>JAPVLO010000007.1:0-10000000 GCA_027257055.1 Cephalopachus bancanus
TGCTCGGCGGCGCTGCCCCCGCCTTGATGGCGGGCTCTTCTTGTACATGGCCATGCGCGTCTTGCCCTCGCTCCTCTGGATCTTGGGCAGCCGCGCCTTCTCCTGCTGCTGCCGCGCCTTCAGCTGCTCCAGCATGCGCTGGTTGTAGCGCTGCATCTGCTCCCGCTCCTGGGGAGGGGCACGGACCCAGGTCAGCGCGCTGGGCTGGGGTGTGGCCAGAGGCCAAGGGCCGCCCCACTCCGCTCGGGAGCCCAGGACCGTCGTGGCCCAACGTGGCCCTTAGCTGAGCACGGCTGGTGTCATTTTACAGCTACTGTTCCCACTGTGAAAGTATTGTCCATACACGCCGGGCGTGGTAGCTCAGGTTTGTAAACCCAGCACTTTGGGAGGTGGAGGCGAGAGGATTGCCCGAGTCTAGGGGTTCGGAATCAGCCTGGGCAACTTGGCAAGACCTCATCTCCACAATTTAAAAAAAAAAAAAAATTCCCGGGGCTCGGGGGCTCACCTTAATCCGCGCCTTTGGGAGGCTGGGGTGAGTGGATTGCCTGAGCCCGCGGGTTCGAGACCCGCCTGGGTAGCGAGACCTCATCTCTACAATAAATCAAAAAAATTAGCCGGGCATGGTAGCGGCGCCTGTAGTTCTAGCCACTTGGAAGGCTGAGGCGGAAGGATCACCGTATGGGTGACAGAGTGAGACTCCAACCTCAAAAAAAAAAATTATGGAAGGCTGAGGTGGAAGGATCGCCGGAGCCCAGCAGGTCGAGGCTGCAGTGGCCCGGAGCGGCCACTGCACTCCAGTCTGGGCGACAGAGTAAGACTCCAACTCAAAAAAAAAAAAAAAAAAAAAAATAGCCAGGCATAATCACGCATGCCCATGGTTCCAGCTACTTGGAAAGTTAAGGCAGAAGGCTCGCCTGAGCCCAGCAGATCGAGATTGCAATGGCCATGAGTGTGCCAGTGCACTCCAGCCTGGGCGACAGAGTGAGACTCCAACTCAAAAATAAAATAAAAGGGCTGGGCATGGTGGCTCACACCTGTAATCCTCCTGTGGGAGGTGGAGGCTAGAGGATTATCTGAGTCCAGTGGTTCAAGACCAGCCCGGGCAACTTGGTGAGACCTTATCTCTAAAATAAATTTAAAAATTAGCCAGATGTGGTGGTATGTGCCTGTAGTTCCACTTCTCTAGCTACCTGGAAGACTGAGGCGGAAGGCTCACCTGAGCCCAGCAGGTCAAGGCTGCGGTGGCCATGAACGTGCCTCTGTACTCCAGCCTGAGCGACAAAGTGAGATTCTGGCTTTCTTTTTTTTTTTAAAGTATTGTCAGACGGGCTTGGTGGTTCAGCCTGTAATCCTGTGCTTTGGGAGGCTGAGGTGAGTGGATTGCCTGAGCCCGCGGGTTCGAGACTCGCCTGGGCAACTTGGCAAGACCTCATCTCTATAATAAAAAAATAAAAAAATCAGCCAGGCATGGTAGCGCGTGCCTGTAATTCCAGCTACACAGAAGGCTGAGGCGGAAGAATTGCTGGAGCCCAGTAGGTCGAGGCTGCACTCCAGTATGGGTGACAGAGTGAGACTCCAATGCAAAAAAATAAAAATAAAAAATAAAACAAAGGATTGTCCATAAAGTTTGGATTCTTACCTTCTATAAAGGCCTTCTGGTCTAATAAATTATGGCATGCCAACATTAGCTAATAGCTCAAAGCAAAATGTCCATCAAAAGCGGATGGTTCATGAGTACTGATGGCAGATGGAAATTCATATTTTTAAAAATCTTGATGCATTTGAATTTTTTCCTTCCCCTAACATCTTCTTGCATGAGTGTCACCTCCTCCAAGAAGCCTCCCTGACTTCCAGCCAGGGTGGGCCCCCTTCTTCTGAGCTCCCACAGCCCTTTGCTGATTTCCATCACTGCACTTAGATGGAGAACTGGAATCATCCACAGCTGCTGTGCATTCAAACCTTGGTTTATCTGTCCCTGTCCCCGCCATGAAGACCAAACTGAGACAGACAATTACCACAGCAGGGGGTGCTCGGCCGCACAGCAGAGGCGGTGTTTAAGCGGAGACCCAGAAGTACTCAGAGGGAATGCTAGGAGAGAGAGAGAGAAAGAAAATGGAGGGAAAGGGAGGACAGGAAGGAAAAAGGGAGAAGAGAAAAAAGGAGTGAAAAAGACACACAAGGTGGGTCAGAGTCAGCACGGGGCTGCTTGGCCACCTGCTTCCGGGTTCGGCCTCTCCCGGGCCCTCCCCAGGCCACAGCATGGCTGCCCAGAGGTGCCCTAGGCGCAGCCCCGCTGCCTCTGCCCACCGGCCGCACCTTCTCGTGCTTGCGCAGCAGCTCGTGCCGCTGGAGGAAGTACTGGTCCTTGAGCTGCTGCTTCACCAGCTGGTGCCTCTCCTGCAGCTGGTGCTCCTCCATCTCCCACAGGGCCGCCTCCCGGTCTGCGGAGGACACGCCGGTGCCGTGAGGGGCTGCCAGCTGGAGACCTGACAGCCCCCCACCCTCTGCCAGGCCTCCAAATGCTGTGACTGGTGACCGGGCATCACCACATGTGCCATCTCGTGAGACCATGCCAGCTGATCTGAATCCTAGACATTTCCCTGAAGCCTAAGGGAAGCCTCCCAGCAGTGTGTTACAGCAGGCAGTATTCAAAGTCAGGGGCCAAGGCCGGGCTCAGTGGCTCAGCCTGAGCCTGCGGGTTCGAGACCAGCCCAGGCAACTTGGTGAGACCTCATCTCTACAATAAAAATAAAAAAAATTAGTTGGGCGCAGTAGCACGTGCCTGTAGTTCGGGCTACTTGGAAGGTTGAGGTGGAAGGATCACTGGAGCCCAGCAAGTTGACACTGCGGTGACCGTGAGTGTGTCACTGCACTCCAGCCTGGGCGACGGAGTGAGACTCCAACTCAAAAAAAAAAAAACAAAGTCAGGAGCCAAAGAAGCTGAAGGTGGAGGCTAGATCCCAGCTCCATCACTGGGACTTGGGATGGTTGAGGGTCCCCTCCAGGCCTCAGCTTCTATCTCTGCCAAATGGGCACAACTAAACTAAAGAAGAAGGAAACATCCTTGGGAGGCACATTCTCTCTCTCTCTCGTTTTTTTTTTTTTTTGAGTTGGAGTCTCACTCTGTCGCCCAAACTGGAGTGCAGTGGCCGTCCTGGCCACTGCAGCCTCAACCTGCTGGGCTCCGGGGGTCCTTCCACCTCGCCCTTTCCCAATAGCCCGGGAAATACAGGCGTGCGCTACCACGCCCCGGGTGATTTTTTGATTTATTGTAGAGATGAGGTCTCGCTGCCCAGGCAGGACTCGAACCCGCGGGCTCAGGCAATCCACTCACCTCAGCTTCCCAAAGGCGCGGGATTATAGGCTGAGCCACCGAGCCCGGCTCTCTCTCGTTTTTAAATTGAAGTCTTGCTCTGTCACCCAGGTTGGCGTGCAGGGGCCCAATTAAGGCTCATCTCAGTCTCAATCTCCTGGACTCAGGTAATCCTCCTGCCTCAGCCTCCTCAGTAGCTGGGACTACTGGTATGTGCCACCACGCCCAGCTAATTTTTTTTGTACAAACGAGGTCTTGCTATGTTGCCCAGGCAGGTCTCGAACTCCTGAGCTCAAGCAATCCTCCCATGTTGCCCTCACAAAGTGCTGAGATTACAGGTATGAGCCACCGCACCTAGCTGCATCAGTATTCTTACAAAAGAGACCCCAGAGGCCAGGTGCAGTGGCTCATGCCTATAATCCCAGCACTTTGAGAGGCTGAGATGAGAGGATTGCCCGAGTTCGAGACCAGCCTGGGCAACTTGGCAAGACCTCATCTCTTCAATACATCAAAAAATTAGCTGGGTGTGGTGGTGCACACTTATAGTCCCAGTTACTCTGAATGCTGAGGTGGAAGGATCGCCTGAGCCCAGCAGATCAGGCTGTGGTGGCTGTGAGTGTGCCACTGCACTCAGGCATGGGTGACAGAGTGAGACTCCAACTCAAAAAAAAAAAAAAAAAAAAAGACCCCAGAGAGCTACTCTCCCTTCCAGTATGTGAGAACACAGCAAGAAGGCGCCACCTGTGAAACAGAGATCAGCTCTCATCAGACCCCAAGTCTGGTAGCGCCTTGATGGTGAATTTCTCAGCCTCCAGGAATGAAAGAAGTAAATTTCAGTTATTGACACGCCACCCACTTAGGAGTACTTTTTAATAGCAGTATGAATAGACTAACACTCTCAGTCAAAGAATAGTAATTCCCCAAGCCTCAGTTTCTTTATCTATAAAATGGGGATACCCGCGCCTTTGGGAAGCTGAGGTGAGTGGATTGCCTGAGCCCACGGGTTTGAGACCCGCCTGGGCAGCGAGACCTCATCTCTACAATAAATCAAAAAAAAAATCAGCCGGCGTGGGGAGCGCATGCCTATAATTCTGGCTACTTGGGAAAGGGTGAGGTGGAAGAATCGCCAGAGCCCAGCAGGTCGAGGCTGCGGTGGCCAGGAGCGGCCACTGCACTCCAGTCTGGGTGACAGAGTGAGACTCCAACTCAAAAAAAAAAAAATGGGGATAGCCAGGCATGGTGGCTCATACCTGTAATCCCAACAGTTTGGGAGGTGGAGGCAAGAGGATTACTTGAGTCCAGGGGTTTGAGACCACCCTGGGCAACTTGGCAAGACCTTGTCTCTACAATAAATAAACAATTAGCTGGGATACATACAGTGGAATGCATCTGTGATTCCAGGTACTTGGAAGGCTGAGGCAGAAGGATCACCTGAGCCCAGCAGGTTGAGGCTGCAGTGGCCCTAAGCATACCAGTGGACTACAGCCTGGGTGATAGAGGGAGACTCCAATTTAAAAAAAAAAGGTAGGACCTGCCTCCTAGGGTGAAGGTGAAAGATATGAAAATGTTCTGGTCCCTGGCAACAGCCATTGGATGGGGCTATCCCCTGTCTCTATTACCCCATGAACACAGATCACTTGGTAACAATTTCCAGGCCAGGTGCAGTAGCTCACACCTGTAATTCCAGTACTGTGGGAGGCCAAGGCAGGAGGTCTGCTTGAGCCCAGCTGTTTGAGACCAGCCAGAGCAACATAGTGAGACCTCGTCTCTACCAAAAATACAAAAATTAGCCAGGCGTGGTGGTGTGTGGCAGTAGTCCCAGCTACCAGAAAGCTGCAGCAGAAGGATCCAGAAGAAGGATCACCTAAGCCCAGGATGGTAGGATGGTCAAGGCTGCAGTGAGGCTTAATTGTGCCACTGTACTCCAGCTTGGGTGACAGAGTGAGGTCCCCACTCAAAAGAAAAACAGCCAGGCACAGTGGTGTCTCATGCCTGTAATTCCAGCACTTTGGGAGGCAAAGGCAAAAGGATTGCCTGAGCCCAGAGGTTCAAGACCAGCCTGGGCAACTTGGCGAGACCTCATCTCTACAATAAATAAATAAAAGTTAGGAGGCATGTGGTGGCACATGCCTGTGGTTCCAGCTACTTGGAAGGCTAAGGTGGAAGGATCGCCTGAGCCTGGTCAAGGCTGCAGTGGAGGTGAGCATGCCACTGCACTCCAGCCTGGGTGAGACTCTGACTCAAAAACAAAACAAAAACCAAAAAAAAACCACTTTGCACCCACTCTTTGCCTCTTCCATTCTTTGTCTCCCTTGACTTCTAGTGTCATGTCAAACAGTGCTGGTGACAACTGTGTGCTTGCCTCCTTCCTAACTCTAGTAGGTAGTGGGGTTTTCTTTTTTTTTCTTGACTTAGAGTCTCACTCTATCGCCCAGGCTGTATTGCAGTGGCACGCTCACGGCCACCACAGCCTCGATCTGCTGGGCTCAGGCGATCCTTCCGTCTTAGCCTTCCAATCTGCTGGAACTATAGACGCGTACCACCACGTCCGGCTAACTTTTTGATTTATGGTAGATACAAGGTCTCACCAAGTTGCCCGGGCTGGTCTCGAACCCGTGGGCTCAGGCAATCCTATCTCAGCCTCCCAAAGTGCTGGGACTACAGGCATGAGCCACCGCGCCCTGCCTCTAGTGGGGTTTTCACCAGAGTTTCTCCATGAAGGACGATGCTTAGTTTTGAGGATGGAGGAGGCCTGCTGGTTGTTCCTTGCCCGCCCACTCCCGAGGTGGAGTGTCTGGAGAGGCTGGGCCCGATGGCACTGCCACTCAGGGTCCTACCTCGCAGGAGCTCCTGCTTCCTGGTGAGGCATTCACGCTCCTTGTCACAGATCTCCCGCCTGTTGTCGGCTGTGAGCTTCTTCATGGCCAGCTCCAGATCCTCCTTCTGCTTGGTCACAAAGTCCCGGTCCTGTGGGCAGGAGGGGAGGACAGGCTTTTACCCAGAGCCGTGTGGGTGCCTCACCTCTACTCCTATTGCAGAAGGAAAGTCAGAATGAGCAGAGAAGAAAATCCAGGAAAACCGCCACACAGGGAAGGGAAACTCAGGAGACACTCGGAAACGCAGGAACCAGTGGTGACATGTGGCTTCCTTTGGCTCCCGGCTCAAAGAACAAATCGTGTCTTTTGTTTGTTGTTAAAAAAGGATAGGCCAGGTGCAATGACTCACACCTGTAACCCCAGCACTTGGGGAGGCAGAGGTAGAAAGTTCACTTGAACCCAGGAGTTCAAGATCAACCTGCAGGAGAGAACTCGCCTCTAAAAAAAAAAAATTAGCCAGGCACGGTGGCAGGTGGCTGTAGTCCCAGCTACTTGGGAAGCTGAGACAAGAGAATCGCTTGAGCCCGGGAGTTTGAGACTGCAGTAATTGTGACTGCACTACTTCACTCTAGCATGGGAAACAGAGCAAGACCCTGCTTTAAAAGGAAAAACAAGATGACATTCATGAGACAACTGGAGATGTGAATACTGACGACTGCAGACATGATGCTATTCAGCAATTACTGTTGAATTTGTTAGATGTGTTTACGGGATTGTGGTTATCTGTGACCTCTGTGTGTGGTTTTTTTTTTTCCTGAGTCAGAGTCTCACTCTTGCTGGAGTGTAGCGGCACGCTCACAGTCACCGCAGCCTCGACCTGCAGGACTCAGGCGATCATTCTGCCTCAGTCTTCCAAGTAGCTGGAACTACAGGCCTGCAACACCACGCCTGGCTAATTTTTCTTGATTTATTGTATAGATGAGGTCTTGCCAAGTTTCCCAGGCTGGTTTCAAACCCCTGAGCTCAAGCAAACCTCTTGCCTCTGCCTCCTGAAGGGCTGAGATTACAGCCGTGAGCCACCACACCCAGGATTGTGCCTGGCCTGTTTGTGATGATACAATATCTGGGATTTGATTCAAAATGATACCATGGGTCAGAGAGTGAACATGTGGACACAAGTTAACAATATGCAGAGCAGGTGAAAGGTACATGGGGGTTCCTTATACAATGAGACTTACTCCTCACTATGGCTTTAATTTTCCTTAATAAAAAGTAAAAAAGCTGGGAGCGGTGGCTTGTGCCTGTAATCCCACCACTTTGGGAGGCAGAAGTGAGAGGATTGCCTGATTCCAGGAGTTTGAGACCAGCCTGGGCAACTTGACCAGACCTCATCTCTACAATAAATGAAGAAATTAGCCGGGCATAGTGGTGCGCACCTGTGGTTCCAGATACTTAGAAAGCTGAGGCAGAAGGATTGCCTGAACCCAGCAAGTCGAAGCTGTGGTGGCTGTGACCGTGCTACTACACTCCAGCCTGGGCAACAGAGTGAGACTCCTACTCAAAATAAATAAATAGTAAAAAAAAGTTTAAAATTAAAACCACAGAAGAAAGTAAAACTCCCCACTAATCCCATCCCCTACAACAGCAACTGTTTGTAGTACAGCTATACGAGAGTATCCACAACTACTATGATTGTTGTTTCACAAAAATTATTAGGGAGGACTAGAAGAGATAGGTGTATACCCATGTTCATAGCAGCATTATTTGCAATAGTCAAGGATGGAAACAACCCAGAGGGTAAGCATGTTACATCCACACAAGGAAGGAAATTCTGACACATGCTACAACATGGATGAGCTCCAAGGACATTATCCTGAGTAGAGTACGCCAATCACACAAGGACAAATGCTATATGACTCCACTTAGGTGAGGTGTCTACAGTAGTCAAAATCATAGAGAAAGAAAGTAGGGAAATGTCACCAGAGGCTAGGGGAGAAGAGATGGGACACTGTGGTTTGAGGGGCACAGGGTTTTAGTTTTCCAAGATGGCAAGAGCTCTGGAGATGGTGGTACTGATGGCTGCACAATGGGAATGTTCTTGGTGCTGCTAAACTGCATACTTAGCAAGAGTAAAGATGGCAAATCTTTTTACTATTTTACCACATTTAAAAATTATTTTAAGGACAGGTGCAGTGGCTATAATCTCAGTACTTTGGGAGGCAGGGGCGAGAGGATTGCCTGAGCCCAGAGGTTTAAGACCAGGCTGGGCAACTTGGAGAGACCTCGTCTATACAATAAATCAAAAAATTAGCCAGGTGTGGTGGCACATGCCTGTAGATATAGCTACTTGGAAGGCTGAGGCGGAAGGATCGCCTGAGCCCAGCAGCTTGAGGCTGCGGTGGCCATGAGTGTGCCACTGTACTCCAGCCTGGAGACAGAGTGAGACTCTGACTCAAAAAAATAATAATAAAAATTATTTTAAAAACGTTTCCATGTTATCATGTAATCTTCTGTCAAATATGCTTAACTGGCTAAAAATATTTCATGCTATGAAAATACCCTAACTTATCTACCCAGTAAATACGAAGGTATTTCCGGGTTTTCTTTATTTTATTTTTCTTTTATTTTATGTGGGTTTTTTTGAGTTGGGGTCTCACTCTGCCACCCAGGCTGGAGTGCCGTGGCATGATCACGACTCACTGCAGCCTTGAATTGCTGGGCTCAGGCAATTCTGCTTCAGTCTGCCAAGTAGTTGCAACTATAGGCATGCACCACCACACCTGGCTAATCTTTTTTTTTTTAATTGTAGAAATGAGGTCTTGCCAAGTTGCCCATACAGGTCTCAAACCCCAGGATCAGGCAATCCTCTCACCTCAGCCACCCAAAGTGCTGGGATCACAGCTCCAGCTAATTTATTTTTATTTTTGTAGACATAAGGTCTTGCCAAGTTGCCCAGGCTGGTCTTGAACTCCTGGGCTCAGGCATTTCTCCCAAAGAGCTAGGATTTCAGGGGTGAGCCACCACACCCAGTAAGTTTTCTCTATTTTATTTTTATTTATTTTATTTTTGAGTTGGAGTCTTACTCTGTTGCCTAGTATGGAGTGCAGTGGCATGCTTACAGCCACTGCGGCCTCCACTTGCTGGGCTCAGGTGATCTTTCCGCCTCAGTCTTCCAAGCAGCTGGAACCACAGGCACGTGGCACCACGCCTGGCTAATTTTTAAATTTATTGTAGAGATGAGGTCTCACCAAGTTGCCTAGGCTGGTCTCAAACCCATGGGTTCAGGCAATCCTCTCACCTCCCAAAGTTCCAGGATTATAGGTGTCAGCCACTATCCCCGGCCGGTTTTCTCTACTTAAGATAGTGCTCTTCACATCCTGGTAGCTAGATGTTTGTGACCTCTGTGCTAGCCCTCAGGATTTCTAGAAGCAGAAAATCCAAGCCAAGGATATGCCTGTCTTTGAGGCTTTCCATGCGGCTGCCTCCCACAGGGCCACACCACCTGCTGTCCCTCTGCCCACCTCACCAGCCCTGCCCTGTGCTCCCTTTCTAATCCAGGGCGAAGGGACAGGATGGAAGGTGTCCCAGAGAGAACACGAAGTCTGGAGCCAGCCAGTCTGGAGGCCTCGGGCCCCATCTACCCCCTGCCTGTGAACTCTGCAGTGTCACTTCTCTGGGCCTTGGCTTCCTTTTCAGCGAATGGGAAAGCGAACAGCACCTACCCCAGTAACCCGTGAATGCTGAACTAGATAAAAAGAAAAGCATCTGTGAATGTGGATCCTAAGATTCCTGCATTTGGAGCCGAGGAAGCAGAATGCACAAAGACCTCCTAGTGGGAGAAAATGGGGGCATTCACCAAGGGATGAAAAGGAGGAGGCTGGTGCCCGGCAGGGCGTGGTGAGGAGGCGGTCTCATCTGATGAAACAGGGAGCCGCTGGAGGGTTGAGGCACAAGGATGTGGGGGGAAGGGTGATTCGACCAGACCTGGAATCCGAGGGCTGGAGGGAAGTGAGGGGCAGGAACTACAAGGTGTCTGGCCTCGCAGGCACAAAAGAAGGAGGATGGCATCCCTTGGAACACTAGAGCAGGACCAGAAATGAGGTCTTGTCTTCTAGATATAAAAGATGCCACATGGGCAGACGGTACACTGGTTTGGTCGAGGAGATGTCACAAACAGCACTAAGGCAAGACAGAGGTGCTAAGCGGTGGGGGGGATGTCGATGTAAAGGCTGAGGTGTCCAGAGATGGGAGAGGTCACTTCCAGTGGAGTGAGGGCAATCAGGGAAGGCTGCGTGGAGGAGGGGTAACAGGGGCCACGAATGAGGGGGCTGGAGTCAGGTATTCAGAACAAGAGATGAGAATTTGAGGGGAAGGCCCTGGACAAAGCCAGAGAAGGGCCTGGTCACCAGTCAGGGTCTCAAGCCCGGGCCCCCAGCCCCTCTGCTCCCCGACTGAGGACTCACGAGAAGCTGCTTTTTCTGCACATGCTCTTCCATCTTCAGCTTCAAGCTCTCCTTCCGCTGCTGTCGGGGCAGCTTCTCCACCTCGTTCTTCACCTGCTCCGAGACAGCAGACGGCGGCAGGGTCAGGGCATGTCCTCATGCTGCCTGGGCCTCCACCCCACTCTCCACAGAGCCCCTCTGACCAGGCGGCACCCACAGGCCTCCCCCCATCTGCCACCTTGCTCTAGCACCTGGACTCCCCCAGAGTGGATGGGTGCTATTTGGGGCTGCTTAGTATCCAGGCCCTCAGCTTCCTTCAGGGCGGTGTTTCTCAGTCGTTAAAAAAATGTACACTGTGCTGGGTGCAGCAGCTCACACCTATAATCTCAGCACTTTGGGAGGTCAAGGCAGGAGGACTGCTTGAGGCCAGAAGTTCAAGACCAGACTGGGCAACAGAGCGAGACCTCATCTCTACAAAAAAATTTAAACCTTAGCCAGATATGGTGGCACACGCCAGTAAGTCCCAGTTACTCATGAGGCTGAGGCAGGAGGATCGCTTAAACCCAAAAAGTCAAGGCTGCAGTGGCTATGATCATGTCACTACACTCCAGCTTGGGGCAACAGAGCCAGACCCTATCTCTTTTTTTTTTTTTTCAGTTGGAGTCTCACTCTGTTGCCCAGGCTGGAGGGCAGTGGCACACTCCCGGCCACCGCAGCCTCGACCTGCTGGGCTCCGGCAATCCTTCCGCCTCAGCCTTCCAAGTAGCTGGAACTACAGGCATGTGCTACCACGTCCGGCCAATTTTTTGATTTATTGTAGAGATGAGGTCTCGCCAAGTTGCCCAGGCGGGTCTCAAACCCGCGGGCTCAGGCAATTCACTCACCTCAGCCTCCAAAAGCACGGGATTACAGGCTGAGCCACCATGCCCGGCTGATCCTATCTCTTAAAAAAAAAATACTGCAAACTAAAAAACAAGCTGAACATTGGTAGTAGATGTTTGTAAAATGTATACCTGACAAAACACTAGTATATAGACTATAAAAAGAACTGTTAAAATTCAGTAATAAGAAAACAAATCACCCAGCTAAATAAATGCGCAAAAGATTGGAACAGATACTCCAACAATAACAACAATATATATAGAGTATCTTTTCCTGTGCTTATATAGAGAGAGAGCATACAATCACAGGAAAAGATACTCAGTAGCATCAGTCATTAGTGAAAGACAAACTTAAAGCCAAAATGAGGTATCACTTCACATCTACCAGATGGCTAAACTAAAATAAGACCTGACACGGTGGATCACACCTGAAATTTCTAGCACCTTGGGAAGCCAAGGCGGGAAGATTGTTTGAGTCCAGGAGTTTGTGACCAATCTAGGCAACATCAGGCCGGGTGCAGTAGCTCAAGCCTGCCCAGCACTTTGGGAGGTGGAAGCAAGAGGGTTGCCTGAGCCCAGGGGTTTGAGACCAGTTCTGGGCAAGTTGGTGAGACCTCATCTCTACAATAAATCAAAAAATTAGCTAGGCATGGTGGAGTGTGCCTGTAGTTCCGCTACTTGGAAGGCTGAGGCGGAAGGATCACCTGAGCCCAGAAGATCGAGGTTGTGGTGGCTGTGAGCGTGCCACCACACTCCAGCCTGGGTGGCAGTGAGACTCTGGTTCAAAAAAAGAGAGACCTTGTCTCTACAAGAATTCCAAAAATAAGCTGGGCGTGGAGACGTGTGTCTATAGTCCCAGCTGCTTGGGAGGCTGAGGCAGAAGGATCGCCTGAGCCCAAGAGGTTGAAGCTGTGATGAACTGTGATTGTACCATTATACTCCAGCCTGGGAAACAAAGCGAGACCCCCCCCAACTCAAAAAATAAAAATAAATAAAAAATAAGCTTGACAATACCAACTCTCCCACATTCTCGTGATGTCAGATGATACAGCCCTTTTTGGGGGAGTTTGGCGTCTCCCATAACGTGAAACACACATTTACCATCTAATCCCAAATCCCACCAGCTACTGTTCATTGTCTCCTCTTCTTTTTTTTTTTTTTTTTTTTGAGTTGGAGTCTCACTCCATCACCCAGACTGGAGTGCAGTGGCCGCTTCTGGCCACTGCAGGCTCGACCTGCTGGGCTCTGGCGATCCTTCTGCCTCAGCCTTCCAAGTAGCTGGAACTACAGGCACATGTTACCAGGCCTAGCTAATTTTTTGATTTATTGTAGACATGAGGTCTTGCCAAGTTGCCCAGGCGGGTCTCGAACCCGCAGGCTCAGGCAATCCACTCACCTCAGCCTCCAAAGCGCTGGGATTACAGGCTGAGCCACAGAGCCCAGCTCATTGTCTCCTCTTCTAATTCTTGAGCTTCCTTCCCCACCCCGACCTTAGATTTGTAATCTGAATCCTGCTCCCATATTCTATGGCTTTAAGGGGCTTGGATCAGGATTTCTCAACTTCAGCACCACTGACACTGGGGGAGACCCTTTGTTGTGAAGCTGTCCCGTGTATTACAGAATGTTGGCAGCATCCTGGTCCTCTCCCCCTGCTCTAGTGGTGACAAGTGAAAATGTTTCCAGATGTTGCCAAGTGGCCCCTGGGGAACAAAACACCCCCAGGTTGAGAATCACCATTTTAGAAACCCTGATAAAATACCTTCAAGATCCCATCAGTGTCACTTTGTGTCCACATTGAGGGCTGCCTTGGACACGGTGCACACCCTCGGACCTCGGTCAGCACCTGCCTGTGGTGTCTGCCGAAACGCCTTTCATAGCACCATCTGTGCATCGCACAATTTAAAGACCTCTTGAGCTCAGTACTGCTTTTACAAACTTGATGATTTGGTTTTCCAGGACAGAAGATTAGAAACAGCAGTTTAGAAAAGGATTTCTGCTAAAGGCACTGAAATGTGATGAAACCTTACGCCACTGACAATGGGAGGAGGAGGCAAGAGAACATTAAAAGAAGAGTCACATGGGGCTACTTGGCAGAGGGGACAGGACTCACATATGTCGGTAACCCCTGAGGACACTAATGTACCAGCATCGTTCTCCTGCTGAGTTCTGTAGGGCAGGGAGCAGGGGAATGGCATTCTTCTAGATGTCAGAGAGCCTGAGTCCCAGCCCAGCTGCGTGTCTGCCCAGTACAGGGGTTGATGAACAATAGGCGCTCTAAAATACATGTTTAATTCATCGAGTCATGAAACCCCAACAAACAGCTCCGGACAACAAAAGCAAATGCCAGCAATACTGTGCCTGGCCCCTCTGCGAAAGACATAAAGACAGCAGCTCTCTGTCAGATACGTGAGCTGCAGAATTGGAGCAGGCATGTTTGCCTACACGGGACACAATCTTACTAAATGGTGAGTGCCGTGTCCTCCACAAAAAGCCAAAAAAGCAAGATGTTAAGCTTTTCCTTTCCATAAAAACTTGCTGAGGAAAACCAGAGAAAAGAATAATTTTTAAAAATAGAGTGCCAGCCTGGGCAACGTAGCGAGATCTCATCTCTACAAAAAATTAGCCAGGTGTGGTGCTATACACCTGCAGTCCCAGCTACTTGGGAGGCTGAGGCAGGAAGATCACCTGGGCTCAGAAGGCTGGGGCTGTGGTAAGCTGTGATTGTGCCACTGCACTCCAGCAGATTGAGACCCCCAACTCAAAAAACAAAAACAAAACTGAGTGTGAGCAGAATCCCAAGTATCATATCCCACACACGGCCTTGGAGTTCAAGGGCAAGCTTGACACCCTTACTGGGATCCTGCTAAGGAGGTGGCTTCTCCTACCCTGCCCCTAACCTAGGCCTCTCCTCTGGAGTCTCTCTTTCCTCTTATGATTCCTTCACACACACACACACACACACACACGGTTTGGATTATATGACAGGAGGCACAGAGCCAAGGAGGGAACAGGCATCTGCTGAGCACTAATTCTGGGGCAGACACTGGGTCTAACACTTATTGTACTTCTCATTCAATGCTCAAAACACCTGTGTGAGGAATAGATGTTAACAGCAATGACTAAAACAGCGACCTTCCTCCTGCGACCCTTGGCCCTACGTGACCCGGCCTCTGAACCCATCTGTTTCATGTCCCCTTCCCTTCCTAAGCTTCCACCACACTGACTGTTTTCCAGTTCTTTCTCCTACTTCAGGGCCTTTGCACAAGCTGCCCCACCCTCCTGGAAGGTTGTCACATCTGACAGCATCCTTCTGGTCTCAGCTTACACATCATACACCAAGAGGTCTTCCAGACCACTCTAAAGACAGTCTCCCTGGATCACTAGTTAACCAGACTGTTTGCTTTTGTGGCACGATGGCAACTGTTTTATTTATTTGACAGTGTACTTGCTTTTTGTTTGTCTGACTTCCCTGGAGGCCAGTCCCCTGAGGATAGACTTCCCTGGAGACAGTCCCTTGAGGATAGAGAACCTATTTCATTTGTTGCAATATCTCAGGCACCCAGCACAGTTCACACCATGTGGAGCCCCAGTAAAGCAGCTACTGAATGGCTCATGTTGACAGAAAGCAGCTGGAACTCTGGGAAATGACTTGTCCAAAGCCTAACAGATCATTGATGACGGTGGCTACACTACAGACAGACTTTCTGTGAAGATGAAACAGCGTTCTACCAGGAGAAGATGCCACCTAGGACTTACATAGCTAGAGAGAAGTCAGTGCTTGGCTTGAAAGCTTCAAAGGACAGGCTGACTCTCTGGTGAGGGACTAATGCAGCTGTGACTTTATGCTGAAGCCAATGCTGATGTGCCATTCCCCAAATCCTAGGGTCCTAAAGTGATGCCACACCCACTCTGCCTGTGTCCTAGCAACGGACCAACAAAACCTGGATGACAGCACATCTGTTTACAGCATGGCTCACTGAACATCAGTGTGACTTGCTTTACTGAGATGCTTCTGGAAGCAACCCAGCAACATCTCCGAGGCACACCTGTGCCCGAGGTGCCGGCCTCCCTGTCTCACACCAGTCTTGGTCCTGCTCAGTCGGCCACTGGCCCCGGCTCCCACAGGCAGCCGCCCGAGGCCCCCCACAGGCCACAGTGATGTCTGCGAGCTGGGCTCCTAGGGCCCTGGTCCGTGGTCCACCCTGGGAGGCTGCTTATCCGCTGCCCTCAGCCTGGACTGGTGTTTCCACCCTGGGGGCTGCCAGCCTGCTTGTCTCCTTCCTCCCACATGAGTAAGCATCTACGAAAGAACAACCTGGTGTCACTGCTCTGTCCTGAGGCCCAGGTGCCCTTCTCCAGAGCTGACCAAGACATCTCAGGACCACCCACCTCCTGCCACTACCCTTTCCCTCCCGACTCGGGGAGGAGAAGGAAGAGAAGGTTGAGTGTGGACAACATGTGGTATCTGCTGGCCCAGCACCCCCCATCTGGTGACAGCATCTCAGAGTCCCTGGGCCACCATCCCTTCCCTCTTCCCTGCTCTCTTTCAGCCGAGGAGCCAAGCTGGGAGAATGTCAAGGTTGCTGCCCGAGGTCTCATGGCGAGGGATGGCGGGGATGGAAGGCAGGAAGCCGCTCCTCATGGGCAGCTTGAGCACACGGGCCTGGCGCACCTGGTGGAGCATTCAGGTGGGGTGTGCCCTGCGTCGACAATGGGAGGCTGAGCTACGCTCCCATCCCTGCAACCAGGAAGGTCCTGGCGCTCCCAGACGCCCCGCGCCCCCGGCAAAGTCACCTCTTTCTTCATCAGCTTGAGCTGCTCCTGGAACCTGGCGTACTCCCGCTCCTGCTCCAGGCGGATCCGCTTGGCCTCCTCCCGGCGCCGCACGGCGTGGTCCTGCTCCATCCTCTCCACTTGCTGCTTCTGCTGACGCTCCAGGTTCTCCAGCTCCACATCGAAGAACTTCTTCTTGGCCTGGAAGGAGACATTTGGAGAGATTCAGCAGAGTCGCTTCATACCTAGACGGGAGATGGGGCGTGGAAGAGGGAGCGCTCAGGGCTTGTGCTCGGACCTGGGTGTGAATCCCAGCTCTACCACCTCTCTGCTGTGTCACCAGGGGCAAGGCACTTAGCCTCTTCTAATCTGCAAAAGGGAAACCAGACCGTTGACCTTGCAGGGTTGTTGCATGGAGCTCAGCAAAGGTTATCTCCCCTCCTGAGATCCTCCTGTGTGACCTTCATGCATGTCTGTGTTTACAAGTCACTGCCTTATGAGATTGCGAGAGCACAGGAACTGGTAATTGCTGTGAATTACTCTCCACTGCCCAATCACCCCCACTTGGCCACTTCCACTTAAAGAGGACAGGGTCTGGCTGGGTGCAGTGACTCATGCCTATAATCCCAGCATTTTGGGAGGCCGAGGTGAGAGGATTGCCTGAGCCCATGGGTTCGAGACCAGCCCGGGCAACTTGGCGAGACCTTGTCTCTACAGTAAATGAAAACATTAGCTGGATGTGGTGGCGCATGCCTGTAGTTTCAGATACTTGGAAGGCTGAAGTGGAAGGAACACCTGAGCCCAGCACATCGAGGCTGGGGTGGCCGTGAGTGTGCTGCTGCACTCCAGCCTGGGCAGTAGAGTGAGACGCCAACTAAAAAAAAGGACGACAGGGCCCCAGCTTTTCTCACACTCACATTGATTTCTTGCTCAAAGCGTTTGTGCATTTGCTCCAGCTGCAGCTCATGCTTATTGCTCAGCTGGGTCTGGTTCCGATGCTCTTCCTTCTGGAGCAGCCGAAGCTCTCGAAGTTCCTGGCGCCTAGAAAGTTCGAGGAGGCAAACATTTCACGGTGAGAAAGTGGCCTCAGAGATCACAACACTCATAGCCTGGAACATGGGGCAAAAGCACACAAGTCCTGGCAGAGGAAAGAGTGAAGCTCCAGCTTCATGTGACATTTCTCAGCCACTGCGCCCGGCCAGAATTTGGTATTTTAAATAAAGGTTTTTCTATGTAATTAAATATTTTCTAAAACTTGATTTTTGGATAGCTGTATACAATTCTATCATATGGATATATTTTAATGTATTTAATTAGGTGTATATTATAGACTTTTTTTCTAATCTACTATTATAAATAAAATTGTTATGAACATTCTTATTTAATAGTGTTGTGCATCTATAAATATTTCTTTAAAATTAATATCTAGCCAGGCTCAGTGGCTCAGCCTGTAATCCCACGCCTTTGGGATGCCGAGGTGAGTGGATTGCCTGAGCCCGCGGGTTCTAGACCCGCCTCGGCAACTCGGCGAGACCTCATCTCTACAATAAATCAAAATGAGCTGGGCATGGTAGTACACGCCTGTAGTTCCAGCTACTTGGAAGGCTGAGGCGGAAGGATCACCGGAGCCCAGTAGGTTGAGGCTGCGGTGGCCGGGAGCGGTCACTGGACTCTAGTCTGGGTGACAGAGTGAGACTCCAACTCAAAACAAAACAAAACAAAAATTAATATCTAGAAGTGAAACTATCATGTCAAAAGACATAAATTAACATCTGTAATCCCAGCACTTTGGGAGGTAGAGATGAGAGGATTGCCTGAGGCCAGGGGTTCAAGACCAGCCTGGGCAACTTGGCAAGATCTCATCTCTACAATAAAAATAAAGAAACTAGCCGGGCTTGGTGGCTCAGCCTGTAATCCCACGCCTTGGGAGGCTGAGGTGAGTGAATTGCCTGAGCCCGTGGGCTCAACACCCACCTGGGCAAGTTGGTGAGACCTCATCTCTACAATAAATCAAAAAACTAGCTGGGTGTGGTAGTGCGCGCCTGTAGTTCCAGCTACTTGGAAGGCTGAGGCGGAAGGATCGCCAGAGCCCAGCAGGTTTAGGCTGCGGTGGCCAGGAGCGGCCACAGAACTCCAATCTGGGCGACAGAGTGAGACTCCAACTCAAAAAAAAAAGAAAGAAACTAGCCAGGTGTGGTGGCGTGTGCCCATAGTTCCGGCTACTTAGAAGGCTGAGGCGGAAGGATCACCTGAGCCCAGTAGGTTGAGGCTGTGGTGGCCATGAGTGTGCCACTGCACTCCAGCCAGGGCGATAGAGACTCCAACTCAAAAATAATAAATAAAAATAACAAATTCTGTATGATCAGATATGGAATGATCTCTGAGTAAAAAAAAAGTAAGATGCTGAAGAATGGGCTCTCTCATGCTGTTCTATCATCTGGTGAAGCAAAAGATGGCAAAGTGTGTCTATGCACGTGTGTGGACATGTTCTTTACATCCCTGTTTAAACACTGAGTATTCTGGAAGGACGACACCATAAAATATTAGCACAGGGAAGGGAATGGGATTTCTGGTAGAAAAGAAGAAAGAGAGGAAGAAAGAATTTTCACTGTTTATTTTCTTATTTTTTTGAATTTTGAACCATGATGTTACAGAGATTGAGTATTCTTGACCCAAAATGGTTGGGACCAGAAGTGTTTTAGGTTTCATATTACTTTGGATTTTGGAATACTGGCAATTTCAGTATCCTTAATCCAAAAATGCAAAATCTGAAATGCTCCAATGAGCCTCTCCTTTTGAGCATCATCTTGGTGTTCAAAAAGTTGCAGATTTAAATGCTTAAAAAAAAAAGAGTTGCAGATTTTGAGGCATTTCGTATTTTGGATTTTGGGATTTGGGATGCTCAACCTGTATTATTTATTTTAAAAATACAATAAAAAAATTTAACACTTCATCAATAAGAATACCTGAACTGAAACGAGGTGAAGTGGGGACCAAAGTGAGTTCCAAACTTAACCTGTACAATGACCATTTGTATACCCAACCCTGAGTGGTACTCCAAATCTTTTTTCTTTTTTTGTTTTTGTTTTTAGTTGGAGTCTCACTCTGTCACCCAGACTGGAGTGCAGTGGCCGCTCCCGGCCACCGCAGCCTCACCTGGCTCCGGGCATCCCGGGCTCCGGCGATCCTTCTGCCTCAGCCTTCCGAGTAGCCGGAATTACAGGCATGCACTACCACGCCTGGCTGATTATTTTTTTAATTTATTGTAGAGATGAAGTCTCGCTGCCCAGGCGGGTCTTGAACCCACAGGCTCAGGCAATCCCCTCACCTCAGCCTCCCAAAGGCGCGGGATTACAGGCTGAGCCACCGAGCCCGGCTTTTCTTTTTTTTAATTTTGAGTTGGAGTCTCACTCTGTCACCCAGGCTGGAGTGCAGTGTCACACTCACGGCCACCATAGCCTCGACCTGCTGGGCTCATACAATCCTTCTGCCTCAGCCTTCCAAGTAACTGGAACTACAGGTGTGCACTACCATGTCCAGCTAATTTTTAAAAAAATTGTCTTTATTGTAGAGATGAGGTCTCTCCAAGTTGCCCAGGCTGGTCTCAAACACTTGGGCTTAAGCAATCCTCTCTCCTCGGCCTTCCAAAGTGCTGGGATTACAGGCTTGAGCCACCACGCCCAGTAGTACCCCACACCTTTAAAATAAAAAAATTATAATAATAATTTTTTAAAAATTTGACCTAAGCCACACAATGTGCCTTAATCTGATAATATGTCTATTGTTATTGTATGTGTGTACTCAGAAAAAATACTGGTGAAATAAACCCCAAAGTGTCAAGTGTATTTCTTCCTGGGTGAGTACATTAAAAATTGATATGGGGCCGGGCTCGGTGGCTCAGCCTGTAATCCCAGCACTTTGGGAGGCTGAGGTGAGTGGATTGCCTGAGCCCGTGGGTTCGAGACCCACCTGGGCAACTTGGCGAGACCTCATCTCTACAATAAATCAAAAAACTAGCTAGGCGTGGTAGTGCGCGCCTGTAGTTCCAGCTACTTGGAGGGCTGAGGCAGAAGGATCGCCAGAGCCCAGCAGGTTGAGGCTGCGGTGGTCGGGAGTGTGCCATTGCACTCCAATGTGGGTGACAGAGCGAGACTCCAACTCAAAAAAAAAAATAAATAAATAAAGGCAAAACCCTTTAAAAAAAAATTGATATGGGCTGGGTTTGGTAGCTCAGCCTGTAATCCCAGTACTGTGGGAGGCTGAGGCAAGTGGATTGCCTGAACCCGCGGGTTCGAGACCAGCCCAGGCAACTTGGTGAAACCTTGTCTCTACAATCAAAAATTAGCTGGTGTGGTAGCATGCACCTGTAGTTCCAGCTACTTGGAAGGCTGAGGCAGAAGGACTGCCAGAGGCCAGCAAGTTGATGCTGGGGTGGTAGTAAGCGTGCCACTGCACTCCAGCCTGGGCGATGCAGTTGAGACTCCAGCTCAAAAAAAAAGATAAGAATGATTTATATAATCAGAAAAAAGATTAAAAAATTAAAATGCTACAGAAAGAACTGAGGGCCGGGCACAGTGGCTCATACCTATAATCTCAGCACTTTGGGAGGTCAAGGAAGGAAGACTGCTTAAGCCTGGGAGTTCAAGACCAGCCTAGTCAACCAAAGCAAGACCTCATCTCCACACACACAAAAAAATTATCCCGGTGTGGTGGCACACACCTCTAGTCCCAGTTACTGAGAATGCTGAGGCAGAAGGATCACCTGAGTCCAGGAAGTCAAGGCTGCAATGAGCCTTGATCATGCTGCTGCATTCCAGCCTGGATGACAGAATGAGACCCAGACCCAAAAAAAAGGCCTTGGGCCTTCTGTGAATTAAAGGCTCCCTGGTGGCCTCTGGGGACTAGGTCCCTGGGCCCACACCCTAGTCTAGTCTAGCATTCCCCCTCTGCACCATGGTGATTCCCACTGAACCACACCCCGATCCCAGTGGTCTTCCTCATGGCTCAGAGGGGCCACAACTGCTCACAGAACTGCTGCCCACAGTGGTACAAGGAGGAGCCAATGGTGCAGTGTGGCTGAGCACATTCTCTAGGGTCAGAGGGACCTGTCTGAATCTTAGCCATGTTTGCTTTCCAGCTGGGTATCCTCTCTTCCCTCCTCTGTAAAATGAGGCAAATAATCACCTCTCAGGTTCTTTGAGGGATAAGTGAGATGACACAGGTAAGGCAACTGGCACATGACAAACACTCTGTAAGTGCCAAATGCTTGAATTATAATGAGGAAGAGGCAATGGCTACCCGTGTGTCTGGGAAAAGCCGGAGATACATTTTTTTTTTTTTCCCTTAGACAAAGGTCAAAGACTTTATTAATAGATGTCAATTGGATTTTCAGATGGTAGCAGTCATTAAGGTCTGGTGATGAGTGTGGCTTTAGCAAATAAGGAAGAGGGAGGGCATGGTGGTTCACGCCTATAATCCCAGCACTTTGGGAGGCCGAGGTGAGAGGATTGCCTGAGCCCACGGGTTGCAGACCAGCCTGGGCAACTTGGCGAGACCTCATCTCTACAATAAGCCAAAAAATTAGCCAGGCATGGTGGCATGTGCCTGTAGTTTCAACTACTTGAAAGGCTGAGGCAGAAGGATCGCCTGAACCCAGGAGGTCGAGGTTGCGGTGGCCGTGAGCATGCCACTGCACTCCAGCCTGGGTGACAGAGTGAGACTCGATTAAAAAAAAAAAAAAAGAAAAAGAAAGAAAATATGGAAGAGGACAGGTGTAGGGCAGGCCGACTAAGAGACTGAGGTTATCACCAGCTCAGCCCTGCAGAGGTACTTCCTACAGCCACATAAGAAAGCTTCTGTCTGAGTGTGTTTTCTGGAAAGGGGAAGGAAGGAGGTGATTTTCTGGAGAGTGATAACAAAGAAAAAGAAATCCTGACTCAAGAGAAACCAAGGTTCAGAGAACAACCAGCAAAAAACCAAGAAACACAGAAAGCAGGCAGGCAGCCAGGCTCTGGCATCATCTCCTGATGCCTGAGTGCTCACGAAGGAGGAGGCAGAGATAGGTGAGAGCTTAGGAAGGAAGGACAAAGTGGTTTTAGGGAAAACAGCAGGAACTCTGTCCAGAGCCTCCTCAGTCAGGGAGAGTAATCAGGTTCAGTCACATAGGATCCAGGTATGACCAGGTCACTCCATACTCCCAGTCTGGCGGCCTGGCCTGGCTTACAGGATGCTCAGACCACGGAGGACCCACAGTGCCGGTCTTTCCAGAGCACGCCCTCTGTACCTCCTTGGTCGCATTCTGTGAGTCTAGGCAGCACACTACTTCTCTGCTTAGGAGGAGGCAGGGACCTGGTGCCAGGGCCAGAGGGTTTGCTTCTCAGTGGGGTGTGGCAAATCTGGAACTTCAACTCGAAGAACGTCAACTGCCCCGAGGAGAGGTGATGAAAACTCAGCCCTCCAGGATGAAAACTGAAGAGTCCGGGGCACCTCCCAGGCTCTGAGACTCCGAGGCTCCCTGACAGCTAAGCTCCTACCCCACCAGCAGCTCCCAGGAAGCCACTCAGTCCTCGAAGCCTGAGGGAATTCTCACTCAGACAGAGCTGGTTAGAATCTTCACCCTACCCTGCCCAACTCAAAGAGGGGCCGTGAAGGGGAGGCCAAGCAACTAAAAGTACAAGGATGGGTCCTGGCAAACAGCCCTGTCTCTCCTTCCATCCAGCCCAGTCCACAATGGACATTGAATCTAACCACATTTTCCTTCCTCCCGGCCACTGCCCCAGGCTGCACCCCCACCTGGCCATCCTGGACAGGGCCTCCCTGTTCCCCACACCGGGCCCTTAAGCCGTTACAGTCACTCCTCAGGGCCCCAGCCATGGCAGCTCCCTCTGTGCTCCCCCAGCCTCGCATGTGGCCAGACCTCCACCCTGCAGGCTCAGCTCCCCATCATACCACCCGTTACCCTTTACTTCCTTTACATGTTTGCCACAGCCAGGGATGACCATGTGTACTGTGCGCTGGTCTACCAGGTATAAGTCCTATAGGGGCAACAACCTCCTATCTATCTGGGTCACCATCCTGTCCTCCCTGTCCTCCTTCTGGTGGATCGATGGATACATGGGTAGATGAATGGTTAGGTGGATGAGTGGGGAGATGAATGGGCAGGTGGATGGGTGGGCAGATGGGGGAGGGGTGAGTAGACGGATGGATGGATGGGTGGATGGATGGATGGGAGGGTGGATAGGTGACGGTGGATAACAGGACAGGCAGATAGATGAGTAGGGGGATGAATGCATGGCTGATAAATGGATGGAAGGTGAGTGGGTAGATGGATGGGAGGATGGGGGTTGGATAAATGGGTAAACAGATTACACAGGTAGCCAGGCCTGGTGGCTCATGCCTGAAATCCCAGCACTCTGGGAGGCAGAGGCGAGAGGACTGCCTGAGCCCAGGGGTTCAAGACCAGTTGGGCAACTTGGCAAGACTTAGTCTCTACAATAAGTCAAAAAATTAGCCAGGTGTGGTGGCACGTGTCTATAGTACCAGTTACTTGGAAGGCTGCAGTGGAAGGATCGCCTGAGCCCAGCAGGTTGAGGTTGTGGTAGCCATGAGTGTGCCACTGTACTCCAGCCTGAGCAACAGAGTGAGAGACTCCGACTCAAAAAAAAAACAACAAGATTATATAGGTGGACAAATGGGTAGATGGGTTGATGGATGGGTAAATAAGTGAAAGGAGGGGGTGAATGAGTGACTGGGTGGATAAATGGGTGAACAGATTATATAGGTAGACAGATGAGTAGGTGGGTCAATGGATGGGTGATTAAATGAATGTAAGTGTAGATGAATTGATGGGTGGCTGGGTGGGGATGGGTAGATGAACGGGTGGATGGGCAGGGAATGATGGGTGGATAAGTGGAATGAATGGGTAGATGGACAACAGATGGGTGGTTAGGTGGATGAATGGGGGCATGCAGGATCTCAGAAAACCAGTTGCTACTCGTCTCCTTGACACCCCCACTCAGCTGTGGACAGAGAGCATCTCACCAAAGGGACAATGCCCAGGCCTCTTACCATACCCAGGCCTGTGTCCATCATAGGTGCCCTTTGCAGGCTTACCTGAGAAA
Organism: Cephalopachus bancanus; assembly: GCA_027257055.1. Classification (NCBI taxonomy): domain Eukaryota; kingdom Metazoa; phylum Chordata; class Mammalia; order Primates; family Tarsiidae; genus Cephalopachus; species Cephalopachus bancanus. The sequence continues at coordinate 24,346 of JAPVLO010000007.1, forward strand.
TCTCATCTCCTCATCTTTCTTCTCGTCCTCGCTGATGATCTTGGAAGTGGTTATGCTCACCTCCACACCATCCACCACGAATCTGCGTGTCCGTTTGAGGGTTTTATTGTGCAGCCTCGAGTCCTGGCCAGGGAAGAACATCAGGCAAAACTCAGCGAAGGATCTGTGGCTGGACAGGGGCTGACACCTCTTTCCCCGCCCAGGGAGGGCATGGCCACTCCTCATCCCTCTTGCTGCAACTTCTTAGCCTGGGAGCCCAAGTGTCTCAGCTCATCCCATGCCTTTCCCCGATCTCGGCCTTCAGACACTGCCCAAGGCCTCCCCCACCTGGCTCCCAGCACTCCACACAGGATGGGTGGCAGAAAGGGCTGGGCGTGGTGGCTCATGCCTGTAATTCCAGGACTTTGAGAGGCCAAGGCAAGAGAATTGCTTGATCCCAGAAGTTCTAGCCCAGTCTGGGCAACATGGCAAGACCTCGCCTCTACAAATTAAAAAAAAAAAAAAAAATCAGACAGATGTGGTGATGTACACCTGTACTCCCAGCTACTTTGGAGGCTGAGGCAGAGGAACATCTGAGCCAGAAGATTGAGGCTGCAGTAGCCATGATTGTGCCACGGCACTCCAGCCTGGGTGACAGAGGAGATTCTGACTCAGAAAAAAAAAAGGACTGGGTTCTTATCCTTACCCTACCTCTTATTGGCTCTGTTACTCTGGGCCAGTCTCTTGTTCTGTCTGAGCCTTAACTGAGGATAACACTACCTGCCTTCCAGGGTGGTCATGAGGATTCAGTGAGAGAATTCATGGGAGGCACAAAGCAGTGCCCGAGCACAGCATTTGTTCCAGTATGGAACTAATTTTCGATAGTTATCACTGCAGACCACATGTAACCCCTTGGCTACAGTGCCAAGATGCCACACCCACAGAGCCCTGAAAACCACGGGTCATTCTCCTAACTGATGTGGCAGGTAATACTGATCTGACCTGAACCCTGCTGGCAGCCCCACCTGCCAGGAGCCGCTGGGGGATTATTCGTAACCTGTATCTTTTTTTTTTTTTTTTTTGGAGTCTTACTCTGTCACCCAGACAGGAGTGTAGTGGCCACTCCCAGCCACCACAGCCTCAACCTGCTGGGCTCCGGCAATCCTTCCGCCTCAGCCTTCCAAGTAGCTGGAACTACAGGTGCGCACTACCACACCTGGCTAATTTTTTTGATTTATTGTAGAGATGAGGTCTTGCCAAGTTGCCCAGGCGGGTCTCAAACCTGTGGGCTCAGGCAATCCACTCACATCAGCCTCCCAAAGCGTGGGATTACAGGTTGAGCCACCGAGTCTGGCTTGTAACCTGTATCTTTAACTGAATAATTGTAGTTCACATGTGATGGCCCACAGAGTGCTGTCCAGGCTCGTGGGGTGTTATGGGATTGGAACACGTGGACCTCTTTAGAAAGACAAGGCTGATCCAGACGAGGGCCTGGGGGCCTGCACCGGGGTCCTCATGGCTCTTCCCCTCTGCCCTGTACCTCAGGCCTCTTAGCTGAATTCGAAGGCTCTTCCTGACTCAGCCCAGTCCTGCCTTCCGCATGGCACCCTAGGGCCCCCCCAGCCCCTGGGAGAGATGTGAGGGGCCGGATGGCTCTGGGCAGCAGGCATCGAAGCCCTAAAAGTTGGGCTGTGCCCCACCCCTGCTGAGTTGAGACCTGCAGACAGCCCTTGTCCCTCAGGGCTGAGTTCCTCTCTCCCGCCAAAACCCCTCACCCAGGGGCTCTGGACAGCATTGGCACAGACCCACCATGCCCAACTCTCATCTCTCTACAGTGTCCAGCTCTATCAAACCAAGATACACCAGACTAACAGTGAGAAGCAGCAGCTGCCAGGGGTAAGAGAGAGTGGAGAAAGAAAGTCCCTGGCCACAGTCTTCCCACAGAACTGCTCCAGGCTTCGGGGCCTCTGTTTCTGAGGGGACAGACCCCTAGTCATGACACTGACATGGCTGGTGAACTCTGACTCACGGCAGCCCCTGGGAATGTTCTCTACCCTTGAGAAGAGGCGGAGGGTCCTACTCTCAGTGGGTCTGCTTAAAACAATAACCAGGCTGAGCATGGTGGCTCATGCCTATAATCCCAATGCTTTGGAAGGCCGTGGCGGGAAGATTGCCTGAGCCCAGGAATTTAAGACCAGCCTGGGCAACGTAGTGAGACCTCATCTCTGGAAAAAGAAAAGCCAGGCAGCACACGCCTGTAGTCCCAGCTACTCAGGAGGCTGAGGCAGAAGGACCGCCTGACCCCAGGAGGTGGAGACTGTGGTGAGCAGTAATTATGCCACAGCATGCCAGTCTGGGCAACAGAGGGAGATCCTGACTCAAAATAAAGAAATGAATAATAAGACAAAGTCTCCCTTTTTTTCCCCACTTAGTGTCTTTTTAGTAAGAGAAGGAAGGGACAGGACACCTGCCCCAAGGGCGATGACAGTTATACGGAAAAGCTGCTGCCTACACTGGTCCTGGAGATCTGCCGTAATCGTTCTTTCTTTCGGGTCCCAAAGCCAATGCCAGGGCCAGCTGCTGCTGCTTCTCTTCTTCCCTCCTTTTCCTTTAGCTCATATCTTCTGTGTGTTTTTCATCAAGAAAATGCGGGAAGGAAAAAACAAAAAGAGACAGTACCTGACCTAAAATCAGACTTGGTCAAGTGTCCAACGGCAAATTGAATAACACCCTGGGGGTAGGGGGCAGGCAGGAAAAAGAGGCAGCTCTTCCAGCCACCAAGGGGAAGTCTGTAGCTGCCCGGGGAATGCTCGGAGCTCCCAGCTGGGGTCTGACCATTGCCTCGCTCTGCCCTGCTGAGCCCTGGGCCAGCTCCTGACCTCCCTGAGCTTCCACTTGTTCAAGTGTGGGCTGAGAAGGTGAAGAAACCTATGTTTTGAGTTGGAGTCTCACTCTGTCGCCCAGACTGGAGTGCAGTGGCAGGCTCACAGCCACCGCAGCTGGGCTCAGGCGTTCCTTCTGCCTCAGCCTTTTGAGTAGCTGGGACTACAGGCACACACCACTACACCCGGCTAATTTTTTGATTTATTGTAAAGACGAGGTCTTGCCAAGTTGCCTGGGCTGGTCTCGAACCCCTGGACTCAGGCAATCCTCCCACCTCCACCTCCGCCTCCCAGAGTGCTGGGATTATAGGTGTGAGCAACTGCACCCGGCTTCCGGGTTCTTTTTTATAGCACTCTGCACAGTGCTTGCCTCATGCCAAGCCCTCATGCCTGGTGGTGACTGTCATTCACCCCCAGAAAGGCGCCCTCCCCTGAGCCAGGGATGACAGCTTTGAGCCCACTTCCTTTCACTGAATCTACCAGTCATCATGGGCTGACGCCCAAGTGAGACAACTTTTGCTTCTAGAGTTTTCTCTCCCAAATTTTACCTTTTGCCAAACTTTGAAATTTAAACTCAAACCAACTGTGAGTCGTTCCCAAGTCCCATACCGAGCCTAGATATTCTGGAGATTTAACTGTGAATCAAACTAAAAGCTCCTTAAGGGAAGGGTGATCTCCATGAACCACTTTAAATGCAAGACAGCCCCTACATGCTTTCGAAGCCAACATGGAGCCACAAGACACCTGCTATACCTCTGCAACAAGCCTGTGGGGAGAGACAGCGTTACCTTGATAGACAGAGAGCCCGTCTCTCTGTTCAGGGACAGGTCGGCAGACAGGGAGGTGCTGTAGTCCATGCTCTCAGAGGTGGAGACGCTGCCACAGTCCGAGTCCCTCTGAGAAGGGTTTGGAGATGCCTGCGCAGGAGGCTCCAGGCTGCCGTTGGCCAGCTTCTCACCACCCAAGGTCTCCAGGGCACTGCTGTTGGGCCGGCTCTGACTTGCCTTTTGGGACCTGTTGGCTGCTGAACTGAGGTCCACACCCTGGTCAGGGACTTGCTTCTCCTTGGAGACCTGAATTCTGGCATCCATTGACATGGGTCGGGACTTCCGGAGGGGCCCGGGCACCACTAGGCCATTCTCATTTCCAGGGACCATGTCTAGGGAGCTGGGGGGCTGGAGGGATCTGGCTTCAGAGGGCTGGCTGCAGGGCCCATTCACACTGTCCCGAGGCTGGCTGGGCGCTGGCAGAGTGGGAGATGATTCCTTCAGAAGCTTGTCGGCATTGAGGCTAGGCTGACTGACCTCCGAAGAGTCCTGAGTGTGGTTCCCCATGGGCTTTGGAGGAAAAAGCAGGGGGTGGGGGGGTGGGATGCTGTTATATTTCCAGTACAAGAGTGAGAGACACAGGGGGTTAAAAAGTCAGACACACACACAAAGAGAATGGGCCAGGGCCGGAGAGTAGAACAGATGTCACTCTAAGCCCCACAGTCCTCACCACTTCCTACTACATAACCAATAACCAAACTGCTACTTATTTTGAGGAATAGGAATCTCCTGACTCTCTCTAATCACAAGCTGCATTTAAAAGCTGTTATCCTCCTAGGAAGCCCGTGTGGTCAGCTGGACAGCTCATGTCGCATATGGAGGGGCCAGCAGCCACTCTGCACCAACCAATTGTGACAATATGGGAAGATGGCCACCCTATGGTCAGGTCTTCCAATTTTTCAAGTTGGAATTTCAGATTAAAAAAAAAAATCTAGATTTTTACATGACATCCCTTGACTTTTAAACAGCAACTAACTCAATTAAAAAAAAAATCATATAACCCAAACCAGACCTTGCCGAGGGGCTTCATTCAGCCTTGCGGCCACTGAGCTTTAAGCTTTGCTTTTCAGAATTTTTGTGGGGTGGAAAGTACTGGAAAGGCTGCTATGGTGAAACAGAACATCATTTCTGTGGATGACATCCATGTTCGGCGTAACGAGTAAAGTGAGCGACCACGTAGCCGGCCACCTTCCAGCAGGAGGGGACATCGCCACGTCCCACAGGGCTATGCCTACCCCTTCCTTCCTAGCAGCACTCTCCTCCCTCCCCTTGACACAGTCACTGTCCTACAATTGTCTGTAAATTTGAGATAATGGAATCACACAACCAGCCTTCATCTGGGTCCCACCAGCCACTGGTGTGTGGCCTTGGATACATCAGCTAGTGCAAGCAACTCCAGCCTACCTTTTATTCAGTGCCCAGAGTGATGACTCAAAAATTCGGGCTTAAGTCTATCACCTCCACATCAACACCCAGCCCCTGACTGAAACCCTCCATGGCTCCCACTGCCCTCAGAATGACCAGCCTCTTGCCTGTAGAGAATGAGGCCAGGTGTGGCCACTTTCTGCCTCCTCCTGGAGCCAGGCCCAAACAGAGGTTCTTAGGCCTCCGTGTTTCCATTCCTCAGCAGGGGCTCCAGGAATGGCCAGGGTAACTGCTGTTCTACCCGCCCGGCCGTCCCTGGGGTTTTTCTTCTTCCTCCCTGCAAAGGTTTACATCAGCCTCAAGCTCCTACCAGGACTGAATTCAGCTTGTGAAAGCCACCATATCGTCCCCAGCACAAGGACGTGGCCTGCTCCATCCCCTGACGGACAAGCCCCGCCCCTGCCTCACTGAACAGCCAGTCTCCCCCAGAAGAGGCCTCTCCAGGCAGTGAGAGCAGGGATTGGACAGAATCCAGCCCACAGACATATTTCCTTGGTCAGATGGATCTCACAAATTTAAATTCGTTTTAATTTCGATTCAAACCCAGCAAGTGCTGAAGCTGCAAATGGGCTCCAAACATGCCCAGACGCGGGTCCCCGGGGAGATGGGGTCCAGGGAGGCTGGAGCCCCAGAGACCAGATAGAGCCTCCCCTGCTCACTTCAAGGTGCACTAAAACCCACACCATGTAGGTGAGCAACAACAGGAACAAAGGTGGCAAGCAAGGGATCAGTTACCAGCTTTTAAAGATAGGGAGATTCCATGTGAGAGCCTAGATCTCACAGGACGTGGCCAACACCCCCTGCCGCCTCGCCCTGGCCCGGGTGCCTCTTACGTACCCAGCAGCGTGGGCATCCGTAACTCCTGAGCCGGGAGACGCAGAATGGAACGCTGCCTGAGCCCAGGGCCCCCCCACCCCACCAAGGCCTGCTGGGATTCTGCCTGCCCCCAGCCCTACTCTTCTGGCCTTACAGAGGCAGCGTCCACGGTGTCCTCCTCGTCCCCCTCGTCCCGGCCATCTTCAATCTCCTCCATCACCTCGGCCTTGGCCTCGGCCACTAGCTCCCGCAGAGCCTTGTTACTGGTGATGCTGCTGACGAAGGGATGCTGAGGGGACAAGATACATCTCGATTAGAACCGTTCTGGGGTCAGGGTGGGCTGGAAGAGGCCAGGGGAGCTGTCCCCCCAGGGCAGAGAGGGCTAGCCTCATTCCCGAACTTGAACTTAGTGAGGGAGACCCAGAGGCAGCTCAGCTCTGTGTGGGGTCAAAAGAGAGCAAACCCCAGCTCTGCTGCTCACCGACTGTGTGACCCTGAACATGTCACTTAACCTCTCTGGGCTGCAGGATCCTCATTGCTGAAGTGGAGACAATAACACTGAACCCACAGGGAGGCCATGAGGATTAAACAGGATAATGCACATAAAAATGCTTAGCTCAAAGCAGGGGCTCAAGTCATGTTTGGGAGGCTTATTTGTTTATTTTCCCTTATAAAAGGTTTTACTATACAGCTTTATAAAATACAATACATATGTATTTTATTGAGAAATAACTTTTTAAAATTTACTTATTGTTTTAGAGACAGGGTCTTGCTCTGTTGCCCAGGCTGGAGTACAGTGGCATGATCATAGCTCACTGCAGCCTTGAACTCCTGGGCTCAAACAATCCTCCCACCTCAGCCTCCCGAGTCACTGGAACTACAAGTGCACCCCTGGCCAATTTTTAAAAATTTTTTGGTAGAGTCAGGGGTTTCACTATGTTGCCCAGGCTGGTCTTGATCTCTTGGCCTCATGTGACCTTCCTGCCTTAGCCTCCCAAAGCACTGGGATCACAGGTGTGAGTCACTGCACCCTGCCAGGAATAACTTCCTTTTTTTTTTTTTTTTTTGGAGTTGGAGTCTCACTGTGTTGCCCAGGCTGGAGTACAGTGGCACGCTCACAGTCACTGCAGCCTCCACCTGCTGGGCTCCAGCGATCCTTCCTCCTCAGCCTTCCAAGTAGCTGGAACTACAGGCGCACGCTACCATACCCAGCTAATTTTTTGATTTATTGTAGAGATGAGGTCTCACCATGTTGCTCAGGTGGGTCTTGAACCCGCGGGCTCAGGCAATCCTTTCACCTTTGCCTCCCAAAGTGCTAGAATTACAGACTTGAGCCACCGTGCCCGGCCATGCCAGGAATAACTTTCATACAGTAAAGTTCACAAACTGTTAAGTTTAATGACCTTTTACATATATACATGCACTAGTGTAACCACCGCCCAGTTGAAGTTTCTATCTCCTGTCTCCCCAGCAGGTGGCCCACTCCATTGTGGGCCACCTCCAGGGCCTTGTTCTGCCTGCTCCCCAGCTTTGTGGAAACTGACCCTACAGCAGGCAGTCTTCTGCGGTGGCTCCTTTATCCAACATCACATCTGTGGGATTCAGCGACATTGCCACACATGTTGGTCAGGCATCCTTCCCTCCTGTGTAAGCGCCACTGCGCGAACATGTCCGTTTGTGTGATCCATTCTGCCACTGCTGGACATCTGTTCCTTCCCATTTTTGGCAACTATGAAAAAGCTGATACGAGACATTCTCCTCTATGTCTTCGGGTGGACATATGTGTTTGGTTTTAAGAAAGGAAACACAGAATCTTGAGGCAGAGTGGCGTATGTTCTACTCTGGACTTCACAGAAATGCCACAGCCTTTGAGAGTGAATGCTCTTCGCGGACCTTGCAAAACACCAAAGCCAAAGATCTCATCATATGAAATCAGCAGGAGGCCAGTCCTGGGCGTCCTGCCCCGGCACCAAGATGTGGCCAGGGATGAGGGATCCTTCCATGCACCACTCACCCAGGGCCACCAGGAAAGGGGGTCCCATCATGGCATTGGAATTTTCTCATTTGAAATTTACAGGGCTTGGGCCAGGCGTGGTGGCTCACCCCTGTTATCCTAGCACTTTGAGAGGCCAATGTGAGAGGATTGCCTGAGACCCCGGGTTTGAGATCAGACCGGGCAACTTGCTGAGGCCTCGTCTCTGCAATAAATCAAAAAACTAGCCAGGCGTGGTGGCTCATGCCTGTGATTTCAGCTCCTTGGAAGGTTGAGGTAGAAGGATCACCTGAGCCCGGCAGGTCGAGGCTGTGGTGGCCGTGAATGTGCCACTGCACTCCAGTCTGGGTGACAGAGTGAGACTCCAACTCAAAAAAAACAACAAAAAAAAAGAAATTTACAGAAAAGTGCTGGCAAAATTCACTATTTTTCACTAACAGAAAATTTATCTGCAGAGAAACTGTGTCAACAAGATTGCCAGGAAAAGACTTAAATAAATTTCTACCACCTCGAACACACTTTCAGAACTGGCATGTCCACAGCAAACCATCCTTATCTGCTTGTTCGTTTACTTATTTATTTATTTGAGTCGGAATCTCACTCTGTCACCCAGGCTGGAGTGCAGTGGCACACTCACAGCCACTGCAGCCTCCACCTGCTGGGTTCAGATGATCCTTCCGCCTCAGCCTTCCAAGTAGCTGCTCCAGGCATATGCCACTACGCCCAGCTAATTTTTTGATTTATTGTAGAGACGAGGTCTTGCCAAGTTGTCCAGAGTGGTCTTGAACCAGTGGGCTCAGGCAATCCTCTCGCCTCCGTCTCCCAAAGTGCTGGGATTACAGGCATGAGCTACTGCACCCGGCTTTGCTTGTTCATTTAAAACTATCCATTTCTGCAACCAGTGGAATGGTTCACACCTGTAATCCCAGCACTTCTGGATGCCAAGGCGGGAGAATTACTTGAGCCCGGGAGTCTGAAACCAGCCTGGGCAACATATTGAGATCTCATCTCTATAAGAAAAAAATCAAAATATTAGCCGAGCATGGTGATGCTTGCCTGTAGTCCCAGCTACTTGGGAGACTATGGTAAGAGCATCACCTGAGCCCAGGAGGTTGAGGCTGCAAGTGATCCATGATTGTGCCACTGCACTCCAGTCTGGGTGACAGATTGAGATCTCAATTAAAAAAAAATAAAAACCCAGTTCACCTGTGGACATCTACCAGGCAACACCCTCTCCGACTTGTTCACATTTCATACATCTGGAGGCTAGGTGCCTCACTCTCTCAGAGTGCCTGTCATCCCAATTTTCTCAAGCTCCTCTGGCCTTCTCTAATGAGTTCCAACTAATGACAATCTAAGCATTTAATTCTTTCTTTCCACTTCCCATTCACCCGCAGATTCATTCTGCAATCACAGTGAGGCCAGAGGCATGCCAGGTGTTGAGATGCAGCTGGATAGTCAGGCAGTCCCTGCCCCCAGGGCTTACAGCTGAGTTGGAGAGACAGAAGTTAAGCACGAAGTGGCAAACAAACCAATGCCAGATCCTGTGAGCAGGACACCTGAGGGTGGCGGAGACTGAAGTCTGTGATCAGAGGGGCCTCCCTGGGGAGGCCACATTCAAGCTGAAACCTGAGGGATGGAAGGGCCCTCAGGGAAAGAGCTGGACACAGAGAACTCCAGCAGAGCGAGCAGCCAGTGCAAAGGCCCTGCGATGGCACGGAGCTTGGTGTGCCGGCAGGGCCGTGAAGGGCAGGGTGGTGGGACACGCAGGACGGGAGAGGGGAGGAGCAGAGAGGAGGGCCAGGCAGGTGCAGGCAAGTGCGCAGCTAACACTTCTCAGAAGCCACTGGGGGGGCACAGCACCGCAGTGATAGCGGGTACCCTTTAAAGACACATTCCAGTTTCTCTGGGGCTTCAAAAGGTCTTGAGTGAGGCATTAATAAGGGTTTACTAGTCGTGGCAGCCATGGTAGTATAGGAGTTCAGACTGCTATAGATGCTGGGGCCATGCTGCCTGGTAAGATCCTGCTTCCACTGCCAACTTGGGCGAGTCACGTACACCCCTGAGCCTCAGTCTGCTCATCTGTAGCTTAATTATAGCTTTAATAACTTGATAGCTTTAATTATAAACTAGAACTAATAGTGTTGCTGCTTTAAGCATTCCCACTCTCCCCTGCATGCCCATCTGTGCTCTGGCACAGCCTTTTGGAACCGAGGGAAAGAACCAAGATCCCAATGGTTCCTGAGCCCACATGGCACATGTGAACTTGAACAAAATGCCCCGGCCACATCACTGCAATGACTGAAGGAGGCGCGGCAGAAATAAACACAGGCCCTGGCTTCTGGAGATGCCAGGTTTTCTCTCCACTTATTGACCACTTTAGTGGCTTTTCAGCATGGCCAGGAACCTTGCATTCCTGGGGCAGAACCATCTGCTTCACAGCCCTGCCTGAGCAACCCAGGGTCCTTAAGAGGCAGGGACACAGGAAGAACGCCTGTGATGGGGGACAGGGAGAGGGCAGCTCCCCAGATGCTGGGGCAGTCAGGGTTGGCAGACAGGGCAGCCCCTCTTGTGGCTGACTGGGCACAACCACTCCGGAACGTGGCATAGACCACCTCTGCCATGGCGTCAGCCCTGCCACTTCCAGGGGTGAGCCTAGTGAGGGATCTTCCTCCACACCCAGCCTGCCAAGCCCGTGACAGAGATAAAGCCTGGACTGTGCTGCAAGAGAAGGTGTGGAACCTCTTGAGGGCCAGACGCTGGCCAGACATGTGTGCCCGTAACAGGCAGGTGGGTCTGGGCACATGGGTCCCAGTGGAAGGCCAGATCAGAAAGGAACTCACCCACCTAGTCGCTCAGGAAGAGGCTTGGCTATCTAGTGCCATCTCTGCTGGGAGCCCGAGATGCCAAGATGGGTGTCATCACACAGCCTGCCACCAGCACCCACCCTCAACCAGGGCCTCTTCTGCCCTCTAAACAGACATCCTTCTAAGGACGCGAGCCCACTCCTCTCTGTGCTTAGGAACCCTCCCAGGGGTCCCACACTCCGGGGCTGGCCTTAGAAAAATGCCTGAGAACGCTTTCAAGTTTCCAGGCCGTAACCGAAAATTTCAGCCTTAAACTGTGTTCTCTAGAGTCTTCTTCAGCTTCGAAACTGCCTTCAAATAGTTGGTCCTCCCCCTCTCCCTCCAGGCCCTCCCATACACAGGGATGCTCACCTAGCTCTATGCTTTCTCGGATACTCCAAGGGCTCACCTGGAAGCAAGCCAGACACAAAGCCTGTGGCCCTCTCCTAGGTCAACCAGGCCTCTAAGAACCCTGGAGGCGAAGCTTAGAACAAACCAGGCCTGAGCCCCAGTTGCAGGGCCCTCCGACCCGAGGGATTTGTGGAAGACTGATCCATCACCAGGCCACAGCCAAGATGACGCCAGCCAGATCCCAGATGGACAACTTCTCCAGACAGCCACTGGAGCAAGGGCACACGGCCCCCACACCCTACTCGCTCCCGCACGTGTGCCACGCCAATTCTCCCTTTACAAAACCTTTCTGATTGGCCCAGAATTTGAGATCACACTTGAGACACTCAGAAAGGCCCTTGGCCTTCTCAGGCAGCCGGCGTCTCACATCAACCAGCTTTTCCTCCCACCGATATTCATCTCTCAAGCTTGGCTTAGAGCCGTGATCACCAGGACCGGGGTCCAATTACAAGGTATCAGCATCTTTCCTTCAGTCTTTCCTCCTGTCTTTTCTCATTCACTCCTTCTTTTTCCCCTTCACTCATTCAGAGAGGCAGCTTTCCAGAGTGGCCAAGAGTACAGACTTTGAAACCAGATGATCCGGATCAAAATTCCAGCTCTTACTCACACACTGTGTGACCTGATGCAGACTACTTAGCCTCTCTGTGCTGCTTCAGTCTTCTCATCTGTTCAGGGGGGAACTGAGCAGTTCCTGCTTCATTGCTAGGATTCAACTAGCTAACATTAGCTAAGCATTCAGAACAGAACCTGGCACGAAAAAGGGTTATAGCACAGTTTGTTAAGTAAAAATAAATTAAGCTAGCAAATATTTGCTGAGGGCTCTCTACATAGCAGGCACGGTTCCTGGGACACATTAGTGAACAAAACAAAGACTGTGTCCTCGGGGAACTGATCTACTAGTCGGGGGCTCAACATACTGCATGACATACAACATGTAATATCCACAGGGGCATGGGGGTCATGCTGTTTTTGGTCAAAAACTGCTAAACACTCAGTACAGTGCTGGCAGGTTGTTTGTGTAAATCACCCATCATGAAATGGGCAAGTCAGGCTCGGTGGCTCAGCCTGTAATCCCATGCTTTGGGAGGCTGAGGTGAGTGGATTGCCTGAGCCTGTGGGTTCGAGACCTGCCTGGGCAACTTGGCGAGACCTCATCTCTACAATAAATCAAAAAAATTAGCTGGGTGTGGTAGCGTGTGCCTGTAGTTCCAGCTACTTGGAAGGTGGAGGCAGAAGGATCGCCAGAGCCCTGCAGGTCGAGGCTGCAGTGGCCGGGAGCGTGCCACTGCATTCCAGTCTGGGTGACAGAGTGAGATTCCAACTCAAAAAAAAAAAAGGAAATGGGCAAACGAGTTGAAAGACTCTCCAAAACAATTTTCACTGAAGCCAAATGCAGCCTCTCACCACAAAGCTAGCTGGTACGCTGATGCTGGTGAGGTTCTAGATCACAAGGGGCCCACTCTCCAAAAGATAAATCTGAGTTTTTGGGGTTTTTGGATCCCCCGTCATATAACATATAGAAACATAATAAGCAAGTCAATTATAAGCTCTGGGTGCTAAGCACCATCGAAAAATAAGATGCAGGGAAAGGGGACTGAGCAATGCAGGGGTGCTGTGGCTTTGCCATTTTACGTGGCTGGTTGGAGCAGGCCTCACGGAGCAGCTGAGATCGAGCAACAACTTGAAGAGGGAAAGTCAGTTGGGAAAGGGCATTCCAGACACAGCGACAGCCAGTACAAAGGCCCTGAGGCAGGAGCACGTCAGGTGTGTCTGAAGACCAGCGGGGAGGCTAGGGTGGCTGGAGCAGAGAGATGAATGGGGTGGGCAGATCCCACAGGGCCCTGCGGGTCCCTGAAACTGTATTTACCCCGGAATGAGATGGAGCCAGTAGGGATCTTTGGACGGGGCAGGACACAAGCTGGCTCCTGTGTAGAAGGTTCCTTGGGCTGCTGTGCTCCGAACCAAATAAAGAGGGAGGCCAGGGTGGAGGCGACCACCCAAGCATGAGGTGACGGGGCTCAGGCGGTGGCTGCCATGGAGGGTGGGGGGTGTCGGAGACTGGGCACGTGCCAAAGGCCGGGGCATGGGATTTCCTGATGGGACGGAGGGGGGTGTGGGAGAAAGAGCAATCTGGATGCGTCAGGGCAGGGCCCAGACACCAGGAGGGCACAGGCACAGCTTCTTGGCTGCACTACGAAGCCATCGCGGGCACATGTGGGTAAAGATCCGGATGTGGTGGGAGCAAGGCAGTGAGTGCTGGCGCCGGGGTCTGGGTGGGGGAGGACACTGGGCCGAGGTGTGAGGCAGGGAGCACCACAAACGGGTGAGGGCAGGGGGACTCTGTGCACAACCCTGAAGAGGAGGGGGGAGGAGACTGAGAAGCGGCGGCCAGTGAGAGGGAGGAAGGCCCTGAAGGCCCAGCAGCCTGAGGTCAGGAGGAGGAAGGTGGACATGGCTAGTGGCCCAAGAACCTTGGCCAGAACAGCTGTGATGGGATGGGGTTAAACCCATTCAACAAGGATCCACTGGGGGCCGGGCTCGGTGGCTCAGCCTCTAATCCCAGTGCTTTGGGAGGCCAAGGCGAGCGGATTGCCCGAACCTGCGGGTTCGAGACCCGCCTGGGCAACTTGGTGAGACCTCGTCTCTACAATAAATAAAAAATCAGGCGGGCGTGGTAGCACGTGTCTGTAGTTCCGGCTACTTGGAAGGCTGAGGCGGAAGGATCGCCAGAGCCCAGCAGGTCGAGGCTGCGGTGGCCGGGAGTGTGCCACGGCACTCCAGTCTGGGCGACAGGGTGAGACGCCAACTCAAAAAAAATAAGAAGAATCTACTGGGCACCTGACCTGTGACAGCTGGGAGCTAAAGGCGGCACACACAGTCTCATTCGCTCACAGTTCTGGGCAGCACACGCCAGGCATGTCTCACAGATGAGAAATGGAGGCACAGAGGAGAATGACCCAGATGCCAGGGACGGCGTGCCTGATCTCAGGGCCTGGGGTACCAACCACTCGCTATGCGGTCCAGGCCCAAAGAATATCTGTGGCATCAACGAATACGTCATAAACTCCCAGAGGCATAAGCTGCTCAGCCCATGGTGGGAGCAAGGAAAGATGAGGGCCAGGAGGCACTTCCTGGGAGCAGCTGGACACCTCTAGGACTGAGATGGGGGCTCAAACGGTGCAGGGGGCGGGGCCTGGTAAGCCACAACCTGGGCCCGTCTCGGTCACTCAAAGCCAGGGGACCTTGGGCAAGTCACCTCCCCGCCCTGGGCTTGGGGTCCCCAAGGGGTCACAGCCTCCTGGCAGGAGGTGACAGGGCATGGAGAAAGCCTGGCAGAAGCATGAGCTCTGGAAGGGGCTCTGTGACTTCAAAGACCTCTCCTTTCTGGGACCCTGTCTATTGTGTGCCAAGAACACTCTGGCAGGATGTGTTTTCTAATGATAAACAAATTCCTGGCTAGGACGAGGCTCGGAGGCTGCTGTGCGGGGATGGGGGACAGCTGGTCTCTTCCCGGGAATGTACGGGGCTGGACGTGTCAGGGCAGGAGGGGCCTGCTAGCTGGAAGCAACTGGCCCAGGCAGCTGGGAGTGTTTGCATCTGAGGTGACAGCGGCCCGCCATGCCCCCCTCAGGCCACTCCCCACCAAACACCCAATTCCCAGAAGACCAGGCCTTCCGGCCCTCCCACATCAGCTTTTCAAGTATTAAAAGAGGCAACTGTGACTCCTGCTAACAGGCACATCCCACTTTGCATCCTGGTTTCTTTCTTTCTTTTTTATTTTTTTGAGTTGGAGTCTATACCCTGTCGCCCAGGCTGGAGTGCAGTGGCTCGCTCACAGCCGCCACAGCCTCAACCTGCTGGGCTTGGGATCCTTCTACCTTCCAAGTGGCTGGATCTACAGAAGCAATTTTTCGATTTATTGTAGACACAATAAATCAAAAAACTTGGTCTCGCCAAGTTGCCCAGGCCGGTCTCGAGTCCCTGGGCTCAGGCAATCCTTTCGCCTCTGCCTCCCAAAGTACTGGGATTACAGATGTGACCACAGTCTTGCCCTCCTGGGTTCGAGGGATCCTCCAGCCTCAGCCTCCTGAGTAGCTGGGACTACAGGTACACACCACTATGCCTGACTAATTTTTAAAATTTTTTTTGTAGAGATGAGGTCTCACTACGTTGCCCAAGCTGGTCTCAAACTCCTGGACTCAAGCAATCCTCCTACTTCGGCTTCCCAAAGTGCTGGGATTACGGATGTGAGCCACCATGGGCGGCCTCATTGTTTAATAAACCGATTCGATGCATCCAGTGTTCCTTGGGCACAGTGCGCCACAGTTAAGCCAGCAGCATCAGTATATTCTCATTTAATCTCCACAACAACCTTGTAAGAGGACATTACTGTTCACCCCCATTTCGGAGTGAGAGCCAGGTCACAGAGCGGTTATGCCATGCGCCCAGAGTCTCACAGCCAGTAAATGGCAGAGCTGGGATTTGAGCCCGGGACTCTCCCACTGTGGCCCACACTCATACCCACTCAGAGCTGCACACCCCAGAGGGACACACTGTGGCCCAGAATGTCAATCCCAGGCTCTGTGCCTGGCACATGATGGGTAGCCGGGAAGAGCTGGTTGGCTACCAGCATTCCAGGGCTTGGTGTGGTGGTTTCCTCCTTCTCTCCCACCACACCCTGGGCCTGTCACACTGGGGGAGGGACAGAGCAGACGAAGCATGGAGGGCAGCCCCTGCGTCACCCAGGCCCACCTCTTCCATTCACGGTGGTGGCATGGGGACAGTGATCAGAAGGCTTGGGCATGGCGGGTGGGCGGTGTGTGCAGCTCTCAACACTGCTGTGAACACGCCGACACGCACCGCAGTCCCAGGCCGTGACGCTCCGATGCAGGGCATGGCCACGAGAAGGCCCACCAACAGCTCCCTCCAGCGATTCGGCAGGCTTCTAGGAGACCCACTGAGCCAGCCACGAGTCACTCTCCAAGTCTCCCCTACTGCACACAGCAGCTGGAGGGCTCCGAAACGGCGGTCAGATGCGTCTCCCCCAATGCGTACAGGTAAGGTCCACATGCCAGCTCAGGCCTACGAGGCATGGCAGGGCCCTCACGATCTGGCCCTGCGTGCAGAGGACAGTCCGCACAGCAGGCCTTGGAACGGGCGGCTTGAAGGCCAGATCCTCAGTTGGCCTCTGGAACCAGGACTTGGAGGGGTTCTGGCCAGTAATTTTAAGAGGGCACACTCCGCCCAAACTGTCCCTACAAGCAACACGACTCAGGATGACGCCTTCCTTCCAGAACATAGCCCGTGCCAGGCCCCAGTAAAAGCCCGGGCCACTGGGTCTCTAGCTTCTCTGGCAGGCCACAGGGTGAGGCGCGTCCTGGCCACTATGCCGTGGTCAGGGGAGGGCTCTGAGTCTCCTCTGGCCTTAGGAGGTCACAGCAGGAGGACAGCAACATACCAAGTCCTGGGTGTTCTTGTAGGATCACCAGGGAGCACACACCCCGGCACTGCTCCACCCTCATCTCCAGGCCCCTCCCTGGCCTGCTCCTGCTCCCACTCCCCCCTCCCCGGCCTCTTCTCTCACATGGCAGACACACCCCGTCCCGGGCCTTGGCCTCCTGGTGAGCCCTCGACCTCTCTCCCTCACCTCCTGTGGCCTCTCCCACCCAGAGAGCCCTTCCTTGTGCTGCCTTCACAGGACAGCAGCCCCTCCCAGATGCCACCTCCCCCGGACACGCCCACTCTAGCGTTCTCCTCCATAGCGCCGGTCACCCCCAACATGCACACACCTATCTGCCTGTCTGCCACCTGTCCCCTGTGGCCCAGGTCACTGAGGAGCTCATCTGGCTGTCACCCTTCAGGGTCCTTCCATCCCAGGGGGAAGCAGGGTGGTGGAGAAGCTACTCACCTCCAGCAGCTGGGCCGCGGTGGGCCGGGTCTCCGGGTTCTTGTCCAGGGCTACCTTCAGGAAGTCGCGGAACTCCACAGACCTGAGAGGAAAAGTGTTAGCAGTGAGCTCGGAGAGAGCTGAGACAAGTGGCCCTCATAAGAGGTCCCACTGTGCCACTCAAAGGACAGAGGGCACTTTTATGAGGTAAAGCGGTAGAAGGGACAGAGTCTACTTGACGCCCATCTCATCGCAATGTCACTGTCCACACAGGGACAATGAAATCGGAAAGGGACCCGGGTACAATGGCTCGCACCCATAATCTCAGCATATTGGGAGGCCAAGGTGGGAGGATCACTTGAGCCCAGGGGTTGGAGACCAGCCTGGGCAACATAGTGAGACCCTGTCTCTACAACAAATCAAAAAATCAGCCAGGTATGGTGGTGCGTGCCTTGGAGTCCCAGCTGCTCAGGAGACTGGGGCGGAAGGATTGCCTGAGCCCAGCAGATCGAGGTTGTGGTAGCCGTGATCATGCCACTGTACTTCAGCCTGGGCGACAGAGTGAGACCCTGACCCTCCCTCCAAAAAAAAAAAAAAAGAAAAAAGCCAGGCACAGTGGCTCATGCTTGTAATCGCAGCACTTTGGGAGGCTGAGGCAAGAGGATTGCCTGAACCCACGGATTTGAGACCAGCCTGGGCAACATGGCGAGACCTTGTCTCTATAATAAAGCATAAAAAATTGGCTGGGCACAGTGGCATGTGCCTGTGTTTCTGGCTACTCGGAAGGCTGAGGCATAAGGATCGCCTGAGCCCAGCAGGTCAGGCTGCAGTGGCCGTGATTGTGCCACCGCACTACAGCCTGGGATAACAGTGTGAGACTCCGACTCCAAAAAAAAAAAAAAAGAGCACAGAGGGGAAAGAGAGGCATGGCAACCTCTCCCAACTCTGGTACCCAACACCACCAGGAGGGCCCTAACACCGCACCTCCCTCATCCTGCCCACGCGTGTCCCTGGCTGACCCAGGGCAAGCCCACGCGGGCTCCCTACCACTTGGATGGCGTAAGCAGCGTGGGGGGGTCCGACTTGGCGATCTTCAGCAGGACCCGCATGGGGTTGAGCTCATGGTGCGGGGGCTCGATCTGGGCCATCTCGATCATGGTGATGCCCAGGGACCAGATGTCAGCCTTGTAGTCGTATGGCGTGTCCTTCATGGTCTCACACATGACCACCTCGGGGGCCATCCTGAACCAACCAAGGGACAGCAGAGGGCTCAGAATCCGGCCTCCACAGGCGCTCGTTGAGAGTCCGGGCCAAGGGCTACCACGCGCCCACATCAGGGAGTTGGCAGCACTCCCACACCACGCATGACGTTGCAGCCACTGTCTTCCTTAGGGTGGGCTTCACACTGAAAGACACCTCCTCCGCGGCTCCCCCGCCACGGCCTGATGCAGTTCCTGAGGCCTACCACAAGGTGGCAGCAGCAGCCCAGAACACAGAGTCCTGGGGGGCTGGCGGGGATGGGTGGGAGGGAAGCGGGTTCATGAGTTGGGGTGGAGGGAAGACAGCGGCACAGAGAGAAGGGAGGGGAGAGGCAAGGAGAAAGAGGAACAACGGGAGAGAGCGAGAAAGCAAGGGTGAGTAACTAGCAAGCAGTCTGAACGCCACACTGGCAAGTGATACACCAGTGAGAACCATGAGGACACAGCAGAGGGGCCAGGTGTGAAGCTGAAGACAGAGCTTTGTTTTTAAAGTAATAGATCTGGAAAAGAGGGAAATGCGGCAGGCTAGAAAAGTCCAGAGAGACTACACATACAGCAGGAACTGAACTTGTATCACGCATCTCCACGGCCCTAGCAGGAGCGCGGCACTCGGTACACAGCGAATAAACCAAGAACTGAGCCGTAGTTTAGGGATCCCAGCTTAGTCAGTACTCGCGGAGCATCTTCTCATTTCGTCCTCACAGTGATCCTGTTAAGTAGCTACTGTATTTGTAGCCCTAATTTTACAGATGGGGAAACCGAGGCACAGGAAAGCTAAGCAGCTTGTCCCAGGTCACACCACTCATAAACCGGGGAAGCTGTGCTTGTACCTACAGGCTGACTCAGGGGCCCTCCTTGACTTCTGGCCCCTCTCCCTCTAGACTGCCGAGGTTACCTTGGAGAGTTTCACTGTCCTGTCTACCTTGCAATTTCTAGAAGCTATGCGACTCACCAGTAAGGCGTTCCTATGAAGGAATCTCGTTTCTGCAGAGTTTTCAGATTCTTGGCAGACACACCAAAGTCAGCTGCAAGACAAGATCTCAGATAAAGTATTCCAGGGACATTTCTCCACCCACGGCCCTGGGGTAAAAGCCTGTGATGTGGACCCAGAGATATACATTCCAAATCCACTGACAGAGGCCATTTCTATCTGCAAGTTAGAGAGCACTAACAATATAACACCTGTTGCTGTGAGGGTGTCCTGAGGCGGGAGTTTCCTACCTGCTAGACGGCTTAAACTCGCAAGAGCCTTTGGGAAACAATTTGACAATAAATACCAAGAACCTTTTTCTTTTTTCTTTTGTCTCAGACACCCAACTTTAGACATTAAGGAAGTTGTATTGAGAGTGAGCATATAAGGATATAGAGCATCTTTTAATGTAATGAGTAAACTATGGCACCTTTTAAATTTTTATATGCATATTGGGGGTGAGGGAGATATAAAAGCTATATAGTTAAGAGGAGTAAAAATATGGATAGCTGAGGGGATGGTCTTGTTAAGTCACACTCCCAGCAGGGCCTCCAGAATGTTAGGTCAGGCCTGCCAGGGTGTGGGTGTCTGGCATGCGATTCAGTGCTGCGAGAAAGATGCAAAGAATTGCACAGAAGTTAGGTTAGAAAATAGTTTATTTAGAAAGTAAATTAGACAAAGAGAGAAGGAGGAGATTGGAGATTCACCTCGCCAAAGTAGGGGAGTAGGTCAAAGCTTAAAAAAACACAGCCTGGCCATAGCTCAAAGAGCACATGGCCACACCATAGCTTAGCAAGGCAATGGCCACAGGAACCTTTAAAATACCCATACTTAGGGGGACGCGGTGGCTCATGCCTGTAATCCCAGCATTTTGGGAGATAGAGGCGATAGAATTGCCTGAGTCCAGGGGTTCGAGATCAGCCTGGGCAACTTGGCGAGACCTCATCTTTACGATAAATCAAAAAATCAGTGGTTATGGTGGTGTGCACCTATAGTTCCAGCCACTTGGAAGGCTGAAGTGGAAGGATTGTCCAAGCCCAACAGGTCAAGGCTGTGGTGGCCATGAGCATGCCACTGCACTCCAGCCTGGGTAACAGAGTGAGACTCCAGCTCAAAAATAATAATAATAATGTTCATCAAGTGTCATTATAATAGTGACAACCATAATTGCTTAGCTATCAAGGAATGTTTTTAAGACTTTGTATACAGATTAAGAATTGGGGCTGGGCGCAGTGGCTCATGTCTATAATCCCAGCACCTTGGGAGGCCGAGGTAAAAGGATTGCCTGAGTCCACGGGTTCAAGACCAGCCTGAGGCGAGAGACAACTTGGTGAGACCTCATCTCTACAATAAATTTTTTAAAAAATTAGCCAGGTGTGGTGGTGCGTGACTGTAGTTCCAGCTACTTGGAAGGCTTAGGCAGATGGATCACCTGAGCCCAGCAGGTCAAGGCTGTGGTGGCAATGAGCTGCCACTGCCCTCCTGTCTGGGTAACAAAGTGAGACTCCAATTCAAAAAAACAAAAAAGAATTGGGATATACTCCCATGTGACTACCTTGAAGTTATTATTATTTTTTTTTGAGTTGGAGTCTCACTCTGTCGCCCAGACGAGTGCAGTGGCCGCTCCCGGCCACCGCAGCCTCGACCTGCTGGGCTCCGGCGATCCTTCCGCCTTAGCCTTCCAAGTAGCTGGAACTACAGGCGCGCGCTACCACGCCCGGCTGATTTTTGATTTACTGTAGAGATGAGGTCTTGCCAAGTTGCCCAGGTGGGTCTCGAACCCGCGGGCTCAGGCAATCCACTCACTTCAGCCTCCCAAGGCGTGGGATTACAGGCTGAGCTACGGAGCCCAGCTAAAAGCAAGGGAGAACCTGGAACAGGGCGGAGCTCCTCGGGCGCATGGTCTCCCATCCAAGTGCTGAACAGCAGCGACCCGGCTTAGCTTCGCAGTAGCTGGCGGATCTGTATCCTGTGCAGCCTGAAGGGCCCTGGTCCTTGAAGTTATTAAACTGAGGCCAGGCTCAGTGGCTCACATCTGCAATCTCAACACTTTGGGAGGCTGAGGCGAGAGGATTGCTTGAGCCCAGGAGATCAAGACCAGCCTTGGCAACATAGCAAAACCTCATCTCTCTAAAAAAAAAAATTAAAAAATTAGCCAGGCATGGTGGGGCACACCTGCTATTAAAGCTACTTAAAAGGCTGAAACGGAAGGACCACCTGAGCCCAGCAGGCTGAGGCTGCAGTGGCCATGAGCATGCCACTGCACTTCAGCCTGGCAACAGAGTGAGATTTCGATTCAAAATAAATAAATATATTTTTTACAGGACAGTGTAAGGTTAAGTGGGGAACAGAGGAGAAGCAGAGAAGGATAGTCAAATAAATATAGATTGTATGGTCAGAATTATGTCCTCTGCATAATAGGGCAAAAATATACGAAATCACTTAAATAAAGCTTCCATTTTTGTGATTTCTTTCCCCCCACCCCCTTTGTTTGCTTTACTATGATAAACATGTATTGCTTTCTAGACTAACAAAAAACAAGTGAGTAAAATGTCTTTAACGTGACACAGCACTGCCAGGCTTCCTCACACACCCACTGCTGAGAGAAGAGTCTAACACCTCAGAGACAAGTGTCTCCAGGGCAGTGTTTGGTTTTGATTAAAAACCAGACTGGGCGCTGTGGCTCACATCTGTAATCCCGGCACTTTGGGAGGCTGAGTGAGAGGACTCCCAGAGCCCATGGTTCGAGACCAGCCTGGGCCACATGGAGAGACCTCATCTCTACAATAAATCAAAAAATAAAAAATTAGCTGGGTTTGGTGGCTCGCACCTGTAGTACCAGCTACTTGGAAGGCTGAGGTGGAAGGATCACCTGCAACCAGCAGGTCGAGGTTGCAGTGGCCGTGAGCAACATGCCATGGCACTCCAGCCTACGCAACAGAGTAAGACTCTGACAAACACATACACACAAAACAGAATCAGGAAGAAGTAACACTTTCAGAGACCTAGAAATGCCCAACAATTATTATTATTTTTTTATTCAGGGTCTCACTCACCCAGTTGGAGTGCAATGGTGTGATCACAATTCACTGCGGCCTTGAACTGCTGAGTTCAGGCAATCCTCCCACCTGAGTCTCCCAAGCAGCTGGGACGACAGGCATGCACTTCCCCGTCTGGATAAATTTTTGTAGGGACACGGTCTTGCTATGTTACCCAGGCTGGTCTTGAACTCCTGGACTTAAGCAGTCCTCCTGCCTTGGCCTCCCAAAGCATGAGCCACCATGCCTGGCCACGAGGATAATCAACTTGAAGTGAGCAGGCCTCAACCCGAGAAGCCACCACGTTAGGACAAGAGCCGTCACCCAGGGTGCCTGGGCCTGGTCTGGTGGTGAGTTGTACCTAGGGACTCCCGTGGGACCCACAACTTCAAACCAGCAGGGAGCACAGCTTGGTGCCAGCCTGCCCTTCTCATCAGGTACCACGAGGAGCTGGACACCAGTTGGGAGCAGAGAATACAGGGGGACCAAAGACAAACTAGGTTTTTGCCCTCGGTCTAGGTCTTTGCCCACATTCAGCAGATAGTAAACAAACAACGCCACAGCCACTCAAGGCTGTGTACAGTGTTGGAAGACAGGAGAGCACGGCAGGGGTCCAGCCTCAAGAGGGCTGTCACCTAAGGAGGAAGGGCGGTTTCCTTCAACAAATATTCACTGCACATCTGTGCAGACACGGTCTAGTGCAGAGATGAACCTGAAAAGGTGCTCACCCTCACAGGGTGTGTTGTTCTCATGCTGGAAGCAGGCAGGTGACAAAGCCCGCAGACTTCCTGGAGGTAAGAAGCCCAATGGGCAGACAAGGCAGGGCAGAGAGCCAGGTGAGTAGTAGCTATCACAGGCAGGAGGTAAAGACTGGGGGAAGGAGCTTTCAGGCAGGGAAAACAGCAAGTGGAGAGGCCCGGGGGCTGGGGAGCTGGGAGGGATGGCAGGGCCAAAGGAAGGGGTGAGGCTGGAAGCAGGGAAGGAGGGAGACAGGCAGGACCAGGACAGCCACGAAACCGACCCTCAGACCCTCAGTTGTGACACGACGGGCTGACGCTGCAGAATGACCATGCAGGTTGTCCTAAGGATTAAACACAAATGCACAGCTCTAAGCTCCAGGGCCCACCAGGCAAATGCTCTGGGGGGTGACTGCGGTGGTCACTCCATAGTTCGTGGCCAGCCCAGTCTTTTCCAGGTTGGGGCGAGGCTGAGGCTGAGCAAAGACACCCATTCCGGGAGCGGTTAGGAAAGCTGGTCTCTGAGCTCCGGTCAGTGCTGTTTGGCAGCTGCTGTGGGGCCAGTCCTGTCAGTGAGAGGGGCGGGGGCCCTGCCACTTCCTGGGGTGGGAGCAGCAGCTGCTGCAGGCCATGCCCTGCTCTGCCACTGACTGGTGGGGGGCCCCTCCCAGCCTCCAGGGTAAGAAAAAGAGGCGAGGCCCACCTTCCTGCTGGGTCAGCCTGGGCCCCATGTGGGCTTGGCTCCCCTGCAAACACCAGCAAGGGCTGGCACATCACCCCATCCCTGGAAACCTTCTGGGTACAGTGAGTGCCTCTCAGACCCAGGCTGAGGCTCCTCGAAGCTGGCCACGTCCCCACCATGCCTTCCTGAGAAGGGAGAGGAAAGCAGAAACCACCGGCTTGCTCAGTGACACATGTGGGGCCTGGGGCCCTCCCTGGGTGGCTGCTGCTTCCCGTTCAGCCCCACAAGATGGGTCCAGCTGGAAGGGCGGGGGGCCCCTACCTACAGCCCCAAGATCTGGGGCTTTTCCTGGGCATGGGGCACGTGTGGCCCCTGATAGCTGATGGCCACCCCCAGATCATTCAGAAGAGGTTTTCACCACAAAGTTCTGATGAAAACATCCCCTTTCTACTTCCCTAGTTTCAAACAAGTCAGAGATGAAGGAGCAGACAGAGACATCGGAAATCTCTTTCTAGACTGTAAGTTTCATAAGGAAAGAGATAATTTTATTTTATTTTATCTTATTTTTTAGAGTCAGGGTCTCTGTTGTCCAGGCTGGAGTGCAGTAGAGTAATCATAGCTCAATGCAGCCTTGAATTCCTGGGCTCAAGCAATCTTCTCACCTCAGCCTCCCAAGTAGTCAGGACTACAGGCATATGCCACCACACCCAGCTAATTTTTTAAAATTTTCTTTTCTTTTTTTTTTTTTTTTGAGTTGGAGTCTCACTGTCACCCAGGTTGGAGTGCAGTGGTGCAATCATGGCCACCGCAGCCTTCCAAGTAGCTGGAACTACAAGCATACCACTACGCCTGGCTAATTTTTTTGATATATTGTAGAGATGAGGTCTCACTAAATTACTCAAGCTGTTCTCAAACCCATGGGCTCTGGCAATCTTCTCACCTCCACCTCTCAAAGTGCTGGGATTACAGGCATGAGCCACTGCACCTGGTCACTTCTTTTATTGGTAGAGACAGAGTCTTTTTATGTTGTCCAGGCTGGAGAGAGTTCCTACTCTGCCCACCACAATATCCCTAGCACTACATGCAGAGCATGGAGCCCTCATTAAGCTGGGACTACGGGTGGTGCCACCTACCCAGCTTATATTTTAATTTTTTTTGTAGAGACAAGGTCTCACTATGTTACCCAGGCTGGTCTTGAATTCCTAGCCTCAAGGAGGCCTCCCACCTCAGCCTCCCAAAGTGCTGGGTGACAGGTGTGAGCCACTGCACCCAGCCTCCATCGTATTTTAAAAGAACGACAGATGCATATGTATAGTCCACACACACATACAAAAGGGTCTGGAAGGCTGCACATCAGGTTTTGTAGTCTTCACCTCTCAGGATGTGGGATTTTGGTGGGGCTGTGCACAGAGACCTTATGCTCTCTACTTTATAGACTTTTTATTCTTCAAAATATTTTAGAAATTGTTTTTTATGGTTTAGAAAATTAAAATGCAAACATGGCGAAGTTTTTTTGGTTTTGTGGGTTTCTGCTTTTTCTCTGTTAAGTAAAACCCAGGGGAGGCCAGGATGTGGTAGAAAGAGACCTTCACACTCTGCTGAGAGGAATGTCAATCGAGACCAATGTAAAGGGCATGGTGCCAAGAGACCAACAAAACCCTGACACACAGCACACTCCTGGCACTCTGCTTCCGAGACTCCCTCGTGAAGTTGTGATGACAGAAAGAGATTCTGAGACCCCGAGCCAGCAGATATTACCATGTTGCTTAGTGCAGAAGTCACCATCAACCACGTGAGAAACTTCCCAGCACAAGTCAGGCTTTCATAGGTAAATGATGTTTTGTGCATGTGATGATGCGATGGAATATAAGGAACACATTAAAATGATCATGTTTCTGGGCTGAGTGCGGTGACTCACGCCTGTAATCCCAGCACGTTGGGAGGCCAAGGCAAGAGGATTGCCTGAGTACAGGGGTTCGTGACCAGCCTGGGCAACTTGGTGAGACCTTGTCTCTACAATAAATCAAAAAAGTAGCTGGGTGTGGTAGCACACACCTATAGTTCCGGCTGCTTGGAAGGCTGAGGCAGAAGGACTGCCTGAGCCCAGCAGGTCGACACTGGGGTGGCCGTGGGTGTGCCACTGCACTCCAGCCTGGGTGATGGACTGAGACTCCAACTCCATCCCCATTTTTTTAAGTGCATATTTATCTTATAAAAACCAATATTTCCTGAGAACTTACCAGGCACATATCACCTGCATATGTATTCATATATACATCATTTATATCTGTAGCCCTTTAGGGTAGCAAAAACTATTGCCCCCATTTTACAGACGAGGCCGTTGAAATTAAGAGAGATTAAGTAACTTGCAGAAGGTTACCCTACCTAGCAGTGCTCCTTACCGCCATCTGGTCCTACCTCTTTGTACACAGAAAAAAGACTGGAAGGAAGGCTACAGTAAGCAGTGGTTTATTCTGACAGAATTATGAGTGACTTGAACTCTCTCTATGGGTCTTATTGTTCCAAACTGTCTACGAGACTATCTACTCATTCATGGGTGTGTGTGTGCATGTGTATATAATTTTTTTCTGATTATTAAGACAATGTTGCCTGGCTCACACACTGCTTGGGCCCAGGAGTTTGAAACCAGCCTGACAATATAGCAAGACCTTGCCTCTACAAAAAAATTTAAAAATTAACCAGGCACGGTGGTGTATGCCTGCAGTGCCAGTTACTCAGGAGTCTGAGGAAAGAAAAATCACTTGAACCCAGGAGTACAAGTCGTGGTGAGCCATGTTCGTGCCCCTGTCCTCCAGTCTGCGTGTCAGAATAAGACCTGATTTAAAAACAAACAAAAAGCAATGCTGCTTGTTAAAAATCCAAACATTTCCAGATTTAGAAGTCCACAATTCAAGACCAGGCATGTTGCCTTGGAAGGTGGAGGCGAGAGAACTGCCCAAGCCCAGGAGTTCAAGACCAGCCTGGGCAACTTGGTGAGCCCTCGTCTCTACAATAAATCAAAATATTAGCCGAGTGGTGGCACATGCCTATGTTTCCAGCAACTTGGAAGGCTGAGATGGAAAGATCACCTGAGCCCAGGAGGTCAAGGCTCTGGTAGCCATGAGCATGCCACTGCATTACAGCTTGGATAACAGTGAAACTGACTTAAAAAAAAAGTCTGTAATCCTGACAGAGAGGTAAACACTTAGGAGTTTGTTGTATATAACCCTAGAGTTATTTGTTTATAAATAAAAATATTCTAAAATTATATATAATTTGTATGTAATTGCTACTTCAAAAAATGTAATCAGATTAAACATACTATTTTGCAAGCTGTTTTTCCCCCCAGGTTCAAAACCAGCCCAGGCAAATTGGAGAGACCTCATCTCTACAAAAGATCAAAAAATTAGTTGGGCATGGTGGCTTGCACCTATAGTTCAGCTATTGGGGAAGCTGAGGTGGAAGGATCACCTGAGCCCAGCAGGTTGAGGCTGCAGTGGCTGTGAGTGTGCCACTGCACTCCATCTTGGGCGACAGAGTGAGATCCCAAATGAAAAAAAAAAGAAGCGGTGGTAGCTGGGCATGGTGGCTCACGCCTGTGATCCCAGCACTCTGGAAGGCTGAGGTGAGAGGATTGCCTAAGCTCACGGGTTTGCGACCAGCCTGGCCAACATGGTGAGACCTCATCTCCACAATAAATTTTTAAAAAATTAGCTGGGTGTGGTGGCACACGTCTGTGGTTCCAGCTATTTGGAAAGCTGAGATGGGAGGATCGCCTGAACCCAGCAGGCTGAGGCTGTGGTGACAGTGAGCATGCCACTGCACTCCAGCCTGGGCAACAG
The DNA here is from genome assembly GCA_027257055.1 of Cephalopachus bancanus. Taxonomy (NCBI): domain Eukaryota; kingdom Metazoa; phylum Chordata; class Mammalia; order Primates; family Tarsiidae; genus Cephalopachus; species Cephalopachus bancanus. The sequence continues at coordinate 51,940 of JAPVLO010000007.1, forward strand.
AGTGAGACTCTCACTCAAAAAAAAAAAAAGTAGCAGCGGTAATACTGGATGTGACTATCTAATGAAGTTATTGAGCACCTACTATGTGCCAAACCCATTCTGGGCACTTTGGTTTTTAGGTCAGTTGAGACCTCTGACTGGAACTTGAAAGGCCCCAAAAGCTGAAATTTACCTCCAATCTTTAGAGAAGTACTGGGAGGAGAAACACTCATCTAACCGCAGCTGTTCTGAGACATTCCTCAGCCCAGGAAAGAAACCTAACATGTGCTGGGCCTCTCGGATGTACTGGGTGCCTAACAGGTGCTTTGCACTTACTGTCTCATTAAAGCACAACAAATTTGTGAAGTAGGAACTGTTACTCTACTCTCAGTTTGAGAAAACAGAGGCTCAAAAAGATTAAGTGGCTTGCGCAAGGTCACCTAATGCCGAGTGGCAGATCCAAGACAAAAACAGGTCTTCAGACTTCAAGGTCCACACCCGCTTAGTATCCAACTGGCTCAGCATAATAGATTCTCTCCCTTTCCCACTCTGCCCAGACTCCCACTCGTGAACCCAGAGTTGCTCCCCACCCACCCGGAGCCACAACTTCTGCTTTATTTACTTGGCAACTGTCAAATGACCCTCAGAGGAAGTTTGAAATCCTAGACAGAAGTAAATATTTAACCCAAGGAAAAAGCAAACAGTCCAGTAGCAGACGGGGATTTGCCCTGAGTGCCCACTTCCATGTGACTGCGCTTTGTATACTTCACCCCAATGGTCACAGTCACCCTGTAGGAGGTTCTATTGTACAGATGAAAGAACTGAGGTTTGGATGGCTAAATACGTGCCTCTGGACCGCAGAGTAGTGGTGGAGCCAGGATTTGAACCAGGTGTGTCTGACCATGCTTTGGTCAGACAGTAAGAAGAGGAAGGTAAGAAGAGACAGAAAGATGACATCCAGACTCCCAGGCCTTCCCCACCGCTCTGACTCAAAAAAAAAGATGAGGTCTTGCTATGTTGCCTAGGTTGGTCTCAAACTCCTGGGCTCAAATAATCCTCTTGCCTTGGCCCCCAAAAGTGCTGGGATGACAGGTGTGAATTACTGTACTGGCCTTCTGTTCTTTTTTTTTTTTTTTGAGTTGGGAGTCTCACTCTATTGTCCAGGCTGGAGTGCATTGGCATGTTCACGGCCACGGCAGCCTCGACCTGCTGGGCTCAGGCGACCTTTCCGCCTCAGTCTTCAAAGTAGCTGGAACTATAGACCGCGCGACCACGCCCAGCTCATTTTTTTTATTTACTATAGAGATGAGGTCTCACCAAGTTGCCCAGGCTGGTCTTGAACCTGTGGGCTCAGGCAGTCCTCTCACCTCGGCCTCCCAAAGTGCTGGGATTATAGGCAGGAGACCTTGCTGTTCTCTTTATTACCATTCTCTCCCAAATCCCCTTGTTTCTTACCTCTATGTCTCTGCCCACACATCTCCCTCCTACTGGAGAGGTATTTGTCTGACTTTGTCTACCTAGCAAAGTACCTCTTCATCTCTTACTAGTCAGCCCAAACCTTCCTCTTGGATACAGCTGAACCCCCAGGCCAAGCTGGGGACAGACTACCCACCTTGATATACTCCCTGCTCCAGCACCTGGTGGTCAGCCCCGACTCCTGCAAGCTCTGTGACCCGCTTTCTTGGATCCCTCACAGGGGGATGCTGAAAGCTACCCTCCTGCCACAGAAGACACCTTTGTCTACACAGTGCCCTTTCAGCTCCCACCCTCCTTACTAGCCCTGCAGCTGTCAATCCCAGGGCTCAACGGTGATGCCTTTTCTTGGAGACATAATTTACATGCCCCTTAAAGATATCAGGTAGCCACTGGAAAAAATAAAATGTGAAGCTTCTATGTTGGAAGGACAAGGGTCAGGAAGTGGAAAGGGGAAATGAATGAAATATTTGTTTTTGTTTTGTTTATGGGGGCTCACTCTGTCACCAGGCTGGAGTGCAGTGACACAATCATGGCTCACTATAGCCTCAGCCTCCTGGGTTCAAGTGATCCTCCTGCCTCAGCCTCGAGAGTAGCTGGGACTACAGGCTGAATGAACTATTTAACCGTCAGAGAAAGACATGATAGAAAACAGAGTTGAATGCAGACTCATAGACAAGAAAGAACCACTTCCCTATCACTATTGTCTCTTTCTAAATTCACCTCCCCCCAGGCCACCAGGACCCTTCCCCTCATAGAGCCATGTGCAGAGGGAACTGGATGGCAACCTGGGACAACATTTGCTGCACATTTCTGGACAATGAGATTGAAGACCCTTTCTAGCTTTCTCCTTTAAACTTTCATGGACCAAGTGAATTTTGTAAAATATGCATATTTTAGGCCAGATATGGTGGCTCATGCCTGTAATCCCAGCACTTTAGAGGCCAAGGCAATAGGATTGTTTAAGTCCAGGAGTTCGAGACTCACTGGGGCAACATAGTCAGACCCTGTCCCTACCAAAAAAAAAAAAAAGAAAGAAAGAAAACTGCCAGGCAGGTGGCTCACACCTGTAATTCCAGCACTTTGGAAGGCAGAAGTGAGAGGACTGCCTCAGCCCACAGGTTCAAGACCAGCCTAGGCAACTTAGTGAGAGCTCATCTCTATAATAAATAAAAAAATTAGCCAGGTGTGGTGACATACACCTATAGTTCCAGCTACTTGGAAGGCTGAAATGAAAGGATCACCTGAGCCCAGCAGGTCAAGGTTGTAGTGACTGTGAGCGTGCCATTGCACACCAGCCTGGGAAACAGAGTGAGACTCCTACTCAAAAACAAAAAATAAAAAAATTACCCAGGTGTGGTGATATGTGGCTGCAGCCCCAGCTATTCGGGAGGCTGAGGTGGAAGGATAGCTTGAGTCCAGGATGTAAAGGCTGCACTGAGCCGTGACTGTGCCACTAAACTCCAGCCTGGGTAACAGAGTGAGATCCCAACAAAAAAAAAGCATATTTTTTAAGCAAACAATAAAGTCATTATTTTAAAAATGCATTATAGGCACATTATTCAACAATGCAGAAGCAAACATGACAAGAGTCTAGGGCTATCCTTGGGGGAGGATGAATTGCACTCGGAATCCTCTGGATTAGAAGAAGTAACAGCAGGAGGGGAGGAACCGTCAACATCCTGGGAGGCCATGGGATTAGGACTGCACACCCCCACCAGGTCCAGGATCCCACCCGCCTGAAGGCCAGGCCAACACCCCAGGCCACCCTGTCCTGGACCCTTACCCAGCCTGATGTCTCCCTCCAGGGTCATCAGCACGTTGCCGGCTTTCAGATCTCGGTGGATGATCTTCTTGCCATGCAGGAAGTCGAGCGCTTCCAGCATCTGGCGGCAAACGACCTGAATCTGTGGCTCCGTGAGGCCTCTGTCCAGCTCTGGAAACAGAAAAGAGCTGCGGTCAACCAGCCAGTACTCACACAGGCAGCTGCGTGCGAGAAACACAAAAGCCACCAATGTCATGGAAAACTGTGCTGGGCTCACTCCAAGCACTTTATATGTCCTGACCCATTTTGTCCTCACAGCAATCCTGCAGAACAGACATAATTATTGTCTCCATTTTACAGATGAGGAAACTGAGGCTTAGGGAGGCAAAGTCACTTGCTCAAGGTCATGTACGTGGAAGTCACACAGATCTGAGATTCAAACTGGAGACTCTGGATTCAGAGCTCGGGTCCATAAACATGAGTTGTAGAGATCCATGGCATCAGCAGACACCAGGTGGTGCTTATAAGCTTGGTGCAGGAAAGCAGAGGGCAACATGGAAACGTGGAGTAACCTGTGGAGGTCTGAGGCAGGTCATACAGGGCCCTGCTCGGAGGCCTCCTCTGGCTAAAACAGGCCCAGAGTTACCTGGCCAGGAATCCACAAGGCTCAACTGTCCCCGCCAGGTCCCCCAGGTCTCCTACAGACACCAGCCAGAGCTGCAGGCGACAATTGCAACTTCCCTGGAAGCCAGACCCAGGGAAGGGCTCCTAGACCAAGGATCCTCCCTCTGGGGTCTGCAAACAGCTCCCTCTCCCTGTGGCCTCAACCTTAACCTCCGTGTCCCCATAGGGGCCAGGCTCAGAGCCTGCATGGGCTCTGGGAGCACACAGACTGATCCTGTGCCCAGGTGCTGCCTCTCACTAGCGGTGTGGTTTCTGCTCCAGCTCTTCTGGGCCTTCATCTCCCTGTCTGTAATAATGGGATGATTATAATTAGAGTAGGGGGGCTACATCCATAAAGCGTGTTAAGATCTCAGCATGGCCGGGCTCGGTGGCTCAGCCTGTAATCCCGCACCTTTGGGAGGCCGAGGTGAGTGGATTGCCTGAGCCCGCGGATTCGAGATCCGCCTGGGCAACTTGGTGAGACCTCATCTCTACAATAAAATAAAAAAATCAGCCGGGCATGGTAGCGCATGCCTGTAATTCTGGCTACTCGGAAGGCTAAGGCGGAAGGATCGCCGGAGCCCAGCAGGAGAGGCTGTAGTGGCCGAGAGCAGCCACTGCACTCCAGTCTGGGCGACAGAGTGAGACTCTAACTCAAAAAAAAAAAAAAAAAAAAAAGATCTCAGCATGGAAAACTGGCAATAAAAGATCACTGCCATGTTGGTTCTGAGGTGAGTCCAGGGCTGGAATAACTGCAGCTTTTTTTTTTTTAAGAATGAGGTTTCAGCCAGGCACGGTGGCTCAAGCCTGTAATCTCAGTACTTTGGGAGGCTGAGGTGAGAGGACTCTTTGAGTCCAGGGGTTTTAGACTAGCCTGGGTAACTTGGTGAGACCTCATCTCTACAATATATCAAAAAATCAGCCAGGCATGGTAGCACATGCCTGTAGTTCCGGCTACTTGAAAGGTAGAGGCGAAAGGATCGCCTGAGCCCATCAGGTCCAGGCTGCAATGGCCATGAGCATGCCACTGAACTCCAGCCAGGGCAACAGACTGAGACTCTGACAAAAAAAGAAAAAAAAGAGATGAGGTATCACTATGTTGCTAAGGCTGGTCCTGAACTCCTGGCTGCAAGCAGTCCTCTCACCTCAGTCTCCCAAAGTGCTGGGATTACAGGCATGAGCCACTGTGCCTGGCTAGTAATCACTAATTTGGCTTCTGCCCCTATAGTCTTGCCTTTCTCTTGAATGTCATCTAATTGGAATCATACAATATGTAGGTTTTTGAGTCCAGTACATGTTTTTTTTGTTTGTTTTGAGTTGAGGTCTAGCTCTGCTGCTTAGGCTGGCGTACAGTGGCATGATTATGGTTCACTGCAGCCTCAACCTTCTGGGCTCAAGTGATCCTCCCACCTTAGCCTCCTGAGTAGCTGGGATTACAGGCATGTGCCACCACGCTCGGTTAATTTCTTAAAAAATCTTTTCTGTAGAGTCAAAGTCTCACTATGTTGCCTAGGCTGGTCTCGAACTCCTGTCCTCAAGCACTCCTCCCACCTTGGCCTCCCAAAGTACTGTGACTACAGGCATGAGCCACCACACCCAGCTAGTAATCACTAATTTGATTTCTGTCCCTATCGTCTTGCCTTTTTCTTGAATGTCATCTAATTGGAATCATAAATATGTAGCCTTTTGAGTCCAGTACATTTTTTAGAATAATTTTTAATTATAGAACAATACATAAATGTCTTCTCCTTACTAAAAAAAAAGTAACTAAAACATTGAGAATGAGCCTAAGTCCCCTTTGACGCCACATCCAATCGTAGCTCCTCAGCCCTTTCCTATAAGAGGGCTGAGAGCCAAATTGTTTAACAGTGGGGAACACGGCCAGCCACATCCATGCTAATCAGAACAGCCACTGGGTGTTAAACTAGAACGGTCACATGGTGACACGCCACATGCATATGCTGCCGGCCCCATTCCCCACAGACGCCAAACAGAGGAACCTGGAATGGACCTCGGGTGCTCCGGGCCCTTCCAGCCTTGCAGGGCAAAGGGGAGATGGACCAAGAGCAGAGCCCCCAGCTGGGGCAGGCGTACGTGGAGGTATGTGAGGCTTCTGTGAAGCTGATTTTTTATCACTTTATTTATCCTCTTATTATTATTTTATTGTATTTTTCTTTGAATCAGGCTCTCATTCTCTCACCCAGCCTGGAGTGAGGCTCGCTACAGCCTCAGCCTCCTGGGCTCAAGCAATCCTCCTGCCTCAGCCTCCCAAGTAGCTGGAACTACAGGCACATGCCACCACACCCAACTGATTTGTTTTATTTTGCGTAGAAATGATGTCTCACTATGTTGCCCAGGTTGATCTTAAAAGCCTAGGCTCAAGCAATCTTCCTGCCTTGGCCTCCCAAACTGTGGAATTACAGGTGTGAGCCACCATGTCTGACCTGAAGTCACTTTAAAAGAGAATCGGTGGAGAGTGTGGGGGGAGCTGGAGGTAAGTAGCTGTCCTACCCTCCCTTCTTCCATGCTGCTGCATGAATTCCAGCATGAGAATGGGGCTAACACAGAGGAAGGTGGGGCCAGCAGTTGGAGAAAGAAACCTGGTCTTTATGACAATTGATTAAAACTTCTAGAACAAGCTGTGCCTGAAGCCAGACATGCCTGAAGTTTTCAGTTATGAGTGAAAATAAATTCCACCTCCCACATCCTCCATTTTCCCTTCTTAACCAGTTTGAATGATTTGGGCTCCTTATAACCTCATACAAGACTATCACTTTTATTCTACCCCCCAAAAAAGGTAATCTTCAAAGGTAGAGTCAACCCCACAGCCATAGAGCATGCACCCTGCATCCTCCTCCCGACTGCTTCTCATTAGCCCTGGAACTCTGGAGTCGCCAAGGGTCCTGCCAGAAGACTATGGGCCCAGCATGTCCACAGCTCAGGAGGGGGACAGACTGCTGTAAATTGGAGACATTCCTGAGATGGATTTGGACTATAATTCCAAAAGTCACAATCCCAAACTCCATAATCCCTAATGCTAAAATCCTGAAAGATCAAAATCCCTAAATTCTAAACCCCTTATGTCTAAAATCCCCCAAATCCCAATCACAGCATGGGATTTTTATTATTTTTTTAATAGAGATGAGTTGCACTATGTTGCCCAGGCCAGCCTCAAAATCCTGGGCTCAGGCTGGGCTTGGTGGCTCAGCCTGTAATCCCACGCTTTGGGAGGCTGAGGTGAGTGGATTACTTGAGCCCGCGGGTTCAAGACCCACCTGGGCAACTTGGCGAGACCTCATCTCTACAATAAATCAAAAATTAGCCAGGCGTGGTAGTGCACACCTGTAGTTCCAGCTACGCGGAAGGCTGAGGCAGAAGGATCACCGGAGCTCAGCAGGTTGAGGCTGCGGTGGCCAGCAGCGGCCACTGCACTCCAGTCTAGGAGACTGAGTGAGACTCCAACTACAAAAAAAAAAAAAATCCTGGGCTCAAGCAATCCTCCTGCCTCGGTCTCCCAAAGTGCTGGGTTTACAGGCAAGAGCCATCACGCCGGGCTTCACCTATTTCTTTATGAATACCATTTATCTGTTCATAATTGTTACACCCATGCAAATCATCATTAGTATACCTGAGTAACTATACTTACAGAAATATGTGCCATTATTACCTATTTTATTGTGAAAAGTGGCCTATGACATGTTCTATCATGTTTTTATGTTTCTTGAAAAAATCCCCCATTTAAATTATAAATATCAGCCAGGCTCAGTGGCTCAGCCTGTAATCCCGCACCTTTGGGAGGCTGAGGTGAGTGGACTGCCTGAGCCCGCGGGTTCGAGACCCGCCTGGGCAGCGAGACCTCATCTCTACAATAAATCAAAAAATCAGCTGGGCGTGGTAGCGCACGCCTGTAATTCCGGCTACTTGGAAGGCTGAGGCGGAAAGATCGCCGGAGCCCAGCGGGTCGAGGCTGCGGTGGCCGGGCGCGGCTACTGCACTCCAGTCTGGGCAACAGAGTGAGACTCCAACTAAAAAAAATAAATAAATAAAATAAAATAAAATATAAATATCTGGTCAGATGTGGTGGCTCACACCTATAATTCCAGCACTATGGGAGGCTGAGGTGAGAGGATTGCTTGAGTCCTGGTGTTTGAGAACAGCCTGGGCAACTTAGTGAGACCTCATCTCTACAATAAATCAAAAAATTAGCCAGGCGTGGTGGTATGTGCCTGTAGTTCCAGCTACTTGGAAAATTGAGGTAGAAGGATTGCCTGAGCCCAGCAGCAGGTCGAGGCTGCGCTGGCTGTGAGTATGCCACTGTACTCCAGTCTGGGTAACAGAGTGAGACTCCAACTCAAAGAAAAAAAAAAAAAAAAGATTTTTTAAAAATTACTTTTTCAGGTCAGGTGTGGTGGCTCACACCTAAAATCTCAGCACTATGGGAGACCAAGGTGAGAAGACTGCCTAAGCCCATGGGTTTGAGACCTGCCTAAGCAACTTGGCAAGACCTCATCTCTACAATAAATCAAAACAAAAATTAGCTGGGCATGGTGGCATATGCCTATAGTTCCAACTACTTGGAAGGCTGAGGTGGAAGGATCACCTGAGCTCAGCAGGTCAAGGCTGTGGTGGCCGTGAGTGTGCCACAGAACACCAGTCTGGGCCTAGAAGTGAGACTCTGACTCAAAAAAAAAAATTTATTTTTTCCAGAATTATATTTTCAGGATTTTGATCCTTCAAGTTTGTGTTTTCTGGGGTTTTAGACTTTAGGGTTTCTGATTTTCTGGGATTTCCACATTCAGAAGTATGGCATTTAGGACCGTTTCTTTTGAGAGGGTGATGGGCTCCCTCTGGAGATAAACTCAGTGTTAAATGCCCTTTCCATAACACAAGAGCTGCTGAATGGTGAGACATGACACTGAGGGCCTCTCCTCTCCAGAGCCATCCCAGGATCCTGGACACCACACTCAACCTCCCAGGGCCCTGGCCCCTCAGCCACTCCTCATTCATGACCCCGCAGGCTGGCAAGAGCAGGAGAAGATGAGGGATGGATGGGTGGGAATCAGGAGCGGGGTCACCTGACCTGGGTTCACAGTTTTGCTGCGTGACTCTAGGGTGAATTCCTTAACCTCACTAAGGGTCAATCCAGACAAGAATAAAACTGGCTGGAAGCAACAGCCCATGCCTTAATCCTAGCACTCTGGGAGGCCAAGGGAGAAGAACCACTTAAACCAGGAGTGCAACACCAGCCTGGGCAATATAGCAGGACCCCTCTCTGCAAAAAAAAAAAAAAAAAATGTTTTTATTACCAGTACATATATACATTTATTTATTTGTTTATTTGAGTTTGAGTCTCACTCTCTCACTCAGGCTGGAGTGCAGTGGCACGCTCACGGCCACTGCAGCCTCGACCTGCTGGGCTCAGGTGATCCTTTCCCTTCAGCCTTCCAAGTAGCTGATTTTTTAAAAAATTTATTGTAGAGAAAAGGTCTCAAACCTATGGGCTCAGGCAATCCTCTTGTCTCAGCCTCTCAAAGTGCTGGGATTACAGGCAGGAACCACCACGCCCAACTTACAAAATCTTTTAAAAATTAGCTGAGTAAGCTGGGCTCGGTGGCTCAGCCTGTAATCCCGCACCTTTGGGAGGCTGAGGTGAATGGATTGCCTGAGCCCGCGGGTTCGAGACCTGCCTGGGCAGCAAGACTTCATCTCTACAATAAATCAAAAAATCAGCGGGCGTGGTAGCACTCCAGTCTGGGTGACAGAGTGAGACTCCAACTCAAAAAAAAAAAAAAAAATTAGCTGAGTACATGGTAACATACACCTGTACTCGGAAGGCTAAGGCAGAAGGACTGCTTGAGCCCAGGAGTTGAAGGTGGCGGTGGCCATGATCACACCACTGCACTCCAGCCTGGGCAAGAGTCACAAAAAAATTTGTATTTATTTATATATTTATTTTTGAGTCAGAGTCTCATTCTGTCGCCCAGGCTGGAGGGCAGTGGCATACTCACGGCTACCACAGCCTCGACATGCTGGGCTCAGGTGATCTTCCTATCTCAACCTTCCAAGGAGCTGGAACTACAGGCATGCATCACCACACCTGGCTAATTTTTCTTAATTTATTGTAGAAATGAGGTCTCGCCAAGTTGCCCAGGCTGGTCTCAAACCCGTGGACTCAGGAAGTCCTCTCACCTTGGCCCCCCAAAGTGCTGGGATTACAGGCATGAGCCACCACATCAGGCCAAAATTTTTGTTTTACAGAATAAAACATGGGCTAGGCGCGGTGGCTCAGCCTGTAATCCCAGCAGTGGTGTGTGCCTGTAGTTCCAACTACTTGGAAGGCTGAGGCAGAAGGATCGCCTAAGCTCAGCAGGTTGAGGCTATGGTGGCCATGAGAGTGCCACTTCTCTCGAGCCTGGGTGACAAGAGTGAGACTCCAACTCAAAAAAAAAAAGGAAAACACAGATACTCTATCTGACTTTAGATGCAAGGATTAAACGAGGATAATATATGTGAAAACAGAGAGTTCCCACATTCTCTGGCATAAAGTGACTATTCACAATGAAATTACTTGTCTGTCGTTATTGCTCAAGTTTGTCTGGGACATCAAGATGTGACATTTACAACAAAAGGGGTGGGTGTCCTCACCTTTCAAAGATCGACCTTCCCTCAGATGTCTGAGTTTCAACACTTATGAGTTTGGTAGGGTCAGACAAGGGTGGCGGCACACCTGTCCTATGGTCTGGAAGGTTTGAGAGGGCAAGTGACCCATTCATTGAAACATGGTCTTTGGAAAGGGGAGTATTAGTCTTCCAAGGAAAGTCCTGCATTCTCTCCAGGAACCCAATCCCTGACCCAAAAGGGGACAAAGCAGAGATGCTCAAAGTGGCCACAGGCTGGCTCACACCTGTAATCCCAGCACTCTGGGAAGCCCAGGCAGAAGGACTTCTTGAGACCAGGAGTTCGAGACCACCCTGGGTAACATAGCTAGATCTCATCTCTACAGAAAAATCAGAAAATTAGCTGGGTGTGATGCCTATGGTCCTACCTACTAGGGAGGCTGAGGTGAAAGGATCACCTGAGTCCAGGAAGTTGAGGCTGTGGTAAGCCATGATCATGCCACTGCACTCTAGCTTGGATGACAGAGTGAGACCCCTATTCAGAGAAAAAAGAGGCCTGGCACAGTGGCTCAAGCCTGTAATCCCAGCACTTTGGGAGGCGGATGTGAGAGGATTGCCTAAGCCCACAGGTTCGAGACCAGCCTGGAAAATTTGGCAAGACCTCATCTCTACAATAAATCAAAAAATTAGCTGGGCATGGTGGCACATGCCTGTAGTTCCAGCTACTTGGAATTCCAGCTGAAGTGGAAGGAAAGCCTGAGCCCAGCAAGTCGAAGCTGCAGTGGCCCTGAGTGTGCCACTGCACTCCAGCCTGGGCAACAGAGTGAGACTCTGACTCAAGAACAAAAAAAAGGCCATGCAAGTTCCGGGAATGGGGAATGAAGGCTCTGCTCTAGATGGAGCCTCCAGGAGTATGCCTTGGGACCCGGGCCGGTCCTCCAACCCCCAACGGGCTGGATCAAGGGAGACTCACCCAGCATGATGGCATCCACGGCTCCCCCAGGACAGAACTCGATCATGATCTGCAGAAAGCACAAGGCAAAGTAACCACCAGTAGAGGCACCAGCCCTCAATGGGGAGACCCCAGGCCCACCCCACCTTGGCAGGCCCACCAGCACCTAATGCCTCAGTGTCCCTGCTCCCAGTGCTCCTCTCCTCCTGCCTTGGGGGCCTGTCTGGTCTGCCCCTTCCTCCCTTCCCCAATTGGTCTCAATCCTCACAGGAAGTTGCAATGCCCAGGAGTTGCCGGGGTGCTTCATTTTTCAGAAAAAGAAAAATCAAATTGCCACGGAGACCCGAAGCCTCAGCAATCTGCCCTTTCAGCCAAGCCTGCGCTCACCCTTTCCCTTCCAGCCTGCCCTGCTGGTTCACACCTGCCAGCTCTCCAGTCTCTGGTGCTCAGCAGCCAAGAGCTCCAGGACGCCTTCTCCCCACTGCCAGCCAAGTCCTCACAGAATCCCAGCCTGTGTCCTGTTTCTCCATCTTTCAAAGACCAGGCCCATGCTGGCTCAGAACATCAGGCCAGGTGTAGTGGCCCATGCCTGTAATCCCAGCAGTTTGGGAAGTTGAGGCAAGAGAACTGCTTGAGCCCAGGAGTTCAAGGCCAGCCTGGACAACACAGTGAGACCCTGTCTCTACAAAAATTTAAAAAACTAGCTGAGTGTGGCAGCACATGCTTGTAGTCCCAGTTACTCGGGAGGCTGAGGAGGGAGGATTGCCTGAGTCTGGGGGGTCGAGGCTGCAGTGAGCTGTGATTGTGCCACTGTAATCCAGCCTAGGCGACAGAGTGAGACCACAACTAAAAAAAAAAAAAAAAATCACAATACCAGGCAGGGCCTTTGCAGATCAGCTCAAATGAAGAAACAGGCCCCTGAAAAGGGATGTAACCAACCAAGGCCACACAGATTGTTCCTGGGCTGGAAGCAGCCTAACCTCTGGGTATTCATTCATTCATTCATCAACCACACACCTGCTGAGCAGCAGTCCCTAGAAGAACAGCCAGACCCAGGCCTGCAAGGGGCTCCCAGCCCAGTGGAGGGACAGAAAGGACAACGAGAATGGAAAGTACCTTGGGTATTGACTTGGTCCTTTCCCTCCCTAGCTCTCCCCTACCCTCCCTTTTCCCTTTTCCTGGTCCATCTTGGGCTTTTTTCCAGCCATTCTTTTCTTTTTTTTTTTTGAGTTGGAGTCTCACTCCGTCACTCAGGCTGGAGTGCAGTGGCACACTACTCACAGCCATTGTAGTCTTGACCTGCTGGGCTCAGGCGATCCTTCTGCCTCAACCTTCCAAGTAGCCAGAACTACAGGCATGCACTACCATGCCTAACTAATTATTTGATTTATTGTAGAGATGAGGTCTTGCCAAGTTGCCCAGGCTAGTCTTGAACCCGTGGGCTCAGGCAAGCCCTTCATCTTGGCCTCCCAAAGTGCTGGGATTACAGGCTCAAGCCACCACGCTTGACCTAGGCTTTTCGCATATGTGCAAAGATGCTTTCTCTTTTTTCTTTTTTCTGAGGTCAGGGACTCACTCTGCAGCCCAGGCAGGAGTGTAGTGGCACAAACACAGCTCATCACAGCCTCGACCTCCTAGGCTCAGGTCCTACTGCTTCAGCCTCTTGAGTAGCTGGAACTCCAGGAGTGTGCCACCACACCCAGCTAACTTAAAATTTTTTTTTGTAGAGATGAGGTCTCACTGTTTTGCCCAGGCTGGTTTCAAACTCCTGAGCTCAAGTGATCCTCCTGCCTCAGCCTCCCAAAGTGCTGGGATTGTAGGTGTGAGCCACCGTGTCTGGCCTCTTTCTTCTTAAAGTAGGGATGAGGGTGGGGGTAGAGGTGGGACGATGCTACAGACTTCAAGACACGCTCCCAATATCACCCCCCACTTTCAACTCCTGGCCTCTGCTTGTCAACTCAGCTCAGCAGAGGCAAAGACACTGCCTGTGGGGCGCTCGGAACCCCACACACTCTAAACAGGAAAGAAACCCTCAGCAAGACCCACACCTGCTCTCCAGCCCGGGGAGGAGGAGTGGCCGCAGCATGCTGATGAGGCCTCAGGTTTGGGGCTGACTTTCCTGAGGCCTCCTGGCTCTGGAAAGAAGAGGATGCGGTGACACATGGCTTCGGAGCCAGCCACGGCTAGGCCTACCACCAGGTGTGGCCTTTGGCAAGTCACTCTGACCCGAATGTGTCCTCAGCTTCTGATGCTGCTGCTCCTGACAGGGACCCTGCCACTGGGCTATATCGGGGACAGGCCACGCTGAGACAAAAGAAACCATAGCAAGTCACAGGCAGCTTTCACCTGGCCTGGGACCCCGCCGCTCTCCATCTTCTGGCACCCTGACCCTTGCTGGCTCAGAACATCAGGCCGGGCATAGTGGCTCACACCTTTAATCCCAGCACTTTGGGAAGCCAAGGTGGGAGGACAGCGTGAGCCCGGGAGCAGCACAGAGAGACCTCGTCTCTACAAAAAATAAAAAATTAGCCAGGCACGGTGGCATGCGCCTGTAGTCCCAGAGGGGTCCTAGGTCCTTGGGGTAGCAAGGCAGCCCTGGCCCTTGCCACATGTCACAGCAGAGCCGGGAGGGTTGGATCCGCCCCCACGTGCCCCCACCTGCTGGGAGGAAGGGCGTGGCTCTGAGGCTCCTCCGGTCACTCTCTTCCTGCCCGGTCATCAATGCTGGGCCTGACCTCAGCTTTCCAAGACATCTCTCTTAACACTACGATGGCCTGTTTCCCTTGAATAGAAGTCACCAGAGATGGATGCATGTCTTGCTGAGCCTGAATACCGACTTCCACTCATTTGCTCATTCACATATCCATTCATTTGTTCACTCTTCACCAACCATCGCCCAACTAGGCTTGTTCCCAGGGGTCAGGAAACAGGAGTGACTTGGAAACAGGCACCGATCACTCAAAGCACAGCAAACCATTTTGCCTTCCAGTAATTGTCAGCCCCATGAAAGAGAAAGAATCCTGCTAGCTGCTGGAAGACAACAAGGCCACAGGAGATGATGATGGAAAAGAAGCAACTTACTGAGCAACCTGCAGGATGGGGGGTACACTCCAGCCCTCGCAGGTGCTACAGCCCATACAGGCCATGTACGTGCCTGGCCCCTTGTTAGGGCTCAGGGAATGTGAACTGTGTCACAAGGATTCCTTCCCTGAGCTCACGGGTCCATTTTTTTTTTTGAGTTGGAGTCTCACTCCGTCGCCCTGGCTGGAGTGCGGTGGCACGTTCATGCCACCCCAGCGTCGACCTGCTGGGCTCCGGCGATCCTTCTGCCTCAGCCTTCCAAGTAGCTGGAACTACAGGCACATGCTACCATGTCCGGTTAATTTTTTTTTAATTTTATTTATTGTAGAGATGAGGTCTCGCCAAATTGCCCAGGCTGTTCTCAAACCCATGGGATCAGGCAATCCCTTCATCTCAGACTTCCAAAGTGCTGGGACTACAGGCTTGAGCCACTGCACCTGACCCCATTTTTAAATTAAAAAGAAAAATTTTTTTTGAGGAGACAGGTCTTCCTATATTGCCCAGGCCGGTCTTAAACTCTTGGCCTCAAGATCAGATTCCCAAAGTGCTGGGATTACAGATGTGAGCTATCACACCCAGTCGATAAATTTATTTATTTATTTATTTAAGATTCCATTAAAAAGTTATCCTTTCTCCTGTTACCCACAAAAAATTCAAAGGAACAAATGTGTGCAATTCCACAAACTGAGGTACTACCACCAAACCCAGGCTGAACCCCTGCTTGGCAGCCCTACTGCCAACTCTTGGAATGGCCCCAGGAATTGCCAATCCTCTCTGCAAAATGGGCTCCTCTTAGGTGCCTTTAGGATTTTCTGTACGGATTGGATGGTTCCTGATGCACAGTGAATATACAGTAGGGTCAGACACTTCTCCCTTCTCCAACAGGTGTCATCAGAAAGGAAAAGACTGTAGATGCAGGTTCAAATCCTGGTACTGCCACTTAATTGACCATGCAACCTTGGATAAGTCAGTCTCTCTGAGCCTCCACTTCCTCCAGCTTCATCAAGACAGCGAAATAAGATTGCCAATATGAAAGCCACACAATTAGTAAGTGCTTGTTGACTCTCTAGCAAATAAAATTACCAGAGAGTTTCACAATTAGATCTCTCTCTCCTTCCTCTTTCTTTCCCTCTCTCCCCCCAACCCTCTCTTTCTTCCGCCTCAGCCTTCCAAGTGCTGGAACTACAGGCAAGTGCAACCATGCCCAGCTAATTTTTTGTATTTATTGTAGAGTGAGGTCTCATCAAGTTGCCCAGACTGATCTCGAACCCATGGGCTCAGGCAATCCTCTCACCTTGGCTTTGCAAGGTGCTGGGACTATAGGCATGAGCCACTGCACCCGGCCTAGATTATTCTTACTTAAGCTTCCTATGGAAACCTGCCTTCCCAGAACTACAATTTACCAACACGCTGTCAGCTGTCACCAAGAGTCGGTAGGAGAAGTGACCAGACCAGGGCGGTTCCTGCATCTTGCAGTAAAACCAGCCCTTACATAACACCCTCCCCCAAGGGTCCCCTTGTCCCCTCCAGAGGTCAGTGCCAGGAAGGCTCCTGCCCTCTGATATTTGGCTTGCTTCCTCTTCTGCAGCTCAAGAGCTCCATGACCCCTTGAGCTTCCCTTTTATTTGTTTTTGCCTTGACTGTTGGGAAGCTCTGAGCTAAGTAAGTTCTTTTAGCTTTGGCTCCATTCCCATAACTGTTCCTTTCAGTACAGGTTCTAGGTTTTAACACCTTCAGCTAGTCAGTGGCAGTAGAGTTGCAGGGGTCTTGCAGTACAAACGAGTCAGGGATTTTACAGAAGTAAATGGGGTTTATCAATAAAGCAATGGCCAAATGGAGTGCAGTGGCTCATGCCTGTAATCCCAGCAATTTGGGGGGCTGAGGCAAGGACTGCCTGAGCCCAGGAGTTTGAAACCAGCCTGGAAAACATAACAAGACCTTATCTCTACAATATATATTTTTTAATGTATTAAAGAAAAAAGATCAAAACAATAATCTCAACAGTAATAAATACAATAAGAGTTGGATGTGTCTCCCAAAAAGCACATGTTGGAAACTAAGTCCCCAACATGACAGTGCTTGGGAGAGGGCTTAGAGAGGGCGTTTAGGTCATAAGGCTTCACCCCCATGGAGGATTAATGCCGATCATGCAAGAGCTTGAGCCTTCCAGTTCAGCCTCTTGCTCTCTCACACATCCTCTTGCCCTTCCACCTTCCATGATGAGATGACACAGGAAGAAGGCTCACTAGACACAGGCCCCTCGATCTTGGACTTCCCAGACTCCAGAGCCATAATCCAGATGAACTTCTATTGTTTATAAACTACCTCAGTTTCGGGTATTCTGTTTTAGCAGTACAAATGGACTAATGGTAATAATAAATACAAATGGTAATAATAAATACAAATAAAATAATAACTCCAATATAGCAAACTTGTCTCTATAAAAAAGAAAATCAAAAAATTAGCTGGGCATGGTGGTACACATCTGTAGTCCCAGCTACTCCAGAGGCTGAGGTGGAGGATCATCTGAGCCCAGGAAATCAAGGCTACGGTGAGCTGTGATTGTGCCACTGCACTCTAGCCTGGGTGACAGAGTGCGACTCCAACTCAAAAATAATAACAACAATAATTTCCACATTTTAGGCAGTTATTAAAATGCATGGTTAGAAATGAGAAAGAGCCCACGGGTTCAAGACTCGGCTGGGCAACTTGGCAAGACCTCATCTCTACAATAAATCAAAAAATTAGCCAGGCATGGTAGCATGTGCCTATAGTTCCAGCTACTTGGAAGGCTGAGGCTGAAGGATTGCCAGAGCCCAGCAGGTCGAGGCTGTGGTGGCCGGGAGCGGCCACTGCACTCCAGTCTGGGCGACAGAGTGAGACTCCAACTCAAGAAAAAAAAAACGAGAAAGGAGGCACATGTATCAGTACCCACAGAAGGATTACAAGTGCCGGGCTTGGTGGCTCAGCCTGTAATCCTGTGCTTTGGGAGGCTGAGGTGAGTGGATTGCCTGACCTCATCTTCAAGACCCACCTTGGCCTCTTGGTAAGACATCATCTCCACAATAAATCAAAAAATTAGCCGGGCGTGGTAGCGTGCGCCTGTAGTTCCAGCTACTTGGAAGACTGAGGTGGAAGGATCACGGGAGCCCAGCAGGTCGAGTGCGGTGGCCAGGAGCATGCCATTGCACTCCGGTCTGGGAGACAGAGTGAGACTCCAACTCAAAAAAAAAAAAAAAGGATTACAAGTAGTTTTTACTTTTATATTATTTTATACATTTTACTCAATGAATATGTATAATAAAATTTTACGTTAGAAAGAAACATGACACCGGATGCAGTAGCTCACACCTGTAATCCCAGCACTTTGGGAGGCCAAGGCAAGAGGATTTCCTGAGCCTGGGGGCTTGAGACCAGCCTGGGCAACTTGGTGAGACCTCATCTCTACAATAAATCAAAAAATGAGCCGGGCTTAATGATGCATGACTGTGGTTCCAGCTACTTGGGAGGCTGAGGCAGAAGGATCTTCTGAGTCCAGTAGGTCGAGGCTGTGGTAGCCATGAGTGTGTCCCGACACTCCAGCCTGAGCAACAGAGGGAGACTCCAACTCAGAAAATAAATAAATAAATAAATAAATAAATAAATAAACAAACAAACAAACATTAGGCTTTAGAGAGAGGGTCTCACTCTGCCACCCAGGCTGGAGTGCAGTTGTGCAACCACAGCTTCACTGCAGCCTCAAACTCTTGGGCTCCAGGGATCCTCCCGCCTCAGCCTCTTGGGTAGCTAGGACTACAACCTCAAGTCACCATGCTCGGTTAACGTTTTTCTTTTCATTTTTTTCTTTTTGTAGAGTCAGGACCTTGCTATATTGCCCAGTCTAGTCTTGAACCCCTGACCTCAAGTGATCCTCCTGCCTTGGCATCCCAAAGCACTGGGATTACAGGTATGAGCCATCATGCCTAGCCAGCAAGATTTTTTTTTAATGTAAAGAATTGGCACAAAACAACCTATGGCCACAAATGTATCTACTCTACTGAAGGGTATGTGTCCGGGCCCACACACGATGAAGGCCCCAGCAGGCCAGTCCCCACAGATTCTGGGATAAAGGGAGGCCCCCCAGGATCAAGGCTCGTAGGCCCAAAGCTGAAGGCCTCTAAGCCTCACCAGCCCCAACTCCAACAACCCTAGCGCCAACGACTGATTCCCTGAGCCCATCAGGCTGGCAAGCAGCCTGGATTTGCAAACAGCTAGGCTTTTCTCAGGACCTCGAGAATGAGGTTTGTGATCTGCTTAATGCATCCAGAAGTATCAACTGAGTGTCTACCAGGGACCCCACATTGCTGGGTCACAGCAGGGGCCACAAAAGTAGTATTCAATCAACAAACACTATCTGAGCTCCTAGTCTGTGGCAAGCCTGGCCTGAGGACCCGGGACAACAGGGGGAGACACAGAAATGAATAGTGCAGGGACCCGGTGGCTGCGTTATCCAGAGGCCTGTGGACACAGTGATCAACCAATCCCAGCGCTATCCAGGAGGGTTTCCCAGAGGAGACAGATATCCAGGCTGGGTTTTTGAGGGGTCCACTTACCAAGTGGAGAAGGACAAGAGCATTCCAGGCAGAACACAGTAAGTGTAGAAGTGGAGCAGCATGGAAGAAGAGGGAAGGGGAAACGGTGGGCATTCCAGGGGGTTCCAGAGGACAGGAAAACAGCAGTTGGAAAGGTCCACTGGAACTGGAATTGGAACATCTCCAAGTGTGAACCTTATCCTGAGAGCTGCATATGCGTGCGTGTGTGTGTGTGTGTGTGTGTGTGTGTGTGTGTGTGTGTGTGTCTGAGAGGACACTCATAAGGGTTTCAGCAAGGGGTGTTGTAGACAGATTTCTGCTTCAGAAAGACCCTCCCAGATGTGGTATCTCTGGAGTCTGGAGAGAACGGGGTAATTGAGGCAGACAGCAAAGAGGCCGTCACATCAGTCCTGGTGCTCAGAACGACATGGCTACCGCCCCCTCCACACACAGCATTGCTTCCTTCCCTTGATGAAGGCCACCCCATCCCCAACAAGGGTGGGGTAGAAGCGGGTGCTTAGACAGTCAGGGGAATATTCTGTGTCTTGTCCCAATTCATGGCTGGTCTAATCAGGGCTCAGCCAATAAGTTCTACTTGGTGGTGTGGAACACTACGAGGTCTCACTCTGAGGCTAAAGGACACACATGGTGCTGATGGTTGCAGGCCGCCACTTTGCAACCATGAGGAAAGCTGGGGTGAACACAAGGCTGATACCCTGAAGAAGGTAGAGAGGATCACAAGAAAACAGAGATCAAGTCCTACATGAACCTCACCTCCCTGCTGACTTTTCAGGTAGAATATGCAAGGTTATTCATTTCTTCTGTTATTCAGTTTAGTTTGAGCTGAGGTTTGCTATTACTTGTTACCAAAAATACCTGACTTCACTTGGAGATGAGTATAAATTGGCAATGAGAGAAGAGGACAAGAATGACATCTCATTAGCAAAAAAGGTTTTCTGGCTGGGTGTGGTGGTTCTCGCCTGTAACCCCAATGCTTTGAGAGGCCAAGACAGGAGGTTCACCAGGAGTTTGAGACCAACCTAGGCAACACAGTGAGATACCTGTCTCCATGAAAAATACAAATAGCTGGGAGAGGTAGTGTGCACCTGTAGTCCCAGCTACTTGAGAGTCTGGGGCAGAAGGATCACCTGAGCCCAGTAGGTCGAGTCTACAAAGAAAGAGACATGATCATCCCACTGCCCTCCAGTCTGGGTGACAGAGTGAGACCCTGACTCAAAACAAACAAACAAAAAACAGATTATTGGGTCTCAGTTCCTTTTTTTTTTGAGTCGGAGTCTCACTCTGTTGCCCAGGTTGGAGTGCAGTGGCATGCTCACGGCATGCTCACTCCTTCCGCCTCAGCCTTTCAAGTAGCTGAAACTACAGGCGTGCGCCACCATGCCTGGTTAATTTTTTCATTTACTGCAGAGATAAGTTCTCGCCAAGCTGCCCAGGCTGGTGGGTCCCAGTTTCTAACAAGCACTCGGATGCTGCCGCTGGTCCCTGGACCACTTTATACTTTGAGAACTACTGCTCAACCAGAACTAACCAGAGAGCAGGAGGCCTGGACCTTGGGATCACATCTCTCCTCTGCTTAACAAAAATGCAATGTAAGACATGGGAAAGAAACTTGGGGACGAACTGGCAGAAGGACTGTCCATGTATCCTCCCTATTACCGTATCTTGAATTTCATCATCCATGCTCTTTTCTTCTTGCTTGAAACTAAAGATGCAGGGGCTATGGTAGGATGTAACATCACCCTCGTCATGCTCTGAGCAGCCCTGAATGTTCATGAAGAAGCTTCAGGTATCTGCATTATTAAAGACAGCACTGGAGTCTGTTTCAATGGGTATTTTCTTTTTTCTTTTTGAGTTGGAGACTCACTCTGTCACCCAGACTAGAGTGCAGTGGCCGCTCCCGGCAACCGCAGCCTTGACCTGCTGGGCTCCGGCAATCCTTCCGCCTCAGCCTTCCAAAGTAGCTGGAACTACAGGCGCGCACTACCGTGCCCGGCTAATTTTTGATTTATTGTAGAGATGAGGTCTCGCCAAGTTGCCCGGGCAGGTCTCGAACCTGCTGGCTCAGGCAATCCACTCACCTCAGCCTCCCAAAGCGCTGGTATTACAGGCTGAGCCACCGAGCCTGGCCTCAATGGGTATTTTCAAATAAATCAATATAATTACTTACATATCCTCCCATCTTTAACAAAAAAACCTTTGAGGGCTTCTCAGTATCTGTCAAGGGGTGTGTGGGTGGGGGTTGGCAAAGATCAGATGGGCAGAAAGGACACAAAAAGCATAAGCAATAAAAGAAAAAATAAATACAATGGACTTTACCAACATTTTAAAAGTTTGTGCCTCAAAGGATAATATCAAGAAAGTAACAAATAACCCACAATATTGGAGAAAATATTTGCAAATCATATATCTGATAAAGGACTAGTATCCAGAATATATAAAGAACTCTCATCATTCAACAATAAAAGTGCAAATAGTTCAGTTTAAAAGTAGGCAAAGGCCAGACACGGTAGCTCATGCCAGTAATGCCAGCACTTTGAGAGGTCAAGACATGAGGATCTCTTGAGCCCAAGAGTTCAAGATCAGCCTGGTGGGTAAGATAGTGAAACCTTGTCTTAAAAAAAAAATGTAAAAATCAGCCAGGAGTGGTAGAGTGCCTGCAGTGTCAGTTACTTGGGAGTCTGAGCCCAGGAGGTCAGGGCTACGGTGAGCCGTGATCATGCCACTGCAATTCAGTCTAGACAACAGAGTAAGACCCTCAACTCAAAAAAAAAAAAAAAAATTCCATCAGCTACATTGACTAAGAAAGAAAGAAAGAAGACTCAAATTACTAAAATCGGAAATGAAAGAGGAACATTATCACTGATTTTACAGAAAAGATTATCAGAGAATACTATGAATTTTAGGCCAACAAACTGGTCACCAGGAAGGATGAACCAGACAAATTCCTATAAACACAACCTACCATGCCGAGCGCAGTGGCTCACGCCTGTAATCCCAGCAATTTGGGAGGTGGAAGCGAGAGAATTGTCTGAGCCCAGGGGTTCAAGATCAGCCTGGGCAACTTAGTGAAACCTCATCTCCACAATAAATCAAAAAAATAGCTGGGCGTGGTGATGCTTGCCTGTAATCCTAGACTTTGGGAGGTGGAGACAAGAGGATTGCCTGAGCCCACGGGTTTGAGACCAGCCTGGACAACTTGATGAGACCTCATCCCTAAAATAAATAAAAAAATTAGCTGGGCATGGTGGTGCATGCCTGTGGTTCCAGGTACTTGGAGGGCTGAAGTGGAAGGATCATTTGAGCCCAGGAGGTCAAGGCTGCAATGGCCGTGAGTGTGCCTCTGCACTATAGCCTGGGCAACAGAGTTAGACTCCAACTCAAAAAAACACAACCTAGCAAGACTGAATCATGAAGAACTAGAGGATCTGAAAAGATATATCTTGCAGGAGAGTGAAATAATAATTTTAAACTTCCAAACAAAGAAAAGCCCAGGACTTCACTGGCAAATTCTACCGAACATTTCTTTTTTTTTTTTGAGTAGGAGTCTCGCTCTGTCACCCAGGCTGGAGGACTTAGGCGATCCTCTTGTCTCTACCTGCTGGTCTTAGGCAATCCTTCCTCCTCAGTCTTCCACGCAGTTAGAACTACAGGCACGCACCACCACACCCAGCTAATTTTTTGATTTACTGTAGAGATGAGGTCTCGCCAAGTTGTCCGGGTGGGTCTCAAACCCGTGGGCTCAGGCAATCCTCTTGTCTTCACCTCCCAAAGTCTAGGATTACAGGCAAATGCCACCTTGCCCAGCTATTTTTTTTGATTTGTTGTAGAGACGAGGTCTCACTTACCTTATTTTATTTATGTATGTATGTATTTGAGTCAGAGTCTCATTCTGTTGCTCAGGCTGGATGCAGTGGGCTCAGGCAGTCCTCTCATCTCGGCCTCCCAGAGTGCTGGGATTACAGGCATGAACCATCCCGCCTGGCTCTTTTTTTTTGAGTTGGAGTTTCACTCTGTTGCCCAGACTGGAGTGGCCGCTCCCGGCCACCACAGCCTCAACCTGCTGGGCTCCAGCAATCCTTCCACCTCAGCCTTCCGTGTAGCTGGAATTACAGGCGCGCGCCACCATGCCCGGCTAATTTTTTGATTTTATTGTAGAGATGAGGTCTCACCTGCTCAGGCGGGTCTCAAACCCGTGGACTCAGGCAATCCACTCACCTTAGCCTCCCAAAGGCGCGGGACTACAGGCTGAGCCACCGAGCCCGGCCCGCCTGGCTCTTTTGTTGAGTATTTTGCATCAGTATTCATACAGGATATGGAAGGTAGTTCTCTTGGAGTGTCTTGGTCTGGCTTTGGTATCAGTGTAATTCTGGCATCATAGAATGAATTAGGTGGTGTTCAGTTTCTGGATACATGCCTTACATTTTTTGGAAGAGTTGAGAAGAATTGATGTTAATTGTTTTTCAAATGTTTGGTAGAGCTGGGTGCAGTTGCTCAAGCCTGTAATCCCAGTACTTTGGGAGGCTGAGGTGAAAGGATTGCCCAAGCCTACAGGTTTGAAACCAGCCTGGGCAACTTGGTGAGACCTCATCTCTATGGTAAATCAAAAAATTAGCCGGATGTGGTAGATCATGCCTACAGTTCCAGCTACTTAGAAGGCTGAGGGGAAGGATCGCCTGATCCCAGCAGGTCGAGGCTGTGGTGGCCGTGAGCATGCCACTGCACTCCCGCCTGGGCGACAAAGTGAGACTCCAACTCAAAAAATAATAATAATAATAAAGAAAGATAAAAAATAAAATCGGCATACGAAAACAAGTTGTGTTGCATCATGAAGGAAGGCAACAACAACAAAAAAGAAAGATGGGTTGTGTTTTTTCTTTTTTTTTAAAATGAGAACTTTGCTTGTGTAAGTTTGGTTTCTATACACTAACAACGACAACGAACAATCCAAAAAAGGAAATTAAGAAAACAATTGCATTTACAATAGCATCAGAAAGAAAACATTACCTAGGAATATTTAGGTAGTATCCCTAAAAACTTAGGAAGAAGGAATAAACTTAATCAAAGAACAAAAGATCTGTACACTGAAAACTACAAAATGTTGCTAAAAGAAAGTAAAAATGACACAGATAAATAGAAAGACATCCCAGGTTTATGGATTGGAAGACTTAATATTGTTAAGTTGCCAATACGCCACAAATGATCTGAACATTCAGCGTAATCCTTAGCAAATCCCAAAGGCATCTTTTAGAGAAACAGAAAAATCCATCCTAAAACTTACATGAAATATCAAGGGATCCCAAATAGCCAAAATTATCTTGAGAAAGAACAAAGCTAGAGGTCTTTGAAATCACTTCCTGATTTCAACATGTACTACAAAGATACAGTGATCAATAATGTGTAAAACTGGCATAAAAACAGACATCTGGACCAATAGAACCAGATGGAGAACCCAAAAATAAACCCTCACATACACAGTTAAATGGTTTTCAGCGAGAAGGTCACTCAACAGGAAAGAAGAATCTTTAACAAACAGGGTTGGGAAAGCTGGATTATCCACATGGAAACCAACTCAAAACCCCAAACCCGCAAACTCCTAGGAAAAAAACAAGGGGAAAAAGCTTCACAACATTAGTCTTGGCAATGATTCATGGCTGTGACACCAAACCCACAGGCAAGAAAAAAAACCACAAGCAAGTGGGACTACATCAAACAAAAAGCTTCCAGTAGTTCCAGCTACTTGGAAGGCTGAGGTGGAAGGATTGCCTGAACCCAGCAGGTTGAGGCTGCAGTAGCCATGAGTGTGTCACTACACTCTAGCCTGGACAACAGAGTGAGACTCCAACTCAAAAAAAAAAAAAAACACACTTCCGCATGGCAAAGGGAGAGTGAAAGGCAATGTACCGACTGGAGGAAATATCTGCAAACTACATATTTGATACGGGGTTAATCTGCAAAATATACCAGGAACTTCTACAACTCAATAGCAAAAAAAACCCTAACATCTCAATTAAAAAATGAACTGAGAGCCGGGTTCGGTGGCTCCGCCTGTAATCCCATGCCTTTGGGAGGCTGAGGTGAGTGGATTGCCTGAGGCTGAGGTGAGTGGATTGTTCGAGACCCGCCTGGGCAGCGAGACCGCATCTCTACAATAAATCAAAAAATTAGCCGGGCGTGGTAGCGCATGCCTGTAATTCCAGCTACTTGGAAGGCTGAGGCAGCAGGATTGCCGGAGCTCGGCAGGTCGAGGCTGTGGTGGCCGGGACCGGCCGCTGCACTCCAGTCTGGGCGACAGAGTGAGACTCCAACTCAAAAAAAAAATGAACTGAGAACTTGAACAGACAACTCTCCAGAGAAGACATACAATTGCCAACCGGTCTATGAAAAGACACTCAACATCACTAACGACCAGGAAAACATGAAGCAAAACCACAGGAGATGTCATTTTACAAGGAGGACCTCCCCCCACCAAAAAAAAAAAAACGGAATTATTTTCTGGAGGGCAGGCCCGTTGTAGTACAGGCACCCCTGGTAGGTAAGTGCTCTAGGAGCCCACATCGGTGTACCAGCTAGCATTGTCAGAGGCTGCATTCAGCTTCAGTGAATGTTTTTGGAAATTCTTTCAGTGCATTTGCTCATTTACAAGCAGGTGTTTACAAGTGCACCTGCCCACACCATGCTGAGTGTTCAGCAGTTTTTGACCAAAAGCAGTATGACACTTGTGCCCCACCATCCCTGTTCACCTAATCCCATCCTGAGCAACTATTTTTTGTTTCCCTTGATAAAAAAGTCCCCAAAGAGAAATGTTTTGCCAATGTGGAAGAGGTGAAACAAAAAACAGCAGAAGCACTAAAAGGCATCAAAACCGACAAGTTCAGAAACTGTTTTGAGCTATGGAAAAAGTGTCTCAATAGGGGTATTGCATCAAACAGAGAGTACTTTGAAGGTGACTTAAGTTTAAACATGTAAGAATAAATACAACATTCTTTATAAAAAATAATTGGGGGTACACCTGTCCCCCTACACCTGTCAGAATAGCTATTAAGAAAAAGACATAGCCGGGCTCGGTGGCTCAGCCTGTAATCCCGCACCTTTGGGAGGCTGAGGTGAGTGGATTGCCTGAGCCTGCGGGTTCGAGACCCGCCTGGGCAGCGAGACTTCATCTCTACAATAAATCAAAAAATCAGCTGGGCGTGGTAGCGCATGCCTGTAATTCCGGCTACTCGGAAGGCTGAGGCGGAAGGATCGCCGGAGCCCAGCAGGTCGAGGCTGCAGTGGACTGCACTTCAATCTGGGTAACAGAGTGAGACTCCAACTCAAAAAAAAAGAAAAGAAAAAGACACATTAGCCAGGCATGGTAGCTCATACCTGGCATCCCAGCACTTTAGGAGGCCAAGGTGAGAGGACTGCCTGAGCCCATGAGTTCGAGCCAGCCTGGACAACTTAGTAGACCTCATCTCTATAATAAATCAAGAAAAATTAGTCAGGCGTGATGGCGCACGCCTGTGGTTCCAGCTATTTGAAAAGCTGAGGTGGAAGGATCGCCTGAACCCAGCAGGTTAAGGCTGCAGTGGCCATGAGTGTGTCACTGCTCTCCAGCCTGGGCAACAGAGTGAAACTCTAACTCAAAAAAAAAAAAAAAAAAAAGACGTGTTGGTGAGGATGTGAAGAAAAGGGAACCCTTGCACACTGCTGATGGGAATGCAAAATGGCCCTGCTGCTACAGAAGAGACTATGGAAGTCTGCCCAGGTGCCGAGGCTCACACCTGTAATCTCAGCATTTTGGGAGGCTGAGGCATGAGGATCACTCAAGGCCAGGTGTTTGAGACCAGCCTGTGCAACACAGCATGACCCCCATCTCTACAACAAATTAAAATGTCAGCTGGGTCCGGCACGGTGGCTCACACCTGTAATTCCAGCACTTTGGGAGGTCAGAGGATAGCCTGAGCCCAAAGGTTTGAGACCAGCCTGGACAACTTGGCATGGCCTCGTCTCTACAATAAATCAAAAAAATTAGCCAGGCATGGTGGCGTGCACCTGTGGTTCCAGCCACTTGGAAGGCTGAGACAGAAGGATTACCTGAGCCCAGTAGGTAGAGGCTGCGGTGGCCACGAGAATGCCACTGCACTCCAGCCTGAGTGACAGAGTAAGACTTCAATTCAAAATTAATTAATTAATTTAATTAAAATAAAATGTTAGCTGGGTGTGGTGGCGCATGCTTGTAGTCCCAGCTGTTCAGGAGGCTGAGGTGGGAAGACTGCCTGAGCCCAGGAGGTGAGCCATGACGGTGCCACTGCACTCCAGCCTGAGTGCAAGACAGAGCAAGACCCTGTCTCTAAAAATAATAACAATAAAGAAAAAGAAAAGTTTCTTGAAAAATTAAAAATAGAACTATATACGATCCAGCAATCCCATCTCGGGATCAATTCAAAAGAGCTAAAATCAGGATTCTGAAGCGCTGTCGGCACTCTGAGGTTCACTGCAGCACTAGTCATGAAAGCCAAGATATGGAAACAACCTAACCATCCATCCACAGATGAATGGACAGGGACACGTGATACAGACACATTCGGATTACCATTCTGCTCAAACAGGAAGGACATTCTGCAATACGTGACAATGTGGATGAACCCTGAGGATATGACGCTAAGTGAAAGAAGCTGGTCAGAGACAAACCCTGCAGGTTCCACTTACATGAGACATAAAATAGTCAGACTTGTGGAATCCAAGAGTAGAATGGTGGCTGCCAGGCGCTGGGGGAGGGGACACGGGAAGCCACCAATCAGTGAGCACCCAGCACCCGGTAAGCAGGATGAATAAGCTCCAGAGCTCTGCTGGACAGCACTGAGCCTACAGTCCATGACGGTGCCACTGCACTCCTTTAAACATTTGTTTAAAGGGCAGTCTCACACAAAGTGTTCTTACCACAATAAAATGAAATTTTAAAGAGGAAAAAAGCCAGGCACAGTGGCTCACGCCTGTAATCCCAGCACTTTGGGAGGCCGAGTCTAAAGGATTGCTGAGGCCAAGAGTTGAGATCAGCCTTGGTACCATAGCAAGATCTTGTCTGTACAAAAACAAACAAAATTATTAGCCGGGCATAGTGACGTATACCAGTAGTCCAAGCTACTTGGGAGGCTGAGGTAGGAGGATCGCCTGAGTCCAGGACATCAAGGCTGCAGTGAGTCATGATCGTTCCACTACACTCCAGCCTGGGCAACAGAATGAGACCCTGACTCAAAAAACAAAAAAAGAAAGAAAAAATTAGCCGGGCTATAGCGAGCTATAACCATGCCACTGCACTCCAGCCTGGGTGACAGAGCAAGATCCTACCTCTAAAATAAATAAATAAATAAATAGAGAGAGACAAAGAGGGCGGAGGTCTGCCAAAGCTTGGACACAGGCAGCAAATTCTGGTAAGGGAGGCACCCGCTTTTCTCAGGACCTCTTGTCAGGGGCGTGTCCCCTGCACCCCGGAGCTCCCCATTCCCCTGGCAACCTCCACCCATGCACACTCAGGTGTCTGAGGGGGGACTTGACGGCAGCCTGCAGTCGCTGGATTTCTTTTCTGGCTGGAGGCCAAGGGAAACTGGATACCTGTGTTTACCAGGATTCCCCATCAGTTTTGACTGAGCAGCTGTCATAGTGTGGTGTGAGGGCGGGGCCTTGCTACGTGATCCAGGCAGGCTGCCTCACCTCTAGGGACATTCATTCATTCATCCGTGAATGTACCAGGCACCTACCCTGTACCGGGCACTATTTTAGCCACTGAGAATATAGCAGTGGAAACCCAGTCCCTGTCTCCAGGGGCCTCACGTTCAGGAGGTCAGTCCGTGGGGCTGGGTGGTTATCTCCACCTGCCAGGCGAGGCTGATGAGACTGCACCAGCTGAGCACCTGGTCCCAGGCCTACACAGCTCAATTCAAGTAACTCTTGGCCTTCTCGGCCAAGTGTCCTCTCAAAGCCGCCCTAGAACTGGTTATTGTACAAATGTCTTTTGAACTGTGCAGATGAGAAGTCAGCTCAAGGTGGGGTACCACAGCTCACGAGCCTATAATCCTAGCACTTTGGGAGGCTGAGGTGGGAGGATCACTTGAACCCAGGAGGCTGAGGCTGCAGTGAGCTATGATTGCGCCACTGCACTCCAGCCTGGGTGACAGCATGAGACCCTGTCTCTACACACACACAAAAGGAATCAGTCCTGCCTAGGACTGACAGAATCAGAATTTTTAAATCTCTCTTCTCTACCACATCAACCATCTAGGAATAAACACTAACACCAAGGTGCTGTACCAAACTGATTTCCACCCTTCTTTCTGTTTTGTTTTGTTTTTTAAGTCAGTCTCACTCTGTCACCTAGGCTGGAGTGCAGTGGAACGCTTATAACCACCACAGTGTCGACCTGCTGGGCTCAGGCAATCCTGCCTCAGTCTTCCAAGTAGCTGGAACTACAGGCACGTGTGACCATGCCTGGTTAAATTTTTTTTTTTTAATTTATTGTAGAGATGACATCTCACCATGTTGCCCTGACTGGTCTCAAACCTCTGGGCTCAGCTCAGGCAATCCTCTCGCCTCGGCCTGCCAAAGTGCTGGGATTACAGGTATGAGCCACTGTGCCCAGCTGATTTCCACTTTCTAAGTAGCACACACAGAAATTCCCACATGCTGTGCAGGTGTTTCACTTTTTTTTTTTTTTTTTTTTGAGTCACTCTCACCTTGCTAGAGTGCAATGGCACGATCATGGTCCACTGCAGCCTCGACCACTGGGCTCAAGCAATCCTTTCACTTCAGTCTTCCAAATAGCTGGGACCACAGGTACATGCCACCATGCCCAGCTGACTTTATTTTTGTAGAGACAGGTTTCTGCTATGTTTCCCAGACTGGTCTTGAATTCCTGGGTTCAAGCGATCCTCCCGCCCCAGCCTCCCAGAGTGCTGGGATTACAGGCATGAGTCACCACACCAGCCAGGTGTTTCACCTTTTTTTTTTTTTTTTTAAGTTGGAGTCTCACTCTGTCGTCCAGACTGGAGTGCAGTAGGCGCTCCCGGCCATCGCAGCCTCGACCTGCTGGTCTCCCACGATCCTTCCACTTCAGCCTTCCAAGTAGCTGGAACTATAGGTGCGTGCTACCACGCCTGGCTAATTTTTGATTTATTGTAGAGATGTGGTCTTGCCAAGTTGCCCAGGCAGGTCTCGAACCCATGGGCTCAGGCAATCCACTCACCTCGGCCTCCCAAAGGTGTGGGATTACAGGCTGAGCCACCGAGCCCCACTGTGTTTCACTTTTATGGTCTCACTCCATGCATTCAACCTCCCCATGAGGTAGGTGGTGACCATGTTAGTTAATCTGTGACAGCTTCAGTTTCCCCATCCACGATCTCTAATGTGATTTGAGAACTTCGTCTGTCCCAGGCCCTATGTTAAATGTTTTGCATGGTTTATCTCACACTCACTATCTGAGGTAGGTAGCCCTCAGATGCCTAAACATCTATTGTGGGGATTCAAGTGGAATAATGTATGACAGGAACATAGAATGTTACTAATTGTTATCAGCACTAGGTAATATTTCATTCCCATTTTACACATGGAGAAACTGAGGCTCAGAAGGATTGAAGGTGCACAAATAATAAGTGTCAGAGCTGGAACATGAACTGGAACTTAGGCAGATGCCAAGTCAGGGCTCTGTGCATCTCCCTGGTGGAAGAGATCTATTGGGCACTCATCAACCCCTCCTCATGCCTCAAGGAAGAAGTCACAAAAAGCCTGAGTCACAGCCCCTGGGTGGATGGGAGAAAGGCCCCTCTGCCTCCTCACTCCAGCCTTCTCAGTGCCCTCCATCAGCACACATATACTAAGTGAGCATGCTCAGCTGGAGATAAGGAAACCAGGGTGTCCCAGCCCAGATAAGAGCAGGCTGGGACCACGCACAGGGCTTAGAGAATAGCTTTTACAGCCCACAGGCAGCAGGGTCAGCAGGACTGGGCAACACTGTCACAGCCCCAGCTGTCCCTAAGAGACAAGAGAGGCACATTCTGTTTAGTGGTGAGGCATCAACACCCCAGTAACCATGCTGTGCTTTGGGCCCGGGTTCCTCACTCCTTGGCCTGGCCTGAGACCAAAAGCATGTCCTGGGTACACAAAAGGTGCTCAATAAATAAATGTTGACAAAACTCCTAGAACTATAATTAAATAAGCCACAGTTAAGAGGCCTGGACATAGACCCAGATTTGCCACTATCTTTCTTGGGCCTGTCATCACCTCATCCCTGCTTCACACCTCTGGAAAATGAAGACTTCAACATCTCTGTAAGGTCATTTGCAACATGCACATTTTACAAAGGGGGACCCAAAAATCCCTGGAATTATTATTCAGCAGGAGGCGGGATCCTTGTAGGACACATGGAATTTGTTGCTCCGGATAAGACCAATTTTTATCTAGAAGTTTTAAGAAGGTTGTGTCATGATTTGCGGAAGAAACTTCTTGAGCTGTGGCAAACAGGTGACTGGTCCTTCCACCATGATCACGCTCCTGCCTACACCACAGTGAGTGCTCAGCAGCCTTTGACGAAGAACGGCATGACCCTTGTGCCCCACCCTCCCTATTCACCTGATCTAGCCCTGAACAACTTTTTTTGTTTCCCGGATGAAAAAAGTCCTTAAAGGGAAACATGTTGCTGATGTGGCAGAAGCACTAAAAGGTATCAAAACTGATGAGTTCAAAACCTGTTTTGAGCAGTGGGAAAAGCATTTTGATGGGTATGTTGCATCCCATGGAGACTACTTGGAAGCTAACTGAAGTTTAAAAATGTAAGAATAAGCTGGGCTCGGTGGCTCAGCCTGTAATCCCGCGCCTTTGGGAGGCTGAGGTGAGTGGATTGCCTGAGTCCGCGGGTTAGAGACCCGCCTGGGCAGCAGAGACCTCATCTCTACAATAAATCAAAAAATCAGCCGGGCGTGGTAGCGCATGCCTGTAATTCCAGCTACTCGGAAGGCTGAGGCGGAAGGATCACTGGAGCCCAGCATGTTGAGGCTGCGGTGGCCGGGAACGGCCACTGCACTCCAGTCTGGGCAACAGAGTGAGACTCCAACTCAAAAAAAAAAAAAAAGTAAGAATAAATACGCAATTGCTTATAAATAAATTCTGGCTTTTTTGGGGTCTCCCTTCATTGGCTCAAAGTGACTGAAGTTACTTTATTATTGAATAAGTTGTTTCTATTTGAAAAAGTTCATCCATATCTTCCATTATCAGAGCCTGGGGCCTTGTACATGATCAATAAGTGTTTGCTGAATGAATGAATAAATGAAAATGAATATTTCAGTGACCTGAAGATGTCTAGAAGCTAGGGAAAAACAGCCAAAAGGTAACTAACATAACTGACAACCAGATTCTGCAAACAAAGCTGGACAAAAGCAAGCCAGTTCCTCTCTTTACCACCACCCAAGAGAGCAAAGATGATGGCTGCCATTACTGAGCACATAGTGCATACCTGACACTGTGCTAAATGTCCTATAAGTACTCCTTTACCTAATCCCATGAGCAACTAGACTTACTCTTCTTTTACAGATGGGGAAACTGAGGTTAAGTGTGGAAAAGGTTTCCCCAAAGCTGTTCAGCTCATAAGTGACAGAATCAGGTCACAAACCGAGGTTGGTCTGACCCAAGACACAGGGACAGCTGAGTTGGGTGGCCACGGGCAAACCACTTTCCTTCTCTGGATATGGTTCTTCCCGTGAAAGCAGAAGTAAGTGCTACCATTCGCCCACCAGGTCTGAAAGACACTGTCTCCTGGGGAACACCCCGGCAGACTGGAAGACAAAAGTTTCTGGGTATGCAATCAGGGTCTGTAGAAGGAAGTCCATGAAGGCAGCCCTGAAACACACAGCAGTCAACACAAAAATGTCCCCAGCTTATCAGCTGCCGTCCCGGTGGGTGGAGTTCCAGGGCGTACCCACCCCTGAGCTCCAGACCAAACACTGTGGCCATTGAGAAGGGCAGCCCCCACCCACAGCCTCAGAGAACACTGAGCCTTTTTCCTCCACCCCTGCCCCACCCACCTCATTCACAGAAAGCCCAGGGAAGGAATTCCCCAGTCCATCGTCTGTCCGTGTCACTCCCCCACCCCCCACCCCTGTGTGAATGGAGCTCCCCCCACCCTCGGAAGAAAGGGCACCTAGGGAGAGAGGACTACCTTGTGGTTCCTGATGGTTCCCAAGTGGGAGGGGGCAGTCGCAAGGCAAAGGGCAGGAACTGCTCCAGGGAGCCTCGAAGTCCCTCTGACACATTCTGTGGCCCTGAGTCACAATCCCTAGGGAGAGATGTCTTAGGCACCTCCCACTCACTTGACATTTGATGAAACTGAGCCTGCTCCATGCCCACATATGTCTGCCCAAGACCCAAGGCATCTTGGGATGGAGTAAAGGTGGCTTAAATTCTGGGAGGCCTAACTCCTATGGCAGCATCTACCCAGAGGTCACAGGTACTGGCTTCAGGATCTAAGCCCCTGAGCTGAAGTCCTCACTGATGCCGGTTGGGGTGCAGTGCAAAACGCAGGGGCTCTTTGACTCAACCTTAAAATGAATTTTAGAGTGGCCAGCAAAGTTTTAAAACAGAGTTTGCTGGGAGCGGTGGCTCACGCCTATAATTCCAGCACTTTGGGAGGCCAAGTGGACTGACTAAGCCCATAGCTTCGAGACTAGCCTGGGCAACTTGGCAAGACCTCATCTCTACAATAAAATTTAAAAAATCAGTCAGGCGTACCTATAGTTACAGTTACTTGGAAGGCTGAGGTGGAAGGATCACCGGAGCCCAGCAGGTAGAAGCTGCGGTGGCCATGAGTGTGCCACTGCACTCCAGCCTGGGCAAACAAGAGTGAGACTCCAACTCAAAAAATAAAAAAAGAATTTATCAGTGAGAGGGAGAGAAGAAAAAAGGAAAATTCATGGCAGAAAGACCCACCATGGGTGAGTTTCTTGAAAAAGAACCAAGCTTTGGCTCTCAACTAAAAGCTAGATATAGCTACCTAGTTACTGGTATACTAATTAGGATGGAGCACAGGTATCTGAACAAGTTCATGAGCTAAAAGGTGGGCTGATTAACATTTCTACTCCCTTGATAGGTTGAGGGGTGGGATTAAGCCTTTTACCTTCAACAGGGAACTGGAAGGATTTTTAGTGATTATTATGTTAAACCATGAGCTGAAGGTTCTGCTGTACTATTCTTACATCTGATGGAATTTTCTCTTGATTGGCTGAGAACATGGGGTGGACGGGCAGGCTCACATCCAGCCTGACCTGCAGTAAAGATGTAATAAGAAAAATGAACGCTTCCTAAAACCTGCCTACAAGAAATCAATCTATGCCTGACCTGTACTAACTACCCTGCCTCATACACCACCTTCCAAAAAAATGCCAAGATCAGGACTGCATGCAGCTCTAGGTTAGATGCAAACGGGACTTTCAGTCCCATGGGAGAGACAAATGCAGTTCTGAGTCTGCATAGTCATCATTTAATTTTTCTGTAGAGATAGTGTCACACTATGTTGTCCATGATAGTCTTGAACTCTTGGCCTCAAGTGATCATCCCATCGTGGCCTCCCCAAAGTGCTGGGATTACAAGTATGAGCCATGGCACTGGCCTGCATGGATATTTTAGATCTATTTGTCTGTCTGGCCACCATCCCCTAGAGCCAACTCTACCAGGGACAGTGGCAGATACAGACAAAAATGAGCCAGGGTTCTGGCTCTGCCCTAAAGAAAGTGAACACGGATGGAAGCTGGATAGAGATGGACTCACAAACCCCTAAAACTCTAAGGGAGGAGGGTCAGCTGAATTAGGACAACCTGCCGGAAGGCCCACTTGGCAGGAGACAGCATGTCCAACAGACTATATTAAAGGGTGTTGGGAGCCGGCGGTGGAGGCCTGCCTAAGCGTTAGGGATTCAGGTGGGCTGCAGACCCTGAGACCACTAGGATGAGTTCAGGAGCTGATGGCCCATTCCCTCTTCCCTTCTTTGCTGTTTGGCACATCCACTAGCAGGGACTTTGATGATCTAAGCATGAAGTTCTGAGAGTACGACAGGCATGGCTTACTTTAGGGGTCCATTGTTCCCGTTTCTCACAGACTGCAGTTTCGGCTTTAAACTTAACATAATTCAAACTCAGGTCACATTTGGGAGCCTTTAATAAGGTACAAGCTTCTTTTAAGATTCAAAAGTATATTTGTAGAATTAGTATATACATATAAAGTGCTGTTTCAACTTTAATAATATAGATGATTATCTAGAGTTACCAGAAACGGCCCAGCGTGATCTTTTGACTGGGCCACATTCTTTAGGAACTGGTTTGGGCTATGGTTGAGAGTTTCTATAGTGTAGGTAAAATTAGTGTAAAATAGAGAGGAATTGGGATTTAGGTTGGATATTAGGTGTTGTGTATGCATAAGTTTTAAAAGTTATTGATTATTAGAATATTATGATATTAGAATGGTTGTATTGCTTTTGAGGAATATTAACCAAGCATGAGGAACAGTGAGATAGTTTTGGGATCCTCCTTCCTCATGCTTGGGGAAACACCTGGTGGGTGGGGGACACCCCTCATCCACCTGGCTCTATGTTCATGTAAATGTCTTGTGATTTAATTGGGATTGCCCTCCTCATACTCAAGGAAACACCTGGTGGGTGAGGGATGC
Organism: Cephalopachus bancanus; assembly: GCA_027257055.1. Lineage (NCBI taxonomy): Eukaryota > Metazoa > Chordata > Mammalia > Primates > Tarsiidae > Cephalopachus > Cephalopachus bancanus. The sequence goes on from JAPVLO010000007.1 coordinate 87,745, forward strand.
CCCCTCATTCACCTGGCTTTGTGTTCATGTAAAAGTTTTGTGATTTAATTGGGATTGTTCTTCCTCATGCCTGAGGAAGCACATGGTGGGTGGGGGACGCCCCTCCTGCACCTGGCTTTGTGTTCACGTGAAAGACTAGTGAGACTGTAAAATTTGGGGATAAATACCCGCTGTAACTTCCAATAAATGGCTTCTGCTCAATCTGTTGAACAGTTGTCCACTTTCTTTCTTTCTCTTTATATCTATCCCTCCATCTTTCTTTCTTTTAATATCTATCCCTCCTACAGAATCGGCTTCTGCACTAGACAGAGTCCAGTTTCTTTCTTTCTCCCCCCTTCTCTCTCTTTCTTTCTCTTTATTTCTCCAGAATAATCGCCGACGCCACCACACCTTCCAGGGACCCTCTAAATCTCTCTGCAGGGGCTGGCCCCCCGCAAAAGGGGCCATAGCCTTTGAGCTGGTCCTTGAGGGTCAGGTCGAACTTAAACCACAGGAGAAGGATGGCCAGTGGGGTGGTGGACAATGCAGTCCCGGCCAGCCCATGGAGCCAGAGCGATGGTGCGGGACCATGCCCTGAAGTTCTGTCCACAAGGCTCAAGAGGGCATTCAATACATTACCTGAGAGACACACATCTCCAAAGAACCAAGGCCCCTGCATGAATGACCATGAGCACAGGGTCTCAACTGTGGAGACAGACACACGGCAGTGCAACTTTGACTTGACATGAGCAGAATGACCTTAGGACAAGGAACCTCAGAGACCCAAGCCTCGGTGTGCTTATCTGTAAAGTGGAGTTGACTCTAGGACCTGACACCTAGGCCAAGACCTCATGGGAGGACACAGGAAAGCCATGACACAGTGTGAGGTGTTCAGTGAGTGCAACTCAACCACTAGCAACACTGGAGCTGTAGCCATGCGGGAATCCAAACTGACCGGCCCATGGTCAGAAACAAGCCCGACACTAGTGCCTGCCCTGTGAAAGGCTGAAGAAAAAGCAAGTGCCGCAGGGAGCCCACAGTTCCCAAAGGACAATAAGATACGACCCTGCACCCCACGCTGGCCCAGACCCCATCACAGCACACGTCACCATCTGACATACTACACAGTTTTACTTTGTCTGTTGTCTGCCTCTCTGTCCCCCTGCCCCTCTGCAGAGTGTAAAATTCCTGCAGGTGGGCCTTTGTGTCTGGGACTTAGCACCTAAAACTGCCTGGCACACAGTCTGTACAGGAAACATTTTTTTAGTGAGAGAATGAATAAATAAATAAATACTGATGACCCTGTATGCTCAAGAGGGTGGGAGTCCAGTCACTGAGATCATGGATGTGAAATGCCTGGCTCAGGCAGGACTTATCATACTGGTCAGAGGCCAGGATAGCTGCAAATCCTAAAGGTTCCCCTAGGGACAGCACAGCCCCAAGGCCAGGAAGGAGGAAGTAGCCCAAGAAATATAAGGAAACCCACTCATAGCCCACAGCCCCCAACACTTCTGTCTCTACATCCTCCTCCCAGGATTGGAATTCTCTGCTCCCATCAGACCAGGAAGGAACGTAAACCCAGCAATGTCACCTAGAAGGGCAGGGCAGACCCAGGAGCATACTTAGCCCAGCTCACAAACACCGTGCAGGTCTGGCCCATGTGGTCCAGGCCCCTGATCCTTCAGGCCAAGTCAGAAGTCTGGATTCTTATATGAAAAGTACTGATTTAGGCAGGGTGCAGTGGTTCACACCTGTAATCCCAGCACTTTGGGAGACCAAGGCAAGAGGATCACTTAAGCCCAAGTGTTTGAGATCAGCCTAAGCAACATCTCTACAAAAAAAAAAAAAAAATTTAATTAGCTGGGCAGGTCAGGCACGATGGCTCAAACCTATAATCCCAGGTCTTTGGGAGGCTGAAGTGAGAGGATTGCCTGAGCTCATGGATTCAACAATAGCCTGGCAACTTGCCAGACCTCATCTCTACAACAAATCAAAAAATTAGCCAGGTATGGTAGCATGCACCTCTAGTTCCGGCTACTTGGAAGGCTAAGGCAAAAAGATTGCCTGAGCCCAGCAGGTCGATGCTGGGGTGGCCATGAACGTGCCACTGCACTCCAGCCTAGGCGATGGAGTGAGACTCTAACTCAAAAAAATAAATAAATAAATGAGCTGGGCGTGGTGGTGCATACCAGTAGTCCCAGCTACTCATGAGGCTGAGGTGGGAGGACAGCTTTAGCCCAGGAGGTTGAGGCTGCAGTGAGCTATGATCATGCAGCTGCACTCCAGCCTGGACGACTGAATAAGACCACAACCCAAGATATTAGGCTGGGTGCAGTGGCTCACACCTGTCATCCCAGCCCTTTGGGAGGTGGAGGCAAGAGGACTGCCTGAGCTCAGAGGTTCGAGATCAACCTGGGCAACTTGGCGAGGCCTTGTCTCTAGAATAAATTAAAAAATTAGTCTGGCACGGTGGCGTGTGGCTGTAGTTCCAGCTACTTGGAAGACTGAGGGAGAAGGATCGCCTGAGCCCAGCAGGACGAGGTTGCGGGTAGCTGTGACTGTGTCACTACACTCCAGCCTGGGTGACAGAGAGAGATTCCAAAAAGAAAAAAGGCGTTAATTTATAAAGGTTCACACCAATTCAAAAAGGGAAAAGCAGCTGCTCTTGGTATAGTCTGCTCTTGGTATAGAATGACCTTAGGACAAGGAACCTCAGAGACCCAAGCCTCGGTGTGCTTATCTGTAAAGTGGAGTTGACTCTAGGACCTGACACCTAGGCCAAGACCTCATGGGAGGACACAGGAAAGCCATGGCACAGTGTGAGGTGTTCAGTGAGTGCAGCCCAACCATTAGCAACACTGGAGCTGTAGCCATGCGGGAATCCAAACTGACCGGCCCTAGGTCTACACTTGCAAGTGACCTAGACTGTCCTGTGGTTGGACGCCTGGCCTGGAGCCCCGGGCAGGTTTGGGGCTATCCTACCCTCCTACTGGGTTCCAAACCTGGACATGTTGCTGGGAGGCCAGTGCCATCACCCCCCACATCCAGATGAGGAAACAGAGGCTCAAAGACAGGGAGAGACATGTCTGCAGCCACTGGGCAGGAGGGGGGCAGCTCAGTGTGTGATCACTTGACTGAAGGAACAAGGGTGTGAATGACAGGGTAGGGGTTGGGGTGAGGGGGCTGGACAGACACACAGCAGAGCCCAGGAAGGGACTGCCAGCAGGCTGATGAGCTCAAGTGATATGCTGACCCGAGAGGAAGGACCACAAGAAGATGCCTGGGGGTGTGGTGGGTGAATCCCAGGGTGACAGTCACCCTTGTGCGTGACACAGACAGCCCAGGTTGGCTGTCCAACAGCAGGATCCTGGCAAAGCCCCAAGTTACCCAGCCCGTCCACCCTCGGCTGCAGGACTCCACCTGCACCAGGTTGGGGCACCAGCAGTACCAGGAGGGTCCCCTGTGCCCAAGAGGAGCAGCAGGATGGGTCCCCTGGCCACGGGCCTCCTCCCCACCTGCCACTGCCAAAAAGCGTTCTCCTGGATGATGTGCTCCTCAGAGGGAGGGGACCACAGACGGCTTCCCCTGGACTATTCCCAGAGGTGCCCAGAGCCAGGCATGAAGAGAGGGCTGGGGAAGAAGGCTTTGGAGCTGGACAGATCTGGGCCAGCCTTTGGCTGTGACTCCTGGGACCAGCCACTCTGCCTCTGGGGGCCTCAGTCTTCACATCTGTAAAATGGGTGACAACATCTACATCCCACAGAATTGTGAGGATGTGGCGGATAATCACGAAAGCGCCCAGCACAGGTCAAGCACAGAGAACGTCCTGGCCAGGCGTGCCGCCCCATCACTGGCTCCTTCCTTCTGTCACCACCCTGGCCTCCTGCTTCACCCTTGTGGCCCAGAAGCCAGGAGCCTCCCCACCTGCTTTTCCTCCCTGAGTCTCAGGGTGTCCATCTGTAAAATGGGAGTGGCAATAAAATAAGTACACCAAAATCAAGGGCTGAGGAGCCTTGCAGACTTTAAAGTGCTTCACAATGTGCTATTGTGTGTGTGTGTGTCCCCCAACAACTGGATGTCCCATAGGCCAGTCCAGAATGAAAGCAGGAGTTGGCAAATGCCCAGGAGGCCCAGAGGAACACAATACTGACAAGAAGAGCCACCCCGGACCACCCAGGTGACCACAGACCCAGAATTCAGAACAGAGACTCATTTGCAAGGATAAGATGTCCAAAGTCAGCTGAAAGACCTCATTGGGGTCACCTCTCCCAAGTCTGGGAGTCACAGATTAGGCAGCAATGGCCCAGGGAAGGGACAGTGGCTGTCTCAGGTCACAAGCCAGTCAGTCCCACGTCCAGGTGGCACTCGCTTCTCCAGACTCCAGCATAGAGTTCCTTTGGCCACGCTCTGCGATGTTCTAATATACACAGCACTGCAAGCTGCTTCCTAGTATCACATTCTCTCACAGTTCTGACTTTTTTTAAAAAGGCCAGATTTGCAATCTCTGTCAGTGACCGAGGGCTGGCCTCCAAGCCCACGGTGACAAGCCACAGAAACCCTGGCTAGTGACGCACTGTCACACGTGCATGTATGAGGACAGAGGGCCTGTCCCACCCACACCCTGCTGTGGGATCCTGCGACCTGCGCTTCCCATTGCAGAATGTTCACTAGGAGACAAAAAGTCATACTCTGGGCTGGGAGCAGCAGCTCACTGGTCATCCCAGCACTTAGAGAGGCCCAGATGGAAGGACTGCTTCAGCCCAGGAATTCAAGACCAGCCTGGGCAACATAGTGAGACTTGTCTCTACAAAAATAAAAATTAAAAAATTAGCTGGGGTTGGGCTCGGTGGCTCAGCCTGTAATCCCAGCACTTTGGGAGACCGTGGTGAGTGGATTGCCTGAGCCCGCGGGTTCGAGACCTGCCTGGGCAACTTGACGAGACCTCATCTCTACAATAAATCAAAAATTAGCCGGGCATGGTAGCGCGTGCCTGTAGTTCCAGCTACTTGGAAGGCTGAGGTGGAAGGATCACCGGAGCCCAGCAGGCCGAGGCTGCAGTGGCTGGGAGCGGCCACTGCACTCATCTGGGCAACAGAGTGAGACTCCAACTCAAAAAAAAGAAAAAAGAAAAGAAAAGAAAAACAGGGCATGGCATATGCCAATGACAAACAGTCCTCAGACTCAGTACTGGGGCTACACTAGGGAGTAGTGAGGTCTGAGGCTAGCTGGAGAGCACACCCCGCCTGATGGGCAGTTGCTGCTCAGCCCCAGGCAAATGATGCCATGCAAAAACATCTCCAGATTGTTTAAGAAAGGTCAGAAGGCCAGGATTTTATGTGAAATCTGAAATCTCCCCTCGTACACACAAATTATCTTAGCTCAGCCTGCCAGAAAAAAAACAGCACGGTGACTTGAACAACAGAAATTTCCCAGGCACAGTGGCTCATGCCTGTAAAGCGGATTGCCTAAGCCCAAGTATTCAAGACCAGCCTGGGCAACGTGGTGAGACCTCGTCTCTACTATAAAATAAAAAAATTAGTCAGATGTGGTGGTGTGCACCTGTAGTCCCAGCTACTTGGAAGGCAGAGGCAAAAGGATGGTCTGAGCCCAGCAGGTTGAGGCTGTAGTGGCCATGAGCATGCAACTGCACTCCAACCTGGGTGCAGAGTGAGACTCCATCCAACTCAAAAAAAAAAAAAAAGAAAAAAAATTTCTGAAAACATCGCACAAGTCAAAGTTGTGTCTGCAGCCCCGACCTGGCCCAGCTGGTGACCTTGCTCTGAGGGTTCTCACATGTGGGGGGTGGGGGAGGCATGGCTCACAGCCTGCCTGGCATGGCAGACACCCTGTTACCCCCAACAGCAAGAGGATCTGAGTAGTAAAGACCAGAGTTTCTCACCCAGGGCAATCTGCCCCTCAGGGGACATTTGACAACATCATGTAAAATTTTTGGTCATTACAACTAGTGGGTAAGGTAACAATGGCATCCGGTGGGTAGACGCCAGAGATGCCGCCAAATACCCTACAACACACAGAACAGCACCACACAGAGAATCTCCCTGCCCAAATGCCTACAGTGCCAACGCAGAGAAGCCCTGGTATAGACCAGTGCCCCAAAGGCCCAGGGGTAGCCCTGGGACCATCGCAGAATTGGGGTCAAGGGAAGGCCTGTCACCCCAACTTAGGGCAGCTGCTGTTTTCTCTGCTGCCCACTAGGACTTCTGCAGATATTTCAAGATAAAAGGATCCCACAGCTAAAAGCACTGCAGCCCAGTATAGTCAATGAGAGCTGAGACGTAAGCCTGGTGGCAGGACCCCTGGCCTCTGGGGTGGGGAGGAGTTCAAGTCCAGACTCTGCCTGTCCCCTCAGGTAAACCTGGATGAGTCACCCTGGCCCTCCTGTCTCACCCCTATGAGGACTGCCCCACTGCTGACCTCGAGGAGCCTGGCCCAGTCTACATGCCCTCACCTGCCCAGCACATCCCCAGGAGGTGACTTTGGGGGACCACACGGCACCAAGGGGCAAAAGCACCCCTCCACAGTTCTTGTTCACCTTCCCCATCATGAAAATCTCCCAGAGGGCCGGGCTCAGGACCAAGGCTTTGGCAGGTGAAGGGATAGAGATAGAACTCAACAGAATCCATTTATTTTCTTTTATTTCTATTTGTGGTGAGTGGGTCCTAGTTTTCCGTTTAGGGTAGTGAGATGAAGGTTACTTTTAAGTAAATGTATTTAATTTCTAAAAAGTGAGTCATCTTTAAGAAACATAAATTATTAGGAGGTGGGATGCCAGACGCAGTAGCTCACGCCTGTAATCCCAGCACTTTGGGAGGCTGAGGCAAGAGGACTGCCCGAGTTCAGGGGTTCAAGACCAGCTTGGACAACTTGGCAAGACCTCATCTCTACAATAAACTAAGAAAAATTAGCTAGGCACAGTGGCTCACGCCTGCAATCCCAACACTTTGGGAAGCAGAGGTGAGAGGATTGCCTGAGCCCAAGGGTTCAAGACCAACCTGGGAAACTTCTTGAGGCTTTGTCTCTACAATAAATAATAATAAAATAAAAAATTAGTCAGGTGTGGTGGCACACACCTGTAGTTCCAGCTACTTGCAAGGCTGAGACAGAAGGATCGCCTAGGCCCAGCAGGTTGAGGGTGCGGTAGCCATGAGTGTGCTACTGCGCTCCAGCCTGGGCAACAGAGTGAGACTCCAACTCAAAAAATTAAATAAATAAAAGGAGATAGGAGAATGAATGAGGGCTGGGAGAGGGAGCTCTACCATGAGGTCTTACAAAGCACATCACTTTTGCCAATGTTCGGCAGACAGGATAGTAAGTTCACACCTGGAGAAACCCAGGAAGACCCCAAGGCTGTGCAGGCCTTCAATACCAAGCACAGGACTCATCACTTTGGCAGTCAGCAGGGAGATTCCCATGCCGATAAACTTGCTGCAAAAATCTCCTGACCGGAGGAAGTCTGGGGCAAAGGGACTTTTGACCTTGACCTGTGCTGGGTCCTCAGGGTGGTCTGGGGGCAGCCAGACCTGCTGGGCCTGCAAAAGGCCTTTCTTTGCTCTGAGCCGATGTCCTCACTTCCCCTGACGTCACCTTTCTTATTGTCCGGAGGTGACCTGACCACAGGGAAGCCTCGGAAAGGTTCGCCAGGTCAAAGGAAGAGAAGCCCGAAGAGACAGGGCCATGGGGAACAGTGCCAGATGGGGTCGTGAGAATGGAAAGGGAGACTTGAGGGAGCCAGGCACAGTGGCTCACGCCTGAAATTTCAGCTACTGGATCGCTTGAGGCAGGAATTCAGGCTAGCCTGGGAAACATGGCAAGACCTCATCTTTAAAAAATAGAGATAAAGAAAGACCTGGGGGAGAACGAGCAGGAAGGGCAGTGGTATTTACTACACTCTGGCCAGACAAGGATGCCCACACCCAGGACACAAGGCTCACTTAATCCTTCAGATATGCTCTGGGCAAGGTTTTATCATCTTCCCCATTTTAGAGACACAGAAATACACTCAGAGGCTGGGCACAGTGGCTCAGGCCTGTAATCCCAGCACTTTGGGAGAGCAAGGCAGGAGGATTACTTATATCCAGAAGTGTGAGACCAGCCTGAGCAAGATACTATCTCTACATAAAATAAAAAATTTAGTGGGGCATGGTGGCACACACCTGTAGTCCCAGCTACTCAGGACTACAACTCACTGTAGTAATAGCTCACTGCACCCTCAAACTCCTGGACTCAGACAATTCTCCTGCTTCAGCCTCCTGAGTAGTTGGGACTACAGGTGTGTACCACCACGCCAAGCTAATTATTTTCTAGAGATGAGATTTCACTATGTTGCTTAGTCTGGTCTTGAACGCCTGGGCTCAAGCAATGCCACCTCAGCCTCCTAAAGTGCTGGGCTTACAGTCATGAGCCACCACGCCTGGCCATCTTTTCGCTGCTTTTGATACGGCTGTTAGCAATTTAAAACAATGTACCCACAGCTCACATTCTATTTCTTTCTTTTTTTTTTTTTTAACTTGAGTTGGAGTCTCACTCTGTTGCCCAGACTGGAGTGCTATGTCACACTCAAGGCCACGCCAGCATCAACCTGCTGGTCACCGGCGATCCTTCCACCTCAGTCTTCCAAGTAGTGGGAACTACAAGTGCGCACTACCACGCCCAGTTCTTTTTTATTTTATTGTGGAGACAAGGTCTCACCAAGTTGCCCGGGCTGGTCTCAAATCCACAGGCTCAGATAATCCACTCGCCTCAGCCTCCCAAAGTGTTAGGATTACAGGCTGAGCCACCGAACCCAGCCCTCACATTCTATTTCTATCAAAGGCACTGGTCTAGAGCATTTTAGGTTATTTTTTCCCACTTGCACCATTTGACATTCAAAAGCAGAAGTGGCGATAAGAAACCATAGAAGGACTTTGCTCCAATTACAAATTCTGGAAGAAAATGAGCTAATCTTGTTGGATTGTGCATGGGTGGTTTGGTGATTGACCTCCACCCGGTTCGGAGGGGTGGGGAACACCAGTCCCTGGCTACCATGGCTCCAGGAAGGACCCGGGACACTTGGACAACAGCCAAAGCCCTGAGAGCAGACCCCAGGACCGGGACTGGTTTTGAAAAAGACCGCCACACAGAAAAGCTGGTTCCTGAGGCCACAGGACTCTGGGGCGGGGCCCAGCTAAGGAGCCTTCTAGGTGACTTTGATGCTTGTTTAGGTTTGGTAACCACCGTTTAGAGGAGGAGGCCAGGCCTGGCCACAAGGCGGGCCTGAGAACATCGCACAAAAGGAAAACTCCTAAGGGCCGGTGTAGCCTCCCACCTCGTATCTCAGAACCACAGACATCTCCCTTCCACGCTGATGCACGTGCGGGTGCCTCTGCTCATCCCCTTCTTTCTCTCATCCCTCTGGAGGACTTCAACGCATCCTGCAAGACCCAGGTCAAACGTCCCCCCAACTGCAGCCTCTCCTGACGGGATGATGTTCCATGTCCCATCCCTGGGCTTTTGGCCTAGCCTATTCTTACCACTTCCTGAATGGCCTCAATGCTTTTTCTAGCCCCCCAAACCTGGTTTCTTTATAAAACACAGAATATGTGTCTCTCCCCTGCAGAAAACTGTCACTGGGTCCCCATGACCTAAAAAAGCGACAGAGTGAGACCCTGACTCAAAAAACAAAACAAAACTAGGAGAGCATGAATAGGGGCCACACTGCAGGCAGGCTCGTCTTGCAAACACCCAGGGGCTACCACGGCTCCTCTATGGAAGCCAAGGGTGGTGCTGAGCTGGGCGGGCACAGCTTGAAGCTGCATCTGCACAGCGCTCACAGAAGGACAATGCTGATGGAGAGCTGGTCAGGGGCTCCCTTCTTCAGTGCAGCATCAAAAGGAAAGCCCCGTAGTGGCCACAGCAGTGCCAGAAGGAGCTGCCACACCACGAATAATAAAACAGTCACACTTCCTGAGCTCTCATGTGCACCCCGTACACCTCCAGGAACCTACCACAAATTAACTCATCTAATCCCCATAACAATTCTATAAGCGAGATCCAGTTATTATCCCCATCTTACAGATGGAGAAACTGAAGCATGGAGTTAAAGGTTAAGACCCTGTCTAGGTTCTTCAGCTTGTAAACGGCAGGGCTGGGATTCAAGGCCAGGCTACAGACATGTGCAGCTCCTCCCTGCCCCCAATCAGTGGTGCCGTACCCCAGTGTGGAGACCCTACCGGAAAAGGGGCCCCGGGGGCCTAGAGCCCCCTGCCCACTTCTCCTTGCCCTCAAAGCAGATGCTGAGAAGGAGCCGAGGGCCTCAAGACCAGGCAGGCCCCCGAGCACCAGGCTGGACAGGGCAGCAGCTTACCCACAGCTTCCCATCATAGTAGTAGGCTCCCAGGAGCTTCACAATGTAGGGGTGGTCACAGGTGGCCAGGATCTCGATCTCCACAATGTAGTCCTCCAGCTCCTCCTCACTCTTGGTCTCGATGACCTTGGCCGCTGCCAGGGCACCCGTCTCCTTATTCTTGGCCTGCACAGGGGAGACACAGAAGGTCAACAAAGCATGCTCGGCAGGAAACTGACCCTTGGACACAGGCCCAGAGTGCCCCACATGAGTGTGAGAACAGAGGCCGGATGTGCAGATGGGGGCCGAGGCACTGACGCGGGACACACATTGTTCTCAATGAAGGTCAGCGCCGCACAGCGTGTCAGCACAGGGGAGCCACATAGGAAGCCGTGTCTGTGCTTAATAATAATAATTATAAAGTACAATACACCCACAGCATGGAATAAATAAAAATCCAAGAACGGGACACCTCTACAAATACCAACATGGGAAGATGGTCCATTTGTTTAGTAAAGAAAAAAAAATCCAACTCAAGCAGGGCACAGTGGCTCATGCCTATAATCCCAGCACTTTGGGAGGCTGAGGCCGGAGGATTGCTTGAGCTAGGAGAAAGAGCCTCTACTGAGAGTGATGAGACAGCCACTCAGGAGGGTGTGTGGGGCTAGGAGAGGGCCCCAATCCCACCAGGATCCTTCTGGAAGGAAGCAATGCCAAGGGGTGATGCAAACTGGCAATCTTATGGGGCACATGTGGGCACTTGTTGCACGCATAGGCTATAGTGATCAGGTCAGGGCATCTGGGGTATCCATCACCAGGAACATTTACCATCTCTGTGTCAGAAACAACCAAGTCCTTTCTTCCAGCAACTTTGTTTGTTTTTGAGTCAGAGTCTCATTCTGTCGCCCAGGTTGGGGTGCAGTGGCACATTCACGGCTCACCACAGCTTCAACATCCTGGGCTCAAGCGATCCTTCCACCTCAGCCTTCCCAGTAGCTGGGACTCCAGGCATACACTACCACACCCGGCTAATTTTTTAATTTATTGTAGAGATGAAGTCTTGCCAAGTTGCCTGAGCTGGCCTCGAACTCCTGAGCTCAGGCAGTCCTCTCGCCTCAGCCTCCCACAGTGCTGGGATTACAGGTGTGAGCTATTGCACCAGGCCTCTTCCAGCTACTCACCCTACTTTGCTATCACACATCAGAATTGATTCTGTCCATCTACCTGTACGTTTGTACCATTAACCAACCTCTCGGTCTCTCCCTCTTGCCTACACATCTCTGATATCCAAACAGGCCATTTGGATGTTCATTTGCTTTTTTGTACATTTACTGTTAGTTTGGGTAAATATTTTGCTTATTGAGCCATGAAGTCCCCAAGCTTCTGTGCAGGGATAATGAGCTTCATGTGTATCACGGACCCACTAGAGCCCACTTTGCAAGGGGCACCGATCTATACTCCTCATGCATGTTTTTTTGTTTGTTTGTTTTTTTGAGTTGGAGTCTCACTCCTTCGCCCAGGCTGCAGTACAGTGACACGCACGCTCACGGCCACCCCAGCGTCAACCTGCTGGGCTCCGGCGATCCATCCACCTCAGTCTTCTGAGTAGCCAGAACTACAGACATGTGCTACCAGGCCCAGCTATTTTTATTTTATTTTATTATAGAGACAAGGTCTCGCCAAGTTGCCCAGGCTGGTCTCGAACCTACGGGCTCAGGCAATCCACTCACCTCAGTCTCCCAAAGTGCTGGGATGACAGGCTGAGCCACTGAGCCCAGCCTCCTCATGCATGTTAACTCACTTACCTCCTCGCCCACCCTACGATGTGGGGTTATCCTCACCACATGGACAGATGAGGAGACTGGGGCAGAGCCCTGGCGAGTAAGATGGCAGAGCATATTTAAAACGCTGGCAGTCCCACACCCAAATCTGCACATTCTTGGGGCCACACTCTTCCACCATCAAAGTCCCTCCTGAGCCAGAGTCTTTGACACCTCCTGCCTCAGGCCCAGGAGCCCAGCTCAGGGGAAGATCTTCATGCGGGGCTGTTCTCCAGGGCCAGTCCTGGCCCTAGAATCTCCCTGCTCACAGGGCCCTGCCCCTGCGGGGTCTCCCCTCAGTGTGGAAAGCTTAGTCAAAACGTATTAGAAACCTATCAACTGAGTCATCAGGTGCAAGTGCACTCACACTCACACTCCGTCTCTCTTTCTCTCTCCTCTCTCTCTCTCTCTCTCTCTCACACACACACACACACACACACACACACACACACACACACACTTGACTGATTATGTACCTGTCTTTCCATATCTTGTAAAGCTGATCATTTTTATGTCCCCACCAGAGGGCTGGCAAAGAATCCTTTCATTTCTGCACAACACTCCTCCTCCTCTACCCATCCTCTCCCTCCCTCCTCCGTCCCCTCTTCCTCCTTCCCCTCCTCTTCTCCAGCCCAGAAGAGAAGTGAGGCTGGGAACCAGGGCTTAGCTGGGTGCCTAGAGTGAGGGCCAGGTGACCAAGGCAGCCCCCCTGACCACGCTGAGCTGGGCAAAGGCCACCTCTTCACTCACTCACCTTCCACTCCCGAGCACTGGTGAGGAAGGCTGCATATCACCTTTTCCTGAAAAGGGTGGAGGTTTCCTGAAGGTGGAGGAGGCCTAGGCAGGGACCATTTCCAGGAGTGCACAAACCATGCCTCTCCCGCCAAGCTGAAAGGCGGAGGTGCTGACCACAGGGCTGGGCCTCCAGCTGGTGCCAGTGTCAACACGAGGCACGCCCGTCCCAGCCCCTTGCTGGGATTCCACAGAGACCCGAGCCTGCCAGAGAGCAGTCCATAGAAACCATGGCCCAGAGACTTGGCCGAACTTAAATTCCTTCAAAGCCTGGCTGAGGCAGTGGTCCACCACCTTGAGGCCACAGAGGATGTAATAACGGTTGATGATAACAAAAACAGTCCTGATAGAGCCTCACTGTGTGCCGGGACAGGACTTACGCAGAATTTCTCACTTCATCATCCATCCTGCCCTTGAAGACAGACATTACCATTCCCAGTTTACAGGTGAGGAAACAGATTCGGAGAGGCAGGGCCATTTGCCTCACGTCACATAGTGAGCGGGGTGGAGGGGAAGGTTGGATCCAAATGTAAGCTTGCTCAAAGACCCTGCCTTGCTCAAAGACCCTGGCTCCAAATCACTTCCCAAAAGACCCTTCTTTGCACATGCCCAGCATTGCCTGCTCCATCGCCCTTTGGTAAAGATAAGTGACAACCATGGCCAACAGCAATTCCCACTGAGAGTGCTTGGCAGCTGCAGACAGCTCAGCCAGAATGCAACCTGCCAACAGACCATCAAAATAGATATTAGTCACCATGCCCATTTCCCAGACAAGCAGTCAGAGGTTTGCGGAGATAACAGTCAGAACCTGCCAGGATGACCTGAGAGCTGTGATGGTCTCCTGGTTCCCAGGCCAGTGCTCTCCTCACACAGTGCTTCCAGGAAACAGCTTTCCCCCCATTCATTCATTCATTCATTCATTTCACTATTATTTACTTGGCTAAAGAAAGAGTGAGACAAGCCTGGGCACCATGGCTCACACCTATAATCCCAGCACTTTGAGAGGCCGAGGTGAGAGGATTGCCTGAGCCCACAGGTTTGAGACCAGCCCGGGCAACTTGGTGAGACTTCATCTCTGTAATAAATAAATAAATCAGCCGGGTGTGGTAGCGCATGCCTGTAATTCCGGCTACTGGGAAGGCTGAGGCAGAAGGATCGCTGGAGCCAAGCAGGTCAAGGCTGCGGTGGCCAGGAGCGGCCACTGCACTCCAGTCTGGGCGAGAGCGTGAGACTCCAACTCAAAAAATAAATAAATAAATAAATAAATATTGCTGGGCATGGTGGCACATGCCTGTAGTTCCAGCTACTTGGAAGGCTGAGGTGGAAGGATCGCATGAGCCCAGCAGGTAGAAGCTGTGGTAGCCATGAGCGTGCCACTGCACTCCAGCCTGGGTGACAAGAGTAAGACTCTCAACTCAAAAAAAAAAAGAGCGAGACAGTTCTTTAGCAAAAGAGACCAACAGTTTCTACCTAGAAGGAGATGACTTGCGTGTGGGAATCACTGCCCTCCCATAGCATTCCTCATGTTTCTTCAGCAAAACCAAGCTGTCCTCCTTCCCAGTTCCTAAGCCTCAATGGGGATTATTTCATCTGTATCTAGAAATGGGTACTCACCCTGGCCAATCAGAACACTGTGCTCCCTCTGGCAATAGTGATTAGCTCAAGATCAGGCACATGACCAAGAAGCCAATTAACTGCAACCTCAGAACAACTTCAGAGACAGCTGAGATTGCACAAGCCCTCCAAGGCAACCAGCCTCCAGCCCAGAGCTCCCAAGGGGAGCCTGAAAACGAAACTTGGTCCAAGACACTAGAGCCAAGAGCAGACACGAGAGACACCGTTTGACCCCTCAATCAATTTTTACAACTCACTATTACCAGTTTTATTATATGTATGTATAAAAAACTGAGGCTCAGACAGATGAAGTCACCTGTCCAAGGTCACACAACAGGTACATAACAGGGTTAGGAGTTGAATTCTGACCTGTGTGACTTCAAAGTCCATGTACCTGACTCCTTAGTCAGAGGACCTGTATATTTTGCAAAAGTCCTGTCTAAGGTCGGGCATAGTGGCTCATGCCCGTAATCCCAGCACTTTGGGAGGCCGAGGTGGGCAGATTGCTTGAGCCCAGGAGTTTGAGAACAGTCTGGGCAACATAGCAAGACCTCATCTCTACCAAAAAGAAAAAAGAAAAATGTCCTGCGCGGGCCTCAGTTTCCCCTGTACACAGTGGGAGAGTGGGGAAATACAGCCCAAGCTCCCTCTGTGCTCTGAAGTCAGGCCATCTTAGAGAGCGGGTGGGTCTTGGAAAGCTGAGCAGTCCGAGTGGATGGGGCCCACGTGGGTGTTGACAGGAGAGGAATCGCAGAAAGAACAAGTGGCTGCCTGTGGCTCTCTCTGACATCCGTCTCTTTCACAGGCTGAGGCAAGGCAGGGGTCCAGCGAGGGATGAGGGGCGCCCCAGCCCAGCCCTCCACTCTGGCCTGAGTGACTAACACCTCGGCCCACACCCTGGAGGGCAGACACACAGTAGCCTCTTGTGTTTTCTGGCACTGGCACCTCTGCAGGAACAATCCTCCCCCTGTGCCAGCAAGGGAAGGAGGTGGAGACAACCCTCCCAGTGGGGACCCCTGCTCCACCCCAGGGGCCCAGCCAGCCCAGTCAGGGGGCTTCCTGAGGCCAGCAGGGTTACCACCCCCAGGCCCTCCCCTTTGCTCCTAGCGGGTCACTGTGTCCCTCCTCATCTTCCCAGGAAACAACTGATACCACAGACCTCAGGAACCTGAGCCACCACTCCTAAGCACCAACCCCCCACTGCCCACTCTGCAGATGAGAAAGGTGGATGCAGAGACCAGGGTCAGATCAGCAACACCCTGTGAAACGAGCACATGTCTGGCCTCAAGCAGAGTAATTGAGGACACAAGGGCAAAGAGCCCGGGGCCTGCTCTGGGGACACCCTAACTTCAGGCCTGGAGCCTGAAACAAATCCTGGGTGAGGGGTGCAGGGGGGGAGTTGCCTGGATGACATCCATTCCCCCTGGTGCAGTCTAAACTCTAGTTTCCCGTGGCAACTGCCTCCCCTTCACTCCAGGCCACCCACCCTGGTCAGATGTATGCCCGAGGCACAGTCAACCACAGTGCTGACCCTTGTCACCAGCACTAGTTCAGAGAGGCCTGGGCATGTGACCCAAGGAGGCCAACGGGGTGGTACCTGGGTGGTTTTTTTGGTTTGTCTGAGGTTTTTTTGTATGTTTGTTAAAACTGTCAAGAAAGCCAGCCAGGTGTAGCGGCACATGCCTATAGTCCAGTTACTTAGGAGGCTAAGGCAGAAGGATCGCCTGAGACCAGGAGGCCAGTGCTGAGGTGAGCTGTGATCACGCCACTACACTCCAGCCTGAGAGACAGAGTGAGACCCCACTCAAAAATAAAAATAAAAAAATAAATAATAATAATAAAGTTATCAGGAAAGCAGCTCCTTCTTTCTCTGGGGTTGACACTGGAAGGCTGGGGGTCTTGTAGTCCATCTTTCCACTCCTTTGACAGCCCACCTGAGATGAGGCCAAGGTCAGGGAAGCTGGGCCCACTAATGGAGGAGGGGAGAGCACTGATGATTCTGTGGAGCACCTGGAGCCAGCTGTTCCTGAAGGTAGCCCCTACCTCTTAGACCCTGCAGTTATGGGAGCCCATAAACACCCTTTTGGACTCCTGCTACATGCCACCAAGAAGGAATGCTACATGCCCACCTCAAGGGGCCGACACCTAGACAAGTGCTATACTATACAACACTGTGTGATGAGAGTCACTGCCACTTGCAAGCCCACCATGAGCTGCAAAGCAACATTCACTGAGGCCTCACGGAGGAAATGACTGGGGACCTGGAGGAAACCGCAGTGACAAATGCACTACAGGCCAATAGACACCATGAGCTTCTTCTGCCAGAAGAATTGTCCTCCAAAAAAGTGGAAAGGGGCCGGGCGCGGTGGCTCAGCCTGTAATCCCAGCCCTTTGAGAGTTAGAGGCGAGAGGATTCCCTGAGCCCAGGGGTTCGAGACCAGCCTAGGCAACTTGGTGGGACCTCGTCCCTACAATAAATCACAAAAACTAGCCGGGCATGGTAGTGCATATCTGTAGTTCCAGCTGCTTGGAAGGCTGTACTCCAGCTTGGGCAACAAGAGTGAGACTCCAACTCAAAAAAAAAAAACAAAAAAAACAGTGGGAATGGTCACTTTGTGCTTACTCAATGAGCAAAACCAAGCAATACAACGCCAGTGCACGGACAATGTGGTAAAATGGGATACCTCTTACCAGCAAAACAGAAACTGGTTCAATCTTTCCAAGATAACAGTTGGCAGTAAGATTTAAGAGTCTTGAGAATAACTTTTAAGCCTATTATCCCTCATCCCTGAGAATTTAATGCCAGGAATTAACTTTAAAAAGACAACAAAAGAAATGTACCAGGATCATGTTCATATTAGTCCATCATAATGGAAAAAAGGTGGAAATAACCTAAAGACAATGGTTAAATTAACTTAATGGGTTTTTTTTTTGTTTTGGGTCAGGGACTCACTCTGTCACTCAGCATGGAGTGCAGTGGCACAATCACAGCTCACCCCAGCTTCGATCTCCTGGACTCAAGCAATCCTCCTGCCTCAGCCTCCCAAGTACCTGAGACTACAGGCACATGCCACCATGCCCTGCTAATTTTTTTTTTTTTTTTTTTTTTTAGAGACAAGGTCTAGCTATGTTGCCTAGGCTGGTCTCAAACTCCTGGGCTCAAGCAATCCTCCTAACCCTCCCAAAGTGCTGGGATTACAGGCATAAGACACCAGGCCTGGCCAACTTAATGTGATACTAAGCAACTCTTTAAGATGATACATAAGAAAATAATACATCAATGAGAAAAAAAAATACCTAAGCTACAATAGTTACAAAACAAAGCAGGATAATGAAACTGTAGCTAGCCTGCAAAGTTCCATTGAGAAAACCACATGTATCTATGGACAAACACAAGGAACACAGCACAACAAAAGCCAGGGTGTATAAAGACTGTTTTCACCCAGAGCCATCTGACTCTTGTCCACAGGGGTCCCAGCGAGGACAGATGGGAGGTGCAAAGGGGCCTGCACAGCCAGAGACCCCTCTCTCTAGCCTTAAAGGTTTCCAGACTCTCAAAGAACTAAAATACATCTATCATTCAACCCAGCAATCCCACTACTAAGTATCTACCCAAAGGAAGAAAGGTCATTATACAAAAAAGACCCCCACGCTCACATGTTCCTCAAAACACAATTCACAAATGAAAACACGTAGAATCAACCTAAATGTCCATCCATTGATCAGTGGATAATGACAATGTGGTGTGTGTATGTATACACAAGGGTGCTTAAAAATGTACACACAGCTGGGCACAGTGGCTCAAGCCTGTAAACCCAGCACTTTGGAAGGCTGAGATGAGAGGATTGCCTAAGCCCACGGGTTGGAGATCAGCCTGGGCAACTTGGCAAGACTTCATCATTACAATAAATAAAATTAGCCAGGAGTGGCGGCAGATGCCTGTGGTTTCAGCTACTTGGAAGATTGAGGCAGACGGATCACCTGAGCCCAGCAGGTTGAGGCTGTGGTGGCTGTGAGTATGCCACTGCTCTCCAACCTGGGTGACGATGTGAGATTCCAACTAAAAAAAAAAAAGTACACACATTTACAAACGTCATACTTAAAAATGTATATACATTTTTTTGGCACCCCCCCCCCATACATAAACACACACCATGGAATACCATTCAGGTATAATAAAGAACAGTCAAGCATGGTAGCTCACACCTGTAATCCCAGCACATTGGGAGGCAGAGGTGAGAGGACTGCGTGAGCCCACGGATTCAAGAACAGCCTGGGCAACATGGTGAGACGTCTGTACAATAAATAAAAATATTAGCTGGGCGTGGTGGCACACACCTGTAGTTCCAGCTTCTTGGAGGGCTAAAGCAGAAGGATCACCTGAATCCAGCAAGTCAAGGCTGCGGTGACCATGAGCATGCCACTTCACTCTAGCGTGGGCTAGTGAGACTCCAATTCAGAAAAAAAGGAAGAACAAAATAATGTCTTTTGCAGTGACTTGTATGGAACTGGAGAGCGTCATCCTCCGTGAACTAACTCAGGAACAGAAACCCCAACACCGCATGTTCTCACTTAAAAGTGGGAGCTGGCCGGGCTCGGTGGCTCAGCCTGTAATCCCGTGCTTTGGGAGGCCGAGGTGAGTGGACTGCCTGAGCCCGCAAGTTCGACTCACCTGGGCAACTTGGCGAGACCTCATCTCTACAGTAAACCAAAAATTAGCCGGGCGTGGTAGCGTGCGCCTGTAGTTCCAGCCACTTGGAAGGCTGAGCAGAAGGATCACTGGAGCCCAGCAGGTCGAGGCTTCGGTGGCCGGGAGTGACAGAGTGAGACTTTAACTCAAAAAAAAGAAAAAAAAAGTGGGAGCTAAACTAAGGGTCTGCAAAGGTGTAGAGAATGGTGTAATGGACACTGGAGACAGAGTGGGGAACGATAAAGGATGGACGGACCACAAAATCACCTGTCAGGTACAATACACACAGGTGAGAGTGGTGGGTACACTTAAAACCCAGACTTCCTCACCACTATACAGAGGAGTCATGTAACCAAAAATCATTTGTATCCCCTAAAGCTACTTAAAGAAAGAAATTTTTTTTTTTTTGAGTTGGAGTCTCACTCTGTCGCCCAGACTGGAGTGCAGTGGCCGCTCCCGGCCACCGCAGCCTCGAACTGCTGGGCTCCGGCGATCCTTCCGCCTGAGCCTTCCAAGTAGCCGGAATTACAGGCATGTGCTACCACGCCCGGCTGATTTTTTGATTTATTGTAGAGATGAGGTCTCACCAAATTGCCCAGGTGGGTCTCGAACCCACAGGCTCAGGCAATCCACTCACCTCATCTCCAAGGCACGGGATTACAGGCTGAGCTACCGAGCCCAGCTAAGAAAATCATTATTTTTAAAATGTTTCTAGAGACGGACACCTTTGTTTTCTCAAAAGCAACATGAGCTGTGCCATCTGATATGGTGGCTACCAGCCACATGCAGCTATTAATAAAAATGGCTGGGTGCAGTGACTTACACCTGTAATCCCGACACTTTAGGAGGCTGAGGAGAGGATTGCCTGGGCCCAGGGGTTTGAGACCAGCCTGGGCAACTTGGTGAGACCTTGTCTCTACAATAAGTCAAAAAATTAGCCAGGTGTGGAGGCAAGCACCTGTGGTTCCAGCTACTTGGAAGGTTGAGGTGGAAGGATCACCTGAACCCAGCAGGTCGAGGCTGCAGTGACCATGACCGTACCATTGTATTCCAGCCTAGGCGACAGAATGAGACTCCCAACTCAAAAAAATAAAAATAAAAATGAAACCTCAGTTCCTTGACTGCATTCACCACATTTCACGTGCTAGATAAGCACACTGGGCCTATCGCATTGAACAGGGCAGATATAGAACATCCCCATCACTACAGAAAGTTCTAGCAAACAGCTCTGCCCTTGAAGCTTCCAACCCCAACCTGCCCTGGCAGAAAACACCTCCTCAGAGGTGGGGGTGGCTCTAAAACTCACCCAGTTCTCAGAAACATGTCTTTTTCTAGGAAGAAGAACAGGAACCCGCCAGGGTCACTTGCCAGGGAGGACTCCCAGCAGCCTGGCTGGGTGGTGGGTGTGACGGAAGGCTCCCAGCTGACTGACTGAAGGGAGCCAGGCTATGAGTCACAGCCACAGAACAGAGCAGCCGGGGACAAAGTCCTGTCTCCCCGTCCACTTTGTCCTGGACGGCTGTGCCAGGCATGTGTCGAGTATGGCTCTGCCACGGGAACCGAGAGGGGGCCTGGTCTGTGTCCGGCACCTCGTACAGCTGTGCGGTCCTGCCTGGAGCCAGTTCGTCTTCTCACGGTGACAACTGTTACCCACAGCAGGAAGGACTTCATTCTGTTCTACTGAGAGAGGATAACTGGCTCCAAGGGAGCTGGGGTCACAGCAGAACAGGTTATGTGCACAGAAAGGGCTCAATATCAATTCAAGGAGAGTAGACCAGGCACAGTGGCTCACACCTGCAATCCCATCACTGTAGGAGGCCAAGGTGGGAGGATCACTTGAGCCCAGGAGTTCAGCCTGGGCAA
Source organism: Cephalopachus bancanus (assembly GCA_027257055.1). Taxonomy (NCBI): domain Eukaryota; kingdom Metazoa; phylum Chordata; class Mammalia; order Primates; family Tarsiidae; genus Cephalopachus; species Cephalopachus bancanus. The sequence continues at coordinate 108,845 of JAPVLO010000007.1, forward strand.
TGCAGTGAGACCTCGTCTCCATAAAAAATAAAAAATGGTGCTGAGCGTGGTGACACACACCTATATTTCAAGCTACACCGGAGGTGGAGGTGGAAGGATCACCTGAGCCCAGGAGGTGGAGGCTGCGGTGAGATGTGAGCCATGCTGCTGCTCTCCACCCTGGGCTGCAGAGGGAGACACCAACTCAAAAAAAAAAAGATTCAAGAAGGGTGTTCTGATGGTAGCAGACACAGAGTCAGGGTGGGTACCGCTGTGGATTCAGGGTCCACTGAGGCTCCAGGCAGGCAAAAGTTGGTGGAGCCATATGCACCCTCGGCCTGGCCCTCCGCAGGCCTGGTTCCTTGTGGTCCAGTATGAAAAAGGCCACCAAGGCCTCTCCTGGTGTCCTGGGGCAGGACAGAGCAGCCCGCCTCTCTCCAGCACAGGCCACAAGGGATGGTACTGCCAGTTCCTGCTAGGAAGAGACCAGGACGGCCCAGGGAGAGAAAGTGACTTGTCGCAGGTCACACAGCAGGGAAGCAGCTACCAGGCCTGGAGTAGCCCACAGTAGCCCACCAGGGTAGTCATCCCAGGGGTCTCATGCCCAGCTACTCTGTGTGCCAGTTCTCTTTCCTGTTCCTCCCTCCATGCCCCTTAACCAGAAACACTCTTCCTATGAAGAAAAATGGCTCCCTGCTGCTGACCAGATAAAGCCCAAGCTCCCTGGCCCAGCACTCAAGGCCCTCATGAGAAGAACTGCCCGCCTCCCCAGGTCCACCACTCCCATGTACTCAGCCCCCGTCACTCCCTACCTTCAGGCCTTCTTCGTGCCTCTCCTCTATCTGGAATGCCTCCCATACCCATGTCTAGCCAGCCCGCAGAACCTAACTCCTAACTCAACCCCGCTTAGGCCGTGGAATCTTCCCAGAACCCTAGCCTCTCCCCTGCTAGAATGTCTCTGGTAGGGCTCTGTTAGCACTTTTGTCACAGTTGCCTGGTGCCCTGGTCATCTGTATCACAGATTCTCTCTCTGACCTGGCTGTGAGCTCTGAAAGGCTAAGTCCAATTCACCTCAAGCTACCCCCATAGAGAACAGGCAGTGGACAGACAAGACAGTTGGGAGTGGGGGGGGGTGGGATGATGGGTGGGCAGACAGGCTGATGGGTGAGTAGATGGATGGGAAGGTGGGTGGGTGGATGAATGAGTGGGTAGACGGATGGATGGATGAGTGGGTGGATGGGAAGGTAGATGGATGGATGCATGAATGAATGAGTGGGTGGATGGGAGGGTGGGTAGATGCACAGATGAGTAGGCAGATAGGAGGGTGGGTGGATGGGAGGGTGGGTGGATGGGAGGGTGGATGGATGGATGGGAGCTTGGGTGGAGGGTGGGCAGAGGAATTGGAGGAGAACAGACAGGTAGACAGATTGAAAGGAGGTTGAATGGGTGGATGGACAGATGAAGGGAGGGTGGATGGATGGGTGGATGGATGGGTGGATGGATGGACGGATCAACAGGTAGATGAGAGTGAGAGAGCAGGATCATGAGTGGGCAGATGGAAGACCGGGTGGATGTGAGAGGGGATAAAGGAATGAACTGTATGTTTAGGGAGTAGTTATCAGCCTCCCTTTTCCCAAAAGGCAGGGGAGCCTACCTGATGCTGAAGTCTATGGATACTCTTAGCCAAGAAGTTATTGCAGCCAGGCTCGGTGGCTCAGCCTGTAATCCCGCGTCTTTGGGAGGCTGAGGTGAGTGGATTGCCTGAACCCGCGGGTTCGAGACCCACCTGGGCAGCGAGACCTCATCTCTACAATAAATCAAAAAATCAGCCGGGCGTGGTAGCGCATGCCTGTAATTCTGGCTACTCAGAAGGCTGAGGCGGAAGGATCGCCGGAGCCCAGCAGGCAAGGCTGCGGTGGCCGGGAGTAGCCACTGCACTCCAGTCTGGGCGACCAAGTGAGACTCCAACTCAAAAAAAAAAAAAAAAGAAGTTATTGCAGATACCTACCCCACTCCAGCCAATGTCCCCGTCTACACTCAGAAATAGGCATAATTCCATCGATGATATGAGGAATGGGATCAGCACGGGACCTGGCTCAAGCCCCAACCCCACCACTTACCAGCTAAGTACACCAGAAGCTAAGAATCAGGATTTCATTTCTTCACAGAGACGTGCACAATGGCAGTGGCATGTGGAAAAATGTATAAACCATCATGGGTTAGTCAACTGACTGCTGGTTGTTACTGTTCTCACTTGGGACTATGTATTTTTTGTTTTCAAAAGCCTAAAACTATGTTTGTCTTGTTCATCAGTATCTCTACTACTCTAGTTATAGCATACGAGGGGGACACAAAAAAACCCAGAATTATATTTTGAAAAGTGGTCCCCTTGTAGTACATGCTTCCCCTGCTAGGTATGAGTTCTAGGAGCCAGGCACAGTAGCTCACGCCCATAATCCCAGCACTTTGGGAGGCAGAAGCAAGAGGATTGCCTGAGCCCAGGAGGTCGAGACTAGCCTGGGCAACATGGGGAGATCTCATCTCTACAGTATGACCCCTGTGCCCCATCTTCCCTATTCACCTGATCTTGCCCGAGCGACTTTTTTTTGTTTTCCCGGATGAAAAAGTCCTCAGAGGGAAACATTTTGCCAAAGAGGTGAAAAAACAAAAAAACAAAAAAACAAAAAACGGCAGAAGCACTAACAGGCATCAAAATGGGTGAGTTCAAAAACTGGAGCAGTGGAAAAAGCATTTTGACATGTATATTCTATCAAATGGAGAGTACTTTGAAAGTGGCTGAAGTTTATTTATGTATTTATTTTTGAGTTGGAATCTCACTCTGTCACCCAGGCTGGAGTACAATGACATGCTCATGGCTACCACAGCTTCAGCCTGCTGGGCTCAGGTGATCCTTCTGCCTCAGCATCCCAAGTAGCTGGAACTACAGATGGTGTACCACCACGTCCAGTTAATTTTTATTTATTATAGAAACAAGGTCTCCCCAAGTTGCCCAGGCTGATCTTGAACTCCTGGGCTGAGGCAATCCTCTCCCAAAGTGCTGGGATTACAGGCGTGAGCCACCACACCCAGCCTGAAGGTGACTAAAGCTTAAACATGTAAGAATACACAATTTTTTTTTTGAGTTAGAGTCTCACTCTGTCGCCCAGACTAGAGTGCAGTGGCACATTCCCAGCCACCGCAGCCTCGCTCTGCTGGGCTCCAGCGATCCTTCTACCTCAGGCTTCCAAGTAGCTAGAACTACAGGTGCGTGCTACCACGCTGGCTATTTTTTGATTTATTGTAGAGATGAGGTCTCGCCAAGTTGCCCAAGTGGGTCTCGAACCCGTGGGCTCAGGCAATCCACTCACCTCGGCCTCCCAAAGTGCTGGAATTACAGGCTGAGCCAACGAGCCCAGCCAATTTTTTTTTGAGTCGGAGTCTCACTCCGTCACCCAGGCTGCAGTGCAGTGGCATGCTGTCCACGGCCACCACAGTCTTGACTGCTGGGCTCAGGCGATCCTTCCACAACCTTCCAAAAAGCTGGAACTACAGGTGTGAGCCACCACGCCCAGCTAATTTTTTATTTATTGTAGAGACAAGGTCTCACCATGTTGCCCAGACTGGTCTCGAACCCGTAGGCTCAGGCAATCCTCTCGCCTCTGCCTCCCAAAGTGCTCAGATTACAGGCGTGAGTCATTATGCCTGGCTCACAATATTTATTAAAAAATACTAGTGGTTTTTTTGGGTCCCTCATCATACACTCAGCAAACTATTTTATTTTATTTTTTTTTTGAGACAGGATCTCACTTTGTTGCCCAGGCTGGAGTGCAGCGAGTACAATCATAGCCCACTGCAGCCTCAACCTCCTGAGCTCAAGCAAACCTCCCACCTCAGTCTCCCAAAGAGTTAGGGTTACAGGCAGCAAGTATTTTTAAACAATGGATGGATGAGCGAGTAAATGGGTATTTTGTCTCCCTGCAAATAGAAAGAAATGAAGTCTTCCACATAAGCGAAGAAAAGAAAGTTGACAAGAAGTCTGTTTTCTCCTCCGCATAGATGGATTTCAGAATCTCTGGTTGGTCTCCAGTTTGGAAGACGGCACCTTGTAACCTTGGAGGAACCAAAGCCTCTGGTCAAGATGTACACAGTTAATGTGTCCTGCCAAGCAGAGAGAAACCACCACCCAATCTGTAACCACCATGCCAAGTTTCAGCTCAATGACAAATGAGACGGTCGGGTTTCAGAACAAGTGGCACTTAAGGATGGCCAAGATTATGAAACACAAAAGCAGAGCAGTGACACACCTCCCTAAGACATGCACGTAACACCTCCTGAGGGAAGAGAGGCCTGGCTAGTTGCCCTGACACAGCGTGAGGATGTCAAGCCTTCAAAGCCCTTCTGGGCCAGCAAAGAAAACACAAAACGCAATGGGACTGGCCCCAACAGCACCACATCTTGGTCTTGGCTATCCCGGCCACCTGTCCAACCTGGTCAGGATGGGGGAGCCCTCAGATCTCAGCTCCTCAAAAACAAAGGGGAATCTCGCCCCAAGCATCACTGAAAAGGAGGTGGGACACACGGCCATGGGCTCTGCCTCCCAGGTGGGCAGCATCCAACTGTCCCAGAATCCCTCTTGCCCACAGAGGCCTGCGGGAGGACCTGATGCTTAGTGTGGGGGAGAGGGGCCTGGGGCCCATGCAAAGGGGAAGGATTGAGGAAGGAAACACCCTTGTTAGAAGGCCCATGATGGAGACAGCTCAGAACCTCTCATTTAATCCTCCCTGAGACCTTGGAGCAGGGTGTCCTTTTTGACTCTGATTTCCAAACAGTCTCAAACCTCAGAGTCTGAGGGAAGCCCGTTCACCCACAGTCTTTTTTTTTTTTTTTTGAGTCAGAGTCTCACTCTGTCACCCAGACTTGAGTGTACTGGCACAATCACAGCTCACCACAGCCTCATCCTGCTGGGCTTAGGCAATCCTTCTACCTCTGTCTCCTGAGTAGCCGGAACTACAGGAATATGCCACCAATGCCTGGCTAATTTTTTTAGTTTTTGTAGAGATGAGGACTCACTATGTTGCCCAGGCTGGTCTCTAAACTCCTGGGTTCAGGCAATTCTCTCACCTCGACCTCCCTAAATGCTGAGATTACAGGCATGAGTCACCACACCTGGCCCCACCAGCAGTCTTGTGGTAGTGCTTTTTATTATTCTAAAAATATCACCCACTCATTCAAGAGAATCTTAAAAATATAATGGTACAAAGAAGAGCATCAAAACCACGAGCATTCTGAAACCCCTCCCAGGAGATTCCATGGTGTTGAGGCACCTGGACTTGCTCACAAGCCCCAGCTCTGACCCTTCCCAGCTGTGTGACCCTGGGGGATTTAAGTGACCTCTCTGTCCCTCACTTTGTCCCTTCATATTTATTATTTTGTTTTGTTTTTTGAGTCGACGTCTCACTCCGTCACCCAGGCTGGAGTGCAGTAGCACGCTCACGGCTACTGCAGCCTCGATCTGCTGGGCTCAGGCGATCCTTCTACCTCACCCTCCCAAGTAGCTGGAACTACAGGCGTGCGCCACCACACCCGGCTAATTTTTTTATTTTTTGTAGAGGTTTTGCTATGTTGCCCAGCCTGGTCTTGAACTCTTGGGCTCAAGCAATTTTCCACCTCAGCCTCCTCCGAAAGTGCTGTGATGATAGACTTGAGCCACCATGCCCTGCTTGTTCCTTCATATAGTGCATATGCCAACCAGCCCTGCCATTCAGTGAGTCAGTATGAAAGGTGCTCCAAGCAGGGCTGGGCCCAGGCCAAGAAGCCCATACCCATTCACTCATATTCCCTCCACAAACACACCTTTCCACACTTTACAGAAACGGGAGTCAACTGTACACACCGGCGGTCATTTTCATTTAACAGTATGGCAGGAACAGCCCTTTGGAGCACAAAACACTCTCTCCCCTGGCGCCATGTCAAATAGTGGGGAGCTGTCCCACCGAATGGTGAGTCCATCGGCCACTTGACCAAGACCTTACAGGGCCCTCTCTACTCTGGTACGTGTCCTCGCTCACACGAGACGGAATTCAGAAGTGAAGCCAGGCCTGGTCAGCCCTGCCTCATCCTGGCTGTGAGTCCATAAGCACAGGTCTCCTAATGGTGCAGGTGTAGACACCTTACACCCCACTTGTGAGAGGTGCTATCATTCCCATTCTGCAGAAAAGGAAACCGGATTCCAGAGGGGTGGCATCATTTGCCCAATGTCATGCAGCGAGGCCAGCGGCTGGGCTGGGACTTGTGGGCTGAGCAGACTCCTCAAGTCAGGAGCCTCTGAGGCCAGGCTTTCGCAGGAGGCCCGGGGGCTTCAGGCTCTCCATGGCTAGTCACAGCAGGGGATCCCGCAGCTGGGCTGGAGGCTGCCCTTGGTGCCCAGAGCCCCAGGCCCCTAACAGAGGCACCCAGCCACCTCTCCCAGTCCCAGAGATAGGCTTCCTGTCACCTCAAAGTGTGGGAGTGAGGGCCCCCAGAAAGAAGGGGTTTGAGAAAGAGCCCCCTCCCCCGCAGCACCAGAGACCACTGAGATGCAAAGCAAGGGTAGAAACAATCTCAGGCTGGGGGTGGGGATGGTGGGCGGGGAAGGCCTCAGAGGGCCTCAGAGGACCAAGAACTGGGCCTGGGCTTTCAGACTGCCCAGAGCTTCCCAGGAAGGAGACGAGGGAAGCCGGGCACCAGCAGTGGCGACTCCCGGCCTCTGTGACATAGGCAGGTACAGAGCTGAGCTTCTGCGCTTGCTCCCAGCACGCTGTGAGTCTTCTTATCTCCAGTGAATCATGTTCATCCTCACAACACAGAGAAAGCAATACACTCAGACTAGCCCCCAGGAGGCCTTCACACCCGCATCTGCCCAGAAGGGCCCTCCAGGGCAACAGACAAGGACTGGGCTCAGGGCCTGCAGGAACCTGTCTCCGCCAGTCCCTAGGAAGCCCAACCACCAGCTAAGTCAACCAGCACAAGGCCAGCCACGTTTACCTGCAGGGCAGGGAGCTAAAGGCTGGTTACAGGCCTCTATCTTCACAGACTTGGAGCAAAGTGGTATTCTCATTCGTATCTTTCAGCCCAAGGTACTGAGGATCAGAGGGGACTTGCCCAAGATCACACAGCAAATAGGCAGCGAAGCTAGGCGAAAGCTCAGGCCTACTTCCAGCGCCCAGATTCGTAACCACAACGCTGGGCCTGCGTCGGAGAGAAGTGAGGCCTCTCATTCACTCATTCATCCATCCATTAATTCACTCAGCAGATATTAACTGGGCATCCCTCCGGCTCAGGCCCAGTTCCAGGTGCTGGGGAGGGAGATGTGGATCATGACCCATCCTGGTACACTTCACATTTGCCAGGGAGGACAGAAAATCAACAAGGGGACACAGGAGAATCCGAATTTGTGACTAGAACTCTGAAGGAAATCTGCAGGGAGCTGGCCAGGGAGGGCCAGGGAGGGCCTCTCTGAGGAGGAGACCGGGGTTGAGACCCAGGGGGTAAGGAGTCAGCTGTGTGGAGGCCGTGAGAAGAGGAGGGCAGGCAGAAAGACAGCAAGTGCAAAGGCCCAGAGGCAGAAAGGCACCCTGCTGCCTCCAACCCTTCACACCACAGGACCTGGGATGGCTGGAGTTAACTCTTTCGTCACCAATATATTGGTCAATTACCCCCTGTCCCTCTCCCCAAATCTTAGGGCCTAATTCTGGCTCTGGTATAGACAGCCTGTTAGTAAGAGAAAAATCAGTAAGCTGCGGGGGAAGGGGAAAAGAAGAGAAAAAATGCATCAAAGGAGAAGCTGAGAGAAAGGGGAAGAGAAAGAGTGAAGAGGAAGGTGAGTGGGGAGGAGGGCGAAGGGAGGAGGGGAGGGGGGAGCAGCCCCTCCAGCTCTGCCCACAGGGCCCAACAGCCCCACCCACCAGGGCCCCAGCATCCAGCTTCCCCCCAGCACCCACCCCTTTCCTGTGCTCGCCCTGCCTGCCCCCCTCACCACTTCCTCTTCGTGTGAGGCCACCATCACCATCAGCCAGGGCAGGCCAGTGAGGAAGGGTGACATTCCTGGGCCGGGGAGCAGGGGTGAGGGGAAAGCCACGATGAAGGGATACTGTTCCCTCTCTGCCCAACAAGCCCTGGTCTTTCCCTCCGTGCTATGCAGGAGAACAGGCACAGACTCCTGAACCAAAGGATCTGGGTGCAGGTGCCTACCCTGCCACGGAAAAGCTGTGTGGCCCTGAGTGAGCCACTGTAACTCTGGGCCTCTGCTGCTTCAGCAGATGTGAAGTGAGGATACTAACCACTGCCTTTCACTGGGAGAACAGAAGAGTGAATGATGGTGAGATAAGAACACAGCGGAAGTCAGCTCTCTGCCCATTTATCTTGTTCACCTTGGAACGCTCAGTGCCTGGCACTGGCACGAGTAGGTGCTCGATAGACAACCGCAGCAGCTAATACTTTATTTGAGTTCTTCCAGTGCCCTGGATCGAGTGTTCTCCATGGGTCATCTCATTTCATCCTCCAACAAACCTATTGGTTGAACCATGACTGTCACCATTTACAGCTAAAGGAACAGGAAGGCCAGGATCTGTGGCTCACACCTATAATCCTAGCACTTTGGGATGCGGAGGCAAGAGAATTGCCTGAGCCCAGGGGTTCAAGACCAGTCCAGGCAACTTGGCGAGAAGTTGGAAGGCTGAGGTGGAAGGATCGCCTGAGTCCAGCAGGTGGAAACTGCAGTAGCTATGAGCATGCCGCTGCACTCTAGCCTAGACGACACAGTGAGACCCCAACTCAAAAAAGAAGAAACTGAGCGAGAGATTAAGTGATTTCCTCAGGATCACACAACCTGCAAAAGAGAAACCCCAGGAATTCCTGGAGTCCCGCCCCATCTCCTCCTGGCAAGCCTAGCGTCCTTCCCTGTCTGGCCCTCTCTGCTCCCTCCTCCGCCTCCTGCCTGCCTCGCCCAGCCCTTCCCTTGACTGGGCTCAGGCAGTCCTCCCCTCTGTGCCACACTCACCCCCTTCTGGGGTTGGTGGCCTTCCTCAGTCACCTCCCCTCTGATTCGCCACAACCACAGCTCTAGCCTTCCTTCCCACACCTGCCAGCCTCAGTGACAAGGGTGTGGCTACTCTGGCCCATTCCCCACTCAGCAGGGACCACCTTAGCCTTGGGCAGCCAGGAAACCCAGTTCTGGCACCTCCAACTGTGTCACCTCAGCCAAGGCATTGCCCCTCTCTGGTCACGGCCTCCTTCCCCATTCAAAGATGGTCTCTCTCGGTGACACAGGTGATTTGGTCAGACCCCGGGGAGGGGGGCTTAAGGCAAGCAGGACGTGTTGTGAGGTCAAAATCGCCAAGTCCAAATTCCGCAGTTTGGGACTCAAGGCCATCTTGACTTGACCACTGTGATGGTCTAAATATCTGTGTCCCTGCAAAATTCCGATGTCGAAATTCTAGCCCTCAATGTGAGGGTGACCTCAGGAATGGGATTAACAAAGCCAGCTCGCCTTCCACTTTGAGGACACAGCAGAAGGCACCACTGACGAAGCAGAGAGCAGCCCTCACCAGACACCAGCTCGGTGGCAGCCTTGACCTTGGATTTCCCTCCTCCAAATCAGAATTCAATTTCTGCTGTTTCCAAGCCTATATAGTACTTTGCTATAGCGGTCTGGATGGACTAAGCCCCCAAATGTATTCTAGATCCAGCCCTGCCCCGGCCAGACCCCTAGGCCATGCCAAGCCCCCCAAACCCACAGATCACTGGGCCTCAGGAGTCAACAGAAATGGGTAGAGTGGGTGAGGAGAATAAGTGGTGTGACAGAAAACAGCAGAAGTCAGATCTACACTGCCCACATGGCAGCCACTGGTCCCAGGTCAGAGTGAGCCCTGACAAGTGCCAGCGTGGCCTGAGATGCGCCGTTAGCAGAAAAAACATGATGACTTCAAAATGAGCATGGAAAAAGGAATAAAGGATCACTTCAATTCTCCATCTATTGCATGCTGAAATGATAAACATACTCATAAAATCCACGTTTGCTGCTTTTCCTCTGGTTTGAATGAGGTGACTAGAAACTGCTGTGGCCTATGTGGCTCACGTGACACAGCTGGATGGTGTGGTCCAGGCGACTGTTCCAGGTTCCACACATGCGGCCCTGCAGGACAGGAACGCAGCTGGGAGGGACCGGCTCATCTGACAGCTCCAGAGAAGACAGAGACCCAGACTCTTCCATGAAATCTCTTTTGAACACTGGCAATCAATTAAATCCAGTTCTGCCACTGTGGAAGCCACGCAAACCCATCCTGGCAGCCGCACCAGGTGGGAACATCCACGCGCGTGGCGGCCTATTAGTCCCTGTACCATTCTCACTGTGGGTAGCCCCTTCCTTGCTCCATCCTCCCACCCAAGACACACTGCAAGCAGCAGGGAGTCCTCTGTCCTACCCTGAGCACCTGCTGTGGCTGACTGCTGTACCCTCTGTGTGAGCTACTTGTCCAGTTCTCACAGCAGCTCCCAGAGGATGGGGGGAATCAGCTCCGTTGTACACATGAGGAAACTGAGGAAGGCTCAGAGACAAGCCGCTCTCCTGACCTCACACGGGTACTAAGTAGGACAGCCGGGATTGGAACCCTGGTCTCCCTGGCTGCAAGGTCCAGGTTTTTAATCACATACCAAGAGACACAGCACCAGAGGTGAAAAAATGCTGTCTGCTGGACTGAATAAAGGATTGCACACCTGTACAAGACAGAGATTCTCAACCGGAGGGATTCTGCCTCTTTCCTGACTGTGGGGCATGTGGCCATGTCTGGGGACATTTTTGGTTGCCACAACTGGCGGGAGGGGGCTGCCATTCAGTGGGTAGAGGTCAGGGATTCTGCTGAACATCACTAAGACCCAGGACAACCCGACCACAGAGAACTGTCCGCCCAGACTCCAGCAGTGCCAGGCGAGGAGGCCCTGGCGTGAGGGCTAAGCTGTAAGCGCTGAAGTATGCCTGCCCTGTCCCCAGTTGAAAGAGTAGTAACGGCCAGGACTGTCTCTACCTGGTACCAAGACACTATCTCGGTCTCTTCCCGGATGAGATCCTGGGCTCCACTCACTCGCCCGCCCCCCATGCCATCCTGCAGACACCAACCTCAGACTCAGAGGAGGCCACCTGGCTCACACAGGGCCAGGACTGGAATCCAGGAGCCACTGAGCCCCAAGTCTCTTCCTGTCACCACCACCCCGTCCTACCCTCCGCAGCTGGGCCTAAGAGTGACCACCCAGGGCTGTTCTGGGGTGCAGGGTGATGGTCCCAGGGGATGTCCCCAGTCCAGGTAACCCAGGAGGCCAGGAGAATGGAGGGGTCCCAGTTGAGGTGGGGGGTGAGGGTGGGGGATGGGAGTCTAGCCCTCTTCCCTCCCCCTGCTTTGGATGGAATCTGCTAGAAATATCCCCAGTGCGGCAAGAGCTAAATTAGCCTAGGAAAACAGGGGGCTCAGGCCAGCACTTGAGTGTCCCCCGCTGAAGGGCGCCATCCCCAGGAAGCTCAGACTACCTTGGCTTTAGGACCAAGTCAGGAGTCAGAAACCCACTCACAACAGCATGAAGTTGGGTTTAAAAATACTCTGCTGAGCGGAAATAAGGTTACTGCCTAAGGGCAGTTCTTTTTCCGGAAAAGGAGGGGAGGAGGAGGAGGGGAGGACGGAGAACTTGGGCAGCCCCAGAGGAAGCGGAAACCCAGGCTCTCAAACTGACAGGAGGAGAGGAGGTGAGAGGGGAAGGGCTCCAGCTGGGGAGGGGCAGGAGGGCTGGCCAGGGCTCACACCTCACTTAGCCTCGACTTTCTCTATAGGGCAGGGAAGGCAGGATCCCACCCGCTCCAGGAGAGAGCACAGCTGGGGACACCTAAGGGCTGAGCAACAGCTGCCAAGGCCCCCTGCACTCTTTTGGGTGGTGGGGGAGGCAGGATCTATTGAGAGGACAGAAAAGCTCCCACAGTGGGAGGGGACTCGAGGGGGTTGCCCACCCTACACTCTTGCCAGTCCAAGAGGATTTGGGAGTTAGTCATTAGCGACAGCAAGGTGCACAGGGGACCTCTGCTAATTAGTCTCATTTTATTTTTATTTATTTATTTATTTTTTGAGTCAGAGTCTCATTCTGTTGCCCAGGCTAGAGTGTGGGAGCATGCCCATGGCCACCATACCTTCAACCTGCTGGGCTCAGGCAATCATTCTGACTCAGCCTTCCAAGTAGCTAGAACCACAGGCACGTGCCACCACACCCAGCTAACTTTTTGATTTATTACAGAGATGAAGTCTCACCAAGTTGCCCAGGCTGCTCTCAAACCCCTGGGCTGAGGCAATCCTCTTGCCTCGGCCTCCCAAAGTACTGGGATGACAGGTGTGAGCCACCACTCCCAGCAAGTGTTGAGTCTTAATGATGAGAAAGTCATGGGTTCGGGTGTGGGGATGTGGTAGAGCTTGCTCCTTTGAGAAATAGATTGGTTGGTTGGTTTTTCTTAGAGACAGGGTCTCTATCTGCAGCCCAGATTAGAGTGCAGTGGTACAATTATAGCTCACTGCAGCCTTGAAATCCTGGGCTCAAGGGATCCACCCACTTCAGCCTCCTTAGTAGCTGGGATTATAGGCATGAGCCATGATGCCCAGCTAATTTCTTAAAATTTTTGTAGAGATGGGGTTCACTATGTTGCCCAGGCTGGACTCGAACTCCTGACCTCAAGAGATCCTCCCGAGTGAGAAAGTGCACTCGGCACTGGAGTCACTTTTTAAAAAGTGACTTGCCAGCCAGGCGCAGTAGCTCACACCTATAATTCCAGCTCTTTGGGAGGCCAAGGTGAGAGGACTGCCTGAGCTCACAGTTTGAGACCAGCTTGGGCAACTTGGCAAGTCCTCATCTCTACAATAAATCAAAAAATTAGCTGGGAGTGGTGGCGCATGCCTGTAGTTCCAGCTACTTGAAAGGCTGAGGTGGAAAGATTACCTGAACACAGCAGGTAGAGGCTGCGGTGGCTGTAAGCCTTCCACTGCACTCCAGCCTGGGCGAGAGTTAGACTCCGCTCGGGGGGGGGGGAGTCACTTTCCAGACAGGTGTGGTGGCTCACTCCTTTAATCCTAGCACTTTGGGAGGTTGAGGTGAGAGGATTGCCTAGTCCTAGCCCATGGGTTCGAGACCTGCCTGGCCAACTTGGTGAGACCTCATCTCTACAATAAATCAAAAAATTAGGTGGGCATGGTAGTACATGCCTGTGGTTCTAGCTACTTGAAAGGCTGAGGCAGAAGGATCACCTGAGCCCAGCAGGTCATGGCTGCGGTAGCTGTGAGCATGCCACTGCACTCCAGCCTAGGGGACAGAGTGAGACTCCAACTCAAAAAAAAAAAAGTGACTTTCCACAGGCTTTGGAGAACCAAGAGGAGACAAAATAACTTGTGGATCAGATGAGCTCCGTCATAGAAACTTCCAGAGTAGCAGAGCAGTCTTGCAGGTCTAACGCAGATGGAAATGACATCTAAAATTGCCAAGGGGAAATCTTAACAGTGTAAAGCAAAGTTCTGCATTTAAGTTTAGATGAAAATGCACCATAGGAGGCCAGGATACATCGCGGGGAGGAGGTCAGAAGGCAACTGAAAGCCCCTCAAGGAGAAAATCACCATGGAGCCCTGAAAGCTTGTGCTACAAACACCAAGTGAGCCTCTGGGCCAAAGCGGGGTCCGAGGTGAGCTGACCTAGGACCCCAGCTCCCTCACGGTGGCCAGGAACATCTGCAGGAGCAGGCTAGCTCCAAGGCCAGCAGGACCCCAGCAGAGCATCCAGGGAAGGCCACGAGGCTGAGGGCTTACTGCCACCACTAGGAGGAATATGCAGCTCTGGGAAGGGTAAAAGACACTCTGAGTAAAGGGTGTGCTGGCTGCCCTCAGACATGCCAAGGTCCTTGGGCAAAGGAGGACAGCAAATCCAAGCAGTCTGTCCAGACCACAGGACCTTTGCACCACTTGTGGGTCCTCTACCCTTTAACAGGAACTATGGGCTCAGAGGGCTGCAGAAGGTAACAGAGAGACTCAAAATGGGCACCATGCCAAGAATCTGGGTTTATTTTTATTTTTTATTTTTTTGAGTCGGGGTCTCACTGTCAGACAGGCTAGGGTACAGTAGCACAATCATGGCTCTCTGCAGCCTCAATCTCCTGGACTCAGGCAATCCTTTGCCTCAGCCTCTCCAGTAGCTGGGAATACAGGCACACACCACCACACCCAGTGAATTTAAACATTTTTTTTGTAGAGATGAGGTCTCACTATGTTGTCCAGGCAGGTCTCGAACTCCTAGGCTCAAGCGATCTTCTCACCTCAGCCTCCTAAAGTTCTGGGCTTATGCCGGGAGCAGAGGCTCACACCTACAATTCCAGCACTTTGGGAGGCTGGGGCAAGAGGACTGCCTGAGTCCACAGGTTTGAGACCAGTCTGGGCGAAGCGAGACCTCACCTCCACAATAAATCAAAAAATTAGCTAGGCATGGTGGTGCGTGCCTGTGGCTCAAACTACTGGGAAGGCTGAGGCGGAAGGATCGCCGGAGCCCAGTAGGCCCATGCTGCAGTGACTGTGAGTATGCCACTGTACACCAGCCTGGGTGACAGAGTAAGAATCCGACTAAAAATTAAATAAATAAATAAAAATAAAGTTCTGGGCTCACAGGCAGAGGCCACCACCCCTGTCTCCTCCAAACCTCTAGAGCAGCTAGTCTCAAGAGGATTCACTTCGGAATCACCTGAGAATCTCATTAAGTTGCAGACTTGACTCATTGGCCTGAGATCGTTCCCTCTAACAAGCACCCAGATGATAATACTGGTCATCCAGAAACTGCACTTTGATAACCAGGCTTTAGGTCGCTTTCAAGTCAAAGAGAACAAGTCCTGACCCGGGGGGACCCAGAAAAGTCCTCTCTGGGGTCCGGTCTCCCCAAAGGGCGATCCTGGGGTCACAGTGGCCCACAAGCTACAGAAGCCCCAAGGAGGATGGCTGGCTTAGGAAAGAGATGCTCTCCGGGAGATGGAGGCTCCCAGCACAGGCTTTCCTTGGTGAAGGAGTCAGGGAGAGGAAGGCGTCGGGCTGTGGGCGTCTGGGTCCCACACGGTCCCACAAACAACGCAGCAACTCAGAACTGGCTCACAGAGGCAGAAGCCAGACAATGTCCCGAGCGAACGTGTCTAGCTTTAATCAGCTCGGCCCCACCCACCCCTCCACAAAGCTCTCAGCCCGATCTTCCTCTGGGCGAGAGGTGCCTGCGAGCTGGGAGACTCCCCAGCTGTGACTCCGACGGGCGGAGGCAAATCCGTTCCCCGCGGCTCCGCACTCGGTCCCGGACCGCCCCCTCGCCCGGCCCACCCCACCTCCCGCTCTAGGGGTCACACCCTGCCCTCCCCGTTCCCTTCTGGGGGTCCCCAACACCCAGCCCTCCCGGGCGCACCCGAGTTCCTCTGTCCCCATCGCCTGCCCCGGCACCTCGGTGGCCTGTCTTTACAAGCGCGCCTCGCTCCGCAGCTGGGCGGAGGTGCCCGGAGAGGCCGCTCGGCAGCCGCGGTCCCACCAGCCCCCCTTTGCGTCCCCCCGCGGCGCCGAGCTGGGTGCCGGGCGCACAGGAAGTGCTCGGACGCGGAGCAGGGGCCGGGGCCGCGGTGCCCGAGGGTCGCCCCGCGCAGGGGCTCGGCCGGCTCCGCGAGGCTCCCCCAAGAGACCAGAGTCACCCCGGCGGGGGCCGGCGCCCGGGCCGCCCGGCCAGCGCCCTCACCTTGTAGACCTTGCCGAAGGCGCCGTCGCCCAGCTCGCCCACGATCTCCCACACCTCGTTGGGGTCCAGGTCCCGGCGGACGTGCTCGTATTCGCGGGACTTTCTCTTCTCGAAGGTGGACAGGCGCAGGATGCGGCGGAAATTGGCGAAAGCCATGGCTGGGGCGCGGGCCGGGGCGCGGCGGCCGGACTCGGCTCCGGCACGGGGCCGGCGCCGCGAGGAGGAGGAGGAGGAGCGGGAGGGGGAGGTGGAAGGCGCCGCGGCTCGCGGGGCTCGGACCCGCCCTTCCCGCGGCCGACCGGTCAAGTGCGCCCCCGGCAGCGCCGCGCCGGCAACACCCGGAACCGCGCGGCGACCGCGGCCCCGCCCCGCCCCGCCCCGCCCGGTCCCCGGGTCGCCTCGGGCGCCGCAACCCGGCCCAGCCCGCGAGCCCCGGACGCGTTCCGGGCGCCCGGCCCCGCGCCCGCCCCCCGGCCCGGCTCCACCTGCCGCTCCCCGGCGGCGCCCCGGGGCCCCCCATTGGCTGCGGGCGCTGCCCGGCCCCGCCCGGCGCCGCGGGGCACTCTGGAAACTGTAGTCCCCGCGAGCCTCGCGCCGCGGCCGGGGCCGCTCGGCGACGCTCCGGGGTCCGAGGGCGGCCGCGCCGCGTCGCGGGGCTCCGGAAACTTCGGTGGGTGCGAGCGCGGCGGCGCGCAGGGCGTCTCGCGGGCGCCCGCGGACTGTCAGCGCCGAGGGGTCGCCCGCGCCGGCCCGGCGGGTCGCCCGCAGCCGCCCTGCGCGCCGCCCGCTCGCGCGCGCTGCTCCGATGGCGACGCCGGCGGCCGGGGCCCGCGTCGCGGCTGCCCGCGGCTGCCGGGTCGCCGGCGCGGTGCTGCCTCCTGGCGTGCGACGTGTGGCGCGCAGGGGCCGCGGGGCGGCCCCTCGAGGCCGGGGCTTCCCCGCTGGGCTCCCTGCTTTCCAGGGGCGACCCCCCAAGCCTGCTGGGGTGAGAGGGCTGGGGAAGGAGCACCTTTGGGACTTCATCTCACGCTTCATGGTGGGTTTGTAGATACGTGTGCATTTTAAGTAAAAACGTTATTCTTTTTTTTTTGAGTCGCAGTCTGTTGCCCAGGCTGGAGTGCGATGGATGGGCACGGCAGCCTCGGCCTTCTGGGCTCAGGCGATCCTCCTCTGGCTAATTTTATTTATTTATTTATTTATTTTTGAGGTCTCAGAGGGAGAAAAGGAAGGAGGGAGGGAAGGGGAGAGAAGGAAGACAGAGAAGGAAGGAAGGAGAAGTTTTAAAAACCTAAATAAACTATAACCAATAAAGATATCAAATTAATGATCAAAGCCCTATTCCCGCTGAAAGATATCAGGTCTATGTGGTTTTACAAATAAGTTCTCCTTTTATTATTTATTTATTTACCTACTTACTTACTTATCTCGAGTTGGAGTCTCACTCTGTTGCCCAGGCTGGAGTGCAATGGCACACTCACAGCCACCATAGCCTCAACCTGCTGAGCTCAGGCAATCCCTTGCCTTAGCCTTCCAAGTAGCCAGAACTCCAGGCTCGCACCACTATACCCAGCTAACTTTTTTTCTATTTATTGCAGAGACAAAGTCTCGCCAAGTTGCCCAGGCTAGTTTCGAACCCCTGGACTCAGGCAATCCTCTCACCTCCGCCTCCCAAAGAGCTACCATGCCCGAGCTACTGAGCAGGTGATTCTTCCACCTCAGCCTTCCAAGTAACTGGAACCGCAGGCATGCATCACGGCGCTTGTCTAACTTTTTTTAATTGTCAAGACAAGGTCTTGCCATGTTGCTCAGGCTAGTCTTGAACCCTTGAGTTCAGGCAATCCTCTTGCCTCCGACTCCCAAAGTGCTGGGATTACAGGCATGAGCCACCATGCCTGGCCACATAGTCTTTTTGTTTTTTGTTGTTTTCTTTGAGTTGGAGTCTCACTCTGTCCCCCAGGCTGGAGTGCAGCGGGCACGCTCAGGTACACCACAGCCTCAACCTGCTGGGCTCAGGCAATCCATCCACCTCCGCCTTCCAAGTATCTGGAACTACAGGCCCATGCCACCATGTCTGGTTAATTTTTTTATTGATTGTAGAAATGAGGTCTTGCCAAGTTGCCCAGGATGGTCTTGAACCCCTGAGCTCAGGCAATCCACTCACCTCTGCCTCCTAAAGTGGGATTACAGGCATGAGCCGCCATGCCTGGCTGTCATTTCATATTTCTTTTTTTTTTTGAGTTGCAGTCTCACTCCGTCGCGCAGGCTGGGATGCAGTGGTACACTCACAGCCACCTCAGCATCGACCTGCTGGGCTCCCACGATCCTGCTCCCACAATTCTTCTCCCTCAGCCTTCCAAGTAGCCAGAACTACAGGTGCGCATTACCATGCCCTGCTAGTTTTTGATTTATTGTAGAGACGAGATCTCGCCAAGTTGCCCAGGCTGATCTTGAACCTGCAGTCTCAGGCAATCCACTTGCCTCAGTCTCCCAAAGTGCTGGGATTACCAGCTGAGTCACAGAGCCCAGCCCATTTTATATTTCTACAATGATGTCTGAGAGTTCCAATTGCTCCAATCACATTGATATCATCAGTGTTTTAATTTTTTTTTTTTTTTTGAGTTGGAGTCTCACTCTGTTGCCCAGACTGGAGTGAGTGGCACGCTCCCGGCCACCACTGCCTCGACCTGCTGGGCTCCTGCGATCCTTCCGCCTCAGCCTTCCAAGTAGCCAGAACTACAGGCACGCGCTACCACATCCGGCTCATTTTTAATTTATTGTATAGATGAGGTCTCGCCAAGTTGCCCAGGTGGGTCTTGAACCCGCAGGCTCAGGTAATCCACTCACTTTGGCCTCCCAAAGTGCTGGAATTACAGGCTGAGTCACCGAGCCTGTCCAGTGTTTTTAATCTTAGCTGTTCTAGTGAATGTGCAGTTGTGGGGAAAACTGTTTCCTCTCTACATGCCACTCAAAACTACACTCAGTATTTCGCTGCTGGCCACCACATATGTGGATATTTCTCCCGTACCAGCAGTTCTCCAGCCATCTGCAGACACCAGCGGGGTGTCCTGTAATTCACTTCAATTCTGCCACTGTCTACTTGGAGTTAGCACAGACCCCCCAGGGCTCGGTTCCACAACACTACCCAATCCGCCCTCCTACACACACACATTTCAGATGCTGGTCCCCAGTCCGGATGGCTACCTGGGTTTTGACTGGCTGGCCACAAACCAGATTCCCACGATCCCCTCCTCTGGTTCAAAAACTTGCTAGAGTGGCTCACAGAACTCAGGAAAACAGTTTACTTACTAGATTCTTGGTTTACTATTAAAGGACACAGTTAACAGCCAGAAGGAAGAAATGCAGGGCAAGGTCTGAGGGAAGGGGCCTCTCTGGGCTCACCACCCTCCCTGAACATCCATGCGTTCACTAACCCAGAAGCTCACTGAACCTCAGCCTTTTGGAAATCTATGGAGGACTCACTATATAGTCATGGCTAATGAAATCCTTGGCCATGGCCGATCAAATCAATCTCCAGCATCTCTTCCCTCCCTGGAGGTCAGGGGTGGGGTGGAAAGTTCTAAGTGTCTAATCACAAGGTTGGTTCCCCTGGCAACCAGGACCCTTATCCCAAGGGGCTTTCCAAAAGTCTCCAAATTCAGGGTTTTGTTATGTTTTTTGTTTGTTTGTTTTGAGTTGGAGTCTCACTCTGTCGCCCAGACTGGAGTGTAGTGGCCGCTCCCGGCCACCTCAGCCTCGACCTGCTGGGCTCCGGCGATCCTTCCGCCTCAGCCTTCCAAGTAGCTGGAACTACAGGCGCGTGCTACCACGCCCGGCTAATTTTTGATTTATTGTAGAGATGAGGTCTCGCCAAGTTGCCCAGATGGGTCTCAAATCCGCGGGCTCAGGCAATCCACTCACCTCAGCCTCCCAAGGCGCCAGGTTACAGGCTGAGCCACCGAGCCTGGCTTGTTTTGTTGTTTTGAGTCCGAGTCTCACTCTGTCGCGCAGGCTGGAATGTAGCGGCACGCTCATGGCTACCAAAACCTTGACCTGCTGGACTCCGGTGATTCTTCTGCCTCAGCCTTCCAAATAGCTGGAACTCTAGGCATACGCCACCACACCCGGCTAATTTTTTGATTTATTGTAGAGATGAGGTCTCACCAAGTTTCCTGGGCTGGTCTCGAACCCATGGGCTCAGGCAATCCTCTCACCTCAGCCTCCCAAAGTGCTGGGATTATAGGTGTGAGCCACCACGCCTGGTTCCAGGTATTTTAAAAGGGGCTCTTTGTGAATAACAAGAGATGCCTCTATAGCTCTTATCTCTTAGGAAATTATAAGGGTTTGTGAGCTGGGTGCCAGGAACCAGACAAGAAGACTAAATATATATATTTCTTATTATAAATCACAATCTCACAGTAGTGGTATCATAGTCTAGATTTTTGCCAAATTTTAAGCTATTTGGGAGCTTACTTTATCCCTGAGAACTTGGAGAAAGAGGCCAGAAAAATCAAAAAGAGTCAATAGGCTCACAGGCTACAAAGCCAAGCAAAGCCCAGACTGTGGTCTCCAGATACAATTTTCCTACTAAGTGATACTGTGGACCTTTGGAGAAGGGCATTCTAGGTCTAAGACGGAAATGTCTGTCCTCACATCAACGCCTGTCTTGTTATGGTCTGAGTAACGCTTGGCTGCTCACCCTTGATAGCGATAAATCAAGGAGCAGGGAACTGGTAAACTAGAAAGAAGTTTATTTCTGAGTTCAAATCCAGGGAGTAGAGCCAGACTCAAAGTCTTTCTAAAATGGTTCTGTTCGCCCTCCAGACCTTTTTTTTTTGTTGGAGTCTCAATCTGTCACTCAGACTGGAGTGCAGTGGCCGCTCCTGGCCACCGCAGCCTCAACCTGTTGGGCTCCGGCGATCCTTCCGCCTCAGCCTTCAGAGTAGCTGGAATTACAGGCATGCGCTACCACGCCCGGCTGATTTTTTGATTTATTGTAGAGATGAGGTCTTGCTGCCCAGGCGAGTCTCGAACCTGCGGGCTCAGGCAATCCACTCACCTCAGCCTCCCAAAGGCGCGGGATTACAGGCTGAGCCACCGAGCCCGGCTTTTTTTTTTTTTTTTTTTTTGAGTAGGAATCCCACTCCGTTGCCCAGACTGGAATGCAGTAGCACACGCTCATGGCCAGCACAGCCTCGACCTGCTGGACTCAGGCGATCCTTCCACCTCAGCCTTCCAAGTAACTGGAACTACAGGTGCGTGCTATCACACCAAGCTAATTTTTTTTTTTTATTGTAGACAAGAGGTCCTGCCAAACTATCCAGGCTGGTCTCAAACCCCTGGGCTCAGGCAATCCTCTTGCCTTGGCCTCCCAAAGTGCTGGGATTACAGGCTTGATCCACCGGTCCTGGCCTCCCTCCAGGCTTTTATAAGTCCAGGGTTAGCCGGGCTTGGTGGCTCAGCCTGTAATCCTGCGCATTTGGGAGACTGAGGTGAGTGGATTGCCTGAGCCCGCGGGTTCGAGACCCACCTGGTTAGTAAGACCTCATCTCTACAATAAATCAAAAAATCAGCCAGGCATGCTAGTTCATGCCTGTAATTCCGGCTACTCGGAAGGCTGAGGCGGAAGGATCGCCAGAGCCCAGCAGGCGAGGCTGCGGTGGCCGGGAGCGGCCACTGCACTCCAGTCTGGGCGACTGAGTGAGACTCCAACTCAAAAAATAAAAAATAAAAAAATAAGTCCAGGGTTGTTAGTACCTATACATTAGCCACGTGACCAGCAGATCATTATAAAGAACTTGAGTTTCAATCACATTTATCCACAGTGACATTTTTTGGTTCGGACTTCCTGGTGCCAGGTATCAGAGTTGTCTCTTAGCTTTTATGAGTAGGTCCTAACGGAAGCATTAATCAAGCAAGCCATAGAGTAAAGGCCTAAGACATCATGCATTACACAAAAGTTATACAAATCACAGGCTGCCAGGCTCGGTGGCTCAGCCTGTAATCCCGCGCTTTGGGAGGCTGAGGTGAGTGGATTGCCTGAGCCTGCGGATTCGAGACCCGCCAGGGCAACTTGGCAAGATCTCATCTCTACAATAAACCAAAAAATTAACCGGGTGTGGTAGCGCGCACCTGTAGTTCCAGCTACCTGGAAGGCTGAGGCGGAAGGATTGCTGGAGCCCAGCAGGTCGAGGCTGCGGTGGCGGGAGCAGCCACTGCACTCCAGTCTGGGCAACAGAGTGAGACTCCAACTCAAAAAAAACAAAAAACAAAAAAGCAAATCACAAGGCTTACGATTACATTGATTTTATACTATTTAAACTTACGACCACTCAGAAAAAGGCAGTAAATGGGGATTTGCATCTTTAACTTGATTGGGCATAGTCTACAGGAAAGTCAAGGATCCCCTAAAACTACCTACTGGGAGTGCATAGGAGATAAGGGGGCTCAGGAGCGTTTGAATCCTTGTCATGCCCTTCTCTGGGGGCTGTGGCAATGGATGGGCATTAGCGGGTCTTGGTATCAGGGTCACTGTGTTGAAACAGAATCCACTGTATACAGGTGGCCAATGGGCACATGTAATAACCAGCATCATTGATCATTGGGGAAATGCATATAAAAATTATTGAGTCAAGATCAGCCAGGTCCAGCCTGGGCAACTTGGCAAGAACTCATCTCTACAATAAATCCAAAAATTAGCCGGGTGTGATGGCGTGCGTCTATATTTCCAGTTACCTGGAAGGCTGAGGTGGAAGGATCCTCTCAACCCAGCAGGTTGAGGCTGTGGTGGCTGTGTGCATGCCACTGTACTCCAGCCTGGGTGACAGAGTGAGACTCCAACTCAAAAAAAAAAAACAACTAGGTTGTGCTTGTAGTGCTGGACCCCCAAAAGACACCCCCAAAAGGTGAACACTGTGTTCAAAAAGGCTGAAGAAATGACCCAAAGACAACAGATGAGACTTGGGCTTTATTCAGGAACTTACATCCAGGGAAGGTGGTCCAGGAGCGGCGGCTGGACAGAAAAAACCCACTCCCAATTGTAAAAGGCACAGGGGTTATGATACAGCATCTCACACAGGGCAGGTGTGGATTCAGTGTGAACAGGGTGGGGCTTCTAGGGCACAGGCGCAGTGTGGAAACATTCAATGTCGCATGTACATGAAATGGCTGTAATTTCTCTCTATAGGCAGGATTTTGTAATATTACAATGAAGCAAAGGTGAACTAAAGGTAACCAAAGGTTAAGGGCATTGACCCAGGCGAGCTGATTCCACTGAACCAGCCCGGAGGGCCGACTGCCTGAGGGAGGTGTGCACGAGAACATTCCCTCTGCAGAGCTGCAAGACGTGGTCAGCAGGCGGGAGGACAGTTCACCACGGCCTAGCATGGCCTCGTGCCCAGGCTGGAGCCTGAGGGGAGGGGGCGTCCTGGGTTGGCTACCCGCAGGACGTCTCTCCAGGCTCCAACCCCTTGCTTGGGACCATATGCAGGGCATTCGCAAATGCTGCAATAACAAAACCCTCAAAGTCCTGGGTAGCTTAATATAAAGGCTGATTTTTTATGCAGCGGATTGGTAGGGAAGGTCTTCTTACATCATTAGTCAGGACTTGGACTTGAATGGTGCTGATCATTATGGCACTGGAAAAGAGTTAGTTCTGATATTTAGGGGTTGTGTGTTACAGTTGTTCTCCGTACTTGTGAAGCAGGTTCACTCTGCCCTTGAGATAGTACAGGGATGGGACTCCACCTCCAACCCACTAAGGTACCTCTCCTCACATAACCACTCACGGCCAGACCTTACTTGTCTGATGAAACCAAGATGCCACCGGGCTCGGTGGCTCAGCCTGTAATCCGCGCCTTTGGGAGGCTGAGGTGAGTGGACTGCCTGAGCCTGCGGGTTCGAGACCCGCCCAGGCAGCGAGACCTCATCTCTACAATAAATCAAAAAATCAGCCGGGCGTGGTAGCGCATGCCTGTAATTCCAGCTACTCGGAAGGCTGAGGCGCAAGGATTACTGGAGCTCAGCAGGTTGAGGCTGCGGTGGCCAGGAGCGGCCACTGCACTCCAGTCTGGGCGACAGAGTGAGACTCCAACTCAAAAAAAAAAAAGAAAATAAAAGAAAAAAGAAACCAAGATGCTGGGCTCGGTGGCTCTGCTTGTAATCCCAGCACTTTGGGAGACCGAGGCAAGTGGATTGTCTGAGCCCGCGGGGTTCAAGACCCACCCGGGCAACTTGGTGAGACCTTGTCTCTACAATAAATCGAAAATTAGCCGGGCATGGTAGTGAGTACCTGTAGTTCCAGCTACTTGGAAGGCTGAGGCGAAAGGATCGCCGGGGCCCAGCAGGTCGAGGCTGCGGTGGCCAGGAGCATGCCACTGCACTCCAGTGATGGAGTAAGACTCCAACTCAAAAAAAAAAAAAAGGAAAGAAAAGAAAAAGAAACCGAGATAGGCCAAGTGTGGTAGCTAGCACCTATAATCCCACCATTTTGAAAGGTTGAGGTAGGAGGATTGCTTGAGCCCAGGATTTTAAGACCAGCCTGGGTAACATAGTGAGACCCTGCCTCTACCAAAAAAGAAAAGAAACCAAGATAAGCAATAGTTTGCCATAAATCTTACTCAGGAGAATTAACCCCTCTACACAACTCCAAAAAAAGACAGATCTAACCTTATCCTTATAATGCTAAAATCCCCACCCGAGGCAGGGCTTATCTGCCTTTTTTTTGGTACATGTAACATATAAAGAGGTTTGTGTATCTACACTACTCTTGCGGGGCTAGAACTCCTCCACGATCATGCTAATGTTACAGACCGCAGGTTCTCAGCCTCTCGTGTAACAGAAATTGACAGGAGACCAAAGAGATTCCCAGACAAGGCCTTACTGGGGCTCATACATGGGAGATCTCTGGGAAGAAGGAGTTCTTGGGCTGGCTCCCCGAAGGGTGCAGTCCGGGCCTTTTATGAGATAAAGGGAGGGGTGTCACGTCACAGGAAAGGCATGATAGCATGACCAGGGAGCGGCTCTAACCGCGCAAGCGCAGTGTAGACACATCGGTACATCGCGTATACCAAAAAAAGCCCCGCCTGCGATGGGGATTGTATTACTGTAATGAAGCAAAGGTTACAGTCGGAATCTCTCTGGTCCTTGTGCACATGTGGGAGGGGCGGACAGGGGGCTAGCGTGTCAGGCAAGATTTATGGTGGAACGTGGCTTATCTCCCCAGGTTTTTCCAAGGCCTGCAGGACGCTCCAGCTGGAGTGCTGCTGCAGGGCTGGTGATTAGAACACATGAGGCCGAGCCCTCCCTGCCCCTGGCACTAAATCCTCTCCTTTCTCTCATAAAAGGCCTTGGCCAGGCCCTTTCTAATTCTTATTGCAGTTTCTTCTTTGACCTATAGGGTTTCTTTTTCCTTTTTTTATGACCTACAGGGTTTTCTTTTCTTCTTTTTTTCTTTGAAGTGGAGTCTCACTCTCACCCCGGGGTTGGAGGACAGTGGCAGGCTCACGGCCACCACAGCCTCAACCTGCTGGGCTCAGGTGACCTTTCCACCTCAGTCTTCCAAGTAGCTGGAACTACAGGCGTGCACCACCACGCCCGGCAAATTTTTTTATTTATTGTAGAGATGAGGTCTTGCCAAGTTGCCCAGGCTGGTCTCAAACCCATGGGCTCAGGCAAGCCTCTCACCTCGGCCTCCCAAAGTGCTGGGATTATAGGTGTGAGCCACAGCACCCAGGCTAGGGTTTTCTTTTCTTATTTTTTTGAGTTGGCGTCTCACTCCATTGCCCAGGCTACAGTGTGCAATGCACCATCACAACTCACCTCAGCCTCAACCTCTTGGCCTCAGGAATCCTGTCTCAGCTTCCCATGTAGCTGGTACTACGGGCGCACGCCACCATGACTGGCTAATTTTTTGACTTTCATAGAGACGAGGTCTCACTGTATTGCCCAGGTTGGTCTGGAACTCCAAGTCAAATGATTCACCTGCCTTGGTTTCCCAAACTGCTGGGATGACACATGTAAGTCATCAGATCCAGCCAGGGATTTCTTTTTTGAGTTGGAGTCTCACTGTGTCACCCAGGCTAGAGTACAGTGACATTCTCATGGCCATTACACCCTGGACCTGCTGGGCTCAGGTGATCCTTCCACCTCAGTCTTCCAAGTAGCTGGAACTACAGGCATGTGCCACCATGCCTGGCGATTTTTTTTTTTTAATGTATTGTAGAGATGAGGTCTCTCCAAGTTGCCCAGGCTGGTCTCAAACCTGTGGGCTCAGGCAATCCTGTCACCTCGGCCTCACAAAGTGCTAGAATTATAGGTGTGAGCCACTGTACCTGGCCAGGGATTTCTTATGGAAGTAAAATTCACATGATATATAAAATTAACCATTTAACATTACACACCCCATTAAGCAGTCACTGCCCATTCCCCTCTTCCCTGAGGGCCAGGCAACCACTGATTGGCTTTCTGTCTCCAAAGATTTAACTGTTATGGATCTTTCACATAAATAGAATCAAACAATATGTGACCTTTGGTGTCTGGTATAATGTCTTCAAACAATATGTGACCTTTTGTGTCTGGTATAATGTCTTCAAGGTTCATACCTGTTGTCACATGTATCAGTACTGCATTCCTTTTTATGGTTGAGTAAGAGTCCACCATGTGTTGATTCCACATTTTGTTTATCCATTCATCCATTGATGGCATCTGCACTTTTTTCTACCTTTTGGCTATTCTAAATAGTGCTGCCATGAGCATTCCTAAATAGATATTCTTTTGAGTACCTGTTTTTCTTTTTTTGAGTCAGAGTCTCACTCTGTCACCCAGACTAGAGTGCAATGGCATACTCTCGGCCACTCCAGTGTCAACCTGCTGGGCTCCAGCGATCCTTCTGCCTCAGCCTTCCAAGTAGCCAAAATTACAGGCGCAGGCTACCACACCCGGCTTATCTATCTATCTATCTACCTACCTACCTACCTATCTACCTATTTTAGAGACAGGGTCTCACAAAGTTGCCCGGGCTGGTCTCAAACCTGCAGGCTCAGGTAATCCACTCACTTTGGCCAGACATAAAAGGTCACATATTGTATGATTCTATTTATGTAAAAGATCCATAACAGTTAAATCTATGGAGACAGAAAGCCAACAGTGGCTTTTTCTTATTGTAGAGACGAGGTCTTACCAAGTTGTGCAGGCTGGTCTCGAACCCCTGAGCTCAGGCAATCGTCTCACCTTGGTTTCCCAAAGTGCTGGGATTATGGGCGTGAGCCACTGCACCCGGGGCTCAGGCAATCCTGAGTACCTGTTTAAAATTCTTTTTTTTTTTTTTTTTTTTGAGTCAGAGTCACTCTGTCACCCAGGCTGGAGTGCAGTGGCATGATCATGGCCGCAGTAGCCTCAACCTGCTGGGCTCAGGTGATCCTTCCTCCTAAGCTCCTGAGTAATTGGGACTACAGGCCCACACCACCACATTTAGCTAATTTTTAAAATTTTTTTGTAGAGATGAGTTCTTGCTATGCTGCCCAGACTGATCTTAAACTCTTGGGCTCAAGCAATCCTCCCACCTCAGCCTTCCAAAGAGCTGGGATTATAGGTGTGAGCCACCAGGCCCAGTCACTAAATTACTTTTGGTTTTGTGTTTGTTCTTTTTTTGAGTCGGAGTCTCACTTTGAAACCTAGGCTGGAGTGCAGTGGCACGCTCATGGCCACCACAGCCTTGACCTGCTGGACTCAGGCGATCCTTTCACTTCAGCCTTCCAAGTAGCTGGAACTACAGGCACGCGCCACTATACTGGCTAATTTTTTAATTTGTTATATAGATGAGATCTCACCAAGTTGCCCAGGTTGGTCTCAAACCAATGGACTCAAGCAATCCTCCCACCTCGGCCTCCCAAATTGCTGGGATTACAGGTGTGAACCACCACACCCAGCCACTAAATTACTTTTAAAGTATATAATTCAGTGGAATTTAGCATGTTCACAATGTTGTGCGACTATCATCTCTATGTAATTCCAAAACATTTTCTTTTTTTTTTTTGAGTTGGAGTCTCACTCTGCCGCCCAGACTGGAGTGCAGTGACCACTCCCAGCCACTGCAGCCTCAGCCTGCCGGGCTCCAGTGATCCTTCTGCCTCAGCCTTCCAAGTAGCTGGAACTACAGGTGCATGCTACCATGCCCGGCTAATTTTTTATTTATTGTAGAGATGAGGGCTCGCCAAGTTGCCCAGGCGGGTCTCGAACCCCTGGGCTCAGGCAATCCACTCACCTCAGCCTCCCAAAGTGCTGGGATTACAGGCTGAGCCACCGAGCCCGGCAAGCAGTCATTTTCCATTACTCCCTTCCTTCTCCTCCAGCCTCCAGCAATAACGAATAGGCTTTCTGTCTCTGTGAATTTGCTTCTGGATATTTCATATAAATGGAATCATGCAAGATGTAACCTTCTGTGCCTGGCTTCTTTCACTTAGCATAATGTTTTCAAGTGCATCCATATTGTAGAATGTATCAGTGTTTCGTTCTAGGTATTTACTTAGAATCGGGAGTCTCACTCTGTCACCCAGGCTGGAGTGAAGTGGCACACTCATGGCCACCGCAGCTTCCGCCTGCTGGGCTCAAGTCATCCTTTGCCTCAGCCTTCCAACTAGATGAAACTACAGGTATGCACCACCCTGCCTGGCTAATTTTTTGACTTATTGTAGAGACGAGGTCTCACTAAGTTGCACAGGCTGGTCTCGAACCCCTGAGCTCAGGCAATTGTCTCATCTTGGCCTCCCAAAGTGCTGGGATTATGGGGATGAGCCACTGCACCCGGTCCGATTTTTTTTAATGTAGGGACAGGGTTTTGCTGTTGCCCAGTTAGGTCTCAGACTCCTGGCCCTCAAGCAATCTTCTTGCCTTGGCCTCCTGAAGCTCCGGGATTACCACTGTGCGCCACCTTGTCCAGCCTCATTTCCTGTTTTGACTGAATAATATTTCATTTTATGGATGCACTATGTTTTGTTTGTTCATTTATCAGTTGATGGACATTTGAGTTGCTTCTACTTCTTGGCTATTGGGAACTGAGCTGCTATAAACATTTGTTATAAGGGTTTGAATATTTGTTTCCAATTCTTTTGCATATATAGCCAGAAATGGAATTCCTGGGTCATACGGTAATTCTGTGTTTAACTTTTCAAGAAGATTTGCTCATTCTTGAAAGATAATTTGACTGAGTATATAATATAGGGTTTGCCTGTGATTGTTTTCACACACTGAGATATTATTTCACCATAGTTTGGTATCCATATCATGGAAAAATGTCATCATCATTGCTTTGAAGATTATCTTTCTTCTCTGGCGCCTTTAAGGTCTTCTCTTTGTCCACAGCAGTCTGTAGTTTTACTCTGATGTGTGCAGTTAGATATTTTCTTTTCTTTCTTTCTTTTTTTTTTTTTTTGAGTTGGAGTCTCACTCTGTCGCCCAGACTGGAGTGCAGTGGCCGCTCCCAGCCACCGCAGCCTCGACCTGCTGGGCTCCGGCGATCCTTCCGCCTCAGCCTTTCGAGTAGCCGGAACTACAGGCATGCGCTACCATGCCCGGCTAGTTTTTTATTTATTGTAGAGATGAGGTCTCACCAAGTTGCCCAGGCGGGTCTTGAACCCGCAGGCTCAGGCAATCCACTCACCTTAGCCTCCCAAAGTGCTAGGATTACAGGCTGAGCCACCGAGCCCGGCTCTGTAGGTTCTTTTAATGCTTTTTTATGTAGTTTTCAATTTTTCTTGTTTCTAATAAACACATTTAGGCTGCAAATACTCCAAAAACCAGTTTGGCCACACAGCAGTTTTCCAGTGTAGTACATTCTCTCTTTTATTTATTTATTTGAGTTGGAGTCTTACCTGTCAACCAGGTTGGAATGCAGTGGCACGCTCACGGCTACTGCAGCCTCAACCTGCTGGGTTCAGGTGATCCTTCTGCCTCAGCCTTCCAAGTAGCTGAAACTACAGGTACACATCACCACGTCTGGCTAATTTTTTTGATTTACTGTAGAGACCAGGTCTCGCCAAGTTGCCTGGGCTGGTCTTGAACCCTCAGGCTCAGGCAATCCATCCGCCTCGGCCTCCCAAAGTACTGGGATTATAGGCTAAACCACTGATCCTGCTTATTTATTTTAGAGACAGAGTTTCTCTCTGTCACATCTGTTGGGAGTGCAGTGGCCCGATCCTGGCTCACATACTGGAACTCCTGAGCTCCTTGCTTAGCCTTCCAAGTAGCTGGGATCACCGGTGTGCTGCACAACATCCAGTTAAAATTTTTTCTTCTTTTTTAGAGATGGGATCCTGCTAGGTTGCTCAGGCTTTTCTTTTCTTTTTTTTGAGTCAGAGTCTCGCTTTTTTTTTTTGAGTAAGAGTCTCACTGTTGCCCAGGCTAGAGTGCCATGGCACACTCACAGCCACCACAGCCTCGACCTGCTGGACTCAGGCGATCCTTCTGCCTGAGAACTACAGGCATGCACCACCATGCGCGGCTGATTTTTCTTTTCTTTTTTTTTTTTTTTTGAGTTGGAGTCTCACTCTGTCGCCTAGACTGGAGTGCAGTGGCCGCTCCCGGCCACCGCGTCCTGGACCTGCTGGGCTTTGGCGATCCTTCCACCTCAGCCTTCCAAGTAGCTGGAACTATAGGCATGCACTACCATGCCCGGCTAATTTTTTAAACTTATTGTAGAGATGAGGTCTCACCAAGTTGCCCAGGCGGGTCTCGAACCCTCAGGCTCAGGCAATCCACTCACCTCAGCCTCCCGAGGAATACAGGCTGAGCCACCGAACCCGGCTTGATTTTTCTTGATTTATTGTAGAGGCCTCACCAAGTTGCCCAGACTGGTCTTGAACCCCTGAACTTGGGCAATCCTCTTGTCTCCACCTCCCAAAGTGCTAAGATTACAGGCGTGAGCCACCACGCCCGGCTGCCGTGTCTTGTCTTAAACTCTTGGGCTCAAGCTATCCTACCACCTTGGCTTTCCCAAGTGCTAGAATCACCGGCATGAGCCATTGCACCCAGCCAGAATGGATTATATTTTAGTGGCAGAAATAATAAGAGTGACAGAGTTAGTAATCAAGTTAACAAGAGATTTCAGACAATAAATATCAACAAGCCAGGCTCGGTGGCTCAGCCCGTAATCCTGTACTTTGGGAGGCTGAGGTGAGTGGATTGCCTGAGCCCGCGGGTTCGAGACCTGCCTGGGCAACTTGGCGAGACCTAGTCTCTACAATAAATCAAAAATTAGCTGGGCATGGGAGCGCATACCTGTATTCTGGCTACTCAGAAGGCTGAGGCGGAAGGATCGCCGGAGCCCAGCAGGCCGAGGCTGCGGTGGCCGGGAGCGGCCACTGCACTCCAGTCTGGGTGACAGAGTGAGACTCCAACTCAGAAAAAAAAAATATCCATAGCAAAGCTGGCGAATTGAGAGGAAGCAGCTTCAGCCCTCTGCCCACTTCCTCTGACCTTTTGACCTTTACTGCTGCTGGATCTCCTCAGATGCTCCATCCAACATTCTAGTTCCGAGGCCAGATTCTCTATTCTACTGGTCGCCGCCTTGGGCTTTGAGAGCAGCGAGATGAGGCTGCAGCAGGGCTCGTTCCTGTGGTATCTCTACCTGGACAAGATCTACTGCCTGTTGTCCGTGCGGAATGTGAGGGCCTTGGTGGAGTATTTTCACATGCTGGACGTGCACCGCAGGAACAGCTTGAATGGTGGGTGCTTCCAGACGCGCTCCCCGGGGCTGGTACCTGGCTCTCAGCTCACAGAGGAAAGTGTACACGCAGTAAACTAGTTAGTTACCCATCATTTTATCTTCTAGATGAAGCAAACAGAGAAAGGGCCCGCCCAGCAGGTCCGGGGGAGAACCGCAGGCTTGGGCTGAAGCCCTGGCTTGCCGCTATTCCTGGGTGACTTGGGGAGCCTGTCATCACCCTATTTGTCTTGTTTTTCTTTTTTCTTTTTTTTTTTTTGAGTCGGAGTCTCTCCAGTCTGGAGTGCAGTGGCACGCACACGGCCACCACAGCCTCGACCTGTTTGATTCAGGTGATCCTTGCATCTCAGCCTTCCAAGTAGCTGGAACCACAGGTGAGTGCCACCACGCCCAGCTAATTTTTTGATTTATTGTAGAGACGAGGTCTCGCCATGATGCCCAGGGTGGTCTTGAATCCCTGGGCTCAGGCATTTCTCTTGCCTCCGTCTCCCAAAGTGCTGGGTTTACAGGCATGAGCCACTGCACCCAGCCTATCTCATTTTCTTCACTGAGACAAGGCTTCTTTTATTTATTTATTTAAATTTACTTTTTTGATTCAGAGTCTCACTCTGTCGCCCAGGCTTGAGTGCAGTGGCATGCTCACAGCCACCACAGCCTGGACCTCCTGGGCTCCAGCGATCCTTTTGCCTCAGCCTCCCCTAGCTGGAGCTACAGGTTTGAGCCACAACACCCAGCTAATTTTTTGATTTATTGTAAAGACGAGGTCTCGCTATGTTGCCCAGACTGGTCTCAAACTCCTGGGCTCAGGCAATCCTCTCACCTCAGCCTCCCAAAGTGCTGAGATTACAGGCATGAGCCGCCACCACCTGCCACCTGGCTGAGAAAAAGATGAATTTGTGAGATAATGTATGGCAAATGCTTAGCATGATGCCTGACACCCAGTAAGGACATAATACGTGTTCACTATAATGGTGATGATAATGATGATGATGATTTTAGAGCGCTGAGCCCCACCCAGTCCTGTCTGGAGACTCCCAGGCATGACTTTTCTTCTCTGTTAAGTGGGAGGTTTGAATCAGGTGATCCGCAAGGGCCCTTCAATTCTTGGTTCTTGTGAGAGACTGAAAAATGGCAACAAAATCAGCCTTGCCTGCTGAGTCTCCAGACCAATAGAACGCCAACTAAAACACTTCCAGTTCTTTTTAGTACTGAGTATAAACGAGATGTCCTATCCATTCATCCATCCTGGCCTCAGGGAGGTAAGTGTCATTCATGAATAAGGGATTCCTTCCTTCAAGATTTTTTAGAGTCCATTCAAGCTTAAAAAAACAAATAGGCCTGGGCAGTGGCTCAAGCCTGTAATCCCATCACTTTGGAAGGGTGAGGTGGGAGGATCTCTTGAGCTCAGGAATACAAGATCAGCTGGGCGCAGTGGTTCACACTTGCTTTTTGTTTGTTTGTTTGCTTTTTTGAGTTGGAGTCTCACTCTGTCACCCAGACTGGAGTGCAGTTCAGTGGCCGCTCCTGGCCACCGCAGCCTCGACCTGCTGGGCTCTGGTGATCCCTCCGCTTCAGCCTTCTGAGTAGCTGGAACTGCAGGCACGTGCTACCACGCCCGGCTCATTTTTTGATTTATTGTAAAGATGAGGTCTCGCCAAGTTGCCCAGGCGGGTCTCGAACCCGCGGGCTCAGGCAATCCACTCCCCTCAGCCTCCCAAAGGCACGGGATTACAGGCTGAGCCACTGAGCCCGGCGGCTCACACTTGTAATCCCAGCACTTTGGGAGGTGGAGGCAAGAGGATTACTGGAGCCCAGGGGTTCAAGATCAGCCTGGGTAATTTGGCAAAACCTCACCTCTATAATGAATCAAAAAATTAGCCAGGCAAGGTGGCATGTGCCTATGGTTCCAGCTATTCGGAAGGATTGCCTGAGCCCAGCAGGTTGAGGATGCAGTGAGCATTTTGCTGCACTCCAGCCTGAGCAACAGAGTGAGACTCCTACTCAAAAAAAAAGTGAGAGCAGGGTGCAGTGGCTCAGGCCTATAATCCTGGTACTCAGGGAGGTTGAGGTGAGAGGATTCCCCGAGTCCTTGGGTCCCAGACCAGCCTGGGCAACTTGGCAAGACCTCATCTTTACAATAAACTAAAAAAAAAAATTAGCTGAGTGTAGTGGCGTGTGCCTGTAGTTCCAGCTACCTGGAAGGCAGAGGCAGGATCACCTGAGCCCGGCAGGTTGACGCTGGGGTGGCCGTTAGTGTGCCACAGCACTCCAGCCTGGACAACAGAGTGAGATGCAACTCAAAAAGACCAAAAAAAGAAAAGCAAGCAATAAAAAGAGGACAGACGCCTTTTTTCCCTCAACAAATCAACAGACACAAGGTATGTTCCCAAGTCTTCGCAAGAACCCTGCCCTAGATCAGGCGCTGTAGGGCGCCTCTTTGCAAAGTGAAAGGCTGAGAGACCCAGGTCGTTCTGACCGCAAAGCCCCTTCCAGTCTCCTGGGGACGCTGGCTGGGAGGCGTCTGGGCTTCCTAGTAACTAAATTACCCTCAAGGATGCAGTACTCGAGAGGTAAAGTCACACCGTCTCCGGGGAAGGGAGACTGACACCTTCCAGGAGGGAGTGGGAGACTGAAGGCCTGGGAGACTTGAGTGGCCCAGAGGCGGCAGGCTTCCAAAAAGTCTTTATTAGGAAGCCACCATGTCCCACGTGGAAGCACTTCTCAAGGAGTAGCTGCACAAACATCGCTGTGTGTGTGCACATGTCTGTGGTATGTTGTCCCCAGGTGCTCATACCTGCGAGGCGTGGAGAAGGAGCATCAGGAGGCCATTGGGAGCCCCACATAATGAGGGAGTGACCCTGGGCTCGCTGTGCTTTTATTTACTAATTTTTTTAAAGTCGGAGTCTCACTCTGTCACCCAGGCTGGAGGGCAGTGGCACGCTCCCGGCCACCACAGCCTCAACCTGCTGAGCTCAGGTGATCCTTCTGCCTCAGCCTTCCAAGTAGCTGGAATTACAGGTGCATGCCACCACACTGGACTAACGCTGTGTTTTTAGCCAGTTTCAGCCAGGACCCCACGCCACACAGATCTGTCTGACATGTTCAGTGGAGCCACCTCTTGGGCAGGAGGTCGTTTCTGTCACTAGTGGGCAAGGGGAATCCACAAGCAGACAAGTTACACTTGACAATCCCTTGGCTGGACTCAGTGGCTCACACCTGTAATCCCAGCACTTTGGGAGGCTGAGTCCAAAGGACCTCTTGAGCCCAGAGGTTCAAGACCAGCCTGGGCAACATAGTGAGACCTCTTCTCTAAAAAAAAAAAAAGTTTCTCTTGTCCATGTCAGCTCTGGCATGTCTCTCTATCTCTCCTCTTTTCCTTCTCTAATAAACTTTGTTTAAA
The DNA here is from genome assembly GCA_027257055.1 of Cephalopachus bancanus. Classification (NCBI taxonomy): domain Eukaryota; kingdom Metazoa; phylum Chordata; class Mammalia; order Primates; family Tarsiidae; genus Cephalopachus; species Cephalopachus bancanus. The sequence continues at coordinate 143,740 of JAPVLO010000007.1, forward strand.
AACTTAAAAAAAAAAAAAACTAGCCAGGTATGGTGGTGTATGCCTGTAGTTCCAGCTACTTGGGAGGCTGAGGTAGAAGGATCATTTGAGCATAGGTGGTCAAGGCTGTGGTAGCCTTGATCATGTCACTGCAATCCAGCCTGGACAGCAGAGTGAGACTCTGACTCAAAAAACAAAAAAGTTAACGTTAAAAAAAAAATCCTTGTGACCCTCTGCGATATGTATACAGACAGCACTTAGCATGTGTCAGTGTATAACCAAATCTGTTTCTTCTGTTGTTTACTCGCTGAGGCATTAGTCAGTAGAGTGGCAGAAGAAAGACTTCCCTGTTTTTGTTTTTTGAGGAGTCTCATTCTGTCGCCCAGGCTGGAGTGCAATGACACACTCATGACCACCCCAGCCTTGACCTGCTGGGCTCAGGCAATCCTTCTGCCTCAGCCTTCCAAGTAGCTGGAACTACAGGCGCGCCCCACCATGCCCAGCTAATTTTTTGATTTACTGTAGAGATGAGGTCCATCAAGTTGCCCAGGCTGGTCTCAAACCCGCGGGCTCAGGCAATCCTCTCACCTCGGCCTCCCAAAGTGCTGGGATCATAGGCGTGAGCCACCGTGCCCAGCTCAGCTCCTGTCTGCTTCACGGGTTAACCCCTGCCTGGTGGGACCTGCTGCGTCCTGGGGTATGAGCTGGGTCTGGGGCCAAACCCTACCGCTGTCTCGTCTCTGCCACGTAGCCCGTGCTTCCTCACAAGCTCAAGCCCACAAAGGCTTGAGGAACCGTGGATGGCATCGCGGAGCAGCCAGAGACCCAGTGTCATCGTGCTCCTTCCCAGGTCACCAGGCTCCTGGCGACCCCCTCCATGCACCCCCCGGCCGGGTGGTGGTTCAGGATCCCTCCTCCCCCCACAGACGTGCTGTTCTACCACTTCCTCCACCATGTGACCGACCTGAAGAAGACGCAGATCACGGTGGTGTTTGACATGCTGGACTGGAGCACTGTGGGCGAGATCAGCTTCGACAAGTTCTACATGCTGGTGTGCATCCTGCTGGCGCAGGAGGCGAGTGGAGCCGGCCGTCCTCCTGCTAAAGGGAGCACTCAGTGGCTTAGGATCCCATCCCAACTCTTCTTTCCCTACAGAGAAGAGGAGGAAAACAATGGGGGCAGGGCGGGGGGAACTAATTCTGGGTTGAAGGCCCATCCCCGCTGTTGGCTGTCCACAGCCCTGGCCCACCGCCTTCCCTGAAGGCCCGGCCCCTCACCTGTGCTGTCAGGGGATTTTCACATGCTCACTCTCACCAGGTCCCTTTCCTCAGAGAACACTCTGGAAGGGATGAGGGGTGGATGGGGAGAAGAAATGCACTTCCTGGGTCCACTCCTTGCAGAATACACACTTACACTGGGTATTTGCCTATTTCCCACTTTTTTTTTTAATTCAGAGTCTCACTCTTTGTCACCCAGGCTGGAATGTACACTCAGGGCCACCACAGCCTCGACCTGCTGGGCTCAGGCGATTCTTCCGCCCGTCTTCCAAGTAGCTGGAACAACAGGCTCAGGACACCATGCCCGGCTAGTTTTTTGTGATTTATTGTAGAGTCAAGGTCTCACCAAATTGCACAGACTGGTCTTGAACCCCCAGGCTCAGACATCCTCTCGCCTTGGCCTCTCAAAGTGCTGGGATTACAGGCTGAGTCACCATGCCTGGCCTTTTTTATTTTTTTCGAGTCGGAGTCTCTGTGACCCAGGATGGAGTGCAGTGGCACACCCACGGCCACTGCAGCCTCAACCTGCTGGGCTCCGGCGATCCTTCCGCCTCAGCCTTCCAAGTAGCTGGAACTACAGGCACGCTCCGCCATGCCTGGCTAATTTTTTGATTTATTGTAGAGATGAGGTCTCGCCAAGTTGCCCAGGGTTTTCTCAAACCCGTGGGTTCAGGCAATCCTCTCACCTCAGCCTCCCAAAGTGCTGGGATTATAGGCATGCCCAACCCTATTTCCCACTTTCTGAGGAATGGAAGTCATCATCTGGTCACCAGCATCACAATGTCCCACGAGACTGTCACCAGGTGTAAGGAGACGCTCTGTGGTAAATGGCGTTTTGTCTTCCCACAGAAGCAATCACCACAGGTTGTATCACTCAAGTCCCCTCTGACTATGGATGCAGGACTTGATGCAGATGACAGAACCCTTCCCACCCTGAGCGACTGTGGTCTTGCCTTTCAGTTCTCTAGGCTGGCGGATGAAGCCGTTACCGCTTTCTCTCCACAGAACCATCTGGAGGAGCAGTTCATGTACCGCCATTCCCGGCCCATCTTTGACCTGTTTGACCTGAATGGGGACCTGAAACTTGGTGCAAAAAACTTCCACATGTTCAGGTTTCTCTTCAATATTCAAAAGCAGCAACTCAGAGAGCTCTTCCATGACTTTGACATCTCAGGGGACCGTGTGAGTACAGACCCCCCAAATGCGGCATGGCAGCGTCCTTCCAGGAGCAGAGGACAATGTCCTGCTGACTATAGGAGAGATGCGTGAGGAGGAGGGTGGGAAAAGCCCACTCAAACGAGTGGACTGTGTGGCTCTAGGATCAGACCAAACCCGAAGCGGCTTGTGGGCCCTTGGAGAGCAAGGACTGCCTAGGCGCTCCATCATGTAATATGGACACAAATCACAGTTTAGAGAAGGAAATACAACAATATGGCAGTAACTGGTGCTGGGGGAAGAGTATGCAGATTTGAATAAGTAGAAAACATTCTATGATGGGGGTATATGAGCAGAACTCTAAGAGCTGGGCATGGTGGTACGTGCCTGTCATCCCAGCTACTTCAAGGCAGAGGCAAGAGGATGGCTTGAGCCTAGGAGTTAGAGACCAGCCTAAGCAACATTGCAAGGTCGTCTATAAAAAAAATTATATATATATATAATATATATATTTTATATAATATATATTATATATATATATCCTGGTCAGACACAGTAGTTCACACCTATAATCCCAGCACTTTGGGAGGCCAAAGTGAGAGGATTGCCTGAGCCCATGGGTTGAAGACCAGCTGGGGCAACTTGGTGAGACCTCGTCTCTACAGTGAATCAAAAAATTAGCCAGGTGTGGCGGTGCGTATCTGTAGTTCCAGCTACTTGGAAGGCTGAGGCAAAAGAATTGCCTGAGCCCAGCAGGTTGAGGCTGCTTTGGCTGTGAGCATGGTCCTGCACTTCGGCCTGGGTGACAGAGTGAGACTCCAACTCAAAAAATAAACTAAAATATAAAAAAAGAGGAAATCTAGGCCTGGTGCAGTGGCTCACATCTGTAATTTCAGCAATTTGGGAGGCCAAGGCAGGAGGATCCCTTGAAGCCAGGAGCTTGAGAACAACCTGGGCGACATAAAAAGACCTCATCTCTACAGAAAAATTAAAAAAATTAGCTGGGCGTAGTGATGTGCACCTGTCATCCCAGCTACTCGGGAAGCAGAAGGATTGCCTGAGCCCAGGAGGTTGAGGCTGTGGTGAGGAATGATTGTGCCACTGCACGACAGCCTGGGTGACTGAGTGAGACCCCGACTTAAAAAGAGGAAATCTGTGTTAGGGAACCAAGTGGGAGCTAAGGTTTAACGGTGGTTCGCACTGTGAAGAGCCTTCGATGCCAGCCTGGAGCTTCTGGACTTGACGTAGTAGCAGAGTGACCCTTGTTCCTTCAGATTCTACAGTGGCCTCACTCTTCCTGGTACTTAGACGAGTCAGACCAGCATTATTTCCTAATTACCGAGCCTCTTCACATTTCCGGGTTTTTAAATAAGAAATGATTATAATCTGCTGTCATCTGAAACAAGGTAGTGGATCTGTCCTGAAATAATTTTTCTTTTTTTCCCCCTAACAAAAGTGTCTTAATTACAACGAATTTAAGCTGTATACCATCTTCTCCGTTGACAAAGCACAGGAGAGGCAGAAAGCAGAGAAAGAGAAATCTCTGCTCAAAAAGGAAATGTCACAGCAAGTTGATGCGAGCCAGAGTCTCTTGGAAAAAATGGGACCTGAAAGTCGAGAACATGATTAAACTGTTAATATGTCCAAAAATAAACTGAGGGCAGAGTGGGTGTTTTGACAATGACTTTTATGTATGAAGGGTCCAGATGAGCTCCCTTCAGTTGGCAGGTTCTGAATGTTATGTGTTTATTTATGTGTTCACTTTTGAGTCTGGGTCTCACTGTCAGCCAGGCTGGAGTGCAATGGCAAGGTCATGATGATCACGGCTCACGGCAGCCTTGACCTCCTGGGCTCAGGGGATCCTTCTGCCTCAGCCTCCTAAGAAGCTGGGACTACGGAAATGCACCACCACACCTGCTAATTTTTGTAGGGATGAGGTCTCGCTATGTTGTGTAGGCTGGTCTTGAAGGACTCAAGTAATCCTCCTGTCTTGGCTACCAAAAGTGCTAGGATTATGGGATTCTAGGTGTGAGCCACCATGCCCGGCCAGGTCCTGAATTTTATTATTATTTTTTTTTTGTAGAGATGAGGAGGATACCTCCTGTTGCTCAGGCTGGTCCTCTCGCCTCTGCCTCCCAAAGAGCTGGGATTACAGGCGTGAGCCACAGTGCCCAGCTGGTCCTGAATTTTAATAATCTATTGACACACATCACAACGTGAAACAACCATTTCCTTTTTGTTGACATGTCCCAGTTCTGCTGCTGCTTTTCGGATGACCCGGCTCAGTAGGTCCCTCTGTGCCCTACAATACCATCATCACTGGAGCCGGGCAGATGAAAGACAAATCTTTCCCGATGTCTCTCACTGGTGGTCCGGCTCTCTCAATCCTTTCTGGTCTCCTCTTCCTTAAGCCAAGACCACCGTGGCTAGATGCCGGAGATTTCACAATGGCCAGTGATGAAGTGCCTTCAGCCACAGAGAAGCTGACGTTTAAGGCCATGAAGACTGTATTTCCTAAACCTGAATTACTCTCTGAGTTAGGGGCTTAAATGTGCCAAGTCTGCTAGCATAAAGTAATTATTCCATGCCCTTGTATAATGTTAATTTTTGGATAATGCCTTGAATAATTTAAAAATATTTTTTGGCAAAGGGCTTGCAAATCCTGATTGTACTGTGATGTTAATTATGTCAACAACAACCATACATTAGGTACTTGCTATAGGTTACGCAGGTCTTTAGGCGCAAGGCTTTTGATTTTTTTGGGAGGGAGGGCATCAGGGTCTCACTCTGTTGTCCTGCTGGAGCGCAGCAGCATGATCACAGCTCACCACAGCCTTGACCTCCTGGGCTCAAGCGATCCTTCTAGCAATCCTTCCACCTCAGACTCGAGACTACAGGCACGTGCCACCATGCTCGGCTAATTTTTTTATTTTTTGTGTAGAGACAGGGTCTTGCTATGTTGCCCAGGTTGGTCTTGAACTTCTGGGCTCAAGCAATTCTCTCACCTCAGCCTCCCAAAGTGCTGAGATTATAAGTGTGAGCCACTACGCCCAGCCAAGATGCATGACTTGATTAATCCTTGTAACTCTGCGAATTAGGTGTTATTATCCTCAATTTAGAGATGAGGAAATCGAGACCTAGAGAGGTTAAGAAACTTACTCAAGAACATATGGTTCCTAAATGGTAGGACTAGGATTCAAATTCAAGGTCAATTAGACATCTACTTACAAGCCAGGGACCTAAGACTCTCACCTGTTTAGCAGATTCTGTTTAAGTTTTAAGCTGAAATTTCATTGGCTCAGAAATCCTTTCTGCATGTTAATTATCTCATGTGTTACATCATGAGTTTCTGAGGAACAAGGTTGGGGAGTAAAGAAATATGGCCTCTTAAACCAGTAGTGGTGGTTAATGCCTGTAATCCCAGCACTTTGGGAGGCTGAGGCAAGAGGACTGCCTGAGCAACATGGAGAACCCTTGTCTCTACAATAAATAAAAAATTAGCCTAGTATGGTGGCATGTGTTTGTAGTTCAATCTACTTAGAAGGCTAGGGCAGAAGGATCAACTAAGCCTAGCTTGTCAAGGCTGCAGTGGTTGTGAGCATGCCACTACACTCCAACTCAAATAAACAAATAATAAAATTCAATTACATTTTGCCAATGTGAGAGGATATTGCTTACCTAAGATTGTCATTCACAAGTCAAGTTTGTAGTAATAGAAATCATGCTAATTACTCTGAATACCTCTCTATATTTATCTAACAGACATGAGATCTTGATTTCACACTTTGGAGCATGACTAACATGTTTAGCAGCCAGATCTTCTTCACCACAGTATCACAGAAACGGAATGGAACTCGCAGAGGGGCGGCACAAAACCAGACCTGTGTCCCTTGACTTTGATCTCCGTTTTCTCTCTTTTTTTTTTTTTTTTGAGTTGGAGTCTCTCTGTCGCCCAGACCGGAGTGCAGTGGCTGCTCCCAGCCACCGCAGCGTCGACCTGCTGGGCTCTGGCGATCCTTCCACCTCAGCCTTCCGAGTAGCTGGAACTACAGGCACGCTCTACCACACCCGGCTCACTTTTTATTTATTGTGGAGATGAGGTCTTGCCAAGTTGCCCAGGCGGGTCTTGAACCCACGGGCTCAGGCAATCCACTCACCTCAGCCTCCCAAGACACGGGATTACAGGCTGAGCCACCAAGCCCGGCTTGATCTCCGTTTTCAACGTGGGGATCACCGCACCTATCTCGTGGACATGTCAAGACCAGAAGCGTGCAAGCATCTCACCACAGTGCCCCCTCTAACTCTGATTTGGTGAGGCTTGCAATTCTTCTCTGGGAGAAATTTCCCCGTGGATGCCACTACACGCACCCAGTGTCGAGAGACTAATGCCATCGGGCCTGACAGGCAGCTGGAGATGAGCAGTCAGTCCCAAGTGCCCCAAACTGATCCCATCTTGCTATAGATTTCTGCCTCTTTTGTGGTGGCCTCGATGACTTTTGCTGCCAGACAGCGCTGGAATGCAGGCATGGTTCTGGGAGATAAAACTGAAACAAGGTCTCAGGAAGCTTTCTCTTCTATCTTCCTGGAGATATACAACGGGTAACATTGGCATGTAGATTTTTTTTTTTTGAGTTGGAGTCTCATTCTGTTGCCCAGGCTAGAGTGCAGTGGCACACTCACGGTCACTGCAGCCTCGACCTTCTGGACTCAGGCAATCCTTCCGCCTCAGCCTTCCTAGTAGCTGTAACATGAGGCACATGCCACCACATCTGGCTAATTTTTGTGATTTATTGTAGAGACGAGGTCTCACCAAGTTGCCCAGTCTGGTCTTGAACTCTTGGGTTTAGGCAATCTTCTCGCCTTGGCTTCCCAAGTTGCTGGGATTATAGGCTTGAGCCACCATGCCCAGCCTGGCATGTGGATTTTTTTCAAACATGTCCGCTAAAGCAATGAAAATACCATACCCTTTATTGTTTAAGTATAGGGACAGGAAGGAAAGCTAGCCAAGGACAATAGGTATAGTAGGCATTAATTCTGGCTGAATAATTTTATTTTATTTATTTATTTATTTTTTGAGTTGGAGTCTCACTCTGTCACCCAGACTGGAGTGCAGTGGCCGCTCCCAGCCACCGCAGCCTCGACCTGCTGGGCTCCGGCAATTCTTCCGCCTCAGCTTTACAAGTAGTTGGAACTACAGGCGCGCACTTCCACGCCCGGCTGATTTTTTGATTTATTGTAGAGATGAGGTCTCGCCAAGTTGCCCAGGCAGGTCTCGAACCCGCGGGCTCAGGCAATCCACTCACCTCGGCCTCCCAAAGTGCTGGGATTACAGGCTGAGCCACCGAGCCCGGCCTTGGCTGAATAATTTAATTTTTTATTTTTTGAGTCAGAGTCTCACTCTGTCGCCCAGACTGGAGTGCAGTGGCCGCTCCCGGCCACCGCAGCCTTGACCTGCTGGGCTCCGGTGATCCTTCTGCCTCAGCCTTCCAAGTAGCCGGAATTACAGGCATGCGCTAGCACGCCCGGCTGATTTTTTGATTTACTGTAGAGATGAGGTCTCGCCTGCCCAGGCGGGTCTCAAACCCGCGGGCTCAGGTAATCCACTCACCTCAGCCTCCCAAAGGCGTGGGATTACAGGCTGAGCCACCGAGCCCGGCTTGGCTGAATAATTTTAAACATTTATTTTTTATTTTTATTTTTTAGAGCTAAGAAAGATAAATTTATTAAAGAGAAGATACATTGTGAAGGGCACAATGAACAGGACAGCGGTAAGAATGTCTGCTGTCAGGCCAGGTGCGGTGGCTCAAACCTGTAATCCCAGCACTTTGGGAGGCTAAGGCGAGAGGATTCCTGAGCTCAGGGGTTTGAGAACAGCTTGGGCAACTTGGTGGGACCTCGTCTCTACAATAAATCAAAAAATAAGCCGGGCGTGGTAGTGCACACCTGTAGTTCCAGCTACTTGGAAAGCTGAGGCGGAAGGACTGCCTGAGCCCAGCAGAGACTGGGGTGGCCGTGAGCGTGCCACTGCACTCCAGCCTGGGGGACAGAGTAGTAAGACTCCAACTCAAAAAAAAAAGAAAAAAAAAAGATGTCTGCTGTCTACTGCCTAAACCACATTTATGTGGTTTTAAGAATGAGCAGTTTTATAAGTTTGTAAGTTTTATAAGGTTTCCCCTCTTCTCTGGGAATCATTAGAATGACTTTAAAAAGGTATAATGAGTTAACTAATAGGTTTTATTTATTTATGAATGGGAGTCTCACTCTGTTGCCCAGGCTGGAGTGCAGTGGCATACTCATGGCCACTGCAACCTCAACTTGCTGGGCTCAGATGATCCTTCTGCCTTAGTCCTCCAAGTAGCTGGAACTGCAGGCATGATTCTTTTTTCTCTTTTTTTTTTGAGTTGGAGTCTCACTCTGTTGCCCAGGTTGGAGTGCAGTGGCACGCTACTTACAGCTACTGCAGCCTTGACCTGCTGGGCTCAGGTGATCCTTCCGCCTCAGCCTCCCAAGTAGCTGGAACAGCAGGTGCACGCCACCATGCCCAGCTATTTTTTGTGATTTATTGTAGAGATGAGGTCTCACTAAGTTACCCAGGCTGGTCTCGAACCCCAGCCTTAGGCAATCCTCTCACCTCGGCCTCCCAAAGTCCTGGGATTACAGGCTGAGCCACCGCGCCCAGCCAGCATGATTCTTGAGAGAAAAAAAAACCCAACAGTGTATTTGAGACCAAGAGTTCAACTCAGAAGATGAAGCATTAGTTACAAAGGACCAGGTATGAGTTGGCATAGCAGAGCCTACGCTTGGTGATAATGAACTTCTTATTTATTGAGCTGAGGTTTTAAAAAGGGGGAAAACCTTCACACTTCTCATTAGAATGAGGCAGATTTCCCTTATATAGAGAATAACAATTAAAAACCCAGAATAAAGGCAAAGACAAAGAGAAAATTGAACTTTTTTTTTAAAAAAAGCACAAAATCCCTACATACTAAAATTATACACATCAAGTATTGGTCCAATCTTCTATCAATCTATTTACAATTAAACAGCACCATGGTTTCCTCACCTAGATTAGTTAAACATGCCCAGAGGATTGTTATTCAAAGTGTATGTTCCTTTAAAAGAAAATAAACTCTTAAAGAGAGCGCAAATCCTTAACAAACAAGACCTTTTCCTAGTCATAGATACTGATGACATCATCAATTTTCCTTAAGAAAAAATAGGCTTTTTCTTTTCCAGTTGACAGATTCTGAGAGATGCTGCTATTCAATCTGGGACACAAACAAAAACTTTTTGATGATGGGAGCAATATACTGAACTACCCTCATATCTTCACCACTAAACATAAAAATTCTCCTTTGGAATTAATGCTGCTATCTTATTTTGAATTTGGATTCAATAATCAGCAAACCTAAATTAGATATAACTGCAATCTTTAAAATGATTGCAATAAAATAAAAATAGGGAAGAAGTTAAAGCTCTCAGAAACGTAAGTTACAATTACAGATATATTTAATAGGCTATAGGAAATTGAGTACCATCTTAAACATTACATTTAAGCTAATTAACAGTTTCATCTTGTCATTAAAATTAATAATGGTGCTTCACATCTGAATAGGCATGGAGGGCTGTTTCCTAACTGAGATCAGCCTAAGTGCCTTCTTGCCTTTCCCTTTGCATCTCATGGATTCTTGGGGCACAGTGGTCACATTAGCCCCCTTGTCACTTATGGAAACAACGTTTGAAAGGCTCAAAGTTAAACATAAGTCTTTTCAGCTTTACTCCAGTCATAATACAGAAGAATCAGGTTATCTTACCAAATCGTTCAGTCCCTAACCTAATTTCACATGGTTCTTACTTTGCTTGCTAGGAAAGATGCAGGAGGGAAACCGTCACCACCAGGACTAGAGGTAACGTGAACTGGAAAGCACTAAGGTATACAGCAAGATTTCATTATGTGGTCTCACTGCTGATGTTGAAGTGATACCAGTAAACCTTTACACTTGTACATTTTGAGTTGAAATTGTCTCTAAAAGACTGAAAATAGGCACAGTTCTCCTAGGCACAGATAGAATGGGTTCTCCTTACCACTCCCTGCCAAGTGAAGAGATCAATTATTTTACTATCCTGTAGTGGGAACAGCTGTACTTCATTGTGGCTTCCTGGCCCAGGAACCAGGTGTTTGGGTCATAGTTAGCTATGAAAAGTCCCAAGCACAGCAGATCAATGAAGGTATTAAACAGCAGTGACCTCAGCCAGGGTAGGAAAAAAGCCTCGTTATGTAGATCTTTCAAACCACCTATGCAGCAAGAGGACAAGAGACTTTTCAGCTGAGGATGAACTGACTATCAGAGATCTGGCTGTACCAAGTTATTGCCTAGTGTTTGAGAAGGGTGCCTGCCACCCACATGCTGGAAGGCACCAATGTTGAGTGCGCATATAGTAAGGAGCGCAAAATAGGGACAGGGTGGTGACACAAGAGCACAACGCGCCAGTCTCTGCTCCTTTATGGCAAAATAGTAATTGGGCTAAGAATAAAAACCAGAATAGAAGCAAGCTTCAAATACTGCTCTTTTCAGTTTCCATTTTTAAAAAAAAGCTTAAATTTTATAACTGTTATGTATGGTTTCTGGAAATTATATAATTTGATATATATATATATATATTTTTAATTCCATATTCAAAAGGTGCTTGGTGCTGTTCTTCACGGATGCAATGCTCCATTTATAGTCCAGATCATTTAAATACAGCCATTACAGAGTTGTTGAGTGTTTTAAAACAATTGGTTATCTATTTCTTAACTGCCTCTCAAATTAGACTTGTAATTACATGAGTCTCAAGGCTGGCTCTTTGTTTTATTATTTCGTTGGTCTCCATCACAGATGGAATTTTTCACTGGTAATTCCTCAGAACAAAGTCCATTCATTGGGAATTCAGAGCAGTGAAAGTAAATTTCAGCTGCAGAGCAGAAGTGACAGCAGGCCCCAAAGACCTGGTGACCCAGCAGGGCCGGTCAGTTCTCCACGGGTGTGGGGCTCTGCAGTGGCTGGCTCACGATCACCTGCACCACGTAGTCCTTGGGGATCTTCAGCTCCTCGAACTTCATCTTGTCAGTGAGGGGCCGACCCGAGAAGAACCAGCGCTGGCTGCTCGGCTCCACGCCCTCGGCCGCATGCAGCCGCCGCTTCATGTGGAACACCGTGTCTGTGCTGCGCACCGCCAGCTTGAGGTCTTTGCCCGTGGAGAGGCGCAGGCGCAGCTGACACTCGTACCCTGAGGTGGGTGCTGGCTCAGGGATGTCCAGGGTCTCCATGTCGCTCTTTTCCTCAACCATGTTGATGGGTGGCGCCAAGCAGTAGACGGGAAGCTGGTACCTGCTCCCCAGCTCGTCATAGCACTCTGTGAGTGCACCTTCAAGAAGAGAAGACATGAATGAGAGCTTGAGTCAAACGAATGCATCTTTGTTTATACCTTGCAACGTGCCTACGCTGCTCCTGCTGGCATGCCACCGAAGGGAAAAATATAAACTAAGGCCAATCCCTGCCAGCGGGTCATCTGTGATGGTCAAGCTCCATCCTAATTAAATGCCCAATTGTGTGAATAGTTATCTATTTTCACATTAGCCCAGACCCCTGGGCTCCTTACCCCACCTCTCCTAAGTCATTCCATGGCTCCTTCACAATTCCATTAAAATGCAAGGGAAGTGAAAGCAAACATTTTACTAATACCATTAACACTTAGACCAAATGCAGGGGAAATTTAAGTGACATGGGATCTCTTTTAAAGAAGTGAATTGGCTACTACCTTAAACAAACAGGCAAACAGAAAAGTGGATCCCTAAGGCCAACTCCCCACAAGGTTCCAGAGCAGTTTTCTCTGTGCCTAGATGTCCTGAATGGAAGGGCTTGGCCAGATGTCCTCAGTCCACCGGACCAAACTCAAGAGGACACCTTAGCTGCTGCTACAGACTCACAGCTGATGCATCTCATGAGCACAACTGCCAGAGAAAGGACTGAGGCATTTCACTTCACCTCAATTAGTCAATCTATTATGGAGAAGCTGTGGATTAAAAAGGAGTAACAAGGCCGGGCTCAGTGGCTCAACCTGTAATCCCAGCACTTTGGGAGGCCGAGGTGAGTGGACTGCCTGAGCCCGCGGGTTCGAGACCCGCCTGGGCAACTTGACGAGCCCTCATCTCTACAATAAATCAAAAAATCAGCCGGGTGTGATAGCGCACACCTGTAGTTCCAGCTACTTGGAAGGCTGAAGTGGAAGGATCGTCGGACCCCAGCAGGTCGAGGCTGTGGTGGCCAGGAGCAACCACTGCACTCCAGTCTGGGCGACAGAGTGAGACTCCAGCTCAAAAAAAAAAAAAAAAAAAAGGAGTAACAAAAGGGCTATGAAGTTTATAATGAGCTAGTTCAGGGTGGGGAAAAAAGCCATAATGGCTTTTAAAAAAGTATTAATGGCTAATATCTTTATGTATAAATTATAATTTTTTTTTTTAGTTGTAGTCTCACTTCACTCCATCACCCAGGCTGGAGTGCAGTAGCATGCTCATGGACACTCCAGTGTAGACCTTCTGGGCTCCAGCGATCCTTCCGCCTCAGCCTTCCAAGTCTTTGGAACTACAGGCACATGCTGCCACACCTGGTTAATTTTTGATTTATTGTAGAGACGAGGTCTTGCCAAGGTGCCCAGGCTAGTCTCGAACCAGCGGGCTCTGGCAATCCACTTGCCTCAGCCTCCGAAAGTGCTGGGATTATAGGCTGAGCCACTGAGCCTGACCTACATTATAATTTTAAAAAATATTTTAGAGACGAGGTCTCACTATGTTGCCCAACTGGACTTGAACGCCTGGGCTCAAGCAATCCTCCTGCCTCAGCCTATAGCTGAAGACTACAGGCTCATAAATTACATAATTTTTTTTTTTTGAGTTGGAGTCTCACTCTGTCACCTAAGCTGGAGGGCAGTGGCATGCTCTTGGCCACGGAAGCCTCGACCTGCTGGGCTCAGGAGATCCTTCTGCCTCAGTTTTCCAAGTATCTAGAACTACAGGCACGCACCACCATGCCTGGCTAATTTTTTCTAAAAAATTTACTGTAGAGGTGAGTTTTGCCAGGTTGCCCAGGCTGGTCTTTAACCCGCAGGCTCAGGCGATCCCTCACCTTGGCCTCCCAAAGTGCTGGGATTATAAATGTGAGCCACCATGCCCAGCCATGTTATAATTATCCAGGATTTTTTGGGGGGAACTTTAAAGTATAACTCTCGTCCTGGCCTCCCAAAGTGGTGGGATTATAGGCTGAGCCACTGTGCCTGGCCTGAATGCTTTCTTTTAGGGTTACATATAACATGTCCTTTGCTCAAGCTAGAATATAAATGTTAGCTGATTATCAATTTGGATAAAAAAAAAATCTACCATATTCAAAATACTCATACATAGGATAGTGAATATAGGAACACAAGAAATGGTTATCGCCGGGCTCCGTGGCTCAGCCTGTAATCCCGCGCCTTTGGGAGGCTGAGATGAGTGGATTGCCTGAGCCCGCGGGTTCGAGACCCGCCTGGGCAGCGAGACCTCATCTCTACAATAAATCAAAAAATCAGCCAGGCGTGGTAGCGCATGCCTGTAATTCCGGCTACTTGAAAGGCTGAGGCGGAAGGATTGCCGGAGCCCAGCAGGTCGAGGCGCGGTGGCCGGAAGCGGCCACTGCACTCCAGTTTGGGCGACCGAGTGAGACTCCAACTCAAAAAAAAAAGAAATGGTTATCAATGAACAAATCATTAATGAACAAATCATTAATGAACAAATCATTAATGAACAAATCATTAATGATTGAGTTTAATGTCAATGGGATGAAAATACAAGGCATCTGAAATGAGACTGGAATGTCACCAGCTCATTATAGCCCAATCTGGTTTGCCCTCTAAGTGACATAAGCTGGGCTGGGAAAGCTTAGAAAGCAGAACAGGCCGGGCATGGTAGTTCATGTTCTGCTGTTCTGGATAATCCCAGCACTTTGGGAGGCTGAGGCAAAAGGATTGCCTGAATCCAGGGGTTCGAGATCAGCCTGGGCAACTTGGTGAGACCTTGTCTCCACAATAAATCAAAAAGTTAGAAGGGTGTGGTGGTGCACGACTGTGATTCCAGCTACTTGGAAGGCTGAGGTGGAAGGATCTCCTGAGCCCAGGAGGTTGAGGTTGCAGTGGCTGTGAGTATGCCACTGTACTCCAGCCTGGGCAACAGAGTGAAACTCCTACTCAAAAACAAATAAATACATAAATTTTAGAGATGAGGTCTCGCTATGTTCCCCAGGCTGGACTTGAACTCCTGGGCTCAAGCAATCCTCCTGCCTCAGTTTTCCAAGGTGCTGGGATTATAGGCATGAGCCATTCTGCCTAACCCTCAGCCTTTTTATTAATTAGCTGTACAAACTGGAACAACATTCTTTAACCTGAAATACCTTTCTAATCAGCAAAATGAGGCAGAAAAACTTGGCCTCCAAAGTGTTTTTCAGATTTACATAAGTTTCCTTATCTTCACATAACACGACAGATATAATATACCAGGACTACAAACCAAAGAAGTCAAACTGCAGGCAAAATGATGTCTTGATGAGAAACACCCTCCATCTGAGCCTCCCTAGACCCAGAGCTGGAGATACTGTGCAGCCCCTCCCCCCCTGTTTTTTGAGTTGGAGTCTCACTCTGTTAACCAGGATGGAGTGCAGTGGCACACTCACGACCACTGCAATCTCGACCTCGACCTGCTGGGCTCAGGCAATCCTTCCGCCTCAGTCTTCCAAGTAGCTGGAACTACAGGCACACACCACCATGCCCAGCTAATTTTTCTGATTTACTGCAGAGACGAGGTTTCGCCAAGTTGCCCAGGCTGGTCTCAGACCCCTGGGATCAGGGAATACTCTCACCTCCACCTCCCAAAGTGCTGGAATTACAGACTTGAGTCACAGGGCCCGGTCGTGCAGCCTTTTGTATGATGCTGAAACAGTAGTGCATGCTAGCCTCTAACAGAGACAGTCTAGCAGGCACTGGGGCTCCTTCCAGATCTGAACACTCACATCCCCACCACAGCTAAGAACCAGCATAGCGGAAAATCAACAGCTCTTCCTAGAGCTGTAAGAGGAGGAAGGTCACAGGGCAAACCACTGCTCCAACTGAAGAGGCAGATGGGGGATACAGAGAGTCACATTCATGGGTGGAGGCCAGGAGCTGAACATGGCAGAACAAGTGGAGAGGAGGGAAACTTGAAAATAATGGAAAATTGCCGGAAGCTCAATGTGGACAAGTCTTAGAGAGAAAAATCTCCAGTGGAGGCCCAGTGAAGTAGCTTATGCCTATAATCCCAGCACTTTGGGAAACAAGCGAGAAGACTACTTGAGGCCAGGAGTTTGAGACCAGCCTGGGCAACAAAGCGAGACCTCATCTCTTAAAAAAAAAAAAAAGTTAAAAATTTTAAAAAATCTCCAAGGGGATGTGGTCATGGAGGTCTTGGGGGAAATGATATCTTTGGAGGGGGTTGGCGGCAGCAAAATAAACCATTTGAAAATATGAGCCGGGCTTGGTGGCTCAGCCTGTAATCCCACGCTTTGGGAGGCTGAGGTGAGTGGATTGCCTGAACCCGCGAGTTCGAGACCTGCCTGGGTAACTTGGTGAGACCTCATCTCTAAAATAAATTTTAAAAAATCAGCCGGGCGTGGTAGCATGTGCCTGTAATTCCGGCTACTCAGAAGGCTGAGGCGGAAGAATTGCCGGAGCCCAGCAGGTTGAGGCTGCAGTGGCCGAGAGTGGCTACTGCACTCCAGTCTGGGCGGCAGAGTGAGACTCCAACTCAAAAAAAAAAAAAAAAAATGCCAGCACAGGCCAGGCTCGGTGGCTCAGCCTGTAATCCCAACATTTTGGGAGGCCTAGGCGAGTGAATTGCCCGAGTCCGCGGGTTCGAGACCCGCCTGGGCAACTTGGCAAGACTTTTTCTCTACAATAAATCAAAAATTAGCCGGGTGTGGTAGCACAAGGCTGTAGTTCTAGCTACTTGGAAGGCTGAGGCAGAAGGATCGCCAGAGCCCAGCGGGGTGAGGCTGCAGTGGCCGGAAGTGTGCCACTGCCCTCTAGCCTGGTCGACACAGTGAGACTCCAACTCAAAAAATAAAAATAAAAATAAAATAAAATAAAAATATGCTAGCACATTGTGCCCTCAGGAGAAACTTTAATTAGAGCGTAACCTGCTGGGGTTTCATCAGAGCCTGACTGACCTGGGAAAAGAAAAATACCTTCTCCAGCCCACTCTAGCCATCCTGCCCCACCCAAGGCAGGGATGATGACTGAGAAGCCCTGGTGAAGTCCACATACCAGAGTCAGGGGTCAGGAAAAGAAGCCCGAGCCCAGGGCTGCAGGAGGCTTCCCTCCCCCGACATGACTGCCACATGATCAAAGGCCTGTTTAATGCAGGTCCTTTTACCCAGCGTACCATGTCCACCTTTCTTTCAAGAAGAAATTACAATATAGACAAAGTGGCAAAATACAGTCAGTCTGAAGAGACATAGCAAGCATCAAACGCGACTCAGAGATAGCAGGAGGGTGAGAATTACTAGATTGGGAAGTTAAAGCTTTATGATTAATATGCTAATAATCTAATGGATCAAGTAGAAAACATTCGAGAACAGATGGGTCATGTAAGAAGAGAGATGGGAATTTCAAAAACAGAACCAAAAGAAGTGAGAGCCCAGCCTGGGCAACTTGGCGAGACCTCATCTCTACAATAAGCCAGAAAAATTAGCTGGGTATGGTGGCGCATTTCTGTATTTCCAGCTACTTGGAAGGCTGAGGCGGAAGGATTGCCTGAGTCCAGCAGGTTGAAGCAGCAGTGGCTGTAAGCGTACCACTGCACTCCAGCCTGGGCAACAGAGTGAGGCTCCAACTCAAAACAAACAAACAAAAAACATATATTCAATGCTTATGTATAAGTGAAAGAAACAACAGCTATGATATAAGAGTCAGGAAAAATTAAGATTATTTTATCATAAGACACACTACCTGTGAAGTGGTATAGTGTTAGGTGAAAGAAGACTTGGGATAAATGTTTATTGCAAATCCTTTTTTTTTTTTTGAGTTGGAGTCTCACTCTGTCACCCAGGCTGGAGTGTAGTGATGCTTATGGCCACCACAGCCTTGACCTGCTGGGCTCAGATGATCCTTCCACCTAAGCCTTCCAAGTAGCTGGAACTACAGGCACGCACCACCATACCCTGCTAATTTTTTTTTTTTTTTTAGTTGGAGTCTCACTCTGTCGCCCAGACTGGAGTGCAGTGGCATGCTCCTGGCCACTGCAGCCTTAACCTGCTGGGCTCCAGCAATCCTTCCACCTCAGTCTTCCAAGTAGCTGGAACTAAAGGCGCGTGCTACCACAGCCAGCTAATTTTTAATTTTTATTGTAGAAACGAGGTCTCACCAAGTTGCCCAGGCTGGTCTCGAATTCGTGGGCTCAGGCAATCCACTCGCCTCAGCCTCCCAAAGTGCTGGGATTACAGGCTGAGCCACCGAGCCCAGCTGATCTGACTTAATTTTAAGACTATAGTTTTATGGGGTTCTCCTCTTTCCAAATTAAATATCTTAGATAATAAAGTATTAATAAAAATAATGTTTATTTACATTGTAGTCCATAACTGAATATTACCCCAGAATTACCTATTCAGAACAGACTGGCTCCTCTGTGGCCTAGACTCTCAAACAATATACCTCCAGTCCTCCACCATTAATGGTCCCAAATCTCTTCATTAAGGAAAAATTGCTCTGTGAGTAGTGATTCTACCACACAACCTCTTACGGACCTAAAAGGATCACCAGATAACAATTCTTACATTCCACAGTCACTGCATAAACATTTATTGAACACCTTGAAGTTTGTAGGGCATGTCACTGGCACTCAGGAGAGACGGTTTCAAGATAGCCAGGACTTAACAGGGCTTATAAACAAGGTGAGCAGACACAACATACCCATCATCATTTTAAGTACAAATATATATTGAAAATCAAACATAGGTGCTGAGCTATCACAGAGTAGAAAGGTGACTAGTGCTGGCAGAACCAACAGGGAGAAATTCTATAGACAAGGTGTGCTCTGGGTATAACCTTAAAGGACACAGAAAAAGTCAGGCGCGGTGGGTCACACCTGTAATCCCAGCACTTGGGAAGGCAGAGGTGAGAGGACTGCCTGAGCCTAGGGGTTTGAGAACAGCCTGGGCAACTTGGCAAGACCTCATCTCTATAATAAATAAAAAAATTAGCCGGGCTTGGTAGTACATGCCTGTGGTTCTAGCTTCTTGGAAGGCTGAGGCGGAAGGATCACCTGAGCCCAGCAGGTCGAGGATGCGGTGCCCGTGAGCATGCCACTACACTCCAGCCTAAGCGACAGTGACACTGACTCAAAAATTAAAATAAAAAAAAGGCACAGAAAAGAAGTGAAGGGCATCCCGATAGGAATGCTCTGGAAGTGAGGATAACTACAAGGAAAGCAGGGAGCACTAAGCAGCTTGCTGAGGTGGGGTACAGGATCAATGACGTGAAATGATGAATCAGCAACAATAGTGAAACTTGAGTGTAAGGTTCAGGAGTTTAGGCTCACCACTAAAGGAAATGACACACACAGGTAAATAAGACATTCACTCCACAAACACTCACTGTCTTTTATGTACCAGTGGATGCTGCAGGTGCTATGGCTGGGCTGGTGAGCAAGACAAAGCCTGATGATCACTGTATCATCCACACGAAGGGAGAAAGACTGACTGGAATTAGGGGCCCTGTGGACACGATTGCCTCACCACAAAAATGGAAATAATCAATCTGAGAGAACCAGTGGCAACTGGCAGAACCTAATGATAGGTTAGATTTGATGGAAAAAAAAAGGAAAGAATAATCACGTAACTGGGAAACCAGAGTGACAGAAAAATAGAGAATTTAGAGATACATGATTTATTTATTTATTTATTTTTAAACTTTTTTTCGAGTTGTAGTCTCACTGTCGCCCAGGCTAGAGTGCAGTGGCTCACTCTCAGCCACCACAACCTCCATCTACTGGGCTCAGGTGATCCTTCTGCCTTAGCCTTCGAAGTAGCCGCAACTACAGGCGTGCACTACCATGCCCAGCTACTTTTTTGAAGCACTGTAGAAATGAGGTCTCGCCAAGTTGCCCAGGCTGGTCTCGAACTCCTGGGCTCAGGCAATCTTCTTACCTTGGCCTCCCAAAGTGCTGGGACTACAGGCGTGAGTCACTGCGCCTGGCTTTTTGCTTAGTTTTAACTGCTCCAGGTTTGACAAGATACTTCAAATGAATTATCTACAGGTAACTGAAGCAGCAGATTGGAAAAAGTTAGTGTAAAGATAGTTTGGATAGTAATAATTTCCAATAACCAGTTTACATGTAAAAGCTAACACGAGTTCTACTAGTTCTACCTCTGACCCAGCACTTTACACACATTAACATTTAATTCCCATGACAGCACAATAAGGCAAGTTCATTCTATCCATTTTACAGATGGGAAAATTGAAGTAAAGAAGAGTAACTTTTGCCCAAGGTTTTCAACTGGTAATTGGCAGAAATAATCAAATTCCTGAAGAAGTAAATGCATAATATAAGGTTAAGGGTACAGGGCTTGGTTCTCGTGCTAATGATAGGGTTAATGAGGAGGAGGAGGAAATGTACTCGGAGGAAAACAAAAGGCAGAAGTCAAACACAAGAGGGATGAAGAGCCAGAATGAGTCACCAGGAGCAGGAAGCCCCCAGTGCCCGACACAGCTTGACACATCTGCCAGTGATGTCGACAACAGGTCCAAGGAGGAAATGGAAGATGAGCCATGAAGGCAGTCCAAAGAAAATGTTGGGGACTGAGACACTTCAGTGGTATGGAAAGAAAACAGACCTACTGCTGCCACTGTCTCATCTATGATATTTAAGAGTGTGAAAAAATGGGCAACAGGAGATAGTGAGGCTTGCTCAAAGAAACTCAGTGTATTTTTAAACAAAAGGGAAGAAACATTCTAAAAGCTGATGACATAAGAATTTCTGTACTCTTCCCAAATCATTTTAACTATGTTTACACTTGCAATTTGCAAGAGGCTATTGTCACCACCACCGAGCACCAGTTCATCTAGCCAGTCTCTACTGGTTTTACAGATGTTTCAGCCAGGCTCATTTTCATCGCTCTCCTGACATCCTCTGCAAAAGGACAGCCTTTTTCTTCTATCTTCCCTCTCATAAACCTACTGTAGGCCTCAAGACCTAGCAGGGACAGATGGTCACCAGGCTAAATCAGTGCCAGGGCATCCTCTCCCCAGGCCAGGAAGCCCTGAACACTCGCTCCCCATGGGAGGAAAAACGCTGCCAAGGTTCCAGCTCTGTTCTGATTTCACACAGAATTTTCTAAAGTTGTTTCTATTTATCTTCCCTCTAGATGACTGGCTCAGATGTTTCCTTGGTCAACTGTTTTCCATGGCTGTTTTTAATTATGCTTCAAAAACTCCACTCCACTCCTAAATGCCATTAGGTCTATACTAAAAATAAAAAGCAAGACGTGTTTTTAAGTGTTAAAGGCATCACTGCTTAGCCTTCTGGGCTCTCACTTCCTGTAGACCGCTGCTCAGTGTTAGCGCTTTTACCACTTGAGACTCATATAACTACATGAACAGGTTTACAAAAGTTAATCAATGTCTGCATAGTGTATGGAAATGTTATCTTGATTATGGCTGTAGTTTATGAGTATATACATGTCAAAGCTGACCAAACTGTACACTTTAAATATGTGCTGTTTAGCACACTTCAATGTGTCTCAATAAAGGTGAGCAAATTTCTTAGATCATGTTGGAAATCTAGTTTGGAAAACCACCCTCCCAAAATGAATTAAGAGGCAACGCCCTATAACTCCAAGGTTGTCATAACACCAGAGTATCTTCCAGGCATGCAGGAATGGATATCTTTACTCTTGACTTCTCCTTCCTAGCAGACACAGAAGTCTTGAACTCTTTTACTTCTCAACAGTCATGGCTTTCGATGGCAAAGGAAGGCCTCCACATCTGAGTGAGCTGGACACCGACAAAAAGAATGAGAACACTGACATGACAGCATGAGTGGAAAGGAATGAACAGTGGGGTTCAGGCCGTGCAAGCTCAAGCCCAACAGAGGAACAAAAGATTGGAGGAGAAACAGTGAGATATAGGAGAGGTGGCTTTGGAGTCGACTGTGTCCCCATTTGCATTTGGACCCTAATTTTGGACATGTTGAGTCTATTTCCTCAAGGATTATAGAACCCAACTCACAAGACTGTTTTAAGGGTTAAATAATAAAACGTGCAAAATTGCCGAGTACATGTAACAAACCCATAGAGACCACTTAATAATGTTGACTCTCTTCTTGCAATTTTTTTTAGAGATGAGGTCTCACCAAGTTGCCCAGGTTGGTCTCGAACCCCTGGGCTCAGTCAGGCAATCTTCTCGCCTCAGCTTCCCAAAGTGCCAGGATTACGGGTATGAGCCACTGCACCAATCATGGATCACTACAGCTTCAAACTCTTGGACCCAAGTGGGACTACAGGCATGTGCCACAATACTCAGCTAATTTTTAAATTTTTTTGAAGAGATGGGGTCTTGCTATGTTGCCTAGGCTGGTCTCTAACTCCCGGGCTCAAGCAATCCTCTCTCCTTGGCTTCCCAAAGTGCTGGGTACAGGCATAAGCCACCATCCTAGCCCGTGACCTGCTTCTTATTGGGCTTCTGACACACATAAGGGAAATAGAGGCAAGGCCTACACATATGCATTCCCTGTCTATCTGTCTTAAAATAATCTGCTTGCTTCCCTTTAACATTAGTAGAAGTATATCATTTTAAAGTATTCTACATACTGGGCAAGGGACCTAAAACGTTAGACATCAAAGAAACATTAAAGGTTACCTGTGTAATCACTTAATTTTTTTATTTTTTTGTGAGCTGGAGTCTCACTCTGTCGCCCAGACTGGAGTGCAGTGGCTGCTCCCAGCCACGGCAGCCTCGACCTGCTGGGCTCCAGTGATCCTTCCGCCTCAGCCTTCCAAGTAGCTGGAACTACAGGCGCGCGCTATCACATCCGGCTAATTTTTTGATTTATTGTAGAGATGAGGTCTCACCAAGTTGCCCAGGCAGGTCTTGAACCCACGGGCTCAGGCAATCCACTCACCTCAGCTTCCCAAGGCGTGGGATTACAGGCTGAGCCACCAAGCCCGGCTGTAATCACTTTAAAGAACACAGAAATGAAATGACTTATCCAGGGCACTGAGGTGCTTTAGTTACTGTTATCCAACACTTGAGTTCAGATCCCAATTTCATGACTTACACCTTAGGTGAATGATGCAACCTTTCTGTGCTTCAGTTTTCTCACCTTTGTAAAATGGGGGTGGTGTAAGTGACTATTACAGGCATGAGAATTCAATAATATTAATTCCAAAAATGAGTTACAAATATTGTACTATTATTAATTCTTAGTCTATTATGTTCTTTTTTTTTTTTTAATTGGAATCTCACTGTGTCGCCCACACTAGAGTGCAGTGGCACACTCATGGCCATTGCAGCCTTGACCTGCTGGGCTCAGGTGATCCTTTTGCCTCAGCCTTCCAAGTAGCTGGAACCACAGTCATGCACCACCATGCCCGGCTGATTTCTCGATTTATTGTAGAGACGCGGTCTTGCCATGTTGCTCAGGCTGGTCTCGAATCCCTGAGCTCAGGTAATCCTCTCGCCTCTGCCTCCCAAAGTGCTGGGATTGCAGGCGTGAGCCACTGCGCCTGGCTAGTCCATTCTTTTCATATGTTGGCTCCCTATATACAGAATGCTTTCTTTATGCTATTTATAAATGCCTTAGTTTAAAAAAAATTATTGCATCATACATAATGCACATTTAATATTTTCAGGTAAAGATGACTAGGAAAAAGAAGAAGAAATTCTGGGCAACTCCTTTCACATATAACAAATTCTGTGACAAGAATTTTTTTAAAAAGTCTCTAAGAATTAACTTTTTCTACCTCCCTAAGCATGAAGGAAGGACAAAAGAAATAGGACTTCCAAAGTCAAATTGAAGAACTGGCAACATTTAGCCACAAGAAATAAAAACTGAAGTTAATCATTTTAAATTTCTGTTTCCAAACAGAAAAATTTCAGTTTGAGTAAAAATGAGCAGCTACCCCATCCATTCAAGGAAGGTAAGGGAGTAATAGTTACATTTGAATTGTACAGATATAAAAAACATGTTACAGGAAATAATCTCACACCCAGAATTACGCCTGTAGTTCCAACTACTTGGAAGGCTGAGGTGAAAGGATCACCTGAGCCCTGCAGGTCAAGGCTGCGGTGGCTATGAGTGTGCCACTGTACTCCAGCCTGGGCAACAAAGAGAGACTCCAACTCAAAAAACAAACAAACAAAAAAAAACCAAGACAGTAAGTAAAAAAAAATGCTGTGCAAATCATGAAAAATAAAGCTCTTGTAGGACAAGAAATGGTAGCAGGGGCTGGGAGTGGTGGCTCACACCTGTAATCCCAGCACTTTGGAAGGCTGAGGTGAGAGAACTGCCTGAACCTACAGGTTTGAGACTCCAACTCAAAACAAAAGAAAAAAAACGGCCTGGGCAACTTGGCGAGACCTCATCTCTATAATAAATCAAAAAATTTGCCAGGCTTGGTGATACGTGCCTGTAATTCCTACTACTTGGAAGGCTGAGGCAGAAGGATCACCTGAGCCCAGTAGGTAGATGCTGTGGTGGCTGTGAACATGCCATTGCACTCCAGCCGGGTTGACAGAATGAGAGACTCTAAACTCAAAAATAAATAATAATAATAATAATAATAATAATACACTGAGGACTTATCACTGACATTAACAGAGGAAGATAATTAAAAGGTATATTGTTATTTTGTTCTCTGACAAGGCAGGAATATAATAATTAAAAACTGATGACTAGAATTGAGGTAAGAACATAATTATCAATGGAACCACTATGAGAAAAAGAAATGAAGGAAGAAACATGGGGAAATGGGGTTTTATTGTTTCCTTCAAAAATAACTCAGAAAAGACAGCAACCTTAGAAAAAAAGGGCATAGACAAATACATTACTTTGGGGTATGGAACACTGATAGATCCTAAATACAGTGTAAACCAAAAGGGGCACAATCCTTGTGAGCATGTAATCTACAACAGACAATACAACAAGGCATGCAAACAGCTTTTACAAACACATTTTCAAGAGCATTTTGTAATATTTATGTTGGGAGGATAATAGTGTGAACAAGGTTAAGGAAATAACAGATTATGGAAGAGAATACGGGTTAGATGAAAACAAGAAAGGAGAGATCTGGGTTGAAGAGGGCTTAGAAAGGAGTGTACGATTCAGGATCTCTCCAGACTGACAATCTGTGATCTGCTTAATACGCTTTATAGGTAACGCTGAGAGACGCGTAGAGGTAGAGTTGACAGGGATAACGTGGTATGGGACACGGTGTTTTGCTTTGGTTAACTTTTTTTTTTTTTTTTTTGAGTCAGAGTCTCACTCTGTTGCCCAGGCTGGAGTGCAGTGGCATGTTCACGGCCATAGCAGCCTTGATCTGCTGGACTCAGGCGATCCTTATGCCTTAGCCTTCCAAGTATCTGAAACTATAGGCACACGCCACCACACCCGGATAATTTTTTGATTTATTGTAGAAATGAGGTCTCTCCAAGTTGCCCAGGTTGGTCTGGAACCCGTGGGCTCAGGCAATCCTCTCACCTCGGCCTCCCAAAGTGCTGGGATTATAGGCAGGCGTGAGCCACCACACCCAGTCTGGTTAACTTCTTTGGTGTGCAGTTAATAAATCTCTTAGCACTATTGCTGTTGGATCAACCCAATCTCAAAAGCCCATGAGGCATATGCCCAAGGACCAAATCCCTAAAAGCCAAAGAAAGATGCCACCATTAGACAATAATACATCCAGAAAATGATCAAAATCTACAAGTAAATATTTCAGTTCAGGGCATTTACTTGTCAATGTTAGCTTAGGAAATAAAATCATCAGCACTGTTTACTTATTTATTTATTTATTTTGAGTTGGAGTTTCACTCCATTGCCCAGACTGGAGTGCAGTGGCCGCTCCTGGCCACCGCAGCCTCGACCTGCTGGACTCCGGCAATCCTTCCGCCTCAGCCTTCCAAGTAGCTGGAACTACACATGCATGCTACCACACCCAGCTAATTTTTTATTTATTGTAGAGATGAGGTCTCGCCAAGTTGCCCAGGTGGGTCTCAAACCCGCGGGCTCAGGCAATTCACTCACCTCAGCCTCCCAAAGTGCAGGATTACAGGCTGAGCCACCGAGCCCGGCCAGCACTATTTATTAAGTGCTTTTTGAATACCAGGCACTATGGTAAACAATTACATGTATTATTATTACATTATTCAACACATCCATCTTATGAGGTAGTTACTACTCATATTTTACAGACGAGAAAATTGAAGTTCACAAAGAAGTGATTTGCCCCAAGTCACAAGGCTATAAGTAATACAGTAGGAACCAAAGTAAGACTAGGTTGATACTGAAGGCTGAGCTAAATAACAGCCATAACATATGCAATAAGTTTTTATTTTTTGAGTCAGAGTCTCTCTCTGTCACTCAGGCTGGAGTGCAGTGGCACGCTCATGGCCATGGCAGCCTCAACCTACTAGGCTCAGGTGATCCTCCTGCCTCAGCCTTTCAAATAGCTGGAACCACAGGTGTGTGCCACCACACCTGGCTGATTTTTTTAAATTTATTTATTGTAGAAACCAGGTCCTGCCATGTTGCTCAGGCTGGTTTTGAACCCCTGAGCTCAGGCAATCCTCTCGCCTCCACCTCCCAAAGTCCTGGGATTACAGGCTTGAGCCACTGCACCTGGCTTTTATGTAATAAGTTAAATGCAAAATATGAAGTACTTTGGGGTGTTCAAGGGGCAACATGACACAATGTGCTCAAAGTCAAATTTCAAGTATATAACTACACAAAAAAGATGGAAAGAATTTCAGTAATACCACTGAGTAGGTCTAGGTATGAGCTTACAATTAAACAGCTTAGTTATATACTGATGGTGAGTTAGAGAGAATATAAGAAAACATAATTAAAAGGCCCACTCACAAAGTATAAGAATAATAAAGGAATTCAATTAAGGGTGCCAATGTCAATAATATTAATACCCAGAAAGTTATCACAGAGTTTTGAGAGAGTAAAGTTCAGACATCAGTTAGATTCTTTTACACTTACACAGAAAGTATTCTTAAACACAGGAGGGGAACAGTGGCTCATCCAATATTCTCAAGTGTCCAAGTGTCCAAGCATAATTTTCCCTCATTTGTTGATTGCTGGGCTGCCAGCAACATCCCTTTTCTTGGTAATTTACACAGATAGGCAAAATAAGGGCCTTGGATTTTTCAAGGTCTGAGTCACATTCAATAGGCTCCAGCCTTACCTCACATAGAGCTATACTGCCTCCGTTCACTCTTTTTTTTTTTTGTCTTTTTGAGTTGGCGTCTCACTCTGTTGCCCAAACTGGAGTGCAGTAGCATGCTCACAGTCACTCCAGCATTGACCTGCTGGGCTCCAACGATCCTTCTGACTCACCCTTCAAAGTAGCTGGAACTACAGGCACGTGCTACCCTGTCTGGCTAATTTTATTTTATTTTTTATTTATTGTAGAGATGGGGTCTCGCCAAGTTGCCCAGGCTGTTCTCAAACCCGCAGGCTCAGGCAATCCTCTCACCTTGGCCTCCCAAAGTGCTTGAGCCACTTGACACAGAGTGCAAGAACATAAAGCAGGTGATTAAATAATGAAATTCACTGTTCCTCTAAGAATGTAGACAAAGGGAGATACGGGGGTGGGTGGGTAGGGTGCACAACGAAGGTATAATGAATAGAAAACAATGCACAGAAATGTAGGTGGCTATCTATCATATGGATCTGAAAAGGCAACCTAGAAAAATATTAACTTAAAAACTAAAGAAGTAGGCTGGGGGCAGTGGCTCATACCTGTAATCTCAGCATTTTGGGAGGCAGAGGCAAGAGGATTACCTGAGCCCAGGGATTTGAGGCCAGCCTGGGCAACTTGGAGAGACTTCGTCTCTACAATAAATAAAAAAATTAGCTGGGTGTTGTGGCACGCACCTGTATTTCTAGCTACTTGGAAGGCTGAGAGGAAGGATCGCCTGAGCCCAGCGGGCTGAAGCTGTGGTGGCCAGAAGCGTGCCACTGCACTCCAGCCTGGGTGACAGAGTGAAACTCCAACTCAAAACTCCCCAGAAAATGAAAGAGGCAAATAAATGTACTAATACAGAAATCAAAAGAAAAAAGAATGTAAATGCAAAATTATATCTCAGTATAGCACGCAAACAATAGTACATGTTTGGGTTCAACATATATGCATCCCTAGAAAAACTGAAGCTTGTGGTTATCCTCAGACTCACATTTCTAAGCAAAAGAGAGATGTTTTTAATAATGCAGGGCTACATAGAAAACTGTCCTTAAAAACATGAGGAACTCACTTCTAAGTTTAGTTTTGCTCATTATGCTAAAAATAGGCTTGATGAGAAAGCATAATGTCTACAGGAGCATCATCTGAGTCTCTATATGCCGTAAAATCTAAACTGAGACTCTATCTCTAGTGCGGGTAGGAAACCAGTGAAGGAGATGCTCCCATAGAGGGATGAGGGACTGGGATGTGCAGAGAAGAGGACTTTATAGAGAACTAGGTTACATGGAAACTGGAAAAGACAAATTATCAATTGCTCCCTTTCCTGAGATTAAGATGTATTAAAGAATTTAAAAAAAACATAAACACACAAAGAAGAATCTGCCTCCAGCTGAAAGATATACAAAGAGGAATGTTACTTCTTGCTACACTAAAAAAAGTTAGAATAGCAGGGTGTGGTAGCTCACGTCTGTATTCTCAGCACTTAGGGAGGCCAAGGTAAGAAGACTGCCTGAGCCCAGGAGTTTGAGACCAGCCTGGGTAACATGGTGATACTCTGTCTCTACAATAAATGAAAAATTAGCCAGGCATGGTGGCAAACGCCTGTATTACCAGATACTTGCTGAAGCAGAAGGATCACCTGAGGCCAGCAGGTTGAGGTTGTGGTAGCTATAAGCATGCCACCACACTCCAGCCGGGGTGACAGGGTAAGACACCCACTCAAAAAAAATTAAAAATATATAATAATGCATAGCAAGGGGAAAAAAAACCTTTCCACTTGGTTTCCTGCTATTAGAAACAAGCTGCTTATGTTATCTTGGTCCTTGAGGAACACCAAACCTACCATGTGGTAATGTTATGTTTGCACCATCAATGATTGCTTGTGCCAGTTCGTGATCGTTGCTCTCAAAGGCATGTGCCGCAGCCTTCAGGGCATCCCAGATCTCTTTACGGCCTTCAAAAGCTGGTGCAGTATCCCAAAATTCATCCCTCTTGCTGCGTAGTTGTCCATCTGTCATAGGATAATCGCTTTTCCATTTTGGTTTCTCCTTTTTCAAAGGCTGGTTACGACCTAGAGCAACTGAAAAGAAAATGAAAGACTGAGAGATCAAATCCAAAATTTACAAAAGATGTGTCAAAAGTTATCTGGTCATTCTTCTCTTGGGTTCTTTCACCAAAATTATAGCTAGACATTTGCCTGCTAGCTGATTTCTACATTCTGAAAGTCTCCTAACCCATTTTGGAACTACAAGGGTAAGTAGAGATATTAGAGGCTCAAATCAGTAGCTCTTTACAAAGGAAGATCAGGAAGAATTACAACTGTCATGAACGTGCCACTCAGTAGGAGGATGTTGCTCATTGGGGGTGGGAGAGGCTCCGTGTGCGGGGAAGGAATATATGGGAAATCTCTGTACTTCCCTCGCAATTCTGCTAGGAACCTAAAACTGGTCATAAAAAATAAAACCTTTTATTTTATTTTATTTGTGGAGATGGGATATTGCTATGTTGCCAAGGTTGGGCTCAACCCGTGGGCTAGAGCAATTCTCCTGCCTCGGCCTCCCAAAGTGCTGGGATTATAGGCATGAGCTACGATGCCTGACAAAAAAATCAAATCTTTTTAAAAAACACAATAAAAATTTTTGTTTTGTTCATTTTTAAAGACTGCCTAGCACAGTATTGTTTCATCAGACACTACTGGCAAAACACAAGCATCAAGAGATACTATAAGAGAGAGACAAGATTCACAGGGAAAGCCAAAAGGCAACAAAAATCTGACTTTCAGGAACTCTTGGATACACGAAGAAGGAAGCAAAGACTGAGAAAACCAAGGCCAATGACTGCTTTTCAGTGTCCACAGGAAGGACAGTGAAGCCACCAGCCCCATGAGAAAACAGATCCAGAGGGGTGCTTCCTCTAGCATTCTCCCCTCTGGACTTCAGTCAAGGAGCTGTGGACACCTTTCTCTGAAACTCAAACAGACAGAGGCTAATTTACAAAGGGCTGGGAGCAGGGAGAATCAGTACTGCCCTTTGTTAAAGGAACTAAGAATGAAAGAGATAACCCTTGATACTGGGCCAAGGGACAAGCTCCTGCCATAGGAGCAGAACTACTACACACTACTCTAGTTTCAACCCAAGAGAAGAAAACAGAGGGCAAGAATGGCCTCCCTGTAGCCCCAAGTGGCAGCATCTCTCCTTGGAGAATGTTGTGCAGTGGTAGTGTTGAAACAAGGCTGAGGCAGCTTCTCTGCACCTGGATACTTACCTGGCACATGATCACTGACCTGTTTCCACAGGTCATACTGCGGGGCAGAGCCATTCTTATATATGGCTCTGGAGGATTATGCAGTGTCATACATAAGAAATAGTTTGATAGACCCAGAGAAGAGGTAAAAAGATAATTAAAGCTGGATGAAAAGATAAGAGTGTTAGGAAAGAGTGGGTGGGAAATAAATGACAGAGCGGGTGGGAGAAGAGAGGGTGTGTGTCAAAATTCAATGTTCTATATTTAATTGCAGAAAGAATACCAATTTAAAAGAAATTACTCTCAAATGGTTCTAAAGCATCCATGAAATTAACTACTCCTTCACTGGCCCAGGGCCAAATGAAATTTGGGCTATGCAGGGCAGAAAATTCGAGGATTCCAGCCCCTGGGCAATCTCTACACCCTACCCAGGTTACACTCCCAGAGAATAGGACCAACTAATGCTGCCACATGAAGTCTCTCCCATCCTCTCACCTTCAGGGTGACACACCATGCCACCGCCAGCTGTATTCCATTTAACACATCCAGCATTAACTTAAGTATTTTTTGGCCCTCTAACTTGTCCTAGTGAAATGTAAACAGGTGAGTTCCAAAGGCTATGGATAGCAGAGTACAAGGCCCATCCATTTAGCTGCAGAGCTGGAAACAGAATCCAAGTCTCCTTATTTATTTAACAAACATTGGCCAGGCATGGTGGCTCACACCTGTAATTCCAGAACTTTTGGGAGGCCAAGGCAGGAGGACTGTTAAGCCCAGAAGTTCGAGACCAGCCTAGGCAACACAGAGAGACTTCATCTATACAAAAAAATCAAAAAATTAGCTGGGCGTGGTGGTGTGCACTGTAGTTCCAGCCACTCGGGAGGCTAAGCCCAGGAAGTTGAGGCTGCAATGAGCCATGATCCTGCCACTGCACTCCAGCCTGGGCAACAGAGTGAGACCTTGACTCAAAAACAAACAAACTAAACAACATGTACTGAGTGTCTATTAAGAGGAAGATGTGCCTATCAGGTTCAATTCAAATGTGAGAAACACATTCTATACTAATGACTTTTCCCGCATCTTCCAAATAATACAGAGAGCATAATTGTCCGTACGGAGTTCAGGATATGTCCACTTCATTAACATGATGAAATGCAAGGCAGACGGTCATTGCTTTGTTAAACTCTGGTGTGTTCATGTGGCTTTTTGAGCTGTAGCTGCCATGTTTCCTAGCTTTGGCCCTCTCCCCTACCTTGGGGAGGTGAATCAATCAATCTCTCTCTCTCTAATTGACTTTCTAAATAAACTATATTTTCCAATTTAAAAAAAAGAAATGCAAGGCAGACTTTATATTCAGCTACTTTATGAGTCAGAAAGAGTTATGGACAACACTCAGTATTAGTTTACTGAGCAGGAAGTAAAAGAAAGAATACAAGTAGGCAGACTCAGTAAGGTATCTATTTGAATAAAGTTTTGGGTCTACCTAAGTAGCTCCAGGGAATTATCTGGCCTCA
Source organism: Cephalopachus bancanus (assembly GCA_027257055.1). NCBI lineage: Eukaryota > Metazoa > Chordata > Mammalia > Primates > Tarsiidae > Cephalopachus > Cephalopachus bancanus. The sequence continues at coordinate 175,405 of JAPVLO010000007.1, forward strand.
TATGTATTAAATGTACCAGAGAGATAACTTAGAATAATTTTTTTCTGTCATTGCGAGAGAATCACAAGGCACAGGCAAAAACAGCAAAACCTCTATAGTCTCGGTACCTAAAACCAGAGAAAATGAAAGAGGTCCTCAAAAAGGGGGACCCACCACAAAAACAATCTCACAGAAGGGGAAAAAACATCTTGGAAAAACTGTACAAGCCCCTTCCTTACAAATGTGTGATGGATTTATTTTACCTCTCTTCAACTGTACTAAGCATAAGAACAAAGTCCTATAAAAATAATAGATGGTACATTTTCAAATCTATATGTTGTCAAAAGTTCACAGTGATTACTCTGCATAAGTAAATAAGACAAAATAAATGCTTGTGACATGAAAATGACTTCTCTTTGTCTCTATTTTTGCCATATCATAAACATGTCTAATATAGAATATTTATAGAATGCTGATTGTTAACATGATTATGTCTTTGCAATGTAAATTATTATTTTAATGAAACCATGAAGCAGTATAGAATTTTCACTACAAAATGGGGATTACAAACTTCATGTTAAACTAAATGACTAACTTTGTTAAATAAACAAGTAACTGGAAAAAAATGACTATTGAGCAAAAACATTTAAACTATCTTCTTATAAAAACATGAATATTATTTAAGGTTGTTAAGAGGGCTTCATATGTTAATATTTATAAAGTGCTTATAAATATAAAGTGATATATCCTAAAATTGAAAATGTTGCTTAAATAAATAAAAATGAACTTGGAGATACTGTATGAAATAAAAAAATCTTTAAAGACTTCTGCAAGAATTTAGCACGAAGTCCCTTCCTTAATATTAAAAAGACCTAATCTAGCCAGGCGTGGTGCCTCACACCTGTAATCCCAGCACTTTGGGAGGTGGAGGTAAGAGGCTTGCCTGAGCTCAGGGGTTCGAGACCAGCCTGAGCAATATGGCAAGACCTCAACTCTACCATAAATCAAAAAAATTAGCAGGGCATATTGCTGCACGCCTACAGTTCTAGTTACTCGGGAGGCTGAGGGGGAAGGATCGCCTGAGACCAGCAGGTCGAGGCTGTGGTGGCTGTGACTGAGCCACTGGGTGACAGAGTAAGACTCTGACTCCAAAAAAAAAAAAAAAGAAAAAAGAGGACACAGTTTTAAAAATGGCCAAGTCAGATAGTGGGTACATTTAAAGCCCAGACCAAAAACTATTTGTACCCCCTAAAGTTATTGAATTAAGAAAAAATATATGGAAAAAAAACTTGTCCTATGATTGCCATGCATTTCCTGCGCATTTTTCAGAGTACCTTTTTCCAGGGATTTGTTTACCAAATCTGGTACTTTTTATTTTACGTGGTATCACAAACCTGGATTTCTGAAAATACAGTACTTGGATATCAAAATCAGCCTAGCAGCTAAGTACCTTATATTTTGTATCAAGTCAAACATTTTATTTTATTTTTTTTTGGTATTATTTTTTTTTTGAGTTGGAGTCTCATTCTGTTGCCCAGACCGGAGTGCAGTGGCTGCTCCCGGCCACTGCAGCCTCGACCTGCTGGGCTCCGGCGATCCTTCCACCTCAGCCTTCCGAGAAGCCAGAATTACAGGCCTGCGCTACCATGAGCCACCAAGCCCGGCAAACATTTTAAATTATAAGATGTAAGGCCGGGCACGATGGCTCACACCTATAATCTCAGCACTTTGGGAGGACGAGGTGAGAGGATTGCCTAAGCTCATGGGTTCGAGACCAGACTTGGCAACTTTGTGAGACCTCATCTCTACAATAAATCAAAAAAATTAGCTGGCATGGTGGCGCGTGCCTGTAGTTCCACTGCCTGGGTGACAGAGTGAGACTCCAACTCCAATTCAATAAACAAACAAATAAATAATAGGATTTAATAGCTATATATATATTCAACTAGATTACATTTTATACTCATAAACTTTCAGTTTTATCTGTTTACACATTTTCTGACTCCTGATACAAAAAGGGAGACCACTGGTATCGTTCATAGTATACGGGACTATAGTATCTTTTACTCCTCAAATTTCTCTTTATGAATCTTTAAAGTACAGGCAACTAACTATCCTTAGTTTTCTTCTATGGTTTAATATATAAGAATTAAAAGATTAATAAACCAATCTAATTTTTTAAAAAACACAGTCTAAATTATTTCAGAATATCCTTTTTTGTTCCTTATCCCCATTTACCACTTTCAAAATGTGCCCAAAAGTCACCTTCTTCTCAGAAATGTCTTGATCATATTCACCTACTCTTTGTCATTCCTTGTAACCTTTAAATACTTCTTCCCACTCTGTGACAAATAAATAGATCTAACACACAGAAAACTCAGATAAGGCTTCCTTAGATTCAGATCTAAATAGCACATAGTCTTAAATATTCTTACCACACAATTGAAAGCATTTCACCAAAGAGTCATTTTGACATTTTACTAATTAAAGACAATAATCTTCAAAATGAAGTATGACTGTAATTGTTTTCCTGTTTTTGGTTCTTCTTTGAAAACCCTGATTTAGCTGGGCACGGCAGCTCATACCTATAATCCCAGCACTTTAGGAGGCGGAAGCGACAGGATTGCCTGAGTCCAGGGGTTCAAGACCACCCTGGGCAACTTGGCAAGACCTCATTTCTACAATAAATCAAAAAATTAGTTGGGCGTGTTGGTACATGCCTGTGATTCCAGCTACTTGGAAGGCTGAGGTGGAACAATGGCCTGAGCCCAGCAGGTTGAGGCTACGGTAGCTGTGAGCGTGCCACTGCACTCCAGCATGGGCAACAGAGTGAGACTCCGACACAAAAAGAAAAAAAAAAAGAAAACCCTGATTTAATGCTGGGAATCTTCAAATGAAGAAAGAAGAAGCCATATTGCAGGGATATGGTAAAAATATCAAGACAAGACTTAAGCAAGAGCATTAAGAGATTGAAAACTGGAAACATCAGCTTCTCTAACAAGATGGCCCAAGGGAAAAAACAGAATATTCAAACATTAAATGTTTTGCCACAGAATAAAATGTTTCGAATAACTCTGAAGACCTTAAAGGAACAAGGAATAGGATAAGGATAATGTTCCTATGCTAGAGCGGTTAGAGAGTTAAGGTCATGAAAATGGAGAGGACATTTCTCTGCCACTCTAGAGATAACAGTAGACAGGACAGAACCCTTCCATAACAGACGGTGCTAACCCAAAAGAATACTTACAAAGTAATTTATTCTCATGTAAATTTAGAATTCACTATAAATACACACACACATATGTACATACATACATAATACATATATTCTCTTTACCCAAAGCAACTGTCAAAATAAAAATAGGGATATGGGGATTAAAATGCCAACAATCAATACCATATACAATCTCTACTGTTTGAGAACTTAGAGGTAGAAAAGACCTAAGATTGTACAATCCAAACTTACTATCTGACAGATAGGAAACTAAGACTGAACAAGAATATGACTTATTCAAGATCAGAAGGGCCAGTACTAGAACTCAGATGTCCAATTCAAAGTCCTGACTTCTCTTTCCGTGACATCACTTCATGTCGTAGCCCTGCTGGGAAACGTATGTTCTTTAACATAGCAAGTCAATTATGAAGACTCACTCTAAATAAAGCATATGCTGATTTTTTTTTTCTTTTATAGAACAGATCCATCTTTCATGGGTTTCATTACAGCCAGTGCAATAGTTATGACTGGACAAAGGAGCAGCTACCAAAGGAGAAGCCACAGCTGGCACCCAGCTCCCCCATCCTACAGATTTATTTCTCTGGAGCTATCATGATCACTCAAAAGGAATCCTGTAAGAAGGGGAATGCAGCTTTCTGGTCTATCAGCTTTAACTTATAAGCACTTGGCATCTATAACAAATTAGACATTTAAAGATCACATATAGCAGTGTGGTGGCTCTTGACTGTAATCAGCACTTTGGGAAGTGGAGGTGAGAGGAGGACTGCCTAAGCCCAGGGATTGAAGACCAGCCCGGGCAATTTGGTGAGACTTCGTCTTTACCTTAAAAAAAAAAAAAAAAATTGCCAGGTGCAGTGGCTTGAGCCTGTAATCCCAGCACTTTGGGAGGCTGAGGAGAGAGGACTGCCTGAGCCTGTGGGTTCGAGACCAGCCTGGGCAACATGGCAAGACCTCGTCTCTACAAAAAATCAAAAAAGCCAGGCTCGGTGGCTCAGCCTGTAATCCTGTGCTTTGGGAGGCTGAGGTGAGTGGACTGCCTGAGCCCATGGGTTTGAGACCCGCCTGGGCAACTTGGCGAGACCTCATCTCTACAATAAATCAACAATTAGCCGGGCATGGTAGCGGGCGCCTATAGTTCCAGCTACTTGGAAGGCTGAGGCGGAAGGATCACCAGAGCCCAGCAGGTCGAGGCTGCAGTGGCTGGGAGCGGCCACTGTACTCCAGTCTGGGTGACAGAGTGAGACTCTAACTCAAAAAAAAAAAAAAATCAAAAAAATTAGCTGAACGTCATAGCGCATGCCTGTGGTTCCAGCTACTTGGAAGGCTGAGGCAAAAGGGTCACCAGAGCCCAGGAGGTCAACGCTGGGGTGGTCATGAGTGTGCCACTGCACTCCAGTTTGGGCAACAGAGTGAGACTCTAACTCAAAAAGAAAAAGAAAAATTGTCAGGCATGGTGGCTCACATCTGTAATCCCAGCACTTTGAGATGCAGAGGCGAGAGAACTGGCTGAGCCCAGGGGTTTGAGACAAGCCTGAGTAACTTGGCAAGACCTGGTCTCTACATTAAATCCAAAAATTAGCTGGGCGTGATGGCATGTGCCTGCAGTTCCAGCTACTTGGAAAGCTGAGGTGGAAGGATTGCCTGAGCCCAGCAGGTAGAGACTACAGAGGACGTGAGCATGCCACTCCACTCTAGTCTGGGTGACAGAGTGAGATTCCAACTAAAAAATAAAATAAAATAAAATAAATTAGCTGGGTATGGTGGCATGTGCTACTTCGAAGACTGAGGCGGAAGGATCACCTGAACCCAGCAGGTTGAGGCTATGGTAGCTGTGAGCATGCCACTGCATTCCAGCCTAGGCTTCAGAGTGACTCTGACGCAAAAAGAAAAGAAAAAAAAATCACATGGTATATGTATCTGTCTAGATAAGTTAGATATATCATTTTTATGATGCTATAATTTTATAACAAATAAAAATAAACTTCTGCCATTCCTATCTCCTAAAGCTTATAGAAATTAAGCAATTAAAGCTTTCTTTCTTCCCAAGTTAATATATACATTCAACATGATTGCAGTGAAAATGATTTAAAATTTTTTCCCCTGAGCCAGATGAACTGATTCTAAAATTTATACAGATAAACAAGCAAGAATAGTTAAGAAAAAGCTCAAAATGAAGCACAATGAGCTGGTAAAGCTGGCCCAACCAGATATCAAGCCATATTATAAAACACCTACAATCAAAAACGTGTAAGAGCCGGGCTGGGTGGCTCAGCCTGTAACCCCATGCCTTGGGAGGCTGAGGTGAGTAGACTGCCTGAGCCTGCGGGTTCGAGACCCGCCTGGGCAACTTGGTGAGACCTCATCTCTACAATTTAAAAAAAAAAAGAGCCGGGCGTGGTAACGCGCACCTGTAGTTCCAGCTACTTGGAAGGCTGAGGCGGAAGAATTGCCGGAGTCCAGCAGGTGGAGGCTGCGGTGGCCGGGAGCGGCCACTGCACTCCAGTCTGGGCGACAGAGTGAGACTCCAACTCAAAATAAATAAATAAATTAATTAATTAATTAAAAAATTTTTAAAAAGTGTAAGAGACATGAATAATAAGATGAACAGAACACAGTGATGTTCAGAAATGAATCATATATTTAGTATACAATAAAGATGCTACCTTAAATCATAACAGAAAAAAAATGGCATTTTAATAAACAATGTTGAGAGCAGATAGTCATTTAGAAAAGGAAATAATAGGGTCCATACTTTAAACTATATACCAAAATAAATACAACATGAATCAAAAGTCTAAATGTAAAAACTAAAAACATACAAGTACTAGAAGAAAACATATGTTTCCCTATAAGCTGGGCATAGTGAATGCTTTTCTAAAAGTAATGAGAATGACAAATGCAACACCATCTAAATAAACTTTTATAAGGGGAGAGAGGGAGCCAAAACACAAATGAAAAACTAGAGAAAATGCTTGCGTGACAACACAGAGGGTATCTAATCTGCTACTGTGGGGAGTGAGGGCCTCCTAGAAGCCCAAATTTTACCTGCATGCAACCTAGTTATGTAGTTAATCCTCACTTGTATCCCACAACTCTATAAGAAGTAAATACATTTTGGAAAAAGAAAATGTTTGCAACTTTGTATCACAAAGGGAAGATCCCACTTACGTAACAAATTCTCAAAATGGAGAAGAAAAAAGCAAAACCCTGTGACAGAAAATTGAGCAAGAGACATGAACATACAGCTCAAGAAGAAAAAAAAAAAGGCACATGACATGAAAAATTTTCCATAACAGAAAGTGAAAACTACACTGGAATTATCTCTTCTACTAGGCAAAAATCCAAGCATGTGACAACATACCATGCTGGTGAGTTGTGAAGAAATAAACACTGTCCTGCATCTGTGGCAGGAGTCTAAAATCCTACAGGATTACTATCCATAGTATTATCAGAGGGAGAATTTGGCAACACCTAATAAAATTACTTATTCATTCTTACAGTGCTATAGACCCACAACCCCAGTTTTAGGATTCTGTCAAGATATACTTTCATAATAGGAAACATAAAAGGTTATTTACTGCAGGTTTATGAATGTACTATGCTATATCCATTCAATGATGTACACAATACAACTGTAAGGAATAAGAAATAATGAACTTTAAATAGAGTTACTTCCAGAATATATAATAAGCAAAACATAAGCAAAATACAAAAGTGCATATAGAGTAGTACTTTTTGTTTAAGAAAATAGAGAGCCGGGCTCGGTGGCTCAGCCTGTAATCCCGCACCTTTGGGAGGCTGAGGTGAGTGGATTGCCTGAGCTCGCGGGTTCGAGACCCGCCTGGGCAGCGAGACCTCATCTCTACAATAAATCAAAAAATCAGCCGGGTGTGGTAGCACATGCCTGCAATTCCGGCTACTTGGAAGGCTGAGGTGGAAGGATCGCCAGAGCCCAGCAGGTCGAGGCTGTGGTGGCCGGGAGCGGCCACTGCACTCCAGTCTGGGTGACAGAGTGAGACTTCAACTCAAAAAAAAAAAAGAAAATAGAGAAACAAGAATCTACACATGTGTTTGGTAATTAAAAAAAGAAAACAAAGCTGGGCGCAGTGGCTCATGCCTGTATTCCTAGATTTCCAGAGGCTGAGGAGTTTGAAACTAGTCTGGGCAATACAGTAAGACCGCATCTCTACAAAAAAATTTAAAACTATATAACTATACACATATTAGCTAGGTGGCACACGCTTGTAGTCCCAGTTACTCAGGATGCTGAGGTAGAAGGATCACCTGAGCCCAGGAGATCCAGGCTGCTATGAGCTATAACTGTCATGATCATACCACTGTACTCCAGTCTGGGAGACAGAGTGAGACCCTGATGAAAGAATAAAACGCAAGAAAGCAAAAACCCCACCCACCTTCTGGAAGGATAGTTAAACCAGAGTCTAGTGGAAATGGTTACCTACAGGTATTACAGGGTAGAAGGGGGAGGGAAGGCAGCAAGACTTCAAAGGATACCTCTTTCTTTGGATTTGACTTATAAAAAATTATGTTTTACATATTCAAAACATAGAGTCAAGCCAAAAAAGGAAAAAGAAGCCCTAAAATGAAGGAGAAATAAATGAATCTAACTGTATATCAAGTGGATAACATAGCCATACAAATAAAATTCAAGTTCATTTGAACACGACACTCTACATGATACTCTGAATATATATCTTTAATGGGAAATTACACAAGGAAAAAAAAAACCTGCAGGAACATCTTGCAGCTTCACTTAGTAGATTAAAATACTACGAATTATCTTAGAATACTAATTTTTATAATTCTGAAATACTTGAAGTTTATATACAATAAAAGCAAAAAAGGAACCACATTAATGTTCATAGGAACCAAGATTTTAATGACAAGGAAATAAAATATAAAAGGGGAAAACTTGTTAATTTTGAATTGGAAATATCAATATGAATGTATGATTTAAAGGTAAAGAGTATTTTATAGCTTGGACTAAAAGAGCTTAGAAACGACAACTCAGTAGCATACCTAGCTCCCAGATCTTAGTTCTAAATACTATTCCTCACTAAAATGAATCAGGGATACTTAGAGGAATGCCTATGTGTAGGAGTGGATCAAGAAAATTAAAGGCAAGCCTAGGATATCTCGGTTGGACCAAGAGAGCAAGAAAGTGGTCAAAGACTAACAAGATAATCTAAAAGGCACAAGGGAGATAATTTGAAGAAGACAACATCTGGGTCAGTTTTGTTTTGTTTTGTTTTTGAATTGGAGTCTCACTCTTGTTGCCCAGGTTGGAGTGCAGTGGTACACTCACAGCCACTGCAGCCTCAACCTGCTGGGCTCAGGTGATCCTTCTGCATCAGCCTTCTGAGTAACTGGAATGACAGATACACACCACCACACCTGGCTAGTTTTTGTGATTTATTGTAGAGACAAGGTCTTGCCAAGTTTCTCAGGCTGGTCTCAACCCCCTGGGCTCAGGCAATCCTCTTACCTCGGCCTCCCAAAGTGCTGGGATTACAGGCTAAGCCACGGCACCTAGCCATCTGGGTCAATTGGAGCATACACAGTGATGGAAATTGATTTTAATATATTGGATAGGCCGGGCTCGGTGGCTCAGCCTGTAATCCCGCGCTTTAGGAGGCCAAGGTGAGTGGATTGCCTGAGCCTGCGGGTTCGAGACCCGCCTGGGCAACTTGGCGAGACCTCATCTCTACAATAAATAAAAAAAAAATTAACCAGGCGTGGTAGCGCGCACCTGTAGTTCCAGTTACTTGGAAGGCTGAGGCGGAAGGATCACCGAAGCCCAGCAGGTTGAGGCTGCGGGTGGCCGGAAGTGTGCCACTGCACTCCAGTCTGGGCGACAGAGTGAGACTCCAACTCGGGGAAAAAAAAAAAAAAAAAAATACTGGATAAACATGCTGGACACGGTAGCTCACGCCTTTAATCCCAGCGCTTTGGAGGTCAAAGCAAGAGGACTGACTGAGCCTAGGGGTTAGAGATCAGCCTGGGCAGCTTGGTGACATTTCCTCTCTACAAAAATAAAAAAATCAGCCAGGCACAGTGGCATGTGCCTGTATTTCCAGCTACTTGGAAGGTTGAGGCAGAAAGATCTCCTGAGCCTAGCAGGATGAAAATGAGGTGGCTCTGATGGTGCCACTGCACTCCAGCCTGGGCGACAGAGCAGAACTTCAACTTAAAAAAAAAAATTCATGACTCCTTACTATTACTAAAAAGAAATTAAAGAAGAAAGACTCTTTCTTACCAAAGAATGTCAGTAGTAAAGGATGAAACGAATGACATTTAGAAGACTTGCTCTCTAATAATCCCGCACTGATTCAGGTAAGGATTATCAACAGATATACTAAAGCATCATGGATATTCAAGGATTATCAACAGATATACTAAAGCATCATGGATATTCGAGGTGTCAGAGGACCACGTACTGCTAACTGCCATGGAGAAATTACACTGTACAGTTGGGCACAGTGGCTCACTCCTGTAATCCCAGCACTTTGGGAGGTGGACGCGAGAGGACTACTTGAGTCCAGGGGTCCAAAACCAGCCTGGGAAACTTGGCGAGATTTCGTTTCTATAATAAATCAAAAAACTAGCCAGATGTGGTGGCATGCATTTGTAGTTCCAACTACTTGGAAGGCTGAGACGGAAGGAATGCCTGAGTCCATGAAGGGGCCGTGAACATGCCACTGCACTGCAGCCTGGACGAAAGAGTAATACTCCTACTTATTCAAACAAACAAACATACAAACAAAACACTGTACACAGCTGACATTCACTGCCTTAACCAAATGCTAAACTTAGCCTCCTCGTGTGTTGCAATATGAAGAATATAAAATGTGTATTTGAGGCATTCTCACCCAAAATGTTTTACCTGAATCTAATAAAGCTTCTAAACCTAACTTCCTGTCTGGGTTATAATATCTTGAGAGATTGTCAAATATCCCCTGGAGTACAAAACTGTCCCCAACTGAGACCCACTGGTCTACATCAAATGAGATAAAACCCGAACTTTGAACGAAACTTGATTGGAACTTGATTTGAAAAAAAGTTATAAAAGACATTTTAGGGACAATTGCATAAATTCAAATAAAACTAAATAATAGATGTTACTAATAAATGACTTTTAAACTTCTCTCTCTCTCTCCCTCTCTTTGTAGTCAGAGTCTTACTGTCACACAAGGTGGAGTGCAATGGCACAATCACGGCTCACAGCAGCCTCAATCTCCTGGGCTCAGGTGATCTCCTGCCTTAGCCTCCCAAATAGCTGAGACTATGAGCATGTGCCACCATACCAGCTATTTGTACAGACAAGGTCTTGCTATGTTGCCCAGGCTGGTCTCAAACTCCTGGGCTCAAGCAATCCTACCTTGGTTTCCCAAAGTGCTGAGATTACAGGTGTGAGCCACTGTGCCTGGCTGATTTTTTTATTTTCTTAGGTATGATAATGGTATTGTTGTAATATAGGAACACAGTCTTATTCACAAAGGAGAGAATTGCTGAAATTTTTAGGAGTAAGTTGCCATGATGTCCACAACTTTCAAATAGTTCAAACATAAAGGGGGGGGGTACGCATGTCTATTTACATAAACATACATATATACAAAATTGTAAATGTAGAAAAATGTCAACAACAGAATTTACATGGAAAGTAAATGAATGGTTTACTGTACTTTTTTTAAATGTTTGAACATTTTCACAATAAAAATTTTGGGAGAAAAAACCCAAACTCTGTAAAGCAATAAGACATAAACACAATGTTTTTGTTTTTAGTTGGGGGTCTCACTCTGTAGCCCAAGATGGAGTGCAGTGGCACCATCACAAGTCACTGTAGCCTCAATTTTCTGGGCATAGGCAATCCTTCTGTTTCAGCCTCCTGAGTAGCTGGGACAACAGGTACATACCACCACACGCAGCTAATTAAAAAAACTTTTTTTTATAGAGACAAGGTCTCACTATGTTGCCCAGGCTGGTCTGAAACTCCTAGGCTCAAGAAATCTTCCTGCCTTGGCCTCCCAAAGTGCTGGAATCATAGGCATGAGTCACCATGCCAGGCTCATAAATAAAATATTTAAGGTATTTCAGTTCTGACCCTGATATCATTTACCATTATATTTACAACTGAAGTTCCACATGGCTATAGACTGAATGTCTTGTGTTTCTTCAAACCTCCAACGTGATGATATTTGGTGGTGGAGCCTTGAATGGGTTTAATGTGCTTAATGACAGGAGAGATGGTTTCTGTCCACCATGTGAAGACACAGCAGGAAAGCAGCTGTATGTAAACCAGGAAGACAACCCTCATCAGACACCAAAGTAGCTGACACCTTGACTTGGAGTTCCCAGACTTCAGGACTGGGAGAAATAAATTTCTGTTGTTTAAGTCACCCAGACTAAGGTACTCTGTTATGGCAATCTGAGTTAAGATAGATATTGCTAATAGATATTGCTAACAAAAAGTAGGGTGTTGTTGTAACAGCACATCTGGTACAACTGAGAATATCTAGAACTGTGGAATGGCTGCAAAATAGGTAGAGGCTGGAAGAGTTCTGAGGTGCAACATGCTAGAGAGAAAGTCAACACTGGCATTAAGAGGCTGCTGAAGGAGATTCTGATGAGGGCTCTGAAGGAAAAGAATAATGCTGGATGAAGAGAAAGCCTTCATCTTAGAGAAAACATAAATAGACATGAATAAAACACTGGTAGAAGTATGAATGGTAAAGGCCATTCTGATGAGACTGTAGATGGAAATAAGGAACATGTTACTAGAAACCGGAGCAAAGGTGCTCCTTATTATAAAGTTGCAAAGCATCTTGCTAAACTGCGTTCTTGTCTTAGTGTTTTGTGGAAGGCAGAACTTGCATGCATGGAACAGTCTCAAAGCATGCAGCGATGAAAGTGGCTACTTAGTTGAGGTGATTTCTAAGCCAAGTGATGAAGTAGCAGCTTAGCTCCTCCTGGCTGCTTATAGTAAAATACAGGAGAGAGAAATGAAGACAGAACTGTTAAGCAAAAAGGAAAGAGAACATAAAGTTTTGGGAAATTTCAGCATTTCATATTACCAAAACAATGAGAAAGAATACACCAAGGGTATGGCAGACCAGTCATGCAATAAGGTGATTAGTGTGGGTATGAACCACGGATTTAATGAACCCCTCCCCCGAGCAGAAATGCTGTCAGTTTAAATTAAAGGGCCGGGCTTGGTGGCTCTGCCTGTAATCCCAGCGCTTTGGGAGGCTGAGGTGAGTGGATTGCCTGAGGCCGCGGGTTCATGACCCGCCTGGGCAACTTGGTGAGACCCTCATCTCCACAATAAATAAAAAATCAGCCGGGCGTGGTAGCGCATGCCTGTAGTTCCAGCTACTTGGAAAGCTGAGGCGGAAGGATCGCCGGAGCCCAGCAGGTCGAGGCTGCGGTGGCCAGGAGCGGCCACTGCACTCCAGTCTGGGTGACAGAGTGAGACTCCAACTCAAAAAAAAATTAAAAATAAAAATAAATTAAAGGGGACAAAAACAGGCCAGATAGAAGGAAAGACTGTCAGACGGTTTGGATTTTACAGGATGGGACCATAGAGTTACACCGCTGACAACACACTCTATTCCTCAAGACCTGGGAAGAATGACTAAAGGTGAATCAGAGACCATCAGGGCTGCCTCTTTGGTTTCAAAAGGGAAGACCATCTCCTTGGGTTTCAACAGGCAGAGGTTTCAATCTTAGGTTTCAAGGTTCTATTTCTGTATGGCTTTTATGCCCACACTCAAGCCTACTACATATTCTCATGTTCGCTGAACACTAAAGTACAATCAGAATCCAAGAACTGAAGGGAAATATGGAAAATCTTTATCTATGGGTTAATGCTTATTTGGAACAAAAGCTAGTAAGTCAGCAGCAACAGTTTAAAAGAATGCTAAAGTTTATTTAATGAATAAATTCTTATGGCAAGACTGTTTTTCCTTTCTTCCCAGTTTAGTGTGAAAATGTCCCAAATATCTGGCAAAGGCCAAGGTGTTTTATAAGTCCACTAAAGACTATCTTCCCTCACTGATTATGCCCCAAAACTTGGGACAAAATACAAAAAGCAATTAAGGACTCTGAAAAGTTAAAATCGGGGATGGGGAAACACCTCTTCAGGGTGCCTGAATGAAACGTAATTGTACACCTAACCCTTAACTGTACCCCACAAAATCATAATTAAAAAATATTGATAAAAAAAAAGTTAAAATCATAGGATGGTAGGGCAGAGTCAAAACTTGAAGAAAATCCCTTACTGAAGTGACTTCATGTGGCTGTTTTCCTTTTTTCTCTCAGATCAGACCTGAAGGCATTCCCAGTGTGGGAAGGTACAATTGGACGCACCAGAAGAACTCAGAGAGGGTCTGCCTTTTTGGCCAGGGTAGCAGGAAAAGGAGCCCTTGGTAAGCCAGAAATGAGGGAAATTCCTGCTTAGTATTTTTAAAAAAATTTCCTAGCAATAGTGGTAGTAGAGTGAACACATAAAACTCGGTATAAATATCTGTTTGACTAGACAAAGGAACCAGGAAAAGGGGTACTGTAATATGAAGAAAGTAATTTCTCTCCCTTCTCTCCTCATCACTTTACCCTAAAGGCAGTCCCAGTCAGATGGAACTGCATGGTAGTGCTAGCAGCAACAACTGAGAAAACCTGTCTTTCTAGCCATAAGGCAGAGAAAAGAGGCCCTTGGGAATGAAGACGGGGTGGTGGGCAGGTGGGGGGGGCACACCGCAGAGCAGAAACATCTGGAGAAGAAAACACCCTAAAATTCTGTGATTTAACTGACTCAAGTCCCAGGTTCCTCTCTAAACTATGGTGCATGGAACAGTCCCAAAGTCATACAGCAATGGCTCTGAGAAATAAATTCTGATAAAAACCCCACTCTAGCCCCACAGTATCCTAAGTGGTGCATGCACAAAGCACAGCAAAGGCTTTTAAAAGTGAACTGACATCAGAACGCCACTAACAACAAGAGGATAGACCGAACATGCTCTCTGAACCTAACAGGGTTGATTGCCTGCTAAAACAAATCAACATTCTTCAGAAGATTTTATAAGGAACTAGATTCTCACATAATATTCAAAATGTCCAGGACACAATCCAAAATTACTCAACACACAGAAGAAGAAATATGTGACCAATTTTCAAGGGAAAAGACAAACAGCAAATGGAAAATCCTGAGATGATCCAGATGTTGAAATTATCAAAGACTTTAAAGCAGTTATTCTAACCATGTTCCATGAAGGGAAAAAAGCCACTCTTAAAACAAATGAAAAGAAAGAAGTTTTAAGTAGAGAAACAGATACCATAATCAAGAGTCAATACAAATTTCAGAAATGAAAAATACAATATCTAAAATTTAAAAATTGACTGGATAGTCTGAAAATCCAAAATAGATGGCAGAGAAAAGAGTTACTGAATTTAACAGAATAACAAAAATTATTCCATCTGAAGGAAAAAGCAAAACAGAAGTTTTGGTTTTTTTAATGAACAGAGCCTAGAAAACTGTATTTTAAATAATCAATACAGAAACAATATTAAAAAGAGCCAACATTTTTAACACTGGAGTCCCAAAGAGAAGAGAGACTGGTACAAAAATAGTATGTGACAACATAATAAGTGAAAACTTACCAAATATGGTGAAAGACATATATTTATAAGTTCTAGAAGCCCAGAGACCCCCCAAAAAGAAAAAACTGAACGAGAACCACATTTAGACTCAACATAGTCAAACTGCTGAAAACTTAAAAAAAAAAAAAAATCTCTTGAAAGTTGACAGAGAAAAATAATACAATACACATAGGATAACAATGAATCAATAACTTTAGATTTCTTATCAGAAACCACAGAGGTCAGAAGAAAGTGAAACAATATAGTTAAAGAGCTGAAAGAAAAGAACTGTCAATTCAGAATTCTATAGCCAGTGCAAATATACTTCAGGTAGAATAACAAAACAAGACCCACAAATGATGGGAAATTAAGGGAATTTGTTGCCCAAAAGGCTGAAAACAAAACAAAACAAAATTTAAAGCCCAGGGGTTCAAGACCAGCCTGGGAAATTTGGCAGGACCTAGTATCTACAAAAAATAAAAAAACAATCAGCTAGGCATGATGGTATTCACCTGCAGTCCCAGCTACTTAGAAGGCTGAGGTAGAAGGATCACTTGAGCCTGGCAGGTCGAGGCTGTGGTGTGACTATAAACATGCATTCTAGCCTGGGTGACATGGTGAGACTCAGACTTAAAAAAAAAAAAAAAATAGAATGAAGGAAGGCCGGGCTCAGTGGCTCAGCCTATAACCCCGCGCCTTTGGGAGGCTGAGGTGAGTGGATTGCCTGAGCCCGCGGGTTCGAAACCCGCCTGGGCAACTTGGCGAGACTTCATCTCTACAATAAATCAAAAAATGAGCAGGCCGTGGTAGCGCGTGCCTGTAGTTCCAGCTACTTGGAAGGCTGAGGCGGAAGGATCGCCGGAGCCCAGCAGGTCGAGGCTGCGGTGGCCGGGAGCGGCCACTGCACTCCAGTCTAGGTGACAGAGTGAGATTCCAACTCAAAAAAAATAAAAAATAAAAAATAAATAAAATAAAATGCTTACATTAGAAGAGTCTCAAATCATTACTGTAAGCTTCCACCTAAAGACCCTAAAAGAACAAATCAAACACAAAGCAAGTTTACAAAGAAAACAATAAAGAGTAGAAACTAAAGAAAATGAAAACAGAAAAATGGAGAAAAATCTGTAAAACCAGAAGCCGATTCTTAGAAAAATATCAGTAACATTGTAAGCCTCTAGCCATACTGACCAAAGGGAAAAAAAAAGAAGTACCAATATAAAAAATGAGCCGGGCTTGGTGGCTCGGCCTATAATCCCTCGCCTTGGGGAGGCTGAGGTGAGTGGATTGCCTGAGCCCGCGGGCTCGAGACCCGCCTGGGCAATATGGCGAGACCTCAAAAAAATCAGCCGGGCGTGGTAGCGCATGCCTGTAATTCCGGCTACTCGGAAGGCTGAGGCGGAAGGATTGCCGGAGCCCAGCAGGTCGAGGCTGCGGTGGCCGAGAGCAGCCACTGCACTCCAGTCTGAGTGACAGAGTGAGACTCCAACTCAAAAAAATAAATAAATAAAAAATAAAAAAATATATATATTTATAAAATGAAAGAGATGATATTACTATAGAACCTATTATTAAAGAGATAAAAAAGGAACAATACCTGGAAGATCCGTATAACCTGACTAGCTCTATCTACTACAGATCATGAATTTATCTTTAAAAACTTGAAAAACAAAGAAAATTGTAGGCCCAGACCATTTCACTAATTAACTCTATTACATATAAAACAAAATCTGTATCTATTTGTGGAAATATATTTATATATATTTATTTACAGATATATAATTATACCTACATCTATAATTACATACATATAAGGAAGATTCAATACCAACTTCTAACAATTATTTTCAAAAATCAAAAGAAAAGGAAACACTCCCCTACTCAATTTATGTAGCCAGAATTATACTGATAAGACAAATGTGCCACAAAAAACTATAGATCAGTATGTCTCATCAACATAGATGCCAAGATGAAATAAAGACCTTGTCAGCCAGACAAAAGCTGAAAAAAATCATCACCTGCAGACCCGCACCACAGGAAGCACAGACATGTGAAAAATCCTTCAGGCAGAAAGAAAATAACAACAGATGGACAAACAGATCTACATAAAGGAATGCAGAGTATAAGAAATTGCTAACATGGGTAAACATAAAATACAGGTTTTATTTATTATTTTAATTATTTAAATCTCCTTAAAACCGGATGCAGTGGCTCATGCCATTTTGGGAGGTAGAAGCAAGAGGATTGCCTGAATCCAGAGGTTCCAGATCAGCCTGGGCAATTTGGCAAGACCTCATATCTACAATAAATCAAAAAAATTAGCTGGGTGTGGTGGCGTGTGCCTTCAAAGGTTGAAGCAGAAGAATCATTTGAGCCCAGCAGGTCAAGGCTGCAGTGGCCATGAGCAAGCCACTGCACTCCAGCCTGGGCAACTCCAACTAAAAAACAAAAACTCCTTAACATAATTCACTGATATCAAAAAGGAATAGTAAGAATTTTCAATAATCTTCTCCATAAATGCAATGGCAAAAACTGTCAAAATAAACTTCTTCAGTATTCTGGGTATTAATCAAAGAATTGCAACAACAGGAGGTGCATTCACTCTTTCTTATTCAGGAAAAACAGCAGAATCTTGGTAAATACAGGGAATTTATGGCATTTTAACATGCCCTACAACTGTCATGTGACTAACTACACATCTGCCTGCTGTCCATCACCTGACATCAGTACCTGAGTTTATCTGCTCCTCTGTGATGAGGGTAGAACAGATCACCACACAATCACCTTAACGACCTTCCCTTCGTCAAAGGGAAAGTTTAAAAGGATTCGACTTAGCCGGGCGGCTCCGTGGCTCAGCCTGTAATCCCCCGCCTTTGGGAGGCTGAGGTGAGTGGATTGCCTGAGCCCCGCGGGTTCGAGATCCGCCTAGGCAGCGAGGGCAGCGAGACCGCATCTCTACAATAAAACTAAAAATCAGCCGGGCGTGGTAGCGCACGCCTGTAGTTCCGGCTACTTGGAAGACTGAGGCGGAAGGATCGCCGGAGTCCAGCAGGTGGAGGCTGCGGTGGCCGGGAGCGGCTATTGCACTCCAGTCTGGGCGACAGAGTGAAACTCCAACTCAAAAAAAAAAAGGATTCAACTTTGAGCAGCCAGCTGCATTGTTCTGCTAAGTATCCTCTAACCATGTGGCTCCTTGAGCTACAGTTGCCATGTTTTCTTGGCTTTGGCCCCCTCCCCTACCTTCTGAAGGTAAACCTCTCGCTTTCTCTCTAATTTACTTACTTTCTAAATAAACTGCATTTTCCAATCTTAAAACAAAACAAAACCACGCCTCTTCTCCCCAGCTCCAGGGTAGCCTTCAAAAGCAACAGATAGCAGACGGCAATCACAGTGAAAGCCAACAGCCCAGGAGTCACAAGAAAGGACAGATCAGGGCTAGTGCTCTTTGGAAGCCTCATTTTCAGAGAAACGTCATTATTTGGTTTATCTGGAAATTCTCTGAAAAATAACACTCATAATGCTTGTCATTATTTAACTTTACTCAGAGCTCTCCCAGTGTAAACATTCTTTTTCCCCAGGAACACTTGTCAAAAATAATCAGTTGTAGCTGGGCCTGGTGGCTCAGCCTGTAATCCCTCGCTTGGGGACGCTGAGGTGAGTGGACTGCCTGAGCCCGCGGGTTTGACACCCACCTGGGCAACTTGGTGAGACCTCATCTCTACAATAAATCAAAAAAAATTAGCTGGGCGTGGTAGCGCACACCCTGTAGTTCCAGCTACTTGGAAGGCTGAGGCGGAAGGATCACCGGAGCCCAGCAGGTCGAGGCTGTGGTGGCCGGGAGCGGCCACTGCACTCCAGTCTGGACGACAGAGTGAGACTCCAACTCAAAAATAATAATAATAATAATCAGTCGTGATTGTTTAACACTGCACCTGCATAAGACAGTGAAACATTTTGGTCAAACTTAAGAAGCTAATCAAAGTTGTGGAATGAGATGTCCAGAAAAGCTGATATATCCCTTAAAGACCAAACACATGCATAGGACTGGGTGCACACTCAGGTCTGTACATGTGTTCAGGAAAGACCAAAAAAGTTCTAAGCTTTCATTCATAACTGATATTAAGACGCTATATGAGCAAGTAGAAAGGTCAAGGTAGAGTTATAAACTGCCTGAATTTTGAAGATGTGCCCCAATATGCACACAGAGCCACTCGGCAAAGAATGGGGGCCTTACTAGTTCCAGGCTTTTAAGGAAATCTCTATCCATCATGAGTTGACCACTAAGCAGGCTTCAGTGGCCACATACAACAAATACAGACTTCAAATAATTAGTTCAGGAAAAACAGTAAGCAAATAGCAGTAATGTCAACAAAACTTAAGGAAAGAGAGTCTGAGTTTCAGAGCTGCCATATTCTCTTAAATGTCAAGTTTTCAACTAAAAATTGAGACATGCAAAGAAACAAGACACATGGGAAAAAGATAATAGAAACTGTCACTGCCAGGCACGGTGGCTCACACCTGAAATCCCAGCACTTTGGGAGGCGGAGGCGTGGTGGCATGTGTCTGTAATTCCAGCTACTTAAAGGCTGAGGTGGAAGGATCATCTGAGCCTAGCAGGTCGAGACATGAGTGTGTCACTGCACTCCAGCCTGGGTGACAGAGTGATGCTCTCAAAAAAAAAAGAAAGAAAAAAGGAAACTGTCATCAAACATGTGTAAAGAACTAAAAGAGGCTGGACACAGTGGCTCATACCTATAATCCCAGCACTTTAGGAGGCTGAGGTGACAGGATTGCCTGAACCCACAGGTTCAAGACCAGTCTGGGCAACTTGGTGAGATTTCATCTCTTCAATAAATCAGGAAAAATGAGCTGAATGTGGTAGTGCATGCCTGTAGTTCCAGCTACTTGGAAGGCTGAGGCAGAAGGATCGCTTGAGCCCAGCAGGTCCAGGCTGCAGTGGCTGTGAGGGTGCCACTACACTCCAGCTTGGGCGACAGAGTGAGACTCCAACTCAAAAAAAAAAAAAAAAAACTAAGAGAATAAGAACTAGGTCCTAATAAATGGACAGAATTTATTTTTTAAAATCACAGAGTTGAAAAGCACAATAAGTGAGATGAAAAATCCACTAGGAAGGCTCCATAACATATCTGAGCAGGTAGAAGAAAAAAAATCAGTGACTTGAAGACAGGTGAACTGAGACTATCCAGTTTGAGGAACATTTTTAAAAAAAGAATGAGAACGAAGAAAAGAGTCTCAAGAAATGTTGATGGTCGGGCAGCATGTCAATATACACACATGAGAGGGGACCCCCAAAAAACTGGGATAATATTTTGAAGGGTGGGTTCCTTGTAGTATAGGCTTCCCCTGCTAGGTAAGTGTCGTAGAAACCCATTGGTATCAGTATACCCACTAGCATTACTGAGAAAGGCTGCACTCAGCTTCAGTGAATTCAGTTTTGGAGATTCTTTTAACATATTTGCCCACTTCATGTTGGGTGATTTATGAGCAAACCTGCCCACACCACAATGAGTGTTCAGCAGGATTTTTTTGTTATTTTTAAACCAAAAACAGCAAGACCCCTGTGCCCACCCTTCTTCCTATTCACCTGATATCATTGTTTCCCCAGATGAAAACATCCTCAAAGGGAAACATTTTGCCAACAGAGAAGAGGTGAAACAAAAAATGGCAGAAGCACTAAAACAGCAGTCCCCAACCTTTTTTTGGGACCAGGGACTGGTTTTGTGGAAGGCCATTTTTCCACAGACTGGGGGGATGTGCAGTCAAATCTCACTGCTCATCACCACCTCAGCTCTACCACAGATAATCAGGCATTAGTTTCTCATATGGAACATGCAACCTAAATCCCTTGCATGTACAGTTCACAATAGGGTGTGTGCTCCTATGAGGATCTAATGATGCCCCTGATCTGACAGAAGACAGACCACCTGCTTACTTCCTGTTGTGCGGTCAGTCCTAACAGACCACAGATCAATACGGTCCACGGCCGAGGCGTTGGGGACCCCTGCACTAAAAGGCTCCAAAATGGATGAGTTAAAAAACTGTTCTGGTCAGTGGAAAAAGCATCTTGATGGGTATATTTGCATCAAATGGAGAATACTCTGAAGGTGACTGAAGTTTAAACATGTAAGAATAAATACACAATTTTAATAAATAAATTATGGCTTTTTGACCCCTCCCCCCATAATGGGTGTCCTAGAAAAGAGAGAAAGAGACATAAAGGTTATTAGAAGAAATAATGGCCCAAACTTCTCAAGCGTTATGAAAAACACAATGCAACATATGTAAGAAGCTAAAAAAAACCCTCAGAGATCCCACCTAGATACATCATAATCAAGCTGTTGAAAGACAAGAGAATCTTGAAAACAATGAGAAGCAACTCATCACAGACAAGGCATCCTAAAAAATATTAACAGCTGATTTCTCATCAGAAGAAACGGAGGCCAGAAGGCAATAGAATAACATATTTGATGTGATGGAGGGGGAAAAAAAAACCAGCTAACCAAGAATTCTATACATAGCAAAAAGTATTCTTTGAAAATTAAGAAGTTAGCTGGGCACAGTGGCTCAACCTATAATCCTAGCACTTTGGGAGGCAGAGGCAATTTGAGACCAGGCTGAGCAACATAGGGAGACCTCATTTTTACACTAAAACCAAAACATTAGCTGGGTATTGTGACGCATGTCTATAGTGCCAACTACTTGGAAGGCTGAAGTGGAAGGATTGCCTGAACCCAACAGGTCAAGGCTGTGGTGGTCATGAGTGTGCCACTCCACTCCATCCTGGGAGTGAGACTCCAACAACAACAACAAAAAAGAAGCCAAGAGTCTGAGATAAACAAAAACTGAATTTGTTACTAGAAAATCAGTCCCACAAAAAATACCAAAGCAAGTTCTTCAAGTTGAAATAAAAGGATACCCGACAGTAACTCAAATATTCATGAAGAAATAAAGAACACCAGTAAAGGTATAAAAGACAGCACATATGTATTTTTCTTTGTAACTTTTCCCCCTCCTATTTGATTTTAAAAATCTGCATAAAGCAGTAATTATAAATTTGTGTTTACAGGTACACAATGTACAAAAGATATAATTTGTATGACAATAACAGTACAAAAGAGGAAAACGGGAATGGAGCTACAAGAAAAAAGTTTTTATATGCTGAATTCCATCAGACCTAGACTGTTATAAATTAAGATATTAACTATAATGCCCAGGGCAATCAGCAAGAAAATCATTCAAAACAATAGTAGGCTGGGTGCAGTGGCTCAGCCTGTAATCCCAGCACTTTGGGAGGCTGAGACAAGAGGATTGCCTGAGCCCAGGGGGTTGGAGACCAGCCCGGGCAACTTGGTGAGACCTCAGCTCTACAATAACTCACAAAAATTAGCCATGGCATGGTGGCATGCATCTATAGTGCCAGTTACTTGGAAGGCTGAGGCAAAAGGATTGCCTAAGCCCAGCAGGTCGAGACTTGTGGTAGCTGTGAGGAGCATGCTACTGCACTCTAGCGTGGGTGACAGAGTGAGACTCCAACTCAAAAAAAATTTTTAATTAAAAAAAAAAAACCAAGCCGGGCTCGGTGGCTCAGCCTGTAATCCCAGCACTTTGGGAGGCTGAGGTGAGTGGATTGCCTGAGCCCGCAGGGTCAAGACCCACCTGGGCAACTTGGCGAGACCTCATCTCTACAATAAATCAAAAAAATTAGCTGGGCGTGGTAGCGTGCGCCTGTAGTTCCAGCTACTTGGAAGGCTGAGGCGGAAGGATTGCCGGAGCCCAGCAAATTGAGGCTGCCGTGGCCCAGCAAATTGAGGCTGCCGTGGCCGGGAGCGTGCCACTGCACTCCTGTCTGGGCGACAAAGTGGAGTGCAGTGGCAACTCAAAACAAAACAAAAACCAACAACAACAGTAAAAGACAATATTCTAGGGGTAGCAGACAGCAGACTCTCTTGCTGTTGTCCTGCCCATTGTGCCTTTCACAATGTATCTTTCCTTTAGTAAATCTACCTTTAGGCCAGAGGCAGTGGTTTAAGCCTGTAATCCCAGCACTTTGGGAAGCTGAGACAAGAAGATTGACTGAGCCCAGGGGTTCAAGACCAGCCTGGGCAACGTGGTGAGACGTCATCTTGACAATAAATCAAAAAATTAGCTGGACGTGAAGGCACGCGCCTGTGGTTCCAGCTACTTGGAAGGCTGAGGCGGAAGGATTGCCTAAGCCCAGCAGGTCGAGGCTGCGGTGGTCGTGAGGGTGCCACTGCTCTCCAGCCTGGGCAACAGAGTGAGACTCCAACTCAAAAAAATAAAAAGTAAACCTACCTTTCTTAATTCAGTAAATAAATAAAATGATATACTAGAAAATAATACAAAACGAAGGCAGTAATGGAGGAATGAGGGGAGAATAAGATACACAGCAAAAACACCCTGCAAAATGGCAAGTATAAGTGATACTTTATTAGTAATTACATGAAATGTACTAACACTCCAATAAAAATGTAGATGTTAGCAGACTGAACAGAAAACCATGACCTAACTATATGCTGTCCACAAGAGGCACACTTTAGATGCAAAACACAAAAATAAGTTGAGAGCAAAAGGCTAGAAAAAATATACCATGTAAGCAGTAACCAAAAGAGAGCTGCAGTGGTTACATATACAAAAAACCAAATATTCAGGTTAAGTATTATTAACAAATATTTAAATATTTTTACAAATGATAAAAAAGGATATTTTATAATAAAAGGGCTAATTCACAAGACATACAATCATAAACATGTACGTATACCTAACAATGATAAAACCCCAGAATATATGAAGCAACAAAAAGAGATATAGTTCTACAAATATCACTTGGGAACTTCAATATCTCACTTTTGATAATGGATAAAAACATCTAGACATAATATCCATAAGGAAACAAGAAACTTGAACACAATACACGAACAAGAACATATACAGCACTTCACCCAACAGTATCAGAATACACATTCTCCTTAAGTGAATGTGAAAATTCTCCTGGATAGATATATGTTACACTACAAATCAATAAACTTAAAAAGACTGAAATCATACAAAGAATCGTCCATGACAACATGGAATGAAACTAGAAATCAATAACAGAAGGAAAACTGGGAAATTTACAAATATACAGAAAGTAACACTCATACAATGAATGGGTCAAATAAGAAATCATAAAGAAAATGAGGCCCAGGCTCTGTTGCTCACACATGTAATGACAGTGCTTTGGGAGGCAGAGGGGAGAGGACTGCCTGAGTCCAGGGCTTGGAGACGAGCCTGGGCAACATGGCAAGATCTTATCTCTACAATAAATTAAAAAACAGCCAGGCGTGTTTGTGCTTGCCTATAGTTCCAGATACTCATAAGGCTGAGAAGGAAAGATCACCTGAGCCCAGCAGGTTGAGGCTGCAGTGACCATGTGAATGCCACTGCATTCCAGCCTGGGCAACCGAGTGAAACACTGACTCAAAAAAAAAAAAAAAAAAAAAAGACAAAATACAGTGAGATGAAGAGAAATGAAAACAACACACAAAAACTTATGGGACGCAGCAAAAGCAGTGCTTAGAGCAAAATTTACCATTGTAAACCCATTAAAAAAGAAGAAAAAGCCGGGCTCGGTGGCTCAGCCTGTAATCCCGCGCCTTTGGGAGGCTGAGGTGAGTGGATTGCCTGAGCCCACAGGTTCGAGACCCGCCTGGGCAGGCGAGACCTCATCTCTACAATAAAAAAATTAAAAAAAAAAAATTAGCCAGGTGTGGTAGTGTGCGCCTGTAGTTCCAGCTACTTGGAAGGCTGAGGTGGAAGGATCACTGGAGCCCAGCAGGTCGAGGCTGCGGTGGCCGGGAGCGACCACTGCACTCCAGTCTGGGCGACAGAGTGAAACTCCAACTCAAAAAAAAAAAAAAAAAAAAGAAGAAGAAAGGACCAGGAGCGGTGGCTCATGCCTATAATCTCAGCATTTTGGAAGGCCGAGGTGAGAGCACTGCTGGAGCCCAAGGGTTCAAGACCAGCCTGGGCAACTTGGCGAGACCTAATTTCTACAACAAATCAAAAAAATTAGCCGGGCATGGTAGCGCATCCCTCTAGTTTCAGCTACTTGGAAGGCTGAGGTGGAAGGATCACCTTAGCCCGGCAGGTCAAGACTGTGGTGGCCGTGAGCGTGCCACTGCACTTCAGCATGGGTGATAGAGTGAGACTCTAACCCCCTCCCCAAAAAAGAAATTTCTCAATCAATAACCCAACTTTACACTTTAAGGAATCAAAAATGGAAGGACAAACTAAACCCAAAGGCAAAGATTTACAGGAGAAATGATGGGATTAGAAAATCAGCACACACAATGGAATTTTATGCAGCCATAAAGAAGGACAAGCAAAAGCTGGGCTCGGTGGCTCAGCCTGTAATTCCACGCTTTGGGAGGCTAAAGTGAGTGGATTTCCTGAGCCCAAGGGTTCGAGACCCGCCTGGGCAACATGGAGAGACCTCATCTCTACAATAAATCCAAAAAAAAATAAAATCAGCCGGGCATGGTAGCGCATGTCTATAATTCCGGCTACTCAGAAGGCTGAGGCGGAAGGATTGCCAGAGCCCAGTGGGTCGAGGCTGCAGTGGCCGGAAGCGGCCACTGCACTTCAGTCTGGGCAACAGAGTGAGACTCCAACTCAAAAAAATAAATAAATAAATAAAAAAGAAGGACAAACATGGACTTTGCAGCAACTTGGATGGATTTAGAGTCTACCACACTCAGTGATCTATCACAGAAATAAAGTACAGAGTACCATGTTTTCACTCATAAGCGGACCTTGAACTATTATCATAATACTATGTGGTGGCTAGGAGTGGGCCACTGCCCTCCAGACAGGGTGACAGAGTGAGACTCCTCCAACTCAAGAAAAAAAAGAAGAAAATCACCATTTGGGCCAGGAACGGTGGCTCAAGCCTGTAATCTCAGGACTTTGGGAGGCAGAGGCAAGAGGACTGCCTGAGACCAGGGGTTCAAGACCAGTCTGGCCAACTTGGCGAGACCTCGTCTCTACAATAAATCAAAAAATTAGCCAGGCATGGTGGCTCACGCCTGTAGTTCCAGCTACTTGGAAGGCTGAGGTGGAAGGATCACCTGAGCCCAGCAGGTCAAGGCTGCGGTGGCTGTGAGCGTGCCATTGTACTCCTCCAGCCCTGGGCAACAGAATGAAACTCCAACTTAAAAAAAAAAAAAAAAAAAAGGAAAATCACACAAGAATTATCAATGGATGTTCTTACCTTGTGTCTGATAAGAAACAGACATTTACACATACTCAAATCTTCCAGTAAAATATTTATCATCTGCATTAGGAAAACAGTCTCTTTCCAATGAAGAAAGTTGGCAGGCACCTAAAGTGATCAAAGTTAATATCACCAATAATGGAAAAAGACATTATGTAACTCCTGACACACTGCACTGAGGATACAACCTTACTTCTATAATATTCCCGGGTAATCATGAGTAATCTAAGCATTCAAATTGATCAACACTCAAAACAACTGGACTGTTCATCTCAAAATGCAACGATCAAGTAAGGACAAAAAGTTTCAGGAAGTGTTCCAGATCAAAGCAGATAAAGTGACATAAACATAATGCATGATCCTGGATAACTTTATTTGAATATTAGTAGAGACAATAGTGAAATCTGAATAAGGTCTGTATAGTAGATATTAATATTATATCAGTATCTACTTCCTGATTTTGATAAGTGCATAGTGCTTATGAAAGAGAATGTATTCTTGTTCTTAAGAAACAGACACTAAAGTATTCAGGGGTAAAGAAGTTGCCTGTCAAGAATGTAATCAAAGAGTTCCACGTACAGAAAGATCTAAGCCGGGCTCGGTGGTTCAGCCTGTAATCCCGCGCCTTTGGGAGGCTGAGGTGAGTGGATTGCCTGAGCCCGCGGGTTCGAGACCCGCCTGGGCAACTTGGCGAAAGCTCATCTCTACAATATAAATCAAAAATTAGCCGGGCGTGGTAGCGCACGCCTGCAGTTCCAGCTACTTGGAAGGCTGAGGCGGAAGGATGGCCGGAACCCAGCAGGTCGAGGCTGAGGTGGCCAGCAGCGGCCACTGCACTCCAGTCTGGGTGACAGAGTGAGACTCCAACTCAAAAAAAAAAAAAGAAAGATCTAAGGTCTCCAATCATACTCAATCCAAATAAGATTTCCCTAAGACATTATAATCAAACTGTCTAAAATCAGAGACAAAGAGAGAATCTTGAAAGCAGCAAGAGAAAAGAAGCACATAACTTATATAAGGGAGTTCCAACATGGTTAGCAGCAGACTTTAGTGGAAACTTTCAAGCCAGGAGAGGGATGACATATTCAAAGGGCTGAAGGGGAAAAAAAAATCAAAATGCTAACCAGGAATACCATATTCCAAAGAGTTTTCTTCAGAAATGGAAAGGTAAAAACTTTCCCAGACAGACAAAAGCTGAGGGAGTTCATCACTACCAGACCTGACTCACAAGAAATGTTAAAGAAATTTCTTCAAGGTGAAAGAAAGTGATGCTGGGGGTGGGGGGAGGAGGTAATGAATCAATAAGGGTACCCAATTTCAAATCAGGCAAAGTGGGAACCAAGGGGAGGCCCAAACTTTACCAGTAGAATGACCACTTATGTGCCTAACCCTGAATTGAACCCCACATCTTTAAAATAATTTTTTTTAAAAAGGAATGTTAATGAGTAACACAAAAACATCTTAAAGTATAAAACTCACAGGTAAAAGTTAAGTATGGTAGAATTCAGAATATAGATGGTGCCCAATGTGTGAGGTATAGTTGACTATGGAAACAAACTTAAAGAAGCAAAGTGCCTGGGTAGAGGTGGTGAGGAAGATAAAGGGAGATGACAATATTATTTATTTCATAGGATTGGGCAAGGATTTAAAGAGGTAATATTTCTCAAACAATTAGATCAGTGCCTGTCACACAAAAAAAATACATAAATGTATGTTAAATTTTTAAAAAATTTTATCAAAGATCATACAGCTAAGTGGTATAACAGGAATTCCAGCCCAGATTGACTCCAAATTTCTTATTCCTAACCATTCTGCTTCCTGATCTTAGGAGTTACTTGAATAAATGTTCAACATGGACCTGGACTTTCACCTATCCTCCCAAAGTGAAAATGCATTACCAATCCATCTGTGAGGTCTTAGGGCTCCATGAGATATGAGATTTCAAAGATGAGAACTCATGCTTAGGATGGCACAGCAAGTTGGCATTGATTTTTTTTTTCCCCTGATGTTTCGGTGCTTGAAGATAGAACCGACAGACAGAAAACCACCAGCTGTCAGGCCACTAGCTAGAGCCCTTTCTCTCTGCCTCAGTACATAACAAGAAGCTTGACCACATGCCCAGTCCACAACAAGAAAAGAAAGGTGGCACTGGTCTTTAGTGACCAAACAACAAACTATTTCCTAGGCAGCACACACCAATTACTAAAAGCATGTTGGTGCCTGCCCTGAGCCTACTGCCCAGGAAAGTACTAACTGCTTCCTAAGAAAGACACTATTGACCTTTCATATGACCCAGGAATCCCCCTACTGGGAATATACCCAGAGAACTCAAGTCATTCTACCAAAAAGATACCTGCAGGTGCATGTTTGTTGCAGTTCTATTCACAATAGCAAAACCAGGGAAACAACCATGCTGCCCATCGAAGTCGGACTAGATTAAAAAAAAAAAAAGGTACACATACACAATGGAATATTATGCAGTCATAAAGAAGGACAAACATATGGACTTCAAAGCAGCTTGGATGAATTTAGAGTCTATCATACTCAGTGATCTATCACAGAAACAAAGAACAGAGTACCCTATGTTCTCACTCATAAGCGGACCTTAAACAACTACCATAACATTAAAAGAAAGGGAATGGCAGTAGTGGGAAACTGCTAGGGGAGGGGGACACACCTCATCAGAAAAGTACCTGCATAAAGAAATTTGTATACTTAACCCTGAATTGTATGCCACATCTTAAAAATAAAGAAAAAAAAACCCGAAATTTTAAAATAAATAAATAAATAAAAGCTGGGCTCGGTGGCTCAGCCTGTATTCCCAACACTTTGGGAGGCTGAGGTGAGTGGATTGCCTGAGTCCACAGGTTCGAGACCTGCCTGAGCAACTTAGCGAGCCCTCATCGCTACAATACGTCAAAAATTAGCTGGACATGGTAGCGCGCGCCTGTAGTTCCGGCTACTTGGAAGGCTGAAGCGAAAAGATCATTAGAGTCCAGCAGGTTGACGCTGGGGTGGCCATGAGCATGCCACTGCACTCCAGTCTGGGCAACAGAGTGAGAATCCAACTCAAAAAAAAAAAAGCACACTAAGAGTTCAAAAGACTCTTCAAGATGGTCTTCCGCTTCCATCTGAAAGGGTTGTGCACTCTTGAGTTATTCTAATGTTCATTAAGAACCTGGCCCCCCCCCAAAAAAAGTGTCAAAACACACTTCAAGTTCTATTCATTTGCTAAGTGTTTCTCCTCTAATGGGTTTCTAAGTACAACCAAAGACCTCTTACTTAGTTTAAGAAAGGATAAGAAAAAAAGAGCTGGGCTCAGTGGTTCATGCCTATAATAATCCCAGCACTTTGGGAGACCGAGGTGAGAGTATTTCCAGAACCCATGGGATTGAGACCAGCCTGGGCAACTTGGGGAGACCTCATCTCTTCAATAAATAAAGCCGGGCTCGGTGGCTCAGCCTGTAATCCCGCGCTTTGGGAGGCTGAGGTGAGTGGATTGCCTGAGCCCGCAGGTTCGAGACCCACCTGGGCAACTTGGCGAGACCTCATCTCTACAATAAATAAAAAAAAATTAGCTGGGTGTGATGGCGCGCGCCTCTAGTTCCAGCTACTTGGAAGGCTGAGGCGGAAGGATCACTGGAGCCCAGCAGGTCAAGGCTGCGGTGGCTGGGAGCGTGCCACTGCACTCCAGTCTGGGCAACAGAGTGAGACTCCAACTAAAAATAAAAAAATCAATCAATCAATCAAAAAATTAGCCAGGCGTGGTGGCACGTGCCTGTAGTTCCAGCTACTGGGAGGGCTGAGGCAGAAAGATCACCTAGCCTAGCAAGTGAAGGCTGCAGTAGCCGTGAGCATGCCACTGCACTCCAGTCTGGGCAACAGAGTGAGACTCCAACTCAAAACAAAAAAAAAAAAGTATAAAAGAATAGGTTCAACAGAAAGATAAAACAATGATATTTTGGCTTGTCTAAGATTTTTTGCCACAAAACTCCATAAAGCAGAATTGGGACTCAAATGTCAAATTCTCTCTCACCACCAAGTTATAAAGAAAATGATATTTGATGCAAACAAAGGAAAAACGACTAGATATTTGTCTTACAGTGAGATTCATAGGTAAAGAGAGAAACACCTTGAATGTCACTTAATCTTTTAAAATTGCATCTATGACTACCATCATTACAAAATTCTAAGTTTTACTTTTGGCTTATTTAACTGCACTGTTTAGAAGGAAACAAGAGTACAAACTACAGCCGGGCTCGGTGGCTCAAACTGTAATCCCAGCACTTTGGGAGGCTGAGGTGAGTGGACTGCCTGAGCCCGCGGATTCGAGACCCGCCTGGGCAACTTGGTGAGACCTCATCTCTACAGTAAAATAAAAAATTAGCCGGGTGTGGTAACGCCTGCCGTTCCAGCTACGGAAGGCTGAGGTGGAAGGATCGCCAGAGCCCAGCAGGTCGAGGCTGCAGTGGCCGGGAGTGGTCACTGTACTCCAGTGTACTCCAGTCGGGGTGATAAAGTGAGACTCCAACTCAAAAAAAAAAAAAAAAGGAGTACAAACTACTACATTCTTGCAAAATGCCCTCATAAAAAGCTTTGAGAAACTTGCCAATTACCAGTTGGGCATTCCCTTTGCTTTAGTTTATATTGCATTTCCTCAAATTAAGTCCTGGGATATGAACCTCCCACATAACTACCAACATCAACTCTACTAAATCTTAACTTTTAAAATAGACAGCCAGCTCAACTTTAGAAAAAATAATGACAATCCATCCCTAAACAAAAAGCTAACAATAACATTCCTATTATGTTTCCATAACTAGAGCATCAGTAAAGTTAAACTCTGGAAGCCCCATTTGCAATGTCCTCAATAAGTACTCTTTCTTTTTTTTTTTTTTTTTTTTGAGTGAGGGTCTCACACAGTCACCAAAGTTGAAGTGCAATGCCACAATTTTACAGTTCACTGCAGTCTTGAACTCCTGGGCTCAGGCAATGCCTCCACCTCATCCTCTTGAGTAGCCAGGACTACCAGTGTGTGCCACCATTCCCAGCTAATTTTTAAAATTTTTTTGTAGTGACAAAATCTCACTATGCTGCCTAGGCTGGCCTTGAACTCCTAGATTTAAGCAATCCTCCCGCCTTGGCCTCTCAGAGTGCTGTGATTACAGGTGTGAGCCACCATGCCCAAATAAGCACTTTGTATTTTTCTGAATATGTAATCCTAACGTATGTGCATATATGCATACACACACACACTGAGTTTGAAAGGATGCACACTAAAATGTTTATTATGTTAGGTGGTGTAATAAATATGATTTACTTTTTTTTTTGAGTTGGAGTCCCAGTCTCTCACCAAGGCTAGAGTGCAGTGGCACGCTCATGACCACCACAGCCTCGACCTGCTGGAGTGCAGTAGCCACTCGACCTTCTGGGCTCCGGCGATCCTTCCGCCTCAGGCTTCCGAGTAGCCGGAACTACAGGCGCGCGCTACCACGCCTGGCTGATTTTTGATTATTGTATTGATTTTGATTATTATTGATTATTGTAGAGATGAGGTCTCACCAACTTGCCCAGGCGGGTCTCGAACCCGTGGGCTAAGGCAATCCACTCACCTCAGCCTCCCAAAGGTGCAGGATTACAGGCTGAGTCACCGAGCCCGGCTCTGCCTCAGGCTTCTAAATAGCTGGAACTACAGAAGTACATCACCATGCCTGGCTAATTTTATTGTAGAGACGAGGTCTCGTCATGTTGCCCAGGCTGGTCTCAAATCCATGGGCTCAGGTAATCCTCTTGCCTCTGCCTCCCAAAGTACTGGGATTGCAGGCATGAGCCACCATGCCTGGGTGAGAATATATATATATATATATATATATATATATATATATATAATTGTGTGTGTGTGTGTGTGTGTGTGTGTGTGTGTAGAGAGGGAGAGAGATAGAATCAGAGCTTTAATTTTTCTTTTTTGTTACCTAAATGGCAAAAGTAGTCTTTCTTACTAGTGCTCCAATCTAAACTTCTGACAAGATATTGATTTAATTTGGCAAGAATAAGCTTTTAGACTGTATCAAGAGACATCACTGATCAATATTTTCATTTTTTTTTTTTTTAGTTGGAGTCTCACTCTGTCGCCCAGACTGGAGTGCAGTGGCACGCTCCCAGCCACCGCAGCTTCAACCTGCTGGGCTCTGGCGATCCTTCCACCTCAGACTTCCAAGTAGCTGGAACTACAGGCACGTGCTACCACACCCGGCTAATTTTTTGATTTATTGTAGAGATGCAGTCTCACCAAGTGGCCCGGGCTGGTCGCAAACCTGTGGGCTCAAGCAGTTCTCTCACCTTGGCCTCCCAAAGTGCTGAGATTATGGGCATGTGCCACCGTGCCCAGTCCACTTAATCTTCTTTAATCTCCCTCAGTGTTTTATCTGAAAGCTTCTCTTTTCTCCCTCTCTGATCAATTGTGAAACTTCCCACACATAATACTTTTAGTATTCATCCTTGTCCCAAGCTGCAAACCTGCATTTACCATCAAAGTGTAAGTTCTGTCCTTAGTGATTCCCTTCTTAAAATGCTTAATGAACGATTGTTATAGAAGAAAAGCTTTTTCCCATTTTCTTGCCTTATGCAAGTTGCGTTGTAAGTTCTAGTCAGTATATTTAGTGTTGATACATAAAAAACAAAAATACAAACACCCACAAGAACCTGTTTTCTACCCACAATCGATACAAATGCAGAGAAACAGTCTCCTTCTTGTTTCTAAGACTATTACACTTCATTAATAACAGATAAGCAGTTCTTCCCATTCTCAGAGCTCTTGTTACAGCTTAAGTGTCTTATTCAGTGTTCATTCCAGAAGTATTGGTATCATTTTATTGTTTCTCAAGTTCCTTTTCACTCTGTCCTACTTGTTAAATGCAGTGGCACATCTTCAGTTCCAAATTATGAGTATATAAAATCAACATCAACTACTCTGAATTATTTAGTAAGAGAGGCATGTCTGTGACATAAGGAACTACCACAAGTCCGGAGCAGAAGCCAGTCTCATAACAGGGTTTGTTCAACAGGCCCTGTGTGCTAACTTTTGGTAACACAACGATAATCAAAGCCCCAAAAGTCATCAGGTTAAAACTATTATTTCCAGATAATTGTCCAAGGTGGAAATTGATTTGTGACTGTCAGAAAAAGGACAAACTACAATATAAAACTCTGTATTATGGGACCACTGCAGGTTTCCCTTCCTCCACCTCCAAGTGAGATACTTTAGAAAGCAAGAAACCAGCTGGGCTTGGTGGCTCAGCCTGTAATCCTGTGTCTTTGGGAGGCTGAGGTGAGTGGATTGCCTGAGCCTGCGGGTTCGAGACACGCCTGTGCGGCGAGACCTCATCTCTACAATAAATCAAAAAATCAGCCAGGTGTGGTAGCGCATGCCTGTAATTCCGGCTACTTGGAAGGCTGAGGCGGAAGGATCGCCGGAGCCCAGCAGGTCGAGGCTGCGGTGGCCGGGAGCGGCCACTGAACTCCAGTCTGGGCGACCGAGTGAGACTCCAACTCAAAAAAAAAAAAAAAAAAAAAAGCAAGCAAGCAAGAAACCAGCAGGTAATTCCAAATGACCATATGCTGATGCTGTAAGTGCAGAGAGAGCACTTTCAAGGCCATCTCCTCCAACTCACCTCTTGGGACAGTCACCACTTTATAACTGAGATAGATTTTTCAATACTCCACTAAGAGTGAATTAAGAACACAGGCCTAGCAAAACTCTTTAGCTTTCTTGAGATTAGACAAAAACTTCCCTTTTCTACCTTAAAGAGCTCAAGGAAACTTGTTTCCTCCAAACAGTGCAACTGGCTAAGTTCAAGCTAAGCTTGAATGAACTGAGTTTTAAGCTGAAAACATTCAGTCTGGAATAGGAGACATAGGTGATGATGCGAAAATATAACCAAGTAAAGGGGCACCAAGGAAGGTGAGCTAGATCACTACTTTTTTCTGCTTGATCCAGTTAGATGATTAAGATCTTAGTTCAAAATTACCATCTTGTGTAATGCAACATACAATATAATTTGATTACCCACCTCAGTTTTTTACTGCCATCATCTCCATTTTGGAGTATGAGCACAAGAGTCCTTAAGACCCCTATTCCACTGCCTTCACCTCAACTGTTTACTGTCATGAAGGAAAACACTCTCACTTACAGGTCTGATGAAAGCAAAGAAAAGTCAAACCCAAACCCTCACCATCTGTGGAGGAATACCGAATTAGACAACAGAAAACAGAGCTTATGGTTTGAGCTACTCTTTCTGTTTCTCTTTCAGAAGACTTTTCTGTGCCCTTGGTTTTCTACTCTGTAAAATGGTAATATTAACATCAGTCTTCCTTAAACTCAAAATATAGCTCTTGGTCTTGTTAAAGAAAAAAAAAATTTTTTTAATAAATAAAGGAGCCGGGCTCAGTGGCTCAGCCTATAATCCCGCGCTTTGGGAGGCTGAGGTGAGTGGATTGCCTGAGCCCGCGGGTTCGAGAACACCCTGGGCAACTTGGTGAGACCTCATCTCTACAATAAATCAAAAAATTAGCTGGGTGTGGTAGCGCGTGCCTGTAGTTCCAGCTACTTGGAAGGTTGAGGCAGAAGGATCACCGGAGCCCATCACATTGAGGCTACGGTGGCCGGAAGCATGCTACTGCACTCCAGTCTGGGCGACAGAGTGAGACTCCAACTCAAAAATTAAATTAAATTAAATTAATAAATAAAGGGCTGGGCCCAGTGGCTCACGTCTATAATCCTAGCACTTTGGGAGGCCAGGGTGAGAGGATTGTCTGAGCCCAGGGGTTTGAGACCAGCCTGGGCAACTTGGCGAGACCTCATCTCTACAATAAATCAAAAAATTAGTCAGGCATGGTGGTGCACCCCTGTAGTTCCAGCCACTTGGAGGACTGAGGTGGAAGGATCGCCTGAGCCCAGCTGGTCGAGGCTGCAGTGCGCCGTGAACGAGCCACTGCACTCCAGCTTGGGCGAAAGAGTGAGACACCGACTCAAAAAAAACAACAACATTAAAAAGTGAAGATTCTTTAAAAAACAAAATGTAAAACAAAATGCATCATTAGCAATCACTGGTCTTCTCACATATTTGTTAATTATATTTAAGAACCTTAAGCAATTAAAAATCCATTATTGTAATAACTTCAATTAAGATACACTCATTCACGGTTTTTCTTTTTGAGAAGCTTGCTCATGGCAGGTCTTCCTGCCATGAATCTTCCTTTTTCCTTCTCTCATTCTTGCTAATAGCTTCTGTTTTAAAACTTTGCTGGCCGCTCTAAAATTCATGTTAGGGATGAGCCCCCAAAATAAATAAATAAATATTTGATGATGTACCTATTGTTTATAAATCACTATGTAGAGATATTTACACACAAGTTCAAGTATGAGGTGTACTCAGTGTATGTTTGTTGTGCAAATAACATGAGTCAGGAGACTTTAATAAGTAAAAATAGGATAAAAATTATGAAACATATTTGTATTACTAAATATTTCATAATATAAGGCATGTCATAAAGACATGAATACATGCTATAAAGTTTAAACTATACACTATATAGATTTAAGGTTATATTTGAATACTTGAATAATAAATTTCCCCCAAGACATAATATTCTTCCTAACTTTTTTTAGACAGGGTCTTACTATGTTGTCCAGGCTGGATTCAAGCTCCTGGGCTCAAGTGATCCTACCACCTCAGTCTCCAAAGTACCTGAGATGAGAGGAAAGCACCAACAAGTCTGGCTCTAATTTTCATGTGGAGAAATGGGGCTTCATTTTTAAAAATAAAGGATGTAGCTGGGCATGGTAGCACATGCCTGTAGTTCTGGCTACTTGGGAGGCTGAGGTGGGAGGATCACCAGAATCCAGCAGGTCAACACTGGGTTGGCCATGAATGTGTCACTGCACTCCAGCCTGGGCTACAGAGTGGAGTGAAAACTAAAAAAAAATAATAAAAAAATAGAAAATAAAGGATGGATAGTTATGACCCCTTAGTGAAATCAGTCTTTAATCAAGTATTTTAAAGCTCAGTTCCAGGCCAAGTGTGGTGGCTCACACCTGTAATCCTAGCGCTTTTGGGAGGCCGATGTGGGAGGATCACTTGAGTCCAGGAGTTTGAGACCAACCTGGGCAACAAAATGAGACCTCATAACTACAAAAAAAGTAAAAAAAAATAGCCAGATGTGATAGCATGCACCTGTTGTCCCACCTACTCTGGAGACTGAGGCAGGAGGATCACTTGAGCCCAGGAGTCTGAGGCAGCAGTGAACCTTGATCCTGCAGTGGTAACAGAGAGATACCCTGATTCAAAAAAGAAAAATATAAAACAAGTAGGGACATCTATTCTTTTTTTTTTCTGAGTGAGAGTCTCTCTCCGTCACCCAGACTGGAGTGCAGTGGCACTCTCCAAGTCACCACAGCCTCGACCTGCTGGGGCTCAGGCGATCCTTCTGCTTCAGCCTTCCAAGTAGCTAGAACTACAGGAATGCACCGCTACAATGGGCTAATTTTTTTATTTATTGTAAAGACAAGGTCTCACCATGTTTCCCAGGCTGGTCTCGAACCCATGGCCTCAAGCAATCCTCTCACCTCGGCCTCCCAAAGTGCTGGGATTATAGGCGTGAACCATCATGCCCGGCAGGGAGATCTTAAGAAGCAAATTAGATCACTGTCTCCTTTCATTAAATGGGCAAATAATTTATATCCCAGAGTTAATTACGGTGAGAAAAGTCTCTAAAGGTATTGGGGCTTATGTACAACTAAAGAACCAGTTAGTAATAAATGAATTTCACCCCAAACCAAATGAAATAATTAAAACTGAGTAGTAACTTTTCATTCTCTGAATGATAAAATAGCCACAATAGTCCATTTGTTATTTCACTTATTCAAGCAGCAACTATCCCTTTGTTCTACTTTGTCCTTTTAATTTTTAAAACTGTTTATTTTAGAGTTGTGGGATAAAGCCGGGCTCGGTGGCTCAGCCTGTAATCCCGCACCTTTGGGAGGTTGAGGTGAGTGGATTGCCTAAGTCCGCAGGTTTGAGACCCACCTGGGCAACTTGGTGAGACCTCATCTCTACAATAAATCAAAAATTAGCCAGGCATGGTAGCATGCACCTGAAGTTCCAGCTACTTAGAAGGCTGAGACGGAAGGATCGCCGGAGCCCAGCAGGTCGAGGCTGCGGGAGTGGCCACTGCACTCGTCTGGGCGACAGAGTGAGACACCAACTCAAAAAAAAATTAAATAAATAAATTAAATAAATAAATAAGCTGGGCTCGGTGGCTCAGCCTGTAATCCCGCGCCTTTGGGAGGCTGAGGTGAGTGGATTGCCTGAGCCCGCTGGTTCGAGACCCACCTAGGCAACTTGGTGAGACTTCATCTCTACAATAAATCAAAAAATTAGCCGGGTGTGGTAGCGCACGCCTGTAGTTCCAGCTACTTGGAAGGCTGAGGCGGAAGGATCACTAGAGTCCAGCAGGTCGAGGCTGCGATGGCCGGGAGCGGCCACTGTACTCCAGTCTGGGCAACAGAGTGAGACTCCGACTCAAAAAATAAATAAATAAATAAATAAAATAGAGTTGTGGGATACATGTGAGGGTTTACTACATAAGTAAGGTGCATGCGGGTGAGGTCTGGACTTCTAGAGGGCCCATTCTCCCCCACTAGTGGAACTGGTACCCAGTGTGTTGCCAAGCACCACCCTCCATCCCTCCTCCCTCCCTCCTCAACAGTCTCCAATATCTGCCATTCCCATCTCTGAAGCAGCAACTATTATTGCAGATACCAGGGATAGCAAAGAACAAATCAGGCTGGGCGCAGTGGCTCATGCCTATAATCTCACCACTTTGGGAGGCCAAGGTGAGAGGATTGCCTGACCTCATCCCTACAATAAATAAAAAATTAGCTGGGTATGGTGGCACATGCCTGTAGTTCCACCTACTTGGACGGCTGAGGTGGAAGGATCATCTGAGCCCAGCAGGTTGAGGCTGCAGTGGCTGTGAGTGTGCCACTGCACTCCAGCTTGGGAGACAGAGTAAGACTCCAACTCAAAAAAAAAAAAACAGAACAAATAAGACAGGATCCTTGCCCTCACAGCGATTACAATATATTCTGGGGGGAAGATGAAAAATAAACAAGTAAACAATTTCTGAGACCATTTTTTGGGGTAAGTTTTCAAGCAAAGTTTATTTAGAAAGTAAATTAGAAGGCAGGGCGTGGTGACTCAAGTCTGTAATCCCAGTACTTTGGGAGGCCAAGGTGAGGCCATTGCCTGAGCCCAAGGGTTAGAGAACAGCCCGGGCAACTTGGCAAGACTTCATCTCTATAATATATCAAAAAATTAGCCAGGCGTGGTTGCATACACCTATAGTTCTAGATACTTAGAAGACTGAGACAGAAGGATCACCCAAGCCCAGATGATCGACAGTGGGATGGCCATGAACATTCATGCCACTGCATTTCAGCCTGAGCGATGGAGTGAGACTCCAACTAAAAATAAAATAAAATAAAATAAATTAGAGATTCGCCTCCCCAAGGTAGGGGAGGAGCCCAAAGCTAAGAAAAGACAGTGGCTATAGCTCAAAGACCCACGTGGAGACACCAGAGTTGAACTAAGCAGTGTTCTGAAAGCATTTTTTAAAAATGAGGGGTGGGACATGCTATTTTAAAGAACTGTAATAAAAAGTATCACAAATAAAGGGAATAGGGCAAAGGTCCTGAAATGAGAAAGGCTGTACTTTATTCACTACATGCAAAGATTTTCCACTGACATCCGTTCTTCACAAGCAACAGTCATATTTGTAAAATAACGGCAGATGCCAGGCTTCACCCACCAGGTCCTTCTCAGCATGTCATCTGATTCTGGTTCCTCCTTTATAAGCCAAACTGTCCACATGCCTCATCTACCAGCTCCTCTACCATGAAGCACTTCCTGTCTGAACTACTAAGGTCAAATATAGTACAAGTCTGTTGTAGGAAAAGGGCTGGAATATTTTAGACCCAAGATAGGAAGGAGAAAAGTAAAGCCAGGTGAGCAGCAGGTAGCAGATGCCTAACAGTGTGAAGTTGCATTTCAAGCTTCACAAGGACTCAGAGGTAAGGTTCACATCATAAATAATGAAGCAACTCCACTTACAGAGTGCATGATGAAGTCAAACATTGCTCTGGAAGAGAAAGACCATCAAGGGCTTGTTCCCCACCCTCTGAATTCCTGACAAAAATCAACCAGGTGGCAGGGGAGGTAGAAGAGAGGAGTAAACAAACTTCCAAAATCTGTAGCCAGACTGCAGCTAGCGGTATCGCCAGTCACCACTTCACTGATCACTTTGCTGTTTTTAATGTTTTGTCTTTACTTTGTTCTTAAATGGTGTTTAGCATTAGAATTAATTTGTGTAGAATTTTTTCTCTAAATCATGTAACTGTCTTCGTGTAGTATTAGTCTTTCAGTAATTCTATGAAACTCCAAATATATAATACAATGCCCAAAACAACATACCCATTCTCAGAGTAGAGAAAAATTTATTGAAATTATGTCCCAGCATTTTGGGAGGTGGATGTGAGAGGACTGCCTGAGCCCAGGGATTCAAAACCAGACTGGGCGAAATGGTGAAACCTCATCTCTACCATAAATCAAAAAATTAGCTGGGCATGGTAGTATGCACCTGTAGTTCCAGCTACTTGGAAAGCTAAGGCAGAAGGATCTCCTGACCCCAGCAGGTCAAGGCTGCAGTGGCCATGAGCATGCCACTGCACTCCAGCCTGGGTAACAGAGGAAGACTCTGACTCATTAAAAAAAAAAAAAAAAAAATCAAATGCCGAGGCTAATGTGAGAGTGTTCAATATCTGACAGACCTAAAACAGAAGACTCCACTGTAAAAGTATGAATCTAAGCCGGGCTCGGTGGCTCAGCCTGTAATCCCGCGCCTTTGGGAGGCTGAGGTGAGTGGATTGCCTGAGCCCGCGGGTTCGAGACCCGCCTGGGCAGCGAGACCTCATCTCTACAACAAATCAAAAAATCAGCCGGGCGTGGTAGCGCATGCCTGTAATTCCAGCTACTTGGAAGGCTGAGGCGGAAGGATCGCCGGAGCCCAGCAGGTCGAGGCTGCGGTGGCCGGGAGCGGCCACTGCACTCCAGTCTGGGCGACAGAGTGAGACTCCAACTCAAAAAAAAAAAAAAAAAAAGTATGAATCTACTATCTCAACCAACATGCTAAAAAAACTAAGCAGCTGGAGCCGGGCACAGTGGCTCACACCTGTAATCTCAGCACTCTGAGAGGCAGAGATGAGAGTATTGCCTAAGCCCAGGTGTTAGGCATCTAGGTGAGATCTCATCTCTACAATAAATCAAAAAATTAGCCAGGCATGGTGGTGCGTACCTGTAGTTCCAGCTACTTGGAAGATTAAAGTGGAAAGATCACCTGAGCCCAGCATGTTGAGGCTGCGGCGGCCATGAGCATGCCACTGCACTCCAGCCTGCGTGACAGAGTGAGACTCCGACTCAAAAAAATCTAAGCTGTGAAGTTACGTGACTTATTTAGGGTCATAGAGAGGCAGGGTAGGTAGAACTGGCACTCAAGAGTTCTGACTCCCAGATCTTTTTGTTACACTATATGGTCCTATTTAACAAAGCTCCTGTTCTAGAATTAAGTAAAGTTTCTATTAGGGGAATGTTGCTTTCTCTGCAATGCCATTATAAAATCAAAGATGTGATCCACACATACAACGATTAAGCCTAAAGCATTAGGAGATAACTGAAGTCTCTGTCCCCGGCCCAATGCAGCTTATATTCTAAGAACATTAATGCACAAAAAAAACCATAATAGAAGATTAAAACAAAAAAAACAAGAAGTGGGGAGTAGTAGAATAGGATTATGGGAATTCAGAAGTTGGTTGGATTACTTCTAGGCAGAAAAATGAAAAAAGGTTCAGCTTTGGCTAGTAATGAAAGATTATCCTAGTGTTGGAAGACAGCAGAAGAGAACTGGGAAGAGTGAATCCACTATAGCATGAAAAATAGTTGAGTAACCATCCTCTGTTAGAATTAAATCTACCTAAACTCCAGTACAAAGAAAAGAACAGAGGCTAGAGGCACACACTAAATGACCCACAGGGCAACATTACGACAAATCCAGACTGTGGCACGTTCTACAAGACTCATCAAGAAGTCAATGCCACAGGAAAAAAAAGTTCTAGATTAAAAAGACTGAAGAGACAAACAAATGCAATGCCTAAATGTTGATATCTGATAATCCCAGCACTTTGGAAGGCCAGGTGAGAGGACTGCCTGAGCCCATGGGTTCAAGATCAGACCAGGCAACTTGGCAAGACCTCATCTCTACAATAAAACAACAATAACAAAAAACAAAACAAAAGAAAACATGCCAGGCAAAGTGGCTCACCCTGTAATCCTAGCACTTTGGGAGGCTGAGGTGGGAGGAATGCTTAAGGCCAGGAGTTTGAGACCAATATGGGCAAAATAGCAAGACCTCACCTCTACAAAAAAAATTAAAACACACCTCATCAACAAGGATACCTGCACAATGCATATTTGTATACCTAACCCTTAACTGTACCCCACAATTTTAAAATAAAAAATGTTAAAAATTAAAAAATTAGCCAGGTGTGGTGGTGCTCCCCTGTAGCTCCAGTCACTAAGGAGATTGAGACAAGAGGATCACCTAGCCCAGGAGTTAGAGACTGCAATAAGCTATGATTGTGCCACTGTACTCCAGCTTGTACAACAGTGAGACGGGGGGGGGGGGGGGAGGAACTATAGAAGACACTTTGGGATAATTAGGAGATTCTGATTATGGATTAGATCTCAGAGAGCATATAGAAATAATAGAAAATCTTCTTAGGAGTAATAATGGTACTATGGGTTATGTGGAACAGCTTTAAGAGATTAATGCTGAAGTGTCATGATGCTCACAGATTCAAACAGTTAAGCAAAAAAAAAAAGATATATATAATACATAAGGGAGATATGACAAAATATCATGTGCTCAATCTAGGTGATAAGTATTCAAGTGTTTCTTGCACAAGAGTAGTTTCACTTTTGAATATCTTTGAAAACTAATATTAAAAAGGTATTTTTTTTTTTTAGTAGGAGTCTCATTCTGTTGCCCAGGCTGGAGGGCAGTGACAAATTCACAGCCATGCAGCCTCGACCTTGTGGGCTCAGGCAATCCTTCCGCCTCAGCCTTACAAGTAGCTGGAACTACAGGAATGTGCCAACAGGCATGTGCCATCACGCCTGGCTAATTTTTCTTGATTTGTTGTAGAGACGAGGTCTCGTCAAGTTGTCCAGGCTGGTCTCAAACATGTAGGCTCAGGCAATCCTCTCACCTCAGTCTCCCAAAGTGTTGGAATTATAGGCATGAGCCACTGCACCCAACCTAAAAAGATATTTTAAAAAGAAACAGGTGGAGTGCAGTGACTCATGCCTGTAATCTCAGCACTTTGGGAGGCGGAGGTGAGAGAATGCCTGAGCCCACAGGTTCAAGATCAGCCCAGGCAACATGGTGAGACCTGGTCTCTACAATAAATCAAAAAATTAGTCGGGCATGGTAGTGCATACCTATAGTTCCAGCTACTTAGAAGGCTGAGGCAGAAGGATTACCTGAAGTCAACAGGTCAAGGCTGTGGTGGCCACGAGCATACCACTGCACTCCAGCCTGGGCAAAACAGTAAGACTTCAACTCAAAAAAAGAAAAAAAGAATTAGATGTAAGCTTAGTAAAGAGGATCTAAACCATTCATTTCTCTCAATAAGAAACTGAGCCCAAAGTACCACAGGTAACGCAGGCCTCTTCTCATAACAAGATTCAAGCAGGTCTGCACAATCTTAGCCCAAGGTCTTCCCATATGCCAAAAAATGAGGACCTAAGAGACACAAACTCATCTGTGACCAAGATATATATGTGCATGTAAAAAAGTTAAACACTTTTCTTTTTCTTTTTTTTTTTTTTTTTTGAGTTGAAGTCTCACTCTGTCACCCAGACTGGTGCAGTGGCTGCTCCCGGCCACTGCAGCCTCGACCTGCTGGGCTGTGGCGATCCTTCCACCTCAGCCTTCCGAATAGCTGGAATTACAGGCATGCGCTACCACGCCCAACTGATTTTTTGATTTATTGTAGAGATGAGGTCTCGCCAAGTTGCCCAGGCGGGTCTCGAACCTGCGGGCCCAGGCAATCCACTCACCTCAGTCTCCCAAGGCACGGGATTACAGGCTGAGCCACCGAGCCCAGCTAAACACTTTTCTTTCTTTTTTTCATTTTTGAGTTGGAGTCTCACTCCATCTCCCAGGCTGGGGTGCAGTGGCATGCTCACAGCCACCCCAGCGTCAACCTGCTGGGCTCTGGCGATTCTTCCGCCTCAGCCTTACAAGTACCCGGAACTACTGGCGCACGCTACCACTTCTGGCTAATTTATTTCTAGATTTATTGTGGAGACGAGGTCTCACCATGTTGCCCAGGCTAGTCTTGAACCCGCGGGCTCAGGCAATCCTCTCACCTCGGCCTCCCAAAGTACTGGGATTACAGGCTTGAGCCACCGGGCCCGGCCCACTTTTCTTTCTTTCTTTCTTTCTTCCTCCCTCCCTCCCTCCTTTCTTTCTTTCTTTTTTTTTTTTGAGTTGGAGTCTCACTCTGTCACCCAGATTGGAGTGCAGTGCTGCTCCCGGCCATCGCAGCCTCGACCTGCTGGGCTCCGGTGATCCTTCCGCCTCAGCTTTCCAAGTAGCCAGAATTACAGGCATGCG
The DNA here is from genome assembly GCA_027257055.1 of Cephalopachus bancanus. Classification (NCBI taxonomy): domain Eukaryota; kingdom Metazoa; phylum Chordata; class Mammalia; order Primates; family Tarsiidae; genus Cephalopachus; species Cephalopachus bancanus. The sequence goes on from JAPVLO010000007.1 coordinate 219,348, forward strand.
CTACCACGCCCGACTGATTTTTTGATTTATTGTAGAGATGAGGTCTCGCTGCCCAGGCGGGTCTCGAACCCGCGGGCTCAGGCAATCCACTCACCTCAGCCTCCCAAAGATGCGGGATTACAGGCTGAGCCACCGAACCTGGCTTCTTTTTTTGTTTTTAGAGTTAAGACCTTCTTCTGTTATCCAGAGCTGACATACAGTGTGATCGTAGCTCAATGCAGCCTCAAACTCTTGGGCTCAAGCGATCCTTCCACCTCAACCTACCAAGAAGCTACAACTACAGGCATGCACCACTCGGCTACTTTTTAAATTTTAAACACATTTCTTTTTTTTTTTAATGTTTAAGTGCCTTTATTTTTTTTTATATAAAATTTTTATTTTAAATATGTGGGGTACATAAATACATTTCTTATGCTTAGTCTGTGGTAATACAGATTGAGTATCCCTTATCTGAAATGTTTAAAACCAGAAGTAGCCAAGTGTATTGTCTCATGCCTATAATCCCAACACTTTGGGAGGCCAAGGTGAGAGGACTGCCTGAACCCATGGGTTCGAGATCAGCCTGGACAACTTGGTGGGACCTCATCTCTACAATAAATAAAAAAACTAGTCAGATGTGATGGCGCATGCCTGTAGTTCCAGCTACTTGGAAGGCTGAGGCAGAAGGATTACCTAAGCCCTTCAGGCCGAGGCTGTGGTGGCCAGGAGTGTACCTCCAGCCTGGGTGACAGAGTGAGACTTCAACTCAAAAAAAAAAAAAAGAAGTATTTCAAATTTTGGGGTTTTTTTCAGATTTTGGATGTTTTCAGAATCTACATTGGGTGAGCACCCCTAAACTGAAATCCAAATGCTCCAATAAGCATTTCCTTTGAGCATGATGTCAGTACTCAAAAGTTATGGATTTGGAAGCATTTCAGATTTTGGATTAGGGATGCTCACTTGTAGTGTTAACTTTATGAAATAAATTGTATCCCACATCTATAAAATAAAATAAATAAATTTATAAAATAATAAAAATCTCTGAGCCCGCGGGTTCGAGACCTGCCTGCAGCGAGACCTCATCTCTACAATAAATCAAAAAAAAATCAGCCAGGTGTGGTAGCGTGTGCCTGTAATTCCAGCTACTCGGAAGGCTGAGGGGGAAGGATCCTGGAGCCCAGCAAGCGAGGCTGCGGTGGCCGGGAGCGGCCACTGTACTCCAGTCTGGGCGACCGAGTGAGCCTCCAACTCAAAAAAAAAAAAAATTAAATAAATAAATAAAATAAAATAAAAAAATAAAAATCTGTTCGACCATAACAATTTAGTATATCAGAATTTTGCATAAAATAACTTTGCAAAATACAGCCATCACACAGAAATTAGTTTAATTCTTAGAAGCACAAAAATAATGTTTTAAACCATGTAACTAATATCACCTATAATACGCTGTCACTATTTGGTCTACTGATTACAGCAATTATGCCTTTCCAAATCTGACAAAGTATCTTAATAACTTCACATCTCACCGATCTCCTCTACAAGCTTAACAATCCCCCTAAATGCCATGTTTTTTCATACCTCTGTACAAATAATCTCCTCTGCATACGGAATGCTCTTCTTTTCCTTTTCTTCATCTACTCTTCTTTCAAGGCCAACTTCTTTTTTTTAGTTGGAGTCTCTCTGTTGCCCAGGTTGGAGTACAGTGGCACACTCACAGCCACCACAACCTTGACCTGCTGAGCTCAGGCAATCCTTCTGCCTCAGCCTTCCAAGGAGGTGGAACCACAGGCACACACCCAGCTAATTTTCTTGATTTACTGTAGAGATGAGGCTGGTCTCAAACCCCCGGGCTCAGGCAATCCTCTCTAGTGGCTGACGCCTGTAATCCCAGCACTTTGGGAGACTGAGATGGGAGAACTGCTTGAGCCCAGGAGTTCAAGACCAACCTAGGAAACATACCAAGTTGACATCATCTCTAGAAAAAAGTCAAAAAAATATCTGGGTGTGACGGCACCTGCCTGTAGTTCCAGCTACTTCAGAGGCTGAGGTGGAAAGATCACCTGAGCCCAGAAACTGGTCAGGGCTGCGGTGATGGTGCCACTGTACTCTAGCCTCAGTGACAGAATGAGACCCCAACTCAAAAATGACTTTCACACATAAATATTATCACTTTTCTTAGAAATGTATCTTCAACAGAAATTCCACTTCCGAAAACAAAGTTATAATGGAACTTCTAAAAGTTTTATTGCAAACACGCAAAAATATGGCATTACAACATCCAATATATACGCAGCAATATTTAACCTCTCAGTTCAATATATGGGTATATTAAAAACCAAACTAGACTCTTGCTGACTACACATCAAAGTAGCTGATGCAAGACAAATACATGCTGATTGTTCTTGGCCAACACACATGCATCTTTAAGTACATACACATTAGTAAAGTCTCAACCTGTGGTCCTTGAGCTACCACTGAATCAAGAGGCAGCTTAGTGTTGCCAGACAAGCAGAGGCAGAAAGCCAGGAGCAATGGTGAGGATGAGGAAGAATTAGGCACAGTGGCCCACCGAATGATGATAAACCACCCATGTGGTCGTCAGGAAGGAAAAATGAAAATCACTACATCAGCAAATTGATCATCACGCCCAATTAATTTGATCATGTTGCTTAACCTAAATCAACCTAATTCGTTCCTGCAACAAGATAAAAATGTGTTCTGGTCAAAAGCCCTAAGAGCTATAACGAATTCATTAATGTAAAAACAAAAATTTGTTATTACTAGTGATTTAACACTCAATAATCATTCTCATTAGAACATTCACCTGGGTAAAGTACTACTAACAAGCCACGTTCAAAGCTTTGCATTTATAGTAAGAAAATCAGAAAGATTTTAAAATAAAATCTGCCAGGCGTGGAGGCTCAAGCCTGTAATCCCAGCACTTTGGGAGACTGAGGCGAGAGGACTGCCTGAGCCCACAGGTTCGAGACCAGCCTGGGCAATTTAGTGAGACCTTGTCTGTACAATAAATTTAAAAATAAGCCGGGCTTGGTACGTCACCTATAGCTCCAGTTTCTTGGAAGGCTGAGGTAGAAGGATCACTTGAGCCCAGCAGGTCAAAGCTGAGCCGTGAGCATGCCACTGCACTTCAGCCTGGGCAACAGAAGTGAGATTTCAGCTTAAAAAAAAAAAAAAAAAGATGACACCCAACATAAATTCCAGGGTCAACTTTCCTGGGATTCCAACCCTTTATCTGATAGAAAGTTGGAAATGAAGGTGGACTAGCTCAATGGAAGGTAGAATATTAGGTAGTAGCTACAGTGGCCAACATCAGCTTTAAATGTAAACTCTAATGCTAAAACTCTTCCAAAAAAAGATTCAACTTTCCCCGTATCCAGTATGTTCTACGTGTAACTCCCTTAACACATATCCAGTCCTCATATGTGCCGGTCCTGCCCACCTAGGGTGTCACTATAGGAGTTGGTATCACCCAGGCAGGAGTGCACAGACACACTCACCGTCACTGCAGCCTTGACCTGCTGGGCTCAGGCAATTCTTCCACCTCAGCCTTCAAAGTAGCTGGAACTACAGGCATGCACCAACACACCTAGCAAATTTTTCTTGATTTATTATAGAGACAAGGTCTCGCCAAGTTGCCCTGGCTGGTTTCAAACCCCTGGGCTTAGGCAATCCTCTTACTTCCCAAAGTGCTGGGATTACAGGCTTGAGCCACTGCACCCGGCACTTCCACTCTGTCACCAAGGCTGGAGTGCAGTGGCACACTCACAGTCACCGCAGTGTCGACCTTCTGGGCTTAGGCAATCCTTCTGCCTCAGCCTCCCAAGTAGCTAGAACTACAGGCATGCACCTCCAAGCCCGGCTATTTTTTTTTTTTTTTTGACTTGGAGTCTCACTCTGTCGCCCATACTGGAGTGCAGTGGCCGCTCCCAGCCACCGCAGCCTTGACCTGCTGGGCTCCGGCGATCCTTCCACCTCAGCCTTCCAAGTAGCTGGAACAACAGGCGCTACCACGCCCAGTTAATTTTTTGATTAGAGATGAGGTCTCGCCAAGTTGCCCAGGCAGGTCTCAAACCTGCGGGCTCAAGCAATCCATTCCCCTCAGCCTCCCAAAGGCGCGGGATTACAGGCTGAGCCACCGAGCCCGGCTTTAATTTTTTGTTTTATTGTAGAAATAAGGTCTAGCCAAGTTGCCCAGGCTGGTCTCGAAGCCCTGGGCTCAGGCAATTCACTCACCTCGCAAAGTGCTGGGATTACAGGCATGAGCCACTATGCCCAGGTTTCCAACCTCCACCTTCTTGTTGCCCATGTCCTTTTGAACCTCTCCCCCAGCTTCTCTCCTTGAAAGACCAGCAACTCTCAGCTTACCTCAAGCAAATGCCTCCTACTTCACAGTATAAGTCTCTTCTAGAGTAGTGTGACATTCTATGCATCCCTCTCACAAAGGCCCAGAGTTCACCAACCCAGAAAACAGGAAGACTCTTCACTTTCACTGTCACACTAGGGATGAAAGGAGGAGACTAAACCTTCAGTCCTTCTCATTGCCCAATGTCGCTTCATTCTTTTATTACGGTACTACCCAAGAAAAAGAAGCATAAAGAAATTCAAAAAACCGGTCAGATGAAGTGTAGAAGTAACATGGGACACTGAAAATCCATAAGAGATGCACATGACATTTTTGTTGAAGAAAGTCTTATGGAGAATGTGTTTGCCCCGAACCACACCAACTTAAAGAGAGTTACTGGGAGATTCAGGGAGTTGGCTGCCCTAGAAGTCTACTTTGTTTTGGGATATGAGTAACAAAGCACAGCTAGAATTTCTGTAGACACTACAACTAGAATGAAATGTAACTGAACCAAATTATTTCCTGAAATTACAAGAATGATCTTTTCAAGTATAATCAGGTCTATCCATTTTATAGGCAGACAGACCTGTTTTCCTGTTTCTAATTCAACAAGTTCAGTATACTAAATACCTACTATGCGTCAGGTCTGATTAAAGGTGATTTATGATTTATCTCATTTCTTCACTCTTTATGAAACTCTTATGACTCAATTCTTAGTACTTTTTTTTTTTTTTTTGAGTTGGAGTCTCACTCTGTCACTCAGACTGGAGTGCAGTGGCCGCTCCCGGCCACTACAGCCTCGACCTGCTGGGCTCCGGCAATCTTTCCGCCTCAGCCTTCCAAGTAGCTGGAACTATAGGCGCGCGCTACCACGCTCGGCTAATTTTGATTTATTGTAGAGATGAGGTCGCGCCAAGTTGCCCAGGCGGGTCTTGAACCCGCGGGCTCAGGCAATCCACTTGCTCGGCCTCCCAAAGTGCTGGGATTACAGGCTGAGCCACTGAGCCCGGCCTCTTAGTACTTTCTAACTCTCTTTTTTTTTTATTATTTGAGTTGGAGTCTCACTCTGTCACCCAGACTGGAGTGTAGTGGCCGCTCCCGGCCACCGCAGCCTCGACCTGCTGGGCTCCGGCGATCCTTCTACCTCAACCTTCCAAGTAGCTGGAATTACAGGCACACGCTACCATGCCCAGCTGATTTTTTGATTTATTGTAGAGATGAGGTCTGCCAAGTTGCCCAGGCGGATCTCGAACCCGTGGGCTCAGGCAATCCACTCACCTCAGCCTCCCAAAGATGCAGGATTACAGGCTGAGCCACTGAGCCCGGCCTTTCTAACTCTTTCACTTAATTATAGCAGCCATTCACTTTTATACCTTTTGTCAAATTTCCCTAGCTGATTCCAAAACGCACATTCATTATCCTAAGCATGTAGGTATATCTAAGTTTCTGTATCACTCTAAATGATATCTCCACTTACAAATTCTTCTGCCTTCTATACCTTAACATATACTGAATGCTAAACCAGGGCTTCCCCAGATATCTTATTTATTCCTCAAAACCAGTCAAGTTACCTCATGATTCCTGGTCACTCAAGCTCACAAACACAGTATTATTCTACTTTTCTTTCTCTTCTACATCCCTACATCCAATAAATCACCAACTCATGCCGTGTCTTCCCTGATGGGTTCCTTATCCTAGTCTCTTACTATGTCAGTCAATCTTATGTTAGTGCTTCTCAAATTTTAATGGGCATAGGAGTCACCAGAGAATCTAGTTTAAATGCAGATTCTGATTCAGTAGCCTGGGGGGGGCACTACGGCTCTACATTGCTAACACATCAGCAGCTGATGCCAATGCTATAGGTCCAGGAACCAAACTTTTTGAGCAGAAAAGTGCTAGACTGTAAATTCCACTACAGAGACTTGCTCCCTCTGTTATGATCCCCGAAACTAGTACATAATAGTGGTTCAACTAGTATTTAGTGAAGGAACACACAGCAGTCAGCACACTCCTTTCATCAGGCGTGAGATGTCCTGCTCTTCTTCTCAAGAGTCCCTGCTAACATCCTACTCATACCTATTCCAGTCTCTCATTTCCTGCCACACACTCTACTCCTGCCAAGGCAGCACCCTACCAACTACTACTCAATGCATATGTTACAACCACTTTCACGCCTGGGTTTGCAACCATCCTCCATCTAGTGCATGCTCTCTACCAGTATATGAAGAACAAATAGTTTGTTTATTTATTTAGAGTCAGAGCCTCACTCTGACACCGAGGCTGGAGTGCAATGGCTCGCTCACGGCCACCGCAGCTGGGTTCAGGTGGTCCTTCCGCCTCAGTCTTCCAAGTAGCTGAAACTGTAGGCATGCGCCACCACACCCGGCTAATTTTTTTATTTATTGTAGAGATGAGGTCTCACCAAGTTGCCTGGGCTGGTCTCGAACCCATGGGTTCAGGCAATCCTCTCAACTCTGCCTCCCAAAGTGGTGGGATTATAGGAGTGAGTCACCATACCCAGGGGTAAACAAATCTTTTAAAAAACAACCATATCAGTCAGGCGAGGTAGCTCAAGCCTGTATTCCAGCACTTTGGGAAGCCAAGGCAAGAGGACTGCCTGAGCCAATGGGTTCGAGACCAGCCTGGGCAACACAGTGAGATCTCGTCTCTACAATAAAAAAAAAAAAAAATTAATTGGGCATGGTAGCGCACGCCTGCAGATCTGGCTACCTGGAAGGCTGAGGCAGAAGGATCACCTGAGCCCAGCAGGTTGAGGCTGCAGTGGCCGTGAGTGTGCCACTGCACTCCAGCCTGGGCTACAGAGTGAGACTCCAACTCAAAAAAATAAAAAATAAAAATAAAAAGAGTGCATCCTTGCAGGACGCGGTGGCTCACACCTATAATCCCAGCACTTTGGGAGACCAAGGTGAGAGGATTACCTGAGTCCACGGTTCGAGACCAACCTGGGCAACTTGGTGAGACCTCATATCTCTAAAATAAATCAAAAAATTAGTCAGGCGTGGTGGCGCATGCCTGTAGTTCCAGTTACTTGGAAGGCTGAGGTGGAAGAATCACCTGAGCCCAGCAGGTCGAGGCTGTGGTGGCCATGAGCATGCCACTGCACTCCAGCCTGGGTGACAGAGTAAGACTCCAACTCAAAAAAAAGAAAAAAAGAGTATATCCTGAGCACCAACCCTGTGCTGAGATCAGCTTCCCCTTACTTCTCCATTCCTTGTTCAGTTAAGCTATGGTATTCTCAGTTTGTATGGTGTCATACAGTTGCTCCATGTGTGCATGTTATGCTTTCCAAGAAAAGGATGGTGACATGTTTAAGAAATAGGAACAAGACTCCTCTTTTGGGAACCACAGTGACCAATACAAAGTTGGGCACACTGTGGGCACTCACTGCTTGTTGAACGTAAAATGCTTCTCCATAAATACAACCATCAGCTCTCCATTTAGATGCTGAAGTGAAGCTGGGCTCGGTGGCTCACCCTGTAATCCCATGCTTTAGGGGGCTGAGGTGAGTGGATTGCCTGAGCCCGCGGGTTCAAGACCTGCCTGGGCAGCTTGGCGAGACCTCATCTCTACAATAAATCAAAAAATTAGCCGGGTGTGGTAGCGTGCACCTGTAGTTCCAGCTACTTGGAAGGCCGAGGCAGAAGGATCACCGGAGCCCAGCAGGTCGAGGCTGCGGTGGCTGGGAGCGGCCACTGCACTCCAGTCTGGGCGACAGAGTGAGACTCCAACTCAAAAAAAAAAAAGATGCTGTGGGTTTATGAAATTACTTTTGGCAACTTTTTAAAAAATAAACTTAAAGTAGTTTACTATTCCTAGTTCAGAAAGCAAATGTTAGTTATAACATTTCTGAATTAGCCGGGCTCGGTGGCTCAGCCTGTAATCCCGCGCCTTTGGGAGGCTGAAGTGAGTGGATTGCCTGAGCCCGCAGGTTCAAGACCCGCCTGGGCAACTTGGCGAGACCTCATCTCTACAATAAATCAAAAAATCAGCCGGGCGTGGTAGCACATGCCTGTAATTCCCTACTCGGAAGGCTGAGGTAGAAGGATCGCCGGAGCCCAGCAGGTCGAGGCTGCGGTGGCCGGGAGCTTGCCACTGCACTCCAGTCTGGGTGACAGAGTGAGACTCCAACTCAAAAAAAAACAAACAAAAAAAAAAACACCAAGATTTCTGAATTATTGGCTACAGATCTATTCTTTACCTATCAGTGAGGGATCAGTGTTTTATAGACACATTTTTGAGTTGGAGTCTCACTCAGTCGACCAGGCTGGATTGCAGTAGTACACTCACAGTCACTCCACCATCGAACTGCTGGGCTTAGGTGACCCTACCAAGTAGCTAGAACTACAGATGAATGCCACCATGCCTGGCTCTGCAATTTTTAAAGATGAACTAGGGAAAAAAGGAAACTACAATTCTGTGTTTTTTTGGTTTTTTTTTTAGTCAGGGGTCTCACTCTGTCATCCAGGGAGTGCAATGGCACACTCACGGCCACCGCAGCCTCTACCTGCTGGGCTCAGTTGATCCTTCCACCTGATTCTTCCAAGTAGCTAGAATCGCAGGCACGTGCTACCACACCCAGCTAATTTTTTGATTTATTATAGAGACAAGGTCTCACCAAGTTGCCCAGACTGATCTTGAACCCTTGGACTCAGGCAATCCTCTCACTTCCGCCTCCCAAAGTGTTGAAAATACAGGCATGAGCTACCACGCCCAGCTGACAGAATTCTTTAGTATAGCTTTGGGTTTAAGTTCTGACTGCCATTTATATGCTACGTGATAAGCTGTGTGATGTTGACCAAGTTATTTCTCCAGACATCGGATCTCTTTGTTTATAAAACAGAGATATTATCCACATCGTAGGGTCGTTGAAGACTAAATGAGCGAACTTAATCACTTAGCACAGGACCTTTCACATAATAAATGATGGATAAACGGTAGATGTTATTCAAAAACCATTGTTACTCATCGAGTAGGTGTTTGTAAGTCTGCTATAAATGGATATTTGAAATAATTCCTTGATGTTCCCAAGGCATTCTGAAATAAAGACTAAAGAAATAAATGTCTAGAACAGGTATGGTGGCTCACGCCTATAATTCCTGCACTTTGGGAGGCCGAGGTGAGAGGATTGCCTGAGCCCACAGGTTTGGAACCAGCCTGGGCAACCTGGCGAGACCTCATCTTTACAATAAATCAAAAATTAGCTGGGCATGCTGGCGCATGCTTGTAGTTCCAGCTACTTGGAAGACTGAGGTAGAAGGATCACCTGAGCCCAGCAGGTCGAGGCTGCAGTAGTCATGAGTGTGCCACTGCACTCCAGCCTGGACAACAGAGTGAGACTCTAACTCAATAAAAAAAAAAAAAAAGAGCCGGGCTCGGTGGCTCAGCCTGTAATCCCGCGCCTTTGGGAGGCTGAGGTGAGTGGATTGCCTGAGCCCGCGGGTTCGAGACCCGCCTGGGCAGCGAGACCTCATCTCTACAATAAATCAAAAAAAATCAGCCGGGCGTAGTAGCACGCGCCTGTAATTCCAGCCACTCGGAAGGCTGAGGCGGAAGGATCGCCGGAGCCCAGCAGGTCGAGGCTGCGGTGGCCGGGAGCGACCACTGCACTCCAGTCTGGGAGACAGAGTGAGACTCCAACTCAAAAAAAAAAAAAAAAAGAAAGACATGTCCAGCATTCAGGGTTAGACTCCTGGAAACCTGTGACCAACAGGGTCAGTTCTCTTGTGATATCACTGAATGTAAAGAAAAAAATGACACACCCAGAAAGTGAGAACTTACTTTGCACATTGCCTCACTTCCATCCAAGAGGTGAACAAAGAAAAGCTTGTTGGCTGTCCTTGATTAATATAATTTTATTGGCTTTTCCCCTACATGTTTCTCATTTTAAAAAATCATAAGGGATTTAATTTCTTAGCAAATACCATAAACTAAAGTCTGGTCTAGAGGTCCTTAAGTGCTACTTCCAGCATCATGTGGTCATAAAAAGGCAGAGAACAATACAGAACACGTCTAAAAATGTCAAAACAGTGGGAAATTCTAGGAGCACAGAAGCTTGGAGAGAGCAGTTCAATAAGCTTGCATAACTTCTATGATATGCCTGTCTAGTTACCATTAAAAATAAAACAGCCTACTGTAATCCAGCACTTTGGAAGGCTGAGGCAAGAGGATTGCCTGAGCTCAGGGGTTCGAGACCAGTCTGGGCAACTTGGTGAGAACTTGTCTCTACAATAAATAAATTTTAAAAAAAGCTGGGTAAGGTAGCGCACACCTATAGTTCCAGCTACTTGGAAGGGTTAGGCGGAAGGATTGCCTCAGGCCAGTAGGTCAAGGCTGCAGTGGTCATGAGTGCAGACTGGACAACAAAGTGAGACTCCAACTCAAAAAAAAAAAAAGAGAGAGAGACAGATACAGAGGGAAAAGGAAAGTGCAGTATCTCAAATGACCACAAAAGATTTTTTAAGTCTTTTTTTTTTTTTTTTACTAAGGCTGGCTGATATTTAGAAAGGGTCCAGCCATTCTAAAACAATGTAATTAAATCTGTCATGAAAAGCACCTGAAGACTCCAAGCTGATAAACACTTTCCATAACCCGATACATGCAGATGAAAACTCCTACCACCACTGTGAGTCTAAAAAACTGGGGATCTGGGCCAACACCTTCAGGAAAGTCTTCCCCTTCCCAACAAAAATCTACTTAATAAGCAAGAACTCCTGAACAGGTTAACCTGCAACACAGCTGAGTTAATTTTATTAAACCACAATTAACTCTTAACTATCATGACTCTAATGGAGAATAAAAGCTTCCATAAATGAATTACAGAAATAATCCCTTTATCCCACCTCAGTTATATCAGGGCCCATGCCCTCTCTCCAGCAGAAAATAAAGATATTTGGTGGTTTATGTTCCTGCTTCTAAACTTTACTTTGAAAAGGTACGGCACAGCTTAGGGTCCAAAGAAATCAGTCCCCAAACTAACACTACAACTATGTCACCGGATACGACTCATAATAAATTACTCAATTCAAAGCCAAGATTTTACACATTTAATAGCCCACAGTAACAATGGCTGGTTGGTCATAAGTCACACTACCAAAAGGCTTAAATTGGTTCATATATATTACAAAGAGAAATACTTATGACAATTTTTAAATGACTGAAAAAAACTAAACACTACCCATAACAATTACTAATATACTTTAGTACGATTAATGATCACCTCAGTTAGAGGAAGAATCATTTTGACCCCCAATCTGACATTCACCCAAGGCTGTTTTAAATCACACCCTTTTTTTCCTGCATTGCTGTCACATAGGATCTCGGTAATGTGCCACCAAATAATAATGCTTTGACACGAAATGCGCTATAAAGTAACACTTTGTGAAGACAACTTTCACTGAGTTCTCAATGTGCCCAGAACTTAGTCACAGAGGATATCCATAGATTTAATAAAGTGGCATGGCTAAACAATCATGTCCTCCAGAAAACCCATCAACCAAAAGTTGGGTGTATATGGTGTATGGACAGAACTTAGGTAGTAGGGGAAACAACCCATCTAAATGTTAAGAAAAGTTGTAAATCCTCACACGCTCTAACAATTTAGGAATTATACATTTCAAGGCATCTAGCATGAGGTAGTTCTCAAACTACCACAGTTATCTTTGCCTAGAAGCTTTTAGCCAAAACATTTTACAGAAAGGACTGAGCAAAAGGTCATTTAACTCAAAGCAGAACTAATTTTATTATACTGCCATACTACAAGTACCACTGCTTGAGTTAAAACACCTCTCCCTGTACACTGCTATTCACTATAAAGCAGAAGTGCGTCCCGTGTTAGAAAACTTTTACAGTACTGATGCTTCCGGGGCAAGTCAGATTCCTCCCGCATCTGTACTTCCATCCTACATTCTCCTTTTACGTAAGTCGGATCGGAATTCCACTAGCCCACCCGACGGCACACCGGCCCCACACCCGCGCGTTGTCGCAAGAGGCCACGTTTTACCCGGGCAGCCCGTCCCCCCCCTCCTCGATGCAACGCCTCTGGCCACCGGAGACTTCCCCAGCCGAGCTTCAGAAACTCGCAGGTTTAAATGGCCAAACTGGAACCAACCGGGGCAGCTGTCATCTGAAACTCGGGAAAGCTGAGACCAGCCAACTCTGCAGAACGGGGACGGGCGCGGAGAGATGTGGCGGGGCCCGTCGGAGGGACCGCGGCGGGCTCCCTCCTCCGCCATCAATCCGCTCGTCTGCAGCCCCAGCGCCGCCATCCTGGTCCTGAATAATTGAACGGGCGGGGGAGGGAGGGAGCTGGCCAGGGGGACAGTTTCGGGGCCGAGTTCGCGGGGCCGAGCAGCGCGGTGGCCGAGGCCGAGGGCTGCGTCCCCCGCGCGCAGAAGAGGACTTTTCCGCGGGGCTGGGGGCGACCCCGCGGCCGGCGGGGCGGCCGGAAGCGGGGCGCAGGGGTGACGTGGGAGAGGGGACGACAAAGGGGCGCGCGGCCCGCGGGGGTCGGGACAGGTGGCCGGGCCTGGCCGGGAACAATGGGGGCCGCGGCCGCCCCCTGGCGCCCACCTACCTCCGGTGCCCTCCGAGTTCTCGTTGAGGCTGCCCGAGGAGTCGTGCTGGGCGCCCACACACCCGCCCAGGGGGACCCGGCTCGTCCGCCGCCGCCGCCGGGCGCTGGTCCGGGCCCGCCGCCGCCGCCTCCGGCGCCCCCGCCGAGCTCCGGACAGGCGCGCCGCTCCGCTCACCCGCCGCGGCCCAGCCTCCGCCCCCTCGCGCTCCACCCACCGCCGTGGCTCGGCCCCTTCCTCCGCGCCCACTTCCACCTCAGCCCCCGGGCCGCCCGCCCGCCAGGCCGGGCCCGCGCACCGCCCTCGCCCCCGCCTCGGCCCCGCCAGGCCGGGGCTGGCCCATCCCGGGCGGGCCGCGGCGCCCGCCTCGCCCCCTCACAGGCCCGCGCGCCCGCGTCCCGGCGAGCCCCGCGCCGGCGCCGCCCGCCCGCCAGGCCCCATCGGCCCCCGCCCCGCGGCGCCGCCCTCCGCACCCGCGGCCTGGGCTCCGCCGGCCCGCCCCGGGAAACCCCCGGGAGGGGCGGGGCCGCAGGAGGAGGCCGCGCTCCGATTGGCTGCGCGCGGGGCCGCGGGCGGGGCGGGGAGGGGGCGGGGGGAGGTGCTGCGGGGGGGGTCGGCGGGGAGGGAAACGAGGCGAGAAGGAGCGAGTGGGGGAAGAAGGGAAGAAGAAAGGGAAGGGGCGAGGGGACGGAAAGCAGGAGAAGAGGAGCAAAAGTGAAGAAGAGAAGGGGACGGAGCGAAGTCGAGTTTCTGGCTCCTCCTCGGCTGTCAGCTCTTTAGGGTGGAAGCGGGTCGCAGGGGGGCACCGGGAAGTACTGATAGGAGACTCCGGCAGGGACCGGGGGCTTCCCAAACAACTGCGGGGCTGGAGGGAGGGCGTCCTGGCTGGGCGTTGAGATCCCAGCACCTTTTGGAATTGTGTGGTGCTCAGGGGGTTGGTACCCCAATCTGGGCTTCCTCTTGCCTGCCCCACCCCCATGCCCGCTAAAATCACTGGGCCCGGTTATTAGAGGTGGAGTCATTGTGCCTGCAAGCTGGGCTCAGATTAGAGGCGAGGCGTCCCGCGCAGGGAGAGATAAGCGCGGACCATAGTTCAGGTGGCGTGGGTTGGTGTCATTTTCATGGGACTGGTGATTCAAACATCATGACTTCTCAAGATCCTGCCTTTAGGTTTCTTAAATCGTCTTTAGGACAAAGTGAAGTGTAAATAAATAAAATACCCTGCTTTTTCTAATCTGAAATTTGGTACATTGACCACGCCCAACATTCTTGGCAGTTACTTTTCCAATCTCAGCCAAATTGTTAATGGTCCCTTTAGAATCGCGCTTCTTGCTTTGATGCCTTAAATTTTTATCATCCTGCTTGGGCCCTTCTAAAGCTTATTTCTGCCTAAGAGCTGTTTTAACTTATCTGCTCCATTTTTATATCAGACTTTCTTTTTTTAACATCCTGGGTCAGCTTTTGCTTAGCATGAAAAAAAATTTTTTTAAGTGAAATACCTAAGAAAGCAATGCTCTGCAGCTTGGGATTTGCATTTAAATATATTCTCATACACTGCTGGTGGGAGTGTAAATTGGTTCAGTCTTTTTGCAAAGCAATTTGGCAATGCAGATCAAGAACCTTAAAAATGTTCATACCCTTTGACTCGGGTTTATTCACATCTGGAATCTAGCTCACAAAAATAATCCAAAATGCAAAGATTTAGATCCCTGTATTCATTTCCTAATCAACCATGAAACAAACAAGCAAAGCCCTACACTTTTATTAAAACACAGAAATGTCACAAGATATGGAATTCTGCTATATATACTTATACTGAAGAATTAGCATTGTCCTCAGTTGTGGTCCTGAGCATTCAAAAAAACAAACATGCTTGTATGCAATTAATGTGTTTATGAGTTTTCAGAGGTCACTCTGACATCAGGGGATGTGTCACAAAACCTTCTATGTGATCATTCCCAGCCAGTAGTCACGTTGCAGACACATCACTTTATCACTTCCCTGAAGGACAGAAGCTGCGGGCTGAATATTTGCAAAGAGATTGCTTTGTCCTGAATTTCACTCTAGAAATTGCAGAAACCGAGACTTCTATGAGGTCTATTAAACAGATGGTAGGCACCCAACTGATGAAGGCTTTCTGATGAGCACTGAGGAGCTGGCATGAAGGAGAGAGAAATCTCATGGAGCGAGTCCCAGCATTGGATGCTCCCCACCCTGCCTTTATCATAGAACAGACCCCACTCTGGTGCCGGGAGGCAGAGGGGTGTAGCAGGAAAGGCCTCAACTCTGCTATCAATTTCCAGGGTTGAAATCTGGCTTCCGTTTTTGTACTAGACATGTGATCTTAAATTTTTGTAGAGGTCCAATTCCTCACCTGTAAAACTGGGTCAATAATATGCTCCAAGCTCAGTGTGGACTCTTCATTAACTCTCCTCTTCATTTCTTCTCTAATATCACCTCTCTAAACTTACTGCATAACACCTTTTTTTTTTGAGTTGGAGTCTCACTCTGTCGCCCAGGCTGAAGTGCAGTGGCACTCTCATGGCCACCCCAGCATTGACCTGCCGGACCCTGGCGATCCTTCTGCCTCGGCCTCCCAAGTAGACGAAACTACAGGTGTGTGCTACCATGCCCAGCTCATCTTTTGATTTATTGTAGAGAGGCTGTTCTCGAACCCATGGACTCAGGCAAACCTCTCACCTCGGCCTCCCAAAGTGCTGGGATTACAGGCTTGAACCACCACATCTGGGCTTGCTTTTTTTTTTTTTTTTTTTGAGTAGGAGTGTCACCTGGGCTGGAGTGCAGTGGCATGCTCATGGTCACCCCAGTGCCAACCTGCTGGGCTCTGGCGATCCTTCCACCTCAGCCTTCCATGTAGCCGGAACTACAGGTGCACGTTACGATGCCCGGCTAATTTTTTGATTTATTGTAGAGACCAGGTCTCACCATGTTGCCCAGGCTGGTCTCGAACCCGCGAGTTCAGGCAATCCTTTTGCCTCAGCCTCCCAAAGCTGGGATTATAGGCTTGAACCACCGCACCTGGCCTGCATATCAAGATCCAGGGTGGGGTATAGTAGCTCAAGCCTGTAATCCTAGCACTTTTCAAGGCTGAGGCGGGAGGATCCCTTGAGGCCAGGGGTTCAGGGCCAGCCTGGGCAACATAGTGAGGACCCACCCCCCCATCTCTATTTTAAAAATAGAACAAGACAAAACAATCCTTTCTTGGTATGTGTGCACACACATGCTTTTCTATTGTTTTACAATATGTTTATGGAGATATCATTTATATGCCACGTATTTCATCGTTTTTTTAAGTCATGTTCTCACTCTGTCACCTAGGCTGGAGTGCAGTTGCACAATCATGGCTCACCACAGCCTCAAACTCCTGGCCTCAGATGATCCCACCTCCTCAGCTTCCATTGTAGCTGGCACTACAAGCTCATGCCACCACACCTGACTAAATTTTTTGATTTTTTTGTAAAGATGAGATCTCACTATGTTGTCCAGGCTGGTCTTGAACTCCTGGGCTCAGCAGTCCTCCCACCTCAGCCTCCCAAAGTGCTGGGATTACAGGTGTGAACCATTGTTCCTGGCTACCAATTTATTTCTGACAGAGAAATAATAATTGTATATATTTATGAAGTACAGTGTGATGTTTTGATATATATTTACAAAGTGGAATGATTAAATCAAGAAAAATAAACAGGCCGGGTCCGGTGGCTCAGCCTGTAATCCCAGCACTTTGGGAAGCCAAGGTGAGAGGATTACCTGAGCCTGAGGGTTCGAGACCAGCCCAGGCAACTTGGTAAGACCTCGTCTCTACAATAAATCAAAACTTAGCAGGGTGTGGTAGTACGTGCCTGTAGTTCCAGCTACTTGGAAGGTTGAGGTGGAAGTATCGTTGGAGCCTAGCAGGTCAACGCTGGGTGGCTGTGAGTGTGCCACTGGACTCCAGCCTGGGCGACAGAGTGAGACTCCAACTCAAAAATTAAATAAATAAATAAATAAATATAGCCCCCCTTTTAAAATTATTGAACATCTTTCCAATTGGGTTTGACTGATATTTCCCATGATTCCACCAAATTATGTATTCTCAATCAGAATACTGCACAAGTGGTGGTGTGTCATTCTCAGGGAATCCCATTCGGAGGCACAAGATGTTCACTTGCCCCACTTTTTGTTTGTTTGTTTGTTTTCTTTTTTCCTTTTTGAGTCAGAGTCTCACACCGTCGCCCAGACTGGAGTGCAATGGCAGCTCACGGCCACTGCAACCTCGACCTGCTGGGCTTAGGTGATCCTTTCCGCCTCAGCCTTCCAAATGGCTGGAAGTACACATGCACACCACACCACCACACCTGGCTAATCTTTTGATTTATTGTAGAGATGAGGTTGCACCAAGATACCCAGGCTGCTCTCCAACCTCCGGGCTCAGGCAATCCTCTCACCTCAGCCTCCCAAAGTGCTGGGATTACAGGTGTGAGCCACTGCTCAGCCTCTAGTGCCTTCTTTACTCAGTTAATTATCCAGGAAGAATTAGCAAGGGGGAAAAGGAAGGAGAAGAAATAGAAGAAGGAGCCGGGCTCGGTGGCTCAGCCTGTAATCCCGCGCCTTTGGGAGGCTGAGGTGAGTGGATTGCCTGAGCCTGAGGGTTCGAGACCTGCCTGGGCAGGCAAGACCTCATCTCTACAATAAATCAAAAAATCAGCCGGGTGTGGTAGCGTGTGCCTGTAATTCCAGCTACTCGGAAGGCTGAGGGGGAAGAATCCTGGAGCCCAGCAAGCGAGGCTGCGGTGGCCGGGAGCGGCCACTGCACTCCAGTCTGGGTGACAGAGTGAGACTCCAACTCAAAAAAAAAAATAAATAAATAAAAAATAAATAGAAGAAGGAAAAAAGGGAAGAGAGAAAGAGGTTCAGTAACTGTCAAACTCTAGTGTGGATTTCAGTCACCAGAGAGCTTGTTGGAATCACAGTGTACTAGAGATTCTGATTCAGTAGGTCTGGGTTGGACCCTAGGAATCAGAATTTTGCTCTCACACATCAGGCATTTCCTTATGGAGTTTAGTCCACAGATGGAATTTTAATCCAGGACAACTTTCAATTCTGCATACTCCCTGCCTACCTGTTTTGCTGTAGTCCTCTTCATCCTCCACAAATAGGACCACAGTCCATCCAAACCCAAGAGGTACTAGTTTTGGTATCAGGCATCATTTCAATTTTTGTTGTTGTTGTTAGAGTCTCACTCTGTCTCCCAGGCTAGAGTGCAGTGACACAATCACAGTTCACTGCAGCCTTGACCTCCTTGGGCTCAGGCAATCCTGCTTCAGCCTCCCAAATAGCTAGGAATACAGGCATGTGCTACGCCAGGCTAGCTTTTGTTTTTTGGGGGTTTTTTTGTAGAGCCAGGGTCTCACTATGTTGCCCAGGCTGGTCTCAATCTCCTGGGCTCAAGCTATCCTCCTGCCTCGGTCTCCCAAAATATTGGGATTGCAAGTGTGAGCCACCGCACCTGGCCCATTTCAATTTGGTCAAGTACCTTTACTTTATCAATGAAATATATTGAGTCTTTCTGCCTGTTCTCTATCTCTGCCTCCTCCTACAGTACATTCTCCAGCCGGCAGCTGGGATGATTTTATTAAAAATAGACTACACTGCATATACTAACAGTGTATAATTGTATATGAGGTACATCGGTGAAACTATCAAAATAATGAATCAAGATAATAAATATTATCAATCAAGATAACAGGCTGGGCTCGGTGGCTCAGCCTGTAATCCCAGCACTTTGGGAGGCCGAGGTGAGTGGATGAGCCTACGGGTTCAGGACCAACCCAGGTAACTTGATGAGAACTCGCCTCTACAATAAATAAAAAATTAACTGGGCGTGGTGATGTGCACCTGTAGTTCTGGCTACTTGGAAGGCTGAGGCCGAAGGATCGCCGGAGCCCAGCAGGTCGACGCTGGGGTGGCCGTGAGCAGTGTGCCGCTGCACTCCAGCCAGGGTATCAGAGTGAGACTCCAACTCAATAAAAAAAAAAAAAGAAAGAGAGAAAAGAAAGATAATGAACATTTTCATCACCCCTAAAAGTTTCTTTAAACCTCCTGGTAATCCCTCCTTTCTCTTTGTTTCTCTTTTGAATTTTATTTATTTATTTATTTTGATACGCCGGGTCTTGCTATGTCGCTAAGGCTGATCTCGAACCCCTGGGCTCAACAATCTTCCTGCCTTGGCCTCCCAGAGTGTTGAGGTTACAGGTGTGAACCAATGCACTTGGCTGATCCCTCCTCTCTCGCCTCCCCAGTCTCCTGTCCCCAGGTGACCGCTTATCTGCTTTATGTCACTACAGATTGCTTTATGTATTCTAAAAAACTAAAACTAAAAAATAAATTAAATCATACAGTATGTGCTCTTTTTGGTATAGCTTCTTTCACTCAGCATAATTATTTTGCAATTTAACTATATTGTAGGGTTTGGTTTAATTACTCAGTAGTTTTCTTCTGTATGAATATACAAATTTGAACAATCCCTTGTTGTTGGATATTTGGGATGTTTCCAGGTTCTGGTGATTACAAGCAGAGAAGCTATGAATATTCATGTACAAATTTGTGTATGGGCACATGCCTTTCTTTCTCCTGGGTAAATGCCTGGTAATCTAGCAATAAGAAAGATCATACGGTAGGTGTTTGGCTTTTTTTTTTTTTTTTAAAGAAACTGCCAAACTGTTTTCCAAAGTGGTTTTACCTTTTACATTCCCACCTGTAGTATATGAAACTCCATTTCCTCATTCTTTCCAATACTTGGAATGGAACAGTGTTTAATATTAGCAAATCTAATAGGTATGTAGTTGGTGTCTCGTGGTCATTTTAATTTTCATTATTTCCCTGTGACTAATGACATTGATCATCTTTTCATGAGCTTCTTTTTTTTTTGAGTAGACTTACTCTGTTGCCCAGGCTGGTGTGCAGTGGCACGCTGACAGCCACCAAAGCCTCAGCCTGCTGGGCTTAGACAATCCTTCTGCTTCAGTCTTCCAAGAAGCTGAAACTACAGATGTATGCCACCACACCCAGCTATTTTTTTTTTTTTTTAATTGTAGAAATGAGGTCTCACCATATTGCCCAGGCTTGTCTCAAACACGTGGACTCAGGCAATCCTCTTGCCTCTGCCTTCCAAAATGCTGGGATTGCAGGTGTGAGCCACCATGCCTGGCTTGACGTCTTTTGAAATGTGTTGCTTATGTTGTTTGAGTTTTTTGAGTTGTTTAAGTTTTTAAAATTATTGCTGAATTTTTTTTTTTTTTTTCTGAGTTGGAATCTCATTCTGTGGTCCGGGCTGGAGTGCAGTGGCATGCTCAGGGCCACTGAAGCCTCAAGTGAGCCTTCTGCCTCAGCCTTCCAGGTAGCTGAAACTACAGGCATGTGCCGCCACGCCCAGCCAATTTTTTGATTTATTGTAGAGCCAGGGTCTTGCCAAATTGCCTAGGCTGGTCTTGAACACCTGGATTCAGGGAATCCTCTTGCCTTGCCCTCCCAAAATACTAGGATTACAGGTGTGAACCACCACACCCAGCCATTTTGATTTTATGGAAAAGAAAAAAACTGTAGAGAACAGACGTATGCAGATAATAAGAAGCCACCTCAACCGGGCTCAGTGGCTCAGCCTGTAATCCCGCACCTTGGGAGGCTGAGGTGAGTGGATTGCCTGAGCCCGCTGGTTCAAGACCCACCTGGGCAACTTGGTGAGACCTCATCTCTACAATAAATCAAAAAAATTAGCCGGGTGTGGTAGCGCGTGCCTGTAGTTCCAGCTACTTGGAAGGCTAAGGCGGAATGATCGCCAGAGCCCAGGAGGTCAAGGCTGCGGTGGCCGGGAGTGGCCACTGTACTCCAGTCTGGGCAACAGAGTGAGACTCCAACTCAAAAAAAAAAAAAAAAGAAGCCGCCTCTACACTTACAGCTGAGATAGTGCACTTGAGGAAGAGGCCCTTTAGGGCTGAGAGCCAGACGGTGTTGGAGGGAACATGGCCCTGGCTTGGTGAATAGCTGAGCAGTTCCCGTTGTGCCACACCAGTGGAGGTTGTCGAAAACCCTCTCTAGGATTTGCTAGAAATCTACCCTGGATGATGCTGATGAGCTGTTTATGGGAGGAGACTCACTCAGAGCCCTTCTGCTGTGAAACGCCCTAGGCAAGTTGGGGAGAATGCTCGTTGCTAGGTGCAGTACGCTCCTGTGCGTTGCAGGATCTGGGCCTTGGAGAAGCTGCCACTGCCGCAGGAGCACACACACTGAAGGAACCACACTAGAGAAGCTGTGTGCGCAGCAAAAGCTAGGCCCCAGGCACCCGAGAAGCTGCTGGTACAGCGCAGGACCTGGGGAAGCCACCCATGCAGTGGAAACCTACCGAGCCAGTGAGCCTCCCGCAGTGTCTCTCCAGTGCCCTCTACTGTCAAAGCTAGACATTATGTCAGCTGGCAAAGAAACAGTATTTAAAAGGCTCATATTCATTTTCACAGAGCACGCAATGAAGAGTGATTTGGATCTAGGATGCAGTCATTTTTTTTTTTTTTTTAGTTGGAGTCTCACTCTGTTGCCCAGCCTGGAGTGTAGTGGTACAATCATGGCTCACCGCAGCCTCGACCTTCTGGACTCAGGCCATTCTTCCACCTCACCTCAGCCTCCCAAGTAGCTGGGCTTAAATAATCCTTCCGCCTCAACCTCCCAAAGTTCTGCGATTACAGGTGTGAGCCACAGTGCCCAGCCTCATATGTATGTTTTATTATGTATGTCTACAGGTATATGCACACATATCATTGCGTATATGTATGTTCACATAAATGTATGCTTATGTGTGTATATCACATAAGCATGTACATATTTTCATATGTGTATGTGTGTATGTAATTATATATCTATATGCCTAAAGCAAAATAGTAATAAGTGGATCTAGCACCCAGATCTTAGTCTCTGACACCACTTTCCATTACAGGGAACCGGAACTCCTTGTAGAAATAGCAGATTTTAGGGCTAAAAGAAAAAAAGTGCAAGACAAGCCTGGATACTGATGTTTTAAAAAGACATTTCAAGCCAGGCACAGTGGCTTACGCCTATAATCCCAGCACTTTGGGAGGCCAAGGCAAGAGGATTGCCTGAGCCTGAGGGTTTGAGACCAACCTGAGCAACACGGTGAGACCTCATCTCTACAATAAATCAAAAAATTAGCCAGGCGTGGTAGTACACACCTGTAGCTACTTGGAAGGCTGAGGCAGAAGGATCGCTGGAGCCTAGCAGGTTGAGGGTGTGGTGACCGTGAGTGTGCCACTGTGTTCCAGCCTGGGCGATGGAGTGAGATTCCACACACAAAAAAAAGTGAATGGGGATAGGTCACAACGACACAGGAGTCAGCTTGAAGGGGTTCTCATTTGAGAAACCTAGGACGATCTGAGCACTAAAATAATTAGCACTCTAATGGATTATAGATCAGTGAAAGCTCATGAGTTCACACAAATCATAGCTAAACAAATAAATGGTGGAGCAGAGTGGACTCTTGCCTCCAGTAAAGTGCCGAGGCTGCCTGGTAGATACAGAAGAAGTGCCAGAGTTGGGAAATCATCCATTATCACCCACAATTGTCAAGACTGGTTCAGGCAAAAGTCATCAATAGATGCTAAATATGAAGGAAATTTTGATGCAGGAATTTGCATTGTCTTAAAATATCTCCTCACAGTTTGCTTATGTCTTGCAAGAGAAAAAATAGTAACTATAGAGAAGAAAAAAATGGACACCACCTGGACCAACTGATTAAAATTACATCAACAAAGGGGGGCAACTGGTGGGGCGTGGTAGCTCAAGCCTGTAATCCCAGCACTTTGGGAGGCTGAGGTGGGAGGATTACTTGAGCCTAGGAGTTCGAGACCAGCCTGAGAAACATAGGGAAACCTCATCTCTAAAAATAAAAATAAAAAAATTAGCTGGGCATGGTAGCATACGCCTATAACCTCAGCTACTCTGGAGGCTGAGGTGGAAGCATCACCTGAGCCCAGGAGGTCAAGGTTGCCGTGAGCCATGATCACTTTGATTGTGTCACTGCACTCTAGCCTGGGTGACAAGAGTGAGGTCTCAACTCAAAATAACAAAACAAAGCTGGGCATGGTGGCTCATGTCTGTAATCCCAGCACTTTGGAAGGCAGAGGCAAGAGGATTGCCTGAGCCCAGGGGTTTGAGACCAGCCTGGGCAATATGGCGAGACCTCATCTCTACAATAAATTTAAAAATCAGTTGGGCATAGTGGCGCACACCTGTAATTCCCGCTGAGGCAGAAGGATCACCTGAGCCCAGCAGGTTGAGGCTGCGGTGGCTGTGAGTGTGCCACTGCACTCCAGCCTGGGAGACAGAGTGAGACTCTGTCTCAAAAAAAAGAAAAAGAAAAAAAACCCCCCAAAAACAAAAAGTTGGGCAAGTGGACATCTTGTGCCTCTAAATGGGATTCCCTGAGAATGACACACCACAACTTGTGCAGTATTCTGATTGAGAATGCATAATTTGATGGAATCATGGGATATATCAGTCAAATCCAAGTGGAAGGATGTACAATAATTTTAAAAGGGGGCTGTATTTTTTTTATTAAAAAAATTTTTTTGGCTGGGTGCAGTGGCTCTGCCTGTAATCCCAGCACTTTGGGAGGCTGAGGTAAGAGGACCAGAGGTTTGAGGCCAGCCTGGGCAACTTGGTGAGACCTTGTCTGTACAATACATCACAAAAATTAGCCAGGTGTGGTGGCGTCTATCTGTAGTTCCAGCTACTTGGAAGGCTGAGACAGAAAGGATTGCCTAAACCCAGCAGGTCTAGGCTGCAGTGGCCGTGAGGGTGCCAATGCACTGCAGCCTGGGACAGAGTGAGATTCCTACTCAAAAATTTTTTGAGTCAGGGTCTCACTCTGTCACCCAGGCTGGAGTGCAATGGCACAATCATGGCTCACCACAGCCTCAAACTCCTGGGCTCAGACCATCCTTCTGCCTCAGCTTCCTGAGTAGCTGGAACTGCAGGCACATGCCACCATGATCTGACAATTTTTTGATTTTTTTGTAGAGATGAGGTTTCACTATGTTGCCCAGGTTGGTCTCAAACTCTTGGGCTCAAGTGATTTTCCTGCCTAGCCTCCCAAAGTGGTGGGATTACAGGGGTACCTTACAGGGCCTTTTTTTCTCTATAAAGATGAGGTCTCAACCTGCTGTCCAGGTGTGATCATAGCTTACTGCAGCCTTGACCTCAAGGGCTCAATTGATCCTCCCCACTGGAGCTACAAGTACATACCACCATGCCCGCTAAGGGGGTGCTATATTTTTTTAAATGCCAACTTCATTAAGTCAAAAACAACTGAGAAACTGTTTCAGATTACAGAAGACTAAAGAGACATGACCCAATAGGCCATAATTAGATTCAATGATAAAACTAGAACATAAATGGTAGATTAGATAAATATATTGTATCAGTGTGAAATTTCCTGAAGTTAACAACTGGCCTTTGATTATGAAAAAGAATGTGATTATTCTTAGGCAAACATGCTGGTGTTTTCAGGGATAAAAAGACAAAATCTATGCGACTTACTCTCTTTTCTTTTCTTTTTTTTTTTTTTTTTTTTGAGTTAGAGTCTTACTCCATCGCCCAGGCTGGAGTGTCATGGCATGCTCACGGCCACCCCAGTATTGACATGCTGGGCTTCAGCGATCCTTTACAGGTGCAACTTACTCTCAAATGTTTTCTTCTGGATTCCAAAAACTTACATATTAATGGGGCAAAATGTTAAAAATAAGTGAACATCTGGGTAAAGATGTTCTTTGGAGGCCAGGCTTGATGGCTCAGCCTGTAATCTCAGCACTTTGGGAGGCTGAGGTGAGAGGATTGTCTGAGCCCATGGGTTTGAGACCAGCCTGGGCAACTTGGTGAGACCTTGTCTCTACAATTAAAAAAAAAATAGCAGCTGGGCTCGGTGGCTCAGCCTGTAATCCCGTGCCTTTGGGAGGCTGAGATGAGTGGACTGCCTGAACCTGCGGGTTTGAGACCCGCCTGGGCAACTTGGCGAGACCTCATCTCTACAATAAATCAAAAAATCAGCTGGGCGTGGTAGCGCATGCCTGTAGTTCCAGCTACTTGGAAGGCTGAGGCGGAAGGATCACGGAGCCCAGCAGGTTGAGGTTGTGGTGGCCGGGAGTGGCCACTGCACTCCAGTCTGGGCGACAGAGTGAGACTCCAACTCAAAAAAAAAAAAAGATAAATGTTTATTATAGATATAGGTATTAGTTAAATATAAGTAATAGAAGGAGCCGGGCTCGGTGGCTCAGCCTGTAATCCCTCGCCTTTGGGAGGCTGAGGTGAGTGGATTGCCTGAGCCCGCGGGTTCGAGACCCGCCCGGGCAGCGAGACCTCATCTCTACAATAAATTAAAAAATCAGCCGGGTGTGGTAGCGCATGCCTGTAATTCCGGCTACTCGGAAGGCTGAGGCGGAAGGATCGCCAGAGTCCAGCCGGTCGAGGCTGTGGTGGCCGGGAGCGGCCACGGCACTCCAGTCTGGGCGACAGAGTGAGACTCCAACTCAAAAAAAACAAAAAAAACAAAAAAAAAGTCTGCAAGTTATTTTACAGCTAAAGCAACCCTACTTCCTTTTCTCTCAGACAATTCTAGGTCAGAATTGACTTTCCCATCTTCCGCTCCATGATACTCATGATCTCTCAATTACAGCATGTGTTATGGCTTGACTGTAGGGGGAATTACTTTGTCTGGAAGATTCTGGAAGATTCCCTTCCAGAAGTGGATCTTGAGGGCAGGGGTAGTCTTGCTCATCTTTGTGGTCTTTCATCCCCACACTCCCCATAATGCCCGTAGTGCCCAATTGGTTGAATTGACTTGGTGACACTCATAATCCCTAAATAGGCCTGATACCAAACAAACAAAGATTAAAGATACACATACACTTTGTTTTTTGTTTTTTGTTTTTTGAGTTGGAATCTCACTCTGTCGCCCAGACTGGAGTGCAGTGGCCGCTCCCGGCCACCGCAGCCTCGACCTGCTGGGCTCTGGCGATCCTTCCGCCTTAGCCTTCCAAGTAGCTGGAACTACAGACGCGCGCTACCACGTCTGACTGATTTTTGATTTATTGTAGAGATGAGGTCTCGCCAAGTTGCCCAGGCGGGTCTCGAACCCGCGGGCTCAGGCAATCCACTCACCTCAGTCTCCCCAAACGAGGGATTACAGGCTGAGCCACCGAGCCCGGCTCAGTTTATTTATTAGGACTCTTTTGTGAACAGTGACAAAAACTCAACTCAAACTGACTTCAGGAAAAAAAAAATCATTCATTCAGGCACAAACAGGTCCAAAGTTTTAAAATGTGTCATGCACACTCTCTTTATATTTTGGTTCTGCTTTCCTTTGCACTAGGCTTTGTTCTCTCTGCACTTGAGGTGACAGATACAGTTACTAGCATCTGTTGGCTAAATGCAGTCAGCTGCTGCAGGCCCAGAAAAGGGCTCCTCTTCCTCAAAATCTCCAGCAAAGGTCCAGGGGTCAAGTCTCATTGAATCGGCTGGGTCACATGCCCATGACTGAGCCAGTCGTTGTAGCTCAGTGTAGGTTGCACTGTTGACTAGGTCTGGGTCATGTGTGTGTTTCTGGAGTTCCAAAGTTGGGGTTCCGCCAGAGTCACCAAGGAAGAAGATGCAGGCAAACCCCAAAACTGGAATTCAGCCCAAAAGGCTAGGTGGGTTCTTGACTTCACACAGGAAGGAATTCAACCTCAAGCCCTGAGTTGAAGAATAGGCCTATTAAATAAGTGGATCCACAGGCAGAGCAGCCCACGGGCATTGCTCCGGTTTCAATTGGAAAATAGAGGCAAGTTTATTGAAATAACAGAGAACAGGAGGCGCCACAGATAGGGGGCCTGATCTGGTCTACAGGAAGAACTGTAGCTATACATCACTGGGCTTTCATTTTTATAAGCAAGGTGTAAATTATTCATAGATTATCTGGGAAAGGGGTGGGGAGTTCTTGGAATCGAAGGTTCCTCCCTTTTTAAGTCTAGAGTGACTTTGGGAGTTGCCATGGTAATTTTAAACTGTCAGGGCAGTGTTGGGAGTGTCTTTTTAGCATATTAACACATCATAATTAGCATATATGAGCAAAAAAACCACAAGCACAGGTTGTTTTCCATGCCACCTTGATTTCAGTTGGACTTGCTGACTTTGTTCAGTCTGTTTCACTGCATCCCCTCTTGACAATGAGGTCTGGGCCCTGTGACCTTCCTTTTGGGAAACTGCCAGATCCTTATCTCATGTTCCCCCATCCAAATCTCAGGGATTGAGAATGGGGGAAAATGTGGTTCCCTAAATTAGGAAAATGAAGGGAATACTGCCCGGAAAAAGGAAAATGGATTACAAGCAGCTAAAACCCACAAATATCCAACAGATACAAACATTTGATAATTCATATGTGTGTGTGTTCATGCACATAATTAGTATAGATGTAATTATGAGCTAACTGTAATCAAGCTAGTTTTATTAATTATATCAATAACAATAATGGCCGGTGTGGTGGCTCAAGCCTGTAATCCCAGCACTTTGGGAGGCCGAGGTAAGTGGATTTGAGACCCACCTGGGCAACTTGGCAAGATCTCATCTCTACAATAAATAAAAAAATCAGTCAGGCATGGTAGCGCGTGCCTGTAATTCCAGCTACTTGGAAGGATGAGGCGGAAGGATCACGGGAGCCCAGCAGGTCGAGGTTGCAGTGGCCGGGAGCGCCCACTGCACTCCAGTCTGGGTGACAGAGTGAGTCTCCAACTCAAAAAAAAAAAAAAGGATTACCTGAGCCCAGAGGTTCAAGACCAACCCGGGCAACTTGGTGAGACCTCATCTCTACAACATATCAACAAATTAACTGGGCATGGTAGCACACACCTGTAGTTCCGGCTACTTGGAAGGCTGAGGCGAAAAGATCACCTAAGCCCAGCAGGTCGACACTGGGATGGCCACGAGTGTGCCACTGCACTCCAGCCTGAGCGACAGAGTGAGACTCTGACTAAAAAAAAAATAATAATAACAATAATAATGGTAGCTACCATCAACTGAGTGTTTTCTATGTGATAGCATTGTTCTAATCACATTACATCTATTAACTCAGGTAATCCTTACACTAATCCTATGAGGCAGGTGCTATTATTTCCTCATTTCACAGGCAAAAAATCAGGTCTGTTTAAATGCAAATTAGCTACCATGTTGCAATGACTCACATTAAGAAAACATAGCTCAGGCTGGGTGTGTTGACTTATGCCTATAATCCCAGCATTTAGAAGTGCTGAGGCAGGAGGATCATTTGTGGCTAGGAGTTTGAGACCAGCCTGGGCAACAAAGCGAGACCCTGTCTCTACAAAAAACAAAAAAATTAGCTGGGCATGGTGGTGGGCACCTGTAGTCCTAGCTACTTGGGCGGGTGAGGTGGGAGGATTACTTGAGTCCAGGAATTGGAGGCTGCAGTGAGCTATGATTGTTCCCACTATAGGCTGGGTGACAGTGAGATATTGTCTCAAAATAAGAGAAAAAGAAAAGAAAACATAAATCAGAACAGAAGCACATTAGGGTATTTGAGCTTTCTCTTTCCCTCCCACCATACTGGGTAAGTCATCCAACAATCAATAAGTTTCTTTCTTTTTTTTTTTTTTTTGAGTCAGCCTCACTCTATTGTGCTCATGGTCACCACAGCCTCAAACAGCTGGGCTCAGGTGATACTTCTGCTTCACCCTTCCAAGTAGCTGGAACTACAGGCACACACCACCACACCGGCTAATGTTTTGATTTATTGTAGAGATGAGGTCTCATCGAGTTGCCCAGGCTTAGGCAATCCTCTTACCTCAGCCTCCCAAAGTGCTGGGATTATAGGCGTGAGCAACTGCACCTGGCCTGTGGTTGGTTTTGTAGCAACAGTCTCTCTGAAGGATTCCCCCTTCAGTTTTCTTACACACAAAGGCTTTCAAAAATCTTACTATAATTCAGTAGTTATGAAAAGATCAAAGAACTTAAGTTAAAATAACAATTATTTCCACCATAGATTTCATTGAACATTTTCAGATCCAGGGAAGGGTGATAAAATGGGTGGTCCTCTTCAAATTTCACTTTGCAATGATGAAATGTGCTTAATCCTCCTTGGCTGCCAGCTTCCAAGTGTGATGCCCACCATTCATATGTCTCAGCATTTCTGTGTTCTGGTTACATCATCCTGGGTCCCCTAGACCCAACAAGTGCATCCAGTGTCTTTTATTTTATTTATTTATTTATTTATTTATTTATTTATTTATTTGAGTTGGAGTCTCACTCAGTCGCCCAGACTGGAGTGCAGTGGCTGCTCCCGGCCACCGCAGCCTTGACCTGCTAGGCTCCGGCGATCCTTCCGCCTCAGCCTTCTGAGTAGCCGGAATTACAGGCGCGTGCTACCACGCCCAGCTGATTTTTTGATTTATTGTAGAGATGAGGTCTCGCTGCCCAGGTGGGTCTCGAACCCGCGGGCTCAGGCAATCCACTCACCTCAGCCTCCCAAAGGCGCAGGATTACAGGCTGAGCCACCAAGCCTGGCTGTGTCTTTTATTTTTTTATTTTATTTTTTTGAGTTGGAGTCTCACTCAGTCGCCCAGACTGGAGTGCAGTGGCCACTCCCGGCCACTGCAGCCTTGACATGCTGGGCTCTGGCGATCCTTCCACCTCAGCCTTCCGAGTAGCTGGAACTGAGGGCGCGCTACCACGCCCAGCTAGTGTTTTTGATTTATTATAGAGATGAGGGTTCGTCAAGTTGCCCAGGCGGGTCTCGAACCCGCGGGCTCAGGCAATCCACTCACCTCAGCCTCCCAAGGCGCGGGATTACAGGCTGAGCCACCTAGCCTGGCCATCCAGTGTCTTTTAAAGTGTGGGAAAGGTGACTGGGGTGGCATTTTCTTTTTTTTTTTTTTTTTTTGAGTTGGAGTTGCCACTCAGCCTTGACCTGCTAGGCTCAGGTGATCCATCTGCCTCAGCCTTCCAAGTAGCTGTACATACAGGCACGCGCTACCACACCTGGCTAATGTTATGATTTATTGTAGAGATGAGGTCTCCCCAAGTTGCCCAGGCGGGTCTCGAACCCGCGGGCTCAGGCAATCCACTCACCTCAGCCTCCCAAGGCGTGGGATTATAGGCTGAGCCACTGAGCCCGGCCATTTTCAGTACTCTTGCAGTTCTTTTTTTTTTTTCAGTTGTAGTCTCACTCCTTTGCCCAGGCTGGAGTGCAGTGGCTTGCTCACGGCCACCCCAGTGTCGACTTGCTGGACTCCAGTAATCCTTCTGCCTCAGCCTTCCAAGTAGCTGGAACTACAGGTGTGCGCTACCATGCCTGGCTAATCTTTGATTTATTTATTTATTGTAGAGACGAGGTCTCGCTAAGTTGCCTGGGCTGGTCTTGAACCCGTAGGCTCAGGCAATCCACTCACCTTGGCCTCCCAGAGTGCTGGGATTACGGACTGAGCCACCAAGCCTGGTCTCTTTTTTTTCCCCTCAAGACCAGTTCTTGCCCAAACTGGAATACAGTGACATTATTGCAGCTCACTGAAGCCTCAAACTGCTAGGCTCAAATGATCCTCCCACCTCAGCCTCCTAAGTAACTGGAATGACAGACACACATCACTGTGATTGGTAATTTTATTTTATTTATTTTTTATTTTTATTATTTGTTTATTTATTTATTTATTTTTTGAGTTGGAGTCTCACTGTCGCCCAGGCTTGAGTGCAGTGGCATCCTCCCAGCCACCCCAATGTCAACCTGCTGGGCTCTGGTGATCCTTCCACCTCAGCCTTCCAAGTAGCTGGAACTACAGGCATGCGCTACCACGCCCGGCTAATTTTTGATTTATTGTAGAGACGAGGTCTTGCCAAGTTGCCCAGGCGGGTCTCGAACCCACGGGCTCAGGCAATTCACTCACCTCAGCCTACCAAAGTGCGGGATTACAGGCTGAGCCACTAAGCCTGGCGTGATTGGTAATTTTAAAAGAACTTTTTTCCTTTTATTTTTTTGAGTCAGGGTTTCATTCTGTCACTCGGGCTGGAGTGTGGTGGCATGATCACAGCTCATCGCAGCCTCTACCTTCTTGGGCTCAGGTGATCCTTCTGCCTCAGCCTCCTGAGTAGCTAGGACTACAGGTGTGCGCCATCAAGTCTGGATAATTTTTTAATTTTTCTGTAGAAATGAGATCTCATTATGTTGCCCAGGCTGGTCTTGAATTCCTGGGCTCTAACAATTCTCCTGCCTCAGTCTCCCAAAGTGCACCTACAGGTGTGCACCACCATGACTGGCTAATTTTTTAATTTTTTTTTTTTTTTTTTTGAGTTGGAGTCTCATTCTGTCACCCAGGTTGGAGTGCAGTGGCACAATCATGGCCACCGCAGCCTCAACCTGCTAGGCTCAGGTGAGTTTTCTACCTTAGCCTTTCAAGTAGCTGGAACTACAGGCACGTGCTATACCATGCCTGGTTATTTCTTTATTTGAGTTGGAGCCTCGCTCTGTCGTCCAGGCTGGAGTGCAGTGGCATGCTCATGGCCAACACAGCCTCAACCTGCTGGGCTCAAGCAATACTTTGGCTTCAGCCTTCCAAGTAGCTGGAACTACAGGTATGAGCCACCATGCCTGGCTAATTTTTTGATTTATTGTAGAGACGAAGTCTCACCAAGTTGCCCAGGTGATCTTGAACCCATGGGCTCAGGCAATGCTCTCACCTTGGCCTGCCAAAGTGCTTCGATTATAGTTGTGAGCCACCATGCCTGGCTAATTTTTAAAATTATTGTATTTTGTAGATACAGGGTTTTACTATGTTGCCTAGGTTCATCCTGAACTAGCCTCAAGCATTCCTTCCTCCTCAGCATCCCAAAGTGTTAGGATTACAGGCATAAGCTGCTGTACCTGGCCTGAACTTCTCTTATTCATTTATCTGTCTTCCCATAAAGAAGTCTGGCCCAGAGCGTACTCTAGAAATAGGCTCATGGTTCCTGTGCTTTTGTGCATGAAGATGGAGGTTTCAGGATTGTCCTATAGGCTCTAGACTCAGTTTCCTCATTCCAAGCCAGTTTTCCTCAGAAGTCAGTTTGCTGTGGGTCTGCTGGAGTCCATGCACATGTCTGAGAAGGACATATGGCTTCCTAACTGGTGTGAATGGTCAGGAAACCAACAGCCCAGGCTGTGTTCTTGGCTGATGTTACTGATCCTTTTGGAGGTGAGGGGTAGACTTTGCCACTGAAGGGGACATACTGCCCCATCACCACAGGCAGAGAGGGGGGTGCTGTGTCTTTTCCCTGCTGTCAAAGCCACTTGCTCGCCTCTGACTAGGCAGGCAGCTCTCTCTTTGATCCAGCTCTCTCTTTGGTCCTCAGAGGAGGGACATCCAGTTGATGGAGGAATATCTGGCTTGTGATGGGTGTTAAACACAGGGGTGGGAGCCCTCGCCCTGCTCTTGAGCTTGTGTTTGTGCATGGTTAGGGAATGGCTGGGCATGAGGTAGTAGCCTTTAACGCTGAACCTTGGTCTTGTACTTGAACTTGGTCTCCCCCATCCTGATTCTGAACATTTGACATGCACCTTGGGAATCCAGGAGTTCCCAGTCCATCCTTGCCTCCCTACGCTTATACTTCTCAGCTAAAAAATTACCAAGGGTTTTAATTTAATTTTACTTTAGAGACAGGGTCTTGCTCTGTTGTCCAAGCTGAAGCGCAGTGGTGTCATCACAGCTCACTGTAACCTTAAACTCCTGGACTCAAGTGATCGTCCTGTCTCATCTGGAGGTGCATGCCACCATACCTAACAATATTCTTGTCTTTTTTTTGTTTTTTGTAGAGACAGGATAACACTTACATTGCCCAGGCTGGTCTCTAACTTCTGTGTCTTGAGTGATCCTCCTGCCTTAGCATCCCAAAGTGCTAGAATTACAAGCATGAGCCACCATACTGGCCTCAACAGTGAGTGTGTGTGTGTGTGTGTGTGTGTGTGTGTGTGTGTGTGTGTGTGTGTGTAAAGGTAATTACAGACAGAACTTAACAGAGGTGTTTCCCATCATGTGACCAGAAGACCTGAAAAAGTTTCCAAAAGCAGGAGGTTCTTGGAAATATTTGCTTTTATAAACAAACCCTTTCTTCCCTCACTTGCAGTGCTAGCAAGGAGTGTATTTGAGGCTTTCCTTTTTTCTGAGTCATAATCTTACCCTGTCGCCCAGGCTGGAGTGCAGTGACATGCTCATGGCCACCACAGCCTCGACCTGCTGGTCTCAGGTGATCTTTCTGCCTCAGCCTTCCAGGTAGTTGGAACTACAGGTCTCACCACGTTGCCAGGCTGGTCTCGAACTCCTGGACTCAGGCAATCCTCTCGCCTCTGCCTCCCAAAGTGCTGGGATTACAGGCTTGAGTCACGGCGTCTGGCCCCAATAGATAGTTTTAAAAGATTCTAATAAATAGCTCCCTGTTCTCCTCAGCTGAGTTTAGAACTAGTTGGGGGGGGGGGTCAGAGAGCCAGAGAACACAGTACTAGCTTTATTCTCAAGACAGCCCAGGAACATGTGGCTTAGGTGAGGTGTGAGGCTGTCACCGGCATCCCACACCTGAATCCCAGAATGACACATGCTCAGAGACCCAGTCACAGGCATGCCTGACAGGCATAAGCCTCCTTCCCCTGTCAAGGGCCCCTGGACATCTGACCCCCGACGGAAAACAGGCTGAGCTGTGCATGCCCAGCTCCTGTTCCCTGAATCTCAGTCATTCCTTCCTGGGAAAAGAGGGGGCGAGAGCTCTGTTCATGTTTCTGTGGAAAGGAACAAACCAGACATGGAAGAAGGAGTTTCCCACCTGCCGATATTGTGCATGAAATATGTATTTAGTAAACCATGTGTTTTACATACACACACACACATACACACACATATATATCATACATGCTAAATATTTTAAAAACTTAATTTCATTAAAAATTTTTAATTTTAGAGATAGGGTTTCACTCTGTCACTCAGGCTGAAGTGCAGTGGTGCAATCATGGCTCATTGCAGCCTCGACTTCCTGGGCTCCAGTGATCCCTCCTGCCTCATCCTCCTGTGTAGCTGGAACTACAGGTGTGCATCACCATGTCCAGCTAATTTTTTTTTTTGTAGAGATGGGATCTTGCTGTGATGTCCTGGCTGGTCTCCAACTCCTGGCCTCAAGCGATCCTCTTGCCTTGACCTCCCAAAGCTCTGGGATTACAGGTATGAACCACTGTGCCAAGGCCCAGAGGGATTACAGGTGTGAACCACTGTGTGGGGCCCACAGAGCACCATTTTTGAACATGTAGACTATGCCATGTAAGGCAAGGGTCTGGCCATTTCTCAGAATGAAGCATGCACTTTTTTTTTTTTTGCGCGTTGGAGTCTCACTCTGTCACCCAGACTGGAGTGCAGTGGCCGCTCCCGGCCACCGCAGCCTCGACCTGCTGGGTCCCAACAATCCTTCTGCCTCAGTCTTCTGAGTAGCTGGAATTACAGGCACGCGTTACCACGCCCGGCTAATTTTTTGATTTATTGTAGAGATGAGGTCTCGCCTGCCCAGGCGGGTCTCGAACCCGCGGGCTCAGGCAATCCACTCACCTCAGCCTCCCAAAGGTGCGGGATTACAGGCTGAGCCACCGAGCCCGGCTTTTTTTTTTTTTTTTTGAGTTGGAGTCTCACACTGTCGCCCAGACTGGAGTGCAGTGGTCACTTCCGGCCACCGCAGCCTCGACCTGCTGGGCTCCGGCGATCCTTCCGCCTCAGCCTTCCAAGGAGCTGGAACTACAGGCGCGCGCTATCATGCCTGGCTGATTTTTTGATTTATTGTAGAGATGAGGTCTCGCTGCCCAGGCGGGTCTCGAACCTGCGGGTTCAGGCAATTCACTCACCTCAGCCTCCCAAAGGTGCGGGATTACAGGCTGAGCCACCAAGCCTGGCTCACTTTTTTTTTTTTTTTTTTGACTTGGAGTCTCTGTTGCCCAGGCTGCAGTGCAGTGGCACAATCACGGCCATCCCAGCATTCACCTGTTGGGCTCCAGCGATCCTTCCGCCTCAGCCTTCCAAGTAGCCAGAACTACAGGCGTGCACTACCACGCCTAGCTGATTTTTTATTTTTTTTTTACTGTAGAGACAAGGTCTTGCCAAGTTGCCTGGGCTGGTCTCAAACCCATGGGCTCAGGCAATCCACTTGCCTCGGCCACCCAAAGTGCTGGGATTACAGGTGTGAGCCTCCGCACGTGGGCCAGGATGTACTTTATAAGGATTCCAATTCTGGCAGAATTTGACTTTCAGTGGCGCAAACCGATGAATGTGCATTTCGACAAGTTCCCTGGCTGATCATCAAGGCACTAAACTTTGAGAGCCGTTGACCCAGCAGCAAGGGTTGCACAATGTTGAGGAATCACACCTGGACCAAATGCCCCTGAACCAGAGAAGGGATGCTGAGAACCTCGGACTTGGAGAATGGTCCCACCATGTGACTCCTGGATGCAGAACCTCACCATGACCCTTTAGACAAGGGTGTTTGCAGGTGTGTGAGGACAAGATGGTGGGATCATGTTTAGTATGTCATTTCTGAAACCGCATGACAGGAATGAGCATGCCACTTCCAAGAGAGACCCCAAGGAAAGTTATGGGGTAGAAAGCATGCATCCCCGAGATGGTGTGGGATGATTGGTTCCTGACCACAGTCCGGTTCCCATCCTGTCCCAGGGGCTCCAGTGTCCCCTCCAAGTCCACACTGGAAACCTACCCATTGCCAACGCAATTCTTAGGATCAAGCGCCTTGGTCTAGAAGAATTGGGGTGAACATGCTCCCAAGGGGATCCAGGACCACGATCCTTTTTTTTTTGGAGTTGGAGTCTCTGTCGTCCAGGCTGGAGGGCAGTGGCACACTCACAGCCACCAGTCTCGACTTGCTGGGTTCAGGTGATCCTTCCGCCTCAACCTTCCAAGTAGCTGGAACTACAGGCATGTGCTACCACGCCTGGCTAATTTTTTGACTTATTGTAGAGATGAGGTCTTACCAAGTTGCCTAGGCTGGTCTTGAACCCATGGGCTCTCATCTTGGCCTCCCAAAGTGCTGGAATTATAGCCATGAGCCACCATGCCCGGCGGATCCTTCCTTTCTTACAGGAACAGATTACTCTATTAGCAACCACTTATTCGTAAGCAAGGTCTGCCAGGTCACTGTGTCAAGCTTCTATGGGAGGCTGAATGTTGCATGCAACCCCCCGCCTTAACTTCTATGGGGGACGGGGGAATCGGCTGAGTTTCTTCTCTCCTGGGGTAGGTGAGGGGGTGATGTCCTTTTGTTTGAAGAGTCACCTGGTACCAAAGGGGGTCAGTTTTGCCTTGGTGCTGCCTTTGGGAATGTAATACATTCAGCTGGGCCCTCACCTCCACGGGCGGGCTTGGGCACAGTCTCCCCCCACCCCCAGGCACAACTGTCAGGAGGCCGTGGCAGCAAGAGAGTCACAATTCCCTGACACTTGGAGCTCCCCATTTTCAGGCCTAGGGCTGAGAACGTGTGGGCAACGCCCAGCAAAGGGAAGGAAGTGTGTCCTTGGTTTCTGGGCACTGTGGTTAAAAGGATTAAAACGCACTAGGACCCAGAGAGGGGTCACCCTATTTCTGGACAGTGCCCAAACATAGCTCACACAGATTTCTGGTTGATCCCAAAGACCCCAGGCCAGGTCACAGGGTTTTGCACCTTCCCTCTGCTGAATAAAATCCACAGACGCTGCTTCTTCACAATGAAGCTTGAAACCAGTCAAGCATTTATTTTAAAAAAGAAAGAAAAAGTCTAATGGCGAAGTATATAGACTATACATGCTACGGCTAGTTGCCCGCCCCTCTCCCCTCACGTTAGATGTGCTCATGCCTGTCTTGGATGTTAAAAGGAAACAAAACCCACCACCAGGATGTCCGTCTGCCGAGGGGGTGTGGTGAGTGCTGGGGTTGTCAGTGTCACCCTGCGGGCAGACATAAGGCAGCGGATGCTGCTGCCAGGAGCCCGCTGCCCTGGGAGGGCCTGTGAGCGGGGAGCTCCCTGAAGTGGGAAATGTGGAGTGTGGCTAAGGTGCCCACAGCTCATCACCCCAATAAAGGAAAGGGGCGCTAGGGATGACATGGGCGCAGAACGGACATCGGAGTGACATTGTCAGTCGCTAATTACTGCCATGGCCCGGTGGGGCTTACTTCATGCATGTAGATCTGAGAGTGGAGGCTATGGGCTGTGTGGCACTTCCGGCCTCCTCACGGGCAAAAGAGGCCGAGCCCTCATCCCTGATTGGAGTCAGAAGGCTGACTTTGGAGTCGAGGATGGAAACGGGAAGAAAGTAGGGATGTTGAGGCACAGGAGGGGCCTGATGACTCAGCGGTATAGCACCAGAAAGCAGAGGTCACCGCTGGAGCCGGGCAGGCCAGGCTGTGGAAGGGTACTCCGTAGGTGGGCAAGGACCGTGGTACTTCCACTTCTAGTGCTGCCTGTGACCTTCCAGGGTGGGTGGCATCTAGGTGTCAGAACCTTGCCCCAGTGAGGAGCAACGCCTCCAGGCCAAAGGGCCCTCACACCGGACCCTCCAGGAGAGTCGAATCCCTGCAGGCCACAGCCCCATGCAAGAGGATCTTTGGTCTGTGGTGTGGTCTGGCCGCCTGCAGTCTACACAGAAGCTCTACAGGATGGGCCTGGACAGCCCGCAAAGGCGACAAGACTTCCATGCATGGCTCAGGCTGTTGGGTGTCCACTGTAACTGTCCAAAGAGCTCCCAGCCTAACACATACCAGACTTGGGCACGATGACATCGAGCTGCCAGCACTCTGAGGTCAGTAGCACTTTCTTCTTTATCCTACTCAGTGTTGGGTACTTGGGAGAGGCTACATTTTTAATTATTTCTAAAAAATTTTGGTTATTTATTTTTTGAGTCAGGGTCTCATTCTGTCATCCAGGTTGGAGTGTGGCACAATCACTTTTATTTAAAGATTCACCTGGGACCAAGGGGGCTCTACTCTGGGGGAGTCACCACAGCCTCGACCTCCTGGTCTCAGGTGAACCTTCTGCCTCAGCCTTCCAAGTAGGTGAACTACAGGTACACACCACCACACCTGGATAATTTTTGTGATTTTTTTTTTTGTTGGTACAGATAAGGTCTCACTATGTTGTCCAGGCTGGTCCAAATTCCCGGGCTCAAATGATCCTCCCGCCTCAGCATCCTAGAGTGCTGGGTTTACAGGCATGAGCCACCATGCCTGGCCAAGAGGCTAAATAAATACCAGACTATCCACTCTTCAGCCTGAGGTCCTTCCCAAGGCCTTGGACATGCAGCACCTGCCCTTGAGTGTGGCAAGTGTGCTCTCCCATGTTCCACCTGAGTGGGCTCAGAAACGTTTTAGGGCCAGGAACTTTGCCTTAGAAATAGATTCTGGGGGTGGCCTCGTGGCAGAGGCTTAAAATGACCACTGAAAGCCTGATATGGGCACTTGCAAGTCCCACTAGGGTACGGGCATTAAAAGCGGTTCCAGTGGGAGCCTGGGCTTCCCCAGTCTCAGCTGGAACGACGACATAGACCCAGAAACGGCAGAGAAAGATTCTAAGCAAGAAAAGTGAGCAATGTCCTCTTTTACCAAGCGGCAGTCCTAACACTCAGATTTTCCAAAGATCTGGTGGGACCACATGCTGTCCATTTGCCTAGGACGTAAGAAAAAGTGGTCACCACAGGTAGGAAGCTGGAGTGGAGAGAGAGAAAACACATGTACCTGTCTTTCAGGCTGGCATCTGGCCTGGGACCTACTGAAATGTGTGACCAAGGGGAGGAGGGAAGAGACACCGCCAGTCAGAGAGGTCACCCATTTCCTGGAAGCACGATGCCCATTTCCCTGCTGATGGCAGAGGAAAAGTCATGGGCACAAGGGAGGAAAAAATACCCTGGATCTGAGTCTCAGCCTAGTCACTGTTCGGACGAGGCCAGAGCATGTGACTTCACCCTCAAGTCTTCATTTTCTAACTACATATTGTGGCTGGTCCTACTCACCTCACAGGGCTGTTGAAAGGAGGACAGGAGGGAGCATGTTTAGGCACCGGTAACCTGCCCAGTGCTTGGCATGGGCCTTGTGACCATGGGCCTGGACACTGTCCCTGGCCATCACTCCAGGGAAATTTTGCATATGCTCCATCAACTGCTCACAGAAGAGCGACAGTGGTCATGGATGGTATAAACCTCAGTTCCCAATGAGGACAGCTGTGGGAGTCACTGGTGACGGATACCCTGGGAAAGTGTCTACGTGATAGCCACAGGAGCTGGACACAGAAGCCTCAGGCCACAGACAGGACCCGAGAAGGACAGGTGAACAGAGAGGAATGTGGCTTCAGTACCGACGGTTCACGTTAGAGCAAAAAAGGCAAATTTTCTCTTGCAGGAAAACGTTCTGCCCAGAGGAAGGCTGAGCAAGTCTGTTCCCACCCAACTGATCTCTGAGAGGAAGGGATGAGGCCAAAGACGAGCACCTTCAGTGGAGTTGGCAGACAAAAGTCAAAGCTCCGCACAGCCCGGGATCGAGCCATGTGCATCCCAGTCTGTCTAGCGCCTAGCACACAGCAGGCGCTCACGAGAAACCAGAAACAAAAATGTAAGTTTTGGCTTTTGCCATGTAGTCAGATCCCACACAACAGCTTCACAAAAGCTGTTTAATGTGGATCAAAAACTCTGGAGAACTCATTCTGCTGGGGGGCATCCTCCCAGGTGAGGGACGCCGAGAGGTGGTGGCCCTTCCCAGCCTCTCTTCTTCCCCAGCTGGCACCTGGCTTGGAGGCTGTGGCTCCGGGCCAAGGGGAGCAGGCCCTGCAAAGGTAGCTCAGGGCCCTGTCGGGGCCTCTGAGGGGTGGGATTTGCAGGCTGACAGAGGAGGAGACGATGGGACGAAAGATGCCATTGAGGTCCCAGGAAGCGCTCTCTCCTGCAGAAAGCAGCAGCCGGAGCCCACAGGGTGGGGGCGGGCAAGGAAGGACATCTGCAAAACTCTTTGGCACTGCAGAGGAACAGCAAGCAGTCCTAGGAAAGCTGGCTGTGTGGGTCCAAAAGCATCTCAGCAGGTGAACACTGAACTGGTGATCTCGGGGCGGTGGGTGGGGGGTGGCGGCAGGACAGCGGGGGTCAGAGCTGCCTTCTCTTCTGCAGGTCGGGTGGGATGGGAAGGGGTTCTGCTCTCTCATGCCCCATCCACGTTTTGTTTCTTTAGGATAGGGTTAATTAACAGTAATAATTGACTGCCTTTTGTTTACCATAGAACTAACAGTCAATGTTTTATGGCTGGTCAGTGAACAACTCTTGTTATCACTAAGTTTCTTTGTAACATTTGTAAAATCTCATCCTGAGATTTTCTTCCTCAATTTACCCAAATGATGCTGGCCTAATGGGGACTCTTGTTGAGAGTGCATGAAAAAAGATCTACTCTACAGATGCCCGAGAGGGGCCGGAAGCAGCAGCAGGGAGGGACAGGAGGCATCTGGGGGACCCTTGGGTCCCTGTCTCTGTACTATCTCTGTCGCTGTTTACTGCAAGCTATGCTTCGCTTGGTGGAGGTCCTACTGGCCCTTGAGCCCCCAGAGCCTCTCGGGAGCAGGGAACAGGGCTCTATGCCAACTTCCTGGGATGCCCCTGCCGTGGGGATGCAGTTGTTGAGCCCGGGGCGGCCTCTGATATATGCTGCAGAGGCTGCAGGGATGGTGGGTGTGGGGACAGCCACAAATGATCTGTCACCCCTACCACAAGGAAGCCACCTGCTCCCGGCAGCCAGCTAGCATCTATCTGCTGCCTGCCTGGTTTGCCTCTTAGGGGGGAAGAGCCAGCATCGAAGTCAGGCAGGCCTGGACTCGTATCCTCTGTCCACCTCTTCTAGCAAGTGAGTCCTTAGGCGCACTGAGCCTGAGTTTCATCTATAAAATGGGTATAGTATCACACGGGAGGGTTGTTGTGAGGGTCAAAACTTGAATGCAAAGTGCCAGGTCCAGCATTTGGCACCTACGAGCTACTTAGAAAGGGGTGCACACAAGGGTGGGGCTTGCAAACTGGCCCCCTATGCAAACAACCTTTGAAACGCTTGCTCTAGGTAAACAAAAAGGAAATGCCCCAGCAGGGGATAGGGATTCTCACTGAAAAGTCCCAGGTGGACCCTGCAGTTGGAATGCCCAGGCTGGAACTGCCATCAGGGCCAATCATGGTCCTCAGATAGAAGGTGGGAGGCAGGATGGCAGAGCAGATCTCTAGGCCCACTGCTGGGTCAGTTGCAGTCGGCCCACCTCAGAGGCCCAGGGCCCGAGGCCTTGAGAAGAGGACTCTCCCTGGTTTGCCTGTGGAGCGGACTTCTCCAGGATGGAGTTCTTCCTGGTACCAGGCATTCTGGAAGCAGGCAGGACAAAACCACTAGGCTTTTAGAGACACGAAGAAGTCAGAGCAAGGACTGGGTGGGCCGCCTGTCCTGTCCGTCCACGCAATGGGAAGCCGTTTCTGGAGCTTCTCCTGGTGACAGGCTCTAGCCTGGAGGTCCTGAGTCCTGGTCCCACCACTGGAAGGTGATGCCACTGGATAGGAGGAGGAGTCACTTAAGGCAGGGATGCTGATGTGGACAGAAAGCAAGCTTTGGAGCCACCAGGGAGGCTGTGACAGGAGGCACCAGATCCAGGGGCTGCCTAGGTCTCTGCAACGCACTTTCCACCTGCGGAGGGAAGAAACCACAGTCCCCCCAGTCTGTCTGCCTTGGGAGCTGCGTGCAGGATGATAAATTAAGAGGCATCTTAAATACGTGGGTAGAGCCAGCAGGGACCGGCAGGTCCTCCAGGCAGAAGGGAGGTGGCTACAGCTTCTTTCGGAGATAGTTGGAAGGAATCCACCCTTCCCAGGAAGGGGCTCCGCTCAGGACCTGGCAGAACCACCAGCCGCTGCTGTTCTTCTCTCGGACTTCAAACACCGTCCCCTCCTGGAAGCTGCTGGTATCTTCGTCTCCTTCGAAGCTGGCCACAGCCACGTATAGGGAGTCCTTCGGGCCATCGGTGCTGGGGAAAGAGGCTGCGGCAGCTTTCTCCCTCTCGCCCATCTTGCTGGTCCCCCGAGGGCCCAGCCCAGCCCTGCCTCGTGTATCATCCTGGACCCCCAAGGAGTTGGAGACAAAAGGCTTGGCTTTTGGAGGGACCAGCAGGGCACGGCTGGGGGTGGGAACGGCCTTGCTTTCATGGGCTTCACGCGGTGGGCCTCTGGCCTCTGGGAGGGGCCTGACCGACGAGGAGGTTTTCTTAGGGGGT
This sequence comes from Cephalopachus bancanus, assembly GCA_027257055.1. NCBI lineage: Eukaryota > Metazoa > Chordata > Mammalia > Primates > Tarsiidae > Cephalopachus > Cephalopachus bancanus. The sequence goes on from JAPVLO010000007.1 coordinate 261,633, forward strand.
GGTGGTCTCCGGGGCGGGACCACAGGTCTCTGCTGGGAAGCCTCTTGGAGGGGGACAGGCACGTTCTTAGGAGCAGGATCTGTGGTCTTGGCTGGCTTCGGAGGGGCCCGGCAGGATGTTTCCTTTGGGCTGAGCCCATCCTGTTTGCCTGCCCTGTCCTGGGTGCGGCCAGGCCCCTCCCCTGGGAGGAAGCCCCGGCTGAAGGCCATGTCTTGGCCCCCAGTAGCCTGGGGCATCTCCCCATCCAACAAGGACTTCTCTTGGGACTTGGCAGGCCTGAGCTTGCTCCTGAGGTTACAGATGTCCACTGGGTCTTCGCCCTGAGGTGGCTCAGTCCTGGGAGAGGGAGCTGGCTTTGGCCTGACCTGAGGTTTGGACTTCAAGAAGGGATTCTGGGGAAGGGCTTCTGGCTTCTCCTCTGGCAGATCGGCCTTGGATTTGGAGATGGGCCGCAGGTTGGGCTTTTTCACCTCCTTGGCCGACACCTTGTGGCCACACTCCAGCCCCATGTCGTTCTTCAGTTGGAACAACTTGCTTTTGTCGGGTTTGGGATCCGGTCTCCTGCCATCCCGGGCTGGGGGGGTGTGTTTGGCTGGGATCATAGGCAGGATCATGCCCGGGGGCTTGGGTGCCGAGCCTCGCAGCTGCTCCGTCCTCTGCCGCTCCCGCTCCTGCAGCTCCCCTTCCGACTTGAGGATGGACTCCTTCCGTGGAGGGAGGCTGGGCTTCTCCTCCAGGTCGGGGTCTGAGATCTCCTCGTAGCCCGCCGATGCAGACGTGTCTGCGGATGCCTTCCTCGGGGCCTCCTTCCCGCCCCTCCAGTCCTTGGTCCATGGTGTCCCGGTGTCCATGGTGCCGTGTGGAGCATCGGGCAGCGGCCGGGAGGGGCCGGTGGCTTCACCACTTGAGCTGTTCTCCACGGCAGCAGCGTCCCCGAGACGGAGCTGGGTCACCTCGTGGGGCAGGGGAGCCAGAAAGTTGGGTCTCGAGGCATTGCTAGTCTTCTTGTACTTGTCAATGAAGGTTGCCGGGGCCCACCCTTCCTTGTCTTCAATCTGAATGTACCACCAGCCACTCAAATTCTTCTCGATCACCTGCAAGAGAGGGCAGAGGAAACCACTCAGCAGGTACGAAGCCGGGGATGGTGCACAGGATGTCCTGCGTACAACTGGAGCTCTAGAAGCTGGCACTCTGTACGCAGCGGCTTCCCCTACAAGGACTGTGGGGGTCTCACTGGAGGTCTTACTATGTCCCAGGAATATCTTACTTGGGGTAGGTTCTTGTCTAATTTTTTTGGGGGTCAGGGTCTCACTCCAGACTAGAGTGCAGTGGCATGCTCATGGCTACCGTAATCTCAACCTCCTGGGTTCAGGTGATCCTATAGCCTCAGCCCCCTGAGTAGCTGGGACTAGAGACACACATCACCACACCCAGCTAATTTCTTGATATTTTTTGTAGAGACAAAGTCTCATTATGTTGTCCAGGCTGGCCTCAAGCATTTCTCCCGTCTCAGCCTCCCAAAGTGTGGGATTATGGGTGTGAGCCACTGTGCCCAGCCCTTGTCTACTTTTGGACTCCTGTAGAAGCAGTCCCTGAGACCCAGACTTGGGTACAGTACTTCATCTTAGAGGTAGTCCCAGGGAGTACAAGGAAGCAAGTAGAGAAAGTGACGGGGGAGGGGAAGAGGACAGTTATGGACAAGTCATTGCTCTGGGCCACTGGGGCTTTATCCTGAGAGGGTCCCCTGGGGATGGGGGCATTTCTTTATCAACTGCCAGCCCCTCCCCACACAGGACATAAGCTCCCTTCCCCTTCTGGGAGATAGGAAACAGTCTGCCTGCAGGGGCCCGTGTGCAACCGCAGGTTGGCTTAGGTGGACTGGGCGCCAGCAGTGGCCACTACAACTCTAAAGCACAAGGCAAAAGCCAATGCACCTCTGAGCCCGGCTTCAAGCGGGTTGGTGTTCACAGAGGCCACGCCATAGGAATAGCGCCCAACTCTGAACACAGAGTCACACTCAGCTGAAGAGATGCTCCTGTTCACACACGGGACCGAGGCTGGTGGAATGGAGTAGGCTTTCACCGCTTGTCTCCCTTCCTCTGGGACACACATCCGCTGAAAGGAGGGGCGGCTGACTCACCCATGTGACTTAAGTTCTCATGTTTCCTGTTTTTTTTTGTCCAGTACTGCATGGCCGAATTCACATAGGAGAAAGATGCACACACTCTATGTTATGGGTTGATCTGTGTCTCTCTTACACTCATACGTTGAAACCCAAACCTCCAATACCTATGAAAGTGATTTATTAGGACACAGACCCTCTAAAGAGGTTTAATTAGTTTAAAATGGGTCATTAGGATAGGCCTTAATCTATATCATTGATGTCTTTATAAGAGGAGGAAGGCTGTGCATGGTGGCTCATGCCTGTAATTCCAGCACTTTGGGAGGCTGGGGCAGAAGGATTGCATGAGCCCAGGAGTTTGAGACTAGCCTGGGCAACACAGTGAAACCCCGTTTCTACAGAAAATTAAAAAATCAGCCAGGTGTAGAGGCACCTGTAGACCCAGCTACTACGGAGGCTGAAGCAGGAGGATCCTTTGAGCCCAGGAGTTTGAGCCAGCAGTGAGCTATGATCATGATGCTGCACTCCAGCCTGTGTGACAGAGTAAGACCCTGTCTCAAAATAAATACATAGCCAGGTGCGGTGGCTCATGCTTGTAATTCCAGTACTTTGTGAGGCTAAGGCAGAAGGACTGGCTGAGCCCAGGGGTACGAGCCCCATCTGGACAACTTGGTGAGACCTTGTCTCTACAATACATCAAAAAATTAGCTGGGTGTGGTGGTGCACATCTATGGTTCCAGCCACTTGGAAGGATCACCTTAGCCCAGCAGGTTGAGGCTGCAGTGGCTGTGAGCATGCCACTGAAGTCCATCCAGCCTGGGCGACAGTGAGACTGACAAAAAAAAAAAAGAAAAAGAAAAAAAAGCTGCGTGTGGCTGGACTCAGTGGCTTAGCCTGTAATCCCAGCACTTTGGGAGACTGAGGTGAGTGGACTGCCTGAGCCTGCAGGTTCAAGACCAGCCGAGGCAACTTGGTGAGACCCCTTTTCTACAATATATACAAAATTAGCCAGACGTCGTAAGCGCATGCCTGTAGTTCTGGCTACTTGGAAGGCTGATGCTGAAGGATCGCCAGAGCCCAGCAGGTTGATGCTAGAGTGGCTGTGAGCATGCCACTGCACTCCAGACTGGGCAAAGAAGTGAGACTCCAACTCAAAAAAAAAAAAAAAAAAAAAGGCCGGGTACAATGGTTCACGCCTATAATCCCAGCACTTTGGGAGGCCAAGGTGAAAGGACTGCCTGAGCCCATGGGTTTGAGACCAGACTGGGCAACTTGGCGAGACCTCATCTCTACAATAAATCAAAAAATTAGCAAGGCATGGTGGCACATGCCTATGGTTCCAGCTACTTGGAAGGCTGAGGTGGAAGGATAGCCTGAGACCAGTAGGTCGAGGCTGCGGTGGCCAGGAGCGTGCCACTGCTCTCCAGCCTGGGTGGCAGAATGAGACTCCAACTAAAAAAAAAGAAATGTACATAGAGGGATGACCATGTGAGAACACAGTGAGAAGGTGTTCACCTGGATGCCAAGGAGAAAGGACACAAGAGAAACCTTAACCTTGGACCTCTAACCTCTAGAACTGCCAGACAATAAGCCGCTGCTGTTTAAGTTGACTGGCCTGTGGTGGCTTGGTCATGGTGGCCGTAGCACATGAACAAACTGGCAGGTCTCCTGTATGCAGAGATCTGACTCTTGCTCACCACGCCCTGGGAGGCGGCAACTGGGATCTTGTGTTAAACTGCAGAACAAGTCTCCTCATGAGAGCTGAGGGATGCCAGAAGTCACAGAGAAGGTCAATGGTGGAGAGGAGTCTCAGCAGGGGGGTGAACTTCAGAGTCGGAGCTTCCACTACAAACCAGCCCTGTCTCTCAGACGGGGGACCCTGAAAAACTGCTAAAGGAGCAGAGGGCTCTGGATCCACTGTGTCCCTGCTGGGGAAGGGGTGGCAGCCACAGACTCCGAGCCAGGATACAGAAGTTGGGCTCTTGGGCCTGCAGTCCTTGGTTCTAGTCCTGGCTCTATCACTTACTAAGTGGCCGTGGGCAAGCCACATGCTTTGGACTTCACACCACAGAAAGAGGATGATGATGAGGACAATTTTCCTTTTTTCTTTTTGTAGAAATGAGGTCTCACTTATTGCCTACGGTGGTTTTTTTTTTGAGTTGGAGTCTCACTTTGCTGCTCAGACTGGAGTGCAGTGGCACGCTCCCAGCCACTGCAGACTCAACCTGCTGGGCTCTGGCAATCCTTTTGCATCAGTCTTCCAAGTAGCTGAAACTACAGGCATGCGCTACCACGCCCGGCTAATTTGTGATTTATTGTAGAAACGAGGTCTCACCAAGTTGCCCGGGCAGGTCTTGAACCTGTGGGCTCAGGCAATCCACTCATCTTGGCCTCCCAAAGTGCTGGGATTACAGGCTGAGCCATCAAGCCTGGCCTAGGCTGGTGTTGAACAACCGGGCTCAAGCAATCCTCTCCCCTCAGCCTCCCAAAGTGCTGGGATTACAGGCGTGAGTCACCGAGCCCAGCCACTGAGAACAGTTTAACACCCACTGGCAGGATTTCCATGATGACCATGAGAGCTGATACATACAACTGAACCTGAGATTGCTGAAAGGTAAAAGTTCCCTGTGATTAAGTGAGAGTGGCGGTCACCAAGGAAGCAGAGTACACTTAACAGGTCCCACTGGACTCTCTGGGAGAGTACACTGAAACATCAGCTCTTAACATGAGCTCAAGACTAGCATCTTATCAACACTTGGTAGTACTGGTTAACAGGGACAGGCCACACCGGGCACACAAGTCGTCAGCACCTCCACGAATTCACCACCAATACTGAGGAAATGAAATAGGACAACAGGCAATATGAGATGTATCAATGAGACTTGCTCAGCCTACACTCTGCAAATTACTGTGGCAGAAGTTCTGGATGTTTGTGTCCTCAACCAAGAATGGGAGCTTTCATTTGCTAGAGAGAAGCCAACAATGACTATAAATAAATGCAAATGAAGGGCCACAAGAATGAGGGGAAAGAGAAGAGCCTGGGCTTTAAAACTGGAGAGACCACGGTTCAAATCCCGGCTCTACCACTTACTAGTTGTATAACTTGGGCAATTAATTTACCGAACCCCTCTGAGTCTCAGGTATCTCATCTATAAAATGGGCTGATGGCACTGACCTCTTGGGTCTTCGGTGAAGAGTAGTTATCAAATATGCAAGGCAGCTGGTATCAGAAAGGTGCCTATACCTTCATCATCACGATCACTGAAACATGTCTTGAAGATCAACAGCCCAGATAAGGAAATAAAGGGCTCCCGGCAGCCCTGATGCTAGAACATGGTGGTTCTGGTAATGAACTTTGAAAGTTAACAGTATGTGGAAATGAACCAGGAAGCAACGTGGCAGAAAAGGGTAACATAGCACGTGGACTGCTCATAAGGAAAGAACACCTGGTTGTTTGGCCAAACACTTTAGGGCAACTGTTCCCATATCAGGCCCTGACATGACCACAGGCAGAACCCATGTCGATGTCATGGGACATCGAAGAGAGAAGACAAAGGATGGGTGATGTTTGCTTCCTGGGAAAAAAAGCAGGGTAGGGAGCTTCTTACTGGATCTGCTTTAGCAACAAGATGGAATAATGGCCAGAAACAAAGAAGGGGGGCGGTTCTGGCTGAAGTGGAGATGAGACCCAGACAGAGACCTCCCTCAATACCTCCAGAAAATACCAGGGATCCCCTGAGTCCCTACTGCACCCAGCATCAGTCACCAACATCAGTGCAATACCACGCCTAGCCTGAGTTGGATTTTTTTTTTTTTTGAGTCGGAATCTCACTCCGTCGCCCAGGCTGGAGTGCAGTGGCACGCTCATAGCCACCCCAGCATCGACCGGCTGGGCTCCAGCGATCCTTCTGCCTCAGTCTTAACTACATGTGTGCACTACCGCATCCGGCTAATTTTTAAAATTTTTTGTAGAGACGAGGTCTCACCAAGTTGCCCAGGCTGGTCTCGAACCTGCAGGCTCAGGCAATTCACAGCTTTGGTCTCCCAAAGTGCTGGGATTATAGGCTGAGCCACTGAGCCCACCCGAGTTGGATTTTTGATATGCCAAGTTCAGTTCAAAAAATAGGCCAGGTGCAGTGGGCTCACACCTGTAATCCTAGCACTTTGGGAGGCCAAGGTGGGAGCATTGCCTGAGCCCAGGAGTTTGAAAGCAGCCTGGGCAACATAGTGAGACCTAGTTTCTACAAAAAAGAAAAAAATTGGCATGGTGTGGTGGTGTGCACCTGTAGTCTCAGTTACTTGAGAGGCTAAGGCAGAAGGATCCCCTGAGAACAGGAGGTTGAGGCTGTGGTAAGTCATGATCATGCCACTACACTCCAGCATGGGTGATAGAGTGAGATTCCCGACTCAAAAAACAAACAAGCCAACAAATAAACAAATGACTGTTAAATTTCCTGGTTCAAAGCTGGAGAAAGATATGGGTTCAAATCCTGGCTGTCATATTCGGCAGCACCTTAACTTTTCTGAGCCGCGGTGCCCTCATTGGAAGAATGGGGAATAATAACATTTCCATCTCACAAGAGCCGGTGGTCAAACCATTAAGCAAGATTCTGCTGTCAAATGCTTAGTCTAGTGCCTGGCACCTAGTCGGCACTCAATAAATGCTAGCTGTTAATATTCTCATCCTTGATCTGTTGGTTTCTAAGCAAATCACAGGAGGAACCCCGAAACCAGGGAAGGCTGCAGAGGAGAATTTGCAGTGAGGCCTGAAGGATAGGCAGGGCTGGACAGGCAGGTGGGGCAACCTGCACGAGGCTCTTCTCAAATCATTCCTGAGGCTTTGCAACCCAACAGGATGCGTTTATTCATTCAACAATTGTTTACCAAGAATCAGCCACAAACCAGGCTCTGGGCTGAGAACACTGCTGTGAACACCACAGACAAAGTCCCTGGTCTTAATAAGTTTATGTTCTTAAGAACATAAAGAGGACGCACTATAATCACCACCCTCCCACCCCACCAACCAATGCACCAAAGCCCTGAAGCGGAAGCTGGAGCCCTGGGCCATCGGAGGGGAAGGGAGCATTTGTTGTCATGGCAACCGGGAAGGGCAACCGGAAGCGATGGGGGGGTAGGCAGAAGTCTTGCAAACCACTGGACCCTTCCCCTGAGAGCAAACCTGTCCCCGCCGTGTGGCAAAGACCTCCAACTCTGCAAAGAATGAGCTCTGGCACCTGTACCTCAACTTCTCAGTTTCCTCACCCACGGGACAATACACTTAATGCTGTCCAGGAAAGCAGAGGGAGGATAAAGGGGGCATGAAGTCCCAGGGGCTTCTGCTGCCTTTGTCGCTGCTCATCTTCTCCCCTTCTGTTCTCCTTGGGCCCCCCTCGTCCCATCTGAGCTGTAGGGGTGGGGACGTGAGGAAGGCTGGCCAGAGCCCATGAGACGCGATTCTGGGCCTGAACTGGAGCTCCTGGGATTGCCGAGGACGTGGGCCATGAGCCTAGAGCTGCTGGGCCACCTTCCTCTCTCCTGGGAAAAGCCTGGAGGAAGCCAGTTTGGAGGAGAATGGCGATAGGCAGCAGAAAGATGAGTCCTGTTGACACTATATGGCCCTGCTGACACTGTGCAGCTCTCTGCAGCTAGCCTCGCTTAAAGGCAGCCCTGCAGCACCTGCATAGTGATGATGATGGTGGTGGTGGTGATTTCTGCTCTGGCAGTCTGAGTAACTGACACAAGCAGAAGAGTCCTGTGAATACATATAAACATATGCTTTGTGGAGGGGTATGGTGGCTCATGCCTGTAATCTCAGAAACTCAGAGGCTGAGGCAGGAGGATCACATGAGGCGAGGAGTTCGAGACCAGCCTGAGCAACATAGCCAGACCTCGTTTCTACAAAAAATTAGCCAAAGTGGTGGTGTGTGCCTGTAGTTCCAGCTGCTCAGGAGGCTGAGGCGGGAGGACTGCCTGAGCCCAGGAGATCAAGGCTGCAGTGAGCCATGATTATGCCACTACACTCTAGCCTGGGTGACAGAGTGAGACCTTACCTCAAAAAAAAAAAAATCACAAGTAGACAAAGGGCACCAGGGCTACTCACCTCGACCTTCAGGCCCGCCTGGAAGCTGATGCCGTCTGGGATGGTTGTCTGGAACTCAGCGATAGTGTAATACTCTTCTTCCACTTGGGGTGGGATGGGAGGCTTAGGGAGGTTGAGGCCTCGAGGCTGGTATGATTAAACACAAGGCAAAGTCCAATGTTACATGTGCTACTGCAACGCTGTATTGGAGTGGGACTAAGGGACCACCATCTTTGAGGGGGCGCTATGGACCTAGTTTGATTATAAGGGCTGAAACAGAGGATCACACAGGCTGTCATCACCTAGATGGGTTCTCACTGGCCCTCCAGCTTTAGAGTGAAGGCAGAAACATGGGCCAACTGGCTAAGATTATGTAAATTTGGGACATGACAATATTCTCTGGAATAAGAGGCAGTGAGGATTCTGGGAAGAACACAGGTTTGTTGAAGTACTAATGGTAGATGTGACCTTGGGCCAATCACGTCCCCTTCTAGAGCCTCGGTTTTTTTCTCCTGTAGAATGGGTATAACATCAATATCTAGCTGGGTGTGGTGGCTCATGCCTGTAATCCTAGCACTTTGGGAGGCTGAGGCGAGAGGACTACCTGAGTCCACAGGTTCGAGACCAGCCTGGGCAACTCGGCAAGACCTTGTCTCTTGCTGGTTGAGGCTGTGGTGGCCGTGAGTGTGCCACTGCACTTTGCCTGGTGACAGAGTGACTGACTCAAAAAACAAGCAAACCAACAAACAAACAAAAACAGTATCCACTTGGTGGGGTCAATGCAAGTATTAAGTAAGTTAATGGAGTAAAGTGCCCAGCACATTGCATGGCACCCAACAGGTGCTCAATACATGGCAAGCATTTTTTAAAAAGCATATTTTTTGAAGCATTGGTCTGGGCATGGTGGTTCACACCTGTAATCCCAGCACTTTGGGAGGCTGAGGCAGGAGGATTGTTTGAAGCCAGGATTTGAGACCAGCCTAGACAATATAGCAAGATTTTTTCTCTATAAAAAATTTAAAAATTAGCTGAGTGAAGTGGCACATGCCAGTAGTCCCAGCTACCCAGAAGACTGAAGGTGGGGGTGGGAAGATCCCTTGATCCCAGGAAAATGAGGCTGCAGTGAGCTATGACTGCACCACTACACTCCAGCCTGGGCAACAGTGCAAGACCCAGTCGCTAAAAAAATAAATAAATAAAATTAAAGTATTGACTAAAAGGGTACCTAGAAAATTAAAAACTGGAGTACGAAAGTAGAACATGAGAATGGCACCACAAATGGCATTTGCACCTCTTCCCACGTGGGCCTCAGGCTGCCTCATTTGAGAAGACTGATCCAAGACAAAGAAAGTAGGCCCGGGAAGCAGGGAGCACTGTCACAAGCACATTCCAGAGCAAACCATCTCACCCGCCTAAACCTCAGTCTTCTGTTAATGGGGCTCGTGCTCCTCTAGCCTGCCTCACAAGGCTGCTTGCGGACAGGGAGAGAGCACTCTGGAAAGGCAAGGGGCGTGGGAGGGGACACCCCTTCCAGCCCTCTGGCCAGGGGCAGGGTCCACTTACGATGGTCATGTCCCGGCGAGGAGGGGGTCTCTGCCTCATCTTTGGTGATCCTATGGAAAAACCAGAGCTTGTTTCACTCACAGAAGAGTATAGATACGATTTTGGAGCTGAATACTGGGAGGGGCTAACTGTCTTCTGCTGCAGACGGAGGACAGGAGTCAGCATGCCACTGCGACCTTCCCACGGAAAGATCTAGGGTGGGAAGGCGCTGCCCACAGTGGGCTCAAGGACCCCTCATCGAGGCTTCTGGATATTTTCTACACAGGGTGGAAGAGGATGGTGCTTAGCTCTCCAGCATTGAAAAATCTCCCAGGAAGGGCAAACAGTGTAGGCTTCTGCGTAACACAGGGATGGGTCCCCTCTAGCCACGAGGCTGGCTGGCCACTGGCTGTGCACAGGTTGCTGGACTCTGAGTCGCAAGACCCTCCTCCGTAGAAGGGGCGTAATGTGTGCCTCCTGGGGACAGTGATGCAGATGAAAGGAAACATCTGTGAAGCTCCTGGCCCGTGGCAGACAGGACTGTCTGAGCCCAGAAGGTCGAGACTGCAGTGGCTGTGATCGTGCCACTGCAGCCTGGGTGACAGAGGGTGATCCCGACTCAAAAAAAAAAGGTAGCTAGCATGATCATGAGGCAGTGAAAAAACAGCCAGGGGCAGGAAAGCAACGTCTCCCGACTGAACCTGCACCACCTCAATGGTTTAATGATCTGGAACAAGCTACCCGGGGCTTCTGAGCCCTTTTCCTTATCACTAGACGGGGGCAGCAGTGCAGCTGTGCAGGCGGGGGACAGGATGCAAGCCACCCTGGCTGCCGGAGCTCAGGCAGGTGTCACTCACGCTGCTTGGAGTCACTGTCGGGTGCCGCACGGCCTTCGAGTCGGCCGTCTCTCTGGTTGTTGAGCAGCTCCTTGTCCCTGCCTGCGGCATTCTGCTGCCGGGAGATGCCATCAAAGTCGGTGCCCGAGTGGGCAGGAGAGCCGGGCCCCGGCTTGGGAGGCAGGGGCTCCCCACTGCTCTTCTTCAGGTATGAGGCGGGGGCCCAGCCTTCTCTGCCCTGGTGCCTGGAAGGAGGAGGGATGCTGGTCAAGCTGGTCTGCCAGGCCCATGGAAGAAGCCACGCTCCTGCTGGGAGTCACAGATCAGGTTCCAGAGGGCAGTAGCCACGAGTCGTGGTTGCTTGGGGCCAGAGGCTGGCATACCACTCACTGCCTCCTGGTGAAGCCTAAGCCCTCAGCAAGGCATTCAAGGCTTTACCAGCCCGTTTGCCTCTCTCCTGGCAAGTGCCATGTCCCACCCAGCCAGCCGGGCACAAGCCTGTGCTCTAAGCCTCTGCATTGCCGCCTCTTCCCCACAGCCCTGGCCCCTGGCGCACAGTCTGGCACAGGGTAGAACTTCGTTCACGCCAGTCAACATGGAGATTACACATTCAGAGGGCAGTGACACAGGTCAAATGTCAGCCAGTCATCAATGAACCGCAGAATGACTGAGACCCTGACAGACCAGTTCACTGTCCCCCAAAACGGGATTCAATGAGGGTAATAATCACTGAATCCTCTGCAGGATGGAATTTAGTTTAAGAGCGAGGACCACAGGGGTCCATTTGGCCACAGGTGTGATGCAGCAAGCTCACATCTGCTTGCGAGAGCCGACTGTCACATCCCTCCCAAATGCCACATGTAGTGACATCACAGGGGCACCCCAAAATTGGCCATGGAGGGAGTGTTTACACCTCAGCAACTGGCAGACACCATCACTCAGAGTGTTTTCCCTTGGAGAGCTGGTTGCTAAACATGTATCACCACCCACAAAATGGGTGGCCACATCATTGGAGAAAGATGAACAGACCCAATGGACTGGAGGTGACATGTGGCAGGACCGAATTTCTTGTCAAGAATCACTTTAAGAATGAAACAGGCCAGGCACAGTAGCTCACGCCTGTAATTCCAGCACATTGGGAGGCTGAGGTGAGAGGAGGATTGCTTGAGGCCAGGAGTTTGAGACCAGCCTGAGCAACACAGTAAGACCTCATCTCTAAAATAATTAGCCAGGCGTGGTGGTGTGCACCTGTAGTCCCAGCTACTCAGGAGGCTGAGGTGGAAGGATCACTTGAGCTTAGGAGGTTGAGGCTGCAGTAGCTGAGACCATGCTACTGTACTCCAGCCTGGGTAACTGAGTAAGACCCCAATTCAAAAACACACACAAAAACCTGGGACAGTCCCATGCAGGGCAGGATGCGTTGGTCACCCTGCCTGCCTGGGAGGTTCTGATTTCATCAGAGGTAGACAAGCTGTGGCAAGACGACAGCACATTATCAGCCTGGGATGAATGACAGTGGTGTGGCATCTACACACCCTGTTGGTCTCAGAGTGGGGCAGGAACGGGCCATCGCTCATGGGCCAGCCTCAGTCTCCCATCATGTACCACCAGACACATCTGGAGACGGAGATGCTTGACTGGGCTGCTGCTGTCTGGTCTGGTGTGTTTGGAGGAGATTCCGAACATGGACTTTTAGGGAAGGATACAGGTAGGGAAGGAGGCAGAGCAACACAGAGAAGCATCCTTGTGTGGTTCAGGCAGGAACTTGCCCACCACAACTACTTGCAGGCCTCTGTGAAGCCAGGGTCCATGTGACCCCAGGCCTGCCCAGCCACAGTGGGGGCGGCGGTGGGTACCTGATCTTCCACCAGCCTTCCAGGTTCTTCTGAATGACCTCCACCATGGCCCCTCTCTCCAGATTCATTTCATCCTGGTCCCGAGCTGTGTATGGGTAGATGACTGTGTACTTCTCCTCTGTGGGGACAAAAGGATGCCGGGCTCAGAAGAGGGCACCGAGTATCCCTGGACATTGTGATCCAGGTGATGCCCTTGCCCATTGGGAGAAGATTTCCTCAAGAGATTTCTGTGTACCCCTCAGGTCCTAACTTGGTTCTCAGTGACCCTGGGCAGGGAGCAACAGGACAGAGGACAGAGGGCAGGTCTTGATCCCTTTGAAAACCCTCGGCATCACACAGTCATCCTCACTCAAATCCATGCTTCAAGATCACATTCCCTGAACACCTTATACAACAATCCAACTCATGGCATCCTCATCTCCCTATTCCTGGTTTATTTCCCCCCCAATACCAGGAATTATCTTAATTTTAAAATTTTTATTTGAGGCGGAGTCTCACTCTGTCTCCCAGGCTGGAGTGCAGTGGCATGATCATAGCTCACCATAGTCTCGACCTCCTGGGCTAGGCAATCCTTCTGTCTCAGCCTCATGAGTAGCTGGGACTAAGGTGCATACCAACACACCTGGCTAACTTTTAAATTTTTTTGAAGAGATAAGGTCTTGCTATGTCGCTGGTACTGAATTCCTGGGCTCAAGTAATCTGCCCATTTTTGGGCTCCCAAAGTGCTGGGATCACAGGCGTGAACCACCGCGCCTGGCTAGGAATGACTTTGTAACACAACATACACTTATTTATTGGGTTTCATGTCTGTTTCCTCTGCTAGAATATGATCTCCATGAAGGCAAGGCTTTGTCTGTCTCTGGCTCTGGGCCTGGGGCCTGGAATCTGTAGTAACTCTTCAGTCAATCAGCCAGTGTTTAGTGAATGAACAAGACCCGAAGGCCTGGCAAGAGCCGCTTTGCCTTGCTCACAGGGTGGGCTAGAGGGAGTTAAGCCCTCTGTGGCTCCCTGCCGGGTCCTGGCAGCCAGTTCTTGCTGGTGGAAGGTCCAGGCAGAAGCTCAACTTGGCAGTTGATGATTTCAGGCGGAAATCACCACCAAGGAGGACACGACTACCAACTTTCATTACCTAGCTGTTCACCAATCTTCATTTTTCATTAATTACGTTCAAGTTCCCAAATCCCACCATGCTTGAAGCTTCAGTTTTCATTACTGTGACCCCACTCTCTGAGGTTCCTCTTTCCTTGTCACTGAAGCTGAGAAGACTACCCTAGGGTCCCACCCTTCTCCCCAAGAGCTGCCTCCCAAATGGCAGCCCCCCAAAGGCCTGGACTCTGCTGGGTGGGTTGCTCATTGTTGCACTCATGCTGGGTGCTCCAGAGAGCCAGGCAACAGCTCCCGGCTACTGGAATGGAAAGAAATGTATGCACATCCCAGGGGAGCCCAGCAGGAGGGGAGGGCTTTCCTGTTTTGGTTCCATTTCAGCCCCCTGCGAGTGAGGAGCCAGCTGGGCCCAGTGTCCCTGGTGAGTATGCCAGGGCAGGCTCGATTTCTTGGGGAAAACACCACAAGCTGTCTGTGGCATGCCCAGCTGGTGCACAGAGAGGTGGGGAACATGCAGGGCGCTTGTTTATGTGTTGATCTGGCCTGCCGACCTGCTCTGTGCTGACTCAGCTTGCACACAGCCTGAGCTCAGCAGAGCCAGCTGTTTCCCAAGCATGGAAGCTGCAGGCTGGGCTGCAGGGCTGGGCGGGTGGAGGCAGGAACCCAACCCACAGAGGCATAGACATTGACTGGGCCGAGTGGGAAGAGCGCTGCCTGGCCCCTACACTATGTGCAGTCAGCCCTATGAGCCCTGGACTCCTGGGGCCCTGCACACGTCTGCTGAATCCCACACAAGGATTTTCTACCACCTAAGGCCCTCTCTGGCATTCATGGGATGCTCAGTGACTCCAGACAAAGGGGAGAGTGGAAGACCTTGTAGACAGCACCCCCTACCGTGTACTTGCCCTTCCTCCCGTAGTACCACTGGCCTCCGTCCACGGGGTTGGATGAGGCTTCGCTCACCACCTCCTGGAGGGAAAGGTGGGGGTGTGACCCTGGCCCAGACAATGTGCTGACATCCCAGGGCCATCGTGATTGGTTCAGGATGGCAAGGGATCTGAGTGGGTCAGTTGGAGGCAATCCTGGGACCTGTGTTCTTTGGCGAAGTCTCTGAAAGGTACCTGGACCTGCTGTCATCATGAGAGAATGGTCCCAAAAAGCAGAGAGGTGGCGAGAGTGTCTCGGTCCTGACGACATTTTGAGGCCCTGGATCCAGCCACGCTGGACCAGATCTACCTCCGGCTCTTTGGTGACGTGATCAGCATACCTCCCCTTCTGCTTAAGACCCCAGGCTCATTCCTCCCAAACCCACATGCCAGCACGCACACACATACAAGACAGACAAGAGCACCGTCTGTGACATGCAACAGGCACAGGCAGCCCCTGAGCAGGGAGGCTCATGCAGACGCAGGGACCCAGCTCTGGGCACCAAAAGGGAAAAGAACTCCGAGGCAGGCACCTTGACGCCAGCTGATGGCACACAAGTCCCCCAGAGTCCGGCGACGGCCCACAGACCGGGGCAAAGACCAGTACCTCCATGAGACTGGATGGGCGGCGTGCAGGGGGAGAAGGGCAGAGGTGAGAAGAAAATACTGCAACGTTTAGAGGCAAAGGGGCACCAGTGCATGTTTCTACCCAGGACAGTGTTGCTTCTGAGACTATTAAAGGCCCAGACACCTTAGAAAGACCAAGTCCCTGAGTATTAACCCTGAACTCCAGTGAAGTGGTATCCAGGCCAGGCGCAGTGGCTCATGCCTGTAATCCCAGCATTTTGGGAACTGAGGTGGGAGGATTGCTTGAGCCCAGGAATTTGAGACCAGCATGGGCAACATGGGAAGACTTCATCTCTACAAAAAATAAAAAAATTAGCTGGGCATGGTGCCGTACACCTGTAGTCCCAGCTATTTGGGAGGATCGCCTGAGTCCAGAAGGTTGAGGCTGTGGTGAGCCATGATGGTGCCACTGCACTTCAGTCTGGGCAACAGAGTGAGACCCGACTCAAAAAAAAAAAAAAAAACACATCTGTTTGACTCTAAAGTCCTCTGCTTATTTATTTGCTTATTTATTTATTTATTTATTTATTTTGAGTTGGGAGTCTCACTCTGTCACCCAGACTGGAGTGCGGTGGCAGCTCTCAGCCACTGCAGCCTTGACCTGCTGGGCTCTGGTGATCCTTCTGCCTCAGCCTTCCAAGTAGCTGGAAGTACAGGTGCACGCTACCACATCAAGCTAATTTTTGATTTATTGTAGAGATGAGGTCTCACTAAGTTGCCCGGGCAGATCTCGAACCCGCAGGCTCAGGCATTTCACTCACCTCGGCCTCCCAAAGTGCTGGGATTATAGGCTGAGTCACCGAGCCTGGCCGCTTAACTTATTTTTTATTTTGAGGGGGCCAAACTGTTTCATTGAGGGTGAGGAGAAGGGCTCATTGAGGGTGAGGAGAAGGGGAAGAAGAGGCAGGGAGGGGGCAAAGAAGCAGTGATCTCGGCAGGGCACACCTCCCTGGCTCTGCCCCTGCCGAAAAGTCCCCATTTGTTATTGGGGGTGAACTTATGCTTGAGTTCTAGAATCTTCTAGTGGAGAAAGAGAACTGGTTGGCCCTTAGTATTTCTGGTGCGGCAGGAATCCCCACTCAGGACATCTGTGGGGAAGGTCCCCCGGGAAACAACGGAAGTGTGCATGTGGGTGAGAGGAGGGGGTCCGTGGGGGGAGACATCCCGTCAGGGCCATTAAACCAATATAGAAAGCCGAGGCCTTTAAACAGATGGAGTCAAATGTCCTGCAAATGAGCCGGAAGCAGAGCCAGGATGTTGGCAAGCAGAACCCTGCTAGATCACTCTAGGGAGGAATAGGGAGGTATTGACAGGGATCAGGCCAGGGCCTTGCTGGGGTGCCATGAGGAGTGAGGGCCCTAGTTTTGGACAGACTCACCCAGGTTGGCTCCCAAAGGCCCTAAGAATGGGTGGGCTTGCCCCTCAGCCCTGAGCCCACAGGATGCTGAGACTCTGAAGCAGAGGCCGAAGGGTAGGACTGAGGAGAGGCAACGTTGTATGGGTGACAGCTGTGTGGGTTCACGGCTCCAGCTCTGGCCTACCTTCTTCAGGCTGCAGTGAAAACTCGTCCTGTACCCCATCCTGACCTTCGAGGCACGTTGCAGGGACCCAGCCTTGCTCCTCTGCAGTGCTGACGAACCACCAGCCTGGGGAAAGAAGAGTGCATGCTGCTGTTAGCTGGGCTAAGGGTGAAGCCTGGATGTCAGAATGTAGTAATATATTCAGCCACGACACCAGTTAACACACAGGGTAAAGTTGAAAAGTCACCTTTTTTTTTTTTTGAGTTAGAGTCTCACTCTGTCACCCAGACTGGAGTGCAGTGGCCACTCCTGGCCACCGCAGCCTTGACCTGCTGGGCTCCGGCAATCCTTCCGCCTCAGCCTTCCGAGTAGCCGGAATTAGAGGCGTGCGCTACCACACCCAGCTCATTTTGATTTATTGTAGAGATGAGGTCTCACCAAGTTGCCCAGGTGGGTCACAAACCCGCAGGCTCAGGCAATCCACTCACCTCAGCCTCCCAAAGGCGCGGGATTACAGGCTGAGCCACTGAGCCTGGCTGAAAAGTCACCACGTTACTGGTAGAACACAACAACCAGTGTTAGCTACTAAAAATGGGCTAAGAAACTTGCTCCTGGGGAGAGAAAGATCATCCTAAATAAGAATAAAGAATGTACAACTGGGCACCATGGCTCATGCCTGTAATTCCAGCACTTTGGGAGGCTGAGGCAGGAGGACCGCTTGAGGTCAAGAGCTCAGGACCAGCTTGGGCAACATAGTGAGACCTCATCTCTACAAAAAATAAAAAAATCAATAGGACATGATGGCACATGCCTGTAGTCCCAGCTACTCTGGAGGCTGAGGTAGAAGGATTGCCTGGGTCCAGAAGGTCAAGGCTGGGGTGAGCTGTGGTTGTGCCACTGCATAAGACAGTCTTCTTGAAGACTCTCATGGATAATCAAGGCAGACCAACGGAGTCCCTTTCCAGTGGAATGCCGAGCTCCGTGTCTCCAAGGGCTTGAAAAGTAGAAGATGTTACAAAGTGTGAACCTCAGCAGAAATCGATGACAGGTGACCGAACAGAATGCTGGTGAGTGGTGACCATGTGGGATAGCGAGCACTGTGAATCAAACAGGGCAGCTGACCTGGAGGCCCTCTACTGGCTCTACAGAAATGGGTGCATCTGCGGGCTATCTCAGTTTCTGAGTTTCCAACTGTTTCCTGTCCTGGGGGCTCAGTGCCAGTAGAAGGTGGGGTGTGGTCTCGGGTCCCACCTGACTCGTTCTTCTCGATGATGTCCACCACCTGCCCCACGCTGAGGCTGATCTCCGAGCTCTCCTGCTTCTGATAGTTGGCCACCACCACATACTGCTCCAGGACCATGGGGTCCACTGAGGTCAGGTCACCCCCTGTGGACAAGAAACGCAATCACACGTCACATCCGGCCACCACCCATGCATGAAGGAGCAGGTCCCAGGGGAGGAGGGCAGGTGAGGAGGACGTCCCAAACATGCAAAGAAGCAGTCATAGGACTAGGCTCAACTCACTCACCCACTCTTCTACTCAATTGCTAGCTAAGCCACCAAAATTTACCAAGTGATACTCTGTGTAGGCACTGGGAGCTCAGAGCTGAGTGTGATATGGTACCTGCCCTGAAGAAACTGACAGCTTAGTGGAAAACCTTACTCATACGTATCCATCCATCATCCAGTCAACCAAACATCCATCCATCCACCCACCACCCATTCAACCATCTATCCATTCATCATCCTTCCAACTTAACACCCATTCATCACCCATCAACCATCTACTCATCCATCCAATCACTCATCACTGATCCATGAAGTCACCTTGATGTTCCAGATACTCTCTTAGGTGCCAGGGTGCAAAGGTGGATGAAACAGTTATGACTCCCAGACTCAAGCAACTTAATCTAGTTGAGGAGACAGACACATACCCAAGGAGATGTAATTGGCAAGTATATAGAATTACATAAACAGTTTGTGATAAATGCATTGCTGGAGACCAGCCAGGATAGAGAATGAACAAGAAAGACAATGTTACATTGCATGGGGTGGTCAGCAAGACCTCCCTAAGGAGGTGACAGCAGGCAGGGGGTTTGAGAGGAGGCAGAGTCATGAGGAGGATGGAGGAAGATAGGTGTGGCACACCGTGAGATGAGAAAGGGCTTGGAGCCTTCAGAACTGGAAGGAGGCCAGGTGGCTAAGGTCAACTAAAGTATGGTCCCTGAGGCTAGGGTCGGATCAGGTGGGACCTCCTTAATTTTTTTCTTTTTTTCTTTTTTGAGTCCCAGGGTCTCACTCTGTTGCCCAGACTGGAGTGCAGTGGCACAATCACAGCTCACTGCAGCCTTATCTCTGAGACTCAAGTGATCCTCCTGTCTCAGCTTCCCAGGTATCTAGGATTACAGGCACTTGACACCATACCCGGTTAATTTTTTGATTTATTGTAGAGATGAGGTCTCACTATGTTGCCAGGCTGGTCTTGAACTCCTGGCCTCAAATAATCCTCCTTCCTTGGCCTCCCAAAATTCTAGGATTACAGGCATGAGCCACCGTGCCTGGCCAGGCAGAGCTGTTTTAACCTTGAAGTGAAAAGTCAATTAAGGGTCTTAAGAAGAGAATGACATGACAATATTTATATCTTTAAAAAGACAATTCTGGCCGGGAGCGTTGGCTCACGTCTGTAATTCCAGTACTTTGGTAGGTAGAGACAAGAGGATTGCCTGAGCTCATGGGTTTGAGACCAGCCTGGATAACATGGCAAGACCTCGACTCTACAATAAATCAAAAAATTAGCTGGGCATGGTGGCGTATGCCTACAGTTCGTCTGGGCAGCAGTGAGACTTCAACAACAACAACAAAAGACGACTCTGAATGCCACATGGAGAATGGACCAGAGGCTGGCAAGAAATAAAGCAGGAGACCAGATGGAGGTCATGAATCAGTCAGATAAGAGGTGACAGTAGCATTGGGCTGGGGCAGTGGCAGTGGGAGGGAAGGGTAAGGAGAGGTACTCCAGGGAGGCCACACCCCAGGATTTGGAGTGAAGCTTTCCCGGGAGTTGTGTGGCCCTGGTGAAACACTAGGATGTATCTGATAAGCGAAAAGAGACCACAGACACTGGCAATTTAAACTAAGGGGACACTGAGTTCGGAGACTCCAGGAGAAGGGAACATGTGTGGCCACAGGACTCTGGTTTTCTGAAAGTCTTGCTTTGAAATATTCCTTCCTGCCAGGTGCAGTGGCTCACGTCTGTAATCCCAGCACTTTGGGAGGTAGAGGTGAGAGAACTGCCTGCGCCCAGGGGTTCAAGACCTCATCTCATCTCTACATTAAAAAAAAAAAAAAAGCCAGGTGTGGTGGTGTGCACCTGTAGTCCCAGCTACTTGGAAGGCTGAGGTGGAACAATTGCCTGAGCCCAGCAGATCGAGGCTGTGGTGGCCGTGACCACGCCAATGCACTCCAGCTTGGGTGACAGTGACACTTTGACCTCGGAAAAAAAACTAAAAACCACACATAAAAAACAAAGTACTCCATCCTGTTGGTCCCACAAATCCCTGAAATATCCAGGAAACCTCACATTTCTGTGCCCAGATACCCCCAGCAGTGAGTGGGGTGCAAGGGCCATCTCACCCTGAAATATATATATTTTCTTTTTTTTTTGAGCTGAAGTATCACTCTGTCACCCAGACTGGAGTGCAGTGGCACGCTCCCGGCCACCACGGCCTCGACCTGCTGGGCTCTGGCGATCCTTCCACCTCAGCCTTCCAAGTAGCTCGAACTACAGGCGTGCACTACCACGCCCAGCTAATTTTTTTGACTTATTGTAGAGATGAAGTCTCACCAAGTTGCCCAGGCGGGTCTCGAACCCGCGGGCTCAGGCAATCCACTCACCTCAGCCTCCCAAAGCGCGGGATTACAGACTGAGCCGCTGAGCCAC
This sequence comes from Cephalopachus bancanus, assembly GCA_027257055.1. Classification (NCBI taxonomy): domain Eukaryota; kingdom Metazoa; phylum Chordata; class Mammalia; order Primates; family Tarsiidae; genus Cephalopachus; species Cephalopachus bancanus. Next base: position 282,185 of record JAPVLO010000007.1, read on the forward strand.
TGAGCCCAGCTCGCATGTCTTTTCCTAGTTCTGTTAGGTGGCATATTGCTGGGAACTCGAAATTGGCCAAGGTGGGAGTGTTTATATTTACATCATGGAAATTGGCAACAGCTATACAGCAGGGCTTTCCGTCACAGAGTTGGCTGTGTAGAGCAGAGCAGCAGGACAGGAGCACTGGGTCCCTGTGACCATTGGGTGCTATCTCCCTCCCGGACAACCTGAGGGGCTGGAACTTAGAGGAAAACAACGTTACATGGTTTGAGCCACAATTATTTGGGATTTTCTGCCACTTGCAGCCAAACCTCATTCCCCTGTATACCTTTGGTCACTAAGCGCTGGCATCTCCTCCCCTCTCCTCTAGGTTCCTGGCTCAAGCAGCATCTGGTCAGTGAGCCTTCCCCAACTGCCTGGCACTGTCTCACCTGGATTCATTTCTTGCAGAGGGCTTAAAAAAGCATTGTCATCATAGATTTTGCATACTTACTTGACTCCTTGTTGTCCATGTTTCTATCTAGACTAGAAGTCCCATGAGGGCACGGACAGTCTCTTGTCTACGGCTGCACTCACATGGCCAAAAGGCTCAAAGGCTGTGATGCTCTAGTGTGAGGGAGTTAAGAATGCTATTTTTGGCCAGATGCGGTGGCTCATGCCTGTAATCACAGCGCTTTGGGAGGTGGAGGTGAGAGGATTTCCTGAGTCCAGGGGTTCAAGATCAGCCCAGGCAACTTGGCAAGACCTCGTTTCTATAATAAATTAAAAAATTAGCCGGTCGTGGTGGCATGTGCCTGTGGCTTCAGTTACTTGGAAGGCTGAGGCGGAAGGATCACCTGATCCCAGCAGGTCAAGGCTGCGGTGACTGTGAGCATGCCACTGCACTCCAATCTGGACGACAGTGAGACTCCAACTCAAAAAAAAAAAAAAAAAATTTTTTTTTTTTTACAGAGTTATTATGGAGGAGAAGGAAAGGTTGGGCATGGTGGCTCACACTGTAATCCCATCACTTTGGGAGGACAAGAATGGAGGACTGCTTGAGCCCAGGAGTTCGAAACCAGCCTGGGCAACATAGTGCAACCCCATCTTTACAAAAAATTAAAAAATTAGCCGAGTATGGTGGCACATGCCTGGAGTCCCTGCTACTTGGGAGGCCGAGATGGAAGGTTTGCCTGAGCCCAGGAGGTAGAGGCTTCCATGAGCCATGATTGTGTCACCGCACTCCAGTCTGGGTGACAGAGAGACAGAGACAAAGTGAGACTCTGACTCAAAACAAAACAAAAAAACCCAAACAAACATAAAAAAGAAGTTTAAGGAAAGAATGAGAAAGAATTATTATTGATGACAGAGACTGCACATGGCCTACAATACCTAAAATATTTACTACCTGGCCCTTTAGAGAAAAAGTTTGTCAACCTTTGGCCTAGAACATGGACAGCAGCTGTGAGAGCTCAGTACATATTTGAATGAAAGAATGAACATTTTGAAACTCAGCTTTAAATGACTCCCACTGTAGGAAGAGTTAAAATGCCTTCCCTCACATTTTATCTTGTTTATACACCTGTCTTTTCTATCAGGCTGAGAATACTTCCCACCTCGGGTCCTAGAGCACTGCCAGGCACACAGTAGGTACTTAATGAATACTGAATGAATGACTGTGTTCGTCTTGCTCACTCTGCATCCAGCACAGGTGCTCAATAGACATTTGTGGGAAGAATGAACAAGGGCGGGTGGAGACTTCTAGAAACCCTTCCTGCTCTGCACGGGCTCCCGCCTCTTCTTGGGAGCACCTGGTATGGGCACCTGTCCATCTTATGGGTGACTCCTTGCTGAGGCTTTGGTCAAGTGAGGGTCTTAAGATGGGTTACTGTCCACAAAGTTCAATTCCTGCCACCCAGTTTCCACACCAGATGGTGGCACAGTTGTGCCACATACAGTTCTTGGGACTCTGACGGATGCCCTGGTCTACTCATTTCTGCACTAACTCTCTCAGTCAGTCTGCCAATGGCATCTGGCAAAACTATGAGCAGCAACAGACCGACAGAATCAGGGAATCACGGGATTTGCTGTGAGCAAGACAAGAAGCCAGGAAATGAGGAGGGCCGAGAGCTCTGGGCTGGGACGCTGGGCTGGCTGAGGCAGAGTAGGGACTGGCACGGGGCTCAGGACTGGCACTTCCTGCAAGACTCGCTCCCAGCCAGGTCCAGACTACAATCTTGCTATTTTTCCATGGCAGTAGTGTTTAGACTGTAGTTCTCTGCCATGAAGTGGTTCACAGAAGAGTGCAAGGAGTTGATTTTTCAGCACCAGTTCTTTCAGAGCAATTTGCTTTCATTTTACTCAGAGCATTCAACTTACCAAAACTGATGAAAACAGTTCATTTGTTTAATCTACCAGATCAAACCAGGCTTTGGGCCATTTAGCGGTGAAATGAAGACACCTACTGGTGGAGTATGACATTGCAGCCAAGCTCTATAATGCATCATAATGGCAATACCTAAAAGTTGAGGCAGGCAGCTAAGTTCGAGGAGTTGTCAAATGTGAAACCAAGGGATTACTGGGTAAGGAATAACATTCTTGTGGCCCAGCAGAAAATATCAGAGAAGAAAGAGTTCAGCAGAAAGGAAGGAATCTAACAATGGAAGGGAGATTTTGTTATGAAGTGCCACAGAATATTCTCAAGCAGTAGAGTGCCTAATTTACTGCAGACGTTTTCTATGTGGGTATGTTTTCTTCATGATGACATGTCTTGAATTTTAAAAGTGATGAGTAAAGTGGAATTTTCCTTCCAGAAATTCACTACACTGCCAATCTTGCTAGAAGAATCAGTAAACAAGAGAATACTTAAGTAGAAGGTAGAAAAATCAGGAAGATATTACTCAAATAATTGATGATCTGCTGAATTTTGGTGAGAGGCTTTTTTTCTTTAGGATGAGCAGAATATGAAACCGCTTTAGCCAAAGTGTGCAGGAACTCACCAGCCAGTCATGACTGGGAGATCCTAGAGACAAACAAGCGTTTTCCAACTCGGAATTTTGGCACAGAAATCTCAGGAGTTCGTCTGTTTAAGTCTGTCAACCTTAAAGCCCTTTAAAATTCAATCAAAAGGGCTGATTCTAAAATAAAGGAAGTGCTCATGGGTCAGATAAAAAATAAGGCTAATCCCATCATGAGTTCTTAGTTTGAATGAAGAAAGATGCTATTTTCCATCCATGTGGCCTATAAATAGACCCATCTCCATCACTGCAGTTGTGAATGATGTCACAGAGGTCACTGCAAATTAAAGCTTCTTCTTTCTTTTTCAGACAAGTCCCTTCATCAAGTCTGTTCTGACCGGACACTATTGTTTTTCACAAACTAGGGCTGTCTCTTTCCTCTCTTGCCTCCCCTCCTACACCCATTCCTTCCATAGCAAGTCTCTGCACACTCAAAACCAGGAGCCCTGCCAATCCAGTGTGGCAGCTCTTCTCTCTGCTCTTTTCTAAGAAACATATAATTATCCTGGAGCTCAAGAACTATTTGCAGCTTTAGCAGGATACCATGGCTCTGGCCAGTACCTATTAAACTAGAAAGTAGAGCTGTAAACAGGCTGCCTGGGAAAAGGTCAAAGGTAAGTTGAGATGCCACACCTTGAGGCAGAGAGGTCTAGTTCTCCCTACTCTTCCCTCCAAGGACGGCCTTGGGGCCCTTACCTAGGGGCAGAAGAGGTACTGGAGCTTTTGAATTTGGAATTGCTATGGATGCTGGTCAGAGACACCCATGTGCTGTTAGTACTATCAGAAATATAAACTCCCGCACATATATACTTCCAATGTGCCAGGTACTGTTCTCAGTGCTTTACATATATTATTATAAATCTATAAAGATCCACCAAGGCAGATGGCTGGGACTATCCCTGTTTTACAGATAAGGAAACTGAGGCCCATGAGGGACGACATCCTTTTTTACTTCTGGGATCTCTGCTTGTGCCATCCTCCCGTCGTCCTCCTCATCAACCCCCTCAAACCTCCTGGCAACCCAGGAAATCACATAACTCAGAGTTATGGAATTTTTGAATTCCATATTGGTTCCAGGTGTGGCATGGGCCAGGACCTTTGGAGATGTGGGGATAATCTTGAGTGGCAAGAACAAGAGTTGGGCCATTATTAATCTAAATTTATAAACCCCAGGAGAAATGCTATCATTCTTGTGTGCATACCCAATTTCTTAACTTTTCTTTCTCCCTGACTGCTTTGGATGGGAGAGCTGTGTCATCTCAGGAGTGGAACGATTGTCAGGAAGGAAGATGACTTACTTGAGGGAGAGCGGTAGTGAGCATGGGAATTGCTAACCTTGCCCCATCGTTGCTAAGAATGGAGCTGGGACCTGGTGCCTAGGCCGTTAAATAGACCAGGCCCAAATCTACTGCAGTGTCACCTGCCAGTCCATGTCCCAGTTGTCCCCCAGCCCTGAGTGTCCCCCACTGCACAGAAAGCTCCTGCTCATTCTTCAAGACCCAGGGCTCTTCCTTTCTCACCCCTTACCATTCTCCCTGAGGAGAATGCTCTTAGCTCTTAGCCACCACATTACTCTGTATAAAGAGGAACAAAAGCATTGAATACCTTACTGCAGGGTTAGGAGGAGGTCTATCTCTCCTCCACAAAGGCATTCTCAGGGAAAGACATCACGTCTTAACCACTTGCTAGTTTTTGGTATAGGATGAAATAATCTTGAATCCTATCTTTGAGAACAGGATGGGGTACCAACCAATCAATCAAGCATTAACCCACCCATCCACCCACCCATCCATTGTTCCACCTATCCATCCATCCATCCATCTATCCATCCACCCACCGAGCCATTCATCCATCCATCCATCTATCCACCGACCCAACCATCCATCCGTTGATCCATCCATCCATCCACCCACCTGCCCACTGACTCATCCACCCGTCCACCCACCCACTGACCTACCCATCCATCCACCTACCCACCCACCGACCCATCCATCCATCCATCCATCCATCCATCCACCCACCCATCCACCCCCAGAGTGGAGCCCAGAGTCTGGCACACAGTAGGTACTCAGTAGGAATGTGCTGAACACTGAATGAAGAGAAGAAATAAAAATATTCTTACCAGATTTCTTTTTCCCAATGTGCTCCCTGTATAGGAAAGAAAGGGGGTGGGAAAGAGGCATGATCAGCACTTGTCACATATTGGCGTGAATTACTCAGCCAGAAAACTGAAAGTCTCTAACCCACAACATAGCCAGTGGGTGAATAAAATCTGAGCCAACCAGGGACCCGGGCTTCATAAGAAAGATAGAACTCCTCTTTGATATCTCCCCCTGCCTAAGTGCCCCAGTACCCTATGGACCCGTGTCACCACTTATTAGCAGAGTGAGGCCCTGGCCAGGAGTTGAAGGGGACAATACAGCCTGGAGACAGGAGTAAGGTCCCCACACTGTACCGAGCTTGACGCCCACGTTGACAGGCAAAAAGGTCCCTTCTCCCCCATCTTGGGGGTCCCCTGCGTTGTGGACATGGAGCACAAAGCACCCGGCAGTTCATGGTATGAGGAACACACTAACACCAGAAAGAAGTCTGGACAGCAGTGGACATAGCACATCTCCCCAGTGGTGACATGGGGACACACTATGGGCTAGAATTCAGGGGAAGAATAACTCCCTTACATTTGTGGGCCATGTCAGAGTTTATAAACACCATGGTACTACGAATGTAATACTACAAACTGGGGCTTCCAAAGTGTTTTTTTTTTTTTTTAGTTGGGGTCTCACTCTGTTGCTCAAGCTGGAGCACAGTGGCATGATCACAGCTTACCGCAGGCTCAACCAAAGTGTACCACTTTGCCCGGCTAATCTTTTGATTTTTGTGATCCTCCTGCCTCAGCCACCCAAAGTGCTGGGATTACAGGTGTGAGCCACTGCATCCAGCAGTATTTGAGCATTTTCTTTCTTTCTTTCTTTTGAGTCAGAATCTCACTCTGTTGCCCAGGCTGGAGTGCAGTGGCATGCTCATGGTCACCACAGCCTCGACCTGCAGGGCTCAGGTGATCCTTCTGCCTCAGCCTGCCAAGTAGCTGGCACTACACGCATGCTCTACCACACCCAGTTTATTTTTTTATTCATTGTAGAGACAAGGTCTCACCAAGTTGCCAAGGCTGGTCTCAAGCAATTCTCTCACCTTGGCCTCCCAAAGTCCTGGGATTACAGGCTTGAGCAACCACACCTGGCCTTGAGTACGTTCTTTGGAGAAATGTCATTCAATGTTGGGACTTTTAAGCATCATGTAATAATACTCAGGACAGCCTTAGGAGAGTCAGGGAGTTCAGTCAAGCCCAGGAGCCTGGGGCCGCACTCCTCCCATGTGTCTGAGAGGAGAGGGGGTGATGGCGATATCCTCAAGCCAGGCATTAAGTCAGCGAGTCTGTCCTTTACAGCCCTTGTGTGGGGAAGGGCAAAGGTAAGTGCGGAACATCCCAGCTCACCTCTACCAGCACTCACTGGGTCCTGGTCACAATGACCTGACTCCCTGTATCCTCACACAACCTTCTGTGGGTTACTCACAGATGGAGGCACTGCGGCCCAGAGGGATTGAGTACTTTGCCCAAGATTGGACCCCAAGAAGTATGGCTGAAGGAGGCTCTCCTGACTACTGCCCCGGATTGTCCTGTGGGTGAAGGTTCCCTCCTAGCAGCTGCTCCGAGACGCACTAAACAAGGTCCCTCCAGGCTGCTTCTAGAGAGCACCATCCAGAGCTGCCATCCAGACCTGTGCCCTGAGGCACAGACTGGGCTACTTCAAGACTGGGCTCCTACTGGGCTATACATCTGGCTATTGGCTTCCACTGTCCCAAGTGGGGTGGGCAGGGGCAGCAGGGGGCTCTCGGGGTCTGGCAGCAGCTGCATGCAACGGCTCAAGCAGGTGTTGCATCATCTCCTCAGTGTGACCTGGGGTGCCCTAAGCCTTCCTCCTCATGGCAGCCATACCCTCCTCCACATGTTCCACCTTGGATATGAGCTTAAGGATCCCGACCAAGAGACACCCCACTTACCTAGCCGTCCCCCTCAAGTCACCCCTAAACCAGCTGCCAGGGCTCAGCTGAGACTGCCGGCTAAGACCTCAGAGCCAACCCTTGGGCCCTCGGCAACCTCCCACCTTCCGTCCTTCCAAAGACAGGAAGGCATCACCACACTACTAGGGAAGTCCCCACTTTGTTGCCAGACACAGTCCCTTGTGGGCGGGATGTTGCTTAACCCTCATGACCAAGATGTGCCAGGTGAGCTGTATCCACCTCACAGTGGAAGCTAGTTCAGAGAAGCCAGTCATTTGTCCAAGGTCACACAGCTGGGAAGGGATGGAGAGATCTGAACCTTCCTCTGCTCAGGTAGCCTCTTGGAACCAGAGGCAACCCTCTGGCGCGGAGCTGAGGAGCTTCCTTCAGCTGTTCTCTGGCACAGTCTGGAAGACCACAAGGACTAAGACAGTGGCTGGGCAACTTTCCCCGATGAGGGTCTACCAAGCTGGGCATCTTGGTCAACTCTCTTTTTTATTTTTATTTTTCTTACTCTGTCACCCAGGCTGGAGTGCATTGTCATGCTCATAGCCACCGCAGCCTTGGCCTGTTGGGCTTAGGAGATCTTTCTGCCTCAGGCTTCCAAGTAGCTGGAATGATAGGCGTGTGCCACCACGCCCAGCTAATTTTTGACTTATTATAGAGATGCAGTCTCGCCATGTTGCTCAGGCTGGTCTTGAACCCCTGAGCTCAGGCAATCCTCTCGCCTCCACCTCCCCAAGAGCTGGGGTTATAGGCATGAGCCACGGCACATGGCCTTGGTCAACTCTTAAGAGGTGGCGCTGGAACAGAAACAGCAATGTTTGGGCACCAGAGAGAAACACGACCCTGGATGACACATCCCGAGCCACTGGCACATTCTGAGAAAGTTTCCCTATGGCAGTCGTTAAGTCCTCATGTCACCCCAGAGAGTACTGCCATTCCTAACTCACAATGGAGGAAGCCTAGAGGCAGAGTGAGGGACACCCATGAGTAGTGGAGGCAGGACTTGAACCCAGGGATACCAGATTTCAAACTCAGGCTTTTTTCTGTCAAGTAAGCCTTGGCATCCCTTGTGGGGCTGAGCTTAGGTTCAGACTCAGGCAGACCTGGGGAAAACTCACCTCCACCTCTTCCAAACTGTATGTCTCTTTACTATTCTTTTATTAAAAGTCTCTTCGGCTGGATGGGGTGGCTCATGCTTGTAACCCCAGCACTTTGGGAGGCTGAGGCGAGAGGACTGCTTGAGCCCAGTTCAAGACCAACCTGGGCAACTTAGCAAAACCTCATCTCTACCACACATAAAAAAATTAACCGGGTGTGGTGGCATGACTTGTAGTCTCAGCTACTCAGGAGGCTGAGGTGGAAGGATCACCTGAGCCCAGGAGGTGGAGGCTGCTGTAAGCTGTGATCGTGCCACTGCACTCCAGCCCGGGAAACAGCATGAAACTCCCAGCTACCAAAAATAAAATATCTTATTCTTGTTCATCTAAAATGGGAATGACAGCTTTTAATCCAGCAGCTCTGTGAGAGAAGGGCATGGAAACAGAACAGGACAAGCTCCAGTCTTTGTTCCACCTTGACCGGAAACTATAATTGAAGACAGGGGCTATGAGCCCAGATGGTAGTTCATCCCTGCCAGCCCAGGGGGACATGGACGAAGGGGCTTTGAGAATATTACATGTCTTTCATGAACACAATAAAAGCCAGGAAATGTTTACCAGACACAAATGCTAAAAACACCAAGCACAGAATCGTTAGCCAGCAGGGGCTAAATACCCAGCATTACTGGGTTTGTATTTATTCTGTAACTTCCTTTTGATTTTTAAAATTTGTACATTTAACTTTTTGTTATGAAATCCATGGAACTAAACCATCTCACGGAAATTTCAATGAAATTGTGGCTTAGATACTATTAGTAGATGACAGTGTTCAAGGAAAAGCTCTGTGTTGACAAAAAAAAATTTTATACATTTAAATTTGTCTCCTATGTTGGCAAGATGTTCCCTTGTGATGTTCTGATTCAAAGGGTCACTGCCATCTCTTACAACACTTACTCCACTAAGATAAGCTGTATTTACTAACACTGTGTTCGTCACAGGACACGGTGTTTATCGGAATTTATTGCAGAAAGCCAAATCTGTGTGTCAAGTCGAGCCACTAGACCTGACTGAGCCACAAAGAGAGAGGTCTGGGGCCTTCTAACTCGCTTCTGGATGTCACTGTGTGTGTCTATACATGGCCCAGCTTCACTTGTTGCAATTCTTTCTCCTCACAAGTCTACTTAAAAAATAAGTATCCCTCTAATTGGGACTCCGAGCCGGGGCTATTTCTGGCGCTGGCGCGGCTCCAAGAAGGCCATTCCAGCCATCACTCTCCCACCTGCTCCAGAGAAGGAAGATGAGCGAGTCTAGCTCGAAGTCTAGCCAGCCCTTGGCCTCCAAGCAGGAAAAGGACGGCACTGAGAAGCGAGGCTGGGGCAGGCTGCGCAAGCAGCCTTCGAAGGAGCCCAGCGAAGTGCCAACACCTAAGAGACCTCGGGGCCGACCAAAGGGAAGCAAAAACAAGGGCGCTGCCAAGATCCGGAAAACTAAGGGGCAGACCCAAAAAACTGGAAAAGGGGGAAGAGAAGGGCATCTCGCAGGAGTCCTTGGAGGAGCAGTGACCGTGCGTGCCGCCTGCTCCCCCGCGGGGGGACAGCATCCTTCTGGGACTGGACAGCTTCGCTCCGCTCCCACCGCCCCGTCCTTCCCCCAGGCCCACTGTTACCACACCTCGGTGCCAGCCCTCCCCCCCACCCGCACCCTCACCACACACTACACAGCATACCAGCCGCTGCAGGGCCCCTGTGGGCCCAGTGGGGAGCAGTTTTCCTCTGGCCTCAGTTCCCACCCCCCCCCACTCACGCATACACACCTGCTCTCCTGGACAAGGCTAACGTCCCACATGGTCGCTCCCTCCACCTGCTGCGTCCCCACTCCAGGTGGGGACATTCCTTTCTGGGCTTTCGGTTTGGGGGTTCCCTCTCTGCTTCTCCCCTGTTCCCTCTGGCTTCCCATAGAGGCCCCCTGGCCTTAAAAGGGGCCCATGCCCCATCTCGTTCTGGCATGCCCCACTCCACTGTCCGGGCAGCAGCGGGTGTGGCCAATGGAGGAGGGTGCTTGACCCCCAGGATTCCCCCAGCCAGCCTGTGTCTTCGTCACCATGTGGGGCTCACACCCATTTTCCTCCCCCACCTTCCCTTGTCCCCTTACTATGAAGGCAGGAGGGGTTCGAGCCCCTGCCCCTTTGCCCTCAGCCTGGGATCTGAGACTATATTGCAGATGGAGATTCAGAGTAACCTACTGTCCAGGTGAGGCCCAGGTTCCCTGTGGCAGCCATGGAGGTGGGCTGGGATAACTCGCCCCACCCCGCCTACTTCCAGCACCCAGCTGTTCCCTGTCAGAAGGGGCCCTAATACCCAGGAGCAAGCCCTGCGCCCCCCTTCCCGTTCCTCCCCACCCCCCAAGGTTCTGGTTCCATCTTTCCTCTGTTCACAAACTACCTCTGGACAGTTGTGTTGTTTTTTTGTTCCATGTTCCATTCTTTGACATCTGTCATTGCTGCTGCTACCAGCGCCAAATGTTCATCCTCATCGCCTCCTGTTCTGCCCGTTCCCCTCCCCCAAGATACTCTTCTGGGGAAGGGGGGCTGGGCCGTGGCAGGCTGGGTTCCCCCAGTCCCAGGGAAGGTGGGGCTCTGCCCCTAGGATGCTGCAGCAGAGTGAGGAGGGGGGGTCCGAGTTGACCACAAAGGGTTTAGGGGCCACCTTCTCCCCTTGTTCTGTTGGGGAGGGGGTAGCCATTATGTGTCCCAGCCTGGGGCTTCCCCTCTGGTTTCCTATTTGCAGTTACTTGAATAAAAAAATTTCCTTTTCTGGGAAAAAAATAAATAAATAAGTATCACCATATTTTTTCCTTTTTTTGAGAGTCAGGGCCTTGCTCCATCATCCAGGCTGGAGTGCAGTGGTGTGATCCTAGGTCACCACAGCCTCGACCTCCTGGGCTCAAGCCATCTTTCCACCTCAGCCTCCTGAGTTGCTGAGACTACAGTCATGCACCACCACACCTGGCTAAGTGTTTTTTGTTTTGATTTTTTTATAGAGATGAGGCCTCCCTACATTGCCCAGGATGATCTCGAACTCCTGGGTGCAGGTGATGCTCCTGCTCGATCTCCCATGGTGCTGGGATTATAAATGTGAACCACTGCGCTCAGCTTACTCTGCTTTGCTTTGGGGTGCTGGACTGCAGGGTGGGGGAGGGCCGCGGGTACCATCTGAGGAAGCCCACAGATGGACTTACTCTTTGGGAGGGTTCAGGTCCTCAGGTCTTGTCTCGAAGAACTGCAGCACCTCATCACACTGGGAGATGTAGGGGGGCAGCTGGATCAGAGCCTGGAGGAGAGACCAGGTGAGCCCAGGAAGGAAGGGGTGCCTGGACACCAGTCAGCAGGCCCCAGACCTCCTGCAGGTGGGCCGACACGTGGACTGCGGGGCCCACCTCGAGTGTCTGATTCTGAAGGTCTGTGGAGGGGCCTGAGAACGTGCATTTCTAAAATGCTCCCTGGTGATGCTGATGCAGTTGATCTGGGGAACACACACACACACACGCATGTATATATACATGCATATATATTACAGGCATATTTGGACAAGGGATATGTACATATTCAGACAAAATAAGAACATATCATATGCACTATTTTGTAAACTGAGGCCTTCACAACAACGAGTTGTCAATCCACGCCATTTCATTATCTGCCTAAAACACCACATACACTGGATACTGGGTGTCCGTATAGATGGGTCATACTGTAATCAATTAGCTGCCTACTGGCGAGCATTTAGCTGTTTCCAACGTGCTTACATATATGTCTTTTTTTGGGGGGGGGGTCAGGGTCTCACTCTGTCGCCCAGGTTGGAGTGCACTGGCACACTCAACGGCCACCGCAGCCTCAACCTGCTGGGCTCAGGTGATCCTTCCACCTCAGCCTTCCAAGTAGCTGGAACCACAGGCACACACCACCACGCTGGGTAGTTTTATGACTTATTGTAGAGATGAGGTCTCACCAAGTTGCCCAGGCTGGTCTTGAACCCCTGGGCTCAGACAATCCTCTTGCCTCTGCTTCCCAAAGTGCTGGGATTACAGGTGTGAACCACTGCACTGGGCATTGCTTACATATATATCTTAACTCACAGGGTGAAGCCTTAAAGTGATCAACTGTGTGCTGATTTGAATAGATGTGAATAAGGAGCTGAATCATCTGGGATCCCCCCATGGCCAATTCCATGCGAGTCTGCCACAGCAGCCCATAGGCCTCAAGTGTGTCTGTGGATGGGCTGGGCAAGGAGGTGGGTGGAAGGTTCAAGGTGGGATTAGACATCTGTGTTGGTTAATATACCAACTGGTATTCAGTCAATGATTTCACAGGCATTTTCTCTGTGCCCAGTCCTGCACTGGCTTCTGTGCTTAATACAGGAAAAGTACAGGGTACATCCTGCTCATTAAAGGCTTCAAGGCTTGGTGCGGTGGCTCACGCCTGTAATCTCAGCACTTTGAGAGTTTAAAGTGAGAGGATTGCCTGAGTTCAGGAGTTCAAGACTAGCCTGAGCAACATGGTGAGATTTCGTCTCTACAATAAATAAAAAAATTAGGCATAGTGGTGTGCTCTTGTAGTCCCAGTTACTTGGGAGGCTGAGGTGGAAGGACTGCCTGAGCCCAGCAGGTCGAGGCTGCAGTAGCTATGATCAGGCCACTGCACTCCAGTCTGGGTGACAGATTGAAACCCCGACTCAAAACAATTAATAAAAATAAAGGATTCGAAACTTAGTCATGGTTCCTTGTTTAACAAATACTTACTGCAGCCCCCTCTGGACCGGGTGATGGGGATGCAGATCTGAGCATGGTAGAGTCAGCTCATGGACACATTGTATTACGAACCCCCGTGGGGAGAGTGCACGTGCCCATGTATGAGCTGCCCGGTGCCTCTGCCAGCCGCGCCAACTTAGCGTGCATACTGTGCAGTGGGCAGGACTCTGTTCTCTCCTAGAAGGCTACAGTCTCTTGGGGCTCTCATGTGCCTTCTCACCATGTTGAGCCCAAGGGTGGAGCCTGGGGTAGAAGAGATACGTCTTGTATTTTCTATATTAGCAGCCCTTAAAAGCTCACCACCCCACCCCCACAGTGAAGTGCAAACCCTGCAGCAGTAGTGGGCTCAGATGAACTGACAGAGGTTTCCAATCAGGCACCATTTATAGGGCTTCAGGGGTATTTTGACCTTACATGATAATTTCCCCTATTAAAATAAGTTTTGTGGGGTTTTTTTGAGTTGGAGCCTGTCGTGTTGTTGTCCAGGCTGGAGTGCAGTGGCACAACCATGGCTCAAATTCCTGGGCTCAGGCGGTTCTCCTGCCTCAGCCTCTTGAGTAGCTGGGACTACAGGCACACGCCACCACGCTTAGCTAATTTTTTTTTTTTTTTTTGTAGAGATTAGGTCTCACTGTGTTGTCAAGGCTGGCCTCAAACACCTGGGCTCAAGCAATCCTCCTGCCTCAGCTTTCCAAAGTGCTAGATTATAGTAGTGAGCCACCATGCCCAGTCTAAAAAAATTTTTAATTGCGGTAAAATCCACACAGTATAAAACTTACCATCTGGACCATTTAAGCGTACAGTTCAGTGGCATTCTCATTTTATACAAGCATCACCACCATTCACCCACAGAACTCTTTTCATCTTGTAAAACTGAGACTCTATACCCATTAGACAACAACCCGCCTGCCCCCTCTTCCTCCTCCCCCCATAGCAACCACCACTCCCCTCCCTTCTGTCTCTGGGAAGGGACTATTCCAGGCAGCTCACAGAAGTGACTCTCACAGGAGTCGTCCTTCTGTGTCTGGCCTGCTTGACCAGGCAAGGTTTATCTGTGCCAGAAATGATTTTTTTTCCTATGGAGGAAATGAGGGGTGTTCTAGAAATATTCTCAGCCCCTCTGGCCCTTGCATGAACAGGACTGGTGACCCCAGCCTGGCACATCTTTCAGAATGTTGCACAGGATCTAGGATTCTGCAGCGGCCCTGGGGTCAGTCTCTTCTTGAGGATTAAACCGTCAGACCTGGGTGAGGATGAGCTGATCCTGCCACTAGAGTGTCGCTGCATCTGCCTTGTGTAAAGATTTCCTTCTTTTTAAAGGCTGAGTATATTCCATGGTGCATATCTACCACATTTTGCTTATCATTCATAGCTCCACAGACATTGCTGCCTCTCCCCGACTTTTGAGGCAGGCTCTAACTTGAAACCAGATCCCCCCGAGATGTGACCTGCCAGGTCAGAAGTGGAAAAACACAGTGAAAGTGGGGTGGACAGGTCAGCAGGGCACCTTCTCTGGTCACTCCCTCCTCTTCCATCCCTCTGCAGATGTGGGGGATGCTGACACATAAAAGTCTCATTGTTTATTTATTTATGTTTTTGAGTCAGGGTCTCACTCTGTCACCCAGGCTGGAGAGCAGTGGCACAATCATGGCTCACCACAGCCTCGACCTCCCAGGTTCAGGTGATCCTCTGGATTGTTTGTAAACTCGAGGTCTTGCTATGTTGCCCAGTCTGATAACTGATGTTTAATTGGCCCTTAAGTAGCTCTTGCTCTGTGGAAATCCCCAAGGGACTAATCGTTTCCAGAAAGTCCCAGCGGGGGAAGAGCAGCCATCCCCTCACCTCCCCGTTGCTGACCCCCCTTCCTTTTCCGGTTCAGAGCAGTGAGTGGTTTTCTACTGGCCAGGACTAGCTGCTGTGTGGCCCACCGCCTATGGGCCTTTCTTTCCTCTGAAATCCTGCAGCTCTCACAGTTGATCACATGACAACGGAGCTGATTATATGCTAGACTGCAGCGTGTCCTGGCTGCCTTCAGTACAGATATCTTGTGGCTCCCCCAGACTGTGACACCCACACTCCCTGACTCAGCACTGAGTAGCACCCGAAATGCGTTCACATGTCATTTTATGGAAGCCTGGGAGGGCTGGTCATTTCAGAGATGGGGAAATGGAGGCTGAAAGCCCAGGGCAGGTTGACACCAATCCTTTCCCCCGAATCCACAGAAGGCAGGGGTGTGGCAGCTGTTCCTCTTCCACCTTTCCTACCTGCCTGGATGGTGCTGGGGATACCCAGGAAACCTGGTAGGAAGGATTGGCAGAACAAATGCACGAGGAAGAGGCTGGACCTGGCCTTGAGGCCAAGCTGGAGCAGAGCCGGGAGGGGGTGGGGCAGAAGCCCCCAAGTGGTCATTAGCTCTGCCCAGAAAGAGCCTCCCAGGATGCTCCTTGCAGAAATAGCAGAGCCCCAAATGGACCAGGAGGGTACGGGACAATGAGGGCCACGGAAACTGCCCCATGATGCCAAGTTCTCTTCTGGTTTTGAGCTATTTCTAGGAAGTAAAAGCCAAACCAAACTCTCAAACCATATGAGAAGCCAAGTTACTAATAAAAGGCAGTGCTGAATGCTTTGATGTTGGCCTCTTTCATGCTGGAGGAACTGGCTAACAGAAAAATATGACCCAGGGCAGAGATGCGATTTTGCTTTTGAGACACTCGGGACTGTCCTGTTTAGTCAGCAAAACTCAGTTCTGTTTCGGAAGGAATCCTGGCTCCTTGGGCAGATGTGGCTGGTCATGCAGGCATGAGATGGGAAAACAAGTCCTGCTTACAGAGGGTAACAGTCAACGTCAGGCAGAACAGGCTTAGCTACTGTCACCTTGGATCAACCACAGTCTTCACTCATAAGCATAACAGCTGTTAGAAGTGAAGTGATTTTTTCTTTCTACTGGTGAGATGAGGGATGTTATAGAAATATTCTCAGTCACTCTGGCCCTTGCATAAACACGACCTGGTGAGCCCAGCATGGCACTCTTCAGAATGGTGCCCTGGGTCTAAGATTCTGAAGCAGTCCTGGCATCAGCCTCTTCTTGAGGATTTCACCATAAGACCTGGTGAGAATGAGCTGATCCTGCCACTAGAGTGTCACCGTGTCTGCTTTGAGGAATCATTCATGAAAAGCAGTGTTAGATGGACAGATGGTGTTTCAATGAGCTTACAGAAACACTTGAGAGGCTATTTATGAGGCTGCTTGATAATAAATGCTTGTGTGTGTGGCAGGATTCAGCTGAGTTCATGTTTTTGAGTAAGTCTTCTGATGAAGAGAAGCGCCTAAATTTAATATAGTAAGATACAGCAATCTTTTTATGCTTGACATACTTTTCTTTAGAAATCCTTCTACACCTAGAGATTATAAAGATATTTTCCTATTTTACCTTGTAAAATCTTTTATAACATTGCCTCTTACATTTACTTTAATTTCCTTGGAAATGATTTCCTGTGTGGTGTGAGGTAGGGGTTAGTTATCTTTTTTGTTTTTCCCATACAGACACCCATTTATTAAAGAATGATTTGAAAGGCTGTCTTTGTCAGTATCCAAGTGTCCATGTATACATAGATCTGTTTCTGAATTCTTTATTTTGTTCCAAGGGTTTGTCTGTCCTTGTGCCAACATCATACTTTGTGAATTACTATGTTAAGAAAGTAGAAAGTGTCTTCCATTGTAATATACACCTGGTAGCTAGCTTGAGGCTATCTATAGCTCTCATCTGTCTCTACCTATTGGAGACGCCCAATTTCTTTTCTTTTCGCTTTTTGAGTTGGAGTCTCATTCTGTCGCCCAGGCTGGAGGGCAGTAGCACTATCATGGCTCACTGCAGCCTTAACCTCCTAAGCTCAGCTGACCTGAGTAGCTGGGACTACAGGTGCGTGCACCACACCCAGCTGATATTTTTATTTTTTTGTAGAGACAACGCCTTGCTATGTTGCCTAGGCTGACCTTGAACTCCTGGACTCAATCGATCCTCTTGCCTTGGCCTCCCAGAGTGCTGGGATTACAGGCGTGGGCTACCACGTCTGGCTAAGACCTCCAATTTCTACTAAAACTAACTGTGACAGATCAAATTGGCTTAAGTCAGTTCACAACGATGTCAGTAACAGACAGCCAGATGTTACGTAACAGCCCATGCAGTCTATAAAGGGGAGGATCATTTCATCTCCCTACAGGAGGGTAGCTCCCTCGGAGCTGAGCACAGGCAATCTGGCCAACCCAAACTCCAAGTGTCTGCCATATTTCTTATGATTTGTTACTAGCAGGGGGTGGTGACTTCCACATGGCTCATGTAACATACGCAGTTTCTTCCCCGTGGTTAGTCCCCGTGGATTCATTCTCTCTATTCGAGCACCAAGTAGATGCAGGCCGCCACTGCTACCTTTTATCTCTCCCGGATTCTAAATTTCCTTTCTAAAATCAGAAGCCCAGAAGCTGTGGAAGCCCTGGGTGTGAGGGAAGACTGACTCTGGAGAGAAATCAGGAGGGCTAGGGAGGAAGCAGAACAGGCTAACTTGGGCTAAGAGAGCAGCTTCTAGGGAAGGTACCACTAGGAACTTCCCAGCTGCACTGGGTGACCCCAAGCTTCATGCCAGTAGGGTCTGGACTGAGGAAGGTCATCTCCAGAATGAGAATTTAATGCTCTGGAGGTCTGGAAAGGGACAAAGAAGAGAAGAGCTGGACTTTCCTGAGACCTGGGAGGCAGCAGCAATATCCTTGAACCTGAATGGTTATTCGTGCCCCTAGCCCAGCCTTTTGTCAGTATACACTTAGGAGAGAGAGAGGAGTCTGTACTTATCTGCTTCTACGAAGGACATGCTTGAGCACTTCAGCCTCCTGCATTTTTACTTTCTTAGCAAGGTCCTAAGCACATGTGAGTGCCAAGGCATCAAAGGCCTGGGTCCAGCCCTCAAACCCTCCAATACTGTTATATCAAGTCACTTTGTTGGGTCTCCATTTCCTCATCTACAGAATGGGAATAATAAAAGCTGTTCCTCAAAGTTGTCGGAGGGATCACACAAGGTCACGTCTGGCAACGCTCAATCAGAAGTGGTTTGCTGCCCTTCCCTGACATCTCCTACCACAAGGGGGGTCACCTGTCCCCACACTGCCTCCTTTTGTTAAAAATTTTTAACAGGACCAGGCGAGTAGCTCAAGCCTTAATCCCAGCACTTTGGGAGGCTGAGGTAAGAGGATTGCCTGAGACCATGGGTTCGAGACCAGCCTGGGCAACTTGGTGAGAACTCATCTCTACAATAAATTAAAAAAATTTGCTGGGCATGGTAGTGCATACCTGTAGTTCCAGCTACTTGGAAGACTGAGGCGGAAGGATTGCTGGAGCCCAGCAGTTCGACGATGGGGTGGCTGTGAGCGTGCCACTGCACTCCAGCCTGGGTAACAGAGTGAGACTCCAACTCAAAAACAAAAGCTTTAAACTGATTTATTGAAGTATAACTCACATGCCATAAGACTTACCCATGACAAGTGCACAATTCAATGATATTTACTAAATTACAGAGTTTTGCCACCATCACCACAATCTAGTTTCAGAACTTTTCTACCACCTCAGACATGTCCCCCAAACTCACCTGCAGCCCACCTCCACCGGGCTCAGGCAACCACCAAGCTGCTTTCTGCCTCTAAATATCTGCCATACCTCCTAGAACTGGGGTCCTACAGTATGTGGTCTTTTGCATCTGGCTTTGCACCTTGTTTCTGAGAGTCATCCAGCTTGTGGCGTTTACTAGGATTTCACTGCTTTTCGTGCCATGAGATATTCTACCGTACAGATAATAAGCATTTTCTAAACCCATCCACCAAATGAAGAACTTGTGGACTGCTTCCAGTTTTTGGCTATTACGAATGAATGCTGATATGAACATTTACATCCAAGTCTTTGGGTAGACTAAGTTTTCAGTTCTCTTGAGCATAAACCTGAGTGGTTCTATGATACGCTTAACCTTTGAAGAAACTACCAACCGTTTTCCAAAGTGGCTTCCCATCTGATGTCCCCAGCAGAACAAGGGCTCCGATTACTCCACAGTCTCATCAACACTTGGTACTGTCTGTCTCCCTGATTATAAGCATGCTAGTGGCTCTATAGTTTCTTAATATGGGTTTATTTTGTAGTACCTTAATGACTAATGATGTTGAGCATCTTACCCACTAGCTAGGTGTAGTGCTGGGAGCCTGCAGTCCCAGCTACTTGGTAGGCTGCAGTGGGAGGATTGTCTGAGCCCAGGAGGTTGCAGTGAGCCATGATTGTGCCACTACATTCCAGCCTGGGTGGCAGAGTGAGACTCCAACTCAAAAGAAAAAAAAGAAGATATTTCTTGGTTTCATTTTTTTAGAGGAAGTCTCATTCTGCCGCCCAGGCTGGAGTGCAGTGGTGTGATCATAACTCATTGTCATCTTGAACTCCTGGGCTCAAGGAATCCTTCCATCTTGGCCTCCCAAAGTGCTGGGATCACATGACTGAGCCACCATACCAGGCCTGCATTTCTTGCTATTCACACCCCTGTCCCATCAGAACTGCCGGTGATTCTGAGTTGGAGAAATGAATACTGAAGATAAGGGAAGCAAAAAAAGAAAAGTCAAAAACTTCTTTCCTGACCATAGTCTCATATAAAGGCAAGCCCCTAATTGTTTAAGTCATTCAAGGGATAGAAGGCAGCTGCACTATTCAAAAAGGGTTGGTTAAATTGCTTTGGGGACATTCATGTGTAATGGAATACTATGCAGCCATTAAGAGTAGGCTCAGATGATTTTTTAATAGCACGGGGGAAATTCTCACATCAGGGCAAAAGAGAAAGAGCAACAACAACAAAAATCCACGTGCAGAATGATCACTATACCATCAAAAAATGAGCATACAGAAAAGGTGGGATGGAAATGTGCAAAACCCTTAGTAATTGTTTTCTGTGGGTTCAGAGATCATGAGTGATTTTTTCCCCCTAGTTTTTTTAACAATGCAAAATTTCCACCATGAGCATTTGTAGCCAGAAAAGGAAAACAAACACAGCATGCACAGAGAGGTTGGAGTTGGGAATTCTCAGCCTTACCTTACAGTACTCATCTATGGGTATCAAGCGCTTGACAGCTACGTCCCGGATGTGGCTTCGTCGGAAGAGGATCTTGCCTGTGGAAGACCAGACCACACACAGTGTCAGGGGGTAGTGACAGCCCTCAGTGCCTGGGGAGGGTGTAGAAGTGACCATCCCCGCGTAGGTCTGAGTGGTGCTGTCAAACCCTTGATAGAGAATCCCACGGATAAGAGCTTGGGGAATAGCCCAGGGAGCATGTTTTGGGGAGACGGGGAGGCTGGACACAACCTAGAGGGAAAGGGCTCCCACTCGACGATTAAGGTCAGCCCGAGGTTGCGAGATCCCGCCCAACCCCAGGACCCTGACTAGGGGAGCACTAAGTGCATGCCCAGGTGTTCCCTCTCCAGAGAGCCAGGCTCCCTTCCCCTTCCTCCTCTGCCTTCTTCTCTTTCTTGTGTTTCCCACATCTTCATTCTCAGGGATGTCCAACCTTTTGGCTTTCCCAGACTGCATCAAGTAAAGAGGAATTGTCTTGGGTCGCTCATAAACTATACAGCACAGTCAGTGTATAGACCTAAGACTTTATTTATTTATTTTTTGAGTTGGAGTCTCACTCTGTCGCCCAGACTGGAGTGCAGTGGCATGCTCCCAGCTACCACAGCCTCAACCTGCTGGGTTCCGGAGATCGTTCTGCTTCAGCCTTCCAAGTAGCCGGAATTACAGGCACGTGCTACCACACCCAGCTAATTGGTCTCGCCAAGTTGCCCGGCTGGGTCATGAACCCGCGGGCTCAGACAATCCACTCGCCTCAGCCTCCCAAAGTGCTGGGATTACAGGTTGGCCACTGAGCCCGGCCTATTTTTAATTGTTTTTTATTAGAAAGTTTAGAAACATGAGAACAGTATAAAACCACTGGGAAATTTGACCTTGTTTCTGTAAAACTAATCTATCAATGTCTGGCTTACTGGAAGTGGTTGCAATTCTTGGTGAGCTCTCAAGGTGCTCATAAGAAATGTTTGTTTAAATTTTGTTCTTCGTGTGCTTCATAACGAAAACAGCTGCTCACAAATGTATGTGCTGCCAAAAGGCAATATCATGAATAAGGTGTGATTGTGAACTTCAGAAATGGAACTATGCATGGGGTCAAACACACACAAAATGCTAATAAACACATGATGCTAAAAGATTTTGTGGGGTCGCATGACCAGCTGTCCTGGGTTGCATGTGGTCCATGGGCCACAGGTCGGAAATGCCTGCCCATGCTTTCACACTCTGTGCCTTCCCTTCTGCCTGGACTCCTCCCCACCAACCTCTACCACATTTCCAGGGTGGTCTTATGTTCCCAGATGAAAAGCTCCCGTCTCTCTTGGATCATACACATCCATTACTAATTTTTTTTTTTTTTTTTGAGTTGGAGTCTCACTCTGTCGCCCAGACTGGAGTGCAGTGGCCGCTTCCGGCCACCGCAGCCTTGACCTGCTGGGCTCCACCTCAGCCTTCCAAGTAGCTGGAATTACAGGTCATGTGCTACCACGCCCGGCTGATTTTTTTGATTTATTGTAGAGATGAGGTCTCGCTGCCCAGGCGGGTCTCAAACCCGCAGGCTCAGGCAATTCACTCACCTCAGCCTCCCAAAGGCACGGGATTACAGGCTGAGCCACCAAGCCTGGCTCCATTACTAATTTTTATAGGACTTTGTTTTTATTGGTCACACATGCCGCACAAGAGGGACCGACTGGGCCTCAGTCCATTCTGTGGCACTAGTGTTTGATAAACATGTGAATGTGGTTTCCGCTGGCAAAGGTGACAAAACCCTCCAATTCCTTCCCCCATTAGTGTTTGTAACAGAAAAGTCCCGAGTCTTCCTGTTTCACCAAATGCTGAGAGTTCACTGCTTGCCCCTGGATAGCATCATCATGGTGGCACTGGGCTACCGACCTCCTGTGTGACATGTGGGCAGAGAGCATGGATCACAGGAAAAGGCAGGTATACATATGATGCCACTGAAGATCTCCAGAAAGTTAGAAGACACTGATGTGTCATGGGCGAGGTTTGTTTAAAGAAAATCAATGGCCCCATGAGTCTAAACAGGGATGCTCTCATGGGGTAACAGCAGCAAAGCACCTGCATCAGAGATGAAGACCACCTGGCTCACCGGGGAGAGAGTGCATGAGTTCCCAGAACCTCAGTCTTCTCATCTGCACAACGAGAGATGAGTAATCTCCATGACACACCCAGCACAGGGCTGGCCCTTAGCAGGAGCTCACAAAGGGGCAATGGCTTATCTTCATCAGTCAGCAGTTTAGAAGACACTGCGTTACAGGCTGTCTTTAGGAACACTGTCTTTTCCTCAAACCCCACTGGCGGGCTAATTCGTCCCTGACATGCAGCAGAGGCAGAGTCACTGCTCAGGCCCCACCCATGGGGCAGGGACCGCGTGGCCAGTGCCTCTCTGGTGCCCAGGGCAAAGTGTTTCTGTGCATCTCGGGAAGCTGGGCGAGCGGCCACTTTCCCAGGGTGGAAAGGGTGTCGGGAGGAGAGAGCAGCCCACAGTGGGAACGGCTTTGTTTTCCACCGTGGAGGAAGGCCAAACTGTAATTCCCACTTTTCAAGAGTGCCTCCGCCAAGTTGGCTTCCCCAGCTCCTGCTGGGGTGGAAACTGTAGGCCTTCCCACCCCCGCCTCTTGCTAGCGGGTCCTGCCTGTGTTCTGCTGACGCGGCAGTCTCAGAAAGCTGACCCCCCGAGAGCTCCCCGCTCCCCTCCTCCAGAAGAAGTGAGGGGTGGGCTCACAAGGGGAACACCAGCGTTCTGGGGTCCATCGGGGCCTCTCTAAGCTACAAGTGAGCGCCCTGAGCAGGGACAAAGGGGCCGAGTCCCCCCACAACAGCGTTTTCATGAATTCTTGGGTGGAGGACGATTACGTAACCAAGAAAGCCTTTAAGGGCCTGGGAGAGGGTCGGCTGGAGTTCTTCCCCAACTTGGGGAGTTTTTCCAGAGCTGGTTTTGCCTTTCAACTAGTGGAGAGCTGCAACTCACTGCTTTCCTTTCCTTTCTTGAAGAGAAACCTACATTGAGAGCCCAGTTTACCTTAAATATCCAGATTGGTCTTTGAAGGATGACTCCAACATATGAAACCAAAAAACTCCAAAGGATTGTTTCTACCTTTACTAAGAAGCTGCTAAGTGCCTGGAGTTGGGTCTTGTGAAGCAGGGGTCCCTGTCCTGTTTTTAACAGACGTGGAAACTGAGGCTGGGGGCAGGGGGAATGTGACCCGCTTGGGGTCTCAAGGGCTGTCTGACTCTGATACACATGCTCTGAGCATGGACTGTGGCTGCAGCCATGGGCACGCTTGGTTTCTCTGCAAGAAAGACATTTCCAGGGTGGTTGTACTTTCCCAGGGAAGGAACTATGCTAGCTTTTTCTGGCAAAGGATTCTCTGGGTGGAAGGGGCCTGGCAAACACATGAACCTGGGCTACGATGACGGTCCCTGAAGAACCCACCGATGTCCCAGACCGGGGGTGAGAGATGGGCTCTTGTGTGACCTGGGGAGTCTCCCCTCATCTCGAGGACTGTTCCCTCCTCTAAAAAGGAAAAAGATCTCAAGGGCCCCTTACAGCTCTAAATACCTACACCTCAGGGTTTGCACTGTCTGTTGGCGGATTATCTGTACCTTAAAATAAAAACGGTAAGTGCTGGACAGCCCTACCTGCCAGGTGTTTACAGAATCCTCAAGTGCCATTATTACCTCTGATTTGCAAATAAAGAAATGAAGCACTGAAGTCACTTACCCCAGAAGACAGAGTTGGTGAGGGAGCATGGGATTGGAACCCAGGTTGGCTGACTCCAGGCATGAATTTTAGAGCTGGCCTCCCCTATGTTTGAATCTTATAGTTTCTCTGAGGTTCAGTGTTTTCATCTGTGAAATGGGTATAGTGCTGCCTACGCTAGAGGGTTGTTCTGTGGAGACAGCCTATAAATGGCAGCTATTATTATTTGAAGCAGTAACACTGGTTTGGGGAACTCTCAGTGGGGTTATGATATATACATTGGCTTTCAGCCCCATTCCTGGTTCACAACCCCCATAGCCCTGGTTATAGTCTTTGGTTACAATGTTGGGTGTGTCGGGTCTCAGGGGCAGGTCTCAGAAGCAGAATCTCTGATATCCTCCTGCCCTAAGGCAGGACTCTGATCTGATGATAAGTCTTAAGACCCTGCCCAGGCCAGGTGTGGTGGCTCATGCCTGTAATCTCAGCACTGTGGGAGGCAGAGGCGAGAGGATTGCTGGAGCCTGGCCTGGGCAACTTGGCGAGACCTCGTCTCTACAATAAATAAAAAAAAAATTAGCTGGGTGTGGTGACATGTGCCTTGTGGTTTCAGCTACTTGGAAGGCTGAAGACGGAAGGATCACTGCAGCCCAGCAGGTCAAGGATGCAGTGGTGGTGAGCATGCCACTGTACTCCAGTCTGGGCAACAGAGCGAGATTCTGACTCCAAAAAAAAAGAAAAGAAAAAAAGTCCCTCCCCAGAAAGGGCCCCACCCTATACACTGGGTGGAGAGGAGGGATGACATGAAGCTTCCATAAAAACCCTCCCCAGAGAGAGTCCCACCCTATACACTGGGGGAGGGAATGCTGATGTCATGAAGTTTCTTTAAAAATCCTCTGGGGAGAGGGCCCACCCTATACACTGGGGGGAAGAGTGATGATGTCATAAAGCTTCCGTAAAAACCCAGGAAGACTGGGTTTGGGGAGCTTCCTGGCAGCCGAACATGTGGGGGTTCCTGGAAGGGGTCGCCCCAGGAGGCCATGGAAGCCCCACCCCTTCCACCATCCTATGTGTTTCCCTGAGCTCTGTGAGCTGCTCCTGCAACTTAATCGAAACCAAAGAGGGGGTCATGGGAACCTCAACTTGAAGCTGGTCAGAAGTTCTGGAAGTCAGGACTTGCGGCCGGTGTCTGGTAGGGGTTAGTCTTGCGGGACTGGGCCCTCACCCTGTGGGATCTGACACTGTCTCCGGGCAGACAGTGTTGGAATTGAATTGGAGGACACCCAGCTGGTATCCTCTGCTTGGTGTGTGGGGAAAACCCCCATGTGGTCACAGAAGTCTCCTGTGTTCATGATAACTGTGTTTGGGAGAGTCGTCCTTCAAGGACCCCCTTTTGGGTGCTGAAGACTTTTCACTACGCTTTTTAAGGAAGGGGGGGCACCGAATGCTTTGAGAACGGGGACTGGCCCTAACTGCCTTCAATCCTCCACGACAGCTGGCGCGGAGCCCGGCACTTTCTAGAATGGTTGCCCGAGGATGTCCTGCCCTACTCCCCAAGCCTGTGTATGTGATAAGCTGTGTTATCCCTCCCATGCCCCTTAACAGAGGGAGATTATCCTGGATTAGTCAGGTAATCATCATGGGAGCCTTTAAGAGCAGACAGCTTTCTCCAATTGGTGGCAGAAGGGGGTATCAGAGGAGGGGCTTATGTGATGAGGAATGCAGGAAGCTTCTAGAAGCTGAGAGGGTCCCCGGCTAGCGGCCAGCAAGGAAATAGGATCCTGGTTCTAAAGCTGCATGAACTGAATTCTGCCAGTGATCTGAGTGAGGCTAGAAGTACAGATGAGAGCTCCGCTCTCCTGGCACCTTGACTTTGGCCTTGAGGGATCAAAAACAGAGAACTCGTCGAGGCTGCTTGGACTCCTGACTCACGGAACTGGGAGATAACAGATGGGTGTCTTAAACTGTTAAACTGGGGGCAATTTGTTATTCAAGAATAGAAAATTAATAATGTAGCTACAATGGTAGAACGCACTCACCACAAAAACATTCTAAGTTCGAATTATCCCCATTGTAGAGATGGGAGAAATTGAGGCTTCTAGGGTGAAGGGTCTTCCCAAGCTTACGCAGCTAGTGAAGGGTGCAGCACCTGATTCCAAAGCCCACAGTCTTAGTCATTAACATCTACAAAGGGCTGAGGTGCTGGGGACTGTGTCCCTGATGGACGAGGACAAGCAGATTTACTGTCCTGAGATCTGGGAGACGCAGAGCCCCCAGAGCCCTGGTCTGAGAGCACACGTCTCACCTACCTGGCAGGAAGGGAATGATCCTCTGTTTGGGGTCCTTCTGTCCTCCTTCCATGGGAAACTTGTCCAGCATCTGCATCTAGACGGCAAAAGAAAACCAAACACAGAAAACCTCTCACAATACAATAAATGCATCTCTGACATTTTAAAGCAATTATGTGAAATATGTGATGGGATATGCAAAAAGTTCACTGCGGTCAGCTTTTCAGAAACCCAAGCTGGGCCAGATGCAGTGGCCCATGCCTGTAATCCCAGCACTCTGGAAGGCAGGGGTGAGAGAACTGCTTGAGCCTAGGAGTTTGAGACTAGGCTGGGCAACAAAGTGAGACATCATCTCTACAAAAAATAAAAAAATTAGCCATGCATGGAGGCGCATGCCTGTAATCCCAGCTACTCAGGAGGCTGAGGCAGAAGGATCACCTAGTCCAGGAGGTCAAAGCTGCTGTGAACCATGAATGTACTGCCGCACTCTAGCCTAGGTGACAGTTTAACTCCAACTCAAAGGAAAAAATAAAGAAAGAAATGAAACCCAAACTGATGAAGAAGGCAATTCCACTTGGATCTAGAAACCTCATGAAAACAATTCTTGGCCGGGCTCAGTGGCTCAGCCTCTAATCCCAGAACTTTGGGAGGTCGAGGCAAGTGGACTGCCTGAGCCCGAAGGTTTAAGACCAGCCTGGGCAACCTGGCAACACCTCATCTCTATAATAAATAAAAAAATTAGCCGGGCATGGTAGCGCGTGCCTGTAGTTCCGGCTACTTGGAAGGTTGAGGTGGAAGGACCTCTGGAGCCCAGCAGGTGGATGCTGGGGTGGCTGTGAGTGTGCCACTGCACTTCAGCCTGGGCGACAAAGTGAGACTCCAACTAAAAAACAAAAACAGAAAAACAATTTTTTACATCCACAGCCACCAGATCTGTGAAGGTTCAGAGTTGGGGGAGACCCTTCTCATTTTCCTGGGGTCTCTGGCCTCAGGTGCTGACGTCTGAACAGTACCCTCAAAGCCACGGACAGTGGGTAATTCTGTTTCCTCAGAATTACCAGGTTCAGGGATATGCCACTGAGGCCCGATCAATCCGGTTCGACTTGTGCCTATGAAGCCATCATACTCCCTTGACCGTGAGGAATTCCCCAGGTTGGCTCGACAGACAGGTTTGTGTCTGGTTCTGTGCTGGATGGACAACCAAGGAAAGACTCACGGTCCTGAGAGGGGACTGGAAAGTGAGTGCATAACTATAACGCGGTGTCAGGAGAGGAAGGTCTGGGCCACTGTGGGGTGGAAGGGGATGGGGCGGAGTCCCCCAGAGAACACCCTTTCATTGTGCCCCAACATTTCAAGGACTCTTCAACATCTCCAACATTTAAAGGACTTAAAAGTCACAAGCATTTGCTGCTTACCTCCCCCGTGTGGTTCTGGGAAACTGACATAACATTTTAGGGCTTCATCTTTACGTCTGCCATACGGATACCAGCTCGCGATGCTACTTTATGGGTTAGAGCTGGGCCCAGGGAGACATTAATACTATCATCAAATATTTCTGGGCTGAGTGTGGTGGCTCACGTCTGTGATCCCAGCACTTTGGGAGGTTGAGGTGAAAGGACTGCTTAAACCCAGGAGTTAGAAACCAGCCTTGGCAACACAGAGAGAATCTGTATCTACAAAAATAATTTTAAAAAATTAGCCGGGTGGTGCATGACTGTAGTCCCAGCTACTTGGGAGGTTGAGGCAGGAGGATCTTCTGAACCCAGGAGGTTGAATCCTGAGACTGGAGAAGGGACGAAATTTGCCCAGGGGCCTGAAGCCAGGAGCGCAGCAGAGTCAGAGACCAAGGCCATGCCATCTCAGTCAGCTCATCACCTGCCTCTGAGATGCTATGGAGATGATTAAAAAGTCCAGGACTGCTTCTCCAGGCTGGAGCACTGGCCTCTTCCATGGTTCTACGTGGTGTCCCTGGATGAGCCCCAACAGGGCTGGGCGCTCTGGAGGCTGCTGGGATGCACAGGCTTGCCCTAGAAGCTTCTAAGCCCGCTTTTTTTTTTTTTTCTTCTCTTTTTTCTTCTTGGTCTTCCGCTAGAAGTTTATCAATCTTTATCCTTCCAAATAACCTGTGTTCAGTCTCATTGATTTTCTCTATTTTTCTGTTCTCAATTTATTATTTTCTTCATTTTGGTTGTGTTGGGTCTTCACTTTCTAGTTTCTTATTTTTCAAATTTCTAAAATTTAATTTAATTTTTTTAATTGACAAGTAATCACTGTACATACTCTTGGAATACACAGTAATGCTTCAATACACACAATGTATATAGTGATCAGGTTGGGGTAATTGGTATATCCACTGCCACAAACATTTGTGGTTCTTTGTGCTGAGAACATTCAATGTGCATCCAGCTATTTGAAACTACGTAACATGTCACTGTTAACTGCAGTCATCCTATGTGGTACAGAACACTAGAGTTTATTCCTCCTATCTGGTTGTAATTTTGTATCCTTTAACAAATCTCTCCCCACCCTCACAGTCTCCACTATTATGTTCTGCTTGTTACTTCCAGGAGATCAACCTCTTTTAGGCTCCACCAGGTGTCTAACTCGCTGTGCCTGACTTGTTTCACTTAATGACCTCCAGTTCCATCCAGGTTGCTGGGTATGTCAGGATTTCATTCTTTTTTAGGGCTGAGGAGTATTCGAGCAGGTATACACATCACATCTTCTTTATCCTTTCATCTGCGGATGGATACCCAGGCTGATTCCACATCTTGGCTGTCGTGGGTAGCTTGCAGTAAACACGGGTGTGATGTCTCCTGGACAGACTTCCGTTCTTCTAGGTGAATGCCCTGATGGGGGACTGCCGGACCATACGGCATTTCCCTGCAGTTCTCTGAGGAACCTCCATACTGCTTTCCACAGCAGCTGTGCTAGTGTGCACGCCTGCCAACACTGCAGAAGGGCTCCCTTTTCTCCACATCCTCCCCAGCATTTTAAGCCTGTGATTTTAACTGTGGCTTCAAGTCATTGCTCTGTGCTGCGTGGGGAGGTGGAAATGCTTAGTCCACTGTCATCAGAGACTGATGAGGTCACTGTGGGGCCTTGCTGGAAAAAGCAGGCTTCCTTTTCTGAATCCAAGAGCTCTTCAACGCCAGTACATAGTAGGCACTCAATAAAAGCGAGCTGAGGCCGGACTCAGTGGCTCAGCCTGTAATCCCAGCACTTTGGGAGGCTGAGGCAAGAGGATTGCCTGAGCCCATGGGTTCGAGACCCGCCCGGGCAACTTGGCGAGACCTCGTCTCTACAATAAAATTAAAAAAACAAGCTGAGCGTGGTAGTGCGCGCCTGCAGTTCCAGCTACTTGGAAGGCTGAGGCGGAAGGATCTCCGGAGCCCAGCAGGTCGAGGTTGCGGTGGCCGGGAGCAGCCACTGCATTCCAGTCTGGGCGACAGAGTGAGACTCCAACTCAAAAAAATAAAAAAATTAAAATAAAAGTGAGCTGAGCCAGATGTGGATGGTGGGAGAGGCTGTGTGTGTTGGGGGACAAGGGACACGGGGAATGCTATAACTTCTGGTCCATTTTGCTGTGAAACTAAAACTTCTCCAAAAAAATAAAGTATATTAGCTAAAAATAAACGTCCTGAACTAGTGCCTGTAGCTGAGTGATTTTTTGGGAGGCAGCTTTAGGAGATGTTTGCTGAGTAATTCTGATGAGTAACATTCATATTACTAATATTAAGTAATCACTAAT
Source organism: Cephalopachus bancanus (assembly GCA_027257055.1). NCBI lineage: Eukaryota > Metazoa > Chordata > Mammalia > Primates > Tarsiidae > Cephalopachus > Cephalopachus bancanus. Next base: position 312,030 of record JAPVLO010000007.1, read on the forward strand.
GGGTGATCACTACCAACATTCGTGTGGCAGGAGACAGCTAGCAAGTCCTCTCACACACAAATTCATCTGACCTTCACAGTAACCCTGTCAAGCAAATGCTACAGTCCCAAGTCACAGATAAGGAAACGGCATAGAGAGGACAGTGCACTTTCCTGAGGACACACAGCTAAGTGGTGGTTGAAATTCTGTTCTCTCCCCATGGCCACTCTCTGAGATGGCTCAGAGCATCATGTGAATATGAAAACCAGCCTGAGATGAGGCAAATCTGACTTCTGCACATGTGAACAGCTTTCTTTCCCAAAGCAGAGAGCTTAATCAGTCACAGCTGCAGTGTTTTAGAGATTGATAGGTTTGCCTAATGCTATCTTCTTTTTCCATTCTCAATTCTATTTGTTAAGACCATGCTGAAACACCCTAAGAGGAAAAGTGTGTGTGTGTGTGTGTGTGTGTGTGTGTGTGTGTGTGTGTGTGCTTTAAAGAATGCACTGGTGATCCATGTACCCCAACACGAACACGTCCATGCTCTTGGGCTCCTCCTGAGTCCCCGTCCTGAGTCCTTTGTGTGGCCTCTACCGCCTGGTCACCCTTTGTCCTGACTTGCTTTTCTCCAGATAAGTACGGCCCAAAATGCTGACGTGTCTCCCTCAGTGATATTTATCTATTCGAGGCAGATCAGAGTTTAAAGGCTGCAAAGTCTAACCACAGATATTGTCCCTGGGGACCAGACAGCCTGGGGTTCAACCCTGCTGCTTCCTCATGCCAGCTGTGTGTCCTTGGCCATATGCCTCTGTCACTGAGGCTGCCTGACCATCTGCAGGGTGAGGGTCACAGGCTGCTCTGCAGGGGGTTGTGAAAATGAACACCGCGTGTAAACGCTCGTAGAACACAGCAGACGGTCAGCCAGGCATTCCCATCCCCTGCACTCATCACCCTCCTCTGAGATGCTATGGAGATGATTATTGATCATGTTTTTTTTTTGTTTTTTTGAGTTGGAGTCTCACTCTGTTGCCCAGGCTGGAGTGCGGTGGCATGTGCATGGCTATCACAGCCTCAGCCTGCTGGGGTCAGGTGATCCTTCTGCCTCAGCTTTCCAAGTAGCTGGAACTATAGGCACGTGTCACCATGCCTGGCTAATTTTTTTTTAGATGAGGTCTCACTAAGTTACCCAGGCTGGTCTTGAACCTGTGGGATCAGGCAATCCTCTCACCTCAGCCTCCCAAAGTGCTAGGATTATAGGCGTGAGCCACCGCACCTGGTCACCATGCTATTTTGAAAGCTATTTAAGGCCGGTACAATGGCTCACGCCTGTTATCCCAGCACTTTAGGAAGTCAAGGTAGGAGAACTGCTTAAGCCCAGGAGTTAGAGATCATCCTAGGCAACAAAGCAAGACCTCATCTCGACCAAAAAAGATTTTTAAAAAAATCTGCCAGGTTTGGTGGCTCAGCCTATAATCCCGCACTTTGGGAGGCTGAGGTGAGTGAATTGCCTGAGCCTGTGGGTTTGAGACCCGCCCAGGCAACTTGGCGAGACCGCATCTCTACAATAAGTCAAAAACTAGTCGGGCATGGTAGTGCGTGCCAGTAGTTCCAGCTACTTGGAAGGCTGAGGCGGAAGGATCGCCAGAACACAGCAGGTAGAGGCTGCGGTGGCCGGGAGCGGCCACTGCACTCCAGTCTGGGCGACAGAGTGAGACTCCAACTCAGGAAAAAAAAAAAAAAAAAAACCCAAAAAAACCCAGCTAGGTGTGGTGCTGTGTGTTTGAAGTCCCAGCTACTTGGGAGGCTTGGGGAGGATTGCCGTGGTGAGCTGTGATCATGCCACTGCACTCCAGCCTGGACGACAGAGTGAGATCCTGATTTAAAAAAAAAAAGGAGAAAGAAAACCATTTGGGATAACTTTTAGTAGTCTGTGGGTTTGTGTGTTTTTAAATTGTGTTAAGTATACACATCATTCAAGCTGCCATTTCGACCACATGTATGCGTGCAGTTCAGTGGCACCAAGCACCTTCACTGTTGTGCAACCAACCCCACCACCCAGCCTCAGAGCCCCCCATCACCCAGACCTGAAACTCTGCACGCAGGAAACAGGAACTACCCCCCGCTCCAGCCCCTGGCAACTACCACTCCACTTTCTATCTCTGTGAATGGGACTTCTCTGATGTCACCTAAGTGGATTGTACAGTATTTGTCCTTTTGTGAATAGCAAACTGTCCTCAGTTCATTCTGTATCACCAGAATTTCCTTCCGTTTAAAGGCTGAATCATATTCTATTGTGAGGCTATGTTTTAAGGTTGGCAAGAATCCCTCAGACTGTCCAGGTGCCTATGTGGCTGGGGCAGGGCTGTCCACTAGAACCTTCAGCAGTGAGGGCGATGTTTTCTGTCTGTGTTGTCCAGTCTGGCAGCCACTAGCCCAAGTGGGTTCTGGATTTTAAAATCTTATTTAGCCAGGCTCGGTGGCTCAGCCTGTAATCCCACACTTTGGGAGGCTGAGGTGAGTGAACTGCCTGAGCCCACGGGTTCGAGACCTGTCTGGGCAAGTTGGCGAGACCTCATCTCTACAATAAATCAATAAAATTAGCCACGTGGTAGCACGTGCCTGTAGCTCCAGCTACTTGGAAGGCTGAGGCAGAAGGATCGCTGGAGCCCAGCAGGTCAAGGCTGTGGTGGCCGGGAGCGGCCACCGCACTCCAGTCTAGGCAACAGAGTGAGACTCCAACTCAAAAAAAATTTAAAAAATAAAAGTAAAAATAAAATAAAACCTAATTTAATGGATTGAAATGCATATTTAAATGGCCTCATGTGATAGTGGCTACCGTACCAGTGTGGGGCTGGACCACAACACACCTCCGCTTTAAGCCACACCCAGTTGTATTTTGCTTTCTTCTTCTCGTGTCAGCATTACCTGCCATCAAGGAGACCATTTGAAGGATGAGGACTGAGTGCAGGAAGCTGGGAGGTCAGAGCCCTGTGAGGTCTTGCTGCAGGGCTGGTCGTGGTGTGTCCCGGGTGCCACAGGCTGCTTCTAGACAGAGAACTACCATGCGTGGCACCCTGAGGCCATGAAGGAGGTGCTTCTGGGGTCTCCAGGAGGGTCCCAGGCCCAGAGGTCTGCCCGGCTAGGTCCACTCCTAGATGGCATCCCCGGTAACGAGAAAAGCCCCCAACCGGCTCCCCCCAGATGACAGCAGACGTGGCGCTCAGGGCGGGGAGTGCTGGAAACCAAGGAGGACGATGAGTCATTTTGGGGGTAGGAGGGAGAGGGAGTCACGTCAAGCTGCCACATCACAGGCCTCTGAGGCGTGAGAGAGAACACCCCATCAGCAGTTTTCAAGGCGCCACCTGTGGTGGAGGGAACGAGGGATGCGCCGTCCAAGGCAAACACCGCGGAAATGGGTGCGGGGCTGCATGTGGTTTGTGTTAGCAGTGGCCATTGAGACTGGGCCTGGGAGGCGTATACTCCCTTCGTGTCAGAGAAGCCCCATGTCCCAGAGGGGCCAGAGCAGGAAATGGAGAAAGCTTGGGGGTGTTACATGCGGCTGCAGGCTGGCAGGAAGTCACGTGGTCTCCAGGGCAGGAGAGTTCAGGGCCCTAGAGCGGCAGGGCACCTGGACCTACTCTACTGCCTGTGGTTTGTGGTCTTTGGGCATTTCGTCCCCTCAACGAGCTGGTCTTAATGCCAGTGTGCCAGTTGTCCCGATGACAAGCCACACACTGGCTGCCACTACCTCATCAGCTCACTTCTCTCCACACTTGCTGCTGCCCCCAAGTCTGGGGGTGCATTTTCTCGGGTTCAACCCTCTCATTAGTCTGACTATCCTTTCTTCTGCCCACCCTGTCCTCACTGGTACGTGGCTGGCACCTGGTAGGTATTTATGCAAAGAATGAATGAGTAGGCTGTGCATGGTGGCTCACGCCTATTATCTCAGCACGGGAGATTAACTCGGAAGGCCAAGGCAGGAGGATCACTTGACGCAGGAGTTCAAAGTCGGCCTGGGCAACATAGTGGGAACCTGTCTCCAGTTCAAAAAAAAAAAAAATGCCTGAACGAATTAATGAACAAGTGATTGAGAAAAACTGGCTAACTGATTTGGTCAGCCCCTGTCTGGAAGAGGAGAAATGACGTTCCAGGCAGCAGCAACAGGGCCTCCTAGGTCCTGAGTTGAGTTTAGATGTGACTATCGCGGTAATCACGCTGCTTTTGACTTGGGAAATGAAGAGCCGTAAACTGTGTGGGAGGGGGTAACCCATGTTTCCCCAGCTACACACCAAGCAGGGGGCACACCCCGATTTCAGGAGACAATGTCAGGGGTAAAAGCAAGTCTGAGGCTGTGGCACGGGCAGTCTCTGGATGAATACAGTTGGTGGCATCTCGGCCAGGTGCTGGCTAGGGTTTTGCTGGGGGCCTCTGGCCAGTGAGGCTGCCTAGGAGAGAGAGTTCTTCGGTTCTGCCACTCCTACACGGTCTCCAGAAACTACAAAAGAAAGCACTCCCTTCCCTTCGGCCTCCACAGAGGAGCATGGGGGCTTCTGAGCAGACAGCCCCAAAAGTGCATGGGGGGCTGTCATACTCCCAAGCTGGCAGAGGTGGGAGGACCAGGCTCTCAGGAAGGGACAGGCCAGTTCTGTCTCAGCTGAAACTGGAAGCAAGTGATTGTTTTTTGCTGCATGACCTGGGACAATCTCTGGAGAGATGGAGAAACAGATCAAAACGCCAGCTCCAGGTCAAGCACAGTGGCTCACGACTATAGTCGCAGCACTTTAGGAAGCAGAAGCGGGAGGACTGCTTGAGTCCAGGAGTTCAAGGCCTGCCTGGGCAATATGGTGAGACCTTTTCTCTACCAACCAAAAAAAACAAAAAATCAAAAAATTAGCCAGGCATGGTGGTGCATGCTTGCAGTCCTAGCGACCTGGGAGGGTGAGGTAGGAAGATACCCTGAGCCCAGGAGGTCAAGGCTGTGGTAAGCCGTGATTGTGCCACTGCACTCCAGTCTGGGCAAGAGAGTGAAACCCTGACTCAAAAGAAGGTGCAGCCTCTGCTCTGTGATTTGACATGTCTGGAACAGTTCAACCCCAAGCCTTCTGCCTGCAGTCCTGCTGCCCAGTGCAGGAGAGGGGCTGGAAGAGCCACCCTGCATCCCTGAGACATGGCTCCCCCAGCTCACGAGTGCTCCTCTTACAGATGTGGTTGGCACTCCTCCTGAGGGCTCTGGGTGGGCAGTGACTCCACCAGCTCTGCGCCTGCCTCTGTCAGAGTTCTGCAGGAAGCCCAGCTGGGGACTCCAGCTCTCTCCCACCCCACCCTCTGTGTGGAATGCCCTCCCCCAGTTGCTAAACAGGCAAATCCTTATCCATTGCCAAGGGCTGCTCAGATGTCACCTCCTCCAGGAAGCAAGCCTTGCCTCAGCTCCCGGGTGAGGAGAGGGGTCCCTCTCTGAACACCTAGGTCTGCCTGTATCTGGAAGGACACATATGTATTCCCTGATACTGAGGACCTGAATGAAACAGAGATTCAGCAGGGTACCTTATGCCAGCCCAGGGTCCGGTTCAGTACACGTTTGGTTATGCCTTCTGTGAGGGAAACCCTAGTTCCCATCATGGCCGTGACCCCTGGCCCATGTGTCCCCTGGGGACACATGAGCCAGCGGGAAAACTCAGAGGGCAAAGCTTGCACAGCACAAAGTGGATGTTTGCCTGAAATCATTTGCAAAGCACTCCCGTTCTGCTCAGAACTGCCCTGGGGAGCACCGACTCTGCCTGCATCTTACAGGGAGGAGGCAGATGGGCCTTAACGAGGGGGCACCATGGCGGGACCTTCTGTGGCAAGTCTATCTCTGAACAGACAGGTTCAATGGCAATCCAGGACCCCCAGGAGGCGGGGAGGTGTAGTGGTTAGGCGCACAAGCGTCAGACCCAGCCACACCTGGGCTCAAATCCCAGTCTGCTGCTTTCTGGGCTTGTCTCCCCATCAGTGAAATGGACACAATACTGACCTCATGCCTGTGAGGATTAAGTGGACGGCACATAAGATGGGTGCCAGGCACATTCCAGTAATCAACTGCCGATACCATTGCCACGTGGCACAACCAGGCCATGTCTCCACTAGGCGCTGCCCTCAGCTCTGGGGCATTCCAGCCATCCCCAGTGCCCCACTTGGATGCCATTTCCCTCTGCCATTTTCTGAAGGACTCTCCAGTCGAGGTCCAGGCTAGGACAGCTCAGAGAAACTAATGACCTGCCCAAGGCCACACAGCTGGTAAGACAAAGGGAAGGACCTGACACCGGGTATCCTTCTTCCAAGCCCAGGGCTCTGTTCCATCCCTTGCACCCTTGGGTGAATGAGACGCATGACCAGAGGCCAACTGGCTGGGCAGGTGTGACTACCTAGGTCTGTCTAAGATAAGTGAGTCAGGAAATCAAGTGAGAAGGTGAACTCTCTTCAAAAAGACCTTCTTGCTGCTGATGGTGAGTTTCTCTTCCCATCACAGAGCCTGGCCACGCTCCAACCACCTGAGTGGCCTCCTGCAGGCTGCTTCCTCCGCCTGAATGTCCTGCCCCCCCTAGAGTAGGCATTTATTGTTTCCTGTCATCTACAGGCGATTTCCCTGAGAGCCTCTGGGGAAACTATTACAGCTCTGTTAGTCTATATGCAGGGCACTGACTCTTTCAGTTTCTGAGCTGGGTCTGAATGGCCTGGTCATGTGACCCAAGATGAGCCAATGAGATTTCAGCTTCGACTGCGGGAGTGTCTTCTTTTCCCCTGAAGTCACTGTGCTGATCTGTGGAGCTGTGCCTGCCACCACACTGGACACCACCCAGCCTGGACACAGAAAGCCAAGACGTGGAGAAAGACAAGTCCTCACTGACACTGTGGCCCCCGGGTCCAGCCGCACCTGAAGCCAATCCCGTTAGACTTTTCAGTTACATTCAGTTAATCAATGTCCTCTTTGAATGATCCATTTTGACTGGGTTTCTGTCATTTGCACCCAAGACAGCTCTGATGAAAGCAAGAGCTCATGGCCAGCAAATGGTAGGAACCGGGTGACAGTCCAGCTCTGATTCCAGGATCCTAACCACTCTATTAACCGGCACCCTCTCTTCCCCTAGTTTTCACGCCAGTTCCCAGCAACAGCTACACCCAGCAACAATCCTAACAGCTGACATTTGCTCTATGCTCAGCAGCCCAGAAACAGCGCTCATATACATCATTCCTTTGTTAAAAAAAAGAAAAGAAAGAAAAATGGAGGCTGGGTGTGTTGGCTACCGCCTATAATCCCAGCACTTTGGGAGACCGAAACAGGACTCGAGTCCAGCCTGGGAAACACAGTGAGACCTCATCTCTACAAAAAATCCAAAAATTAGCTGTGCGTGGTGGCACACGCCTGTAGTCCCAGGTACCCAGGAGCAGATCACCTGAGTCTGAGGTTGAGGCGGTGGTGAGCACTGATCATGCCACTGCATTCCAGCATGGGCAACAGAGTGAGACCTCCCATCAAAAAAAAAAAAATTGAGATTTGCCTTGCATACTAACAAAGCAGCAGCCCTTTTAAAGTGTGTATTGTAGTCGGGTTCGGTGGCTCAGCCTGTAATCTCAGCACTTTGGGAGGCCGAGGCGAGTGGACTGTCTAAGCCCGTGGGTTTGAGGCCTGCCCGGGCCACTTGGCGAGACCTTGTCTCTACAATAAATAAATAAAAATTAGCCAGGCGTGGGAGCACGCGCCTATAGTTCCAGCTACTTGGAAGGCTGAGGCGGAAGGATCACCGCAGCCCAGCAGGTTGAGGCTGCGGTGGCCAGGAGCGTGCCACTGCACTCCAGCCTGGGCGACAGAGTGAGACTCCAACTCAAAAAAAAAAAACAAGGTAAAAAAATAAAGTGCACATTGCAGTGTTTTTTTTAGTATATCCACAAGGTATCCACAAGGTTATGCAACCATCCCACCTTGCTAACTTCCACTCCCAAAAGACACCTTGTGCCCTGAGAGGGTCTCCCCATCTCTTCCCCACAACCTCTGGCAACCAAGAATCTGTTTTCTGTCACTACAGACTTGCCTCTTCTGGACACAGATCGTCCATTTTAACTCATTTAAGAACTTTGTGATTAGCCAGGCGTAGTAGGGCACGCCTGGAGTTCCAGCTACTTGGAAGGCTGAGGCAGAAGGATCTCAGGAGCCCAGCAGGTGGAGGCTGCGGTGGCCAGGAGCATGCCACTGCACTCCAGTCTGGGCGACAGAGTGAGACTCCAACTCAGGAAAAAAAAAAAAAAAAAAAGAGCTTTGTGAAGCAGCTTCTAGAGAGATGAACACCAGACAGGAGAGTGGCTAAAAGTATGGACTCTGTGGTGCTTACCCCAGCTTCAAATCCAAGTCACTGGCTGTGTGACCTCAGGCAAATGACTTAACCTCTCTCAGTCCACCTCAAGGATTCAAGAACTCATCACACCTAGCTGTTCAGCAGGATGGGGCCCACATTCAGGGGTCCAGAAATGGCACCAATAAGGACACTCAGGCACAGAGGAGTTAAGGGGTATGCCCAAGGCCACACAGTTGGAGGGTGGCTGAGCCCCAGTCTTCCAAGGAGTCCTCTGCTTTTTCCATTACGCCACACTGGCCTGCACCGATGCTCGGCCCTCCCCACATTCTGAGCCAAGTTACTTCTGGAAAAGGGGGGGGGCGATTCCAGGCTGCTTCCAGGATGAGCAGAACCTTCTGGAATTGCATGACCTTCTGCCCCAGCCGCCCAATGAGAACTCTTAAAGCTGGCCAGGGCCTAGGCTTCAGGCAACTTTGATAAGAGAGGGAAGCCAGGAATGGCCATGTATGTCCTAGCAAGCCCCAGTTATTACCAATTATGCTGAGTGGGGAGGAAACCTTACTTTTAAGCTCTGATAGAAAGAAACCAGTTGAGTCAGAACAGGAGAGTGAGGGAGCACTGGCGTTGGGCCAGGAAGACCTGTGACCAAACCCCAGCTCAGGCATTCTCAAAGGGTGTCACTTGGGCAAGGGGAATCTGTATAGAGGGACGAACGACTGCTAACACGCTTATAAGGCCAGGCACATCTCCCTTATCTGTCACCACAAATGCATGAGGAAGCACTTTCGCTCCTACTATGCAGATGAAGAAATGGAGGTTCCGAAACACACAGAGGTGCCCGCAAGCGGACACTGAAAATGCAAAACTGGGATCTGAACCCAGGTCTGTCTTCAGCCCTAGACTATGCTGGACTAGGGAACTCCATCTACCTTCATGGTGGCTAGGTCCTCAGTGCTTCAAAATGCCAGCAATGTACAAGACCTGCACAAGCACTTCCAGGACCCCCTCCTGAATCCCTTTCTCATAGGTTTCCTCCTCCAGGTGACTCTGTACCAGGGCCCCCACTTCCCCGGTCACAGCTGGCAGGCTCAGCAGTAGACCCTGACCCAGGACCCTGGGGACAACCAGCTCCTCCTGGAGACTGGAACCCAGAACTCCAGTGTGTCGACCACAGGGCAGAGCCTTTCATCTTGGGGATGGAGGTACCCACGGGGGATGCTCTTGGGGGATGTGGGTAAGTGAAGGAGGGAGGTCCAGAGAGGCTGGTAGAAAGCAAAGCCGGCTCCATGGGAGAGTCCAAGACCATATGACAGGAGCCCGAGCTGCTGGGGAATTCTGGCCAGGCCAACTATGTTTTCTGCTCTGGGTTCCACAGAACCCACCTCTTCCATCAGTCCAGTTCCAGCCTGCTCTCTGTGATTAAGTTGGCTGAGTGGGCTCTGCTCCGTGAATGTAAGTGATACCTGGGCTAAGAATCATGTGTCATTCCAGTGAGACCTTGTCTCTACAAAAAAGTTAAAAGTTAGCCAGGCGTGGTGGTGCATGCCTGTAGTCCCAATTACTTGGAAGGCCAAAGTGGGAGGATCTCCTGAGCCTAGGAGGCTGAGGCTGCAGTAACCATGATCGTGACACTGCACACCAGCCTGGGTGACAAAATGAGACCCCAACTCCAAAAAAAAAGATCACATGCCATTGTCCCTTGCCTCCGCCTCTGCTGCTCCTTGGGGGTGTCAGGGCAAGCAAGAGGCTTCTGAAAGCAAAATCCAGGCAGCCCTCCCTGTTCACACCCTCCTCGTCAGGCTAGCCACGTGCAAAAATGTCTACCCAACCCTCACTCTCTGAACTGCAAACCTGCTGTCATGAACCTGCATCAATCACTCGTGGATCTGAGTGAGGAATGAGCAAGGCCTTCTGTCTCGGTTGTTCTCAGCCAGGACTATGCCTCCTGCTCCTGGCGCTGAAAGACGCTGGGCAGTCCCACCGCCCTCCTCCCCTTCTTTCTCGAGGTTAGATCTTTATTCCTAGCCCCAGTGTTTGCTCCTGCCAAGTCTATTTTACACAGTACCTTCGCTTCTTTAACATACAGCTTCTTTGTTTACTTATGTTCCTCCATGTCTGTGCTGCTGTTTGATATTGTTGCATACTGAACACAAAAACTCACTAATGAGTTCATCACTTTGTAAACAATTAGGTAACTGGTGTTTCAATTGCTCTACATTAATGCAGCGACTCTTGGCAGTTGCTATAACGTGGGTGTTTGGGGAAACCGGGTAGGAGCACATGATCTCCCTCCCCTATAAAATAATGTAACACAGGCTTGGAAAATTCTCTATTCAACATTTTCAGGAACAGATTAGGTCTGCACAAAGGATGTTTGTGGTTAGTATCACTCAACCTTCTGAGAACACCGAGGCTAAGAGACAGGATGTGTGCAAAGGCCCATCATCTGGCCATATCCGATGGCCCAGAAATGTCTACTTGACCTCCGATCATGGTTGCTTGGGAATCTACCTCTCTGGGGTCTCAGTCAGGGGTGGAGCAGTGACCCAGAAAAGCCCACTGGTCGGCACACTTCTCACTCATGTTGACTGGCATAGAGATGAGCCTATGACACACAACCATGTGTTTGCTGAGACTTTTGACTTTTACTCTTTGCTGCTGGGTGTGAGCCCAGAGCTGCTGTGGCCATTTTGCAACTATGTAGAATCCATGGAAATAGGAATTGGAATGAGAGGAAGAAGCAGGTCAGATGATGCCACAGAAAACCCTGGATGAAGCCATGCCCGAAGCCTGGAATGTTTCTTCTTCTGGGACATTCAGTCACACCAGCCAGAAATATGTCCCTGTTTACTTCGGTCAGCTTGGTCTCTGTCACTGGCAACGGAAACGTTGACTGACAGAGGAAAGGCAGACAGTCACTTCAGGCATCCCAGGAAGACAGTCGTCACTTCTGTCGCTTGAGAGGTGGCGCAGCCCCTTACCAGGAGGCAGGGAGCATCCATGTGACTAGAAAGGCAAACTCCCATGGCCTCCCAAGACAGCATGTTCCAAGGAATTTGGGTATGTCCTATCAGGAGGAACCACACTTCTCATGGCTGCTGCGAGCTGCTTGCCTCTGGTGATGTCAACATGAAACTACTGACCCACAGATTAGTTGTGCTACCTTAGCAGGGATGGACTTACACATAGCAGTCCATGTTTTGCATGGTCCCTGTGACTGGTGGTACACATGGTGTTTTTCGTTTTGTTTGTTCATTCATTCATTCGTTCATTCATTCATTCATTCACCAAACACTGACTGGACACACACTGTAAGTTAGGCCTTGAATAAAACACTAAGGAGAGAGAGGAAGAGGAAGACATGGGTTGGGCATGGTAGTTCATGCCTATAATCCCAGCACTTTGGGAGGGGCAAGGTGGGAGGACTGCTTGAGCCCAGGAGTTTGAGACCAGCCTAGGCAACACAGTGAGACCCTGACTTTCCAAAAAATTTAAAAAATTAGCCAGACATGGTGGTGCATGCCTGCAGGTCCAGCTACTCAGGAGGCTGAGGTGGGAAGACCGCCCAGGCCCAGGAGGCTGACACTGCAGTGAGCTGTGATTGTGTCACTGCACTCCAGCCTGGGCCACAGAGGGAGGCTCCAACTCAAAAAAAAAAAAAAAAAAAAAAAGAGGAAGACATGGTTCCTGCCCATGACAGTTACAGGTTGGAGAGGAGACCGCCAAGCAGACAACTTCAGAACTGTGGGGGACAGAACAGGTGGCCCTCGTTGGCCAGGGAGCAAAGTCAGACAAGCTTCCCAGAGGAGGAGTCACACGGGGTACAGGAGTTACCCAAGTCCTGAGTGGGTTAGGAAGGCACAGGTGTGTTCTCAGCAAGTAGCAGGTGCAAAGGCCTACAGGGAGGGGACAAGTGACAGAAGAGACTCAGGTCTGTCTTCAGGGTTGAGCAGCCCCGAAGTCCAGACCCACTTAAAAAAAACAGCTCACCAGATCGCTCAGAGCTCAAGTTCAAAATCTGTACTCCAAAGTCACCCAGAAACTATTTCTAGTTCGCTCTCCTTTCTGGGGCAGGCACCAAGCACACTTTCCCTTACTCGGGAAATAGTACACCTCAAAGCATAAAGCACAAAGCGCATCACTTATGAACCACAAGTCAAGGCCTCTAAAGTTGCAGGGGAACGTAAGCCCAATTAAACACTTTCCCTCCCTGCAGCTCAGCAGAGACACCGCATCCTTACCTGGAGGTCGAAGAACTTGCTGTAGCGCCGGTAGATGGCCTCAGTGGAGCCGCTAGACCACGTGACCCGGATGATGTAGACCTGCAGGAAGCAGCAGGAGGTGGGAGTTAGCATCAGCGTGGCCTTCCCACCTCTTGGACCAAGAAAGACCTGGGTTTGAATCTCAGCTCTGCTAATAACCAGCCGGACATGTTGCTTGCTCCATGTCTCAGCTTCCTCAGTAAAATGGGTACAATAATCCCCAACTCCAGAGTTGTGCACAGGGGGATGCGTGGGCACCAGGTCAGCTCAGGAGAAGCTGCTATTTTCTGCACTGTAAGGAATTCTTGCTCCTCGCTCAATTCAGAGAGCCACGGGCTATTTTGCCAGTCACTCCTAAAATCTTGTCTTTCATCAGAAGTCATGGAGACCTGCAGTTCTTGGCCACGTCTCCACAGCTGACCCGGCATGCCACTTCCACCACTGACGACAAGGGCCAAGTTATATTTTCCTCTTGAGTCTCAGTTTTTCCTTCTGTGAAATGGGTTAGCAGCATCTGCTTCTTCTACCTCCCAGAATCTTTTTTTGTTTGTTTGGCTAGTCAGAGTCTCACCCTGTTGTCCAGGCTGGAGTGCAGTGGCATGATCATGGCTCACTGCAGCCTCGACCTCCTGGACCCAGTTGATCCTTCTACCTCAGCCTCCCAAGTAGCTGGGACTATAGGTATATCTCACCACGCCCGGCTAATTTGTGTATTATTTTTTGTAGTGATGAGGTCTTGTGTTGCCCAGGCTAGTCTTGAACTCCTGGGCCCAAATGGTCCTCCTGCCTCAACTTTCCAAAGTGCTGAAATTACAGATTTGAGCCACCGCTCTCAGCCATGTGTGATGAAATTAAGGACGAGGAACCATTTGATACAGCACGGGGCTGTGTCCACAACCTCGTCACAAGTCATGGCACACACAGAAAACAATACATCGACAACAAATTAGGGCACACTGAGGTGGGCTGGAGGTCAGAGGCCTTCGGTGATCCAGACAGGAGGTAGACACCTAAAGGCAGAGGGATCAGCACACCTGTGACCCACTCCTGGACTGCAGAGACTGTCTGTTGCTACAGGGTAGTCATGACAATGAAACTACACACATATGAAAATGCTCTTTGGAAACAGCGAAATGTCATACAAATAAGAGGGGCTCATTGTTGCCAGAGGCCATGGGGTTAACAGGCCGGGCCCCTGTCCCAGGAGTTGAGGTTCAGCAGGAGAGACAAGACGTGCATAAAGATGCCTGAAATGGGGCAGTGGCTGCCGGCGGTTTTTTTTTTTTTTTTACCCAGAATCAATTACCATCTCTTCCAACCAGAACACCTTGGGAACCTTCTTCCCTACCCTCAAGCTCATCCCTTTAGGTAGAGTTGGGGACATTCACTGCCCACTGTGATTGGCTGATGGGTGAACATGTGACCTGAGCTGGACCAATCAGAATCAGCAGGACTCAGCGTGGGACTTCTCTCTTGAGAAAGACTAGCCTTTCTGAGGTTGCTGGGCTCAGGATGGGGAGCTACCAGGAGCTATGTTATCATTACCTGGGAGGCACCTGCCTGAGAAAAAAGCCATCATCTGTAGAGCCCTGATGGCACAGTCAGACCCTTATTGTTCAGCTCTGCTTGAAGCTAAATCTATTCTGGGACATCCAGTTTCCTGGGCCAATAATCATGTCTTGGTCACACCTGCTCTCTTGAATTATTTTTGCAGCCATCTTAAGCTAGGTTTCCCTCACATGTAATCCAATCCTGACTGGTACAGGAAGCAGGGCAGGAAAGAGATGTCTGAAGCTTGGAGACACCATGGTGTACCTGGATGGTCTCGGAGGATGAGGGAGAACAAAGACCAGCTTGGGGTAGGAAAACTGTGCTGGGCAGGGGTTTCTAGAGTGGTTTTTAGCTAGAGTCTCTTTTCAAATGAGTTCTTATGAGGATGCTCACATTCCAAACAGAAGAAGGTAGAGCAGCTTCAGGGACTGAAGCCAGAGCCCAGCATGAACATCGTGGACTTACAGGAGAAGGTTCTCCAGGGGAGAAGAGATGGAAAATGGAAAGATAAATCAGGACAGGAAGGGAGAAGGCCTTGAATATTGAGCTAAGGAACTCATCAGTCATGACCTCTTCAAAGCCAAAGAAGTGTGGCAGAAAGGAAGGGACTTGGGCTCTAGACCCAGGAAGCTCTAGACACACATGATTTCCTAGCTCCTGGAGCCTCAGCTTTCTTATCTGTAAAATGGGCTCATCCAGCCCACCTCACAGTTGTAACCATGATGAGGGAAAGTTCCTTGCCAGGCCAAGAGGGAATAGTCAGAAATCTGAGGCTTCGTGCCGCCTGCCCAATGCCTACCCCATCTCTGCGCATAAGAACAGGCTATTGTGAAGCCAAGGACTTGGGTGTCCTGACCCACCCTGTCCCTTGTGCTCCCTTGTCCTCAGATAACTCTTGGAGCAAGAGAACAGACCAGGGTATCCTTTAGGAGAATAGGGTCAAGCATCATCTCAGAAACTCGTATCTCCAAACCACCTGAACAGGGATGGTACATTGGATTTACAAAGGAGACCTCAAATCACTTCTGCAGTTGTCAACCCTGCTTCATCGACTCCAGCAGGGAGATTCTGAATGGTTCCCACTCGTTCACGCAACAACGTCTACTAATCACCTCTTGTGTGCCAGGCCCTCAGCTAGGTGCTGGGATATGTTAGGGAGGAAAGCAGCCCCTGCCCTTGTTGAGTGGGAAGATAGCCAAGAAGCCAGCAAGTAGGCAAAGAAGGATGAATGACCAGAGGTGTGGGGGGTGTCTCCCAGGTCTGGCTGGGTCCTGGTCACAGCGATGGTTCAGGGATGATGACATCATGGAAGAGACCCCATTCTAGGGCTTTTGGTGGCCCTAGACTCTCTGCTGAAGGGGGTGGCTGCTTGGGAGAAGAAAGGGGTCTTAGAATGGAAGGTCTATCTAAGGAGGCAACCCCTGAACTGCGACCTGAAGGGTGAGGGGCAGGTGGAGCCAGAGCTGAGGAAAGGGTGTTTCAGACAAAGAGAAAAGTAGGAACAGAGGTGTGGAGGCTGGACAATGCTTGGCTTGTGTAGGGAACAGGAGATGTCATGGCAGGACAGAGCGGCGGGAGGTGGGGAGGAACAGGCTGGGAAGGAGGAGGCTTGGGGAGAGGGGACTGAGGGAGGCTTACGACGAGGGGCTTGTGGGCTGCACAGTGGAGTCTGAATTTTATTCTATGGAAGTTTTCAGGGCTGGGGTAGGAGTCATGTGACATGATCCAGGTTACATGTTTAAAAATATCCATGCATGCATATATATCCCTCCAGCTGCTGTGTGGAAACATTTGAAGAGGGACAGGATTTCCAGTAAGGAGACTTTTGCACCACTGACAGGAAGTCCAAGCTGAGAGGGACCACAGAACACAGCTTATCTAATGGCCTCCTCTTCCAGGTAAACTGAGGCCCAGAAAGAAAAAATACTGCACCCAAGGTCTCTGTCCCTGAGGGTGTTCATGAAAAGTTCAGATGACTGTCAAGGACTTTGCCAATGCAGATTTAAAAACAAGAAAGAAAAAAAAACAAGAATGAGCATCAAAATTTTTTTCATAAAACCAACAAAAAGCATATTCCCATAAATGGAAAAAAAAATCTGCTTACACAATTCTTGCTTGACCTCTTGTTTACAATTGTTAAAGGTCTGTACGTTCAGTACAAGGGATCTGCACAAGCCTAATTGACTTATTGGAATCAACCTCTGAGCACAACTTGATGTCTGCATTTTTAGGCACAGATCTAATTCTTTTAATGAGAACTGTCCTAGCACGGGGCTCTGTCATGTCCTGGCTTTGGAGGCTGGTGAGAGACCACGTGCCCCAGGTCCCAGAACCAGTTCTGCTGCTGCTGAGATATAAGAGGCCCTCATCTCCCTGGCCATGGTGCCCTTCTCTCTAAAATGGGGACAGCTGTCTCCCTTGAGAACCAGCAGCAGCAGCTCACGGTCACGAGACTGTCCAGTGCCTGGCGCGCCTTAGGAGTACACCTTAGAATGTTCTTGCTGACCCGGTACCCTGTCCCCTCTTTTGTTACAGGACCACGAATTCCCCTTAGAGAATTGCCTCTTTCCCTCCCCTCATCTTTGTGATGGGATGGGTGCATCTCCCGTGCCTGGCCAGCCACAGCACTGCCTGACCCTCGCCACACAACAGTTCAGGGATGACAACACCACAGAGGCTACCCGGTTCTAGAGCTCTGGTGGCACATGTCATCAGGGAAGAGACTCTTTTGCCCCTGGCACTCGCTGGCTGTGAGGAGAAGTTCACGCCACAAGTTTCACATAGAGGATGCCTGTCACACTGGGGACAGCAGAGCCAGAGGGAGCAGAGCTAAGGCCCTGCGGCAGCATCTGAACCCCCAGGTCTAGGCCAAGTCCTCACATTTCTCTGACACGAGAGCCAAAACAGTCCCTTTCTTGTTTAAACCAGTTTGAGCTAGTTTTGGCTACTTGTGACCAAAGCAATTCGAACACACTAGCCCTTGTTTTTTTTTTCATTTTGTTTTCAGAGCCAGAGTCTCACTCTGTCACCCCGGCTGGAATGCAGTGGCACAATCACGGCTCACAGCAGCCTTGACCTCCTGGACTCAGATGATCCTCCTGCTCAGCCTCCCGAGTAATTGGGACCACAGGTGTGCGCCACCATGCCTGTCATTTTTAAATTTTTTGTAGAGATGGGGTCTCGCTATGTTGCCCACGCCGGTCTCCAACTCCTGGGATCAAGTGATCCTCCCCTGCCTCTGCCTCTCAAAGTGCTGGGATCATGGGCGTAAGCCACTGCACCTGGATAGCCCTTGTTTTTGGTTTCTTTTAACATTCCAAACAGAGGTATACTCAGTGGTTTGGCATTCATGAATAAAATGCAGGCTTCCTCACAGCAGCATTGTTCACAATGACCAAAAAGAAAATGTGGTTTACACACACAATGGGACTTTATTCAGCTTTAAGTAGAAAGGAAATCTTGATGCTATGACATGGAAGAAATTTGAGGACAATATGCTATGTGAAATCAGCCAGTCACAAAAGGACAAACACTGCCTGATTGTGTGAGGTCCCTAGAGCA
This sequence comes from Cephalopachus bancanus, assembly GCA_027257055.1. NCBI lineage: Eukaryota > Metazoa > Chordata > Mammalia > Primates > Tarsiidae > Cephalopachus > Cephalopachus bancanus. The sequence goes on from JAPVLO010000007.1 coordinate 329,713, forward strand.
GTCAAATTCATAGAGACAGAAAGCAGAATGGCTGCCAGGGAGGGGGACGGGTTGCTGCCGTTTGATGGGAATGGCGTTTCAGCTCAGGGAGACAACAGATGTTCTGGAGATGGATGGGGGTGATGGTTGCACAACAGTGGGAATATACTTAATGACCCTGAACTGTACCCTCAAAAGTGGGCGAGAGGGCCAACTTTATGTATGCATATGTTACTGTGATGTAAAATATATATCTGGCCCGGCTCAGTGGCTCAGCCTGTAATCCGAGCACTTTGGGAGGCCGAAGCGAATTGATTGCCTGAGCCCACGGGTTCGAGACCCACCCGGGCAACTTGGCGAGACCTCGTCTCTACAATAAATCAAAAATTAGCCAGGCATGGTAGCATGCTCCTGTAGTTCCGGCTACTTGGAAGGCTAAGGCAGCAGGATCGCCAGGGCCCAGCAGGTCGAGGCTGCGGTGGTCAGAAGTATGCCACTGCACTCCAGTCTGGGCGACAGAGTGAGACTCTAACTCAAAAAAAGTTTTTGGTCTTGTCAATTTGGATGCCTTTTAGTGCTTCTGCCATTTTTTGTTTCACCTCTTCCACACCCATAAAATATTTCCCTTTGAAGACTTTTTTTTTTATCCGGGAAACAAAAATAAAAGTCAGTAGGAGCAGGTTTGGGTAAATAGGAGGGTGGGGCACTGGGGTCATGCTGTTTTTGGTCAAAAACTGCTGAACACTCAGTGTGGTGTGGGCCGGTATGCTCATGGACCACCCGTCATGAAACAGGCAAACCCGTTGAAAGAATCTCAAAAAAAACAAAAATCCCTAAAGCTGAACCCAGCCTCTCACAACAACACTAGCTGGTACACTGAGGCCAGGGGGTTTCCTAGTGGGGGAAGCCCGTATTACAGGGGGCCCATCCTCCAAACACAATCCCATTTTGTGGGGGGGCTCCCCTTGTATGTTCAGAGCATATTTTTAAAAGTCTCAAACTCCAACAGTAAGGAAACAACCAACCCAATTACAAGATGGTCCAGAGACTAGAACCGACACTTTATCAAAGCGGGCACATAGCCGGCAAGGAGGTCCATGGAAAGGAGGCTATCGCCATTAGCCAGTAGAGAAAAGCAGCATACAGTGGTGATGAATGAGATGCCACCATTCCTCTATCAGAATGGCTGAAATAAGAAATACTGACAATAATAAGTGCTGATGAAGACATGTGACAACCGGACTCTCATACGCTGTTGGTGGGAAAGCAAGATGCCACAACGACTCTGGGAAGACTCTCAGTGGACACTGGATCATGGGGTCAAAGACTGTTGGAGACAGGATGGTCACATGGTGTCAAAGTAGGACCTCACGATTACTTTCCTGGCAAAGGGGAAAATATGTAAGCGGGTACAACTGCAATCAGGTGACCAAACCTAGCATCAGTGATACAGGGACAGTCAGACATGGTGTGGTCCTCGAGATGATGCTATATGAAGCAGACAAAATCTGTTGGTATTGTCAAAAATGTGTAACTTGATCTCAAACTTGTGATCCCAAGTTCCAATTTATGAGAAACATAGGAGGCAGAGCAACAAGGTAAATGACACTATAAGGTGGCAATCAGACAAACCCAGAATGTGGAATGTTCTGCAAACCAACTAACAGGGCACAGCTCAAATGCTACTTCCTCCAAGAAGCCCTCCCGACTGCTCCCTCCCCACCAATATGAGGTTAGGTCTCCCTGCTTTATGTCTCATTAGCACCTGTACTTCCCATTGCAAAGCCAATGACACTTTACTGCAATTGCCTAAGTGTCTGCTTTCCCACTAGGTTCTAAGAGCAGGGACCTGGCCTGCTTTGGTCACTGACTGCTGTAGGTCTGGTATGGAGCACCGAGGGAAATCTACACTTCCTGACGTGAGACACCATGTCAGGCCCTCGCGGACAGGAGCCTGAGGTCTGCGAAAGGAACCCCAGCCACATCACTGAGGTCGTTCTGCCCCTTGCTTGTCCTCTCTGCCCCTGCTCTGCTTCACCACAATCTGTAAACACTGCTCCCCGTCCCTGGAGCAGCGAGTTTTGGGGAGCAGCTGGGGCTCCCTCTGTTTCAGGAACAGGGAAGCACAGAGACCACAACTGGGGTTCTGAGCATCAAGGAGGGTTTCTCCTGCTCCCCAGCAGGAGGCCTGGAGCAGAACAAACCACCGCCCCAATCTCTTCTCACACAGCCTCGGCAGCAGGGCCAGTAGGTTCCAACCACATCCAGACTCCCAACCCCACTGCAAACCCTGATTCACCAGGGCCGGAAGCACTGGGTTTCTTCACTTCCCCCAAGTCAGCCAGGAGACCGGCTGGTGGGGAGGGGAGGACGGGAGGCCGTGGGGTGCGGTGGGCTGAGCCACAGCCGGTGTGCTGGTGGGTGGAGGCTGGAACCTGGCCTTCCCCAAATCCCCAGGAGCCACAGGCCAGGTTAATGTTTCTCACTCTTTCCTAGAGAGGGACGGAGGCCCAGAAGTACGGTGTGCCTGAGGTCACCCGGCCACCAACTGCAGTGCGAGGTCTCAAGCCCAGGTCATCTCTAATCCTGCCGGCCTTGACCCACCGGGGAATCAGGCCCCGCCCCGGCAGCTTGGCCACAGTGGAGCTCATCGTCCAAACGGTACTGAGTGGACAGCACATCCTGCTCCTCTCGTTGTTCTGGGAGCTTGTGGGGTTCAGTGGTAACGATGGCCCAGATCCACAGCCTGCTTCCTTCTCAACTAGCTTCATGGTCTTGGGAAGGTTGCTTAACCTTTGTGATTCAGTTTCCCCATCTGTAAAGAATGAGGATACCAATACTAACAACCTCAAGTTGGGGTGAGGATTAAATGAGAATTCGCACAGGAAGTGCTCTGCTCAGTGCCTGGATACGGCAAATGCTCAGTAAAGGGAAGTCGTATCACCAGCACCGCTGTGACCATGACCATGACCGTCATCATCAACACTACGAGCACAGGGACACAAAGCCAAGGAGACCACGTCCCTGCTCACCCTCCCTACCAATGGACTTCCCACAGACCATCCCACCTCTCTCCATTCCAACCCTGGGGTTCTGCCTTCACTGGTTCTCCCTGTTCTCCGGGTCCCATGAGGGCACAGAGGGACCGTCTCTCCTTGGTCCTGCAACACAGGCACATATCACCTGAGCCGGGGCTCCACCCCCACTCCAAGGCCCTGACCCACCCCCACTCTGACTCCTAGGTCTCAGTGGAAGAGAGCCGTGTGTGTAGCCCAAATGCCAACTGCCACACACTGGCGAGTCTGCTCCGCCAGCCCTGGTGTCTCCTCCTCCACTCAGGGTTGTGAATTGCCCCAGGGAGCCCCCACTGAGAGGCAAGGAACACGGTCTGCTCCTGGGTGGTGTAACAGTGGTAGGTGTGTTGCCTGGGCCGCTGGGACCCTCTTCCTCTGCAGGGCCCTCTTCTTCTGTCCCAGGGCCCCCAGAAGCCACTTTTCTTAAACTTGGGCCACTATTAAAAGAAAGGAACAAGAGCCCCTCCCTGGATGGGCATGTCCATGGATACCCCACTTGAGAAATACCACCTGTCTCACCTGACTCCATGGCCACAGCAGGTTGGTCCGTGGATACGGTCACCTGACCCAAGCCTGGCCAAGTCAGGTCCTTTCTTTCTCAGGACTCTGGAATTAGACCTGAACATGCCAGACCATCCACGGGAAGGGCTGCAGCCTGAGCCAGCCCTGCAGGCTGTAATGGACGTTTGGTCTGCAGAGAGGGACAAGAAAGGGACAGGTGCAAGGAGGAGAGAGATGGGAGGCTTGTGTGGCTCCAGCCAGCACTCCAGTTCCTGCTTCCCCAGCTGCTCGAGGCTTCTATGATGCATTACAGGGCCTGGGCCTTCCAGTTAATTCCTCCCCGTTTTTTTTTTGAGTTGGAGTCTCACTCTGTTGCCCAGACTGGAGTGCAGTGGCCGCTCCCAGCCACCGCAGCCCCGACCTGCTTGGCTCCGGCGATCCTTCTGCCTCAGCCTTCCAAGTAGCTGGAACTACAGGCGCGCGCTACCAGATGATTTTTTGATTTATTGTAGAGATGAGTCTCACCAAGTTGCCCAGGCGGGTCTCGAACCCGCGGGCTCAGGCAATCCACTCACCTCAGCCTCCCAAAGGCACGGGATTATAGGCTGAGCCACCAAGCCCGGCTTTTGATTCCCCTTTTGGCATGACTAGGATTTCTCTGCAACCAAAATAATCCCATGAAATATAGGGGGGAAGTTCAGGCATTCTCTTAGGTCAAAAGAACAAGCTGAAACAATGTAATCTCAATCTGAAACAATTATATAATTATACTGTATATAAATGCACATGTGTGCATACACACATACACAGTTGGTTCTCACAGCTTGCGGTAGTTATGTTCTATCAAGTCGCTGAGAATACTGGTTTAGCAAGTAGTTAATCACTGCTCCTAGGAGAAATACAGGGTCAGGGGCCTTCTAGCCTCTGTTCATATTCTTTCTTTTTTTTTTTTTCTTTTGAGGGGGGAGAGGGTCTCACTCTGTTGCCCAGGGATAGGGATGCTGGTCTTTCCTACTTCACAGGCTATTTTGCAAAGCTTGAACGAGATTTTATATATATATCTTTTTTCCTTTTTTGAATCAGAGCCTCTGTTGCCCAGGCTGGAGTGCAGTGGCATGATCATGGCTACCACAGCCTTGACCCGCTGGGCTCAGGCAATCCTTCCACCTTAGCCTTCCAAGTAGCTTGGACTACAGGTGTGTGCCACCACACTCGGCTAAGTTTTTGTAGAGAAAAGGTCTTGCCAAGTTGCCCAGGCAGGTCTCGAACCCCTGGGCCCAGGTAATCCTCTTGCCTCTGCCTCCCAAAGTAACAAGATTCTTTAAAGCTCTGGAAATGGAATACATGTTGGTTAGAATGCATGCTCATGGCTAAGCCTTGAGGGAAAGCGTTCACTGAACATGGTCCAAACCTTCACCCCCACCTCGTTCAAAAGGCCCAACCACAGCATAATGGGGAGGGGACTCCCAGTGCCGGGAGGACCCCCACCATTTGGGCATGTGGGCCCCATTCCAAGCATCAACAGCCAAGGGGTCAGTTCTTCCATGAATAAAGCTCTGATGTTCCACAGCAGAGTAGGGTGACTATAGCTAGCAACAATGTACCGTATATTTCAAAATAGCTAAAAGAGAGAACTTGAAATGTCTCCAACACATAGAAATGACAAATACTCAAGAAACTGGATACCCTCAATACCTGACTTGACCATTACACATTCTATCCATGTACGAAATATCATACGTACCCCATAAATATACAAGTATTATGTATCGACTTATAAAAAAGATTAAAGCCAGAATCGAGTTTAGAGGCCCTGGAAAAACAATAGGACTGCACCACAGATGGGCCAAGGTGCCTCTGCCAGGCCCCGGCACCCCTGGGCTGGCTGACGTCCTCCTCCCTGCTGACCCACTGGCCGAGATCCCCGCACACGGCCGCAGCTCTTGGAAAGGCCCCAGAATCCCGTCCACACACCGTCCCCTGGGCAGGATGATGGGAAACAGCTGCCGCCCTGCCCGGGAGCACGGCCATCTCACAGGTTGCCATCATATGAACTAAAAACCATAAGGTGCTTCTATCCAGTTAATATGATCTCTGAGGCACTGGGGAAAGTCCTCCCATCCCACTTGGCTCTGCAAAGCTATCTGGTGCAGTTTCCATGGCTGGCAAAGAACCCGGCAGAAATTCCCAGCTGAAATTAATTAGGGGGTGGGGCTGCTGCACTGGTCACATGACAGACATTATATTTTGGTCCCAGTGGATGCCGGGGCACGAGGTTTGATTTTTTTTTTTTTTTTTGACACCCTCTCCAACCCTTGTTGATCTCCTTTCTTAAAGAAGGAACAGACGACTTTAGAACAGGCAACACTGGCCAGGAGGAACTTAACACATTGATTTTCTTTTTCCTTTGAATTTTGTTTCCTTCTGTTTCTAGCAAGTGCTATTACTGTTCCCCTCCCCATTGACCGTAGAGAGTTAAAGTCTTCCTTTAAAAGTAAGTAAAAAAAGAGTCAGTTTGAAGAATACTACTAAATTAACATATAGCACAGGGAGTTTGTGGAGATGTCAAAAATCGTGATGGTGCTAGTGGGACTGAGAAAGAAGACAGTTCCGTTTTCGTGGAATTCCTTGTCATTCTCACTGTAGCTGGAGTTTTGTTGTTTGTAGACCAACAGGCTTCTAGAACCTCTCTGAAGTCAGAGCCCTCTCCTGGGTTCTGTACACACTGGCAGGTGGCCTGGAATGACTTGGGTAACTGAAGGAAACATCTCAAGAGAGGACCCAAGTCATTCGGGGCTGCTCCCCTGCAGGGCTGTGAGATTTGAGCTTCAGTAAAAACAGCTCTGTGATCCATTAGCAATACCTGCCAGGGGCAGGCAGCGGCGGGGGCTAGGGAGATGTGTGCTACATACCTGGAGATCCGGGTCTAGATCAACCTCCCCATATTACAGATGCAGATGGGGAGGGACCAAGAGTGACCTGCTTAGGGCTACCCTCTTGGCTGTGGACTCGTTCCACTTCCGTGACTGTGTCTGAATTTCCTTGTTAAGTCCTCTGTGCCTCTCTGAGCCTCCTGCACAATGCCATGCCCAGAGAACTTTAACCTGGAGAGCACTTAGGAGTGACTCAGGTCAGCAGTGAATCTGGCCTCCAGGAAGCCTCAGGATCCCGGAGAGGCCCTGTGTGTGGGTCTCCACACGGTCCATCCTGGTTTCCGTAACATAGTGCCTCTTTTAGCTCTTCTATATAGGTACAGGGTGTAACCCAGCAGCCTGCAGACAAATTGCCAGATGCTGTGGACCTGTGCTGTCACAAGACAACCATCAGCAGAGCCTTCAGACAGGACCTGGCCTCCATCACCAGCCATGGCCCTGCTCTGCCCACCTCAGGCAGAGAGCAGAGGGTTCGGGTTCCAAGCCTTTAAAATATTTGAAAACCTGCCTCTAGACCATTCCTTATTTGGTTTTTTACTGAGTCAGGGTCTCACTATGTTGCCCAGCCTGGTCTTGAACATTTAGCCTCAAGAGGTTCTCCCGCCTCAGCCTTCCAAAGTGCTGGGATTACAGGCATGAGCCACTGTGCTTGACCGCATCCCTTATTTGTACAGGCCAGAGAGGGAAAGGTCTTGCCCAGGGCCACACAGCCAGTAGGGAGGAGAGTTGGAACCAAAAGTCAGGGCTCTCCTTGGGAGGTGCTGAGGACTTGGCTGCCTGCTCCAGAATGCTGCTTCTCATACCTAAGAAACAGTGGAGCCCTTTTCAGATGAAGGGAGAAAACTGCTGTCTCTCATGCAGTACACCAAGGGCCTACGGCTCTTGTTCACATCCAGTGTCTGCAGCGAGTCATGAACCCATGATCACTAAAGCCGTCCTGCTCTGCAGGCAGAGAGAGCTCAAACCCAAAGCACGTGCAGTCCTGGAATCAACGAGCAGTGGTGGCTTCAGGAGCAGTGGTGTATGCCTGTAATCCTAGCACTTTGGGAGGCTGAGGTGGGAGGCTCGCTTGAGCCCAGGAATTCGAGGCTGCAGTGAGCCATAACTGTGCTACTGCACCCTAGCCTGGGCAACAGAGCGAGACTCTGTCTCAAAAAAAAAAAAAAAAAGATCCAGCTGAACCCATTTCCTGCAGAGAAGGGTTTTAGGAATATGTCCGAGGGTCCTCAGACCCCTGTTAGGGAAGCATCCCCCAAAAGGTGGGTGCACCCCTCTCCACTAAGCACCCTCACTGGCTGGGCTTTGAGCTGGCAGATCCTGGGACTGGCTGGGTTGCAGGTGCGGCCCTTTAGAATACGCTGCCCAGGCTACCCGGCTCCTGAGCAGGGTCCTCAGGGGAGCAGGGGGCGGGGAGGGAGAGGAAGGAAGAAGAGTGGAGGGGAGGAGAGGCCGCAGGACAGGCTCGCCGGCTTGACTGGCTCGACTCTGCAGCTCCAGGTGGAGACCTGGATCCCTGCTTCCCACCTGCCGCCTCTCCCGGCTGCTCACCCGTCGACCAGATGCAGGTCAGCGCTGCAACCTTTTTGCAACTGCAACACCCTGCAGTCTGTCTGATTTCCCAGCCTCCTGGGCAGCGTCACCACCAGAAGTGGGAGGCTAGAAACTGAGGCACACAGCAGAATCAGGTCAAGCGCTGGGACCCCACTGGCCTCCGAAGCACCCGCTCCTTCTCCCAACTCCCCAAGGCCAGGCTGTGGCTCTCCTGGCCCCAGGCCAGTGCCTCCTTGTCCCCCGCTCAGCGACAGGAATCACCAGGCTTGGGCACCACAGTGAGGGGCACACTGGGGGTGGCAGGCTGCCAAGTTTTCTTTTTTCCCTCCCAGTTTTTTCAATTAAGTGAATGCTTGGAATTGGGCCCAAATACAAGTGCTCGTGGTGTTTCACGTCAGACAAGATGCTCCGGATTCAGGTCTGTGTCCCCACTGTTCTCTGGCCATGGGGCACGCAGTGGAGGCTGGGTGGATGTGGCACCAGGGCCCCGGTTATGCCTGTGTGCAGAGTGTGCCGAGTTGGGAAATGGAGGCAGGAGATGGGAGGCCAGCGGTCTCTAAAGTTAAAAACCTGATCTTTTCCCCCTGCCTCCAACTCTTCAGTTCATTCATTCACTTGGCATATAGGTACTGAGACCTACCGTGGACCACGCTCTAATCCAAGGGCTGCGATGGAGGGAGATACAGTCCCTGCTGTGGTTTGGGGGCCTCGGCAACCTGTCTTGTCTGCCCCCAGCCTGGCTGGCTCTCCTCTGGCCCGGGACCCAGCATGTGCCTCTGCGGGGCTGATTTCCTCTCCTTTCCCTCCTAAGCGCCTCTTCATTTCTCCAGTGTCAGCTCCGGGGTCCCTCCCCCTTGGAAGCCTTCCTGGACATTCCAAGCCTGGGTTTAGCTCCCATTCTCTGGGTTCCCACAGCAGCGAGGGCCACCCTGTCTCTGGGGGTGCTGGTTTGTTTTCATGATGTCACCTCCACACCCCTGGGAGCCCTCAAAGGATGGGGTGGGGTCTGTCTGCGCACCAAGGTCCCCCCAGTGCCTGGGGGCTTTCGGGAATTGCCTGATAGAAGACATACAGGCAGAGACAGACAAGAAGCTGAAACAGGACCACACAGTCAAAAACCAAGGTGAACTCACTCAAGGCTCCCTGTGTCCGGAGAGTAACAATGCTCTTGAAATGGCTGAATGAACAGCTCTCTGTCAAGGGCACCAGAGACAGAGCCAGCTATGCCACAGACGAGAATGTGGGCATGGGCCCAGCCCTGGAAGGGACATCAGAGAAATCAGTTTCTCCAGGCAGGTCATGGCGAATAAGAGAGTACCCCAGGAACAGTTTAAACCCAACACAGAAGCCTTATGCCATTGTGTTTAAGAGACAGGATAGCCTAAGAGACTGCTTTGACGGCTCGATGGCTCAGCCTGTAATCCCGCGCTCTGGGAGGCCAAGGTGGGTGAACTGCCTGAGCTCGCGGGTTTGAGACCCACCTGGGCAACTTGGTGAGACCTCATCTCTACAACAAATCAAAAAATTAGCTGGGCGTGGTAGCGCACACCTGTAGTACCAGTTACTTGGAAGGCTGAGGCAGAAGGATCGCCAGAGACCAGCAGGTCGAGGCTGCGGTGGCCGGGAGCGGCCACTGCACTCCAGTCTGAGTGACAAAGTGAGACTCCAACTCAAAAAAAAAAAAAAAAAATTATTCTGTCGTGGTGAGTACAAGAATGCATCACATAATGCTACAATAAAGTAGAGAATTTTACTGCATGCACATAAAGTAAAAAATTAAAAATAACAATCACTCCTGGCTGGGTACGGTGACTCATGCCTATAATCCTGGCACTTTGGGAGGCTGAGGTAGGAGGATTGCTTGAGGCTAGGAATTTGAGAACTAGCCTGAGCAACACAATGAGACTCTGTCTCTGCAAAAAATTAAAAAATTAGCCGGGTGTGGGGGTGTGCGCCTGTGGTCCCAGCTACTCAAGAAGCCAAGGTAGGAGATGTTGAGCCCAGGAATTTGAGGCAGCAGTGAGCTATGGCTGCACCACTACACTCGAGCTTGGGCCACAGAGTGAGACCCTGTCTCAAAAAACAGGAAAAAAAAAAAAGAAAACCACTCCTTAATGTCACTAATACATTCTCTCTCTCTCTCTCTCTCTCTCTCTCTCTCTCTACACACACACACACACACCTTAGAATACTCCAGTAAGAATCTCAGCTCTACAACTTGGCACTGCTGTCACTTTGCAAGTCACTCCACAGCTCTGAGCCTTCATTTCTTCACCTGTGAAACAAAGACTAGAACCCATTTTCTAGGATCGGCTGAGGATGAAAGGGGCTAATGCATGACAGGTGCCTGGCACACTGCCTGGCCACAGACAGCTTTCAGGCCGGTCGCTAATAGCCCATGACACACTGGAGGCTTGGACTGATGAGTCGCCACCTCCCTGGGGCCAACTCAAACCCTGCAAAGGAAGATCCGTTAGGAGGACAAGTCAAGAATGTCCGCGAGGGCAGGGAAGTACTGCCCACCCTCCAGGCACACTTCCTTGGATTGTGATGTCGTGTCCAGAGGGGTGGGCAGCAGGGCAGGTCAGGTGCCTCCACTCCTTGGACGGAGACAAGGAGAAGAGGACCCACTTGCTGCTCCAGGCACGGCTCTGCGGTCCGCCGGCTGCCAGCTCACCTCCCGCTGTGCACACATCTGGCCGAGGTGGCGCAGAGAATGTTCCAATGGCAAGCAGAGGTGCTGGCAGCTAGGGCCAGGCTCAGTCGGAAGCAACCTGGAGGCTGGCTTTCTAGGAAAGTCTCCAGGGCGGGCACTTGCAGCTCGTTGAGACCTCCAGGCTGCCAGGCCTCAGGAAGCCTGGGCCCCACAGGGGCAGAACTGGAGAAAGGTCTTGAGTCGGGGCCTCTCCTACACTGACAAGGCTGCCTGGGTGAGGGGGGCTGCTGGCGAGAGTGCCCACCAAGGGCAGGGCACACAGGCGGGGGTCAGAGGGTCCTCAAAGGGCACACGACAGGGACAGCAGAGCAGCAGCCCACACATCCTCTGCACAATCATAGCCTGGGTTTCTGCAACAGCCTCCACCTGGCCTCCTGCCTCCAGGATTCAGGAGCCCAGGACACACCCCCCCAGTACAGAAGAAGTGACACATGGTCTTCCTCCACCTGCCAGCGCCCAAGCAGAGTCAGAGACGCTGGAGTAGAGAAGTACAGAGGCTGAGGTTGTCTAAACCCGAGCTGCTGTCTGGGGAGATTCAGGCTGCAGCCACCAGGTCCTGGGCTGGAGGCCCCAGAGAGCGTCAGGAGCTCTCCCGGCCATGAGCAGAGGCCACACCACATGGAACAGGCACCAGGCCTCAAGACAGCAGCAGTGGGAACAGCGCAGACTCTGAGCTGGACAGACCTGGGATCCAATCCTGGCCACAGTACTCCACTGGGTTCCCAAAGGAGCCACTTAGGAGCCTCAGTTCTCCCATCTGAGAAACAGGAATGCTCAGCCAGGAACAGCGGCTCGTGCCTGCAATCCCAGCACTTTGGGAGGCTGAGACAGGAGGCCTGCTTGAGACCAGCCCGGGTCCCATAGCAAGACCTCCTCTTTCAAAAAAAAAAAAGTCTGAGTGTGCTGGTGTGCACCTGCAGTCCCAGCTACTTGGGAGGCTGAGGCAGAAGGATCGCCTGAGTCCAGGAGGTCAAGGCTGCAGTGAGCTATGATCGTGCCACTCCAACTTGGGCAACAGTGAGACCCCCGACTCAAGACAAAACAAAACAGGGGCATCATGCCCTGGGCTAGGAGGAACTTAGCGTGTAGCTGCCATGATAGTGTTGGTCCCCTGGGGGGGGGTCTCAGCATCAAAGCTGGGCAGCCTGGTGGGCTAACAGGAAGAGCTGTCCAGGAGGAGGCCGACCAAGCTGACCCGGATCCTCTCTTGACAACTCCTATATCCAAACTGGCCTGGGTCTGGCCTCATCCTCTCATTCCACTGGGCTTGGGAGGCAGGGAGAGAAGGAAGAAAGAACCAGACTCAACTGCAGAAGGAGTAGCTCTCAGATCCTGGGGACAGCCAACTCTTAGGGTGTCAGAAGGGCAGGGGAAGCGATCTGGCACTGGATAAAGAAGAAGGCTACAGAAGTGGGTTTCAAGCTTTGTAAAGTCAAGGAGTCCTTTTCCTGTTTGAAACTGTATGTGGCTCCCGAAGGCCAGGTTCTGTAGGTACCATCGGCTACCCCCAGATCCCTCTTCTCATCTGGCAGACGAGTCCCATCCCCGTCCCAATTCTGGTCTCAAACTCCTAGCCTCCAGCAATCTTCCCACCTCGGCCTCCCAAAGAACCGGGATTATGGGTGTGAACCACCACATCCAGTCCCTGTGTGGACTTCTATGTCATCCTATACTGTCCTCTCCCCTCTAGAGAAAACTTGGATAATAAATAAAATATAGTTACTTAAATGTGATCACCAACAACGTTCAAGAGTCTATAATGTGCTGAGTATACTTCATTTCAGCAATCTCCTCTGGGGTCACACTGCATAGCTTCCTTTCTGCAGTAGAGGTAAGTAAGACCCAGGGAGGTTAAGTACCTTGTTCAACCCAAATGGGAAAATGCAGTCTGATTGTGGAGTCCAAGGTCTTTTTTTTCTTTTTGAGTCAGAGTCTCACTCTGTCGCCCAGGCTGGAGTGCAGTGACATGCTCATGGTCACCGCAGCCTCGACCTGCTGGGCTCAGGTGATCCTTTTGCCTCAACTTTCCAAGTAGCTGGGACTACAGGCGGTGCTACCATGCCCAACTAGTTTTTTTGATTTACTGTAGAGACGAGGTCTTGTCAAGCCCAGGCTGGTCTTACACCCCTAGGTTCTGGCAATCCTCTTGCCCCTACCTCCCAAAGTGCTGGGATTACAGGTGTGGGCCACCACGCCTGGCATACTTAGTCTTAAACTCTGTACCTGTGTCCACCACCAGAGACAACACTTTGGACAAACTTCTTTCCAGACCCCGTTTCAATACAGAGAAATATTTCTTGAAATTAAGACCACACCATATATACAATTTGCTTTTCTCACTTGCCTTAGACAGTGAGCATTTTCCTGTTTCATTAAAAATTCCCTAAACACATTTTTTTTTTGAGTTGGAGTCTCACTCTGTCACTCAGACTGGAGTGCAGTGGCACACTCATGGCCACCCCAGCGTCAACCTGCTGGGCTCCAACGATCCTTCTGCCTCAGTCTTTCCAGTAGAGGGAACTACAGATGCCCCTACCATGCCCGGCTAATTTTTGATTTACTGTAGAGACGAGGTCTCGCCAAGTTGCCCGAACTGGTTGAACTCACAGGCTCAGGCAATCACTTGCCTCGGCCTCCCAAAGTGCTGGGATTACATGCTAAGCCAACAAGCCTGGCCGAACACACCATTTTTAAAGGTGACTTCACAGTCCACTGTAAGGCTATATGTCATTTAAGTAATTATGCTTCCAACAAGAAACATTTAGGTTACTTTGGACATTGTTTTAATTACCACCCTACTGAATATCTAAATACATAAATCTTTGTGTAAAACTGCTATAAATTTTAAGGGTGCATCCTTGGCTGGGTCATTTAGAGTGTTTCTCTCTCTCCCTTTTTTTTTTGAGTTGGAGTCTCACTCTGTCGCCCAGACTGGAGTGCAGCCTCGACCTGCTGGGCTCAGGCGATCCTTCCACCTCAGCCATCCAAGTAGCCGGAACTACAGGTACGTGCTACCATGCCTGGCTAATTTTTTGATTTATTGTAGAGATGAGGTCTCGCCAAGTTGCCCAGGTGGGTCTCGAACCCGCGGGCTTGGGCAATCCATGCACCTCGGCCTCCCAAAGCGCAGGAATACAGGCTGAGCCACCGAGCCCGGCTCCCTTTTTTTGAGTTGGGATTTTACTCTGTTGCCCAGGCTGGAGTGCAGTGGCACAACCATGGCTCACCGCAGCCTTGACCTCCTGAGCTCAGGTGATTCTTCCACCTCAGCCTCCTGAGTAGCTGGGACTACAGGTGCATGCCACCATAGTTGGCTAGCTTTTTGTAGAGATGAGATCTTGCTATGTTGCCCAGGCTAGTCTTGAACTCCTGAGCTCAAGCAATCCTCCCGCCTTGGCCTCCCAAAGTGCTGAGATTATAGGCGCAAGCCACCATGCCCAACCAACATCTGTGACTTTCTAGTGGTGACAAAGTCACCTGTATTACTCACATCTTCAAAGGTTGTGGCCTTCACTCATAATGGAAGGCAATGTTAAAAGTTGGGCATTAGTGAAAATTAGGATAAAATTTTTCCCTTCCAAGTTCAAGGACCCTCTGAATTCCACCCACGTTAAGAACCCCACTGCTAGTCGGTCTTGCAGGCCAGAATACCCCTCTGCTGCTTTGACCCCAGCTGACAGTGCACCCCTGTCCCAGCAGGGATGGGCAGCCCAGGCCTCAGACCCCAGCCCAGTTCCTGTCACAGCCTTCCTCACCCTGTAGTGATGCAATCTAAACAGAGGTGACCTCTCTGAGGACAAGACTGTGCCTGGTCATCCCGGCCTCTCTCCGGCTTTGAGCCAGACCTGTCCCCGGGCAGACAATAAACCCACATCTGTGGAACTGACTAGAAGCCAACAGTGGCCCAAAGCCACAGGCTGCTGATTCACACCTTGGCTGGGGAGGAGGAAATGGTGACGCCACCGCATGGGTTCTGGCTTTCTCTGCCAGCACAGCAGGGTGGGGGTGGGGGGTGTGTGCAATTCTGCTTAATTAAGCAAAACAGAAGACACCATCCTTATGTGCTGCTTGAAGGCAACTTCTCTCTTCAAGTCTGGGGGGGTGGGCGAGTGGTGAGCTGACTGCACCCTTATCAACAGTCTATGAAAGGCTGTGGAGCCCAGTGTGATCCTGAGCGCACTGCTTTGCCTTTCTACGCCTCAGTCTCCACATTTGTGAAATGGGCCAATAACAGCACCCACGCAGCAGACTTTGCCTGCCCAGGCTCCATGCCCCTTCTTCCAGCAACAGTGCCCTGAATCTCCTTCCACAACCATCCCTCCCACTACTTGCCACTTCAGTGGGGCTGTCAATCATACCATCCCGCCCCCACCTGGACAGAATGGTCATGCGATCTAGTTGGGCCTATCAAATTCTCCCTTCCTGGAACTGGACTCTAGATTGGCTAAAAGGTCTCAAAACTGAGGGAGCTGCTGCCTGGTGACGTCCTGGTGTCCACTGGCAGGTCCCACACCCAGGATGGCTCCAGCTGCCCACGTCCTTCCCAAAGTTGGGCGCTGAGTTTTTCTCTGATTCTTCCAGTTCCACCTTTCCAAAGCATTCCCTTTGTCTTAAGTCAGTCACCCAGTTTTTTTCTGTCACTTGCAATCCCAGAATCCTAAGATTCCTTATCTCACAGAGCTGTGTGGATTCAAAGGCAGAAAACACCAAAAGTCTCGCATGCATAATAAGCACTCAGATAAATGACTGCTCTTCCATATCAGTAATAGGAAAAATTATTATTAACTCTTGAGAACAAAACAAATCTGGGCCAGGGGCGATGGCTCATGCTTATAATCCCAGCACTTTGACTGGCTGAGGTGGGAGGATGGTTTGAGCCAGGAATTCAAGACCAGCCTGGACAACACAGCAAGACATCATCTCTACAACAAAATTAAAAAATGAGCTGGGTGTGGTGGCGCGTGCCTGTAGTACTTGGGAGGCTAAGGCAGAAGGATGGCCTGAGCCCAGGAGGTCAAGGCTGCAGTGAGTTGTGATCGGGCCACTGCACTCCAGCCTGGGCGACAGAGACCGACCCCAACAACAGCAACAACAAAAAACAAGGCTAGAGCTATTTAACTCCCCCACAGATTTCAGAATTCCTACTGGCCTGTAGAGTCCTCTCTGATAATCCCCCACTTCCCTCCTCTTCACTTCGTCTCCAGGGTTCATTTGAATGGGTCCCCTCCATTCTCCCGTGAAGGACTCTTCCAGCCCCCATCGAGCCAGGCAAGTACTTCCGATACCAGTTCCTCCCAATACTCCAGTGACTTCTATTTTGACTGGCCTTTGAGTGCCGGGCGGGGCCACAGCCTTCCTGAGGGTGGACCCCCAGCTCCTCCTGCCCCCATGGGATCTCCATCACTCACATCTCTCCGGTTCCAAACCTGTCCTGTGCCAGCGATTCCACCTCCCTGCCCTCCAGGCCCCCTTGGCCTGGAGCAAGGCTCCCACTGTCCCTTTGACAACACCCCTGCCACACTCTAACCCAGCCTCAGTCACCTCTGCCGTGTGCCCTCCCTGCATCTGAGCGCCCAGAAGCCAAGGGCGCCCATCTGCCTGTCCATCATGCTCAGGACATGGACCACCAAGGCCTGAGCCCCATTCCCAGTTCGCTCCTCCCCACATCACCTCTGCGCTCAGTGCCTGCCCTGCGGGGCTTTATATTTGCTCACTGAGTTCTCAAGAAGCACTGATGTCACAGTGTAGGAAGGTTCCTTGATTGTTGTTTTTCAAAGTGGCAGTTCTTCAGCCTTGCCGGATAAAGCACGGGGAGCCCAGGAAAACTGGATAAATTTTGGATAAACAACGAATAATTGTTTCGCATAAGTACATCCTAAATAGTGAATGTTTACCTGAAATTCAAACTGAACTGGGTGTTCTGTATTTTCACTTGCTAAATCTGGCCACCCCAACCCTGCGATGGCCTGAGATGGGGCTGCGGGAGCAGGGAGCAGAACTCCAGCCACCTCTGCTCCCAGGCCCCTCCTGCCTTCACTGTCTGGCAAAGGCCCTGAGCTTGGGGTCAAGGTCGCCTGCAGGCTGGCATTGGTGCCAGCGAGGAAAGGGGCAGAAGGCCCTGTAGGTTAGAGGATGGGATGGAGGCTCAGAGGCTGGTAGCAAAGCGTGGGCCTGCAGCCTCCTGAAGAGGCAGGTTCCCCGGGGCAGCCGCACCAGCCTTGCCCACCGGCCATCTGGTGGGGACACTGAGCCTGCTGAGTCTGTCATGTCAGTCAGGTCCCATGATACCGGACTGCACCCAGTGTCCAGCAGACCCCACAGACAAGGGCTCCAGGGAAGGGACCTCAGAGCTCGGCTTCCGCACCTCCTCCAGGCCAGGAAACCACAGGGGCGAGTGTCCCAGCAGTGCCTGTCCTCAGGAGTCCTGCACAGAAGCTCACCCACCTCCCAGAGGACAGGGTTCAAGACCAACAGCGAGGGAGTGACAGGACTGGAGGTCCCAGACTGGGACCCGGACTCTGACTGCAGCAGACACATGGCCTACCAAGGAAGCCATGGGTGGGCACTCACAACCCACTGGCAAGACTCATGGGACCAACAGGTGGCTAGGGGGCGGCGGCTTCCACTCCTGCAGCCACAGGAACCCACAGCTGGCCCCGGCGCCAAGGGGAAGGGGGAAACTGAGTCACGCTGCCTGAGACTGCTCCCCCACGGCCCCGCCTCCACAGCTCTTTTTTCAAGGGAAAAAAGATGCAGTCTGCAAGCAGGACGTGAGTGTCACAGAGGAGAAGAAAATGGAGTGGCAGGTCCCCCTGCTTTCCTTGGTGTGGTCTCTGGGCTTCCGGCTGACCCCCGTGCACCTCTGCGAGGGTGGCAAGAGGGGGCACAGACTGCCCCGGGAACGGGGTGTGTGGAGCACATCCCTTACCTGGATGACCTTCCTGGTGTCCCTGGAACCTCAGGGTACAGACCAGGCTGGGACTGTAGAACCCAAGCCTGCAATTCTGTCCAGCCCTGCCCAGCTGCAAATACTGGGGAAAGGCCCAGCCTTGCCAGCCAGGAGGCTCCAGCCAAGCAAGGCATCTGCCCAGGCGCCTGCCTCGGGGCACAGGCTTTCTGGGGAGCCCAGAGAATCCCCTGGGACGGGATGGGCAGCAGGATGTGGGGCTCTGGCTGGAGCCACCCAGCCTGGCACGACTTCTGTTTTAAAATGAGCATGCACTGTTTTTATTTTTACTAAAAACAAGAATAAGTGTTCACCGCAGAACATGTGGGAAACAGAAAAGCACAGGCAAGCAAAAAAGGGGAAGGGACATATTTTATCAGTGATCTTTCTGGGCTTACAGAGGCACGTGTTTTCATCCTCTGCTTGTAATCAGGCAAGAGTCCGCCTGAGCATGTCATTTCAGCAAACCAGCTTTAACTATTTTGTGTTCCTGTGACAGAAGACAGAACGGATTTACCACCTCGATGGTACTCTAGTCAGTGGCTATGGCATGTTTTCTCTTGTTCTCTACCGATGTGTGTTTACATGGTTATCCCCTCTCCGCGGCCATGAGCAATCATAAATGACACTGTGTCGGCTCTGAATATAGCTCACCCGTATCAAGCCTTGACCAGACACTAGGCTCTGGGAATCCTCACAGTGGCCCCGTGAAATTGGAACTGGTTCACCCCCTTTTCATAGATGAGGAGACTGATGCACAGAGGGCAATTTGTCTGCGGTCAAATAGGTAGGTGGCAGAGCAGGGATTTGAACCCAAGCTGTCTGGTCTGGTGTCTTCTCTCTGCTCATTAGAAGCACAGAATGGCACTGATTCAAAGTCCGAACTGAAGTGACATTTAAATAATCTGAAGATATGACAGCTCCACCTCCCCTGACCTTGAATCACCTGCAGCAGCCCAGAGGGTAAGAGCAACAGGCTGGGCATCTGCTGTCAAGGGTGATCCTGGGGGAGGGGAGGGGCTGGTGCCTCACACCCATGGGGCAAGAGGACCTAGTGGGGAGGGACATGGCTGACCAGCCCCCAGCTGAGCATCCCAGGAGGACAAAGCCCTCTGCTTGCCACTTGCTTGGCACAGCTCATCTCAGTGATGGGTGTCTACTTTTTTCCAACTAAAAGAATGCAAAAGCCATTTAAAAAAAAAACCTATCCAAGGGGCCTCACCTCTGCATGACAGGACAAGGATCTACCTAGGAGGCGGGTAGGAACAGCCCTGCCTGGCTTGCGGGGCTGTCCCAGCAGCAGCATGGACTCAGCCTGGTGTGGGCACCCTGTAAATGTCTCCTGAGTGAAAGACCATGAAAACCAGGTTGCAGGCCACCAGCCAGCGGGAAAGCAGCAGAGAGATTTGGATCACAGCAGTTAGGATCATCAGTAGGGTTTTCAGGACTACCCTTTGATGAATGCCTTTTACACACACGGCCTCAGGTTCAGAGCTGTGTGGTCAGTCCTGCAACTGTTCTTCAACCAGATCACCACAGGGCACCTGCAGGCTCACCCAGCTCAGGAGTCCCTGAGGACTCAGGGACAGGACTTCATCACGAAGGCCACGGCAGGTTGGTGGGACACATGCCAGCAGCACTCCATCTCCGGCCGCGGGATGGAGTATACATTGGGTGCATGCGTCACCAAGAGCCCGCATAGTCGTCCTCGGAGGAAGTCCCTGCACCCATCTCACACATGTAAAACCCAAGGCTGGGGGCTGAGGTGCCCAAGGCCACACAGAATTTAAACCAGATACGCCTGTCTCTAACACCCCAGTTCTCTCCACTCACACGTGCTGGCCTGCCTGCCTGTTCCCACAAAAGGGGTGCCCGGGACGGGAGGGGCAGGGCGGCTGTGGGCTGGAAGACAGCAGGCAGTGATTTGGGCAGCAGGTCCATGGTCTGTCCTGACCCTTGGGCTCACCTGCCCGAGGTGCCCTGTGGGACTGAGGCCAGCATGCTGGTGACATCTCCTAAGGACTCGATCTCCCCCTCCACACCCAGAGGTTGGCAGATCCAGAAGGGAGGTGTCAAGGCTGGCGGCAGAGCCTGCCAACACGTCACCCGGGGGCACGATCCACCCAGCGCTTCCTGCTGAGAGGATGACTGAGGGCTGGCAGTGGCCCACACTTCTTCAATCCAGGCCGAATGGACAGGGAGGGAAGGGCTGGAACAGCCCTGGTATCTCATGTAACAGTCCCTTGGCCCAGTGATGGGATCTCAGGGCTGCCCCGTGTCTCTCTGGCTCAATCCCCATGCAGCCACTCCTTGCTGTGTGACCTCAGACACGTGCCTCTGCCTCTCTGGGCCTCCGATCTCAAGGGGAAAACAGGAACACTAGTGTAAACTACCTGAAGGATTAGTATCCTTGCTGTATAAATATATCCTCCAGGTCAATAAAAGACAAACAACTCAACATACTAAAAAAGAGGCAAAGGAAAAAAACAGGCAATTCACAGAGGAGGAAGCTGAACTGGCGAGAAAGGGATGAAGCTGTCCCGGTAGGGGCAGCCACACTAGCCCTGCCCACTGGCCCACTGTTGGGGACACTGAGCCTCCTGAGTCTGTCACGTCAGCTGGTTCCCATGTTCCTTCAGGGAGTTCGAAACCAGCCTGGGCAGCATAGTGAAACCCGATCTCAGGAAAATAAAGGAAAAGCTACCCAGTCCCACTAGCAAGCAGGGAAATGTGAACCAGCAACACCAGGAGAGATTACTTGGCATCCACCAGATTGGCAAAAATGGCAAAGTCTGACAATACGGCATGTTGGCAAGGACACAGAGCAAAAGGAACTTGGGGGTGTGGATGCAAAGCTGAAAATACACGGCCCCGAGGCCCTGCGATCCCGCCGTGGGTATCTGGGCAAGGGTGCAGCTGGAAGGAAGTCCCTACAGGTGCTTGAGTGAACAGCGGGGTATTCACAAACAGCACCAGCCAGCAGATACAACGAATGGGAGCTACATGGATCAACATGGATCTCTAAAGTGTCACATTTTTATATAGTTTGAAAACATTCATGACAAGATTTGGGCGAGTGTTAAAAAGCGAAAACTGGCTGGGCACAGTGGCTCACGCCTATAATCCTAGCACTTTGGGAGGCCAAGGCAGGAGGACTGCTTGAGACCAGGAATTTGAGACCTACCAGGGCAACATAGCAAGACCTCGTCTCTATACAAAAAATAAAAAAATTAACCAGGCGTGGCGGTGTATGCCTGTAGTCCAAGCTACTTGGGAGGCTGAGGTGGGATGATTACCTGAGACCAGGAGGTAGAGGCTGTGGTGAGACAAGGTCATGCTGCTGCACTCTAGCCTGGGCAACAGTGAGACTGACTCACTGTCAGAGGAAGACCATTCACAGGCCACGGGCTAGGGTGAGAAGGGGATTGACGATTGCAAACATGCTCAAGGGATCCTTCTGGGGGTGATGGTTAGAAAACTGGGCTGCAGTGATATTTGCACAGATCTGCAAATTTACTTTGAAAAAAATAGGGAATTGTATACTTACAAGGGGTAAATTTTATGGTATGTAAACTATACCCCAATGAAGCCGCTAAAGAAAATACCATATCTATTAGTCTATTGCCTTGGAATGATAAGCATTGAATGCAGGGAATTTTTTTGGAGGGGAGAAGGACAGCGTTGGGGAGGGTACTCATAACTCTCAATTTCTTAAAAACAGGCTGGGAGCAGTGGTTCACGCCTGTAATCCCAACACTTTGGGAGGCCAAGGCGGGAGGATCACATGAGTGCAGGGGTTCAAGACCAGCCTCACAACGTAGCAAGACCTCATTTCTACAAGAAATAAAAAAATTAGCTGGGTATGATGGCGCATGCTACTTGAAAGGCTGCGATGGAAGGATAGCCTGAGGTCAGGACCTCAAGGCGGAGGTATGTCATGATTGTGCCACTGCCCTCCAGCTTGGGCCACAGAGTGAGACCTTGGCTCAAAATAAACAAACAAACACAAATTAGACGGGCCATGAATATGGCAAGATATAGAGAGGTGACAGGCTTGGAAGGTATACAGGTACAGGCATTATTTTTATTCTACGTATATATATATATTTTTTTTTTGAGTTGGAGTCTCACTCTGTCGCCCAGACTGGAGTGCAGTGGCCGCTTCCGGCCACCGCAGCCTCGCCTGCTGGGCTCCGGCGATCCTTCCGCCTCCGCCTTCCGAGTAGCCGGAATTACAGGCATGCGCTACCATGCCTGGCTGATTTTTTGATTTATTGTAGAGATGAGGTCTCGCTGCCCAGGCGGGTCTCAAACCCGCGGGCTCAGGCAATCCACTCACCTCAGCCTCCCAAAGGCGCGGGATTACAGGCTGAGCCACCGAGCCCGGCTTATTCTATGTATTTGAAATACTGTGTTAATATTATGACAAAATACCTACTTGAAAGGGCCATGTTCCCCTTCTGGGAATATACCCGGAGGAACTCATATCATTCTACAAAAAAGATACCTGCACACGCATGTTTACTGCAGCACTATTCACAACAGCAAAAACATGGAACCAACCGTGTTGCCCAACGAAACTGGACTGGATTAAAAAAAGTGGTACATATACACAATGGAATATTATGCAGCCATAAACAAGGACAAAATTATGGACTTTGCAGCAATTTGGACGGGTTTAGGGTCTATCATACTCACTGATCTATCACAAAAACAAAGAACTGACTACCACATGTTCTCATTCTTAAGCTGAATCTGAACATTTACCATAATACTGTAAGAAAGAGACTGGCAGTAGCAGGGCACTGCCGGGGGGGGGAAGCACACATAACATCAGTAAGGGTACCTGATCTCCAACCAGGTGAAGGCGGACCAAAGGGAGGCCCAAACTTTACCTGTACAATGACCACTTATCTACCTGAGTGTACCCCACATCTTTAAAATTAAATTAAATTTAAAAAAAGAGAGTGAACCTCACCCGTGACCGGCCGGGGCGACTGAGGAAACCTTGCCACGTTGAGTACCCCTCCACCCTGCCCTCCATGCCATTCAGAGACCTCAGGGCAGGAAGGGCCAGCATGTCTGCCCCGCAGACAGATTCCCTTCCCAGCCAAGTGCTCTTGCACCTCCCTCTCCAGGGCTGGAGATGGGGTGATGCAAACGAAACCCGCAGGCCCTACAGGGCGCTCTTCCTCCCTCGGGCAGGGAGACCAGCCACTGGGGGGGGTCACGCAGGATGTCTCCCCTGGAAGCCCCACTTCATTCATCCCAAACCCCTGGGTTGTGGGCAGGAGGGCACTGGCAGGCAAGGGGCAGCGCCTAAAGCCCTCTCCAAACACTCTCAGCCTGGCTGCTGGGCCCTCAGCAGCCCTGGAAGCTGCTGTCTCTGAATTCTCCGGACCTGGCCAGTGGCTCCCCCTGGGTCCCCCGCTGAAGCCACAGGTGGATGGGGCTGGGGCCAGGGCCGGAAAGGATGCCATCCCGATACAGGGAAAGCCCCATTTTGGTGGAGCAGGTGGCCCAGCCCTGAGCTGCGGATGTTGTTCTCCGGTGACACCCACAGCACCTGTAACCTGGTCCCTTCCAGACAAGTGACAGATGAGCAGGTGGTAGCCCAGGTGGCTACGAGTGGTGCAGGGCGGCGGGAATGAGGGGGTACGGTGACCGGGAACAAGGGGGCATTGAGACCAGAATTTGAGACCTGCCACGGCAATATAACAAGATCTCATCTCTATACAAAAAAATTTTAAAAATTAGCCAGGCATGGTGGTCCAAGCTACTCAGCGCCTGTAGTCCAAGCTACTCAGGAGGCTGAGGTGGGTGGGAAGATCACTTGAGACCAGATGCCCCCAAACTGACTTCTAGTCAGGTGCGGTGGCTCACACCTGTAATCCCAGCACGGTGGGAGGCCAAGGTAGGAGGACTGCTTGAGCTCAGGAGCTTAAGACCAGCCGGGTTAACATGGTGAGACCTCATCTTTAAAAAAAATTTAAAAATTAGTCAGGTGTGGTGGTGTGTGCCAGTGGTTACACTACTTGAGAGGCTGAGGTGGGAGGATCACCTGAACCCAGGAGCTCAAGGCTGCAGGGGCCAGCATGTGTCGTGGCACTCCAGCCTGGGTGACAGAGTGAGACCCTGACTCAAAAATCTGATTTCTCCATTCTACAGTACAGTGGTTGTGGGTGGGGGGTATGGCGTTGCCCCCTAGGACGCCGGGTGGCAGTCATGCCTGGAGGCTCTTGTGGGTGTCACACTTCGGAAGGGGGATGCCACCGGATATAGTGGGTAGAAGCCAGGGATGGTAACATCCCAAGGCAGTCCCCCAGCAGTGAAGGATCCGGCCCAAACATCCGAAGTGTTGAAGTTGAGCAACTCTGCCCTCTAGGGTTGCAATGGTTTTTATAATGTGCAGATCATGGAGGTTGGAGTTCAGAGAGGCAAACTAACCAGCCAGAGGTCACACAGCATGAGGTGGGAGCCCTGGCCTATCCCAACGCCCCGCTGAGGCTCTCCCTCCAGGGCGAATTCAGAAAGGGATAGCAGACAGCAGTCCAAGTCTAGGCCCACCAACAGCTGCCTCTAAGCCGTCCTTGCCAGGGTGTGTGGGGCCGGGCGGGGCCCGGGAACAGGAGGCATGATGGCCCACAGGCTGTTTCTGCTGGGTTTGGACCCCCTGCCTCCCTGGCAGTTCTATAGATGACTCAGGCTCATCCAACCCTCCTCATCTGATGACCCAGAGGCTGGCGAGACGGGAGAGGGCCCCTTGCATCACAGGGGTGACTAAACCCAGATGCAGAGAAACAAGCTCTTGGTGAGATCCCCCCATGTGACTTTGGCTTGTTCCCAGTGAGGGACGTGACACCCAGACAGGCAGGGAGCTAACAGTTATGGAGCTCCACCCTGCCAGTCCCGTGGAAACCAAGGCTCAGAGAAGCCACGCAGCTATAAGCTGTGAGGCAGGATCTGAACCCCAATCAATGCTTTAACACAGTGAGTTGACTCTGGAGGCCCTTAGAGCTTAGAAAGATACACCTCAAAGCTGCAGAATCTTCAAAAAACTGGCAGGGAGGGTTCCGACTGAGCAGAGAGTGAAAAGCTCCCAGTGATCACAAATGATACGGCAGACTTCCCAGTATTTCAGAGGCCTTTGCCCAGAGAAACTGTAGGGTGACGATCTGGGAGGGGGTGTGGTCTGGTGGGACATTACTCTTTGGGGTCCATCAGACCTGGGTTTACATTCCTGCCCTGCTCCTGACTGTGACCTCACCTTGCCTCAGTTTCCTCATCTGTCAAATGGTCTTAAGAACCTCCGCCTGGCTGTGGGTGTGACAGGACCTCTCCTAGAGAAGGTGATGCCAGTCCTTGGCGGCTATATCTATTCTGGTTTTGCCAGCTCACAGACCCGGTGGGAGGTAGCGCGGAGAATTCCAGACTCCCTCCCGCTGCCATGTTGGTGAAGACTGTCTTCACGCCAAAGAGGCAACTCAGTTACCCGCTAACAGGCTCAAACAAGAAACTCAGGCTTGGCAGCATTTGAAACGGTTGACGAGAAACAAAAAAGGAAGGAAAAAAAGGACAATTTAGCTCAGCCCTGGAATCAAGGGAAACTTCACTCTATTTAAAGATGCCACAGGTCCAGGAAATAGCTTCCCACGGCCTGGCCGAGGGCTGTCTAACAGGCTGCCCAGCCAATAACAACACGACCGCGCACAGCACACCCCTTGCAGGCAGTGCAGACGCCCAGCGAGCTCCCTCCCGAATTTTACAGGCTATTCATGGAAGGCGGGCAGATCCGCTCTGTAAGAAAGAGTCACTTGAAAATCAGATCCGAAGGCGACTTCCAGGGAGCCCAAGGAGCTTAATTTAACCAGCCGCCGCCCGCCTGCCGTCATTGTTCTCCCTTCTTTGTTAGGATTTCTCCCTCCCTCTCACTCTTTCCCCCTTCCTGGTTAACTTCTCCTCGCCAGCCTCCGCCACTGCCCCCGTCTCACCGCCAGAGACACCAGCGCCCCCTCGCCTCCCGCGAGGAGGCCCTGCCCAGCCCACATCCCCCGTCCCTCCGCCAGACCCTGCCAGGTGGTGCCAGCGCCACCTGAATCCGCACACATGGTCCCTAGGCTGCGGGGGACGCCACGGCCCACGGCGGGTCGCCGTGTGCCCCAGGCTCACACCTCCCGGAGGCGGGGACAGCCGAAGGCAGCTCCACGTTCTAGAACCCGCGACCTCCTGCAGCCTCAGCCTTCCCATCTGCAAAATGACACCTCCGGCTCCCTCCGCCCAAGTCCTTGCCAGCTCCAAACAGGAGTCCCACTTCACTGGGGGAGCCACCCCGAGAAAAGTTTCCTACGTTTTTAAACACAAGTTATCGGGGAGAGGGGGCAGGGGATGTTTTTAACCCTTCGAGGTGCAGCCACTCAAGGACCGACTCCCGGGGCCCTCCGCCGCCGCGCAGGCCCGCTCGTGCCCGAGGACCGAGCCAAACTCGGAGAGCCCTCGCGGGGCTACCTGTGGCTGGGCACTGCGGGCCGAGCGCCTCTGGACGCGGAGGCGCAGGGCGCGCGGCCCGAGAACAGGCGCCTCCCTCCCGCGCTCTCGCGGTCCCCAACGCCGGCTGGGGGCCGACTTCTCCCCCGGCGGGCAAGACGCGTGCGGGGGGCACGAGGGGGAGGGGAGGAGAGAAAGGGATGGAGCAGGAGGACGGGGCCGGGGGGGAGGGGAGGGGGAGGGGGAGGAGCCGGGAGCCCCGGGCTCGCGCCGGCAGGGCCGAGGGGCGCGCGGAGGAGGGGGAGGGACGCGCCCGAGGCAGAAGTTTCCGCGCCGGCCGGGTGGCCCCGCGGCCGCGGGCGGGAGGGGGCGTGGGGGCGGGCGGCACTCACATAATGCTTGTTGGGCACCCGCCGCTTCTGCACGTCCAGCACCTTCACCTCCACGATGCTGCGCCGCGGCGGCATGGCCGCTCCTCCGCGGGGCCCGGGGGCGCGGGGGGCGCGGGGGCGCGGGGGCGCGGGGCGCGGGGGAGCCGGGGCCGAGCGCGATCGCAGCCCGGGCCGAGCACGAGCCGCCGCCGCCGCCGCCCTTCGCTCCGCGCGCTCTCCGGTCCGGCCCCGCCGCGCGCCCCGGCCCGCCCCCAGCGCCGCCGGCCCGCCCCCCTTAAAGGGCCCGGCCCCAGCCCCCGCCCCCCGCGCGGCCCCCGCCGGCCACGTCCGGCCCCCGCCGCGCCTTTGTCCGGGCGCCGAGCCGCGCGCCGGGGGAGGGGTCGGGCTCGCGTCCGCCGCCCGTTCGTTGATTGACGTGTGGGTTTCTTCCCGCACCCGCTGGCCTCGGGAGCCGCGGTCCAGCGCCGGATCCGAGAACCGCACTCCGCAGTTCGAATCCCGGCTCTGCCGCTCTGTGACCTCGGGCGAGTTGTTAACCCGTCTGGGCTCGGCTCTTCTAGAACGTGGGACTAGTATGACGGCCTACCAAGCGGGGTTGTCCTCAGGATGAAGTGCATTTGAACCAGTAGCAGTGCCCTTCCACGATACTAATGTTGGCGACTTAAGGTCACCCCGGGGCCTGGGGAGTCAGAGAGGAGCAAGAGGCCCGCGACCAGACCCCCGGGCTTACAGCCTGGCACGTGGGGACAGAAAGAGAGAAAAACCACAACCAATAAATGCATGTGCAATGCGATTGCAGTGAAAGGGCGACGACGAGTACCCCAGGGGCGCTGGGTGCTGTTGACAAGGCCACCGATTGTGGCTGAAGTACCTACTCCAGCCAGGCCTGGGCCTGTGCTTGTCAGAAACGTTCTCTCTGAATCCTCAGGATGGCTCTAGGAGGGAAAGATGATGAACCCATTTTACAGAGGATGCAACTGAGAGCAGTCTCCAGGATCACATAATTGGTGGGTAGAACCGCACTCTTCCTGACTCTGGGCATCTTTCAGTCGGGGATGGCTGGACTTGTCCACACTTACTCATCTAGTGCCGCCCAGCCCTGACTGGGCCAGAGTCACTTTTCGAGAAGCTGGCTGAATGAGTGAATGAACGCACGATGCACTGCCAGGAGGTTTAGGCCCCAGGCTATTGTTCTTACTGCCAGTAAGCAGGAGATCTTTCCAACCCCAAGGCTCTCCTCCAGGCCAGGAAATAGCTGATTCCCATCCTGGGTCTGAGATCAGCCTTTGAAATTGGGTGGGGGTTACCTGGGGAGGGCAGTTCTCAGCCATCCTGGCCCAGCCACGTGGATGGCTTGGGACTGATTCACTTTGGATCCACCCTACATTCCCTCCTGGGACTTCCTTGCCAGACTTTACCATCCTGTTCTGGCCCCAGGGGGAATTACTAACAGGCTCACTGTCCTCTCACTTCCTGTTGGGCTTGGGAGGCCATGACAGGAGAGACTGAGGCATCAGGAGAGAGTGCAGTCTGGGTGTTGAATTCCTGAGCCCCTCCTGGGAGGGTTGAACTTCCCATGTGTCCTCTCCCAGGCCTTTGTAGCCACTGTTCTGCTCTGGATGGGACGAGTCCAGCTGTCACAAGCCCTGGGGACTGTGCCAACCCCTGGGATCCCTAGGCCCTGCCCACCCTTTGTAAATTGCCCCTTGACTAAACCGTCTCCGTTGTCCAGTCTGAGTGCAGCATCTGTGTGGTACCTGGACCGCCACTGATAGGATCCTCAGAAGGAGGGTGCCAAGGCCTCACTGGAAACGCCCAGAGCAGTGGAGGTCTGGCTTTTCTGTCCCTTCCACCTAATCCCCTGCATGGGCCAAACCTTCCTAATAAGGCAGAACCGCAGAATGCAGAAGCCAGAGGAAATCTGTGACTCAGCCAGCTTCCTCCTTGCTCCCAGAGGTTGAGATCTGCCCCCAGGCGCACCCTGAGTGCTACAGGTCCCCAGCCCTGCTGGTGGACACAGCGCTTCTGCCTGGCCTGGAGAAGACAAAGGTGCTGCTGACCCACCTGCAGCTGAGCATGCAGCCCCTGCTTTTCTCACACCCTTCCTTTGTCATTAAAAAAATTATAGTAAAATATACATAACATGAAATTTACCATGTTGGCCACTTTCATGTGTACAGGTCAGTAGCATCAAGAACATTTACAGCCGGGCTTGGTGGCTCAGCCTGTAATCCCACACTTTGGAAGGCCAAGATGAGAGGATTGTCTGAGCCCATGGGTTTGAGACCAGCCTGGGCAACTTGGCGAGACCTCATCTCTACAATAAATTTAAAAATTAGCCAGACATGGTGGCATGTGCTCGTAGTTCCAGCTACTTGGAAGGCAGAGGCGGTAGGATTGCCTGAGCCCAGCAGGTCGAGGCTGCGGTGGCCGTGAGCATGTCACTGCCCTCCAGCCTGGGTGACAGAGTGAGACTCCGACTCAAAAAAAAACAAAAAACAAAGAAACATTTATTGTTGCGCAGCCCTCAGCACCATCCAGCTCCAGAACTTTTTGTCTTCCCAAACTGGGACTCTGTGCCCATGTAACACACTCTCATCTACCCAAAGGAACAGGGGTTGTTATATTTAAAAAGACACCTGTACCTGCAATGTTTATGGCAGCACAATTCACAACTCGAAAGATGTGGAGTCAGCCTAAATGCCCATCCACTGAGCAGTGGATAATAAAAAGGCGATATATATATATATATATATATATGTATATATATATATACACACACACAGTATGGAATACTATTCAGCCATCAAAAAGCATGAAATGATGTCTTTTGCAGCACCTTGGATGGAACTGGAGAGTGTCATCCTCTGAGAACTAACTCGGGAACAGGAAACCCAACGATGCATGTTCTCACTTAAAAATGGGTCCTAAACTAAGGGTCTGCAAAGGTGTAGAGAATGACGTAATGGACACTGGAGACTCAGAAGGGGGAGGGGATGGCCGGGCTTTCTGGCTCAGCCTGTAATCCCAGCGCTTTGGGAAGACGAGGTGAGTGGATTGCCTGAGCCCGCGGGTTCGAGACCTGCCTGGGCAACTTGGCGAGACCTCATCTCTACAATATATCAAAAATTAGCCCGGCGTGGTAGCACATGCCCGTAATTCTGGCTACTTGGAAGGCTGAGGCGGAAGGATCGCCGGAGCCCAGCAGGTCGAGGCTGCGATAGCCAGGAGTGTGCCACTGCACTCCAGTTGGGGCAACAGAGTGAGACTCCAACTCAAAAAAAAAAAAAAAGAAGGGGTGGGGAGAAGTGGAGGGACAGAAAATCACCCGTCGGGTACAATGTGTACAGGTGGGGGTGGTGGGTACACTTAAAGCCCAGACTTCCTCACCACTATACAGTGCATGCGTAAAACCAAAAGCCAGTTTTGCTCTCTAAAGCTATTGAAATAAACAAGAGGAAAAACCCACTCATTCCCCAGACCCTGGCACCCACCATTCTACTTTCAGTCTCTGCTGGTCGACTATTCTAGTTGCGAGTGAGTGGAAACACACGGTGCTTGTCCTTGAGCATCTGGCTCCTCTCACTTAGCATAGCGTCTCCAAGGTTCGTCCACACTGGAGCATGTGTCAGAACTTACTTCCTACTTCTGGCTGAGCAAGCTTCCACTGTATGGTTAGAGCCCCTTGACTTGTGAATAGTGCTGCTATGAACATTGCTGTGCAAATGTCTCTTCAAGTTCCTGCTTTCCATTCTTTCGGGTGTATGCCCAGAAGTCGAACTGCTGGATCCCATGGTAATTCTGATTCTTTTTTTTTTTTTTCTGAGTCAAGGTCTCACTCTGTCGCCCAGGCTGGAGTGTATTGGCACACTCGCAGCTCACTGCAGTCTCGACCTCCCAGGCTCAGGCAATTCTCTCACTTCAGCCTCCTGAGTAACTGGGACTACAGGTGTATGCCACCACGTCTGGCTTATTTTTTGTTTTTTTTTTTTTTGTAGAGACAGAGTCTCATTGTTGCCCAGGCTGGTTTTGAACTCCTGGGTTCAAATTATCCCCCTGCTTCAGCCTCCCAAAGTGCTGGGGTTATAGGCATGAGCCACCGTGTCCAGCTCTGCGTTTTTGTGTGTGTGTGGTTTTTTTTTTTTTTTTTGAGGAACCCTGTATTGTCTTCTGCGGTGACTGTGCCATTTTACATTCCCATCAGCAATGCACAAAGGCTCCAATTTCTCCACATCTGTGCCAACACTTGTTGTTATCCGTTTATTTGTTCATTTTACAGCCATTCTGTTGGATGTGCAGTGATATTCCATCGTGGTTTTGATTTGTGGTTCCCTGATGACTAGTGGCATTGAGCCTCTTTTCCTGTGCTTGTCGCCCATTTGTATATCTTCTTTGGAGAAGTGTCTATGTCTCTTGCTCATTAAACTTTTTTTTAATCATTAAATTTAATTTAAAATATAAAAATAAAAAATCCTTTTCTTTTTATAGAGATGAGGTCTCACTATGTTGCCCAGGCTGGTCTCAGATTCCTGGGCTCAAGCAATCCTCTCGCCTTGGCCTCCCAGAGTGCTGGGATGACAGGTGCAGGCTGTTGCGTCCCGTCCCCTTGCCCATTTTTAAATTGGGTTGTTTGGTTTTTTTTCCCTTGCCTTTCTGTTTGTGTCATTTTTACCTCCTGGTCACCCTGGGCTTTTCCGAGTGGGCAGCATATTTTTTGGAGGAGAACTGAAGTGAAGGCTATTGGTGCCATTTAGTTTGGCTGTTCACACTGGAAAGATCTGGTAGGCTCTGCCTGGGAGCGCTGAGGATTATCTGCTAATAAAAATCTCAACCCAGATGGTCACTGCAATTCACTGGGCCTAGACTAGTTCCCGTCACAAGCGCAAAGCACTTCTGCAATTTCAAGTTCGTCAGGGAACCCAAGCCCAAGGGGGAATGCCAAAGGAAGAGAAATCCTGTTTGGAATTTGGATCCTCAAAACCGGTTGTCACCCTGATGATACTCACTGAGATCTGCTGGGCTACGATACTTTCTAGACATCATCTTACTTAATCATTGAAATAGCTCTATGAATGGGAGATTCTCCTTTCATCTGCTGATGGAAAAATTGAATCGAAGTGCAGAGAAAAAGCCTACCTAAGGCCTCTCGAAGGTGGGCCGGAGTAGGCATTCAAAGCTGGTCTGACTTCAGACTTTGTGCTCAACTTTAAATCTGTGTCTAGTGCGGTGGCTCACACCTGTAATCCCAGCACTGTGAGAGGTGGAGGCAGGAGGACTGCTTGAGCCCAGAAGTTTGAAACCACCCTGAGCAACATAGTGAGAACTTGTCACTACGGAAAAAAAATTGGTCAGGTGTGCTAGAGCACGCCTGCAGTTCCAGCTACTCAGGAGGCTGAGGCAAGAGGATTGCCTGAATCCAGGAGGTCGAGGCTGTGGTGAGCTGTGGTGAGCCATGGTTCCACCACTGTACTCCAGCCTGGGCAAAAGAGTGAGACTCCAACTCAAAAAAGTAAAAAATAAACCAAGTCCTCCCTGGCACTAACTGAGGCTCCAGGGCTGGGCTTGCCCTTCCCTCACCTGCTCTCAGATCTCTTCAAGTGAGTCTGCTTCCACACTGTTCTAGAAGCCTGGGCATTTCCCCGGACTAAAGCCTGGAGAGGACAGTGTGGAGACGAAGGTACGTCTTCCACATAAGTGACTTGATTTCTCCAAATTTCTGTTCTAGAAGTGTGCGGTGCAGACTTGAGAGCCGTGGAGCATGGACAATCAATGCTGGAGCCAACGACCACAGAGTTCCATGTGGCTGGCCGTCTGCCGGGAGGGCCGTGTGCTCCTCCACCTGGATTAGGGCCTGGCTTTTGGGGACATCGGTGTCCGCCTGGCTGGTGGGCGACATGGCTCCAAATCCCATGTCCCCGGACAGACAGCTGGCAGTAGAGCCCTGTGCCTTCTCGGCCTCTCGTCAGCTGCCTCTGGGAAGGAGGGGGTGGAAAGAGGGTCCTTCCTCCAAGGCTGCCGTCTTATTGGCTGCAAGCCTGTGGACGCTCAGTGGCCTGGTGTATGTGGTCCTGTAAGATAGGTGTGGGCTGTGAGGAGGCAGGCCTGACAGCTGCGTTCCAGCACTGCAGAGCAGAGCCTCGGGCCGTAGGAGGCTGATGGGGTTACATCTCGGGGCAGGGAGAATGAGACCTTGTCTTCCTTCCTCTTTCCTTCCTGCATCTTCTCCTTCTTTCCTGGCTGCCGAGCGTATCTTCCTAAAGGGAAGCTCTGTCGGTTCTCCCCTGCTCTGAAGCCCTCACTGGCTTCCACTGCTCAGAGATGTTTATGACCTCTAGGTCGGTCCTAAAAGCTTCCATGACCTGCTTGCTTCAGTACCACTGTCACGTTTCCCTACTTTGCATTTATGAATTTTGCAAATGTCTTTCCCCCACTTTGTAAAGGGTGTGTGTGTGTGTGTGTGTGTGTGTGTGTGTGTGTGTGTTTTGAGTTGGAGTCTCACTCTGTCAACCAGGCTGGAGGGCAGTTGCATGCTCCCAGCCACCGCAGCCTCAACCTGCTGGGCTCAGGCGATCCTTCCGCCTTAGCCTTCCAAGTAGCTGGAACTACAGGCATGTGCCACCATGCCTGGCTAATGTTTTGATTTACTGTAGAGATAAGGGCTCACCAAGTTGCTCAGGCTAGTCTCGAACCCATAGGTTTAGGCAATCCTCTCACCAAAGTGCTGGGATTATAAGCGTGAGCCACCACACCTGGCTTTGTGTGTGTGTTTTAAGGTAATTTTTTTGAACACCAACCAGGCACAATCTGTAGCCCCACACAGTTCTTTCCCATTTCTCTATCTAATATGCCCAACATGTCCGCAGTGTAAGGATTATTTTTCTCATTCCAGTGAGAAAACCAAAGCTCAGAGAAGTTGCCCAGGGTTATAGCCCAGGAAAGTCATGACGCTGGGATTTGAACTCAGATCTGTTTGGCTGCCTGACTTGTGTTTTTTCCACTGAAGCAAGATCTTCCTGGAGGATAGAACCTGTGTCTTCCTAATTTTTTTCCTTAATTGAGATGGAGGTCTCGCTACGTTGCCCAGGCTGGTCTCGAATGCCTGAGCTGGGGTGATCCTCTTGCCTCAGCCTTTCAAAGTGCTGAGATTACAAGCATGAGACCCTGCACCTGGCACTGCGTCTTCCTGATCTTGCTTCCACTTCCCTCTGTTAAAGAGGCACCCCTCTGAGCTGTTCTCAGTCCCCAGCCAGATGGGTCTTTTAAAAAGGCAAGTCAGATCACGTCTCCCCACCCCCACCTTTGCTTAGAATGCTCCAATGACCCCCTGGTGCTCTTAGCTTAACAGTGTCCTCACCACAGCCCTCAGGATCGAGTAGGATCTGGCCTCATGACCTGTCGCCTCATACTCACCTCCTCCCCAGCCACTCTACTCTGGCCACTCAGATCTCTGCATGCAGAAAACACCACTTTGCACATGCTGTTCCCTGCTCCTGGGGTGCTTTTCCCTCAACTCGCCATCTTTCTGTCTTGTGTTTAAATGTCATCTCTTCTGAGGCCATCCCTAAAGTAGCTCCCCCGCGTCCCCTGTGTATGTGCTTCACAACACTTATCGCTGTTGTCATCCTATCCTTGTTTATGTCTCAACTAACACGTCAGCTCCTTGAGGGCCGTCCAGTCTGTCTCATCGGCAGTTACCACCGGTGCCAGCACAGTGTCAGCAGGTAAATAGTTGCTGAATAAAAGGAGGCTGTTGTTTCCGCAAGAAGGCCAGGGGCCCTTCTGCCCCACAGTGGCTGGCCCTTGGTGACTGCTCAGCAAATCTTGGTTGAATGAATGGATGGATGGATGAATGAATGGATGAGTGCATGTGTAAAAGATCACGTTAATCACAGAATGCTTTGGCTTATATTTCATGTCAGTGGGCGCATACTCCAATGGCCTCTGAGGGTTCCAAGTCTGGCAACTCCCATTTGTTCACAGAAGCCCAGAGACCCTTGCAGAAAGACTGAGTGCGTTGGACAGGCGGCGGTCACCCGCCATGGAGCCGTTTCTGCGTCAGGCCGGGTGCGTTTCCTTATTCAGCCACAAGGTGGCAGCCTGCCACGGCCTCCAGGGCACCCCCTCTCGTCGGGAGCAACAGGGACCGATCAATAATTGTCCCCAGTGCTTCCCATTCTCTAACTGCTTGGTTACCCCGAGGGCGCTCTTTTGAATATGAAGGTTAGGGTTCAGCCTTCCCAACTCAAAGTGTATCCAAGCATGATGCCAAAGTGTAGGGAACCCTGTTAATGCATTCACTGTTTTAAGAAGCTTTAAGGAGCGCCTACTGTGTGCCAGCACTGTATGAGGTGCTTGGAGTCCGTCAGGGAGCTTAGACAGGGAGATTCCTTTTCTGTGGCACTCACATTCTAGCAGGGAAGCCAGGCTGTAAGCAATAAATATAATCAATAAGAAACTTGTTCAGCCCATTGGAGGGTGAAAAATGCCGTGAACGAAATAAACGTAATGCAGGACAATGGGACCAGGAGGCTGGAGGCGGGGAGAATTAGAGGCCATTTGCATTTTATTAACTTTTTTTTAGACAGTGTCACTCTTGTCACCGAGGCTGGTATACAGTGGCGCATCATAGCTCACACCAGCCTCAAACTCCTGGGCTCAGGCGATTCTCCTGTCTCAGCCTCCCAAGTAGCTATGACTACAGGTGTGTGCCACCACGCCTGCCTAATTTTTAAATTTTCTGTAGAGACAGGGTCGCACTATGTTGCCCAGGTGGGTCTCAAACTCCTAGGCTCAAGCGATCCTCCCACCTCAGCCTCCTAAAGTGCTGGGATTGTAGGCGTGAATCACTGTGCCCAGCCGGAAGCCATTTTCTTTCTTTCTTTTTTTTTTTTTTTTTTTTGAGTTGGAGTCTTACTCTGTTGCCCAGACTGGAGTGCAGTGGCCGCTCCCGGCCACTGCAGCCTCAACCTGCTGGGCTCCAGTGATCCTTCCGCCTCAGCCTTCCAAATAGCTGGAACTACAGGCGCGCACTACCATGCCCGGCTAATTTTTTGATTTATTGTAGAGATGAGGTCTCGCCTGCCCAGGCGGGTCTCGAACCCCTGGGCTCAGGCAGTCCACTCACCTCAGCCTCCCAAGGCGCGGGGTTACAGGCTGAGCCACCAAGACTGGCTGGAAGCCATTTTCAATAGGCTGGAACAAGAAGGCCAGAGGAAGTGAAGGGGTGAGCCGTGCAGGCTGTGGGGAAAAGCCCTCCAAAAGGCAGGCACAGTTGACTCCGAGGCCCACAAGATGGCTGCCAGGTCTGAGGGAGAAACAGGAGGTCAGTGCAGCTGGAGTGGAGAGAGAAAATGCAGGAGAAGCAGGACGCACAGGGCAGAGGGGTGCAGGGACACCAGGTTGCTTGGAACCTTGCAGGGCCCCTGGGGACATTGGCTCTGACTCCCAGGGAAAAGGCAAAGTGGCCAGCAGGATCAGGTTTCTGTTTGAGAGACTCACTGCACCTGCTGGGTTGAGGATGAACCCCAGCTCTCCTGGGACAGGCTGGGATTGCACTCCCACCCCCTAGGATGCAGAGTGCAGAGTGGCCATGTGACTTGCTTGGCCGTTGAAATGTAAACAGAGGCAAAGTGTTTCGCTTCCTGGCAGGAGGGCCAGCGGGCAGCTTTGCCTCTGCTGCGCCTGGTGCTCACATGTTGACTGCTCTGTCCTGGAGGGATGGGGAGCATCAGAGCTCCTCAGCAGCCTTTTGTGGAAGGAGAGCTTGAGCAAAACCTTTGTTGGTTCAGCAGCTGGGCTTGTGGGTTTTGTCACTGCAGCCTAACCTTGTCTTTCCTGACTGCTATAGGAGAGGGCGGACAGGGCAGCCTGCTGGGAGGCTACTGCTACAGTCCAGGCAAATGATGGCGGCTGCCCAGGCACTTGCAGGCACTTGCAGTGAGACGTGGCTGGCCCTGGATATGGCGAATTATACCTACTTGGGTGCTGGGTACTTTTATAGTCATATACATATTCTTGAACTTTGTTCTGGGATGCAGTTATTTGAAAATGGGTTGATCCTCAGGTCTTGCCTTTGTAGTTTGCTAGGCAACATCACAGCTGCATTTCATCCAAGGTTAATTCTCCACTACGGAAGCAAGATCCTTCTTAGAAATCCAAGGGGTGCCCAGTGAGTTAGGAGGTTTTCTTGCCATTAGAAATAAGCCCTCTTCTGGCCCTGGGTGAGCCTTTGGAGGCTGTCCCTGTAAGGGTGGTCCCTTCCCTGCTCTTGGGTCATCTCCTCATCAGCATGTGCTGGTCACCCCTCCACTGAACACTCCAAGGGGCACCCTCTGCTGACCCCTACAGTTCTCTCCGTGAGTCTTTCTCCTCTCTAGTGCTTTGTCGTGAAGATTCTACTGCCTTGGCCTCCCCATACTCCCAATCTCTTCTCTGGAACTCAGGAAGGCTGCCGGAGTTTCCTTGCTCTGTGCTGAGATCAAGCAGTCATAGGGTTTCCCTCAATTATTCCTTGTCTCTCAGAGTCATTGTCTGAAGTCTAATATCTTGACTATCATTGCTTCATATATTTTGTCCCATGTTTTAGTTTTTTCAAGAGGGAGGGAAAAGCTGGCCTCTGTCACTCCATCTTGGCAGGAAACCCTGTGTTACATTTTGATACTGAAACCACACAAGAGGTTGCCCATCATCCAAGGGATACAGTTGAAGGTGGGAGGAATTGTCAAATCTCTTGACATGGATAAAATTAATTTCAAAGCAATGAGAAGCTAATGGACGGACTGGCAGCCAATTATTTTTTACTGGGACATGAAATAATGCTGCCTCTTAACAACCGATGGCATTTTGAAGTTGATAAAATATGTTATTTCACAGTCTTTCTGAGAATCCCAGCATCTGGAATTCTGTGAGTCTGTTTCTAAGGTCTGTTGTTTCTGCTGTTTCTGCCGTTTCTAATTCATTCAGTTTTGTCTTTTTATATCTTTGGGGTTTTTTTTCTGGACAGTTTATTTGAAGAAGTATCTGTAGAAATAGTTTGAGACCTCCCTTGACACTCTCTCCTGTCAGAAAGGATTTGGGAACCCCTTAGCCTAGTTCTAGGCTTGATGCTGTGAAGCCAGACTGCAGCCTCTTCCATGGCTGGCTTCTTTCTGTTTGCCCCATCTCCTGAAGGTGGCCTGTCAGAGGTCCAGCCCACAGTGTGGGGTGGTTCACTGAGATCCCAGATCTCGGCAGGCCCCAGTTAGAAATTGTGTCCCTTCAGCACTTTGAGGCTGACAAAAGGGCAGTTCAGCCTCTTCACCCTCCACCTCTGGTGTAGAACTGGCCCTGAAACTATTTGGTTACTGGTTAGGATTTTTGGCCTGAGAACACAAATACTGTTAGATATTTGTTGACTTGGGGAGATTGAAGAATATTTTCCAGCCTCTTTTTTTTTTTTTTTTTGCTTATCTTACTGTATAACCTACCATTAGTGCCGCTTATGTATTTTTATTTATTTGCTTATTTAATTAATTTATTTTTTGGAGACAGGATTTTGCTTTGCCATCCAGACTGGTCTTGCACTCCTGACCTCAAGCAATCCTCCCACCTTGGCCTTCCAAAGCACTGGGATTACAAGCATAAGCTACCATGCCCAGTCTTATTTGCTTACTTATTTATTTTTATGTCGGAGTATCGCTTTGTTGCCCAGGCTGGAGTGCAGTGGCACGATCATGACTCACCACAGCCTCAAACTCCTGGGTTCAAGCAATCCTCCTGCTTCAGCCTCCCCAGTGGTTAATTGGGACTATAGGTGCATGCCACGGTGTCTGGCTAATTGTTACCTCTGTAGAGGCGAGGTATCGCTTTGTTGTCTAGACTGATCTACAACTCCTGAGTTCAAGCAATCCTCCTGCTTTGCCCTCCCAAAGTGCTGGGAGTACAGGCGTGAGCCACCATGCCAGCCTCTTGACCATTTTAGAGAATGAAGTGAACCCTTGGCCTTGTCCCTGCTGAGCAGCTGCATCAGTCTTTGGCACAGAATTAGGGCGCCAGTTACACCACCATGAGCTCCAAGATCCCAGGTAAGGAGGCCCTGATACAGAGGGCTTTAAGCCTAAATAATCCCCAGCTGGGGAATCCAGTTAAATGTACATACAGGCCCTGCCTCGGGCTGTGTGACCGTAGGCAAGTTGTGGAGCCTCTCTAAGCCTTAGTTTCCTTATTGGTGAAATGAGGATCCCGAGAGACATTTATTGCAGAGTCCTGGGGGACTGAATGAGATAATTCAAGAAAGGGACTCAGCATGGGTCCATGTACACAGTGAACCTTCAGTGGCACGTGACTGTCATCACTGCTACCATTAGGACTATGTGGTGGAGTTAGTGGACACACATGCAGTTTTCTACTTTGCAAATAAAGAATACATTTTTTTTTTTAGTTGGAGACTCACTCCATTACCCAGGCTGGAGTGCAGTGGCATGAATGCTCACGGCCACCCTAGAGTCGACCTGCTGGGCTCCAGCCATCTCGCCGCCTCAGCCTTCCAAGTAGCCAGAACTACAGGCACACGCTACCACACCCAGCTAATTGTTTATTTATCGTAGAGACGAGGTCTTGCCAAGTTGCCCGGGCTGGTCTCGAACCCACAGCCTCAGGCAGTCCACTCGCCTTGGCCTCCCAAAGTGCTGGGATTATAGGCTGAGCCACAGCCCAGCCAAGAATAAATCTTTATGGTGCCCATATCTCCATACAAAAATGGGTCCTATCTAAAGCCACTAAGAACAGTCAAACACAAAAGACAGAGTGTATATCGTCCATATCCATGGGCCACAATGCCATAAGATCAAGACATGAAGATCTTGATCTTAAGCTTAAGCTTAAGGTAAAAGAAAAAAAAACTACTGAGAAATGGAAAACAACAACAATGAAAATCATTCTGCTAAGTGGATTTTGGAACCAGGAGGAAATCTATAAATGTACGCTTAGTATGACTAAGAAGCCATTGGGAAGTTGGGCCCAGTGGCTCATGCCTGTAATCCCAGCACTTTGGGAACCTGAGGCAGGAGGATTGCATGAAACCAGGAGTTTGAGACTAGACTGGACAACAAAGCAAGACCCCATCTCTCCAAAAAAGAAAAAATTAGCCAGACAGGTGGCACATTCCTGTGGTTCCAGCCACTTGGAGGCTAAGGCAGGAGGATCGCTTGAGCCTAGGAGGTCAAGGTTACAGTAATCTATGACCATGCCACTGCGCTCCAGCCTGGGTGAGAGTGAGACCCTGTCACAAAAGAAAAAAAGAAGAAGAAACTGAGCATTTCTGCCTCGGCTTCCAGGGTCTGGGGTCCTTGTGTTCACTGGTGTCTGGTCACCCCGGGGACATTTTCTTTTCTCAGCAGAGTTAAGGACCAGCTTGGAGGCTCCCTCAGACACTGAGAAGAGCTGGAGGTGCGGGGGATAAAGCCCAGGGAGAGCAGCTGCCTGGGTGTGGAGCCAGGACCACGATGATTGTGACTGTGGCATTGGGCCCTCACTGTGAAGTTAATCATAAGGAAAATGGATTCAGGAAGACAGGGCTTTATAAATGAATGCGTTCAATGGAACCGGGAGGCATTGGGAAGTCCTGAACGGAAATGGAGAGCAATATTTGTTGCTTTGAATTGATTAGGCCAGGAAGACAGAGAACATCAAGATACAGGATGGAAAGCAAGTGGAAATAAAATGGAAAATGGAAGAAAAGGAATGAATGTGTCAGAGTAAGAAAGGAAAAGGAACAACTTAATTAGAGCACGATGAATAATTAAGCTGTCCCTAAAAGCAGGCACGCGCAGGAAGGGCTGGACAAAATCAATGAAGGGCTGAAGGATGGATGACTCGGGATCAGCAGGCCACGAGTGACGGCCAGGCAGGGCTGCCTGGGCGCCTCCTCGCACTGACAGGAGACGGACAGGGAAGGACATTTGTGTAAATGCCCTTGTGAATGACGAGACTGTGTGCGAGGGGAAAGCAGGCCGCCTGGGCCGTCGCGATCGCCATGGGGAGGCCTCTGCAGCTCAGACCTAGCAGCGCCCTAGAGCAGGGAGAGCTCATGGGGGGAGCAGGTACCTTCCCTTCCCTTCAGGCTAGCAATTCCCTAGGGATTACCATAGGAAGTTTCTTCCTGGGCATCTTTGCTAAAGAGTGCCCAGGCATCCTGCCCTCCTCATAAGCACAGCCACGATGGGGAATGGTATGGAGTTTTCTCAGAAAACGACAAATAAAACCACTGTATGTTCCAGCAATTCCACGGGAGGTGTATCCAGAAGAAAGGAGACCAGTGTATCCAAGAGATGTCCCCTCTCCAATGTTCATTGTGGCACTATTCACAATAGCCAAGATGCGGAAACAACCTGCATCCATCGACCGGTGAATGGATAAAGAAAATGTAGTATGTTCACAATGGAATACTATTCAGCCATAAACAAGAATGAAATTCTGCCATTTGCAGCAACATGGATGGGACTGGAGGTGACTGTGTTACGTGAGATAAGCCAGGCTTGAAAAGACTAATGTCACATGTTCTGGCTCATAATGGGAGCTAGAGAGGCTGATCTCATGGAGGAAGGGAGTGGATTGGGGGTTACCAAGGGCTGGGAAGGGGAGGAGAGGGGAGATGAGGAGATGCTGATTAATGGGTGCAAATACACACCCATTTCTTCTTTGTTCTTGGTCATTTATGTTTCCATCCATTTCTTCTTTGACAGAAGAAATAAGAGCTGGTGTTTGGCAGATCAGTAGGGTGACTAGAGTTTGCAGTAATCTAGTGTATGTTTCAAAATAGCAAGAAGAGAATAATAAGAATGTTCCTAGCATAAAGGAAAGGCAAATATTTAAGGTGATGGCTATCCCAGGTGCACTGACTTGATCTTTACAAATTATACGAATGTAATCAGTTATTCCATGTACCCTGAAACTATGTACATCTTTATGAATCAATAAAGCGTGATCATGAACAGAAACGAATGGAGTTTTGCAAGAACACTGAATGATTGGTGTGAAAGACTTTTATCCTTCATAAAAGAACTATGAGATGACATTGGAAACAAATCATCGTGGGGGCAAAGACAACTGCCAAGTACATTACATTTCTCAGAGAATTATGGGAAAATCCTGCTTGATGTGGAGAGTATAAGGGTCTGAATTAAATCTTGAGCCTGCAGTAGCTACTGTAGCGTTCATGTATCAGCCAACATGAACTCCATGCCCCGCCATGTGCTCACCACGATCATCATAATGATAGCTGATACTTGACTAACACCTGCTGATCTCTGGTCCAAGCTCTGTACCTATCTTAGCGTCATCCTTGCAACAATACTGAGAGGGAGGTGCTGTTGTTCCTCCTGTTCTACAGATGGGGAAATTGAGGCACAAAGCAGTTAAATAATTGTATGTGACCAGGCTGAAATGAAGGTGAACCAAGTGAGGCAATTGACACATGCATTTTTTTTTGAGTTGGAGTCTCTGTCTCAGGCTGGAGTGCAGTGGCATGCTCATAGCCACCACAGCCTCGACCTGCTGGGCTCAGGTGATCATTACACCTTAGCCTTCCAAGTAACTAGAACTCAGGCGTGCACCACCAGGCCAACTGATTTCTTGATTTATTGTAGAGATGAGGTCTCGCCAAGTTCCCCGGAGCTAGTCTCGAACCCGTGAGCTCAGGCAATCCTCTCACCTTGGCTTCCCAAAGTTCTGGGATTATAGGCATGAGCCACCATGTCCAGCCTCAGATGCAAAATTTAAATGTGGTATCCCAGCCGGGCTCGGTGGCTCAGCCTGTAATCCCGTGCCTTTGGGAGGCTGAGGTGAGCGGGTTGCCTGAGCCCGCAGGTTCAAGACCCGCCTGGGCAGTGAGACCTCATCTCTACAATAAATCAAAAAATCAGCCGGGCATGGTAGTGCACGCCTGTAGTTCCGGCTACTTGGAAGGCTGAGGCGGAAGGATCGCTGGAGCCCAGCAGGTTGAGGCTGTGGTGGCCGGGAGTGGCCACTGCACTCCAGTCTGGGTGACAGAGTGAGACTCCAACTCAAAAATAAATAAACGCGGTATCCCCCAAAACTCTAATCAAGATATGTAATATGTTCATGCAGTATTTTCAAAAAGTCAAAATTAGACTGTGTGCAGTGGCTCATGCCTGTAATCCCAGTGCTTTGGAAGGCTGAGGCGGGAGGATTGCCAGAGGAGAGGAGTTCAAGGCTGCAGTGAGCTATGATTGTTCCACTGCACTCCAGCCTGGGTGACAGAGCAAGACCCCATCTCTAAAACAAACAAATGCCTCCATCTCTAAAACAAATAAATAAATAAATAGTTGCCCCCTAAAATCTATGGTGAGTAAGTTGCCAAGATTTTAAAAAGAGGCTCAACAAGGTCACGCAGTTCCTAAGTATCAGAGTCAGGATCGGAGTCCAGGTGGGCTGGTGGCAGAGCCCATGTGACTAGCCACGACCCTGGGCTGTATTCAGCATCAGCCTGCATCTGTTCTGTTCTCCACTCTGTGCTGAGTGCCCAGCCCAGGGCCTCGCAAGCAGCAGAACTGCAGTGGATGTGTGTTGAAAGAATGTTGAATGGGCACGGGTCCTGTCCCAAGAGTGTTCCCACTCAACCAGCAGACACTTCCTGGGACCGTGGAAGGGTGTGTTGTGTCTCACAGACACTCCACACCTTATGTCATTTCCCTGCTATAATTAATATATAGATACACATGTACACACGCATACTTGGATGTATCCAATATAGGGAGCCCAGAGGTAGGGCGGATGACTTCTGTCTTGCAACACTGTGACAGCCTTTAAGAGAGGGGGACATTTGAACCGGGCCTTAAAAGTGGTGAAGGATTTCTCCAGGTGGGAGAGACTTCAAAAACAAAGATGAGAGTTGTGCTTGCTTGGGTAGTTAAAACTTAATTTAGAAAAGAGATCGAGGAGGATGTCTGTGAGCCAACATGGAGTGGTCTCCAAAATGCAATGTTAGGTGCAAAAAAGTTCCAGTATGTTTTTTTTGTTTGTGTAAAAATGGAACATGGGAAGAATAAACCAGAAATAATGAAAAGGATTACCTATGGAGATAGTGAGTGGGGAGAGAAGACAGGCAGAAGTTCTAGAGTTTAGAAGTTTCTAGAGTTTTTGAGTTTTGAGCCATGTAAATGATTTACTGAATAAAGAAAACTAAATAAAAATGGTAGGAAAGCAACCTTAAATTCGAATACAAATAGAAATGAATGAATCCGTTTGTCAAATTGATGACAACCACGCAGACAGTGGAAGTAATTCTAGGACTGCGACTGCCCAGTCTTACACACACACACACACACACACACACACACACACACACACACACGTGAACAAACACACACGAGACAGGGTCTGGCTTCATCACCAGGTTGGAGTGCAGTGGTGCAATCAGAGCTCACTGCAACCTTGAACTTCTGGGCTCCAGTGATCCTCTTGCCTCAGTAATCCAAGTAAGGCGTGTGGTACCATACCTGGCTAATACTAAAACAATTAAAAAAAAAATAGAGACAGGGTCTTGCTATGTTGCTCAGGTTCGTCTTGAACTCTTGGCCTCAAATGATTCTCCCTCCTTGGCCTCCCAAAGTGCTAGGAATACAGGTGTGCACCACCATACCTGGCTGGCTGTATTTTAAGAATTAGAAGACCCTTAAGTAAATCATGCTTAGTAGAGTGTTGTTGCTAGTGGTGGCGTTGGTGTTATTTGCGTGCACTGTGGAGTAGAGCTAACATACTAATGTTACTGCAGTCAGAGTTCTCCTATGGAAGAAGAGAGATTCAAATATGGAATAGGGGGAGTGTGGGAGAGACCTGTGG
This sequence comes from Cephalopachus bancanus, assembly GCA_027257055.1. Lineage (NCBI taxonomy): Eukaryota > Metazoa > Chordata > Mammalia > Primates > Tarsiidae > Cephalopachus > Cephalopachus bancanus. The sequence continues at coordinate 374,127 of JAPVLO010000007.1, forward strand.
TGTTGGATTTTAATGACCATTCTCATTTAAATCATTATAAGCTAATAACTGAGCTGGGTGTGGTGACTCATGCCTGTAATCTCAGCACTTTGGGAGGCTGAGGCGGGAGGATTGCTGAGCCCAGGGGTTTCAGACCAGCCTCGGCAACATGGCGAGGACCCTGTCTCTACAATAAATCAAACAATTAGTTGGGCATGTTAGTGTGCACCTGTGGTCCCAGCTACTTGGAAGGCTGAGGCAGGAGGATCACCTGAGCCCAGGAGGTCGAGGCTGCAGTAGCCCTGATGGGGCCACTGCATGCCAGCCTGGGTAACCGAGTGAGACCCTGACTCCAAAAAGGAAAATAACTTTCACATGGTCTTAAAGAATGACCCCACACATGATGTATCAAGTGCCACAGTGGTTGGGTGCCGTGGAGCGGTCTGGTAGATGCCACCCTGGCCACGTGTGATAGCCACCGAGGAGCCCTGTCCAGCTCTCTCTTTATGAGAACCCTCTGTGGGGAGTATGATTTTGACTGACAGCTCACAGTCATGACTTCTGATCCACTGAAGGTGCTAGAACCGGGATTCCTGTCCTTTGTGGGTTTCCCTTGGCTTGGGCACTCCCCATCAGCCTGGCCAGGTCATGCCCAGAACCATGCAGCTGTTGGAGCACTTCTTCCCTGGGCCCTCCCGTTGGCTCTCCCCGGATCCGCACGGCACTCTGCAGCCCTCCCTGCCTGCTCCTGCTCCTTCTCCCTTCCTCCTCCATGGGCGTCTCCACCAGCAAATCTCTTGCACGTCAAACCCTGTCTCGGCATCTGCTTCTTGGAGGACCTGAGTGGGCACACCACGTGATCACACTTGGCATGGCGGGCAACTTCTGCCTGCTGGATCTGTCCCTTACACACACAGGATCTGGCTGCTGGGTGGGTTCCTTATCTTCTCTGTGTCTCGTTTATAAATCGGGATATTGTATAGGACTTACTTTGCAGAGTTATTGTAAGGATTAGTAAAAAGGGGTGGTTTGGGTGACACCCGTCGATACTGCACGCAGGGCACAGTGAGCCCTTGGCAAGTGCTGGCTGCTTTTATCACAGAGGCCAGGCTTCCTGGTGTCTTATCAGCTCGGGGCGTCATAACAAAATACAAAATGGACGTGACTTAAACAACAGACATTTATTTCACACAGTCTTGGAGGCTAAAAGTTCAAGATCAAGGTGCTGGCTGAGTCGGGTCTGGGGGAGGACTTCCTGACTTGCAGGCGGCCACCTTGCTGTGCTCTCACATGGCAAGGGCAGGGAGTGCCAGGGAGCTCTGTCTAAGGGTGTTAATCCCATCATGAGGGCCCCACCCTCTCGACCTCACTCGACCCCAAATACCTCCCAAAGGGCCCATCTTGATGCCATCGCATTGGGGTTAGGACTTCAGCATATGAATTTGGGCTTCAACGTATGAGTTATGGTCCCAGTCACTCCACAGAAGTGGGACACGGGTGATTCTATTTTTTTTTTTTTTGAGTTGGAATCTCACTCTGTCACCCAGACTGGAGTGCAGTGGCCGCTCCCGGCCACCGCAGCCTCGACCTGTTGGGCTCCGGCGATCCTTCTGCCTCAGCTGGATCCTTCTGCCTCAGCTAGTTCCAAGTAGCTGGAACTACAGGTGCGCGCTACCACACCTGGCTAATTTTTGATTTATTGTAGAGATGAGGTCTCGCCAAGTTGGCCAGGCGAGTCTCGAACCACTCACCTCGGCCTCCCAAAGTGCTGGGATTACAGGCTGAACCACCGAGCCCGGCCAGATGATTCTTAATAAACGCTATTCTTCTTCTTCTCCTTCCTCTCCCATCTGACAAATAGGCCTGGGCTTTGGGACCCTGGGTGTGATCCTGGTTCTGCGACTGAATGACCGAGCGACCTTGGCCAGAGCAGTAAACCTCTCGGCGCCTGCGCCTTCTCTTCTGTAGAATGAGGCCTCCGGGAGTGGTTGTGAGGCTTAAATGAGAGAGCCCGGCACGTGGTAGGTGTCTGTTGGACCCACAGTGACGTCAGCGCAGGCCTGTCCCTCCTCCGGGCTCTGTGGTCCGAGGCCTTGGTCCTGACTCCCGCCAGAGGGGGGCACTCCCTGCTTTCTTGTCCCGCATGTGCTGGGGGCGGGGGATGCCGGGCTGGGTGGCCACCAGAGGGCTGTGTCGCCTCTCTTAAAGCATCCTCGGGCGGAAAGGCAGACAGGCCGAGGGACGGCCGTCTGGGGGCCGCGCGGGCTCCGAGACGCAGCCCCCAGCCCCCCCCCCCGCCTGTTCCGGGAGCCCCTGCGGATGCGGAGGGCGCGGGGGATGGCTCCGCCCCAGCCTGGTCGATTCCCACTCACACAGTCGGTGACGGTTTCACACGGAGGGGGGCCGGGGGGCTGGAGCGACGCCTCGGGGGACTCCGCGCGGCGTGCGGCTGCGCGCGGGGGCGGGGAGCCCTGCCTCGGCCCTCCCCCGCCCGGAGTGTGGGCCCCTCCAGGGGCGGGGGAGGGGGACTTGCCCAGGGCCAGGCCGCCGCCGGGAGGGACGCGTGCGTTTGGCCCCAGACTGTCAGACTCTGAGGACCCGGGGCGCCCTTCCCCCGCCCGCCCGGCCGCCGCGGCCCTGCGGGGAGACCCAGCGGGGCCTCGGGTCGCCCGAGGCGCTGCCGGCCTTGGGGGCGAGATAGGACCCACTTCCTGCTGTGATCCCTGCTGCCACCTCGGAGGCCCTGATCGCAGGAGGAGAAGAGGGCGGCGGGGGAGGCTGGGAAGGGGGAGCAGGCCTTCGTTTTTTCCTCCCAAACGAAGGATTCTGGAGAGAAAATATGCTTCCCTTCAATTTACATTTCAGCTTGGGCTCTGCGGGCTGTTCTTTTTCAGTTGTTTGGCTAAATATATCTTTCTGTGAACATTTGCACAGATTTTTGGTTGTCTTGTCGGTTTTTCTTCCCCAGGGGCTGGGTGTCTGGGTTCTGGAGTCACATTGACCTGGATATGAATTCTGATTCTGTTGTCAAACGAGCTGTGTGATCTTGGACAAGTAACTTAGCCTCTCTGAGTTTCACCTTCTGCATCTGGGGAGCGGGGAGACAGCTTTCTCACATGTTTCTTTGGAGAGATTTCTAAATATACTTTTCATTATGAGAAATTTCAGGCACAAATAGAAACATAGAGAATAGTGCACCCTGAAGTCCATGTGTGTGTCTCACAACTCAAGTTATTCAGCTTCCGACCACTCCTGTCTCGTCATGTCACCTCTTTCACCCATGTCACTCTCTTCACATTGGATTACTTTGAAGCAAATCCTCCCATCGTGCCACTTTATGTGTATATAAATGTTACAATCTGTATCTCTAAGGGTAGGCACTATCTCACACAACACCACTTTGGGGAGGTTTTATAGAACCCATTTTCCCTGGCCAAGATTTTTTTTTCTTGAGCCGGGGTCTTGCTTTACTGGCCAGGCAGGAGTACAGTGGCACAATCATAGCTCACCGCAGTCTCGACCTCCCAGGCTTAGGTGATTCTCTCACCTCAGCCTCCTGGGTAACTGGGAATTCGGGTGCATGCCGCTACACTCGGCTAATTTTTTATTTTTTGTAGAGACAAGGTCTCTCTCTGTTGCCCAGGCTGTCTTGAATTCCTGGGGTCAAGCAGTCCTCCTGCCTCAGCCTCCCAAAGTTCTGGGATTACAGACGTGAGCCACTGTGCCCGGCGAGGTGCTGTTTCTATTCATGTGCTTTGGGTGTCTTGTAACATGACAGATCACTCAGCAAAAAGCAGCCTGAGAAACGTATCATTTCATGTAACAAGCGGTCTGGAGGAAGGACAGCTCCAGCACTGGTTGCCTCAGGCACCACCTTTGCTGTCTTGGTTCTTGGTGACGACCCCCTTATGGTTGCAAAGCAGCTGCCATGGCTCCAGACAGATCTGCACGTGACCCCCAGAGAGGAAGTGGGCATTCCTTCCCTGTAGTAGGGGGGACAGCTTTCTCAGGAGCCCACCTGCAGACCTCTCCTCAGGTTTCCATGGCCAGGATCAGGCCATCAGCCCGTTCTAAACTAATTCCAGGTAAGGAATACGGGATTGTGGGATCTGCTCAAATCAACCAGGTTCTTTCCTTGGAGACAGGGAGGGATTGTCTGATGGAAATTGGGGTTTGATGATCAAGGAAAAAGGGGAACCCCACTAGTGAGGTCGTCAGCCTCTGAGATGGCCCCCGACAACGCCAGCTGCTGGTATTCACTCTCCTGTGTCGCCCCCCTCACCTGGCCCTGGGAGGGCTTGTGACCACAGCAGGGGACAGAGGTGATGGTACATCCCTTTTGAGACGTGGTTCCATCTTGGCCACTGTCCTGCTCACTCATGTGCTCTCTCTTCTGGGGATGCCATGCCATCAGCCATGGCGGAGGGGCTACGTGGCCCATGGCCTGGAGCAGAAACCTCAGCCCATGGCTACGCAGGCTGCCTGGAAGTGAATCTTCCCGACCCTCCAGAGACTGCACTCCTGGCTGATGGCTCGCCCGTCATCCCTGAGAACCAGAACCACACAGCTGAGCTGCCCCTGAGTTCCCGACCCTGAGAAGCGTGGGAGAAGGCAGACGTCTCAGGCTGCGGAGTTTGGGGGTCATTTGTCACATGGCGGGAGATAACAAAACAGCTGGCGCAGGACTGTGGCGGCCGTGGTGCGCCCACCCCAGAACCACCATCAGAGCATCGTCTCATGACCTGTGACTGTCTGTTCCCTCCACAGGCCTGCGAGGGCCTTGATTTTACACTTTCACATGCATGGGGTCCAGAGTGTGTGCGTGTGCGAGCATGTGCGTCCATGTGTTGGGGAATCTCCTTTCTGGGCTCTCCCCGGACATGGGCGAGTGTCTTATTTCCTCTGCGTCTCCAGGGCCTGGCACGGGGACCAGCACAGAGTGGCCTTGGAGAATCTGGAGGGAGTCAATGATACATCAAGGATTTCAGGGTTGTGGTGAGCTTGGAGCAGCCTGGACCCCAGGAGCTGGGAGGTTCTGCAATTGTCCTGGGAGATGGAGTGGGAGGGACGGGGCCAGGGCACTGGGGGTGCTCCCCAGGATCAAAGCCTTCCCGCGTCCGTGTCCTCAGTGCCTCGCCACAACTCCTCTGAGTCCCCCCTTTGTCTGCTGAAGACTTACTGTGTGCCAGTCTCTTCGCTGAGCACTCCTGCCGAGCTCTGACCAAGAAATCTCACAAGGGCAGGAGTCTGTCTCATTAGGAACATGATGCCGGACACATAGAAGGTGCATGATATGTGTTTTGTGAAGGAGTGAATGAATGAATGAGTACAGTGAGTGGTGAGTGCCTGTGGCTGACTCCTCACCTAAGAGATAAAAGGACATCACTGTGGGAAGTTAGGCAAAGGGAGGATAGGGTGGGAGGAATGTTCCCGGCACCAGGGACAGCATATGCAAAGGTCCTGGGGACTTGGGCTCTGAACTTCCGTGGCTCCATAGATGGGTCTGTCATTAGACCCCATGATCCCATGGACTAAGTTCTCTTACTCCCACCACTTTCGGTGTGAAAAGTACTTTCCATCCCCTCCAAAAGGGTGGGGTCGTGGGGCACGCCGAGTGTAGTGGATTGGCATGTAGGCTGCCTGGGCTCAGCTTTGCCACTAAATAGCAGTTTCCCGGGGTACTTGCCTCGGTCTTCTCATCTGCCAAGTGGGGATGACAGCAGAACCTGCATCGTGGGGTTTTTGTGTCACTAAGTGGGCTTGCAGATGTGAGTGCTTGGAATGCTCAGGTGTGGCAGAGCTGCGTGGTCAAACCCAAGCCCTGGGCAGCCCTTTCATGGGCAGAAGGACAGGGGAGGGCTGGCCGCCCCTGCTGGGGGTGGGAGCGTGCAGTCAGGCCTGTCCCAGACCCCTCTTCCGCCAGTCCCCCCGCTTCGGCATTGATGGGGAGGGACACGAGTTCTGAGAGTGGTGACGGTGACGGTGTGCTGGGCGCATTGTCTCCCTTTCCAGACAGTTCCAGACACGACCGAGCGTGGCTGCGTCAGAGGAACCTGGGCATGAGACAGAGCAGCTATTTTAAGGCGACTGCAGGAGCTCCGAGGACGCCCATGTCCTCTTGTCACAGGCTTGACAGAGGAGCTGGAGTCGGCAGCTGCGGGGAGGAGGGGCCCCACTGACTCACAGACAGACCCAGGCAAGCCTGGCCAGGAGGAACCCAGGTGCAGCAGGCGACCCCCAACAGGGCCCTCTGCATGGGGCAGAGAAGATGCTAATAATCGCAGGCCTGTGAATGCCCAGAGGTCATTCCGGCAAGTGTCTCCATTTCACAGGTAAGAAGGCTGAGGCGGAGGGGGAGGGGTTTATTTCCTTTGTAAATTGGTGGGCAAGTTTTATGTATGTATGTGTTTGAGTTGGGGTCTTACTGTCTACCAGGCTGCCGTGCAGTGGCATAATCTTAGTTCACCACAGCCTTGGCCCCCTGAGCTCAAGCGATCCTCCTGTCTCAGCTTCCCCAGTATGGGGCTACAGGTGTGCGCCACCAGATGAGGTCACACTATGTTGCGCAGGCTGGTCTCAAACGCTTGGGCTCAAGTGATCCTTCTGCCTTGGCCTCCCAAAGTGCTGGGATTACAGGCATGAGCCACTGAACCTGGCTTGTTTTTTTTTTTTTTTTTTTAAAAAACACCATATGGAAAGTTGAATAATGTATGGCACATTAAGTGTAGTCCTTTGTAGTATTTAGAAAGAACACAAAAAGATTTGGTGAATCAACATAGATTTCTAAGACTTGTTAAGAGAAAAAGAAAGTTGTAGAAGAATGTGAACAGCAGGTACTTTTTAAAATTATTATTTTTATTTTATTTTTTATAGACATGAGGATCTTGCTATGTTGCCCAGGCTGGTCCTGAACTCCTGGACTCAAGTAATCCTCCCGCCTTGGGCCTCCCAAAGTGCTGGGATTACAGTTATGACTACCATGCCCAGCCTGCATGTACTGATTTAAAAAAAGACAAAGCCAGGTTCGGTGGCTCAGCCTGTAATCCCTCGCTTGGGGAGGCTGAGGTGAGTGGATTGCCTAAGCCTGCGGGTTCGAGATCCACTTGGGCAACTTGGCGAGACCTCATCTCTACGATAAATCAAAATGAGCCGGATGTGGTAGCGTGCCTGTAGTTCCAGCTACTTGGAAGGCTGAAGCGGAAGGATCGCCGGAGCCCAGTAGATCGAGGCTGTGGTGGCTGGGAGCAGTCACTGCACTCCAGTCTGGGCGACAGAGTGAGACTCCAACTCAAAAAAAAAAAAAAAAAAAGACAAACCAAGATTTCATATTTCCATAGGTCTATGTATGTGTATCAAGGCTTTGAGAAAGTCCTGGAAGGATGTTTGCTAAGTGGAGTAGGATGGTCAACTTTCAGAGGGAACCGGATGGGAGTGTGGGGTAGGGGAAACTTGGCTGTACCGGGATTGTTTGGATTGTTTTTTGTTTTTGTTTTTGTTTTTTTTTTGAGTTGGAGTCTCACTCTGTCACCCAGACTGGAGTGCAGCGGCTGCTCCCGGCCACCACAGCCTCGACCTGCTGGGCTCCGGCGATCCTTCCGCCTCAGCCTTCCAAGTAGCCAGAATTACAGGCATGTGCTACCATGCCCGGCTGATTTTTTGCTGTATTGTAGAGATGAGGTCTTGCTGCCCAGGCGGGTCTCACTTACCTCAGCCTCACTTACCTCAGCCTCCCAAAGGCACAGGATTACAGGCTGAGCCACTGAGCCTGGATTGTTAAGAGAGTCTTTTTATGTATTTCTCGTGTAATTAAAATGCAGGATACAGCTGGGCTTGGTGGCCAAAAAAATCAGCCAGGCCTGGTAGCACATGCCTGTAATTCCGGCTACTCGGAAGGCTGAGACTGAAGGATCGCCGGAGCCCAGCGGGTTGAGGCTGCAGTGGCTGGGAGTGGCCGCTGCACTCCAGTCTGGGCGACGGAGTGAGACTTCAACTCAAAAAAAGAAAAATGCAGGATTCATACTTTTTTTTTTTTTTTTTTAAGTTGGAGTCTCACTCTGTCACCCAGACTGGAGTGCAGTGGCCGCTCCCAGTCACTGCAGCCTCGACCTGCTGGGCTCCGGCAATCCTTCTGCCTCAGCCTTCCAAGTAGCTGGAACTACAGGCGTGCACTACCACGCCTGGCTAGTTTTTGACTTATTGTAGAGATGAGGTCTCGCCAAGTTGCCCGGGTGGGTCTCGAACCCGCGGGCTCAGGCAATCCACTCACCTCGGCCTCCCAAAGGTGTGGGATTACAGGCTGAGCCACCGAGCCCGGCTCATAATATTTTTAAGAAATTGCTGTCCAAAAGTTGGTATACAACCCTCCACTGCTAAATTTGACTGGCTAAAAAAAATTAAAATTAAAAAAAAAATTGTTGTCCAAAGGCCTGTTTGGCCCTGGAGTTTGATTTGTCCAGAACACATTTATCTTGTGGGTCTCAGACCCCTTGAAGCCCTGACCTCTCCTCCCTGAAGCCTCACCCCCTCCTGCTCTCTTGCTATGGGTTGGATTTTATTAAATACAGAAGAGTGATAAAATGCTAATCACCTCTGCTCTTTCTGTCCCTAGCAAGGCCTGAGAAGATGCTTGTTCTCACGATGCCACGGGCTTGGCTTCTGGGAAATTCCCGAGCACTGGGGGCAAGGTCTGAGGGTACACCACCCCAGGGAGGTGACCTGAGATGGGGTTCAGCCCCCACCCGGCCTTGGTCGGAGCTCAGTCCATCTCTCTCCCGTTTGTCTGTTCCTGCTTTTTGGCTTGAGACAAGCAGTCAGCGCCCCGGGCACTCCCTTCCTGGAAAAATGAAGTTATGATTATTTAACAGTGTTCACATACTTGCTATGTTTTCAAAATTAATTTTTCAGAGCACAAATAAAATAAGCATACGGCCGGGTGTGGTGGCTCACGCCTGTAATCCCAGCACTTTGGGAGGCTGAGATGGGAGGATTGCTTGAGCCTAGGAGGTCGAGACCTTGTCTCTACAAAAAATATATAAAAATAATCAGATGTGATGGTCTGTGCCTGTAGTCCCAGCTACTCGGGAGGCTGAGGAGGGAGGACCGCCTGAGCCCAGGAGATCCAGGCTGCAGTGAGCCGTGAGCGTGCCACTGCACTCCAGCCTGGGTGACAGAGTGAGACCCTAACTTAAAAGACAATAAACAATAAAAAACAAAATAAAATAAGAATACATTCTCCTTGTGGCTGGTGGGGAAGTTGAAGAAGAAAAGAAGCCTATAGATGAAGTTAAAGTCCCTTCAAATAATGCCCAGTCTCCAAAGGTAACCACTGTTAGCGTGCGGTGCAGACCCTTCCGGACTTTCTCCAATGTGCTTATGTCTCGTTATTTGTACTTGTAAAACTCTTGTCTTGTGTGTGTGGTGGGGGCGGGTTGTGAAATGTGAGCAGACCAGAGCTGGCTGTGCGTGTTGGAAATTGTCATTTGACGTTACTGGATTGGGGGCCCTACTGGGTGGCACTGCCCTCACCCTGCCTCTCGTGGCCCCCACTCGGCATGTGGTGGGTGTCTGGGGCACTCAGCTGCCATGTCAGACGCCCCAAGGCGGCCTCTGCTCCTAACGGTGCCTGAGAAGGGAGGCTCAGAGTGACCAGAGAGGGGAGGGCCACTCTGGTGGGAGGGACCCAGGAAGCCGGAACCTTGTCGCATGGCCAGGTGTTCTGTGAAGAGCAGGAGGGGAGGGGTCTGGGGTCCTTGGAGCTCCACAGGAAGAAACAGTGAGTTCCCATGGGGGTGCAGGCCGTGAGAGTCTTCCACTGGGGGGAGGGGTGTGCTGGCCCTCAGGTCACAGCCACTGGGAGGTTGCCGGGGCTTTCCCCAAAAAGGAGGCCCTTCCTGTCCCAGCTGTGTCGAGGAAGTGAGCCTGGTGGCCAGCCTGGAGGAAAATGACACCATCTTGGACACCATCTTCCTGACCAAGGGACACAGGAAGACCCATTCAGCTCGCTTCTGTGGACTCAAGGTCCTGGCCGGCCTCCTCCAGAGGCTGCATCTGTGGGCGAGTCCCCGCTCGGTGCTCTGCTCGTCCCACCTGCAGGACCACCCGCTTGCCAGGCCCGTGTGGTCTCCCCACCACCTCAGCCTCGAGCTCGGGCCCTCCGTGAGTGAGATCACATGTGGACTCAGGAAACCTCAGTCTGACCTGTGTGATTGTCTGTGTGCACCAGCATCCCCTGGGATGCCTGGGTTGCAAGTGACAGAAAAACAGTGCCTGTGACTCAGCAGTCAGGGCAACCTCCTCTGGGTCCTCTTGCTTTCTGTCTCATCTGTGGGTTGACCCTGTGGCGAGGCCTCGATGTTGGGCAGACCTGCCCTCTGTGGCCCCAAGACGCCGCCAGCAGCGCCTGACTCGCAACTCCCTTTCGTCACCTCGAGTGGAAGGAGGGCCACTTCTCGCCAGTTTCTCTGAGAAGCCCTGAGTTTCCTTCTGACGGGTCGTCTTGGGTCACCTTGGGTCACAGACTCTCTCTGGAACAGGTCAGCGCCTGGGGCCCCGGGCGCTTCTGGTGGCCAGGCCAGTCACAGGTCAGCCCCACGTGGGTCGGCCACCTTCTCTGGCCGCGTGGGCTCCTGTGCCCTGTGCCCTCGTGGCCACAGGCACACAGAGCCTTCGGCCGTGCCTGCGGGGTTGGGAGATGAGGGGAGTTGATGGGTTGTCCCGAGGACGGAGGCCCCGCGTCCACACGGATGTCCATCTGCCACGGAGAAGAGGCGTGACAGCTGCAGAGCCTGAAGAGTCACCCTGTGGTTCGAAGCTTCGAGGACTCAGATTTCCCAAGAGAGAACAACACGGCTGACCTCTTCCTGAACGAGGGAACAGGAAAGGCGTGACTTGCCCCAGTCCCAGCAGCTCCGTGGCGAAGCGGGTGGTAGAACTCAGGCTTTTTGATTTGCAGGGCAGTGCTTCGCTTCAGGGAATGGCCAGTCACGGGTATGATTCCTTGCACTGAAGCTCATACCCATGGGGGTGAATACATGCTCCCAAGCAGAGTGTGGGTTGTGGGGGTCACCCCTGAGATGTCCATTTCCTGGTGGACTGGTGGGGGTTCCTGGGAGTGGGCTTGGGGCCTCCAACTGACAGGGGGCATCCTAGAAGCTCTCCTTAAATTTTGAGTACGTGTCTCTGGTGTCAGAGGAAGAGCATGGACGCAGGGCCAGAGAGACCTGCCCTTGCTGGCTGTGTGACCTGGGGCTAGTTACTGCCCCTCTCTTTGCCTCCTCAGCAGTATGAGAGCTCCTGCTCTCTAGGGCTTGTGGGGAAGGAGTGAGACAAGACGTGCAATGTGTCCAGCACAGGGCCTGGCCACGGTCAGTGCCTGGCGACAGTGTGTGGCCCCCAGTGGGGCACAGACGGTCCCGGGCACGTGCGCGCTCTCAGGTCGTTCCAGGTTTAGGCCCGGGGCTGGGTCGGAGGATTATCGGGATGGCACAGGGGTTCTGCCTGTTGTCTGTAGGTGAGCCGGAATTGCTTCTGGAATGATCCAGGCCAGCTGGGGCACGCTGCTCCCGGGGTCTGGTCTGCCCACTGGCCGCCCACACTCCAGGAGGCCTCTTCCCCAGCCCTGCCTCTGGGGCTCGGAGGGAGGCCCCTAGGGCTGGCTGAGATCAGCTGCAGGATTAAGACCCAGTGACTCATTGAAAAGAGGGAGGCCCAGCCCAGGGATCAAAACAAGGCAGAGAAAGACTTCTTTTCTTCCTAGGGATTATGAGACATCCCAAAGGGACCCACCCATCATCTATTATTTATGGGGTCGAAGGAACCCAAGCCAAATCCCGGCTGGGGAGCAGGGTAGGGTGATGGGATGAGGGGTGGGAGATGCCTCACACCATGGCATCCCCTCGGGCAGGTTCCCTCCCCAGCCCGGTATAAAATAAGCCAAAGCAACTGAGCATCGCCTGTAATCTCAGCACTTTGGGAGGCTGAGGCGGGAGGATTGCTTGAGCCCAGGAATTTGAGATCAGCCTAACGTGAGATCTTGTCTCTACAAAAAAATTTTTTTTTATGTAGCCAGGCATGGTGGTGCATGCCTGTAGTCCCAGTTACCTGGGAGGCCAAGAGGTGGAGGCTGCGGTGAGTCGTGAATGTGCCACTGCACTCCAGCCTGGACAACAGAGAAAAAAGAAAAGTTGGCCAGGCGTGGTGGCTCAAGCCTGTAATCCCAGCAATTCGGGAGGCTGAGGTGAGCAGATTGCCTGAGCTCAAGGGTTCAAGATCAGCCTGGGCAACTTGGCAAGATCTCATCTCTACAATAAACCAAAAAATTAGCTGGGTGTGGTGGCCCATGTCTGTAGTTCCAGTTACTTGGAAGACTGAGGCAGAAGGATCACCTGAGCCCAGAAGGTTGAGGTTGTGGTGGTCGTGAGCATGCCACTGCACTCCAGCCTGGGTGACAGAGTGAGACGCCAACTCAAAAAAAAAAAAAACTTCCCTGATCTCTTGAGCCACTAAACAATTCTTCTTGAAATGTATTCAGGGAAATCACAAGATGTGTGCAAAGATAATGTCCATGCAGTGGGAGCACACAAGGTTGACAAACCAGTTATTTGTGACTCCTTCCTATTCCAAATGGTTGGTGCCCAAGCTCAGATTACACTGGTTCTTACATATTTTGAAAGTCACCCCCCTGCATCTAAGGATGTTCATTGCACTCTTGATGTCAATAAGGGGACATAGAAACAACCAAAGTGTCCAACAGAAGGGGATTAAATACTTAAACTATGCTACAATAGACAAAATTATGGCGAGTAATAGAGTCTATCACTGGATGGAAAGGGTTACAAGGCAGCATGTTCCCAATTTGAAGAAACAATCTAGAGTTTCCTGATTCTGGCAACATGACAAACTAAGCTGACACTTCTTCACTATAACCATGGAAACACCTAGAAGTTCTGGTTTTTAAAAACAGCTAAAAGCATGTAGCTGAACTTAAGATGGTCAGAGGGAGCCTGGCCCCCCTGAGGGGCTCACAGGGGAGCAGGGCCACTGTGGTCTGTGGATATTCTCTTGTGAGGGTCCCAGAGCAAGTCAAAGGAAGCAGGGGCTCTCGCCGTCCTGGGGTTCTGGGACTTTGAGGGTCTGAGTGCCTTGCCCAGGGACTTTCAGCACATGGGACAGTCAAGGGAAGGCTCAGATTTAGGGGAAGGTGGCCAGAAGGGACCTTGAAAATGAGGAGAATGTGGGAGAGAGTTGAGATAGATGCATTTTTCTGGGCAATAGGGAGCCACAGATGTCTTAGAGCACATCAGGTTTCTGGTACTCATGGCAGTGACTTAGCCCCAGTGTCAGAAGGCTCAGGAAAGCTGCTGGGGACAATGTTCTGTGGCCTGCCATGCCATATGCCACAGCAGTAACCTCAGCCCTCTTTCAAGGCAGTGAGGGATGGTGGAGTCTGGGTTAAACTGGAGATTGCTGCTGTGGCCATTTTGCCCTCTGGGGGAGCAGGGCCAGTTTCATCCTATGAGATGCCTGTTCTGGGGGGTGTGAGGTGCCAGTGGGAGCTGATATTTCGTTTTCAAGCATCCACCAGGAGTCAGGAAGGGGCGGGGTGCACCTGCGCCCGTGGGGGAATCGGGTCTTTAGCCCTCTTGACACTCGTTTGCAGCCGCAGAGCCCACTTTGGGCTTCATTGTGTTTATTTTTACAGTTGCTGTCTATTCACGGCGACTGTGCCTGGTTTTCTTTTTATGGTAGGAATAGGAAGTTCATTCCAATACATTTTCAATAAATAGATATGAATAATAAATCATATTCTATTTAAAAAGAAAACTCAGCCAGGCTCGGTGGCTCAGGCTGTAATCCTGTGCTTTGGGAGGCTGAGGTGAGTGGATTGTCTGAGCCCACAGGTTCGAGAACTGCCTGGGCAACTTGGCAAGACCTCATCTATACAATAAATCAAAAAATTAGCCGCGCATGGTAGCACGTGCCTGTAGTTCCAGCTACTCGGAAGGCTGAGGCGGAAGGATCGCCGGAGCCCAGCAGGTTGAGGCTGCAGTGGCTGGGAGCGGCCACTGCACTCCAGTCTGGGCGACCGAGTGAGACTCCAACTCAAAAAGAAAGAGAACTCACTAGTAAACCATGCAGGAGAGCAGAAGGCTGTGGCCCTCCAGGACAGCTATGGAGCAGGGACGGCCATCCCATTTTGCAGCTGGGAAAGCTGAGAACCCATGCGAGTAACTAGCCCTCTGCCCCAAGCCAGGTCTGGACCCTGCGTGTCTCGCTACCTCACTCCTCTGCCCTCTGGGCTCAGCAGTGTCAGGCTTCTGGACGCTCCTTGGCAGTTCAGAGCTGTCCTGGTGCCCGGAGCTCTAGTCGGGTCTGGGTGCCACCATAGCTCCCTGTGCCTTGGGGCAGCTGTCCTGTCCAACTTCCTCAGCTGGCTCTTCATCTTAACATGGGAATGATACTCGTGCTTGTGTCTCAGAGGATGGCTGAGAGGACACAATGAGATGCCTGCCATGATTTCCAACTAAAAGTGAGCTACTCGGCCAGGTAGCTCACACCCCCACACACCCCCTCCCCAACACAGCACAGCCCAGGAGGCTGTGCAGGCTTGCTCAGTCCCACAGCTGGGCACCGAGTGTCCTCAGCTCACACCTGTCATCCCAGCACTTGGGGAGGCAGAGCCAGGAGGATCGCTTAAGGGCAGGAGTTCGAGACCAGCCTGGGCAACATAGCAAGACTCCTTGTTTCTACAAAAAAAACCAACAAATTAAAATTTTTAAAAAAGTGAGAGGATAGAATCCCAGAGCCAGAAGAGCACTGGTCCCAGCTCACACAGTGAAGGAGGAGGGGCCAGACACCAAGGCGGGTTCTGCTGGCTCCCAGACTGTGCTCTCTAATGACCCTGTGGTGTGCCTCCCTTCTGTGGAAAGCCAGTCACCTCATGCCCGGTTGGGAGTCAAGGTCTGGGAAGCCCAGTGGATGAAGAGACACCTGAGCGGCAGCCGGGAGGAAGGGGCTGGGGTTTCTCTAGGCAGGAGCCGTGGACTCTGCCAGGAGCCCTGAAGCAGTGGGTCCGGAGGGGGAGGCACATTCCTATGGGAAAAAGTGGGGCATTTCCCTCTAGAGTCCGACCATTGGCCCAAGGAGTCTGCAGCTCAGAGGGTGTCACTCATTCTCTGTGGCCTTCGGGGCCCGGAAGCCTCTGGGAAAGCGGACTTGGAGGAAGGGCCAGGAAGAGAGGATCTGGAAGGGACGGCAGAGAGAGATGGGCCCGAATTTTGAGGCCCGTGAGGACGGTGGCCAGGGAGCGTCAGTGCTGCGGTAGCAGGAAGCACCTGAAAGGCCAGAGTGAAAGGCCAGAGCTGGCAGCAGATGTGGGTGAAGGAACGAGTGAGCCGCCATGTGCCAGTGAGTGACGGCTTTAGTGTAGCGCCAAGGGTGGAGACGGCTCCTGGAAGGCAGCTGAGTCTGGGGAGGCCGTGCACGAGACGTTGGACAGAGTTCAAATCCCAGTTGTCATGTGTCAGCTATAGCGCTTTGGGCTAATATCTTGACCTCTTTGGGCCTCCATGTGGCAGACGACCTCAATTTCCAATCTGACGTCTACTTCTCCGGTTGTCCTTGCTGGCAATCCTTGACTTGACTCAGGGTGGCAGTGGTCAGTTCGGGGCCCTCTGTGTTTCCAGCCAGGGTGATCTAGTGAGGGCTTCAGCCTCCTCTCCCCAAAATGAAGATGACTACAGCCTTTCTGCAGGTCTCAGGGGAGAAAGGAGCCTGGCACACAGCTGATGAACGTGACTGGGAACGTGGCCAACGCCTGCCCGATGGCGGCTCTGCATTCCTGTCTCCAGCAGTCCCAGCTCTGGATGCTCCAACCCCTCCAGTTGCCCCGGTGCCTCAAGTCCAGCCAACCAGCCCGACCCCTGCCTGGCTACCCCAGCACCTCCCCCAGCCTCCCTGTCATCCATCCCATAGGTTCTGAGCCAGCAACCTGGGCTTGAATCTCAGCTGCCTGCCACTACCAACTTCATGCAACTTGGCTGTTACCCAACCAGGGGTGAGAAGAGTACAGTAAGTCCCCTACATACGAGTCTTCAAGTTACGAACTCTAAGGATGCACACCTGCGTTTTATGTATTATTTCTGTCCACTAGGTGTCAGTATAGCCTATTAAATACATGCAGTGCTATATAGCCAATTGTGTTCATTGGGTACCTAGGCTAACTTTGTTGGACTTAAATTGGAGACGGAGCAGAAGACGGAGCTCAGATGGTTTGAAATCCTGTCATAAGTATTATGTTCCTCCAGTATTACCTCCACGAGCAGGGAGGTCGCATCTACACACTGAAGAAATTTGACCCAGTGGGACCACAGACCTGCTCAGCTCTTCCTGCTCAGTTATTCCTGATGACAAATACAGGCGACACCGCAGTACCATCGAGAGATGCTTCAAGGTGCTCATGACCCAGCAACTGTGCTCTGTCCTCTAAGGGTCCCTTGCATTTCATGTCTCTTCAGCCGCCTGTTATCCCTTGGAAACACCGTCACCAAACTTCAACCTGTGAGTCACGATGCCTTTGGAATCCAGTCTCATATGTCCTTGGATCATGCTTGTGTTAGGCAGTCACGGTAGTACTTCTTCCAAAAGGGAACACGTTTAACTCTTTTTCCCCCGTTGCATCTTGGATTATTATCAGGTTATTATATAAGTGATTTGAAAAAACAAAACAAGCCGGACTCGGTGGCTCAGCCTGTAATCCCACGCCTTTGGGAGGCTGAGGTGAGTGGATTGCCTGAGCTCACGGGTTCGAGACCCGCCTGGGCAACTCGGCGAGACCTCATCTCTACAATAAAATCAAAATTAGCCGGGCGTGGTAGCGCTCCTGTAGTTCCAGCTACTTGGAAGGCTGAAGCGGAAGGATCGCCGGAGCCCAGCAGGTTGAGGCTGCGGTGGCCGGGAGCGGCCGCTGCACTCCAGTCTGGGCGACAGAGTGAGACTCCAACTCGAAAAAAAAAAAAAGAAAAAGAAAAACAAAAAACCCAAATTGGACTTACAAACACACTCTCGGAATGGAACTCGTTGGAGGTGTCCTGTACCTGCCTTCCAAGACAGCTGCTAGGGTCAAGATCCGGATTCCCTGCAATGTGCTTAGCACCAACATAGCGAGGCTCACATAGCTTGTCATGGTGTAAAGGACAGTCGACTCCTGCTCCCTGTGTCACGGAATCCCCCTGCTCTCTCCAGCCCTGTCACTTGGCGGCCCGCCTCACACTGGCCCCTACCCCTCTCACACCTCCGAGGCTGGCGCCGGCTGGTCTTCTGCCTGGAAGCGTCCTCTGCCCTTTTGCCCTTCTTTCTTTCTTCGCCTGGTAAATCCCATGTTAAACTTTCTTTTCTTTCTTTTTTTTTTGAGTTGGAGTCTCACTCTGTCACCCAGACTGGAGTGCAGTGGCCACTCCCGGCCACCACAGCCTCAACCTGCTGGGCTCAGGCAATCCTCCCGCCTCAGCCTTCCAAGTAGCTGGAACTACAGGCGTGTGCTACCACACCCAGCTAATTTTTTTTTTTTAATTTATTGTAGAGATGAGGTCTCACCAAGTTGCCCAGGCAGTTCTTGAACCTGCGGCCTCAGGCAATCCACTCACCTCAGCCTCCCAAAGTGCGGGATTACAGGCTGAGCCACTGAGCCCGGCTCTAAACTTTCTTTTCTTCTTCCTCTTCTTTTTTTTTTTTTTTGAATTGGGCTTTCACTCTGTCACTTGAGCTGGAGTGCAGTGGCACGATCACAGCTCACTGAAGCCTCTCCCTCTTGGGCTCAGGCGATCCTCCTGCCTCAACCTCCCAAGTGACTGGGACTACAGGCATGCGCCAACATGCCTGGCTGATTTTTCTATTTTTTGAAGAGATGAGGTCTTGCTCTGTTGCCCAGGCTGGTCTCAAACTCCTGAGCTCAAGCAATCCTCCTACCTTGGCTTCCCAAAGTGCTGGGATTACAGGTGTGAGCCACCGCATCTGGCTGACCACTTTTTAAATTGTTTGCTGGAGTGTTTTGAAGTAATTCCCAGACATTGTGTACAAAAACAAACAAGACCCAAATCCAAACACCCTTAACTGTGCTAAGCCACCAATGCAAGGGCCGTTTGTCACGGCAGTGAGGCAGCCCTGACTGAGGACACTCAGTACCCGGCTGTGGGGCTCAGCGTGCTGGGCGCGGTCTCTTGGGGCTGTGCCTTGCGGGGGTGGGGGTGTGTCTGGGCCCAGAGCACAGGCGGCCTTCCTGCTTGCCCAGAAGTTCTCTTTGTTCCTCCAGCCCAGCTGCACCGGCCGCGCCCACCCCCCGCCCCCCACGGCCCCTACCTCCCACTCCTTCCTCCTCAGGCTCAAGGTGGGATCAGAACAGAGCGGTTGGCAGGCCGTGTCTGGGCTGGGTGTGGCGGGGTGAGGCCGTGGGGGGACAGGGAGCAGCCAGAGGGGTAGGTGTTGGAAACCCAGGGCCTGCGACCGGAGCTGGGGCTGGGGCGAGAGCGCGTGTGCCTTTTTCAGCTTGGCCTGTGTTCCCGACCCTGAGGGTCAGGGGCAGGATGGAACTTTGTGGCCAGAGCCTCCAGTGGACTTCAATCTGCTGGGGACATTATGATTGAGTGCGGGGGGTGCAGGTGGAGGGTGAAGCGGGCAGCTCCTGCCGGACTTAGCCGGCCTTGTGGCCTGGGACAGCTTCCATCTTCCCTGAGAGCCACGGGCTCCCGTATGGGAAACAAGGGTGGGAACATCAGCCTCCCTGGGTCCCAGGAAAATCACACTTGAGGTAGGAAAAAGCCTGGCATCCAGGGACCAGCACAGAGAGCGTGAGTGGGTGCCCACCAGAAGGGGGAGGGCCACGGGTGCTGAGCCCACTCTCCTGGGAGCTGTTTTCACAGGAGGAAGGGGGACGTGGGAGCCAGAGGGTTTTCTCTGGGATCCGCTGGTCTTGTTCTGCGTGTCAGAGGGAGGCCCACCAGTCTTTCCTGTAAGGGGTGGGATCTGCAACAAAATCCTCCCTTCCCTTGGAGAGGAGCCTTGAGGCTGTCAGGAAAACAGCTGTGTGGCTTCATTTCAAAGAGGTGAGACCTGGGTCCTGGGGAAGCAGGGCGGGTTCTCTAGCAGGGAAGGGACTGAGCTCAAAGGCCAGCTCTGCTGCTGGCTGGCTGTGTGACCTTGGACTAGTCACCTCATTTCTCTGGGCCTGGGTAACATCATGCTCTAAACGGATCACGATGCTCATCTCAGGCTGTTGTGAGAAGACAAGACAATATGGCTCAAATGCCTCGCACGGTGCCTGATACCCAGGGCGCACTCAGGAAATAGTCACTGTACATCACTCACCCCCAGGGCTTGAAATGAAGCCCCTTTTGCTCTGAGTATGGGAGGCTCCGTTGCCCTTCTCTTCCCTGCCTGGCTCCCTAGATGGGCCTGTCCATGTCTACAGCATTTAGCCTCATTCCCCGGCATCAGCTCTGGAGGCGGCGTTCGGTGCCATCGTGGTGCTCTTGCTTCTGCCGGCCACGGATTCTTGCTATGCCTCCGAGCTGTGCCCACACCCAGCACTGCCACCCACTGCCCCCCACCCCGGGAACAGGCCTCTCTTCGCTGAAAGATCTTGAGTTATGTCTCTCCTTCCGTTCCCAAGTCCAACCCACCAGGGCCCTGTGGGGTCCTCCTCAGCGAGTGTCTCTGCCGTCAACACCTCCCCACCTCCACGGCCACACCGTGCCCCCCTGCTCCCACAGCCTCCTTCCCACGCCGCTGCGCCCACCTACAGCCAGCAGTCTCTCCTTTTAATTTAAACACAGATCCTAGACTTACAAAAAAACTATAAGAACAGCACAGAGACCCACTTCTTCCTCACTCCATTCTCCGTGTTCACTTGTCTCTTTTTCGGCATACACATGTTTTCCAGAATGTAGGCATCAGTCGCAGGCATGATACTCCTTCCCCCCTCAACGCTCCAGTGGGACATCTCTGTGAACAAGGACACGCACAGCACCACAGCACGATGGTCACAGCCAGTGCTGGTGATAGGGTTTCACAGCTGCCCTGCAGGCCTGGCCACGTTCTGCCCGCCATCCCCCAGAAGGTCTGGTGTACGCAGCCTCCATTTCCTGCCCAGCAGTCTCCTGAACCTTGGAGAGGTCTTTGGTCTGATTCCTCTGTTGTGACCTCGGCATTTTGGGCAGGTACACTTCTGCATGTCCCTCAGTTTGGGCTTGTCTGATGTGTCCTCACACAGCGAGCTCTCAAGGTAGCGGAGATGTCCCTGTGCCCTGGCTCTCAGCCCCATGGTGGTCATCCGTCACACCCAAAAAAGATGTCAACGGCTCAGGCCTCCACCATGCGGTCTTCGCCTGACCCTCTCCCTCTGCCCTCTCCACACCAGCCCTCAGCACCTGCCCCTGATACTCTCTGGGGGCTCCCTGTCTTCTCGTTTTTCACTGACCACTGGGCATATGAATGCCCCCCTTTGTCCAACAAAGCACCTTAAGCAATCCCATGTGATGCTGCAGAATTTGTCATGAGCTCTGGTGCGGGGCAGTGGGGGGCCCCTTTGCATGATACACACAGACCTGGGGTGGGATGCCCTCTGGTGAGACTTAGCCAAGTGGCCTTGGACACGTTATTTGATTGCTCTGAGCCGCTATCTCTTCATCTGGAAAGAGGAAGTAGGAGCACTTAGCTTGGTGAGATGTTGGATGAAAAACGGAGATCGTGAATGTCACAGTGGCTGACATGTAACAGGTTCTTTCTCCAGTTGATGAAATCATGATGTTTCCATCTTCGGGAGAAATCGGAAGAGAGTGGTAGTGAGTTGAATGATATCTCCACAAAAGATATGTCCATATCCGAATCCCTAGGACCTGTGAATGTGACCTTATTTGGAGAAAGCGTCTTTGCCAGTGTAATTAAGTTAAAGATCTTGAGATGAGATCATCCTGGGTTGTCTTAGTGGATCCTAAATCTAATGACAAATATCCTTAAGAGACATGGGGGGGAGAAGGCAGACACAGAGAGGAGAGGGTGATGCAGATGGCAGCAGAGATTGGAGTGATGTGGCCACTAGCCAGGAAGCCCCAAGGACTGCCGGCCGCCGCCAGAAGCTGGATGCCAGGCACTGGCGAGTTCTCTGCAGAGCTGCGAAGGGAGCCCGACCCCGCCAACGCCACAGGCTTGGACTTCTGGCCTCCAGGCCTTACATTTCTGTTGTTTGAAACCATGTAGCTTGTGGCAACTTGTCACAACAATCCTGGGAAACTCATACAGATGGCAGAACAGCAGATGGCAGGTCCTTGTCCACACGGAGCCCTTCCACAGCACTGACCACACCCAGCATTTCACTCCCTCTCCACCACAGGCAGGACATGCAGTTCCCAAGAAGGTGGATGAGGCCCTAACGACCAGGAGTGGAAAGTGACCCAAACCGACACCTTGGATCCAGGGGTCTCCCAATGTCCCCTCCTCCTCTCCCATGGGGAGTCTCCCTTTGAAAGTGCAAATATGAGAGGTGACCCCATCCCTGGAGAATCACAGGCTGCTTGGATCCAGGCAGGGCAGAGTTGGGGTGCTGGCCGTGCGCAGAGGTTGCTGGGGATGCTGACTGCCAGCTCCCAGGGACCTTGGGGACCAGTGGGATAGTCCCCTACTGTGTGGTGGGAAGAGGGAGCCACTGGCCTGTGGGAGCAGCCTGGTCTCCCTTGATGCATTGCTCGGACAACACGGAACCAGATTCTGGGGCCCTTTCCAGACCATTCTGCTCACTACCCCAGTCTGCATCCAGGCCCGCAGTTCCCTCCACCTCACACGCTTCCCTGGAGAACTTGGCATCCTCAACACCAATCTCACACTTGGTGGCATGGCTCCTGCCTTGGCTCCATCTTTTCCTTGACAGCTACAGGAAGCAGGTTCAGGCAGCACAGAGCCCACGACTGCAGGTCCTCTGTGCGACCTGACACCCAGGGGCGGGTTTACTCTCATTCAGAGCTGTCCCCAGAGTCTCTGAAGTTCCCCCAGAGAGAGACCCCAAGGCTTTGTGTGCATGGATGGAGCTTGTGACAGCACTTCCTGCAAGGCTCGCAGCCTGAGTTTCTTTTTTCCTGGGAAAGGCCACCTCCCTGTGGGTTGAGTCAACGGGTCCAAAGGGGGGGCAAGGGCACCCACGCCAGCCTTGGACTACAGCCCTGGACTCCCCACACCGCGCCCCAGCTCTCCCAGGGCAGTTCAGGGCTTGCTAATGAATTCTCCTGTGCGGCTTGCTCAGCGGCCAGGAGGAGGAAGCCGCTGAAGAGGAAGGTTGTTCTGGGAATTGCAGACTCCGGAGCTGGGACCACAGGGAGGCGCTGGGGTGGGGGTGGAGGGAAGCGGTGGGGGGAGGCATGGGGGAAGCTGAGACCACAAAGAGGTGTGGGGAGGCGGAGGGAGAGTGGGGAGGGGGGAGTTGGGACCACGGAAGGCGTGGGGGGGAGGCGGCTGTTTCACAGCCTGTCAGCAGGGAGGTAGCAGCTTCCTTTTGGGGGACTGGAAGTGTGACCTACTTCCCTGTGACAAGGGTGCTGCGTCAGCACTTGCATTGAAAGCACAGGTGAAGGACGCTCCCTTCCCTGGCAAGCAGGAGAGAGGGGGCCTGCCTGGTGTGGGGCTCACGTTGTTCTCCCTGCCCGGCTCTCCGTCAGCAGAACCCTCCTCCGTGCTCGTGATCCTGCTGGAGGGCCCTCCCTCGGGATGCCCCAGCTGGGGATACAGCCCTGTGTAGCCTTTTGAGTCGGCTGCTGGGCTGTCAGCACACAGAGGGCACTCAGTGGTGTGTGCTTAGCCACCGTGGGATGTGGACAAGTGGACCCAGCTGTCTAAGCCTCAGTGTCTTCGTCTGACAACAGGGCTAACGTGCAATAGCTGTCTTTATCAAGCCCTTTCTATCGACAGACTTGGGAAGCAGGTGATGTCGTTAGCCTCATTGTACAAAGGTGTGAAGTAACTTACCCCAGTCTCACTGCTGATCAGTGACCAGTGTAATCTCCTATACCTCTTCTGAGGAGCAAATGTATATATTTGTCTCTCTGTGTGTATTTACACAACACACGCATGTGCATATAATCTAAATAATGGCCTCTAAAGATATCCAGCTCTAATCCCTAGAACCTGTAAGCGTGTGTGTGTGTGTGTGTGTGTGTGTGTGTGTGTGTGTGTGTGTGCATGTGCAGGCAATCAGGACCTGCTACGTGGTAATTGCCCAATACCTAGGAATGTTTCATTTATTAGCATAGCTATCCTCCTCTGCTCCCAGCTCCTCTCAAGACATGGATCTCCATGTGGTACAATCCTCATCAGATTCTTCTCCCTGAGAAAGAGCTCTTGTGTATAGAACTGCCCAGAGTAGATGCTATTAAACGCTAAAGGCATGAATGCAATGAACGAGGAGGTGACTTTAAACCCAGTTTCAGCTCCTAAACCAAAAGTGTAGCTCACAAGGAGTCTGAAGTCCACTTCTATGAAAGGCCGTTGTCATTGGCAGGTAAAATTTCATTGTAATCATCCCTGTAGCGTGCAGAGAATTTTCTACATTAGAAAACCCTTTCAAAGCTGTAATCTCAGCTGGGCCACCCAGACGAGTAGGGCAGAGTACATTGTATCTGTTCTGCATTACATTTGTTGGAGCCTTTTTGTGAAGGGGGTGTTTTAAAAAAAAAACAACCTTTGGCTTATTGATGTCCAATCCATGCTCTACCACATCCTCTGTGTGATCTGGGGCAAGTCTCTTACTTATTCTGAGCCTTAGTTTCTACACAGCAAAATGTAAATAATCCCATGCAGCCACGTTGATTTAAAGGATGAAATTTAGGCAAAATTAATATAATCAGAGTTTATTTGGGCCAAATTTGAGGACCGCAGCCCAGGAAATACATCCAACCTACCTTGGAGAACAAAGGATAGATTTGAGCTTCTGTAGAAGAAAGGACACATCAGGAGAGGGGTGATCACCAAAGTCGTTTTTCAGGAATTGTCATTTGTTCACAGAATGCTATTGGTTAATGACTGGCTATACATTATTGAACTATAGCATATGAGTTATGGTGTCCACGTCCAGCATTGTTAGATTAATTCACAGCTTCTTGGGCGTCAGTTTACAGTCCGAATAGCAAGCAGCTTTAGGAGATGACTACTGACCTCAAGGGAGGGGAGTAGGATGTGCTTCACATTCCTCAGATAAAGAAATCTCTGCTTTTTCTTACCGAACAGAAGTGCTGTGAAGCTTGCATGAGATATTTCATAGGGGGACAGTTAATTAGGACCAAACAGGACAAAGAAAAAAGCTACATGGAGCATAACTGAATAAAACCTAGTTAAAAAGTGAGAATCCAGAGAAGTAAATCTAGTATGCAAAGCTGCATTTTCTCTAAGGGCATTCACTAATCCAGAAGAAACAGCTATGGTCTTGGCGGCATCAGGAAAAAATTTAGGAGCAAGAGTCTACCAAAAGTAGGGCCTGTGTTAAATGTCCCTTCCTCCTCCTTTAAACTGAGATCCCAAATGTCGATTCTGAAAGTTATGCTGAATCATAAGTGAACTAGCTCACAGACTTACAGGTTCTAGTCATTTAGGTGATCCAGGGAACCCCAATCTTTGAATTTGAATTAAGATAGTTGCATGCTAGTAGGGTTCTCAGACTCCTAGTAGAAGCACATAAAAATTCTTTCTGTGGCCGGGCTCGGTGGCTCAGCCTGTAACCCCGCGCCTTTGGGAGGCTGAGGTGAGTGGATTGCCTGAGCCCACAGGTTCGAGACCTGCCTGGGCCCTGGGCGGCGAGACCTCATCTCTACAATAAATAAAAAAATCAGCCAGGCATGGTAGCACATGCCTGTAATTCTGGCTACTTGGAAGACTGAGGCGGAAGGATCGCCGGAGCTCAGCAGGTCGAGGCTGTGGTGGCCAGGAGAGGCCACTGCACTCCAATCTGGGTGACAGAGTGAGACTCCAACTCAAAAAAAAAAAAAATTATTTCTGTGGAAAACTAACAACCATTTTAAGTGATCAATCATTCTTACAAATAATTTTAAAAGTAAAATATTCAGCACACAGTAGACAATAATCAAACATTCAAGGAAATAAGAAATCCAAGTGAGAACAACAGACACATACACAAAATCTTTAGTTATTAGAATTGTCAAGCACAGATGTACTATGCTTCAGGAAATACTAGGGGACAAGAAACTATAAGACACAAAACAAAAAAAGAACAAAAACATTGAGAACTGAAAAAAAAGAAGAACTCAAAGTCAGTTTAGTGGTACATTAGATGCAACTGAAGAGAAAATTAATGAACTCGAAGACAGAGTAGAAGAAAGTATCCAGAATGTACCCCGAGAGATGGAAAGACTAAATATATTTAAGGAAGAATGATAAAATACAGTGAGAACATCTAACATATGTGTAATTGAAGTGAAGTTTTAGGAAGAAAGAGAAAAAAGAGATATTGACAGAATTTTCGGGTCTGTTCAAAGACATCAGTTTCAATATTTATGAATTCAAGAAGCCTAAGTAGTATACAAAAAAAAATTCCTATATAGGAACACCATGGAGAATATGAAGAAAACCACAAAGGAAAAAATCTTAGGAGAAGATACAGAAAAGAATAGTAGTATCTTAAAAGAAGTGACAGAAGAGCAGCTGACTTCTCAATAGCAATAATGGCAACCAGAGACAATAAAACAACATCATTAATACACTGAAAAAAAATCTCAAACTTATTCTAAGAAATATCCTTTAAAGTAAAGTAAAATAATTGCAACTTTTGATCCCCAGACTCCCAGATAATTGATCACCAGTACACACTCATTAAAGGTATTCTTCAGAAGGAAATGATACCTGACAGAAGATCAGAAATGAAAGAAGATGAAAAGAATAGATAAATTGGATTCCATAAAAATTATTAAAAATTGTGCTTCAGAGAACACCATCAAGAAAGTAAAAAGACAACCCATAGACTAGGAGGAAATATTTGCAAATCATATATCTTATTAAAATTGTATATCTAGAATATATATTACAAAATTACAACTTGATAATAAAAAGACAAATAACCCAATTAAAAATGGGCCGAAAGCCGGGCTCAGTGGCTCAGCCTGTAATCCCGTGCCTTTGGGAGGCTGAGGTGAGTGGATTGCCTGAGCCCGTGGGTTCGAGTCCCACCTGGGCAGCGAGACCTCATCTCTACAATAAATCAAAAAATCAGCTGGGCATGGTAGCGCATGCCTGTAATTCCGGCTACTCGGAAGGCTGAGGCGGAAGGATCGCCGGAGCCCAGCAGGTCGAGGCTGCGATGGCTGGGAGAGGCCACTGTACTCCAGTCTGGGCGACAGAGTGAGACTCCAACTGAAAAAAAAAAAAAAGGGCCAAGGATCTGGATAAATATTTCTCCAAGGAAGATATACAAGTGGCTAATAAGCACACGAAAATATGTCAACAGGGAAATACAAATCTAAACAACCTAGATACCACTTCATACCCATTAGAGTGGCTAAGATAAAGTAAAATAATAAGTTTTGGTGAGGATGGTGAGAAACTGGAACACTTCCACACTGATAGTGGGAAAATAAAATGACAGAGCCACTTCGGAAAAAGTCTGACAATTTCTCAATGATTAAACATAAAGTTACCAGATGACTCAGCAATTTCACTTCCAGGTAATGCCCAAGAAATGAAAACATACGTCCTCCCAAAAACTTGTACACGGATGTTTATAGTAGCTGTGTTCAGAACAGCCAAAAGGTAGAAAAAATGCCTAGACATAGATGAGTGGATAAAAAAAAGTGGTGTATCCATACAACAGAATATTGCTTGGGCATAGAATGGAAAGAAAGGAACTTCTTGTTCCCAGTTCATCAGATAAGGCACTTAGACGGTGCCACTCTGTCTTACAAATGAAAAGCTGAACAGACTGAAAAATCAACAATTCTTCTTGGAACTGTAAGAGAAGTGAGGCCACAGGACAAACTGCTACCTCCAAATTGGAGAGACAGGTAATTGAGCCCAGAGAACACAACTTAGCAGAGCAGACAACTCTGCAGGAACCAGTGCCGGGGTAGAAGAATCTAAACTGTAACTGATGAATGGCTGGAGGCTTAATATGGACAAGTCGGAGAGTTCAGGGAGATGAATGACGTCAATGCTGTAAGGAGCAGGAGTGTTTCGTTATTACATGGTACTCACACCACCCACAAAGTAGTATAATATACTTATTTGAAAGTGGACTTGGATTTTTTGTAAATGTATATTGCAAACTCTAGGGCAACACTTAAAAGGTAAGCAAAAGAGTATAATTGATATTCTAAAAAAGGAGAGAAAACGGACTCATCTAAAATGCTCAGTTAATATCACAAAAGTCAGAAAAAGAGTGGACAAATAAACCAGGAATAAAGAACAAGGGCAACAAATAGAAAACTGTAACAAATATTCTAGATATAATCCAACCAGATCAATAATCACTTTAAGCATCAACGTTCTAAATGCACCAATTAAAAGACAGATCGTAGCTGGGCTCGGTGGCTCAGCCTGTAATCCCGCGCCTTTGGGAGGCTGAGGTGAGTGGATTGCCTGAGCCTGTGGGTTCGAGACCCGCCTGGGCAGGCGAGACCTCTTCTCTACAATACATCAAAAAATCAGCCGGGCGTGGTAGCGCACGCCTGTAGTTCCAGCTACTCGGATGGCTGAGGTGGAAGGATTGCCAGAACCCAGCAGGTCGAGGCTGCTGTGGCCAGGAGTGGCCACTGCACTCCAGTCTGGGTGACAGAGGGAGACTCCAACTCAAAAAACAAAAAAAGACAGATTGTCAGAGTGGATCAAAAACAAGACCTAAGTACAATCTGTCAACAAAGAAACCACTTTAAGTATAGACACTCGAGCCGGGCTCGGTGGCTCAACCTGTAATCCCGCGCCTTTGGGAGGCTGAGGTGAGTGGATTGCCTGAGTCCACGGGTTCGAGACCCACCTGGGTAGGCGAGACCTCATCTCTACAATAAATCAATAAATTAGCTGAGCATGGTAGCGTGTGCCTGTAATTCCGGCTACTCGGAAGGCTGAGGCGGAAGGATCGCCAGAGCCCAGCAGGTTGAGGCTGCGGTGGCTGGGAGCGGCCACTGCACTCCAGTCTGGGCGACAGAGTGAGACTCCAACTCAAAAAAATAATAATAATAAAATAAATAAAAATAAATAAATATAGACACTCATAGATAGCCAGGCACAGTGGCTCATGCCTGAAATTTCAGCACTTTGGGAGACTGAGGCAGGAGGATTACTTGAACCCACAAGTTCAAGACCAGCCTAGGCAACACAGTGATACCTAATCTGTACAAAAAAAAAAAAAAATATTAGCTGAGTGTGGTGGTATGCACATGCAGTCCCAGGTACTTGGGAGGCTGAGGTGGGAGAACTGCTTGGGTCTAGGAGTTGGTGTTGCAGTGAGCCCTTGTCACGTCACTCACTCCAACTTGGGTGACAGAGTGAGACTCCAACTTAAAAATATATGTAGATAAACACACATAGAGGCTGGGCACAGTGGCTCATGCCTGTAATCCAGCACTTTGGGAGGCCAAGGTGAGAGGGTTGCTTGAGCCCAGGAGTTCAAGACCAGCCCAGGCAACATAGTGAGACCTCATCTCTACCAAAAACCAAAAAATTTAGCCGGGTGTGGTAGTGTGCACCTGTAGTTCCAACTACTTGGGAGGCTGAGGTGGAAGGATCCCTTGAGCTTAGAAGGTCAGGGCTGTGGGGAGCTGTGATCATGCCACTGCACTCCACCTTGGGTCACAGAGTGAGACTCTGACTTAAAAAACAACAACCTCCCCAGCACACACAGAGAGATTAAAAGAAAAGGGATGACGAAAGAGAGACCATGCTGACACGAATAAAGAGAAAGCAGGATTAGCTGTATTATTTTGACAGATTTCAGAGCAAATAAAGTTACTAGTGATAAGGAGGGGTATTACATAATGACAAAGGGATCAATAATCCAAAAAGACATAGGAAGCCGGGCTCGGTGGCTCAGTCTGTAATCCTGCGCCTTTGGGAGGCTGAGGTGAGTGGATTGCCTGAGCCCGCAGGTTCGAGACCCCCTGGGCAGCGAGACCTCATCTCTACAATAAATCAAAAAATCAGCCGGGCGTGGTAGCGCATGCCTGTAATTCTGGCTACTCGGAAGGCTGAGGCGGAAGGATCGCCGGAGCCCAGCAGGTCGAGGCTGCAGTGGCGGGGAGCGGCCTCTATACTCCAGTCTGGGTGACAGAGTGAGACTCCAACTCAAAAAAAAAAAAAAAAGACATAGGAATCCTTAATGTGTATGCATCTAACAACGAAGTGTCAAAATACGCGAGGCAAAAACTAATAAAACTGCAAAGAGAAACAGATGAAGCTACTATCTTAAAGTTGAAGACTAACTAAAACCCCTCTCTCAGAAATGAACAGATCCATGAGGCAGAAAATCAGTACGGACACATGAGGAGGGACTCAAAATACCCCAGAATTTATTTATTAAAAATTGTGTATTTTTCTTACATGTGACTTCAGTCACCTTCAAAGTTTCTCCTTTTGATGCAATACACATATACAGGTGCTTTTTTCACTGCACAAAACAGTTTTTGAACTCGTCAATTTGGATGCCTTTTAGTGCTTCTGCCATTTTTTGTTTCACCTCTTTCACCTTTCCCTTTGTGGACTTTTTTAATTCTAGGAAACAAAAGTTGCTTGGGGTGAGATTGGATTGGGGGTTGGTGGTCATGATGATTTTGGTCAAAAACCGGTGAACACTCAGCATGGTGTGGGCAGGTTGTTTGTGTAAATCGCCCATCAAGAAACAGGCAAATGGCATTGACAGAATCTAAAAAAAAAAAAAAAAATTCACAGAAGCCAAATGTAGCCTCTCACAGCAATGCCAGCTGGTACACTGATGCCGACGAGTTCTAACCTAGCAGGGAAAGCCTGTATTGCAAGGGATCTGCCCTCCAAAAATTAATTTCGTTTTTTTTTGAATCCTCCTTACTCGAATTCAACAGTACTCTCCATTGACTGGATAAAACTGACATCTTTAAATCATGTCATCCCACAACAACAGGTTATGCACTCTTCTCAAGCTCACATGGAACATTCATCAAGATAGACCACATTCTGGGCAATAAAACATACCTTAACAACCTTATAAGAAGAGAAAGCATACAGTGTTTTGTTTTTTTTCTCAGACCACAGTGGAATTAAACTAGAAATCAATAACCAAAAGATAGATAAAAAAATTCTCCCTAAAATTTGGAGATTAGTCAACACACTTCTAAATAACACATGGGTCAAAGAAGAACTCTCATGAGAAATTTAAAAATTATTTTGAATTAAATGAATGTACAATTTACCAAAACTTATGGGATGCAGTGAAAACAGGGCTTAGAGGGAAATATATCACATAAATGCACCTACTAGAAAAGAAGAAAGATTTAAAATCAATAATCTAAGCTTCTACCTTAGAAAAATTGAAAAAGAAGAGCAAATTAAGCCTAAGGTAAGTAGAAGAAACAATATACATTGTAGTAGAAATCAATGAAATGAAAAACAAAATCAATAGGGAAAAATCAAAACCAATACCTTGTTCTTTGAAAAGATCAATAAATCAATAGATCTCCAGCCAATCTAATAAGAAAAAAGAGAGAGATGACACAAATTGCTAACATCAGGCATAAAAGAGGGGACATCACTGTAGATCTCAAGAACACTGACTATAATAAACAAAATATGTCCACAAATGTGATGACCTGGATGAAATGAAATAATTCCCTGAAAGATACAATCTGCCAACACTCACATGAGTAGAAAAGGGGAATGTGAATCGACCTATGTCTATTAAAAAATTGAATCAGCCAGGCTTGGTGGCTCAGCCTGTAATCCCGTGCCTTTGGGAGGCTAAGGTGAGTGGATTGCCTGAGCCCACGGGTTCGAGACCCACCTGGGCAGGCGAGACCTCATCTCTACAATAAATCAAAAAATTAGCCGGGCGTGGTAGCGTGCCTGTAATTCGGCTACTTGGAAGGCTGAGGCAGAAGGATCGCTGGAGCCCAGCAGGTCACTGCACTCCAGTCTGGGCGACAGAGTGCGACTCCAACTCAAAAAAAAAAAAAAATGGAATCAATAGTTAATAATCTTACAAAAGAGAAAAGACCAAGTCTGGATGGGTTCACTGGTGGATTCTACCAAACACTTAAGGAAGAAATTATAATACTTCTCTACAATTTGTTCAGAAGGTGGAAGTAAAGAGAATACTTTCTAACCTCGTCACTCATTCTGCAAAGCCAGTACTACCTTCATACCAAAACCAGAGAAAGAAAACTACAGGCCAATATCTTTCATGTACATGAATGCAAAAATCTTCGATAAAATATTAGTAGATTAAATCCAAAAATGTAAAACAGTGAATTATAGGCCACAACCAAGTCGAATTTATCTCAGGTACATAAGGCTAATTCAACATTTGAAAATCAATTAATGTAATCCATCACATCAACAGGCTGAAGAGGAAACGTCACATGACCATATCAGTAGATGCTGAAAAAGCATTAGACAAAATGCATCACCCACTCATGATAAAAACTCTCAGAAAACTACGTATATAGGGAAACTGTCTTAACTTGATAAAGAACACCCACAAAAAGCCTACCGCTAGCATCATACTTAATGGTGAGAAACTAGAAGCTTTCCTGCTAAGGTCAGGAACAAGGTAAGAATGTTCCCTCTCACCACTCCTTTTCCTCATCCTACTAGAAGTCTCAGCTAATGCAAAAAGATAAAAAATTAAATAGAAGATATAGGGGTTAAGAAAGAAGAAATAAAGCTGTCTTAGTTCAGAGATGACATGATCGTTTATGTAGGAAAAAAAGACAAAAAAAAAACCTCTTGGAACTATTAAGTAATTACAGCAAGGTTGCAAGATACAAGGTTAATATGCAAAAGTCAATTGTTTTCTAACATACCAGCAAAGAACAAGTGAAATGTGAAATTAGAAAAACATTACTATATGCATTAGCACCCAGAAAAATGAAATACTTAAGGTACAAATCTAACAAAGTATGCATAAAATCTACATGAGGAAAACTACAAAAGTCTGATGAAAGATACCAAAGGACTAAATAAAGAGAGAGATATACCATATTCATGGATAGGAAGACCCAGTATGGTTGAGATGTCAGTTCTCCCCAGCTTGGTCTATGGTTTCAATGCAGTCCCAGATTTCTGCTTCTCATCATCCCTCATCCAGGTTTGGGGTCATTGGGCAGGCTAGCTGAATTTCAGAGACCAGGAAAACATATGTCTGGCCCTTTTTGCTTCTTTAGAGAGAGGTGGGCTCACCAGGACTCACAGAGTGGGTGGTTCTCCCAATGCAGGAAGGGGTCTCAGATGCTGGTCACACAAAAACAGCACAGACTGCAGAATGGAATGTCCAGTGCTGGGCATGGAGGGCAAGAGGAGAGTCAGGCGTGGCCCCTGCCACTAAGTGGGATGCAGATGCAGGAGCAATTGCAACATGGGGACCAAAGACTTATGGAGTTAGCACAAAGGAGAGGACAGTGGATCCAGCCTCGGTTTCCCCATTTGTAAAGTGAGAGTAGTAGTCATAGTGCTTGTCTTATATGGCTGCTGTGAGGAGTGGAAATAGTGTCTGTAAAGCGCCTTCTATTGTCTGAAAGTGTAGGGCCCCGAATTAAGGGCAGAAGTCAGCATCGAAGAGATAGTCAGTCCAGCACAGTAGTCAGGAATTCTTTCTCTCTGGCTTTGGGGATCCATGGCCCCACCCACGTCTCTTCAGAGGCAGAACAGTGGGGTGGTTAAGACCATAGGCTCTGGGGCCATTGCCTGAGCCTGAAACCCAATTCTGACATGCACTACGGAGGGGGCTTTGAGAGACTGACTTTACCGTGCTGTGTCTCAGTTTCCCCATCTGTGACATGGGAGCAGACATGACTTATTTCACACAGTTGCTGTGAGGATTAAACAAGTAACACGTTTAAAAGGCCTCTGAACAGTGCCTGGCATGCAGTTATAATCTTCATAAGTGCTAGTAATTTTTTATTTTTCAGAGGCCCATTGTGGGCACAATGCCCTGACAAACTCCAGACAGCCCTGTTTGGATGGAGACACCAATCGCACGTGACCACTGAGGAGAGTGTGGCTCGGAGTTATGATAGGCTTGAGCCAGCTGTTCCGACTGTGTCGGCAGCCCCAAACCTCCAGGTCATAGCTGTGTGCATCTAGAGCCCCCCTGGACACTGCCAGCTCTCCACCAAGTTCCCGCTGGCTCCCAGGGTGCCTGCTCCCGCTCTAGCCCGCCATCTTGGCCTCATCACAATTCTCCACAGCACACTTAGTCTTGTGCAGGATTTTGAGCTCCCCAGAAGCCTTCAGAGGTGATAGACTGGAGTCCCGTCTGGCCCTCTTCTGTCTTTCTCAGTTCCATTCCTCAGACATCTATGGGTTCTTCCTTGTGACCTGCTGGGCAGTGTCACCTGGTCTCCCTTTCCAGTCTTCTCTTGGGAGTGGCTCTGTCATCTAGCGAGCCTTCTCTTTTCTCTAGGACTCTTGTTCTCAGCCAGGGATTGTCTTGTCCCCCAGGGGACATCTGGCAATGTCTGGAGACATTTTTGATTGTCACAGTGGGGGTGAAAGAGGGAGGAGAGTGCTACTTGGCATCTGCATATAGAATGCTGCTAAACATCCCATAATGCATGGGACAGTGTCCAACAACAAAGAATTTTCTAGCCCAGTAAAGAATGCCCAGTGCCAAGGCTGAGAAACATCACTCTAATTCTGTTGAAGAAAATGGTCTAGGTCTTGTTACAGGACAAGAAAGGAAAGTAAACCGTCCCCTTTAATCTCACTACCCAGAGACAACCCGTATCCATTTTGGTATCATCCCTCTAAACTTCCCACTCTGCAAATTTACATGGGGATTTACAGATGTGTATAATTAGACAGAAATAAGCTCATGCTATACGTGCAGTTTCCACCCCCCCCTTTCTTTCACTTGAAAACATACCATGGGCATGTTTCCACTGTCAACAAATGTGGACTTGCAACATCCTTCATAGACGTTTGCACGGCGTTCCATAGTAGGGATGTAACACTTTATTTAGACAATCCCTTATTGATGGATATGTAGATCATTTCCAGTATTTGCCTGTTATAAACAACACTGTGATGAATATCTTTGTATATACATCTTAGTGCACTTTCTGAGTAAATCCTTAAGATAAATTCTAAGAGCAGAATTGCTGGCCAAAGAATAACATGCCCTTTTAGAACTTTTGATACTCAGCCACCACTTGAAGGGGCATATTCATTTATGCAGTCCCCGCTGGGTGCAGGAAGGCTCCAGCTCTCTGTCCCTTCCCCCATGCTAGACGTTATCAATTGTTTTCATCTGCAAAAGTGATTTTTTTAAAGCACTAGCAGAGAATAGCCAGGAATGCTCAAAGCGAAGCATCCAAGTTCCTCTTTGGCAGTTGGATCCTGTGATTTGAGGTACCCCTTCTGGACTCTGATTCTCTGCCTTCTCTCCTTGAAACTCTTCTCCATGTCACCCCTCAGCCAGGTCAGGGCAGAAGGGGTTACCTTGGCGAACAGATTGAGGTCCCCGCCCCCTGCTTCCACATCCTGTGGTCCTCTCTGCTTAGCTGGGAGCCTCCTCCTCCCTGTCTTTGCAGCCACTCTGCTCCCTGATTTGGAAGAAATCAGGAGTGTGTCCCCATCAGGAAAGCCTCGATCCATGGCCTTAATCTGAAGCCACCTCTCCTCACCCTCCCTGGGCCTGCTCCCTGCTCCAGGGAAGACTCACATCACAGTAGCTCCTGTGGCCACCATGGGTTCATGTTCAGAGTGCGTGGCATCTCTTTCCCTTAGGGTTTCCATGGTTCCTCCCAGTAACCACCAGAAATTATTATTATTACTCTCACCCCTATTGTTCTCAATGTAACATCTGAGGCTCAAAGAGAGGACATGACTGGTCTAGATCCCAAAGGGGGTGAGTAGTAAGGCTGGTGGGATTTGAACTTGGGCCTTATGCTGTAAAGTGTTCCCAGGAATTGATTTCTTTTTCTTTCATTTTTTGAGTCGAGGTCTCACTGTCTTCCAGATGGAGTGCTGTGGCACCATCACAGCTCACCATAGTTTTGACCTCCTGGGGGCGATCCTTCCACCTCAGCCTCCCGAGTAGCTGGGACTACAGTGTGTGCCACCATGTCCAGCTAACTTTTTTTACTTACTGTAGAGATGAGGTCTCGCTATGTTGCCCAGATTGATCTCGAACCCCTGGGCTCAAGCAGTTCTCTCACCTCGGCCTCTCAAAGTGCTGGGATTACAGGCGTGATCCACTGAGCCTGTTATTCTGGGATTTTTTTCAATCAGGTAACTATCACGAGGGGAGAAGTTTTAATACTCACAGATCCCTAGAAACGAGGGGCACAGCATGGCACATAAAGTCACAAGGGGAAGAACCAGGGTCATCAGGAGGCAGAAGAGTGAGGGAAGCTTTACGTGGTTTCTGTAGGGAAAAACTGGCAAGGCAGGCGGCAGGTGTAGGATTGGTTGGTCTGAATAATTTCCGTGGTCTTCAGGGCGTAGGGACTGTCCTTGGTTGTCTGACACTGGCCCTGAGGTGGTCGGGTAGGGGGATAGTGGCTTCACATTGGAGATCTTGATAAAGGAGGTGGCTAGAGGATCTGGGCTGGGTTAGTTGGTTTGCATATGACAGGCACACTCCCAAGGGAGTTGATGATCTTTAAATTTGGCTGGCCCTGGGAGGGGCAGTCTCTCCTTGCTCAGTGAGGTCCCAGAGGACAGAGCATCAAAAATACAGAAAATAAGAAAAGATAGTGGGTTTTCTTTCCCTCCCTCCCTCCCTCCCTTCCTTCCTTTTTTGACAGGCAGCAGTCTTGTTCTGTTGTCCAGGAGTGCAGTGGCACCATCACAGCTCACTACAGC
The DNA here is from genome assembly GCA_027257055.1 of Cephalopachus bancanus. Classification (NCBI taxonomy): domain Eukaryota; kingdom Metazoa; phylum Chordata; class Mammalia; order Primates; family Tarsiidae; genus Cephalopachus; species Cephalopachus bancanus. Next base: position 410,133 of record JAPVLO010000007.1, read on the forward strand.
CTGGAACTCCTGGGTTCAGATGATCCTCCTGTCTAAGCCTCCTCCAGCAGCTAGGACTATAGGAGTTTGCCAATATACCCGGTTAATAACTTTTAGAGACAGGGTCTTGCTATGATGCCCAGACTGGTCTTGAACTCCTGGCCTCAAGCAATCCTCCTATCACAGCCTCCCAAAGTACTGGGATTGAACATGAGCCACCACTCCCAGCCAGAAAAGACAGTTGATAAACCTTTTGACTATGATGCTGGGCTGAGTCTATTCAGCTCCAACCATCTCAGCCTGTGCTTTTCTGCCTTCGCACCCTCCACCCCCATCTTGCACATCTGGGACAGTTTTCCTAGAGAGAAACCCTTCTCTCCAATATTGAGAGTCTTCTGGGTGTGCCACTCCTGACACGCTATTCTGCTCCAGGAGAGTCCTGAGGACAGGAAGTGGCCAGACCCAGGTGTCCAGGTGTCCTGGCCCTGGAAGGGGCAGTCTCTCCCTGCTCAGTGAGACCCCAGAGGCCAGAGCGTCAAAAATACAGAAAATAAGAAAAGATAGTGGGTTTTTTTTCTCTTTCTTTCTTTTCTTTTCTTTTTCTTTTTTTTTGAGACAGACAACAATCTTGCTCTGTTGCTTAAGCTGGAGTGCAGTGGCACCAATATAGCTTACCATAGCCTGGAACTCCCTGAGAAGGGCCTTATGGCCAGTGCCCGTTTCACACGCATTTGGAAGGAGGAGGCAACCAGGAAAGTCACCCTGCACACCTGTCAAGCTGCGGGCAGAGGGGCTGCTCTGAGCCGAGGGAACGTCTTGCTGCTTGGCTTTGAGACTCTCTCAAGTAAAAGCATGTGGAGAGGCTGCTCAATTTGTCCCTGGTCTTGTCCACTCCCCCCTTCCTGTGGGGCCCCTCCAAACTTGTCCCCCTCAAACTCCCTCCTGACAGTTTTCCTCTTCCCCAAACTTATCCGTCAGCGTCTGTCATCTCAGGAGCCTGCTCTTTATCCATTAACAAATCGTTGCCAAGATGTCAGCGGGGGCCAACCGATGAAAAGTAAGACTGCTGTTTGCAAGGGACAGAAACCAAACTCAAACGGGATGACGTCAAAAAAGAGAGATATTATTGGCTCTTCATAGCCAGTCTGAGGAAAGGTCAGGGATGGAGCTGGTCCTGAGCCTCATGTGCCTCTCTCTACTCGCTCCCTTTGCCTTTCTTGCTGGCTTTAGCTCTGGGCTCTGTGGGTTCACATCCTTCCAGTTCTGTGGCCCACAGGACAAAAACTTTTTCCAGCGAATCCTGCCAAAAAGTCCCGGAGAAGAACTCCGATTGGTCTGCTTTGGGTCACATGTCGTCTGGGTCAGTCAGTGACCAAGGGGATGGAGTGGTATGATTGGTCCAGATATGGAGTGCTATGATTGGTCTAGACTGAGTCATGTGCCTATGGGGAACAGGGCTAGGATTTATTACCCAAAGAAGTTCCTGGGGGAATACTTTGGACAAGTGAAGATACTATCCTTTTGTATTTATCTGGTTTGAGTTGCTATAAAGGAATACCTGAGGCTGGATCATTTATAAGGAAAAGAGGTCTATTTTGGCTCTCAGTTCTGCAGGTAGTACAAAAGCTCGCATCTGCTTCTAGCGTGAGGCTTCTGGAAGCTTACGATCCTGGCTGAAGGGAAGAGGGAATGGTGTGTCACAAGGGAGAAAGGAAACAAGAAAGAGAGAGAGAAGAAGGTGCTAGGCTCTTTTAGACAACCAGCACTGATGCGAATTAATAGAGCAAGAACTCACTCATCACCAGGAGGAGGGCACCAAGCCCTTCATGAGGGATCTGCCCCCATGACCCAAGCACCTCCCACCAGGCCTCACCTCCAACACTGGGAACTACATTTCAACATGAGGTTTGTAGGGAACAGACATCTAAACAATATCACCTTTATACACTCTTATCAAGTAATATATTCACATTTTCACAAGGGACTTCTGGGGACAGGATGCCCTAATGCAAGGAGATGGAGCGGTGGGAATTTCAGGCACTAGGATAGGAATTTAATGAAAATATTTTTGGCTTGAGAGGAACTTGGCTTTCAAGCTTGAAAATGACTCCATCTTTTTGCCAGCAGTGTCCCACCAGCAAATTCCCAGAGTGAAAACGTTAACATGTACATACTATATTTTAGAATGGTGTGGGAGTTTATGCTTCTGAAATTAGAATGCATCTTATAATTGAAATGCATATTTAATGTGTTACCAAGCAATAGAGCGTATTAGTTAAAAATGAGAGAGCTTTCATAGGATGAATTTAGTTCCAATCTTGGTTCTACCAGTTCTTAGCTTATGTGATCAAATGATTTAACTTGGTAGCAGCCTCCATTTCTTATATGCAAAATGGTGCTAGTAATATCTTCCTCACCTAGTTATTGTGAGGAATAAATAAGAAAACAGAAATTGCGCACAGTGCCAGACACACAGAAAAGTCTCAAAACATATGAACTATTATTTTTAATTGTAAATCCTCAAAGCTGAAGCTAAATTAATGGTTATAGAGTCAGAGTTCTTGATTGCAGACCACAGAAATGGACTTTTGAAGAGAAAAGGAACTTTCAGGAGACATGTCAGGGCTCAAGAATTGCTGGGAGGCTGCAGACAAGCTTGACAAATGAGCAGAACGCAAAATGGATCTGGGAGATCAAGAATTGGAAGCACAATAATCATCAGAACCAGAAACCACGCTAGATATTTCAACAGTAAGTATTTAATATAGGGAATCAGTTACAAAGATGCCTCAAGGGCTGGAGAGTGAAAGAGAACAGGACTGTTATCCACAGGATGGAAGCTGCTACCACCCCATGGGCTGGAGCCTGAGAACCCGCCTGCCTCATGGAGCTGCTGGGGGTGCCCCTGCTCCTGCTATGAGAACTCATTACTGAGTCAGCAGCAATTCCAGGGCCACACTCCTCCAGAGGCAGCTGGAACTACCACAGATGTTTTTGGAAGTCCCCAGCAGTTATGCTCAGTTATTGCTGCTGCTAAAAACCATTGCCAACACCCTGAAAGAAATGACTTCTCCCCTCTAATTTCCTGGAAGTGTGTCCCATAGGCAGACCCTATTAGAAAGCCATCGCAAGGGAGCCTAGGAGATACAGTCTGCAGATTCCTAGTCCTGATGGTACAGAGGAGGTGGTGTGGCTAAGTGTGGAGGTGAGAGGCCATGGACACCTTCTGACTTTTGTCCTTATCTAGAATAGGGCAGCCTAGACACCTATGCCCTGTCTGTGGGTGTCCCTCAGGCATCTGACACTTCATTTATTTTCTTTTTAGAGACAGAGTCTCTGTCACTCAGGCTGGAGTACAGTGGTATCATAGCTCACTGCAGTCTCTAACTCCTGGGTTTAAGTGATCCTCCTGCCTCGGCCTCCCAAGTAGTGAGGACTACAGGTATGCACTACCACACCTGGCTAACTTTTGAATTTTCTGGTAGTGATGAATGTCTTGCTATGTTGCCCAGCTGGTCTCAAACTTCTGGCCTTAAGCGATCCTCCTGCCTCGGCCTCCCAAAGTGCTGGGCTTATAAGCATGAGCCACTACACCTGGCAGCACTTGGTACTTTAAATGCCAAGCTCCACGTGGGAGCACCTGACACGTCCTGGTCAACAGGGAACGGCGAGAGGAGGAATAGAGCCCACTTAGCTTCTGGGGAGGGAGAGGGGCCATGAATCTGCCAGGAGTGTTTACAGTGGGAGGCTCCCCAGACTGGGTGGTGGGCCTGGTGGTGGGAAGCCTCAACAAAGGCATCTGGTCGACTTGATGAAGCATCTCACAAGCAACAGAGACTTAAAGAGCACACTAGGGACAGCACCGCCATTTTTTACTAGAAGGACACAGTAGTGGCAAGACATGGAGTGAATGTCAAGAGGCAGGGACTGGCTAGTGACCCCCAGGAAAGAGGTGTGGGGTAGACCTGCCAACTCACGAGTCCTTCAGATCTACATTGGGCTTCATGGTATGTGCAGACTACCGAAGGAGGGGTGGGGGAGGTGTGGGCCTGCAGGTGTCTGCCGTGTGTGGGGGCTCTGGGCTGACTCACCAGCTCAGCCGCAAGCCAACACCCAGCCCTCTGTGGCCCTCTCCCAGCACTGATCACGTATTCCCCAGGTCATCCTCACAGCAACACTTCAACACACACTATTGCACCCTCATTGTACAGAAGGGGAAACTGAGGCACAGAGTGGTTAAAATACGAAATCTAAAATCACATAGCGGGTAAGAGGCACGACCAGAAATCAACTGTAGAACTGTGGGGTGCCAGAACCTGTTTCCTGACTTCAAGGCCTGGGCAGGGAGGTTAGGTTACTCCTTCAGGTTTCTCTAACCTGTGGGTGGCCAGCCTAGCAATCCTCAAGAATGAGTTTGGAGTCATTTGCTCATTAAATAACAGGAAGTGAAGCTGGAAACGTCAGACGAAGCTCCACAACACAATGAGTGTCAGAATCCAGGGCGTGTGGCGAGCGGGGTCCCCAGCACGTGTAAAATGATCTGTTCACCCTTGGTTACCTGACTCTGCAGCCCCTCCCTCTCACTAAGGGTAAAAGCGGAGGACGTAGCGATTGGCATAGGCACGGGGTCTGGAGCTCCACCACACCCTGAGTGGTTTCCCTTTCACTTCAAGTCAAGAGGGAGGAATTTCAGTGGACCCCTTGGAGGACTGGATGCTGGCCCCTGAAGTCAGGGGATGTAGTAGTGAGCAGCATCTGGCTCTTACCTGGACAATCCGCGAGGCAAGGCCCCCTGCTGGTCCTGCTGATGTCCCCGATGCAGACACGAAAGAGGTTGATGCCACACTGGGACTGGCTGACCTTCTTGAGCTTCTTGGGGAAGGTGCACATGAATGCTTCCCATGACTACATGGGGTCACAGGGCGAGAGGGCTGGCATGAGACCACCCCAGGCCTGTCCAGAAGCTCCCTCCCAAAGGTGAGCCCTTGGCAGCTGAAAGGGGCCAGCCGATTCCGCAGGGCTCTGGGTGAAGGGAGCGATGAACTCCAAGAGGTGACAGCCACATCGAAGGCCTGGTATTAGGGGGTCTCTGAAGAACTCACAAAGCACCCACAAATCAACTTAACACGTGTGAGTAGGGGACAGCCCAAGGCAGTCCACATCAAGCAACACCTTTCTGGTCCCTCTGACATCCCCGCTGTTCTCCCTGCGGTCCCCACCCAACCTCAGTCAGTGATGGCAGCTGACAGGTGAGTCAGGGCCTGACTGAGTGAGAAGGAAAAGAGGGTGATCTTCCCTGCTTCATAAAAGACAGGCAGCTTCTCACATAGGTAGTGGCTTCTGTCCAGGCCTCCTGTAAGGGTTTCCAGGGCACCCGACGGAAGAGTGTCCAGGCTGTGGTTGGGTGCTGGGGGTAGCAGGTCATGGGTAAATGAGAGATGAAGGTAGGTCACGCAGGGCCCTTGCTGTCCAAAAGCTCCTGCTCTGGAGCAAGAGGCTGGCATGCAAAAGATATGATAGAATGGCGGCATGCATCTAATGACACAAACCCGTCTTCACGGAGCACCTGCCTACGTGCTTGGTGCTCTGCCTGAATGACCTCACTTAGTTCTCCTAATGCCTCAAGAGATGGGCACTGTTATGCCCCTTTTACAAAAGAAGAAGCTGGAGCTCAAAGAGGTCAAGTGGATTTGAACTCAGTCCTGTCCGACTCCCAATGTGTGCTCTGACCCACTCCGTTTTTTAATAGTGTGCAGAGCAGGAAGCCGTGGCAGGCAGGTGGGGAGGAGCGGGCTTTGAAGGACATGCTGGTGAGAAAGAGAAGTGTGTTCCAGAACAGAGGATCAGCATTTTCAAAGCCTGTGTATCTGTGTGGGTGCGAGACATTGTTTGTGTAGCTGCTAATTAGCGTTGATGGGCATTACCACATCGCAGGCGCTTTGCGTGTGTGTGCCTCACCCCCAGGGCTTGGAATCGATTTCAGTTGCATTTTTATAAGGTGGGGGGCATCTACGGCTCAAGCAGGTGTGGCCAGAGACCCACAGAGTGAGGGAGAGAAGCCAGGACTAGAACCCAGGTCCATCTCAGACTCAAGGTGTCTTCCCAGGACATCAATAGGGAAGGGTAGGCAGAGCAAGGTGGACTTTTTTGGGGTGCCCTGGCTGCCCTACCCATCCTCTTTCCTGGAACTAGACCCCTGGTTTCCTTTCAGAAAACCTTAGCCTCCCAACCCTCCATCCACTTGCTTTGAGGGCGACTGCATGCATCCCTGCCTCCCGATGTGCCAGTCAATATACGGTCTTTGCTTACCCATCCCAACCATTGGTTCAGAGACAGCACATGACCCGGCTGGTCCAATCACAGGGAGCCCTGGGACTTGAAAAAGTGCTTCCAGAAGAGGCTTGCTTTCTGCCTGCCGGGAACTGGGAGGGCTGGGCTGAGGCTTTTTTCTTTCTTCTTCTTTTTAGTTTACATGCATTTATTTTAGTCTAGTCACATTGTACAGTTGTTATACAACATACAAAAAGCACAAAAGCTTAATCCATTTTCTAGTGCCAGGTCAGAGCCAAGTTGCAATAAAAGACAGTACAGTTACAAGAAGAGCTCAGGTGCCCCGGGCAGGCCACACTGCCTGACACATGGGGTATTTAAAGCTGTAAATAGGCCAGGTGCGGTGGCTTACACCTGTGATCCCAGCACTTTGGTAGGCCGAGGCAGAAGAATTGTTTGAGTCCAGGAGTTTGAGAGCAGCCTGGGCAATACAGGAAGACCTCGTCTCTACAAAAAATAAAAAAATTAGTCGGGTGTGGTGGCATGCCCCTGGGACAGAGGATCGCTTTAGGCCAGGAGTTGAAGACCCCGTCTCTGCCAAAAACAAGCAAACAAACAAAGAAAGCTGTAAATATTGCCACGGAATGCTCACCTGTCTTTGCACAGCCACGCAGTTCCTGTGGATGAGGCCTCCCTGGATTGGTCCAGGAGAAGGGGATGGGGTATGGCGGTGATCTGGAGCGGCAGAGGTGGAGGCTACAGATGTGGGGGAACACAGGCAAGGAACAGGCTGCAGTTCAACCAGTGTGAAGAGTACGGCAAGCGGTGAGAGCAGGTGGGGACAGAACCTCGTGCCCTGCCTTGGCATCTGGTGGCCAGCAGTGCCTCTGACGGACCCAGGCAGGCAGAGCCATTGTGGGGACCACGTGTTCTCCTGAAGCCAGAGACCACGCTGTAACTGGGGAGAATCGGGGACTCCTTGTACTTTCACTAGTAAATGCCCATCAAGGACTCGCAGACAGAGTGTCCCAGGTGGGTCATCAGGCAACCGTGTTTTATGTCACAGTGAAAGACAGGAGATTGAGATGATGGGGAGGAAAGCCAGTTTGGGCCTGGTGTGGTGGCCCATGCCTGTAATCCCAGCACTTTGGGAGGTCAAGGCGGGAGAATTGCTTGAGCCCAGGAGTTTGAGACCAGCCTGGGTGAGCCACATAGTGAGACCTCGTCTCTACAAAAAATACAAAAATTAGCCAGGTGTGGCAGTGTGTGCCTGGCATCCTAGCTACTTGAGAGGCTGAGGCAGAAGGATCACCTGAGTCTGGGAGGTTGAGGCTGTGGTAAACTGTGATCAGGGCACTCACTGCATTCCGGCCTGGGCAACGTAGTGAGACCCTGACTCAAAAAAACAAAACAAATAAACCAAAGTAGCCCAGTTTGGACATTTGGTCATTTCTGTGGCACGGGGCCTATCACTCTGAATAATGAGACATTCCTTCGTTGGCTGGAACATGCCAGGTTCCCTCCAGCCTGGGGCTTTGGCACGCCCGACTGTTGCTGGTCGTGCTTTCCCTCTGTGTCTTCCGCAGGTCATCTCTTCGTCCAGCTCTCTGAATGAGGGCCACTTTTCCCTGGATACCTGAGGCTGGGCTCGTAGCCCCTGCTCTGGGTTCCTGCAGTTCCTGGTTACCAAGAGGAGTTCAGTTTGCCCTGTAGCCAGACTGCAAGATCCCCAAGAGCAGGAACGCCTTCCCTAGTGGACTCTCCTCTGTCCCCAGTGCCTAACAGTGCCTGAATGCTTGTCACCTGAATGCATACACCGAAGGCAGGAATTGATCCAAGCCTGGACAGGCTTCATGGGCCTGTGACCAGTGCCGCCACACAAGGCCTCATGCTTAGGAAGAAGGGCCCTGTGCTTGGTCACCAGGCATACTGTCACTGTCACCATCTTGAAATTCTTAATGATTTTATCTTTTGAATTTTTTTTTTTGAGTTGGAGTCTCACTCTGTTGCCCCGGCTGGAGTACAGTGGCATGCTCCTGGCCACCGCAGCCTCAACTTGCTGGGCTCCAGCGATCCTTCTGCCTCAGCCTTCCAAGTAGCTGGAACTACAGGTGTGCGCTACCACGCCCAGCTAATTTTTGATTTATTGTAGAGACAAGGTGTTGCCAAGTTGCCCAGATGGGTCTCAAACCTGCGAGCTCAGGCAATTCTCTCGCCTCAGCCACCCAAAGTGCTGGGATTACAGGCTGAGCCACCAAGCCCAGACCCTATTTGGATCTTAAGTGATATTGTATTAAATCTGTGGATTTATTCAAAGAGAATTGACATTTCAACTATATTGAGTTTTCCAATCCATGAACGTGATATATTTATCTTTTTATTCGGGTCTTCTTTGATATCTCCTAATGCTTTACAGTTTGATAGTCTTTAGTATATAGATCGTGTGTGTATTTTATTAGATTTATCTCTCTCTAAGTATTTTGTGTGGTTTTGATGCTATTATAAATTGTCCTTTTTAAAAATTTCAAATTCCAGTAGTTCGTTGTCAGTGTTAGGAAGTTAAATGAATTTTTACATGTTGACTTTGTATCCTGTGGCCTTGCTAGATTTAGCTGCTAGTTCAAGTTGCTTTTTCATAGATGCTCTGAGGTCTTCCACAGAAAGACTGTGTCTCTGCAAATAGGGACCCTCATGGCATTTCTGCAGACTCATCCTTCTGAGTGTGTGAAGTGTAGCTGTTGTGAGCAGGGTTCTGCAGTTAGACCAGCCTGGATTGGATTTTGGTCCCTCCCCACTGTGTGACTGTGGCCTAGTTTTTTAGCTTCTCTGAGCCTCCACTCCATCATTGGTAAAATAGGAGAAAATAATTCCTCTCTAAGAGTATCATTAGATCATCGTCGGTCCCCAGAAGTGGGCCTGCAGACTAAAAGGCAGTCACAGTTTTAAGGCTCTTGGTTCATGTGGCCAAATGTTTTCCAGAACAGGAGGGGATGGCCACTCTTCCCGTCCACAATAACATTGCCACTGCTGTGGTCTGAACGTTTGTGTCACCAAAACTCATATGTTGGAATTCTAGCCAGGTGCAGTGACTCATGCCTATAATTTCAGTTCTTTGGGAGGCTGAGGTGAGAGGATTGCCTGAGCCCATGGGTTTGGGACCAGCCTGGGAAATATGGTAAAACCTTGTCTCAACAATACAAAAAAATTAGCTGGGCATGATGGCGCATGCCTGTTATTTCCAGCTACTTGGAAGACTGAGATGGAAGGATTGCCTGAGCTCAGCAGGTCGAGACTGCGGTGGCCATGAGCATGCCACTGCACTCCAGCCTGAGTGACAGTGAGACTCTGATTAAAAAGAAAAGAAAAGAAAAGAAAGAAATGCTAAACCCTCAAGATGATGCTATTAGGAGGTGGGGCATTTGAGAGATGATGAGGTCATGAGGGTGGAGCTGTCACGAATGAGTTGAGTGTCCCTATAAAAGACTGCCATGTGGGACACAGGATCAGTATAGCCATCTGCGGGTCAGGCAATGGATCCTTATCAGATATCAACTGCCAGTGCCTTGACTGGCAGACCTGGCCAGTGCCAGGCTTCCAGACCTGAGAGAAATACATTTCTGTTGTTTAGAACCCACCAGTTCATGATATTGGGGTATAGCAGTCCAAATAAATGAAAACACCCATTTATACTTCTATGTGCTTTAAGGACTCAGAGAGCCATGTGTACATATATCAAAACATTATATTGTACACCATAAATAAATTTAATTTTTACCTGTCAATTAAAAATAAATTAACTGCCGGGCTCGGTGGCTCAGCCTGTAATCCTGCGCCTTTGGGAGGCTGAGGTGAGTGGATTGCCTGAGCCCGCGGGTTCGAGACCCACCTGGGCAGCGAGACCTCATCTCTACAATAAATCAAAAAATCAGCCGGGCGTAGTAGCGCGCGCCTGTAATTCCGGCTACTCGGAAGGCTGAGGCGGAAGGATCGCCGGAGCCCAGCAGGTGGAGGCGGCGGTGGCCGGGAGCAGCCACTACACTCCAGTCTGGGCCACAGAGTGAGACTCCAACTCAAAAAAAAATTAAAAATAAAAATAAAAAATAAATTAATTAACTAATTTATTTTTAAAAAGAGGGAGACTGTGCGAGAGCCAACAGGTTTGACCTCTCCTTTCAATAGTTCTGCTGACCCTCTTTGTTTATGAATGTCATTCAAGTGAACATTTGTATTTCCTGTCTGTCTTCTAGCCTGTGGATTTCCTTACTGCTAGTTTTTATATACAGTATTCTTTTGATTTTTTTAAAAGTCAGGGTCTTACCGGGCTCGGTGGCTCAGCCTGTAATCCCACGCCTTGGGAGGCTGAGGTGAGTGGATTGCCTGAGCCCGCGGGTTCGAGACCCGCCTGGGCAACTTGGCGAGACCTCATCTCTACAATAAATCAAAAAAATTAGCCGGGTGTGGTAGCGCGCACCTGTAGTTCCAGCTACTTGGAAGGCTGAGGCGGAAGGATTGCCGGAGCCTGGCAAGTCGAGGCTGCGGTGGCCGGGAGCGGCCACTGCCCTCCAGTCTGGGTGACAGAGTGAGACTCCAACTCAAAAAAAAAAACAGTCAGGGTTTTACTCCATCGTCCAGGCTGGTGCGCAGTGGTGTGATCATGGCTCACCGCAGCCTTGACCTCCTGGACTCAGATGATCCTTCCACTTCAGCCTCCCGAGTAGCTGTGTACCACCATGCCCGGCTAATTTTTTGGTTTATTGTAGAGACGAGGTCTCGCTATGTTGTCTACACTGGTCTTAAACTGCTCAGGCAATCCTCCTGCCTTAGCCTCCCAAACTGCTGGGATTACAGGCATGAGCCACCACACTCGACTTTCTTTTGATTTTTGAAACGTTCTTCTTTTCACTGGAAACTTGATGACCATGAGAGCAAGAAGAACCTATTTCATGGAGCAATTCCTCCACACCAGCCTGTGTGTCACAGGCATTCACTACCCCCATCTTGACCCTGTGGAATCTCTTCCTGCCTCTGTAGTGAGAAAGGAGGTAATCTCTTCTAGTCTGTAGTTGAGAAAGGCGGTAAGACATTCAGTCACTTCCCTAGGGCACAACTGGGGAGTAGTGGAGCTGGAATCTTTGCCTGAGGCTATGTCTCTCCTACCTCTCTCCATAAACCTAAAGTCTGAGCAAACTGGCCAGGGTTCAGACCAGTTCCTGTCCTCATGAGCTGCTTTCCCATGGGTTAATCCCTTGGTCCATCTAATCCAGTTGACTGTCTGCTCACAGAATTGTGATGAGTCTTCTGGTTCAGGCTTTCTGTTAGGTTTTGAGCCTCCATTTCCTCATCTGTAGACTAGGCCAAATGGTTATGTCCATGGGGCCTGCCTGCCATGAGGACTGGATACGATGCTGGGGACACAAGGGCTTGGTGAAGCTTGCATTCCCGGCGGTCCCTGGCCATGAGTGAGAGACTTTGGGCTACGCAGGGCCTGCCTCTCCGCCGTCAATTAGAAAGTACACAAATGCCAGCTCCGTTCCTTTCAATTCCCACCATGTGAGGGGAGAAAATAAAAGTGGTGTCTGTTTCCCTTCTGGGTCCTGAGTTGGGAGGGAAGAAGGACTGGCCTCAGGCAAGAGGCTGGAGGCTCAGAAGAACCGAGTTCTTCCCCTTCAGATGTGTTTGGCTTTGACTCATGACCACCTTTCTCTGAACTTCCATTTCCTCTGCTGCAAACTGGGGAAGAGTATCTGACCCTGGCACCAGGGCTGAGTGAGTTACATGAGACAATGAGGCGAGCACCCCTTGTTGACTACAGGCCGCGGCCGCATGTGTTGACGTTGATGGGTCTGCTCTGTGTCTCAGGGGCTGAGAGAGAACGGGCTCTGGGCTGGTGGGGTCTGGGTCATTACTCACCGCGGGGACCCTGGGTTTTCTCTTCTGTAGAGTGGGGGATAATACTGGGCTAGTCTCGCTGTGGGGCTCCCTGCCTCCCATGCACACAGTAGGATTATACATGCTGGGCCTTCTGGGATTGGGTGACTAGTTGGAACCCATGAGCTGTGAGCAGATGTGACATGTATCACCTTCAGGCAGGTGCATTTAATTGCTTGAATCAAATCATCCCTTTTTGTGTTTTGTAAATTTGCACACATGGATAGGGCCTCAGCCTGGGTCTCTGAGTGAAATCTCTGGTAACATGAATTATGAGAAAAAAAAAAAAAAAAAAAAGCTTATTGGCTGGGTGTGGTAGCTCATGCCTGTCATCCCAGCACTTTGGGAGGCCAAGGCAGGGGGGTTGCTTGAGCCCAAGAGTTTGAGACCAGTCTTGGCAATATCGCGAGCCATTGACTCCACAAAAATAAAAGAATTAGCTGGGCATGGCGGTACATGCCTGTAGTTCCAGCTACTTGGGAGGCTGACGAAGGAGGATCACTTGAGTCCAGGAACTGGAGGCTGTGGTGAGCCGTGATTGTGCCATCGCACTTCAGTCTGGCAACTGAATGAACCTCTGACTTTAAAAAAAGCTTTTTTATTTAAGCCATTACAGGGGCAGGGATTTATTTATTCTTGCACACAACCTTGCCTGTCCTGAGACAAATCTCTCCTTTCTGAGGAGGTTGTGAAGATCCAGTGTGAGGGTGTGTGTGACACTCTTGGTTAAGAGCCTGGCAGGTAGTGGTGCTCGTTGAATGGGAGCTGTAATTATGATTTTAGTGAGAATGAAGCAAGAAATCATTGGATCCAGATCCTGGCTTTGCTGTTAGCCCCTTGGACAAGTAACTCTGCAGAATGGGGTCACAAGGCTTCCCACTGGGACTCTGGGGAGATTTTAGGAGCTGAGAGGCAGCACTGCCTTGTGGCTTTAGGGTCCAGCTTGGACCGCCCGACTTCACGCCCTGCTGGGGCCATTTGTTACTTGCTGGGCAAATTGGGCAAGCCACTGAATCTCTTTGCACTCAGTTTCCTCATCGATAAAATGAGCACAACAGAAGTGCCAACTTTAAAGGGTTATCGGCAGAACTAAATCAGGTTGATAAATGAAAAACACGCACAAGATTTCCTCCAACCTGGGCAACAGAGTGAGGCTTCAACTTGACAAAAAATAAAAAAGCAAGTCAGTTGTGGTAGCATCCTGTAGTCCCTGCTCCTCAGAGGATCGCCTCAGAGTCTCAAGCCCAGGAGGCTGAGGCTGTGGTGAGCTGTGGCGGTGCCGCTGCCCTCCAGCCTGGTGAGAGTGAAACATCGACTCCCCAAAAAATGACCCTCTGCCATGCACTAACCGCTCCAGAAATGGGAGCTCTTGTTACGGCTGTCCACTGGGTGATCCAGAGCCGTGTTGGGAGCCCTGGCTGGCCGGTCGGCTGTGTGATCCTGGGGCTGTCACAGCACTTCTCTGAGTTCCACTTGTCCTCATTCACCGAGCAAGGTGGTGTACCTGCCCGCAGGCATTTTGTGAGGGTAAAGCGAGGTCACCTATGGCTCTGGTGGCGTATGCGGTGCCAGCTGTGGGCCTGGCGCCCCGGGTGCTGTCGATGCCAGCTGGAGTGGTTAAGACGGGAACAGACACCCCCTGCAGTATGTACCCGGTTGGTATCCATCCCTCTCCCACCCTCATATCGGACCGGCTCCCTTGCCGCCACATTTGTATCGCTTCCAGATTTGGGGTGCTCTCCTCAGGGCCAGGGCTGGGGTGAGGCCCCATTTTACAGAGCGGGGGAGGCAAGGTGCAGCCAGGTGCAGTGACAGCCCAGGCGAGCCGGCGGAGCAGGACTCCGTGCCCTGCGCCCCCCGCCCCGCCCCGGTTGGAGAGGCCACAGTCCTGCTGGCGTCCCGCAGGCCCGCTGCTTTGGGGGACAGCGCACCGCAGCTGACTCTGTGGGCCAGGTGGCAGAGGGGCGGGTCTCTCCCCTGGGCATTGGCAGCCACTCTGGTTACCCTCTTGGATTTCCTCACTCGCCAGGCTGCGCACCGGTGGGCCTTCGGGGCTGGGGGAGTGCTGGGGGTCGGCCTTGCCCTGCTGTTCCTGAGGCCCAGGGGCTCTGGGGCGTGGGTCCTCCGCCAGGGCCACCATGCAGAGGACAGGTCCCTTGAGGCCCTGCAGGCCGTGTGGGGGTTTCGAGACCCTGTCCCCGAGGAATGAGCTGAAGACCCAGAGCTGCCAGCGGCTGCAAGGTAGGAAAGCTTCTCAACGCTGCTGCTGCCCAGGCTCAACCCGGAGCCATTGGGCACAACCGGGGGCTCCCAACTGGGGGGTTTTGTGGGGGAGGGGCACCCTGGGACCCATGAGAGGAACCACTTGTTTCTCTCGACCTTCAGCAATGCCATGGATAGAACTCAGCCTCGGTGGCCTGATGTGAAAGCTTGAACCAGCTTGGAGCAGAGCTGCAAACCCAGGGCACCCACAGGGAGCAGGAGACTGGGGGAGGCTGAGGAGGAGGGGAGGCTGTTGGAACCTGCAGAATCCTCTTTTCAGAAACACTGTTACGGATGTATGATAGTTGTACATATTGGGGGCACATGTGATCTTTTGATCCCTGTATATAGTGTGTCATGCTCAAACCAGGGAACTTAGCATTTCCAGCACCTCCGACACTTCTCATTTCTCTGTGTTGGGAATATTACAATTCTTTCTTTCTAGCTGCAAAATCATCTTTTTAAAAATAGTGTGCACCAAACTAGATTTGTACCACACAACAAGAATGTATTGAGCACTGCATTCGTCAGCTGGGGCTGCCACAACCAGCCCCACAAACCTGGTGGCTGAAGCAACAGAAATGTATTTTCTCCCAGTGCTGGAGGCTGGAAGTCTCAGGTCAGGGGTCAGCAGCCTTGGTTTCTGGTGAGGGCTCTCTTCCTGGCTTGCAGTTGGCCGCCTTCTTGCTGTGTCCTCATTCGGCTCCTCTGTGCATTGGTGGAGGTTCAGCAGCGAGCTCTCTGGTGTCTCTTTTTATGAGGACACCTATCCTATTGGGTCAGGATTGTTCTCATGGTCTTGCTTAACCCTAATTGCTTCCATAAAGGCCCTGTCCCCAAATACAGTCACACTGGGGATTAAGGCTTCAGCATATGAATTTGGGAAAGGGGCACACATATTCAGTCAATTACAAGCACCTACTTGAGTCACATGCCAGCAACAGGACTCACAGAGTTCTTTTTACTGTGGAGCTTATGTTCCTCATGTGTGTGTGTGTGCATGCACACACGTGTGCACTTGCATGCATCTGCAGACTGTCATCAGCTAGATAAACAAGCACACGCGTTCATGGGCAAAGGTCCGGGTCTCTGGACAGCAGGGCTTGAGTAGAGTGGTGAACAGCGCAACGCCTGGAGGTGGAAGGACCTGGACTTGCTCACATCCTGAGTCTGCCACTTACAAGCTGTGTGTTCTTGGTCTTGACCTCCCTTTGTGTCAGTTTCTTATCTGGAAAGTGGGAATAACAATACCTACCACAGAAGCTGTGGCCATGACTGGAACGTTGGTCAGCAGGTGTACATCATCTGTACTAAGAAGATGGTTGTTGTAGGAGATGGCTGATGTCATTATTACCCATAAACAAGGAAATCACCTCTAATGAGTGGAGGATTTGAGTTGGAGGTAATCTAACCTGTGAGGTCGGATGTAGGAAGGTCTGAGCCATGGAGAGGAGTTTAGTGGGGACAGTAGGTGCTATTTGGGTCTGATACATGATGCTTTTCTCTGGTGCGTATCATTTGTTCATTCATTCATCATATTTTTGTTGAACTTATTCGCTACCCTCCCAAAGTCACCCAAATCGACTGGGACCTTATCTGTCTTGCAACCTTTACACTATCACACTGACCTGGTTCAAATGGTTCAGCCAGACAGGGCTGAGGCATGTTCTTAGCACGACTGGCTGCCCTTGGGGTGGGCAGGTGCTGCCCACTCAACACTCATAGCCCTGACCCTGGCATGCCAGGAGCCTTGGAAGATGACGCCAATGGCTTGCCCGGTGACCAGACCCACTGTGCATGCAGGGCCGGGACTTGATGATCTGCTACTCCCTCACCCAGACTCTTTGCGTGTTCACCCAGTGTGTCAGGCGGAACGTGTTCACCACGCTACGAAGGCAGGCCCCTCTGGTGGCTGCCACGGCCTCTCCTGTCCTGTAGTTGGCATTTGGTCTCCAGCCTTCACTTGGACACGGCCACAGAACAAAGCCCCGTTGTTCACCAGCTGTCTCTGCCCCCTTCAGATCCCCTCTGGGGTTATGCAGAGTGGTTGGGCTGAGTGGCGTCTAACCTTCACCCAGAGAAGTGTGTTGAAGGATCCCTTCCAACTCTCCTAGCCCCTTCCTGAGAGAAGACCTGTGCCCCAGTCCCATCTCGTGACCTTCCAGGGCTGCCTGGGTGCCCCTGGAGGTCAGTGCCCCAGGCCTCCAGCCTTTGCCCTCCCTGGGGACTCGGTGGCTGGGCTCAATTCCCTCTGGTTCCTTCCTTCCCTCTCAGCTGTTCTGAAGTTCCAAGCACCCACCCTCTGCCGGTTCCTGGGCTTCTTGGTGGGATTTCAGGGATGACCCAGCCTGGCCTGCCACAGGGAACACAGCCTCTTATTCAGACCCTTGGTGCACAGTGGGACTGCCCAAGCCTCAGCCTTTATCTGTGAAATGAGAATAAGCACAACAGCGCCTGCTTCCAGAGCTATGCTGAGGGTTGGGTGGGTCAATTCACGAACTCGGTGTAGACCAGTCCTGGCCTGCAGGAACCTCAGTCGCCATCAGCTCTGTGCACCGTCTGGTGAAGAAGCAGGAAGCTGGTGTCACACATGACGTGTCAAGCAGGTTGAGTCCTTGCAGGAGCCAGCATGGTGCAGTGGGGGAGGGGAGTGACATTCCAAATCCTATTGTTTACTGTGTTTCACCTTGGAATTGGGGTGTCTCCGGCCAAAGTGCTGGGGGAGTTTTGGGACCAACACAGCACACCATGGCTGGAGTTCAGTTTTTTTCAGACAGAGCTTGATGTCTGGGTCGGCTGGCTGCAGTCATCTGCAGGTATCGACGGGCACACTTACTATGAGCCAGGATTCCTGGGAAAGACAGGGTGGGCCAGGTGGGGTGGGTGCAGTGAGGTGGTGGGCAGGGCTGGACTCTGGCTCCAGGTTGAAGGCTGGGCCCAGGTCAGTTGTATGCAGGGAGGGAGGGAAAAATCAAGGGTGGGCTTAAGGCTTGGGCCTGAGTCACTGGCAGAGAGCAGGTCCCACTTCCAGAGAGGGCTGAGGGAGGGTGGGTTTGGAGGGGTTGGGGAAAACAATCAAGAACTCAGCCCTATAGGTTTCCAGCCTGAGGTGCTTATTAAACAACCCCGTGCTTCAAGCCTCTAATCCCAGCACCGTGGGAGACTGAGGCAGGAGGATTGCTTGAGTCCAGGAGTTCGAGACCAGCCTGGGCAACATAGGGAGACCTCGTCTCAACAAAAACAAAATAAAAATAAAAAAATTAGCCAGGTATGTTGGCATGCACCTGTAGTCCCAGCCACTCAAGAGGCTGAGGTGGGAGGATCATCTGAGCCCAGGAGGTCCAGGCTGTGGTGAGCCATGACTGTGCCACTACACTCTAGCCTGTGCGGCAGAGTGAGACCTCAACTAAAAAATAAAAATAATAAAAATAAATAAACCTGGTGGGAAAGTTCAGGGGGGCCTCTGGAAATGCAAGTCCATTTCCAGGGAGAAGTTCCAGCTAGTGATATAAATGCAGGGGTCTTCAGTCCAGGTCCTTGTTGGCTGCCTGAGATGAGGGTGCTCTTTTCACTGGGGGTTGGCTTTGGGTAGTTGTCCTAGGGAGCTGTGTTCCTCAAGTGACTGTCTGCTCCAGGCCTTTTGTGAATTTGGTTGAGTCCCCCATGCCTTTGGGGCACTGTGATCACAATCCCCATTCCTTGATTGGGAACACAGAGGCCCAGTCAAGGAACATGAGCTGTCCACAGTCACCAGGGTGAAGGAGGTAGAGATGGGACTTGAACCCAGATCTGCAGGGGCACCAGAGATCCTTCAAGGGTTAAGCTGGACACTGGCCAGTTATCCTCCCTCCGCGGCCTTGGAAGGAGGATGTCTTTATCTCCAAGCTGTTCTGGCAGCATGATACCCTTCCACAGGGAGCCAGGTTCAGGGCGTTTGTCAGACAGAGGGTAGAAATGGCGTGGCCAAGAAACCTTGAACTTGCTCAAGGCCTTGGGTGTCCCAAAGGTTGATCATGTGGAGGAAACAGAGGCAGCACATCAGCCTTGTGCTCCCCGAGAGCTGGGCCCAGGTCGGCTCCATCTCTACCTCCCTCCTGGCACTTACTGCACGTTCTCTTAACCAGAGTGGAGGGCTTGGTTCTTTGGGGCTGATCACATCTTACGTGGGCAGGGAGCCCAAACATAGGCTCTTTGCCTCCAAGGCCTCTGGGCTTTTCCAGCTGTAAGGCTCCTGCACACCTGAGTGATGTAAGCCCACAGAGTGTGTGTGGCTTCAGAGGGAATGTGGGGATGGGGTGCAGTGAGAACCCCTCTCTCAGGATCCCATGTCTCAAGCAGATGGGTAAGCTGTGGTCCCCCAGGAAAGCTGCCCCGCCACCGCGCCCCTGGCAGCAAGAAAGAGCCTTTTGTTTCCTCTGGTCCTGCAGGAAGGCCTCGTAGGGTCCGTTTGTTCGGCTAGTAGGCTCTGCCTGAAGGTGGGCCATTAATAAATGCATCTGTTTGGATTTCACAAGTATATTTGAATTCCCGAGTCTTCCTCGGCTCACCAGGAAGCAGACACAGCCAACACTTTCCGAACTAGCATCCCAGCAGGACCTGAGGGGATTCAGTGGAAAACAACCAGTATGTAGAGAGAAAGACCTGGCACAGCACGTGGGGAGGACCTACTGCTTGGCGGGAGGAGGGGCGAGCAGGGCCCTGCTGTGGACCCACATGGACCCGGTTCCAAACCTGTATCTGCTGCTGACTGCTGGGCGTGACTTTGCGAAGGACCAGCCCTCAATGTCGCCTGTGTAGCTGGGAACATGAATCCCTAATTGTACAGATTGATTGCCTCGTTTATTTCTCATTCTCTCTCCTTTTTTTTTTTTTTTTAAAGAGACAGGGTCTCACTGTGTCACCCAGGCTGGAATACAGTGGCACGATCATGTCTCACTCTAGCCTCGAACTCCTGGGCTTAAGCAACTCTCCTGCCAAAGTCCTGCTACTTGGGTAGCAGGCATGAGAACCTACACCCACATCAGACTACTTCTCATCTCTTAGCAGGTATTAGCCATCCCCACTTTGCAGGTGGGAGCACTGAGGCTCAGAGAGGAAGTCAATTGCCCACAGCCCAGCTGGGAAGCTCTGCTGGGTCTCAAAGCTGCTACCGACTGCTAATCTCTGCCTTGGACCTCAGCCAGTCCATCCTTCAGTTTCATAAACCTACACAGGGATCCGAGCCGGGGCGACCTCGCTCGGGTCTCCTTGTGGACCCAGCTGGTGGCTACTGGTAGCGTGGGCAAGGGGGTGCATGGCCTTCCTCGAGGTCCCGGATCTTCTCCAGAGGGCAGATCTGGGCCTGGTGGCAGCTCTACCCACTGTTTCTACATGGCCTGGCTGCTCTTGGCTAGTCCATCATGGTGGGAATCGCTCCGCTCCTCTGACACTCAGGGCCCTGCTGGGGGCTCCTCGCCCGCCTCCTGGCAGGCCCATCCCTGTGGATGTGGATTTCCATGTATGGACTCAACACGGCTCATCCCAGACCCCGGCTGGCTTTGCAAGCCGATGTCTTTTTTTTCCCTCTCTCCTCCAGCTTCCTGGAAGATGGCCCGTTTGATTTTTATGGGAGCTGTCATTGTAATTAACCTCATTGAGCTCTGCGTGGAGCCTGACTCAGGTTTGTCCAGGAAGGAATAGTGAAGAGACTTCCTGTTTTCGCCGCTCCCTCGCTGGGCGATCAGCAAGAGGGGATTTCGCCTCCCTGAGCCTCAGTTTCCTCATCTGTGAAATGAGCACGATGGCGCTCTGTGGGGTCAGTGAGATGACCCTGATTTCATCCTTGCTAGGACCATAAAGGGATGCCACACACGCTGGCTGGAATAGCCCGGGGCACACTGTGAGTGGGCACGAACCCATGTGGCAGGGCCGGGCTGGCCTTGTTCCTGCCACGTCCCTGTCACCTGGAACACCCGGGGCTCAGCAGACACGTGTTGAATGAATCGTTACTGCTCTCGCCGGTCTCTTGCAACCCCAGGAGGGAGTCCAACCTTCACACCCAACGATGCCCACGAGGAGGGAATTCTTTCATTAAACCGCTGTGTAGAAAGCACTGTCCCCTTGCTGGGAGTGGTCCTGCTGGTGGGGCGGGCTGAGTGCAGGGACGGAAGGGCGGGTGCTGCATGTTGCAAATGGCGGTTTACGCACCTTGACTTATCAAATCCTCTCAGACAGTTGTCACAGTCAGAGTCTCATCCCCTTTTTACAGATGGGGAAACTGCGGCTCAGGATGGGAAGTGACTTGTCCAAGGTCACGCAGCAAAGAGAAGGGGAGCCAGGGAAGATGAGTGAGTCTTTCTGGTCTGCCCCAGCCTCTGCTCTACTCTACTGTCTGGCATCAGGACGTCTGCTCCCCTCCTTTGCCAGGGCCCCAGGCTGGGCCACTCAGTGCCACCCCTGATGACTGGAGAGAGGGGCTCCATCTGCTAGGGTGGCATAAGGGGATCTGGGCACTGCCAGCCCCTTGTCCCCATGGACCGGAGACGGGAACCAGCACAGGCGAGAGCAGAGCTAGATGCAGAGGCCATTCCGGCCAGCCCAGCCTGGGCTTCCCCATCTTCGCGGGAGTCCCTGAAAACCGCCTCAGGCAGAGCCAGCTTAAGCTGGGCTCTGCGCTTGCACCCAGAGCAGCCATTTGTGTAGAGTGAGGGACCAGACAAACTCTGTGGGATAACAGCCCAGATGGAGGCACGGCCGGTTCACTGGGCGGGGAAGGGCTCCCTCCAGGAGAAGGTTTGAGCTGTGCCTCCCAGCTGGGGGGTCAACTGGCCAAAATGGGGTGGGCTTTGCCTTGCTCCCTCTCTCTTCCTACTCCCCCCTTTCCCTTCCTCCCCCCTTCACCCCTCTCTTCCCCTTTCCCTCCCTCCCCCTGCCCCCTCTTCCTCTCTCCTCCCTTCCCTCCCTCTCTCCTTCCCTCCCCTTCCCTCCTCTTCCCCCCTTTTTTTTCCTCTCTCTCTCCTCTTTCATTGGGGCAGAGCCTGACTGCCATGGGCAGTTGGGCAAGTGTCTTTTCCTTGACTGACTGTTTAGACCCACCAAGAGACCCCCTGTGAGTTGGCTCAGAGCTTGGGAGAAAGAGCTGCATCTTCCTTCTGGGGCAGAGCTTTCCGTCCCAAGGGAGGGACCTGACACCACTCCGAGCTGGGGTCCAGCTCCGGGGCTACCATCGATCATAGCTTGGAGGACTCGGGGCCAGCTCCCAGCCTCTCAACTCAACTTCCCCGAGCCTCCATTTCCATGTCTGTGAGATGGGTATAAGGCAGGATCCACAGGGTTGTTGTGGGAATAGAGCGACCCTTCTTTGGCAGCCTGGAGGCCCAGCAATGAACGATGGAGCATCCCCAGCCTTGGGGGCCTCCGTCTGGGGAGTGGAGGGAAGGGCCAGCGTGGGGCAGGGTCTCCCTCTGTAGCCTTCTTCCAGAATCGGCAGGGGAATCACACTGGGTTGTAGGGGTTTGAGCTGAGCCAAGGGAGCAGACCTCTGGCTGTGCCTCCCTGAGCCAGGACCCTGTCCTGTTACCTGAGGCAGCCTGCAGATGGTTGAGTGTTGGCTGGATCCTGGCTGCCTCGCTCTCTGACCCGGAAACCTCGGTAGCTTCCTTAACTTCTCTGTGCCTCGGCTTCCAGTCCATAACACTGGAAATTATACTTGCCTCAGGGCTGTTGCAAGGCTGAAACGAAAAATGAGTCTCACTTGATAAACATACACCAAAAGCCAACTTTCATTTTTTCTGGGTTCTGCTTTACTGGGGGACCGGGAGGACATTGCTCAGCTCCTCGAGCAAAAGGCAACTTTCATTATTTAAGTCCTGACCACTGTCCTTTGGGGTAGATGCTGTCATGCCCATTTCACTGATGAGGAAACGGAAGCTCTGAGAAGATTCTCCAGAGTCTCCCCCAGAGGAAGCATGCAGAGCCTGGTTTCCCATCCTGGGGCCCTGCGCGGGCGGGAGTGGCCCGCGGCCAGGGGCATCTGCACTCAACCAGGACCACATCTACCTGCTGGCCTCCCAAGGCCTCCATTTGCCTGGCATGACACAGTTTGCTGAGGAGGGGCCAGCTGAGCTTGCCTCCTTGTGACTGGTCCTAGAATTCCCAGCTGGGAGATCTGCTGTGTACAGTTCCAGGTGGCTCGGCGAGACCCCCCAGCCTCCACCATCCTTTCTCAGAGTCCCCAGCCAGGGGCAGAGAGAGTGAGTAACGACTGGGAACACATTGGCCTGTTCCAGGGCTCCGCCGCGGGGGCAGGCTCCCTCCCCAGAGCCCGGGAAATGCCAGGGCAGCATTCTTGGCACAACCTCCCCCTCTGCCCCTTCAGGCCTCCTTCATCCTTCATCTGTTCCTTCCCCATCGCTCAGAGGCCCGAGCAGCGGTTCTCAGAGTGTGGTCTCTGTGCTAGTGACATCCCTATCTTCTACACTTGTCAGAAATGCAGCATTCCAGCCTCTGAGCCAGACCTGCTGGGCTAATTTGCTAGGGCTGCCATAACAAAACCTCACAGCCTGGGTGGCTTCAACAACAGCCATTTCTGGTGTTTTTTTTTTTTTTTGAGTCAGGGTCTCACTCTGTTGTCCAGTCTGGAGTGCAGTGGCATGATTATGGTTCACTGACGTCTCTAACTCCTGGGTTTAAGCGATCTTCCCACCTCAGCCTCCTGAGTAGCTAGGACTACAGGCACACAGCACCACGCCTGGCTAATTTTTGGATTTTTTGGTAGAGAAACTCCTTGGCTTAGGCAATCCTCCTGCCTAGGCCTCCCAAAGTGCTGGGATTACAGGCTCACACCCAGCCAACAACAGAGATTTCTTTGCTCTTGGTTTTGGAAGCCAGAATTCTGAGATCAAAATGCAGCAGGGCTGGTTTCTCCCCAGGCCTCTCTGCCTGGCTTGTAGATGGTGCCTTCCTGCTGTGTCTGGCATGGTCGTGTGTGTGTGTGTGTGTGTGTGTGTGTGTGTGTGTGTGTGTGTGTGTGTTGTCTCCCTGTCTGTGTCTGAATCTCCTTTTCTTATGAAGGCCCACCCTGGTGACTTTATTTTACCTTAATGACCTCTTCAGAGGTCCTATCTGCAGATACAGTCACATTCTGAGGCACTGGGAATTAGGACTTTAGCATAAGAATGGCGGCGGGGTGGGTGGGGTGGGGGAGGGGGAGGGGGAGGGGCGATGCCGGCTCGGTGGCTCAGCCTGTAATCCCGTGCTTTGGGAGGTTGAGGTGAGTGGATTGCCTGAGCCCCCGGGGTTCAAGACTTGCCTGGGCAACTTGGCGAGACCTCATCTCTACAATAAATCAAAAATTAGCCGGGTGTGGTAGCGCGCATGTAATTCCGGCTACTCAGAAGGCTGAGGCGGAAGGATCGCCGGAGCCCAGCAGGTCGAGGCTGCAGTGGCCAGGAGCGGCCACTGCACTCCAGTCTGGGCGATGGAGTGAGACTCCAACTAAAAAAAAAAAAAAAAAAAAGAAGAATGGCGGGGGGGTCAATTCAGCCCATAACACCCACCGAATCAGAAACCCTGGGTGGGACCCAGCAGTCTGTGCTGTACAGAAACATCCTCACCCACCCCCACCCCTGCCATGTGATTCTGATACCTGCTCAAGTGTGAAAACCACTGGACTAGAGTTTAGGGCACCCACAAGTACCAAGCCCTGTGCTAGTCACTTAATTGGCCAATAAATGGTATTAGCTCCTGAGTGATGGATGCTGGGTCACACAAAACAGCCCCTAGTGTCATCCTCATGGAGAGCACACAGTCTGGACAAGGAGACAGATGCAGTAGCTGCTTTAAAGTAGTCCATTTAAATTATTACAGAAAAGGCCAGGGCTGGAAGGGAGGTGCTTGGAGTGGTCTGGGACAGCCCGGGACAGTGACAGTTTCTCGGAAGAGGTGCAGTGGTGACCTAGATTCGGAGAAAGGATGATGGCTTCCAGGCCAGGAAGCAGAGGGTGGGATGTGTGCCCCGAGCCTAGGGACAGGATTGACCAGGAGCCTTGAATGGGACTGTGAGCGCCCTGGGGGGAGGCAAGGTAATTCCTTGGGGTGCAGGAACAAATTCAGAAAATGTCTCTCTCTCTCTTTTTTAAAATCATTCCTTTGATTCATTTCAATTATTTGAGTAGACTTGACATGCATGCACTGTTAGCACAGATGTACAGGTGAAGACTTTTTTTTTTTGAGTTGGAGTCTCACTCTGTCGTCCAGGCTGGAGTGCAGTGGCCACTCCTGGCCACCGCAGCCTTGCCTGCTGGGCTCCGGCGATCCTTCCGCCTCAGCCTTCCGAGTAGCCGGAATTACAGGCATAAGCTACCACGCCCGGCTGATTTTTTGATTTATTGTAGAGATGAGGTCTTGCTGCCCAGGCGGGTCTCGAACCCGCGGGCTCAGGCAATCCACTCACCTCAGCCTCCCAAAGGCGCAGGGTTACAGGCTGAGCCACCGAGCCGGGCTTGGTGAAGACTTTTGATGTTAGAAAGTGTACCGGTATTGGGGATGCTCCCCCCAAATTCTGTGGACGGGGTGCCTGTCAACAAAGTTTGGAGACCCCTGGTGGACATAGCCAAAGGAAGGGAGGCTGGCAAGAATGGGGGAGGCTAGTGTGGCTGGAGTCCAGAAAGGAGCCGGGCAGTACAGTGACATGAGGCTGGAGGGGCATATTGAGGGGCAGTGGGGAGCCACTGAAGGTGCTGTAGCAGGAGAGGGGCTCCATCAGATTTGTGTTTTCGAAACAACAGTCTGACTTCTCTGGGGAGTTGATTTGAGGGAGGCAAGAGCGGCTCCAATCACTCAGTTAAAACCTCTGTGTGGCTGGGTTCGGCGGCTCCGCCTATAATCCCAGCACTTTGGGAGGCCAAGGCGAGTGGATTGCCTGAGCCTGTGGGTTCGAGACCAGCCCGGGCAACTTGGCAAGACCGCACCTGCACAATGAATAAAAAATTAGCAAGGCATGGTAGCATGTGCCTGTGGTTTTGGCTAATTGGAAGGCTGAGGCGGAAGGATCGCCAGCGCCCAGTCAGCCGACGCTGGGGTGGCTGTAAGCATGCCACTGCACTCCAGCCTGGGTGACAGAGTGAGACTCCAACTCAAAAAAAGAAAGAAAGAAAGAGAAGAAACACCTCTGTGCTCCTGGGAAGGGATTACCCCTCAGCTGGAAGGAAGGTTCCAGAGTGCCACAGCCTTGCCTCAAATTCCATCTCCACTTCTTGTAGCTGTGTGACCTTGTTTTCAAGGTTCAACCTCTCTGTGCCTCGTTTCCTCACCCCCAGAAACCACAGTCTTAGGACCCCATCTCAGGGCTCCACGAGGATGAAACGAGATAACAAGCATGAGGGACCAAAAACAGCCCAGCACAGTGTGTGCTAGCTACTGTTATTGTTGCTATCCTTGTTTCTGCCATTGGCCTGGGCCCTTCTCCTGGTTCTGCCACCAACTGGCTGTGTGTCCTGGGGCGAGTCCCCTCTCTATTCCGAGCCTCAGTTTCTCCTTGTGAAAAGTAAGGACTGTAGCTCAGGTCAGTGGTTCTCACACAGGGTTCCTTGGCACCCTGGGGTGCTGTGGAGACACCCCCGGGTGACAGGCAAACTGAGCATCTTTATTTTCATTTCTCTCACTTCCTCGGATCAGGAATGAGATTTCGTTGGAACAAAGGAACCCGTGGCTTTGAAACACTTGTAAGAAGCTTAAACACAAATGGATTCGACGTTCTCCCAAGGCCTTACAGGCCCGGGATTGATGAATCTCCCTGCAAAATCATAACGGGCTAGAGCTTAAGTTGTGCTTTATAAATGCCCCTCTGGCACAGAGTGTGGGATTCTTGTGCACAATCATTAGGCCCCACGATGCCTGTGCACCAGGATGTGTCATGCCCTCACGCAGGGCCCTGGGCATCCGTCAGGATTTATGGGTGGCTTCTGTCTTCCCTCACACAGACCCTGCGCCCGGCTCCTCCATCTCTCCTAATAAGTCATCCTCCTCACCCTCCGTCAGCTCTCTCGCCTTTCCCTGGGCCACCTCCAGCTGGCCGCCAGCTATGCCACGGGCACATGCCCGCGGGGAGAGCCCAGGGGCTCTGTGTGGACGGGACCTCCGTCCAGTGCGATATTTTAGCTGAGCTTGGGGCTGGCGGCTCTCGAACCTTGGCGAAAGTCAGAATCTCCTGGCAGTTGTGTTAAAAATGCAGCTTCCTGAGCCTCGGGTCTTCTGACTCGGGGCTGCCTGGGGTCCAGGAATCAACATTGAAGGAACCCCGTGGGCTTCTAGAGGGTGCACGAGGCCTCAGTGTTCTAGAGACAATGGCCTGGATGTGGGTCGACCTGTCTGGCAGGAGACCCCTCCTCTTCAGCTCCAGTGCTTCTTTATTTGTTCACCTGGTCATGCCACAGACCCCTACTGAGCCCCACCTGCAGTGGGTGTCCTGCTGGGGACAAAGAGACAGGCCAGACCCGGCCCTCCCCTAGCCAAGTGCATGGTACAGTGTGGGTGCCTGCACCTTTCTGTGTAATAGAACCAGCTGCTGCGAGAGGCAGCAGGTGAGAGGGAGAGGGCCCAGGCTTGGGAGGGAGGCGGCTCCTCCCTGACCCAGCGACCTCGGGCCAAGGACCTCCCCTTTCTCTGTGTGCTCCCCCAACTGGACAATGGTGGGAATACTAGTATGTGCGGCTCGAGGTTATGGGGAGAATCACACAGGGTCATGTGTGTGACGCCCCAGTCAATGCCTGGCACACGGTCGTTCTCAATAAACAATCATGACTTCACTTGAGGTGGAATTTGCTCTTGAAATTTGGCTTCCTTTGTAATTGTCCAAGTCATTTTTCTGCAAGGAAAACATATTTTGCTCTTTCTGTTTCTTCAAGAATGTTTCCCACAGGATGCCTTGGGCAGGAGTGTGATGAACCCTTCTCTAAACAAGTCCATGGCTACATCCTCTCTTGAGACAGTGGCTAAGAGCGCAGTCCCTGGTGCCAGTGGCTGTGAATCCTGGTTCTAGCTGTGTGACCACAGGCAAGCCACTCCACCTCTCTGAGCCTCCAGGGAGTATCTGTCCCATAGTATTGCTGAGCGGCCCAGCACAGTGAGATCTAGAAAGCTGATCCAGGCACAAGTTAAGCAATTATTGGTCATTCACCGAAGAAGTATTTCTTAAGTGCCTGCCATGTGCCACACTTTGGGCTTTACACCAGGAATACAGCCATTCATTCAAAAACAGGCCCAGTGGGCAAGCGGTGGCTCACGCCTATCATCCCAGCACTTTGGGAGGCCGAGGCAGGAGGATTGCTTGAGCTCAGGAGTTGGAGACCAGCCTGGGCAACGTAGCAAGACCCTGTCTCTATAAAAAATTTAAATTTAAAAAGGTGACAGCCAGGCGTGGTAGCGCGCGCCTGTAGTTCCAGCTACTTGGAAAGCTGAGGCGGAAGGATCGCTGGAGCCCAGCAGGCCGAGGCTGCCGTGGCTGGGAGCGGCTACTGCACTCCAGTCTGGCTGATAGAGTGAGACTCCAACGCAATAAAAGAAAAAAAAAAGGTGGATAGGAATTTTTAGAAAATCAGGCCCAACAATAAGTAAATAAATGCATAGATGTGTGAGGTGGTACCAGGTACTATGAAGAAAAAGCAGGGGGAGGGACACGTGTGACGGGGAGTGTGAGTGTCTAACTAGATGCCCCAGGGAGGCCTCGTGAGGATGTGCTGTCTGGGGAGAGGATGAAGCAGCCTACCTGTGGTGTCTCCTGACTGGGGCCAGGAGGGAACAGAGACCTGGACTGTGATCCACACTGGCAGTAGGTCTTCCACAATAGATTCTTCTTCCCAGCTCTTGGCCTCCCTCCTCCTGGCCAGGCCTCCCTCCAGCAACCCCAAGAGGCTGAGGACACTGTGGCTGCTCGGAGCTGGAGCTATCTCCCTGAGGAGCCGGGTCTCCCCTTGGCACATGGTTCTGCTCACGAAGGGGCTTTTGACAGTGTCCCTGAGGACACACGGAGTGGAGCGACCCAGGACCTGACTACGGCACTGAGCTCCTGCCCCCACTCCAGGCCAGGTTCGGCTCAAGCTCGACCTCCCTCCGGCCCAGGAGATAAACAGCCTCGCTCTGGTCCAGCTTGGCCAGGGCCACCATAAATCAGCTGCCGCGTATACAGCTCGTGCTCCCCAGGCTCAGATGCGCCTTCCTGGGACAAACCACCCGTATTTATCCCGGGGTCCTGAAGACAGGAGTGACTTAGGTGAGGTGTGTTCTCAGGACTGTGCTCTGCGGTTCTCATTCCCCAGTGTCTCACAGGCTTCAGCCACACCAGGTTTCAGTCGACACACAAAAGTGACACAGACCAAACCAAAACACCAGTGAGGACTGCTGGGCTGTGTCACATGCGTCCCAAAAGGGGGGGCCTCTCCTCCTCAGAGCAAGGATACCTGGTGTGGGTCGGGGAGCACAGCCTGGAACTGCCCTAGAGAGCCCGCAGGTCAGTGGGGAGGGCTGGTGACTTTAACCCAGGACAGAAGTGACTGGAGTAATGACACAGCACCCACACGTCCCCTTGACGACTCACTTTGTGCCAGGAGTTGTTCTGAGGTCCCAGTCGGTGCTCACATGTGTAAGCCTTGGGGCAACCGACGTGGGAGGGGTGCGGTCGGTCCACAGCACTGCGCTGACCCCAGCAACCCCGGAAGGGCATGGGAGACCAAGTGGGTGTGAGCCTGTGGCCTGGGGTCAGATGTCCAGCAGCTCCCAGATGAGAACACGCTTGTCTGAGTCTTGCTTTGGTAAAGAGGCCCTGCCAAGTGGAAAGTCCTTCTATGTGGAGGGATCCGTGAGGGCCCAGAAAGGCACGTGGAGTGTGCTGAATACACTCGCAGCCCCAGGTTCTACTGCTGTGCCCACTTCCCGAGATCAGCAAGGCTGAGTGAGTTGCCCAAAGACACACAGGAGACACTGGTTTGGATTTCAGCCCCTGGACACTTACCCCTAGGTCTACTGCTGGCAGACAGCACTGGTCAGGGTGGAGTGTCAGCTGGGCCCTCCTCTGGGGCCAGTTCTGGTCTCGGATGCCAGGATGTGTGTCCAGGACGTGCACTGCAATTGCTGCTTGGACGGGAGGCCCTGGCAGCCCTGGCCACACTCCCTGCACACCCCCGCGCCTCCCATGCCTTGCCTCCTTCCCAGGGCCTCCTCCCTCGGGGAAATTTTTGTGAATGATGAGGAGGGAGCTGGAGCCTCACCTGGCCAGGTCACCCTTCCCCACCAGGAAAGCAGGGCTCAGATGGCAGGCGGGGTTGTGTGGAGAAAGGGCTTGGAGGCTAGTGGAATGCATAGGGTGAGATCGGGGGCATTTCTGTAATGAGGACTCTAGGCCCCCGGCTGATCAAGATTCCTGCCGCTCAGAGCCTCAGTCTCCCCATCTGTAACTTGAGGATGTGCCGGGGGAGAAAATGAAGTCCAGCACCTAACAGACCTAAGCCAAGCGAGGGTTCAATTCCTTGCACTGTACCTGGCACACGGGTGGGAAGACACACACCTAGGGTCAGAATGAGCCACCTTGACAACAAGCCCCTCTCCCCTGCTGAGGTGGCCATCCTGGCTTCCAGCTGTAGTGAGGGGGATGGGGGAGACGGCCTGGTGGCTCAGACCCACAGGACTGTTTTCCCTCTGAGGGTGCCTGGAGGCGGCTGGGGGGCTGAGCTCAGTTCTTCCCTGGAGCAGTCTCAGCATCTGATGTGACACTGCTGTTGTTTTTGGCTCTATATCCAAGACTCCTGAGGGGCTAATTACTCACTGTCTTGGGAGGCTGGCCCAGAGCCTGCAGGAGGAGAGAGGAGGGAGGAGGAAGAGGCGTGCTGCCAGTCTGCACCCCATTAGGGTGCAGGCTGGGATGAGGCCTGGCTGGAGGGAGGACAGCCTTTCGGGAATTCAGATATAATCTACATACAATAAAATTCACAGTTTGGACAAGCCCACTCCTAAACCTGCAAAACCCATGAAACCGTAAAATCGCCACCCCATCAAGGTTTAGGACATTTGCAGTAAAGTCCTCTGCCCCAACTAACCACGAATCTGTCTTCTGTCACTGTGTGCCAGTGTCACCTTTTCTAACATTGATAGAAGTGGAATCACCCAGGACTGACTCTCTGGGACCAGAGAGCTTCTGTTTCGAGACTCTTCTTTGTTGAGTGTGCCGGTGGTTCCTTCCTTGTTATTGACAAGTTGTATTCCATTTATGTGGATTGACACCATTGATTTATCCATTCATTTATTTTTATTTTTAGATTGGAAAATATAGTTTATTTAGAAAGTAGAGAGAGAGAGAGAGAGAGAGAGAGAGAGAGAGAGGAGATTCACCTCCCCTCCCCAAGGTAGGAGGTGCCATTCATTTATTAATACACATTTCCAGTCTCTGAGTGAGCACATGCTTCCATTTCTTCAGAGGGAATTCTAGGAATGGAGTTGCTGGCACATATGGTAAGTGTATGTTTCATTCCATAAGAAGCTTCCAGACCTTTTCCCAAAGAGGTCATGCTAATTTTCACTCCCATCAGCAGCATCTGAGAGTTGTAGTGCTCCTTGTCATCTCTTGATATTGGCCATCTTTTAAACTTTAGTCATTTGGGTAGTGGGTCGTGGTGTCTTACTATGGTTTCAGTCTGCATTTCTCTGGTGATTGATAATGTCAAGCATCTTTTCACAGGCTCACATCTTTTATGGGATTTTGAAAATGAAATAGAGACCGGTCTCAGCCTGTAATCCCAGCACTTTGGGAGGCTGAGGCGAGTGGATTGCCTGAGCCCACAGGTTCGAGACCCACCTGGGCAACTCGGGGAGACCTCATCTCTACAATACATTAAAAAAAGTTAGCCGGACGTGGTAGTGCACGCCTGTAGTTCTGGCTACTTGGAAGATTGAGGTGGAAGGATTGCTGGAGCCCAGCAGGTCAAGGCTGCAGTGGCTGGGAGTGTGCCACTGCTCTCCAGTCTGGGCGACAGAGTGAGACTCTAACTCTAAAAAAAAGAAAGAAAGAAAGAAGATTAAATGGAGGGAGTCCTGAACCAGGCCCTTAAGAAGACCCTGGAAATTTGGGAGGGGATTAGAACAGCAGGTACTCTAATCCCTCCCTCTCCTAATCTAACTTTAAAAACTTGACTCATTCATGATGTGAGTAATAATATACATAAATTCATTCATCTTGCAAGAATAGAAAGATGTTTTGTGTGAGACTTGAGACCCCTTGACCATCCTGAGATCCTCATACCCTTGCTCCTCCTCAGAGGTCCTTCCTTATACTCGCAGACCTGTCCCTGTCAAAAATATCCAGTATTTGGCTGGGTGTGGTGGTGCACACCTGTAATTCCAGCACTTTGAGAGGTCAAGGTGAGAGGACTGCTTGAGTCCAGGAGTTTAAGACCAGCCTGGGCAACATAGTGAGACCCTGTCTCTACCAAAAAAAAATCAGCTGGGCACGGAGGCATGCACCTGTAGTTCCAGCTACTTAAGAGGCTGAGGCAGGAGGATCACTGGAGCCCAGGAGGCTGAGGTTGTGGTAAGCCATGGTCCTGCCACTGCACTCCAGCTTGGGTGACAGAATGAGACTCCAACTCAAAAAAAAAAAAAAAGTGTGGCAGAGAGGGGCCAATAACAGTTAAAGGTATTCCTTTTGAAAGTCAATCAGCAGGCTCTGAAAACCTGCCAGACAGGTTTTACTTAAGGAAAAAACCAAATAGCCAAGGATGGTTTTATTGAAGATGCAAAATAGTGACCAATTCACTCTTTGGAAAGTCATCAGTTTACAACCCCTGCTTGTTTTGCACATCCTGGAGATCATTTGTTCTTTAAAAATCTGATTTTGCTGAGTACAACCTTGTGAATTTCAAAGAAGATGTATAATCGCTCAACCCGATCCCCCTTCCTTACGGAAACTAAGGTATAAGACCCCTCTCCTCCCTCCTCAGGGTGCTCAGCCTGGGAGCTTAGCCCGGTGAGTTGCACTGTTGCTAATAAATAAATCTGTTACTTCCTAAAACAGCCTCGGTGTCATGGCCTCTCTGTGTTCCCGGTACAAAAGGAGGAAAAGAAAATGAAAGGGTTTGCTAAGGGAAGATGGACCAGTGCTGGTGCTGAGGCCACAGGAATAATGCAAGATTGCAACAAGGAAGAAAGTAGAAAGAAGTAAAGTTTATTATCCACCTTTCACAGATTGGAAAGGGGGCCAACACTCAGAGGCAAGTGTGGCCTTGAAGGGCCAAGAAATGGGTCTATTTAAGGGCCTTTGGGGTAAGGGGGTTTTGACCTGGAGGAGTATCCAGGACTGCGGGTCTTTGATGATTGCCACATGAGTCTTAGATCTTGAGGTCACCAGACATGAGCAACTCATGC
Source organism: Cephalopachus bancanus (assembly GCA_027257055.1). Taxonomy (NCBI): domain Eukaryota; kingdom Metazoa; phylum Chordata; class Mammalia; order Primates; family Tarsiidae; genus Cephalopachus; species Cephalopachus bancanus. The sequence goes on from JAPVLO010000007.1 coordinate 442,959, forward strand.
CCTCCAGTGGTAGGCTAGATGGGAGGAGACAAGGGGAAGGGACTTTCCTACAAGAGACTTGTCAGACACTTGCAATCCACAAACTCCTTGGCCAAAAGGTGGTTTAGTATCATCTCTGTGGCTCTGTCCTCTTACATCTGATGGAGATTTGCTGAGGGGGGTGGGGCAGGCTGCCCCTTGGCCTACAGTAGAATGTCTAAATGCTTCCTAAAACCTGCCTTTTGGAAATTTATCTTATCTATGTCTAACCTGTGCTAGATGCAAAGAGTGTCATAGTCTAAGCAAAAATGGCTATGCTGAGGCAAAAAGACTAAACTAAGAATAAACTAAGTTTATTCTAGGTTTCTATAGGTGCCTCCTCTCAGGAAATATCCAGTATTTGTTTTATGTGTGTGCCCTTACATACATGACAGAAAGTGTGCTGTTACATATATGAAAGAATACTGCACATATCAGTGTTCAGCTGGCTTTTCCTGTCACCAAACCCCCTTAGCGATCAGTGTTGGTATATGCAGACCTGTCTTCTAGCATTGCTGAGTATTCCCTCATCAGGATGAATCCGTTTATGAATCAGTGTTCCTCCTGCTGGGTGCTCAGTTTGCTCCTGGTGTTTTGTTGCTACAATGGTGCCATAAACATGCTTGCTCTCGCCTCCTTTGACGTGTGTCTCTCAAGGATTGGAATTCTCAAGTGTTCACATCAGTTATCTGTTGCCACAACAATGTTGCCTAACAAACAACCCGAACTCCAATGGCTTAAAACAACAATCATTTATTCTCCCCCTGCCACGGGCTGGTTGGGCAGTCCTGCTGATTTGGTCCCAGCTCAATGGATTGTAGCTGGTCGTGACTTATAACGTTGGAGGTTGGCTGGCAGATCTCGGATGGCCTTGGCTGGCCTTGGCTGGGACGACTCACCTCTGCTCTGTGTGGTTTCTCTTCCTCACTCAGATGGCTTGGCTTGAGGTCACAGTGGAGGCAGGGGTCTGAGGGGGCGGGGTGGGGGGAGAAAGAGAGAATGAAGAGAGGCGTTACGCAGGGTTTCTTGGAGTCTGGACTTGGAATGGGCACACTATCACACCATCACTTACGCTTCACCCTTCACCCTATTGGCCAAAACAGGTCAAGGTGCCACCTAGATCCCACAGATGGGGAATGGAGCCCACATCTTGATGGGAGTGGCAGGTCACATTGCACAGGGGAAGGTGCTAGAGTGGGAAAGAACTGGGCCATTTTTTGCAATCTATCACAGATTGTGAGCGCATACATTGTCCATTTTATTGGATGCTGCCAAGTTATCCCTCTAAGTGGCCGGTCCAGTCTACATCCTATGGACAGTGGGCAGGAAGGACCACTTCCCTGCAACCTCCCCTGCATGGAATTTGTGCACTTGACTGGCACCTGGGCTAGACCTGTGATGCTCCACCACAGCACAAGGTTCACAAGGAGAGAGGAGACGTGAAATGCATTTCCCCGAGCGTTCACTTTATGCATCTTTTTCAGGGACAAAACCCTTTTTTTTTTTTTTTTTTGAGTTGGAATCTCACTCCCTTGCCCAGACTAGAGTACAGTGGCACACTCACGGCCACCCCAGTGTTGACCTGCTGGGCTCTGGTGATTCTTCCTCCTCAGCCTTCCAAGTAGCTGGAACTATCGGCATGGATTACCATACCCGGCTATCTTCTATTTATTTATTTATTGTAGAGATGAGGTGTCACCAAGCTGCCTGGGTTGGTCTCGAACTTGCAGGCTCAGGCCACTGAGCCCGGCCTGACAAAACCCATTTTTTTTTTTTTTTTTTTTGAGTTGGAGTTTCACTCTATCACCCAGACTGGAGTGCAGTGGCCGCTCCCGGCCACCGCAGCCTCAACCTGCTTGGCTCCGGCAATCCTTCCGCCTCGGCCTTCCAAGTAGTTGGAACTACAGGCGCGTGCTACCACGCCCAGCTCATTTTTAAAATTTACTGTAGAGATGAGGAATCGCCAAGTTGCCCAGGCGGGTCTCGAACCCGCGGGCTCAGGCAATCCACTCGCCTCAGCGTCCCAAAGGCGCGGGATTACAGGCTGAGCCACTGAGCTCGGCTAAACCCCATTTCTAATGAATAAAACAAACATGGATATAATGCATGACAGTACAAAATTCACATGAAAGTTTGAGAAGTCATAAGATTTCAGCTGTATGTGGCGGCTTATGCCTGTAAACCCAGCAGTTTGGGAGGTGGAGGCAAGAGGATTACCTGAGCTCAGGGGTTCGAGACCAGCCTGTACAACATGATGAGGCTTTGTCTCTACAATAAATAAAAAAATCAGCTGGGCATAGTGGCACATGTCTGTGGATCCAACTACTTAGAAGGCTGAGGCAGAAGGATCACCTGAGCCCAGCAGGTTGAGGCTGTGCTGAGCTGTGATTGTACCACTGTCCTCCAGCCTGGGAGACAGAGATCCTGACGCAAAAAATAAAGAAACCATACGATTCCAAAGAAATGTCTTGCTCACAAGGCCCTCTACCTCAGACTTGACATTGCATCCTCAGAATTTCTGCCTGTGTTCACTGGGTACTCAGCTACTACTTAAAAATTGCCTCCTAGCCGGGCTTGGTGGCTCAGCCTGTAATCCCGCGCCTTTGGGAGGCTGAGGTGAGTGGATTGCCTGAGCCCGCGGGTTCGAGACCCGCCTGGGCAGCAAGACCTCATCTCTACAATAAATCAAAAAATCAGCCGGGCGTGGTAGCACATGCCTGTAATTCCGGCTACTTGGAAGGCTGAGGCTGAGGAGGAAGGCTCGCCGGAGCCCAGCAGGTCAAGGCTGCGGTGGCCAGGAGCAGCCAGTGCACTCCAGTCTGGGTGACAGAGTGAGACTCCAACTGAAAAAAAAAAAAAAGAAATTGCCTCCTACGTCCAGACACGATTCCTAGCGATAGATGAGTGTCAAGGTCCCTGCCGTCTTGGAACTAAACATTCAGGAGAAGAGACTGCAAACATTAATAATTTCAGGAAGTGATATAAGCTATGAAGATAATCAAATGGGGTGGTATGAGAGACAGCCCCGTGGCTGAGGGCTGTGACCTTAGACTGGGAGGTTAGGGAAGGTGCCTTTGAGTAGGTGACATCCGAGCCCTAAGTGACAAGGAGACAATGAGGTGGAAGATCTGAGGGAAGCGTGCACCAGGCAGAGGGAACAGCAGTGCACAAGTCCCGGTGATAACAAGCTCGGTGTGGTCCAGGAACAGGGAAGAGGCCCTTGAGGCTGGAGCCCAGGGAATCCAGGTGAGAAAGGCAGGTGAGAAAGGTGAGGCATGGAGGTTGGCAGAGACCAGACAGCTATTGAGTGCCTACTGTGTGCCTAGTACTGTGCTAGTTGCCTTCCCCCTCCTCTGCCCTTGGGAGACAGAGAAAGTCAGTGCAGCCTCTGCTGGTCTGCCGTGAGTGGGTAGAATGAGCTTATGTCATGGGTAGCAGTAGTGAGGGGGGCGGACAGTCCTCACGCTGAGGACTGAGAATGGCAGTGAGCTCCTGCTGGCGTCGGCGGGGCAGAGGTGGTCCCCAGGTCACGGTTGGCTCCAAGGAACTGGAAGAAAGAGGGATGGGGACCAAGGTAAGCAAGAGGACCCCGGGAGCAGTGATGAGGCCACTGGGAGGTGACAGAAAGGAGAGCCACCACTGACCCGGGGCACCCCTTGCAGTGGCGTGTCCTAGGAAGCCCGCACCACTGGCCTTCAAAGACGCCACTTCCACCGCCTGGCGGCTCTGGGGCCCTGGGCAAACCATCCTGCCTCTCAGCCTTCATTTTCTTAGTTTTCTCAGTGGCGGTGAGAGGACCAAGTCTCTGGCCACAGCAGAATCTCCCGGGAACTCCCCTAGAGGCCTCTGTTCAAACTAATTTTGTCTTGGGTCAGTCAGTAGGTCCTTCTTTCTGTCTAACCACATTCTCCCATGAGGAGTCAGAAACTCTGGGCTTCCACGCTGCTTTAGTTTATTAGCCATGACTGCTTTTCACTGCCTCGGCATCCCCATCTATTATTTTATTTTTTTTTTTATTGAGATTAGGGTCACTCTAGGTTGCCTAGGCTGGTCTCGAACTCCTGTGCTCAAGCGATCCTCTCACCTTGGCCTCCCAAAGTGCTGAGATTATAGTTGCGCGCCACTGCACCCAGCCAGGATCCTCATCTGTTAAGCAAAGACAACTTCCCACTCCCGGATCCCACCACACAGGAGACTGGCTACCGTCCAGGGAGATCCCAGAGGATGAACAGGGACAGAGATAACTGGGTGAGAGTCTCCTCCTCTGTCCCCTCCCGTCAGGCATGGGGCGGGGTTGGGGGGGTGGTAAGTAGAAAGAACACAACTAGCAAACATGCCAGGAGGCTACACACCAAATAAACAAAGGAAACACTGCAAGCTCTGTGCACCCGGGCCAGGACGACGCCCGAGGGTGCCCTTGCGGTTTGTTCTGGAGCTGCTGTGGCAGGTGGGTCCTGTCCCTGCAAGATGGGGCCTGGGCAGGCCCACGTTACCTGGAGAGATAAGATCCCTCTCCTGATCGATTCCTGAGGACAGGCCCCGCCACGGATGACTGAGCCCACGCTCGAGGGCCCGAGGATGGCGTCAGGTAGACACACACGGTCTCAGGCAGACATGCGGTGTGTTTGTTTGGTTCAGACACTGACTGGGCACCGGCCGCGTGCCAGGGCCTCTCCCGAGCATTTCTGCTATGCTCCAAGGCAGCTGGGGGGCAACTCAGCTGCCAGAGAGACTCGTGGTTTGTGCATAAATTCCACGACATATGCGTCTCCTCATTCAAGTCTTCTGACAGCCCTTCCAGGTGAGGACTTTTGTTCCCACCGTACAGATGAGGATGCTGAGGCTCAGAAAGGTGAGGCTACTTGTTCAGAGTCACACAGCTGGAGAGAGGCAGAGCTGGGAGTGAACCCAAGGCTGTGACCTTGCCCTTCTCCATCTGGCTTTACCGTCTGGATGGGTAATAACCAGATACAAATAATGATAGGCTGAAGCAGTGGTTCACGCCTGTAATACCAGCACTTTGGGAGACTGAGGTGGGAGGATTGTTTGAGCTCAGGAGTTCGAGACCAGCCTGCACAACATAGCTAGACCTTGTCTCTACAAAAAAATACAAAAATGAGCTGTGCATGGTAGTGTGCAACTTAGTCCCAGGTACTTGGGAGGCTGAGGAGGAAGGATTGCCTGAGCCCAGGAGGTTGAGGCTACAGTGAGCTGTGATGGTGCCATTGCGCTTCAGCCCGGGCGACAGAGTGAGACCCTGACTAAATAATCATAATAATGATGAAGACAATGATGAGGATGAGGATGCTGACAGTCTTTGCTTACTGAGTACCAAAAATGCTAGGACCTGTGCTGAGAACAATACATGCATTTTCTGTTTCATTTGGTCCCCTTGGCAGTCAACTAAGCGGGTACTATTATTACCCCGACTGTACCAATGAACAATGACTTAGCCAGGAGCAGTCAGTTAGCAGAGGCAGAGATGGGATTCAAACCCAGCCCTACGGACACCAGACTTGGCTGAACACAGGGGGTGGGTGGGGGCAGGAGCCGACGGGGGGGGGGGCAGAAGTGGGGGTGCAGACATGGCTCTTCTCTGATGACCTCCACTCTGCGGGGACAGGGTGCATCTCACACGTGGCACAAGCCTGAGCCCAGTGAGCTGGACCACAGGAAGGGTTTTTTCCAGGCAGCGAGGACAGACCTTCCTCTGTCATCACTGTCATCCCTCCTGGAATGCAGGAGGGCATGACGGCTACATCCTTCAGGCCAGAAGAGTAGGAGTTGGGTCTGAATCCCAGCCCTGCCCACCATAGCTGAAGGCCTCTCTTCCTGCCTTCCCATCCATAAAATGGTGGCCACCGCCAAAGTACCCCGCAGAGGTTGGCAGAGGATTGGATGAGGATGGCTCTATTCAAAGAAATATCTGCCTGGCGCCAGGGACCGCCACAGGCTCAACCTGACCTTGAAGACGCGCTCTCTCTGGGACCGCCTCGTCTCACGGGGCCTGCAGGGAAATTGGGCAGGGGAGTTCAGGTTGCTGTTGGAGAAGGCCGCCCCCTTCCGGAGAAGCCGGTGTGCCTCTCCCAAGTACTTTTCGAGAAGTATGAGTTTGCTGCTGTAACAGAGTAGGACACACAGAGTGGCTTCAGCAACAGCAGCTTGTGGAGGCGGGAAGTCGAGGTCGCAGCGTCAGCAGGGCTGGTTCTCTCTGAGACTGTAAGGGAGAGTCCTCCCCTCTCCTCACTCCTGGGGAGTGCTGGCAGTCTCTGATGTTCCCTGGCTGGTCGACCCCTCCCCCGACCCTGGCCTTCGTCTCTGGATGCTCTCCTTGTGTCTGTTTTGCCCAGACTTCTTGCCCAGATGTCCTCTTCTGTAAGGACACTCAGGCTGGGTATGGCAGTTCATGCCTATAATCCCAGCTCTTTGGAAGGCCAAGATGAGAGGATTGCCTGAGCCCACGGGTTCAAGACCAGCCTGGGCAACTTGACGAGACTTCGTCTCCACAATAAATAAAAAAGTTAGCCAGGCGGGGTGGTGCGTGTCTGTAGTTCCAACTTGGAAGGCTGAGGTGGAAAGGTTGCCTGCCAGCAGGTTGAGGCTGCGGTGGTCGTGAGCGTGCCACTGCACTCCACCTGGGTGACAGAGTGAGACTCTGACTCAAAAAACAAAACAAAACAAACAAAAATGTAAGGACGCCCGCCATACTGGAGCCAGCCCACCCGAAAGACCCCACTTTGACTCAGCTCCTTCTGGGAAGAACCCGTCTCCCAATAAGGGGACATTGTGAGGTCCTGGGAGTGAGGACTCTGGCATACAAATGTGGGGGAAGGAAGCACAATTCTATTCAAAACAGCCGGGAAGGGGAGGGACAGAGCCAGTCTCTTCCATCTGCCAGGTTTGGGAAGTCTTCGAAGGTCTGGGCGCCCTTGGGGGCACGGACACCCAAGGCACCTCCGCCCATTAAGGGACACTCAGGGAGCAGGCTGTCACCCCAGCATGGTGGGGGAGGCCAGCGAGGTGGGAAGAGACACTCTACCTCTCTGTGAATGTTGCCACCGTGCTTTGCACCTTTAGAAGGTTGTAGAAAGGGGCAGGCAGGCCTGGGCTTTCTGAAACACCTTTCTAAGAAAAAGGCCACCCAGTTCTCCCAGAGTCATCTCCCTCCTCAAGGGAAGGGCCTAGAAGCTGGCCCCAGGTGTACTGACACAGCCTGGCGCAGTGCCTGGCTGGCGAGTGTCAGAGCTTAAGTCCTGGACCTGCCTCTCCATTGCTGTTTGGCCTTGGGCAAGTTGCTTTGCTTCTCAGAACCTCGGTTTCATGGCTGGTAAAATGGAGAGAGCAATTATACCTCCTTTCTAGTGTTATTTTAAATGTCACCTGGGAGGATGTGTGAGAAAGGCTCAGCATGGGCAGGCCCCCTGGTGACCCCCGGAGGATGCTGGCTCTTCTCATAGTGGGCTATGGCAGGGGTCCCCAAGCTCCAGAACCAGGCCGCACAGCAGGAGGTGAGCAGCAGGCAGGCGAGTAAGCAAAGCATCTGAGTTTGTAGCCGCCCCCCATCGCTTGCATTACGGCCTGAGCTCTGCCTCCTGTCAGAGCAGCAGCATTAGATTCTCATAGGAATGCGAATCTTATTGTGAACCGCGCATGCCAGGGATCCAGGAATAAAGTGCACCATAAATGTAATGTGCTCGAATCATCCCCAAACATCCCCCTGCCCCATCCAAAAATTGTCTTCCATGAAAGTGGTCCCTGATGCCTAAAAGGCTGGGGACCGCTGGGCTGTTGGGTTGAATGGATAGATGGATGCGGAGAGCAGGTCTTAGGCTGGTTGGCTTCCTGGACATTCCTTCTTTAAGGACTTGTGAAACCCACTTCCAGCATCACATCCAAATACTGCCCCATCACTTATTATTATTATTATTGCAATTATTATTTTGAGTTGGGGGTCTCACTCTACTGCCCAGGCCTGAGTGCAGTGGCATGATCATGGCTTACCACAGCCTCTGTCTCCTGGGCTCAGGTGATCTTCCTGCCTTAGCCTCCTGAGTAGCTGTGACTACAGGCGCCACCATGCCTGGATAATTTTTAATTTTTTTGTAGACAGGAGGTCTCGCTATGTTGCGCGGGCTGGTCTTGAACTCCTGAGTGCAAGTGATCCTCCAGCCTCGGCCTCCAAAAGTGCTGAGATTACAGGCAGAAGCCACCTCGCCTGGTCTCCCATCACTTGTTAGTTGTGGTCTTGAGCAAGGTACCACCACCCTGACCTTCACCTTCCCACCTAAAAAATGGGGAGATGATGTAGTCACATCTGTCATGAGCTTAGCCCAGTGCCTGGCACACGGGCCTCTTGGAGAACGACAGCTCTTTCTTGGTGGCCAAGGAGCCCTGGCTGATGCCGCTTCTGTCCGCAGGTGGGCAGCCACTCCGATCAGGAGGCAACACCTCCTACAGCAGCCACGTTTCCATGGCAGGCCGGGCGGTGTTGCTATTTTCAGATAACACCCAGTGACATCTCAGCAATGCTGGAGTTAGACAGGACGGGCCCAAACAACCATTTCCCACACAGGATCAGAGTTCGATGGCCAAGGAGGGGGGGTCCCCAGACCCGCTGCAGCCCTGAGCTGGGTTCTGTCTGAGCATGGGGGTCTGGCCTTCAGAGAGTGGGCATCCCTGGTCCCTATCTTCCCTGTGCCTCTCTGGATCCACCCTCCACCATCTGCTCCCCATCAGAGCCCCGGAGGCCCACCCACCTGGATGCTCCAGTGACTCCATTGCACGCTGGCTCTGGCTGTGTTCGGGCGGCAGGAATCACGGCACTGCCCCCAGCTGCATCCCGACAGGGCTGCCCGGGCTGGCTTCCTTCCACCCAGGCGACACTGTCCCCTTGCCCCTTCAATCTGGGGGATCACTGGTTCCCCAGCGACAGCTCTTGGGTTGATACTATGGCGCGTCAAGTTCCACACCCTCTGCCCACCACTTCGAAAAACCCTCCCCAGCCCCCCACTCTGATAGCCCGTTCTGGCCTCTCCGATATTCCAGCCTCACTCACTGTGTCCTCCCCCCGCCCTCCTGCCTCAACCCCTCTCTCCCGCTACCCTCCCTCCATCCCTCCTTCTCCATCTATGGCTGCCAGTGTCTATTCTAGGTGGCACAACAGGGAACGGACAAGGTCCCCGCTGATGCCATGGAGCTTACACTCTAGCAGGGAGACAGATGAGAAACCTATAAATAAAATAAGATAGCTTCAGAGATGAATTGTGTTAAGAGGTAACAGTGGAGGGCTGGCCACAGTGATGCGGGGCAGGACAAGCTGGGGTGGGTGGTCAGGGGAGGCTTGACCATGGGAAGGTGCCAGCCATGGGAGGCTCTGGAGGAAGGGCCTTCCAGGTCGGGGAACTGCAGTGTGAAGGGGCCGAGGTGGGCTCGAGTGCGATGAGTCTGAGGAACAGAGTCAAGGCCAGTGAGACTTCCAAATAGCCCTCTCCCTGCCTCCTTGGGGTCTTTGCTGAGTGGTCCCAGGGCTTCCCTTTCCTCGGTGAAATCCCCCCACTCCCAGCAAAAATGTCTGCACTTCGGAGGTGGGGGCTGCCTCTCCTCTGGCTTTTCATGGCATCAGGGACCACCGCCATAGGCTGGATCTCTGCCCTGTCACATCACAACCTGTGGATGCCCATCGCCCCCGTGGGGACCAGATGCACTCCTTCCAGTCTGGCCTATGACTGAGTCACCTTTGTGTCCCCAAGTCTGACACAGGGCTGGGCCCCAGGTGGGTGCACAGTAAACACGTATGGGGTTAAATAAGTGTGCAGATGGCAAGTGCCCAGGGAGTTCAAGGGAGAGGATGGCCACAAGGAGGGGAAGTAGTCAGGGAAGGTTTCCTGGAGAAGGCAGGACTTGGCCACCATCTTGCAGGGGTGGGGAGGAAGGGGTGAGGAAATTCCCAGCAGGGGAACGCACGTGTCAAGGCCCAGAGGATGAATCAGAGGTCAGTCTTGCCTCCTGTCAGACCCCAGAAAAAGCCAGGGAGATAAAGTGAGAAAGAGAGGGTAAGCCCTTTGTGAGCCTCAGTTTCCCCAACTGGCAAATGGGATATTAAATCTGCACTCACTAAATGAGATTGTGCTCATGAGGCACTTGGTGTGGTACAGACCCGATCCTTTAAAGGCTGTCAACAGGGCCTGGGCCCATCTCCACACCCCCGAGTCAGACCCTTGGCTCTATGGAACTCAGATGGTCCAACCTCCTGGATCTGACAGAGCCAAAGCCCTGCAGGCTCTTGACTCACCTGACGGAATCCAGCACTAATCCACACCCCAGAAATTTCTGCTCCAAGCCCTGTGCCGCTGTGGGAAATGCTGATCTCAACAAGGTTTCCCCGAAGACACCCAAGAGGGAGGGCTCTCCCAGGTCTGCTAGACTTGGTTCAGCTGCGGGTGTGACTCTCACAGCTGAGCATTAGAATAATTCCAGAACAATGGTTTGCCCACTAGGTATTGCAGGTCTAGTGCTTAGGCCCACCAGGCTTTAGGGGCCCACAAGAATATTCTGATCTACTGCAAAACCATAAGCAAAAAAGGGTATAATCTACTTGGGATATATTCATCTTTAGACCAATGCATATGCGAACATAATTTTTAATACATTTTCTAGAAAACGGAGCTATGAGGTGGAGAGGTGAGGGGGAAACTAGTCAACACCTTCCTTGGTCCCCAGTGGGGGGATGAGGGGGAGACTAGCTGATGCCCTCCCTTGGTCCCTGGAGGGGGCGAGACTAGTCACCCTCCCATGGTCCTGGGGTAGGGGGGCGTGGCTAGGGAGAGACTCGCCGTCGTCACCCCCCATGATCCCTCGGGGGGCGAGAGGGAGACTAGCTGCCACCCAGTGCTCCCCCTCACTCCCACTCCCACTGCCTTGTTTGTGTCAAACCTGATTAGACAGGAATCTGATGAGGTACAGATGGAAACTTCCCCCTGGTTTTGGCCAAACGTTCCTTACTCAGGAAGATTCGAGGCAGGTGCACCGGAGCTCAGGCCCTGCTGGAAACACTCGCGGTGCTGAGAGCTGCCCTCTCTCCTGCCCCCGCCCACCTGTCTCTGTCACAACGGGAGCCAGATGAGAGCCGGGGCCGTCCCCTCCCCCGGGGAGGGTGTGGGCTAACCATGTCCATCTCAGGCGCCCTGACCTGAAGACATCCCCTCTTGAGTGTCTAAAATCCCACCGTCTATGCTCGATTCAGAGCAAAGGCTGTTGACTGGGCATTTCCTTTAAAGGCAAAGACAGAACGGCTCTGTCAGATCATCTCCCACTGTGGCCACGGCCTGGGCAGCGGGGGCTCAGGTTCTGGCTGAGGCGTGGGGGAGGGAGGCAGAGGGGCTGCTGTCGCCGCCTTAGCCCTATATGGCCCTTCGGAGTCAACACCCCTGACCTGCCACCTCCACCATCGTCAGGAATATGGGCCCAGGTCAGAATCCTTGCAGTGTGTCTTTGAGTCCCTCTGAGGCTTCCCATCTGTCCAATGGAGGTGGACATGGTCAAGGAGATTTTGAAAATATTAAGCCGATGTATTTTCTTCTCTCTTCCCTGTTAAAATAAAGAAGGAAGAAAGGAAGGAAGGAGGGAGGAGGGAAGAGAGAGAAGGAGGAAAGAAAAGAAAAGAAGAAAGAGAGGGAAGAAGGAGATGGAAGAGAAGGAAGGAGGAGTTGGAGGAAGGAAGAAGCGGGAGGAAAAGCCCCCTGAGGGGCAATCTGCCCGGCTCCTAGGGAGGATGGAGGGCTCATGAGAGAGGGGCCCATTTAACAGGAAGGTGAGGAGGAGTCCGCCCACCCTGTGGGAACTGGCTGAGCATGTGGGAGTGAGGGACGCTTCCTACACACTTGGGGTGAGAGATGAGGAGGGGCTTACTCGCAGAAATCCAGACATAGTACGTCCTCGCCTCCCCCCTCGCGAGGGACTTTCAGCAGCCCATGCAGGCACCGTGGCCTGCAACCCGTCCTGCTTGCCCTCTCTCCTCCCTCCGTTTCTTTCTCTCTGCTCCTTCCCCACCATCTTTCTGTCTCCTTTCAGAGTGAGACACCTCCTGGGCTGTGTCTCCAGGTGCCATGTGTCCTCCTCAAATGTCCCCTAAGTGGCACTGTGCTAAGGCATCCTGAGAAGACACATCACATCCGGCCTTGAGGGTGCCGTCACCACCCCATTCTACAGATGGGGAAACTGAAGCTCAAAGGGGAAGTCATTTCTTCCTGACCTGTCTCCTTTCTGGTCCAGGGTGCCAGGGTCCCTGGAAGGAAGCTTAGGAGACCCTAGGATTCATGGGGCTTCCAGGGGGAGGGGAACCATCCTTTCCTGCTCCTTGGGCAGCTGAGAAGTAGCTTGTGGAAGGCAACTGTGGCTGAGCCAGGATTTACACTGAGTGAGAGATAATAATCCCCCTTGGCTGGTTCCCAGTGACTCTCCCTTAAGTGAAACCTGTTGCCAAGAACCACAAGGTTAGGGCGGGAAACAGCCAGAATCGGAAGTCACATCCGTGGACTGGCAGTGTTTGTGCTCTACCATACAGCTGTGCTCAAGGCACAGCTCTTCCCCTCTTATGATATGTGCCCTTGGGCAAGTCACGGGGCTTCTCTGTGCCTTAGAGGTTTCATCTGTTCAATTGGTAGTAACATTTCTGCCCCCCCTTTTTTTGGGAGTCGGAGTCTCACTCTGTCACCGAGGCTGGAGTGCAGTGGCACACTCATGGTCACCGCTGCCTTGATCTGTTAGGCTCAGATGATCCTTCTGTCTAAGCCTTCCAAGTAGCTGGAACCACAGGCATGCGCCACCACTTCTGCCTAATTTTTTAAAAATACATTGTAGAGATGAGGCCTCACCAAGTTGCCTAGGCTGGTCTCAAACCCCTGGGCTTGGGCAATCCTCTTGCCTCTGCCTTCCAAAGTGCTGGGTTACAGGCGTGAGCCACTATGCCTAACCTACATTTCTGCCTTTTAAATTCGTTGAGAGGATTAAATGAGGTGGTGTCTAGAGGGGTGTTCTAGTGGGAATTCTGGGGGCCACTGCCCCTGACTGGGCTCCTGTGAAGGGCTAGAAATGGCAGCCGACATTTGGCAGACACCGTGTCACTCCATCCTCACCACAACCCTGTGAGGTGCCAGTATGCTCCCCAGTTTTCAGAGGAGAGAAAACTGAGGCCATGAGAGGGACAGTCACTGGTTCGAGGGTACCGTAACCCATATCAGGCAGAGACCTGGCCTTCTGTATCTTAAACCCTGTGCAAAGCTGCCGTCCTGTATTAAAAGAAAATGTGAAAGAGGTGAACCTCTTAAAACAGGGGTCCCTAACCCCTGAGCCGTGGACCAGTGCTGGTCTGTGGCCTGTTTTAGAAACAGGACTGCACAGCAGGAGGTGTGCAGCGGGCAAATGGAGCTCCGCCTTCTGTCAGATCAGCAGCGGCACTAGATTCTCATAGGAGTGCAATCTACTGCGAACTGAGCACACAAGGGATCTAGGTTGCATGCACCTTATGAGAATCTGATGCCTGATGATCCTCCTCCCTCCTGGTCCATGGAAAAATTGTCTTCCACGAAACCGGCCCCTGATACCCAAAAGGCCAGGGACTGCTGCCTTAAAAAATGCAGCATTAAGAGGAGAGGAATTCAGGCCTGTCTAAGAATGGAGTCAGTGGCAGCCCTGACACATCGATGCCTGTGTCTTCCAGGTTTTGTGCTAGGAGCTGCTCTCTTGGGTCCTAGCAGGGTGGGAGACAGGGCTAAGGATAGGCAGTGTCATGCTGAGACTCAGAGGCATGGGAGTGGGGCCAGATGGGGTGGGGAGGGGTGTTGTAAGAGGCCCAGACAGGGGGACATGGATTCTGCCTGGGTTAAGGGTCAGGTATGTGTGTGTTGGGAGCATGTTGGGACACAGAGAGCTGAAGTGTGGAAGGTAACTTGTCAGCTGAGTGGTGGATGAAGAGGGGTGGGCACCAACAGAGGTCTAGCAGCCAAAGGTCTCAGTTGCCCAGGTTAGAGTGCAGGGGTGCATTCGCAGCTCAGTGCAGCCTCGACCTCCTGGGCTCATGCGATCCTCTCATCTCAGCCTCCTGAGTAGCTGGAACTACAGGCATGCACCACCACACGCAGCTAATATTTTAAAAAATTTTCTGTAGAGACGAAGTCTGGCTATTGTTGCCCAGGCTGGTCTCAAACTCTTGGGCTCAAGAGTCCTTATGCCTCGGCCTCCCAAAGTGCTGGGATCACAGGTGTGAGTCCCTGTGCCTGGCCAAGGATCTGTTTTTAATCAGCACCAGATACTTCTTCCCATGTGGGTTGTCCAAGGTTCACACTCTGGGATTCGCAGGCTCTATGTAGACATCTGCCCTGGGGTCACTACTCCAAGGTTGGCAGGAAAGACACTGCAGTTCAGCAAGGAGTCAGAAAGACCTGGTGCTCTGGCATTGGGGGCTGTGTGCCCTTGAGCAAGTCACTTGGCCTCTCTGTGCCCCAGGCTCCTTGCAGGTAATATTGGAACTTAATTTCCAAGAAGGTTGTGAGGATTCACTCTGAAAAAGATATGCAGATGGCTTGGCACAGTGCCAAGGTGCAAGAAGCATCCTTCCTTTCTTTCTCCCTTCAGAGGGGACTTTTGTCCCCTCTGTGACAAAATCACAGGGGCCACCTGGATTAGTTAGATTGGATCCACTGTGAGGACAAAAGCCAACTCGAATGGGCTTAAGAGAAAACAGAAGAGGCCATGGTCAAGGGTACAACCCTGAGAGAAGCGCTGTGGGTCCTGGCCCACCAGCATTCTGTCTGTCTCTGCTTCTCTTTGTTGTGAACCATGTGTCCCCTCCACCTTGTGTCCAGGAGGCCAAGGCCGAGGCTCTGATAAGCTGGTGCCCCCACCCCAGTGCCGGGAAGAGCCACTTTCTCCCAGTAGAGGTAGTTCAGTCTCAGGGAAGGGCTCCGACTGGTCGTGCCTGGGTCACGTGCTCATTCCTCAGGCCAATCACCTGGCCAGGCCCAGCGCCAGGGAAGCCCGAGAGCCACCTGAGGAAGGGGTAGCCCTCGCCCCACAAAGAAAAGCCCGAGCCACACGGCGGGAAACGCGGTTCAGGCACCTTTTGGTGCCTCCTTTGCGCCGTACGGCACCGTCCACGCTATGTCTTGATTGTTCCTTTTGCAATTGTCCGTCTTCCCCAACTGTGAGTTTCTTCCAGTGGGACTGGATTCTGCACCCCCGCGACCCCGGTGCCTGCTGTGGGGCTGGGCGCAGAGCAGGGGCCGACGCATCTCCACGGCCCCAGCCAGGGGTCTCTCCCCAGCCTCCATCTGAGCCCACCCCCCTGCTCTCTGCCTGACCATGCCCTGCCTCCCTAGGGGCATAGGACTTCTGTGTCCTCTGGATAGTGGGCAGGTGCCAAGCCCTTCCTCCCTTCTGAGTCAAGGGTCTGGCTGAAATCCTGGAGGCTGGCATCCCAGGTCACATGGTCATTTGGTCGATGGTCCTCCCTGCCTCCAACCCTTCCTCTCTCCCCTCCCTCTCCTCCCCTCCCCTCCCTCCTTCCCTTTGCTTGTTAACCTGGAAGCCCAGAGTGACTGGGCTGTTTTACTTTCGTCCTCAGCTCTGGCCAGGCAGTTGAGCTTGGGTGGGGCACAGTGCCCTGCCTGGGTTGGGCGGGGCCTCTCACAGCCCCTTCCTCTTGGCACCCACTCTGCGAGTGTCCTGGAGCCCAGCTGGGTGGGTCACCTCCCTACACCAGAGAAAGGAAGCTGCTGATTCCCGGCTCCAGTCCCTGCAGATCCCACGGGGCCTTGTGGTCCCTCCTCCAGGTTGATGCCGCCTTACAAAGAGAGTTCTTTTCTTTCTTTTCTTTTTTTCTTTCTTTCTTTTCTTTTCTTCTTCTTCTTCTACTCTTTTTTTTTGGCGCTGTTTAAAAGCGAGTAATAGAAGTCTCAGATCCCCTCACATGTTAATGTTAAAGTACGACTAAAAATAAATTGCAGGTTGCCATAGGAACCCTGACTGTTGCTAGGTTTAGTCTGTGGGGGATTGGGAGCCCTGCTTTTTCTGCCCTGCTGGAAGGCGGCCTCTGCGGCTGCCAGAGCACCTGGGAGGGGCCCCCAGGCCGCCACCCACCCCCAGGCCCGCTAATGGTGGGCTGGGAGCCAGCACTCTGCTGGGCGCCCCGGGACCTGCCCTGGGGAGGGGCCTGGGTCTCTGCAAAGCCTCTGGAGGAAGTTTCCAAGAAGGGGGGAGGAGAGAGAGAAGTAAAGAAGGGAAGAGAGAGGAAGAGGGAGAGAAGAAAGGCAGGCAGGGAGGGAGGGGACATATGGGGGAGGAGGGACACTTCCTCTGTGCCAGACCCGCCAGGCACTTCAGGATGAAGTGCTCATCTTTCATCACCCCCTTGCTGTGCAGATGGGGAAGCACAGGCACAGAGAGGGGAGGTCACACACCCAGGGTCACACAGCTAGGAAGAGGCGGGGCTGTGCTCAGGCCACAGCCTTCCTAACCCCATCCTGGGTCCTCAGCTGAGGCCACAGGAGCTTCTCTGTCCCTCCTCCCCCTTCTGCCTTCTACTCACTGGCTGGGCCTTGGGCCACTCTGGTCCCGTCCCCCTGTACCCCAGATGGCTCTCTCAACCCATCTCTTCTAATCGGGTGCATGAAAGACACTGCATGCTAACCCCTGGCTGTCCTCTGTACATTGTGGGAAGAGTCTTTGTCCCTTCTCAGTCAGCGCCGTTTGCTGCAAAGCACGTGATTAGGATGACTTGGAGTTCCATTCCAGCCTCGGTACTTACCGCTGTTTGACTTCCAGCCATCTCCCCACCTTTCTGAGCTTCAGTTTCCTGATCTGACCTCCCTCGAGGGGTCACAGTGAGAACGTGGGAGGCGCACGTGGGCCCTGTTTCCCGGGGCATGACACGTTTGCAGAGGGGTTTGATGATTTCACAGAGATGCCCTGCATCTGCTGGGGACAGCGTGTGGCACAAGCTCCTGCCCACAGGGGCTATGTCCCCAGCCGTGTTCCTCAGGAACGCGCTGGAACACTTGAGGGCTGAGGGCTGGGGGACCCCACGCTAGGACCCAGCAGATGGCTCTGCTCTCAGCAGGAGCACAGGCCCGGGCCAGGGCCCCTCACACACAGAACGGGAGTTTGCGTACCCCAGGCGGGAGCTCCTGGCTCACAGCCCCAGGGATTTTCCAGGACCTCCTGGTCTGTGGTCCAGACACGTGGGGGTCTCCTGCCGGAAGCACAGGGCATATGGGTGAGGACTGTGGGCCGGAAGTGACCTGAGGAGCAGGAAGGCTTAGAAGATGGGGGTAGAGGGAGGCATGATGGTGGCACTGCCAAGGTGGGCCTGTGTGGAGGCAGCAGTGGGCTCAGCCGAGTGGTGTCAACCTTCTCTGTGATCCAGCTTCTGTGGAGAGGATGGAAGGAGATCAGAGACAAAGTGGGACTTACGGAGGCCAGGAGGAGCAGGGAAAGACTTTGAACGACAAGAGGAAAAGAATAGGAAGGACGGTCACGGAGGTGAGTTTGGTTCAGATGAGAAGAGATTTTAAGGGGAAGTTTGAACAAATACTGTGCTGGGTGACTTGCAAATAATAATATCTCATTTATCCACATAAAGGTACAGTGGGTGGCATTGTCATCCCCACCTTACAGTGAGGAGTTTGAGGCTCAGAGAGGTCGAGTGACCTGACCGGGGTCACACAGCAAGCCAGGGAGTCTCTGTGTTCTTTCTGTGACATCCAATTCGGGTATTGCACTGGAAGGAGCTTGACAAAGATGCCAGGGAGAGGGAAGCAGCCCTTACTGAGTGCCCACCATATGTCGGGAGCTTCCTTGTATAAGGGGTATATAACCAGTCAGGCTCGGTGGCTCAGCCTGTAATCCCAGCACTTTGGGAGGCTGAGGTGAGCGGATTGCCTGAGCCCGCGGGTTCGAGACCCACCTGGGCAACTTAGCGAGACCTCATCTCTGCAATAAATCAAGAATTAGCCAGGTGTGGTAGCGCATGCCTGTAGTTCCAGCTACTTGGGAGGCTGAGAAGGAAGGATTGCTAGAGTCCAGCAGGTCGAGGCTGCAGTGGCCGGGTGTGGCCACTGCACTCCAGTCTGGGTGACAGAGTGAGACTCCAACTCAAAAAAAAAGGCGGGGGTATATAACCACTTTGCAGATGGGGAATGGAGGGAGGGGCAGAGGTGCTGGGACAGAGACTAGGCTGTGCCTTTTCCCACTTCCTGTCTCTAGCACGCAGCCCAGCATCTAGTGCATCACAGAGGATTGACATGTGTCTGTCACACTAAACAGGGGGCTGGGTGAGTCAGATTCCTGGATCTAGAGGTCACGGGTGCTGTGGTTGTAACGAACTGCCTATTTTGAGGAGAATTCAAGCAGTGGCACACTCTTGAAGTGTGGTGGAAAAGGGACCATCCAGGAATTTTTTTTGAGTTAGGGTCTCACCGTGTTGCCCCTCCTAGAGTGCAGTGGCATGATCATGGCTCACCGCAGCCTTGACCTCCTGAGCGCAGGTGATCCTCCCGCCTCAGTCTCCGAGTTTCAGGGACTACAGGCACGTGCCAGTACACCTAGCTGGCTTTCAAATTTTTTTATAGAAATGAGGTCTCCCTATGTTGCCCTGGCTGGTTGTGAATTCAAGTGATCCTCCCACCTTGGCCTCCCAAAGCATGAACCTTTCGACTTATATTTCTAAAATACCATAAAGCACTTCTTCCTAGTTTCTAACTGCTTTTCTCCAAGTCCTCTCTTCCTCTTTATCTGTTTCCTCCACAGCCCGCAGTCCCTTCGAGTCCTCTCACCATTCCCTGGTCTCCCAAATTGGCATCATAAACATCCCAAAGAACCAGTGGCAGTGGAGCCTTCCTGGGAGGGGAGAAGGTAAAAGCCCTGGGCCCCATCAGTGCAGAGCTTGGGAAAAAGATGGTGTAGGGAACTCAAGTCTTCCAAGGAGAGGTGAGTGCACTATTTGCAAAGTTTCTAGAAACCCCGCGGGGGGGGATGGGGTAGTGAGGGGACCACCCTAGGCCTGAAGAGAAGAGCCAGGAAGCCCCTGACCAGACCCAGAGGTTGCTGGGAGCCAAGGAAAGAAACTCTGACCATGCAGCTCTCCCTCCGTCCTTCCCTTCCTCCCTTCCTCTGCCAGCGCTGCCCACTGGGTCCCCCAACTGGAAGCTGGGGGACATGAACAGCTTGGCATCCTGCAGGGTAGGGACGGCCAGGGTTCTGGAGACATCCAAGCCAGGACACTCTTAGTGGTCGGGGAAGGGACGCTCAGAAATCTGTCATTGCTTGGTGCAAGTGCTGAAGATCAAACACAAAGAAGCAGTTTCTGATCACAATAAATGTAATTATTTATAATCACATATGCCAACTCCAAGAATATGCCTTGGAAAGTTCTAGAAGATTACACCACGTGTCAGGTGGCTGATAGGCACCAGAGGGGGTTTTCAGAGCAAGCAGGAGCCTCCTTCTTGGCACTGAGGAAACCCATGAACTGACACGACGCAGTCTGATTTTCATTCATTTGCATATCCTGATCTGAGGTCCCAACCTCCAGATCCGCAACATGAAATGAAAGTAATTAATGCAATCTGCTGCAATTGTTTTCAGGCTTCATATTCTGCCTAGAACCTGCTCAGGGAATGTACTGTGATTGCATTTAAACCACAACGTGAAAGTCAGGGGCTGGGGCCAGACAGCCGGAGCGTGGGAAGAGACACCAGGGGTGGGAAGGGCTGGGGGGGTTGGGGGGGCTTCTGCGGTGAGTCATGAGGGCGGGTGGCAGAGGGTCTTACCCCAAAAGTCCTTCTAAGCCCTTCCAAAGGAGCCCAAGAAACTGGGGAGAACCAGAGCCTGCATTGCCAGACACGCAGTAGGGACTAAATGCTGTTCAAATGAGCAAATGAAACCAGGGTAACAAAACTGAAATGCTGTTTCTCAAAGTGTGTTCTTCCTCCCACTGGTCCCA
Source organism: Cephalopachus bancanus (assembly GCA_027257055.1). Lineage (NCBI taxonomy): Eukaryota > Metazoa > Chordata > Mammalia > Primates > Tarsiidae > Cephalopachus > Cephalopachus bancanus. The sequence goes on from JAPVLO010000007.1 coordinate 462,973, forward strand.
GGAGAGGCCTTTGGAAAGAGGGCTTCATGGTGGAGTAGTTTTGGGAAAAACCGCAGGCAGGGCGTGGACTTGTGAGGCCGCTGAACCTGGTCGCATCTAATATGACCATCTACAAGAGCAAGAGCCTGTTGCCTGTTTTTTAAAAAAGGAAAGGGAAGGACTTTTAGTTGGCTGGTTTTTTATTACATTTTATTTTATTATACAGATGCCCATAAGCAGGCTGCATGCAGGTGAAGTTGGGGCTTCTGGCTGGCCCTCACTCCCCCCAGCGTAAGACCAGGTGCCCTTTGTGATGTCACGTGCCCCCTCCCACCTCCCTCTCTCGCTCCCTCACCCAGCTGTGCCCAATGACTCCTGTGCTCATGTGATTAATGTCCACTTATGAGTGAGAACATGCACTGTTCAGTTCTTTGTTTCTGTGGTAGATCACTTAGTATGATGGTCTCCAGCTACATCCAATTTGTTGTGAAGTTCATGATTTTGTTCTTTATAGATGCGGGTACAAAGAAAAGGGAATGCTTCCACACTGTTGGTGGGAGTGCAGATTAGTACAGCCTCTATGGAAAGCAGTGTGGCAATTCCTAAAAGAACTAGAAATTGACCTTCATACAATCCAGCAATCCCTTTCCTGAGAATATACCTGGAGGAACTTGAATCATTCTATCAAAGAGACACCTGCACATGTATGTTTATTGCCTCACTGTTCACAATAGCAAAAACATGGAACCAACCCTACTGCTAACCAAAAATGGACCAGATATAAAATGTGGTACATATGCACGAGGGAGTTTTTTGTTTGTTTTTTGAGGTGGGGTCTCGCCATGTTTCCCAGGTTGGTTTCGAACTCCTAGACTCCAGCAATCCTCTTGCCTTGGCCTCCCAAAGTGCTGGGATTACAGGCGTGAGGCCCAGTCTCCCATTGCCTTTGACAGCTACTAGTAGCCTTGACCAGCACATCTGGGTAGGGACTCTTGGATTAAGCCAGTGACAAGGAGACTCCCTGTGGAGAAAGAGAACCAGGGCTGGGATTGTTTTTCCCCAGACCAAACACCAGTCAAATGTTATCCTTTTTGAAGACTGAGTTGGTCATATGTGGCCCAAACAAGGCTACACCCAACTCTCCCTCTTTATCTGGCGAGGAAAAAATCCAAGGTACTTGGAGTTCATTCATTTAGTGAACATTAGCTGAGCATCTACTGTGTGCCAGGGCCTGTTCTAGGCACCCAATATGTCAGGGCACAAATCAGACGAAAATCTCTGCCCTGAAGGAACTTAGTTGTAGGGATGAGGCCTGTCCCTTCTTCCTTCCTAGCCCTATGTCATGTGATACCATCACCCCATACCTGCAGCCATTGCTGATTGGCCAGAAGCCAGTCCATCAGAGCTCAGGCCTTGGGCCAGACAGTCCCACTTCCAATCCTCACTTCTCTACCCATAATTCAGGTGATACCAGGAAAGTTGCTCAACCACTCTGACCTCTTGTTGCTTCATCTATCATCCATGTAAATAAGGGTAACAATAAAACTTTCCTTGTGGGGTTATTTTGAGAGATAAATGACAAGACCCACATAAAGATAAATGACAAGACCCACATAAAGCCCTGGGGCCAGTGACCCACACACCATGGGGCTCTATGAGTTTATAGCAGGTAGTGATGGCAGTTCTTGTTCCCAGGTTTGAAGGGACTGGGAGACCAGTAAGGTTTGGGGACATAGGCTGCCATCTGGGGACATCATTTGAGGACCCTGATGCGCAGAGGGGGCTGATCTCCAGAACAAATCAGAAAAGCTGTGCAGGTAGGTGGGGGTGTGTTAGAGGGACAGAGAGTGCCACCTTTGTGTCACCACCTGTCCCTTCCTTTGCGCTGGCAGTTTCCCTCTTGAGGCAAGGTGGCCCCCTTGGTTCCATGATGTTCCCCAGCTTCCCGCTAATTTCAGTGATCTGGACTGGGTTTTCTATTCCCAGAAGCAAGTCATCCCCAAACAAGCTAAGGCGTCCGCTCAGGAGTATGACCTAGCCAGGAAAGTGAAATGCTGTTTACAGCAAACCCAAACCAGGGAACACATGGGCGTACCCCCTTGCTGGCTGGGGCCTATCCTCCCACTTCCCGGCTTTTGAAGGAGGAAGAGGATGGAGGCATTTAGGAAGCAGAAGAAAGGTCGAGAAGTGGGACCCAGAGGATCTCCCAGTCCCAGCCTCTGCCAGGCCTGAGGGAAGACGGCCAAGCTCTAGCGGTCGCCCGAGCTGCTTCCTGCGATTCTTCAGGGCTGACGGGGTCATTCAGAGGAGCCGGAGACAGCTGTTGTTCCTTCCCTTGTGGAAGGAAGGGTCCCTATCCCACTCAGGAGGGAAGCCTGGAGAACTGCACAAGTGACCCCTCTGCTCCCCCTTCCTGGAAGGAGCGCCGGTGAGACTGTGCTGTCCACAGCCCCTCCGAACTGCGCTGAGAGGCCTGAAAGGGAGTGAGGCTTACACAGATGGCAGAACACATAGGAGGAGGCGAGACTTAGAGGAGGTGGCAGGGCACAGGCACCAAGCAGAGCTGAGGCTTCGAGAAGGTGGAAGGGTTGGTGGGCATCAGAGGTGGGGAGGCTTAGAGAAGACGGCGGCTGTAATCTCAGCACTTTGGGAGGCCAAAGTGAGGGAACTGCCTGAGCCCACGGGTTCAAGAACAACCCGGGCAACTTGGCAAGACTTCATCTCTACAATAAGTCAAAAAATTCACTGGGCGTGGTAGCCTGTGCCTGTAGTTCTGGCTACTTGGGAGGCTGAGGCGGAAGGATCACCTGAGCCCAGCAGGTCGGCGCGGGGGTGGCCTTGAGCATACCACTGCACTCCAGCCTGGGCGACGGAGTGAGACTGCAACTGAAGGAGAAGGAGAAAGAAGGAGAAGGTGGCAGGGCACACAGGCAGCAGGCAGAGATGAGGTTTTGAGAAGGTGGCAGGACAGGGCACACGGACACCAGGCAGAGGTGAGGCTTAGAGAAAGTGGAAGGGTTGGTGGGTACCAGAGGTGAGGAGGCTTAGAGAAGGTGGCGGGGGGCCTGTGGGCACCAAGTGAAGATGAAGCTTAGAGAAGCTGGCGGGGCTTGGGGGCACCAGGTAGGGGTGAGGTTTAGGAACGTTGTCAGGGTTTGTGGGCACCAGGCAGAGCTGAGGCTTAGAGAAAGGGGCAGGAACATGGGCATGGGGGGGTGGGTTAAGAAGGTGTCAGGGCTTGCAAGCCCCAGGCGTGGGCCTTAGTGGCAGGAGTGACTCCTTGAATGTCACATCAGGGAGCCTTGGTCCTTGGAAGGTCTTTAAGAGGGGCGTGACACCGTCTGCCCTGGGTTTAGCAGATTATGCTGGAAGCAGCAGGAAGATCTGACTCCTGGCAAGATGTGGCTTGTTCACAAATGACAAGAAGCTGGGTATGAGCGAGGGCATGTGTCACACAGGGACCCCAGCAGGGTGTCCTTGGCTTGTGGTTTACAGGGATGGGGTTGCTGACTGAGCTCCTTCAGGTTCCTGCTCTCTCCCCATGTGCCAGCCCTAGAGACAGAGGCCAGGCCAGGGGGTGGGGCCAAACTGAGGTGGCAGTTCTGGCCAGGAACTCCTTTAGGAACTGGCTGCCGTAGGCTAGATTGAGAGATGGGTAGGAGATGGGACAGAGACAAGACAACGTCACAACCAGGCAGACGTATTTATTCATTCAACAAACACTCCCTGCACATCTGGGCCAAGACCAGAGCAGATACTTCAGCCACCCAGGGAGTCGGCTAACCAGCCTTGAGAGCACCCTTAAACTGTGGATCGGTGAGCTGTCTCCCCCCCCCTCTTTTTTAAACTCTTGGTCCTTTCCAGTACCCAAGGATATATTTTCTGTGACTGCCACAACAAATTATAAAAACTGGGTGGCTTAAAACAATAAGAATTTATCCTCCCACTGTTCTGGAGGAGCTAGGGGAGTGAGATCCAGGTGACAGCGGATCTCAAAGGGCTCCCTTGAAGGCTCTGGGGAGAATCCTTCCTCATCTCTGTCTCCACAGCTGGCGTCGCTGGCCAGCCTTGCATCCTTGGCTTGTGGACACATTGCTTTCATCTTCTCTTCTTGTTAAGACACCGTCATATTGGATTAGCACCCCTCCCCCACCCGACCGAGTGTGACATCCATCTTTTATGCTTTATTTTGTGTAGAAACAGCTTCACTATGTTGTCCAGGCTGGTCTCGAATGCCTGGGCTCAAGCAATCCTCTCTTCTCAGCCTCCCAAAGTGCTAGGATTACAGGCATGAGCCACCATGCCTACCAAGCCCAGCATGGCTTCCATCTTAACTTGAAAAAAGAACTATTTCTAAATATGATCTCATTCACAGTCTCCCTCATGCTCATCCACCAAGACCTGCAACGTATCTTATTGAGGACATAAGTCTACTCACAACACTCATTGTAGAAAAAAATATGGAAAATGCCGATAAACAAAAGGAAAAAAGATAAAAATAAAACTGTTAAAAACTTGCATCCCCCAGAGATAACCACTCTAGCATTTCGGGATATCTCCTGGAAGTTCTTCCCCTTGTACAAAAATATGTTGTCAGTTATGCAAAAATTCCATTATCCTGTGCACGCCGTCACAGCCTGTTTATTTCACTGGTGGTTCATTTCATCTACCGTGCCTGTTCTAATTGTTGTCTTTCCCACCCTGGGCAGATCTTCCCTACTGCACCTGAGAATCACTAAATGCAGAAAACAATAAGTGACATGGTCATAGCTACAGCTCTCAGGTCATTATCCTGGGCAGGGTCCTGTTCGTGTAAATCTCATCACCTTCCTGTGAGGTCAATATCATTGGCCTCCCTTGGCAGGTGAAGAAGCAGATTCAGAAGGATTGTACCAGGTCATGAAACTGGTCATCATTCCCCTTGAGATTGAAACCAGGATCTTCCAAGGGCAAGGTTGCTTCTTTGTGTTAGTACTTGAAGCTGTCTCTTGGGTGTTATTACGTCAGGGGTGCTGCTAAGCTTCACCTTGCAGATCTTGATGGACAGGTGTGAGGGAGCATTTGCCAGGTAGAAGAGCAGGCAGAGGGCTTCCGGGTGGAGGAGGAGGTGTGGGCAAGGGTATAAAAGCCTGAACCCACTCACCTGGAAAGGAAAGCACGAGCTGCTCTTGGTAGTGCAGTGTGTGAGGCAGGAGAGGCAGGGAGGGGCCAGCTGGGTCCTGCAAGGAGTCTGGGTGTTATCCAGCGAGCCACAGGGAGCACTAAAGTCACATCAGCAGGGAGGGAGGGAGCCTGAGTTTCTAGAGTTTATTCTGGCTTCCAGGTGCAGGATGGGTGGGAAAGGCTGGCCCAGGCAGAGAGACCAGAGAGGGTGGGCTGGCAGGTTGACCAGTTGTCCAAGGAAGCGGGGTTGCAGAAGGCAGAAGAAAGCCTGAGGGCCCCGCGGCTACCCCCGGCTTTGGAGGAGGCTGAGGGCGAGGCCTGCTGGCGGGGTCCACTGTCATCACTCTCTTGAGTGGCATTAGGCTGAGCCTTGGGCCTTGCTGGGTGGAAGCCTGGCTCTCTGCTATGGCAGCATGGAGATGGGGGGCAGCCGCCCTGGAATACAGGATTAATCACTTAGGACTACCTTAAAGCTGCCCTACAGAGATGGGGACCAGACCCTGCTTCCTGCACAGAAGGGCGGGCAATTGGGGGCGGGGAAGCCTTCCTCTGGCTGTGTGCCGGCCCACCCCCACTTCGTCTTTGGAGGGTGCTGGTGCCTGAGATTTGCCCCTTCTGGCACCCCTGGATGTGCCCCCATGCAGGACACCAAGCCTGCATTTCCCTCATCCACCCTTTGGGTATAAGGATGGACATGCACAACAGTGGTGCAGTCTGCCCTCAGGAGGACGGGTTCACGAACCTGTGCTGGTCCTGGACATCTGGGTAGAGAATTCTGGGCTCCGGGGTGCCTGGGTGGGTCAGAAGGGGAGTTGTGGACTCTGGGTTTCCAGTTTGGTGGCTAAGTGGACAGAGGGGCTGATCTTGAGTTTGGAAATTCCAGGAAAAGGAAGAGGCAGGTGGGGCCCAAGGAGACCTTGAATGGGCAGATCAGCAACCCAGGCTTGGCTACAGGCCCAGAAGGCCCCTGGCACCTGCCGTCCAGGGAGACAAAGGTTCCTTCCCACCCCTGGGGCTGGGTGCGTCCCCCTTCCTGGGCTGCCAACTGGAGTAGGTAGTTACAAAGCTTGCAGCATAGAGGACTGTTGGCCCTGTCTCCTCCTGTCCCTCCACTAGTCTGTTCTACCCTGTGGAAGGTCTCAGTTGGAGGCGGGAAGGGGGGTGGAGGGGGTTGGGCCTTCCAAGAAGAGGAAAAAACAAGATGTCTTAGTCAGCTTCAAGGTCAGGGTATTTTCCAAGGAAGATCTAGAGGTGAAAGAGGAGGCAAAGGCAGCCAGGGCATAAGGAGCTCTGGAACAGGGACTGGAGCAGAGCTCACTGATTGACTGATCCACTGATTGCAGGAAAATGCACACAACAGCAGGTCGCGGTGGCTCATGCCTGTCATCCCAGCACTTTGAGAGGCCAAGGTGGGAGGATTGTTTGAACCTAGGCTTTCGAGACCAGCCCGGCCCACATAGCGAGACCTCATTGCTACAAAAAATTTAAAAATTAGTTGGGTGTCATGGCGTGCGCCTGTGGTCCCAGCTACTTGGGAGGCTGAGGTGGGAGGATTACCAGAGCCCAAGAGGTTGAGGCTATGGTGAGCCATGATTGCACTGCTGCACTCCAACCTGGGGGATAGAGTGAGACTCTGTCTCAAAAAAAATGCACATAACATAAAAATTTGCCTTTTAGCCAATTCCAAGTGTGCTACTCGGTGGCTTTAAGTACAGACACAACCAGCCCCACCATCCAGCCCCCAGAACTTTCATCTCCCTAGACAGAAGCCCTGGAAATGGCCACTGGCCGAGGCCCAGCTGCGGCCGGGCACTGTGCTGGGTGCTTCACACTCACAAGCTTGGCCACCCCTCCTCATAGCTAGGAGAGGAGTCCATCTGACAGATGGAGAGAGAGAGGCTCAGGAAAGGGCGTACGGTACCTGGCCCAAAGCCAGGCAGATGGTAGGGGATTTGCAGGATTTGTGTCCAGTCTTCTCTCTCTCTAGAGCCCATTATGTCAGGGTGAGGGGCAGTTGGGCGATGCTGAGATTTGGGGGCACATGTGGGCCGACGGAGCCAGTTCTGGTGCTACAGCCTCAGTACAGTCGGGCTGATTTGCACACACACCCAGAAGCTGGTGGTGGATCAGGGGAGAGGGGTCTGGGCTGGGGAAGTGGCTCAACTGGGGAGCCCAGGGTGCAGGCCACGGTGCCGGGGCTCGTGACCTATGAGGGTGACCCCAGCTAGGGGCTGGTGATGGGAACCTGGTCCTGTCCCTAGGGAAGAGCGCCGGCCCCAGCTGCGCAGAGGGCTACGGTCCCAGCCAGGCGGGAACCAGGAAGGCCCACAGACTCAGGGTGTGCCTTGGACGGCAAGGTCAGAGGTCCTCACGCCAGGCCCAGGGCGCCAGGGGCTCCAGCAGGACTCCACACCCAAGCCCTTCCCAGCCAGGATCTGAGTCTGTGCCTCTGGTGGACTCTGGTGAAGCCTCAGACTTGCCCATCCGGGAGGAAATCAGGAGAAGACTCCCACCACCTCTCTCAGCCTCTGTCCTCTATGGGTGTGTGCCTATGAGCACACTCACATGTAAAAATGGGATCTTATTATACACCCAGTTTTGCCACCTGGCTTTTTTTTTTCTCTCCAAAAAAGTCATGGGAATCTGCCCAAGGCGTTTTAGGCAGCATCCTTTCTAAAGGCAACGTGGCGTCCTGTCACGTGGCTGCCTCTTGGCTGATCTAAGCCGGTGGCTTTTGTTTGACTTTTTTGGTCATCACTACTCAAGTGGAGTGCCACCAGCATCTAGTGGGCAGGGTCAGAGACATTGCTAAATGTCTGCAGTGGGTGGGACAGCCCCGTAACAGAATTGGTGGGGAGACAGAGCCCTCGTCTAACCAGTACCCTGCTCTCCAGGCTTTAGGCTGGGTTGGGTTGGGGGGGTGGCCCTAATTGCTTTGTTGTTACAAAGTTGCCATCAGCATGTTTCTGCCATACAGTCAGCACTCATTATTGGCAGATTTTGTGCACAGAACAGCAAAAGGTTTGCATCCCTGGATGCCCGCATTCCAGCTGGGGTCCAACAAGATCGCTCAGTGCCTTCCTGTGTTAGTTCTCACATGGAAAACCAGTGTCCTCTGCGTGTGTGTGTGTTTGTGTGTGTGTGTGTTTTGAGTTGGCGTCTCACTCTATCACCCAGGTTAGAATGCAGTGGCACAATCACAGCTCACCGCAACCTCTACCTCCTGGGCTCGGGTGATCCTTCCTCTTCAGCCTCCCGTAGCTGGGACTACAGGGGCACACCACCACACCCAGCTAATTAAAAAAAATTTTTTTTTGTACAGATGAGATCTCAATATGTTTCCTAGGTTGATCTTGAACTCCTGACCTCAAGTGATTTTCCTGCCTCGGCCTCCCAAAGTGCTGAGATGATAGGCGTGAGCCACGATGACAGGCCTTTTTGCAGTATGTTTAGTCCCACATATTTTGCATTTTTGTGCTTTTTGTTGGTGATGTCACTGTTAACATGACCCCAAGCCCAGTGCTGAAGCATTGTCTGGTGATCCTAAGTGCAAGAAGGCTGTGATGTACCTTACAGGGGACACCCATGTGCTGGAGAAGCTTTGTCCAGGCTGGAGTTACATATAGTGCTGCTAGTTGTGAGTCTAACGTTCAGGAATCGGCACTTGATGTTAACTAGTGTCCATAAACAGAAACATACGTAAAAACAAGGTTGTGTATGAATCAGTTGACAACGTACTGTGACCAGAGGCTCAAAGGGCATAACCCTGTATCTCCCCAGGAGCGATGCTTCAGTGTCCGTGAATTCAGTGTTCATGGTGACTTTGCAGAACATAACTAGACAAGATAATGAGAACCTGGCCAGGCGCAGTGGCTCACATCTGTAATCTCAATACTTTGGGAGGCTGAGGTGGGAGGATTGCTTGAGGCTGGGCGTTCGAGACCAGCCTGGACAACACAACAAGACCTTGTCTCTACAAAATAAAATGTAAAAAATAATGAGAACCAGTTGACTCTATGATGGTTTCACATGTGGTACCTGGAGAGTGACAGTCTCCACCCCTTCCCTTCATGACAGATGGTTAATTTTTTGCATTTTTTTCTAGCTATTGACATTTTTTCATTTTTTTTTGACTACTGAAAATGACTTCAGTTCCAAGGAAATATGTGTGAAAAGGAACAGTCTTTACAATCAAGACATGCCACAGCTGATTTTTCATTTCCAGTAATTAATATTTCTCAAAATATTTAGCATGCTAATAATTAAGCTACTAAGTTTTTAAAATTTATTTATTATTTTTGAGTCAGGGTCTCACTCTGTTGTCCAGGCTGGAGTGCAGTGGCATAATCACAACTCACCATAGCCTTGACCTTCTGGGCTCAAGTAACTGGGGCTGTGGGTCTGTGCTATCATGCCCCACTAATTTTTGATTTTTGTAGAGAAGAGGTCTCACTATGTTGCCCAGGCTGGTCTGGATCTCTTGGGCTCAAGTGATTCTCTTGCCTTGGCCTCCCAAAGTGCTGGGATTATAGGCGTGAGACACTACACCTGACCAAAAACTTATGAATTCACTAAATTATTCCTAAGCACTTAAACTTAGGAATATGGCAAACATATAAACCCCTCACACATCTGTTAAATCAAATTCTCATACATGCTTTAAATATCTTTACAAGCAGACAGTCATATCATGCCTGAGCTGATGAGCACACACATATCACAGCCAGCGACATGAGCATCAGTACTGTGGATCGAAGGCTGTCTCCTTGTTATCTCTATTCTTACTTTCCTTTGCTGTCTCTTGCTATTTATTGTTTCTTCCTGGGGCTATGATTTTTCTTACCCAATCAAAGAATTGAGGCTCTCTCCTCAGACTGGCTGAGTTTGCAGCTATGGGTCGACAGTTGAAGACTCTGGAACCTGATTTATGAGACTTTGGTGCATTTTTCTGCCATTACATTGCTGAAACCACCCCTTTTACAACTTCTTATTCTTTCCATCTGTCTACTGCTTTTTATTTTTATTGTTTTTATTTTTTTAGAGACAGGGTCTCCCTCTGGCCCAGGCTGGAGTGCAGTGGTACGATCGTAGCTCACTGTAGCCTCCAACTCCTGGGCTCAAGTGATCCTCCCACCTCAGCCTCCCTAGTAGTGGGGACTACAGGTGCACAACACCGTGCCCAGCTCATTTTTAATTTTTTTTTAGTCAGAGTCTCGCTCTGTCGTCCAGGCCGGAGTACAGTGGCATGCTCATGGCCACTGCAGCCTCAACCTGCTGGGCTCAGGAGATCCTTCCACCTCAGCCTTCGAAGTAGCTGGAACTACAGGCATGTGCCACCACACTCAGCTAATTTTTTGATTTATTGTAAAGATGAGGTCTCGCCAAGTTACCCAGGCTGATCTCAAACCTGTGGGCTCAGGCAACCCTCTCACCTCAGCCTCCCAAAGTGGTGGGATTATAGGTGTGAGCCACCATGCCCTGCCTATTTTTAAATTTTTTTGTAGAGACAGTGTCTTGCCACGTGACCCGGGCTGGTTTCCAACCCCTGGGCTCAAGCAATCCTCCCACCTCAGCCTCCCAAAATGCTGGGAATCCAGGCATGAGCCACTGTGCCTGGCTTGTCCACTGTACTAAGAAGTATCGGTTATTGCCCCGACCAAACTTACTCATTCAGATTTTAACCTTGATCTTTTCCTCAAAAGGACCCTTATTCACTTCTTCTTATTACTGTTGAATGACTTGGTGGAAGCGCTCTTGCTCTCAGTGCAGTCCCCACAGAGTAGATCCGTTCATGACGCCACTTGGCAAAGGTTCTTCCGAAGGTTCTTTCTTCATTGTGTTATCCAACCTGAGTGGTTTTATTTTGCAACTGCTTGTGTGTGTGTGTGTGTGTGTGTGTGTGTGTGTGTGTGTGTGTGTGAATGAGACCTGATCTGATTTGGACAAATCTAAAGCTTTTGGTTACTGATTTTTTTTCTTTTGATTTGAAATCTCACTGTTGCTCAGGCTGGGGTGCAATGGCATGATTGTGGCTCACTGCAACCTTGACCTGCTGGGCTCAAGAGATCCTCCCACCTCAGCTTCCTGAGTAGCTGGGACTACAGGCATATATCACCATGTCTGACTGATTTTTTAAATTTATTGTAGAGACGAGGTTGCCCAGGTTGATCTCGAACCCCTGGGCTCAGTCAATCCTCTTGCCTTGTCCTCCCCAAGTACCACCGTGCCCAGCCTTGATTACTGAAATGAAAACTTTTTTTTTTTTGAGTTGGAATCTTACTCTGTCACCCAGACTGGAGTGCAGAGGCCGCTCCCAGCCACTGCAGCCTCGACCTGCTGGGCTCTGGCGATCCTTCCGCCTCAGCCTTCCAAGTAGCTGGAACTACAGGCACGCGCTACCACACCCGGCTAATTTTTTTTTAATTTATTATAGAGATGAGATCTTGCCAAGTTGCCCAGGCGGGTCTTGAACCCGCGGGCTCAGGCAATTCACTCAACTCAGCCTCTCAAAGCACGGGATTACAGGCTGAGCCACCGAGCCCAGCTTGAAATGAAAACCTAAATCTCCTATCTACCACGAAGACCTGTGGTGCTGGCAATAACGGACAGACAGACTTCTTGCAGGAACCTCCTGGTGCCCCACCGTGGGGTGTCTCATGTTTTATTGAATCGATGCCGAATTGCTTGATGAGTTACTTCTGGTCTCTCCCTATTGGAGTCAGTGCTGCTGTGAATATTCTTACACACGTATCTCTGCGTATTCATCCAATTATTTCCCAAAGTAGAACTTACTGGGTCTAATTTTGAAGCAGCTGTCAACAACTAAAATCATATTCTCATGGAAATCTGATTTCTGACTGTAACTGACAGGTGAGGCAAGTTGACAGCCCAGGCTCGTACCTTTGAGAGAGTGACAGCTACCTGGCGTCCATTTCTTCTGGAATCTGGTCCTGCGTGGCTCTCACGTGGGTCTCCCATTTGGAAGCTCTGCCTGGCTCTGACAGATACTGAATTTGCAAACTCTGAGTTTGCAAACCCTGGATATTGCTGATCTGATGGGTTTGAAATGACGTCTGATTGAAGTTTTCATTTGTGTTTACTAAATTAACTGTGCGAGTGAGCCTGTCGCTGGGTTTTTATTAGCATTGATGTGTCTTCTTTTGTGACTTGCCTGCTCATGCTCTTTGCTCCAATTTTCTATTGGGTTGTCTGTAAGAGTGCTTCATCTTTTTAAAGTTAAAAGAAGGGGAGGGGGAAGCCTCTCTGCCTTAAATGAGCCTGGCTTGGACAGTGGACAAGATATCGGCTACCTCGCACACCCAGGAGGCTTCTGAAGTTGCCTGAGCCCAGGTTTGAGGGGAGCTGCTGGGGGCAGCCTGCCACTCTCTCAGCCACACCTGGCTGCGGCAGGCTAGAAAGGAACCAGACCAAGGCGAGATCTTGACACAGGCCTATTTTAGGCCGACCTCCTGTCCTGGAGAGGAGCGCTATTTTTCAGCCCATGGAGGGTTCTGCAGGCAAGGACACTGGACTGAGAAGCCAGCAGACCTGGGTTCCTCTCTTTCTTTAAAAAAAAATTTGGGGGGGGTGGGGTCTCACTTTGTCGTCCAGGCTGGAGTGCAGTGGCACAATCACAGCTCACTGTAAGCCTCGACCTTTTGGGTTCAGGCGATCCTCCCACCTCTGTCTCCCAAGTAGCTGGGACTACAGATGCATACCACAACACCTTGCTGATTTTGTGTGTGTGTGTGTGTGTGTGTGTGTGTATGTGTGTGTGTGTGAAGACTGGGTCTCACCATGTTGCCCAGGCTGGTCTCAAAACTCCTGGCTCAAACAATCCTACCTCAGCTTCCCAAAGTGTTGGGATTACAGGCGTGAGCCACGGCACCTGGCCCCAGACTTGGGTTTCAATCTCAGCTCTACCATCTCTTAACTGTGGGATGTTGGGTAAATCACTTCACATCTCTGAGCTTTTTAGCTTCTCCCGTGCTGCCACAGGGGCTTCCCAAGGCAGGCAGGTCCTTGTAACTATGATCTCAAAAAAAAAAAAGTCTTGGACAGCAAGAAGTGAGTCCTGACATCTATCCTAGATCTTAGACTTCCTGTTTCTGCTCCTCAGTTTCGCCATATATAAAGGAGGGGCTTGGATGTTATAGCCCCTGAGGATGCTCCCCCCTCCAGCATTCTGGGATGGAAAACCACTGCCTCCTGTCTTTCCTTGACTTCCTTGTTAGGCCAGTCATGTCCATTTGACTCCGGCGGCTCCGTTCAATATATTTCAGCTTGATGGAATTCAACAGCTATGTCCTGAGCCCAGTCAACATGCCAGACACAGGCTGGGCCGGAAACCTCAGGAAAGACCAGCACAGAGTTGGCCCTGCCCCTGTGGCATCCAGAACTGGACCAAGGGAAATGGATGGGCTGTGGACTTCCGGGAGCCCAGGGGCATTTCATGAAGCTTTGGGCTCAGGAAGGCTTCCTGGAGCAGGAGAAGTTTGGACCCCAGGACCAGGTGGAGTCAGAGACCCAGGAAGGGAAACAACACTTGGAGGCTGGGAAGGGAGATGACAAATGACTCGTGGCTGGGGTGAGCTGAGCGTGGAGGGGGCAGTTGGGGTGGGAACCCCACCGAGGTCTGCAGGGCTGGACCACGAAGAGCTTTGCAGGGTGCTAAGGAAGAGAGAACTCCTTCCCAGCCATGAGGAGGTTCTGATTCTGAGAGGCCGCACAAGGAGGAACCGGAGGAGGGAGACTGCAGGGGGCGTGGGAGGGGGGTTGGGGCTGAGCATCTCCAGAGCTGGTGCCAGTGCTGGTGTGGAGGTCGGTGAGGAGGAGGATGGCTAGGACAGTGGCTGCCAGCTTCCTGCTCCGGGCGAGGGCCTGGGACAGCGGCTCTGAGCGAGGCAGATGGCCGGCCAGGTGTGCGCTGTGGACACTTGGCGGGCCCGGCTAGGGGCCGGGAGGGTGGGCTCTGCAGCCGACACACTCATTCACTTGTTCATCCTCTGCAGCTCCCTCAGGCCAGGAACTGGGAGGGCTGTGGTGAATGCCATAGGCCGAGATTGCTTCCCGCATGGAATGTGTGTGGACTTAGGGTAGGAGAAAGGCAGAAACTAGAGACAAAGTCCGGGGCAGGTGGAGCTCAGGCAGCAGAGGCTGGGGGCGGGGCTGCCAGCCTCCAGGAGGAGGGCCATCCTGCATGGGGTGACAGGGCAGAGGAGGGGAGGCTTGGGATGAAGCCTGTCCCTCTGTTCGCCCGTCCACTCATCCCTGTGTCCAGCAACCTCCGGAAGACGCCAGAGAGAGGCCACAGCAGGGTAACCCATGACCGCCACGATGTTTTCCTCGGGGAGGGGGAGTGAGTTTAAGGAGAAGCTGGGACCAGGATGGGTTGTGGGGAGCCCCACACCTGGCAGCACCCCTCCCCCCGCCGCCTGCTTTGGGAGATCATCAAAAACTAGAGAAGAAAAAACAAGGTGGGACCACTATGGTTTTATTGGGATGCTTTTTTCTTTTTTTTTTTTTTGAGTTGGAGTCTCACTCTGTCACCCAGACTGTAGTGCAGTGGCTGCTCCCGGCCACCGCAGCCTCGACCTGCTGGGCTCCGGCGATCCTTCCGCCTCAGCCTTCCGAGTAGCTGGAACTACAGCCGCGCGCTACCACGCCGGCTCATTTTTGATTTATTGTAGAGATGAGGTCTCGCCAAGTTGCCCAGGCGGGTCTCGAACCCACGGGCTCAGGCAATCCACTCACCTCAGCCTCCCAAAGGCGGGGGGTTACAGGCTGAGCCACCGAGCCCAGCTGGGATGCTTTTTCTTTTCTTTTCTTTTTTGCGTCAGAGTTTCACTCTGTCGCCCAGGCTGTAGTACAGTGGCACATTCACGGCCACCACAGCCTCGACCTGCTGGGCTCAGGCAATCCTTCCGCCTCAGCCTTCCAAGTAACTGGAACTACAGGCATGCACCACCACGCCCAGCTAATTTTTAAATTTTTTTATTGTGGAGACGCGGTCTCATCAAATTGCCCAGGCTGGTCTCAAACCCTTGGGCTCAGTCAATCCTCTCGCCTCCATCTCCCAAAGTACTGGGATTACAGGCATGAGCCACTGTGCCCGGCTAAGGTATGCTTTTTCTTTATATAAATCCCATCTTCCTTTCGACTTCATTTCTAAGATCTGAGGCAGCATGACCCTGTGCCACAGCCCCCGCCTGTCATCCTGTCCCGTCCCTGTGGCCCACCACAGTCATGGTCCTCAGAGCGGCCCAGCACACATCCATCTGGCCACAAGCAGGCTGCAACACAGCATCACGATATGAAGACACGGGCGCCACCTCACAGCCCTGTGGTACTGCTGACCCGCCGGGGAGCCTCGGGGGCTTCTTCACTTTGCGGGGCCCCTCTTTTCCCCTTTATAAAATGGATCCAAGAGTCCATGCCCGCCTACCCCCAGGGCAGCTGGGAGGCTCCAACGAAGGGCCGGGGTCAGAGGCAGCAGCCAGATGCTGGTTAAGCCTCTACCATGTGCCAGACGTGAGCACAACAGGCCCGCCCGTATGGCGTGACGGTCTGCGAAGAAGACAGAAGATAGTCAGATGAGCTCCGGGCTGCGCCCTGCAGTGGGCTCGGGGGAACATGGCCACCCAAGCTGCGGTGAATCTTGAGACAGGACAGGGACACAGGGAGCCACTCGCAACCCATACAGAGGCAGAGGCCTCAGGGGCTCTGCCCTGGGAGGGAACTCAGCTGTGTGGTGCGGGGGTTAGGCCTGAGACCTTGGTATAAGCAGTGTTCTAAGAAGTAGGTTTCGTCATCGTTGTTCAGGTGTGAGGCCAGCAGACCCCGGGACAATTGGCATCGGAAAGTCTGTTTGTTACCCACAGTTTCTGGGGGGGGCGGGGCGTGTTGTGCCATGCCCTGCCCCGCCCTGCAGGGCCACATGGAAAGCAGCAGGGTTGGTCAGGAGACTGAAGGGGCTAGGGGGCAGGTGAGCTTTGCTGTCATTTCTGCAGGAAGTAGCCAGTGAGGTGGGAAGTTGGCTTAGAACTGACCGACTGGAGCAACTTCAGTGGTTCTGGGATGCAGGGGCTGTCCCTCACTGCCTGTATTTGGCCTCGGAGTGACCTGGGTCCCGGAGAGTGGCCCTGAGAGGGAGCACCTGACGGAAGAGCCAGTGAGCTCTGGGCTCTGGTGGGTTCGTTCACAGAGGACAGGCCTGCTCCCAGGTGAGAATCTGTTGCCCCTAAGAGTTGGCCAACCCGGGGAGGGTGACTCTCCTGGGTCAGCAAAGCCACAGACGTTGAAGCACTGGAAACAGGTAATCAACACAACCAGGTCCCAATCCGTGCTCAGCAGCTTAAAACTTTGCCACTGGCTTGTGACTTGGCTTCTCATTGCCTCAGCTTCTTCACCTGTAAAATGGGCATGTTGATGTTCTTTTCCAGGGCTGCTGCTGAGTGACTGATGGAGGGGCCTCGCATCTGGTTGGCTAGTTCTGCCCTGTCTCCTTGCGAGCGTGCTGATGCCTGGGTCCACAATCCTGGGCCCGTGTGCAGCTTCCTCGACCCTTCATTCTGACTGCAAGACTGAGTCCCGGCAGGATGCCCCTCCCCCTGGCTTTTGTGCACTGTGTAGCCCTAAAGGGTGCCAGAGAAAATTACGTGAGGCTTCTCCTTCCTCTCAGCACTGGAGGTCCCTGTCCTGAGGTCCTGGGTGGGCTGGAGACCGGGGTTGCCTCAAGGACACAGCTGTTCTGGGGCCAGGTGTTCACCTGCAGGCAGGGTGTACAGGCAACCTCATACACACGCTTGTGTACCCACGCACACACGCATGTACATGCAATGCACATGTGAACACACAGCATATGCACACACATGTACTCATACAATGCATGTACACACATATGTACATGCACACACCTACATATACACCTACACACCTCGGCCCTGTGGCCTGGCTGATTTTCCAGACACCCCGGGCAGGCCTTTCCCCAGCTGGCGCCTTGGGGGTTACCAAGGGCATGTGCACCTCTGTGGGAGTCAGGGACAGATAAATACGCAGATGCGTGTGTGACATTCAGAGGTGTGACTTGCATGGTGTCCTCTGGAGCGTGTGTGAAGCATGTGCAGGGATGCAGCATGTGGGTGTTTTCGTGGAGGTCATGTGTGTGCTGTTTGTGGGTGCAGGTGTCACTGAGGAGCTGGCTGGATGCACATGGCGGGGCTGGATGCACATAGCGGGGCTGGATGCACGTGGGCGGCCTGCCCAGTCCTGGGAGGTCTTCCTAGCATTAAGTTGCAGCTGCTTACCCAGCCCACTTCCATGGCCAAGATGTGTCTGGTGCCGAGCATCGGGGCTGGCGGGATCCTTCCTTTCTGGAACTTTCTGCAGCCAGAGCCCCCATGGGCGAAGGAAGAGTCAGGAACAATAGGACTCTCTTCCTCTGGGCCCTGGGAGGAAGGCTGCAGGTGGAGGCTCTGGGCCAAGGATGGGGCGGGACTGGCCTTCGGGTCCATTTTTTTTTAATTGAAAAAGCAGGCCAGGCTCGGTAGCTCAGTCTGTAATCCCAGCACTTTGGGAGGCCAAGGTGAGTGGATTGCCTGAGCCTGCGGGTTCGAGACCTGCCTGAGCAACTTGGTGAGACCTCATCTCTACAATAAATAAAAAATTAGCCAGGCGTGGTAACACGCACCTGTAGTTCCAGCTACTTGGAAGGCTGAGGTGGAAGGATTGCTGGAGCCCAGCAGGTCGAGGCTGTGGTGGCCGGGAGCGGCCATTGCACTCCAGTCTGGGCAACGGAGTGAGACTCCAACTCAAAAAAAAAAAAAAGAAAAAGAAAAAGCAGGATTTATTGAGAGGACAGAAAAGCTCCTACAGTGAGAGAGGACCTGAGTGGGTTGCTCTGGGTCCGTTTTCTTGTTGAATCCTCTTCATTCCCCTGTGAGGGAGGGTCCCCAGGTCAGCCAGGGACGCAGCAGGAAGCAAAAGGGAGACCGAAAAGGAGCCCCAGCCCTGCCGACTGTGGGGCTGTGACCCCTCCTTGCCCAGTCAGTCGGGGTCAGAAGCTGGTGAGGGCTGAATGGACAGCAGCTTTGGTTAGAGGAGCATAGCCAACGCTGCCCTGTGGCATGAACCCGTACCCCACCCCTCCTCTGCTCCCTGAGCACCTTTGGAGTCCTGCTGGCCAGCCTGGCCTGAAGTCCAAGGGCATGGCCTGTGCAATGCCTCCCGAAAGGTCAGACTTCAGGCCCGGGGTGGTGGGGAAGGGTGGGGAGTTGGGTGTGGAGGGCCCAGCAGAGACGTCCCAGCTCAGCCTCCATCCTACCTTCACAGAGAGGGATGTGAAGCGATGGTCACTGCCCGAGGTCACTCCTGGGGCTGCAGAGCCAGAACTGAGGCTTGGCTGTGGCTGAGTACATGGCTCACCGGCTAGGAGGCTGTGGGCTGGCTGTTACCCTCTCTGAGCGTCCTGTGAGACCATACCCCCCTCTGGGCCTCAGTCTCAAGATTTTTAGAGGAAGCTGATGAGGTCATGACACAGGTGACAAGAAAAGTTGTGTGTGTGTGTGTGTGTGTGTGTGTGTGTGTGTGTGTCTGTGTACTCCAGGCTGGAGTGCAGTGACATACTCCTGGCCATCGCAGCCTTGACCTACTGGGCTCCAGCAATCCTTCCTCCTCAGCCTTCCAAGTAGCCGGAACTACAAGTATGCACTACTAAGCCCTGCTAATTTTTTGATTTATTGTAGAGGCGAGGTCTCACCACGTTGCCCAGGCTGGTCTCAAACCCACGGGCTCAGACAATCCTCTCGCCTCGACCTCCCAAAGTGCTGGGATTATAGACTTGAGCCACTGCACCCAGTTGTGTGTTTGATTTTAGAAACAGGGTCTCTGTCACCCAGACAGGAGTGCAGTAGCACAATAAGAGCTCACCACAGCTTCCAACTCCTGGGCTCAGGAGATTATTCTGCCTCAGCCTCCTGAGTAGCTAGAAGTACAGGCCACTAAGCCTGGCTAATTTTTTTTTAAACTTTTTGTAGAGACGAGGTTGCCCAGGCTGATGTGAAACTCCTGGGTTCAAACAGTCCTCCTGTCTTGACCTCCCAAAGTGCTGGGATTACAGGTGTGAGCCACTGCACCCAGCCTGGATTGCTTAAATGGGTAGATTTTATGGCATGTAAATAATATTTCAGTAAATCTGTTATAAAAATCAGGCTACAGCAGGGTGAGGATAGTATGATTCTAAGCATGCAAGGAAAAGGGCATTCAATCTCTCTGGAAGGATGTCTCCAAGAAAATGTCTGCTGTGGGTGCCCGAGGAGGGTGGCTCAGAGACGCAGTGACAGGGGAGACCTGCTGCTCACCACGGAGTGCAGCTTGTGTGTGCTTCCCTGTGTGTGTTGCATTGGTGATGGACACAGAAGTCACGCCCTGTATCTAGCCCCGCCTCCTGGAGAGCAGGCCTTGAGCCTTGGGGACCCATGTGCCTGCCTGAGCTCATGGGAGCGGCTCTGTCCACGAGGGCAGGCCCAGAAGTCCTCCTCCCAGGCCTGAAATAGATTTCCTGTTCAAAACCCAGCAAAGTGACTATTTTTGGCTGCCTGGCCTACCAGAGGCGGGTCTGAGAGCCTGTGCCAGGCTCCCAGCATGGGTGCCCTAGGGACCACAATCGGTGCACCTCCCTGTCCAGGCTCCAAGCAGCCATTGTACCCCAAGCCCTGGGATGGGATTTCAGAGCGTCCTCTTGTAAGCCCAGAAGCAGGACTGGTCTGTACCCCACAGGTCAGGGAGCATGCAGTTCCAGGGCTGGTACCAGGTGCTGGGTTCTGTGTTAAAGGTGTCAGCCAGCTGGGCATAGTGGCTCATGCCTGTAGTCCCAGCACCTTGGGAAGCTGAGGCAGGAGGATCTCTTGAGCCCCGCAGTTTGAGACCAGTCTGTGCAACATAGAAAGACCTCATCTCTAAAAAAAGATAAAATAATATTAGCCAGGTGTGGTGGTGTGTGCCTGTACTCCCAGCTGTTCCAGAGACTGAAGCGGGAAGATCACCAGATCCCAGTTGTCGAGGCTGTGGTGAGCTGTGATTGTGCCACTGCACTCCAGCCTGGGCTGTGGAGCAAGAACCCAACTCAAAAAAAAAAAAAGAGGTGCCAGTCATGTATATCTCTTCCAACATCCCAGTCGAGCAGGGATTGTCGTCATCATTTTACAGGTGGGAAACTGAGGTTCAGAGAGGGGAAGTGATCCATCAAGGACCCCACATCTGGAGCTGGGTCTCAAACTCAGGTCCACTGTCTAACACTACTACACCACTTGTTTCCTTCCAGAACCAAGTGACAAAAACCCCAACTCAAGCACACGCAGACAGTAGAGATTTGAGTCACATAACTGAGAAGTTGAGAATGTCTGGGCTTCAGGTAAGACTTGATCAGGTCCCCAGTTTCATTTTTCAGCGGTTCTCTCATTTCCTCCCTTTTTTGTGCCTGTGAGTGTTATCCCTAAGCTGGTTTCTCTCATAACAGCCGGGTGGTTTCTAACATCTGTCGGGGGCTCTTGTGCATCCTCAAACATTTCCAGAGACAGCAAGAGTGTTCTGCCTAGTGCTCCAGCCAAGTCTCTGGGATTCCCTGTGATCGGGTGGGTTTAGGTCACTCTCCCCGTTGAACAGATTCCTATGGCCAGGATTCAGGCCTCGAGGCTACAGGACCCAGCCCAGAGCTGGGTGATGGCTGGCCTTCCATGGAGTCTGCGGGACTAGAAGGTTGGTGAATGAAAACTAGGAGTGGGAGAGGGTGCAGGCATGGTGTGCAGGTGGCCACTAAGACCCCTGTGTCCTCTTCTTCATGAACTACTTTAAGACACATATCTGGATATGTTGCACGGAATGAAAGCATGTCCTTACTTCCCCACCTGTGAAATGGTTGAGCAGGTGGACCAGGCCTTCTCCAGAGGATTAGTATTATTCACTGCCAATCAGTCAGGCCTTCTCCATGGGATTAGTATTCGCTTTCAATCAGTCACACCCTGAGTTGGAGCACCGGAAGGGAGACGAGATTGGTGACACTTGAATGCTTGTCTCTGTCCCCAGACCCTGGCCTGACATCCCCGATCCTCTTAGTCCCTGCTTAAGACCCTCCCGTGGCACCTTTGTCCCCACAGGTCCTAGTCCAAGCCCCCTGGCCTGGCATCGTGATCCTTGGGGTCCCCCCTCCCACCTGCTGGCCCAGCTGCCGTCTCCAGAGACAAGCATGAGTCCCCTCCTAGCCGGCACCACAGGCCCATCCCGGGTTCCCAAAGAGTCAGCATTCCCCAAACTGCCCAGATCCCCAAACAGAAAAGGGAGCTGCTGGGAGAGGGACCCAGGGAACAGCTGCCAAGGGCCAGCCATCAGATACCCACCTCCCTCTCTCTCCAGGTCTCTTACTCTCTGAGCCTCCATTTCTTCATCTGTGCCTCGCAGGGCAGGGGCCCAGGATCTGTGCTCAGTAGACATTCTTCTGTCCCTGCCCCCTGCCCCAAGATCTGCTGGGCTGACACGGAGTGGCTGCCCTCCTCTCATCTACCCTCCCACCTCGGCCCCTAGGGTCCCCCAGACGCCCCTTCCCCAGCCACCTCCGCTAATGTCCAGCGCCCGCCCATGTGCAGGGCCATCTCCCAGCCCAGCAATGCCTCCTGCCAGCTCCAGGGACACGGGGCTCAGAGAGGGCACTGGAGGAGGCAGGTGGGCTCTGGCCCCAAAGTCTCGGGCTGGCCAGTCGGGGTTTCTGTGAGCGGGACCCAGCTGCTCCCGAAAATAACACCGTGTGTATCTTGTTAGCCGTGCTGCAGAGGTTTAAGATAAACCCTCGTAAATCTCCGTCCAGGGCACGTTAGAAAAATGCCGAAAATCAGAGGAACGCAGCCAGGGCCTCCACTCATGCCCCCGCCCATCTCTGTTCCTAACTCCATCTCTCTCAGGCTCTGTCTCTGTCCCTGTGTCCGCCGTCTCTGTCTCTCTGAGTGTCTCTCTCTCTCTCTCTCTCTCTCTGTCTCCCTACCCCTCAAGTCTCCCTGTCCCCAGCTCTCTCCCTGTTATTAAGCCAGGAGAGAGGCCCAGCCTCCTAAACGCCCACAGACCACATATTTTCATGCGCCTTCACAGTCTTCCAGAAAAACAGATGCAACATCTACGACATTCTTCCTGCTCTCTGGAACGGCAATTAGAGAGAGGCTTGTGTGAGGGGAGCGGGGGGTGTCTTGGGCGAGGCTGAGGAAAGAGGAGAGAAAGCCTCCTTGTCGGGCTGCCTCTCCACAGTGGGGACCCAGGGTGCGTGGGGCTGCGTGTGTGACCAGCTGGCACAGTGAAGCCTTTCTCCCTGGGACGCCAGCCTGGGGAGGGTCGCCGGCCTGACAGTGGCTTCACTGGCAAGCCCAGTGGCTCTGTTGGCAAGCCTGGCAGTGGGGAGGTAGTGGGGGACCTGGGACCGAGGCAGGGATTTCCTCTGCTGGTGTGACACTTGGGGAGCACAGGGCTCTGAGGCTTGCATTCAAAGCCAGGCCCTGCTGCTCGGGCCTCTGCGAAACGCGGTAGCTTTAACTTATCCATTCACTCCCTGGCCGGTTCACTCCCTAACTCATTCATTCCCGCCCTGGCTGGTTCACTCCTTGACTCATTCATTCACTCAACAAGGCTGTTGAGCACATGTGAGGTCTGTGGATAGGAGGCAGGACTACAGGGTAGATAACTGCAGAACAACATGAGGGCAAATATGAACAGGGTCACCTAGAGACCCTGGTGGCCCTCCTGGGGGAGGTGAGACAGCTCAAGTCTGAAGGGTGAGAAAGACATGGGTGAAGGGGGTGGGGTGGAGTGTCTGAGGCAAGCTGAACTCCCACAGAGGGGACTGCAATTTACAATGGGGAAAGTGGAATGCCCAGGAACCCCTGGACCCGACAGTTTGTGTGGAGAGGGTCCTCCAGGAGGCATGGAGGCTGCCCGGGCTCCAGCATCAGCCATGCCACCCTCGTCCAGGGCCGGTGAGGCAGGCTAGGCCGGGGCAGGCACAGAGTCCAAGGATGTATGCCCCTTCAGAAGGCTGTCTAGCTCTTCAGGAGAACATGGAAAACACGGGCTTGTAAAAGTGTGATTTTCAAATGATGGCTGTTCACTTTTTAAAAGTTTGGTGGGCCAAGCCAAAATCACCTGTGGGGTCCACAGGGTCACAGCTGTGGGTTGACAACCTCTGGTTTATTCCAAAGGACCAGGCTATGGCAGGACCTGCCTGGGCCCAGCACCTGGGAGGAGGCAGGCCTGTTCCTGTGGTCCCACCAAGGCCTTGCCCCTCGAGGGCCTGTCAGTCCCCACTTGAGCAGACTCAGGCCTGCCCCTACCCCCTTGTAAGGTAGATGACCTCTCCTTCTACATTCAGCTCTGGGCTTAATCTCACCTGAAGCCCAGTATCTGTGGAGTCCTGTGCAGGTCACATATTTCTTTGTCCTTTGCCTGATTCCAAAGAGCATTAGAAATCCTTCTGTGAATGCAAAATGCCATATAGATCCGTAGTATCTAGCAGGATTTCAGGCCCTTTGAATATAGAAGAAGGCCAGTCATGGAAACAGAGGTAAGATTTGGCCACAGAGTAAAGGTTCTAATGACCCTGTACCTCCACTAGTTTTGAACTCAAAATGTTGCCTTGGGCTTCCTAGCAGCCAAAGCAAAGAAGGAAACTTGTTTGTTTCATGATTCATTGTCCTTAGAAAATAGAAATATACCAGTTTGATGATCAAGAAGCAGTTTTCTTGGCATTAAGTCTGGGATAGAATAATCTCAGGGCTCTCCCTGAAGAGACTTTTGCATGATATAATAAATAATAACTTTATATGCTGGTAAGAAAATTTCAAATTCCTGTAGCTGTTTCTTTAATGTCCTATGCAGGCTGATGACATGATACCAAAAACAAAGCAGGCCACCATAAAACTGAGACTTAAGGGTGTAGCTGTTCATTGACCTAGCGGACAACATATTTCATGCCTCCTGAAAAATAAATCAAATTCAATCAATTCAATCCTATTGTTTAGGATTGGTGAGAAGGTTGAATGAAATTAGGTATATAAAATGCCTGTCATGGTTTCTGGCGCCCAGTGAATCTTACTATATTTATCAGCAAGATTGCCATAACAAACACCCCCTGCATCCTTTAACATAATAGCGTTGCATGTATCGCTCAAATTGCCCTCCAGTGTAGACTGTCAGGCACAGAGAGCAGGTGTATGCACAGCTGTAGTCTTGGTTCCACACAGTCCTTCAGGGATCCAGGCTTCTTCTATGTGTGTTTTGCCCTCCCCCAGAACCTCAAAGTCCTCCCATTCGGCGGGTGGATGGAGAAAAAAGTGAGGATGGAGAGAGAAGTTTCTGTGGGCCAGCACTGGATGTGACACACATGACTTCACCTGTAACCCAGTGGCCAGAATGATTCCCCTGCCACAACTAACTGAGAGGGAAGCTGGCAGATACAGTCTGTGTCCTGCGTGTCTGGAGGGAAGAGGACAGCTGCTGCCAGTAAGGGAGCCCATCAGACTCTGCCGCTGCCAGGAATCAAGATGAGGCTTGGCTCCTCACACTGGCTGACAATAAGGCAACTCAGGGACTGCCAAAGTCCCCGTGGCTATTCACTCCTTCCAGATGTCCTCCCTGCTCTCCGGGGTCTGGGCCACAGGAAACTTGAGCATCGGTCACTGACCTTCTCCAAAGGCAGCTGTTCTTACTTTTATGGGCATTCGAGAGAGTAGAGACCGCCTAGGTCTGCGCCGTCCTCCCCCGTGGCTGAGACAGAGAAGCCTCTCGAGTTCACCTGCCCTGTGGTCTTTTCATCCACTCGGTGGCTGCTTAACTGAAGGACTCAGGAGGAGGGGTTGAAAAGTGCTTCAGGGTTGGTCCCTGCTCTCAAGGGACCCACAGTCTCACTAGGGAGACAAAAGTCGCCACATACAAGCAGAAAACACTCATATGAAATAACAGATTGCTTACCAGAAAGATTAAAGGCAGTTTCCAAGGTCATGTAACTTAGAGCTAGCTATACACATAAGTAACAGAGTGAGAGAGGAAACAAACGACAAAGCCAGGGCATGCATGGAGCCACAGATAAAGTCTATTCACAAAAAACACACCTGATGTCCTAGACATTTGCTATGGTTGGGGCATGGAATTAATGCTGAGCTTCCTGGCAGCCAGCACAAAAAAGGAAATTCAGTCAGTTACATAAATCGCAATGATTATGCCATTTGAGCAAACCAGTTGCCCAAGATAATTATGACAAAAAAAGAAAGAAAAACACCATCTAGTGGGTGTTTATTACTCCTTATAAATGTATACAAGGGAGGCACTATTGTTATCCCCACTTTACAGAGAAGAAAACCTCACAGCTCTTCCATGGTCATACAACCAGTGGGACAAGGATTTGAATACAGACCATCTAAATTTAGAGCTGGGCTCTACTCTGCCTCTCAGCTCTAAGACAAGAGTCTCACCCAAATGTTCTCCCAGTGTGGCCACTGTGTGGTGACCCACACTCTTGCAGTGGCCACAGGAGGGGCTTCAGGCTCTTACCTCATCACTCACACATTGGGCTCTCCTACCAGGTTTTCTGCCAGAGTCTCTACAGGATGTCCTTGTTCTCATTGGGCTCTCATCCCACTGTCCCCAGGGGCAGATTGGAGAACATCTTGAAAAGACAGTAGACAACATGCCTTTTAAGCAACTCTTGCTCAATTCTGTTTCTCTGCACTGAGCTTCACATAAATGTTTCCCCATTCATGCAACAGATTCATCATGAGGACGCACGTGGCCACATGGTGTGGGGCAGCTCTAAGCTCCACCCACCACCATGAACATAGCTCCCTGTCCTCAGGAAGCCCACCATCTTATAGACGGGACCAACATGAAATGAGTGGAAATGCAGAGAAAACATGCCTTGACATATTGGGAACAGTTCATAAAGGGAGAGTGACGGAGGGACATGATTGTGTTTGGGTTGGAGCCATGCAAGTGCCCTTGGGGGAAAGTGTAATCTGGAAACTAAATGGTGAAAAGGAATTGGCTAGGCAGAGAGAGGAGATGAAAGTTGGCCAGGCTGAGGGAGTGGCATGGAGAGAGGCCCTGAGGGGGAAAACAGCTTAGAGTGTTCAAGGAACTGCAGGACAACCACCTTGCTGGCATATGACTGATGAAGGAGAGTGCTCACAGATGAAACTGGAGAAGGGTGGAACCAGATCATGAAGGTCAGGGTTTTTTTAAAAAAAAAAAATTGCTTGAAAATAGATCCCCTGGCAAGTG
This sequence comes from Cephalopachus bancanus, assembly GCA_027257055.1. Lineage (NCBI taxonomy): Eukaryota > Metazoa > Chordata > Mammalia > Primates > Tarsiidae > Cephalopachus > Cephalopachus bancanus. The sequence continues at coordinate 489,418 of JAPVLO010000007.1, forward strand.
CATGGGTTTCAGTGATTCTGTGTTGTACAGCTGAGGACAGACTAATCAATTTGTTGGAAGGAAGGAATGAATGAAGGAAGGAAGGAAGGAAGGAAGGAAGGAAGGAGGGAGGGAGGGAGGGAGGGAGGGAGGAAGGGAAAGGAAAGGGAAGGGAAGGGAAGGAGGAAGAAAGGGAGGATAAGTGGATGAATGGGTGGGTGGGTGGATGGATGGATGGATGGATAGACGATGAATAAGTGGATGGGTGGGTGGGTGGATGGATGGATGGATGAATGGATGGGTGGATGGATGGATAAAGGGATGGTTGGATAGATGGATGGATGATTGGATACATGAATGGATACGTGAATGAATGGATGGATAGATGGATGGTTGGATACATGGATGGTTGGATACATGGATGGATAGATGGGTGGAGGAATGCATAGATGAATAGATGGGTGGATAAATGAATAAATGAATGGATGCATGGATAGATGGATGGGTAAATTGATGGATGGATGGATAGATGGATGACTGGATACATGGATGGATGAATAAATGGATGGATGGATGGATAATAGGTGGATAGACGGATGGATAAATGGATGGATGCGTGGATGGATGGATGGATGGATGGATGGATGGATGGATGGATGGGTGGATAAATGAATGAATGGATGGATGCATGGATAGATGGATGGATAAATTGATCGATGGATGGATGGACGAATGGATAGAATGTGTGGATGAATGGATGGATGAATGCATGAGTGGACGGATGGAGGGACAGATGGATGGATAGAAGGACAGAAGACTGGCTAGATAGATGCTGGCTGGCTGGCTCACTGGATAAATGAACGCATGCATGGATGGATGGATTGATGGATGTATAGATTACTGGATGGATGGATGGATGATAGACTGTGTGCTGGAAGACTCATGAGGTCATCTGAGGCAGAATAAATTAACTAGGAGAGAGACAGGAGGTAGGAATCTTGTAGGACACTTCGTCTTCACTAATGCAAAGGCAGAAAGGACATGTTGGGGGAAGCTCCTTGAAGAAGCCTTTAGATCTTCTCTGAGAAAAGTCATTGAATTTTCTCAAACGAAGTTACCAGGGTCAACAAATTTAAAGGGTTCAGTTCATTCCAGAGAAGACTGTTTTTGCAGTTGGACATGTGAGGTATGCAGTGACCTTTCTGGTCTAGAGCAGAGAGACTGGGGAAAGGCAATAGATTGCATGTAATGTCACTACTCTCCATTCCCAGGTAGCCCTGAGGTTTACACAGCACGCTGATAAGGTGATGATGATGATGTCATTTACCACACACCTGCCATGTGCCAGGGCTTATGCTAAGCACTTAAAATACAGTTGCCCATTTATTTCTCTCCTCAGTCTTGCGTGGGCCATACTGTTACCACCCCACCTTGACTTTATTTGGCAGATAAGGGCACTGCAGCTCAGCTAGGTGAAATACCTCGTCTAAGGTCACTCAGCTCCAGAGGACAGACAGACCCCCACCTCCAGGATGCCTCCTATGTTTGTTCAGCACCGATTTTGTGCTGCCACACTCCCCCTTCCTAAGCACAGGTCTTGCTGTCACTTCCCACTGCATGCAAGGGCCTGCTGTGGCATTTCCAGGTGTCTGCCTGAGATAAAGGCAGGAGGGAGGTGGTGGTATGGAGGGTGGGGTGACTGTGACAATATGGGGTTGAGCAACTCAGCGGGGAGCCCTCAGGGAAGGGCACTGATGGGGGCAGATCTCCTGTTTGAGCTCATCAATGAGCAACGCAGTGCTCCAAAGTTGCGACTCCAGGGATGCTTTCTGGACACCTGTCATCTCAGGGCTTTATGAAATGACCTTAAAGTTGCCCAAATAGCATTTCACTTGACCATAAGTCTTTTTTAAATTTATGCATCAGAAGCAATGCAAATGAAAATAACAAGGAACTACTCTTATGTATTAGATGGGCCAGATGTAAGGGCTTGATAATAACCATTGTTGGAGGGGCAGAGCCAGGTAGGCAGGTACCCTTCAGCTGGGCTGGTAGGGCGTCCTGCACTGATAATTTCTGTCTGGAAGGCAATGGCGTTGCTCATCAGAAGCCTTGGAGCTCTCAAGTGCTTTGACATAGCCCTAGCTCACTGGGGCATTCCTTCTAAGGAAAGCCTCAGGGGCAGGTTAACAAAGAGAGCCGTCTGTGGGACTTGGTGTGACAGGCTGGCTCACACGGGCTCTTGAGCACCATGCTGGTGGCTTCTGTCATTTTGAGAACTTGAAATCAGCCGTAGCGGGAATATTTACATATGGAAAATTAGCAAACACTGCCTATTCTCTCCGGGGTCGTGAACATCACAGCATCTCAGGGGAAGGAAGGATGGCTCCGATCTCACCAGGCCCACAACCCAACCTGAAGGGGCCTTCTGGATCTGCCCGGACCCCTCAGCACATGGATGAGTGAGAAGGCTCCCTAACCCCCCACCCCACCACCACACAGGGCCCAGAGGGATCCAGCACCACCTCTGTGGGCAAGGACAGCTGCCATGCGACACCTCCCGCTGCCCTAGCTCCTGCAAGGCCCTACTTCTGACATCCCCTGCAGGGTCCAAGGCATGGGGCAGGCAGGCAGGCCTGCTAACCCAGCCTCCAGACCCACAGGGGCCTTGGCGTGTCTCTGCCTGGCCTTCCGTCCTGGCCCACCCTGCCGTTGGTGAGTGAGTCTCAGAGCTTGAACCCCAAGGTTGGGCTGCTCACCTCTGCTTCTCAGCCCCCCGGTTCAGGATGGCTCTCTGCCCAGAGGCGGCAGTCGGAATGGAGGGATGGAACTCTGGATCAGCCAAGCCTGGTGCTAATCCTGGCTGTGTTGCTGAGTAGCTGCTTTGATGGGCAAGCAGTTGGCAAGTTTTGTTTCCGAAGATCTTGGGCCCTGAAAGGGCTGTAGGGCATGGGGGTTAATGACAGTCAATACTAGCTACTCAGAGACTTTGGCTTCTGACCATGATGGTGTAATGGGGTCTGAATTGACCCTCCCATCAGAAACATCTGAAATCCAGACAAAAGATACCAAAGAACAGTTTTCAACACACTGGACACAAGGCAGCAAGAACAGGGATTCTTGAGTGTCAGGAAACAAGTGAGGCAAGCTTCCTTCCTGAGAAGCTTCTAGACTATAGCACAGGGTGCAAGGGGGAAGAGGAAGACCTTGATGGTCTCTCTGATGGAAGAGATGGAGCTGAGAGTCCAGGGAGGTCGAAGGGGCTGAGTTCACAGAGTGGAGTTTTGGACAGGAGAAAGCTCACAGAAGGAGAGGGGGCATCCCAGGGAACATTGGAGGGCCCCTGTGAGTGTTTGACTGAGTCTTGACCAGGGCCTGCATGTGAGAAAGCTCTCTGAACCAAGAAAAAAAACCACCCAACGTGTTACATGAAATGGGGCCTGGTGCCCACACGGGGCTAGGACCAATCCCTTTTTTACCAGCCAGACTAGGGAACCTCATGGTTTACAGAGCATGCAACAGGGTCCTACTGACGGTCTTAACCATGGAGATTAACTGACCCTACACTGAACTCTGCTCAGATCCAGCCTATTAAATCTTCAAGCAAGACATGGAAGGAGTGAACTGTTTCTAAGTAACTTAACTTTGTCCCAAAACACAGAAATACAAAAATATCCAGTTCCCAACAAGGCAACATCCACAATGTCTGGCATCTAATAAAAAATTACCAGGCATGCAAAGAGGCAGGAAAATATGGCTATCATGAGGAGGAAATTGATCAGTAAAAACTGACCCAGAACTGACCCAGAAGTAGCAGACAAGAACATTAAAACCATTAACTGAGTTCTATATATCTAAAAAGTTAAATAGAGACAAGAACATAAAACCAACTTCCAGACACCGTACTCAATGGTGAAAAGTTGAAAGTTTTTTCTCTAAGATCCAGAACAAGATAAGGATGCTTCTTCTCACTGCTTATACTCAACATAGTACTGGAAGTCCTGGGCAGAGCAGTCAGGCAAGAGAAAGAAATACAAGCCATCCAAATCAGAAAGAAGGAAGTAAAATTATCTCTGTTTGCAGATGACACAATGTTATGCAGAGAAAAACCTTAAAGGCGTCACCAAAACACTGTTAGAACTAATAAATGAACTCAGTAAAGTTACAGAATACAAAATCAACACACAAAAATTAGTAGAGTTTCATATACTAGCAACGAACCATCTGAAAAAGAGTTTAAAAATCCCACCGACAATAGCTACAAAAAAATATACTTAGTAGTGAAATAATTAAGGAGGTGAAAGACTGGTTCATTGAAAGCTATAAAACATTTGTGAAAAAAACTGAAGGTGACACACATAAATGGAAAGGTATTCATGCTCATGGATCAGAAGAATTAATATTGTTGAAATGTCCATACTGCCCAAAGCAATTGACAGATTTGATGCCATCCCTATCAAAATTCCAATGGCATTTTTGAAACAGAAAACACAATCCTGAAATTCACATGGAACCACAAAAGACCCCAAAGAGTCAAAGCAATCTTATGCAAGAGCAAAGCTGAAGGTAATTTACTACCTGACTATTACTCCATAGTTATAGTAATAAAACTATAAAACTATAGTAATATTACTATAAAACTTTTATATTATATATTATAATATATATTACATATATATTATATATAATATTACTATAAAACTATAAAAATATTACTATAAAACTATAGTAATAAAAACGGGGTGCTGGCATAACAGCAGACATATAGTCAAAGCGAACAGAATAGAAAGTCCAGAAATGAAACTTTTTCACATTTACAGATGATTTTCAACAAGGGTAGCAAGAACACGCAATGGGGAAAGGACAGCCTCCTCAATAAACGGCATTGGGAAAACTGGATATCCACATGCAGAAGAATGAAATCAGACACTCGTCTCATACCATATACAAAAATGGATGAAATATAAGTCCTGAAACTGTAGATCTACTAGAAGAAAACACAGGGGGAAGCCTCTGTAGCATTGGTGTGGGGAAGGATATATTCAAGTATGGCCCAAAAGCACAGGCAACAGAAACAAAAACAGACAAACGGGACAGCATCAGACTCAAAAGCTTCTGCACAGCCAAGAGTACAATCAGCAGAGTGAAGAGACACCCTAAAGAATGGGAAAAATAGCCGGGCTCGGTGGCTCAGCCTGTAATCCCGCGCCTTTGGGAGGCTGAGGTGAGTGGATTGCCTGAGCCCGCGGGTTCGAGACCCGCCTGGGCAGCAAGACCTCATCTCTACAATAAATCAAAAATTCAACCGGGCGTGGTAGCGCATGCCTGTAATTCTGGCTACTTGGAAGGTTGAGGCGGAAGGATCGCCGGAGCCCAGCAGTCGAGGCTGCGGTGGCCGGGAGCGGCCACTGCACTCCAGTCTGGGCGACAGCGAGACTCCAACTCAAAAAAAAAAAAAAAAAAGAATGGGAAAAATATTTGCAAACTATACATCTGGTAAGGGGTTAATATCCAAAATATGTAAGGAACTGAAACAACTTAGTAGTAAGAAAACAAATAACCTGATTTTTAAAATGGGCAAAGGTAGCCGAGCACAGTAGCTGATGCCCAGAATTCCAACATTATGGGAGGCAGAGGTGAGAGGATTGCCTGAGCCCAGGAGTTTGAGACCAGCCCGGGCAACTTGGTGAGACCTTGTCTCCATAGAAAAATAAAAAAATTAGCCGGGTGTGGTGGCACATGCCTATAGTTCCAGCTACTTGGAAGACTGAGGCGAAAGGTTCACCTGAGCGCATCAGGTTGAGGCTGCTGTGGCTATGATTGTGCTACTGCACTCTAGTCTAGGCGACAGAGTGAGATTCTGACTCAAAAAAAAAAAAAAAAAAAAGACAAATGACGCAAAGAGACATTTCTCAGAAGAAGACACACAGAGGGCCAGCAGGTATATGAAAAAATGCTCAGCATCACTAATCATCAGAGAAATTATGGGGAAATTATGGGGAAACCTCAGTGAGACATCACCTCACACCTGGTAAATGACTCTTATCAAAAAGACACACGTGTTGGATGTGGAGAAAAGAGGGCCCTTGTACACTGTTGGTACAAATGTAAATTAGCACAGCCATTGTGGGAAACTGTGGAAATTCCTCAAAAAATTAAAAATAGAACTACCCTATGATCCTGCAATCCCACTGCTGGGTACATATAAAAAAGATATGGAATCGGCATGTTAAAGAGATGTCTGTACTCCCATGTTTTTTACAGCACTATTCAATAGCCAAGACATGGGATCAACCTAAGTGTCCATCCACAAGTGAGTGGAAAAAGAAAATGTGGCATGGTTACACAATGGAATGCTATCTGGCATCCAAAAACGGAAATACTGTCATTTGCAACAATGATGAACAATAGATGACCCTGGAGGACATCATATTAGGTGAAGTAAGCCAGGCACAGAAAGACAAAGACTGCACTATCGCACTCATACGTGGAATCTAAAAAGTTGATCATCTAGAAGCAGAGAGTAGAATGGTGGGTACCAGAGACTGGGGGTGGGGTGGGGCGGAGGGATGTTGGTCAGAGGACACTAAAGTTCACTTTGATGAGAGAAATAGGTTCAAGAGATCTAGTATATAAGGGAGATACACAAAGAACCAGAATTCATTTACTAAAAAAATGTGTATTTATTCTTACAAGTCTAAATTTTAGTCACTTTCCAAGTCCTCTCCATTTGATCCACTACACCTACCAAGGTGCTTTTTCCACTGCTCAAAATAGTTTTTGAGTACACCAATTTTGATGCCTTTTAGTGCTTCTGCCATTTCTGTTTCACCTCTTCCACATCAGCAAGATGTTTCCCTTTGAGGACTTTTTTTCAACTGGGGAAACAACAAAAAGCCACGTGGGGAGAGAGAGGATGAATAGGGAAGGTGGGGTATGAGGGTCATGCCACTTTTGGTCAAACATTGCTGAAACTTGGCATGGTGTGTTCAGGTGCGCTTGTAAATCATCCGTCACGAGATGGGCAAACGTGTTGAAAGAATCTCCCAAAAAATGCACGGAAACTGAATGGAGCCTCTCACAACAACCCTCGCTGGTACACTGATGCCTGTGGGTTCCTAGAACACTTACCTAAAGGGAGACGCCTGTACTACAAGGGGCCGGCCCACCAAAAGATGATTCTGGTTTTTGGGGGGTTTCCCCTCATATATCATGTTGACTGCAGCTAATAACAACATATTGTATGCCTGAAAATAGCCGAGTCAATCTTAAGTGTTCTCACCACAAGAAAGGATGTGAGGTAATGCCTGTGTTAATTAGCTCAATTCAGCCATTCCACATTGTATACATATGTGAAAACATGGTGGTGTCCTCCATAAATATACCTAGTTTTTGTTTGTCAGTTTAAAAAAATCAACTTCAAAACAAGAAAATCCCCAAACTTCTAGAGGTGAAAACTTCAATGTGAGAAACTATACTGGATGGGATTAATGGCAAAAGAAAATATTAGTGAACTTGAAGACACAGCAATAAAAGTTATACAAAATGAAATACAAAGAGAAGTGTTTTTTAAAAATGGATGAATCATCAGAGAACTGTGGGACAACTTCAAGCAGTTGAATATACGTGTAATCAGGGGAGTGGGGAACAGAAAAAAACATTTGAAGAAATAATGGCTGACATTTTCCAAACCCACAGGCATAATAAATAGCTAATGGTCACAGGTGGCTCACCACGTGCCAGGTGCTAATCTAAGCGCTTACATGTGTTCACTCATCCACTTCTCACAATTCTTTTTTTTTTTTTGAGTTGGAGTCTCACTCTGTCACCCAGACTGAAGTGCAGTGGCCGCTCCCGGCCACCGCAGCCTGGACCCGCTGGGCTCCGGTGATCCTTCCGCCTCAGCCTTCCGAGTAGCTGGAACTACAGGCACGCACTACCACACCCAGCTCATTTTGATTTATTGTAGAGATGAGGTCTCGCCAAATTGCCAAGGCGGGTCTCGAACCTGCGGGCTCAGGCAATCCACTCACCTCAGCCTCCCAAAGGCGCAGGATTACAGGCTGAGCCACCGAGCCCGGCTACAATTCTTATAAAAGCTCTACGATGCTTGATTTATCCTCATTTTAAAATGAGGACTCAGTTAACCAATTACCTAAGGTCATGCAGCTACTGAGTGGCCGAACCTGGACTAGAATCCAGAGACTTTGAATCTTGGCTCTGCCATTTGTAAGTACTTCTGACACCAGAAAGCGGCACCCACCTGCTATTTTTGGCGACTGCATAGTATTCCTTTACTAGAGTTCACTGAACAAGTCCCAGCCCCCAAGTTGCTTGATGACACTCTGCCTCAGTTTCTAAAAATAGAGGAACAGGGGTTCACAAAGACACACATCTTGGGGGCTTTTTCTGCATATCGTCAAATTGTTCACAGAAAGTTTTTACAGCCCTCAGTGACCCCACCACTGACTTTCTGTGCTGTTTTGGGCGAGTGACTTAACTTCTCTGAGTCTTTGCGTCCTCATCTAGAGAAGGAGAATGATATTCCCTACCTCTTGAGGCTGTTATGAGGGTGAATGAGGCCCCCGTGTCAAGTGACCGTCACGGGCACTCTGTGGCAGGTGGTCGGTGAGCCCTTATCTGGCATCTGTGGCGGGGTGGGAGGTGGTCAGTGCTTCTGGTTGCTGAGTCCCACGGGGGCGTGGGAGCAGAACCGGGGGTGCATTCCTGCTGGGGCCGGCCCCCATGAGCCTCCCTCAGGGAACGGAGGCCGCTTTGAGCAGCTCCAGCTGGAATCTTCCCCTCCTGAGCTGCCCGCTGACTCACAGTCTCGCCCAAGCTGTGGAAAAACAAACCCTTGCGGTTTTATTTCTGTGCATGTCCCTGCCCCGATTTCCAGCAGCTTCTTCCAGGTAGAAGAGTTTACACTTCCTAGGCACAACACACAGTCTTCCCTCCACACGTCCCCTGTGCCACCCCACCCCCACTTCAGCCCTGACACCCCCTGCGGCCCAAAAGCTGTTGTTTTTTTTGTTTTTTTCAGAACTCCCAGGACCACAGTTCATGCGAAGGGGTGGCCCTCAGGATGGGACCGCAGGTGCAGGGGGCAGGGCTGGGTCCCTGTGGCTTGGGCTGCCCCAACGGGGACAGGGCCCCTCGCTGTGCCCTACACGCCTCTTCACAGTTCCTGTGACTGGACCCCAAACAGGAATTTCCTAACACAAACATCATGTCCCACTAAATCAGATTCATAAAGAAATGCCTTCCCTTCCCTTCCTCCTCCCAAGCACAGCTTTTAAAACTCTGCTGTGAATGTGGGTTTAAAACCTGCTAGCTAACGCGATGAGAGATAAAAGTCCCATGAGAAACATGTTCTTCTGACAGGATGAATTACACACTTGTGGAGAAGGGAGTGGACGTTTACTGAGCACTTGCTGCATGCCAGGCCCTGGGTCTCCCGCTCTGTCTCTGAGCCCTCCCCTCAACCTCAGCAACGCAGAGGCAGGTATGACTCTTTCCCAGGTGAGGGACAAGGCCCAGGGAGGCCAAGGGACTCTCCCAGGTCACACAGTGAAGAGTGTGTGGGTTTAGGAAACGGACCCAGGCCTCGTTGATTCAGAAATGAGGTGGCAGTCCTCCCCTCTCGGGCATGCAGGGGTGAAACGTGTCCCTTCTGGATACATCTATCTCGGGGAGCCAACATGGTGTCTCCCCACCCTCACTCACTGCTTGTGCGCGAGTGTTGGCTCAGCTGTGTACGCATAGTAGGTGCTTCTCAGCTATTGGCTTCTGTGTTGTGTGCCTTTGTTTATTTGTTGAGCACCTACTATGTGCCAGCTCTGTACTGGGAACCATGGGGACAGCAGGGGACAGACGGATGGGCAGATGGTGTCTTGGTCCACTTGGGCTGCAGTAACAAAATATTGTAAGCTGGTGGTCTGTAAACAACACAGATTGCTTGCTCACAGTTCTGGAGGCTGCAAAGTCCAAGATCCGGTGTCTGGTGAGGACCTGTTTTCTGGGTCATAAGTGGCACCTTCTTGCTGTGTCTCCCCATGGTGGAGGAGATGAAGCAGCTCTCAGGGGTCCCTTTACAGGGACATGAATCCCACTCATGAGGGCTCCACCCTCATGACCCAGTCACCCCAAAAGTCCCACCTCCTCACACCGTCGGCACGTGAATTCTAGGGGTGCACACATACGATCTTAGCAGGTGGCCATGCCTGCTGTCTACATGAGCTTACAGACTGGGGGAAAAGACCAGGACGAAGTAACCCTGTGAGCAGGTGCACATTGGACCCGTAAAAGGTGCCACGGGGAATGAGGTGGAGCCATAAACTTGGAGCAGGAGGGGAGAGAGGGGAGGTCAAGGCACGGCTTCCTTAGGTCTACAGGATGCTACCCAGGAGGGGGTGATGGGGAGTCTTCCTGGCAAAGGAGACAGGATGGCCAGAGACCAGATGCCCGGAGGGTAGAGAGCTGCGGACAGAACCCAGAGCGGAAAAAGTCAGAGAAGTAGAGGCCAGGTCACGTCCAGCTTGACGGGCCATAGGGAGGGACTGAGGTTTGGTCCCCAAAGGATGGGAAACCACTTAAATGTTTTAAGCAGATGGGTGACATGGTCAGCTTTGTGTGATGGAGACAGTAGGTGCTGGGAGAGAAGAGGCTGGTGAGTGGGATGATTATCTCTAAGTTTGGGTGCACAGGCTTGATTAGACTACCTGGGAAGGCAGGAGGCACCAAGGCAACAAACTCACAGTACAGCCCCAAGGAAAATCATCCTCCTTCTCAAATATCCCTCAGCTCCATCTGCACCTCCTGCTCATTGACTGACTGATAGAAATGTCAGCCCCTCTCCTTTCACCGGGATCCCCAACACAGTCCCCTGCTCTGAACCTTATGGCCACTCCCATACAATCCAGGCACAGCCATGTCTCTTGACAAGTCTGAGTAGCAGGTGCTACTCCAATGCCTAGTTTATGGAGGGGGGAGTTGTGGCTGGAAGCAAAGACACAAATTGCCCAGTGACCTTAGCCTCTAAGAAGTGGAGCAAGAGCTGAGGGATGGTCTCGTGAGCAGTCTTTCAGCCTCACCCTCAGTTGGAACATAAGCTTGGGCTTCCTGGAAGAGCAGGAAGGAATGGTGTGTCTGCCTGCCACTCCCCGGCTGCTGTCAGGCGACTGGGCTGTGGGCCCCTGTGGGCCCCTGCAGGCGAGGCCCTGCCTTGGCTCACTGGTGGGCGCTCTGTGAATGCCGGGTGGACAATAGGTGAAAAATGGCAACAGTCTCCTCACTGGGCACACGTCTCCACGCTCTGCCCTCCAATCCAGTTGCTGCCTGCTCAAAATCCCTCCATGGCTCCCCAGCAACCCCTGAAGAGCTGCAGCCAGACCTCCAGGCCAGGGGCTGTCTCCATCGTCACGTTTGGGATAAGTGATGCTTGAGAAGCTGCCAGAGCATCGAATAAGGGTGGGAGCTCAGGAGTGAGGCCCAAGCTCCTGGATGCTTTTTTTCCATCCACCCCTTCTTTTCTTTGAGTTGGGGTCTCACTCTGTCGCCCAGGCTGGAGTGCAGAACCATGATCACAGCTTACCAGTGAGCCAAGGCCCTGCCTTGGCTCACTGGTGGGCACTCTGTGAATGCCAGGTGGATGCCAGGAGCCTCTACCTCCTGGGCTCAGGTGATCCTTCCTCTTCAGCCTCTTGAGTAGCTGGGACTACAGATGAGCGCCATCACACCCAGCTAATTTTTAAAATTTTTTGTAGGGACGAGGTCTCACTTTGTTGCCCAAGCTGGTCTTGAACTCTTAGGCTCAAGCCATCCTCCCAGCTCAGCCTCCCCAAGTCCTTGGATGTTCCTATAAACCATTGATGGAACACCTGTGGAGTGCCCAGATGGATAAGCACTGTCCATCCCACACCTGCTGATAGTGGCTGGTGACGGAGCCTAGAATCCTGCCATTGGAGCCACTCCCTTGAGAGAAGGCATTATCTCTCCACAGCCCTTGCAACTTGCAAAGGGATAACAGCCCGCAAACCTCTGTGCTGACACCCAGTGAGGGAGGGGGCCCTGGGGAGCCACCGACAGCCTGCAGCAGGCAGCCTCAGGGGACCGGGTGGGAGAGCTGAATGTGGACTCCAGGGGACATGAGCGGACAGGCCAGCCCGGGTGCTGATCGGTGCTGGGGTGGGCGTGTCCGTTGCCTGATGGCTTTCCCACCTGCTGAGCAGAGGACAGTGGCTGGGGCTGGGCATTTGACAGTTCTGCTGGCCGTGATGTGCTCTGACCCAGAGGCTCAGAGCAGTGCCTCGCTGCAGTCCCTGCAACAGAGTCACACGGCGGGGCTGCAAAATCACAGGTTCCGGGGCCTCACCCTGACCTGCAGGATCAGGATCTCTCAGGGCAGGCTGGGGAGTCTACAGACCCACCGCCTCTGACCTCCTGTGCCCAGTCAGGTCTGGGAGTCCCTGGCACAGAGAAGCCCCCTGGGGGATCCTGCCTGTGTCACTGACGACAGGCAAGAGGGAGCCAGGCTTGGGTCTGTCCTTGACGGACTTGTGAGCCCCTTTCCGGATCAGGCTCCAAGTAAGTTTCCCGTCTGCAGGATGCTGGGCTGGGAGAGCCTCAAAGGAGGTCGTGTTGGTTAGGTGGATTGCCATGCGCCAGGCTGAGGCCAGGTGGATGACCGAAAAGGGCGCTCCAGGCAGGGGAACAGCTTGCAGAGGGCTTGGAGGCTGGAGGCACCGTGGGGAGGAGGGGGAGCACCGTCCGTCAGGGCCCTGCGGGTCGTTTCCGGGCACGAGTCAGCATCCTTGTGTGATGGGAACACGTACTTGTCATGGGCCCTACAGGCAAGCTGCACATGGACCTTGACCTCGGCTGAGATCGAAACACATTTCACAAGACAGCACCTGCCTCCCCAGTCACTGGGGAGGATGACAGGGAAGCCCCTCCGTGGGTCCAACTCTCCAGCCGCAAGAGGCTTCAGGAGTCACGTGGAAGTTCTCCGAGGGCCACGCCCTCACTTTCATGCTGATGCCTTTTATGACCACAGCCGTGCCCTGTAATAACCTGACTTCACAACAAGCTCAGGTGGCTATTGGCCTGCTGACACAGTCGTCTTTAGGGTGAAGCCCACGCCTGTCATCCTCGGGCCAAAGACCTGTCCTGGTGCCTGGCGGTCCCCACACTGACTCCTTGGGAGAGCTCCATCAGTCTTTCCCTGCTGCCCTGCTGAGGATTGCCACTGAGGACTGCTCAAGTTCATATTCCCAGCCCTAGTCCCATGCTGTGGGGCCAGGCAGGATTCCTACCCACAGGCTGTGTGACCTTGGGAGAGTCACTGAACCTCTCTGAGACTCAGTTTCGTCAACCGTAAAACAGGAGAAACGGCGTGGCTTTGCTGAGAGGCGCTGTGAGGAACCGGTCATTCTTTATGAAGCAGATATTTATTGGGCACCTACTGTGCGCCACACAGGCTCCAGAGGAGATGCCTGTCCTCACGCGTCTGACCTTCCAGTGAGAAGGACAATACCTGAGTAACCCCATCAATATGACTTCAGAGTCTTTGAAGAAAATCAAGCAGAGGGCTGAGGTAACCCTGTGCCTGAGGGAGGAAGAGAGGAAGGCTGCGTCTCTCCCCAGGGAGACCAGGGTGTGGGGGCCTCTCTGAGGATGTGGCACTGGAGCTGAGACCCTAGTGATAAGATGAAGTCACTTGGGAGATCTGGGGGGAAAACACTCCAGGCAGGGGAACGGCAGGTGCGAAGGCCCTAAGGCTGGATGAAGCTCAGCATTGCTTTGACAGAAGAAGGCTGGTGTGGTGGAACTGAAGTGAAACCCAGGCCAGCATGATGGAAGACGGGGGAGAGGCCCACAGGAGCCAGATTTGGAGAGCCATGCAGGTGGGTCAGGAGGGGGCTTCTAGCAACGATCCAGGGATACCTCTGCAGGGATTCGGTCAAGGGCAGGCCACGGGATGAGGACTCCGGCCCTGTCAGCAGAACAGATCTGGGAAGTCCAGCTTAGGAGCAGAAGGCCTCACTGTGATTACACCCCTTCCCTGGGGGTCCAGAGAACCTGGATCCCACATGCAGACCAGCAGGATTGAGCCCAGGACCACCCGGTCCCGCGGAACCCACCGATCTCTTCCCCTGACCCTGACACCCCAAACAATGACTCACAAAATGAGACAGTTGGTGGCTGATCACTCGGGTTAAATTTGTGCAGACCGCGTGTGATATTAAAAATCTAGGGAGCGTGTATTTTGAGCACAGGGGATGCCAAAATGTAGCTACTTTATTTAAGGAATTATTGGGCTGGTGGGAACGGATGTTTATCCCACTTTTGCTCCTGGTGGGGGAGAGACAGGTATGCACAGCTTGGTGGCTAAAAATAGGGGGAAACTCGGTCTGTTTTCATGCGATGGGTCCTGAAACATCACCCCACTCTCCCTTCCCGCCCCCGCCTCGGCCAAGCTGTGGAGCAGATTCATGGAGACCTGGCCAGGGAGGCCTTTGCCTGAGAGAGAATCAGAGACCCCAGGCCTCCCTTCAGGGTAAGTAGCCGCTGGGGAAATCCACACGTTCAGTGCATGCCTGTCCAGTGTCTCTCTGGAGGCAGGTCAGGGTCTTTAGGGTCCTGGTCTCCTGCTTGAGTCTGGCTCCTTCTGCCCCGTGTAGCCTTGTGCTGGGACGCTGGGTCCACATGGCTGCTCCCGCCCCCAGAAGACACCTCCTAGGGAGGCCCACCTTGGGGGCTGCCGGGAGGCTGAAGGGGCAGTGTTCAGAACTGGGCTCTGTGCCGGTAGAGACCAGTGCGTCCCAGGACCTTCCCTGGTCAGGGCCTGGCTGCCTTTGGCCAGCAGCCAGAATCAGGCCCGAGGAGGGAGTTCCTGATGGCCATTGAAAGATTGGGGGGCCTGGGAGGCGGGGTTAGAGGAGGCCGTTGAAGCTGGCCTTCACTGCATTCCCCTCTGACCTTCTCTCTGAGGCTCCTGCCAGTCACACTCTCCATGCTACCTGTCTGCTTAGGCATCCCTGTCATTCATTCATTCACTCACTCACTAATATTCAATGGCTGGGCATCCCTTTCATTCATTCATTCACTCTCTTTTTCATTCATTCATTCACTCATTAATATTTAATGACTGGGCATCCCTTTCATTCATTCACTCCCAATTTCATTCATTCATTCACTCCCAATTTCATTCATTCATTCACTCCCAAGTTCATTCATTCATCCACTCCCAAATTCATTCATTCATTCATTCACTCCCAAGTTCATTCATTCATTCACTCATTAATAGTCAGTGACTGGGCATCTCTTTTATTCACTCAATCACTCCCTCTTTCATTCATTCATTCACACATTAGTATTCAGGAATTGCTCTTAGGCTATTTCAGAGCCCTGGGGCTGAGATGGCAGGAGCTCTGAGCTCGACAGAGTGGCTCAGAGTGCTGGAGGCGTGCTTGGTTCTAGGGCCCCTCCCCAGGAGCCAGCTGGGGGGGCTCCAGGCCCTGATCAGGGCCAGCTGGGTAGGCCCTTCCTGAGCTGACCGTCCCCATCGTCCTTCCCACAGTTTTCCAGGGCGGGAGGAGCACTTCAACCTCTTGTTGGGGCGAGGGGGCCAGGCTTCTGCTGAGGACACTTCCAGGTCATTGCCTTTGGGGTCAGAGAGACCCAGGGTGAAACCTCTCAGCTTGGCCACTCAGCTCCTGGAGACCTTGAGCAGTGTCGCTGCTTTTCTGAGCTGTCCCTTCCTGGGGTATCACCTACATCTTGCAACGACACCTTCCAGCCCATGACCTTGCAGCCCTCTCTACCTGGTGACCCCTTCCTCGGACACTCACCGGGCTTCCTTCTCGCCACCCTCATGGACTCCCTCCTGGGTTCACACCTCCCCCCTTCGCCACCAGAGAGGCCTTCCTGCGGGAGGGCCACCCAGCCATACGATGCGCTGATCTGTCTCCCTCCACGCAGTGCCCTGCCACACATCTGAATTCCTATCTGTCACCTGCTAGCCTGGCCGTGCTTAGGGCAGGGACCTCAGCTCCCCTCTGAGTGGGGGCTGAGGGCCAGTGGTCTGCTTTCCAGCCCCTGGGACACACCTACCCCTTTCAGCTTTAATGAGGGTGAGATGGGGAAGGGGATTCACACTTCGGAATGTGCAGAGGTCAGTACCATCCCTAGTCCCATTTAGCAGATGAGGAAATGAGGCCCAGAGAGGTCAAGCACTTGTCTGTGGTCACACAGCAAGGGTGCACATGCCAGCTGGTGGACCCTGAAGCCCTGACGGTTCTCACTTGGGGAGAGTTTGAGGAGGGATAGCTAGACAACAGGAACACCCAGTGACCTGCTGTAGTGGGAACTTCTGAGAGTGCAATTCATGTAGCTCTTGCTGCCACTCTGGCACTGTTAGAATTCTTTTTTTTTCTTTGTTTGAGTTGGAGTCTCACTCTGTCACCCAGGCTGGAGTGCAGTGGCACACTCACAGCCACTCCAGCGTTGACCTGATGGACTCTGGCGATCCTTCCGCCTCACCCTTCCAAGTAGCCAGAACTACAGGCGTGCGCTACAACGCCTGGCTAATTTTTCATTTATTGTAGAGACAAGGTCTCGCCAAGTTGCTGGGGCTGGTCTCGAGCCCACAGGCTCAGGCAATCCACTTGCCTCGGCCTCCCAAAGTGCTGGGATTACAGGCTGAACCACCGAGCCCGGCCTGACTGCTAGAATTCTTAAAAATACACAATTCCTACCTGTAGTACTGACAGTTTTCTGAAGGGAGACACGAGGGCAGAAAGGCCTGGGCCCGCTGTGTGGCCTCTCTCTCGCCCTCTGTCCTAGGCTGGGTGGCAGGGCGGCCTCCTTCTCCCCCCGCTCCACCCATTTGGCAGGACGGCCTGTGTTGCTGGGAGGCTGGGCAGCTCGGGGGGAGGATGCGGCGGGCGGCAGATGGGTGGCACGAGGCCCTTTCAAGGCAGCTGCTGGGCAGGGGCTGCCTCTGGGGCCTTTTCAAGAGCTGTGGCCACGCACGGCAGGGGTCTGAGAAGCCCCTTTCTTTGCTTTCTCCTTCCACACCTGCTTGCCACCTGCTCCTCCAAGGGCTCCCAGCCTCCCCTTTCTTCTTGCAGGCTCCATCGGGCTCTGCCTCCCTCTCCCCAGCCTCTTCCTGCTCTCCCGGCTGAGGCCCTCAGGTGACACTCCAGGGCTCCCGGCAGACCCACCCGCCCCTCTTCCTTCCCGTGTGGATTCTGCCACTCGGCTGGGCTTCCAGGCCTTTGCCAGGCTGTTCCCCCACTCCTTAGGGCCCTTCCTGCTGTCTTCACTGGTCAGAGTCTACTCACACCACATTGAGCAAGAGCTCTTCGAGTTTCGGGTTCACATAGCCCCTAAGAGAATTTGGAGAACTAGCCAGGCGCGGTAGTGCACATCTGCAGCTGCTCAGGGTGTCCGAGGCAAGAGGATCGTTTGAGCCCGGGAGTTCAAGATCAGCCTGATCAATACAGTGAGACCCTGTCTCAAAGAAAGAGGAAGGAAGGGAGAGGGGGAGGGAGGGATGGAGGAGGGAGAGAGGGAAGAAAGGAAAGAAAGGAGGAAGAAAACCACATCTGACACACATTCGTAGTTGGCATCTGAGTGTTTTCATCACACGCATGCACAGTTGCGAAAGGTGGTGACTTGCAGCGTGCTGTGCAGCCGCCATGTGCTTTACACAAGCTCTCACCACAACTGTGGAACGGTGGGCTCTGCTCATCCATAGGCCTGCAAGCCCCACCATCACCGTGAACACATGGCCACCCCACGGCACTGCCACGCATCTGGACCAGGTTCCTTTGGGCAGATACCACGGACTCACGTTCCAATCTGCTGATGTGCTAAGGCTCAGCTCTGCGTCATCCCTCACCTCTGAATTCTGTTTCCAAAATGAATCGGGCACTTGACTCCTGGGTGAAATAAGGCTTTGGTGCCCTCCGTGTTTCTAATAACACCATCTTGCTTTCCTGCCTGAGGATGGCTGCCTCAGTGCCCAGACTCTTCCAAACTGCCTTCCCTTTGGGGCTCTGGAAGGTTTTCTTCTTTTAGTCTTTTTGTTGTGAAATGGAACATGAAGGGAGAAGGCCCATTGTGTGTGGCCAAAGTTCACGTGGACACGGAAATGTCCAGCTCAATAACATGTTGGAAAGCAAACCCTCTGGGTAAGCAGCCAGAACATTGCCAGCGCCTGGGACGCCCTATTGGGCTGCCCTGTCCCTCCTCCCTCCCATTCAAATGGAATCACCAGCCTGACGTCTTGCCCTGTCACCTACACACACGTATATTTCAACGTCGTGCCAGTGGAGTCTTGTAGTATCTGCCCCTTAGTGCTTGGTTTCTTTCACAGAACGTCATGTGTGTGAATTATTCAGGTTGTGGTGTGTATCTCTACTTGTTTTTATTCTGATGACTGTGTAATATTCCACTGTGTGAGAATCCCCCAACTTACTAATCCATTCTGCTATTGATGGACATTCGGATCATTCTCAGTTTGGGGCTATTTTGAATAAAACTGCTATGAGCGTTCATCAGCGAGTCTTCAGGTTCATACAAGTAAGCATTTCTTTGGGGTGTATGCTTGGAGAGGAGTTGCTGGATCAAGGGGGTAAAAGTATGGTTAACTGTAATAGGCACTGCCACATCGTGTTCCAAAGTGGTTCTATCATTAGTGTGTAAGAGTTTTCACTTTATCATTAGTGTGTAAGAGTTCTTGTTGCTCCACATTTTTCTCAACTCCTAATATTGTCAATTTAAAAATTTTGATCAATCTGATTGGGGTGCCGTGGTTAACTCCTTGTGACTTTAATGTTCATTTTCCTGAATATATTAATGAGGTTCAGCTCCTTTTATGTATGTATTGGCTAAAATATTCTCTCTGTGAACTGCCTGGTTTTTGCTCATTTTTATATTGAGTTCTTAGTCTTTTTTCATCACAATTTGTGGTTGTGTTTGCTCTGAAAAAAAATAAGTTCTTTGTTAGTTACATGTGTACAAAATATGTTTTCTCACTCTGTAACCTGTATTTTTTACTCGCCTTTTCATGCCTTTTGGAAAAATGACTTTAAATTTTAATGGAGTTGGTTTTACGAACTTCATGTCGTCATGTTGAAGAATCTGTCTGTGAATCTGAAGGCATAAAGACATTCTCCTATGTCACTTTCTTGAAATTTTACATTTTACCTTCAACATTTAAATATACAATTCCCCAGAAACGGATGCTGTGCATGGTGTGAGGTAGGGATCTAGTTTGACTGTCTGTCATGCATCCATTGATGTCTGGCTTCTCCTTTCTACCTCCAATCTGTTTGCCTGTCTTGTGCCAGCACCACATTGTCTTACTTACTTACCACAGCTTTGTAATGGGTGTTGGTGTTCAGTAGAGCAAATCCTCCAGCTTTGTTCTTTCTGTTTGAAAAAATGGCTCTCCACCACCCTTTGTGTTTCAACATTCATTCTTTTGAAAACAAGGATCAGTTTTCCAAGTGACACATGCACACAAACCTATAAGGATTTTGATTAAGGTTGTATTTGTTGACTCTATGAATCAGCTTGCAAAGAATTGACTTTAAAATATTGAGTGGTCTGAAGATTACATATCCCTTCATTATTTTTCCTTTTAATCACATTGTATCATTTTCTGAGTATTTTTTGGGTGAACTGATTTTTAAAAACGATTAAGTGCCAGCAATATTTGGGTACAGCACAGTCACAAAAATGACTGCCACTCGGCAACGTTTCCAGGTTTCTTTGTACCCCTCCTCTGGCCTGGCATCAAAAGGACTTCAAGCTGTGCCTGTGTCCAGGCCTTCCTTCTGTCCCTCTTCCTTTGCCACTCAAAAGCCAGCCCAGAACTGGGCCTAGTAAATGGGTACTGAAGTGAACACTACCTGTTGCAGGCTCATCCCAAGTGTTCAACTCACTGCTAGAAAACTGACGATCCAATCCACACCAGCATTCTAAGGACAGGCCAGGCAGGATTTCTACTCACTGTACAAAACAATATTTTTCTTTTTTCTTCTTTTTCCCCTCCCTCTCTCCCTCCCTCCCTCCTTCCGCCCTCTTTCTTTTCTTTTCTTTCTTCTTTTCCCGCCCTCCTTTTGTTCTTTGCTTCCTTCTTTCTTTCTTTCCTTCCAGGTCTTACTCTGCCACCCAGTCAGCCATGGCACAATCACAGCTCATCACAGCCTCAACCTCCTGGGCTCAGGCGATCCTCCCACCTTGGCCTCCAAAGTAGCTGGGACTACAGGTACTCACCACCATGCCTGGCTAAATTTTTTGATTTCTTATAGAGTCAAGGTCTTGCTATGTTGCACAGGCTGGACTTAAACTCCTGGACTCAAGCAATTAACCCTCCATGGCCTCCCAAAGTGCTGGGATTACAAGCACATGCCACCATGCTTGGCTAATTTTTATTTCATTTTTTTGTAAAGATGAGGTCTTGCTATGTTGCCCAGTCTGGTCTCAAGTGATGCTCTTGCCTCAGCCTCCCAAAGTGCTAGAATTACAGGCATGAACCACCGCTCCCACCAACATTTTCCAAAAGTAGTTTATTGAGTTTTCTCCTATTAGAAAAGTTTTATACATACTCATTATAGAATATTTATAAATTGCCAACAGGTAGGAAACGGCCATATTCCCATTCCTTAGAGATCATTTGCTGGCCCATTTGCTACGTTGCCTTTCATCTTGTCTCTGAAAACATTTCATGCTTGTTTTTGTTGTTGTCATTGTTGTTTTGAGTTGGAATCTCACTCCGTCACCCAGACTTGAGTGCCATGGCACACTCACAGCCATCCCAGCGTCAATCTGCTGGGCTCTGGCGATCCTTCCGCCTCAGCCTTCCAAGTAGCTGGAACTACAGGTGCGCGCTACCACACCCGGCTACTTTTTGATTTATTGTAGAGATGAGGTCTCGCCAAGGTGCCCAGGCAGGTCTCGAACGCGCGGGCTCAGGCAATCCACTCACCTCAGCCTCCCAAAGGTGCGGAATTACAGGCTGAGCCACGAGCCCGGCTTTGTTTGTTTTTTTTTTTAAACTTGAGGTCGCCCTGTATTTAGAGTCTTGCGCTCAGTCTTTCTCACTTAGCATTAAAGCACGAGCCTTCTCCCTGTGATTCCAAACTCTGGAAATATCATGGCCAATGGCTTACCCGCATGGGAAGCTGGGACCCCGTGGTATAAGGTGTCTATGACTTTCTTCTGGAGTTTGCCACGTCTGGTGAACATCTCTGGTTGCCAATTAGCCTTGTCCCCACCCACCGGGGATTGTGTCCCCAGGTAGGGTCCTGAAGTGGATTCCAGACTCAATGAATATGACCAGAGGCCTGTGAGAAGGTGACAGTGGGATATACAAGCCTCAGTGGTGCTGCTCTGGGCAGGTGTCCCTTGAAGACTTGCTACTGTCAGGCCCTTGCTTATACAAATGCTTCAGGCCGTAGCTTCTCACATGGTCCATGGTGGGATCATGGGCCCCAGCCAGTGCAGTCCCCCATCTCTGTGCCCTGCTCCTGTTCCCAAGTATCTGGCAACTTGTGGTCCAGCCCCAGAGAGTTGCCCGAGATGCAAGATACTGCAATATTCAGACCCAGGAGAGGCATGTTCCCCATTGGGTCCATCACATGGCTCTGCTACGGCCCCTTCCTCCAGGAGAAATGTGTCTGAGCAACTGACCCCAGGAATAACAACCATTAATCATAATGGCGGCTTACTTTTACTGAGCACTTACTATGTACCAGACACTGCTACAAGTACTTAAGGTATATTATCTCATTTAATCCTCAAAACAATCCCGTAAGGCTAATACCATTATGAGTTCATTTTACAGCTGAGGGACACGAGGCACATGCTCAAGGTCACACAGCTGGATGGGAGGCAAGCCAGATGATGACCCCCAGACAGGCTGGTTACAGAACTCAGTCCCTTAACCAACACCCCATAAGCTGTGGGTGAACCCAGTCCCTGCCCCTGGGTCCGCCCATCCACTCATTCATCAATTCATTCATTCATTGAACGTTTATTGAGCTTCGACTCTGTGCCAAACACTTACCATCCATGCCACCGGCGAGGCAGGTTTCATCGTCATTCCTATTTTACAGATGAGGCAGCTGATGCTCAGAGAGGTTAAGTACATGCACAAAGACACATAGCCAGCAAGCCATTCGGCAGAGTTGGAGGAGGCAGGTGCCTGGCCTTCAGAAGGTGACATGGCCAAAACAGAGCAGACCTGGTGTGCCCTGCAGGGAGGTGATCTCTCCATTTGGGGGAGGAGGTGGTGTGGCCTCAGGGGGCTGAAATGACCTGTGCAAAGCCACACAGCCAGAAAGTCACAGAACCTGAACTCGAATCCAGCCTGCTTGGAACTGTCTGGACTTCTCTGCAGGGGAGGGGCTTTAGGCAGAGAAAGGCTGCGATTGGCTTGTGGATGTGCAGGGGTGAGTCTGAGGTGGGAGACAGGGAGGAAGGTGAGGCCCTCCTGAACCCACACACACTGACTGCCCACACATGCCGGCCCCTTTTGGCTAGACCACCTCCATTTTGCAAATCTAGAAACTGAGGCAGAGAGAACACATAACCTTCCACAGTCATCCAGTTAGTAAGTAGCCAAGCCAGGATCGGAGCCTGGCTTTTTCAGCTCCCGCCAGTCATTGCTCCAGGTTTTCTTTAAAAGTCCATGTCCCCCGGGTGGGTTTTCCACAGCCCCAGGAAGTTTGCAGGGGGCAGTGGGTCATCCCAGGGCTGGGCCAGGGTGGGTGCTGGACTTAAATGAGTCAGCATAGGTCTGCCCTCCAGCTGCTCCAGCTGGGATGAGCCAGGCCCTTTGCAGACTCAAGACCACCTGAGGGCCAAGAGGAGGAGGGCACTGATTCTGGGGCCAGAGTTGGCTGGGCTCAAGTTCAGATCCTGCCACTCTTGGCTGCGTGACTTTGGACAAGTTGCTTCACCTCTCTAAGCCTCCCAGCATGTACTGTGGAATGGAGACAATCACAGCCTGCACTGTGCAGGAGGAGGTGAGGGTTAGATGAGGCCGCAAGGACAAGGGCTTGTGAAGGGGCTCCTTAACCCCACACTACTAAGGTTCTTGTGAGGATTAAGTAACTCAGAGCCTGACATGTTCAGCCAAACTGCTCTCTCCCGTCTGTGATCAAGCTGCCTGTACTCTCTGGGCCTCTGCTACTTCCTGCTAGGGTTATTGCCAGGCTAATGCATCTGTCACGAGGCTTAGGACGCAGCTGGGGCTCAGTCAGTGCTGGCTGCTCTTGTGTCATCATTATTGTCGCCATTGCCCTGTGAAGGCAAGGCCTTGGGATCGTAGGTCGATTTCAGTTCCGCCTTGCCTCGGGCTTCGGTCGCACGCCCATGTTGTGTGCTCTGGAGCCCATGAACCCTGTTCCTGAGTAGGGAGGAAGTTGAGTCCGCAGCACCCATGACCCCAGCTCCACAGGGCAACCTCCCTGGGATGTCTGGAAAATGTCAGCCCTTGGCCTTTTCAGGCGCCCGACTGGGGATTATCCATCTGAACGCAGCTGATGCGTCTTTGGGTAAACTCAGGAGGTGGTTCTGCCTGCCCAGCCTTCCCGTGGGCCATACTCGAGTTCCCGTGAGATGGCCCCAGGGCCAGCAGACCAAGGACAACCATGGCATGAGCTTTCTTTCCCTTTTTTCCTTGGCTACCAGGCTCTATCACATAGAAGTGACTTCGCAGTGGAGTGGCACTGTTTTGTTTTGTTTTTTAATTTTAGATTCAGGGGGTCCATGTGTTGGTTTGTTCCTTGGTATACTGCATGGTGGTGAGACTTGGCTTCCAGGGAACCCATCACCTGAGCAGTAAACCTTGTATCCAATAGGTCATTTTTCAGCTTCACTCTCTCCATCCTCTCCACTTTTGAGTCAGGTGTTTATTATTTCCATTCGTATGCCTGTGTGTACCCAGTGTTCAGCTGCCACCTATAAGTGAGAACATGTGGTATTTGGTTTTCTGTTTCTGAGTTATTTCTTTTATTATTTTTATTTTTTGAGTTGGAGTCACTCCGTCTCCCAGACTGGAGTACAGTGCACGTTCCCAGCCACCGCAGCCTCAACCTGCTGGGCTCCGGCGATCCTTCCGCCTCAGCCTTCCAAGTAGCTGGAACTACAGGCACGCGCTACCACGCCCGGCTCATTTTGATTTTATTGTAGAGATGAGGTCTCGCCAAGTTGCCCAGGCGGGTCTTGAACCCGCGGGCTCAGGCAATCCACTCACCTCAGCCTCCCCAAGCGTGAGATTACAGGCTGAGCCACCGAGCCCAGCTCTGAGTTATTTCAATGCAGATAGTAACTGCCAGCTCCACCCATGTTGCTGCAAAGACATGAGTTCATTCTTTTTTATGGCTGCGTAGTACTCCGTGTTGTAGATGTACCACATTTTTTCTCCAGTCCACTGTTGATGGGCATCTAGGCTGGTCCACGACCTTGCTTTTGAAGCTCAGGTCTTGAAGCCCACTTCCCCAGCCCCTCTGCTCCCTGCTGCGCCACCTCTAGCAAGGGGCTTCCTTGGAGCCTGTTTCCTCCTCTGCAAAGGGAGAGGACTAAGAACCCTCTGTTCTGCCTCCTTCTGGCTGTGTGGACCTTGCGCCTCCTTCCTCCCGCTGAGCCTCAGTTTCCTCTCCTGTAAAATGGGAATTGTGACCATGCCACCAGGCTGTGAAGAGGAGCACTCAGAGGGAGCAGTCTGGGGTCCTCTGTGTGGCCAGCACTGTGTACCAGCAACCGGAAAATAGTAAGACCCTCTAGGGTTGAAAATTGAAGGTTTTATGGGCAGGGTTTGTAACAAAGCAGAGACTTTCTGAAGAGTTTTGACAGCCAAGCTTTGGGGTTTGATCCCAACCTGGGTCCTCGGCTCCTGGGTTGCGGGAGGAGGCTAGACAGACACCCTGGGGGAGGGTTCGCTTCACTCAGGTGGTGGCAGTGGGTGTCCACCTCCACCCCCACCCGGTCCAGCATGTGCCCGTTTTACAAGGTGCACCTGACTGCCAGCCAGTGCCTGGGGCAGGGCCCGCCGGGACACGCCTGCAGGACAACATGCCAGTGAGCCGGCCAGGCCCCTCCCACTACCGCTGACACCGCACAATCAGAGAGGAGCCCCACCCAAGGGGGCCTGCAACCCACATGCAGCTACCAGTGCCAGAGGAGGCTGACACAGTCCGTGCAATGCTGGATGTGGTTGTGTGTGTGTGTGCACACGCACATGGAGATCAAGTCGAGGGGGGGCCGTGGCTGCAGGTTGCTGCCCAGACCCAGGGCCACCCAGCCACCCTGCCCCATGTGCCTGAAACCCTTTAGCATGGCTAGGACTGGTCCTGAGACCCCACCCATTCCTCCCCAGCCCCAGTGCCCCACGCCCTGTCACCTGGCCAGTGCTGTGGTCTCTAGCTTTGGGGGCCACTGTTGAGAAGATCAAGCTTGGGGACAGGCACACCTGGGTTGGCATCCCAGCCCCTCTTAGTGGCTGAAGAGCCCTAGGCAAGCTGCTTCACCTCTCTGAGGCTCGGTATCCTTGTCTAGAGGGTGAGGAGGACAGAGCCTGTCTCCTTTGAGGTGTCATGACTGAAAAATCTGGGAAGAGTCAGAGTCCACACCTGTGGTGACAGCCTTCTGTGCAGCGGGTCCTTGGAGTGAAACAGGCCTTTCCCTTCCCTTTTACTGTTCCAGCTGGCCCTGCCTGCAAGCTAGTGGGAAGGGATGAGATTGGAGGAGGCAACAGAAATGGGAGACCCACATCCCAGGAGATCAGCTGGGGACACAAACACGGGGCGCACCTCTGCAGTTCTTCCAGGCAGAAGACACAGCAGCAGTAAGGCTCACACGCTCCAAACCATCATCTCCTCCCGTGGGCTCAGGGTGGCCGCAGGGGTCTGCAGAGTGCTGACAGGAGAGTGCACTTTAGGAGACACCTGAAGCAAGACCTCCCCCTCCACACAATCCCTGTCCCAGGAATCACGCCATCTCTACTTGTGCACCTCTGTGATGGGACCTCCCTCTCCTCCAATGCCACCCACCCCAACTCTGTGGAACAGCTTTGTCTTTGTGTGGTGCCCAAAGCCAAAGCGACTTCTGGAGTGGTCTGATCAACATGCACTGCGGGGACGGGTGTGGTGGCTCAGGCCTGTAATTCCAGTACTTTGGGAAGCTGAGGCAGGAGAATTGCTTGACTTTAGAAGTTCAAGACCAGCCTGGGCAACATACTGAGATCTTGTCTCTACAAAAAATAAAAAAATCAGTCGGGTATGGTGGCATATGCCTGTAGTCCCAGCTACTTGGGAGGCTGAGGTGGAAGAATCACCTGAGCCCAAGAGGTTGAGGCTGTGGAGCTGTGATTGTGCCAGCCTTGGAAGACAGAGTGAGACTACAACTCAAAAAAATTAAAATAAACACACACTGGAGCAGCAAGCGCCTCCTTTGTCCTAAAGACTAGGCTTCTGCTCATGCACCCCCATTTTGTTTGTTTATTTCTCCTGGCACATATCACTTTCGATCATACCACGATCTAGGGCTACTAGCAACTAAAGCTCATTTCTTCACAGCTCTTTCCCTCCACTTCCTTCTTCCCTTCCTCTCTCCTTCCCTCCCTCCTTCATTCTTGTTTTTTATCCCAGCTCAGAGCAAAGCAATTGCTCAACTGTTCAATTTATTCCAAGGTGTACTGAGCCCCTGGGAATGCCAGCCCTGTTCTGGGTACTGGGGTTTCACAGATGAATACGACCTGCTTCTTGCTTACAGGAGTGTCCCAGGGGTAGTGGAGAGACATAAAGATGACAATTACAACACGCCTGGAGTTGTAATTGAAGGACCTCAGGGCGTGAGCAATTACTGTATTTGCCCAAATACAAGGCCACCCAGATAGAGGTTAAGGGCAACCCCCCATTCTCTCCATGAGAAGACTCAAGAGAGAGCTGAATCATATAAACTTTAAGGGGTGGAATGAAATAGTCAGACATCTACTTGTAATATTTAATTTATTATATTAGTTAGACACATGTATTTAGAATTGTTTTTATATAAAATAATAACTTGGAGAGATTGCTTTTGTCCACTTCCAAACTTCAAGAAACCATTTGACTCAAATTATTTTCTACATGGCTTTGACACGGGTGTCACCGTCATGGTGGGGTGGGGGTGCTTTTTACCAGAGCATGTCCTAGTCACAGAAACCCAGATGCTAAAACCCAGCTCTTTCCAATCCATGGATCAAGCCACCCTGGACTCTGGGTCCCCACCATGGGTACCGTCGACATCATGTCAGGATTGTGAATCTTCATGTGCAGTGGGCGTGTGTGTGATCGCCACAACATGGCCACTTACTGGGGTGTCCCGGAAGCGACCTTTAGGAGGCCTGTTCACAACAACCTCTCATCCTGCAGTCACAAAGTCCAGCTGGCTCTGTGTTATCTGAGGGAAATTCCCTCGATTCCTTTTACAGGAATGCTGACCTCCAAATGCATCCCAGGCTCGCATGAATGGAAGGTGTATCGCGCTAGGGCACCCTTCCCAAATGAAGCTTTGGGGTTAAAAATGAAGGAATGAGAGTACCTGTCATAGGAGAAATGGGTAGCTCCCATACAAGGCAGCCTTACTGTCAGACGTAGGACAACTCAGGGAGGGCGGGGAGCGAAGGCTTCCCAGGGTTGCAGGCCTGGGGCTGCCTCGCAGCATGAGAACCCTAGGGGACCGGCCCTGCACTGTGGGTAGAAGGCCCTGAGAAAGTGGGAGGAGCCTCTCTTCTGGACATCCCCTTTTATTCACAAAGCTCCAGGCTGGTTTTGCCCCTTCCCAGCTGGGAGATCTCAGGCATCTCTCTTTTGCTCTTGGAGTCTCAGTTTCCCTATCAGTGAAGTGGAGGCCATAACAGTATTCCATAAGGTCTCAAGGGACACAAAAAACAGAGTTAAAAAAACTGGTTTGGAATTGGGTCTTCTTGGGCAAGTCATTGCAGCTCCTGGGTCTCAGTGTACCAGTCCGTGAAATGGAGCCGGATAGGGCATAGACTAGTCGACTTCACAGCCCACTGGTTGTGGCCCTTGTGCCTGCCCCAGAGAGGTGCTCTAAAAGTACCTCTGGGGGAACGAACGAATGAGGAATTCCTGTCACTCCCCCCACCTCTTCCCATGGCAAGTCCTTCTTGTCCTCAGATGGGGCTTACGTGCCACACCCACACCCCCCCCCGCAGCCCACAACCACGAAGCAGTGTCTTCTCACTCTATTTTGTTTTGTTTCTTCCTGGCTTTGGTCACTGTGCTATGTATGTGACCTTAATTGCTTGTCATTTCTGTCTTCCCCACTACACTAGCAGGCCATCTCCAAGAGAGTGGGGACCCTGTCTGTATCCACAGGCCCAGCACCGTGCCTGGCACATTGGATGTGCTCAATAAATATTTTAATAAAGGAGCGAGTGAATTAACGAATATGGGTTCCCTCCTCCCAGTCTCTGGGCACCACCTGGGGTTTCTTCTACTGGTAGGCACGTGGACTGGGGGTAGAAAAGACCCCACCCTCACCCTGTCAGCCTGGCTGTCTTGTCTCCAGGCCCTTCACATGGTCCCAGGCGCTCTCCTGCCTATGGGTGCGTCCCCGCCCCCACCCCACCCCGGGCCACCCGATCCCCGCACCGCGCGACCAGCGCCGCCGGGGCCCAGCGCCTGGAAGAGGACCTGGCACACAGTAGTCCTGCTCCTAGTGCTGGAATAAATGAGCGGAAGGCCAGCAGGGGCCGGGCCTGGCACCTGAGGGCACCCAGCTGCCCTGCGCGCCTTCCTTGCCCGGGCGCGGGCGCGGGCGCGGCGAGGGCGGGAGCCTCGGCTGCGCCTCTCCCGCCGCCCGGTGCAAACTTTCAAAAGATGCGGCGGCCGCGGCCCCGCCCCTGCGCGGTTGGAGGCGGCGGAGGCGGGGGCGGAGCCGGCGGGCCCGGGCCGTGGCTCCGCCCCCTCCGCCCGCAGGCGCCGCCGCCGCCTCCCTCCCGGCGCCCGCCCAGCTGTCGCCCGCCGGCTCCCCGAGCAGCGGCGATGCCCGGAGCCCCGACCCCGGCCGCGGTCCCCGGCCCGCCGCGCAATTAGCCTCCGCGCCCCCGAGCGCGCCGCCGCCAGCGCCGCGCCCGACGCAGCGATGGGCAACACGGTACACAGGACCCTGCCAGGTACGCCGGGGAGCCCTGCCAGGGCGGCGGGCGCCGGGCTTCCCTTGTCCTCCGGGGGCCCCGCGGGGTGACTCAGGGAGAGCCGCCGCACGCCCCTCGGAGTCCTCGGCGCGCTGCGCGCTGGCGTCCCCGGTGTCCCCGGTGCCTCCCGGCCCCCGGCCCCGCGCGCGCCCCGCGGCTGGGCTTTGCGCGCCGGGAGGGCGGGTACCGCGTCCTGGTTACCTTGGGGACCCCCGTCCTCATTCCCCCGGTTTAGCCAGATGCGCGAAACGTCTGCTGGGGCGATGCCGCGCGCCCCCTCGCCTTTGTTCCAGTCCGAGGGCGCCGATGAGCGAACCGGGTGTAACCCGGGGGGTGACTGGAGCTGGTCCCGCCCTGGCTTCCGACGGCCGGGAGCCGACCGTGGTGCCAGAGACAGTACAGCCGAGATAGGGGGTGCTCGCAGGGGTACCCCGGTTTCCAGCCTCCCAGCGCCCCCGCGGCACATGCTGTCTTGCCCTGGCCACGTTCCCACGCGCACCCGGGCTGCGCCCCCCTCTGGTGTCCGCTCAGCTGGGGGCTCTTCGGTCCCCTCAGAGTCGCTGCTGCAGAACGCATCGCCCCCTAGGTAAAGCCACCCCAGAATTTCCGGGAGCGGAGTAAGGGGATCCGGAGGGGGCAGTGGGGTGGGAGGAGGGAGGCCTTACTGGAAAATACCTGGTGATTATGGATGATCAGCGCGCGGGCGCAGAGGCTCTGTGCCGGCGTTTTGCATACCCCAGCTCGGTATGCAAAGAAGCTTCGCGATAAAGATGTGCATCCCAATCTTACAAATGAAGAAATTGAGGCCCAGAGAAGGGGGAAATGACTCAGCTAAGGTCACACAGCTAGTGGTGGGAGAACCTGGCCAGGGACGTGTCTGTGTGCCCTCCCCCAGTTCCCAAGTATTTTGCCTTTAGGTGGGTCTTTGTAGCATTCTTTGGGCAAAAGGCAGAGAGGTGTGTGTGTGTGTGTGTGTGTGTGTGTGTGTGTGTGTGTGTGTGTGTGTGTGTAAAGCACAAAGGCTCAGCTGGCTGAGGAAGCACTAACACTCCTGCATAGCCCTTCCCTCCTAGGCATGACATGCAGTTATCAAAAATAATTGTTTCTTCCCCTGGAGGGGGTTGACATGGGTGGTGCCAGCCCGCATCCAAGGCCAGCTCGAGGCAAAGGGGCCGCCTCCTGCTTTATAAGCCTCGGGGCAACTTTAGGGCAACTGCACTCAAGCCTTCAGATTCTCAAGGGGGTGGAGGCACCAGCTAGTCTGTGGCAGAGGTGGGACTAGAACTCAGGTCTGCTATCTGCAGGGTAAGGCCTCCTGTGGAAACGGCCATTTCCCGGATGGGGATCACCCCATCCAATGGTCAGGAGGTGTTTGGGACATGGACAGGCGCACAGCAAACGTCCTGGCCACCAAGGCGCTGGGCTGAGGTACCTGTGCACAGGCCCTTTTGTTGGAGTTCTTCGTTAAGAAATGTGTATGCTGTTCTAGTAAGAAGCCGTTCTGCCACCTGTGGGTCAGCCTTGGGTGGGTGAAGGGACCGGCACATGTCAGGTGGCCTAAATATAGCTGGCCATGTATCCTTCTTGGCCCCCAGGCCGCAAGTGAAGATTGGCCGTGCCTCCCTATGGGAAATGCATTCTCCTCTGGGGCTTGGAGCTTGTGTGGCGTTTGAGGAAGGGGGCAGAGCTGGAATTCCTGAGCCAGATCAGTGGCAGGTGCCAAGAAGATGAAGGGTCGTTTATTGTTTTCCGACCTGCCTATGATTGGTTTCTTGCACATGCTGTGCTGTCTTTTAGACCTCTGTGTTCAGAGAGTGATGTTCCCCACACCTGGGCTATCCTTTCTTGTCAGGACCATCTTTCAAAAGCCAGTTCAGTTGCCACCTCCTCCAGGAAGCCTCCCCTGACTGTCCACAGTGTCATTCTTTGCTCTGCTGCCCGGATCCTTCCCAAGTCCCTGCTCATCCGATGTCTGATCACGCTGCACTGTCGTTGCCGTCTCCATGCCTCTCCTGGGGGTTCCCTGAGGACAGAGCCTTTGGCTTGATCATCTTGTATCCCTGATTGCCCACCCCAGAGCCTGGTGCCTGGCTGGGGCTCAGAACCTGACGGTGGGGGCCAGACGCTGCCTGGATCTCAGGCTGAAAGAGCACTTGGCGCAGACGTGCCCTGTCGAATCCTGTGCTTTCGTGCTCAGGAAAAGGACACATGCGTGGGGTTCGTTCAGCGGGCCTTGAAATAGAGAGCTGGCATTTGCCGAGCACCTGGATTCCCTGCCAGGCTTCCTGCATATGTGGCTTCATTTACACGCCAGGCGCGCCGCTCTTCAAGGCTCCCGCCACTGCTGAGCCCTCTGCTTCGAACATTCGCCCCCGTGCGGGGCCTCCCACAGCCCCCCCAGGCTTCCTTTGGGCTTCTGCTCCAGTGTGGTCTGCCAGTGCCCCACCTCCTCGACCTGCTGGGAGTTTCTTCTTAGCGCGTCCCCATGTGACACGCTGTGTGCATAGTCAGCCGCTTGTCTGTCCCCTCAAGAAGATTCTGTTTCGTTTGCTGCCCTATGTCCAGTACGTGGAGCAGTGGTTTGCAGGTAGTGAATGTTCAGTGAGGACATGCTGGGTGACTGAATGGATGTAACTCAGCCTGCAATGTGGGTGTACCCATTTTACAGATGAGAAACCAAAGCTCAGAGAGGCACGATGGCTTGTCCCAGCTCACACAGCTCCTCTGTTTGGCAGAACTGGGATTAAAATCCCCCTTTAGCTGGGCACAGTGGCTCACGCCTGTAATCACAACACTTTGGGAGGCGGAGGCGAGAGGATTGCCTGAGCCCAGGGATTCGAGATCAGCCTGGGCAACATGGCGAGACCTTGTCTCTACAATAAATTAAAAAATTAGCTGGATGTGGTGGTGCATGCCTATGGATCCAGCTACTTGGAAGGCTGAGGTGGAAGGATCCCCTGAGCCCAGCAGGTAGAGGCTGCGATGGCCGTGAGCATGCCATTGCACTCCAATCTGGGCGACAGTGAGAGTCTGACTCACAAACAAACAAACAAACAAAAAAGAAATCCAGCTTTATTGAGCTCCAGAGTCCTGCATTCTGACTCTGCCACGTGGTGGCCTCCCGGGCCGTGGTCTAGATGACGTATATTGGGTGCCCCGCCACACGCATGGCAGGCTACACCGTACAACAAGGGAATGCCAGAGAGAGGGAAGCTTCTCTATGCCCGATGCGGGGAGGCCTCTTGATGGCTCTCGCAAGGTCCGTCGGCATATTCGGATGGATGCCCTTTGCACTGAAGTGTGCCTCTGCTTGGCCCCTGCTGTGCCCTATCCATCTTCTCTCCTGTTGCAGGTCAGTCCTGCGAAGTCAGGGGCCGTTCTCCGTTTTTCAGCTGAGAAGACTGAGGCACTGGAGGTGGAGACACCTCAGGCAGGGCAAGGCTGATTCCTAATGACACGCAGTCCTTCTCTCCGGGCTCCAGTAGCCTTCACCTGGGTTGTGTAAGGGGGAAATCGTCGGCAGGTGGGGCTGGGGGAGGCAGCATTCCAAGGGGTGGGTGGGTTGGGGAGGACTCTTCCTCCCTTCTCCCACCAGCACATTCCAGGTCCTTCCCTCCTGCCTGGGGGTTCCCTCGCCCTTCTGGTTGGAGAAGAGGCTGCATTCAAGCCGCAGGTTGGGTTTAATCATTAAGTTTCCCAAGTTTGACCTAGCCAAAGACCGCCCTGTTCTGTGCCAAGCCCTGGGTTGAGGGCTTCACCCAAAGTAGCTATTTTATTTTATTTGAGTCAGGGTCTCACTCTCTGGCCAAGCTGGAGTGCAGTGGCATAGTCATAGCTCACCACAGCCTCCAATTTTTGGGCTCAGGCGATCCTCCCGCCTCAGCCTCCTGAGTAGCTGGACTACAGGTGCATACCACCACATCTGGCTAATTTATTTTTTTATTGTAAAGATTGGGTCTTGCTATGTTGCCCGAGCTGGTTTCA
Source organism: Cephalopachus bancanus (assembly GCA_027257055.1). Lineage (NCBI taxonomy): Eukaryota > Metazoa > Chordata > Mammalia > Primates > Tarsiidae > Cephalopachus > Cephalopachus bancanus. The sequence continues at coordinate 522,602 of JAPVLO010000007.1, forward strand.
TACTCTTAGCCTCCAGCAATCCTCCTGCTTCGGCCTCCTATGGGATTACAGGCATGAACCATCACGCCTGGCCACCATGGTACCTATTTTAAAGCCTTATAATCTTTTAGGAGGGCTGTGTTTATCCCCATTTTACAGGGCAGCAAATGGAGGGCCCGTGAGGTCACAGATGTGGTGTGGAGGGAGAAGCATCTTCCTAACCTAATGGATGGTCTGCAAATGCTGTGTCCAGGCAGGATACCCTTGCACCCGCCCCTGACACCTTGCCACCCTCCCCTGTAGAGCCCCTTTCTCTGTCTGGCCCTAGGAGGGGCCATGTGGGTGTCGGGTACACACAGATGGGTCCCATCTGCTGCTCTCAGGCTTCCTGTCTGAGCCGGGGTGGAGACGCTCCCGGGGCCCGGCAGCCACTGACTCCCGGCATCTGGGCCTTCTCAGCTCCTGGAGGACAGCGACCTTTGTCACTCCCCTCCCAGTGGCAGGCGGCACAGGTGGCCCCGTGAACAATCTGCCCTCTCTCCACTTCCCTCCCTCCTTCACCCACACGGTTTAAATCCGGTGTCCCTTGCCTGTCTTGCCCCTTCTGCTGCCCTTCGTCCATTAAGTGTGACTGTTGTAGCCTGCACTGAGCCCCCAGGGTGACAGTGGTCTTTCCAGCAACCCTGAAGTCTCCATGGCTCAACAGCACAGGGCCGGGGCCTGACCAGCCAAGGCTCCCTGGGAACAACCTGCAGGGGTGCTGGGGCCTGGATGGGGGTGGTGTGTGTGGCATGGTCTTAGGTATCAGTGGGAGTCAGGAGAGGGGCCGGGGGCTGTCCCGTGCGTAGGGACAGTGGAGAAGTGGTTCAAGGTGAGTCAGAGCCATAACGAACTAGGGTCTTCCTCTGTTTTTATCCACTTCCTGTGGCCACTTCTCCCTTCTCTCTGTCTGTCTCTCCAGGGTGTGGGAGTAAGGGAGGGCTTCCTGGAGGCAGTGACATGTGAAGAAAAGTCCAACTGACATTCAGGTGGGAGTTGGTGTTCCCAACTCAATGTCATCTCCTTTCTGCCTACCTTTAGGGTCTTTTGTGACTTGGTCACCCTCCTTGCATAAGGGTTACACGCCTAGGCTGGGGCCACCCTGAAGTCTGCATTTTCCTGGGTGTGCACCTTCAGTCATCTGGGGGGCACTGCAGTGTGTCAGGCACTGGGGTGTACCTGTGAGCCCAATCAGCTGCCCACATAGGATGGCCCCTGTGGGAGGGTCAGCATGCCCCCATAGAGGTGTCATTACATGGTCTTAGGCATCAGTGGGAGTCGGGCTGGAGGCTGTCCTGTGTTTGGGACAGTGGAGAAGTGGCTTGAGAGCACTTGGGACTGCTACCCTCTGCCCCAGAGAGGTGGCAGCTGTACACAGCACCCCAGATGAGGCCCAGCCTCTGGATCAAATGGCTTATCCACTGGGTTGTGCTTTTTTTTTTGTTTTGTTTTGTTTTGAGTTGTTGTCTCACTCTGTCGCCTAGGCTGGACTGCCATGGCATGCTCACGGCCACCACAGCCTCGACCTGCTGGGCTCAGGTGATCCTTCCACCTCAGCCTTCCGAGTAGCTGGAACTACAGGCGCTCTCTACCATGACTGGCCTGTTCTTTGATTTATTGTAGAGCCAAGGTCCCACCAAGTTGCCCAGGCTGGTCTCGAACCCCTAGGCTCAGGCATTCCTCTCGCCTTGGCCTCCCAAAGTGTTGGGATTACAGGCTGAGCCACTGTGCCCTGCCTTTTTTTTTTTTAGACTGGAAAATATAGTTTATTTAAAAAGTAAGTTAGAGAGAGGAGATTCACCTTCCCAAAGTAGGAAATGGTACCAAAGCCAGGGAACATGGCCACACCAGAGTCTAGATGGCCGCCTTTTTTTTAAAGAGGATTTTTTTTCTTTTATTTTAAAGCTGTGGGGTACAATTTAGGATTAGGTATACAGGTGGTCATCGGACAGGTAAAGTTTGGGCCTCCCTTTGGTCCCCAGTGACTGCTTTTTAAAACAACCTTTAGCCGGTGCGATGGTTCACACCTGTAATCCCAGCACTTTGGGAGGCCAAGGCAAGAGGATTGCTTGAGCCCAAGGGTTTGAGATCAACCTGGACAACGTGGTGAGACCTTGTCTCTACCAAAGGAAAAAAGAATTAGTCGGGCTTGGTGGCACGTGCCTGTAGTCTCCGCTTCCTGGAAGGCTGAGGCAGAAGGATTGCCTGAGCCCAGCAGGTCGAGGCTGCTATGAGCTGGGATGGTGCCACTGCACTCCAGCCTGAATGACAGAGTGAGACCCTGACTCCAAAAAATAAATAAATAAAATTAAAACTCTTTAATGATATAGAACAGAATAAAAATAAAATATCGGTTGCATTAGCACAGTGAGAATATTTTGCGTCATAAACTTTTGTTTCGGTTGTGCACACGCGTGTGTGATGCATGTGTTTCATGTGTCGCAAAGTAAAGTGTGTTTCTCTCTGTGGGTCGCCACCAGGGTAGTTGAGAGTTAGAAGGCCACAGCCTGCAGCAGTGGAAGACTAGGTGAGGGGTTAGAACCAGACCTCGGAGTCGGGCTGGGGGGTTCAAATCTCAACTGGGCCAGTTCCTCAAACCTCAGCTGACCTCTCTATGCCTCAGTTTTTTCACCAGGAAACAGGGAGCCCAGGGCTGGCTTCCACGTGTTGGTGGTGGTGACAGTTAAGTGGAAGAGAGCAGGTTAGTGTTGGGTTCATGCCCAGGATAGCAGTGGTCACAGTCATGGGAACAGAGATCTCGGGCCTGCCCCTGTATCCCTGCATGGGGCTGGCTGACAGGTGCCCATCCGTCACCTTTGCCTTGAAAACCTGCCCCCAGTGACTGCAAGCCTCCCACCTAGGCACCCTGTCTCATGCACTGGAGCAGTCCTGGGGGGTCTCTTGGGCTCTTCCCCGGATACCTGGTTTCTGGGGAGAGTCACCTGGCAGGCTGCATTGACAGTTCCCACATGTTCACCAAACCTCCAGGCCAGGTTCCATGCTGGTGGGCAAACAGAGCCTGTGGGTCCTCCCGTCCTAGCAGGAGACCCACAAGAACACAGCAGTCACAGTAAGGGTCAGAGCAGGAGGAGCTCAGGGGCTTGTGGGAGCCCAGAGGAGGATGCAGAGAGGCTTCCTGGAGGAGGTATGCTCTGTCTAGCTGAGATCAGAAAGAGACCTTAGCTAGGAGAAGGGAATGGGAAAGGATGTTCAAGGCCTGATGTGCAGGGACTGAGGGAGGGAGGGCAGGACAAGTGGGGGCTGTGGGGCACTGGGGGTCCCCGTGCAAGGCATGTGGGGTCACAGCGGCAGGCGGGGGCGGAGGAGGTCTTGCAGGCAAGCTTCGGGCAGGAGGCCTGGGTTTCTCCGCTGCCATGCCCCACGGGACAGGGTGCTGCATGGGCCAGCAGGTGCCTGGCATTTCCCCGGGCTGGGATGCAAGGGATGCTCCGAGCAGCAGTGCAGCCTTCCCCACAGAGGAAAGGAGTCAGCTCTGCCTCTTACGAACCAAAGGGCTTTCTGTACTTACGGTGCTTAAAATAGAAGCTCTGGCTGGGCGTGGTGGCTCACACCTGTCATCCCAGCATTTTGGGAGGCGGAGGCAGGAAGATCACGTGAGCCCAGGAGTTTGAGACCAGCCTGGGCAATGTAGCAGGACCTTGTCTCTACAAAGAGTCAAAAATTAAAGCTGGGCATGGTGGCTCGAGCCTGTAATCCCAGCACTTTGGGAGACTGAGGCGGGAGGACTGCCTGAGCCCAGGAGTTCAAGACCAGCGTGGGCAACATAGCAAGACCTGGTCTTTACAAAAAATACAAAACTTATCTGGGCATGGTGGAATGCACCAAGCAGTCCCAGCTACTTGGGAGGCTGAGGCAGGAGGATCACTTGAGCCCAGGAGTTTGAGGCTGTGGTGAGCTGTGATCGTGCCATGTACTCCAGCCTGGGCAACAGAGCGAGACCCTGACTCAAAATAAAAAAAAAAAAAGCTAAGCGCCTGTAGTCCCAGCTACTTAAGAGACTGAGGCGAGAGGATTGCCTAAGCCCAAGAGTTGGAGGTTGCAATGGCCATGGGTGTGCCACTGTACTCTGGCCTGGGCAACTGAGTGAGACCCCACTCAAAATATATATGCTATATACATACATATATATAAATACATACACACATATATAATGCATATGGTATATATACATATTATCTATAGCAGTCCAACAGCCAGGTGTGTGTGGTTAGAGCTCAAAGCAGAGGGGGGGGGAGGACGCAGGCCGCAGCCCTGCAGGTAGTGAGGCTCACCTGGCATCTTCCAGCTCGGCAGGCCTGTTGTTTCATCCCGCAGAGACCGCTGGAACAAGCCTTCCAGAGGTCATCTCCCATGTCACTGAGGAGGAAACGGAGGCTCAGAGGGGTATCAGGGCCGGTTCACTCTGGTGGCCAGGAAGGGGCACCGCCGATGGGATTCCAGGCCCGCCAGCTCCAAGCCCTTCCCACCCACCACCTCGGGGCTCCCCCAGCCTCCTGGGCTCCTCTTGCCCTCGTCTGAGCCTCTGCCCTCTCGTGGGCACTCAGGGTGAATTGCTTCTGTCCCCAGCAGCTGCAGTGAGACTGCTCCTGGAAAGGCTTGCCCCGCCCCTCGCCCCGGGCTGTGGTGTTGGGGAATCTGGCCCTGGAGAAGGGGTGAGCTTGAGCTCTGTCGTCCTTCCTCCTGCCTGACTGGGACCCAGGCGTCTGACACTTCTGCCCGGTAGAAACTGGCCGGTACTCTGGGCCCCCTGCCCCCAGTCCTCCGCTCGACCCTCCCCTGCCCCCCGGAGACAGCCGGGCTCTCAACATGTTCCCCGGAGCCCCAGGCAACCCGCCCCCCACAGCCAATGAGGACCTTTGGGGGCGGGACCCTTTGTCACCCAGGACTGTGTCTTTCCTGCAGACCGTGCATGCCCATCCCCTCAGGATCCACAGAACTAGTTGAACACGGGCTGAGGCCTGCATTCCCAGGTCTGCTGGGCCCTGCCCTGCGTTAGCCAGATGGGTGCCATAACCCCTTGAAGGCTCGGTTTCCTCTCTGCAGAGGGGGGTCATGATGTGACCTCTCCAGCATGTGGGGTGCCTGGCGGGTCGTGAGTGCTCACACACTGCCCATGTTAGGATCACACATTTGCTGGGTGAATGAGGCCCACCCTGGACTGAGCTGGTGCCCAAAGGAGACAGAAGAGTCACTCACTTGTGTCATGTCTGTGCCACTGTTCTGAGCGGGTGCAGGCCTGGGTCTCAGGACAAGCCCTGTGTGACAGCTGCTGGTTTTAGTGCCCTATGGCTGTTGAGAGAGCAGAGGCACAGAGAGGGAAAGTGACTTGCCCAAGGACACACAGCTCAGGCTCAGGCATCCAGCACAATTCCGGCTGGAGGGAGGGAATGTTGGTGTGGCAGGAAGGATGCCAGGTCAGGATGAGGTCAGGTGAGGGGCATTTCTTGTTTGTCCTGGAAGCCTTCGTAGTCTGCAGCAGAAATCTGCAAACATTTAGCAGTCCCAAAAGGTTGACTTTTAGTTGATCACCTAGTTGTTTGGTGACTCGTGTCACATCCCACCCCTAGGCACAGCAGAGTAGGGTGCCCTTCTGGCAGCCTGTGGACTCTCCGTGGGGTCTGGTATGCAGAGCTCCAAGTCTCTGGTCTAGCTGATGTGCCAGGGGGCTTTCTGGACAGCAAAGCAGAAGCCATGTCATCCACGGGAAGCACTGAACCCCAGGCCACATGGCTTGGTGACCCCAGGGGCCCAGAAGCTGCCTACAGGCCTGATGGGGTGGGGCACCAGTGAGCCAGCACAGATATGACCAGTGTATAGACATCACATGGGGGCAGGTTTTTATTTATTTTTATTTTTTTAAGTCAGCATCTCACTCTGTCACCCAAGGCTGGAGTGCAGTGGCACAATCACAGCTCACCACAGCCTTAACCTCTTGGGCTCAGGTGATCTCCTACCTCAGACTCCCAAATAGCTGAGACTACAGGTGTATACCACCATGCCTGGCTACTTTTTTATTTTTATTTTTGTAGAGATGAAGTCATACTATGTTGTCCAGGCTGGCCTTGAAATACTGGGCTCAAGCAATTCTCCCACCTCGGCCTCCCAGAGTACTAAGATTACAGGTGTGAGTCACTGTCCTGGCTAGAGGCAGATTTCAGTTCAGCCAAAGGAAGAAGTGTCTAACTGTGGGAACCGTCTGCACATGGAAAGCTGCCTGCACATGGAAGTGAATGCCTGTCATTGGAGTGGCGCTGGTGTGTGTCCAGCTGGGACACGACATGGTTATGCAGAAGACACGGCAGCACCAGATGGAGTCTGGCTAGATTATCCACTAAGGTGCCTGTTGACCCCAGAGTATTCTGGGGTTCACCTAGTCTTTCTGCCAGTTCTGCCTGGTTGGGGGGGACTCAGTTCCATTTTACAGATTGGAACACTGAGGCTCAGAGCAGTGAAGCCACCTGCCCCAGCTGGGTCTCTTCCCTTCCCTGGCCTCCCAGCCTCAGCACGTTTTTAGGCTCAGTGGTGGGTGTTTCTGACAGGGTTAGGACAGGCCCGCCCTTGTCCCCTCTTCTCCTCATTCTGAGGCGCAGGGCTGCCCTAGCTGGCCTCTCGCCTCACCTCTGGGCAGCGAGGAAAGTTCTTTCATGAGTAAGCCATTGAGGAGCGGGCGGGTGGAGGTGTCTCAGGCAGGACCGCACTTGGCACCGTGCCTGCAGCTATTAAAAAGTGTATTTGTTTACATCCTCAATATCACACGTTGTTTATATCCCAGTAGATCCCCAGGGCACGTGTTCTCCTTCCTTTTGCTGCGTGGATGATGGATTTATGAGGTGGGTGGGCACCCAGTACCCCCTGCCCTCATGGCTAGGTCTGCCTGGTAACTTTCCACGCCAGGCAGGCAGATCTCAGAAGACCTTCCCTTCCCTTGAGGCCCAAGGGCAGGAGACAGTGGTGTGGGTCTCCTGTGGCTCTGGGAGCCAGTGTAGAACCTCAGCCCTGCAGACGGGTCACTCAGGGCTCTGTTCCCAAGACCAGGGGGTGCCCAGGATCCCCATGTCTCTCCTCCCATTTGGCAGATGGGGACACTGAGTACCAGAACCTCACACAGGGTCACACAGTGGTCACAGACTAGGCCTTTGGCTGGAATCCCAAGCAAGGCAATGGAAAGAGGATTGTCTTAGAGGCTGTCCCGAGTTAGAATATCGGTCCTACCATCTCTAAGCTGTGTGACCCTGGGCAAATCACTACCCCTCTCTGGGCCTCCATTACCTCATCTTTGGGATGGGAGAATGGCGAGCCCTCTTCCCTCATGGGACTGTGATGAGGAGACCTCAGGAGGAGTCTGAACCCAGCACACAGTGGGAACTCAAGAAGCGCCTCTCACCTCTTTTCCTCAGAGGCAAGGAACCTGTGCTCCCAGAACTGGTCTGTGCAGTAGGCCAGGATGGACCTGTTAGCTGCCCCCCCATGCCCCATGATGGATTACTGAAGTGGCCGCTGGCTAGCCACTAGAGAAGGCTCTGTGAGGGCACATGTGGGCTTTGGATTCAGAGGCGTGGACTCCTGGCCCTGCTGTCCACCTGCCTTGGGCTCTGGGCCACCCCCTTCCCTTCTTGGGCCTAATATGCTCATTTGTGAAATGGGCTCGCAGGCTGTAGGGAGGCCCCAGTGAGCCAAGGCCCGCAGATTGGCAGAGCCCAGGACACATGGGGTAGAGGTCTGTGTCAGGGGACAGAGGATGCCTTTCTGGGCATGGGCCCGCTGCCTCCTGGGGAGGGGGCAGAAAGGCAGGCAGGCTCCCCGCGCCATCTTCAGTCCACTCTCCTGGTCTTCCTGGCCCCTCAGCACTTGGGGGAATCCTGTCGTGACCATCATGACGGATAAGTGGGAGGGAAGAGAAGGTCATCAGAGGCGGATGCAGAGTAGAATGGACACACGTCAGAGTCACACGGCCGGGAAGGAGGTGACAGGAGCTGACCTACTGTGTGCAGCCCGTGCTCTGCCCCTTCTCTGCTGTGATGATGTCTACACAGTGCCCGAAGCAGCCACAGCATCTCTTTCCCAGAGCCAGGAGGTGGGGGCGCGGGGGGGCTCAAACGCCAGCACCACTGCTCATAGGTCCTGGGCAGTGCTCTCAACCCCTGCCTCCTCCCTGCTGGCAGGGGATCTGGTCGCCTCCCCCTCAACCCGCGCTGTTGGGAGGAGTATGGAGGTACCCCAGGGAAGACCATTACCCCCTGGGAGGCTGCCGTTCCCCTCGGGCCACCCCCGCTCCTTCCCAGGCCTCAGGGACGCTGGCCCTGCCCCCCCTGCTGTCATCAGTCACTTGCTTCCTTTTTTAGATGCTTTGCTTATTGTTCATCCCGAGTTCCGCCAAACCCTGGCCTTTGAGCCGCTCAAAACAAGCTGATGGATGACATCCCCGCCTGCCCCACCCCCGGCCAGAGCTTCCTCCCAAGAGAGACCGAGCCGCGGGGACAGAGGGTGGCTTGGGCAACTTGCACACGGTCTCGCGGTGGTGCTTGCAGGTCAGGGTGCCAGTGGGCACCCCTGGGACTGGCAGATGTCCTGCCCAACGGCTGGGCTCCCAAGGACCGCGTCCTCCTACAGGGGCAGAAGGGCATCCTTCAAGGGAAGCTGGCCGGTGGCTCCATTGCCCTTGGGGCCCTGCATGTGCTTGCCGGCGAGGCTGGGAGCAGCTGGACCTTGGGCACGCCCCAGGCACGGGAGTGGTCATCCCCGAGAGGGCAGGAGAAGCAGCAGGCCTGGCGGATCTGGCCGCTGCCGGGAGGAGAGAAGGCTCAGAGGGGCAGGGCCGTGTCAGCCATTGGAGGAGACGGTCAAACCCTGCCCTGTTTTTCTCACTCCTGCCATGCTGGTCACTTTGACAAGCAGGAAGAAAAGGGACCAGGGTTCGAATGTCATTCTTTGGAGAGGTGGATCTGCTGGGGTTTCTTCCCTGTTACAAACTCTTCATCGGCCCCCAGAGCCATCTTGAGGACTTTAACCTTCTCTGCACTGCCTCTGAGATCCTGTGTGATACAGCCCTGGCTCCCACCCCGCCCTCCCCTCTCCTTCTCTCCTGTCCTTCCTGCAGTTTCCCGGGGACACTCGACACATTCCCATCTCTGGACTTTTGCTGTTCCCCCTGCCTGAAACACCCTTCCCCTTCCCCATCCTTTACTGACCCCTGCCCCCAAACCCTGCTTTTTCTTCTGCAGAGTGGCTCCTCTGAGAAGCTGTCCCACCCTGCTGCCGACCACCCTGTGCTGTCACAGGGTCTGCTTGTGTCCATGCCCCTGCCAGTCTCTCAGTTCTAGGGGCAGGGACAGTCTGTGATGTGTCAGCTCATGTGTCCCTGCAGCCAACACATGCCCCGCCGGGTGAGGAAGTGATGACCCCAGGAAGGAATGAGGGCACATGTCCCCCGCCCCTTTACCCACTCCACGGTGCCCTGACCCAGAGCCATGCCTTGAGGTTGGAGTTCCCTGGGTCCCTTTATCAGGAAGAGGCTTGAGGTGAGGGGCCCAGTGGTGGGTGGGCACCAGCTTGGGAATCCCAGCTGGGTGCACCTCCAGGGGGCGCCGGATGACCTCAGCCCCCAGGACTTTGCAGCAGAGCCCACTAGAGCTAAGCAGGCGGCCACTTAGGGCTGGACCGGTGGGCTTCCCTGACAAGGGCTCCTGTGACCTCAGCCTACCTCCAGCGTCCCTGCAGCTGTTGACAGGGTTTTATTTGCTCACAGGGGGCAGGAGGGCAGGGTGGCAGGCTCCAGTGTTTCTAGCGCAGGCTGGCCCCTTTCCATCGGGGGTGCTGGCTGGCCACCAGGGCTCTGAAGCGAACAAAGTTCCTGCAAGTGGCGGGCATCTCCGGGTGCCAGCCCCTGCCCTGCCTGGCAGAGGTGAGGAAGGGTTGGTTGTTTTGTTTTTAGCTCCCATTTAAACCCGCCAATGGGAAGGATCCTCTGTGTTGCCAAAGGAGACCCTTGTCCTGCCCCTTCTTGATACTCCAGAAGCCTCGCCGCACACCAGCCTTGCCTGTCCTCTCGAGAGCGCACCTGCCCCCCCCACACATGCATTTGCTCAAGTGCACATGCACTATGCTGCTTGTTCCTGCTGACACCATCGTTTTGCATTTTGGACTTGGACACATGTCACTTAAACCAGAGATTTCTCGCTTAACATCCACCATCCGCAGATGAGTGCTCTAAGGGTCCTGGAAGCCCTTGAAGTTGAATGTCAAGTTGTGTGCATGGGTTGTGGGTGTGTCTCTGGGCAGAGAGCTTTGCTTGTTCTGAACGAGGTCCATGACCCTCCAACCCAATGGTTATGGTGGCTGCCTTGGAGAAGGGATGGTGTGGGAGAAAGAGCCTGTGCCTGGTCCTCTCAGACCCTCCGTTTCCTCATCTGGAAAATAACTGGAAAAATCTGGAACCTACTCTGTAGGGCTGTTGTCCTGAAGATGAAACCCAACAGATGAAGACATGTGCCCAGCACACAGTAGGTGCTCAGTAAACCCTGGTGAAATCCTCTTGTTCAAAGGAGGGGGCAGAATAGACCAGCTGGCCAGTCCCTTTCACATGGAGAGGAATCTGCTGATGCCGTCCGGCCAGCACGCCATCTGCTGAGCGCCAACGCGGATGCCGGCATCCCAGGGCCAGGGCTGCAGTGGCTGCCGTTACCTGCTGTCCTCCTGGCGGTGATGGCTGCTTCCTTGGGCCCATTTTAGATCAAAGGAAGGGCTGGGCTAGGGAGATGAGGGGGGCTCATTCACGGGGTGGCAGAGGGCACATTTGGGACACCACAGGGAGGGCTTAAAATAGGCACCTGTCCTTGGACACCAAGGGGACGCAGCCCCGGCGTTATCAAGAGGTCTTTTCTGGCCAAGGGCACCAACCCTCTGTGGGAGGGAGAGATGTTTTGGAATATGTTTTCCCAGCTGCCAGGGGTAGGCAACTCTGACCCAGGAGGAAATGGTCGTTAATGCCCAAGTGTTTAATGAGCACCTATGCTTGACCACATGCTGCATGTCTGATGACTTTGCCTCGTGTCATCTTGCAGGGTGGAGATGACTTACTGGGTTTCTAGGTCTGGCAGGAGGAGAGAGAAGTTAAGCATGCGTCTTAGGATCACACAGCTAATAAAGGACAAAACCAGAATTTAAACCAGGAACTGCCTGACTCCATGCCTGCGCTCTTTTTATAACCACCTCAAAGTGTGATTTAGACATAAAAATCTTGGAGCCGGGCACGGTGGCTGATGCCTATAATCCCAGCATGTTGGGAGACTGAGGCAGGAGGATCTCTAGAGCCCAAAAGTTCAAGGCCAGCCTGGACAACATAGTGAGACCTTGTCTCCACAAACAATTTTTAAAAAATTAGCTGGGCATGGTGTCACATGCCTGTGCTCCCAGCTACTTAGGAGGCTGAGGCAGAAGGATCACCTGAGCCTGGGAGGTTGAGGCTGCAGTGAGCCATGAGCATGCCACTGCTCTCCAGCCAGGGTGACAGAGTAAAACTCTGACTCAAACAAAAGAAAGAAAGAAAAACCTTGGGATTTATGGAGGTGAGGGACTTTCCCGGTGGTTGGACTCAGTGTCTCCCTGGGGAAGGACCTGGCCATTTTCTGAACATCTGCTATGTGCCAGGACTTCCACTGGGATCTCTATGCCTCCCTTGTCTCTGCCATAAACCAGAGATAGGGACCTGCAGGTTATACACACTGACAGATGACACAACTGCAGCTCTAGGCAGTGCAGTGACTTGATCAAAGCACAGACTTTCACCCAGAGCCCATGAAGCAAACCATGGAGCCACCCAGGGAGTGGTTCTTGTGTTGACCTGTCTTTGAAAAAGACTTGCCTGAGGCTGGGCTGTGGCCGCACTGACTTGGCCCGCATTGAGGTCCCTCCTCTCTGGCCACCGTCACCCGCTCCTGAATCTCTGTCTGTACATTTCGAGCCAGGCATGATGTCCTTGGCCCATGGCTGGAAAGAACCCCTCCACCCACCATCATGGTGGGCTTGGAGCAGGCTGTGTTTAATTGAGCAGTTGGCCGGAGCTGTCTCCTCCTCCCTTCTAGGAACCGAAGGGCAGCAAATTCTCAAAATGGATCTACACCTGTAAGACCAGTGTCTTCGTTTTCTCCTGGAAAATGAAGACACTTCTAGACGCGAGCCCAGCTCTGTCAGGCCCCAAAGCAGTGCTCTTCCCTTGGCTTAACTCAGTTCCAACCTCACAGAAACTGCACAGCCCATGCCTGGCATGGGGGCTCATGTCTGTCATCCCAGCACTTTCGAGGCCGGAAAGGGAGGATTGCTTGAGGTCAGGAGTTTGAGAAACCTCACCTCCAGACTTCTCCTTAGAGTCCCTGGACTCCATTTCTGGCCAATAGATGGGGAAGTTCACTAGCCAGTGGCAACCCTCACCCCAGGCCAACAGGGCCTCCATCTTGGACAGGACATGGGGCTTGGTCTCCGGCGTGGTTTGGGGACTTGTTCCTGGCAGAAGGGGTTTTTGGTCGGTGTGTGTTTCTAGGGACAGAGTTTCTGTTTGAATCTGGCCCGGGTACCAGCAGCCAAGAACCTCTGTGTCCACAGACTCAACCAGGAGGGGGTGTGGAGGCATGTGGCCCTTGATGGAATGTTCTGCAGCCTTAGAACAGGCACCGCAAAGCCTTGGGCGACACAGGAGTTGCTTCTAGCAACACTGAATTCAGAAAGAAAGGCATGATGGAGAGCGAGCTGTGAGCTCTGATGGCAAGAACGTCAGAGAAACTGCCGAGTGCTGCTCAGTCCTTCTGCGTGGCACAGGGAAGAAGGTTGGGCTGGGACAGAGCACTGCTCTGGGGTCAGGCAGAGCCACACGCCTGGGGTGCCTGAGGTCGGGCTCTGCTGCCTGCAGCCTTGCTTTTCTCCTGGAAAATGGACATGTTTATCCTGTTAGGTGCAGATTCGTTTTGAGAATTTGCTGCAATTATGTATCAAGATACATGCAGCCCAAGGCTTGATGTGTCATGAGGGCAGAGCCTGAGGGTCTCACAGGAGACCAGGGCGGGGACAGCGAAAAGCACAGTCCGGGCCAGCCTCTCATCCCAGCACTTTGGGAGGCCGAGGTGGGAGGATTGCTTGAGCCCAGGAGTACAAGACCAGCCTGGGCAACATAGTGAGACCTCATCTCTACAAAAAGTTTTAAAAAAAAAGCCGGGTGTGGTGGTACACCTGTAGTCTCAGCTACTCGAGAGGCTGAGTCAGGAGTATTGCCTGAACCCAGGAGGTTGAGGCTGCAGTAGCTGTGATGATGCCACTGCACTCCAGCCTGGGTGAGAGTGAGATCCCTAGAAAGAAAGAGAAAGAGAGAGGAAGAAAGAAAAGTATAGTCCAAGTGAGGGCATGAAAGTGGGGAGACCAGTGGGGGTAGATCTTCCCCCCATCCCAAACTGTCTATACTGGAGCTTTTGTTTATTGCAGCAGTTTACATGACGAAGTTCAGCTTCGTCTTAGCTTCTCCAGATGAGGACGATCTGCAGGCCTAGGGAGTACCTCCCCCCCAGTTTTCTGTTCCTTGCAGGAACCACGTCCCTGAGTATGCTGAAAGCGGTTGCTGTGTGCAGTCGGGAGGTGACTCCTTGTTCTTTTATTTTAAGCATCTTCAATTTGTGTAAATAACACATCCTCTTAGAGACTTTCACTGTGGGTCTCTATCTCAAGTCAGACTCGGCCTCAGGGGGGAAAAATAAGAGTGTTTATCCCTTGCTCCCTGGAGGAAGTCAGATCATATAATCAGGATTAAACAAATATGTAAACTGCGCTAGTTCCTTGGCTGTGTTCTATCCTAACATATAGCTGGTTTTGTAGGAGAATGTCCCCTTAGAGTAACAAGGCAATATTTCTCCCTGCCCCAGCATTTGCTTAAACCCCCAGAAACTTCTAAAGAGACATCTGTTAGAGCTCCCAGGCCATTCTGTAAAGAAACTGAGATGGAGTGATAAGGTTGGTAGGCAACACAGCGAGAACACGTCTCTACAAAAACATTTTAAAAAATAGCTGGGTATGGCGTGTACTTGGAGTCCCAGCTACTCAGGAGGCTGAGGCGGGAGGATTGCCTGAACCCGGGAGGTCGAGGCTGCAGTGAGCCATAATTGTGTCACTGCACTTCAGCCTGGGCGACAGAGTGAGACCCTGACTCAAAAAAAAAAAAAAGAAAGAAAGAAGGTTGGAAAACATAGTCATGATAGGAATGGGGAGAGAGTAAAAATAATCCAGTTAGGGTGGGCCGAGGGCATGTGAGTGCTTAGAGTGGCTTTTGATCTGTGCTGGTGTTTGTTGTTTGCTGGAGGATTCGCCACTGGCTGGGGGGGGCCTTGGCCTCATGGGTGCTGGAGGGAGCTTCAGCAGTGAGTAACTTGTCCACGGCCACGGCCAGCTAGGGAGTGTGTGCCAGGCACTGTCCCTGCTCACCTGGGCTCGATTGTCCTAGCTGGCTCTCCGCTGGCCCTTCCTCTTGTCCCGTGGAGACAGTCACAGCCTGGCTCAGTGCCCGCCCTCCAGGCAGCTCCCAGGCCCCTCCCAGCGGGCAGTGCTGGCCAGGCCGTGTGCCTGCTTTGCGGGAAGCCCCACTGTGGCGCCCTCTGGTGTGCGGTCTGAGCCTGTTGGGTTGGCATTCAGGGCCTTCCTGTCCGGTTTCTCTGACGTCTGTGGTGCCCTCATCCCTCACCCCTGCAAAGCACCCCAACCTGCACACTTCGTGCCACACCCACCATGTAACTTCACTCTCCCACCAGTCCCAGCTCCCTCTGCCTCCAGTGCTTCCTCCTTCACCCTCTCCTCCCTCAAGACCTGGCTCCATGGGTGACAGACTGAGTCCGAGGACCCCTGCAGGTATCACCTGAGTGGTCTTTTTCACTCCTCTTGGCATTGTGTATTCAGCTTTGTGTCTGCTGAAGCCTAGAGAGGCTCAGGTATCCACGAGGGCAGAATGTATGTGGTCTGTAAAAAGGATGAATGGATGAACGAGTGAGCAGTGGAGTGAATGAATGAATAGGCAATGAGTGAATGAATGAATGAACAAGCAATGGAGAGAATGAATTAAGAGTGTAGTGGAGTGTATGAATGAATGTGCAATGGGTGAATGAATGAATGAGCAGTGAATGAATGAATGAATGAGCGGTGGAGTGAATGAATGAATGAACGAGTAGAGGAGTGCACATTTTGTCTGCCCCCTCCAGTGTCAGCCCAGGGCCTGGCAGGCCTGTCCTTGGGTGAAGGGCATCAGCGGGCAGCCTCCTGCCTCCCCTCTCTTGCTCAGGGGTCTCTGGTCTAGCCTTTCTGTCCATCCTGCATTAGTTTCTAGAAGGCAGAGAAACTGGGGAAATGACTAAAAAGACAGGGTTGGGATCACACAAACTGGTTTGTATCCCAGCACTGCCTTCAGCTGAACCTGCTGTATGACTCTGGGCAGTGACTTGACCTCTCTGAAACCCCATTTCTCCATCCGTCATGGGGTGAGGCAGCCGTTGTCCCTACCTCACAGGGATGCCGTGAGGGTTAGATGGGGACTGCACGGCACACAGCCAGTCCCAAGCAAGTTTCCAAATGTATCGAGTTCAGTCCGTTGGGACATTTTTGGTGGCAAAAGCCCAGGTCAGCCTGGCTTCCCTGACCAAAAAGTCTGCAGTCATTTGATGGGCCAGGCCTGGGTCACACCCCAGCCTCCAGAGGTCCAAGAAAACCCAGGGCAGCCGGGCTCGGTGGCTTAGCGTGTAATCCCATGCCTTTGGGAGGCTGAGGTGAGTGGATTGCCCGAGCCCGTGGGTTCGAGACCCGCCTGGGCAACTTGGCGAGACCTCATCTCTACAATAAATCAAAAATCAGCCGGGCGTGGTAGCGCACACCTGTAGTTCCAGCTACTGGGAAGGCTGAGGCGGAAGGATCGCCGGAGCCCAGCAGGTCGAGGCTGCGGTGGCCGGGAGCGGCCACTGCACTCCAGTCTGGGCAACAGAGTGAGACTCCAACTCAAAAAAAAAAAAAAAAAGGAAAGAAAACCCAGGGCAGAGTAGCCACGAGAGGAGGGATGAACAGGCGCCCATGACTCACGGTGGAGGTGGGAAAACCATGCCCTTCCCGGGGCCAGAGCCTGGGAGTGACCTCGACATTTGGCCTTCCTGCCTCAGGACAGCCAGGTCAGGGGAGCCCAAAAAGGGGGTTCCTGCCCTGACCTTGACTGGTGTGAGCGTGGGCAGCCCCTTGCCCTCACATAGCCCATTTCCCCATCTATAAAATGGGCTTGTTGGAGGAGATGGTCTCTGGGGCCTGCTCCAGTCTAACTGTAACACAGGCAGAGCGGGTGCTTATCAAGTGCCTGGTGTGTGCCAGGGCTTTGCTGGGCACAGGGGAGCCAAGGGTGGTATGGACAAGTCCCTGCCCTCCAGGACCCACCTCCGGTGTCTCTCTGCCCCTCCCATCCCACCACTCTGCTTCTCTTTGAGTGTCTGTTACAGAACCAAAAGGTTTCTTTGCAAATTTGTTTTCTTTATTGAATATGGTTTAAGCATCTAAGCCAGTAGACTGGATGTTTAAACCATATTCAGTAAAGAAATGACTAAAAAGACAGAGCTGGGATCACACACACTGGGTTGTATCCCAGCACTCTTTATTTCTTTCTGTAAAAATGAATTAAGAACAGCCTGGGCAACACAGTGAGACCCCATCTCTACAAAAATATAGAAAAATTAGCTGGGTGTGGTGGTGCATGCCTGTAGTCCCAGCTACCTGGGAGACTGATGCAGGTTTGAGCCCAGGAGGTCGAGGCTGCACAGTAGCTGTGATAATGCCACTGTACTCCAGCCTGGGCAACAGAGTGAGACCCTGACTCAAAAAAAGAGAGAAAGAATTAAAACCTCCAGGTCTCTACTACCTTCAGAACATCTGCAGAATCTGACCTGTTCTCAGCACCGCCACTGGCACCCCCATCTGAGGCACTGCCATCTCTGCTCCGGAATCATTCAATAGCTTTGTCAGAGACCCTCCCCACTAGCTTCCTGGCCACCCCCTTGCCTCTCCCCAGCTGTCCACCCCACACAATGGCCTGAAAAGTCCTGCTGCTTCTCTAAAGCTTTGATAAGGTCTCATCTCATTCAGAGCAAACCAGTCACAGAAAAAAAAAACTGGAGGCTCTCCCACCCCCACCCTCTCCCACTCCAGCTCTGACCTCACACCCCTCCGCCTGCTACGTGCACACACCATCCTGGCTGCACTGGCTTTTTTGGGCTTCTCAAACACCAGCACATGCCCATTTGCTGTGTACCCGCAGCCTGGGACGATCTGCCCCCACCATCCTCGTGCCTGTTTCCTTCACATCCTTCAGGTCTCTGCTCAAATGTCACTCATCAGAGAGGCCCTTTCCGACAGTGCTGAGATGACACCTCTCTCTGCCCCCTTCCCTCCCTGGCTGCATTTTGCTCTATAATACATCACACCAGGTGGAGTAGGCTTTTAAAGTTTTTTAGAGACACAGTCTTGTTCTGTTGCCCAGGCTGGAGTGCAGTGGTGCAATTATAGCTGACTGCAGCCTCAAACTCCTGGGCTCAAGTGATCCTTCCACCTCAGCCTCCCGAGTAGCTGGGACTACAGATGTGCACTGCCACACCCAGATTATTTTATTTTATTTATTGTGGAGATGTGGTCTTGCTATGCTGCCCTGGCTGGTCTCGAATGACCTGGGCTCACGTGGCCTTCAGCCTCCCAAAGTGCTGGGATTACAGGTGTGAGTCCTGCAGCTGGGAGCAGGTTTTTTTTTTTTTTTTCTTTTTTTTTTTTGAGTTGGAGTCTCACTCTGTCGCCCAGGCTGGAGGGCAGTGGCACGCTCCCGGCCACCGCAGCCTCGACCTGCTGGGCTCTGGCGATCCTTCTGCCTCAGTCTTCCAAGTAGCTGGAACTACAGGCACGCGCTACCACGCCTGGCTAGTTTTTGATTTATTGTAGAGATGAGGTCTCACCAAATTGCCCAGGCGGGTCTCAAACCCGCGGGCTCAGGCAATCCACTCACCTCAGCCTCCCAAAGGCGCGGGATTACACGCTGAGCCAACGAGCCCGGCTTGGGGCAGGTTTATTTATTATCTGACTATGCCGGGGTGCTTTGCCTGTCTTGGTGATTGCTGGATCTTCCATGCTTGGCTCACACTGGGCCCGCCCCTAATAGTTGTGAAGAGAATGAATGACTGATGTTCCTGAATTTCCTTTTTCTAATGTGGGATCTTGGCTTTTTTATTCCTCGTAGTGTGTCTTCTTTGGGTCCCAGCTGCTGCTGGAGAGCGGCCACGTGGCTTCCTGCCTCTGGGACTGGGCCTCCTCCTCCCCCACTTTTGCAGGGGGGGCCGAGTGTCTGCCCGCCCCTCCTTTCCCTCCACTTTCTCCTGCCCTGCATCCCAGCAGCTCAGTCACGATTGGACCCGCCTCCACCCCCATGCCCATGTGCGCAGAGCACAGCGCGCCTGTGGCCGGGTATGGGAGGAGTGGCCCCTCATCACCCGGTCACTGTTCTCACGGAGAGCCCCAGGGTGCTTCAGTTTCCGAGAATTTGCCATGAAAATTGTACTGAACTGCCCCCAGGAGCGAGCAACAGGGACTCGTGGGGCACCACCCACCCTGCCACCCCCAGAGCCTCCCAGGAGTTGCCCAGCTCAGGAGCGGTAGGGGCAGATGAAGACTCAGCACTGGGCCACTTACCACTGGGCCATCTGGGTTCGTCACCAGTGGCCCGGTCCTCAAAGGACCACCCAGAGATTCCCAAGTTCTTCGGAGCAGAATTTCCTTAGAGGTGAACCCCCAAAGGGGTACGTTCTAGAAAAGTCAAACTTGGAGGGGGGTTACAGAACCCTGGCCCGACTGTGCTTTGTAACCTCAGAAATATACATCCTTGGTAACCGAGTGTAGGAGGGGGGACCCAAAGAAACCCGGAATTTATTTATAAGAATTTTGTATTTATTCTTCCATGTTTAAACTTCAGTCACCTTCAAATTACTCTCTGAGGCAATACACCTATTGAGATGCTTTTTTCACTGCTCAAAACGGTTTTTGAACTCATCAATTTTGATAGCTTTTAGTGCTTTTGCTGTTTTTTGTTTCACCTCTTCCACATCAGCAGAATGTTTACCTTTGAGGGCTTGTTTCATCCGGGGAAACAAAAATAAAAGGTGCTTGGATTGAGATCAGGTAAACAGAAGGGGTGGGGCGCAGGGATCATGCTTTTTTGGTCAAAAACTGCTGAACACTCAGCGTTGAGTGGGCAGGTGTGCTTGTAAATCACCCATCATGAAATGGGCAAAACGTGTTGACAGAATCTTAAAAAAAAAAAAAAACAAAAAAAAACCACTGAGGCCGAATGTAGCCTCTCACAACACTAGCTGGTACACGGATGTCCATGTGTTCCTAGAACACTCACCTGGTGGGGAAAGCCTGTACTACAGGGGCCTGCCATCAAAAGAATAATTCTGGGGTATTTGGGTTCCCCGCTCATGTTAGTGGCTCATTGCACATATGTACTGTGTGCCAGGTCATGTTCTGGGGACTTCAGCGGCATTGTTTTGCAGCAGCTGCATGAGCTAAGTGATATCCCCATTTTACAGGCAAGGAGACAAGCTAGAGAAGTGACAGGGACTGTCCCATGTCACCCAGCTGAGGAAGTGCCAGAACTGGGATTCGGCTGCCTGGGCCGTTTCTGTATTCTTCCTGCCTTGCTGTCAAACAAAATGTGCACAGACAAAAGCAGCCAAAATACCTCCACTAGCACCCCAGCAAGCTAGGGCCCCTATTGCCTTTGGAGGGAACCTGCAGCCCAGTGGTGGCCTTGGGAGGTCCTTCTAGATTAGGAGGGATTTGACAGGGGTGAAGAAGCCATTTGACCCCTGGCTGGCTGCTATGACAAGCTCCTTGGTGTCAGCCTGACAGTGAAACAGCTCTAGTGTTACCACACATGCACACTAAACCTAGGTTTGCTCATCTGTGAAATGGGCATAGTGACTTTGTTGTGCAAAGAGATTGGGGCTGGCCTCCCTTTGGTCTAGCCTGGAACCTTTTTGGGTTTATCAATTATCGATCTAATTAAGATAGAATCTCAAATGAAAATTATTACATAAAGACCATGGCTAGGCACGGTGTCTTACAACTGTAATCCCAGCATTTTGGGAGGCCAAGGCTAGAGGATTGCCTGAGGCCAGGAGTTCGTGACCAAGCTGAGCAATAAAACGAGACCCCTGTCCCTACAAAAAATAAAATAGCCAGGTGCAGTGGCTCACACCTATAACCCCAGCACTTTGGGAGGCTGAGGCAGGAGGGCTGTTTGAGCCCAGGAGTTGGAGACCAGCCTGGGCAACATAGTAAGACCTCATCTCTACAAAAAATAAATCAGCCAGGCTTGTTGACGGTGCTTGTGGTTCCAGCTACTGGGGAGGCCGAGGCAGAAGGACTGCCTGAACCCAGGAGGTGGAGGCTGCGTGAGCTGTGATGGAGCCACTGCACTCCAGCCTGGGCGACAGAGACTCGGACTCAAAACGTAAATAAACAATAGCTAAAAACGAGGTAGAGAGTGGGGCGCAGGGCTTCCGAGGGCCTGACGTCCTGCCTGTCTGTCTCTCCGCAGACTCGAGCCCCCCGGCGCGCCTCCTGGCCACCCGGCCGTGCTGCGGGCCCGGCCCGGAGCGGCGCCCGGTGCTGGGGGAGGCGCCGCGCTTCCACGCGCAGGCCAAGGGCAAGAACGTGCGGCTGGACGGCCACTCGCGCCGGGCCACGCGGCGCAACAGCTTCTGCAACGGCGTCACCTTCACGCAGCGGCCCATCCGGCTGTACGAGCAGGTGCGGCTGCGCCTCGTGGCCGTGCGCCCGGGCTGGAGCGGCGCGCTGCGCTTCGGCTTCACGGCGCACGACCCGTCGCTCATGAGCGCCCAGGACATCCCCAAGTACGCCTGCCCCGACCTGGTCACGCGGCCCGGCTACTGGGCCAAGGCGCTGCCCGAGAACCTGGCGCTGCGCGACACGGTGCTGGCCTACTGGGCGGACCGCCACGGCCGCGTCTTCTACAGCGTCAACGACGGCGACCCGGTGCTCTTCCACTGCGGCGTGGCCGTGGGCGGCCCGCTCTGGGCGCTCATCGACGTCTACGGCATCACCGACGAGGTGCAGCTGCTAGGTAGGTGGCGCCTGGCTGGCGGGGGCGGGGCGCGACCCCCGGGACGGACCGGGACGGACCCTGTGCACGGGGGTGGGGGGCATTTTGTTGGTGTTCACAGCCACTTAGGGAGGGCCGCCGTTGCCAGGCGCTTTACTGCCTTGCGAGGCATTGATTTCTCGTGGCAACCTGCCATGCCCATTTTATAGATTAGAAAACTGAGGCACGGAGGGGTTCAGTCATGTGCCAGGCAAAGCCAGGATTGGAACCCACAGGGGTTGAGCCCATGCTGCCGCCCAGGTTCGTTCCTTTTCTCATTCCTTGCTCCTCTGTTCATTTGCTAACTCATTCTTTTCTAAGAGAGATGAAGTCTTGCTATGTTGCCCAGGCTGGTCTCGCATTCCTGGGCTCAAGCAATCCTTCCACCTCGATCTCCCAAAGTGCTGGGATGACAGAGTTGAGCCACTGTGCCTGGCCTGCTCACTCATTCACTCATTCACACATGTTTGTATTCATTTGCCCCTTCAATCAGTCCTTCATTCATTTACTCACACTTCTGCTTGCTCTTCAGTCATTCATGTCCTCACTCAGCAGTCTATACCCCTGCTCTCTGGCACCAGAGGAGAAATGCCACAGCACAGGCTGTGAGCAGTCAGGTGCAGCAAACCCCAGCCAGAGGTTACAGGGCTCTGAGGCCTGGGGAGGCAAGTGAGTAGAGGCCAGTTCTCCCCAAGGAGGCAGCCACTGAGGCGGGAGGCCTGGAGGTGAGAATTCAGGGGAGGAGGAGTGTGATGCCCTTACCTCAAGACCTTATTTTTCTAATTAAAAAATTTGAGATACAATTCACATAACAGAAAAGTAGCCACGTTCAAGTGTACAGCTGAGCAGCATGTGCTTGGCCATTGTCACCTCTGTCTAGTCCTAAAGCATCTCACCACCCCAAAGGGAAACCCACACCCACGAAGGGCCACTCCTGATTCTCTGCTCCCCCCAGCCCTGGCAACCGTGAACCTGCTTTCTGCTGGGGACCTTGGTCCTTGGACCTGCAGGCTACCCCTGCACTGGCCCAACCTCGCTCCTGGGGGAGCTGAGGAGCAGTGGGATCCCAGGGACTCTGGACGCAGCTCGGTGTGTGAATTACCTACAGGGAAGTGTGCAGATCTAGAGGTGGGTGGGTTTTGTTGGGTGTATACGCCCGTTCATAACCCAGGAAGTTCCCACCTGCCCTCTACCCAGGGGTGGCCACTGTTCTGAATTTTCATCTTAGGTTAGCTTTGTCTGTTCTTGAACTTCATATAAACAGAATCTCATGGTGCGGATGTGCTGGTGTCTGACTTTTTAATCTCAGCACAGTGTTTTCAAGATTCATCCGCATTGTTGATGTGTGCATCAGGAGTTTGTTCCTTTTCATTGCTGAGTAGTATTGCATGGTCTAGATGACCAGAGTTCGTATATCTGAGTGTCTGAGCTACTTCTGGTTTTTGACCCCTGCATCTTGTGGGGAAACCCTGGCTTGGGCACCTTGCTTCCCCCCAACCCAGCCCATTGCCACCCCACCTTTGGGCAAGGAGGGAAGAAGGAATGTGGCAGAACTCTCAAGCTGTCAAGAGTGGGGTTGGATCACACAGACCTCTGTTCTAGACCCAGCTCTCCACTTGCCACCAGTGTGGCCCTGGCCGGGTGACTGAACCTCTCTGTATGTCAGTTTTTCACCTGTAAAGTGGGTTTGTGAGAGCGCTCACCTCATGGGATTCCTGGCAGGGTTACGTGAGGTGATGTGTGAAAGGAAGGCAGCACAGTGCCGGCACACAGAAGGCACTCAAGCATTAGCAGCTCAGAGGTAAGGATCTCAGCCCGTGTGCAGGCAGACTTGCTGGCACGCCAGTCAGACTCCAGATGTAGACAAAGCAGACCGAATAGCTCTGCCCCTTCACAGAGGGCCTGCCTTGGGCACGTCAGCCGTGTCCCCCACGCTCTTTCCCATGAAGGGTTTTGGCAAAACCTCCTCAACCTCCTGTCTCCTTCTTAGAGTGCTTCCCTCTCATCCAGTAGGGAGACAGCTCCGCCCTGTTCACCCACTCACTGGAGCCACAGCCCAGCCATCACCAGCACTAGTGGATTCAGATCTTTTAGAAACAGTTGGAAGCAGGCTTTGATGACTTAACGAGACTGGATAAACCTGTGAGGACGCATGGGCTCCTCTCCCCTCATTTACGCGTCCAGCAAACTTTTACTGAGTCTCTGTGTTTGGGAAAGAGAGAGGCAGGGCCCATGTTGACAGCACACATGAGCCCCAGTTGCTTTATCTGCAAGTCATCCCTGAGATGCCCACGCTGACGGGAGGTGCCTGGCACAGGTGCTCTAGGGCAGCGTTCATAGACTGGCGAGGGGGGATGAGACTAGAGGAACTCCACCTCTGGGTGATGAGATCCTGGGTGAATTTCACTTCCTGTGAGTTACTTTTTAAACAAACATTTGTGTAAGGAGCTTGCATTGCTTTCACGGTCGGAGAGTGCAGTACAGTTATGTTGCTTTCTGAAGGTTATTTGGGAATGCAGGGGAGGTTCCCGGGTGTATGATTGAGGTGCAGTAAACATTTGTTTTCTTCCCAAGGGAAAAGCAAGTTGACATTGGTTACCTCTGGGTAAAGGGGTGACAGGTGACTTTTTTTTCCTCCCAAGATAACAATGATTTATAGTCAGGAAGAAAAGTTAAAATAAAAACAAGAAGCTAGCCAGGCACAGTGGCTCATGCCTATAATCCCAGTACTTTGGGAGGCAGAGGCAGGAGGATTGCTTGAGCCCAGGGGTTCAGGACCAGCCTGGGCAACAAAGCAAGACCTCATCTCTAAAAAAATAAAATAAAATACGGAGCTAAGCAGTCAAGATTTTGCGTGGTTTAAATACAGGGAACAAGTGTGCTATGTTGTCCACACAAGAAGAGGCAACATGAAAGCCTCAAAAATCCCACCAGAAATCTTCCAGTCCCTGAGAGGATTTGGCTTCCTGACGGTGGGTCCAAGGTACCAAACGGAGACACAGCCAGCAGCTGGTGTGTGTGTCGTCCTCAATACTCTGAATTCCTGTCCATCACGAGGAACAAAGGTACATGGTCCCTAGAGCTCCTCAGAACTGAAAACCCTGGAGGTCCCTTCCCTCCCTCGTTCACCACAATCAGACCCCACTGGGTAAGGCCTGAGAGCCAACAAACAAAAGTGGCATCTGGCTGGGTGCCGTGGCATCAAGCCTGTAACCCCAGCATTTTGGGCGGCTTGAGCCAGCAGTTTAAGACCAGCCTGGGCAACATAGCAAGACTTCATTGCTACAAAATATCAAAAAATTAGCAGAGTGTGGTAGTGCTCCTGTAGTCCCAGCTACTTAGGAGGCTGAGGCAGGAGAATCACCTGAGCCTAGGAAGTCAAGGCCGCGGTGAGCAGTGATTATGCCACTGAACTCCAGCCTGGGCGATAGAGTGAGACTTGACTCAAAAACAAAACAAAACAAAACAAAAAAACAAATTGGCATCTGGATAGGTTTGTCAAATCTAGCAAATAAAAGTACAGAGTACTCAGTTACATTTGGATTTCAGTTAAAGAATGAAAAATTGTTAATGTCCCTTGCAATATTTGGAACATACTTATGCAAAACAATTTGTTGTTTTATCTGAAATTCAAATGTAACTGGCCATCCCATGTTTTTTCTGGCAACCCCTGTCTGGGAAGCATACCCCCAATCTTGTCAGACTGGGGTGCACTTTATTTGCCCTGGAACTTGAGTCAAAGTTAAGCCTCAGAAATAAAAAGAGATTCTTAGACCACACGTATTTTGTTGCTGGTGGAATTGTGTGCCCGGCCCTGTGTCCTCCCACACCGGGCCCCACTGGGGCAGTGAACACTGCGTCTGTAGGGCCCGATCCTGGGTTGCCCTTTTTAGATAAAGAGGCCAGGGTTCAGAGGAGAGTGGCTAGCCTGGACCCAGCAGGTTGTATGTGGCAGAGCCAGGATTGGAACCAGCTGCGTCTGCATTTAGTCACATCGTGCTCACCAGAGAGCTCTGAAAATCCTGTCCTGGGCTGCCCCCTGACCCTGTAAATCGGAACCTCTGGGGACAGCACCCAGGCATTTAGACGTCTTACGTCTGGGATGCAGTCAGGGTTGTGACCACGATCCTCTTCGTGGGGGGGCCCATGGGAGCCGCACTGAGCCCTTCAGACACCGCGGTTCTGGCCTGGTGTCATCAGCGGACCACGCAAGCCCTGTCTCTCACCTCTCACTTTGACTTTTTTCGCTGCGTCTCTAAAGCCCTCTCCCTTCCAGGCCTTCCTCCAGCTAGGCAGGCGCCACTCCAACATGTGGCACAATCCCTTGAGTATGTTGTTTGAACGCGTGGGCCTGTTCTGTATGTTTCATACGCATCTATGACTGGGGTTGGCTAAGGCTCTTATTCGACTTTCTTTTGCCACTCGCCCTTTTTAGGATTCATCTCACCTTTTGTAGGATGTCTCTGCTGCCAGGTGTCTGTCTGGTTCCTCGTTCCCTCGTGCCTCCCCCCACGCTGATGGTCCCCCACTCCCACACACAGCCTGCATGGTAGGGCCGTTGTCTCGTGGGACTGCTCTGTGGATGCCCACTTCACGGTCTCGGGCGCAGACCAGGGTGGGCTTGCTGGGTCCCAGAGTGGGTCCATCCTGAGAGCTTTGGATTTCTCTAGATGCTTCTCGGGACCAAAGAGAAGGGGCTGAGGCCAGGCAGATTCCTTTCTGCTGAATTTAGCCATTCCTGGACTCAAGAGAGGAAGGTCCTGCCAGACCACGCACCCTTTTCCCCTTTTCTCCCTGCTTGAGTATCCCTTATCTGAAATGCTTGGGCCAGAAGTGTTTGGGATTTCTGATTTTTAAAAAATATTTGCATTGTAGTTACCATTTCAGCATCCCTGATCCCCAAATCCCAAATCCCAAATGCTCCCATGGGCATTTCCTTTGAGCATCACGTCTGTGCTCAAAAAGTTTTTGATTTTGGATTGGGGTACTCAACTTGTATCTCCTGCATAGAAGCCGTTTCCAGGGGCCTCGAGTTCAGGCCCCATGCTGTTTTGAGACAGCCCTGTCCCTCTCTTAGCTCAGGAGAGGTCAGGGTCAGCCCCGCCACCCTTCCTTTGCCCAATGGTGGAGACTTGGTCAGATGACACACAACGCCAGCCCCAGGCCATGGCATTGCAGAGTATATTGTCAGAAATCTTTGGTTGCAAGAGACAGAGACCCAGTTTGATCTCGCTTAAGGAAAAAAGGGGAGACATTAATGTCTCATGTGACTGAAATTCCTAGGAACAGCTGCCTTTAAACCTGGCTTGATGCAAGACCCAAAGAACAGCACCTGTCTCATTTCTTGCTCTGCTGTCATGTTTGGCAGTGGCATCCTCGACTGGGCTCCCTCTCTGGGGTGGAGGGAAGGCACCAGCAGCTCAGTCCCGTGCCCCACCAGCTTGACAAATTCCAGCAGGAGAACTGCTTTCCCAAAAGATCTGAGGAAAGTCTTAAGAGGTAGCCATGTCGATCTGGCTTGGGTCACAACCCCGTCTCTGAACCTGTCTCCATGGCTGGGGGAATGGTTTGAAGTGACTGGCCAGCTTAAGGCACCCCTCCTTTAAGGAAATGAGAGGTGGAGGTGGGGCAGTTCTCTCCAAAGTTATATAAGCTTCCCCTACTGGAAGAAGGGGAGGATGCCAGGCAGCCAGAAACAATAGCCCCAGCTGGGCCATGGAAGGGGCTCACCATCCAACCTGGAAGCCCGAACCTCTCATCAACAGTGGTCACTGGGCACCGGCTCTATGCTGGGCACAATGCTGACAACCTGACTTGGGTCATGTCTTCTGCTCCTTATGAGAAGCCCGGGAGGCAGGAAGCAGCATCACCCTCATTTGCAGGCTAGGCATGGATGGGTGACTTAGTCGAGGTCATGTGACCGCCGGTGGTTCTGGAGTCGGGCTTGTTCATCACAGTTATGAGCAAAGTGCTGGACAGAGACTTGAACTGATGGATCTAAGTGCAGGGCTCAGAGCTCGGAGTGCCCCACTCCAGGCTGCAGGGGAGGAGACTGAGGCCAGAGAGGGGCAGGGGCTGGCCCAAGGTCCCCTGGCTGATCAGGGCCATGGTGCGGGGAGGAGGCTTGGGCCTGAAGCCCTGAGGGGGATGCTGTGGGAGACCTGTGAGCACCCCACATCAGGCAGGCAGGGGCGCTGCAGCAAGCTTCACCCACAGCCCAGTAGGGGTGGCACAGGGTCACGAACTTTTCAGTTACCTGTTTTTTCGTCTTTTTCCAAACAGGCCTGGCCAGCACCCACCTCCTTGCCCCAACAATAAAACATTCGCTAAGGAGGATGGCCCAAGTTGTCCTTTCCTAGTTCTGAGTGAGACCTTCACCGGGCGGTCACTGGCCTGTCCCACAGAGGGCTCCTGGAGTTCTGTGCCAGGCATAGTGCCAGGCTCATTGTGATTCTACCATTCTACCTTATACTCCCCACCAGCTGGTGAAGTGGGGCGAGGATCCCCACTTTGCAGGTGGGGAACCCGACATCATAGCCAGGACTGGCCAAGGTCCTACTGAGGTCTGTCTCCCAGTCCAGCCTTCCTTGGTTGGCAGAAGTGTAGCATGTGGGAAGCATAGGCTTGGTGGCCCTCAGACCTCGATCCCACCCCAGCTGCCCGCGCCAGTATTCGCTGTCTTCTCAGACGCCAGCTCCCCTGGGTGACTACCCTCTCTACAGCCGTAGATGAAGGGCTCTGCTCCTCCTGTCCCCTCTTGCCAGTCCTGGACATTGTTCCTGTCACCTGTTCACATTCTCGGTCTCCACAGAATCATTCCCATGGAAGAGCTTCAGTGGTGTCCATCTTTTATTTGTATGTTTATCATAGAGATGAGGTCTCACTGTGTGACCAGGCTGGTCTCAAACTCCTGGGCTCAAGCAGTCGTCCCGCTTCGGCCTTTCAAAGTGCTGGGATTACCAGCATGAACCACCACGCCCGGCCTGTCCATCTTTCAAAAGCCTTTGCCCAGCCCCTCTGCCCTCCACTGCCCCACCTCTCTGCTCTCCCTCTGAGCAGGTCTTTCCCAACTGCTGCCTGTGCTGTCCTCTCCCCTCTCTCTTGAGCTCGTCCCCTGAGGTGTGGATCCCCACCCACCACTGGCTTTCAGCCTGTCCGGCCCCTGCTGATGTCCTGGGTCTCCTCAGCCCCTCAGTCCCCTCGCTCTCGGCCCAGGGCACGTCTTCTGCTGCCCGAACCCAGCTGTGCCTGGCTCCTGGGCCTCCCCAGCTCCTGGTGTCCCTCCTGCCTCCCTGGTGCCCCTCCCCCTTCCTGTCCTCCCTGTATTGAGAGGCCCAGGATTCTAGCCCAGGCTTGCTCTCTCCTTTCTACTTTTTTTTCCTCCTTCTTTTTTTTTTTTTTTGAATTGGAATCTCACTCTGTTGCCCAGGCTGGAGTGCAGTGGCATACTCACAGCCCCCTCAGCCTCAACCTTCTGAGCTCAGGTGATCCTTCTGCCTCAGCCTCCCAAGCAGGTGGAATCACAGGCATGCACCATCACACTGGCTAATTTTTTTACTTATTGTAGAGACGAGGTCTCACCAAGGTGCCCAGGCTGGTCTTGAACCCCTGAGCTCAGACAGTCCTTCATGGTGGCCTCCCAAAGTGCTGAGATTATAGGCGTGAGCCACTGTACCCTGGTCTCTACTTTCTTAAGCTGTGTCATGCAACATGCATGTAGAAAAGTTTCACCACCTGGAAAATGGGGACCCTTCCTCCATCTCACTGGCCCGTGGGGAGGATTAGTTAGGGCAGAACGTGGAGTGACAGTGAGCCCAGCATTGTGCCTGGTACAGAACAGGCCTTCAGAGCTCTTGCTAGGACAGGCTGGTGGCCACAGAGTGGGGGTCTCGCTCCAGCCTGGGAAAGGATAGCCCTTCAGGCCACCCTGCCAAATAGAGGCTTTAAACTCCAAAAACAACTGTAGAGTTCAACAGAGTGTCACAAAGCCTGCTTCTCTTTATCTACCCTCTTTCTCCAAGTGACCTGAGCCCATCCCTGGCTTTGAGTCCCATCTCTAGGCTGTTGGCTCCCAAATCTGTCTCCCCGGCCCTGGTGCGTCCCCTGAGCTCCAGGCCTCCCTCCCCTGCTTCCTTCCCCAGCCTCCCCCGGATCTAAGGGGTGTCCCGCACTGAGCAGGCGCAGAAAGAGTTCTGGGCCCCTGCCTCCTGCTCTGCTCCCAGCTGGCCCAGGGGCCGTGAGTGGTGCTGCCCTCTTGGCTTGGTGGGCTGCCACCCGGGAGCCACCCTCGAGTCTTCTCTTCCTCGCCTGTGTCCATGGTGGCTGCACGTCCTGTCATTTCTGCCTCCAGTACATGGCCCGAGTCCATTCTTGAGAAGTAGGGAGGTGGCTTATGGACGGGTCTGTCTGCCTCCTGTTCTCCCTGCCATCATTTCTGTCTTCACACCAAGACAGTTTCTCTTGGGACGTCATTTCTGTTTTCCTTCCAGCCTCAGATATATTTGACCTAAGAGATAAGTGAGGGGTGGAGAAAGGGAAGAACCTGGATCCATCCGGGCCCAGAGCCAGGCCCAGGGGTGGTCAGGGAGACTGGGGGTTGGGGAAGCCTGTCCCAGCCCTCCCAGCCTTCCTAAGCCTGGCCTGGGGGCTGCTGCGTGGTGGGGCTTGGTGGGTGCTGGAGAGCACGAGACCCTCGGAGACTGACTGCAGGGGGTTTGGCCTGGGCAACTTTAAGCGCCGGGCCAAGACAGTTGGGTTTGGGAGGCAGTATTGCTGGTGTCCAGGGTCCTGGCTGTGGAGTCACAGCCTGGGCTGGAATCCCATATCTGTCTCTTTAGGCTGTGTGACCTTGAGGAACTCACTCCACCTCTCAGAGCCTCAGTGTTCTCCCACTGTGCAGTGCAGGAGAGAACTGCATTTTACAGAGCGATGGGTGTTTGTGAGGACTAAAGGGGTGGCAGTGGATGCAGTTGCATCTGGTAGGTGCTCAACAGCCTGGCTGTGAATACTTTCGGCAGAGCCTGAGGACTAGCCACAGTAGGAACTGGGTGGTCTTGGTGTGTGCCCCAGTGGCCTCTCGATGTGGCTGGGTTTCTGCTGCTAGCCAGCTGGTTCTCCATAGAAATGCTCCCTCGAGTAGCGGACTCTGAAGCGTCGTGCCTGGGCCAGCACTGTGCTGCCTTGAGCCTGCCTCTGCCAGGCCGGTGCCCGATGGGGACAAGGCTTTTTGCATCAAGTGAGGAGGCTCAGCCTCTTCTGAGGGGCTGCTGTGCACCAGGTACCAGGCGCGATGGCACATTCGTTGGAAACCCAGCCTTAGACACACCAAACATCTGGCGCCGGGGAGCCATCACACATGCTGCCCCCAGTGCCTGGACACTCACACTCTGCTATGGTCCGGCCACCACTCTCTTGGCTTCCAGGTCCTGGCCCCCTAGTCACCGTCAGAGAGGCCTTTTCTGGCTCACTTGTAAGCCCTGCTCTGACCAGGTTCCTCTTACACTGAGAATCCCAGCTGTGTCGCTCCCTGGCTGTGTGGTCTGAGCCACTCACTGCCTCTGAGTCTCAAGAGTTCTCCACTGACATGGGCCCACTTCACAGAGGCACTTTTCCATTTTCTGTAGGATGGAGCCCTGTGAACACAGGTGCCCTGCCCATGTCCACCTCTGATGACCTGGTGCCCCACAGCGCTGGCCTGTGGCAATGACCATATTAACACATTCTGAGCACTCAGTGCCGTGCTTTTGGGCTCACTCTATAGTGTGGCTGGGGAGGAGCTTGCCACGATTGCCTGTGTTCAGCTCTGAGGTGCAATGACTTGCCAAGATCACAGAGCTGGGGGCTAGAGCAGGACTTGAGCCTAAGTCTGCCTGTCCGCACAGGCCATGCCCTTCCTGAGGACACACTGAAGGGACAGGCTCCTGGGCCTACCCTGGGGAGGAGTGTTGGGGCAGGGCAGAGGCAGTGTGTGCCCCCAAGGGCAGGCCGGGGGCAGGGAGGCCCAGGGGAGTGAGGCTGGTGCCTTCAGGCTCTGGCTGGGTGGCGGCTGCAGGTGGGGCGAGCAGGGGCAGAAAAAGTGACTCCAGAAACACCTGGTGTCGCAAATGCCTTTTCGGGAAAAGTGCCTTTTGTAGTCTCCCTTTCACATGCTTTTTTGCTCGTTCCCAAGTCATGTTCGGTCGAGAAACCAGGAAACTGTCAGGAAGCCAGTGCCGGCCCCAGCAGCCCCCCATTTCACGGGTCCCTTTCTGGACTTCCCTCATGTCCTGTGCACGCACTTCCCACAGAAGTACAGTCGAACCAGGTGTTCATTGTGCTTCCTCTTTTGTTAATGTTACAACATGGGCGTTTCCCCACATTGTTCAATATTAGTTGAAAACTGGATTTTTTAAAAGAATATTTATTGATGCTTTTCTGGTCAAAGTGTGTAATGTACATGTTTACTGTAGGAAAACTGGATAATACAGAAAAACCACAGAGAAGTCCTTCACAATCTCACCTGAGAGGTAATTACCAGGAACATTTTCCTGTATTTATCACCAGCACTAGACTTCCTATGCACATATATAAAATGATATAGACATGTGCACAAGTATATACTTTTAAAAGTAGCAAACTGAACCCTGCAAGCTATGGGAAGCGTCCTCCAGGGCAAGGTGCACACACTCAGATGCTCACAGTAGCTGAGGCAAGTGGCAAGGGCCACCGAGGCCTCAGGCCAGGAGGAACCAGCCTCCATCAGAGGGCAGGCGTCAGGCCCTGTGACCAGACCTCTCGACGTCCCCAGAGCAGCTGTAAATCCAGTTCAAGAGGAGTCTGGGGACAGCTCAGATGCTCCCGGGGCCTGGGGCAGTTTGAAAAGCATCTTCATTATTGTGATTTCATTTTAGACTTGGAAAACTAAAGGGCAAGACATTTTTTTTTCACGATACAAACTACAGAATGGTCACATTTGACAAAATCTTGGCCAGAGGGGTCTGTTTGAGAAACACTTTCTTGTTTACATATTATGATTAACAAAAATACTTTCTATCACTAAAAAAGCCTTCAAAATAGTTCAATGACTATTTCTTTCCCTGATTTGTTATGCAGGGCAGCAGTCCCTAGAGACCTCATTCATTCATTCATCCAATAAAATCACTAATGAAGGCTATTTGCCAAGGGCTCTGCTAAGCTGAGAATATGGGGTGAACACACTGGCATCGATCCTGCCCTCCAGAGACTCATTCTGGCCGGGGAGACAGAAAATGAACATGTAATCTGCCAAAGTACAAGACTTTGTTACCTGAATGATAAACATCATTTTATTTTGCTTTTTAACTATAATGTTTAGTTTCAAGAACATTTTTCCATATTACTAAAAGCTACTCAAAATTATTTTTGTAAGTTTTTAAGAATTTTTTAAGAATTATTTTTGTACGACTTTAAGAACTCCCCCTCCATTTGTTTTCCAGAAAGAGCCGATTCCTTCGGTGTCCAGGGCCCTGCCGCCAGGCACCACGCTCCCTGCTGTGGACACAGCAGTGAGGGTGCTCGGTCCTCCGGAGGCCGCATGTGCTGAAGAGCCCAGACTCCAGCCGGACAGCCTGGGTTCCAGTTGTGGTTTTGCCACTTAGGCTTAGGAGCCGTGTGCCCGGGCCACGCTGCCCAACCCCTCTGTGCCTCTGCTCCCTTTGCTCACTGGCGGGTCGTCACTACTCCCACAGGTAGTTGTGGGGAGTCAGTGAGATGACATGTGACAGGCACTGCGCCTGTCACAGGATAAGGCCACGAATAGAGGCTTGCTCTTTTTATTGGGGCTTATGTTCCCACTTGGGGAGACAGACGATCAAGGATTTTCAAATGTCCTTTAAATATACAAACGTATGAAAAACCTGGGAGAGGAGGGAAGAAGCAGAGGAGGAGGGGTGGAGAGAAAAAGGAGGGAAGATAAGGAAGAGGAAAATGGGAGAAATGAGAAGGGAGATAAAAAGAGGGAAGAAGGGGAGAGAAAGGATGGAGAAAAAAGGGAGGGATGGGCCTGGCACGGTGGCTCTGGCCTGCCATCCCCGCGTTCTGGGAGGATGGCTTGAACCCCGGAGTTCAAAACCAGCCTGGGCAACACAGCGGGACCGCTTCTCTACAAAAAAAAACAACCAGCCGGGCGTGGTGGCGCACATCTGCAGTCCCAGCTCCTCGGGAGGGTCGCTTGAGCCCAAGAGGTCGAGGCTGGGGTGAGCCGTGATCGTGCCACTGCACGGGCGACAGAGTGAGCCCCGACTCAGAACAAGACGGGGGGGGGAGAGGAGGCAGGAAAAAAGGGCAGGAGCAGAGAGAGCTTACGGAAGGAGGCTGGGCCTTATCCCCGGCCTTCCATTCTGCGCCCCTTAGGCTGGCTGTGAACCCCAGGGAGCGGGCGGCGAGCCGTGGGGGGGCGGGGGGCGCGCGGCCGTCCCGTCCCCGTCCTCACGCGCCCCCTGTCGCGCAGAGAGCGCCTTCGCCGACACGCTGCCGCCCGCGCGCCTCAGCCAGACCCGCTTCAGCGCCTGCCCGCCGCCCAGCAGCCACGACGCGGCCAACCTCGACAACGACGAGCTGGAGAACAGCCAGGTGGTGGCCAAGCTGGGCCACCTGGCGCTGGGCCGCGCCCCGGGCCCGCCGCCCGCCGACGCCGCGGCCGCCGCCATCCCGTGCGGGCCCCGCGAGCGCCCGCGCCCCGCGTCGTCGCCGGCGCTGCTGGAGGCCGACCTGCGCTTCCACGCCACGCGCGGGCCCGACGTGAGCCTGTCGGCCGACCGCAAGCTGGCCTGCGCGCCGCGGCCCGACGGCGGCCGCACGCTGGTGTTCTCGGAGCGGCCGCTGCGGCCCGGCGAGAGCCTGCTGGTGGAGGTGGGCCGCCCGGGCATGGCGGCGCCCGGCGCGCTGGCCTTCGGCATCACGTCGTGCGACCCGGGCGCGCTGCGGCCGCACGAGCTGCCCGCCGACCCCGACGCGCTGCTGGACCGCAAGGAGTACTGGGTGGTGGCGCGCGCCGGGCCCGTGCCCTGCGGCGGCGACGCGCTCAGCTTCACGCTGCGGCCCGGCGGCGACGTGCTCCTGGGCGTCAACGGGCGCCCGCGCGGCCGCCTGCTGTGCGTGGACACCACGCAGGCGCTCTGGGCCTTCTTCGCCGTGCGCGGCGGCGCCGCGGGCCAGCTGCGCCTCCTCGGTGAGTCCCCGCCCCGCCGGGCCGCGCGTGCGCGAGGCCGGCCCCGCCCCTTCCCCGCCCCGCCCGCACTTGAGCGCCCGTCCCGTCGCCAGTCCGAGGCCACCAGCTCCCCCCCAGAGCCCCCGACTCAGTAGGCCTGGGGTGCGCCCGGAGCGTGCGTTTCTGGCAGGTGCCCCGGGGATGCTGATGTGGGGTTTCCGGATCCACGTGCCCTAAACCACTCGCCCGCTGGTGACCGACGGGGCTCAGGGCTTGGCAGGCTGTGTGCAGGCGGCGGATGTCGCTGCGACCTTTAGTTCCCTTGTCATGACTTCTTCTACACACGTAATGCACAGAGGTGTAGCGGGGAAATAAATTCGACTGCACACGAAAGAGGTAATAAGAATAGCTCCGTCCACGGAAAGTGGAATGGGGCTTGGGCCATCCTATGCTGGGATGATTCTTGCCTTCATTTGTGCCGCAGATAGGCAGGGAGCACCCACCAGATGCGGGCCAGGCCTGGGCTCCAGGGCAAGGCCAGCAGAGGATTGGACACAGACCGTGCCTCTCAGGATGCATGGAGAGTGCACGTGTTTGATAGCTGCTGCAGCAGAGGGGCTTCTCTCCCAGCTTGGTGGAGTGTGGGTGCTGGTTGGGGAAGGCTTCCCAGCCAGCACAGCCCAATTTCATGGCTCAAGATGTCCAGATAATAACAGCCATCGACAATTCCAGTGTTACCTCATTGAATGTTATCCTTCTGACGACCCTATGAAATCAGTATCATTATCCTCCAATACAGAAAAGAACATTGAAGCTCAGGTTGATTGAATGTCCCAGAGTCACTTAGTTGGTCAGCCTTGAAGATGTTGGACAAATCACATGCTCTCCTGAGCCTCAATTTCCTTCTGTGTAGAAAGAAAGTGATACCTGCTTCATGGGCCGTGAGGATGAAATAATGTGGGCATATAACGTCCCCACCACGGCCTGACCAGCCCTGTGTTTAATTGGTGTCCCTGTCTGAATGAGGGCAGAAGACAAGCAGGGTGACAGTGGTTGATTTTGTTTTTTTGAGGAACCTCCAGAAAATAGTCACCATTTCAGCCTAAGATGAATTGTCCATTATCTGTCCATCCATCCTCAAGTAGAGCAAGAGGCCCCTCGCTCGTCCTAAGAAATAGCCTGTTATGGTCTAAGCCAACAGTGAGCTTGGGAAAGAAAGCTCACCCATGTTGAACACCAGTAGTCAAGGATCTTGTAGCTGCAAGTGACAGCCCTCCCCCCACCCAAACTACCCTAACTTACAGGTTAGCAAAAAAGGAAATTTGTGGGTGCATGTAACTCAAAAGTCTGGGAGTCTATTGGGCACATTCAGGAACAGCTGAATCTAGGTGTTGAAAGGCTGTCATCAGGATCTCATCAGGCAGACAAAGCCCTGCTTGCCGCTGTTGGCATCACCTCAGACAGGCCCTGGCCACGGCATCTCCTCTCTGTGGAAGAAGCCCCTCTTTCCCGGCAGCTCCAGTGAAAATCACAGAATTGGGCCTCAGTGGCTTTGCGTGGGTGACATGCCCTTCCCCAAACTGCCACTGAGACCAGGGATTGGAAATTCCTACTGGCCTGGCCTGAACGGTGGGAGGAAGAGTGAAGTGGTGCCCCCCAAGGAACATCCCATCCCAGGGCTATTTCTGGAAGAAATGGGAATGGAGGCAGGGTGGGCTAAGAGCAGACGTCCGCCACCATGGTGTGAGCTCAGCAGTCCTCAGCGAACCCAGGGAGGCGGCTCCGGGCCTCTCACTAGACACCAGGGGAATCTCGAACTAAGCGGTGAAGAATCAGGGACTAAGCGGGGCAGGCCCAGCCTCCCACGGCCCCTAATGGAGTCTCTCCGGGTCTCAGGTACCCTGCAGTCCAGTCCTGTGTCCACGACTCCATCAGGGTCCCTCAGCGGCTCCCAGGATGACAGTGATTCAGATATGACCTTCAGTGTCAACCAGTCCTCCTCGGCGTCCGAGTCATCCCTGGGTAAGAAAACGCAAACCCCGGTGGTGGCGGGCCAGTGGCTGGCCTGGCTCCTCAGCTGTGCCAGCGGCCTCTCCCCTGCACCCTCTGCTTCCCACAGCTGTATGTCCTGCTGGAGCGAGGGAACCATCTAGATAGGGCATCACAGAGGGCGATGCTCTTGGTGCCTGGGCAGAAGGCAGAAGGGTAGAAAAAGATACAGAACCCAGAAGTTAAACTAAAATTGGCATCTCCCAAAATTGTTCCCCTGCCAGTTTCCCCAAGGAGTTCTGCCATCCTGGGGTTGCTTCAGCAGAGCCCCCCCAAGCCCATTATTCACGTCTGTCTGTTCTCCTTTCTGGCAGTGACAGCCCCCAGCTCCCCGCTGAGCCCCCCGGTGTCCCCAGCATTCTCCCCACTGGAGCCGGCAGGCAGCAAGAACGGCGAGTGCACAGTGTGCTTCGATGGCGAGGTAGACACGGTGATATACACATGCGGACACATGTGCCTGTGCCACAGCTGCGGCCTGCGGCTCAAACGGCAGGCCCGGGCCTGCTGCCCCATCTGCCGGCGACCCATCAAGGACGTCATTAAGATCTACAGGCCGTAGCCTGGCCCGTCACCGGGCCTTGGCCGGAGCAGGGTCAGCTTTCTGAAGCCCTCCCCTGGGCTGGGTGACCACCACGGCTGCTGGGAGTCCGAGGGCAGCGGCTGTCTCTCCAGCAGTGGGCAAGTTTTGACAGTCACGAAATGAGGCCCTGAGGGTCTGAGCCCACCAGGGTTGCCTCCGGCTCAAAAGTGCTTTGCCCCAAAGGCCGTCCCAAGAGCAAGCTCAGGAACTGCCTGGCAGATCACCCTGTCCTTCGGTAACCTTTCAGCTGGGAACCAGCGTCCTCTGTCTGTGCAATGCTTCTTTCCGGGGTTGGGTTGAATGTGGGGGGTGCGGGGGGGAGCCAGAGGATGGAGAGACTGTGTGAGAGAATGAGTGAGAGAGGGAGAGCGCACAGGGCTGAGGGTGTCCTGGCTCTGGGGTTACACCTTGGCAGAATGTGCAGTCTGGAGCCCAGATGTCACGTGGCCCGAATAGCTTGCTTTCGGGGGATGTGACATAAACTGGTTTTGAATGTATGGAGCCTGAACTATGCAGGGCCCCCTCGGGAGGTGGAGGAAGAGACACTGATTCTTCTAAGGGAGGCAAAGATAACTCACTGTTTACAGCATCAAGGCTGCAGCTCCTTGGGGGAAGTGGGTGGAGAACACAGAGAACAGGCGCTTCTCACTTCTCATTCGGGCATGGAGCCGAGCTGTGATGGTGCCGTCTCTCGCCCCTGCACCCCGTCTAGTAGAGCACTTGGCACCTTGACTCCAAGTCTGGACGCCCTCCCCAGCTCCGAGGGGAGACAGCGGCAGCTTCCTGGGGGAGGGAAGGAATGCCAAAGGGAGGTGACTGGCCTGGAGGTGGCAAGGCCACCCAGAGTGCAGCCGGCTCTCTGCACTTCCCTGTTGTAACCACCGGTCAGGCCCTGACCAGGCCTGCGGGCATCCCCGGGGGTCATACCTGGCCTCTGTTCTGACTGTTTCTCTTCCTCTGCTGGTGACCCAAGTGTTCACGAATGAGGATGTTAGCTAAACCAAGACGAGACGTAACTGAAGATGCTGGCATTGTGGCCCTTCCCAGACCTGCTGGCTGGTATTTCCTGGGATCCTGGCCCTGCCCCACCCCCTCACCCCTGCCATCTCTGCAGACAGGCAGACCACAGCTGGGCTGATGGGCCGGCCCAGACCTTCTCACCCGCAGTTCTGGGCTCCACTCTGTCCTAGCCAGTGCTGTCCCTCTAGGGAAGTCCCTTGGCCTGTCTTTTTCAGTTCCCAGTCGGAAATCTAGACCCGACCACCCCAGGAGCCCTGAAAAGGACCGGGGCCACATTCTAAGAGCCCGAGGCACCTTGCAACAAGCAAATCTTGTTTTTATTACAGCTCCTGACCTGTTCATCTCCTGCCAGGGGAAGGAGGGAGAGGAACATTCAGGGAGTTTATGCATTTATATAACAGACACTTGCTGGATGTCTGGGTGTCTAGAGCCAAGTGGGCCAGGCCCTCATCAGATCAGGCTCCGCAGGCCAGCCAGTGCCCTTACAAGGCGCCTGCTCCTCCTCTGGCTGGAGTGGTCATGGTTTTCGGACCTGATCCCAGCTTACGGCTCCTGCTCTCTTCCCTGTCAAGAACTCCTGATCGGTGGCTTTTGGTCTGTACTCCTAGAGGATTTGGGAAACGTGCCCACGTTTGAATTTTGCAGCAGAATCTCTTGCAGGGTTTCTGGACCCCCAGTGTTTGTCAAGATAAAAGTCGGAGAATCTCGCAGGCCTGTGTGCCCCACTGAGTTTGGTTTCCCCAAGTGCTAGGTGTGGGCAGAGCCCGCAGGGGTCCCCATGTGGAGAAGTCATCACCCTAGGCCTGTGGTTCTCCAAGCACCTGCCCCCCTGGCTAGATGGAGGGCCACAAGCTCTGGCTCTCGGTGGCCTGGGGCAGCCAACTCCTCTCTCCTCGCCGCCTGCTGGGGTTCCAGCCGGGGTCACCACAACCACCACCAGGAAACAGTGACCAAGGAAGAAGGGACCAGTGGCCTATTCAGCTTGTGGCTGCTAGAAGTACCCTCCCTGTTTCCAGGAGGAGGGAAGGAGTTTTTTGTCCAAAAACCTGACATTTCTTGATGCTCCGAGCTGCCTGGCTCAGTGCTACAGGGGAGATGCTCACACCCCCAGCCCTGCCGCCCATGTTCTGTCTTGAGAAGGGGCGAGAGAAAGAGGAAAAGGAAGCCCTGCTTTTTATTCTGCACCTACTATGTGCCTTGGCACTGGGCTAGGAGGTGCCTTCACACGTTGAGTCCTGTGAGGTGGGTCTCACTGCCATCGGGTCACACCCAAGACACCGCCACACGTAGGACATGCCATTTGCTTACCACTAAGAAAAAACACTGCCAATCTTAACTGTAAGATGCCACAAGCATGAAATTCCTCCCCACCCGAGATGCTAACGTGTGAAAAACTGCAACTGGGCATCGGTGAAGCCAGTATTGTCCCTGTTGGGCATAAGGGAACAGAGGTCCTGGGAGTGAAGTGGCTTAATGACCACACAGCAGGAGGTGGCAGGGCTGGGGCTGGAATCCAGGAGGCTGTGGTGCCACGTCCTATCCCCCACTGCCTGGCCCGGAGTCCCAGACAGCTCAAGACTGAGTTTACCTCCTTGAAGCTCACCAGGAGAGCCTGGGCACCTGCGCCTGTGTGGAGGTTCCAGCGCCAGGCCCCTCGACTGCCCACACCCTGGGGGCAAGAAGCCTCCCTCCAGGGCTCCTCTGCCCTCTGCCCACCTCTCCCCTTGGAGCCGAGCCATGTGAGAACTCAGCTCAGTCCAGGGGGCCTTCTGTCACAGGGTGCCTGTGTGTGGCCACTGTGGGGAGGGACCCGGGACCTTGTCCCCTCCACCCTCCTGGCCCTATGGCCACCGCCCCCTCAGGCAGGGTCCCAGGCTCCCTGCCCATTGTGTTCAGGGTGAGGACGGGGGAGCCCAGAAGATACCCTGTGTGTGGCTTTGTGTGCGTTCATTCCTGTTTCCAAGGCAAAACCAGCTCCTTTTCCTAGTGTGTTCTCAGAACAGCGATACTCCTGGGGCTCGGCTGCTCCCCCTTTTCAGTCATTTGACGTCCCCTGATCAGCATGGACTGTGTTCTGGACACAGGGTAAGATTTTATTTGACCCCCCCGCACAGTGTCGGGTCCTATGCTGACACGT
Organism: Cephalopachus bancanus; assembly: GCA_027257055.1. Classification (NCBI taxonomy): domain Eukaryota; kingdom Metazoa; phylum Chordata; class Mammalia; order Primates; family Tarsiidae; genus Cephalopachus; species Cephalopachus bancanus. The sequence goes on from JAPVLO010000007.1 coordinate 562,791, forward strand.
AGCCGGTACTCGGTAAAGGTTTGCTGAATAAACTATAAGTCAGATTATGAGTGTTCAGGGTTTTGGTAGAACGGCACCCCATACACACACACAGTCATTCAGCAAACCTTTGCTGAGTGCCCACTAGGTGCGGGTGCTGGGAGGACAGAGCAGAGAGGACAGGGTGTCAGCCCTGGTGCCAGAGGAGGCGATGTTAAGAGGGTAATGAGACCCCTGGGCAGAATTCACTGGATCTTCTTGGCTGTTCTGTTGCTTGGGGGGCATCTAGGTAAGTGCCCAGCAACTGCTTGCCTGACCTAGAGCCTCCTGTGTTCTTCGAGAAACCCCCTCTGCCCTAGAAATGCTGGGCACCTTGCAGTCGGTGAGCTGCGACCACATGGCCTAAGGCAGAGCCCCCCAGGGCCCCACTGGTCGACGGTCGCCCACCGGTCAGGACACGGGAGAGGTGGCCACCTGCTGCTTTCAGCCCCGGAGGTCAGTCCTCAAGGCCCCGGGGAACCCGAGCGAGTCAGCTCCAGCTGAGGCAAGAGGCAGTAACCTCCCACGGCTCGTCGCGTCCCTGCAGGGAGACACTGGCTCAGGGACACGTGGCCTCCTGGCATTCCTCCATATTTAATTGTCTCCCTGTCCGACCCAAGTCCCTAATGAAATGACTTGTACCACAATCTGTCTGTGCCTTATGAAAGTGTCTGTGCACTTTTTATCCTTTTTAAAGCAACTTTCAAAAGTGAATGGGGGCTAGCATACATGGCAGGTCCTAGGAATCTGTGATATCACTGCAATTCTTTTTGCATTGTTTTCGACGTTGGAGTGATAAGGTGTCCACCCCTCGCCCCATGCCCCACTGCCTGTGTACAGACCTTTTTAAACACGTCTCCTTTTTCTGATTCAATACTGTGACCTCTCCGATACAGTAATCTTTGGGGGTCTGTAATAAAGGTTTCAAACCTGGGGGAGTGGGTCGGGAAGGGTTTACACTGGTCTTGTGTGTTGTGCTTTTGTGTGTTTTGATTTTTGTCTGTTTTTATCTGTTTTATATTAACATAATTTTCCTGTTTAAAAGAAAAACAAATACAACTTTGGCTTGTTAAAAAAAAAGTCTTCAGAACTCAGTTTTTAAAGTCACACTTGCATGCACTGATGGGGTGTGGAGGCGGGAAGCCAGATCACCGCAGCCTTGAGGAAACAAGCTGCAAAATGTCTGCAGAACCCGGTGGTGTTTGACCCTTTTGCCAAGGAACTCACTTCTGCGAAAATGCTGCAAGAAAATTATAATCAAGGAGAGGCTCCGGGTGTGAAGGTGTTCTCTGCAGCATTATTTAGAGAGGTAGAGAAAACCAAGTGACCCCAGTGTCCAACGCCCGGGGCGCAGTCACCCATACTCTTGGTCACCAGTGATGGAAACCCAACTGGGGCGGGCTTCGGGCGGTAACAGCCTCAGGTAGCTGACAAGGCCGCTCCCAGCACCAGCTCCACACGCAGGCGGCGAGTCTGAAAGACTGCCCCAGCCGGCCTCTCCTCTCCCGCTGGGGTTTCCGTCCCCAGGCGGCTGCCCAGGGGTGCAGCGGGCATCCTCCCCTTGACCAAGCCCTGAGTGGACCAACTCGCTCACATGTTTCCTCCTGAGCCAATCACAGGACAGAGAGACACGGGACTCTGATTGGTCAGCTCCGGGATGTGCCCTCAACTGAACCCGATGGCAGCCTCGTCTGAGCTCCTTGGGGTGAAATTGGAGAATCGCAAATCCCTGGAGAAAATTGGAGCCATGAAGAATGCACGGTGGGAAGGCAAAAACAGCAGCCCTCTGTGGGGAAGGATGGAATCAATGCGTGGTTAGTAATAGCAGAGGGTGGCTCACGTCTGTAATCCCAGCACTTTGGGGGGCCAGGGTGGGAGGACTGCTTGGACCCAGGAGTTCGAGATCAGCCTGGGCAAATAGCAAGACCTCGTCTCCACAAAATATCAAAAAATCAGCCAAGCATGGTGGTGCGGGCCTGTAATCCCAGCTACTCAGGAGGCTGAGGTGGAAGGATCGCCTGAGCCCAAGAGGTTGAGGCTGCCGTGAGCCATGATCGAGTCACTGCACTCCAGCCTGGACAGCAGACTGAGATCCTAACTAACTAACTAACTAAATAAATGTCTTTAAAAAATAATAGCATGGGACATGAAGCCAGACTGCCAGAGCCTCACCAGAATGGTGGGCAAGACACTCAACCCCCTTGTGCTACTTATACCTTATCCACAGAGCAAGAAGACATATAGTTCCAGGTTTGGGAATCAGTGTGAGCGTTCCTGAGATCATGCTGGTGACAGCCTCTGGCACTCAGCAACAAGCAACAATTGTTAGAAGAGTTCATGACACGAGAACAGGGTTAGGTTAAAACCTGGTGGGCAAATCAAGATATAAAACTGCTCATACACTCTGGTCTCCTGAACGAAAATAAACAGCCAAAAATCTGACCATGCATTGGAAAGAACAGTAGGAAAGAAGCGAAAGCCTGGTGGGCTGTGTCTTGAGGAACGGCATTACTGGTGCCTTTTCCCTGTTTCCCAGATTTTCTGTAATGAACAGGGATGATTTTTAATTTAAGCTTTTTACTTGGAAAAAATGATCTCCCTACTCTGCAAAAACAGAAGAGAACAGCTGGCCCTTGCTGGAATTTGTCAGGAATTCCCAGGCTGATTGCCTGTGGGTTGAAGATCCAAATTTAGCCATGGTGGAGATAAGGCCTGGTTTCTGGTGGAGGCTGACCGTTTGGTTGGGCTTCCTCCAGGCCAGGCTACAGGGCTTGGGTTTCTGGGATGGCATGTTGCAGTGGTATTGGGAGTGGGAGTGAGGGGACCCAAGGTGAAGGAGCTGCCCAGGCCTGCTCTTCTTGGCATTAGGACAGTCCTCTTGGTGACACGAGTCAGGAGCAATGGGATAAGAGAAACAACCCAGCATCCGTCTTGCCCAGAAACCAGGATTTTCACACATTCTCTCAATGAATCCTTACAACGTTTCCCTCACTCTGCAAGCAAGGTCTTGGCTTGGGGTAGAGTCTACCCTGAAACCAGTCTCCTTTCTTCCTGTCTAGATGTCCCTTGCACAATGCCACCTGCTTCTATTGGGCCAGATGACATTTTCATAGTTGTCTGATAATCAAGATTTTTTTTTTTTTTTTAGTAAAGCCAAAAAAAAAAAAAAGACCCTATTATTCTAGGCTCTTTGGGTTGTAGGAGACTAACACCCAACTCAAGAAAAATCCAACTTAATGAAAAAAGAGAAGGAGTGCAGAATTTACTGACTCGTACAATGGAATGTGTCAGTGTAGCTTCAGCAATGGCTGGATCTAGGTGTTCATGTGAACACATGATATCATCAGGCCTCTGCTCCTGTCTCTCAGTCCTGCTTCTTCTGAGCTGACATCACTCTCATGCAGGTTCCCCCTTCGTGACAACCAAAATGGCCTCAAGTGACTCATGCCATGCCAGCTTAAACCTTTAAAGAAGTTCAGGAGAAGTCCCAAGGCTGTCCTCCTTGGACCCCTTGGATCAAAAGTTTGATCCCTGAACCAATCTGTGTCACATGCCCATAACTGATACAAAGCCAAGTGTGACATGGCCCTTGCCCTCAAGAACCAACCAATCAGGAGGGGCCACATTAGACCCGTGCAGTTCTGAAGCTGCCGGGCAGACCCAGATCAGGGCGTAGGGACTGGGGTCGTTTGGAGTTGAAACCTCAGCACCCTTCTTTCCCCTGGCTGTTTTACTCTTGCGAATGCCTGGCTGTGCTCCCTGGCACATTGTATTTCTCCCCTCGTTGCTCAGTGTACAAAGCGCACAGTCCGACCCATGCCATCCCCTCTGCCTGGGGTGCGGCTTGCCTCGGAGGAGCTTTGCTGTGCTTCATGCATGGAGACTTCTCTTCCCCTCGTTCTCTGGGCTCCTGCAGGACAAGTGTCCTCCAGAAAGCTAAGAATAATAATAACGGATCATTTACAAGCACTCCCTGTGTGAGAAGGATGTCCACAGCATCATTAAATCCTCACAGCTCTTCCAAGTCAGACCCAGCATTACTTTCTTCTTTTGTGTTTCTCTTTTTAAAGACAGGGTCTTGCTCTGTCATCCAGTCTGGAGAACAATGGCGAGGCTGTAGCTCACTGCAACCTCAATCTCCTGGGCTCAAGCGATCATCCTGCCTCAGCCTCCTGAGTAGCTGGGATTATAGGTGCACACGACGATGCCAGCTAACTATTAGATTTCCAGAGACAGGGTCTTGCGATGTTGCCCAGGCTGGTGGTCTTGAGCTCCTGGGCTCAAGCAATCCTCTTGCCTTGACCTCAGCACAGGATTACAGGTGTGAGTCACTGCACCTGGCCTATTTTCGTTTCATAGGAGAGTCAAGACTCAAAGAGAGTCTGTCTTTATCCCTCCCTGTATGGCCTGTCAAAGACAAAAAGTCACTTCTCTGTCTGTTTGTAGTCATTCCCAGGATCTAAATCCAGCAGTTCTCAAGGGCCAACGGACCTGGGCATTTGCACCTGTGACTTCACGGACCTGCAAGCCACCTGTCAGGAGCTGTCAGTCTCACTCTAGAGGAAGGGCAGGGAGGCTCAGGGAGGGCAGTGATGGGCCTGGGTCATGTCACCTGTGGGCTGTGGGGCCAGGATCCCTCTGAAGTAGGTCTGGCCCCTCCCACGCGTCCCAGTGTGTGGGGGCAAATCCTGGTGGGCGGTGGTGAAGGTAGCAAGCCAAGAACAAGAAAAGAGGAGGAAAACAAAGACCCAGCCAGAGCCAGCAGCTAGCAGGGAGGAGAAAAGCCGTCAGCTGTGCCCTGACTTAAGCGGCATCTCCGTGTTCAATCCTGGGCCTGGGAGCCTCGGTTCTCCCTCCAGGCCCAGCGCTCCTGGCTCTGGCAAGCTGCTTTTGGCTCCCACACAGGGATGTGGAAAACATGAACATTCCAGGCATCCAGCTATGGGAACAGAACCCCGACCTTGGCTGTTAAATGCACCAGGGAGAGGCTTCCAGAAACTAGGGAGGGGGAGGCGGCGTCTAAACCGACAGCCTCGGGCAGTCTGGTCTCCTCTTCTCAGCCTCTTCCTCTCTGGTTCTGGCTTTCTCCCCAACTGAGAGCCTCAGCCTCTTCTCCCTGTCTCTCCAGCTGCCCCGGGGGGAGGCCTCCGCCATCCTCCCAGGAGGGCCAGGACCTGTCTAGGAGGGCAGGACAGGCCTGACTGCACCGGCCCAGCCCGGGGGGGGGAACGTGGCCTCCCCAAAGGGCCTCCTGCGGAAGTGGCCATGCCCCTGGAGCTCTGGGCTTCACTCTCCTTGCCTCCAGGGGCCCTGTCAGTCCACCCCTTCCCTCTCTCCAGCCCTCCGGAGGCTGCATCCTGGGAGCTCAGCTGGGGCAGGTGTCTCTGACCTGATGGAGTTCCCTCTAGTCCAGGAGACAGACCTAGGGTCCCGGCCTGCCTCTGCTGTGAGGTCTTGGACAAGTTGCTTACCCTCTCTGAACCTCAGTTTCTGGATCTTTGAAGTAAGAGGGGTGTCAGATTGTGTCAGGCATTTAGTTGGTGCTAAGTGATGGGCAGTTACTGTTTTCAAGAGTACTACAGGTGGTGTGGTGGCTCACGCCTGTAATCCCAGCACTTTAGAAGGCCAAAGCAGGAGGATTGCTTGAGCCCCGGAGTTCGAGACGAGCCTGGGCAATGTAGCAAGAACGCATTCTACAAAAGAAAAAAATGTTAAAAATGAGTCGGGTGTGATGGCACGAGCCTGTAGTCCCAGCTACTCAGGAGGCTGAGGCGGGAGGGCCACCTGAGCCCAGGGGGTTGAGGCTGCGATGAGCCTTGATTGTTGCCACTGCACTCCAGCCTGGACGACAGGGTGAGACTCTGACACAAAAAAATAAAAAAGAAAGAAAACAGGAAAATGTTTTTCAAGGGCATTATAGGCCTTGCTCTACCACCCCCTCCCACTTCTCCCCCAACCCCCTCCCCTGTCCCAGCCAGCGGGGGCTGCTCCTCTGTCTTCCCACAATTCCCCAGGCCTTCACACGGCCTCAGTGAGCCTGCCTGAGACACGGCTGGCAGAACCTGCAGGTGACACTGTGCCTTCATCCCTGGTGCCCAACCCAGCAGAGCCCCGGGGGGGCACCCCCACCCACAGCCAGTGTGGAATGTCTGGCATCAGCACGCCTTCCTCCCACAAAGAAGGCACGGGCGATCTGAGAGGAGGGGACTTGCCAGGACTGGAGCTTGCCGGCCCCCGGCCCCTGGCCCATCTTGGCTCTGCTTCAGGAATGCAGGCCTGGGCCTGGGAGGCTGACCCGGACTCCGGAGGGAAAGTCACACTTCTGCTCAACTCCCAGGAGCGGCCCTGCATTCCAGGAGGGGCGTGGGAAGGGCCAGCCCTTCCTCAGCGGAGCGGTGGGGGAAGCTGCCTGCAGCCAAGCCGGACCCCTCGGCCTCGGGCTGGCCCATGCCCCCCTTGGGGCCCCGGGAAGACCCTCACCACAGGGGGATGGAGATGGCAGCTGGGGGAGAGGGTCCCCACTGCCACCCAGGACAGAAGCCATGGGAATTCCCTGTCCACCCCGGTTAGTTGTGTTGATGGACTCTCCCTTCTCTGGTGAGGCTCCCCCCCCACACACACACAAAGTACCCTCTCGGTGATTCTGATCAATTGCAACCTCCCTCCAGCCGTCGCCTCTGACAGGTAGTCCCTGGGCTGTCTAGATGCAAACCAGGGCCATCCCTCTCGGCCTGGCTCTGCTGTCTTTCCTCCCCGGGGCCCCGAGACTGGGGGAACCTTCCCCCAGTATCCCCGAGCTGGCCTTGGAGACAGGCCCGGGCACCCCCTGCAGAAGGGAGCAGCCAGGCCAGGAGCTGGCAGGCATCACATCATGCCAGAGGAGCCCCCCGGGGCAGATCCCAGGAGACACTTGCCTCCTGCTGCAACCAGCTCATCTTCCTGCAAGAGGTTCCCACAACCCTGCTGGCCGGCGGCTTCCAAGCAGTGGTCCTCCCAGCCCGGCCTCCCCATCTCAGGCAAGGATGGCGGACAACCTGGTGGGGGCGATGCCGGGTGAGGGCCACAGACCCCTAGACTGGCCCTTCCATATCCTCACCAGAAGGCAATGAGCCTGAAGTTCCAAGGTCAGGCAAGGGGCGCTCTGGGTTCCTCCACGGGGCTGGGGAGAGAGGGGAAAGTTAATTTCCAGAAGATGGAGCGCCGTCTCCCTCTAGTGGCCGTGGTAAGAAAGGCAAAGACCGGCACAGAAAGAAACTGATAGAGCTTTGGCCAAGGTCCGAATGCTGGACGGTCCAGATGCTCACTACCCCCACCCCACCCCACCCCGCTTACCCTCCAGAAGTCTCCAGACGGCCTGGGAAGCCAGGCTCCTGCGAACGGCCTTGTGAATCTGGGCAACCTTGAGGGGGGCATGCCAAGGTGACAGTGGGGGTGGGGCTACGTCTGGGCTTGCGCATGGGCTGGGGCTGAGGCGGCGGCCAGGATGGTGGTGCAGGTTGATGCTTCCTAACTCTGGTCCATACCTCTGGCCACTGACCCACCGGCTGGATTTAACCCCCACATGTGACCCTGCACCAGGTACTTTGGAATAAAACAAGCAGAAGACATTTCTATAAGGAACACATATTGTTGTTGTAATAAGAAAGATATTTTTATAATTATTGCTGTTGTTGTCTAATGCACCAAGGGTCTGGATAATGCATTAAAAAAGATCTTGGCAGGGCGCCATGGCTCACACCTGTAATCCCAGTACTTTGGGAGGTGGAGGCAAGAGGATTGCCTGAGCCCAGAGGTTCAAGATCAGCCTGGGCAACTTGGCAAGACCTCGTCTCTACAGTAAATCAATTTATTTATTAGCTGGGTGTGGTGGTACATGTAATCCCAGCTACTTGGGAAGCCGGGGCAGTATGACCTCCTGAACCCAGGAAATTGAGGTTGCAGTAGCTGCAATCATGCTGCTGCACTCCACCCAGGACATCGGAGTGAGACCCCGACTCAAAAAAAAAAAAATCTGACGAGTAGAGACAATCTTCTAAAGAGAATGGTCAAAGTAGAACCCAGTGAACTAGCAGATTGATCTAACATGACACAGACTGCTCTCACCAACCTCATCACCAGAGGCAGCACAGAAATGGAAGCAGACGTCACAACAGAGTGAACCGTGCTGTGGAGTGGGTGAAACCAGGAGACTGTGGGGGCTCTGACCTCACCTGAGGGGGTGAGGGGAGGCTTCCAGGAAGAAGACGCCTTGAGGAGCATCTCGAAGGGGGAAGAGATGGCCTCCAGGTGGAGAAGAGGAAGAAAGGTAGAACAACCGCATGTGCAAAGGCCCAGAGGCAACCGCTTTCAGTGTGGGTGACCCACCAAGCTAATCATCAAAACCTGCACAAACAACCCCCTCCGGTCCCCTCCCACTATGGGAGTTTTTCTGTCCTCTTAATAAATCCTGCTTTCTCACTCAAGAAACAAAACAAAAAAACCCCCTGTACAACAGGGAGCCCCTCTGGAGAGGCTGCTGAGTGCTGTCATGAGGATGGGTCTGACTTTTTTTTTAAAGCAGCCGTTTTTACTTTCCCTTCCACATAAAAAACATTTAGGCTGTGCTTCACCCCTGAGCTTCTCTCCTGGCCTGTGGTTTGCCTTCTAAATTGTAACCTTGACCTGCGAATGCTGGGAAGCTAAACTAAATCAGCGGACATCCCAGGACGCTTTACATGCCCTACTTGTGTGCAAGGGAGGAGGTGTGTCCCGGATGCCGTAGGATCGTCCTGTGAGCCCCATGGTCCCAGCAGGGTCCCTGGCACTTGCCACCCTCGGATTGTAACAGGGTAGGGAGAGCATGACCCCACACCCCCAGAACGCCTCTCTGCACACACTCTGGCTGAGTGCAGGTGTGCGACCCCCAGGTGGCCTTAAAGAGCCCACCTCTGCCAGAAGAGCCGTGACAACTGCCAGGCTCACCCAACCCCTCTTCTTGGGTGAGAGGGTGCAAGGGGCCCATCCCTCCTGGGTGCCTGGCTGCTCTGCGGCACACCCCTCGGCATTCACATCATCCTTGGGCGTCAGAACAGGGCCAGGCTCCTGGGCACAACCCCCAGGCTCTGTAGCACCTGACCTTGACTCCTCCCCCCTTCACCCACTCCTCCCTGGTCCCCTCCACCCTGGTCCTGTACTGAGGTAGAGGGCTCAAGAACGCGCTCCAGTGTCCTGTGCTTCTTCCCCATCCACACTTGGCACTGTATAAGCCGCAGGGACTTGGTCATGACCTTGAGAGAGAGGGAGGGAGCCCTCTTGAGAAGTGTCATGAAGTCTGGGCTTCTGGAGGGAAAGACACACTTGTGACACACACATCTATCAGAATGTTCCCCCCCACATCCCAAGTGCATACGCCCACACATAAACACACTCACTCACACACACAAACTCACCTACATACATACACAGTACATGGCAGCGGGGTGTGGCATGGCCAGAGTCATGGGGCGTGAAAGTATCCATCAAGACAGGTGTGAGTTAAGAAAGGTAGATATATTAGAGTGAAGATATATTGTGAAGGGCAGGAGTGACTGCTGTCTGCCAAAAGGCAGTGCCCAAGGTTCTCCCCAGTGAAGTCTGATCCTCTCTGCGGTCAGGGTGAGTTTGAGGATGGCCACCATGCCTTTGGGTTCCTGCCATGCAAATGAGGCCATTCTGACTGGTGAATGTTTGATCTCGATTGTAAGCCTCTCCTAGGCCAGCCAAGGTTTGTAAAGAGTTATGCACAGGCCGGTCCGTACTTCCTATCTCCACCTGGCCCCACCCCTCCTGGATTTGTCACGCAGGCAACTGCTGGAGAAATTTTCTTACGACGGAACACAGATTCTATCATTCTTCTGCTTAAAGTCCCTCCCAAACTCTCCTCTCCCACCAAAGTTCTTCACCAAGGCCTTCAAGACCTTGCACGATCCACATAAAAGTTTCAACCAGAATGTTACTTACTGAGAAATATCCTTTGAGCCCATGGTGTGGAAACGCTTGCCTATTTCAGCAGCCGGGTCTATTCTTCTTGGCGTCCACCACATCTTATCAGCGTAGTGTCTCTCTAGCCCTGTAGAGTGAGGGAGGGCGGGGATAGCTCTCTCTCACTACTTTCCTTCCAAGCACCTGGCACAGAGTAGTGCTTACCACGTGGCAGCCCCAAACCTGAAAGGGCTTGCCTTATCAGAGGAGTCACCCAGAAGTGCATCAGGGCAAGACATGGGTTTATTAAAACTTACAGAAGGCACCGATGGTGGTCAGTTGGTAAATCCAACTCAGGGAAGCACAGCAGGCAGTTTTATAATCAAAGCAATCAAGCTGATCATTCAAAGTCCTGTCTGGTGTGTACGATTGTGTTGATTAAGCTTGATGACTACATTGCTTTCACTTTGCCTGGTCACCTGCATCCCATGACTCATTACTGGGAACATGCGTACGCTTAGAGACTCACGTTGGCCAGGGGCTGCTCCCGAAGGGAGGGGCAGGAAGAAGCCGGGTATAGGGGAAACAGTCCAGGTCTGGAGAGTACCTCACAACACTCAATCCATCTTTAGAGAAGGCTGGAGACAGTGCCTTGGGAGAGTGAGCGTGGGGGAGGCCATGCAAAGACCATGCTATTGCGGGGGTCCAGGGCAGAGACGGAGATGGTCTGAGCTTGGGGGGTGCAAAGCCACTGGACAAGTGGACCGAGGGTGTGTCTTCCTCCACCGGAGCTGCTGTGGCAGAGTGCCTCAACCACACACATTCATTTCTCACACTTCTGGAGCCTGGGAAGTCCAAGGTCAGGATGTCTGGTGAGAGCCACTTCCTCATAGATGACTCCCACCCCCGTGTCCACCAGCAATAATCCATCCATATGACTGATCACCTCCCAAGCCCCACCTGCTATCACCATGACATGGTAGGGAGGGGTAGTACGTCAACATTGAACTTTGGCACAGCACAAACATTCAGACCATAGCAGGGAGGGTGGGTTTTGAGGGCAGAGATAACAGAATGTTCTGGCAGGTGGGATGGAGGGGAGAGTCATGGGTGACCCCTAAGCTTTCAACTTGAGCCACTGTGTGGAGGATGGAGCCAGCAGACTAGAGATGAGGGAAGGGCAAGTCTCAGAAAATGCTGGTGAGACATTTAAGAGGAGGTGTTTGCCAGGCACGGTGGTTCATGCCTGTAATCCCAGCAGAGGTGAGAGAACTGACTGAGCCCAGGGGTTTGAGACCAGCCTGAGCAACTTGGTGAGACCTCATCTCTACAATTAAAAAAAAAATTAACTGGGTGTGGTGGTGCGCGCCTGTAATTCCAGCAACTTGGAAGACTGAGCCCAGCAGATCGAGGCTGTGGTGGCTGTGAGCGTGCCACTGTACTCCAGCCTGGGCAACAGAGTGAGATTCCAACTCAAAAAAAAAAAAAAGAGGAGGTGTTACTTGGGCAGCCAGATTGTGAGCAGGGGCAGGGGGTGGTGTTCTATATTTGAGATACAGGACATCTCCAGCCAAGAGCGTTTTTTTGTAAGTCCAATTTGTTTTAAGTCCAACAAAGTTAGCCTAGGCACCCAACAAACACAATCGGCTATATAGTAGCTATATAGTACTGAATGTATTTAACAGACTATACTGACACCTGGTGGAGAGAAATGATACATGAAAAAAACAGGTATGCATCATTAAAGTTCATAACTTGAAAGTTCGCATGCAGGGGACTTACTGTATAAGTACAGGGGTCAACAGCATATAGAAGGTCTTGAAAGTCCCGGATTGTACGAGATCAGCTGGGGACAGAGTGCACATACAGAGAAGGAGCTCAGGGCCTCACTTGAGAGTCCTCCAGATCCTGAGATCAGGCAGAAAGGAACAGCCAGCCGTGGATACCAAACAGAAAAGACCAGGGCAGGAGATGGGACAGCCAAGCCAGTGTGGCATCCCTGAGGTAGAGAAGGGCTTCTCACAGAGAGACGTCAGCAGTGACGATGTGGCTGAAAGATTCAGGATGACGGGATGGGGCGTGGCCCGCGGATTCACAGTAGGAAGGCTGCTGGGAGCTTGGCAAGGACATTTCAGCCGGAGGGTGTTTGGAGCAACATGAGGCCTGATTAGGCCAGCATCCGTTGGGTAAATTGGGCAAATTATATTGAGGAAGGAAATCTCAGGATGAGATTTACAAATGCTACAAAGAAACTTATTGACAAAGGCAAGAGCTCCAACATAACCGCAAGAGCTGCGACACCGGTCAGCCAGCTGTAAGATATTAGGTGTTAGTTCCACAGTAGACAGAAAGAAGTTTAGTTTGCTGCTAGTTCTATGGTAAACAAAAAGCAGTCAAGATTGCTCTGTTGATTGACTCTATCTTAAAGAGACAGAGTCTTACAAACCTTTGGCACGGCACGTAGCCAATTCGCAAACTTCTCCATGGCCGGTGGGCAATGCGGCCAGCCCACAATGGACCCTAATATAAGAAATACCTCTATCTAGCCCTGCCTCTTTGCAGACAGCAGACACTCTCGCTGCTGTCCTGCCGCTGTGTCCTTCACAACGCATCTTTCCCTTAATACACCTACCTTTCTTAATTCATAACTGTCTTGGTGAATACTTTCAGCCCCGTGACTGCTGCTGTACCGAGCCCACTGGCACACATGGCAGGGTGGACACAGATGTCCGACTAAAGCGTCCTGGGAGACGAGGACATCTCGATTTTCTCTGCAAGCCTGGTTGTGGAGGAAAGAAGAGAAACGGACTGGCAGTGACTTTCTGTTTCTCTGCTCGACTGCAGATTGATTGACTGATTGATTGACTTGTGTCAATGATGGCGATACTGGCACCTCGGGTATGAGAGTGCGTTGTGACACAGGATGATCCCGTGTGTTGTCATATGGTTAACATCCCTGGCTCCTCCCAGTAAAAGCAGACAGAGCTTCTGGGATGCAATGTCAACCTGTCCTCCAAAGCCTTCCGATGTGTAGTAACAAACGCAGCTAAGAACCAATGCTTCCGCCTAGAAGTCACTGAAGTTGTTTTGTGAAGGGTCAAAGAGTCTGATTTTACAGCTTTGCAGGCCATGTGGTTGCTGTTGCAACTATCCAACTCCGCCATTGCAGCCACGGAGGATTCCGAAGCAAATGAGTGCAGCTGTGTTCCAATAAAACTTTATTTACAAACCCATTGGCAAGATTCAGCCTGCAGGCTGGAGTTTGCCGGCCCAGCCTGGCGTGTTTGCTGATAAAGAACGTCTGAAAAAGAAGGTACTGGTCATGTTGAGGGGGAAGAGGGACAAGCAAGCAGGAGGGGACTGGGGCCCAAGAGCCATGGTGGCCGCAGTAGGGGAAGGACACTTACTTGCTGTGCAGCAAGAGGAGGGAGGTCTGGCGGTGGGCATGTTGACGAAGGATTGGAGTCACCCTTGACGAATGATTGAAGTCGCCAGCTGAGAGCAAGGGAGCAGCAGGGCTTTCAGAATGCAGAGGGGGACATTCTTCTCTCAGGGATGGGACAGGAGACCTTCTAGTGACCCGTGGTAGGACTGCAGGGCAGCAAGACACCGTTTGGAGTCCTCAAACTGAATTGAAATGGAATTCAGTCAGCTTGGTGGTCGTGCTTATGTCACCCTCAAACTCATAAATGGAAGCCCCAAGCCCCGAGTTGATGGTTGGGGGAAACTTTGGGTGGTGATTAGGTCATGGGGTGGAACCCTCATGGTGAGAGGAGTGCCCCAATGAGAGAGACATGAGGGCCAGTTCTCTCTCCCTTCCTGCTGCTTCTCTTCTCCCTCCGTTCTCCTTCCTCTGTCTCTCTCCCTCTGTCTCTTTCTGTCTCTCCCCACCCCCTGTCTCTTTTTTTCTCCGTCTTGCTCCTTCCCACTATGATGTGAGGACAAGCCAGACACATCTGTCTGTAGGCCAGGAAGAAAGCCCTCACCAGGAGCCCAGTCACCAGCACCTTGGCCTTGGACGTCCAGCCTCTGGAGCCGTGGGAAAGGAATGCCCGCTGACTGAGCCCCCCGGCCTGTGGGGTCTTGTTCTCGCCGGAGCTGAGCAGGCCAGTGGGACTTTCTCCAGCCACGCTCAGCTGCTCAGGGCACGAGCTGGCGGGGCCCAAGGGCTGGATTCATCCTGCTCAGGACCCGGCCAGGCAAGCAGAGGTGGGAGAGGGTGCCGCATGCAGGAGCTGCAAGGGGTGGAGGAGGGACCGGAGGCCGGGCGGGGACCCGGGAAACGATGGCAGCCAGCAGGGTAGGAGGCCAAGAGGGGCTGAGCCCGTGGGCTGGTGGCCGTGCAAGGCCTGCGAGCAGTGACGATTCTTGAGCAGTGGGCTGGAGGGTACAAAGTGGTGGCCGGGAGCTGGCCCTAGACAGGGGAGGCTGTTTCTAAGAACGGTGGGGGCTGTGGGGTGCTGGAGGTAGGGCGATGGGACCTCCCACACATTCAAGTCACCCGAGCGGGCTCAAGTCTTCAATGAACCCTGGGTGGGGGGACTGGGGGGACACGGGCAGGTGGCGCCGGCACTCGGTGGGGGCACAGCCAGATGCCGACCTCCCCACCTCAGACGCCCGGAGGGTGGCATCCTGGGGACGACCACGTCCAGCCCAGGTAGGGAGGCCGCTTGGAGCAGCAGGACGCACAGGCTGGCTCGCTGTGGGAGAGGAGACAGGGCGGGGCGGGGGCGTGAGTGAGTGTGAGCATGCTGGGGTACGGCCACGTGTGCCAGATGTGGACTGTGTGGGTGAGGCGAGGGTGAGTGAGAAGGTGAGTGTCAGTGACCAGAAATGTCTCCACCGGTGTGGGGGAGGCGGAGTGTGAGCGACAGTGTTGGTGTGTGAGTGTGTGAGTGCGTGGGGTGAGGGAGTGTGAGTGAGCTGCGGGTGAGTGGTGTGTGTGTGTGTGTACGTAAAAGTGGGTGTGTGAATGTGTGGCTGGGCGCCCGTGTGAGTGTGTGCAGGCGTGCGTGGGTGTGTGTGGGTGTGTGAGTGAGCTGAAGGTGGGGTGAGTGTGTGGGTGTGTGACTATGTGCAAGTGACTGCCAGCATGAGTGTGTCTGTGTGTGTGTGTCTGAGCATGTGTCTGTGTGGTGTCTGTGACTGTGTGTGGTGTGTCTGTGTGTGTGGTGTGTGTCGGTGTGGTCTATGTGTGTCTGTGTATATCTGTGTGTGTGTTAGTGTGGTGTGCCGGAGTGATGGTGTGTCTGTGTCTGTGTGTGTGTGTCTGTGTGGTCTATCTGTATGTGTCTGAGCATATGTGTGTGTCTGTGTGTCTGAGTATGTGTGTGTCTGGGTGTCTGTGTGTTTGTGTATCTGAGCATGTGTGTGCATGTCTGTGTCTGTGTCTGAGCATGTGGGTTTGCCTCTGTATGTATGTCTGTGTGTGTATCTGAGTGTGTGTGTGTCTCTGTGTCTGTGTGTGTCTGTGTATATCTATGTGTGTGTGTCAGTGTGGTGTGCCTGAGTGGTGTGTCTGTGTCTGTGTCTCTGTGTCTGCGTGGTATGTTTGTAGGTGTCTGAGTGTGTGTGTGTGTGTGTGTGTGTGTGTGTGTCTGAGCATGTGTGTTTGTCTCTGTGTTTATGTCTGTGTGTGTGTATCTGAGTATGTGTGTGTGTGTGTGTGTCTCTCTGTGTGTGTGTCTGAGCATGTGTGTGTGTCTTCGTATCTCTGTGTGTGGCGTGAGAAGGGAGGGCAGGTGGCCGGGCCGGGCTGGGTGCCTGGTGTCAAGGCCGGCGGTGCAGGTGAGGAAGTGCCGGGAGACCAGCTGGGGTGCCGGCTGGGAGCCTGGGCTCGGGAAGGGGCTCCCCCCCAGCTCCTGAGACCCTTCTGGCAGCTGCTCCGGCCCCCTCAGCCGCGGGCAGCATGCGTGATTCAAGGTTGCGTGTGTCTGCCCCGGCACGCCCGCGACCCTGCTCATCTGCCTGCATCTACTCAGGGCCCACGGCACTTCCCGCCGCTGCCTGTGTGACCTCAGTCCCTTCCCGTCTCATTCTGTCCAGCTGCGAAGTCCTGGATGGGAGTCTTGTTGGACGCTGTCGCCGAAACCTCCAATCCATCAACCAAGCTCCAGTGGTTTTGTTATAGGCTGAAAAGAGGTGATTTGGGTTATATCAGAACAGTCATTTAGAAAAGATTTCAAAATGTATATTCCTTGTGGCTGAGTTGGGCTAAGCGTGACAGCTGCTTGGATTCAACAGGGTACATTTTTCCTATCCCCCTGCCCGCCAGCACGGCCTTGTCTGGCCGGTCAGTCTTATCCAGTAGCCATCGCTGGTGTGGAAGAAGCATCCGCTGCCAAGACAGACCACCTAGTGATGAGGAGAGTGGGCCGAAGCCGACAGGAGTGTGTCTGAAAGCCTGGAGTGGGTATCACTCCCCTCCCCTCCATCTTTGAATGCAAGGACATCAGACCATTATAGGCCAGGGCTCTGGGAAAAGGAGACTGTTAAAATTATGTTTTAAAACAGTTTAAAACTGACATTGTAAATGTTGTGACTTTCCCTTCCTTCCAAACGTTGCAATGGTCTGCCCCTTCTGCTAAAAAAAAAAAAAGTAAAAGACATATTGTGAATTCCAAAATGTGATCTAAAGTGTCAGCGTGACCAGGAGACTTTATGTCATGTCAGTAGTCACGTGTCAAAAACTGTTCATGTCAGCCTTGAGTCATGCTAAAACTGCATGTAGGCTTCGAACTCGGGTGCAGGTGAGGGGTTACGAGTGTGGGGTCTGGACACTGGAATGAATGTGTGTTGCTGGGAGTGAGCTTGTTGGCAATGATGCCAGCCTGTCTCCCCGTAACCTGGTTATGGAGATTAAACACCCCCTTCCCTCCCAGCCTCTGCCTCACGTCTTTTAATTGGCCGCAAGGGATAGCAGCAGATCGACTGGATCTGCCGGAAGTTTTAGCTCCTACTTATCTAGGGAATGTGTCCTCCTCCCCACCAGCATCCTGGCCCACAGCGCCATCATCTCTCTCCAGGAGGCTGAGCACCCCTAACGGGTCTCCCCTCCCTGTTTCCACCCCCCTCAAGCCGTCCCAGCAGAGGCTGGAGTCCTGCTGCTGGGATTCTCACCCTGCCACCCACACCCCAGAAACTTCCAGTAACAATAGCCAGGCATGGTGGCTCACGCCTGTAATCCCAGCACTTAGGGAAGTCAAGGTGCGAGCACTGCTTGAGCCCAGGAGTTCAAGACCAGCCTAGGCAGCATAGTGAGACCCTGTCTCTACAAAAAGTAACAAAAAACTGGCTGAGCATGGTGGTGCATGTCTGTAGTTTCAGCTACTCAAGAGGCTGAGATGGGAGGATCTGCCTGAGCCTAGGAAATTGAGGCTGTAGTGAGCTGTGATTGTGCCACTGCCCTGCAGCCTGGGCAACAGAGTGAGACCCTAACTAAAATAAATAAATAAAAAACAATAACAAAATCTGCCAGCCCTCCCCTGGCACTACCAAGGCCCCTGCACCATCCTGTGAGCACACACACACACACACACACACACACACACATACACACACACGCACACACACTCAGGGAGCCAGTGAGGGCAGCTCTGTCACCATCCTGGTCACCCAAGTGAGGACACAGGCACAGAGAGCTTAAGAAACTTGCCTAAGGCTACCCAGCTGGCTAAAGGCAAAGACAGAACTCAAACCCAGGCAGCCTGGGGCCAGAGACCACCCCCTTAAGTGTGCACCGTCCCATGCACCCGACAGATGGGCAAAACTCGCTGGGCTCCAAAGGCCGCGGATGTCAGGCCTGCCCACTCCCGGCCCTGCTCCTACGGCCTCCCCCTCCCGCCATATGCCTCCAGCCTCCACACCCAGCAGGCTTCCTCCCTGCCAGGGGTTGTTGCATGTGCTGTGTCCTCTTTGAAATCTCCCCAACGGACCCATCTCCTTCTCCTAATTATCTTCCAGTCAAGTGTCTCATCCCGGAACAGGGACGAACCGGGCCCCAGGCCATACACTTTTGTGCACCCTGGGATTTTCCTCCCTACGTTTCCCCACGGTTTTCTTTACACGCCTGCATGGCCTGTGAATGGCATCCATCTTCGCCCACAGACTGTGAGCGTGGCTGCGGCAGCCACCGTGCTGAGCTTGGTCCCAGCGTGACCCCGGCGCCTGGCCCAGGATCGAGCACTCAGTAGGAACTCCCGCCAATGTGTGTGGAGTGGATGGGTGAATACATAAATTAATGACACCCGCCCCCACCCGCTGAGGGAGGCTGCCGCGTGCCGAGGCCAGGCCCCCTGCCCTCCTCGCTGTGATTGCCGGCCGCCAGAGGGCGCCACAACCCGGGAAATCGCCCACCCGAGGCCGGACGGCCGCGTAGGCTCGAGGGGGCGGGGCTGGAGCGCCGAGCCAGGCAAGGGTCGGGCGCCTGGGGGTCCTCCGTCGAGGGTGGGCGCCGTGGCCTCCCTGACGAGCGGTGTGTGCAGCCAGGGCTGAGACCTGGTCAGACACCCTCCCAGCTGCTTCCCGCTTTGGCCGGTGCTCACCCTGCCCTCGTCCCAGGAGCCATGGGGAGGAAAGGGTGGGTTTGCTCAGCCTGCACCCGTGGAAGGAGCAGCCTGGAAGGGACTTCTGAGAGGGAGAGGAAAGCAGATGCACCCCCTCCTGGCGTGCCGTCCAGTCCTCGGAACAAGGCTTACAGGCCAGGGAGCCGAGGCATGGCTGCCCACTCCCCTCCACCTCCTGGCCACCCCTGCCTCTGGCCTCTCCCCCATCAGCCGTTCCCAAAGCGAGGCTTCAGAGGAGTGGCTGCCCCAGAGTCTGGGCACCGTGACCCTGGGGTCCACCCAGGCCTCCTGATCCGCGATTCAGGAGTTGAGCCCGCCACCCAGGGCTGCAGCGCTCCAGCACGTTCTGGGGCACCATGGGAGTGAGCATCTCTGGCCTGCACCAGCCCTTTCTCTGGGAGATGGATGCGCCTGCTGGAGGGAGGCAAGGGGGAGGTGAGAGGTGACTTTTGAGGACCGGAGCGAGGAGTGAGAAGTGAGACTCCCTGGGAGAGGGAGGCTGGTGTCCCCCACTGACAGGGGTCCAGGGTAGGCCGAGCGCGCAGGCAGAGAGCCCCAAATGAAGTCTGGAAGCTTCTATGCGGACTGGAAGTCCTCAGACTGCCCAAGGGCTGCAGGGGGTGGGGGCACCGGCAGTGCAGAGTCCCAGGCCCCTTCCCTGCCTCTAGGGGTGGCCCCTGCCATTCCTCCACACCCTAAGTTTGGGGAGCTTCGAGCTCAGAAGGTTTGGGGCCCGCCAGACCGAGGCCCAGAACGAACTGGACCCCTTCTGGCCCTTGGATACCCCCTTGTAGAACGTGGTGATCGTGAAAGAAGTGAGCATGCTTTTGGGGCTCAGAAGTGTCAGGGTGCCTCCAAAGCAGGGACTCGGCTGCAGAGATGGGCGTGGCAGATTGAGGGCATTGAGTGCCATCCTCAGCGTGTGGATTTTGTCCCCAGGGCAAAGGGGAGCCATGGCAGGGCTTAGCTCAGGCAGGGTGGTCGGAATTGTGTTTTCCAGGCTTGCGCAGACGGGTGGTGTGATGAGGAGGTTGTGCCTGGCGGCTCTGGCGCCAGCTCTGGGCCAGACTGCCCAGGCCAGCCCTGTCCTGCTCCGCCCACCCCCCACCACCGCAGGACTTTGAGCAACTGAGGTAGCCTGCCAGTGCCTCAGTGCCCTCTTCTGTCATAGGAAGATAAGAGGATTGTTTATGAGCGTGAAATGAGAGAAGTCAGTCAAGTTCATTGCCAAAGTACGGGCTCCATCAAGGTGGCCGTCCTTGTCAGTTGGGGAAGCCAGCCAAGAGCCATGAGAGTCAGCTGCCATACCCAACGATGGCCGGTGGAGGCCCACAGGGACGGAGGCCGTGCAGTCCTCGGTAAGTAGCTTTGGGTATGGGGTGCCCAGGACACAGTGTCACAGGACATGGGTGGCCAGGCCAGGTAGCGACTCACACCCACCTCCACACGCCCCCTCTCTTCCTCGCAGGGCTGGTCCACGGGGCCCAGTTTCCTGTTTGTGAAGCCGGTGCCCGAGGGAGGAAGCCAGTGCCCCCGCCCTGGGGGCCAGAGGGCAGGAATGTGGACATGCTGACGTCAAAGCGTGTCCCAGTTCTGGGGAAGCGGGATGGGAAGGGCTTCCTGCTGAGCCGCTTTGATCCAGGCCTGAGCCGGGAGAGTGACCCCGGCTGCCCGGAGGGAGTTCAGCCACCCAGAGCTTTGTAGGTGGGGCCGAGCGCGGGGTCCCACTCCACATAGCCGTGTGACCCTAGGCAGAGCACCACAGCGCTCCGGATCTCAGTTTCTTCATCTGCAAAGCGGGGATCAAAATGTGGGCCAGGTGTCGTAGCTCATGCCTGCAATCCCAGCAATTTGGGAGGCTGAGGTCGGAGGATCACTTGAGGCCAGGAGTTCAAGACCAGCCTGGGCATCATAGCGAGACCCCATTTCTACAAAATAACGTAAATCTGCATTTTAACATGTGTAACTCGGGGCACCAGCCATACATCAGACACACCGCAAGCCACTCCTTGTCCCTCACTGCAAGGGCCCCAGGAGAGTGACGCGTGCCTTCCAGGGCATGTGAGGACGCAGTACACCCTGGCTCTGTGGGCTCCTGCCAGCAGCCCCCTGGCTGTGGGGTGGTGGGGGCAAGGTGGGGGAGAGACAGGGAGGAGGGGATGCCAGCAGACAGGCACGGAGCATCTCTGGAGGTGGCTGTGAGGAGGTTTCTCAGTATCGGGGCTGTGACTCAGGCTGAAGCCGGGCCCAGGCACTTCCTGTCCCACTGACTCAGTTTCCCCAATTCTGCAGCGGCCTCGCACCACACCTGCTTCTCAGCACTGAAGAGGCACCAAGGCATGGCTGGCATGTGTCCGTGGGTCCTCGGTGATGTCATTTATCGAGCAGTTTGTGTGTACTCAGGGCTTTCCACGCGTGTGCTCACTTGATTTGCAAGTGAGCCTGAAAAGATCCGGACTGTGATTCGCCCCATTTTACAGAGGGATAAACTGAGGCTCAAAGGGGAAGGGGGTTCGAAGTCCTTGAAAAGTTCAAGATCGTTCAGTGGGAAAGTGGCAGAGCCGGGGAAGAGCCTGGTCCTTCTGTCACCGGCACCCGCTGTCCCTTAGGGGGGCATCCTAGCAGTGGCACACGGGGACCCCGAGCCTGGCCAGGCTGTCGTTCCAGGGCACACGCCGGGACTCCCTCCACAGAGGGTCTCTCGGCCTTCCCTGGCACCCTGCCACAGGCCCCTGGGCTCGAGGGGTGGCCACAGAAGGCAAGTCTGCCTTCTCTCCTCGGGGGGGCCGGAGTCTGGAGTCCACTCTCCTCTGCCCGACACTCCCTGGGAGGCCTGGTCTAGGTGCCCCGCCGTGCGCCTCCGTGTTCCCACCTGTGATATTGGATGAGCGTGTGCCCAGAGAGGCTGGGGGGGGTGCCCTGAGGAGGGATCAGAGTGAGGCTGTGGGACGGCAGGGGTGCCCTGAAGGGAGTGACCGAGAGGGCCTTCCCGGGAGCTGCCTGTGCCCTCTGCACTGGTCTCCTGCCCTTCCTGCCCACAGTCTCATTTCCCCCTGCCTTTTTCTTTTATCCAGAAGAGGATCTAGCTCTGTGGCCCTGGTTGTAGTGTAGTACAGTGGTGCAAACATGGGTCATTGCAGCCTCGACCTCCTGGGCTCAATCGATGCTCCCACCTCAGCCTCCTGAGTAGCTGGGACTACAGATGCACACCACCACTCCTGACTAAGCTTTAAAACGTTTTTAGAGAGGGAAGTTCTTGCTGTATTGCCCAGGCTGGTCTGAAACTCCTGGCCTCAAGTGATCCTCCCACCTTGGCCTCCCAAAGTGCTGGGATCGCAGGAGTGGGCCCTGCGTCCGGACCCCTCTGCCTTTCTCCAGGACTCAGCTCAGGCTTTGGGGCTTTGCACTTTGGGGCAGGGAGATCTAGTGAGAATCCAGACTCGCCATCCCTGGCTGGGTGCCCGGGTCACAACCCTTCCTTCTGAGTCTGCGTCCTCGTGGCGGTCTGTGTGAACACGTAGGGGTAGCGCCTGCTGCGCTTCGGGGGGCTGGAGATGGAGACGTCGTGTCCTCGCGCGCCCGTAGGCTGTCTGGCCTGGAGCAGCCGCCTCTGCAGCCATCGCGCCGCTGCCGCCGTCCTCCTCGGTCTCCGCGTGCGCACGTCGGGCCGGCGCGCGGCGGGGGACGGCCGAGGCCGGGCGAGCCCTTTCCCGGGTGCCCGGCAGGGGGCGGCAGAGGCCCTCGCGGGCGCCCGGGAGCGCCGCGTGAAATCGCCGGGCCGCTGGGGCGCCGCGGGGTGGGACGGGCATGGCGGGAGGGCCGAGGAGGAGGCCGAGGCGCCTCCCCCAGCGCCGTCCTGCCCTCCCGCGCCTGCCCTTCCCACGTCTCATGCTCCCTGCCTCCTTTCCTCCTCTCCCCGTCTCTCCTCCGCTCTGCCTCTTTCTGCTTCCTTTCTTCCTCCTTCCCTCCCCTCCCTCCCTCCCTCCTCCCTCCTTCCTTTCTCCCTCCCTCCTCCTCCCTCTCTCCCTCTCTTCCCTCCCTCCTTCCTTTCTCCCTCCCTCCTCCTCCCTCTCTCCCTCTCTTCCCTCCCTCCTTCCTTTCTCCCTCCCTCCTCCTCCCTCTCTCCCTCTCTTCCCTCCCCCTTCCTTTCTCCCTCCCTCCCCTTCCCTCTCTCCCTTCTCTCCCTCCCTTTCCTCCTCCCTCCTCGCCCCTTCCCCTCTTCCCTCCCTCCCTCCCTTCCTCCCCTTCCTCCCCTCCCCCCCTCCCTCCCCACCCTCCTCCCCCCCTTCTTCCTCCCTCCTTCCCTTCCCCCTTCCTCCCCTCTTTCTCTCAACAAATACATGTCAGGTTCTGGGCGAGGAGCTGAGGATATGCAAGGAACAGGACCAAGGGTGAGCCTTGAGGTGCTTGGGGTAGACAGATAACAAACAAATACACTGAAGAAAGAAGAAAGTGCTTTCAGATCCTGGAGAAAAATAAACAGGGTCCTGTGGCAGAGTGAAAGGGGAGAGGGAGCCGCGGGGGCAAAGGCCTTCAGCCCCCAGCTCCGATGTCTGGGGGGGAGGCAGGATGTGCAGTGGGGTCCCAGCCCGGCAGGGCCTGAAATGCCGTGGAGGCCAGGCTCAAAAGGAGGTCGCCAGGTGTAGGTGAGTGGGCCATCGCCTGTTGCCGCTGGTGCCAGTTGAGCATGTATCAGGTCCAGAAGGAATCGCAGTCAAGGCAGAGTTTCCAGCAGCCCTGGAAGCCCCCAGGTCATAGTGACAAGGAAGAGAGGGAGGATGTAAGAGCTGGCATTTATCCACACCCCAGGCCAGCTGGCGTTTACCAGTACGCCTGCCAGGCTGCTGAGTGTATTTCAGGTACCTTGTCATCATTACCTCGGGAGCATTCAAGAGTTAATGACACTGGGGTCCAAGAGGGGAGGATCAGGAACAGGACCAAGGAACAGGACCAAGACTGAGCCCAGGGTTGTCAGGGAGTGGCAACCTCAGACTTGCACCCGGCTCTTCCCCACTGGGGCTCCCTGTGCAGGTGGATGGGGAGAGGTGGAATGGATGGATGATGGACATATGAATGATGGATGGACGGATGGATGGATGGATGATGGATGGACGGATGGATGGATGCATGCATGATGGATGGATGGATGGATGGAGGATGGATGGATGGATGAACAGATGGATGAACAGATGATGGACAAATGAAGGATGGATGGATGATGGATAAATGAATCAATGATGGATGGATGGATGGACGGATCATGGACAAATTAATGAAGGATGGATGATGAATGGATGGTGGACAAGTTAATTACGGATGGACCATGGACAGATGAAGGATGGATGGATGGATGAATGGATTGATGGATTATGGGCAAATGAATGATGGATGGATGGATGGATGGATAGATGAAGATGAAGAAATGGACGGATGGATGGATAAATGATGGACAAATGAATGGATGAACGGATGATTCGATGGACGATAGGTGGGTGGATAAAAGGATGGCTGGCTGGCTGGCTGAAAGACTACTTGACCTGAGCCTGTGCTTGCTCCTTGACCTAAAGAAACGAAGTCAGAAAAAAGATGGCAGCAGTGACCCAGGTGAGCAGTTGCTCCAGAGTGGGGTCGTGAGGGGATGTCAGTGCAGGGGACAGTCCACCAGCAGGCTCTGGCCACGTTGTATGTGCACACAGCGGTGATGACTGAGCCCAGGACGTCATGTCCAGCGTCTCCTGGAAGGAGCAGGGAGCAGGTGGAGGCTCTGGAGCTGGGAGCAAGGCAGCCCAGCACTTCGAGGCTCTGACTCAGCCAGGACCCGTGGGAGTTTGAGCAGCTTTGCATAGACACCCACCCCATGCATGGACACAGCCCTGTGCAGGCACGAAGACTCTTACTGGTGATGCCACCATGAGCTTCCCCATGGTCTTTGGAGCTGGTGGGACTTGCCTGTGGTACAGGCAAAGAAACAGATGCTTCCAGAGGGGACGTGACTTGTCCAAGACCACCCAGTCAGAAACTGGCAGGGCTGGGTAAGGGGAACAGACCAGGGTGACCTGGGGACATGGCCTTGGCTTACTGTACTAGGCAAAGCCTCTTTCTTGGTACCAGGGTAAAAAGGAGGGAGTTAGTAGGCTCTGAAGGGGTAGAGGCTTGGGGTACAGGGACTATGGGGCCAGACTTGAGAGTGTCCCCAAGTGCAGATCCAGGCCCACCTCTCCAAACCAGCTCTGCAGGACCCCAAGTGCACTCCCCCACGCGCAATCTGACTGTGTCATGCTGTTCCTCCAACTCCTTCAGTGGCTCCCCAGTGGTCCAGGACCCTGTCCCAGGCCTCAATTTGGCCTTCTGGCTCCTCCTCCCCTGCCCTCCAGACCTCTCCAATCTTGTGCCTCTGCCTCCCAAGCCCTGCCTCTGCCCTCCCACCTGGCATGCATGCATCTCCCCTCTTCAAGACTGGCATGCCTTCACACGGGCGGAGCCCTCTGTTGGGGACACCCCCATCTTCTCACCCCAGTAGTCCCTATGCCTCTGACTTCGACACTCTCTTGACCCACCCACCTACACCCAGGTGGGGTGAGACGGTCCCTCCCCCTTCTGCTCCAATTACGTGCTATGCCAAACACGCCATCACCATCAGGGCAATTAGCACAGGTGATAATTAGCGGGTTACTAGTCGGCCTCGCCAGCTGGACTGAATTCCAAGAGGAAGAGCTTCTAGACTCTTCCCCTCTGTCTGCAGTGCCCGGCCCAGCACCTGGTTGGAATATTAGTTATTATTTGGGGAAGGGAGGGGGAGGGGAGCACTTCACATATGGCAAAGGGCTCGTTCATGCTTATCATTATTACTTAAACTTGGGACAGCAAGGAAACATGCAGAGATGGGTCCACACCCCACAGGGAGCTGCCGCCCAGTCGTCCCTTGCAAATGTGCTCTCCGGAGCTGAAAACAGAGGGAACTGGGGCCAGAGTGTTAGATTCTTGGAATTTGGACACCCAAGGAAGCAGCACATTTTAGAAAAGAGACTCGCACTGTAGAAGCCAGAAGTCCTACGGTATCAGAATGTTTCCAGCCGCAAGAAAGGAAACCCGACTCCGAGCACCCCCCGCCACACACACACACACACACACACACACACACACACACACACTTAAACAGGGGGTTCATTAGCTGGTGTGAGGAGCGCGAGCATTCAGAATGGTGCAGACTTCCAAGCAGCCGGGTGACGCCTTCAAGGACCTCCATCCTTCATCCCCAAGCCAGTGTTATCCTGAGCCGCGCATGGTGGCACGTGATTCCTCGCACCTATGTAGCAGGGAACACATCCCAACATCCATCCAAGAACTGGGGGCTGTGCATGGTGGCTCGTGCCTGTAATCCCAGCATCTTGGCAGGCCAAGATGAGAGGATCTGCTTGAGACTGGGAGTTCAAGACAGGCCTGGATAACATACTGAGACCTCGTCTCTACAAAAAATGACAATAAAAATAAATTAGCTGGGTGTGGTGGTGCAAGGCTATAGCCCCAGCTACTCAGGAGTCTGAGGTGGGAGGATCACTTGAGCCTAGGAGTTCAAGACCAACCTGGATGACAAAGTGAGACTGGGCCTTTTAAAAATAATAATAGTAATAACAATCCACTGGACAGTTAATCTGATTGGACAGTCCTGGGTCACATGACCTTTCCTGAACCAGAGTGAACCGTGCTAACTGGCTCCAGCCCTCTTTGGAGTTGAGGTGGCTTCCCAGCTTCCCCCCAAACATGCAGACTGAGGGAGAGGGCAGGTCCTTAGAAGGAGATCTGGAGACCGTCAGGAGGAATGGCTGCCGGGCAGGCAACCAACAAGTGTCCCTAGCACCTGTGTCCAGACTTTGACTCTGTCTCTTCCGTCACCTTGGGCAGGTCACCCCATTGCTCTGGGCCTCAGTTTTCTAGCCTGTGAAGTGGGGAGAGTGTGTTTCCAATGGGAAGGGCCCAGACCACTCCCTTAGCCCACAGTTCTCCCACAAGGGAGCAGAGGCCACTCTGTGGGAAATGTCATGGGGGTGACTTTTGCTGTGTGAGGCAGGGGAGCATGTTTGTTCCAACTGGGCCAGCCGAGTCACTTTGGAGACAAGATGGGTCTGCACCTCACCTGGCCTTGGAGTTCATCTCATCAGTGCCAGGTACATCCACATACTCAGCCCCTCTGATCCATCCCAGACTTACTGGTGTCCCTGCCAGGCTCCATCCTTCTATGGCCTCAGCGTCCTCTCTGCAAAAATGGCCCCACCCGGCCATGTATCCAAGAGGCTCTGGACAGCCCAAGTTCACATCCCAGCTGTGCGATTTGGGGCCAGTTAATTGACCTCTCAGTGCCTGCATCCCCTCGCCTGCATGACAGGAACAATAATAGACAATAATACTTCCTATCCCATGGAGTTGTTACAAAAATTCAAGTAAGTCAAATATTTATAAAGCGCTTCATTAGTGGCTAGCACAAAGTAAACGCTATCTGAGTTGGTTAAGTGAAAGCCGGATCACTATTTCCCAAGCTCAGTCAGTCTCAGAGCGCTTTGTTGACTTTTGCTAAATCTGCAGAGTACATGTTTGAAAACTCAATCATTATTTTTAAATGGCTCACTGAGCTAAATGCATTCTAAAAGGAGCCTTTTCGTCACCACCAGCATGGAAACCTGGAATCATTTCCCATCAACATACAAAAGAATGTGTTTTCATTCATTTTCATTCAATGAGTGCCAGGCACTCTGCCAAGCCTGGTACCGATATGAACTCATTCATCCCCATGACAGCCCTAGAAGACAGATACTATTATATCTCAGTTATACAGACGGGAAACTGAGGCACAGAAACCTTAAGTAGCTTGCCCAAGCTCACGCTGGAAAGCAGTAGCATGATGAATTGAACCCACAGCTTCAAGAAAAAAGTGGATGGATAAATAACACAGGTCCGGCGTGGTTCACGCCTGTCATCCTAGCACTTTGGTAGGCCAAAGTGGGAGGATTGCTTGAGACCAGGAGTTTGAGACCAGCCAGGGTAACATAGTAAGACCTCATCTCTAAAAAAAAAAAAAAAAAATCAAAACATTAGCTGGGCATGGTGGTGTGTGCCTGTAGTCACAGCTACTTGGGAGGCTGAAGCAGGAGGGTTGCCTAGGCCCAGGAGGTTGAGGCTAGGGCGAGCCATGATTGTGCCACTGCACTCTAGCCTGGGCAACAGTGAGCCCCAACGCAATCAGTCAAAAACAACCTTGCCACCCTTCCATCTTGGTGCCATTGCCTCCCACAGGCTCTGCTGGACTCCTCCTCCATAACCCCCCCATCACTTTATTATAAAGGCAGATCAGCCAGGGTTGAAGCAGCAGTAGCACCAACCTCAGACTTTCTCCTTGAAGCAATCAGGGAATAGAAGAACCAGGAAAAACAACACCAATTTCTCACTCTAATGTCCCATGATTTCATGGCAAGTCCAGACAAGCCATCCCTCCCAGGGCCAGGCCTGTGCAGCCCATGTTTGGTAGAAGCCTGAAGCAGAAGGCTGCCCCAGGCACCACAGATGTGTCTATACCCTTACCACACCCCCAACAGACTTAGGTCAGGGCACTGTCCACCCTCCAGGGAGGCAGAGCCAAAGACAGGGATTAGGCAAGACACCAAACCAGTGACCAAAAGCAAGCAAAACATAAAATTAATGGCCAATAAAAGCAGATCGACTGCGTGTGCAGCAAACTGACAACACATCGCCACGATGGCCGAGATCCCACAGAGAGGAGAAGGAGCAGGCCGGTGGCCTCTTAGCCACCTGGAGCCTGTCCTCCCTCATCCTTGGGCAGGAGCTGGAGAGAGGGCGGGAGCTTTGTGTCATGGGCTTATGGCTGCCAAGTCTGAAACTGTTCGTGGTTTTTGTAGCTTTGAGCGAACGAACAAAATGACGTTCTGGGAGTCCGTGTTTTCACCAAATATGGAAGGGTGGAGGAGAAGCCTGTGGTGTGACTGGAGCCTGTGAAGGTGCAAGCCCGTGACTTAAACACGTCCAAGTGCACACCTGTGTTGCTGTCCAGCTCCAGCCTTGGCTCCATGAACCTGGCCTCCGCGAGCCCATCCACCCCCGTTCTTGGTCTCTAAATATCCTTCCCCCATGAAAGGAACCAGGGCAATTGGGAAATGGATGATTCCAAGGCCAAAGCAGGAGAGATGAGAGAGAACCCCAGAGCATCAAGTTGGGAAGGAAAGAAGGAAATGGTCAGAGCACTTGCAGGACACAGAGCCACTCTTCAACTGCTGAGCAGCAAAGGACCGATTCCCAGGGGGCAGCTGAGCACTGAACAGTGACAGCCATGGATTGTAACCCATCGAATAAAAAGGAATCCACAAAGTCACCCCAATCAATATAAAATGAAGAAAAAAGGAGGGATGGGGAGAAAGGGAGGAGGAGGGACAAGCTTTTCCTAACAGAACAAGGCCAACTGACGATGAAGCAGCAGCCATGGATTTGTAAAGTCGTTATTCGATAACATCATGGTGAAAATGCCTTCATTCTCCATCAGCGGAGGCTAAGGGTCATCAGGGCAGAATTGGCCAGGAATGACGGAGCCAGAGAGCTGTTTGGCTCCATGAGAGGAGCCGACTTGGGTGAGAGTCCGCAGGGAGGGCATTCCTGGGGCAGGGTGCAGTCTACACCATCTCAAAGCATCGTCTGCATCCCAGGGACCCCAAAGGAAAATGCATGGGGAAATCTGGCAGATGCCGCTTCACGAGGGACCGGGCGGGACCATCCAACATTGTGTTGTGACAGGCCGGTGAAGCCAAAGCCGACTGTGCAACCCCACCCAAGTGTAGACCCTGAAGCGAATCACAAGGAACCACCTGGCAAACCCAAACCCAAGGACACGCCACAAGTCAGTGCGCCTGCGTTCTGCAGACATACCAAGATCGCCAGGGAAGGAGGGCTCCAGACATCACTGTCCCAAATGAAAGCAGAGGAAAGAGACACAGGCAAGCTCAGCCTGATTCTGGGCGGGGCTCTGGGTGGGAAGAGAACCGCTGTGAAAGATGTCGCTGAGATGCGGCAGCACCTGAGCACAAACTGGCAGAGAGCATGTTACTGCTTCAGTGTTGCAGTTACCAAATCTTATGGTGATCCTGGGAGCGGGATACTGGAGTATTTAGGGGTGAAGAACTATGGTATCTAGCGAAAGAGAAAAGGGCAGGAAGGTTAAAGACAGGGGAAGAGAGAAAGAGGAGAGAGAAAAAGGGGAGAGGGCGAGGAGAGACAGATGAGAAAGAGAGGAGAGGAGAGAGAGAGAGATGAGAAAGGGAGAGAAAGAGAGAGAGAGACTGAAAGCGGTGGGTCCCCTGGGTTCTCAGAAAGAAAGAGGGAGAGAAGGCAGAGTGAGTGCGTTCACCATGAACCACTGGTCAGTCTAGGGCCTGGTTTCTCAGCCTCGCGGCCATTGACATTTCAGTCCGGCTACGCCTGAGTGTGCCGGGGACAATGGCCCTGCGTGTGCGGTGGGACGTCCGGTGCGTTCCTGCCTGCACCCGCTATGCCAGTAGCAGTTCCCAGGGGTGACCACAGAACTATCTCCCATTGCTTCCAGATGTGTCCCCCGGGGCAGCCGGCTGAGAAGCTGTGTTCTGAAGGAAGCAGAGAGGTGTTCATCGAGCTATTCTTGCAACTTTTGACATCTGTCCTAGCAAGATGATTTGAAATGTTCAGCCTGCGCAAAGGACGGTGGCCCATAGCGGGAGGGGTCCGCAGGGCCGGACCTCCTGTCCTTCTGTGGCCGAGGCTCTGCACTCGGCGCCTGCAAGCTCCGGGTGACCCACAGCTCACCGTCTCCACTACCCCCAGAGGGGCCCGGCGTGAGTCCGACAAGGTGGGTGGGAACCGGAAGCCCAGACCCCGAGGGCAGAGGGCAGGTGGGGGGCTGGGGGAGCTGCGGGAGGAGGGCTCAGAGCCTTACCCTGCAAGGACCCCGCAGGGAGACTGAGAGGCTTGCAGGGGAGGGATTTGGGAGGGGGCTGAGAGCCAAGGAGAGTCCCCAGTGGACCCAGGTGGGATGTGGAACTTTTTATGCTGCTAGATGCGGGGGGAGCTCAGAGGGTGTGGAGGTGTGGGGGGGGTGCAGTCGAGACTGACTGAGGTCCCAGGATCAGGCAGGGACAGAACAGCCATGTTTGAGATGGGCATAGTAGGACCCCCTGCAGCCCTCCACCCCTACCACCCCAAATTGGACCCCTGGAACTTTCTAGAAGAGACTTAGACAAGAAGAAGGGGTTGAGGAGATTTCTGGGGACTACAGCCCCTCCGCGCAGAGCAGGGATCTTGTCTGGTCTATGCAGACAGTCAGCTTGAATCCAACCTTGGAAGCATCCCCCAGTGACAGGGGTCTGACAGCCCTGCCTGGCCTGGTTCTAGGTATGCCTCTGACTGCCCCCTCTCCACCTCTTCCCCTAACCTGCTGGCCTTCCTGCTGTCCTCGACCAATTTAGTGGTCTCCGGCCCCAGGGCCTTTGCACCTGCTGCTCTGCCACTGCACATCTTCTCAGGGCTCCTCCCTGACTTTATTCCAGTGTCTGCCCAAATGTCCCTTCTCAGGCAAGTCCTGCCCCATCCAATCCATTCTACCCTGGCCTTATTTCCTTCACAGCACTTATCACATTCTGAAATATTATTTTATTTGCTCACTTGTTAATTGTCTGTCTCTTGCTAGAATGTCCATTCTTTGTGCAGACAGGGACTTCATCCTGTTCATAGCCATGTGCCCGGCACTGGAACAATGCCTGGCACATAGCAGGTGCTCAAATCAACTAATTTGTTTTCCTTCTGTTCTTCAATAAGGTTATTTTCACCTCTGAAGGGAAGGGGCTGACCCTACCTCTCTTCCTCTAGAATTCTTGCTGTGCCAACCCTCCTCCCCTCACTTTTTTTTTTTTTTTTTTTTTGAGTCAGGGTCCCATTCTGGCACCCAGGCTGGAGTGCAGTGGCACAATCACAGCTCACCTCAGCCTCAACCTCCTGGGCTCAGGAGATCCTTCTGCCTCAGCCTCCCAAATTGGTGGGACTACAGGCCTGTGCCCAGCTAATTTTTGGAATTTTTTTTTTAATGTAGAGACCAGGTCTTGCTATGCTGCCCAGGCTGGTCTTGAACTCCTGGACTCAAGCAATCCTCCCACCTCATCCTCCCAAAATACTGGGATGACAGGCATGTGCCACTGTGCCCAGTGGTAAGCCTCTTTGTTTTTTGTAGGACAACGGAGGCCACAGAAAACATGCCGCTGAGCCCCACTTAGAATAGTTTTGCTCTTGAAAGCGGATCCCTGAATGCAATTCAGACCAACCCTGAAAAACCCAGTCCTCAGCTGGCTGGTCTTCCTCGCTGAGAGCAACGACTTCTTACTGATCCTTGTACCTGGCATTCTTCTAGGAGGCCTTTTCCTGACCTCCCAGTCAAAATCAGGATCTCCTGAGAAAGGCAAGTGCTCTTTGCTGCAGGTCCCGTTGTGTTATAGCTCAGTCTGCTGGTCCACTATGGTGGATGTCCTGCCTCCGCCCTCCGAGGACAAGCCCTGTCACCCAGCATGTGTGGTGCCCGGCCAGTCCTGCCCGAAGGCATTGCAGAGCATGTGTTGGAGCCCTGGGAAAGCCTGTCCTGGAGCCGTCCACTGAGAGCCCAGTGTCCCTGCCTGCGGGGAGCCACTCAGCCCAGCTCTCCCTTGAGCCCCAGGAATTCTGCTGGAACCCGGCCAGGATGGGCAGCCCATCAACCCCCACTCAGCACTGAGCTAGGCAAGGGCAGGGAAGGGTGCCCTGGGAAATTTCCCTGCTCACCAGGAAGGCCCTCCGAGCCACAGGACAGGAGGGGAGACCGGTCCTTTAGGGAGAGTTCCGGCCCTTGGTCCCCACCTCCCCACTGCAATAGAGGTCTTGGTTCAAGGTCACGGTCTTCCCTGTCAAGACCTTCAAGGGGAGTCCTGGTTCTCACCCTCCCACGGCCCCCAGGCTTCCTGCGTCTCCCCACCCCTCGGTGAAGCCCCCGGACTGACAGCACGGTGCTGTGACCTGGCCTGTGACACTCCAGCCTCACCCGCTGCCCCTCCCTGGCCCATGCCTGCTCCTCACACCAGGCCCCAGGGCCCTTTTACAACCCATCAGGACCTTCAGGCAGGGTGAAGCTGGCTCTTCCCCACCCCCCACCCCCTGCCAGGGGGCAAGAGCAAACCCACCTGAGTGCTGCCCACCTGCCAGACGAGTTCTGGGGCTTTACCAGAGCTCATTTAATCCTTGCAACAAACCTGTGGGTAGGCACAATTCATTCATTCAACAAATAGTAGTTAAATATCAACTGTGGGTCACATGCTGCTCCAGGTGCTAGGGATACAGCAGAGAACAAAACACCCTAGGAAGGGAGGGCAGACATTTAGAGAAAAATCTAAAAGGTGTTAGGCGATGTGGCAAAAATAATACAAAGAGGGTGACAGGGAGGGCCTAGGGGACAGAAGCTGCCCTCTCAGTAATGTGGTGGCCAGGTCTGTAGCTCATGCCTATAATCCCAGCACTTTGGGCGGCCGAGGCGGGAGGATTGCTTGAGTTTGGGACCAGCCTTGGCACATAGCGAGACCCTGTCTCTACAAAAAAAAAAAAAAAAATTAGTTGGGCATGGCAGTGCACACCTGTAGTCCCAGCTACTCAGGAGGCTGATGCGGGAAGATCCCTTGAGCTCAGGAGGCTGAGGCTGCAGTGAACCATGATTGTGTCACTGCACCCCAGCCTGGGCGATAGAATGAGACTCCAACTCAAAACAAACAAACAAATACTGAGTTAAGTAAGATGACATTTGAGCAAAGACCCGTCAAAGGTGAGAAAGTGAATGCCTGCTTCTGGGGACGAGCATTCCCAGCACAGCGAACAGCTAGTGCATAGTGTTAGGGTAGGACTTGACCCTGCAGGTGAGAGGACAGTGTGGCCGGGCAAAGTGAGCAGGGAGAAGTGTGAGGAGACGAGGCAGGGGTGACAGAGGCCATCTAGAGGGACCACGGGCCGCGTGAGGATCCATCTTTCACTCTGGTGGAGCCAGGAGCCACCGCAGAACACCGGGCAGTAGACATTGGGCTGTGGTGGGAGCAGAGAACAGGCAGAGATGAACTGGGGGGAGAAAGATGTCACTGGATTCTGGAAACATCTGAAGGTGGAGCTGCCTGGACTCCTGAGGATCAGATCTGGGCGGGAAAGGAAGAGAAGAGCCAAGGTTCTCACCAGGGCCACTAAGAGGACGGACACTTTCACAGAGAAGAAAGCTGAGGCCCGAGAGTCAAGTGATCTGTCCAAGGCCACACAGCTGGTCAGTGACTGAGCTGGGATCTGAACTCAGGCCCCTGACTTTGGAACTTCTGAGGTTCCCGGTCTGCTCCAATCCTCTACAGTGCTCTGCAAATGTTAAACTTTGAAAGAAGGAGTTTCCAGAGGAAGAGACAAGAGACAGAGAGAGAGAGGGAGAGAAAGGAAGACAAAGAAAGGAAGAGAGAGAAAGAGGGGGAGAGAGGGAGAGAGTGAAAGAAATAGAAAGGGAGAGAGAGAGAGAGACAGAAAGGCAGAGAGAGAAACAGACAGAGAGCGGTAGACAGAGAGAGTAGGTCTCTGACCTTGAACCTCAGCTGCTCCCGGGGTGGAGGTGGCAGTACGTCCTCGGAGCACATGCCCCTGGTCTCACAAAGCCTCTCCACTCCCGCTGGCCTACATACAGCCGTCACTTACAGAGCAGCCCTGGGGCCAGCTCCACACTATCCCATCTGATCTTCCAACAACCTTATGCTGCGGGTGTCAATATCCATATTCTACTGATGAGGAACTGAGGGTCAGGTGGGCCCACAGCTAAGAACCAGTCGTGCTGGGATTTGACCTGGAGTCAAGTGGACACTGGGGCCTAAGGACTTCACAGCTCTTCTGCCCTGGGCTGTCAGGAGAGAGGCTGTGAGCAGCACATGGTAGGCTCTCCAGTCGCGCACACACACGTTCCTTCCCCTCCCATGATGCCCCTGCGGAGGGACTCCAGCCCCATTGGCTGGTTCCCAGAAAGCACTCGTGCCAGTGTGAGGACACCTGGCCACCCAGAGTTTCACTTGAACAGCACCAGACTGTGTGAGCCAGCTGCTTCCCACAGTGTCCCAGGGATGGGGACAGCACCCGTGGGTGCCTGGCATCGAGGCCGAACCATCGCCCCCGTCCGGCTCGGAGGCCTGTCACCATGGAGAGGCAGCAACAGGCCTGCACAACACCTGGGCAAGGCCTGCTGGAAGGCTCCTCCTCCTCATCCTGGGGCCTGGCCCTGACAAGTCTGAGTATGGGCCGGGGGAGGGGCCGGGGAATTCTGGGGCTCGCCTGACACCCCGGGGGTTGGCAGAACCAGGACCGGCACCAGCCTCCGTGAGTCCTCCCTCCCTCAGCCCTCCCTCAACCCACCAAAGAATGGCCGCGAACCCCAACTGCAGCTGGGGAAACTGAGGCTCTGAGAGGCAAGGTCACTTGGTGGAGGTGGAACAGCCAGGGAGTGGCAGGACCAGGATTTGAACCCCAGAGTCCATGTCCTGCCCAGCACAGGCCCCTTATGGAGCCCAGCGGGAGGTCCCTTCTGGCTCACTGTCCTGTGTCCACAGTCCCCGGACCCTGGAAACCAAAAGTATTTCCTAAGTTTGGCCCCAGAGCTCATTTGGCAAGTCCCAGCTCCACCACCTACAGGCTGTGAGGCTCTGAACAGGCAGTGTCATCTCTCTGAAACTCAGTTTTCTGTGAAATCTGCAAAATGGGAGAGTTACCACAGTGTCCTCATCAGCAGCCAGGTGACCCAGGTGACCGTTTGTGAGGCTTAGAAGGATGTGTTTCATAAACCCTTGGGAGGAGTCTGATGTGTATTTATGTTTGGGCATCACTCTGGTAAGGCATCAGCTTGACCATACCACTTCTCTGCTCTTTAGCCATCCATGGCTCCCTAGTGCCTTCTTTTTTTTTTGAGTTGGAGTCTCACTGTCGCCCAGACTGGAGTGCAGTGGCCGCTCCCGGCCACCGCAGCCTCGACCTGCTGGGCTCCGGCGTTCCCTCTGCCTCAGCCTTCCGAGTAGCTGGAATTACAGGCATGCACTACCACGCCCGGCTGATTTTTTTGATTTATTGTAGAGATGAGGTCCCGCTGCCCAGGCGGGTCTCGAACCCACGGGCTCAGGCAATCCACTCACCTCAGCCTCCCAAAGACGCGGGATTACAGGCTGAGCCACCGAGCCCGGCTCCCAGTGCCTTCTTGATACGACCCGAATTGATGAGAAGCTGTTTATTGATATTCTTTATTTTCCCCCCTTACTTTGCTTATACATTTTGATGTAGAAGCATCAGTGTATTTGTTTATGGGAGAAGATCCCCGTCAGGTTTGTGAGGTATAAATGGTGTCCAGTGACCCTTGAACAACACGGATTGGAACCATGCGCATCTACTGACATGTGGATTTCCTCCACCACTGCCGCCCCTGAGACAGCAGGACCAACTCCTCCTCCTCCTCCTCCTCCACCTCCTCAGCCTCCTCAAGGCAAAGACCACGAGGATGAAGGCCTCTGTGATGATCCACCTCCCCTTGATGTGTAGTAAATTTATCTTCTCTTCCTTTAGTAACATTTTCTTTAGCTTCCTTTCTTGTAAGCACACAGTGTACAACACACAGGCCACACAAAATGTGTGTTCACTGACTGCCTATGTTATCAGTAAGGCTTCTGGTCCAAGTAGGTTATAAGTACTTGAGATTTGGGAGAGTCCAAAGTGACACGTAGATTTTCCTTTTTTTTTTTTTCGAGTTGGAGTCTCACTCTGTCGCCCAGACTGGAATGCAGTGGCCGCTCCTGGCCACCGCAGCCTCGACCTGCTGGGCTCCGGTGATCCCTCCGCCTCAGCCTTCCAAGTAGCTGGAACTACAGGCGTGTGCTACCACGCCCGGCTAATTTTTTTTATTTATTGTAGAGATGAGATCTCGCCAAGTTGCCCAGGCGGGTCTCGAACCCGCGGGCTCAGGCAATCCACTCACCTCAGCCTCCCAAAGCGTGGGATTACAGGCTGAGCCACCGAGCCCGGCTGACACGTAGATTTTCAACTGTGCAGGAGTCGGCCCTTCTAACCCCTGTGTTGTTCAAAGATCAACCATATTTCCCTTTTTAAAACCTGAAAAAGGCCAGGCACAGTGGCTCACATCGCAATCCCAATACTTTGGGAGGCTGAGGCAGGAGGACCGCTTGAGCCCCAGGAGTTCAAGACCAGCCTGGGCAACACAGTGAGACCTTGTCTTATAAAAATTTTTAAAACCTAAAAAAAATCAGGCCTCTGAAACTTCTGGCCCCCAGATAATGGGGTGTAGACTCTTTTTTTTTTTTTTTGAGTCGGAGTCTCACTCTGTCACCCAGGCTGGAGCGCAGTGGCACGCTCACAGCCACCGCAGCCACGACCAGCTGGGCTCAGGTGATCTTTCTGCCTCAGCCTTCCAAGTAGCTGGAACGACAGGTGCACTCTACACCTGGCTTATTTTTTTATTTATTGTAGAGATAAGGTCTCACCAAGTTGCCGCGCTGGTCTCAAACCCCTGAGCTTAGGCAATCCTCTCACCTCGGCCTTCCAGAATGCTGGGATTACAGGTTGGAGCCACTGTGCCCAGCTGGGAGTACAGACTCTTAATATTCTAGGGCAGCTGCAGTTCACCAGGCGCTGGGCTGGGCACTTTGCATGGCTGATCCCGTCTCATCCTCATAGGAACTAGGCAGATGCATTGTTCTCCCCGTCAGACAGATGAGAACACTGAGGCTCCAACCAGTGAAGCAACCCAGCCAGATCACACAGCAACAGAGTGAACCCCAGACCACCACGGGGAGCCACACACGTAGTCAGCATGTGCCACCGTCCTCTCCTGCCCCCCTTGCTGCCCGCCAGCCCGTGGGCACCAGACAAGCAGATCCAAGGCATGCGAACACCATAGTACTGGTCTCCAGCAGCCCATCAGGGGACTGGGAAAACAGACTGTCCCTCACATCAGACAGAGGGCTCAGGGGAGGGCTTCAGACGCTGGTAGAGCCTTTGGATGTACCTAGACAGTCATAGGGAGCCATGGAAGACTTCAGAGTAGGGAAGTGGAGTGGTCAGGTGGATGCCCAGAAGGGGTGGTGCCCGAATAAGAGCTCTCGCCTGAATGCTCAGGAGGATGTACTGGGCCCTGCCCCGACAGTTCCTGATTCGGTGGGTCTGGGGTAGGGCCGGAGAATGTTTGTTTCTAGCAGGTTCTCACGTGACGCTGCCACGGGTGGAGTGGTGACCACACTTCGAGAACGGATGCTTTGGGACAACACAGGGGTGGGAGGGTGGCAGGAGTGCCCGGAGTCCCTGCCGTCCTAAAGGCCGTCATCCTGGGGTGCTGGGACATGCCACATCGGTCCCTTAATCCTCCCAGCTCACACATAACAAAGCGCTAAGACTCAGTGAGGATGAACCTCCCGCCTGGGGCCACACAGCTAGTGAGTGGGAGGCCAGGGATTCCATCATGGGGATGGGGCTCCAGGGGGATCCCCCAGCCATGCTACCACTGGCCCACCTAAGATGGTTCCTGCAACAGGACACCGGAGGACAACGCTGGGCCCTGCCCCCAGCAAGTTGCACAGAACTGTCATGAGTCTAGGGCCCTGGAGTCAAGCGCACAGGCTAGACCCTGGCATCTCGGGCTCGGCCAGACCCACGACCCTGCAGGTTCCCACTGTGGTGAGTCTGCCCTGACTCCGTTCCTGCAGCAAGGCCATGAGCAACGTTGCCTGCAGATCTCACCGCAGATGCTGCAAGGGTGGAAGGGATCCTCTGAGCCAGCCCATGCCCAGAGCAGCCAACACCCCCATCTCCAATCCCCAACGGGCGACTCCCCTTGCAGCCCCAGTCTCCACCTCTACTTGGAAGGGCCCTGCCTGGAGATAGCCCTCCTCGCCCACCCTGGGAAGGGATGGTGCTGGGGAAGCAGGAGCCGGTCCGTGGCCGTCTCTCTCTGCTTCCTGCAAGGCCTGGGTCAGTCCTGGTCCCCTTCTGAGGGACCCAGAGCCCAAGCCTGGGCTTCCCTTCCTGGCTTGCAGACTGCTTGTCTCGGGGCTCAGGGCAGGATGGAACACCACCAAGAGGCCCCGACTCCCTGAGCACCTACTGTGTGCCAGGCTGTCAGGGGCCCTCCAGGCGCCCAGAAGACCTGTTGAGGGCATTGGCATTGATGTGCGTGAAGATTCCCCCCTCTCAGAGCCCGTCCCAGCTGTGCTGGCTGGCTCGCTCCCAGGACAGGCCGGGGATGTCCCCTCATGGTCTTGAAAGCAGATGAGCCAGTCGTGAAAGGTTAAGAGGTCTGACGTCCCGGCCACGATGTGCTCTCCCAAGCTTTTCCAGATGCTGGAGGTCTTTGATGACACAATCACGCAGGCCCAGGGTGCAAGGCCGGCCTGGGGCAGGAGGTGGGCCTGAGGAACAGGGTCACAGCTGGCCACACTCCTGCCACCCAGATGTGAGGGCAGGAGGTGGGAGGCGGTGACTCACGGAGGAATGCCGGGATAAGCTGATGAGCTGGGAGTTTCTGCAGCTCCAAAGTCCCCCTTTCCCCTGTGGGTCCCTGGTGGGGAGTGGGGGCGTCTGCCCTCAGATCCAGAAGGCCCCAGCCCTTCTCAGAGTCCTCGCGGGGTGGGGCGGACTTGATGTCGTCACTGGGAGCCCCATGGCTCTGCGGCGGGCGTGCCCTGAGGCCCGCTTGATGTGGGGTGGGCAGAGGCGACAGGGCCAGCTCCCAGTGCCTGACCCCTGCCTGGCAGGAAAGCACCGTGGCCGCAGTGAGTTTGCTCCAGCTTGTGGTGCTGTTGCTATGTTCTGGGTTGCTCGTTCGGTCTCGTGGGTTTTTTCCCTCTGGTTTCATGTTCTGACGGGAACCCAGTGAATCTGGAGCGAGTTAATTGCAGCCACAGCATTCCAGAGGGTGTGACGCCGAGTTCCTCCCTGGCGGGGGCTCCGAGTCCACACCCGGGGCTACAGGCTGGGGGCAGAAGGCCAGCAGATCCGCGGGGCTGGACCCTTCGGGGCGTGAGGTCGCCCTCCAGTGGGAGGGAAGGGGCTCGGGGAGTCAGGGTCAGACGGAATTCCACCTCACGGTCCCACCACCTGCTTCTGGCACTTAAGGCCCCACGCGTCCGTTCCAAAAGGCATCCTGGGCCTGTACCCCACCATGCCCTGCACTGTCTCCGAGCTGGCCAGACCGGCTGGTCCCCCAGAGATTCCAGGCTGGGGCTCCCTCCCCTCGCTGTCCTCACCAGCCCATCCTTCCCACTCTCCTTCCTCCCTGCACCCCTTCAGCCGAGATTTTACACCTCAGAGGGGCAGGCAGTACTGCAGGGTGATAAATATGTGATTTGTATGTTCCACAGAAAAAATGATAAGAGAGTATAATTTCAGGTGGAAATAAGCACTTTGAAAAAAAAAACTAAGGAAGGAGGAGATAGGGAGGAGACCAGGGTGTGTGTGCGTGCGTGCATTTGTGTACTTGTGTGTATATATGTGTATACACGGGGGGACCCAAAAAACGGAACTTATTTATTTATTTATTTATTTTTGAGTTGGAGTCTCACTCTGTCACCCAGACTGGAGTGCAGTGGCCGCTCCCGGCCACCGCAGCCTCGACCCGCTGAGCTCCGGCGATCTTTCCGCCTCAGCCTTCCAAGTAGCTGGAACTACAGTTGCGCGCCTCCACGCCCGGCTAGTTTTTTTAATTTATTGTAGAGATGAGGTCTTGCCAAATTGCCTGGGTGGCTCTCGAACCCGCAGGCTCAGGCAATCCACTTACCTCGGCCTCCCAAAGCGCTGGGATTACAGGCTGAGCCACCGAGCCCGGCCCTGAATTTATTTATTTAAAAATTATGTATTTATTCTTGCATGTTTAAACTTCAGTCACCTTCAAAGTCCTTTCTGTTTGATGCAATGCACCTATCGAGATGCTTTTTCCACTGCTCAAAACAGCTTTTGAACTTGTCCATTTTGAGGCCTTTTACTGCTTCTGCTGGTTTTTGTTTCACCTCTTTCACATTGGCAAACTGTTTCCCTTTGAGGACTTTTTTCATCCAGGGAAACAAAAAGAGTTGCTGGGTGAGATGGGATGAATAGGGAGGGTGAGCACCGGGGTCAAGCCGTTTTGGCTCAAAAACTGCTGAATACTCAGCACAGTGTGAGCAGGTGCGTTGTCATGGTGGAAGGACCAGTTACCTGTTTGCCACAACTCGGGATGTTTCTTCCGCACATCCTGATGCAAACTTCTCAAAACTTCTAGATAAAAACTTTAGTTAGCCGGGCTCGGTGGCTCAGCCTGTAATCCTGCTCCTTGGGAGGCTGGAGTGAGTGGATTGCCTGAGCCTGTGGGTTCGAGACCTGCCTGGGGATCTTGGCGAGACCTCATCTCTACAATAAAGATAAAAAAAATTAGGTGGGCATGGTAGCGTGCACCTGTAATTCCAGTTACTTGGAAGGTTGAGGTGGAAGGATCACCAGAGCCCTAGCAGGTCGAGGCTGCGGTGGCCGGGAGTGGCCACTGCACTCCAGTCTGGGCGACAGAGTGAGACTCCAACTCAAAAAAACAAAACAAAAAAAAGCTTTAGTTGACCATTTGATCCAGAGGAACAAATTCCACTTGTACTACCAGGGGCCTGCCTTCCAAAAGGTAACTGTTTTTTTTGGAGGGGTTTGCTCTCATATGTGCATGTGTGTGTATATATGTTTATTTGTGCATGTACGCATGTTTATGTGTGTAGTGTGCATGTGTGCATGCATGTTTGCGTGTGCGTATATTTATGTATACGTGCATGTTTGAATGTGTGTATTAAGTGTGCATGCATGTTTGTGTATATTCATGTGTGTATGCGTGCATGCTTATAAGTTATGTGAATGTATATGTGTGCCTGCGTGTATGTGTGTATATATTTATGCTTGCGTGTATGTGTAAGTTGGGGAGGCAAGGCCTCCAAAGATGTGAACTTCGGCAGAGACCTCAGTGGAGGCATCCCCGGGAGCACCTGTGAAGGCACAGCAGATGCAAAAGCCCTGGGGTCCAGGGGCCTTTGTGGCTAAAGCGAGGAAGTGAAGGGAGATGGAAGGGCGGGTTCTGGGCAGCTGGGCTTGGTGAGCTGGGTGAGGGGCAGAGTGACCTCTGAGGATGGCTTGGTTGATATGACAATTTTTTTTCCCTTGGCATGGTGGGATTACTGATCGAGCGGTAGTTCTCCTGTATTTTTAGTTCTTTGAGAAATCCCCATGCTGTTTTCCACAGAGGTTGTACTGACACTCCACTAACAATGTGTTCATGTTCCTTTTCCCTTCATCCTTACCAACATCTATTGTTTTTAGATTTTTTCATGATGACCCTTCTGACTGGTGTGAGATGGTGTCTCACTGTAGTTTTAATTTGCATTTATCTGATGATTGGGGATGTTGAACATTTTTTCATGTGCTTGTTGGCTGCGTGTATGTCTCCTTTTAAAAAAGTCACTGTGGGTTTTGAGAGGAGGCTTCCAGAACAATTCAGACGTTACCTCCTCTGAGGAGCCTCTTGGTGCAACTCACTTCATTAGGTAATCTTGAATCAGTTTCCTCAATAGTTTGTTTCACTCTTAAAGTGTTTGCTATGTGCTAAGACTGGGCTAACCCCTACAGGCACAATTGCATTAATGATGAGGTATAGACTATTTACCACTCCACCGTTTCACAGAGGAGACAAGCACAGAGGGGTGGTAACTTGTCTAAGGTCACACAGCTGAGAAACTGGAATTCAGACCCAGGCTGTCTGGCTCCAGAGTCTGTGTGTCTAACCACTGTATGTCACTGTCTGACTACACACACACACACACACACACACACAGAGCACTATGCATGTGGAGAGCCTGGTTTTATCTGAAGCCGTGTGTTTATTCACTTGCTAGGCTAGATAAATGTTTACACTGGGACCTGCTAGGAAACCGGAAAGAGGGGCCTGCATTTCCTGCCAACAAGATGTAAGGAGGCAGGGGTCAGGAGAGTGATGAAATTAGCCCGGCAGAATGCTCAGTGCCTGGAGAGAAGGAAGTCACTCACAGGCCAGGGAAGGCTGGATCAGGGCAGGAATGCAGAGGGCGTCACCCCAGCCCTGTGTGGCCGCGGCAAGTCACCTGCCTCTTCCAGCCTCAGTTTCCACCTCCGTGTGATGGGGACGCGACGTCCCCTCCCAGTGCTCTCGAGGGCTCCGTGAGGGTGTTCACAGCACAAGCTGCTCATGGCTGCTCTCCCTCATCCACCTTGATGAAACCTGTGGCTGTTACATCCCCACTCCACACGGGGGCCGAGGCCTCTGTTCCAAGATGGGACTGAATGTTGCATGTGCCTTTTTTTTTTTTCTTGGAAGTTCCTTTTCTCAGAGACACTTGGTGGGGGGGATGCTGGTGAAAGGTTGGGGGACTGGCTCTTAAGAACCCCACCTTCCAGCCTTCCCCACCCCAGGACTCTGGCAGAAGGACACCAGGCCACTCGGATTCTCAGCTGTCACTTGACACAGCAGAACCAGGGCCCTTATTTAGAACCATTGCTGAAGAGGGAGGGGACTGGGCTTCCCCCTCCTCTTCCCCCCAGGGTAGGGTGCAAGAGCTCAGGTTCTGCAGCTCAGCGGGCTTCCTGACCTTGGGCTCAGCCTCAAAACCCCAGGCCCTTCCAGAACCCTCCCACTACTGGCTGGCCAGGGCCCTGGTTTTAGTGACCACTGCAGGGTGAGCCGGGGGGCCCAGAGAGGATGATAATGGAAGCTTCCTTCAGGAAGGGGATGTGTCACAAAGACACTTCCTCCTGCTGAGACGCCTGTGCCCCCGCCAAGAACATCGGCAGATTTGAACACCACAGAAGGCGGTGTGGGTTGTAATAAGAACACACACCACGCCATGTGCAGCCAGGAGAAAGGCTTCAAGGAAAGACAGCAATGTGTCGATCACTGCTGTGCAGCGGGGAGAGGAGCATGGTCACGAGTGGTTTGTATTTATGTAGTTATGTTTTCTATATTTTCTAAAATTTTCCGTTGAAAGTGTACTAGTAAAGTCATGAGGAAAAAAAGCACCTTTTTAAAAAGTTAAAGTACTTTGCTTAAAAGGATTACAGTGGAAAGATACAAAATATCTTGGTTTGGGACACAGTAAGTGTAACATTGAAAGGCAAGTACACACGCCTGTAGTTCTAGCCGCTTGGAAGGCTGAGGCGGAAGGATCGTCGGAGCCCAGCAGGTCGCCACTGGGGCGACCATGAGTGTGCCACTGCACGTCAGCCTGGGTGACGCAGTGAGACTCCAACTCAAA
Source organism: Cephalopachus bancanus (assembly GCA_027257055.1). Taxonomy (NCBI): domain Eukaryota; kingdom Metazoa; phylum Chordata; class Mammalia; order Primates; family Tarsiidae; genus Cephalopachus; species Cephalopachus bancanus. Next base: position 606,700 of record JAPVLO010000007.1, read on the forward strand.
AAAAAAAAAAGAAAGGCAAGTGCAATATGTAGGATTACATGTAACCCCAGATGAGAACAAGATGCATGCAAGATATGTGACTAACACAATATATGTATCTGTAAAATCTAAGTGAGAAAATTATACGTGAGATGGAATAAAAGCACAGCATCTCCTGTTCAGCTCCCCTAGACAACAAAGACAGGGTGCTGTTTAACTTGTCTTGCTAGAGTGTGAGGCACTTGTCTCAGTGTCTCTCTGAGGACTTGACACAAAGTAGGTGCTCAACAAATGTTTCTGAATAAGCAAGTGATTATCTTTCTTTAAAAATAAAGATACAATCACCCATTAGGTACAATGCGCACAGGTGGGTACGTTTACAGACCAGACTTCTTCACCACTATACAGTGCAACCATGGAAGCAAAAGCTATTTGTACCCCTAAAGCTACTGAAATACAGAAAACAAGTAAAATAAAGATGCTAACAAAAACTCACCAGAAACTGATGTATTTCATTGTGGACTTGTCAGACATTCAATTAAAGGTGGGTCCCTTGTAGTACAGACATCCCCCACTATGTAAGTGGTCTGGGAACCCATGGGCATCAGTGTACCAGCTAGAGTTGTTGTGAGAGGCTGTGTTCAGCTTCAGTGAATTTTCTTTGGAGATTCTTTCAACAAGTTTGTTCATTTCACGATAGGTGATTTACGAGTGCCCCGCTCACAACATGCTGAGTGTTCAGCAAAAATGGCATGGCCCCCACCCCACCCTTCCTATCCACTTGATCTTGCCCCAAGCAACTTTTTATTTGCTTGCTTCCCCCAGTTAAAAAAAAAAAAAAAGTTCTCAAAGGAAACCATTGTTGCCAATGTTGAAGAGGCAAAACGAAAACTGGCAGAAGCACTAAAAGGCATCAAAATGACGAGTTCAAAAACTGTTTTGAGCCGTTGAAAGAGTATCTCGATAGGTGTATTGCATTAAACGGAGAGTACTTTGAAGGTGACTGAAGTTTAAATGGGTAAGAATACGAGGGAGGTTTTTGGGGACCTCCCTCATAGCTTGGATGTCCTGGGAAGTACAATGGAGATTGGTCAACAACCAGAAAAAGGCAACAGGAGAACATTCTTTATTCCATGAAAGAGTCCAGAAGAGACAGGAGTGGGGTTGTCCGAGGACAGGCCTTGGAGGACAGGCCGAGGCCCTCCTACAGATGGGAACAAGTGGCTTCTCACACCAGGAACCCAGGGGAAAGGCCCCTGGCTCAAGAAGGAAACGCCAAAACTGAGCAGCAACAGGAAAGAGCCCCCTTTCCCTTCCCGTGTCCTGCGGCTGGGTCTACTTGCCTGAGCTCCCCTCTACACGGATCCTTTACGCGCAGGGGCTGGTGGGGCGTCTCCATCTTTGTCTAGGAAACTCAAAGCAGTCCATTGATTCCAGAGGTAAAGGCTGGGTCCGGTGGCTCACACCTGCAATCCCAGCAATTTGGGAGGCCAAGGCAGGAGGGTTGCCTAAGCCCAGGAGTTCGAGCCCAGCTGGGCAATATGGCAAGACCTCATCTCTACCCACGCCCGCAGCCCCAGCTACTTGGGAGGCTGAGGTGGAAGCATCAACCGAGCCCGGGAAGTCGAGGTGGCGGTCCCTGTGATCAGGCCACTGCACTCCAGCCTGGGTGACAGAGCGAGACTCCGACTCAAAAATAAATAAAACAAGATGAAAGAGTAAAATAAAATGGACTCCACTCCTAGGTATGTGCTCGAGACAAATGAAGATTCACATCCACACAAAAACTGGAATGTTCACAGCCACGTCATTCACAGCAACCAAAAAATGGAAGCAATCCAAGTGTCCATCAACCACAGAACGAAGAAATAAAACGTGGTGTATCCATGCGACAACAGAATATTATTTGGCCATCAAAAGGAATGCTGCACTGATATGTGTCCCAGCAAGATGGCTTTGAGAACAGGATGCTAGGTGTAAAATGAGTCTCAAAAGGTCACGTCGTGTGCGTAAAAAATGTCCAGAGCAGACAAGTCTGCGGAGACACAAAAAGGACTCGCGGCTGCTGAGGCTGGGGGAGGGGGACGTGACTGCCAACAGGGAGGGTTTCTTCGTGGGGTGATGCAATGTTCTCACACTGATGGTCGTGAGGGCTGCACACCGTGAGTATAAAGCCACCGACGCACCCATTTCACGGGGTAAATTCTGTGGCCTGTGGATTCTACTTCAGTACAGCTGTTATAGAACAAGAAAGAAAGAGAGGCCGGGCTTGGCGGCTCAGCCTGTAATCCCGCGCTTTAGGAGGCCGAGGGAGTGGATTGCCTGAGCCCACGGGTTCGAGACCCGCCTGGGCAACTTGGCGAGACCTCATCTCTACAATAAATCAAAAATTAGCCGGGCGTGGTAGCGCGCGCCTGTAGTTCAGGCTACTCGGAAGGCGGAGGCGGAAGGATCGCCGGAGCCCGGCAGGTCGAGGCTGCGGTGGCCGGGAGCGGCCACTGCGCTCCAGCCTAGGCGACAGAGTGAGACTCCAACTCAAAAAAAGAAAGAAAGAAAGAAAGAAAAGAAAGAAAGAAAAAAGAGCGCGTTTCGCGGCTGAGCCACGGCGCGGCCGCCTCGGATCGCGTGGGGCTTCCGTTCGAGGCCCGGCGCCACACCCCGAGACGCCCCGCGCTCCCCGTGTCCGCCAGCCTCCGGCCCGCGGCCTCCGCCCCTCATCCGCGTGCCCCGCCGCCCCGGGGCCCACCCCGCCGACGGCGCCGGCTCCGGGATGCCAGCGCTGCCCGGCGCCCCGGCGGCGCGGGCCGCGGTGCCGGGGGGCGTCTGGAGGGAGCGCGCTGCGCGCCAACGCCGCCGGCTCCGAGGCGCCCCAGCCCGTCCGCGCGGCCCGGCACCGGCTCCGCCCGGCGAGCCCCGCCGAGTGTCTCGGCCGCCGCCCCAGACGGGGCCCCGGCTGCGGCGGAGCCCCCCGCCGGCCCCCAGCACCGCCGGCTCCCGCGCGTCCCGCAGACAGCTGCCGGGCGCCTGCCGCGCGCCCACCCTCCTCGGGACCGGAGCCAAGACCTGCCCCAGCCCAGGCAGGCGGGGAGGGAAGGCGTGGGGTGCAGGGGCAAGGGGCGGAGGGAGGGAGGGAGGGAGGGAGGGAGGGGAGGGGGGGAATCTGGAGGACGCTAGCGGTGCCGTTCACGGGAATTACACAGGGGGCAGGGGCGGGTCTTAGAAGACCCCCCGGGGGTGGGTGGGCTGTGGCAGCCTCTCGGGGAGGAACTGAGGAAGGGCTGTCGCCGGGGACCCTGGGACGAGAAGAGGAAGCTGAGCGGGACAGGCGGGTCCCGACGCCGCCACGGCCTGGGGAGGTCGCCTGGTCTTAGGGCCGCAGGACCCCCGCAGGTCGGGCCTCCCTGCTCCCTTGTCTCTGAGGCTTCTGGCGGCTGCGTGGGGAAAGGACCGGCGGCGGGGCCGCGAGAGCGGCGACCGGGACAGCCTCAGCCCCGACGGGCCGCGGTCCACTGCCCCCACTTCTCCCAGCGGGGCCTGAGCAGGACTTCCCTCCTACTCGGTGTCACTGCCATGGTCGTTTCAGTCCTTTTACTGTCGTTGATGCTGGACATTTTCATTTAAATCAACTGCTGTAATTTCACTTAAATGACTTTCTTTCGAGACAGGGTCTCGCTCGGCTGCCGGGGCTCAAGTGCAGCGGTGCAATTATAGCTCACCACAGCCTCAGACTCCTGGGCTCAAGCCGTCCTCCCACCTCAGCCTCCTGAGTAGTTGAGGCTACAGGCGTGGGCCACCATACCACGCTAATTTTATTTTTTAGAAGAAATTATATCACAGCCAAAGGTATGGGTTCGATGCACAAGTTACTTCTTTCCCCTAATCCATATGAACATGAACACATAGCTATTTTATTTTACCTTTTGAGTTGGAGTCCACCAGGCTGCAGTGCATTGGTACGCTCACAGCCTGCCAGACTGAGGCGCATTGGTACGCTCATGGCCTGCCAGGCTCAGGCAATCCTTCCACCTCAGTCTTCCAAGTAGCTGAAACTATAAGCATGCGCTACCACGCCTGGCTTATTTTTTGATTTGTTGTAGAGACAAGGGCTCACCAAGTTGCCCAGGCTGGTCTCAAACCCCTGAGCTTAGGCAATCTTCTCGTCTCAGCCTCTCAAAGTGCTGGGATTAGAGGCGTGAGCCACCTTGCCTGGCCAACACATAACTATTTTTAAAGTGTCTAAATGAACAAATAAATGCAGTCTCAAGAAATTAAAAGAATAAAAGCTTACCAGGGACGCATGAGTTTGATACAGTATTGTTTTCTAATACATATTAAAATAAATACTCAATGATCAAAAAGACAGAAAAGTTCATTCTGGTTTGAATCATTTCACATTGGTCTGGGAAGTAGCAATATGTAAGTTAAGACTGAGTCTTCAGCAGGAGACAGGCTCTGGCTGTGCTGCTTCCTGGCTGTGAGGCTTTGAGCTGGTTACTTAACTTCTCTGAGCCGTGGCTTCCTCTGCAGTGGGGTAGAGAGAATAACTCAACCTTTTAAGGATATATGAGAACGCTTTTAGAATGGAGCTGCTGGCCAGGCTCGGTGGCTCAGCCTGTAATCCCGCGTCTTTGGGAGGCTGAGGTGAGTGGATTGCCTGAGCCCGCGGGTTCGAGACCCGCCTGGGCAGCGAGACCTCATCTCTACAATAAATCAAAAAATCAGCCGGGCGTGGTAGCGCATGCCTGTAATTCCAGCTACTTGGAAGGCTGAGGCGGAAGGATCACTGGAGCCCAGCAGGTCGAGGCTGCGGTGGCCGGGAGCGGCCACTGCACTCCAGTCTGGGTGATAGAGTGAGACTCCAACTCAAAAAAAAAAAAGAATGGAGCTGCCCAGAACACTAACATTATCTAGTTATACGATCAAACAGGCTGCAACTAAATGCCACCAGGCTTTCCTGAACACCTGCTATGTGCCAGGCACTGTAACAAGGGCTGCAGGTCCAGAGATAGACGAGAACAGTCCCTTCCCTGAGACATTAATAATCTAGCTGGGGAGACAGGCTAGACTCCGTGTCACCACAACCCGTGGTAAAGGGACATGAGAGACAGATGTTACAAGGAGCACAGATGGTCTAGAGGGAGGAGGGATTGGTGCTGCCTGGGGCAAAGTCATGGACAGCTTCTAGGAGAAGGCGCTGGTTAATCTGGGTTTTGATGGATGCATGGGAGTTTCCCAGGTAGAAAGAGAGGAAGTGAAACATTCCAGGCAGAGGGAACAGCCCATGCAAACGTATGGAGGCCTGAAAGAGGCAATGACTAGAGCGTCAGGGGCAGGAGGCTGACTTGAAGGAGACTCCCCAGGTGCTACCTTGACCTCAAGCACAAAAGGCACCCAAGTCAGGGACAGGGAACCCAGGCCCCACCTCCTCTTTCCCACGCGCCTGGGGTAGAGATAAAGAAACGAGTGGTTTGGCGAAGAACAGAAAGTATCCACACTCCGGAGTAGACGGCCGTGGCGGGGAGCCTCCTGTCCCCTGGGCACACGGGGCCGGGGACCTCTCACCCGTGACGTGGAATGAGGCACCTGGCATGCTGAGGGCTGAGTGTGACCATGAGACCAGAGAGCCGGGATGGGCCTGACTCATGGCAGCCTCGGGGCCCACTGCCTGTGTCTGGCAGCTGGGCCACCGGCACCGTGGGAAGGCATCTCCCAGAAGAGCAGGACCGGCCAAGCCAGCCTGTCCTCCCCAGCCCCACCAGCCTCTACCCACGCCTGCCAGGGGGTTCTCAGGTGGGCGGGGTCTGGTCTGACCCGCAGCGGAGGGTCACAGCCAGGGAGGTGCAGACACTGCTGAGGCCTGGGGCGACTGCATGCTCAGGGCTCCACACAGGCTCCCAGCGGAGGACCCTCCGCCCATGGGGTCTTGTCACCGCTCCTTTTGCCCTCTGGCAGGTGGACCAGAGAACCTGCCTGGGGTCACCCAGCCGGACCAGGACTTAAACCCAGGACAGGACTCCAGGGTCCCTTCTTTGCCCGCTGCACACACAGGTGCACTTGTCTGTGGGCTTTCAGCCACTCTGAGGGCCCCCGACTGCCCACCCGACCACCAGCCCCTCCCCTTCCTCCCACACTCCCTGCACCTGCGTCACGGGAGCCATTTGCTTTTTGATGACTGTTTCTTTCACATCTTGCGCCTCTGCTGGCTTCTCTCCCTGCTTGAATTGCTTTTCCTTAACCCTCACTCCCCACTTCATTCCTCTCCCATCTGACGAACTCCTACTCATCCTTCAGGGCCCAGCCCAATTGCCTCCTCCTCCAAGAAGCCTTCCCTGGTCCTGACAACCATCGGTCCCACGATCCTCCTTGATTACAGGGTGTCTCTAAATCACAGTGACAGAAGAGAGGCTCTGAGAGGAGGAAACAGACTCTTGCTCAACCTTGATGTTCTTAATGTTTACTAGTAACTTCCAAATGAAAAAGTGAGAGAATTCATGAATCAACTGCTTTGCTGTTGCACGATCTTCCGGGCAGCAAACAATCTGAGCGGTTTCTGTTGTTACTGAGAGCAGTGTGGCCTGACGGGTGACCATGTGCAGCCTCACAGGTCGTGCACTGCACCGTGTTACATGTCCCGAACACTCACACTGCAACACGAATGATGCTTTTTTCCGGAGACAGTCAACGTGCCAGCCCTGACCCTTGGCTGTTCTGGAGACACCTGCAGCCTGTCCGGTGGAGGAGCAAAGGGAACATGGGCTTTGGACTCAGACTCGGGTTCAAAGCCCAGTTTTGCCACTTGGCTGCTGTGTGCTCTCAGGCAAGTGACTTAACCTCTCTGAGCTTCTGCATTAAAATAGGAACAAGTACCTGCCTCCCAGAGCTGCTGTGATTTAAATAAGGCCGCAGGAAATGTCTCACAGCAACTGTTCGCTCCCTCCCTTGAATACCTGGAGTTAAGTTCCATTCCCCTACCTTCCTGCCTGCATGTTCAAGCTGCTACCGATTTCCTAGGCCAGCTTCCTCCTAGATGGGCTACAAAGCCTTTCTGTCCTGGCTTCTGTAAGGCTTAGCACCAGGTCCAGCTATGACTCCAATTAGTAAGGTCCTTCCTTTCATAAGTGTCCAAAGCAGCAGATTCATGAAGCACATGCTCGTGGGTACCTGCTCTCTCGTCATCATGAAGAGGAAGCTCCTGGATCAAGGAAAACAGAAAGGGACAGAACGGGTTGTTTCACGTGCAGCCAGGATGCAGAGGACAGACGTGAAGTCCTCACGCCCCATGGATGCCGCGGGGGTGCGGAGACCTCATTCTCTCGCGAAACTCCATGAGAAACGCTGGCTGGCTAGTCTCTGGAGGGACACGAGAGAACTGGTCGCGTCAGTTCTGGGATGGAGAATGAGGAGACTGGGTGGGCGTGGGAAGGACTCACCCATCATGGTCCAGATCCTTGGTACTTAGGAATTTTTTGCCGTGCAGTAGATGTTGTTTGTTTTTTGTTTTTTCTTTAAGAGACAAGGGCTCACTCTGTGGCTGGAGTGCATTGGTGCAATCACAGCTCACCGCAGCCCCCACCCGCCTCAGCCTCTTGAGTAACTGGGACCACAAGTGTGCGGCACCATGCCCAGCTAATTTTTTATTTTTATTTTTGTAGAGTCTGAATCTTGCTATGTTTCCCAGGCTGGTCTTGAACTCCTGACCTCAAGTAATCCTCCCGCCTCAGTCTCCCAAAGTGCTGGGATTACAGGTGTGAGCTCCTGCACCCAGCCATGATTTAATGTGTTAAAATGAAAACGAGTCTTATTTTATTTGAGTAGAAATCTCACTCTGTCACCCAAGTTAGAGTGCAGAGGCAAGCTCAGAGTCACCGAAGCCGAGGCCCATGGGGCCTCAGGCAATCCTTCTGCCTCAGCCTTCCCAGTGGCTGGAGCTACAAGCATGTGCCACCACACCCAGCTAATTTTTTGACTGATTGTAGAGACAAGGTCTTGTCAAGTTGCCCAGGCTGGTCTTGAACGCCTGGACTCAGGCAATCCTCTCGCCTCTACCTCCCGAAGTGCTGGGATTACAGGCGTGAGCCACCAGGCCTGGCTGAAGACGAACCATTTTGTACCACAATTTTGTAAAGCCCAAATGTACAAAATAATAATAATAACTCACTGGTTGGCCCCGGGCAAGGCTCATGGGCAATCCACATCCCATCTCTGAAAAGGAAAGACCAGCCGGACTCGGTGGCTCAGCCTGTAATCCCGCGCCTTTGGGAGACTGAGGTGAGTGAATTGCCTGAGCCCGCGGGTTTGAGACCCGCCTGGGCAGCAAGACTTCATCTCTACAATAAATCAAAAAATCAGCTGGGCGTGGTGGCGCATGCCTGTAATTCCGGCTACTCGGAAGGCTGAGGAGGAAGGCTCGCCGGAGCCCAGCAGGCCGAGGCTGCGGTGGCCGGGAGTGGCCACTGCACTCCAGTCTGGGCGACAGAGTGAGACTCCAACTCAAAAAAAAAAAAAAAAAAAAAAGAAAAGGAAAGACCATCCTGAGAAGGGACATGGGCTAGAGAGTGGAGCCAGCTGGGGTTCCAGCACCCAGCGCTGTGATCGAAACCCGGGTCTGACAGTGCACTGCGCTTCAGTGGGTCTGAGCCAAGCGCAGAGGGCTTGTCCTCAGCAGATGGGGCGTCAGCAGTCCTGAGGCGACTTGGGCACACACTCTGTGTCTCAGCAACCGGAGCTCGTGTTTACACTGTTTCCCGGGAGCAGGATCACAGCAGCCCCTGGCTAGGGGGTCTAATTTTAAACACCAGGTTCTGGGCAGACCCAACAAAAGGGCCAAGACTCTACCTACAAGAAGCACACACCAAAAACAGGTGACCCTGAGGGCAGGGACAAGAGCAGGAAGATGATCCTCCCTGCTCCCCCTCTCCTCTCCCCTTCCCTCCCCCTTCCCTCCCCCTCCTTCTCTCTCCCTCGCCCCCCCCTTCCTCTGCTACCTACAAGACACAAGCCCTAAAAAAAGGTGACCATGAGGGCAGGGACCAGGAGATGGAAGATGATCCCTCCCCCCCTTCCCTCTCCCTCCTTCCCCTACCTCTCCTCCTCCTTCCTCTCTCTTCCTTCCTCCTCAAACTTCCTCCCCAACCAGTGCCTGCCCTCAGAGGCAGGCAGACTCCAGTGGCCTCAGACAGTCCCCCTAAGTCCAGAGCTGCCCAATCCTAAGAATCCCACCTGGAGCATCTGTTCAAAACAGATCGCCAGGCCCCAGACAGGTGATCCTTGGGGATCCATCGAATTTCCTGACCATTTCACTCTTGGTTGGTTGGTTGGTGGGCTTTATGATGTGTTTAGCTCAGAGTCCTTATGGAACTCTGACCTGGTGACTGGTTGGTGTGTCTCCAATCCTCTTTCACTCGATAATTTCCCCCTTTATATATTTGTTTACTCATTCTCTCTCTCTCTCTCTCTCTCTCTCTCTCTCTCTCTCTCCCCCTCTCTCCCTCTTTTCCCCCTGCAATTTATTTGTAGGTGAAACCAGCTGTTTATCTACAGAGGGCCCCACACCTGGAGTTTGCTGATGACATCCCATGGTGGCACTAAATAGGTGCCTCCTTCCCCTGCAGCTCCTGCAGCTTGTTGGCTGGGTCTAGGGGCTTGGCGGGTTCTGGGCAAGGCTGCTTCGGGCTGGTCCATGGCCTTCCATCCCAAGGCCCATCCTCCCTGCTTGTCTGTCTCCTGCGACATGAGTGACACAATTGCCCAGGGCCCGGTTCCGTGTCCTTGTCAGTCTCCAGTCTGTCCCTCCTTCTACATGTTTATACAGGAATAGATCCAGTCTATAAACAGAAATGTCCCCTCATCCACCACTTGACTACCTGGAGGAGGCATTTCCATAGGAACGGCAGCACAGGCCGGGCTTGGTGGCTCAGCCTGCAATCCCAGCACTTTGGGAGGCTGAGGTGAGTGGATTACCTGAGCCCACGGGTTCGATAAGAGCCTGAGCAACTTGGTGAGACCTCATCTCTACAATAAATCAAAAATTAGCTGGGCGTGGTAGCACACACTTGTAGTTCTGGCTACCTGGAAGGCTGAGGTGGAAGGATCACTGGAGCCCAGCAGGTTGAGGCTGTGGTGGTCGTGAGCATGCCACTGCACTCCAGCCTGGGTGACAGAGTGAGACTTCAACTCAAAAGAGAGAGAGAGAGAGAGAAAGGCAGCATGAATCATGGCTGTATCTCTTCATTTGGGAGCCTAAATCCTCCCGGGTACAATGAGCATGTGCACTCAGTATAAGTGGGCAGTTCCTGAGCCTGCTCCCTGCCTGTGAGGGAGTGCTGACCTCACGGCCTTAGCCTGGTATCTGACGGAGCTCATGCTCTCATCAAGGCTGTGTGTCTGTGCTTGCTGTCCAGGGAGCAAGGCTTTCCAGCCTCTCCCTGAACCGGAGCCTCAGTACCAAAAGCACAGCTGGAAGATGGTGGTGCCAGCAGGGGCCTCCCTAAGCAACGCGCACATCCAGTTTGCCTCTATGGTCCCCTGTGTGGATGAGGTCGCTAGTGCCTCCCTCCCAGGGAGGCTGTGGGTACCCAGTGAAATCATGCCCCGAGGGGCCTGCCTTCGAAGCCCTAAAAGCCCCCCACTCACAGCCCCCTAGTGGGATGGGGCCCAGACTCTGAGAGTCCAGGGTCCTGGGCCTTCTGACCCCCGACACACAGACACACAGCACACACACACACACACACACACACACACACACACACACACACACACACACACACACACACACACACACACACGCGCGCGCGCGCGCTCCAGTCAGCGCGGCCCTCCGTGCGGCCAGCCAGGCAGCCCATTGTTCGGCCACTTCCCCGGGAGGGGCCTGGGAACGCGGCGCCCGGCCCTTCCTGCTGACGCGCGGCCGCGGAAGGAACCGCGCGTCTGGGCCGCGTTCCATTCGTGCCCGGCCGCACGCACGTCCGCTCCCCCGCGCCCCTCCGGCCCGCGGCCTGCGGAGGGGGCTCGGCGGGGGGAGGGGTGCGGAGCAGACCCCACGTGATCTCGCCAGCCCTCCCCGAGCCCTGCCAGGTCCGCGCCAGCCCATTCTGCAGGAAGGGAAAGTGGAGGCCGGGGCTTTCCCTGCACCGTGTCGCCTCCCTCCCTCCCTCACGGGCCACAGTGGAGTCAGCAGTCCTTGCTGCATAAGATGATCAGGAACGTTCTAGAAGATGATACGTGTAGCGCAACTTATTACGTCTGCGAATCGTTGTATGTTACTGGCCACGACCATTTGCAAATAGGTAGATCATGCCAGGAAAGTCATTGATGTTAAAGAGGAAGAGAAATAGTCGGGTGTGGCGGCTGACGCCTGTCATCCCAGCACTTTGAGAGGCGGAGGCGAGAGGATTGCCTGAGCCCAGGAGTTCAAGACCAGCCTGGGCAATTTGGCAAGACCTCGTCTCTACACTAAAGCAAAAAATTAACTGGGCATGGTGGCCTATGCCTGTGGCTCCAGCTGCTCAGGAGGCTGAGGCGGAAGAATGGCCTGAGCCCAGCAGGTCCAGGCATCGGTGGCCACGATCATGCCACTGCCCTCCAGCCTAGGCAACAGAGTGGAACTCCAACTCAAAAAGGAGAGGGAGAAAGAGAAATGGTCTCAGTTCTACTCTTGTCCATGGATGCCCAGCACAAAAGTTACCATGTATATGTCTTTTATTTTTGAGTTGGAGTCTGCTAATTTTTTTGTTCTTTGGTAGAGACAAGGTTTTGCCGTGTTTCTCAGGCTGGTCTTGAACTCCTGGCCTCAAGCAATCCTCCTTCCTCAGCCTCCCAAAGTACTGGGATCACACAGGTGTGAGCCACTGTGTCTGGCCTAATCTCTTCAAATTGTTTTTCTTTTTTTCCTTTAACACTTCAAGTTCTGAAACAGAGCAAAGCTTGATTTCCTTAAACCAAAAAATATTTATTATTATAATCTAGCTTCTAGAGCTAAGGTCTGAAATGCAGTCAGGGTAACCAGCTGCTCCAGTTTGCTGGAACTGAGGGGTTCCCTGGATGTAGATTTTTTGGTGCTAAAATCAGGACCGTCCCAGGCAAACCAAGACAGATGGTCACCTGGAATAAAGCCAATGTTATTAAAAGTCCAACTACTCTCTCAAGGGCAGAAGATGACCATTTCATGCTCAGTGCTGGCAAGTTTTCCCAGAGGCCCTTGGGCCTCAGGCCCTCTGTCCTGGTCTCCCGACTGTGTCCTTGCCCTGCCAGAGGGAAACCAGACATTCTCGACATGAAAATTTTCCACATCCTTCAGGGCGATCTTTTGGTGCCAGAAATAGTCAGAGGGATTTGGGAGTTCGCCCAGGCCACTAAAAATAGCTTCTGCTGCCCCCTGGAAGGCTGGCACCCTCTCGGCCCCAGATGGCCCACCACCTCTGAGCTGCCCGCCCTGGCCAGCGCCTTAGATGACCATGGCTCTGCTGGTCTGGCCAACTGAGGGCTCTCCTCCCAGCGACATCCTGTCCGCTGCTCGAGAGCCGTCCCTCGATCCAGTCAGGCCCAGCACAGTCACAGGCGTTCACACCTGGACAGTCACACACAGCCTTGCCAGCGTCCACACAGGCGGGAGCACACGGCCACACCCTCCCTGCCTGCTTACCCCACACACTTCAACACACACTCACGCCAAGCTCGACATTTTACTACTCAAATGCCAAGCTGTCCTCTCCATTCCAAATGCAGTGTTTCCAGACTTTCTGACCTTTGTCTCAATCCTCCATGACCCCCACCCCACCCCAGGAAGATTTTTATCAAGTTTTTGCTTTTGGTACTTGGGATTTAAAAGAAGGAGGAGGAGGAGGAGGAAGAGGAAGAGGAGGAAGAAAAAAGGAACAGTAGAGAAGGAGGAAGAGGAAGAAGGTTGAATATTTATTTTCAAACTATTTTCAAACTCCCTGCTACTCCCGAGATTCAATATCTGCCCTCCACCTGCCTCCCTCACAGTGAGAAGCCAAGGCCAGCAGAGAGGGAGGACTCCTGGGAACACCTGTGGGGCCCCAGGATCCCATCTCGCCTTACTTCTAACCCTCACAGTCCTGGTTGAAGGTGCTCTGCCCAGGGAAGCCCAGCTGGGAGGCCCATACCCAAGGTCATCGCCGCCTGCGGAAGCAGAAACCATTGCCAGTACTGCTGTTCAAATCCCACCCAGCCTGCCTGGCGCTGTCTGAAGGGGAAAAAGAAGAGGAACAAGAAGAGGACATCCGGAGCCAGCCTACAGAAGAGCAGAGGCCACATCCCTGTCCCTGCAGAAAAGCAGAGAAAGAAGAGCTGCCTGCCTGGGTTTGACAAGTCCCGAGCAGCAGCAGGAAGCAGAGTTCCGGCCGGGACATCCCCACCTACGCTCTGACTTGGGCCAGGTCCTTTCCCTTCACAAAATCTCAGCTCCTGCTGGCAGGGAGTGTGCAGGGCACTTGCCCAGTTCCTCATTCATTTATTCTAAAATGTCTTTCTTGGGCTAGGCATGGTAGCTCATGCCTGTAATCCCAGCATTTTGGGAGGCTGAAGCAGGAGGATGGCTTGAGTCCTGGAGTTTGATACCAACTTAGGCAAACATAGCAAAAACTTGTCTCCACATACACACACAAAAAAGGGCAGGCTGGGCACACACCTGCAGTTCCAGCTACTTGGGAGGATCACCTGAGTCCAAGAGATTGAGACTGCAGTGAGCTGTGATTGTGCCACTGCACTCCAGCCTGAGTGACAGTGTGAAAACTGACTCAAACAAACAAAAATCTTCCTTAAGCACCTACTATGTTCCAGGCCTGGACTAGTGCTGGGGGAAGCAGCTGTGGACAGGATTGGTAAGGTCCCTGCCCTGAAGGTGGTGCTTACAAAGCAGAGCAGACAAGAAGGCAGCAGTAAGCCACTGTCACCCTCGAACAGAACCTAGAACAGTGCACAGTGCACACAGCACTCAGTGTGGTAAGGAAGCATCTGAAAAGATGCTCCACGTTGTATGTCATCGGGGAAGTGCAAATTAAAACAACAATGAGGCACCACTGCACACCCATTAGAATGGCCCAAATCCCAAACTCTGACAACACACAATGCTGGCAAGGATGTGGAGCAACAGGAACTCCCATTCATGACTGATGAGAAGGCGCCATCCCAGCTCATTGCAGCCACTTCAGAAAAGGGTTTGGCAGTTTCTGAAAAAACCAAGCACACGCTTACCATACGATCCAGCAGTCTCACTTCTTGGTATTTACCCAAAGGAACTGAAAAAGTGTTTCCACATAAAACCTGCCCTCAGATGTCTACAGCATCCAAAATCACAGTTGCCAAAACTTGGAAGCAACAGAGATGTCCTTCAGTGGGTAAGTGGGTAAATAGACTGTGGTGCGTTCAGACGTGGAATATTCTTGTATGTTAAAAAGAAAGGAGATGAAAAGATATGGAGAAAACCTAAATGCATATTACTAAGTGCAAGAAGCCAATCTGAAAAGGCTGCATACTGTCTGGCATTCTGGGAAAGGCAGAAGCATGGAGACAGTGAAAAGCTCAGCGGTGGCCATCAGTTACAGGGAAGAAGGGGTGAGTAGGGAGAGGAGGAGGTGGTTTGGGGCAGTGAATCTGCTGTGTGTGATGCTGTCATGATGGCTACATGCCAAGACACATTAGTCCCAACCTATGGAACGTCCAACACCAAGAGCGACCCCTAGGCGGGGCATGGGGACTCACACCTATAATCCCAGCACTTTGGGCGGCTGAGACGGGAGGATCATTTGAGCCTAGGAGTTTGAGACCAGCCTGGGCAACATTGCAAGATCTCATTGCTAAAAAAAGTTTTAAAAATTAACTGTGTGGTAGCATTTGCCTGTAGTCCCAGCTATTCGGGAAGTTAAAGCAGGAGGATCCCTTGAGCCCAGGGGATGGAACCTGCGGTGAGCCATGATCGTGCCACTGCACTCTAGCCTGGGCAACACAGTAAGACCCTGACTCAAAAAAGAAAGTAATTATCACTGCTTGCATATGACATAATTGTCTAGAAAAGTCAACAGGATCATCAGAAAAGCAATTAGAACCTATAAAAGGGTTCAGCTATGTTTCCAAAAATATTATCATCAACCAACCAAAATCAATGGAATTTCTGTACCAGCAGTAATCAAATACAATTTTTTTTTAGAGTGACCCCTAAAGTAAACATTGGGCTTTGAGTGAAACTGATTTGCCGGGGTAGGTTAATGGATTGTAACAAACATACCCTCTGGTTGGGATATTGATGAGGGGAGGCTGTGCCTGCCTGGGCACAGGGGGTTTATGGGAAATCTCTGTACCTTCTGTTCAATTTTGCTGTGAACCTAAAACTGCTCTAGAAATAAAGTCCGTTAAACATTTTTCAAAAGAACTATGATACACACAACAGCATGAATTCATCTTAAAAAGTATGCTGATTGAAACGCCAGACACAATGGAAGATACTATATAATTCCATTTATATAAAACTCTAGAAACCACAAATTTAATCCAGGGAGATAGCATAGCACTAGTTGGCAGAGTAGGGTAGGTTAGGGATTTGATTGGGAAGGGGCAATCAAGAAAGATTTCTTTTTTTGGAAACAGGGTCTTGCTCTGTTTTCCAGGCTGGAGTGCAGCAGCACAATCCCGGCTCACCACAGCCTCAACCTCCTGGACTCAAGTGATCTTCCCACCTCAGCCTCTCAAGTAGCTGGAACTGTAAGCTCATACCACCATGCCTGGCTAATTTTTTTTTTTTTTATGCCTTACTATGTTGCCCAAACTGGTCTTGAACTCCTGAGCTCAAGAAGTCCTCCTGCCTCAGCCTCCCAAAGTACTGTCTGGGGTTACAGAGAGGTAAGCCACCATGAGCGGCCAGCAAAGGGGTTTTTGATGGTGGACATACTCTATATCTTGAATGTACACGTAGGTATAATATCATGTGCATACATTTATCAAAATTCAAAATATATAAGACTGAATAAACTTATAAAAACTGTAAGCTTAAATTAGATGCATTTCTTGAGATAAATTTTTAGCTCAATCTCACCAGGAATAATGATAGTGCTCTGCTTCATGAAGTCTTTGTCAGACACACAAAGGGTTTGGGTTTATTTGTTTGTTTGTTTTCCTACTTGCAAACAACAGCACCTACTGCAATTTCATAGATGCTGGCAGAAGACACAAGACTCTTAGGTCAGAGACAAGGACTTTATTACTCACAGCACAGAAGGCAGCATAAACTTCATCTTGGCACTGGTTTACTTGCTCCAAGTTCCATGAGGCTAGTGCAGGGGCCCAGTGGAAGCTGTGGGCACAGTGGATTTGTGTAAGAGCTGAGATAGGCTGAACTTAGGAAGCCCCTCATCTTATAAGAGGCTGCTGGCAAACATAGCAGCAAGGCATTATCTTTATAATCCTGGTCAGGAGACAAAGCAAGCCCTCCTCCTGGAAGCCCTCCTACCCTGCTCTCTCCACTGCCCACTCTTCCCTGTACCTTCCCATCCCCTTGTTTGCTCACACCTCGCCTGCAGCTCCCAGACCACTGAGTTAAAGTTGCAAAGTGCTTTCATAAGTATGGGTCAATTCATCAGTCTCCATCACTCTCCAGGAGAGCTGGAGGGCAGCAACCATCTCTCCTCCGGCCCTGTGTACCCAGGGTCAGCGCAGGGCCTGGTACCCCGTGGAGAGCGGTGTGGTTCGTTCCAAGACTGAGCTGTGGACCTCGGTCTCTCCAGCCTCACCCACAGCAGGACACCACCCCTGCCCCCGCTCCTGCCTGAGGCTCCGTCGGGTGGGTAGTATCCTAGAATACTTGGGGGTTCCCCAAGACCCCCAGCGTGTTTCTTTATGTCTTCGCCCATTCACTTCCCCAACAATGCTCCGAGCCTGGCAGTGGGCAGTGGGGCACAGAAGTAGAAAAGGCACAGCCCTGTCCTCGGGTGGCTCACAGTCCAGTGGGGGAGACAGATGTACCCTCCCCTGCCTCCCTTCCTCCCCCCTCACTCTTTGCCTGTCTTCCTTCTTTCCTTCTGTATGTGTTTATTGAGTAAGAGGCACACAGCCACACAGAGTGACAAGTGCCAGGAAGGTGGCTGTCGAAAGCTCTGTGGGAGTCCAGAGGAGAGTCCCTCATAGCCACTAGGGACCTCGGCAGAGGACATTTCCAGGAGGCTCAGCATGGATAGTGAGTCTTCCCATTAGACGAGAAGAAGCCATGAGTCACTAGCCCCAGGCAGCTCTGCAGACTTCCCCATGAATCACCCGCTGCCAGTCCCCCTCACGACGGCACACGCCATGGGGAATTCTCCCTCGGACAGGAGGGAGGAAACATGGGGGAAGGGGGCGGAGGCCCTGAGGCTCAGATTTTCCCATGGAGTCCACAGCAGGACCCCCACGGGGTCCTGACCCCCAAAGCTGAGCTCCTGAATTGCCGGGTGATGACTAGCTGGGCCCCTCCTGTTTCTTACTGCTGCCAAGTGCTTTCAAACACTGGACTTGATGTGTACAGCACTGTGTTGTGGGAGGGGCTCCGAGGGAAGCTGCCCCATGGGGTAGGGAAAGAGGAGAGTCCAGCAGAAAAGAACCACTTCCCCTTGGTTAGGCCAGAGAGGAAGGAGCCTGTCCACAGCTACAGAGTTCTTCCACGGATTCACCACGTTTATTGACCACCCACTACATGCCGAGCACTCTTTATTTGTTTTGTTTTGAGCCAGGGTCTCACTCTGTTGCCCAGGCTACAATGCAGTGGCATAATCAAGGCTCACCGCAGCCTCAACCTCCTAGGCTCAGGCAATCCTTCCGCCTCAGCCTCCCAAGTAGCTGGGACTATGGGTGTGCGCCATCACCATGTGGCTAATTTTTTATTTTTTGTAGAGACAAGGTCTTGCTATGATGCCTGGGCTGGTCTCGAACTCCTGGGCCCAAGCAATCCTCCCGCCTTGGACTCCCAAAGTGGTGGGATTATAGGTGTAAGCCACCACGTTCGGCCCTGGGCACTGTTCTAAGAGCAGGATGTCTGGCAGTGAGTGGGACAGACAAGGTCTCTGCTCTCCAGGACTTACATTCTAGTAGGGAGACAGATCATAAGTAACTAAATAGGTTTTAGGTTGTGATAGAACTATGGAGAAAAATAGGGGATTATTTTTCTAATCCTCTAATATAGAAATATATGGGACTGCCAGTACTGGGAGAGAGTGATCACTAGTTGAACAGCCGGCATGGTGGCTCATACCTGTAATCCAAGCACTTTGGGAGGTTAAGGAGGGAGAATCACTTGAGGCTAGAAGTTTGAAACCAGCCTGAGCAAAAAGTGGACTTCATCTCTACAAAAAAAAGAAAAATTAGCTGAGCACCGTGGTTCATACCTGTAATCCCAGCACTTGGGGAGGCAGAACTGAGAGGATTGCCTGAGTCCAGAGATTTGAGACCAGCCTGGACAACTTGGCCTCATCTCTATAATCAAAAAGTTAGCTGGGTGTGGTGGCGCATGCCTGTGGTTCCAGCCACATGGAAGGCTGAGGCAGAAGGATCGCCTGAGCCCAGCAGGTTGAGACTGCGGTTGCCAGGAGCGTCCCACTGCACTCCAGGCTGGGCATCAGAGTGAGTCTCCTACTCAAAAAGAAAATTTAGTCTGGTGTGGTGGTGCGTGTCTGTAGTCCCAGCTACTCATGAGGCTGAGGCAGGAGGATCGCTGGAGCCCAGAGGTTTGACTGCAGTGAACCATGATCACACTACTGCCCTCTAGCCTGGGGGACAGAGTGAGACTCTGTCTCAAAAAATAAATAAATAAATGGGGTGACGGTCAGGGAAGGGGCCACTGAATGCTGACAGGAGCAGAGGAGCCGGCCCGGCAGAGATGCGAAGGCAGATCAGGCAGAAAGCAGAGCACAGTGCCCTGATGTGGGAGTGAGCCCTGCCTGTGCTAGAGACCCATGAGGCCACGCCGGCGGAAGAGATGAGGGAGACGAGTGACCAAGATGCGGTAGGAGATGTGGCAGCAGGACAAGTCGTGCCGGGTCTTGTAGCCTTGTTAGGACGCCGTCTTTTAATCTGAGCAACACCAGGGCATGGGAGGGTTTGAGCAGAGGAGAAAAATGAGGCAGTGTGTAAAAGGTTTCCCTCTGGGATTTCAAAAACCTAACTCCCTCACAGTCATGGCAGATGATGTAATTCGGGACAACCTACCTCTGAGGCCGAGGAAAGCTGGACAGAGTATTTTAAAATATTTTCATTTGAAGACACTAGAACGCCAAAAGGAATTGGCTGGGCACGGTGGCTCACGCCTGTAATCCTAGCACTTTGGAAGCTGAGGTGGGAGGATTGCTTGAGACCAGGAGTTTGAGACCAGCCTGACTCTATTAAAAAAACAAAAAAACAAAAAGCAAAAGACACCAGGCACGGTGGCTCACGGTTATAATCCCAGCACTTTGGGAGACTGAGGTGAGAGGATTGTCTGAGCCCAGGGGTTCAAGATCAGCCTGAGCAACTTGGCAAGACCTCATCTCTACAATAAATCAAAAAATTAGCCAGGCATGGTGGCACACACCTGCAATTCCAGCTACTTGGAAGGCGGAGCTGAAGGATCACCTGAGCCCAGCAGGTTGAGGATGCTGTGGCCATGAGTGTGCCACTGCACTCCAGCCTGGGCGACAGGGTGAGAACTCCAGTTCCAAAAAAAAGAGAGAGGGAATTCTAAAAGAGCAGTGAGGAACTCTGGGATCAAGATCTGGGAGAAGAAAACCCAGAGACAGGAGCACAGCTTTTGGGATGTCTTTTCCCCAAAGGGTATCTGCTGATTCTGAATCAAAAGATGAAAAGCTAAGAAGTTGAGTAGAGCTTTTAAAATACTCGTTGGAAAAATGGGACAAAAATTAGAATTCATGGCCCACCAAGGGGGAACCTGGTGCACTCCTAGGCCTTTTGAAGTATTATCCAAAACAGTAATCCAGGCCAGGGTCCTGGTAAGTCCCCCAAGCTTTTATTGAAATTCTGAAGGGATGTACCCTTGGACTAAGCACAGACCAGCAATAACAGAATCCAAAGCCCAGCTCCAAGCCATCTCATTCTCTGATTGGATTAAGGTGATCTGGAATTCCCAAGACCCCCAGACAGTCCCAACAATGTAAACCCTCTTCAGAGGAAGAGAGTTCCTCTTTAGAGCAAGTGGTCTCTAAAGTTTTCCATACACAATGACTGTTGGTTTTCATCCATGGCGCTTGGCTCATAACCCCCATAGCTCTTGCCAAGGTTTTCTGTTACAGTGTTGGTGTGTCAGGCCTTAGGGGCAGTCCTCAAGAACAGCATCTATCTGACGTCTCCTGCCCCAGGGCAGGACTCTGATCTGATCTGCCCCCGCCTTTCTGACTATGGATCTTAAAACCCTCCCCACAGAGAGTCCTGCTCTGTAGCCTGGTTGGGGAGAAAGAGTGTTGATGTCATGAAGCTTCCATAAAAACCAGAGAGGACATAGTTCAAAGAGCTTCACAGGGAGATAGGAAGGTAAACAAGAACTCATTCACGTGGGGAGGGTGGCACTCCCCTACTCCACAGGGATAGGAGCTTCTGCATACTCAGGACCCTTCCAGGCCTCAGCCTAGTTATCATTTCATCTAGCTGTTTGTGTCCTTTAAAATATCCATAATAAATCAATAAATGTGTTTCCTTGAGTTCTGTGAGACACCCTATCAAATTAATCAAACCCAAAGAAGGGGTTGTGGAGCTCCAACTTTAAGCCAGTTGCTCAGACACTCCAGAGGCTCAGACTTGCAACTGGAGGGAAGGAAGGGTCAGTCTTGGAAATCAAGTTCCCAACCTGTGGGATCTGACACTATCTCTGGGTTATCAGAGTTGGAATTGAATTGAAGGACATTCAGCTGGTGTCCACAGCTTGGCGTGTGGGGAAAAATACCTCATGCCTTTGGTCATAGAAGTCATCTTCTATGTTGGTGATCGTTATTGTGGTATGAGAGTAGAAGAAAAGACCAGTTTGGGAGTTTTCCTTAAGTAATACCAAACACTCAATCAAAAATGATTAAGTATATGAAAAAATGAAATGTGATTTTAAAAATTCAGAGAAAAGATAATAGAAGTAAATATAAGGACCTAGATAGTTGTTAGTCACAGATATTAAAATAACTATTTTTAATATGCTAACAAAGTTAAATGGAAATAATAACAGAATTATTCAAGGTAAATGAAAGGCATCAAGACACAGATTCAAAAACACCACAAATCACAAGCAATATAAATGGGAAGAAAATAGGCAGGGCACAGTGGCTCATGCCTGTAATCCCAACACTTTGGGAGACCAAAGTGAGAGGATTGCCTGAGTCCACGAGTTTGAGACCAGTCTGGGCAACTTGGTGAGACCTCAGCCCTACAGTTAATCAAGAAAAATTAGCCAGGTGTGATGGCACACACCTATAGTTTCACCTACTTGGAAGGCTAAGGCAGAAGGATCACCTGAGCCCAGCAGGTCAAGACTGCACTCCAGCCTGGGTGACAGAGTAAGTCTCTGACTCAAAAAAAGGAAGAAAACGAGAGACACATCACAAATAAAACTGCTGAAAACCAAAGGCAAAGAGAAATTTCTAAAGCAGTCAGAGAAAAAAGACAGATTACTCTCAGAACAACAAAAAGGCAGTTAGTTAGCTGACTTCTCAACAGGCACAATGAAAGTTAGAGGACAATGGAATATATTTTCAAAGTGATTAAATAAATATGGTCAAAACTAGAATTATTTACCAAGTTTAAAAAAAATCCTCAATAATGAAAATAAAGACAAACATTTGTAGAGAAGCGAAAACTGGGAGAATTTGTCATCAGAAGATATGCACTAAATGCAATACCAAAAGGATAGCATTGGCTTCTAGCTGAGAATTGACAAAGAGGAGCAGGACTGAAGCCGGGAGACCAGCATGGGGGCTACTGCAGTAATGTAGGCAAGACATGACAGAGCTTGGACCAGGGAATAGACTTAGAAGTAATAAGTAATGATGTATTTTACAAATAGATATGCTTTGAAAATGAACCAATCTCAACTCGCTATTGAATTAAATATGCTATGAGAAAAAGGACAGAGTCGAGGATGTCTCCAAAGTTTCTGGCCTGATCTAATGGAAGAATGAAGTTGCCATTAACAAGATGCAGAAGAGTTGGTCTGGGTGTCAGTCAAAGGGTTGTTTTTTGAAATTGTTAAATTTGGGAGTCTATTTTTAAAAAATGGAATTGTGGATATTTAAGTCTGCAGTTAAGGGAGAAGTCTAGAGTAGAAATTAAAATTTGATAGTTGTCAACATGGTTTTTTTCCTGTTTTATCTTTACCTCATAATAATGATGAAAATGACAGTGACAGCTAAGATGGCTCACATTTATTGTTTGCTATGTATCAAGTGCTGTGGAAAACATTTCATGCACACTATTTCATCTTGACAGCTACTATGTAAAGCGAATCCTTTTTTTCTTTTTTTTTTTTGAGTTGGAGTCTCACTCTGTCGCCCACACTGGAGTGTGGGAGCGGCCACTGCAGCCTCGACCTGCTGGACTCCAGCGATCCTTCCACCTCAGCTTTCCGAGTAGCCAGAATTACAGGCACGCGCTACCATGCCCGGCTGATTTTTTGATTTATTGTAGAGATGAGGTCTCGCCAAGTTGCGCAGGCGGGTCTCAAACCCACAGGCTCAGGCAATCCACTCACCTCAGCCTCCCAAAGCGCGGATTACAGGCTGAGCCACCGAGCCCCGCTAGCAAATGCTTTCATGACTCCCTTTTTAGAGATATGAAAACTGAGGCTGTGAGAGGAGATGTAATCTCCACAAAACCACACAGACACTAGCTGACCTAGCAGCCTTGTCCCAGGTATTGAGAACAGAATCTCAGAATGTCCTTTGATTGTAATATTCTGGCATTTCCGGAGCGTCTCACAAACCTTGGGTACTTAATACATGTGCATCTAATGAATGAATGACTGGTGTCGACCTTGGACATTTGCAGTGTGGTCCATCACAGAGGATGGCCCAGGGTGGGCCCAGGGGTCAGAGTGTGTGATGCCCCCACAGGCCCTCGAAGGGAAACCCCTTCCTGCAAGGACCAGCCACCAGCCCACCTTCCCGAGGTCCAGGAACCTTCCCTGTATCTTCCTGAACCAGCCCGCAGGAACCCTAGGGACCCCAGAGCCTTCTCACACCTGGGTATAGAGAGGGTTCAGCACTGGCCATTGGAAGGGAGAGAGGGGACAGACCAAGTTCACAGCCGGTGCTTCTCACACATGAGGGAACTGAGACCCAGGAATGGGAAATCCCTTGGCCCAGTCAGCCAGGCAGGGCTGGGCAAACTCATGGCAAAGACCACTTCTCCAAACAATTCTGTTGGCCCAGAGACGACTGTTCCATGGATGCTGGCCTAGGGTGTCCTGATGCTGGCAAGACAATCCACTTCTCCTTTGCTTCCCTCTGCCAGGACACACTGGGGAGGGATGGAAGGTTTACCCTGCAGAGCCCAGACCAGTCCCGAAAGGTGGGCGGCCTTCCCACCTGCTTCCCAGAAAGCAAGACCTGTGGGGAATAGCAGCTGGCAGAGGGTAACCTGGGTCCACCTGGTGGGAAAGTGAGGCTGGGCAAGCCGCGGCCGCATTGTTTGCCTCTGTGTATGGCAACCAGAAACCACCCAGCCAGCACTTCTCAGGGCGCCCCGCCCCCCTTTATTTTAATCTCCTAAACTGATTTGTCAGCAGCAGGAAGTGACATGACAGCTTTCCTCACAAAAGGGAAACTCCTCCGCGTTGCTATGGGGACGGAGGCCACAGTAGGATCACAGCTTTATATAATCTTAAAGGTATACACACCATGATGTCATCCTCCACCAGCCAGAGGAGGGAGAGGAACGAACACCCGTGGCTGCAAATAAAAAATCCACCGGCTCCGCTCTGTAACATTCAAAAGGAGAAGATGCAGTGGAGGAGTTGGGGTGAGGGGTGTGTGTGGAAGTATTTTAATGACATAATGGGCGCCTGGAAGCCACAGGAAAGCTTAAAGTATGCCTGGATGCCTTTATATCCCAGAATCCGAGCTGGGAGGAACCTTACCCACTAGATGCAGTGCAAACTGATCATTTCTTGGAGAGAGAAAACTGATTCTGGAGCACTGCCGGAAGCCATCAGACCAGAGGCAAGGGGACCTAAACATTGCTCCAGGGCCACTATGTGCCAGACACCTGACATTCACAAACCCACTTCTTTCTCACAAGTGAGTCTCAGTTTCCCCCTCTGTAAAATGGGTGGTGCTGCTAAAGGTTAAAGGCAAACATGTACAAGGCACTTAGCAGTCAGTGCCTGGCACATATGCTTGCTCTGAAATTGACAGCCATGATGACATTATCAGTACTAAGTGATGATTAAGTTGTTTCTATGTCAATCTCTCCCTGGGAAACACACATTTTGATAGAGTTTAAGTATCTGTCATTTCATCGTGAGGGTACTGACTTTTTCCCAAGAAAAGCAGTCTCAGGCCAAACGTGACGTGTTCTGGGGGCCGTGAACACAATGAATCCAATACACAGGGACGGAGGCTGTCACCCTTGGCTCTGGGGGCTGGTGGGAGGCAGGGTGGCTGGAGCCGAGAGAAGCGAGTAGCATGTTTTCACTGGAGGCTCCCTTAGGCAGCCGCTGTATTTTTCCACTACGTGGATCACGCTGGAGATTAATTTTGGTTCAGCCAGTGCCTGCCAAGCAAAAAGCGAAGGCCCTAGCCCACGGGAAAGTCAGTGTGGCATCTGCCACAAACCCGACATCACCAGTACATTTCCAAGAAGGGAGATATTTGCAATAGTAAATTTCTAGGCTTTGATAGAAACGTGGGGTAGGGCTTGCTTTGAAAGGCATGAGCATGCTTGTCATCGGAAACCCAGCTGAGGAAATGGGCTTGCCAGCCCGGGTAAGTTCTTAGCACTGAGAACACAGGGATCTTTCAGATCCTGGGAGTCAAGTGGCAGACAGCGGGCGTGTTAGGGAAAACTCAAGGACACGGATTCTATGTCAAGACCTTGAACAATGGTGCTGGAGCAGGGCCACAGCACAGGATGCTCCTGGAGAAGTTGAATGAGATGTTTCCTTTTCTGCTTCCTACAGCACTTTGTCCAGAAATGTAGGGAGGGGGAGCAGGCACTAAGGGGCCAGTGAGCCAAGAGCCTGGCTGTTATTTAATGCAACATTATAGACTGGCTTATGGGGTGGTGGTAAATTACACCTCCTGTTTTAGCTTGTCAAGAGAGTAAAAATTCAGAATACTGTCCTCAAGTAAGTCAGGTTTAATTGCTTATCTTTTCCAACAAAATTATGAAATCAGGGTAGCAGGTGACCTGGAGGCAGCTACCAAAAATGCTGTGTACATTCTCCAGAGCCTGAACAATGGTCAGATTGGGGATGGGGTACTGCAGGTGATTTCTTTAATGTGTTTGTTTACAGTGCTTGGACTTTTTTTTGCCATTCAATGTATCATTTTCACAAAAATAAAAGCCTTTCCAAAAGAAAAAAGTTCAGTAAGAGGGGCAGGTGAGCAAGCACAAAGCTCACAGAACTAGGAAACAAAACAGATGTTCTGGTCCCCTGCTCCTGGTGGGCTGGTCTCAGCAAGTTCATTTGCAAGACACCTTGCTGGGTTTTTCTGGGGGTGGGTAGCACACACTGCCTTGCACACAGTAGGAACACATTCACCTCAAGTGTTTTGGAAAACGTCTGTCATCCTCATGACTCTAGCTCGGCTCAGCGGAGACTTTTTATACTATCCTGAGGAAGGTACTGGAAGGAAAGGCAACTAGGCAAACAACTGTTCCTTCCCAGCTTTGGCTCTGGGGACACTTGGGCTCCCTGGGTGACACTGTTCAAAAAGGCCTGGGTGGGCACTTTGACCCAATACTAAGAGTCCAGCAACAGTACCCGGTTTTACATGACAGAGCTCACTTGTCAACCTCCCTCGCAGACCAGCCATTTCATGGGACTTCAGAGCCACCAAGGGGCATGGGACCAGACCTCACCACCACACACATTCTGCAGGCTCCTATCCAAATTCCTTCCTATTTCACTAGCAGGAGACGAATTGGGTGGATTGCCAAAGAAATACAGCATTGAGATTTCCATAGAAATGCCATAATTTATTCCATAGTATAAAAAAGTCATCCTTATGTAACAAAATGTCTTCTTAGAAGAAGAAATATATTATTTCGGGTCATAAATAATCAAACATACAACTGTTGGCAACTAAAAAAAAAAACAACACTGGTGTTTTCCATCAGTGCTGAAAACAAACCTGCTCAGGATGTATTTACAGGAAAGTACAGTACTCAAACACAAAAATTGAGGTATTTGGTTCTTCTAGGAGTAGACAATGACGTTTGTGAAGGCAAACACCTACACAAAAATAAATAAGGTATATTCGCATACGTATATGTGTCGTCAGGAATGATAATACTGGTAGGTATGTCAAGCATGAAGAGAGTCTACAAAAAACAGGGGCAAGCAAGAAACCAGCTCACACACTGAGTCCTTTCTCTCCTGTCCTGTTTTGTCACAGGGACTTGATGTACCCACTAAATATTGGTCCCGAATGTGCTGAGTTCAACAAACATCTCGATGCTAAGTCATCACTCTGACTGCTTGGGAACCCAGTGGAACTCAGGTGAAATTAAATAAATAAGGACTGGCTTTCAAGAGCCCCTTCCCAGGGTTACTGCACTTCTCCTCTGAGAGGGAGCCCGGAGTCCCGTGGGACGCGAAGCCCCTCACCACTCGCGGCCACTCAGCAGCTGGGAGAGGTCGTGATGGGACTCTGAAGGTAGCTCAGCGCACTGTTCGTGGAGTGGACGGGGATGGAGACGGGGAAGTTGAAGACGGTAGTGGTGGCAGCGCTGCGGTCCAGCACGGCCATGGCAGGGCTCCCAGCCTCGGCCGAGCAGTGCGGGGCCAGCACCTGGGACTCGAACTGCAGCAGCTGGCCCATGAAGCTGAAGTTGGGGGAGATGACACTCCGCCTCTGCTTCACAAACTCGAAGGCCTCGTCCAGCTTCACTCGGTTAGTCCGCATGAGGTAGGCGAGACAGATGGTGGCCGACCGGGAAATGCCCGCCTGGCAGTGGACAAATACCCTTCCCCCGGCGTTCTTGATGGAGTCTGGAAAATAAAGGGCGGCTGGTTATTTGGAGGCTCAGGAGAATGACCCTGAGCCCAGGTCTGAGGTTTCTAGGAAATGCCTATATGTCTCATCCAGAGATGACCAGCGTCACTGCATGCCATCACACAGACACCGTGGAGGCCATGTGGGTACTGTGCCAAGGACGGCAAAGGATTTAAACTCAGGCTGGTATTTCCAGACTGATCTCGGACAAGTCAATTCAACTTTCTGAGCCCCAGTTTACTCATCTGTAAAGTAGAATGTGAAATGCCAATTTTGCAGGATGTGGCCCACACCAGACTGACAGTTAACGTCTGGAAGAAGGTGCAGGAGAGTGTCACTTGAGTTCTCGCCACTTAGTTGGGCTCGGTGGCTAGAACGAGGAGCGAGGCAGAGAAGCCCCAGAGCCCTGGCACCCATTTCACTTACCTATGAAGTCGATGGCTTCGTTGAACCAGGAGCTGATGTCTGCCTTGTGGTTGTCCTCCACAGGGATGCTCTTGTACTGGTAGTGACCCTCAAAGTGATTGGGACAATTGGCTGAGACGTTGATCAGGGCAGTGATGCCCAAGGCATCCAGCATGTCCTTGCGGGAAGCGTGATAGGCACTGCCCAGGTACAGAAAGGGCAGGATCTCCACTGGGCCACCCTGAAATCCAGAAATATCCGACACTCAGCAAGCTTGCTCAAGGTCAAGGCCAGTGCCCACAAAAAATTCCTGTCAGTTTCCGATACTAACTTCTAAGTGCTGTTATTGGAGAATAATTAAATAGGGAACTAAGCGCATCTGCTGGGCAGGGCTGCAAGTTCATTTCTGTTGTGCCAGCAATTCGGTTCCGGCAGCCACCCAACCATGGACCAAGCCATATCCCTGTGTCCCCTCTGTTATAAATAAAGCTGCAGGTCACTTTCTATATTCTCACTGGCACTGTTCCTCCAGGCCTTTGCCAGATCTCACTTCCACCCTCTGGCACGGGTCCCTACTAACCTGATCGTAGAGAGGGGTGCTGCAGGAACTGCACCCCGATTCCGTGCTGTCAGGGACGCTAGTACTCAGGGGAAGGCTGAGCCCCATGGGGGTCGACTGTTTGCTGCACAGTTCCGGGCAGGAAGCAGAAAAAGCTTCGTATCCTCCTGGAAACACAAAGACAGATTTTTTTTCCATTAGTACCTCCGGGTACAGGACACCTTCACACAACTCCCCCACCCACCACGGGCTGGAAGTTCACATGCCAGAGCAAAGCTTTGCTCCTAGAGTCGAACAAAGCCAGTGACAAGTCCCAGAGATACCCCCCGGCGCCCACGATCAGCAGGAGAGGGCCGGGGTCCCCGGCAAGACTTCGGGGGCGCGCGGCCCGCCCAGCCGGCCCGAGCGCGTACCTTTGAGGAAGAAGACCTGCGCGGCGCGAGCCTCGCGGCAGAGCGCGCCGGCCGCCAGGGCCAGGGTGCCGTCGCGCTTGGCGCCGTCCAGGGCGGCGCTGCGCTCGTCCAGCAGCACCACGGCGTGGTAGGCGCCGGCTAGCAGGCGGCCGCGCAGCTCGGCGTTGGGCACGATATGCTCCAGGCCCATGGCGCCCTTGGCCCGGCGCCGCACGATGGTGCTGAAGCGCACGTTGACCGAGCCGGCGATGTGGCCGGCGTTGAAGGCGAAGAAGGAGCGGCAGTCCAGCAGCAGGCACTGCGCCGCGCGCTCCCCCAGCAGCGTCCGCAGCCCCGCGGCATCCAGGACGCCCACCTCCATGACCATGGCCGGCCTCAGCGCCCCCAGCGTGCACGGCCCTGCGCTGCTTTGTCTGGCCCCGGAAGCCAACGGCAGGGCGGCGGCTTTCGAGGAAAAGCCTGGGTCTCTTTGGCGTCTAACCAAAATCTGCCTTTGGACGGAGCGAGGGGCGTCAAGCCGGATCCGGACGCCTCGGCTTCTTCGCTGTCCCCCCGACTGCCCCTCCGGCCGACGTCGCAACCACAGCCTGGGCGTCCTTCGCAGCGAGCCCGGCCCGGAGGAGCGCGTTTATAAGCGGCCTCTCGGGGGCGGGACCGGGCGGGCCGGCGCGCGGGGGGAAGGGGTTTGTTTGTTTCAATGGCGGTCACGTGACGGGCGGTGACGTCACCCGCCCGGCCCGGCCTGGCGCCGCCGGAGCCAAAGGCGAAGACGTCATCGGCCCCGGAGCTGGGGGTCCGCTCGGCGCGCGCTGGCCCGCCGCCCGGCCGCCGCCCCGCCGTCCGGCCCGAGCCAGGCGCGTCCCCGGGGACCGGGCCCCGCGGGGAGGAGGAGGGCGCGCGGCCAGCCCCGGGCTGAGCTCCCGGAGGCGAGCGGCCGGGACAGCGGGCCTCTCCGTCTCCTCCCGAGTCCCCTCCCCGCGTCGCCCTCTGTCGCCGACCCGAGCGGGAAGGGGCTTCCTGCGCCTTTCACACACTCGCGCCCCTTTCTCTCCTGTCCTCATCCCTGTTGGGCGGGGACGCTGAGGTGCCCAAGAAGAAGCGACCGACTTGCCTAGTGTCACGGTGCTGGTGGGGGTGGGGCGGCAGAGAGGGGCCGGGCTGGAGCAACACGAACAACTTTGCCCGTGGACATGTTCCTACCAAGAGCGACCTAAGCAGGCTGGGGCACAGAGGTCCAGGGAAACGTTCTCCCGTTTCCCCGACTTTCTCTAATGTTTCCTTACAGAAATTTACATTTGCCATGAAAAATGCCTCCAAGCAAACCCCCACCGGGGAAACGGTTATTCCTAGTCTTTTGGGCCCTAGAGGCCGAGTCAAGGGAGGCCGGACGGAGGGCTGGAATCCCGGTGAGAGGTCTCGAGGTCCGTTGCGGATTTCCGAGCTTGGCTTTTGGGGAGGTGGGGGGCGACCCGCAGCGCGACTCGACAGCGACCCCCAGGGGCCACCAGACGCGCTGCTGTCACGTTGGCTCGAGACCGAACTTCTGCATCCCTTTCTTTATTCCACAAGTATACTGACAGCGCTTACTACGCGCTGGGCTCGGCGGCTCCCACCCGAAACAGGAGCCCCGCGGCACCTCCCTTTCCCGGCCCTCGCCGTCTGTATGGGCCGAACTCAAAATCCAATCCCGGGACGTTCTAGGACCTGGGCCCAAACGCTTGGGAAGACCCCACGCGGCATCCAGGAGTCCTGGTGACGGCCCCCTGGGCAGCGGAGCCTGCTGCGGCGGCGACACAAAGTGCTGGGTACACAAACATAAACATTGCGCCACCGGCCGGGGTCGAGTCAGGAACATTCTGCGGTTTCCTCCTCTCCTGGGGGAGGGGATGGCCACCCTGTGTCGTTGCTCCGCGGGTTGTATCACCAGAGGCAACTTCTGCTTTCGCCTGGCTTGGCTTGTGTGTTCTCACATGCGCACATTTTCTACCCAGATTATTCTAGAAAAACTCAGGGCACTGAGTGCTTCTTCTTTTTTTTTTTTTGAAGGGCGTTTCCTACCTTCATTTGAACGTTGGCCGAGGACATCAAAAAGGTCCTCAGATAAGAGCAACGCAACACCCTCCCTCTACGGGTAGGAGGTGGGGGAGAAGAAAAAGAAATTATTTGTTTACACTACTTATTCAGTTGAGGAACTCAACATATTTTTGGCATTGAATCATAAAATGTTACATCTGTTGACTTTCCACTGCATACCGACTTTTTTTTTTTTTTTTGAGTTGGAGTCTTTCTCTGTTGCCCAGGAGCTAGAATACAGTGGCTACTGCAGCCTTTACCTGCTGGGCTCAGGCGATCCTCCTGCCTCAGGCTCCCGAGTAGCTGGGACTATATGGTGATCACCATGCCTGGCTAACTTTTTATTTATTGTAGAGACGAGCCATGTTGCTCTGGCTGGTCTCTAACTCTTGGACTCAGGCAATCCTCTCGCCTTGGCCTCCCGAAGTTCTAGGATTACAGGTATGAGCCACTGCCTGTTCTTTTTTTTTCCCCACCAAGAGCATTCATTATACCTTCTGCCACAACTTTTTCAAAAAGAAAACTTTACTACCAATATCACAGTGGGGGGTGGCAGTATCTGGCCCTGAAGTCAGGTGTCTGCAGGCCTCAGGATTTTTTCCTCTCCCGGCTTACTGGAAAGAGCACTCGGAGTAGGCTTGCCCCGTGCATTCATTTTGCTTCTGGAGAATCCTAGTGAGTCTCTTCCCTAACTGAGCCTCCAAGTCCATGTCTGTACAATAGGTCTACGGTGGCCTGCTTTGCCTGTGGAGGCCTGAGTGAGAGATGGTGGGTTTAAGGAACCTGGGCCCTACCCACCCCTTCTCATTATGATTCACTAAATCTCTTGGTCTTCCCCTTCCCAGCAGAATGGCTCTTCTGTCATCACATCACTGTGCGTTTCAGGGTCTGGCATGACACCCTGGGAGGTCACCACAAGCCATCGGCTTTTGAGAGGCTTCGGCGGGACAGAGACCCTGCTCAAGAAAGGTTCCCTGCTTGAGAGCACTGACACATAATGGCTCGGGTCAGTGGGCACCTGTCCAGAGATGGGTGGGAAAGGTGTAGCCACCAAGGCCCCAACCTAGGCAATGGAGATGCTGCTTCTGGCCGCAGATGGAACCCAAGAGAGGCTGGCATCGTCTAGGCTCTGTAACTGCAGATGGGGCGAGGGGCTGGCATGGTGGGCCTGGCCATCAGAGAAACATGAAGCAGGATGAGTCAGTGGATGGTGACTCAGGGGGGAGAACCGGGCCTTTCTGACTCGAGCTGCTCCTGAGGCGGAGTGGAGTGGGGGAAAGCATCCAGGGCTTTGGACTCCCGGAAAGGCCTGCCCTGGACTTCCCACCTTTAATGTATCAGCCACCTCCCCTTGTTCAGCCTCCACTCCCTCCTTCCCGAGGAATGGAGACAGCAGGGGATGTGGGAGGGGGAGGGTCAATGCAGCCCACAGTCCCTGCCTTAACCCTGCTCTCAGAGTCAACTTGGAATCTGTTTTGGGGTCACAGGAAAAGAAAGGGTGGAGTTCCCTCTCACATCAGTCAGAAGGTGGCCCCAGCTCATGGTCTGCTCTGTGACCTGGGGCAAGCAACCTAGTGCTTCTGAGACTCAGTTTCCCCATTTGTAAGCTGGGCATCATATCCATTTAGGACCAAGTAAAATAATGAGTGAGAAAGGGGCTGGTGTGGGTCATGGGGCGCCCTCAGGAGAGGGGCCCACAGCCCTTTGACTGTTCCCCTTTTGCGGTATGGTGGTTTTTCCCTCGGTGTCCTTCTGTGACTCCCCGTTTCCCACCACATCCAAAGCCACTGGGCCTCGGCCATCCAGTCGGCCTCCCTCTCTTTTGGGTTTCTCTGGAAGACTCCCTGGGGCTGGGTTCCTCGAATGTTCTGGTTCTGTACCATCCTTACGTCTTGGCTCACACTGACCCCTCCCTCCCCCTGCTGGAATGCCAGCCCCTCTGGAGCCATCACCTTTCTAGGTAGAGCTTCTCCCTCTCCTGGGCCCTGGAGGACCTTGTTGGAATATTCTGATTGTGTCCCTGGAGGACATTGTTGGGATATTCTGATCGTCTCTACAATAAATAAAAAAAATTAGCCAGGCATTAGCCAGGCATGGTGGTGCACGCCAATAGTCCCAGCTACTCGGAAGCCTGAGGCAGGAGGACCGCCTGAGCCCAGCAGGTAGAGGCTGCAGTGGCCACTGCACTCTAGCTCCTGAGCAACAGAGAAAGACTCCAACTCAAAAAAATGATTCTCTAGGTGGTAAACTGGAGGGCAGGGACTGTGTGTTTGTCACCTTTGTCTCCCCACTCGCTTCCTTTGATGGTGCCTGGCACACGGGAGGTCCACAGTTTGTGGAGTGGTAGAGTTTTATAAAGGGCCCTATGGGAAAGTGTCAGAAGAGAGGAGGCTGTACCAGGTGTGTTTTGGTGTCATTTCATGAACTTGGCAATGGCCCTGTGAGGTGGTTGTTAGCCCCATTGCACAGGCGAGGACAGAGGCTCAGAGAAGGGACATGCCCGCGGTCACAGAGCTGCTGACCGTCAGACCCAGATCCCATCCCAGGGCCTGTCTGACTTGAAAGAGGGAGCTGACCTGGATACCTGGCAGCGTCAGCCCCAGGCTGTGGAGGCTTCAGACTATGCCAGTCCCACACCAGGAGCACCACTGGGGCCCCTGACTCCTGGCTTGCCTGGAGTGCCCCTCGCTGGGCAGAGTAGTCACTGGCACCAGCCCAAGAGGGAGCCTGGAGCCCCCGAGGGCTCCCAACCCAGGCCCTAATGTCTCTGCTAAGGAGACTGAGCAGCCACTCAAGCTCACCCTGAGGGGCTGGCAAGGGGTGACCTCACCCTCCACACCCAGGCAGTTAGGACACAGCAAGCCGCTGTTGAGCAATCCTAGCAAACAGATCTCCAGGTCGGGCCTGGGAGGGCCTGCAGAGCTGCGTCATCCATCCAGCCCCCTTGCTTGAGAGTCAAGGGCCCAGAGAGGTTAGGCAACTTGTCCACGGTCACACAGTGTTCTGAACATTCTAACTCGAGTCAGCCCCGTGTGAGCTGTGGGCTCACACCCTTAGCAATGTTTTTCTCTGGAGGGTGGAGTTCCTTTCATTTTCTTCCTTATGACTCTGAATGTTTTGAATTTTCTAACATAAATGTGTAACTTTTGTAACCAAGGAAAAATATAAAAATATTAAAAGGCAACCTTACAGATAACAGCATTGTTGTTAAACCCAAGTTAGAATGCTTGTTATTAGAATCCCAGCTTGTCCCCTCACCAGCTGTGTGTACTTTACCTCTCTGAGATTCAGTTTCCTCCTCTATAAAATGGGAGTGGAAGCCAGACTCGGTGGCTCAGCCTGTAATCCCAGCACTTTGGGAGGCCGAGGTGAGTGGATTGCCTGAGCCCGCGGGTTCGAGACCCGCCTGGGCAACTTGGCGAGACCGCATCTCTACAATAAATCAAAAATTAGCCGAGCGTGGTAGTATGCGCCTGTAGTTCCAGCTACTGGGAAGGCTGAGGCAGAAGGATCGCCGGGGCCTCGATTGAGGCTGCGGTGGCCAGGAGCGGCCACTGCACTCCAGTCTGGGTGACAGACTGAGACTTCAACTCAAAAAAAAAAAAAAAAAAAAGGGAGTGAAAATGATGCCTAACTTGTAGGGTTGATGGGAAGATCATGTGACATGACGACTGACAAACTGTAACCTGTGAGGCTAGTCTAACCCGCTGCTTCTCTCGGAACCACCCGTGAGTGAAGACTGGTTTTTACATCTTAAATGGCTGAGGGGAAGAATCAGAAGAAGAATCATATTTGTGACACATGAAAGTCCTATGACATTCCAATGTCAGAGCCTACAAATAAAGTTTTATTGGAACACAGCCCCACCTGTTTGTTAGGTGGTGTCTGGACTGGCCTTGCACAGAAGTGTGGTGTCTGGACTGGCCTTGCACAGAAGTGGGAGGTGACTTCTTGTGACAGAGGCTGTGTGGCTCACAAGGCCTCATATATTTACCCTGTTCCTTTCCAGGAAGAGTTTGCCAGCTCCTGATATGAGCTCATGGATGAAAAGTGCTTTAGAACAATGCCTGGCGCAGGGTGTTTGGTAAACTTTGTTGTTATTATTCTAGGGCTATTTATAAAATCTTCTTTCCCTAGGATGGTTTTAAAAGGAGTAATCGCTTTCATTATGTATTTCATTGTGTCAAAGGCACATTTTTCATATTTTAGCATTTCTTGGAGTGGCGGCATGTCATTATTCATTGGCAGCATTTTTGTCAATGACGCGTAAATGAACACAAGATGAATGACATCTTAGAGCTCATAAATGCAGTAAAGTTTAAAAAAACTGGTCATGCACGGTGGCTCACGCCTGTAATCCTGTCACTTTGGGAGACTGAGGATTGCCTTAGTTCTAGGAGTTTGAGACCAGCATGGGCAACATGGTGAGACCTCGTCTCTACAGTAAATCAAAAAATTAACCAGGCATGGTGGCATGCATCTGTAGTCCCAGCTACTTGGGAAGCTGAGGCAGGAGATTGCCTGAACCCAGGAGGTCAAAGTCATGGTGAGCTGGGATTGCACCCGCGCATTCCAGTCTGGGTGACAGAGTAAGACCCTGATTCAAAAAAGAAAATAAAAATAAAAAATAAGATAGTGGCAGTAATGACCCCTAAAGATTCACTGTGGGCAGCAGTCCTTATTGGTGACCATTTCTACCTCCAGCCTTGGAGGAGGGACATGGTTTCCTGCCTCTCTTAGTTCATAACACAAACCTCAAAGCAAGGTTAGTTGGACAAACACATGAAGATGAGGCGGGAGCCAAGGAAAGTCACCAGGAACAGCAGGGCTCTGTGACTCAGACTCCAACCCTGATCCCAGCATACAGCCTGCCAGCCCCACAGCCCCAGCCACGCCCCGGCCACCGGGGAGCTGACGCTGTGGTGAGGAGTGGCAACTTTCTGTTGGTCCTTTAAAAAAAAAATAGAGACATAATTTCATTTTCATAACTAGAAAACACTTAGTAGTTCACATTGGTGGGAGCAAGTGAGATCATAGTTTGTCGATTTCAAATTCTCCTCTGGGGAAAAGAGGAGGAGGTTACCTACAGAATTGGAGCCGAAGGCTCAGGCGCTGTGCACCCCAATTTTGCCTTTGTGGGGAAGTTAAGGGGACTGAGGTCCAGACAGGTTAACTGGCTTGCCCGAAGGCACACAGCAAGCGCTCCATCTCTCTTCTTTCAGCATCCTTTGTTCTTATCTCTCCACAGCAGACCAGGCATGGTGGATCGCGCCATTTCACTGTTTAGTTCTTGGAATGATAACTTGTAGGGGGCTGCTTCTAGATTCCAAAGGAAAGAGAAAAGGAAATATGCCCCACACGCGGGCTCTCTGCCTGGCCCTCCCTGACTCACTGAGCCACACTGGACAAATGACTCATTCATTGGCCTTGACCTCTGTGGGTTTGGCCACCCAGGGAGAGTGAAGTCACACCCCCGGGGCTCCAGTGCCTCCATTGGCTCACGAATCTGGCTTCATGGCAGGCAAGAGACAGGCCTGGGGGAGCCCGCCCAGGGCCAGGATAGGAGAGCACACAAAAGCTTCTGGAGGTCCCCAGGTTGTGGCCGGGCTGCTGGGTTCCAGCCTCGGAGGTCCTCAAGA
The DNA here is from genome assembly GCA_027257055.1 of Cephalopachus bancanus. Lineage (NCBI taxonomy): Eukaryota > Metazoa > Chordata > Mammalia > Primates > Tarsiidae > Cephalopachus > Cephalopachus bancanus. Next base: position 642,932 of record JAPVLO010000007.1, read on the forward strand.
GGCCTGTGTCAGTCTGCTACAACTTCTGCAACAAAGTGCCCCAGATCCCGTGGCTTAAGCAACAGAGACGTTGTCTCGCCAATCTGGAGGCTGGAAGTCTGAGACAAGGGAACTGGGGATTCGGACTTCATATCTTTTTAGGGGGCACAATTCAACCCATGACAGAGCCTGTGCCCCACAGAGAGCTCCCCCCCACTACGTGCAGTGAAGGTGTGTGTTTCAAATAAGAGAAAAAACATGGGGCATTCTTGGATAGGACTGCTTAGTACCATAAAGACGTCCATTTGGCCCAGACTTATCTGTCCATTGAACTCCATCTTCACAAAAATCCTGAGGGTGTGGTTTTTTTGTTGTTTCGTTTTTGTTTTTTCTGGAGTTAAACAAGCTGATTCTGAAATTGACATGAAATAATAAAAAATCAAAAATAGCCAGAAAATTTTTAAAAAATAAAGAGCAGTGTGGTGGAAAGAAGCCCTAATGGATATTGAAACACAATGTAAAGCCTCTGCAGTTAAAATGGTATGGTTGAGCCAGGTGCAGTGGCTCACACCTAAAATCCCAGCACTTTGGGGAGCCAAAGAGGAAGGATTGTTTGAGCCCAGGAGTTCAAGACCAGTGTGGGCAACATAGCTAGACTTTGCCTCTACAAAAAATTAGCTAGGTATGATGGTACACACCTGTAGTCCCAGTTATTCTGGAGGCTGAAACAGGAGGATGGCCTGAGCACAAGAGATCGAGGCTGCAGGCCATTAAAAAAAAAAAAAAGGTGTAGCTGGAAACATGAATAGCCAGACAAACCAATGGAACACAATGGAAAGTCCAGAAATGTGCTCAAGTACATAGGGAGGTCTGGTGCTTAGCCAAAGTGGCATCTCAAATTCCTGGGACATGATAGACTTCTCAATAAGCAATGCTGAGACAACTGATACCATTTGGAAAACAGACACAAGTGAATGCATCCCTTACCAAGATGGATGGATAACATCAAGTGGGGCAGAGATACAGGTTATTAACATGAAACCTTACAACTTCTAGAAGAAAACATAGGGGAATTTCTCTACAACCCCAGAGTGAGACATTTTGTCTATTTAGTACTCAAAATCCAGAAACAATAAAAGAAAGTCGGTAAATTCAGCCACCTAAAAATTAAAGCCAAATTTTTAGAGATTTCTATGCCAAAAAGCTCCATAAACAAAGTTAAAATTAAAAAAAAAAAGAAAAATGGGAGAAAATATATATATTTTTGAGTTGGACTCTCACTCTGTCGCCTAGACTGGAGTGCAGTGGCACGCTCCCGGCCACCGCAGTCTAGACCTGCTGGGGTCTGGCGATCCTTCCATCTCAGCCTTCCAAGTTGCTGGAACTACAGGCACACGTTACGACACCCGGCTAATTTTTTGATTTATTGTAGAGATGAGGTCTTACCAAGTTGCCTAGGCAGGTCTCGAACCCACAGGCTCAGGCAATCCACTCACCTCAGGCTCCCAAAGCACAGGATTACAGGCTGAGCCACCGAGCCCAGCAGGAGAAAATATTTTTAACTTAGACATGAAGGCTGATTTCACCAATATGTAAGGAGTTCTTGAAAACACAGATGAAAAAGCCAGAAAGATAATTTTAAAAATGGACAAAAGCCATGAATAGGTAGTTCACAGAAAAATAACTGCAGTCCTTCTCAACATATAAAAAAAATGCTCATTCTAAATCATAACAGGAGATAAGAAAACTATAACTACAGTGTAGAGACTGTTTCTTGTCCATCAGATTAGCAAAAATCCCAAAACTTGATGGTACCCTCTGGAACAAAGAAGGTCTGAATGCAGACTGGGTATTAGGTGATACTGTGGAACTGCTAACTTTAGTGGTAGCTTAGGAGAATATCTTGTTCTTGAGAGATGCACACTGGAGTATTTGGCAGAGAGAGGTCATGATGTTGGCAACTTGTTCTCAGATAGCTCAGGAAAAAATATCATGCACACAAGTAAATAAATATGGCAAGACATGTCTGGAAAAAAAAAAGGTCTGGCGTGGTGGCCTGGCATGGTGGCTCACACCTGTAATCCCACCACTTTGCCTGAGACCAGGAGCTCAAGACCAGCCTCAGCAACATGGCAAGACCTCATATCTACAATAAATAAAAAAATTAGCGGAGAATGGTGGCACAAGCCTATATTTCCAGCTTCATGGAAGACTGAGGCAGAAGGATCACCTGAGTCCAGCGGCATGCTCATGTGGTGGCCATGAGCATGCCACTGCACTCCAGCCTGGGCGATAGAGACTCGGACCCAAAAAAGAAAAATAACAAACTAAAAAAAATGAAAAGAAGCCGGGCTCGGTGGCTCAGCCTGTAATCCCGCGCCTTTGGGAGGCTGAGGTGAGTGGATTGCCTGAGCCCGCGAGTTCGAGACCCGCCTGGGCAGCGAGACCTCATCTCTACAATAAATCAAAAAAAACCAGCCGGGCGTGGTAGCACATGCCTGTAATTCCAGCTACTCGGAAGGCTGAGGTGGAAGGATCGCCGGATCCCAGCAGGCGAGGCTGCGGTGGCCGGGAGCGGCCACTGCACTCCAGTCTGGGCTACAGAGTGAGACTCCAACTCAAAAAAAAAAAATGAAAAGAGAAGTAAAAGACTAGGAAAAAACATTTACAAAATCAAGTGTGATAAAGGATTTGCATCCAATATTTACAAAGAACTTCTACAACTCGATAACAAGAAGCTTTAAAAAAGGAGCAAGAGATGTGAATGGGTATTTCTCCAAAGAAGATATACCACTTGCTAATAAGCACATGAACAGATGCTCACCATCATTCATCATGGGAGGAATGCAAGACTAAGACCACAGTGAGGTGCTACTTCACACCCACAAGAATGACTGTAATCCAAAAGACATAATCACGACGTTGGCTAGGGTGTGGAGAAACAGATCTGCCATGGTTTGAACGTCCCCGCCACAACTCGTGTTGAATGTCATTGCCATGTGTGGCATCAGTGGTGGGATCTTTAAGAGGTGCTTAGGTCATGCATGGATTCATGCTGTTGTGGCAGGAGTGAGTTAGTTGTTGTGCGATGGGCTCCTGATAAAAGTTTGGCCCCTGTCCTCCATCTGTTTCACGAACTCACTTGCCATCTGAGGCCCTCTGCTGTTCTGATGCAGCAAGGAAGGAAGCCCTCACCAGATGCCGCCCCTTGGCCTTGGACTTCCCAGTCTCCAGAACTGTGAGCCAAATAAATCTACTTTCTTTATAAATTACCCCATCTGTGGTATTCAGCTACAGCAGCAGAAAACAAACTAAGAGAAGAACCCTCATACATTGCCGGTAGAGACATAAAATGGTGCAGCCTCTTTGGAAAAGTTTGGAGGTTCATTTTGGGAGGCTGAGGTGGGAGGATTGCTTGAGTCCAGGAGTTCAAGAGCAGCCTTAGGCAATATAGCGAGACTTCATCTCTACAAAAAAAATTTAAAAGTTAGCCGAGTATGGTGGCTCCTGCCTGTAGTCCCAGCTACTGGGGGTGTGGGAGGGGCTGAAGCAGAAGGATTGCCTGACTCTAGGAAGTTGAGGCTGTAGTGAGCCACACTCCAGCCTGGGTGACAGACCCAACTTAAAAAAAAAAAAACAACAACCAGTTAAACCTAAAATTACCATGTGACCCAGAAATTCCACTCCTAGATATCTCCCCAAAGGGAATAACAATGTATCTGCACAAAGACTCGTAAGTCAATGTTCACAGCAGCATTATCCAAACAGCCAAAAACTGAAAAACCCTAACTGTCCATCTACTGATGAATGGATAGGCAAACCATGGTATAGCCTTACATTGGAACACTATGCAGCAGTGAAAAGAAACAAACCACTGCTTGTGCTACCACATGGGAGAACCTCAAAGATTTTATGCTAAGTGAAAGAAGCCAGACACAAGAGACTATATACTGTGTGATTCCTCTTTTTTTTAATTTTTTAATTTTTTTATTTTTGAGTTGGAGTCTCACTCTGTCGTCCAGACTGGAGTGCAGTGGCCGCTTCCGGCCACCGCAGCCTCAACCTGCTGGGCTCCGGCGATCCTTCCACCTCAGCCTTCCGAGTAGCCGGAATTACAGGCGCGCGCTACCACGCCCGGCTGATTTTTTGATTTATTGTAGAGATGGGGTCTTGCTGCCCAGGCGGGTCTCCAACCCGCGGGCTCAGGCAATCCACTCACCTCAGCCTCCCAAAGGCGCGGGATTACAGGCTGAGCCACCGAGCCCGGCTTGTGTGTGATTCCTCTTATGTGAAATGTCTAGAAATGGCAAACTGAGAGAGACAGGAAATAGATTAAAGGCCTGGGGTGGGGTAGGAACTCGTATATCTATAATGGACATCAGGGAGAGATCTTGAGGCAGATCACTGAGAAGTTTCTAAAATTCCTTGTGGTGATGGTTGCACTCCTTGGTAAAGTTACCACAAAAAAAAAATCATTAGATTGTATACGTGAAGAGGGTGAATTTTACAGTAATTAAAATCTACCTCAATAAGTCTGTTTTTAAATTAAATTTAAATAAGTCTGTTTTAAAATTAAATTTAAACAAGACTTTTAAAATTAAATTTAAATGCCACCCAGGCTGGAATGCAGTGGCACAATCACGGTTCACCACAGCCTTGACCTCCTGGACTCAGGCAATCCTTCTACCTCAGTCTCCTGAGCATCTGGGATTAAAGGCCACACTCAACTACTTTTTTTTTTTTTTTTGGTAGAGACAAGGTCTTGCTATGTCACCCAGGCTGGACTCAATCAATCCTCCCACCTCACCCTGTCAATGTACTGGGATCACAGGCATGAACCACGGTGCCCAGCCTTAATAATCTTTTTTTATTTTGAAGGATTCAGCTCAAGTTTCAATCTTTCATGGTAACGGAGTATTCTGTTTATTCTGTCCATTAATAACTATTATTTGAGAACATTTTCAATATTAATGGAACTTAATTTAAGATAAATTCAACTTCCATTTTTGTTTACATCTCAATACCATATGTGAATTTAAAAACTCAAAATGTGGTCAAAATTTTTTCAAAGATGTATAAATAAATGCTTGGTGTTAGTATGTCTACATACAATTCGGTTTTTGGTGTAAGGTTTTTGGCCAAAAAAGAACATCAGTTTTACTTCACCAATAGCAATTGCTCAATGCTGAGATTGCCGCTTTGGGGTATTTCTTCTGTTGCTGGCTTTTCTTTTTCTTTCTTCAAGAGAAAGTTTAAAGTTCCTGGTTTTTAGCCTAGTGATCTGTGATTATATGAATGGAGGTGAATGGAGAGATTCTCGTCATGTTAATTCCAAATAAGAGTATATACCCAGTTACTGAAATCAATACTAAGGGGTAAACAGGTCAGGCAACCACCCATTTGAGGCCTATAGATGAAACCCAAGATGTTTAGCCAAGATTCAGGTATCAGAACTCACATGAGACAAAGCATAAAGTTAAGTTGGGAGTGTAGGGGGAAGCTGGATGTTGCTCTTTCTGGCAAATGCAGTAGTGAATTTCCCACATTTTCTCTGTGGTTTAGGACAACTTCAGCACGGAGTTCCCTGCACAAGCCAGGGAGCCACAGAGGGGCAAGTTCAAGGTTCCTTTCGGGATTCAGGTTGAACCTGACCCTGGGGGCCTTCCGGCTGTGATAGGCTGGGCTGGGAGCTGCCCCCTCGGCTGGCTGGCCTTAGAGCACCCTGTGCTCCATGGGATCAGGGCACGTTCCCCACTTCCTCTGGGCAAGGTCGGTATTGGCTTACATTCCTTCATACAGTGACTCTCTGCTTTCCTATTAACTCAGGGACAGATAGTCTTTATCCTCAGAATCGTAGAACAAAGTACAGATCACATGGGGCTCCATAAAGCCTTGCTAAATCACTAAGCGGGCTTGGAAAGCCACAGCCTAGCAGAAAGAGAATGGCTCTTATGAATTTTATTTCATTCGTGAGGCCTTTGGTGAGACCTACATTCGTATGAGAATAATAAGAAAAAGCACCATGGCCAAAGTGCAATCTGTTTAACATAGAGTGATTTAACAAGACATCAGAGAGTGCCAGGAGAGAAGAAGAAAAATCCACTTTTCTGTGTTTGTGTGTCTCTGTATGTGTGTGTCTGTGTGTGTTTGTGTGAATAAAGTAGACAATTTACTCTTTCTCTAAAGAGGTCGGAGAGAATGGAAATCAAAAAGAGAGAAAATGGAGGCAACCGAAAACCATGGCTGGAGAATCTGATGTATCTGGATGATAAAAACATGTTCTATGAAGTCCAGGCACAGGACTCCCACCTGCAATCCCAATGCTTTGGGAGACTGAGGCAGGAGGATCACAGGAGACCAGGAGCTCGAGAGCAACCTGGGCAACATAGTAAGACCTCATTTCTACAAAAATAAAAAAATTAGCCAGACATGGTGGCATATGCCTACAGTCCCAGCTACTCTGGAGGCTGAGACAGGAGGATTGTCTGGGCTCAGGAGTTCAAGTGGCATTTGTTTCCGCCCCACAGGTCACTTGGAGAGCCGGCCCCTGCCCCCAGCAGCTAGGAGAAGTACCAGGCCATGTTCCAGGTCCACACCCGGGACTTTCATAAATCCTGCCACCTGAGACCCACCCCCAGACTTCTGATGGAACTCACCTGGGGATGCCAGGACATGGGGACTTTAAGAGTCTTCCCAAGGGTACCGATGTGCAATCAGGGCTGCAAACTATTGACCTAAAATTCCATCTTTCATGCCCCGCATATGTTATTGAGGGGAAAAAGTAAATGGAGACATCTATCCAGCGCTTGGCAAACAGTAGGTGCTCAATATATGTTCACTGGAGGATCAAAGTATACAGTGTGGCTCCCCTCCTTTTTTTAAGACTTATGCTTTTCCATATACGTGCTTCTCAGCTTTGGGATTTTTTTACCCCGAGTGGCATTTTTAAAATCAAGAATAATGGAAACACCAGAACTAGCCCTGCAGTACTGGTGGTGTGAAAGTGTTGGGAAGACTGTTTTGCTGGGAGCGGGCATGAGTGGGCTTGGGCGGTTGTTCCTTTACCTCAGGGGGTGGCAGCCTTGCTTGTGATAGTTCAGATAGTAGCTGCCTGGGTCTCTGTCACAACAGCCCCACTCCGCGGCACCTAGCCCCAAAGAAGCTATAGGCAGTGCATGAATGGATGTCGTAGTCACAAAAATGGGCAACCAGCCCCTGCTCTGCATCACAGGGCCCAAACCGCTATGGAGTGAGTCGCACACCAAGCAGTCTTTGATCATGAACATGTGTTTACAAACAAGAAATAAACTATTATTTTAAATAACGTCAGGATACTATGACTCATTCCTGTAACCCCAGCCCTTTGGGAGGCCGAGGTGGAAGTATTTCTTGAGCCCAGAAGTTCGAGACCAGCCTGGGCAACATAGCAAGTCCCCATTTCTAAAAAAAAAAAATTAGCCAGGCAAGGTGCTGCATGCCTATAGTCCCAACTACTTGGGAGGTTGAGCTGGGAGGATTGCCTGAGCCCAGGAGTTGGAGACTGTGATGAGCCAAGATTGTGCCACTGCACTCCAGCCTAAGTGAGATCCCTGACACAAATAATAATAACAATACTACTAATAATGGAGGCAATTTGCCAGCTGTTCAAGAACCCACGAGGTCTAGCCTCTTTCACTTCCCTTTTCTTCATCTATTCAGGGACAGGAAACGCCCTTAAACAGCCATGGGAAGGAAGCACCAGAGTGGGCAGCCCAGACCCCATGGTGGGTGGGTGTAGCTGAAAAGCTGGGAGTTACTGGAGAGGTCCTGGGGGGTGGCAGAAGGGGAGCTAGGGGGAAGGGGTTTTGGGCTCCTGAGCCAGCCAGCCTTGGCGCTCCACTGGGTCACGATCTGAGGACGAGTCATTCTGGTGACTTCACACTGACACAGCCACCAGGCCCCGCCTCTGTATATTTCAGAGGAAACTCCAGGCCTGGTAGGAAGAACGCTCCAGGGCTGTACTCTCTGGTAGGAAGTCCGCACCATGTTCTACGGGGGGCGCGTCAGGTCGCCGGTGGGGACAGGCCAAGCCCGGGGTCCCTGACCACTACTACTAAGCCACACAGGCTTCCTGTGACTCAGGCCCCTCTCACCCTGTCCACGGACTCCGCCTGAGGTCTCCCCGCTAAACACAGAACAGGGGCCCAGGTAATGTCTGCAGCTAAGAAGGACCCCCTGGGGGTCTTACAGCTGGAGAAGGCTCTGAGACACGCCCCTCCAGCCCTGAGAAGCTGGAACAATGCCCCAGCAACTGTTCTCCACCAGGAAGTGCAGAAACATGTCACTGGGACACTAGCTCCAGGCCTCACCCACCTCCAGGGCGCTTAGGTACAGACAAGAGTGCTGGGGCTCAGAGCCACATGGTCACAGGACCAGGGTCCTGCAAAAGGGGCACTGCCAAGTCCCCTGAGCCCAAAGTGCCAGCCCCACAGTGCTCTCGGAGTCCTTGAGTGGCGGAGGAGCCTGGGGCTTTCTTCCCAGCCCTGATTACCTCAACCCATGCTGTGGCCTTGGGAATCTATCCAGGAAGGCCAGGATGGACAGGCCTGGAGAAGGATCTGGAAGGAGGAGAACCACAGCAGGACCTCAGAGAGCTCTTGCATGGGCTGAGCAGAGAAGGGCTGGAGCCAGAGCCAGCGACTGGGCAGGAAGCTAGACTGACCTCTGTCCCTGAGGACAGGACAAGCGTGTCTCTCCTGCCTCCCTCTTTCTTAGAAGTCCTCTCAGCCCAGGACTTCTGAGGTTCCTGCTGCTGTGCCAGGCAACCCGTTCACTCCCTCACCCGGCACTCCTCACCCAGAGGGCGAGGCTCACAGGAGTGCAGGTGCCCAGGGCTCAAGGGCGAGGGAGCCGGCACCTGGACCCTCGAGGGCTCCAGTCAGCGTCATCACCTGCTCTGTGCCTTTCAACAGTCACTTGGCTGCTCGGAGCCTTAATTTCTTCAGCTGTCAAATAGGGCTGACAGTGACAACAGCATGGCAGAGCATGCTCAATGGGGCAAAGCCTAATATTTCTGCCATTTTTACAGCCATGAAACTGAAGCACAGAGAGGGAAGATAATCGCCCAAGGTAACACAGCTGGCAGGCGGCAGACCCCGGGGGAAGTTGAACTGAGAAAAGTAGCGTCTTTCCTTTTGGCCTCTGGTGAGTGTTGACACCACCTCCGGGCTTCTTCTAGACTGTGGCTCACATGGGGCCAGGCCTGAACCATTTGCCATGCGCCCCAGCACCCAACAGGGTGCTGGCACAAAGTAGGTGCTCTGGGTGGCAGGAGTGCAGCAATGCAGGTGCAGAGAGGAAGACACCCTGAAGTGGGCCCCGCCCCCTTGCCTGTTTGGCAGCTCTCTCTCCTCCCACTGGTCACTTTGTGCAATCGCTTCTACTTCTCAGAACCTCAGTCTCCTCATCTGCCAAGTGCAGTCATCATCACCATACAGTTATATATGTAATAATTGTCACAAGATCATAGATATTGGGCAATTATCATCATAATACCCCAGAGGGGCTTGTGAGAATTGGAGAGGGGAGCACGTAGAAGGCTCTGGTGCCTACGACCCTTGTGGGTAGATGGCACCTGTCGATGCTCACTGGAAATGAGAATATGTCTGCAAAGGGGCTTTGAAGGCAGACCCAGTGCCTTCGGATATGTTTTGCTTCCACTGAGCTTTCTGAGAACAAAAGGACCCCTCCCCGGCCCGCATGGAGGTGGGGGTCATCAGTCCAGAGGAGGGACTCAGGGACACCTGATGTCACCCTGAGCCAGTGTGCAATGGGGCCGATCAAGGCTCTGAGACAGCCTGAGACTCACGTGGGGCTGGACTAGGAGCAGGCTGCCCTCTTTGGCCAGAAAGAACTGGCGGAGGGCTGCCCACTGGACCCTCAGGCCGGAGTCCAAGGCTGGCACAGCCAGGTCAGCAACCTCAGGCAGGGCCTAGCCCCACCACCTCTGCCAGCCAAACAGGCCTCTCCAGACCATCCCACCCATCCTCAGCCTCTTCATTCTGATGGGGAAACTGAGGCCCGTGAGGGGCAGGGGCTGGCCAAGGGGCCCAGCGGACACAGAGCAGAGACCCGAGTCCCTGACTCTTGACCCAACCACGTCCCTCCCCTGGCCAGGCTTTCCAACCAGGGTCACTCGGCCCTCCTCTGGTGCCCAAGAGGGGACAGGCTGTGGACAAATTAATTCCTGCCCAGTCAAAGCCACATGCCCCATGGTTGCCAGCTCCAAGCCTGATTTACCTGGCTCAGGCCCCAGCATGTGGTCAGGCTGGGAAATACCTGCTGAGCAGGTAAGACCCTACTTGGTGCTGGGTGCAGGGCTAGTATGAGCCTCATGGTGCTACCCACCGGGAGACCTCAAGCTCCCAGAGGTGAAAACTTTGTGGATCAGGAGGGCGATACCAGCATGACAAATTGGGACAGCAAGCTAGTACCTCCCAAGTTCAAGTTCCAGCTCCACCAAGGACTAGCTCTGTGCCTTAGCCCAGGTATGCCCAATCCGTAGCCTGCAGACTGCATGTGGCCCAGGACAGCTAGTCATGCAGTCCCACAATATCTTTAACACCATGTGTCTTTTAGCATTTATTTTCTTTGTGACCCCATGTGTAGTTCCACTTTTGAAGTTCACAGTCACGCCTTATTCATGACATCGCTTTTTGACAGCGCATACATTTGTGAGCAGTCGTTTTCAATTATGAAGCACACGAAGAGCAAAACTCAACAAACATTTCTAACAAGCACTTTGAGAGCTCTCTAAGAATTGGAACCGCCAGGCTCGGTGGCTCAGCCTGTAACCCCGCACCTTTGGGAGGCTGAGGTGAGTGTACTGCCTAAGCCCGCGGGTTTGAGACCCGCCTGGGCAACTTGGCGAGACCTCAACTCTACAATAAATCAAAAATTTAGCCAGGCGTGGTAGCGCACACCTGTAGTTCCAGCTACTTGGAAGACTGAGGCGGAAGAATCGCCGGAGCCCAGCAGGTTGAGGCTGCGGTGGCTGGGAGCGGCCACTGCACTCCAGTCTGGGCGACTGAGTGAGACTCCAACTAAAAAAAAAAAAAAAAAAGAATTGGAACCACTTCCATTGAACCAGACATTGATAGATTAGATTTTACAAAAACAAGGTAAAATTTCCCACTAGTTTTATATTCTCATTTTTCTAAACTGTATAACAAAAAAATTCTTTAAAAAAGTTTTATTATGTGTATACATTAACTATATTATATAATTTACCTGTGGCCCAAGACAATTCCTCTTAACTCCATGCGGCCAAGAGAAACCAAAAAGTTGGACATCCTGCCTTAGGCCCTCTGTGCCTCTGTTTGCTGGAGTCCTAGAGTGCTCATCCCATGGGGTTGCCATGAACATTGGTGACATGTATACACATGGCACGGCCTGGTGTACAGTCAGCACCCACTAAATGGTGGCCCTTGTTACTGTCTACAATAGTGTCTGAGCCGCACACCCGCATACGTATGCTCGCGGGTTCCCAGAGAACTGGATTGTTCCCCAGAGCAGGGCTGTCACTTTGACTCACCAGAGCAGGGCTTTCAGAAGGGCATCTGCATTTCCCTGCCCGTTCCATCCAGATCTTTCTGGATCACTCCAATCAGCCTGAAGCCCCTTCATTCCTGCCCCAGGCTGTCACCCTGAGCGGTCACAAAGTGATTCCTGGTGGGGAAGGGACAGAGTGGAGGTCGCAGACCCATGAGAGTCCTCATTCCAAATGGCCCTGGTGTACTGGCCAAAGTGAGGTCAGCTAACAGCCCTTGATGGGGAAATTGTAGCTTCAGTCTTGGCTCTGCCTGTGGCTTACAGCTGCCTTGGGCTGGACGTCCCCCACTTGGGACGTCCTCGTCCTCCGTGGTACCACAAGGAAATGGTCTAAAATAAGACTCTGATATCCACTGTCTCTGGTGGCGAAGATGCTGTGATTCTATTTCTGTGTTCTCTGTTAAGAACATCATCATTCTCACAGTAGCTAGCATGTATTGAACACCTGCTGTATACCAGAGACTGAACTCAGTGGCTTATATAAAGAGCTATCAGTTACTGCATGTCACAAATCACACACTGCGAGCACCCGACGTGGCTGTCTCATCTGATTGTCACAGCCCCCTTCTGGGGAGGGATTATGATCATCCTTACCCCAAGGATGAGCAAACCAAGTTTTGCAGGATGAGATGCCCTAGTTCTGCCAATCAGAACATGATCATCAAACCATACTGAAACCCCACAGCCTTGTGAGGGAGGAATTATCATCCGTCTTTTACTGATTAAGAAATAAAACAAAACTAAAAATTAAAAAAAACAAAACAGCCTGGCACAGTGGCTCAAGTCTGTAGTGCCAGCACTTTGGGAGGTCGAGGCAGAAGGATTGCTTGAGCCCAGGAGTTCAAGACCAGCTGGGGCAACAAAGTGAAACCCCATGTCTACCAAAAAATTTTTTTTAAATTGAAAAATTAGTTGGGTGTGGTGTTGCTCTCCTGTAGTCCCAGCTACTGGGAGGCTGAGGTAGAAGGAGAAGGATCGCCTGAGCCCAAGAGACAGAGGCTACGTTTGCCATGAGCATGCCACTGCATCCAGCCTAGGCAACAGAGTGAGACCCTGACTCAAAACATATCAAAACAACAAAACAAAACCTGCTGGCCAGAGAGAGGAAGTAAGTCCTTCCACATCCCACTGCTTGACATTAGGGCCTCCCAGGGTATTCTGCATCTCTCTTCTTTGATCCTGCCTGTCTCAGCTGGGGCATCAGAGAAATGTGCCTGGGCCCTGTGAATCTCGGTCACTCCTCAGAATTCCCATCTGGTTCCTCTGGGCCTGCAGTGGACTCTGGAGGACATCAGGATCAGCCTTTGGTTGGAGGTCTGACCTCTAGATGAGCTGAGACCAGTGAAGACAGAAAAACACAAGTCACGGAGGATGGCACTGCTCCCTGAATGGGCTCCTCACTGGAGCTCAGGGAGGGGACCCCGCTCCATTGCACCCTTCTTCTCTGCTGCCTGTGACCACTTCCTTAGCTCAATGTGACCTCTTCATTTTGCAGATGAGGAAATGAGGCCGAACGGTTCATCCGGGCAGGAACCACGGGTTAGTACCTCAAGCAGGTATATGATCGAGGATACTTTCTAAAACTCCAGCAGGCTGTGGGGAGTGGGGCCTGTTTTTCCACTTTGGGGTAATGAATTTGGACTTTAGGCTGCAGGCTCTCTGTCTCCCAGCGTCCCCCATTGAGAGGTCTGTTCCCGTTCAGCCAAGGCCACTGACTTCCTCTTTTCTGGCCTCCCTTGATAAACTCACCTTTCTCCCCCAAGGACAAAGAAAAGAGGGAGCTGCTGTGTGCTTCTCTGGGGGCTCAGGCGCAGGGAAAATAGGAGCGCCTTCAGGGAGGATGGTGACTCATTCCCCGACCCAGGGCCCGCACCGGCCAGGGCAGAGGGGCCCTCAGGAAGACCTGGGCTTTTGTTCCCTTTGGGACCAAAATGAATCACCCATGTCATGAAGTCACACCAGCCAGTCCCAAACTTTCCCAACTGGAACCACCTGGTAGCATCACACATGAGGTGAGGTCCTATTGGCAGGCACAGACCAGGGCTGAAGGCCGGGCCGGCTCTGTGCCCTCAGTGTGGCTCTTGGAAGAGGCCAGTGGGACCATGTTCTCCTTGGAGCAGTGTGGAACCCAGAACCGGAAGAGGGCGGTCAGGCACAAGGCCTTGAAAGGAATCACTCAGCAAGTTGGGAGCCACCCACCCAAGCATACTCTACAGTGCGCAGGACGCCAGGCATCACATCCAAATGACTCAGGGCATCAATTCAGGCAGATGGTCAGCTGGCATTGACTGGACACCTGCCAGGGGCCAGGTGTCCTGCGTTCAGTCTCTTCCCCAGACCCTGCAAAGGAGGAAGAGGATCCTCATTTCACAGACAGGGAAACCGAGGCATGGCCTGCCTCCCGCAGGCGGGAATCCAGTCCAGAGCCGCCTGGTCCCGCCTGTCTTCCTTGGATGCTTTCACTCCAGGGCCTAGTCCTCATCTATGGGCCCTGGAGGCCCATGTCACACGTCACCACCTGGGCTGGCCTCGGAGGGCCCAGAAAGTCCGAGAATTTTCTCAATAAAGCAGCCTGGGTTATTTCAGAGGAAGTACCTGCCGCATGGAGAAGCAGAGACTCGGGCCTGTCCTTGGGGGCCCCAGCATTCCAGAGGCTAGATGTGTGTGCCTGACATCACCCGCCCAGCTGTGGCCGCAGTCCAGGCCATGCTCTGCTGGCCTGCAGCCCTGGCCCTTCCACACTCCCCCTCCTCTGTTCCTCGGCATGAAGGAGGCTGAGCGGTGCTGGCAGTGGGTCCTCAGCATCTGGCAGAACATTCTGCCCCAGAGCTGAGCTCCTCTCCCCCTGCAGCCATCCCTGGGGACGGCCAGTAACTCATATTTCCATTTTCAATACAGGGCCAGGCACCGGATCACTCCATGACAACCGGGACTGGCTATGTGGTGTAGGGATCCAGGACAAGGGCTGTGACATCAGATGGATCTGAGTTCAAATCCTCCTGTGCTGAGTGTTCAGGTTGTGTGATTTCAGGTGACTAGCTCACCTTCTTTGAGCCTCTGCTTCCCCGTGTGTAAATGGAGGCCACAGCTGTCAATTTGGATTTCTTTTCTTTTTCTTTTTCTGCTTTTTTTTTTTTTAAGTTGGAGTCTCACTCTGTCACCCAGACTGGAGTACTATGGCATGCTCACAGCCACCGCAGCCTCGACCTGCTGGGCTCAGGCGATCCATCTGCCTCAGCCTTCCAAGTAGCTGGAACTACAGGTGCGTGCCACCACACCCAGCTTATTTTTTTGTTTATTGCAGAGACAAGTTCTTGCCAAATTGCCCAGGGTGGTCTTGAACTCCTGGGCTCAGGCAATCCTCTTGCCTTGGCCTCCCAAAGTGCTGGGATTACAGGCATGAGCCTGTAATGCCCAGCCTAGGTTGTCTTTTTATTGCAAAAGTTCCTTCCCGTTTGCTTAAAGCTCAGAAAAATGAGCCATTCTCTCCCATCCATCAGTTTCCTTTTGTATCATCACCTTTCATAAGCTAAGAAGAGAGGAAGTTGATACTCGGGTTTTGAAATGGAATAGTATATTCATGTACCATTTATTATGTGTTAGGGATCTATTACTAGGTGCTATTGTCATCCCTATTTTACAGACTAGACCCAGAGAGGTAAAACGACTTGCCCAAGGTCACCCAGCCAGGGAGTGGCAGGCCTGAGATTCACACCCAGGCTGTCTGGCCTCAGGGTCTAGGTTATTAATCACGATGCTGAGAAAAGTAATGAGATGAAACAAGTAAAGCACATGGGCCCATGGTGAGCTCCAAATAAGTGTTTGCTGTCTATATTATTACTACAATTGCTTTGCCATCATCATGTCTGAGTCTCATTCTTGCCCACAAGAAGCGGGACAGTGTTTCCTGTCCTTCCGGCCAACTCCAACACCAAGAGGCTCTTGAGTTAAAGAGGGTGTTGGGCCACCCCCGTGTGTGGGTCCCTGCATGCTAATTGGATGTTCTTACAATGTAGCCTTGAGCAGTCAACCTCACACCTCTGTTAGTAATAATACTTTCTTCCAGGGCCACGGTGAGAATTACATGAAATGACTCAGTGGCTGGCATGTTATTATTATTAGTGTCATAATGATTATGAAAATGACAATATAATAAATACCAGATGAATGGTACAGACCTCAGTTTTCCCATCTGCCAAACGGGGATGCAATTCCTTACCTCCAGAGTGGGAACAGGAGAGGGAGTGTCAGCTGTGACTTCAGGCTCCGTAAATGTCAGTGAGTTGTCACCGACCCTCCATCCAGCCTGGACAGCTGGGCTCCCAAGCCCGGGTCTAACCCCTGGGCTCTGCTGCTTCCCTGAGAGAATGTTCCTCACAAAAGGTAGAGCCTGCAGTTGGGCCCCCAAACCTCCAAACCAAAAAGCCAGTGCCATGCCGGTGATAGAAGCCCTAGATGAGACCAAGCGTCCCATGAGGCTGCTGGTGAGAGGCTGGGTATGGGCTCATCAGGAAAAGACAGAGAGAAAGCAGAGCTTGTGATACAGATGAGGGACAAAGCAGAATCCAAAGGGATAGGCAGGAAGTCGAATAACGAGGGGCCCTTGATGTGCTTTGCCTCCATATGCCACCCCCAATTGACCTTTTTTATTGTCCTTCCTAGACTTTGTCTACCTCATTTAGTTTTTCTGTGGTCACTTTATGGCCCAAAAGCCTTTCCTTTTCCTGTTCCAGGAGGATGAGTCCGGCCTCCTCTCACTGTTCTGGAGGCCACTGGCACGCTGAAGTCTTTCTTCTTTGAACACACAAGGCTGCCATCCCTTCCCTCCTCCTGTTTCCAAGGTTCCAGCCTTGCCTGCTGTCAGGGCACAAAGGAGCTTGTCTCAGAAGGTATGAGAGGGAGGGAGGGTGAACACCACAGGCCCTTCCCCTGGTTAGTTACTCTCATGATCACCTCCAGCACCGGCCTGCGAGGAGGGCAGGGCCTGGCCTGGCCTGCAGTGGTAATCCCTTGCGTGTGTGTTGAGTGAATTTAATCGAACCCTTTGTCTGTAAGATTCTGTTAGTTCCACCTGAAAAAGAGTGATGAGGAGGTCTCATCTGACACATTCATCCTGAGCTATAGAGGGCATTTTTAAAAATGTCCTATCAAACATTTTCAGCTAGAAAATAAGTTCACTGGAATCTTCCAAGCCCACGCCTATCACTTGCTTCCTGCATTCAGTCATGCTGGGCGCAGTGACTCATGCCTGTAGTACCAGCATTTTGGGAGGCTGGGGCGGGAGGATTGTTGAAGACCAGGAGTTCGGGACCAGCCTGGTCAACCAAAGCAAGATCTTATCTCTACAATAAATCAAAAAATTAGGTGGGTGTGGTGGTGTTTGCCTGTAGTCCCAGCTACTTGGGAGGCTGAGACAGGAGGATCGCCTGAGCCCAGGAGATTGAGGCTGCGGTGAACTGTGATTGTGTCACTGCACTCCAGCCTAGGTGACAGAACAAGACCCTGACTCAAAACAAACAAACATAATCACAACAAGAGTCAAGCACAGTGCCAGTAAGCCCTTGGAAACAGCTGCCTTTCCAGAGTCTGGCTGGGCTGACTTAGCTAACACCTAGACTTCATTGCTTACTTTGTGTTACCTTGAGCAAGAGTCTTAAACTCCTCGAGGCTCAGTTTTATTTTCTGTAAAATGGAACTAATACTTTCTTCCAGGGCCACAGTATGAATTATAAGACATGACTCAAGTGACTGGCATGTTACTATTATTAAATGTCATAATGATCGTGAAAATGACAATATAATAAATACCAGACTAATGGCCCAGACAACAACAAAGAGTGGATGCCTCTTCCTGGGTAGAGACTGGAGGGGCTGAAGCTGGTTTTTGGGAGAAGGTGGTTTTGGTGCTGAGCCCTGCGGGAGGGGCTGATTTCTATACCAGGAATGGCAAGCAGTGAATCAGTTCACAAGTAGAAAAATGAATGATTCAGAAGGTCACGATAATAAAACAAACAAAGCATCTAAACCAAATGACTGAGTTCCTTAAAAATAGGACGTTGCATTGCCAAGCTAAGAAAGCATTAGTCAGGCGGGGGAGGTGTACTGGGAAATTTCGCGCAGTTCAGCATTATTGAGAAGCCGTGGTTGTCGGGAGTCTTTGTGCGTGTTGCGCCATCCTGGGGGATTAAGGTCACCTGAACCTTGGTCCAGGGAGTGAAGGGAAAGTGTCCAGGATGGGATTGATATTAGGGGGGGAAAAAAGAAAAGCTTGAAAAGCAGAGCTGTCTCCAGGGAGAGCTGGGAAGCATGTTGGCGTCTGGCAGATCCTGGGAGCCATGATGGGCCCTCTGGAAGACAGGGACGCCGCCCACCAGGGTCCGGGCCTGATGTGTTCCTTCTCTCCCAGGCCTTGCCGTCTCTCCTCCTGTCCCCCACACTCTCCTGCAACAGGGACGCTCCGCTTCCCGCATCCAGCTGATGGGGCCAAGTAGATGGGGCTCCAGTCTCAGCTCTGCCACGTGCTTGCTGTGTGACCCTGGGCAAGTCACCCTACTGCTCTGTGCCTTCATTTTCCACCTATAAAAGGGAAGTTACACAAAACTCACTTCACAGTTTTGGTGAGGAATAAATGAAACATGCTTGGCACATATGGTGCTCAGAAAAGGCTGGTTCCAGCACCTTCTCCTATCCTCTTCCTCCCTTGGCCTCATCCTTCCCTGTCTACTTGTTCTGGTGAGTTCCTGCTGGGGTGACCGGATTCTACAGGCAAATAATTGAATACCTACGGTCTGGTATTCTGCCAAAAGGTCATTGATTTATTTGTGTCATTCCACTCACACTTATAAATACCTACCATGTGACGAGCATCGTTCTTAGAATAAAGACCAAAATATGATATAAAGACAAAGCAGTGAGGGGTGTGCAGGGGTCAGAGAGGAAGGGCCAGCGAACTAGGAGGGAGACGTCAGCTCCTCAGTGTCCTCTGTGTGCCGGGCAGGGAGAAAGTCGCCAGGATGGGGAACATGGCCCCGCCCGGGCTGGGGAGGCGCCATGGCTCGGTGTGAGACAGACACGCATGCCCAGATGTCAGCTGTGGGGCCCACAGAGGCTGTGGCTTCGTTGTCTCGAGCAAGCTGGGAAGACTTCTGAGAGTAGGTGGTAAAAGATGGTTGCTGAAAAATGAGTATTTACCAGGAAGGGCATTTTAAACTGAGGAACAACCTATGCAAGGCATCAAAGAACAGCATCTGGGGAACAGTTGGCTGCCTCTTTAGGGGAACTGAAAGGAAACCTTTCCATTTGCTACAGGGCCAGGCCCTGAGTAAGGGCTCTGTTAAAGTGACTGACCACTTACTTAGCACACTGGCATTGGTAGATCATTCTTGAACTTGTTAGCCATGTTCCCAAGATTCACTAGGGCAGCCCCACCACCTTCCAGGACTAGGGAGCCTGAGGGTCAGAGGGAGGAAAGAAGTGAGCTTCAAACAGAGAGAGGCTGTGGGTGGGCCAGGTCAGGGCTCACTTCCTGCTTCGTGGGGGCCTGGGCAGTGTCCCCCTTCCCCAGGGCAGCACGTTCTGTTCCTTTGTCTGTACAGAACCTCCAGGCTTGGCCAGCCTGCTGACCAGGGCTTAGCTGACAGGAAAGTGGCCTGCACTGGGCCCAAGTCACCAGCTCTCCATGCTGTGCTGGGCCCTGGGGATTCCGCTGGACCCGGGCAGCATTTAGAGAAGTACCAGGCAAGTCGGGGCCCATGCGGTCACTGCCTGTCAGGACTGTGCAGGGCAAGGGGAAGTGAGTGATTGCGCACTGGGCAGTGGGAACCAAGTGCTCAGATGGTGGGACTCTTTCCCCAGTCTCTTCCCAGAAGGTGGTTACGTAATCGGGTCACTTGCATCTTTCACAGATAGGTTTAGAGGGCCACTGTTGCTAGGCTTTGGTGACACAGAGGAGATAGATACAACACTTCTGCTTTGGGGAGGTGACATTCTGGCAGACAAATAAGTATACACGGGCGGTGTCCTGCATTCATTAAGTATTTGCTATATGCCAAGCTCCCGTCCCAAGCCCTGGACCAGCCTTATCTCACTCAATCCCCCATCACTGTAGAAGGCCATCCTTACCATCCAATTTTACAGATGGCACTGTCCTGGCTTAAGGACCCCCAGCAGGAGGCCCCTCTCCAGATCTTCCCATGGTCCTTCTCAGTCTGAAGGTCCAACCGCCTCTCCAAGGGCAGTGAGTTGAGGTGGGGTACACACGGTGATACCTAGTCTTGTTCTCAGCGCCCAGTGACCTAATGGGTCAGGAATGAGGAGCCTGGCATCCTCTGATAACAGCCAGGCCCTGCCTGTCCTAAGCACTCTCTCGAACTCGCTGGAACTCAGAGCTTTCCAACGCTGCCAGGGCCTTGTAATCATTCGCTTTCCCAGCATTCTTTAATCATCGTCACTCCAGGCGTTAAATTGCTCATCTGTTTCTCCATTCTTTCGTGAATGAAGAATTTCTTTCATTCTTTCAGGGTGAGCACAGCCCTTGGCCAAATTGTGCCTAAGTGAGCCCTCCCCAGTCACACACACACAACCTGCCCCCCCTTAACTGGTGAGCATTCTGCCATCCCTTCACTCAGTCACATATGCTAGATACTTGGGCCAGGAGCCCATGAGGAGGCAGAGGAAGAAGCAGTCATCTGTGGCAGGGCCCAGAGAGGCCGGCATGGGATGTAGGTAGGGCAGCCCAGAGGACTCACAGGGCTGAAAAAAACCACTGCCCACCATTGGCCGAGTCTGCAGAGCCAGTAGAGGTGTCCCCACCTCTTCAGATTTAGGGCTGTCTGGACAGAGAGGAGAGAAAAGGACAGGTGGCCTTCGGGGACCTGAACACAACCAGGGTTGCACCACAGGGTCTAGGGGATAAAGGACCAGGCAGCAGAAGGGCAAAGGCCAGCAAAGAGGCCAGGGTGGTCCAAAGGGCAAACTCATGAAAGGCCTTTGGAGTTGAAGTAAAGAATTTAATTCAGCCGGACACGGTGGCTCACACCTGTAACCCAAACCCTTTGGAAAGCCCAGACGAGCTTGCCTGAACCTAGGAGTTAGAGACCAGCCTGGGCAACATAGTGAGACCTCGTGTCTACAATGAACAAAAAACTTAGCCAGGTGTGGTGGTGCGTGCCTATAGTCTTGGCTACTCAGGAGGCTGAGGCAGAAGGATCGCCTGAGCCCAGGAGGTCGAGGCTGCGTTAGCTGTGAGCATATCACTGCACTCCAGTCTTCCAGCCTGGGCAACAGAGTAAGACTCAGACTAAAACAAAAAAAAAAAAAAAAAAGGAATTTGATTAATTCAACAAATTGCTGTTGAGCTGTCACTGGATCCTAGGAACTGTTGTAGGCATTGGAGACACCACCAGACCACCACGGACAAGGAAGATGAACTCCTGCCCTCAGGGGAGTCTGTATTCTAGTGGGGGGAGTTGGAGCCTGATTGCACCCAGTCACAGGAACAGGCTGTTAGATCTTCTGGAATTTTCAGAGCCTTATGACGTCACGTGGGTAGCTTGAAATCAGCCGTGGTAGGCATGCTTATGCCACAGAAATTTGCACTGAAAAGCAGCCTCCCCCATCCACAGCCACCCAAAGCTGATTGTTAGATGTTGTTAAACAATGCCAGTGCACCGCAAGGGAGATGTGCAACAAACAAGCAGTCAGGTAAGTAAACATGGTGATGACAAATTGTGTATTAAGGAAAAATCAGCAGGGCTTATGTTAGATGGGGACCCATGGGGGTGGTGCAGTCAGGCAGGACTTCCGGGAAGTGAGGTCACCTGAGCTGATGTCTAGACCCTGAGAAGGAACCAGACTTTTGAAGAGTTGGGACAGTGTTATAGGCTGAATTGTGACCCCCCCCCTCAAAATTCATATGCAGAAGCCCTAATGGCCAGTACTTTTGAATGCGACTGTATTTGGAGATAAGCCCTATAAAGAGGTGATTAAGTTGGCCTGGGTTATTGTGGTGGGCCCTCATCTAATATAACTGATGTCCTCAGCAGAAAAGAAGATCAGGGCACACAGAGAGACGCCAGGGGTACGTGGGCACAGAGAAAACACCATGTGAGAACTCTGCAAGTCAAGGTCAGACCATGCCTGCTGGCACCTTAATCTTGGACTTCCAGCCACAGACCTGCGAGGAATGAACTTTTGTTTCAGACACCCAGTCTGTGGGATTTTTGTTGTCGCAGCCCTAGAAACTAATATAGACAGTATTCCAGGTAGTAGGGACAGCAAATGTCACTGCCCTGAGGACACAAAAGAGGATCAGTGCATCGGCAGCACTGTTAGGGAAGAGGGGCTTTGATGAGGTACTTAAAAAAAAAAAAGATGTTTGTAAAGATGGGATCTTGCTGGGTTGCCCAGGCTGGACTTGAACTCCTGGGCTCAAGCAATCCTCCTGCCTCAGTCTCCCAAGTAGCTGGGATTTACAGGTGTATGCCATTGTGCCTGGCTAAGGTACTTAGTACTTATTTGAGTTAGTGACTTATTTGCAGAGGTTTTTTTAAAAATACATTGGTGATTTTATAAATGTGATTTTTTGATAATCTCCAATATTTTGAAATTTTTAAACTTTTAATTGATACATAATAATTATGCATATTCATGGGGTACATGTGATAGTTCAGTACATGAATCAATGGGTAATGATCAAATCAGAGTAACTGGCATATCCACAGGATCAAACATTGATCATTTCTTTGTGTTGAGAACCTTCAGAATCCTCTCTTCTGGCCACTTCAGAATTAACAAATTACTGCTGACTGTAGTCATCCTACCATGTGACAGAACACTGGAGCCTCGCCCTCCCGTCTGCCAGTGTGTTTGTGCCATCAGCCAGCCTCTCCCTCGTCCTCTCTCTCTCCTTTCCCCAGCCTCTGGACCCACTCTTCCACTCTGCTTCTATGGAATCAACTTCTCTAGCTTGCGCATGCTAGAGCTAGTCCTTCTGTGCCTGGCTCGTTTCGCTTCACAGTGTCCTCTGTTTGAAGAGTATAGGCAAGAAGTAGCAACACAGAGCTCGGCTGTCGTCATTTCTTCCGTGGCCAGGTTACATGGGGATCTGCTGAAATGGTGAACATTTCAACTGTAAACCACCCGAAATACAATGAAATGTAAGAGCAGCTCTGGAGAATAGTGGCAAGAAAGAGTAATTTCGCTTAGAACAAGCCAAGTCCAAGGTGGATGGTTGATGGTTGGACGTGCCTCCCCCGCTGTAAGGAGCGAAGATGAAATACACACAGAAATCAACTTCGGTGTTCAATTCACTTCAACAGACATCTAGTGAGCCGTCCCTGGTGTGCCGGGCTTTGTCCTAGGTTCTGGGATCACAGAGATTTAAAAACAGCGACAGAAATCCCTGCATCATGAAGTTGGCATTCTGGGTGGGGGCGGGGAGTCTGCAAACAATTCAGTAAAACACAGGTTACACGTCAGATGAAGTATGGGAAAATAAAGCAGGGGAGGGCCTGAGAGGGCTTCCTTGTTCATGAGGACAGCAGGAAGATCTCATGGGGTTGTGACACCGAAGTGAGGACCCCGAGAAGGGCAGGCACTGCCTCTGTGAACCCCAGTGAGATGAGGGTCCCCAGGGGCGTTGTAAGCAGGAGAGAGATGATCACTCCAACTGCTGTACTAAAGACAGATGCACACGGAGAGACAGGGAGCCCAGGCGGGAGGCCACCTTGAGAATCCAATAGATGAACTTTAAAACACTGAGGGGCAGTGGCAGGCTCTTCTCACCACTGAAACCACAAGTGGAAATAAGAGCCACGGCTCCTGACACGCATATCTTGGGAGATTCTAGAACATCATGGCTGGTGTAGCCGTCCAGGAGACAGCACTGGATTGGAAAACAAGGCTGCAGAACAGCACAATCCATACTGTGTACGAAAGGTTAGTAGGTGATAGAAAAATAGATAGACGACAGATACAGATAGGTAGAGAAATAGACAGAGGCCAGATGCGGTAGTTCACACCTGTAATTCAGCACTTTGGTAGGCCTTGCCTGAGGCCAGGAGTTCGAGACCAACCTGGGCAACATAGCGAGACCTCAAAAAATTAGCCACACCCGTTGTTCCAGCTATTCAGGTGGCTGGGGCAGGCAGATCACTTGAGTCCAGGAGTTCAAGGCTATGGTGAGCCGAGATCATGCCACTGCACCCCAGCCTGAGTAACAGAGTGAAGCCCTGTCTCAAAAAACAAAAACAAACAAACAAAAATAGATGAATGGTAGATAGGTAGATGATAGATCTGTAAATGCTAAAGATACAGTAGATAGAAAATTAATAGAGAGTCGGAAGGAAGGAAAGGAGAAGAGAGAGGAAGGGAAAGGAAAGAAGACATGGCACCCATCTGGAACAGGCCCCTTCAACTGTTCTGCCGCCCTGAGGCCAGTCTCAGCGTAACCTATCTCCCCACACACCACAAACCTAGCCCTAAGTATTGCCAAATGTGTGGGATCTAAAATTTTTTTCTTTTTAAAAATTTTTTATTATTTATTATTTTTTATTATTTTTATTTTTTGAGTTGGAGTCTCACTCTGTCGCCCAGACTGGAGTGCAGTGGCCGCTCCCGACCACCACAGCCTCGACCTGCTGGGCTCCGGCAATCCTTCCTCCTCAGCCTTCCAAGTAGCTGGAACTACAGGCGCGCTACCACGCCTGGCTAATTTTTTATTTATTGTAGAGATGAGGTCTTGCCAAGTTGCCCAGGCGGGTCTCGAACCCACAGGCTCAGGCAATCCACTCACCTCAGCCTCCCAAAGGCGTGGGATTACAGGCTGTGCCACTGAGCCCCGCTATTTTTTTCTTTATTATGAAATATACATATAGCCGGGCTTGGTGGCTCAGCCTGTAATCCCGCGCTTTGGGAGGCCAAGGTGAGTGAATTGCCTGACCCCGCGGGTTCGAAACCCGCAGGAGTAAATTGGCAAGACCTCATCTCTACAATAAGTCAAAAATTAGCCGGGCACGGAAGCGCGCACCTATAGTTCCGGCCACTTGGAAGACTGAGGCAGAAGGATCGCCAGAGCCCAGCAGGTCGAGGCTGCGGTTGCCGGGAGCGGCCACTGCACTCCAGTCCGGTCGACAGAGTGAGACTCCAACTCAAAAAAAAGAGAGAAATATACATATAAAGCGCATGATCTGGCCCACCATATGCCGGACACGGACGTCCCAATCACATCAGTTTTACTGCTGGTTTCCTACAGTGATGGTGGAGGGCGCTCTATTGTCCAGGGCCCATCAGGGCTCCTGCAAACCCAACTTAAAGTCCCCGCTCGTTCCCCAGTCTTCCCTCTCCACCGCATCCCTGGCTCCCCACCCCGGGTTCTGCCAGCCTCCCATCCCAGCTCTTCAAGCACTTTGGCCCTTCTTCTCCTGGCTCTTCCTGGCATTTGCCACTGGAGGAGGCCAGAGCTGAAAGATGGCATTTGGCAAACCACGCAGCAAACTGATGGCCAGACGGGCTCTGCTATCCGACGGGCCTTCCCTGGGGGCTTGGTCACACTTGTCAGGAACCTTTTAGGGGAGTTGTATGCAGGGAGGACCTTTTGAACAACCTCTTCCTCAAATGTATCTTAGTTATTTATCTATCAAATAAGCAGGCCAGGCATGGTGGCTCACACCTATAATCCCAGCACTTTGGGAGGCTGAGGCAGGAAGATCGCTTGAGCCCAGGAGTTCAAGACCAGCCTGGGCAACATAGCGAGACCTCGTCTCTACAAAAATAAAAAATAAAAAGATTAGCTGGGCAGGATGGTGTACACCTGTAGTCCCAGTCACTTGGAAGGCTGAGGCAGAAGGATGGCCTGAGCCTAGCAGGTGGAGGCTGTGGTGGCCGTGCTTGCTCCATGGAGTTTCAGCCTGGGCGACAGAGCGAGACCCCAGTTCAAAAAACAAAAACAAAAAACTTCTCAGGGTTATTGGAATGACTGAGTGGCACAAAGAGTTTAAAATGTAGTGATTACTGTTTCTTAAGCGTCGACCAGTGCCAGGAACATTCTGCCAGTCCTGCGAGGGTGGTTTCAGCGGGCTGGTTTCCTGATGCTAATCACTTCCTCCTCCCGGCTTATGTCAGGCGCAGCCCTTACCTCACCACCCACCGCGCCCTCCACGCCCTGCCCCTCCCCGGAGCGCGTCACCGCTCCCTGCCCCCAAGGTTAGCTCAACCCCCTCCCCAGAGCTCGGCTGTAGATGAGAGCCCAGGACACACTTTCTCTTTACCCCCAGCTGCCCTTTGAACCTTAACCCTTGCCCAGTCTCACAGCCTCTTACTCACCTCTACAGAGACCAAGTAAATGAGCTCAAGCCCATGCACCCCCCTTCCCGGGGCTTTTAAACCAGATCAAACCGAAGTTTATCCCTTTGTGAAAAGGCCCAGGTCCTGGGGGAAAGAAAGCCAGCCTGGGAACCAGAAACTTGGATCTAAATCCTGCTTTCTAGCGGTGGGGTCTCTGACAAGTCACTTCACCTCTCAGAACCTCAGTGTTTTCATCATAAAAGGGGAGAATGCCCTGTGCGTTGGGAGCCCAAGGCAGAAGAATGGCTTGATGTCAGGAGTTCAAGACCAGCCTGGGCTACTTAGCGAGACTTCATCTCTACAAAAAAAAAAATTTTTTTTTAAAGAAATTAGCTGGATATAATGGCATGTGCCTATAACCCCAACTTCTCAAAAGACTGAGGTAGGAGGATCACTTAAGACTAGGAGTTCGAGGTTATGGTAAGCTGATTGTACCACTGCACTCTAGCCTGGGTGATAGAATGAGATCCTGTCTCTTTAAAAAAAAAAAAAGAAAGAAAGAAAGAAAGAAAAAAAAAAAAGGAAGAATGATTCCTACCCTGCAATTTTGTATCTTGAATCACCAAAATGAGTAAGACACACAATAGGAATTTGGTCACTGGTAGGGGGAGGCCGGATTATGCAGGACCTAGAAAAGCAGACTAACAAACTTAGACTTTATCCTGAGGGAACTGGGGAGCCATAGAAGTCTCCAAGCAGGGGCGGCACTATCAGGTGGTAGAGTTGAGATATGGGAAAGCTTACTCAGGTAGCAAGACAGGGAGAGGCAGGAGGCAGGGAGACCAGGGAGCAGCTCTAAGACCTGAACTCAGGCAGTGGTTGGGGGATGGGGAGGAAGAAACAGATTAAAGCTCCAACCTGAAAGCGGCAACCTCAGGACAGGAGGTGTCCTCGCACTCCACTCTGCTGGCAATGGGAGGGTCTGCAAGTCCTCTGGCCAGCACTGACCACCTGGCTTTCACCCTGGCAAAGGGGCAGGAGGAAGAATTGTGTGAGAGGGAGAGAAGGTGAAACAGAAGACAGAAATCTTGATTTTTCTTTCCCTATTTTTCAAACACTGATTTCAGCTAGAACAATCAATACATAGCAAAATAAAGAAAAGTCAAAATTTTGTTGAGAAATAATAGCTAACTTCCATTGAGCTCATACTATGTGCCAGGCTCCCTGTGAAATAATAAATAATAAAAAATAATCCCTCTATTATCTCATTTAACCACCACAATTGTCCCACAAGGGAGATGTCACCATCATTTCCATTTTAGAGATGAGAAACACAGGCACAGTTAGACTAAGGATGTGGTCTAAGGTGAGGGAGAGCAAGGGGTTCGATTCAAGGTTGTCAGACCTGAAATCCCAAGTTCTTAGGGGAAAACTAGAGCAAAATGAGAACCAGAAATGTGAGGTGTCCAATAATAACAGATTGGCCACTGCAAGAGGACTAAAGCACATCATATACAGTGTGATTATAAGTACATTTTTAGGAAACCTATACGTGGATACAAGATTATATTTACAAAAGCAACCACAAATAGAAGGTCCCCAAGATAAATTGTCAAGGTCTTTTAAAGAAAATTCTAAATCTGTATTAAGGGACATTAAAGAAAACCTAAGTACACAAAGATACATACCATGTTCATGGACAGGAAAGCCATTATCCTTTAATTGTCCTAACACTATTAACCAAAAGCCCACAGTAGTTTTTTCTATAACTTTACAAGCAGAATCTTTTATTTATATGAAAGAACAAAGGACCAATAAAGACTAAGACATTCCCCAAACATAATTATGGGCAGGGCATTGACTTCCAAATATCAAGATTTTTTATAAGCAACCAAATTAAGACAGTATGAAAGTGACTCAGGGATAGACAAATAAGTGAATGGAACAGAATGAAGGGCCCCAGAATGGATCCACACATATCAGAAAAACTGATTTCTAATGGAGGATGCCCTGAAGACTAGTGGAAAAAGAACTAATTCCATAAATAAAGCTGGGACAGTTGGTTATCCACACGGGAAAAAGAATACCCTGTAACAGACAAAAAATCAATTCCAGATGGATCAAGACCTTTAATGAAAAGAAAAACCTTAAAACTTGTAGGAAAAAACATAGAATATCTTTATGATCTCAGAGTGGAGACAGACTTCTTAAGCAAAATATAGGAAGTACCGCCACAAAAAAAGACTGATACATTTGACTAAATTCAAATAACCCCTGTTTATTAAAAGTTATTGTAAGACATGAAATAATAAGCCATAAACTTGGAGAAAATAGTTTTAATGTATAATCAATAAATAATTAGTATCTGGAGTAGACAAAAAAGTCTTACAAATTCATAAGTCTAAGGTAAACAATCCAGTGGAAAAGTGAGCAAAAGACTTAAGCAGATATTTTACCTATGAAGAAACAAATATGACCAAGGAACATATGATCAAATGCTCAATATTATTATTCATGAAAATGCAAAATAAAACCATATTGAAATATCATTTCGCACCCACTGAACTGGTGGAACCTGAACATCTGATAACAGGATATGTTAGGCTGTAGAGCTGCTAGGATGCTCATCTACTCTTTTTTTTTTTTTGAGTCGGAGTCTCACTCTGTCATCCAGGTTAGGTACACAGTTGCATGATCACAGCTCACTGCAGCCTCCACCTCCTGGGCTCAGGCGATCCTTCTGCCTCAGCCTCCCAAATAGCTGGGACTTCAGGCGTGTAGCACCACGTCTGGCTCATTTCTTTTTAATTTTTGTAGAGACAAAGTCTAGCTACGTTGCCTAGGCTGGCCTCAAACTCTTGAGCTCAATGTCAGACTTGGTTTCCCAAAGTGCTAGGATTATAGGCATGAACCACCATGTCCAGCCAATCATCTACTCTTGATGACACTATACATTGGTGCTGCCAATTTGGACAATAGCACACACATATCTTAAGGTCCAACAGTTTCATTCCTACTTATGTAACTGGAAAAACCCTTGCACAAGTGCATCAAAGTATATGCACAAGAATGGCCAAAGCTGTCATCTATTGAAAACTCTGGAATTTCTTTACACACCATGGGATGGCTATTACTAAAAGTTTTTTTGTTGTTGTTATTTTTATTTTTGGGGGTCGAAGTCTCACTCTGTCGCCCAGGCTGGAGTGCAGTGGCACACACACGGCCACCGCAGCCTTGACCTACTGGGCTCAAGCGATCCTTCTGCCTCAGCCTTCCAAGTAGCCAGAACTACAGGCATGCACCACCACACCCAGCTAATTTTTTGACTTACTGTGTAGACGAGTTCTCACACAAGCTGGTCTTGAACCTCTGGGATCAGGTAATCCTCTCACCTCGGTCTCCCAAAGTGCTGGGATTACTGGCATGAACCACTGTGCCCAACTTTATTAACAGTTTTAAATAAAAATGCCGAAAAATAACAGGTGTTGGTGGGTATTGAGGAAACTGGCAGTTCTGTGTGCTGCTGTTGGGAATGCAGCGTGGCGCAGTCACTACAGAAAACTTGTGATGGTTCCTCAAAACATTAAAAACAGAATTACCATAGGACCCAGCAATTCCACTTCCAGGTATACATCTGAAAGGATTGAAAGCAGGACTGAACAGACTTCTGTACACCCGTGGTCATAGCAGCATTCGTCACAGTAACCAAAAGGTGGAAGCAGCCCAGTGTCTATCAGTGGCCGAACAGATGAACAAAATGTAGTATGTCCACACTTGTAGACCATCCATCAGCCTCTATAGTGAAGGAGGTCTGCCACACGCAACCACCTGGGTGAATCTTGGGCACATTATGCTGAGTGGCATAAGTCAGTCCCACAAAGAGACAAGCACTGTGTGATTCCACCTGACTGGTCCCTAAAGCCATCAGATTCACAAAGAAAACAGAAAGGTGTTTGCCAGGAGTTGATGCGGGGAAGGAATGGGGTGTTAGTGTTTAATGGGTGCAGAATTTCAGTTTGGGAAGAGGAAAAGTTCCAGACGGGGTGGCAGTGATGGTTGCACACCAATGTGAATGAACTTAATGCCACTGAACTGTACACTTAAAAATGGTTAAAATGGTGGTAGTGTATGCCTGTAATTCCGGTTACTTGGAAGGCTGAGGTGGAAGGATCGCCAGAGCCCAGCAGGTTGAGGCCGCGGTGGCCAGAAGCGGCCACTGCACTCCAGTCTGGGTGACAGAGTGAGACTCCAACTCAAAAAAAAAAAAAAAAAAAAATGGTTAAAATGGGGCCGGGCATGGTGGCTCATATTTGTAATCCCAGCACTTTGAGAGGCCGAAGAGAGAGGATTGCCTGAGCCCACGGGTTTGAGACCAGCCTGGGCAACTTGGAGAGACCTCATCTCTACAGTAATTCAAAAAATTAGCTGGGTGTGTTGGTGCGTGCCTGTAGTTCCAGCTACTTGGAAGGCTGAGGTGGAAGGATTGCCGGAGCCCAGCAGGTCAAGGCTGCAGTGGCCATGAGCATACCACTGCACTCTAGCCTGAGAGACAGGGTGAGACTCCAACTCAAAAAAAAGATTAAAATTGGGCTGGGTGCAGTGGCTCATGCCTGTAATCCCAGCACCTTGAGTGGCCGAGGTGAGAGGATTGCCTGAGTCCAGGGGTTCAAGGCCAGCCTGGGCAATTTGGCAAGACCTTTTCTCTATGATAAATCAAAGGATTAGCCAGGTGTGGTGGTGTGTGCCTGCATTTCCAACCACTTGGAAGGTTGAGGCGGGAGGCTTGCCTGAGCTCGGATTGAAGCTGCGGTGGCCATGAACATGCCACTGTACTTCGGCCTGGGCGAAAGAGTGAGACTCCAACTCAAAAATAAAAAATAATATCAAAAGATTAAAATGGTAAATGTGTGTGAATATTTATATCCACAATAAAAATACCAAGAATCATTTGGTTTAATACATTGTTTTAAAGATGAAAAACAAATTCCAGAAACTATCCACATGTACCCTCACAGGAGAATGGGTAAATGAGCGCAGTGTGTGCAATCCCTGTCTTCTTCATCTTTTTTTTTTTTTTTTTTTTTTAGGAGTCTCACTCTGTCACCCAGACTGGAGTGCAGTGGCCGCTCCCGGCCACTGCAGCCTCGACCTGCTGGGCTCCAGCGATCCTTCTGCCTCAGCTTTCCAGTAGCTTCTAAACAGCAACAATGTAGGCCCACATCAGCAACATGAGTGAACCTCACAAACAGAAACGAAAAGGGCCTGGTGCAAAATAATCACTCCCATTCACAAAGACAAAGAATGTTGCATTATTTTGGCACACAATATATATATACAGTTCAACTATAAAAAAAGCAGAGAAATGATTCCCACAAAATTCAAGATGGTGGCTACTGCAGGTGGGTGGAAGGGAGAGACACGAGGTCAGAGAGGGGCACACGAGCTTCTAAGGTCTTAGTGATGGTCTGTTTTGTAAGTTGAGCGGTGGCACATGAGTGTTCATTCTGTATTTATTATTTAAGTTATACTAAATATGTGCTATATGCACTTTTTGGTAAATGAACAATATTACATACTTATTTAAAAACCTGGGTTGGGCAAGGTGGCTCACTCCTATAATCACAAAACTTTAGGAACCTGAGGTAGGGGAATCACTTGTGCTCGGGCACTTGAGACCAGCCTGGGCAACATAGCAAGACCTTGTCTCTACAAAAAATTTTTAAAAAAATTAGCCAAGCGTAGTGACATGTGTCTGTGATACCAGCTATTCAGGAGGCTAAGGCAGGAGGGTTGCTTGGGCCCCAGAGTTTGAGGCTGCCTGGGCAACAGAATAAGATAAATAAATAAACAAACAAATACACAAATATTAAAACCTTTTATATAGAAAAAAGACTCAGCAGGGCACGGTGGCTCATGCCTATAATCCTAGCACTTTGGGAGTGGAGATGAGAGAATTACCTGAGCTCAGGGGTTCGAGACCCACCTGGACAACATGGTGAGACCTTGTCTCTACAATAAATGAAAAAATTAGCTGGGCTTGGTAGCACGCGCCTGTAGTTCTGGCTACTTGGGTGGCTGAGGTGGAAGGATCGCCGGAGTCCAGCAGGTTGAGGTTGCGGTGGCCGGGAGCATGCCACTGCACTCCAGTCTGGGTGACAGAGTGAGACTCCAACTCAAAAAAAAAAGAAAAAGAAAAAGACTGACCTTAATATCAGACAAAATACCGTTTAGGCTATCAAAAAGAAAAAGAAAAAAGAAAAAAGACTGAAAAAACTCCAAATGTGATAGTGCCTCAGTGGGACTCTTTTACCTTCTATTTTCTATAGTTTTAAAATATTGTCATAATTTTATAATGAAAAAAGCATTAAATCACAAGAAGAAAAAAAGAAGAGAGTTTTCCCTTCTAATTTGTTTGGAGAAAAGGGAAGTGAGAGGATGCGGGTGAAGGCACCGGGCTTCCCCAGAGTCTGCTGGAAACAAAGGATGACTCTGGGACTTGGAGGCAAATGCTACTCAGTAGATCATGAGTTTTACCCATTATCCTGAGGAGGGAAACGCTCCTCCAAAAAGTAAACTCCCTGGTCCCTCTTCTCAGGAAATCCCTATCAGTTTCAAAAGTGGGCAGAAAGTTTTGATGTCCAGTCAGCCACTGGCAGGAATGGTTTCAAATGAAAACCCTGACAATTCCCCTCCCCACAGCCCAAAGACCAGGTGAGAGAGAGGGAAAGGAGGAACTAAGGAGGAACTACCACGCTAAGAGAAATCGTCAGGCTGGGAGATGGTTTGAGGAAATACGGCCCAACACAGTCCATACACATCTGGATAGTGTGATTGATCTGGGGTGATTTTTTTTAAAGTCTGGGTCTCACTCTGTCACCCAGGCTGGAGAGCAGTGGCATGCTCAAGGCCACCGCAGCCTTGACCTGCTGGGCTCAGGCGATCCCTCTGCCTCAGCCTTCCGAGTAGCTGGAACTATAGGCGTGTGCCACCATGCCCAGCTAATTTTTTGGTTTATTGTAGAGACGCGGTTGCCATGTTGTCCAGGCTGGTCTTGAACCTGTGGGTTCAGGCAATCCTCTCACCTTGGCCTCCCAAAGTGTTGGGATTATAGACGTGAGCCACCGCACCTGGCGATTTGAGGTGAATTGAATTCAGTAGACCTTAGGCTTCTCTTCTGAGTGTCATCACCTTGTGTGCCTGGCCTCTCTTCCATCACTATTGAAACTCCCAACACAAGATAACAGTCCCAGTTGAAAGGCGCAGGAAACAGTCAGAAGGGCGTCTCCCGAGATGGCGCTAAACACTATATGGAACCAAACAAAGACAACAAAGGCCCTAAGCTCCTGCTTTTCCCGCGCGTGCGAAACTTAAACCTATGCACAAATATTATCTCCCTATAGGAATACTACCTTCATAGCCCCCTCCAATAAAGACCCTAATACGGCACTGGCCACCCCCTCCCTAACCGATAAATACAGACCTCTCTTGCCGTCACTCTCTCACTCTCCCTCCCTTACCAGGCGGTTACAGACCCTCTTCCCTCTCTCTGGCTGCTCTAATAAATCTCTTGGCCTCAAAGGGTGTTGAGTCTTGCTGCACGCCACCGTCTTTCATTGGTGCCGTGCCTCGGTCGGGAATTCTCTCGCCCTACAGCAGGACCCCGTTCTGGTGCCGGTGGCACTCACCCCTTAAGGCCTTCACCCACTTTCTTGAATGCCAGTGCCACATCCATCACCACCTCGGATAGGTAAGTGCCCCTACCTGAAAAACCTAAAAACCTCGCCCGAAATACCCGAAAAGGACTGACCGTTGATCCTACGGCGGCTCTTTCGGCCCCAGGTGAGGGGGGGACCACACCCCGCCTAGGCTTTCAAAGCCACAGCGGACCCCTAATGGTTTTTCCCTCTCCTGCCTGGGTCTCTAAAACCACCTCTTTAACTCCTATAAGCATTCAAAAAAGTGGGCAGAGATTTCCCTCCCTCTGTCCCGCTTCAACCCACTGAACTCTTGGCCTTAACGGGCGTTAGGTCCCACTGTGAATCGGGTCTCTCTCGCCCTTGTGCGGGATCCCGATTCGGCGCCTGTGGCCAATCCAGCACTCTCAGACTCTCCCCACCCTTCTGAACGCCCCAGCTGCATTCACACTAGCACTCATTGAATAGGCAAGCCCCCCTCCCCAAACAAGGGAGTAAGAACTTTCCGGGGAACTCCAGAGGGAACGGACTTCAAAAACCGCCCTCTCCGGCCCCCAGGTGAGGGGGAACACACCCGCCTCGGCTTTCACGACCACGGCAAACCCAAGCCTTCCCTGCCCCCACCCTCCTCTTCAGCCCCTCCCACTTCTACTCCAGAAGTTCAACCTATATATCCTCCCCTTTCAATCACCCCCCTCCCCTCACTGCTTGATAACCTCCTGGTAGCATCCCTACAAGTGGCAACAAGTTTTGTTGTTTTCTTATCATAAATTTATCTCAAGTTATGTCTAAACTGAAACTATATCAACCTTCTTCCCAGACAAAAGTAAAGGGATCATGTAAATAAATCCTGTTAGCTAACTACAAAAAGTGTTAATAAACCGGCTAACTAGGACAGAATAAAAGAGGTTTTTCAAAAACCAGATGAAAATCCAGCAATGTTTCTAAGTCGCCTCTCTAAGACATTGCAGCAGTTTACGAATATTAATTTAAACTCTGTGGAAGGAAAAACTCTTTTGGCTATGTATTTTATCTCCCAGTCACCACCAGGTATTAGGCACAAACTCCAAAAAATTAAAAAAGGGCCCACAAACCCCTCAATTAGAGCTATCAGAAATGGCCTTTAAAATCTTTACCAACCAAAAGGAGGAAAAAATACAGGACCACCAACATAAACAGAAAGCACTTCAGCTTTTATCTATCACTTTAGCAGAAAAAGCCACCACTGATAATCTTCCACCCCAGATGGTCAATAGCAGAAGGGGTACACAGCCCCCTTCCCAGGTTTGTTTCTGATGCTGTCAAAATGGGCATATGGCCAAAGACTGTCAAGCCCTGCCCACCAACAAAACCCTGTCCCAAATGCAAACAGCATGGACATTGGGCTCATGATTGCCTCATTCGCCCAGGTGGAGAGCACATGACCCAGAGGCTTACTGTAATTAAGGGACACCAGGCATCTCAAAAGGAGATCTCTTGGGCTTGCTCCAGTCAGGTTGACTCGCCCCTAACTTGATAACCCCAATGTCTTCGGAACAAACCATTAAACCAACCAAGCCTGGGGTGGAAATATCAGTGGCTGGCGGGGTTATATCATTTGTTATTAATACGGGTGCTACATGCTCAGCTCTACTTAAATTCCTGGTCCACTCCTTCCTTCACCCCTTTTGGTTGTGGGGTTACAGGGCATTATATCCAGGCCCCTCACTATGCCATTACTTTCATGTGTTCTGAGAGATAAAATATTTCAACACTCTTTCCTTGTTATGCCAATGTGTCCAGCTCCATTATTGGAAAGGGACATTATGACAAAAATTAAAACTCGTATTATTCTTTACCCTGAGCCATCACCACTGTACTTTTTCAGGGCCTTTTCTTTAGCTTTGGATTTCCCTAATAGTTCTACTTTGGATCCTATCTAAACCCTTCCGCTGCATATAAACTTCTTGCTTTGGTTAGAGCTCTGAGGTTAAAAAAATGTAAAGAAAGTTGTTGGTGTAAGGTATGTTTTTAGTATGAAAGGATAAAGAAAAAGATAATAATTATATAGGAAAGAATCTTGAATGGTACATTTTGTTCTATAATAGAATGGCTGGTTAAAGAAAGCATAGAACAAAAATAGAAGGTTTAAGCATGTCAAAGAATGGTATGAGTTTATCGAACATGTTAGGTAAAAGTTAGTGGAAAAAAGTAAAAGAAATTCTGTAAACACTCGAGGCTACAAAAAAGTCTCCACATAGTTAGTCTGCGTTGAGGGTATACCAACCTATCAATTGCTAAGAGGTGTCTGAAATATCTTCGTAAAAAGTATGACAAAAGGGGGACAAACCAAATATTTCCCATACCCTTCATTCTCTTATCTGTGTGTGTCTGTCACTTTAAATCTGCTAAAAAGCTGGTTGAGTTATTATGCTTTGTTTAATGGGACATGTAGTCTTTGAAAAACTTGATTGGCGCATATTTCTCGATGTCACCTTATGTCTCCTCTTATTTATGTGGTGTTTTCTCCCAACCCATTGACGCTGTTAAAATTTCTGCCTTTTGTTGTTAAGATTGTAAAAAATTGTCTGCTGCATATAAAAAGTGTTACCGGTTATCTTAACTTCTTTCTGGGGACCACTCCCCCTCCCTTCCTTAGCTTGTGTTCTCCTTCATAAATTCTGAAGGGGCTCATTCTAATCCACCTATACAATAATAATAATTTTATAATCTTTCTCTGTCAATTAAAAAAATAAATAGGCTGTTCTCGTTTTCAAATGCTAAAAGCCAGGTTAATTAAAAGGAAGTCTGTTTCTAAAGGTTTAGGCCTTGCCTAAAATCATGATCAACTGCTTGTCCCTGTAAAAAACTGCTGGGAAGTCTCTTCGAGTCTTATAATGTATGTTAACTCCCTACTTTATATTGTGATGCTAAATAACACTAATGCTTGCGTTTTTTGGCTATACTCATTTAATTGTCCACGTCTTACAACTAAGACTGCTGTTTAGTAATTCATGTATAATAAAACTACAAAAATTAAAATTTATTATTTAAGTTATGCTAATAACTTCAGGTCTTATAGGTTTTATATACAAAAAATAATTAGCCACTGCCTACAATTGTCAAAATATATGCCTGACTTTATTCCTTTTATTGAGCTACAATCCAGTAATTTCATGCAGTTCTTTGTTTCTTTAATAAATCACTCAATATCACAGACTCTGAGTCTACCCAGGTTGCTGTAAGGTTCATAATTTTGTCCTTTATGGCTGCATAATATTCCATCATATATATATACACCACATTTTTATCAGTCTTCTTTCAGTAAACAACACAGTTGGTTCTACACATACATGTTTATTGCAGCATTATTCACAATAACAAAAACGGCAGTACCATTCATAACAAACCTTACCATCCCTTGCACACAAAATCCTACTGTTCACCATCACCTGTCAATGTTACCTGTGCCCCACCTGACTTCTTCTTCTGATGCTGTCCCTAAACAACACTTAACTTTTCTTTTAGATATGTTCTCTTCCAGGTTCTCTATCTACCTCCACAGTCTACTCCAAGACAGCTGGTTACTATCGCCCTCGTGCCCACTGAAGGACTGGCCGGAACAAGTTGCCATTCTACATTTACAAGAAACTTTCAAAAATCTTCACCTTCAGTACCTACCTCTGAACCCTATTCTGGCTGGTTCTGTGCCCTCCCCCCACCTCACCCCACAACGCCCACATCCAGCAGGAAGCAGCCAGAAAAAATAACGACGCCCCTCTCCCAAATAAACAGAAAAGTTAGGAATGAAAGGCGCAGGAAACAGTCAGAAGGGCGTCTCCCGAGATGGTGCTAAACACTATATGGAACCAAACAAAGACAACAAAGGCCCTAAGCTCCTGCTTTTCCCGCGCGTGCGAAACTTAAACCTATGCACAAATATTATCTCCCTATAGGAATACTACCTCATAGCCCCCTCCAATAAAGACCCTAATACGGCACTGGCCACCCCCTCCCTAACCGATAAATGCAGACCTCTCTCGCCGTCACTCTCTCACTCTCCCTCCCTTACCAGGCGGTTACAGACCCTCTTCCCTCTCTCTGGCTGCTCTAATAAATCTCTTGGCCTCAAAGGGTGTTGAGTCTTGCTGCACGCCACCGTCTTTCACCAGTCACTCACTCTTTTCAGGGATTTGTGAGCTCCACAAACACGCTCACAGCCCCTGCCATGTTCAAGACCTGGAAACACGGGTGAGTGAGACAGCGGCCCTCCCTTCAAGGAGTTCAGCCTCGAGGATGGCAGGCAGTCCTCATGGAGATTATAAGGAGATGTGGAAGACATTGTGGCTCACACAGGAGAAACCTCTATCCCAGCGCGGGGACGAGGGAGGGCAACCTGAAAGAGATAGCACCTGTGTCACATAAAGAATGAGTGGTAGTAAACTAAGCCCAAAGGGTTTGGAACAAGAGAAGCACCAGGCAGAGAGAGTTAGACTCTGTCCCGCGGGCACTGGGGAGCCACGGAGGTATTTTAACAAGGAAGGGAGGGAGGTGGCCAATGGTTCTCTTGCATCATGATCAATCTGACATTTAAATAGTCCATTTGATGATATCATAAATCAAAGGAAATTTAGGGTATAAACTACAGGCAGATTAGGGAGAGGGCAGACCCAAGCTAAATGGGGAGAGACAGATCCCTGTCTGGATCTTGCTTCACTACTCACCAGCGGTGGCAAGTCACTGATTCTCTGAGCCTCTGTTTGCTCATCTGTAAAGTGGGTTGGCATATGAGGAATGGGTAGGTCTGTACTCACCCCATCTCCCAGGTATATTGTTAATCCAGAAATTAAGTAGCCAAATAATATGCACGAGACTATTAAGGTTAAAAAATGAGTCAAACAAGGCACACATTCATGTAAAATGCAGAAAAAATAGTTGGAAGGATTCACACCAAACTGAGAACGGGCTAGTGCTGGTGAGGTAGAAGGAAACCAGATGGCAGCCCGAGGTTAAAGGAGATTTGGCTTTATCTGGAAAGTTCAAATTTGTACAAAGAAAACATTCTCCCACTTCCTTGTGAATTTAACAATGAATTTTTAAAGAACCCAAGCAGCCTGGCAGAGGCTGGGTTCTCAATCACTGTTGTCTCTGCCCGCAGGCTTACACAGCATCTCTTCAGTTCCGCTGCCCAATGTACCCTTAATTCCAGCTCGAGCTTAAGGCCAGAGTTCATTCTGGCCCATTGTAGTCACTCAATAAACATTTGTGGGAGATCTTCTCTGAGGGTTCAGTGGATCTCTTGGAAGTGGACTATAGGTTCCTTTAATTTGATGAGATCTGGCTCATTCAGAGCCGTGTGGCTATAGACTATTCCTTTAATTAAGTAATTAGTTGACACAAACAAAAAATAAATTTCACAAAAGCAAATTCCATTTTGATAACTCTGATTTAGGCCAAATGAGAGTTCTTAATGACCTTGTGGGTGAGGGCAGAAAGAATGGTGATCTTTCATTGACTTTGAATATGAGCAGTGGTGGCGTCACTCTTCCAGTTTAGCTGATGTCCGGGTCCTGTACACATAACACCTAACACGCTTCCTGGGGCTCGGGTGAGGACATGTTGAATTTAATCCACTTGGGAAGCCCAGTCCAGGGTCTGCTAAAAAAGGTAGCAGTTGTATAAAGGTGAGGGTATGTGAAAAGGGGAGGAAATTAACTCAGTGGGAGGAGAGTTCTTGGTGGTTGTTCTCCCCTCGAGGAACCAGTAAGGAGTTGCCCAGATGGGGGCGCGGCCCAGAGTAGGGAGGAAGCTGCACCAGGACCACAGAACCAGCACGTGACCCTCCAACCACCTCAGAGAGTGGGCACTCCATTTTGCCAAGGAAGAAACTGAGGTTGGAGTGGGGAACGGGGCATCTCCAAGGTGACTGAGCCAGGAATTGACTGGGCTCAGCTTAGGCTCCTGAACCGTGGCCCAAAGCTCTCTCACCCTGACGCCACCTCTCATCCTGCAGCTCTTGGAGTTATAGCCAGTCAGCTTTTCAATTGTCTTTCTCCAACTGAGGTACCTTGGAAAGTGTGAATCTGGCTGGAGCCACTTGGAACACATTATCATTATTGGGCTTATTTATATGTATTATTATTTATGGAGTGATAAGCATTTATAGGTAGAGAGAGAGAGATTTCCTGTCTTGTTCACTGGTGTATCACCAACTTGTGAATGAATGAATGAATGCTAATCCTCGCAGATCTCCAGCCTACACATGAAGAGGCAGAGGCTCAGGGAAGTGCGGTGACTTAATTCCCTGACGCAGGACTCACCAGGAGTCATCAGGTCTCCCTTTTCCTTAGGAGAAGAAAGACCTTTTCTGTTTCCTCCTGAGTCAAGCCTGGCCTGTCACCCAGCCCATCACGGCCCTCCCTGAGGACGCACGGCACAGTCATCACCCCGGAAAGCAGGCCCACCTGCCCCACGTCAGCTGCCAGCACATGGCGACGCCCACACACTGTGACACACTCATACTTGGGCCCCAGCCTCCCCAGGTCCAGCCAAGGAGGGAGGCTGGCAGAGGAGCCCAGTGTGGGGCAGAGCCCAGTGTGGGTCACACCCCACTGGGGAGCACAGGGGGATGGTGGGGCGCGGCTGCCTAGCCCCAAGCTCCAGGAAAGGGCCCAGGTGAACTCCAGGTGGGAAAGGGAGGTGGTGCTGTGGGAGGGAGCACTGCCCAGATGAGCATCTCAGATGACAGGAGCACTCCAGATTTCTGAAAAGTGACCGGAGGACCACTACCTGCTTAAAACAAATACCGTCTTCCAGTGTGGACCAAATGCTGCGACCCTTGCATTCACCCTCCCCGGAGTTCTCCAGGGTGAGGGCACACTGCTTTCTTACTGCATACACGCCATGTGCCTGGTTCTATGCTAAGCTCTGCACCCCCAAGTCATTTAACTTTGAGACATGGGCATTACCAGCCCCAGTTCACTGAGGAACACACTGAGGCACAGAGTGGTTCAGTGGCTTGTCCAGATTCACACAGCCTGGAGAACAGGGGAGTCGGGATGAGGCTAATGCCCAGGTCTAAATCAGTTCAAAGTACGTTAATTTATCATGAGCCTCTCAGGCAGAGGTCCAGTGAGGGCTTCTTGAAGGAGGAAAGGGTCAGACTGGTGGGTCTCAAGCAAGAGCCAAGATGGGAACGTACCTTGCAAGGGAACTTGACACTTCTAGATGTCTCTGGATTCAGAGACAGAGTGAGGACGCACGAAGGAGGGAGGAGGGGGTGCTCAGAAAGAGTCAAGGAACTGAGGTCTCCTCACTAGCACCCAAAATACTGGAAAGTTGCCTCTGGGGACTAGCGAACAAGCGGGCTCCTACACAGCCGAGGGGAGTTGCTAGGCACTTCATATAAAATGGAAACAGTCCAAGCGCGGGGACTCCCGCCTGTCACTCCAGCACTTTGGGAGGCCAAGGCGGGAGGATCGCTTGAGCCCAGGATTTTGAGGCCAGCCTGGGCAACACAGCCTGACCTCCTCTCTAAAAAAAATTTAAAAATTAGCTGGGCATGGTGGCACCCACCTGTAGTCTCAGCCACTAGGGGGGCTAAGGAGGAAGGATCACCTGAGCCCAGGAGGTTGAGGCTGTGGTGAGCAGTGGGTGACAGAGGGAGACCCTGCCTCAAAAATAAATAAATAAACAAATAAATAAAGTAGAAACATGACACACACTCAGGGGCACACGTGCACACACTCATGTGAACACACTGGTACACACATGTACACCTATCCTCCCACTGATGTGCACATTGTGTGACCTACAGAGACTGATGCTGGAGCAAGAGAGAGACATGTATCTCCCCTCCTATACATGGTCGCTCAGTCAACTAGTATTACATGAACACCTACTATGTACCTGGCACTGTGCCAGACGTGGGTGGTACAAAGGGTATTCCAGGCTCTGGGGTGGACAAAACTTAAAGGCACAAAAAATGAGCTTTTCAGACTTCTCCTCACTCTCCAAGAGCCTTGAATGGTGGGTGGTGGAGTGCTTTTTGAATTTCAAAGCACTTCTCTATGAGTCACTATCTGTGAGAGGAGAAGCCCAGCATGGGAGGGGGCAGGAGAAAACATGAGGAAGGCTCTCAGCATGCTGACATGGGCACCTCCTGCCTGACTCCATCACTGGGATGCTTGCCAAGTGCTTTTCTAATTCCGTCATTCCCTCTATGTTCATTTAGTTGATGTTCTGTTGCAAGGAAGAGCTCACCCTTCTCCCCATTGATGGGTCTATTTGTTTATTTGTATAAACTCACAGATTCCAAATACAATCACCATTATCATCATGGTGGATCTTGATGTTGATACTGTCCCTGGCTTGGCCAGTGGACACTTCTTCAAGCTGGCTCTTGTGTCCTTTGACGTGTCCCCAATACCTTGGACGTGTCCTTACTTCTGACCTGAAATAGTTGCTCCAGACTCATCTGGTGCATTTCCTGTCTTCACCTGAGACTCAACTATAGGCTGAGTGTCCTTTACCCAGAATGCTTGGGACCAGAAGAGTTTCAGATTTGGGATTTTTTTTTCAGATTTTGGAATATTTGCACATGTATAATGAGGTGTCTTCGCCATAGGACTCAAGTTTAAACATAAAATTCATTTATATTTCATGTGTAATAGACCTCATACATACAGCCTGAAGGAAATTTTGTACAATATTTTTATTTTTTAAATTTTTAAACAGAGTTTATTAGTGAGAAGAAGAGAAGGAAAAAGGAAGATTCATGGCAGGAAGACCTGTCATACAAATTTTTAGTAGCTTTGTGCATGAAGCAAAGTGTTGGTTGCATGTTGACTGCTGTCTGCCATGTGAGGTCAGGAGTGGAATGTTCCACTGTGGCATCATATGGGTGCTCAGAAAGTGTCAGATCTTGGAATATTTTGGATTCCAGATTTTCAGATTAGGAATGCCCAATCTGTGCTTCTCTGAGGAGACCTGGGGCCATTTTGTGGAGACTGGAATTTTGAAACCAAGATCTGGGCAGTAAGAGTAAGCGTGTTCTTGCTTCTTGTTCTTCCTGGATGACAAAGCTAAGGAGATATATGTAGTTCACACACTCACACACCCACACATGCCCCCACACACATACATACCCACACACATGCATGCACACACACACACTATCATCTATCTAATCTATCACCTATCTCATCTATCTACCTGTCTATCCATCTATCCATCATCCATCCATCCAACCATCCATCCAATCATCATCTATCTTATCGATCTATCTACCTACCTACCTATCATCTATCAATTATCTATCTCTGTATCTATCCATCCATCTAATCTATCTATCACATATCTAATCTATCTATCCATCTAACCTATTAATCATCTATCAGTCATCTATTTATCTATCCTCTACTAATCTATCATCTAACAATCTAATTTATCTTCTATCTACCTATCATCTGTCTATGCACACAGTAAAATCCATGATAACAAAAGCCACGAATTCACACCAATAACTCCAATTCCACTTCAAAACCACACAGTCTCTTCCAGCTCCCCCCTTTCTCTGTTTGTAATGCCCATCTTTAACATAAGAGCCCACCTCCCTCCACCCCCAGCATGTGTATGTCATTGGTCAGTGCTCCATACGTACCCATCTCCCATCATCCCAGGCTCCTCCCTGGCCCTGACCTTGCTGGCCACAGGGGCCACACAGGCCACATTCCTGTTGGTCCTGGCATCACTCCATTTTACATTCATTCCTTCAATGAACATGTAGCGATCAGTATGTGCATGCACCAGTTACTGTTCTAGATTCTGGGAACCAAACACACACCAAAAAGTCCCTGCCATCATGGAGCTGATGTACTTATTGGGGGGGAGGGGGGCCACATACAATACATAGTCAGGAAATAAATAAGCAAAATCATATGTTAGAAGGTGATGAGTGCAATGAAAAAAATAAGAGCAGGGTGAAGGGGCTCAGGAGCGTGGGGGGACATAAGGAAGCCAGGAACACCTCCTGGAGGAGACATTTGAGCAAGATTCAAAGTGGAGGGTGCAGGCATTGGGGAGGGCAGCGGTGCAAAGTCCTTGGGGCAGGAGCATCCCTGCAATGCTCCGGAGCTGATATAAGATGCTGCAGCCAGAGCAGAGTGGGCTGGGAAGTGGCTGAGTTAGGAGGTTTGAAATATGTGAGGGTAGCCCTGCAGGCTGCTAGGCATGGCCAGGACCTTCCTGTTGCTCTGAGTGACACAGGAACTTCTGGGTGCTCTGAGCAGAGGAAGACAGGGTCTGATGTAGGAGACCTTTGGAATAGGCTACAGCTACAAGACTGAAAGCAGCAAACCAGCTGAGTAGTGATGCTCGATCCAGGTAAGAGGCGAAGATAGGCCCGGTGTGGTGGCTCATGCCTGTAATCCCAGCACTTTGGGAGGCTAAGATGAGAGGATTGCCTGAGTCCAGGGGTTTGAGAACAGCCTGGCAACTTGGCAAGACCTTGTCTCTACAGTAAATAAAAAAAGTAGCCTGGTGTGGTGGCTCACCCCTGTAATCCCAGCACTTTGGGAGGCAGAGGTGAGAGGATTGTCTGAGTCCAGGGGTTTGAGACCAGGGTGAGATCTCGTCTCTACAATAAATAATAATTTTTTAAAATTAGCTGGGTATGGTGGTGTGTATCTGTATTTCCAGCTATTTGGAGGCTGAGGCAGAAGGATCACCTGAGCCCATCAGGTCAAGGCTGTGGTGGCTGTGAGCATGCCACTGCACTCCAGCCTGGGTGACAGAGTGAGACTCTGAC
This sequence comes from Cephalopachus bancanus, assembly GCA_027257055.1. Taxonomy (NCBI): domain Eukaryota; kingdom Metazoa; phylum Chordata; class Mammalia; order Primates; family Tarsiidae; genus Cephalopachus; species Cephalopachus bancanus. Next base: position 687,263 of record JAPVLO010000007.1, read on the forward strand.
CAAAAAAAATTAGCTGGGTGTGTTGACACATGCCTGTGGTTCTAGCTACTTGAAAGGCTAAGGAGGAGTTTGAAATGAGACCAAATTGGACTCAAACAATCCTTCCACCTTGGCCTCCCAAAGCATTGGAATTACAGGCATGAGCCACTGTATCAGGCCTGGGTTTATTTTGAAGGTCAGAAAGACTAACATCAGAGTCCAGGCTCTGCCAAGGTTTGGAGACCTTGGTAAATCTCTGCCAGCTTGGGCTGTGTCCCTGAAGAACTGCACCCTGGGAGTAGGTAGGCTAGCTTGCGAATAGATTGAGACCAGCTTCAGATTGTCTGGGCAACCTGGTAAATCTCAAACTCTTGAAATAAGGTTAAATAATAGTTGTGTGCCTCAGGTACGTGGTGAAAGCAATTTAAAATGTTGTCCCAGGACTAAAATTACTTTTATAAAGATTTTTCAAACACACATTTTTAGCACATAATCAAAGATAACTAGATGTGTGAGGAGACAAGACACCATGGATGATAATAAGCAGAATCAGATCCTAGGGACTCCAGACACCATATAATATATTATGCTTGCTATGTTCTAGGAAATGAAATGTCATGTCTGAAAATTCTGTAAGGAAACTGGAAACCATACAAAGTACCTGTATTAATGCCCTGGCCTGAATGTGATGAGAAGAATATAAGGAAACTACGAGAAATATTCTGAAGAGCCAGGTGTGGTGGCTTACACTTGTAACCCCAGCACATTGGGAGGTCGAGGAGAAAAGATGACTTGAGCCCAGGAGTTCAAGACCAGCTTGGGCAAGTTGACAAGACCTCACCTCTACGATAAATCAAAAAATTAGCTGGGCATGGTGAGGTGTGTCTGTAGGTCCAGCTATTTGGAAGGCTGAGGCAGAAGGATCACTTGAGTCCAGCAGGTTGAGGCTGCTGTGGCCATGAGTGTGCCACTGCACTCCAATCTGGGTGACAGAGTAAGACTCTAACTCAAAAAAAAAAAAAAAAAAAGAAAGAAAGAAAGAAAGAAAGAAAAGAAATATCCTGGAGGAAATAAAATCAGAGGGCTATTACTATCCCTAGGCCAAGAAGGACAAGGAGAGAAGTGGAAACTGGAATCTAAGAGTGCGCCTAGGTGGAGAGGACCACCTGACAGAAATTATGACATTAACTGAAGAACACAATCAACTCAAGAATTCTCCTTCCTTCCAAACTGTCTCAGCTGCTTCCCACAGGCTGAAGCCAAGTAGAAGCCAGAGAATAAGGGTCCATCAATGCAGATATATCTCCCAGCACACAGAGAAGGATGAAGAAGCAGAGTTGTTCTGGAGGGACAGTCTGGTATAGTGACATAGTATATTTGAAAAAGAATTGATTAAAACTTCCGAAACTGAAAAATACAATAATAAAATTAACAATTCAATGGACAGGCTTAATAGCAGATGAAACACAGCTAAAGAAAGAATTAGTGAGCTGGGCTCAGTGGCTCAGCCTGTAATCCCGCACCTTGGGAGGCTGAGGTGAGTGGATTGCCTGAGCCCCCGAGTTTGAGACCTGTCTGGGCAACTTGGTGAGACCTCATCTCCACAATAAATCTAAAAAATTAGCTGGGTGTGGTAGTGCGCGCCTGTAGTTCCAGCTACTTGGAAGGCTGAGGCGGAAGGATCGCCGGAACCCAGCAGGTCGAGGCTGGGCAACAGAGTGAGACTCTAACTCAAAAAAACCCTAAAACAAAACACAAAAGAATTAGTGAAATGGAAAATAGGTCAGAAGAAACTATGCAAAATGAACAGAGAACATAAACACAAGGCTAGAGAAGAGAGATAATAGGACAGAGGTAATATCTTCAAATAGATAGTTGGTAATGTTCTAGAGCATTGACAACACATCAATTCACAGATTCAATAAGCTCAATGAACCTCAAATTGACACCCATACTCACTACAGTGGCCCTGCAGAGACCAAAAGGAGTCACAAACGACTGCAAGGACAATGGGCAGCTGTAAGTTGATAAAGTTGCCCTCAACTGAGACAGGGAGATTGAGAGTAGGGCAAGTTTAGGAAATTTGGGGAATTGCCTTCTTGACCCTTGCAAGCCCTTATGTTTGAGCCCCCGGATCCTTGGAACTCTTCTGAATAGTCTAACTGCCTCCAGACCCTCTGCCTACTTTCACAGACTTGAGCCCATTCCCCTTCTCCTGCCTGAAGATCACAACAGCCTCCTCCTTGACCTCCCACTCAGCCCATCCTCCACATTGGCTGCCAGAGTGATGCTTCTAAAATGGCAAATTGTTGTGGGTGTGAGGCAGTCAAACTGTGGATGATGTGCTTTCCCACTCCTCTGGTTTCTACAAGGAGGGATTTCCCCTCAATGCTCTGGGTCCCCTTCAACTCCCACAAGGGGGGATGAGCACATTCTGACTGGTGAGTTTGGGACTGGAGTCTGAGCCTGTTTGGGCAAATGCCGCCCTCAGGGAGTTGCATGTTGTTGCTCTGCTCTCCCTAAGGAGGCCTGGCACTTTCCTCTCTTCTGCACCTCCTGGACTGGTCTGTCTGCCAATTCTAAGATCAACATTAGGAAGCTCCCCTGCAGATAGAATCACATTTGAACAAGAGCAGAAAAGGGAATACTGTATATTGGGCTCCCTAAAATTCCCCAAACGAAATATTGCAATACATCCTAACCTAAAATGTTTCAGGGCCCCTAATTGCCTACAGAAGAAAGTTCAGATTTTTGACATGACATTCAATGTCCTTGACAGTCCAGTCCCCAGGCCTAACTTTCCAGGCTGCAGTCATTTTGTCCTCTCTCCCACCTCCCAGATTTTTGGATCCTTTCTCACGATATAGCCAGTTCTTAGAGACTAATTTGTTGTATTTTACTTTTCTAGAGGCAGGATCTCATTGTCATCCAGGCTAGAGTGCAATCATAGCCCACCTCAGCTTCCAACTCCTGGCCTCAAGTAGTCCTTGTACCTCAGCCTTCTGAGTTGCTAGGACTCTAGATGTGCACCACCACACCTGGTTAATTTTTTTCTGATTTTTTGTAGACATGTGGTCTCACTATGTTGCCAAGGCTGGTCCCGAACTCCTGGCCTCAAGTGATCTTCCCACCTCAGCCTCCCCAAATGCTGGGATTACAGGCCTGAGCCATCATGCCCAGTCCCTTGAAGACTATTTTTTTTTTTTTTGAGTTGGAGTCTCACTCTGTCGCCCAGACTGGAGTGCAGTGGCCACTCCCGGCCACCACAGCCTCGACCCTGGGCTGCGGCGATCCTTCCGTCTCAGCCTTCCAAGTAGCGGGAACTACATGTGCGCGCTACCACGCCCGGCTGATTTTTTGATTTATTGTATAGATGAGGTCTCGCTGCCCAGGCAGGTCTCGAACCCGTGGGCTCAGGCAATCCACTCTCCTCAGCCTCCCAAAGGCGCGGGATTACAGGCTGAGCCACCGAGCCCGGCTGAAGACTACTTTTAAGAAGGCTGACTTTCCTTGCTTCGCTCACACTGGGGAGGCCATATTAAGAGCCGCATTATGGAGAGTCCATGTGGGAAGAACTGAAGCCTCCAGCCCACATCCATATCAGTGAGCTTCTGTCCTCCAGCTCCAGCCTCCCACAGAGCCCGTAGCCTTCTGAGCCAAAACCATCTGTCTGAGCTGCTCCGAGATCCCTGACCCTCAGATACTGGGACATAATAAACGTGTACCACAGTTTGGATGTGTTACTCCCAAATTTCATGTGTTGAGAACTTGATCTCCAAGTTTCCATGTTGATGGTATTTGGAGGTGGGAGTTCTTGGGAAGTAATTAGGGTTAGATAAGGTCATCAGGGTGGGACCCCCACAATAAGGCTGGTGGCTTTATAAGAAGAGAGAGACCTGAGCTGACATGCACTTGCCCTCCTAACATGTGATGCCACTGCCAGTACTATGACTCAGCAGGAAGGCCCTAACCAGATACAGCCCCTTGTCCTTGGACTGCCCAGCCTTCTGAACTGTAAGAAGTATATTTCTTTTTTTCTTTTTTTTTCAAACTGCATTCAGCTTTCTTTTCTTTTTTCTTTTTTTTTTTTGAGTTGGAGTCTCACTCTGTCACCCAGACTGGAGTGCAGTGGCCGCTCCCGGCCACCACAGCCTTGACCTGCTGGGCTCCGGCGATCCTTCCGCCTCAGCCTTCCAAGTAGCTGGAATTACAGGCATGCGCTACCACGCCCGGCTGATTTTTTTTTTTTTTGATTTATTGTAGAGATGAGGTCTCACTGCCCAGGCGGGTCTCGAACCCGCGGGCTCAGGCAATCCACTCATCTCAGCCTCCCAAAGGCGCGGGATTACAGGCTGAGCCACCGAGCCCGGCTGCATTCAGCTTTCTTAAAGATACTTTTCATAAACAATCATGATATTTCAGGCAGGACATGGGCAATCATTAACAGTGTACAACAATTTTCAAACTCCCTTCTTTAATGGACTACCCAAATCAGAAAGCCTCTATAAAACCCAATGAATTCTTCATCTGATGCTCTGAACAGGGAAAGTTTAGAGTGAGGGTTTCCATTTCACATTTGCATGTTGCTTAACAACTTTTCACAAGCTGACCCTGACTTTCAGGAAGTGAAATGAAAATGACAGAATTCATCTGAAGATCCACAACCTAGAAACAGAACCGCTGCTCCTTTGAGGAGTTCCATCTCAGTAACATCACTGGAAAGTCCAGATGGCCTGACACACTGGTAACCAATCACTGGAGTCAGGTCCCAACAGGTGACTGGGTTTAAGGGAGTTGGGTCTATGCTAAAGGCAGAAAGGGAGAAAAGGACATAAAAATGAATTTGTTTTTCCACACCACAAGGCATTTGCTCCGAGGTGGCTGTGTGTGTCAACGGCAGGGAATCCCTCCTTCTGGGAGCCAAGAGGAAATCTTTGAAAACTAGAGGGGAAAGGTGCTTTCCCCACATCAATCCAGCTTTGGAGACATTCTATTCATGACATATTCCCCTTTCCCAGAAAACAACAATGAAATGTTCTGTGTGCTAACAACATAGCTGTAAAAAAAGAAAACAAAATCCCACATTTTTATAAAACATTAACAAATAGTATTTCAAACTGTACAGTCACTGGAAGTGCACAGTTATCAAATGCACACCCTTCACTTGGCATCCCCACACCTTCAGCTTTCCATGTCTGGTCTGTTGTGGCATCTGTTTCCTGCAGGATCACTACCTTCCTCACCGGCATTGGTTTTTCCCTTGGGTACCTTCTCTCCCTTCCTAGCTGGGGCTGTCTTAGGCTTGGGGAGAGAGTCTGGCTCTGAGGAGGGAGTCTAGCAGATGACCTTGCAGATCTTCTCTGGGCTTGTCCTTCACCTTGCCTTTGTCTCCTTCAGCATTCGCTCCCACATCCCCTCCTGCCTTTTCTGTTGGGCATGGTAGACTGGTGAAACTAAGGCACTGGACACGGGAATGGGGTGGTCCACGGGCTTTGGTCATTCTGGGGTCGTTCTGGCCTCTTCTTCCATAAATTTATTTTCTTTAAAAATTACCCAGTCTGTGGCATTCTGTTATAGCAACAGAAAACAGACTAAGACACTGTGTATTGTCCTAAAGTTTCAGGTTTGGGGTAATTTGCTATGCAGTCACAGATACCTGATGCACTCAATCTACCTCTCTCCCCTAAGTAACTCCTACTTGTTCTTCAGGTCTCAGCTCAGACTTCCTCCTCCCAGAATCCCTCCCTGACTTCCTGCCCAAGACACCTGATGATTTAGCCTCCCCAAGGCCCAGAGTTTTCTTTAGGAAACCACTCTTCTCCCATCTGAGTCTCTGTGCATAGGAGAGACTGACTCTACCCCAGGCTTCAAGGCCTGGCTTTCAGCCTAGGCCTGGCCCATCAGCACTCTCCAATCCCCCAGAACCCTTTATTCAGGCTGTGACCTAAGCTGGGCCCTAAGGCTCAGCCTGGGAGCCTTTGCAGGAGTTATCAGGGAAGAGGTGATCTTTGTCTGCTGGAGTTGCCGAATGGGAAAACATCAGCCTGGAGCTATAAGCAGACATTTTGCCAGCACACAGGAAGCCTCCAGATGAAGCCAGAAGAAAATAGATGAGCCTAGGGATGGGGGGCAGGAGGTGACGGGGTGTGAGACAGAATCCTGATGCAATTGTTGAAGCACATGGATTCAGCTGTGCCTGAAACCTAACTCTACCACTTAACTTTTGGACTTTTTTTCTTTCTTTCTCTGTCTTCCTTCTTTCTTTCTCTTGTTCTTTTTCTCTTTCTTTCCTTCCTTGCCTTCCTGCCTCCCTCCTTCCCTCTCTCCCTCCCTCCCTTCCCTCATTGTGCATTGATTCAACATGATTTCTGTCACCTTCAGATCAGTTTTTTTTTCCCACGGGTGGAATTGGGAACCCCCTCTTGGACTGCCAAATCCTCCAGTACCACCCTTACCACTGACTGCATTTACTACACAAAACTGCACCAGAAATTGGTGCCCTCCTCTACTTTTTTGTGATGGTGCCATGCTGTTGCTACTCTGCCTTCTTTCTTGAAATTAAAGATATGTCATATTCATTCTACATCTAGAGTACCTACCTGCTATATAGAAGTGCTCAATGACTCATAATATAGTAAATGAATGAATGAATGTATGAGTGTCTTCCAGTTGGTCAGGAGACTTTAACAGAGACAGAAAGAGAGTCGTTTCTTGAGAGTCCTACCTGCTATGAGACCCAAGTTACCCTCAAGTCCCCTCTGAGCTGACAAAGCATTATTATTTTGTAATCTCTCTTCACGCAGACCACAGCTGAACCAGCACCACCCCAGAACACAAACCAATCTCCCATTACAGAAAAACAAACCTGACCCAACCGTTCCCCTGCTTAAAACAACTTTCAGTGACGTTTTTGGCAGGAGTGGGTGGAAGGGAGTGAGCATTTGGATTCAGGGAACATTCTGTGTGACAGAACATTCATTCGTTTATTGATTGATTCACTCAGAAAGCATTTCATTAGCACTTACTGTGTGCCAGGCACTGCACACGTTACTTCCACTTCAGGGCAATGTATTTGCTATCTGTTGCTGCACAACTGGTTACCTCAGACATAGGGGCTTAAAGCACTAGACGCTTGTTATCTCCCAGAAATCCAGTTGTAGCCGAGGGCTCTGGGTCAGGGTCCCTCATGAGGCTGCAATTAAGCTGCCAATCAAGGCTGATGTCATTCAGGACCAACTGGAGCCAGAAACCCATTTCCAAGCCCATCCACCTGGCTGTTGTGAGGCCTTAGAAGATTCCCCTGCAAGTTCACTTGTGTGTTTTCATGACACAGGGGTTGGCTTCTCCAGGGTGAATAACGTGTCCAAGACACAAGTCACCATCTTTTTTAACCTGACCTCAGAGGCAATGTGCCCATCATTCTGCCGTATTCTGCTCATCAGAAGTGAGTCAATAAGTCCAGCCTACACTTCGGAGGGTGTGAGTACCAGGAGGTGGATTCATTGGGGCAATTTTAGCAGCCACCTGCCCCAGGTGAGGCATCATCCTCTTCCATTTCATATCTAGATGCCCAGGTAGCTGAGCACCTTGTCCAGGGCCCCCAGCTGGACGGCTGTCTGAGTCTGAAGCTTTTCTACTTCCCCAGCTGACTGAGGTTGAGGAGGAGGCAGGGAGAAGCAGCTGATAGAAAAAAAAGGGGGGAGGATTGGAGCAGTAGTTACCTACTGCTGTGTAGCTGATTACTGACAACTGAGTGGCTAGGAACAAACGTTTGTCGTCTTATCATTTCTCTGGATCAGGGATTCAGGAGCTGCTTTGCTGGGCAGTTCTGACTCGGAGTCCTTCATGAGGCTGCAGTCAAGCTGTGAACTGGGCACAGGACCAGGCTGAGGACCTGCTTCCAAGATGGCTTGCCCACATGGCTGTTGGCTGGAGGCTTCAGCGCCCCACCATGTGAACTCTTCTACAATCATGCCCAAGCATCTTTAGAACATGGCAGCTGACTTCCCCCCGGAACAAGTGATTCAAGCGAGGCCAGGGAGAGCCTCTGTGTCTGTTTTTTTTTTTTTTTTTTGAGTTGGAGTCTCACTCTGTCACCTAGATTGGAGTGCAGTGGCCACTCCCGGCCACCACAGCCTTGACCTCCTGGGCTCCGGTGATCCTTCCGCCTCAGCCTTCCAAGTAGCTGGAACTACAGGCGCACGCTACCACATCCGGCTAATTTTTTGATTTATTGTAGAGATGAGATCTCGCCATGTTGCCCAGGCAGGTCTCGAACCCACGGGCTCAGGCAATCCACTCACCTCGGCCTCCCAAGGCGCAGGATTACAGGCTGAGCCACCAAGCCCGGCGCCTCTGTGTCTTTTATGACGCAGCCTCAGGAGTCATAACTGTCATTTCTGCATCACCCTGTTGATGATGACACAGGATAGGCCAGCCGTGTTCATTGTGGGAGGTGACAGACAGGAGAGCAAGGTCACTGCAGGACAAGATTGAGAATCCTAAAACTCAACTTTTATTAAGTCACTCCCCTGCTCACAGAGGTCCAGTCTTCCCACGTGCTGCTGCACATGGGAAGCTCCATCTCCCACTGTCTCCTGAGTGAATGAGCCATCTGGGATGGTCCATGACACCCTGGTCTGCTTGCAGACTTCAACAGTCCCACAGCAAAGATCCTTGATGCCCCCCTCTACATCCCCTTTGTTCTGGGGAAGGCCCACCTCCCTGCTGAGAAGGTTCCACTCAGCCTTCAACACATAATTATTGCATCCCTACTATGTGCAGGTAGGCTCAGGTTGGGTGCTAGGATTCCATGGTGAGAACACCCTCCTTCAGGAAGCTTCCACTCAAGACTGGGAGGTAGTTATCAGCCTATTAATAATAATCTAGGTCGCCAGGCATGGTGGCTCACACCTGAAATCCCAGCACTTTGGGAGGCCAAGGCAGGAGGATTGCTTGAGGGCAGGAGTTCGAGACCAGCCTGGGCAACATAGTGAGACTTCATCTCTACAAAAGAAAATTAAAAATAATTAAGTGGGCACAGTGGCACATGCCTGTGGCCTCAGCTACTTGGAAGGCTGAGGCAGAAGGATCACCTGAGCCCAGGAGATCAAGGTTGCAGTGAGCCATGATTGTGCCACTGCACTGGATCATGCCTGAGCAACAAAGTGAGACTCTGACTCAAAATAATAATAATAATAATAATCGAATCACAAATTGTGCAGAATTTCTCTCCCAAGGAAGCCTATAGGGTCCCATGGAATCATATAATAGGGAACTGGCTTATTTCAGGCATAGTATTTGAATAAGTCAAGCAGTGAACCAGCCTTGTTGGGTATATCAGCACTAGATCTAGGCATAAGTGTCTGAAAATCCAGAATAACAATAGTTTAAATATGAAAGATGTTTATTTATGTCTTGAGTAGAGGTGTAAGCAGGTATTTAAGGACATGCAACCCAGTGACAGGGACTCGAGCTCTTTCTGTCTTATGGCTCTGCTCTGCATGGCCTCCACCTGTGATCCAGGATGGTGACCCCACATTCTGTACAGTCAGATGGACAGAGGGACATGGAATGAAGTGTACAGCTATCCCAGAAGCCCCCACAAGGCACTTTCCCCATGCATTAATGGCTGAACTCTGTCACACGGCCACGCTTTGCTTCAAGGGATGCTGAGAATGCAATTGAGCCCCCTACACCCAGTCCCAAATTGAGAGTGCCATCTCAACACTAAAACGGCAATGACAGTCAACCCTGTCCCGCACTTACTCTGTGCCGGGCGCTTGTTAACCTTGGAGGTCACACTGAGCGCACACCTGGTTTGGCAGGTCTAGGCTGGGGTCAAGCATCTGCCCCATGATGCCTTGTGAGCCGCATTTTGAGGAGGGAGGATGTGAGGCCAGACGTCCACCATCACACAGTGCCCCCATCATGTGGATCCAGCGGTTGCTCCAGGCCCTGAACTCCTTCTGCCCCAGGTTTCCAGTTCCGGCTGAGATTTCCTTCTCTCCCTGAATGTCAGGCCACTTGTTGAGTGAGTGAGTGAAGGAATAAATGGAAAGGAAGGCAGGAAGTCAGGGGAGGGAGAAGCCATTAGTCAAGCCAGGTGGATGCTCTGGAGAAGGGTTTGTTCAACGCCTGCCCATGCACACCCCTGGCCAGGGCCCTACTGCCCAAATCCTCCAGGGAAGAATGTACTGTGGTTTCCGCTGTCTATAGATGAGGAAACTGTCCATTGGCACTGCTTTATAGTTTATTTTAAAACTAAATTAGAAAGAGAGAGAGAGAGAGAGAGAGAGAGAGAGAGAGAGAGGAGATTCACCTCCCCAAGGTAGGGGAGAGGACCAAAGCTTAAGAAAATAGGGCCTGGCCATAGCTCAAAGAGCACATGGCCACACTATAGCTTAGCAAGGCAATGGCCAGGGCACTGCTCTTTCAACACGAACTCTCTCACCACCCTTGCCTGGTGACACTGCAACCTTGCCAGAAGGGGCCAGCAACAGAACTCGAGCAAGTTCAGAGAGTTTCCTTACACGATCTTAGGACAGTCTTAAGAAGCATCTGTCACTGTGCAGACATTTTGTGGTGCAGATATCTATTTCCTCATCACCTAAGAGAGGGCATTGGCTTTTTTGTTTGTTCCTTTTGAATTGGGGTCTCACTGTGTTGACCAGACTAGAGTGCAGTGGCATCATCACGGCTCACTGCAGCCTCGACTTTCTGGGTTTAGGCAATCCTCCTGCCTCAGCCTCCTGAGTAGCAGGGACTACAGGCACCTGCCACCACGCCTGGCTCATTTTTTTTATTTTTGTAGAGACGAGGTCTCGCCATGCTGCTTAGACTGGAGAGGGGGTTTACATCTTCGTTTGAAATCAAGGCAGAGGAGAACTCCACGGAGTGGAAGCTGTGTGAGTTGGTGGAGCTGGGATTATAACTCGGGGCTGTTGGCTCCAAACCTTAGTTCTGGAAGAAAAAGGAGAGCCTGGAGGGTCCTCCCACCCCATCAGGTCCTTTGAAGACACTGGGGAATGGAGGGGGCATACCCCAATTAGACCCCTGCCCCCAGCCTCTTCTTAAACCTCCATCTCGCAAACCCAGCAAGCTCTGTGTTTTCTGTATTCTTGAGGGGGAAACTGAGGCTCAGTCCACCTTGGGCCAAGGCACAGTGCAGGCTCCAGTCTGCCTCTGTGACAACCTTGGTGCGCCGGGTGGACCTGGCTCCGAGTAGGCGCCGCCTGAATACCGGCTGGGGTGAATCACAAAGGCGGGCCAGCCGCGCCACCCGCAGTAGCTCCCGGGGTTGAGACCCTACCGGGCGTCGGCACCCTAAGTCAGGCTGCCGGTGTTCTCACTTGACCCCAGGAAGACCCCGCTGGAGTGGATGTGGAAGGGGGGGGAAGCCCGGTGACTTTCCCGGAGAGGCACGCGGGAGAGGCGGCGGTGGCCTCGGAGCCCGGCACGGCCTGAGCCCCGGGCCCCCGCAGCAGGAGGTCGGCTCGGAGCCCGCCCAAATCTGCCCCGTGGCCTGCACGACCCGGAGAAGCTGTCTTCCAAACGCCGCAAAGACGGGGGCTCCGAGAGGCAGAGGGGTCTGCCCGAGGCCGCCCGAGCGGGGAAGCCAAGCGGGCATCTCCGGGGGCTCGGCCGGCCCCAGCCCCGCGCCCGCGGGCCCTTTAACCGGGCGGCGGAAGGGGCGGCCGGGCGGGCGGCGCCCAATGGGCTGCGCGGAGCGTCACTTCCCGGCGGCGGGCGGCGCGCGGCGAGTGGCGAGTGTCGGGGCGCCGGCGGGGGCGGGGCGGCCGGAGGAGGCGTCGGCAGCGGGCTCGGACCCACGCGGCGCCGCGGCCCGCCTGGCCTGCAGCGCTGCCACCCCCGGCGCGGCACGATGCCCTTTGACTTCAGGAGGTGAGTGTGGCGACCCCGCGCGGAGGGGACGTCCCGGCGCGCCGCGGGCCCTCCCGCCCGCCCCGTGCGTGCCGCGGCCGCCCCGGGGACCCCGGCAGGCCTCCCGCCGCGCACGGAGCCGCCCTGAGCCGCGGGGCCCCCCTCGTGCGGCGGGAGACGAGCCCGCCCGCCCTCCCCCTTCTGCGCAGCCCCCTTCCGGCCTGCCGGGACCCCTTGCCTTCCCCTCCCCGCGACTGGGAAGCGGAATTCCTTCCTCCCGCGACGCCACAGCCAGCGCCCCCCTCCCTGTCCTGAGCCTCCTTGGACGTCGCCCCCGCTGACAGGTGGCGCCACGGCACCTGGAATAAGCCCCCAGGGGTCTGCGGCTCCATCCAGCCCGGGGGCGGTTTTAGGTCTCCATAGCCTGGGGCTCCCCCAGCCTGGGCCGTTTGGGAGGCCTGTCCTTGCCGGCCCCAGCCCCGTGCTCTGGGTATGGGGGCACCACGGGGAGGGGAGGAGGCCGGGGAGCCTTGGGCAGGGCTCTGCAGAGGGGCCGTCAGAACGGCCTTGGGTTTCTGCAGTCACCACAATGGGTCGTTTGTGGGGTCCAGCTGCCTCGTGGGCCACGTTGCACCGGGTCTGGTGTCCTGGAAGCCCGCCCCAGGAGGGGTCTCTACCAGACATTGGCCTGAGATCTGGAGTCCCAGGGGATGTCCTGGCCGGAGGCAGCCACACTTGGTGTCTGGCTGGAAACACAGCAGGGCCTTAGCACACAGGGGAGCTGGATTAGAATTCTGCCTCTGCCCTCTCCACTGAGCAGCTCAGTATATTCTAGAAGTTAGGGGCAAGGGCTCTGGGTTCCGACTTCTCCTTCGCCGCTGGATGACCTGGGCAAGTGTCTGATTTCGGTTTCACCACCTGCAAATTGATGCTAAAAATAAGGTCTCTGCCCATAGCCCTTGGTGCAGGAGGAACCCTTGACACAGGGTCCTGCGTGATTTGGAACTCAAATCAGGGCATTCGTTGGTGGGGTGCACTTCTCCAGGAGGGACTTTCCTCAGTCTGTAACATAGGGATTCTGGTGGCTGCATCCTAGAAGGGAGACTCCCCACCCTCTTGCAAGTGTGGATGATCTCAGGAAAGTGCCAGCCTACCCGAGAGAAAGGTCCCGGGCCTACTGCACCCATACAGAGGTCGTGCCGGAATTTAGGCCTAGGGAAGAGATTGGTCCTGGACCTCCGCTGACGTGGTTTTCCAGCCTGTCCCAGGCACCGATGCCATCTAGCAAAATTGTGCCAGTTTCCCGCCCCTTCCAGGCAGCCCTGAAGCTTGCAGATCCAGGGCAGCTGTGAGCAAGGAAAGCCCCTGGGATGGAGCTCAAGGTAGCCCTGAGGCCGCAGTCGATTGTCTGGCTGGGGAGGCTGTGTTGAGGCTGGGTTCTGCAAAGCCCCCTTCCCAGGCTGACCTGAAAAGTTCCCGCCCTGCCCCCTCCCCATTTGTCTCCTGGGTCCCAGTGACCTTGAGCTGGTGAGGCAATCACTACTTCTAATCTTTTCCATCCTGAAGAGGAGGCAGTGGAAGCTCCAGGGCCGTGGGTGTTGCCCTGGACTCAACGGGTGCTGAATGGGAAGGGTGGGCCTGCGTTCCAGATTCCACACACTCCTGACCTCGTGCTCCTTGAGGAGGGGACTTGGGGGGCAGGTAAGATGAGTAAGGAAGTTGGTGAGGCCAGCTTCAGCCTTTGGCCTTGGCAGGACCTGTGGTCAACAGCCTTGCTCTAGGCACTGGCATTTAAAGGGGGAAATGTGGCCAAGGTGTGATGGCTCACACCTGTCATTCCAGCACTTTGGGAGGCCAAGGCAGGAGGATTACTTGAGCCCAGGAGTTTGAGGCCAGCTTGGGCAACACAAGACCATGTCTCTGCAAAAACATCCAAAAATGAGCCAGGTGTGGTAGTGTGCACCTGTAGTCTCGGCTACTCAGGTGGCTGAGGTGAGCCCAGGAGATTGAGGCTGTGGTGAGCCATGATCTAGCCTGAGCAACAAAATGAGACCTCAACTCAAAAAAAAAAGCGGGGAGGGTAGTGCCCAGCTTTGGGAGACTGGCTAGTCTGGGGCTCCCTGGGCACGTGTCAGGTCCCTAGTGTCCAGGTGCCATGGGGCCCAGCTAAGGAGATGTTTCCTCAAGGACTGGGGCTCACCACAGCGTGGTGAGAATAGGTTCGACACCAAACATCAGCACCTTGGAGGAGGGGCCATCTGTGCCCTGTAGACCTGCAGTCTTTAAGAGTGTGAACTGACTGCTTAGAACCCAGGTTCTAAGGAAGAGTCCACTGTCCCCTTGCACCTGCCTCTTCTTCACTGCATGTCACTCCATGCCAGCTCTCTGCCACATACCAGGAAGGTGGGTGGCACGTGACCTGGCCTCAGCACCCCCAGAGGAGCAGGGAGAGGGCTTGATGGTGTCTCTGAGTAGGGGCATGCAGGGGGCATCCACCACTGCACAGACATTTCAGGGTGTAGACATCTAGTCCCTTGTCACCTGGGAGAGGGCTTTGGTGGGTTTTTTGTTTTTTATTTTAGTTTTGAGTTGGGGTTTCCCTCTGTTTCCCAGGCTGGAGTCCAGTGGCATGATCACAGCTCACCGTAGCCTCAACCTTCTGGGTTCTGGTGATTTTTCTGCCTCAGCCTCCTGGGTAACTGGGACGACAGGCGCACATCACCACACCTGGCTCATTTTTAAATTTTTCTAGACATAAGTGTTTGCTATGTTGCTTAGGCTGGCGAGGGAGTTTTAATCTTCATTTTAAATCAGAGCAGAGGGGAACTCCACCAAGTGGAAGCCGTTTGCTCCGACCATGCTGTGTGTGAGCTGATGGAGCTGGGATTCAAACTTGGGGCTGTTAGCTCCAAACCTTAGTTCTGGGAGAAAAAGGTGGAGCTTGTAGGGTCCCACCAGCCCACCGGATCCTTTGAAGATGGTAGGGAGTGGAGGGGGCATACCCCGATTGGCTCCTGGGTCCTAGCCGAGGCCAGGGGGAGAGCCAGGTTTCCTGCTCCAGACCTCTTCTTAAAACCCAGTTGGGGGCAACCCCTTTGGGTCCCCTCCCACTTTGGGAGCTTTTCTGTCCTCTCAATAAATCCTGCTTTCAAAAAAAAAAAACAAAACAAAACACCCAGTTGGAAGGGAGGAATAGCACCCTCTTCCCTTTCCTGTGGATGTCCCTTCTTACTGCCTGCAGGGCCTGGCACAACTCATGTAGCTCTGGGGTGTTTCCCTGTAATATGGGAAGGATAAGGAGTAGGAGGTGAGACATGGCATTCAGACACAGAAGCACTCCTGTCCATTTAGGCTGCTGCATCAGTTATTTGTATCATTCTGTTATATGTATCAGCCATCTAACACATTGTATACATGCACTTTGTTTTTGTGCCTGTTCTCCCCCCTCCCATTAGTACATGAGCTCCCTGGGGCAAGAAGTTTTTATCTGGTCTATTCAAGGCTGTATCTCCAGTACTTTTTTTTTTTTAGACGAGGTCTCACTCTGTCTCCCAGGCTGGAGTACAGTGGCACGATCATGGCTCATTGCAGCCTAGATCTCCTGGTCTTAGATGATCTTTCTGCCTCAGCCTCCCATGTAGCTGGGACTATAGGCATATGTGCTGCCATGCTCAACTAATTTTTTGATTTATTGTAGAGACGAGGTCTTGCTATGTTGCCCAGGCTGGTCTCAGGCAATCCTCCCACCTCAGCCTCCCAAAGTGCTGGGATAACAGGTGTGAGCCACCGTGCTTGTCCAGAAATGCCTCTTACACATCAGCTTTAGCAAGTAGGTTGTTAGCTGTTGGTGTATCCTTGTGGCCTCCCCCCTCCGTCCTTGAACTTGCCCTTTCTAAGTTGTTTCTGAGGAAGGAGGCAGATGCAGAGGAGGGATCCGGGATCCTGAGCTTTGATGATTGGGGGGTGTTTGCTTTGCTCTTGTTACATTGTTTAATTAGTAGCTGAATGTTGCAGTTGCGGAACTGGCCCTATGACCCAGATCCGTGTGTGGCTCCCAGTTCCGGCTGGCCTGGTGCCAGCAGCACCTGCTGCCTCCCGCTTCCTGAGATGTGGCAGCCTGGCCTGGGCAAATGAGGAGGGAGACACAGCGTCGGGCGGGCTCTGCACCCAGGCCCAGTGGTGCCTGGGCTCTCCTCGTGGAGCTGCCAGTAACTGGCTTCCCTGAGGCCTGCCCTGCTGCTAACCTGCTGCACCCTGGGCCAGCTGACGTATGTTCTCGAGCCTCAGTTTCCCCATTTTAAGAAGGGATGGTGGCTGGGTACCATGGCTCGTGCCTGAAATCCAAGCACTTTGAGAGGCTGAGGCAGGAGAATCACCAGGGCCCAGGAATTCGAGACCAGCTTGGGCAGTATAGGGTCATCTCGTCTCTACAAAAAGTCAAAAAAACTAGCTGTTGTGGTGGTACATGCCTGTAGTCCCAGCTACTCGGGAGGCTGAAGTGGCTGGATCACCTGAGTTCAGGAGGTCGAGGCTGCATGAGTCATGATTATACCACTGCACTCCAGTCTGTGTGACAGAGTGAGACCTGACCTCTCCCTCCAAAAATTAATTAAAAGCAAAATGCGACTTCCCTGCTAGGGTTGATGGAGAGACAGGAGAGATGTCCCTGCAGTGTAGAGCCAGGTCCGTAATTTGTGGGATCCAGCGCAAAATGAAGATGTGGGGTCCCTTCTTGAAAAAGCATGAATTTCAGGACAGTGGAGCTTCTGGCAAGTGTGGACTCCTTGAGCATGTGACACTGTGACTGTACAGCCCTGCTCGTGGTCCTGTCACCATGCCTCACTTTGGCCTGCATCACCCCTCACTCTGGCCTTCTGAGTGGCCTCTCCCCCTCCCGGGGACCCCAGACCTCCTCCAGACGCAGTGAGCTCTCCAAAGCTGACCTGATTTTCTTCTCATCCTGGTTTCAGCCCTCAAATGGGTCTCCTTCCTCTAAGGACCAGTTTGAATTCCTGAGTGGCCCATGGGGCCCCTGTGCCCCCCTCACTCCCTGCTCCAGACCAAGCCCCAGCAGACGCCACAGGGGCTCTGAGCACACAGCACCCAGCAGAGGGTCGCTAACATGCCTGTCTGCATTGCTACCCTGACTCCTTCCCCAAGGAACTCCAGGAAGCTGGCAAGAACACATACTTTACAACAAGGTTTTTTTTTTCCTGCAGTAAGTTTTAAAAAATATAAATAGACTTAAAAATCAGGGCAAAAAGGAAAATGAGACCAGAGGGGGAAATTATGTGGAAAAGCCAGTATTTTGTGTTTATTGAGTGTTTGCTGGTGCCGGGCGCTCTGGCAAGGATCTTGTATGTAGCAGCCCGTTTAGTTCCCCAGCAGCTCTACCAGGCAGGCACTGTTGTCTTCCCATTTTACAGATGAGCCCTTCGAGGTGCAGCAGAGTTAAGGAACACAGCCGGATGGCAGAGGGGGCCAGGGCAGGAATGCCTTCACGTGGTCCTTGGGTCCACGGTGCCCTGCCATCTCTAAGTGTTTTCTTTTCCATTCATTCTATTGGGATAAACCCTTCAGATTGTATTCATTGGATTTCTCACCACTAATCCTCTTCCAGCAGTGCTCATTAAGAAGCTTAAAGTCATCAGCCTCTCTTTGCCCCCAAACTCCTGGAGCCTGACACACCGGATTCTAAAATCGACTTAGTTAAAGACCCCCACATCAGCTTAAGGCATTTCATTCTGGAGGGACCAGGATTTCCCATGCTGGGCCGGGGGGGGGGCTTTCGAGCCCAGAATGCATCTATCTACCTGCTCGCTGAACTGGGAATAGGATGGGAAGTCACCCCTCCCAGGGCAGCTGGGATTTCTGACTGGGAGACAGGCTTTAGCCAACTCTAGCCTGTCGAGCTCTGGTTCCCATCTGTATGTTTCCCTCTCATGTTTCGTGTCGGAGTTTCTCCTAGCTGGTGTTCATCAGGCATGGGAGAGGCAGGCCCGGTGGAGAAGGGCGTTTGGGGTGGGGCTGACCCGGCCCCTCTAAGTCAGTGAGCCTCAACCCTGGCTATGCATCGGAATTACTGGAGGAGTTTTAAAAAATCCCCATACTCCAGCTGCACCCCAGACCCCATAATTGATCTGAGGGCAGGTCCCAGGCATTTGTGTTTGCTAAGGTCTCTCACAGGACCCTCAGGCACAGCCAAGATGAGGAAGATTGCTCTACATGGGAGAACCCATCGCAAGCAGGGCTGAGGTCACCAGGGAAGCCGGTGGGGGCCTCGGGCCTTGGAGGCGAGGGCTGGGAGCAGAGTTCTGGTCCCACTGTCGCCCCTGCATGGACTTCGGCAAAGCTGTCACCCCGCAGGAAAAGGGAAGGTAAGGGGTCTCACCTGTCTGCTGATATCCTTGGCCTTCAAGATGTGCTCCCAGATGGCAGCTTCAGCATCACCTGGGAGCCTGTTAGAACTGGAGACTCTGAATCTGAATCTGTGTTTGTTTTGTTTTTGTGTCGAGTCTCACTGTATCACCCAGGCTAGAGTGCAGTGGCGTAATCACAGCTCACCACAATACCAACCTCCTAGGCTCAGCCCATCCTCCCACCTCAGCTTTCCAAGTAACTGGGACTACAGGTGTGCGCCACCACTCCTGGCTAATTTTTTTAATTTTTGTAGAGACAAGATCTCACCATGTTGCCCAGGCTGGTCTTGAACTTCTGGACTCAGGCAATCCTCTGCCTCCCAAAGTGCTGGAATTACAGGTGTGAGCCACCATCCATCCTCAGGTGATTTGTATGTATGTTACAATTTACAAAGTCCCCATCCCCCCATAATCAGCTCAACGAAGCCTCTCTCCTGTCTGTGTTCCTCTATACCACACTGACTGCCTTGCTCAAGGCTCTGAGAAGTCCTGCACTGAAGGAGGCAGAGTCACTTGGTTCAGCCCAGCTTTTGCCAAGGGTGTAATCCAAAATGCCCTGTTGTTTATGGAGCACCTGGTACCATTTCTCAGAGCACAGTTGGGGAAACACAGCCATAATTGATTGTTTAAGGAAGTGGCAATCAGCCAGTCTGGTGTCAACTTTAACTTTTAGGCCTATTAACATAATTACATTGATTGTGTATTGGGGAAAGTACAGACAGAAAAAAAAACCCTCCAACACTGCTGTGTATTCACTTTTAAAAATCTTGACCCTGCTGGGAGCGGTGACTCATGCCTGCAATCCCAGCAATTTGGGAAGTGGAGGCAAGAGGATTGCCTGAGTCCAGGCATTCAAGACCAGTCTGGGCAACTTGGTGAGACCTCATCTCCACAAAAAATAAAAAAATTAGCCAGGCATGGTATGCACCTATGGTTCCAGCTACTTGGAAGGCTGAAGTGGAAGGATCACCTAAGCTTAGCAGGTCGAGGCTGTGGTGGCCATGAGCATGCCACTGCACTCCAACTTGGCACAGAGTGGGACTCCAACTCAAAAAAAATCTTGACTCATACCAGCCTGGGCAAAATAGCAAGACCTTGTCACTACAAAAAAATTTTAAAAATTAGCTGGACATGGTGATGCACACCTGTAGTCCCAGCTGCTTGGGAGGCTGATGTGGAAAACTCAAAAACCACCACTGGAGCCCAGGAGGTTGAAGCCATGGTGAACTATGATTGTGCCACTGTACTCCAGCTTGGGTGACAGTGAGACTCCAACTGAAAAAAAACAAAAACAAAGCAAAAAACCCCCACAAAACTCTTGACCCATGGGAGAGGCAGGGAGGAACCCAGGGTTCCCTATACAGCCAAGAACTAGCGGCCCCTGACAAATCTCTCTTCACCCTCTGATTGGGCACCGTCATTTCTGTTTTATGTCCAGGGAAGTTGGCCCTCAGAACACTGGGCCACACAGCTGGCAGGGACCTGGCCCACTGGACAGTCTAGTCCCCATGGCCTTGAACACCAGCCTTCCTCTGGGAAGCTGCCAGCCACAGAGCTAGAAAGGAAGCAAGATTCGTCTGAAATGCACTTGCTGTTCTGATGATCCCAAAGATGGAAGCCCTTTTCGTTCTTTTTTTCTTTTTGAGTTGGAGTCTCTGTCACCCAGACTGGTGGGCAGTGGCCGCTCCCGGCCACCGCAGCCTCGACCTGCTGGGCTCCGGCGATCATTCTGCCTCAGCCTTCCAAGTAGCTGGAACTACAGGCATGTGCTACCACACCCGGCTAATTTTTTTGATTTATTGTAGAGTTGAGGTCTCGCCAAGTTGCCCAGGCGGGTCTCAAACCCACGGACTCAGGCAATCCGCTCACCTCAGCCTTTCAAAGCATGGGATTACAGGCTGAGCCACAGAATCCAGCTGGAAGCCCTTTTCAAGATGGAGGCCTGGCCGTGATTAGGCTTAAGTGTGGTCACGGGTCCCTGGAACATCTGGTGGTGGTGTGTGGTGGCCCCCTCAGAACATGAGCTTTTCTTGCTCGAATTCTGGTCTGGGTCTTGAGTCCCTTTGGAGGAGGACAGGAAGTAATGCTAGTCTCATTAGCAATGCCTGATGACTCTTAAGCTCCTAATGCCTTGAGCGCTAGGCAGGTTGTTGGACTAGAAAATCATACTGGCCTTACAAGATAGGTACAATTCTAGCAATTTGTTTTCTTTTAGTTTTTAAAATCAGTGTATAGTGAAGTAAACGTGTGTGTGTGTATGTGTGTGTGCACTCTTGTGTGAAATTTAAGACATGCTTGTCAGGTGACTACCACCAGCATCCAGACACAGAGTAACTCCGTCACCCCCAAAACTCTCATGATGTTGCTATTATAGTCATTTTTTTTAGTTGGGATCTCACTCTGTCATCCAGGAGTGCAGTAGCATGATCCCAGCTCACTGCAGCCTTGACCTCCTGGGCTCAGACTGTCCTTCGGCCTCCGCCTCCCAAGTAGCTGGGTCTACAGGTGTGCACCACTTTTTAGAGGCAGGTCTTGCTATGTTGCCTAGGCTAGTCTTGAACTCCTGGGTGCAAGCAATCCTCCCTCCCCGGCTGGGATTCCAGGTGTAAGCCACCGCACCTGGCCTAACCTGAACGTTTTATTTTTTTCTCATGTGATTTCCCTGCAGAAGGTGGGCTGCTCTCCCTGGGTACTCCGCGATCCTGGCTTCTCCCCTCCTGGCTCTGCCCTCCCCAGGTGTGTGGACCCTCCCCTTAGCCTGGCAGTGGCTGGGAGAGAAAGGAGGAAGGGGTGGGGGGGAGGTGGCAGGTTGAGATGTGGTCATGTTGTGGTGCCATCACTTCTGCTCACACTTCCACATCCAGAACTCAGGGACCTGGTCACCCCCATGTGCAGGAGAGGTCAAGAGGCGTGACCCCACTGCATGCCCAGGAGGTGGAGGGAAGAACAGGCTTAGATGAGTGTGTGAGTGAGCACATCCCTGTGGGGGTCACTGAAGTCGCTGTTTTTTAGCCTTCCACCATTTTAGTACCTTCATAATTTTTGGCATATTCTTAAGCAGTGTGTGTTATTTACTTAGTAGTATTTTTTTAATGACTTAGTTTTTAAATTCAACACTTATATTGATAACATAAAAGTAACTTTGTAACATCTTTGAAAATGGAAAAATAATATCACCTGCATAAAGTGATACAAAGAACTGCAACACTGTTCAGTTCTAGCTAGATGGGGGACTGAAATTGCTCTTAAAAAAGAGATACTGTTGCCTGATACTTTATTGTGCTGGAAACAAACAAAAACAAACAACAGAAGATACCAGAAGTGCTAGGGAGGAGATATTAAAGATGGAATTGTATCACACTTTCTCATTTATATTCTCAGAATACTCAAAAGAGTTGAACAGGCCAGGCATGGTGGTGGCCCATGCCTGTGATTCCAGCACTTTGGGAGGCTAAGGCAGGAGGATTGCTTGAACCCAGGAAGTGGAGGCAGCAGTGAGCTATGATGCCCCAGTGCATTTCATCCTGGACAATAGTGTGAGACCTTGTCTTGAGAGAGAGGGCATGGAAGGGGGCGGGGGATAGAGAATATGAGAGAGAGAGAATGAGAATAACATTCTCATTGTAAGGTTTGATGTCATTTAACCACCAGCTCCCCATATTACCTGATGTCACCCTAGTCTCCACTGGCGGCATGAGTGTTACGCTTTGGGAAGTACTGGTTTAGGGGACAGCCAGCATGCAATTTATGCAAAGATAAATCAAATCCAAAACTTGCCACAGGGAGAGGTGGATGAAAGTGTCCCTCTCACCCAGTGGCACTCATCAGTGTGCAAAAGACTTTATAGTTTGTAAATTTTAGCACCTTGACCCGTGAGGTAGGAAAGCATGGTATCACTTTACCATTGGGGAAACTGAGGCCTACAGCAGGGCGTGATCCCCTTGGAGTCACACAGTAGACGTGGTGCTCTGTCCATGGCCCCTGGCTGCCATTTGTGACCAAGTCCGTGTGTACTGGGTGGGGGTCATGTTTATTCATGCTGTCCTCCCATCTCTCTATCTCTGCCATCAGTCACCTGCCTGGTACCTGTGGCTGCATTTGCACAGGAACACTGGCCTCCCCGGCCTGCTCCAAAGAGCCAGGAAATCATAAGGCAGCCCTGGACTTGCTTGGGAACTTGTCACCGAGTCACTGGCCCAGTGGGTGACAGCGTTGGCAGGTACTGTCTGCTGGGGATGGCCCAGCTTCGAAGAGGGCTGCCATGAGTCCCTGTGTGTCTTTCTGACACTGTCTGTGCACTCAACCGCAGTGGGATCAGCTCTCGGGTTGTGGAGTCTGGATTACGTCCCAGCTCCTAGTCCCCCCCATGCCCCCGCATCCCATCATAACCACACCAAGCCCACCTGTTATACACCCAGGCTTCCCAGGGTCTCCCAGCAACACAGCCAAATTGATTCTCATTGTGGGATGAGGAGGTTGAGGCCCAGGGAAGTTGGATTTGTTCATTCATTCATTATTATTTGGAGGAATTCTGGGAAAACAATGCTGACACGGTTCACCTTCAAGTGGCTCCAGGCTACAGGGGAGATGGACAGAGCAGCAGGGGACAAACAGTTGTACAAGTGGGTATTTCCATTGCGATAATCACGGAGGAAGGAAAGTGGGCTTGTGAGGGAGAGTTACAGAGCTCACTGACAGCATGGCCAACTAGCACCCTTCCTCCAAGAGGTCTTCCCGGGTCGCCTCCCGAGTCTGACTTGTGTCACCCGCCTCCCACTGACTGCACCTTTTACAGCAGCTGGACAGGCTCTTGGGTCACCCAGCACAGCCGCAGTGCTGCGTTTGTGCGGTGGTCGTTTTGCATCCACCTGCCTTGGTGAAGTCCACGCTCTTGAGTGCAGCCTGTCTGTTTGGTCGTCACAGGGTCCTGGGGCCGAGCCCGGGCCTGCACAGGGCAGGGGCTTGGCGAATATTCACTGGATGAAGGAAATGGAGAAGCAGGGGGTGCTGGCTGAGACCCTGCGTGGTGGCTGGGCCCACCTCCCCCGGGAGGGGGTGCTTTGTTGCCATATCTCTTTGTGCTTGGGAAGTGTTTCTAGTTTTCTCCAAGAATTTATGTCAACTGTGTCTTGAGGAAGTGGAAAGTCAGACATTACTCAGGCTGTGTCTGGGAAAGAGTGGGTGGCTACTACCTGCCCTGAGGGGATGCCCACCCTCTACCCCAACCCCGTTAGCTCCCCTTGCCTGGAATGGCACCTTGGGCCCCAGGATCTGAGTAAGGGAGGTTAGGAGGGCAAGGACTTTGATGTCCCGTCCTCACTCCCACCTGGGCTCAGGTGCTCGATCGTTCCCATTTTGAGGCATCAGAGGCTCAGAGAGGTTGAGGGCCTGGCCCAGACTCACACAGCTGAAGAGTCACAGAGCCCAGCCCTGGCAAGGCTTCCCATCCCCCAGAAAGTGGCACTTCTTCTGTGGTCACTTCACCCTGGAGAGCTAAACCGCCTGGTTTTCAAGTTGAGTGACTTCATGCTCCCATCTCATCTCCTGTGCAGTCCCTGGAGAGGCCGTCACTCGGCCTGGGAATCCGCATTCTCATGAGTGTCTCCAGCAATTCTTAGGATCAGGCAAGTTGGGGAACCCTGAGTGAGTGTCCCTGTGATGTGTCACATGTAACTCTGGAACTGGGCACCACAGATCTTGGTGAGCTTGATAATGACCACCACAAAAACCACTGCTGGACTGAGGGCTTGGGAAGCCCTGGGAAGCGAAGTGTGTGGTCTGTGGTGATTGTTGCTCTGCAGATGAGGAAATCAAGGTTCAGGGGGTTGAGAGTGAAGGCAGGGGTTCCTCCCATGTTTGCCCAGCCATGCAGTGGGAAAGGGGCCGCAAAACACAGCTGCTCTGAATTTGAGTCCTGTGCTCTTTTTACATGGCTGGCCACATCACCAGTCTTGGTGAGTGCCAGGTCCTCAGACCCCCAGTGAGGTGGCTGTGTGATTTTTTATTTTTTGAGTCAAGGTCTTCCTCTGTTGTCCAGGCCGGGGCGCAGTGGCATGATCATGGCTCACCACAGCCTCAACCTCCTGGGATCTGGTGATCCTTCCGCCTCAGCCTCTTGGCTAGTTGGGACTGCAGGCGTGGGCCAGCACACCTGGCTAATTTTTTAAAAAAAATTTTATAAGGATAAAGCCTTGCCATATTGCCCAGGCCGGTCTTGAACTCCTGGGCTCAAGCCATCCTCCCTCCTCGGCTGGGGCTCCAGATGTGAGCCACTGCACCTGGCCCAGCTGTGGTTTTGACTCCCCTCTGTCCCTCGGCACAAAAGCTGACCTGTCCGGTCTGCACCCACATGTGTCTGGAAGGACATCTGGGGGCGGTGACGTAGAAGTCAAAACATTGACTGAGCGTTGACCCACAAGCTACAAATCTGTCGCCTTCTTTGGGTCTCATAGTTCTGGGGACACCCTCCTCCCCAAACCCCCACCCCATCTTACGGGTGAGAAGACTGAGGTGGAGCGATGCGTCCTGGGGTCTGCGTGCATCCAGGTCCTGGGCTGGTCAGGGTCGGTCATGATGGAAGCGGAGGGGCCTGGTAGACGAGGCCAGTCCCTTCATGTTGGTGTTGAGGGGACCAAGGTCCCGAAGGCAGGGGTTCCTCCCATGTTTGCCCAGCAAGCTGGGCATGGGAGCTTCATGCTTTCAGCCCGTGCTGCCCTTCCCTGCCTTGGCTCTAGGTGGCCACACTCAAGGCCAGGCGACATGTCCAAGCTGAGCCAACCCTGAGCTGAGCCAACAGGAGGCGTGAGCAGACTCACTGCCCCGTTCCGCCTTGCCCCATCCTGGTCCCTCGCTGTGGGCCAGCAGGTCACCCGCGTGGATCGCTGCCTGCCCCCACACCCTCCAGAGCATTACGAGCCACCTGAGGCTCCAGAGCCAGTGTTGCCTGCTGCCCGGCAGGCCTGGCTGGCTGGACAGGACTGGGGAGGAGGGGGAGGCAGGACCAGGCGGAGCACGGGGAGGCCTAGGGTTAAGGAGTCCAGGGAACTTCCGTCCCAATTCCAGCGCTCCCACCCACTTGCTGTGTGTCCTTGGGTGTGCACTTCACCTCTCTGAGCTTGTTTGCTGGCCTGCAAGTGGGAATATAATCCCTGACCACCCAGGGTTGCTGTACTGCATTCACAAGAAGGGCCCACGGTCCCAGGGCCATCGTAGGTCCTGATTTAGCATCAGGGCCCCTGTCTTTTCTTCCCTCATATAAGAAACTTCCTGATGAACTCAACCTTCTAAAGCAGAGGCTGCAATCTGGTGGCACTGGGGATTGATTTTACTCACAAATGCGGTTCTTCGGTCCTCACATTAAAAAGATTTCATTGGAGCAGTGGCTCATGCCTGTAATCTTGGAACTTTGGGAGGCCAAGGCAGGAGGACTGCTTAAGCCCAGCAGTTCAATATCAGCCTGGGCAACATAGCGAAACCTTGTCTCTAAAAATAAAAATAGGGACCAATTGCGGTGGTCCAAGCCTGTGATCCCAGCACTTTTGGGAGCCTGTTTGGGCAACTTGGCAAGACTATGTCTCTACAATAATAATTAATTAATTAATTAACTGGGCATGGCGGTGCACACCTGTAGTTCCAGCTACTTGGAAGACGAGGCCGAAAGGATTCACCTGAGCCAGCAGGTCGAAGCCATGGTGAGCCATGGTCGTGCCGCTGCACTTCAGCCTAGGTGACAGAGTGAGACTCCAACTCCAAAAAAAAATTAACCAGACATGGAGGTGTGCGCCTGTAGTTTAGCTACTTAGGAGGCTAAGGTGGAAGGATCGCCCAGGAGTTGGAGGCTGTGGTGAGCTCTGATCACGTCACTGCACTCCAGCCTGGGCAACAGAACAGAGCAAGACCCCAACTTAGAAAAAGAAAAGAGAGACATTGAATGGAATGGCAGCATTTCTTAACGAGAATATGTCATGTTCAAGACCCACCTAGGCAACTTGGCGAGACCTCATCTCTACAATAAATCAAGAAATTAGCCGGGCGTGGTAGCACGCACCTGTAGTTCCAGCTACTTGGAAGGCTGAGGCGGAAGGATTGCCAGAGCCCAGCAGGTCAAGGCTGCGGTGGCCGGGAGCGGCCACTGCACTCCAGTCTGGGCGACAGAGTGAGACTCCAACTCAAAAAAAAACCTGGATTTGCAACGCATCTGGAAAGTGGGTCTCACCAGCCATGAGGCAACCCACAGCTTCGTGGAGGAGCAGCCGTCCATGCGGATGGGCCCAGCTCCCCATTGTGCCCTGCTGCCTCACACCCAGCCTGCTCCCCCGTGTGTGAGACCAGCCCCCCAGTTCTTAAGGGGCCAGCTCAGGGAGAGAGGGGAGTCTGAGGGACACTGGGCCACAGGCAGAGTCTGTGATCCTACGAGTGGGGAGTTGTGAGGGCTGGGACCCGCACTGCAGGGCCTCGCCAGGGAGGGGAGTGTGGTTGGTTTAGGATTCTGAGTACCCTGGGACTCTCTGAGCCGGAAGGATGGTTTTACAGGGAAACTGAATGGATTCAACCTGGTGAAGTGGCGGTGTTGAGAACCCAGGCTCCCAGGACAAGCTCCCTGAAGAAGTGTCTGTGCCCCAGCTCTGCGTCCTTGGGCAGGTCACCACACTTCTCTGGACCACACCTGTCTCCTCTGCAGAATGAGGGTGGTGGGTTGTTAACACATGTACCCAACACATGGCAGGTGCCCCACGGATGTCAGGGACCCACATGTGTCCATCTCCAGGTGGGAGATGTGCCTGCTCTTCTTTAGGGGCTGTCTGTGAAGGCTGCTGGTGAGATGGGCCTGGATCTGGAAGTCCCAAGCAGAGACAAACGTCACTAGACCTGTGCCTGCCAGTAGAGAAAGCATCCAAGGAAACCACCAAAGCATCAGGAGTCTTGTCTCCATTTGATGGGGTGGGCATGGAGAGGTCAGGGCTGCTTTTTAAAATTTGTGTATTTATTTTGGGAGTAGGTCTTGTTCTGTTGCCCAGGCTGCAGTGCTCTGGCTCAATCGTAGCTCACTGCAACCTTGAATTCCTGGACTCAAGCAATCCTCCTGCCTCAGCCTCCCATCTCAGCCTTCTGAGAAACTGTCTAATTTTTTTTTCCATTTTTTTCACAGATGAGTTCTTGCAGTGTAGCCCAGGCTAGTCTTGAACTCCAATCCTCAAGCAATCCTCCTGCCTCAGCCTCCCAAAGTGCTGGGATTGCAGGCATGAGCCACCACAGCCAACCAAGTGTTGTGTTTTTTTGTGCCTCCACTTCGAGCCCAATGCTAAGGCACCATCAAGGCTACTCCATGGGAAAGAGGAAGAATGTGAGAACCAGAGGCAAGCTGTTCGTTCTCTAAAACAAAGATGTGGTCTGCCCAGGTGCCCTCTGTCGGTCAGTAGCCTGCAGGAGCTGGGTTTTGCTGGCCAGTGTCAAATCACAGAGGCTTCTTGGCATCTAACCCAGGCCACCTCCACACAGTGTCCTCTGGTGGGCCTCACACCAACAGTGGATGGCAGGGGCCCAGGCAGGGACCTCTCCTCTAATAGAAGCTAGTGGCATTTGGGAGACAGTAGAGACCAGTGGGTAATAGCTTGATCTCCAGAGTCTGCTGTGAGGATCTCAGCAACATGAACTAGAGACCAGCTCTTCCTTGTTCACCACTGAGTCCCTGAGGCCAGGACAGTGCTAGGCACTTGGAAGGCTCTTTCAAAAAAGTGTTGAAGCTGAGGCAAGAGGATCACTTGAGAACAGGAGTTTGAGGTTGCAGGGAGCTAGCAATGCTCACACCTGTGAATAGCCTCTGCTCTCCAGCCTAGGCAACACCGTGAGATCCTTAAAAAAAAAAAAGAAAAATTGGTCAAGCATGATGACTCATGCCTATAATCCCAGCATTTTGGGAGGCCAAGGCAGGGTGATCACTTGAGCCCAGGAGTTCAAGACCAGCCTGGGCAACATAGCAAGACTTCGTCTCCACAAAAAACATAAAAATAAAAAAATAAAGAGAAAAGAAAAAAGGTGTCAAATAGTAAGTGAGCAGATTCTCCCACTCGGATGTGACTCACAGTTCTCTGGTTTGCGATGACTCTGCAACTCTGCATCCTCAGAGGGGATGGTAATGGTACCTTCTCCCTGGGGATGGCAGTTTCAATGAGATAATGTGTAAATTGCTCGGTGGCAGTTCCCACCCAGCTGTCGTAAGTGCTCAGCTGTGTGGCTGGGATTCCTGTTGGGCCTGGACATGGGTTCACATGTGGGGCTCTGGCCCTGTGAGTGATGGTGTTACAACTGTCCCTTTCCCTGAGCATGCTCGTTTGGCTAAAGGAGAGACTCTGGGGAAACCACCCATTTGTCAAAGAAGCACTGTGTGCACTTACATGTGTATAAGTGTAGGTGTGCACACATGTGTGTCCGGGTCCTTGCTGCAGGCCTGCAGGGTGGCCCTCAGCACCCCATCTGGTGTCATGCCATGGACTCCCAACAGCATGGGGCTGTGGGATATGGAGTTTGTGTCCACCCTTTTGCCAGGCTTGGCCGGTTTGCCATGGAACATGGCAGCTGGAAAGAGGTTGCATAGAAGATGTGATATGCTACATGTGCTCTGGGCCCAGAGCCCCAGGAGCTGGTGAGTGGCTCTGGGCCCACTCCGGCCTCTGGTGGGAGCAGCTGCAGGAGCCATGCTGTGGTCCCCATGGGGGTGGACTGGCCGTCAGAAGTCCCTTTGTACCCCAGACTCCTGGGGTGAAGCTGGCCGGGCTGCCCAGAGGTGCCTTCCTCAGTGAACCCCTCTGCCATCTCTCACCTGCTCCCAGAATGCAGACCTAGCATTTCCCTCGCTCGATTCCCATGGCAGCCCTGTGGGGAAGGAGTAGCGCTTTCCACACATGGGAAAATTGAGGCTTACAGGGTCTGTCTGCCTGATAGGCCATTGGCAATTTGTTAGGTAAAATGCAGATTCCCATGGCCCCACCTGGAGGTTGTGATGTGGGAATCGGGGCCCAGGCCTCTATTTTAAGCAGCCCTTGTGGGGAGCCGTGAGGATCAGGGGAGTGGGAGGCACAGTGAGACTCAGGGCCTCTCAGAGCTGGGGCTGTGTTCTGACAGCCGCATCTCCGCTCAGGGCTGTCCTCAGCCTCCCCGGGTGAAAAGTGATGGTCTCGCCAGGGTCCTGGTGACAACTCCACAGCAGCCGTGAGCACATGGGGGACGAGACGCCTGCGTGTGGTGAGAGCTCAGTAAGCATTGGTTTGTCTCTGTGATTCCACATGGATTCACCATCAGAGCAGTTTAAGAAACAACCACTGAAGGTGTCCGTGTGTGACCTCAGTATGACCTCCTCAGAGGGCGACTTTCTCGGAACGTGGGAGCCAGGGCTGCTTGTCCCATTTTAGAGATGAAACGGCAGCAGACCTTGATCACGGCCTTTGGTTATACATCACTGATGAGGAAATTCAGCCCCTGCCAGGACCTAGCCATGGAGTCGGTGTATGCTCCCCGTGCCTGCGGAGGCTTCCTCCTGGAAGGCAGGGCCCTCCAACGGCCCAGAGCTGAGTGAGCCGGGAGTCGTGGGTCCCCACGTGAGTGTGGGTAGATGTGTGTGTGTGATGAGTGAGCATGAGTGGGTGTGTGGATGGGTGTGTGTGGGGGTGAGTGTGTATATGACTGTGGCTGGGTGTGTGTTTGAGTGAGTGTGTGGGTGAGAATAGGTGTGTGTGTGTGTGTGTGTGTGTGTGTGTGTGTGTGTGTGTGGATGGGTGTATGAGTGAGTGTGTGTCTTTGGGTGTGTGGGTATGTGGGTGTGTCTGTGTGTGTAGAGTGTGGGTGTGTGTATGAGTGAGTGAGTGTGTGAATGTGGATGTGTGTGTGTGAGTGTGGATGGGTGTGTGCTTGAGTACATGTGTGCATCACCCTGCAGCGGACCGGGTCATGGCCGGGGCTGGTCCCCGCCTGGCCCCTGAGCTGTAGGTTCAGACTCTGGCCATCCGTGACCCTGAGCAGGTCTGAGCGAGTGAATGACGCTCTCACTTGTTTCTACTTATTTTTCCCGAGTACTTGTGTGGCTCCCGTGCATTTCAGTATTTAATGGTAGGTGTGTTTGGTTTTTATTTGGGAGTTTGGTGATGCTTTTGTGACTAGAAATATGCCCTAGGAACACAGCTTTTGTTTGTATGAGTTAGCCTCTGGGAAATGGGTTTTGTTGCTTGTGTTTTACTTGAAGCCATGGTTTCCAAGAAACCACTGAGGACATTCAGTGCAGAACCATGGTACTGAGGGGTTGCTCACATGGGCGCTTGGCCACCAGTGCTCCCCCATGGGCCCCATCCTTCAGTGGATGGGACACGTGGGCTGGGGCATCACAGGTCACCGCACGCCCACTGCCTCCCCTGGGTGGCATTTCCTGGAACACTGGGACACACCTCCAGGCAGGGAGGGTGACGCTCCAGGAGAGCAGTGGGGGCAGGAGAGGAAATGTGACCACCTCCCACCCACACCTGTTCTGGGCCCAGAGAATGGGGCCCACTGTGCCCCATACCCCATGCCAGAGGCCCTGCCCAAAGCACTTCTGAGATGGCCTCGGCCTGCGAGCACCTCATTGGCCCATGTGCTCGTCCGTCCACTTGGGAGTCATCTGTTGGCACCTAGCGTGTGCACACATCGGGCCAAGGCTGGGGTCTTGAACTGACCTGCAGACATGGTGCCCACTCTTGTGGGGTGACATCAGCAGGGAAGATGGACAGTTGCATGATGGGAGAGCTTTCTGAGCAAGGACACCCAGGGAGTCCTGGGTTGGCTGATCTCACCTTGTGCTGGGTTCGAGGAGGGGTTCCCACAAGTTCACCCCTCAGAGGCAAACAGAGCCGCTTCAATGCTGGAGCAGAGATGTGACTGTCAGCACATGGTGAACTGACTGGAAGATGCCCAGGAAGGCAGAACCTTCTGGGTATGGTAGGCAGTGCAGTCTCCATCCTCGGCATGACGAAGCCAGGCACTGCAAGGGGTGGCCGGGTGCCACATGGGGCAGGCAGCCCTCCTAGGATGCTCAGTGAAGACCGGCCGGGGTAGCCCAGTTGGACCAGCCCATAGTTGCTGCCTCTCGAGGTGTCCGGCCTTCTTGCCAAGAGGTTTTTTGAATTCACATTTTCCACATCAACCTGATGTTTTGAAAACATTGACCTTCAGTTCATCAGATGTCACTTATTAAGTCTTAAGTCACATCCCATTCAATTAAAAGAAGACAATAGGCTGGTGACTCAGTCCCTGGCCTTTTGGCAGGAGGCAGCCCTAGACGCTGGAGGCCAGAGGAAAGACTACACCTTATCCCTGGTCCCTATTGTTCCTGGGGCAGGCAGTGTGTTACTCCTGGGAGAGAGGCTAGGCTGGGAATGAGACCTGGCTGGGAGTGAGGCCTGGCTGGGAGGGAAGCCTGATTGGGAAGGAGGCTGGGGCTGGGAGGGAGGCCGGGCTGGCAGTGTGGTTGGAGCAGCTGTGACGGGCCAGGAACACTAGGCCCAGTTGGGGGCCTTGAACTCAACACACTCTTTTTTTTTTTGAGTTGGAGTTTCACTCTGTCACCCAGGCTGCAGTGCAGTGACACATTCATGGCCACCGCAGCCTTGACTTGCCGGGCTCAGGTGATCCTTCCACCTCAACCTTCCAACTAGCTGGAACTACAGGTACACGCCACCATACCCAGCTAATTTTTTAAAATATATATATTGTAAAGATGAGATCTTGCCAAGTTGCCCAGGCAGGTCTTGAACCCGTGGGCTCAGGCAGTCCTCTCGCCTCAGCCTCCGAAAGTGCTGGGGTTGTAGGTGTGAACTGCCACGCCTAGCTGAGCTTCACTCTTGAGAAGCAAGAAGCCCCGGTGGAAAGGCGAGGCTTGCTTACACAGGCTGAAGAGGAGTCAAGGCCACGTATGCAGCAGTGCTTGACTGGAAAAGAAGAGACAGCAGATTGTGTACTGGCAGGGAGTGAATCAGGGTCTTCCTGGAGGAGATGCACTTGAGAGACGAGTTGGAGTGGGGTTGGTGGAGGGAGAGGATTGCATTCTAGCTGAGGGATCTGCAGCACGATAAGAGACTGGGAGGTGGGGACAGTGGTGCGAGAGAGTGGGGGAGACGGGCAGGTTTGGTGGGCGATGGAGAGCCATGGCAGATTCTTGCACACAGGTGGCACTCAGGAAAAAACAGGTTCAAGTGAATGTAAAAACATCCAAGGGCATGGAGGAGGGGAACTGAAAATCGACTGGCGTGGGTTAGTGCGTTTCCCAAGGATGACAGGGGAGTGTCCCTTCCTCGGGGATCACAGTACCTTATTCAGAGCTCCATGGAGGCAGAAGACTGGAGGCTGACATGAGCCTGAAGTCCAGAGCTGCCTCCCTACCCTTGCACTCCAGGGTCCCCATGTGTGAGGTGGGGAGAATAACACGCTGCCTCAGGCTTGAGTGGAGCATCCTTGGGTCGTGCATGCAAAATGCTGTGGGTGTGTAGATAGGGGAGGGAACCTGTAGTCAGTGGCCGGGCCCTGAGGAACCCACAGCGGGAGTCCACCGTTGGGGAATCTGAAGGCCTTGTCAAAAGACAGGGTTGAGGCCCCACGGCCGTGAGTAGACTTTAGGAACCTGTTGATGGACTTGGTTCATGAAAATAAAACAGTAAGCCGGGCATGGTGGCTCACACCTATAATCCCAGCCCTTTGGATTGCCTGGGCTTAGGGGTTCAAGATTTGCCTGGACAACTTGGAGAGACCTCATCTCTATAATAAATCATAAGATTAGCTGGGCATGGTGGCACATGCCTGTAGTTCCAGCTACTTGGAAGGCTGAGGCAGAAGGATTGCCTGAGCCCAGCCCAGCAGGTCAAGGCTGCGGTGGCCATGTGTGCCACAGCACTCCAGCCTGGGTGACAGAGTGAGACTGACTCAATAAATAAATAAATAAATAAATAAATAAATAAATTAAAGTAATACAATAGAGAGAACAGCCGTGGTATTTTACAGATCTTAAATTAGGAACAAGTGGAACTTCTGTCTGGGCATGACAGCTCACATCTATAATCCCAGCACTTTGGGGGGCCGAGGCAGGAGGATCACCTGAGACCAGGAGTTAGAGATCAGCCTGGGCAACATAGTAAGACTCCATGTATAAAAAAAAGCAATGAAGGGAATGTCTTTTAGCATCAATTTTCTCTTCTGTAAAATGGGCTAATACTAGTGTCTGTAAGACGCTGGCATTAGATATGGCTGGGGCCAATTCTCCATGGATGTCCTGGACTGGCCCAACTCTCTATCGCTCCCTGTCCTTTCTCACTGGAGGAGCAAGCACTTCTACCCGGTTTCCAGGAGGCACTGATGGTCGCGTGTCCTTCTTTGCAGGGATTCAAGGCGGAAGGCTGGGACTCGCTGCCTCTTGTGCAGCAACGAACAGCCCCAGCTCTGGCCCCATCCTGGCTGCGAGACCCCAGCAGTCTTTTCCTTCCCCGGGACTCAATTTCTCAATTTTGTCATCTGTCACCATGGCTAATAATAGTGCAGACCCCACCTCCAGAAGTAGTGTGAGGGCAAGGCAAGCTAGTGTGCAGAACTGCCAGTGAGGGTCCAGCCCCCTCTCTTGCATGACTTGGCTCCAGCTCAGGTGACGGCTTCCGGAGTAGGAGTAGTAAAGCCTGGATCTCCTCATCTGCTCTCTGCATCACCTCCCTTTTCACTTTCACCTCCCTAGGCTGGTCATTCATTCCTTCCTTCATACATTCACTTATTCATTTACGAATCTTTCTGCTGGTCATTGTGCTAGGCACTGGGAGACCCAGGGGTGAGCAGCAGGGTGCACCCCTGCCCTCATGAGGATTCAGTTTCAGCCTTTGAATCCCACGCCCCACTAAATGTTTAGTTATCAGTTGAGAGGAGTCTGGGAAGGAAAAATGGGACCCTGAGACCAGGGTCTCTAGGGGGTCCCGGAAGACCTGACGGCAGGGACATTTCATGGCTTAGGTCACTGGGTCATGGAGAGGGAAGGGGCCCAGGTGGAGGGAACGACCCGGCAAAGGTGGGGAAGTGGGAGGTCCCCTGTAGGCAGGCAGAGGTGACTGCAGGGCAGGAGGCAGGGGAGGGCCCCTCCTGGAGAAGTTGCTGGGCCCGGCCATGAGAACCACAAAGGACATGATAAGGAATGTGTCCTAACCTAGTCCCTCGCAGAGCTGTGAGCAGATTCTCCTGGAAAGTTCACTCTGGCTGAAAGGGAAGAGCAAGAGAAAGGAAAGAGACCCATGGGGTCTCTTGCAGTATCTGAGCAAAGCGATGGTGGTCCCCACTTCCCACTAGGGAAACCCTTCCTCTTTTTTTTTTTTGAGTCAGGTTCTCTGCCACCCAGGCTAGAGTAAGTGGCACAATCACAACTTACCGCAGTCTCAAATTCCAGGGCTCAGGTGATCCTCCTGCCTCAGCCTCCCAAGTAGCTAGGACTACAGGCACGCACCATCACACCCAGCTAATTTTTTTATTTTGTAGAGACAAGGTCTCCCTTTGTTGCTCAGGCTGGTCTCGAACACCTGAGCTCAAGCAATCCTCTTGCCTCAACCTCCCAAAGTGCTGGGATTATAGGCATGAGCCACTGCGCCCAGCCTGGCCCTTCCTCTCTAATCACGTGCTAGAGGAATGCCTGACAGTCTGTGCTTAGTGAGACCTGAATCCTGGTGGTGACACAGGATAAGGTCACAGCCACTTGGGGCATCTTCTGCAGTCACAGGGCCATGAATTCTAACCCAGACTGCTTCTGAGGAATTGAGAAGGCTGTTGACGAGGCCCCTTGGTTGCTGGCAGATCCAAGTTCACCGTCTCAGTGAGCCTCACCCTGCGGGTGTGGGTGGGAGGCCCCTGTTGTCCAAATGAAGGATCAGGGGTGGGAGCAAGCAAGGGCCTTGCCAGGATCCTGAGGCTCCTGTTGGCCGGGTGCTTGGGGCCAGAGTCTGTAATTCCCCTCAACAGGTAACTCCAGGGGAGCCCATTCCTTCTCTGAGTTGCTCGGGACAGTCCCACAGTCAAGAGCTCTGTGTCGCCACAGGCCTGTGGCTGGGGGGCCCATGGAGGTCATGAGTCCTCATCTAAGCCACTCCGTCCACACTTGGGCTCCTGACTTCCTAGGATCCCCCAGGTCTGGTGGGCAGTGGGCGGCCTCACCGGGGAGGGCTCTGTCCCTAAGCTCCCCCCATCCTTTCTCTTGATCCTAGGTCAAGGCGGGGCTGTTCCCTCTGCATACCATACCCCTTACATGCACATTTTTCTTCTGTGATTTTCCTGTTTTGATGAGACACTGCTCTGGAGTGTGCAGGTTCCCAAGAGGGGATGGAGGCCCCGGCCCTTCCAGCCAGTCATTCAGCTTTGCTCCCAGGCCCAGCCCCACACCCAGCCGCACATCCGCCAGGGCCGACTGACCCTCCCACCCCCATGCCTCCTTGTTGCCCTTCCCAGCTGACTGCAGACCATGCTCCAGCCTAGAATCTGCCTTGCCCCTCCCCCGTCTGTGTCCGCCAGTCTCTGGGCTGTGAGAGTTTTTTAGAGTTCACGATCCATCTGCACCCCCTGCATGGGGCTGATTGACCGGCTGCCTGTGGGGAAAGGGACAGGACAGGGCGATACCTATCAAGTACATTAGCTCATTCGTTCTTTCATCATATACCCTGGGTGCCTACTCTGTGTCAGGCATTGTTCTAGGTACTGGCATAAAAAGAGTGGGAGTTGCCAGGCATGGTGGCTCCCGCCTGTAATCCCAGCACTTTGGGAGGTGGAGGCGAGAGGATTGCCTGAGTCCAGGGGTTCAAGACCAGCCTGGGCAACATGGCGAGACCTTGACTCTACAATAAATAAAAAAATTAGCTGGGCATTGTGTTGTGTACCTGTGGTTCTAGCTAGTTGGAAGGCTGAGGTGGAAGAATTGCCTGAGCCTAGCAGGTCAAAGCTGTGGTGGCCGTGAGCATCCCACTGCACTCCAGCCTGGGCAATAGAGTAAGACTGACTCAAAAAAAAAAAAAAAAAAAAAAAAAAGGAATGATAGTCTAAGTGTCTGAGAGGTAACAAACTACAATGCCTCCCCTCCCTGTAAGATGTTACTACTCTCATCGGCTCCACTTTGCAGGCTGAAACTGAGACTTGGGGCTAGGCATGGTGGTGTGTGCCTGGAGTCCCAGCTACTTGGGAGGCTGAGGTGGAAGGATCACCTGAGTCCAGGAGGTTGAGGCTGCAGTGAACTGTGATCAGGCCTCTGCACTACAGTCTGGGTGACAGAGTGAGACCCCAACTTAAACAAAACAAAAACTAAAAAAACACTGTGGCTCTCACCTGTAATCCCAGCACTTTGGGAAACCGAGCTGGGGGTTGCTTGAGACCAGGAGTTTGAGACCAACCTGGGCAACATATCAAGACCCTATCTCTACAAAAATAAAAGCAATAAAAAACAAAACAGAGGCCCTGAGAGCTGACACAGGTGTCCAGTGCTGCTGTCGCCTCCCTACCACCTCCTGGGGAGTCATTTTAGAAGCACCCCCCTCCCCTGGAACGCTTACACCTCTGGAACTGAGTGTGGCTGGACTCCAGCCCTGGTGCTGGCCTCAGCAGGTGCCCTTGGGCAGGGGACAGCTGTCAAACTGCATTCAGTGTCCTTGCCAAGACGGCAGTGTGACCGGTGGGCGGCCCCCGCTCCAGCTCGAGAGTGGGCACTGTGCAGCCTGCCGCACTTCCTCCTGCTGTTTCCCACCTTTAGGCCCACCTGCCTGCAGCCTTTCTTAACTCCTCAGCTCTGCTAGAGACTCTTTTGCTGAGGGCTCTTGTCCTAAGTAATGGCAAGCTTTTACTCTCACCTTTGACGCACCTGTAGCCATCTCCAACTCCTGCATGTTTGTTCATTACTTACTCATTCTTTCAACAAGCTGCCTTGATTCAGCACCAGGCCCTGTGCCCGGGAGGGGCTGGGGACACAGGTGAGCTGCAGGTTGCTCAGATGGGCTCAGTTCTTGGATGGGGGAGCAGGGTTGGTGTTGGCGGGAAGGCATGTGCTGACCTTGAAGGACCTTGACAATGACAGTGGTGGTAGCCAACCCTGAAGAGCCTTGTCTGTGCACCTTCACTGTCTTGCCCCCTTACGTCTGTTAATCCATTTAATCTGCACGCCTGTTATTAGGAACATTTCACACATCGAGAAGCCAAGGCACAGAGAGGTCAGCTAACCTGCCTTGGGCTGGGGGTTGGCCTCGCTCTTGCCGACTGGGCAATGGCTGCATGAACAGGCGCTCACCAGGTGATGGGAGCAGTGTGAGCAGGTCTCAGAAGCGTGACTGAGAAAGGCAGGAGAGGCAGGCTGCCTCGAGGCCCGTGAGGCTGAATCCGGGCCAGTGGGTGCCTGGCAGGAGCCCTTTCTGGGCTGTGCCAAGTGCAGGTCCTAGCATCAGGGCCAGGAGAGGGACCAGCGCTCTGGGCCTCTGGTGTAGGGAGGGAGTCCAGGGCGCTGACCACACCCATGTTTCTTTGTGAGCAAAAACATATTCAGTAGCCAGGCTGGAGTCCATAGTATTTGGAGTTCTGCCTGAGCTGGGCCTGGGCTGGTGGGGAGGAAGGGCCCGGCCGGGTGGACACAGATCAGGCCAGCCCTGCAGGAGCCCAGTTCTGTCACTGACCACTGGAGTCACCCTGGGTGAAATGCATCCGCCCTCCTGGGCACTCAGATTTGCCGCAGGGAATGAGCCAGAGTCCTCATCACATGGCCTGCAGGGCCCTGCATGATCTGGCCTCTGTCCCCCTCATGGGCCTCATCCTGTGCCAGCAACCCCCACCGCACACCCACCCCAGCAGCCGTCGCCACTCCTCACACAGGCCAGCCTCATGCTTTGGACGAGCACTGGCCATTCCCTCTGCTTGGAATGCCCTTCCCAGCGCTCAGCATCGCCGGCCCCACCCCTCCCTGGGGTCTCCATCTTACTCTGACAGATCAGCCTGTGTTCCTCCCCACTCTTCCCATCCTCTGGAGCAATCGCATCTCCCGGTGGCTTGTGTATTACCTGCCCCCTCCACGGTTCCCCCAAGGCACAGATCTTGCCCATCTTGTGTTACTCCTGTTGCCCCATGCCATCTGTGTGACTGGTACTTGCGGACACTGTACCCAGCGAGTGTACAGACACCTATCGGCTAGAGGAATGGGCCTCAGTTTCCACGTCCACCCAGGTGTGAGGTGCTGGCCTCGTGCGGGCTTGGTGCCCACTGTATCACTCTGTCTTTTCTCATTGCTGGGCCAGCCCAGTGCTCACCAGGTGATGGGTGGGGCAGAATGTGAGAAGGAAAGAAGGAAGAGGAGAAGAAGTCACCCGGCAACTTTTTAAGACCAAAAAAAGAATAAGAACAGGTATTCCAATTAGTGAGTGGTGGAATGTGAAAGTCGCCTTTGCAACACCACAGTCATAATGCTTCAGTTGAAGTCCACTGATGGACGCTGAGATTATTTCCTGGTAGTTGAAACTGAACCAAGGTGTTCGTACAGGCTCAGAGCCTCTTCCCCCACATATTGAATAAGGACAAAGGGGGCAATAGTCACTTGACAGACCCCATCTTAGCCAAGCGAGGAAGGCTGCCATCCCTACTAACAAGACCCATGCTATCACGTCCCCTGACACGGTCCACCGAGCAGGGTGCGTAACTGTTGTATTCTTCTCAGTAACGTACAATCTGGAGACGTCAGACAAGCCTGGCTTGAGGGACATTCTAGAAAATAACTGACAAGTATTCTTCTAAAAGGTCACAGTCATGAAAGACAAAGGAACCGTCACAAACCAGAAAAGACATAGCTAAATGCAGTGTGGGGCACTGGACCACAAAAAGGGACATTAACGGAAACTGGTAAGATCTCACTAAACTGTATAGTTAGAAGATTGTCCCCAAGTTAATTCCTTAACTCTGAAAATTTTTCTTTCTTTCTTTCTTTTTTGAATAGGAGTCTCACCCCGTTGCCCAAGCTGGAGTGCCTGGCACACTCACAGCCACTGCAACCTTGACCTGCTGTGCTCAGGTGATCCTTCTGCCTCAGCCTTCCAAGTAGCAAGAACGACAGTTGTGTGCCACCACACGCAGCTAATTTTTTGGTTTGTTACAGGGATGAGGTCTCTCCAAGTTGCTCAGATTGGTCTTGAATCCCTGGGCTCCGGCAATCCACTCGCCTCCGCCTCCCAAAGTGTTGGGATTGCAGGCATGAGCCACCATACTCGGCAAGCCCTGAAAATTTTTCAACGGCCATGTAGGATGTTACCATGAGGGACAGCTGGCGAAGGGAGTGTGGGAACTCTCTGGACTATTGGTGCAACACTTCCATAAAACGAAAGTGACTTCATCGTAAATAATTTAAAGGGTGACATAGGTTGGGCGTGGTGGCTCATGCCTGTAATCCCAGCACTTTGGGAGACCTAGACAGGAGGACCACTTGTGACTAGGAGTTCAAGACCAGCCTGGACAACATAGCGAGACCTGTCTCTACAGAATAAATAAATAAGTAAATTAGCTGGCAGTGGTGGCATGCACCGGAAACCCCAGCTACTCAGGAGGCTGAGGTGGAAGGATCACCTGAGCCCAGGAGGTCAAGGCAACAGTGAGCTGTGATCATACCATTATATACGTCAGCCTGGGCAACAGAGTGAGACCCTGACTCAATACATAAGTAAATTATAGAAAGTAAATGGATAGACTCACTTTTTAAAAAATGTGAATAGATGAGTTTTAAAAAGCAAACATTTGACCTCATCCCTTGATGTTGAAGACCAGTAGTGTCACCTGCCATGAATCCAGGGTACTTAGAAAACTCAAAATGATGAGAAGAAAGTTTGAGCCTAGAGCTATTGCTAACCGAAGTTCCTGAGCTTGAAGCCTGTTCTTTTTATTAAAAAAGTGAGATTGTAGCTGGGCTCGGTGGCTCAGCCTGTAATCCCGCGCCTTTGGGAGACTGAGGTGAGTGGATTGCCTGAGCCCGCGGGTTCGAGACCTGCCTGGGCAGATGAGACCTCATCTCTACAATAAAAAAAAATCAGCCGGGCGTGGTAGCGCGCGCCTGTAATTCCGGCTACTCGGAAGGCTGAGGCGGAAGGATCGCTGGAGCCCAGCAGGTTGAGACTGCGGTGGCCGGGAGCGGCCACTGCACTCCAGTCTGGACGACAGAGTGAGACTCCAACTCAAAAAAAAAAAAAAAGTGAGATTGTTCGGTATTAAAAGACCTACTAGCCCCAAATGAGATTTCCTTCTAAACTTTATGAAGAGACTTGAAGAGGTGGGAAAACGTATCACTTCGATGACCAATTCGTGTCGTTTGCTTCCTGTCTGGGTTCCACCTAAAACCATCTATGGGAGCCCACTGTGCAGTGTCTGCAGAGCCACCAACCTCCTTCTTGAGGGGCAGGAGACAGAGGGCCCTTGGGCATAATCTGCCACATGGTCAGGCTGGGTGGCCGTGAGTCCTCTCTCATCTAGAAACTCAGGTCTGAAATTGTTTGTAGGTCTGAAGCTACTTTCTCCAGGCAGCTGTCTCTGATTTTTCCTTATTATTATAGTATTTAGCTCTTTAAAAAAAAAACATTGAACACGTGACTTTCTTGAAGGTATTAGGATTAGTTTCATAGTGTATTATCGTTCCTATTTTATTCTGAGAGCTGGGCTGTGTCGTGCTTAGATGGTACCTGCTATGTCCCTGTGCTGGGTATGACTCAACCGAACAGGTCCTGGGGTTGCCTTTGACACCTACCTTCTGTAGGAAGTACATCTTCTATCGCAATCCAGAATGCAGTGTATACAAACTGAACAAACAATGCTTCACCAGCTACAGGCGATGCAAATAGATATTTTGTATTCTATGGTAATCTGTCTCTTTTTAGTTTTTATTTTTTGAGTCGGAGTCTCACTCTGTCACCTAGACTGGAGTGCTCTCAGCCACTGCAGCTTCGACCTGCTGTGCTCCGCCTCAGCCTTCCAAGTAACTGGAACTACAGGCGTGCTTTACCACACCCGGCTAGTTTTTTTTTGATTTATTGTAGAGACGAGGTCTCGCCAAGTTGCCTGGGAGGGTCTTGAACCCGCGGGCTCAGGCAATCCACTTGCCTCGGCCTCCTGAAGTGCTGGGATTACAGGCTGAGCCACTGAGCCCGGCCCTGTCTCTTTTTCATAATCCTAGTTGACACCCACTAAATTGGTTTCTCAACTCACCAATGGTCCTGACTTGCAACTGGTAAAACTTCGCTGCAGAGTGTTTAAGCATGAACCATATTAACAGGACCCATTTTTTTTTAGCACCTGTTATATAGGCGCGGTGCTGAGCCATGTCTCAGTTGCTCCTGACCATGTTTTGCATGTCAGGAGGGGAATCATTTTAGCCCTGCTCGCACAGCAAGGGCAGAACTAAGATTCCAGTCCCGGTCATCCTGGCTGACGTCCCTGTCCTTGGGGCTATGGAATACTTCCCCTTTGCATCCGCCGTGCCTGGCGCAAGGTTGGTACCCAAGGGAGGTGATTAATACGTGAATAAAGGAAGCAGATATCAAGTTGACGGAGAAAGAAATTCTAAAACGGTCTTTTGTATTACCCTGGCCAGGTGTGGTGGCTCATGCCTGTAATCCTAGCACTTTGGGAGGCCAAGGCGGGAGGATCTCATGAGGCCAGGAACTTGAGGTCATTCTGGATAACATAGCAAGACCCCATCTCTACTAAGTATATATCCCTAAACTAGTGTAAAGGATTTCAAAACCTGACTGATTTGATTTTTTTTCTTTTGAGGGTAATATTTAAGTTGATACATTTCTGACCATCAAGTGTCCTCATCTTAAGTGGGCAGCCCGGTGACTTTTACATACATACCCCCATGTGTTCACCCCCAGACCAAGGTACAGACCATTTTCAGCACTCCAGAAGCTCCCTCGTACCCCTCCCAGCCAGCACTCCGCTGCCAGATGTCCTAACCCTGCTTCCCACCCCACATGTAAGTTTTTTCTGTTCCTCAGTGTCACTTGAGTACATTTGTACTATCTGTGTGTCAGGCTTCTCTCAATCTTATTACATCTGTGGGTTTCATTCATGTTACTATATCACTAAGTCACTCAGATGATCCTCTTGCCTTGGCCTCCCAGAGTACTGGAATTACAGGCGTGAGCCACTGTGCCTGGCCTGCAGTGAGGGGTTTTTTGTTTATTTTCTGAGAGTCAGGATCTCACTCTGTCCTCAGATCAAATCACTACACACCTCAACCTCCTGGGTTTTTTTTTTATTCCAGCTTCAGGCAGGTGGCAGCTGCCTTTATTTGGTTCCTGTTTTGGGCACAAGCAGAGTAGGTGGCAGTGATGCTTGCTGAATGAATGAATGATGCTTATGGAATGGATGCTGAGTGAATGAATGAATGATGCTTGTGGAACGGCTGCCTGAATGAGTGAATGAATGAATGAATGATGCCTGCAGGGCTAATGCTGAATGAATGAATGATGCTTGTGGAAAGGATGCTGAATGAATGTGTGAACACAGCATGATAGAACAAAGCAGAGGCACCGCCGTGTCTGGGTGGAGTCTCCACAGACCCTGCTAGGCTCTGGGCCATGGGAGCTCTGAAGGCCAAGGGTTTGAGTCCCAGACCCAGAGCTTCCTGGCAGTGTTATCTCGGGCAACCGTGACCTTCCTTACCTGGAGAGTGGGGATTCTGGCAGTTCCCCTCTCCCAGGTCACTGACACCGTGTGGTTGGGGAGGGGGGAGCACTCTGGACCCTGTGGGGTGGTGGCCTCCCAGGCGGGTGGGGCTGATTTGGATGAAAGGCCTAGGACGATTTGTGGGCGAGCCCGGAGTCCCTGTTTCCTCCAGCAGTCCCACGGAGCCCACATGAGCTGCTGCGGCTGCCCCGTAACCATTCCCTATGTCCCTCCTTCTGCCCTTGGAGGCCATAAGAACACCCGTGGGCTGGCCTTGGCCTCACGGTTGCAGCCCTCTGCTGTCATTTGACGCCAAGAAGACAGCAGGCAGGCCTTGGCTGGCTGCAGAGCTGTTGCCACCCTGCTCCTGGCCACCGGCGGCCACTGGGCTGGGCTGGGCAGGGCAGGTTGGCACTGGTCTCTCCCCACAGCCCCTCTACCCGGCACTGGCCAGCAGACTCCCTGCCACATCCTCAGATACGCCTGCAGCTCCCGTCCCCCTGCCACCCCCCCGCCCACATTCTCTCCACCAGGCTGTTCACAGGTAACACCAAGGCCTCTTCCTCATGGAGAAGCCCTCCTGGGGGCTAAGGGCTCTTTCTGCACTCATTTGTGATTTCATTTGTTTCTCAAAATTGCCTTAGGAGGCAGACGTAGTCCCCCTCCCCATTTCACAGATGAGGTCTAGTCAGTTGCCTGAGCAGTCAGAATTTGAACCCACAGCCTGGGATGCCTCTACTTTTCCCATGCTGCTCTGCAGGGGAGAGAAGACACACGAAAGTTCATGAGTGTAGCAATGGTCAAAGTGCTGGTGATGGTGACAGGCCCAGTTTACATCCACCGTGTGTACCTGCTCCATGCCATGAGCTGCCACCGGTGCTTCACACACACTTCTGCATTTTGTCCTCACTCCCCAGAGATGAAAAACGAGAGGTTCGGAGAAAAATATGTCCCAAATCAGGCAGCCAATTTATGAGCGGCAGAGCCCCTGGCTCTGACAATACCCAGGGCTTGAAGGCAGACACCCTGGTCCGTCCAGACCATGGCACATTGCCCAGCGCTGAAAAGACACAAGCTGTCAAGCTGTGCCTAGACACAGAGGAGCCCTAGATGCCAACTGTTAAGTGAAAGATGCCCATCTGCAAAGGCTGCTCACCGTGTGATTCCAACGATAGGGCATTCTAGAAAAGGCAGAACTGTGGAGGCAGTAAGAGGGGTGCCTGGGGCTGGAGTGAGGGAAGGATGAGGAGGTGAAGCAAAGATTCGGCGTGAGACTCCCTGAGATGCTGTGATAATGGTGGGTCGTCCAACACCAGCAGTGACCCCAGTGTAAACCCTGGGCTTTGGGTGATACTGGTATATCGGTGTAGGTTCATAGGGCGTAACGAATCCTCCCCCTGTGCAGGATGTTGATGGTTGAAGAGGCCGAGCCTGCATGGGGGTGGGGGTACGGGAAATCGCTGGACCATCTCGATTTTGCTGTAAACC
Organism: Cephalopachus bancanus; assembly: GCA_027257055.1. Lineage (NCBI taxonomy): Eukaryota > Metazoa > Chordata > Mammalia > Primates > Tarsiidae > Cephalopachus > Cephalopachus bancanus. The sequence goes on from JAPVLO010000007.1 coordinate 731,734, forward strand.
TAAAACTGCTCTAAACAGTAGTCTGGGCTGGGTGCGGTGACTCACACCTATAATCCCAACACTCTGGAAGGCCAAAGTGGGAGAATCGCTTGAGCCCAGAAGTTTGAGACTAGCCTGGGCAACATATTGAGACCTCATCTCTACACAAGATCAAGAAATTAGCTGGGCGTGATGGTGTGCACCTGTAGTCCCAGCTACTTGGGAAACTGAGGTGGAAGGATCTCCTGAGTTCAGGAGGCTGAGGCTGTGGTGAGTTGTGAGCCTGCTACTGCACTCTAGCCTGGGCGGCAGAGTGAGACTTCGACTCAAAAAAATAAACAAAAGTCTATTTTTTTTTTTTAAAGAGAAAAGTGACTGGGCTCAGTGGCTCAGCCTGTAATCCCAGTGCTTTGGGAGGCCGAGGTGAGTGGATTGCCTGAGCCCGTGGGTTTGAGATCTGCCTGAGCAACTTGACATAGACCTCATCTCTACAATAAATCAAAACAGCCAGGCGTGGTAGTGCATGCCTGTAGTTTCAGCTACCTGGATGGCTGAGGCAGAAGGATCACTGGAGCCCAGCAGGTTGAGGCTGCGGTGGCCAGGAGCGTGCCACTGCACTCCAATCTGAGCACTCAAAAAAAAAAGAAAAGTACTGGCCTGGGATGCACTTGTTGGTGCTTGAGCTCTCACTGGGCTTTGCTCTTCCTAGTTCCAGTGTGGAGTAAAGGGTGCATGGCTCTGCAGAGTGTAAGGGCTTCCGTGGCGGGTGAACAGGGACTCATCTTTTCCAGCCATTCTTCCAAGCCTTCTGTCAGCTGTCATTTGAAATCCAACCCAGGAGCGTGCCCTGCGTGGGGAACCTGAGGGAGGCAATGGTGGTGGTTAGGTGACCCACAGAGGCTAAAGGGGAGGAGGAAGGAAGAGGTGAGGGGGTTGCTAACTGCATTCGTTGGTCCCCACTCCCCAGGACAGCATGTGCTCAAGGAGGCTGGCCTCACCCCTGCCAGGGAATTGCAAAATTCAGGCTCTGTTGAATCAGTGGCCTTTGGAAAAGTACATTTTGCTCAGGAGCCAAGTAAAACTGAGGACTACGCAGCTAGCACACTGAGGTCGCAAGCCATGACTCACCCGATTGGGAGGGGACAGCCAAGCTGGAAGGCAGCCATGCTCTCACTCTTGGCTCTCGGCTCTTGGCAGGCCTGGGCTCCCTCTGCTGCCAGCCCCTCTGCCAGCTCAGGGCCCTCAACTGGGACAGTGCGTGTGCTAGAGGCCACAGCCTCGGATGGCTTCAACGGGGCTCACACGCTCCTTGCTGTTTAGGAAAGATGCTGTCTTGCCCTTGCTGTTTAGGAAAGATGCTGTCTTGCTGGGCTTGGTGGCTCAGCCTGTAATCCCGAGCCTTTGGGAGGCTGAGGTGTGTGAATTGCCTGAGCCCGCGGGTTCGAGACCTGCCTGGGCAGCAAGACCTCATCTCTACAATAAATTAAAAAATCAGCTGGGCATGGTAGCACGCACCTATAATTCCGGCTACTCGGAAGGCTGAGGCGGAAGGATCACCAGAGCCCAGCAGGTCGAGGCTGCGGTGGCCAGGAGCGGCCACTGCACTCCAGTCTGGGCGACAGAGTGAGACTCCAACTCAAAAAAAAAAAAGATGCTGTCTCTAGGAAGCCATGGATAAGATGAACCACTGTAAAAATCCAGCTTTCTTACTGGCATTCATGATTGATTTAGAGATGGCTTCCCACCAAGGTGAGTCTTTGGTAGATGACAGCCCAGCCCCAAAAGCCTGAGCTTAGGGATGTCTGGACATCGTGGGAAGAGCATTCTATGGGATTGTGGTTCTTGTAACATTAGGCAATTCAGTGCAGCTTTCGGGACATCAGTGTTTTGCCTTTAAAATGGGCCTGAGTCAGGCCTGGTGACTCATACCTATAATCTCAGCACTCTGGAAGGCCAAGGTGGGAGGATCGCTTGAGCCCAGGCGTTCGAAATCAGCCTGGGCCACATAGCGAAACTTCGCCTGTATTAAAATGAATAAAAGAAAATGGACCTGGACTAAATCAGCTTTGGTGTATATCCAGAAAGTACGTAGCTAATGTTGCTGTTCCCATGTCCTTGACAGACATTGCTAATCTATCTCAGCACTCAAACACTGAGTCAAGTGTCAGCCTCAGCAGCTGGGCAGCCACTAGACTTCATTTCCGAGATGAAACCTTTTGGTCACACAGGAACTCCACAATCTCATAGTTCCCTTCTGGCTCTACAATGTTTAGGTGTCTTTGTCCTCTTGCTGTATTTTCTGTTCTGTCTATTCCAATACAAAAATATTTTATGTTCAAGATCTAAGGCCAACTTCACAAACTGATAGTCCCCAGGCCAAATCTGACCTATAGAAGTGTTTGTTTTGCGTATTGTTTTATTTTTTCTAAATTGGCATCATTTTAAAACTGGTGAGTCCACAGAAGATCCCCAGATTTCTGGCTTCCCTGATCTGGCTGCCCAGGGTCCCTTGTTCTAGCCCTGTGCAAGGCCAAGAGGCTCTCTGTGGTCTCTCCAGTTGCTGCAGGCCCTAACCAGCCTACTTCTCTCATTTCCAGTGTCTGCCTGGCCTTGTAGGCATTTTTCTACTCCAGAGAGGTATATTCCCACTAGACACAGTAGATCTGGCTGTCTCATTTGCTGACTCGAGCCACAAGGTGACCAACACTTGGATCTGCTCATTCATGTTGGATGCTGACATTTCCTGGAATCTCTTTCAGAGGGAATGGTGTTTGCTACCTATGAATAACAACTACCTGATGAATTGGCCTTATTTTTTTTATTTTTTGTTTTAGAGACGTGGTCTCACTATGTTGCCCAGACTGGTCTCGAACTCCTAGGCTCAAGCGATACTCCTGCCATGACCTTCCAAAGTGCTGGGATTACAGGTGTGAGCCACTGCACCCAGCAGTTTTATGTGTTTATTTTTCCATGTGGGCTTTAGGGAAAGCCTAAAGGCAGCGGCTCAGCTATGCCATGAACAGTTGGAGATAGCGCAGGTTGAGGCAGATGTTGGAAATATGGGGGGGAGTTCCTCCCCCTCTGTCTCATCCACTCCCTGCCTCCCATGGGTCTCATCCATGATGTCTCATTGCTGATGGGTGGCTCCCTGAAGGGACTCACCTGCATGTCTTTGGTGAGCTCTTGGCTCAGGAAAGACACACAAAGACTTCCGTGGCTCCATGGGCCTCTCGCTGCTTGGAGATGATACTTCTCATGTAAGACTGTCGTGCCCAGCACCGGGGACCCTGTGATGTGTGAGACAGCCTCCTGCCCTTGAGGAAGTCCCAGATTTGAGGGAAGACCCCAATGGTATTAATGAGGTAGGGTGGGCCGTGATGTTCATTCATACAGTCCACACATGTTTAGTGACAACGCAGTATGTGCTATATGACAACAGGAAGACACACTCGGGGCTGTGGAGCACCCAATGGGGCACCTCAGCCAGCCCAAGGCTGCTTGTGTGAGCTGAACTTCAAAGGATTACCCAGAGCTCCCATTTCAGTGTATTGACCTCCATGTGGCTCTGGAAACCTGCCAGGTGTGCTCCCTGTCTCAGGGCCTTTGCACTTGCTGTCCTTCTTCCTGGAGTGCTCGTCTGGCTATCGTGTGGCTGCCTCTCTCCTTAATTTGAACCTCATTTGCATGTCTCATCAGATGAGCCTCGTCTGATAACCCACATACCCCACCTAATTGCCTTCGTAACATGCGTCAACACTGACATTCCTCAGTGTGTTCCCTGTGTGGCTCCATGCTAGGACACAAGCTTGGTGAAGGCAGGGAGCTTTGGGTAAGACCTGGAGCAGGGCTGGGTCCACAGCAGGCACTTGATGGTACAGAGAACCATGAGCCTGTGAGGGAGAAGAGAGAAGGGGTGATGCAGACAGTGGGCTGGGGCTCGGGCAGGCAGGCCTCTAGGAAACAGCATTGGCAGGGCCGTGGGGTGAGAAGGCGGGTGGACACCACACAGCCCAGGACAGGTCTCCTGAGACAGGCCCTGTTTTTTCATTTATAGCCTGTTTATTATAGAAAAACGGACAACACTGAGATGGGCCCAAGCGAGAGTGATCGCCAGGTCACCTAGCCAGGCTGGCAGGGAGGATGTGCTGACCCTTTTTTTTTTATGCCCTTTGGATTGTCTGGAAAGTCTCTTCTTTTCTTTTCTTTCCTTTTTTTTTTTTTTTTTTTTGCGCCAAAGTCTCATTCTGTCACCCAGGCTGGAGTGCAGTGGCATAATCATAGCTTACCGCAGCCTCGACCTCCTGGGCCCAGGCGATCCTTCCTCCTCAGCCTTCCAAGTAACTGGGACTGCAAGTATGTGCTACCACACCCGGCCTGTTTTTTGATTTTTTGTGGAGACAAGGTCTCTCCATGTTGCCCAGGCTGGTCTTGAACTCCTGGGCTCAGACAATCCTCCCGCCTCAGCCTTTCAGAGTGCTGGGATCACAGGCGTGAGCCAGACCTCACTTTCTAAAGCATAGTTGCCTGCCCATGAGGTCCTGGTGCTGTGCCCCCAGCCAGGTGCAGTGACCTCGTGTTGGCTGGGTGAACTGAGTGACCTTGGGCCTCTGGGGCCATGAGCCTTCGCAGGAGCCGTTTCCTGCCACTTTCCACCCTTCCACCCTTCCTTCCCAGTCTTGTCCCTGCTTATCCTCTTGACCCATGATCTCAGTCTGAGAGTCACTGTCTTCAGCCTTTTCTGAAACTCAGTTTTCTTTTTCTATAAAAATAGGGACAAAGCTAGTTTTTATGTCCTGAAGATGGGTGTTACTACATGGGCTTATGGGCCATGGTCAGTAAATGTCATCCTCCTTCTGCTCCTTTTTTTTTTTTTTTGAGTCAGGGTCTCTGTCACCCAGACTGGAATGCAATAGTACAATCACAGTTCACCACAGCCTCAGACTCCTGGACTCTGTTAATCTGCCTACCTCAGCCCCCTGAGTAGCTGGGTAGCTGGAACTACAGGTGTGTGCCATCATGATTTTTTTTGTAGAGATAGAGTCTTGCTAAGTTGCCCAGGCTGGTCTCAAACTCTTGGGCTCAAGCCATCCTCCCACCTCAGTCTCCCAAAGTGCTGGGATTACAGATGTGAGCTACTGTGCCTGACTCCTTCTGCTCTTAAAATCTTAATCCTGCCTTGTGCTTTTACCCCAGAGCTCAGCCTCAGTTTCTTCCTTGAGGTTGCTGAGAATGTCATCAAAAGGTGGTCTCATGGTACACAGTGACACTAAATAATATGGGCCACTGTGGTTAGAGGCTGCGGGGCATGTGATGTCCCCTAAGGGACGCCGCCACAGGTGTCTTGGCATGGCTGTCTTTCCCCCAGATACCCTCCTCCTAAGTTTAGAAACACCGCCACCATCAGTGGATTCCTTTCAAATCTCTGTGAAAGGCTGCCCCTGGCAGGGAGCCATGGGCGTGAGCATCCAGGCCCCAGAATAGCTCTGCCGCTCAGCCTCTAAATGCCGTCTGTATTTTTATCCGATGATGGGTCACTTTTGAAAAGCCCCGCTCATGTTCTGCCTCTCTAAGAATACATTTCCATTTATAGCATCTGCACATGGGATGTTGTTTTCCTTTTTTTTTTTTTTTTTTAGAAATGAAGTCTCACTATGTTGCCCAGGCTGGTCTCAAACTCCAGAGTTCAAGTGATCCTCTTACCTTGGGCCTCCCAAAGTGCTGGGATGACAGGTGTGAACCACTTTGCCTGGCCTTATTTTTTTCCTTTCGATAGAGGAAGAGAGTGGTGTGGGCTTCATATTGGCAGTTGGAATGTCAAGGTCGTGGTTTGGGGTAGGGTGATGAGAATGATTCTAGGCTCACTCCCACCTGCCTCCACATGGCTCTGGGGTGTTGGTTTACCTCTGTGCCCCAGCACATACATCCTTGCGTGCCACGTGCACACACGTACACTAGCCCAGTCACCATGCCTGGGGTTCTCAGGAAGGCAGAAGGAACACGTCAATGAGCAGAGGTGAGCAGACGGGTGAGCTTACCCCTGACCCTGGCACTCGGCACTGCGGGCTCCAGCGGGCAGGTGGGCAGGGTTGACCAGGCCCAAGCTCCAGCTATTTTTGGGACAAATGACCCACCACTTCCAATGACTTGTTCCGAAATGGCGTCTAATGTCATTAAGCCTTGGAAACAGTGACATCACAAGCTCCTGCCGGTGGCCGCCCACACATGGCGAACCACAGAGTGCTCCGAGATTCATCTGCGAGGACAGGGGAGAAGTGAGGTACCAGGCAGCAAAAGTTAAAATAGCAAAGCTGAGGCATTCAGCTATGAAAGGAAATTACAGATGAAATCCATTAGTCAGACGTTTCCAGTGGCTGTTGCCTCACTGGGAGCAGGGAAGGTACGTGTTTATCTTGGGTCAGGTTTTGCAGGCTCTCCAGGCTAGATGTGGCCGCACAGTGGGTTTCTGTTAGGGAAATCCTATGTTCTTGTCGACTTTCAATATCAACCTTTTAATACCAGGCCATATGTCCTCCTGGAATGTGTTGTATCCTAAGGCCTGATGAAGCTAGAGGATAGACTTGGCACCTTTTTGATTAAAATAATGACACTTGGCTGGGTGTGGTGGCTCACGCCTATAATCCCAGCACTTTGGGAGGCCAAGATGGGAGGACTGCTTAAGCCCAGGAGTTTGAGATCAACCTGGGCAACATAGCAAGACCTCGTCTCTACAAAAAATCAAAAAATTAGCCAGGCATGGTGGTATGTGCCTGTAGTCCCAGCTACTTGGGAGGCTGAGGTGGAGGATCGCCTGAGCCTAGGAGGTTAAGTCTGCCATGAGCTGTGATCATGCTACTGCCCTCCAGCCTGGGCGACAGAGTGAGATCCCACCTCAAATCAATTAATAAGCAAATGAGTGAGTGACACTTGAACTTGGTCTTACAGCAACCTTATAGGAAGCCACATAGTAAACTCAGGTGGACTTTCTCCTTTCCTTGAGAGTTTCTTTGTCCAGCCCTTTCCAAGTGAACGCTTCTCAGGCATAGAGCAAGCAGGAAAAGGGAAAGACTGTCTCACTCCAGATTCCTGGTCTCCTTGGGGCCATCGAGGCCACAGCTGGGACGTCACCCAGAGGAGCAAGATCAGCTGGAGGCCCTCTGGAGAGTGCAGGGGGGGTGGGAAGATGTGCTTCCATTCCCATTCACAGGGTCTCCACTTGAGCCCTACTGACACCTGGGGCCGGTGATCCTTCATGGTAGGGGCCTTTCTGTGTGCTGTGGGATCATGGCGGCATCACTGGCCCTACCCACGAGGGGCCAGTGGCACCCCCACCCCCAGTCATGATGACCAGAATGACAGATTCCCCTGAGGGGCAGAGCCTCTCAGGTTGAGAACCTTTGCCTCACAACTTTTCCAGAGCCACCAAGCACTGGAAGATTAGGTGTTGGCTTGTTTGGCTCAATTACACTTGAGCTGGGCAAAGCCCTCCCCTTCTGGGGCTTCTGGACTCTCGTCTGTGGGGTATCCGGACTGGACATAGGGATGTCAGAGTCCCCTCCAGAGCTGGTGGCAGAATCTGGGGCTCACAGATCTGTGTTAGAATCCTGTCCCAGCAGGGGATAAACCTCTTGGTCCCAGGAGCTTCTAGAGTCCTCTCAGTTTCTGACATGTGGTCAGTCTTAAACCTAGCTGATTGTTCTCTTGCTCTAATTTTGGCCCATTTCAGCCTTTTTTGGAATGAAGATCTCTAAGTATCCACAGAAGTAGAGAGAACAGCACAAGGCAACACCGTGCACTCACCACCCAGCTCTACTGTCATTCATTTCCTCTCATTTTACTATTTTATTTTAACTTGAAGTCTCACTCTGTCACCCAGGCTGGAGTGCAGTGGCACAATCATGGCTCACCTCAGCCTCAACCTCCTGGGTTCAGGCGATCCTCCCGCCTCAGCCTCCTGAATAGCTTGAATTACATGCACACACCACCACACCTGGCTAATGTTTTTATTTTTTGTAGAGACGAGGTCTGGCTATGTTACTCGGGCTGGTCTTGAACTCCTAGGCTCAAGCAGTCCTCCCACCTCGACCTCCCACAGTGCTGGGATGACAGGTGTGAGCCACCATGCCTGTTTTTCACCTTTATCTCATGTTTGAGGTCCCCAGGTGAGCCTTATCCTTGTACATACCCCTTTACTGACTCAGTTTCCCAAGAGCCTGGGCTGGGCAGACCAGGCAGAGGGAAAGTGAGAGAAGAAGGGCCAGGACCTGCCCTTGAAAAACTCACAGGGTGAGTCAAGGAGGGAGCATTTTTTAAAAAAAATTTTTAATTTTAAAGATGTGGGGTACAATTCAGAGTTAGGTATACAAATGTTCATTATGCAGGTGCCCTTGTTGATGAAGTGTGTCCCCCACCTTCCCTGGCAGTTTCTCACGACCGCCAATCCTGCCCCCACCCATTGGCTCCTTGCCCTGGCACTCCATGGGGTGCCACCCCACTGCCTCTCCGGGCCTAGTCTGTAAAATGGGGCAACAGTTCCTAACTCAAAAGCCGATCGAGAGGATCGGACAACAGCATGCCAGTCAAGGACCTGGCACACCTCTAGTGCAAGGTAGGGGTACTCTAGGCCTTCATCCCCCTCCCCCATTGGCTGCACCCTTTCCTCCACATTCTCTGGATTCTCTGGCCACAACGGGTCACCTCACCACAGCGAGGGACTGACTAATGTGAGCCAAAGGACACTTCCTGGTCTGTCACATGCCTGGGGTTCTCACCAGCCTTCTAATGGCCCATTTTCTTAGTGACATTCACTGCTGACTCACTTGGCTTGCAGTCAGCTCTGAAACCAGGGTCTTTTTCAGCTCTCCCCTTACCCTGCCACTACATCCAGCTTAGCTCTGTGGTGTGGGAATGGAGCCATTATTAGGCACCTAGAGTTTAGACGGCTATTCCCAAGGACTCCAAAGCTTTACTAAACTGGCAGCTTCTTGAGGAGGGCAGGGGCTGTGTCAGTCTTGATCACGGCTATTTCCCTACCATCTAGAGCACAGCTGACAGTGGGTGCTTGGTAAATATCTGTTGAGTGAATTAACGAATCTGAGCTGGTCCTTGTCTTTCCGGAGACCCTCATGTGCTCTGGGGCAGCCTCTTTGGAAAAGCAGATGGACAGATCTCAAGATTTTAGTCTAAGATGCCAATAGATAAGCTCTATGTGGATGACTCTCACAAGTACAGCACAGTGGGCAGACCTGGCCCATGGACTCTGACTTGGGTTCGAATCATAGCTCTGCTACTCACTGACTTGGTAGCTTTGAGCTTCTATCTCCTCCCTAGAAAAATGGGATATCAGTGTCTGCCAGGGTAATAGTGAGAAATAAGTGTAAACATTCCTGTTGGAGTGCCCAGCATGGGCTGGAGATGGTCATGGTGGCGCAGCATTGACCTTCACTTGCCTCTGTGGCTTAGGCCAAGTCTTAGGGCTTCATACTTCCCCCAGCCTCCCTCCTGGCCCCAGCCCCCATGAAGAGGGACCTGCCTTACCCGAGCACATGCAGCAAACATTTGATAAACCAGTACCCCACATTCAGATGCCTCCAGGGACCAGGTACATGGTATCTCCCCCTTTGGTTTTACTTTACTTTCATTAAACTTAAATTTTTTTAGCTTTTTGTTTTGAAATCATTACAGACTTGCCCCTCCCAAGCTTTCCCAAGTGTGAACATCTAAAGTAACCACAAGGCCACTCAGAACCAGGAAGAGGCCTTCTCCAGTGCTGTGGGCCAGTTTGCAGTCTTACTTGGGGTCCATCCTATGGCCCATGGTGTCCTTTTTATGATCCAGGATCCCACATCAGATTTGGTTGCCACATCTCTTGAATCCCCTCAGTCTGTGACAGTTCCCTGTCTTTCCTTGTCCTTTATGACCTTAATACTTTTTTTTTTTTTTTGAGTTGGAGTCTCACTCCGTCACCCAGACTGGAATGCAGTGGCCACTCCCGGCCACCGCAGCCTCGACCTGCTGGGCTCCGGTGATCCTTCCGCCTCGGCCTTCCAAGTAGCCGGAATTACAGGCGCGCGCTACCATGCCCGGTTGATTTTTTGATTTATTGTAGAGATGAGGTCTCACTGCCCAGGCGGGTCTCGAACCCGCGGGCTCAGCCAATTCACTCACCTCAGCCTCCCAAAGGCGCGGGATTACAGGCTGAGCCACCGAGCCCGGCTGACCTTAATACTTTTGACAAGTGCTAGCTAGATATTTGGGTTTGGGGTTTTGTGTGTGTGTGTGTGTTTTGTTTTTTGAGTCTGAGTCTCACTCTGTCACCCATGCTGGAGTGCCGTGGCACAATCATGGCTTACCACAGCCTCAAACTCCTGGACTCAAGTGAGCCTCCTGCCTCAACCTCCTGAATAGCTGGGACTTCAGATGCACACCACAATGCCTGGCTGATTGTTTCTTTTTTTTAGGTAGAGATGGGTGTCTCAGATATTGCTCAGGCTGGTCTCAAACTCTTGGGCTCAAGCAGTCCTCCCATCTCAGCCTGCCAGAGAGCCAAAATTACAGGCATGAACCACTGGCACCAACCCAGCTATTTTGTAGAATGTTCTTCATCTGGATTTGTTTGATGTTTTCTCACGGTTGGATTCAAGCGAACATTTTAGGCAGAATCTCCCCAGAAGTGGTGTTGTCCTCCTCAATGCAGCATGTCAGGAGGCACATGGTGCTGCTGTGTCCCCCGACTACAATGTCTCCTTCTTCACTTGGTTAAGGTGATGTCTGCCAAGTTTCTCCACTGCAGAGTGACCCTTTCCCCTTGGTAATTAACAAGCGTTTTATGGGGAAGTACTCCGAAGATATGTCATTATCCCATTCTTCATCAAACTTTTGATTTATTCATTTCTTTATTTCTATATAGAGCGATGGCTTTCTGTTTTATCCAATGGGTCATAATCTGTGACAATCACTAATCTTGATGCTCATGTCCTTTCTTTAGCCAGTGGAAGCCCCCTCAAGCTGGCTTCTTGTCCTTTTGACATATCCCATCCATTTTTGAACACTGTATCAGTTTCTGACATAAAAAGATGTTCCAGATCAGGCACAATTCTTGTGCCTGTAATCCCAGCACTTTGGGAGGCTAAGGCAGGAGGATGGCTTGAGCCCAGAAGTTTGAGATCAGTCTGGGCAACATAGCAGGATTCCATAGCTACCAAGAAAAAAATCAGCTGGGTGTGGTGACACACAGCTGTAGTCCCAACTACTTGGGAGGCTGAGGCAGAAGTAGCACTTGAGCCTGGGCAATACAGTGAGATCCCAACTTAAAAACATATAATAATAGTAACAGCAAGTACTCATATAGCACTTCTTGGGTGCCAGGCAGAGTCCTAGGTGCTCTAAATATACTCAGTCATTTGACCCTCCCCACTGTGCCATGACATAGTTACTGTTGTGGCCTCATTTTACAGGCAAAGGAGCGAGGCACAGAGAGGTTACATGACGGACCTAATGTCACACAGCCTGGTTGAGCCCAGGCAGTCTGATACTCTTGCCTCTAAGATTCCTACATTTCCAGTGAAGGGAGGTGAGTGGGTATGGATAAGTAAGTTGCAGGGACCCACCCCCACCCCCAGTTTCTAGTGCACCTCGCAGCCCAAGCACAGCCAGCTGGCAGCTGAGCAGGCAGCAGAGAAAGTGGCATGTTTTGACTTGGCAGCTGCGGGAATGTCTCTGCCCCGAGGTCTCGGGAAACTGAGCATAGTTCACGAGTAATTAGGACGAGCATGTGGAGCCGGGTGTCAGCCTTTACGCAAGGTCCCGAGGTGTGGCACTGGGTTCAGCAGGGTGCCAAGGAGGAGCCACATGCCTGCCTGTCACCCGGCGCACTGGCCTCTCCCCCGTCAAGTCCTGCCCGAGGGCCTGGGGCTATGCGGACTCAGGGCCCTGATGATGGGAAGGCTCTGCTGTGAGAGAGGTGTCACTCAGGTTCAGGGGAAGGGAAGGAGGCCAGTGTGTGGGCCCCCCCGTGAGCGCTGCGTCCACCCTTCGTGGCCATCAGCTCCCCTGACTGCTCTCCATAGCTTTGCAGGATCTAGTAGTAGCCTCTTTTTTACAGATGAAGAAACTGAGGCTCAGACAAAGTCATTTGCCTAAGGTGAGAAAGTCGACCAGCCTAGATTTGAACCCGGCAGTCTCATTCCAGGGCTTTAATTCTTAAGTAGCCGGTGACCAAGCAGGGCCAGAACTAAACCTGTGTCTGTCTGATTCCAAAACTCCAAATTCTTCTCTGGGGGGATCCATGGGAAGGAAAGCACCTGTCTGCTTCTGGGGAGGGAACCCACTGAGCCCAGAGCCAGAGCCGTCACGAGCGGGTTTTCTGTTAACCTCATGCCTTAGAGCACGAGGAATCTCCAAGAAGCAGGCGGCAGGAGCTGGAGGGGGGCATGGAGGTGGGGGGAGCATGGAAACTGCGGGTTGGGGGGTGGAGGCAGGAAAGGGAAGAGGGGGAGGAGGACTGACGTGAACCAAGTATCCAGCGGCGTCACATAACTCAGAAGGCTGTGCAGACGTTTCCCTTCTTCCTCCAACATCACAGTCACCCAGGCCTCAGGGCTTTGAGTCATTCCGCAGTTACTTATTGAGTGCCAACTGTGTGCCAGGTCCGCAGCAGGGATTCGACTCAGCGCTTCACATCATTCCACAGTTACTTATTGAACACCTACTGTGTGCCAGGTCCACGGTAGGGTTTGGGACTCAGGGCTTTGAGTCATTCCACAGTTATTTATTGAGCACCTACTGTGTGTCAGGCCCACAACGGCAGGGAACAACGGGTAACAAGGGCCCTGCCCTCACGGATGGAGGAAACCCACCAAGGAGTGTAAATGATCAGGTGAACGCGGTTCCTTGTGAGGACCTTGACTAATGAGTGTCATGAAGAAGAGCCAGCGATGGGTGTGATCTCAGCATTGTGGGGCGGGGGTCCTCTTGGAGGAGGTGCCCTGAGAGAGGGGAAGGAGCTAGTCTGGGCGGAACCATTCCCTCCCCGCCCCATGGCCTCGAGACCCGCCCCGGTGCCCTCCTCACCCCTGCTCCGTCTGTTCTCCGCAGGTTTGACATCTACAGGAAGGTGCCCAAGGACCTGACGCAGCCAACGTACACTGGGGCCATTAGTAAGTACCCGCCCTCCTGGCCTCCCTCGCCCCTCTGTGTACCCCCACCTTGTCCCCAGCACCCGTCCCCGCCACCTTGGCCTGCTCTCTCTGTGCAGAACCTCTGGGCCAGGGAGGGAAGCGGGAAAGACGTGGAGGGAGGGAAGAAACGCGGAGCATCTGCTGGCTCTTCACAGTTGTTCTCAATCAGTCTCTGCCCTCACCATAGCCCTGCAAGGTGCAGGGACCTCTCCTTCTGGATATACAAGAAATTGTTGAGAGTGGCTGTCACCCAGAGGGGAAGCTGGCCCGGTGGGAGGGAAACTGACTTTTCTCTTTGTACCTTTGAGATGATGTGAGGTTTTGTTTTTATATACTACACGGGTTGGGTATCCTTCATTCAAAATGCTTGGGACTGGAAATGTCTCAGGTTTGGGATTTTGGAGGACTTCCATTGTGCTTACCAGTCAAGCATCCCAAAACATAACATCTGAAATCATAATGCTCCAGTGAGCATTTCCTTTGAGCATCATGTTGGCACCCAAAAAGTTTTGGATTCTGGAGCCTTTTGGCTATCAGATATTCGCGTTTGGGACACTCGGCCCGCATGCAGACCCTCTCCCACCTGGGAAGTGGAGTTTAAAATTCCCCTCTGCTTGAGGGTGGGCCAGACTTAGCAATTAACATCCAAAGAAGAGAAATAAAAGGAAAGATAAAAATCTGACCGTGGGAAAGCCTGGAGACAGCATCTCCTCCACATGTGGAAGGTCAGCATCACTAGTGACAAGTCACAGCTGTCACGGGTCTCCAATGTGAGGCACAGAGGCACCTCACCTCACGGGGTCTTCCTCAAGCCCACACCCCAGTCTGATCATGAGGCAACATCACAGAATGGATGGGCCATTCTGGGGTCTACCTGACCGGCACGCTTCAGAAGTGGCAAGGCCTCGACATACAGAAATGGCCGAGGAACTGTCACAGGTTAGGGACTAAGGACCCAGGATGACTCAGTGCAAGGTGGACGCCTGGATTGGTGCCTGGAACACAAGGCATTTGTGGGAAAACTGGTGAAACCTGAGCTAAGTCTATGGTGCCATTATTGGTCCTGTACTAATGTTAGTGTCTTCATACTGGTGGGGATACTGTGAACTTATAAGACGCTCACATAAGGGACAGCCGACTGAAGGGTGTGTGGGAACTGTCTCTACTACCTTAGCATCTATTATATCTACTATTAGTCCACAATACAAACTTTTGTTGTTTGTTTGTTTGTTTTTGAGTTGGAGTCTCACTCTGTTGCCCAGGCTGGAGTATAGTGGCACACTCATGACCACCGCAGCTCGACCTGCTGGTCTCAGGCAATCCTTCCACCTCAGCCTTCCAAGTAGGTGGAACCATAGGCACGCACCACCACGCCCAGCTAATCTTGATTTATTGTAGAGATGAGGCCTCACCATGTTGCCCAGGCTGGTTTCGAACCGTGGGCTCAGGCAATCCTCTCACCTCTGCCTCCCAAAGTGCTGTGATTATAGGTGTGAGCCACCGCACCTGATCACAAAGTGTTTTTTTTTTGAGTTGGAGTCTCACTCTGTCGCCCAGACTGGAGTGCAGTGGCTGCTCCCAGCCACCACAGCCTCAACCTGCTGGGCTCTGGCGATCCTTCCTCCTCAGCCTTCCGAGTAGCCGGAATTACAGGCATGCGCTACCACACCTGGCTAATTTTTTGATTTACTGTAGAGATGAGGTCTCGCTGCCCCAGGTGGGTCTCAAACCCACGGGCTCAGGCAATCCACTCACCTCAGCCTCCCAAAGGCGCAGGATTACAGGCTGAGCCACCGAGCCCGGCTCACAAAGTGTTTTTTTTTTTTTAAATAAATCAGGTTGGGTGCAGTGGCTCATGCCTGTAATCCCAGCACTTTGGGAGGCCAAGGTGAGAGGATCACTTGAGCCCAGGAGTTTGAGACCAGCCTGCACAACATAGCAAGACCTTGTCTCTACAAAAAAAAAAAAAATCAACAAATGAGCTGGGTATAGTGGTGTGTGTCTGTAGTCCTAACAGTTCAAGAGGCTGAGACAGGAGAATTGCCTGAGTCCAGGAGGTTGAGGCTGTGGTGAGCTGTGATCGTGCCACTGCACCCCAGCCTGGGTGACAGAGTGAGACCCTGACTCAAAAATAAAACAAAAAAACAAACCAAAGCCACCTAGCAAACAAGAAATGCTTTAGCCTCATTTTCCACATGACATAATGAGCTCAGAGAGGTGAAGTAACTTGTCTGAAGTTTCACAGCTTCCATTGACTGTTCCAGCCCTGCTGCCCAAGCGGAGCTCTGGGACCAGACAGTCATATTGGAGTCTACTCCTCCCAGGTCAGGCTCTTATCAGTCAGGGGACGATCTTGGGGTTCTCCACACACACTCAGCCTGGCCCCTCCCCGCCTACCCTCCTTCTGGGTTTCTCCAGCCCTATGGAAGGGAACAGCCGGCCAAGTGGCAAAATGTGTGTCACACAGCCTCTCAGGTTAGGCAGAGCCAGGCCCATTCTCCCGTTGGCAGCTGTGTGTCTTCAGGCAAGTCACTTCACCTCTCTGAGCCTCAGGTTCCTGCTCAGGGGCTTAAGTGCGTCCAGAGACATGCCCCACACAGGGCATGTGCTCAGCCCTCAGTGTGTGGAGGACTCGCCTCTTATCACTGTTCCCCCAGAGCTGCTACCTGGAGGGTCTGGGATGCCAGAAGCTGTGTGGCTTTGCGCCTTGGCCCCAAGGAGGAGATCCTGACTGGCCAGGAAAGGGAGGGGGTGTGTTCATTCGTGAACCTGGCCCAGGAAATCCAGGTGAGGCTTCCTGCTCCCTCCTCTGCCCACTAACAGCTCCCCCCTTAGTCTCTCCCTTGTCTGGTGTGCTTGACAGTCAGGCGTGTGTCCTTGAATTTTCTGGAAATTATTTAGACTTTGATATACCTATGTCATTGTTCTAAACACAAAAGGGAGTGTGCTCTGGCACTGCTCTGCCCTGTCCTTCTTCTGCGGGTTTACCTACTCCCCATCCTGCCAGCTGCCCTCCGTCTATCAGTCAGAGCCTGAGTTCTTGGAGTTCCTTTCCCAGGCATTGGTTCCAGAACACACCGGCTCCAGGCCTGCCTCCCCCACCATACACAGAGTCCTGGGCCAGCCTCCTCCTCTTTCTGAGCCTCCGTTTCTCCCCCCTTAACCTGGGCACATGCTCCGTCAAGGCTGGTGGCAACGTGAAATGACAGGATGTCTGTTAGTGCCCTCACAATGCGGCACTTAGGAGGTTCCCTGCAAACACTCCCTTTCTTCCTTCGGAATGCATCTTGGACCGTTTTGAAAATGAGAGAGAAAGAGACAGAGAGAGACAGAGATGGTAGGTAGAGAGATAGATAGAAAGATAGATAGATAGATATTGATAGCTGTGCCAGAGTCTGTCACCTGGCTGGCCTGAGATGAATGTGACCAGCCTCTAGTGGTGGACATTCCCGCTCCAGTTAGTTGCCCTTACAGACATCCTTGTCCATATCTCTTTGTATCCTCATACAGTTATTTCTTTTTTTGAGTCAGGATCTCACTCTGTGGCCCAGGTTGGAGTGCAGTGGTATGATCATGACTCACCGCAGCCTTGACCTTCTAGGCTTAGGCAGTCCTCCCGTCTCAGCCTCCCGGGTAGCTGGGACTACAGGCACATGCCACCATACCTGGCTAATGTTTTTTTTTTTTTTTGAGTTGGAGTCTCACTCTGTCACCCAGACTGGAGTGCAGTGGCCACTCTCGGCTACCGTAGCCTCGACCTGCTGGGCTCCGGCGATCCTTCCTCCTCAGCCTTCCAACTGACTGGAACTACAGGCGTGCGCTACCACACCCGGCTTATTTTTTGATTTATTGTAGAGATGAGGTCTTGCCAAGTTGCCTAGGTGAGTCTCGAACCCGCCGGCGCAGACATTCCACTCATCTCAGCCTCCCAAAGTTGCGGGACTACAGGCTGAGCCACCGAGCCTGGCTTTTTATGTTTTTGTAGAGATAAGGTCTCGTTATATTTTCCAGGCTGGTCTTGAACTCCTGGGCTCAGGCAGTCCTCTCGCCTTGGCCTCCCAAAGTGCTAAGATTACAGGCATGAGCCACCATGCCTGGCTGACATATGGTTATTTCTGTAAGGTAACTTTCCTAGGAGACGAATGAATGGGCCAAAGGGTATGTGTGTTTTGAAATGTGGAACGTCCTGCCAGACAGCCCCTCAGGGACATGGTCTGCTAGGCCGCCCAGCCACAGCACACAAGACATCGAATTTCCTTTCACAAGAGAAAGGGCGTGAAGTGTAGGAAGCCAGCCCTTAGCTGCCATTTAGTGAACAAATATTTATTAACCGGGTCCTGGGGCCAGGCCCCATGCCAAACGTTGAGACACATTGTTGAATGGACTTGGATTTTTGTCCTTGAGGCTCACTTAGCCGGGTGGCCCGGGCCGACTCGGACACATGCCATTTCATTATGTTGTGATTGGTGCTATTAATAACGGAAGGCGAGATCAGGCACTGGAGACTCCCAGATGAGACTTGAATTCTGCCTCCTTCACTTACGTGGCTGGGTGACCTTAGACGAATCCCTTGACCTCTTGGGCCTTGGATCTCGGGTCCAGGGTCCCCTTGGCTGGTTCCAGCAGGCTTTCTACCAGCCAGCATTCTCTTGGGTCACATTCCTACTGTCCAGTGTCTGAGTCAGTTACAGAAGAAGTCTGGAGGCAGAGTCTTAGAATCCTGCCCAAACATGGATTGAAAAACCTTCATCGAGCCTTCAGGATCTGAAAGCCTTTCTGGTTGCACTGCTTCTTACCGGCCTTCGTATTTTCCACCCATTCACCCGTTCATTCAACAAACACTTATTTTGTATCTTCTCTGGCACGTGGCCAGGCACTATGCTAGCCCAAGGCCACTGTGGTAGTGACAGCTGGCCTCTGTCCTCCCTGTCTGGGGCTGGAGTAAGGGGAACACCCACAGTAGAGCGTGCGTCCTCGGGATCTTATGACCTCACAGGTCTCGGTTGAGCAGACAGTGCTGATGGTATCCACCTGCCGGGCTGACCAGGTTTCGGTCCATGCCTTGAGGTTTCAGAAGGAGGCTTCCCAGCCTGCCCTCCAGCTCCGGTCTGGAGTTAGAGCCCTGGGGCACGTCTGCAGGTGCAGAGGGGAGAGAAGGCGGCTAGAGCCCAGTCCCTCCAAGTCAGCTCCAGCCTCATCCTTTGTGCCTGTTCCTCATCCCAGCACCCAGTGGGGCATGGGGGATTCTTCCTTGAGAGGCATCATAACCAGCTTGCAGGTGAGATGGGGAAGGACAGGGGCCGGGACACTGGGATCGATGGCTGCTCCTCTCCCATGGGGTTGGCCAGCCGCTGCAGGAGACCTTGGAAACTAATTTCTCTGCTGTAAAACAAGACAAAACACAAAACCACGGCCACTCTGCAAATGGATGTGGGGCCTGTTGAGACACCAAGTGCTGAGAGCCAAGCACAGTTGAAGAGGGTGTGGCCATCATGCTGCTGCTCCTTTAGAAGCAAAAGGGATTTTTACATATGCACACAAGCCTGTTGCAGGGTGGGTCAGGAGAGGGATGCACAGGATGCCTTTTTATATGGCTAGATATTTTTCTTAGAATACAAATTATTTCCCTTTTGTAAAAGTAACACCCTTACACGCTGCCCCCGTGCTCCTTCTGTGAAGTCTAGGAGAATTTGGGAGTCATGCTAGTATGCCCCATGTCCTGGTGTGGCTGAAGATGCTTGGTGGCAGTCGGGGACATCCCACCCCTCACTCCAAGTCTGAATTCTCAAAGTTTCTTTCCCAGGCATTGATTTCAGAGCACATGGGCTCCAGGCCTGCCTCCCTGCCTCATACAGTGAGCCCTGGGCCAGCATCCTCCTCTCTGAGACTCCATTTCTCCACCCTTAACCAGGGCACATGCCCCTGTCAAGGCTGGTGGCAGCGTGAGATGACAGGATGTCTGTTAGTGCCCTCATGATAGGCACATAGTAAGTGCCTGACAAGCACTCCCTCTCTTCCCTCAGAATACATCTTGGACTGTTTGCTTTGAAGATGAGAGAGAGAGAGAGAGAGACAGACAGACAGACATAGAGAGAGAAAGAGAGAGAGACAAGACAGAGAGAGAGAGAGAGAGAGAGAGACTGATATAGATAAAAGAGATATAGATTGATAGATAGATAGAGGTATATAGATAGATAGCTGTTTTAGATAGTAGGTGGGACAGGTAAGTAGATGGTTGGATGAATACCTGTTAATAGATATTCTATTTTGTTTTATTTTTTGAGTAGGGGTCTCTGTCTCCCAGGCTGGAGTACAGTGGCACAATCACAGCTCACCACAACCTTGACCTCCTGGGCTCAGGTGAGCCGCCTCAGCCTCCCGAGTAGCTAGGACTACAGGCATGTACCACCACACCCAGCTATTTTTTTATTTTTTATTTTTTGATTGAGACAAGGTCTCGATATGTTACCTAAGCTCCTGTCAGACTCCTAGGCTCAAGCAATCCTCCCGCCTCAGCTTCCCAAAATGCTGGGATTATGGGCGTGAGCCACCAAACCTGGCTGATAGTTATTTTAGATAGATGGATGGATAGGTCTGTTTTTGGTAGATAGGTAGGTAGATGGGTGGGTGGGCAGATGAATGGATAGAGAGAGATGGATCATGGATGGATGGATAGATGGTAGATAAATAGAAAGAAAGAAAGAAAGAAAGAAAGAAAGAAAGAAAGAAAGAAGGAAGGAAAGACAAACAGAGACTAATATAAATAACATAAATAACTGGCTTTAGCATCCACAGTGATGGCTCTATCCACCCAGGTTCAGGCTGCAGAGAATGCAGCAGAATCAGCAAGTGGGACTAAGAGTTGTTTTTTTCTTTGCAGGAAACTAAGAGTTAACCAGTTTGTCAAATCGCCTTCCCCAAATCACCAAACTCCCCAACATCTCCCTGATGAAAATCCTAATAATGAATGAATGCTCAAGCAATTATTACCTGCCAGGCACCGTTTCAGGATCAGTCCTTGTGTTACTTAAATCTCAGAGCAGCCCTGGAAGACAGGTCCTACAATTGCTGTCATTTGATAGATGAGGAAACTGAGGCACAGAGAAGTTAAGTAATTCACCTAGGGACACACAGCAGGTAGACGGTGGCACCCCACGCAGTGTGACCCTAGAGTGCAAGCCCTTCCCACTAAGCTCCTCCGTGATAAGCGCAGATGGGGTGTATGGAGCCTTCATGTTGTACTTTGGGGCAAACTCCCTGCCTTACACGGTACCTTTGTGCCTTCTGTGTCCCCAGCCCTGGGCCAGGTACTAGGGCTACAGAGTTTTTGTCTTTCAGAACATCAGTCCAGTGGGAGAAGCAGCCACAGATAACCATACAATGTGGCGCATGTTCAAATCGAGGCTGGGAACACAGAGGAAAGAGTGACCAGCTCCACCTCTGAGACTAGGGGACGCTTCTCATCAGAAGGGGCATTTGAGTTGAGTTTGGGAGAATGAGTAGGAGTTCACCAGAGAGCATGACCACGGAGGAGGAGGGGGATGATGGATATAAAATGCATATTTGGGGAACAGCAATGTGGTTTGGTGTGGCTGAGTGGCGGGGTGGAGTGTCAGGAGATGGAGCTGGGGAGCTGTCAGAGCCAGACCCTGGAGTGCCTGTAAGTCCTGCCCTAGGGAGTGACCCAGGGGCCACACACTCTGGTGTCTCCGGGGCCAGGCAGGTGAGATAAAGACAACTGACAGGGCCGGCTCTGGAGCTCTGTTTTACTCTCTCTGCATTTTATTTTATTTTATTTTTTTGAGTTGGAGTCTCACTCCATCACCCAGGCTGGAGTGCAGTGGCATGCTCATGGCCACCCCAGTGTTGGCCTGCTGGGCTCCGGCGATCCTTCTGCCTCAGCCTTCCAAGTAGCCGGAACTACAGGCATGCACCACCACGCCTGGCTAGTTTTTTGATTTATTGTAGAGACGAGGTCTTGCCAAGTTGCCCAGGCTTGTCTTGAACCCACCGGCTCAGGCAATCCACTCGCCTTGACCTCCCAAAGTGCTGGAATTACAGGCTAAGCCACCAAGCCCCGCCCTCTCGCTGTATTTTAAACACACTGGGCTATTCCTCACTTCCACTAAGAACCATTTCTTCTCTTGAAGCACAGCTTTTGTTTCCTGTCTGAGGACACGGGTACAGTGTCGATGGCACCACTGAGGGAGGGGATACACAGCAACAGACACTCTGCCTTAGCCTTGGAACGGAGGCAGGAGGGAGCGGTGGGGCCTGTGACGAATTGGTGGGCTCAGACCGGCTGAGGGAATGAGGACTGGGTGTTCTAGAGAAGCGTGGAATCTGGCCTTTGAGTTGAAGTCTGCCGGTGGTTCGACATGGGCTCCAAATGTCACAATATGTGTCTCTCAGACCAGACAGGACACGTTGTAGACCACTGAGTTATAGCCTCTGTTTTCGGCCGGCCTCTGCCTTCAAGAGCTGGTCTGGTCCCAGGAGGGTCGCCCAGGGAGGGAGCCTGATCCAGACCCGTGGGTCAGATCAGCACCAAAAGCAGGCTGCCTTTCTGGGTGCGGCAGCTCCTATGAGGCCACTAGTCAGAAGGCGCTTTGGAGAGTGGGTGGGCACCCCACCCCCACCTGTGTGCTGGGGTCCCCCTCCTCTTCCCTCAAGCTGGCCTCCCGCCATTGGTGCCCACCACCCTTAACTCTTTGCACCCCTGTGTTGTTTTTTCCAGTCTCTATCTGCTGTTGCCTCTTCATCCTCTTCCTCTTCCTCTCGGAACTCACTGGATTCATAACGACGGAAATGTAAGTCCCACTTCCCTGATGGGGCAATCCAGACAAGAGGGAGGGGTCTTAAAAGGAGAGAGGGGCTGGGTGTGGTGGCTCACACCTGTAATCCCAGCAATTTGGAAGGCCGAAGGGGGGAGTGTTGATTGAGACCAGTAGTTTGAGACCAGCCTGGGAAGCATAGCAAGACCCCATCTCTACCAAAAAAAGCCAAAATTTTTTTAATGGTTGAAAGGAGAGAAACCTTTAAACTTTCCAACTTCTGTTTCCAAGGCCTTGGCATCGTTTCCCCTCCTGTTTCTTAAAAGGGTTTTATAGTCAGAGAAAAGGTGAATGTCGCTTTGTTAAAGCTGCAGTGAACTTTTTGGTTCCGTTCTGTGGGGCCTGCTGGGTCTGCAGATGAACAGAAATGATTCGCTCATCTCTGCCGTCCTTTGTTTGGCCAGTGGGCTTTTTTCCCTCTGAATCACCCCAGGGTCATTTGATGTGAGCGCTGAGGGGTTCAGAGGAACAGGCGCTGCTTCCTACCCGAGGAGGGCCAGGCTGCTGACCTCAGAGCCCGGCCCCCTCCACTAAAGCCTCCTCCTCTCTCCAGCCCACACTTGGTGAGGAATCGCTGTGGGCTTCCTGGCAGCGGCTGACGCAGACTTCATCCATCCTGATTCCTAGAATTATCTGTTGTTCGGATAACCTAGTCAACGCTCCAGGGTGTGTGTAACGGATGCCGTGGGGCTTATTCAGTCCCGACCTCATCGGAAGCCCCCCAGGGATGGATTAGACCCCAGGGCTTCCTGCCTCTGGCATGGGCTTGAGGCTTCAAAGCCTCTTCACTTCTCTGTTTACAACCCCGAAGGTCGTCTGGCGCTAGGCCCTGGCCACCCACTCCCCTGTTCAACGCAGGAATTTTCTTTGGTTTCCTTTGCCGACTCTCAGCCGTGAGATGAGAAAACAAAACACACAGCTGCTTAGCCCCAGGTGGCCCGTTGTGTACACGCATTGCCCTCTTTCATTCCCAAACAGCCCTTTCTGTAGAAGGGGAAACCGAGGCAAGGCACCCGCCTACAGTCACATAGGTGGGAGGCAGCTCCAAGGCCTGCTGGTCTCCCGAGTGCACGTGTCTCCCCAGTATGCTAACTGGCCTCGGGAGACAGGAGCACTGGGCTGGCCCCGTTTCTGGCCGTAGCTTCCTGCCCTCACTGGTGTGGGAGAGTCACCTTCTCCATTGCTCTGACCCTGTTTTTTATTTTGTGTGTGTGTGTGTGTGTGTGTGTGTGTGTGTGTGTGTGTGTGTGTGTTGTATGTTTTGAGTCAGGGTCTAACTCTGTTGCGCAGGCTGGAGTACAGTGGCACAATCACTGCTCACCACAGTTTCAGCCTCCTGGGCTCAGGCAGTCCTTCTGCTTCAGCCTCTCCAGTAGCTAGGACCGCAGGGACACACCACCATGCCTGGCTAATTATTTTTTTTTGTAGAGGTGAGGTCTTGCTATGTTGCCCGGGCTTGTCTCGAGCTCCTGGGCTCAAGTAATCCTCTTGCCTCAACCTCCCAAAGTTCTGGGATTGTAGGAGTGAGCCACCGTGCCTGGCCCTGATCCTGTTTTTAACCTGGATGGCCCAAAGCCCAGGGAGCCTCATGAAAGGGTGGGAAGAGCACTGGACCAGGCATTGGGGCACCCAGGGCAAGATCTCTGCCTGATTACTACTTTGTTGTGTGACCCTGGGCAAGTTGCCAGACTTCTCTGGATCTCAGTATTGCTGGCCAAATGAAGGAGGGTAGTCCAGAGTCAGAGCTCCCTCTAGCTCTGGGAGAGACTTCGTCTGCATCCCAAGACATGGCTCCCTGGCTGTGCAGGGTTCCAAGAGGGGGTTTTATTTCTCCTAAGCCCCTTCTGGGAGGTGACCTTGTCTGAGTCAAACATCTTTCTCTCTGTCCAAGTGGGCCACTGGACAGCACAGGGACCGCCCCATCACGAATTGGTTGTGGAAGAGGGGGGAGCAGCCAGAGATGGAGACTCCCTGGCATTATTAAGCACCTACTGTATGCTGAACACTTGCTGGCCTCTGAGGGCCGCACCCCACTCTCTAGGAGGGGCCCTGCTTAGCAGACCCATCATGTGGTGAGCAAAATGAGAGGGGATGCATGCGACAACAGCAGAGACCAGGCACCAGGCAGGTGGCTTTATGGACTGCAGGCAGGGGCATCAGCAGGTGCAAAATCCCTGAGACAGGGATGCCCTGTCATGTGTGAGGAGAGGGAAGAAGGCCAGTGGGCTGGAGCAAAGTGGAGAGGCAGGGAGGGCGGAAGGTAGAGTGGGCAGACGCGAGATGGGCCAGGCCCGCTGCACAGCCAGGTGGCAATGGGGCTCACTCCCTGACCCTGAGCTTCTGGAGCCTGGGATCAGGTCTGCTCACCCGCTGCCATGTGACTCTGTGCTCGGAGATGCTGGAAATGCCAGCGGTGGACACAGTCATTTAGGAAACAAATTAGGCCATAATTGCTGAGTGGTGGGTGCTTTGGAGACAAAAACCAAAGCAGAGCAGGAGGCAGAAAGCCAGGGGCTGCCGATATGTGACACTGGATGAGGCCCCAGCGAGATTATTTAGCTGAAAGATACTTAATGGTGTGCCTGATATACCTTCAACTGGTCCATGGCTCTGCATGCGTGTATCCATTTCCTATGTCTTCCCCATCTTACTCCAAAAGGGCTTTTTTAAAATTTGTTTTTTATAGAGACGGGGGTCCCACTCTGTTGCCCAGACTGGTCTCGAACTCTTGCCCTCAAGCCATCCTCCCGCCTTGGCCTCCCAAAACGCTGGCGTTTCAGGCATGAGCCACCTCACCCAGCCTAAAATAGTTTTAAGGCCACCCACACTTGGTGTCTATGTTCAGCGAATGTTAATTTTCTTGTTCCCTCTCCCTCCCTCTCACCTCCTGCTAACAGTGTGAGGGTGGCGTCCACGGAAAGGGTGCCACGGAAAGGGTGCCGCTGAGGCAACAGGCCACAGACAAGTGAGTTTTGACATCATAGCTTGAGGCTTAAGCAGGTGGGGCCACTGTGGGAGAGCTGAGTGCAGGGCAGGGCCCTGCCGGCCCACGCAGCTCATGCTGGTTCCCAAGGGCAGGGCTGGCCTCTTTTCTGGTGCTTCTGCTGCCTCGCTCCTGGGGGCATTGTGGACACCCTGATCCCTCTAAGTCCTAGAGAGGTAGAAAGATGAGGGGTGGGGGAGGAATAAAAACACTTGGGGGTGGGCGCCATGGCTCACTCCTGTGGTCCCAATGCTTTGGAAGGCTGAGGTGGGAGGATCGCTTGAGCCCAGAAGTTTAAGACTGGCCTAGGCAACATAGTAAGCCCCCCAGCTCCACAAAAAAACACACAATGCTTGGGCAGGTATGGAGCTGTTGCCTGGGGTGTGGCCCTGGTGGTTGGAGAAAAGGAGGGAGGCTTGGATGAACATAGCCCTGTCCTGCACTGGGCCAAGCTTCCCCATGAAGGTGCAGGGACCCAGCGTCCCTTCCCCACCCCCTCCTCCCATATCCCCTTCCCCACCCCCCACTACCTCCCAGGGATGAGCCCTAAGGCTGGCATGAACAAGCAGGAGGAAATAGCTTTGCACCTTTGGGGTCTTCCGGTTACCCTGGGCAGCCCTGCAGCTGTGGGAAGAACTGGAGCCCACAATTCCTCTCCTACCCTGGGCGACTGGCCCCCTCAGGCAGATTGGTGACCACCATGGGTCAGCACCCCTCCCCCACCATGAGATCCTCACCCAAGGAAATGAGGTCACCGCTGGATGTATGCACATGGCTCCAGCCCCAGCCTGCGGTTATCAGCGACATGAGACACTCATTCTGGCTGGGCCTGGTGGAGAGAGGCGTGTTTGTTTGGGTGGTTGGGCGCCAACCTGGGCTTTGGACAGGCTGGTAATTACCCCTGGGAACACAGCCCCGCGGGGTGTTCTGAGACTATGTTTCCAGGGAAGCAGCCCCCTCCTCAGAAAGCCTGGCCACAGAATGTTCCGGCTTTCACTGTCCAGGCTCTGACTGCTCTTCGTAATTATTAACCTCATGAGGACATATGCTAATAAATGTGGTGCATAATTTGTAGCGTAGTAGGACTCACAGTGCTTTCCAGGGGTGATGAATCATGTGACCACAGGCCAGCCGCCCAGGTCGGCCCTTGCGGCAGTCATCTCATTCGATCATCACTGAACCCCTTGAGATGGCTACCACTGTTAGCTCCATGTTACAGCTGGGGAGAAACCAAGGCACCAGAAAGCTAAAACCCCAGAAGCTTAGGAAGTGGTGGAGCTGAGGTCAAATCCAGGTCTGTGTGACCCCAAAGCCCAGACCTGACACCCTCACCCCCTCCACCACCTGGCACCCTCACCCCCTTTACCACCCAGCACCACCCCCCCATCACCCGACACTGTCACTCCGTTCATCACCCAGCACCCCTACCCCATCCACCACCCTCTGCCTGGGCATTTTGGGGCCCAGGTGCATAGAAGTCACTGGTTTTTGGTCCACATGGTTGACTGGAAGATGGAGATGTGCCTTCCAAGGTAAGGCGGCCAATCCGGCAGGTGGAGTCCCAGGAAGTGGAGTGTGGGAGTCCGCTGAGTTGTGTTCATAGGCTCCCATGGCAGGCCTGGAACGGTGCAGCCAGGAGCTCACCCAAGTCCAATGCCCTCCGACCCCAGGTTACCTACCTTGAGCTGGGGGTGGGCCAGGCTGGGGGAGAGCCCCGCATGTCGCTTGAGCCAAGAGGGGGTTGTCGATCTTAGCAGTGTAAGTAAGACCTGAAGGCTCCGGGGCATGGGTGACAGGTCAGTGTCCCCGGGGAGGTCACCTCTTGTGAAGATGGGCTTGGGGTGGGGTGACCTAGAGGCCAAGGTCCTGGTAAGGAGCCAGGTGGTGGCTCAAGGCAGAGGAACTGAAGTGCAGGAACCCTGGCCTTGGAGCAGGGGTGAGCAGGATGGGGCAGCGGCTATGAAGGGATGCATTTTGGATACCTGCCTCGGCAGTGACAGATGCACTTACTTTTACCTGTAAGAGCTGGGATTTGGAGCTCAAGGTCCTGGAGTGCTTGCGTGTGTAACCCACGTCTTCTCCTCTCCTCTGCACACCCCTGCCCAAGCCTCCCTGCAGCGGAAGTTTCCATTTGGTCAGATTTTGAAGCGTGGAGGTCAGCAACTTTGGACAGGAATCCGAACTATTCAAGTGCTCTTTTAAAAGCAAATAAAATTGTTTTCCATGGATGTCATCGGACTTGCGTCTCGGCCTAGAATTTCAAGGCCCTCGGCTGCATTCCACCTACACTGCCCCCACCGGAGCCACCCCAGCCCTCTCTCACCTCCCTACAAGGCCACTGCTTGCAAATGCCCCCCCACGCCCCCACGCACCCCCCCATCCGTGTGGCCCTACTCCATGACGCCGTCAGGCATCCCCCACCTGGAATGTGCCCCCACTCCCCCACTCCCCCCACCACCGCCTTCCTGGCTCCCTGGAGCACTCCCTTCCCTGCTCAGGGTCACCCTGTGCTGAGGCTCGAGGGCCCTTGTCCTGGGGATGTGACCAGGAGGCCCATAGGCACATGGCCCGCTGCGGGTGGGCACGTCTGGAGATTATCAGAAAGAACAATTACCTTGCATCACGAATCCACATGGGGCCATTTGTCCCCTAGTTCTAACCACGCTTATACCAGCTAGACCGTAGTGCCATGAAGACAGTGTAGGGTCTGGGTTCAGATCCTGCCTCTGCTCCTTCCTGGATGAACATATGATCTTGGCCAAGATCCTTGTCCTCCTCTGAGCTAGGTTTCATCCACGTAAAGAGAAGCAGTAACCCCTGCTAGACACTGGCTAGCTTGAGTAGGAAATGAAGAAAGATGCCACGTGTGAGCCCCCGGCACGGTCCCTGGGTGCCCAGAACTCGGACCTCTCTCTGCTTATAAGAGGACATACCAGGCGGGGACTGCATTGAGCACTGTACACGCATGAGCACATTTCATCTTCACCTTGATACTGGTATGGGTGCTACCAGCATCCCTCTTAGAATCGACTCATTGAATGTTGATGTTAATGATAATGATAAAGTGGTGAGAATTCGCTGAACATGGTGACTCACACCTGTAATCCCAGCACTTTGGGAGGCCAAGACAGGAGGATTGCTTGAGCCCAGGAGTTCAAGACCAACCTGGGCAGCATAGTGAGACCAACTAGCTGGATGTGGTGGTGTGTGCCTGTAGTCCCAGCTACTCAGGAGGCTGAAGAGGAAGGATCACCTGAGTCCAGGAGGATGAGGCTGTGGTGAGCCATGATTGCATCATAGTACTTCAGCCTGGATGACAGAGAGACCTTGTTTCTTAAAGTTTTTTTTAGAAAACGAACATGTGTTGAGCACTTACTATTTATTAAGACTGCACTCAGTGTTCCTCTTGTTCTCATTTAATCTTCTCAGCAGCCCCATGACAGAGATACTGGCATGGAGGCAATACCCCTTGCCCAAGGTCAATCAGCCTGGAGGTGGCAGAGCCAGGACTTGAACGCTGGCATCCTGAGCGTCTCCCATCTGCTGTATTTTCTCTAAGAAGGGAGATGAGTAACACCACCCCCATCTGGGACTGCCCACAACCTGAGCCTCCAGCCCTCCAGCAGCCCAGGAAGTAGCCAGAATTCTTGTCCTTACCTTCTCTCTCTCTCTCTCTCTCTTTCCCTCTCTCCCTCCTTCCCTTCCTTCTTTTCTTCCCTTCTTGTTAGTGAGGTATATATAACTTACATAAGCAAAGTGCACAGATCACAAGGTAGAGATGAATTTTCTTGATGAATCTTTACCTGCGTTTTTACCTGTGTAACCATCACCTGATCGAGACAGAACACGTTCCACCACTGAGAAGGTTCCCTTGAGCCCCTGCCAGTCACTAGCCCCCCCATCACTATTCTGATTTCTACTGCCATAGATTATTAACTTTATTTTGTGTGTGTGTCAGAGTCTTGCTCTGTGGCCCAGGCTGGAGTGCTATCACAGCTTACCGCAGCCTCGACCTCCTGGGCTCAAATGGTCCTCCTGCCTCAGCCTCCTGAGTAGCTAGGACTGCAGGTGTGTGCCTGCATGCCTGCATAATTTTTTTATATTTTGTAGAGACGGGGGTCTCACTATGTTGCCCAGGTTGGTCTTGAACTCCTGGGCTCAAGAAACCTGCTGCCTCAGCCTCCCAAAGTGCTGGAATTACAGGCATGAGTCACTGTGCCAGGTCACCAATTTTATTTTCAAACTGCATCAAAAACTTTTCCAGTTCACAGATGAGGAAACTGAACCCCAGAGAGGTCAAATGACATGTCCCAGGCCTCGCAATTTCTCAGTTGCCGGGCTGGGAGCTGATCCCACACCTGTTTCACGTCCCCGTGGGGTTTCTCATCACTCACACTAGTGACAGGAGGAGTCGGACCAAGAGTCCTCAAACCGCAGTGAATCCACAAAAAGCATTTCTTTTTCTTCCAGGTGGGCTGATTTCTGGCCGCCCGTTGGCCTTTTAAAATCAGTTCAGCCCCAGCCAATAAAGTCCATCGGCCGTGGCAGGCCCAGGCCCGGGGTGGCTGTGGGCGGGCTTCTGGCACTGGCTGGGGTGGCAGGAGGCCAGCAGCCCTGGAACACTTGCCTTGGATGCACGGGCGGCTGTAATGACCTCATCAGGCGGCACAGGTGATTGAACCGCGTGTGTCCTGTCCAGGAAGGGGCCCGGGAGCAGCCGGTCCTGGCCTCCCATCACCAGAGCGGCCTGAGTACTGCAGACCAGCCCTGCCCAGCGCCTCAGGCCCCTTGCTCTGGGTGGCCCCCCAACACTGGGGAGTCTGGCCTCTGCTCATCCTGCGGGGAAAACGGCCATGCCCGGAAGAGGCTTCCTGGGGCCCTGCGGCTGAGCTCAACTTGGTGCCACACCTGGGATGCTCCTTGCTCCTGGTTGACATCATCCCACAATCTCTCAATGAGGTGGGAAGGCCAGTGGCTTCAAGGGAGAGTCTTGCTGGGCCGGGAAGGGAAGCCGTAGGCGCCCCCTAGGTGACCATTTTGTTAATCACCCTGCAGTTTCATGACTCAACTCTCCGGAGTTGCAGGTGAAGGCGTTGCAGGTGAAGGCCGGAGGGAGAGTGATCGTCTTCTAGCCTGGCCTCCCCTGGGCCTGTCTGCTTCTTTCCTGCTCGCCCATTTGTTCCCCTGTCTCCACTTCCCACACTCTGTGGCCTTCCAGGCCCAGGGTACCCTCACTTCTCCCTTGACCCTGGGCACTGAGGCGAGGGCAGGCAGGCGGCTTGTCTGTGGCCCCCGAATAAGGCGACGGTTGAGATTCTCTAGCTCAACCACTTCCTGCTGTGTGACCTTAGGGATGGGATACACCCTCTCTGAGTCTGGGTCTCCTGGTTTTAAAAAGGAGATCAGGACATTTCACAGGAACAGCTGGGATGACCTGAGTACTCACATAGTAAACCTTCCCAAACTTAACGAAAGCAGGATGTCTCTAGGAATATCCTTGAGGCCCCCACAAGGAGCCAAGCCCCACAGTATTTCTGAACCTGTCTTTCCTAGTTAACTGAGCACCAGCCTTATCACACCAAATGCTTGTGACACAAACATGGGAGTTAGTTCAAACAAAACTCCCTTGGCCTGACCTGCCCTACTTTTCCTAAGACATGTGGCCATTACAAACTCTTTTTAGAGTCTAATTGGTCAGCATGGGCAAGCCTCCTTTTACAGCCCATGGACTGGACCCAAGGGGCTTAATGAGTGTTCAAATAATCACCGCCCGGTCCCTTAAGCGCTGACTCCTTCAGCTGCTCCAGTGAAATGTCCTGATCCCCATTTTAAAACCAGAAGACAGTCTTAGAGAGGGTGTGTCCCATCCCCAAGGTCAGCCAAGGCCTGGCCTTTGGATGTGTTTCCCTCTCCCCATGGGGAGTGATCTGGGAGTCA
This sequence comes from Cephalopachus bancanus, assembly GCA_027257055.1. Classification (NCBI taxonomy): domain Eukaryota; kingdom Metazoa; phylum Chordata; class Mammalia; order Primates; family Tarsiidae; genus Cephalopachus; species Cephalopachus bancanus. Next base: position 762,642 of record JAPVLO010000007.1, read on the forward strand.
GACACAGACTGTCCTAAGACCCCTGGAGCTCAGCACAGCCTCTGGCGAATGATAGCACTCCTTCTAGCCCATCCTGTTCCTCCTCCAGAGGCTCATGATGGTCATCTGCCAGTATGGCTCCCTGGCCCGCCCCACCCATTGACAAGTCCCGCCTACTCTGGGCTGCACCCTGCACTCTCCTGCCTCTGCTTCCCATCACTTCCATCTGTACCATCACCTCTTGCCTGGTCTCCCTCCCTCCCATGGTTCCAACTCACAGCAGCCTAAGGGCATCTTTTAAGGCACAAGCCTGACCATATGGCTGTGCTCAGCATCAAGTCTAAGGGTGTCTGAGCCCACGGTGCTGGCCCCCACCCACTCCGACTGCTCATCTGCCAGACTTTGCACTTAAGCTCCAACCATATGACCTTTGCTCAGTTCCCCCAAAACAAGTTGTGCCTCCCCACCTCCTAGCCTTGGCTCAGGCTGCCGGGATGGTGCCTTCTCGTCCCCCAGACCCCAACACACAGCCACCCTCCCCGAAGGTCCGTCATCCCATGGTCCCTCTCATGGCCCCCTGCAGCTCTGTGCCCAAGTACCGACATAGCTGGTGGCACACATTTATTCAGGAAGTGGGTGAGGTCTGGCTCTCTGTAAGCTCATTGAAGGTAGATACCATGTGTCTGTCTGGTTCATTGCAGTCTCTGGAGCCTGACAGGTAGTAGGCACTCAAAAGTATCTGTTGGCTGGGCATGGTGACTTACGCCTGTAATCCCAGCACTTTGGGATGCTGAGGCAGGAGGATTGCTTGAGCCCAGGAGCTCAAGGCCAGCCTGAGCAACATGGTGAGATCTTATCTCTACAAAACAAATACAAAAACTAGTCAGGCATGGTGGTGTGCACCTGTAGTTTAAGCTACTCTACTTGGGAGGCTGAGGCAGAAGGATCTCCTGAGCCCAGGAAGTCGAGGCTGTAGTGAGCCATGATTGTGCCACTGCACTTTAGCCTGGGCAACAGAGTAAGACCCTGACTCAAAAAAAAATTTAAATATAGTAAATGTGTGCTATTTTTGGCCGTATCTGTATATCTGTAGTCATTTGTTACAGCAGCCACACGAAATTAGTACAGCTGTAAAGTGGCTTCTCAGAACCGGTCCCAGCCTAGGGCTTGGTGAGGATAGCTCCAGGGCATTCCCCACATCCCAGCTGGACAGGCAGGATCTCCAGAGAGGAGGCAGTCAGGACTGTGAGCCTGCTGGCACCAGGCCCTGGACCCTTGTAAGGCCCCTGTTTCTCATTTTAGTGCTCAAACCACCCCATTAGTAGTGGTTGGTGGTATCCCCACTCAACAGATGGGTTCACGGGAAACCACAGGAAGTGACAGACTAGGATTTGAGCTTGAGTCGGTCTGACTCCAAACGATGTGCTCTTACCACTGTCTCACTCCTCTTCTGAGAGGTGAGGACGCAGTGGAGACTGAGCCCTGCTCTCCCTGTGGCTGGGGGGGGCAGACTTTGCCCAGAGGGGAACTTGGGTTATCTGAGTGGTGGTCACCAAGTGACTATCCCTGGCTGTCCCCTGCAGCCAGGATCAGGTCCCCCCCACCTGAATAAGGATTTCTATGCTTTTCTCTCCGTCAGTGTAAACGAGCTCTACGTCGATGACCCGGACAAGGACAGTGGGGGCAAGATCGACGTTAGCCTGAATATCAGTTTACCCAACCTGCACTGCGAGTGTGAGTATCCCCCATGCGGCTCTCCATCCAGCAGGACTCTTCCGTGGGCAGAGCTGTGTGTGCAGAGATAGCGAGGTGCCAGGACAAGCCAAGCAAATAGCATTCTCCCCTCTTTTTCTTTTCTTTTCTTTTTTAAATCAGGGTCTCACTCTCACCCAGGCTGGAGTGCAGTGGCACCACCATGGCTACCTTCGACCTCCTGGGCTCAGGCAATTCTTCTGCCTCAGCCTCCTGAGTAGCTGGGATTACAGGCATGCTAATTTTTTTATTTACTGTAGAGATGAGGTCTTGCTGTGTTGCCCAGACTGGTCTTGAACTCCTGGGCTCAAGCGATCCTTCCTCCTCAGCCTCCCAAAGTGCTGGGATTATAGGCATGAGCCACTACGTTGGCCTGTTTCCCCCCTCCTTCTTTTGAGGAGATTGTAGTGGAGTGTGCACACACTTGGAGGCTTCCTGACATAAAAAGGCACTAGAAACTACCTCTGGAGAGGAGCCTCATTGGTGCAAAGAGGTGGGGGCTGTCTCTTGGGTACTGCTTCTTAGCAGCAAAGCCTGAGACTCCCGTGCAAGTGATTTATCGAGAGGAGGCAGCTATTAGGGTATGAGGGACATGGGCTCGGGCAGGGCAGAGAATGAGCTAAGAAGTGTGTTCTACTAAGTCCTGCTCTCGGGATGCTGTGGGGTGGATGACACCATAGAGTCTGTCCCACCTGGTAGCAGTGGGATCAGGCTGTTGCTATCCGTGTCATTGGCTCATGGCTGCAGCGTGGTGTGTGTGTGTGTGGTGGGGGATTTCACATAGCCTCCTAAGCATCTCAAGGCACAAAGGCCTCTAATCAGGAGGGCGCAGCTCTGAGCCTTTAGCAATGGCTGTCACGAGAGGGAGCAGCGCTGGCCTCGCCAGCATCTGTTGTTACAGGAGAGCATCGGGAAGTCTCCGTTTTACATCTCACCCGTATTGTTTACATTTCTGTTTGTTTATATGTTTGTTTTATATTTTTTCTTTTTAATAGAGATGGGACTACAGGCATGCTAATTTTTTGATTTACTGTAGAGATGAGGTCTTGTTATGTCTTACTACGTTGCCCAGGCTAGTCTCAATCTCCTGAGCTCAAGCAGTTCTCCCACTTCAGCCTCTCAAAGTGCTGGGATTGCAGGCGTGAACCACCATGCCCAGCCTTGTTTGTTTTAACCAAGGGAATGGATCACTTGTATAAAACAAGCTCGGCTGGGTGTGGTGGCATGTGCCTATAGTCACAGCACATCGGGAGCCGGCAGGAGGATCGCTTGAGCCCAGGAGTTCGAGATCATCCTAGACAACATAGCAAGACCTCATCTCTACAACAAATTAAAAGATTAACTGGATGTGGTCAGAAGGGTCACCTGAGCCTAGATAGGAGTTCATGACACTGCACTCCACCCTGGGTGACAGAGTAAGATCCTGACTCAAAACAACACGAGACAAAACAAAACCCACTCAAAAGTCTGACTTGGAGTTAGGTCCTGGCTCATTTGCTCACTAAAACTGTGACCTTGGCTCGGATGGCCTCTCAGTTTCCTCATCTGCAGAATAGACTTAGTAAAATCTGTTGCCTGAGGTTGTTGGGAGGATCTGATGGGCTGGTCCCTGGACTTGGTAGCTAGTGGACTGGGTGTCCTCTCCTGGACCGGGGTTCCTGCCTTCCCCCCGCCCAGCCCGGCACGGAACCTGTAGCACACCCTCCTTCTCCACCCACCCTCTCCCTCCCTGCTAAGGGCACAGAGACAGGGAGACGGTCAGTTCTGTTACTGTTCTCAGTGAAAATTATGTCACAATTTTGAGTCCTCAGTGGGCCCTGAGTCAGGGAACCTAATGAAATAGGTCAGTTGTATTTGTTATTAATTCTTTCTCACTTATAAAAATAATTCATCTGGGTCGGGTGCAATGTCTCTCACCTGTAATCCCAACACTTTGGGAGGCCAAGGCGGGAGGACTGTTTGCACCCAAGAGTTGGAGACCAGCCTGTGCAATATAATGAGACCTCATCTCTACAAAAAAATTAAAAGTAAAAAAACTAGCAGGACATGGTGGCACACGCCTGTAGTCCCAGCTACTTGGGAGGCTGAGGCAGGAGGATCGCTTGAGCTCAGGAGCTGTGGTGATCTGTGATCCTGCCACTGCACGCCAGCCTGGGCGACAGAGTGAGACCCTGACTTAAAAAAAAGGCAAAAGAAAAACAACTGATCTGGCAGCTTCTCAGTCAGGAGTTGATTGTGTATTTGGAGCAAGGACATTCTTAGGTCAGAGGGCTGGGATCAGTGAGGCAGGGAAGGGAAAGGACCTGCTTCCAGGAGGCACCAGGTGACCTCAGGCTGGGTGGTATCAGCCCTCCCCCATGTCCCACCAGGCCTGCTGAACCTGAAACCCCTACCAGAGCCCAGCATCCTGGCTTTTCTTTAAAATAACTTTACATTTTTGTTATTAGAGAAAGTGCATGCTCATCATTGTACTGCTGGAAAATCCAGAGAAGCAGGAGAAATTGCCAGCAGTGTGGGTGACATTTTGACATCATTTGACATCATTCTCTCCAGTCGGCCTTCCTTTTCTGTGTGTTTCTGAACATAGCTGAGATCATGCTGTGTGTGCAATCTCATATCCTGCTATTAAAAATAATATTCTTTAATATACAACTAATACAGGAATACCTTTTCATTATTTTTAAAAAAGATACTCATTTAAAAATACAAAAATAGGCTGGGTGTGGTGGCTCAAGCCTATAATTCCAGCACTTTGGGAGGGCAAGTGAGGTGAGAGAATTGCCTGAGCCTAGGAGTTTGAGACCAGCCTGAGCAACATAGCGAGACCCCATCTCCACCAAAAAAAAACCACAAAAACCCTTAACCAGGCATGGTGGCATGCACCTGTAGTCCTGGCTACTCGGGAGACTGAGACAGGAGGACTACTTGAGTCCAAGAGTTCAAGGTTTCAGTAAGCTATGTTTGCATCACTGCACACTAGCCTGGGTGACACAGGGAGAGAGGGACCCTGTCTCCAAATGAACAAATGTGATATGATAACATCGCCATTTCCCATGAGCCTCGCCTTTAATGGCAGCCTCCAGTCCCGTCCACGGATGGGCCCTCACTTTCCTCCCTTCCCATTTCTCCCTTTCAAGGTGGGCTGTCTGTGAAATCACTTCGCTGCCCTTTCCTTGTGTGGCAGCCTCCTCCTCAGCGCTACTGCCTGGGAGATTCCATGCTCCATAGTGTGCAGGGAGCCTCCCCCAATGTCCCCTGGAACCGTCCCTGGAAATGCCTGGACATCCCTTGGCATAGGCCCGCCCACTTTACAGACGGGGACGTCATCCGAGTCACTGTGAGATACAAGGCAGGACCAGCGTTCCCATCTGGTGCCCTGAGGAACCTAGGAAAATACCCAAGCTCCTGCAGGGCAGGGCCTCATAGGAACCAGCACTGGGTAAAGGAGGGTATGGATGAATGAATGATTAATGAATGAATGAATGCTCACTCGAGCCTGTTCACCCCATAAACCTAGAGACCGTGTGGGATGCAGTAAGTACTAACGTTATCAAGTACACGCCCTCACCGAGCATCAGACCCTGTTCTGAGCATTTTTCACACCTACTAGCTATTAGGGCCTCATAATTCTCCAGGAAGATTCAAATTCTATCACCCTCATTTTGCAGAGAAAGAAATTGAGGCATCAGAGGATAAGGGCCTGAGCTAAGGTCGCACGCCCGGTACAAGGCAGAACCAGGATTCAGGCGAGCAGCGTGGTAGGCCCCAGGGTGCCCCCCTCTGGCCTCCTACCCTCCACTACCTCGCCTCAGCCTCGAGCCTAGCAGAGTCGTGACCCTGCTGCTGTAGTCTCTGGGCCCAGACCATGAGCTCTGGGAAAGCCCAGCCTGTCCAGGATGGGTGAATGAGGCTCCCGTGGGAGAGGCTGGTCCTGCCCTCTTGTGTCCCACGTCCGTGACCTCATCTCCCTTGGCTCTCACAGTGGTCGGGCTGGACATTCAGGATGAGATGGGCAGGCACGAGGTGGGCCACATCGACAACTCCATGAAGATCCCTCTCCACGACGGGGCCGGCTGCCGCTTCGAGGGGCAGTTCAGCATCAACAAGGTATGGAGGCCCGCCCATGCCATGCTTACCCGCCCCATGCCCTCCATCCCCCCCACCCCAGAAATGGACTGGGGGAGCCTGACCCCGACAGAGACCCCTGCACGGAGGACTGGTGTCCAGCTGCCTGGCAGTCCAGATGGTAGTTCCCAGCTCCTGGAGTAAAGTTTAAAGCCCCTCGTAGCTAGTTTGGGTAGGAGCTAGTCTTCTCCCCAGCCTGGAATAGTGGGTGGTGAGAAGACCTTAGGATTTGCAGCCCTGGGTTCAAGTCCCAGCTCTCCCCCTTCTTAGTCAAGCAACTATAAAAATAACAAAATTTAGCATGGCTTGATGGCACATGCCTGTCGTTCCAGCTACTGGGGAGGCTGAGGCAGGAGGACTGCTTGAGCCCAAGTGTTAGAGGCTGCAGTGAGTTATGATATCACCACTGCACTCCAGCCTGGGCAGCAGAGTGAGACCTGTCTCTTAAAAAAATTGTCTGGGTGCAGTCGCTCAGTCTATAATCTATAATCCCAGCACTGTGGGAGGCTGAGGCGAGAGGGTTGCCTGAGCCCAGGGGTTTGAGACCAGCCTGGGCAACTTGGTGAGACCTCGTCTCTACAATAAATCACAAAACTAGCCAGGTGTAGTAGTGTGTGTCTGTAGTTCCAGCAACTTGGAAGGCTGAGGCGGAAGGATCACCTGAGCCCAGCAGGTCGAGGCTGAGGTGGCCGTGAACGTGCCACTGCACCCCAGTCTAGGCGACAAGCATGAGACACCAACTCAAAAAAAAAACTTAGCTGAGCACTGTCCCAGCACTTTGGGAGGCTGAGGCGACAGGATTGTCTGACCCCACGGGTTCAAGACCAACCTGGGAAACATGGCGAGACCTCATCTCTATAATAAATCAAAAAAATTTGTCAGATGTAGTGGCACACGCCTATAGTTCCAACTACTTGGAAGGCTGAAGCTGAAGGATCACCTGAGCCCAGCAGGTCAGGGCTGTGATGACCGTGAGCACGCCACTGTACTCCAGCCTGGGTGACAGAGTGAGACTCTGACTCAAAAATAAACAAATTAATTAAATAAAACTTACAATTCAGTTGCTCGTTTTCATCAGCCACATTTCCAGAGCTCAAAGCCACACTGGCTGGAGGCCACTGCCTTAGACAGGGCAGGTCATTTCCATCACTGTGGAAGGTTCTGCTGGACAGCACAGCTTTGGGAAGGTCACTTCGACAGCTGCATGGGAGTGGGCAGGAGGGGCTAAGAGTGGAGATCACAGTAATGAGGTTGGGGAGATGTATCAGATTGGGGGTACAGGGCCAGTAAGACTGAATGAGGAATTGGATATGGAGTGAGGGTACGCGCAGAATAATTTTAAAAAAACCTCTTAGGACTTTGTCTTGACAATCAGGCAGTTTGTTTTCTAACTGTGGGGGCTTGGAAGCTCATGGATTAGATGGGAGGTGGTAGAGGTGGGTGCCTGCCCCTCTGCTCTGGGGTTATTTAGGGTCCCCACGAGGTGTCTCCAGGGAGATGCTAAGTTGGAAGTGGGAGGGGTATTCTCAGTGGGCAGCGGAGGGGTCTAGGCTGCAGGTGTCCATGTGGGAGCCACCGGTGCCCAGATCATGCAGGAAGTCACAACAGGTCTAGGTCAGTCTCCTCTGCATGGGGCCACAGGACAGCAGCAGCAGCATTGCTGGAGAGTTTGGGAATGCAGGTTCTCAGGCCCCACCTCGACCTGCTGACTCTTGTGTTATAAACAAGCACTCCCAGGGAGTCTGCTGCCACTGAAGTTTGAGGATTGTTGGTTTAAGCAACATAACTAGGGAGAGGGTGTGGAGCTTTTCAAATAGAGGTGAGGTCTTGAGCCCATGCTGGTCTCCAACTTCTGGGCTTAAGCAATCCGTCTGCCTCGGCCTCCCAAAGTGCTGAGATTACACGTATGAGCCACCACTCCTGGCTGTAGAACCTTGTTCTAAACCCGGGGTTTGCAAATACCCCAAGGAGAGCAGATTGAATTCAAGGGGTCTGTGAACTTAGATGGGGGAAAATTGTTTTTTTTAGTTGAAGTCTCACTCTGTTGCCCAGGATGGAGTCCAGTGGCATGCTCACGGCCACTGCAGCCTCTACCTGCTGGGCTCAGGAGATCCTTCCACCTCAACCTTCCAAGTAGCTGGAAATACAGGCATGTGCTACCACACCCAGCTAATTTTTTTATTTATTGTAGAGGTGATGTCTCACCATGTTGCCCAGGCTGGTCCTGAACCTGTGGGCTCAGGCAATCCTCTTGTCTCTGCCTCCCAAAGTGCTGGGATTATAGGCATGAGTCACCACGCCTAGCCTGCTGGATGGGGAAAAATTATATGTTTTTATTTTTACTAAGCTCTGACCCAAAGTTTGCATTTTCTTCTCTGGTGAATGTAGGCAACTAACTATAGTACTATTGGCAGTGCCAGTGACTTTGTCACCGATAGAAATTGCTGATACTTATATCATATGATAGTTGTTGCTACAAATTTCCAGATACTGTTTACAGTCATCACTGCTTTGAAATTGTAGTAGTTATTTGACCTATCACTAGGTCTTGTTATTTGATGCATCAATAAAGCAGTGTATTCAACTGTGGTTTTTTAATATTTTCATTACTATTTAATTATAATCTTTTCTTTGTAATCCTATGTATTTAATGCATTAATAATATTTTAAGCATTTAAAACATAGATGTCATCAGACTAGCAAAGGGTTATCCATGGTACCAAAAACATCACTCCCATTATCCCAGCACTTTGGGAGGCTAAGGTGGGAGGATTACTGGAGGCCAGGAGTTCAAGACCAGCCTGGGCAACATAGCAAGACCCATCTCTACCAAAAAAAAAAATTGAAAATATAAGAACATTTTTTTTTAAAGAAGGAATCACATTTCTTCGTGTTGTCCTAGCACCTAGGTTGACAACCCAGCAGACAGCCCAGCCACCATTCCCTCCCCACCTCTTGACAAACGTGTCCAGGGCTGTGGTTTGCTCCCTTTAGAAGTGACTGTGTCAGAGTCCCCACTGGCTCTGGGTAAACTGGAACTTGCCTTTTGGGCTCAGACAGACTGTGGTCAAGGATTCTAGCTACGGTGTTCACTGGTTGAATGACCCTGGGCAATTTAACTTCTTAGAGCCTTGGTGTCCTCATCTGTAAAATGGGAATAATAATACTGATTTCATAGATTGTGAGACATGATCAAATCAGAGTATTAAAATACTTCATGCAGTAGGAACTAGACAAGCATGGGCCCTTTCCTGGCCTTATCACACATCAGTGGATGCTTCCATGACCTCAGCCACTGGCAGCCACCGTCATCTGGGCACAAGTGATATCCAAGAAACAGGCCTTCTCTGTCACGCCATTTCATAGACCAGCCCTCGTGTTACAGCTGCCACTTATTGACCCTTTCCACATATAAACTCATTTCGTTCTTGCTGTAGTCCTGGGGAAACTGAGGCACAGGAAATTAAGTGCCTGTTTGATGTCACACAGCCAGGATTTGAGCCTAGGCGACTTGCCCCAGGGCCCTGGCTGTTAGCCCTGAGCCCATGGCCTGTGGCTGCTGCTCCCAGCATCCTGGCTATAGGTGCCTGGAGCCTGGCTCACAGCCCAGGCCACCCACTCTCCTTCACCAAGGCCCGTGCTTTGAGAGGCGCTCAGATAAGGAAGCCACCAGTATCCATGCGCCACGATGAAGGATCAGCAGCGGCCCCCACTCTCTCCCCATTCAACCAGGCTCAGCCCTGTGGCCGGCCGCCTCCTGATCCCTCCATCAGGAAGTCGGCCAGCCCTAGATGTCAGAGTTCGCATGGCTCGAGCTGCCACAGCAGCGCCCCCCAAACACCACACGGTGACCTCGCTTAATCACTCAGCCCCCCAGGAGCAGGGCAGGATGGAGCGTGGGGCGCCGGCCTAGCTCCAGCTATATGTTTTAAAATCCATCCGAGACGCTGACGCAGGTTCCTCAGTCACAGGCTCCCAAAGCATCGTCTTCCCTTTCTTCAGCCCAGCATGTGCTGGCATGAGTCAGCCACCCGTGATGGATTCGGTGTGGAGCCAGAGTGGGCTACTGAGTCACCGCCTTGCGGGGCCTGGCGGCGGGTGGCAGACGCTGGGGCCAGCCTCCTTGACTCACTCCACTCAGGGCACGTGACTCTGAACTCTGTCGTGGCCCCATCTGCAGGGGGTCCTGTGTCCCCGCAAAGAGAACTCTGGTGGGGACACACATCTCATGGCTGTCGGTTTCTTCCCTCCAGGGGTGGTGGGCAACAGGGACCTTAGTTCTGACTGTGTCTTGTGGATATTTTGTAATGAAAGTGTATCCAGGTGTTATTTATATCAGTGAAAATGAAGTTTGAAATGGTGGTGTGCACCTGTAGTCCCAGCTATGTGGGAGGCTGAAGTGGGAGATTGCTTCAGCCCAGAAGGTGGGGTCTGTGATAAACTGTGATCCTACCACTGCACTCCAGTTTGGGGAACAGAGTGAAACTCTGGCTTGAAAAACAAAACAAACAAAAAAATACAGTGGGCCAGCTGGGCATAGTGGCTCATGCCTGAAATCCCAGCACTTTGGGATTCTGAGGATTGCTTGAGGTCAGTAAGACCTCATCCCTATTTAAAATTTTTTTTTTAAAAATTTAAATACAGCAGGATAGGCCGGGCTCAGTGGCTCAGCCTGTAATCCCAGTACTTTGGGAGGCTGAGGTGAGAGGATTGCCTGAACCGACAGGCTTGAGACCAGCCTGGGCAACTTGGTGAGACCTTGTCTCTACAATAAATCAAAAAAAATTAGCTGGGCATGGTAGCATGTGCCCGTAGTTCTGGCTACTTGGAAGGTTGAGACTGGAGTATCACTGGAGCCCAGCAGGTTGAGGCTAGGATGGCTGTGAGTGTGCCACTGCACTCCAACCTGGGTGACAGAGTGAGAATTCAACTCAAAAAATATATATATATACAGCAGGCTTTTCCTCATGCCCTGCCTGTGCATGTGCTGGTCCCTCTTCTGGAAAGGCCCTCTCTGTCGGCTCTGAGGACAAGCGTGCTCATCCTACAAACCTGACCCTGTAGCAGCTTCAAACTGCCTTGCATGGATCACCTCATCATACTTTCCCAATAACTCTCTGGCTTTATCCCCATTTTGCTGATGTGGAAACTGAGGCACAGAATGGTTGCTGATCTCGCCTGAGAACCCCTGGCTTGGAAATGAGGCTGGACTGGAGGCCACGTGTGGAAGCCCGCTCTGTTGCCGACTACTGGGTGCCTGGAGCGGGCCGCGCAGGCCTCGAGGGCGATCTTGGCAACCCCAGTTCCTGCTTCACTGCAGACCCCAAGGGCGCCCTCCTCTACCCTGGAGCTCACTCCACTGTGAGCTGCGAGGCCCAGCCATGCCCTGTTAGCACGATGCCTCCCATGCAGGTCCAAAGCTCAGGCCCTGCTGAAGGGGAAATATTCCTGCAGGCAGCCCACAGCTTTGCACTGGAGAGACACACTCATGCCACAAGCCAACTTTGGTGGACTGCACCACATCCCGTGGAGGCCATGTTCCTGCCTCTGATGCAGCTCAGTCATCTTCATTGAACTGGAATATGGTAACCCCTGAGTTTTCAGTGTGGCATGTGAGGGTCTTGGATCAACGGCCTCCGCCACCATGTCTCTTAGTTTTCTGCAGCCACCACCACCTGACCCCTGTCCTACTGGCGGTCAGGAGCACCAAACCCTTCTAGCTCCTCAGACATGCCATGGCCTCTGCACTTGTCCGTGCTGTTCCCTCTGCCCAGATACTGTTCCCTCTCTGCTAGGGAAGGCAGACTCCTCTTCAAGGCCTTAGCACAAGGGTGTCCTTTCCCCTAGGAAGCACTCCCTGGGCCCACCCCACACCCTCAACTGAGCCAAGACCCTTCCCATAGCCCCACCCTGAGATTCCCTTGGCCTACAGAACCTCATTATCCATGTCAGGGCAGGCCAGGGGCTCAGCCAGGGCCGGGCTACTCTCTGGTCCCCTCCCCAGCCCCAGCGCCTCCTGAAAGATGGGGCTCATATGGCCGTCAGCCCAGGGCCACTGAGGTAAACAGCATCCTGGCAGTATGCCCCAAAACAGGATCCCAAACCGCAGCTCTCAACACGTGACCTTCCTTAGCAGGTTTCTCCACTGCTCTGAGCCTGTTTCCTTTTCTGTAAAATGAGAACTTTCAGGTGCCAGAGTCAAAGGATAAGTGCCATTTGTTCATTCATTCATTCATTCATTCATTCATTCAATAAACATCTGTTGGCCACCTGCTCTACTTCAGGGTTTGGGGGGAACAGCAGGAAGCAAAACACACAAAGCCCTTGCTGGCGCAGGATGGACCTTCTAGCAGGACGCAGTCGAGGCCAGGATTGGTGGCAGGTGGCAAGTGAAGCCAGTACTGAGGCAGCCAAGGGGCTGGGATGCGTGGTCGGGGGTTCCTTGTGTAGGTGGACAGGGAGGTTCTCTCTGGTGAGGTGACCCCTGAGCACACCTGATGGATGAAAGGACCATGTGGAAGAGGGTTCCGGGAAGGAGTGGCAGGCATAAGGGCCCCAAGGTGGAACCATGCCAAGCACCATTCTCAATGTGGCAGGGAGGTTGTGGTGAGATGCTTGGCTGATGGCCAGGGCATGCCATGGCCTGTAGCCACCATGAGGATGCTAGAGGACAGAAGCCTTGGAGGGTTCCAGGGAGAGGAGTGACAAGATCAGACATAGGGTTTAAAGATCTCCCCTGACTGAGTGCAGTGGCTCACACCTGTAATCCCAGCCCTTTGGGAGGCCGAGGAAGGAGAATCACTTGAGCCCAGGAGTTTGAGACCAGCCTGGGCAACAAAGTGAGACCTTAGCTCTATAAAAAATGAAAGAATTAGCCAGGTGTGGTGGCACACGCCTGTAGCTCCAGCTACTCAGAAGACTGAAGTGAAGGGATCACCTGAGCCCAGGAGGCAGACTGCAGTGAGTCTTGATGGTGCCACTATACTCTAGCCTGGATGACAGAGCGAGACCCTGACCCAAAAGTAAGTAAATAGACGACAGATGGATAGATGGGTGGATGATAGATATATCTCTCCCATCCCTACTGGGCGACAGTGAAAGTTAGGAGCCCAGGGAGGAGGGTGTTCTCTTTCATCCAGAGAGGACCTGAACCAGGGAGCAGAGAAGGGGCCAGATGCCGGTTTGTCTTCAGGTAAAGCTGATAGGGTTTCCTGATGGGCAGGATGTCAGGTGTGTGAAGAGGGGTTCCAGGTGACACCGATGGTTTTGGGCTGAACATCTGAGGAGGAGGAAGGGGATTTTTTGCTGAAACTGGGGGGCCCAGGAGAATCCATGAGGCTCCTGGCCCCAGGCCTCATCAGCTCTTCCTTCCCTAGACATTCGTCCCTGGGGCCTCTCACGAGCTGCACTCTGAGGGGGCCTCCAAGCCCAAGGAGAATCGAGGGCACTGCAGTCTGGCCTCCAGCAACCCCCTATCTGGGGTGACGGGGCAGAGTGGGTAGGTGGGGACCTGGGTTTGGAGTTGGAGGAAGCTCTGTTCTGCAGGTGCCAAGGCCACTCTCAGCGCACACGGGGCCGACATTCCTGAGTCCGTGGAGCGGGCTGGGAACAGCTGTTCTGAGTCCTGGCTGTGTTCTGGTCACCCAGGAGACACGTCCCGTGCATTATCTCATGGAGTCCCCACTCAAGGGACAATGATGTGTGCCCCATTCTACAGATGAGGAGCCTGAGGCTCAGAGAAGTGGAGTGACTTCTCAGCACGCCTGGAAAGGATGCATGCTGGGATCCAAACCCAGGACTCTGATTCCAGCACTCCCCATGTGCCTGGGTCACATGGGGTGAAGCCCCTGCACCCCACCCCTGAGAGAGTCAGCCAAGCTCCTGAAACTTGTGTTTCTGCCCCCAGGTCCCTGGCAACTTCCACGTGTCCACACACAGCGCCACAGCCCAGCCACAGAACCCGGACATGACGCACATTATCCATAAGCTCTCCTTTGGGGACACGCTTCAGGTGAGCGGGGTACACTCGGGATGCAACCAGGGTTGGCATCCAGGGACTGCATCACCTAGTGCCCTCTGTCCTCCCTGAGCATGGGGGAAGGTGGCCCTTAAGGGGACATGTATGCCAGGCTCCAAAGGGTAAGGAGGATTTGGCCAGGTGCAAACAAGAAACTGGGTCTTGGACACTGTCTCAAAATCCCCTCTCTCTCATAGCCCCAACTGGTTGTTTTCATATCAAAGACCCTTAAGGATACTTTCAGCAAAGTAAGTGTCCTGACCCTGGCATGATGCTTCACACCTGCTGTTTGTTCTCTGCATGTGAGATACTGGGGTAAGAGGACTCTCGGGTCTCCAGGAGCTGGGGTGTCTGGGGTGAGTCCAGGCTACATGGAGGATGGCCAGGGCTGACAGGTCAGGGTGGTGTCTTAGAGCACCCATCTGCCATGAGGAAGACGGACTCAGGCAAGACTGGAGGCATGGAAAGCAGGGAAGGGCCCAGTCCCAGGCAGGCTAGAGGGGAGGGGAGGTGGTCTTGCTTTGCTGTGTTGGCAAAACAGAAGGACACAAGCCACAGTCCTGAACTTGGTTCTCAGTGTGGTAGAAATCTTACTTTGTTTAGGAAATACATAAAGCTCAGCCCACCCATCTCTCCATCAAACACTGACGAGTACTTACTGCATACCAGGCTTTGCACACCTTGGTGAGGACAAGCATGGTCCCAGCCCATGTAGAGCTTCAGATAATCCTACAGATAAATGTGAGATATAACTGTGGACATGACAGTGGAAGGGAATATCCCGGCACCCTTATCGCTGTAACTGCCATCCTCAGGGGTGAGGAACAAAGTTTCCGACAGTTGGTCCTACAACAGCAAGTGGACACACCTTCCTTTTCCTTGGCTTGCTGAGAGTGTGTGGTTCTGTTAAGGGCTCCATAAACATCAGCCACCTGAGACCACATTAGGCCAGGCCACCCACCGGCTGCCGCTGTGCCTGGAGTGGCCCTTTCTGTCCCCACCTACCTCTCGAATGTTTCTTCCTCCCACCCCTTGGTCCCCTTCCTCCCTGGGCCCATGTGGGCCCTCAGTCTCCAGGCTCAGGCCTTTCCACGTGCTGCTTGCCTGCTTAACTACCCGCTGTCCCCCAGATCTTGGTGTCAGTGTCACTTCCTCCAGGGTGTCCAGCCCAGTAGCCGTGTTAACCATGCCCATGGTGGTAGGTAGGCTACGTGTCCTGGGCATGTCTTGTCCTGCTTTAGATGCTCCTTGGGGCCGACCTGGTTTACCATCACCCTCAGAGCAGGAGTAGGATGTGGTTTCAGCCCTACCTTACAGCAGCCCCTGCCAGGGGGATGCATGCTGGCCAGCAGCCATGAGGAGGGCTCTCTCCAAACCTGCTGTGTGTCCTCCAAAGCAGATACAGTGGGGGGCCAGCTGCTCTGGGGCACCCCACCCTGGGCTCCTCTGGAGACTTTGCAGAGGGCCCTAGGGAGCACAGGAGAAAGGGCCCAGGGTCTGCCTTTACTTGAGTTTTCTGCAAGGCTTAGTAGACAGAGCTCAGGCTTGGAGCCAGACAGACCCAGATCAGAGTCTGGCTTAGCCACTCACATGATACTCAAGTCTTGACATCTTTCCAAGCCTTGATTTGCTCTTCTTTAAAATGGGCCCAGTGACACCCCCATTTTGAGCCTGTAATGAGGTGGTGTGAGGTAGCCAGGACAGAGCAGCACACAGTAGGTACTCATACTGGGAAGCAGGCTTGTGTCTACTGTGCATGCGACCTGCACCGCCTCCTCTCCCACCCCTCCTCTACAAGGCAAACCCTGCTGGGCCCCCCTTTACACACAGGTAAGGTCCCCAGGCTAGGTGGCACCTGACTGGTCCCCACAACCAGGGCCAGGCCAGGAGGTGGCAGTGTCCTGGGGACCGTCCCTCACTGTACCTCTCCACAGGTACAGAATGTCCACGGAGCTTTCAACGCCCTCGGGGGAGCAGACAGACTCACCTCAAACCGTAGGTATCTGGGAACAGCAGACAGGGTGGCGAGTCTTCAACCCTCGATCCCGGCCAGGGAGGACGCTCACGCTCTCTCCCCACTGCCAGCCTGTGGGGAGATGGAATTATCCCCATCGAGCCTGTCCCCGGGGAAGTAGATGCCACCCTTGGCATGTCATATATGCTTGTGAATACCAGCCGTTGTTGTTACCATCGTGATCAATGCTACAGTCATGGTTCTTCACTGAGTGAATCCCCTAAGACCCCACGGGGTTGATTCCGGCTCCAAGTCTGTGGGAACAGACCTGTAGGGGCCCAGTCAGGTCTGAATCACCCCCCCAGCTGCCTCCCCATCCACCCCCGCTCCTGCTCCAATGCCTCCCACCAACGGTGGCTCCTCCTGGATCCTCACTAGAATGACAGGTGTGAGCCACCTCGCCCCGCCTGACCTACCTGTTTTTGTCCCTAGGAGGGAGTGCTCTCTGAAATCACCTTGTTCTCTCAGTTTTGTGTTGCTCTCAGCTGTGGCTCCAGCTAGAGCCTAGCTCTCTGCCTTGCTGGCTGCTCTGTCCCCAGGATCAGCCCCATGCCCAGCGTATGGTAGGCATATAATTGATGGTGCAAGGTGATAAGTGGCCACACTCTGGAGGGCACCAGCCCCTGCCAGGGGGGTGCAGTCTGTCATGGGGACCTTGGACTCCAGGCTCCCACTCTACCATTTTCCAGCCCCGTGGTCTTGAGAAAGTCATGTGATGCCTCCAAGCCTCAGTTTCTGCATATGTAAAGCGGACAGGATCCTCTTCACTCACAGCCTTGCCCCGAGGACCAATGAGATGCATGAAGAGTGTTCGGCGCATGGCCTGGCACATGCCAGTGCTCGGTCAGTGTCAGCTTTCTCTCCACTGTCCTCAACCACTAACTTCAGGAACAAGATCCCCAGGGCAAAGACTAAGGGGGCCTTTCCTACGTGGAACTGTGTCCTGTATCATGTGGAACTGGTCCTGAACGGTGTCACTGGGATCAAAACTAGCTTGTCATATATATCCATATATATGGGCTACTGGTTTAAAAAATGCAGATCCTGGGCTCCACTCTAATGGCGGGGTAGAGACAAAATAAGATGGACCATGTGTTGATACCTGCTGAAACTGTGAAATGGGGACATGGGAGAGGGTATTATACAATCCCCTATGTTTTGTGTTTGCATTTTTCCATAGTAAGATACTTGGAGGGAGGGAGGGAGAAGGAACTGTGGGCAGAAGGAAGTTATCCACATGGGCGTCATGAGGTGCTGTGCCTCCAGTGGGCATTTGGCAAATTGTATCAAAGGCCTTCAAAATGGTTATTGCCAGCCAGGCACAGTGGCTCACGCCTGTAATCCCAGCATTTGGGGAGACCAAAGGAGGAGGATCGCTTGAGTTCAGGAGTTTGAGGTCAGCCTGGGCAACATAGCGAGACTTCGTCTCTACAGAGACAAAAAACAAAAAATTAGCCAGGCATAGTGGCATGCCTGTAGTCCTGGCTACTTCGAAGACTGAGGCAGGAGGATCACCTGAGCCCAGGAGGTCAAGACTGTGGTGAGTTGTGATCATGCTACCACACTGCAGTCTGGGCAACAGAGTGAGACTCCAACTCAAAAAAGCCCCAAATGATTGCCTTTGAGTCATCAATTCTACGCATAGGAGTACGATAAGGAAATAATTAGAAGAGAGTGCAAAATCCAGGAAAATAATGTTCATTGGGTCATTTTTTTTTTTGATTTTTAATTTTAAAGATGTTGGGTACAAGCCGGGCTCGGTGGCTCAGCCTGTAATCCTGCGCCTTTGGGAGGCTGAGGTGAGTGGATTGTCTGAGCCTGCGGGTTCGAGACCCGCCTGGGCAGGCGAGACCTCATCTCTACAATAAATCAAAAAATTAGCTGGGTGTGGTAGTGTGCGCCTGTAATTCCGGCTACTCGGAAGGCTGAGGCGGAAGGATCGCTGGAGCCCAGCAGGTTGAGGCTGCGGTGGCCGGGAGCGGACACTGCACTCCAGTCTGGGCCACAGAGTGAGACTCCAACTCAAAAACAAAACAAAACCAAAAAAATAAAAATAAAAAAAAATGTGGGGTACAATTCAGAGTTAAGTACACAAATGTTCATTATGCAAGTACCCTTGTTGATGAGCTGTGCCCCCTCTTCTGTGGCAGAATACCACTACTACCGATCCCCCCTCCCTCAGCAATTTCCCAATACTGACAATCCTTTTCTTACAGTATTACAATAATTGTTCAAGGTCCGCTTATGAGTGAGAACACATAATACTCAGTTCTTTGTTTCTGTGATAGATCACTCAGCATGGATCATTGTTTACAAGAGTAAAAATGAAGAACCACATCAGTGTCCTGCCCTAGAAGGGTTGAGAACATGGTAACTTCACATCACGGAATCCCTGCAACTGCTAACTGTGATGTGGCAGGACCTCGCCAGCAGTCAGGCAGCAAATATTGTGCACCTCCTGTATACCAGGCATTGGTTAGGTTCTGGGTACATGGAAGGGAATAGGACAAACTAACTCTGGAGCTCACATTCAGAGCCTTGGTCCTAAAAAATGTTTATGATGTTCAGGTCTTAGAAAAAGGCACGGTATGATCTTGTTTGAGGAAAACATAAATATATGTATTAATATCAGTCTGGCAGTTTATACATGAGAATGGGAACCACAGCTTTCTGCAGATGGTAGATATAGGGGAGACTTTCCTCTTTTCCTTGGTGATCACCTGTGTTTTGTACAAATTTTAACAAAAAATGGCTATGTACGATGCCTCATGCCTATAATCCCGGCACTTTAGGAGGCAGAAGCAGGAGAATTGCTTCAGCCCAGGAGTTCAAGACCAGACTGGCCAATATAACGAGACCTTGTCTCTATTAAAAAAAAAAAATAAAAAAAATTAGCCTAGCTTGATGACACATGCCTGTAGCCCCAGCTAACTGGGAGGCTGAGGTGGGAGGATTACCTGAGCCCTGGAGGTTGAGGCTGTAGTGAGCTGCGGTTGTGCCACTGCACTCCAGCCTGCAGGACAGAGATCTCAACGCAAAAACAAAGACAAATACAATTTTTTTTTTTTTTTGAGTCAGGGTCTCACTCTGTCACCCAGGCTAGAGGGCAGTGGCACACTCAGCCACTGCAGCCACAACCTGTTGGGCTCAGGCAATCCTCTTTCAGCCTTCCAAGTTTAGCTGGAACTCTAGGCACATGCCACCATGCCCAGCTAATTTTTTGATTTATTATAGAGATGAGGCCTTGCCATGTTGCCCAGGCTGGTCTTGGACCTGTGGGCTCAGGCAATCCTCTTGCTTCCACTTTCCAAAGTGCTGAGATTATAGGCAACTACGCCTAGCCACAAAAACAAATTTTTAACAAAAAAAAAGTCACAGGTGTGATTTTGGCCTTCGAGCCTTCAAGTTTTGAACCCAGGGTGTGAGAGAGAGGCATTTGGGACGTCATATTTCAGGTATGGTCTTTGGCTCCTGGTTTACATTGCAGGCCTGAGCCCCACCATGGGCCCACTTAGTGGACTCGCTTAGTCAACTCTCTGGGAATGCGACTCAGATGTCTGCCTTTTACTTCTGGGTGATTCTAATGCTTCTGATATCTGAGAACCATTACGGGCTTGAGCAGAGGGCTGTTGGGGTCTTCATGGCCTTGCCCTGAGGCTACAGAGCTTTCTGCAGGTTTCCAGAGGAATCCACTCAAGACAGTCCAGGAAAAAATTAGCTGGCACACACTTGTAATACCAGCTACTCAGGAGGCTGAGGCAGGAGGATTGCCTGAGCCCAGGAGGTTGAGGCTGCGGTGAGCTGTGATGGTGCCACTGTGCTCCAGCCTGGGCGATATCCTCCTTTCTGTGCTGTGGCAGTTGCAGGAAGAGGCAGGCGGGGGTCAGGGCCATGGATGCCGTCTGCGTACCACATACCAGCCTTCTAACAGAGGAGGCTGACTGGACTATGGGACCAGGAGTAGACCCTATAGGCTTGACTCTGCATTGTTTTAGCTCCATGGTTCCTAACTGGAGATGCTAAGAAGGTTCGTGAGTTCCTCTTAGCATCCCAGAAGGCCCAGGAGAATTCGTGCCTTCCTGGGTGGTGTTTGGCAGCGTGGAGCGAGCACCCCATCAGCCCAGCGTTGGTTGCTGGTTACCTCATGCTAGTCAGGTGGTGATTCATGGGTCCCTCCATTCATGCTTTGTCCGGTCACCCTTCCATGCATTCACTCATTCAACAAGCATTTGCCACGGTCTGCTCCGTGCCAGTCTCTGCACAGGCTCTGGGGACACAGAGATGAGTAAGCCTCCGTCCCTGTCCTCAGCATCCTCCCCCACCCAGGAAGAACGGGCCTGCCATTAATTGAAAACAGAAAGAGATCAGTCAGCTCTTCATAGATGCGGTTCTTTGGGGTGATGGGCTCTTCTGTAAACTGAAACTCTGCTTGTTTTAAAAGTACAAATATTCAAACAGTACTGGGGGATGCACAGTGAAGTGGGCTCTTTCTCCAGGCCTGTCTCCCTCCCCAGAGGCTAAAGCTGCTCATGGTTTCTTGGGTGTCTTTCTAGAGCATTCTACACGTTCACAGGCATGGTCTCCCCTGTCCCTTACCCACAGAAACACGTTGTGTGCCCTATTCTGTGACTTGGTTCTCTCCCCTCAGCCATACCTCTCCGAGAATAGTCATTCCCAGCTCTCATTCTTTAGTGGCTGCCATATTGATGGACATTTGGGTTGTTTCACGGCCACCACAGCTCAACCTGCTGGGTTCCGGCGCTCCTTCCGCCTCAGCCTTGGGACTACAGTTGCATGATACCACACCAATAGTTTTTGTGATTTATTGTAGAGACAAGGTCTCACCAAGTTGCCCATGCAGAATTTTAACATAAATTCAGGAGTAAAGATCCTGGTGGGTGGAGTCTCCTAATTCTTGGGGTCCAAGAGAAGAGATGACGAGGGGACAGGCTGGGCACCGTGGCTCATATCTTCAATCCTAACACTTTGGGAGGCCGAGGAGGGAGGATTGGTTGAACCCAGGAGTCTGAGACCAGCCTGCGCAACACAGTGAGACCTCATCTCTACAAAAAATAGCCAGGCATGGTGGCACGTGCCTGTAGTCCCAGCTACTTGGGAGGCTGAAGTGAGAGGATCTGACCTGAGCCCTGGAAATCGAGGCTGCAGTGAGCCGTTATCATACCAAACTCCAGCCTGGGCAACAAAGTGAGACCTTGTCTCAAAAAAAGAAGAAGAAAATGAAGAAGAGGTCATTTGCTGGTGAAAATTTTGTGGGGATTGAGCCCCCTGCAATGCCAAGGGCATTTAAGATTAGGCTGAAATGACATAGAGCTGTCAGCGGGCAGTGCCTGTCCCCCACTTCACCTTGCTGTGTCCTTCCCGCAGCCCTGGCCTCCCACGACTACATCCTGAAGATCGTGCCCACAGTGTACGAGGACAAGAGTGGCAAGCAGCGGTACTCCTACCAGTACACGGTGGCCAACAAGGTGCGCTGGCGGCGGGGCCGGGCCGTGTGCGGCGCGCCCTCTGCTGGTGAAGAGCAGAGGCTCCAGGCAGCCGCGCCCACACCACTTCTGCGGGTTCCTTCCGGGAGGCCTTCCCTGGGGGTCTGCCTGGGCCAGGCTCCGTCTCTGGGTAAAGCCGGAAGACCCAGTCCCTGCCATTGTGGCAGTCTCAGAGTCAAGAGGAGGAGATCTGCCAGTAGATAGGATGTGATCTGTTTGGGAAAGAGCCGGCAGGCAACCCCCCTGACCCCCCAACCTCCGGGTTGCGGTTGTCTCAAGACCCTGCGTCTGGTCCTAGGGATGGCTGTTGATTGACTTGCTGTTGATTAACAAGGTGTTCCAGGACGCCAACACTCTAAGTCACAGAGAAGGAGGCAGGCCTTGGTGGGCAGCAGAGCATGGTCAGAATTGGTGGAGTGGGATGACTCCACAGTTAGCAGTTTCAAACTGAGGCAGCCTCGGGCTTCTCCAGAGATGAGCCTGCTGGGGGGTGTGACTGCTTGAAGCCTCCTGGTTGAGATGTCCCTACTAGACCCTGATGGATGGGCTTCTTCTCATTTACTACCAGGATTCTCGTTTTCCTTCTGTTCCAGAGCTGCCTGAACCCCTTATCAGTGATATATTGTTTCACTCAATTAATTCTCATAATAGGAGGAGTCGTAGCTGTCATTTCTTGAGTCCGTCTTAGGGCCAGGCACGCTAAGCTCTCTACCGCCATCATCTTTCTCAGTCATCATGGCAGTTCTGACATGGGGACAGTTGTTTTCCCCATTTTACAGATGTGACCATCGAGGCGCTGAGAGGTGTTTGTAGAGCTGTAAGGTGGCCAAGTAGGGATGAGAACCAGGTTCTCCCTGGGCTCCAGGGCCTGGCCTCTTGGTTGCCTCTCCCACTCAGTCTGAGTGAAGGGGTGTGAGTGCCCACTGGAAGCTGCTCTCTGTCAGGTGGCAGAGGGAGCCTCTGCTCTGAGCCACCCTGGATTGCTAGCTCTCTGAGGGAAGTCCTGTTTCTTTATTCACTGTTTTGCGGAGGACATCTCACTGTAACCCTCAAGTGCTCATAGCAGCTAACAAACGGGAAAACACAGAGGTCATCTGAGCAGATGGAGTGCAGGCCGCGGATCATACTACCAGTTCAAATCCTGGCTCCTGGGTCTTGTCATATAACCACTCTGTGCCTCAGATTACTCATTTGTAAAATGGGGGGTACTCACTTTATAAGATTGCTATCTTATAAATGAGGTGATGTTCTTTTTAAAAATGCTCAGCCAGGCCAGGCTCAGTGGCTCAGCCTATAATCTCAGCACTTTGGGAGGCCAAGATGAGTGGATTACCTGAGCCCACGGGTTCGAGACCAGCCCTGGCAACTTGGCAAGATCTCATCTCTACAAGAAATCAAAAATTAGCTAGGTGTGGTAGTGCACGCCTGTAGTTCCGACTGCTTGGAAGGCTGAGGCAGAAGGATTGCTGGAGCCTAGCAGGTCAACAGTGGTGTGGCCGTGAGTGTGCCACTGCACTCCGGCCTGGGCAACAAAATGAGACTCCAACTCAAAAATTAAAAAAAATAAAAATAAAAAAATAAGTAGAAATGCTCAACCCACAAAGGCAGCCTTGGGTAAATGATACTGACCGCAGCTGATTTTCACTTTTTCTCTGTCCCTCAACTCTGGGCTGTGACTTAGACAGTCACCTGCCCTATCAACCCTCCCTAGAGAAAGCTGGTCTTCCTTAAGACTCCTTCTCCCAAGGCTTTGGCAAGCGCTCAGCAGCCGGGCGGTCTGCTTGGTGTTGCTGACTATAGCCCAACCTTCCTAGAAGGGTGCTGGTCAGGGCTCAGTTAACCCTGGGAGCAGGCTGAGCTGCCCAGCATTTTGGGTGGGGGGGCAGAGGGGATAGAGGTTCAGTTTGTCTCCGGTTGTAGATGGGAGAGAAAAGTCCAGAGGTTTTCAGCACCCTGGAATGCCCAAGCTGGAAAGATTCCCTGGGTCACCCTCCCAGAACCCTCAGTGTTCAGACAGGGAAACCAAGGCCCTGAGGGAGGGAAGGGCTGGCACAAAGACATGCTGAAGCCCCTCCGCAGCCTTCAATCCCTACCTGTGCACTCCCAGGCAGGACCGTGCAGGGCTGGGCTTTGTGGTTCTGTTTGTTCCTTCTTTTTAAAATTTTATTATTTTATTTTGTTTTATTTTATTTAAGTATAGATGAGATCTTGCTATGTTGCCCAGGCTGGTCTTGAACTCCTGGGCTCAAGGGATCCTCCCACCTCGGCCTCCCACAGTGCTGGGATGTCAGGCGTGAGCCATGGTGCCCGGCCTGCTCTCTTCATATTTTTTATCCTATTGCTGCTTCCAGGGGTCAAAAGTACGTGGATGCTGACGGCAGAGCTTCAGGCCTCTAGGGGAGGTGTGGGAGGAAGCCTGGGTGAGGGATGGGAAAGCCCTTTCTCGAGAGTCGCCAGGGGACCCTCTGCCTCTGCCTCTCCCCCCACCCCTCGGGACACTGTTCTGACTCTCACATCCTCTACCCAGGAGTACGTCGCCTACAGCCACACGGGCCGCATCATCCCTGCCATCTGGTTCCGCTATGACCTCAGCCCCATCACGGTCAAGTACACAGAGAGACGGCAACCGCTGTACAGGTTCATCACCACGGTGAGTGGCCTGGGCAGACACCGGACCAGCCTCCACGCACCTGCTGCAGGCTTCCTCCCCTCCCCTGGGCTGCGGGTCCGGGACAGAGCCTGGGGGGCTTTGACCACAAGAAGGTTGATAAACATTATCAGAAACACACCTGTCTCCATGACGTTTCCTCTAGACAGTATTTTCCAGGGGGAGATGCTTCTAAATCCGTTTAATTCCTGAAGCATGTTTCCATATGGCTCTACTAGATGCTCTTGATTTTCTCCAGGTTTTCATGTTCGTGGAAATTATTCTTAGCAGGGCTTATCTTTTTTGTATGTAAATTTTACAATGAAGAGTTAACTCATTTTGTCCCCTCTGTCTAATTTCCATTTATAGCTGCTGACACGGTCAGGGTTTTTCCTTCCTGCCTGGTCTCTGTCTTGTCATTGACTCTACATGGCCCATTTTCTTTGGGGCAGCTTCAAGCTGACGTCAGTTTTCTTTTATGCTGACTATTTCTACCAAGTTCTCTGTTTCCTGGCCTCCTACTCAGGATGTTCTTGAGGTCAGAATGGGAGAGTCAGAGAGCCCTGCTCCAGCCAAGGGGCCCAGGAGATGTTGGGCAAGCAGGGCCAGCAGACGTGGTAGAGACAGGGTGATTGTCCCTACCTTACAGACTTGGAAATGAGGCCTAAAGATAAATACAGCCCTGGAAGGCCCTTACGCCTCTAAGTCTCTCTCTATCTTTTGATCCGCTTCCCTCTTTCCTGGCTTCATCTTCAAATAGAATTTACCAGGAGAAATGGCCTCTTTCTCAGTATTTTTATCCGAGTATGGGATAGGACAGTGCCCTCCCTGGCCTAGCTCAGGCCCTGTGCCATCCTTGTGGCCTGGGGTTTACAGTACTCTGCTTGGACAGGCTTAGGCCTTGTGTGCCCTCTGGAGCCAACCCCCTCCAGACACGGGGGCACAGATTATGAGGAACAGGGCTCCACAAGAGAAAAATGAGGGCCAGCTACTAGAAAAGGAGTAGGGTGCTGGGAGGCAGAACTGTGGGGTGTCCTGACAGGGTCTCCAACTTTTTTTTTTTTTTTTAATTTTTGAGTTGGAGTCTCACTCTGTCGCCCAGACTGGAGTGCAATGGCCACTCCCGGCCTCCGCAGCCTCGACCTGCTGGGCTCCAGCGATCCTTCCACCTCAGCCTTCCAAGTAGCTGGGACTACAGGCGCGCACTACCACACCCGGCTAATTTTTGATTTATTGTAGAGATGAGGTCTCGCCAAGTTGCCCGGGCAGGTCTCAAACCCGTGGGCTCAGGCAATCCACTCACCTCGGCCTCCCAAAGTGCTGGGATTACAGACTGAGCCACCAAGCCCGGCTGGGCCTCCAACTTCTAACCTATGACATAGAATGAGCATTCCTCCTCCTGCTACCTCTCAGAGACTCCTCAAAGGAGATTGTGGAAGAAACTCTTTGCAGATAAAAAAAGCCAGGTGGGCTGGGTGCAGTGGCTCACAACTGTAATCCCAGCACTTTGGGAGGACAATGTGGGAAGATCACTTGAAGCCAGGAGTTCAAAACCAACCTGAGCAACATAGCAAGACCCCATCTCTACCAAAAATAAAAATAAAAAGGAAACTCCTGTTCAACAAATAGCACATAACATAAAGCTAAAACACCACACAGACTGGGAAACGATGTTTGCCACACATACAAGAAAGAAGTAACCTTACAGAATTTTTATATAAAGAGCTCCTGCAGACCAATAAGAAAGTTAGATAACCAAAAAGAATAATGGATGAGGACTGAGGACCAGCATTTCCCAGAGGAGGCCATACTGGCAGCGACAAAATGCCCAAGTTCCCTAGAAACTGGAGAAATAAGACTCAAACCAGCAAGACCCAATTCAGTCCAGTCACACGTGCAAAAATTAAAGACTGCTGCTAGGAGGGTCAGAAGGACATGAGGCCGTGGGGACCCCCGGGTACTGCTGGGTAGATACACAGAGCATGCAGGAGTTACACAGCCACAGAACCGCAACATGGAAACTAGCACAGCCACTCTGGGGGAGATGTACAAACCCTTGGGTCCCCAAACCAGGGATGTGTGGGCGGATGGTTTTACCCAAGACCTCACAGGGTCACCCATCCCAAGTGGGTCTTGGTGTAGATTCTCTTATTGTTGTCGTTGAGTCAGAGTCTTACTCTGCTGCCTAGTCCGGAGTACAGTGACACGGTCATAGCTCACCTCGATCTTCTGGTCTCAGGCGATCCTCCCACCTCAGCCTCCTGAATAGCTGGAACTATAGGTGTGTGCCACCATGCCTGGGTAATATTTTGATTTTTCTGTAGAGACAAAGTTCACTGTGTTGTCTAGGGTGGTCTGAGACTCCCAGGCGCAAGCAATCCTCCTGCCTTGGCCTCCCAAAGTGCTGGGATTACAGGCAAGAGCTACCTCACCTGGCCTTGGTGTGGATTCTTACTCCTGTTCTCCTACTGCAGACCCGTAATAAGCCAGACCCTGAGATGCAAGTAGGTACCCCAGTGCCCACATGCCAGTCTGGTCTGCTCCTCAGAGATCTAAGGGTCTATAGCACTGACAGTGGCAGAGGAACCCCCTCTACCCACACCTCGCACAGGGTTGAGGTGGCTCTTCTGTGTCCCTCTTTCTGTTTGCTCCTGTATGGAAAGCAGCTTGGGCGCTAGGCGTTGAAACCACATGGCAAGTGGCTGAGAAATGAAGCGACTTTGTTTATTCCCATGTTTACTAGATTTTA
Organism: Cephalopachus bancanus; assembly: GCA_027257055.1. Taxonomy (NCBI): domain Eukaryota; kingdom Metazoa; phylum Chordata; class Mammalia; order Primates; family Tarsiidae; genus Cephalopachus; species Cephalopachus bancanus. The sequence goes on from JAPVLO010000007.1 coordinate 789,429, forward strand.
CCATGTACCAAGCCCCAAGACAGGAACCAGAATTCTCTGAGTCATGCACAGTCCCTGCCCTCAGGGAGCCTCAGCCGGCAGGGAAGGTGAGTGAGCGCACAGAGGCTTACATTCTGTCCAGCCAGGAGAGGGGTGTCAGGCATAGCAGGCAAGAGGAAGGCTCCAGAAAGGAACCTCGAGATGGGTCTCTTTTTTTTGAGTCAGAGTCTCACTCTCGCCCAGTCTGGAGTACTGTGGCATGCTTATGGCTACCACGGTCTCAACCTGCTGGGCTCAGGCCATCCTTCTACCTCAGCCTTCTAAGTAGCTGGAAATACAGGCGCACGCCACCACGTCCGGCTAATTTTTGGATTTATTGTAGAGACGAGGTCTCACCAAGTTGCCCAGACTGGTCTCGAACCCCTGGGCTCAGGCAATCCTCTCACCTCTGCCTCCCAAAGTGCTGGGGTTACAGCCATGAGCCACCATGCCTGCTTCAAGATGGGTCTCCAGGGGCAGGAGGGTAAGTTCTGAGGAAAAGGATAGTATTTGCAGAGACACCCAACAGAACATGTCTTTTTTTTTTTTTTTTTTTTTTTTGAGACACAGTATTACTCTGTTGTGTAGGCTAGAGTACAGTAGCACAATTCTCCTGGCTTCTGGGCTTAGGCGATCCTCCCACCTCAGCCTCCTCAGTAGCTGGGACTACAGGCACTTGCCACCAAGCCTGGCTAATTTTTGTAGAGACTAGGTCTTGCTATGTTGCCCAGGCTGGTCTCAAACTTCTGGGCTCAAGCGATCCTCCCACCTCAGCCTCCCAAAGTACTGGGATTGCAGGCATGAGCCACTGCCAATGTGACATGTTTTATGAAGGCCACTTGGCCTCCTCCGACAGGCAACAGACTCCCCGGCAGGCCGAGGTGAGCCGTTGACTTACTGAGAGCAGAAGGGGAAGACCCTTCTTCCATCATCCGGAGCCTGGCTTGCCTCCATGACTCCTAGACCTTCTCTTCCTGTGGACCACCAACCTGTCCTCTGTCCTTGCCCCGTGTGCCTCTCCTCGAGCGTGGGCCACTGAAGCCTCAGGCTTGCAAGTCACGCTGCTGCAGGGACCCTCCTGACATCATCCGACCAGTGCTTCTTCCAAAGGCCCCACACTGCCACCCCGGTCACCACGGCAACCGTGGGGTCAGCCCCTAGTGAGCCACCCGCCGGCTGTCCTTGGCAGATGGCGTCATTGTGGAGCTTCAAAGGCCCTTGTCACAGGGCAGCAGATGCAGTGATGACGCCAGCACCCAGACACACACACACACAGGGCGCAGAGATCCCCTGGAGCCCAGGCGGGCGGGGTGGGGCCAGGAGAAGCCGAGGCACCTGCTGTGGCCGCTCTTTCTCTCTTTTGAAAACCCAGCCCTTGCGTGCAAAGCCCCTGAGCCCCCAGCAGGACCTCCGCAAATAGTTCTTGAGAGCCTGCCACTGAAGAGGGGGCTTAGGCTGGCCATCGGGGCAGAGGCAGCTGTGGGTGGGCTGGAATGAGGGCTGGGTGAGGCGGGTGAGGCCGCCCAAATGTCACCAGGTGTCAAGTACCTGGCTTGTTCTGGTTGGTCCTTACAGGGTCTTCGCTGTGCAGAAGGGACTTGTGTATGCCCTGCCTGGGAGCTTCCTCCTCCAGGAAGTCTTCAGCCAGGCTGCCTAGAGCGCCTCTCCCTGGGCTCTCCGGGCATGTTGCTCAGACCTACGCCTTGTGCTATGCCAGAAAGTTCCACCACCGAGGAATAAACAGTCCTCGTGTTTGATGACATGCATAACCTCCTTCAGAGTGCTCCCTCCCACACACACATGTGTCCCCTGCCACTTGCCGAGATTGTCTTCAAGCGGGGTGTGGTGACAGATTGGGTGGCTTCGGAGGTGTCAGATCTGTGGCCTCGCAGGGTTTATTTTATTTTAGAGGAACAGCCAGAAGTCACAAAGTACCCATTTGGGCCAGTGTGGCTGTGACAGGCTTTGCACACTAATGAGTCCCAGATGGCAATGACACTCTCCTGGCGAATGCTGCTCAAGCCTATCATCTTCTCAAGTGGGTTCAGGGCCCTGGCCAAGACTCAGCCTGGGGATGAGGGGTGCCATCCTGAGCCAGCCCGGCTGATTCCTCCCTCACACAAGTACCCCAGACTTCAGGTTACACTTCATGGTTGCCCACTCTGACCTACCTCTGTGTCCCCAGCATCCAGCACAGCACCTGGCCAGGCCACAGGAGCTTAGAAATGTATAAGGGACAGCTGATTAAAGATGTGATCACAGCCTGGGCACAGTGGCTCACTCCTGTAATCCCAGTGCTTTTAGAAACTGAGGCAGGAGGATCACTTAAAGGCAGGAATAACATAGTGAGACCCTGGGTAAAATAGTGAGACCCTGTCTAAATTAAAAATATACACAGGCCGGGCTCGGTGGCTCAACCTGTAATCCCAGTACTTTGGGAGGCCAAGGTGAGTGAATTGCCTGAGCCCGTGCATTTGAGACCCGTCTGGGCAACTTGGTGAGACCTCATCTCTACAATAAATCAAAAATTAGCCGGACATGGTAGAGCGTGCCTGTAGTTCCAACTACTTGGAAGGCTGAGGTGGAAGGATCGCCGGAGCCCAGCAGGTGGAGGCTGCAGTGTCTGGGAGCAGCTACTGCATTCCAATCTGGGTGACAGAGTGAGACTCCAACTCAAAAATAAAATAAAATAAAAAATAAAAATATATACAAATATTTTTATTTTTCTTTATTTTTAGTAGAGATGAGGTCTCACTCCTAAAAGTACACCTGACCAGAAAATATTTTTATTTTTATTTTTTTCTGAGTTGGAGTGTCACTCTGTCACCCAGGTTGGTGTGCAGTAGCATGATCACAGCTCACCACAGCATCGACCTTCTGGGTTCCAATCCTGCCTCAGTCTGCCAAGCAGCTGGGACTACAGGTACACACCACCACACTTGGCTAATTTTTTTATTTTTTTGTAGAGACAAGATCTTGCTTTGTTGCATAGGCTGATCTCAAATTCCTGGGCTCAAGCCTTCCAAATTGCTGAGATTCCAGGTGTAAGCTACCATGCATGCCCTGAAAATATTTTTTTAAATTGTTTGAAAGGTGCTCATGGCTGTGCGCAGTGACTCACACCTTTAATTCCAGCACTTTGGGAGGTGGAGGCAAGAGGACTGCCTGAGTCCAGGGGTTTGAGACCAGCCTGGGTAACTTGGTGATACCTCATCTCTACTCTACAGTAAATCAAAAAATTAGCCAGGGTCGGTGGCTCAGCCTGTAATCCCACACCTTGGGAGGCTGAGGTGAATGGATTGCCTGAGCCCCCAGGCTCGAGACCCGTCTGGGCAACTTGGCGAGACCTCATTTCTACAATAAATAAAAAATTAGTTGACTGTGGTAGCGCGTGCCTGTAGTTTCAGCTACTTGGAAGGCTGAAGTGGAAGGATTGCCGGAGCCCAGCAGGTCGAGGCTGCAGTGGCCGAGAGTGGCCACTGCACTCCAGGCTGGGAGACAGAGTGAGACTCCAACTAAAAACAAAAATTAGCCGGGCATGGTGGCATGCACCTGTGGTTCCAGCTACTTGAAAGGCTGAGGCGGAAGGATTGCCTGAGCCCAACAGGTCAGAGCTGCAGTGGCCATTAGCATACTACTGCACTCCAGCCTAGGCAACAGAGTGTGACTCCTACTCAATTAAAAAAAAAAAGAAAGAAAGAAAAGTTCTCATATACCTACCTTATTAAGCACCTGTGTATGCTGGATAATTTTGTAGTTGTCTCCTTTAATCTTCCCAGGAAGATGGTATTGTTCCTGTTTTGTAGATGGATTAAACTGAGACTCAGAGAGGTGAGGAAATTCATCCAAGACACACGGTCAAGTAATCAGAAAGGCTGGGACCTAACCCCCATTCCTGCCTCTGCAACACCCCCTGTCCTGCCCAGCTTGGGAGCCTCCATCTTCAAAACAAGGGCTCTCAAGGTTATTGCGGCCACGGAGCCCCCAAAAGTCATGGAGCCCTTGGTGGGACACCAGGACCATTTGATACAGTGACTTCCCTCCTGGGAATCAGCAAGAATGATCATAGCAGGAAATAAAGCAATATTGTGAGGAAACATGGCCAACTCAGCCACACACAAACAAACCATTTTAAAAGCAAACATCTGTGGAAGGCAAGTTGGCTAATGGCTTGCAAACTTTCATGCTGTATCTCACAACCTTTTGTTCTTCTGAGTTTCCGCAGGCATTTGTCAGAAACCAGGGCAACAGGTGCTGGGGGCAGGGGAGGTTTTGTGGGGAGTATTAAGAAGAATGGACAGGAGACAAACTTAAAACTGAGGTTTTACCCACTGAGGTTGTATGTGTTGGGAAAAGACCACCTTGCTGCTAGACTGCCAGGCCAGGCCTTCTGAGGCTCCCTCAGGGACAGCCTTCCATGCCTTCCATGGAAGGCTCCCCTTCTGCCCCCACCTACTTTATCAGAGTTCCCGCCTGTCTCTCCCAGACCTGAACTCCAGGAGAGCTGGGTCTTAGTCATCTCTAGGCTCCAGACCTGGTGCAGTGCGGGCAGGTAACAAACAGGTGGCAATCAGCAAGCAAACATATAGGGAAGTGTGCACCTTGTCCACCCTGCCCCCAAGACAATTTCTATCATCCGAGGAGCAGGAGAACCCAAATTAGGAGCCTGGTGAGTCAAACCTGAAAATATGCAAAATACTTTGGCTCAGATCCTTCTGTGGCGTCTGAGCTGATGGGCTCCTCGGGAAGGCTGTGCACCGGGAACAGATGACACCCACTGGTTCTGAACACAGAGGTGGGGCTCCTGGCAAGCATTTTCTTGAGGCAGATTCTGAGCCTGTGTGACAGAATGGTTTCCTTTTCTAAACTAGGCTTATTTCTATAGATGCACAGCTTCTTTACTGATGGGAACCCCTTATTTCAGGTTATTTGATATGTAAACCTTGGCCAGGCACAATGGCTCGTGCCTGTAATCCCAGCACTTTGAGAGGCTGAGGCAGAAGGATCACCAGAGGCCAGGAATTTGAGACAACATGGCGAGACCCTGTCTCTACAAAAAAACTTAAAAATTAGCCAGGGATGGTGGCACACCTTGTAGTTCCAGTTACTCAGGAGGCTGAGGAAGAAGGATTGCCGGAGCCCAGGCGGTTGAGCTTACAGTGAGGTATGATTGGGCCACTGCCCTCCAGCCTGGGCAACAGACCCAGACCCTGACTCTAAAACAAAAAGGTAACAGAACTGAGAAACCCAATTCCATAGAAGCTATCCATGAAGAAGAGGCTGAGGAGTGTCTTTTGGCTGGGTATGGGGCAAGGTGGTCTAACAAAAAGAGCAGCCGCCCCCCTGCCCCCCCCACGCCGTTGCCTCTCAAACCCAGATTCTAGTGGCTCTTGCTTACCTGGTAGCCCTATGACCTTGGATAAGACATTCCCTCTCTGACCTTCTGTCTCCTCATCTATGAGGTGAGGGTCATGTAGCAGTCACAAAGTTTGAACAGGGAAGCAGAAGACACACAGTAGATGCCCCAGTAGGGTGGGGTTTTTCGAGGGTGGATAGGTGAGCATTTTGCTGCTATAGCTATTGCAAAAATGACAGGGGAAAACTCTCCTCTCCCCAGACTTCTGGGCTCGGGGGTGCGGGTGAGGGGTCAGGACAGCCTCACGCTTCCCCTTCCCCCACTCCCAGCCTTTCCAGGGCCGCGCAGCCCCCCCTCTGCCTCCACCACTATGGTGCCTTCATCTCCGGCTCCAGCCTGTCTGCCGCTGCTGGTCTGATGGGACTCTCTGATCCATTATTCATTTCCTCATGCTGTGCCTTTTCCACATGCTTTTAAAGCAGCACTGACCCAGCCAGGAAGGCGCCCGAACGGCTCCTGGCACGGATGGTACCACAGGCAGCTGCACAGCACCCTCGGCCCTCACGGCATACCCCATTCTACAGATGGGAAAAATGAGGCTCAGAGAGGTAGACTGGCTCTTCTGGCTGTGTCAGTGCTCTCCTGGCTGGGGCCACAGAACTGAGATTGGGCCCCAAGAATGTTCACCCCCAGGCTCAAGGTCCTCCCTTCCCTGCGGTGGGGTGTGTGTCGTGCTGGCTGCAGCTACTCAAAAGTGAGAGGGTGGTAGAGATGAACTGGGAAAGTGTCAGCGTGGCTGGCAAGACAGACATTTGGCTCAGCCAGCATGGTAGGAACACAACCTTTCCATGTTATAAGGAATCAAGGCTGCAGTTCAAATGTAAGGGAGACACATGCCCCTTTTAAAGGTAGACAAGCTGGGCCAGGAGCAGTGGCTCAGGCTTGTAATCCCAGCACTTTGAGAGACCAAGGAGGGAGGATTGCTTGAGCCCAGGAGTTTCAGACCAGCCTGAGTGAGACCTTGTCTCTACATAAAAATCAAAAAATTAGTCAGGCATGGTAGTGCATGCCTATAGTCCCAGGTACTCGGGAGGCTGGGGCAGGATTGCCTGAACCCAGGAGGTCGAGGAAGTGGTGAGCTGCCATTGTGCCACTGTACTCCAGCCTGGGTGACAATGAGACCCCAAATCAAAAGTAAATAAAATAAATGTAGACAAGCTGACTTCATTCTGGTGGCAGTGGAGGGTCAGGAAGCTGATAGAACCTCTGGGAGGAAGTTGCTTTTTGGAACCAAGGGATGTTATTGATGGCTTCTTTTTGTTTATTTATTATTTGTTTTTTCTTGATGATGTCTGATGAAGGCAAATCTGTGTGCTCCTCAGCCTCGCTGGGGCCTGGATATCAGATTGCTTTCCTTTTTCTTTCAGTCCCTGCAGCTGCCAACCACAGCAGGGTTGTGTGCACTTGCTGTGGTGGCCCAGCCTGGCTCAGAGGCCCTGCTCCCTTATCCCCCACAGGGAAGACACCCCCCACCATGGTTGCCTGCCTGCCTGCCTCGAAGCCTGGTTGGGAGACACAAGAGCACACAGTGTGGAGGGGTGGAGGGAACAGGCTCTCAAGTGCATCCATGTGCCACTCGGATCAGGGTCACAGCAGTCCTAAGGAGTGAGGGTTAGTCTTCCTGCTTTTAAAAGTAGGGAAACTGATCCCTACCTTGGGGAGGTGAATCTCCTCTTTCTCTCTCTCCCCTCCCCCAATTTACTTTTAAATAAACTATATTTTCTAATACAAAAATAAAAACAAATAAGAAAAGTAGGGAGACTGAGGCACGGGGAGTTAGGGCGGCACAAGGGCACATGGATGGCAGGGGTCTGAGCCAAGTTCTTCCAGACTCCAAAGTCCAGGCTCCCTCCATGTCATCACGGTGACCCCGGGCCCTGGTGCAGGTCCCAGGTGCAGGTCCCATTGGGTGGGGGAGGGGTGCCCCGCCTGCCCATCCCGGGTCCCCTCTCCAGGCCCACCTTCCCATCAGCACTGCCTTTCTCAGCTCCCGGAGGACACCCCCGCAAGTGAGTCACCTTTGCTCCTCTTGGGTGTGGAATCCTGGGCCTTTCCCAAGCTAGTCCTTCGTTCACTCACTCACTCACTCACCCTCTCCTCATTCTTTCTCACTCCTTCACGTACTCCTTTATGTCGTCAAAAGCACGTGTTATACACCTTCCACGTGTCCGTTATTTCTGCCATCTTCTCTCCTTGGGTGCGACCAGTGAGGCAAGTAACACTCAGTGCTGGGAGTTTCTGTGTCTTCCCTGATGTCCGAATACAGAGAGCTCCACACCTGGGAGCCCCCCAGGGACCCTCTCATGACCACACCTCACCCCATGCTAGTCACCACATAGGGAAGTGAACCGTCAGGAAGGCCCAGGGGATAAATGTAAAATAATATAAGTGGGGTGGGGTGAGGGAGGTCATGGCAGCATGGCCTGGGCTGCTAGGGTTCTCTCAGCTTTGAGGAACCTTCTGGAATGTGTCAGGATTTCGCCTTCCCACACCTTAGGTGACCAGTGAGCAGGGTTGGGGGCACATGGGGTGATATCAGCAGATTTACATGGGAGCCCACCACAGAGTCTCCCCTTAACCTTTTTTTCTTTTTCTTTTTCTTTTTTTTTTTTTTTTTTGTTAGTCGGGGTCTTACTCTATTGCCCAGGCTGGAGTACAGCGGTACAATCACAGCTACCGCAGCCTCGACCTCCTGGGCTCAGGCAATCCTTCCACCTCAGCCTCCCAAGTAGCTGGGATTACAGGTGTCCTCCGCCATGCCCAGCTAATTTTTTTTTTTTTTTGGTAGAGACAGCATCTTGCCATGTTGCCCAAGTTGGTCTCAAACTCCTGGGCTCAAGTAGTCCTTCAGTCTTGACCTTCCAGAGTGCTGGGATTATAGGTGTGAGCCACCGTGCCCAGCCTCAAGTCTTAGCCTTAACACTGACAGTCACTCACCCTTTGAAGGGCTAGTTGCTCAGCTGCTTCCATGCCCCCAGAACCTCAGTTTCCCCACAGGCTGTGTTTTCCTGTGTACCTCAGTACACATGTCTCCCTGTGCTCTGGGCCAGTTGGTGAAAGGAGATTTCAGACTGGATGCCAGGTGTCTGTGAGTCATAGGCATCTGGGCTCCAAACAGTGTGTGGATGAATACAGGTGTGTGTGTGTGTGTGTGTGTGTGTGTGTGTGTGTGTGTGGTGCGTGCGTGCGTGCGTGCGTGTGCGTGCGCGTGCGCGTGCGCGTGCGCGTGCGCGCGCGCGCGCGCGCGTGTGCGTGTGCGTGTGCGTGTGTGTGTGCGTGTGTGTGTGTGTGTGTGTGTGTGTGTGTGGTTATTTCTTATTTTTTGCTCCATTGCACTTAAGTCATATTTTCCTATCTTCTGATCCAAGCTCTAAAAGCGTTTTGTGGTATAAAATCTCCCATCATCTGATCCACTCTACCAAAATAAACTCGCTCCCCTGCCGTCATTTTCCCTGAAAAGCACCCCTGCGTCATGCTTGGGGGTTGGCAGGGAGGGGTTCTGCCCACTGCAAACACTTCATCCTAATCCCCTGCATCCTGGGTCCTCCCCAGTCCCTGGGGGCTGCTCTGGTTTCTTGGCTGTCGTTACTGGAAGGCCAGCTGCTCCACTTCCAGCCATCCGGACAGGCCCGCTCTGTCTGACCTGGGCCGGGCAAGCTTTTCTTAGCTCACGCATGGAAATATCATTTCAGAAACGAACACAGGTTTGATCAGCATTTCCCTCTCACCTTCATCCTGTCTCCAGCCTCCCAACACTTGGCATCAATTGATCGATCTGTCAAGGCACTGCTGACGGCTCCCAGATTCCCCCAGTGGCTAAGTAGCAGTGGTTGGTCTTCCACCTGTGGTGTCCACAGGGTGCCAGCAACCTTGGGGGCCCTCTGGGGCTGCCCAAATGTCATTTCTACCCTGTCCTGTGATGGGAGGTCAAAGTGGAAGGATTGCTTGAGCCCAGGAGTTCAAGACCAACTTAGCAAGATAAGACCTCATCTCTACAAAAAAATTTAAAAATTAGTCAGGCGTGGTGATGTGTGCTTGTAGTCCCAGCTACTTGGAAGGCTGAGGTGGAAGGATTGCCTGAGCCTGTGGTTCCAACTACTTAAAAGGCTGAAGCAGAAAGATCACCTGAGCCCAGGAGATTGAAGCTGCGGTAGCCATGATGGCTGTACTGCACTCGGACTGAAAACAAAAATAAAACCTTAATATTACAAAAAGAGAATAGTCCCTACCTTGCAGGGTTGGGGGGGATTTGTTGAACTCATGGGCACATAAGTGTGCCTGGCACAGGGGAGATGCTGTGTAACTATTATCTGTTTTGGTGTGGTTATTTTTTTCTTTGGCAGAAAAGTTGTGACATGAAGACATACAGGTGACATTATCATTCGAGCTACAGCTGTTCTCAGCCAGGGGTGATTTTGATTTCTGGTGATGTTTAGAGACATTTTGGTTGTCACAACATCGAGAAGGGCACTGAGGTGTCTCAGGGACAGAGGTCGGGGTGCCACCAATGGCCTGTAGTGCCCAGGATAGCACCCCACAACAAAGAGTCATCTGGCCCCGAATGACAACAGAAACCTGCCCCTAACTCAGGTTTTCTGGTGGTGCCACAGGCCTCTCTGCCTTGCAGTGCTTGCCTGGGTTGTAATTTTGTATTGATTGGTGTGGTTATCTAGTCACCACCCATCACACCCAAGGTCTGCCACTTCCACAGCTCTGGTAACTTTTCAGTGAACTTAGGCAAGTTACTTAAGGAGCCCCAGATTCTTCACTGGTGAAATGGGTCTAATAATTCCCTTCTTCATTCAGAGGGTAAACATGAGAGTTAAAGGAGCTGATGTGGGTGATAATTATTGTTATTAAGTTCATCAGTCTAGGCACAGTGGCTCACGCCTGTGATCCCAGCACTTTGGGAAGCCAAGGCAGGAGTTCAAGACCAGCCTAGGCAACATAGTGAAACCCTGTCTCAGTTAAAAAGACAGGCCAGGCATGATGGCACATGCCTGTAGTCCCAGCTACTCTGGAAGCTGAGATGGAAGGATCACCTGAGCCCAGGAGATTGAGGCTGCGGTGAGCCATAATAGAGTCAATGCACAACAGCCTGGGCCACAGTGAGTTCCGACTCAAAAAATATATATATATTTAAATTCATCACCCAACAAGTGCTTTTCTTTGAGCCCTGAGTATGTTCTGAACCCTGTTGGTGACCATGAGGTGAGCATCGTGGACACAATGGGCCAGATTGTCTGACTAGCAGAGCTTGTGATCCTGGGATTTGGGAGGGATCCAGCCTGGTGCTTCCTCTATCACTGACCTCTGACCCCCACCCTCTTTCAGATTTGTGCCATCATTGGCGGGACTTTCACTGTCGCCGGCATTCTGGACTCATGCATCTTCACGGCCTCGGAGGCCTGGAAGAAGGTCCAGCTGGGCAAGATGCACTGATGTGGCGCCCAGCCCGAGGGCCAGGGACCGGGGGACGCCACCAGCTCTGCCTCCAGCACCCATCTCCTCTGCCCGCAGTCTGGCTTCATCCCGAAGTGTGTGTGAGGTGGGGGAAGGTAGAGAGTGGCACAATTTCTTGCAGCCACCTCTTCTCCCCGTGTTCAATTTCAGACAAATTCCACTGCCTGATGTTGTGGTTCCTCTCTCCCTGGGAAGCTCCAAACCAGAGTCAGGCAAGGGAAGGGCTCCAGGAGTGTTGGGGGCTCCTTCTGGGAGGCTGCAGTCTCTTCCCTCTTAGTGGGGCAGCCCAGAACCCATGTCAACCAGCTCTCAGCCAGGCTTTGACAATCGCACAGCCCCCACCGTTTGGACCTGTTAATCGTTTGGCTTCTGCCTGGGCCAGCCTCCCCAGAGGCACCAGGCCTGGGCTCTCAGCCTTTAGCCCAGGTTGTCCGAAGGTACTCCCACCTGGCGCATTCAGCGAAGGGTGGTACTTCCCAGGCAAGCCCCTAGGAGTTGGCGCTGTAGACGAGCCCTCCATTGTGCCCGTCCCTTCCTACCCTGCCTAGAGCCCAAACCCGAGCCCCTTTCCACCACCCTTTTCTCGTTCTTCAAGAGGCAGATGCCCAGTTGCTTGGCTGCCGCGGTAGAGACTTAAGTCTGCCCACTGTCACAGACGGGCCTCAGATCCCCCTTCCTGTCTCCTCCTTGTTTCTCTGAGTCCCCCCACCCTCTCCAACCAATGTGCCTCGCCCCTGTGCTGTGTAGTAACAGCATTTTTTGGAGAAGGGGCTGGTTCCCACTGCCGAGACCCCCTACTGCTCTGTTGGGATCTGCAGTGGCTGGTGTGGGGGTTGTGCAACTGGGAAGTTGCCCTTTGACAGCCAGATAGACAGGGTTTGTGCATTTATGTCTAGAAGGGACGCATCCTTCCCTGCAATCCTCAAATAATTGTGCTGCCTCTCCCTGACAGCTGCCATTGGTCTCAAGGCCTTAGGAGGGGGACGCAGGGCACACCAGCCCTTCTCCCATCCGTGGACCTCCGCCTTCCAGGCTCCCCAAGGGCGCCCAATACTTGGACCTCTCTGTAGCCCGGCCATGGCCCCCTTGCCACCGAGCCCCCATCGGCTGGCCACATGCCAACACGTCCCCAGCACCGACGCTCCCCTTCATCCTCCCCCTTCTGTCCTGAAAGGGAGGGGCAGTGGTCCAGGCACGAATTCCACCCAGGGAATCTCAGCTATGCCCTCGTGTCCCAGGGAGAGAGCCGCCGCCTGTTCTCCATTTATATCGAGATTGTTTGCATACTTTTGTAATGAAGGGGAGTATTCAGTGGAAGGATTTTTAAATTACCTATATGGGTAGCTCAAGTCTCTGCCATTTGTAACTTTTGGCTCTGACCTCCAGTTGGAAAAGCGTCTCCTTTTGCATATGAGTTGACTGATGTTTCGAGTGTAAATGCATTTGATTATTTCTGGTATCTGTGACCACTTGGATGGATTTTTTTTTTTTTTTTTACATTCTCTTGCCCAGTTACTGAAAGAAGTCCCTTTGGTGTGCGAATTTGTGCACCAGTGAAGGGTGGGGCAGGGCCGGGTGGGAACGGGAAATGTGTGGCATGCACAAGAGTTGAGATTCTACTTTTACACATTTTTTTGTTTTTAATTCTGAGGACACAGGGGATGTCAGTTTCCTGTGGAAGAGACACCTCTGCCCTGGTATCCTTATAATCAAAATCTCAAGGGAAAAAAAATGTTTTAGTCCTTTCCCCAACCATTGGGTTCCAATAGATTAAAAGGCTGATTTTCAGAAACACTGCCGTGTGATTCTTTCTACCTTGACCATGGCTGGTTGGCCTCGAGGCTGGAATCATGCAAGCATGGAATCTGATTCTCGAGGAGAGAAGATGGAAATGTTAGAAGGAAGCTCTGTGAGGATGATCAGAAAATCAAGACCCCTTGGATCAAGCCCTTCCCTTATTGAATCACTGCAGAATGTTCCTGATCTGCCCCTTTCTAGCTGGGAGCCTCAGTCCATTTCCTTGAGTGAAAATGGGGATAGTATTAAAACTATCTCACAGGGCTGTTGTGGAAATAGAATCTATGATATGTGAAAAGAAGTTATATTAAAGTGAGATCGTGTATGTAGGAAAGTTTATTCCTGGTTCATGGAAAATTTTCAAAAGTGGTAATTGTTCTATATGGGTATTCCCAAATTGAATGTGGTCTCCAGGAGAACAAGGCTAATGTACTTCCACAGCTTTGATCCAAGGGCTCCATCAGTGAAAAGTGACTCAAATTCGTGTTGATTTCAAAGGACCTGACGCTCCATTTCAGCTTTAAGCTCAGCAAGGGGAGAGTATCCCAAACTTCAAGAAATGGACTTCCGCCGGGCTCGGTGGCTCAGGCTGTAATCCCGCGCCTTTGGGAGGCTGAGGTGAGTGGACTGCCTGAACTCGTGGGTTCGAGACCCGCCTGGGCAACGAGACCTCATCTCTACAATAAATCAAAAAATCAGCCGGGTGTGGTAGCGCGTGCCTGTAATTCTGGCTACTCAGAAGGCTGAGACGGAAGGATCGCCGGAACCCAGCAGGCGAGGCTGCGGTGGCCGGGAGCGGCCACTGCACTCCAGTCTGAGCGGCAGAGTGAGACTCCAACTCAAAAAAAAAAAAAAAAAGAGAAAAAAAGAAATGGACGTCCATGGGTCTCCCCTGTCCGGTTCTGTGAGCCCTTCGTCAGAACAGCACTGATAGTCAGGCACGGGGGCTCATGCCCGTAATTCTGGCACTTTGGGAGGCCAAGGAGGACGGATTGCTTGAGCACAGGAGTTTGAGATCAGCCTAGGCAACATAGCAAGACTGTGTCTCTACAAAAAAAATTTTAAAACTAGCTGGGCATGGTAGTGTGTGCCTGTAGTCCCAGCTACTCAGGAGGGATTACCTGAGCCCAGAGGGTTGAGGCTGCAGTGAGCCATGTTGTGCCGCTGCACTCCAACGTGGGCAACAGAGTGAGACCTCAACTCAAAAACAAGAACAAACTGGGCTCGGTGGCTCAGCCTGTAATCCCAGCACTTTGGGAGGCTGAGGTGAGTGGATTGCCTGAGCCCGCGGGTTCGAGACCCATCTGGGCAACTTGGCGAGACCTCATCTCTACAATAAATCAAAAAATTAGCCGGGCGTGGTAGTGCGTGCCTGTAGTTCCAGCTACTTGGAAGGCTGAGGCGGAAGGATTGCCGGAGCCCAGTAGGTCGAGGCTGCGGTGGCCGGGAGTGGCCAGTGCACTCCGGTCTGGGTGACAGAGTGAGACTCCAACTCAAAAAAAAAAAAAAAAAAAAACAAGAACAGCACTGATGTGGATGAACACATTGGGGAGAGATGTGGAGGGAATCAGACTGCAAGAGACTCCTCATGAACACACCTGTGCTCTCTCTTTTACATCCGTGTACCTGAGTTATCTGTGTTCCCAAACCTGTTTATGTGCTTTCTAGTACAATGATGTGATTTAGTGAACGATGAGTTAATGAAATATGACTGAGAAATGAACCTAGTGGCCACAGTGGCTCATGCCTATAATCCTAGCACTTTGGGAGGTCAAGGCTCATGTAAGGCCAGGAGTTCTAGACCAGCCTGGACAACATAAGGCCTTGTCTCTACAAATTAAAAAAAAGTTTAAAGTAAAAAGAAAAAACTAAAACTGAGTTGAATGCTTTAGAAACTTGATAAAGGTGAGTTGTCACCCCTCCCCAAAATGTCACAGAATGGGGCATGCAGAAGACTCGGTGGAAGGTTGAGGATTCGGCATTCACACTGAAAGTGTCTAAGGTTTCACTTGACGTTAATTAAGAAACCAAAATCTGAGCCAGGCTCGGTGGCTCAGCCTGTAATCCCACTCTTTGGGAGGCTGAGGTGAGTGAACTCCCTGAGCCCGCGGGTTTGAGACCCGCCTGGGCAACTTAGCGAGACCTCATCTCTACAATAAATCAAAAATGAGCCGGGCGTGGTAGCGCGCACCTGTAGTTCCAGCTACTTGGAAGGCTGAGGTGGAAGGATCGCCGGAGCCCAGCAGGTCGAGGCTGCGGTGACCGGGAGCGGCCACTGCACTCCAATCTGGGTGACAGTGAGACTCCAACTCAAAAAAAAAAAAAGAAACCAAAATCTGAAACTCTTAGGTTGCTTCATGTAAGGATATGGTTTATGTAAGGAAGATGAAAAATTCAACAGAGATCTCTCAATAGACAAGACTCCGCTCAAGGTCAGAAACTGGTGACTGTGTCTTATGTTGATATACAGCATATGAGGGGTGGATGTCATTTTTATGATTTCCTCCTTTCAACAGACTTTCCCAGTTGTCTAAGCAAGTGTGGATGACAGTGGTTTCACGAAAGAAGATTTCTGATTCAGGATTACAGAGCAGCCCCGTAGAAGGGTGGATGACAGGTTGGGGGCTTTGGGGGTCCTGGCAGAAGTGGCTTCTCCTGGAAGGTGCTGCAGAAGAGGTGTTGCTGGAGACGTGCATTGTGGGGAGATAAGCTCAAGTGTCGTGGCTCAAGTGCCTGGGTGGATGGGTGTCACGGGGGTGAAGTCAGGGGTGAAGCCTGGGCTCATAAATGGAAGCTGTAGTTAGCTTTTATTTTATTCTTATGTTACCTTTTTTTTTTTTTTTTTTTTGAGTTAGAGTCTCACTCTGTCGCCCAGCTGGAGTGCAGTGACACAGCCATGGCTACTGCAACCTCGACCTCCTGGTCTCACGCAATCCTTCTGCCTCAGCCTTCCAAGTAGCTGAAACTATTAGGTGCGTGCCACCATGCCTGGCTTTTGTTTTTGTTTTTGTTTTTTTACTTATTGTAGAGACGAGGTTGCCCAGGTGCTCTCGAACCTCGGCCTCTCAATCCTCTTGCCTTGGCCTCCCAAAGTACTGGGATTACAGGAGTGAGCACTGCATCCAGCTAACAATTAAAAAAAAAATTTGCCAGAAACACTGGCAGGCCACTGGAGGTCCTACTCTCTTTTTAAGAAGCTGGTTCTTGGCCGGCCATAGTGGTTCACACCTATGATCCTAGAACTTTGGGAGGCTGAGATGGAAGGATCACTTGAGTCCAGAAGTTCGAGACCAGCCTGGGCAACATAGCAAGACCTCATTTCTAAATAAATAAACAAACTGTTTCTTAATTCCAGAAGGTTCTTTAGCTGCTATGCAGATTGTTGCAATAATCCTGGAACGTGAGTGGGGCAGGTAGGGAAGAGAACATTCCCTGAAGACCCTCCTCTCTCCCCACAGCTGCTTCCTGTCAGTTATGCAGTGATGAGGTCATGTGCTTTATTCTGATTGTCATCGGTATAATTTGGCACTCTGCCTACAAAGCACACAGCGATTGCTCTCCAGGCCTGATCTTTCTTAGAGATGGGTGTTATCTCATTAGGAAGGAGGAAACAGAGAGACTCAGTAACTTGTCCAGGTCACACGGGGTAAATGTGGAATTCAAGCCCAGGTCTGCCTGACTCCAGGGTTATGAAGAAGTATATGGTTCTGCCCCAGTCCCAAGATCATCTTAGCTGTGTCAAAAGGGAAAATGAAATGGGGGTGGTCAGAGCAGCTGCTTTTGTTTTTGTTTTTCCTTTAAAACAACCTGTGGAAGGCCAGGCGCAGTGGCTCATGCCTGTAATCACACCAGTACTTTGGGAGGCTGAGGGGGAAGGATTGTTTGAGTTCAGGAGTTTGAGACCAGCCTGGGCAACATAGTGAGGCACCTGTTGCTATAAAAAAATTTTAAAAATTAGCCAGGCGTGGTGGCTTGTGCCTGTAGTCCCAGCTATTTGGGAGAGTAAGGAGGAAAGATTGCCTGAGCCCAGGAGGTCGAGACTGCGGTGAGCCATGCTTGTGACACTGTACTCCAACCTGGGTGACAGAGTGAAACCTTGACTCAAAACAAAGCCTCCCTGCTCTGGTGGATGACAGGTACTACTGGACTATCTTGGATTCTCAAGCACTGTCTTCACATGGCTTTCCTTCACCAGTGATGTTCTGTGCTTCCTGGGAGCAGGGGCCTGGTCTCAGTCCTCCACAGATCTCTTTAATCAGAGCCCCGTGGCTGGCTCCATGTAAATACCAAATAAACGAATGAGCCAGTGAATGAATGTATCAGTAGTTGAATGACAATAAGTGAATGTGTAATAGAGAAGTTAGTGAATGAACATAGAGCCAGTGAATGAATGAACTCCCTAGGGCCTGTGTCTGACAGCACTATAAGGACTGTTCTGAGGACCTCTGACCTCTTCTGTGTCCACTCAGTCATGCCAGCATCTGCACCTGGGTTGCTGATGGGAAGTGACTTCCCTTCTGCATCCTACCCCCTCGTCCCCCCTCTTGCTCTTGGAGCCTGGGCACACGCAGGATGGGTGGTGGCCTTTCAGTTGGCAGCATCTCAGCGGCTTTAACCTCACTTGCTCTGCCACCCAGGCTTCTGCAGACAGCTCATCCATCCTCCAGAGGCCTCCAACGCTGACTGCAGGGGCTGGAATAAGACCTAAATGGGACCGCAAGGTCCAGGGATCAGCCGGAATCCCTGGCTGATCACGGGGATTCGTGGATATGGGTGTTGAACAATTTCACCGCCGCGCCAGGGAACACGAATCCACTGGGCGAGAGAACGGGACCTGCCCGAGTCTGGCCGTTGCACTTTGTGCAAGACATCTTCCTTTCCAGTTTCAGGGTGGCCGTCTGTTGACTGAACACTCCAAACGGCATCGATAGACTGGAATGAATGGAGGAAAAGGGGGACTGGAGATAATCAACGAGTAATACCTTGCACAGAATAAAACCCTCGCGTCCCCAACTTGAAGACAGAGCGGAGGACCCAGAGCCCTTTCTCTCCCTCCCGCGTCGCTACGGTGCCAGGGATGGGGCCTCCCACGTGGCGGAAATCTCCCGCACACGCACGGCGCAGCCGGGACCTCAGACCTTTCATACCTAGGGGAAGCCAAGGGTGTCTCAGCCCGACGAGCCACCGGGTGGCGCCCTCGGCTCCTGGCAGGCTTCCTGGGGACAGGGGGCGGAGCTCGGGAGCGACCCAAGCGGGGCCAGGAGGGTCCGAGGTAGGCGTGGCGCGGCGCGGCGTGGCTGGGGGAGGGGGCGGGGTCTGGAGGAGAGGCGCGGGGCTGCGGCTGCAAGTTCGCCCACTGCTTGGCACCGCGGCGTCCCAGGGAGAATTTTAAAAGATAGAAGCCAGGTGCAGGGACTCACGCCTGTGATCGCAGCTCTTTGGGCGGCCGAGGAGGGAGGTTCGCTTGAGGCCAGGAGTTCGAGACCAGTCTGGACAAAATAGCGAGGCCTCGTCTCTACAAAAATTTATCTGAACTTGGAGGCGCCTGTAGTTCTAGCTACTCGGGAGACTGAGATAGAAGGATCGCCTGAGCCCAGAAGATCGAGGCTGAGTCTACGGTGAGCTGTGCCACTGCACTCCAGCTTGGGTGACAGAGTGAAACCCAGATTCAAAACATAAATAAATAAGGTAGATGTCGCTCACCCCCAGCTCCAGGCAGCTTGGCGTCTTGCACTGTTTACAGCAAACACAGAAAGTTTACAGTTTGTGTCACTGCGAATTGGTGGTAAAAGTCTGGATGCGAGGACTCCAGGACTCCCGGTAGATGTGAGGCCGGCTTTAGGACTGTCCCGGAGCAAGCCCCACCCATGGGCCTCCCCTTTTATTAGGCTGCAATTGAGCGCTGTGTGCCAGGCACTGCTCTAAACGCTCTAAAGGGATTAACTCATTTAATTCTCATAACAACTCTTTGAGACTTCTACTGAGATCATCCCCATTTTACAGATGATTAAACTAAAACTCAAACGTGGTTCTGCTGGGGAGAAAAGAAAATATAATAATAATAAAAGTTTTATTTTAAAAAATTGAAAAAAAAAAAAGAGATATGTGGAGAGTGGGAGACCAGCAATACGAAGTGGCACTTAGGTCAACCCCAGACTTTCCAAATAGGGCTAAATAATTGGGGGGAAGTTTGCAAAGCCAGGTGTTTGGTTCACAACCATCCTCAATCATTGGTGTGCCTCAAAATCTTGGGAGGTGCATGCGACTTAAATTCAGATTTGCTTTAATTCATATTTGACCCCGACCTGCCACTGTCTGATTTTGTAGGACTGTGGTAGGACCCGAAAACTTGCATTTGAACAGGCCTCTCGCTGATTTTGAAGAAGCCGTTCCACAGACGCATTTGGAGCATCACTATGTTAAAGTACCGAGACAATCTATATGCCTAGACGACCTCAGTGGTCTCCTCTGCAGAAGACAACGGGAGCAAAGAAAAAGTCTAGGGTAGGTGAGAGACTGCTGACGACGTGCTTATCAAAGGACAGCAATAAGCCTCTACGGCAGGACCTGCAAATGTAGTCCCTTGTCCCCAAAGGCTCCAACTCTTCGAGTTCCCAGCAAGAAGCTGCGTCGCATTCCCCCGGCCCTTAGGAATGAGGCGCTGCAATGCTACTCCAAGCCGTAGGGGGCATCGTTCTGATTAGCTCCGACGGGAAAGGGGCACTGGTATCTTTTTGCGCTTGCGCGGCGAGAAACTTCACTTCCGGTCCCGTGTGCTCTGGAGCTGAGCTCTTCCGGAGCCGGGTAGGTGAGTAGCGGCTTGCGTTTTCTCGGACTCTGAAGCACAACTCCCTCGTGGGATCCTTCCATGTGTCGCGGGCCCATGCGCCACCCCAGAACTCCCTCTGCGTGACTCTCTCAGCCACTGATTCTTCTTTAACCCGGACACTCCCTCCTCGGTCAGCCTCAAGGTCCCAGTGCCGCCCCCCCACGACCCCTTTGATCAGACATGTGACTTCCCGCATGCACGTCTTACTCTGTGTAACCCTCTGACAACTCGCATCCCCCCAATCCTCCTGCCTTAGTCGCCTTTTGCGAACCCCTTTGTCCTTGTTGGGTCCTTTCGCGAGGATGGGGAGGAGAGTCTTGGATCGAGGAGAGGGCGGCCCCTGTATCCCACTGAGCGCCCCTTCGTTCCTTCTTTCTCCGCTCTTGGTAGACGGTCACTATGAAGTTCAATCCCTTCGTGACCTCTGACCGCAGCAAAAACCGCAAACGTCACTTCAATGCCCCCTCGCACGTGCGCAGGAAGATCATGTCGTCCCCGCTCTCCAAGGAGCTGCGGCAGAAGTACAATGTCCGCTCCATGCCCATCCGCAAGGACGACGAGGTCCAGGTACGACTCCCTGGGTATCTAGTTCCCTACCTGCGTGGCGCTCGGGCATCCCTTGGCCTGAGAACGTCGCGGAGGAGTCGCAGACTCACATGTCTCAGGACCCTGGTAGGTAGCATGATCCTTCACAACTGTTAGGTCAGAGATGGGCTCCAGAGCCACCAGCGAATGCCAGCACTGTTTCAAGCATTCGGTTATTCAATAGTCATAAGAATAAGCGTATGCCAGGCCAAGCAAACACTTGCCTTGATTTAGCACCGTAGCTGCTTTCCCAAGCATTGCTCAGGATGGTTGGAAAATCAGACTACAGGGGGACGTGCTGGGGTGAGAGTTGTGCCTTAGTATTTTAGTGGGGTTGAAGGACAGGGGTCTGTGGGAGCTGGGCATGTGATGTGCTGGATTTGGCAGGGAAAATGGAGAAGCACCAGCAAATAGAGGTGCAGAATTACGAGATTATGGCCCACGTGAGAAAGTGCAAGCCCTCTGTTCCTATGACTGGAGCCTAAGATGTGTGGAAAGTGAAAAGGTGAAATAGGCAGGGGCTAGATTTACTCTTGGAAGAGTATTTATTGAGCTCTTACCAGACATTGTACTAGACCCTAGCAGTGAACAAGACTGACCAGGCTCCTGTTTTCATGGAGCTCATGTTTTGTTATTTTATTTTATTATAGAAATGTGGGTTCAAGTAAGAATTAACTACACAAGTAGGCTGCATGCAGGTGAGGTTTGGGCCTCCAGCTGACCCTCACTTTGCCTGTTTTGGACCAAGTACCCTTTGTGTTATGTGCCCTTCCTCCCCTGACAGTGCTCAGCGAATGCCAATCCCAGGCTTGTGTTTTAGAGCAGAGTTCCCCAGTCTTAGCATTTGTTGACCTCTTGGGCCAAGTGGTTGTTGGGGAGCTGTCCTGGGTATTGTGGAAAGTTTAGCAGCATTTTTGGCTGCTCCTCATGAGATGCCAGTAGGGCTCCCCTCATCACTTTTGTGACAGAAATATTCTAAAGATTGCCAAATGTTCCTGGGAGGGCAAAACCAACTCTTCCTCCCCCAGGTAAGAACCATTGTTGTAGAGAATTAATTGAGATAAGGTGGTGGGATTTGGTGTATTATTGAGGCACTGGGACTCTTTGAAGGGTTGAGGGATATGAGGAGATTTGAAGCAGGAGATGAGTCAGGCTGGGAGTGCGACAGGAATAGAGTGAAAAAGTAGTCCAGCAGTGTGGTCAGCAGTTTCAGCCTTTCTCTGCTGAATCCTTCCATCAGACGTGTTCTAGAATGGGGGAATGGCAAATATCTAGAGGACAAGGAGGCAAATTAAATAAAGAATGTGAGCTGATGAGAAAATGGTGAACTGGAAAGCTCACTGTCACATTTAAAGGTGACGATCACATCCCTGTAGCCCCCGCTGCCATGGGGAAATACAGGCTTGTCATGTTAGATTCTTGGATTTTCCAAGAAAACTAGAAAACAGAATCACTTCTTCATCCCCACATTTCCTTGCAGCTACTGTGTACTCTCCGGTCCCTATTCTCAGCCTGGTTCCTCAAGAGTCACCTATACCCACCTCACATTCACTCGGAGATGCTCTACAATCTGGTTTCTGTCCTCACTACATTATGCAGACTTCTTTGGCAGAGGTCACCTATAACTTCTTGTGACTAAATCTAATAAATCTAATAGACACATCTCGGTCTCATCGTACTAGGCGTTTGCAGCAGCATTTGGCATGAGTGGCACCACTTTGTCTGAAATAGTGTCTTTTTGGTTTCTCTGACACTTCAGGTGTGCAGTTTACTTTCTTTTTTTTTTTTTTGGGTTGGAGTCTCACTCTGTCGCCCAGACTGGAGTGCAGTGGCCACTCCCGGACCTGCTGGGCTCCAGCGATCCTTCCACCTCAGCCTTCCAAGTAGTTGGAACTACAGGTGCGCGCTTCCACGCCCGGCTCATTTGTTGATTTATTGTAGAGATGAGGTCTTGCCAAGTTGCCCAGGCGGGTCTTGAACCCGCGGGCTCAGGCAATCCACTCAGCCTCCCAAAGGCGCAGGATTACAGGCTGAGCCACCGAGCCCGGCTGCAGTTTACTTTCAACTTCTCAGACTCCTTTGCTGACAATTTCTTCTCAGTCTGATCCCTAAACCCTGGTGTTGTCTGGCCCTGGGCCTGGTCCAGTATTTTTACTTCCTCTGTGTTCTCTACATAGGTATACAATATTTATTCTTAGAGCTTTACATGTTTGCTCCTTGCTAACAACGCTCTCTTATATTCCAGTTCAAACCACTTTTCTGAGCACAGACCTGTAGCTCTAACTACCTGCCGAATATCTCTATGTAGATATCTCATTGACAGAAGCACAACCCTTGATCCTAACACTCAAGGCTGCCTCTAAAATTGGATTCTCCTCCTATCTACCACATCTTAGTAAGTGCCACTTATATCTCCCCAGCCACATTTGCCATAAGCCTTTCAGTTATCTTTAAAGATTCTCCTGCTGGGCTCGGTGGCTCAGCCTGTAATCCCGCGCCTTTGGGAGGCTGAGGTGAGTGGCTTGCCAGAGCCCGCGGGTTCGAGACCCGCCTGGGCAGCGAGACCTCATCTCTACAATAAATCAAAAAATCAGCCGGGCGTGGTAGTGCATGCCTGTAATTCTGGCTATTTGGGAAGGCTTAGGCGGAAGGATCCCCGGGAGCCAGCAGGTAAAGGGCTGCGGGGGCCCGGGAGCGGCCACTGCACTCCAGTCTGGGTGACAGAGTGAGACTCCAACTCAAGAAAACAAAAAACAAAACAACAACAACAACAAAAATTCTCCTTAATCCCTCTCTTATAATCCACCAGGCAAGTCTTGTTGATTTTATCTCCAAAATAAGTCTGGAACCTGACTGACTTACACACAGTAAAGTGCACAGATCAGTTTTGGCAGATGTAAAACTGGATAGCCATTGCCCATTGTGATAGGGACCATTTATCCCAGTAAGTTCCCACATGCCCAGGTCCAGTTAGTGATCGTGTACATGTGTATTTACTTGTTAACTGCTTGCTAGCCATCAGACTAAGCTCTATGAGGCCAGGGAGCTTGTTTGTTGCTGGATTTCAGTGTCCAGCCTGGCACTTAACAGGGAGTTGAGTCAATATTTGTTGAATGAATAAAAAATTACTGACTAGATGGGTGTGGGAGGCGAGGGAAAGAAGGAGGGCAAGGGCAAGGGGGCCCCCAACTTTTGAATGCCCAAGAGGGATGAATTGTTTCCTCCAGAGGCCATGCTGGATAGATGCTTCTCCACCAGGAGGATCGAATAGCCCCAGTAGGGTTTATTGAAACTGCCTCTTCTCTCTCAGCATCTTCTGAATCCTGCTTACCTTCCTCTTTCTCTAAATAGGTGACGGTTCCTCCTACTTTATAGAGGAAATTCAGGCTGTCAGCTAGGAACTTTGTGAACTCCTGCCTCCACACCCACCAACTTAACTGCAGTTCCACCCGGCTTGTTGTCATCCTCTCCTGTTATAATAAAAGAGATATCGCCCTTTCCTTTTCCTTTTCCTTTCCTTTCCTTTTTTTCCTTTTTGTAGAGATGAGGTCTCCCTGTATTGCCCAGGCTGCCAGGCTGGTCTTGAACTCCTGGCCTCAAGCAGTTTTCCTATCTTGGCCTCCCAAAGTGCTGGAATTACAGACCTGAGTCCCCATGCCTCACCAAAAATTATTATGTTTTTAATTTTGGGGATGAGTTCTGTGATAACCATCCTAGTCCAAGGAATTTTTTTCTTCTTTAGATAAGAGAAGAAGAAAATTCAGGTAAAGAATTTCTACCTGACCTTGCATACCACAAAACTAGCTGGCTTTTGATGGCAGGATTAGTCTGTTTTTGTATAAAGAGTTGTGTCTTAGCTGGGCTTGGAGGCTCAGCCTGTAATCCCACGCTTTGGGAGGCTGAGTTGAGTGGATTGCCTGAGCCCGCAGGTTCGAGACCCGCCTGGGCAACTTGGCGAGACCTCATCCTACAATAAATAAAAATCAGCTGGGTGTGGTAGCGCATGCCCGTAGTTCCAGCCACTTGGAAGGCTGAGGCAGAAGGATCGCCGGAGCCCAGCAGGTCGAGGCTCCGGTGGCCAGGAGCGGCCACTGCACTCCAGCCTGGGGGACAGAGTGAGACTCCAACCAAAAAAAAAAAAAAAAAAAAAAAAAATTGTGTCTTTAGCCTATGTGTTCCTGATGATTAGCTTCGTCATAGTGTTCATCATGCATTACAAATGGGGGGGGCAATTCTTTTTTGTACTTTTTCTTAGGTGGTTCGAGGGCACTACAAAGGTCAGCAGATTGGCAAGGTGGTCCAGGTGTACAGAAAGAAATACGTCATCTACATCGAACGGGTGCAGCGAGAGAAGGCTAACGGCACTACCGTCCATGTGGGCATCCACCCGAGCAAGGTGTGGTCTGGGACTGAGTGGTGGTGGTAGCCCTTTGGTGTGACATTACTATTGATGGTGACTGCATGGGGGCTGAGGTCAGGACCTCCAGGGGAAGGCCAGGGGCCCTGATTGATTCTGTGGCTCTATGATTGCCTGAAGGATCCACATTCTTTTCTTGTCTCATTTACCATCCTTGAGATGACTCTGTTTTTAAGCTGGTAGCAAGAGGCCTGCAGGCATCCAGGAGTCACTTCCCCACTGAGTAACACTCAGAGAAGTGAAAGCATGTCTCCTGCAGCCCTCTGGCCCACCTGGTAGAATATTTCTGTTCCTCCTTTGCACTTCCAGTTTTATATTTGTTAATAGAGTCTTTTTCTCCTTCCATAGTTTCAGATTGTTAAGGGCAGAATGGTTGGGGTCTTATTTATCCCTTTTTATTTAGAAATTTTATTTTTGTATTGATATATAATAGATACGTATATTTTGGGGATGCCCATGATAATGTGATACATTCATAGATAAGTGTTGCTTATCCTTGTGATCTCAGCATTGCCCTGTGGCTGATGGGAATGTATATATCTTTTCAGCAATGCACTTGCCAGCCAAGGTATGATTAGCAAATTTTCCCAACCCAAATGATACTGTGTGTCACTAACCCATTTAAATGGTCTCCTGAGAGCCTCAGAGGCCACTGAGGGTGGGCAGTGGGTAGACAGGAACCCTGCTGCAGTTGGCAAGGGAAGCTTTCCTGTACAGGATGGTGGTGGTTCTAAGTCCTTTTCCACTTAGAAAACCAATAAAGCTCTGCTTCTCACTCCTAACAGGTAGTTATCACCAGGCTAAAACTGGACAAAGATCGGAAGAAAATTCTTGAGCGCAAAGCCAAATCTCGACAAGTAGGAAAAGAGAAAGGCAAATACAAGGAAGAACTTATTGAGAAGATGCAGGAATGAATATAGCCTGTTGTGTACTATGATTTAGCTGTAGGCTTTTAACCTAGTATATGTTTCTTTGGAACTCTTCAAAAAAAATGTCTCTAGAACATTTCCCTCCTGTTTTGTTATTCATCTGTGGCTCTGTAAGTCTACTTTGCAATTTTAATAATTTTATGAATAAAAATTGGAATTTTTTCCTAATTCCAGATGGTATTTGCCTTGTTGTATAAATTAATACAGCTGATTGTCCATCCCCGCCGCCCGTCGTGTTGATGTGTACAGCAGCACAACTACAGGGGCGAGGCACCCTGCTCTCACCCAGACCCACGCGCTGAGGGCACCATGCAGGCATCTGCCCCCTTATAGCAGCCATGATGTGAACTAGCACACAAGGCCTGTGGTGTGTGTGGCGCTGCATTACACCCACATCTCAGCCTGACATTACTCTGTGGCCCCCTGACGTGAATGTCTCCGGCTTTCTCTCCCTCATGCCAACCAGACCAAATCATGGGCAGCTCCCAGGCCAGGCTCCCTTCCCAGGCCCGGCCTGTGCAAGTGCCATTTCCATGTGACTAATATGGCCCTTGTGTTCTGGAGCTAACTCAAAAAACTGGCAGCCTGAAGGCAAGATTTGACTCTGACAGATTGTGCCCCTCTATTTTAATAGTTATTTAACATTTCCAGCTTTTAAGATGGAGATTCCACAGGGAGCCACATGCTTCCCCTGGCCACTCAGAGCCCGGCTCCCACACAGCCAGCTGGAGCCTGGAGGCTGGCAGCTCCCTGTCCTACCTGCTTCATTCCCATACTCGGCCTGCCTGGCCCTACGGGCACCTGAGCTTCAGACTCCAGGTCTAACTTTTCAGTCTTCAAGATTTAGCTCCTTTGTCTAAGAGGCACACAGTGAATAAAAATAATAAATACATAATTAAGCAAAAGATTGAGTTTCAGGGCCACATCTAAAATCCTCCCGTGAAAAATAGTCTTAAAAGGTATCAAACCGTGGTAGTGCATGCCTGTAATTCCGGCTACTCGGAAGGCTGAGGTGGAAGGATTGCCGGAGCCCAGCGGGTCGAGCATACTCATCTTCACAAAAAATAAAAAAGTGTGCTGGGTGTAGTGGCATGTGCCTGTAGTCCCAGGAGGCTGAGGCAGGAGGATCACCTAGGAGGTCAAGGCTGCAGTGAGTTGTGATCATGCCACTGCACTCCAGCTTGGATCACAGGGTAAGACCCTGCCTCAAAAATAAAATGTATCCAACAGCCAACAGCCTTGTATGACTCCAGTAATGGCTTATCTGACACACTGGAGTTTCTTAATAAATGTTGACTGAATTAGGGTATTGTTAACTGTTCACATCATCGCATAGGTAGTAAAGCCAAGATTTGAGGCCTTGAGCCTCACTGCACCAAAGGCCACTCTTCCAACGTTCCCCAGCTGTCTGGTTTTTCTTCCTTTGCCCTGTCAGCCTTTTATTGGCATCTGATAAGGGACTGGACATGTGTGTGGAACAGACAAGAACCTTTGTGTGCAGCAGTGCCACCTGGGAAAGGCATGGTCACCGGCCATCCTGGGCTGATCCCAGCTCTGTCTCACTGCACAGTCAGCAAGCTTTGAGCAAGTCACTTATCTCAGGGCTTCCATTTTCTCAGTAAAACTAATGATTACGATCACTTACCAGTATGAAAAACCAAAAATAAATAAACATGATGACACCTGTTCTGCCTTCCTATCTCATGGAAAATGCAGAGAGAAAATGGCCAGAACAGATGGCATGTTCCTGAGGACACTTTCCACGCTGTGCGTATCCAAATGCTACTAGTATCCTTCTTTGCCAGTTCACTTGTATTTCCAACCCTGACATTTACTCTGCACAGGCCAGGAGTTCTCACAGAAGAAATCAGGGATATCACAAAGCACAAAACTCAAGATATATCCTCTGACTTGGCATTGATTTAAGGATAGGCAGATATTGTCCTGACTCTGGAGTCACACAGGTTTGGATTCAAATTTTGCTCTGGTCCTTGAGAGGTCATTTTTATGACCTTCTGTTTTCTTATCTATATAAGAAGCTGGTCTTGCCTGGGCAATATGGCAAGATCTCATCTCTACAAAAAAAAAATTTTTAAATTAGCTGAGCATGGTGATGTGTGCCTGTAGTCTCAGCTGCTCGAGGGGCCGAGATAGGAGGATCACCTGAGGCCCAGGAGGTTGAGGCTGCAGTGAGCCTTGATTGTTCCACTGCAGGCAACAGAGTGAGATTCTGACAAATAAATAAATAAATAAATAAATAAATAAATAAATGGCAGAGTGGGATCTCGGGCCACCATTTCACCAGCACCCAGGCTGTCTCCAGCTCCAAACACATTGCTTTGCACTTTCTAATTTGGATTTTGTCTTTACATATTCTCAACCAGCACATGTTTTAGGACTCCAAAAGTTGCATAAAAGTCAGATTTCACACTAGAGTAAATGTATAGCTCCTTACTGTATGCTCTGAGACCTACTCTGAGACCTACTCTGAGCTCTGGGCTTCAGTCATTACTTTCATCAGCAAATAATTATGATATCTCCTAGGAACCAGACTTAGCTTGTTTTCAGCAACGTATTCCAAGTGATGGATAAGAGCTTTGAGAGCTGTAATCCCTCACAGGAATCCAAGTTATACTAGACTGCTTATATTGAGCCAAGTGAATTTTTTTTTTTTAAGTTAAGTCTCACTCTGTCACCCAGGCTAGAGTGTGATGGCATGATCACGGCTGCTGCAGCCTTAGCCTGCTGGGCTCAGGCAATCCTTCTGCCTCAACCTCCTGAGTAGCTAGGACTATAGATAGGCATGTGCCACCATGCCTAGCTAGTTTTTGGCTTATTGTGGAGAAGTCTCACCATGATAATCAGGCTGGTCTCAGACTCCAGGGCTCAGGCAATTCTCTCCCCTCACCCTCCTTAAATGCTGGATTTACAGGCATGAGCCCCCGTGCCGGGCCTGAGTTGAGTGAATAATAGTGAATGATCAAGGGCAGAACTTGGCCTTAAATTGAGTTTGCTGTTGTTGTTTATTTGGTTTTTTAAGCAGGCATTTCACTCTGTTGCCCAGGGGTTGGAATACAGTGGTGGGATCATGGCTCACTGTGGCCCCGACCTCTTGGGCCCAAGTCTCTCCTCTTGTCTCAGTCTCTCAAGTAGCTGGGAATACAGGTAGCACCACCATGCCTGCCTAATTTTTTGATTTTTTTGTAGAGATGAGGTCTTGCTATATTGCCCAGGCTGGTCTTGAATTCCTGGACTCAAGTGATCTCCCATCTTGGCCTTCCAAGATGCTGGGATTATAGGCATGAGCCAATGTGCCCAGCTAAAATTGAGTTCTAATCCTAGCTCTATCCGTTCCTAGCTGTGTGACCTTGGACAAATTGCTTAACTGCTCTGGTCCTTAGTTTTGTCATTTATGAAGTTGTCAGACTTATTACTTAAGAGATGTACACAAAGCACTGAGTGCTCAGGAAATCTTAGCTGTTGCCTTTTAGAGGAGATTTGCAATGGGGTCATGCATGGGAACAGAGGGAAAAGTTCTCAAGGGAGTTCAGACGAATGCTGGTTCTTGAACAAAGGATAAGGTTTAGAAGCAGCAGCGGTGGGGTCTGGCTGCTGCAAGAAATAGGGATTGGAGAATGTCAGACAGGTGGGCCTGCCTTTCAAGGTTCAGGTTCTGGGTATTAGCATGTCTCCTGGAATAACTGAATCAGTTTTCTAATGACCTTTTAATCAAATTCGCAAATATGCGTTCCCTCAAGTGATTCCCCTTGTGCTATTTTAGGAAGACGCCAACCTTCTAAATTGCAGATAACTGCTTCTGAATGTCTACCTTCACACTGCACAGGCGTAGACTGCAGTCATAGAGCTTTCCACTGAGTTGAACAGGTAAGTCATCGAGTCTTCCAGAACAGGACAGGACTCCACCACCCAAGAGTCCACTATCAACTGCTGATGCTACATACTGAGCAGCTTTTATCTCGTGTTCACTTGGGTCTTTGTTAATTGCTCTTTTAAATTGTTTTTTTTTCAAGGTAATACCTATACACGGTACAAAATAAAAAAGTATAAAAGGTAGATACTGAAAAGTAAGTTTCCTTGTTACCTTGACCCTCACTCTGTTTTCTGTTACCTGGTTATTTTATTTATTTATTGAGTTGGGGTCTCATTCTGTTGCCCAGTATAGCAGTGTGATCACCATTCACCACAGCCTTGACCTCCTGGGCTCAAGCGATCCTCCTTGCCTCAGCCTCCAAAGTAGCTGGGACTACAGGTGTGCACCACACTCAGCTACTCTTTCTTTCTTTCTCTCTCTCTCTCTCTCTTTCTCTCTCCCTCCCTCCCTTCCTCCCTTCCTTCCTTCCTTCCTTCCTTTCTTGAAATGGAGTCTCATTCTGTCATCCAGGCTGGAATGCAGTGGCACACTCACAGTCACCGCAGCCTCGACCCACTGGGTTCAGGTGATCCTTCCACCTCAGCCTTCCAAGTAGCTAGAACTACAGATGTGTGGCACCACACCTGGCTAATTTTTTGATTTATTGTAGAGACAAGGTCTTGCCAACTTGCCCAGGCTGGTCACAAATCCATGGACTCAGGCAATCCTCTCACCTCATCCTCCCAAAGTGCTGGGATTACAGGCTTGAGCCACTGTGCCCAGCCCTAATTTTTTAATTTTTTTTTTTTTTTGTAGAGATGAAGTCTCACTATGTGGCCCAGGCTGGTCTCAAACTCCTGGACTCAAGCAATCCTCCCACCTCAGTCTCCCAAAGTGCTGGGAATACAGGCTTGTCTGTTACCAGTTTCTTTTGTATCCTTCCAGAAATATTCTAAGCATATGCAGTTGAATCTTTATTGAAAGTGTTATCCGGCCAGGCTCCGTGGCTCAGCCTGTAATCCCAGCACTTTGGGAGGCCGAGGTGAGTGGATTGCCTGAGTCCGCGGGTTCGAGACCCGCCTGGGCAACTTGGTGAGACCTCATCTCTACAATAAATAAAAAAATCAGCCGGGTGTGGTAGCGCACGCCTGTAATTCCGGCTACTCGGAAGGCTGAGGGGAAGGATCGCCGGAGCCCAGCAGGTCGAGGCTGCGGTGGCCGGGAGCGGCCACTGCACTCCAGTCTGGGCGACAGAGTGAGACTCCAACTCAAAAAAAAAAAAAAAGAAAATGTGATCCTTAACAAGTTCTTCATGAGAAAAGCAGGTTGTCCAAATTTAAACAGCTATGTAGACTGATTTACTGCCTGAACACCATAATTGCAATATTAACATACAGAAAGATGAAGGAAAATGTTCTTTGCCCACCAGAAATAACTAAATCAACCATATGTCAGTCTATTGTGAGCAGAAGGCCAGTTAGCCTTTGAACAGGCTTTCAAAGGGCTCATCTTATGCTCTAGACGATCCTCTGTCTTGTAAACGCGTGTCCAATCTAGGATCGTCTTGTATGGTGACTTATTGCTTGAAATAGGAGCAGCAACAAGGCTTAGTGGAAAGAACAGGAGCTCTGAAGAGCCACATTCAGATCCCAGTTCTGTAGTTAAAACAGCTGCACTTAGCCAGGTGAGGTGGCTTGCTCCTGGAATCCCAGGACTTGGGAGGCTGAGGTGGGAGGGCCACTTGAGGCCAGGAGTTTGAAACCAGTCTGCACAACATAGCAAGACTCCATCTCTATTAAGAAAAAAAGAATAAATAAGTAAATGAAATAAAACAGTTACACTTTGGACAAGCTACAAATCTGAGCCTCTCTTTTTGTCACATGTAAAATGAATTTAATAATATGTATATTAGGTGTATGAATATTCAATGAAAAATAATTCAAATTATTCAGCACATGGCAGTCCCTCAAGCAGTGGTAGTGTGGAATGGGACTTTAAAAGACATCTACAAGCCAGGCTCGGTGGCTCAGCCTGTAATCCCACGCTTTTGGGAGGCTGAGGTGAGGGGATTGCCTGAGCCCGTGGGTTTGAGACTCGCCTGGGCAGCAAGACCTCATCTCTACAATAAATCAAATATCAGCCAGGTGTGGTAGCACATGCCTGTAATTCCGGCTACTTGGAAGGCTGAGGCGGAAGGATCGCCGGAGCCCAGCAGGTTGAGGCTGCGGTGGCCGGGAGCGGCCACTGCACTCCAGTCTGGGTGACAGAGTGAGACTCCAACTCAAAAAATAAAAATAAAATAAAAATAAAGAAAAGACACCTACAATGTCAAAAATTAGGCTAAGCATGTACTCAACCTTTGCACAGTTAAAAAAAAAGTTCCCTTCCTGGAAACTGGCAACAGCACCTGCTGGCTAGGTTAAACTGTTTAACAGCTTTTTTTCCACTTCTGTGAACCCCGCTAGCATTGCTTGAAAAATACCTAGGCCTCCAGGATGTTGCGGTTTGGCCCACTTGGAAAGTCCCAATGTGGTTTTCCCCCATTTAAGCAAGCCCCTGTAGCTAATGGGGGCACCTTGATGTGGGACTGTTATATCCAGCAGGTAAGTGGCCGCCGGCCCAGCTCTTGGCTAATAAACCTCTCCTTTTTATAACTTGTACTTTTGGTGTTGGTGCTGTGAATTAAGCGCTCGGTCCCTATTTCATCTGGGGGCTTGCCCAGGAGATCCGAAAGCTTAATCCCCAGCCCCAATCACCAGCTGACCTTGTGGGTCTGCATACTCATGAACCTCAGTGTTCATCGGTCCTGGTGTCTGTGGACTCACAAACGGCTGTTTGCCATCTCTGGCAGATTCACAATGTCCCCAGAGCCCTCTGAGAGGTGAGTCAAGTTCCTGTTTTGTTTGTGCACACTTCTGGTTGGACCCGCAGGAAAGCTGGACTCAGCACTAATTCCTGGGTCTGAGGTCCCAGTGACACGTCACTGGGCCCTCCGGTATTGCCCTTGGGTAGTTAGGTCTGTCTGTTCAGTTTGTGTTATTATCTTTATTTGCTCAGTGTCAGTCACTGTTGTGTCTGTCATTGCTATCAACATTATGGGGCAGCAGTGCTCTAAGCCTGACACCCCTCTGCAGCTGGTTTTGTGCCACTTGAAGGATTTCCAAGGAGCGGCATAGCAGTCAGGTTATCAGGTAAACCAAGGAAACCTAACCACCTTTTGTTCCCTTGAATGGCCCACATTTCCTCATTGCAGCTGGCCGCCGCAGTTCTTCAACCCTGCCATAGTTGGGGAAGGTCTGACAGTTCGTCTATCGATGCCACTCGGATCAGATCCCGTACATCACTGCCTGGTACCTCCTGGTAATGCAGCAGCCATCATGGATAAAGAAAGCCCCCCAAAAAGCTAATTCTTCTTGTGTTTTAGCCCTACAGGAAACTCCAAAAGCCAAACCTCCAGTCCTCCAGAGCCCACCAGAGGATGATGAAACCCCCCACCCTACTCTGCATCTGAGGAGGAGCAGAGGGCCCACAAGGTTCTCAACCTATCACTCACCAGAAGTGGGTCCTCGTATCAGCCCCTTTATCCCCGCTTCCCCATGCATCTCCCGAGGGCCCAACCGCCCCCGATAAACCGACTAGCCCCAACTCGTCTTCGGGGAACTCAGAACCACAAACTTCCACAGTCCTCCCCCTGAGACAGGCCCCGGGACTAGACGCGGGAGGTTCAGGTGGCCAGTCCTTTATGGTTTATGTCCCTTTCTCTACTAGTGATCTTTACAATTGGAAGCAACCAAATTTGGCATTCTCTGAAAAACCTCAGAGCCTCATAGGCCTTTTAGAAACTATTTTCTTCACCCACCAGGCCACTTGGGATGACTGCCAACAGCTCCTCCAAGCCCTTTTTACTGCAGAGGAAAGAGAACAAATCTGTCAGGAGACAAGGAAGTTGGTCCTGGGACCAGACGGCAGACCAGCAGAGCAGGACCGTGTGGACCGTGTCTTTTCCCCTGAGAAGCCTAATTGAAACCCGAACACCGGATCATGGCAGGGAGTGTCTCACCACCTATCATTGGATTCTAATGGGGGTTTTCTGGGCTGCCACCAGGTGGCCCACAAATTTGTCTAAGGTAAGTGAGGTAACTCAGGGCCTACGGAATCTCCCACGGCTTTTTCGGAACGCCTTATGGAGGCCTATCGGACATATACTCTCATAGACCCTGAGACTCCAGAAAATTGGAGGGCTTTAGTTATAGCCTTTGTCTCCCAGTCGGCCCCTGATATAAAAAAGAAACTGCAGAAAATTGAAGGATTTGAAGGGAAAAGTTTATCAGAATTAACTGAGGTAGCCCAGAAGGTCTATAATAACAGGGCCTCGCTTGAAGACCAACACACCAAAAAGATGGCCAAAGTAGTAGCAGCAGCCTTACAGGAAGTTAAATCCAAGCAGCTAACAGGGAAAAGAGGAACTGGCACTGGGCGAAAAATTCCACTAGCAAAAAATCAATGTGTCTACTGTAAAAAAATTGGGCACTGGGTAAAAGACAGCCCAGACAGGCCACCCCGACCACAAGAGTGCCCTCCGGGGGGTTGCCCACCGAAATCTACTCCTGTGCTTCAATTACAAACTGACTGACAGAGCTAGGGCTCTGTCAACTCCCCTCTGGAGCCCAGGGTGAAACTTACGGTGGGGGGGAAGCCCTATCCACTTCTTAGTGGACACGGGGGCTGAGTATTCAGTCCTCCAAAAGTACCTAGGCCTTCAGGATGTTGCGGTTTGACCCACTTGGAAAGTCCCAATGTGGTTTTGCCCCATTCAAGCAAGGCCCTCTAGCTAACGGGGGCCCCTTGCTGTGAGACCGTCATGTCCAGCAGGCAAGTGGCCGCTGGCCCACTCTTGGCTAATAAACCTCTCCTTTTTATAACTTGTACTTTTGGTGTTGGTGTCTGTGAATTAAGTGCTCAGTTCCTATTTCAGTAGCTGCTGTATCAGTGGTGGCCGCCCTCAGTTCACGCTCCATACACATGCACTGAGCAAATGCATGATAATCCCGCTGGGGTTTTCAGCTTCTCAAGTAACTTGTAAGCTTCCAGATGAGCTTGGAAAGGAGCTTTATGATTCCATGGCTTTGAGACTCCACATGCCTACTTTTTTTCACAGCTCTGGGTCTAGGAGACAGGGACTCCTCAGCTGGTTACCCTGTTGGGTGTCAGTAGCTTTTGTTGACTTTGGGCTGTTGCTTGTGATGGTCTCTGCGGTTTCTCTAGCAGTGCTTCTCAAGAACAGCTTACAGGTCTGGCGCGGTGGCTCACGCCTATAATCCCAGCACATTGGGAGGCCAAGGTGAGAGGATTGCCTGAGCCCGCAGGTTTGAGACCAGGCTGGGTGAGACCTCATCTCTACAATAAATCAAAAAATTAGCTGGGCATGGTGGCGTGTGCCTATAGTTCCAGCTACTTGGAAGACTGAGGCGGAAAGATCGCCAGAGCCCAGCAGGTCGAGGCTGCGGTGGCCAGGAGCGGCGACTGCACTCCAGTCTCGGCGACAGAGTGAGACTCCAACTCAAAAAAAAAAAAAGAAATGAAGATATTTTTATTTTACTTATTTAACTTTTTAGAGATAGAGTCTCCTGTCGTCCAGGCGGGAGTGCAGTGGTGCAATCATAGCTCACTGCAGCCTTAAACTCTTGGGCTCAAGTGACCCTCTCTCAGTCTCCAGAGTAGCTAGGATTACAGGTGTCCACCACCATGCCCTACTAATTTTTAAAATTATTTTAAGACATAAGGGGCTGGGCACAGTGGCTCACGCCTGTAATTCCAGCACTTTGAGCAGAGGTGAGAGGATTGCCTGGGTCCAGGGGTTCGAGACCAGCCTGGGTAACATGGTGAAACCTTGTCTCTACAATAAATTAAAAAATTAGCTGAGCGTGGTAGCATGCACCTGTAGTTCCAGCTACTTGGAAGGCTGAGGCAGAAAGAACACCTGAGCCCAGCAGGTCAAGGCTGTGGTGCCTGTGAGCGTGCCACTGCACTCCAGCCTGGGTGACAGAGTGAGACTCCGACTTAAAAAATATATATTTTAAAACATAAGAGACTGGGGCTCCTTACATTGCCCAGGCTGGTCTTAAGCTCCTAGCCTCAAGCAATGCTTCTGCCTCAGCCTCTCAAGTAGCTAAGATTAAAATAAGTGTTATCATGATTATCAGTTTTTAGTTTGCTTGTTTGGAAAATGGGCATGAGCCACCACACCTGGCTAAAACAGAAAATTTTAACATATTTATTTTAAATTCATTCTAAAAAATAACAATAATCCCATACATGTTAACGGAAATAACATTTGTATGGAAAATAACTTTCTAAAACAAATGGAGTGGGAACAGTGACGTTGTGTTACATTCAGCAAAATTCCTCAATATCTGGCTTAATAAAAAACACATGGGACCTTCATAATACTTCTGCATTCAAGCTTTTGTGACATGTTGTTTTGGATGAAGTATAGGAAGAAAACTTACCCTAACACGGATTCATAATTAGAAAAGAAAAGCATTCCCAGACCCACTGGTAGAGACTCAGGGACTCCCTGGAGTCCTTGAACCACACTGCACAGACAGGTCTATTTCCTGAAAACTTTAAGCACCTTGAGGACAGAGAATATTTCTTCATTTGCTGGGCCACTAAACCAGGACAGTTTTCACTTGAACATGAGATAAAATGTGTTTGACAGATTGACTGATAGAGGGAGCTATTGGCCAATACTAGCCCACAAATCTAATACTGAAATATTGAGATACTAACTTTTCTCTCAAACTTCTTGCTTCAAGCAATCCTGGACCTCCCAAAGTGCTGGGATTGCAGGCAGGAGTCACTGTGTCAGTGTCAGTACTTTTTTTTTGGTTTTGCTTTTATAGTCAGAGTCTCACTCTGTCGCCCAGGCTGGCAGGCAGTAGCACGCTCATGGCACTGCAGCCTTGAGCTGCTGGGCTCAGGTGATCCCTGTACCTCAGCCTCCTGAGTATCTGGAAATACAGGTGCATACCACCATGCTGGGCTAATTTTTCAATTTATTGTAGAGACAAGGTTTCACCAAGTTACCCAGGCTGGTCTCGAACCCGTGGGCTTGGGAAATCCTGTCTCCTCAGCCTCCCAAAGTGCTGGAATTACAGGCATGAGCCACCGCGCCTGGAGTCAGTTTTTTTTTTCTTTTTCTTTTTTTGAAAGCAGGATTTATTGAGGACAGAAAAGCTCCCACAGCAGGAGGGGGCCCGAAGGAATTGCCCCGAGTCAGTTTTAACATACTAATTTTTCTCATTTCACGGTGGATGAAACCCATAGATTTAAACAGAACTGGTCTCTGAAGAGTTATATCCAGGCTGGGCGAGGTAGCTCAAGCCTGTAATTCCAGCACTTTGGGAGGCAGAGGCGAGAGGACTGCCTGAGCCCACGGGTTCAAGACCAGTCTGGGCAACTTGGCGAGACCTCGTCTCTACAACAAATCAAAAAATTAACTGGCGTGGTAGTGCACGCTTGTAGTTCCAGCTCCTTGGAAGGCTGAAGTGGAAGGATCACCTGAGCCCAGCAGATTGAGGCTGTGGTGGCTGTGAGTGTACCACTGCCCTCCAGTGTGGGCGACAGAGTAAGACTCCAACCTTCCACCCCCCCAAAAAAAGAGTTACATCTCTGCACTTCCCAAGATGGTTTATAAAGAGGCTGCCAAGAAGGCAAGGCAAAGTTTAGACACCCAACTTAAAAGGACTAAGAGAAATTATTTGCATTTACTTAAGAAATGGGAAATAATTCACAATAGCAACAAATTCCATTAATGGATGAATAAACAAAATGTAGTATGTATACACAGGGAACATTATTCAGTTTTAAAAATGAAGGAAATAGGCCATTGCTACTAGACTTTGGTGTGGCCATGTGCTCTTTGAGTTATGGCTGTTGCCATGTTTCCTGGCTTTGGCCCCCTCCCCTACCTTGGGGAGGTGAATCTCCTCTCTCTCTCTAATTTACTTTTTTTTTTTTTTTTTTTGAGTTGGAGTCTCACTCAGTCGCCCAGACTGGAGTGCAGTGGCCGCTTCCGGCCACCGCAGCCTCGACCTGCTGGGCTCCGGCGATCCTTCCGCCTCAGCCTTCCAAGTAGCCAGAATTACAGGCATGCGCTATCACGCCCAGCTGATTTTTTGATTTATTGTAGAGATGAGGTCTCGCTGCCCAGGCGGGTCTCGAAACCGCGGGCTCAGGCAATCCACTCACTTCAGCCTCCCAAAGGCACGGGATTACAGGCTGAGCCACCGAGCCCGGCAATTTACTTTTTAAATAAACTATATTTTCTAATTTACAAAACAAAAAAGAAATTTTGACACTTGTACAACATAAGCAAACCTTGAAAAGATGAAGCTAAGTTAAATAAGCCAGTCACAAAAGGACAAATGCTGTGTGATTTTACTTCCAGGAAGTAACTAGAGTAGCCCAACACATAGGGACAGAAAGTAGAATGGTGGCTGCGAGGGCTGGGGGATGGAAAAGGAGATGTGTTTGTTTACTGGGTATGGAAAAGTTCTGGAGATTCATTGCACAACAGTGTGAACACACTTAGCTGTACACTTAAAAATGGTTAAAGCCAGACACAGTAGCTTTCGCCTGTAATCCTAGCACTTTGGTGGAGGATTGGTCAATACAGGCGTTCCAGACCAGCCTGGGCAATATTGGCAAGACCTCATCCCTACAAAGAAATTTTTAAAATAAGCCAGATGTGGTGGCACTCACCTGTAGTCCCAGCAACTTGGGAGGCTGAGGAGGATGAATCGCCTGAGCCCAGGAGGTAGAGGCTGCAGTGAGCATGATCGTGCCACTGCAATTCAACCTGGGTGACAGAATAAGACCCCCAACTTAAAATAAATACACAAATAAGATTTAGATGGCAAATTTTATGTTATGTGTATTTTACCATTATTAGAAAAAATAAGGCCGGGCGTGGTGCTCATGCCTGTAATCCCAGCACTTTGGGAGGTAGAGGTGAGAGGATTGCCTGAGCCCAGGGGTTTGAGGCCAGCTTGGACAAGTTGGCAAGACCTCATCTCTGCAATAAATCAAGAAAAATTAACAGGATGTGGTGGCACACGCCTGTAGTTCCAGCTACTTGGAAGGCTGAGGCAGAAGGATCACCTGAGCCCAGCAGGTCAAGGCTGTGGTGGCCATGAGTATACTACTACACTCTTCCAGCCTGGGTGACAGAGTGGGACTCTGACTCAAAAAAAAAAAAAATAAAGAAAAAATAAGTTAATTATCAGCCTGTAATCCCATGCCTTTGGGAGGCTGAGGTGAGTGGATTGCCTGAGCCTGCGGGTTCGAGACCCGCCTGAGCAAATTGGCGAGACCTCATCTCTACAATAACTCAAAAAATTAGCCGGGTGTGGTAGTATATGCCTGTAATTCCAGCTACTCAGAAGGCTGAGGCGGAAGGATCGCCAGAGCCCAGCAGGTTGAGGCTGAGGTGGCCGGGAGCGTCCACTGCACTCCAGTCTGGGTGACAGAGTGAGACTCCAACTCAAAAAAAAAAAAAAAAGTTAATTAATAGATTAATAGGAAAGTAGAAGTGAACTTCTTTCTTTAATTTTGTTCTGGCTGATTTTACCTTTTTCTTTTTCTTTTTTTAATACAGAGGGGATCTCACTCTGTCGCCCAGGCTGGAGTGCAGTGGCACAATCATAGTTCACCGTAGCCTCAAATTCCTGGGCTTAAACAACCCTCCCGCCTCAGCCTCCCGAGTCGCTGTGATTCTACATGGGCCCAGTTTCACCCTTTCTTAACTCAGGGTTTCTTAACTCAGTTCAGCTGCACAATTATTTGTTAAGCATTTTCTATGTATAAATTGCTCCCAGTAGGGCACCATGGCTCATGCCTATAATCCCAGCACTTTGGGAGGCTAAGACAAGAGGATTGCCTGAGCCCAGGAGTTTGAGACCAGCCCAACAAATGTGGTGAGATCTCATCTCTACAATAAATCGAAAAATTAGCTGGGCATGGTGGCACAAGCCTGTAGTCCAGCTATGTGGAAGGCTGAGGTGCCAGGATTGCCTGAACAGCAGGTCAAGACTGCAGTACTCATGAGCATGCCACTGCAATGCAGCCTGGAAGACTCCGACTCAAAATAATAATAACAACAACAACAGTAGCAACAATAAAGTAATGAAATTAAAGTGCCACCAGACACACTG
This sequence comes from Cephalopachus bancanus, assembly GCA_027257055.1. Classification (NCBI taxonomy): domain Eukaryota; kingdom Metazoa; phylum Chordata; class Mammalia; order Primates; family Tarsiidae; genus Cephalopachus; species Cephalopachus bancanus. The sequence goes on from JAPVLO010000007.1 coordinate 828,971, forward strand.
ATCAGTTAAATGTGCCTCTCCTCCGGGAGTTTGCCCTGTAGTAGAGGGTTGGTCAAGGTACACACACACAGTTAACAAGGCCAAAGAGATGCACTAACAGAATGAAACATGTTTATGGAGAAGGTAGTGCTTGGACTGGAATTTAAGACAGTAGGACTTAGAATTTAAGACTTAGCCTTAAAGGCTAAGTTTTGGGGTAGTGGTAGGAGCACAAAGGAGATCAACTAATTTCCTACACTGTTGGTCAGGTAAAGACTTAGAATCATGTTTGAAGAGTTGGTACTGCAAGGAATCCGTAGTCCATGGTAAAGCACATTGAATTGAGTTCACAGTTCTTTCTGTCTTGCTTTTGCTTGGAAGTTTTTTTTTTTTTTTTTTGAGTAGGAGTCTCACTCTGTCACCCAGACTGGAGTGCAGTGGACCACTCGCTCACGGCCACTGCAGTCTCGACCTGCTCGGCTCAGGCAATTCTTCTGCCTCAGTCTTCCAGGTAGATGGAGCTACAGGTGTGTGCCACCACACCCGGCTAATTTTTTGATTTATTGTAGAGACGAGTTGCCCAGGCTGGTCTCAAACCCTTGGGCTCAGGCAATCTTTTTTGCCTCTGCTTCCAAAGTGCTGGGATTACAGGCATGAGCCACCACACCCGGCTCGCCTGGAAGCTTTATCTGGCTCCTTAACCTAAGAACTAGCATTCTCCTCTGCTCCAAGGTTGTTGTGTACTATAATCAACTCATGTGAAAATTCTCAGCAAGACTTAGAAACTCTATCTTCTTACTATTCTGGCTAGTTCCTACTTCTCTTTCATGGCTCAGCTGAGGACCAGCTGGTGTGGAAAGTCATGCACAATCATCCACTCTACTTTCACACTGCAATGAGCAGCCTGTCTGCAAGACCATCTGCTCCTCAGAATGTGAACACCCTGAGGGGTGTCTGATTGACTTTTGTTAACCCTAGAATCTGGCACAGTGCACAAGGCCTACAGTAGTGCAGTTGTTAAGAGCTCTGGCCTTGAAAGTCAGACCAGAGGCTGGGCACCATGGTTCCCGCTTATAATCCCAGCAGTTTGGGAAGCAGAGGCAAGAGGATTGTCTGAACCCACAGGTTTGAGACCAGCCTGGGCAACATAGTGAGACCTCGGCTCCACAATAAATAAAAAAATTAGCTGGGTGTGGTGGTGCAAACCTGTAGTTCCAGCCACTTGGAAGGTTGAGGTAGAAAGGTCACCTGAGCCCAACAGTTTGAGGCTGCAGTGGACGTAAGCATGCCACTGTACTCCAGTCTGAGCGACAGAGTGAAATTCTGACTCACAAAAAGAAAAAGAAAATCAGAACAGAGGTTGAATCCTAGCCCTGCCACTTACTATTTGACTTTGGGCAAGACCCTTAACCTCCTCATGAGCTTTAGTTTCTTCAACTGCAAAGTGGCGATAATAACTATAACCATCTCATGGGTTGTAGGGAGATGTTCAACAGGAACTCATGCACTTAAAGCCCATGGTTCAGCGCTGGGCACAGAGGAATTCAGAATAGTAAGTTACTAATGTTAAGTTCTTCATATATGTCTTTTGAATAAGTAGATAAAGCACTGGGTGTGGGGTCTCACACCTGTAATCCCAGCACTTTGGGAGATCGAGTCGGGAGGACTGCTTGAACCCAGGAGTTTGAGAGCAGTCTAGGCAAAATAGTGAGACCCTGTCTCTACAAAAATGAAAATTTAAAAAATGAACTGGGCGTGATGGTGCTCATCTGTAGTTCCAGCTACTTCGAAGGCTGAGGAGGGAGGATTGTCTGAGTCAAGGAGGTCGAGGCTGTAGGAGCCGTGATTGTGCCACTGCACTCCAGCCTGGGCGATAGAGTGAGCCCCTAACACTGACACACTGACACACACACACGAAGCAGATAAAACTGTCACTAACTTTGCCTAACAGGGCTAGGTTCTTATCAGAACACTTTGTTGAGCCGCGGGTGACTGTCCCCTTAGTTCTGGGCTGAGTGACGTCTCCCCGAGCAACCTTCAGACCTACCTGGCTGGGGCGGAGCTCCGACTCAGGGTTCCCCGAGGGGCGGAGTTCGGCGCGCGGGTCACGTGGGGGCACGGGAGGCGGGGCTTCGTGCACGCCGGTCACGCGGGCCGGCGTTGACACTTCCGGGTGGGACCCGAGTGTGTCGCGGGACAGGGGCTCGCAGGGCCTGGCAGCTCCGGCGGCGACCATGGCTTATCACGGCCTCACGGTGCCCCTCATTGTGATGAGCGTGTTCTGGGGCTTCGTCGGCTTCTTGGTGCCTTGGTTCATCCCTAAGGGCCCTAACCGGGGGTAAGTGCGCGAGGCCCGCTGGGAGGGTCACGCGGCTGGGGCCCACAGGCCTGGGCGGGAAGGGGCGACCCCGCGCGGGCCAGAGAACGCGGCACGTGTCTTCCCGCACTCCAGAGTCGGGCTGGGCCCGTGGAGCGCCCTGCCTTCTTCGTCGCAGCCGCTTGGGTGTCCCTCGGCCTGAGCGTGGGGAGGTGACCTCTGGCGGACCCCCTTGGAAGGGAGTCTTGGGGCGATGTCTTTCCCATCACAGCCACGTGTGGGGTGAGTGCGGTCGGAAATGGGTGCAGGAGGAATTGGGGTTTGTCCCTGGTGGGCTTTCCCACTGTATCCCTGCCCTTCACCCACAGGAGGCCTCGCTTGCCTGGACTTTGAAGACAACGATCAAATACATAAGGCAGAAATTGCTCCCTCGCGTACTAGCGCGTTCCCGGCGTTGAGCCCGGGTTCGCGTCGAGTGGGCGCCTGGAGGTGGTCGGGGCCCGATCCACAGCGAGATTAGTTACGGAGTCATTTTCAGAAACCCGTGCGTCATACTTTTCGGAGGGCGCCCCGCTCCCGGGCGTGCCCGTAACAAGTGCTCGGAGAGATTGACCAAGAAAGCCCCCCTCCCGACTTTTTTGTTGAATAGAGCTTTGTCTGTTTTGGAAGTGAACTTCTTATTGTGGTATAAATTAGAGTTTATCTTCAAAGAAACCTCGGAACACCCTTCTTCTGGTTCCTCCTCCTCTGGTTCCTTTTTTTGCTTTTTAGTCATTTTTTCTCGGCTCGTGATCCTGTGGGGTGGAACTTAACCTGAAGTCACAGTTTGTCAGAAACATCGTCTGTTGGTTTATTCCTTGAAACGAACTGGTGGCTTCGTAGTCCCTGGTTCACAGTACCTTGTGTGGACAGTATGCACTCAGAATAGAATCTGTTGACTGGATAGTTCCGCTGCCTTATTAAAAGAAAGAAAATTTTATTGCTCTCTTAATATTTTGTGACTTGAACTCCTTTTGCTCCCTGGAAGAGACTTGCTTTAAACTTGACTCTTCTGTTAGCCTAAAAATAAGTCATATATTTTTAAAAAGGAAAATGGTAGATGAATTTCTGTTATTTGTAAGCATTGGGTCCCACTTCCCCCATAACGCCAGTTATATAGGGTTGTCTCTCCAGCCAATGGTAGTTGATGTGCAGTGTCAGAATTCTAGGATTATTGAAGCAATTTGTATTAACCAGATTTAATTAGGTTTGTTTTTCCTACTGGTCTAGCCTACTACACACCTGGCCTGTTGTTCCTGGGCTACAAACCTGGACAGCATGCTACTGTCCTGAATACTATAGGCAGTTGTAACATCGTGGTTTTGTGTATCTAAACATGGAAAAGTATAGTAAAAATACAATTTTATAAAAGATAAAAAGGGTCCACCTGTCTAGGGCACTTAGCCATGAATGGAGCTTGCAGGACTGGAAGTTGTTCTAGGTAAGTCACTGAGTTATGGTGAGTGACTGTGAAGGCCTAGGACATGACTGTACACTCTGTAGACTTTGTAAACTCTGGTGACACTAAATTTATGAAAAAATATTTTTCTTCAGTAATAAACTTTATCTACTGTAACATTTTTACTTTATAAACTTTAATTTTTAAACTTTTCAACTCCTTTGTAATAACACTTGGCTTAAAACAAACACATTGTACAACTGTACAAAAATATTTTTTATATTCTGTTCCATGAGCTTTTTTCTATTTTTAATTTTTTAAAACTTTTAAAACTTTTTTGTTAAAAATTAAGACACACCAGCTACTTGGAAGGCTGAGGCGGAAGGATCGCCGGAGCCCAGCAGGTTGAGTCTGCGGTGGCTGGGAGTGTGCCACTGCACTCCAACCTGGGCAATGGAGTGAGATTCCAACTCAAAAAAAAAAAAATTAAGACACAGATACACATATTAGCTTAGGCCTACACAGGGTTGGGATCATGAGGATACTACTAGGAATAGGAATTTTTCAGCTCCATTGTAACCACCTGAGATCACCCTTTGTATATGTGGTCAGTTGTTGTTATGTGGCACACATGACGGTAGTATTTGGCAGTTTACAGCCTTACTGCAGTCCCTGTATTTCCTGGTCTTGGCTGGATTGAGCAGGTCTTAAAACACTGTTTTCTAGGAGTTGCCATATTATGCTTTGAGAAACACTGCTCCTGAGAGGGATAATCCCCGTGACCTTGAACAATTTATGTTTTCCATGTTATTTCCTTGTTTTAGAATGGAAACACTGGCGAGGCTCAGTGGCTCAGGCCTATAAATCCCAGCACTTTGGGAGGCCGAGACAGAAGGATCCCTTGAAGTCAGGAGTCTGAGACCAACCTGGGAAACATAGTGAGATCCCGTCTTTACAAAAAAAAAATTAAAATGGAAATATTAGTACTGAATTAGTACTAGTTCGCCTTTATCTCCTGAAAATACTGCAAATTACATTTTTTAAAATATGAGGGAACTGAACTGCTCTAAGAACTAGTGTCAATTTTTAATACTTGTGATTTGAGGGATTCAAAAAGAAAAACTAAAAGCATCTTCACTAAGGAGATAAGCAAAGAAACTGTGTGAGAACAAAAGAAGGCAGAACAACAAAGAGGACCTCGAAGTTACATTCACTTCCCTGAGAGACCCTATGGATCAGAATGCTGACAGCAGGGTGGTTGGGAGGTCTATGGCCTGGAGAGGGACAGGGCAGAGGGAAACCTTTTCTGGATTCTGGATAACCCAGAGCAAGCCCCTTGCTCTTTCCTTCTTTTTTTGCAACTGAAAAGGGACCAGACAAAATCAGGTCTGTGCCTGGATTCAGCTTTTCTGACCATTTTTTTTTTTGAGTTGGGTTCTCACTCTCAGCCAGGCTAGAGTACAGTGGCATGTTCACAGCTCATTGCAGCCTCAACCTGCTGGGTTCAGGCGATCCTCCTGCATCAGTATCCCAAATGGCTGGGACCACAGGTTCATACCACCACACCTGGTTAATTTTTAAACTTTTTGCATAGATGAGGTCTTGCTATGTTGCCCAGGCCAGTTTCTGTCTCCTGACCTCAAGCAATCCTCCCACCTCGGCCTCCCAAAGTTTTGGGATTACAGGCATGAGCCAGCCGGGCACAGTGACTCACACCGGTGATCCCAGCACTTTGAGAAGCTGAGGTGAGGGGATTGCCTGAGTCTGGGAGTTTGAGACTGGGCAACTTGACGAGATCTCGTATCTACAATAAATCAAAAAAATTTGTCCAGGCATGTTGGATCAACCTGTAATCCCAGCACTTTAGGAGGCCAGGGTGAGGGGATTGCCTGAGCCCATGGATTGGAGAACAGTCTGGGCAACTTGGCGAGATCTCGTATCTACAATAGATCAAAAAACTTTGTCCGGGCACAGTGGCTCAAGCCTGTAATCCCAGCACTTTAGGAAGTCGGGGTGAGGGGATTGCCTGAGCCCATGGATTGGAGAACAGTCTGGGCAACTTGGCGAGACCTCATCTCTACAGCAAATAAAAAAATTAGCCAGGCGTGGTAGCACTCGCCTGTAGTTAACAGCTAATTGGAAGGCTGAGGCGGAAGGATCACCTGTGCCCAGCAAGTTGAGGCTGGGGTGGCTGTGAGTATGCCGTTGCCCTCCAGCCTGGGCAACAGAATAAAACTCCAACTAGAAAAAAAAAGTAATAATAATAGTAAAATACAGGCATGAGCCCAGGCCAATTTCTGTCTCCTGACCTCAAGCAATCCTCCCACCTCGGTCTCCCAAAGTTTTGGGATTACAGGCATGAGCCAGCCAGGCGCAGTGGCTCACGTCGGTAATCCCAGCACTTTGAGAAGCTGAGGTGAGAGGATTGCCTGAGTCTGGGAGTTTGAGACTAGTCTGGGCAACTTGGCGAGATATCGTCTCTACCATAAATCAAAAAAATTTGTCTGGGCACGGTGGCTCAAGCCTGTAATCCCAGCACTTTAGGAGGCCTCGGTGAATGGATTGCCTGAGCCCCCTGGGTTCGAGACCAGTCTGGGAAACTTGGCGAGACCTTGTCTCTACAATAAATAAAAAAATAGCTGAGTGTGGTAGTGCATGCTTGTATTTCTGGCTACTTGGAAGACTGAGGCGGAAGGATTGCTGGAGCCCAACAGATCGATGCCGGGGTGACCATGAGTGTGCCACTATACTCCAGTCTGGGTGATAGACTGAGACTCCAACTCAAAAAAAAAAAAAAATTAACAGTCATGGTGGCACATGCCTGTATTTCAAGCTACTTGGAAGGCTGGGGTGGAAGGATTGCCTGAGCCCAGCAGTTCGAGACTGTGGTGGCTGTGAGCGTGTCACTACGCTCCAGCCTGGGCAACAGCATGAGACTCCTACTCAAAAGATAATAATAATAAGCCGGGCTCGGTGGCTCAGCCTGTAATCCCAGTACTTTGGGAGGCCTCGGTGAATGGATTGCCTGAGCCCCCTGGGTTCAAGATCAGCCTGGGCAACTTGGTGAGACCTTGTTTCTGCAATAAATAAAAAATTAGCTGAGTGTGGTAGCGCATGTTTGTATTTCCGGCTACTTGAAAGACTGAGGTGGAAGGATTGCTGAAACCCAGCAGGTCGATGCTGGGGTGGCCGTGAGTGTGCCACTGCCCTCCAACCTGGGCGACAGAGTGAAACTCCAACTAGAAAAAAAAGAAAAGTAATAATAATAGTAAAATACAGGCATACGCCACTGTGTCTGGTCCATTTTTTGTTTTTAGAGACCACGTCTCACTGTATTACCCAGGCTAGAATGTAGAGGTGTGATCATAGTTCACTGTAACCTTGAACTCCTGGGCTCAAAGGATCCTAGCCTCCTGAGTATTTGAGAAATACAGGCACACACCAGCACTCCCAGCTAAATTTTTATTTGTTTTTTGTAGAACAGGGTCTTACCATGTTGCCCACGCTGGTCTCGAACTTCTGGCCTCAAGCAATCTTCCCTTCTTGGCCTCCCAAAGCACTGAGATTACAGACGTGAGCCATTGTGCCTGGCCCTATTCCTTTTCATGATTCCCTCTTTTCTCTTTAGGAATCTGCAGATTCTCTAAAATCTTCACTTTTTTTCACATTAGCTCCCTTACCAGTAGATGAGGAGGGGAGGGAGATAGGGCTCAGGGTGAGTGTGCAGGAGTCCAGTCAACTCCTTTTCTTTAAGAACATCTTAAAACCTGCAGAAAAGTGGAAAGAAAGTAGTGCAGTGAGTACCACATACTGCCACCTAGATTCAGAAATTGTTGATGTATTCAGATGTGCTTTATCTGTCTATGTATGTGTATAATTGTGTTGAAAGCATTTGAATGTGAGTTGCAGTTTAGTGCTCAGCAAGCAGGGCCTGAGGTGAAGCAATTAGGAGCTGTTGTTTTCATGAGGGAGCCCTTAGATGAAACATTAATATCAAGCAGGTGGTATGAAGGTGCCTTGGGGCTTTCAGCTGAGGGGTCTTTCTGGGAAGAGAGGAGCTGGGGGAGGATGAGCCAGAGCTTGGAATTGAGCATCATAGGCATGCTGTGTTTGGGGACAGTGAGGGCGCCGCCTTCAGGAATGAAGAATGGATGTTTGAAGAGGGGGTGGTAAAGAGGGGAGTTGACTACAGGTGAGCAGTGGAGCTTGTAGTACACCCTGATTTATGTATCTTAAGTGTAATGTATACATTATAATTTGGAAGACTCTGGCCGGCTCTTCCTTGCTCTGCCGCCAGCCTTACCCGTGGATTAGGGTGCCTCCTTCCTGCTGGTTCCTCTGCTTTTCCTGCTGCTCCCTTCCCCCACTCTATTTCATCCCAGCAAAGAGATCCTGTTAGAATTCACCAGATCATCATCCCCTCAAACCCTCCAGGTCACTTCCCTGTTCCCCGAATCCGAAGCCTTTCAGAGGCAGCCTGCTGCCCCTTAGACCTTGCTCCCCCAGCTTCGGCCTTAATCTTCCAGTCTCCCCTCAGCCTTCCCTCGCTCCCCCAGGATCCCCCTCACTTCCTCCCCAACCTCTCCTCACTCCTTTGGCCTCCCCTCACTCCCTCAAGCTCCCCTCACTCCCCCAGCCTCCCTCTTGCTCTGGCCTCTCCCTCATTTCCCCATCTTCCCTCACTCCCCTGGCTTTCCCTTTCTCCCCCTGGCCGCCCTCGCTCCCAGGCTCTGCCTGGCTCCCCTGGCTTCCCTGGCCTCCCCTCATTCCCCCAGCCTTCCTTTGCTGCCCCAGGCTCCCCTTGCTCCCCCAGCCTCCCCAGCTCTGCTTCTGCCACTCTGGACTCCTTCTTCTGAACACTTGGTGCCCTCTCACCTCCTGCCCTGCGTTTGCTGTTTCCCCTCCTGGAACCCTCCCTCCCCTCCTTCAGGTCTGCACTCAGATGCCAACTCCTTAGCCAGGGCTTTCCTGACTCTCCTTAAAACTACAGCTGCGCTCTCCAGCCCCTGTACCCTGCCTTCCTTTCCTGCTTTGTCTTCCTCCATCAGCGCCTAGGACCCTCCAGCATACTAATGGTCAATAGGTAGATCATTGCTGTTTGTGTATGTCATCTTGTTTGTTGTCTTCTCCACTGGCATGTAAACTTCACGAGGCAGGAATTTATCTGTTTTGTTTACTGATCTTTCCCTGGATCTTGTTGGCACTGGACACTCCGTGAAAAAGTGTTGAATGAATGAGTGAATGTACCACTATGTTAGCCACAGAAAACAAGCACACAGAACTTCTAAAGGAGGAATTAAGAATAAATATTAAAATAGGTCTAGGCTGGGCACGGTGGCTCAAACCTGCAATCCCAGCACTTTGGGAGCCCAAAGCAAGACGATTGCCTGAATCCAGGGTAGTAACCAGCCTGGGCAACTTGGCGAGACCTCATCTCTACAATAATAAATAAATAAATAAAAATTAGCTGGGTGTGGTAGCATGCTTCTGTAGTTCCAGCTACTTGGAAGGCTGAGGTGGAAGGATTGCCTGAACCTTGCAGCTCGAGGCTGCAGTGGCCGTGAGCACGCTGCTGCACTTCAGCCTGGGCGACAGAGTGAGACTCCAACTCAACAAATAAAATAAAATAGGTCTGATATTGACTCTGAGTTCTAGAAGATAGTCTTGCTCACTCCCTGGGATGTGGACACGCCTTTTGGAAACCAGATTGGGGGGGCATTAAGATGGAGAGTGATGTAATGAAAGGAATACTTTAGAAACATTAACCCTCCTGCTTGTGGATAAAATGAAAGGAAAGGAAGTTTGACTCTGCTGGCAGTTTGTTAGCCAGGCAGACCTGGGGAATTTTGTTGCCAGCAGTGGGTATGGGAAGGAGGAAATCCACTTGGGGGAGGCGCTTGGGAGATCAGATCCATAGCATCGAGACTGTGAGGGTACAGCAGAGTCATGAGCAGAAGATGTAGACTTGAGGGCTGGTTGTGTGGGTGGAAATGGCAGAGCTTCTGGAGAGTAGGAGATTTGGAAGGGGAGCTTTTGGAAAGAGATGGGAAAAGAATATCGTGAACTGTTTTAGAAATGTTGAAATTCTGCTAGTGAGAGATCCCAGGTTACCTTTTTCAGAACTGAATGGTGATGGAGGAGGGCCATGCTAGAGTCATTCTTTATTTATTTTTATTTTTTTGAGTTGGAGTTTTACTCTGTCACTCAGACTGGAGTGCAGTGACTTGCTCACAGCCACTGCAGCCTCCACCTGCTGGGCTCAGGTCATATCCTTCCGCCTCAGTCTTCTGGGTAGCTGAAACCACAGGCCTGTACCACCATGCCTGGCTAATTTTTAAATTTATTTATTTATTTATTTATTTTTGAGTTGGAGTCTCACTCAGTCGCCCAGACTGGAGTGCAGTGGCCGCTCCCGGCCACTGCAGCCTCGACCTGCTGGGCTCCGGCGATCCTTTCGCCTCAGCCTTCCGAGTAGCCGGAATTACAGGCATGTGCTACCACACCCGGCTGATTTTTTGATTTATTGTAGAGATGAGATCTCGCTGCCCCAGGCGGGTCTCGAACCCGCGGGCTCAGGCAATCCCCTCACCTCAGCCTCCCAAAGGCGCGAGATTACAGGCTGAGCCACCGAGCCCGGCTAATTTTTAAATTTATTATAAAGACGAGGTCTTGCCATGTTGCCCAGGCTGGTCTTGAACTCCTGAGCTCAGACATTCCTCTCGCCTCTGCCTCCCAAAGTGCTGAGATTATAGGTGTTAGCCACCATACTTGGTGAGTAATACTTTAGAAGTACAGTGTATTTCATTGCAGAGAATACTGTCAGATAGGGTAGTGACCTAGGTGTCAAAAGGAATTGTCATCGCTGCCTTCTCTGTTCAGTTTCAGATGAATTTGGATTGGACGTCTAAGCTGTAGCATCAGTACATATCCCTTTAAAAACAAATGTTTAATTACATACTTAACCTACCAAGTGCACTCTGGGCACACTGCAGTCTACCAGGTATTTGTGTGGATTCAGATCCATTTTATTGGTGCAGAGTCTGTGCCAGTTTTGTAATTTGGGAAGGGATTTAAACCGTTCTGCAGTGTCTGTGTGATTTGCTAGCGATCTGATGATATTTGCATTTTTTTTTTTTAGAGTTATCATCACCATGTTGGTGACCTGTTCGGTTTGCTGCTATCTCTTGTAAGTATATTGTCTCTTGTCAGTAGTTTTTTACTAAAATAACAAGCAGTTATTCTTGGTATTTGTAATGCATGTGATTTATACATTTGTTTCATCGGAGCTTATTCCTTATGTAATATCTAGTAATAATGTCCCAAAACTGAAAACGTCACATTTTTCCTATGCTCAGGGTATTTACACAGAGCCGCACAGACGCTCTGTCCTTATGGGAATACAAGTGTAGTTTAATTGGTACAGATTTAATGCTTATAATTAATTGAAAGTTGTCATTGTACTACTTCATGTTTTATGATTGTGCAATATTTAGGTCTGCTCATTTCACCTAAATATCTCACTGTGGAGCTGATGAAGCTGTTCTTTTTGTTTTCAGATTTTTTTTCTTTTTGAGGGAGGCTCATATCTGATCAATAAAGCCATTCTTTATTAGGACTTTTGTTTATCTGATGAAGAGAAATTCAGAGCTAGAATTATAATCCAACAGAGGAAGGGTCTTTTTGTTGTTGTTGTTGAGTTGGAGTCTCACTCTGTTGCCCAGACTGGAGGGCAGTGGCACGCTCCCCGCCACTGCAGCCTCGACCTGTTGGGCTCTGGTGATCCTTCCGCCTCAGCCTTCCAAGTAGCTGGAACTACAGGCATGTGCTACCACGCCTGGCTAATTTTTTTGATTTATTGTACAGATGAGGTCTCGCCAAGTTGCCCAGGCAGGTCTCAAACCCATGGGCTCAGGCAGTTCACTCACCTCAGCCTCCCAAAGCTCGGATTACAGGCTGAGCCATTGAGCCTGGCTGAAAGGATCTTTTTTTTTTTTTTTTTTTTTTTTGAGTTGGAGTCTCACTCTGTCGCCCAGACTGGAGTGCAGTGGCCGCTCCCGGCCACCGCAGCCTCGACCTGCTGGGCTCCGGCGATCCTTCCGCCTCAGCCTTCCAAGTAGCTGGAATTACAGGCATGCGCTACCACGCCCGGCTGATTTTTTGATTTATTGTAGAGATGAGGTCTCGCTGCCCAGGCGGGTCTCGAACCCGCGGGCTCAGGCAATCCACTCACCTCAGCCTCCCAAAGGCGCGGGATTACAGGCTGAGCCACCGAGCCCGGCAGGATCTTTTTTAAACAATTAATTATTAGCTATATGAAAGTATAATTAACATCTATTTGAATAGATTTTATAGTTTGTATAAGCTATTGAATGAGAACTGTTTTGGGCTATGGAAGGTCATTTATTTATTTATACAAACCCTCATGTCAAGGGCTGACTTTCAATAGATCACAGCGAGGGAACTTCGCTGCCACATACAAAACACTGACCCAGAAGCAGGTTGTCTACGAATGGTTCAGCACCAGGTTCCCCACAAACATGTGGTGTGTGATGGGTGAGGGATGGGAGGTCATTTCTTTCCTCAACATGTATTTTCGGAATACTACTCTTTATCCTTAGTATCAGAAATGGCAGAACTGCAGTTGGACTTACTGTCCTGTGTCACTTAATGACATGGGATGCATTCTGAGAAATGCGTCATTAGGCGATTTCTTTTTTTTTTTTTTTGAGTTGGAGTCTCACTCTGTCGCCCAGACTGGAGTGCAGTGGTATGCTCCTGGCCACCAGCCTCAACCTGCTGGTCTCTGGCGATCCTTCCGCCTCAGCCTTCCAAGTAGCTGGAATTACAGGCACGCGCTACCACGCCCGACTAATTTTTGATTTATTGTAGAGATGAGGTCTTGCTAAGTTGCCTGGGTGGGTCTCGAACCCGCGGGCTCAGGCAATCCACTCACCTCAGCCTCCCAAAGCACTGGGATTACAGACTGAGCTACTGAGCCCGGCCCATTAGGCGATTTCATCGTTGTGAAAACATCATAGTGAACTTACACAAACCTAGGTGGTATAGCTGACTATACACTTGGGCTATATGCTGTGGCCTGTTGCTCCCAGGCTATAAGCCTGTACAGTGTGTTACTGTACGTAGTTGTTATACAATGGTAAATCTTTGTATATCTAAACATAGAATAGATACAGTAAAAATATGGTGTTACCCATGACTGAATTTTAAAGACGTTTCTTGTCTGCATTCTTCCTTTCCCTGAAAAATATGGAATGAGTCAAACCTTGGGAAAAAACAACTGAGTATTAATCAATCCATGTGGAAAAAATAACCACTTCCAAGTATTCAGAGACCTTAGGATTTTTTTTTTTTTTTTTTTGAGATATAGATCACATGCCATAAGAGTAATCCTTTTAGGGATTTGTTTTTAGAGTTTAGAATCTGTGATTTTCTTTTCTTGAAAGCTTTCTAGCTTCTTGAGACTTTAGTGATGTGGAAATTGTTGATGTTGGCCAAAGTATTGTTTTGTGCCCACATGAGGTAGGAAGCAGAATTTCCAATCCATTCTGTAGATGAAAGACCATGGCTTCTGGCCCTAAATCTGTGAATGTTCAATATCTTGGGGTTGGCGCACTAAGGTTTTCCAAAGAAGTTTGTGGAGAAGAGCCAAATTCCAATTCTTGGCATAAATCAAAAATCTTTATTTTTGTTTATTTATTTATTTTTTGAGTTGGAGTCTCGTTTTGTCGCCCAGGCTGGAGTGCCGTGGCACACTCACGGCCACTCCAGCATTGACTTGCTGGGCTCCAGCGATCCTTCCGCTTCAGTCTTTCTAGTAACCAGAACTACAGGCGCACACTACCATGCCTGGTTGGTGGTAACCTTAAAAAGAGAATATTATTGCACAGAGAATGATTTGAGATTAAACCAAAACAGGACAAAAGTATTTTGTGGTCTCTGTAGTCTTTGAAATGTGGTTAATTTTGATGATAGTCTCTTTAAAACAAACAAAACACTCTTTCTAATCAGTCTCCTGCCACTTCTTTTCTTTCTTTCTTTCTTTTTTTTTTTTTTTTTTTGGTGAGTTGGAGTTTCACTCTGTTTCCCAGGCTGGAGTGCAGTGGCACGCTCATGGCCACCGCAACCTCGACCTGCTGGGGCTCAGGGGATCCTTCCGCCTCAACCTTTCAAATGGCTGGAACTACAGACATGCACCACCATGCCTGGCTTATTTTTTGATTTATCGTAGAGACAGGTCGCACCAATCCTCTTGCCTCAGGCTCCCAAAGTGCTGGGGTTATAGTCTTGAGCCACTGCGCCCAGCCTCTTATTTTCAAGTGTAAAATGAATGATTGAACTTGAGCCCTTGCCTCCTGCTATCTGGACTAGCCTGTTCTTTCCCACGTTCCCATGTACCAGGTTGCTGAGTACTCTATTGACAGTTGGTCGCTACTGTTAACGGTGTCATCATAAAGGCAGTGCCCAGTATTCAACATTAATGCTTCTGGGGACCATTTTATGGGGCCATTAGCTGGGATGTATGACTTTATGAAATCATTTTTCTTTCATTTCTTTGAAACTTATCATATATCCTTTTAAGAAAGATATCTGAGCCGGGCTCGGTGGCTCAGCCTGTAATCCCGCGCCTTTGGGAGGCTGAGATGAGTGGATTGTCTGAACCCGCGGGTTCGAGACCCGCCTGGGCAGCGAGACCTCATCTCTACAATAAATCAAAAAAAATCAGCCGGGCGTGGTAGCGCATGCCTGTAATTCCGGCTCCTCGGAAGGCTGAGGTGGAAGGATCGCCGGAGCCCAGCAGGTCGAGGCTGCGGTGGCTGGGAGCGGCCACTGCACTCCAGACTGGGCGACAGAGTGAGACTCCAACTCAAAAAAAAAAAAAAAAAAAAAGAAAATATGGATTGAATTCAAACCCCAAATATTTTATTCCACAAAAGAGTAGGATTCTATAACAACAAAAAACATTTGAAATTCAAATGTTTGGCACTAGTTTGTGATCTTGAAGATACCCTTTTGAAGTAAGGCACACCCGAAGAGACTTGGCTCTCCTAAACAAAGCCATGTTTTGAAATGCCTGCAAGGACTTTTAAATGACCTTCTGTGTGTGGCAGATTTTTTTTCCTCTTGCCAGCATGTTCTAGTCAAAGGTTTGGTTCTGTGGGGCACAACTTGTTTCAGCTCTACACAAATCAGATTCTCTGCCTGGAGAACCCAGTGTCTGTTGCTGGTTCAGTAGAGGAACATCTGGGTGTTTGTTATATCTGTTTCCCTCTTTGAGGCACAGGATCACTTTTGTCTTGTAAGCGTACAGTCCTGTTAAGCTGCTATCCTGTACTTCTGGTCTCACTTTAATTTTTAATGTTGAATTATGTTGTAGCTTACCCAGAGTCACAAAGCACATATCTTCAGGGGAAATTAGAAATTTAGTATTATATTATGAAGATACATGGCTTCTTGGAAAATGTGCTATTTCTTCAGCACTTGACTATTTGTTAGTCTTATCATAAGCATAGTGATGTGAGAAAAGAAATATTGACTAAGAGTCAGGAGACTTAGGGTCTTCTAAAGAATAATTGGCCTGATTACATTGTGAGGTGGTTTTGTGAGTTTTAAATAAGATGCTTTGTGCAAAAACATAACAGAGGATAATAAAAATGTAAAATAATATTATTGGTTATTTTTAAACAGATTATTTTATTTTATTTTATTTTTTTTTTTGAGTTGGAGTCTCACTCTGTCGCCCAGACTGGAGTGCAGTGGCCGCTCCCGGCCACCGCAGCCTCGCCTGCTGGGCTCCGGCGATCCTTCCGCCTCAGCCTTCTGAGTAGCTGGAATTACAGGCATGAGCTACCACGCCCGGCTGATTTTTTGATTTATTGTAGAGATGAGGTCTCGCTGCCCAGGCGGGTCTCGAACCCGCGGGCTCAGGCAATTCACTCACCTCAGCCTCCCAAAGGCGCGGGATTACAGGCTGAGCCACCGAGCCCGGCTTTAAACAGATTATTTTAACTCAGAACGTTATTTGTGAGCACACTTTGCTTATAGGGCTTGTATATGTTGCATGAATAAACTCTAATAAACTCAATGTACTTTACTGAGTTTATTAGAGTTTATTCATGCAACATATACAGAGGGTGCCGTTTGCCCAAAAAAGTATTTACATTTTAAGAAGGGAAAAAACTGTATTAAAATTGTAATACTCAATTTATACCAATAACAAAAGATGAATACAAGTCATGTTTGACTTCTGCAGGTACACATTGCTACTGTAATTCAATTCAACTTCGAAAAGTAATACATAGATAACATCTCTTAAAATGTGTATGCATTTTTTTGGCACCATGACACCCTCAGTATTTATTGAGATTCTGCTAGGTGCCAGGCACTGGATCTGGGCCCTGAATGTGTGGCAGTGAATGAACAAAACAGACAACCTCCCTGTCCTATTTAGTGAGGAATAATAGTAAATGAATAAAGAGCCAGTGAGGCCCAGTCATGCTCCTTACAGCCCCTTCCCTCACTTCCCCATCCACTCATTCCCATAAATGCCTCTTCCGTTGTGATCTGGAGAATATCCCCCTCACTCACCCTCCACCCCTGATGCTACCCAGCACCCAGGGACCTGCAGAGCCCACAGGAGTTCCACCTCACGTGTTCTAGAATTTGCAAATCCACAGCCGAGCCCAGCCCCTTTGCTGGCCTTTTTGGGTCCTGGCTCTAGAGCCAGTGGGGATACAGGACATAATCCCCCCCCCCAGGGCCAAGTGCTCTACTTTGGTTTACAACCAAATAGCCATGAGCTAGTCAGTTTTAGAACTGTTTTTTACTGTAACATGTATTTCTTTTTAAGTTTTCGTTTTTGAACTTTTTTCCTTTTTTGAAATCTGTTACCTAGGCTAGAGTCCAGTGGCAAGATCGTGGCTCACTGCAGCTTTGATTTCCTGGGCTGATCCTTCCGCCTTAGCCTCTTGAATAGTTAGGACACCACACCCGGCTAATTTTTTGATCTTTTTGTAGAGATGAGGTCTTGCTATGTTTCCTAGGCTGGTCTGGAACTCCTGCCTCAGCCTCCTGGAATGCTGGTATTAGAGGCATGAGCCACTGCACCCAGGCTTTTTTTGAGCTTTCTAAACCTACAATATTCTTTCTGTAAAAATAGAGACTAGGATCATGAATCTTCATTTGCCTATCACCTACCTTTAAGAATGATCAGCTCAGCCGGGTGTGGTGGTTCAACCTGTAATCCCAGCACTTTGGGAGACCAAGGCTAGAGGATTGCCTGAGCCGAGAGGTTCTAGACCAGCCTAGGCAATTTGGTGAGACCTTGTCTCTACAATAAATCACAAAAAAACTAGCTGGGCGTGGTGGCATGCATCTGTAGTTCCAGTGACTTGGAAGGCTGGATCGTCTAGGCCCAGCAGGTCAAGGCTGCGGTGGCTGTGAGTGTGCCCCTGTACTTCAACCTGGTGACAAGAGTGAGACTCCAACTCAAAAAAAAAAAAAAAAAAAGGAATGATCAACTCATGGCCAGTCTTGTTTCATCCCCATACTTTTCCTCTCCACCTCAGGAGAGGTGCTTATTTTGCTTATTCTGAAGCAAATCCCAGACGTGTCAGTTCATCTGTAAATATTTCAATATATGCCTTTAAAAGATAATCACCTTTTCCAAATATAACCATAATGTGATTGTCATGCACAAAGTTACTTCCCTGATATCATCAAGTATCCCATCATATTTAAATTTCTTATTTATTTTTCAGTTTGCCTGAATCCAGATCCACGTAGTGCCCACACATAGCTACTGGTGGATGTGGCTCTTAGGCTACTCTCTATAGCCTTGTCTTTTCCTTTTTTCTTGGAACTTTAACAGAAAAACTGGGTTATTTGCCCCATAGTTTTCCAGAGCCTGAACCTTGTTAATTGCTTACTCATGGTGTTGTTGAATATGTTCTTATGTCTTTCCCGTGAATTGTTCTTTTCTATGAATTGGTAGTTGTGTCTCAAGACTGGATGAGATTCAGCATCAGTGTTTTGGCAAGTCTCCTTCGTAAGTGGTATTAAGGACTTCCATCAGGGACTACGTAAAGTCTGATTTTTCTTTGTGTGGTTAGCAGTCCTTGGTAACATTCTGTTTCTATAATTTCCCATTCATTCATTAGCTAGAATACATCCCTAAAAAGTTAGGTATTTGGTCATCCAAATAACTGAAAAATAGTTCATAAAGGAAAGACAGGACATATGTGTAGTTTTCCCTTTATTTATCAGTTTTCAAAATAAGGAATTGGTTTTCTAGCACTTCCAGTGGTGAACAGTGATTTTTGTTTTGTATTAGTATCATTATGATCTTGTATACTTAAACATTTGATGTATAGCAGTCCAGTGTAATTAATATCCTTGCTAGTGTTCAAATGGTCACATCGTTGGCCAGTGGGAGACTATTCCAGTTTGCTCTTGAGTCCTTGTGACACAGCCGTGGTGCTTGTTTTATTTGGCTTTCAGTCAGGTGGTAGTTAGCCTGTCTTCACCCCCAACTTTGAAACTCCTTCAGGACAGGAAGTGTATTTCGTAGAGGCAGTGTCTGTCTCTGTCTCCCTGTAGGTGGGTAATTTTTTGTTGTGTCTCCTATCTGATTCAGTTCTGTCTGCAAGTAAGAGGAGACAGTGGCATTGACCATGGAAAAGAGTGGGTATCACAGATTAAAATGTGCCCTGATGTTAAGCCCTCCTGCTCTGGGTCTTTTCAGTTTCTGTATCCTGTGTTGACAGCCAGAGGAAGCCTTGTGTTGTTGAGCTAATCTGCTTGTCCCTTCATTGGGTTTTTCTCAGTGTGTATCTCTTTCTTGTAGTTATTTTGCATCTTGCTATCCATCTTCACCTGGAATTCCTCTAGTATGCATTTTATAGACTACCTACTGTGTATAGTTCCTGGGTATGCAGTGGGGAACCAGATCTCTGCCCTCCTGAAGTATAGTGAGGGAGTCAAATGAGCAGATTAACAACACAGCAGCAGTATTGTTAGTATTGTTAGTGTGTAAAGTACGAGGTCAGACAGGATGCTATGATGGATGGCAGTGGGGATGTAGGAAGGAGGTAGACATGCAGTTAGTAGCCCTAGGGAACTGGAGGAGGGCCTTCTGTCAATGTACAGGCACTGAGAGGCAGAGCTTGTAATGGCTGGGCATGATGGTGCATGCCTGTAGTCCCAGCTACTTGGGAGGCTGAGGCAGGAGGATTGCTTGAGCCAAGGAGGTTGAGGCTGTGGTGATCTGTGAACGTGTCATTGCCCTGCAGTCTGGGCAACAGAGTGAGGTCCCAACTCAAAAATAAAAATAATGGATGTTCCATCCCTATGGCCTTAACCACTGGGCTCCATGGTCTCTAATTCATCCCTCTGCCCAGAGACATCTGCCATCACGTCCTGGAACTCAGGCCTCAAGTCCAGCGGCATCTCCCAGCACTATCCCATCATGGGGTGAATGTGATGGCTCCATAAGATTCGGCATTGAAGCCTGGAAAAGAGTAAACTCCCAATGAATGTGAACTTGTATAAACAATGACCCAAAAAAAGAAAAAATAATAATGGGTGTTTGGATGAGAAAGAGCTAGGGAAGGGGCACCTGGAGCCACCTCTGGTGAGTGAGGGGAGTGGCTGGGAAAACATGAAAGGGTTAGTTAGGGTGGTGAAATCAGCAAGCCTACATTCTTCAGAGCCTGCTGTTCACAAGGGTGGCAGGAATCATATGGAGGAAGCACTGAGTTAGCCAAGATGTTACTAACCCCATTGCCAAAGGCTGATATATTTGGTGTGTAAAAATAAGCCTTCTCTGTTTGGTGGGGGTGGGGTGGGGAACTAGGTTCAGTTAAACTGGTGGCAGTGAAAAGTTGAGAAGAGGAGGAGGTGAGTCAGTGAGTGACAGGTATTGATCCAGACTCCTGAGAACTCAAAGGTTGGGAAAAAGGGAATGGTAAGTGGCATCCTTTGGTGACAGGAGCAGAACAGCCTGGGGCTGGGGTGTGGGTCATAATAGATGGTCCTGGGAGGTTTGGAATTCTGGGGAAAGTTGAGATAAGAAACGATGATAGAAGATGGTCAAAGATGACAAGTTGACCTTAGCTGGCCTAGACCCTGTCAGTGGAGAGCTTGGACCTGAAGGCTTTCCACAGCAGTTTGACTGGAGAGGGCTAGGCAGTCGGGTGTGACTGCTTCCGGAGCTGCAGGTGCCAGAATGCAGGCGTCATGCTTGGGTTTTGACTTTTTGTTTTGTTTTGTTTTGTTTTCCCAATATAGACATCTAGTTGTTGCTGCATCAGCTTTTGAAAAAACTTTCCTTCTTCCATTAAATTTTTTTGGCATTTTCATCCAAAATTGTTGGATAGACTCATATCATACGAGTCTGTTTCTGGCTATCTCTTCTGCTTGTTGGTCTCTTGACCAGTCTTAGGATAATACCACACTGTCTTGAATAGTACAGCTTCACATTGAAACCAGAAAGTATGAGTCCTCCATCTTTGTCGGTCAGGATTATTTTGGCTATTCTAAAATGGCCATTTACATTTTTATTTTATTTTATTTTTTTAGTCGGAGTCTCACTGTCGCCCAGGCTAGAGTGCAGTGGCACACTCACAGCCACCACCACAGCCTCGACCTGCTGGGCTCAGGTGATCCTTCTGCCTCAGCCTTCCAAGTAACTGGAGCTACAGGCATGAGCCACCATGCCTGACTAATATTTTTTGATTTATTGTAGAGACAAGGTTTTGCCAAGTTGCCCGGGCTGGTCTCGAACCCTGGGCTCAGGCAGTCCTCTCACCTTAGCCTCCCAAAGTGCTGGGATTGCAGGTATGAGCCACCGAACCCAGCTACCATATACATTTTAAAATCAGTTTGTCAGTTTCTACAGAAAAGCCTATGGGGTTTTGACTGGGATGATGTTGAATATGTAGATCAACTTTGAGAGAACTGGCATCTTGTTTCCTATTCTCAATGGTATCGCTGTTTCTGATGGTATCTCTCTGGGTTTATTTAGGTTTGTTTGTTTTTTTGAGTTGGAGTCTTACTCTGTCACCAAGGCTGACTGCAGATGCACGCTCATGACTACCTCAGTCTCAACCTCCTGGTCCCAGGTGATCCTCCTGCCTGCCTCAGCCTTCCAAGTAGCTGAAACTACAGGTGTGCACCACACGCCCAGCTACTTTTGTTGTTTAATTATTTTCTCTCATGTTGCCCAGGCTAGTCTCGAACCTCAGCTCAGGCAGTCCTATAGCCTCTGCCTCCCGAAGTGCTGTAATTACAGGCATGAGCCACCACACCTGACTTAGTTAGGTTTTCTCTGTGTTTATTTTCATTTCTTTTGTTTCTCTCAGCAACGTTTTGTCATTTTTTGTATGGAGATCTTGCATATCTCTTGTAAGTATGTTCCTAAGCATCTCGATGTAATTTTTGATGGTATTTTTAATGAAGTGGCTAGAGATTTATCAATTTTATTAGCCTTTTCAGTCACACTTTTAGCTTTGCTACTTTTTTCTGTTTTTCTGTCCTTCTGTTCCAATGACATCTGCTCTTTATTATTTTCTTCCTTTGGGTTTCATTTACTTTTTTTTTCAATTGTGGTCTCACTCTGTCTCCTAGGCTGGAGTGCAGTGGCACGCTCATGGCTACCGCAGCCTCAACCTATTGGACTCAGGCGATCCTTCCACTTCAGCCTTCCAAGTAGTTGGAACTACAGGCGTGCACCACCATGCCCAGCTATTTGTTTATTTATTTATTGTAGAGACGAGGTCTCACCAAATTGCCCAGCCTGGTCTTGAACCCGTGGGCTCAGACAATCCTCTTGCTTCTACCTCCCAAAGTGCTGGGATTAGACGTGAGCCACTGCCCTGGCAATTTACTATTTTCTAGTGTAAGCATTTAATACAGTAAAATTCCCTGTAAGTACTGTGTTAGTTGCATTTCACAAATTTTGATATGGTGTTTTTTCATTTTACTCAGTTTGAAATATTTTCTAGTTTCTTGGATCAATTGCTTAGAATTGTAGTGTTTAATTTTTAAATATTTGGTGTTGTTCTTGGTCACTTATTGTTAATTAGTTTCTCATTCAATTCCATGTGGTCAAGAAGATATTCTGTAAGATTTCAGTCCTTTGAAATGGGGAATTAATTTATGACCCAGCACGTATACTAACTTGACAACCATTTCATGTGTGCTTGAAGATAATTTATATCTCCCCCCCCCTTTTTTTTATTTTTTGAATTAGGGTCTCACTATGTCTCCGAGGCTGGAGTGCAGTGGCAGGATCATGGCTCACTGCAACCTCGAACTCCTGGGCTTAGGCGATACTCCCTCCTCAGCCTCTTGAATAGCTGTAACTACAGGTGCACAACACCATACCTGTCTGGCTATTTTTTTGATTTTTTTTTTTTTAAATAGAGACAAGGTCTCATCATATTGCCTAGCCTGGTCTCAAAATTCTGGGCTCAAGTGATCCTCATGCCTTGGCCTCCCAAAGTGCTGGGTTTGCAGACAGCCACCATCTTTAGCCAAGAGAATCTATATTCTATAGGTTTTGGTTGGGTGTTCTGTATTGGGTTCAAATGTTCTATGTCCTTAATGATATTTTGGGGGGATGTAGGAGTCTCATTCTGTCACCCAGGGTGGAGGGCAGTGGCATGCTCCTGGTCACCATAGCCTCGACCTGCTGGGCTCAGGCAGTCCTTCCGCCTCAGCCTTTCAGGTAGCTGGAACTACAGGTACACGCCACCATGCCCGCTAATTTTTTGATTTATTGTAGAGATGGGGTTCTCACCAAGTTGCCTAGATTGGTCTCAAACCCATGGGCTCAGGCAGTCCTTTCACCGCTAGGCCTCCCAAAGTGCTGGGATTATAGATGTGAGTCACCACGCCCGGCAGTGATTTTTTTTTTTTGTATTACTACTGATTACTAAAAGAAGAATGTAAAAAAAAATCACCAACTATGATTGTAATTTTTCTATTTCTCTGTTTAATTCTTTCCTCTTGAGTTCTGTCTGGTTTATCCTTAATTCAATATATAACCCTTTGGCATCCCAGCTTTTGGAGGGAGTGAAGCTTTACTAGACTACTCTGCATGGGCCCTGTGAGAACTGTAAACAAAAATTCAAGTTCATGTCCCTTGGTAGAAACTCCGAGGGTGTGGAAGACAGGCTGTCATCCTTCACCTCCTCTCTGAGTACTTGCCTTCACTTGAGTTTTTGCTCTGAGAATTGCTTACATTCCTCTCATGGATGCATTTGAGGTGTTTGTTTACAGGGGAAGGGAAGTTTAGGCACCTGGCCCAGCATATGTTTGCCTGCTCTATGGAAAAGGGTATTTTTCTTAATCTGACTTTATAACCTCTTCCTTTATAAATTGGCAGATAAGAGGATTGTTGCAGACTTTGGGCTGGAAGGTCTGGTATAGAGAGTGAGTCTTGAAGTATAGAGAGAAGACAGAAAAGATGTTTCAAGCTTAGAACTGGCAAAAGCAGTACATATTCCTGTGGAAGTGAAATGACCATAGGCCGGCATAAGTTTAATGTTTGTAGCTTCTCATTGGAGTTGGGGGTTCTCTTCCCGGCTCTCATAGCTGTGTCAGAATTCAGCACCCTGTGGTAGAACTGAACCCCCCCACTGACTGTTAGTTGGGACCGCTCTTAGCTCTGAGAAGCCACCTGCATTCCTGGCTGTGTGGTTCCTCGTCTACAGAGCCAGCAACCGGGAGTCTGTAGCAGTCTGGGTCCAATATGGAGACAGAAACCACATAGTTGGCTAAACGGGAATTTAACATTAAGAATTATTATTATTATTTTGCTTGACAAGGTGAATTTTTAAAAAATATTTTAAATAATTTTTTTTCTTTTGTGAATCAGGCAGCGCCCTGAACCAGCATGGGTTCAGAGACTCATGAGTTGTTATTAACTGCAGTAAAAGAGTAATTATAAGATATAAAGAGACTATATCTTATAATATAGGACTAAGGGAGAGTACCCACAGAACACACAGAAGGGTTCAGACCTCTCTGGAGAAGGTGTGGTGCAGCCCACCAGACAGCAGAGAAGTTTATTAGTTTGACCAGGCCAGAGTTGGCCCCCTCTGCAGTCCAGGCAGAGGAGAAGCGGTCAGGGGCATGGGTGGAGTGGGAGTCTGTGCTGGTATGAGCAGGAGACCTGTCAAGCACAGACACCATGCAGGGGCTCTGGTGTCCATGTCGAGGAGGCTGCTGGAAGGCTGCCCAGGCTGAGCTCTCAAGACCAGAAGGACCGTGTCCTGGGCCCGGGCCTGGGCAAGCTTTACTGAATGTTCTGCGTATTCCGGCCCACGCCTATACTGTTCCTCCAGCTCCCTTTACTGAGAAAGCTTAATGCAGACATCATGCTCACTTCATAGGAGAAATCAAGGATTCAGCTGTTTGTCACCAAGCACATTTTGAAGGGTGTGTTTAGAGCTGAGAGGCAATAAATTCATAACTGAAACATGTTCTCTGAATGTCTTTGTCAGGGAGAGCCCTGTCCCTCTTAAGTGCTCACCTGAAGCCAGGCACGTAGGTGGTGGTGACTTGCACCTGTAATCCCAGCTACTTGGGAGACCAAGGCAGGGGGATTGCTTGAGGCCATTAGGCTCAAGACCAGCCTGGGCAACATATCAAGACTCCCCCCACTTTTGCCCTCCCATCCCCTTAACTCCCATCTCAAAAACAAAACAAAACCATGTGATTAGTCAGCTCCACTCAGGATGGTCTCTGTTTCTTACAGCTATATCAGATGACATAATCTGACCTCAGAGGACTGTCCTGTCATGTTCACTGAGGTCTGTACAGGATGTATGCACTGCGGTGGGAACCTGAAGGAAATAGGTTGCAGTTCATTCCCAGCGTGAACACATTTTTAACTGTCTCTCAAAGGAGGAGGAATAACTGGTGTTTGTTTGACACCTGCTAGTCAACCACTGCACAGAGCACTTTACTTACGTTATCTTTTTAATCCTTAACACCTTGAGGCAAGGATGACATCTCCCTTTCAAGGGAGAAACTGGGGCTGGGGTAGTAACTAATCTCTTGCCTGGAATCCCTCCACCACTGGTACAGCTGGAAGTAAACCCAACTAACCTGTCTAAGCCTGAAGCTTGTGTTTTCTAAGAACATCTAACCAAGTTGCTGTCAATGACAGTATTTGTGTCACTGGGTTGGGATGAGAGGACTTGACAAAGGTCATTTTAATGCTTCACGGCAGATCAGTTGCCCACATTCCGCTGTCTTAAGGAGCCTGCTGGCAGAGGTCGTTCCTGTCATGGTTCCAGCTGGAGGGACTGTGGATCTGCGAGAGGTCCTAGCTGGCCTCTCCCATCTAGCTGGGAAATAACCCTTCCTTTGTTTCCTCTCTTATGTCTGAATGTGGAACAAAAGAACCAAGTGGAGTTTGTGATATAGCCTTTTCTGTGCCTGGGAGAATTCTAGTAACTAAGCTGAGCTCCTGAGTGGCTGGGAAGTGATTCTAGAACAAAAGCTCTAGTGCATCTTTCTACCCGAGCACCCTCCTCTGCTTGTCTCTCATGGCTCAGTGTCCCATCACCTTGGCCCCTCAACCAGGCCTTCTTTGCATCCTCAGGGCCTGACATGCTCTGTCAGTGATTGTGGTAAATGACAAACACCTAGTCTGCTTGATGTGTTTCATCCTTACTCTAAGATCGGCTTGGTGTAAGGGGCTCAGGAGCCCTGGGTTCCCCCCTCCAGCTCTGTCACTAATTCACCATGGGGTATTGATAAGCTCACTAGGACTTAGTTTCCTCATTTTTAAGATGCAGAACTTGGACTTGACCTCGGATCCATGCCAACTGTAGCTTGCTGTGCAGTGGTTTGAATACTCCCCTAGTGGTTGGTAGGCGGGCCTTCAGGTTATAAAGATGTACAGTCTGGGCAAACATGAAAGGTACATTGAGTTCCCTTTCTTGTACACATGAAGTAATAGATTCATTGGAATATGATCTCTTCCCCCACCCACTTCCATCAATTCAGAGTGCATTTTTTTTCTTCTTCCAGTTCTCTGCGTGTTTATCAGCTTTAAAGGGAAATTTAAGTCAGGAGGCAGTCAGAAGGACAGGCACAGAGCTCAGCTGGCTAGAGGTAGGGAAATTCCTCTCTGAAATTTCAAATGAATGGGCCCGGGCTGTTTCCCAAGGAATTTTCTTGAACTGTGGTTTATTGGGTTTTTTTGAGTGGGGAGGTCTCACTCTGTCACCAATGCTGGAGTGCAGTGGCATGATCACAGCTCAACTGCAACCTTGACTTCCTGGGCTCAGGTGATCTTTCCACCTATGTCTCCTCCTATGTAGCTGGGTCTACAGGGATGTGCCACCATGTCTGGCTAAGTTGTTAATTTTTTTGTAGAGACGAGGCCTCACTATGTTGCTTAGGCTGATTTTGAACTCCTAAGGCTTAAGCAATCCTCCCAAAGTGCTGAGATTATAGGTGTAAGCCACCGTGCTCAGCCTGTTGGTTTTTTCTTTTTCTTTCTTTTTTGGTAAAGTGAGTATGTGTGTGCTTAATTTAAAACATTAAAAACAGCATGAAAAAGTAAATTCACAAAAGTTTTAAATAACCATATGTAGAAGAATGAAACTGGACCCCTATTTCTCACTATACATAGAGTCAACTCAAGATGGATTAAAGACTTAAACGTTAAGACCTGAAACTATACAACAACTAGAAGAAAAATTAGGGAAAACTCTTCAGGACACTGATCTAGGCAAAGATTTTTTGACTAAGACCTCAAAAGCACAGACAACAGAAACAAAAATAAACAAATGGCACTGTATTAAATTTAAAAGCTTCTGCATAGCAAAAGAAAGAATCAACAGAGTGAAGAGACAGCCTCTTGAGTGGGAGAAAATGTTTGTACACTATTCATCTGATGGGGAGCTAATATCCAAAACATATACTCTGGTTTCTCTTCAGATTGTATACATCTTTTGTCTTTGACCAAAATATGCAAGGAGCTCAAACAGCTCAATAGTAAAAACAAACAATCAGATTAAAAATGGGTAAAGAGCCGGCTTGGGGGCTCAGCCTGTAATCCCGTGCCTTTGGGAGGCTGAGGTGAGTGGATTGCCTGAGCCCGCGGGTTCGAGACCCGCCTGGGCAGCGAGACCTCATCTCTACAATAAATCAAAAAATCAGCTGGGCATGGTAGCGCATGCCTGTAATTCCGGCTACTTGGAAGGCTGAGGCGGAAGGATCGCCGGAGCCCAGCAGGTTGAGGCTGCGGTGGCCGGGAGCGGCCACTGCACTCCAGTCTGGGCGACAGAGTGAGACTCCAACTCAAAGAAAAAACAAAACAAAAAAACCCCAAAAAAACAAAAAAAAAATGGGCAAAGGAGCCGGACTCAGTGGCTCAGCCTGTAATCCCGTACCTTTGGGAGGCTGAGATGAGTGGATTGCCTGAGCCCGTGGGTTCGAGACCCGCCTGGCAGCAAGACCTCATCTCTACAATAAATCAAAAAATCACCGGGCATGGTAGCGCATGCCTGTAATTCCGG
This sequence comes from Cephalopachus bancanus, assembly GCA_027257055.1. Lineage (NCBI taxonomy): Eukaryota > Metazoa > Chordata > Mammalia > Primates > Tarsiidae > Cephalopachus > Cephalopachus bancanus. Next base: position 856,263 of record JAPVLO010000007.1, read on the forward strand.
CTACTTGGAAGGCTGAGGCGGAAGGATTGCCGGAGCCCAGCCGGTGAGGCTGCGGTGGCCGGGAGCGGCCACTGCACTCCAGTCTGGGTGACCAAGTGAGACTCCAACTCAAAAAAAAAAAAAATGGGCAAAGGGCTGGGTGTGGTGGCTCATTCCTATAAACTCAGCACTTTGGGAGGCTGAGATTGGAGAATTGCTTGGGCCTAGGAATTCAAGACCAGTATGGGCAACATAGCCAGACTTCATCCCTACAAAATATTAAAAAAATTAGCCAGGCATGGTAGCATGTGCCTGTAGTCCCAGCACTTTGGGAGACTAACGTGAGGCCCGGAGATTGAGGCTGTGGTAAGCCATGATTGTGCCACTGCACTCCAGCCTAGGTAACAGAATGACGTCTGACTCAAAAAAAAAAAAAAAAGGGCAAAGGACATTAATGGACATTTCTCAAAAGAAAACATACAAGTGACCAATAGATAGTGTGAAAAAAAAAAAAGCTTAACATCCCTAATTATCAGGGAAATGCAAATCAAAACCACAGTGAGATATTATATTACCCCAGTTAGAATGACTATTTTTTTCCTTTTTTTTCTGAGTTGGAGTCTTACTCTGTCACCCAGACTGGAGTGCAGTGGCCGCTCCCGGCCACCGCAGCCTCGACCTGCTGGGCTCCGGCGATCCTTCCACCTCCGCCTTCCAAGTAGCTGGAACTACAGGCGTGCGCTACTACTCCCGGCTAATTTTTTAAAATTTATTGTAGAGATGAGGTCTCACCAAGTTGCCCAGGCGGGTCTCGAACCCGTGGGCTCAGGCAATCCACTCACCTCAGCCTCCCAAAGGTGCGGGATTACAGGCTGAGCCACCGAACCTGGGCTTTTTTTTTTTTTTTTTTTGAGCTGGAGTCTCACTCTGTCGCCCAGACTGGATTGCACTCTCCCGGCCACCGCAGCCTCGGCCTGCTGGGCTCCGGCGATACTTCCTCCTCAGCTTTTTTTTTTTTTGAGTAGGAGTCTCATTCTGTCTCCCAGCCTGGAGTGCAATGGCATGATCACAGCTCACTGTAGTCCGAACTTCCTGGAGTCAGGTGATCCTTCCTACTCAGTCTCTCAAGTAGTTGGGACTGCAGGCGTGTACCACCATGACCTGCTAATTTTTCTGACTTGTTTTGTTTTTGTAGAGTCGAGGTCTTACTATGTTGCCCAGGCTGGTCTTGAACTCCTGGGCTCAAGCAGTCCTCACGCCTTGACCTCCCCAAAGTGCTAGAATTATAAACATGAGCCACCATGCCCAGCCAGTGGCTATTACTAAAAAGACAAAAAGTATGCAGAGAAAAGGGAACACTGAGGGAATGAAAATTCATAAAACTACTATGGAAAACAGTATGGAGAGTTCTCCAAAAACTAAAAATAGAAATATCATATGATCCAACAATCCCATGACTAACCATCCCAAAGGAAAATAAGTCATAGCTGGATGTGGTGGTGTGCACCTGTACTCCCAACTACTTAGGAAGCTGAGATAGGAGGATTTGTTGAGCCTAGGAGTTGGAGGCTGCAATAAATTGTGATTGTACCACTGTGCTCCAGAGAGAGGCAGGGTTAGAGGGCTGGGACCTTCTGTGCTACCACCAGCCTCCAGGGAGGAGAGGGAAGGGAATAAAGTTACACTGATCATCAGTGGCCAGTGGTTTAATCAGTCATGCCTACGTAATGAAGCCGCTAAAAAACACCTAGAAGGACAGGGTTCTGATCACTAACCATGCAGAGATTCCTGAAGGGTCCTGTGCCCAAGGAGCACATGGGAGCTTCCTGCCCCTTGCCGTGCCCTGTGTGTCTCATCATCTGTGTCTTTGTAATATCCTTTATAATAAACCAGAAGTTGTGTCAGTTGCTCTAGCAAATTAATTGAACCTAAGGGGGCAAGGGAAATCTCTGATTGATTACTGGTCGATCAGACGCACAGGTAGACCCACCTGGGGCCTGCAATTGGCATTGAAAGTGAGGGCAACCGTGCGGAACTGAGCACTCACCCTGTGGATCTGATAGTGTACCTAGATAGTGTCAGAATTGAATTGGAGGGCACCTAGCTCGGGTCCACTGCAGAATTGATAGTTTGCTTGTTAGTAGTTAGACATCACCACGCATTTGGTCACAGATGTCTTCTCTGTTGATTGTTGTGGTGTGAGAGCAGAGAAAAAACAGTTTGTGTATTTTTTCACTCTCAGAAGTATAGCCTCATTATTGGGTGATTATAATGTGCAGCCGAGGAAGGGAACCACTGCTGTACAATGTCCTACACGGTGTTACAGTGTGGTGTTATTCCATGCTGGACATTCTTGTTGTGAAAGGAGATGAACGAGTTTAGTTCTAACATATTTCCTTATTTCGTATTGTCAAGCACTGGCCAGTAATCTTAGTCTCTTACAAAGTGTTTTTCCAGGCAGCTTGTATTGCCTACTGGGATTGGGGAAATCCTAGGTTTGTGTGGAATTTTCCATGACTCTTAGCTCTGCACCATTAGTGTTGACTGCAGCTGCAGAGCTTTCCAGTGTGTCTGCCTCTGCTGTTCTACCCTTTCTTTTTTTATAATGCCAGATGGATGTTAAACCTCACCTACAAGTCTTGGTATTGTGTTTGTGTTTAATACCCTGGTTCTAAGGACAGATCAGAAAATCGCATCTGAATTAACCTTTTGTTTATAAAGTGAGTCAGCGTGAGCTATCTCTTTTGGCCTGTTTTCCTCAGGTGTCATGTTTCCTGTCACAAAACCACCTTTTGTTTCTGGAGGCTCAAGCCTCTGACAAGGTGCTGGGTCATTCTTCAGCAATCTCTTCATTGGTGATCAGAATCAGCTTTTTGATCCTGTGATTGGAAGAGTTCTAAAAATGACAGCAGATAAAAGAAAACTGATTCAACCAGATAATGGCCTAGTTGTGTTTGGCTGGTTCCCTCTTTTTTTTTTGAGTTGGAGTCTCACTCTGTCGCCTAGATTGGAGTACATTGGCCACTCCCGGCCACCGCAGCCTCGACCTGCTGGGCTCTGGCGATCCTTCCACCTCAGCCTTGCGAGTAGCCGGAATTACAGGCGTGCGCTACCACGCCCGGCTAATTTTTTATTTTATTTTATTGTAGAGATGAGGTCTTGCCTGCCCAGGCGGGTCTCGAACCCTCAGGCTCAGGCAATCCACTCACCTCAGCCTCCCAAAGGCGCGGGATTACAGGCTGAGCCACCGAGCCTGGCTGGCTGGTCCCCTCTTATAGGGGAATTTTAAAGTCCTGAAAGTTTAGAAGGAGACTATAATAGGGATATATCTCCTTTTCTTTGGAGATTCTCTAGATCTCATGCAGAGGGGACTGCAGTAAGTTACAAAATTTCATTCTCTCAGAGCAGTAGTTGAAGGTTGGGCTTGTTTGTTTACCATAACCTCCCCCTCCATGAGAGGCGTTCTAATCAATTCATACAGAGTTGACCCTTGAACAATGCAGGGGTTGGGGTGCTGGCCTCCTGCGCAGTCACAAATCCATGTTTAACTTTTGACTCTCCAAACACTTAACTGCTGATAGCTTACTATTGACCAGAAACCTGATAATATAGTTTATTAACACATATTTTGTCAGTTATACATATTATATCCTGTGTCCTTAAAATAAAGGGAGCTAGAGAAAGGAAAGTGTTAAGCAAATCATAAGAAAGCCTGCAATCCCAGCGCTTTGGGAGACCGAAGCAGAAGGATTCCCTGAGACCAGGAGTTCATGACCAATCTGGACAAGGTAGTGAGGCCCCATCTCCACAAAAAAATTAAAAGCAAGAAAATCATAAAGAAGAGAAAATACATGTACTACTCATTAGGTGGAAGTGAATTGTTATAAAGGTCTTTATCCTGTGGTCTTTACGTTGAGTAGGTTGAGGAGAGTTGTTCTGACTGTCTTGAGTGACAGGTGGAAGAGGTGGAGGGGAGGAGGAGGAGGAGGAGGAGGAGGAGGAGGAAAGGGTGGCAGGAGAGGCAGGTGTATAAGTGGACCCAGGCACATAGCGAACCTGCACAGTTCAAACCCATGTTGTTCAAGGGTCAGCTGCATTTTGAATAGGAACTAAAGGCAGTGTGTATATCTGCTCCATTCTGGTCTCTGCTTTAGTGTTACTTCCTTCCCTGATCACCCTACCAAAGTGTAGTATTTCCCCAGAATAGGGAGTAAAGTATTCTCTATTCCTTCTTCCTACTTTCTTTCCTTCATAACACCTATTACCTGACATATTATGTAAGTTCTATGAGGATAGTGACATTTCATTTTCTCTGTTGTATTCCTGGGGCCTGGAACCTAGTTGGTTGTTCATTAAATTTTTTTTATTTTTTTATTTTGAGTTGGAGACTTACTCTGTCGCCCAGACTGGAGTGCGGTGGCAGGCTCACGGCCACCACCACCTCTACCTGCTGGGCTCAGGTGATCCTTCCACTTAAGCCTTCCGAGTAGTTGGAACTACAAGTGCATACCACCACGCCCAGTTAATTTTTTAAGTTTTTTTATTGTCGAGACGAGTTCTGGCCAAGTTGCAAGAGGTCTTGCCAAGTTGTTGGTCTCGAACCTCTGGGCTCAGGCAGTCCTCTCCTCAGCCTCCCACAGTGCTGGGATTATAGGTGTGAGCCACCGTGCCCAGCTTTTTAAAAAATAAACATAGTGATTGATCCTTCTGGTCTTAAAACTTGAAACTTACATTTGTCTTATTTGGGTTCCTTTCTCAGGAACTGACCCTCAGCCCTATAGTATCAAGGAACTGAAACTCAACAGATTACTGCATTCAGGCACAAGGGAATGGCAGAGGAGGTGTAAACAACCTCCTCTCTCTCTTAATTCTCCCCAACTCCTCCTTACCACTTTCTCTTCCTTATCCCTCCCTAATTCCTATTTTCTCTGTTCCTGCTGAACTATATAAGCCCCTGACTTCAGAGAGATGAGAAAACATGTTCTCCGTGGCCGATGTCACTGGAATGAAAGGCTTTCTTCCCTGCTAGTACTGGTTGTCTGAGTGGTTGACTTTCTGTGCCTTTATGAGTGATTGACTTTCTTGCCTTGGTTCTGCAATCAACAGGACCCCAACCAAACCCCTTTGCACTAACAATTTAAATAGCCGGACATTTGCATACCATTTTTCTTTTTGGTTTTGCCTTTAGTATTTGCTCAGTGATTCTCAAACTTTATTGGCCATGTTAATTAGTATATCAGGTATAAAACCATTTATTTAGAACTTTGTGGGTGTTATAAGAAATTTTCAGCTGGATGTGGTAGCTTAAGTCTGGAGTCCCAGCACTTTGGGAGGCAGAGGTAGGAGGATTGAGTCAGAAGTTCAAGACCAGCCTGGGCAACATAGTGAGATCCTGTCTTTACAGAAATTAAAAATATTAGCTGGGCATGGTGGCATATACCTGTAGCTCCAGCTTCTCAGGAGGCTGAAGTGGAAGGATCACCTGAGCTCAAGAGGTCGAGGCTGTGGTGAGCTACGATTATGCCACTGCACTTCAGTGTGGGTGACAGAGTGAGACCCCCAATTCAAAAAGTAAATACAATTTAAAAAATAACTTTGAGCCGGGCTCGGTGGCTCAGCCTGTAATCCCACACCTTTGGGAGGCTGAGGTGAGTGGATTGCCTGAGCCCACGGGTTCGAGACCCGCCTGGGCAGCGAGACCTCATCTCTACAATAAATCAAAAGATCAGCCAGGCGTGGTAGCGCATGCCTGTAATTCCAGCTACTTGGAAGGCTGAGGAGGAAGGATCGCCAGAGCCCAGCAGGTCGAGGTTGCGGTGGCCGGAAGCGGCCACTGCACTCCAGTCTGGGCGACAGAGTGAGACTCCAACTCAAAAAAATAAATAAATAAAAAATAAAAAAATAAAAAAAATAAAAAATAATTTTGTGCTAGTTTTCACTTTTCACTTTGAGGTAAGATGTAACACCATTGTACTTTTTCCATAATTTGTAAAAAGAGGAATACCTTGCTATTTAGATTGTGAAGCTGGAGAAGTTTAATGCCCATTTGGCTCAGTTCCACTGGATTCCACGTGATTTGTCACATATTTTGGTGGTGATGGCAGTTAGAGAAGGGGAGTTTAAGTGTTATAGTCTGATTGGAAGATAACATGCTGAAATTGAACTTTCCTGTACCAGTCAAAATGAGTGTGTCATATGGGTTGTGGGGCTTAATGTTTGGAGAAAGGATATCATAAGGCCTGTTTTTCCTCAGCCTGGGAGTGGTGATGATAAATTGAGATGCGTGAAAACACCTTGAGGTAAAGATGTCACGAACCCAGGAAATCTTGGATACTTGGAAAGGTCATTGGGTAATGAGAGAAAAGGCAGACGTTCTGTGATGGAAGCCTCACTCCTTTATGGATTATCTCAAATGAAGGCAGGACGTGTCCTGGGAAACATTGGGTGTCAGATATGCCTTTAGCACAGTGGACAGGGGAGGTTTGATCCAGATGCACTAGATGTAAGTTTTACTGCTACACTTTTCCCGTCCTAAGTGAAAATGACTACGTTCCAACATGATTTCACCACTCTGTTGTTCCTCTTCCCTCCTCCTTTTAGTTGGCTGATTGCAATTCTGGCCCAGCTCAACCCTCTCTTTGGACCACAGCTGAAAAATGAAACCATCTGGTATCTGAAGTACCACTGGCCTTGAGGAAGAAGACATGCTCTATGGTGCTCAGTCTTGGAGGTGACTAAACTTTTGACCTTTCACATCAGCATTATCAGTCTGTGAGAGAGTTTGACTTGACTTTTTCTCAGAATTTTATGTTCATTTTAATCTCTGGCAAGGACAGGCTGCTGACAACAAACACGGTCAAGAGCAGAAATAAGCTTGGAACTTAGGCCATTCACCCTACCTGAAGCTTAGGAGTTTACTCATAAGATAATTTATTTTTTTAAATTAGAAAATACAGTTTATTTAAAAGTAATGAGAGAGAGAGAGAGGAGCTTTACCTCCCCAAAGTGGGGGAGGGGGCCAAAGCCAGGAACATCTAAACGCACCCCATAACTTAAAGAGCACATGGCCACACCAGAGTCTAGCAAGGCAATGGCCTCTTTTTAAATTCGAATTACCCAGACTGGGTGCTGTGGCTCACACTATAATCCTAGCACTTTGGGAGGCTGAGGTGAGAGAATTGCCTGAGCTCACGGGTTCGAGACCAGCCTGGGCAAATTGGCAAGACCTCATCTCTGCAACAAATCAAAAAATTGGTCGAGTGTGGTGGCGTGTGCCTGTAGTTCCAGCTACTTGGAAGACCGAGGGGGAAGGATCACCTGAGCCCAGCAGGTCGAGGCTGCGGTGCCACTGCATTCCAGCCTGGGCGACAGAGTGAGACTCTGACCAAAAACAAAAAAATTCTATTACTCTGCCTTTTAAAGTAAATACACTTTGGGCCAGGTGTAGCTCACGTTTTTAATCCCAGCATTTTGGGAGGCTGGGGCGAGAGGATTACTTGAGCCCAGGAGTTTGATACCAGCAGGCAACATAGCAAGACCTCATCTCTACAAAAAAATTTTTAAAAAATTAGTCGGGCATGGTGGCACATGCCTATAGTCCCAGCTACTTGGAAGGATCACATGAGCTCCGGAGGTCAAGGCTGTGGTGAGCTGTGATCATACTACTGCACTCCAACCTGGGTGATAGAGTGAGACCCCCCCCAACTCAAAAACAGATAAATAAATAGTTTGATTTATAGAATTATGGTTGCATCACTCTTTCAGGCATAGATCAGAAAAGTGACTGCTTACACTTGGCATTGTGAGTTCCAGCAACTATAAGGGGTAGCTTGTAGGTTTGAAATTAAGGTTTCTTTCCAACAGTGGTCAGCTGTCTGGACAGAACCCTTCCGAGACAGTGTTACACTGCTGGGAGAGCAGCGTCTTCTTCATCTGGTTGCTTCCTACACTGTTCTGGTGGCATCTGGCACTGGTGCAGGGCAGAACTCTCCTTCCTTGAGAGTGTGCTAAGCATTCACTTCAGCTGCTTAGTTCTGTCTGGGAGCAGACACAGAAAAAAAATTAAGAGGGTTTCTGAATGCATTGGGTGAAGAGAGACAAGGGCCTTTTGAAAATTGGCAGCTGGGCAACCTCCTCGGATCCCCTCCCACTGTGGGATCTTTTCTGTTTTCTTAATAAATCCTGCTTTCAAAAAGAAAGAAAGAAAGAAAGAAAATTGGCAGCTTTCAGCCATGTGTGGTGGCTCACGCCTATAATCCCGGCTGAGTTGACAGGGTTGCCTAAGCCCAGGGGTTCGAGACCAGCCTGGGCAACTTGGCAAGACCGCATCTCTACAAAAAACAAAAAACAAACAAAAAAATACTAGCTGGGCGTGGTGGTGTGTCTCTGTAGTTCCGCCTACTTGGAAGGCTGAGGCGGAAAGGTCGCCTGAGCCAAATGGGTCGAGGCTTTGGTAGCCGTGAGTGTGGCACAGCCCTCCAGCCTGGGTGACAGAGTGAGACTCTGACTCAAAGAAAAGAAAATTGGCAGCTTTCATTTGGTCCTGAGCATTTGAAGTAAGTAATGATGTTATGGAAAGATATAGGCACTGGCTGAAAGTCAGGAAATCTGTCATTTCATCTGTTCTTCTGTCTCCATTATTTTGTTAAATGGAAGTTAGTGCTCAGTGCTGGACTTGATGTAGTTTTGGCTTTTGATGGGAGTACATTTTAGGTGTTACTGTAAACTGCATATTGCCCCCATCAGGAGACACATGTCTGGTTCTACTATTTTTAGTAATGCTAACATGTGTTCTCTGGGTTCAGATAATGACAACTTGCTTCCTCTAGTTGTAAAGTTTTCTGTCAACCTTTTGTCCAGTGATTTTTATCCCTTGGTGATCATAGCCTGAATTAATCATTTCAGTAGAAATTGCAAAGTGATGATTTTCTAATTCTGTCGTTACTTCCACACTTGATTAGCCGAAATGCTTCTATAATATAAAGATAAACTTTCAGCCGGGCTCGGTGGCTCAGCCTGTAATCCCGCGCCTTGGGAAGCTGAGGTGAATGGATTGCCTGAGCCCGCGGGGTTCGAGACCCGCCTGGGCAACTTGGTGAGACCTCATCTCTACAAAGGATCACCGGAGCCCCAGCAGGTCGAGGCTGCAGTGGCCGGGAGCAGCCACTGCACTCCAGTCTGGGCGACAGAGTGAGACTCCAACTCAAAAAAAAAAAGATGAACTTTCTCTCATCAATGAAGTTTATTTAGTAACCATGAAATGTAGGAAAAACAAAATGCATATTTAAATCTTTTTTTAAAAACTTTCATAGTATATGTTAGTGTCCAAGTTCGTTTCAGGGTATTCTATGAAGTTTTCTTGTCTTTTTAATTTTAAGTGATTTCTTTCTTTTCTTTTCTTCTTTTTTTTTTTTTTTGAGTTTCACTCTGTCGCCCAGGCTGGAGTGCAGTGCCATGCTTACGGCCACCACAGCCTTGATCTGCTGGGCTCAGGCAATCCTTCCAGATTTTATTTATTATTATCATTATATTCAATTATTATTTTCTTGAGCCTGTTTAGGCTGGCTTCTATGTCCTTTTGATGTTAGTTTTGGTAGTTTCCTTACTTTCTGGCAACATCTAGATGACCTAGGCTCCTCTTGTATATTTTCTGTTCCAGATTTGGATTCAGCTGTTTCTCCAGTTGCTTTCTAAATTTCCCACTAAAGGGATCTCTGGTTTACTAGTCAGTCCTCAAGCCCAGTTGACCCTGCCTGGTTCCTTTTAGTGGGAATGGTAAAGCCAGCATATGACTGCTAGGTTCATTCATGGCTGCCAGGGTATTGTTGCCTCCAAGGCTTTGCAGTGGAGAGAGCCAGGAAGTATGTATTTTTCATTTTCTTTTTCTTTTTTTTTTTTTGAGTTGGAGTCTCACTCTGTCGCCCAGACTGGATGCAGTGGCTGCTCCCGGCCATCGCAACCTCGACCTGCTGGGCTCCGGCGATCCTTCCACCTCAGCCTTCCAAGTAGCCGGAATTACAGGCATGTGCTACCCCCGCCTGGCTGATTTTTTGATTTATTGTAGAGATGAGGTCTCGCTGCCCAGGTGGGTCTCGAACCCGCGGGCTCAAGAAGGCAGTCCACTCACCTCAGCCTCCCAAAGGTGTGGGATTACAGGCTGAGCCACCGAGCCCGGCTGGAAGTATGTATTTTTAAAAAGAAAAAAAAATAATGAGTTCACATCAGTATTTTCTTTTTTCTTCTTCTTTGAGTCAGAGTCTCACTGTCACCCAGGCTGGAGTGCAGTAGCATGCTCTTGGCCACCGCAGCCTCCACCTGCTGGGCTTAGGCAATTCTTCTACCTCAGCCTTCCAGGTAGCTGGAACTACAGGCATGCGCTACCGCACCTGGCTACTTTTTTGATTTATTGTAGAGATAAGGTCTTACCATGTTGCCCAGGTGGGTCTCGAACCTGTGGGTTCAGGCAATCCTCTCGCCTCTACCTCCTGAAATCTCTCTGTGTTGAGATTACAGGTGTGAGCCACTGTACCCGGCTTCACATCAATATTTCTAATTTACATTAAACACCACAGGATTTTTATGTAACTTCTTTATTTTTATACTTGAATACCATTCACCTGTGCTAAAAATCTTAGTTCTTAATAATAGTAACTTTTATTATTCTGCAATACATAAAAAGTATTTTCAAAATAACACCAATGTAACTAATAGCTAAAAGTTTATTTATTTATTTTCAAGTCAGGGTCTCATTCTGTCACCTGGGCTTGTGTGTAGTGGCACAGTCATGGTTCAACTGCAGCCTCGACTTCCTGGGCTCAAGCAGTAACCCCCCCCCCGCCCCTCGCATCTCAAGTAGCTGGGACTTTGGGCATGTGACACCTTGCCCAGGTAATTTTCATATTTTTTGTAGAAACAAGGTCTCAATATATTGCCCAGGCTCTAAAAGTTTATTGAATGCACCTTAAGATTTATTTGCTGCTGTATTTGTCCTTAGAACAAATAAAGAACAGAATGCTGTTTTCTGAGGCCACTTAAAATAATTATTTCCCCTGATGGTTTTGTCACTCATTTGCCATACAGTTAAATTGAGATGTTTGTGTTAATCTATAATATTTTTTCTTTTTGATTTGCAACTATTTTGTGACTATATAAAACATATTTTCAAAGTCAAAATGAAAAACAGCACTCACTATAGAATATAGAGCGATGATATATTCTGAGAACTCTATCCTTTTAGTGTTTCACTTTGCAAAGATTAAGCAAGCCGGCTCGGTGGCTCAGCCTGTAATCCCATGCCTTTGGGAGGCTGAGGTGAGTGGATTGCCTGAGCCTGCGGGTTCGAGACCCGTCTGGGCAACTTGGCGAGACCTCATCTCCACAATAAATCAAAAAAATTAGCCGGGCGTGGTAGTGTGTGCCTGTAGTTCCAGCTACTTGGAAGGCTGAGGCGGAGGGATCGCCGGAGCCCAGCAGGTCGAGGCTGTAGTGGCCAGGAGCGGCCACTGTACTCCAGTCTGGGCGACAGTGAGACTCCAACTAAAAAAAAAAAAAAAAAAGATAAGCAAATACATTCATTCATACACACCCACACACATATACTACATACACACTGCTGTTACGGAAAAGACATCAGCTATATACATTATTTTGTACCTTGTTTTATTCACTAAGCAGTACAGCTAGAGATTGCTGCGTATTAGTGTATAGATCTCTATACACTGAAACTATTGAAAATTCTTGTGGGGTTTTCCAGTCTTTTGCTATTATTGATAAAGCCACAGTGCCATCATACGCATATGACATTTTCTATTTTTGCCAGTGACCTTTGTAGTAGATTCCTTGAAAATGGACTTTTTGAGTTAAAGGCTTATATACTTTTTCTAGATATTTCTGCATTCCTTCCATGGGGATTGTACCATTTTTGCATTTTTACCAACAATATGAGAGTGCCTGTTGTCCCACAGCTTGGATCTTGCCAGTCTTAAATGGTCAGCTTTTTTTTTCATGAATTGGAGCCTCAATCTGTCACCTAGGCTAGAGTGCAGTGGCTTGCTTATGGCCACTGCAGCCTTGACCTGCTGGGTTCAGGTGATCCTTTTGCCTCAGCCTCCTGAGTAGCTGGGCCTCCAGGTGCATGCCATAATGCTCAGCTAATTTTTTGGTTTATTGTAGAGACGTTGTCTCACCAAATTGCCCAGGCTGGTCTGGTACCTGTGGGCTCAAGCAGTCCTTAAGACCTCTGCCTCCCAAGGTGCTGGCATCGCAGGCATGAGCCACTGTGCCCAGCCAGTAGTCAGCTTTCTTATTCCTTAGAGTTTTGTCTTTACCCAAAGGGATTTTAGTTTCCCTTTTATATTGATTTTTTTTTTTTTTTTGAGTTGGAGTCTCACTCTGTTACCCAGACTGGAGTGCAGTGGCCGCTCCCGGCCACCGCAGCCTCGACCTGCTGGGCTCCGGCGATCCTTCCGCCTCAGCCTTCCAAGTAGCCGGAATTACAGGCATGCGCTACCATGCCCGGCTGATTTTTTGATTTATTGTAGAGATGAGGTCTCGCTGCCCAGGCGGGTCTCGAACCCGCGGGCTCAGGTAACCCACTCACCTCAGCCTCCCGAAGGCGCGGGATTATATATTGATTTTTAAATTTGACTCATAAACTATCATTTTTAAAGCTGCCTTTTCCAACAAGCGCTTTTTTTTTCTACCCTTCCTTTCAACTGCAGTGTTAGGTAAGGCTGCTGATTGGGGTTTAAAGCTGAGAACTTCAGCCCTCAGTTGGATCTAGTCCCAGAATTGCTTTTCACTTAGCTTCTCTGAGTTTGACTTCCTTCCCCTAGAAGAGAGTTAGGTCTTTTGACACTGAATGACACTGGGTGGGTAAATCTGAAGAGATTTAATCTATCCTTTCTTTTCACTGTCCTTTCTGTTAACCCGATTGGCAAATTCCTCACGTTTATTCTGTGGTCTGCAGCACAAACTACTTGAAACCCCTATATTAAAGTAGTTCCTGCTGGGTTCAGTGGCTCACTCCTGTAATCCCAGTGCTTTGGGAGCCCAAGATGAAACGATCACCAAGAGATCTACTATCTGGCACTTTCTGGAACACTGGCAAATTTTTTTTAAAAAAGAGCAAGATCTAATCTCTGTCTAACTCTTAAGACAGAAGGGCCTCACTTTTCTTGGTGATAAAATCCAAAGATTGAGCTTTAAAGAATGGTAAAAATCTTTTAAACTTTGCACTTTTACACGATGGAGATGTAATACAGGAATGTAGAAACCAGATTTAGAACAGACATGGTATTCAGCAGGGAAAAATAAGGATCAGTCAAGATTTATAATAGTTTTATACAAATGAAATTGACTCAACCTGAACAACACACTGTTAAACAGATGGCTGATCTTTCACTACTTTAATTGTCATGATTTTCTTTCTCATATAGAAGAATTGACCAGAATTGATAAGAGGCTGAATTTTAGCACATTATGTTTATTGGCTGGAAATCTTACTTTATTTATGGTTTTTTTGTCCTTTTGTTCTTTGACTGTAAATTGGCTGAAAATCTTGTCCAGTACTCCCAAGAACAGTGCTCACTCCATCTCTGCCCCCTGCCAGCCTTGTCTGTTTCCCGTAGATTCCTGTGTATGGCTTCAGAAGATGTTTGTGGAACTCTGACATCAAGGTTGCTGTATTTGCTGATGTTCACTTTCCTGCAGCCTTGGGGGAGGGGGGGGTCTGATGCTAGTTGGGAATCTGCTTGTAGATTTGACTTCAGACCCAGTGGCCTGCAAGTGAGTTGGTTTACCACACCATTGTTGTATGGAAGATGAGCTTATATCGTTTACTGCAATCTGAAAGGGCAGAAATTCTATTTTATTATAAAGTCTGGGACAGGGAAGTAATAGAGGATATTGGTAATTTGGCCTCTGCCCTGTGGGAGCTGTTGTTCTATGCATTCCAGAAATGTTTACATGCTCATGAGGTGTGTAGTACTCAGTAGGGATTTCAGAGAAGGGGGTGGGCTCCCAAGGGGCTTGTAATCTGTGGGGTCTAAGGCATCCTTAGGAAACGGCCAACAGTGCAAGTGTTTTGTGGTTAAAGAGTGTATATTCGGCCGGGCTCAGTGGCTCAGCCTGTAATCCCAGCACTTTGGGAGACTGAGGCGAATGAATTGCCTAAGCCTAAGCCTGCAAGTTTGAAACCAGCCCAGGCAACTTGGTGAGACCTCGTCTCTACAATTAAAAAAAAAAAGAGTATGTATTCTACTCTGACTGCTCCTGCTGGGTATTTGGCAGCCATTTTAGACTCAGCCTTGCCTCCCTTTCAGTTCCCTATGTCATAGTTGTCCGTGTCACTTGGGGTCAGAACTTGTGCCGTCACTTCTTTCTCCTCTTCAAGTCCTGTTGTTCTCGTCACGTCTCTCATGTCTACCCTTCTTCCGTTCCTCTTTAGCACCCTGATTTCTCCCCAGCTCTCTGCAGCTCTGACTTAGGATGGGGTCCCCTACTCGTACATGTAGCAGAGCCCACCCTCGTTTGTCATTCTGGCGTAGCTCTTCCAGAGACAGGTCTGCTTGCCTCAGACGTTTCCAGTAGTTCTTCATGGGCGATAGCAGGACTTGTTTTTCTCTAACCTGAGGTCCCTCATTGAGGTGGGCACATGCCCTTGGAAATGCAATGCATAGTGTTAGCACACAGCTTTTGCCAGAGTCACCAGTGGTCCCATGAGTCACTGCGGATAAGAACAGCCAACCTGCAGGTCGTGTCCGGTTTTGACTCAGCCATCAAAGCCTGCCCAGGCTGCCCTCAAACCAGCCTTTCTTCTCTCTGCTGTCCTCCAGGCCCTAGTGTTGCCAGCCCTGCTGTTTTCATGGTCTTGACCTAATTAGCTTTAGTTGGCTTTTCCTGCTCTCACTGCCCTGCTACATTCATTAATTTAGAAAGCAGCTCAGCAAACACGCTCTGCTGTGAACGTTCCTTCTGCCTTCTTGCCTCAGCTCACCCTCACCCCTTCTCTCTCAGTTCTTTCTGGTGCTTTCTTTTTCAGTGCCCAGCTCGCAAATTCTTGTACTTCCTTCCCGGCCACTTTGTTTCAGAGTGCTTTCTTCTCTTCCTGAATGTATTTGGCTCTCTAGTCTTTGCCATTCATCTGGTGTGTTGCCTTGAATTGTTAAATATGGAACCCCAGAACCCCTTCATTTGCTGCTTGTATTTCATCACCTACAATACAGAACCTTACATGTCAGAATTAAGAAGGAATTATTTTGCAAATTTATCTGAAATGAAAGAGTACAGATAAAAATTAAGCGAGACATACATATCCTTTAAGAAATACTTTCACAGCTGGGCACAGTGGCTCACACCTGTAATCCCAGCACTTTGGGAGGCGGAGGCAAGAGGATTGCCTGAGTCCAGGGGTTCGAGACCAGCCCTGGCAATTTAGTGAGACCTTATTTCTACAATTAATCAAAATTAGGTGGGTGTGGTGGCACATGCCTATGGTTCCAGCTACTTGGAAGGCCAAGGCAGAAGGATAACCTGAGCCCAGCAGGTTGAGACTTCCGTGACAGTGAGTGTGCCACTGCACTCTGGGCAACAGAGTGGGACTCCAACCCCCCAAAAAAGAAAAAACAGAAATACATTCACTTACCCACAGGTTTCTTGGTTCTGGCCTTAATATTTTATATTATGGTCACTCTTAGTTTTATCTGATAGTAACCTTAGTGATCCCTTTATCTCGCAAAATGAGAACATGGACCTTTGATTGAGTTCTCTGGCCCCACCCTCCAAGCAGCTATTTCAGATCAGAGATGATGAGAATATGTGCTTCCTTATATTCTTTCAAAATCAAACCTCAGGACCATGCCATTTAACATAATGCTCATTCACATTTATTTTATTTCTTTTTTATTTTTATAGAATTCAGACTGGTCTTGAATTCCTGGGCTCTAGCAGTCCTCCTGCCTCGGCCTCCTTAAGGGCTGAGATTATAGGCATGAGCCTCTATGCCCAGCCCATGTTTATCTTAAACTGGTGTCATTGAGCTTGAAATTATCCCCCCTTCGTGTATGGTTTTTCAAAAGTGAAGACCTATTTTTCCCTTTGTTGATTGTCTTTGTTAAAAGGGCCCGAACGATGAAGAAATCTAATCAGTATACTCTTCATGGAAAAGTAACACACAAAACTTGTATAATCACTACTTCAATATTCTGGGTAAAATTTATAATCTGCCTGGAACAGGTTTGTACAGAGAGGCTGTCGTGGCAGTCTAAGGAAGAGAACAGAGAGTTATCCTTAGGCTAAATAAAAGGCTTTATGAGGCTTTTGGACCACAAGGAACAGTAGCCCTGGGAATTGCCACTTCTTGGCCTGATGCTGGTTTTCTATTACATTGTGAAGACAGCCTTCTAGCTTCCTCTGAGTTGAATATATTTTGTTTTGAAGTGTCTTGCCTAAGGGGTCTCTAGCATCCTGGTGTTTTCTGCCATCAAGGGGAATTGGACTCCCCAGCTTATAGGACTTTGCAGCCAACACTTGTCTGCCGTTTCTTTTATAGTCAGGGTCTCACTCTATTGCCCAAGCTGGAGTACAGTGGCACAATCACAGTTCACTGCAGCCTCCACCTCCTGGCCTCAGGTGATCCTTCTGCCTCAGCCTTCCAAAGTGCTGAAACTTTTTTTTTTTTTTTTTTTTTTTGAGTTGGAGTCTCACTCTGTCACCCAGACTGGAGTGCAGTGGCCGCTCCCGGCCACTGCAGCCTCGACCTGCTGGGCTCCGGCGATCCTTCTGCCTCAGCCTTCCAAGTAGCCGGAATTACAGGCATGCACTACCACGCCTGGCTGATTTTTTGATTTACTGTAGAGATGAGGTCTCACTGCCCAGGCGGGTATCGAACCCGCGGGCTCAGGCAGTCCACTCACCTCAGCCTCCCAAAGGCGTGGGATTACAGGCTGAGCCACCAAGCCCGGCTTGGAACTTTTTTTTTTGAGTAGGAGTCTCACTCTGTTGCC
The DNA here is from genome assembly GCA_027257055.1 of Cephalopachus bancanus. Taxonomy (NCBI): domain Eukaryota; kingdom Metazoa; phylum Chordata; class Mammalia; order Primates; family Tarsiidae; genus Cephalopachus; species Cephalopachus bancanus. The sequence continues at coordinate 873,245 of JAPVLO010000007.1, forward strand.
CAGGCTGAAGTGCAGTGGCACACTCATGGCCACCTCAGCTGTGCAAGTAACTGGAACTACAGGCACATGCCACCACCACACTCAGCTAATTTTTTTTTTTTGAGTTGGAGTCTCAAGGCCACCACAGCCCCAACCTGCTGGTCTCAGGTGATCCTTCTGCCTCAGCCTTCCAAGTAACTGGAACCACAGGCACATACCACCACACCTAGCTAACTTTTTGATTTTTGGTAGAAACGAGGTCTGACCATGTTGCCCAGACTGGTCTCAAACCCGTGGACTCAGGCAATCCTCTCGCCTCGACCTCTCAGAGTGCTGGGATTACAGGCGTGAGCCACTGTGCCTAACTTTATTGGCTTTTTAATTTCAAAAGCAGCGTATGTGGTGAAATTGATGTTGACATATATAGTATAACAGAAGCTTTAGATAAAGGAATTCATGTGACCACTGTTAGTTTAATGTGTAAAGGTAACTTTAAATATTTACTAGCTGTGAAAGGATGGTGTGGAATTAAAGCTACCTGAAAAAGAAAATTGTCATTTGTCACCTACATTTTTGGCAAGAGTGGGGAACAGGCTAGAGGGCAGCCTGCTCTTTAGGAGTCTAAAGTGGAGAGGAGCTTGCCTTGCCTGTGGTCACCTTGCTTCCTTGTCCTAAGAGGGAAGGGAAAGTACAGACTCTGGAAACCAAAGGGAACATACTAGACTCCAATTCTGTTGGTCTCAGTCAGTTCACTTCCTGCTTCTGTAACGTAGTGAGTTCACAAGTTCAGCAGTGCCCTTGGTTATTGGACCTCCTGCTGTAACCCTGCAAAACCTGCCCAAACTTACCCTGAGTTGGTTAGTCCACTTTTCATTTTTTGTTGTGCTCCTGCATATTTTAAAGTATTGGCCTGATTCACTTTCCTGATGTGAACCTCTAGCTCTCCTGAGGAAGGTATGAGGACCAATCACTAGAATCATTTTGTTTTGCAGGTCACGAGAAGAGAATTCTTTCTAGATGGGAGGTCACCTCCACACCCAGACCACCTTTCTTGCCTTGCCTGTTTTGGCGTCTGCTGCCTTAAATGTTCATACCACGTTGAGTGTCTTATTCCACAATGCAATGTTTCTTCCTTTGCCTTTTTCTACACTTCGATGTGCCTACATATTCTAAACTGTACCTGCTCCACAAGATGGTGACGCCCTCTCCTGAGACAGGATGCTCTTCTGAGAAACATGCTGCTCTCTCCTCGGAATCTGGATTTGAAGATGGATCCTGTCTCCTCACCACATGAGAGTCAGCGAAGTGTTTAAAAACTGCTGCAAGACAAACATGCTCCAGTGTGTCAGTTAGGAGAGCATGCTCAGAGGACTGTCCCAGCAGAGACACCAAACTTTGTTTTCAGGGTGAATTTCTTATTTCTGCCATCTTTTGGAATAAATTATTTTTCTGCTTTCTATGGAAATCTGGCTTTGGTGTTTGTAAAGCTCATTTTTGTAAGTTTTTTTATCCCTCGATAATGCCTTTTTAAAAAACAATTTTGCCAGGCAAAGTGGCTCACGCCTGTAATCCTAGCACTTTGGGAGGCCAAGGTGGGAGTATTGCTTGAGGGTCAGGAGTTTGAGACCAGCCTGGGCAACATAGACCTCGTCTCTACAAAAAATTTAAAAATTAACCAGGCCTTGTGGCACACACCTGTAGTCCCAGCTACTCAGGAGACAGAGGTGGAAGGATTGCTAGAGCCCAAGAGGAGATCGATGCTGCAGTGAGCTGTGATGGTGCCATTGTACTCCTCCAGCCTGGGTGACAGAGTGAGACCCTGACTCAAAAAATTAAAAAGGTTTTTTAGTCTAAACTGAGGCTGGACGTATAAGCCCTGCCATGCTGTCTGGGATGCCTGAGAAGATTGGTAAGTACTTCTTAATCATTCAGTAACCATTTGAGCCTGCTGTAGCCACGGCACTACCAGGATCAAAGATATGTATGTTGGGTCCCCACAAGTTCACGAGCTTATGTGCTATTTGGAGAGATAAGGTAGCATACATAGAGTTACACTATAAGACAGTGTTTTACCATTGTTCTTAAAAATGGTTCTGAGGTGAGCTGGTCGAGGATAACCACCAGTCACAAGGACAAGGCAGTGAGTGCCATCAAGGTGGATTTATCACCCTCAGACTCGAGATAGAAATCTAGAGTGATCAGAAGCCCAGGGCTGGGGGCGGTGATTTGGTGTTTTGGTAGCAGGCATCTCTCTCAATTCACTATTTGGGGGCTTTATTAGTTTTAAGAAATTAATAATTAAAATAGGCCTGCATTTTCCCCATCTCGTGGCTTTTTGACAGCCAGCCAAGAGTGGGTTTCCTGTTGTGCAGTTTGTACTTTTCTATTTCTCCCAAACTGTCTGAACATATTACTTTGCTATGCTTATGACCAAAAGTGAGTTTCACGTTCAAGTGACTTTCCTGCTTTCATTTCTTCTCATTCTTTTTTTTTTTTTTTTTTTTTGAGTTGGAGTCTCACTCTGTTGCCCAGACTGGAGTGCAGTGGCTGCTCCCAGCCACCGCAGCTTCGACCTGCTGGGCTCCGGCGATCCTTCCGCCTCAGCCTTCTGAGTAGCTGGAATTACAGGTGTGTGCTACCATGCCCGGCTAGTTTTTTATTTTATTGTAGAGATGAGGTCTCGCCTGCCCGGGTGGGTCTCGAACCCGTGGGCTCAGGCAATCCACTCACCTCAGCCTCCCAAAGGCGCGGGATTACAGGCTGAGCCACCGAGCCCGGCTCTTCTCATTCTTTACTTGCATTTTGAACTTGAAATTTTTCTGCGAGTTAGGCAACTTTGTACTTTAGCTAATATTGTGGAATACATAAAACAATGAAAACTTGAAGCTCAGGGAGCCATGATAATATAAGGTAACCCCATTGTTGATAGGTAAGGAATCTGAGTCCAGACAGGGAGAATTGCTTGCCCAGTTTAACATAGCTGGTCAGAGTCAGGCTGGGGAGTTGGATCTTATGCCTGATTTCCATTATCGAGCACTCTTCACTGGCCTCCCTGTCTTCCTCAGAGCTATGCTTGCTGGGAGCCAAGCTGGGACTCTGGTGAAAGAGAGTTCTACCCCTGCAGATGACCAAGCTGTCTCCCACCATAACAACTTTTATGACCCTTAATAAATGTTTATCATCTCAGAAAGCAATGCTGGTGGTTACTGTGAGTACGTAAGAGGATGCCACAGAAATAAGACATTCACCCTGAAAGTAGAGTTTGTTGTCTCTGCTGGGACAGTCCTCTGAGCATGCTCTCCTGACTGGCACACTGGAGCATGTTTGTCTTGCAGCTGTGTTCCCAGATTCCCCAAGCCCTGCAGCCCGTTATCGCTGGGGTGAGTCTGAAACCTTCCCAGCTCTCACCCTAGGCTCTTTCCAGCAGACTACAATGTCTTTTTCCCCCCCTTTTCTTTTTTTGAGTTGGGGTCTCACTCTATCTCCCAGACTGGAGATCACCGCAGCCTCAAACCATGGGCTGAGGGACCCTCCCTCCTCAGCCTCCTGAGTAGGTAGGACTACAGGTAAGCACCACCATGCCTGGCTAATTTTTATTATTTTTTTGTGGGGATAAGGTCTTGCTATGTTGCCCAGGCTGGTCTTGAACTCCTGGACTCAAGCAATCCTCCTGCCTTGGCTTCCCAAAGTGCTGGAATTACAGGTGTGAGCCACCATGCCCAGCCCACATTTTCTTTCTTTTTTTTTTTACTTTGAGCTGGAGTCTCACTCCGTTCCCCAACCTGCTGGGCTTTGGCAGTCCTTCTACCTCAGCCTTCCAAGTAGCTGGAACTCTAGGTGTGTGCTACCATGCCCAGCTAACTTTTTTATTTATTGTAGACACGAGGTCTCGCCAAATTGCCAGGGCTGGTCTTGAACCTGTAGGCCCAGGCAATCCACTCACCTTGGCCTCCCAAAGTGCTAGGATTATAGGCTGAGCCACCGAGCCCAGCCACATTTTCTTTAACAGTTCCCTTGCTTTGGTGTTTGCTGGGGCCTGGATTGGAAGGAGCTCCATCTAGTCTTTTCAAAGAATACTGAAGAGGTTCTGCTCCAGAGCCTTTCCAGGTGGACGTGGTGTGGTCCCCTGGGGCGGTCCCCTGGGGCGGTCATTAGACTAAGAGAAAGCGTAGGTTTGCAGTCTTAACTCCGTCACTTGCTATGTAACTTGGGGGAAATCATTAAATTCTGAGCCTCAGTATTTTCAGCTATAAAATAGGGATAGTTCAAACCTTTTTACTGTCTGTTACTAAATTAGATGTTGGTTGTGTAGATGACATTTAAATTATAATAATCCACAAAGGGTGTTTTCCAAAGAAATGACCAAATCCCCAGGGCACATTGACAGTGCCTTAATATTAAACTAGGACCCAGAGGGATAGCTGAGTGATTTTTTTTTCTACATATGGTCATCTGTAGAAAAATGATAGTCATTTGTACTTGGGGACAGAGGGTTTACAAAAAAATAAAAGGCACTCGTCCCAGGCCCCCAGTCCTGAACTCTGAGCCAGAAGCAATCCTAGCTTAAGAGGCTAGGCCACGCTCTTTTGTCCCTTCTAGGTTCTACTAGCTTCTATACCAGGATGGAAGTATTGCTGGCAGGCTTTTGAAGATGGAGTCTGAGGCTCCATTGGTTTCTCTTAGCATTGTTTTTGTTGTCTTCATTAAGCATATAATGTCTGTACCTTTGTCACTGGCCCAGTAGTATTTTATCATATCTTTCCTCTTACATTGCTCTAGGAGTAGCAACTTTGTGTTGTATCTTGCCAACTTTTAGCAATGGAAGGTGATTGGCCTTGCTGAGGCCGATTTAGAATTGAGAAATTATTTTAGGCAGCAGACAGCAGACACTCTTGCTGCTGTTCTCTCATTGTGCCCTTCACAATGTATCTTTTTAATAAATTTACCTTTCTTAACTCATTAAAAAAAAGAGAGAAATTATTTTAAATATTGTCCAGACTCAGGGAAATTCAGCCCTGGATTTTGTCTTCTAAGAATTGAGAGTCAATTGTTCCTTTATTAACAAAATTTAAATGATACTTAAAAACATAACTTGGCATTCTAGAACACTTTTGTTACTCCCTCTATGCAAAAGCTCTCTTCTGTTTGGGAGAACAATAGTGTTTAAAATGGAGATGGAGACTAAAGCAAAATTGCATTACTCTCCCCCAGTCCCTTTATTTCAACTGTCTCTCAAGAACTGAGTGGATGAAATGAATTGTAGAAAATCCATAATTTCTTTTTTTTTTTGAGTTGGAGTCTCACTCAGTCGCCCAGACTGGAGTGCAGTGGCTGCTCCCGGTCTCCGCAGCCACGACCTGCTGGGCTCCGGCGATCCTTCTGCCTCAGCCTTCCAAGTAGCTGGAACTATAGGCGTGCGCTACCACGCCCGACTAATTTTTGATTTATTGTAGAGATGAGGTCTCGCCAAGTTGCCCGGGCAGGTCTGAAACCTGCGGGCTCAGGCAATCCACTCACCTCAGCCTCCCAAAGTGCTGGGATTACAGGTTGAGCCACCAAGCCCGGCTGAAAATCCATAATTTCAAAGGGAAAAAAGTACATAGCATAATAACATAGTAAAGGATATTTATCACAGTTGATTAATTGTAAACAGCCTTAATGCCCAAAATAATGAGATGCTTAAAAGACAGCAAAACTAACATTGCTTATTTCTGGATGCTAGTTATAAATGATCTTCGTTTTCTTTCCTATTCAGCATTTTTCTCCAATGAAAATGTAGTAGTTTAGTTAAAAGAAACAGCAGAAGTTACTTTAATAAAAAAAAGATGATAGATGGGGAGACACCCCTTATCAACAAGGGTGCCTGAATGAGGCATATTTGTATACCTAACCCTTAACTGTACCCCACAATATCAAAATTAAAATATTGATAGAAAAAAGATAATAGAATATTATGTTAAGAGAAAAAACCCAGGATTTTAAACTTCTGTACATAGAAAAGAGCCTGCTAGGAACTAGAACAAAATGTTGAAAGTGATTCTTTTTTTTTTTTTTTTTTTTTGAGTTGGACCTGCTGGGCTCTGGCGATCCTTCCGCCTCAGCCTTCCAAGTAGCCGGAATTACAGGCATGCGCTACCACGCCCGACTGATTTTTTGATTTGTTGTAGAGATGAGGTCTCGCTGCCCAGGCGGGTCTCGAACCCACGGGATCAGGCAATCCACTCACCTCAGCCTCCCAAAGACGCGGGATTACAGGCTGAGCCACCGAGCCCGGCTGTGATTATTTCTTTTACAATTTCATGTGTTACCCAAATTTTCCACAAATAGCATGCATTACTTTTATAATCAGGAAAAGGATTATTTTGGGGGCAACCATTGTCAGAAGTGTTGTATGTCCATCAAACATTATATGACACACATACACCTTTTCTTCTTCAAGTTATTAAGGGCCAGGGGAATGAAGTTAGCTGGATTTTTTTTTTTTTTTTGAATTGAAGTCTCACTCTGTCGCCCAAACTGGAGTGCAGTGGCACGTTCCCGGCCACTACAGCCTGGACCTGCTGGGTTCCAGTGATCCTTCTGCCTCAGACTTCCAAGTAGCTGCAACTACAGGTGCGTGCTACCACACCTGGCTAATTTTTTTTTTAATTGTAGAGATGAGGTCTCCCCAAGTTGCCCAGGCAACACTTAAGCTATTCTGAATCAATGTAAATCAACGTGTTAACAGAGAGATTGTGGTTAACTGTTTCCATTGTGCAAGGCAGAGTGCCGTTATAACTCAGCCCTGCAGCATGGGGACATGATTGTCATTCTGCCCACAGGGAAGAGTGGGAGCCTGGGGCGTTACTGTTCTGGGGTCCCACATGGGTTAGGAAAAGCCCCATGGTTCTTTCACTCCCTTCTTTCACTCCCAGCTGCTCACCCAGGCTGTGCCTTCCCTCTATTAGAACCTGTCCCTGGGAAGTGTCCTGCCCCCATGGCCCTGACTCCCACGTCTCCTCTTCCCTGCCTGCCTTTAGACCTGAGGATCACCCACTGCTAAAGGCAGGCAGGGGAAGAGGAGACATGGCTGCCCTGCATGGGACAGCCATTGTGAATGGCCCTGGCTGTCAGCACCATCCATACCCCAGCTTACAAAATATTTCTACAAACATTATCCCAGGGGTAAGTGGGACACACATTCCTTTTAATAATGTGTATTTATTTAATTATTTAGAGTCAGGGTCTCAACTCTGTCACTCAGGCTGGAGTACAGTGGCACAATCATGGTTCACTGCAGCCTTGATCTCCTGGGCTCAGGGGCTCCTTCCACCTCAGCCCCCCAAGTAGCTGGCACCACAGGCATGCATCACCACACCTGGATAATTTTTTAATTTTGTGTGGAGATGAGATCTCGCTATGTTGCCCAGGCTGGTCTCAAACTCCTGGGCTCAGGGACTTCTCCCACCTCAGCCTCCCAAAGTGCTGGGATTACACATATTCTTCTTTTATAGTTGGAGAAACAGATCAATAATATATCAGGGGCCAGGTGCCGAAACACATGCCTGTAATCTCAGTACTTTGGGAGGCCTGGAACCCCACCACCCTCTCAACTTAGCCCCAGGGGCATGTCCTAGAGGTACTTCTCCACCTTATTTCCTTTCTGAGGTGTGGCCCCTCCATTCCCAAAGCAACCTTTGCTTGTCTCCATCACCACAATTGTATGGTTCTCAAGTCTTTTTCCAGAGGCTACAGAAGCGTTACTGGGCAGAATCTCAGTTTGTTCACTTGCTTGATCCCTACAGTCTCGTACATAGTAGGTGCTCAATAAATGTTCATTCATTGAAAGTTGGCTTGGGGAAAAAAAGTGAGAAATCAGTTTTTTAAAAAAAATTCAGAGTCTCATTCTCACCCAGGCTGCAGTGAATGACACTCATGGCCACTACAGCCTTGACCTGCTGGGCTCAGGTGGTCCTTCCATAGCTGGAACTACACACACATGGCACCATGCTCTGCTGATTTATTTTATTTTGTTGTAGAGATAAGGTCTTGTCATGTGGCCCCAGACTGGTCTTGAACCCCTGGGCTCAGGCAATCCTCTTGCCTCAACCTCCCAAAGTGCTGGGATTACATGCAGGATCTACCATTCTTGGCCTAGAGATCAACTTTTTTTTTGGTAAATTCAAGTCTCTAGGTATTGAGTTTGCTAAAGCAAGGGTACAACTGTCTGACTTAGAGCTCTAAGGTCTTATGGATCAGCTTCATGGGCAGCCACACAGGGCTTCTTGCTAAGAAGGGCCCTGCAACTTGGTTTGATGCTCTGCTCTCTTATTTAAATTGTTAATAATTTTTAAATAAGAGTCCCTGCATTTTCATTTTGCACTTGGCCCCACAAATTATGCAGCTGGTTCTGCATACTAGAATGTGTCCCTCTGACCTCCCTGAGCCTTAATTGGAATCCACAACCGTCTGTAACCCCTGAAAGCACCTACAGAATTTGGTGTCTGTATACTTGTGTTTTTTTGCGAACAGGTCTGTGGCTTTCATCAGACCCCCAGAAAAGATCAGAACCCTGGTTATTAACAATAACAATGGCTATCTTTTACCTGGTGTTTATCGTGTGCCAGGCCCTGAGGACTTTACATATGTTACCTTGTGCTTTGCCAGATTTACTTGGGTCAAGGCAGGGCTGAGAGTTGTAGTACCTGTTTTCTGCCTTTCTACTGCTCCAACTCCTCTGTTCCCCACCCAGAGAGGAGAGAAGAAAACCGCCCACCAGGTCCTCCCTTCTCCTACAGTGTTTCCAGGAGCCTAAACCTGTGTCACTCCTCCCTTTGTGAGGAGGAGGCAAGAACCACCCCCACTTTGTCCTAATCCCCACTTAAATTCTCACCATGACTCCCAGTCTTCTGCAAGGTGGCTTTGTCTTCTGCTGAGCTGGGGAGAGATGACTGGGTAAGTGGACAAGAGACGCCCCTCGTGTCAGGCTGACTGGCTTTTGGACCACCGGGAATGACTGCAGCCAGCTCCCCAAGACTCCTGCAGACAGAGACCCTCAGGCTTTAGCCTGAGTGAAGGAGACACTGCCCGGGTGTCCTTGGTTGACATGGAAAGGCAGAGACAGCCCTGCTGGAGCCTTGGTGGGAGGTACTGGTTATGGAGGCTGAGTAAGGAGGAGACTCAGTCCTTTCTCCTGGTCCTGCCTCTCTTCACACAGGACACTCTGCAGTTGGCATTCAGGTTTGAATGCACTTTCTGTCCCACTCCTGCGACTGCAGAATGTTGTACCCATTTATCTTACACATCCCATCTTGGAGTCTGGGCCTTGAGAAAACAAGATGAAAATTCAAAAGGACTGGCAGGCACAGTCCTGAGTTTTGCTGAGGAAAATGTATGACTGTGGATTGGTGAGTTAAACAAATAATTAGGATACATAGGACCCCTAACTCTGCCATCGGTTCTCTGAACCCTTACTGCTTACTGCTTTTCTTTGGAAACCACCCTGAACTGTTCCTCCCTCACCAGGCATCCAGCACCACGGGATTCCGCTAGGCCAGGCCCCTGGGTGCAGACCTCCATTTGCAGAGCCACAACCCATGCTCGTGGCCGCAGGTCACGTTTCCTGCTTCTTATCCATCTGTTCCCCACCTTCTGTCTGTATCCTCCTCCCACTTCTGGCCTCCCCAACAGCGTGTCTTATTGTGCCAGTCCTTTGGGAGTCTTTCCTCCAACAAATGCTAGATTGTTCTTGCTCCTCGTCTTCCTGGTTTGCTATCAGTTGTACTTGCTGATACTTACAGGGTATGTTCAGCACAGCACTGACAACAGAACAAAACCCCCAAACCATAGGAATGATGAATTGTCTTCAAAGGATCCAGTGTTAGGCCAGGCTCAGTGGCTTAGCCTATAATCCCAGCACTTTGGGAGGCCGAGGCGAGTGGATTGCCTGAGCCCATGGGTTCGAGACCAACCCAGGCAACTTGATGAGACCTTGTCTCTACAATACATAAAAAATTAGCTGGGTGTGGTAGAATGCGCCTGTAGTTCCGACTACTTGGAAGACTGAGGCGGAAGAATCGCCAGAGACCAGCAGGTCGATGCTGGGATGACCATGAACGTGCTACTGCACTCCAGTCTGGGTGACGGAGTGAGACTCTGCCACTCAAAAAAAAAAGAAAAAAGGTTCCAGTCTTCGATAAAACAATTTTAAGAGGAATGCTGCCTTAGAAGATAATGGAATCCTGAAACCCTCTGAGTTGCTCTGGAACCTGAATGTGTCTTGTTCTTAACAAGGGCACTAGGGCATCCCTTCTGATGACCTCCTCGACTGTTGATTGTCAGCTTTCCAGATCAGTCCCCTTTACTAGGCTCTGAGTTCCTCCAGGGTAAGGTGTGTGTCTTCAGCGTATACAGTAGGTGTTCAACAAATGTCCATTTCTTTATCTCTCTCCTTTTCCTTCCCTACCTGTCACTAAGCACAGGCTGGAATATGAGCTTACCTAATGAAGTGCTTTGCATTCCCCATAACTCAAGGCTAGGCTAGCATTTATGCCCACTTGATTTCATTGAAGCAATAATACCAACACACATGAAGAGTACCAGGGCACAAGTACATAAGTGCTCAGTTGGGTGGTAGAGGAAAGGAGATTACTGAGGGCAGAAATAGACGTGGGAGAAATAGATTCCATGAAAGAGGCAAGATCTTAAGCCAGGGAAGATGTCTAGGATTTAGATATTATCTGTTCATTCAGTCGAGCAGGCTCCTAAACCATGGCAGGCCTGGTGCTAGGTAAGGGGAGTGGGGTGGGGTGAGGAATCAAGGTAAATCAATAAATGATCAACTAGAAATGGACTTTTGGGACCAAACATGGTGCCTCATGGGAAAGTAAGAAACAGGCTCAGAGCACTCACTGTGTCCTATTGAGAGATCAGGCAGTAGGAAGAACTGACCTTTCTTCTTCCCAAAAAGAATTTTTAAAATTTTCATTTTTATATGTTTTATTTATTTATTCATTTATTTATTTATTTTTGAGTTGGAGTCTTACTCTGTAGCCCAGACTGGAGTGCAGTGGCCACTCCCGGCCACCGCAGCCTCGACCTGCTGGGCTCCAGCGATCCTTCCGCCTCAGCCTTCCAAGTAGCTGGAACTACAGGTGCGCACTACCACGCCTGGCTAATTTTTTGATTTATTGTAGAGATGAGGTCTCGCCAAGTTGCCCAGGCGGGTCTCGAACCCGCGGGCTCAGGCGATCCACTCACCTCAGCCTCCCAAGGCGTGGGATTACAGGCTGAGCCACCGAGCCCAGATTTTTATATGTTTTATTTATTTATTTTTTTGAGTTGGAGTCTCACTCTGTCACCCAGACTGGAGTGCAGTGGCCGCTACCGGCCACCGCAGCCTCGACCTGCTGGGCTCCAGCGATCTTTCCGCCTCAGCCTTCCGAGTAGCCGGAATTACAGGCATGCGCTACCACGCCTGGCTGATTTTTGGATTTATTGTAGAGATGAGGTCTTGCTGCCCAGGCGGGTCTCGAACCCGCGGGCTCAGGCAATCCACTCACCTCAGCCTCCCAAAGGTGCGGGATTACAGGCTGAGCCACCGAGCCTGGCTGATTTTTATATGTTGTAAATTTTATTTTTATAGAGACAGGATCTTGCCATGTTGTCCAGGTTTGTCTTGAACTCCTGGGCTCAAACGATCCTCCTGCCTCTGACTCCCAAAGTGCTAGGATTACAGGCATGATCCACTGTACCTGGCTTTAATTTTCACTTTTTTTTTTTTTGAGGTGGCCTCACTCTGTCTCCCAGCCTGGAGTGCGGTGGCACACTTACAGTCACCCCAGTGTCGACGTGCTGGCCTCTGGCAATCCTTCCACCTCAGGCTTCCAAGTAGCCAGAACTATAGATGCATGCTGCCACGCCCAGCTATTTTTTGATTTACTGTAGAGACGAGGTCTCACCAAGTTGCCCAGGCTGGTCTCAAACCCACAGGCTCAGGCAATCCACTCGCCTCGGCCTCCCAAAGTGCTGGGATTACAGGCTGAGCCACCGAGCCCGGTCAGACTTTTGAAGATGATCAAGTGCAGTGGTGAGAAGAGAGGAAAGAGAACAAGGAATTCGGTCTATAGCTGACTGTGAGCATTCAATTGAGATAACTCACTGCCTTTGGACCAGCCCAAAGAATAATTTTTAGGTGGCATGAATGAAGGATGGATGCCAATTGCCAACTATCAATCAGTATCTTTCCAATTCACCTTCAGCAGAACTGCAATATTCTCAGGAAGAAAATCAGTTTTCAGTGTCAGAAGGACACAGTTTTTCCTGGAGATCTTCCAGCTTTGAGTTAATTAATCTCACTTCTAAAGCTGTGAAATCTTAAAAAATCACACAGGTCTAGAGGGGCCCGGAAAGAAGACACTTAGACTGGAAATGATTACACTCACATAAAAGATGTGTGCATGATCAGCAGGCAGGGTTCCATTTACACAGTGTAAGTCAGGCCATAAGGAAAGCAAGGACCAGTGGCAATGTTTTAATTCTTTCAGGATGTGGGCTCAGTGTTAAAGCTAAAAGGATTGTAGAGAGCATCTCATTTTTGCCCTAATTTCTCATGGTGAAGAAACAAATGCTGAGAGGTTACTCTGGGCTTTACAGTTAGTGGCAGAGCGCAAGTTGGGGTCTTGGCTCCGAGAGTAGTTTTCCAAACACATGAAGGTTTCAAGTAAGTGGAATCTCTACACATACAAAGAATATTTCTGGAAAGATTCACAGAGTATGGGTAACTGTGGTCACCTCTGAGAAAGGGATATGAGTTGCCAGGAAACATTTGGGAGGGAGACTTAATATTCACTGAGTACTTTTTTGTACTGTTAGAATTCTGTACCATGTATATATGACTGTGTTGCTGAATCAAAAATAAATATTTTAAAAACTGCAATGGAGTCCTATGTATCCTTGGTTTTGTATTCCCCATTGTCTTATATTTGTATAAAACATGTTTTTTTAATTCAGCCTATCCCAGTCTGTAAGTTATTCCGCAAGAGCAAGGTTCAACACTTTGGAAATGACCATGTCTGTTGGTCACTACTTTGTGGCCAGAACAAGAAGAGCCTCCTGAACCTCAAGTCAGTGCGATTCCAGAGTCCCAGTTTCCTGCCAACTTTGACTGTGGCAGAATCTGGCAGGCTAAAACCCAGAGAAACACAAATCAATTAGGAGCCAGTGATTTCATTCACTTCAGAGCAGGATATAATCATTAATAAACCTTGACAGAAAGGTCTTCTTTAGCCAAAACTTCTTTCTTTCCAAGGCAATGGAAGATGCAAAGGCAGAAGTTCAGTGCGATTCACTAATCAGCACCTTTAATGGGCAGAGGCTCGTGTTAGAAGATGAACCTGGCTGCTCCCTGACTCCAAGGAATTGTTGCCCAGCAGAGGAGATGAAAATGCCTGTGTCCGTTGGGCAGTGTAACAATGGAAGAGCTAACCATCTGCCGGAGCTTTTCCAAATATAGTATTACAAGAGAAGATAGTCTGTAATGTATTCCGTGGAGATTTCATGAATGAGTCTCATGTGAACGACTTGGGAACACTTGGCTCAAACTTCCCAAGCTAGTTTTTCTGTACAGGTTTCAATTTTAAACTCCAGTTGATGTGCAAAATTAGAATGGGATATGTGTTAGACTTAAAAAAAATAATTATACTCCTGCTACTAACTGTATAGTAGGGGAAAATACTCATTTCTTCATTGGGTATTGAGGCCCTGCTGTGTGCTTGGCATCGTGAGGAACACAAAGGAGAGATGTACTCTTTTACCTTCCTCTTAGGTGTCTACATATACCTATCTGTTAATCTGCTACAGTCGTGAGTTATCCTTACTTGCTATTTAGTCTACAGTAGATATTCCAAATGATGCCCTTAAATATCCAATAATACTACCAGTCATTAAGTGCTTACTGTATGCCAGGTACTATGGTAAGTGCTTTATATGAATTATTTCACTTCTTACCAACTCCATAAGGTACTTACAGAGGAGGAAACGGCCTCAGAGAGGTGAAGTATAATAATTTGTGTTGGTTCACACCTGATGAAAAGGATTCAAATCCAGGTCATTCATTCAACTAGTATGTAATTACTACATATGTGCCAAGCATGGAAGATAAACAACATTGCCAGTCCTGGCTCTGCTAAAGATTATGATCTATGGAAGCCTTTTAGATTTTGACAATGACACCATACAACTTCCCTAAATCTATGCAAACGGGAGCCACATTCTCAAAAGCAAGTACTTCTACTGGCATCCTGAAGGAATCAAGTCAAATGTCTTTGTTCCCCAATCCTCCTTTCTCTGTGCTTACTAAAGACAGATTTGTGTTGTGTTCTGAGAAGATGAATTGCGTGCCCTTAAGAAACACAAAGCACTCTGGAAGGACAGGCTGTGGTAACACACTAGGGTTCCAGTCCTGGCTCATTTAGTAGCTGCTTGACAGTGGATAAGTTAACTCCTTTAAGCCTTTGGTTCCCCGTCTGAAAAACAAGTTTATTACTACTGCATGTGCTTGTAGGGAGAACTAATTGAGATGATGCGCCCACCCCACAGTACACATTCAATAAAGGGTCGTTGTTATTAATAGAATCAGGAAGCACAAGAAAACCTCAGGACAGAGTGTTATGAAGGCTTGATTGTCTAGGTGCTTCTAGAAGCGTTGTTTGCACAGCTGTGTAAAGACGCAGCCTGATTGATCCCTGTGTCTGGGGAGAATACGTGTTCAATAAATATTAGTTGAAGCAGTGAATGAACAAACGACTGAAGGCAAGGTCAGTCTCTTAAGATCTTCAGATGCGAGGGCCACCCATAAAACAGCATCGATACAATCTCCCTACTAATTAAGTTCACGTTCCCATGGCCCCTTCAAGTTTCAGTGAACTTTAACTGCAAAATGGGCAAACGGACACTTCAGGCCTCACCGCGCAATTTTTAGGTCTGATAAAACATTGCATGAAAGCCTTTGTAGAAGAAACACCTCTACAAACCTGCGAGTGTGGCTGGGTAGAGACAGCCCATGCCCACGCTGCAGTGGCAGGCGCCGAGCCCCCGCTCCGCCCTCTCTTCCTGGTTTTTCCCGGCAACCCGCCCCTCGGGTGTCACGTGACAGGGGTGACCAGCCGGGCCGGGCCTCGGATTGGCCGAGCTGCAGAACGCCTCGCGATTGGCCCAAGGCCGGCGGGCCCCCGCCTCCCTCCTCCTCCTCGCCGCGGCCCACGTGAGGGGGGCGAGTCACGCGATTTCCGGGAACCCGTCAGGAAGGACATAAACAAAACAAACCCGAAGCAGCATGGAGAGGGGCCGTGGCCCCTGCAGCGGAACCGGACCCAGCCCCTGAGCCGCCCCTACGCCCACAGGTGAGCGCTGCTACCCGCCGCCCGGAGCACGCGGGGCCTGCGCTGGAGAACTAGGGAGCGAGGGGCGGAGGAGGGCCGCTGGCCTAGGAAGCGTCGGCGCCGGGGTTCTGGGCCGGGCCGGCGCGGGGCGGGGGCCGGTACGAGGGCCGAGTCCGGGGGCGCGTGGGCCGCGGGCCACTGCCTGCGGGTCGCGGGGGCCCCGCTCCCCTCCCCCACCCCCGGCCCGGGACGGTTATATAAAAGCGGGGGGCGGCGGCAGATAGGACCCGCGAGCGAGCAGCAGGCTAGGCCGGTGGTGGGCCGCCCGGCCCTTCGCCGCTGCCTCTGAGTCTGGGGCCGTGGCTGCCGGCAACCGGCCTGTCAGAGCAGCGAGCGGGTGGGAGGGGCCGGGAGGGGAGGGGAGGCGAGGCTGGCGGGGGAGGAGAGAGAGGGGCGTGTGAGGAAGGGCCGGGGCCGCGGAGGTTGGAGCCAGGCTGGCAGGAGACGAGGAGGCGCGGGCTGGGGGTGGGGGATGTGGGCAGGGGTGTCTCGGGGGTAGCCGCTCCCCCTTCCGTCCCCGCCCCAGAGGCAACGGGCGAGAGGGGCCTCCCTCCCGGGATTTGTTTATATGTCTTCTCAAAGCAGCTTGAAGCGGCTCGGAGGCGTAGCTCTCGGAGCTGAGTGGCAGGGCTTGCTGTCCAATGGGGCAGGCGGACGGAGGCAGACGCACCAATGGGCATGGGGGAGGCGGTGCCGCGGGCCCCCGATTGGTTAGGCTGTGCCGGGGGTGGGTCGGGTGGGGCGGCCATGTTAGATGGGAGGGGACCTGTGTTGGTGGGTCACTGAGAGGGGAGGAGACAGGGCAAAGGGCGAGGGAGCCGGGCCGGGGGCATATTGGGTGTCCGAAGGCGAGTCCGATCGGACCAGGAAGTAGCTCAGGGGAGCCTGACCCCGACCCACCGCTGTCCTCACCCGAGCTGAGGAGGCAGGGAAGTACCGAGGGTAGTCAAGCCTCCCCTGGGGGTGGTTCCTGGGACTAGATGGATCCCAGTCTCTGGATTCTCCCTCTTTCTCGACCCTGCGCTTCCTGACAGACCTGGCCGCCAAACCCTGTAATCGCCCTCCTTTAACCCGAGAAGGCAAACCTTTCTCCTGGTTTCTGAGCTGACCTGAGTCTTAAGACTACCTTAAGGAGGTACTTGGATAACTAGCGGTCAGAATTTCTGAAGCAGGCCTCAGATAGGGGCAGGCAGTGAGGGGAAGTTTGGATTTTATGAACTGTGTAAAAGAAAACAGGACTGGAAAAGTCGAGAAAGTTGAGAACGGGGCGGGGTTTCCATTTTTTCATCAGGATGCCTTCTAAAAGATCAGGCCCCAAGCCCGTCTTCGTCTTGGTAGAAATGCCCCCGTGCTCACCTTAGTTGGTGCCTCACAGAAGTCAGCTTCCTGAGAAAACAGCCTAGAGAAAATGATTTAGTTTTGAAGGTTCTTCAGGGCTTTGTTTTGCGAATACCCTGCAGGTGAGAAATAGGATCAAGGCCTGACTTGTTTCTTTTAATGAAAGCAGAAAATAATACTTCTGTGTGAATCTTGTGATCTGTGGTAAACGGGTTGTCACTTGGTTGTACTTTTAAATGTTTTTTTCCTGTTTTCTTTTAATCTGGAATAGCTAGGAGATACATCAGAGGCAAAGGGGAAACTGGTATGAATGATCAGAAAGTCACTTATTTTACTTTAATTGTACTGTGATTATTTTGGCATCATGTTGGCCTTGTTAAATGCTTACTTTAGGCTTGCGTTAACATCAGTTTATAACCTGTGACTGCAAGGGACCAGGCTATTAGCAAGGGACCAGGCTATTGATACATCTTTAATTAAGCACTTAGGGCTAGGAACATGTCTTAGATATATCATGCAGGGGCTAATCTAGTGTTAGCTGTGTTTATGTAAGAATTCGCATTATCTCCAATTTTACTAACTGGATAAAAATAACTGGCAAATAAATGACTTAATCATTTTTGTATTAGTTCGGCATGGCTGACTCAATTCTGTTAAGAATGATATGTAAAAATATAATCCTTGATGATTTTATAGACTTCAGTCTTTACGTGTAACTTTTACAGTAAATAAAAATATTAGTATATTTATTTTACTAATTTTATTTTATCAGGCAGTATTGTTTTACTTTCTAAATCATAGCCCTTTACAATGCCAGAATTAGTTATAACAGACGCACAGCTGAAGTTAAAATAAAAATTGTTTTATTGATAAACAGAATATTCCAGGCAGTTTTCATTGTTGCATTGCTTGATAAAAGTAGGTGATTCACACTCATGCTTGGGACCCTGAGGCAGAAGGATAGCTTAGGGTCAGGAGTTCAAGACCAGCGTGGGCAACAGTGAGACACCCCCATCTCTACCTCCCCCCAAAATTAGCATTGCTTATATAATATTCTCATATTTTAAGAATGACAGATTCAACAGAACTTTGAGACTTTTAGACTAGTAAGCATAGCAGAAGCTAAATACCTCCAGAAGAGATTTTGGATGCTCCACTTAACAACTCATTCTCTGTCATGGTGGATGAAAACAAGCTTTTATACAGGCAGTGTCCTACTTAGTTTACTAGGTGGATGTGTGGGTTGTAGGATGTCAGCGTAGGGAGTAAAGGAATAACTAGTATGGTACCTGGTGGTGATTAGCTAAATACAAATGACAATGAAGTACAGTGAGTTTGTATGTTGATTCTATTAATGTAGCACAGTTTTAAAAATAGATTTAAATTCACTGTTTTAAAGTTTAATTTTTTTTCTTATTTTTTTTTTTTTGAGTTGGAGTCTCACTCTGTTGCCCAGACTGGAGTGCAGTGGCTGCTCCCGGCCACCTCAGCCTCGACCTGCTGGGCTCCAGCGATCCTTCCGCCTCAGCCTTCCAAGTAGCCGGAATTACAGGCATGCGCTACCACACCCGGCTGATTTTTTTTTTATTTATTGTAGAGATGAGGTCTTGCTGCCCAGGTGGGTCTCGAACCTGCAGGCTCAGGCAATCCACTCACCTCAGCCTCCCAAAGGCGCGGGATTACAGGCTGAGCCACCGAACCTGACTTAAAGTTTAATTTTTAGTCAGTATCAGCAATTACTTTATTTTGAAATAAATTAGCAGCAACTTGTTTCCATGTGGGTTTGAACTTGGATGTTTTGGGAAAGAATTCACTGAAAGTTCCACCATATTCAGTAGCTCATTCGAGAGAAGATAAACTCTTAGGCTAAACATATTGTCAGATTGTTGGTTTTTCTTATTCTAAAATGGGTCAACAATCTTGTTTTCGTATAGGAGCATATAGTAAATATTTAGACTGTTTTGACCATACAGTCTCTACAACTACTGAACTTCGCAATTTGTAGCTTGAAAACAGCCATGGAAAATGTACTTCGGCTGTATTCCAATAAAACTTTATTTGCAAGAACAGGCTGTGCCTCCATTTGTGCCTCCATGCTGTAGTTCATCAACCTCTGTTGTAAGATGTTAGTCATTGGGTTTTACCTGCTTGATGTTAAGATATATAAATAAACACGTCAGGTAATATTTGAGCACTTGCAGAATGTGTCCGTCTCCTGCCTTGAAGAACTTTTAGTACAAGAGCATTTGGCAATATATTTTATATTTTTTCTTCATTTACATATAAATGTTTCCCTGAAAAGCTATTTAAAGCAGATATTGTATAAGTCCTATTTATTTTAGAGATGTGTTCTGACTGAAAAAAACTTTGACTCTAAGATACGATACCTAATATATTATGTCCTCATGGGGCTTAAAAGTGCATTTAGCCTATCAATTACTAACAAAACCATACAACTGTTTCAAGAGGTGTTCGTCAAGTGAACAGTCAACACATGTTGTTCTTATATTCAGATATATCATACTGTTTACTGAGAAGCCACATTGAGTGTGTCATTGCCTGAGATCTTTGTAGAATTACCTAAATAGGGTAGGTTGCTTTTTCTTTTTTTTTGTTTTGTTTTGTTTTTTGTTTTTCTGAATTGGAGTCTCACTCTGTCGCCCAGACTGGAGTGCAGTGGCATGCTCCTGGCCTTCGCAGTCTTGACCTGCTGGGCTCCGGCGATCCTTTCGCCTTAGCCTTCCAAGTAGCCGGAATTACAGGCATGCATTACCACACCCGGCTGATTTTTTTGATTTATTGTAGAGATGAGGGCTTGCCAAATTGCCCAGGTGGGTCTCGAACCCACGGGCTCAGGCAATCCACTCGCTTCAGCCTCCCAAAGTACGGAATTACAGGCTGAGCCACCAAGCCGGCTAGGTTGCTTTTTCAAGGCCCAAAAAGATACAGGTTGCCTCTCCTTTCCTTCCTTGGAAAATGTCAAGTGGTATGAAGTGCCCAGCGAAGCAGAGATACCGTAATCTAAATATATTACACTGGCACATACTTAATTTTTTGATAGCTTTTGCTGTGTTTTATGTAATATTTTGTCATTTTTGTTGACTTGAACTGGATTTCAAATGGAAACATCAAAGTTTAGAAAAGTTTTGACTTTGGCAAACTGAAAAGCGCCTGCTGTCTGACTGGCTGACTACGGGTAATCTCAGTTTATTAATTTGTAATGGTAGAGACTAATGATGTTTTCCATCTCACAGATACTGGGAAATTTTTACTTAATTTGTTCTCAATCTCTTGAACTTTGAATATGCTAATATTTCAAGCTGCTTGGAACCAGCTCTTAAATCTGGATTGGATTTTCTGTTGGCTTCCTTTCCTTCTCAGTTATCTTTATTAGCATTTGCCCACTCTGCAGTGTTTGTCTCCCTGCTACACTGGGAGCTCCAGGTCAGAGTCTGCCTTTTATTTCTGTATATCCATTGTGTCCTCACACTAGACCTGACACCTTTTAGTGCTCTTGAACTGTTTAAATAAATGAGTGCATTGCTAAGAACTGCTTATCTGGAAAGTCATAAAGTCTACTATTAGTAGAATACTGGGCTTTTCTTAGTTAGAAGGGAGGAATTAATTGCTGTCTGTTCAAACAAAAAACCTTCCTTCTAAAACTGACCCTTTCTTTTAAGAAAGTTTGTAGAGAAGAAGCTGCTTTGATGATGTTTAAAAATCCCTTTAGTTCTTTTGTTAATTTGTTTTCAGATAAACCCCATTAGTTAGATTTGTTGATTACTTCACCCAGGTAAAAAAAAAAATTGAGCTTTGTTCTTTGGATCTGTTATTAGCTCTTGGCACACTTGCTTTCTGGATGCTGGGCCTCTTATTTCTTTCTTTCTTTCTTCCTTTCTTTCTTTCTTTCTTTCTTTCTTTCTTTCTTTTTTTGAGTTGGAGTCTCAATCCATTGCCCAGGCTGGAGTATAGTGGCACTCACAGCCACCCCAGCGTTGACCTGCTGGGCTCCGGCGATCCGTCTGCCTCAGCCTTCCAAGTAGCCTTTCAAGTAGCTGGAACTATAGGCGTGCGTTACCACGCCCAGCTAATTTTTAATTTATTGTAGAGATGAAATCTCGCCAAGTTGCAGTGCACTCGTCTTGTCCCCCCAAAGTGCTGAGATTATAGGCTGAGCCACCGAGCCCCGCCAGGCCTCTTATTTCTTACAGGTTTGAGATAATTGTTCCAGCTGTCTTTTATGGGGGGGAGGCACTGTAAAATCATCTTTGCTGGTAAGTCTGATTCCCCATATAGTAGGCTAGGCTTGGAGAGAGTTTGATGCAGGGTACTGCAATGTACTTTGTGACTACAATACTGTTCCATCTCATCACCAGCCAAGCCTTATTTGTGTTTTCACCAATTTATGACCTGTCTTCCTAAACAGTTTTCTTTTTCTTTGCTTTTTATTTTATTTTATTTATTTTTGAGTAGGAATTTCACTCTGTTGCCCAGGCTGGAGGGCAATGGCATGCTCATTGCCACCACAGCCTAGATCTGTTGAGCTCAGATGATCCTTCTGCTTCAGCCTTGCAAGTAGCTGGAACCACAGGCGCATGCCCTCATACCCAGCTAAAATTTTTTTTTCTTTTTTCTTTTTTTTGAGTTGGAGTTTCACTCTGTCGCATGCCCTCATACCCAGCTAAAAATTTTCTTTCTTTTTTTTTTTTTTTTGAGTTGAAGTTTCACTATGTCGCCCAGACTGGAGTGTAGTGCATGCTTCTGGCCACCGCAGCCTCTACCTGCTGGGCTCTGGCAATCCTGCCTCAGCCTTCCAAGTAGCCGGAACTACAGGCATGCTACCACGCCTGGCTAATTATTTGATTAATTGTAGAGATGAGGTCTTACCAAGTTGCCCAGGTGGGTCTCGAACCTGTAGGCTCAGGAAATCCACTCGCCTTGACCTCCCAAAGTGCTGGGATTACAGGCTGAGCCACTGAGCCTGGCCTAATTTTTTGATTTATTGGCGATGAGGTCTCGCCAAATTGCCCAGGCTGGTCTTGAACCCCTGAACTCAGGCAATCCACCACACCCAGCCTAAACAGTTTTTTTAAACTACTAGTCTGTCTACTAATTCTTGACAACTCTAATCATTCCACCTTTTGTTACAAAGTCATGTTTTTACTTATTTGTCTTTGGGTATTATTGACTTTTATAATTTCCCATGAAAGCCTCCTAAGCTTGCTGACCTCTTGTCCTCTAGTTTTCTTGAGATTCTTATTAGTCACTTATTTTCTTCAGTTTAATGTTTTGTCATTGAGGGTTTAAGGAGCTCCCTTTATTTTATAAAGGAAGTCCCTTCTTTGACTGCTACATAACCATTCCTGTTGGTCTCGGGAGGAATTAGGTCTAGGGTAGATATACATTTTTTCCAGAAGATTCACTGTAGAATTCCTTAAAACAGCAAGACATCTAGCCTTCTAATTGTGTCATATAAAATGAGGTGGACTTGTAAAGCAATTAAAAAAACCTGTGTAATGTTTTCATCCTTATTATTGAATCCTCTACTAGAGTTGCTTGTAAACTAGGCGACATACATTGCAGTCCAATGTTATGATAGTTTGTTTTTTTTTTTGCGTTTGGAGTCTCCCTCTGTTGCCCAGGCTGGGGTACAGTGGCACGCTCACAGCCACCCCAGTGTTGACTTGCTGGGCTCTGGAGATCCTTCTGCCTCAACCTTCCAAGTAACTGGAACTATAGGCGCGTGCTTCCACGCCCAGCTAAGTTATGATAGTTTTTTAGAACAAACTGTTCTGAAAGTATAGAAGAGGGATTGCTAACTCTACCTGGGAAAGTTGGAGAAGCTTCACTGAAAAGGTGGCATTTGAACTGGGTTTTTGAAGATCAGTAAAGGAAGCATTCTAGTCCAGTTGAAGAAGTATAAAAGATACAGAGATAGCCGGGCTCGGTGGCTCAGCCTGTAATCCCGCTCTTTGGGAGGCTGAGGTGAGTGGATTGCCTGAGCACGCGGGTTCGAGACCCGCCTGGGCAACTTGGTGAGACCTCATCTCTACAATAAAATTAAAAAATTAGCCGGGTGTGGTGGTGCGCGCCTGTAGTTCCATCTACTTGGAAGGCTGAGGCGGAAGGATCGCCAGAGCCCAGCAGGTCGAGGCTGCGGTAGCCGGGAGCGTGCCACTGCTTTCCAGTCTGGGCAGAGTGAGACTCCAACTCAAAAAAAAAAAAAAAAGATACAGAGATGTATAGGGTGGGTTGGCTGTGAAAAGGTTTGCGCAAAGGCAGAGGTGGGAGGGAGAATGGAAGAGGAGGAAACTGATTTGTAAGATTTAGGAGGAAATAACTTTTTTTCACTTTCACTTTGATCTCTAATTCTCATGGGTTGTTCTGCATTGTCAGGTTTCTGGTCTCTTTTCTCTGTAGCTCAGATTTTGGTTGGTTGGTCTCTTCCCCATCTCCTTTCTTTTTCTCTCTTCTAGTCTCCCGGTACCAGGGTGTCTTTGGTTCTAACCCTATGTGTCCCTCACCTTTATTTATTTATTTATTTATTTATATTTTTAAATTTATTTTTAGTTGGAGCCTCACTCTGTCACCTACACTGGAGTACAGTGGCACACTCGGGCCACCCCAGCCTTGACCTGCTGGGCTCCAGCGATCCTTCCACCTTAATCTTCCAAGTAGCCGAACTACAAACGCATGCTACCATGCCTGGTTAATTTTTGATTTATTGTAGAGACGAGGTCTTGCCAAGTTGTCCGGGTAGGTCTCAAACCCGTGGGCTAAGGCAATCCACTCGCCTCGGCCTCCCAAAATGCTAGGATTACAGACTGAGCCACAGAGCCCGGCCATCCCTCATTTTTATTATATCTCCCCTATACGTCCCTACTTCTCCCCCCCTTTATTTCCTTTAAGTTTCTCTTTGAACCTTACTTTTCCTTTGTATTTTTCTTTATTATTATTTAGAGACAGGGCCTTACTTTGTTACCCAGGCTGTACTGTAGTGGCACAATTGTAGCTTACTGTATGTAGCCCTGAACTTCTGGGCTAAAATCATCCTTCTACCTTGGCCGTTCAAAGTGCTGAGTTTACCGGCCTGAACCACCACACCTGGCCTCAGTTTACTTTTTTTTCTTTTTTTTTTTAAAGTCAGAGTCTCACTTTGTCACCCAGGCTGAAGTGCAGTGGCATGCTCACGACCACTACAGCCTCCACCTACTGGGCTCAGGCAGTCCTTCTGCCGCAGCCTCCTGAGTAGCCGTAACTATAGGCACACACCACTGTGCCCGGCTAATTTTTTGATTTATTGTAGAGACAAAGTTTTACCAAGTTAACCAGGCTGGTCTTGAACTGCTGGGCTCAGACAGTCCTCTCATCCCAGCCTCCCAAAGTGCTGGGATTACAGGCGTGAGCCACCACATCCAGCCAAATTTTTGTTTTAAAGAATAAAACAGGCTGGCCTGGGTGGCTTAGCCTGTAATCCCAGCACTTTGGGAGGCCAGTGTGAGTGGTTTGCCTGAACCCGTGGGTTTGAGACCAGCCCAGGCAACTTGGTGAGACCTCGTCTCTACAATAAATAAAAAATTAGCTGGGCATGGAGGCCCGCGCATGTAGTTCCAGCTACTTGGAAGGCTGAGGCAGAGGGATTGCCAGAACCCAGCAGATTGACGTTGGGGTGGCCATGAGCATGCCACGGCATTCCAGTTTGGGCGACGGAGTGAGACTCCAACTCAAAAAAATATAAACATAAAAATACAAGAATAAAACGAGTCAGGCGCAGTGGCTCAGCCTGTAAACCCAGCACTTTGGAAGGCCGAGGCGAGAGGATTGCCTGAGCTCGGGGCTTTGAGACCAGCCTAGGCAACTTGGTGACACCTCGTCTCTACAATAAATCACAAAAACTAGCCGGGTATGGTGGCGTGTGTTTGTAGTTCCAGCTACTTGGAAGGCTGAGACGGAAAGGATCGCCTAAGCAGGTCGGGGCTGCAGTGGCCGTGAGTGTACCACTGCATTCCAGCCTGGGCCACAAGAGTGTGACTACAATTCAAAAAAAAAAGCAAAATAAAGCAAATTCTTTTACACTATCTGCTTATTTTGCATACAAATAGCAATGTATGTCTATCAGTTGACCCCCTTTTGAGACAGCAACTAATCTTTGATACTTATCCAAATACTAATTAGCCATCTCCATGAGTTTCTTTTTATGAAATATTTTCCTTTGTATTCAAAGATGTTACTACTTATGTGCCCTTTTTCTACTTCTTGTGCGCCTACACATTGTTCTATAACAAGATCCAGCTCCCCTTTTTAACCTTTTTCCTTATGCTGGTAATTACCCAGGTAGAGTCGGTAGTATTCTCCTCTGTACTTTAAAACTATTTTCTAAATACCTCTTTTTAAAATTCAGCTTTTTAGCCAGATGCGGTGGCTCATGCTTGTAATCCCAGCACTTTGGGAGGCAGAGGCAAACTGATTGCCTGAGTTCAGGGCTTTAAGACCAGCCTGGGCAATTTGGTGAGACCTTGTCTCTACAATAAATCAAAAAATTAGCAGGGCATAGTGGTGCGCACCTGTAGTTACAGCTGTTTGAAAGGCTGAGGTGAAAGGATTGCCTGAACCCAGTAGGTCGAGGCTGTAGTGGCCGTGGGCGTACCACTGCATTCCAGCCTGGGCAACAGAGTAAGATCCTACTAAAAAAAAAAAATAACTAAAAAAAAAATTCAACTTAATATATTGATGTATGATTCACATAGAAGAAGAGTCATCCAATTTGAAGTTTTGACAAATCCGTGCTATCACCTAGTTACTGCTGTACTTGTATTTCCAACATTTTTATCACTGCGGAAAGTTCCTTTCTGCCCCTTTTGCAATCAGTCCTTTTTCCCTCACCCTGGCCAGATCACTGATTTTTTGCTTTGTGTCACTTATAGTATGTCTTTGCTGGAATTCCATATAAATGCAGTCACAGAATGTATTGTCTTTTGAGTCTTATTAGCATAATGATTTTGAGATATTCTTGCTGTGTCATGTATTAGTTTAACCTTTGTAATTGTATGGATGTTCCACAATTTGTTTATTTGCTTACCAGTTGATGGACATTTGGGTTGCTTCCAGATTTTAGGCCATTATGAATAAAGCTGCTAAGCATACACATACAGTTATCTTAAATACTTCTTTTAACATTAACCACATTTTATTTGGAAGTTGAGTTGCAGATTTGTCAAGAGTGGAAGCCGTGGTGTTAACAACATTCACAACCAGGCGTTTTGCTAGCTCTGTGGTTTCAGGCATCTCAGCGCAGACTCGCCATCTGGATTGGAGTGAGCACAGGCCAATTCGAAGGCAGTAACTCACTTCAGTTCAAGTGCTCATCTTACTAGGTATAGGTACTCAGTGTCATCAGATTTTTTTTTTTTTTTTTTTTGCCTGAAAATAGTGATATTTGATATCAGGAATCAGAAATTTTTTTTTTTTTTTTTTTTTTTGAGTTGGAATCTCACTCTGTCACCCAGACTCTGGCGATCCTTCCGCCTCAGCCTTCCAAGTAGCTGGAACTACAGGCGCATGCTACCACGCCCGGCTAATTTTTTGATTTATTGTAGAGATGAAGTCTTGCCAAGTTGCCCAGGTGGGTCTCGAACCTGCGGGCTCAGGCAATCCACTCACCTCAGCCTCCCAAAGCGCAGGATTACAGGTTGAGCCACCGAGCCCGGCTAGGAATCAGAAATTTTAAATGAAATTTCCAAGTTAAGTGCTGGTAGTTAAAATGTAAAATTTTTAGAAACACTAATGTGTGGGCTGAACACAGCTGATCTGTGGGCATTGATTTCTTCTGCAGTCCAGTCTAAAATCTTCACTTAACTTGGTCTTCTGTTTTAAAATGTACAGCCTCCTAGTAGAGTGTACTTAACATAATAACTTGATGGCTGTGCAGTTCCCAAGTTAAAAACTGACACATTGTTGTAAATGAATTTTATTCTTTCCCAACTGGAGAAATATTAAGAATACTGAGCTCCTTTTTTGTTTGTTTATTTGTTTTGAGTTGGAGTCTCCCTCTGTCGCCCAGACTGGAGTGCAGTGGCATGCTCACGGCCAGCTCAACCTTGACCTGCTGGGCTCAGGCAATGATTCTGCCTCAGCCTTCCAAATAGCTGGAATTACAAGTGTGCACTACCATACCCAGCTTATTTTTTAAATTTATTGTAGAAATGAGGTCTCACCAAGTTGCCCAGGCTGGTCTCGAATCCCTGAGCTCAGGCAATCCTCTCGCCTCAGCCTCCCAAAGTGCTGAGATTACAGGCCTGAGCCACTGCACCCAGCCATTGAGTGCCTTTTGCAGGATTGGACAAGGTTCTAATTACTTTATGTACTTTTCTTTTGATAGCTGTTGAATCTATTCAGTGCTATTTCCCCAACAATTGGAATAGTCTGCCTCCCTTGTTTGATGGATTCTCAGCCCTTTTGTGACAAATATGGTATGGATTAAACTATTTATTAGAAACTATAAGGAATTATGGATGTACACATATATTTTATTTAAGTCCATTCCCTCTAACTGCCCAGAATCTGTGGTGAAACCAGTATAACTAACTGTGTAAAAGTGATAAATCATACGTAATTATTTGAACAATGAAGAGCATTAATCTCTCTGAAGAGGCCCTTTCCCCTTATAATTTTTTTTTGTTTGTTTTGAGTCAGGGTCTCACTGTCACCTAGGCTGGAGTGCAATGGCACAATCACCATGATCATAGTTCATGGCAACCTTGACCTCTTGGGCTCAAGTAATCCTTCTGCCTCAGTATCCTGAATAGCTGGGACTACAGGCGCATACTACCATGCCTGGCTAATTTTTTTGTAGAGACGAGGTCTCGCTATGTTGCCCAGGCTAGTCTTGAACCCCTGGGCTCAGGCAGTCCTCTCACCTTGGCCTCCCAAAGTGCTGGGATTTATAGGCATGAGCCACTGTGCCTGGCCTCCCCGTGCCTAGCCTTCCTGTGTAATTTATTTACCGATTCTTCATTGTATACATTTAAACTTTTTTTCTTTTAATTTTTATTTATTGTCTCCTATGGTCTTATCTGAATCTTAATTGTATTTAGAGATGACTAGTTTGCAGCTTTATGAATTACTGAGTCCAGAGATTATTTTGCTGATTAAACCAGCATAATTGTCATTCACCCTTATAATACTGGGGGCAAAGATGTTAAGTAACCTGTGTTGCCTGAGTATCCCTTATTCACTCTAGTTCCAGTTGGGTTTTTGTGATAATTGAATATGGAATTTAGACAATCTGGGATTCTCGGTTGAGTTTGGGTTTATAACTTCATAGCAAAAACATCCCAGGAACCTCATATACCAAGAAAGGAATCTGAGACTAGACTGGCTGAACATGGTGGCTCATGCCTATAATCCCAGCATTTTGGGAGGCCAAGGTGGAGGATTGCTTTTGAGTCCAGGAGTTCTGGTCCAGTCTGGGCAACTAGCAAGACCGTGTCTCTACAAAAAGTTAAAAAATTAGCAGGACATGGTGGTGTGTTCCTGTAGTCCCAGCTACTTGGGAGGCTGAGGCGGAAGGATCATCTGAGCCCAGGAGGTCAAGGCTGCAGTGAGCCATGATTATGACACTGCATTCCAGCCTGGGAGACAGAGTAAGACTCTGACTCAAAAAAAAAAAAAAAAAAAAAGCCGGGCTCGGTGGCTCAGCCTGTAATCCCGCGCCTTTGGGAGGCTGAGGTGAGTGGATTGCCTGAGCCCGTGGGTTCGAGACCTGCCTGGACAGCGAGACCTCATCTCTGCAATAAATAAAAAAATCAGCCGGGCGTGGTAGCGCATGCCTGTAATTCCGGCTACTTGGAAGGCTGAGGCGGAAGGATCCCCGGAGCCCAGCAGGTCAAGGCTGCGGTGGCTAGGAGCAGCCACTGCACTCCAGTCTGGGTGACAGGGTGAGACTCCAACTCAAAAAAAAGAAAAAAAAATCTATTTATTGTCTGTTGTGTGCTAGAGCCAGATACTTAACATATTATTGTACTGTGAATCAAAGTAAGAGCGAGAACGCTTGCATTTGCACATAAAAGAAGGCAAGTGGGAATCTAGAATGAAATTCCAAATATTCACTTATAAAGCAGAGCCTTTTTTTCTAGAGTTTGCTCCTCATAAAGCAAGCCTTTTAGGGATATTAGAGCCAAGGAGGCAATCAGCTTTTCTCAGTGATAAGAGGTAACTGCAAAACTGTGTTCAAAACCTCTTTGTAGCCTTGTGTCCATAAACCCCGTACCTGCTGTTATACAGTTGTACTGTTTCACATAGTAAGAAGGAACTCGAAGGGAATTTGAAAATTGTTTTTCACATATGTTTTTCACATGTGTTCAAAATTGTTTTTCACATATGACACTTTTGAAAAAGTATCAAATCCGCAAAAGGAGGGAGAAAAAAAATTTTTGAAGAAGAGCTCAGATCCCTGGTAACAAGAGCACCAAAGTGGCTAGCTTGTTTTGTTTTGGTTTTTTTTGAATTGGAGTCTCACTGTCTGGCCCAGACTGGAGTGCAGTGGCCGCTCCTGGCCACCGCAGCCTCGACCTGCTGGGCTCCGGCGATCCCACCTCAGCCTTCCGAGTAGCCGGAATTACAGGCATGCGCTACCACACCTGGCTGATTTTTTGATTTATTGTAGAGATGAGATCTCGCTGCCCAGGTGGGTCTCGAACCCACGGGCTCAGGCAATCCACTCACCTCAGCTTCCCAAAGGCGTGGGATTACAGGCTGAGCCAACGAGCCCGGCTTGTGGCTAACTTGTATAAAGAGTGTTGGGGGCCGGGCTTGGTGGCTCAGCCTGTAATCCCAGTACTTTGGGAGGCGGAGGCAAGAGGATTGCCTAAGCTCGTGGGTTCAAGACCCACCCGGGCAACTCTACAATAGTGGCTCAGCCTGTAATCCCACGCCTTTGGGAGGCTGAAGTGAGTGGATTGCCTGAGCCCGCGGGTTCGAGACCCATCTGGCCAGCGAGGCCTCATCTCTACAATAAATCAAAAAATCAGCCGGGTGTGGTAGCACATGCCTGTCATTCTGGCTACTTGGAAGGCTGAGGCAGAAGGATCGCCGGAGCCTAGAGGGTCGAGGCTGTGGTGGCCGGGAGTGGCCACTGCACTCCAGTCTGGGCGACACAGTGAGACTCCAACTCAAAAAAAAAAAAAAAAAATTAGCTGGGCATGGTAGCACACGCCTGTAGTTCTAGCTACTTGGAAGGCTGAGGCAGAAGGATCGTTGGAGCCCAGCAGGTCCAGGCTGCAGTGGCCGGGAGTGTGCCACTGCCCTCCAGCTTGGATGACAGAGTGAGACTCCGACTCAGAAAAAAAAAGAAAGATCAAAATGGACCATGGTGTTTGAATTATATAGCAGTACAGCTGTACTGGCATTTCTTGCCTTTAAAACACGTTACAAAAAACAGTAATGAACTGGATATGGTACACCTGTAAGCATACACCTGTAGTCCTAGTTACTTGGGAGGCTGAGGTGGGAGGATCACATGAGCCCAGGAGGTTGACCCTATGGTGAGCTGTGATCGTGCCACTGCACTCCAGCTTGGACGACAAAATGAGACCCTGGCTATAAAAAAAAATAAGTAAAAAGCATTGGAGAAGAACTGGGGGATGGTAGTTATCCTAATACTGACCGTACTCTGACTATTTCACCAAGATACTTTATCAAAATACTGGCCCTTGGTACTTACACATTGTTTTATCAACTGATAAGGCTATAGCAATGTGCTTTGTAATCTGTAAACAGCTACTCAAGTATAAACTGTGAATAGTTTGTCCCCAGTGGTAACCACAATTTGCTGGAATAAGAAGTGCATTCTCAGCCAGGCTCGGTGGCTCAGCCTGTAATCCCGCGCCTTTGGGAGGCTGAGGTGAGTGGATTGCCTGAGCCCGAGGGTTTGAGACCCGCCTGGGCAGCGAGACCTCATCTCTACAATAAATAAAAAAATCAGCTGGGCATGGTAGCGCATGCTTGTAATTCCGACTACTTGGAAGACTGAGGCGGAAGGATCGCTGGAGCCCAGCAGATCGAGGCTGCGGTGGCCGGGAGCTGCCACTGCACTCCAGTCTGGGCGATAGAGTGAGACTCCAACTCAAAAAAAAAAAAAAAAAAAAGAAATGCATTCTCTGGTTCTGTCTACGACCATTCTGTGCTCTTAGTCTTGTGCTTTGAACAACTTAATTGGCAGATATCAAGGCTGCAGCAAGCCTCCAGTATCTTTTTTTTTTAATCAGAGTCTTACTCTGTTGCCCATGCTGGAGTGCAGTGGCACAATTACGACAATTACAGCTCACAGCAGCCTCAACCTCCTGGGCTCAGGCGATCCTTCGACCTCAGCCTCTCAAATAGCTGGAACTGCAGGTGCACACCACCACACCTGGCTCATTTTTTGATTTTTTTTTTTGTACACACGAGGTCTCACTATGTTGCCCAGGCTGGTCTTGAGCTCCTGGGCTCCCAGAGTGCTGGGATTACAGACGTAAGCCACTGTGCCCAGTCCTCCACTATCTTATGGTTGATAGTTTCCAGAAATAAAAAGTAGTTCTAGCCGGGCTTGGTGGCTCAGCCTGTAATCCCGCGCCTTTGGGAGGCTGAGGTGAGTGGATTGCCTGAGCCTGCGGAGGTTCGAGACCCGCCTGAGCAGCGAGACCTCATCTCTACAATAAAATCACAAAATCAGCCGGGCGTGGTAGCGCATGCCTATAATTCCGGTTACTTGGAAGGTTGAGGCGGAAGGATTGCCGGAACCCAGCAGGCCGAGGCTGCCGTGGCCGGGAGCGGCCACTGCACTCCAGTCTGGGTGACAGAGTGAGACTCCAACTCAAAAAAAAAAAAAGTAGTTCTTCCCGTTCAACTCACATTAATCCAGGGACCTAGTTTCATGGTCTTTCTTATTGGTTTTCAAAGGGCTTTACCTATACTTCTATATTTTGTCTCTGCAGCCCAAAGATTAAATTGAAAAGGAATTGAACACAGTTTGAAAAGGAATTGAACACAGTTCTGAGAGGACTTTCTAGACTTTGGAGTCCAGAGAACTTAAGTGAGGGCTGAAGTATAGTCACACGCCCACAGTTGTGGTTATAGGATTCATATTATATAATAAAAGAGAAACTGGAACTCCCCCCTGCCCCACACCTTGTGTTTCTTGCACAGGCAGTCTCTGCTTCCTCAGTGTTTTGGAGATTTTGAGATCTCTGATTTCAGCTGTACCAGGAAACAGGTAGTGACTTGATTTATTAAGCAGGTGAAGGACTGTATGTTACTACTCTTTCAGAGTAGAGTAGCTCTCAAATGGAAAGATATTTATTGTTTTGTTTTGTTTTTAATAGAGATGAGGGCTTGCTTTGTTGTCCAGGCTGGTCTCAAACCCCTGGGCTCAAGCAATCCACCTGCCTCAGCCTCCCAAAGTGCTGGTACTACAGGCGTGAGCCACCAGTGTCTGAGCTAGGAAAGGTGTTAAATGAGACGTACGAAGTACAGCAGAATGGATGGAATATGAGGCAGATGGGTCCTGGTTTGCTAAGGAGCTTGGACAAATGGGTTTTCTTGTTAAACAGTTTCCTGGTATATACATGTTGTGTAATTTTTTAGATTACCAAATTAGTGG
Organism: Cephalopachus bancanus; assembly: GCA_027257055.1. Taxonomy (NCBI): domain Eukaryota; kingdom Metazoa; phylum Chordata; class Mammalia; order Primates; family Tarsiidae; genus Cephalopachus; species Cephalopachus bancanus. Next base: position 905,618 of record JAPVLO010000007.1, read on the forward strand.
TTCACCTGACTTGCCTGCTTGCCTGCTTCCCTGACTGCCTTTACTTCATTTCTTTCATTCATTCCTTCCTTCCTACCTGCCTCTTTCCTGTCTTCCTTCTTTTACCTTCTGTCTTAGTCTATTTTCTGTTGCTATAACAGAATACCACAGATTGGGTAATTTATGAAAAAATATTTATTTGACTCATGATTCTGGAGACTGGGGAAGTCAAAGAGCATGACATTGGCATCTAGTGAGGGTCATCCATGGTGGAAGGCAAGAGAGTGAGAACACAGGAGACAGAGTAAGTTGAGCTGAACTCATTCTTTTTATCAGGAGCCCACTCTGTCCAGTGATAATGGCACTGATCACCTCTTAAAGGCTCTGCCTCCCAATTCTGTTGCAATGGCAATTAAATTTCAAATATGTTTTGGTGGGGCATTCAAACCATAGCATTTCCCTTCCCTTCCCTTCCCTTCCCTTCCCTCCCCCTTCCCTTCCCTTCCCTTCCCTTCCCTTCCCTTCCCTCCCCTCCCCTCCCCTCCCCTCCCCTCCCCTCCCCCCCTCCCCTCCCCTCCCTCCCCCCCCTCCCCTCCCTGTTGCCCTCCCTCTTTTCTTCCTTCTTTCTTTCTCTTTCTTTCTTTCTTCCTTCCTTCATCCCTTCCTTCCTTCCTTCCTTTCTCTCTTTCTCACTCTTGATCTCTCTTCCTTTTTTATTTATTTGGAGCCTCACTCTGTCACCCAGGCTGGAGTGCAGTGGGACACTCATAGCCACCACATCCTCAATCTGCTGGGCTGGGGTATCCTTCTGCCTTACTCTTCCAAGCAGCTGGAACTACAGGTGCATGCCACTACGTCCAGCTATTTTTTTCCCCTTTGGTAGAGATGAGGTCTCATCAAGTTACCCAAGCTGGTATTGAACCTTTGAGCTCAGGCAATCCTCTTGCCTCCATTTCCCAAAGTGCTGGGTATGTACTACCACATCCAGCTTCTTTTTTCTTTTTGGACACAGTCTCTCTCTCTGTTGTGCAGGTTAGAGTGCAATGGCATGATTGTAGTTCATTACAGCCTTGGATTCCTGGACTCAAGGGTCCTTACACCTTAGCCTCCTGAGTAACTGGGACTACAGGCACACACCACCATGCCTGGCTATTATTTTTCAACTTTTTTTAAAAGATGGAGTTGCGGCCATGTTCGGTGGCTCAGCCTGTAATCCCAGCACTTTGGGAGGCCGAGGTGAGTGGATTGCCAGAGCCCGGGTTCGAGACCTGCCTGGGCAATTTGGCATTACCTCATCTCCACTATAAATCAAAAATAGCCGGGCGTGGTAGTGCGCACCTGTAGTTCCAGCTACTTGGAAGGCTGAGGTGTAAGGATCGCCGGAGCTCAGCAGGTCAAGGCTGCGGTGGCCGGGAGCGGCCATTGCACTCCAGTCTGGGTGACAGAGTGAGACTCCAACTCAAAAAAAAAAGATGGAGTTGCCCAGGTTAGTCTTGAACTCCTGGGGTCAAGAAGTCCTCTCCTGTTGACCTCCCAAAGCTCTTTGTTTCTCTTTCAACTTTACTGAGGATTAATCCTCAGGAGAGATGATTTTTTTTAAATTAGGAGTCACCTGTTAGAAATGTGAATCTGGTACAGTTTAAAGACAACAGAGGACCAAGCCTTCTGACCACGTGAAAGAGATGATGAGCATGAGCCAGCAAAGATTAAGAAAGATCAAAATAGCCTAGCTCGGTGGCTCAGCCTGTAATCCCAGCACTTTGGGAGGCCGAGGTGAGTGGATTGCCTGAGCCCGCAGGTTCAAGACCTGCCTGGGCAACTTGGCGAGACCTCATCTCTACGATAAATCAAAAACTAGCCAGGCATAGTAATGCATGCCTGTCTTTCCCGCTACTTGAAAGGCTGAGGCGGAAGGATCCCCGGAGCCCAGCAGGTCGAGGCTGTGGTGGCCAGGAGTGTGCCACTGCTTTCCAGCCTGGATGACAGAGTGAGACTCAGACTCAGAAAAAAAAAAGAAAGATCAAAATAGACCATGGTGTGTGAATTATATAGCAGTACAGCTGTATTGGCATTTCTTGCCTTTAAAACTTAAAAAAAATTATGGTGGCAAATATACATAAAATTTACTATTTTAACCATTTTTTGGTATATAATTTTTGTGGCATTAAGTACACTGACTATGTCGGGTAACCATCTAACCATTACCACCATCCATTCATCATCCCAACAGAAATTGTGTACCCATTAAATAATAATCCTCCAAGCTCCTAGTAACTTCTGTTCTACTTTTGGTACCTATGTATCTGCTTATTCTAGGTCGCTCATGTAAGTGGAATCATACAATATTTGTTCTTTTGTGTCTAGTTTATTTCACTTACCATAATATTTTTAAAGTTCATTCTTATTGAGTTGTGTATCAGAATTGTGTTCATTTTTATGGCTCAATAATATTCTGTTGCATTTATATATTATATTTTCTTTGTCCATTCATCTGTTGATGGAAACTTGAGTTGCATTCATATTTTGACTATTGTGAACATGGGTGTACCCATATCTGTTTAAATCTCTGTTTTCAACTCTTTTAGGTATATACCTACGAATAGAATTGCTAGATCATATGGTAATTCTTTTGAGCTCTTTGAAGAATTCCCATGCCAGCTGCACCATTTTGCAGTCTTAACGGAAATACATGAGGATTCTGATTTATCTATAGCTTCTCCAGCACTTGTTATTTTCTGTTTTTTTGAATAATAACCATCCTAATGAATGGGTTAAACATTTTCTATTTTATTATTATTACTTTGAGTTGGAGTCTCATTCCGTTGCCCAGGCTGGAGTGCGGTGGCACACACACTCACAGCCACCCCAGCGATGACCTGCTGGAAACTGGTGATCCTTTTGCCTCAGCCTTCCAAGTAGCCGGAACTACAGGCACGCACTACCACATCCAGCTAATTTTTTTATTTATTGTAGAGATGAGGTCTTGCCAAGTTGTCCAGGCTGGTCCCGAACCCACGGTCTCAGGCAATCCACACACCTCGGCCTCCCAAAGTGCTGGGATTACAGGCTGAGCCACCGAGCCCGGCCAAACATTTTTTTAATATCTACTCTGATGAATGTTAGATGACTCAGATGGGCTACTTATACTAAATTATTATACTAAAAGGGGTGCAATGGCTTAAGCCATTGCATATGAAAGGGGGGATTCTGACCATCATATACAGTATCTGCCTTTTTTTTTTTTTTTTTTTTTTTTTTGATGATTCAGAGCCTATTGCCCAGGCTGCAATGCAGTGGCATGGATCATGGCTCACTGCAGCCTTAACCTCATGAGCTTAGGTGATCCAACCACCTCAGCCTCCCCAGTAGCTGAGACTACAGGTGTATGTCACCATGCTTGGCCACTTTTTTGATTTTTTGTAAAGATAAGGTCTTGCTGTGTTGTCTAGACTGGTCTTGAACTCCTGAACTCAAGCAATCCTTCCGCCTTGGTTTTCCAAAGTGTTGGGATTTCGGTTGTGAGCCACTGTGCTTCGCCAGTACCTGCTTATTCATAAGATATTTTCATTTACAAAGAGGTTTACTTGTTTCTTGATGGTGAACTCTTTCTTCATATGCTGACATATAAAGGGATCAGCTAAAACCCTCAGATTAAGAAGGTATACAAATTAGGAACTCTTAGATATCTATGAGCTGCCTGAGACACACCAGTCAACTCTTGGGTTTGGCTTTTAAAGATATGATTAGTGACTTCAGCAGCCCTAGGGATGAATTTTTATAAGAAATCCTTTGATTGTATCTATTTTAATTTTTTTTAGAGATAGGGTCTTACTTTGTTATCAGGCTGAAGTATAGTGATGCGATCATAGCTTACTGCAGCCTCAGACTCTTGGGCTCAAGTGATCTTCCTGCCTCCGTCTCCTGGGGAGCTGAGACTACAGGCACATGCCACCACAGCTGGCTAAATTTTTATTTTTATTTTTAATTTTTGTAGAGACAGGATCTTGCTGTATTTCTCTAGGCTGGTGAACTTTTGGCTTCAAGTGAGCCTTTTTCCTCAACCTCTCAAAGCATTGGAATTACAGGCGTGAGCCACCACATCCAACCTGTGCCTGTTATCTTACTTTATCTTTTGGCTTGCCTAACATACATAGTAAGCCTCAATGTTTGTTTAAACAGAGAGCCGAAAACCAACAAACTTAGAATAGGACCTGGTAGAAAGGGCCATGAAAGAACTTGACGGTCTGGTTCTATTCAGGTGGCACATTGCTGCTCAAACATCAGTCATCTCCTCCTCATTGCTTCGGCGATTTAGGATCTCGTTTTCTGTTACGGGAGTATCTTCCTGTGCCTGCGAGTGTTGTTGAGTATTTTTGAATGAGTTCAGGTACCAAAAGTCTGTTGATAAATAATGTTTCTGATGCACCACAGTTCTTTTTTCTTGAAAAACCCACAAAACTGTATTGGGAACTGATGAACCAGTGCTGTGAATAAAATAAAGTAACCACCAGGGGAATTTAGCCTCCACCTTTTTTTTTTTTTAATTTCCAGAAGAAACACAGGTCTTGAGGGCAAGGTGGAACATGTTATGATCAAGTAAGTTTAGGAAGTGGTATCTGCTATATTTGCCTTTTGATGATTTATGATATGGACCAGCACCTTAAAATGTCCAAGAAGTCCTGTAATGAAGGCAGTATATAGTTCTGTTTAATGAAGTGTTTTCCAGACCTCACAACCCTTTTGAGTAACCATTTAACATTCTTTCGAACAAGTATTTCTCAGGTCACACCTTGGGAAATGAGACTATCGCTTTTTAATTTAATTTAATTTTTGTTTTTATTTAAAATTTAATTTAATTTTTGTTTTTATTTTAAAAGTCATTAAAATATTTATTAATATTTTAGCTGGGTGCGGTGGCTCACGCCTATAATCCCAGCACTTTGGAAGAAGGAGGCAAGAGGATTGCCTGAGCCTAGGGATTCAAGACTAGCCTGGGCAACTTGGCGAGACCTGTCTCTACAATTCATAAAAAAATTAACCAGTGTGGTGGCGTGAGCCTGTAGTTCCAGCTACTTGGAAGGCTGAGGTGGAAGGATCACCTAAACCCAGCAGGTCAACGTTGCCATAGTAATGAATGTGCCACTGCACTCCAGCCTGAGTGAGAGAGACTCCAAGTCCAAAATATAGATATATATATATTTTTTTATTTTTATTTATTTATTTTTAGTTGGAGTCTCACTTTGCTGCCCAGGCTGGAGTGCAGTGGCACACTCATGACTGCTGCAGCCTCGACCTACTGCACTCAGACGATCCTTCTGCCTTAGCCTTCCAAGTAGTTGGAACTACAGGCCTGCACCACCACACCCAGCTAATTTTTTCTTATTTATTGTATAGATGAGGCCTTACCAAGTTGCCCAGGCTGGTCTTGAGCCCCTGGACTCAGGCAGTCCTCTCTCCTTGGCCTCCCAAAGTGCTGGAATTACAGGCTTGAGCCACCATGCCCAACCTTATTTATTTATTTATTTTGAGTCGGAGTCTCACTCTGTCGCCCAGGCTGGAGTGCAGTGTCATGCTCATGGCCACCGCAGCCTCAACTTGCTAGGGTCTGGTGAGCCTTCCACTCAGCCTTCCAAGAAGCTGGAACTCCAGGCATGCACCACCACGCCCAACTAATTTTTTGATTTATTGTAGAGATGAGTTCTTACCAGGTTGCCCAGGCTGATCTCGAACCCATGGACTCAGACAGTGCTCTCACCTCGGCCTCCCAAAGTGCTGGGATTATAGGCTGAGCCACCGCGCCCAGCCCATTAATATTTTTAATTAAAATAGTAGCTAGATAGCTCAGAATAGACTTGGACTTCTGGCCTCAAGCGATCCTCCTGCCTTGGCCTTCTGAGTAGCTGGGACTACAGATGCATGGGATTTTCTTGAGCCCAAGGAAGTGTGAAGGCCTCATGAAAAGTCAGTTGTTGCACTTTTCTTCTCAGTGTCACTCTGCCATCCAAGCATCAATGTGCCCATAGTGTGTGGTCTCCGGTTTAGGATGCAGCTTTGGAGCTTGTGCATCATTATGAAAGATGCTTTGGAAGCCTTTGTTCTTTTTGTCTTTCTTTCACTTTTGGGTGGGAAATTTTGTTCTTTGTGATTATTTCACAGCAGTTGTTTGAAACTGTACTAAGCATTTCTGGGGAATGGATGCAAAATATTGGGGATGAGGGTGGTTTGTTGCAAACTTGAATCATTAGTTTTGGAAACTGAGATAGTTTATCACTGAAAAGGAGTCCCACTGCTTGGAGTAGAATTGACCCTCCCTCATGTGATTTGCTGCTACTTGAGTGAGTAGAAAGAGCAACTAGGTGAGAGAGCTCAACCCTCTACTCGATGGATACCCTCTCTGGGAATCAGTGCCTTTAAAACATTCAGCCTTGGTATCAGCTGTCACAGATGTTGAGTGTCCGAGAAAGCTGTGAGACAGAGAAAGCATTGGCAAAGTATACCTGTTGATAATCACCTTTCCAAATTTGTTAATGCATCTTAATGTAATATTCATTCTCAATATCCATATTACATAGCTAAGGGAGAATAATTGTTATTTCTCAGATCTGGGAGCTAAGGCATATATTTAAGTAACTTGTTCTAATTCATAATGCTGTTTAGTTTAAATTATGGGATCAGATTTAGAATCCAGATCTCTTATCTTTCAAACGATTGCTCTTTTTGCTAACTGCATTAACTGAAGTTTGTTTTGATGTGTTTAAATAGTTTTTAAAATAAATACTTGTGTTTGTATCTAAGTGCTATGGCTTAGAAAATTCAGTAGCCAGGAAAGAGTAGTAGTGTTTTTATTGTAGAGATAAGAAGAATTAGGCTTAGATAGTTTACTCAGCATTGTGTAGTTTGCAAGTGAAAGCTGTGACTAGAAATTAGTCCTTTTTTGTCCAGTGTTTCCCTGATGAACCAAGTTATTGGTAGCTAATATCTTTAGTAGATGCCAATAAATGTATGTTGAAGAGAACTTGGTCCCTTCCTGATTCTTCAGTCCTGTTGCTAGGAAGGCTAAATTTTCATATTTTTAAATATAACAAACTTTTCTCCTAGATCCAGGTTTTAGACCAGGATTACACTGGTCTACTTGGTTGAATGCATGACTTGAATTAGATGCCTTTTTGGAGAGCCTAAGTAATAGGTCTAGAAAAGGTGACTGATTTTCTCACCAGACTCAGAGGAGAGTCAGGACTATGACTGTGGCATTGTACCAGTAGTAGGACCAAGGCTTGAGTTCCCACAAAGAGAAGCTAAGCAAGAACTGACTTTGGACAGGAACTTAGACTGTAGCACTGAACTGAAAGCATAGTTTTCTCTGTTTCTAGGCCCAGGATTGGCACTTAACAAGTTTCCTAGACTAGACCAGTGAACTGGGAATGGCAGCTCACCAGAAGGGAGACCCCTCTCACAAAGATCTAGAAAATACAAAATGTAGTTAATTTATTAATCTAATTTAGTAGAATAGTTATTGAGTTCCATGTTGACTCTTTTTTGTTCAGCAAGAGATCTTTGAAATTGATATAATGTACCACTCTTATCCTCTAGCCCAGAGATGTGCTAACTCCAAAGGGCAATTCAGTTTAAATTGGCCCTTAGCATCAATGTAAGAAATGATACTCTATCTAGATTGAATGAGATCCAGGATAGGGCAGTGGTTTTCAAACTTTAGGGAGGATCAGATCAACTGGAGGTTTTATTAAAGCACATTGTTGGCTGGGCATGTTGGCTCACACCTGTAATCCCAGCACTTTGGTAGGCCGAGGTGAGAATTCCTGAGCTCAGGGGTTCGAGACCAGCCTGGGTAACTTGGTGAGACCTTGTCTCTACAATAAATCACAAAAATTAGCCAGGTGTGGTGGTGTCCACCTGTTGTTCCAGCTACTTGGAAGGCTGAGGTGGAAGGATCGCCTGAGCCCAGCAGGTTGAGTCTGTGGTGGCCATGAGCAGCATGCCACTGCATTCCAGCCTGGGCAATAGACTGAGACTCAAACTCAAAAAAGAAAAAAGAAAAAAACTTACTGGAATTGGCCAGGTGTGGTGGCTCACACCTATAATCCCAGCACTTAGAAGATTGCTTGAGTCCAGGAGTTCAATATAAGCTTAGGAAACATAGCAAGGACCCCTTCTCTTAAAAAAAAATTGCTAACCGGGCTCGGTGGCTCAGCCTGTAATCCCACGCCTTTGGGAGGCTGAGGTGAGTGGATTGCCTGAGCCCGCGGGTTCGAGACCCACATGGGCACCTTGGCGAGACCTCATCTCTACAATAAATCAAAATGAGCCGGGTGTAGTATTGCACGCCTGTAGTTCCAACTACTTGGAAGGCTGAGGCAGAAGGATCACTGGAGCTCAGCAGGTCGAGGCTGTGGTGACCAGAAGCAGCCACTGCACTCCAGTCTGGGTGACAGAGTGAGACTCTAACTCAAAAAAAAAAAAAAAATTGCTGAGCTTGGTGGCACACTCCTGTAGAGTCCCAGCTGCTTGAGGGACTGAGGTGGAAGGATCGCTTGAGCACAAGCACAGGAGATCAAGGCCGCAGTGAGCTATGATCATGCTACTGTACCACTCCAGCATGGGTGACAGAATGAAACCCCGACTCAAAAACAAAACAACAAAAACAAAAACTTACTGGAATATTTCTTTCTTCAAGGGCAGCTTTTACTCATAACTTAAAGAATGTTGAGTTATAATGTTGGCATATGCCGTTACAAATGTCATTTTATTTAAGGTGGAGGCTATGTTAAATTCCATTGCTGTCTATTTTTACTCTTCTCGTTGATTTATGGGAGATATAAAATGTAGATTAATTTAGTAGTAATGATTATACAATAGACAGAATTAACTGTTGAGATATGTTTTCTCGTAAAAAAACATAAAACCGACTGTGGTGGCTCACACCTGTAATCTTAGCACTTTGGGAGGTGGAGGTGAAAGAATTGCCTTAGCCCGGGGGTTGAGACTAGCTCGGGCAACATGGTAAGACCTCTCCTCCATGATAAATTAAAAAAAAAAATTAGCTGGGCATGATGACACATGTCTGTAGTTCCAGCTACTTGGTAGGCTGAAGAGGAAGGATTGCTTGAGCCCAACAGGTCGAGGCTATGGTGGCCATGAGTGTGCCACTGCACTCCAGCCTGGGAGACAGAGTGAGACTTGGACTCAAAACAACAACAACAACAAAAAACATAAAGTGAATGAGAATTTGACTTTAAGATTTAGTATAATACATCTTTCAGATCACAGGAAAAATGAGCCTCTGTTGATTTTCAGGGTTTTTTTTTTTAATGTTGCCAGTTTGTTATTGACCAGTTCTATTTTAGAAACAAACAAGAGGAGGAATGGTGCATTTCAGAATAGTAAGTACTAAGACTTGACTAAATTCTTGATAATACAACCATAAAACTTAAAGCACTGTATTCTTTGTTAATGTTTTTGAAAGGTCAACTTGTTTTTAATGTAGCTCAGTGAAGTTACTTTGTGTTGTTTGACAGAATCGCACAGAATTATTAAAAAAAAAAAGAAAGAAAGAAAGGAAAAAGCAGTGATCCAAGCAGTTGAAGTGAAGGCATTCTAGGGAAGCCTGCTGTTTATTGTGAAAATCATCTTTGATCTTGGAATTAAAAGTAAAGCTGGAAAGGAATTTACAAACGAGAAAAAAAAGAAGTTTGGAATCGGACCCACAGGATCTGGGCTTGGAAATGCCTCAGGTAAATCATACAGAGTAGGTGCCAAGTTTTATATTTTCCCTCTGAAGAAAGTCAACACCATAGGTTCTGTAAGTTTTCTGATCTTAACACAATTTGGCATACTACCTTTTAAAGATATCTTGTGTCTGATCTCAGCTAGTTTTGAGTACATGTTCTTCCTTCCATTGCCTTCCATTTCTTCATTTGCTGTAACTTTGAAGGTTAATGAACTCGACCCAGGGAGCGTGGTGAATAGGTAGAAGGTGGGCAGATCTGCAGGCTTTATGGGGGCTAAGCCAACTCCCCTGAAAATTAATCTGCCCCAGAAATCTCATTTCCATCTCCCCTGTCCTATTTCCCACCTCTTACCTTTCATCTGTCCCAGCTGAATTTTGGAGTTGTTAAGAGAAAGTAGTAAGGGACTTCAGCCTCCCTTCCCTCTCTCTCTTCTGTTTTCTCTTTCATATACACACCCCTGCACATGCACATGCAAATGCCTCCCACAAAACCTAAGAAGGATTCTATCTGTTTAATTATGGCAGCTACTCTGAATTGATCATTTTGGTTTGAAGCAGTCGCTGAGACAATCAGTGAAGACCTGTTAGTCCTTATTCTGCTTATCCAGACTCCTTTTCCCCTTTCCATGGTTAGCTCTTGCCCCTCCCCTATTTGTTTTGGTGCTGGAGAGAACCCTAGAAATAATGAGTGAGCAGAGAGACTGTTAGATGGCTTTTTGTGGGGCCATACTAAGCTATATTTTGAACACAAGGATATAACAATTTACTGAGACCGTCTGGTGACTCAGGGAGGCAGACAGAAGAGGCAAAGGAAGAGAATTTGCTAGCTGATATTAAAAAGATCAGAGACACAAAGAACACTTGGTCCTATACCAGCGGGAGTGAGGGCCAGTTGGAGGCCCAAACTTCACCTCCATGCAGCCTACTTGAGTAGTTAATACTTACCTGAACCCCATGTCTCTATAATAAAATACAACTTAATAAAAAAATAAAATTAAAAGATCAGAGACCTGCCTCCTCCCACCCTGTGCCAAAAATATGCCGTTAGAGTTCTTGCCCATTTGCGGCTTAGTTTTATGTTTATTGAATACTTGAATTTAGGGCTATAATACTTATTATCTCAAGCTAACTTTTTCTAGGAAGAAAGGTCCTGCTGGCCTGGAAAGGTTGAGGAAGATAAGAGAAAGGAAAAAATTGGATGTTCCAATGAAGAAAAATATGATGGGAAAGTATGTGGAAAGGCCAATTGGTAGCAGGTAGAAGTATAGGAGTAGAAAAGTATAAGCACATAGATTAGTAGGATTTTAAAAATTTCTGCTGAAATGAAGAAAAATAACTAATAGACAAACACAATTTTTATTCTTTCTTATTCTCTTCTTTCATCTGAGTTAGAGTTCAAAGTAAGTCCATTCTGTTATTTGAGCCACTCTAGTAGTGTGAACTCTGACTTGACTCAGGAGTGATTGTACAGATATTAAAATGTAAAAAGCAGGATGAAGGTAAAACAAGAAGATGAATTAGCACTGTGGGTGACCAGTATTTTTTCCCCCTATATTATAGGATGGACTGTGCCCTTTTTGGGGATCAGGATTAAGCCAATGCCAAGTAACTAGTCTTACCCAGGAGATTTTGGGGTGTTTTGTTGATTCTATTTCCATCACATTCCTGCTGGCATTTGTTGGACTAGAGATGCCCAAATTGTCTTCCACCTTGCTTCAGGAAATAAGACATTTGTCTCACTTAGGAGTACAGGGTGAGACTGATTTGCTACCTCTGTAGGCACCAGGAAACAGCAGGGAATTCTCTCCCATAGGTAGTTAAAATAGAGAGTGTTGTTAGAGAAGGAGTTGAAGAAATGTTATATAGCTAAATTAAAGTTCTCATTGGGTGCTGTGCTGATTCTGGTTTCTAAATAAGCTTTAATTCTTAAAAGATAGTAATAATTGCTGCCCTATATTTCTTCTATTGTTAATGCATCTTAGATGTTTTGCTAATTTAAGTCTATCGTTTAGTGCTAGTTAAGGTCTTCAATGTACTTTATAGGAGAAAAAAAATAGAAATGTTTTCTGAAAATAGTAAGTTACTTATTTGGGATGGGGTTGGGGCTCACATGTGATAAGTTGGTCTTCAAGTAGTCTCTAACTTCCTAAAATGAAAATCACTCTGTTGTAGCCTAGCGTAAGCGGAATGGATCCGCCTTTTGGGGATGCCTTTCGAAGCCACACCTTTTCGGAACAAACTCTGATGAGCACAGATCTCTTAGCAAACAGCTCAGATCCAGATTTCATGTATGAACTGGTAAGCAACATTTTCTTGGTTTCAGCTTTGATTGATTTGGGGGTGCACACTTGTGATAGAGTTTTTTATTTATAAGTGCTTTTGGGTGGGGGTTGAGGGGAGATCTTGCTATGTTGCCCAGGCTGGTATTGGACTCCTGGGCTCAAGTAATCTTCCTGCTTTAATCTCCCAAAGTGTTTGGCTTACAGGTATGAGCCACTGTGGCCAGCCTGTAAATGCCTTAAAAGAAAAAAAGATGTGATTGGACCAAGTTTGATTCTTGTGATTATATGTCTAGTAGTTTTAGAAGGATGTAGGAACTCATTTAAAATAGTAAGAGAAAAGGTTATCTAAACATCTTCAAGTCAAGTTTTTTTTTTTTTTTTTTGAATTGGAGTCTCACTCTGTCACCCAGACTGGAGTGCAGTGACCGCTCCCGGCCACCGCAGCCTCGACCTGCTGGGCTCCGGCAATCCTTCCACCTCAGCCATCCAAGTAGCTGGAACTACAGGCGTGCGCTACCACGCCCAGCTCATTTTTTGATTTGTTGTAGAGATGAGGTCTCGCTGATTGGCCCAGGCAGGTCTCGGACCCGCAAACTCAGGCAATCCACTCACCTCAGCCTCCCAAAGGCGCGGGATTACAGGCTGAGCCACCAAGCCCGGCTCAAGTCAAGTTTTTGATGAGCAGAATGAGAAGTTGTTTTTTGTTTTTTAAAACTATGCCTAATGGTTAAAGGGCTTTTCAGGTGGAAAATTAAGGAATGATAACCTTGAGCAAGACATGTGACAGAGAATGTCACACAAATACAGCACTTTCAAGCAATATCTGAATATATTTATCATTTATTCTTGAGGTAAATAGACACTTAAAATTCCTAAGAAAAACTTTAAAAAATAATTTTAATTACATACAACTTAGGCAGCACAGAATTACATAAAAATGCCGGGTACAGTGGCTCATACCTGTGATCTCAGCACTTTGGGAGGCATAGGTGGGAGTGGGAGGATTACCTGAGCCCAGGGGTTTTTAGACCAGCCTGGAAAACTTGGTGAGATCTTGTCTCTACAGTAAATAAAAAAACTAGCCAGACGTAGTGGTGTTTGCCTGTGGTTCGAGCTACTTGGAAGGCTGAGGAAGAAGGATCACCTGAGCCCAGCAGATCGAGGCTGTGGTGGCTGTGAGTGTGCCGCTGTACTCTAGCCTTTGTGAAAGAGTGAGACTCTGACTCAAAAAAAAGAAATACTTAAAAAGTGGAAAACTGAATGCTCAAATTTGTAAATATATGAAAAAATCATTGAAATGTATACATAATAGAGATGAGTTTTATGGTATGTAAACTGTACTTCTATAAAGCTAGTAAACACATAGACACATACACATACAACTCAAAAAGACATCCAACCAAACAAATAAACCCTGGAAAACTGAAAACTTCCTCATTTCCTTGATTTTGAGCCGTTAATCTCCAAACCTTTTCCTAGAGGGTGACTACTGCTAGCAGAACTTCTTCTATGCATACCTAAACATGTGTGTATACTTTTTACTCTTTTTTTTTTTTTTTTTTTAGTTGGGAGTCTCACTCTGTAGCCCAGACTGGAGTGCAGTGGCTGCTCCCGGCCACTGCAGCCTCAACCTGCTGGGCTCTGGCGATCCTTCCACCTCAGCCTTCCAAGTAGCTGGAACTACAGGCGTGCGCTACCACACCTGGTTAATTTTTTGATTTACTGTAGAGATGAGGTCTCGCCAAGTTGCCCAGGCGGGTCTCGAACCCATGGGCTCAGGCAATCCACTCACCTCAGCCTCCCAAAGCGTGGGATTACAGGTTGAGCCACCCGGCACTTTTTACTCTTTTTTTTTTGAGTCGGAGTCTCACTCTGTTGCCCAGGCTGGAGTGTAGTGGCACGCTCACTGCAGCCTTGACTTGCTGGACTCAGGCGATCTTTCCATCTCCACCTCCACCTCCCAAGGTGCTGGGATTACAAGCGTGAGCCACTATGCCTGGCCTACTCCTTTTTTTAATGTGTGCCATTTGGGGAAATATCTTTTAATTGGATAATACACTAATAGATACAGTATTTTGTAATTTGCTCTTTTTTTTTTTTTTTTTTTTTTTTTGAGTTGGAGTCTTACTCTGTTGCCCAGGCACTAACATGCTTACGGCCACCGCAGCCTTGAACTGCTGGATCAGGTGTTCTTTCCTCCTCAGCCTTCCAAGTAGCTGGAACTACAGGTGCAAGCTACCATGCCCAGCTAATTTTTTGATTTGTTGTAGAGATGAGGTCTTCCAAGTTGCCCAGACTGGTCTCTAACCCCTGGTCTCAGGCAATCCTCTTGCTGGGATTACAGGCCTGAGCCACTACACCTGGCCAGCTTGCTCTTTTTAACATGTAAATACGTAGTGGTCAGCCTTTCACACTTGTGTATGACAGCTAAGCTTTATTCTTCTCCATGGCCACAGAGTCTTAACTGACATTTTTTTTTTTTGAGTTGGAGTCTCACTCTGTCACTCAGGCTGGAGTGTGGTGGTATGCTCTTGGCCACCACAACCTTGACCGGCTGTGGTCAGGTGATCCTTCCACTTCAGTCTTGCAGGTAGCCGGAACTATAGCCGTGTGCCACTACGCCCAGCTAATTTTTTTTCTTATTGTAGAGATGAGGTCTCACCAAGCTGCCCAAGTTGTGCATAACAGTTAAGCTTTATTCTTCTCAATGGCCACAGGACTTAGCTGACATTTTTTTTTTTTTGAGTTGGAGTCTCACTCTGTCACTCAGGCTGGAGTGCAGTGGCAATGCATGGACACCACAGTCTTGACCTGCTGTGGTCAGGTGATCCTTCCACTTCAGTCTTGCTAGTAGCTGGAACTATAGCCATGCACCACCATGCCTGGCTAATTTTTTGATTTATTGTAGAGATGAGGTCTCAGCAAGTTGCCTAGGTTGTTCTCAAACCCGGGGTTCAGGCAGTCCTCTCCCTTGGCCTCCCAAAGTGCTGGGATTATAGGCATGAGCCACCGTGCCTGGCCTTAACTGACATTTAAAATTATATCTCGAGCCGGGCTCGGTGGCTCAGCCTGTAATCCCACGCCTTTGGGAGGCTGAGGTGAGTGGATTGCCTGAGCCCGCGGGTTCGAGACCCGCCTGGGCAGCGAGACCTCATCTCTACAATAAATCAAAAAATCAGCCGGGCGTGGTAGCACGCGCCTGTAATTCCGGCTACTTGGAAGGCTGAGGCGGAAGGATCGCCGGAGCCCAGCAGGTTGAGGCTGTGGTGGCCAGGAGCAGCCACTGCACTCCAGTCTGGGCGACAGAGTGAGACTCCAACTCAAAAAAAAAAAAAAAAAAAAAAATTACATCTCTGGCCGGGCTCAGTGGCTCAGCCTGTAATCCCAGCGCTTTGGGAGACCGAGGTGAGTGGATTGCCTGAGCCCGTGGGTTCGAGACTTGCCTGGGCAACTTGGCAAGACCTCACCTCTACAATAAATAAAAAATTAGCTGGGTGTGGTAGCGTGCGCCTGTAGTTCCAGCTACTTGGAAGGCTGAGGCGGAAGGATTGCTGGAGCCCAGCAGGTCAAGGCTGTGGTGGCCGGGAGCGGCCACTGCACTGCAGTCTGGGCGACAGAGTGAGACTCCAACTCAAAAAATAAAAAATAAAAAAATAAAATAAAATAAAATGAGATAATCTCTAAATGCATGAGGAGTATTTCACTCCGCATGCCCAAGCATTGCTATTAAGGGCTCGCAAAAACTCTTATCATTCTGTGGCTGAACTCCAACTCCCTTCGAATTGCTCTTTTCCTCTATATTTACATTCCTACCTAAAAAGACATTATTCTGTAATAAAGGTTAGGTCTTCATTGTTTGCTTGTTAATTGAAGCTTGTTTCTCATGAGATCCCCAAATCCTTCTAAGATCAGGAAATGTTGACTTTTTCAGGAAGAGTTTATATGATAAAGCTCACCAGCCCTTGATATTTGGAGCATACCTAAGTCCCTCAAGTGACATGTTTTCCCTCCTTTTTTTCTTGCCCAAGGAAATGATGACTTCGTATGGAGTGATAAAGTGTCATGTCAGTATCTTAAAACAGACCAAAAGTTGAGTACGGGTTATCAGTTTGATAGATGGAAGTGAGGATGCTGGTGACTATTTCCTTCCTCCAGTATAGCATGTAATTTCTTTTTTTAAACCCTCCTCAGGATAGAGAAATGAACTACCAGCAGAATCCTAGAGACAACTTCCTTTCTTTGGAGGACTGCAAAGACATTGAAAATCTGGAGTCTTTCACAGATGTCCTGGATAATGAGGCTGCTTTAACCTCCAACTGGGAACAGTGGGATACATACTGTGAAGACCTGACGAAATACACCAAGCTCACCAGCTGTGACATCTGGGGAACAAAAGAAGTAGATTACTTGGGTCTTGATGACTTTTCTAGCCCTTATCAAGATGAAGAGGTCATAAGTAAAACTCCAACATTAGCTCAGCTCAATAGTGAGGACTCCCAGTCTGTTTCTGATTCCCTTTATTACCCTGATTCACTTTTCAGTGTCAAACAAAATCCCTTACCCTCTTCATTCCCTGGTAAAAAGATCACCAGCAGAGCAGCTGCCCCTGTGTGTTCTTCTAAGACTCTGCAGGCTGAGGTCCCTTTGTCAGACTGTGTCCAAAAAGCAAGTAAACCCACTTCAAGCACACAGATCATGGTGAAGACCAATGTGTATCATAATGAAAAGGTGAACTTTCATGTTGAATGTAAAGACTATGTAAAAAAGGCAAAGGTGAAGATCAACCCAGTGCAGCAGAACCGGCCCTTGTTGAGCCAGCTTCACGCAGATGCAGCAAAGGAGAACACCTGCTACTGTGGTGCAGTAGCAAAGAGACACGAGAGAAAAGGGATGGAACCTCTTCAGGGACATGCCACTCCCGCTTTGCCTTTTAAAGAAACCCAGGAACTATTACTCAGTCCGCTGCCCCAGGAAGGTCCGGGGTCAATTGCAGCAGGAGAGAGCAGCAGCCTTTCTGCCAGCACATCAGTCTCAGATTCATCCCAGAAAAAAGAAGAGCACAATTATTCTCTTTTTGTCTCTGACAACTTGAGTGAACAGCCAAGAAAATGCAGTCCTGAAGAAGATGAGGAGGATGAGGAGGATGTTGATGATGAGGATCATGATGAAGGGTTTGGCAGTGAGCATGAACTATCTGAAAACGAAGAGGAGGAAGAAGAGGAAGAAGATTATGAAGATGACAAGGATGATGATATTAGTGACACTTTCTCTGAACCAGGTATTATAATGCTTGGAGGCTTACTAACTGGCCTTTGTATTATTTTGAAATGGAAAGTTTTTGTTTAGATTTATTTATTTTCGTTTGGAGATTAAGTGACTTACTGTCATGACTGGGGGTTATAATTGCTTTCTTCCCATTCCAACGGCTATAAAATGATAACTTTTGTTCATGTAATGGATCATATGCTGATTCCTTGAGTGCTTACACTTTTATTTTTTAAAATTTTTACATCTCTCATTCTCTGAAGAGGCTTAGTCTTAATTTGTCTTATGTTAAGTGGCCTGATTTGTCACTGTCTTGAGCATTCTTGCAAAGATGCCAAGAATGTATTGGTTTAAAAAATATTCCTATTTATGCATGTATCCCTGTATTGTAGTTGAGGTAAGTTGGCGTATATAGGATGGTGAGCCAACTAATGATGGTTTATATTACTCATGCCTAGAACCAAAAACAGCAGACTTATGAAAAATGTAAAAGTGAGCCTTTTCTTTGTGTTGGCTGCCTTTAATTTACACAGTATTTTCCTATTTAAGAAAAATACATACTGTAATTCGGTGAGCATGAAGGACTTTATTTATATAAAGTGCATATAAATAAAAAGAACAAAGAAAATGAAATCTCTGGGAAGCTGCTACACATCAGCACTTACATGCTTGGGCTCTTGCCATTGTTGGCTTGGGCAGCTTATTCATGAAAATGGTATTGCCAAGTGGCATACAGTTACAAATGCTCAAAAAAGAGAAGAGCTTCACATTTAAACAAATTGATTTCCTTCAAAAATAGTGTTGATACTAATAATTCTGCATAAGTTATTAACAAACTATAGATTATCGAGAGAGCCCTTTTGTTATCATGATTGGTGGAATGTCAGGCAGTATAAACATTGATAATTAATTTTCTGAAAGGTTTCTAGGGCATAGGAGCTATATCATAACCAGCAAGCAGCTATAATTGCTGAAAGACTTTTTTCTTTTGGCAAAATTTTTCTGTTACACAAATGCATGGATGTATGCATTTGGCACAAGATGTTTGATTTGAGTGGAGTTTCAAGTAAGCAAAAGGTACTTCAGGTTTAATGTGGAGGAAAAGGGTTTGTGCCTTTTACTTTGGTTTACTTTAGAACTTGGTATAGTCTGTGTAGAATAATTAATCCTTTTTTTTTTTTTTGAGTTGAAGTCTTACTCTGTCACCCAGGCTGGAGTGCAGTGGCATGCTCTCTGCTACCGCAGCCTTGACCTGCTGGGCTCAGGCCATCTTTCTGCCTCAGCCTCCCGAGTAGCTGGGACTATAGGCGTGTGCCACCACACCTGGCTAATTTTTTTTATTTATTGTAGAGATGAAATCTCACCAGATTGTCCAGGCTGGTCTCAAACCCTTGGGCTCAAGCAGTTCTCTCGCCTCAGTCTCCCAAAGTGCTGGGATGATAGGCATGAGCTGCTGCACCTGGTCTAATTGTCTTTTTCATTAACAGGAAAATGTTTGTCTTGACAAATTCATAAAATCTGCTTTGAGATATTTCAAAGGGCTTGTCTTTGTAGGTAGGAGTAATATATGACTTCCTCAATTTGGAAGATCACAGTGTTGTCCATGAGTGGTCCTTAGAGTCTGACCGATAAGTCCTGTTGCTTTTGGTCTCCTATCTAGGATTAGGTAGGAGGATAGGTGAAGGATAAGACATCGAGAGGATGGGTTATTACTAAGGGAATGGAAAATGTAAGAAAGGAAATGCAATTAGCATCCAGTGCTTAAAGGAAAATAGAGACCAGAGGGAATCAGTAAAGACTGCCACCACCAAGGTAGCAAGGATTGTATTATCCAAACCCCACTTTTGGTTATAATTTCGCTTTTCTTTGCCTCCCCTCTCCCCCACCACTTTATTGAGGTATATTTGGTAAGGTCAGAACATTTAAGATCTACTCTCAGCAGATTTTGAGTACACAATACAGCATTGTTAACCATAGTCATCAGGCTGTATGATAGATCTCCAGAAAGTTCTCATCCTGGAGTTGAAACTTTGTACCTCTTGGCCAACATTTCCTATTTTCCCCACCTGCCAGGCCCTGACAACCACCATTCTACTCTATTCTCTGTGCTTATGAATTTGACTTTTTTAAATTCTACATGTAATTGAAACCATGCAGTAATCGTCTTTTCTGTGCCTGGCTTATTTCATTTAGTGTAATATCCTTCAAGTTCATCCATGTTGTCACTAGTGACAGGATTCCTTTGTTTTGTTTTTGAGTTGGAGTCTCACTCTGTTGCCCAGGTTTGAGTGCAATGTCATGCACACAGCCACTGCAGCCTCAGTCTGCTGGGACTATGGATGTGGGTTGGGTCCATGGGAACCATCTTGAAGCTTGGGGTTTCATGTTGTCTTTGATTTTTTTTTTTTTTGAGTTGGAGTTTCACTCTGTCGCCCGGACTGGAGTGCAGTGGCCGCCCGGCCACCGCAGCCTCGACCTGCTGGGCTCCGGCGATCCTTCCGCCTCAGCCTTCCAAGTAGCCGGAATTACAGGCATGCGCTACCACGCCCGGCTGATTTTTTGATTTACTGTAGAGATGAGGTCTCGCTGCCCAGGCGGGTCTCAAACCCGCGGGCTCAGGCAATCCACTCACCTCAGCCTCCCAAAGGCGTGGGATTACAGACTGAGCCACCGAGCCCGGCTTGTCTTTGATTTTTAACTCCACTTTAACTTCATCTTTGGTCCTTTGACTTGGTTCCATCTGGATGTGTTGAGAAATGAGGAGGCCTGTGAACAGATGTCACATGGTTAATTGATCCCCCAACTCTTTGACTCTCACAGGGAGGGGAACTAGTGTTGCTGTTGGAATTGTCTTGTCATGCCACATTCTCTTCCCTTGTCCTTTGTAAGAGAAGCCTTATCTGTTAGCATGTTGGTCTTGCGTAACTGGGCAGTGGCTTTATGTATTTGCTGGCATTTGACAGGGTCAGGTTCTCTTCTTGGACCTATTTGATAATGATCCTAAATTTTTGGATGACATTTAATTCATTCACTTTCAGTTGACTTTGAAGTAAGCCCTTTTGGTTAATGTTAGTTGAACGATTCTCACAAATGTTAATAAGCAACATGCTTTAATTGTGGTATTATTTGGGTTTTATTCACATTTGCTAATAAAAATTTTTCCTTTTCTTGGAAGAAAGAGCTAAACAAGTGACTTCAGGGATGCAAAAGAGAGTTATTGGTGAGAATCAGAAAGAAATTCTTTGAATTAAAAGAGTAAGGATAGCTATCGTTTTTTCAGAGTGCTGGTTTTAGGTGGGTTGCTTGGCGTAATTTATAGCAGACAGTTTACAAAGGCCCTTTTGTGATGACTAGCTCCCTTGATGCTGTTTCTTGGCAGATGACTACAACAGCGTGAGTCTACAAAGTTTCAAGAAAGGTGCAAAATGGAGTTTTAGTCCCTTTTCTGCATTGGCTCCCAAGGTTTAATAGAGCCCATTCTGTGGACAGGCTCCAACCATTTGGGGTAATGAAATTACATGATTCTTAGATTAGGAACTGGGCTCTTAGAATGGCAATTTGTTTTGTAACCTCCACTAAACATTTCCACAGTTGACTTTATCAGCTTAATAACAGTAGTCTGTACTAACTAGTGATGTGTGGTTCAAGTTTAGGCCCTAAGTGGGATCTTTTTAAACTTCTTTTGATAATCGTGTCAAGAACCTATGAGTTAGATCAATATGGTAACCTATCAAATGAAAAGAAAAGGGAAAGGCTCCATAGGAAATGTACTAAATGAAAAAATGATTTTGTTAATTTTTCTCAGTGCCGATTTTTGTGCCAGATACTGTATATATTAGGTACGCTGTGTGTCCTGTCCAGAGATTAACAAAGCAGACATGATCTTTATTCCCATGGAATTAGAGTGAAGTGGATTTATTTACTGCTATGATTTCTCAGAGTTTTTTAATATGCCTATGTGTACTGTGATTTGGCAAGAGAGATGTGTATGCAGAATGAGAATTTCTTAAAACTTATCTGACTACAGAATTCACTTAGGGGTGAAGCCATATCTTATGGTAATAGAGATCCTCGAAACATGGTGTGAGAAATATTTAATGACCCCAAATGCTAGACCATTGATCTGGGAGCATAATTTTTCTTCATTTGATTCGATCACCGTAGTCTCTATATTGAAAGGTGATGTTTTTAAGCAAAAAAATCTGTTGTGTGTATATGTGTGTTTGAGAGAGAGAGAGAGAGAGATGAATTTATTGTGTATGTCATTAGAAAATGTTAATATATTAAGTCAGAGAAAAATTGATGGCCCTTCAATACTTTTTGGAAAAAGGCTGAACATATACAAATTAGTTACTAGTCTTAAAACTAGTAACTGATTTGAGTGGGACAGAAGAAATAAAAAAATCTTCATGACTCTTTAAATTTAACATGAAATTATGTTACAAACATCCCTTCAGACCATTTTGATGATCGTCACGTTGGGGAGGAATGAGTTAGATCAGTGTGGCGATCTGGCAAAAGTAAAGGGAAAGACACAAGGCAAGTGGGAAGTCACCTTGGGGCTGTACTCCTTGAGTTGTGGGCCTGATTCCGTCCCAGATGTGCCAATCATACCAAGCCTCCACGAGCATTTTGAATTGCATAAATGGGGTTAAATATTCTCTTCCTCACCAGGTTCTTAACAGTGTCAGTGACTGTTAAGGGGGACAGTGTTTTACGAGAAATCCAGGCCACCTGAGGAGAGGCAAAGACAGTTGCTAGCTGAGGGAGCATATAAAATGAAGTGAGGGGTGGGTCACCTGAAGAAGCTATGTGACACTTTGGGCCAGGGCAGACTTGAGTGTGGAACACCAGTTACTGACGTTGGTAGGAAGGTGGGACTGTTTTGGTTGTCACCTCTGCCTTTGTTGACGTGTTCTCAGTCAAAGGGGTAATCTCTGTGATCTGATCAATTTTGCTTAGCCTGGTGGAACAAGGGCCTTTGTAAAAAGACCAATTCTCGTGGCACAGTATGGCCTGTGCATCATTTCCAAAGCTGAGTTGATAACTAGAACAAGGTAAAATCCTTTAATTTGAAATGTAATATAAGCACAAATAGGCCAAATCTATTCTTTATGTATTTGACAGAGCTGTTAACATCCTACTTCTAGAAATGACTGTGTCATTCAACTTGTACATCATTTTTTAAGAAGAGCCTAAGGGTCACTGATACCCCACTTGCCATGTCATTTTACAGTGCCACATGTGCACTGGTAAAATGGTGTTAACCAGTATTGCTACAAAAGCTTGTCTTGACTATTGCTCAGCATTTATTCTACTTCCCACATTGATTTTTTTTTTTTAAGTCATGTTTATCGAGGCCTGATTTTCACACAGCAGAATCCACCCTTCTTGCTGTGTACCCCCCTATGAGATGTGACCATCATGTAACCACCACCACAATCAAGATGCAGGATACAGAATTCCCTCATATTCCTTTAGAGTCATCCCTTTCCCTGCCGCCAACCCCTGGCAACCACTGTGTCTCTAGAGTTCTGCCTTTTCTAGGACGCCATTTAAGTGAATGCATAGTCCTAGTTGATTTTTACTCTGAGGAAAACTTGGTAAAATTCTAAAATTTGAACTTTTCCCCAAAATGAACAGATATTACCACTTTTTTTTTTTTTTTGAGTTGGAGTCTCACTTTGTCACCTAGGCTGGAGGGCAGTGGCACACTCCTGGCCATTGCAGGCCTCAACCTGCTGGACTCCGGCGATCCTTCCTCCTCGGCCTTCCAAGTAGCTGGAACTACAGGCATGCGCTACCACGTCTGGCTAATTTTTTATTTATTGTAGAGACGAGGTCTTATCAAGTTGCCCGGGTGGGTCTCGAACCTGCGGGTTCAGGCAGTCCTCTCACCTCGGCCTTCCAAAGTGCTTGGATTACAGGCTGAACAACTGAGCCCGGCACCACTTTTTTTTTTAGTGACAGTTCCTGAGGAGTCATGTTTTTAGGAGGGAAAATAACCATTTTGCTTACCAGTGCTGCCTGGTTTTTCCTGGTTACTTTAGGTTTGGATGGTATACGTTCTCCACATGGCTCATCCCGCCCCCTCACTTGTGCCTAGCAATAATGAGGTGGCCATTCTCTCAGGGTATTTAAGATCTGTAGGTTATCCTGTATTGCACCACAGCAGGAGGTGAGCAGCTGAGTGGAGCTCCACCTCCTGTCAGATCTGCGGTAACATTAGATTCTCATAGGAGCATGAACCATATTGTGAACTGGGCATGTGAAGGATCTAGGTTGACTGCACATCCTCCTCCAACTCCACCCCCCACTCCCGTACCGTCCATGGAAAAATTGTCTTCCACAAAGCTGGTCCCTGCTGCCAGAAAGGTTGGGGACTACTACTGCTGTACTACTGCTGTACTGGGTCTCACCAACAGTATAGCAACTCAGAACCATGTATTTTCTGAAACTTCCCTTTTGTAAGGAAAATGCTAATAGTGAAGTTAATGCAAATTGATTTCAGTAAAATATTAGAATAGGCAGACAGGTTCTTATTTGATAGTCCTGTGTGAGAGCTACCATCTTCTGTACTTTTTCCAAGGGAAAGGATGGGAGGTAGGAAGAAGGCCACTGCTCACTCACAAAACTGCCTACTAGGTCACCGTCGTAGAAATGTACACAGGTTTTTGTGTAGAATGTTTCAGATATGAAATATTAGAAGGAAGACATTTAAGGGTCATAGCATAGTGTCTAAGTACTTTTGACATTCCTGTAGCTGTATGTACACTTCACTTCTATGTGAAAATACCAAAAAAAGTATCATATACTAACTTATAAAGACAAAAGAGAAATCCAAGGAAGAGAAACACTGTAGTTATATATGTTTATTAATCTCTGAATATTTTGTGAACTAGATATTTACATAGTAAAAGTTATCTAATAGACTGGTTTATTATCTTTGACATGCCAATGGTGTTTTCAGATGAATGGAAATGCACCAAGTTATAAATTGAAAGGATCTTTTTGTTTCTCCTGATTGGTTTATTGAAATGTATGGAGCTTAAACAATTGGGGGCCTTTTTTCTTAAGGCTATGAAAATGATTCTGTAGAAGACTTGAAGGAGATGACTTCAATATCTTCTCGGAAGAGAGGTAAAAGAAGGTACTTCTGGGAGTATAGTGAACAACTTACACCATCACAGCAAGAGAGGATGCTGAGGCCATCTGAGTGGAACCGAGATACCTTGCCAAGTAATATGTATCAGAAAAACGGCTTACATCATGGTAAGAGGGGATTGCAGGGAAATGCTTCATGTCACTTTACTATAAACCATAAGGCTTCCTCAGTGTCCTAGGGATTCAGCCCTCCTCAGAACTTAGAGCTGCTGTATTTGCATGACTGCTCTTCACTCACAGGTGGCTTTTTATCAATGTCAGGAGGCATCACCTCAGCAGGAAGGAAGGACTGCGTAAACACAGTTTGGTTTTTCAGCCCTTCTTATTCTACATACTCCATTCAGGAAACAATCAGGAGGCTGCTGGTTTCCGACCTGTCACTGCTGCTATAACCAAAGGGTTGAGGAGACTCTGAATGGGTGTTCTCTCTTCCATTCTCATCCAGCCCCCAGGCTAAGTGTAAATGGGGAGGTTGAAATCAAAACCATAGTGAGAGAAAAAGATTAGAGAAAGAAAAGAAGGAAGGGTGGTTATGGAGAAAAGAAGTAGTAGAGAAGAGCTAAGTGTGTAGAGTGGGGATTGGGAGAAGTCCAGGTAGGTTCCGCTGGGTGCAGTGGCAGGTTAGGGCAAGAGAACCGCTTGAGGTCAGAAGTTTGAGACCAGCCAGAGCAGTACAGAGAGATCCCTGTCTCTATAAGGAATTTTATTTCTTTATTTTTTTTTTTATTTCTAGGGGCAGAGTCTCACAATATTGCCAAGGCTGGTCTCAAACGCCTGGCCTCAAGCAATTCTCTTGCCTCAGTCTCCCAAAGAGCTGGGATTTCAGGTGTGGGCCACCATGCCTGGCCCAAGACATTTTTTATAAAAGCTAGCCAGGTGTGATGGGTCACACTGTAGTCTCGAACCCCTGGGTGCAGGCAATCCTCTTGCCTCGGCCTCCCGAAGTGCTGGGGTTACAGTGCTGGGGTTACAGTGCTGGGGTTACAGTGCTGGGGTAGAGCCACCACACCCTGTCCAGGTATCTTCTTTATTAAAATGATCCAGCTTAAGCTTCTTTTAAACTATTTACAGGAAAATATGCAGTAAAGAAGTCACGGAGAACTGATGTAGAAGATCTGACTCCAAATCCGAAAAAACTGCTCCAGATAGGCAATGAACTTCGGAAGCTGAACAAGGTGATTAGTGACCTGACTCCAGTCAGTGAGCTTCCCTTAACAGCCCGGCCAAGGTCAAGGAAGGAAAAAAATAAACTGGCTTCCAGGTAAATGCTAATAATGTTCACTCATGTGAATAAAGTCTAGGAAATAAGATTAGACCGTAATTGAGTTTTTATAGAGGAGGTGACCTTCAGCCATTATGCAGAAGTCATATTATTCTTTTACAAATATTACAATGAGAATATTGTAATTATTTTTTGAAAGTAAAAGATGGTATTTATGCTTTTGTTTGTTTGTTTTTGAGTTGGAGTCTCACTCTGTCGGCCAGACTGGAGTGCAGTGGCCGGGCTCCCGGCCACCGCAGCCTCAACCTGCTGGGCTCCGGCGATCCTTCCGCCTCAGCCTTCTGAGTAGCCGGAATTACAGGCATGTGCTACCACGCCTGGCTGATTTTTTAATTTATTGTAGAGATGAGGTCTTGCTGCCCAGGCAGGTCTCGAACCCGTGGGCTCAGGCAATCCACTCACCTCAGCCTCCCAAAAGCGCGGGATTACAGGCTGAGCCACTAAGCCCAGCTGGTATTTATGCTTTTATAGAAAAAGTTTTAAAGAGATGAATGGACTCAAGTGCACGGTGTTCTAGTATAAAAATAAAACATTTTGGCCAGGCTCGGTGGCTCAGCCTGTAATCCCAGCACTTTGGGAGGCCGAGGTGAGTGGATTGCCTGGGCCCGGGTTCGAGACCTGCCTGGGCAACTTGGCGAGACCTCATCTGCACTATAAATCAAAAATAGCTGGTAGCGCGCCTGTAGTTCCAGCTACTTGGAAGGCTGAAGCGGAAGGATCGCCGGAGCTCAGCAGGTCGAGGCTGCGGTGGCCGGGAGCGGCCATTGCACTCCAGTCTGGGTGACAGAGTGAGACTTCAACTCAAAAAAAAAAAAAATAAATAAATAAATAAATAATAAAAATAAAACATTTTATCCAAAATTTTAGCTTTCTGTTGGCTTTTTTAGTAAGTCAGCTTTATTGAGGTTTAATTTACTCATAGTAAAATTTATTCCTTTTAATATAAACTTATATGAGTTTTGAGAAACATATCCAGTCATATATCCATGACCACAATCAAGATATCAAGCATTGTCATCACCTTAACATTTCCTCATGCCTCTTTGTAAAAGCCAGCTGCTTCTTGCACCCTGAGCCCTTCACAACCACGCATCTGTCTTCTGTCCCCATGGTTTTACCTTTCCTAGAATGTCATATAGATAAAATATATGGCATATAGCCTTTTGGGTCTGTCTTCTTTCACTTAATGTGATGCATTTGAGATTTATCCATATTGCATTGAGTAATAATTGGTTCCTTTTTTGTTTTGTTTTGTTTGAGTCAGGGTCTAATTCTGTCACCCAAGCAGGAGTATAGTGGCACAGTTGTGGCTCACTGCAACCTTGACCTCCTGGGCTCAGGTGATCCTTCTGCTTTAGCCTTCCAAGTAGCTGAGACTGTAGGCATGCATCACCATGCCTGGCTAATGTTTAGTTTTTCTGTAGAGACGAGGTCTTACTATGTTGCCCAGGCTGATCTCGCACTCCTGGGCTCAAGCAATCTTTCCACTTTGGCCTCTTGAAGTGGTGGGGTTACAGGCGTGAGCCACCACGCCCAGCCAATTTGTTTCTTTTTGTTGCTGAGTAGTATTCCTCTAGTTGGGCTATACTGCAGTTTATCCATGCACCACTTGACGGATGTTTGGGTTGCTTCCAGGTTTTGGCAACTATGAAGAAAACCATCATAAATATTCACTTACAGGTGTTTATGTGAACATTAGCTTTTACTTCTCTTAGATAAATATCCAAGCATAGGAAGCTTTCAGCCGGGCTGAGTAGCTCAGCCTGTAATCCCGCGCCTTTGGGAGGCTGAGGTGAGTGGATTGCCTGAGCCTATGGGTTTGAGACCCACCTGGGCAACTTGGTGAGACCTCATCTCTACAATAAATCAAAATGAGCCGGGCGTGGTAGCGCACGCCTGTAGTTCCAGCTACTTGGAAGGCTGAGGTGGAAGGATCGCCAGAGCCCAGCAGGTTGAGGCTGCGGTGGCCGGGAGCGGTCACTGCACTCCAGTCTGGGTGACAGAGTGAGACTTCAACTCAAAAAAAAAAGCTTCCACACTATTTTCCACAGTAGCTGTATGTACTGTTTGACATTCCCACAAGCAACATATGTGCGAGAATTCCACTTGCCTCACATCCTCTGCAGCACTTGGTATTAGCAATTTTTATTTGTTTTAGTTGTTTAGCCACTCTAATAGGTGTGTACTGGTCATAGCTTTATTTCTGAGTGTGTCCTAAATTTTTAAAAATCAATTTGAATAAATGGTTGTATTGTGGTTTTTTATTTTGTATTGTGGTTTTGACTCAGTTCTTGAACATCAATAGGCAGTGGTTTTTGGTTGGTATTAGAAAATGTTTGACAGCAGCAAACAGATGAATATTCTGGATATTCATTTGAAAAAGAAAGTGAACTAATCACTCTTTCCTTTTACAGAGCTTGTCGGTTAAAGAAAAAAGCCCAGTATGAAGCTAATAAAGTAAAATTATGGGGCCTCAACACAGAATATGGTAAACCTAAACTTTTAAGAAGTTGATTAACTGCCTGTTATTTTGATGACTACTTTCTTGTTTTTGGTTTTGTTACTTGTATGCCCTGCACTTTGCTAGTTTTTGGCTAGCCTCCTATTTGTGTATTCATTCAGTAAGTCAGTGTTTTTAGCCTTCATACTTGTCCTCCTTTTAGTGTAAGTGTCTCAGTGGCTCCCCAGGCCAGTCTCATCTCTGTGCTGACAAGCTGATCCACTTTGTGACCACAGTGATTTTGTACTTCACTTTATAATTGTGCTGCTCACCGCAGCCTCAACCTTCTGGGCTCAGGCAGACAATCCTTCTGCCTCATCCTGTTAGTAGCTAGGACTATAGGTACATATCACCATGCCCAGCTAATATTTTGATTTTTTTTTTTTTTTTTGCTATGTTGCCTAGGCTGCTCTTGAACTCCTGGGCTCAAGTGATCCTCTCACCTCAGCCTCCCAAAGTGCTGGGATTACAGACTGAGCCACCAAGCCCGGCCCTAAAAACAGTGCCACATAATTTGAAATTAGTCTCTTTGGATAGGAGAACTTATAAATAACCATCACTATTTAATGTTTTCTTACACACTATTTTCTAACTGAATATCTGTTGTTGCATAATTAAAATTATTTCATGTTAATGACATGTTCCAAGTGTTTTGTTCTGTCTTACAGATAATTTATTGTTTGTAATCAACTCTATCAAGCAAGAGATTGTAAACCGAGTACAGAATCCAAGAGAGGAGAGAGGGCCCAACATGGGGCAGAAGCTTGAAATCCTCATAAAAGATACTCTTGGTAAGAAGAATACTGGATAAATTCATAACATATGTAACATGTAGTGTAAGATATGGAATTTAAAGTGATATTAAAAGTTCTTTTAGTTTAAGGAAAAACTCAAGTGCTCTCCTTGTAGTTACTCTTCTTTGTGAGTAGTTTTATCTTTTGAGATTTAGTGTTCATAAGCATGTATGCTGGTTACCACAATTTGCAATTTAGACTTAATCACTAAACTATTTTAACACTTCAGTAAAACAAATATCTAACAACTTTTACCTTTCATGGGGGGACAAAAGGTCCCTGAGCAGTCACAGCCTGCAGTTTGCACTTCAGTGAAGATTCTTACTCACTTGTTTTACTCAGGATTCGGACAAACTTGGCTGTCTGGTTTCCTATCCCTGAGCAGATTACTCAGCATGGGGAGGATCAGAGAGGCAGGCACCTGGACGCCAGGCAGAGTGAAAGCTGACAGAGAAGAGAGAAATGGTTAGTGAAGACATAGGCACTAGAGCTCTACAGGCCCGGGAGCTTAGCAGCCATAGGAGCAAATCAGTAGCATCCTAAGGGCAGCACAGCACAATACAATCCCTGAAAAGCCCCAAAATTTTAACACAATAAAATGTCAAATGTTTATCTGGAGCAAAACTATATTTATATTGAAAACAATCTTAGGTGAAGAGTAGATCCTAAGCATCAGTGTTTTCCTAAATGTCACTTACTTCCTACTTCTGTTTAGATTTATTCCATGCTTGACTTTTTCTTCAAATGTATACTATTTTAATGTTTATATATTCTTTCAAAGCTTTTCTTTATTTTATTTTATTTTGAGTCGGAGTCTCACTTTGTTGCCCAGGCTGGAGAGCAGTAGCATACTCATGGCTGCCGCAGCCTCAACCTGCTGGGCTCAGGCGATCCTTCTGCCTCAGCCTTCCAAGTAGCTGGAACTACAGGCGTGCGCTACCACGCCCGGCTTATGTTTTGATTTACTGTAGAGACAAGGTCTCCTCATGTTGCTCAGGCTGGTCTCAAACCCCTGAGCTCAGGCAGTCCTCTCTCCTTGGCCTTCCAAAGTGCTGGAATTACAGACTTGAGTGACCACACCCAGCCCTCTTTTATTTATATTTATTTATTTACTTACTTTTTAAGAAATAGAAAGAAGTAAAGTTTATTATCCACCTTTCACAGATTGTAAAGGGGGCCGACACTCAGGCAAGTGTGGTCTCGAAGGGCCACGAAATGGGTATATTTAAGGACCTTTGGGCAGGGGATTTTGACCCAAAGGAGTGTCCAGGGCTGCAGGTCTTTGATGTTGATAGTAGTCACATGAGTCTTAGATCTTGAGGTAGCCAGGACATTACCATCTCCTGCCCTCAGGTGGTGGGCTAGATGGAAGGAGATGGGGGAAGGGGCTTTCCTGAAAGAGACTTGTTAGATATTTGCAATCCCCAAACTTCTTGACCAAAAGTTGGTCTTATCATTTCTAGGACTTTGGGCAGCCAAGGGGTGATCTTTGACCTTTCTCTGTGTCAAGGAACCTGAAAGTTTACTAGAGAATAATATGCTAAATCATGAATTGAAAGGTTGGGCTGTCCTGGTCTTGCATCTGATAGAGATTTGCTGAGGGGGTGGGCTAGGCTGCCAGCTTGGCCTGTAGTAGAATGTCTGAGGGCTTCCTAAAACCTGCCTATTGGAAATTTATCTCATCTATGTCTAACCTGCACTAGATTAAAAATGTGTCAGGGGTAAAGTCTAAGCAAAAATGACTATGCTGAGGCAAAACCTAAACTAAGTTTGTTCTAGGTTTCCATAGATACCTCCTTCATTCCCACCTCTTGGTATTTTGAAAAATATTCTTACTTGCATCTGGAAACAGAGACAAAGGTCAGGACTTCTGTAGCTACTTCCTTTGCTGAACACTGGGGGTAGAGCTATCCCTACCAGTCTAGAGCAAGAGGAGGGGATGAGAGGACAGGAGCCCATGGAGTTAAGTATCTTTAGTATTTGTATGCAAAGCTCTGTGTACAAGCATACACTGTTAGAATTAACACTACTATAATAAAGGCCATTATAGCTGCTGTTATAACATGTCGAGGCTTTGATGTCTGGTAAAATGTATTTTTACCACTGGGCTTGATACCCACTACAGGAGTCCAGGTAGTTTCCACTGTTGCACCAGTGAATTTTGGAGTCCATATGTGTCTGTCTCCAGCTTGTCGTCGAGCAGGTCTCTGATGGGCAGTTGGAGTTTTGTTGCTAATTGCAGCTGCCAACTGGATGCCTTTTTGACCCTCTGGTTCTGCTGCCCTCCATGCCAGCATGCTGTTTTGGTGAAGGTGGTGCTTCATACTGAGAAAGGCTGAGGCGATGAGTGGTTTGGTGTAGTCTTCAGGCAAAGAAAGATAAGATCAATGAAAGATAAGAGCTGAGTTCCTTGCCTCTTAACCTGGTTGGGTGCTGGGGGTCCAGGACCTTCCTTCTGGGGCTTCCTTGCCTTTCCAGGGAATCGGCCTGGTGAAAAGACAGTCAGTCGTCCAATGAGATCTAGTCTGGTCCACAGAGGGCTCGAAGAGCTCAGCTACTGGTCGAGATAAAGGATAAACCTTAGTCTCCCACCCTAATGAACCCCAGCAGTCTGCTGCCTTTCCTTGGGGCCTTCAGACACACCATGGACTGCCCCGGCCAGAGCTGTAAGTTGCCACCAAGTTCCAGCACAGTCTACAGGGAGACATGGGTTTGAAAGAGAGGGGAGTGAGAAGAGTTGCGGAGGGGGTTTCCCCGTACTTGTCCACCAGCTGAAAGGGTCAACTGAGGCAAGGTGGGCCAGAGCCAGGCTGGGATCACAGGAATAATGCAAGATTGCAACCAAGTAAGAAATAGAAAGAAGTAAAGTTTATTATTCACCTTTCACAGATTGGAAAGGGAGCTGACACTCAGAGGCAAGTGTGGCCTCCTCTTTTATTTTTAAAAGCATTTTCTTTTTTTTCTTTTTTTTTTTTTGAGTTGGAGTCTCACTCGGTCGCCCAGACTGGAGTGCAGTAGCCGCTCCTGGCCACCGCAGCCTCACCTGCTGGGCTCCGGCGATCCTTCCGCCTCAGTCTTCCGAGTAGCCGGAATTACAGGCATGCGCTACCATGCCCGGCTGATTTTTTGATTTACTGTAGAGATGAGGTCTCGCTGCCCAGGCGGGTCTCGAACCCGCGGGCTCAGGCAATCCACTCACCTCAGCCTCCCAAAGGCGCGGGATTACAGGCTGAGCCACCGAGCCCGGCTTTAAAAGCATTTTCAGTCTTCCTTTGTTAGGTAGAGGATAAAATGTAATATTACAAGAAAAAATTATTTTCGTTTTTTTTTTTTGAGTTGGAGTCTCACTCTTGTCACCCAAGCTAGAGTGCAGTGGCATGCTCACAGTCACCACAGCCTCGACCTGCTTGGCTTAGGCCATCCTTCCGCCTTAGGCTTCCAAGTAGCTGGAACTATAGACTCACACCACCATGCCTGGCTAGTTTTTGTGACGTATTGTAGAGATGAGGTCTCACCCAGTTGCCCAGGCTCGTCTTGAATCCCCAGACTCAGGCAATCCTCCTGCCTTGGCTTCCCAAATTGCTGGGATTACAGGCGAGCTACCGCGCCCAGCCATTTTTATTTTTTAATGTGAAGGTCCTGTATGTTGATCAGCATGTATACTCCCTTCACACTCAAAAGTCAGCTTTACCAGATATAAAATCCTTGACTTGTATTTTCTTTCCTTGGGTATTTTGCTTGTTTCTCCATTCTCTTCTGGCATAAAGTCTTGGTATTGAAAAACTCTAAGCCGGGCTTGGTGGCTCGTGTAATCCCGCACTTTGGGAGGCTGAGGTGAGTGGATTGCCTGAACCCGTGGGTTCGAGACCCGCTTGGGCAACTTGGCGAGACCTCATCTGTACAATAAATAAAAAAATCAGCCGGGCATGGTACGCGTGCCTGTAATTCAGGCTACTCAGAAGGCTGAGGCGGAAAGATCGCCGGAGCCCAGCAGGTCAAGGCTGCGGTGGCTGGGAGTGGCCACTGCACTCCAGTCTGGGCGACAGAGTGAGACTCCAACTCAAAAAAAAAAGAAAAACTCTAATATTACCAAATTATTTTTTTCTTATAAATAATTCACTATTTTTACCTGCCAAAGGATTCTTTTCTTTCTCTTTAAAAGGCAGTGATTTTACTAGATTATGTCTTAGAGTTGATCATTTTAGATTGATATTTTCACGCACACACTGTGTTCCTTCAGTTAGTATTTTCTTTTTAATTTTTTTTTTTTTTTTTTTTGAGTTGGAGTCTCACTCTGTTGCCCAGACTGGAGTGCAGTGGCCGCTCCCGGCCACCGCAGCCTCGACCTGCTGGGCTCCGGCGATCCTTCCGCCTCAGCCTTCTGAGTAGCCGGAATTACAGGCGCGTGCTACTACGCCCGGCTGATTTTTTGGTTTATTGTAGAGATGAGGTCTTGCTGCCCAGGCGGGTCTCGAACCCGTGGGCTCAGGCAATCCACTCACCTCAGCCTCCCAAAGGCGCGGGATTACAGGCTGAGCCACCGAGCCCGGCTCTTTTTAATTTTTTTAAATTTATTTTTATTTTAAAGATTGTGGGGTACAATTCAGAGTTAGGTATACAAATGTTGATTATGCAGGTACCCTTGTTGATGAGGTGTCAGTATTCTCAAATCTTTTTCGTATTTGACCAGTGCCCTTGCTTTTCTTTTCTTCTGGGGATTGTAGGTTGGATCTTCTTTGCCCATCTCTGGTATTTGTCACTGTTTCTCAAGTCTTTTTTTTTCCTTCATTTCTTCTTTATTTTAAAATTATTTCTTGTTTCACCTTCTGCTTCTCTTAAGTACTATTTTCTGTGGTTATTTGCTGCTCTTCTGTTCCTTTTCATTTCAAGAATTAATTTTTCCTTTTATTTCTAATTATTTTCCAAGCTCTGTCACCTTATTTCTGAGCTATTCTGTTTCTGATTTATGTTCTTTCAAGTCTTGTGGCATTTTCTTTCATGTCTTCTACTTCATTTTGAAAGAAAAGTGAGTAGGTTATAGTTTCCATCCATTCTGTAGTCATGTCATTAGGCATGCTTTCATTGTTTGTAGAAATGTTCTTATTCTTTTTTTCTTAGAAAAACTTTTTATAGGATTTATTACTCATTTGTAGGTGAAATTAGTGGTTTTCTGGATTTTTTTTAAAGATTTGGTTCTGAATAGAATTTCTCACTTCACAGAGTCTCTGCTTTTCATTTAATATTTTAAAAAGTGGTATGGCAGTCAT
This sequence comes from Cephalopachus bancanus, assembly GCA_027257055.1. Taxonomy (NCBI): domain Eukaryota; kingdom Metazoa; phylum Chordata; class Mammalia; order Primates; family Tarsiidae; genus Cephalopachus; species Cephalopachus bancanus. The sequence goes on from JAPVLO010000007.1 coordinate 939,896, forward strand.
GGTGGCTCGTGCCTCTAATCCCAGCTACTCGAGGCTGAGGCAGGAAGTTTGCTTGAGGCTAGCAGTTCTAGACCAGCCTGGGCAACATGCAAGACCCCATCTCTAAAACAAAACCAAAAAAATTATGGCAGCTTGCTTTCTGAGATTTTTTGTTCTGCCCCTTTCTCATTTATCTAGCCCATGTCTTTTAAAAATATTTTTTGTTACTACCTTGCTCAATTTAAATTTCAACCCTGGAGGTTTCTTATCAGTGTTGGCTCTTGTCCTGCAAAAGATTTTGGCTGGCCTGTTTTCTGAGTCCACAGAGGCCAGACTGGTGCCGCCTTCACATCTTACTGTGGGCCCCTCACATTCATGCGTTGTTGGGTTGGAGATTAAAAATCTGTGCTCATGCTGGGCATGGTGGCTCATGACTGTAATCCCAGCACTTTGCAAGGCAGAGGCAAGAGGTTTACCTAAACCCAGGGGTTCAAGACCAGCTTGGGCAACTTGGCAAGACCTCATCTCTACAATAAATAAATTAGCCAGGCATGCTGGCATACACCTGTGGTTCTAGCTACTTGAAAGCCTGAGCCTTCCTTGGAAGGATTGCCTGAGCCCAGTGGGCCAAAGCTACAGTGAGCCGGGATCATGCCATTGCACTCCAGCCTCAACAACAGTGAGACTCCAACTCAAAAAAAAAAAAAAATCTGTGCTGCCGTCTCCCAGATATCCCCTTTGGACCCGTTTAAAGGCGTTGGAGCTGGGCTCGGTGGCTCAGCCTGTAATCCTGCGCCTTGGGAGGCTGAGGTGAGTGGATTGCCTGAGCCCGTGGGTTCGAGACCTGCCTGGTCAACTTGGCGAGACCTCATCTTTACAATAAATCAAAAAATTAGCCGGGCATGGTAGTGCGCGCCTGTAGTTCCAGCTACTTGGAAGGCTGAGGCGGAAGGATCGCCGGAGCCCAGCAGGTCAAGGCTACGGTGGCCAGGAGTGGCTACTGCACTCCAGTCTGGGCAACAGAGTAAGACTCCAACTCAAAAAAATAAATAGATAGATGGATAGATAAATAAATAAATAAAGGTGTTGGAGTTTCTTTCTCTCTCTGTTAGATTACAAGTTCTTCTAGAGTTAGTTTTTTTTTTTTTTTTTCTTTTTTGAGTTGGGGGGTCTCACTCTGTCACCCAGGCTGGAGTTCAGTGGCATGCTCATGGCCACCACAGCCTTGACCTGCTGGGCTCAGGCAATCCTTCCACCTCAGCCTTCCAAGTAGCTGGAACTATAAGCATGCGCCCCCATGTCTGGCTAATTTTTTGATTTATTGTAGCGATGAAGTCTCACCAAGTTGCCCAGGCTGGTCTCCAACTCCTAGGCTCAAGTAGTCCTTTCACCTTAGCCTCCCAAAGTGCTGGGATTACAGGTGTGAGCCATTGCACCTTGCTGAATTTACAGGTTTTTTAATTTCTCAAATTATTAGATGCTTAATTCATTACTTTTTATTCTCTCTTGTTGATTGATAGAAATATAAGCCTTTGAAATTTTTTCTAAGCTTGACTTTAGCTATATAAATTCTGACATAAATTATTTTGAGACACTGTCTCACTTTGTCTTCTAGGCTGGAGTATAGTGATGAGATCATAGTTTACTGTAACCTGGAACTCCTAGGCTCAAGCAACCTCAGCCTCCTGAGTAGCTGGGACCACAGGCTCAAGCCATCATGCTTGACTTTTTATTTTGTAGAGACAGGGGTCTTGCTGTGTTGCCCAGGTTGGTCTCCAACTTCTAGGCTCAAGCCATCTTCCTGCCTTAACCTCCTAAAGCACTGGGATTACAGGTGTGAGCCATCACACACGGCCGATATTCTCCCACTTATGTTTTGGTTTGGTCTCATATTTTCTGTGTTTTGCTTTTGAGGGCTGGGATGTTTGAATAGGATTTATTACTGCTAGATGGACATTATGGATTATCATCTTTATCATCAGGAAATGTACTTTTTTTCGTCTCATTTACAGCTTTTGTCCTGATTTTTTTTTTCTTTTTTTTGAGTTGGAGTCTCACTCTGTCACCCAGACTGGAGTTCAGCGGCCGCTCCCGGCCACCGCAGCCTCGACCTGCTGGGCTCCGGCGATCCTTCCGCCTCAGCCTTCCAAGTAGCTGAAACTACAGGCGCGCGCTACTACGCCTGGCTAATTTTTTTGATTTATTGTAGAGATGAGGTCTTGCCAAGTTGCCCAGGCGGGTCTTGAACCTGCGGGCTCAGGCAATCCACTCACCTCAGCCTCCCAAAGTGCTGGGATTACAGGCTGAGCCACCAAGCCCGGCTTTTTGCCCTGATTTAAGTCTTGTCTAGTATTACATTCCTGAATGCAGCTTTCTTATTCATATTTTGCTTGGTAACCAGGTATAGTTGATCTTGTTTTTTGTTTTGTTCTTTTGAAACCTCTGAAGATCGTACGATAGCATGATCTTGTAAAATGTCTCAACATTTGGATTTATCTGCTTTCTCATGACTAGATGCAGTTAAATATTTTGGCAAAATTGCATCATACATCCTCATTCGATCAGTGAAGAGGCACATAGTATCAGATTGTTCTTTTATTGGTCATGCTAAGTTTGGTCACATGGTTAAAGTGATGTCAATATTTTTTGTCTTTTGACCTCTTCCTATGAGCAATGACTAAATAAATATACTTCTAATGCCACTGCCTTTTACTTTTCTTGATACTTAAAAAATGTGCTTATACCTCTGTTACTTGATTCCTTGACTTGAAGCCTCCTCTGGCCTCATCATGGAAGATGGAAAGGATGAGAAAGTCAGCATACCTGTGCTGCTGGGCTCCTCCTGCCTTTCTCTTTCTCTTCGACACTTCCTATTTGTTACCTTTTTTAAAATATAAACTTTATCCAGTAATGATAAAAGTGACTAAAAACGTCTTTCAGGTCTCCATTCTCAGTCGCTTAGGTGAGACTTACCCACGGAAGGGTGAGTTGTAGTAGCTAGAAAAGACTGGCAAAAGAACCGGGAGCAGCAGTTTTGCAGGTGCAGGGGCGTGCCTGTTGGTAGACTTTGGGTTTGGGTTTGGGTTTGGACTGACTTGGACCGTTGTTACGTGTCATCTACCTCACTTTGAACGATGATGAACCATACTTTGTGTGTTCATGTTTGACTCCTCTTGTCTTAAAAGTTTTAGACTCCCATCTGAAGGGTGGCGTGATCTTCCGGTGTGATTTTCTGCAGTAGCTAGCAGCAGAAGACTCATTTGAGACCCTCAGCTGTCTCCTGCTTTCTCCCTTCTCTCCAGCCTTTCCATTTCTGTGTCTAAGTGTGCCTTTTCTTCTCTCCAGGTCTCCCAGTTGCTGGGCAAACCTCAGAATTTGTGAACCAAGTATTAGAGAAAACTGCAGAAGGCAATCCCACCGGAGGCCTTGTAGGACTGAGGATACCAACATCAAAAGTGTAATCAGCCTCATGGGACCATGGTCAGAAGTATCTGCGTTTGTCACATTATCCATTGTAAATTTCCATTCTGTTTTGCATGTCAGTTAGCATTATGTAAACATTTACAATTAGGTTACATTGTTTTAAGAACTAAGTAGCATAGTGAAGCATGATCCAAAATACTTGATTATTGCATTTTCAGAGCATAAACCATGGTTAAAACTGCAGCTGGCGTCAGAACTGAAGCTCATATGTTAAAGTAAATGTTTAAGTACAGATTGCAAAAAGCTGCTGAAGGAAAACATTTTAGAGGAGTGAAATAGTAAAATGCCGAGTACTGTGGCAGGTTTATGCTCTGAACCACACAAAAAAATTGAGGAAGCATTTTTTTAAACAGTTTAGATTGTTTTTCAGAATTATTGCTTTTTGTTCTAATTTTCCACAACCATTAATCTCACTTCTACATGGCACACCCAGCACTCATGCCTGTGTGCCATATTAGATGTTCATTGTCAGAGCTCAATATGATATATATAAATACATATATATAAATATATATATAAATGTCTGTGCAAGTAAGAAAAAAAAGCATATTCTTTGTGCCTTGTATTTTGGGGAAACTATAAAACTGGTAATATTTTGTATGATGAAAACCCTAATGAGGAAAAACAAGATATATAGATGGAAAAATTATGGGGTTTAAATGTTTTTTTGTTCCAACTTTTTCAAATTTTTTGAATGTATATAGGACAATGTTGAAATGTAGATATATGCCACAGAGTCTGTGTATTGTATAAAAAACAAAACAAAAAAACAAAAAAAAAAGATGGCTCTAGAAAACTCATATTTCGGTACTTGACCGGAAGAAGACAAATACTTGCACATTATTGCGATTGTTTTATTTTTTGTACCAAAGACAAATGCAACTGATATGGCAAACTGCCAGTCTAAGTAAAGTTTTGCACAGCTTACATGATACTGTATGAATGTATGAAAAAAAGGAGAAAAAAAAAGAAAAAAAAAAGGTCAGGGTTAGGGATCTTACTGAACTGTGAATTTTATTTCTGTTTGGGTCCAATTATCTACAGAAGGAGCATCCATACAAACAAATGTTATTTTGCTGTTCCTCTAGTTCGCTTCCATAGTAGATAAGTTGGCAGCCATTTAGGTGTTTGTCTTTTATTTCGCACTTATTGTAGGAAATTTTAATATATTTCCCTTTAGTAAGCTATTGGTAAAATAGTTTTTGACTTTGAAAATTTTAAAAGATTATTTAGCTTATTGTAGTATACTTCCACCAAACAACCAAAATAGATTATTTTTATTGTATTATGTATATATGTAAAGAAAGAAAAAAGCTAAAATATCTAATTCTTTAGTTGCCACTTTTCCAATTGATGTATTATTGTGCATGTAATATTTTCAAAGATCAACACAGGCTTAAAACAAAAACAAAAAAATTTATAGATTTTTATATTTTTGTACAGGTATTTTCAAACTAGCTTCTTCAAACTTACATGTGACTTATTCTTCTATAGTTTCTAGAATTGAGAAACATTAACACATTTAGTTTTTAGGTGCTCTCTTTTGTTCCTATAAAACAGCTTCATTAGTCAGTATTTTAACTGTATTCGAGCTTTACCTCTTGATGAGAAACTTCTATGTCAAGGCAGCATTATAAACCTTCCCCACGGATCTTTTCAACCTGTCTCTTACTGTTTTATTCTCAAACCTTGTGTTTTGGACTCTGAAAACGGTGGCTTAAAAACTAAAAAAAAGAAAAAACAAATGTATTTAGCAAGAAAAAATACCAAAAATTTCAGACCCAGCTGCTGGCTATATTATCTATTTCTCCTTTACCCTCTGTAGAATCTATTCTTTCATTATACTTTGCCTATGAAGTGCATTTCCTTTTCTTTTACTTCTCCCACCCCATTTGTAAGCTATAGCACATAAAGCTGTAGCTTATGAAGATTTGATTTTAGAACACACAGTAGCCACTGAACAGTGTTGCATATACGCTTCTTTGATATCATGAAAAAGAAACTCCGAGAAGGATTGTCTTGACACCTTAGCTGAACTGTGATGCACACGATTTTCTGTGTGTTTGGTGGAAATGTACCTGGCTCAAACTGAATGGTTTAATCGAATATAAGCTCCTTGTTTAAAGTTTTCCTTTTTAGGTGGGAGAAGGCAAAGCATAGGTTTGCAGCTTGGAAGTATATAAAGTCTTGACAGAGTGTGTCTGGTAAATCGAAAAGTGTTCCAAAATATGGCAGTTGTGCAATCAGGTAAAAATCGCTTCGTGATAGGGATTCAGCTGATGAGGTTTATAAAATTGCCCCTTTATAGCTGCTCTGTTAGGAATTCTGGTTTTTGATACTTTTTTCCTGTCTGCAAACCAGAATTTGATTTTTTGGTCTTGCATTTCAAAAAAAGACTTTGAATCTGTTTAGTAGATTCCATATCCTTGCGTTTCAGTGTTTTATATGTACTACTTAAGTTAAATAGTTAAAAGCTTTTAAATAGTTGAGCTTTTTAATGTTGACACTTTATTTTGTACCTATTTATATATGTATGTATATCTTAGAAAAGCACTTTGTTAAAAAAAATTGCATTTTATATGATTCCTGCCATTTGCTGCTAAATCTGGGCTGGTCAGAATGCTGCAGCGATACTTGATCTAAATAAAAACCTGGCAGTAAAATGTAGAGTGAAAGTTAAATCCTCTTGCTGTTTTAACTTTATCATAAAGATGACATAGGCAAGCTGTGCAGCTTTACATTTTAACCAGGGGACTCTGTGGCATTTAAAACCGTCTAGAAATGGTTGTACTTTAATGCCAGTAATAATCTGCTTCCTCTATTGTCATTAAAATATATACGTTTAGTGTATCACACAAACAAATCTTATAAGGGTCATGTAAAAACCCCAATTGTACATGTTCTGTTTTTGAAAATTGTGGCATGTATTTCCGGGTGAAGATCATTAGAGCCGCGTTCTCTAAAGGTTTTCTGTGTTCATACATGGTATGCAGGCAGCTCATGAGAAGTCCAGAGTCTTATTAAGTGAAGGCATTGTGAACTCACCTCAATAAACCCATTGTTCCAAAAGCAGTCATCAACTTTGACTCTAGTCCTACTATGACTTAAAAAAGACAAAAATCTTTCTTCCTCGTTTCAGATACACTGGGTTCTTTCTAGAGTGTGTCTCCGTATGAAAGCATGCTGTCCACTTGCTCTTGTTGAGGTCTCATCTGAGTTTTGAATTGGGTGCCACACTTTTCAGTCAGTACGATTGCTTGTTCTGCTGTACCATGTATGATTCTTGTCCTTTCCTGTGCCCCTCATGCCAGATAATGATGTGGCTTTATATTGTGCCTTACTTGTACATTTACAACCAAGCATCTCCATTCCCTCCCACTTCCTGAATCTTTAACTTGGACCTTTTTGGTAAGAGAATCAGAACTATTACAAAAGCAACATGAAGGATTTCAGATGGGTATGGTTTCAAATTCCCTCTCTTTATAGTTATTTTATATTTGTATGAAGGACCAGTTTTGCATGGTCTTTTAACTTGAGGGGTAAAGATGAGCAGTCCTTTCACTACATCACTTTCTCTGATTCCATGAATTTGTCATACATCTTCTTTCTGATGCTTGACTTTATTTGCTTCTTAGCAATAGTCTGCATTTAAAGAAAGGTGTGTTCGTTCATCAACTTGAAATTGACTATTCATTTTTCCAGAATTTTTTAGGAGAAGAGTACCAATTTTGTTTGTTTTATAAAACAGATGACAAGTCTCTTTCAAAGAAACAGAAGTACAGTACTTTTGAAATACAATGCTGTTAGTTTGGATTTCTTTTTTTATATATACTATTCATACAATGATCTGATGTTTGCCTTCATTAATAAAGCTGTTAGTTTATTCACCAAAACGTCAAGAATGGATGTGCTTTTCTTTATTCCATACATTTAAAAACTTTTAGCTGCTAAGATTTAGTTAATATTCTAAGAAATGAATTCAAGTTGCCTTCAGCAGGAATTAACAACTTATGTTCCCTTTCTTTATATAGTCTTCCTGAAACTCTGTTCAAAGTATTTTCTAGTTAATTATGTCACAGAATGTTAGCATCTCTCCAGATCTTGAAACTTGAATTTTGAGAATGCATCGAATTATGCTTTCAGTGTTAAAGGTTGCGATCATCCTTCTCATGAAGTCTGTTGTGGAAGGCCCCTTCCCGTGGAATGGAGGCTGTTGCCACAACTTTGCACAGAACTGCAGTCTTGTTCTTCCCTGGGTCATGATGAATACGTCTCACACAGTGCCGTAATACTTGTGGATTCTTTTGTAATCTTTGTAATCTTAATAAGGGCATTATGAGAAGATGACTCCATGTTTTTTTAATACTTCAAACACATTGGGATGTAACAATGAATGTCAACTGTAGGAATGGTTGTTTCGTTTTAAGGAATAAGCACGTTGGGGAAGCTGATGAAAATGTACTACTGAAAGTCACACACTTCGGCGGCAAGTGGGATTATGTGTTGAAGCATAGTCCTCGAGCTAGAAACTGACTGAAGCCGTAGAAATTACACCCAGAAACTGAACTATGCCAAATTGCCATTTTTATTTAGGAAAGAGAGTTTGGAGGTAGCAGCGAGGGGCTAGAGCCTTAGGACTACTTCCAAACAGCATTTTGGAATAGAAGCCTTGGTGACTCGCGAAGAGCATGAAGCTGGCTATCTCCGTGTGCCAAGTGGGTGAGCTGGGCTCAGTTCGCCTTCATAACCGTGTGACACAGTGATGGAGCTGACTATTCTGGGTGGACGGGCGTGGGACTGACGACTGTCTTGCCCTTCGCCCTTTTTTTTTTTCAGAACCAAATAACAGAAATGTGTCCGTGTGTACTGTATCTGCCTTTCCACCACATTCTGATGACACTGTATTCCACTGCCTGCTTTTTGACCTTCTTTCCTAGGATCTGTCTTGTAGCTTAGTGCGTTTGTGGTCGACAGTGGTATTAGGGCTGACAGCGCAGAAGTCGCAAGCGGTAGGGCAAGAACCCTAAGCGTTCGTTCGCACAATGTGGCAGCCTCTTCTGCAGAGTGGCGTGGGGTCCTGTTTGTAACGCCATCATAAATACTCTGTAGTTTTGGTTCCCCCCCAACTGGAGCTATGACACTTTTTATTGGATTCAGTCTTGTCTCTTGTCTAGAAGAATTTTATCTTGTTGACGCATGAGCTGTTTAAAAATTATTCTATTACTTGTTGGTTAATAGTTGTGCAGTTTTCATTTCAGGAGAGGCAATGCAAATGTTGCCTTTGTTTTCTGTCACCTTCAACCCCTCAGCACTTCTAGTCAGATACAGATTCATCAGTGTATGCAACATCCTTTGTAATTTAAAATAAAAAAAGATGAAAAGAAAAGGTTCCAAGTTGTTTGCCTCGTGCTTTCACCATTCTTCCCTCCCCTGCCTTTCTCTTGCTTACTGGGGTAATCGTCCTCAAGGAAACCCCCTCCAAGGAAGTCCCTGGTCACAGCAGCAAGTGGCTCATGGTGTTGCCCCTCTTGGCCATGTCCAAAGAGCAAACGTTCCTTTGACATTTTAGGCTGATTTGCCGATATTCCGGTGAAACTTAACTATTCTATAGAATTACTCATTGGTACAAGTATTTGCATTCTTCATAGTTTAGAGTATAGTTGGTACTTATTTCTCTTCTGAATCTTTGGGCAGGCGATCTCTTCAAGGGAGATAAAACATTTTGGGTCTCTCCTGATTTAAACATTTGTATGTGTTTGTGTGCTTCATCTTCTAAGTCTCCAGGCGAAGCTGTGTGTACCCAGAGATCCTCAAGTCGGGGTCTGGGAGAAGGCCACTGGAGGAGGGTGTTCTTTCAGCTAACAGACACTTGCTGGGCACTGACTTTGCCAGGACTCATGCCGAGTATGGGCTGTAGAGAGATTAGAGGCCTCTGGGCACTCCAAGCTGGCATATGAGTAGGATTGCAGATCAGCACCAGAGCTGATAGAGACATGCAAAAGGCTCTGGTCCTGGGTTTCCAAGGTCACAGGCCCCACACCCAGCGGAGTATGTCAGAGAAGGATTGGCAGACTTGTGTTCCTGACATCTTGACCTTTGAAGAACCCCTTTTTGCTTCATTTGAGTGACACTGAGGCCATCAGAAAACAAAGGAGACATGGAAGTCCCCTGGACAGCTTCTGTGTCAGGACTTGATCTCTCAAGACCACTGTTCACGGGAGCCTCTGTCAAGGTCCTGGGACTTTACAGAGCCAGGTCACTACAGTCCTTAGGAAATGAAACCTTGTGTGAGTGGCACCCAGTTAGGTGGGTCATTCAGCTGGTAAGCTCTTTAGCCCACCGTACATGGGAAAAGAGTTGGGAAATGCTTGAAGATGCCAACTAAAAGGTTCAGAATGGGAAAGAGGTGTTGGAAAGTCCTTGGGGACAGGGGTGGCATTCCTTAAGACCCTGCTAAGGGCTTCCTTGTCAGGAACCTCAGCTACTACTCTCAAGGGTCTGGCAGGGCTGGTAGTCATGTCAAGCTAGACCCAGATGAGGAGACTAGCCCCAGACCAGCTTATGTGACAGAGAGCGCCAGTTTAAACTGCAGTCTACTCGCTGCACTATGGGCAAATCACACTCATCTCTTAGGGACCAGGCCAAGTCACAAGGCAGTAGTATGTGGAAGGATGTCTATGTAGGAGAAAATAGAGGCCTTGGAATCTGAAAGCCAAAAAGAACTAAAGCCAAAATCTAACAGACACAGTAAACAAAAGCTAGTCTCAACAGCAGTGAACAAAAGAGTTGGGAGGACCCAGTGAGGGCACACCTGTCCCTCAACAATGCTTAAGAGCTGAGGGATGGGTCTCCTTGTGGGAAGGAAGGTTGCTGGGTGTTGGAGGGCGGAGTAAAGGGAAGCTGTTTTCTTTAGCTGCAGTTTGGAGATACATCCCAGGACTGTCGATTGATTACACAGGCATTTTCCCCAAGCAGCATCACATGAAAGGGGTCCCAGGGCATGTGAGCAGATTTGCCCAGTGCTGGCTTTGGGGCTTCCCTGCCATCCCAAATAGGGAGATTCTATGTGAGGATCCAAATCCCTGAAGTGACTTCAACAAGGTCAACCTCAATTTCTTTAAAAGGTTTTAATCTTAAAACATCAGGAATGACCAGGCATGGTGGCTCACGCCTGTAATCCCAACACTTTAGTAGGCTGAGCTGGCAGGATCACTTTAGCCTAGGAGTTCAAGACCAGCCTGGGTAACAGAGCAAGACCTTATCTCTACAAAAAACAAAAAAAATTAGCTTGGCATGGTGGCACATACCTATAGTCCCAGCTACTCAGGAGGCTGAGGTGAAAGGATTGCCTGAGCCCAAGAGGTGGAGGCTACGGTGGCCATGAGCGTGCCATTGCACTCCAGCCTGGGTGACAGAGTGACCCTGACTAAAAAAAAAAAAAAAAAAAAATCACCAGAAATAAACTTAACAAAATGTACAAGGTTTAGGATAAGAAAGACTTAAATACTATGAAGGACACAGAAACTTTAACAAAAGGAAAGATATCCCGAGTTCTTGCACAGGAGCAGTCAATATAAAACTAACAGTTCTAAGTTAAGTTTAAGATGTAATGTCGTCATAAGAAAACATACCAAGGCGGCTAAAAAAAAAAACCCCAACTATTGTGGTTTACATGGGGAAAAATAATTGCTAAAAGATGCTGGCAGGGCTATTTACTTGCTAAGCTATGGTGTGGTCATGTGCTCTTTGAGCTATGGCCAGGCCATGTTTTCTTAAGCTTTGGCCCCCTCCCCTCCCCTGGGGAAGTGAATCCTTCTCTCTCTCTCTCTCTCTCTCCCCCTCCCTCTCTTTCTCTCTCCCCCTCCCTCTCTCTCTCTCTCTCTCTCCTCCTCCCTCTCTCTCTCTCTCCAATTTACTTTCTAAATAAACTACATTTCTAATCTAAAAAAAAAGATGCTGGTGGGGACCAGGGGAATGTGATATTTAATCCTAGCAGATATTAAGACTATAATAATTAAAACACTGTCATTTTGGTGCAATAGACAGACCAGTAAAGCAGAATAGAAAGTCTAGAAATAGACTTAAATGTATATGACAAGTCAGTATGGTAAACATGGCATGCAGAACCAGTTGGAAAAAGGTGGACTCTTCAGTAAATTGTGTTCCAAAAACTGGGTAACCTTCTACAAAACAGTAAAGTTGCCCCTTTACCTCACATCATAAGCCAACATTTATTTCAAAATGGATAAAGATCTAAGTGCAACCAACAAACAAAAAGAAACCAACATAAAAATACTGTAAATGGCCAGGCTCCATGGCTCAGCCTGTAATCCCAGCACTCTGGGAGGCTTAAGTGAGTGGATTGCCTGAGCCCATAGGTTCAAGACCAGCCTGGGCAACTTGGTGAGACCTCGTCTCTACAATAAATCACAAAAACAGCCAGGCGTGGTGGCGTGCATCTGTAGTTCCAGCTACTTGGAAGGCTGAGGCGGAAGGATCGCCTGAGCCCAGCAGATCGAGGCTGTGGTGGCCGTGAGCATGCCACTGCACTCCAGTCTGGGCATCAGAGTGAGATTCTGACTCACCAAAAAAAAAAAAAAAAGTAGAAACGTAAACTATTTACTAATAAAAATAAACAAAAGAGCCACCATTTGTTGAGGGTTTACTCTGACATCTCAATCAAAACTACATGAACCCTGCCTCAAGGATCACTTGAGGCCAGGAGTTCAAGATCAACCTGGGCAACATAGTAAGCCCTCATCTCTACAGAAAAAAAATTAGCCAGGTGTGGTGGTGCACACCTGTAGTCCCAGCTGCTTGGGAGGCTGAAGCAGAGGATCACCTGAGCCCAGGAGGTAGAGGCTGTGGTGAGTCGTGATTGTGCCACTGCACTCCAGCATGGACAACAGAGGGTGACCCTCACTCAAAAAAACAAAAACAAACAAACAAAAATACATTTTTATTAAAACTACCCTACTGAGGGAGATTTAATCAATTCAACTGTACACAGAGAAGGGAACCGCCAGGAGCTGTAGAAGTGATGTGAGCAGGAGGAAGGTGACTTTATAATTCTTTTTCACAAAGATCCCTCTCGCCATGGTGCTCTATTAACCTGCCTTTAATTCCATACATTATAAGAAAAACTATGTTGGCCTTTTTCTCCACACTTCATACTACTATAGAAAATATTAAAAATACAGAGGCATTTAAAGAAACACACAATTGTTATTGCACCTTCCAGAGACATCCCAATTTCTTCCTCCGTTTTTTGTTTTTTATTTCCCATGCAAAAATGATGTAGTTATTATAATGGCTGGCAGGCCTGGCGCGGTGACTCACGTCTATAATCCCAGCACTTTGGGAAGCGGAGGCGAGAGGACTGCCTAAGCCCATGGGTTCGAGACCAGCCTGGGCAACTTGGCGAGCTCTTGTCTCTACAATAAATAAATAAAAAGTTAGCTGGGCATGGTGGCGCGCGCCTGTCGTTCCAGCTACTTGGAAGGCTGAGGCAGAAGGATCGCCTGAGCCCGGCAGGTAGTGGCGGCGATGGCCGTGAGCGTGCCAATGCACTCCAGCCTGGGCGACAGAGTGAGACTCTAACTCAAAAAAAAAAAAATGGCTGACAGGCAGAAGATGGAAAGAGTCCACTGTTAGGCGTTGTTGATAGTCCCGCTTCTCTCCCTCTCGTTTTATTTGGACCAACCCAAGAGGAAATTTGGGCTGATTCCCTCCACGTGTCAGGGAACGCCCCCGCCGCTCGGCGCAGCGACGCTCGCTTGCAGTTTTTGCCAGCCTCTAGGGGGCGCTGCCCCGAGGCGGGCGGGAGGGAAAGAGGCGGTGCGAAAACGCGTCTGAACTTGGGCGCCGCCGCGGCCCGTAGCCGGCATCCCCAACATGGCGGCTCCCCAAGACGTCCACGTCCGGATCTGTAACCAAGAGATTGTCAAATTCGACCTGGAGGTGAAGGCGCTGATCCAGGTACTGCCTGCCGGGCTCCAGCAGCCTGTCCCAAGCTCCGCTGGTCTTCTGTGAACTCGAGGAGTCTCACTCCCCAACTTCCCTCCCTCCATGGCTGGCTACCCCTGGTCCCCATTTGGTCCTGTCCCCGTGACTGCTGGCCTTGATCTTCTGTCCCAGGGGCCGTTGGCTCGCCCTCCTCTGGGGCCTCCCGTGAACTCCAGCCCTGACCCTACTACCCCTCTGTGACCCCACTTTGCCCCTCCCACCCACAGCCCTGGCTGTCGCTCCGCCCCTGTCACCTCACAACCTACCTGTCACCTCCTTGGCCCCGCCTTCTGACACCTTCTTCCCGATCGTCTGGTGGCGTCCGGGAGACCATTAGCCACGCCCCCTACTGGCCAGCTCCACTGGGTCCGGTTCCCCGGTCATCTGTCAGGCATTTACGCATGCTACCTTTCAAGTTGGAAGGATACAAAGATCTAATGTTATATTATCACTTTTGCACTCTTGTTGGACATTACAGGTTGTTTTAAGCTTTTCATACTGGTCCGGTGACGTTTTGCTAAACTTCAGGGGCAAAAAATTAGGCAAGGCAGAAGAGTTGTTTGTTCAACATTATCTAAATTGTTCAACATTAATCTAAAGGGGGATGAGAAAAGGGAAAATGATAATGTTTTTGCTTGTTTTGTAGAGGGAAACAACACAGATCAGGATGACTTACAATCAGTAGGCCAATCTTAATTGTGGTCTCAGCCAACATCACTGTGTAGATGGTGTCATTTCATTTCATTGTCTCGAGAAAGACTCTCTCCTCTTCAATGTCTCCTAGGACATTCGCGACTGTTCAGGACCCTTAAGCGCGCTTACTGAACTGAATACTAAAGTGAAAGAGAAATTTCAACAGTTACGTCACAGAATACAGGTGGGTATTCTCAGACCCGAGATGCTGAGTATGGGTGACAATGAAGGGGCCTTAGCTCTGGGTATATCTCCCACTGAGAGCTGCTGCGCTTCTTCAGATCCAGCTGGAGGAAGCCGTGCACATTTTGACAGTGAGGATTACTGCCTACTAACCTGCTCTCCAGGTAAAAATGAGAAATGTGAATGTAGAACACTGCCCACTGTGTCAGAGAGTAGATGGCAGGAACATCGTTATCCTTGGGATGTTTGAAACCATGAGGCCATTTTAACGACTTTCTCTTCTCTACCATTCACTCCAACTCATCACTCACTTTTTCTTTTTTTTTTTTTTGAGTCTGAGTCTCACTCTGTCACCCAGGCTTGAGTACAGTGGCATGCTCACGGTTACCACAGCCTCGAACTGCTGAACTCAGGCATTCCTTCCACCTCAGCCTCCTAAGTAGCTGGAACCACAGGTGTGTGCCACCACACCCGGCTAATATTTTGATTTGTTGTAGAGATGAGGTCTTGCCAAGTTGCCCAGCCTAGTCTCAAATCCCTGGGCTCAGACAATCCTCTTGTCTCTGCCTCCCAAAGTGTTGGGATTACAGGCGTGAGCCACTGCGCCCAGCCCCATTCACCCACTCTCTGCCTCAGTCCATCACCTGTGTCTCTGGGTTTTTTCCATGCTGTCACTTTGCCCAGTGTCCTCCTTTCTGTTTCTATAGTTACCAGCCACATTGTATGCACATTTAATATGCCTCAGCTCAGCTGTGGAATATGTGATGTCTCAAAAGATATAAGAATGACAAGCTGTAGTTTGAATGATAGAGGTGTTTCCTCAGCTGTGCCTTCAGTGAGGGTGAGATGGGTGTTGTGGACCTGCTTATCCCTGAATGGATCTTGTGGCACCTGCTGTCATCACTTGTGGTACAGGCGTTTAAAAACTTGTGCTTTCCAGCAGGGCATGGTGGTGCA
The DNA here is from genome assembly GCA_027257055.1 of Cephalopachus bancanus. Taxonomy (NCBI): domain Eukaryota; kingdom Metazoa; phylum Chordata; class Mammalia; order Primates; family Tarsiidae; genus Cephalopachus; species Cephalopachus bancanus. The sequence continues at coordinate 955,196 of JAPVLO010000007.1, forward strand.
CACCTGTAATTCCAGCACTTTGGGAGTCTAAGACAAGAGGATTTGTTTGAGCCAAGAGTTCGAGACCAGCCTGGGCAACATGGCAAGATCTTGCCTCTATAGTAAATCAGAAAAGTTAGCTGGGCATGGTAACACACACCGGTAGTCTCAGCTACTTGGAAGGATCACCTGAGCCCAGCAGGTCTGGGCTGTGGTAGCGGTGATTGGGCCACTGCACTCTAGCTTGGGAGACAGAGTGAGACTCCGACTCAAAAAAAAAAAAAAAAAAAAAAAGTTGTGCTTTTTAAATAATGTGGCACCAAAAGCTGGCCGACAATTCTGTTGTTGTTTAACAGAAGCATTTAGTCTGTTCCAAAACTGGTAGGAAAGCTGGCCATCTGGGCCCTGAGAATCCAGCAGTATATCTGGATCCTATGTTGGCTTCCTAAAAGATTTTCAAGGGCAATTTTGAAAATGTGCAGTTTTTGCTATAGGAGTGAACCACAGAATTTCAGCAATGTCACCATCCCTGGCTAATCTCTTTCTGCCTCCATTCCTAGCACTGGTTTAATCATTTAAATTTTTTGTTTTGTGAAAGAGTTGTTACTTTGGCATGTTTTATATATATGTGTATGTAAATATCGATATACAGTAAAAAGTCTCAGTTATGCCCCATTTTTCTGTTTCCCTCCTTCAAACAGGTAACCAATTTTGTTACTTGTATATCTTTCCAGTGTTTCTCTACTCAAATATTTTATTTACTTTTTAAAGTTGGGGGTCTCACTCTTCACCCAGGCTTGGAGAGCAGTGGTGTGATTATGGCTCACCATAGCTGTGATCTACTGGGCTCAGGAAACTCTCCTGCCTCAGCTTCCCAAGTAACTGGGACCATAGGCACATGCCACCATGCCTGGCTAATTAACTGTAGAGATGAGGTCTTGCTATGTTGCCTAGACTGGTCTCGAACTCCTAGGCTCAAGCAATCTACCTGCTTCGGCCTCCCAAAGTGCTGGGATTATAGGTTTGAGCCATCACACCTGGTCTATCTAAATATTTAAAAAGACAAATAGATTTTCTTATTTCTTTCCCACTTCTCATCTAAAAGGTACTAAAACATAGCTTTTAAAAACTTAACAATGTGTGTTGGAAATCTTCCCATATTAGTTGACGTCTTCCTTATTCTTTTTTTTAATTGTCATGTTTTTTTTAGCCAGTTCTCTATCAGAGACTGTTTATTTGAACTGCTTCCACATTTTTTTTTTTTGCTTTTTAAAACTAACTTACTTCCTAAAAGACCTTTCTTTCTTCATCTCAATATTAAAAAAAACAATTCTCCACCTACCCTAGCCCCTCCAGTATGAGAATTTTGTGTTCTTTTTAAGTATCTGTGTGCTCACCAGTGTTTATTTTCTTTACTAATTAAAATTACTCACCAGTGCAGTTACATATTCATTATGTTCCCTCCTGATTCCAAATAATGTCAGCACGTTGAGCACCAGTGGCACACAGTAAGGCCCCAATAAGCACATTGTCAGTGAAGGAACAACTCACTCCAGTTCTAAGTTGCATTTCCTAAGCTCATGCATACTCTTTTTATAACTGGAGGTAAGTACAAGATTTCTATCTGATATGTTTAGTGTTTATAGAAATGTCTTTTTTGTGTATTTGTGGCACTAGAAAGAACTGGCCTCATATCCACAAAATATGATGTTCTACACATAGTAGATGGCAGGTGTTGACTATGTGTAAATATCTGTGTCTGACTTTGTATATGTGGAGTTCAAACTGGTATTTTTTTTTTTTTTTTTTGAGCTGGAGTCTCACTGTCACCCAGGCTGGAGTGCAGTGGCATACTCACGGTCACTGCAGCCTTGACCTGCTGGGCTCAGGTGATCCTTCCACCTCAGCCTTCCAAGTAGCTGGAATTACAGGCATGCACCACCACACCCAGCTGATTTTTTTTTGATTTATTGTAGAGATGAGGTCTTGCCAAGTTGCCTAGGCTGGTCTTGAACCCATGGGCTCAGGCAGTTCTCTCACCTCAGCCTCCCAAAGTGCTGGGATTATAGATGTAAGCCACTGTGCCCACCCAAAGCAAATTGGTATTTGAGAACCACAGTCTCCCTTTTCCCCAGAACTGTTGCTGGTTCTCTGTGATAGGACTTTCAGGCAGTCTTTTCTGAGGAAACTGTACCTTCTCCCTCCTTGCCTCCCTCCTTTTCCCATGTGTCCATTCTTCCATTCAGTGATTCAGGGCCTGATACTTGTCAGGCACAAGGAATATGTGTCGTGAATGTGGTGAATAACACTAGATACAGCTCTGTTTATTCTGGTAGACGATATAGATTTTAGACAAATAATTATGCAAATAATTAACTGATTACATTTGCTAAAGTTTTCCAGTACATAGTTGGTCGTTTATTGTTTTATTTCTCTACCTCAGCAATATTTGGGAGCATAAACTGAACATCATCCCTGATCTATTGACATGGGGTTGCATGCATTCATTCCAGACTAGTATCTACAAATTAGCATATAAGTAAATAAACTGGTATCTAAATGAACTACTAATACATTGATGTTTTAGATCAATAGCTTGATTGAAGTTGGAACCTGTTTTATTTTATTTATTTTTATTTTTTTGAGATGGAGTCTCACTGTTACCCAGACTAGAGTGCAGTCGCATGCTCACGGCCACTGCAGACTCAACTTGCTGTGCTCAGGCGCTCCTTCCACCTCAACCTTCCAGGTAGCTGGAACCATAAGTGTGTGCCACTATGGCTGGCTTATTTTTTGCTTTATTGTAGAGAAGAGGTCTCACCAATTTGTCCAGGCTGGTCTTGAACCCCTGGGCTCAGGCAGTCCTTTTGCCTCTGCCTCCCAAAGTGCTGGGAATACAGACAGGCATGTGCCTCTGTGCCAGCCCAAAGCTGTTTTAATTTGTATACAAAAAAATATGACTTGAAACTTGAGGTGTAGTGACATCTTTATTTTTATTTTTATTTTTTTATTTTTTGAGTTGGAGTCTCACTCTGTCGCCCAGACTGGAGTGCAGTGGCCGCTTCCGGCCACCGCAGCCTCGCCTGCTGGGCTCCGGCGATCCTTCCGCCTCCACCTTCTGAGTAGCCGGAATTACAGGCATGCGCTACCATGCCCGGCTGATTTTTTGATTTATTGTAGAGATGAGGTCTTGCTGCCCAGGCGGGTCTCGAACCCGCGGGCTCAGGCGACATCTTTATAGTCTGTCTGATAGTTCCATTATCTGAAGTTCTTGGGGGTTGAACACTGCTGGTTGCTGTGTCTGCTGACCCTCACTTCTGATGGATTACCTCTTTGGTGTCTGGTTATTTTGGACCGTGTGCACTCATTGCCAGCAGACCTTACCGGTGGGACTTTGTACAGCTTAAGGGCGAATCTCCCCAGAGTTTTGTGCATTTACTTTCTCCCAGGTCTCCTGGGGTGATCACAAGTCTGGGAACACTTTTAATGTTAATTTATCTTCATGGAGTTTCTCGAACCACTCAGGGAAGAGAAATTGAACCCCAGATCAGTGTGAGGGCAGCTCCTGGTATACAAATTCTCAGGGGGAGATTTCTTGTTTTTAACTCTCTATCCAGAGCCTATAGCAAAAACAAAACAAAACCAAAAAAAAAAACACAAGTGTCTATGCTTTCACTCTGTGGTGGACGGGAATTGTCCTAGACCTCTTTCCTGCAAGTATAACCTTTTGTGGGTCCTGGATTTGTGGTGTTCCCACCTCAGCTTCAGATGGTCTGAGACTTCACTTTTCATCCCTACGTGAGCTCTTAAACCCTCAGACCCTCAAACTGCTTATTGCTGGTCTTGAATTAAATAGGCAGAGAAATTGAGAGTGGGTATTGGAAACATGCAGCTGTTTGCTATTCCCAGGATAGCTAAGCATGGAGTCAGTGGGCTTGTACTGTCATTTTTCCTTTTCATTCTGGGTATGTCCTCGATTACAGGAGCAGTAGCTCCCACTCCAGGATGACCATGGGTCACTTGCAGGCTGACTGCGCTGGCTCATATCTCCCTTCTCAGTTCTGGGCCCTCGGGACTCTCCTTACTTTCTTGTAAACCTAGTATGTATGTAACAGGATGTGTGTGGTCTGGGCACAGTGGCTCACACCTGTAATCCCAGCACTTTGGGAGACCAAGGCAGGAGGATCACTTGAGCCCAGGAGTTTAAGACCGGCTTGGGCAACATAGCCAGACCCCATCTTTACAAAAAATAAAAAAATTAACCGGGCATAGTGGCATGCGCCTATATTCCCAGCTACTCAAGAGGATGAGGTAAAAGGATCACCTGAGTCCAGGAGGCTGAGGCTGCCGTGAGCCATGAGCGTGCCACTGCACTCCAGCCGGGGTGACAGAGTGAGATCCTAACTCAAAAAAATAAAAAATAAAAAGGATGTGTGTGATATGTTACCTAGCATTCCTGGGTGTTGTTTCAAAGGGTGCTTCAAGTGCTATTGTATGCCCTTGCCAGAAACAGAAATGCTGTTCTGTGGGTTTTTAAAATCATTTTAACACACAACTACTCTTCCCCAAAGGAGCTTGAGCAGTCGGCTAAAGAGCAAGACAAAGAATCAGAGAAGCAGCTTCTACTCCAGGAAGTGGAGAATCACAAAAAGCAGATGCTCAGGTACTGACCTGGCCTCCTGGGTCCACCTGCTGCCTGTAAGGCATGGACATGTGTTTGCCCAACAAACCTCCTTTCATGGGGACTTAATCATGTCATTTACACACAGCGGAATGTTCTTTCTAGATCAGCAGTTCTCAGGTGGGACTGAGACAAGCAGGGCCCCTGTGGGCAGCTTCCCTGTGGGTGCTGTGTGTCATTTACAAAAGCGTGCTAAATACTACACTGTTTTTAAAACAAAACACAAAATATGATTGCTTTGTAATACAGGGTCATTTTTATCTAAGGATACTTGGTACCAGAAAAGATCCACTGAAAGGAAACCTGGACTAACTTTAGAAACTTTTGAGTGGAACTTTATCTAAAAAGGAAACAAAAAAAAGTGTAAATAAACTTTTGGTAAGCAAAATTGAGGCTAAATTGCAGCTGTGGCCTAATCCTTGATTATATAATTGCAGCTATGTGCTGTTTCTTGATATTGAATCAGAAAAGGTACAACTTTTTCAACAAAATTCTCCAACAACATGAAATGGTACATTGGCCAGGTGCAGTGACTTACACCTGTGATCCTAGGACTTTGGGAGACTGAAGTGGGAGGATCGCTTGAGGTCAGGAGTTTGAGACCAACCTGGGCAACACAGTGAAGACCCCCCCCCATCTCTACAAAAAAATAAATAAAAAATTAGCCAGGCTTGGTGGCGCACCTCTAATCTCAGCTATTTGGGAGGCTGAGGTGGGAGGATTGTGTTAGCCCCCGGAGTTTGAGGTCACTGAATTATGATCTCATCGCTGCACTCCAGCCTGAGCAACAATGTGAGACCTTGTCCCCATGGGTCTTCTCTTTGTCCCTGTTCACTGATCCACCTCTGCCAGCTGTGTTTGTCTGTGGCTCTGCCTCCGATTGGAGAGATCCCCAGCATCATCCTCCCTGAGCGAGCCTCAGGAGGACACTGACGGGCAAGGATGCAGGTGCCGTGTGGGCAGCAGCTGTAGGGAGGGCCATGTGTGTGTCAGGCCATGGTTAGTGCTTGGCTCCTTGGCAATTACTTTGTGCTATGATAGCTTTTGCTTTCCTGAGCCTCCAAGCTTCCTCAGATTGTAAACACTGGGTACAGAGGAGCCCTTGTGTAAAGTAAGTCCACACTCAGCCTAGCGTGGGCTTAAAGCTGGGCTCACCACCCATCATGTGGGGTCACAGGCCAGAGGAGGGAGGGCATCAGATGAGCACTTTAGTAGTTGTGAGCTGATACAGTTGTTGTGGTCACCAGGTCTATGCGCTTGCCCCACTCTACAGTTCCTGTTTGCTTATCTTTCTCCTCAGCAAGTGTGAGCTCCTTGAGGACAGGCACTGTTGCTCATTCACCCTTGGGCCTCAAATCCCAGGGCCCACAGAACTACCTTGCAAACAGATGGAATAAAATTGATTCTTTTTATTTTTTTAATTTTTAATTGTTTTCTTTTACTGAGTCAGAGTCTCACTCTGTCGCCCAGGCTGGAGCGCAGTGGCACTCTCACAGCCACCACAGCCTTGACCTGCTGGGTTCAGGTGATCCTTTTGCCTCAGCCTTCCAACTAGCTGGAACCACAGACGTGTGCTACCATGCCCAGCTAATTTTTTGATTTATTGTAGAGACAAGGTCTCACCAAATTTCCCAGACTGGCCGCAAACCCCTGGACTCAGGCAATCCTCTCACCTCGGCCTCCCAAAGTGCTGGGATTATAAGCGTGAGCCACTGTGCCCGGCCAAAATGGATTCTTTTTTTTTTTTTTTTTGAGTTGGAGTCTCACTCTGTCGCCAAGACTGGAGTGCAGTGGCCGCTCCCGGCCACCGCAGCCTCGACCTGCTGGGCACCGGCGATCCTTCCGCCTCAGCCTTCCAAGTCGCCAGAATTTTAGGCATGCGCTACCACGCCCGGCTGATTTTTTTGATTTATTGTAGAGATGAGGTCTTGCTGCCCAGGCGGGTCTTGAACCCGTGGGCTCAGGCAATCCACTTACCTCAGCCTCCCAAAGGCGTGGGATTACAGGCTGAGCCACCGAGCCCAGCTTGGATTCTTTTTAAATGGCGCGTGTGAAGTGGCAGAGGCCCATCAGGACTTGAGTGAGAACAGTTGCTGGGGTGCCCAGAGGAGGCAGTGGTGGGAGGCCAGATGGACTCTGAGGGTTATGCCAGGGTGGCCTTCCCCTGGGTGGCCTTCCCAGGGCACCTTTGCCAGAAGGAGCAGCTGTGATTTGACTTAACGGCCTACAGTCCACAGAAACTCACATGTGACCTTCTAATTCCAGCAATCAGACCTCATGGAGGAAAGCCAATCTCACGTGCAAAATTGCCATCGACAATCTAGAGAAGGCAGAGCTGCTCCAGGGAGGAGAGCACTTAAGGCAAAGGTACCTGTGCTTGGTCTTCCTGGGCTCTGATGATGGAAAAGGAACATTTGAGCCGGGATCAGTGGCTCAGCCTGTAATCCCGCGCCTTTGGGAGGCTGAGGTGAGTGGATTGCCTGAGCCCGCGGGTTTGAGACCCGCCTGGGCAGTGAGACCATCTCTACAATAAACCAAAAAAATCAGCCGGGCATGGTAGGGCACGCCTGTAATTCGGCTACTTGGAAGGCTGAAGCGGAAGGATCGCCGGAGCCCAGCAGGTCGAGGCTGTGGTGGCCGGGAGCGGCCACTGCATCCAGTCTGGGCAACAGAGTGAGACTCCAACTCAAAAAAAAAAAAAAAAAAAAAGAAAAGAAAAGGAACATTTGGCAAGATGTAAAGTCCCTGTGGGGACCCTGGCTTGCTTTTAGCTTGGTGTTTCACTTTTTTCTTCTTCCATATTTTTTGCAAAGCCAAAATCATACTGTTTATTAAATTTAGTATCTATTCTTTCACTTAGTATTATAGCCCAAAGCTTGTCCTTTTTAATTTTTTAATTTTAATTTTTTTTTTGAGTCTGAGTCTCGCTGTCACCCAGGCTGGAGGGCAATGGCAGGCTCACGGCCACCTCAGCCTCAACCCGCTGGGCTCAGGCAACCCTTCTGTCTCATCCTTCCAAGTAGCTGGAACTACAAGTACGTGCCACCACTCCCAGCTAATTTTTTAATTTATTGTAGAGACGAGTTCTTGCCAAGTTGTTGAGGCTGGTCTCAAACCCCTGAGCTCAAGCCATCCTCTTGCCTCTGCCTCACAAAGTGCTGGGATTACAGGCATGAGCTACTGTGTCTGGCTGTTTACCCTACATAGCATGTAGACTGTATGTTAATATGATCCCCTGTGTGTGTTTACATTTTTAGTTTTTTAGTATTATAAATAATACACCAGGGCACATCTTGGAACATAGGGCTTTATCTGCATTTTTTATATTTCCTTTGGAAAGATTCCCAGAGTTGAGATTATTGGGCCAAAGGAATGAACTTTCCTAAGACTCCTGATACATGCTGGCAAATTGCTTTATGGAAGGTAGCACCAGCTTATGTTCCTCCTGCAGTCTATAGGTGCACAGGTCTCAGCACACCCTCATCAGCATTGACCGTGGCTATTTCAAGTATATGGACTGAGATGGGAGGGTCTCTTGGTCCCAGGAGTTTGAAACAAAGACTGGGCAACATAGTGAAGACCTCATCTCTACAAAAAAATAAAAAAAAATTAGCTGTGTGCAGTGGTGCATGTGTAGTGGTAGCTACTTGGGAGGCTGAGGTGGGAGGATCACCTGAGCCCAGGAAGTCTGTGGTGAGCCATGATTGTGCCACTACAGCCTGGGTAACAGAGTGACACCTCAATTAAAAAAAAAAACAACCCATAAAAGTGTGTGTCCTAATTTGATAGGTAACAAAAGGGCTGTTGTTGGACATGGGGCCTTCTTGCAGTGAGACTTTTGTTGATGTGCCCCTCTCCCTGGACTTTCAGGAAAACCACCAAGGAGAGCCTGGCCCAGACGTCCAGCGCCATCACAGAGAGCCTCATGGGGATCAGCAGGATGATGTCCCAGCAGGTCCAGCAGAGTGAGGAGGCCATGCAGACTCTCGGTAAGGCCAGGCCAAGTCAAGGCTGCTCCCAGATGTGGCTCCAGGCCCTCTCCGCCATCCCAGGCTCCTTCCACCACCCTCCTGAAGCTCCCTAACCTCTCACTTGTGTGATGACTCAACAGCTTGGTCTTCCCCAGAGTGGGGACATGCTGCTTGTGTCTCTTTTCAGTTGTTATAGTTGTGCTAGAAGAGCCCACACACCATCAGTTCAGTGTTTCCCCAGCGGAAGCATCGCAGGGCTCACATGAGAGGCAGACAGCCCAGGCACAGTGGGTGTCATCAGGGCCAGGCCGGGCCTGGGGGGGCTGACTTCAAGCCAGGGGTCTGGGGACCTTTATGGCCAGGCAGGTGGATAAATTGGCTTAAAAGAACAACTGTTGGATGTATCGGCTGCTGGGAAGACTGCTGGGCCTCCATTTGCAATTTTACTCCCAAATGTCATTTTTCTGGTGAGTTCCTTTTAAAAGACACAGAGACTGCAGAAGAGGCTGCTGAAAGCACCAGGTTCCTCCAACAGCTCTCCTGAGTGTCTTCCATAGCACAGAGGAGAAGCAGGCCAAGAGGGAGCACAGGAAAAGAGAGTTTAGTTGAAATTGCTTGGGGAAAATGCCACACACAGACAGAAGTGGCGGGCACAGTGTCACGAGCCCGAGCCCATCACCCCTCAGCAGCCCCCGGCTCTCAGCCAGCCTCGGATCAGCTCTCCCAAACTCCACCTCTCTTGGGTTATTCTGAGGCAGGTCCCAGACATCGTGCTTAAATATCTCAGCATGTCCCTTCTAAAAGATAAGGGACTCTTTAGGAGAAAAAACAAAACAACCTGTAACCACAATACCATTATCACCCCTAGAAATTATCTGTAATTTTGAACCACTCTCCTTTTCGGTGCACCCAACAGAAGCAACAGGAGAGCGAGCAAGTGACCCTGAGTCCACTCTGTGTGTTTGCAGCTTATCTGAGCACTCGGGCTCTGAGGCCGCTGGGCCTCCTCTGAGCGTGTGCCGTGGGTGGGCCGCAGAGAGGCCTTGGAGGACAGTGAGGAGACAGCCCAGCCTGAATCAGGCTTTTATGCTCTGATGGGGTAACAGGAGCCCCCCAAGGGGGAGAAGGAGACACAAATGCTGGTGGTTTCTGGGGAGTGGAGAGGGCCCAGTGTGCCAGTCGTACTCAGAAAAGATAAGAGATAAGGAGCAGAGGGCAGTCTTCACCCTTCCCTTTTTCCTCCTAGACTCAGCTTGATTTAAAAGATTATTAGGACCACACTTAGAACAGAAAAGCCTGTTAGAATATGATGTCCCAGCTGGGCTCGGTGGCTCAGCCTGTAATCCCGCACCTTTGGGAGGATGAGGTGAGTGGATTGCCTGAGCCCGCGGGTTCGAGACCCGCCTGGGCAGTGAGACCTCATCTCTACAATAAAATTTTAAAAATTAGCCGGATGTGGTAGCGCACGCCTGTAATTCCGGCTACTTGGAAGGCTGAGGCGGAAGGATCGCCAGAGCCCAGCAGGTCAAGGCTGCAGTGGCCGGGAGCGGCCACTGCACTCCAGTCTGGGCGACCAAATGAGACTCCAATTCAAAAAAAAAAAAAGAATATGATGTCTAGGATCTGCTGCAAAATTGTGGGACGGGGAAGGGCTGTGGGGCTAGTGGTTCTTAGGCCTGGTGATGGGCACGAGACATTTTTGATGCTATGCTGTCTACCCGCTGAGGGTTCAGAAGTTTCCATCATAGGCTCACACCTGTAATCCCAGGATTTTTGAGAGGCCAAGGTGGGAGAATTGCTTGAGCCCAAGAACCACCTGGGCATCATAGTGAGAACTCATCTCTACAAAATATCAACATTAGCTGAGTGAGTCCCAGCTACTTGGGAGGCTGAGGTGGAGGATCCCTTGAGCCTAGGAGTTCAAGGCTGCAGTGAGCCATGATTGTGCCACTGCACTTCAGCCTGGGTGACAGAGTGAGACCTTGAGTCAAAAACGAGACAAAACAAAATTCTCCATAAGAGCATACCTAGAAAGAAAGGCCTAGGCTTTCACCTCACAAGCTCCATGGAGGGTGTGGATGGCAGTCAGCGTGGAGAAGGCTGAGAGCAGTCTCGTGCTGTGCTTGCTTCTCCCCTTGATTTGCCGTTTTCAAAATGCTGCTGTTTCCTCTGATAATTTATTTACTCGTCAGCTTTTAATTTTGTGAAAAGGTAACATATAACATGGTAGCTGGGCTCGGTGGCTCAGCCTGTAATCCCAGCACTTTGGAAGGCTGAGGTGAGTGGACTGCCTGAGCCCGTGGTTTTGAGCAACTCAGTGAGACTTCATGTCTACAGTAAATCAAAAATTAGCCAGGTGTGGTAGCGCACACTATAGGTCTGGCTACTTGGAAGGCTGAGGCGAAAGGATCCCCTGATCCCAGCAGGTCAGCGCTGGGATGGCTGTCAGCATGCCACTGCATTCCAACCTGGGCAACGGAGTGAGACTCTAACTCAAACAAACAAACGAAATATATATATAACATGGTTACGAAAAGAAGCCTCCAGCCTAGCGCTATCCAGGAGAATCAGTGGGAGCCACTATTTTGATTATTTATTAATTTTTCTTTCTTTTTTTTTTTTTTGAGTTGAAGTCTCACTCTGTCACCCAGACTGGAGTGCAGTGGCCGCTCCCGGCCACCACAGCCTCGACCTGCTGGGCTCCGGCGATCCTTCCGCCTCAGCCTTCCTGTAGCCGGAATTACAGGCATGCGCTACCACGCCTGGCTGATTTTTTGATTTATTGTAGAGATGAGGTCTCGCTGCCCAGGTGGGTCTCGAACCCGCGGGCTCAGGCAATCCACTCACCTCTGCCTCCTAAAGGCGCGGGATTACAGGCTGAGTCACCGAGCTCGGCTAATTTTTTAATTTTTTTAGACACAGTTTCACTGTGTTACCCAGGCTGGTCTAGAACTTCTGGGCTCAAGCCATCCTCCTGCCTTAGCCTCTCAAAATGCTGGGATTACAGGCGTGAGCCACTGTGCCCTGATATATATGTGACTTTAAATTTTCTAGTAGGCACATTTTAAAAAGTATAAAAAAGCATAAGAAATTAATTCTAATAATGTATTTTATTTAGCCCATTAAGTAAAATACTACAACTTCAACCTACAATTAATGTTAAAAATTATTGAGATATTTTACGTTCACTTTTTTCATACTAAGTCTTTGAACTCTTGTGTGTGTTTCACACTCACAGACATCTCCACTTGCATCAGCCACATTTTATGTGCCCAGTGGCTGCTGTGTCATGCAAAAAGAACCCCAGAAAGACGCCTCTCCTGACTGCCATCCCCTGGGTCCACCCCCAGAGGCACCCACTGTTTCTGGTGACTTCTCATCCTTCTAAGAGCCTCCACTTATATACCATAAGCATATGAGCTGTGACTTTCCTCCCTCTTTCGCACATGGCTCAGTCCTCCACATACCCACTCTTACACTTCGCCTTGTCACTGATCACATATTGTCTGATGCCCATGCTGATGGTGCCCTACTCCACCCTGTAGGAGAACCGTGCAGGAAACTTCTCCTCAGAAATGCATTTGACTCTGGCATAGAGATCCCTTAAGAGACACGGGCCCTTCCCAGGTGCCACCTCTCTAGGGCAGCAACCATGTCCCAGGCTTCCTGGGTGGACAGGCCCGGAGCCTCTGGCTGCTGCCCCAACACCACCCTTCTAGTGCCACCCTCAGTCCCCAGCCAGTTCTGTGGCTCATCTGCTTCAGAGGCCTGAGGGGCCGAGGGGCAAGGCTCTCTGGCCCTGCTTCTGGTGGTGTCCACATGGGGGATTCACAAGCCAGCCGCCACTTTCTGGAGCCGTCGGGCCCTGGGCAGAGCCTTCCCTGCTGGCCTCTGCTCTCTTTGTTCCTCCAGATGCCCTCTGGTCGTGCTCCCTGATGGCTCAGGTCCTGCTCCAGGAGACAGGATCACGGGCACATGGTGGACTGAGGCTCGTGTGTGGCACAGCCTCTGAGCCGGGCCCTCCCTCTTGTGTTGCAGTCACTTCTTCACGCACAATCCTGGATGCAAACGAAGAGTTCAAGTCCATGTCGGGGACCATCACGCTGGGCCGCAAGCTCATCACCAAGTACAACCGCCGCGAGCTCACAGACAAGCTCCTCATCTTCTTGGCCCTGGCCCTCTTTCTTGCCACGGTCCTTTACATTGTCAAGAAGCGGCTCTTTCCTTTCTTGTGAGGTCCCGGGCTCCTGCCTTGACCCTCAGCCCCCGTGTTGGGATCTGCCCCCCGAGCTCCACCCAACCTCTCAGCCAGGCCACCCCCGCTTTGCTCTGGGTGCTCAGCAGCTTGGCTAGAGCACAACTCCCAGTTTTCCACAGGTGGCTGCTGTCCAGGCACGCAGAGCCACAGAGGCAGCAGTCACGGGGCACCGCCGGGACAGTCCTGCCACGTCCTATGGGGGCTGCCATGCACAGGGCACTTGGAGTCGTGTCGTTTGGGGCTCCTCCTCCTTCACGCCCAACTGGGCCCTTAAGTGCCAGATCTAGTGGCAAGAGAGGAGAGGAGAGATGGGAGGAAGGATGGCGGACACTCACAGGCATTCCTCAAAAAACTTGAAGATGTTTCACAGAATAAACGTGTTTGTTTTTACAGGGCATCCCTCTGGGGAGCGTGTTCCTCTTTGTGGCCAGTTTCTAGGACCTGAATGTAGACCATTCATTCAAGGGAATTATTAAGCAGCCAGCACACAGGGTGCTGTAGACACTCAGCACCTTACAAATGCATTGGTCACCCAGACGGGTTCCTCCCCAACGGCGCCACAGAAATAAGGTCTGGCAGACTGGCAGGAGAGATGGCAGACTGGCAGGAGAGGCTGCAGACGCCCCGCTGGAAGTGGCTCATGCTGGCATCCCAGAAGGCGCACGCTCCTCTCCACCCCAGCTGCTGGCCAGGCCTTTGTCTCTGAGGCCTGGAGCCAAGTATCACCAAGGAGGGAGGAGCTAGTGAGAAGCTGAGCTGCATGGGATCCCTCCTAGAGACCAGAGGAGAGACCTGGCTATGCCTACCCTGGGGGTGTTAGTGTCCCCTTGTGTCACTGCTGGCCGACCTCCCCTGCTGTTTAGAGCCCAGAGCACCTGGGAGGGGGAGGGGGCGGCGGAAGGAAATACGGAAAGAATGTGAACTTTGGGCAAGCCTAAAACACTTGGTTCTGAGACTCAACTCTTCTACCGAGGACCCCATGACCACAGGAGAGTTAGCCTTTTGTCGCTAAGCCTGTTTTCCCATCTGTAAAGTGGAGGTGGTTGTCCATACAGGCCTTTGAACATCAAAGAGAATAACCAGTGCAGGCCCCGCCGACTGGGCCTGTGTGTCCTTGCTAAATGATGCCACTCTCAGGGCTCTGGGCCCTCAGGTTTCCCAGAACAAACAGCCGAGCGGCTTCAGGAAAAGCTGGGCCAGGCATTGGCAGTTCAGCTTAGGTCTGTGTGAGCAGAGGGTATCAAGGGTTAAGGCTTCAGTTATGAAGTGAGGAACAGGGGACCCAGTTCGAGAAGACTGGCTGCCCACCTCAGGCTACTTACTTAGTCGGTTCCAAGCTGAAGAATGTGTGTGTGTGTATAAATGCACAGTACACACATTTGATAGGCTGTATATCATGCTGAAACAATCCCTGGCTCCAAGTGACACTCAGTGCAGATCGTGCACACATGTGTCTTATTTATAGTCAAATTAAAGCTGAGAATAAAGCACAGATGGGAAATTCCCCCAGATTCCAGCTGTAAGTGTAGCAGATGGATGTCATCAGCTGGGATTGTCTTGTCTTAACATTTTTCTTTACTGCTTCCCACTAATTGTCAACATCCTCCCTGCAATATGGAAATGCGTGGGCCCTGCACACCCAGAAAATGCTCCCTTTGACACTTTACTCCTTTTTTACTTGTCTCCTTCTGAAAAGAGTCAAGTTTGACCCCCTCTTTTTTTTTTTTTTTTTTTTGAGTTGGAGTCTCACTCTGGCCCAGGCTGGAATGCAGTGACACAATCACGGCTCACCGCATCCTCAACCTCCTGGGCTCAGGCGATCCTTCTGCCTCAGCCTCCCGAATAGCTGGGGCTACAGGCATGGGCCACCACATCAGGCCAATTTTTAATTTTTTTTTTGTAGAGACGAGGTCTTGCTATGTTGCCCAGGCTGGTCTTGAACTCCTGGGCTCAAGCAATCCTCCCTCCTTGGTCTCCCAAGGTGCTGGGATTGCAGGCATGAGCCACCGTGCCCAGCCGAGTTTGACCCATTTTGAAATGTCATTGATAACATAAAAGCTGGTAGCCCGTCTGTCACAGCACTAATCTTCCTCTTCCAGCCTGTGTGCAGGGTGCGCCCTCCCTACTTCGGCCATGAGAGGGCAGTGTCCACACTCCCGCTCTGGTCCTACAGCAGGTGTGACTATTCCCATGGGTCCATCTGAAATGTCATGGATATATGTTTAAAAATAGGGATCCGATTTTTAAGAAACACACATATATGATGTTTACCTGTCTTTTGTTTTTGCAATATATTTCTTAAGTGGCCTTAATTGTCACTGTTATCAGCAAAGCAAGCTCATATGCTACATTTTCACTAGCTGGCAGTCCAGGAGTTAAAAGCACAGAGCAGCCATCAAGAGAGCTCTCATTTGGCCAGGTGCAGTGGCTCAAGCCTGTCATCCCAGCACTTTGGGAGGCTGAGGCGAGAGGATTGTCTGAGCCCAGGAGTTGGAGACCAGCCTGGGTAACTTGGCAAGACCTCGTCTCTACAATTTAAAAAAAAAAAAAAAAAAAGATCTTTCATTCAAGAAGTATTGGCTGTGTGTGGTGGCTCACACTTGTAATCTCAGCATTTTGAGAAGCTAGGGCGAGAGGACCACTTAAGGCCAAGAATTCAATATGAGCCTGGACAACATACTGAGACCCCGTATCTACAAAAAAAATTATAAAAATTAGCCAGGCATGGTTGTGTGCATCTGTAGTCCCACCTATTCAGGAGGCTGAGACTAGAGGATCACCTGAGCCTAGGAGGTCGAGGCTATAGTGAGCCGTGATGGCGCCACTGCACTGCAACGTGGGTGACAGAGTGAGACCCTGTCTCCAAAAAAAAAAGTATTTACTGAGCACCTGCTGTGTTCCAGGCACTTGTGCTGGATATTGGACCCAGCACAGATTCTCTGTCATCATGGAGCTTAGGTATGCAAGGGGCAGATGATAACTGACATGCTAGACAAGCCATTCAATACGTTGGAAAGGAGGTGGCTGGGGACATGGTGTAGGCGGGGGCAAGTGTGCCATCTCAAGCTGAGTGGGCAGGTTGGTGTCCCTGGGGTAAGATTTGGGCAAGACTTGAGGCAGGGAAGTGAGTCTTGGGGACAGCTGAGGGACGAGGTTCCCATACAGAGGGAACAGCCAGAGCTGAGGCTGAGATGGGCCAACCGGCAGCCACCAGGGATGCCAGGAAGGCAGTGGCAGGAGCAGAGTGTGAAGTCTCAGTGCCCGCAGGCTGCCAGTCAGGGGATGTCATCTCCCCCACCTCACCTCTCAGCAGTAGTTGCCCTGTTGAGCACTGGTTCTTCTGGAAAGCTTCCCGGCTCTGTGGCACCACGTTCTCCATTTTCCTCTGACTTCTCCAGCAAATCCTTGCCCTTTGTGGTTCTCCTGCTATTTGGCCTGAAATGCGGACTCAGATGGTGTTCTCTCTGCTCCTCTGCCTCTTCCCTCAGAGGTGAGGGCATCCATGTCCCCACAGCGTTCAGCACATCCATGAGCTACTCGCCAAGGCCTGGCATGGAGGCTCATGCCTGTAATCCTAGCTCTTTGGGAGGCCAAGGAGGAAGGATTGCTTGAGGCCAGGAGTTGGAGACCAGCCTGGGCAACATAGAGAGATCCCTATCTCTACAAAACGTTTTTTAAAAATTAGCTGGGTGTGTTGTGCATGCCTGTAGTCTCAGCTACTCAGGAGGCCAAGGCCAGAGGATTGCTTGAGTCCAGGAGGTCAAGGCTGTGGTGAGCCAGGAGCATGCCACTGCACTCCAGCCTGGGCAACAGAGTGAGACCCTTACCCCCCCTAAAAGAAGAAGGAAAATAAAAGAAAGGAAGGATGCTCATCAATAGCCCCAAGTTGCCTGAGCAGCGCAGCCCTCTCAGGTGAACCCCAGACTCTCATGGTCCCCACTCAGATGTCTGAGGCTCCCCACCCACAGCTTGCCCCTTCAAGCTTCCCGTCTTCCTCCCTCCCATTCCCCTCCCTGGGTCCTCTTTCCCCTCACCAAGTCCATCCTTAGAATCTCCTTCCTACCAGACCAGGAGATGAGGCATCATTTATTCCAGAACATTCATATCAACACGTGTTGGTGAATTTAAGTGGGGAAAAAGAGAAGTTCTGATTTCCTCCCCAGCTAATGGTGGTCTTCCCTGGGGCCCGCTGGAGAGTTTGCCCAAGCTGTGTTTCTTCCCCAAGCAAGGGCAGAATAAAAATAGCTGTGAACTAATCTAAGAGATAGCAGACAGGAGTTTCAGCCACACTGTCAGGAATGAAGGGCCCAGCCTGGGGGTGAGGGGAAGGGTGGGTGTTATCACCCCCATGTCCCTTCAGTCCCCAGCAGCAGGCCCAGGCTGCACGCCAGAAATCCCAGGGCCTATGGTATTTCTCATGGTGTGGGTCGACTTAATGGGCCACAGGGACGTGGTCAAAAGTGTGGCCTCTGGTGGCGGAGAGGTCTGGGTTCCAATTGTTCTCTGTCGGCATCTGTAACACAAGGACCCCGGACAGTCCTGACCTCTTAGTGGTGCTAGGAGGATCAAAGCAAGAGACAGGACACACCAAGGCTCACACAGAAAAAGAAAAGCGAGTGGCCCCATCACCCTTTCTTTTGGGAACTTAACTGCAGGAAAACAGTGTTTAGGCAAGGCAGGATGCTGGCTTCGCAGGGAGTCAGAACCCAGGGATGGAGTCAAGTTTCCCAAACAGCCAAGGGCTGAGGGGGTGGAGCAGGCCGGGCACTCTGCCATCTTCCCAAATCCATGAAAAAAAAAAATGTTAGTGGATAGAAATTCGCTCAGTGGGAAATTTTTTTCTTCGTTTTTCTGAGTCGGAGTCTCACTCTGCCATCCAGGCTAGAGTGTGGAGACACGCTCATGGCCACCACAGCCTCGACCTGCTGGGCTCAGGCAGTCGTTCCACCTCAGCCTTCCAAGTAGCTGGAACTGCGGGCATGCACCATCACTCCCAACTAATTTTTTTATTTATTGTAGAGACAAGGTCTCACCCAGTTGCCCAGGTTAGTTTTTTTTTTTTAATTTAAATTTAAATTTTTTATGTTAAAGATGTGGGATACAATTCAGGGTCCAGGCTGGTTTCAAACCCCTGGGCTCAGGCAATCCTCTCGCCTCAGCCTCCCAAAGTGCTGGGATTATGGTGTAAGCCGCTGCACCAGTTTCTTTTTTATGACTTTAACAACTTGGCTCTTCCCCTTCCCTCCCTGCAATCTTGTTTGCTGGCAGAGTGCTCTGGACAAAATGAATCCACTAAGTCGCAGATGAATACGGACTATTTAAAGGGAGCAAATTGCTCTTTAGTTTCAATCTGAGAGCTTCACTGATATGAAAAATAAGAGTGCTCCTGACAGAGATTCCATCATTTCTAGGAAGGGTGCTCCTGGTTTACAGGAGATGAACAGGTCTCAGAACCCGTAGATGAGAGGACCGAGAGGGTGTGAGTTGTTGGTCTCACCAAACTCCTGGCTGCCTCCCGGCCTGACCTCCTCTCTCATGCATCTTGAGATCTGCCTGAGTGTGTACTCTGGCTACGCTGTGCTGTGTCCTGTGGACAGAAGAGTAAGATCCCACCTGCTTGCGGAACGAGTGGCTTGTTGGAGACTGACTAGAAGCCAGACAGACACACTAGAGGGACCCTGGGGGCCCAAAGTGACAACTCCTTTAAACCACTTAGAAACTCCAAAGGTGCTCAAAGTAACAGCAACAAACAATTATGAATGCCAATATTTGGTCAGTGTATGATGATGGTGCTCATAGATTTCCTGAGCACCTCCCACGTGCCAGAGATGGAGGGTTATTTCATGGAATTCAGGGGTTCTACAAGGTAGGTAGTGTTATTACAGCTGAGGCAGCTGAGGCTCAGGTAGATCAAGGAACCTGCCCAGGGTCACACAGCTAGTAACTGGTGGATCTGGGCTTCCAATCCAGGCAGTTGAGCTGGAATTCTCTCCACAACAGGAAGGAGTGAGGCCACCGAAGCTCTAGGGTCAGAAGGGGTGGCCACTCTCCTTCAAACAGACACCACCCAGCAACCATAATGAAGTGAAAGGGAGGGTGGATCTAGAGGGATGGGGCAGATGCTTGCGTGAGAAAACCCGCTGGACCCGGGGTTTCAGGAACAGGGCCGTCACAGCAGCACAAGAAGGAACTCACTGGTTCAGGGCACTGAAAAGGCCAGCGGCAACGAGGCCGGGAGGTCCTGAATGGACAGGCCTGAATCACATGCTCGGCGTGGGGGCGGAGCCAGCCCATTTCAACCAATTACAGCTTAAGGATCGCAGGGGTGGTTCCCACAAGGCTCTCAGGGTGCCCTGGTGAGAAGGAGACAGGATGCTGGGACGCCAATGCCACGGGCAACCATCGGCTTCGGGGGACAGGCCCGGCTCCAGCAACCTCAGCGCGGGGCCCCTCACATACTCCAGCTTAGCTTTGGGGTTTCAGCCTAATTTATGAAGCCCGGAGCTGTTTCCTTTGTCGGAGGGAGCTTACTGTTGTCAATGGTGGATTTTCTTTTTTGGAAAATGAAAATGCCTTAAATTTCTTTTCTTACTTTGAAAGCAATATATGTCAATTGGGAAAAATTAGGAAATATATTTAACCAAAACAAATTTCTCCCCCAAAAGATAATACGAAGGGGATAATCCCCGTCTAGAGAGAATTGCCATTAACAATTGGGGGTGGATTATAGTTCTTCTTTCCACCTTCTTCAACAAATTGGGGTCATAGTATATATACTGGACTTGGGTTTGGCTTTTTTTCTTTTTTCTTTTTTTTTTGAGTTGGAATCTCACTGTGTCGGCCAGACTGGAGGGCAGTGGCCGCTCCCGGCCACCGCAGCCTCAACCTGCTGGCCTCCGGCAATCCTTCTGCCTCAGCCTTCCAAGTAGCTGGAACTACAGGCGTGCGCTACCACACCCGGCTAATTTTTTGATTTACTGTAGAGACGAGGTCTCGCCAAGTTGCCCAGGCGGGTCTCGAACCCACAGGCTTAGGCAATCCTCTCTCCTCGGCCTCCCAAAGTGCTGGGATTACAGACTGAGCCACCGAACCTGGCCAGCTTTTTTTTCTTTTAAGAATAACTTTAATGAGATTTTTGGGTAAAATAAACTTTACATTGTTAAATTGTATAATTTGATGGGTTTTGGCACATAAAAACTACAATCAAGGCTGGGCGTGGTGGCTCATGCCTATAATACCAGCACTTTGGGGTACTGAGGTGGGAAGATTGCTCAAGGCGAGGCGTTTGAGACTAGTTTGGACAGCATACAAGACCCCATCTCTATTTTTAAAAGGTTTTTAAAAATCCACGCACAGTCAAGATAATGAGCATATTCCCCCCACCCCCCAAATGTTCTTGTGACACTTTGGGATCTATTTGCCCTCATAGCCCCTCCACTAATTCCCACACTGTCTCCAGGAGGCCCCTAATCTGTTTTCTAACACTCTGGACTGGTTCAGATTTTGGATCATTTTCTATACATGAATCATACTGCATATACTAGTTTTGAGGATAAGGCTTCTTTTACTCAATGTAATTATTTTGGGATTCATTTATGTTGTCAAGTGTATCGCTAATTCACTCATTTTTGTTGCTTAGTAGTATTCCATGAAATGGCTACAACACAGTTTATTCATTCACCTGTTGATGCACATTGGGTAATTTGCAGTTTTGTTATTCCAAGGAAGCTCACATGAATATTCATATGCAAGACTTTGTATGGACCCATGCTTTCATTTGTTCCTTAAATTTTTTTACCCCTTTCCCCCATAAATACGGGGAAATATATATATATATTAGAGATGGGGAGTCTCACTATGTTTCCCAGGCTGGTCTTGAACGCCTCGCCTCAAGTGATCTTCCTGTCTCAGCCTCCCAAAATGTTGGAATCACAGGTGTGAGCCACTGCAACCGGCCCTTTCATTTGTATCAAGTAGAATACCTCGAAGTGCATTGGTTGAGGCATAGGATAAGTGTATGTTTAACTATTTAAGAAACTCCCAAGCTCTTTTCCAAAGTAGTCCCACTAGCCATGTGAGAAAGTTCGTTACTTTACATCCTCACCAACACTTAGTATGATCAGCCCTTTAAAGTTTAGTCATTCTGGTAGATGTGTGGCAGCATTTATTGTGGCTTTAATTTATATTTCCTAATGAGTAATGAGGCTATGCACTTATGTGCCATCCACTTGTCTTCTGTGGTGAAGCGTCTTGCTGGGTGAATATCTGGGTCCCTGAAAAATTCGTACATTGAAATCCTAACCCCCAAGGTGATAGTATTAAAAGGTGGGGCCTTGGGAGGTGATCAGGTTATGAGGGTGACGCCCTTGTGAATGGGATTAGTACCCTTATAAAAGAGGCCCAAGAGACCCCTTACCCCTTTCCCCATCTGAGGCCACAGCAAGAAGGTGCCATCTGTGAACCAGGAGGTGGGCCTTCACCACACACTGAATCTGCCAGTGCCTCAATCTGGGACACCCAAGCCTCCAGAACTGGGAGGAATAAATGTCTGTTGTTTTTAAGCCACGTGGTTTATGCCTTTTGTTACAGCAGCCTGCACGTTCTAAGACGAGTCTTTTCAAATATTTTGCCTATTTTTATTGGGCTGTTTGGTTTCTTATTGTTGATTGTAAGAGCTGCGTATGAGTTGGGTATTATTTTCAGTAAAGCTTCATAATGAACGCACAACGACTAGCATCAGTTCTCATATCTCCCCCCAAAATTGTTCTGACGTGTCCAGTACAGCAGATGCAGCCTTCAGCTGAGACGCGGTGTTAACGGGCAGGGGGTGGGGTGAGGGGTGGGCTGGGGGAGGGGGCGCCCTTCTCTACCAAATGCCCAGCGTGTGGCCCCAGTGTTCAGGCACATATGCGTGAGTTTCTATGCACAAAGCAATGCTCGTACACATGTGTGTTTGCCGTTAGACACACGGAAGAATCCTGCGCACAAGGTCTTTACCACATCATCGATGCATCCGGGGATCTCCTATTTCGGTTCCCACGGAATCGCCGCATCCCTTCAAATGCCTGCGCCAGGTTGCGCTGCAGGGACACGATGTAAATGAGTTACTCTTTCTCTATGGAGGGACATTTGGATTTTTTTCCAGTACAGCATTTTAAAATAATGGTGTTAGGCCGGACGCGGTGGCTCAAGCCTGATGGTCTCGATCACTCTTTCTTTATTTATTTTAATTTTTTAATTTATTTTTTAGAGACAAAGTCTTGCTCTGTCGCCCAGGCTGGAGTGCAGTGGCGCTGTCATAACTCACATTGAAGCCTCGAATTTCTGGGTCAAGCGATCCTGCCACCTCAGCCTTGCGAGTAACTGGATCAACAGATGTGTACCACCATGCCTGACTAATCACTTTTTCACTTTTTGTAGAGAAGGGGTGTCACTATATTGCCCTGGCTGGTCTCAAACTCTTGGGCTCAAGAGATCCTCCTTCCTCAGCCTCCCAAAGCACTGGGCCTGGCCACTTTCTTTGTATCTACACCTTTCCTGCCAGCCTAGATTATTTAATCAGGCTGTTCATTAACAGTAGGAAAATGGTGATTGGAACATTCACCATCTAGTCAAGCAGCCTGGTGGTGTCTAATTTGTGCAAATACTCTGGAGATGCAGCAGGGTATGGGAGAAAGAGAAGTTGGGGGTATTATCAAAAGGGCCTATCGCAAGTCTTGGATTTGACATTTCCTTTTTCTTAACGACTTTATTGAGACATAATTCACATATCATGCATTTTACCCATTTAAAGTGTACAGTTCACCCTTTGTTTTATTTATTTATTTGTTTGCCCTACTCCAGTCTGTTGCCCAGGCTGGAGTGTAATGGCATACTCATAGCCATGGCAGCCTCAACCTGCTGGGCTCAGGCAGTCCTTTCGTCTCAGCCTCCCAAGTAGCTGGAACTACAGCTGCACACCACCACACCTGGCTAATTTTTAAATTTATTGTAGAGATGAGGTCTTATCAAATTGCCCAGGCTGGTCTTGAACCTCTGGGCTCAGGCAATCCTCAATTCACACTTTAGTATATTCAGTATATTTATTATTTAGTATATCTGGTGTGTTCTCAGAGTTGTACAACTCTGACCACAATCAACATTTTTATACCCTCAGTAGGAAACTCTGCTTTTTAACTTTCACCCTCTGTGCTAAACTTTTCTTCCAGAGGATGCGCAGACTGCCTTGCTTCTCTTAATGGGCCCATCTGCCCTCTCAATAGGTTCTGGAAGATTCTTGACAAGGAGTCTGTCCAGGCCTTGGGGGAGCCCTGGCAGGCTAGCTTGGTGGGCGGGGGGGTTGCTGGGAGTTAGGGCACAGACCAGAGGCTGGGTTTCACTCTGTTCAAGGCAGGATGGTCTGTTGACTGGACCATCCCAGACAGGGTCCCTTTGGGAGTCAGGAAATACAGCCAACAAGGGATGAAAAGATGCTCTACCCCAACTCAAAATCCACAGTAGTAAACTGAAACAACGAGGTAGCATTTCTTGCCCTTCAGAGTCAGTGATTAATGATCATGACTGGTGATTATCCAGCATTGTCCAAGATGGGCCTTAATAGGAACAAACCTCTTTTCCTCTCAAGATCCTGACTCTTGCTGAGAGTGAGTTTCCAGAAAGCAAGGGGCTATACATTGCTTTTATTTTATTTTTTTTTGAGTCAGGATCCCACTCTGTCACTCAGGCTGGAGTGCAGTGGTTTGATCACAATGGTCACAGCTCACAGAAGTCTCAACCTCCTGAGCTCAAGGTATTTTTCTATCTCAGCATCCCAAGTGGCTGGGACTATGGGTACGTGCCATCACACCTGGCTAATTTTTTTAAAATATTTTTTTTTGTAGAAATGAGGTCTTGCTATGTTGCCTCGGCTGGTCTCAAACTCCTGGACTCACTTCGGCCTTCCAAATTGCTGGGGTTACAGGTGTGAGCCACCCCACATCCAGCCATAATCCTTTATTTAAATAGGAAAGACAGTAACATATTTCAATTTCATCCAAAAAATCCCAACCGATTTCTCCAAATATCACTGTGCAGTCTTCAACACCTAGATGCACAAGCCATCAAAGACTTCTGCAAAATATAAAGCATTTAAGACATTGCTTCACACACAAAGTGGATATGTTTGTGTTCAATAACAAGCAATAACCATACAGTATCAAATACAAATGATATTTTCCATCCTTATTTTTTGTTATTGATTTATTATTCTTTGTCAGTTTCAAATTCTCTCCTAGATCTCTGAGAAGATACACTTTCTTTCTTTTTTTTTTTGAGTCGGAGTCTCACTCTGTCACCCAGACTGGAGTGCAATGGCCGCTCCCAGCCACCGCAGCCTCGACCTGCTGGGCTCGGGCAATCCTTCCACCTCAGCCTTCCGAGTATCTGGAATTACAGGCACGCACTACCATGCCCGGCTGATTTTTTAATTTATTTTAGAGATGAGGTCTTGTCCAGTTGCCCAGGCAGGTCTTGAACCCACGGGCTCAGGCAATCCACTCACCTCAGCCTCCCAAAGCGCGGAATTACAGGCTGAGCCACCGAGCCCGGCTGATACACTTTCTTCAGAAGCTGTTCTGTTTCAGAAGATGACATTTTCTCCATGTGCGGTGACTCGTGCATGTAATCCCAGCACTTTGGGAGGCTGAGGTGGAAGGATTGCCTGAGCCCAGGAGTTTGAGACCAGCCCGGGCAACATAGCGAGACCTCATCTCTATAAAAAATTGAAAAATTAGCCAGGCATGGTGGTGTGCGCCTGTAGTCCAACTACTCAAGAGGCTGAAGTGGGAGGATCATCTGAGTCCAGAGGTTGATGCTGTGATGAGCTGTGATGGTGTCACTGCACTCCAGCCTGGGTGACAAAGTGAGACCCCAACTCAAAAAAAAAAAGTTCACTAGGGGTGAGGATTTCTTCAGAGCAACGATGGCTGTAGTCCCTGAGCCCCGCCACGTGCCAGCTGGGCCTATAAGCCTCCTTATGCTGCTGCCTCAACCTCATTGTGATCCTGTAAAGCTGGCAGCCCCCATTCCACATGTGGGAAGGCAAGGAGGCTTGTTCATGTACTTGTTTTCTGGGACTTAAAGCAATACAAGTGTGCTCTCTTGCAGATCTGCTCGCCAGGAGTCAGAAATCAAGGTGTTGGTAGGGCTGTGCTCCCTCTGAAGGCCCGAGGGAGACGCCTCTCTTGCCTCCATCAGCTTTCGGTGGCTCCAGGAGTCCCTAAGCCCATGGCGACGTTGCCCCAGTCAGTGCCTCTGCCTTCACGTGGTCTTCTCCATGTGTCCCTTATGAGGACACTTGTCACTGGATAATTTACACCTGCGTAATTTACAATGATCTCCCCTTGAGATCCTTCACTTAATCCAATTTACAAAGACCCCTTTTCTGAATAAGATCAGATGCACAGGTCCCAGGGGTTTGACATGGACATATCTTTTGGGGCCACCACTGAACCCACCACACCAGGGAGACTCATTTAGGAAGTGGCAGGGCCAGGATGCAACCTCAGGCTGGTCTGATAATTTGGAGGATGAGGGTGGGATGTCCTGGTCACCTGATATCCTCCAGAGCCAAGCCCAGCAGGGCCTCGTTTGAGGTGGGCTCTTGGTGAATAACTATGGGATGGTTGAAAGAACAAATGAAGGAGTGAATGAATGAAGGGAGGGAGGAAGGAAAGAACTGCCGCAGTTTGTCAGCTGAAATGAGAAGGGGCTTTGTTTCTGGGCCTCCAGTCCCCTCTAGTCCCTGTTCTGGTGGAATCAGAGTCCCTTCTGGTGGTCATGTAGCCCCCTGACCCGATCTGATAAATCAATCAGCCTAGGTTTGTGTCCGTGACTCTAAGTCCTTCCTCGTGAGATGAGAGGGGCTTGGGACTGCTTCCACCATAGGGTGCAATGGGGTGACTCTGGGCAACTTCCAAGCCTACTCACACAAGGCTATGCAGCTTCCGCCTGGGGTGCCGGGACTCCTGCCCTTTGAGAATGAGGCTGTCAAAGCTCCCACGACCCTTGGGGCCACCAAGGAAGCCCAAGTTATGTGGAGAGGTCACAGGAGTGTGCTCTGGTTGACAGTTCCAACGAAGCTCAGACTTTCTTTCTTTTGGAGGCAGGGTCTCACTCTGTCACCCGGACTGGAGTACAGTGGCATGATCATGGTTCATGGCAGCCTTGACCCGGGCTCAAGTGATCCTCCTGCTCAGCTTCCCACGTAGTTGGGACTACAGGCACTTGCCACCTCGCCTGACTATTTCTTTTTTCTTTTTCTTTTTTGTAGAGACGAGTCTTACTGTGTTGCTCAGGCTGGTTTCGAACTACTGGCCTCAAGTGATGCTCCCAATTCATCCTCCCAAAGTGCTGGGATTACAAGCATGAGCCACCGTGCTCAGCTGGAGCCCAGCCTTGATGTCATCTCAGCCCGGCTCCAGATCCGTGAGGCGAGAAGCCTCTTGACTACCCCAGTCACCCTTTCTCCAGTCTTCCCGGCAGAGGCTGTAGTGATCGTGGAGTAGAAACGAGTCCCCCGCACGGTGCCTCATCTGAATCCTTGACCCACAAAAGATGAAAATTATGCAACCATGTCTGGGTGGCTTGTCACTCAGCAATAGAAAACTGAACATCAACAATTACCTGGGGAAGTCAGAGGCCTCTGATGCTTTCACGTGGGCAAGATGGGCAAGGAAAACGGGAGAGTGGGACCCCACAAAGGAGTGGAGGAGCCTGGAGCAATCAGAGTTTTGGGGACACCCCAAACTCCAGCCAATGTCATCTGGGACCAACCCGGGAAGGCCCAACTATGGGTAGATTTTAGTTTTATTTTTTTGAGTTAGAGTTCCACTCTGTCGCTCATGGCTGCTGCAATCTTGATCTGCTGGGTTTAGGCAATCTTTCCACCTCAGCCTCGTGAGTAGCTGAGACTACAGGTGCGTGCCACTGCTTCTGGCTGTATTTTTTCTTTTTGGGTTTATTGTAGAGATAAGGTCTCATCAAGTTGCCCAGGCTGGTCTCAAACCCCTGGGCTCAAGCAGTCCTCTTGCCTCTGCCTCCCAAAGTGCTGGGATTATAGGTGTGAGCCACCATGCCCAGCAATGGGCAATTTTAGAAGCAGAAACTTATCTCCCGTGTTGTGCCCATGTAGAAAAATGGACCACCTATAAGCTCAGCTGGGAAGACAGGAAAGGGCTGCCCCAGGCCTCCCCTGATGGTTGTGTCCACCGGGAGCGGTGCATCCTCTGTCTACCGGGAGCGGTGCATCCTCACCTCCTCTCTGGTCCAGTCTCACCCACAAACCCCTCTGCAGGACCACGCAGTGCCCTGGTCCTGCTCTGCAGGACCACGCAGTGCCTCTTCTGGCCCAGGCTTTGCCCCAGCCTTCCTCCCAGTGTCCTGGCCTCTTGGACTCAGGTGTGTCCCTAGCACCTAGCACTGTGTCTGCACATGGTAGTTGCTCCATAGGTACTTGGTACATGAATGAATGACTACGGATTGGCTTCCTGAGGGACTTGTGCTCAGGGAGATAATTTGCTGATCTGATGCTAAGTGATTTGGTTCATGGGACATTGCTTTGTTTCACAGCCAATCAACATGGCATCATGTTTTCTTTTTGTTTTTTTTTTCTATAGAGACAGTCTTGCTATATTGCCCAGGCTGGTCTTGAACTACTGGCCTCAAATGATCCTCCTGCCTTGCCCTCCTAAAGTGCTGGATTTACAGGTGTGAACCACCACACCTAGCTCACCAAGTTTTCTACATCAGCCCGTGAGTGTGTGTATTCATTTCCTAGGGCTACACATAACAAAGAGCTCAAAACAAAGTGGCTCAAAACTACAGAAAATGATTGTGCCACATCCTGAAGGCCAGAAGTCTAAAATAAAGGTGTTGGCAGGGCAGGCCTCCCTCCATAGGCTGTAGGGGAGCACCCTTCCTCGTCCCCTCCGGTCGGGTGTTTGCTGGTGGTCTCTGGGGTTTCTTGGCTTATGGCTGCGTCACTCCAGGCCTTGCCTCTGTCGTCACGTGGCTGTCTTCTCCCTCTGTGTCTTCACATCTTCTTTCCTCTGTGCTAGTTTGTCCCTGTGTCCAAATTTACCCTTCAAAAAAATTTTTTTTAAAGATTTTTTAAGGTCGGGTCTTGACCTGCTACCCAGGCTGGAGTGCAGTGGCATGATTATAGCTCACTGCAGCCTTCAAACTCCTGGGCCCCAGTGTCCCCAGAGACTGGGACTACAGACATGCACAACCATATCCAGTTAAGTTTTGCATTTTTTTTGTAGAGACAGGATCTTGTTATATCTTGATTCTCCCACCTCAACTTCCTGAAGTGCTGGGAATACAGGCGTGAGCCACTGCACCCAGCTCAAATTTATCCTTCTTTTTTTGAGTTGGAGTCCCACTCTGTCGCCCAGACTGGAGTGCAGTGGCTGCTCCCGGCCACCGCAGCCTCAACCTGCTGGGCTCCGGCGATCCTTCCACCTCAGCCTTCCAGTAGATGGAACTATAGGCACGCACTACCACGCCCAGCTAATTTTTGATTTATTGTAGAGATGAGGTCTCGCCAAGTTGCCCAGGCAGTTCTTGAACCCGCGGGCTCAGGCAATCCACTCACCTCAGCCTCCCAAAGGTGCGGGATTACAGGCTGAGCCACTGAGCCCAGCATTCATTTTTTGATTTATTGTAGAGATGAGGTCTTGTCAAGTTGCCCAGGCAGGTCTCGAACCCGCGGGCTCAGGTAATCCACTCACCTCAGCCTCCCAAAGCGCGGGATTACAGGCTGAGCAACCAAACCCGGCTAAATTTATCCTTCTTTTTTTTTTTGAGTTGGAGTCTCACTCTGTCTCCCAGACTGGAGTGCAGTGGCCGCTCCCGGCCACTGCAGCCTCGACCTGCTGGGCTCTGGAGATCCTTCCACTTCAGCCTTCTGAGTAGCTGGAACTACAGGTGCACGCTACCATGCCCGGCTAATTTTTTTGGTTTATTATAGAGATGAGGGCTTGCCAAGTTTCCCAGGCGGGTCTCGAACCCGTGGGCTCAGGCAATCCACTCACCTCAGCCTCCCAAAGCGAGGGATTATAGGCTGAGCCACCGAGCCCGACTACTTTATCCTTCTTAAAAGGACACCAGTCACACTGGATTAGGACCCATCCTAATGACCTTAGTGTAATTTAAGGTCACATTCTGAGGTATCAGGGGTTAGGATTTCAGCATCTTTTTCTGGGAGACACAGTTCAACAGCTTGGAGACAAGAATCTGCCCCTAGGGTGCTGATCAAAAGACTTGCCAGCCAGCTGGATGAAGGTGAGAGCTGTGCCTGAAACGTCCCCAGGTTACCTGGGGAGCTCCTGCCTGCCCCACCTGGGGGATCTCAAGGTGTCCCAGATCATCAACCCTTCCACAAGCTCAGTGTCCCTTTGCGGGTGGGATTCTCACTATCCCATCAGCACCTGTGTCCTCAGCACCCAGCACAATGTCCCCAGGAACACGAACAAGTGAATGAGTGACTTGTTGGAAGGACACAGGTTTCCGAAAGCTCCCTCTGAGCCACTGGGGCAGGCGGGACCAGGGCAAGGGTTCCGGGGTGAAGGGACCAGGCACAGGGCAGCAGCCAAAGACGGTCACGTAGGAAGCATCTGAGACTTGACTTGTGGGGGTTCAACCTGAAAGCAAAACGCCGCCCAGGCCTCGCTGGGAGATAAAGCGCCATGTCTTGTGATAACGGCGCCCCCGGGAGCCAGGGAGGCGCTGGGCAGGGATCAGCACACACCCATCCGACAGACAGACGGATGGGTGGTAAATATAGAACCTCAGGACGGCAGCCGACCGCTTCCCGGGCCTCCCTCCCACTGTGCGGTGGGCGAATCTGGCATGGAGGCCTGCCAGCCACCCCCACCACCCCCAGACCCGCCTCACCGCCGCACCTCTCCTTTCTGGTGTCCAGAGCCAGAGATGGCTGAGGGCCCTGGTGACTTGTGGCTCTAGCAGGTGGCCAGTCCCCCCACCCCGGGGCTGCATTCTGGAGGTAAGAGGGTGGGAGCTTCTGGGCTGGGCTGGGGAGCATTTAGGGGTGGGAACACATGGTCAAGGCTCAGGGTAGGAGATGCCTGAGAGACCACGCCCTCAGGGGCCTTTGGCAGGGATTGAGGGTGAGGACGCCTGACAAGTCACCGGTTGGCTGACGAGGCCCTGGGAGGTGACACTCGAAGCTGGCCTTTGAGCTTCACAGGACAATCACTGACTGGGCTGCCCTGTCCACTGGGCACAGTGCGGGGCGGGGGGAGAGAGAGGGCACAGAGGCTGAAAGCTTGAGTCCTCATGCCAGCCTGACTGGGTGGGCACAGTGTGTGCTGCCTCCAGAAAGGGTGCTTCAAAGGCCCCCACTGCAACCCAAAGCTGTTCATTAGCTCAGCAGCACGCGTACCCATGAATATGCACAAATAAAAAAATACAACATAGTAAAATAAAATCAGAATGAAGTCCAACGGCCTGGCTCATATTCTGGTCCCCGTAGTTATGCCTGCCATGACAGCATCTTGTATCCCACTGCCTGCACATGATTCTTTTTTCTTTCTTTCTTTCTTTTTTTTGAGTCGGGGTCTCACTCTGTTGCCCAGGCTGGAGGGCAGTGGCACAATCATGACTCACCACACCCTCAACCTCTGGGCTCAAGTGATCCTTCTGCTTCAGCCTCCTTAATAGCTGAGTCTACAGGTGTGCGCCACCACCGCCTAATTTTTTGATTGTCTTGTAGAAATGAGGTCTCTCTAGGTTGCCCAGGCAGGTCTCGAACTCTTGGGCTCAAGCGATCCTCTCGCCTTGGCCTCCCAAATATGACTCTTTCTCTCTCTGTCAGTTGACCATGACACAGGAATGCAACACACCACCACCACCACCAAAAAAAGCACGGAAACTCAGTGGCACACAACAAGAAGCAGTAAGTCTGTTCTGGGACTTCCGTGGGCCAACCGGGTGTTGGCTGGGAAGGACTGGTGTCAGCCACCGGCTTCACTCTGTGAGTCTCTCCTTGCCCCCCAGAACCAGCAGCCCAGCCTGGGCGTCCTCCTTCCCACGAGGAAGCTGCAAGCTCTGCCCCAGCTTCTGCTGCCATTTTATTGCTAACTTCGTATGGCCCAGGCAAGTCACACGGCCGAGCCCAGCACTGAGGGCAGATGTGTGTGCTCTGCTCATGGAAGTGGGGGCAAGAGAGGCTATGTCGGAAGGAGACACGAATCTACCACACCCCCTCCATCGTGTGAGCTCCAACGAGACCCCTGTTGACTACTGGATTCCTCCTCCTTGGCACAGGGCTGGACACAGAATAAGTACTCAACAAAGAATAACAATAATAATGACTGATACTACTCAACAGATAATAGCAACAATAATAGGCCAGGTGTGGTAGCTCATGCCTGTAATCCCAGCACTTTGGGAGGCCAAGGCAGGAGGATTGCTTGAGCCCAGAAGGTGGAGACCAGCCTGGGCAACAGAGTGAGATCTTATCTCTACAAAAGTATCAAAAACTTGGCAAGGCGTGGCAGCATGCACTTGCACCCAGGAGTTCAAGACCAGCCTGGGCAACATAGCGAGACCCCGTTTCTACAAAAAAATTGGAAAAATTATCTGGGTGTGGTGGTGCACACCTGTAGTACCAGCTACTCGGGAGGCTGATGCAGGAGGATCACCTGAGCCCAGGAGGTTGAGGCTGTGGTGAGGCATGACTGTGCCACTGCACTCCAGCCTGGGTGACAAAGCGAGAAGCTGACTCAAAATAATCATAATAATAACAATAATAATGGCTAATATTTCCTGAGTATCTACTACATGCCTGGCACTACATTAAGAACTTCAGTTCTTTTTCTCATTTAATTGTCTTAATAACCCTCACGCTTGTCTGGTGGTTTTCATGTTCCCATCTTACAGATAAGAGCAGTGAAGGCCAGAGAAGTTAAGCAACTGGCCCAGGCCATGAGGTTGAGTAAGTGAGAGCCGGAGCGCAGCCCAGGCAGTGTGGTCCAGTATCTGAGCTCCCAAGGACAAGATGAACCCAGGACAAGGAAGATCAGCTCAGCTGGGGCCGGTGACAGAGACGAGACAGAAGAGGTATCCTCCACCCTGAAACAGGGAGTCAGCTGGGAAGAGCATTCCCAACAGAGGGAATGGCAGAGGCGGAGGCACAGGCAAGACAGAAGTGGCCGTGGGAAGCCACACGTGACTAGGTGCTGCTGGGGAGTCTGTTTCTGGAGGCAACAGTGGGAGAGGAGGCTGGGGAGGAGCTCCTAGAAGCAGAGTGCCCATTTCCTCCCTAGACAGTGACTTAATTTAAATCTACATCTGCCAGCCTTCCTTGCAGCTAGTTCAGTATGGCAAAGAGATGACTTCAGAACCTGAGACACCACTGAAAGTTCTGGATTGTGTCCTCAAAGGAACAAGAGTTCCCCTCGCCCCTTCCTGGGATGATGGAGCCATGTCAAAGCAGGAGGTGGCTGCAGCATGTTAGGAATGAATTGGGCAGAGTGCGGTGGCTCATACCTGTAATCCCAGCACTTTGGGAGACTGAGACAGGAGGATCGCTTGAGCCTAGGAGTTCAAGACCAGCCTGGGCAACTTAGGGATACCCTGCCTCTAAAAAAAATTAGCCAGGTATGGTGATACATACCTGTAGTCTCAGCCACTTGGGAGGCTGAGGTAGAAGAATCACCTAAGCTCAGGAGTTCAAGTTACTGAGCTACGATCGTACCACCTCACTCCAGCCTGGGCCACAGGTCAAGACCCTGTCTCAACAACAAAAAAAGAATGAATTGTGAAACAAGATGTGAAGAGCCTGGATTCCCAATATTATCAATTAACAAATCAGAACAAACTTTATATGAAAGAAACTTCTAATTTGTCTGTCTTTCTTTCTCTCTCTCTCTCTCTCTCTCTCTCCCCTTCTCTCTCTCTCTCTTTCTTTCTTTCTTTCTTGTTGTATCACTGCACTCCAGCCTGGGTGACATAGTGAGACTCTGACTCAAAAGAAAAACAGCTGAGGTGAGTGGATTGCCTGAGCCCGCGGGTTCGAGACCCTCCTGGGCAGCGAGACCTCATCTCTACAATAAATCAAAAAAAATCACCCGGGCGTGGTAGCACATGCCTGTAATTCCGGCTACCTGGAAGGCTGAGGCGGAAGGATCGCCGGAGCCCAGCAGGTCGAGGCTGCGGTGGCCGGGAGCGGCCACTGCACTCCAGTCTGGGCGACAGAGTGAGACTCCAACAAAAAAAAAAAAAAAGAAAGAAAGAAAGAAAGAAAGAGGGAAGGAAGGAAAGAAGGAAGGAAAGAAAAGGAAAAAATGAAAATCACATACATTGTTTCCATTTTTTACAAAAGTTAACCTTGCATGGACCAGGCAAAATCAGTTTACAACTTCCTTCGGCTCCAGTGACTAGTAAGCATGATAGAAATCTGAATGAGGATGTCAAGAGAGAGACATACTTGTGCTTCCAAAGCAGCGTGGAGGGTGGGGAGGAGGGTGAGGTATGGGCCGGTGTCCAGGCCGCAGGAGACAGTGGAGTCTGATCAGGGGGTGGTGACCCCGTGGACAGAGAGGACAGGCCAGAGGCCGGCACCGTGGCCAGGAGGACCCCACTGACCTCTTTTGCCGGCCCACACTGGGCGGTGCCTTCAGAAGGTGCTCAGGCTCGCTTTTGGCCTGGGAAGGTTGAAGGACACTGGCCCACGCAGATAGTTGCCTTCCTCAGGCCCTGATCCCTTGAGGGAAAAGCTGGCAGTGGCGGGGTACAAGCACCACAGCTGGCTCCACCTGGCCGCTCGCAGAGACGGCAGCTCCTCCTTGCCCGGAAAGCTGCCCCGCTGACTAAGTCAAGGTCAGAAGTCAAAGTCAAGGAAGGGTGACATGCCCGACTTGCTGCAACCTACCTAGACATCCTGCAGGGTGGGGAAGCTGAGCCAGTACAGAGACATCGCCCAGGGCGTGACCCTGAAGCCCCTGGGCCGTGAGAGACAGTCTGAGGTGGCGCACAGGACACACTTGGCTTTCGATAGTGTTTGGATTTTTTTTCAAGTGGCTTTGGGAAACACAGCTGGCATTTCAAAGCTGTGATTTCCCGGGTCTAATTGTTTAGGATTAGGCAAGTAAAAGCAGTTTTACTTTTACTTAATTGTCTAGGATTAGGTGAGTCCGAGGATGTGAACTTAAAGAAAAACATAAAGGAAACAGGAGCTCGAACAGGGAGTGGACGCAGCAGAAACGGGGACAGTGGGACTTGCCGGAGGGCCGGCTGGAGTCCTGGTCTTCGGCTCAGCAACGCTGCGTCTCTCCTTTGGTCACCTGCGCTGGCTGGACACCGACTTGGTACTTCACACAGGCCAAGTCACTCACTGCCCACGTCTGCTGAGAAGGCTTTTCACCCCCATTTACAGATGGAAAACCCGAGAGGTCAAGTAGCAGGCCAGGCCAGCAGAGGGTTGCCAGGGATGGGATGACACAGGCAGGGGTGGGGGAGGATTTTCTCTGTGAATAACTCTGAGGAGCCGGGCTGGGGGAGGGGCTCACGGCGGTTCAGGGGCTGATGTTTGTCCTCAAAGGAAGGACACCGTCCAGGTGCTGTGTCAAATGCTTGGCCGAGCTGTTCCGAGGATGCTTGGCAGGACAGCCAGATACTTTGGTCCAAGTTCATCATCTCGGAGCCCAGAGCAAAGCATCTTTGTTTCCACAACTACCAGGTCTCCCCATAAACCCCATTTTTCTGGTACTCAATCAAGTTGCTTCCCAAACACCAAAGAAATTTTACAGGTCTGGGGGCTTCCCTTCCTCTCACAGAACATTCTGGTTTTTGCTCCTCAGCTTCTGATGTTTGCCTGATGTTGTGGTCTGACCTCTTTCCTCCTCTCTGGCTATTCTTTTGTTTTGTTTTGTTTTGTTTTGAGTTGGAGTCTCACTCTGTCGCCCAGACTGGAGTGCAGCGGCCGCTCCCGGCCACCGCAGCCTCAACCTACTGGGCTCCGACAATCCTTCCGCCTCAGCCTTCCAAGTAGCTGGAATTACAGGCGCGCGCTACCATGCCCGGCTGATTTTTTAATTTATTGTAGAGATGAGGTCTCGCTGCCCAGGCGGGTCTCGAACCCGCAGGCTCAGGCAATCCACTCACCTCAGCCTCCCAAAGGCGCGGGATTACAGGCTGAGCCACCGAGCTCACTGGCATTCTAATTTGGGGCTTTTTTGTTTGTTTGTTTTTAATCAGGGTCTCACTGTCGCCCAGGCTGGACTGCAGTGGCACAATCACAGCTCACTGCAGCTTCAACCTTCTGGGCTCAGGTGATCCTTCTGTCTCAGCCTCCCGAGTAGCTGGAGCTACAGGTGCACACCACCACGCCCAGCTAATTTTTTTGATTTTTTTGTATAGACGAGGTCTCTCTGTGTTGCCTAGGCTGGTCTCGAACTCCTGGGCTCAAGCAATCCTTCTGCCTCCAGCCTTGGCCTCCCAAAGTGCTGGAATTACAGATGTGAGTCACTGTGCCTGGCCTTTGGCTGTTATAACCTTACTTGTCCACAGAACCTCTTATAAATAATAAACGCAATGACAGACCGAGCATCAAAGGGCACAGGGAATTGAAAGACATTTCATACTCCTCACCTGTCTTCGAGTCACCCCTCTACAAGCATCAAGAAAATTCACGAGGGCACACCCCCACAGTGGGGCTTCACGCCCACCCCACAAGCCTCGTACCTCTGACCCTCGGGTTTCCCTGTTGCCGCTGAGATGTGAGACATGGAAGGACCACTGGGGCCGGGCGTGCAGGACCTGGTAAGGCAAGGGGTTGACCCTCTGTGAGGGGAGACCCCAACCAAGGAGCTGGGAGTTGGCAGACCATCCCCTTCCTCCCCACGCGCTCTTCTGAGAGCTGCAGTGTGTGTGTGACCTCCGGGAGGGGTTCCTGTGCAGCCCCTGATGAGTCGTGCTGAATACGACTGGCTGGGGAGCCCACCTTCACACAGCCTGGCCTCCTCCTCCTCCCAGACTCGTCCCTCTGTCCCATGTCAGCTGTTCTGCTGTCCCACTGCAAAGTAGTCGCTTGTGAAAAACCAGGCTAAGACACCTGGGAAACGCAAGCAAAACCAAGTTGTGGCATCACCGCATTAATACCCGACGGAATTGATCCCAGGCAGTAAGGAGTGAATGGACCAAGGTTGTTTAGGAGGGGGAACCCGAAAACAGCGGAGTTTATTTATAGAAAATTGTGCAATAGCCAGGCTTGGTGGCTCAGCCTGTAATCCCAGCGCTTTGGGAGGCCAAGGTGAGTGGATTGCCTGAGCCTGCGGGTTCGAGACCCGCCTGGGCAACTTGACGAGACCTCATCTCTACAATAAATAAAAAGTTAGCCGGGCGTGGTAGCACGCACCGGTGGTTCCAGCTACTTGTAAGGCTGAGGCGAAGGGATCGCCGGAGACGAGCAGGTCGAGGCTGTGGTGGCCGGGAGCGGCCACTGCACTCCAGTCTGGGCGACAGAGTGAGACTCCAACTCAAAAAAAAAAAAGAAAGAAAATTGTGTATTTACTCTTACATGTGTAAACTTCAGCCACCTTCAAAGTACTCTCCGTTTGCAATACACCTATACAAATACTTTCTCCACTGCTCAAAACGGTTTTCAAACTCATTCATTTTGATGCCTTTTAGTGCTTCTGCTGTTTTTTGCCTCACCCCTTCCACATCGGCAAAATGTTTCTCTTTGAGAATATCTTTCATCCAGGGAAACAAAAAAAAAGTTGCTCAGGGTGGGATCAGGTGAATAGGGAGGATGGGGCATGGGAGGTCATGCCATTTCTGATCAAAAACTGCTGATCAGAGTGTTGTTGGCAGGCGCGTTGTCATGGTGGAAGAATCAGTCACCTTTACCACAACACAGGATGTTTGCTCTGCAAATCATGACACAATCTTCTCAGAACTTCCAGATAAAAACTTCTTTGTTGACCGTTTGATTCAGAGGAACAAATTCTGAGTGTCCTACAAGGGACCTGCCCTCCAAAAGATAATTTGGGTTTTTTAGGTGGGTCCCCCCACGTACATCAATAAATAGTGCCCATTGCAATAGGACACGATGTTGTGTGGGCATTAGGAGGCAGGCTCTGTGGCCAGACAGCCTGGATTCAAATCCCAGCTTTGCTACTTCTCACCTGTGTGGCCCTGGGAAGTTATCTGATGTCTCTGTGTCTTTGCTTCACTGCTTATAAAACTGGACATTAGATACTGATACAAAGTGCTGAGAATGTTGCCTGGCACACAGTAAGCTGGAATAAGTGAAAGAGTATATAACACTTATATATCTTTATGTGCCAAAAAAACAAACTGTTACATATTTAATGCAAAACGTTGTTAGAAATACAAGAGTTTGGCAAAAATCACAATTGTCATGAGAGACTTTAACTAAACCTTTTTGGTATTGTCTAATAAAGTAATGATAAATATGTAGGAGATTAGAATCATATAATGAACAAGCTAAAATCAATATTGCATGCTTTCAATGCAAGAAGATAAGGAAAAAATAAAGTGACCAGGCGTGGTGGCTCACACGTATACTCCCAGAGCTTTGGGAGGTGAGGCTGAGATGAGAGGATTGCTTGAGGCCAGGATTTCAAGACTGGCCTGGGCAACACAGCAAGACTCCATCCTTCAAAAAAAAAAGTCAGGCATGGTGCACACCCATAGTCCCAGCTACTTGGGAGGCTGAGGCAGGAGGATCACTTGAGGCCAGGAGTTGGAAGCTTAAGTGAGCTATGATTGCCCCACTGAAGTCCAGCCTGGGAGACAGAGCAAGACCCCTACTCTTAAAAAATAAATAAATACACTTAGCACACATGAGAAGTGGGAATTAAATGAAGAAAATGCACAAATTAAGCAAGGCCCAAAGTAGGTTATTAGCAGCGGCAAAGACGAGGAGGAAATGGATGAAAAATATAATATATTAGTTAGCTATTGTCTGTAACAAAGCACAAAGTCTTAAAGCAATAGACATTTGCTATTGCTCTGGAGTTGCAGGTCGACTGGGCAGCTCTTCTGGCCTGGGCAGGGCTTACTCAAATACAGTCCGCTGCCTGCTGGCTACACAAACTCTGCTGATTTTGGTGGGCCTCTCTCCCCTGTCTGGGGGCCGGCTAGCTGTAGAACAGTCTACAGTGACCTCAGCTGGGATGACTGGGCTCTCTTCCACATAGTCTGCCATCCTCCAGCAGGTGAACTCTGGCTTGTTCTAATGACAGTGACAGGGTACCCGGACAGCAAACAGAATCAGGGTGTCCTGAAGTCTAGGCTCAGAATGGACACCTTGTCTCTCCCACCACATTCTGCTGAAGAAAACATATCACAAGGCTGGCCCAGAGGTGAAGAAATATACTCAGCTGAATGTGGTGGCTCATGTCTGTAATCCCAGCACTTTCGGAGGCTGAGGCGAGAGGATCGCTTGACCCAGGAGTTTGAGACCAGCCTGGACAACATAGCCAGGCCTTGTCTCTACAAAAAAATCAAGAGTAGTTGGGTGTGGTGGCAAGCACTTGTAATCCCAGCTACTCTAGAGGCCGAGGCATGAGGAGTACCTGGGCCCAGAAGGTCAAGGCGGTGGTGAGGTGAGCTGTGATTATACCACTGCACTCCAGCCTGGGCAACAGAGTGAGATCTTGACTCCTAAGAAACCAAAAACAAAACGGAGCTGTTTGTGTAATCAGTCAACAACAGACAAGGATATAAATCCACACTTTCACAGCTCTCTTTGTGTCACTGTGGGCACAGGGGCTGAAGAGGAGAATGGTGTCAAGGATGATCCAGTGGCTCAACCCTGGGTGGACAATTCTCCCTTTCCCTCACCCCCCACCTTCCCCCCTCCAGCCATCCCGACAAACGCATTGTGGTTTTGACTCTCATCTCCCTCATGGCTAGTGATGCTGAGATCTTTTCCTGTGCTCGTTAACCATGTGTATGTCTTCTGTGGAGAAATGCCTATTCAAGCCTCTTGTCTATTTTAAAACCAGTTTTGTTTATTGTTGTTGAATGGTGGGAGTTCTTTATATATTCTATACACCAACCCCTTACCAGATATACAATTTGCAAGTATTTTTCCCCATTTTGTGGGGTGACTTTCCACTCTGTTGATAGTGTCCTTTGATGTACAAAAGCTTTTAATTAAATATTTTAAAAAATTATTTAATTTAACTTTTTTTGTAGAGATGGGGTTTCACTCTGTTGCCCAGGCTGGTCTTGAACTCCTAATCCCAAGTGATCCTCCCGCCTTGACTTCCCAAAGTGCTGGGATTATAGGTGTGAGCCGCCACACCTAGCCTTAAAGTTTTTAATTTTGATGAGTGCAATGTATCTATTTTTCCTGTTGTTGTCACCATTTTTTCTTCTGTTCTCACTGCTCATTTTCCCTGGGTGCCCGGCGGTGTTCCTGGAACTTCTTCATATAGTGTGGGACCACTCTCAAAAGGGACCTTGGCCTTGAAAGCATGTGACGTCCATGCCCTCCAAGAAGGTGATGCTCCTAGCCAGCACAACTCAGGACAATGCTGGTCGTGCTTCTGGTAAAACAATTAGGAACATAAAAAGGCACGAGTGTCTGGGCATGGGGGCTAATTGCCGGTGGAGCCTCCCTTGCCGCAGCCCCTGGGCTCAGCCGCACTTGCCTCTGGACCGCAAGCCCCAGAGGCTGCCTGATGAAAGGGCAGGGAGAATGGATTCCAGCATCTTGATTTCGCCCACAGCTTGGACAGCTGTGGGAAGCAGGCCCCTCTCTCCTCAAGAGAAAGACGGCCCGCCATCTGGCTGCTGGGAGGTGGTGACACGGTTAGCTTCTTCTAAATGCCATGCTTGATCCAGGTTCTCTGGCTTTGAAGATGATTCCTGCAGGACCAACACGTTCATTTCCTCGAGGGGAAGCGGTCAGGTTTAAAGCCTCCATTCTCCAGGTGGCTCTGCCCTCATCTGTAAACACTGTTAAGAAGGCTCCAACAAGATGAATCTCCTGGAGCTTCACACTTAATGGGGGCAGGGTGGCATAGGAAGCACATGGGCAGGTGGGCAACAGATAGCCTGGATAGTCTGATGTTGTTATCTTGTGCTTTCCATTTGTGTGTTTTTGTTTCATTTTGTTTTCAGAGATGGGGTCTCCCTCTGTTGCCCAGACTGGAGTACAGTGGTGTGATCATAGCTCTCTGTGACCTCCCAGGCCCAAGAGATCCTCCTGCCTCAGCCTCCTGAGTAGCTGGGACTACAGGCATGCACCACCATGATTGGCTAATTTATTATTATTATTTTTGTAGGGATGGGGGTCTTGCTATATTGCCCAGGCTGGTCTTGAACCCTTCAACCTTCCAAAATGCTGAAATTACAGGCATGAGTCATCGTGCCCAGCCTCGTTATTATTTATTTACTTGAATCAGGGTCTCACTCTTGCCTGGGCAGGAGTGCAGTGGCACAATCCTGGCTCACCACAGCCTCAACCTCCTCGGCTCAGGTGATCTTCCCACTTACAGATGTGGGCGTAGCTGGAACTACAGATGAGGTCTCCCTATGTTGCCCAGGCTGGTCTTAAACTCCTGGGCTAAAGTGATCTTCCTGTCTCAGCCTCCCAAAGTGCTGAGATTACAGGTGTGAGCCACTGCGCCCAACTGAGACTCTTAACCTAATCCTATCTGCAAAGGTCGGTGAGTTTTTTGGTCATGTAAAGTAACATCATCACAGGTTCTGGGGTAGGACATGGACATCCCCAGGAGGCCATTGTTCTAACATAGGGAGCAAGTGAGGGAAGGGAAGTCTGGCTGGAGGCACTATGCTTAGCCAGGGAGATGCCGGTAGCCTGGGACAGGAGCAGTGGGAGTGGAGAAAAGTGGAAGGAATGGAGAGAGACTTACTGGTTGCCCTGGCAGAGGTAAAATGAGAGCTAGAGCCACGCTGTGGCTCTCATGGCTTCCATCTGGAAGCAACATGTGCATATACCTCCAACTCTTAAGTCACGTAGCCTTGTGAACTTTCAGGGGTGGGCACAGGGCGGTTCTCCAGGTGGCCAAGGACCGGCCCAGTTCTCCCTCCTTCCTTGCTTGTAGTTCTCAAGAGTAACTGTGGAATGTGCCGGACATGAAACTTCCTGAGATGTGGGAGGACTGGCCAGAACAGCCTGGTTATGATCTGGTTCCCCTCTAGCAATAGGATGTCTTCACTGCTTTAGCTCAGTGTGTCACGGTGCCCCAGGGCATGAAACCTAGGGCAGGCCACGTCACGGGTCTCTCCACTGGTGCACGTGAGACTTGTGCAGATGAGACTCCATCCATTCTGGGCAGCTCTCCCGACCATTGGGGACCAGCTGGCAGTGACTCTGAGGCTCTGTGTCCCCTCACTGCCTATCTGTGAGTGGCAC
The DNA here is from genome assembly GCA_027257055.1 of Cephalopachus bancanus. NCBI lineage: Eukaryota > Metazoa > Chordata > Mammalia > Primates > Tarsiidae > Cephalopachus > Cephalopachus bancanus. The sequence continues at coordinate 996,505 of JAPVLO010000007.1, forward strand.
TTCGTGTGACTTGGGTGTGTGTTCTGTCTCACTGTTCCCAGACAAGATGGTGCCCGACTGGTGCACGGTGTACCTACTTCACAGCAGAGAAACGAAACCAAGTGCACCCCCAGAAGAACAAGGAGAGCGTGACCTGGCCGCCACTGCATCTGACATCAGAGCTACCAGCCACGGAAGCGGCATGTGTACAGCAGGCTTCTTGTGCCCCTCAGAGGAAAATTCCAGCTTCCTACCATGGCATTTCATCACTTAACTATAGCTATGAAGATACTGCAATACCCACCCCCCATCCAGGGGCCGCTGGCCATCAGTTTTTCTCATTTTCACCCGCCTTTGTGTTGGCTGGTCTCTGGCTGATGTTGGTGGGTTTGTTCTCGGTGTCTCCATTCTCCTTAGACCCATGGGCTGGCAGAGCAGTTCTTCCCATGGTAAAGGCAGAAGTACAAGAGAGTAAGCTCCACTGTAAAAGCACATGTCCTATTTGCTGGTGTCACACTTGCTTACATCCCATGCATCAAAGCAAGTCCCACGGGCAAGCCCAAAGTCAAGGGGCAGAGAAGTGGATGCATAGCCGGGGCTGGGTGCAGTGGCTCACACCTGTAATCCCAGCACTTTGGGAGGCTGAGATGGAAGGATCGCTTGAAACCCGGAGTTTGAGATGAGCTCAGGCAGCATACAGACACTCCCATCTGTACAAACAAACAAACAAACAAAAAACGAATTGGGTGTGTTAACACTCACCTGTAGTCCCAGAGCTATTTGGGAGGCTGAGGTGGGAGGATCACCTGAGCCCAGGAGTTCAAGGCTGCAGTGAGATATGATCATGCCTCTGAACTCCAGCCTGGGCAACACAGCAAGACTCTGTTTCCAAAAAAAGAAAAGAAAAGAAAAATCTGGGCCCCTCATTTATTGTAATGAAATCAGAGCCTGACACTGAAGCACGCCAGTTGACTGGAAGGTGGAAGAGGATTTTCTTTGGTCTCTGTCTCTTAGGAAAAGTTTTCAGTAGGACTCAGTCTTGGATTGAAAGGGCAGAGGGATGCCAGGGTATGATAGAGGTGGGTCTGACTTCCGTGGCCTGCCCAGACTACACTCCCAGGAACCAGGTCAGGGAAGGTCTCCACCTGCTGGAAAGGTGACTCAACAGTGAGAAGTCAAGGGTGACTGCAGCCAGGTGGGCCAGATGCGAACTCACTTACATGTACAGGTAGTAGCACCCTGGGGGGTGCAGGGACCTCCCCCGTGGAGAAAACATCCTCTGATACAACATTCTCCAGGGCAACTCGGCAACACGTAGCTCAAGCTCTCAAACTGTGCCTGTCGCTTCTGTTTCACAGTTGCCATCAGGATGTTCATCGTGGTGACACCTATAAGAGAAACAGAAGGGGCAACCTCTTCAGGTCCCCTCCCACTGTAGGAGCTTTCCTGTCCTCTTAATAAATCCTGCTTTTAAAAAGAGGGAGAGAGAAAAACAGAAGGAAGCCAAGCACTGTGGCTCATGCCTATAATTCCAGTATTTTGGGAGATGGGGACAGGAGGACACTTAAGCCCAGGATTTCAATCAGCCTAGGCAACATAGTGTGTCTAGGTAACCTTCGTGTCTACAAAAAAATGAAAAAATCACCCAGGCATGGTGGCGTGTGCCTGTAGTCCCAGCTACACAGGAGGCTGAGGTGGGAGGATAGTCTGAGTCCAGGAGGTTGAGACCAGTGTGGGCAACATAGAGAGACCTCGTCTCTACAGAAAAATGCAAAAATTAGCTGGGTGTGTGGTGCACAGTTGTAGTTCCAGCTACTTGGGAGGCTGAGGTGGAATGATCGCCTGAACCCAAGAGGTCGAGGCTATGGTGAGCTGTGATCGCGTCACTGCATTCCACCCTGAGTGACAGAGTGAAACCTCAACTCAAAAACAAAACAAAACAAAACAAAACAAAACAATTATAAAAAGAGAAACAGAAGGACCCCAAGGCTGGATCAGTGACTTATGTCTATAATCTCAGCACTTTGGGAGCCTGAGGCTAGAGAATTGCCTGAGTCCATGGGTTCGAGCCCAGCCTGGGCAACTTGGCGAGACCTCATCTCTACAATAAATCAAAAAATTAGCCGGGCATGGTGGCACATGCTTGTAGTTCCAGCTTAGAAAGCTGAGGCAGAAGAATCACCTGAACCCAGCAGGTCAAGGCTGCGGTGGCCGTAAGCATGCCACTACCTGGGCAACAGAGTGAGACTCTAATTTAAAAAAAAAAAAAAAGAGCAAGTTACAAAATACTGTATCTATAAGTGTATTTCCAATTAAAAGAACATTTCACCAAATGGCACACATTAAAAAAAGGAGTAAGCCAGGCATGGTGGCTCACACCTGTAATCTCAGCACTTTGGGAGGCAGAGGTGGAGGTGGAAGGATCGCCTGAGCCCAGCAAGTTGAGACTGAATGGTCGTGAGCGTGCCACTGTACTTCAGCCTGGGCAACAGGATGAAACTCTGACTCAAAAAAACCAAACCAAACCAACCAACCAAACAAATGAAAAACCCCCCAAAACAGGAGGGCCCCAAACCCAAATGCTTTGGGTTGGGAGATGAGTGGAACTAATTAAGCTGCATCTGAACAAGAGACTTATACTTAGCCCATAACAGTGTCATCGTGTTACAGAAGAATGTTGAATGTTATGGAAAGGTGACCACAGTGGGCACCTACTGGGCTCCAGGCACTGTTCTGTGTGCCTCGCGTAAACAACTTACTTGATCCTCCCTACTTTCTGAGGAGGTAGGTACTACTATTAGCTTCATTTTACTCTTGAGGAAACGCAGTCACAGAGAGATTAAGGACATTGCCCAAGGTGGTATAGTCATCAGGTGGTAGAACTGGGATTTGAAACCAAACATTCCGACTCCAGTTTCTCAAAGAGATTCATACCATCACGTTAAGTGAAAGGACAAGTCTGGTTTGTTTGTTTTCTTTTAAAAAAAGAGAGAAAAAAAGAAAAAAGAAAAATGCCTAGAAAAGTGTTGAGAGGGAAAAATGTGTCCGGGTTCTCTCTGAGTGGCATGGTGGGCAATTTTTGCTTGTCTGTCTTTCCTAAATTTTCTGCAGTAAATTAATTTTGTGATAGGGAACACTTTTTGTTTTTTAATAGACCTTATTTTATAGAGTAGTTTTAGGTTCTCAGCAAAATTGACCAGAAAGCACGAGCTCCTGTGTTCCCCCAACCCCACCCTCCATAGTCCATGGTTTTGGTTATGTTAGGGGGTCGCTCTTGGTGTTGCACATCCTGTGGGTTTGGATAAAGGGATGTCGACATGTACCGCCACTATAGTCTCATGTGGGAGTTTCACTGCCCTAAAGATCCTGGTACTTCATCCAGTCATCTCCCTCTCTCACCAGCCCCTGGCAACTGCTGACCCTTTTACATCTCCATAGCTTTGCCTTTTCCAGAATGTCATACCTTTTAGGTACCTTCGTGACAGCTCGTTTATTCCCTCTCTTCCCCCTCCCTTTCTTTCTTTTTGAGTCGGAGTCTCGCTCTATCATCCAGGCTGGAGTGCAGTGGCACAATCATGGTTCACCATAGCCTTGACCTCTTGGACTCAAGCAATCCTCCTGCTTCAGCCTCCCAATTAGCTGAGACTACAAGTGTGTGCCACCACGCCCGGCTAATTTTTTGATTTATTGTAGAGACAATGTCTCGCCAACTCGCCCAGGCTTGTCTTGAATTCCAGGGCTCAGGTAATCCTCCTGCCGCAGCCTCCCAAAGTGCTGGAATTACAGGCATGAGCCACTGTACCCGGCTCCTTTTTTTTTTAAGAGTTGAATAATATTCCACTGTCCGGAGGCACCATAGTTTATTTATCCACTCATCTACTGAAGTACCTCTTGGCTGCTTCCAAGTCTTTACAGTTATAAGTAAAGCTGCCATAAACATCCTTGTGCAGGTTTTCATGCAGACGTGAGTTTTCAGCTCCTTTGGGTAAACATCAAGGAGCGTGATGACTGGATCATGTGGTAAGAGCATGTTTAATTTGTAAGAAGCTTGACTTAGTCCAGTTTCGTTTCTTCCCGGCGGCTGTGCCATTTGTATCCCCCCAGCCATGAGTGACAGTTCTTGTGCTCCACATCCTTGCCAGCATTTGTTACTGCCAATGTTTTGGATTTGGGCACTTCTGTGCTTTAAGAAGAAGAAAGAACGATGTCCCTGCCAGTTTCTCTTAGGCTCCCTGGGGTCCACTGGATGTCCACTGGATGGTGGGTTCTGGCAGGCGTGGACAACTGGCTCCCGATGTCCCTTTCTCGGGAATAGCCGAAATGTCCAGGGTGAGCACTGAACTCCTCTCTGACCCAGTCGATTGATTAGGCAGAGAAACAGGACCTAAGAGAAGCCTGTCAGCTGCTCTCTTCCAATTCCCTGTCAGCAAATGGGGCTGCAGAGGCTGTGCTCATCCCAACAGAGTGACTTCAGTGGTCCCTATGGAAAGGAGGGCTGTGGACTCCTCCTCCAGGGAGGCCCCGGGGCTGCACTGACCATACCTGATCCTCCTTGTGGTTTGAGTAATCTCTACTTAGTGGGTTCCTCTTCTCTGCGTGTGTAGCCAGAGTCAGGTTCTATCACCTGCTGCCTTAATCCTTAAGCCAATGCCACTTCATTTCTTATAACTGTAGATCAATGACAAGATGTTACATTTTTTTCAAATTTTTTATTTTAAAGATATGAGGTACAATTCAGGGTTAAGTATACAAATGTTCATTGTGCGGGTACCCTTGTTGATGAGATGTGCTCTCCCCTCCCCTTGGTAGAATCCCACTATTGCCAATCCTGCCTCCCCCAAACGCCCTGCATTTTCCCACTACTGACAACTCTTTTCTTATAATATTACGACAATTGCTCAAGGTCCACTTATGAGTGAGATCATGTGATACTCAGTTCTTTGTTTCTGTGATAGATCATTCAATATTATAGACTCTAAGTTCATCCAAGTTGCTGTGAAGTTCATAATTTTGTTCTTCTTTATGGCTGCATAAAAAACTCTAAAATGTTTTTTTTTTTTTTTATTGAGTCAGAGTCTCACTCTTACCCAAGCTGGAGTGCAGTGGCACTCTCATGTCCACTGCAACCTCGACCTGCTGGGCTCAGGTGATCCTTCCGCCTCTGTCTTCTAAGTAGCTGGAACCACAGGCATGCACCACCACGCCCGGCTGATTTTTTGATTTATTGTAGAGAAGAGATCTCATGTTGCTCAGACTGGTCTCGAAGCCCTGAGCTCAGGTAATCCTCTCGCCTCTGACTCCCAAAGTGTTGGGATTTACAGCCTATATCTCATAGTCACAGAGTATTATGAGACCACATTTAGCTGGGAGCTACTGCCTCGACCTCCAGGACTCAGGTTATCCTCGACCTCTGGAGCTCAGGTCATCCTTCTGCCTCAGCCTTCCAAGCAGTCGGGACAATAGGTGTGCGCCACCATGACTGGTTAATTTTTTTATTTTTTTGTGGAGATGAGGTCTTGCTATGTTGCCCAGGCTGGTCTTAGATTCCTGGTCTTAAACAATCCTCCCATCTCAACCTCCCAAAGTACTCGGATTACAGACGTGAGTCCCTGCACCTGACCAACAGTTGCATTTTAGAGTCGTAAAGAAACACCCATGAATGGCCTCCAGTTCAAGAAATAGAACATTGCTGGAAAAATCTACAATAAATCAATGCTGCCACTCTGTTTCTGGAGCCGAACACTCCACAGCTTCCTTTGACTCTTCCTGGCTTACAAGTTACTGTTGTCTTATTTTCATGCTAGCCTACTCTTTTAGCCCTATGCTTTACAGGTTCAATCTGCTTTCATTTGCCTGCTTATTCATATATTGCCTTTCTCCTTATCTGCTCTTCCATCTCAGACCTCCTATCCTGAGTTTATTGTAATTTTCAAATGAATTAGGACTTATTTTTTAAAATTCTCACTTGTGATTTCTAATATAATCATTCTCAAGAGATATAACCCATGCAAGCAAAAGCTCTTTGGCTTTCTCAATAATTGTTAAAAAGTATTAAATGGTTCCTGAGACCAAAATGTTTGAGAACTCCTGGCCTAGTGGAATTTTACCATCCCACAAAGCAGAAGCCCTTGATCCAGAAGACAGTGGTCAGGATAGGAGTGAGGTCAGGAGGATTCTACTGAATGTGAAACTATTGAATATGAAGAAGATGAGGCCAGGTGCGGTGGCTCACACCTGTAATCCCAGCACTCTGTGAGACTAAGGCAGGAGGATCGCTTGAGCCTAGGAGTTTGAGACCAGCCTGGGCAACACAGTGAGACTTTGTCTCTACAACAAAATAAAAAAATTAGCTAGGCATGGTGACACATTCCTTTAGTTCCAGCTACTCAGGAAGCTGAGGCAGGAGGATCGCCTGAGCCCAGGAGGTCGAAGCTGGGGTGAGCAATGATCATGTCACTGCACTCCAGGGTGGATGACAGAGTGAAAACTTGACAAAAAAAAAAAAGAAAACAAGAATGAAAATTTAAAATGTAAGTAAAATTATGAAAATGTGCTTGTTTTATCTCATAAATTTGGTTATAAATACATTTCTGTACTAATCTTTTTTTATTTTTTTTTTGAGTTGGAGTTTCACTCTGTCACCCAGACTGGAGTGCAGTGGCCGCTCCCAGCCACCACAGCCTCGACCTGCTGGGCTCTGGCGATCCTTCCACCTCAGCCTTCCGAGTAGCCAGAATTATAGGCGCGCACTACCATGCCCGGCTAATTTTTTGATTTATTGTAGAGATGAGGTCTCGCTTGCCCAGGCAGGTCTCAAACCCGCGGGCTCAGGCAATCCATTCTCCTCAGCCTCCCAAAGGCACGGGATTACAGGCTGAGCCACTGAGCCCAGCTATCTGTACTAATCTTAAAAGGTACCAGGCTGGGCGTGGTGGCTCAAGCCTGTGATCCTAGCACTTTGGGAGACCAAGACGAGAGAATTGCCTGAGCTCAGGGGTTTGAGACCAGCCTGGGCAACTTGGTGAGACCTTGTCTCTACAATAAATCAAAAAAGAAGCTGAGCGTGGTAGTGGGCACCTGCAGTTCCAGCTACTTGGAAGGCTGAGGTGGAAGGATCGCCTGAGCCTGGCAGGTCGAGGCTGCAGTGACTAGGCATATGTGGGGTAATTTTTTCTGACAGTGTTGTATTCTAGCACAAGACAGCCTTCACATTCACTGTCACCGACTGTCAGGGAGGTGCGGGTCTGCAAAGCTTCCTCGGTCTCCCGAGACGGCTGCATCCCAGACACTCTCACGTTCTCCTTGGACACATCTGTCCTCACTCCCTGACTTTCTCTCCAATTAACTGGTCTCATTCTGCCAGGGCCTCAGCTGTCTCTTGCCTTGGTTATAAGCAGACAACACTCTCTAGAGCCTCCTGAAGTCCTGCATCTTTAAAAAATTTTATTTTGAGAGTTAATTTTTTCTTGAGTTGGGGTCTTACTCTGCCACCCAAGCTGGAGTGCAGTGGCACGATCACAGCTCACTGTTGCCTTGACCTCCTGGGCTCTGGTGATCATCCCGTGTAGCTGGAATTACAGGTATGCACCACTATGCTTGATTATTTTTTAAATTTTTTTGTGGAAATGAGGTCTTGCTATGTTGCCCAGGCTGGTCTCGAGCTCCTGGACTCAAGTGATCCTCCTATTTCAGCCTCCTACAGTGCTGCGATTATAGGCATGAGCCACCAGTCCTGTTGAGACTTTAATTTTTTTTAAAAGTGGTGGTCAAATGTACATGTCATCAAGATTGACCATTTAACCTGCTGTGCAGCTATCACCACCATCCACCCCCATAACTTTCCATTTCCCTAACAGAAACTCTGGATCCATTAAACACTATCTCCCTACTCCCTCCTCTCTTAGTCCCTGGCAGCTAGGATTCCACCTTCTGTCTGCATGAATTTGACGGTGTTAGGTACCTCACAGAAGTGGAATCATGAAGCATTTATCCCATCTGGCTTATTTCACTCAACATAATGTTTTTAAGTTTCATATGTGTCTTTGCATGCACCAGAATTGCCTTTCTTTTTAAGGTTGAACAATATTCCATTTTTCAATACATCACATATTACTTATCCATTCATCTATCAAGGGACACTGGCTATTGCAAATAATGCTACTATGAGCATGAATGTAGAGCTATCTGGCCAACTCTCTGCCTTCAGTTCTTTTGGGTATCTACCCAGAAGTGGGATGGCTGGGTCATATGGTGATCCCATGTTTCATTTTGTGAGGAATTGCCACAAGTTTTTCACAACAGCTGCAGCGTTCTCCACTCCCGCCAGTAATGCATGAGTTCCAGTTCCTCCACATCCTCACCCATACTTCCTATTTTCTGTTTTAGTGATAGTAGCCATGGGTGTGAAGTGGTATCTCATTGTGGTTTTGATTTGCATTTCTCATTTTTTTTTTTTTTGAGTCAGAGTCTCAGTCATTCTGTCACCCAGGCTGGAGAACAGTGGCACGATCACGGCTCAACACAGCCTCAACCTCCAGAGCTCAGGTGATCCTTCTGCTTCAGTCTCCTGAGAGGCTGGGACTACAGGTGCACACCCCACGACTGGCTAATTTTTAAATTTTCTTATAGAGACAAGGTCTCACTATGTTGCCTATGCTGGCCTCGAACTCCTGGGCTCAAGAAATTCTCCCACCTTGGCCTCCCAAAGTGCTGGGATTATAGGCATGAGCAACTGTGCCTGGCTGATTTGTATTTCTCTAATGACATGGATGTGTTTATTGGTTGTTTTGTAGACTTTCATGTGTTTATTGGTTGTTTTGTATACTTTCTTTTGAGAAATGTCTACTCTAGACATTTGCTCATTTAAAAATGGAAACGCTGCATCTTTTTTGACATTTGTTTCATCTTACAGTTGAATGGTCCTATAGAGTTGCACCTGCTGACTACCTGTCATGTGAGGCTTCCTGGGGCAAACACTTTGATTGGAAGGCAGCAGTTGAGATGATCTCCTGGTCTACATTTGTGAGAATTGCTCTAGGGTAAGTACCTAGACATGGAATTGCTATTTAGATGGGGCTTGCTTTTTTAAAAGTGGTTAGTTCATTAGTGAATATTTTATTAATTTGAAATAGGGCCTTGCTCTGTTGCCAAGGATGGAGTGCAGTTGTGTGATAATAGCTTACCGTAACCTCAAACTCCTGGGCTCAAGTAATCCTCCTGCATCAGCTTGCCAGGTAGCTGAGACTGTAGGCAGGCACCACCACACCTGGCAAATATTTTTATATTCTTTTGTAGAGACTGGGGCTTGCTATGTTGCCCAGGCTGGTCTTGAACTCCTGGCCTCAAGTGATCCTCCCACTTTAAAATTTTAATGTCATCAATCTTTTCCTTTAAGATTTGTGCTTCTTAAGCTGGGTGTGGTGGTGTGCCCATAGTCAATTTCAGCACTTTGGGAGACTGAGGCAGGAGGGTCACAACAGAGTGAGACCATGTCTTTATTTGAAGGAAGAAGAGGGAGGAGGAGGAGTCGAAGAGGAGGAGGAGAATAAGACGGTCTTGGCTACACTCCCACATGAGCTTTCAAACCAGCTTGTGACATTGTAGAACATGCAAATGCATGACTCATACTTTGATTGGAATTGCACTGAGTCTATAAAACATTTAGGGACATTTAAAATCACCATTTCTTTCTTTACATGATTTAAACCTACATCTTTCCAAAAGGCTTTTGAGGTGTTTACACTAGGTGGTTAGGAAATCCGGATCAAGGAAGGAAGTCAAATAGCCACCATGAAGGACAAATGCAGTGCCTGGAGTTGGGGAAAGTGGGAAGCAATTCTTTTTAATTTGTAGGAAGAAAGCTAAGCTAAGGTTGTCAGCGAGACATGTTCCCTGTATTTGAAATTGCACAGGGATTCATGAAGTGCCACAGAGGGAGAGCAATTAAGAACAGCAGTTGCATTCATTGAAAATGACAACACCTGGCTGAGTGCGGTGACTGGCACCTGTAATTCCAGCTCTTTGCGAGGCTGAGGTGGGAGGATCACTTGAGCCCAGGAATTCAAGATCTGCCTGGACAACATAGTGAGACTCCCATCTCTATGGAAAAAAAAAAATTAGCCAGGTGTGGTGGTGTGCACCTGTAGTCCCAGTTACTTGGGAAACTGAGGTGGGAGGATCACTTGAACCCAGGAGTTTGAGGCTAAAGCTGCAATGAGCGATGACTGTACCACTGCACTCCAGCCTGGCCAATAGAGTGTGACTCTGTCTCAAAAAAAAAAGTCAAACAATTAGTTGGGTGTGGTGGCAGGTGCCTGAAGTCACAGCTGCTCAGGAGACTGAGGTGGAAGAACTGCTTGCGCCCCAGAGGTCAAGGCTTCGGTGAGTCATGATTGGGCCACTGCACTCCAGCCGGGGTGACACAGTGAGATCCCAAGTAAAAAATAATCATACTTTTTAAAAAGAAAAAAATAAGGAAAGAAAATGAGAACTCCTTCTCATATAGCTGCTTATTTCCAAGATCTCGCCTAAAAAACCGAGGGCAGATGAAACCAGTGGGGATGGGGAGGTGGGGCTAATATGGGCCCGCTGTGATTTCTGCCAAGCTGGATTTCAGGACAGGTGGGGACGGTTGATGGTGTACGCGAAAGAAGAGGGTCTGGTGTTAGAACCCGGCTTGGCTAGAAACAGGGCAAGTGACAAAGCCTTTTAACTGTGGGAAATGCCTCACTGTCTTCATCTGTAAAGTGGTTGTGAGGCTTTAGTGAGCACACACAGAGAAGAGCCTGGCACGCCGTAGTTCCCTGTGGAGGCTGTTTCGTCCCTAGTCCCCTTCCTATGACACCCCAGGGCAGAGTTTTGGATCTTGGCAGAACAAATGGACTATCTCTGAAGAGCGCCCCCACATTCTTCTAGTCTCCAAAGCAGCACTGGCAGGGACCTGGGCTGCACAGGCCACAGGGATGGCTTTGCGGGTCTGGGTGAGACAAGCACGCCCTGGAACCCCGCTCCCAACCTCTGCCCTTCCACTTTCCCGCCCTCAGCTCCCCTTCCCGGGGTCCCCAGAGTTGCCCTGCTCCTGCGGCAGCCGCTGAATCATAGCAAACACACAGAGACCCTGAGACAGAAGAGCAGGGCCTGGAGACAGGAAATCTGACTCCGGTTTCTCCCAGGCCCTGGAGTGCTGGAGCCCTTGTGGCTGGGGCCCCTGCTGATGCGGGTTGTGGTTCTCCAACTTGCCAAGTGACGGGAACCACCTGGTTACAGTGCGGTTTTGCAGGCCCTGACCCTGGAGAGTCCAGTTCGAGGGAGCTGGGCAGGCAGAGGCAGAGGCTTGTTCCAGTCTCCGGGCAGTGTGTGTCTGCAGGCAAGTTTGGGAACCACCGAGAGTGGTTTGAAAGCCAGGGCTCCCTGGAACCATCTGGATTCTGCACTGGTTCCCCCTTTGCACACTACTGGAGTGGCCTTAGGTTGGCGATGCTCTTAACTTCTTCGGGTTTCAATGTTCTCCTTGGAAAAATGACAGAATGAGATTTGCAGGGTCAGCATTCAGACCGGGCCCTGGCGCACAGTAAGCAGATGTGAGGCTGTAATCCCGGCAGCTAGCCCAGGCAGCTGTGGGCCAGAGCAGGGTGGGGAGTCCAGGCGGTTCAGAGGTTCCCTCGCGCCAGGTCTGTCCCTTGCTGGCGAGGGACAAGCTCTCCTGAGAAACAGCAGAGTGGGGTCGGGGCCCAGACCGGCTACCTGCAGTCCCAGCCGCCATGATGCCCTGCTGAAGCTCCTCTCCCGCTCAAAGAGAATAATGATTGCACATCTTCTCTTCCAAGATCCTTAGCTAATATCATTACTATACTCGCTAATCAATCAACAAACTGCCATCCCGGAGCTGGGGAAGAGCTGGCGCCATGCCTCGGGCTCTGGAGCCAGAGTGCTTGGGTTTGAATCCAAGCTCTGGCACTGACCCACTGTGAGGCTGTGGGCAGTTTACACCCTGGGCTTAAAATGAATCCTTTGTGTTTCCTCAGAGGTGTAGACGAAGATTAAATGGGTTCACTAGTAAAGAGCTCAGCACAGTGCCTGGGGGAATCTCTGAATGGTCAATGAAATCCAGGTCACACCTGCAGGAGTTCACCCAGTCTAATGGGGGAGCCAGCAAGCCTAGGGCACCTCCAGCACTGGCTGGAGGGCCTCCCGGAGTGCTTCCCGGAGGAGGTGAGGGGTGGAGATACTATGTGAGGTGACCCACAGACCCTTGCGGCTTGTGCTAGTCCTTTGCAAATACAAGTATTTAGATGCACACCATGACATCTAAACAAAGTAAAAGGACACGAGTTGCTATGACTCAGCCAAACCTGCGCCTGTGAACTGGGAGGGACCCGAGGAAAGCAAGGGATGTTGGGGGCAGGCAGAGCAGATCAGCAGAGGGGTGGCCTGGCCTCTAATTCTGGGGACTCCTCCAGTCCAGGTCTGCTCTTCCCGCTCCTGGAAGCAGCGCTGAGCTAAGGGAACCACCCCACCCAGGCCCAAAGGTGGCTCAAACATGTAATCCTTGCACTCTGGGAGGCCGAAGCGGGGGGGGGGGGGGATGGCTTGAGCCTAGGAGTGGGAGACCAGCCTGGGCAGCACAGTGAGACCTTGTCTCTACAAAAACAATACAAAAAATTTGCCAGATGTAGTGGTGTATGTCTGTAATCCCAGCTACTCAGGAGGCTGAGACAGAAGGAAGGAGCCCAGAAGGTTGAGGTTGGGGTGAGCCGTGATCATGCCACTGCACTCCAGCCTGGGTGACAGAGGGAGACCAGGTCTCAAACACACATAAATAAAAAATAAAAATAAACCTACCCCCGGGTTTTTAAAAAAATATTACTGTTTATCTCTGATTATTTTTAGCCGCGGCATGTACTTGTTCGATCTTGAAAAATTATTAACACTAAATTGAGGCCCCAGACTCTCCTCTTCCGCCCCTCCCCCACCTACACATCTCGTAGGCTTTGCATTTTTCTGTTGGGATTGACTTCTCTTACCTGAAGTTTATGTAACACTTCATTGATGATCAAAACAAATACTATTGGGGGTAATGGGTAATGGAGGGGTCGCTGTGCCATGCGGGCGTTGTCGGGTTATATCCCCACCCCAGCCCTGGCGCCGGCGCCCCAGTCCCCACCCGGCCCAGTACCCGCGGGTGGGAGCCTCGCTCGAGGCCTCGCAGCTGGGCAGGGAGGGTTTTGGTGCCGCCCCCCACAGCTTCGGGAACCAGTTTGGAGGACTGCTGGCGAGAGCAGTCCTCCCGGCGGGTTCTGCCGCGTCTCTAGCAGAGCAGGCCCGGGCGCGTCAGGCTCTCGTTTTTTTTTTTTTTTAGTTGGAGTCTCACTCTGTCGCCCAGACTGGAGTGCGGTGGCCGCTCCCGGCCACCGCAGCCTCGACCTGCTGGGCTCCGGTGATCCTTCCGCCTCAGCCTTCCAAGTAGCCGGAATTACAGGCATGCTCTACCACGCCCGGCTGATTTTTTGACTTATTGTAGAGATGAGGTCTCGCTGCCCAGGCGGGTCTAGAACCCGCGGGCTCAGGCAATCCACTCACCTCAGCCTCCCAAAGGCGCGGGATTACAGGCTGAGCCACCGAGCCCAGCTGGGCTCTCGTTTTAAGAACGCGCTCCAGGCCCCGCGTGGTGGCTCATGTCTGAAATCCCAGCACTTTGGGAAGCTGAGGCGGGAGGATAGCTTGAGCCCAGGAGTTCGAGACCAGCCTGGGCAACATAGTGAGACCCGCATCTCTGCAAAAAATTACATTAGCAGGCGTGGTGGCATGTGTAGTCCCAGCTACCCAGGAGGCTGAGGCTGGAAGATCGCCTGAGCTCAGGAGGTGAGCGCGATCATGCCACTGCACTCCAGCCTGGCAACAGAGTGAGCCCCCTACTCAAAAAAAGAGAAAATTCTCCTTCCGCCCTTCAGAGGAGCTCGGCGCGGTCCCCAGCTCTCCTGACCTTGACCGTGGACTTAATCTCCGTGGTGTCCTGGTCTGCAGGTGAACCGAGTCAGACCGGAGATGGCCTGTGAGCAGTAACCCGGGGTCTGGCTTTGCAGAGCCCTGGCAGACGCCAGCCCGCCAGCGCCGCTGCCATCCCTTAGTGGGCTCCTCAGGAAGGTGTGGAAGACCCTGGGGTCACCGGGGATCCCTGGAGGGACAGAGTGACAAAGAGGACCGATGCAAAAATCCCCGCGGTATAACGTTAAGCGAAATAGTTATTATCTCTAATGTTCAGCAAACACGCAGAGGTAGCCCCTTCGGGTCCCCTCCCACTGTGGGAGCTTTTCTGTCCTCTCAATATTAGTCCTGCTTTTAAAAAAACACGCGGAAAAAGGCCCACGGGCGCGCGGGACCTAGGGGTCGTGGACGAACACGCAGATCTGTTAAAGAGCGAGAGGAGGGATTTCCCGGCCGTGCGAGTTAGGTCGCCTGCTAGGGCTGCAGGCGGGGACCGCCTGGTAGGACGGGGCCGCCTGCGTGAAGGGCTGATCGGCACCACCCCCGCCCCCCAGCCTCACTGTGCCCCTCCGCGGCCCGCTGCAGGGTGGTGGACCTGGGAGGCCGAATGCCGGGCTTGGGCCGACCCCGTCGGGCTCTGTGGCCCTGCCAGCCGCCCAGACCTTACAGCAGAGGAAATTCGGGCCACGCGTGGCCAGCCAAGCCTGGGGCTCAGCGCTTCCGTTTCCTTCCGGCAGCCCAGCCGGCAACCCTGCGGCGGTGGCTGCCGGCACCCCGCGCCCGCGTCCCACCGTGTCCCGCTCGGCCCTTTGCGCAGGGTCCGGCGAGGGGTGCGCTCAGAACGCCCAGGCACCTTCTCCTTCCCCGCGGTGGCCGCCCGGGGTGTGGCACTTGTCGGAGAGACGGGGCGGGCGCTGGCCCCCGCTGCGTGGAGCCCGCGGTTCCGGTCGCGGCAAGCGGGCCCAGCGACTCTTCTCAGCGCCAGGGTTGCGCGAAGCGGCACTCGCTCCCTGGATGCCGCCACCAATGTTCTGGGGCGTCAGGGAGCGTCTCCGCCAGATGTCCCCGCGCCCCGAGCTTCCAGCTCCATGCTTCCTGGGCAAAATGTCGGAAAACACCATGTCCAGAAGGAAAACAAAGCCTCGACTCCCTCTCACGCTTGTCCTTTTTCTCTTGAAAAAGCTGGTTCCTCCCGCCCTGGGGACAGAGGAGCTGGAGGTCAGGTCCTAGCCCCTGCGGACTGGCCGCTGGGCTCGAGGCTCGGGGTTCCTATCCTAATTTCACAGGCGAAAAAGCAGAAGCGTGCAGCGGGCAACTCTCATCCTGAGCACGGGATTTAGCTTGCTTTTCCCGAGCCTCAGTTTTCTCATCTGTAAAACCGGTACGAGGATATTGGTTGGCCAGGACTGTGGCAAAATTAGTTAATACCGGGAGGAAGGCACCTCAGCCGGGCTAGGTGAACTCCTGGGGCCCCGCTGCCGCCGGAAACTCCTCTCTCTGCAAGACGCCTCTTGCGCCCTGCCTCTGCGCTCAGCCTGCCGGGGCAGCTGGTGAGGGACAGGCTGGGCTAGCAACCGCGGGCGCGCTTCCGTTCGAGAATCCTGGGCTGTGGGGACAGAGGGAGCCGAGGAGGGCTTTGGGTCTGGCTTTTCCACCTGCCCACAGGCGGAGGCCGTCTCCCGAGTGGGAGAGAGACCCGCGCTCTGACCCGGTAGGACCGGGCCCCTTTATTCTCCACGTAGTGCGCAGCACCTAGAACAGTGCCTGGCACACATTAGGGGCCAAAGTGAGGCTGGGAGCTCTGTGAAGGCGCCCTGGGTCTCTGAGGGGCGAGACGGATGCCAAAGCGAACCCGGGTTCTGGTACGGGCTGCTGGCAGGCAAGTCGTCCAACAGCCCTAGGCCTGGGCTGCTCAACTTGAAGGTGAGCTATTGGAGATGACATGCGACAATGCCAGATTGTGTCTGATGGGGACCCCAGCCCGGGTGAGTTTTTGCTGTTATCGATATTATTAATTTGCCGGCCCGCAGCCTCTCCACGCCCTCAGGAACGCCGTTTCTGAAGCGCCGCAAGTTGAAAGAAGCACACGGGCCGGGTCAGCGCACTCTCTTTAATGGAAGGGCCTTCGTTTCTTAACAGCAACAGGTAAAAACATAAATACGGGAGGGAGGGCGGCCGAGCGCGCGGGAGCGAGGGCCCGGGCGCCCGGCCCAGGCTCACGGAGGCCGGCCGGCCCTTCGGTCACGCCGCCCGGGCTCAGCCCCCTGCCGGCCGGTGTCCGGTCCGTCGGGGGCACCCGCGGACGCTCGGAGGACGCTGCGGGAACGGCAGCGAGGACGCTGGGCTGCAGAATCACTCCCCGCGGGCTGCGTAAACGCCGACACGAGCTCTCCAGCGCAAAAACCCGGGCGCCCGGGGCGGGAAAGGCCTCGAGGCCTCCGCAGGCGCGGACGTGGCACCCGAGGGCTCGGGGGCGCGTCGGGAGCCCCCTCGCCCTCCCCGGAGAGTCGGCGCCCCTCGCTCACGGGGGGGTCGGCGATGGGCGCCGCGGGCGTGTCCCTTCCCTACCAGGCTCGGATCCCGTGCAGCGTGGACACCGCCGAGTTGCCCTGCGGCATGCCGGGGCTCTGCACCGCGTTCAAGTCCCCGACGCCGAAGTTCACGAAGTTGTTGGCGGCGGCGGCGGCGGCCGGCTGCGCCGGGGGGGGCCCGGCCGGGTAGGCGGCGGCGCAGCTGTAGCCGGGGCTGCAGGCCGCGCCGCCGTAGCCCGGGTAGGCGGGGTAGGCGTTGTAGCCGTAGGCGTTGAGGCCCACGCCGTAGGCGGGCGCGTAGGGCGCCGAGTCCCCCAGGCACGGCTTGCCGTCGCGCACCAGCACCGGCACGGCGATCCTGCGCGCGGGCGGCGGCGGCGGCGGCAGCCCCACCAGCTCCAGAGTCTGGTCCTGCCGCTGCCGCTTGCACTTGTAGCGCCGGTTCTGGAACCAGATCTTGACCTGCGTGGACGTGAGCTTCAGCGCGCTGGCCAGCTGGTCGCGCTCGGGGGCCGACAGGTACCGCTGCTGCTTGAAGCGCCGCTCCAGCTCGTAGACCTGCGCCTGCGAGAACAGCACGCGCGGCTTCCGCCGCCGCCGCGCCCGCGGGCGCTCCGCGCCGTCTGCCTCTGGCTTCTCCAGCTCTGCCGCCTTCTGCAGCGCGCACAGCTCTGGGGGACAGAGGGGCGAGAGTCTCGGGGTCAGAGAGCCCGCCGAGAGGAGGCCCCGCGGGTGCCACCCTGCCCCCCGGAGCGCTCAGCTCTGCGGCGCACAGGCTCAGTCAGCGTTTGCTGAGCGCCTACTGTGCGCCAGGCCCGGCTCCGCGCGCCGGAGAACAAAGCACAGGCGGTCTCTGCCTCGGGCCATTCACATCCCGGCGAGGGGGACAGACAGGGACTTAAGATCGCAGGCTGCCGAGAGAACAAAACCGAGTGATGCTCTGGGGTGAGTTAAACTAAAGCGAGTTTGGTTTGAGACGTTCGATGAACCGAGGCCCAGGCCTCAGCCTAGGGCGGGTCCCATTGTCTCAAAATTAAAGAGTCAGCAGAAGAGACAGGCCGGGAGGTGTCGGTTTAGGGGTCGAAGGCACCAGCGTGGCCGCCGCAGGGTCGGGTGGCGTCCCAGGAGCCTAGGGTAGGCGGGAGGCCTCGGAACCCGCCCTGCCGGATTGCTCGACTGGATTCGAATCCGAAGCGCTCAGTTCTAGCCGCCATGGCCCCCGCAGATGTGCCTGGGCCTTTCTGCTCCGGGGCAAACCCGTGCGATCCCTTCGCTGCTCAGCCCTTTGCTCAGCGCCTCGGGCCTTCTGGGTGCGCACCGACCCCAGCGTGGGGCTGGGGGTCTCCCCAGCTCGCCCCTTTTCGGGCCGGCCTTCCTCCCCGACCCCGCGGTGGCCGAATCCGATCATCTTCCACGACCACCTCATCTACTCCTGCGCCTTCAGCGCGCTGCACTTCTAACCATTCCACGACAGGACCCCTTGGCCCTGGCCGCACCGGGAAGATTTGCTGAGAAAAATTAAGCTGATCGGATTCCTGAAGGTTCGCGATATCCCAATTACAAACGGAGGCCTTGTTTCCAGACTCCACTCTCCCGGCACGAAGGAGGGAGGCCCGGCCCCTGGCCACAGTGTCCAAGCCGCGAAAGTCCGGGACCCTCCCCCAGCTGTGTGCAAACGCGTGGCCAGAGAGCAGCATTTTAACGTCTCTTTAGCGGTTCTCCTCAGACCCCCCAAAAGACCCACAAAACCAAAAGCAATGTAAACACTCCAGATTCAGGGTCTTTCTCTCTCTGTTCTGCCCCCCACAGACAGATCCTTTGACTTTCTAACAGATCCGAGAGCAGGGCCCAAGCAGCCTGGGATTTTGTTAGGCCTAAACAAAATTCTTTTTTTCTCTTTGGTCTCTTGCTTCTGATGCCCTCGCGACAACCTCGCACCTCACCCCCCTGATTCCCCTGCGGCCAGCCCTCGGCCCAGGGGTGAGTCTCCACCTCCAGGCCGGGGGTTCTTGGGGGCGAGAGCGACCCGGGCGGGGGCCCGCGTTTCCTCCTCACCTTTCTTGTCCGCCCGAGGGTCCTTGGCCGCGTCGGGGTCGCCGTAGGCACGCGGGTAGAAGGCGGGGGCGGCGGGGAAGGCGGGCACGCACTTGGCGGGCGAGGGCGCGGGGCCCCGTTCCGCGCGCAGCTCGGGGAGCCCCGGGGCCGCCGCCTCGGGCCCCGCGTAGGCCTCGGGCTTGAAGGCGGCCAGCATGCAGGAGGAGGGCGCCAGGCCGGCCTCCAGGCGCGCGGAGAGCTCCCCAGCGCCGGCCAGGCCGCGCTGCTGCTGCTCCAGGTTCAGGATGTCTTTGACCGAGAAGGGCGTGGGCGTGAGCGCGGGGCTGGGGAACATGGTGGCCGCGCCAGGGTCACAGCGCCAGGTGGGCGGCAGAGAGCGGCGCTGTCCGCGGCCCCTGGCAGCCTCCCGGCATGGTGCCGCCGCCGCCGCGCGCCCGCCCGCCCGCTTGGGATGTGTCCTGGCAGCAGGTAGCGCCCAGCACCAGGGGCGGGAGAGGCGGGACCAGGCCGGAGGAGGGGGGCTCAGCCTGCCATTGGGCCAGGGGCCTCGATGACAGGAGCGATGAGCAGTTTCGTGTCACCTAATATAGACATACGGCTGGGAAAAAAAAAAACCCTGCTGGACTTTTTTTTTTTTTTTAAAGGGGCCACGCGCATTTGGAAGCCCTCCTTTCCCCCTGCAGCCTGGGGTTTCTCCATAACGTGGGCCTGGGGAGCCTACCAAGAGGTTCACCCTGAAGGCCCGATTCCTTTCTGAGTCCTGGGGCAGCGTTGGGTGGGTCTGAGAATTGAAGAACTGTTCCCAGGACCCAAAACAGAAGGAGAGAGTGAAGGATTGGGGAGGGGCAGGAGAGGAGGTGATTTTTTTCAATGAGGCTTTATTACCGAAGTCCTGTCCAACTGGGAAGTGTCTGCATAGGAAGAGAATCTTGGAGGACAGGGCTTGTCCGGAATGATGGAAAGAGGGGGAATTCTGTACAGTTTGGTGGCTCCACTTGGCTCCATCATGCCCCAGGTCCCGGCGGCTCCTGGGTGGGTCAGGCTGAAAGAGAGGGGAAGGGGCGTGTGTCGTGGAAGCGGCCATGTCCGATAGCTGTGCTTATAAACAGCACAACTCCAGGGGGAGCCAGTCATGGCCAGTGTCCTCCCAGGGAAACGCCTTTGCCTTTACTAATGAAAAGACCCAGGACTCGGGTAAGCCCAGCTTCCCCGAGAGGCTGCTTTCTAGGCTGCCCCGGCCTCCAGGTGCCTTGTTTCCCTTGTTCTGAAGCCACCAACCTGCCTCCCTCCTTCCCCTGCCCCTTCTTGCAGCAGGGCCCTCAGACCCGCCCCCCAGGCCTCAGAGCCCCAGCCCCGGGTTTAGCCCTAAGAGAGGTGGGACTCCTCCCCACCCAGCCAGGCCAGGGTTTTTCTGAGACCTCTGGGCCAGGCTCCATGGGGGCACCCGGGAGGCATGTCTAGGCGCAGGGGGGAAGGGCAGGGCAGGTGGGACGGTCATTTTTAGCCCAGGGTCAGAAAAGCAGGGCGCTGCTGTCACACAAGGCTGTCAGGGTTTCCGGAGCACAAGCCAGGCGGCCTATCCTGCCCCTGTGGGCCTGATCCCGGTGGGTCCCTGTGCCCCTTGGGAATCTGGTGGAAGCTTAGGGTCCCCCCTCAACACTGCAGAGAAGCACTCTATTTTGCCTAGAATTTCAGGGAGGGTGGGGCAGGCAGAGGGGCCCTAGGTCAGGACCCACCTTACTGAGTCGCTGGGGATGGCAAGGCTGGACGGTGGGAAAGCGTCGGTTTCCCACAACCCAAGCTCATGCAGGGAAGCGTGGGCAGGACCCGTGAACTTGCTGAGAAAGGGGTCATCGAGGGCCGGGCTCCCTGGGGAGGGGCTCGTGGAGTAGGATGAAGGGTCCAGGGCCAGAGGCCACCACTTTGCCAAGGCCCAAAACGTGCAAACGCCCAAAGTGGGGGGACAACATGGTGTCCACCAGAACGTGAATCTTGGGCCCTGGAGCCGGACAGGGAGCCGTCGGGCAGCGCCCACATGAATGAAGTCAAGCACTGGCCTGGGCGTGGGACTTTCCTGTCCCTGTCAAACCCACCCTCCCAGGCCCCAGCGGCCTTCAAGGTAGGGTGGGCAGAGGGAGACCCGCAGCGAGCTGACCCAGGCTGGATGCAGGCCTGCCTCCGGCGCTGAAGCGCTCTGCCTGGTGTGCAGAGAACGCATTTCCCAACTGTGGGGCTGGCAGGCCGCGGGAACCCCTGGGTGCCCCCTGGACGACTCTGCAGCTCCGGCCTCTCTGCGGCCCTTGCTCGCCCGGCTTTCTGCTAGGTCACAATTTTGGCTCTAAACGAACCTAGCTTGGGGGCCGCCTCGCCTTTGAAGATTGTTTTGGGGGGGCGGGAGAGGATGCCTATCGCGAGGCGGTGACGTCTGGCAAACGAGCCACATCCGATTCAATTAAACGTCTCGCTGAAAAGCGCTCGGAGCGGGGGTCCCGGGAGCGCTGTTAAGTGAATCTGCCGGTCGGGCGGCTGGCGATGACAGTTTGAAAGATTAGTGTGAGCAGAGGCCTGAAATATTACCGTTTAATGGGGGACATCGAGGCTGCATCCGGGATCCCTGCTTTTAGTTAGTTTTTTCTTTTTTCAAGAGATAGTTCTGAAGGGGAAAAATTAGCATTTCCTTTGCAAATCAAGGCGGCGAAGATTAATCTCTCCTATTCGGATAGGATTTTTTTTGTTGTTGTTTGCTTGTTTTCAGAACAGACTGTCCTGTGGGTCAGGTGTCATGAAAAGGGAAGGAAAAGAAAATCGGTGCCTTTCTCACCGTCTACGCCCTTTGTGAATCGGGTGATGTCTCTCGTCTTAAAAAAAAAAAAAAAAAAAAAGGCCCTGGCGCTGCGGAAGGGAGGAAATGGGCAAAAACGGACAAACACGTGCAAAGTCGAAACAGGGGGAGAAACGCCCGAGAACAGTGTGCAGCTTTCCTTCGCAGTCCTCGCTGTTTCCGAGTGAGTAAGCATTTAACATCTTTTCCCCTTTAAACAGAAGTCGCGGCGGGGGCTGGATGGGAACCCGACGCTCGGGCCCCAGCGGCGACGTGTCTTCCTCCCGCGGCGGCTGACCCGACCCGGCCGCCTCCCTAAGCCTCATTTTGACCAGACGAGAAGGACAAACAAACAGCCTGCGGCCCGGGAGAGGCAGAGAGAGGCACGAGGAGACGGAGAGGAGGGACGGAGAATCTGTCCGTCTGGTTCCCCGTCTGTGAACGCGCGGCTGCCTGAAGATTAGCCAGATTCCAGGGCGGCGCGGCGCGTTCTGCGCACATAAATTACTATTAATTGAAAAGCGATCGCGCGGCCCGGCCGGCCCCCCTTCCGTGCCATCAGCGGGGCCGGCCGCACAAGGTATATATGATTAATTGAAAGATAAGCTGGAACTATCACCGGGAATGTCATTAATGCGCCGGGGAGACGCGCGCTGGAGACAGGCGGCGTTATCCGCGGCTTTATCTTCAACAACGCCTCGCTCCCGGCCCGCGCGGGGGAAGCAGATGGGGTTTCTGTCTGGGACGCTCGCCCCGTGTTTATATTTTGGGAAGAATCGCAACTCGTGGGCGTCCCCGGCGGGCCCCCTGATAAATGGACATTAGCACTTTTTCGGACTACTGTATCAACAAAGCGGCCGCGGCGCGCCAATAATTGGCGAGAAAGCAAACAGAGGGCCCGGGCGCGACTCTGCTCTTCGTCCGGCTGACGGATGGGCCTCGGCTGCCGCGCGCCCGGCCCGGCTCCCGGCCCGGCCGCGGGGCCCGGCGCTTCCTTCCCGGCCGGGCCGGGGGCGGGGCGGCTCCGGACGCGGCCGGGGCCAGCGCCCTCCGGGTGCCGCGCCCTCTCGCAGCTGCCGGCGCGGGGCCGCCCATCCCGGCGGCTCGGCTGCGACCGGGAGGCGCAGAGAGGGCCAGGGGCTGGCTCGAGGTCGCGCCGACGGGAGGTGCCGGCGTCAGGTGTCCGGATTCGAACGCAGAACTGACTTCGGCCTGGAGCTGATGCCTCGTGTTGCAAGTCGCGGCTCCCGGAGCCCCTCACCCCTCCATCCCGCCGCTGGAGAAGAGGACAGGGCGGAGAGAGGCCCCCAGCTCACGCTTCCCTCTCCTCCCCCTCGTCCTCTCCCGTCTCCCCCGCTCCTCCCTCCTCTTCTTTTGGTCACAGCTTTGTTGAGATAGAATTCACATAGCACGTAATGCATCCACTTAAAGTGTGCAACTCAGTCATGTGCAGTGTATTCACAGAGTTGGGGAACCATCACCACAATCTTTTACAAAAATATTTATTTGTGGAGACAGGGTCTTGCTATGTTGTTCAGGCTAGTCTCCAACTCCTGGCCTCAAGTGATCCTCCTACCTCAGGCTCCCAAAGTACTGCGACGGCAAGAGTGAGTCATCACACTCAGCCTCACCACCATCAATTTTAGAACATTTTCATCACCTGGAAAAATAAACCTGTAGTGTTTAGCCATGAGCCCCCAACCTCCTCCCCTACCTTCCCAGCCCTAGACAACCACTAATCTGCTTTTGCTCGCCATAGATGTGCCTCTTCTGGACATTTCATACAAGCAGAATCACACACTACGTGGCCATTTGTGTCTGGACTCTATTATGTGTTTCAAGGTTCTTCTATGCTGCAGCACATGTCAGTGCTTTATTTTTTAATGACTGAATAAGAATCCGTTGTATAGATCCATTCATCGGTGGATAAACATTTTAGTTGTTTCCACAGTTTGGCTATTATGAGTGATCCTCCAGCCCACTTCTACCCTGCAATGTGAGCTCTTAGAGGCCTGGGGTGGATTTTTCTTCCCCTACCCTCCACAAATAACCCTATCCTTCCCTTGAGGCTGGCTTCATGGGCTTGGCACCTGTGAGGTTGTACCGGGCCTGGGTGTGGCTTAATGTTCTGCTCTTGCTGCCTTGAAACTCTTAATATTTTTTTAACAAGAGGCTCCACATTTCCATTTTGCACTGAGCCCACAAATTACATAACCAGTCCTGCTTTCTAGGCAGTCTGAACAGAGATCCCTGGAAATACTAACTCCATGACCTCAGGGTCCTGTTATCTGTCTGGCCTTGGCTTCCTTTGCCCCCCAGGTATATATCCCCTGATAACCTGCTGGGACAGGCAGGAGGCCCCCTGAGCTACTTTACACGCTGGCTGGGCAAAGTTGCTCAGCTCTAGGAAGGCCCTGGAGCCCATAAAAGGGAGAGCAAACCCACCTGGGAGTGAATATTGTGTGCATGTGTGTGCGTGAGCGCGTGTGTGCCTGTGTGGTTAGGAGGGGAGGAGCTGAGTGGGCCAGAACTTCCACCCCGCTGCAAGGGACTCCATGGCCCAGTCACTAGTGGTTGTTGGTCTAATTCTCTCCATCCCTTCACCTACATTGACAGGTGCCGTTATGTGGCAGGTGCTGGGGCTGCACAGCCCAGGAAACACAGACTCTGAAGGAGGCAGATGTGTACCAGAAAGAGCACTGGACTGTGAGTTGGCATGGGCCTGTTCTTGCATTTTCTCCAGTTGGCTCACCCTGAGTGTACCTGTTTTCCTCTCTGATGCCCACATTGGTGGTATGAGGGTGCCCAAGGTCCTTTTCCAGTTGTGCCATTCTGGGAAACAGCCCAAGTTGTGACTGTGACTCCCTGGACAGTGGGCAGGGATGGAGAGGCATGCTGGTGGTTGTCTAACCTGCAAAATTGAACTTGTTAAGCTAAGGAATAAGTCCCTGTCAGTTGTAATATTATGTTATTGGTCAGGGAGGGCATGGTCTGTACTACAATACGCTTTCAAAATAAAGGGAAAGAGGCCAGGTGTAGTGACTCACGCCTGTAATTCTAGCACTTTGGGAGGTGCAGGCGAGAGGACTGCCTGAACTCAGGGGTTCGAGATCAGCCTGGGCAACATAGTGAGGCCTTGTCGCTACAATAAATTAAAAAAATTAGCTGGGTGTGGTGGTATGTGCCTGTAATTCTAGACCAGGCTGGGCAACTTGGCAAGACCCCGCCTCTACAATAAATCCAAAAATTAGCTGGGCATGGTGACATATGCCTGTAGTTCCAGCTACTTAGAAGGCTAAGGCAGAAAGATCATTTGAGCCCAGCAGGTCGAGGCTGTGGTAGTCTGTGAACGTGCCACTGCACTCCAGCCTGGGAGACAGAGTGAGACTCCGACTAAATAAATACACAAATAAATGGAAAGTGATGTTAACAGAAGGAAAATATAATGGATTATTCTTTTACTAAATACATTCAATTTCAAATAGACGATTAAAATTTTAAACCTAAAAAATGAAACATAAAAGTGCTATATGTGTTTAATAATTTTGGAATGTTTGTGTATTTGGGAAGGTGGATGAGGAGAATACCTAGAAACCATAAAAGATGAGTTATACAAACCTGGTTGTATAAAAATAAACTTGTCCACAGCAGAAAATACTATAAATAGAATCAAAGAGAAAACTACACTCAGAAAAAATTTTAGAAATACATGAGAAACACTGATTTCTACAATACAGAGAGTTCCTGTAACTCAATAAGAAAATAATCCAGCAAAACAATTGGAAAACTGGCCAGGTTCGGTGGCTCAGCCTGTAATCCCAGCGCTTTGGGAGGCCGAGGCGAGTGGATTGCCTGAGCCCGTGGGTTCGAGACCCACCTGGGCAATTTGGTGAGATCTCGTCTCTACAATAAATAAATTTAAAAAATTAGCCGGGCGTGGTAACGCACACCTGTAGTTCCGGATACTCGGAAGGCTGAGGCAGAAGGATCACCAGAGTCCAGCAGAGCAAGGCTGTGGTGGCCAGGAGCATGCCACTGCACTACAGTCTGGAAGACAGAGTGAAACTCCAACTCAAAAAAAAAAAAAAAAAAGGCAATTGGAAAACTGACCAAGAGTAGCAGAGCCTTGCTGGCAAAAAAATAAATAAAAACAAAGAGATGTAAATCAAAACAGAGAGGTAACTGTTTTCATTTATCATATTAATAAAGACCAAAACATTTGATAATTACTCTGCCCAGTCACCCTCTTACATTGTTGACTGGGCATGGCAAGTAAACTGGTAAACTTCTTCGGAATAATTCGGTACTGTCAAAATTAAATATGCATAAACTCTTTCAACAAATATTTCCACCTCTAGGACTGTTTTCTACGTATACATATGTATGCAAAGAAAAGTATTTTGATCATAGTTTACAATTTTTTAAGGAATCAAAACGTTTTTGTTTAAACCCCAATATATCCATCCTTGGGGACTGGTTAAAAGAAATTATGTTACACCAATAAAACAGAATACCAGCAGCTGTGAGAAATAATTAGTTATGTCCATATGTATTCTTATGACTACATTTCGAGATACATTAAGTACCAAACAAATTGCAGAATTTGTGTTTTAAATGTGGCTTATGTACACATACAGGTCTACGGAATTTTTTTTGAAGGATAAACAAAATGGTAATGAGGACTTGGGGAGGGTGGGGGTAAGAGGACTGGGGGAATAAAACATGACATTTTCCATAGTACATTTTAAAAATAAATAGTTTCCTTTTAACTTTGGGGGCTGTGGAAATATCTCAGCCAAGACTCCTCTGAGGTGCATATTAAAAATTAAATTTCTGGAGCCCACTCTCATCTAGGAGTTTAAGAATCAAAGGTGTGTACTGTCTGGCACAGGCAGTGGAAGCAGCAATCCGATTAAATCTCCACGAAGGACCTGGAGCAAAGCCATCAGCGGTAGGAAGACAGCTAGGGGGTCAGCAGAGCCCTGGGGGGAGGGGAGGGAAGGTGACCTTTGTCCAGAGCTCTCTGGGAATGGAACCTCAGTGGTCCCAGTTGCCACCCTGCCAAATCACCCCGGACCTGCGCTTTGGCTCCAGGGGCCTGCGTAGGGGGCAGGTCCACTGCTTGAGGTCACTGGGGTCGCAGGTCCCCCACATTAATCAAGGCACTGGCTTCCTGAATGAGGGTGCTGTGAGTCTGGTCCCGGTGAGAAGGGCGATAAGTGAGAAGATGAGCTTGCCTAGAGCTGGGCAGCCCCACCCAGGCCTGCTCCGGGCCAACAGAGGAGCTTGACAGTTCCTGGATTTCCTGGACCCTGGCCTCGGGCCCACTGTCCAACCTCCACGGCCAGCCTCCAGAAACCCGAAATAGCCCTGAATCCCAACCAGATTTGGAATCTACCTTCACAGGTCCAAGCGACTCTCCCTGTGTTGGGGACTGAGGTGTCCGCGGAGAATTTCATGCCTGGTTTCCCCAAACGGCGGCGGGACCCTTGCAGACCACCCGCCCCGCGGGGAGGTGGGCCCCCGTGGCTCCCTGACGCCCGGGGTCCTCGAGAGGACACAACCGCAACCCCGAGCCTCTCAGCCCCCCAGGGACCCCGCTCGGCAGAGGGACTCGGGCGAGATCCGAGGTCGCGAGCGCGCCGGGTCCGCTCCCCCCAGCGCAGCGCCGCGGCTTCGCTCCATGCGGGACCGTGCGCTGCCCATGTCCCCGGAGCCTCCGTCCCCGCGCGCCTGTGGCCTCCGTCGCTCCCGGTGTCAGGCCCGCCCGAGGAGCCCCGGGATACGACAGCCGCCCACACCACCGTAACCACGGTGGCCACCCACACCACGGTAAGCCCCGGGTCCTCGTTTCTCGTTGGAATTAAACCGATGAGCAAAACCCCAATAAAGCAGAGCGGACTGCCTTCTTTCCCAGGACGATTCCCGAGCTCGGACAGCAGCGCGGGCGTTTTCTTATCCCCACCACGGGGTGCACGCGGGTCTCCCGGCCCTGCTTGTGCTGGCTTCCGGAGCAATTGTTTTCTAGTCACATCAGTGACCGTCCTAGTGATTTATTTTTGAATGAGTGATGCATCATGAAAACAAAAACAATCAAAAAGGGATTCCAGGCCTCCCCCCCGCCCCAGTTCCCTCGTCCAAAGGCAGAGCTGTAACTCGGCTTACTGAGTGTTTAAGTCCACTTTATTGAGGTGTAATGTACCTGGAACAAAAACGTACAGCTCGACGAGTCCTGGCCCAAAGACACACCCGCGACACGACCACCGTAAGCAAGATTCGAAAATGCTTGCAGCACCCCGGAGGGCTTCCTTCCCGCCTTTCCCGCAAATTCCCACCCCCGCTCGGGCTGCCACTGGCTTAAGAAGTATATCTTTCTAGAGATATTTTCTACAGATCTAAATCATATTATAGGATGCGATTTCCTTTTCTTTTTTTCCTCTGAGAATTACTACGTTTTTGCAGCCTCCTTTGCGTTTTTGTCGGGTTTTTGTTTGTTTTTTTGTCGTTAGTGCCTTGGTGTCAGTGGCTTTTCCCATGGTCTGGGGGGTTATGTTTCCAAAACCTAATTTATCCTGGATCAGGGGATATAATCCGTCTTAGAACTCGCGTTCGGTTTGCCAGATCCGAGGGAGTCGCCTGAGACTTCCGGTGTCCTTTCGAGGTCATTTCATCCTCTCTCCTCCTCCGGGCTGAGGGTGGTGGCCAACCTCTTCGGGCAAAAGCCCAAACCGCGCGGAGAGGCGGAGAGGTTCGAGACGCAGGAATCAGGCGGGGTCCCGCCGCCGAAGGTCACAGCTGGAAGCGTCAGGTGAATTTCGAGTCCGACGAACGACTCGGAACACCGGGAGATCAGCTTCTCCAGGGCGAGTCCACGCACGTCCCGCGGGTGTGAGCCCGGAGAGCACGGCTTTGGGGGAACTTAGGCAAAGCCCAGCCGGGCGCGTCGCCGCCTGGTTTCGCCGAGTGCGGGGCACGAGTGGGGCCGCCCGCCGCTGTGGGTTGGGGCGGGGTGGAGAGTGGTCCCGGATCCGCGCGGCACCCCCGGCTCGGCCGAAGCGCGGGCCCGGTGCCGGGGTCGAGCTAAAGCCGGAAAGGCGGGTGTCCGGCGATAGACCCCCAGGGTCGCCGCCCGCCTTCTCCCAGGCCGCCACTCCGCCTCGCGGCCCGCGGAGACACCCTTCCCACCCCCCCACCCCCGACCGCGCAGTGTGAACCGGCAGCCGGCGAGTTGTGCTGCACAGGGAAGACCATCCGAGTCCCTTCAACTTGGTTCGAAATGTGTCTACCGAGA
Organism: Cephalopachus bancanus; assembly: GCA_027257055.1. Lineage (NCBI taxonomy): Eukaryota > Metazoa > Chordata > Mammalia > Primates > Tarsiidae > Cephalopachus > Cephalopachus bancanus. Next base: position 1,025,165 of record JAPVLO010000007.1, read on the forward strand.
GCCCCCCTTCACCCCCAGGGCACGGCCAGGGGACCCGGGGGCGGCGGGCTGCGAGTCCGCAGCCGACTCCCGCGGAGGGCGTCCTGCCCTCCTCACCAGCTGGCGAAATGCAGGAATTCGGACGCGAAACGAGCGCGCGGCCGAGGGTGGTGTCTACACGTCCCGTGCTTTAAGTGTACGCAGGACAGTTGTGGACCCTCAAGCCCTGAGAAGGAGCACCGCGGAGCGTCTGCGCTTTAAACACGTATCGATGGGCTACACTCGCTGCCACCGCACGAACCCACTTTGAACGTGCACGTCGGCGTGCCTTAACCGTGCTGCAACAACAGGGGTACACACGCACGCGCCTTAAGCGCACGGCCACTTTCTGTGTGCGTGTTTTACGTGCACGCGGTCCCAGAGCCTTCCAAGGGCTCAGAAGACGATCCCGCGCGTTCGCGCGCTCCGCGGGGCGCGTCCTCTGGCCCCCGTGCCCTCGGTGGGCGTCGCCCGCGCAGCCCAGCCGTGCGGCCTGCGTCTCCCGCGGGGACATCTTTTGTCTCTCCGCAAGAAGCTTTCCTCCAGGCAAGATAAAGTAATCGATAGGGCCTTTTAAATAGCTCCGCGTTTCCTGTCGCGAGAGGAGTATCAGCGCGCACCAAATCTGCTCTGGTATGTCACCTTATCTCCCGTCCCCGCTGTTGTCCCCAAACGCCGCCTGTCAAAGGAGACGCCACCCGCATTAGGACCCAGACTGGGGCCCTTCCGCTCGGGGTCACGCGCTGCGCCCTGGGCTCGGCCCCACCGCCCCTTCGGGGGTCCGGGAGGGCGGGGAGGTGGGGGGCGATGAGGGTGTGGGGGGCGACGAGGGTGTGGGGGCCGACGAGGGTGTGGGGGGCGACGAGGGTGTCGGGGGCAGAGGCAACAGGGATGGGGCGGTCGGAGACAGGTCGGAGAGGAAACCAACCACACGCTGGACTCCGCCCGTCCGGGAGGCATTCGGGCGAATGTCCCTCGGGAGAGGGCGTCTTTTCTGTTTTTCTAACCACCAGAATTGGGGATCTGAGACGCAGGCTGGGCGAGAGCACAGCTTCCTTGCCTTCGTCCGGAAGAAAACCAGGCTTAGCCTTGAAAGGCCCGCTAGGACTCGGGAAGAGCCTGTGGGCCCAGGCTTGGCTCTCCCCGGCGACCTGTTGAGCAGAGCTCCCAGCCTCGAGGGTCAGCAGGACCCCGGAGTCCATCACTGTCCTAGCCTGCAGCGAGTTGGCGTCAGAGCTGTCTCCTGCCGGGCTAAGGCAGGGGGAGGTTGGCCTTTCGGCCTTAGCAAAGGCCCTGTGGCTGACCTAGGCCTTCCGGTGGCCGGTCTAGCGCCAAAGGGTTTCTGGGCGTCCCCACCGGCTGGCAGGAAAGTTTCTAGGTGCCCCCACCAGCTAGTAGGCCCTGGGCCTCTTCCCAAGTTTAAAAACTGCTATGCAAATCTCATTTTTCACTTTCATATTCAAAGTACTTCGTGTCCAGTTTTCTTTTTAAGAAAAATAAACCAAATAAGAATGAGGAGAAGTTCTCAGTCTCCTCCTCCCTCTCCCCCAGAACCATGCACAATGTGCACCAAGCAGCTAGATAGCACCAGGCTCAGCCTCCCTTTATTCCCAGCCTCTAGTCACCCCGGGCTCCCTGCTCCTGGGAAGCCATGGGGGAAATCGCTTCTTGGCTGTGATGCAGATTTGCTTTCTTCCGACTTGCCCAGGATCATTCTGGATTACCTAACTGCTGAGAGAGGACCACCCACCAAAACACAGCCTGGGGAAGCCCAGGCCTTGGGAAAACCTGGGCTCTCCTTTATCAGGGTTTATTTATCCAAAATAGAAATTAACTGTAGGGAAGTAACAGGGAAAACACCACCTTCCCCTTCAGAAAAGGCAATCCTGAATCTCCCTCTCACTCTTTAAGGGCTTGATCTAAGTCTTTTAATTTTTTTTATTTTTTGAGTTGGGTTTCACTCTGTCTTCCAGGCTGGAGTGCAGTGGCCCAATTGTGGTGATCCTTCCACCTTGGCCTCCTAAGTAGCTGGGACTACAGGTATGCACCACCATGCCCAGCTAATTATTTTTTATTTTTTGTAGAGACGCGGTCTCACTGTGTTGCCGAGGCTGGTCTCGAACTCCTGGGCTCAAGGGATCATCCTGCCTCGGCCTCCCAAAGTGTTGTGTTTCAGACGTGAGCCACCGTGCCTGGCAGATCTAGGCCTTTTTACTCTCCGTGGGCCTTTCTATCCTCTCAGCCATAATTTTTTAAAATAATGAATTTAATTATTATCAGTAAGCAAAAGTTGCTGGTAGAGAGAGGGAGACTCCTTGGCCGTGTCTTCTTGAATGGTGGGTTATTTGCTGCATGTGTTGTGTCAGAGCTGGCACCTTGTGAACTGGATGCCACCACTGGATCCCCGGGCTGACAGCTGAATGCCCTTGTCTCTGGCCTCCTGAGTTACTCTGGTGACCCAATTACTCTGTCCAGGGCCGACCAGAAGATGACCTTCCTGGCCGCCTCCCCCACTCTCCAGGGCAGTGCTCTCAAGGGGGCCTTCGAAAGACTACTTTTATAGGAAGGAGCTCAGATTGCTTCCTTTTGGGCCTTTTAAATAACTCCGCGTTTCCTGTCACGAAAGGAGTATCAGTATTGCTTTTCTTTTTTTTTTTTTTTCCAGAGTCAGGGTCTTGCTCTGTTGCCCAGGCTGGAGTGCAGTGATGTGATCACAGCTCACGGCAGCCTCGAACTCCTGGTCTCAGGTGATCCTCCCACCTCAGCCTCCTGAGTAGCTGGGACTACAAGCATACACCACCACACCTGGATAATTATTACTTATTTTTTGTAGTACCAGTAGGGTCTTGCTCTGTTGCCCAGGCTGGAGTGCAGTGGCGCCATCCTAGCCCACTGCAGTCTTCGCCTCCTGGCCTCAAGTGAACCTCCTGCCTTAGCCTAGGCTCTTTTCTTGACAGAAGCTGTACTGTGTGTTCCCTAGAAGTAGGAGTGGGAAGTGGGATCAGGCAGCACTGGGAACAACTCCTAGCCCATTTCTGGATCCTGAGGTAGGCCGTGACTCTGGGAGATGCTGCTTGGGGTAACAAATTGAGCTTTGCTTGTTCCTGTGACAAACTTTTGGGATCCCCCAAACTCTAACTAAGTCCAGCAGTGCATTGCTTCTACTTGCTGAATACACCCTGGTTTGGGGGAACTTTTAATTCCAGCATAACACAGAACTCTGCAAAACAACAGTAACAGCCCTATGACTTTTTGCAAACTGAACACAGCTGAGTAAGTAGCATGAAATTCAAGAAACAGTACATTAGCAGTACCTGGAACCCTCTTGAGCTCCCATTTCCCCTGGGTTATCACTGGGGAAATCACTATTCTAACAACAGATACGCTTTGCCTGTTTTTGGACTTCACATACGGGATGGTGGGGGAACCTGGAATTTATTGATTAAAAAAATGTGCATTTATTCTTACATGTTTAAATTTCAGGTATCACCAAAGTCCTCTCCATTTGATGTAGTACACCTGTTAAGACGCTTTTCCACTGCCCAGAACAGTTTTTCAGCTCATCCATTTTGATATCTTTCAGTGCTTCTGCCATTTTTTGTTTTACCTCTTTCACATCAGCAAAACGTTTACCTTTGAGGACTTTTCTCATGGGGAAACAAAAAAAAGTCACTCAGGGCGAGATGGGGTGAATAGGGAGGGTGAGGCACGGGAGTCATACTGTTTTGGGTCAAAAACTGCTGAACATTAAGCACAGTGTGGACAGGTGCGCTCGTAAATCACCCATCATGAAATGGGCAAACTCACTGAAAGGACTTCCAAAAAAAAAAAAAAAAATTCACTGAAGCTGAACGCAGCCTCTCACAACAACAGTAACTGGTACACTAATGCCATTGAATTCCCAGAACACTCACCTAGCAGGGAAAGCCTGTACTATAAGGGCCATGCCCTCCAAAGGATAACTCTGGTTTTTTTGGGTCCCCCTAGTAAATCTAATCATATGCGGTGTGGACTCTTTGTGTCTGATAATTTTGCTTAATATGTAACCCTCATCCACATTATTTGTCATTGTAATTAGCTCCCTGTAAACATTTCCTTGTATGAATATACTACTACTTATCCCCATTCTCTGTTGATGAACATTTGGGTAGTTTCCAGTTACTAACTGTTAGGAATAGCGAGTGCTGCTGTGAATGTACTAGTGCATGACTTTTGGTGAACATGTGTACATATTTCTATTGGATACATATCTAGGAGCGGAATTGCTGGGTCATAGGATATTCACAAATTCAGCTTGAGTAGATTCTGCTGAACAGTTTTCCAAACTGGCTGTACAAGTTTACATCCATGCTGACAGTGTAAGAATGGCAGTTTCTCCACATCCTCACCAACACTTTTTTTTTTTTTTTTTACATTTTAGATAATTCTTTTCTTTTTGAGTTGGAGTCTCACTCAGTCATCCCGACTGGAGTGCAGTGACCGCTCCTGGCCACTGCAGCCTCAACCTACTGGGCTCCAGCGATCCTTCCGCCTCAGCCTTCCAAGTAGCTGGAACTGCAGGCACGCGCTACCACGCCCGGTTCATTTTGATTTATTGTAGAGATGAGGTCTCGCCAAGTTGCCCAGGCGGGTCTCGAACCCGCAGGCTCAGGCAATCCACTCACCTCAGCCTCCCAAAGGCACGGGATTACAGGCTGAGCTACTGAGCCTGGCCATTTTAGATAATCCTTTTTTTTTTTTTTGAGTTGGAGTCTCACTCTGTCGCCCAGACTGGAGTGCAGTGGCCGCTCCCGGCCACCGCAGCCTCGACCTGCTGGGCTCCGGTGATCCTTCCACCTCATCTTCCGAGTAGCCGGAATTACAGGCGCGCGCTACCACGCCCGGCTGAGTTTTTTGATTTATTGTAGAGATGAGGTCTCGCTGCCCAGGCGGGTCTTGAACCCGCGGGCTCAGGCAATCCACTCACCTCAGCCTCCCAAAGGCGCAGGATTACAGGCTGAGCCACCGAGCCCGGCTAGATAATTCTTGATGGGGGTGTCTTATTGTGGTTTTATTTTGCCCTTCCCTAATGACTAATGAACTGAGTATCTTTTAAACTGTGTATTGACTTTTTGAATATCTTTTTTTGAGGAGTGCCTATTTAAATCTTTTGCCTTCTTGATTTATGGGATTTTTTTTTTTTTTGCATATTTGGAAAGAAGTCGCTTGTGGGATATATGCTTACTGTGAATACCATATCCCAGTCTATGGTTTGCATTTTGACTCTCTTCGTGGCATAGAACCCATTTTTGTCTCTGGTCTAGTGACATACTTCTGACCTTGAGGTTGTACACTGCTAGTCTGTGTGTTTGGGGTGTCTGTGGCTGAGATAGCTTCTTGGGCTCTGGACTGCCAGGCCTGCACATACCACTACACCCGGATAATTTTTAAATGTATTGTATAGACGAGGTGTCACCATATTGTTCAGGCTGGTCTTGAACCCCTGAGCTCAGGCAATCCTCTCACCTCTGCCTCCCAAAGTGCTGGGGTTACAGGCATGAGCCACCATGCCTGGCCCCAGTAATATTTTAATCACCCACTAAATAGGGGAAACTCTGATAGAACCCTCTGGACTTGAAGAAGAGGGCTGAATCCATCATTATGCATTCTTTTTTATATATAGTGGTGGTTAGATCTTTACAGAACAATTTAAGCAGAAGAGTTTACATTCCATGAGTTTTAAAAACATACACAATGTAACACCTTTTAAAGTCTCAGTCCTAACCCTGCCTGTTCCAGGTATTCTTTCCTGATTACTGCAGTTCTGGGAAGTCTAATTTTAAGAATCTTTGCAAAATATAAAGTGAAAATAGAATATAATTACTTTTTAGTTATTTAGATTTTTTTCAAATGTTTGTAATCCATTTGTATTTGTCTTTTTCTTTTTTTCTTTTTTTTTTTAGATGGGGTCTTGCTCTACCCAGGCTGGAGTGGGGTGGCATGATTATAGCTCACTGCAGCCTCGAATTCCTGGACTCAGACAATCCTCCCACCTCAGCCTCCTAATTAATTGTGATACAGATGTGTGCCACCAAACCCAACTAATTTAATTTTTTTTAAGCGACAGGCTGTTCTCGAACTCCTGGCCTCCAGCCATCCTCTCATCTCAGTCTCCCAAAGTGCTGAGATTACAGATGTAAGTCACCACATTACGCCTGTATTTTTCTTCTTTAGACACATTTTCTGTTTTTATCTTCTGACTATACATTGAGATCTTTGTTTCCTCTTATTGATTTCTATAGTCTCTTTCTATCAGTTTGTAACCTTTTGCCATTTTATTTTATGCTGCAGATATGTTTACCATTTTCCCATTTGTTTTTCTAAAACCATCATTTTTACTTTAAATCATGTGATGTCATATATAACGAGGATGCTCAAACCTGGTGAGGTTTTGATTCCCAGTGGGGACTGGCCATGGGCAATGGCAGGTTCTAGCTTCCCTGCAGCTGCGCTGAGGCAGTGGGGATTCCATAGGACACAGGCCGATCCTGCTCTGGCCTAGTAGAGCATGAAGAGCCCATAGTGGCTGGCTTAGAGATGTGGGGAACTTTCTTGAAATTTCCATCCTGGGCCCCAGACTGCTGAAGATGTAATGGAGAAGGGAGTGTTGCTGGCTACTCATAGGGCAGAAGAAAGTTCAGAGCAGGGACACCAACAGAAAGAGGCGAGGGAAGAGGGGTCCTTGAGCTTGGGCTGAAGGGACGTGGGAAACATCCAGAAGAAAGGAGAACATCACCAGCCTAGGCAACATAGTAGGATCTCATCTCTACAAAAAAAAGTGACACCCCAACTCAAAAATCAATCAACCAGTCAATCAAAATATTAACTGGGTATGGTGGTGCCCGCCTGCAGTCCCAGCTGCTTGGGATGCTGAAGTGGGAGGATCACTTGAGACCAGGAGCTTGAGACCAACCTGGGCAACATAGTGAGACCCCATCTCTACAAAAAATAAAATAAAAAAATTAGCTGGGCATGATGGCATATGCCTGTAGTCCCAGCTGCTTTGGAGGCTAAGGTGAATGCATTACCTGAGCCCAGCTCAGATGGTGAGTTATGATGGTGCCACTGCACTCCAGTTTTCACAGCTGAGGCCCCAGACTTCATGGAGCAGAGACAAGTCCTCCCTGCTGTATCCTCCCCGAAATTCCAACCCTCAAAATCAGGGAGCTTAAGGAGATGGTAGTTTCCATACGGCCATGATGTGGAACGGTCTATTGTGCTGCCATAGGTAACTGGAGCATAGTCCAAGGAAGATGGCTTAGCAGCCTGTTTGCTGGGTAGTAGATGCTCAATAAACAGCAGCCCTTGGTAGCAGTGTTGGTGATAGAGTTGTCTCAGTGCAGAGAACAAGGGCTACTAGGAAGAAATGGCAGGGAGCCTGCCACAGGAAAGCTGATCCAAGTTGATGGAGCTTCTCACCTGGGCTGTATCTGTTTTGGCTTCAGTTTCAGCCACCCTTCCCCCTTCCTCCAGAGTTAGAAACTGCAAATAACCACAAAGGGAAGTGATCAGAGGACCAGAGGGTTTCTCTTTTTGTATCCCCATCCCCTGCTTTTTAAAAATTCTAGGCCAGGTGCAGTGGCTCACACCTGCAAACCCAGAACTTTGGGAGACTGAGGTGGGAGGATTGCTTGAGACCAGAAGCTCAAGACCAGCCTGGGCAACATAGTGAGACTCTTTTTCTACAACAATAACAACAACAATAGCTGAGTGTGGTGGCGCATGCTTGTAGTCCTAGCTACTTAAGAGACTGAGGGCCTGGCTCAGTGGCTCAGCCTAGAATCCCAACACTTTTGGATGCCGAGGTGAGTGGATTGCGTGTGCCTGCAGGTTCGAGACCAACCCGGGCAACTTGGTGAGACCTCGACTCTACAATAAATCAAAAATTAGCCAGGCGTGGTAGCGCAAACCTGTAGTTCCGGCTACTTGGAAGGCTGAGGCAGAAGGATTGCCGGAGCCCAGCAGATCGATGCTGGGGTGGCTGTGAGCATGCCACTGCACTCCAGCCTGGGTGTAGGAGTGAGACTCTGACTCAAAAAAAAAAAGAAGAGAGAGACTGAGGCAGGAGGATCGCCTGAGCCCAGGAGGTTGAGGCTGCAATGAGCAGTAATCATGCCACTGCCCTCCAGACTGGGTGACAGAGTGAGAACTCGACTCAAAAGAAAATTCTAGAGTGGTGTTGGCAAGTACAACAGACTGGAGTTGAGCTTGGGGAATGTAGGGTCACGGAGCAGAGGAAATGTCAGAAGCCATTTGTTGCTGTGACTACACACCACAGTGTACACTGACCGTCATAACAACCCAGCAGAACAGCAGCCCCTTGCCACTGTGGATGACTTTTCAGATGACTAAGTGCCTTCCTACATGGCCTTCAGACTTGCGAGGGCAGAGAACACCTTCTAAGCACACTTCTTAGCGGGACACAAGTGTCCAGCAAATGCTTGCTGACTGATGACTAGGAAACACGAAACAGTGACTTTACAGCGGGGCTGCGTCTGCACCGTGTCCCCGTCCACCCCCACTTCTTTGCTGGGGACGCAGGCTCTCAGTTGGCCCTGTTCAAGCTCCCCTGCTTGCCTCTCCTTCCCCAGGTGCTCCAGGGTGGGATGGGAACTTGCGACTAGGGTGCAGGCCTGCAGGAAGGAGCCTTGGGCTCGCAGGCCAGCTGCAGTTGAAGTGGCGGCAGGGCTATGCTTTTGCCTTTCTCTGGAGATGGAGTCCTGGCCCCGTGGCATCCTCGGGCTTCGTGGGATGGGTCTGGGGCCCCGGATGGGTCCTGCCGGGCTTTCCGTGGTGGGCCTGGTCCATCTCTCCTGGGATGCAAGAGGCTTCTCCGCCCTCTGCACAGTTTCCCACAAGTCCCAGAACATCTGGACAGTCGTGAATGCTGGGCAGGCCTCGCCCTCTGGGCGCTGTGTCTGCCCTTCTGCCTCACCTCTCCTCGCTTTCCTTTTGGGGAGGCTGGTGACAAGGCACTGCCTGTCCCTGCCTCAGTCTGCTTTGTTGGTCTTCACCTTGCTGCTGGTGTATCTCCTAATGAGAGGGGGGGGGGGGAGAGGGAGTTTGAGGGAGAAAAATAGAGGGACTTGGAGGTGGAGAGAGGGAACAGAACAACAGAAAGAGAGAAGGGAGAGAGAGGGAGAGAAAGGGAGGGGAAGAAAGGGAGAGAGAGAGGAAGAGAGGCAGAAAGAGAGAGAGAGAGAGAGAGAGAGAGAGAGAGAAGGAGATAAGGGGGGAGAGAGGGAGAGAAAGGGAGAATATATAGAGAGAAGGATAGAGAGAGAAGGGAGAGAGGGGGACACAGGGGAAGAAAGAAGGGAAAGAGGAAGAGAGAGAGAAGGGAGAGGGAGAGAGAGGGGAAGACAGAGAAGGGAGAGAGAGAGAGGGAGGGGGGAGAAAGAGGGGAGAGAGTAAGGGAGAGAGGGGGAGAGAGAGAGAGAGAGAGAAGGAGATGGGGGAGAGAGGGAGAGGGAGAGAAGGAGACAGAAAGAGAAGAAAGAAACAGTTGAGAAAGAGGGAGAGAAAATAGAGAAAGAGAGAGGGAGAAGAAAGAAAGAAAAATAGTTGAGAGAGAGAGAGGAGAGAGAGAGGGAGAGAAGAATAATAAATGAGAAAGAAAAGAAAATAGACTTCTTTACGTGGGGAGAAGGAAACCAACCTCCCTCCCTCCCTCCCTTCTTTCCTCCCTTCTTCCCTCCTTGTCTCTGCCCTCCTCCTCCTCCTCCTCCTCTCTCTCTCTCTCTCTCTCTCTCTCTCTCTCTTTCACACACACACACACACACACACACACACACACACACACACACACACACACACGGAGACTGACAGCGGCCAGGTGTCAGGGAAGGAGACCGGGCACCCGCTTATCAAAGGATACTCACTTTGACGAACGCATGCATCTGCTTGTCTTCGTAGGAGAGCGCCTTTCCTCTTCTGGGCTCAAGGTGGCTGGGGGTGGGGTGGGCCACACATCATTCTGTGGAGGGAGGGAATCTTCCTTCCAGGCAGGGGCAAGACCATCGGGGAGTCGAGTGGATAGCCTATGCACTAGCTTTTCGAGCCAACCAGCCCCATTCAGTTGTAAAAATGGGAGGAAGAGTTGATGACAGGGTACAGAATTTTGGATAGAAAGGGTGGATGCCTTTTGAGATCAGGTGCACAGCAGGGCGACTCTAGTCAATAATAATGTATTAGAGCCTTCAAAATGGCTAAGAGCGCATTTCAAATGTCTCACCGTAAAAAGTAGTAAGGCAAGGGGGACGATAGATGTGTTCATTAGAAAAATAGTCTTGCTCTAGGGTGGAATGAGGGAACTGAGATGTCCCATCTTCTAAGCAGGTTTTGTCAGCAGGATTTGAGAGGGAGTCAGAGTCTAGCGAGAATCCTCAGCATTTGAAAGTTGGTGTATATACACACATATACATACATATATATATATTTTTTTTTCTTTCTTTTTTTGTATCTCAGTTGGGCTTAAGAATTACCTGGGGCCAGGCTCAGTCACTCACACCTATGATTCTAGCACTTTTGGGGGCTTGAGCCCAGGAGTTCGAGACCAGCCTGGGCAACACAGCAAAATCTCATCACTACAAAAAAAATTAGCGAGGCATGGTGGCACACGCCTATAGTCCCAGGTATTCTGGAGGCTGAGGAGGAAGGATCACCTGACCCAGGAGTTTGAGGTTCCAGAGAACCATGATTATGTCACTGCATTCCAACCTGGGTGACTAAAAAAAAAAAAAAAAAAAGTCAACCGGTTGGTGGCACACATCCCTGGTCCCAGCTACTCAACAGACTGTGAGGAGTATGGATCTGGAAGCTGTGGTGAGCTATGCCACTGCACTCCAGCCTGGGAGACAGAACAAGACCCTGTCCACCCTCTGCCCCCAATCACCTGGGATTCTTGTTCAGTGCTGATGGGCTCCTCTCAGAAACTCCCATTTAATAGGGCTCAGGAGTTTGCATTTTAAAACAAACACTCCAGGCTATTTGGATGTCACTGGTTTTCTGATCTGCACTTTGACAAAGACAGACTCCAAGCTTCAGTCTGAGTATTTGAAAGCACTGTCCTCCTCTTTCCCTGAGATGACAGACTCCTCAAGGCGGCAGCTGGGACTTCCTGTTTCTGGATTGGGAAATCAAGGCAAGCAGGCCTTGGGAGGTTTGCTGTAGGCTCGCTGGCAGGCTAGTGTAGCCTCACAGCCAGAAGGCCAGCTCTAGAGAAGGTGGGATCACACTAAAAAAAAAAAAAATTGCGGCCAGGCATAGTGGCTCACCCTTGTAATTGCAGCATTTTGGAAGGCTGAGGCAGGAGGATTGCTTGAGCACAGGAACTTGAGACCAGCCTAGGCAACATAATGAGACCTTGTCTCTACTAAAAAAGAAAAGAAAAGAAAAGAAAAAACTTAACCAGGTGTGGTGATGCACGCCTGTAATCCCAGGTACTTGGGATGCTGAGGTGGAAAGATCACCTGAGTTCAGAAAGTTGAGGCTGTGGTCAACTGTGATCTGCCACTACACTCCAGCCTGGGTGATGGAGTGAGATCCCTGGCTCAAAAAAAAAAAAAAAAAAAAAAAAGAGGTGGAAGGATCGCCAGAGCCCAGCAGGTGAGGCTGCGGTGGCTGGGAGGAGCCACTGCACTCCAGTCTGGGCGACCGAGTGAGACTCCAACTCAAAAAAAAAAAATTCAAGCACTTTCTGGTTGATGAATCTGATACTGTGTTTCCTCCTCACGTATGAGACTTCATTTTACATCTCATATTCTTGCTCCTTATTTTTGAACATTTCGGATTGTTGTTCTTTTACAAAATCATATTAGTAAGGAATGTATTCTCATTGTAAACATTTCAAATTTTGTACAAATCACTCTGTTTCCCCAATCCCACTTCCCTCCCCAGAGACAGCCCTCGTCCCCTGTTTGGCGTGGTCCTCCTAGCTGTCTATGTGCTTTTCAATAATCCACGGGTTGCTGAGCCCTTGAAATGTGACTGGCATGAATTGGGGTCACTGGATGCATAATTTGGACTTAGTATGAAAAAAGAATGTAAAATAGCTTATCAATAATTTTTTCATTAATTTGCACTATGTTTTGGATACATTGGGTTATCTAAAATAAATTTCACTTTGTAAAAATATGGGTATTAGAGAATTTTAAATGATGTGTGTGGTCCACAATTATATTTCTATTAGGCGGTGCTGCCCTCTCTCTATGCATTTATACACATACATATGTGCCCCTACATGTGCAGTTATAAGGAAGAGATAAAGAGGGTCATGCATTTTGCATAGATCCACAGTTTGCTCTTTTTCTCTTACCAATCTGTCTTGCAGACTTCCCACATCAGTATGTAGAGATCCACTCTTTTCTTTTAAACAGATATATAGTCTTCCATATTGATAAGCAAAATTTATTAAACTATTTGCCACTGTTGGACATTTGACTTGTTTGCACGGTTTCTTTGTTACAAACTAATGGACATTGTTGCTCTTTAGCTTAAAAAAGAAAAAATCCCTACCTTTCCAGGGCTATTTGGGGTTTAGTAGAGTCTTCCTAAAAGCATAGGTGGTGATGGGCCAAAGTTGGGGAGACTGCATGGCTCCCTGTTCACACAGGGACTTTTGGAAATGAAAGGCAAGGGTATCAGTGATGATTCTGGGACAACAGGAGGGACAATCAGAGACTAGCTTGTGCAGATGAGGATATTTGGTCACCAGGGCCTCAGATATCATGAATAAGTGTACCTGATCTCAAACCAGGTGAAGTGGGGACCAAAGGGAGGCCCAAACTTTACCTGTATGATGACCACTTATCTACTTAATCCTGAATTGTACCCCACACCTTTAAAATAAAAAATAAAAATTTAAAAAGTTAAAAAAAAAAATCAGGTGCGGTGGTTCAAGCCTGTAATCCTAGCACTTTGGAAGGCCGAGGCAAGAGGATTGCCTGAGTCCAGGGGTTCCAGACCAGCCTGGGCAACTTGACAAGACCTTGTCTCTACAATAAATCATAATAAAAAAAAATTAGCTGGGCGTGGTGGTGCCCGCCTGTAGTTCCAGCTACTCAGAAGGCTGAGGCAGAAGGATTGCCTAAGCCCAGCAGGTCGAGGCTGTGGTGGCTGTGAGTGTGCCACTGCACTCCGGCTTGGGTGACAGAGTGAGACACTGACTAAAAAAAAAAAAAAAAGTGGGTATTTCACAACACAGAGTCAGAAAGCAGTTCGAGCCCTTGTTCCAGTCTCCAGGCCCACCCCTTCCTTCTAGTTGATCCCTGGTGGGCATCAGGACAGACTCCACTAGCTGGGGGAGGGGAAGGGATGAAATAGATCCAAATCTCCCAAGACAACAGCTCAGTGCCTGGGAGGCTCCGGCTGGAGGGCCTGCCCTACAGAAGCTCTTCTTAGGGTGGCTGGTGGACAAGTCAGCAGAGGGTGTGCAGAGGCTGATTTCATTCTTGGCCACTCGTGGCTAACTCAGGGACCATCTGAGTGCCTGTGACCTCGAGGGAAAAGACCCCAGATCTTGTTACAGGTTCCTTCAGGAAACCTCTACTGTCTTCCCTCCCTCCTTTCTGTGACTAATTTCTGAAATCTCTGTAACTGAGAAGGCATTGTATGAAGTTTCCCATTCTGGGAGGGCCCTGGGTGCCAGACTGGAGTGAGAGGGGGTGGTGATGGTGGGTGAGGGCCTAGACTCCCGTGTGGTCACATGCCCTCCCTCAAGAGCAGAAGCGCGGGCCTCCGGGCGGAGTGGCAGCAGCTGGTGGGGTGCTGGGACAGCCTCACTGATGACGGGGCAGATAGGACTCTCTTGTGGGAGTGGATTCCAGAGAGCAGCATGCTCCCGATGAAAAGGCCATGGTCATTGTCTTAAGGGATCTGCCTGGCCTGGCTTTGACGGTTCTCAGCTGCTCCATAAATCTCCCATCAGTTCCATCTGGCCAAAAAGATGTCATCACCATTTTCTCCTAGCGATGAAAAGTAAAAGGTCATTAACAAAAAGGCTCCTCTGTGCCTGTTCAAACCGAAGAAGAGAGGCTGAGATAGCTCAGTGGAAGGGAAGCAACCCCGAGGGTGCTGGGTGAACTGAACCCTCGGGGCACCCACATACTTGATACACACAACATGGCGATCTGAAAGTTAAAAGGAACACTAGCAGGCAGGCAGTTGTTTTCAAGTTTTTTGCTTTAAGGCAATGGAACACTTATTGCAAATGATATTTTGTGTGCAAAAATCCCAACACATAAAATAGAAGGACTGAGTGTAGCAGAGGTCTGCTCCGGCCTCTCAGCACCAACTCCTCCTGCCTCATGGTGACTCTTGTTTGAAAAGTTTTGTGTTGGCTGGGCTCAGCCTTAATCCCGCACTTTGGGATGCCGAGGTGAGTGAATTGTCTGAGCCCACGGGTTCGAGACCCGCCTGGGCAACTTGGCGAGACCTCATCTCTACAATAAATCAAAAAAATTAGCTGGGCGTGTTGGCGCACTCCTTTAGTTCCAGCTACTTGGAAGGCTGAGGCGGAAGGATCGCTGGAGCCCAGCAGGTCGAGGCTGCGGTGGCCAGGAGCGGCCACTGCACTCCAGTCTGGGCGACAGAGTGAGACTCCAACTCAAAAAAAAAAAGAAAAGTTTTGTGTTTAAATTCTGTGTCCACGACTGGGCACAGTGGCTCATGTTCGTAATTCTAAGTACTTTGAGAGGCCGAGGTGGGAGAACTGCTTGAGTCTGAGAGTTGGAGACCAGTCTGGGCAACACAGTGAGGCCTCGTCGCTACAAAAAATTAAATAAATTAGCCAGGTGTGGTGGTGTGCACCTATAGTCACAGTTACTTGGGAGGCTGAGGTGGGAGAATTGCCTGAGCCCAGGCATTTTCGAGGCTGCATTTAGCCATGACCGTGCTACTGCTTTCCAGTCTGGGCGACAGAGTGAGACCCTGACTTGAAAATAAAAAATAAAATGCAAATAAAAAATTAAAAAAGCAAATTCGCTGTCCAGCTGTCCAGTCTCTGAATCCCCACTGTAGTACTTTCAACTGTTGGCTGTGAGAGTCCCACCTCTTCCTCCCATGCCCCAGGCCTTGGGAAACGGCCTGAGATAAAGCCAATGGTCAGAAAGACTTACTTTACTGGCAGTAAAGTTCTCTTACCTCCCCTTCTCTCAAATCTGTGGCTCCCAGAAGATTCTAGAAGTAGCCCAGTTAATACCTGTGCTGAAGAGCATGTCCGACTGCTGCTGAGTCATGTTGGTGCTAGACAATGACTAGGTCTTTTTGGACCATGTGGTCTAATCTAGCCAAGTTCACCTTGACTGGCACTGAGTGCACACTGAAAGGTACAGGGGTTGGCCACACATTTCCCTTCTGCCTCAGGAGCTTCACGACAGGCTGGCTCTGGGTGCAAGCCTGGGAGAGTCCCACACCCTGTTCCTGCAGTCACCCTCTGATCCTATCCTCCTTGGAGCACAGGGATGGCCCTGGGGAGGGGCCGCTTTATCAGCTGGTGCTATGTGGGTTAGAGGCTGTTGCAGTTATTTCCAGAAAACAACATCAACAAAAACCCCAAGCAAACAAAAGCAACCAGAGGCATAGTCATCAGAGAGGACTCAGAGGGGACTCAGGGGAAGCTTGGGCACTTTATTATGTCTACTTCTGAACTGGCCCAGAGGCTGCAGAGAGAGCATGATGGTGGTGTTAGAAGACAGAGACATCTTTATTGCTTCCCTTGGACTTGCAGCTGGCAGTCACCAGGTCACCAGCAGTGGTTTAGTCAGATTCTACTTCTTTTTTTTTTTTTTTTTGAGTTGGAGTCTCTCTCTGTCGCCCAGACTGGAAGTGCAGTGGCCGCTCCTGGCCACCGCAGCCTCGACCTGCTGGGCTCCAGCGATCCTTCCGCCTCAGCCTTCCAAGTAGCTGGAACTACAGGCGCGCGCTACCACGCCCGGCTTATTTTTGATTTATTGTAGAGATGAGGTCTCTCCAAGTTGCCCAGGCGGGTCTCGAACCCACGGGCTCATGCAATTCACTCACCTCAGCCTCCCAAAGGTGCGGGATTACAGGCTGAGCCACTGAGCCGGGCCAGATTCTACTTCTTGAGCATGATGCAAATTTAAGTTCTGGACTGAGAATAAGAAAATCTAAATGGGTTTTGCTAGTCCGTGTGTGTGTGTGTGTGTGTGTGTGTGTGTATGTGTGTGTGTGTGTGTTTGTGTGTGTGTGTGTGTGTGTGTGTGTGGAGGGTGTTCTTTGTTCCTTTGTTTTTTGTTTTGTTTTTGAATCAGGGTCTCAGTCTGTTGCCTAGACTGGAGTGCAGTGGTGTGATCCTGGTTCACTGTGGCCTCAACCTCCCGGGATCAAGCAATCCTTCCCCTTCAGCCTCCCAAGCAGCTGGGACTACAGTTGTGCACCACACCCAGCTAATTTTTTTTTTTTTCTTTAGAGACAAGGTCTCAGTATGTTGCCCAGGCTGGTCTCAAATTCCTGGGATCAAGCGATCTCCTTGCCTCGGTCCCCCAAAGTGCTGGGATTGCAGGCATGAGTCATTATGCCTGGTCTAGTTTTTTAGACAACCATTTATTTGTTTATCTTATTTAACATTACTTTTCCATTTTTTCCTGCTCGTATTTTTAGTAGCAAAAACAAAACTAAAGTTGGTTCCTCCCACCCAGCTCCTGAGAAGGGAGGCTGCCCTGCCTGCCCTGTGGGGATGCCATCCCCACCCCTTCCGCCGCCCCAAACCCCTCCCCACAGACACTGTTGGGCAGTGGCCATGGCTCAGGTTCCTGCCCACTTGTTGACTGTTGACACATTTCTGTTACAAGTTCAGATGCTCCCTGACTTACTATGACCAGATTAAACCCACTGTAAGCTGAAAGTATCCTTAAGTAAAATGCATTTTATACACCTAACCTACCTAACAGCATAGCTTAGCCTAGCCTGCCTTCAATGTGCCCAGAACACTTACATTAGCCTACAGTTGGGCAAAGCCATCTAACACAGGCCTGTCTTGTCACCAAATGTTGAATATCTCCTGTAATTTATTGAATACTTGTGATGCCAGGCAGCACTGCTAGGGTTTTGTACTCATATCGCTACCCTGGGAAAAGATCAAAATTCAAAATTCTTTTTTTTTTTCTTTTGAGTTGAAATCTCACTCTGTTGCCTAGGCTGAAGTGCAGTGGCACGATCACCGCACCGCCTCAGGCGATCCTTCTGCCTCAGCTTCCTGAGCAACTGGGACTATAGGCCCATGCCACCATGCCCGGCTAATTTTTTGATTTTTTTTTTGTAGAGACAAGATCTCACTATGTTGCCTAGACTGGTCTTGAACTCCTGGGCTCAAGCAGTTCTCCCACCTTGGCCTCCCAAAGTGCTCAGATTACAGGTGTGAGCCACTGTGCCCGGCCAAAAATCAAAATTTGAAGTAAGGTGTTTTTTAAAAAATTATTTTATTTTTCCTCTTTTAATTTTAATTTTAAAATTGTGGGGTACAATTTAGGGTGAGCTATACAAATATTCATTGTGCAGGTACCCTTGCCGATGAGGTGTGCCCTCCGAAGCACATTTTTTATTGAATGCTTATTGCTTTGACCCCATCTTACGGTTGAAAAATCGTAAGTTGAGTCATGGTAAGCCTGTATAAGCCCTTCAACTCCTTGATTAAAGAGCTTTCTGTCCTCAGGTGAAAGGCCCAAACGGAAGTGGTGACAGAAGGGGAGGGATGTGTTGGCCTCCCCCAGCATGCAAATCAGTGATGTGGGCAGAGGCTTCGGATCCGGTTGTTTACCTTAGGCCAGCTGCTTGAGCGAGTCCTAGGCTCACCTGGAAGGTTGTTAACACAAGCCCCGCCCCGCGCCCCGCCCCCTGACGTGCCCCGCCCCCTGCGCCTTGCTTCTGATTCAGAAGCCGAGAATCGGCATTTCTTTTTTCTTTTTCTTTTTTTCTTTTTCTTTTTGAGTTGGAGTCTCACTCTGTCGCCCAGACTGGAGTGCAGTGGCCGCTCCCGGCCACCGCAGCCTCGACCTGCTGGGCTCCGGCGATCCTTCCGCCTCAGCCTTCCGAGTAGCCGGAATTACAGGCATGTGCTACCACGCCCGGCTGATTTTTTGGTTTTATTGTAGAGATGAAGTCTCGCCTGCCCAGGCGGGTCTCGAACCCGCGGGCTTAGGCAATCCACTCACCTCAGCCTCCCGAAGGCGCGGGATTACAGGCAGCCACCCAGCTCGGCGAGAATCTGCATTTTTAGTGAACTCTCTGGGGATACACTTGCTGCTGGTCTAGGGACCACACTTTTAGAACCACTGACGCAGAGCTGTTCCCAAGCCATGGCACTCTGGCAGAAGCATAATCTTATTTCTTGCAGTAGACTGTAGAGAACCTTTCACCATAGTGTACACTCCCCTCACAATGTGGCTTTGCTGCTCCCCCAGCAGAGATGGAGTCTAGGTCTCTACTCCCTGAATCTCAGCAGATCTTGCTGTGACTTGCTCTGGTCAAAGGAGTGTGATGGAAGCTTCGTTGGGGAAGTTCCCGAGTCCAGATCTCGATAAGCCTTGCCGCTTCCACCTTCTCCCTTTGGGCATTCTGCTGAGATCGCTGTGCAGGGAAGTCAGTCTAGGCTCCTGGAGGTTGAGAGACCACATAGAGGAGAACTGAGGTCTCTGACTGCCAGACCGGAGGGCGTCTTGACTTTTCCAGCCCTGGTGACTTAGCTCAGACAGCTCAACCTCAGCACTATTGATACTTGGGGCCAGATAATTCTTTGTTGTGGGGTCTCTCCTGTGTTCTGTAGAATATTTGCAGCATCCCCGGCTTCTACCCACTAGGTGCAGCAGCACCCCCAGCAATGTCTCTAGGCATTCCCACATGTCCTCTGGGGGACTGGAAGAGGGGAATCACTAGAGAGCCACTACACTAGCTGAATGCAACTGAATAAGTGAGTTCATGGGAAACCAGTTGAGGAACCACCCAGCCAACCTACAAAATCATGAACTAAATCAGTTCTTGATTTAAGCCATTAAGTTTTGGTGGTCCATTATGCAGGGATAACCGAGAGGCTTCTCTTCTAGTCATTCCTCTTGCAGCTCTTCTTCTGTCCTTAGCATCACATGTTAAGAATTAGCTATGCAGGGCATGGTGGCTCATACCTGTAATCCCAGCACTTTGGGAGGCTGAGGTGGGAGGATCACTTGAGGCCAAGAGTTCAAGACCAGCCTGGGCAACATAGTGAGACCCCCCCACCCTAGCTCTACAAAATAAAAAATAAAAAAGTTAGCTGGAGGTGGTGGCGAGCTACTTGGGATGCTGAGGCAGGAGGAACACTTGGGTCCACGAGTTCAAGGTTCAAGGTTCCAGTAAGCTGATGATGCCACTGCACTCTAACCCCGGCAACTGAGTGATACCTTGTGTCTTAAAAAAAAGTACTAGTGACTTCTTTCTTCCACTCTTATATTTATCATCTTTTCCATGAAATAATTGGACAGACATTTAAAAATCTATCCCTTGGCCGGGCTCGGTGGCTCAGCCTTTGGGAGGCCGAGGTGAGTGAACTGCCTGAGCCTGTGGGTTCGAGACCCACCTGGGCAATTTGGAGAGACCTCATCTCTACAATAAATCAAAAATTAGCCGGGTGTGGTAGCGCGTGCCTGTAGTTCTGGCTACTTGGAAGGCTGAGGTGGAAGGATCGCTGGAGCCCAGCAGGTCGAGGCTGTAGTGGCCAGGAGCGTGCCACTGCACTCCAGTCTGGGCAATAGAGTGAGACTCAAACTCGAAAAAAAAAAATCTATCCCTCCAGCAAAGAAGTATAAGGAATGAGACCTTAAGTAATTGCTGAAGGTTACAGAGCTACTTGGAAAAGTCAGCGGTTCTGAATCCTTTAGCCCAGTGCAACTCAAATCCCAAAGTCAGGCTGCCTGGATGTGAATCTTACTCTGCTACTTATGACAAATGTGATCTTGGGCAAGTCATTTAACTTGTTTAATCCTCTGTTTCCTCATCTATAAAAGGAACAAAGTAATATCACTTACCTCATAGGTGTTTCTTTTAAATGAGGTTTTAGTGAGAGGGAACATAGATTGGCAATTTTTTTCTGTGTGGGAGCAGATAGTAAGTATTTTAGGTTTTGCAGACCATATGGCCACACTACTCAACTCTGCTGTTCTAGTGAAACCTGTCATAGACAGTACCTATTCAAATGGGTGTGGCTGTGTTCCAGTGAGACTTGATTCACAAAATTAAGTGGTGGGCTGCATTTGGCTCCTGGACTGTAGTTTGTTGACCCCAGAGATAGAGCATGGAAAGATCTTGACCACTGTCCAGTGCAAGAGAAGCATTTGGTGAGTGATAGCTACTGTTGATATTACCATACTATTATTATTTTATTGAGTCGGGGTCTCACTCTGTTGCCCAGGTGGAGTGTAGGGACACTATCACGGCTCACTACAGCTTCGGCCTCCTAGGCTCAGGCAACTCTTCTGCCTCTGCCTCTTGTGTAGCTGGGGTTACAGGCACATGCCACCATGCCTGGCTAATTTTGTGTTTTCTGATTTTTTGTAGAGACAATGTTTCACTGTGTTGCCCAGGCTGGACTTGAACTCCTGGGCTCAAGCAAACCTCCTGCCTTGGCCTCCCAAAGTATTGGGATTACAGGCATGAGCCACTGTGCCCTGGCTAACTATATTATTATTGTTTCTCTTTCCATTTTTGTACTTTCTTCTTCCATGTTTTTTTTTTTTTTTTGAGTTGGAGTCTCACTCTGTCGCCCAGACTGGAGTACAGTGGCACGCTACTGGCCACTGCAGCCTTCACCTGCTGGGCTCCGGCGATCCTTCCACCTCAGCCTTCCAAGTAGCTGGAACTACAGGTGTGCACTACCACACCCAGCTAATTTTTTTTTTTTAATTTATTGTAGAGATTAGGTCTTGCCAAGTTGCCCAGGTGGGTCTCGAACCCTACGGGCTCAGGCAATTCACTCACCTCGGCTTTCCAAGGCGTGGGATTACAGGCTAAGCCACTGAGCCCGGCCCTTCCATGTTGTTATTTGGTTCCATCTACCGGGTTGGGAGGAGAAATTCAGTTCCCTTCTGGTCAACTGGGATAGCCAGCTTCCAAGATGGCCCCCAGCAGCCTTCAGTTCCATATTCTGGAAGGATAAGAGGGTGCATGGAGAATGGAGGCTCCCATTCCCTGCCCACGGTGAGCAGGGTTGACCTGGTAACCAACAGGGCATGATAGGAAGGACCATGTATGACCCCTGAGACTGGGACATAGAGGACATCCTGCTTCCTGCTTGCTCTCCTTGGGATCACTCACTCTGGAGGAAGCTAGCTGCCATGTTGTGAGGACACTCAAGCAGCTTGTGCTGAGGTCTATGTGGCAAGTAACTGAGGCCTCCTGCCAACAGCCAGCATGTGCTGGCCAACCATATGACCAGTCTTGAAAGTGAGTCTTCCAGCCCCAGGAAAACTGTCAGATGACTACAGTGGCAGACATCATGAAACAAATGAAAGGCCTGAAGCCAGAATGACCCAGCTGAGTTATTTCTGTATTCCAGACGCTCAGAAACTATATGAGATAATAAAGGTTTGTATTGATAATAAGCTACTGAGATATGGGACCGTTTGTTATGCAGCAGTAGATAACAAATATATCAGCTCTCTTAATGGCTCTCTAGTGGCTAACGACTGTCTAGCTTGCGTATGTTTGCTTTCAGGTGAGAGTTTGATGATCAGGCGACACTTTGAGTGACAGAATAATTGCCAGAGCCATGGTCGTTTGGTCACTGCTGCTAAATGTTTTTGAGGATCCCTGGCCTCAAGTGATCTGACCCCTACCTGACCTCCCAGGCACATCTCCCAGAAACTCTCATGCAACCCATGTTCTAGCCATGGCAAATTATCAGTCCTTTGTTATTAATTACAAGTGTGTTAATATTACTGACAATAAAACTACTATTTATGCCACCAGTGTGCTGTGTGCTGTGCCCAATCTTGTTTAATTTTCAACTTCCTTATGAAGACAGTAGACAAATTCCACTGTACTCAGATCAGGACTTTGGGAAGAATTACAGAGCTGGAGCCGAGTGGGGTGTGGACCCGAGTATGCGTGACTTCAGAGTCTGAATTTCTCAGATACTCTCTGCTTTTGAGTATCCCACCCCATCTTTTTTTGAGAGGGAGTCTCACTCTGCTGCCCAGGTTGGAATATACAGGTAGAGGCACAATCATGGCCACCGCAGCCTCGACCTGCTGGGCTCAGGTGATCCTTCTGCCTTAGCCTTCCAAGTAGCTAGGACTACAGGCGTGCACCACCACACCTGGTCAATTTTTTGATTTATTGTAGAGGTGAGGCCTCGCCAGGTTGCCCAGGCTAGTCTCGAACCCCTAGGCTCAGGCAATCCTCTTGCCTCAGCCTCCCAAAGTGTTGGGAGTGCAGGCATGAGTCACCGCACCCAGCTGTCCCTTTGTTTTTCATTGTTGAAACATTGTTTCTTCTTCCTGATGTTCCCTTCCCCCTTCTCCAGCAGGTGAACACTACTTCTATTTCAAGACCCAGCTGAACTGTCACCTCTCCTGTGCCACCTTCCCTGACATTTTTTAGCCAGTTAACAAATACTTATCAAGTCTGCTACATGACAGGCACAGTTCCACAGGCTGGGGAGGCAGCAGTAATAATAACACAAAAGCAAGAGAACAGTAAATCTCCCATAGGTAACATTCTGGTGGAAGAAAATAAACAAGGCTGGGTGCAGTGGCTCACACCTAAAATCCCAGAACTTTGGTAGACTGAGATGGGAGTATTGCTTGACCCCAGGAGTTTGAGATCAGCCTAGGCAACATAACCAGATCTCATCTCTACAAAAAAAAAAATTATCTAGGTGTGGTGGCATGTGCTTGTAGTCTTAGCTACTCGGGAGGCTGAAGCAGAAGGATTGCCTGAGCCCAGGAGGTGGAGGAAAGCTGTGATTGTGCCATTGCACTTCAGCCTGGGCAATAAAGTGTGAGACCCCGACTAAAAAGAAGGGGTCTTACTCTGCTGCCCAGGCTGGTCTCAAGCTCCCGAGCTCAAGTGATCCTCCCACCTCAGCCTCCTGGGTAACTAGGACAATAGGTGTGTGCCACCATGCTTAGCTAATTAAAAAAATATTTTTTGTAGAAATGGAGTCTCACTTTATTGCCCAGAGTGGTCTCAGACTCCTGGCTCCAAGAGATTCTCCCATTTCAGCCTCCCAGAGCCCTGGGATTATAGGCCTGAGCCACCATGCCCAGCCTGGGTGAGTTTTTATTGTACTTTTTCCTCACTTCTTTTTCCATATAATTGCATTTCAGGAAGCTTCCCTGGGTTATTTCTTTTTCTTTAGGTTTTGTGTCTAAGAGCTTCCCGTGAGCCGACCCACAGCATGCAGCAATGAGAAACTCGGGACTTGGCTGAAAGAAACCTTCCAAGCCTTGACTTCCTTGGGCAGCTGGGCCTGTCCCCTGCAGGGGCCCCTCTGGTCTCATGCCGATTTTGGCCTTTGTGAACCACGCAGAACCAGGGCTGACCCTGCTGATCTGTGGATGTGTGGCCAAGACAGGTCCCAGTGTCCCACCGGGCTGTGTGTGAGGGAGGTGGGGAAGCAGGCGATGGCATTCGTGACAGGGTGAGGGAAGAGATTGTTGGCGGGGCTTCGAGGGGTGTGATTAGATTACAGCAGAGTTGCCTGTCTGGCGGAGATGGCGATGCCGCGCTGTTCACTTCTTGTGCAGTGGAGCCCCGGGTGCACACTGGCCAGAGGGCTCTGTTTCTGGAGCCCTCAGCAGTGAGCTGCCCATGAGCACAGAGCCAGGAGGCTCATGCCACCTGCTGCCCTTAACGTCTGCTTTTTACATCTTCATGGCTTTTCCTTCTCTGGCTTTCGTTTTCTGAGTTTGTGTTTTTCCACAATGCTTAGATGTCTACTGAAAAGGTTGCCAACCCCCTGGAATCTTGTCAATCTTAGTGCACTTCTCTTACTCCTCATTGCTTTAAGTGCTTTATTTTTATTTTTTGAGTTGAGGTCTTACTCTTTTGCCCAGGCTGCAGTGCTGTGGCATGATCATGGCTCACTGAAGCCTCGACCTCCTGGGCTCAGGTGATCCTTCCGCCTCAGCCGCCCATGTAATTTACCAGCTAATTTTTTGTTTTTGTAGAGGCGAGGTCTCACTATGTTGCCTAGGCTGGTCTCAAACTACTGGGCTTAAGCAATCCTCCTGCCTCAGCCTCCCAAAGTGCTGGGATGACAGGCATGAGCCACCATGTCTGGTCCCTGATTTCATATGCTAATTGAAATTGACTCACTTTTTTTTCACTTGAAAATCTTAATTCAGCCTTGACTTAAACAATAATATTCAATACATCATGATTAAGACACAGATGACTGTTGGGTCCATCTTCCCTTCTTCAGAAGGGAAAGAAATGGGAGAAACTCATGCAGTGAAGAATTAATACCAAAGAAGAAAAAAAATCAAGACCTTAGTCATCAACAAAAATAAAAAATCATATTTAAGTGTGTTGCTTTCTATCCTGTTTCTATATGTATATTCATGATCACACTGTATGCAATTCCTGTTCTGACATAATATAAAATTATAAGCATTTTCCCCCACGTCACCAAATATTCTTTTCACATGTAGTCATGGTGGCTGCACTTCCTGCGGTGGTCCAGGGTGGCATGACAACTTCCCAGGACCCTCTCCGGACAGGGTCTTTACCACTGAGGGTGCTGATGGGACTCTGGGATGGGTAGGCCGGCCTTCTGCTCTGCTGATGACCTTGAACTTGGGGCCCAGAGATTTGTGCAGTGTGTGATTTGCTTTTCACTGGAATATTCACTGCTGATCATTAGCTCCCATTTGGAGTAGAGGACACAGTGACTTTCATCCACGGCTGACCCTATGAAACTCTTGTTTGCTAAAATGACATGCAACTCCAAACAAAAGTAGCATGATTCCTAATAAGTCCTCCAATCTAGAAAATCCAAGAACCACCTCTCAGAAGTCAGTCAGGGGTCTCGCTCATTGTCACTCCTAGATGGTACATGTAGGTGGCATGTTTCCATTCCCTAATCCTTCTTGTTTGTTCTGGGCAATTCTTCTCCCCTTTCCCCAGATGTGACGACCATTTTGTAAGGAATCAAGCATCTTGGGTGCTCATGGAGTAATATTCTGAGGCCCCACCCTTGCTTCTGAGCACCTCTGTGGCTTCACCTCATCAGTGTCCTTATGTAGTAGCTTGGACAAGCCGACACCATCACCAACCAGGTTTTGTCTGTTCTCTGTTCTCTGTGTCTGAGAGACAGAGTGCGCCTTATGACCCATCAGAAGGGATGGGGTGCCCAGAGCCCTTCAGAAGCACAGCTGGGACTCTGAGGGCTGTGAGGAAAGACATGCCTAGCGCCTGGGGAGGGCTTGTCCAGAGAATCAAATAAGCAATGTGGGACAGGAGAGGCACTGGGGCTCTTCACACCATCTCCTCGAGCCCTAATTAAATGTCTTGTTTGAACAAAATGCCTGAGTACAGAAGACCCCAGTGGTTTCTCTCAGGTGGTTTCTGGTGGCCGCAGGAGCAGTGGCTGCAGGCTGCCTTCTGGAATTTCAGCTGTAATCACTCCAAGCAGCCGGAAGCTGTGGTTGGTGCTCAGGGCCCGAGTGTGGGAGGTGCCTGGAGTGGCTCCACCCTCTCAGCTGGAGGAAAATAATATACCAATGATAATAACACTCAGAAATTAAAAAAGAAAATAAAACAAAAACCTCAAACCTAGATGGCTCCATGTATATCATCACACGGATCCCCAAAGAATGGGAGGACAGGTTCACGGTGCTGGTGGCTCAGAATTTTCATGGTGCTTCTAGAACAATCGCCTCTTCCCAGGCAGGGCAGCCATGAGAGGTGTTGTCATCAGGTCTCTTTCTTCCAGCTGCTCTGTTTGGCTTAGATTCTCAGCCCAGGCCACCCAGGGGCCATGGGCTGCGGGTGGCAGCAGCCCTGCAGCTGCCGCCTCCGAATTCTCCCGGATTCGAGGCCGGGCGCTGGGTGATTACGCTGCCGTTATCTGGGATTAGCTATTTTCACTCCCTGTATTTATATCATGGAGCTGCAGTGTGACGCTGCCAGATGCCAGTGGGGCCAACAGCTTCCTCCTGGGCCCACCTGCTGTTTTGCCAACACCCAGCAAGGTGGCAGTTGGCGGCGACCAGACCTGCCGGCCCCTTTGCCCCCTTCCCAAATATCCATAGTGGGGAAATGAGACAGAGGGAGAGAGACTTGGCTCAGCGGTCGGGGGCAAAGACTGGACTCAGGTTTGAGGGCGGTGGGATGGAGGGCTGGCAGTGGTCCCTGCACAAGACGCCTGTCACCTTCCTAATCCCCTGAAGTCTTCAAGTCTAGGAGCCCTCTCGTCCGCCCCCCAAGCTCTCCACCCCAACCAAGTGCCTCTCCAGTTGCATGTGAAGAGTTCTGAAGGCCCCCATTCAGGCAGCCCAGAAAAGCTCCAAGTGTGGCGAGTCCCAAGCTTAGGCGCAGAGGGATTAAAGGCCCTACCCTGTTTGGCTTGGTTCATGTTTATGTCCTCCTCGCCATCCCTCCCTGTCCCCCACTCCCCCAAGGAGGTGGGGAGATCCTGTGGCTCATGGAAAGCCAGAGGCAACTGTACAGAGGCAGCACTGCCTGTGTTGTTTTTTCTGGGTGGAATTCCCAGGTGTCTCTCTAGAGCCTTTTTCCAATACGGTGGTCTCAGAGCTCCCAGGGCAGGTACAGCCAAGGCCTGTCATTGACGACCCCTGTGGTCCAGGAGAGGGAATGAGTCTTCACGTCACCTTCTCAGGCACAGTGGAAGAAACCCCACCCAAGGTGCCAGGGGCTGGGAGCAAATTCCACTTGCTGATTTAACAGACTCTGCTTTTTTTTTTTTTTGAGTCAGGGTCTCACTCTGTCACCCAGGCTGGAGTGCAGTGGCACAATCATGGCTCACTACAGTCTCGACCTCCTGGGCTCAGACAATCCTTCACCTTAGCCTCCCGAGTAGCTGGGACTACAGGTGCGTGCCACCACATCTGGCTTACTTTTTGATTTTTGTTTTTATTTTTTATAGAGACAAGGTCTTGCTATTTTGCCCAGGTTGCCCTTGAACTCCTGGGCTCAGGCAGTTCTCCTGTCTCAGTCTCCCAAAGTGTTGAGATTACAGACATGAGCCACTGCACCTGGCTAGTTTTTGTCTTAATAAACTTTAAAGTAAATACTTGTTAGTTCTTAAAATCCAGACACTACCACGCACTGAGAAATTCTGGTTTCACTAAAAGAAAGATGAAAAAATGTGGGGATTTCAGGTCACCATGGTGGGCTGGCATGGGGTGGGAGGGAGGGGACGCATCGGATGGGGGCTTACCGTGGATGTGGGCTGGTGTGGGAGGGGAGAGGAGGGTGCCAAAGAGGAACTTCTTGATTGACCAGAGAAGGTAGCATAGCATCTTGTTTGGGGAATAGTCATTCCTTAGGCTGAAAAGGAGAGATATAGTTAAACCCACTAATACAAAGCCTCCGCCTCTGACATGACTATCTTGACCCAGAAAGGTTATTTCCTAGCCCTATCTGTCTATACTGGGACCAGACATCACTTGAGAGGACAGGTCACCTGATGAAGTAGCTACCGGTGACTTTGTGACCTCTGGTATTGAATACTTTTTTTTTTTGAGTTAGGGTTTTATTCTGCCGTCCAGCTGGAATGCAGTGGCACTATCACAGCTCACTGTAGCCTTGTCCTCCAGAGCTCAGGTGATCCTCTCGCCTCAGACTCCTGAGTAGCTGGGACTACAGGCATGAGCCACTACACCTGGTTAACTTTTTGATTTTTTTTGTAGAGACGAGATCTCATTATGTTACCTAGGCTAGTCTTGAACTCCTGAACTCAAGCAGTCCTCCTGCCTTGGCCTCCCAAAGTGCTGGGATTACAGATGTGAGCCACCGTGCCTGGCCTGCATACGTCTTAATTTCTCTGGCACCCGTGGGTGATTCCCCCCACCCTCCCCACTTTGACCCTGTAGGAAGAAGGGACCACTGGCTGGGGAGGGTAAAAGAAATGGCAGCAGAAGGACTGGGCCCAGGAGATCCTGCTTCCAAAGCAAAGGACATAAAAGTGCTACCCGGCCTTCTTCCCAGGCTGCTGAGAGTCAGAGTCCTTCCCGTGTGAAGGCACCCTTTGACCTTCAGGTCCCTCTGGAAGGAGGTGGGGGTGTGTTTCCATCCCACCTGACTCATCACCTTCTCTATTGTATAGAAAGATCACAAGCTCATTGTTGTTATTTTGGAAAATAGACAAGCAGAAGAAAACATAATTTCGCTAGTTAACAAAATGCACCGACAATATTTAGCTGTGGTGCTTCTCGTTCATTTTTCTCTGTGTATTGTTTGCACAACCGAGAATACATGGCATGCAATTTCTGGTCTCATTCTTCCACTTGATATAAATTTATGGGCATTTTCCTACGCCACTGGAATTCTTTACCATCTTTTTTCTTTTTCTTTTTTTTTTTTTTTGAGTTGGAGTCTCACTCTGTTGCCCAGACTGGAGTGCAGTGGCCGCTCCCGGCCACCGCAGCCTCAACTTGCTGGGCTCCGGTGATCCTTCCGCCTCAGCCTTCCCAGTAGCTAGAACTGCAAGCGTGTGCTACCACGCCCGGCTAATTTTTTATTTATTGTAGAGATGAGGTCTCGCCAAGTTGTCCAGGCGGGTCTCAAGCCCGCGGGCTCAGGCAATCCACTCACTTCAGTCTCCCAAAACGCGGGATTACAGGCTGAGTCACTGAGCCCGGCCTTCTTTTTTTTTAAATGAACACTACTAATACTATGGTTTTGTTTTGTTTTTTTGAGGGAGGGTCTCACTCTGAGTGGGATGGTCACAGCTCAACGTAGCTTCAATCTCCAGGGCTCAGGCGATCCTCCCGCCTCAGCCTCCTGAGTAGCTGGGACTACAGTTGTGCGCCACAACACCTGATTAATTTTTTAATTTTTAAAATAGAGACGAGGCCTTGCTATGTTGCCCAGGATGGTCTCGAACTCCTGGGCTAAAACATTCCTCTTGCTTCAGCCTCCCAAAGTGCTAGGATTACAGAATGTGAGCCACCACACCTGGCCACCTTAATAAATTTAATCTTGGTAGCTAAATTTTGTATTTTTGTACATTAAGGATTCCATTTTTTTTTTCTATTCTAAATAATGCTGCGATTAATATCTTTGTTCATATAGTAAAAGCTCCAGTTATTTTCTAAGGATAGGCTCCCAGGAGTGGTACCAGTATAGAGTGTTGGATGAAGAATGAAGAAAAGTATGTTTTGTGTCAAGAAGAGGGAACTATAAGCATCTATATTTGTATGTACATAAAGAAATTATTGAAGACGTCACACAAAAGTAATAACAGTATTTATAACAGTATTTACCTGAAGGTAGGGTGGGATCTGGGTAGACAAACTTAGAGTAAAGAGAGATTTCTCACAAGTACGTATTTTTGCAGTTTTGAAGCCTGTGTATCTATTACTTATTTAAAAAAGAAAAAAGAGGCCAGGCTCGGTGGCTCATGCCTGTAATCCCAGCACTTTAGGAAGCCGAGGTGGGAGTATCACTTGAGCCCAAGAGGTCGAGGCTGCAGTGAGCCATGATCATGCCGCTGCACTCCAGCCTGGGTGACAGAGTGAGACCCTAATTCAAACATAAAAAAATAAAAACAAGTAACAAACTCTTATTGCTGCTTGACTGTGGAACTGGGGAAGGAGTCTCTTAATATTCCCTGTCACACCCAGTGCCAAGCACTCACAGCTAGCAGTTGGATTAGAGATGCTACAGGCTCTTAATAGCCAGGTGAGGACAAGGAGACAGGTCTGCACCACCAAGACATCTGGGGCCCCAGGTTTTCTATCTTGTGGGCCACAAGCCTGTGTGATGGGGGAGAGAGAGAGGAAGTGGAGGGCAGGCAAATTCCTTTTGAGGAAGTCCCATGGAAGCCAGGCACGTCAAGTCTTCCCAGGCACGTCAAGTCTTCGCACCGCCTTTGGTGAGAACTTGGTCAGGGGACCACCCCAACTGCAAAGGCCTTTGGGAAATGTAGTCTCCGCCTGGGCAGCCTGTTATTAAAAGGAAGACGTGGAAAATGAGACTGGGGAATAATTAGTAGTTTTGGCCACTGGGACTTTTATTTAAAAAGAATTAATAGAAATTGTTGGTTGTACCAGATTACTTTGCAGTCTTTTATTTTGTTTTGCTTTTTGATTCGGGGTCTCACTCTGTCACCTAGGCTGGCGTCTGGTGGCAGGATCACTGCTCACTGCAGCCTTGACCTCTTGGGCTCAAGAGATCCTTCTGCCTCTGCCTCGCAAGTAGCTGGGACTACAGGCCCGGACCACCTATATCTGCCTCCTAGACTGGAGTGCAGTGGCATGATCATGGCCCACTGCAGCTTCGACCTCCTGGGCTCAGGTGATCCTTCTGCCTCAACCTCCCAAGTAGCTTGAACTACAAACATGCACCACCACACCTGACTAATTCCACATGGTTCACTGTTGTACCTGATAGTTTAGTGTAATTAAATTTCCTTTCTTGCACAATTTTTCTGTCTGTTGAGATTTCTCTGACCAGTGGTACCTGACTCTTCAACACTCTGTAAACAACTCCATTTCATTTTCTCTAGGGTCCCACCTGTCAGATCAGTATCTTTCTTTTTTTCTTTTTTCTTTTATTTATTTTTTTATATGTCATCCTTGAGAAGGGGCCATGTTAATTTTCTCTAGATTTTCCAATTTTGGTATATGTGCTGCAGAGCAAGTACTCAGTATCTTCCTTGAAATCCTCCTTCCTGGACCTGGTGCAGTGGCTTACACCTACAATCCCAGCACTTTGGGAGGTGAGAGGTGAGAGGATTGCCTGAGCCTATGGCTTCAAGACCAGCCTGGACAACCTGGCGAGGCCTCATCTCTACAATAAATAAAAAAAATTAACCGGGCATGGTGGAGCATGACTGTAGTTGTTCCAGCTACTTGGAAGGCTGAGGCAGAAGGATCGCCTGAGTCCAGCAGGTCGAGGCTGTGGTGGTTGTGAGTGTGCCATTGCAGTCCAGCCTGGGTGACAGAGTGAGACTCCGGCTCAAAAAAAAAAAAAAAATCCTCCTTCCTGCAGCTCCTTGAACTTTCTGCAAAGCCATTGATTGTCCTGGTATTTTCATCCATCCACTTTCTGGGAAATCTGTTTGCCTTTCTCTTGTGTTGGTTCCCTTTTCTCTTGATCTTTTGCCTTCCTAGTTTTCTTGGAGACTGTCCTTCAGACTTTTCTCAGAAAAAATGTACAAGTGGTGAATTTTGAGATCCTGCATGCTTAAAATGCCTTAACTTTTGATTTATAGCCTATCTGGATATAGTGGTTAGAATTAATTTCACCTAATATCTTGAAGATATTTCTCTATTTTTCTTTATCTGTTGAGAAGTCTGTTACCATTTTATCTCTTAATCTTTTTGTATGTGGCTTGATGTTTTTCTCTGTGGATGCTTTCAGTATCTTGCTTTTATCCTTGCTGTTCTGAAATTTCAGAATCATATTTCTTGGTATAGTCATTTTATCAGTTGTTGTGCTGAGAGCTTTGAGAACTTCTAAAATCTGGAGATGCATTCCCTGCAAGTCTGTGAACTTTTCTTATATTATTTTTATGATGATTTCCATTTCACCAGCTCTCATTTTCTGGGACTACTATTACTTGGATTTTTATGTTAGACTTCCCCAATTGATTAGCTTATTTCTTTAAAAATTATTATTATTATTATTTCTGTTGTAGTTTCATTCTGTCATCTAGGCTAGAGTGCAATAGCATGCTCATGGCCACTGCAACCTCGACCTGCTGGGCTCACGCAATCTTTTCACCTCAGCCTTCCAAGTAGCTGGAACTATAGGTGTGTGCCACCACACCTGGCTAATGTTCTGATTTATTGTAGAGACAAGGTCTTGCCAAGTTGCCCAGGCTGTTCTCAAACCCCTGGGCTCAAGCAGTACTCTCATCTCTGCTTACCGAAGTGCTGGAATTACAGGTATGAGCCACTGTGCCTGGCTATTATTATTATTTTTGAACTGAAATCTCATTCTCACACCCAGGCTGGAGTGCAGTGGTACCACCACAGCTACCAAAGCGTCAACCTGCTGTGCTCAGGCCAACCTTCTGCCTCAGTCTTCCAAGTAGCTGGAAGTACAGGCATGCACCACCACTTCAGCTAATTTTTTGATTTATTGTAGAGATGAGATCTTGCTAAGTTGCCCAGGCCGGTCTTGAACCCCTAGGCTCAGGAAATCCTCTTGCCTCCACCTCCCAAAGTGCTGGGGTTACAGGCATGAGCCACTGCGCCCAGCTCTTATTTCTTTCTAATCTTTTCTCACCTGTTTCCATCTCTCTGACTTTTTATTTGGAAGAGGGATATTTCAAGGGATTATACTAGAATTCACCTCTTTAAATATACAATTCAGTTGTCTTTAGTATATTTGCAATGATTGCATCACACCCATTAATTCCAGAATGATTTTATCACCCCAAAAAGAAACCCTGTACCCATTAGCAATCACTTTCACTCCATCCACCCCAGCTCTTGGAAACCACTAACATCATTACTATCTGCATAGACCTGTCTATTCTGGACAATGGTATAAATAGAATCATACACAGTATGGCCTTTTGTATAGGACTTTTTTCACTTAGCATAACACTTTCTTTTTTTTTTTTTTTTTTTTTTGAGTTGGAGTCTCACTCTGTCGCTCAGACTGGAGTGCAGTGGCCGCTTCCGGCCACCGCAGCCTCGACCCGCTGGGCTCCGGTGATCCTTCTGCCTCAGCCTTCCAAGTAGCCGGAATTACAGGCATGCACTACCATGCCCGGCTGATTTTTTGATTTATTGTAGAGATGAGGTCTCGCTGCCCAGGCGGGTCTCGAACCCGCGGGCTCAGGCAATCCACTCACCTCAGCCTCCCAAAGGCGCGGGATTACAGGCTGAGCCACCGAGCCCGGCTTAGCATAACACTTTCAAGGTTCTTTTTTTTTTTTTGAGCCCGAGTCTCACTCTGGTGCCCAGCCTGGAATTCAATGGCACGCTCATGGCTGCTGCAGCCTCAACCTGCTGGGCTCAGGTGATCCTTCTGTCTCAACCTCCTAAGTAACTGGAACTACAGGTGTCTGCCACCATGTCTGCCTCATTTGTTTTTTCTTTTCTTGATTTATTGTAGAGACAAGGTCTCTCCAAGTTGTCCAGGCTGGTCTTGCACCCTTGGGCTCAGGCAATCCACTCGCCTTGGCCTCATTAGCTCACATTAGGTTCTGAGCTGACAACTTGATGCCTCTTCTTCCTGGGCCTATCTGGGGATCTGCAGAACAGTTTGGCCCTCTCTCTCCATCTTCCGCCATGATGTCGGTGCCATGCAGAATCACAAGTTAAAATAAACCTCTCTTCTTTATAAATGATCCACCTTTTGTGTATTTCTTTATAGCAATGCAAAATGGATTGATACAGTACCTGTCATCAGGCGTGCAGTACGTGGATCAGATGGTAAGTGCTAAACAGAGGCATTTGTGTAATCACTTCATTCAATACATATTTATTGATCACCTGCTATGTGTGAACACTGTGCTAGGTACTGGGACATCAGGTGACAGTAAGAAAGACACATCCCTACTCTCAAGAAGCTTACATGTTAGGGAGATATCTAGACAAGCAAACAGACCATTGCAATGCAGTGGCAAATACAAGGATGGTAAGTGAGGGAGAGAGGACCCATAGGTAGGTGCACTTAACTTGGACTTGGAATAAAGCGTTGACCTTCCAGAACACTTTCTCACATTAGGTTCTGAGCTGAGAAAGCCACCCCACATCTGTCCTTCCCACCATCCAATAACATCTTCCTTTGACGTGGAGAGATTCCTTGCAGCCTCTGGAAGATAAAGATACTCAAAACACCAACACTGCTTCTGTGGGAAACTGGCCCAGAGCCTGGTCCTCCTTGGCTGCCGCATAGACACCATTCCAGCTATGAAGGCTGGAGCAGGAGGCTTGGGCTTTCAGACAGGTCTGGCCACGTGGTGAGTGGCCGTGTGGACAGAAATGTGTTTTGAATCCAACTCTGTTTCCTGGGTTTATTCTCAGTGCTTGAATGTGCTAGGAGGGGACAGAAGCCAGGACAAGAGCCTCCCTCCAGGAGAGCTGAGGTGTCAGCGAGAATAAACTGAGGGCTAGAAGCTAAGAGACTGGGAATCATCGTGAACTGAGATACATCATGTCACAGAGTGCTACAGTCACCACCACCCTTTTTACTTCTCCCTGATGTCTTTTTCCTTCTCCCACACTCAATGTCAGATAAAAGGGGACCAATTTTGCATTGATATTAGCCCAGGTCAGGGAGGTGGCAGGGACCAGGGGATGCCTGTGTCCCTTGCTGGGCCTCCAGAGAGATGGTGGGTGTTGAGGGGTCTGGGGGTGGGGTTGTGGGCTCCTCCTCAGTGTGGTAGCACAACCAGATAAGAATGACTGCTGCATTTGTTTCTTTCCCGGGGCAGAAATAGACTGGGGGTATATAAACTGTGCCAGCTAGATTTAGCCGAATATATTAAGAAGTTTTTTTTTTTGAGTTGAGGCTCACTCTGTTGCCCGGGCTAGAGTGCAGTGACACGATTACAGCTCACTGCAGCCTCGAACTCTTGGGCTTGGGTTGATTCTGGCTCAGCCTCCCGAGTAGCTGGGACTACAGGCACATGCCAACACACCCGGCCAATTTTTTCTCCTTCCTTCCTTCCTTCCTTCCTTTCTTCCTTCCTTCCTTCCTTCCTCTTTCTTTCTTTCTTTCTTTCTTTCTTTCTTTCTTTCTTTCTTTCTTTCTTTCTTTCTTTCTTTCTTTCTTTCTTTCTCCTTCTTTCTTTCCTTCTCTCTCTCTCTCTCTTTCCCCCCTTTCTTTCTGTTCTTTTGTAGAGATAAGGTCTCGCCATGTTGCCCAGGTTGCTCTCAAACTCCTGGGTTCAAGCAATCCTCCTGTCTTGGCCTCCCAAAGTGTTGGGATTACAGGCGCGAGCCACTATGCCTGGCCAGGAAGCCATTTCTAATCATGTATGTCTTCATGGAAGAACAAACTGCCTCATAGAACAAGGATGCAACTTTGCAGTCTAAGTGGAGATTAAAAGTTGTTCCAGTGGTGCTGGCCCTTCCAAGTCTTGACTATAATTCAATAGTAATTAAATAGAAATCAATATCTACTGAGTACAGACCATATGTCACTTTACATGTATGAACTTACTTAATCCTTGCAACAACCTGTGTAAGTAGGTA
The DNA here is from genome assembly GCA_027257055.1 of Cephalopachus bancanus. Classification (NCBI taxonomy): domain Eukaryota; kingdom Metazoa; phylum Chordata; class Mammalia; order Primates; family Tarsiidae; genus Cephalopachus; species Cephalopachus bancanus. The sequence goes on from JAPVLO010000007.1 coordinate 1,060,555, forward strand.
TTGTTGCTATTGTTACTGGTCCATTTTACAGATGAAGCATTTAAGGCACAGAGAGGCTGCCAAGAAGTTTTGGTTCTTTTTTCCATCAAAGTTGTCAGAGTGAAAGCCATTCTGTTAAGAGGTTGAGAGCTAGAGCACCAGTGAACTTGAACTCAAGTGTGTCACACTTTGCCAGCTAAGTACCCTTGGGAAAGTTCCTTCCTATCTCTGAGTTTCAGTGCTCTGTTCTGTGAAATAGGCACAATAACAGCGCCTTCCTTATCAGTCCCCTACCTAATATATAGATGCTAGCTAAAACCCAAGCCAGCATAACCCAAATTACACTGATTTCTCTCTCTCCTCCCCTCCCCTCCCCCTTCCCCTCCCCTCTTCCCCTCCCCCCTTCCCCTCCCTCACTCCCTCTCTCCTTTACTCCCTCTCTTCCTCTCTCCTCTCCTCTCCCTCAACAGGGTCTTGCCATGCTGCCCAGGCTGTTCTTGAACTCATGATCTCAAGAGATTCTCCCACCTCGGCTGCCCAAAGTACTGGGATTCCAGCCAAATTACGATTCATAAGACATCCTTTCTTTTGGCACATTCACAAACACCGTCTACACGCTGCTCTTTCATGTGAATTCTGGGGAACTATGGCTTGAATTGAGTGACTCGACCTTGGGACTTTTTATACACAGGCAGAGACTTAGTCTCTACAGGCCAGTGTGATGTGAAGGTCTCTCTGTTGATGCCAAGGGACAGAAGAGTCAGGGAGTAGGGACAGGTGAGAAGCAAGGGGTGGAACCAGGACCCAGGAGCACCTTCCGAGACTCTACCTTGCCCTCCTGCTGCTGGAAGACTGTTGCCCCAGCAACATGCATCCAGGCCTGATGGCACACAGATACCACACATGCCACCATGCAGATACCACACATGTCACCACGATGATGCAGACAAGGGTCTCTGGTGACGCTTTTTGTCCCCTGCCTGGTGTTTAAGGCCAAGCCCAGGTCCTGCCCCTCCAGGTGGTTCTAACTGAGTATGAGGCAGAAAGAGCCTGGCATTGGGAAGGAACACACTTGGGCCCTAATCCTGGCTTGGCCAGCAACAAGCCATGCGGCTTCAGCCAGCAACTAATGACGCTGTCAGGCTCCAGTTTCCAGCTATAAAAAGTGGGTGGAAAGCGTCACCTGCCACTGCATGAGATTGCTGAGCATGTCAAATGGTCTCATGTGGGCCGGGTGTGGTGGCTCACCCCTGTAATCCCAGGACTCTCGGAGGCTGAGGAGAGAGAATTGCCTGAGCCCAAAGGTTTGAGACCAGCCTAGGGAGCATAGTGAGACTTTGTCAGTACAAACAAGTTAAAAAAACAAAACAAACTAGCAGGGTGTGGTGGCACATGCCTGTAGTCCCAGCTACTTGGAAGGCTGAGGCGGAAGGATTGCTTGAGACCAGGAGGTGGAGGCTGCAGTGAGCTCCATCCTGGGCAGCAAAGTGAGACCTTCGACTCAAAAAAAGGGGGAGGCTAATGTACATAAAGCGCCCAGTGTAGAGCTTGGTGCCTCATACATGGGGATGCTTAACACCTGGCAAATGATTATTATTATGACAGGAGGAGGCAATAAACCAAGTCAGCTCAGATAAGAGATTATTACAGAATAGAACCTCCTGCCGCTTTCCTCCATTCTCTCCTCCTCCTGTGAAGTTCTACGTCTCTGTAGGAAACAGGGCTAACCCAATAAAAACATGCACTCTGCTTTTCTGATGTGTCTTATTTTTATTTTTGAGTTGGAGTCTCTGTCGCCCAGGCTGAAGGGCAGTGGCACACTCCTGGCTGGCCACCGCAGCCTCGACCTGCTGGGCTCCGGCAATCCTTCTGCCTCAGGCTTCCAAGTAGCTGGAACTACAGGCGTGCGCTATCACGCCTGGCTAATTTTTTTTTTTGAGTTGGAGTCTCACTCGGTCGCCCAGTCTGGACTGCAGTGGCCGCTCCCGGCCCCCGCAGCCTCGACCTGCTGGGCTCCACGATCCTTCCGCCTCAGCCTTCCGAGTAGCTGGAATTACAGACATGCGCTACCACGCCCGGCTGATTTTTTGATTTATTGTAGAGATGAGGTCTCGCTGCCCAGGCGGGTCTCGAACCCGTGGGCTCAGGCAATCCACTCACCTCAGCCTCCCAGAGGCGCGGGATTACAGGTTGAGCCACCGAGCCTGGCTAATTTTTGATTCATTGTAGAGACAAGGTCTCGCCAAGTTTCCCCGGTGGGTCTCAAACCCGCTGCTCAGGCAGTCCTCTCACCTCGGCCTCCCAAAGTGCTGAGATTACAGGCTGAGCCAACGAGCCCAGCCTCTGATGTGTTTTAATGAGCTGGCATTTTCTTTTTCTTTTTTTTGAGTCGAAGTCTCACTCTGTCACCCAGACTGGAGAGCAGTGGCACACTCATGACCACCACAGCCTCGACCTGCTGGGCTCAGGCGATCCTTCCGCCTCAGCCTTCAAGCTGGAACTACAGATGTGGGCCACCGTGCCCAGCTAATTTTTTAATTTATTGTAGAGGTGAAGTCTCGCCAAGTTGTCTAGGCTGGTCTCAAACCCCTGGGCTCAGGCAATCCTCGGGCCTTCACCTCCCCAAATGCTTGAATTACAGATGTGAGCCACCATGCCCGGCTGACATTTTCTTAAGAGTTCTCTGAAGACCATCTGTACCAGAATGCACAGGACATCTGCTGTGGACATCTAGGGGTTTAAGGGAGCCAGAAACATCAGGAGCTGTTTCCTACTACACCATACTCATCAATAGTCCCAGCATATATACATACATTTGAGTCAGAGTCTCACTTTATGGCCCAGGCTGGAGTACAATGGCATGAACATGGTTCATTGCAGCTTTGATCTTCTGGACTCAGGTCATCCTTCTGCCCCAGCCTCCTGAGTAGCTGGGACTACAGGCATGCACCACCATGCCTCGTTAATTTTTTTTGTAGAGATGAGATCTTGCTATGTTGTCCAGGCAGATCTCAAACTCCTAGACTCAAGCAATCCTTCTAATTTGGCCACCCAAAGAGGTGGGATTACAGGTGTGAGGCGCTGCACCCAGCCAATAGTCTTAATATTTAAAAAAATGAATAAATAACATGAACACTAAACAGAATATAGGAGAAAATAACTCTTAATCCTACCACCTTAGCAATTCAATATTTATTTCTGTTTTTTGTCTATAAGTATATGTAATTTTTAGATGTTTGTCATCAAAATATAGAATATATTTTGCATTCTTCTTTCCACTTATATACTTTTCCCAAATTGCTGCATAATCTTCCTTATAATTTTATTTTGAGATGGAATCTCACTCTGTCACCCAGGCTGGAGTGCAGTGGTACATTCACAGGTGATCCTTCCATCTCAGCCTCCCAGTAGCTGGAACTACAGGTGTGTGCCACCACGCCCAGCTAATTTTTTTATTTACTGTAGAGACAAGGTCTCCTCAAGTTGTCCAGGTTGGTCTTGAACCCCTGAGCTCAGGCAATCCTCTCGCCTCTGCCTCTCAAAGTGCTGGGATTGCTGGTATGATCCACCGTGCCAGGCTCCATCATTTTAAGTTTAAAAGTTCATTGAGGTGAATTTTTATAATTTAAGGGGCCATTAGTGTCATGTATGTGGTGTGTAATTATTTTATCATTCATGGATAAGTCTGACTCACATAGCTCCCTGCCTCTGCCTTATTTTGTCTCCTTATCTCTTGAAATACATTTGTTTTTCAGCAAGTATCACTTTTTAGGACTGGCAGGTTTCCTACCTTTGCTCCGAGTTGTGAGAAGTTGCCTGTCTTTTCTTTAAGTCTAGAATTGCCCTGAGTATGGAGAATGGCCTGGTCCTGTTAGTCTAGGCTGAGGAGTGAAAAAAGAGTGTGGCGATCTCCGGCAGGTTGAAATCAGAAGCTCAACGTTGCCTTCAAGTGAGAACACACAGGAACTGCAGGGCTGGGAGCCGAGCTCTGCCTTAGCTGGGCACTTTGGTTTGGGGTGTAGAGTTGAGATCTTAGGAGGCACTAACTGGATTCAGAGACAAATCTGGGAAATTAGATGACAATCACTAGGCAGAAGACTTTCTCAACAGCTTTTATTCCATTCAGTTTTATGATTTCCTCCTAGAAGAAAGAGGGAGAGGGGAAGAGGGGAGAGGAGAATGTGAGTATAGCTGTTATTAATTAATTAAACGCCGACTGCATGCCAATCTTTTTGCTAGGTGGTTTACAATCATCAATGCTTAGTTTTACAACAATGCTCTTAGAGTTGCTATTTTACAAATTAGAAAACCGAGGCTGAGAGAGATCAACTCATTTGCCCAAAGTCACCCAGCTGTTAGATGCAGGAACCAGAACCAAATCAAGTATGTTGGGTTCGAAGCCCCGCCAGTTTAGTAACACCCAGCTGATCTCCCCATGAAACTGTTAGGATGAGGGTAACCTAGGCCAGGTTAGATTGGCAAATCTCCAGATCAAACCTGTCACTTCTGATACTCGTGGCCCACCCCTCAAGCTGTGCCCCTCAGGCCCCACTGAAAGTCTCATCTTCTTCGTCAATGGGCTAGGGTACTTTGCTTGTGGAGACTGTGGCACCAAGCACCAAGCCCTCCATCCCCCGAGGACCAACCCTAGTTCTGTAAAGGCAGTTTCGGAAAACCAAGAAACGTGGATTTCCCTGTGGCTCAGGGCATCCTGGCCCTGATGCTCAAGGACCCAGCATGTCACCTGCCCTGGAAGGTGACAGCCAGCTGGTCCTCCTGCCCCCAGGGCTAAGGAGGCGGGACCAGCATCAAGTCCTAACTGCTCGCCCCTTCCTTTAAAAACAGGCTGGGGATGGTGGCTCACACCTGTAATCCCCTACTTTGGGAGGTTGAGGCAAGAGGATTGCCCAGGAGTTAGAGACCAGTCTGGGCAACATAGCGAGACCTCATCTCTACAAAAAATAAAGAAAATGGCCAGGCATGTTGGCCTGTGCCTGTAGCCCCAGCTACTCAGAAGGCTGAGGAGGAAGGATTGCCTGAGTCAGGGAGGTCGAGGCTGTGGTGAGCTGGAATTGTGGCCCTCCAGCCTGGGCGACAGAGTGAGACCCTGACTCAAATAAACAAAAACAGTATTCATGAGACTAAAACCCCAAAAAAGTTCAAAAAAGGAAAAGCAAACACACAAAAATCTTCACAATCTCAATTTCCAGATAGTCTCTGTCAATTAAAAAAAAAAAGAATACATCACAATGGCAAACAGTCATTTGTGCATTTCAGCACAGAAATGCAGAAAATAAAAAGTAACTCCCCCTTCCTTCGGGAACTTCCTTTCGCACAGACCAGCAGACAAGTAACACATGCAGTCATCTGCATACTTTTGGCGTGTACACCGGTGGTCGCACCCCGCGTCCAGCACGTTGCTTTTCTCATCCAGGGCACGCGGGATCCTCGCAGCAGCAGGGGCGCGGGGCGGAGGCTGGGGTTCTCCTGGGGGCCCGCAGGGTCGCGGCCAGCGCCGGGGCTGTTTCAAGGCGCCCATGAAGCGGGGCTGGTTGGTTGTCACAGTGTTTTCTCCAGCGCCCCGGACAGGCCCTCGCCAGCCCGGCCGGCTGCACGAACGCGCCCACAGCGAGGGCGAGCCCGGGACCCCGGCGCCCCTGCTCGCCCCCTGCTCGCCCCGCCCCGGCGTGGGCGGACGCCGGCGGATGCCGAGCTGCTGCCCCCTCGTGGCTAACCAGGCGGGTCCCAGTAAACCAGCATCGGGCCCATTCCTCCGACACCAGGGACCCTCCGCTCATCAACCCATTCTCGGGGGCTTGGAGGGAGGAGAATCTTTGGTCTTCACGCCTCGAGGCTCACCCAGTGGCTGAGTCCGGCTTCCCCGTGCCTCAGCCAGGCAGCTGTGGACACTGGTTGGAACAAGGACGGTCGGCTGCTCCTCTGATTGGGTGCCTGCCATGCGTCTGTTCTGGGTGCTAAAAAGTAAGAGTTCTCTTATATTCCAATGGAAAGGCCTGTTGGAGTCAGATAAGTTTAGCTCTGTCGTTTATCTGCTGAGTCTATTCATCCGTCTATCCATCCTCTCATTTATCCATCCGCCCACGAATTCATCCATCCATCCATCCATCCATCCATCCGTCCATCATCCATCTACCCATCTATTCATCTATCCATCCACCATCCATCTACCTACCCCCATCCATCCATACACTTAGCCATCCATTCACTCATCATCCAGCCATTCATCCATCCATTTGTACATCCATCCATCTAACCATCCGCCTCTCTTTTATCCATCCACCCACTAATTCATCCGTCCATCTATGCATCCATCCACCCACCTATCCCCCATCCATCCATTTACCCATCCATCCATTCATTCCTTCAATCTTTCAAAATTACTTGTTGTCAACTTGAGCACTTCTAGTGCTAAGCTCTGAGAACTTGGATGAGTTTTTACCTCTCTGAACCTCGATTTCCTCATCTGTAAACTGAGTATAATGACCTCTAAATCTTGCAAAGTTGTTGGGAAGACTGAATGAAATATCATAGATGGACTATCTGGTACACTGTAGATGCGCTGTAAATGGTATTTGTTAGATCTGAGGTTTAGAAGACACCTCATCTCCTGGAAGCTTATACTCTACTTAGGGAGACCTGATATAGACACAGAAAGCAGTTGGAGACTTTTAACACATGTAAGACCATTTCATAGGCATGTGTGTGCATGCACGCATGTGCACAACTGTAGTCCTGCAGGAGGAGATAGTGCCAGGTGAGGGACAGGCATGAGCTTCTTGAGCAGGTGAGTCTCCAGACAGACACTCAAGAATTGGGATTGCTCGAGAGAAGAGGAGAGGTCGTGTCAGGGCCAGGGGTGGCTCAAGCAAAAACACTCTTTCACAGAAATGCCTTGGTTTTACCTGTATTTTGCCCATCAGCCATGGCTTCCGCCCAATACCCAGTGGTGGGCCCTGTCAAGACAGCCTGTTCCCTGGGGCAAGGCGGCAGCTTACCTATTCTGAGAGTAAAAAACCAGCAAGAGCCACATTAACCACCGGTTGCTAAATTCAGTTAGCCCAGGAATCCCTTCAGAGCCCAGACAGAATTTGCTAGCATGCTTGGGGAGGAGGGCTCAAAGATTCTGACTCAGTCAAAGATTATTAAGCACTTGCTACTTGCCAGTGACTATGAGGCATTTTGCTGGATTCTTTATAAATACCTGTGAGGTGGGATTATCACATCTATTTTCAGACAGAGAGACTGTGGGTCAGAGAGGATAAATGCCCTACCCAGGACCACACAGCCAGTAGATGCGGTCAGGGTTCCAACCCAGGTCTCCTACTTCATTGGTTTCCCCCTATATCCCTTGCACCTTCTCTCCTACTCTTTTCTGGAGTTTAGCTCCAGAGAAGAACCACTTCCCTGTAACTGGATCTTCCATGTTTTGGCCTGAGCCTCAGGGAAGGCTCCCTTCCCATCAGAGATGGCATAAGTGACTCCTCCTCATCCAAAGTGGTTGGAGGGAACTCAGGAAGCCCAGGGGGTTTCCCTCTCTTTACAATTAACCTATCCACTGAGGTGGACAGGTCCAATAAATAAACTCTAACTCTGAGCACTGGCTCAGAATTTTCAGTCTCACTCTGTTAGGTAAACTATGCAGTGTCCTGCTGTGAGAAGCCATGACATCTTAGTGGGTTACAAAGATTTTTTTTTACTTTGCAGTGCCTACTTTAGATCACTTCATTTTTTTTTTTTTAGGAAATAACTTTTTAAAATCAGGGAACAGTGGCTCACACCTATAATCCCAGCACTTTGGGAGGCTGAGGCAAGGAAGATCGCTTGAGGCCAGGAGTTTGAGACCAGCCTGGGCAACATAGCAGGACTCCATTTCTACAAAAACTTAAACATAATAATAATAAACAATGAAACTATGCACCATTGAGAAGAATGCAATCATATATGCTCCCTGTGTGGAGAAACATCCACACGAAGACACAGTAAATGAATAAGAGTGCTACAATGTGTATCTGACCCAGGTTCACAAACATCCTGTACAGAATTTCTGTCATTTATTTATTTATTTATTTATTTATGAGTTGGAGTCTCACTCTGTCACCCAGACTGGAGTGCAGTGGCTGCTCCCGGCCACCGCAGCCTCGACCTGCTGGGCTCCAGAGATCCTTCCGCCTCAGCCTTCCGAGTAGTCAGAATTATAGGCGCACGCTACCACGCCCGGCTAATTTTTTGATTTATTGTAGAGATGAGGTCTCGCCTGCCCAGGCAGGTCTCGAACCCGCGGGCTCAGGCAATCCACTCACCTCAGCCTCCCAAAGGCGCGGGATTACAGGCTGAGCCACCGAGCCCAGCTTCATTTATTTATTTATTCATGCATTTATTGAATTGAGACCTCGCCCCATCACCCAGGCTGGAGTGCAGCGGCACACTTGTAACTCATTGCAGCCTTGACCTCCTGGGCTCAGGCAAGCCTTCCGTCTCAGCCTCCCAAGTAGTGCTACCACACCCGGCTAATTTTTTTATTTTTTGTAGAAATGTGGTCTTGTTATGGTGCCCAGGCTGGTCTCGAATCCCTGGGCTCAAGTGATTCTCCCTCCTTGGCCTCTCGAAGTGCTGGGATTATAGATGTGAGCCCCTGTACGCAGCCAATTTTCGTCTTTGTGTATAGACATCATTACTTAGTTGAATATGCACCAAATTATTTATGGAGATGTGAGGATTGTTTATTCTTTCTATATTATTTTTAATATTTCTCTGATTTTAAATTGTGTGTCACATACAGGAGTAAGAGGCTGGCCTTCACTGTCCAAAGCAGGTGGCCTCGTTCTAGGAGGAGGGTGGTGACAAGGCCAGTGGGGACGTGGGGTGTGCAGGTCCCAGCGTGTGTGTGTGTCTGGCAACATGGGGTGTGAGTGAAAAAGGAAGGTGGGAAGTGGCTGTGAGGTGGATGGTTGACTGTGTGGGCTTGGGCCACTCATTTCCCCCTGTCTGGCAGAACACAGGCTGAGGCCACCAGGAGGAGGTGGCCCCACACGTCTGCAAGGTGCTTTAGTTCCTGTGTCCATTTCACACAGGCCCCCAACACCTCTACCACGTGGAGAATATTATCATCTCTATTTGTCAAATGAGGAAACTCAGGCCCAGAGTGGGTAAGTGTCCAGAGTCACATAGCTCTTGGTAGAGCCCAGTTTTGAGCCCAGGTCCTTGGACAAGGATCGTCCCTCCCTCACTCTCTCTGTGAGAAAAGATGCCTAAGGGAGTGAAGGGGCTGGGCTTTGACCCAGATGGAAGCCCATGAGGTCAGAGGTCAGGCCACAAACCACAAGCCTTCCTCCCTATCAGAGCTGCAAAATGGCGGCCCACACAGGGGCTTTGTTTGGATGGCTCGGTGCTTTTCACTCTTTTTTAATTTAAAAATTTTTCCAAAAAATTTTTGTAAAGATGGAGTCTTGCTATGTTGCAAAGGCTGGTCTCGAACTCCTGGGTTCAAGCAATCCTTCTGCCTCGGCTTCCTAAAGTGCTGGGATTACAGGCATGAGGCATCACATTGGGCCAACTATTGCACCTGGCCCGGCTCAGTGTTTTTAAAAAGATTTGAGTTAGTTGCCAACATTTAAAAATCAGGTTTCATGTTAAATTGAAATGTCCAGCTTTTCTTGAAAATATTGGACTCCTTATTCCCGTAAAGCAATCTGCTGGCTGTTGGCTGCCTCCCCCTCCTGCTGCTTCCAGGACACCACAGTCCCCACCACTCCCTCTTGTCTCCCACCTCTGGTCTGTCACCGTTAAGTGAAGTATAAGCCATGGAGACAGCAGGTCAGAGTATGGGCTGTGGAGCCAGAGATTCTGGATTTGAATTTTACCTTCTGGCTTTGTCACCTGGAATGAGTTAGTTAACTGCTTGCTGCCTGAGTTTACAAAACTGTAAAATGGGGGACAATAAAAGTACATATCTCGCAGGGCTGTTTGGAGAGGCTTAAAGGAATTAATATATAAAAAGTGCCTGGTGCGTTGAAAACATTATTTGAATGTTGACTCTTTTTTTTTGAGTTGGAGTCTCACTCTGTCGCCCAGACTGGAGGGCACGCTCCTGACCACCGCAGCCTCGACTTGCTGGGCTCTGATGATCCTTCCGCCTCAGCCTTCCAAGTAGCTGGAACTACAGACGCGTGCTACCACACCTGGCCAATTTTTTGATTTATTGTAGAGATGAAGTCTCACCAAGTTGCCCAGGCAATCCACTCACCTCAACCTCCCAAGGCGCGGGATTACAGGCTGAGCCCCCGAGCCTGGCTGAATGTTGACCTTATTATTGTTTTTTAGTTGGAGGTATCTGCATTTTTTGATTGTTGCTCTGCTCTTACAGTGACACGTTTTTCTCTTCTTTTCCTCCCTTCCCTCCCTCCCTCCCTTCCTTCCTTCCTTGGGTTGAGTCTCCCTATGTCGCCCAGGCTGGGATGCAGTGACACAATCACAGCTCACTGCAGCCTTGACCTCCTGGACTCAGGTGATCCTTCTGCCTCGGCCTCCTAAGCATCTGGGACTACAGCTGTGCACCACCACGCCTGGCTAATTTTTTGATTTTTTGTAGAGATGAGGTCTCACTATGTTCTCCAAGCTGGTCTCAAACTCCTGAGCTCAAGCAATCCTCTTGCCTCGGCCTCCCAGAGTGCTGGGATTACAGTCGTGAGCCACTGTGCCTGGCCTCATTTTTTTTTTAAGAGATGGGATCTTGTTACGTTGCCTAGCCTGGTTTTAAACTCCTGACCTTAATCCATCCTCCCGCCTCAGCCTCCCAAGGGCTGGGATTATAGGCCTGATAAATGCTTTTTCTTCTTGAAATACCAAACTCCATCTCCACCTGACCAGGTGAATAGAAGAGTTTGTAGAGAGTGGGTAGGTATGAACCCACCTGAGGTGAGAGCCAAGCGAAGCGAGCAGAGTGAAGGTTCCTGTGAGAACCCTGGTGGCCTCCACCAATGCTGCACCTCTGGGGGCTGCCACTCCTGGCTGGGACCCTGCCCTAATCTGGGAACGCCGCGCAGGCTGTCACTCAGCATCCCTGACACCCCGGCCTGTCAGGCTGCACCCGGCTCCGCCTGCTCAAAATCAGAGACTTCCAGGCCCACTGCTGAGGCCACCTAAACAAAGACGGTTATCACCGGGCTCCCCACGTCTCAGCGGGCTGCTGGTCCTGCTCTGGACAGCGTAAAAAATCAGGTTCGGTGACAGAGGCAGGCCTGAGAGCGCTTTGGGAGGGCAGCTGGGATCTGAGCTGTCAGGCAGGGGCGAGTCAACACACCCGGCCAGCTGCGGCCCTGCACAGAGAGGGCCGGCGCTGACGCTGTGCAGAGCCGGGTTGGCTATTTATAACCCCTTGATAATAGAGCCCATTCATCCCCGCCCAGGGCCCTAATCACGCCAGAGCGAGGCTGACAGCCTCGTTATTAACTTCACAAAATGGGAGTTGGGCTGTGTCAACAGAGGCCACTGCTGTCACCCAGACGCGCGGCCTTGCCCTTCGCGGTGGCAGGGGGCAGTCAGGGAAGAGGAGGAAGCCTGGCCTGCTTCCAGACCAAGCACATTGCTATTTCCTGACTTCAGAGGGGTTTCGGGAGGTTCCGCTTCCAGGGAACAGAACGACTCTTCCCTCTTCACTGGGAGCTGGGGTCCGCTGGGCACCCCACGCCCCTGTCTGGAGGCGACATCTTGGTCCCTGGAAATATGTGTGAGCATATTAAAAGGGACCTTGGGATCTGCTCACCTGGGGTTAAATGCTGGGCCCAATTCAGCCCACAGCCGTGCTTCATCTGGCTTGCAGAATATTCAGCATACTTAAAAAATTGAGGTAAAATTCACATTACATAACATTAGCCACTTTACAGAGGATGCAATTCAGTGGTACTTACCGCGTTCGCGGTGTAGTAAGGCTGTCCACGTCATCTAGTTTGAGATCACCCCAGGAGAAGACTGCCTGGGCATCAGGCAGTCACTCCCACTCCCCTCCTCCCAGGCCCCAGCAACCGCCAGTCCACTCTGCCTATTCTGGGCATTTCATCTAGTTGGAGTCATTCGACACGCGACCTTTTGGATCTGGCTTCTTTTACTTTGCACGATGTTTTGAGGTTCATCCATGTTGTAGCAGGTATTAGTACTTCATCTCTCTATTTCTTGAGACAGGGTCTCACTCTGTCACCCAGGCTGGAGTGCAGAGACATGATCATGGCTCACCATAGCTTCCAACTTCCAAGCTAAAGTGATCCTCCTGCCTCAGCATCCTGAGTAGCTAGGACTACAGGAACTTGCCAACACACCCGGCTAATTTTTTGATTTTTTGTAGCGATGAGGTCCTGCCATGTTGCCCAGGCTGGTCTTGAACTCCTGGACTCAAGTGATAGATCCTTCTGCCTTGGCCTTCCAGAGTGCTGGGATTACAGGCCTGAGCCACTGTGCCCAGCCTCAGCCCTTTTTCAAGATGGAAAAAAATTAAAAGCTCTTTGAATTTGTTTCTATCAACCTTATAATAGGTATAATCTACCTGCTGGACAATGCGCCTACTGAAGTGTACAGTTCAGTGGTTCTTACACTTGTGTGTGTACCTTGTGCAACCATCACCACAGTTAAATTTGTTTTTGTTTTTTTTTGAGTTGGAGTCTCACTCTGTCGCCCAGACTGGAGTGCAGTGGCCACTCCCGGCCACCGCAGCCTCGACATGCTGAGCTCCGGTGATCCTTCCGCCTCAGCCTTCCAAGGAGCTGGAACTACAGGCATGCGCTACCACGCCGGGCTAATTTGTTGATTTATTGTAGAGATGAGGTCTCGCCTGCCCAGGCGGGTCTCGAACCCGCGGGCTCAGGCAATCCACTCACCTCAGCCTCCCAAGGCGCGGGATTACAGGCTGAGCCACTGAGCCCGGCTTAAATTCATTTTTAACCCTGAAAAATCAGGAGGTTTTCCAGGATGCCTTGAGAAATCAGAAGACCTGGTCATACACACCACGAAAAGGGGCTTGGACGTGCAGGTGTCCCGGGGACTCACCCCTCCTGTTGCGCTCACCCGGCCACTCTGCTCGTTTGCTAGTTGCCTGGCCCTCGAGGGACATGAGCCTGGATTCTAGTCAACACCTGATTGGACGGAGGGAGGAACTGAGACCCAGGTGGCCTCGCTGCTCACTCAAGGTCACGCGGCGACATATCTGCAAGAAGAGTCTGTGTCTTCAGGCCCCCACCACTGCAGGGCTCTTTCCACAGGGGTTTAAGCGAATTATCTGAATTTCTAACTTAAGGGCGGCGTGACCCTATACTTTGTGCTCTATTTGATTAATGTATGTTTTGGGGATATCTCCGGTTTCCTTTGGGGGAAACGCCTCAAATAGTCATATGGTTTGGGCAGGGCAGGTCCTAACCTCCTTCCTGGAGGAGTGCTGTGACTCCCCCGGCCTGACAGTCAGGCTATGTTGCTATATTAGTGTTTGAATTGGGGCTGAGGAATTTTGTTGGAATTGTTGGGAAGGAGAAACTTTCTCTCCGCTAAGCATCCTGAGAAGGTGAGATGCAAGTTGCAGCCTGCTGGGGCTATCTTGCCATTATGTAGGAAGAGCATGCCTGAGGTTTGAGCCAGCACAGAGGAAAGAGGAACCAAGAGATGGAGAAAGCAGATTTCTCCCTTTCAAGTACCAACCAGGCTTGACCCTGCTTACCTCCTGAGATCAGACAAGATCAGGTGAATTCATGGTGATATGGCTGGAGACAGAGAAAGCAGATTTCTATTCACACCATTTGAGCACCTGGATACAGCTAGGCCTGAAACCCTAATCATTTTTAGTTCTCAATTTAATAACTCAGTATATTCCATCCCCTTTTTTCTTAAACAAGACTGTGTTGGGTTTCTTTCACTTGCGTTAAACCGTTCAATCCTAAGTATATAAAATGCTATACATTCAAAGAATATGTATTGAATAACCACTCTATGAGGGAGGAATGCCCCCCAGAAACCCAGAATTACCTTTTGGAGGGCGGGGCCCTTATAGTACAGGCGTCCCCTACTAGGTAAGTGTTCTAGGAACCCATTGGCATCAGTGTACCAGCTAGTGTAGTTATGAGAGGCTGCGTTTGGCTTCAGTGAATTTTTTTTGGAGATTCTTTCAATGCATTTGCCCATTTCATGATGGGTGATTTATGAGTGAACCTGCCCATGTTGTGCTGAGTGTCTAGCAGTTTTGGACCAAAATAGCATGACCCCCGTGCCTCATCCTCCCTAGTCACCCAATCTCACCCCAATTGAATTTTTTTTGTTTCCCCGGATGAAAAAAGTCCTCAAAGGGAATTATTTTGCCAATATGGAAGAGGTGAAATGAAAAATGGCAGGTGGACTAAAAGGCTTCAAAACTGGCGAGTCCAAAAACTGTTTTGAGCCGTAGAAAAAGTATCTCAATAGGTGCATTCCATCAAACGGGGAGTACTTTAAAGGTGACTGAAGTATAAACATGTAAGAATAAATATACAATTTTAAAATAAAGAAATTCCATTTTTTGGGTCCCTCCTCATATCTTAATGTTTTCACCTACATTGTCTCCTTTAATCCTCACAGTAAAACGGTGAGATGGGCAGCTACAATTGTTTCTAGTTTCTAGAGGACAGGGTGGGGAGTTAGGGAAGTAACTTATGCAAGGATGCTCGCATTGTGAGCGTTCGGTCTGGGCTTTCCACCTCAAGTCCAAGGCTAGTTCCTGCGCAGCTGCCCATGGCATCATGGGAATGTTCAATTTTCCTGAGCATAGACACGTCTCCCCCCATCATCAAAACATTCCAGGATAATTATGGAAAGGTTGAAATACATAGGAGAGTACATAAACATTCCCACCGTTCACAAATAGCCCGTGTTAATTTATAACATGCATCTAGACATTTTAGTATAAAATTTTAATGCATTAAAGTTTAGGTAAAAAAGAATCAATGATCATCCAATTTCATATTCTGCATGTATCATTTAAAATCATATCAGGCTTGGCACAGTGCCTTACGCCTGTAATGCAGACGCTCTGGGAGGCCTAGGCAGGAGGACTGTGTGAGCCCAGGAGTTTGAGACCAGCTTGGGCAACACAGCGAGTCCTCATCTCTACAGAAAATAAAAATAATTAGCCAGGCGTGGGGGGACGTGGTGGCTCCCAGCTATTTGGGAAGCTAAGGCAGGAGGATCATTTGAGCCCTGGAGGTCGAGGCCGTGGTGAGCCACGATTAAGCCATGCACTAAGCCTATAGAGACTCAAAAAAAAAAAAAGTCGAAAGAATAAAGACTGTTCTCATGTGCCTTTCTCTTGGAAGAGGCAGCATGCTGAGGCTGGGGGTAAACCCAGGTTGGCCCTACCCTGCCGCGGGGGCGGCCCCTTCCCCGCCCGGGGTCTGGCGGACCAGCAAGACCCCCCAGAGACGCGCCCCTGGTTTGTAGTGGATGGCGCCCAGCACGGAGGGAAGCCTTCGGTGTCTACTTCCTGAGCCGGCTGAGCGGCCTGTGCGGGGTCAGGGCACGCGTGATGCCCGTGGAGAGGTGCAACGGCTTGCGCCGCAAGCGCAGGGTTGGCCGTGGCGCGACTTGGAGTTGGGGCCTCTCAGGCGGCGAGGCGGCTCCCTTCGCCCACTAGAGCCAAGCGCGCGGTGCCCGCCACGGCCGCCAGGTGGCGCTGTGGAATAGGAAACGGACTCGCGGCCGGGGCGGACGAGGAGAAAGCGAGAGGGAGGGAGGGAGGGAAGGAAGCGGGGAGGGACGCGTTCAGAGACAAGAAGGCAGCGACCTGGAAATGCACAGCCACCAGGGCGTGCGCACCCTGCAGGGCGGGGAGGGAGGGGAGAGCCCGGGCAGATGTAGAAGCAACTGGGGAAGAAAGCTACAGCGGCAGGGAGTCCGTTGAACATTGTCGCTGAAACCTGGTATGGGATGGAGACTGGATTCCCAGGGGTTCTGGGGTCACGCAGGCCAGGCTTGGGTCCAGGGTCAGGCACTTGCAGGTGTGTGGCTGTCGCAGGTTGCTTTGCGTCAAATCTCTCTTCCTCTCACTGAATCAGGGTCTCCCTCTGTCATCCAGGCTGGAGTGCAGCGGCAGGATCACAGCTCACCGCAGCCTTGACCTTTTGGGCTCAGGCGATCCTTCTGCCTCAGCCTCCCAAGTAGCTGGGACTACAGGCGCATGCCATCATACCTGGCTAATTTTTGAATTTTTTTGTAGAGATGAGGTCTCGCTGTGTTGCCCCGGTTAGTCTCGAACTCCTGGGCTCAAGTGATCCTCCTGCCTCAGCCTCCCAAAGTGCTGGGATTACAGGTCACCACACCTGCAATGACCCCAGTTGATTGTTGGTGTCATTGTGTGGTGGTCCTTTCTGGACACCATAGGTAGGTTGTGTTTTTCTGAGTTCAGAGAATCTCTCCAATCTCTCAGAGCTCAGGGATGGCCCCATTAGCCTGAACGTTTTTGTTTTTTTTTTTTGGGTTTATTTTATTTTATTGAGAAATAGAGGCCTTTTAAGCGTTGTCCCTGGGCCCCCAAGGCCCTGCTGCCACTCCAGGCCTGGCGTTCTTGCTGTAGGGGTGGAGGAAGGGGCCGGGGTCACACAGGCCACTGGCACGTGGCCTCACCCTTGCCTGTCCCTGCTGTCTTTTGAGTTGGGCTTGGTGGTGGGCGCTGTGTGGACAGCCTGTCCCCTTCTCGGGGCCTGTGGTCCTGGCTGCCTGCGCTGTGGGCTCCCGATGCCACCTCGCCCTTCCCTCTCTGAGAGTTACCCTTGGACTCCCCAGGCCACCCCACCCCTGGTGTTCTTGAGGTGGAGGGCTGGCTTCTGAGTGTGCTAATAATAAGAATATGAGTAATATCCCAAACTGAGAATTTACAAAGTACTTTCACATATTCTTTTTGCTCCTTTTGGAACCCCTGGGAGAGGATGTTATTTCCACTTTAGGTTGAGGAAATGAGACTTGCCTGAGTTCCCATGAGCCAGGAAGGACAGAAACCTGGACTCCTCTGCTGTCCCCGCTATCCCTCCAGCCCCAGGCCGAGCCTGTGTCTTGGCATGGTGGCTCCAGTGCTGGTAGAAGGGTCTGGAGAGGTGGTCCCGGTGGCAGAGACAAGGCACAGGGCACAGGAGGGGCTTAGGTGGCTCCTGGAATCAGTGGCCTGCTCTTTCTTCCTTGTGACTAACCCTCACTGGGCTCCCACCTGGCATCTGCACTGTGATTGTTGGTGTCATTGTGTGGTCCTTTCCGGACACCATGGGTGGGCTGTGTTCTTCTGAGTTCAGAGAATCTCTCCAACCTCTCAGAGCTCAGGGATGGCCCCATTAGCCTGAAGCATCTCCAAGGCTGTGATGCCCAGTCTGTGAACCTGTTGGGCCCCACGAGGCCTTCCTCTGCCCCTTTCCTCTCCTGTTCCTGCCCTCCCTGCCAACTAGACCCCTGCCTTGATGCTTCCACGCCCGAGCTGCATTCTTGGAGGCTCTGCATTGGGTACTAGTGGGGGTGAAACTTCCCACCCCATCCCCAGCCACTTGCAACCCAACCTCACCTGGGGACCCAGACCCTAACCCAAGCCCTAGACCGAGCCCTAATGCGAACCCGAACCTGAACCTGAACCTGAACCCTAACCCTGGTGGGCCCAGTCCCTACTCCCAGCTGCTGCTGCAAGGCAGGGTGAGCAGGGAGGCATGGTGAGGTGGCGTTCAAGTCCCGCTGCCCAGCCCCTTCTCTTTAGGCTTGGCGCTTTCCAGGACAGAGAGTGATGCTGAAGGCTGAGCTGGTGGCAGTCTAAGGTGGACACAGGGCAGACTAAAGTGAGAGACAAGTGGCGTACACAGAGAAAGGAAGAATTGTGGCCGCCGATAAGTACTCTGTGCTTGGTGCTTCCCATCATCTTCTCACTTGGTCCACAGTAGATACTGTTACTCCATTCACAGAAGAGGAGACAGAGGTTCCAGAAGGGCAATGACTTGCCCAGGGTCCCACAACTGGTCAAGGGCAGAGCTGGGTGACCCTGGACTCTGTATCCCAGTGACTCCCCTTGTCATCTCCAGCTCTGGCCTCCCAAGACTACAGCCCCTCTATCAGACACGCTATGTGGCCCAGGTCTGCCCAGTCTGTGTCTTCCTTCTCCCTGACCACAGTGATGGTGACACAGATGGTGCCAGGGAGCAACCTTGGGGGGAGAAGCTCGCTGCCCTCGTGGTTGCCGGGGGAAGGAGGCTGCGAGCCTGTAGCCTTTGGGGATGCCATGTGGCCTCCTATGATGAGGCCAGCACAGAGGGGGGCAGAGCTAAGACACAGAGAAGGGGCGGCTGAGTCCTCCTGGCGCTGTCTGAGCTTGTATCCAACTATACCTGAAGCTGGACCCTGACCTTTCTAGTCGAGTGAGCCCATAAATCCTTCTTGTGAGCTAAGCCAGTCTGAACAGGGTGGCTGCCACTGGCAGGCAAAGCCACTTACAACTGCCAGGACTTGCTTCGTTTCCATTTGGACGATACTGTTGGAGCTGTCTTTCTGAAGCCTCCTCTCCACCCTGTGTGGGCCTGAGTGCCCTGTCCTTTATGTAGTTGTTTTTCTCTCAGCCTAGTGCATATAAGATGCTTTGACTAGTTTTTAACATTTTCTACTGTGTATTTTTTTTTTTTTGAGTCAGTCTCACTCTGCCACCCAGGCTGTAGTGCAGCGGCATGCTCATGGCTATTGCAGTCTCGGCCTGCTGGGCTCAGGTGATCCTTCCACCTCAGCTTCCCAAGTAGCTGGAACTACAGGTGTGCACCACCAGGCTGGCTAAATTTTAAAAACAGTTTTTGTCGGGACGAGGTCTCGCCATGTTGCCCAGGTTGGTCTTGAAACCCTGGGCTCAGGCAGTCCCAGTGCCTCGGCTCCCAAAGTGCTGGGATTACAGGCATGAGCCACGGTGCCTGGCAATTTTTCGAAAAATAACCAGAGTTCTAGACTAACAGCCGGGAGCCACCTCTTTCTCGCCTCTCTTGACCTGGCTGTGTGTTTCGTTCTCTTTAAACCTCTCCTTGAACTTTGCGGACCCTCCGTCTCTGTGGTTCTTGTTGCCTTTGTAAATACATGCGACGCTCCGAGCGGCAGGTGTGAATCCGCAGAGGCCCTCACTCTGGTGCTCCCATATATAGTGGAGAAAGCTGGGCCCCGGAGCTTGGGGACACACTGGCCTGGCCTGCTTCTGCCCCCGGGATATCTTCTGGTCATCTCTGAGGTGCCTGGCAGCTGTAAGGGCGTCAGGGGGTGGCACAGCTTGCCAGCTTTCTGCTCCATCCGTTGGTCAGCATAGACAGAGGACAGAAGCCAGGCCGGGTGCGGTGGCTCATGCCTGTCATCCCAGCACTTTGGGAGACTGAGGCAGGAGGAATGCTTGAGCCCAGGAGTTCAAGACCAGCCTGGGCAACACAACAAGACACTATTTCTACAAAGAATTAAAAAATTACCCGGGCATGGTGGTGTGCGACTGTAGTCTCAGCTACTCAGGAGGCTGAGGCAGAAGGATTGCCTGAGCACAGGAGATTGAGGCTGAGGCCACTGCACTCCAGCCTGGGCAACAGAGTGAGACTCCAATTAAAAAAAAAAAAATCAAAAGTGAAGGCGCAGCCTCAGCTAGGCCTCAGTTCTCTTTCCTAAGGTGGGTTTGGGAGTCTAGAAAGTTCTTTGTAAAAGAGTTGGCTTGATTTTGGACTGCACCTGGTAGGACTGTGAGACCCGCTCACTTCCCCAATCATGCCCCTTTCATCCTTATTTTGCCGATGGGGAAACCGAGGCAGGAACTAGCAAATTCACCTGCCCGAAATCCTAACTGGGAGTCTGACCTTGGGACTCTAGTCCTGCCTGGAGTGTTGCTGCAGCGCCTGGCGCCTCCTGCTGCTTTAATTGGGCTCCTTCCTTCCGAGCCATGGGGAGTCACAGCCGCTGGAGCTTTGGAGGAGGATGTCTCACTTGTTGGGACCCCTGCCCCCCAGGTGAGGAGGGCTCCCCGGCTGAACTCCTGGCCCGCGAGAGAGCCTGCTGCGGTGAGACTTGAGGACTGTGGGAGAGGCAGACGAGGCCTGAAGGCCAGGCCTAGGGGGTTAAAACTATGTGGGGGCGGGCAGGGCTGGGGCTGGGCGGGCTTTGCTCACCCCGGGATGGGCTTGGCTGGAAGGATGCGTGAGCAGCTGAGCGCTGCAGCTGGCTGCCGGGAAGTTCTGGGTAGATTTGGGGCCCTCGGGGGCTGCAGGTGTGGATCCTAGTCCCCAGGTTGCCTTGGACACCGGCAGGTCTCCCCGTGGAGCTGGGAGATCGGGACAGCTGGGAGTCTTAGTTAGGCAGGTGGGTGGGTGGAGGGTGGGGTGCAGAGCCTGTCCCTGCTCTGGGAGCCCCGAGCTCTCTGGAGGAATGGGTTGGAGGAAGAAGAGGCAGGGAGCTGGTGCCTTCGTATGTGGGCCTTGGAGGGAGCAGGATTTCTAGCTAGAATGGCCCCGATCCAGATACCGTGGGGTGAACGGTTCCTGCCCCAACCCTACTCCTCCCTCTGCTAAGTGCTTGTTGAGTCCAGCTGATTTCTGTTGCCCAATTCCCCTTTCCTTTTTTTTTTTTTTTTTTTGAGTCAGGGTCTCACTGTACTGTCCAGCTGCAGTGGCACAAACATGACTCACCGTAGCCTCGACCTCCTGAGTGCAGGTGATCCTCCTGACTCAGCGTCTCTCTGAGTAGCTGGAGCTGTAGGTGTGTGCCATCACACCCTGCTAATTTTTCGATTTCCTTGTAGAGATGGGGGGTCCTGCTGTGTTGCCCAGGCTGGTCTCGAACTCCTGGCCTCCAGTGGTCCTCCTGCCTCAGCCTTCTGAAGTGCTGAGATTACAGGCGTGAGCCAGGCGTGAGCCACTGCGCCCAGCTTCCCCTTTCTCTTTTGGCAGCCACATTTCCTCTGGGGAACCCTCAGAGTCTGTGGTCAGGGTGGGGCTGGCCTCAGCTCCCTGGCTCCAGGGCTGGCCTGTGACGAAGCCTGGTCAGCCAGAGCCCTGTAGCCTGCTGGCTACAGGGGTGAGCACGTGTCCTGGTCTAGACCCGTGAGGCATGTGTTAGGCAGAAGAGGCTGGGTGAAGCTGCAGTAATAAATCATCCCCCTACCATCTCTTTCCAACAAAAGTGTGTTGTTGTTTTTTTTTAAAAAATGCTTCCTCAACTACTGAAAAACTTCCTGCTGGGGTTGCAGAACCGCAGGGTCTAGTCTGGGGAGCCACCCTGCAGGGAGTCTGCCTGGGAACGAAGTTGTCACAGAGGAAAGCAGAATGGCAGAAGTGGACTCTTGATGGTAGTGTTTGAGCACCTGGATCCAGCCATACCTAGTTCCCATCACCTGAGCCAATACAGTGCCCTCTATTTTTTTTTTTAATCTAGTCTCTCTTCCTTCCTTCTTTCTTCTTTCTTTTTTTTTTTTTTTTTGAGTTGGAGTCTCACTCTGTCACCCAGACTGAAGTGCAGTGGCCGCTCCCGGCCACCGCAGCCTTGACCTGCTGGGCTCCGGCGACCCTTCTGCCTCAGCCTTCCAAGTAGCTGGAACTACAGGTGCGCACTACCATCCCCGGCTCATTTTTTGTTTATTGTAGAGATGAGGTCTCGCCAAGTTGCCCAGGTGGGCTCAGGCAATCCACTCACCTCAGCCTCCCAAAGGCGCGGGATTACAGGCTGAGCCACCAAGCCCAGCTTCCTTCGTTCTTTTTAAAACATTTTTTAAACCAGGCGTGGTGGCTCACACCTGTAATCCCAACACTTTGGGAGGCTGAGGCAAGAGGTTTGAGACCAGCCTGGTCAACATGACAAAACCTTGTCTCTACAATAAATCAAAACAAAAATTAGCTGGGTGTGGTGGCACACACCTGCAGTTCCGGCTACTTGGAAGGTTGAAGCAGGAGGATCACCTGAGCCCAGCAAGTTGAGGCTGTGGTGGCTGTGAGCTACTACTGCATTCCCACCTGGGTGTCAGAGTAAGACTCTGACCCTCCCCCCAATTTTTTTTTTGAGACATTTTTTTTTTTGGAGACAGGGTCTCACGCTGTCATCGAGGCTGGAGGGCAGTGGTGCAATCCTATCTCCCTGTAGCCTCAAGCTCCTCGGCCCACGTGATCCTCCTGCCTCAGCCTCCTGAGTAGCTGTGACTACAGGCATATGCCTGGCTAATTTTTTTTTTTTTAATTTTTTTGGTAGAGACAGAGTCTGACTATTTGTGCAGGCAAGTCTCGAACTCCTGGCCTCGAGCCATCCTCTTGCCCTCTACCCGCCTTTTTTTTTTCCTTCCTTTCTTTTTCTTTTCTTTGGCTTAAGTTTCTTTGAATTAGATTGTCGTCCCTTACAGCCAAAATCATTCTAATGTATTAACCCAAACTCTGTCTTCTTCCTGATTCAAACTTTACTTCCTTTGGGCAGCCTTCCCAGATTAAAGCCCCCTCTCACTGATTTACTTATTCTTTTCAATGCTTCCTCAGGATTTATAACTTTTATTTGTGTGGTATCATTCTGTGCTTATTTGTAGATTGTCATTTGTCATATTGTTCTTTGTTCATCTACTTTACCAGATATTTTCAAGTCAAGTAAAAACCAAAGATATTCGCTGAGCTTTTCTGGCTACATGATGTTGGGCTGGAAGTGGGGGTGGAGTGACAGCAAGTCACGAAAAATAATAAGAGAAGATTTAGCTTGGGTCAAAGAGGAAACTCTCGCATGGGAGGCTCGGCCAAGCTGGGGTCTGAGGAGGGGTCAGGGAAGAGCAGGGCTTAGCGCTGGGTCTTGTCCCAGGGCACCAGGCTGGACTGAAGGTCGCCTGCTTGGCTCTGATGATTTGGAGAAGGGCCTCGAAGCAAGAGGATGGCGGAGGGGCCGAGTGTGTGCTGCTTCCCAGACTGCCTCCATGGTGCCCTGCTTCTGCCCTCCCTTTTTATTTCATTTTATTTGCATCAGGGATGAGGTCTTGCTGGGTGGCCCAGGCTGGAGTTCAGTGGTTCTCTCTTGGCTCATGACGGTCTCGACCTCCTGGGTTCACGTAATCCTCCTGCCTTGGCTTCCTGGATACTTAGAACTACATCATGCCTGGCTAATTTTTTTTTTAATTTTAAATTTTTTGTAGAAATGGGGTCTTGGGATGGTCCTGGGCTCTAGTGATCCTTCTGTTTCGGCCTCCCAAGGTGCTGGGATTACAGGTATGAGCTACGGCACCTGGTCAGTAGTCCCCTAACTTTTGAAGCTGTCTCAGTTGCAGACTCTGGCATCTATTCTGTGGCCAGTCAGGGAGTATGAACAGCTCCTCTAACATCTCTCTGGCTAAGTCACATGATGTCACCTCACTGTGACCCAGAGCCCCAGCAGGCCTGTCTTCTCTCTTGTTTCCCAATGACCCTGCCTTGGCTCAGCGCTACTTGGATTATTTACCTGAGACCAGATTCCATCTGGGGGCCAAATCCTGCCTCTACCTGAGCTTTGCAGGTGCCCGAGAGCCTAGAGTTGGCCCTGCTGCTGGCCTCCACACACGTCTGCCCTGCCGTCCGCCTGGTTCTGTCTGCCTGCCTCTCGGAAGTCACCTGGACCTTCTGGGCTCTGGCCTCAGTGGGTCCCTACGTGTCCACTGCATCCAGACAGGCGTAGCTGGGACAGCATCTGGGGATGGCAAGCTCCCCCTGCCCTGGTGCTGCCTTCTCCCAGGAACCCTAGGGTCCATCTGGCCTCCCCCTGGAGGCGCGGGGTGCAGGGGGAGGAAACGACGACCCCAAGGTCACTTGGAGGGTCTGCAGTTTTATTCAGAAGTGCTGGTGGAGCATTGTGAAACCTTTGGAGGGGACTCGGGGGACAAATCTTGTTAGAGCAGCGTGAAATGACTTTCCCTTCTGGGTTTGGAGGAGTCGGAAGGGAAAGGCTTGGAATTCCATATGCTCAGGCTCGTGGCCTGGGCTTGACAAAAGCCCTTTGAGGACTGAAATAGCTCTGCAGCTCCAGCCCGACCAGCAGCGCTTTCCCTTGTCTGGAAACTGCTGCGCTGGTGTTTGCAGAAGGGGTCCTCCCTGCAGGCTGTGTACTCTGTCGCCGCACCAGGCAGGCTTCCTAGGAAACAGGGCTGCTCACACACCGGGCCCTGCTGTTTATCTTGTCTTCCAGTGAGTCATTGCTTCTCGTGACTTATTGACAGGCCTGATTTGGCCCTGTGGAGAAGCCAAGAACCTCGGGCGGCCGCCCAGACCCCTCAGAGCAGGAAACCTGGACTTGGTCTTGGGATTCCTGAGGTCAAGGGTAGGATCCTCCGGTGACAACTGGGGGACGTGGCTTAACCTCTGTGGGTCTGTTTCCTGATCTGGAAAGTGGGAATGACCATTTCCACCCCACAGGGGGTCATTGTGAGACTTTATTTTTTTCCAGACATTGGTCTCAATGTGGAAGGTTTGGAGAGTTAAACATCTGGGGCTGTCTGTGGAGTTGATTTTTTTTTTTTCAGTTGAGAATCTGTTGCCCAGGCTGGAGTGCAGTGGCACGATTACGGCTCACCACAGACTTGATCTCCTAGTAATCTTTCCACCTCAGCCTCCAGAGTAGTTAGGACTACAGGCTTGCATCACCATGTTCAGCAATGTTTTTGATTTTATGTAGAGATGAAGTCTTGCTATGTTGCCCAGGCTGGTCTTGAACACCTGGGCTCAAATGATCCTCCCACCTTGACCTTTCAAAGTGCTGGGATTACAGGAGTGAGCCCCCATACCCAGCTGGAGTTATTGTCATGGAGTTATGTAGTGACAGCGGGCACTCAGTGCCTTCATTCCATAATGTCGACTTCTCAGCCTTCCTCCCGGGGCCCCTCTCCTGACTCTCGGTCCATAGGAAGGACCTGGGTGGCGGTCCTGCTTTCAGTCTACCCAGTGTGTGCTCAGGACCCATGTGCCCTGCTCAAGGGCTCTTCCCTTCACCTACTGGCAGTTCACAATAAGTCTTTTTCATTTGTTTGTTAAAATTTTAATATTTATCAGGGTAATACCTAAAGATTGTTAAAAACTTTATTTTTTTAATTATTTTTTTGAGTTGGAGTCTCACTGTCACCCATATTGGAGTGCAGTGGCCGCTCCCGGCCACCGCAGCCTTGACCTGCTGGGCTCCGGTGATCCTTCTGCCTCAGCCTTCCAAGTAGCTGGAACTACGGGCGTACGCTGCCACGCCTGGCTCATTTTGATTTATTGTAGAGATGAGGTCTCACCAAGTTGCCCAGGTGGGTCTCCAACCCACGGGTTCAGGCAATCCACTCACCTCAGCCTCCCAAAGGTGTGGGATTACAGGCTGAGCCACTGAGCCTGGCTTGTTAAAAACTTTAAATTCAAGTATTTAAAAAAAGTTTCAGTAGCTTTAGGGGTAAAATGGTGTTTGGCTACACGGCTGCTACATATAGCGGTGGAGAAGTCTGTTGTACCTGTCACCCCCACCTATGCATATTATACCCAACAGGTGAATTTTCATCCCTCCTCTCTTCCCACCCTCCCCCTTCTGAGTCTCCAATGTCCTTTACGTATGTATGTATGTGTGCATGTATGTATTTATTTATTTAAATTCGGTGTCTCACTCTGTTGCCCCAGATGGAGTGCAGTGGTGTGATTATGGCTCACTGCAGCCTCGATCTCCTGGGCTCCAGTGATCCTCCTGCCTCAGCCTCCCGAGTAGCTGGGACCACAGACACACGTCATCATGCCTGGCTAATTTTTGATGTTTTGTAGAGACAAGGCCTCACTATGTTGCCCAGGCTAGTTTAGCTCTCTTTGCTACCCCCTAACTCTATGTTCCGCCAGTGCAGAGGTCTGGTTGGATCCATTTGTACATTTGTCCTTTATTACAAGTGTGAGATTATTGTTCACATCCAGGCTAAGACCCTACTACATGGAGCACTTTAAGATTACATTTTTCTTTTTGAATATGACTCTTCTCTTTTCATGGAACTAATCATGCATCTTTTTGAATTTCTCTAGTTTTCTCTTCTTTCAGTACTTTATGGAGGAACAAATTACATAAAATATACAAGTCTTTGGTGTACCGTTTCATGACTTTTACACATGATGTGCCTGTGACACCACCACTGAGGCCAAGATATAGAACATTTCTGTCATCCCAGAAGGTTCTCTTGTGTCCTTGTCTGGCTAATACTTACCTCCCTGGAGATAACCACTATTTTTTACATTTAAAAAAAAATTTTTTTTAAAGTAAAGACAGAGTCTCAAATTGTTACCCGGGTTGGTCTCAAACTCCCAACCTCAAGCAATCCTTCTACTTTGGCCTCCCACAGGGCTGGGATTATAGGCGTGAGTCACCATGCCCGGCTGATAACCACTATTTTGACTTCTATTCCCATAGATTAATTTTCTTGTTTTGAACCTCATATAAATAGTCTCCAACCTTGTGTACTCTATTTTGTCTGACTTCTTACATCCACAATATCTTGAAATTCACCCATGTTGTTGGTCCCTTGTTCCTTTTTAGTGCTAGGGAGTATTCCTGGGATGGAAGCACCATACTTTATTCATTCCGTAAGTGATAAACATTTGGGCTGGCTACAGTTTTGGCTGCAATATCCTTGTACCAGTATCCTTGTGGATATAGGTGCTCAATTTTGTGGTTATAGTCCTAGGAGTGGGATTGCTGCGGCATCAGACAGGTGTATGTCTAACTTTATAAGAAACTGCCAAAGAGTTTTCCAAAGTGGTTGTACCGTTTATCCCCCTGTGGGTAGCACAGGAGCCTTCCAGTAGCTTCACCAACTTGTATCACTTGGGATTGTCTGTGATTCTTAATTTTATTGATTCTGCTGGGTGACTAGTGAATACTGTTGTTGTGGTTTTAATTTGCATTTTCCTCATGACTAATAAGGTTGAGCTCCTCTTCATGTGCTTTTGGCTGTTTGGATATCTTCTTTTATGAAATACCTGTTCAAGTCTTTTGTTCATTTTTGTTTTCCTT
Organism: Cephalopachus bancanus; assembly: GCA_027257055.1. Taxonomy (NCBI): domain Eukaryota; kingdom Metazoa; phylum Chordata; class Mammalia; order Primates; family Tarsiidae; genus Cephalopachus; species Cephalopachus bancanus. The sequence goes on from JAPVLO010000007.1 coordinate 1,087,534, forward strand.
AGTTTTCTATACCTAACTTAGTCATCACTAACTGTACCAGGCTGTTTTGTGTTGCTTTAAAGAAATACCTGAAGCTGGGTAATTGAGAAAGAAGAAAGGTTTATTTGTCTTTGGGTTCTGCATGGCAGTGACATCTGCTGGGCTTCTGGTGAGGCTCTGGAAGCCTGTCCTTGTGGTAGAAGATAAAGGGAGCTGGCATGTCACACGGTAAGAGAGGAGGTAAGCGAGACAGGTGGTGGTGCCAGGCTCTTTCAAACAATCAGCTCTCGAAGAAACGAATAGAGCAAGAACTCACTTATCATCCTGGCACCAAGCTGTTCATGAGGAATCTGCCCCATGATCCAATCACCTCTCATCAGGCCCCACCTCCATTATTGGTGGTCACATTTCAACATGAGATGGAGAGGGAACAAACAAATATACAAACGACATCACTAACTTATCCCCAAACTGCCTGATGGAGCCATGAAGTGATCACCTACAGTTCCCTCTGTCCCCAGAGTCTGGGGGGGCCTGGCTGCTCTCTGGCCTGCTGCCTAGCTTTCATCCAGGGACCCTCCCCTCTCTCCTGGACAAGATCTCTGCTTTCTGTATCTAATCATGTCTTTGTCAGTTTAATCCCTCATTTTGGTATAGCACAACCCACAGAGCTTCCCATGAAGGGATACTTGAGAAGGACGTCTTTTGAGACTTTGCATGTTGAAATGTATCTCGATGGTACTCCATGGATGGATGTGATCTGACTGGCTTAGAGATACTTTCCTTTAGAAGGCTAATGCATTGATCCTTTGTCTTCTGCCTTCCATAGCTGTGGTTGAGAAGTCTGATGCCATACTCCTGAGACTTTTTATGTGACTTTTTTTTTCCTCTTTGGAGGCTTTTGTGCTTTTCTTTTTTATCTATAGGAATTTCAAAAATTTACAAGAATGTGTCTTGTTGGGAAATTTTTCATTGACTGTCTTGGGTCCTTTGTAGTCCTTTTAAAATCTGGAACCTCTTTTCTTTCAGTTCTGTACCATGTCTTAGACAATTTTCTCTACTATTTTCTCTGTTCCCTCATTCTGGAACTCTTGCAGCTTGGATGTTAAATCTTTTAGATTGATCCTCTAGCTTTCTTATCTTTTTCCTTCCATAGTCCATCTCTTTATGAGAGATCTTCTCACATCTATCTGCTTTATTGTATTTTTCTCTGTCTTATTTTAATTTTCAAGGACTCTTTTTGGTTTTCTGAATGTTCTTCCTTGTATCCCTGTAAGAATTGAGATGACTATGAATGACTTAAATGCATCCATGAGTGTGAACAGAGGGCTTACAGGGACCAGGCAGGTCAAACACATGAGTGAAGAGGGTCAGGTGTAAGACTATAGGGAGTGGTGAGGACTATGGTGAACTGAAATATGTGCTAAGTATTGGTAGATGTTTTTATTCTTGGAGAGAAGCTGGAAATTTGGAGTTTTGTGGCTCGTACATGCCAGCAACCATTTGGCATTTAAAAAGTCAACATGTGGCCGGGCTCAGTGGCTCAGCCTGTAATCCCAGCGCTTTGGGAGGCCGAGGTCAGTGGATTGCCTGAGCCCGCGGGTTCGAGACCCACCTGGGCAGCTTGGCGAGACCTCATCTTTACAATAAATCAAAAATTACCCGGGCGTGGTAGCATGTGCCTGTAGTTCCAGCTACTTGGAAGGCTGAGGCGGAGGGATCGCTGGAGCCCAGCAGGTCGAGGCTGCCATGGCCAGGAGTGGCCACTGCACTCCAGTCTGGGCGACAGAGTGAGATTCCAACTCAAAAAAAAAAAAAGTCAACACGTGAGTCAAATGAAACGTACTTGCAGGGACTGTTGGCCTGTGAGCCACCCTTTTGTGACCTTCTAGTGTGAGCTCTACAGTTTGCAGATGACAGTTCTATACATTTTCTTGTTTGTCATGCTTTGTTTAGAGGTGATTTTTTCTTTTTTTGAGTTGGGAGCTCACTCTGTTGCCCAGGCTGGAGTGCAGTAGTAGGATCATAGTTCACTACAACCTCGACCTCCTGGGCTCAGGCGATCCTCCTGCCTCAGCCTGCTGAGTAGCTGGGACTTCTTGGGACTTTTTATAGTGATAAGGTCTCACTATGTTGCCCAGGCTGGTCTTGAATTCCTGGCCTCAAGCAGTCCTCCCTGCTCGGCTTCTCAAAGTTCTAGGATTACAGGTGAGAGTCACAGCACCTGGCCTGTTTAAAGGTTTCTTTCAAACAGCATTGGCCCTCAGGTCAACCTTGCTGTGCAGGATGAGGTTTGCTCCCAGCTTCCAGCTGTCCCTGCTCCCCAGCCCCTTGGGGTATCCCTGCTGAGCCATTCTCTTCCCAGGATGTTCCAGGCAGCGACTGAGAACTCAGGGGTACCAGAGTGGGGCTGTGCAGGCTAGCACAGGCCTCCTGTGGAGGGTGCACTTGGCTTTGGGGCTCCCTCATCCTGGCTGGGCTTTCTCAGGCCTGGATTGCAGCCCTGTGCACCCTCCCTCCATCCTGCTATCCCTCCACATATATCTCATTGTAGGATTACACCATGGCACAAGGTCCTCTCCATAACTCCTCTGCTTCATTGAGTTTCCCCCAGCACATCTCTTGCACTTTTAATTCTTTCTCTGCTCCTAGAGGACCCTAATGGACACATCTTTTTTTTTTTTTTTTTGAGTCGAGGTCTCACTGTACCATACAGGCTGGAGCAGTGGCACAATCACAGCTCACTACAGCCTCCACCTCCTGGGCTGAAGGGATCCTCCTCTTCAGCCTCCCGAGTACCTGGGACTACAGGCATGTGCCACCACATCTGGTTATATTATTTTGATTTTTTGTAGAAAGGAGGTCTTTCTACGTTTCCCAGGCTGATCTTGAACTCCTGGGTTCAAACAATCCTCCAGCCTCAGACTCCCTAAGTGCTGGGATCACAGGTGTGAGCCACTGGGCCTGGCCTGAACACAACTTCTGAAGCTCCAGGCCTAGACATGCAGCATATGGAAAGTGGCTTCTGTCTCTTCTTAGCAGTGTCTGCGTAGACAAGCAGTGGTTGGGAGAGGAATCTCAGGACGGTCCAGGTTGGCAGGTAGGGGTCTCTGAGGGCAGCTGACCCCATTTTTTCCACACAGCTGCAGTCATAGAAGGCTGGGACCACCCTGCCAGGTATTGGTGGTCATCTGAAGGGGTCACAGGAATGGCTTCCCTTCCGCGAGTTGCTCAAATGACCCCAGGGCTGCAGGGCTAGGAACTGTCTCTGTTGTCTGCTGGAACGTGGGCATACAGTTTGGGAGCTTTCTGTGAGGGCTGAGTGGGGCCTCACACCCTGGCCCTGCTCCGGGATCCTCGGGGCTGGGGGTTTGATCAACCGACCCACCTCCCAGTGTCCTCCTCTGTGTTGGTCTTGGTGCTCCCAGCCATGCTGGCTCCCTAGAAATGTGAGTTTCCATGGAGTTCTGTGCCGGGAAGGAGGCGGCCCAGCATGAACCCGGGACGGCCCTGGAGAAGGAGGTGCAGGGGGTGCAGGCCGTGGCCTCTCTCTCTCACATCTCTTCTCATTATCTCGCTGGCTCTCTGCTCAGTATTTCAAAATGACACTTTTGCAATCAGGGTCATCTGACCTTGGCTGTGGGAAGGGGATGGAGCTGTTTCAACTTTGGGGAGGAAGGCTTCCTCCATCTCCCTCTCCTCTCTGTCCCCTGACAGAGTTCTGTGCACTGGGACAAGGAAGAAGAGGACACCCTCCTCCGGTCCTCACCCCGTTAGTGTCGATCAGCCAGGTGGTCGCCCACTTCTCCAGCCCGTGTGTGGCAGGACTCGATACAGGCGGGAGTGTGGGGAGGTGGCCTGCCTGGCGGCCCCAGCATTTCCACTCCAGGGGTGGGCACGAGTCCCAGTGGGGACCTGGGCTGGGAGGGCTTCGAGAGCCTGGGTCTGGCAAGCCCAGAAGACTGTCTTCATTTTCCTGGTGTTATTCTTGGCTTGGAACCCCTAGCGGTGCTCTGGCTTTTTGAAAATTCACCCACTTACTCTGAGAAGGCATTTGGACCTCGTCCTGGGGCTCCATTTCATTCCTTTGTGCCTTTCATCCTTTCGCTTTTTAAAAATACATTTCTCTTCGTTTCAGCTGAGTCATTTTCCTCCTCCTCCTCCTCCTTCTCTTCTTGACACTCCCGGGAGCCAGAAGGATCCCTGTCCCAAATCCTTGGCTCCTCAGGCCACAGCGCTTCCAAATGTCAAGCTCTTAGGAGCCTTGGCACGGGGCAGAGTGGGCTCTGGCCCACATCCCTTTCGTCCCGTGTCTCTGTCAGTCCCTGCCTTCCTTTCTCATTAAAGAGGTCTATTAATCAGCTCTGCTGTGGGTACTTTGAGGTTTTCGGAGAGCGCCCTGGCAAGGAGGGCCCTCTGCTCCAGGCATGGGCTGGTTCATGCTGTTGGGCTCACCACGCGGAGTGCCTCCGGGAACCCAGCCTGGTGACAGCCACGGCCTCGAGAGCTGCTCTGGCTGGCTCGCCACCCTGAGGGGGGCGGGGCTGGAACTCGTCCAGGGTCCTCATTGAGTTGGCCTCCAACACCTCATGCCTACTTCAGGCAAATTCCTGCCCTGCCGGGCTGGCCCCTCTTTCTTGAACCTTGAAGACTTGGTATGTGAGTGGAAAGGATGGGATAGACCATCCCCTCTGCACTCCTGGCTAGGCCACAGTCTTCCAAAATGGCCAGAAGGTAACAACCACTGTGACGTGGCATTTTAGTCTTCAAAGCATGGCCTATGCATGTGCCCTCTTTAGCTTAAGCCAATTTTGGCCTCAATTCCCCACCCCTGCTCCGTGAAGGAAGCAGGGTAGCTGGTAGTTTTCTTATTTTGTAGCTGAGGAAAGAGGCTTAGAAAGTTTAACTGATTTGCCAAGACCTGATTTATTTGTTGTTTTCTTTTTTTTTTTCTAGAGATAAGGTCTGCTATGCTGCCAAGGCTGGTCTCGAACTCCTGGCCTCAAACAATCCTCCTGCCTCAGCCTCCCAAAGTGCTGGGATTACAGATGTGAGCTGCCCTGCCCAGCCTAATTTTTTCAGTTGTTATTTATATTTCTATGCTGTCCTTAAAGAGATTTACAAGGTGCAAGATGAGTAGGTGGCTGGAATGATACCCAGTCTATGTCTCCTGACTCCAAAATTACAGGCTTCCCAGTGATTTTTAATTTTGATACTCTCTCACTGATACTATAACATGTTGGTCCCTCTTATGAGGACACAAGGATATATTTGCTTTAGAAGTTAAAGTAGGCCGGGCTTTGTGGCTCAGCCTGTAATCCCAGCACTTTGGGAGGCTGAGGTGGGTGAATTGCCTGAGTCTGTGGGTTTGAGACCAGCCAGTGCAACTTGGCGAGACCTTATCTCTGCAATAAGTAAAAATTCAGCTGGGCCTGTAGTTCCAGTTACTTGGAAGGCTGAGGTGGAAGGATTGCTGGAGGTCAAAGCTGGGGTGGCTGTGAGTGTGCTACTGTACTACAGCCTGGGCAACGGAATGAGACTCCAACTGAAAAAAAAAAAAGAAAAAGAAAAAAGAAGTTAAAGTAAATTGAAATGTACCTGACTTGACACGTTGGCACCCTTTTGACAAGAGGTTTCATTCATTCATTCACACCATACAATGGCAGGGTGGCTGTGGATACAGGTAATTGTGTGCCAAATGTGTCTTCATGGAGTTGTCCTGCAATTGTTGCAGTGCCTGGGTGAAAACAAAACCTCAGAGTCGAAGAATATGCTGTAAAATTCTCTAGCCTGTCTTGGGGGCAAGCCAACCACTGTGGAAGAAGCAAGACTACCCCAGGATGGTGGCTGTGCACTGACAAGGCTTGGGGGAGGCAGGAAGGTGGGAAGGGGGACAGGGGAAGGGGAGGGAAAGGAGGGTGGGAGAGAAAGAGGAGGGAGATAGGAAGGAGAAGGGGGCGGAGAGGGAGGAGGGGGAAAGGAAGAGGAGGTGGGGAGAGAGAGGGAGAGGGGGAGAGAGGGAGGGAGAGGGAAGGGGATGGAGGGGGAAGGGGGGAGAGAAAAGGAGAGAGAAAGCAGAGGGGGAAAAAGAAGGAGGGGAGAGAGAAAGAAGGCAGGGGGAAGGGGAGAAACAGAGAGAGAGAGAGAGAGAGAGAGATAGAGAGAGAGAGAGAGAACACGCACACACACACCCAGTGCCATCTTGAAGAGGCCACCTTGGAACAGACCCTGCAGCCCAGGTTGCCCCAGTCAATGCCTTGTGAAGAGTCTGCTCACCCAACTGAACCCTTGCCAAATTTCTGATCCACAAAATTGAGAGCAAAATAAAATAATTGTTTTCTACCTACTTAGTTTTGGGGGTAGTTACATAGTAATAATCAACTGGGGCAAAATTCTAGGGACTAACGGTTCTTCCTGAACAAAGCCCTTGCTGGAGCCTGGGGTCCTCTGCAGAGTATTAACAAGACTTGGAGGACAAGCAGGTGGTCCGGTCCTCTTTAGCATGTGACTCTTCACACGGGCACCCCCTTAACCTTAAGAACCATACAGATTCCTGGAAAGGACCTAATGGAAACACCATCACCAACTCTTGGGCACCTGGGAACAGCTGCCCCGCCTCTGAGAATTCCTTGGGGGAGTGTTTCCTGCCTCTCCCAAGTTTCAGCCCCCAGGCAGGCCTGACCTTACACTGTGGCTACAGACCCCACAGAGCCCTGGGACTTGGGTTTGTCCCGGTGGAGTCCGTTCCTTGCATAAGCTGAGGTTGGCTCTGTGACTTTTTTCTCTGTTCTCTTCGGGGAGTGACTTTTGTTGTTGTTGTTCTTTTTAGGGAGTGATAAAAACTGAACTGCTTATGCTAGCAGCAATGCGGGACTCCTGGTCCAAGGCTTCTATTGCTCTTTTCTTCTCTTCTCCACCCACAAAAAAATAATTCCCATAAAAACTGTTCTCTGGCCAGAGCTTGTCCCCTCCTCAGTGGGGGGCTTTCTTTTTTGTTGACTTTAGAGCAAATTTGGATTTCTGTCTCCAGATTTTGGGGTGCAGAGCTCCAGCTTCCTTTCGAAACTCTGCTTAAATACCAGCATATTTGGAAGCCCTCTGCCTTCTTCCTCCCACAGCCTAATAATTCCAGAACAGTTGGGTTGGAACAGCCCTGAGGGTTGGGGGAGGCAGCTGCATTTCTGGACTCACTTGGGCGCATTTAAGCCCTGTGTCCACACTGGGGTGAGAGAAGGCAAGGAAGGAGTAAGCCCTGGGGTATATCTGCCTGCCGCCTCTAGAGCGAGTTGGCCTTGTGACAGGCTCTAGGCAGATTAAGCTGTCTCTGAGCCTCAGTTTCCTCATCTGTAAAATGGGCTCAGGAATAAACACGGGGCACATAATGGGTCCCCAAGAATTGACAGCTGTCACACAGGATGGTTTACAGTGGTGGGGAGTATGGAGGAGCCTGGCTTCTCAGACTGGACTGGCAGTGGGGTGAGAGTTTAGTGAGGAAAGCTCTAACTGCATGTTCACAGAAGCCAGTTGCTCCCAGAATGCTTTCCACTTTTTTTTTCCTTTTGAGACACACACACACACACACACACACACACACACACACACACACACACACTTAATAAAGACAGGGTCTCACTCTGTCACTCAGGCTATAATGCAAGTGGTGTGAGCCACCACACCCAGCTAAGAGAAGAATCTTTGAAAGACATGCAGAGAACAGCCATGAAGTGCTATGATTTTCCTGCTTTTCCTTTATCTGAACCAAAACTTGAGACTTTGCAGACAGCAAAAGTGAGAGCATCAGTTTTCCTTTTTGTTCTGAAGCAGAGCTCCTCCGAGGCCTGGGGCTATAAATATAAGAGTATAATTATTCTTTCCCTAAGCCTGGTGTCAGGTAGGAATAATACTGATTGGTTTAAATTCAAAATAATCTGTAAGTGGAGATTCTAAGCCTGCCATGGGGGACGGTGTGTGGGCTTTGGAGTCCTGAGTGGGGTTTGAGTTCAGACCCCTCCAGTGGGCATACTAGCCACACAGTTTGGGATGATTCTGCACTTTTCTTCCTGTAAAGTGGGGATAATGCCCTATTTGTGACATGTAGTGAGGCTGAGGTAGTGCCCGTAAAATGTCTGACATGGTGCTGGCACACAGTAGGTACATGACGTGGTGTAAGTCCATAGATCGGGGTCCTGGCTCTGATCTGCTGCCGTGGGCAAGACTTGCCGAGGAGATGGCGAGCGCCCCTGCATGTGCCAGGATGCTGAGCCATCGAGCTGGTGGCATCTGCTGCAGGCTCAGTGTGGCAGAAGGGTGGCCAGGCCACAGGGGAGATCAAAGGTGAGACGGGAGTGAGCCTGGGGAGACGAGGTGGCGCCTCCAGGTCAGCTGTGTGAAATTCACCCTGTTTATCTGGGTGGCTCAGGCAGGCATGTGGATGAAGGCCCTCTGCTGGAGGAGCGGCCCAGGGTGGCCTTCTTCATCTGGTCTCCCTCCCCGTAGGCTGGACATCCACAGAAGCACAGGATTCTTCTGACTCAGAAGCCCACTCACCCACAGCTACTCCTGTGCACAGGCTGTCAGCAGCCCTCGACAATGACGCTACTCAGGTGGAGGATGTTTACTCAAAATCTTTATTAATGCTTGAAGAAAAATAAAACATGTGTCAATATAGGGGTCCCATTGCCCAAATCCATAACAGAAACAGACACTGCAACTTACAAGCTCACGTGGTGTCAGTTCCGAGGTCAGACAGACTTGTTCTTCCTTAGAAAATGGCCTTGGGAGTATTGTTTTCCCATGTTGTTTTAGCGAAGGCTTTTACTTGGTTGGTGTTTAAATTTCTCCCTTCGTGCGTGCGTGCGTGTGCGTGTGCGTGTGCGTGTGTGTGTGTGTGTGTGAAGTATGACTTCACTTTTATTTAGTTTTAGGTGTCAGCATCTTACTTGACTTGGTCCTCTCATTCCAGAATAGCAGGGCTATTTATTGATACAAAGGAGAGGTGTTCAGATCATCTTGTTAAGACATGAAGCTCAAAATAAACATCGGATCTTTATTTGGAGATCCATATCCTTCCTCAACGGAAGGCTTGAGAGTAAATTTGTATGAAGCATAACGCCCAAGAAGAGGGTCTATTTTTAATGACTGCTTATGTTCCAGTTTGTGCAAATGCCCCCAGTAGTGTTTTTCTCGGTTTCTGAGCAGAAGACTCTGAGCAACACCTACTACTGTGTGTGTCCAGTAACAGTAGGGAGCAGAATGAATTATATCTACCTACTTCTGAGAAGAGTCAACCAGCAGCCCGAGAAATACACCAAAAACATCAGCAAATGGGTTCCCGTGAACACAGTGAGCAATTTTATGCCTGGGGGTGGGGAGTGGAAAGACAGAGCTAATAAATACTCATGACAAACACAAAGAACCAACACACAGAGGACATCGGGAGGCAAACACATAAAACACTGACGCTGAGGAAAATAGAAAAGTGATGTCTTTCACACATGCAGTCCAGGAGCTGGCGGACACACGAAGAGCTGACTCAGCAATCCGGGAGAACATTTCTGTTTTAGCTTTTGAGTGATGTGAGTGAAACAGGCGAAGTGCTGCGGTGGCTCTCGGAAGGAGGCAGCTACGGTTGACACTCGGTTCCCATGGCAGAGCCTGACACCCCGGTCCTCCCCCACCCGTCCGGGGCGGGGCAGAGCAGGATTAAGTGCACCAGAACGGCCCCAGCTCTAGATGGAGGCATCTCTCCCCAGGGCTGCCCCTCTTACCCTGCCAATGATTTTTTTTTTTCTTCTAACACGGACCATGAAATTTTGGGACTGTAAACACCAGCTGTGTTTTGGGTAAAGGTATTCCCTGGAAGGAGTCATTTTTAGCATCTTGGTCGCTGGCCTCAGACAGCTTCGAGGGAGCCCGAAGGAGCTGAGATAAGGGAGAATGCAGACTTTTTGGTTCACTCGGTGGCCCAGAAGCCGAATCCAGCTGGGTGCCTGTTAAAATCTCACTGGAATGGAGCCAAGCCCCTCGGTTTGTGTGCTGTCTATGGCTGCTTTTGTGGAACGGCGGCAGTTGAGTCGTTTCGACAGAGACCTCATGGCCCGCCAAACTGAATGTACTTAATTCACTATCCAGCTCTTTACACAAAACGTTTGCCGACCCCTGTTCTAGAAGGGCCCAGCCCAGAACACCCATCCATGCCTCACAACATCGGCTTCTTCTTGAGGACTGGCTTCGAGAAAGGACAAGCTTTACTTTGGTAGCTTATTAGGGAGAAAGGGCCTAGCTATGAGACGCTTTAAATCACCCAAACAATCTGCTGCTGAGACTGTGTGATAATCCTCTCCCTCCCTGCCTTGCATTTTTGGTTCTTTCTTTGGTTCACTCTGACTCCTCTCCTTGTTGCTAAATTTCCAACTAGGATCTGGAAAATCCTATCCCTTAGAGATTTTCAGAAGTCGCCTCCACTTATGCAAAAGGTCAGCTTTTCCTGATGGGAATTACCAAGTAGCCATCATTCTCTTCCCCGTTTCCCACCCTCCAGCACAGAAAAGCCAGGTTTCTAAACCTCATGGAATCACTGGGAGGAGCCTTATAGTCTTGGCTGAAGGTCAAGGTGAGATAACAAAATTCTAAGGGAAATCTGTCAAATGTACTCCTCCTGTGTGCATTTTGCTCCAGGTATAAGGTTTGCCCCAAGTGGGTACAAGCCCATGTTTGGCCGTCAGATGTACGGCCACATCACTGTTTGATTCCTTTATAAATAGAACTTAAAAAATAAAGAGCCCCAAAGAACAGGCTGTTTTGTTTTTTAAACCCCCTTTGAGCTGGTTTTAATGACCCAGTTGCTTTGTTTGAAAGCCATTTATTTAGATGACAGATAGGTAGATGTAACTGGATAAATAAAAAAGTAAAATTGAGATTTGAAGCAGTGGTTAAAATATAAACTCACAGGGGCCACTCCCTCGGACAGGGCCCCGCCCCCAGACTGAACAATGGCTCAGAAATTACACGTAGCAAGGACACTCCTACCCCCACCCCGCAAGCAGCTCTGAACTGCAAGGTCCCATGTGAGAAACTGCATTTCGGTTTGCCACCAAGCACCCCCTCGGCCTGTCTCCTCTCTGTCCTTCTCCTGCATTCCTGGCGATTATTTATTTTTACATTCACTCCTGTCCTGGAATCCAGCCACCCGCAGCACTAGACGCTGCTGCACCAGAAGCTGCGGGCGGGGCCCAGCACAGCCCGAGTGGTCCAGCCCAGGTGGATCCTTGCCCCATCATCCTGGGCTCACCTCCCGCTGACAGAGCAGCCGACACCTACTGGCTCCACGGATGGAAAGAAGACGAAGGTACAAGGAGGCTGTGGGCGCTCCCTGGGCACGCGTGAGTGCAGAAGTCACCAGGTGCCGCGGGACCTTGCCGCCCTAGGAGTCTCCGTCTCATCTGTCAGTCCTACCAACGTGCACCTTCACCAAGTCCACAGTCCCCACAAAATCCTGCCTGTGACATCCCCCCTCTTTAATGGTAAATGTTTTGGAATGTCCATAGATAAGAAAATGGACGGCATGGAGGAAAGATTTCGTAGCTGGGCCCTTCGTTTCACCTGCGGATATCAGAATACTCAGCCTGTTCATCCTCCCACTCACTGCTTCCAGAAGGTCCCTGGGCCCCAAGGCCCCAGGCTCTGCCCCGGGCATGGGCATTTGGGTGACTCTTGCTGCCTCGCTCTCCCCTGGCGCCTCGGACGGCCTCCCTGCTGCTGGGCTCTGAGAGGTGAAGGCCCGCTTCCCCATGGTGGGCCCTGGAGAGCCTGGCTCTGTCCACCCGGGGCTGGCGCTCGGGGGGTACCGTGGGAGGCCTCTGGATGGCTGAGGTGCAGAAGCTCAGGATGGAGCAGAGGCTTCCCCAGTTCTGTTCGCACTGAGCCTGAACGCTGTGGGTGATGGCCTCCTTCACCTCCTCCCCACAGGTCAGCAGCAGGTTCACGAGGTCCACGTAGGGTCTAGAGATGGAATGCAAAGAGAGAGGCCGGGAACGGAGTGAGTCCAGAAAGGGCTGCGGGCAGCGTGAAAGAGGCGCTTGGCCAAGGTTAGGCTTGTGTTGAGCCTGGGAAAAGGTCTTTCTGGAACAACTTCCAGCCTTTGCCCATATTCCCAACCAGCATTTACTAGGAGGCCACTGTGTACCAGGCTCCACGATTCCAGGAACAAGAAGGCTCCCGGAATTGTAGAGGCAGAGCCCGCCACAGGAAAAAGGGGCAGTGACAAATCACAGGTGTGGAGGTTAAGACACCAAGAGGAAGACCCTCTGGGAAGGGGAGGATCCCTGGCAGGGCAGCTTATGAATGGAGGGGAGGGTGGGACTGCTCTGGGCTCACTCAGGCTACACTGGCAAGGTGAGTTTTAGCTGGAGTAGAGGTGGATCTTGGGGCAAGTAGAACAGTACTTAGGCAAATGGGGCAGGCTCTTCAGTCCCAAGGAGAGAAGTCTTTTGGTAGGGAGGAAGAAGACATGAAGGTTTAGGGCCAGGAGAGGAGCTCCTGAAAGGCTCGGGTGGGCCCCATCATTCCCACACACGTTGCGTCAGCAAGGCCCTTGCTTTCCCAAGAAGCTATCTCGCCATGTCTGTGTTTGCCCTTGGTGTAGGCTCAGGATGAAGAGGGGTATTTTTGGAAGCTGCGAAATGCATTCCTTCTGTATCTCCAGATACAGAGTCTGAAATAGGTGGAGAGGGGTAGAAGGAAGACCCCCTCCCCGGGGCAAAAATTCTCACACAGCGGTTGGGAATGGCTGTCTAGGCATCATCATTCGCTCCATCTGGGCTTCCCCAGAATTGGAGGTGAAGGCTGGTGGTCTGGGACCCGTGTGTTTGCACTCTGTGTGAAACATACATGCCCAGTTCTGCAAGGCAGAGTCAGTTGCTCAGGCGATTCCAGCTGCCTTGGGCTGTTCTTTAGGAAAGCTGTCAGAGGGGTCCCGGGGGTGGACAAGGTATGCAGAAGACGAGGAGCAGTGTGTACCTGCTTTTTACATGTATTGGCCTATCTGGTAAGGATGCCCTGGCTCTGGGCTCTCATGCCCACTTACTGAGCCTTTCTCACCTCTCACTGGCCTTTAGAAATCCCTGGGGGGGGGGGTTGCTTCCTGGGCTAACCAGCATCCTAAGCAGTCCTGTGCTGGCTGGCAAACTTTCTGACACAGCTTTGGGCCATTGTCTTGAGCAGGGAAGTTGCTTTGGAACGCGATCTCGTTTGTAACAAGGAGCAAACCAATTTTTCCTCCCTAAGTCTGGGCCACCTGCAAAGCGCTAGCTCACAGAGCCTTTTCTTTGCATGGTGGCACTTGTTGCTATGCAGGAAGAGCAGATTGTGTTTTAAGTCTTGTGAAGTAGTTTACTGCCATTTCAGTGAAATAGTTGCGATTGAGTGAGGTGCCCTCGCTTCATGGATGTAAAAACTGAGAAGGGGGATGTGGGGGCAGAGGGTGGCTTTTGGAAGCTTCTGGACCAGGAGAGCCTGGGGCTGAGACTGAGAGCAGAGAGAAGGAATGTTCTGGCTGATAGCAATCAGACTGCTTTTTAGGGCCTGCTTGATGCCTTTGGAGTCAGAGAGTCTCCGCATGGTAAACCCTGAAAGGCAGGCTCCTGATAGCCACCAAGACAGCGATAACACTGTCTCCTTGGGCTACCCCGAGGCCACCCATGCACATGCAACATGAGAGAAATGCTCAATGCATGCTTGTTTCCGTCCGTCCTTTGCATCCTTTGCAAATTAGGAACCGCCTTGGTGAGCTCAAGTTCACTGAGCAGATCTGCTAAAGTGGCAACAGGATTTTAGCACCCAACGTGCCTGCCCTCCTTTGGGGCTAGAGCAGCACATGGCAGGGGTGTGTACCTGTCTTTCTGGGCTACTGCATGATGCTCATTTCCAGGCTGCTTTCCCTGGATAAGGGGCGGGCTGTCTTGGGGATGTATACCCGCCCTCTCCTTTGCCTCCCCAGTCAGGGGTTCTGTCTGCCCATGAGCCCTCAGATCCTAAGGTGGATCCGGATCCCAGAAGGCTGGATGCACCCACACTCTCGCTCTCCTGTGCCCTTGGTGCTCTCTCCCAAGGAGGAAGCTGTGAAGCTTGAGGAGGGGTGTGTGTGCCCAACCAGGTTAATCTAAGCTGTGTTCCGAGCTGGTGTGGTGCCTTACCAGGCTGCAAACTCAGCCTGTGTCTAGTGACAAAGCCCAGCTCATTCAATTGGGTGTCAGCAAGGCTAAGGGATTTTAAAAAATACTTGGAGGGGGAGGTGCCTGGAGGCTGCCAGCACCCAGTGACAGGGCGTGCAAGGGGCCAAGGCAGGCTGGCTGCAGCTGAGGGCAGAGGCTATGGAGAAAGTTGAGGGGAGTAGAGGGGGGACATGACTGTTTTGGGGTAGATGGGCATTGGGTTGAAGAATGGGGGTGGTGTAGATTCCGGGGCAACTGTGATTTCCTCTTCTCTAAAGTTAAAAGCAAATTCAGTTCTCATTTTCTTGTTTGTAACCAGTGCCACACATTCTGAAATGGCATTCTCGATAGTTGAGGACTGACAGGATCCTTTAGGAGGTGGTTAGGGTGGTTGGAAAAAAAAAACCCAAACTCAGGCAATTCAGCTTGAAGCACAAGTTGGTGCGGTGCCTTGTTGGGACTTCAGGAGGGAAGTCATGGGGATTTTGGAGGAGCTGGAGTTAGGGGGGACCCCATGCTTAGAGGAGCTGGCTTAGCAGGAAGCAAGAGCAACCACGTGCAACCATGGTGAGTGTCCTTAAAGGAGCCCAGGCTTCTAATCGGGGTGCCCACAGGCTGGGTGGGGGGCTGTATGCTCATTCTGAATGGGGTGAGGGTCCCCTGTCCCCACGGGCCATGTTTCCATGAAGGAGACACTAGAAAGCCACAGTGCTTGATCCCTTCTTAAATTCAGGCATCGGGTAGGGGTACAAACAGCTTCAACACCTCCAGTTTCCCCAGAGAAGACTTTTCGCCAAAAAACAAAGCATTCCTGTACTCCAGGCATGTATTGTAGACTATAAACTAGTACCCCATCACCCATTCTTGTGGTCAACCATCTCTAGAGGGCGACAGGGGGTAGGGACAAATGACCTTCCTGGAGCTTCCCAGCCATGGGTGGTTGCCTCTTCTAGGGGATGCTTCAAGGAAGAGAATTTCACAGTGCTCTCCTAGTGTGATGAAGATGTATTTGAGAAAAAGATAAAAACACCTGGTACATCTGAGGACCAGTGAGTCCTTTGCAGGTCTAGCAAGGAGAAGAGAGGCCAGGAGCAGGGAGGCTTGACTTCTATTCCTGACAACTGGCTTGAGTCACACAAACCAGCAATTCCAAAACTGGAAGGCATGAATATCCAACCTCAGTGCAAGTTCCTTAACCTCTTAGTTCTACGTTCCACCTCGGCAAAACGGGGACAGTAATTTCTGTCTTGCAGCATTGTTGGGAAAGATCAATGAGATGACCCTAGGTAAAACCCCTGGCCAAGGCCCAGCATATTAAAAAAAGATAGCTATTGTTGTTGTTGATGCTGCTGCTGCTGCTGCTATTTTTTTCTTTACAGGTATTTGGGAAAATAAAAAATATTTTACAAGGCCTTGGCGTGACTCAGGAAAAATGCAACATAACTTTGCTTTTGGCGAGAGCTGCTTGCAGAATTCCACCACCAATCGTCTATTCTGACACTGTACCAGGTGTTGCAAGATCCCTAGAACCTTATAACCAAATAGAAGATGACAGGATGGGCTGTTGTCCTCCGTGATCTAAGTGGTGCTGCTGAGGCAGGGGTGGCCTGTTTAGGGATGTGTCTGGGAGAAGCCTGTGGCACACTGAGGAGCATGAGTTCATAACATTACACTGATCTGACCCAATGAGTCACCAACGGTGCCACAAACTGGCCATGATCTGCACGGACAGCTTAGCTGGTGGCTTTCTCTCTGTCCTGTGTCTCTGGTGAAGGAGTCACCATAATCTCCAGGGGCTGCTGACCATGCCCCTCTGTTATGAGCAGTTATGTACTGACACGCTTTACCATGCTGCAAAATTTAGGATCCTATAGTTAGAATATTTTTTAAGAATAAGGTGTCCTGGGTTTATCACTAAATTGAGATCCTCAAACAAGTAAGTTCTCATTTCTTCTCTTTGGCATAAAAGTGTCTAGCTGATTAACCTGCTACCAGTTAGGAAAAAAAGTACATTTTGCCGTCATGGTCATTTAGTTTTACATACACATGCTCTTTAAGGCTGAAGCAAATCTAATTGGTTTTCAACGTGAAAATAAAATATAAAAACTGTTCTTGGAGTTATTTCTGAACAGGACTTGTCTCTAATCCTAATGAGAACTCCTAAAAAAAGAATTACTATATTTTGTAATTCTTTTTTTTTTTTATAAATTTATTTCATGGTAAATGCTGCAGCCGCAGGCACTAGCGGCGAGCATCTTTGGGTTGAACAGGGAAAGGGCTGAACTTTTTGACATTTGTTTTACACTTTCTCTGGGAGGGCGTTAATATATTAGAGAAGGTGTTCTCAGGGAACAGAAATCTTATGGAAGCAAGAAAAACATCGAGGCTCTTGGCTTTTGGCATTTAAGAGTGTGGGTTCTGGAGCCAGGCTGCCCGGGTCCCAAACCTGGCTGTGTCCCTCACTCACCATGTGACCTTCCTTTCAGTGAGTCTCAGTTTTCCCATCTGTAAAATGGAGATGATGAGGGCCCCTGGCTCTCAAGGCTGTTGTGAGGGTCAAGTGAAAAGTTCACAGGAAGCATTCAGCCTAGTAAATGTTCAGTAAGTGTTATTAGCTGTCTGCCATCTAGGGCACTGGCACAGCGACTTGGGTATTCAGAGAACTAGTGGGTTCTTGACTAAGGGGAAGACAGAGTGTGTTTCTGAATCTGCACAGTTCCTGTGTAGTAAAACAGCTTCCCATTTCTGTTTTTTGTGATTTTGAGGCTGATGATGGAATTCTTTCTCTTGCTCTCTTCCTTTTTGAAAGCCAGCAGGAAAGGACCCTTCTAGTCCACAGTTGCTCCAATAGAGGGTCATGTCAGCAGCCCCTGGAGATTGTGATGGCTCTTTCATCAGAGACACAGGACAGAGAGAAAGCCACCAGCTAAGCCGTCTGGTGCAGATCATGGCCAGTTTGTGGCACCATTGGTTTTGATGGCACTGTTGGTGACTCACTGGGCCAAAACAGTGTCATGTTATGAACTCATGCTCCTCAGTGTGCTACAAACTTCTCCCCTCCCTAAACAGGCCACCCCTGCCCCAGCAGCACCACTTAGGTCACGGAGGGCAAGAGCCCTTCCCGTCACCTTCCACTTGGTTATAAGGTTCTAGAGATCTCGCAACTCTTAGTACGGTGTCAGAATAGACGATTGGTGGTGGCGTTCTGCAAGCAGCTCTCACTGAAAGCAAAGTAATGTTGTGGTTTCCTTCCTGTTCAGTGGGACTTTCCAGGTAAACCACAACCTTCTCCAGCGACGGACGGGTCTCCCCACTTCCAGGAGCAAGCCACTCCAACTGAACGCAACTCCCCTCCCCAGCCCACCACTGTCCCTGCTGGATGGCCAGTCTCCCCAGGGCCCCATGGGGCAGTACTCACTCATGCAGCAGTAGGTCCTTGAAGTGGATCATCTCCACGATGACCCGGGTGTTCTCCTGGGCAGCGGTGCACAGGTCGTGCTTGAGGTAGCATTCCCGCTGCAGCTGGAACACCATGTCCCGGATGGCCGGGCACTTCCGGCTTATGCAGCCGAACCTGTGCCTCAGGGCATGGGCCTTGCACCTCAAGGCATCCTTGATGAATGATTTGCCCTGGGAAAGGCCGGGAGAGCGGAGAAGGGAGAGCAGGCAGGGAACAGGAGTCCTTATTACAGGCATGCATATCGTAGCACTTCTGGGGCTTGCATGGGATTTTTCTGACTGAAGAAACCCAAGGCCCCGCCTCAGAGGGACGTCCTCCCAGGGGACAGGTGATGTCTTGTCAGGGCATGTCCAGAGTGGCACAACACTTCTGGCACTTGGCCATAAAGCATGTTAGTTCTGCAGACAAACCTTCTCCCTTCCCAGCTACTCTTTGAGGGTCCCTCCTGCTAGGCTTCTATGGTCCTCTGTCCTCTAGGCAGCCCCGTGCTGGTCCTTGGGTGGCAACTTTCTGGAACACAAGGGGGATTTGGCCAGACACAAATCTCTAACTCCTTTGTGGTTCTCAGCGAGAAAAGGTGCTGTTTGTCCAAATCTCACACTTTTTCTTTTCTTTTCTTTTTTCTGGGCACTCTTTTGCCCAGGCTGGAGTGCAGTGGCATGATCATGGCTCATTGCAGCCTAGACCTTCTGGGCTCAGGAGATCCTTCCGCTTCAGCCTCCTGAGCAGCTGGTACTACAGGTATATACCACCACATCCAGTTAATTTTTTGATTTTTTTTTTTGTAGACACAAGGTATCGTTATGTTACGTTCTGACACCGTACCAAGCGTTGCGAGATCTCTAGAGCCTTATAACCAAGTGGAAGGTGATCTAAGTGGTGCTGCTGGGGAAGGGGTGGTCTTGAACTCCTGGGCTCAAGCAATCCTCCAGCCTTGGCCTCCCAAAGTGCTGGGATTACAGGCATAAGCCACTGTGGCCAGCTTCAAATCTTTCCTTTCCTTCTTCCCTTAATTCCAGGAGCAACACCAAGCTTGATGGTTCACTGTGCCTCTCTCTCTGCCTCAGTGCTTCCCACTGCCCCCAAAACACCCTTGTCTCCTCCTCTCAAGGAGAAGCATGCTTTTCCTCTACTCCTTTAAATGGTTGGGATTATTGCCTCTAAAAGGCCTGCCTGGCACTCTGCCGGGCAGCATCTGGAGCCTGAACTGCCCAACCCACGGCCCCTCCCCCACGCCGCCTGCTCTGAGTGGCTGGACGGCCAGGCATACATCTGGCTTGCAGTGCTCTTTCCTGGCAACCCGGCTGGATTGTGCTTATCCTAGAAAGGAGACAGCTGTTGGGGGTGTGGAGCTCCCTTATCAACCTCTCGAGAAGCACTGTGGGATGCCGCACTGTGGGATGCCGACCCAGGAATCCCCGCACCCCGCATTACTATAGAAACAGGCTGGAGTCAGAGGGGTCACCCCTCTGCTTTTAGACAGGCCCGGAAGTCAGAGTTGAGAAAGTAAACGGGTTTAGGTTGGAGCGGGAAGCTGGCCAGCACATTTATTTTGGGTCTCCCTTCGGCAGCAATTGAAATGTCTACAGGCAGTGTCTGGTCTCTGAAAAGCCATGTGGCCCCCTCTCCCTTGACTTTCTGGCCAGAGCCAAATGGAGTGGCAGGCAGGGTGTGCCAGCTTATTAAGTCATTATGGGCTGAGCATGAACTTGAAAGGATGCCTCTAACTTGAGAACATGTCCCTGTCGGTTGAGAAAGAAAAGGAAGATGAATTTAGGCGAAGGCTGCAGCAATCTGTTCTTGGTATTCTTCCCCGACATCCTGTGGGATTGCCCTTAAATACACATCTTTCCTCCGGATTTCCTAGTATGTTTCCTAATGCCAGTTAATCCAGAGTGATGCTTTATTCAGGAGCCTCAAGGAGTTCAAAGTCCTGCCTCTTCCCTTCCCCGGTCTGTTTCCCCCCTTGCCACTGCACATCCTCTGCAGTCCCGGCTGCCTGCCCTGTCGCGTCCCCAGCCTGGTTCCCAGGCTCTGCCTCCCTCGCCAGGCTCTACAGGATGTCGGTGGCTGGGAACTGGGGGCATTCATAAATCACACCTAAGCCGCTGGCCTCCTCCAAACACTGTCCTCACTCCCCAGTGAGGTGGGGGAGGAAATCTGGGAGCTCTAATACCAGGGGGTTTCCACAGGGTATCTGGGGCCAGGGAGGAGCTAAGAAGGTGAGCTTCATGCACGAGCCACATCAAGACGGATCTGGGTTGTCGGCACTGAAGCCAGAAGGTTGCTTGGTGTGTTGTTCCTGCCCTGCCCCGAGCAGCAACCCGGTGTTACCCTTGGGACCCTGGGATAACCGAAGTGGGTCAGGCCCTGACTATATTTATTATATAGAGCAAAAGAAAAGTGTGGAATTGCGGGACTCATTCAGGGGTTTGGTTTTTCAGGGTCTGCTGCTTAGGAGGAATAAAAGTCTGCTCTTTTGGAGGCCTCCAAATTGTTCAGGTTGCCTGGACACACACAAACACACACACACACACACACTGAGATGATGATGATGAATTTCAACACATTTTCTGTCTCATTTAGTCTTTCAAAGATAGCTTTTGAAATGTACAACTGGGGGGGACACTGCCTGTTCCCCCTCAGTCTATTGTTCCTAACACAATGGGCTTTGGGTGCTGTGTTCCTTTGCAAGGTGGTTTTTTTTTTTCTGAGTTGGAGTCTCACTCTGTCACCCAGACTGGAGTGCAGTGGCCGCTCCCGGCCACCGCAGCCTCGACCTGCTGGGCTCCGGCTATCCTTCCGCCTCAGCCTTCCGAGTAGCTGGAACTACAGGCGCGCGCTACTACGCCCGGCTAATTTTTTGATTTATTGTAGAGCTGAGGTCTCACCTGCCCAGGCAGGTCTCGAACCCGCGGGCTCAGGCAATCCACTCACCTCAGCCTCCCAAAGGCGCGGGATTACAGGCTGAGCCACCAAGCCCCGCTGCAAGGTGTTTATCACTTATTATGCCATTGATCTCCAGTCCACTCTGCCTGTGTAGACACAGCTGAAGAGTGTAGAGGGATTTAACTTACATGACAACTCCTGAGTGCTCTCTGAACAGTGCAGTGGGGAGACCCTGGCATCCTGGGGAAGCCTAGAATGTTCTTCCCAAGCACTAACACACACCAGAAACAGCTAAGGAAATCTGTTAGCAAGGCTTTCTAGTGGACACTGCAATCACGCTACACTCATCCCAAACATTCTTCATGCTCTGGACGGTTTTTACCTGGGCATCAAATTTTCCAGCGTTGTGTAGAAAAGTCATGCAAATCCCATGTAAGCCCCGAATCTCACAAGAGTTGTTCTCGAAACATTCAAACACGCCACACCCCACATCGCCAGCGTTGACCAAGCAGTGCTGAATCTCCGCTAAAAGGAAAATGAAGTACAGATATATGCAGAACTCTAACTCATGCTGGGAAATGCAGGGAGGTCATCTGAAATAAAAGTTAGAAATAACTAAAAAAAAACAAATTAAAAAAAGAGGAATGTCTATTTCAGGACACAGGAAGCCTGGAAAAGAAAATTTCATTTAATCTACACATGGCAATTATCTATGTTTGTAAATATTTGTAAAAATTAGCCAAAAAATTACAAAAATCACAAACATAAGTTAGGTCTGAGCATTCTTTCTTTTCATCTTTACCACTTTCGTATTTGTGGGAATACTAAGTTTGAGAGCAGAAAACAGTTCAGCTTTTGAAGCCCACAGACAAAAATAAGATTTTAAACTGAAGATTGTACTTAATCAATGAAGTACCGTTCTCTCTAAAGAGTCTGTAGAAGTCGCTGTGATTAGATCACAGCCATTTCCTTCCTGACCCCCAAATGACAGTGTCCCAAAGCAGTTTCAATTTAGCTTTATGATTCAACACCTAAAAATCAAAACAAAATTCCTACTAAGGCAGAGCCTCCAAGCCATCCGCATTAAAAATGTCAGGCTAGGGAAGCCAGGGCCTGCCGCTGGCTCAGGGGTCAGAAGGGGGCTAGCCCACAGAAACCAGGCAGTCAGGGTCTCCTTTTAATGCAAGATCTGGTGTGAGATGTCACTTCAGCCCATAGGATTCCTGCAGCCCGAGAGCCCAAAGTCCTTCTCAGAATGTGGACCTAACTGGCCTCTCTGAAAGGACAGACTGAGGGAGTTAACCGTCAGGCTGCCTCGCACAAAGCCTCTCTTCCCTCCCTTCCCCCTCCCCAAGTCTCTGATTCAAACCAACCGCAAAATTACATCAGAAAAGTATATTTTGGAAGAAGGGTGGGGTCGATGCAGATAATCCGCATTCAGATGAAATCTAGCGAGAGAATGAGGGGCGTGTATTGCTGAGGGTCACCAACTACCCAGGTCACGTTCAGTTCTCAGAGAAAGCTCCGGAGAAGGGGGTGGGGGGGTGGGCGAGGGACCCGGCGTGTGGAGGTGAGAGGCCCCGGGGGACCCCCCTCACGACCCAGGCGCCAGGGCAGGACCGCGACGCTCTCACTCGGGGCGTCCCCAGTGGGCAAGCCTGCATTCCTGCTCGTGCGGGGAGCGCACGCCGCCGCGATCGCACCCCCCCATTGGTGGCGGGGGTTTGGGGGAAGCGGAGGGAAGGCGCTGCAGGCGGATTTTCTTTCTCTCCCCAGAGCTGGGAAAAGGGCCAGCCCCGTGCCCTGCGCGCCGGGCGCTGCTCTGCAGCGGGGTAGTGAGCCCGGAACCGGGGGAGCAGAGGCGGCGCACGGTTCGGGTCGTGTCACCATTTCTTCGCCTGCTGACCTGGCCAGGAGCATGGGATGGGGCCGCACCCGCGGAGGTACGCTCTGCACCACCCCCACCTCCCCTCTCAAAGCAACGCCCCTCCCCGGGGGGAAAGTTCGCGATGCAATTGGTCTCGCCGGCAAAGTTCGGGCAGTCTAGCATCTTTTGAGGAGGAGGAAGAGGCGGTTCCGCCGAGGCCGGCGCTTGGGGGAGAAGTCGTCAGGGTGCAGGGCGCACCCGGCTCCGGAACCCTCCGTGGCTCCTGCGGGCCGGCCGGGATGGAGCGCGCTGGGCACCGGACCCAGGACTCGGGGGCGGGGGCTGGCGCTGGCCGTGTCAGGCGCTGCCTCATTCCCCTCGACCCTAGGGAGGACAGCAACAAGTCCCGCTCCGGCCATTTCATCACCCGGCCGGCACGTGCGGATTCCGGGCGCTCGGAACCCGGCGGACCTCGCCTCTCCTCGCGCTTCCCTGCATGTCCCGCGCCGCCCCGAGAGTTTGCGGGGTTCGGGGTGGGCGTCCGGCTCCCGGAGAAACGCCCGTGGGCGCACGGCGTCCCCTCCCGCGGCTCGTGGGCGCACGCTTCCCCTCCCGCGGCTCCCGGCCTCAGGGGCGCACGCACTTACCTGTGTTCTGCAGGGACAGGCGACCTTTCTGCTGGGAGCCCCTGTCTTGGGGACCCTCGGGTGGGTTGGTGGCGTCGGTGCCCCGCGCCGGGTCGAAGGTGGCCAACACCAAAGCCAGGGTCATGAACTGGCCCAGCCGCTCAGCACACATGATTCTCGGCGTCAGTCTCCCGCCGGGAGACCCGGATCCTTTGTGCTCCCTCCTCCTCCTCCTCCTCCTCCGCCGCCGCTTCCCCTCCTCCTCCCACTCTTCCTCCTGGTTCGCCTTCTCCCTCCTCCTCGCGGCCGCGGCTCGGATAGAGGTTACCCAGCGCCCTCCCGTAGCTCTCCGGAGAGCATGTGACCAGGCCGTTACCAGCGCCGCGAGTGCCCGACAGTGGCAGGGATGGTGCCTCAAATATCCCTGGAAGCTCTGGTGTCACTTGAATGAAGGAGTCGAGCAGGTGTTGTCCCGGCGGCTGGACCAATCCGAGACCCCGGCCCGTTTGACAACACGGCCGGGAGGCGGGGCCTGTGCCCAACTACTCCAGGAGGCGCCGCCCGGAGCGCCCCACAAAGTTGCGGACCTGGCGGCGGCCGCGCGTTTGCGTGCGTGTGTGAGTGTGTGCGCGTGTGAGTGTGAGCGCGGCTGGCGGTGCACGCGCGTGTGCGGGTGCTCCCGGGCAATGGCCGAACCGCCTTCAAAACGGAAGCGCGGATCTCGCGGCTGGAGAGGTCTGCGCTGGGACAGCGTCCCGCGGGCCCCTGGCTCGCATCACACCCGCAGCGGGCTGGGAGAGTTTCCTCTTCCCACCGTTTGGAATTCAGCGAGATTCCCAGCCACGAGGTCTTGGTAGATTGGAGAGTTTTCCTGGCACACATGGGAATTCCTAGCCTGGAGACGCTTAGCATCAAATAATAAATGAATAAACCCTCAGGACTGAGGATGGGAGCGGAAGCACTAGATAGAGAATTTTGCCTGAGCAACCGCCTGTCTTTCCGCTCCGGTGGCCGTGCAGCACGGGGGGTGCCGTTTCTCAGCGCCCCTCTTCTCGCCCCCCATCCTGAAGGACTCCAGGCTGGGCTGCAGGGATCCAGGTGACAGTCGGGACTTGCATCATTTCCAGGAGGGTGGCAGGGAGGTCCGAGGCAGCCCGGAGTCAGCCCGCCGCGGAGCAGCGCGTGCCCGGGAGGCCGGAGCTCGAAAGGCAACTTTACGCGTCTCCAAACACACTCTTGCATTTTCCCAAAGCGCCACCCGCCGCCCCGCTCCGGGATCCCTTCACTCTCCACTCATGGATGGAAGTGGTGGAAACAACAAAAAAGCCAAATCCGGGGAAACGCTCTCCATTTCGACCCCCCCCCCCGGCTGCTTTCCACCCCGGTCCGCGGAAGCGGAGAGAAAGTTGGGCGCCGCTCGGAGCGCGGCTGCCCCTGCTGTGTGTGTACGTGTGCACGCTCACGTCTCCCCCGCGCCGGGCAGGGGACAGGAACTGCTCCCGGCCTCGCCAACCCGACGGCGCAGTTCAGGGGGCCAGCGGGGCTGGGAGGGGGCGGGGACCCGAGCGCCGTGACCGAGCGCCCGGGGGCACGCGCCCCGGGTCGGTGCGCCCTCGCCCCTCCCCCAAAGTCCCCACCCTTCTCCTGGAGAACAGGTGAGCCCGGGTAGCAGCCCTCGCCCCCTCCTCCGCCCCGCTCCCCGCCCGCGCCCACTGCGGTAACGCGCCTGGGACGTTTCATCACTCACTGCCCGCGGCGAAGAGGCCCAGGGTCTCCGCGGTGGGGCGCACCGCCCGCCGAGTTGGGGCTGCCATGTGACACGGCGGGGGGAGGGGGTGCGGAGACACGCGGGTAGGTCATTCTCTGGCCGCGGCTTCCAGAGCTTCCCTTCCCCAGGACCCGGCTGCACTCGGGCGGGGGGAAGGCGGAGGCAGGGGCCCGGCGTGGCCGCCGCTGGCCGCAGCTGTCCGGCGCGTTGAGCTGTCCTGAGTCGGGAGGAAGGAGAGGAGGGGGAGGGGAGGGTGCCTTCGAAGTGGGCTTTCCCGGGTCTAGAGCGCCAGGGAGCCGCTGCCCACCGTCCCTGCCCGACTTTCAGAAGTCCTAATAAATAGCCACTTTGAAGGTCCTAGTCTGCAGCGGTGGTGAGAAACTGACAGCTCTTGCGCTGGATCCCAATAGCAATTACTGCCCGCAGCTCCCATCTTTTGTGGAAGGAGGTGGCGGTACAAGTACATAAAAATGGCCGCTCCCACTGCCCACTCTGCTTTTGTTTGCATAGTTAACTAAGCTTCCTTTATTAGTTTATGAAAAACCACCTCCTGTAGATACTTAAAAACAAAACAAACAACCAGCAGCGCTCTGGCCTCTCCTAACTAACTCTGTAAGTCCCTGGATTTCCTGAAGCCAAGTGGCCATTTGGTCCCACTCCTGCTTACAGGTAGAGCTGGGTAGGCTTTCTTTCCATGAGCAATATTGACATTAAAAAGGCATCAGTCACCTGGTTTTTTGAGGAGAGCTGGGGGGGTGGTGGTGGCAAAGCCCACCTTTGCCAGGTGGAGAAGAGTGTACAGGCCTCTGAGGGCACTTAGAGCAGAAACCAGGCAGACAGAGCCAGCTCCTGCCTCCCCTGCCTTTGGCTAGGCATGGCCTTTTGTTCCCATGGGGCGTAGGGCTGCCCTCAGAAGACCTAAAAGTTCATCTTGAGGCTATTTGCTCCAGCCAGACAAAGGGGATGATTCCCAGTGAGCCAGCTGCCTCCTCAGAACTAAATGATGGCATACTAGCTAGAATAGAGGGGTTATAAACACAGGCACTGGTTCTCAAGAGTCTATCTCTGGGCTATTTAGCCAAGGCCACAGCATCCAGGAATGTCTATACCAGAGCTGTGACCAGGAATGTCACCACGAGAGTAGTGAAAATTTCCCTGCAGAATCACTAGGCAGTTTGCTGGGACGACCAGTCTAGGCAACAGGCCCTGGGGAAGGAGTGGGGCTGGAGCTCGGACCAGGGAGTTATTGCGGCTCCCAGCTGATTCCTTTATCTCTAGATTTCAGGCCTAGTTTGGCAGACTGCGGGCTGATGAGGGTAGGGTGGGGAGGAGACAGTAATAGTAATCATGATTACTGTAAAGCTAACACCAGTTGAGAACAGTTACTGTGCTGCACACCAAGCTCTTGCCCTAGGTGGGAACTGAGATTGGAGGGGTCTCTTGGACAGACCAGCTGGTGCTGCCCTGAGGTTCAGCAGAGAGCCAGGCAGGACCCTCCTTCCCAGTTTAAGATCTGTGTAGTCATGGAGGGGCAGACATGGCCTGCTTGTGTTATCCAGGGACTTCTGTGGCTGATGCCTGAGACCCACGTTCTCCTCTCTAAGTCTACTTCACCAGTTACATGCGGTCACTACTTAGTGGGCAGGTTTTGGGGAGGGAGTATTTGGATTAGACCTTGAAAGATGGGGGAGGATATTAAAGATGGGAGAGTGGGCATGGTGGCACGTGGGGGACAGGGGGTAGTGCACAGACGGGGTAACAGTGGGATTTGTATCAGAAATTCGAGCAAAAGGAGGGCTTTAAGCTGGAGAGGTCAGCAGGGGCATGTTGTTAATGCTGGGCCCTTTGTGAAAAATCTGTGCTTATCATGGAAGATCTTGTTCTCTCATCCTGATGCTGTGTAAGGATGAGAGTGTAGGAGACTCCTAGACTAGTTTCTTTTTAGGAATTCGGGACCCAGTGCTGCCATTGTAGAGAAGGAGGAGTGGGAAGGAATTAGTCGGACTCTTCCGCGGTGTTCCTGCTCAGGTGTGAGCCGGTGGGGCCTTAGAGGACGGGCACAGTTCTTGGGTACGGAGGCACGGACGTAAGGTGACACATGGCCGTCGGGTCCAGGCTGTCGGCGAGTTCCAGAGCTGAGTGGAGAACATGGCTTACACGTGGGGAGCTCCGCCCACTGCACGCCCCGCCCCCTCGGGGCAGACTGTCTGGGCTGATGGCGCCACCTTCTGGTAAGAGGGTGAACTGTCTGGCCAAACAGTACAGATTCCTGTGTCCAACACTGGGTCTCCTGTTTTCTCCCCAGTTTCCTTAGCAAATCAGTTAATGGCGATTTACACAGTCTTCTCCTCCCAACGACATGATTTAATCTCCCCATCAAGGAAATCTCTTACAAACTTTTATTTTCCCTCTCCCTCCCCCATCCTTTGCTGTGCGCCTCCGTGAGCCTCCATCTACTCCAATCATGGCTCCCTGCGTCACGCCCACATGAAAGAAAATGGAAAAAGCTATCAGGGTGAAGCCGGAAGGACAAAACGACAGGCTGCTGCTGTCGGGCCTCCCAAATTCTTGCAAGCAGAGGTCTCTCCTCCCAAAGTCTCCATCTTTCATCTTTTTTCATTAAGTTGGTTGTTTCACTAGAATTCAGGATAAAGAGGCCGGGCGCGATGTTTCAAGCCTGTGATCCCAGCACTTTGGGAACCGGAGGCTAGAGGGTTGCCTGAGCTCAGAGGTTGGAGACCAGCCTGAGCAACGTGGTGAGACTTCATCTCTACAATAAATCAAAAAATTAGCCGGTCGTGGTGGCACTAGCCTGTGGTTCCAGCTACTTGGAGGGCTGAGGCAGAAGGATCCCCTGAGCCTAGCAGGTTGAGGCTGCGGTGGCCGTGAGCGAGCCCCTACACTCCAGCCTGGGCAACAGAGTGAGACTCCAATTCACAAAAAAGAAAAAAAAAAAAAAAAAGAATTCAGGGTAAAGGACACGATGTCTTCAGGATTTGGGTTTGTTTATGAGTACTACAACCAGATTGCTCTCTACTAATTTATATCATAAAACTTCAGGGCTTCAACAGTGTTATGAATTAAGAAGGATTTTGTGGGACTGGCCTGGAAGCCCACCTATCACGTCTAATACTGTTTATGGAGGAAAATCTGTTTTGAGTTCTCAAAACAACCAATTTTCAAAGTGTTGGAACACAACACTTTTGTGAATTGGGCATTTCCTTTCTGTCATAGATCAGTAGTCAGACCAACATGAACTGACTGGAAATACAAAGGTAAAAAAGAATTTTTGAGAAACCCAAGAGAATAGCAACACTGTATCCCTCACAATAAATCCACTTACTGGGAAGAATATAAAGCAGTAAACATTGGGCATCTGATTGTGGTCTGAGTTTTGCCAGTGCCTTGCTCCGAGGCCTGAATGGTATCCCAGAAGTCTGCTCTGTTTTTCTTGGGTCACAATTTTTGCTTCCTCACAGTATGCTGAGACAAACTCCAGGAGAAAATGTCCCTGGGAGAGGGCTGCCTGGTTTCCATGGCCAGTGCTGGTTGGACCCGGAGGCAGGCATGGTCGTGCTGCACTATGTGGGACTCTCCTTGGCTGGGCTGCAACTTAAGTCTGAAAGCTGCTGGATCTCAAGTGGGTGAAGGAAGGGTCTCTTTGTGGGGTGGAGTTCCAGTGAACCACATTTTGAAAGTCTTCAGGAAGTGACCCAATCTGTTAATGTGCTTTAACCTTCAGTGCACCATCAGGGCCTGTTGGACCCAATTTTAATTTGGGGTTTTTTCCCTCCAAAAAGTTCTATTTATAAAGATTGATATTTCATGACTTTTGTTTTTAGAAGTCTTCTGAAGATGAAAGAGAACGTTTGCTTAACAAAAATAGAATAAAACTCATTCCAAGTCAGGAGCGGTGGCTCACGCCTGTAATCCCAGCACTTTGAAAGGCAGAGGCTAGAGGATTGCCTGAGTACAGGGATTTGAGATCAGCCAGGGCAACATGGCAAGACCTTGTCTCTGCAATAAATAAATAAATTACCTGGGCATGGTGGTGCATGCCTGTAGTTACAGCTACTTGGAAGGCTGAGGGGGAAAGATTGCCTGAGCCCAGGAGGCCAAGGCTGTGGTGAGCAGTGATTGTACCCCTGCACTCCAGCCTAGGTGACAGAGTAAGACTGCGATTAAAAAAAAAAAGTCTAGAAGAAGGCAGAGGATGGTATCTTTGTAGTCTTATTATTTCTTTTATTAAATATAGTTGTGAATACAGAGTTTTTCATTTTTCTGTACAACATGATAAAGAAGAAAACTGAGAGAGGAAAACATTTTACAATTATTAGACAAACCAGAAGATGAGTGTAAAGAGACAGTAGCCTTACAGATTCTAATGACAATGGTGAAACTGATGTATAAGCAAAATCTCAGAGTATGATCTTACATGACAATAATCTGGATGGATTTTCTCAGATTTAAGGATCCAACAATATATTTCTTTCTTTTTTTTTTTTTTGAGTTGGTGTCTCACTCTGTAGCCCAGACTGGAGTGCAGTGGCTGCTCCCAGCCACCGCAGCCTCAACCTGCTGGGTTCCGGCGATCCTTCCGCCTCAGCCTTCCAAGTAGCTGGAACTACAGGCACGCGCTACCACGCCCAGCTAATTTTTAAAAAATTTATTTATTGTAGAGATGAGGTCTCGCCAAGTTGCCCAGGCGGGTCTCAAGCCCGCTGGCTCAGGCAATCCACTCACCTCAGCCTCCCAAAGCGTGGGATTACAGGCTGAGCCACCGAGTCCGGCTCAACAGTATATTTCTAAGGACAAAAAGAAAATGTGATACTCTCATCTAGTTAGTCATTCAACAGTTATTGTCACACAATATTTTACAATAAGAACCTGGAACATTCTGTATTGTTAGACGAATAGGTGCCAGTTCAGGCTGGGCACAGTGGCTCACACCTGTAATCCCAGCATTTTGGGAGGCAGAGGCAAGAGGATTGCCTGAGCCCAGGGGTTCGAGACCAACCTGGGCAACATAGTGAGACCTTGTCTCTCCAATAAATCAAAAAATTAGCCAGGTGTGGTGGCGCACGCCTGTAGTCCTAGCTATTTGAGAGGCTGAGACAGAAGGATCACCTGAACCCAGCAGGTTGAGCCTGCAGTAGCTGTGACCATGCTACTGCACTCCAGCCTGGGCAACAGAGTGAGACTCTGATACATGCACACACATACACAAAATAATAGGGCCAATATTCTTTTACTTTTTCTGACATTTGTTTACTAAAAGTTGCTTGATACAGTTTGAAGAGGATGAATGATGAAGTCAGATTAAAGGTGATTGAAAAGAAATAGGTGAGTGTTATAGAAATGAAAGACAAAAAATCATCAGATTAATCATTTTCATTAGTGTTTATAATTTTTTTTTTTGAGGCAGGGTCTTGCTTCTTTGTTCAGACTGGAATGCAGTGGCATGATCATAGCTCACTACAGCCTCAAACTCCTGAGCTCAAGTGCTCCTCCCACCTCAGCCTCCTGAGTAGCTAAGATTGCAGGTGCACACCACCATGTTCAACTAATTAAAAAAAAATTTTTAGAGATGGGTCTATGCTGCCCACGCTGGTCTTGAACCACCAGTCTCGAAATAATCCTCCAGCCTTGGCTTCCCAAAGTGCTGGGATAACAGGCATGAGACACCATGCCCAGCCAGGCATTTATAAATTTAAAAATAAAAATGCTTTCCAATTATGGAAAAAGAAGATGAACATCTTCTCTTGAACAACATTATGAGCCATCAAGTTTTCAAAAGTGTTAAGTTTCAGGCTGCAAATGTAAGAAGAACCAGAAGTAATGATGAGCCACTTACTAGAGATTTACTTGCAATCTGACATCGGTGTTTATTATAAAACGAATCCGTCCTGAGTTCACACACAACCGCGGGTGAGCAGTTTGTTGCGTTCAGAGGATGTTGCTCACTTTGAATTTATAGACATCCAAACCAGGAAGACATGCCAGGAAAATGTGCTATTACTAAATTCTCTAAGAAAGTTTAAAAAAGCTATGCCTTTAGTCTTCTTCTGTAGATTATTTCTAAAAGTGAAGAGGAATAATCTACATTGGACCCCATGGTAACGAATTATGTCGACTTTTTTCTTGCTGCATTGAGCACTAAGGTTACAAAGGCAAAATATATATTTTTAAAATTTTCTTTTAAAAGAAATTTTGAATATGTGGGATGCAATTCAGGGTTAGGTATAAAACGTTCATTATGCAGGTACCCTTTTTGATGATTTTTCTTTTGGAGTCAGAATTTTAGTGCCCTCCCTCCCTTGGTAGTTTCCCACTGCTGCCAATCCTGCCTCCCCCTCCTCCAGCAGTTTCCTACTCCTGGAGAGGCAAAATATTAAAACAAAAATGAAGTAAACTCTTTTGGCAAGTAGCGGTCGCTGTAGTGGGCTCCATGCGTTCCCACGTGCCCACCACTGACGGATGATTATGTTGAAGCTGGGTGGTGTGCACATGACATGTCATCACACAGCTTCTGTTTATTTTCCCTCTAGTGTAAATCCCTGCTTCTCAAACTCTAGTGGGGGTAAGAGCCACTATACAGGACTGTAGACACAAAACATGGATACTGTATCTTAACCGGTGGTTTATAGGATTTTTCTTTTGGAGTCAGAATTTTAGTCTGTTGCCAAGGGTGGAGTGCAGCGGCATGATCACAACCACTGCATCCCTGACCTCCTGGGCTCAGGCGATCCTTCTACCTCAGCCTTCCAAGTAGCTGGTACTACGGGTGCGCATCACCACGCCTGACTAAGTTTTTGATTTACTGTAGAGACTGAGCTATGTTGCTCAGGCTGGTCTCGAACTCCTGGTCTCAAGCAGTCCTCTTGCTTCGGCCTTCCAGAGTGCTGGGATTACAGGCACGAACCACCACGCCGGTGCTTAGAGGATTTTTGAGATTAATTTTGACCACTCAAGATTTTCACTTTGAAGCATTTAGAAACTAACCCATTTTGACATTCATTCAGCAAACTCTTGTGCATGCCTGTGTACCAGACTTGGTACTGCATCATGGGCCACAGAAAGAGCTAGATGCAGGCACTGCCCTTGTGGAGGGAGCAAGCTGGAGGGGAGGAAGCAGTCATTTCTGTAGCACTGAGTGGTGGAAATGCTAGTAGAGATGAGCCAGGAAGACGGTTGAGGGACTGGTGAGAGCTGTCCTTACTGAGAAACTTCAGTTTTTACACTCACCTTTTTTCTCTCTCTTTTTATTTTAAGGTTGTGGGGTACAATTCAGGATTAGGTATACAAATGTTCATTATGCAGGTAACTTTGTTGATGAGGTATGCGGTTTCCTTCAACTGTCAATCCCACCCCACCTCCCCTGGCGGTTTCCCACTACTGCCAATTCCTTTCTTTTACTATTATGATAATTGTTCAGGGTCTGCTTATGAGTGAGAACATATGGTACTCTGTTCTTTGTTTTTGTGATAGATCACTGAGTATGATCGACTCTAAATCTATCCAAGTTGCTGTGAAGTTCATATGTTTGTCCTTTTTTTTTTTTTTTGAGTTGGAGTCTCACTCTATCACCCAGACTGGAGTGCAGTGGCCGCTCCTGACCACCAAGCCTCGACCTGCTGGGCTCTGGTGATCCTTCCGCCTCAGCCTTCCAGGTAGCTGAAACGACAGGCGTGTGCTACCATGCCTGGCTAATTTTTTGATTTATTGTGG
Organism: Cephalopachus bancanus; assembly: GCA_027257055.1. Classification (NCBI taxonomy): domain Eukaryota; kingdom Metazoa; phylum Chordata; class Mammalia; order Primates; family Tarsiidae; genus Cephalopachus; species Cephalopachus bancanus. The sequence goes on from JAPVLO010000007.1 coordinate 1,120,061, forward strand.
AGATGAGGTCTCACCAAGTTGCCCGGGCGGGTCTCGAACCCGCGGGCTCAATTCACTCACCTCAGCCTCCCAAAGTGTGGGGTAACAGGCTTAGTGAGCCACTAGCCCGGCTTGTTTGTCCTTCTTTATGACTGCATCATATTCCACTGTGTATGTGTACCACATTTTTAAAATCCAGTCCAGCTTTGATGGGCAGCATGGTTGGTTCCATGTTTTTGCTATTGTGAATAGAGCTGCAACAAACATGAGTGTGCAGGTATCTTTTTGGTAGAATGATTTGAGTTTCTCTGGGTATATTCCCAGTAGGGGGATTGCTGGGTCATATGGAAGGTCAATTTCTAGTTCTTTCAGAAATTGCCACATTGTCTTCCAAAGAGGTTACACTAGTTTGCATTTCCACCAGCAGTGTAAAAGCATTCCTTTTTCTCTGCATCCTCACCAGCATCTGTTGTTTGTTTTATTAATGATGGCCATTCTTACTGGGGTTAGGTGGTATCTCAATGTGGTTTTGATTTGCATTTTTCTAATGATTAGTGAGGCTGGGCCCTTTTTCATGTGTCTGTTGGCTGCCGTATGTCTTCTTTTGAGAAGTATCTATTCATGTCTTTTGCCTACTTTTTAATGGGACTGTTTGTTTTTTTCTTTTTGGTGCTTTTGAGTTCCTTGTAGATTCTAGATGTTAGGCCTTTGTTAGATATACAATTGGCAGATATTTTTTCCCATTCTGTGGGCTGTCTCCCTGCTCTCTTGTGATGTTTTCTTTTGCTTTGCAGAAGCTCGTCAATTTGATGAGGTTCCACTTGTCTATCTTATTTCTTATGGTATGGGCACTTAGGGTTTTGAACAGGAATTGGTTGCCAATTCCAATTTCCATAAAGGTGTCGCTTGCATTTTCTAAGATTTATATCGTTTGAGGTTACACTCACTTTAAAAAAAGAAAGGAATTTGATCTTGCAGGATGCTTGGGAGGCATTTAGAGGACAGAGAAGATGAAAGAATCCAGGTGGTTGGACCACGCAGAGGCCCAGAGGATCGAATCCTTGAACAACAGGCTAGAAAGGCTGATTTTGCATCACTGGGAAGGACTGTTTGGGGGAGGAGAGGACTCACTGTTGGAACCTTGACTGGAGTTGGACCCCAGGGCCTACTGTGTCTGCCTTTATTTGCAAGTAACCGAAAACTCAATGCAAAAGTCTTTTTTGGGGTGGGGGGCAGGATCTTGCTGTGTTGCTCAGACTGGAGTGCAGTGGTGCAGTCATAGCTCACTATAATCTTGAACTCTTGGTCTCAAGCCACTCTTCTGCCTCAGCCTCTCGAGAAGCTGAGACTACAGGTGTGTGCCACCACATCTGGCTAATTTTTACATTTTTGGTAGAGATGGAGTCTCACTATGTTGCCCAGGCTGGTCTCAAACCCCTGTCCTCAAGCCGCCACAGAGCTAGGATTACAGGTGTGAGCCACAGCACCTGGCCTTGCAATAGTTTTAAACAACAGGAAGTCCTGAGGATGTGGGAACAGGCAACAGCAAACAGGCTGGAAGGGGTGACCCTGAGGTAGGGATTCATTGAGAATTCCGGTGGCAAGTTGGAGATGGGAAGGAAGAGGTGACATTTAGGAGCTTGTGGGGATGAACTGGCAGGATAACCAAGTGTCACACATGAGGGGTCAGTGGGGAAGATGGCGGCAGGGTAAAGCCTCTCTCCTTTTTAAAAAATTTTTTAAGAGATAGGGTCTCACTGTGTTACCCAGGTTGGTCTTGAACCTCTGGCTCAAGTAATCCTCTCTCCTGGGCCATTCGGCCTCTCAAAGTGCTGGGATTAAGGCATGAGTCACCATGCCCTGCCCGGTCATAAGCCTCTTTTTTACAATGGCATCCCCTCCTCTAATGCCTTCCCTCCTTCTTCTCCCCTCCCCTCCCCCATCTCAGTGATTGCTCTCACTCGTCTTTGATGTTCTCCTTCCTGCCTCTGCTTGAAACTCCTCACCAGTGCATGCTTTCTCCTACTTCCATTTCTACCCTCCATACCTCAGTCCTCTCCATCTGGAACTGCCCCAGCGTTGACCAGCTGGCCTTCTGCATCCACTTGATTTTTGTTTATTTATTTATTTTGAGTTGGGGTCTCGCTCTGCAGCCCAGGCTGGAGTGCAGTGGCATGATGCTGGCTGGCCACAGCCTTGACCTCCTGGGCTTAGCAGATCCTTCTGCCTCAGCCTCCTGAGTAGCTGGGGCTATAGGCATGCACCACCATGCCTGGCATGACTTTTTTTTTTTTTTTTTTGTAGAGATGGGAGTCTTGCTATGTGGCCTAGGCTGGCCTCAAACTCCTAGGCTCAAGTGATCCTCCTGCCTCAGCCTCCCAAAGTGCTGGGATTACAAAGGTGAGTCACTGCGCCCAGTCTTCTGCATTTACTTTTGCCCACCAGCACTCCCTCCAATCTAAATTTTCTGCATTGCATGTAACCAGATTAATTAAAAAAAAACCCCAAATCAACAAACAAGCAAAACTAAGTTATAGTCCTCACTTGTTTAACTCCAGAGACCTCCTTAGAATGCAATCCATACCCAGCCCCCTCTCCCTGAAGGCCCCTCAAGATCTGACCCTGCTGGTTTTGCAGATTTCATGAAAACTTCTCTCATTCACTCATTCCCTGCCGGCACCTTTTTCTGCAAATAAGCCAGCCCTCTCCTGCTGTAGGGCCTCAATGATACTGTTTCTTCTAATCAAGGCCTTGTTACTACTTTTATTTTCTTTTTGACTCAGTCTCACTCTGTCACCCAGACTCGAGTGCATTGGCACTCTTACGGCCATTGCAGCCTCGACCTGCGAGGCTCAGGCGATCCTTCCACCTCAGTCTTCCAAGTAGCTGAAACCACAGGTGTGTGCCACCATACCTGGCTAATTTTTACATTTACTGTAGAGATGAGGTCTTGCTAAATTGTCCAGGTTGGTCTCCAACCCCTGGGCTCAATCCTCTTGCCTCTGCTTTCCAAAGTGCTGGGATTATGTATGTGAGCCACTGTGCCTGGCACTTTGTTTGTTGTCTATTTTTTTTTTTTTTTTTGAGTTAGGGTTTCATTCAGTGGCCCAGGCTGGAGTGCAGTGGCACAATCCCCGGTTCCTGGGCTCCGGCAATCCTACTGCCTCAGCCTCCTGAGAAGCTGGGATTACAGGCACGTGCCGTCATGCCCAGTTAGTTTTTTTTCTTTTTTTTTGTAGAGATAAGTTCTCGCTGTGTTGCCCAGGCTGGTCTCGGACTTCTGGGCTCAAGTGGTCTTCCTACCTTGGCCTTCCAAAGTGCTGGGATTACAGGCATGAGCCACCACACCTGGCCCAAGTTCAAATAAGAACCTAGGTATTTTTATTTAATCATGGTACTAGAAGTCATAACCCATTTTTCTGTCTTTTCCAGTGAACAATAAGGATAACAGATCATACTGCAAAACACTTTTATTTTGATGCTGATCAAAGGGTGTTTATATATGTATATATAAACGAAGCTATACATTTATATCTATCATCTATCTATCTCTTTCTCCCTAAGATCTTAAAACGTTGAAAAAGACAGAAGAGAAAAATCTGTCCCACCCGGATAGCCTGCTGACCCTCAGCGTTCAACACCTCTCTCTGAAACTAATTCCCTCTTTGTAAGTCCCAATTCTGCAGTGGAACGAAGGGGCATTTTGTCATCCAATGCACAGACACACACACACAAATCTGCTGTGTATCAGGGATTATAGTGGGTGCTAGGGAGAGGGAAAATATAAGTAGAAGAAAGGCCTCATAATAAACACATGGGACGGAATAAAGGTAAGATTATAATCCAAAAGAAAGCCAAAGACCATATTTAGATGCTTCCTGTTTTTTGGCAAGGCTACCCCAACAAAAAGAAGTGGGTAACAAGATAAGCGAGGCGTGCAAAACTAAAGCCAGAAGGCTGATAATTGATCAGTTTAACAAAACAGCTCCCTGGGGGGAGGCAGGAGGGGAGGTGCCAGGGGAGGTAGCGGCATGGACGAGCCCTTGTCATATGCTGAGGCCTAGCGTTGGGTGGGGCTGGGGGGCTGGAACTGGAAGAGAAAGGCATTGGGCATTGATGTCAGTCTGCACGTTGAGTAATGTTCCAGGGCAAGGAGAGGCCATCTGTGAAGAGGGCAGGTGGAGACAGCTTCAGTGTGGATAGGGAGGGTAGTGCTCGCTGGGAGCCCGGGTCTGGGGGTTTGAGTCTCAGCCTTGACACTGAGTAGCTGTGCGACCATAGCCAGGTTACTTAGTCTCTCTGTGTTTTGGTCTGCTTAACCTAAGGACAGTAACCCTATGTACTTCATAGGGTTGTTGTAGGAGTAAATGTGATCACGTGTCAAAATGCCTGGCTCGGTGCTTAGCACCTGGCAGGCACCACACGACCCTGGGACTTCATCTGATCCCCCAGTGATCAAAGCAGGTGCTGGGGGTTGTGGCCACTCTCAGGGGCATCTGAGTCTGAAGAACTTCTGCTGTCATGGGCACCGTCATCAAGTCCTCAGAAGGCAGGAAGCAGAGTCCGCGAGCTGCCCTGGGTCAGGTGGCTCTGTGCAGTTGGCAAGGTTGGGGAGACCGCCCTCTGTGAGGAAGCTGTGTGGGTCGTAGCGGGGTGCGTTTTTATCTGCAGGTTACTGTGTGCCGCAACTGAGCACAATTGCCTTTTGAAAACGCTTTAATGGGCTGCTGTAGTAGAAAGAGAAAATCTTTCATTGGTATGTGTGTCGTCCAAATGGTATTTTTAAAGATTTATTTTTGTGTGTTCACGATGTTCTTGAATAATGTTTCCATAAGTACGGTCAAAGATAAAACTTGCGCAGTGCACGAAATCTGGTCGTGCACATTTCAGAGTGCAACCGCCTTTTGACCAGCCGTGGGATCCGTTTGCTGAGTCCTTCCCTGACTTGTGTTTCCTCAGGATAACTTGCTCCAGCTGGCTTGCTGGCGAGAAACTTCTGGGCCCATCTGATGGTGATGGCCCTGCCGGGTGTCACCCCTTCTCTCTTTATCTGCAACATTGTGGCTCTGTAGCTGGACTAGTTTAGGCCAGGGCCTCATAGCTTGGCCATTTATCAATAAACGTCTGATGAGTGCCTTTGACATGCCAGGCACTGTGCTGGGCTTTGGGGGACAGAGTGGTGAATCAGGTGGACAAGGCAGTTGGTCTCATGCAGCAAATCAAGTAACAAGAAACGGGACAGTGACTAAGGGCTTGTGCTAGGTAGGGTGGTCAGGGAGGGCCTCCCTGAACTGGGGTCGTTTCTCCAGAAACAAACCTAAAGGACACAAAAAAGCCAGCCAGGCAGAAGCAGTGAAGTGCCAAGGCCCTGAGGTTGGAGTAAGTGGGCTTGTTCACAGAACTGAAAGATGGTTGGTGCTATGGTTTGAATGTTTGTCTCCTCTAAAGCTCATGTTTAAGTTTAATCCTCAGTGTGGCAGGACTGAGAGGCGGAACCTTTAAGAGGTGTTGCCCTCATGACTGGACCAATCCATTAATGGGCTAATGGATTATCATGGGAAAGAAACTGGTGACCTTATAATAAGAAGGATCTGAGAAGTACATTACCATAGTCAGCCTCTTTTGGACTCTCCAGAGAGTATCCACCAGCAAGAGGGCCCTTACCAGATGCAGCCCCTTGACCGTGGACTCATCAGCCTCCATAACTGTAAGACATACTTTTCTTTTCTTGATAAATTGCCCAGTTCTGGGTATTCTGTTATAAGCAACACCAGACGGACTAAGACATTTGGTGTGACTGGAACCTGGTGAGTGCCAGGAAGGTGGTAGGGTATGAAGGACTTGGGCCGAGGGCCAGGAGAGGAATGTGGATTTTATTGTTAAATGTGGCAGAATCTGTGAGCCCGGCAGGAGTTATTATGGAGAAGAAGGGCAGGCTGGGCATGCTGGCAGAGAGAGCACTGGCCAAGGTCTGGGCAAGAACGTGACTGGGGCAGTGATCATCTCCCTTGTCTCATCTTTGTTTCTCTCTATGGCATCTCTGGGTCTCCAGGCCACCTGGAAGAAAGTGTTCTCCCCTGCCTCTGGAATTTTGCACCTCTGCAGGACAAAGACCAGCCCCAGGCGAGCTGGGGTCTCTTGGCTGGAATTCCAAATGCCTCAGGGTTCCTAATTACAGAGGGAGGGTCATTTGGGCTCAGATCTCTACCCAAGACTCTGTGGTCCAGGGGCAGGGCTGTGGTGTGTAGCCTCGTTGGCGGGTGTCCACTCTGGGACCCTTTGAGTAGGATGGGGAAGGTGGTCCCTGTGATGGAGCCTCCTGGCAAGCAGGATACCAAAAGGCCCCTGAAGGTGTCAACTCTCAAGTGCTGGAGGAACACATGGTGGTTCCATGTGCCCACCTCTGTCACCACACAGGGCTCCTAGGGAGGGTTCCTGGGCCAGCTTCTGTTTGGGAGGGAGCAGCTGCCATGGAGAACTGCACAAGGGACACAGAGAGGAGGGGGACACTTGGCTTGAGAGCGCTGCTCAGCCATGCCCGATCATGCTGAGCAGTGTCCCTTAGTCTTAGTGCCACCTCAGAGGACCCTTACCATGCAGGCTCCTAAGGGGACTCCTGGGAACATGGGAAATGGCTTGCTCGTGGCTGTCACTTCTTAAGAGGCTCTCACACCTTTAGAAGCACAGCCTTCTGGCCTTTGCTGTCACAAGAAAGACACCAGGGTCTCGAAGAGACTCCTTAGGGTGGTGAGCTTGGAGTGGAAAGAATGCTTTTGGGCTCTTCCATGCTGCTTTGGGTCTCCTGAGCTCCCTCTTCTTGTGTCCCACCCCCTCTCCATATCTGTGTCATTCCCGTACATGCTGTTTGCTCCGTTCACTGGTGGTTTCCACGGGTTTTCAACCGCTCTTCCTGATCAGTGCTCTGTAGGCTCCTGAGCTGGGGCTGGCTTTGGGTGTTCTTCTTCCTAGAGGCTCGGAGTTCTGGACATAGCCAGGGCTTTTGGCAGACTCGCGTCTGTCGAATCGAATTGGCTTGTGATTCTGACCTGTCCTCAATCGACAAAGGACCAAGGTGGAGCCTCAAGGTGGGTCTGTGTTTATGCACTTGCTGTCAGCATCATTCAACCGTGGGTTGTCTCCCACCACTTTTGTGGCTTTTGTCATGTCTGTCCTGCCTGTGCAGTGACGTCCCCGTGCTCCTTGAATTGGCTCCCCCCCTTTATTTCCACTTAGAAAATATAATTCAACAGGAATCTTTATACCATGACTCCACATGAAACTCAGCACCTACCTCTTCCCATAAGCAGAAGGTGATTGTAAAATTAAAACGAAGCTCTTTAGTAGGGAGCGTACATCCACTGTCCTCGGAATCATCTTGAAGGCGTCAACAGCAAGAACATCACACTCCACAAACTCTGATTTGCATCATGGGGAGGATGCACTTAGGACAACAACAGTTGTCCCTGGCAAACTTCCGGACTGTGGGCAACTTCCCATTCTGTGAGCTATGGACATGGTAGCCAAGGGCTGTCACTTGCCATGGATTATGCTAGGATGTGGCTTGAGTGACTAGCAAGAGGGGAGAGGATTGGCCTTCGAGCTTACTTCTTGCCTCCTGCCTCATTGAGGTTTCTCCTGCCAGGGGGAGAACTCAGGCCTCCCCTCTGGCTAGTTGCTCATCCTGAGAACAGCTGTGGAGGAGGAGGCTGCCGGGAGCAGATGGGAAGAGGCACCAGCCTGTGGGGGGCTGAGGGACCACCCGGGGAAGAGTGGGGGATGAAGACAGAGGGCAGGAGCTAGAGGGCTGAGGGCTCCCGTGATGCCCTGCAGCAAAGAAAACAAGAACTTAGCAGTGTCTATTGTAGACAAGCTCCAAAGTAATGTTTTGGTTTTTAGACTGCAGTAGGTGAGCTCTGCCTGAGGGAGTTGAGGGATAGAAGGTGAGTGAGGTGGAAAAACAGGATGGTGATTGTTAAGGTCAAGTCTTTCTCTCTCTGTTTCTCTCTCTCCCTGTCCCTCTCCCTCCTCCCTTTTGCTCTCTCTCAATCTCTCTCAGTCTCTTTCTCTCTCAATCTCTGCCTCTCAATTTTTCTCTCTCTCAACCTCCCAATTTCTTTCTCTTTGTCTCTGTCTCTCTTTGTTGGCTGTTTGGACTTGGCTTAATTACCAATGGGATTTCATCAGGTTAAGAGAACAAATGACATGGATCATCCATAAATCTCCAAATTCCAAATCTGTTGTCACGGCTCAGCGCACTGTCTTGTAGAGCTGGTGGGGACCTTGTGTGAATGTCTCCTCAAAGCCCCACGGCTGAGCCACATCGAGCATATCTGGCATCTGCTGATTGGAGCTTAAACCCGGGGAGGACCTTGCTGGCAGGTGACCCACTAGCTCCTCAGAGCACTTCTGGTGTTGCTCAGGCTGCAGCTGCCTGAAACTGTGACCCCCACCCTCTGAGCCCAAGCCTCAGGCTCCTGTGAAGACATAATCCTGGTTTGGGACCGACTCTGCAAGGATGTTGGGAAGCAGGATGGCTGGCTGAGGATCTAGAGAGGGCATTACAAGCCCCTGCTTCTGGGTGCATAAACCAGCTGTCGTGTGTGTGTGTGTGTGTGTGTGTGTGTATGTTGAATCTATCTCCTTGCTTTATGATTTCAGATGAGTCACTTGACCTCTCACACCCAAGTTGACTGTTTCATTTGAATCTCAGCTCTGCCATTTGCTAGCTGTGCATCCTCAGGCAAGTTATTAAACTCTCTGTTCCTCATTTTCTCCATCTGTAAAATGATGGTAATTCTAATATCTATCTCTTGGGGCTATTGGGATAAATTGAGACTTAACATACATTAGTGCATAGATTCCCCACCCCGTGGCTGGTGTACACACTACATAGAAATGTGAACTCCTTGAGTCATCTGAGATTGCCATCTCCACTGCCCGTTTTGTGCTGGGGAGAGGCCCGAAGTCGAGAACTCCATCAGCAGTGTTTGTCCCCTCCTGAGACTGCAACTACTCTGACTGTCCTTTCTTCACTTGTGTGGGTCTCCTGGATCCTGGTTTTGTGAGTATCACCTAATTTGCATCTGCTTAGCCCACTCGCTTTCCACTCCCTCAAGTAACAGCCAAGTCTCCCACACCCCACGACCCCCTCCCGTTCTCCCAGTTCAGTGCTATCTGCATTCCTGTGGTCTACCCCTCTGCTTTCGGGACCCCCTGAGCTCCCGTCCTCATCCTATAGGTAGCCAGGGAGTTTCATTCAGCCTGGTTCAAAGCCACCTCCCACTCCCTGAGGGCATCTCCGGCAGTCTCAGGGCTCCAGAGGGGCTGATTCTATGGGGGAAACACTCTTCCAGTTGTGTCTCTGCCTCAGCCCCTCCTTGACCTTGACCACATCTCCTTGTGCCCTCACAGGTGGGAGAAGGCCTAAGTGTCTGGCTCCTTTTTATTCCTGGGATCACTCCAAGCCCCTTGGTCAACTCTCAGTTTTCCCTTTCACTCTCTTCCTTGGAGACCCCATGGGTTTCCATGGCCCACTGACTCGTCCCACCTCTGTTCTGAGTCTGGCCACGTGTCCCCAAGGGTCTCAGTCAACATCGAGGACTCATCCTGTGCTCTGTTGGCTTCTCCTGCTGATGGCCATCCCTCCCTGCCTCCTGCAAGACAGTTAGTCTTTCACTTCCACCTCCTCCCCCTTCCCCAGCCTAGCTACAGGCCTTGCCCTGAGGTTTGTACAGCACGTTCTCAGTGGTCTGTTCTTTCCAACCCATTCTTGGACTCTTGCCAGACTGTGGTATTACCTGCGTCCTGGCAAACCTTTAACAGCTCCCAGATCCCAGGCATGGGCTGCAAACCTGCCAGCAGGGCATTCCAGGCCTCCCCCACCCTGACTCCCAAAGGGCAGGTCCCACCTGGTGGGCCCTGTTTCCAGCTCTGGCGTCAGCCCGCTGACCTACCATTATCTGAGGCCTGGCCTGCACACCCTCATCCTGCCTTTTCTTGCCTCTTGTCCGGAGGCCTCTGTGCTGGTTAGTTTTATGCAGCAGCTAGGCTAGGTTGTTTACCCAGTCACTTCATCAAATGCTAATCTAGTGTTGCTGCGAGGGTATCTTGCTGTTGCTCTTAACATCTAGGACCAGCTGACTTTAAGTAATGATGTGGGTGGGTCCCATCCGTTGAGAGCACAGGTGAACTCTCCTGAGAGGAAATTCTGTTTCCAGACCCCAGCACCACTATTCACAATAGCCCAAAACATGGAACCCAGATGCCCATGGACTGAATGAAGAAAATATGGTACATGTACACTATAGACTACTATGCAGCCATAAAAAGGACAAAATCATGTCCTTTACAGCTGCACGGGTGCAGCTGGAGACCATCATTCTAAGTGAACCAGCACAGAAACAAACAATGGAATACCACACATTCCCACTCATAAGCAGACCCTAAACATTGGACATGTGAGCACAAAGATGGGAACAGCTGACACTGGGCACTGCTAGCAGGGGAGGGAGGGAGGGAGGATAAGGGACATACAACCACCCATTGGGTACCATGTCCACTGTGAGGAGGGGCTGCTCACTAGATGCCCAAACCTCACCTGCATGCAATTTACTTACATAGCAAATCCTCACATGTACCCTACAACTCTAAAATTTAATAATAATGAAACCAAAAAGTCCGCAGCATGAGCTTCTGTCTCCTGGCCTATCCTGCAGCGTTCAGACTTAGCAGCCTCTACCATTGTGTGAGCCAGTTCCTTACAAGAAGAAGTCTCTCCCTCTCTCTTTCTTTTTCTCTCTCTCTGTCTCTCCACACATACACAATTGATACTTGAACAGTGCAGGGTCAGGAGTGTTGACCCCCCCAAACAGTTGCACGTCCAGATATGACTTTTGACTGCCCCTGAACTTAACAACTAATGACCAACAGTTGGCTGGAAGCCTTACCAAGAGCATACACGGTTGATTAAAGTTTATTTTCCATGCTATATACTGTATTCTTACAATGGTATATACTACATATACAATAAAGTAAGCTAGACTAAAGAAAATGTCATTAAGAAAGTCATAAGGAAGAGAAAATACATTTATAGTACTGAATTGTATTTCTTGATACAATAAGTTTATATCACCTGTTTACAGGATGAACTGTCTGAAATAGCAGCACCTGCAGCCGCAGACCTCAGTCTACAGGATATGTCAACTCTTTCTTGTAATGTCATGACTTTTCTCTGCTTCCTGGGGGCATTTTCAGTGTCACTACTGGCACTTTGTATGGGGTCCCCTGGTGTTATTCAAGGTTTATGGTATTGCACCAAGCATGATGAAAACCATAAAAGGCGGGGCACGATGACTCACACCTGTAATCCCAGCACTTTGGGAGGTGGAGACAAGAGGATTGCCTGAGCCCAGGGGTTCAAGACCAGTCTGGGCAACATGGCGAGACTCTTTTCTACAATAAATAAAAAAAAAAAATTAGCCAGGCGTGGTGACATGTACCTGTAGTCCCAGCTACTTGGAAGGCTGATGCAGAAGGATTGCCTGAGCCCAGCAGGTGGAGACTGCGTGGCCGTGAGCATGCCACTGAACTCCAGCCTGGACAGCAGAGTGAGACGCTGATGCAGAAAAGAACAAAACAAAACAAAAAACGCAAGAACTGCGGAGAGAACTCCCTTTTCACTGTGATGGCAATTTCCTGGAGAGATGACTTGCTAACATGGAGAAGATTAATGTCACACGGCATTTTAAAGTGTGCAACACTTGAGCTCACCACAGCAGCAACAGTCATATACAATATGAACTGTTACACAGTTATGATTTAATATAGCATCTTTATGTTTGCGCTTTTGTTTACTGCGGCGGTGCCATGTACAGTCTGCACATATTTGTGTGCATAAGCTTCGATAAATTTTAACTTTTTGTAATAGATTTGTGTATATTTTATGGTAGTAAATGATAAGATAGAATAGTATCTACAAATATTTTGTGCATTCATGACAGGCCTAATTTTTTCGGGTATTTCTAGACTATGCAACTCATCTGCTATTTTTTTCAAATTATTGCACGTCTCCAAAAAATGTCCAATATATTTGTTGAGAAAAATCTGTGTGTAAGTGGACCTGCAGAGCTCAAACCTGTACTGTTCGAGGATCAACTATATTGCTTGTTCTATTTCTCTGGAAAAACTTAACTCACATGCCTCTTCCGACGTCTGCCTCAGAACTCACTTTCTAGAAGCCTTCTCTGAGTACCCAGCCTCCAAGAACTATACCTTCTAACCCATTCCTAATGCAGGAATTGTCTGGAAGGCTTCATAAGACTTTGCTCATGCAGTGTTTGTGGGCTTATGTAGCACTGTTTCTTTTTCTTTTTTTTTCTTTTGAGTTAGAGTCTCACTCTGTTAGCCAGGCTGGAGTGTGCAGTGACATGACTATGGGTCACCACAGCCTCTATCTCCTGGCCTCAGCCTCTCAAGTAGCTGGGACCACAGGTGCACAGCTAATTTAAATTTTTTTTTTTTTGTAGAGACAAGGTGGTCTTGAGCCCTTGGGCTCAAGCAATCCTCCCACCTTGGCCTCCCAAAGTGCTGGAATTACAGGTGTGAGCTACCACATCTGGCTACATATAACTTTTATATATACTAGGAAATGAAAAAAATTGCCTTGCTATATTGCAATGTTTGGCTTATTGCAGTGGTCTGGAACTGAGCCCTCCATATCTCCAGGGTGTATCTGAAATTTCTGTTGTGTCTAAACCACCCAGTGTAAGGCATTTTGTTATAGCAGCAGAAGCTGACTGAGGCTGACAGCATGCCCCTGCTCTTCCAGACACTTGTTTGAATGGTGGCTTCAGACTGGTTGTCGTCATGCTTAGAGTTGCGTCTTGCTCACTGTTGCATGTTGTGCTGGGGTTTGCCTTCCAGGTGCCATCCCTCTGGAACGACCACGTGGAAAACCATAGATATGCCTGTATAAATCCAAACAGTCTGCAGGACGGTGGCACACTTAGGACCCAGAGGCCACCTCCCTGGAAGGCTGGCCCATTCCATGTCCCTGGCAACGTTTCCTCACGTGGTCCTGTGACCACAGTGAACATTCACTCAAGAAGTCTCTGCCTTGAGCTAGAGAACAGTTCAGTTTTCACAAAAGCCAAGGCCTTCCTGGAATTTTCTTTTGAAGACCCAGTCCATAACCCTGTTTTACCTCTGCTGGGATGTTTTGGAATTGACAGCCCTCGTGCTTTCTCTTTTAACCAGAAACACCACCCTTGCTGGTGGGCGAGGCGGAATTAATGAACACGAGGAGGGCATTGCAAATGACTTTCGAAATGGCAAAAATGCTTTTTATTTTGCCATTTTTATGGAAAGGTCAAGTAATTGAAAAAAAGTCCTCGATGAGGAGTTATACTTAGGCTTCACAAAAAAGCACACTTTGTTGATAAAATATGAACTGTTTGAAAGATTTATAAGAGTCTAAAATCCTGCATAGCCCTTCAGAATTCGAAGCAGCAGGAAACCACTGTGATATTTTTAAAACAAGTATTTATAAAAGTAATTGGGTACTCTTGATGTGGAATAAGGAGGGGGGAAGAAACTGCTAAGGAAGCTATATTGGACACGACATAAAAGCGAGGTATGTAATTTGGGAGCAGAACGGAGGGCGAGGGATGTGTACACACCGTACCTGCGGGCCTCTCTGGTTCTGAGCGCCGGGGCAGGAACACACAGCCCCCGCGGCTGCCCAGGCCGCTGCCTGCCCAGGCGCTGGGAGGGGGCAGCCCCTCAAGGCCCGTGGGCCGTGCCCAGGTGTCGCAGCTAATTTCTGAAACCCCTGTTTAAGTGTGCGAGGCCCTCTCAAACTGATAACATGCAAACAGGACAGAAAACACATGTTTCTGAGAACATTTTGGTTAAAATTAAAAATGTGGCAGAGACCGTGCCAATAATTTACTTGAGAATATCCGAACCAGATGCTGCTAGCCCGTAATTCCGAGTAATTTGCCAAAATTATGTATTTACTTTAATCCCAGAGATGAAGTTAAAATATGCATGGTTTTTGTTACTTGTGAGGCCAAAAAAAAAAAAATACTCCGATGCGACTTCAGCTGATACTGGATGGAGAAAGGGAAAAGGTCAGGATGTCTGTTAGCTACCACTCTAGTGGGCACTGAGTTAACCAACAGGCTCTCAGAAAACGGATCCCCCCAAAAGTAAGATACCCTAGGAGGTCAAGCAGACATTGTTGGGTAGGATGTTAATTCCTGAAAGACAACCTTGCATTAAGACCGTGTTTCTCCTGGTGACAGAGCCCTAATTCCTAGGTGTCTCCCCCCTCCCCCTCTTGCTTACGTGATGCCAGACATCTGGATGAACATGGAAACAATTCAGTCCACCGCCTGGATTTCTGTTCTCTGTGGAACCAAATCATCAAATAGTGAGGCTAGCTGGTCAGTAGACAGCATTTTTGCTTCTCATTTAGATATTCCACATATAACTAGGTAGAGGCAATTTAGTGCAGGGTGTTAAGCATGAAGGCTCTGAAGCCAGACCACCTAGGTTCAAATCCTGGCTTTGCCCATACTAGATATGTGGTGTTGAGGTGGCTATTTACGTTCTCTGGGCTTAGTTTTTCTCATCTGTAAGATGGGTATAATAACAGCATCTACAGTAGGATTGTTGTGAGAATTAAATGAGTTAATATATGTACTCAATATCCAAACAGTAAGTGGACTCAATAAATATCAGTCATCTTAATTCTTCATGGTATTTGACATTGAGGGGACAGTGGGTCTGGCATTTATGCCTTTTGTCCTTGTGGATATGAGAAGTGTTACTTGGTTGGCGGAGTTTCTTTTTCTTTTTGTGTAAAACCTACAAAACAAAATTTACAATTTTAACTATTTTTAAGTGCACAGTTCAATGGCATTAAGTCTATTCACACTGTTGTGCAGCCATCACCTCCACCCAGCTCCAGGAGATTATTCTTTATTTGTTGTTTCTTAAATTGGGGTCTCATTCTGTCATCCAGGTTGAAGTGTGCTGGCATGATCACAGCTTACCACAGCCTTGACCTCTTGGGCTCAGGCGATCCTCCCACTTTTGCCTCCCAACTATCTGGGACTATAGGCATACACCACCAAGCCCATCTAATTCGCGAACTCCTGGGCTCAAGCAGTCCTCCTGCCTCAGCCTCCCAAAGTGCTGGGATTATAGGCGTGAGCCACCACACCTGGTGATAATTTATTTTTAAATATAAGAATATCTCTGGAATCTGTGACTGGCATGGTTTGGTCTCAGTTTGGCTCTTGTCCCCTCCTACTGGAACTATTCCCGTGGCCTGGGGGCTGGGCTTTCTGCTCTCTTCTAATCCATGTTGGGGCTCTAAGATGCAAATCTGACCTCTGTTAACCCCAGACCTACCCCCCCCCCCCCCCCCGGCAAACCCCACATACCATCTTGCAGAATAAAGCCTGGTTTCCTTAACATGGCATTTAAGGCATTTAAAACTTCAGTTCTTGGCATGCAGGCCTCAAGAAGTGTTGGGATCTGGGAGCACGCACTGCCTGAGGGATAAGGGGTCCAGGAATCAGATTGGAAAAGGAGACAGCTCCAGCCTGGGATGCCACCCCACTTAGAACTGGGTGTTTTCAGGGTCAGCCTTATTGTGCATAATTTGAGGAACACCAAGAGCCACGCAGTGTTTCCTCCTTCTAGACATCTAACCGGGAGCAGTCCCTGCCGGGAAAATGGTGCCATCCATGACTCAGACAGCAGCAGATCTGGGTTCTAGTCCTGCCTCTGCCCCAGGCTTGTGGAAAGACCTGTTCCTTCTGGTCCTCTGTCTCTCACCTCTGAAAAGAGAAGATTGGGCAGTGTTTGCTCTGCAGGAATGGACGAAGTGTGGAAGGCTGAAGGGAGGGAGACTGGCCTTCCTCAGGAGGGTGGAAAGAGACGGCCGGAGGGAGGAGGATCAGAGTTCTTATTCATTCTTTGTGTGGTGAGCTAATTGACTGGTGTTACCCACTCACATCCAGAAAGCATGCAACCCAGGGCCTGGTCCAGAGCAGATGTCAACAAGGTATCTGGAGTGAATGAATGATTTTTGTGCTCAGCAACAATTTCAGCAGTCACTCACTCGTGAATGGCACTCTCTTTCCTTGGACGCTAATAATCAGTCCCCACACCTGCCCCCAGCCCAGCATGCCTTGTGTGAGCTAGCCACAATACTCTGCAATTTACCTTCTTGGGGAATGGGCACCTGTCTTCTGGATGCTTAAAAAAAAACCCTTATGATCCAGCAGTCCCACTTCTGGGCACAAATTGCTCTACCAACAAGACACTGCACACATAAGTCCATTGCAGCATTGTTCACAACAGCAAAAAACATGGACCCAATTCAGATGCCCATCAAAAGTGAACTGGATAAAGAAAATGTGGACTACCACACAGCCATATAGAAGAACAAAATCGTGTCCTTTGCAGCAACATGGATGCATCTGGAGACCATCATTCTAAGTGAACTATAGCAGAAACAAAAAACTGAATAACGCATGTTTTCATTCATAAGCAGGTCCTAAACACTGGGCACATGGACACATAGGTTGAAACACCTGATGCTGGACACTACTAATAGGGAAAGGGAGGGAGGGGAAGATAAGGGGCACACAATCTACCAGTGCCCAGTCCTTTACCGGGGTAGAGAGGGCTCGCTAGAAGCCCAACCATCACCTGCATGCAATTTCCTTGTGCAGCAAATCCTCATATCCATGTACCCCACAACTCGAAAATAAGAAATAAAATAACCCAATTGCTCGGTTGGCTCCATTCCTGCAATGTGTTTTATGTTTCTTATACTTGGCTCCATCACCTTGGGAGAGATCCAGGGTTTTCTAGCTTTAAAGGTGGGGCAAGGATCTCCCTGGAGGGGGTGGAACTTTTTGTTGTTGTTGTTGAGTTGGAGGTCTTACTCTGTTGCCCAGGCTAGAGTGTGGTGGCATGATCACGGCTTACCACAGCCTTGACCTCCTGCACTCAGGTGATCTCCTTGTCTCAGCCTCCTGAGTAGCTGGAAATACAGGTGTGCGACATCACGTCTGGCTAATTTTTTGATTCTTTGTAGAGACTTGGTCTCACTATGTTGCCCAGGCTGGTCTTGAACTGCTGGGCTCAGCCGATGCTCCTGCCTTTGCCTCCCAGAGTGCTGGCCTTACAGATATGAACCCTGCCTGGCCTATGGGGTGGAGCTTCCCTATTGCTCCTTTGCCCATCTGTAGGAGATTGTACTTCAGGGCCCCTCCCCTTTTTACCTGTTTTCTGAGTGATTGTATGGTCACACCAAGGTGAAACCTCCCAGAAGTTGCCCCAAGGAAAGTTTTGCTTGCTGACTTGAATCCAGTAAAGGCTTCAGATCGGTTTGTTTTTAGTGCTTGCAGTATGCTCTGAGATTACCGATGGCATTAGGATTAGACAACAAAGATCCCTGCATGCTAAGATGTTTCTATCAGATTTTGCTTTTCTGCTGTTTGCTTCCAAGAAAACCTCAGAAAGAGGGATGCCCTCCCATGGGGTCATGAATGGTACCATATGGGGAACAGACTTGGGCCTGTAACTCTCACCCCAGCTCACAAATGTGCGGGTCCATTTTGACGCTTGATGAGGAGGCTCTGGGGATGCGGCCTCCCTCTTAGCCCCCAGTGACCATGGGCCACATGGGGCTGCCCCTGCTGCCTGGGCCAGCACTTGACAGTGGACAGTCACGGATACCTTGTGCATCTGCCGAAGGAGAGGGAAGAAGCGCACTTTCTTCTTTTAAATCTCTCAGGAGTGTATGGATGGCGATTCACTGGGCCCAGAAAAGTGGCCACTTGCAGTGTCCCTGGCAGAGGTCTCTGACCTGGCTGGCCACATCCCTGCTTGCTGTCAGTTGGTCCACAGCTTGGGCTGAGCTCCTCTGTTTGCGGCCCTGTTGGTGCACAAGGAGACAAAGGAGAGGACATCTGTGGTGGCTTCCGGTGCAGGCTGAAGGCCAGCTTCGGAAGCTGTTTATTTCTGTTGAGGAATTTTGCAGGCATTTAGGCCAGGTGGATCTGGGAAAACACAAGGTGTCAGTGATGGTCTGGGCAGTCTGGCTTCTCATGGTTGCCACTCAACCACATGTGCACATCCATGAACACCCATGGACACACACATGTGGACAAAAACGCATCCATGTCACCTATCTACAAGCACACATACCCAGACACACATTCATACAGGTGCAAGTCACAAACATGCACACATGCACAGATACATGTACAAGCACACACATGCACACACACGTGTACTTATCACAAGCATGCACAACACACATGCACACCCACACAACACGCACAGCACAAGCATGCACAAGCAAGCACACATGCACACACATGTGTACCTACCACAAGTATGCACACATGCATACTCACATGCATAAACACACACATGTGCACTCACATGCCTGATACAAAGCGTGCACACACACGCTCACATGAATAAGCACACTCACATACATGTGCACACGTGTAACTACCATAAGCACACACATATGCAAACCCACATGCACAGACACACTCACATACACATGTGCATACATGTCTGTCACAAGCATGCACACATGCACAAGCAAACACATGCATGTGAACACACGTGTGCCTACCACAAGCACAAATTCATGCTCACATGCACAACCACACTCACATGCACAAGCATATTCACATACATGTGTACATATGCTTACCTACCATAAGCACACACATGCATAAGCACATTCACACATGTGTGCCTATTACAAGCATGCATACATGCAAGATACTCACATGCAAAAGTGCACTCTCATATACATGTGCATACACACATATGCCTGCTACAAGTGTGCACACATGCAGACACAAGCACAAGCACACTCACATACACGTGCACAAACACGTGTGTGCCACAGCATGCACACATGTACACTCACATTCACAAGCATGCTTATACACACATGTGCACACACACGTAACTGCCACGAACACACACACGAAAACTCACATGCACAAGCACACTCACACACATGTGCACACACATGCCTGTCACAAACACATACACATGCACAGACATGCACAAGCAAACTCATACATGTAAACACGTGTGCCTACCACAAGCACACATGCATACATGCACACCCCCCACAAGCACACTCATATTCATAAGTACAGTCACATGCACACACGTATACCAACCACAAGCACACACATGCACACACATTCACACACATGCACACACATGTACCTACCACAAGCATGCACATATGCAAGACACATGCACAAGCGTGCACACTCACATGCATGTGCACACGTGTATACCAAACCACAAGCACACACATGCACATACACATCCACACACATGTACACATGTGTACCTACCACAAGCATGCACACATGCAAGACGTTCACATGCACAAGCATGCACACACACGTGCACACAAAGTGTGTCTGTCACAAGCATGCACACATGTACAGACACACATATAAACACACTCACATATGGGTGTGCACACACACTTGAATACACTCAGCACACACAGCTCCTTTATTAAGCAGGAGAAACATAAACATCAGACAACACGTGCATTATAGAAACTATAAACCTGACAGATTAATAAAATAAATGCCATAAAAAGAGCGAATCCTTTTCTCTCTATTCTGGGAAAACACAATGTGTCGGTGATGGTCTGGGCAGTCTGGCTTCTCATGGCTACCCGTCTTTTCCCATCTCTATCTGTCATTCTGTTTTGAAAGGCCGATACCGACTCTCACTCTGACTTTGGCCTTGAAAACTGCCCTTGAGTCTTATTCCCACTCTGACCTGCATGAAGCTCTCCACCTGCTTCCTATGGTCAGTGCCATTTAATGGTTAAGCTCTCGACTTGTGGAATCAGGCTGTCCGGTTCATAGGACGATTCTGAGACTTATCAGCAGTGTGCCCTGGTGCAAGTCACCTAACTCTTTCTGTCTCAGTGTCCTTGCCTGTAAAAAGGGGATGACGACAGCCCTGCCTTTTCAAAGTTTTGAGAGAATTGAATCAGTGCTGAGCCCTGTGCCTTGCACATGGTGTCAGGTGAATGCAGGTCCTCATCGGTTTCTCTCCTGCCTGACTCTTCTCTGGTTATCTTGGGCCTTTGTCCTTCTGTCCTCACCCCCCAGTATTTATGCTTGGGAAGAAACCATCGTTCTCTTCCATATGAGCTGGGAAACAAGGGCCGGAAAAATGAGACATAGGACCTGTGATCTCTTCTATGCACAGACAGCTGTCTACCTGACTGTGGGCTTTGGTTTTTACCCTTTCGCTATAGTTGGAATTAGTCCTAATTTGCAGCACATTGTTCCTTAGCAACCCTCACTAACACAGGCACAAAAATACTTTTGAATAAAATTTCAAACATCTTAATTCATCATAGACCATTGCTTAAACAAATTAGTTTGTCCCCCCTTCTTATTTCAAAAACAATGCAGATTCATTGTAAAATATTTAGAATCCCCAGATAATCAGAAAGAAAAAAACCAAGACTTTTGTCAGCATCTTGGCATGAATTCTTCCAATTTTAAGATTGTGAGCACAGATATATTTGTGTGAAATGGAACTGTTGTACACATCCCTTTCATAAACAGCTTGTCCCCATTTTGCAATGTCTGTCAGTCTGTGATGTCTTAAAATGATTTCTAAGAGAATATAATGTTTCTTTCTTTTTTTGAGCTAGGGTCTTACTCTTGTTGCCTAGGCTGGAGAGTAGTAGCACGATTGTAGCTCACAGCAGCCTCGAACTCCTGGGCTCAAGCGATCCTCCCATCTCAGCCTTGCAAGTAGCTGGGACTTGCAGCTGAGTACCACTATAATTGGCTTTTTTTTTAGAGGTGGGAGTCTCACTATATTACCTGGGCTGATAATGTCTTCCAACAGATTAAATGTGGTTTCTTCAGGAAAAATACGTTACCAGGCTCAAGGTGGGTAGCATCTCAGTGGAGGTGGCATGGAGGTGTTGAGGGCCTTGAGCCACATCGACTGGCCCAGGTGGACTGAGCATGGGAGGGCAGGGAGGACCAGACAGAACCCCAGGTGAGAGCATCTCCTCATGTGTACTTTTTGCAACTAGCTCTGCTTTAGGCCTGGGTGCAAGGGAAACGGACGGGCAGCCTGCTGCCATTGGCTTCACTTACCCCAGGGCAGTCACAGTCAACTAGCCAGCCAGCCAACCAACCAACCAACCAACCAACCAACCAACCAACCAACCAACCAACCAACCAACCAAACAACCACACAGCGTCTCAGAGTGTCTGGTCCTAGTCTAGGAGCTTGAAGGTAGAGGCTAGAGGGGAGACAAGAAGTACAAAGTGGAATTAAGCACAGTCTCCTCCCCCAGGAACCTGCAAGCTTTGGCGAAGTCCTAGCCTCTTGGCCTCCCCGGTCTCGGGAGACACTCCCTCTCTGCTTTCCTGCATCCCTTGTAGGATGGTGTCACTGATAGAACATGCTTCTGGCAGAAGGGGATTCTGCCGTCCACGCTAGCGACTGTGGGGAGCAGCGCCCCCAAGTGGCAGCTGCTCCTCCCCCTTCCCTGCACATCCCCCTGATGAATCCTGTGGCCACCCTCACCTATGCTCCTGGTCAGGTCCGCCCTCACCTGTGCTCCTGGCAGCCCCTCCCTCACCTGTGGTCCTGGCTGCCCCTTCCCTCACCTGTGCTTCTGCCCAGTCCTCCCTAACCTGGCCAGGCCCTCCCTCACCTGTGCTTCTGCCCAGCCCTAATTCACCTGTGCTCTCAGCCAGGCCCTCCCTCCCTTGTGCTCCTGGCTGTGCCCTCTCTCACCTGTGCTCCTTCCTGGCTGTGGCCCCCTTCTCCAGTGTTCCTGGCCACGCCCTCCCTCTCCTGTGCTCCTGGCCACCTTAGGCTGTTGAGTCCTTGTTAGCAGGAGCAAGTCCATTTTTAGGAGTGATGAATGAATGGAAAAATGTCACCAGTCACTCATGACAGATGTCAACCAAAGCTTAAGCCAGACCAGACTGTTTCAGTTCAGTGTGGCTGAAGCTTGTGGATGGTGTGGGAAGAATGCTTGATCACTGATTATAGAGCAAGGATTCCGGGTCTTGGGCAAGCCTTTGTTATCAGTTTGTCTTACCTTTGTGCAAAGTGGTCAGCTCTAGACTCCAAGGATGTCAAAAATGGACAAGATGCAGTTTCTGCCTTCATGGCAGTTATTGAGGAAAGTTTTAAAATGTGTGTGTGAAAATACATGCATAAGAAATAAAATTGCTTTTCTACTCCTGCTCCCATGCCCTCTCTTTGGGGGGAGGGGAAGGAAAGAGAAGCGAGGTAGAGAGAGGAAGAGAGAGAAAAAGAGGGGGGATAGAGAGGGAGAGGGAGAAGGAGGGAGAGGAGAGAAAGAGAGGGAAAAAGAGGAGAGAGGAGAGAGAAGAGGAGAGAGAGGGGAGAGGGAGGGAGGGAGGAAGAGAAAGAGAAGGATAATGAGAGAAGAGTTAGAGAGGGAGAGAGAAAAAGAGGAGGAGAGGGGAAGAGAGAAAGTGGGAGGGAGAGAGAAAGAGAGACAATGAGGGGGTGAGACAGGGGGAGAGAGGAGAGAAAGAGAGGGAAAGAAAAAGGAGGAGAGAAGAGAGAGAAAGAGGGAGAGAAAGAGAGGGGGGAGAGAGGGAGAGAGGAAGAGAGGGATGGGGAGACAGAGGGAGGCACAGGAGTTTCACCTCTGACTTCTCAGGCTCTGCCTCTCTTCTGAGGGAGCAGCAGGGGCTCTGGACCCTATGTTCTAATGGGGCAACCCTTGGGGAGAAGAGGCAGTGGAGCGCACTGGAAAGGTAAGGAACCCTGGGAGATAAAACTAGAACAGACCCGGGACGCGGGTGTGGAGTGTGGAGTAAGGAACCTTGTGCTAGAATTTGGTGAGCAGTCTATCTATCTATCTACCTACCTATCTATTTATCATCTGTCTATCTATCTATCTATCTATCACCATCATCTATCTATTTATTTTAGAGTTGTGGAATACAAGTAGGGATTTATTATATAAGTAGGTTGCATGCAAGTTAAGTTTGGGCTTCTAGCTAGCCCTCTCTCTCCCTGATAATGGACCTGGTACCCAGTGTGTTGTCACGTGCCCTCCTTCCTCCCCTAACTGTGTCCAGTGTCTGTGGATCCCACCCTTGTGCTCACATGACCAGTGATCGGGGTCCACTTATGGGTAAGAACATGCGGTCTTCAGTTCTTTGTTTCTGTGATAGTTCACTTAGTATGATTGTCTTCAGAGCAGCATCCATGCTGTTGCAAAGACCATGATTTTGTTTGTTTTCATGACTGCGTAATACTCCATCATGTATATGTATCACATTTTCTTTATCTGGTCTATTTTCGATGGGCATCTGGGTTGGTTCCATGTTTTTCTTATTGTGAACAGTGCTGCAATAAACATACATGTGCAGGTGTCTTTTTGTAGAATGATTTATGTTCCTCCAGTAGGGGAATTGCTGGGTCTTATGGAAGTTTAATTGTTAGTTCTTTGAGAAATCACCACACTGCCTTCCACAAAGGCTGAACTAACTTATACCACCAACCGTGTAGAAGCATTCCTTTTCTCTGCAGCTGTGCCAGCACCTGTTTTTGTGTTTTTTTTTTCTTTTTAATAATAGCCATCCTTACCGGTGTAGTTTTGATTTGCATTTCTCTGATGATTAGTGAGGTTGAGCATTTCTTCATGTTTTGCTGGCTGCTCAAATGTCTTTCTTTAAAAAGTATCTGTTCATGTTCTTTGCCCACTTTTAAATGGGGTTGTTTGCTTTTTTCCTATAAATTCATTTGAGTTCGTTGTAGATCCTGGATGTTAGAACTTTGTCAGATGTATAGCTTGCAAAGATTTTTTTTTCCATTCCATTGGTTGCCTCCTTATTCTTTTGAGGGTTTCTTTTGTTGTGCCAAACCTTTAGAGTTTGATAAAGTCCCACCTGCCAGTCTTGTCTTTTGTTGCACTTGCTTCTGAGGACTTGGCCATGACTGGGAGCAGTTTTGATGAGAAGTTAGGGCTGGGCGGGAGGAGAGGATCTGCTGAGGACTCTGGGTGGGAAGGGAGGTTGAGATGGAGAGCAGTGGGGAAAGATGGCAGCTGGGGTGTTGGTGTGGGTTGTGAATCAGATCCCCTCAATACTCTAGAAGAGATGTTGGTAAAGACTGGAATTGCTCTCGATCATTTCTAGTCTCTAGACCTTCCTTCCTAAAATGTTATATCAGATTGCATTACTCTACCATAATACAGGGCTATCATAAGAAAGTGCCTCAAACATAAGAAAATTCTTCTCTTATAGTTCCAGAGACTAAAAATTTGAGCTCAAGGTGTCAGCAGGACTGCTTCCTTTTGAGGCTGTGAGAGAAGCGTCTGTTTGTGGTCTCTCGCCTTGGCTTGTCGATGGTCCCCATGGTCCTTGTTCAAATGACCCCAGACACTGACATGAGTCGGAGCCAGCCTAGCTCAGAGCCTGGAGGCAAAGTCCAGAAGGACCCAGGCACGTGAGGTTTCAGCAGAACTCAATGCCAAAGAAAACACGTTCTCTGGAGAGAAGGGCAGTTGCTCAAGGTTTTGTCTAATGCGAAGGCAGAGGGGACGGCCCATTTGCACTGGTTTAGTATTCATGATAATATATGGTTCAGGACTCAATAAAAGGGTATAATTCTATTGAGGGATTCCACTGAGCTCATAGACCACGGGAGTGTGGCTCGTCAGCAGAATGCAGGGCTTGGGTTACCACGGAGCTTGTCAACAGGGGCCACGGCTGATCACTCCAGAGAAAGAACTAGCCTGGGTTCCTCTTTCATGCCTAGAGAACAGAGCCCAAATGTTGAAACATAGAGAGAGTGTGTGTGTTTCTGTAGTCCCAAAGTATACCAAGGATCACAGTGGAACAAATAGTTTCATTACATGGTATTTGCTAATGAAGTCTATGTACAGAAAAATCTGTCTCTAAAGATACCATGAATAAGCAAGTGCATGCTTCCTAGAACCCTGGGTGAAACAGCCTTTGCTTTTACTCAGAATCATGACAGAAAGTGTGATGAGCAGCATGGCGTAAGACAACAGGGAATTGGGAATGTGGTCAATTGGAAAGTACATAGCTTGCCCAAACCCTGGGTTTACCAGACAATTTGTGTCTCCAGCCAGTGTGAGATATTGATTTATATCCTTATCCTTCCACCAGAGTAAGGATTCAGAAACTACAGACCTTGGGTCAAAATCTCGCCTACCCCCTATTTTTATAAAGTTTCATTAGTGCACGACTACATCCATTTCTTTACATAATCTCTATGGCAGCTTTTAAGCTGCAGAAGCAGAGTTGAGTACTTGTGCAAGGAAACAAATGACACTCCAAGCCTAAAATACTTGTCATGTGGCCTTATACAGAAAAACTCTGCTGACTCTGGTACTAGTCTGTGAGCATCTAGAAGGCAGCTTGGCACATATTCTAAGCTCAGTAATTATTTGTTTATATTGAGGAGGGGATTTTATATGATCCATGGCAGGTCCTATGGGTGGCGTACCCCACAGCCATTTTCCCGTTTTCTGTGTTAACAGAGTCAGCAATGAGCATCAGGACTGCAGGGGGGTGGTGGTGGGGGCGGGCTGGGTGGGGGTGGGGGTGGGGATGGCGCAGGGGGGTAGCGTGTTCTCTTCAGTCCCAGAGGGGAAATCTGGATGCATTTAAGCTGATGGTGATTATCCAGCTCCTCCTGCTAGTTCTATGGCTTAGGTATAGGCGTCTGATGGAGTTATGTCCAATGAGATGTGAAGGGATTCCCATGGGAGTGGAAGTGGGTTCTGAGAAGGGAAGTCTAGGAGACAGTTTCACAGTCTTATCACAGTCTTAAGAGAGACCTGTGGAATGCTGTCTTTCCTCCTCCTTTTGCCTCTGGACATTGTCGAGGGAGGATGCAGTGCTGGTAGCAGCTTGAGCAGCTTGGGTCAAGCTCAAGGTTAAAACCAAAGAGCTGAGGATGGCAGAGTAACGAGATAGAGCCTGGGTCCTCGAGGATGTAATAAACCCCAAATTAACCAATTCAGGATCTATCCTGTTCTCTTTTGTTGGCAGGTCAATGTCCTTCTTTCTTATTCACTTTTAATTGAGCTGATCAGGAAACTTGCACTCAACAAAAGAAGAGATGTTGTTGGAGCTCCTTACTCTGTTTTACTTTCATGCCTGCTTACTAGGAGAGTCTCTCACAGATTTTATGAAAATGTTCTGTATTTTCTTCTTATATTGTTTTGTCTGTCTATTTGGAATTTTACTCCATCAGGAATTTATCTTTTTATGTGCTGTGAGGTAGGGGTCTAACTTTGTTTTTCTTCCAGATGCAGAAAAAAATTTTTGAGTACATGATAGCGAATAAAATTCGATGTACTTACAGAATTTTCATAAAGATCATATGTTTTTTCCACATTGGAGACTAAGATGACAAGGTTGGTTTCTTCTAGGTATCTTCTTAGAAAATGGCTAACTTAATCTTTTTTTTTTTTTTAGTTGAGGTCTCACTCTGTCATTCAGGCTGGAGTGCAGTAGTATGACCATGGTTCACTGTAGCGTCAACCTCCTGGGCTCAGGTGATTCTTCCACCACAGCCTCCTTAGTAGCTCAGAGTATAGGCACATGCCACCATGCCAGGCTAATTTTTTGATTTTGTTTTGTAAAGACAAGTAGTCTTGTTATGTTGCCCAGGCTGGTCTGAAATTCCTGGTCTCTAATTGATCATTTTAAATTGCAGAGGTGGTGCAACTACAGTGTTTTCTAATTTCCAACAAGGAACTTAGAGTAATTTGAAGGTCTTTGTCAAAGGCATCAATTTTATGACACAAAAATATAATGTGAAGGAAACACTAACCTTGTTAAGTATATCTAATCTGGTCTGTCTCCAAAGAAGATTGAGTTATTTCTTCATGCTGATTAAGAATACTGACAGGAAAAAGTCAGAGTAGAAATTTATCAGCATTTTGTTACTGTGCTGATTTTGAACTCCAGAACTTCTTAGTTATCTAAGGATAATTGGTACAGGGAGCCCTTAAAGTGAGTCCTCTGCAAATTGGGATTAATGTTTCTTATCAAATCTAAAACAAACTTGCAAATAAACAAACAGAAAACCTTGCCTGGCACTTTGTAAATTTAAATATACCTTCAATAAATTGAAATGATAACTTACTAGGAGAAGAAATTTTCAATACACACAACAATGAAGGATTAGAGTTAAGAATATGAAAAGAACACTACAAGTCAATAAGAAAAGAATATGGAAAATGGACAAAAGATATGAACAGAATAGATATTTCTCAGAAGAGGAAGCACAGAAGGCAATAAACTTGCGAATTCTTCTCAGTATCATTAGAGTCAGGGAAATTCAGATGAAGATGTTGCTGAAAGATGCTAAACTCTGAAATACATAAGATGATTTATTCTGAGCCAAGTGTGAGTGACCTAGGCCTATAGCATCTCCCTCCAGCTGGTCCTGAGAGAATGTGTGCCCTCTGTGGTTGAATTGTAGCTTGGTTATATACAGCCTAGGAGAACAGAAGTTACAAGAAACCATAAGTCAATACATGTGAGATTTACAGTGGTTGGATCCTGGAAGCCAGGATATTTCTAGGTGGGGTGGGGGGGAAATCACAGGCTATCTGTGGATCCAAAGATTTTTCTGACAATGAGTCAGCTAGAGTTATCTAAGGAATTCTGTTTTTTAATCGTTCGAAATGAGGTCTTTTAATTTCTTTTTTTTCTTTTGAAGATGGGGTACAATTCAGGGTTAGGTATACAAACGTTGATTATGCAGGTACCCTTATCTAAGGAATTCTTAAAGCAATGTAGGAAAAGGCAGCTTGAGGAATGACATGAGAACCAAGTTGCTTGATATGTAGATAAAGCTCTGAGGGTGGGGGCCGGCTTCACAGAGAGCTGGTACGTGTCCAGAGTCCCCCAAAGACAGCTTTACAGGGTCAAAAAATACTTGGATTTTCCTTCTTTATCTGTTATGTGATGCTATGGTGGAGCCAGGAGGGAAAGTAAATCACATTAAATAGTTAATAAAAGTTTGTCTCTCCTGGTCCCTTAGTTAAGAATTTGGCAAGGTAAAGATAAAAGGTCAGAGTTTAGTTATCAAAAACCTCAATGAGATGACCCTTCGCATCTATTTAGTTGGGAAAAATGTACCTTATACATAACCAAGCTTAGATTATAATTGTAACTGTGTGTTCACTCTTGGGACATACTAAGCAAGAATCAAATGTTGATCATTTGTGTGTATGTGTGTAATTTCTAAAAAACCAAATCATAAGATAGTACTACCCATTACCCAGAGTCTTATCATAAAAAATGAACAATGTTTACAACAAATATTTGAGGACAAGAAATTCTGATGTTCAAATAATAATTTTCTAAAATTTTTTTTGACACAAGTTCTCACTCACTTGGCCAGGCTGGAATGCAATGGTGTGGTCTTGGTTCACTGCAGCCTTAAACTTCTGGGCTCAGGTGATCCTTCTGCCTCAGCCTCCCAAGTAGAGATAACTACAAGCATGCACCACCACAACTGGCTATTTTGCTTATTTTCTTTTACAGAGATGGGGGTATCACTATGTTGCCCAGATTGGTCTTGAACTCTTGGCCTCCTGTGATTCTCCTACCTTGGCCTCCCAAAGTGCTTGGATTATTGGTGTGAACAACCTGCCTGGCATGTTTTTAAAAGCATTGTTAGGGTACGGACAGGGTGAGGGTGTATGGATGGAGAGAGAGAGGCGAGGGGAGGCACAGCACCACTGGAGCCGGCAAGCCGGAGGTGCATGCTGGGAAACCAGAGATACGAGTAAATGCAAAGAATTGCAACTCACAGAGGTGAAAGAAGATAAGATTTATTTAAGAAAGCTTCACCCCCCCACCGACAGGGAGTGGGCCTATACTCTAGGTGAGTGTGGCATCCTAGCCCCTCAAAGTCCTAGCTTAAATCCTTTTCCTTGGAGATATTGCACGTGACTGCCCTGACTTCCTTATCGATCACCTGTGGATGTCTTGGAGATCCTGTGACACAGAGACCCACTAATGTCTGTCCATATTATCATAGCCCCTAGAGAGGGGAGTGACAAGGATTCTAATTCTCCTGTACCTTCTGGAACGACATTCCTTAGAGTTAATGGAGGGTGCACCTCCCCTTATCTCCTGTGCATTCCCAGTGGGTAGCTTCGGGGGATCCTTGACTTCACCGTAGATAGTGCACAATTTACTGGAAGATTGAATCCCCAACTGCTCCGCTTCTGAGTGGTGATAACTTCTGTAATTACAAGTTTCATGACTTTTACAATCCTTGCCCAATGCATGATGTCCTAGGCCTTGTAAATTCCCTTTACTCTAGGCAAGCTTGATTGCTGCTATGAGATACCTCTGATACCTGGCACCAGGAAGTCTGTTTCTGAAAAGACAAAGTTGGCAAAGTTAATTTTACTTAAAGTGTCCATTTCTCCAAAAGTATAGCTTCTACTTTCTTATCATTGTATTAAGGTTTAGGAATGAATTGAAAAATGACTTTCAGCTCTCCGTCTGTCCTTTCAAGCATCATCCCGCAGACTTCTAACATTTAAAATTGACTTGGGCCAGATCCTTCTTTGCCAAGGAGCTTGCATTTGATTTGAGCAGCTCTTCACCATCTCTCTCCTAGAATTTATGACTTCTTGTGTCTTTGGGAAGATTGTCAGTGTCACTTTGCGTTAAACTGATGTTGCATTGCAGGGCATTTGCAGCTTCCCAGAGAGCTTGACAAAGAATTTTCACTTAGAATTGCTGAGATGAGGGGTATGGGAGGAAGTTGGCAGCTGGCGTGACTTGAAGTTTCTTTTGTCTCTCTAGCAAGCATTTCTCCCTATTTGGCAATAGCACCCTGATTTTCACAGAGAGGTCTGCTCCTCTTCCCCAACTCTCAGTCCATATGGCTTGACTGAAGTCACTCCCACTTCCAGCTCCAGGGCTGGGCATGTGTTTCAGGCATGGCCAATCAGAGCACTTGCATCTCCCTGGGTGTAGTGATGAAATAGATCCTTGCCTACCAATGAACCCTATTATTTTTATTAATACAACTTTTGTAATGACAAGTTTCATGACTTTTGCAATCCTTGCCCAATGCTCAATGCAAGAAATTATCTCAAGCAATGCCTTAAAACAACACAGATGATCTTACATTTCTGTAGGTTAGAAATCCAAGGTATTGGTAGGGTTGTGCTCCTTCTTGAGGCTCTATAGGAGAATCTGTTTCCTTGCAGTTTCAGTTTCTGGAGGCCACCTGCATTCCTTGGCTCATGGTCCCTTCCTCCATCTTCAAAGCCAGCCTGGGCAGGTCCAGCCCTTCTCATATTACATCTCTCTGACCTCTTCTTCTGTCCTGTCTCTTGTGATCACAGTGGGTCCACCTGGATAATTCAGGATAATCTCTCTATTAAGATCAGCTGATTAGCAACCTTCATTCCTTTTTGCCATGTAAAGTCACAAAACCACAGGTTCTGGGGATGAAGACAGGGATGTCTTTGTGAAGGGGGAAGGAAAGTGGTCATTTCTGCCTGCAATCGCAATTAATTCAGCTGTTCTAACTTGATGTATATAATACTTTAAAACCATACGTTTCCTTTGCTTTGATTTTGTGCTCATTGAGAAACCATTCATGATGTCCTTCGAATTTGTATGTCTGTGATGGTTAGTTATTGAATGTTAGGGCTGTTGCCACCACCCCTTCCACTTTGCAGTCCTATAATTTGGTCTCTTGAGTGGATCTACTTACCTGTATAGACAACTTATCCTTCCTATTTTCTTTTTTCTTTTCTTTTCTTTTTTTGAGTCGGGATTTTCTCTGTGGCCCAGGTTGGAGTGCAGACATGATCACTGCTCACTGCAGCCTCAACCCCCTGGGCTCAGGTGATCCTTTCACCTCAGCTTCCCAAGCAGCTGGGACTACAGGTGTGTGCCACTACGCCCAGCTACATTTTTTAATTTTTTGTAGATACAAGGTCTTGCTATGCTGCCCAGTCTGATCTTGAACTCCTGGACTCAAGCAATCTTCCCTCTTTGGCCTCCCAAAATACTGGGATTATAGGCATGAGCCACCGTTCCTGGCCTGATCCTGGTCTTTAAACTTCTCATATCACTTATGATAAATCCATTAATTGGAATTCAGGCTTATATGAAACCACCCATCAGTTTGGTTGGTCTGAATTGATTTCCCTGAGCCTGCTAACCACCTTTTTGGCAAAAACATGCTGATTTTCATGGGGGGATCCATTCTTCTCTAACTTTCAGTCCATGTAGCTTGACTGAGGCTTCTCCCCACTCCAACTCCAGGGATGGTCATGTGTCCCAGACCTGGCCAATCAGAGCACTTGCATCTCTCTGGCTGCAGTGATTGATTCAAGGATGGACATGTGACTGAAACCAGGCCAATGAAATTTCATTCTGTGACTTTTGATGGAATTGTTGGAAAAGGAGGTTTGCCTTTCTTCTGAGGTTGCTGAGTTGCTGGAGTGTAAGTATGGACCTACTGGTGGTCATCTTTGCTGCCACTTAGGGAGAATGGATCTGAGAAGACAGCCAACACAGAGACAGTAGTGTGCTATCATGAAGGGAGATAGTTTCTTCTGGCGAAGTTTGTTGAGAGATTTTTATTTTCTATTTTTTTGGTATACATTGTTTGAGTTGAGTTTCTTTCACTTGCCCTCAAGGGAGGTCAGTGGATTAATATGATGACAGAATTAAGATTAGAGCCCACATTTCTTAGTCCTAGTTCACTGCATTGTCTACTACATTTGCGTTCTCCCCCCATAGTCACCTGCTCAGTGCCAACTGCTTCTGAATTTGTGGTTGAGTGAGAGGTGCTGTCATCACATGTGTAAGACACTGCCACCTGTCTTGACAGAGGCTTGTGTGCATAAGTCATGCAGGTTATCTGAGAAAACATTTGTTCCACAGAAAGGTGGATCAAATTTCATTTACCCTTAGCTGGCTTATACAGTCCCTTCAAAATGAAACTTCATAGCAGAAGGTGACTGGGAAGTGAAATTGTCATGGAAAGCGTAGGTCTTTGAAGAGTATTAGAAGAATTACTATGAAGGTACCACTTAGTAATTGAGATGTGACATGGTCAAAATAGTATAAGAATGTCAGCATGGTGGTTGTGGATTTGGGGAGAAAAGTAAACAATTTAGCATATACTCATCATGGACTTCCAACATGCAAAATGGAAAAGTGGGTGAAACTAGGGCGTATGTATTAATATCAGTCAGGCTGGGCCAGGTTTTGCTCCGGTAACAAACAGTCCACAAATCTCAGTGACTTTTAACAACGAAGGTTTGTTTTTCACTCACACCACTTGCCCATTGCTGGTTGGCAGGGGTACCCAGGCTGTTGGAGCAGCCATCTCCAGTGCAGTCAGTCAATGTCTCAGATGGGATAAGAACTCTGGGATTCATGCACTGGCAATTGAATGACACCTGTCACCTTCACTCACAACTTATGGGTCAGAATTAGACCCCACCCAAACAAGGGAACCAGGAAGTATAATCCTACCCTGTAGTTGGAAGGAGGAGATTGGAAATATTGGGTGGGCAGCACCCATGAGGTCCATGGTAGGAAAGTTGTGGCCTTGTCTTTGAGGCTGGGGGATAAAATGTATAGGGATAGGAAGAGCACCCATCCCATGGAGATGGGCAAAAAGGTGGTGGGGAGAGTCTGAGGGGATCATGAACGGGCCTCAGGGTTCCCTGAGAGTATCATTCAATGTGCTGTATTAGAGATGCCGTGTGTTGCATGTGTCTCTTGTATCAGGTGGGTTCTTGTGCTAAACTCTTGCATCAGCTAGTTAGGATTCTCAGGAGGTTCATGACAGAAATGTGCCCTGGCTAGCCAGCAGAGATGGGTGATATCAGAAGGCTCCAGGGGCGCTCACAGAACTGGAGGGAAAGTGGGGGAACAACTTCAGGGCCCCTGACAGTGGTACATACCGGACCACCTCCGGGCCCCTGAGAGCAGGACAAACTGGGTCAGCTCCAGAGCCCTTGACTGCGGTACAAACTGGGTCAGCTCCAGGTCCCCCGGCAGTGGGACAAACCGGGTCAGCTCCAGGACCCCTGACAGCTGGACAAACCAGATCAGTTCCAGGTCCTTAAATAATGGGATAAACTGGGTCAGCTCCAGGGCCCCCAACAGTGGGACAAACCACAGCCTCCCCAGCTCCAACCTTTATAACATGAGGTTTCAGATTCCCAGCGGGGAGGCTCTGGCATGGCTCGGGTTTTGGGGCATCTTTGGTAAGCGAAGGCAGCCCCACTAAGTGTGAGTGTGGTAGGGACTTCCCCTGGGCGGAAAGCAAGGAGCAGCTTTTGAATAAGGGGGAGTGACTGGTAGCTGCTTAGACAAAAACAGATGTTCATGAAAGCACTTTAAGTCCAGGTGAATTCTCACAACCACAACATGGGAATCACTATTTCCATGTTTTTGGACAAGGAGTCTGAGCCTCAAGGCTTAAGTAATGTCCTAGCATGACACAATTGATGTCTTAGCTTTTGTGGGCTGCTGTAACAAAATACCATAACCTTGGTGGGCTATAAACAACGGAAATTTATTTTTAAAGGTTCTGGAGTCTGGGAAGTCCAAGACCAAGGATCTGGCAAAATCAGTGAGTGGTGAGGGCCTGCTTTCTTGTTTATAGATGGCACCTTCTTGCTGTGACCTCACAAGGTGGTTGAGGCAAGCTGGCTTCCTGGGTCTCTTTTATAAGGGCACTCACCCCAGTCATGAGGGCTCTGCCCTCATGTTAATTGCCTTCCAAAAGCCCCACCTCCTAGTATGAGGGGGTTAGAATTTTAACATGAATTTTGGAATGTTCAGACCATAGTAGTTGGTAAGTGTCAGAGGTCCAACTCTGTGGGACCCCAGAGGTCGAATCTTTGCTATTGTTATCTGCTGTCTCCTGCCCATCTGGTGGCCTTTTAATTGCTAATTTTCATGGCATTAAGAAGAGGAAAATAAATTTGAAGTTGCTACTAATCGTGTAACCACTATATTTGTAGGATACTTTACAGACTACAGAGTGTGGTCACTTGTAAGACCTCCTTGGACTTCCTTATACAGTGTGAGGTGGCGGACCCTCAGTCACTCATCCTATTTACTGGATGAAGTCATGGTTGGCAACTGGCATAGGTAGGCTCCGTATCCCATGGTTTTCTTTTTCAGTTGGAGGGGTGACCTGGCTGGGGCTGCCCCTCAGTGTGGGGCTGTGGGGCTGGGCAACTGGTCAGCTTGGAGTTGGAGGGAAGGGCTGTGGTGGGAATTAACCAGGCAGAGATGTGTGGGAACACAGAGCTTCTACAGAAGGAGCTTGGCCTCTCAACCTGCTTGGCGGTTCTCAGGGAGAGCTTGCCATTCATGTGTCTTTATTTGCTGTAGGTGTGTCTAGGTCTTCCTCCATGGTGTTAATAGAGCTGGGAAATGCAACCGCTGGGAAGGAAGCCCGCTTCTGCCACACTGGACTCAGTAGGCCCCTAGCAAATATTCAGGTTGTAAAATGGAAATCTGATAAAACACTTTTTTACAGCTTTGGGGATGTATGTTGTTGAATGTCGCAGAATGGAGGGGCCTTGGGTTCTGAAGCCTCCCTGCCGCTCACCATCAATGTCCTTCCTCCATGTGGCTGGTCACCCCTGCTTCTCCAAAGTGTAGAGACAGTATGCTGTGGTGGTTGGGGTTGACCAGATGTCTCTGGCATCTCATCATCTGGGTTCAAATCCCAGCAACACCACTTGCTGCTTTGTGACCCTGGGTGAGTTGCTCATCTCTCTGAGCCTGTTTCCTCATCATTAAAATGTACCCACCTTGTGGGCATGAGATTAAGTGAACTAATACACAGAAACAACCAGACAGTGCTTGGTACGTAGGAGACATTCACAGACAGTCAAGAAACAGTAAATTGGAGGGATTGAGTGACTTGTCTAAAGGCACACAGTGGGGGAATGAGAGAGTCAGAATTCAGACCCAGATTGGAGTTGAAACTCTGAATGATTCTTTCTACTGTGTCTTGCCACCTCTCAGTGGGGGCTGGGGCCGTGGCAGAATCAGTAGGTTGGTGTATCATTTCACGTACCCTTGAAACCCCCAGGATCCATCAGCATGTTATCTATCATGAGGAAAGAGCATGATCGTTTGTCTGGATCTTTTCCCTGAACTCACCTAGTTTAGGGTTGCCATCCTTGCTCTGACCCCTCAAAGGGAGCTCTGTAAGCTTGGAATAACATGGAAAGTAGTCTTTCTGTACAGTACATGCTCTCTTACATAGAGAACAATTCCTTCATGGAGATACTCTAGCTTGATTCTTATGCAAACTGATTAGAACAATCAGAAGATACACTGTCAGCCGGGCTTGGTGGCTCAGCCTGTAATCCCGCGCCTTTGGGAGGCTGAGGTGAGTGGATTGTCAGCCCATGGGTTCGAGACCCGCCTGGGCAGCGAGACCTCATCTCTACAATAAATCAAAAAATCAGCTGGGCGTGGTAGTGCATGCCTGTAATTCCGGCTACTCGGAAGGCTGAGGCAGAAGGATCGCCGGAGCCCAGAAGGTCGAGGCTGCGGTGGCCGGGAGCGGCCACTGCACTCCAGTCTGGGCGACAGAGTGAGACTCCAACTCAAAAAAAAAACAAAAAAACAAAAAAAACCCAAACAAACAAAAAAAGAAGATACACTGTCTCATGTGACAGGAAATCCAGAGGTGATTAGGCTTCAGGTATGATATGATCAGGGGGCCATCTGTGGCTTTCAAGGCTCAGGTCTCTTCCACATATTGACACTGCACTTTGGGCTGGCTCCCTTCATTTTGGCATATGGCATCCTGCAGCAAATAGACTTATATGCTGGTTACAGAGAGGGAGGAGGGGAAGGAAGGAGGGAGGGAGAGAGAGATGGAAGGAGGGAAGGGAGGGAGGGAGGAAGGGGGGGAGAGAGAGAGACAGAGACACACAGGGGGGGAGAGAGAGAGAGAGAAGGAAGGAGGGAGAAGGGGGAGAGAGAGCACGTGTGAGAGGGTGAGCACCCTGCACCCCCTCAATATCTTCATTCCAGTTGGGCCATCTTGGTCACACCCCCACCCCCCACCCCAAACCAGTCAGGCCCATTGATAGGGTGGGGTTGGCCTCAGATGTCAAGGGACAGGAGCTTCTCAGGAGAGGGGTGGAAACCAGAAAACAGATTCCAATGTGATGGAGAAAGGAGGAGTGGGCTGGCTGTAGTGGTTCAGGCCTGTAAGCCCAGCACTCTGCGAGGCTGAGGAGGGAGTTTTCCTTGAGCCCAGCAGTTCGAGACAGCCTAGGAAGCATAGTAAGGCCTCATTTATATTTTTAAAAAATTTTAAAAATTTAAAAAAAGAGAAAGGAGGAGTGGATGCTGGGTACTCAGCCAACAGTGCCCGCTGTGGCATACGAGGACAAGGAGGGCAAGATGGCACAGTAAGAAAATGCTGTATTAGCCCTGATAGGAATCTAGGAAAAAAATCTTATAAAAATGCTGTATCTTTGGCTGGAAAAGTGGCTCATGCCTGTAATCTCAGCACTTTGGGAGGCAGGGGCAGGAGGATCTCTTGAGTCCAGGAGTTTGAGACCAGTCTGGGCAACATAGCAAGACCTTGTCTCTACAAAACATGTCAAAATCAGCCAGGTGTGGTGGCACATGCCTGTATTCCCAGTTACTCAGGAGGCTGAAGTGAGAGTATTGCCTGAGCCCGGGTTGAGGCTGTGATGAGCTGGGACTGTGCCACTGCACTCTAGCCTAGGCAACAGAATGAGACAGCGCCTCAAAAAAAGTAAAAGAAAAGTGCTCCCTTGGGTAGTCATTAAGCTGGGTGTTTTCCCTACGTCATTTAACAATTTAATTCTCACAACAACCTTTAAAAGTTGGAATGTCATCCCTGTTTTATAGATGACAAGACAAGGCTCTGAGCATTCTTGTGACTTTCTCAAGGCCACACGGCTAAGAGGGACAGTGTGCAAAGTCACACTTAAGTTTTTGTGTAAAAAATGCCCCAGAACAATGCTTTGCTTGTTATACTTAAGAAACAAGTTTGCTGGATCTGGGTCTCATTCCACTGTTAGAAAGCAGGAAATCGATGCTCTTCCGCCTCTGGTGCATGGAAAGGACATGAAAAACACTACAATTTAAAAAGCAAATGCAAAAATGAAACCAGGGGAATTGGGGGAAGAGGAAGCCACCATACAACCTTCTTCCTAAAGGCACAGAATCTCACCTACGGTTGGGGCAGGAAGGTAGGGTCCCATTCCCATCCCCAGGGGAAGCTGCTCATACCTGAACATTGCTGCAGGCGTGGTTTAAAAGGTGTTTTATGCTAACAGGGTCTTTGAAAAGGAGAGAACTTTTGGTCATCTTGTGGGTCATCCAAATGGCATCTGTGGTACTAAAACTGATGTCTGTACTAGAATGATTTTTCTTGTGAGGAGCACTAACTACACAGGCTATTATGTTGGGGTGGGGGTGGAATCATAGCCACCCAGGGAGTCTTAAGTTAGAAGGGGGCTCTGCAACCCCATGGGCTGCTGGAGTCAGCACTACCACCCTTTCTCCTGCAGTGGGTTTTGGGTGTATTGGTTTCCTGTTGCTGTTGTAACAAATTGCCACAAATTTAGTGCC
Organism: Cephalopachus bancanus; assembly: GCA_027257055.1. Taxonomy (NCBI): domain Eukaryota; kingdom Metazoa; phylum Chordata; class Mammalia; order Primates; family Tarsiidae; genus Cephalopachus; species Cephalopachus bancanus. The sequence goes on from JAPVLO010000007.1 coordinate 1,157,785, forward strand.
TTAAAAACACGAATAGGCCTGGCTTGGTGGCTCAGCCTGTAATCCCAGTACTTTGGGAGGCCGAGGCAAGTGGATTGCCTGAGCCTGCGGGTTCAAGACCAGCCCAGGCAACTTGGTGAGACCTCGTCTCTACAATAAATAAAAAATTAGCTGGGCATGGTAACGTGCCAGTAGTTCTGGCTACTTGGAAGGTTGAGGCGGAAGGATAGCTGGAACCCAGCAGGTTGACATTGGGGTGGCTGCGAGTGTGCCACTGTACTCCAGCCTGGGCAACAGAGTGAGAATCCAACTTAAAAAACAAAAAACTCCAAACCAGACACATGAATTGATTGTCTTACAGTTCTGGAGATCAGGAATCCAAAACAAGTCTTACAGGGCTAAAGTCAGGGTATTCCAATGGCTAAGTTCCTTCTGGAGGCTCGAGGGGAAAGTCCATTTCCTTGTCTTTTTCAGCATCTGGAGGCTGCCTGCATTCCTTGGTTAATGGCTCCTTCTCCTGTCTCCAAAGTGCACCACTCCAGCCTCTGCTTCCATCTCACACCACCTGTCTGCCTTTGAACCCTCTTGCCTCCCTCTTATAAGGATCCTAGGGTTTTTTTCTGACCCACCTTGATGATCCAGGATAATCTTCGAATTTCAAGACCCTTAACTTATTCACACCTGTAAAGTCCATTTGCCAGGTAACAAAACACACTCATGGGTTTGGGGATTAGGACATGGATTGAGTTAGGAGAAGCATTAATCTACCACACAGGAGTTGATACACAAAGCACCATCTCATGAAGCCATCATTACCCCCCATGAAGGACACAGATAAGCACTGTCTCTAATGATCAGCCTAAGGTGCTCTCATCTGGGATTTTCCAGTTTAGTTTGATAAGTGTCAACAGAGGATTTCGAGGCTATGTACACAGATGCACACAAAGTGCTAGAGGAAATGAGAAAATGAGCTGATGACTCAGTTTCTTAATATTCACAAAGCCTGGTATCATGAGTAAATGTTCTCCTCCCACCCATTGCCATTGCACTCCAGCCTGGGCAACAGAGTGAGACTCCAACTCAAAAAAAGAGCTTGAGTGGCTGCCTCCCTTTCCACACAGGCTCCAGGTGTGTCCCTGAACTGTCTCCTCCTCCTTGGTGACTGTAGGCGGCTGGTCACAGGTGACACTGTGCAGACAGGGAGGCAGGTGAGGCCTGGGGACCTGGGAGGAGGGGTGGTGGGGCAGGGGAGATGAGAAGCTGGGGACATTTCCAGTGGGACAGAGTCTCCCAACTTTCGAGCATTTGTAGGCCATTGTTAATAATTTGCTTGGTATTGGTGTCTTTCCTGTGTTATAATTCACGTACTATTTTTCTTTACATGGATTAACTTTTAGTGAAGTAAATTGTTCTATCTGATATATCTTCCCAAAATGAGAAAAATGGTATCATTTACTATAAGGAGAATGTAATAAAATAAATAATTATTAAAAGAAAAAGATGTCCTTAGACCACCTAAAATATTCTCCTATGGTATACATATCAGGATTTTTCAAAAACTTTAATGTGTATAGAGATCACTTGGAGGTCTTGTTAAAATACAGATTCTGAATCCATCCCATCTGGTTGGAGTCTGCCATTCTGCCTTTTTAAGTAGCAATGATAACCTGAGGCTCAGCCTCCTGAATAATACAGTGAAACAGAGGACTAACCTGATCAAGCCTGCTGGATCTAACCTGTGTGCTTGCCTTTAATTGCTTTTTTCTGGTTGATACTAAAACTCCCACTAGCAAGTCACACAGCTGAATACTATGTAACTAAACTCCTGCTAGTTTTTTTTTTTTTTTTTATAGGTAACATCTCTGACTGGGTCACTTAGTGATGGGTGCTTAAAGTTGTTTTTCAAAAACTGGGGGGCAGTTCTTGTAAAGTTCAAGGCCACTGAGACCACCAGCCCTTCCCCTGGGCCTGTTTGGGTGCCAGAAGAGTGATCTTTTGACATCAGAGGGCCAAAAGTTCCGCCCTCAGATCAGGCTAACGTGCTGCTTCCTGCACGTGCGTCATACAAAGAGCCACATACCTCCATGACACTTGAGCGGAAACCCGATTACCTCACCTTTCCTACCAGTCATGTGCCTGGCCCCACACCTAGGATCGCCTTGCTCCTTTGTCCCATAGATATCCCTAAACCCCATCTTTGGGGAAGCGGATCCGAGAGCTGCTTTCCCACCTCCTCACTTGGCCACGCCGTGAATACATCTTTCTCTTTTGCAAAACCTGTTGACACAATGATTGGCTTTCTCTGCACAGGCAGAGTGAACCTGGTCAGTGACAATGGGACCCTGAGCCCTGTTCATTCCACCCCCGCCCTCCTCTGCCCACCTTTTTCCACCTCCATGTGATTGGTGCCCTTTCTATTCCTCTCCTGCCTTTTAGTCCCCCTCCATCAAAGACTTCCTTACTGTGGACCTCAAAAGAACTCAGTATTTCCAGTTCTGTCCCTTCCTACACATGGTAGAATTGTACTTTCTGGTCTTCTTGTTGTTGGGTGGAGCCTAGTTCTGGCCCAAGAGTGAAAGTGATGTGTATCATTTAATTGCTCTTATCTCCTCTGAGATGCTGACTGACCACACTGGCGATGGTGGCTGCCCCATCAGCCTGGGTACCCTTGTCAAACCACAATGGACATGTAGTATAAACAAGAAATAAACTTTTGTTGGTAAAAGCCACAGGGACTTAGGGATTGTTTGTTACTGCAGCAAAACCTAACCCAAGCCAGCTGATACATTCACTCTAGTTTCACCCACCTTTCCCATCAACACTTTGTGTGTTGGAAGCTCATGATAACTATTTGTCAAGTTACTTATTTTCCTCCCCAAATCTACCCTCACCATGCTAGCAGTCATATGTTATTTTTGGCCATGTTTGGTGGTACATACTACAGTAAAAGAAGAGAGAGAAAGCCTAGTCATGACTTCCTTCTTTTTCCAGAGCCATGAGGATATGCACCACACTGGGTCACGCTGCAGTTGCGTCCTGAGGGGGATGGGCTCTCAGGTGCTCACTCAAGCAGGGCTCACGTTGCATTAACTGCTGGGCCAGGAATAGGCCCACCAGGATACTCCAGGCACCTGCGTCTGGTGGGAAGGTGTGGGTGGGAGAACTGACCGTCTCACTGTTAAGGGTATGAGCCACATGGGCCAGGAGGAGAGAGGTGAAACTGCTAACCTCAGTTTTGGAGATCCAGGTGATATTTGAATCAAGTTCTTAAAGAGACTGAACTTTACCCAGGCCAAAACCAGCTTGGAGCTGGCTAAAGGTACCAAGCATGCTAAGATCCTTGCCCCAGCTCCCCTGAGCATTAGATGGCAAACTTCCTGGAACTGGGGTGCTCAGAACATTTGTGACTGCTGGACAGGCCACCTCTTCCAGTGCTTTTCTGTTGAGAGCTGGAGTTGGGTGGTTGAGGAAGCATGTTTTCACCAAATATTTAATAAAGAACAGGAACTTGATCTGACATGATGACCAAAGACATGAGGACAGCCAGAGCTCGCCTTTCTCCATGGTGCTTGGAGGACAGGAGCAGCCACAGGAGCTAAGAGGGTGTCAGGCTGGGACTTGAGGGGTGAGGAGTCTGTGGGATAAAGGGACGTGGGCCTCGCTGTGGTTTCAGGATGGGCCGAGCACAACGAGGCCCACGTCCCTTTATCCCACGGACTCCTCACCCCTCAGGTCCTGGAGTTACTTTTTAAACAGTGTGTTGCAGCAGAGTGACCTATTACAGGTGTGATAACCTTGTGCCGAAGGAGGAGGTCCCCCTCACTTCAGCAGACCCGGGAGCACTCCCAAACTAAACTAGTTCACCTGAAATAAATCACACCCTCCTCTCATTTTGAGCACAGTGTGAAATCTTTGGAATAAAATTGAAGTGAACACCTTTAAGTACTATAAATGCCAATAAACATATGAAAACATGCTCAACCTTGTCAGTAGTAAGGGAAGTAGCTGGTGTCATTTGTCTGAATTCTCGAATTTATGCAGGACCTACTTAACCTGGGGTGTGCTCTTTCCTGCTGGATTTGATCTGAGAGGATAGAGATTGATGTTGGTACAGCCATTTGCCACCACGAGGGGATGGATTGTCTGAGAGTGAAGCCATACCATAGAAGGAGAGGTAAGAGACAGAAAGAGAGACCAGGGTCTGGCAATGCTACCAGAGCCTCTGGGTCAAGCTGTACCTGAGACCAGTCTTCCCTGGACCTTTCTGTTATGTGAGCTACATTGGGGTCAGATTTTGTATCACAGAGTTCTAGCCAACACAAGCATAGTGATGGGGAAGAAAAGGCTCATAACATCTCTCGTGTATTAAGTGTTAACTGCACAGTTACAAGCACCTTATGTGTATTACTTCATTTAATCCCACAACAAGCCTGTGAGGTAGACAGGGCATTCTTGTTCTCATTTTACAAAGAAACGGAAGCATATGCAGTTTAAAATTCTCACCCAAGTTTGGACCTAGGCTGTCTCACATCAGGGCCTGGCTTCATTGGAGCCCTGGGGTCAGGCCATGAAAGGGGGTGCGTTCTTTGCTGTTGATCAAGGCTGCCTTTGCCTGCAGGTCTGCGTGTGAGCACAGCCAATGGGGTCCTGGACAGTGAGTCTGCAAGGAAAACCCACAGATGTTTTCAAATCCATTGTTTTTCTACATTTAGAAGATGATGCTGATTTTCCATCATGCAGCACAATGAGATGGGATTAATTTGGTAATTAAATGTTTGTTGCTGGGGATGAATAAATTGTTCTCCATCACAGGAGATTGTGTCAACTCACTTTGAAGCTGGAGAAGCCAGACGCCTCCTTGTTCAATGTGGCATCCACGTCTACTTGTAACTTCACATAATATATGCTGACGGTGTTTCCCCATTTGTATTCTCTGGGAAGATGTTATTTATTGTCCCTGATGCTAGAGGAAAAAAATTAGGTCACCGCCTCACGCATCTTTCTTAAGCCAACCAACACGTGCTTCACCAAAGAGATGCATTTTCTGAGGAAGATCTAACCCATGCTGTCTTTTCTTATTGTAACTCAACTTTTCTCCAAGATGGCTGTGTTCTCAAATGTTTACAGGAAGGATTCTGAGATGATGCTAGATGTGTTTCCTTTTTTTTTTGAGTGTGAGGCGGGGGTCTCACTCTGTTGCCCAGGTTAGAGTGCAGTGACACCATCATGGCTCACTGCAGCCTCAATTTCCTGGGCTCGGGCGATCCTTCCTCTTCAGCTTCCTGAGTAGCTGGAGCTACAAGCACGTGTCAACATGCCCTGCTAAGTTTTTAAAATTTTTTTGTAGAGATGAGGTCTCACTATGCTGCCCAGGCTGGGCTCAAGCAATCTCCCTACCTCAGCCTCCCAAAGTGCTGGGATTGCAGGTGTGAGCCACCATGCCCGGCGTCAGATGTGTTTCTTACTCATGAGCTGCTTGATCTCCCTGAGATGCTGGAGCCCTTTGTGAAACTGCAACATCGTCATGTTTTACAAAGTCCTGAAGGCATTTGACCCCTGAAGCACTGATTCTCAGCAGCTCACCTCCCTCTGGCCATGGAAGAACTTCTCCAAGATATGTGGGGTATCTTGTACTCCTCCCCCAACGGCATGGATGGACAGATTTGTGCACACAAACTCTCCTGCAAGCTGTCCTGTTGAGTCCCTGTGTCTTGTGGATGACACTTATAAAAGAGTCACTGATCTGCCTCATGCTATCAATGTGGAGTTAGACATTTTTCTGTTTTGTTTTGTTTTGAGTTGGAGTCTCACTGTCGCCCAGGCTGGAATGCAGTGGCTCAGGTGACCTGCTGGGCTTAGGCGACCCTTCCGCCTCAGCCTTCCAAGTAGCTGAAACTACAGGCGTGTGCTACTATGCCCGGCTAATTTTTCATTTATTGTAGAGATGAGGTCTTGCCAAGTTGTCCAGACTGGTCTCGAACCTGTGAGCTCAGGCAATCCACTCGCCTCGGCCTCCCAAAGTACTGGGATTACAAGCTGAGCCACCAAGCCTGGCCCATTTTTCTGTTTTGTTAGGGGAAATTTGTAATATTTTTGAAATAGTTTACTTTGTTTTTTTTAAATAGGACATTAGGAAGTGTTTTTTTTTTGAGTTGGAGTCTCACTCTGTCGCCCAGTCTCACTCACTCTGTGGCTGCTCCCGGCCGCTCCCGGCCACCGCAGCCTCGATTTGCTGGGCTCCGGCGATCCTTCCGCCTCAGCCTTCCAAGTAGCCGGAATTACAGGCGTGCGCTACGGAAGTGTTTTTTTTGACTCCGATTGCACCCTAAAATAATGTATAGAATTTTTATTCCTTCTGAAATAAAAAAAATCGTGTTATATGGAAATCAATTGCTGAAGTCCTTTTGAAAGGACACACAACATTTATTCTCAAAATATTTTACTTAAGAGGAGAATGAAGATGTATAGGCTTCGGAGTCAGCCAGATTGGGGTCACATCCAAGGATTTCACTTAGTAGCTTTGGGCAAAATACTCCATGTCTCTCTCAGTTTCCCTTCTCCACAAAATGAGGAAAATAGTGTTTCTGGAAAAGAACTGAAGAAGAGCATATCCAAGACACCAGGAGCTCGTCGTGTGACAGCAGCTTTTATGACTGGCTGTCCTCGTGATGTTTCCCCCTCGGTAAGATTCCCACAGGAACTTCAGTGTCAGCTTAGGCCTAAGGGGGAAGCAGGAGGCAAAGGTGGTGCAAGGTGACCTTTGTGTTTAACAAATGCTTTGTGGAAATTAGAACTCAGAACCAAAATAAGGGCACGGAAAGCAGTCATTTGCTTTCAGAAAGACTCTGCTCTAAGCTGAAAACTGCCCCAATCCATTGAAAGTATGACTTCATCTTCCCACGAATTTGTGGACCACATTCCAGGTAGGCCATGGAGTCTGGAGTCTGTTTGCCAGGACATTGATTAGACCTTGAAGAGACTGGACTTCTCTGGAAAAGCAACATAAGAAGGAAGCCAGAGTGCTGCTAGCTCTTAAGAGGAGAAAGAAAAGCAGAAGACCTGGATGAAATAGGGGAAGGAGGAGGCCTGGAGAAAGGGAGCCTTGGAGGGCAGGGGCTTCCCTGAAGGGTACCCTCAGCAGAGAGGCCCCTGGAGGGGTGGCTGGGCGAGAAAGAGAGAGGATGGGAGAGAGGGAGTCTAACCTTCAGGCTGGATGAGGAAAACCCCTCACAAATGGTTAAAATATTGCTCACTTCTATTATATCGTGAAAAAATGGCAATGACCAGAGCTGCCTGGATTAGGAAAAAAGGGTGTAATTCCATCTTGGGGCTTCTGGTGAATTGAGCCTGTGGTTCTGTGGTTTATGATGTCACCAGAACCCCTGGGTGGAATTACAGCCTTTTAATTTACAACTTGGTGAGTGGGGAGACTGAGGGGTCCATCATGCCGGCTTAAAACGTGGCAGGGACTCAAGGGTCAAGGTCGGCCTGGGAGGTCAAGTTTTCAAGACTCACCCCTTCTAAGCTTAGTGGGTAGGTAGCCTTGGTTATGCCATTTTTCTCTTCTGTCCTCTGTTTCCTCTCTCCCTGTCTCCCCACAACTTGATTTTTCCCAGCATTTATTTTATAGAAAACCCAAGTTAACCAGATTTCTCTGATCTCATGCTCCTTTAGCTCCTAGTTTAGACCTTTCCATCTCAAAACTCAACCAAGAGAGGCTCGGATGTGAGATCTCTGACTTCTGCAGGAAGACCCTCCACCATGAAATGGGTGGCTCATTCTGCATTTTGTTCTGTTTCGAACCTCCCACTTCATCACACATGCCGAGGGTCAGAAGAGATGGTGCGAGTGGTTTAGCTCATCCTGGTGGTCCAGCCTCCATCGATTGATTGTTCGTGGCCTCTACAAACATGGTAGCATATCCATGCCCAAGCGCCTTTGGTTCCCTCCTCCATGTGGTGGCATATCCGCACCCCGGCGCCTTTGGTTCCCTCCTCTACGTGGCAGCATATCCATGACCCAGCATCTTTGATTCTGTCGGTTCCTAACTTCCATTTGTTCATCAACCTTTAGAAATGCTTTCTGAATATTTAATATGCACTTGGAGGGCTTGGGCTGAGATCCGGATATATAATGGAAAGCCAGATAGGTGTGGGTGATGGTTGCTCTTATGAATACCTCTGCCCCCCTGCCTAACTACTTGCCATGGCCATGTGGGTGTTGTGGCCATCTCAGAGTGGGTACGTCCAAGGTCTTGTCTCCAGTGCTGCTTTTCAAGTGGTACCCATTTCAGCTGAGGCCACCATCACTGCCCAGTTAGTTGCTCAAACTGGAAACGTCAGCGTTTCCTGATTTTTCCCAGTCCCCAGCATCCAACACATCAGCCAGTCCTGTCGACTCTACTCCAAAATAGAACTTTTCTAGTCTGGACCACTTTCCTCCATCTCCCGGGCTTCAGTTCCCTCCCCTAGCTCTTGCCTGCCGCAACAGCTTCCCAGTGGCACCCAGTCTTCTTTATTGTCCTTTCTCACCCAAGGGTTCTCAAAGTGGGGTCCCTGAACCATCAGCAGTAGGATCACCTGGGAACTTTTTAGAAATGTAGATTTTGCATCAGAATTTCTGGGCTTGAGACCCAGGAGTTTTGGTCTTAACAAGCACTCAAGGTGACTTTGAGGCCTGCTCATGTTTGAGGACACCTTCAATCTGTTTTTCACACAGACAGGGTGCTCAGCACTTTTAATGCATTCTCTTATCTCCATTTTACCGACGAGGAACCGAGGTCTGATCTTACAGGGAAAATTGGATTGTATAACTTCTAAGCTGAAAGCCTTCAGGAGCTTCCGCTGCACTGAAATCAAACCCTTTTCCACAGCCTGCATGACCCTGGGCCCTCTGGCTCTGGCCTTGCTGCCCAGCTTCTCCTTGAGAGCTGCTTTTCCCTGGGTTTATTTACTTCTAGACATTTTATTTATTTTTTTTTTTGAGTTGGAGTCTCACTCTGTCGCCCAGACTGGAGTGCAGTGGCCGCTCCTGGCCACCGCAACCTCGACCTGCTGGGCTCCGGCAACCCCTCCGCCTCAGCCTTCTGAGTAGCCGGAATTACAGGCGCGCGCTACCACGCCCAGCTGATTTTTTGATTTTTGTAGAGATGAGGTCTCGCTGCCTAGGCGGGTCTTGATCCCTCGGGCTCAGGCAATCCACTCACCTCAGCCTCCCAAAGGCGCGGGATTACAGGCTGAGCCACCGAGCCCGGCTACTTCTAGACATTTTCATCTTTCAGCTCCATGGACACACAATTCCCTTTCCAGTTTACACACTCTTCCTTCTGCCAGAGACACTCACTCTCCTTTTGTTTTCTATGGATAGTCCTCTCACCTCATCATTCAGACACAGCAGAAGTGTCACCTCTTGGGTGACACTGAAATATATTATGAATTATATAGTTGACTGGCTATTCATGATGCACATTCGCATATTAAAGGCCCTGACCAATCCTGTGGTAAAGAAGCCTGCTTACTTTCATCTCATTTGACATTTCCCAAACATTTTAGACCCTGGGATAGCTTTATCTGACACCAATTACTACCCTGTGACTCGAGTGCTGGTTTACACTTCTTTCACCTCCATTGAGCACAAGGGGACTGTTCACCTCTTTATCTTTGTGGCACAGATTTCTACACGGTGACTTCAGAGTCCATGTTTACCTGTATCTGACAATTCTGAAGTAAAACTGGGGCCTTACAGCAGACTTCCATGTTGCTCTAGATCTTCTGTGACTAGATTCAGTTACTCTGCCAGCAAATGCTTGTCAGGCACCAGTGTACTTTCTACAAGGCACAGTTGGAGGCAAAGAGATGAGTAAGGGATGAAAACTTCCTCCAGAAGCCCGCAGACTTACAGAAGAGCATGTGCAAACAAATCACCAAGAGGAGGTCGAATGCATAGCAATGAATAGATGCTCTATCAGCCCCAGGATGGGCTAGGCACTTGCTGGCTGAGGCACACAGACATCACATGCAGCGTGCCTCCTGCTCATGGCCACCGTGCCACAGGTGTATCTTCCCCTTTTGCAGATACAGAAACGGAGGCTCAGGAAGATTTGTCTCTTGCCTGATATCACACCATTTGTGAGCGATAGAGACTGGTTCAAACTCACTTTTCTGACTCTGAAACCCATGGGCTTCCTAGTCACACCTATGCTGCTGCTCTTCCCTGACCAGATTTCCCAAACCCCAAATCCAGTTAGTTTCTGACACTGTGAGATATTAGAGTGGGCATTCGTATTTAAGTGTGTACTGTCCATCTCAGGAGACCTGAGACACCTGATTCTTGTCACTGATGGAAATCGAGAGGACGACAATTTCAACCTTGGAAAAAAGTTACTCCTAATTTCATGAGCAACTCACAAATTCATGCTTCTTCTATTAGATAAGCCAAAGTACGCTATAACCACTATCCTGGTCTTCTAGTCTCTGTGCCAAAGGTAAACCACATAATCAATTTGGTGTGTTCCTCCAGACCTTCCTCTATGTATTACTTGTGTACAAATGTATGTAATATGGGAAATATCACACAGAAAGGATAATCTTGCAATATTTCTTTTCTTGCCCAACATTAATTTTGGAGGTTTTTTTAATGCCACCACATATAGCTTCATCATTTTTCATTCCCAACTTTCGATTTTGAAACAGTGACTTCTTATTTTGAAACAGAAAAGTTACAAAAATAAGACTTATTCAAAGAATCTTCACATTCTCATTTCCCAGATTTAATATTTTTTCCTACTTGCTATATGTAGGAATATATATACGCATATATACATATTTTATATATTTTTAATAAATTTTATACAATTTAATATTCCTTTCTGAATCATTTGAGAATAAGTAGGACACTATGTTCCTTTACCCATAAGTACTTCACTGCAAAATCTCCAAGAGTAAGGATATTTGCTTAGATAGTCGTAATAGTTATCTTCTCTAAATTTATTACTAATATACCACTTGTATCTAGTTTACCATCTATATTCCATTTTTGTCAATTAATTGAATAATGTCCTTTATAGTATTTCTCTCTCATCTAGGATTTCGTCCAGGACCAGATGTTGCAATTAATTGTCTCTTTAATTATCTATTAATATGGGACACTTGAAATCTTGACATTTTATGATATTGACACTTTTGAAGAATATAATCACTTTTCATAAAATTGGTAGTTTCTTATTTTGGGTTTTCTGATGTTCTTTCTCGATTAGATTGATGATTAGATTCAACTTAGGTATTTTCAGCCAGAATATAATGTAGGTGATGAGTCCTTCTCAGGTTACTATATCTGCACATTCACAGTGTTCATCTGCCTCTTGTTTGTGATGCTAATTTTGATCATCTGGTCAAGGTGTTGTCTGATTTGTCTGCCATATAGTTCCTATTTTTGTTTTTTGCAACTAATACGTGGTGTGTTGGAATATGCTGAAAGTCATGCAAATGGCTTGCTCCTCACCAACATTTCTTCCCAGATTGAGCATGTATGGATGAGTCTTGCTTGAACCAATCTTTTTTATGTTGGTTGTAACATGATTTTCTATGTGTAACAACTCTTCCATGTACCTCAGTGGGCCTGGCATTCTCTTGGAAGCCAGAGCTTTCTCTTTTTTTCTATTTATTATGGACTCGGGTTCTAATTTTTCAGTGGTCTATAACTTATGACTATCCCTAATTATTTTCACATTCAAAATGTCACTAGTAGTGGCCTCTTCCTGAATCCTTGTAACATGTCCCCATCATATTTTTGAGTATGTCTTTTCTTCCTGTTGTTACAAAATGTTCCAGGGTCTTCTGGTACCTGTCCTGCCTCAGCTTGGAGTCAGCCATTTCTCTGAGGAGGCTTGGTTTCTTCTAGTAGAAAATAGCATCACAGACCAAAATCTGCAGGCCGGCATGCTTACTGCTACTGGGTCTCATTGCTTCTACCTACTGTTTTCTTTTTGAAAAAAAATGTACTTCTTGGCTTTTCATAGGATGGCAGTACAGTAGTTCACTTGTCTACTACCCTATTAAAGGATGTTTAGACTGCTTCCAATTTGTCCCTATTTCAACCAACTCTCACGAACATTCCAGTACATGTTCTTTGTGTACTCATGCAAAGAGTATCTCTCTAAGGATGGCTGATGAGAAGTGGAATTTCTTGGTCATAAGATGTGTAAGTGTGAGATATCGTCCAGACATAGACTGTTTTCCCCTATACCTGGCTTCTTTCTTCCTTCTCCTTCAGGGAGTGACCTCTGGCTAAGGCTGGTCTCTGCAGGATATGCATATTCCCAGTAATGAGTCATGGAATGCAGGTGACGAAGCAAACCTAAAGATAATGTAGTCATCACGCTTAATAAATGTGATTATGAATACTGCATAGGAATTTGAATGATTAGCTTGCTTGCTTTGATCATAAAATTGCTTGCTGTATTGTCCCGAGGAGCACATTTTTCACCGACTGGCTGCCATTGCTGCCTCCCGTAAGTTTTAATAAACCAGTGTCTCTCCCTGCTGGACCTCCAGGTGCCTTCTTTGGAATAGGTAAACATTAGTGCAAGCCCTCTCAGATTTGGGGTTGCCATGCTATGGTACGTTTAAACTTTTCTTTGATATTGCCAATGTATTCTTCACAATGGCTCCAGCAATGTAGATCCCAACAGACAGGGTGTGAGACTCTTCATCTTTCCGGATCCTTTCTGATGCTTAATATTATCAAACCCAACGTGAGGGGTGAAAAGTGTCTTCTTACTGTCTTCATGTTCGTTTTCCTGGTTGTAAGTGAGGGTGAGCATCCTTCCATGTGTTTATCAGCTGTTTGTCTTCTCACTGGAGGAAGCAGAGAAAACTTCGTGAGGGTTGTGGAAGTACAGTCAGCCCTTGCTAGATGAGGAGGATTTGAGGAAGTAGGCAAGACAGGGAGGATATTTCTGAAGGAGGAAACACCAGGGTCAACCACAGAGCAGTCAAGTCCAAGTGGTTGTAGATTTTGGACTCCCAGCTTTCCTGCAGTGGGCCTGGTGTTTTGTCTTGGTGCTGCTTCTTTTGTGGTCTCCTCTGTGACAAGCTTGGAAAGAGGCCTCTAGAAATGAGAGAGCTACTCCTTGGCCATCCACCAAGGTCACGTCAGGGTTCACACACACCTTCCTTGTCTGAGTGGAACTCAACTGTGGCTGAGGTAGCCAAATGTTTTTCTTTTCTTTTTCTTTTCGTTTTTGAGTCAGAGTCTCTCACTCTATCTATCATCCAGGCTGGAGTGCAGTGACATGTCCACAACTCACTGCAGCCTTGACCTCCTGGGCTCAGGTGATCATTCCACCTCAACTTCCTGAGTAATGGGGACTACGGGCATGCACCACCATGCCTGGGTAATTAAAAATTAAAAATTTTTTTTTGTAGACAGGTCTTGCCGTGTTGCCCAGGCTGGCTTGAACCCCTGGTCTCAAGCAATCCTCCCACCTCGGCCTCCCAAAGTGCTGGGACTGCAAGCATGAGCCACCACATCCCAAATGTTTTTCTTAAAGCAGTGACACCCACCTTGCTCACCAAGAAATTGGATCAAGCAATGGTACAACCGATAAAGGAAAGAATACAGGATAATTGATGTGCGGTGGGACCGATCTGGTTAACAATAGTAAATAAAACTCTACCCACAAGTGACAGATAGAAGCTCAATACAGGCCAAATGAGAGACTCGTCCTTTGTTTTGACCCAGTGGTCAGAGGCTTGGAGGGAAAGCAAGACAGTGGTCCAGAAAGAACAGTGCATCTGGTTGTAGGGGTCTTGATGATGTTCTACCAAAATATTTACCAGGGTAATTTACTAAGGTATGGGCAAGACTTTCTTTCACAGCAAAAGGGCCCTTTGGGAGGAAAGAGCAAGAAGAGGCTTAATCTGGAGCATGAGGGATGTAGGTCAGAGATTTGGACAGGCTGGGGCAATTGCAACTCTTTAAGGGATTTGTCAGGGAGTCTGTGGAATGTTCTTCTCCTTCCCTTCGATAAAGGCATAGATTATTTTCTGCTGGAATGAATTGGAGGCGTCCCATGTGAGAGGCCCCAGGCCTGGATCCTCTGCCCAGGCAGGGCTTCCATAGCTTGGCTGCAGGTATAAGACCTCTTGGCAGAACCCGATTTGCCGCCCACACATTTGCCCGGTTTCTCTGCTAAGGGAAAGATGGGGAACTAAGCAGTAGGATTGGAACCTCTCACGGGGTGAAGACATTTTGGGCTGCAGATGTACTAGGGAAAATAGTAAAGACCTTTTTTTTTTTCCTAATTGGTATTTCTTTCTTTTTTTTATTATAAAGATGTGGGGTACATTTCAGGGTTAGGTATATAAACATTGATCATGCAGATACCCTTGTTGATGAGGTGTGCCCCTCCTTCCCCAGACAATTTCCCACTACGGCCAATCCCACCCACCCCCACAGTTTCCTGCTACTGCCATTCCTTTTCTTATGGTATTACGATAGTTGTTCAAGGTCCACTTATGGGTGAGAACATGTGATACTCAGTTCTTTGTTTCTGTGAGAGATCACTCAGTATTATAGACTCTAAGTCCATCTAGGTTGCTGTGAAGTTCATGATTTTTTTTTAAGAGACAGGATTTTGCTCAGGCTGGAGTGCAGTGGGATGATCATAACTCATTGCAGCCTCAAACTCCTGGGCTCAAGTGATCCTCCTGCCTCAGCCTCCTGAGTAGCTGGGACTACAGAGGAAGCCACCATGCCCACTAAGTTTTTCATTTTTATTTTTGTAAAGATAGGGTCTCACTATGTTGCCCAGACTGGTCTCACACTGTTGGCTTCAAGTGATCATCCCACCTCAGCCTTGCACAATGTTGATGTTACAGGTATGAGCTACGTATCATTATTCTTATTTTCTTTTTTTCTTTTCAACCTTTGAGTATGAGAGATTTAAAACTTCAGAAAAGCTGAAAGTCTAATATAATGACCACTGCATTACCAGTCACCTACAGTCAACATATTTTTCTCTATTTTCTTTGTCTCAGTATACACTTGTACATGTGTGTGTTTTATATACAAGTATGTATACCTATGTATCTGCATTTTTTTCTTTTTGCTGAATATTTATTTATTTATTTATATTTATATATTTTTGAGTCAGAGTCTCACTCTGTCGCCCAGGCTGGAGTGCAGCGGCGTGCCCACCGCCAGCCCAGCACCGACCTGCTGGGCTCAGGCAATCCTTCCGCCTCAGCCTTCCAAGTAGCCGGAACTACAGGTGCGCATTACCACGCCTGGCTAATTTTTTTGATGTATTGTAGAGATGAGGTCTCACCAAGTTGCCCAGGCTGGTCTTGAACCCCCGGGCTCAGGCAGTCCTCTCGCCTTGGTCTCCCAAAGTACTGGGATTACAGTTGAATTTTTAAAAAGCAAGATGCCAACATGATGACATACTTCATCCATTCGGGAGGAGGAAACCACACCTGTTATTTAAATGGAGAGGATTTAGCATAACGGCTGTAAACTAGGTATAAAGTTGCTAACTAGGTAACTGAAAGAGTAAAAAGACAGCTCTGAGGAATCATGGAGGAAGCAATTTTAGGAAGTAACTATCATCCTTCAGGTTGGGAGAATGCAGTGGAGAGGCTGGAATTATTACAACCAGAAACTTCGAGGAGGGGCTCTATGCAGCGAGAAAGTCTGGACCTTGAGATAGAGCGGCTGCTGCTGATCTCCAAGCTATGGGCCTGGGACCTCGACCTCTGAAAAAGGGGCTGGATCCAGCGGCTGCTACAGAAATGCAGTGCTACTGCTGGGGTGAAGAAGTATTGCCCAGCAGTGGACTGGGAACTGGAGCAGGAAGGAGGAAGCAGCAAGTCCCTCCTTCCCCTCCAGCCTTCAGCTGGGCCCAGCATGTCGGTTTGCAGGGTCCCAGACCCAGCATGGCAGGGCCAGGTATGGATGGGTGAGTTGGGAGTAGTAAGACAAGATTTGAATACCCAGCACAAACCATAAATACTTTGGCATGTGTCTTCTAAGAATGTCCTTCTGCACACACACAACATCCTCATGCCTAAGAAATAGGGATTTCCTAATATCTAACACCCAGTCCTCGTTATAGTTTCCCTAATTATCTCCCAAATGCTTTATTTACTTATTTTTAAATTTTTATAGTACGTGTGGGGGAGAAGAGGGTGAAGGAAGTGAGACATATTTAAGCTTCCAATTTTTATTTTTATTTTCTGTAGAGATAAGGTCTCACTATATTTATTGCCCAGGCCGATCTTGAAGTCCTGGTCTCAAGTGATCCTCCTTCCTGCCTCTGCCTCCCAAAGTGCTGGGATTACAGATGTGAGCCACCATGCCTGGCCCTAATTTTTTTTTATGGATGAGATTTTAGTTGTTTTTTTTTTTTTGTTTTTTAGAGATTAGAATCCACTCATGGTCCCACCATTGCATTTACTTGAAGTGCCTCCTTACTGTCCTTTGTTCTAGAATAGTCTTCTGCTACTCTTCCCCCTCCTTTTTTTTTTGAGTTGGAGTCTCACTCTGTTGCCCAGGCTGGAGTGCAGTGGCCCACTCAAGGCTACTGCGGCCTCAACATGCTGGGCTCAGGCAATCCTTCTGCCTTAGCCTTTCAAGTAGCTGGGACTATAGGCCCAGCTAAGTTTTTGATTTATTGTAGAGAGAAGGCCTCGCCAAGGTGCCCAGGTTGGTCTCGAGCGCTTGGGCTCAGGCAATCCTCTCGCCCAGCATTCTCACTTTTCAATAATTCTGACAAGAGGCAAGGTCAACTGGGTTGTACGGAGTCCCGTATTCTGAGTGTGTTTGTTCATGGCGTTGTTTTATCTGTTCCTCTATCCCAGGTATTTCCTGTAACCTAGAAGTTAAGTCTTAATGATTAAGTTCATTTATTTTTGTCAAGAACACTTCATAACACTTCATGTTATACACTTCACTGCCATGTGTATGTTAGCATATGAGTTGTAGTATCATCTCTAGAGATATTTATTAACTTCAGACACATATGCTTTTGTACCCCTGAAAACAAAAGTCAAACAGTTCTCACAGCAAGAAAGGAGAGGACACGGGCTTTCCCTGTGACAGGTGCTGCTGGTTAGTTCTGGTGGAAGTCGCCCTGGTCCCCGCCTGAGCCCTTCCCTGCCGTTCTCACACGTCATCTGGAGAGGGTCCTTGCGACGTGCTGGGACCTCTGTTTACTGAGGCTGTGTTTTAAACCCTGAGCATCCTGTCTTACTATTCTGGGGCGCCTCGTGTGCCCTGCCATGTGCGTTGCTGCTTCCATGGGTGCAGCTGGGCGCTCTTGTCTTGCCTCTGAGTGCTTTGCTGCAGAGCTGCTGTGATGAGAGAGGACTGTTGGTGGAAGGGGAGGCTTCTCATCTCTTCTTATCTGAAGCTGTCCTCTCTGTACGTTCGGTCACATCACCCCATGTGTGATTGCACCTTTCTCACCCCAGAGCGGGTTTGTCCCCATCACCGATGTGCTTTCTGCTTTGCTGTCCACCACCTCGGCTCCTGGCCATCCTGGCTTCCCTGTGGTGCCACCGAGCAGAGCATTCTGTGACTCTGGGGGCTCTCTCTGGGTCTTATTTTCATCAAGCCCACGTTGCCTTCTCACAGCACGAGTGGAAGGGTTTTTGTGTCGGCCTTCCATCGACACTGCAGGAGGCCAGCTGTGTGTCACAATCCCTGTCACCTTCCCTTGAAACCCTCCATCAGAGTGAGTCACTGGGCACACATGTTCATCTAGCTAAGGAATTTGAGAAAATGGAATTTTCTCACATTTTTGTCAATTTATGGAAAAGCAACTAACAAGCCAAAAACAAATTCCAAAACCAAACACAGAGGTCCGCCAGTGTTCAGTGCCTCAGAGGCGTAGCTCTATGCGTGGTGTCAAGTCGGCTCTTTGCCGGGGGACAGCCACACTCCCGCTGGGCCCCTGACCTGTGACAACCACAGGGCAGCGTGACACAGGCCCCTGGAGCCAAATGACTTACCTCGAGTGGGGAGTGCAAGGTTTTATTGGGCCTTGTGGTCAGGGTCAGGCCAAACATCTGGGTGATTATGGGAAAGTCACCCCTACTCCTGTGTCTGGTCTCCATAACGCCTGGTGCTCTGCTTGAGAGCGTGGGTGCAGGGACATACTTTTTCCGTTCTCATTCACGTCTTTGATCCCTCGTCGTCCAACACTTGGTGGGGATGCGTAGGCCAGAGAAACGTTGGACAAAGGCCGTCGGCACCCTTCGGAGGGCCTGGGGAAGAACGACTGTGCCCAGTGGGGCTCTCTCTCCAGTGGATGGAGACTGGCCTTGCCCGGAGCCCGCCAGAGCTTGGTGGCAGGCGCACGGCTGTCCTCTCTCCACTAGGGGGTGGGGGAGTTTGGCCGTCCAGCCGAGGGTGCCTGCCTGCCTTAGAACTCAGCCGGCAAGGAAAGGTCTAGCCTCAGGGCCGGATGTGGGTGAGGCCTTCAGAGGAGTTGGCCATGGGAGGCAGGTCTAGATGGGCATTTGGATCTGGCCCAGTGTGATCCAAGGCGAGCCAGTGAGGACAGATGCTCTGGGCAGCGACTTCTGGCAGGCCTGACTTCCAGACCCATCTGTGGGCTGTTCTCTACCAGTGACAGCTCTGTCTCTTGTCATAGGCGGGTTATCAACGGTGACTGGGGACTGGGTGGAGGACACAGGGATGGTCTTCCTGCTGTACAAACTGTGGGGTAGGAAGCCTGCTGCAATGTCCCCAGCCTCCTGCTTGCTGCGTCTCTGCAAAAATAAATAAATAAGTAAATTAAAATGTAGCGAGGTGTGGTGGGGTGTGCTGTAGTCCCAGCTACTTGGAAGGCTGAGGCTGGAGGATTGCCTGAGCTCAGGAGGTGGAGGCTGCTATAATACTGTGCTCTTTGAGAAAAGGAAAGCATGAAGAAAGGGCTTTGGTGGTTACATTCTGGGGAATTCATTGATCACACTCCTCTCTCCCCCCAGGCCTCTGGTGTGGATTAGAGGCCCTAGAGGGGAAGACCAGGCACCAGGGCTGGGGAGGAAGAGTCAGGCAGACGGAAGAAAGAAACATTTGAGGTCAGGGGCCAGCGGGGAAGGGAGACAATGGAGGGCTCTTGGCAGTATTCTGAGGAGGGAAAGACGACTAAAAAGAGCATTTCTAGGATGAAGAGGGGGAGCTGAAGAAGGAGGCTGGGCAGGGACATCAGAAAACATCCCCTAATTTAATCTCTTGCTGCTTGTCCACCCACACTCCTTGAATTCTGAGCTAAATGCTAAGTCTCTCACTCTTCCTAGCTTCCTGTCACCTACTGCGTGACTGAGGCAGGGATGAAACGCACACTTAAGTTTCTCAGCTCAGCTCTTGGAGCCTTGGTTTTCTCGCTGGTGTGATGGAGAGAACGCTCCTCCCCATCACGTGAAGTTGTGCGTGGAGGGCACCGCCCAAGGGGTCTGTAAGGAAGCAAGAGTTCCTCGGTGTCACAGAGGAGTGCCTAGAGAGCCTGCCTGCACCCGTAATGCGGAACAGTACTGACGGTAAGAGGGCTGCCATTGCTGGGAGGCTGCCCCGAGGGCTCAGGCGAGACCCGGTCAGGGGCTGCTGGCCTCAGCTGCCATTCGCCCTCCAGTTGTGCCAGATGTTGCCAGCAGCTGAGAGCAAGGAAGAGGGGCCAGGCTGGCTTTCGAGCTCTTCAGGTGAGTGGCCCGACCTTTTTATTTAGAGGGTGGGTGGGGTCTGTGTACACCCAGGCTATAAGTACACATGGATTTTTTAAAAAACGAAAATAGGCAAGCTATATACAAATACCAGTTCTGATGATTTACACCCAAACAAATAATTTCAGAAAATCACAAGTTACCAAAAGTATAAAAAGCAAACCATGTATGCTCCGTGGGACAAACAGGATGTTTGCTTTCCTATGGGCAGTCAGACCTTTCCCCTCCTGTGGCCCAGATGTTCTTCCAGGCTCCATCTTCATAGAGTAAAAGAAAAGGTCAAAACATCTATGAATCCATCCTGATGTCAGTCAAGACACCTTATATTGAATGCATAGAAAACAACAGGACAGTCTGCATAAATAAATAAGGGTGAAGAGAATCAAGGGTAAGAAAAGAAGAAAAAGTCAGAGGTCAAGTTGTGCACAGATATTTGAGCCTTCAAGTCCAGCCCAATATCTAAAGGTGAACTACAAATTTGGCTGTGAGCTTCCTGGTGGCCAAAGCAAAGAGGGAAATAAGATTCACAAGAGGATTCACGTTGCCCATCAACTGAACATAAGCCAGCTCACTGAGAAGAAATGCAGTTCTCACAGGAATCAAGACTGGAGGGGTTTCTATGCTGGGTTTTCAAGATGTTTATATATATAATCCCTCAATGGAAGCAGGTCCCTCCAATAAAAAAAACTGTACAAGTATCTCAAGCACTGTGGTTCATTCAGCTTCTTCATGACTGGATATTACCCAAAGGTCAAATTTAGACATGTGGAGCAGCAACTTGCAAGATGCGCCCTGCAGGATAAGAATGTGTGCGATGTGAAAAAAAATCAGAAGTAAGCGGGATTTTTGATTGCAATCCTGTCTGAGCCCTTCTGTGCCAAGGCAGCCGATTCTGTGATTTGCGGACTTTCTGAAGCCTCCATGGCTGAGCTGTCCTGGATGTGTCCGCAGCATCTTGAGAGCCCCACGGAGAGGGAGGATCCAGAGCAAGGAAAGGACCCGCAGCCCAGAGCGAGAGCCACACATTCGTGTTCCCTAATCCTATCCTTACCTTAGATTTGTTTTTTTGAGTCGGAGTCTTTCTCTATTGCCCAGACTGGAATGCAGTGACACCATCACAGCTCACTGTAGCCTTGAACACGTGGGCTCAGGAGATCCTTCCGCCTCAGCCTTTAGCTGGGACCACAGGCGTACACACACCGGCACGTCTGACTAATTTTTTGATTTTTCGTAGTGATGAAATCTTGCTATGTTGCCTAGGCTGATCTCGAACTCCTAGGCTCAAGCAATCTTCCTGCCTGGGCATCTCAAAGTGCTGGGATTACAGGCGCAAGCCACTGAACTCAACCTCAAACTCACTTTTGGAAGGGATACTGGTGGGCTGTCACCTTGGGAAGTGCTCATCTGAAGCAGTATTTCATGTATTCGTTATAATTTTCCTAGACCATAAAAATGAATAAGATAATAAACGTATAATGATTTTTAAAATCAGCATTTAGTTAGCCCCACGTAAAACGATTTTGTATATGGCCAGCAGTAAATTGGTCTGCCACCCTGGGGGTGTCCCCCGCTAGTGTCCTTCCACAAATTCTGCAGATTTGGAGTCTCATCTCTGAGACGAGAATTAGGCGGAGGACAGTTAGTCAGGCGCTGTATTCTATGGCCCGTGCCTCGTTAAGGGCAGATCCACCCACTCTGGCCTTCCATGGACTGCAGAGTAGAAGAAGTTCAGGGAAAGAACTTGATGTTGCTTGACCCTGGCTGAATATGAGCTGGAAGAAAAATGAGCCTTATTCCCGATGTCTCAGACTCCCTAGCGGGACCCTTGTTTACATACATTTTTTTGTCTTCTTGAAGGGAAGTTTCCAGATGGGATCCTTCAGGTTGTGTGAGAATGGCGTCCATGGCCTATCAAATTGCCAGCATCCCTCCCTGCTTCATGGCCAAATGTTTGGGCATGTTTGCTTTCCAAAGGCAGCCATCCATTTATCTTCTAATCCCACAAACATATAGTCAGTGCTGACCATATGCATAAAAGGAGAGAGCAAATGTGCACAAAGATATACAAAAGTCATCCCAAAGGGACAGAAATCGCTGTATAAATAGTGCAAACGAGATTTCCAGTCAAAAAATGGCAAACATCATATATTTGACAAAGAACGTTTATACAACAAATTCTATTCTTTGAGTAAAGTGATTTCTAAACAATTTACATTCAGTGATTGTTGTTCACCAAATCAGCCTGATAGTGGAATATGGGCATGCTGATTTGGGGCACAGTGGAGGGGGATGAGATTTAGTCTTTCCGATGACTGATGTATTTATTTATTTATGAGTCGGGGTCTCAGCTGTCACCCAAGCTGGAGTGCAGTGGCACAATTATAGCTCACTGCAGCCTCAACCTCTTGGGCTCAGGCAGTTCTTCCACCTCAGTCTTCCCAGTGGCTGGGACTACAGGCGCGCATCACCATGCTCGGCTAATTTTTTGATTTATTTTGTAGGGGTGAGGTCTCACTATGTAGCCCAGGCTGGTCTGGAACTCCTTGGGGTTAAGCGATCCCTTTGTCTCAGGCCCCCCAAAGGACTGGATTACAGGCGTGAGCCACTGCCCCTGGCCCTTATGTCTGTTTTATATTCAGTGCTCTCTCCTGCCCTGGCTGTAAGATTTGCCTTGTGCTTTTGCTTTGTGCCGTTCCTGAGGACTGAAATCCTTCATCCTCCATACTCCCTGGGCAAACGGGATCGCCTACCATGTTGGATCTTCACGTTGTTCAGCATCTTCATGCTGGCCACATTTTCATCTGATCTCCTTTAGAGAGACCTCCTTTAGAGGTCTTCTGGAACCCACTGCATGTACCTACCCTTCGAAGTTTTCTAGTTAGCATTTTGCCAAGCAGGTCACTAAGAGAAAACAGAGCACCCCTCCTCCTTGAGAATTAGGGCTAAGGAGGGTTTTGCTGCGGATCATTTCCAACTGTGCTCATCAGTGTCTGAACGGTGTGTGATTTGGTTGATAGGAAATGTACAAGCAGTGGGACAAAAACCTCCAGTGTGGAGATACATTTATTTGCTTATTTTTATTTTTTGAGTTGGGGGTCTCACTCTGTGGCCCAGGCTGGAGTGCAGTGGCACTCTCGTGGCTCACCGCAGCCTCTGCCTCCTGGGCTCAGGCGATCCTTCTACCTCAGCCTCCCAAGGAGCTGGGCCTACAGGCATGCACCATCATATCCAGCTAATTTTTTGAAATTTTTAATGGAGATGAGGTCCTGCTATGTTGCCTAGGCTGGTCTCAAACTCCTGGGCTCAAGCAATCCTCCCTCCTTGGCCTCCCCAAGTGCTGGGATTATAGGCATGAGCCACCATGCCAAGATGAATTTCTTTTAAAATTTCATTACTGAGCTAGAAAAATGGTATGTTAGAAATGAAATTCTCTCTACATGTTAGGTCAAAGATTAAGAGGAACTATTACCTGGATCCTGGTATGGATCAATAAACAGCAATGGGAGATCTGTTTGTAATTCTGTTGTGTGGACCATCATTTGTTAGATTACAATAGAAATTCGCACATAAGTGAAAACGTTGTGTTCCTGACTTTCCTGGAGGTCTGGGAGGAAACAAGGCATATGGATGTGCCTGAAAAGGGATAATTAATGGGTTTGCCGTTTGTTCTTCACTCTTTTGGGAGGTTAGTATCGACTTGGGAGGATCTCTCTAGAGACAGGGAAGAAATTAGAGGTAATAATGGATTACACTCTTCTCGTGTGTGAAAGTTTCTTGTTAAAATTTCCCTTCACTGAGATGTATTATCCTAAAAGTTGTAGTCCTATGGCCTAAGCGTTTTGTTCATTGAGGAGGGGAAATATTTCTGGATAAGGATGTGTTTTTAAATAAGAGTTGTGAGAAAACTCCTTGTGAAATTCACTGACAATATTATATGGTCAGCGTTTAGTGAGCACCTACTAAGTGCCAGGCATGCACAAGTGTGTGCACGTGTGTGTTTTCTAGTCTCAGAAGATCTACATCAGGCACTGAGAATCTATCTCATTCTCCCTCTTGGCTATTTTATCTCTTAGCATTGCATGTCAGTATTTTGCAGTTTGCAAATAGCATTTGCTCCTCAAAGTTACCCCCTTTCTTCTTTGAAAATCTAGATTTCACACTGGCACAAAGCAAGTCATTGGAGAACCCAACCATCTTGCCCCAGAACCCAGTGGAACCCTGTGAAAGGGTACAGCTTTTCCACCTTGAGTTTTGAAGATGCATCATGTTCTCCTGGAAAAATAAAGGCGCAAATTTATTTCTTCTTTTCTGCAGATAAGAGTAGGTTATGATTTTAGAATGCTGTCCTGGTCCAACGACTTTTGCAATGCAATGATCTCATCTGTATGAACTCAGATTCTGTGGGCTTACAGAAAAGGCATAGAAGATAAATTGGAGGGCTTATTTGGAACAATCGATACTACTTTATCTTATTTGCTATGTCTTTGGTTCTGAAGTTGTTGATTTAAAGATGTTTGTTTCCTGACTGGTTACTTGAAAATGATTCTTGGATGCATATCAGCACTGGGTACTTTTATTTAAAAAAAGTTTAGGTTGGGCACGGTGGCTCGTGCCTGTAATGTCAGCACTTTGGGAGGCTGAGGCAAGAATATTGCTTGCGCCCAGGAGTCAAGACCAGCCTAGGCAACATAGTGAGAACTCATATCTACGGGGCGGGGGAGCCAGGCGTGGTGGTGCTCACCCGTAGCCCCAGCTGCTCAAGAGGCTGAGGTTGAAGGATTGCCTGAGCTCAGGAGGTCGAGGCTACAGTAAACTATGATCATGCCACTGTACTCCTGCCTGGGCAGCAGAGCAAGACCCTGACTCAAGAGAAAAACAAATTAATTACAAAAGGAGAAAAAAGATGCCCATAATCAGGTATTTAAAAATTAAATGCAGATATATACTGATTTTTATTTATAAAAGTAGGTTCATATTATCCATACTATTTGTATCTAGTTTTTTCACTTAATAATAGATCATGAAAACTTCCGCGTTATTTCACACTTTTCTCTATCATCATTTTAATAGCTGTCTGGTTCTTCCCTGTGTATAATTCCATAATATATTAAACCAATCCTTCATTGTTTAGACAGTGAGGCCATTTCCAACTTTTTGCTTTTATAAACAATGTTTCACTGAACATCCAAATGCATGCATCTCTAGCCATGATTATTTTCCTCAGGGATGATGCTTAGACGTGGAATCACTATGTCACAGTTTATGCATATTTTTAATAGGCTTTGCAATATTGCCCTCCAAAAAGGTTTTGCCCATTTACCCTCCTAGATTAGTATATGAGATAGTTTCCCTGTCTTCTTATCAGTAAGTATTATTAAAAAGTTAGAACATATTTTCTGGCTTGATAGGTGAAAATATTCCTTGACTTTTAGTCAGGTTTTGTCATTATGCATGAGGTTGTGTATTTATTTTTATGTTTATTGCCTATTTTTATGTCTTCTTTCATGATTTGCTTATTTATGTCTTTTGCTTACTTTTCTATTGGAGTGTGGTTTTCCCCTAAGTGTTTATTATATGTTAATGATAGTAAATATTTACTGTCATTTATATTGTAAATAATTTCTCCTCCTAATATAGTTTCAGGTCACTTCTTTTTTTATGAACAGAGGCTTTTCAATTTTATGCAGTTAAACATACCAATCTCTTCCTCTGTGTTTTCTGCATTTGACATATGCCTAGTTTTTGGAGTGTATATATGTATGCACTTTAGCCTTTTATTTGTATTTTGAGTTGGGGTCTCACTCTATTGCCCAGGCTGGAGAGCAGTGGCATGATCATGACTCATTGCAGCTTCCTACTGTTGGGTTCAAGCCGTCCTCCTACCTCAGCCTTTGGAGTAGCTGGGACTATAGGCATGCTCCACCATGCCTGGCTCATTTTTTTGATTTCTTTGTAAAGGTGAGGTCTTGCTCTGCTGCCTAGGCTGGTCTCAACTTTCTGGGCTCAAGCAACAGCCTTGCGTCTTGGCCTCCCAAAGTGTTGGGATTACAGGCGTGAGTCACTGCACCTGGCCTTCGTCTCTTATTTTAAACATCATAAATGCAACACACACATGCTCCACATGATAGATGCAAATACAAATTAGAACACAGAAGTCCTCTTCTCTGCCCCTACTCCTCATTGTTATGACTGTTCACAGTTTGGTCGTGTTTAGCTTTAAAACAGGTGTAATGTATCTTGCCAATGGCAGCATCTTTTTCACTTGCTTGGGCCCTAGTGGTGTGAGATGTTGGCGGTCGTGGTTCCACCCTTCACCTTGTGTCCAATCAGCTCCTTAATCTCCACTCTGCAGTCTCTTTCTTGGGGCCCTAGGATTGGCACGGTCAACTGGGGTGTGTGTGTGTGTTTGGGGGGGGGTGGTTCCGGCAGACAGGTTTCCGGTTCCAGCTCTGAGCATGGCTGTGCAGAAGCTGGAGGGAGAATGGGAGAGTCCAGCTGGTCCAGCCCCTCTCCTCTGAGGCACAGCATCTGCTCTCATTTCTTGTTTGTGTGAATCAGACTTTCTTAAAGAGGGGATACCCAGCAGACCCTCTGTGCCCAGTGGTGTCAGGCTGCCAAGGATCATACCTGACTTTGACTGCTGGTGACCAAAGAGGGCAGTGGGGCTGGGACCGCCGGCTCTGTCCTTTCAGCAGACACTTTTAGGCTATATTATTATAATGGATCAATCCTTGATATATTTTCATCAACACATGGGGAACTGAAGACTGAAAATTTCTGATTCATCTTTATGGAGGGTTAAAGTAAAAATAACATTTCTCCCACCGCACTGAAAAAAAAACTAGTCTCCATTCTTCACATGGTGTTCCTTAGAACAGAATCACACACCCTAGCAAGTCACTCAAGAGAGATATAATGCCCCTTTCAACCTGCACCTTCCTGATTTTCCTTCCAAATCAAGAAATTTGAAAGTATGAACTATTGATTTAACCTGCAGAACATTTTGAAGTCCGATTTTGTTCAGGAGTTT
Organism: Cephalopachus bancanus; assembly: GCA_027257055.1. NCBI lineage: Eukaryota > Metazoa > Chordata > Mammalia > Primates > Tarsiidae > Cephalopachus > Cephalopachus bancanus. The sequence goes on from JAPVLO010000007.1 coordinate 1,184,518, forward strand.
TAGAAAATACACAGGTTCAGCTCAGGTTCAAGCTGGTCTACCATTTTGTTGTTGTTGTTGTTGTTGTTGTTGTTGAAAAAACACTTTGAGCCAGGCTTGGTGGCTCAGCCTGTAATCCTGCGCCTTTGGGAGGCTGAGGTGAGTGGATTGCCTGAGCCCGCAGGTTCGAGACCTGCCTGGACAGTGAGACCTCATCTCTACAATAAATCAAAAAATCAGCCAGGCGTGGTAGCGCGCGCCTGTAATTCCGGCTACTTGGAAGGCTGAGGCGGAAGGATCGCCGGAGCCCAGCAGGTCGAGGCTCCCGGCCACCGCACTCCAGTCTGGGCAACAGAGTGAGACTCCAACTCAAAAAAAGAAAAAAACACTTTGGTCTGTTCCACTGTCCAGTAACAAAATTAATGTTTGGGCCCAGCTCAGGGTTCAGCTGATGGATGTGGGTTGTTTTGGCCATGGGTGGACAGTGTGAGCTCTTGAAGGGAACTGAATTTCTTCTGTTGCAAGGGAGAATCACCCGTCTGTTAGCCTTTGCCTTCTCTGCTCCTAGGACAGCCTCAGGATTCCCTCGGAATGATGCCTCGCCTCCTGGCCAGGTGGTGAATGGGGCTCTGTGTGGAGGGCTCTGTGTGGAGGGAACAGAGCCCGGGCAGAGCAGAAGAAGCAGAGGCAAGTGGCATGCTCACTGGGATATACTTACTGGGACACTTGCCCCACTGACTCCTGTACCCAGGTAGAGAGGCAGTCCCAAAGGTCTGATCTGCATCTTCCTGAAGTCTGCTCGCCGCAGATGAATCCATTAGCAGATGTCTGGGAGGAGCTGATACAGGACAAGCAACATTGGGCCTAGGGGTGTCTGACACAGAGTGGTTTGATCCGGAAGTCTATCATCTGAAGGAATATTTGTCCTGGCCCACATTGCCCAGTGACCTCTGCCAGGTGACTTGTTTCCTTTGAGCTTCTACTTCTTCATCTTTAACATGGGAATACTGCTGGGCGTGGTGGCTCACATCTGTAATCCCCACACCTTGGGAGGCTGAGGATTGCCTGAGCCCAGGAGTTTGAGACCATCCTGGGCAACATAGCAAGACCTTGTCTCTACCAAAAAAAAAAAAAAATTAGTCAGGCATGGTGGCATGTGCCTGTAGTCCCAGCTACTGGGGAGGCTGAGGCAGAAAGCTCACCTGAGCCCTGAAGGTGACTGTGGTGAGCCATGAGTGTGCTTCTGCACTCCAGCCTGGGCAACAGAGTGAATCTTCAACCAAAAAAAGAAAAAAAAAGCGAGGGTACTGAGATAAGAACTGTCTTCCACCTGCAGGATGAAAGTGAGGACCACACAGGAGCCTGTACGAGAGGGATTTAACACAGTGCCTGAACTGTGGTGACGTGCACCAGGCACAGCCACTCTTATGTTTTGGGGGACAGAACACAGATGCATGAAGATATTAAGGCATTGTAAGAACCAGTAAATGCACAGATGAATACGAGTTGCAGGAGCTCAAAGCCGGGAGGCAGGGGTTCCCTGAGGTATGGGGGAGAAGGGCAGGTACTCCTGAGGTTTGAACTGGCCCTGGAAACAGAACTTTGTTGAAAGGAAGGAGGAGGCAGGAGCAAACCTGGCATGCTCTGCTCAGAGGAGATCTGTGCATCATCTATCCACTGCCTCTGATTTTGATGCTAAGGGCCTTGGCCAAAGTCAGATGATAATTTAGTGGTGGGGCTGGGGCTAGAGGCAGTGTCCTCTCTTGTGCTTTATCCAGCACTGCTTGCTGGCCACTAGCATTTCTCTTAGTCACTGTGTCTTTTGGTCGCAAGTGACAGAAAACCCCTATTCAAAATGGAGTGAGCAGAAAGCCAACAGAAAAACAATAGCAGCAACAAGATCCCAACAACAGAGAAGAGATTGTATTGACATCACCCTTGGACAGATCCTGGCTCGCCCTCCACATGGTGGCTATGGCATCTCCAGGCTCACCTGCTCCTAGCTTCTGTCCGGTGTAGAAAGCATCTCTCTCATCGGGTCTCACAGGCCTGGCTGAGTTGAGGGGCCTCCTGCAACCAATGGCTGTGGCGCAAATTTTATTTGTTTATTTTGCTGTCTTTTGATTGGCCAGTCCCAGATCACCCATTCCCCAGTGGTGCCTTCAGAATGACACAGTCTTGGGCAGCAGTCCCCAGCCTTTATGGCATCAGGGACTGGTTTTGTGGAAGACGCTTTTTCCAGAGACGGGGTGGGTGGGAGTGTGGGGGGAATGTGCAGTCAAACCTAGCCGCTTCCTAGTGCTAGCATCACCACCTCAGCTCCACCTCAGATCATCAGGCATTGAATTCTCATAAGGAGCACGCATGTGCAGTTCACAGTAGTGTTTGGGCTCTTGTGAGAATCGAATGCCGTTGATCTGACAGGAGGCAAAGTTCAGGTGGTAATGTGAATGACGGCGAGCGGCTGTATATGGATGAAGCTTCACTTGCTCACCTGCCGTTCACCTCCTGCTGTGCGGCCCAGTTCCTAACAGGCCATGAACTGGTACTGGTCAGCAGCCTGACAGTTGGAGACCCCTGGTCTAGGGTGTTCCTACTGGTAGGAGGGGAGTGACTTCTGGGCAGACAAAAGCAGTGGTGCCTGTGCAGTGTGAGGACAAAGGTTGTACACTCCTTCTGGTCATTTTGTCCTGCAGAGCCAGGAGGGGCATCTAGAGAGGGATCACTGCCAAGAGACAATGACCCCATTCCCCTTGAGTGCTGAGTAAATGCTTATCTTGTGGTTGCAAAAGCACTGCACAGTTCTGGCTGCCCACGCCCCTAGAAACAGAAGCACCCAGGCGCCCATTATGATCTGGTGTGATCTGGATCATGCGTTGCAGGGCTTATCTAAGATGGGTGTGGAGAGACGCCTGGAGTTCCAGGTCACTGGACTGTGGTCGTTGAGCTGGTAACTAGTGACATTCCAGAGACAACGTGGTGAGACAGGCAAGCTCAAAGAGGGGCAGAGTTGTCCAAGTGCCTCGTGCAGGGTGACCTGGAATCCAGGACTCAGTGCAGGGCTGAGAACCTGCATGCCTGGGTCAACCATGTCACTGTCTGTCTCTCAAGCAGGAATCCAGGTTGGTTTCCTTCCCGTGTGACCTCTTGGGGGATGGGTATTCTGGAGACAGTGCACACCTTGCTGGCAGGCTCCTGGGGTGGGAGCCCATATGGTTTCATGTTGTCTTCTGGGTTGGATGGAAAGTACCGAATGGGAAAGGTGACCCACAGGCACCCTGGTCCGTACTCTTGGAGGGCGTGCATAGAGCCTCCTGCTCTCACCTGTTGGCACATATTGTCTTAAGTTGTGTTCTGTAGAGAGGTGAGGATTTGAAGAAAGCAGTAAGGGGTAGGAACTGGTACAGGGCAGGGGACAAAGCCATGAGAGGCTTTAGCCGGTGTCCCCCGAGGGTCACTTCAGCTGACCCTGAAGGAACTCTGGAGTATCAGTGACTACTCAGAGTGGGTAGGGTCCTTCAGGCATTTGCTACCCCCCCAGTGTAAACTCCCAAACACTTCTCTCAGGTCTAAACAAAAGCACATGGAAGGTGGTGAATGGGAGTCAGAATTAGCAAAGTCACTGTGCAGAGGGATAGCAAAGGGGATTTGGATTGAACTGGGACATGGTCTGGCCCAGCAGTATTTTCTGTTCACAAAACTCCCCCACATGTGTTCTGGCTATGAGCCTGTGAGCAGATATTCTCCCTATGGGGAAGAGTTTGCCCAAATCTATACCTCAGGGGCCCCTGAACTGACTGGATCTAAGAAAATGGACCTAAGCATAATGAACTCATCACACTGAATAGGACAAGGGCAGCACTGGCTTCAGGCATGGCTGCACCCAGGTGTCCAGACAGTGTAACAGGGGCCTCTCTCTGTCTCTGGGCTCTGCTTTCTGTTGTGCTGGCTCCATCCTCAGGCTGGTGCTCTCTTCAAGGTGGCAGGAGGGTCACCAGCAGAAAAGGCAGTACAGTTGACCCCGGAACAACACGAGTTTAAATAGTGTGTGTTCACTTATACATGGATTTTTCAAAATAAAAGTACCCTGAGTGTGTCTGCCCCTCCTGGCTCCCTGTCTAACTCCACCTCTTCTTTCTCTGCCACCCCGAGACAGCAAGACCAGCATCTCCTCCTCTGCCTGCTCAATATGAAGACCACGAGGATGAAGACCTTTATGATGACCTACTTCCACTTAATAAATAGCAAATACACTTCCTCTTCCTTGTGATTTTCTTGATAATATTCTCTTTTCTCTAGCTTCCTTTATTTTAAGAATATGGTATATTTTATACACGACATGCAGAATACATATGAATTGACTATGTTATCAGTAAGGCTTCCAGCCAACAGTAGGTTATTAGTAGTTAAGTTTTAAGTGAGTCACAAGCTACACATGGATTTTTGACTGTGAGGGGGGTTGGCACCCAAACCCCTGTGTTGTTCTAGGGTCAGTTGTGGTTTGCTCTGAGTCTCTAGCAAGGGCCCAGGGATGAACTCAAATGGGGTTGCATGCACACCCTGAACTAATCTCTGAGGCTCTGTGTGACCAGGCCTGAGTCACCCTCAGCCCTGGAGCGAGTGTGTGTGTGTAAGACATTCCCAAGCCCGTAGGGGTTCTGTTACTAGAAGAGGAAATTAGGTTCTGATTGGGACCCAGACCCCAGAGTTGGGCATTCCAGGAACTCCAGTTGTACCTCAAGGGCCTCTCGACCTCCCTAACCTTCATGGTGGCCTTGGCTTTGGAGCTGGGCCCAGGGCACCGACTGACCTCACATCTCAGGGGCCAGAGTCTGTCTCTAGCATGACATGGTTTGTGCTGTGTTCATTCATTCACAATGCTTTTTCAAAGTAGATTTTTTAAAATGTTACAAAAGTTACATATAGGCTCATTGTAAAAATTCAAATACTATGTAATATATAAAGTATTTACACTTATAAATATATAAAACATAAATATAATATTTCAAACTTAATATATTAAGCACATTTATATATAAATATCTATTTATATTACATACATCTCGATATTACATAAATATCTATTTGTATTACACATTTACTGTATAAATATCTGTTCATATTTACTATATAAATATTCACTACACATATATATCTATATTTGTTATGTATATATAACATCAAATACATAATCCTAGCCCCACAGAAAATTACTGCTAGTATTTTTGAGAATATAACTCTAGATTTCTGGTCCACCATCTCAGTGACCCAAATTTCCACCTCTTTCTTTAATACCCAAATAAAGTCACTGCAGCCCCTGCCTTGTGGTTGCAGGAAAGCTCATCTCCCCAAGGCTGTGACCTAACACCTCCTGCTAGGTTCACCCACAAGTACATTCAGACACTCCTTCCCGAGTGTCTGTGACATCAGGTGCAGGTGTAGGCATGTCAGGTGTGTTGGTGACCAACATGGGCTGAGATGTCTGCCATGTAGAGCCTACATTATTGTGGAAATCAGCCAGTAAACAATAAGCTCAGCAAATAAATGATCTGTCTGTTACAAGACCTGGGTATGGGTTGGTTGCAGCAGTACCTGGGGAGTGAGGGTGAGCCTCACCAAGAAGGTGGGATTGGCGCTGAGACTCGAGGGAGGGAGGTGGCCATCTGAGGGAAATATGCCCCAGGCAGAGGGAACAGCAATTGTGAAATCCCTACACTGGAAATGTGTGTGGAAGTGCACATGGAAGGAGGTAGGACAATACCATGGGCACCTGGGAAGCTGTGAGTATGTTGCTTTAATGAGACAAAATGGGGAGCCACAGGCAGGCTTTGCTCGAGGAGAGATGCCTCTGAATTCCCACCCACGAGGCTCCTCTTGGCTTTCCCCTGCTGCCCAGAAACCCCTCACATCTTTAGCTTGGGCAGAGCTCCCTTCTGCATTCCCCATGGCAGGCCCTAATCAAGGCTGACAGGCAGATATAGGGGCTAAGAGAGATTTATCCCAGTGAAAGTAAAGTGTGGGTGTGTGTGGGTCTGAGTGTGTGAATACCTAGGGATGTATACAGAAGAGTGAGAAAGGACCAAGGAGATCCAGCCCTGGGAGGGAGCAGGAGTGGGTGTATGGCAGGGGAGATTTCCAAGACTGGTTTCTATATGATTGCTTGGGTCTTGTAAAACATTTTATTTTTGGCATAATACTCAGGCCCTAGTGGTTTAATACTCAGGGTCCGGGAGCAGGGTCAAGTAACAGGAGCCCCTCCCCCCACCCATGTCAACCAAGGGTAGCTCTCATGGCTGCTGCTGCTGCTCTGAGATCCATTCTGACTCTGTCACCATGGCGAGTCCTGCCTGCCTTCTTCCACCCATCTTAGGATCTTCAAAAGGTCCATGGAGTTTACAAGCTAATGGACACTGCTGGCCACAGAGTTTCTCTCTTTCAGGAAGATGCTCTATACTTGACTGTGTAACTTGATCAAGATTGTTCTCTCTTGGCTTCCACAATGCCTGCTACCACTGTCACTTGATTTCTCTTTGTCTCACTCTCCACTTGGCTGATTCTGCTTTTGACTCTTTCTCTCTCCCTCCACCCGCACCCCAGCTCATCCTTTCCCGCCAGCTGCTGACCCTCTTAGTAAGTTCTCATTCAGGTTCCCAAAGGCCATGGATATACATGGTTTGGTTCTGTTAGCCACCCTTGTTTCTATCCCTGGCCACCTGATAGACCAATAAACTGGCACTGAAGTCAAAAAATGTGCCAACATGCTATTTCAGCTCATAGGATAATGTGTGTAAGATCCAATTGTTTGTCCCACCCTCCAGGTGGTTGATAGAGACTGTATACATATTTGGAAAGACAAATGTGAGTCCTGCTCCTCAGGGAAAATTCTACTTTGATTTTTACCTGTAGCTACTGTCCAAAGAGTGTTGCTTTTTGTGATTCCTCATGCTATACTTCAGGGTTTCATTAGTTAGTCATCCAACAACATTCATGAGGCACTTGGACCTTGTGTTGGGTGCTGGAGATGCAGAAGGGATTATAATCATAATTCTGGCCACTAGGAGAAACATATTCATAAGCTTTGGGAAGTTTCAATACAGGTTTGCTGCCATCATCATCATCTTCATCATCACAATTAGCATTATTCTGCTTTAAGCATTCCACATGCATTAATGTATTTAATCCTCACAACTGCTCTATGAAGTTGGTACTATTATTGCCCCCATTTTACAGATTAGTAAACTAAAGCACAGAGAAATTTTGTGACATGCCCAAGGTCAGACTCCTAAAAAAGTGCTAAAGCAGAGATTTGAATGCTGGAGGTCTGATTTCAGAGTCAGAAGAGCAGCTATGGCTGTCAGTACTTACTGCATCCTTCAGCAGTCTGATGAATACTGTTTTCATGAAACAGTAATAGACATTCCAGAAGGAAAGGGGGTAGTTAAGCAGTTGAGAAAGTGCTGGACCAAATAGGGAAATACACAGGCTTCTCTATTGTAGGACCTCTCAGAGCCTTTAATTTGCTAAGGTATAAACCTCTAGAGGCAGCAATTTCTAAGTTTAGCTGACCATGCTTTTGAGATTGGAAACACCTATCAATATTGCATGGACTGGTACATCATGGAATTCAGGTTAGGAGATGCTGCTTTGTGGTCATGCCCACTTGTCCATTTCTTACTCTACCTTTTTGTGACAACTGCATGGGCATCCTTATACCACCCACTCTACTCATGTGACCCAGCTGGTGTGGACGGGAGTAGATCTCCTGTTGAGGATATTGTTCTGACACTCCATCCTCAACAGCACTTGTTGCTGGCAGTAAGGAGGCTGGTCTGGAGGGGAGTGGGCACTGAGCTGGGCTGATGGGGTGGCATGCAGGGCAGGAGGATGTCTGGAGGTCAGCTAATGTAGGTGTGGTCTGCTTCAATCTCACTGACAGAGCAGGGGCAGGGCTTGTCTGGGGTCTCAGACAAGGTGTGGGGTCCAGGCTGGTGTTGGTCTTCAGAATCCAAGGTGGACCCAAGGGAGCGGCAGACTGTCTTCAGGTCTGGCCAAGGCAGTGGGCTTCTTCCATCAGTGGGTCTCACTGTTAACACTGGCAATGGCAGCTTTGCCCTTGACCTCGCCACTTGCACCTTCCCTGGTGAGGGCCCATAAGGGCCGGAGGATTTGTGCTGGTCCTCAAGGGAAGCAGGAAAGAAGCTAGACTCAAGCCTTGGTTTCAGGTTGTATGTATGGGAGTTTTCTTGGGGTGATTTTCACACCTAGTGTCTCAGGCCCTTCAGAATGGGGCAGGCGCTTAAGACAAGATGTGTCCTTCACCTGGTGAGAACTATGCTTGACTCAAGTAGGTGGTCCAAACTCTCAGAATCGCAAGCCTGAGAAAGAAAAAAAAAGTGAGAGATAGCGAGTGAGTCTTAAGGAGAAGAGAGACATGAACACGGAAATTCTTTAGAAATAAAACAGCAGCAGGAGTGTGGGGGTGTGTGGTGTTGTAGTTACTGGAAGACTATGGAAGGTTATCAAATGCATGCATCATGTGGCTGAGATGACTGGTGATTTCTCAACATCCATTCTTCACTTTCGAATAACACTGCTACCTAACTGAAAAGACTACATGTCCCAGCCTCTCTTGCAGCTGGGTGAGGTCATCTGACTAGATTTGTCCCATGAAGGAGTTTTGTGTGGTATTTTTAGGAAATGTCCTTGAATGGAGGGAAAACCTTTCATCTCTTCTTTCTTCTTCTGTCTGCTTGGAATGCAGACACAATGCGTGGACTTGAGCAGCCATCTTGGACCATGAGGTGATGTGTTAACCATGGTCAGTTATGAAGATAGAAGGTGACACTGTGGAGCCACCATACCAAACCTGGGCTTTCTATCTATAAAAGAGAAATAAATGTCTGTTTCATTTAAGCTACTGTTATTGGGTGTGGGGGGTAGGGAGCTGTCAGGGAGGTGTTTTATCAACAAAATTGACACAGTCATACTTTTACCTTTCTAACCAAGATGGGTGGTGGCTTGAAAAGTGAAATTCTGGAGATCTGAGATCAGAGGAGAAACATGGAAGGCCTCGGAGTGGTGACATGCTCTCTTGATTGACTTGGGCACTGCTGTTCCCTGTCTCGCTCTCCTCCTTTTTGGCCAATGTGGAGCGAAAGATGAGCTTGGGATGGTGGGGACAGGAAGTCATGACTGGTCCCAGCAAGGCTGGGCTGCCAAATGTCTTGTTCTGAAAAGGGAACAGGTTTCGCATGGACAAGATGGAAGGACTGCTTGTTCCCTCTGGAAAGTTCTATTAAAACGACCAACCCAGACACACTTTAATATTAATGGGAAATTCCTCCCGTTGTTTATGAAATCATTTTAGAGTTGATTTAAAAAAGGGGGGGGGAAGTCGTTTGTTAGCTAAACGAAGCCCAGACAATTATTTATAGATGCATCTGAGTGGCTTGTTTTAACATGGAGCAACTGTCTGAAAAGACTCCACTTTGACACCAGTAAGCACCCCGGCACCAAGAATAAATTTATGAATGTCTTTAATGAGAGTCAACAAACTAGACAAATAACCCCACAGACTGTCTTTCGCTTCAAGACCCAGAACAAAGTATTCGTCATTGGCTCTGGGCAGGAACAGGGCCAAGCTGAGCAGCCCTTGCCCGGCTGGACATTCCCCTCTGGTTAATGTGATTTCTTTGGGCACTGCCACGGTGGCAGACAGATGCCTGGTTTATTTCCATTCCTCCACTTCTCTGATTTGTTTGGGTAGCTAAATATCTTTTTCCCAGGAGAACATCTGCTCTTTCAAAAATGGAAAAAAGCAGGAAGGCCTCCAGGCTGTTAGACTGGAACTCACCCTCTCGTGAGAAAGACCACAGCCTCCTATACCGTGCACTTTGGGGTTCACGTGCCGTCGAGATGGGACTCATGCAGCCCAAGCCCCTTGAGGACTCCTGGAACTCCACCTGGCTGAATGTCCCTCGAGTCATTTTGAATTCTGTGCTCCGGTGTCCAGGGCTTAATAATGGCGTTGGTCAGGTTTAGGCCATTTTTCTAAACGTCTCATCTATAGATGTTGTGTTACCATCGGTAACACCCGTGGTTTGGTTGAACATGAATCCACAACTATGCAGAGGTGAAAAAAAAAAACCATGATGGAAAAGCCTCTAACTGGCCGGATAAAGGTGACTTAAATGCATCTGAATGGAAACAGTCTCTCGGGGGGACACTGTCTTTCCGCGTGTCTTCCCTCCTCCTTCTCCTTCCCTGTTCCCCAAGGGACCTCAGAGGCTGAGAGACACTCATATAGCATTGTGGCAGAGGGGACTTCTCCTCCAGCCCTCCTGAGGACCCTGCTGTGGTGGGGCTGAGGGGTCCAGTCCCTGGCACCCCACATGTGTCCTGGAGGGGATTGCTCACCCTTCCTGGTCTGTTTTGGGTTACTCCAGCACCCATTCTGACATCAGCGAGCTCCCCGTTTCCTTGGTGGTGAGGCACCTGTGCTCAGATGCAGCATCATTCCACTTGTGGGCCTCTCTGGGCCTGGTCCTGGTAGCTCCTGTTCCCCAGTCAGTGCTCAGGGAAACTTCTGGGTCTCTTCAACACCATCTGCCAGAAGTACTACCTCAGCCGGCCCCTTGGTCTGACCATGCCAGACGGCCATTCCCCCATTTCACCGGGCCACCTGATGCTGCTGTGGAGACAGTCTGCGAGATGCTTTCTGTAAGACTTTAGGGCTGCTGTCACAAAATTCTCCAGAGTGGGTGGCTCATTTTTTCACAGTCTGGAAGCCAGAACTCCAAGGTCAAGATGCTGGCAGGGCTGGTTTCTTCTGAAGCCGGTATCCCTGGCTAGCAGATGGCCCTCTTCTTGCTGTCTCTTCACATGGTTGTCCCTCTGCACGTGTGGCCCTGGTGTCCCTTCCTCTTCTTATAAGGACTCCAGTTCTATTGGATTAGGGCTCCACCCTAAATATTTTATTTTAACTTAATCGTTTTTTTCTTTTTTTTTTTTTTTTTTTTGAGCTGGAGTCTCACTCTGTCGCCCAGACTGGAGTGCAGTGGCCGCTCCCGGTCACCGCAGCCTCGAACTGCTGGGCTCCGGCGATCCTTCCGCCTCAGCCTTCCAAGTAGCCAGAATTACAGGCATGCGCTATCACACCCGGCTGATTTTTTGATTTATTGTAGTATGAGGTCTCACTGCCCAGGCGGGTCTCAAACCCACGGGCTCAGGCAATCCACTCACGTCAGCCTCCCAAAGGCGCGGGATTAAAGGCTGAACTACCGAGCCTGGCCGTTTTTTTCTTTTTATTTAATTTTAGTAGAGAAGAGATTTCACTATGTTGTCCAGGCTGGTCTTGAATGTCTGGTCTCAAGCGATCCTCCTGCCTCAGTCTCTCAAAGTACCAGGCTGTGCCCAGCCATTAATCACTTCTTTAAATAGCATATCTCCAAGTATGATTGGTTGCCTTCTGAGGCACTGGAGGTTGAGGCTTGAACATAGGAGTTGTAGGGAGGCACAAGTCAGTCCATGACTCGTTTCTTTCCCTTGGTTTACTTGGGGTTTTGCTTTGTTTGCTGGAGCCCTTCCTGACCTGCCTGACCAAGGCCCAAGTTGGGGTTGCTAGGTCTTCAAAGATTAGGCTGAATGTGAGACCATCACCACCCCTCAGGCCTTCCTGTGGCGAAAAGGCCTCCTCTCCCGTCAGATCCTTCCTTTCTTCCAGTGGTGGCTAATGTGGTCAGACTATCACACGTGGCTCTTTGGAAGGGAAGCCATTGGAATTTAGAAATCCCTTTCCTCAATGGAGCCTGACTTTCAAAACTATTTTATCGCTGCAGTCACTCTAAATGTCATTTGAAATTCAAAGTTCAGTAATTGCTTGGCTTCTGAGGCAGTAGATGGGTGGGGGGGCTACAGGGGGACTCAATTTATGGGGAAGGAATGATCAACTGGTATGATATTTTCAGAATTATTATTATTTCTGCTTTATAAATCACGAGTCTGATGCATACACAGCAGAAATAATAATTCCAAATATATTTTATCTAGTATAGACTTTTTGTTTCTTTTCATAATGAAAAAATAATGTTCATTTTTGGAAATGTGGAAAATAAATTCAAAGAAAAGAAAACATGCTTAGGCCTGAGATCCAAGAACAGGTACTATTATCACTTTAGCCTGTTTCCTTCCAGTCTTTTTTTCCCTATGGATAATTTTTGGTGTTTATTTTAACTTTAATTTACATATCTGTTTAAAAATTGGCAATATTTAAAAATGGTTTAAAATGACAACATACAGAGAGGTACACAGGGAGCAGTCTCACGACCTTTCCTACCTGTGTCTACTCTGTCCCCCTCACTCCGAAGAGGGATCACTTGTCTAGTAATTTTGTGTCTTCTTCTCTCCAGAGTTTCTTTATGTTTATTTTATTTTACTTTATAGAAATGAGGTCTCACTATGTTGCCCAGGCTGGCCTTGAACTCCTGGGTTCAAGTGTCCTGCTGCCTTGGCCGAAGTGCTGGGCTTACAGGTGTGAACCACTGTGCCTGGTTCAGAGTTTCTTTATCCAAATACAAATACAGTATATACTCTCATTTCTTCCCTTACTTACACAACAGTATTAGAAATATGGAGTGTTCTTCACCTGGAGAAATTTCCATGTCAGAACTTCTTTCATGGCTTCTTGCAGCCCAGACAACCAGCTCTCTTTCTCCCTAGCTATGGTACTTTGGGGAACACCTTTCCCAGTCTAGGTCAAGCTTTGGCTGTGATGGGGTTTTAGGGATTTATGGATGCGAATGCAGGGAGCCAGGCCTCAGGAGAAACCCACTTGGCCTGGAATTTATGGAAGCAAATGCTTCTTTTTTCCTTCTCCTGGTAGCAAACTGCCACACCCCCTCCTACCTCGGCCCTGGTCACAGGTGTGGAAACCTGACCAGGTTGATGCCATCAAATAACCACTGTGGTGGCAATCATCTCTTCTAGTATGGTCTTAGAAGCAGATTACCATGCACTGGTTACCAACCTGCCTGAGACCGGAGAGATAGAACATACTCGTACAGGTCACATGAGGCAGTTACATGAAGCAAACTCACAATTTACAGAAAGGCAGCAAGAGTCAGCAGAAGCCTAGGACTCACGGTGACTTGGTCTCCAGAGGCTCAACCAAAGTTCAGGAAGCTCTCTGGGGTGGCTGGAGTCTTGACTGCATGTGTTCTGCTTGTACTGTAGATGAGGAACCCCGAGAGGCAGCCTGCCTGGGTTACATACCTCGAGGTCGCAGGACTCACTGGACTAAAGTGTTGAAGGACATCCTGTTTCAAGGGGAAGCTGGAACAGAGCTCAAGCTGTCCCAGCCAGTCCTTTCCTATCTCAGGGTGTTATATTCTTAGCACATTCTACAGTAGTTCTTGAGAATTTCAAGCAAGAACCAGGAGAACTGGGTTGGCCAAGGCCACTCAAGGAACTGTCCTATAGTCATGTGATTCCAGCTGGCCAGTATGTTCCTCCTGGTGCTGGTGGGAATGCCTGCCTCTTGCCTCTGGACTCGTTGTATTGGTGTGAAGTGAACTTGGGGTTGCTCACGGTCATCTTTCCCACATGGAGAGGGCCCATCACTAGCAAGAAAGATATGGCTAACATTCAGGGAGAAGCAGAGAAGAGGAATGCAAAGCCCCATTAGCACCTTGGAGTCCTAGACTCAGTCCTGTCTTGAGATCTACTATCTGTTCAAATTATGGGAGTTGCAGCTGCATTTTTGTCCCATCTGGGACAGTCCTAATTTATACCACTGAGAGGCAAGGGTTAAGAACACTGGCTCTGGAATCAGATAGGCTAGATCCACATTCTGTCTCCAACGCTTGTAATGTGACCTTGAGCAAACCATGTGACCTCCCCATGTTGATTTTTGAACCTGTAGGATGATATGGCATGATTGAATGAGTTGACATGTCAAGAGCACAGCCCAGTATGTGGGTCATGGTAAACTGCTTATGAATGCTATTATGTGAGTTCATCTGTCCCCATCTCACAGATGTCATTGCCACCGTCACTAGCTCCATTTTCATTCCACCCAATCCCATCTTCCCTTTCACCAGCCGCATGTTGTTGAGTGTACATTTGAGTTGCAACCATCGGCATCAAGATGGCGACCAATAGCAGATGAGATTTTTCAGTCAGTAGATGATTGAAAAGTCTAAGGCTGGGCAAACAAACAAGGTAAAGCTAGTTTCAGATGCAAGGTGGTAGAGCCACATCTTAAGGATGAACTGAGAGTGTTCAGCCCCAGCACGCAGGAGAGATGCCACCTTCTCCAAGGGTTCTCTTTGTCAGTATGGACTTCTCATCAAGAAGGTTTCCTCACCAACACAGGAGCTGTTGTTGTTGTTGTTTTTAGTCCCTGTAGTAGTTTGCTAGGGCTGCCATCACATACTGGGTAACTTACACACAGAAATTTACTTTCTCACAGTTTTGGAGGATGGAAGTCCCAGATTGCGGTGTTGTCAGAGTTGATTCTTCCTGTGGCTTCTCTGCATGACTTACAGACGGCTGTCTTCTCTCCGTGTCTTCGCATGACCTTCCCAGTGAGTGTCTGTGTCCTCATCTCCTCTTCTTCTAAGGACACCAGTCATATTGGAGGAAGGCCCACTCATAGGACCTCATTTTATCCTAATTAGCCCTTTAAAGGTCCTATCTCCAAATATAGTCACATTCTGAACTACTGAGGTTAAGATTTCAGCATATAAATTTTATGGGGACAAAATTCAGCCCATAAAGCCCCCCAAGAAGGGATTTTCACTGTCGCCCCAGACTCCCCAGACCTCTGTCTTGCTTGGTACCCCTGCTCCTTGTTCCTGAATCCCAGATAGACACCACTCAGCATGGTGCTTTTGGTAGAAGCAGCTAAAGGGTTTTTATCAGAGTCCTAGGCCCCTGGAAGACATAAACAGCATGAAAACTCCCCCCGGAGGACTGTGGGTGTGGAGACAAAGAGGTGTGGGCAGGAGTATTTGAGTACTGTTTGTCTGCACGTATCAAAGGCTGGCCTAGTTTAAAATGGAGTCTTTCTTATTGTTTATTTTAAACTGGAGTTTTGAAGAAAGTGGATGATTAGTGTGTATTCCTTGGGGTAAAAAGTGAGTCAGTGGACAGTTCTATAACTGGGCATAGACGGTCTCAGGGTGTTGACCAAAGGGATACAGAAGATTCTTAGTCTTCTATTTTCTAATTTCCTCAGAATATTTTTAGTTGACCTGTCATCTTTAGCTTAGAGTCATAGGAGAGACTTTACTTCATTTGGTTTCGTCACCAGGTGAGCAAAGATAGTTGGTTGTGATCGTGACACCATAGAAAGGGATCACTGGTGAATGGCATCCTTCTTGTATTGGCTGGACTGCAGCCCGTGCACTATGATGATGGGGGGCTGGCACCACCAGTCTGTATGTTCATCTCCCCTGACATCATCCTGCTGCTCAGACTTCCCTTTCCATATCTAGGTTTTATTCTCTTTTTATTATGTAGTGTATATTTTTATAAGTTTTCTTTAAATTTGTTCATCTGTCCCTACATATGTATATAAATTATTTGGGAATATTTTCTGTATCTCAAAGTTCTGTTCCAGACTTCCTAGACCTCTCTCCTGCTTGGGACTCCCTCTCCTTGTTCCTGAAAAAAGCAATCAGGCTTTAACTTCATAATTTGAAGTTGAGCCTCATGAATATGCATCCGGGTACATCAGCATTGTTGCAAATGGTGGTATCTCCTTTTTTAAGGCTGAATGAGTGGTGTTCCATTTGTGTGCATCCCACAATTTCTGTATCCATTCATCTGTCGATGGATGCTTAGGAGGATGTCATGCTAAATGAATAAACCTGACACAGAAAGAAAAATACTGCAGGATATCACTTATGTGTGAATCGAAAATAATTCCAATAAGTAGGGTGGTGGCTAACAGGGTGAGGGGGAGGGGGAGAAATGGGTCAAAGGTATAAATTTGTAGTGAGATAAGACAAATAAGTCTAGACAGATAAATTCTCATGGCCAGCATGAGAACCACAATTAATAATATTGTTTTGCATACTAAGAATGTGCTGAAAGAGTAGGTTTTGTTAAAGAGTAGTTACTCTTACCACACACACATGCGTGTACGTGCACTAAGGGTAACTATGGGAAGTAGGAGAAGTATAAATTTGACCGTAGCAATCATTTCACTGTGCATATCAAATATCATATTGTACACTGTAAATATATGCAATAAAAATAACAATATGCCATCCAATTGTGTTTTTCTAATATCTTTCAGATTGAGATTAAGAATAAAAAAGTGTTTTCTTTTTTTTTTCTTTTTTGAGTTGGAGTCTCACTCTGTCACCCAGACTGAAGTGCAGTGGTACACTCCCAGCCACCACAGCCTCGACCTGCCGGGCTCAGGCGATCCTCTCACCTCGATCTTCCAAGTAGCCAGAACTGCAGGCACACACTACCGTGCCCGGCTAATTTTTAAAAATTTATTGTAGAGATGAGGTCTCGCCAAGTTGCCTGGGCGGGTCTCGAACCCGTGGGCTCAGGCAATCCACTTGCCTCGGCCTCCCAAAATGCTGAGCCACCAAGCCTGGTCAAAAAATTGTTTTCTTAAAGGACAAATGTGTCAGCTGGGCTCGGTGGCTCAGCCTGTAATCCTGCACCTTTGGGAGGCTGAGGTGAGTGGATTGCCTGAGTCCGCGGGTTCGAGACCCGCCTGGGCAGCGAGATCTCATCTCTACAATAAATCAAAAAATCAGCCAGGCGTCGTAGCGCATGCCTGTAATTCCGGCTACTTGGAAGGCTGAGGCGGAAGGATCACCGGAGCCCAGCAGGTCGAGGCTGTGGTGGCCGGGAGTGGCCACTGCACTCTAGTCTGGGTGACAGAGTGAGACTCCAACTCAAAAAAAAAAAAAGGACGAATGTGTTTTCTTTGGCTTTGAAGACATACTTATGTGTAGATAAGGACCACAGATACATCTGGGTATCCACATATTAATATAAATGTAAATAGAGTGCACACATGTATTTAGAATTCTGTTATTTGGCATGATTAGGATAGGTGGGGTATTCTGGTTGGCTGATTATTCTGGTTAATCATAAATTGCTTTTTATGCTATCTAAAAAACTTTCGAACTTCACAGCAACTTGGATGGATTTAGAGTCTATGATACTCAGTGATCTATCCCAGAGACAAAGAACTGAGCACCACAGGTTCTTATTTAGAAGCAGACCCTGAACAATGATCATAGTACTACAAGAAAGGGATTGGAAGAAGCGAGACACTGCCAGGGGAGGTGGAGGGGGAGGGGGCACACTTCATCAATGAGGGTACCTGATCTCAAACCAGGTGAAGTGGGGACCAAAGTGAGGTCCAACCTTTACCTGTACCCTGACCATTTGTATACCTACCCCTGAATTGTACCCCACATCTTTAAAATAAAAATAACAATAAAATAAAACATTTTCAATTAGAACAGGAACACAGTAAAACATCTAACTCTAAAAACATCTAAAACATCTGACTGTGTATAGTTGCCTCTTTCTTTTAAATTCAGGAGGTACTTCAGTCTTGGAATGATGGCACAAAGCTATGCCAATATACTAGTGATAAACTAGCTAATTTCGAACTTTCTGTTAAGTTAGGGAAATATATACTAGAAATTGAAAATGTATGTGGTTTTGGGAATGTTTTATACTAATGACATGATGCTTGAACATTTTAAAATTAGGTGCCAAATTTTAAAAATAGGGAGAGTTCACGTAAAAATCTAGATTTCAGTTTCTCTTCAGTTTCAGTTTTTCACCATATTGTACACCTTAAATATATACATTAAAGCACAATTTGGCCGGGCTTGGTGGCTCAGCCTATAATCCCGCGCCTTTGGGAGGCTGAGGTGAGTGGATTGCCTGAGCTCGCGGGTTCGAGACCCGCCTGGGCAGGCAAGACCTCATCTCTACAATAAATCAAAAAATCAGCCGGGCGTGGTAGCGCATTGCCTATAATTCTGGCTACTTGGAAGGCTGAGGCGGAAGGATGGCCGGAGCCCAGCAGGTGAGGCTGCGGTGACCGGGAACGGCCACTGCACTCCAGTCTGGGTGACAGAGTGAGACTCCAACTCAAAAGAAAGAAAAAAAACCCCCCAAAACAACAAAAAAACACACAGTTTGATGGCACTGGGCCAGGACTCCATAGGCTCTGCTGGTCTCTCTGACAATGACAACACTTGCCGGGTCCCTGTTGGCATTTGAGAGCACAACTCCTGAAACACACCTTACTGGTTTATTGCAAATTCTTAACAAGCAACGGTTAAATTATTAAGCTAATCCTGATTTTGCATCTATTTGGTGCCTTTTATTTTTCAAAACAGTTTTAAATTCAAGAGCTCTTGTTGCAGCCCTGAGGGACAGCCAGAGACATAGCGTTGCATTTCCCAGATGGAAAAGTTAATGCTTCCTGGACAGGAGACGGCACCTTCTACATTCAAGGGCCTCTAACTCTCTTCAGGAAGCAGTTTGGAGCTTGTCATTTCAGAATTTATAAGAGCTCTTTTTAGGTAATATACCTTTTTTTTTGCAAAATGGAAATGTATTTACTGTTTTTGTTTCTGATTATATAAGCAATTCATTCTCAATGTTAAAAGTTTAACAAATACAGAAATGTATAAAAAGAAAGTAGAAATTACCCAAAGTATCTTCGTATGGGAATAATCACTGTTAATGTTGGTGAACTCACTTCAAAACATCTCCCTGAGCACATGAGAAGATGTTTGTAGTTGTGTAAGTGTAAGTACGTGATAAATAGTCACGGGGCAGTTTGGTGATCTGTTTTTTGGTTTTTTTTTTGACTCAGGAATATATCACAGATGGTTTCTTACATCTGTACATAGAGATGTACATTGTTATTTTTAAAGTAACATAGCATTTCATTTTAGGTACGTACAGAGGTATCTTTAACCAGTCCTCCATAGTTGGTCATTTAAGTTGCTTCCATTTTTTCCACTATAAACAATGATGGACATTGAACATTCTGTTATATGTATCTTTGTCTGCTTGTTCAATGAACTCATGATGGTAAATTGCTAGTTTGAAACTGTGTTCCCGTGTACGTTTTAACCATCAGTGACTTTGGTGATAATGTTCTTCCAAAGGTCATGTGAGTGCTTGGATTTGAGGGACAAGTTCCTATTGATAGTGTCCTAGTGTCTCCAAGTGCAAGCTGAATGACTCCAGGTGGGTCAGCCTGTAATCCTGCGCCTTTGGGAGGCTGAGGTGAGTGGATTGCCTGAGCCTGCGGGTTCGAGACCCGCCTGGGCAGGCGAGACGTCATCTCTACAATAAATCAAAAATTAGCCAGGTGTGATAGCGCGCGCCTGTAGTTCCAGCAACTCGGAAGGCTGAGGCAGAAGGATCGCTGGAGCCCAGCAGGTCGAGTCTGCGGTGGACGGGAGCGGCCACTGCACTCCAGCCTGGGCGACAGTGAGACTCCAACTCAAAATAATAATAATAATAATAATAATCTCAACAGCCTTTATTTGTTACCTTGTTTATTTTTTAAATTTCTGTATATTTAGGGGGACCAAGTGCAGATTTCTTATATGCATATACTGTGTCATGGTGAAGTCTGGGTTTTTAGTGTACCCGTCACCTGGATGGTGAACATTGTACCCCGCTGGCTATCTTTCATGTGCACCAAGAAATACTGCACTGGAGAAATAAAGGCAAATGAAACACAATTCTGGCCCTTCTTGAGCTCAACGGCTGGTGGAACATCCTTGTGTGTCTGTGTGTGCATGGGTGCACACGAGCATCTATACCCCCTTCCCACAATTAACTATATGGTCAGCGCAAACTTCCAGGTGAATGAGTCAGAAGGCAAAATGGATAGTTATGTCTGGGAGAGTCTCTGGCGACAGCAATCCTGCTAGGCCTTGAAGGATGAAGAGGATCACCAAGCAGGGATGGAGGAAGGCATTTTGGATGAGAGAGACCCCGGGAGATCCAGCCAGTTCTAAGGTTTTGGGATAAGTTGGGCATCGTGGTGAGGCTGGATCCCAGAACTGAGAAGCTGGCAGCCTTCTTAAAGAATGAGTTTGCAGAGTCTCCTTTGCCTTATCTTCCTCACTGGTGGATAATTATTTTGCCTGTGTCACAGGGTTGAAGGGTTAAAAAAAAGACCGGTGAATGTAAGGTGCTTCAAATGGTGTCTGCACACGCTGAGGGCCCCATAGATGTTGTTATTGTGGCTTTTCTCACCCGCTGTCCTCAGTCTCATCTTGGCTCTCCTTCCTGCCTCTGACCTTCTGAACAACAGCTCAGGGCCCTCCTTGGGCAGTTCTGGCATTCAGTCCTGTAGGTAAGCCACCTGGCCCAGCTCCAGCCCCATGGCTAACCTGAGAATTCCAGCTTCAGAGGTGGGGGGTGGGGGAAGAGGCTCACACTCTTTGGTTTCAATATTTGCCCTCTGTAAAGTCTGTTTCTGTGCTGAGGACTCTTGGCCATCAAGTTGGCCTTCTAATTTGGAAATGTGGAAAAGCCATATAATTTCAAATATTTTCCATGAAGTGCTGTAAATTTCTAGGTCCAGGCAATAGTGCTGTCTCAGGGTGATGAAATGGAAAAACACATTGGTGTGGGACACTTTGTTTTGCCACAAGCCTCAGCTGTGCCATTTTTGACAAACCCTTCACATGTCCCTGGGCCTTGGCTTCACAATGATATTGATGATGGCGATGATGATGGTGAGAGGAAGAGTACCTACCACAGTGACAAAGCCATGTGCCAGGCTCTTGGTACATATTACTTAATCTTATTTCATCCTCACAGCAACTCTATGGGGTTGGTATTATGATCCCCACTTTTCAAATGAACAAATTATGCCCCAAAGACAGCAAATTGTTTCAGATCCTGTAACTGGTGAGTGTCAAAGCCAAGTTCAAGCCCAGGACTATCAGACTCTAAGTGTCAGTGATCCTCATGACTTTCTTCCTGTGCTTTTTCTTCTGGGAAAATGAAGACACATGGTGGGATGACCTTGAAGGGTGCTCTAACCTGTCAACTTCATGGTCTATGGAGGAGTCTCCCTTTTCCCCAAGGTTGTTGATGTTATTGAACATAATAATGTAAGATCTTTGTCACAAACATGCTGTTCCAGCCCAGCTGGCGGAGCAGCCAGTGTGCACGGAGTGTGGAAAATTGGTGTCATGGGCTTCTATATTTATTCTACCCGGGGGTAGGAGGGGTGGAGTGGACAGTGCCTGCCCATGCTCCCTGATGCCAGATGGGATTAAATTCATCATTTGATCTAGGGAGGTTTTGTTGCTTTAGCCACACCTTCTGAGCTATTGGCTTTTTATAGACAAGAGAGCAGGCAGAGTGGTTTCACAGGCGCCCTGGGGCCAGCTCAGATGCAGGAAGGACACTGGCTCCAAGTGACCCAGGTTGTTGTTCAACGTGTTGACCAACCTGGTGAAGAGAGGTCAGTAGCTGCCATTCTCCCTGGCAGGACAGAGATAGTCGTTGGCCTGAGCAGGGTGGGCATCACCCCTTTGTTGGAGAGGGATTGCTTGACAAGAGGATCTTCATCCCAGGCCTCAGGATTCATAGACCTGAGCTGGCGCACAGGAAATGCCACACAGCTGAGCAAAGTAACCTGGGTGTAGATAGATGAGCCTCCCAAAGGCAGAAGGTGTTTCAAACTCTAAGAATGTCAATGGGGCTAATTATACTTCCCTCATTTCTTTTCTAGATGTGTTTATTTTTTATAATTAAAAAAAATTTTTTTTTAAAGACAGGATCTTGCTTTGTTGCCCCGGCTGACCTCCAACTCCTGGGCCCAAGTAATACTCTCACCTTAGCCTCCTGAATAACTGGGACTACAAGTGTGCACAACTGTGTCCATCTTACCTCATTTCTTAAGTTGAGGTGGAATATGCATATGCAAAGTATAACTTTTTGTGGTAAAATATGCATCACATAATATTTGTCATTTTAACCTACTTGTAAGTACACAATTCAGTCTGGTTGCGGTGACTCACACCTATAATGCTAGCACTTTGGGAGGCAGAGGCAGGAGGATTGCTTGAGCCCAAGAGTTTGAGACCAGCCTTGTCTCTACAAAAAATTAAAAAAAAATAAGCTGGATGTGGTGGCACATGCCTATAGTCCCAGCTGCTTGGAGGCTGAGACAGAAGGATCACCTGAGCCCAGGAGGTTGAGGCTGAGGTGAGCCATGATTGTGCCATTGCACTCTAGCCTAGGTGACAGAGTGAGATCCTGACTAAAAAAAAAAAAATTACTATGTTGTGTAGTCATCACCATTATCTATATTGAATTTTCCCCATTATCTTCAACAAAATCTTTACTCCCTGAACAGTAACTCCCGTGCTCCCTTCCCCACCCCTGATAATCTCTGTCTCACTTTCTGCCTCTGAATTTGCCTGTTCTAGGTAGCTCGTATAAATGGAATCATACAGTATTTGTCTCTGGCTTATTTCACTTAATATTTTCAAGAGCTATCTGTGTCGTAGCATAGATAAAAATTTCCTTTCTTTTCATGGTTGAATAATATACCATTGTATGCCTAGACATCTTGTTCATCCATTCATTTGTTGATGGATACATGAGTCATTTCCACCTTTGGCTATTGTGATGATATATCTAGGAGTGGGATTGCTGGGTAGAGTGTACCAGTCTTCAGTGCACAGCTTGATGACTTTTTCATGTGTTTATACCTGTGCAACCAATACTCAGACGACGATATAGCATATTTCTATTACCCCAGAAGGTTCTCTCAGGCCCTTCTACAGGCAGTCCCTGCCCCTTCTCCTAAGGACCATAATTATTCCATGTTCTCAGCCTCTGGCCCCTTCACTGACTGGGCTTGGAGACTCATGGAGGATTAGACAGGTACATACACACATACACACACACACACACACACACACACACACACACACACACACACACACACACACACACACACACACCCCTGGCCTTTCTGTAACCTTGTGGTTCAAAGAAAAGTCTATATTTTCTTTTCTTTTTTTTGAGTCAGAGTCTCACTCTGTCACCCAGGCTGGAGTGCAGCGGCATGCCCACGGCCACCCCAGCGTCAACCCACTGGGCTCCGGCGATCCTTCCGCCTCAGCCTTCCAAGTAGCCGGAACTACAGGCACGCGTTACCGCGCCCAACTATTTTTTTTGATATATTGTAGAGATGAGGTCTCACTAAGTTGCCCAGGCTGGTCTCGAACCCCTGGTCTCAGGCAATCCTCTCACCTCAGCCTCCCAAAATGTTGAGATTACAGGTTTGAGTCACCGCACCAGGTCTTGAAAAGTCTATATTTTCATGTGGGCTTTTTTGGTTCTTCTGAGATAGTTTTAAGGGATGTAGTGATTCTCGACTCCTTCTGAGCTTCCTGAGGAGACTTGCATATCCAAGAAAGTAACCTCCAGCCAGACTGGAGTTTGAATTTCTGGGTCTTGAATCGTAATGTTAATAAGAAGTGAGTCACTGGAATGAAGGGGTCCCTCTTGTAAGAGAGGAGAATTCTTGCTGCCGCTTCTTGCAGGGCACTGGTTAGTCAGCAAATGTTGGGGGCAGAGGACTTGGAAGCTTCTGGGTGCTGGAACTGGAGAGGAGCCCTTAGGAGATCTCTCCTGATCTCCTCAGGTTGGCCAAACCTCAGGCTTAGTGACTTATCAAAGCCCCTTAATGGAGGGGGCTTGTGAAGAAGACAGGAGAGCAAGACAGGCACCAGAAAGCTGCTGGGGTCTGAGGTGGCCCTGGGGTTGGGACACTCCCTATTTCTCATGGTGCCTCTGTTTTTTGCAGTGTCTGCCCTTACCCCCACTGCTGTCTAGTCTTCCTCCTCTTCTGTGGCCCTCTTCTCTGATACTTCCGTTTAATTCCAGTGTGGACTTCTGCATGGTTGGATTCACCACGGGCCTCTACTACACAACTCTCCTTGCCAGCACCCTTCTGCTTAGCCTCTACTCTCTGCTACCCCACCCCCTCAGTGCTCAGCCTTTAGATTCCTACGGCAGGAAGCGTGCTTGGCCCAGCATCTCTTCTCATCCAAGTCAGCCCAGAGGAAGCTATTTAGCTTTGTGCAAGCCCTTTTCCTCCAGGCATTTTGTTGACTATATTCATCACGCTGCCCTCTGGGTATCATTCCCACTCTGCAGTGGAGGTAGCTGAGGCCAGGGAAGTCAGGCGATGTGCCCAGCCATGTTGACAGATGAGGCTGTATATGGATGGTGGTGGTTAGAGGCAGTGGATGTGGTGAGTGGAGTAAATGGGGAATGGGGTGGGGATTTAGACAAAGTCGAGCGCAGCTTTATTCTCATTATAATTATTTCCATCTTGTTATGTGTTACACAAGTCCCTCCCACCTCTGGGCTCCCATGGCTCTCAGTGAGTTCTCCAAGATTGGTGCCCATCACTCCCTGCCTTCCGGTGTAGTGACTGATATGTGTGAACATTCCAGTTCCTCCGCGTCCTCACCAACCCTTGATATGGTCAGTTTACAAAATTTTAACCCTTCTAAGTGGTAGTGAGCCCCTCTAATTCCTCACATTGAGCTGATTCAATGTGCTTAAATTTGTTTCCTGCATGTGTTTACTCCTGCACTTGTCTTTCTTTTTAGATGACGATGATGATGATGATGATGACGACAACGACAATGACAATGGCTCAAGGTAGGGTGACTATGCATGAAATCAGTAAGATGTTGTGTTAGGAATATCTCCATTGCATATTATAGTACTCTCAACTCCAGCTGAACTAATCATTAAAGGGAACTTGTTGATTTATTCAAATGAACTGACTGGGGGACTTCAGGAGCCCTTGATCCAGAAATAACATAATCTAGACTTTTAAAAATTTAGCTGTATTTCCTCTCACCTGATTCCAGTCACGTACAGATTCTCTCCCCATTGTCCCAAGATGGTTCCTGATGGTCCCCAGGAATAGGTACAGTGCTTCTAATTTATAACTAGCAGGGAAGAGAATGTTCCTTTCTTCAATTGTTCAATAAAATCTTGGGTGTTGCAATTATGGACCTGTTTGGAGACTGAAATGAGTGTCCAAGACAGCCACCAGAGACAGAGGGTACATGCTGGGCAGCGCAGTGCAGGCCACATCCACTGAGGACACGGCGTGGAGCTGGACTGGATCTCTGTTCTTTTGCCCACTCAGCATGCAGCTGCCCAGGAAGAGGGAACCTCTTGAACCCAAGGCTCACTCTGGGGCCATGCCTGAGTCAGGGAAATGGCTTGCTCTGTCTGGCATGCCTGAGACCCAGCCAGGAAGCCCAGGCAAGCCCAGCATAGAATCTTCCCCACGCACCTATTTCTTCCAACTCAGTCTCTTCTGTTTCCGGGCAATGCAATTGCTCTGGCTTCCAGGTTAAGTCCTTTAGGATGTGATTTTACAACCAGCCTTCCCTTCAATTGTCACTGAGCCGTGACTCGTTTGCAACTGAGGGTTTAAATCCAGAGCTTCATGCGCACTCTCCGACCTCTTGTGACTTCACAGCATAGCTCAGTCGCCTTAGGTAGACTCCCTCCTGGGAGTTCCCCTCACTTCTGACTCTTTACAACCCAGCCAGCCTCTCTCTCTTAGGAACTCTTTGTCTTGGGTCTTTTCCCTGAGTCTATTGCTCTTTTTCTTTCTCTTTTCTTTTGTTTCATCACTCTCTTTTTCGCTCTGTCACCTCTTTTCTTTTCTTTCTCTGGGCAGCCGATGAGACAGAGGACCTGCATTTTTTTCTCGGTTTTATGTCAAGATTTCTCATTACCAATGACTGTTACTCTTATTTCATATCCACCTTGGAAACCTGGTCATCCTGACCTCACCAGATCGGGACACTGGCATACACAGACCTCTCTTGTCCTTTTGTGAGTGGCGGATGGCTGTGAGACCGTGTCTTGTGGATCCCTGAAACTCGCATTCTAGATCTGAGTCCAGGGTTGAGTTGCTTAAACATCCCTCCCCCTGAAGAGGCCAGAGGTTTCCTAGCTCTTCCAGGGTATTGTGGAGCACCCATGGTATACCTACAGCAGCGTGCCAGCCTCTTGGGAAAAGTACACCCAGGTAAATCGAACCAAGCTGCTCCCTCTGCCCTCAGGGACTTTGCAGTGTAGATAAACACTGATTCAGACACAAGAGTTCTCAGAGCACTTCACGGCGGTACATGGTCCTGGGGAACTGGGGCTGAGAGCTTCACCTGCAAGCTCGTTCATTCCTCCCGAGACTAACCCCAACCCTGAGGTGAATGTCCTGGCTCCATCTCCTATGGCGGGACCTCCCCCCAAACCAGAATTGTTTTTTGAGGGGGGGCCCCTTGTAGTATAGGCTTCCCCCATTAGGTAAGTGTTCTAGAACCTACTGGCATCAGTGTACCAGCTAGAGTTGTTGTGAGAGACTGCGTTCAGCTTAGTGAATTTTTTCTTGAGATTCTTTCACCACATTTGCCCATTTCCTGATGAGTGATTTATGAGCCCACGTGCCTATAGTATGCTGAGTGTTCAGCAGTTTTTGACCAGAAATGGCATGACCCCCTATTCACCTGATCTCACCTCCAGTGACTTTTTTCCCCCCAAATGACAAAAGTCCTCAAAGGGAAATGTTCTGCCTATGTGGAAATGGTGAAATAACAAACGGCAGAAACACTAAAAGGCATCAAAACTGATGAGTTCAAAAACTATGTTGAGCAGTGGAAAAAGGGTCTCCATAGATGTACTGCATTCAATGGAGAGTACTTTGAAGGTGAGTGAAGTTTAAATATGGAAGAATAAATACACAATTTTTTATAAATAAATGCCAGGTTTTTTTGGATCTGCCTCCTAGATGAGGACTACCACAGCTCCAAACGTCAGGTTGGCTTATCTAAGGCCACAGGGAGGAGAAGCGGTCACCGGCCCTCGAGCCCAGGTGTCCTTGCTGTTTCGTTCCTCTTTATTCTATTGACTGAATTCCTAATGGTCATGCTTTATGTTGGTGGAAAAGAAGGTTGAGGGAGACAAGTACGTTTAAAAAAGAAGTATGGAGGATTGGACCCTAAAAACCACCAGCCGTGACCTGCTGTTGCTGAGTATGGATGTTGTCACCATCCGAGTTCCTTAGGGGACAAATGTTGAATATTATTTGTGTCAAGATTTAATTTTTCTTATGTGGGTGGTGGGGCAGGGAGTGTGAGTGTCTTCTTTTAAATTTATTTATTATTTTATTTTATTTTTTTGAGTCAGAGTCTCACTCTGTCACCCAGGCTGGATTGCAGTGGCATGATCATGGCTACTGCAACCTTGACCTGCTGGACTCGGGTGATCCTTCTGCCTCAGCCTTTCAAGTAGCTGGGAGTACAGGTGCGCACCACCACACCCAGCTAATTTTTTAATTTATGCAGAGACAGGATCTCGCCAAGTTGCCTGGGCTGGTCTCAAACCCCTGGGCTTAGGCAATCCTCTTGCCCAGCCTCCCAAAGTGCTGGGATTACAGGTGTGAGCCACCATGCCCAGCTTATTTCTTATTTTTTAGAAACAGGCTTAGGGTTAGGGTTTTTCAGGTGAAGAATCTGAATTGAGATAGGTCATGTGACACGTTTGTGGACACACAAACCCTAAGTAGAAAGAGGGACTGGACCCCAGGTCTACTGGCTCCAAAGTCCACCCACTAAGCACAGCCGCACTCTGCTTCTCCCAGGACCCCCGATACTCAGAAGACAGAGCTCGCTACCATCCAGGGCGTCTTAGGAGGCTTTTCAGAGGAGTGACGTGTAAACCAGCCTTGCTGGGGAGGGAGAAGGATGTTCCCTGAGGATAAGTGAGGGACAGTCCCTCAGGCTGGAAGGCTGGCCCAGAATCTCAGGCACCCTTCATTTCCTAGTGGTGGGAACTGCAGCTGGACATGTTTCTCCAAGTAAGGGCATAGACTCATATAAGTGCGCTGGCATAAACAGCTATAGTCCCCACTTTCAAACTGCCGGCTGTAGCCAACCTTCACGGAACCTGGAAACTGACTCTCTGATGTATCTGAAGGTATTTCTGCCATCACTGCTACTTCTCCTGCCCTTCAATGCCCGGGAGAGACTTTGTGTTCTTTTCAGCTGGGACAGGAGGTATATAGGGGATGGATCATTCACTGGCTTGGCATCATCTAGGGAACATGTTTATTTTGTGAAAGCTAAAGGCTCTCAGATCATGCTGCCTTACTCTCTGAGGTGGTGGAGACCCCCTCCCTCCTGCCTGTACGCTTGTGGCTGTGGTGTTTCCTGTGGGCGGGGCATAGGGACAGAAAGACAATCCCTGACCACAAAAAGGTTAGAGTCCAGTGGAGAGTGCCATGTAGCCAGATGATCTCTGCCGGACTATGCCCACTGGAGGTGGGTACCAGGTACAGACTCTTCAGGGTTCATGTTTCAGGAGGGAAGGGGGGCTTCCAGGGAAGTGAAGGGCACCCCGCTCACAAAAGATAGAAAGACAGGCAAGGTGGAAGAGAGTATCTCAGGTTCACAACATCGGCACTGCTGGCAGCAGGCTGTGAGGCGGGGACAGGAGGGATACTAGGGTGTTACGTGTCCTCCAAACCCCCGTGGGACAGACCTTGGGTGAGAGAGGGAAATGCAAGCTCATTTCCCAAGCTCCTGAATCTTGGTTTACCTTCTGATGTCCAGATTTTAGATGTTTCTTTTCTCTCTCTCTCCCTGCTGGCCTGAAACTATAGCAAAAGCCACAGCAGAAGCCAAGCCACGAGGTCATCAGCAGAAAGATTCCTGATGTGCTCAGAGCATCCACCCCAGCAGGCTCTGGAGATTACCAGGAGGAGGCTCCAAGGGGAAACCAATGTGTGTGTTGTCTATGTTTGTAAAACTGATTACAGAGTCAATCAGGCTGTGAGGTGGGGACAGCGGGGATACTAGGATGTCACGTGTCCTCCAAACCTCCGTGGGACAGACCTTGGGTGAGAGAGGGAAATGCATCTGGAGATACATTGGGGCCACTGGAGATACACCCTGTCTGTGTCTAGGCCATTTCCCTGACAGCCTCTTCACCAATCGCCAGGAGCCATTTTGGAGTATACAATGGACAGTTATTGACTCCAGCCACCCTGCTATACAACAGACTTTTGGAACTCATTCTCTCTGTCTAACTGACACTCCGAAAGGATGAAAAGTCAATGTGAAATGACTTAATGAAATAATCTTAAGCTAAAGTGCAGCCATTTTGACATTGCCTAGTTCTGCCATGTTTTCTTAACATTACCTAGCTTGCCCTCTAATCACTAGCCAAGGTCAGAACTGGTGTCTCAGAGGTAGCTATTGATAGTTGTTTTACAACCCCTCCCCAGATTGCTTTGTACTAATCAGCTGTTCTGTTCCAAGTATCTGGATGAGAAACAAGTTAACCTAATCAGTCCTTCATGACCTTCATGACACAGACCCCACCAACACGGCAATAGTCATGTGACTAGCCCACCCATCTGCCTGCCATCCATCACCTGATGTACCTGTGCTTACCTGTCCTCTTTGTGATGCCGTGGAACAGACTGCCACCTGGTCACCTTAACGATTTGACATCCGTCAAAGGGAAGGGAAGGTTTAAAAGCATTCAGCCTCAAGCTACCATTGCCATTGCTTTGCTAAACTCTGGTCTGGCCACATGGCTCTTTAAGCTATGGCTGCCATGTTTCCCCAAACTTTGACCCCCTCGCCCATCTTGGAGAGGTGAATCTCCTCTCTCTCTCTAATTTACTTTCTAAATAAACTGTATTTTCCAATCTAACTTCTGTGTAATTCTTTGCATGTTTCATGCAGCACTGAATCACAGACCAGAACCCCCGACCCATGCCCTGTCGGGTCTAACCTAACATTTTGGAGGACCCACTGGGATTTTGATGGAACACAGCCCATTCCCTGGTTACCCTTCACTCCCACCCCCAGCCCCTGGCAACCCCATGCTCCCTTTTGCTTCTATGAGCTTGGTGTTCTTAGGTTCCCCATATGAGTGAGCTCCTATGATACTTGTTGTTCTGTACCTGGCTTATTTTATTGAGCATAACGTTCTTGGGTTCATCCATGTTGTTACAAATGACAGGACTTCCTTTTTAAAGTGGAATGACATTCTAGTGTGTGTGTGTGTGTGTGTGTGTGTGTGTGTGTGTGTATAGCATTTTCTCTGTCCATTCCTCTGTTGATGACACTTAGATTGCCTCCATCTAGGCTGGTGTGAACAGTGCTGCCCTAAACATGGGAGTGTGTTGACTCTTGAACACATGGATTTCATTTCCTTTGAACATAGACCTACGTGTGGAATTGCCAAATCCTGTGTAGTTCTATTTTATTTTTAAAATTTTTATTAATAAAAAATTTTTTCTTGGAGAAAAGGCCTTGCTTTATCACCCAGTCTGGAGAGCATTGGCAGGATCATAGTTCACTGTAGCCTCAAACTCATGGCCTCAAGTGATCCTCCTGCCTCAGCCTCCTGAATAGCTGGGACTACTTGGGTATGTCATCATACCCAGCTAACTTTTAATTTTTTTGTAGAGACGGGATCTCACTATGTTGCCCAGATTGGTCTTGAACTCCTAATGTCAAGTGATCTTCCCACCTCAGCCTCTCTAGTAACTGGGACTACATGTGCCATCATGCCCAGCTGGTAGTTCTATTTTTAATCTTTTGGGGACCCTCCATACTGTTTTCCATAATGGCTGTACTGATTTACATCCCCCCCAACAGTGGAACAGGACTACTTTTTCTCTTCTATATTTCCTAAGGGCAAACACTCTTCAGCACTGTGGAGCCTATAGAAAATGGCTCACTGGTCACCGCTTTTCTCACAATCTTGTTCCACATGAGGAAACCACTTTTCTCTGATAACCTGCATGACAGCCCTGTCCCATATGAGGTGACAGCCTGGCAGGAGAGCCTGCCTCTCTCCTGGACTTATTTTTATTATGAAGAAGTCCCCACAACAACTATGAGTGCTTTCAGCAGTTTCTCCGGGATGCCCATGTTTCTGACTTCGAGTCTCACTGTGGACTATTGTCCTGACTGCCCTGGCTTCAAAATCCAGCTCCAGTTCTTCCCATGTGTGTCCCGCTCTGCAACCATATTCCTGGTCCAGGACGCCTGTGCAGCCTACCAGCTTGACCTGGGGGATCTTCACTTCTATGCCCAAAACCCTTCGGAGGCTTCTCACTGCACTGGAAATGGAATCCAAGCTCTTCACCTCCACCTGTCCACCGCATTCCTCAGCCCTTCCCCTCTCCACCTCCTTTCCCTCACAGCCTCTCTCTACCTCTCCCCCTTTTCCTCACCTCTTCCCCCCTGCCCAGCTCCCTCCACCTTCTCCCCTCCCTGCTCAGCCCTTCCACCTCCCTTCTTCCCCACCTCCTCCCCTGCCCCAGCTCCCTCCACCTCCTCTCCTCTCTCACTTCTCTCTATCCACAGAACTCCCCCTCGGCTCCTCAGGCACCTTGCTCTTACCATTCCTCCTCCTGGAACACTCTTTCCTGGCTTCTTGAAGGCTGCCTTGCTTCTCTCTTCTCCCTGTCAGCTCAGATATCACTGCTGAGAGGGTTTCCTTGACTTACATGTAGGGGCCTTCCCAGTGACCCTGGCTCACCGTCCTGCTAGGGTTGCCGGGGTCCTCATCCCAGTCTTCACTTGCTTGTCTTCACGTGTTTATCTGTTTTCTGTCTCCCTCTCTAGAATGCTGCTCCTTGGAGGCTCAGTCCTGTCTGCCTGTCCACCATGGCATGTCGTCTTATCTAGCAAACATGGAAGGCCCAGTGAAATACTGTCCGCACTCACTGTGGGGAGGATGAGGAGGAAACTCAGGGAGATTTCCTGCCAAACCCTGATGCTGATGGAGGGGACAGGTGTGTTCAGGAGTCTCTGGGTCAGCCACACCAGAGGATGTCTGCTACCTCAGATCCCTGGTAGGCAGTAATGGCAGCAAATATTGCATACCTGATGTTGCAGAGGGAGACTCTGGTTGTGTAAGTTATATGCAGTTTCTCATGTCATTAATTGTAATACAAATAGCAAATGCTTATTGAGTATTTGTGATGCACTCAGCTTTGGCTGTGTAATAAACACTCATGGACTCTTAGGGCCACGTGGGTCGTGTGTGTGCACATTGACCAGGATGACTGGGTTGGGCTCTGGGCTGCAGCCTGGACCCAGGTCTGCCATCTGTAAAACTTGTCCTGGAGCTGAGGCAGCATCATGAGACAACAGTGCTAGTTAGGCAGGTGCATTTCAATCCCGTGCCAGCATCTCACTGGCCAAAGCTAGGGACATAGTCAAATCCAAAGTCAAGGGCAGGGACGGCTTCTTCATACTCCTTGAGGCCATGGTGAGAATGTGCATACATAACACTACCACAGGGGAGCGCATAATCTGTTATGTAACCCTCCAACAGCCTCACAAGGGTTACAGGAAGTCCCCTACATACAAACAAATTCCATTACAGGAGCACATTCATAAGTCCAAACTGTTTATAAGTGCAACAAAGATAGCCTAGGTACCCAACAATATAATCGACTATATAGTACTGTAACAGGTTTATAATTTTCTTTACACAAATAATACATAAAAGGCAAACACAAAAAATAAAGCAAGCATTTTTTTGTCTTACAGTACAGTGAAAAGTACAGTAGTATAGTACAGCAGCTGGCATACGGGGGCTGGCAAGTGAACAAGCAAGAAAAGTTACTGACTGGAGGGGGATGAAGAGGTGAGAGATGGTAGAGCTGAAGGGTCATCAGCAACGGGAGATGGGGGGCAGGACAGACATGACTGGATGTGTGGACACACATTCACATCTTTTAAGGCTCACAAGTTGGAGGTTCGTATGTACGGGACTTGTATTATTATCATATTATATTACTATCATATATTATAGATAATACAATATACTGTAACTATTATATTCTATATCAGTATCTATTATCTTATGTATTATGCTATAATTATATACAAGTATATATTGTATATTGTATTATACTACCACTAATACGGTATATAGAATATACTATAGAATATTATTATAATACCATCCTACAAACCTTTATATTATCTTTATTTTGCAAAGAAACCAAGAATGATGAGGTGAAGAGACTTGCCCCGTCAGTCAGAGACAGAGCCTGGAGTGTGAACCCAGAATGTCAGACTCAGGCTTTATCACAGCCCCCTGTGATACTGCATTCCATCATTTTTTAAAAAAATTGGGACCTCCCTCTGCTACTCAGGTTGAAGTGCACACTCACAGCTCACTGTAGCCTCATAGCTCAGGCGATCCTTCCACCTCGGTCTCCAGAGTAGCTGGGACTACAGGCACATGCCACCATACCCAGCTAATTTTTTTATTTATTGGAGAGATGAGGTCTTGCCATGTTGCCCAGGCTGGTCTCAAACTCCTGAGTTCAATCAATCCTCCTGCCTTAGCCTTCTAAAGTGCTAGGATTACCGGCGTGAACCACCACGCCAGGCCAGGTCTTTCATCATTTTGATAAAAGAAGCAAAGTGCCTTCAAATTGGGATGTGGGCACTGTTGGTGCTGGCGCCCTTCTATTTCAAGTTCAGATCCTTCATGCTGCCTGCTTCCTGGGCATCTTCATGCATCCCTTGTATAAAGCCCTCTTTCCTTCTTGTTGAAAGTATGGGGCAACCCCTTTGGGTCCCCTCCCACTGTGGGAGCTTTTCTGTCCTCTCAATAAATCCAGCTTTCCAAAAGAAAGAAAGAAGGAAAGTATGCAACTAGGGTTCTATCACCCTTGGGAGCCAATGACTGCCAAGTGATTTACCCAAGAGATAACTTGCTTGCATTTTCAAGATCCCAAATGCAAAAGCTGGACCAATGTGGGAGTTTTAGACACCACGCAGGCTCATGGGAGAGATAAGGACGTTTTTTGGAATCTCGACATCACTTTGATGTGGAAAACTTATCTAGCAGAGAGTCAGGATTTCCTTAGCATTTAGCTCTTGTTAATCTTGGGTGTGGGGCAGGGAGAGAGAGAGAGAGAGAGAGCGAGCGAGCAAAGAGAGCAAGAATCCTCAAGATTGCCGCTGTGGGTCGGCACACATAGATGTGCACTTACATAAAGGCATTCCACGCTGCACCGAGGGTCTGCTTCAATTACTATGGAACGTCTCGACGCCATCATTTGGCACGTTCTGTGACCAGAGGTCTTTCGGCATAAGATGGGGTGGTGGGAAAGGGATCCGTGCTGAGGACTTAGTGCCACAGCCTGCTCTGTGTGGATGTGTATTTGTGTGTTTATAGAAAATTCAATACTTAATTGCATGCTTGGCCTGCTCACCACTAATTTCTAAAAGAGACGTTCCAAAGCCTCGGTTACATTTGCTCATATCTCATAAAAGCCATAACTTGACTGTGGGCACCCAGAACTAATCCTGTGTGGAGACAAGGGCAGCAGTCACCTGGGAGGGCTGGAGGTTCCGGAAAGACCCGCTGTACTGAGAGTTACTGGTCATCCCTTCCCCTGCAGCATCCATCTCCTTTCCTCCTTGCTAGGGAGACCCCACATTTCTTGGCATGTGGTTAGGGTGACCTCACCCCCACCTCCAAATCCAGAAGTGGGTTGGTTGAAGACCATTAGCCTAATTCTTGCTGCCATGAATTTATTCAGGAGAGGAAATGTGGTGTGAGTGGATTCAACAAGAGAAGGCCCAGGCATCTTCTGAAGGTTGTTGGGAAAAATAATCCCCTACCTCTGAGATGTGAATGAGGAAGAGGAATCCTGTTAGTTCTCTTGTGATGGTCACAGGAGTTGGTCTTGGGATAGAAGCTGACACTGGGAAGGTCCACAGAGAGCTGGAAGCAAATGAATGTTGAGTGGCAGTGTTCATCTGGATCAGACCATACCCTGATCTACCCCCAAGATCTTTCGTTCCCTTTATAGGTTAAGGCTGAGTTTGGTTTTCTGTTACTTGCAACTAAAATAAGCTGCGTTAATATACCCATCCAGCCAAAATGTTTTTTTCTGCTGGTCTGCTGTGGGTGCTGAAAACATCCACCAGTAGAATCACTGCCCTGGGTCAAATCATGGTGCCCAAGAACCTTGAGAAGTATGTAAAAGCATGACTCCAGAACACCGACCTGTACCAGGAAGAGTTGCTAGGTGGAGGAGACAGATGTGTCAACACGTTATGGCAAGACGGCATGGAGGGTGCTGTATTGGAGGAGCGCACACATGTGCTCAGAGCGAGGGGTGACTCGAGAGCTCAGCCACAGCCCCAGGTCTCAGTCTACCATCTTGATCAAGGAAGCCAAGCACCTCCCTATCAGGACGAAAGCTCTACCCCGAGAACTCAAGAAGGTTCTCTCTAGCAGTGTTTGGGAGGCACTCACCATCTATCAAAGGTGTTCTAGGCATGGAGATGCTGCAGTGAGCTAGACAATGCCTTTGCCCTCTGGATCCTGAATCTCATGAAGGGAGGCCAGCAGTTAACTATTACACGGCACTCGATGACAGATGATGTGGAGGAGCGTGAGGGGCATTGAGAGTGACAGGAACGGAGGGAGGACCTGTTTACAGAGGCGATGGTGAAGAAGAGACCCTAGAGGAAACTGGGCACCAACCCCAGAGCCATGTCAGGGAAGAAGCTCTGGGCAGAGTGAGTAGCAAGAACAGAGACCCAGAGCCGGGGCCACATGTGTGATGTCAGAGGCTGGGGTCAGGGGAGGCTGGGGTAGGGCAGAATGAATGAGGGGCTGGGGCAGAAGATGAGGCCAGAGAGCTAGTGGGGACCATGTCCTAGGGGTCTTCCAGGCCACTCTGAGGATCTTCGATTTACTGATGAGGTGAGGGCCTGCAGAGGGCTTTAAGGCATGGCACGATTAAAGGCGTGGCTTTAAAAGTCCTCTCAGGCTGCCATATGAGAACAGACTCTAGAGAAGTTTAGCGGGTCAGATGGTGGCACCCCAAAAGATATGTCCACATCTTGACCCCCAGAATGTCTGAATGTGACCTTATTTGGGAAAGAGTCTTTGCAGATGTAGTTAAGGATCTCGAAATGAGATCATCCAGGGTTATCTGGATGGGCTCTAAATCCAATGACAGGCGTTCTTACAAAAGGCAGAAGAAGAGAAGGCAGAGAGTCAGAGAAGGCCACGTGAAAATGGAAGCAGAGACTGAAGTCAAGCAGCCTAAGCCAAAAGAAGCCTGGGGCCACCGGTAGCTGGGAGAGACCAGGCAGGATTCTCTCCCAGAGCCTCGGGGGAAAGCACCACTCTGCTGCCACCTCAATGTCTGACTTTTGGCATTTAGAACTGTGAAATGACAAAATTCTGTTCTTCTGAGCTGTCACGTTCAAGGTAATGTGTTACGGTAATTCTAGGAGACGAATACAAGAGGCAAGAGTGAATGAGATAGCGGGGTCTGGAAAAAAGAAATTACAGGTGAGAATTGGAGCTACCAGAGACTGGACTTTCAGTGTCATTTCTAGAGTTCGTTACTAGAGAAGCTTCTCTGATCAGGTGGAGCACCAGAAGCCATGAGGGGGAGACCCAGCGCTCTCCTTAGCGAGCAGCGATGATCATTCTTCTCTCCTTCTGGGAGAGTAAGCAGGAGAGGATACAGTCTGGTTTCAATAAATAAATAAATAAATAAAAATAAATAAACCAAACAAGCAAAAAGAAGTGACGCTACCTTGGCGTGGGTGGGAGCAGGGAAGGGGGCGAGAGGTTGCCCTACTGGGAAGGTGGGCTTTGCTGGGGATTTGAGGTGAGGTGAGAGAAAGAGGTGCCGAGGAGACTCTAGTGAGGGTGTTGGCCTGAGGAGCAGCAGGGAGGAATCCACATCTTCTGGAAGGGAAGACTGGGGGAGTCAGGAGTGTGTGGGGGAAGGTCAGCCATTTGAGATGCTCATTCGACACCAGATGACCAGGTCAAGTAGGTGGTTGGAGGATGAGCTTGTTCCCTGGGCTGGAAATGTACACCTGCGAGTCATGGGCAAGGAGATGACATTCAGAGCCAAGAGCCCAAATGAGCTGTGTGTGAGAGTGGGCACAAGGAGGAGACCAGGGATGGAGATTTTGGACACACCCATATTATAAGGAAGGGACAGCAGGAGAAGCGGGAGGAAGCCTGGTCTTGCTATTTTGCCCAGCCTGGCCTTGAACCTCTGGACTCTGGGAATCCTCCCACCGAGGTCTCCCAAAGTGCTGGGATTATAAGCATGAACCACCATGCCCAGCCATAATTTCTCCTGCTTTTATCAGTACAGAGTTAAGATGGGAATGGGGGAGGGGGAAAGCGTTGGAAGTGGAACAGAGAAGGCCCAGAGAATTGTTCCCCACATGAGGGGGAGAGGACCTGCCTGAGGAAATGTGGAAGGATTGCTGGACAGAGCCAAGGGACATCTGAGGCCATGATGGCTTAAGGAAGGTCGGTCAACACCACTGGGTGGTGTTTCTCCAGCCTCGTTCAGCTGCTAGGAGTAGGTGCAGAGTAGGTGCAAAGGGGCTTAACTAGGGTTGGGGGTTTTGCCAGGCTGGAATGAGGAGGGACATATGGCACTGTGACTGAGGGTGTATGAATGGCAGTGACGGACCAGGGAGTTAACAGGCAAGGAGGGAGGGCCTCTTGATGGTTGGGTCAGTGGTTGGAAGTCGAGATGGGTTTTTAAGATTGTTGGAGTTGGGTTGAAAGAGCTTCTGCACTGGAAAGAGAGTGGTCTGTGGGTGGTGTGTTTGAAATTGGGATTACAGAGGGAGTGCCGTGGAAGTAGTCAGCTTGGATCGCCACAACAAAATACCTTGGGCTGAGTGGCTTAACTGACATTTATTTATCAGTTCAGAGGCTGAGAAGTCCAAGAGCAAGGTGCTGGCAAGGTAGGTTTCATTCCCTTGACTTGTAGGCAGCTGCCATGTTGCGCTGTGCTCACATGACCTCCTCTTTGTGCAGAGAGAGAGAGAGAGAGAGAGCGCAAGAGAGCGAGGAGAGAAAGAGAGAGAGAAGGAGAGAAAGGGAAAGAGAGAAAAGGAGAGAGAGAGAGAAAGGGAAAGAGAGAGGGAGACAGAGACAGAGACAGAGAGAGAGAGAGAGAGAGAGAAAGAGAAAGAGAGAGAGAGAGAGGGAAAAGAGAGAGGAGAGTGGGCTCCTTGGAGTCTTTTCTTATAAGGACACTAATCTCATCATGAGGGCCTCCATGACCTCATCTAACCCTACTTACTCCCCAAACACCCCACATCCAAATACCATCCCATTAGGGGTTAGGTTTCAACATATGGATTTTAAGGGGCATAAATATTTGCTCTCTAACAAGCAGTTATTGCCCGTGACAAGTTCTTCGCCTAAGGGTGTGTGGTGAAGGGTGACCAGAGGCAGGAGGTGGAGGAATAAAGAGGCAAGGGACTCAGGAGAATTGTTTTCATGGAATCAGAGTCACTTAGTGTTGTGACGGGAGTGGCTTTTGGAGAGAGACGGTGACATGGGCTCTAACGTCTTTGAGGATAGGGGTGAGTGGAGTACGCTGGCATCTCCAGGGGCAAGTGGCTGGAGTGGTTAAGAAGCTAGATTTTAGGCCAGGCTGCGTGGCTCAGCTTGTAATTTCAGCACTTTGGGAGGCCAAGGCGAGTGAATTGCCTGAGCCCATGAGTTCAAGACCAAGCCTGTGCAACTTGGTGAGACCTCATCTCTACAATAAATAAAAAATTAGCCGGGCATGGTAGCATGTGTCTGTAGTTCTGGCTACTTGGAAGACTGAGGTGGAAGGATCTCTGGAGCCCAGCAAGTTGATGCTGGGGTGACCGTGAGTGTGCCACTGCACTCCAGCCTGGGTGAAGGAGTGAGACTTCAACTCAAGGAAAAAAAAAAAAAGAAGCTAGACTTTTGTGTCAACTACTTGAGTTTAAATTTTTTAAAAAAATTAGTTCATTTATTATTCCCAATGGACAAATACAAAGGGTATATAGTCACCCTGTACAACACGATGTTTTGAAATATGTATACATTGCAAAATGGATAATTTGGGCTGATTAACGTACACTTTACGTGACTTATTTTTTGTGGAGAGAACACTTAAAATCTACACTCCTAGTGATTTTCAAGAATACAATACATCATTAGTGACTGTCACCATGTTGTACAATTGATGTCTTGAATTTATTCCTCCTGTCTAACAGAAACTTTGTACCCTTTGACTGGCATTGGCTTCTTTCCTGCTACAATGGCCGAATTGAGTAGTCATGAGACAAAGACCGCATGACTTACAAAGCCTAAAATACTTACCATCTGGCCCTTTGCCCAACACTGCACTGGAATATTCTATTTTTTTGTTTTGGTCTATTACTTCTTCCTCTTTCTACCTGTTTTTCTCTCTCACAATTATCTGATAATATATAAAATACACACATAAAGGAAGATTCCGCCTAATGTAGTATTCTGTTTTCGTGGGTATTTTGCCAGTGTCAGGTTGAGAAAGAAAGAGTAGTTAATGCAGCACCTTTTGACGAGGTCCACTGCTAAAGTAATGACAAGGACAATAGTGGCATCAACTCTTCATGAAGTATTTATTGTACACGCACTCTGTTCCAGGCACTAGTCTAAGTATTGTTGAAGTTGTCCCCTGCTGTAAAGTGCAGAGATTGAAATGAGAGGAGCTGAATTAAG
The DNA here is from genome assembly GCA_027257055.1 of Cephalopachus bancanus. NCBI lineage: Eukaryota > Metazoa > Chordata > Mammalia > Primates > Tarsiidae > Cephalopachus > Cephalopachus bancanus. The sequence goes on from JAPVLO010000007.1 coordinate 1,224,157, forward strand.
GTCCCACCCATCTGAAGCACACCCTAGGGCCACACAATCCAGTGTGCCAAAGGAGGGACCTCCTGTCTGGAGATCAGCTTCATAAAGTGGGCTTATACAACAAACTTGTGGGCACGGGGTCTTAGGAAATGTATTTTGACCCTTTTGGCTGCAGAGAGAGAGGACAGAAAGAACCCTGCATTCTTCCCTGCTGTGAAAACAAAGCCAGTTGAAGGTCACCAGCAACCCTTGGGCACCTTGTGTGAGGACTTGTAGTATCACCTCCTGGCCACTAGAGGACTTCAGCAGAGGAAGACTTGGGGCCGCCCTACTCTGGGGCGGTTTGTTGGTCTTCCCTTCACTTGATTTCTGCCCAGGGCGTGTGGAGGCTTCATGAGATGGGAAGTATCAAGAGTGTCTGTGACACAACCATCTGGTGCTGAATTGCTGAGAAGCTCCCCTCAGCCTGCTAGACAGTGTGGTTAAGAGGGTCTATATGTTGAGCACAAACCAATCTTGGCAACTTTCATACCAGTTGCATCCTTCTGAAAAACACAGAGGTCTGGCTCACGCCTGTATCACAGTCCTTTCCAAGAAATCCCCCAGTCGAGAAGACAATAAAGGGGCATATGTTCAACAAACACTGACGTAACATTCTGTATACTAGTAACCATTCCGAGAGTTTTACAACTGTTAACTTACTGGATCCTCAAAATCATCCACTGAGACAGGTGCTCTTATTGGCCGCTTTTACAGATGGGTAAGCTGAAGTATGGATTAATTAATCTTACTGGCTGCTTTTAAGTAAGCTAAAGTACGGAATAATTAAGGATCTTGCCCATGAACCTATGAAGTGGTTGGACTGGGATTTGAACCCAAGCAGACACACTCCAGGGTGCATGCTTTTAACTAGCATGCTCTGCTCTGCTGCTTCCCAGGAGAGGGGCCAGAAAAATAATGACATACTTTTAAAAACATCCTAACCTATTTTTTCATTAGATGTACATAACAGAAAACTTGGAAAATCAGAAAAAAAAAATTACCCACAATCTTACCACACCACCACAATCACAGCAAGCATTCTAGTGTTTTTACTTTCATTTTTTATGTGCATATGTGTTTTTTCATATCTTTGTGTGTGCAGTTTGCATCCTGCTTTTCCATTTAACATATAATGTCCTAACGTTATTATGTAATTCCCATAACCACTATTTTAAATATTACAAGAATGTGTGTATGTGGTGACATAATGAAGGTTCTAGGGGAACAGTTAGACAAGAAAGTCCAAAGAAGGGAGGGAGCAGTACAACTTGTCAAGGCAAGGATCCAAACAAACAAACAAACAGAATGCCCATGGGACCTTTGGACATGCACGATAACAGCAGAGGCCACTGAGCTGACACGTCATATCAAGGGTACTGAGTTGGGAGTTGGCAATCCAGTACCTCATGGCCTCTGGGGACTAGAAGCAGCTCTGGAAGGTGACAACATGTGGTAAAGACTCACATGTTATGAAGACTCAGAAGGGAGAAATAGGGACTCATGCTCTGTGTGCTGTGGGGTGCTGCACTGGCATGGGATCAGAGGAGTTGCTGTGGCAAGGCCTGTGTTCCAGTTCCAGTGTCATCAGCTGTGTGACCTTGGACACATCAGTCTGCTTATCTGGGCATCAGTTCACTTCACAATCTCTTGGGACTACTAACAGTTCTCATGAAGAACTGTGGGAAAAACATGAAATATAGTGTGTGTCAGCTAGGGATGTTTTTGGCTGCAAGTAACAGCAAACTTGATTTATGGTGGATAAAGCAATTAAGATTTTTAATTAACTCACATCACGAGATGCTTGGAGGTGAGGAAGCTGAAGCTGGTGAAAGGTTCACCAATGTCGTCAAGAAGCCTAGTCCTTTTCTCTTTGCAATCCACCATCCTTAAGGTGTTGGTTGTATTTCTTGCTTTCAAGTAGTTATTTCAATGACTGGATCTGTGCTGGGGTGATACTGATACCCCCTTTTTTAAAAAAATAAAAACTCAATTTGGGGAAGAAATTCTTGTCTGTCTGATAAGCAGGAAGGTCCCTATATCCCCAAGAGGCTTTCTGAAATGGTGAGAAAGCTTGTCTGTGCTCAGAACCATTTCCCACACCATCCACTGCATTCTCATCATACCTCAGGAACATGCATGGCGGCTTCTGCAGCTTTGTCAAGGGCCTTCTCTGCAGAAAGTGAACACTTATACCAGTTGTCAAAATTGGTATTTCCTGAACAATAGGCATTTATTTTAAAAGGCCCCCCATTGATCTCAGGGTCTATGGCAGATGCTGCTGACACTTGTTCTATCTCTTCCTGGGCCTCCTCAGTTCACTTGCAGCTGTGGTCGACAGTTTTCAGCACACAGACAGAGTCTCACCTCCAGTTACTTGAGGGCCTTATGGGGTATTAACACCTCCAGGGCAAAATCTCAACTAGTTGGAGATAAGATTGGATCAATGCTGCAGCCCCAATGGGTCCAGCCTGTGACATGTTTTGTGTGGATTCTGAAGGATCCCCTGCAGGACTGAGTTCCAGTTGCCCAAAGCCACAACCCACTCACTACAGGCTCTTTTTCATTTCTTGTTTCTCTTTCCTCTTTTATGCCTCCTGGAATAATCTCTTCTTGCTATGAATATCTGTTTTATATGATATTTGGATGAGACGTTGGACTTCAGAGTTGATGCTGGAGCCAGTTAAGTTTTTTGGGGCTGTTGGGATTGAGTGAATGTATTTTGTATGTGAAAAGGCCAGGAGTGGGATGTTATGGACTGAGTGTTTGCATCCTCTCCAAGTTCATATGTAGAAACCCTAGCACCCATGTGATGGTATTTGGAGATGGGGCCTTTGGCTGGTAATTAGGGCTACAAGAGGTCATGAGGGTGAGGTCCCCATGATGGGATTAGTGCCCTTAAAAAAGAGGAAGAGCTCTCTCCTTCTCTCTTACTCTCTCTCTTTCACACTCTCTCGCCCTCTCTCCCCCTCTCTCACTCTCCTCTCTCGGTCTCTTTCTCTCTTGCTCTTCCTCAGTTACAGTCCTTTCGTGTAACTGCCCCTTTAATAAATCTCTTCGTTCTGATAAAAAAAGAGGAAGAGACACTAGAACTCTCTCTCATGCTCTCTCTCTCCTCCCTCCTTCCCTCCTTCCCTCTTTCTCTCTGACACATGAGGACACAGCAAGAAGGCAACCATTTGCAAGCCAGGAAAGGAATCCACCAGCACCTTGATCTTGGACTTCTCAGTCTCCAGAACTGTGAGAAATCAATTTCTGTTGTTCAGTCACCTTACCTATGGCATTTTGTTATGGCAGTCTGAGCTGGCCAAGACACTGAATCTAAGTTCTTTTGTGAAAATTATTTGACAGTCCTCACACTGGAGGTGGAATCTATAACCCCTTCCCTTGAATCTGTGCTGAGACTCACTTGTAACTAACAGGGTGCAGCAGAGGTGATGTTGTGGGTAGTGTCAAAATTCCTTGACACTTCCTATAAAAAGTGAAGCCTATTGCCGTTTCCCTTGCACATGGGCTGGACTTATTCACTCACTTCCAATAAGCAGAATTAAGTGAAAATGGTGGGGTGTGACTTCAGAGGCTAGATCATAAAGGGCACTGTGTCCTCTCTGTCTCTCTTCCCTTCTCCCTCCCTTTCTCCCTCCCTTTCTCCCTCTCCCTCCCTTTCTTCCTTTCCCTTTCTCTCTCTCTCTCTCTCTCTCTCTCTCTCTCTCTCTCTCTCTCTCTCTCTCTCTCTCTGTCTCTCTCTCATTACTCTGGAGGAGGCTGGCTGCCATGCTTTAGGACACTCAGACAACCTGGGGAAGGCCCATGGAGTGAGAAACTAAGGGCCTCTGTCAACAGCCCTGTAGAGCAGAGGCTTCATGCCAGCAGTCATGTCAACGAGCTACCTTGGAACCAGATCTTACAGCACCTGCCAAACCTTCAGATGACCATAGCCCTTGCCAATGCCTTGGTAATCTCACAAGAGACCTTGAATCAGTGGCAGCTTGCTAAGGCATTCCTGAATTCCTGACCCACAGACACTGTAAAATCATAAAAGTTAGCTGTTTTCAGCTATTGCACTTTGGGATAATTTGTTATGCAGTGATAGGTAACTATTACACTCTATAATATACTCTGTCATTTCCAAAGCTCGGTCAGAAAAGGCCATGGGTTTCTTCCTGATCTCTCCCCTGAATCTGGGGTGAAGCTGGGCCCTTGGATCTTGGTTACTGACTTGCAATCAGTCTAGCAATAATGATGCCTTGATTTGTGAGGTTGAATCAGAAAAAGTCATGTAACTTCAGCTTAGTAGTTTTGTATCAACCACCATTTAGAACTTTTTTTTTTTTTTTGGTAAACGGTTGCAATTATGTCTTTATTTTTGTTTACTTATTTGAATACATTTATGAGGTTATAAGTGTAATTTTGGTGAAGTCAGAGATTTTAGAGTATCCATCATGCGAATAGCTACATTGTATACATTTAGTAATTTCTTATCATCCACCCCCCATTCTTCCAAGTCTTCATTGTCTCTCATCTCACTCTGTGGTCCCATGTACACATTGTTTATCTCCTACTTTAGCATGCAGTATTTATCTTTCTGTGTCTGACTTGTTTCATTTAAGATAATGATCTCCATTTTCACCCATGTTGTTGAAAAAGACATATTTCATTCTTTTTTATGGCCGAATAGTATTTCATTGGGTATCTATACCACATTTTAAAAAATCCAACCTTCTGTTGATGGACACTTAAGTTGATTGCATATATTTGCTATTATAAATAGATTGCATATATTTGCTATTATAAATAGTACTATGACAGACATATGAGTGCAGGTGCCTTTTTGATGTAACAATTTCTTTTTCTTTGGATAGATACCAAGTAGTGGGATTGCTGGATCAAATGGTAGTTCTACTTTTAGTTCTTTGAGAAATCTCCATGCTGTTTTCCATAGTGTTTGTACTAATTTACAATCCTACCAACAGTATATAAGCATTTCCTTTTCTCCTCAATCTTGCCAACATCTGTTATTTTTTGTCTTTTTTACGGTAGCCATTCTGACTGGCATAAGATAATATCTTATGGTTTTCATTTGCATTTCTCTGATGATTAATGATGCTAAGCATTTTTTCATATGCTTGCTGGCCATTTGTATGTCTTCTTTTGAAAAATGTCTATTCATGTCCTCTTCCCATATTTTAATGGCATTATTTTTGTTGTTGTTAAGTTGTTTGAGTTCCTTGTAAATGCTGAATATTAGTCCCTTGCCAGATGCATAGTGTGCAAATATTTTCCTCCATTCTACAGAGATAGAACAGAATGTTTGTTCACTCTGCTGATTATTTCTTTTGTTGTGAGGATGTTTTTTAGTTAATTAAGTCCCATTTGTCTATTTTTGTTTCTATTGCTTGCATAGAGGTCTTAGTCATGAATTCCTTGCCTAGACCAATGTCCAGAATAGTTTGCCCTAGGGTTTTTTCCAGTATTTTTAAAGTTTTGTGTCTTACATTTTAAGTCTATAATCCATGTTGAGTTGACTTTTATCTGTGGTGGGAGATAGGAATCCAGTTTCATTCTTCTGCATATGGCTATCCAATTTTCCTAGCATCATCTATTGAAAAGAGTGTCCTTTCACCAGTGTATATTCTTGTTGGCTTTGTCAAGGATCAGTTGGATGTAAATATGTGGTTTTATTTCTGGGTTATCTATTCTGTTTCACTGATCTATGTGTCTATTTTTTATACCAGTACCATGCTGTTTTGGTTACTATAACTTGTAGTAGAATTAGAAGTCAGGTAATGTGATGCCTCCAGCTTTATTCTTTCAGCTTAGGATTGCTTTGACTATTTGAAGTCCTAGACAGAGCAGTCAGGCAAGAAAAAGAAATAAAAGACATCAAATTGGAGCCGGGCTCAGTGGCTCAGCCTGTAATCCCGCGCTTTGGGAGACTGAGGTGAGTGGATTGCCTGAGCCTGCGGGTTCGAGACCCGCCCGGGCAACTTGGCGAGACCTCATCTCTACAATAAATAAAAAAAAAATTAGCTGGGCATGGTAGCGCACATCTGTAGTTCCAGCTACTTGGAAGGGTGAGGCAGAAGGACTGTCGGAGCCCAGCAGGTCAAGGCTGAGGTGGCCGGGAGTGGCCACTGCACTGCAGTCTGGGCTACAGAGTGAGACTCCAACTCAAAAAAAAAAAAAAAAAAAAAAAGACATCAAATTGGAAAAGAGGAAGTCAAATTATTCTTGTTTATTGATGATATAATCTTTTATCTAGAAAACTCTGAAGATTCCACCAAAAAAATGCTAAGAATTGATAAATGAACCCAGTGAAGGTTCAGGAGACAAAAGTCAATGTACAAAAATCAAAAGCATTTCTATGCTGCAACTGAGAACCAAAGCAAGAATGTAATCCCACTAACAATAACTATAAAAAATATCTAGAAATATATTTAACTAAGGAGGTGAAGATCTCTGCAAGGAAGACTACAAAATACTAGTGAAAGAAATTGTAGAGGACACAAACAAATGAAAAACATCCCATGCTTATGGATCAGAAGAATTAGTCTTAAAATGACCTACTGCTCAAAGCAATCTATAAATTTAATGCAGTCCCTACCAAAATACCAACATAATTTTTCACAGAATTAGAACAAACGATCCTAAAATTAATACAGACCCATTTAAAGACCCAGAGATTGCCATGCTGAAGAGACTATGTGTAGGTGCTCTGCCCAGCAGACAACCAACACCCGTCAAACATGTGAGTGGGTCACCTGGAGCAAGCAGCCCAGCTGAGCCTTCAGATGACTCCAGCCTCAGCCTGGCTTCAAAGAATAGGCGACCCCAACAAGAACCACTCAGCAGATCCCTTCTTGAATTCCTGATCCATGAAATTAGGAGTAAAATAAAATGGTTGTCCAAAGCCACTACATCACACGGCGACAGCAACTGCAACAGGTAGCTTTTGAAGAAAACCAGATGAGAAGACTCATACACAGTCACTGGATAGGTGCGTTTCTTTGCTGATGAAAATACGAAGCTTAGTGAGAGATGCTCCGAGGGCTTCCTATGAATACCAGTTAGACGGCAACTTTCCACAAAAGTCGGAAGTTGTAAGTATGTGCCTGACACACCATATATATATATTTATATATATACATAAAGGGCCCCCCAAAAAAACCTAAATTATGAAATTATTTCTTGAAGGGTGTGCCCCTTGTAGTACAGGCTTTCCCTGCTAGGTAAGTGCTCTAGGAACCCACCAGCATCGGTGTACCAGCTAGCACTGTTATGAGAGACTGTGTTCAGCTTCAGTGAATTTTTTTGGGAGATTCTTTCAGTGTGTTTGCCCATTTCATGATGGGCAATTTATGAGTGCATCTGCCTACACCATGCTGAGTGTTCAGCAGTTTTTGGCCAAAAATGGCAGGATCCCATGCCCCAACCTCCCTATTTACCTGATCTCTCCCCAAGCGACTTTTTGTTTTGTTTTGTTTTCATGGTTGAAAAGAAGTCTTCAAAGGGAAATGTTTTGCCGATGTGGAAGAGGTGAAACAACAAATGGCAGAAGCACTAAAAGGCATCAAATGAAGGAGTTCCAAAACTGTTTTGAGCAGTGGAAAAAGCATCTTGATAGGTGTATTGCATCAAATGGAGAGTGCTTTGAAGGTGACTGAAGTTTAAACATGTAAGAATAAATACACAATTTTTTACAAATAAGTTTTGTTCTTTTTGGGTACCCCCATATATATGAAAAAATAGAAATTAAAATAAAATAAAAATAACTGGCAGTGTGTAAGATCAGGGACAGTCAAGCTTTCTGTCTCAGACTTGTACACTTCACCTTGGAGACCTCTGACAGAAGTACAGCACATCTCTCATTTAGCTATGGAGACATCTGACTTTGACCTACAAGACACATCCTCAATGCTTTTACTTGGTGCTTGATTTTAGGGGAGAGGTTTAAATTTCCAACAAATATGAAACATTTAAAATTTTTTAAAGTTAAGTTTATGCCAATCATAAAAGTATAAACTCTATAGAGCAAAGTATGAAGTGAGAGATAAGTCTTCTTCCATCAATGCTATGGGTGGAATCGTGTTCGTATGTTGGATTCCTAAGCCCTAGTAGCTCAAGGTGTGACTTTAGGGTCTTGACAGAGTCATCAAGATAAAGTGAGATCATTAAGGTGCATTTTCATCCAGTATAACTAGTGTCCTTATAACAATGGGAAATTTGGAGACAGACACATACAGATGAGAAGAGCCATAGAGTAGAGACAGCCATCTCCAAGAAAGGAGAGACGCCAGGATAGATCTTCCCTGCAGGGTCCTTGGAGGATGCTAACCCTGTCATACCTCAAGTTCTGGAGACTCCTTATCTCCAGAACTTGGGAGGTAATATGTGTGTGTCCGATAAGCTATTCTGCTTGTGGTATTTTGTTACAGCAGCCCTAGCCAACTCATATAAGCAGCTTTGTGTGTCCTTCCAAAAATAAAGTTTTCATGTACATGCATTTGTGTATATGATTTTTTTCTTACATAAATGGACCATTTAACAATACCTGTCTGTACAGGACTTCTTCACTTACTCATTTATTGTGCTAATCTTTCTGCTATGCAGATTTATGGAATTCCTTTTAACAGCTGTGTAGTATTCTGTAGTTGGGAGAAACCACACTTTACTGACCCCACACCTCTTAATGGACAGGTTGTATGCCTGCCTTGGTCCCTGGAGTTCATCAGATGCCTTTGCCTTAAGCATGGGGCATGTGTGGGCGAAGGATCTACATGCAGCACATGTCCAAGACCCCCAGACAGACAGGTGTGTGGCACCAAGTAGATGTCTGTGTGATTTCCTCCTCATGCACACTGCTGGGGCTCACCCTTGGGAGCCCTGCTGAAAACCCCTCCTGTGGGTCCTCAGAGCACCTGCTTCTCCACTTCCTTGCTGAAGCACAGGTGCGATTTTCTACCCGTCAGTGTGATTTTCTGAATCATGTCTGTCTTCTTCCCCAAGTCCTCTGGCAGGGCTCTAGGCTGTGTCCTGTGACCTTGCAAGCCATGCTCAGCCAGAGTAAGTTCTTGAAAACTATTTCTCAAGTGGGGGATTTTTTTTTAAAGTCAGAATCTCACTCTGTTGCCCAAGCTGGAGTGCAGTGGCACAATCACGGCTCACCACCGTCTTGAACTCCTGGGCTCAAGCAGTCCACTCTCCCCAGCCTCCTGAGTAGCAAGGACTATAGGCATGCACCAGCATGCCCAGTTAATTATTTATTTTTTAGCACCTGGGTTGTGTTGTCCAGACTGGTCTCGAACGCCTGAGCTCAAGCGATCCTCCTACTTTTGCCTCTGAAAGTGCCGGGATTGCAGGTGTCATCGCACCAGGCTCAAATGAGGGAGTCTTTGCCAATGTAAAATATCAGAGAAATACATGACAGAATCGATGCAAAGGAAAAGTAACTCCCCAGCAATGTAGGAACCACACTGTATAAGATCATGTGAACTTCCTTGAGGTCAAAGGTCTTGCAAGGCCTCCTGCTCACATCTGTCATTTTTCCTTACCTTCTGCTACCTTAGACCATTCAGAACTTGCAGCAATAGCCAGCAGCAGCTTCCCACAGTTGGCTGGTCCCCAGTTCTCTCATACAGGATTGATTGGGTGTGCCATTCAGGGAGGGAGTTCAGTGCACATTTTGGAGACTAGGTGATCAGTTCTAAGGGCAAGTCACTGCACCAGAGTTGTTTAAGGTGAGCGCATACATCAGGTAAGGTGGGGTCAGGAGCTGTCAGGAGACTTGGGCAAGTCATTTAATCAGAATAAGAAAGCAATAACCATCAGAGCGTCTGGAATTTATAGAGCCCTTGTGCTGTGCTGGGTGCTGCATTTGGGACCCATTAACCAGTATAACTCTCACAATGGCCCTGCCAGATGGACACTGTCTTTATCTGCATCATGCCCAGGAAGAGAGGCAAGGCCCAGTGGGCCTGAGGAACAGTCACACAGTCCTGCAGTGTGTGAGTATCAAAGCCAGGTTTCCATCCAGATTTGCCCAGCTCAGATTTCTCAACTGTTCCATGATCCCCCTGGGATCCCCACTTCCTCTTCTGGAAAGGGGAGGAGACTGACCACTCAGGATCTTTGGGCCCCTGTGGCTTTGCATCAGAATGCTGCTCTTAGGAGAACACAGGCCTTTTGCAGTAAGTTGGTTAGGCACCAAGGACTATGTTTCTCCAGAGTGAAATAAGCTCACCTCTCAAATATGAAAAAGCCAAACACAGTCCAACATGAGAAAGTTACAGTAGTGCTCTCACAGTAAGAAAAACAGCAAAGGCCGGGCTCGGTGGCTCAGCCTGTAATCCCAGCACTTTGGGAGGTCAAGGTGAGTGAATTGCCTGGGCCTGCGGGCTCGAGATCCACCTGGGCAACTTGGCCAGACCTCATCTCTACAATAAATCAAAAACTAGCTGGGAGTGGTAGCGCGCACCTGTAGTTCCAGTCACTTGGAAGGCTGAGGTGGAAGGATCACCAGAGCACAGCAGGTTGAGGCTGTGGTGGCCGGGAGCATGCCACTGTACTCCAGTATGGGCAACAGAGTGAGACTCCAACTCAAAAAAAACCAAACAAACAAACAAAAAACGGCAAAAATCAAAGCCACAATGAAATATCACCTCACACCCATTAGGATAGTTGCCGTAAAAACAAACAAACAAAACCCCCCCCAAATCCCAGAAAATAGCAAGTGTTGACAAGGATGTGAAGAAATTGGAACCTCTATGTGCTATTGGCGAGAATGTGAAATGGTGCAGCTGCTGTGGAAAACAGTATTCCTAAAAAAATTAAACATAGAGGCACCATATTATCCAACAATGACACTTCTGGGGATAGACCCAAAATAACAGAAAGCAATGTCTCAAAGAGATATTTGTATACCCACACTCATAGCAGCATGATTCCTAAAGCCCAAAGGTGGAAGCAACCAAGTGTCCACTGATGGGTGAACCGGACAGTAAAATGCAGTGTAAACACACAGTGGAATATTATTCAACTTTGGAAAGGAAGGAAATCCTGACACATACTGCCACATAGAGGAATCTTGAGAACACCGTGCTATATGACAAGCCAGTCACATGAAAGACAAATGCTGCATGATTCCACTTAGATGAAGTATTTAGAGCAGTCAGATTCATAGAGGCAGAGGTAGAATGGTGGCTGCCAGGGGCTGGAGGGAGGGGATGAAGGTAGGTGTTGTTTAACAGGTGCAAGGTTTCAGCTTTGCAAGATGAAGGATGCTCTAGAGATGAATGGCAGTGGCTACATAGTCGTGTGACTGTACTTAATGCCACTGGACTGTACACTTAAAAATGCTTAAGATGCTCAATTTCAGCATAAGCAAAATAATAATTAACCCAACGAGTAAAAGGCTGTGACTTCACTGGAATCAGCATTGCCAGTCCAGAGAGCTGCAGGTCCCCATGGGAGCATCAGACATGTCTCTCCAGGGAAGGGTGAGCCTGGTCTTGGTGGCTCTCTGAGCAAGCCCTATGATCCGACTGGAACTGGCCGTGACAGCTGAACAGGAAGTGCTCGAGGGCCAAGGCTGCTCTCGTGCCTGCCATGAGCCCGGGTGACATCTGCCCAGTGCGTATCATTTCAGGAACGCGAGGACTCCATTAGGGAGCCCCGACAGCTGGGGGTGGGGATGGCTGGAAGGGGGGAGGGCATCCTCCAGATGCTCCTGTACCATTTCTTGGAATGTGTCTGGGGGAAGAGGACCCTTGGTGACAGCACAATGTTTCTGAAAGGGGGATGAGCTGATTTGTCTTTAACTTTCTAAAGTTCAGAAATACCCCCTGAACTTTGTCCTGTTCCTGAACCCTGACAGGGGTGGGGGAAATGAGGTGGTGACACACCCATGTGTTTTTCCCAAGAAGAATGAAAGGTTAACCACTTGCTGGGGATATGATAAATGTGTGTGTGTGTGTGATAAATACATGCTACAAGTGGTATTCCTGACCAGTAGTGACAGGCTTAGCCACTCTGAAATGCTTGGACTCAGGCTGGACGCAATGGTTCATGCTTGTAGTCCCAGCACTTTGGGAGGCTGAGGCAGGAGGATCGCTTGAGCCTAGGAGTTTGAAACCAGCCTGGGCAAAGTAGCAAGACCTTGTCTCTACAAAAAATACAAAAATTAACTGGGTGTGGCAGTGTTCACTTGTAGTCCCAGTGAAAGTCTCAGGCAGAAGGATTGCCTGAGCCCAGGAGGTAGAGGCTGCAGTGAGCCCTGACCATGCTACTATGCTATACTTCAGGCTGGGCAACAGAGTGAGACCCCACCTCAAAAAAAAAAAAAAAAAAAAAGAAAGTTTGGAATCACAGCCCTGACAAAATGGTAGAGGCCAATAACAAAAATTCCAAAGGAGGAGCATGAAAATTCTATGTCTTTTCATCACTTAAATCCAAATCTCAAAGATGGAAGGATGGAAAGAAGCCACTACACAAAATGGCTAGCAAGGGAGCATGTCATTCAAGTCTCTTCCAGTGGGGATGGAAAGAACTAAACTGGCTGTAGAAATAAAAAGGAATGTATGTGCTCACACACATGACATGTTTAGGATAGCATCGATTTCAGGCATAGCTGGATGCTGGTGCTCACACGAAGTCTTTAGGCATCCGTTCTCTTTCCATCTTTTGGCTTTCCTCTGTTTTTGTTTCATTTGTCTGCTTGTGGTGGCCCTTGCACCTCTAGGCCTGTATCTTACATAAAAGAGTTACTTCCCAAAGTAGTTCCTGCAAAAGTCCTGTGGTTGACTCTTTGGGTCTGGCCTGGGTCACATGTTCACCCCTGAACCACTCACTGTGGCCAGGGTTATAGGATATGCTAGCGGCCATATCCCATAAAGCCATAAGGCATGTCCAGAGCCAGAAGGCGGGAGAGGGGTAAGGGGCGGGGGAGAGAGGGTGGCTCCTGAACCACAAGGACTGATGGGGAGGGTCCCCTGAGGAAAGCCTGGCACTGTTACCAGAAGGAAGGGGGGGTGCAGGGCTGCAGACACACAACTGACCACACGTGGGGCCTGTGAGGACAGGCAGAGGCTGTGTCCCACTGAGGACCCTGAGTCCTTCACATCCTTGGCCTAGCACCACTGTGGAGTGTTGTGAGGTCTTGGTGGGATGGCCACTTGTCTCTTTTTTGTTCTGAGATCACCTCTTGGCTTGAGCCAGTGAGGACTCCATGGTCAGAATGCTGGTGTTCTTGGGCAATGGGAGTTCCGTTTTGTTTTTTGCTGCATACAAATAGCACAAGCACGTATTTCCTTGTCTAGGGCCTGGAGTTGACTGTGTCTTGGGGCTGGCTGGATTGGCTCTGGATCTCTTTGGCGCAGAGGCTGCCGGGGCTGTGCTTTTCTTGTGGCAGGTCACGGGCATGTATAGGGGCAAATCCAACCATGTGAGCTTTCCTGGCCTTGAAGAGCTCCTGCTCACATTGCATTTGCTAATGTTCCTTTGGCCAAAGTGGAACACACAGCCAAGCCCACTGTCCGTGCATCTGGGGTGGGTATTCTGCGTCTCCTGCTCAGTAAAGCCACATGGAAGAGAGAGAAGAGAAGAAATGGAACCACAGTCCAGTCCAGCCTGTGCTACCTTCATGAGAGTGCATCTGGGTCTGGCTCCCTATGGGGAATTAACTCCGTGACCCATCGAACCCTTTCTGTCTCTGATGGTGTTGTTAAGAGAGATGCCTTCGCAACAGCTTGAGCTTCCTCCTTGAGGTCAAAGTCAAGGGTGAGTCATATACCCCAAGTCTTCACAAGAATGGCCCCACTCAGGGTATAAGGAGTGGTCTCCCCTCTTACCCATCTGGACTCCCCAGCTGGAGAGGCAGGTGGTCAGGGAAGGGTGGGGCTGAGTTTGGGGAATGGCATGCCCAGGGGCTGCCAAGCCTAGGGCCGAGGGTGAGCTGGGAGAGCCAGACGGGCAGACAGGCGGCCATTCTGAATAAGTCCCCAGGGCTAAGCCAAGGTAGACAGATGGAGGGTGGGGCTCAAGAAAGCCCCTGGGTAACAGGAATTCATATTCTGGGGTAGGAGGAAGTTGTTAATGTTCAGAACAGGACCTGCTCCTTCACAGGTTTTCACCCCAAGGAGGAAAGAACAGCTGGGCAGTCAGCCTCCCTGCTCATTCTTGTCTTGGCGAACCTTTTTTTTTTATTTTTTAACCAGGCTCTTTTTTTTTTTTTTTTGAGTTGGAGTCTCACTTGGTCACCCAGACTAGAGTGCAGTGGCCGCTCCCGGCCACCGCAGCCTCAACCTGCTGGGCTCCAGCGATCCTTCCGCCTCAGCCTTCCGACTAGCCGGAATTACAGGTGTGCGCCACCACGCCCGGCTGATTTTTTGATTTATTGTAGAGATGAGGTCTCGCTGACCAGGCGGTTCTCGAACCCGCGGGCTCAGGCAATCCACTCACCTCAGCCTCCCAAAGGCGTGGAATTACAGGCTGAGCAACCGAGCCCGGCTCAGGCTCTTTTTTAATTTTAATTTTTGTAGATTCAAGGGGTACATGTGCAGGTTTGTTACATGTTGTGTGATGTTGAGGTTTGGACTTCTGATAAACGCATCTCCCTGGTGATGGACATGGTACCCGGCGGGTCGTTTTCCAACCCCTACTCCCCTCCCTCAATCCCTCTCACTTTTAGAAGTTTCCCAGTGCCTGTCATTCCCATCCTTGTGCCCATGTAGATTCAGTGGCAATCTTCTTAAAACTACTTAAGAATATCAGTATTTTTAAGTACCAGTAATTGTTACCATGACTTCTAAATGTGGTGGGAAGAGTTTATATAGCACAGAAACACTTGCAAAGCAAGATCCTGTGAGAGTCAGCTTCCCCTGCAGCTCCTGGAGACATCGTGTATCTTACCAGATGCGTGGTTACTGCTGAAATCATCTTCCAGCAGTTCTGAGGTTGTTTCTTGTAATTAACTTTATTGTTGCACAAGTTGGTTTGGTACATTTGAGTAATGGAGGCCCAAAGTGAAAAAAGATACATGGTTACTGGAAATGGGTATTTCTGTTGTATGAGAGCTGTTTTGCTTAGTTTCATTACACATTTAGAGTCTGGGGTGGGGGGCAGTGGCAGAGAAGATGGAGGGAGGCAGGGGAGGGCTCTGGAAGGGTAGAGAACAATGTCCCCAGCAGAGAATATGGGGCCTTCTGAGAAGCAGGAGAGACCCTGCTGTTGGCATCCTATACCAGCATCAAGGGCCACTTAAATGTGGGAACGGGGCTCTGAGGCTGAAGGCCCCTCTGCTGCAGGACAGTTTCTCAGAAGAGAACAGGGACATCTAGTTAGTATTCCTTGCCCCACCTTCAAAACAGACCAGGATCGTTGAAATCACTCCTGTAAAATCTTTCACATTTTTAGGCATGTCAAATGGGTGCTAATTCAATGTATATTATTATAGCTACCATACCTGCTTTAGGCCAAGTTGGTGACAGAGTTACATCGTGTGTTAAAGCATACAAAATCAACTAAACAACACAATGTAACTCTGTCACCAACTTGGCATGGGGCCAGTTTCATCGAAGACAGTTCTTCCACAGATGAGGGGGAGAGATGGTTTCAGAATGATTTAAGTGCATAACATTTATTGTGCACTTTATTTCTATTATTATTACATTGTAATATATAATGAAACAATTATACAGTTCACCATAAAGAGAGGTGCAGATGGAAGTGGTAAATAAAATAATGGGCAGGGCACGTATGGACTGAAATAAGTGTCAGATTCTGACTTAAAGCCTGCCACCAGATGCAGCTGTAGAACTGAAGTACATCAACTTACTTCCCACTCTGGGTTTTGATATGCATCTGTAAACAGTGATTTATTATGGTCTCTGTACAGCCAAACCTCACTACTAATGTTAATCTATGTTGGCAGCTGCTCCGCAGAGCCCGTGTCACTGCCTCAGCTCCACCTAGATCATCAGGCATTAAAGTCTCATAAGGAGTGTGCAACCCAGATCCCTCACATATGCAGTTCACAATCGGGTTCACGCTTGTATGAGAATCTAATGCCGCTGATCTGACAGGAGGAGGAGCTCAGGCAGTAATGCGAACAATGGGAACCAGCTGTGATACAGATGAAGCTTCTCTCACTTGCCCGCTGCTCACCTCCTGCTGTGAGGTCCAGTTTCTAACAGGCCACAGACCGATACCAGGGGATGGGGACCCCTGCTCTGGAGGAAAGTGGGACCTCTCACATGGTTACTGTGATTGGTGAGGCAATGTCCATCTTATCAGATACACAGTGTCAATGCTTAGCACAGTAGACTGTTACAAAGATTAATGGTTGTGATTTCTTTGCTTTCCTGATGTATTAAGAGTTATATTTTTGGTTTAATTATTGCCAAGTCCAGGGTCAGGAGTGCTTTCTAACTTTGCTATGGCAGTATCGTTCTGCTGGGGGAAAGGGACGCCGATTCATTTGAGTTGTTCTGCTAATTTATAAAGACATTGCCTGTTCTAGGTTCCTCTCACAATCTCTTTGGATGTGACATCCATAGATTTATTTAAGCATTTTTAAAAAGTTTTTTTTTTGTTGAGTGGGGATCTGTCTGTGTCATTCAGGCTGGAGTGCAGTGGCACAATCACGGTTCACTGCAGTCTTGGCCTTCTGGGATCAGGCAATCTTTCCTCCTCAGCTTCCTAAGTAGCTGGGACTACTTTATAGAGGTGGAGTCTTGCTATGTTACCCAGGATGGTCTTGAACTTTTGGGCTCAAGCAATCCTCCCGCCTCAGCCTCTCAAAGGGTTGAGATGACAGGCATGAGCCACCATACCTGTCCTAACCCCCCCCCCCAGCTAATTAGAAGATGTGCTTTCTTTCATTTATCTCAAATTGCATTTCCCGAGCTTCCAGCATCTTCAGCACTGTCCCCTGAACTAGGGCTGGCTGCATACACTCAGTCCCTGGCCACCATCAGTTCTGGCCATCCTCAGGTGATGCCACCTTAACTTTGTTTTGTGTAAATGCCTTATTTACTCTTCTCTTTGGGTGTCAATGCAGCTTAACAATGTAGGTGGGTTTTGCTACATGGAGAAGGAATCAAGCAGAGGGCGTGGACTATGTTGGTGTGACTTCAGTGGCATTTTACATGGCGAAACAAAGGGAGAATCTGGCTCCAAAATTTAGCTGTTGCTGCCCTGTGCCATGTGTGACTTCACACAAGAAGATAAGGCTAAGGCAGGTGGATTGCAGGCCATCTTTTCTGGTTTGTTATTGAGTCAAAAAGGACTCAGGTTAGACAGTGGAGCTCCTTATTCAAGCCATCAGAAACAGCTTTTTAGCTCCTAAATCAAATGGCTGGTAGGTCAACACAAGGCTCTAATGCTTATTTTGTGACTTGGAAGATGAGAAGTGGGGGGGATGAACCAAGGTTGGTCTCTAATGTCTGGGATAATTGGCTTCATTTTCCCGCATTATCTCTGCTTCATATAGAATGAGTTCACTGAGCCTGAAGCCTCCTGAACCTCCTGTTGACTGCTTTAGCCATGAATCTATCTGCTCTGTGCACCCAGCTTCCCATGGCACCACCCATTCCCATTAGGTGAATTAGGATAGGGTGACATTTAATGCCCTGAAAGCTTGCTCCTGATCAGGAGCGCTTGAGCGCAGAGAGCCAGAGGAATTAAGGACGTCTGTGCTGCATCATTTTATTTGGGAGCTAAATGCTGCTTCTGCCAGCTCCAATAAGGAGCCCCGTGTCTAACATGAGTCCTCCCAATAACAAACCAGAAAAGATGACTGGTGATTTGCCTGTCTGGTACTCATCTTCTTGTGTAAAGTCACACACTGGACAAGGCAGGAGGGCTAAACTTTGGAGCCTTTGCTCTCTGACTGAGAGGAGGTGCTGCATGTTTGTTTTTGTGCATGCCTGTCTCTCTCTCTCTCTGGTTTTTTGACCAGCTGGTCCTTGCGGAGGGCTAACTTTGGATATGTGTACTTGTGCTCTAACATGCCCATCCACCTTGCAGTGTCTATGTGGTCCCTCCTGTTGGATGGATGAGGGAACTCTTGCTCCAAGGGGGCAGGTTCCTGCCTGGGAGTGACAATGCCTCAGGGTGTCAGAAGTGGGACTCCTGCCCCAGCCTGAAATACCCCACGGTGCTGTCTGTGATTTACAGACGTGCAGTTGAAAGTGCTCTTGAAGACTGGTGAAAGTCGGATGGTGCTTGGTAGACAGTTGCCCACGGGCTTCCGGGACTGCACCAGCTGGCCTGGCTTGGTCCTTGCCTGCCTGGATTTTGATGCTTCTGGAAAGACAATGCAGGCTCTCATCCGCTGGCCCAGTCCGGGGTCCATCCATGGAGCAGGGAGCTGTGTGTTCCCAGGGCCTGGGAAGTGGTGAGTCCACTGGGAGGCGAGTGAGGGGGGATTTGTTGTGGCTGAAACTCCCCTAGGGCCTAGGGGGTGAGACTGAGGATGCTGTGCCCCTCTCCCTAGTCTCGGAAGTTCTGCTGCTTCTGAGGATGTGAGAACTCATCTTGGTGGCTTTCCTTTTTCTGCCGCTAACCACCCTGTGTGTGTTGGCTGGTTTTACTTGATCATTTTCACCATTCTCCCTGGGCTTTTAGTGGTCATTTTCCATTTCTTCTCTTGTAAATGATCAGTTTATGTTTTCCAGCACCAATTCTAAGCCCAGGTCAGTAACTAGGAAAGTTCTCTCATTTTTAAAGACTGTGCCTACTTTCTGTCTCTGCCCTCATTCTTGCTCAGAAAATAGTCCTGGAAACAGGTTTCTGACTGCACCGTCTCCTGTCCCTAACTGTTCCTTCTGTTTCTTCTGCTGGCCCAGCTGACCTTTCTCTCCACCTCCTTATTCATGAGCAGCAGTTTCCCTGTTCCTTTGCCCACAGTGGTGTCCCTGGGAACCTTAGTTCCCACTGCACAGCGCTTGCCACCTAAGGAGATTCTACTCCTGTTTTAAAGCCCACCCCAAATGCTACTTCCTCCATGAGGCCCACCCTGAATTATCCTCACCTGGATACAGCCCCTCTCTCTTTTAAGCCCTTTGGTCCTGATATCCTATCTTTAATTATTATTGTTTTTCTTTAAAGCATGCCACATTCCTATGTTCTCCTGGCCATAAAAATAATACGTCTATCACAGAAAAATGAAAAATGCAGAAAAACACAGAGGATAAAATAAAAGTGATCCAAGCAATAGTAGGTGCTGACACCTGGGCATGTTAAGGGCAGGTTCTCGTCTTTAAAAAATTTTATTTAAACTTTTTTTTGAGATCCTGTCTTACTACATTGCCTAGGCTGGTCTCAACTCCTGGGTTCAAGCAATCCTCCTGTCTCCGCCTCCCAAAGTGCTGGGGTTGCAGGTGTGAGCCACCATGGCTGGCCATTCTTCCAAGCTCTTGACCTACAAGAAATCAGCTCACATTCACTGTCACTCCTCGAGCCAATACTGCTGCAGTCCTCATTTGACATATGAGGGAATGATGTATCAAGAGGTGACAGGGATGTGTCCCCATGTCAGCTGGGTTCCTCATGGGCTGCGGACCTGGTTAAACCTGGTTGACCTTGTTCTATGGCTGTGTGAATCGGGCCACCCTAGCCTGGGCCCCTGGGCTCCTCATGCTCCTGCCAGGCTCTGCATGCAGTCTGGGGTCTCAGGAGGGCATCCACCCCTCCCTGCTGGATGCTGGAGGGACATTGTGACTTTCAGATGTCGCCTCTGTTTTGCTTGAGAAGTCAGGTTTTCATCCTGGGGATAAAAAGAGCAAGAAGTAGTGACCACAGCTAACGTTCATGGAGTGCCCACCACATGCCAAGCCTGATGTTGGGGGCTGCAGACGTCTGAGCTCGTTTACCTTTCACATAGTAGCCACCCCCAGGACCTCCAGGTTACGAACAAAAAAGCTTAAACAGAGAGGCTAAGACTGTGGACTGAGTTTACACAGCCAGCATGCAATGAGATGCAAGCTCAGGTGGGTGGGTTCAGAATTTCATTCCACCTGCTGGCTCTTCTGCCTGAATCTGCAAAACAGGTCTTGCAGATCCAAGGTGGAGACTGGAGGGAGCTGGCACAGCTTCTTAATGCTATCACGGCCTCTCTCTACCTCAGACCCTGGAAGGGTCCCGCATTTGGGAGGGGGTGGGTGGACTGAGTGTGGAATGGGGAGACCGGACTGGGTGTGTAGGTAGAGGGGAGAGGTCAGCCATCAGGGAGAGTTCAGGGGCTGAGCCCATGTCCCCAGGGATTTGCTGATATTCTAGGAATGCTCCTGGCCAAAGGAGACCTGAAAGCTCTTTGTCCAGTCATTCCACCGTGTGGCTTGATGGTCACTTGTGGACCATTCATGAGGATGATGCTTTCCTGAGCCTGGAGACTTCACCATGTCCCATTCAATGTCCCTGTGTAGGCACACCCCATCCTGTCAGGGCCCACCATACCCTTAGCCCCTGGGGACAGTGGCTGGAGGGTCTTGACACACAGAGAATGGCAGCTGAACTTAGATGGGACTAAACAGTAAAAGCATTTCTTGTTCGGATGGTCAGAGGTCAAATTGTAGGTCACCACCTTGACATGGGTGATCAGAGGTCATGTGTACTAAGGCAGGGAGACTCCTTGGAGAGAAGATGTGGCCTAGCTCTAGAAGGACAGGAGGAATTAGCCTGGAGGAGGAAAGTGACAGGAGCACATGGCAGGCTGAGGAGAAGGGGTATGAGAGAGAGAGAGAGTCATATGTCCAGGGATACGGACTGAAAGAACCCTGCAGAAGGTGGGTTGGGGATGGTGCCAAATTCTGACCTCTAATGTCCAGGACAGGGACGTGGGGGGTCAGTGAAGCATGGGTGTGGGAGTCAGCGTGGGCTTAAATCCTAGTTCTGCCACCTACTAGCTATGTGACCACATGCTGTCACCCCACCCCACCCTCAGTTTCCTCATGTGCAAAATGAAAGCCATGACACCTCCACCAGGAAGCCACGATTAAGTCTTTATGAGATGATAGATACACGGTGCCTAGCATAGTGCCTGACGTGTACACAGCACTTGCTCCATAAATGACACTCATGCTTCTTCTTCATCTGGGAAGCCATTCTGCAGTTGATGGAACTCGCCACCCATGGTTGTTTTGTTTCTTTGTCTTTGTGGGCGTCTCTAGACAGTAGTGGAAACATACTCTAACCTCAACAACTAAGGGAAATTGGGGAAATCCTCATGGATGTCCAGTGAGAGGAAAATGACTCAGAGGACAACAGGGAATGCAGGGATGCTGCTTCCACTTTTGTTTTGCTCTTGGTTTGGTTTTCACGGGAGGCTTTACTCATCTGAGCAATTTTCTCAGCAGACGTTGGAAACATGTCTGATTCCCTCAGACACAATCATGATGCTTCCGGCTCCATCTGGGGAGAGATCTGGGTTCAGGGAGAGCTGTCGGGCTAGGCATGGGGTGGGGCTTGCTCTCATCCACTGCACCTGCTCTTGGTCCAGCAGATGACTGGGGAGTAGGGGGGACCTGATGGAGCCTCCACCCCCAGTCCTTCTCAGTGATGGCCTCCACATAGGGAGAAGCTGATGGAGCTTTCACCCTTGGCCCTTCCCAGTGATGGCCTCTATGTAGGGGGAACTGATAGAGCTTCCACCCCCAGCCCTTCTCAGTAATGGCCTCCACATGGGGAGAAGCTGATGAAGCCTCTGCCCTCAGCCCTTCTCAGTCACAGCCTCCACGGAGTAGGGAGCTGATAGGACTTCCACCCTCAGCCCTTCTCAGTGATGGCCTCCACCATCCCTCGACAGCTCTGAACAGAACCTAAAGGAGCCAGTGACTGAACCACAAGATAGCTGCAGAGCTGTCCTCAGACTTAGGTGAGATTTTCCAGGTGAAATGATTAGTGGCCAGGTTGCTCTAGCTAACGGGATTCTTAGGGTAATGAATATTCTGACCTGTCCGGTGCTCAGTGACAGCATCAGACCGTGTCAGAATTAGATGGGAAATTGGAGGCCATGTTGCCAAGCGTCTACTTGTCCCCCTTCAACAGAAGTATTAACAAAAGTCTTCTGGCTTCTAGAAAGCTTTCATGTCCATTCTTATTCAAAGTAAGCCAAGAAAGTTTCGTTTACACTCATTTCTACGGAAAGAACTTGAAAGACAAAGCCAAGACCTAGTTTTCCTGCCCTTCCCCCAGCCATCCATTTGTTCTGGCTGTTTTACCCATGATAGGTGTCACCTACTGCATGAAATCCAGTACAGGCACATAACAGGCATCCAGTTTGCACCAAATGTTGCATATGGCGGGCAAGGGCCACTTCAGAGAATCATGTTTGTCATCGCCTCGCTGCATCTGGGTGAGTCTAAATGCCTATGAGTCTGGATGGGTCTGGATGCCTTGAAACCTTCCCTGGTCCTTCTGTGAGACGCACAGGATTTAGACCCTATCCTTGGGGTGAAAGATCAGCTAACATGGTTTCAGATTTCACTCATGTATGTGTCACCGTAACAGTTTTATCATATGGGAGCTGTCAAGGACATTATCTAATAGATGCTGAAAATCACCTATTTAAAAACAGTCTCATTTTAAAAGGAAACCTCTGAGGCTTGATGTGCTAGTTCTACTTTTTTATGCAAAAATAAATCTGTGTTCATTTAAAATAAAATTTAAAAGTGTCTGTAATTTCATATTTCACCTGGGGCACACATCTCATATTTGGTAAATATGGCTGTAAGTGAATTTCTTCACTGTACAAATGGGAACACGGAGTCCCAGAGATGTGAAGTTACTTGCTCAAGACCACACAGCCAGCTGCTGGCCAACTTGGACTCAACCCAGATCGGCTGAATCATCCATGTATCTAGGCAACCACCCATCCACCCATCCATGCAGTCCCATAGAGATGTTTGGGGAACAAGTGCACTTCCAGGTGCTGTGTGGCTGCAGAGACTTGCACAGTACCTATTCTGGCAGACCTAGGATTTGGTGGGGAGGCTGTTTTAACTTGCTGCCTCCATGTTGAGTTACGGGACAAGAGCTGTCACAGAGGCAGGAGCAAAGAATCGAGGGAGGGAGGAGCTCGGGGCC
Source organism: Cephalopachus bancanus (assembly GCA_027257055.1). Lineage (NCBI taxonomy): Eukaryota > Metazoa > Chordata > Mammalia > Primates > Tarsiidae > Cephalopachus > Cephalopachus bancanus. The sequence goes on from JAPVLO010000007.1 coordinate 1,247,254, forward strand.
TGGGATCCATGTGACTGGGTCCTTATCTAGGGCTAAGAAGGTACCAATCTCCCAGCATTCAATGCCACTGAGTTGTCAACTTTCCTGCTCCACAATCCTATCATGTGGTATAGTGGTTAAGAGACAGCATGGCCCCTAGTGTCCCTTAGACCCGGGTTCTGATCCCAGCTGTGCAAATCACTAGCCCTGTGGCATAGGCCTATACTGTCACCTCTCAGAGTCCAGTTGTCTTATCTATAAGATGAGGTTGACACAGCCTGCCTATATCTTAGGGATGTGAGAAGGAAATAAAGTCATGTGTATAAAGGACTGAATATTAGATTCTCAAAAAATGAGACTATTCTGTTATGCACTATTCTCCATGGTTCTTGCCTGTATCCCTTCCTCACACAGAATCCTGGGTAAGTGTTTTCTCTTCTCGCCAGTCCACCAGATGGCGCAGAGCCCTGTTGTAGAGGTCTTTAAAACAGCCTTCCATGTGGTCAAGGATACTCTGGGTACGGGTCAGAGGTCTATGCACGTCCTTTGTGAAAACATTCACTTTCCGTGTACATGCAGATGAGAAATCAACCTTAAACACACCTTGGGGGAAGACTCCCATAAACAGTCAGCATGATAAACATGGTGGCCCCATGGTCTTGGGCCCAGCCACTCGAAGCTAGACCAAGTCTGTTTGACTTAATTTCCGGAGGCAAACATAGCTCCGGCATGACCCAAACTGGGCAGCGAGGAATGTTTCATGTTCCCAACACTTTCAACAATGCCCCATTATGCACGGTGACTTGCCAATGGGCCCATGTCCACGGAACAGCATGTGTCTCTCTCTGCAGTGAGCACAGTGCCTTGCTGTGTGTCTGAAATGATTTCGTAGGCTTGTCTCCACTGCAGATGTTACTTGCCTCCTTTTCTGATGGTTGCTGCGAGCGTGTATCACAGAGAGCCAGAAAAGGAAAGGCTCCGAGTCTTTGTACCAGGCAGTTGAGTGTTTTGGAGAAAGTGCTCTGGAGGGAAACTTGGGTCCAAGTTGAATTCAAAGCGAAATCTTGGGTATCTTTGTTTAGTGGCACTTGGCGGGTCAAAGAACACTTTCAGATCATGCATAGTCATTGTGGTTGTTGATGCCATTGGCTTTCGTTCTCTTGACAGAATACTTAAACAGCTCCTTGGACACGACGGGGTCAAGGCGGCACTGGAAACTGCACAGAGGCAGCTGATTTGCCTCTTGGGTTGTTGTAAGAAGGAAATTCGGCAGGCTTGATTTCTAATGTTCCGGAGGGAAGGAAGAATTGCTGGCATCCCTTCGGACCCGAGGACACCCTGCCCTGCTGCTTTTCCTCCTGCCCAGCAAGCGCGCCTTGGCTGTACTGAGCCTGAGCAATTCTTAAGGGTCTCATGGAGCAGGGTGGAGCAGGGTGGGCTCAGAACCAGCTTTGCCTGTGTCATCTCAGACCTTTGCACCACTGTAGACCCTGGAGCACCCGCACGCCTTGGCCCCCTGGCGAACTCCTAGCTGACCGGCAACAGCCAGTCAAGACTGCGGTTTCCCCAGCAGGCCTTCCCTACTGCCTGTTCCTTCAGAGGCCACCTCTGGTCCCCTACAGGGTTTTTTCAGTGGTCTTACCAACCTGTGTTGTAATACTAAGAAAGAGAATGAAAATTCCTTGGCACGGCCTTTGCTTATGGCTCTGCCTCTTTCAATAAATGGTGGGTTTCTGGGAGCAGGGGTCTTGGTTGTCTTATTGTAAATTTTCAGCACACAAAACACTTCCTGGCAAGCAGAAGGCATTTAGTAAATCTTTGCTGAACAATGGAATGAATGAATGACATCCACAGGCTATTTTCTGTGTATGATGAGGTATAGCCAGTTTCCAGAATACCTGAAACTCCTACAATGAGTTGTTCTAGTGGAGAGAGGGAACGGGAGTTGTTGTGTCATGGGTGAGGAGTTTCAGTTTTGCAAGATGACAAGAGTTCTTTGGGTGGGTGGTGGTGATGGGAACACAAAGATGTATTCAATGCCACACGCTTTACACTTAAAAATGATTAGGATAGTAAATTACACACACACACACACACACACACACACACACACACACACACACACACACGGAAATGCCCAACAGGGTATATGAGCTGTGGCCGGAATGTAGAGCATGGGTGGGAGGGGAGACAGAGGACACAGACTAGGGACTTTGAGTGTAGTACCACTTGAAGTCCCAGCTGTGTAGGAGCAGGCTGATATCTTGTGATGAGAAAGATTTGAATTTGGCTTCAAGGAACTTACACTTTTCCAAACCTTACCAGTTAATGGGTGAGAAGTGTGAGTCAGCTGTGGCTCTAAGGGTACCCCCGCCAATATAGCTGGCACTTCAGTAAGTCTCGGGTTGGTAGCTTTTGAGTTGATATTCTCCCTCTGCCTTCCTCTCCCCCTTCTCTCTCTCCCTTCCCCTTCTCCTTCCCTTTCCCTCCCCCTCCTCCTCCCTCTCCTGTTCTTCTCCCCTTCATATTATCAAATGCCTACTGTATACCATTCATTCTGCCAGACACTGGACATGATAATATGCTATCTGTGCCCAAATGTACTTACGTTTTTTTCTGAGTTTTACTATGTTTTTATCAGTGTATACACATTTTCTGTTTTGTTTGCCAATGGTTCATGTTGTATTTATTTTATGTGCAGATTTTTTCAAAACAGAACAAAATTATTGCTCCTGCTTTAATTTCTGATGTTCTATAAACGTCAGGCTGAAGACTCCATTGCAGGGGGTTTGCTAAGCTGGGGAGGCTGGCACTGGTGGGGTGACTCCAGAGAGTCATTGGGCCCGGAGAGTCAAGCAAGCGTTTTCACATTTTTTGTCTGGCACCGTGGGAATTGGCCTGGTCTGCTTGATGGAGAGAGTCTGACTTGGATTCTGAGGGCTTGGGAAGATGGTCAGAGATATTCGCCTGCCCTGAAGTACCCACACATTTGTCTAAGGAGAGACACAGTTCTGATACTGGAATTTCCCTATGTGTTTTTTCACATCTGGGCATTTTCTGCCACCAGAGGACTTTTAATGAATCAATCCAGAGATTGCTTGTAATGTTCCCCAGAGAGGAGGGGACTGGCACTTGTCTTTTTTCCTGAAGTCTCACAGGACAGGACTGACTGGCTTCTTGGCTGGCACCCGCAGCTGTCCCAGAGGAAAGCAGACATTTCTGTCTTTCTGGGAAACCTGCTCTTGGGAGCTTCAATCACAGGGCTCTTTTTCTGCACTGGGGGAAAGGGTGGGCTGGAATGGAAATACAAGGGCAGACTGGTTTCAACTGGTTCAAGATGAGCTCAGTTCCCTTCTCTTTGGTAGCCACTGGCAGGCACCTCACCTCTGCTTCTATGGGCTCTTGTCTGCAGTATCCAGAGTTCCAGGCGACAGAGCTGGCTGGGTTGCTTTCCAAGCTGCAGCTTGGGAAGCTCCTGACCGCAGGGGTCTTTTGATGGGCACTTGTTCCCAGAGCTTGATAGTGGTGGACAGGTCTCTGTGGCCATGTAGGTCAGTGGTTCCTACTCACTCTCAGCCTGTCAGATGGGGAAAGGGGGCCTTTGTAGTCACCTCCCTACTCTGTGTCCTCTGGCTCCTCCCTCACCCAGGCTCTACATTCCAGCCACATCTCATATGCCCTTTTGGGCATTTCCCAGTCACCCCAACCCCAGAGCCTTCCTCCACTCTTTTCTGCCCAGTTCTGCACCCCAAAGATCTGGCTGTGAGGAATGCATGGCTCAGGCTTCCCTGCCCTGTCCCGTGGCTTCAGGTTGGGTTTGGCCACTGGGGTCCCCACGAGGGATCTGAGGAGGAGAGAAGAGGAGGTATAAATCCCCTTGGCAGAGGCTGAGAAGTCTGCAAGCCTCTCAAGGTGGCCCTCTCGACCCAGTGTTCTCTTTCTGCATTCAGGTAACTGCTTCCTCCCTCCATCCTCTGAGTTTAAGGCTGAGACATCCCCTCCAGTCCTGCACTATCTCTTGTGGTCTCCCTATAGTTCACCCTCACCTTTGTTAACTGTCTGTTTACTATGCTCTTCCTGAATTATCTTATTCCAGATGGAACTCGGACTGATAAACACGCTCCGCCATTTTACACACCTGTGCCTATTCCCATGCTGCTGCTTCTACCCAGTATTTCCTCCCTCTCTTTGGCTTCTTATTGGATTGCCCTTCATACTTCAAAATTCTCTAAAATGCCACCTCTGTGAAGTCTGCCGTGAACTTCCTGTAAGAGTTAATAACTCCCTCCTTGGCCTTCTACATCTCTGTATGGTGACAATCTTGCCCAAATACCTAGGATCCTCATCCTTAATGCCTTGCTACCTAGACCATGTCCAAACTTCCCCTCATCAAAATTGTGCAATCTTTCATTTCTCCAGCATCTGGTTAAGCCACTGTCTAATGTACTGCTTCAATGCCTGGTCCAGAATAGATGCTTAATAAATGGTAGCTATTATCAGACTATTTCGTGTTTAAGTATGAATGGCTATATGATTTAATGTATTATCTTTCCCAGGAGTCCCTCACATTTATAAGAGACTTTTCAGAGTTAATACCCTCTCCAGTGAACCTCCAAATTAGCAGGGGTGAGATGGGTCAAGGAGTCTTCTTCTGGAGCCCTTCAAACTATACCAAGTCCAAGGCCCCCCATTTGTAAGTTTGAGAAACAGAATCACTTCAGGTCAACCTCCAGCACGCAGAGGTTGCTTGGGAGGAGGCGGCAGGTTGCTTAACAGTGGCCAGGGGAGCCGTGTCTGTGGAAAAAGGCAGATGTGACCGGACACATCTCTGCTCAGCTAACATGCGTTTCCAGGACTATTGGAATGTGATTTTCTAAATTGTGACTGGCCAGCTTTCCTCTCTTGTGGTTGGGTTTGTAATAACCTAGAGACTATGACTCTAGTTTTGCCAGAGTGGAAAAAAAAATGCCATCCGATGGATTTTTATGGTGGTCCTTCGACATTTAAAAAATGTTATTAAAGATGGAGCTCAGTGAGCCTTTTATGTCCTGCTTTGGGATGATGAGCCAAGGCATGGACTCCCAAGGCTGGGCGAGGGCAGCCAGGGCTGCCACACCTGGGAGGTGCCAGCCTCAGTTAAGTCACCCTGTGCAATCCTGCCTAAAAATGGAGCTACCTACGTAAGTACAAATCCAGAGCGTGTGGATTGGCAATGACTTGGGGCAGAGATCAAAGCAGGGCATCTCACTCCTCATTAAGTTCAAGAATCCCAGGGGCCCGCTGTGTTCCAAGAAGTCCAGACCTGTCCTTCCTGGACTCCGAGAATCGCAGCTGACGTCTTTGGTGGTTGAGAGACAGGGCTGGGCATCACTACCTGTCGTGCAAACTGGCCTTCTCTCTGCTCTGTGGGCAAGAGGGGACCAATCTGATGATACTTTCATAATTGAGATGTTTGGAGTCATCTTTTTCAATCAGGGCCTGTGGACATGCAGTTGGCAAACTGGCAGGATTCTTGGGAGAAGCCCAAGTGGTGTTTGTGGGGTGAACAGTGTGAACATTGAGTGTTTCTGGGGGCGGGGGTTAGGACACAGGGTTTCTCAGGGGGATGAGTCTTAGGTCAGCAAAGTGGGAGGCCCCAGGGACTCTGAATTGGCTACTTCTTCCCTAGATTCTCATGTCAATAACATCTTGTGTCCTCCTTTTCTGGAGGCTGCCACATGGCCACCACGAGGTTTCCAAGCCTCAGAAGGGAAGCTTGAGCACTGGGCTGCAAATGAACTTGTCTTGGGAATCACTACAGCCCAGGTCGTCCTCCTTTTTGCTTCCTGCCCAAGCTCTTCCAGCCTCATGTGGGTTTCTGTCGCTCCTGTGGTCATGGCCTCTGCCACCCAGCATGTCTCTGGTTACACACATCTTCTACTACTATCGGAGAGGATCCATAAACACTCATCCATTTGGGACCTGGGGGCAGCTTGGCCATTTCATCTCTTAGGACTGAATCACAGACCATGGGCTCTAAGATAGTTCACCACTATACCTCCAGGCTTGGCACTTAGTAGAGGCTCAATAAATATTTGTCCACTGAATGACTCTGAATTGTCATCTGAAATGCTTTTAGTTGTTCTAAAATGCAGTTCATTTGACCTCTTCTGCCTCAGTGTTTATTTTCCTGGCTTAGACTTGCCTTGGGAGGCCACTTCCATTGGTCAGAGGTGGATGAGCATGCTTGCTCTGTGTCTGAGGACCAGGATGCCTCTACCGTCATTGCAGCTCTGTGACCTACAGCTGTCTGACCCAGGCCCCTTGCTCTGTGGTGCAGTGTGGAGCAGGGGAAACTTTTGGAGTGAAGAGGCATTGAAATCTCCTTGCCTTCAAAGCTCGGCCTGTTAATATGTTGGACATTAAAAACATTTCCAGTAAAAGAATATTGGGAAGAACAGCCAGAGTTTGTAGAGAAAAAAAGGGGGAGGCAGTTTAATGGGCAAAGATGGTCTGAGTGATTCTAAGCTCGAGTGACTGCAAGGTGAGAGACTGTTCGACTAGCACGTTCAGGAATCCTAGGCTCTGAGCTGACTTGTCATCAAAGTGTCTTCAGCGGGTCATTGGGAGGGGCTGGACATCTCACTGGGTGTTCAAACCTGAGCGGAAAGCAGTTGTCCCTCCCCCACCCTCCCACGACTCCACCCCATGCAGATTTCTACATTCACGCATGACAGGTGATCACGATGGCTTGCCTCAGGACTGACGGTGGAGGGAGGATGACAGGGGCTGCACAGCACCGGTCCTTCCCCCCCATCACCATCCCCCCCAACCCAGAGACTGGAGCGTCTTCTCTGGACAGCAGTGGCAGAGAGCCAGAGAGGGGTTTTCCCATGCGGATGCAGTAGGATGAAGTCAGTGACCTTGGAGGAAGGCCAGGAGGCCATGCCCCTGGCGTCATCCCGACTGCTCCGGAGCACACCTGCTCTTGGCGTCTGACTGACTTCCTGTCCTCTGGAGCAGGTGCAGTAGGGAAAGCAGACCCCATGGCAGAGATGGTGAAGTTGTTGCTCCTAGTGAGTATGTCCTCAGAGCACTCTGTGACCTGAGGCAGGTCCTTAACGGCTGTGTGCCTCAGTGTACCTGTTCGACTAACATAATAGGGCCACATTCTCATGCAGCCACTAGAAGACTTTCAGAAAAGCGGTTTGTCCTGATTCCACTCCACCCATCTCCACTTCCTAGTGGTCACCTCTCACCTCTCGTTACTCCCCAGATCTATTTTGCTCTTGATTTATTGCTGATTTCTCTGTCTCTCTTACTTGTATGTTGATAGCAACTTGGGATGGGGGTGTCTTCTTTCAGGACATCCTAAACAAAAGGGGATTCTGGAAGGCCAGAAGTCTTCAAATTGCAAATGAACCAAAACTAAGGATAACAATGCAGATGATATTTTTTCCTTCTTTTTTCCAAAGGGCATCTTTTCTCAAATCCCTGTAATCCCACCACGGTAGCAAAGGTGTCTGTATAGAGCTGAGATTGTCTAGGTTGCTTTTCCTGCTAATGTTTAATGTGACTAATGTTTTTCTTGTCACTAGAATTACTTTGTAGACATTGATTTTTCTAATGAATTTTTATAAAAATTTAAAAAACCCCAGAAAAGTTGAAAGAATTTGATACTGAGCACTTGAATATCTACCACCTATATTCTACAGGTGTTAACATGCTAGTCTGCTTGGTTTTATCATATAAGGGGTGACCCCAAAACACCCAGAATTTATTTATAAAAATAATTGTGGGTGCCTGAATGATGCATATTTGTATACCTAACCCTTAACTGTACCCCACAATTTTAAAATAAAATATATGTTTTTTAAACAAAGGTGTAGAGCACAGTTCAAGATTAGGTATATAAGTGATCATGATACAGGTAAAGTTTGGGCCTCCCTTTGATTCTTAACAAAAAGAAGAAAGAATTACTTATGATGACTATAGTCTTCATGTCTGTAATTGGTCTTGTGGTTATGGCTGATATCTATAACTAACTTTTCCCACTGCCCATTTCCCATTCCCTCTGCCCTACGTAAGCCACTAAGTTATCCATGGTTCCTCACCTGATAGAGTGATGCATACCTTCATTTCTGATGGGTCTGGGGAATTACTAGTCCTGCATTAGATTGACATGTTGTATTGGGATGTTGTAATTTTTTGTTTACTTTTACCACAGAGGGTAGAACTAAGAGATACCTTAAGGAATCTCCTGTTTTCCAGAAATACATTCTGTGATTCCAAAAAAAAAAAAATTGTGTACTTATTCTTACATGTTTAAACTCAGTAACTTTCAAAGTACTCTCCGTTTGATGCAACACACCTATCAAGATGCTTTTTTCACTGCTTAAAACAGTTTTTGGATTCGTCTATTTTGATGCCTCTTAGTGCTTCTGCCATTTGTTGTTTCACCTCTTCCATATCGGCAAAATGGACTTTTGCCAATGAGGACTTTTTAAATCTGGGGCAAACAAAAAAATGTTACTCGGGGTGTGATCAGGTGAATGGGGGTAAGGGAACAGGGGTCATGCTGTTTTTGGTCAAAAACTGCTGAATACTTAGTGCCGAGTAGGCAGATGCACTCATAAATCACTCATCACGAAATGGGAAAATGCATTGAAAGAATCTCCAAACAAGTTAACTGAAGCTGAACACAGCCTCTCCCAACAATGCTAGCTGGTGCAATGATGCCAGTGGGTTCCTAGACCCAGTGAGGGAAACCTGTACTACAAGGGGCCCACCTTCCAAAAGATAATTTTGGGGATTTTTTGGGGGAATGTCTTCCCTAGTATGTCTTTCTGCCTAGCCCTCAGGTATGGTTTGGATATTTGTCCCCTCCAAATCTCATGTTGAAATGTGATCCCCAGTGAGGGAGGTGAGGCTTAGTGGGAGATGTTTGGGCCTTGGGGGCAGATCCCTCAGGATCATTACCTCTCAGTGGCAATGAGTTCACAAGAGATCTGATTGTTAAAACAAGCCGGCACCCCCTTCTCTCTCTTTCTTGCTCTCGCTCTCACCATGTGTCAGCTCCCCTTGCCTTCCACTGATGATAAAGACTTCCTGAGGCCTCATCAGAAGTCGAGAAGATGCTAGCACCATGCAGAACATTGATCCAAATAAGTCTCTTTTCTTTATAAATTACCAAGTCTCAGGCATTCCTTATAGCAACGCAAAACAGACTAGTACACTCTCCATCTATAATCTGGGGGATGCATTTCAGAGTAAGTTGTAGACATCCATATGTTCTCCCTCCCCCTAGGATACTTCAGTACAGACGTTGTAAGTTAGAGTTTGCTATTTGCTTACAGTTATTTTCTTGTGAACATACAATAAAATGTACACATCTCAGGTGTGCTATTTGTAGACATCCATTTTTAATGCCATGTCTATTTGATTCTTATATTCCCACTCTTCCTTCCTTAAGAGTTCATTAGTTCATTAAGTGACAATTGCCTAGTCTAGTCCCCATTTTGAAGCAGTGGCCTATGCTCCTTTATTCCGCAGTGAGGAGGAGAAATTGCTGTCCCATGGGGGTCACATCCTGTCTGTTTTCTCTATATCCTGACAATGGATGCAGAGCCCTTTCTTATTCCCGGCCTTGCCACACCTCTGTCCAGGAGGCTCAGAGCCACTTCCTGGTTCCTTCTGCTGCTGCCTAACCTTGTCTAGCCAAACCCAGAAATGTGTGATAGTTGAATGATTATAGACATCAGTGACCACACTAGCAGTTGTGATACTTATTAGCTGCTGAAGAACTTGCCCTCATGCTATTTCATTGAGAGTTCTCAGTAGCTCAGTGGGGTAACTATTAATATTACGATAATACCCATTTTCTAGATTGTGAGACTGAGGCTTAGAGAGGGGAGATAAAGTGGCTTGGGTCTGGATTGAGGCCTGCATGGCTTCATATGCTGAGCTCTCTTTCCATGGCCCCAGAGAGCTTTCACTCGGGTCTGACTCCTAGCTTGTGAAGGAATGACCATGCGTATCACTAAATATATGTCAGAATGATTTTTTTTGAAGTTTGAATTGGGCACAATAAGAAACTGTCTGTGACTTTATAGATGACATAATTTGCTGCTAGTGTGACAGAGAAACATGGTCTGGTGGGAAGAGCACTGGTCTTGCAGTCAGCAGATCTGGGCTGTGTCATATATGAGCTGCTGTGTGATCTCTGACAAGTCACTTACCAAGGAGCAATATACTTTGGGTGCTTAATACCTGCTCAGCGAGGTGCATTCATGATGTCATTTGACTATGCCTCCCAACACCTCACCATTAATTTCGATCTTGCGTTATAGATGAGAAAACTGAGGCATAGAGAGATGAAGTAACTTGTCCAAAGTCACACAGCTGAGGAATCCAGGTGCTCAGGTTTTGCGGCTTGCTCTCCTAACCATATTACTGCATCACCGCATCTGCAACATGGGCACACCCAGGTCTTCCTCCTGGGTGTCACTGGGACTATGGGAAAAGATGCATGGCGTTTTATCTCTAGGAAGAAGGGTGCTATGGTCCAAGAGTACACAGAGGCCACAGCTACAAACTCTGAGCCAAATTTGGTCTAGATGGTGTTTGCTGTAGTTTCTTTTGTCTTTTTAATTTAAACTGTCAGCACTTTAAAATTAAGAGCACGCATGCAACATATCTTTTTCCAGCTTACCTGAAAAAAAAATCTAAACATTTGGCTAAAGCAGGTCCCTATTGTGGCACGAAGCAACTAGTTGACGCTCAGTTCCCCACAGTCCCTACCATCCAGCCTTACCCTCCCCCTCCTGAGTCCAGGTGCTGAGTCCTGCTTGCATTATGGCATTTCTGCCACCAGGTCCACTTCACTCACTGTCTGCTTGGCCCCTGTGGGTATGGGGGTTTGTAGACAGAGCCAAACCAAATAGCTTGTGGGGTGTGTTTTTATCTTTTCCCAGAGGAAACTTCTGGTGGGGTCCTTTGCTACCTATGAGATTCACAGGCAGGTCAGGGCATTCTCTGAGAGTAAACTTGTGGTTGTGCATAGGAATGTTTGGAAGGCAGAGGGCAGTTCTTTCCTGGCATGCCACATACCAGGGGTCTCAGAGCAGGATGTTTTGGTGGGTACTGGGGTGACACAGGGTTGTTGGCTTTTGTCTTCTTGGCATTGTTGGCACATGCCCCCTGCTGGCTCACTGTGTGCTCATGGATTCCAAAAATCACCCCCCTAGGGATACACCCTGTTCTCCATGGCTCAGACCCAGAAGCGCAGAGGTGACTTTTTTTTTTTTTTTTTTTACTTAGGAGGCACATGTGCAGGTTAGTTACATGGGTATACACATGACAATGGGAAACCAGGCTGTTTCTAAACTGCTGAGGTTGACTGTAATGCATGCAGGATAAAACTGGGTCAGGAATACCCGGGAAGCCTTTGCTTAAGAATTATCCAGAAAGTTTGGGTGAAAATGATAGAAGCAGAACAGACTGGTTTAGGCCATGTCTTAATCCACTAGTGCTGCTATCACAAAATACCACAGACTGGGTAATTTACAAAGCACAGAGATGCATTTCTTACAGCTCTGGAGAGACTGGGGAGTACAAGACTAAAGCTACTGGTGTTGCTCTCTGATTCCAAGATGGCGCCTCTTTGCAGTGCCCTGAGAAGGTGGAAGGAGGAAGGGCCTCCTTGGGTTTTCTCCAGTTCTCTTATAAGGCATTTTTATAAGAACTCTGCCCTTATGTCTTAATTGCCTCCTAAAAGGCCCATCTCTTAATACTACCACAGTGGGGATTAAGTTTCAACATAAATTTTGTAGGGAACACATTCAAACTATGGCAAGCCAAAAAAGTTTTTTTTCTCAAATATCTTAAAGACTAGTAGAGTTTATAGATACAGTCTGGCTTCTTCAGGCATAGCTGGATCAGGAGGCCCCAATGCACCATCAAGACTCCTTTGCCACCTCCCCTTAGCACCATGGTCACTCTGGACTGCATCTTATCTGCTAAGCAGCTCATTAGAAAGGGACAGTGTCTTTCCAAATAATTTTATCAGAAGTAGCTGGATTGATTCCCATAGGCTTGGCTTGGGTCATGTGACCATCCTTGCACCAATGACCAAATAGCTGGGAGGGTTTTGTGTTCTGATTGGCTGGGCCTGGGTCCCTTGCTGTCTCTGCAGCTGAGGTTTGGAGTCAGGTCTGACTGAATCACAGGGCCAGAAAGAGGAGGAAGACTGGCTTCCCAAGAACAACTGGGTGCTGTTCACAGAAGATGGAGTGCAGACGCTGGTAAGGCAGAGCTTGCTGTGTCCAGGGCAGCTTCCAAAGTCGAAAGACTTATCAAAAGGCAGCAATCAGGCCCTGCATGGTGGCTCACACTTGTAATCCCAGTACTTTGGGAAGTTGAAGCGGGAAGATCACTTGAGACCAGGAGTTGGAGACCAACCTGGGCAGCAAAGCATGATCTCGTCTTGACAATAAATAAAAAAATTAACCGGGCATGGTAGTACTGTGCACCTGTAGTCGCAGCTACTCAGGAGGCTGAGATGGGAGGGTCACTTGAGCCCAGGAGGTTGAGGCAGTGGCGAGCTGTGTTTATGCCACTGCACTCCAGCCTGGGTGACAGAGTGAGACTCCTGACTTACACATTTTTTAAAAGGCAACAATTAGCTGTTAGGTTACTTGCTAGTTGAAGTGCATGTTGTTTTTACAAATCTTCCTGAGAACATTTTTTCAGAATCCTTAGTCTTGCTATGCAATTATTAGAGGACATATTCCATTAAACTTCAAGACAGTGAGATGATTTGTTGTGTGAACCCTACAAAGTGGATAACAAAACACTGATTTTGTTTTTTTAAAAAGACATTTGGAGAGCCTTCAAGTTCAGATAATTATCTTTCCCAAGTGATCTTCAGGGGACAAAGTGAACAAAAAAATGCTTATCCATATATGTAAATTGTGCCAAGAAATACCATTTGTTAAACGTCTCTCAAACAAGAGACCCTGAGAAGGGCCTGATGCTGTCAGACACTCAGGTTGTCCTGATGCTTTTAATAAGGAGGCTCTATCTAGCCAGTTGTACAGGCCATGGGCCAGCAAGCTTGCTACAGTCTACTCCCAAATTCCTCCTCAATTTCCTGTGGAATTCTTCCTTTTTTCCCTTTCCTTTTATCTTTTCTGAAATTTTTTAAATTCCCTTTTCAGCATGAATCAGCTTCCTGGCTATTTATAAGAACTGTGTGCCACCCAGAGGTGACTGGATTTTCAGACAGAAACAGGAGCATTTGTCTCCTGCATACCTTCTCACCTTGAATGTGAAGTGAAACATGACCGGACCTGGGATTTTGGTCAGGGGTCACCACAACTAGAGGAGGGTGGTGGCAGTCAGGGTACTTGGCAAGTAACAGACAGACAGACATACAAAAATCCCTCCAACAGGAGTAAATGTTGCAGGAGTCTATTGGCTCATGTAACTTAAGTGCCTGGAGGTTGTAAGGCTTCAGGTGTAGTTTGATCAAGCTTCAGCATCCCTTCTCTCAAAGAAGGCAGGAATTTTCAGCTGCTTTATTCACTGACCTAGGTACCCGGAACAATATCTAGAACAATGAATATTTTTTGAATGTGCAAAATTCATTCTCTCTGGGTTGGTTTAGCCTCAGGCTGGACAGAGCAGTAGATGATGAGATGATGTCTTTCTCTCTATTCATCTTTCCTCTTCTCTCTCTCTCCCTCTCTCCTTTATTTTTCTCTCTTTAGTGCACCCACTTGCACCCAAGTCTTCTAGTGTTTTACAGAGAAGGAAACTGGGGCCAGGACTCTGGAATACTCTGCTTTTAGACAGTCCTTTAGCCCTTCTATGAAAAACTCATGGCAGATAAATTTCTTCTTTAATTTTTCAGTCTGTACTTCATTTACATTCCGAAGGAGCAGCTGCCTCCCAGCCAGCTGGACAAGAAGCTGAGATTCATTCATAGTCCTGCTGGTATATAGATTCTCAAATTGGCAGCAAACCCCCTTCTAATCATAACCACTGTCAGTTTCTGAAAAGGGAATACGTGGCGGCTTGACCATCCCACTGGGAGCCACTGCTACCACCGTCCTGAAGTGGAGCGCTGAGAGTGTCCCGGGACCCTCAGGCTGGGTCTCCAGAGCTGGTGGGCTCTTCTGGCTCCAGCTGTTCTGAATATAAACTCTTTTCTGCCTGTGGTGCATCCTGAAAATTCACTGTGTCGTGTCTTGACTAAATGTACCTTGAACGTGAGCTCACTGGAATCTCCTGTTATTTATTTCAAACGTTTAATTTTTTTTTTTGTCCTCTTATTTGAAAATGTCTCATATCCTTGGGCTGAGCCTCTTGACAGGGGAAGGAATGTTCCTGCTTCTCCTGCCTCTCCCTGTGAATTGCATGAGGGGGACCCAAAAGACTCCTGAATTTATTTTTTAAAAATTGTGTATTTATTCTTATGTGTTTCAACTTCAGCCACCTTCAACGTACTCTCCATTTGATGCAGTACTCCTATTAAGATGCTTGTTCCAATGCTCAGTTTTTTTAATTCATCAGTTTTGATATCTTTCAGTGCTCCTGCCATTTTTTGTTTCACCTCTTCCACGTTGGCAAAAAGTTTTCCTTTGAGTTTCCCTTTGAGGACTTTTTCCGTCTGGAGAAACAAAAAAAGTCACTCAAGGTGAGATCAGGTAAATAAGGAGGGTCATGTTGTTTTTAATAAAAACTACTGAACACTCAGCCTGATGTAGGCAGGCACACTAGTAAATTACCCATCGTGAAATGGGCAAACACGTTGAAAGAATCTCCTCCCAAAAATCTTACTGGAGCTGAACGCAGTCTCTCTCAATAATGCTAGCTGGTACACTGATGCCTTTGGGTTCCTAGAACACTTACCTAGTGGGGCAAGCCTGCACTACAACGGGTCCACCTTCTAAAAAATAATTCCGTTTTTTGGGGGTCCCCCTTGCTTATCAAGGAGACACCCCTGAGGACACTGGTGACCATGACATTTTTCTGGAAGACTGACTCTTCTTGACTAACGAATTAACCAAAGGTAAGAAGGAGGCATGAACAGAACCCAACAAAATGTACGTGTTTTGAACTTCAATCCAGGCCTCGGAATCAATGGCAGTGTGTAACAGACGCCACATAGTTGCCAGAACTTTTAAAATGGGCCTGTGTTATGAGACTGAGAATCCTCAGAGGCTGGCCAGAGATAACACAAGGAGAAACCAGGAGTCTGTCCAGCTTTCATGTGGAATTTGCAGTAGTAATCCGGGCTAGGGTCCACATAATTGCATGCATGCTCCACCAGATCATTTGAGCATACCATGTTGTTTCCCATCTCTCAGTGAACCCAGACAGAGAAGGCACCATTAACAACCTATTTCCAAGTTGTCCCTTCCTCTCAGTCCTTCAAGCTCCCCACCCAGGTAAGATGGGGAACTAGGTGGGATAGATGGCAGAGCAGACAGGCAAACAAACAATCCTTCTTCACGAATGGGTGGCAACCCATTGGTGTAAAGGTCCCTGGGTAGGCAGGAATAAAGGTAAGGCAGGCTCATCACATTCGCAGCACATGAATCAAAACTAGGATAGAAGGGTGAGTCTATAGATGACTGAAAGAAAGTTGCAAAATATCTTAGGCTCCAACCTAGTGTGAAATGTCGCAGAGTTCAATGTCAAGTCTCGTGTTTCGATCTGTGGCCTCCATCCATGAATTGATCCACATCATTCCAAATCAGTGAAAGGCCTGAGTTTAACCTCCTTCCTGAGTTAGCCGGTGTCTTCCTGTTCTCTCATCAAGCTTCCTCCAGATCTGTGGTTTTTATCCACGATCCCTTTCCTCCCGGAAGTGGTTTCTGGAGCTGTATGGGAATGTACAAGGCTACCCGATGCTGTAGCCTCTCATGACAATGCCTTCCAGCCCTCTGGGACCCACTTGGGGGACAAAGTGGGAACTGTGGTCCCCAGAGCCACAAATAGGATAAGAAGCTTCATGGACAGGGGCCAGGTAGAGGCTTCATGGTGCTTTGGGGTAGGCCGGCTGGGCCATGGAGCTGGAGATGTCTAGAATACGCTGCACATCGCTAGCTGTGGGACCCTGTGGCTTCCCATGTCCAGCTGAGCATTCCCCAGCCTGGAAGTGCTTGGATCTTAAGGACTCTGCCTTTTTTGTTTGTCTCAAGATCTTTATCAGAGCTAAAGACTTTTTTTGGGGGGGGGTCTATGTATGAACAGTTTAAATGGTCTCAAATATTTCCCTTTTTATTTTTAATTTTTTTCCTCTCCCAATCCCGAGTACACACACACACACACACACACACACACACACACACACACACACACACACACAACCTTCTGTGGATACTGGATATGGAACCAATTACTCTAGGTTGCAGTAATTACTTTTATATAACTAGAGTTGAGGACTTGTGAACCAATTCCATACCCATTAGCAATGTGCGCTTGAGCCAAGATTTTTTTTCCTTTCTTTTTTTAACAGGACTGGACAGTGTTGGATCCTTGGGGGAAATAAAAAACCCAACACTTTTTTTTTTTTTTAAACTGACAGCACATTCCATCCACTCGGCAATGTAAAAGTAATGAAGATATAAGTGTAAGAAAACCTATAATTGAATTTCAACATGTAGTGAGCATAGTTGAATACCCCTACCACCACTGCCAATCCCCCTGCCTCTCCCCACCCCCCTTAACCCCTGTGGCAGAAAGTACCAGTGCAGCCAACTAATCTGCTCAGGGAACCCAGCACAGGGAAATGTTTCTGGATTGTGTTTCCGGCTGTGTTTTCCATCCGAGGCAGAACAGAACCAGCCTTCCCTTGGACATGGGCTTCAGGCCAAGTCAGGGAACACCTGAGTTGCCCCTGACAAGACTGCTATCAGATGGTTATTTAAAGACCAAAGGTAGAAACAGTGACCCTGAGAAACAGAAGTGTCCGGGCTGGAGCCCTTCTCCTGGGCTTCCACTCCATTTTGCTTGCCAGGGCTTCTGGGCCCCCCCATATGATGGCTGGAGGTGTGTCTGTCCCCACAGTCCAGAGCTGGGGCAGCCCCTCAGGGGAGTGCTTCCTGGTGTCAGCCCTCTGGTGTCAATGTTAGGGGCTAGTTAGATTAACCAGGCTGATTAGTTCCCACATTGGAGGATGCCTTTGCTGTGTGGAGGGAGTGGGAGGAGACTAGAGTGAGATGTGCTTCCTTTGAACATTCCTCATTGATGACTCACCACCAGGTGCCCCGACTTCCCCAGCTGCTCTGTCTCTGCAGTCACTTCCCTGGAGATGAGCCCTTCTGATTTCTTGTCCTCTGCCCTGCCTGGCTTCCTGGCTGAGGAGGGAATGAGCAGAGAAGTCCCCAGAAGCTGTGCTCTGGTTCTAGGATGGTTTCTTCTGGAAGCCATGGTGTGGGCCTGGCAGGCCTCAAGCCAGTGAGTGGTAGCTGGGTGCTTTGTGCCTTGGGCACCAGGCTAAAAACAGGTTGGGTTTGGATACCTCCCTGTGAGTCCCACAGTATCTACCACTCCCTATTGTCTCCTGCCTAACCTTTTATCTGTTTCTTTTGAGTTCTCTGCTGGGCCCCGTTTGAGTTTGGCCCCCACTAGAGAGAGGTCACAGGTGCTGTTCTGCATGGCGATCGTGGCAGACTTCCACAGGGGTACTCACCCACTAGTTGGCTTCTGCCCCCAGTCGCTTGGGCTGAGGATAGGCTCAGCTGCATTGCTGTCTAGTCTGTGGGGTGATGACATTCTGTTTTCAGGCCAGGGGAGGTAGCACGGGCTAGGGGGACTGGGTACCTGTGGAACCAAGCCCAGTCTCCCAGGTCTTGGGCCCGGGTTGGACCTGGAGGGAAGTCCCTGGGATCAGCTGAGCAGGCAGCCTCCATCGGGACACCCAGACCCTTCAGCTGTTGCAAGTCCTAGTTGGAAGAGACATTCCAGGGACATTCTTTCTGTCTGCAGCAGGGACTTGGCCTGAAGCTTGAATCAAAAACCGGAACAAACTGCACCAGTTTGCTCAACCTCGAATAAAATTCAAGTACTTTTTTTTTTTGAGTTGGAGTCTCACTCTGTTGCCCAGGCTGGAGTGCAGGGGAACACGCATGGCCACCACAGCCTCAACCTGCCAGGCTCAGGTGATCCCTCTGCCTCAGCCTTCCAAGTAGCTGAGCCCTCCTGGAAACTCAGGCGCACGTTACCATGTCCAGCATATTTTTTGATTTATTGTATAGACAAGGTTTCACCAAGTTGCCCAGGCTGGTGTCGAATCCCTGAGCTCAGGCAATCCTCTCGCTTGGCCTCTCAAAGTGCTGGGATTACAGGCTTGAGCCACTGCACCCGGTCGAAGTGCTTTTTAAAAATATCACTGAGAACCAAACCAGGGTTCTGGGTTTTGGTCTGATTTGTTTTCCCACCAGAGAACATTTAGAGGACAAGGCTGAGCTGGAACAGGACGGAAAGGGAACTTGAAGAGATGCTCTGGGTGGATTATGGGTTCAGCTAGCTCATGGGTGGGAAAACTCTAGAAGGCAGAGTGAGGTGTGAGGGCTCACATGAGGAGCACTGCTGGGTAAAGCTGAGGGGGCAGGCCTCTGCAAGTTCATATCCCTGTGAACTGTGCGTGTGGCATGGGAGGCTCAGGCATTGCTACCAGGTAGCCGCAATGATTACAGGAAAGGCAGGCACAGCAATGTACACATGGCAGGGACTTTAATACAGTCACACATCAATTGATTTTTCTGAATTTACTTCCAGTCTATTCTGGGTCAGTCAACAGGTACTTAGTACCCAGCATTGGAATGAGGCAGATCCAAAAGAAATAGCAAAGATGTGACCCCTGCTGTCTGGAAGCCCATGGTACACTTTGAGGGGTGATCCTACACTGCCCGAGGAGATGCTGTCATGTTTACATAGTGTTCTCCACAAATTCATGTCTACCTGGAACCTCAAAATGTGGCCCTGTCTTTGCAGATATTATGAGTTAAAACTCTCAAGATGAAATCATCCTGTATTTAGGGTTAACCTTAAATCCAATGACTGGTGTTCTTATAATAAGAAAAAGGGACACAGAGACACACAGGAAGAGGAAGTCCATGTAAAATCAAAGGCAGAAATTGGAGTGATGCAGCCATAGCCAAGGAGTGCTTGGGGCCACCAGAAGCTAGAAGAGTCAAGTTTAATGTGGTTGAAAATTTGACAAAGGTGTGTGGTTTTTCTCCCCGTCCCCCACTTTCTTTTTCTGTTTGTGGCTTGATTTAGTCAATATCCTCAAAAGAACTCATCCATTTAGCATTGGTTAAGACATTATGGCTGGGTGCAGTGGCTCATGCCTGTAATCTCAGCACTTTGGGAGGCCAAGGCAAGAGGATTGCTTGAGTCCAGGAGTTCGAGAACAGTCTAGGTAACATAGAGAGCCTGGTTCTCTAAAAAAAAAAAAAAAAAAAAAAAAAATTAGCCAGGTGTGGTAATGTACGCTTATAGTCCCAGCTACTCCAGAGACTGAGGCAGGAAGATTGCTTGAACCCAGGATTTTGAGGCTGCAGTGAGCAGTGATCGTGCCACTGCACTACAGCCTGCGTGACAGAGCGATACTTGACTCAAAAAATAAAATAAAATAAAATAAAATAAAATAAAATACATTAGCAGAAGTCCTGCAAGTAGATTTTTGGCACCCACTAACCTGTCGAAATGTTCCCTAGCTTATCAAAAGCTTTTTGCAAGTCTGATAGCACTTAATACATCATTGGACCTTGATAGGATTGTGCAGCCAAGGCAGTACCGGCCTCATCCTCACTGTTTCCTTATGCTGTGCCACTTCCAGCGCTCCCTCTGGCCTTCAGTTCCTTCAGAGAAGAAGCATAAGATGTTTTTTTGTTTTGTTTTGTTTTTTGAGTTGGAGTCTCACTCTGTCGCCCAGACTGGAGTGCAGTGGCCGCTCCCGGCCACCGCAGCCTCGACCTGCTGGGCTCCGGCAATCCTTCCGCCTCAGCCTTCCGAGTAGCCGGAATTACAGGCATGCACTACCACGCCCGGCTGATTTTTTGATTTATTGTAGAGATGAGGTCTCGCTGCCCAGGCGGGTCTCGAACCCGCAAGCTCAGGCAGTCCACTCACCTCAGCCTCCCAAAGGCGCAGGATGCGTAAGATGTTTTAAATGTAGAACCTTTTTGATCACAGTACACGTCACTTAGGACAAACAAAGAGAGTTGAGGCAAAATAGATCATGTGATCTGTCTCAGTCTGCCTTGGTGTTCTGGAGAAATGTGTCTCTCTGGGAGTTCCCAGGGTCTTCAGTCCCACACTGTTTCTCATGCTTTCTCACCCCAAGACCCATAGCCTCCTCCTGACAGGTGTCCAGCAGCCTGCCCTCAACCTGAGCACTCCTCCAGTGTGCTTTGCTCCACGGTTTCCAATATGTTCACCCAGCATTATGCTCCAGGTGGAGCCGATAAGTGTGGTAGGAAGGAAAAAAGTCCAACATGACTGACTCATCACCTGTAATCCCAGCTCTTAGGGAGGCCAAGGTGGGAGAATCCCTTGAGTCCAGGAGTTCGAGGCTGCAGTGAGCCATGCTCGTGTCACTGCACTCACTTGGATAACAGGTTGAGACCCTGACTCAAAGAAACAAAAACCCCCAAAATAAACAAAACAAAAACTTGAAAAGAGATATATTGAACTTAGAAAGAAAAAGCAAAAAAAGAATTTGCTGTGTTGAGAAAGTCTTTAAAAACTGTCCATATGGAACTTGCTCTACGTAAATGGGGCAAATTTAAGATACTTTTGAGTATTTGAATGATTGTCTGAACATGTCATTGAGATAAAGGTTGAAATAAGTTTTGCTCCCAAGTGGAACCACATGTTTGATCCCTTGACACAATACAGACCCTTGAAGTGTCTGACCCTGTGTGAAAGTTTCTTCAAACGATGAGTTGCTGTGGGACTTTCCTTAGAGGGTATTTTTCAGAGCCTGTTTACATCTTAAGATTGTTCCTTGCTTAATTAAGAAAAGTATTGGGGTGATCATTGCCTGCAGCCTGGACTCTTGCTCATCAGGATCTGTAGCCATTGCAGGGGTTGTTTTCAGAGCTCCAGAGAAACTGTGTGTCACGAGAGCGCCACTGCATGCTGAGCTTGTGCACTTTGGGGTTGTGTGAGTGTTCCCAGGTCTCCATCCCTGGCCCTCCTGTGATGTCCCGCACACTGGGGCTGAGGCAGGGCAGTGAGTTCATTCACGCCCAGCAGCCAGACCAGCTTTAATTTGCTTCTGAGGTGGTTGAGGACTAGGGGAGCACTATTTATGGAGACTTGCACCCCTTCATTATGACCCAGTGCTGCTCAGATGTTTTTCTATGTGTCTGTTGAGGTATATAATTACCCTTTTTTTGACAATGAGCTTTCAGAATACAGAGATGACACACTCACACACACACACACACACACACACACACACACACACACACACACACACACACACACGAGAGCCTCCTGCAACCCACGGTGACCTGTTTGATCTCTTGGTGGCATTGCATGGTGATTTTAGCCTGTCCTTCAGGACTCGGCCTGAGCAAAGGGTCCCAGGTGGGCTAGCTTAGGAGATTTAGAAGCAGAGATGAACTGTGTCCTGGGTTCGTCATATCACTTGAATGGAAACTTCTATGGCAATGATAGTATCCACATGAAAGTGTTGCCGAGTAAAGGAAAGTGCTCCCAGGGGCCAAAGCTGGACACATTTGAGCAGCCGAGTCAGATAGTATCGATTGCATTCTCACCCCAAGTATAAAATAAGCATCTGTGAGTCCATATTGATATAAACAAATGATTGACACATTAAGAAATGGTGGAGAAGAAATAAATCTTCTGTGCAGAAAAATTCCAAATAACATATGAAGCTACTCAACCTTAAAGTCCTTGGGTGTGAAGTGTGCATGCCCACTCCTTCCAAGAAGAACACTGTGCAAAGGGGAAGAAAGCCATGTGACAGTGGAGAACCCTGACAAACACAACCTCAGACAGGTGGTCAAAGTCAACATCAGCAGTCACAAGCCATGCTGACAGCAGGTACCCTTGACAAGATGTGGTGAGAATGGCTCTTCGTCTCTGTGATCTTCCTCTGCAGATCCATCCCCGCAGTCGAATCCTCAGACAAGTTCTAAGAGTACCACGTCCTACAATATAGGCCTGGACAGGGGTCCTCAAAACCACCATGGTCACTAAAAGCAAGGATAGTCTGAGAAACTGTCACAGCAAAAAGGTACCTAAGCGGACAAGATAGCTAAATGTGGGGTGGAGTTCTGGTTGGGTTCTTGGAATGGAAAAGGACATCAGGTTAAAACTAAGGAAATTTGAATAAACTGTGGAATTCAGTTAATAAGAATGTATCAATATTGGTGTATTAATTATTAAAAATGTGTCACACTAATGTAAGATACTAATAATAGGAGAATTGTGGGGGAGGGAGTTGATAGGAACTCAGGACTATCTTTGCAATTTTTCTATAAATCCAAAACCGTTTTTTGTTCTTAAAAAGTATTAATTAACAAAATAAAGAAAGAGAAAAAAGTATACAGAGATGATTATAGCAAACCTTTGTGTTCCACACATACATAAATAATTGTCAAGATGTCATATTTATTTCAAGCTTGTTCAATAAATAACTTATTAAAGATGAAAAAAATGTTATTGGAATTGATCAACCAAACATATGGACGTGAAAGTACTACAGCATTCGTGATGGATTAAAGATGCTCACAGGTTCTTTGCCCCTCCCTATACAGGGTTCTGTGTCTCTGCGCTCTTTGAATCTGGTAAAAGTGATGTGGGCAAAAGTGATGCTTAGCTTTGACAAGTCTGGCTGCTTCTTCTTTCTCCCTTCTTGATCTCAGCAACCATGTTGTGAGGCAGCCCAAGCAGCCACACAGAGGAGCCTATGATCCATCTTCACCATAGTCTGTCTTCATGTGTCTAGTTGAATTCCTAGCCCACTGCTAGCATCAACCCACCAGACATGCGAATGAATCATCTGGGAAACAAACCTTCCAGCTCTGGTCAAACCACCCCAGCTGATACCACATAGAGCAGAGGTAAACAGCTCCTGCCAAGCCCTGCTTAAATTGCAAAGTCATGAGCAAATAAATGGTGGTTATTATTTTAAAACACCAAGTTTAAGGATGATCGGTTGCCTGGCAAAAGATGGCCCCAAACAGTACTGAACAGAAAGAAATATTTGACCCTGTGTCGTATCTTATATTTGAGACTAACCATTCCATCTATTCTTCCATAGGTTGAGATGTTTCCTGAAATATCTCACAAATTTCTGGGATGTCATCTTTTACAGCTTGTTCTACAGGCTCTGTGGTGTCCTAGCTCTTTGTCTTGGGGAAAGCTGTGGCCATGAGTCCCTTTTAAGGTGAAGAAGAGTGCCCTGCAGAGGAGAAAACCCACCCGATGCTCTAGGACTGCACTGTCTGATAGAGAGGCTGTATGTAGTCACCAAGCACTGGAAATGTGGTAGACTGAGACATGCTAGATGTTCATAGAACACACCCGATTACAAAGCTTTAGAGCTAGTCTTCACAAGAGAACGTAAAACACCTCATTGAAAATCTTATATTGATATGTGTTAAATTGATAATATTTGGATGTATTACATTAAATAAAATATGCTATCAAAGTTAAATTTGCCTGTTTGATTTTCTTTTGGAAAATTGTGTCTACTACAACTTTTAAATGACATATGTGACTTGTATTCCATTTCTACAGGACGGTGCTGCACTAGAGAAAAGGATTCTGGGTCGAATGTGTACTTTGGGAAGTCCTGCTATGTTATCCCTTCCTGGAGAATTACAGGGCATAGGAGTACATTCAAGGCTCTGAGCAGACCTTCAGAAAAGGAGTTTGTTTAATCCCAGGGCATGATCAGGATAGCGTAAAAATATCAAACATTAGTGAAAGAAATGAAGATCTAAGTACATGGAGGGACATACCCTATTCATGGATCAGAAGACTTAATGTTGTAACGTTATCAGCTTAACCCATATTTAACTATAGAGTCAATGCAATTCAAACAAATAGAAATATTTAATTGACTTTTCTCATGACTGGCCCCTCCTGCCACTCAGCTCCTGGTTCCAATATCTCCATTCTCAAGGTCTTCCTTGACTATTTTTTCTAAAGTGGCCCCCCTCCTGCCACTTACTCTCCATCACAGTGGTTTGTTTTATTTTCCTTCACATTTTCTCTCCTTGGATGAAATGAATCTTGTGTAACTCTCAGGGTTTGGACAGGAGACAGGTGGGACTCCAAGTGGGCGATGTGAGGGGCTTAGAAGGGGCTATTTATAAAGATGGGGAAGAGCTTAGGGAAACAGTGGGGATGCTGTAAGGGCCTGGTGCTGGCCTCAGTTGGGAGCCCACATCACCCCTGGGCTTGAAGGGGCAAGTTGGGGGGAGAGTCACTGCAGCCAGAAAGGAAGCTGGGTAGAGGAGCTGCCAGGCAGGAATCAAGGACTCTGTCAAGGGGAGGGAGCTGGGGAGGGAATTTACTGATCTCCCTCTCTCCCCAGCTCTGAACTGCTGCCAATCCTCCCATGGCCAAGTCCTCCAGAAATCAGAGGTGAGAGAGCCCTTTAACCATCTACCCTGGTTCACTGTTCATCTTATTCCTCCTTGCTGTGGGTTTGCTCATCACTGTAAATGCTTAATGCATATTTGCTGTGTAATGGAATGAATGGGCAAGTACGTAAATAGTTGCATATATTTTAGAGGCTTTACGATTTTACTCTATCTTACTTTTTGCAGTTAGATCTACGATCCATCTGGAATTGTGTGTTGTGACGTAGGGATCCAAATTTATTTTTCCCATATGGATATCTAATTGACCAAGTACCACTGACGAAAACAGACCATTGTTCTCCCTCCCCTGTTGCACTCGGTGTCACCTTTGTCACAAATCAGGTGATTGCATAGTGTGGGTCTTTTTCTTTTTTTCCTCAGTATTGTATCTCATGAATCTATTTTTATAACCTTTAGCTACTAACATACTGCCTTTATAATAAGTTTTGTTATTTGATAGTTGAATCTCCCAAGTTTGTTCTTTTTCTTCAAGATTGCTTTGACTTTTTTTTTGCCCTTTCTATTCCCATGTAAATTTAATAATTGACTCATTAAGTTACACACACACGCACACACACACACACACACACACACACACAAACCTTTTAGAATATTTGTTTGAATTGCATTGAATCTATAGTTAAATTTGGGTTAAAATGATAACTTTACAATATTGAGTCTTTTAATCCATGAATATGGTGTGTCCCTTCATTTACTTAAATCTTCATCTCTTTCACTAATTTTTGATATTTTTATGCTAATAGAAACAATATTCTTTTAAAGTTTTATTTGCCAGTTTCTTGTATTCATATAGAAATACAATTGAGTTTTCCATCCAATTGGCTTTCCTAATCAGTGACATTCCAAAATTCAATTATTTTATTTATTTATTTATTTATTTATTTATTTGAGTTGGAGTCTCACTCTGTCGCCCAGACTGGAGTGCAGTGGCCGCTCCTGGCCACCGCAGCCTCGACCTGCTGGGCTCTGGCGATCCTTCCACCCCAGCCTTCCGAGTAGCCGGAATTACAGGCATGTGCTACCACGCCCGGCTGATTTTTTTGATTTATTGTAGAGATGAGGTCTCGCTGCCCAGGCGGGTCTCGAACCCACGGGCTCGGGCAATCCACTCACCTCAGTCTCCCAAAGGCACGGGATTACAGGCTGAGCCACCTAGCCCGGCTCAAAATTCAATTATTAATGATAATTATTTTTCTAAATGTCCTTGTATATTTACTATGAACAAAATCATATGTTTTCTTATAAATAATGGTGGTTTTATTTTTATTTTCCAAATTGTATACTTTTTTTTAGTTAGAGGCTCACTCTGTAGTCTAGGTTGGAGTACAGTGGCATGCTCATGGCCAACCCAGCATCAACTTGTTGGGCTCAGGCGATCCTTCCACCTCAGCCTTCCAAGTAGCAGGAACTACAGGAGTGTGCTACCACACCTGGCTACTTTTTTGATATATTGTAGAGAGGTCTCACCAAGTTGCCCAGGCTGGTCTCAAACCCCTGGGCACAGGCAATCTTCTTACTTCGGCCTTCCAAACTCCTGGGATTACAGGCTTGAGCCACCGTACCTGGCCTGTACACTTTTTTCCTTGTCTTTCTTTTGGCGCTGTCTAGAACCCACAGTTCAATATTTAATAACGGTGGTAAAAACGGGAATTCTGAGAATTTCTCATTCTCAGGCAAAAAGCTTTCAATATTTTATCATTAAGTACAATACTTTAAGTTTTTTATTTTCTTTTGTTTTAACACTGTTTATTGGATTAAGGCATGTCCCTTCTGTTCCTGTCTGTGGAGAGGGGTTTTGGGGGCTTTTTTTTGGATCATGAATGTGTGTTGAATTTTATCAAAAGCTATTTCTGTGTTTACCGAGATGTTCAGATGATTTTCTTCTTATTCTGTTAATGTGATAAATTATAGTAATTTTTTAAAAATATGAAGCCAATCTTTCATTCCTGGAACAAATTCAACTTGCTCATGATTTATTATCATTTTTGCCTTTCACTGAAATCCAGTTTGCTAGCTTGGTATTTTTGCATCTCTATTCATAAGACTGATTGGCCTGTAATTTCCCTTTATGTCCTGGTCAATTTTTGGTGTCAAGGTTACAATGACTTCATTAAACAAAGCAGGAAATATTTTTTTCTAGTCTATGCAAATGTTTATATAAGTTTAGTATCATAACTTCTATAAACATTTGGAGAAATTAATTTGAAATTTATGTGGAGGAAAGCTGTCTGAGCCCGAGGATTTCTTTTTGTAAATATTATTATATATAGTTGCAGTATCTTTAATAGGTATTGTACTGTTTCAGGTTTTCTATGTATTTTACATTAGCTTTTATAAATTTTGTTTTTCTAAATGTTTTCCTTTTTATCTAAAATTTTACATTTATTAATACTAAATTGTTCATAATCTACTGTAACTATCTTTTAAATGTGTGTAGAGAATGGACTGATATTTTATTTTTTATTCAAACTGGTAATTTGTGTTTTCTTTATTACTTTATTATAAGGTTTGCCAGAAAGTTAACATTTTTCTTTTATAAGTGCCAACTTTTGGGTGTGTTGATTTTCTCTCTTGAAAGTCTGTTTTATATTTCATTAATTTCTGCTGTAAGATTTTAGTATTTCCTTCCTTCAAGTTTCTTTAGATAAAATTTGCTATTCTTTTCTTTTTTGAGATAAATGACTAGATTATTGATTTTCAACCTTTCCTCTCTTTAACATATATATTTAAGGCAATAATTTTTCTCTAAGCAGAAGTTTAACCATATTCTCCATATTTTGACTTGTCATATTTTCATTATCATTTAGTTAAACATATTTGCCAATTCTCAGTGAATTTTTTTTTCTTTGACCCATTTAAAAGTATATTGTTTAATTTCCAAGTATTTGGAGAATTTCTACTTATTTTGCTATTGATTTCCAGCTTAATTCTTCTGTGGTCAGAGAGCATATTTTGTGTGATTTTAATGCTTTGAAGTTTGTTGAAATTTCTTTTATGGCCAGCATGAATGTTCCATGTACACTTGAAAAAAGTACATTCTTTTGGACAGTGTTAGAATATGTCAATATATCAGATTTATTAATTGTGTAGTTTAGATTTTTATTCTGCTTTTTTTATATTTTATTGAGAAAAATTTGTTAAAGTCTTCCATTATTGTGAGTGCAGATTTGTCTATTTTTCTGTCAATTTTGGTTTCATCTATTTTATTTTGTTTCATATATTTTAAAGCTATGTTTATATGTATGTATAAATTGAGAATTTCTTGGGAGATTAACTCTTCTATCATTATGAAGCTTTTATTTTGTCTTAATTAGGCCTCTTGCCTTGGGTCTATTTGCTATTAGCAGAGCTGTACTGACTTTCTTTGGACAGTGTTTGAGTGGTAAATCTTCAATCTTTTAATTTTTTAGTTACTTTATATCCTTTAAGATGTCTCTAATAAGCAGCATACAGTAAGATATGATTTTTTAAAATATTTTATTTTAAAGATGTGGGATATAATTCAGGATTCGGTATACAAGTGGACATTGCACAGGTGAAGTTTGGGCCTCCCTTTGGACCCCACTTTGCCTAGTTTGAAATCAGGTACTCTTATTGATGTTGTATCCCCACCCCCACCCCAGCAGTATTCTGCTACTGCCAATCCCTTTCTTATAGTATTATGGTAAATGTTCAGGGTCCACTTATGTGAGAACATGTGGTACTCTGTTCTTTGCTTCTGTGACAGATCACTGAGTATTATAGATTTTAAATCCACCCAAGTTGCTGCAAAGTCCATATGTTTGTCTTTCTTTATGGCTGTGCAATATTCCATTATGTATATGTACCACATTTTTTTATTCAGTCCAGTTTCGATGGGAAGATTTGATTTTTCAAATCTAGTTTGATAATTATACACTTTAATTGAACTACTTACCCACTTATGTTTAATGTGATTACTGGTATCTAGAGTTGTATATCTGCCATCATGATACTTGGCCAAGTTACTGCATCATAAATGGAAATGAGAGTTAGTCCCTCCTTCCTGTCCCACTTTCTTCTGTCCTGTTCCTGTTCCTACTACATTGGCTGCTTCATCTTAGTTTTCCTTTGCTGTCCCTTTTTGTTTTTCCCAATTTTTAATTTTATTTTATTTGAGACAGGGTGCAAGGTGCAATGGCATGATCACAGCTCACTGCAGCCTCAAGCTTCTGGGTTCAAGCAATCCTCCTGCCTCAGCGTACCAAGTAGCTGGGACAATAGGCATGTGCCACCATGCCTGGCTAACTTTAAAGTTTTTTTGTAGAGACAGGGTCTGGCTATGTTGTCCGGGCTGGTGCTGAACTCCTGGCCTCAAGTCATCCTCCTACCTCGGCCTCCCAAAGTGCTGAGATTACAATCATGAGCCACCACACCTGGCCCCAGACTTCTAAATAATGAAGTTTCCTCTTACTCAGTCCTCAGAATCATTTATTCTCGACTCGCTCCTTAAATGATTTCATCCATTCTCAAGGAGTTAAATAGACGCCAATTCCCAAATGTATAGCTCCACCCTGGACCTCTTTCCTGAACTCCAGAGACATATATCCAACATCGTATGTCACCATTTCACTGCTCACAGGTATCTCAAAGCCAACATCTTAAAAATGGAGGTCCTAGTAGAGTAAGCAAGTCCACGCTGTCCTTTCTGTAATCTTCCCCCCTCAGCAAGTAGTAGCCCCATCTTCTCACTCGTTAGGCCAAAGCTTTGTGGTCATTCTGGACTCCTCTTTCTTCTCTTACAGCAGAGAAGAAAGACTTGTTCTTGCTCTATCTGAGAATATCCATCATCTGCCCACTTTTTACCACCTCCTTTGCCATCAGCAGGGGCCAAGCCTCTGTTGTTTCTCACCCACTGAACTGCACTGGCCTCTGACTGCTCTCCTCCATCCTGTCCAGCTTCCAGACAGCCGAGTCTCCACCCGGCTGCTGGAATGATCTTAAACAAGTCACGTCACGCCACTTCTACATTCAAGACAAAGATGGCTTTCTATCTTGGTCTGAGTAAAAGCCAAAGTCCCTACCGTGGCCTGTGGAGCCCTGGCTGATCTAGCTCCATGCTATCTTTCTTTCCCATTCATTCTGCTCCAGTCAAACTGCCCTCCCTGCTATTCCTCATAAATATCAACCACACTGCCACCCCAGGCCCTTTGCACATGTTGTACCTCTGTGTGCCTCATATCTTTGCACGAGTCACTCACTCACTTCCTCCAAGTCTCTGTTCTAACGTTTCCTTCTGGACCATCTTATAGAAAATCTCAAAGCTCTTTTCCTCCATGACCCTCATCTCCTTGACTCTGTGCCATGTTTTTCCATAGCCCTTACCACTATGTGGCTTATTATATATTCTTTTGTTGATTTATCTGCACTCAGTTTCCCTCCACCATAAACTTTGAGCCACAGAACTTTGTTTTAGTCACTGATGTTCTCCAGATCCTCAGTCAATATCTGGCATACAGTAGGCCACCAATAAATATTTATAAAATGAATGAGTGGAATGCCTTTTCACAACAATCTTGTGAAGCTGACAGGGCAGGTGCCACTATCTGCTTACTGAAGAGGAAGCTGAAACTCAGAGCCTTGAGGTGATTTATAGAAACCACACAGCTGTTAAGTGGCTTAGCTAGGACTCAGGCAAATCCCTTTTGGCTCAGTTAAGGGCTCATTCCACAGCAACACACGTCTCAGCCGTGGTGGATTCCATCCTGACAGCCAATGATGACAAAAGTTGGAAAGCGAGATTCAGGCAGATTCTGAAGTCTCTTTTGTTCCAGTTCCCTCATAGATCAGTAATACCAAAAGAAAAAAAAAGACCTAAGATGTATGTGTTTTCTTGAAAGTTCCATGGGTAAAAAGAAGTGGGAGCTGAGAGAATGAGCTCGAAAGAGGTAAGGGCTGTGGTCAGGAATATCCCCTCAGGGTTCTGAGAGGTGGCATCATATATAATGAGTGTTTGGGAAGATTTTTTTCCAACATCACATATAAATTCCCTCAGATTATGGAACTGAAGAAAAATTCATCCATTCATTCAACAAATATTTAGATAAATCAACTGCTCTTGGCACTGGGAATAGAGTACTGAACAAAACAGACAAGGCCTTGTCTGTTTCCTCCAGAGGGAAAAAATAAAGTCTAAGTAAGCTATCACTAGATGAATGAATTTCCAAAGAACATGGAGTTTGCTGTCTCTAGCACATTCAGTAATTTCTTAGATTACTTCCTTGTTGAAAGGAAGGACTTGTAATTAGAAGCCAGAATTAGGAAACCATATGATATGGCAGGTTGGAGACATAACTAGATACACACATGCCAAGTCATAGGAGGAGGCAGTTAGGGAAAGATACCAGTGGGAGAAGTGCAGAGTAACTGGTTTTTGGCAGGGCCAATGAAAAATCTGGGTGGGAAAACATTTCAGAGCATCCAGAAAAATCCATTCTTCTCTTGTGCTTGATATGTAGACTATATTTCCTAGATATGGTCATGTGACTGAGTTCTAACCAACAGAATGTGAAGGGAGGTAGGTGATGATGATGATACAACTTTAGGTCTGGACCTTAAAACTTCTTTGGAGGACTTTTTAATATGGCAGAACTGCCACTGGCCTGGGTCCCTGAATGACTGTATGGAGTAGAGTTGTTGTTTACCTGAATCCTTGCTACACAGAAGGGATTACACTTCATATTTTACTTTAGAAATGTGGAAGTTTTGAAATTCTTAAAAAAATTTTTCACAGATTCTTTGGAGGCTATGAAAGAGACTCTTGATAGGCAGTATATACTTTGAGCTCCTCTGCATTTCCCAGGCTCCCTTGCAGTTAGGTTGGTCACATGACTGAGTTCTGGCCAATTGATTGTGGAGAAAGAAGATAGATGCTACTTCCAAGCCTCAGTCATAAAAATTGCTATCCATTTAAGCTAAAGCTATCCATTCTTTAGCCAGTGAATAGCAGGGCAATTTTAAAGCCATAAGATGTCAGAGCCACAATATAAGAGGAGTCTATGTCCCTGGATTAGCATTTGGAGAAGAGCCACCTAGAAGTGTGACGTGACCATCAGACTTTGCATACAGATAAATCTATTTTTATTACTTTTAGCCTCTGACATCTTAGGTTATTTCTAATGCAGTTAACCTACACTGACTAATGCAAGGTCTGTTTGTTGCTGCATTTTAGCCTACTTTCAGTAATGTGCTAAATGTCCAAATGGACCCAACCCAAAGGGATGAAAGTATCAGCCCTGGAAATGGACTGAACAAGTTATCAGACATCATACAAAGACCATGAGAGAAGAGATGAGGACTGTTTTATTCCACACTGTCCCCAGTGCCTATCATGGTCCCTGGTTCTGTAGTAGGAACTCAAAATTATATTTTGAAATGATCACGAATGGCTGAATGTCCTTTTTTCTGGTTTTTTTTGACATATTCTAACTAACAACCCAAATCCAATTCTAAGTTTCACAATCTTAATCAGAATAATTATTACATGTGACTTTTAAAGAAGGATATAGATATTTTGGAGTCCTATAATCCTTTATCGGTTTGTGACTTTAAAGGCATGTAATCTCTCTGGGTCTCTGTCCACTAATTTCCAAACAGGGGTGATGCTTCTTATCTTTCAAGTGTACAGTGGAGACTGAATGAGTACTGTCTGTAATGAATCTAGCTCTCACTCTGCTACCACACTGGTCTTGATTAGATATTTGTTTACTTATGGTGCTGACAACACGTATCATGAAATGCTCAGAATAGACCCAAGATGACTAATGGTTTACGTGGTGTGGCTTAAGGAGAAAGACCCAAGTAACTCAAGACATTCCACTAGGTTAGAGGAGGCTCATTCCACAACAACACATGAAAATCAATGTGTAAAAAGGAGCACTTGCTTTTAAGCATGTGCAAGGTCACTCCATTTACCTTACAAGGGAATGAGCGACAACTAGGAGTAGTGAAAACAGTTGGCTTTGGAGCTGGACCTGGGTTTGAGTCTTGTTCATTTAATACTTAAGCAACCTTTACTGAGGTCTTACTCTGTGCCAGCAGCTGTCTTAGGCACCCAAGATCCAGTGCTGAAAAAGACAAAGGCTGTACACTCCAGAAGCTTTCGTGTCAGTGCAGGAGATCGCCAATACATAACTAAACAAAGAAATAAACAAGATCACATCTGTGCTACAAAGACACGTGACAAGTTTATTAACTGGGAATTCATCCAAGCTATGTTTACCTCCCATGAGCCTCGGCTATCCTCATCTGTATAATAAGAAACCAGTCTCTGTTTTCCTCGTTGTGGATTAAAATGCTACATGTAGAGCATGCTTAACACAGTCTGGCTTGAGGTGAATTGAATGAGGAGTCAGTGGCAGTTACTGTTGCTGTCACGGAGCTCAAAGATAAGAGGCGTGTTAGACCGGAAGCTGAACATCTCACTCTGACAGCCCACATTGTCCCATATTATCAAAGACTGGTTATAGAGTAAGTTGAAAAGATGATAGCAAAAGAGTCTTTCCTGGGTAATGCATCTGTTGTGAATATTTTAGTAGCAACTGATAGAAAATTTAACTGACTTACACAATATAAGGAATGTATCGGTTGGTATTACTGATCACTCCAGAGGCAGACTTACTATAGGCATAGCTTGATCCAGCACCTGAAACCAACAGTCCAGTTTCTTTCTTTCTTTCTTTTTGAAATTCTCTTCATCCCTCAATGTGTTATCTGCTTTGTGTTGCTATAAAGAAATACCCAAGACTGGGTAATTTATGAAGAAATGAAGTTTATTTGGCTCATGGTTCTCCAAGCTGTACAAGAGGCATGACTCCAGCATCCGCTTCTGGTGAGGGCCTCAGGCTGCTTCCAAGAGCTTAATACAAAAAAAACTGGACTACCTCGTTGATATTTTTCATATTGAGTACATGTTTAAATTATAATATTTTGGAATATTGAGTTCAACAAAAATATATTATAAAATTATTTTTAATTGTCTGTTTGTTCATAGCCAATATGTAAAGCTTAAGATTAAATGCAAAGCTTCTGTTGTATTTCTGTTGGCTGGTGCTGCTCAAGGCAGGAAGATTCTGGAATTGGTGAGGTGGGGGAGATATCCGGAGGGCCTTGTGACAGGGAGAATAGGTTCCTGTCCTCTTATACCATTCTGAGGTTCATGTGCCACTTTGTTTCATTTAATCTTATTTTTATATACAGAAAACTCACTCTTCTTGGTGTTCCAGGAGTTTTGGCAAGTACATAAAGATGTATAACTCCCACCACCACCGCCCTTATGGAACAGAACCATTCTTCATCCATGAGCAACCTTTGAATCAGCCACCCTCTCTTGACAACCGTTAATCTGTTCTCTATCTCTACACCTTTGCTTTTTCCAGAATATCATATAAACGGAATCACACTGTGTGTAAGCTTTGAGTCTGGCTTCTTTCACTTAACATAATGCATTTGCAATTCATCCATATTGTCATGTGTAACAGTAGCCTGTTGTTTCTTTAAGTGCTGAGTAGTATTCCGTTATTGGATGTACCACAACTTGTTTCTGCATTACCAATTGAAATACACTTGGGTTGTGTATTAGTGTTCCCCAGAGTAACAAACAGGACATGTGTGCATATGCATATATACTGAGGGTGCCAAAAAAGTATAGATTTTTTTTTTGGAGTCTCACTCTGTCGCCCAGACTGGAGAGCAGTAGTATGCTCCTGGTCACCACAACCTCGACCTGCTGGGCTCCAGCGATCCTTCCACCTCAGCCTTTCAAGTAGCTGGAACTACAGTGCACACTACCACGCCCGGCTAATTTTTTTTTGATTTATTGTAGAGACAAGGTCTTGCCAAGTTGCCTGGGCTGGTCTTGAACCCATGGGCTCAGGCAATTCACTCACCTCAGCCTCCCAAAGTGCTGGGATTACAGCCTGAGCCACTGAGCCTGGCCAAAAGTATACATTTTAAGAAGGAAAAAACTGTATTAAAATTGCAATACTCAATATATACTGATAACAAAAGATGAATACAAGTCACATTTGACTTCTGCAATTTCAAGAGGTGCTCAAAGTGGTTACCATCAGTGTCCAGACACTTCTGATTATGGCAAATATCTCTTAACATTTCTTAAAATTATGTGTGTAAGCCGGGCTCGGGGGCTCAGCCTGTAATCCCAGCACTTTGGGAGGCTGAGGTGAGTGGATTGCCTGAGCCCGCGGGTTTGAGACCCGCCTGGGCAACTTGGTGAGACCTTATCTCTACAATAAAATCAAAAATTAGCCGGGCGTGGTAGCGCACGCCTGTAGTTCCAGCTACTTGGAAGGCTGAGGCGGAAGGATCGCCGGAGCCCAGCAGGCGAGGCTGCGGTGGCTGGAAGCGGCCACTGCACTCCAGTCTGGGTGACAGAGTGAGACTCCAACTCAAAAAAAAAAAAAAAAATTATGTGTGTATACATTTTTTGGTACCCCAGTATATTGATTTATTTTATATAATTGGTTCATGCAATTATGGAGGCTGGTAAATTCATAATCTGCAGGGTGAGCTGGCAGACTGGAGAACCATGGAAGAGCTAATGTTTGCAGTTCAAGTCGAAAGGTTTGGCGGACTTTTGTTCTATGTAGGCCTTCAACTGATTAAATGTGGCTTACCCATATTATGGAGGCAATTCACTTGACTCAAATTCCACTGATTTGAATGGTAATCTCATCCAAAACATCCTCTTGAAAACATACAGAATAATGTTTGACCAAATATCTGGGCACTGTGGCCCAGTCAAATTAACACATAGAATTAGTCATCACAATTTGTTTCCAGATTTAGAGATTACCATTAAAGTTACTACAAACATTCATATATAGGTTTCTTTGTGGACATAAGTTTCCACCTGGGAGTGGAATTGTTAGATCATACGGTGAGTGTCTAACTTTACAAGAAACTGACAGTCTTTCAAAGTATCTGTACAATCTTGTGCTCTGACCAGAAGTGTGTGACAGTGTATGAGACTTACTGTCT
Organism: Cephalopachus bancanus; assembly: GCA_027257055.1. NCBI lineage: Eukaryota > Metazoa > Chordata > Mammalia > Primates > Tarsiidae > Cephalopachus > Cephalopachus bancanus. The sequence goes on from JAPVLO010000007.1 coordinate 1,282,893, forward strand.
TGCCTCCTCTCTAGCACATGGTATGGTCAGTTAAAAAAAAATTTTTTTTACTTATACTAATAGGTGTGTAGTGTATAGCTTATTGTGGTCTACCCTGCGTTTCCCTAATGACATCTCTTTATGTGATTATTTTCCAGCCATATCTTGGTGAAATGTCTGAATCTTTGGTTCATGTTTTTATTGGGTTGCTTTTTTTTTATTATGGAGTTTTGAGAGTTCTTTATATATTCTGGATACAAATCCTCTGTCAGGTAGGCAATTTGCAAATATTTTCTCCTAGTCTTTGGCTTGTCTTTTTATTCTCCTTACAGTGTCTTTTGAAGAGCAGAAGTTTTTAAATTTGATGAAGTCCAATATTAATTTTCTTCTGCATGGATTGTGATTTTGGTGGCATATATAAGGACTTTGCCCAATCCGAGATCCCAAAGATACTTTTCTACAGTATCTTCGAGAAGTTTTAGTTTTTTGGCTTTGCATTTGGGCTAACTTATGACTAGGTGTGAGTTATGGATCAAATTTCTTTGCTTTTATTTTTTTTGGCACAAGAATGTTCCATTGTTTTAGTACCATTTGTTTAAAGAGACTATCTTTTCTTCATGAACTTGCCAATGCAATTTGTTGAAAGTCAGTTGGCCGTCTTTGTGTATTTGTGTGAGTGTATTTCTGGTCTCTTGATTCCCTTCTACCGGTCTTTGGGTTTATCCGTCCATAGCTCTAGGTATTTCAGCAGTTGCTATGCTGTCTCTGCACCCAAATTCAGAAGTAGCCCTTCCCAACTTACGGGGGAACATGGTGTTATTTTTAAGGGGTTTGCAATTCTATATGTGCACAGATTATTTCTGTATAACACATGTCAACACTTAAGCGTCAATTTTTCTATTTCTCAATTTGCAAAATGAGTTGAGAAGACCATGCAACTTTCTTCCTATAATGACTTTATTTATTTTAAAGATTCCCCATTTTATCAGGATTGGAAACTTAATCTTACTCATTTTGGGACTTCCTTCTGGCTCTCCCAGGGCTGCATCTCTCTCTAAGGTGCTTGGGTTGTGCCCTAGCACTGAGAGGGAACCGTGCACAACCTCTGAGATAAGCTCATCCCTGCCTGTTTCCTGGGTGTCCGCTCATGCAGGTGTTGTGCGATCTTCTGGTTTGTTCCCACCTGCCAGCAATCTGGGACATTTCTGTGTTCATCCTGGGGGCCTAGGAATTGAATAGGCTGTGGGAAACTCTGTGACATGGTCTTTAACTCTTCTATCTAGATTTGTTCTCTGTGATATCTCTTTGGCTGCAGTGCCATGCTGGCCAGGGCCACTTTAGAGTCCTGCCAGTTCCTGGGGTTCTTTACTAAGGAAGAGGGTGTATGTGCCCTGAGCTATCTGATTATCAAACACATCTCAGTTCCTTTTCTGGACTTACCCTGGATGCTGGGCAGGGTGGAGGGCCTCTTTGTAGGCACTCAGCTTTATCCGGTCTCTCTGCCTGTCACTTTCTGAGTCCGTCCCCCTCCAGTACTGTTCAAGCATAACGTCTATCTTCTGGGACCGGAAGCCTTGCTCCGTCTTACACTTCTAACATTACGTACACAGTTTTCTGAATGTGCACTGAGTCCTTTATGTGACCCTTTTACTTGAAGGCTCTGAATCTCCTTAGAAACTCATAAAGGAAGAATTTATTTCTCCAGTACTGGTCAGCACTGCCTGGGTGCAAAGAATACTTGTAGTTCGGTGCCCAAAGAGAAAAGGATCAATGTGAGAGGAAAGATGAGGAAAGAGCACAAGCACTCTCAATTATTAATACAGGTTACTGCTTTGAGACTAAGAAAATACATATTTATAAGTACTATTAGGGTTCTATGAGCTTATTGTTACATATCTTTTCAATTAATGCATACTAACATATAATACATATAATAATCATCATGTTGAGGGAAGTCTTCAAATGTTTGGTATTAAAAAGGGATACACCTCATCAAAATGTTGAGAATTATTATCATAACTTACCTTAAAATCAGATAATTGCAGAAGAGGGTATTTTGTGTACATGTGATGTATATCAATTGTGCAGGCATTAGCACCCCTTAGTTTGTGTGGGTAATTGTATAGAGTTACATTTGAAGAGCCAAATGCTTTTCATGATGGGAGAAAAAATATATTTGAGTAACAAACCAACTTGAATATTTTCACAGCTTTTATTGAGAGTATAATGGATTTACAAGAAACCATGCTTACATAGAATGCATAATTTGATAAGCTTTCACATATGTGTGTACCCATGAAACTATCACCACAATTAAGATAATGAACATACCCACTTCCCCTAAAAATCTTCTCATGCCTTTTGGAATGCCACTCGCCCATCCCTCTCTACCCCTCCCCACCCCGCCACCCCTGCCTCTTTCTCACCCATCCCAGGTAACCACTAATCTGTTTTCTTTCACCGTAGCTTAGTTTGCACTTTCCAAAGTTTGAAATGAAATCCTATGGTATGTATCCTGTTTTTCTCAGTTTCTTTTACTTGTCATAACTGAGTATTATATTATGAAGCCAGAATTACCCTGATATAAAACCAGAGATGTTACAATAAAGAAAACCAGAGACCAATAGCTCTTATGAATATGGATGATATAATCCTCAGCAAAATATTAACCAACTGAATCCAATATTATAGATAAATACAATCAATGTAATTCACCATAATAAAAAGAAATTTAAAAAAAATCCATATATGATGTACCTTGAGGTAGTTTTCTTCATATTTCTTGTGCTTGAGGTTTGTTGTGTTTTTTAAATTTGTGGGTTTTTCGTTTTCATCAAGTTTGGAAAATTTTTGACCATTGTTGTCTCAAATATTTTCTTCTGTCCTCCTCCTCCTCTGGAATTCAAATGACTGCTTGTTCAACTTAAAATTCTCTTTGATTTTTTTCAAAGTGTTTTTTTTCTCTGTGTTTCACTTTGCATAGTTTCTATTGTATCTTCAAGTTCACTAATCTTCTTTTCTACAGTATCTAAACTACCATTGATCCTATTCAGTATATTTTTCATCTCAGACATTGTAGTTTTCATCCCTAGATGTTTGATTTGTTTATTTTTTATGTCTTCCATGTCTCTACTTAACACATTTAATGATCCTGTAGCATTTGAATATACAGAATGCAGTTATGATAACTATTGTCATGTTATTATCTACTAATTATAGCACTTGTGTCATTTCTGGGTCACTTTTAGTTGATTTTTCTGCTCCTTTGGGGGGGTCATGTTTTTTGCTCCTTTGCAGGCCTGATATTTTGTGATTAAGTATCAGACATTATAAATTTTACCTTCTTGGGTGCTGAATGTTTTTATATTCTATACATATTTTTGAGCTTTATTCTGGCATGAAGTTATTTGGACACAGTTTGATCCTTTAAGGTCTTGTTTTTACATTTTTTAAGGCTGGACCAGAGCATCATTCTGTCTGGGACTAATAATTCTCTACTACTCAGTCAAATACAGACAGCCCTTCTTCTTAATATTCTACAACGCCCCATGAAATATGAGGTGTTTCAGTCTGGCTAATTGTAACAGGCATTGTTCCCACAAATACTTTGAGTGGTTCTTTCCCCAGCTTTATGTAGTTTCTTCACACACACACACACACACACACACACACACACACACACACACACACATTAGTATTCTGCTGAATACTCGAGGGGACCCTCTACAGATCCCCAGAGTTTTGTCTCTTCTCTGGCATGGTATTGTACCCTGCAAACTCTAGCTGCTTTCATCTCTCTGGACACTTAGCTTTATCTCCTCAACTCGAGGAGTCCTCGAGGCTCTGCCTAGTTCCCACCCACTGTGCCACAAAAACGCTCTCAGACAATAGACTGAAGAAATCATAGGGCTCAATATTTGTTTTCAGTTTTGCGGGGGTCACTGTCCTTTATTGCATGATGTCTTCTATGGTTTGAATGTTTGTGTTCCTTCAAAATTCATGTTGAAACTTAATCCCTGGTATTAAAGGTGAAGCTTTTAAGGGGTGATTAGGTCAGGAGGGCTCCACTTTCATGAAAGAGACTAGTTCCTTATAAATGGTACTTGAGGGAGCCTGTTGGGCCCATTTTGCCTTTCTGCTACGTGAGAACATACACTCCTTCCTCTCTGTGAGGATGCTGTAAGAGGCGCCATCTATGGAGCGCAGAGCAAGACTTCAGCAGATGCCAAATCTCCTGGCACCTTGATCTTAGACTTTCTAGCCTCCAGAACCATGAGACATAAATTTCTAACATTCATAAATTACCTGGTCTAAGGTATTTTGTTACGGCAGCAGGAATAGACTGAGACAGTGCCCAATGTCTTAAAAACCATTGTTTCATGTATTTTGTCCAGTTTTGTTGTTGTTCCAGGAAGGGAGTTAATCTGGTCCCCATCACACTGTCATGGCCAGAAGCGGAAATCTCTACTCATGCATTTGTGATTCTCTGGAATGTCATGATTACTGTTCAACTCTGGGATCACGTTAAGTTGTAAAGCCCCTGATGGTCAGAATTAGAGTTCACAATGTTCACAAATACTTCAAAAGTGAGGAAAGAGGACACACTAGGTCAGTGCCTTTTGCTTTAGCTACTTGCCATAATCATTTTAGTATTTTAAAAGCATTTCCAAAGTACAATGATTGCATGGGGCCCTGAGGGAGACATAGTTTCAGGCCAGTGAATGTTCTAATGGAGGTTTATCATGAGAAGGAGACAGATTCCTGATCTTAGAACTCACTTTAATAATAAAAGCTAAAATAGTTTTAAAAGCCTTTAAATGGCCAAAGGAATACAGAATCATCATAAAAACCTTTAAACAAGAAGAAGTATATAAAGTTAAAAGCTCTTTCCCCCTTGTCCCTCCCCCAAATCTTACTGCCCAAAAGTCATTATGGTGACATTCTTGAAATCTTTTTTCTTTTGTTACTGAATTGTTGAAGTGAGCATTTATAGGTGCATTCTATTTCTTAAGGCCCTTGGTTACTCAGCCAACTTGGTGTGTAAGAGGAATCATTCTCTGTCCCTTCACTACTCTGCTGTCCACTTCATCGCATGAAATGTCTGTTCCTAATCAGTCACTGTTCAGGCACCAGACTCTGCAGCCAGGAAAGGAGGCACCTCTGGAATGTTCATTTCTGATCTTAGGCACGACACAAAGTTGCGGGGGATGGATCTTGCAGCTGGAATACTAGATTGATTCTGTGGCATTCTATGCCTCAGGTTACCTCATCTTCTTTGCAGATAGGCTTGAAAAAGCTAGCTAGAAAAAGCTTGAAAAGTTCTTTGGAATTGAAAACTGTTCCAGAAGACGTGGTGTCCTTCTCACCATGGTAATGTACAGACCCAATCAATCTATCAGAAACCCAGCGGTTCCACCTTGAGGCGGCATGCTGATTCCATTACCAAGGGCTGCTGGGGGCCGGGGTTCATCAAGTCCTCTTGGCTCTTGAGAGTGTGCAGCCTTACACAGGATGTGATCACAAACAACCAGAATCCAATTAAACTTGACAAAGTAATAAAGAAGAGTCCTTTAGGAGGATGGATCATTTTGAACTTTTCTTTCAAATGGAGGCATCTTCCTGTTTCTCCAGTGTTTGTTAAGAAGAATAGGCCCCCTCCACCTTTACTTTTTGGCCATAACATACAAGAGATTTGACAGAGAGACTAGATATTACTATTGTTACCATCGGAACACTCATCTATAGAATTCAGTGAGTGGTCACAGAATGTCTTAACATTTAAATTGTTTGGTGTGCTGCCATTGGCAACTTACTTTTGCAGCATTTCTTGTTTGGGGATGTCACAATTCTGAGTTGGAGGGTCACGGGGACTTCTAAAATGACACACCATGGTGAAAATGTACAGAAAAAAGTAAGACAAACATAAGAAAAATTCCCTTTTCTAGGCTGTTTGTGTCAGTTTCCTTCTGGTGTCCCAGGTGTTGTGATATAAGGTCATCACATTAACAGCTGTTGGATGACGTGTTCCTCACACTACAAAGGACTCTGCTCAGAAGCTCTGGCCACTCGGTCCCAGGTGCCCCTCCTCTGCTACTGTCTACAGTCCAACCTCGCTTTATCTTCCTTCGTGGCACTTGTCCCCACCTCAATTTATAATTGTTCATTTGTTTATTGTCCACCTTCCCATCAGAAGGTTAGTACTACAGGGCAGAGATTTCACCTGTCTTCTTCATTATGATGTACTCTAGTGGCTAGAACAGTGTCTGGAAGGTAGCAGCACTCAGTGCATAACTATTGAATGAACAAATAAACAGATGAATTAGTGAATAAATAACTATGCAATTAAGGGAATGAATATGTAAATAATTAGATAAATGACTTCTAGAGGAGACAGTTTAATCATAGCACACTGCTTGGGCCAACATGCAGGACATTAACATAATCATAATAATGTAAATATTATATTTTAAATTAATTTAATTCCATTTATAAGCAAGTAGAGCTAGTTGTTGGAATGGGAAGAGTAGGGAAAGGATAGTTGAGACACAAGTGAAAAGTGAAGGGACAAGAAATAGATGTTTAGGAAGGTTACTTAAAATTGTAAGGGCAACTCAGCGATCTATCACAGAAACAAAGAACAGAGTACCATATGTTCTTACTCATATGGCCCTTGAACAATTATCATAATACTATAAGAAAGGGATTGGCAGTAGTGGGAAACTGCCAGGGGAGGGGAACTGGGATTGGCAGTTGAGGAAAGCTGCCAGGGGAGGGAGGGGCACACCTCATCAACAAGGGTACCTGCATAGTGAACATTTGTATTCCTAACCCTGAATTGTACCCTACATCTTTAAAATGAAGAAAAACAAATTTTTAAAGGCAATAAATTGATAAGCTATGCACACATGCACATAACACTGAATTAAACTTTAGAAGGCAGGGAGGGACAGCAAAAAGCTAATAGAACTGAATCACATATTCATCTTTTATATTAGAGTGATAAGTAATAGTGATACTATCTAGAGTTGATAAAGTAAGAGGAAAGCACTAAACACACCAATTGGAGTAGTAGAGGCAATGACTTTAAATGGAAACGAATGCTGCCTAGTGGCATAAACATGCTGTGTCTCTTCCATTTTAAAGCAAGTGACCCTTGACCTCTGATTTCCCAATCTGCCCTGTCCCATTTCTCTGATCTTCTGTACGACAAAACTCAAAACTCTCAGTATTTATTTTTGCTACTCATATTCCCTTTTAGCCCCTCCAACCAGGTATTTGTCCCTCACCACACCACAAAATTGCTTTGTCAACTTCACCCTTGTCCTCAATGTTGTTAACTCCATTGGTTAAGGCTCAGTCCTTGTCCATCAATCTGTGAGCAGCATTTGACCTAAGTGACTACTCCCTACTCCTGGAAACACTTTCACGCTTGGTTTCCTGTCCTGGACATCTTTCTCCATCACTGGGTGCTCCTTTTTAGTGTCCTGAAGAATGTCCCATGACTCAAAGCCTAGCCCTTTCTCCTTTTCAAATTATATTCCTGATCTGACTTTCTTGTTTAATGTCAAAGCCTAGCCCTTTCTCCTTTTCAAATTATATTCCTGATCTGACTTTCTTGTTTAATGTCAAAGCTTTAGTGTAATGCACAGCCTCTACCCTGGACCAAGGGCTCCTATGTCCAACTGCCTACCTGATGTCTCTTTTTAACACTGAAACTGAGTTCCTGATTTTCACCTAGATCCTCTTCCCATGGTCATTGTCATCTTAGTAAATGCGCCATCAGTCTAGCTGTTCAGTTAAAAAAACGTGGAGCCGTTTTTAACTCCATGTTTTCTCCCAAATTTGCGTATAGTTTAAGTCTAACTCCTGTCAGTTATACTTTCAAAATGTATGTCAAATCTGACCACTTTTCATCATCTTCATTAGTCTGTTGTAGAAGTTCTAGTCACTGTCGTCTCTCACCTGTTGTGGAAGCTCACCTGCAAGATGACTTCCAAAAATCCTCATCTCCTGGTGTTCATGCTTTTCAATAATCTCCTCCTGTACTGAAGCTGAGATAGTCTTGGGACCAATCTGAGCAAGTCTATGGAAGTGATGGTGTGTGACTTCTGTGTTAGATCATGACATACTTCTGCCTTTTGCTCTTGAATCCATTTTTCTGGGGAAGGCAGCGACTACGCTATAGGGACATTTGAGCATTCCTGTAGAGAGATCCAAAAGGCAAGAAGCTAAGACTCCCTGTGGACACCCATCACTGATTTTTCAGCCGTGAGAGACCATTTTGGAAGAAAATCCTTCAACCCTGATTAAGTCTTTAGGTAATTTGGGGACTGACCAACATATTGACTACAATTTCATGAAAGACTCCAGACCCAGTCCCCTAAGCCACTCCCAAACTCCTGACCCACAGAAGCTGGAAGAGATAATACGTGTATACTATAGTTTTAAGTTTTTAAATTTTACCCAGCAATAGGAACTGATACTACTATCTCCTAGGAATCTTCCTAGAGTTTATTCTTCATCCAGCAGCCAGAGTGATACTTTCAAAACATAAGTCATACCGTGAAATGAAAAATACAGTGGATGGGGTTATTGACAGAATAAATATTATGGAAGAAAAAAATCAATGAACTCAAAGACACAGCAATAGAACAGTCTAAAATGAAATATATAGAAAAATAAAACTACAAAGAAAAATCAACAGAGTATTAGTCAACTGTGCTCAACTTAATAAGAGGACTGGCTCTTGGAGTTGGAGTCTTTGAAAGAGGAGGGACAAAAATAACATTTTAAGAAATAATGGCCATTTTGTTCCATGTGTTTAAAACCGCAAGCACAAGAAACATGAAGAAAGTGACACCAAGTTGCTTAAAATCAGTGTAGAGGAGAGACTGTGAAAAACAACCAGAAAAAAAAAATGTACAGAGTATCAAAGACTTGTTGAAAAAAATATAAGCTAATACTTTTCCAGACATGCAAAAGGTAAAAGAATTCATCACCAACAGGTCTGTACTATAAAAAAAATGCTAAAAAAAACCCTTCAAGCAGTACAATGATACAAAATGGAAACCGAGATCAACACAAAGGATTGAAGAGCACCAGATGTGCATGTGTAAAGTTAAAGACTCCTTTCCTTATCATTTAAGTCTCTTTAGAAGACAATTGAGTGTTTAGAGCAAGATAATAACAACAAATTATTTGGTTTACAGCACAAGGAAAAGCAAAGTGTATGGTAGCAATAGGTCAAAGTTCAAGCTGGGCTCGGTGGCTCAGCCTGTAATCCCACGCCTTTGGGAGGCTGAGGTGAGTGGATTGCCTGAGCCCGCGGGTTCGAGACCCGCCTGGGCAGCGAGACCTCATCTCTACAATAAATCAAAAAATCAGCCGGGCGTGGTAGTGCATGCCTGTAATTCCGGCTACTCGGAAGGTTGAGGCGGAAGGATCGCTGGAGCCCAGCAGGCAAGGCTGCGGTGGCCGGGAGCGGCTACTGCACTCCAGTCTGGGTGACAGAGTGAGACTCCAACTCAAAAAAAAAAAAAAAAGTTCAGGTGGAGAAAAAAGGAGGCATACTTTTGTAAAGTTTTGTAATGTTCTTATACTATATGTGACATAGTATAATGCCACCTGAAGGTAGACTGGAATAAATTCACTGTAAACTTGTGTGCAGCAACTTTAAATATTTGAAAATAGAGTTACAGCTAATAAACCAACAAGAGAGATAAAATAGAATCATAAAAAATACTCAGTGAATTCAAAAGAAGACAGGAAAAGAAGAAAATGGGAAGAAAGAGATGGGACAAATAGAAAACAAGCAGAGAATGACAGATTTAAACTTAGCTACATCAGTAATCTCATTAAATGTAAGTGATCTAAACATTTGCATTCAAAGACAGAGATTGTATGGTTAGATTTAAAAAGAAAGATCCAACTGCATACTGCCCTAAAATAAATATAGATACAAATAGATTAAAAGCAAAAAAAAAAAAAAATGGCGACAGATATACTAATACCAATTGAAAAAAATCTAGCTGGGCTCAGTGGCTCAGCCTGTAATCTCATGCCTTGGGAGGCTGAGGTGAGTGGATTGCCTGAGCCCGCGAGTTCGAGACCCGCCTGGGCAACTTGGCGAGATCTCATCTCTACAATAAATCAAAAAATTAGCCAGGCGTGGTAGCGCACGTCTGTAGTTCCAGCTCCTTGGAAGACTGAGGCGGAAGGATCACTGGAGCCCAGCAGGTTGAGGCTGCGGTGGCCGGGAGCAGCCACTGCACTCCAGTCTGGGTGACAGAGAGAGACTCCAACTCAAATAAAAAAACAAAAACAAAAACAAAAAGAAAACCAAACAAACAAACAAAAAATCTGAATGACTTTGTTAATATCAGACAAGGTTGACTTTATAGAAAATAATATTTTCAGGGATAAAATGGGCCATTTCATTAAGATAAAAGTGTCAATTAATCAAGGGGAAATGAATACCTTAAAGGTTTATGAATCGAACAACAGAGCTATAAAATGCATGAAGCAAAAAATGATAGAACTAAAATAGTACCAAATATTGGTACTGCTTATAAAAAGGTTTAAAAATATGATAAAAGATGTGCAATATCTGTCCACTGAAAACTTCAAAATATTGCTAAATTGCTAAATCATGGAGAGATATGCTGTTTATGGATTGGAGACTCAATATTATCAAGATGCTTATGATCTCCAAATTGATCTGTTATTCAACCCAATCCCAGCAAAATCCCTCAGCCCTTTTTTTAGAAATTGATGAGCTGGTTCTAAAATTTATATGAAAATGCAAATTACTTACAATAGCCAGAACGTCTTTGCAAAAGAAGAACAAAGTTTAAAGATTTACATTATCGAACTGTAAAACGTATTATAAAGCCAAAATAATCAAGACAGTGTGGTATTAACATTAAGACTGACAAGTAGATCAATACGGCAAGATACTCGTGTACATGGCCGAAAGATTTTCAGTTATTTATTTATTAGCGATGGGATCTTGCTCTGTTGTCCAGGCTGGAGTACAGTGGTATGATCATGGCTCACTGCAGCCTTGAACTCCTGGGCTCAAGCAATCCTCCTGCCTCAGTCTCCTCATCCTCCTGCCTCAGGAGTTAGAACTATAGACATGCACCACCACTTCCAGCTAATTTAAAAAATTTTTTTTTGTAGAGGCAGGATCTCAAACTCCTGATCTCAAGTGATCCTCCTACCTCAGACTCCCAAAGTGCTGGGATTACACGCATAAGCCACTGCACCTGGCTAAAAAATGTAACTTTGACCTATACTTTGCATCACATCCAAAATTAATTAAGATGGATCATAGGCCGGGCTCGGTGGCTTAGCCTGTCATCTCAGCACTTTGGGAGGCCGAGGCTAGTGGATTGCCTGAGCCTGAGGGTTTAAGACCAGCCTGGACAACTTGGTGAGACCTCTTCTCTACAGTAAATCAAAAATTAGCCAGGCATGGTAGCATGTACCTGTAGTTCTGGCTACTTGAAAGGCTGAGGTGGTAGGATTGCTGGAATCTAGCAGGTCGACACTGGGGTGGCCGTGAGCGTGCACACTGCACTCCAGCCTGGGTGACGGTGTGGGACCCAAAAACAAAAAAAGATGGATCATAGATCTAAATGTAAAACCTAAAACTAAGGCATTTCTTGAGGAAAACATAAAGAGACTAGAACTCAGCTGAGGGCACCCATTTCTGTGTATAATCCCCAGCCCTGGCTAGGCATCAAAAGTCTCTGAGTTGCTTATTAAAATGCAGACACCTCAGTCTCACCCCACACACAGTGAGCCAAAACCTCCAAGGAAAGGGCCCTGGAATCTGCATCCTAACTGCTCTCTGATTGTTAAGATAGGGCAAATTTGTGAACCGTGTGGCCTAGGGTCTCCGACTTTGCCATCATTTGTTGCCTCAGCGTCCTCAGGTTCAGTTCAAGTCCTCCTGACATTCTTTCACACCATAGACTGCTACAAACATTAACGTGAAAGCTTCTTTCTCATTCTGAAATATGGGTGAGTTTATTGTCACACGATTCACGATAGCAAAAACATGGCATCAACCCTGCTGCCCATCGAAAGTGAACTGGATAAAGAAAATGGGGTACATATACACAATGGAATATTATGCAGTCATAAAGAAAAACAAAATCATGATCTTTGCAGCAACTTGGATGCAGCTGGAGATATCGTACTAAGTGAACTATCACAGAAACAGAGAACTGAATACCACATGTTCTCACTCATAAGTGGGCTCTGAACAGTAGTCATGTTAGCACAGGGAGGGATCAGCAGTTACTGGACACTGCCGGGGGGGGAGGGAGAGAAGAAGGTAGGGGGCATGTGATGAGACAATGGGTACCTGGTCCCCCACTAGGGGGAGAGAAGGCCAGCCAGAAGCCCAAACTTCACCTGCGTGCAGCTATTTATGTAATAAATCCTCACTTGTACCCCACAGCTTTATAATAAATAAATAACTTTAAAAAAATAAAATAAATTTAATTTTCAGATTCTTGATTGCTACTTTATAAAAATACAATTAATTTTGTATGTTGACTATATCTTGTGACATTGAGAAACTTGTTTATTAGTTCAAGTAAGCATTTAGCAAATCTTTACACATGTTTATATAGATTATGCACAATAAAAAAGTACTTCTCCTTTTGCAAAAAATAACAATTTCTAATTTAATTGAGTTTTATTATTATCATGTTATCATCACTATTGCTATTGCCGCTTCTAAAAAGTACCATTAACTGAATGGCTACTATGTAGCACTGTGCTCGGAGACCTCTGCATTGCGGTGTTACCCTCCCAATCTTACAAAGAATGAAATGGCGTCTCAGAGACATGAAGCACCTTGTCCAAAAGCACTCAGCTCGTGAACCATAAGACCAATGATTGAAACTCAGATTCTGTCTGATTCTGAAACCCCCATTCTTGACCTTCACACTTGCCATCATTTACAGGCACAAGGCCCTCTTTCCCATGGGCTGACTCCTGGCTTTGCTACTGTGACTGTTAGTTATTGATACTTACTGGTTCCAGGCATTCTGCAGGTAGCAAAGATGAATATGATGCTCTCATCTTGCCCTGTGTAGCTGCTGACTCTCTAGGGATACATAGAAAAGATAATCACACCTGGTGATCAAGCACAAGGACAGAAATTATAGGCAAAAAATGGAGAAGAAATTGGCAAGTTCACATGAAAAGGGAGGGAGAAAGAAAGCCAGGATGGTGAAGAGGTGGCAACTTTGATGAGCTCTGAGTCCAGAGTTAGCATGTGTGGATGGCGTGGCTTTGTTCACACTGACAAAAACCTGAACATTGCCTAAATATCTACCAGTGAGCAAAGGAATTGTGACACATCAAAACTATGGAAACATTATGCAACTACATGCCAACACGCATTTGGTTTCATCTAGCAATTAAAAGTTTAGTTGTCAGGCCGGGTATGGTGACTCATGCCTGTAATCCCAGTACTTTTAGAGGCCAAGGCAGGAGGGCTGCTTAAGACTAGGGCCTGTTCAAGACCAGCCTGGGCAATATAGCGAGACCTCGTATCTACAAGAAATCAAAAAATTAGTCAGGTGTGGTGGAACATGCCTGTAGTCCCAGCTACTTTGGAAGGCTGAGGCGGAAGGATCACCTGAGCCCGAGAGGTGGAGGCTGCAGGTCTGTTCTTATGCCACTGCACTCCAGCCTGGGCAACAGAGTGAGACCCTGACTTAAAAGAAAAAAATTAGTTGTCTATGATTATTCAGAAAGAAAGGCAAGCTTCAGATACATGTGTATTACAGGATTCCAGTTTTGCAAAAATGACAAGTCCAAGCCCTAGGCTACCTGTGTACGTCTTTGTATGTATTTACATGAGCAGGCGAGGGGAAGGGTACACCCCAGTCTGTTTCAAGCATGGGAGGGGTAGGTGGAAAGGGCATGAGAGGTGTTACGAGTCTTCTTTCTACATGTTCCTAGTGTATCACTGGATAGGGTGGATGAATGCTGCTTTTGTAAAGTTTGCAGAGAAATTTACTGAGAGAGAGCAAATCTGTCCTGTTTAAAGGATGGCCAGAAGTGGAGGCATGAGCCATGATCAAAATTACACTAGGAAGGAGGCCAGTGACTTCTTGTTCTTAGTGATTCACAGGGTGGTGGGAAGCAGGTTTTCTTTGACAGGTGACACTCTAGACTTGTGATTCTAATGGAGAAGCCTGTGTGTGCTGGGTCAGGGCTCAAGGCATTCTCTGCAAGTGACGTGACAGGCTGGGGAGCACTAACCTGTGGGGAGACTGGGCCACCACAGGACTGCAGGTGCAACTGAGCCTTGAAGTGGCCAAGCACAGCAGCAGGAAGAAAGCGGCACTGCTGGGGGCTCTCGAAGGCTGGTGTGGCTGCCTGTCTATCTGCAGGGCTGCCATAAAGAAGGGAGGTGCACTAAGGGGGAAGTGTCGGCAGCTGTTGACCGGGGCCATTCCAGGGCCTTGGGAGCAGAGCAGGTGGCCCTGCTGACACAGACCCCTTAGAACAGTAAATCCTCCAGGCATGGGGCTTGGGAGAAAGGCTTTCAGTGAAACTGAACTCCAGTTTATAGAAGCTTGTGTGGAACTCATCCTGTTTTCAGTTTACTAAAAACCTTCCTCTCTTCACCCTGGCGCAGGCCTTTGTAACTCCAATATGAGGCCGGATGTGATGAAGGATGTGATAATAAAGCCAGGGTAACTGGAATATCCATCACCCCCAATAGCGATCTTTTCTTTATGTTGGAAGCATGACAATTCTACTCTTCTAGATATTTTGAAATACAGTGCATTATTGTTGACCAGGGCATTGGCTCACACCTGTAATGCAGCACTTTGGGAGGCCAAGGAGAGAGGATCATTTGAGACCAAGAGTTCAAGACCAGTCTAGGCTACATAGGGAGATGGCATCTTCACAGAAAATTTAAAAAATGAGACATTTGACTACAAGGGGCTGCCACTGTGACTTTGGAAAGTAAATTTCAGCTGTGCATCAGAGTCCCTCGAGGGCTTGCTGTAAACAAGATTGTTGGGCCTCATTGTCAGAGGTTCCAGTTCTGGAGAATAGCCTAATAATTTGCCTTTCTGAAAGCTCCCAGGTGATGCTGATGCTGCTGGTCCATGGACCACTGTTTGAGAACCAACGGCCTAGGAAATACTTGAGTATTAGCAGGAGCCCAGGTCTGACTTTCTCCCCCTTCTCCCTTCCCCCACCAGCTGTGGTCCTCTGTGTTCAGCACTTATATTCAGTGTCACCCCTCAGCAAGAGGGAAGGCAAGTATAGACAGGAGGGGGAAAAATCAAAGAGAAATACTTACAGGGCACCTACAGTCCAGGAACAGTACTGGGTGGGGGTTTCAGAGCGAGCACAGGCAGATGTTGTCTCTGTTCTTGTGGAACTCACAGATGAGTGAATAGACAAAGAACAGGTCAATAGTTACAGAGAGCAAGCTCAGAGGTACCAAGATCTGTGAAAGAAACACAGGAGGTCATGGAAGGCCTCTCTGAGCAGGTGACTCTCCGAGAAACCCAAGTGATGCAGAGAGGGAGGAATTCACAAAGTCAAAGGAAGAAGATTCCAGAAGAGGAGACAAGAGGTATAAAGGTGGGGATGAGCCGGGTGTGGTCACAGTTCAGAAAGTTGGTGTGGCTGGAGATTGGGGAGCAAGGGGAGGAGGCACAAGACGAGACTGGGGAGCAGTCAAAGGCAGGACCATGCCAGTTAGCTACTGCTGCGTAACAAACATCCCAAACCTTGGTGGTATCAACACAACTCTTTTATTAAGCTCAAGGAGTCTGTGGGTCAAGAACTTGGATAGGGCGCAGCTCTTCCTTCTCCCTTGTGTCTGGGGCTCAGGTGGGTGGGCTGGCTGAAGAGCCCCTCCCCATGGCTGTTTCAGCCTGTTGGACTATGGGTGGGCAGTCCTTTTACATGGAAGCTCAGGGCTCCCAACCAACCAGACAGAAGCTGCCTGGCCACTGTGACCCTGTCTCGGAAGTCACAGTATCATTTTTGCCACCCTCTATGGGTCAAAACAACTGACTACATATGGCAGCCACGCCTCCCACCCAGGGGACACAGGCAGCTACCTCCAGAAGGCAGTGTCCTGGTCATCTATTTCCATTGCAAGCCCACCCAGATTCAGTGGGAGGAGTGTTGATTTCCTATCATATTTTATAATCCACGTTCAGGAATTGGGTGCTTATTCTCAGTGCAGTAGGAACGCATTGAAAGGTTTTAACCAGTAGAGCACCATGGGCCCCGTGACGCTTTCAGATAACACATTCTGCCTTCTTCCATGAGCTCAGAATATCACGGAGGACATCTACCTGGTGCATTAACCATGAAATCCCCAGTGCTCCTCTCAGACCCTCGGTTTCTCCTATACGTACATCAAGTCTCTAATTCACTAGTTCATTCAAAGTGGGAACCCTCTGCATGCTGAGTGCTGGGTGACTGGTTCTGTACGGATGCAGAGAGCCTATATACATACCTCCTCATCTGGCCAAACCCATGAGATGACAGAAAGGGCATTCTGAACCCCATTCTGCAGATGAGGACATCAGGCTCAAGGAGGCAGAGGGCTTGACTGTGTCTACAAAGTTAGAAGGCAAGACAGTCAGGATTTTAGCACAGTTCTTCTTTTCTAAATCTGGTATTCCCTTGGTCATAGCTCGTTGCTTTTCCTCCCCATCCTGGGTGGGACCCTCCCCCTTGGGTCCTTGACCAGCGCATCTGGAGCCTGACTTCCAGGAAGGAGGCGCCTCACACTGAAGGTGTACATCCCAGATGGCAGGTCCTGTGTCAGAGAATTCTCTGCTTTGTGCACACAAATGGGGACTTATAAAACTCACCGCAGAGCCTAGTCAAACACACACCGGCTGTTCACTGAAGTGTCGGCGTACAGGGCACCAGAGAGCTATGCTGACCACATCCGGCCCCCAAGCCTCCTGCCCAGGGGACACTGGCAGCCACCCCCAGAAGGCCATGCCCTGGTCATCTACTTCAATGTTCTTGTGAAAAATCCACAAACAAACCATTCTGGCCACTTTGACCTACTGTTTGCATTTCTGTACGATACATGCTGTACTTTTCAGTGCCCAAAGCGGGGAAAAAACTCTTGGTCTCTTTGAAGAAGGTGGGAGCCCTTGGAAGAAGACTCCCGGAATCATGTTTGCACTCATCTGGGAAACCATCTCTGAGTGTGTCCTGATGCAGGCCTGGGAGACTCTCTAAAGCTGAACAGTTATAGCCAGTGGCAGGCCCACGTGTCTCGTTGTTTCTGAACCTTTGACAAAACTAGGAGCAGCTGTTCTGGGCCAAGCAGGAATGCTTTACAACGTGGTGACACCTCAGGAGAAGGGACAGGGCATGCCGGGTACCATCTCCGAATGATGTGAGCTTCTGATTTCCCCCCTGCGAGCCCCAGGAGTATGCTTCTTGCCAACAGCAAAGAGGAAATCTGTGACGGGTCACCTTGCCCAGGGCCTGGCGGTGCCCACACTCTATTCCTCGAGGTTGTGGCCTTCAAAGGAAAGAGCAAATTGTCTCCTGACTGTCAGTGTTGTCTCCCTCTGTCGTTCCCGTGGCTCCAATGGAGACGCACTCTGGCCACTTCCTACAAAGGACTCATGAGTGTTTGTGAACAGAGCAGTTCAGGCCTGGGTTCCAGTTCTGACTCTGCTGCTTTTGAGCTTTGTGATCTGGATAAATAGATCTAACAGTGCCTACCCTCTGGGGTAGCAGTGAGACTGGTAGCTACTGGTAGCTGTTAATGATTGAGAGCTTCAGTTGTACCAGGCATTGTACTCAACTATTCCTGTGGTATTATTTTTTATTTTTATTGTTTGGAGACGGAGTCCCACTCTGGTGTCCAGACTGGAATACTGTGTTGTGATCATAGCTCACTGCAGCTCTGAACTCGGGGCTTAGGTGATCCCCCTGCATCAGCCTTCCAGTAGCTGAAACTACAAATGTGTGCCACCATGTCTGGCTAATTTTTTACTTTTTGTGAGACAAGGCCTCACTGTGTTGCCCGGGCTGGTCTCGAACTCCTAGACTCAAGTGATCATCCCCCTCCCTACCTAGGCCTCCCAAAGCTCTGGGATTATAGGTGTGAGTCACTACGCCTGGCTCTCTACCCCATGGATTATTAAATTGAGCACTCACACAGTTCCCATGACATAGACACCATTTTACAGAAGAGAAAACGAGACTGAGAGAAGTTAGGAAACTTGCCCAAGGTGGCACAGCTGGCAGGATTCGAATCCACTGGACTGCAGGGCTAACCATTATACTTGACAGTCTCCTAGGTTTTCTGCTGAGCTGTTGTGAGGATCAGATGTTGCTGTTTAAGGTCCCCACCAAAGGCCTGGCTTGCAGCTTCAGGCCCATTCGTTCACTTGCCACGTGCCCATCTCCTGACTAGAGAAAACAGATAAGCAGGCCATGGCCCAGGGTACTGAGGGTTAGCGCTGGTAGGGAGCTCAGAGCAGCCCAGCTCCCAGCAATCACCTGAGTCCAGTTTAGGCTGGCTGCCCCAAGATATGGGTCTTCAACACTGCTCTGAGCAGCTTTACCTTTCATAGGCTGGAGCAGAAACCTGCCAGAGCCACATGGCATGATGGTGAGGAGCTTAGCACCTGGTATGTGATAGTCCTGGGCAAGTTCATTTGCCTCTCTGAGCCTCCGTTTCCCCATCTCCAGATGGGGCTGATGGCAGTTCTTTTTCCTCAGGACAGTTATGAGGCTTAATAAGATGGCACCTTCCAAGAACTTAGCTTGGTAGCATCACACCTGTCATGTAATAAGCACGCACAGAAGGTGGCAGTCATTACCCTGCTCTGAAGGCTCCAGGTGGAGGGCAGAATAGGAGTCAGGAACTGAACCCTCGTTAGGAAAACATTTTTGGAAACAGAAAAGCAAACATCAAAGAATGACCCAGCTATAATTTGACAACCAGCAGGCCCTCCCCGATCTTTTTGTTCTCCGTCCTCTGTGTGTCTACTTGGAAGCTTGCTCTTAAATATCTCTAACCTTTTCTCAGATGAAGCAAGAGGCCTCCCCACCTCCACACCCCACCTCACCCCAAACGAAAGAGGATAGAGTCGAAAGATGTTGCCGATGCCCGGCTTCTGCTGAGAGAGGCAGGACATCGTATCCCCAGAGCAGGGTTGTCCTGTACTCTGAGTACTCTGGTCACAGTTTGCTGTGTGTTATGTTTAAGGCACATAATTAGTTGTGCCTTTTTCCTGAGGCCTTAAAAAAATCCTTAAATTCCCACAGAGTCCATTTAAATCGTCTAAACAGTAAATTCTTTTTGCATTAACCTTAAGGGAACTGAGTGGTTTGCAGAAATGTCCAAGAAGCAATCGTTTTATGGAGACTGAACTCTGGTTTTGGGCCCACACCACCAAGAATTCTACCCCAGAGGGTAGCAAGTTTGCAAGTAATGAAAGATCCAACTAAAGTGACTTAGTTGGATATTGCCTGTGGACGGCAGACACTGTTTGTGACTGGCACAGTATCCATGTCCCCTTCCTTGCTGACAGCACCCCAATTTTGTTGAAAGCAACAGTGAGCTCAGTTTCCAGTAATGTACTTGCTTTCCCAGACACCCTTTCAACTAGGGGAAGTCATGGAACACATTCTGGACAATGAGACATGCACACAGGAGAGCTTTAGGAGATCTTTGGAAGGTGTGTGCTTTCTTCCTTCTCTCTTATTTCTATCTTGAGCACAGACTTGATGTGTGGAACCAAAGTTGCTATCTTGAAAATAAGATGAAAAGGTGAAGACAATTGAAGAGAAGCAGTCCTGACAACATTGAGCTGCTGGTCTCTAGCCAGCACTTCCTACCTCCAGCTGTACTATAATGCAAAAAATAAAACAAACTCCCTCCTGGTGAGGGAGAGGACTGTGGAGGGAGTTGGGTTGACCAGATGACTGTACTGCCCTGGGTCAGGTATGTGAGATGGGGCTGCTATGGGGAAGGAGGAAACCCCCAGGTATGAGTATCCTGACCTCTCTCTGGGCCCTTCCTGCCCCTCAGGGGGAAAAATATGCTTAAGTCACATTAGTTGGATCTTTCATTACTTGCAACCTAAAGAACTCCTAATTGGTAAGCAGAGCTCCAGGTAATCCTGGAAAGCCCAGGGGAGGAAAACTGAAGAGTAAATTCAGGGCTGGGTTTTCCTCGTAGTTCATGGTTTCCCCCTCTTTCTGGGCTAAAGATTGGCTGAGTGATCCTCAGAGAACAGCAGGGTGTGTTTAGAAAATCTAGATCAGGAAGTCTAGATGTGTCACAGACAAGAAAAGGAAACACAGTGAGGGTTCCTGGGTCATAAACTCATAGCTTTTCAGGGGAGGATGTCGGCTCAGAGACCAGCACCTCATCTCTCTTCCTCTCCCTGGGTTCCCATTCAGCTTTGTCAAATTAGTCACCATTTTCTGAACATTCTGTGCCTTGGCTAAGCCATCTCTTTGGCTCCAAAGCTTTCACTATCCCTTCTTCCACTCCCCTTTCTGGCTCATCTTTCAAGACCCCACTTGGAAACCTCTCCTGACCACCCCCATGCATCCCCACCCACACAGAATGTATTGCTCCTTCCCCAGGACATGTCAGAAGTTCATCCTGACATCTCTCCGGCCCTCCTTTGTTCAACAAGTGCCTGCCTCTTGGAACACACCAGGCTAGGCATTTAGCATAAGATACTACAATTCACTGTAGACATGTTTATCTCACTTGCCAGAGTAAGATTTCTTTGAGGGCGGGATTCATCTATCTTGACTATTTACATTTTTTCCAGAACCCAGTATGGTCCATGAAAGAAAGCAACCAGGGCTGAAATATTCAAGTCTAGTGCTTTTCATCATGTGCACATTGGAATGCCAGTTTCCTGGGATGATCTTACAAACTGCCCACCAAAAGGTTTCTACAGTCAAATAGGTGTGGGGAACGCCAGACTTTATGAGGTTAAACAGGTCTCTGTTGCCAGGTTTCTCAGAGCCTTAACCACACTGTGAATCATCAAGAGCGACATTAAGTATGCAGGGTTTCCCCAGGAGATTTGACCATGGGTTCCCTTTTCATGGAGAACATCAAGGGACTAAAAGTGTTGAGGAATGCATGTTGGACACCCTAAATCAGACAACTCCTTTACTTTAAAAAGAAAGGCCAATTCAATTCCTTTCTTAAGGTCTCTGAGCTGGTTGGAAGAGTAGATGAGACCTAGGATTGAGAGTTCTTGAAGGCATACATACCATGGGTCAGGTATCATCAGACAGACAGTCAGTGAATTGTGGTTAAAAGGCAGCAGTTTGAAAGGTCAGGAAGACCTGGGTTTAACCCTGGATTTTCCACTTAAGAGTCATCATAAGCAAGCACTCCAAACTCTCTCAGCCTTTTAAAGATTTTCATCTTTAAAACGCGACTAATAATTCCTATCTCTCATGGCACTTGTGATATCTGAAGGGTCTAATATATCAAAGGCTAAATAAATGGTTGTTATGGAAGCCAACAGCATTCTCCGGGCTCCCTGGGATTTGAGGACAGATCCTGCAGGTATCAGAGGTAAACACTAGAGAAAAGTTAACATCCCTCTGTGTACACATGCCAAAGATGAATAGAGATATAGCCAGGAAAGTCTTCCCATGTGAGAGGAAGAACCCTCCAGCCCAATGTTACCAGTAGGACAAGGGTCTGGCTCATTTCTGTACCTGGGGACTGATGTATGAACCAGCACCCTGATAGCCCCCAGTCCTCAAAACTGGCTTCCTCCCCCATCCTGGTGGTCATCTGTCTGTGGTCCTCTGCAGCCCAGAAAGGGGAGAGGTGAAATTGGGCTCCCACATTCCTCTCTTCCTCCTCAACCCATCATAACCTGGTCCCTGTTTGCCTCTTCTTCCTCCACTCTCTCTGTCACCCTCTGCCTCAGTGACACTTGTCCTTTGTCACTTCCTGGCACCTTCTGGGCTCCTCCCTTGTCTGGAAGACTTTTCTTCTCTTTGCTGGTCTGACTCTTCCTTCGGATTTTATCTCAAAAGTCAGGACCTTTGGGGAAGCCTTCCTCTAAGCACCACCATGATTGACTCCACTGTTATTCACTCACACAACAGCCTCTGCTTTTCTTCATGCTGAACACCATTAGCAATTACATACTTTAGTGCCATTTTAAAAAATGTCTGTCTCCCATTCTGGAAGGTAAGCATCTTGAAGTTTGCTTTGCTGACCACTGCGTCCCTGAGGCCTAAGCAGGGCCTAACATAGCATAGAAACCTGTCATACATTAAGAGAATGGATTGGTGCATGATGTGGTCTAGACAACATCCCTGGTTTATGTTTAGGGTCCATGGTTCCATATCTTTTATTATTTTTTTTTTATTTTAAAGATGTAGGATACAATTCAGGGTTAGGTATACAAATGTTCATTATACAGGTACCCTTGTTGATGAAGTGTGTCCCTCCCTCCCCTGGCAGTTTCCCACTACTACCAATCCCTTTTTTATAGTATTATGATCATTGCTCAAGGTTTGCTTATGAGTGAGAACATATGGTACTCTATTCTTTGTTTCTGTGATAGATCACTGAGTATGATCGACTCTAAATCCATCCAAGTTGCTGTGAAGTCCATATGTTTGCCCTTCTTTTTTTTTCATACCTTTCTCAATGGGAATGTTTCCTTCATGGGTTTGGACAGGAGAAGCTGGGAGATTGGTCCAGCCTGCTTCTCTCTGAAGGGGGTTGGGCTTTTAGCCTTGTCCTGTGAAAAGCCAGGCAGAAGAGCACAAAGAAGTCTCCATCATCAGCAGGAGCCTGGAGCTCTAACACTCTACAGGGGATGCTTTGGAGACCCCTGGGAGAAACTTCTTCCAATCTTCAATAGCTCATTTCCTGAACCCCCAGCACATTCCATTTTTTGGACAGTGCAAATTTTAGAAAAACTTATAGCTTTCATTTTGCTTTAGCTGCTGGGAATCTCAAGTTGGATTTGTAACTACTTTTTATAACCCAATAAGAACTAAAGTCTTCCACCTTGGGTGTTAACTGCACCAGGATTCCTTTTCCTTTCCTACTTCCATTTTCCTGTTATTCTGACTTCTTACTATATGCATTTCACATTCTGATGCATGAATGTAACACTGTTCACTATCTAAAATCCTTTCTGCAGTGATTTGGGTATTTTTAAAAAGTTGAGATGAGATCTACATAGCATAAAATGAACCATTTTAAAGTATATATTCAGTTGCATTTAGTGCACTCACAATGCTGTGAAACCACCACCTCTGTCTAGTTTCAATGTTTTCATCACTCCAGGGGAAACCCTGTACCCTTTCAACAGTTACTCCCCATCCCCCTCCTCCCCAACCCCTGGCAACCACCAATCTGCATTTGCCTATGCTAGATATCTTATCGGAATGGAATATATACTATCTGGCCTTTTGTCTTTACCTTCTTTCACTTCTCATACTATTTCAAGGTACATCCATGTTGTAACATGTATTAGTGCTTCATTCTTTTCTATGGCTTGTTTTGATGGACTGACTGATTCTAAATGTGGGTCAGCAGAAGCTGGGGGCATCAAGGTCCCTCTCACATGCGAGAGGAGTGAGAATTCTCTGTGTCTCTGCAGAGTACACAATAGAGAGGCTCCCACCCAGAAAACTAACGTCCCATGGATGGTCCAACATTGCATTCCAGAGGTCTTGGGACCTGGACATGAACTGCTTCTCTCCAGAGATACTCTCCCAGAATAGACAGAGGTGTCAGTAAGCATGAAAATAACCCTGGCAAAAATCCCCGTGCCAGAAAGATAGCCACAAACATAAGGGCCAAGGTACATGGTGGCAGGGAGGGTGGTTCTAAATTAAGTCTTGGGGTATGAGTTGTATTGACTTGAGTCTGGTGGGGCTGACTGGCTAGTTCTACCCTTGGGTGCACGTCCCTGGTTTGGCAGGTGGTGGGTGAGAAGGACCTTGGGAAGGCCAAGGTGAAGATGCTGCCAACCATGTGGTATGATTTCCAGCACTTGGTGCCACATCCAGCCAGAGGCAAACTGGGACGGGGGGGGAGAAGCGGAGAGAAGAAAATGAAATTCACCTTCCTAAATAGAACTTCGGAAAGCAAATACAATGTCCATTCAGCTCATGGAAAGAGCCCGTGAATTTGTTCACTGATTATTAACATCAGAGACGATCAGAGAACTGAGTTAGATGAACATGGCTGTAGAAAAGCCATTGTGGGCCCAACCTAATTTCCTCCTGGGATACAGCATGGTGTTTCTCTTCTTTTCAACCCTCATAACAATGGCAAAACTGTGTTTTGGGCACTTAGGGGAGGCTCAGGGCCAAGAGGATCCTGTCCCAGCTGTGTCATCTCTGGTTATGTCACCTTAGGTTTATTTCCTCTCTGACTGTTCATTTTCTCTTCTGTAAAATGAGAGTGATGGCATGGTTAACCCTGAAAGCTGCTGTGTGGATGAAAACTAGGCATTTGCAGGTATTCCATGAAAGCTTCTCTCTTCCTCCTTTTTCCTCTTCTAAACATTAAAGGAAGTATAGACCTTTAGCAGAGCACAATAAAGCACAGTCATCTGTGATGCAGTGGCACCTTGAGGGTGGGATGCCACGAAAAAACAAAGGAATAAGACACAGCAAAGGCCTTGTAGGTGGGAAGACGACGACTTCAGACTGGAAGAGACAAAATATATCTACAGGAGAAATAACTTTGGAAGAGCTCAAGCCAGTGCGCACCAGGTGTGCCATCTTTCAGTGTCGGTTGCTGCCACCTTCTCTGGGTAGCCTCACCTGAAGCCCATGATGGGAGAATGGAAATGCCATTCTGTCCATGGCTTCCCAGCTTAGAAGTGATGTACCACATCACCATGATCCATCTGTGGGTTTAAGTCTTCCTCTCCCAACCTACTGTGAAGATTGCCTGGCACACAAACTTTTTTTTTAAATTGTAGAGATGAGGTCTCGTCAAGTTGCCCAGGCCTGTCTTGAACCCACAGCCTCAGGCAATCTGCTCACCTCGGCCTCCCAAAGTGCTGGGATTACAGACTTAGCCACCAAGCCCAGCCTCAAAACCCCTTTTTAAATACAAGTCAGCATTTAATGAGCATTTACTATGTGAGAAGGCCTGTGCTAAGTGCTTTGTGTTGAACTTCTCCTTTTTCATTAATCTGACTGGCCATAGGATGCCAGCCACATTATTGTTCCTAATGTGTAGAGAAGAGAGGTGAGGCTCAGAGAGCGAACAGACTTGCCCAAGGTTATGAGAGTAGCAAGTGGCAGAGTGAGGCTTTGACCCAGGCAGCTGGACTTCAGTGCCACTGCCCAGAATCTCAGACCCATTGCAAACCATACTTCTGATAAGGGGTTAATACTTAAAAAATATTAAAAACTCAACCAACTCAACAGCAAGAAAACAAATAATTTAAAAATGAATGAAGCATGTGAGGAGACATTTCTCAAAGGAAGATATGCAAACAGCTAACAAGTGGAGTATATGAAAACGTGTTCAATGTCAACAATTATCAGGAAATTGCAGATTAAAACTAGTGAGTGATCACCTCAATGCCATAAGAACAGCTTTTATTAAAAGAATAAAAGATAACTAATGTTGGAGAGGATGTGGAACACTTGACCACTGTTGGTGGGATGCAAATTGGTATAGCCATTACAGAAAACAGCAGAAAATTAAAAATAGAACTACTATTTTCAAAGAAAATAAAATTCATGCCTGGAAGAGATATCTGCATCCATGTGTTCACTACAGCACTACAGACAATATCCAAGACATGGAATCGACCTCAGTGTTCCTTGACTGGTGAATGGATAAAGAAAATGTGGTATGTTTACATTATGGAATACTCCCCAGCCTCAAAAAGGAAAGAAATCCTGTCATTTGTGACAACATGGATGAACCTGGAGGATATTATGCTTAATGAAATAAGCCAGTCACAGAAAGACACCTACTGAATGATTTCACTCATAAGTGGAATCTAAAAATAATTGAACTTATAAAAGCAGAGAATAGAATGCTGGCTACCAGGGGCTAAGAGGGGATGGGGAGAGGCAGGTAAAAAAAGAATCTCATACCCCCCAGCTCATTTCCTTCAGCACATGCACCATCTGGGTGGAGCAGGAGGGAAGCAGTGTTCATGTAGGCCTGTGTGGCTGTGGGGAAGGCTTGAAGGAGACACTGGGACATTGCTGGACACATGTGCAGTGAAGACTTGGATGACCACAGGAGACGTGGAGACCAAAAGCTTTCCTGTGACAAGGTACAGTAGTGTTTAGAGCAGCAGAAGTGGGAAGACAGGAAAATTCTATCCATGGGAATCAGCCTCCCCAGAGAAACTCTTTCTCCATCACACAAGCTGGGGAGTCCTAGCTCTGTGCCAGCTCAGCGGCTATGGTGTGGACTTGCAGAGAGAGAAAGGGATGCCTGAGAGGTTACATCATACCTTGCAGCCATTCCTGGACTTGAAGACTGTGTCAGCTGTTACTAGGCCACTAGGCAGGTGACTGAGAAAGTCACCTTTCCTCTCCGGCCTACAGATTTCTTACTTTTAAAATAAAGATAGTAGCTGGGTGCAGGGGCTCACGCCAGCACTTTGGGAGACTGAGGTGAGAGGACTGTCTGAGAGGATTGCCCTGGAGTTCGAGCCCAGCCTGGGCAACACAGCAAGACCTTGTCTTTACAATAAAAAACAAACAAACAGCCAGGCATGGTGGTACGTGCCTGTGGTTCCAGCTACTTGGAAGACTTAGGTGGAAGGATCACTTGAGCCCAACAGGTAGAGGCTGTAGTAACCATGATCATGACACTATACTCCAGCCTGGGCAACAAAGTAAGACTTTGACCTGAAATAAAATAAAATAAAATAAAATAAAATAATAATAGTAATGATTGCTAAGGATTATTCCCATCATCAGAGATAATGCATGCAACTGAGCTTCTCCCAGATATGTAAATGCTGGCTCTCATTAGCAGAAGTAACGAAATACTATGAGTCAATATTAGCATTAGTATTAGTATAGACCTAGGTTTTCTTTGAATAGCCTAGCCAATTCTTGGTGAAACTCAATAGTGTTCATCTTATTAGTAAAAGCTTTAGAGTCAAGCTTAGGATGAAAGGTGAAGATGGCTCTGTGTGTGTGTGTGTGTGTGTGTGTGTGTGTGTGTGTGTGTGTGAGACTTGTGGGTAGTTTCAAACATGGTTGAAGAATCTGGTAGGTATTCTGGAACAGATCTGCACCAAGTGCTGTGTGGGCACATAGGAGAGAAGGAGCAAAGGAAACTTTCAGAAGATGTGGCATCTGCTCCAGCTCTTGGCAACAGGGAAGGGGTCATTGTGCAAAGTTGTCAAGTCTCAGAGGACCTTGGTTTGCTCAAGGAGCATGTTGAGAGGTAGTGTAGGCTGGAAGTGTGGAGGCAGTGGCAGGACAGGGGTCTTCTCACCCTGAGGTCCCCCAGACATGCTGCCATGGCTGGTCCTACCCTTTACCCTTCCAGCCATATCACGTGGGCAGCAACTCTGTGTCCAAACGTCCACGTCTTCCTAACTGTGTGTCTGTCCCAAGGACCTTGGAAGGGACAGCACATGGGTGAAGGAAGCGAGGAAGGGATCCAGAAGCCAGGCAGGGATTTGAGGGATGGAGTGAAGACAACACTCTTTGAGATTCCAGACCTGTGAGGGCCTAACAGTCTACACCACTAGCCCTGCCAGGGTGACTTCCATCCGCTGGCAACGTCTCCTTGGCAAGGGGCCACAGAGATTGAGAGTGAAGGGAGTTCTTGGCGAGGAATGCCGTGGTCTGGTACATCGCATAACTGTCTTCAGAGGCCTCCCTGGAGGGGCTGTCTGTCATAGACAGAGATGTCCATGGGGCCTCCATCAGCATGGCAGGCCTCTGACTTGTTTTCCCAAAAGTGAGGCTGGATTTGCTCAGTGCCATCTGCACAATCTCACTGGCCACCCCACCCGCCATCTGTTTACAGGCTGTCAGACAGCTGGCGGGAGCAAAGGGGACAATGTGTGACCTTAGAATGTACAGCATCGATGGCCTTGCCCTGGAGCCTGTACCTCTCTCGCCCTGGGATCCTAGTTGAGCAGAGGGATCTCAGGTTGGCATCCACAGTGAGCACGGTGTACAGTGATAACAACGACAGGAGTGCCAGCGATCTGTTGAAGGTGTGTTAGGAACCTAAAGCTGAACAAATGTCTCATTTAATGCATGCAGCAATTCTACCAGGTGGAGACAATGAGTGTGCTTTTAGTGGTGAGGATGCTGAGGTCAAGAGAAGTGGTGTAAATTGCCCAAGGGTGACAGCTGAGTGACAGAGCTGGAGTTTTAGCCTCTGTCTGCCTGAATCCAGAAGAACAGGGTCATCTAAATAGCAGTGAATTCCCTTTTCCTGGCATTCAAGGTCCTTCAGGGACATGGGCTGACTCGCCCATCCAGCCCAGTTCCTGCCCTCCCTCATGACCACAGCATAGTCCAAGAATCTGCTGGCTGTCCCCAAGTGCCCACCACCTTCTCTGCCTTTGCCTCACAGTCTTCCCTGCCTGGCTCTGGGAGCATCTCACAGAGGCACCTGCCTGGTCCATGGAGTTAGCAAAGGCACCCTCTTTTTGGCATTTATTTCCAGGGGCCAGCACTGCAGAGTTGAGGATGACATTTTTTCTTTTCTTTTTGATAGCACGGTTGCTTAGTTAGTCTGGGACTCATAGCTAACAAGAATGAGCTGGAACCTCATAGTGGGTATGGGGCAAGAAATAATTGTGTTTGAACTAAGACTTGATGGCTGTTTGTTACTGTGGTAGAACCTGGCTATTGTAACTGATTTAGGAGGAAAACACTGATGCTGTATTGACTGTAGGTGCAACGCCAAGATGATACTATATTCCTTAGGGAGAACACTCTTCCCTTTATAATGGTCTAGATTAATTACACCAGAGAGTTAATCTCAGTGTGGTGCCAGATTAATTTTTTAGTCAGGGTCTCACTTTGTTGCCCAGGCTTGTATGCAGTAGCATGATCATGGCTCAGTGTAGCCTTGACCTCCTGGGCTCAGGCAATCCTTCCCCTCAGCCTCTGGAATAGCTACAGGAACATGCCACCACACCTGCCTAATTTTTAAGACATATTTTGTTGAGATAAGTTCTCACTATGTTGCCCAGGCTGGTCTCAAACTCCTGGGCTCAAGTGATCCTTTCACCTCAGCCTCCCAAAGTGCTGGGATTACAGGTGTGAGCCACCACACCCAGCCTAGATTGTCTTTAACACCTATCCAAGATCTCCTCTCCCTTTTTTAACAAAGAGAGAGTGGGCACAGGTTCAAATTTCTGTGTTTAGCTAAAATTTCATAGGGTGGTTTTAAAATGGAATTTAATGTTAGGGTTGCCTTCTATTTATGACAAGGAATTATAGTTCTCCACTTATGGTAATGATATAAAATTTTTAAAGTTGTAAGTAAAGAAAGTGAGTCATTTTAAAGACTTATAAGGTGCCCATGAAACATAGGTGGTATACTCGTACAGCAAAAGTCACAAAGATAGATGGCTTACAAATGACTGGAGTTGAGGAAGTTGAGCTTGGTGACATCTCTTGAAGAAGGGAAAGAGATCTGTCAAGGCAAAAAGCATAACAACAAAACATTAATAATATTTCTGGGTATTCTTCTAACAATAAGATCAAAGCAGCTGTCCCACCATATAATTCAGAATGGCATAAAATATAATCCTGTGTCCTCCACACCCCCCAAGCGCATGGTGCACAGTAGATGCCCAACCAATATCTGTTAAGTGAAGGATCAGTTAGCAGGGCTTGGTCAAATTCAAATGCTCTCTTAGGTGGGTAGGCCGGAGTCTGGGAAACATCAGCTCCACAGTGAGCACATCTGGGTGGGCAGTCAAAACTCTGCAAACAGAGGGTGAAGTAGTGAACTCTCTGCTGTGGAGATGGGGACCTGGGAAGGGGACCGTACATGCTGGGGTTGCCGGCCAGGTGGGGAGGGACAGGAGTCCCAGGCAGGTGTGTATGTGTGTGTGTGTGTGTGTGTGTGTGTGTGTGTGTGTGTGTGTGTGTGTGTGTTGGGGGCAGGTGTAGACAGAATAATGGAGAGAAGAGATATATCTAATGTGAGTTTTAAGCGTTTGCATAAGATTTGCAATGTAAGTCCCCGCCCACAATGGCTGTTTCATGTCTATGTCTGCGTGGCCCAGCTCCAACTCAGCAAAGAACAAGGGGAGATTGCAGAAGGCTTGGGGAGGTTCTGGCTTTCCAGGATCGGAACTGGATAGGTAAGAGGTAGTTACATTGTGACTTCAAGAACTGATGAGGCTGTGGCTGCCTCCTGGGTTACACACGTGAGTGAATAAATGAATGGATGGATGATGACCCACGCACACAGGGTGTGACATCCGGGGCCACTTCTGCCTGTGTCCACTAATAGCAGGTGACAATTTTATTTTCCAGAGATGGTTATGCCAAGATATTCCATTGCACATGTTCTTCTAGGATATGACCTTGACTCTCCTTCTGAGGAGAGATGGTGTCCTTGTATTGTCCCCTTGCATGTATGTGGGGTCGAGATGACTTTGACCAATAGAATATGGCAATTGCTACAGGGCCACATGACTTCCTCCTTATATTCTGGGACACCTGCACTTTGAGCCTGGGCCACCATGCAAAGGTCATGGCTGCTCTGAAGTTGCTGTGCTGTGAGAAAGCTCAGGTGCATGGAGCAGCTGCACACAGGTGATCTGGGCTGCACGCTTGGTCTTTATGTCAGTCCGATGCAGACCTGGGGCCAATTCCATTCTCCAGTTGCAAAGTTACCCTTCGGTGAGGCCCCAGTACCCTGCAGTACCCTGTCTGAATTTCTGACCTAGGAACAGGGGGACATCATACAATGACTGTTCTGAGCCACTAAGTAGTGGGGAAGTTTGCTATCTGCAGTCAGTGCCACAAAGCCATTGGTGGGTGTTCCCCAACTCAGAATCCTCAGTGCCCCCTGAAGTAGGGCCAGGGCTGGATAAGAGCCATTGAGGAAATGAGGGAGGGAATCATGGAATAAATGAGCATGAACCTTTATTTTTTAATGTATTACTTTAATTTTATGTTTGTATTATCCATGTATGTATGTATCTTTTGGTAAAGATGAGGTCTCACTATGTTGCCTAGGTTGGTCTTGAACTCCTGGCCTTCAAGTGATCCTTGGCCTCCCAAAGGTCTGGGATTATAAGCATGAGCCATTGCACCCAGCCCAGCATGTACCTTTAAAGCTCTGCTCACAAGGAGGCTTGGTTTCCTTCAAGGGCCCCTTCCATTCTCCTCCTGTGTTCACGTGAATAGACAGAGTACCTGGACATCTTTGAATCATGAAATGGCAGCTCTTTTTCTTTTTCTTTTTTTTTTTTGAGTTGGAGTCTCACTCTGTCACCCAGATTGGAGTGCAGTGGCTGCTGCCGGCCACCGCAGCCTCCACCTGCCGGGCTCCGGCGATCCTTCCGCCTCAGCCTTCCGAGTAGCCGGAATTACAGGCATGTGCTACCACGCCCGGCTAATTTTTTTTTTGGATTTATTGTAGAGGTGAGGTCTCGCTGCCCAGGCGGGTCTCAAACCCGTAGGCTCAGGCAATCCACTCACCTCAGCCTCCCAATGGCGCGGGATTACAGACTCTGACAAACTCACTTGTCTGGTTTGACTGGAAAATGTGGTAGAAATGAGATGACTGCAAACTAATCAAGTGGACAAAGTAAAAGGGCACATAGTAAGGAAATACCGAAACAGGCATCACCACACATCATGCTATACTGCAGCATGGCATTTTCTACCACAATAGAGTCCTGGACAGCAGCTCCAAGAGGCAGGCCACTAAGCAGAGTGTACCAAAAAGGCTGTCTGCTCACTTTCGCCACTAATTCACGATAGCCCCACATCTCCCCCCAGCAGCAGCTGGGGAAGAAACTGCTTCTGACGAAATCCACCCACCTTCACGCAAGCCCCAGTCCTGGATGAAGGTAGTGTGTTGGCCAAGATGAGCAAGTGCTCAAGTGCCGCCCAATGTCAGTTTATTTGGATATGCCCCAAAGCTGCTGTGCAATTGCTGTTAAAAATTCTCACTGTGTTGCCAGGTGCAGTAGCACATGCCTGTAATCCTAGCCCTTTGAGAAGCCAAGGCAGGAGGATTGCTTGAGTCCTGGAGATTGGACCAGCATGGACAACAAAGTGAGACCTTGTTTCTACAAAAAGTAAAAGTAAATTAAAAGTTAGGAAAAAAAATGTTAAAAAAAATTAGCCATGCCTGTTGTCCAGCTACTTGGGAGGCTAAGGCAGAAAGATCACCTAAGCCCAGGAGGTCGAGGCTATGGTGAACTGTGATCATGCCACCGCACTCCAGCCTGGGTGAAAGAGTGACATCCTGTCTTAAAAAAGAAAAAAAAATCCTCAGTGTGAAGAAGGACTTCTATGAAGTGAGGAGTCTGCCTACCTGGATGACACGAAGGGCTACGTGCAGCTTAGGCAGTTGTCTCCTGGCTGAGAAGGAGTCACATTGCATTGCAGAGGCAGGGGGCCAACCTCTTCCAACAGAGGGCCACGCCTGTGTTGTAATACCAAAATTGTTGTGTCCTGGGAGGACAGTGCCCCTGGAGGTTTCCCTGACAAGTGACCCAAGAGCACTTGGGAACAATTGCTGCCTATAACCTAGCAGGAGTAACTGAATGAGAATAAATTGTGCCATGGAGAGGGAATCTCTCAGAGAAATCCACACTGTGAATCAACTGTGAAAGCACTTTGTCAACTAGCGATTTGGAGAGAGAGAATCTAGGACAACTACTCCCTTTTACTGGAAGGATATTCAGTAAGTTTTGAGTTTTCTGAAGCAGAGAAATATGCAACCAATTCATTTTTCATAACCTGAAGCTTCAACCTTAAGATACATTTCATGCTGACTTGGCAAAATGTATGAGCTCATGCCCTCTAAGGTCCAGTTGTGATGCTGCAACCTAGTTCTACTAGATACTATAAATGTCCGGGGGGGGGGACACAAGGGGACACAACATTATAAAGTCAATGGATAAAAAGTTAAATAATTCTAAAAATATAGAAATATTGGACTAGGCACAGTGGGTCATGCTTGTAATTCTCATGTTTTGGGAGGCCAATGCAGGAGGGTCACTTGAGGCCAGGAATTTGAGGTTACAGTAAGCTATAACTGTGCCACTGCACTCTAGCCTGGGCAATGGAGTGAGACCCTGTCTCAAAGTAAAATAAAATGAAATAAGTATTACATAAATATTTGTTAACATGATTTCTTTTTTTTACAAAGAGGGAATAAGAACTGTTCAAACTGGATACGTTGAGCATTAAATTGTTAAGGATAGGGAAATTGTCTTACAGAAATGTTTCTCAGAAAAAAATTCTATGTGTGGAGGAAATTAATTGACGAGTTCTTCTGGCTCAGACTTCAGAGGCCGTGCTCCAGTCTTCATTTTGCATATGAAGGAGGGTGGGTTCTGTTAACTGGTCATAGTTGACCTGAATGGGGTAGACATACTTCAGGGCAAATCTGCATTGTTTGATCCAATAGAAAGGAGGAGCATGGTGGGGGAGGGGTTGGAGGAGGAAGACTACCCAGGGAAGCATGAGAGAGAGGGTGTTTGGGAAACAGACATGTCTCCTGAGGAATGGTGGGTCTGTGCTGCAGGGGTACAGGGTAACCTCTCTTGCATTTTCCCCATGGAAAATCTGGTTGGATTTCTTTGTGGAAAACAAGTTAGAGGTGAGAGCCTGGGTTGATCTGGATTCTAAGTAGAATCTTGAAGTTGAAAGGAGTTTTAAGAGACTACCAAGTCCATCCCCACTCAAAGCAGGAGCCCCTTCCCAGACAGCTCTTAAGAAGCATGAGCAGCCTTGTTCAAGTATATCCAAGATGGTGGATTTCCTTGCTGAGGGTGCAGACAGGGTCAGAGAGGAACTTCCGGTGTGTAGCTTGCTGTTTGATTCTGAAGAATTATAAATAATGAAGCAGCTGCACTCCCGGGGGTGGACAATAAGGTCACCATGGCTACCAAGTAGAGTGTTACCAGTGGGTGCCAAGCACTTACATGATTGCTCAGGGCCTCACGGAGAGGCCATTCCTTCTGTGTTGGGGCTGACTAGCCTGAATTCACACAGCCAGTATTAGAAGGGGGAGGAGGCAAGATTTGAACTCAGGCCTTGAGGTTTTCTCTCCATTACTGTTTCATCCCTGTTGGTTTCATCACCAGGAAATAACTTCTGCCAACATTTGTGAGAAAACGTTTGTTCTGCAGAGTGATGAGCTCTACACCACTGTGGTCTCTGCATCTTAAGAACAGAGAGAACTTCCAAAGTGATCAACTAATGTGTAAAGGAAACTTGGGGAATAAATAATCTCTGAGAAAAGTTGAAAAGAATTGGGATGATTTCACTTAGAGAAAGCTGATTATATAATGAGTCTTCAGGTTCATGGAAGGTTTTTCGAGACGGTGGCCACCAGCTGTTCTTCATCTCCACTCTGGACTGGAGAGAGGAAATTGGCTTAAGCAGCAGCCTGAGGGTGTCTATATGGAAGAATTTCCTGACCCTAAAATGGGTCAATGCAGAAAAAAAAAAGAGGAGGGCTTTCTTCTGAGAATGGTAGATGGAGCCCGGAGTCATTTTGGTGTCTGGGGGCTTTGTGGAAGCCAATGTCTGTCTCACTAGATGCATGCCTCAGATTTTGTCTCTGACAGAAGCACTCAGGGATGAAGGAAATATTGTGGGTCCCCCAAGGATCTTCTCTGACAGTAGCTCTGATGGGGCTATGCCTCCATGACAGCCCAGTTCCCCCTGATAATAGCCAATCTTGACAAGCACCAGGACGTTATGCATAGATAAATGCCAGGACTCTGTGTCACTGGCTCTATCCCAGCTGGGGAATGTTGGGCAAATTATATGACTTCTGTAAAGCTCAGTTTCCTGGTCTGAAATACTGGGGGTAAGGGTACCTACCTCATGGGATTCTGGGGAGCAAGTGATGAAGTCATCTATATGTAGGACTCGCAGAGTGCTTGGCGCATAGTTGGCACTCAATAAATGAATGTCCATAGTCCTCGCTACTCAAACCACTAGAATTTAGGTGTAGTGGTCTAAATAAATTCCATTTTTTGACAATAAAATCACTTGATTTTGAGTTGATGAATTCTAAAAGATCACTCCGTCAGGCCTAAAGGATTCAAGGGGGTGACTTACATTTGTGGCAGGGGGAGATTTAGTGATGGAGTTCATGTTCACTCTCTCCACAGTCATCAAACCATGGACCTCTCTGCTTTCAGCCCATATCCTTCTAGACCAGAACGCAGGTTCTTTTAGAGTTCATTTTGCTGCCTCTCGCTTCAGTCCATCCACCGTGGTTGTCTAGTCCCGTCAGGCTCTCTAGTCCTTACATACAGATTCCAGTGAGGTGCTGAATTATCTTGGTTCCAACCTCAGCTCCTCCACTGGCTTGCTCTATGCCACAAGCAAGTCACTTAATCTTCAAGGCATGTAATACTTAACCTTCTGGAGCCTCGGTTGCCTCATTTGTAAAATGGGGATGAAAATCTTGCAGTACTACTCGATAGACGGAATCAGAGCTTGCAAAGCACCTAGGCGAGATCTTGTTTGTATACCGTTGCCCAAGAGCTGCTGAGAAGAGGGAAATGTTTTAGGGATTATTTCCAGCTCTAGGCCATGGGCCATGGCTGAGCCACGTGGGAGACTTCGTGAGACCACCAGACTCTGGGAACTCACCAACCTGATCTGGTTTATAGAGGAACCCACATTTCCCCTCTCCCCGAGTTCCTTCTCTGCCACACAAGAGGAACTTCCTCCCTCCTGGCAGAAGTGTCAGGAAAGAGTTTCTGCGACGTTCTCTTCTTCCCTTAGTTTCTAGGTAATTTCCCCGGGACAACTGATCTGATTGGCCCGCGCTGGCGCCAGGGGGCGGGGTCACCGGCTGGCCTGTTTTCTGCTGAGATCGCGGTTGCCCAAGTGGCCTTCGGAAGATCCCGCCTGTAACACAGCCTCCCAGGAGGCCAGCCTGTGGGGGTGACCGGATGCTTCCTTGGCCATTAATTAAGCCTGGTTTCTCACCTTCTGCGTTATTGGTGTTTTGGGGTGGGCTCATTCTTCGTCACGTAGTTGTAGGATATTCAGCAGCCTCCTTCTCTTCCATCCACTAGATGCCAGCAGCATCTCCCATCCCAGTTGTGACCACCAGAAAGGTCTTTCGGATATTTGCAAGTGTCGCTGGGGACTGCGGGAACAGGATTTCTCTTGTCTGAGAGTCTCTGTTTAGGAGGTGAGCCTCCTGTTCATCTCTTTCAGAACTGAAAAGAGGGAGAAAGGAATTTGACTCCCACCAACCCTTAAACTTTGAGCTACTAGGCGACTGAGACCTTCTTTAGTTTCCTCATAGCAAGAGAGAAACAGAGAAAGAAAGGGGCAGAGAGACAGAGAAAACGAAGGAGGCAGAGAGGGAAACTGAACCAGAAGCCAGCTGCAATGACTTCCATGAACTTCTCAAGGGGAACTTCTCAAGGGCGCGGGGTTTGCTGGAGCAAAGGGAAGAGGTGGGGTGGGCTGCAAGGGCTGCCTTGTGCGTGAGTAAATAAGCTAGCTGGGGTAGAAGGGCTGGCAGGCAAATATTAGTGGCCATCTCCACAGAGCTACTGGGGCAACCGAGCATGAGGAAGGACACAACAGCCCCTTGTACAGAAACCACATTTTTTTTCTGTCTCTCTTCCCAGCCAGTCGCTGCAAAGTGCCCTGGCGCATCCTCTCCTGCCCAGACCCTCTGCCCTGGGTCACCGGCTCCAGGCACACATGGCGGGCTGGAACCGTGGGGCATCGAGACGAGAGTGGGGGGGAAGGAAACTCCCCATACTGCGCCATCGAAAATAATCACTGCCTTCTCAGAGGCCGACTTTGCCAGGTGCCAAGGCAAGAACCGTCTCGCCACCTTTCAGCTCTTGTTAAAAAGCAGAAGGCAAGTCAGGGCCGGGCTGGGCTTTGGGACAGAGAGGGCTTTCTTTGCAGTGCTGGATCAAGCTCAGCGCCGGATCAAGCTCAGCGCCTTCATGAAAGCTCTTATTAGCCCCAGCTGGCGTACCGTTTTCCCGGAGCTGGAATAAAAAAATGGCCTCACTCATTTTTTCACAGGCTAATTTCAAAAGCGTAATTACCATCATCATAATTGATTACTATTTCTTTTGGTCATTAATAGGCACGCACCCCCTTGCTACATGTGGATTAAATGATCCAAGAATCTTTGGGGCACGTGGCAGCTGTATTTGCTTTCTCTCCTTGCACAGAGACACCCTTCCCCCATCCCTTTCAGGGTTGCCCCTTGATTTTGTGACAACCAGCGAATCCCTCAAACTACTGAGCTATGATGTCTGATCAGAGTTGGAGTGAAGGGCTGGAGGTTCAAACTGGGCAGGAGGGGTACACACTCCTAACTTGTGCAGAGGAGGGTAAGGAGAGCGTATGAAGAGAGAGCGTAAGGGTAAGGAGAACATAAGAAAAGAGAGAACTTTAACCATAACAAGGTTGTTTCTTCTCCCTGACCCCTTGATGGAGTCATTTGGGATCATCAGTGTGCAGTTAACTTGGTAAGAGAATTAGTGTCTTTTCCTTGGGAGACACCTGCATGCGACCGCTCAAGGATCATAATGACCCCCAGATACTCAAAATATGAATGTAATTCCCACTTTGCCCAAAACTCTTAAGACCCCATCAAATGAAGTTCCCGCAGGAGGTTAGCTTAATTCACACCCACTCTTAAGTTGGAACAGTTTTCCCTCCACATCATCCCACCTGCCACTGGGTATTTAGAATCTGAAAGGCTCTGGAGGTTGCAGAAATAAAGACAAATAAGCAAGGGTTGAAACCTTTAAATTGCCAGAGGCCTGGCTGTTATGTCTCTTGCCACCTGCTGCGCAGAAATGATGGGTCCAAGGTGGGAATTTGACTGGGTCGATCCAAATGTAGTGCCCCTGCCCCAGTGATCTGGCTTCTTGATTGGCGGAAAGAGGTGCCCAAGTTCAAATAAGCCAATCAGGGCCCTTCTCTGGAAGTATAGAAGTCAGAACCAATAAGAGCACTGGTCAGTCTCTTCTTGGTGTGGGATCATGGACAATTCTTCTCTGCCACGTGGATGAGACCAGTCCCCAGTGGTCAGTACCCTGAGAGAAGTTTATTTCAGAGATGGAGAAAGAAACCTGGTGGCATTTGAGATCCTGCTTTCAATTATTCCTGAGACCTGGAGTGGAAACACTGACACTAGCTAGACAAGTTGTGCCCTGCCATAGCTTCAAGAAGTACCATTCACAGTGTGCAGCCTGCACAATTGCACCTGGTGACCCTATCTGGCATCATCCTTGCCTTTTCTTCAGCTTACTTAAAGCTTACTCCCAATACCCTGTTTCTAAACTCCCTTTCTTTCCACATCCAGTTGGAATTGGATCTATGCCACTTAAACCAAATGAGACTTAAATAATATGACAAGAATAGTTATCTGCAACCACAAAGGAAAAAAAAAAGATGTAATCTCTTCCCGCCCCCAGCCCCAGCTTATTCTAGATGGCAGGAAGGAAGTACTTGTCTTTCTTAGCTATTAACTCAATTACTAGACATTCAGGCAGTTGGGTGTGGGGGTGGAGAAGAAGAGTAGAAGCCAGTGTTCACCCCCACCCTCAGCCACAGTCCTGGGGTGCCAGGTCCTGAGGAACTGCCAGGCTAGTGGCGTGCTGAGGGCGCATGAATGCAAGTAATTTCCGGAAGGCCTTCAGGCTGGCTGCGTGGGAACAGCTGCACTGCCCCTTAATGGGTGTCAGTGTCGAGGCAGACAACATTTTCCAGGGGGAAGGGGGCTGAGAGAATGCTGTGCTCCTGCCAGAAGAGACCAGCTCTGGAGGGGCGGGGGAGGCAACCAGAGAAGGAAGGTTGCCAGGCAGAATAGCTGCACGTCTACACCCACAAGGGGGTGGGGAGAAAATGAGGAAGAGTGTTGGAGATGCTTTCGATTCATAGTGCCTACATTCAGCCCCTCTAAGGGCTTTCTGAATCTCCCTACTAGGCACTGAGTTTCAAGAATGAACAATAATCAAGGGATATTTTTTAAAGCATGTGTGGGAGAGAGGCAGGGAGGAACATGGTAAAGTTCTTAGAAGATAGAGGGAAGAGAATTCAAACAATCCGGAGAAACGTAAACACAGTGACAGCAGCGGGATTAGCGTGGATTTTTTTTTTTTTTTTTTTTGAGTTGGAGTCTCACTCTGTCGCCCAGACTGGAGTGCAGTGGCCGCTCCCGGTCACCACAGCCTCGACCTGCTGGGCTCCGGTGATCCTTCCGCCTCAGCCTTCCAAGTAGCTGGAACTACAGGCGTGCGGTACCATGCCCGGCTAATTTTTTATTTATTGTAGAGGTGAGGTTTTGCTGCCCAGGTGGGTCTCAAACCCGCGGGCTCAGGCAATCCACTCACCTCAGCCTCCCAAAGGCGCGGGATTACAGGCTGAGCCACCAAGCCCGGCTTAGCATGGATTTTGAAATCAGCCTCATCGGGTTCATATCCTGTCTTTGTAGGACCGTAGGGAAGCCAGGTCAACCCTGGAAGTCCCCAAAATGGAGATCATGATTCCTAATTGCACCAGACACAGCTACTCAGAAAAACAGTGCAATGCTCGATACCCAGAGCTACTGGCTTTTATTTTGCTGTCCCCCCACTCTTACTGTGCTCTTGACACTGAAGTAGGTCCTTTTCTTTTCTTTTTTTTTTTTTTGAGTCAGAGTCTCATTTTATCTGCTGGAAATGCTGTGGCATGCTTACAGCTCATCGCAGCCTTGACCTCCTAGGTTCAGGTGATCCTTGCACCTCAGCTTCCTGAATAACTGGGACTACAGGGGCACGCCACCACATCCGGCTAATTTTTAAATTTTTTTTGTAGTGATGAGGTTTCCTATGTTGCCTAGGCTGGTCTCGAACTCCTGGCCTCAAGTAATCCTTCTGCCTTGGCCTCCCAGAATGCTGGGATTACAGGCATAGGCCTCCGTGCCTGGCTGCCCTGTTCTTATATGCATCTTTTCTAATATAGTACAACTCAATTATCTGCTTTCATCCTCAGGCCAAATATCTTTTGAGACATGTAACATGGTCCACTTGACAACGGAGGAACTGAGACCAGAAGACCTTCAGAATTCATGCCACTGTTGTTGGGATTTTCGCCCTGGGCCCTGCCCAAGTCTCAAAATGTAGCAGGAAAAATAGAGAGATCGTGACACCGAGACTGTTATAGGAATTGGCACTTTATTATGCTGGCTAGCACAGCGGGCCCGAGAATTTCATCCAAATCAAGCTTGAGCACCGCAGAACAGGAGACGTGGGGTCTTATACCCTCGTTTAGGTAAGGGAGGGGGGTCGTGTTGAGTGATTACATACTTCCTTTGGAATCTTACAAGGTTGTACTCAGCAAAATCAGATTTTTCAAAGAACAAATGGTTTCCAGGAACTGCAGGCTTGTAAACTGTCAACTTCAGAAGGGGGGTTTTTGGATAAGTCTGTGAATTAGCCACTCTTTTTGCATATCCATTAAATGGCTAGTCTTTGGGCCATTTGGCCTTTCCCAAACAAAACCTGCCTGGTGCCTGGGTGGGTCTTTAAAGTTGCAACTTGCCTTTCAAAAGGAAATACCTTTAACTGCTGTCAACTCCTTTCCTGCCCTGGGCTAGTGATTGCCATGAGGCCAACTGCTGATCCTGAACCAGCTATATGTTTCTGTGTTTATTCACTCAATCATACAAGAAATATATTTGAGCATTTGCTGCATCCTGCCACACAACTTCTTACCTCCTGGTATATCTGTTTGGTTTCAGCTTGCTACTGCTGTTTTTATCTGTCTCATGGCCCACTAGTATTAGTTATGTATTACTGCAAAACCAATTATACCGAAACTTTGTGGCTAAAAATAAACAAAAGATTTATTATCTCACAGTTTCTGCAGGTCAAGAATTTGGGGATGTCTTAGCTGGGTGGTTGCAATGTAGAGGCTGCACTCAGATGTTAGTCCAGGTTTCTGGCAACAGAAGGCCTGGCCAAGGACAGGGTCAACTTCCAAGTGGGCTCATTCACGGGGTGGTGAGCAGGAGGTCCGGGTCTTCCCTGCACAGCGACTTGGGTGTCTTAACAACATGGCGCTGGCTTCCCCAACAACACGGGACCGCAGAGAGTGAGCAAGCAGGGAATCTCCCTTCAGCACCTCGTTCTTCAAGTCACACACTGTCACCTCCACTTTATTCTGTTTGTTAGAAGTGAGATACCAAGTCCAGCCCACACTCAAGGGGAGTGAAATTAGATACTTGTCTCTTTTGAAGAGACCAATATCAAAGACTCTGTGGGTAATTTAAAACCACCAGGACATCTGCATTAGTCAGCCTTCCCATGGTTTTGTCCCTTTCAGGATTTTAAGATTTCCTTTCTCAGCAGTCTGTAGTACAAACATCTGTTAAGCAAAGATGTCTCAACTTTGGCACTATTGACATTTTGGGCCAGATAATTCTTTGTTGTTGGGAGGCGGGGTGCTCCTTGTGGTGTAGGATGGAGGGCAGCACCCCTGGGTTCTACCTGCTAGACACCAGTAGCACCTCCACC
Organism: Cephalopachus bancanus; assembly: GCA_027257055.1. Classification (NCBI taxonomy): domain Eukaryota; kingdom Metazoa; phylum Chordata; class Mammalia; order Primates; family Tarsiidae; genus Cephalopachus; species Cephalopachus bancanus. The sequence continues at coordinate 1,324,607 of JAPVLO010000007.1, forward strand.
CGTTGTGATTATGAAAAATGCCTCCAGTCATTGGCAAATGTCCCCTGAGTTGATTGGGGGGGTGGGGGTGGCAAAATTGCCCTTGATTGAGAACCACTGTGTCAAGCTGACTCTAGAGTTTCATCATAAAATATTTTCATAATAATATATACTTGTAGTGTAGTGTATAATGCACAAGCCAGTTGTAATTTGGCCCAGTGTTTGCCTTTCATTCTCATTTTGATTTTTTTTTCCCTAAGTAATGTTATACCTATGCATAGTTCAACTAGTTCTACAAGGTTTGTGAAGACAAACAACATTCCTCAGTTTTCCTCCTCTCTTATTTTCTCCTCTCCAGGGGACAATGTTTTCAACTCTTTTAATATTTACTCCCTATCTTTACATGTGCTTCTGGCTTTTTCAGTTTTGGAGATTATCTATTAACCTGCCACTGTGGAAGATAAGGGCTTAGTGCTCTTTCTTCCTTCTCCTTCCACCCTAGCACTACCCATTCCCCCATGTTTTTCATAAATTTATATTATAATTTTGGCTTGATAGGTATTCATTGTTTCCTATATATCATTATATATGGCTGGTAAAGGTATGCCATGCACTGATCTTTTGTTTTCCCTGGAATTAACAATTGCCTTTGTATTGATGCTATTTTTGTTTGCTCAGTTTTCTATGTACTTATTAATTGAACTCCTAAATCTCCATTCAGTATCCATCTAATAAATCCTCTCAATTTCATCTTCTGAAGAAATCTAAGAGTATCTAATCTGCTTGATCTGGCCTGGGTACTCTTTGCTCCTGTATAGCGGTCAACCAGGGCTAACCCTTCACTGTTCTGAGATTCCTCTCTTCTCCTGTTTCTGTGTGTTGTGCTGGGTTGAATATTGTTTCCTAAGAATTCATGCCCTTCTCAGGCCCTCAGATTATGACATTATTTGGAAATAGGATAATTTTTGATGTAATTAGATAAGATGATGCCATACAATTATAGGATTATCCCTTAAGGCAGTATGACTGGTATCCTTACAAGAAAGGAAGAGACACAAGAGCCAGATACACAAAGCAGGAACACAATATGATACCACATGAAGACACAGAGGGAAGACAACCATGTGAGAATGGACTCAGAGACTGGAGTTCTGTTGCTACAAGTTAAGGGACATGTGGCTCCAGTAGAAGCTGGAAGAGGCACAAAGGATCCTTCCCTAGAGGCTTTAGAGGAAGTAAGGCACTGCTGCCTCCATGATTTTAGATTTCTAGCTTCCAGAACTGTGTGTATAACAATATGTTTCTGTTGTTTTAAACCACTCAGTTTGTGGAATTTTGTGTGGCAGCCCAGGGAAATTAATACCTAGGGTACGTTGTTTTTGTTGTTGTTTTCTTCATAGTTTAGTCACTTTTTGGTGGATCACACTCTCCAATGGCATTTTTGGAAAACGCATGTAAAAGTTAAAAAAATTTTAATGCATCCATGTCTGAATTACTTTTATTCTATTTTCACCTACGAGTGATAAGTGGACTGGATATAGAAATTCAGGTTGGAAATAATTTTCCTTCAGAATTTTGAAATCATTGTCCCCCCCCTTTTTTGTTGTTGTTTATTTGCTGGTTTGTTTTCCTCCCTGTGTGCTATTGAGAATTCTGAATTTATTCTAATTCCTGACCTGTTGTAAGTGACTTGTTTTATTCTTCCCTTCAGAAACTTGGTAAGGTCTTTTCTGTATCCTTGATGTTTTTGAAATTTTATAGTAATGTACCTTGGTGTGGGTATGTTTTCATCTTGAAGTTCCCTTTCAATCTGGAGATTCATTTTCTTTAAGTTTGGGAACTATTTTTGTTTTTTTCAAGGAATTTTCCCTCTCTGTTTTTACTATTCTATTTATTTATTTACTTTTTGTTACACTTCTTATTTGCATGTTGGATTTCTTAGGCTGACTTTGAAAGATCTTCTTTTCATCTCTTTCTAACTTACTGTCTGAGAATTTTCCTCATTTTTATCTTCTAATCTTTCTATAAAGTTTTTATTTCTTTTCACATTTGTGATTTTTCAAGAAAAAGTTTTTGTTCTTTAAGTGTTCTTGTTTTATAGCATTCTGTTCTTCTTTCATGGATGTAACGCATTTTCTTACCTCTCAGAGATGATCAGTGATTGTTTTTGGAAGTTTTCTTCTCCTTGCATAATTTATATTTCCTCCAAGATGTTCTTGTTTGTTGGCTTTGCTCTCTAACTTCCCTAGTAGAGGCTTTCTTGAGAAGCTTGTTCATCTGTGATTTTCTAAGTGGGTGGCTTTTCTTGAGTATGGCTTCATTGTGGTATATTATGCTTTGCCAAATTTAGGGGGAGTCCCATAAATTATCTTCAGGTCTAGGCTTGTCAGACTTATTAGAGAAGATTTTTCCAACCTCTTGTCTAAAGGGTAAAGTCCTGGCTGCAAGCTTTCTATAAGTTCAATGTGGGGGAGGGAGTGGTGGAGGGGGATTCTCAACATCTAGCATGCCCACAGTCACTGAGTGCTCCTGTTTATAATATGATATCCCTGGTCTCAACCAGGTCTGATGTTACACAGCCCCTATGCTTTACTCTTCCTGGAAAGCAAATGGGCAGTCTTCAGCCAGAATAGGGGAGGGGCAGACACATAGCAATGTGGATGGAGGAGGGGATCAGGCATCTAACTATTTCCAAACAGATTTCAACCAATCCCATTATTTTATACTCTCTCCCCACAACTTTGCGCTCAGTCCCAGAAGTACTTGATGTCACAGTTTCTTCTAAGCATTCTCCTGCATAAATCCAGTTGGCTCATGGGTTTTTTATGCTGTTAGGTTGGGATCTGGCTCTGGCCTGCTCAGCCAATTTCTTCCCATCCATAGGCTTTCCAGCTCCCAAAGTGGTGCTGTTCTCACCTCTTTCATTTTTCTTTGTAGGTTTACATCTTTAAAAAAAAAACCCATTGCAATGTTGTAGGGAGGGATCAGGAGGGACGACCAGAAGACCCCAGTTTGTATGTCCAACCCTGTCTTGAGTGTTATTTTGGAAGGGAGGTTGAGCACGGCTCAAGTTTGTTCCAAATGCCTTTCTTGGCATTACTTGGTCCAAAACACTCAGTTGCTATTCGGCAAAAACCATAAAATATATTGGTATAATATCATAGTTGCATCAGAGGCATTTCTTAAGCCCTCAGCCACCCCGTTGCCCCTCTCCTGTGTTTAATCTGAGGACTGCCCATTCTACAAAACTGGAAGAAGAAAGCAAGTCAGGGTAGGGAGGTAGAGTTATCTATTGGTTTGTGACATACACAGTCAAAAGACAACTTGGGGCTTGCTTTACTTGGGGTGGGCAGGGAAATCCATTTCAAGGAGGTGGTGTGTGCACAAAGACCACAGGAGAAGGAATGAGGCGGTAGACATCCGGGGAAGAGCTTTCAGGAGTGGGAAGGTCAGGGTCAAAGGCCCCAGGAGGGAGGGCAGGAAGTGCATGGACTGGAGAGGAAGGAATGAGAGGGAGCATGGTGAGAGACTAGCCACGTGTTTTGGGTGGGGCTAGGCCTAGAACGTTGACATTTTCTCTGGGTGAGGTGGGGAGCCACATGGGGTCTTGAGTGGAGTCACAGGACATGTTCTGTGTCAGACCACTGTAGGAGAAGTAACAATCTTACAAGGCCCTTTAAAAAAAATTAAGCATTTTTGTTTTTCGGAGATGTGGTCTCACTATGTTGCTCAGGCTGGTCTTGAGCTCCTGGGCTCAAGGGATCCTCCTGCCTTGGCCTCCCAAAGCACTGCAGGAGCAGAAGCAGGGTTCCCAACCAGGTGGCTTCTGGAAGCATCCCGGGGAGAGATGGTCTTGGCTTGGCCAGGTGGCAGTGGCGGAGGTGATGAGATGAGGTTGGATTCTGATGTATTTGGAAGGAAAAGCTGAAAAGATGCGTAGGTACATTAGATGCGTGGTGTGAGGGAAAGGGAGGTATCTGGGATGACTGCAGGATGTTTGACTTCAGGACACGGTCATCAGGTGTTGAGACGGGCAAGACTGGGAAAAGGACGGGCTTGGGAGGGAGGGTCAGGAGTTCTGCTTTGCTGGGTCGAGTCTGTGCTGCCTGCTCATACCCAGGTGGAGATGTTGAATGGATGGGGTTGAGCTGACGCCAATACTCAGTGTCCATGGAGCTCATCCGGTGGGGCAGCTATCACTTGTGTGCTTTGCCGTGTCAGCGATCCCATCTCCTGTCACCACGGCAGCCTGACCAGGGATTCTGGTTGCTGTGCATGGCCGGGAGCTCAAAGGCACAGAAGGTTCAGTGGCTTACCCATGGCCACACGGTTAGTAAGTGCTGGAGCTGGGTCAAACCTGAGCCATCTGCCACCCGCTGGACTCCCTGGGTCTGCCTTCACCTGGCGTATGCATGTAAGGCCTTCTGGGTTTGGGCACCAGGAACCTGAGGAGCGAAGTGTCAACCTCTCAGGCCCAGGGCAAAGCAGGCAGAAGATTCTCACAGTCAACAAAAGTGAGGCTTCTGGGGCCACTCAGATCTGGGTTTGGATCTCTGTCACTCACTGACTCTGAGACGTATATGCCCCCCTCGGCCTCAATTCTCTCTTCTGTGAAATGGGGAGAATAATGGTACCTACTTCAGAGGGTTGTTATGAGGATGAAATGAAGCGATGTCTGTAAAGCACTCAATAAGTGTTATTTATTATCATTATTGTTACTAAAGACCAAGGGTTGCAGTGTCTCCTGAACAGATTCCCACCCTATCCTCAATGGCCCACAAGGTTTTGTGTTGGCAGGAGCTGGGGGTGTGAAAGGGAGTTTGGGATTTGACTAGGACACAGTAGAACTCATAGGAGCTTTGGAAAAGCCTCTCTTGCTCTCAGCAGTCAGGAGCAGTTCAGGACAACACCAGATCCCATGTTGTCAGGGGTACTTGGTGGCCAGGGAGACCACCTACAATTCTTCTGTCCCAGTGGTCTCTGTCTTGATTTCATAATTTCTATGACTCTAGGAGCTCAGGGCCATGGGAGGGAAGGGCCTTCTGTGCTGGTGATCAGACTCATGAAGAAGCTTCCTGCCTCCCAAGGCTGTCTTCAGCTCCCACTTGGAGGATGCTGGGAAGGAGCTCGAATCGACCCACCTCACCCCACACATGCAAACAACCCTGGAATGTTTCCCTAGACGACGCCGTCTCTGACTTACAGGAATGAAGAGTCACCTTTAATTTCTGGGTCCAGAAGGATCCCAAATGAATTTAGAACAACTAAAGACTCTTAGTTCAGAGGGACACTGAAAAAAGCAACCAATAATTACAGTTTGGGAGCCATGAAGTAGCCCAAAGAGACCAAGGCTTGTCCATATGAGACCAAAGAAAGAATTTTGTTTACCAATTTTTCATTTATACCCCACCTACTTCCAAAAAGAATTTGGGGTGGCTGACAGGAGAAAGCAAAAAGAATCCCAGCTCTAAGACTTTCCCCACTGGTGAAATTCCCAAGATGGCTCTAATTCAGTGGCTTATTTTGCCACGAGGACAAAGAGACAGGTCATGCAGCCAAACGAATCCCCCGGAGGGATCAGCTACTTCTATGCCTAAATAGAAAAGAGAAACCATTCCAAATGCTTGTTTTTCTAGCACCATCAAGGAATGGAATTTTTCATTGAATGTTACCATATTTAAGTTATTGATTCCCGTCTGTCCTGGGCACTGAAATTCTACCATTAGTATTCTTGGTGCAAATGTTCTGGGAAGTCACACAAGTGACTGCATCCATTTATCAGGTGGTTCCTGTTGTGACGGCTGGTCTAGGAGCGGATGCTGGTTTGGGGCAGAAGTAGTGAGCGTGTAGATTCAGTGCTGCCGGGAGACAGGGTGGTGGTGTGGGCATGGGCCGGGGTGGCCTGACTGTAGGGAGCAATGTGGGAAAAGAGACGGTGGGTAAATGCATGACAGCAAGAAACGACATTTGTCGAGCATCTATTTTATGTTTAGGCCTTTGACATGGCATCTCCAATTGTGACTCCTAATTGTACTAAGGAGGAAACTGAGGCTCAGAGAGACTCAGCGATGGGCCTACATCACACCGTTAGAGAGGAAGCACGGTCCAACTTGTTCACAGTGTGATCCAGCACCAACCTATCCAAAATCGTGGGAAGTGTTGGACTCCTGAGCTCCTGTGTCCTCCCGGAAGTCCAGGTCTGGGAAAGCCTTCGAGATTCTCTTAGTCCAACCACCATCTCTGATGGACAAGGACGAACAAGTCCAAGGACCCCAGGCACCTTGCCCCCTGGGTGACGGCAGGGGCTCAGCCTGAAAGTCAGCTCTGAGCTCCAGCGTCCTGCTGTTTTCTGGATGCCTGCCTTGATACCACCTTACACAAAGCTTCTTAAAATCCACCCCAGCCTGCAACCAACCGTTTTCAAAAATGGAGAGTTTCAGCAGCCACACCTCTGGGAAGTGGAGTCTATTGTGTGCTGCAAGCCACTTCATTTACCACACCTGACCTTGGTCTCCATCGGGCAGCATTCTTAAGGACCTAGAGACCTGCGGGTGAATCCTGCCAGAACCAGCCTCCAGCGGTGTGGTTGGGCGTCATTGTGTCAAGCATTTCCAGGTATAAGTGGTCTGGAGCTTGGGAATATTTTTGACATAGTGTGCTTCTTGTTGCTTATGGGATTGGATTTTTTTTAGGTAAATATCAGCACTCATTCCAATGCAAACACAGGCTTTCCTACAGCATCCGCAGGTAAATTAAAATTCACATTGCTTTTACTGTGTTCTGTTGACAAACCCTGACATATTTAGGCAGTTGGGATATTAGAAATCAACTTGTTGAAAAACCACTATGGTGTATATTAGATGGAGTTAAACCAAGGGCAGGTAACTTGTTCTTGGCAGGGGTGAGGGGTCGGGCAACCGTAAACGACACAACCAATGAACACATAATAGTCGCCAAGAGATGACATTTTTTGAGTGTCTGCTCTGTTCTGGGCTCTTTTCCCTACAAGGTGTCAATTAATGGGAGATGAACAGTACTGCCTGGATTGGATTCTCTACTGTGCCATTCACCAGCTGTGTAGCCAGGGCAGTGTGCTGACCTTCTCTGTGCATCTGCTTTCCTCATCTGTAAAATGGGGCTCATAGTGGTTCCCATACTCATGGCAGGGTCCTCTTGAGCCCCATGGTGCAAGAGTTGGCCATAGGAAGTGCTTGGCCCACATTAGCAGTTATTCTGACATTCACAAGCATGCCAGATGTATTTGGTGTATTTTCTTTGGCTCAATAATGCATGGGATGGGCTCACTGGGGATGATGCACTGCCAAGGCCACACGACTGGTTTGAGGCAGTACTGAACCTTGAACTCAGAACTTTCTAACCGTGAAACCAAACCCAACAAAGAACTGGAGCAGGCCCGGGCATGGTTTCGAGCAGGCATATGGTGGATGGAGGCGAGGTAGCTTGCAGCGGTAGGATCAGCCATCTGTTAGGTTGCCCTGGGGCTGGTGTGGGACAAATGTAATGAGAAGAAAAATGTTGCTGCCATAAAATCTCTGGACCTACAAGGAATTCCACTCTAGAAGAGAACTGCTCCTGCTGCTTAAAGATACCTTACGGCGTCCCTTTTTGAATAATTTTTATTTATCAGAGATAGTGCTCCAACTGATCTTAAACTCCTGGGCTGAAATGATCCTCTCTCTTCAGCCTCCCAAAGCACTGGGATCACAGGTGTGAGTCACAGTGTCCCACACTGGCCTTTTTGACGTGAAATGTGAGACCCTCCAGGCAGAATGATGACATTGCTCCCATGACATGACTCCTTTTTTTTTTTTTTTTTTGCCTTTACTTTAATTCCCCACCACCACAAATTATGCAGTAGAGTTTCCCACATTTGGGGAAATTGCAGGGGTCAGCACATCTGGAGTGCAACGGATAAGCTTCGCCCTCATCCACCTTCGTGATCATGGTATCTCCCTTGCCAGGTAAGTATGACATGGCTGTAGCAAATGTGTTAAAATGAAAAATATGACCATCTTGCAATTAAATAAAATGTATTGACACATATAATTCCCTCCCCCAGAATAATAAAATGCCCTAGTTGTAAAAGAAAAGAGACATAAGAATAAAGTAATTTATCAGAACATAATATGGCCATCAATGCTTAGACATAGGCAGGACCACGTTAGAGGATATGTTCAGATAACGTACTTTGAGTTATCTCAAATGACTTTGAATTTAAGAGAAGTATGGCACTGATTGGTTGAAGATTGTTACAACTTTTCCTTTATAGCTAACAGCTTGAAACAAGAGTCTACACAGTACGAATGTCTACATAAAACACAGAACTAGCTAGAATGTAGACTGACACAGGCGTCTTGGGGTGACTCTGGCACCTCAGACAGCTTTTCTGTCAGTGATGTATTTTTTCTGAAATTGTGATTCAAATCTTGGTAAAATTCCAAATAAAACAAAACACAATCTTCTCTAAATTTACACAGGAGTTACATTCTGGGAAACTTGGTGTGTACTAAACAGCGCAAAAACTACTTTGTGTTCTTGTGTAGAGCTGAGTTACACTCTAGGTCAGACCGTTGTAAACGAGTTCCTCACCTGCATGGGTGTCTGATGGATTATTCTAAAGGTGTGTGGGCGCTGGACTGGAAATCAAAATGTGAAAGATACAATTATAATGTTTCTAGAAGGTCACAACAGTGTAGATAAAGATTACTTGGATAGGACTAACACTTATCAACCACAGGGAAACATTGATGAATTATACTATCTTAAAATCATTTCATCAAATGACCCCTTTATGAGAGTGAAAAGACAAGTCACAGAATGAGAGAAGATACTTGAAGTCCATATATTCACCCATGGAATCACATCCAAAATATATTAAAAGGTACGCATCAATAAGAGAAAAGGCAAGCAACTCAATAGAACACCAGCCAGAAGACTTGAGCAAGTCCTTCCCAGAAGAGGAGATTCAAATGCTCAGCGACCATAGAGTGATCCAACAGCATATTTTCCAGAATGACTAAAATGAAACAGACAGACAATACTAAGTGCTGGTGAGTAACTGGCGCAATGGGAGCTCTCACATTGTTCAGGTGGGAATATCAAATGACACAACTCTGGAAAATTCTTTGCAGTAGCTGTTAAGGCTGCATATATTCCTGTCATATGATCCAGCTATTTATTCTTGGCATGTTCCTAGCAGAAATGTGTACATCTGAGAGCCTTGAAATGTTTGTGAAAGGGTTCGAATCAGCACATTTTTTAATAGCTCCAAACTGGAAACAACCCATGTGTCTGGCAAGAACTCTATGTAGCAACATGAGAACTCCCACAAACCTTGTCCTGAGCAAAAGAAGCCAGGCATGAAAGAGTAAACACTGCATGATTCCATGTAGGGGCACTTCTGAAACAGGCAGGATGAAGTCCAGGCATGAGAAGCCGGGGGTCATTACCCTTGGTGGGTGGAGGTGAATTCAAAGGGCCATGGAGGGGTTCCAGGGATCCTGACAATCTTGTTCTTGGTCTGGGTGCTGGCTAGGTGGATATGTTCAATTTGTGGAAATTCATCACATGTACACTTGAGACTCACGCACTTTTCTATACGTGTGTCATCAATCCACAAGTTTACAGTCAATATGGAAAAGCATCAACCCCTGTCCACTCAATGCCTCCGGTTCCCTGCCAATCATCGAGATGACTGAACATGCTCCAGAGATTTCCAAAACGTCCCCAAGGGCCCTCTGTGAGCACCAAAGACATGGAGGGATGGCTCCACCAGGGAAGTAAGTGGAGGCAAGGGGCCTTCTGGGTAGCACCAGGGGGAGATGGAAGAAGAGTCCATGGAGGGAGAGGAGAAGTCCAGAAGAAGAGAAGTGTGGACTTGGAGGGGATTTCTCTAAAGCAACCTGGGGCACGGCCCTGTGTGCTAGGCTGTGCGTCCTGGAGCAGAAGGGACCTGCTGGGGGCACTCTGTCGACCTGCGCCCCACACCACGTGGTGTGGGGAAGAGAGCTCGAGGAGGGGGTGGTCTTCCTGGCCAAGGGGCTGAGCAGAGGGGGAGATGAGAGGCTCAGGAGTCTGTACCCAGGGGAGGCCAAGTCAGTGAGAGGAGGTAGCCAGAGCTCCTGGGGCAAGTCTGAGCTCGGAGAACAAGCAGTGAGCTTACTGGCCACGGGGCGGCAGTAGCAGCCCACCAGCAGCCCGGCAGGCAGGGAGAGGTTCTGGTGCCAACACATCCCAGCCAGCACCCGTGCCGTGACAGTCTATGACCACTGGTGTCTCAGGGACACCGCCAGTCAGGACAGACATCAGCCAGGTGACTTAAAGCAGAGTCTTAGCCTCTTGCCGCTCTAGGTGTTAACCTTTTTCTTGCTGGATTATTTGAGTCTGGGGGTTACAGGGAGCAGCCAGGGACAGAGTGGGTATGCACTAGTTGGGCTGGAAGCAGCAACTTCCAGCCTCGTGGTAGAGTTTTAAATGTATCAGCCAGAACAACTGCACCTTTTATACTGGGTGATGGCCATCAGCCCAGCCTGCATTCATGAGCGAAGCAGGGGGCTGAGGCTGGTGGCTCACACCCGTAATTCCAGCACTTTGAGAGGCCAAGGTAGGAGGGCCATTTGAGGTCAGGAGTTTAAGACCAACCTAGGCAACATAGCAAAACCTTGTAACAAGTGCACCTGTGTCCCAGCCCTCCCATGGGTGCCACGTGACCACAGGACTCCCACGGGATCAGCAGCCCTGTCACAGCATTTTATCTCCAAGTTTAACCCACTTGAGCCACATCCACCCAGGGGCAGAACGGGGAGAGACAGGACTTTTCTCCGTGGGACTGAGACATTCTGCAGCCTCATGGGTGTCATCACCTGGCTTCCCCCAGGGCACAGGGACCACCTTTCCATCCCGAGGTCCCCATGAGGTGGCCTGAGGCTTGGGATCCAGTCAGCTTGGATATACCCAGGTGAGTCGGCCAATGCCGTGGGCCTTAGGGTCTCTTTCTAGAAGAACAAGGAGGAGGACTCCCTCAGCACAGAGCTGCCATGAGGACCACAGACACATGTGACATGGGGATCACACACAGCACTCAGCGTGAGCAGCACGAATGGCAGCGGGCATGACTTTGAGGCTTCAGGGGCCATGATTCTGTTTTAATAGTTTTATCAGGATCTCTTTTACACATCATACAAGTCACCATTTGACATGTGATTCTTAGTGTATTCAGAGTTGTACATCCACTGTGCAATCAATTTTAGAGCATTTTCATTATCCCAAAAAGAAACTGCACTCTGTACCCACACCCTGGCTCTTCCTTGGCCCCACCCCGGCCCCCAAGTCCATCATCTCAGCTGGCATCTCTTGAGCACCGACTGTTCTCTGTGCTGGCAGGCAGATTTGTCCCTGTGAGCACTCAGGGAGGACCCTAGATCATAGGTCTCAGCACCTGAGAGTTCAAATAGACCTAGCAAGCAGACAGGTAAAATAGGTCCCAAGGGCTTACCTTGACAAATGTGCCTTCTTATCAGGAAGGCCAGGTTGAAATCCAGAGTCCTTGGATGTCTGGAAGCTCTGGTCGGAACATAAACGTAGGGAGGGTCAGCTCAGCTGGTAGTGGCTCCTTCTCCCATCCTGGCTTCATCGCACGCTGTGAGGGGCTGCATGCATCACCCATGACACCCAAGCTCTGCCACCTCCTGTGAGCAGCCATCCTTGGCCACGACACTGAACAAACCTGGGGCATATCCAGGGACCCTGTAGTCCCTGAAGACAGCCTTATGCCTTTTGAGAGTCCAGGCTCAGCCCCATCCCAAATCCTTGGTCCACTAAGATTGGAGGATGATTCAGGGCTATTTGTCCATATGGCCTCTGCCCTCCACTAACCCCGAGTTCAAGGTCGGCAGTAGGTCATGAGCATACACACTGCAGGGAGCCTACCTCACCCAGGACCAGTTGCAATTATGGGGCTCCCCTGCCCATTGGCATTCCTTCTGGGTATGTGCCCTGCAGACTTGGCTGTCCTGAACCCCCCTTTCCCTTCCCTGCCCAGGGCCCTTGTGCCTGTCCTCCTGTGACTGTGTCGTGGGCCCTGAAGGCAGCTCTTGGACAGACCTCAGCAGGTGCAAGACTTTTGTAGAATATTCAGGCCAGGACCACCTCCAGGTCAAGTGCTGAAACTTGGATTAGTTCCAGCTCAGAGGGACATGGGTGTGGGAAGGCCCCCGGCCCCAAGGAGGCAGGCAGACCTAGGCTTGGGGTCACTCTTACCTTGAACCTGGGCAACCTGGCATAGGGCTGTTTGTTTCCAGGAACCGTTTTTTTTTTTTTTTTTGAGCTGCCTCTTCTTTTCCTTTATTTGTTCTTTCCTTCTTTCTTTTTTTGTTTTTGTGTCAGAGTATCACTGTTCACCAAGCTGGAGTGAAGTGGCACGCTCATGGCCACCACAACCTCGACCTGCTGGGCTCAGGCAATCGCTCCACCTTAGCCTTCCAAGTAGCTGGAACCACAGGCGTGCACCACCATGTCCAGCTAATTTTTTGATTTATTGTAGAGAAGAGTACTCGCCAAGCTACCCAGGCTGGTCTGGAACCCTGGGCTCAAGCAATCCTCTTGCCTCTGCCTCCCAAAGTGCTGGGAATATAGGCTTGAGCCCAAGAACAGTTCTTACATGTTCTTTCTCCATCGGCTCTGAGGGGAGATTACAACGGGGTGACCTCTGCCACCCCCATGCTCCCCTTCTGCCTCTGTCCTCCTTTTCAGTTTTAGTTTTTAGATTTTCCTGATTATTCTCCATTTTATTATGAACAATTTAACACCTACTGGGTATAATTTGCCAGGTACTCTTCTAAGCACTGTGCACATGTTCACTCTTTCATACTGACCCGACTCTTTCCTAGAGAACTAGGCCAGTGTGCAGGCATGCTTTTAAGCTGGGACAGGCTGGGGTGTGGATGTCTGTCCTCTCCCAAGCTCGTGTTGGAATGTGATCAGCATTGGGAGGTGTCTGGGCCATGCGGGTGGATGCCTCATGAATAAATCAGTGCCTTTCCTCGGGTGAGTTCTGCTCTGTTAGTTCCCCCAGAGGTGGTTATTTAAAAGAGCCTGAAACCAGCACCCCCCTTCGTCTTGCCACGGGATCTTTGCCAACCAGCTTCCCTCCCTCCCCCTTCCACTATGAGCTTCTTGTTTTTTAAAAAAAAAAAAAAATCAGGGGTCTCACTCTGGAGTGCAATGGAAAGATCTCAGCTCACTGCAGCCTCAACCTTCTGGGCTCAGCAATACTCCTTCCTCAGCCTCCCGCGTAGCTGGGACTACAGGTCCAGCTAATTTATTTTTGTTTTTGTGTAGAGATGAGGTCTCGCTATGTTGCAAAGACTGAACCGCCCCATCTTGAACTTTCCAGACATCAGAACCAGGAACCAAATAGGCCTTTTTTCTTTGGAAAGTGCCCAGCCTTGGGCATTCCTTGAGAGCAGCACAAGATGGGCTAAGACAGTGTTTTCCTCTAAACTCAGGGCAGCAGATTCCAAAGCATGGTCCCAGGAACAGCAGATTGGCAGTCACCTGAGCACTTGCTAACAAATGCACATTCTCAGGCTCAGCCCAGACCTATCAAATCAGAAATTCTGGGGGCAGGCCCGGCAATCTGTGTGCCAAGGTGACCTTCAGGTAACTCTCATGTGTGCTCAGGTTTGAGACCCTGGCCTCATTTACCCCACGCAGTCACCTGGCCTGTGTGATCGATATGGGTCAAGTCGTCATCTGAAATGCTCTGTACCAGAAGTGTTTTGGATTTTGGGTTTTTGGATCAGGGATGGTCAGCCTGTAATTACTGTTTTTTCTTTTTTTTTTTAAGTTGGCGTCTCACTGTGTTGCCCAGGCTGGAATGAAGTGGCACAACCATAGCTCACCACACCCTTGACTTTCTGGACTCAGGTGATCCTTCTGCCTCAGCCTGCCGAGTAGCTGAAACTACAGGCACATGCCATCATGCCAGGCTAATTTTTGTATTTTTTGTAGAGACAAGGTCTCACTGTGTTGCCCAGGCTGCTCTCGAATTCCTGGGCTCCAGCAATCCTCTCACCTTGGCCTCCCAGAGTGCTGGGATTACAGGCATGAGCCATCACGCCAGCCTGTAATTACTGATAATAATAGTCAACACTTGCTTGGCTCTTACTACGAGCCAGGTGTCCTACTAAGTGCTTTGATGTGGAGTATCCCACTCACTCTCAAAGTATTTTGTGAGGCCATTAATGTCCCCATTTCGCAGATAAAGAAACTTAAGGCACAGAAAGACCTTGGTCACACAGCCAAGCATGGACTCCAGCATCTGCCTGTTTTTTCACCAAGGTTGCAATGATGACAGGGAGACATAGCAACATATTATATAATTTAAAAAATTCCCAGACAACCTTGCAATCTCAAGGATTTTCTTAAAAACGGCATGTAACCAGGCAATGCTACTAATGGGAACCGGCCCATTCTCAGAACTTCTGGCTAATCCGGGCTTTTCTTGGGGTCTGGGTGGCAAAGCGAGATGTCTACAGGGCCAGGCAGGCGACATAACCCAGTGAAGTGGCCACAGGGCGAGGCAATAGGCGTTGGTGGGGACTGCGGTGAGCTGGAGAGTGCATGCCCCGTCCAAAGGGAGCAATGGCTGGCTCCACAGCTCCAGAGAGAGCGGTGATGCCACGTAAGGATGGAGGCGTCTTTCATGCCATTTGATAAGACAGACATCTGGATTTAGTGTGAACTCTCCCAATGTTGAAAACCCCTCCATTTTAAACTCTCCCAACTCTGTGTTTCAGACGCGAAGGAGGCATCTGGGGGCAAGCATCTGGGGGCAAGTCTGGCCCAGGGGCTGCCCGCCGCCGCCCCCTTCAGGGCGTGGGGCGGGCGGGCTGCACCGGGGATTTCATTGTGTTTGTCCAGACGCCATCAGTGCAACTCGTTATTGGATGTTATGCATTTCCAACGTCATCCTCGAGCCAACAGCCAATTACGCAGGGAAGGAAGACGGGAACAGAGAATGGAGTTAGGGTCCAGAGACATCAGAGCCAACACCCTGGGGTGGGCCAGGTTCCCCGCAGCCCACAGCGCGCGAAGTCCCTCCGTGCCGCGGCGGCGTCTCGGGCTCTGTGGCAGGGAGGAGTCGCGCGCGCGCCCCCTAGTGGCCGCACCGGGGCACTGCCGGAAGCCGCCGGGGCCCGTCAAGCGCTCCCTGGCCTGGCTCCTGGGCGAGCCGCCCCGGTGTCGCCTCCGGACTAGGCTGCGACAGCGAACTCCACGGGCACCGCAAAGGTGGCCGCACCCTGCGATTCGAGAGCGACTCACACTGTTGACGATGTCAATCATAATAAGTATAATAAACATATGAGCAATAAGTAGAGTGGCAGATAAATACAATGCTCTTGAACCGTTTTAAGATTTTCCTCCGCGGGAGTTTCGCCTGCAGCGTCTGTTAGCTGGGGCTCGCCAGTGAGACAGACCAGCAGGTCTCTCTAGATCGATGCAAAGAGGTCCGTCACAAGGGATTGGCTCGCAGGGCTATGGGTGCGGTCTGCTGTGTGCAGGCTGGACACCAGAAAGCCAGTGGTGTGATTCAGTCCAAGGCCCGGGGCCTGAGAACCAGGGAAGTGGATGGTGTAAGCTCCTGTCCGAATCCCAAGGCTCGAGAACCATAGGTGCAGAGGTCTGCTGGCAGAGAAGACAGATATCCCCAGTCAAGCAGAGAGAGTGGAATTCCCCCTGCCTTTTTGTCCTGTTCATCCCCTCAACAGATTGTGTGATTTCCACCCACGTTGAGGAGAGTGATCCTCCTTACTGGGTGCACCTAGTCAATGCCAGTCTCTTCCAGAAACATCCTGGCAGACCCAGATAGAACTCCCAGCTCTCAGTGCTCCCAGAACTCCCAGTGTTCCCAGAACTCCCCATGCTCCCAGCTCTTTGGGCAGCCCTTCTCCCAGTCAAGCTGACAGGTCACACGACCCCTCACACTGTGTCTATTTAATTGTTAAGAGGAATGTAGCCCTCTTAACACGTAAATGTTAATAAATGTATTATTTAACACATAAATGTGTTCTCTGAACAAGACACAAACAGTATGAAAGAACACACCGCAAGCATGTTTAAGTCTTTTCAAAGACTTTTATTTTGAAATAATTTCAAACGTAGTGAAAAGTTGAAAGAATAGCACAAAAACATGTTTTAAAAAATCTGGATTTATCGATTATTAATATTTTGCCATATTTGCTTTCTTTTTAAAAATCTGAGCCCATTTGAGACATGGTGACTCTTTATCTATAAATTGTTCATGGGGTATTTCCTAAGAACAAGTCATTCTCTCCCATAATCCAGTATAGTTATCTGAATCGAGAAAATTAACATGGATGCAACACTCTATCTCATCTGCAGACATTATTCAAATTTCACTAATAATAAGTGTCCTTTTTAGCATCTTTTGGTTGAACCCTACTACCGAATATGGAAGTACAAAGGTCTTTCCTGTCCCTTGCCTGGAAGTACCTCTCCCAGTCACAGGGTGGGACTCCCTTGGGATCTTTCACTTGCCTCGGTAGAAGCCTGTGCCTCCTTATTTGCGGCCCTGGGAGCTCTTGTTCAATCCCTGCATAAGCCTCTAGGGTGGGATGCTAGCCCTACTCTGCACAGAGGGAACAGCTGCAACTTGAGGACACAGCCTGCCCTGTCCCCTCAGGTGTCCCCAACTTCCCTACCTCCAAGTGTCCCCACCTACCCTGCTTTCCTCATACAGCAAAATTGTGGGTTGGCCTCTTTTTTTAGGCCCTGGGACACAAGAGGAAGTCGCTGATGGCTGGGCTCAAAGACTCCCCAGGGCAAGGGCGGAAGAGGGTGACCATGCTGGACACTCAGTGGGGAGCCCTGCAGAAGGACGTGGTCCAAGCCACCGTGTTCTCTGGTGGCCTGTGGCTGGGATGGACCAGAGGGCTTCATGGTGTGTCCCCGCAGGTCCGGCCCCATCCCCATGGGGGTGTCAATGGGGTCACGGGAGTCAGGCAGGATGGCGGAAGTGGAAGCCTGAATGCCTGGGGGGGGCGGTGGGTGGGAGATGTGCTCAGAAAGGGGGCGGGGGAACTGAGGAGCTCCTCCCGTGCGAGTCTAGCCTGTACCTCGGCCTGCATGGACTGGGGCGCCCTGGCTGGGGCTGAGCTATACCCCCTGGCCCCAAATCTCGAAAGGAAGTGGGGGACAGAGAAAGAAAACAAGGCAGACAGAAAATAAAGGGGTGGCATGCACACTCGCAGGCCCTCTGCTCCACTTTCCATGCAAGGCAAGCACTTCCCAGATATCGCACTCCCTGGGACCCCAAGAATGGGGGCTATGAGAATGCTCTCCCAGGGGGACCGATTTGGAGATTTGACCACACGAGGACGGGCATCCCAGCCCTGACTTGGGCCCGGCAGGGCTGTTGCAGAAGGCGGGCAGCCCATGTCCTGGGGACCCTGGTTTGGTGCCTGATGGGTCGCTGGAGGAGCTGAATGGATTCCCGAGCACTGCAGCAAGCATCCCTGCTTCCCAGAGTTTCAGGCATGCAGCATGTCCTCTGATCTGTCATTCGCGCCACACCACGGTAGGCTCTCCGCAGGTGCTGGAGAAGCAGAAGTGAAAAGGGACAGCCTGGCCCTGGCTCTGGTGGGGAAGATCACTAGATGGACCGGTAGTCCAATACAGAGTGACAAGTGCCACATCAGAATCAGGATAGAGTGGCAGGGCGGTGGGGTGGGGCTCAGTTGGGGCTGCCTCCCCAGCCTGAGAACGGGGAGGCTTCTGGCTGTGTCTTATGGCTGCAGGAACAGATGAGCCCTTCCTGAGTGGCTTGACACCACATACATTGATTCTCTTCCGGTTCCAGAGGCCAGGAGTCTGAGGACAGTTTCACAGCTGCATTCAAGGCATTGGCTGGTTTCTTCTGGGGGTTTCGGGGGAGAATCCCCCACCCTGCTGAACCCCCATGTCTGCTGCACAAGGATCTCACTGCACCACTATTTGTGCTGTGAAAACTTGAACACAGTCTACACATGTATTGAAAAGGAAGTGACCACAGAGCTACTGTGGTCCATCTTAGGTTAGACGGTGATGCAGTGGTCACACCACTTAGCATTACAGAAGATAATTAAGCATTTGTGCTCCAAAGCCAGATGGCCTAAATTTAAGTCCTAGCTCCACCACTTACTTGCTGTGTGATTTTGGGCACATCACTTAACCTCTCTGTGCCATGATTTCTCTATCTGTATAATGGGGGATAGCAATAGCCTCTACCTCTTGGAGTCATGGTGAAGATGAAATGAAATTAATATTCCACACATCATAGCGTGATCCTCTTCAAGATTTATTCATTGAAAAAAATCATTTTCTAAAAATTAACTATCTACACACATACTCTAATGGCATTTGTGTAAAGAATGTCACAAACAAGCCCAGGTCATTTACACACATTCCTATGGACCCACAGAACAGAAGAGACGCAGGTGGAATGGGGACACTTCGCCTTCATGTTTAATTCGGAATGGCTTGGTTACTTCATCGGTGCAATTAAGAAAGTCAAATCTACTTAGTAATCACCTCCTTTGCGGCCACAGGGATGGATCTGGAGAGATCTTCATCTGGAGTGAACTGACTCAGAAACTGAAACCCACACACTGCATCTTCTCGCTCATATGCGGGAGCTAAATGGCCACACAGCTGGAAATAATAGATACTGGGGACACCGGTGAGGGGGAGGTGGGGAGAGGCTATAGGACTCAGAAATCGCTCTTTAAGTACAGCGCTGGGGAATGGGCCACCTGAAGCCCAACTCCTACCAGTAGGTAACATGACCATGAGCCCCCAAACATACACTTGAGCCCCCAAATCTAACATGTAATGTTTTTTAAAAAGAAAATCTAAGCAATCGATCATTGTGAAACAAACTTCTGCCGGGTGGTGAGTCTTGCCATTCTACCCTGGGCTCGCCCGTCTCTCGCGTCTCGCGTGTGTCTCAGGTGTCTTCCAGATCATTAGTTCGGAAGATGAAGGCACTTCCCTCCAATCCACTGGTTGAGCACTAATGCTCCTTTGGGAACGGCGCCCCGACTTTGTCCCTAAATGTCCCTGGATTCGGACAAGGAGTTTCGTCGCCTCCCGAGCGCTCCCAGGCTGGTCCCGCCAGCCTGCTCGAGTGCGCCCTCTGCTGGCGACGAGTCGGCACTGCGCGCCCGCGTGCTGTGGGGTGGGTGGGGGGACCGCTTGACTGATTCTCAGCGGGTTCAGCCCTGGAACCCTGGGGTTGACTATGAGTCTGGTGCTGGCGGTGGTGTCAGATCTCTGCCCCACGTCAGGGAAGAAATCTTTCTCCTTACTGTTTTTAAGTTGCCCCTATCTGGAGTTACCAGATTTAGCAACTTAAAACACAAGACGCCAGGTTAAATCTGAATTTTAGGTACAATCGCAGATACATTTTAGTGCGTGTTGCATGGAGTATACTAATACTTGTGGTTCCTCTGAAGCCCAGATTCACACGGGCGGCCTGGGATTGCTCCTGTGACCGTCGGAGGGGATCTTGTTGGCATGGGGGTGGGGAGGTGGTGAGAAGGGGAGGGAGGGGGAAGACCGGGAACCAACCTTGATGTTGGCCTGGCTGTGAGGTGAGCCTTGTGCTGCAGGGGACCAGAAAGGCCTTCTGTCTTCCTGGCAGCTGCAGCCTGGGTTCGACCCCCCAGCGATTCTGATGTCATTGGTTCCATGGGGGAGTCGAGGTGCAGGGAAGTTCCTTCCAGCATTTTTATTTTATTTTAATTTAATTTAATTTTATTTTTTGAGTTGGAGTCTCACTCTGTCGCCCAGACTGGAGTGCAGTGGCCGCTCCCGGCCACCGCAGCCTCGACCTGCTGGGCTCCGGCGATCCTTCCACCTCAGCCTTCCCAGTAGCCGGAATTACAGGCATGTGCTACCATGCCCGGCTGATTTTTTTTGATTTATTGTAGAGATGAGGTCTCGCTGCCCAGGCGGGTCTCGAACCCGCGGGCTCAGGCAATCCACTCACCTCAGCCTCACACAGGCGCGGGATTACAGGCTGAGCCACCGAGCCTGGCCCTTCCAGCATTTTTAAAAGCCCCCAGGTGATTCAAACATGCAGCCCGGGCTGGGAACCACTACTCCCTGAGACCTGATTCTGCAAGGGATGTGTGTCTGTGTGTGCGCGTGTGTTTGCCTGTGTCTGTGTGTGTGTCTTTGTGTGTGCATGTGTGTGTGTGTCTGTGTGTGTGTTATGTCTGTGTGTATACATGTCTTTAGTGTGATATGTCTGTGTCTAGATGTGTCTCTGTGTGTGCATGTGTGCCTGTGTATGTCCTGTGCATGTCTATGCATGTGTGTGTGTCTGTGTGTGCATGTGTGCCTGTGTCTGTTTGTGTGCATGTGTGTGCAAGTGCATGTGTGTGCATGTGTCTGTGTCCCTGTGTGTGTCTGTGTGTGTGCATGTGTGTCTGTGTGTTTGTGTGTGTGTGTGCATGTGTGTCTTTGAGTGCATGTGTCTGTGTGTGCATGTGTGTCTGGGTGTGTGTGCACATGTGTCTGTGTGTGTGCATGCGTTTGTGTTTGTGTCTCTCTGTATCTGTGTGTATCCCTGTGTTTGTGTGTGTGTGTGTCTGTGTGTTTACACCCACCTTGTGTATCCTAGATGCCTTCAGGTTGCATAGTCCCAGGCCCACCAGTCTGGGGTCGTTCTCAAGAGCCCCAGTCCACATATTACAGAAGAACCTGGGGCCTTTTCCAAAATGTCTCTGGATTCCCCCAGGATGTGCATTTTACTGGTCACCTGGTCCTGATTTCTGTTCATCCTGAGCACGCTGTCTCCTTCCCCTCTTCCCCCTGGGGCCATCTTTTCCTTTCTGTACGTGTCATCGTAAGGCTGGTCTTTTAGTAACCATTAGCGGCACACAGCTGTCAAGCTCAGCAGATGTTTCCTGCAGGTCCGCAGTTAAGGAGGGGTGTCACTCCCAAAGGATGCTACTCTGACATCCCGGCTTCACTGAACTGCTGGGAGGAATTCACCCCTGGCCTGTCCTCCTTCAAGTCCCTCTGTTCCCTTTTTCCTTCTGGGCCCTATCGCTCTCGGTAACCCTGTCAGCTTCTTCCAAAAAAGCAAAGAAACAAACAGAAGCACCCCCTCTCCCTCCAACGGTCAGTGTGCAGCTGTTGATTAAGTTCCAAACTGTGTCCTTTTCCTAATCCAAACCATTCCACTCCCTCTCCACCTCTTCCCTGTGCCCAGGTATTTCCAAGAGGGAAGTGTTCTCCCCATGAAGACCTGGGGCTTTCTGCGCTTCTTCCTGGCAAGCCGGCTCCAGCTGCGGCCGATATTTTTAAAATGGCATCTTCCCCTTTCATGTGTGTGAATCTGCAGGGATTTCAGCAAATTATCTTAATAGCTGCAGGACCTTGCTGACTTTGGTGGGAATATTCTGGCCAGTAAATCAAGGTCCCTGGATGAAACTCAATAGCCGGAGGGGTCAGTCTGGGAGGAAGGCAGTTGGTGTCTCAGCAGATGTTCCTAAAGACCTGGGTTTTGGCCACATCTGTCCTGTGGGGTGGAGAAGAAGGCGGTGGGGGTGCAGAAGGGGGAGCTGAGGGGTTGAAGATTAGAACCACATTCTGCAGGTCCTCCTCAGGGTAGTCTCTGGGCACTGGGAAGGGACTGAGGGAGAAACAGGAGAAGGAACCGTCTTGTGAGCATAAGGACCTAGGAGCTTGCCGCTGGCCCCCTCTCCCTCAGCCCCCAGGACCCAGAGGGAGGCAGACACAGCAGCCTTGGCCCTGTGGAATGGGCGCCTCCAGCCAAGGTTCCGGAAAGCTGAATTCCAAATGTCTAACTGCATCATGCACTTGTCCACAAGGTGACATGCAACTGCTCTGTCCGTCCCTGGGATCCCAGAGGGTGCCATCTAGCCAGGAAGCCTGACCTCCCCATCCCTCCCACTCATCCATTCTCCTCGTTCCTGGCTTCCTTTCTTCCTTCTCCCATATTTTCTCCAAAGGAGAGGAGGCTCTGCTTTAAAAGTTCAACATGCCACTTCTCTCTGTACACCCAACAGATTAGTGAAAACTAGACAGTCGGATGATGCCGAGGGCAGGCCACAGTGTGAGGGAAAGAGGAACCCTGGCTATCTGCGAGGGAGTGTGAGTGGGTGCTGTCATTTCTGAGAGCATCTGATGTTGCCGCGCCAAGGTGACTGTAAATGCTCTGTCAGTGATCCAGCAGTGTCACTCCCCGGTATGTGGCCCAGAGACACTGTCCTCTAAAGGGAACACATAAGAAGATGTCTATTCAGCACTGTTCCTGGCAGGGGCATTGGCCACTAGGTGTCCATTCCTGTAGCACGTGTAAGAGTAGAGAGTAGTAGAGGTGCACCTTGGAGAAGCATCTGTCAGCCAGAAGCAAGGGGCGAGATGTTCACAGAGGTGTACGTAATTTACATTAGACTATGTTCATGTTCAAGGGTCCACATCAAACACACAGAAAGGCTGCCTATGAGTGAAGGGATAGTGAGGGAGGAATGGGAACTGTA
Organism: Cephalopachus bancanus; assembly: GCA_027257055.1. NCBI lineage: Eukaryota > Metazoa > Chordata > Mammalia > Primates > Tarsiidae > Cephalopachus > Cephalopachus bancanus. The sequence continues at coordinate 1,347,181 of JAPVLO010000007.1, forward strand.
GTGGGTTAAAGGTGTTTCCAAATTCTTCGACACTACCCCCATCAAGAGGAAGGGAGGTGCCCCTGGGTGGGCTTGTGACTGCTTTGACCAATAGAATACACCAGAAGTGTCAAGTGTGGTGGCTCACATCTGTAATCCCAGCACTTCGAGAGGCCAAGTCTGGAGGATTGCTTGAGCTCAGGAGTTTGAGACCAGCCTGGGCAACATAGCAAGATCTTGTCTCTACAAAATAAAAACATTAGCTGGGCATGGTAGTGTATGTTTGTGGTCCCAGCTACTTGGGAGGATGAGGCAGGAGGATCCCCTGAGCACAGGTGTTTGAGGCTGTGGCGAGCTGTGATTGTGCCACTGCACTCCAGCCTGGGTGACAGAATGAGACTCTGACTCAAAAAAAAAAAAAAAGAATACAGCAGAAATGACATTGTGTCAGTTTCTGGGCCTTAAGAGATTGGTAGCTCACCTCCCCCCTCTTGGAACACTCTCTCTGGGAGCTCGGGGGTGCTGAGTAATAAATCGGCTGCCCACATACTGCAGAGCTGGAGAGACCATGTGTAGCACTCAGCCTGGTGGTCCCAGCTGAGCTCAGCCTTCCAGCCAAAAGTTCTCCAATATGGAAGTAAAGTCATCTTGGATACTCTAGACCAGACCAGCCCACTCTCAAGCTGATGACCTCCGAGGGACCTCAGCTTGCACCTCATCCAGCAGAAGAACCAACAACTGAGTCCTGCTAAATTTCTGATCCACAGAATCACAATCTCTTGAAGTTTCTAAGTGTGTGGTACTTGGTTGTCCAGCAATAGAGAATCAGAACAGGGATGAAACAATGAGAGGCCTCACACTGAGCTATGGTGAGACATGGTGGTACAGAAGTGTCCAGGGTAGGCGCTCCCTGCAATAGGGCCCCACACATCAAGCCCCTCTGCCACTCCTGGGAAAGAGGGAACATCCTGGATCTATCCAGCCATGCCAGTCCCAGGGTGGGAGGCCAGTACAGGCGTTGAAAACATTAGAGTGGGTGCTGTGGGGTTGATAGGCCACAGGGGAGTTGATCCTCTTACCTATTAGTCCTGCAGCCCAGAAGTGCCACACGCCTTGTGGTACTGTCAACTAAGTCACCATCAAAGTTGTAGAAATATTATGTTATCAGGGTACAAACCATCTGAGATTAGAAATATATCAAAAATAGAATTATTAAGGCAGAAGACAGCAAAATTGAATTAAAATTGGCCAACATTTAATAAATACCCAATATATGCCAGTCATAGTACCAGTTCCAAAAAGAGATAAAGTAAGACACAGCTCCATCCCTGGGGAAGGCAAAGACTCAAGTTAAACAATGAATTCACACTCACCATGTGCCACAGTCCACGTCATGGACTTGGAGTTCCTGTAGCTTTCTTAATGACAGTATGACAAACTGATGCTATTAAAGCATATTTTTAAAATGTTGGTGACTTTTTCCAGGATGAAATATATGTATTCTTGCAAAACAGCATTTTGAAGAATAATGACTACTATCAATATTTTTCTAGATAATTAAATTTCTTTAATTAAGATCTTCAAGAATTTGTTTCCTAAAATTTGTCTACAGAAAAAAATGTATTGTCCAAATTCCAATCTCTGAATTAATTTAAAGAAAAAATATTATATTAATAGAGCATAAAGTTTTATTTTTAAATGTGTTAATTTAGATTTCACCTTGTTCTAAAAATGACTTGGGATGGCTTACATAGACATGAACCACATACAGAAAAAGAAAATTTGATATGGAAAAAATCAAGACCAAAGAAAATTAGTAGGAAAGAAAATGAAATAAAAGGCACCCACATCAGAACAGAATAAGTAAAACTATCCCTATTTGCAGTTAGAAAAACCAAAGGAATCCACTAAAAACTGTGAGAACTAATATCTGAGCTCAGCAGGATTGCTGGATACAAGACCAGTATACAAAAATCAATTGTGCCAATCAAGAAAGAAGACGGGTTTCCTGGAGACTGCACACACAGGAGCAGGGATGCAGAGATACAACTAGCTGGGGAAATTAAATCCCTTGCTAAGGGGCATGGGATTGGGTACACTCCTATCGAGGGTCCACAGGGCTCCTGTGTCATTCATCCTTCAACACAGTACACAGGTTGTTGGCAGTGCACACAACCACTTTAATTAATTAAATTTAATTAAATTTAATTAAATACCACTCACAGCTTCCAGTGGAGCCAGTGGAGAATCTCAGCTCCCTGGGAAGTATCTGGTTTTGCTAAGTAGCTATGCAACTTAGCTACTCCCAGCTAAGATGGTACTCCCAGCCCCTGGAGCTCTCTAACAAATGGCCAAGGAGGATGGAGGAATACTGGTGTGTCTATCTTGGGATTAATTATTGGCTTGACAGACTAAACTTTTATAATTACCCCCAAAAGGGGAGAGAAAAGCAAATAGCTGGCTGTATCATCTTTTTTATTAGTCATAAAAGATGCCAGGGCTAGTAAGAAGGAGATACAAAAAAATAAATAAGCCAGATAAAAGATGAAACTAAATCACTGAATTTTTAAAAAGCAAACCTTTAACTTTCAAACAGTTTTTGATTTACAGAAAAATTGGAAAGATAGTGTAGAAGATTTCCCATATATCCCATATTCAGTGTCCCCTACCGTTAAAATCTTTTTATCTTTATGGTACATCTGTCACAATAAATGAACCCATATTAGTACACTGTTATGAACTAATGTTAATTCTGAATTCTTTAGTTTTTACCTAATGCCCTTTTCTTGTTTCAGGATCCTATCCAGATTCAACATAACATTTTGTCACCATGTGTCCTTGAGCTCTTCTAGGCTGTGACAGCTTCCCGGACTTGCCTTGTTTTGATGACCTTGACAGTGTTGAAGTGCTGGCCAGGTGTTTTGAAGACTGTCTCTCCAGCAGAACTTGTCTGCTGTTTTTCTCATGATTAGGCTGGGCTTATAGGTTTTTTGGGGAGAGCCACAGAGGCTAAGTGCCACTCACACCACATCGTGTTGACAGTACATACTATCAGCATGAGCTCTCTCAGTGTGGTTGGTGGCTTGATCACCTGGCTGAGGCATGTTTGTCAGGCATCTCCATGACTCTTTCCCCCCTTTCCACACATACTCTCTGGAAAGAAGTCACTATGCACAGCCCATACTTAAGGAGAGGGAGTCACCCCCATTGAAGGCCGAGTAGGTATGTAAATCATTTGGAATTAGGCTGCATGGGAGATCTGGATCATTCATCTAAAATCTGTTATCAGCCAAAGTGGGGAGGATGAGGAAGAAATGTCTCCAGGCTTGGAATTACTCTTTTACCCTTTAGGGGAGAAAAGGGGAGATGCCAGTCTAGGAGAAGGGAAAGGGAAGACCCACTCTGGCAGCGTCTGAGCCTCCCTTCCCGCCTTCCTCCCCAGCACAGTGAAAGCTGGGTGGCACCTGCCTCCACTTCACGGCCCTGGGCTGTCTCTACTGTATCATAAGTCCCAATGGACATGCCCCAAAATCTTGAAATAATATATTTGTGAGCCCCCTAAACAACAATGGAAAAGTTTTCATTCTTTTGCTCTGAGCAGGCTGCTAAACAAAAAAAAAAAAGTCCAACAGTTACAAAACCACAGCAAAATAATCCATCCCAAGAGTGTCCCTGTTCCTCTCTTTGAATGAGTGGCCATGCCCAGGCCTCCTGAAGGGAAATCCTCAAGAACACATCCTCCAGCAAATTCCCCAGAGCACCTGGGCAGGGCCAACAGGGCCCTTGGGACTCCGAACAGCTCCCAGCTCTGAGGCAAAACCACCAAGACTTCTTCCACTCTGTGATGGAAGGAAAGACTCTCCTAGTTTGGGCTCTGTTGTGAAGGGCAAAGGCGATTTGGGAAAAACAAGACCTAGCTATGGGACACAAAGGTTCTTTTTGCCACAGAGGACCAGTCATCTAATAGCGCGGCAACTGTCAACGTTTGTTCGGCCCCCGGGGACCTTATGGCACTTACATATCTGTCCCTTTGATTCTGAGTTTATTTGCTGTGAGACCATGGCCAAGGTCATGCATTCCTGCCAACAGAGTAGATGCCTCCTAAGGGCCCCAAGGCTTTTTTCCAGAAGGGGAGACAGATTTCACTTGTTGGTCGCATCACCATCCTTCCTCAGAGTTGTCCCGGGTCATGAGCTTCCGCCCACATGCCGGCACACAGGCTGCAGGAGACCTTGTGTTCTGAGCTGTTCTGTCCTTGAGCCGCCTGCAGATGCACAGGCCTGAGGGTCGAATTTCTTGCTGAGGTCACGTGCCCTGTGTGCTCATCCATTCAGACTGGACGGGACATGTCTGTCCTCTGATGGCTGTCTGTGGACAGATTCAGGGCTGAGCGAGAGCCCTCATTCCTGGTTGCTGATCTGAGAAGCAGTGTCTGGATAAGTGGAGCTGACAGCCATTACTCTCCTAGGAGGAAGGAGGAATCAGTGTGCAGGCGGCACCTCTCCCCCACGTGGCTGCAGGCTTCCCGCCCTTTTAGAGAGAGAGAGAGGCCAGGTGGCACCAGGGCAACTGTGGGTTTTGAAGTCAGACATGACTGGATTGGAATCCGAGATCTATCACTTAATTGTTATTTGACCTTGGATAATTCACTGTAACCCTCCCACCCGTCAATTTCTCTAATTGTAGGAGGAGATGACACAAAATGTTTGCAAGATGTCTGAAAAATAGCGGATTGCAAAAAGCAAAGAGAGTGAGTCCAGAGAGTACGTTTCTTCTCTGACACAGAGCTCCCACTCTTGATTCTTGCAAAACAAAACTGTTCTCCATTTACACTATTTTTTTAAAAAGCACACATTTTAACAGATTTTTGATGAGTTTTTAAATATCCTGATTTTCCTGCAAGTCTACTTGAGTATAACTTACCACAGAGAGACCTTGAACAATGGGTCTGCCTTGGATTTTCATTTTTTAAAAACCACTTGAAGGATTTTATATTGTGAGAGAACCCCAAAGTCTTACTTCCTCCTATTCTGTGGATATCTAGGTGTACCTGTGCTTTTATACACTGTGGATACATTAAAATGTTAGCCAACCTGAACAGCTGAAAAGCTGTTATTACCAAGGAGCTAATAGCTATGCAGATGTGTTCATTTCCGGTGGAACTGGTATGACTTATCCTGATAGCTTGGGGTATGAATCAAGTCAAATTTCTTTTTTTTCTAATTAATCACTTGAGACCTCTCTCCTCCTCAAACTATTATTATAAGGATTAACATATATATGTAATATATGCAACATGTATATGTAATATGTATATATATATATATATATATATATATATATATATATATATATATATATTTCCTACCCAGAAGCTTCTGTCAGATAGGATGGGGTGAGCCTAATCAAATCACATGGAAAGGAACGACATGAAGAGCGCCACTGAGAAACACATATATATAAATATACATATTCTGAGTCAGAGTCTCACTCTGTCGCTAGGCTGGAGTGCAGCAGCACAATCACAGCCACTGTAGCCTCAACCTGCTGGACTCAGGTGATTCTTCGGCCTCGGACTCCCAAATAGCTGGGACTACAGGTGGCGCCACCATGCCCAGCTCATTTTTGATTTATTGTAGAGACAAGATCTTGCCAAGTTACCCAGGCTGGTCTCAAACGCCTGGGTTCAGGCCTCTTGCCTCAGCCTCCCAAAGTGCTGGGATTACAGGCATGAGCCACCACTCCTGGCCAAGTTTAATATCTTGCTTTTGAATTTTCTAAAACTCCAGGGGCCTTACTTAGTTCTAGTTCTGAAATAGCAGATGCATAGAGAAGGGGAGTCCTCAGCCTCCCGTTGCTGCTACTTCTCTTCACAAGGTGACACTGTTGGACACTGGTCCTGCACAGCCTTGGGAACTGCAGACTGCGTTGTTGAGGTCCTCACTCTTTTGCATCTCTGCTGTTCCTGCAGTGGTGTCCCACATTTGGGGTCCGAAGTCGGCTCCCTTGGTTCATGCTCAGGCATTATTCCCCCAAATTAGACCCTGAGCTGCTTCCAGCTTCAGCTATGATGGTTGCAGGGCCATTACCCTCACCAACTCTCAGGTTTAAGCCTGAATCACTACCTAGATCCCCATATTTTTCTTGACGAGTGTTGTGGACTGAATATCTGTGTCCCTTGTCCCCTTAAAATTTATATGTTGAGGCCCCAATCCCTGTATTTGGAGATAGGGTCTTTGAGGAAGTAATTAAGGGACAATGAGGCTATAAGGGTAGGGCCCTGATTAGTGTTGAGGGCTGCAATAGAAGTCTGCACCTCCCAGCAGACTGGTGGACCCTCTTTTGGCTAAAAGACCCCAAAGCTGTAAGTTCCTGACCATGACAGGACAGAAGCTGGCCAGGACACCCTCCTTTCCTTGTCCCATTTGCTGCTGCCTGTCCCCTTACTCATCATCAGTGGAGTTCATGGAAGGCCGACTTGAGAAGGGCAGAAGGCCAGAGGATTTCCTTGCTTACTTCATCTGATCCCCCAGTACCCTTCTGTTGCTATGGTTCCCATGTGAAGCCATTGGGTTCACAAAGAGCCTCTTGCAGATGAATGACCGCTGGCTGCGGATGGGTGTGGACTGATCTCCTGAGCCGGAGCGGTTTGTGGCCCCGTGTGCTGCCTTTTACCTTCTTACATTTAGGATCTAATTATAATGCATTTAAACATTAAATCTCCACCCCAAAGAGAATATGGGCTGTGTGTAGTCACATGTTTCATACATGTAAACCCAATGCATATGCATAACGAGTTTCCTCCATGAGTCCTCACGGTCTTCTCCTCTAGCCTATAGAATGTGTAAGTCCTAGCCGGGCTCGGTGGCTCAGTCTGTAATCCTGCGCCTTTGGGAGGCTGAGGTGAGTAGATTGGCTGAGCCTGAGGGTTCGAGACCTGCCTGGGCAACTTGGCGAGACCTCATCTCTACAATAAATCAAAAATGAGCCGGGCGTGGTAGTGCACGCCTGTAGTTCCAGCTACTTGGAAGGCTGAGGCGGAAGGATCGCCGGAGCCCAGCAGGTCAAGGCTGCGGTGGCCGGGATCGGCCACTGCACTCCAGTATGGGTGACAGAGTGAGACTTCAACTCAGAAAAAAAAAAAAAGAATATGTAAGTCCTACCTCCCATCTAGCACAAATACCTACCTCAACTTTCTCCCCTTTGAAGCATGCCTAAGGGTCTCAGTAGAGGCTGCTTCCTGTCTGCAGGATGTAACCCCTTAGAAATAAAGTTCTCCCTTAAAATTTGCTGATTCTGATTCTTTTTAACTTGACAGTGGCCTAACAAGATACCAGGGAGCTTGTGTATATGCACTCTCTCTACAGTGTGTAGAGCCAGCAAAAACGGGGTTGTTCGCAAGTCAGGAAGAAATGCATGGTGGCACCTGATCTCGGATTTCTCATGGTTCTCAAAGAACTGAGAGGAAATAAATGTCTGTTGTTGAGCTCCTGTGGGTGTGTGAGTGGGCACCACCTTTGGTCTCTGCTGGGTCCCTCAGCAGGGCCTGCAAGGGCCTTCCCTGTTCTTGTGGTAGGATGGCTCCCTGGTCTGCCCCACAGCCCAACCACACTCCGAGTCCCCTCCGAAAAATGGTGCTTTTCTAGCACCTACTTGTTACTTCCACTTTTGTCTTCACTCAGGGCTTTGAGAAGCTCTGTTCTGTGCATCTCCCTAGCAATACCATCTATACTATTTTGTCATGGTAGCCCAAGACCAATACGGTGTGTTTCTCTGTGGAGCTCGTCATGTCGTTCCTTCTCAAGTGATTTGATTAGGGTCGCCCCGTCTTACCTGACAGGCACTTCTGGGTAGGGAATCCTGAGGCACTGAATACCCAGCTGGGGTGGGAGAAATGGGGTCCAGGTGGGCACATGCCTCAGCCCCTGCTACATGGGGAAGGCATCTCCAGAGCGGGGGCAGAATAGGGCCCTCTAACACGTGTGGCCTGGGGCAGGGATTATTCTTGCTCAGCTCCAAAGTCAGGCCTGGGTTCAAATCATGGCTCTGTCACCCACTCACTGTGAGCCCTGGGCAGGTTATTACCCTCTGTGCCTTGCTTTCCTCGCCTGGAAAATGGGGATACTGACAGGCCTCACCTTCCAGGATTGCTGTGAGGATTAAATAAGTCAATCCACATAAAGCACATGGAAAATCATGCCTGGCGTACAGCAGCTGTTATTTTTTAAATAAAACTCAGCTGCTTTTGAATGCTTTCAAAATCACCCACCCACGCATAAGCAGCAGCTATCAATGCAGACCTCACTCGAGATCCAGGCATAGGCCAGATGAACAACACCCTAAAGATTTCCTTTTGGGAAGTTCTATCCTCTGTGCCCTTTGATCATCCTGCCACCAGGTTGCCTTTCTCTCTGGTTCATCCCCTAGAGCTCCTACTGTTCCATGTTCCCCTGGCCATTTCCTGTTTAGTTCTCTGTCTCCTTCCTTTCCCTTGGGATGAGACACCTTCCTTTCCTTGTTTCCAAGTCCCTGTACCATTTTGTCATTTGCTTTTTGTGTGTGCAGATGTTCCTAGTCATTCTAACAAAATACTTCTTCTAAAGAAATAAAATGTGTGGGAAGGAATAACATGAAAAGCTCCTCAGAGAAATGCACCGTATTCTCTGCTTGGGCTGCCATGACCCAAAAGCACAGGTCGTGTGGCTGCAACCACAGACATTTTTCTCTTCTAAGTTCTGTGAGGACCATGAGAAGCCTGAGATCAGGGCACCTCCACAGTCTGGTCCCGGTGACGGCTTTCTTTCTGACTAGTGGACAGCCCTCTTCTAACTGGTTTGACACACGGTAGAGGACCCTGTTGAGAACATCTTCTCCATCCTTCTATGGCTAAGCTGAGGGCAGGGCCAGAGCACACAGGTGAGGTTTCTCTGTGCTGTTCCATTTCTGCGCCTGCATCTCCCAGTTGAAGTGAGATCCCCAGCGGCTGTGGTGCCATCTTCATGACACCAGGGCTGGACGCCCAGAGGTACAGATGATGTGCATGTGTGGGGTGTGGGAGTGGGTGCCACCTTTGGTCTCTGCTGGCTCCCTTGGCAAGGCCTGCAGGGTCTTCCTTGTTCTTGTGGTGGGACAGCTCCCCGGGCCAACCATGCTCTGAGCCTTCTCCTGAAAATGGTGTTTTTCTAGCACCCACTAGTTACTTTTGCTTTTGTCTTCATCCAGGGCATCTAAGAAATTCTGTTCTGTGTTTCTCCCTAGCAACACAGACCATCCATAGCTTTGGCTTTAAAAACCATTCTTTCCATGTTGTTTCACCTTAAGTAAAAAGGAAGCAAAGCTGGCCGAGTATGGTGGCTCACACCTGTAATCTCAGCATTTTGGAAGGCTGAGGTGGGAGGACTGCTTGAGGCCAAGAGTTCGAGACCAGCCTGAACAACATAGCAAGACCCCCATCTCTACCAAAAAAATGAAAAAATTAGCTGGCCATGGTGGTGTGCACCTGTAGTCCTCAGCTGCTCATGAGGCTGAGGCAGAAGGATTGCCTGAGACCAGGAGGTCAAGGTTATGGTGAGCTGTGATTGTGCCACTGCACTCCAGCCTGGGCATCAGAATGAGACCCTGAGTCAAAAAAAGAAAAAGAAAAGAAAGCCAAGCTTTGAGTCATGTGCCAAGACTAACTGGAGACCCCAGCCTAGTATAAATTTCGTTTATAAAACAAAAGACAAATTAAAAGTAAGTCTATACAACTCTACAAGTAACGAAGAGGCAATGTTTATCAGTTTGGCCAGACTCTAGCTCAGATGAATGTATCATTTTAAAGGTACAGTCAATCACAACTGTTCCAAAAACAAACAACTATGAAAGTGAGTTATGAAGTCTTACATGTACATATAATTCCACAAACACTGGTTTGTCACTTATTTTGTGCCAGAAGATGTTCTAAGATGTTTCAGACACTGACTCATGGGATCTTCACATCAACCTTAGGAAGCATGCACTCTCATAACCCCATATTAGAGATGAGAAAACTGAGGGACAGAAGAACAAAGCAATGCACAGCTGGTAGGGGCAGTATGGCCCCAGAGTCCATGCTCTGAACACCTACACTCTGCTTCTACAAGTTCAAGAATCCTGAGAAGTAGCCTGTTTGTCTACCTGTGTGCCCATTCATTGGCCAATCTTGTGATCCACATTTATGCTGTGCCAGGTCTACACAGGGCACTGACTGTGTAGAGAGCAAGGCACTGGGGCCTGCCCTCAAGGGATCCCCTCCAGCAGTCCTCACTGGGCAGAGGGGTAGAGCGAGGCACCAGCATCCCGGCCCCAGGTCCCACATCTGCCTCTTCAGATGGGCTGACTTGGAGCACATGACTTAATCTCTAGTCTCCGTTTCTTCTGTTGGAAAATGGGAAACAGACACTTTTGGGCTGAGACGAATACTGGCAGAGCGGCATGGGGTGCTGATCCACGCTCATCTTCTCCTTCAGGCAAACCTTCCCACTTGAACGCCCATTTCCATGTCCATTTGTAGTCATTCAATAAACATGCTTTACTTCATTGGGGGTGTTGGCAAGGGAGGCCCAGGGCAGAGGCTGGGAAGCCCTGAGGGGGGCTCTGGGGCAGGAGGAAGTGACCTTGCGGCTTGGATCGTGGGGAGAGCTGAGGCTGGAAGCCAGGCCTGGGTGCAATCCCAGCTCTGTCTCTGCCAGCTCTATGATTTGGGGCTGAGTTGCCTGCTGGAGGCTCCGGGTCTTGGTCTCGATTGCCCTTGTCACCGGGAACCATGTGGGTATTGAACAAGAGGCTGCACGTGAGGTGCCTGGCGTCCTGCTGCCAATACTGCCCCTGGGATCCCACTTGGGGTGAGGCCAGCTAGGGGCCCTGAGAGGCAGGTGCTCACTCGGGGGTTCACTACTGAGCTGGAGGAAGAGGTGTGGGCCCGGGGAAGGGTAGTGGCCAGGCCTAGGGCAGGGTGGTGGCTGGGAGGGCAAAGGAGATGGAAGCTGGGACACAGCTCCTGTGCCACTGGTCAAGGATCTTGGTGGCTGCTCTCTGCCCGGCCCTGTTGTTTCCATAACACCAGGCTGCCCCTCCAACTGACCTCCTGCGAGGCCAGCAGCCTCCAGGGCCACCGGGGAGCGGGTGTTTACCTGCCCCGCCTGGCTCTTGTTTATGGCAGTGGCACTGATGAGACAAGCGCTGTGGCTGGGACTGGGTGCCTGCCCCACAAAGACAGCTTTCAGGGCATGCTTGGCTGGGAAGTCATGGACACAAGCCTGAGGAGATATGGGCAAGGCTGGGGTGTGGTTCAGGCTGAGAGTGGAACAGACAGGCGGTAATAAAAACAGTGACTGTGTTTTAAGTCCTTACCACATAAGGACCTCACATGCCTTAGATCTGAGTTACTCACTCAATACAGAAAGGCTGTGATACTGGCCCAAGGCTGCCCTGGGGAGCAGGAAATTTTGAGCCCCAACCTCTCTGATTCGAAGTCTGTGCTCTCTCCACTGTGGTTATTTTGTCTCCCCAGTTAAAATTAACACCAATAGTTTCTGTTTAAAGACTCTCTATAACTCTCAAAGCAACCCATCTTACAGATGAGAAGACTGAGGTTCAGAGAGGGCCTGTGACTTGTCTATGGTAGAAAGTAACAGAGCTGAGACACATCAAGCAGATCCTCTCACGTGTGAGAGAAGGAGCTTCACTGTCGGGTCAAGAAGGTCTCTGACGAAAACTCCCTGTATGAAAGCTCAAGGTGCTTCCCTCCTGCGCTGCCATACAGGTAGAGCCTTGCTGTTCCCTCTGCTGGTGTAACTACATGGAGTAAACGCCTTTGGTGCACGTGGAGATGGAAGGCCTAGCCTCCACCTCCACCCTGAGCTCAGTCATCACTCTTTGGCTCAACAATAAGTGCCCCTGTTGGCCGAGTGGTGACCCTGAGCTGTGCACACATTGGACATTACCACTGACTGCCACCACTGCCCCATTTACCAGATGAGGACATGGAGGCTCAGAGTCGAAAGGGCGTGCCCAAGGTCACCCAGCTACTGAGGAGTCTGCCTGGGATGTAAGCCCCGAGCCCCAACGGGCAGTGCTGCCTCCTGCCACATTGCCGGGGGCCCTGTCCGTTCCACCCCCAATGTCCGGGAAGCTCACCCCCTCACGCAGGTAAGTTTCCTGACTACCCATTCTGTCAGTTCTTCTGCCCCTCCCCCACGCCCCTGGGCATCCACACCTGCAGTCCCCACCTCCTTTGGATCCTGCTCTAGTTATCTGGAAGATCAAGCCCATGCTCTGAGCCGAGCTCTCGCACTCCTGCAGGGTTCTGCTACCCTGAGGCAAGCGGGGCAGACCTGGCCATTTCTCACAGTTCTGGGCTTGAGTTTCTTCATCTGTGAGATGGGTGATCTTGGCGGTTCTGCATTCTGAGGTGCTGCAATGGCCAAGTAAGTCAGCGACAACTTCTACTACTCCTGCTGTGACAGGTGCATCTGATAAGCGGGGTCACCCCATGCCCGGTGCGTGCCAGTGCTCAGCGGGCACCCTCCCACCAGAAAAATGATGGAGGTGAGCTAATGATGCGGGCGCCTCTGCCGTGCCTCCCCTGCTGTCTCTTCCCTGTCCCGTCCTATGCCAGCCCAGACTCTCCTCTCCCATCTCATCCCACCCTATCCCATTTTGTCTACTGCCATCCCATCTCATCCCATATATTCTACCTCACTCCTATCCTGTTCCGTTTGAGTATTCTATCTTACTCCACCCCAACCCTACCTAACCCTTCCTGCCCTGTCCCACCTTATTCCTATTCTATCCTGCCCTTTCCTGTCCTGTCTCTCCTATTCCTCTTCTCTCCCCACAGAGCCTGACCGTGAGCAGCCCCAAGCCCGAGTCCATGGTACAGGAAAAGCTACAGGATAAGAGAGAGAGGCTGAGAAGGCACCCCATCCTGTGAGGATGTGACTGTCCCTGCTCATGATGATGGGTCACAAGTCCGCACTCAGTCTCTGCATGAGGACACCTCCAACCCTTCCCAAAGGCAGCTGCTGGAGTCACGCACCCTCCTTTCCAGCTCTTCTCACACTTAGGCATGTGGGGGGCTGTTCCCGCTTCCCCTGGGTGCCCCAGGGATGGGTCCCAGCTGAGACCCCCTTGCTCGGGGGAATGAGCCCTGGTGGGACTGGTCAAATCCAAGGGTCCTGGGTGGGCGACAGGGCTGGCAGTCTCAGTCCCAGCATCCTCGTCAGCCCCTCAGCGAAGGCCCCAGCATCCTCCCCTTTCTCATCAAGAAGCAAGAGTAGTGGGCAAGGCCTGGCTCTCCTGCTCCTTCCCCAGGTCTTGTCCTGTCCCTCCTTGCTCACAGCTGCCCAGTGTAGGACTGCCTCTGGCCTGACCCCTTTTGGGCACTGGGGACCATGGACCTCTCTTGCTGTCCATCCCTCTTTATCTTCTTCTGTCCCAGGAGGGTGAGCCTTGTATCTCCCCAGGATGGCAAGTGCCAAGACTTGGGTCTGGGCACCGGGAAACAGGCAGAGTTGCCTTCGGTTCAAGGCCATGTCATCCCAGAACTGGCCAGGCAACTCACTCCGTGTGGTCCAGCCTGTCTCCCAGGACTTCCCTGTCATGGGGTTAGGGCCAAAGGCTCAGCGGGTAACAAAGAACCACTTTTCCATCATTAACCGTGCCAACATTTTTCTCGGGGATGTGAAGGGAGGCGGGAGGCTGGGCCAAGGCAGGACAGAAGTGGTCCTGGGCCTCCAGGGAAGATGGGACCTATTTGATGACTGCAAACCACAAGTCAGTCCCAGAGTAGACTTAGAAGAAAACGTGGAAAGCCGTATTACAATGCTCCTTTGATGGGGATTTCATCCAATAATGTTCCCTGTGTTTTCGTCCCCCAGTCCGAGTGTTTATGGAGAGATTTGTGCCTAGAATGGAAACCAGTAAAATTCTAGTTTATTAATAACTTATGGAATATAACTAAGTTTCTGTTAGTTTCCAGTTTGTGAAAATGGCTGCACAAATCTTCACCAAATTTGGTATGTTCAAGACAGTCTGAGCTGGTATACGAGGAATAAACCTGGGGCAGGCGTCAGAGAGGGAGGCAAGGTCCTGTCGAGTGGCTGACAGTGAGCCACGACAGGGGCCCTGAGAGCAGATGGGATGGGTGGAGGTTAGCTATAAGGTAGTATAGACAAGAACACAAAAGGTGAGCCTGGCTCCAAAGCCTGCTCTCATCTCACTCTGTAGAACTTGCGTCCAAAATGTGGCCCGTTTCCAAGTCTCAAGTCAACTGAGCCCCTGTCACCTGTCACAGCATTGATTCAGGCCTTGCTGTCTCTTCTCTTCACTGCCACCATGCCCTGGCCTGCACCTTCCCAGGAAGCTGTCAGCTCATGCTGGATGACTTTAAGTAGGGATCGGGTTGAAGGCTTATAAACAGTGATCAAGCCACCAGGTAGGGCTGGCAAGTGGGTGTCCATGGACACCTTTGCGGATTTGGGGTGGTGGTGACAAAACACTGGTTTTGTACAGAGGTGCCAGTTCCAACTAGATGCACTGAGGATGAGACAGTGGGGAAAAGCAATAGGATTAGAGAAACAAAAGCAATCAGGATGAACCCCAAGTACCTGTGGCAGTGGCAATCCGCCCCCAGATTTGATTTTTAAACACCAGTCACAGGAATCAAGGCTCCTTGGATAAGTGTCACATTCCAGGGATGGGGCACGAGGCATGCAAGGTGAGCCTGGAGCCCTTGTTGTACTGGAGGTAAAGAAGAGCTCAAAGAGATGCAGAAACGTAAAATGACACAAAAGCCAGCTGGGAGGAAGGGGCCACCATGGGTCAAGCCTGGGACAATTTAGGTGTCCAAAGGAACACTAGATATTAGAACCCATTGGATAAAATAAGAATCCTTGGGTCCACCCAGACAGAAATAAGTAGGAGAATAAATAAAGAGGGACATTTTTTTAACACAGGATGACAACTAATAAATGTAGACAGAACAACAAAATTCGAAAATTGCCAATATGGAATACACATAAGTTTTTCAGTTTCCACAGCTCATGAAAATGGCTGCATGGACTTCCAGCAAATTTGGTGGGTATGTTCAAGATGGTCTAAGCTGCCGTATGAGGAACAAGCCTCGGGCAGGCCTAGAGACAGGCAGGGGTAGAATTTGATGGAGTTCAAAAATCACCATTTGGCCACTGTCACGGTGCTACTTTATCCAACCAGGAAACACTCATGGCTATGAATCTCTGTTGAGGAACAAGAAATCTGCAAAGTCTTAAAGCACCTTCTCACACAATACTAATTACAAAAAGACAAGAGCATTGCGGGGCAGACACTACCTGAGTCAAGTGATCAAAGTCCACTTCACCAGCTAAGGGACACAGTGAACTCATGTGCCTGCCAGGACACAATAAGAAGAGTGTGGTGTCCCTTCTGTGGCAATCCTGCCAGAGGTGCAGAATCTGCATCAAATTGGGAGGAATTGCCAGACAAGCCCACTTCTGAGGGATAACCAAAAAAAGATTTGGCCTGTAGTCTTAAAAAATTCCCCAGAGAAGATTCCAGATTGAAGGAGATCAAAGACATGTGATAGCTAAATTCAACACATGATCGTAAATTGGATCCGCTACAGATCTAGGGGCTAACAGAGTAAGAGTATTAAATGATTTTATTATAAAACGTCAGCCATCTGTTGACCATTCACTTTTCTAAAAAACACCAACATGGACATAAAATAAACACACGGAGACTCACTAGCCCTGCAGGACAAGAAGAACCTGGACAGGGAACCTGCGAATGTCCTTCCTCACACTCAAGTCTGGCTTCTTCACACTAGGATTTCGTGTTTTGTTTCTCTTTCAAGGGAGAGAAAACCGGCTAGAAGATGCATGTCCAAGATCACAACCACCTAAAACCAGCTGATCCTGATGGCTTGTACACTGTAGGATCTCTGAGAAACAGCATCTCAAATAAGCTCTGCCAAATGCCTGCTTCCCAGCTAACCTTTGTTGCCACAGTTCTTTGAAATAATCTTTGGGACAGATCACGTTCTTTCACTGCAGCTGTTGCTTGTCCCACAGCACAAATCCTGAAGTCCACACACAGTCTTCATATTCAAGTATAAGAGTCTGTTTTAGGAAAAGCCCAGGTTGCTGTAGTGTTTCTTTATCTTTCAGTAGTATTTACGGGTATCATACCCTTTGACAGGCTGGTCAAACAGCAGCACTATACTGGAGGTACCACGGTCAACTTCCCCCACTCCAGACTTGTTTCTGTTTGATCCAGACACTGCCCATAGTCAGGCTAAAATCCTGAAATCAGTGATGACCTTGGCCTATCTTCATTCTGAAGCTGAACTCTTATGTAACCAAACCTCTTCTTCACCATTAATTAAATGGAGCTCTCAAAAGGTGCCAGACATATTCTAAAAAGAAAACAGAATCAACATCAAAATGCTACTTTTGGATATGAGACTACATTCACTTATTTTTATGTTCCTAGAGGAATTTACAACTGAACTAGAAGAATGAATGTTCCATACTCTATAACAGACTCCAGGTCTTCTCCCAATAGAGGCACAAAAACCCATCCCTCTGTTAGAGGGTTGCTAAGCTCTCCCCACTACATGGCAAGTACCCCACAGGAGTCTGGCACGCTCAGTTTGACACTCCAGATGCTCGCAATACCCCAAGGTCAAGTCGTCCCACTTCCTGATGTATTCAAAAGAGCATCTTAGAGGATCTTAGAGTGAAGGGACAAGGCAAAGTCCAATGTCCCCAACAACAGCCAAGTGAGAGTCCCCACTAACTTCATCATGGCTCACATCTAACTCATGCCCCCCAAACCCACAAAAAGTATTCTTTGGTGGACTTTCAGCTGTTTTCTAAAATTACATTTAATTCCAAATTTGATTAAAAGCGGAGTGGAGTGTTTATAACAGAAGAATCCCATGGTAATTGATAGTGGTAAGCAAACTGCTTCTAAATGCACAGAATCCCAGCTGCACAGAACTGCTCTGAGTCCCACTGAAGATGCCATTGCAGAATACACTGCTTGATCTCACATGAAAATCTCAAAGCCAAGTTAGCTCATGTCCAGGGGAGACTCATTAAAACAACTTCAGAAAAACAAGTCTTTCATCTGAGCCTCCCTTACACACACCCACCGTCCCGGTTGGTCCCTAATGAAGCATCTATTCATAGTGTACATGTTTAGCTCTGGTGGCCAGAAAATCAAACAGTCACTGGCACAGGAAAACACTGCTAATTGGTTCTCAGTGAGAAATGACTCACGACAGTAGGTTAAGTCCATCTGCAGTAAATACCTTCTGAATAAACTCTGATTATGGCTGGCCCCTTTCCTATCCATTTTCAATGTCTACCAGAGACAGTACAATGGATGAAAGACAGGACACTGACCTTAGGAAGCATCCTGGGATGAAGCTGGAAGGTCCTGGCCTTCGGGCTCTGGAGGCGGTGCTGGCACAGCTGCTTTTTTCTGGGCCGCCAGGAATTCATGAATTGCTCGTTCTATTTGTGGCCTGAAGATGTGGTTGAGCTTTGGATCTACCACCTGAGAAATGATCCTGTCAACTCCCGCCTCCAACATCCCTGACCTGCGGAGACAAGAAGACCATTCTCTTATGCGGTTCCTTTGGGATTCATCCTAAACCCCAACAAGTGTCATGTGGGAGCCCCCAAAATGTTCATTTGGTCAGAGCTGCAGTCCTTCCAGGGAGTTCTTTCAGAGGGCAATCCACTTAGCACACAGAGTTCAAGTTCTTCTATTTTCACTTTGGAGGGAAACTCACAAACCGCAGCTATCTGTCACTCCTAACCCACTACCACCCAACTTTGTACAAAGGAACCTAACAAAACTAAGCAGACTGCCCCAAAAACAAAGAACAAGTGACAACATGGTGAGAAAGGACTTGATGATTCATGTGTAGCTAAAACCCTAAATCATACCGTCGAAGCCAGCGAGTCTTGACTTTGACTCCACTTTCTTCAACATGGATTCTAAAAGCCAGAGCAGAAGCAGTCTCCAGCACAGCCTGGTTACTAATTCTCAGACATTTTACACAAGGCCAATCAGTCAGAACTGAGAATGATCACATCACCAGCAATTCAACACGGCCGTCAACTGTGGCTGTCACCCATAATACATAACAAGCAATTTTGAAGCAAACAAGAAAACAGACAAGAAACAAACTGTTTCTAAGCTCCTACAGGGTAAAACTATACCTCCAAACCCTTTTTGAAAAGAGCAAAAGTCAGTCAGTATCTATCAATGTCTGTATCAAACACCTGGAGCAGGGTAACGAGGAGGATTATGGTGACAGGAGACAAATTCTAACTGAAGAGTTTGAAAAACAGCCCATACAAGTTCAAACGGCAGTGTCCTCAAAGGATTCGAATATTCAAATATCATCACAAGTACGTGGGTAGGCTTTCCTTACTTTTCTTTTAGACTTGGGATTCTCAGGCCATCTAAGTCTCTGCTGGGGTAAAAATAGGGTGGGCAGTAACTGGGCAATAGTCTGTCAAAGAACAGCAAAGCAAAGGGCAAAAATGCATAGTACAAGACGAGAAACAGGTGGGAGCTGGGGAAGCTGACTGCTGTGTGAGGTGCCTCCTGGATTCAATGGAAACTAACAACTCCTTGACAGGAAGCCTGGATGTAAACACACCACCCTTAGAGCACTGAGGACACTGTCAGGTGGACCACGCCTTAGACAGCATCTGCCCTTGGACACGAATATAGTGAAACACAGCAAGGCCAGCACCAGGCTATGGTCAGTTATGAAGCAAGCAACACCACCTCTCTTTAGTCACAAGCCACTTCCTGAGTCAGTTGTCTTCACTGGACATAAAAGCCAATGGACTGTTTGTGCTCCCCTCCAAATTCTTATGTTGAAATCTAATCCTCAGTGTGATGAAATCTGGAGGTAGGGCCTTTGGGAGATAATTCGGTCATGGGGGCAGGGCCTTCGGGAATGGAATCATGCCCTCATAAAAGGGACCCCGAAAAGGTGGCCAGCTCTCTTTCCACCATGTGAGAAGAGTAAGTAGCTGGCAGTCTGCAGCCAGGGAGAGGGCCTTCAGCTGAACCTGACCTTGCTGGCACCCTAGTCTTGACTCCCAGCCTCCAGAATGTGAGGAGTAGATTTCTGTTGTTTATACACCACCTAGACCATGGAACTCTGTTAAAGGAGCTCCAGATCACCAAGACACCTGACCAGGGAAAACAAAAGCACCAAGAAGGAGGAGCTCACTTTCCTGGGGATTTGAAAAGCATTTGAGGGAACCGTGAAATCTTGTCAAAAGCCTATAAAAGATGAAATGAACAAACAGTAAGTAGTGAAAAGACTTATTAGTCATAGTGTGTTCACCAGTAGCACCTGGTGTTCCCTTCAGGCTGCATCACTGGGTTATGGCATCTGGACCTCAGCAGCCAGGCCAGTGGTGTCTCATCTGGGAGAGCTTCCTGAGGCAAGTGCAGGGCTTCACTCCAAAACACCAGGAGAGCATGCCTCAAGTTCAAAATGTTAGCAAGACTCATGAAGAAATGTCCCTGTGTTAAAGTCAAATTTGTGTTTTTAGGATAAATATATTCTAAGTCAAATTAAAAAGCAGGAAAAAAATTCACAGGTGGTAAAATTATGAAGAAAAGCAAAGAAATTATCAGCAAAGGTTAGGAGTATGGTAAACTTCTGAAGGGGTAGATATGGGGGATGGAGGGTGCTGGTGATGCTCTATTTCTCAGCTTGGGCAGTGCTCAACGGATGGCCCCATCATCTGTTACACTGAACTTTTGTTCTGTCCACTTTTTTCAAATCTCCAAAGGTATGCAAGAAGTGGTGCTACATGCATACCTCAAGAATGGCATCCAAGTTCATCATGGAAACTAACAGCGATGGTAACAGCCTTCACACACGATGGCGGTTTTCCAAGCATTTCAAAAGATTCAGTGCTTTGATGTACTCTCCTAATATGCTGGCCATCCTTTAGAAGGCAGAATAACCACAAGCTTGTCTGATTGGTGACTTCAGCTGGAAAAGGGGTTTTTTGTGAAGATGGGTGAGAACATACAGAAGAACCAGCATCAGACACGTAATAATCATTACTCAGTAAGGGGCAGCTGCTGCTGCTTGTGAAAGGTCCCTGTGCTACCAGTCTACTCCCTACAGAAAGGAAGAGCTACCGGGTGATGGCCCAAGGATGACAAGGCACTGGGTGTCTCTGACATCAAGTTTCTTTCCTAACACTTGGCCATGCTGCAAGTGCTAGTTTGTTTGTAAAAATCTTTTTCTACTTTTCTAAACTTTTAAGTCTGAAATCACCACAGATTCACAGGAAGTTGCAGACAAGGATACAGGGAGAAACATGCACCCTCACTCAGCTACTCTAGTGTCAGCACCTTGCATGACTACAGTGTCACCGCAAACCAGGAAGATGGCATGGCACAATCCAGCCCTTAGCTAGATTTGCACCTGCACTCACTTGTGTTTGTAGCAGTTGTGTCTGCGCAACTTTATCACAAGTTGTCTTATGTAAGCACCACAGTAAAGACACTTCCCTGCACGGCTCCCTTGTGCTACCACTGTCAAGTCACAACCACCCACTCCTCCCTTCCTGAATCCCAGGCAATCACTACTCTGCTCTCCATCTCTGTAACTGCCAGTTCATGAATGATGGCATCTACTCATGGACAGGGAAAGATGGCCCATCAGACCCGCTGGAAAAGTAACATGTGCAAGGGTATCCACAGTATCATCTAATTTTTGTTTTCAAGTGACATATGGAAATGTCCGTGTGCACAAAAAAATGGGAGGCACTCAAGTCACACTGCAAATGGAGGCTCCCTCTGGCCAACGTGGAGATGAGGAGTAAATAGGGAAGGACAGAGAGAAAGGATAAGAGCGTGAGCACTGTGTCCCTTTTCTTTCTTTTGAACTGCAAGTATCTGTTGTGGAATTTTTTTTTTTTTTTAAGTTGGGGTCTCACTCTGTTGCCCAGGCTGGAGTACAGTAGCATAACCATGGCTCACCGTAACCTTGACCTCTTGGGCACAGGCTATCCTTCCTGTCTCAGCCTCCCAAGTAGCTGAGACTATAGGCATGCTCCATCACACCCAGCTAATTTTTTGATTATTTGTAGAGATAAGGTCTCACCACGTTGTCAAGTATGGTCTCAAACTCCTGGCCTCAAGCGATCCTCTTGCCTCGGCCACCCAAAGTGCTAGAATTAGAGTGAGCCACCATGCCTGGCCCACTATGGATTTTTTAAAAAGCATGCTTAAGTGAAGGTTATTAATTCCACCTCCACTACTGTGCCTAGTGACGCTGGAGTCACTCAGATAAGCTATCAACAGCACCTTCATTAACCAAGTTCAGTTTGCTACTATGAAGGATACTTTAGTAAGACTATGCCTACCCAAAAGATGTGACTACACTTGAGAGGTGGTGGCCGTGGTGGACTCCAAGAATTTATTTAACTGTGAGTTAAATTTTACTTGTGAGAATAAAGACCCAGCTCCTCTTGCCAAAGATTCAAATACTGATATCTTGGTACAAAACTCACATGGATGTTCAAAAACTTCAAAAGGTGGGGAGCACATTTCCTGGACTGGAACACCCTGTGAGGCACCCAGTGGGAAGGGCACCCAGGAGGCCTGCATGGGTGGGACAGGACAGGATTTCAACTAAATGCTTTGCTTACTCCAACCTCAGTATTAGTCAAGGAGATACTGCTGCAACTCTGCAGTGATACCTCACAGAAGAGACTGCTACTCTTGACCAAACAGTGACAGGGCAGTCTTCCTGTGCACTGACCTTGTGCTGATGGCCTTTTCAAAAGCTGTACATTCTGCTTACTTACTGAACCACGCTTTGCCTCAGACCATTTCGCAACTGGTTTTTGTTCATCGTCGGATTCCATTCCTGCTTGTCCAGATGTGTTGACACAAAATTATCCACTTTCTGCCTCAGATTTTGGTAAGCTGGCTAAAATATTAAAAAGAGGAGCCAAGATCAGAAGTTACACGCACCGAAGTTTTGAAACAGTCATTCAGAACACTGCTTCTCATAGAAACGTGTATTCGCAAGGCTAAATTTGCTTCCACTGTGACGATGGTGATTGCCATGCAGCAGCGTGGCAGCCGAGAGTTAATGGCTAACACGAGTGTCACTTTATGGTGAAGGAAAAAAGGCTTTACTTATTCGGTTCCATTTACTTCCAAGTAACCCTAGGAGGGAGGTCCTTCTCATGCTCTCCAGCCCCCATCTTAGAGATCAGAATGTTCAGCTTAAAAAAAGTAAACAGCTTGCCCACACAACCAAAACATGGCACAATATGGGGTGAGACCTAGGCTTCTCCCAGGGAAAGGAGCCAGCTTCCAGCCCCGCTCCACTCCCAACGAGCTGACATTCAACAAGCCACCCAAGCCCCGAGCCTGTTATTTCCATCTATAGAACTGAGGTGTCACTGCTTGGCTGACCTCATTGGGGTGCTCTCAGCAGTGAACAAGAGCTCAGAGAAATCTGCATAAACTCGAGGGTCACCCAAACCTCAGTTCGACTCAAGGATGGAGTCAAAGTCTGTGGGCACTTGAAAGGCTAAGGGAAAGCAATGCATAGGTCCAAGAGAGCTTGAGAGGTACTTTTGGTCTCAATGATCCAGACCCATCACAAGAGGAGAACAAAATGAGGAAGGAACCTGGGGAGCACAGAGCACACATGTTCTGAGCCTCCAAGACCTTGGGACGCCATCAGGTGCCCTTCTCCAGAGCAGATGTGATCGTGTGGACTGCTGCTCAACACTCACTTCTCGCCCTCCCGCTGTGGGCGACAAAGATGCCCCCACCCAGCAATGCCGAGATGAGCAATGAAATTTGCTATGTGGTTGTGCTATCCAGTTTGGCTCTCGTGCTCTTCTATAAGGGCATGTTGCGGATAGCTTCTGCCCCATGGCCTAGGCCGGGCATATGTGCAGCAGGCCTAACAACAACCCACAGCCTGGACCCAAGCCCAGGCAACTTGCAGCCAAGCTGCCCAGCTGAGGCCTATCTAGATCAGCTGAACTCTGGTTGACCCACAGGTCCATCAGAATGAGAACAAATGCTCATTATCAGCCACTGAGATTGGTTTGTTATGCAGTATTGTGGCAAAGTTTACTAAGAGTCAGGGATATGCAGTTGACAAATGAAATAGGCCTTGATTCCACGAGTGACTCTGCCCAAAGGCTGAGAGTAGACTCCAACATAGAGGCCTCCATCAACCTGGAGAGAGGAAGGCAGGGAGGTGGGTGGAGTACAAGCCACCGATACCATGTATTATCTGCCTAGCAACTGTTTCCCCTCTTCACAAGAGTAGGGGAGAGGGTGCCACCTTCTGCTCACAAGGTTGGGGGCCTGAGCCATGTTGGGACAAATCCCTGAGATAGTCTGAACTGGAGCTAATAGTCTCGTTCTAGAAGAAGCAGCTGTGAAATGCAATCAAGATTTGCTAGTAGCCAGACGGACAACTCTACTCTGACAGTAAAACAGACATGAACCACAGAGATGAAAGACACAGCACCAGTGGGGAACATGGAGTCCCAAAGCATCCCCACTCTCCTTGGCACAGTTTGCTTATTCAATCCTGCTTTGGAGGCCAAGGGGCAACAGATTCCCCCCTTCAAGTTGAGCAGTTAGAATTAGATGTCACTTGTAACCACAGACCCTGATACTATATCTTCTACTCAAAATAATCCACCTGGTTTGAGATGATAGAAACTGTTCACTGAAAAAAAGGACAAAGGCCAATGAGCTTTACCAGCAAACAGTAGCAAGCCCAGGTGATACAGAATAATTCCTCTGGTTCAAGAAGTCAAATGCCCTAATGTGCCCACCCTCAACGTTTTACTGTACTACCTACCTCTCCGTCTTTTCACCTATCAGTTTGTTTTATTAACTTGCTTTTGAATGCATTGCAAGGTAAATTACAGACACCATTTGTCTGATTTTCCCTAAATTTTCTAGAAGAGGGCCCAGGAATGTGCACTTCTGACAAGTTCTCAGGTGGTGCTGATATTGCTAATCCAAAGACCACATTGAGAACCACTGGGCTAAAGCAATCACTGTCTCAGATAAGATATGCTGGAAAACACTACCTTTAAGAGTGAAAACGACCTGGTAACAGAAGGGACAGCTGGGGAGCTATCTGTGGGGGAGGGCTCCAACAGCCCTCCTCAACAGATTCTCAGTGTAGTAGTCGCCCCTCATCCTTGGGGGAATGTTCCAAGACCCCTAGTGAATGCCTGAAACCAGACGGTACCAAACCCTACATACAACACACAAACGATTCTTTTTCTTTTTTCAGTTTCACAGAGGAGCTGTTCTTACTGTAGACACTAGTGACCTCAAAAGATGATTTATTTTTTCCTTATTAAGCTGATAATTTTTACCTTTTTACTTACCGGAAGCACTTTATGGCTTCTGTTGGGTATATCCAAATTGCCAGCATCATTATTCTTTTGCTTTGGGGCCATTGTGAAGTAAAATAAGAATTACCCGAGCACAAGCACTTCAATACTGCGACAGTACTGAAGTGGTGGAAAGTAAACGATGGAGGTGGCGGCACTAGGCACTTTTTGTTTTTTGTTTTAAAAATCACAGGTGTACATTGTTCAAGCCACATGAAACCTAATGGAACATGATATGAGTGGAGAACTTGTTCTGGGAAGGGAGAAAGCTCTGTCAATACCTACTGGGACCCTTAAGTATTTAAGAAAATTAAACACTTTGTTTCCAGAACAGCCCTTCTACCTGGGTTTTTCTCTTGGAAGAGTGAAACAGTTACACTACTTACTATGTATACACATATACACTGCCTGGTTTCCCACTCAGGGTTCACTTCCAGAGCATAAGCTTTGAGGATAAGATAGTGACTGTCTAGCAATTATAGGCCAATAAATGTTTAATGAATAAAGAAGACAGGTCTTACTCTATCCTAAGGTCTAATTTAAGATCACGGTCTTGCTTGTGAGGTAAGCACAAATTTCCAGAAGAGGAAGGGAGGAGAAATCACTATTCTGGAGGAGCCACGTCAGAGCCTCCTAACCCTACAACCAAAGTCTCATTCGAGAAGTTCTGAAGAGGGAGAAAATGAAAAATTCAGCAACTACTGCGTGTCTGACACTTAACACACGTTACTTCTTTGAACCCGAACAACCACAACATGTAGATAAGGTGAAATAGCGTTTTACTGGGGGAACTGGCCTATGGCATCTGGATCGATTAGGCACCAAATCCCCTTTAACCCATGACGGAGTACAAAATGAGTGCTGTTTCTACAACTTACCTTAATTCAACTGCTAAGGTCTGCAAACCACTGAGCTAGAGAAAAGGAAGGAACAACAGAGCACGCAGCTATCATACGCTGCTTACTGCCGCTCCTTAGTGAATAGGGAACGGGTGGAAACTCTGAAGACTTCTTGCTTACCTACGAGGTTTTCTCCACTGTTCTTAACATACTGAGGTTCGCTTGTTATTGGGGGGCTTAAAACAGTTCCTACTTGGGAAAGACAGGGTCTGGGCCCTAAAATCCGCCTGGAACTCCCCAGTTCGCAGAAGCGACCGGGCTAAAACCCCAGCGGGCAAAGTGGCCGGGCAGGGAGCCCACGTGGGCACCGCTCAGGCTCTCAGTACTGCCCCCAGCGGCGGGACACCTCGCGGCCGAGATTTTAAACCCATCCTTTGTTTTGGGAAATCAAAGCTGCCACCTCGGCGCCTCACGCCCAGCCCCGCTCCCCTGGGCCCCGGCGGCCGCGGCTACCTTGGTGTCCACGTCGGCCAGGCAGTCCCGGCGGAAGCTGTCAAACAGCCCCCGGCTCTTGAGCTGCTCCACGATGAGCGCGATGAGCTGCGGGTCGCCAGGAGGCAGCGAGGCCGGGTTGATGGGGCCGCCGCTCCCGCCGGCCCCCGCCGCGCCCGGGGCCGCCCCGGTCGAGGCCTGGCCCGCCCCGCTGCCGCCCACCGCGCCCGTCCCCCCGCCGCCGCCGCCGTCCGCCATGGCTGCGCCCCAGGCCCACAAGGGAGACCGAATACAGTCGTCTCTCCAGGACAGAGGGCCCGGGTCGTGTAGAGGCGGCAGAAAGGGAGAAGGGCCCCAAGGAGGCGGAGGCAGAGGCGGCCGGGGCGGCTGTGAAGACGGTTTTGCAGGCGGTGGGAGAAGCGGCAGAAACCGCCGGCTCGATTCCAGGCGCGCTCCGGCTGGCGTCACCGCTGGCCTTTGCATTGTGGGGCGAGAAGTTTTCTGCAGCCATCTCAGGCTTTCTTATAGGCGGCGGTCTGGCCCACGAAAACTACAACTCCCGGCAGGCTTCGGGCTCACCGGGCGCGAGTTCGCGGGGCAGTATGGGAATTGTAGGCGCGAGCCTCGTGATTGCTGCTACCTGGCTGGCTTTCCCCGCCCACTCACTGCAGTCTTCCTGCTAAATCAGCACATCCCAGCAGTGCCTGATTGTAAGAATTCTATGCGGAGCTGATTAAAAGTATAGATTATGGGCTGGTCGTGATTGCTTCCAGCAGTTTGGGAGGCCGAGAAGGGATGATCGCTTAAGCTTAGGAGATCGAGACCAGCCTAGGCAACATGGCAAGTACTCTCTACAAAAAATTTTTTAAAACTACCCAAGCGTTGTGGTGCGCACCTGAAGTCTCAGCTACTCGGGAGGCTGAGGTAGGAGGATCACCTGAACCCAAGAGGTCGAGTGAAAAAAGGATAAATTACCTGGTTTATCCCTTAAAGATTTGGATCCAGTATTTATGGGCCAGGGCTTTTAACATGCACTTCCATGTCCTCCTTGAACAACATGATCTGGGAAATTTGAAAAACAGTGGACTAGTAAAATTTGTTTTGCAAAAATGTGTGAGCCTCCCCCCACTTTTAATTTTAATAGCAATACATACTCATGTAAGAAAATTGGAAAATAACAGAAAAGTGTGAATAAGAAAATAAAAGTCTTAACTTAAGTCTCTCTATGTATGTGGATATCTGCCTGAATGTTAAATATTGTCCATAATAATAAACCAATTTTGAGTAATTGAAAAATAGCAGGCATGCTGCTATGTACTTTACTCACACTACTTCACAACAGTCTAAAAAGCAGGCACACATTACTATTACTGCTTTTTTACAGATGCAGAAATGGAAGCACAAAAAGCTGTTCCCCTGATCACATACGTAGAGGCAGAAGAGTAGGATTTGAACCCAGGTTTTCAGAATTCAAATCTTGCATGTTTAACCTCAGGTATTCCACATCCTGAGAGGTGGCTGGTATCATACAATAGCCTTTTCCATCCTGATTGTTTTTTTTTTTTAATAGATACACCTTGCCATTGAAAGCCCACAGCTGCAACCACTAAGCTTTCTTTCTTTCTTTCTTTTGCCTGTTATTAGCTCAACTCCTGCCCTCAACCCTGGCACTTATGTCTGCTATTATTTCTTCATCTTACATAAGCAATAGAGGGGATGTAAATAATAAATTCTGCAATGGCCTTGGCTCCTGGGAAGAAGCAGAATAGGCAGAGATCCAGGATGCTGTCCACACCAACACTTACTACTCAAAGTTTAAATGCACCCTGAAAATAAATATCCAGGTGTTAGATGATGCTCATCCTCTAACATCAGCTCATTCTCAGTGGTTAAGTTAATGACCAGCATTCTCTCTCGAAGACTCACCATCCTTAAGATGACAACGTCAGTTCCTACTAGTTGTCCTCGCACTGATCACTTAGCTTCAGCCTCAGGGGAAGTCCAGTTCAGGCTGCCTTGGTCCCAGGTTCATGGCCCTCCAAGGTCCCTGTTGCTCTTAGCCAGCCTCTTCTCCATTTTTGGCACCACATTTTGACTCTCTTTCCTCAGGGAAAGCTTTTCTGATCCCCAGACCTAACCTGGTCTTTTCTCCCCAATAAAGACTCTCAGAGCCTCATTATTGTGACAGTTATTATAATTCAAAGTGAATCATTTATAGGCTGATTGGCTGCCTGTTTTCCTTGCTGAAGTGTGGGGTTCAGAGTGGGGAACAGGACTTGTGAATCACCGTGTCTCCAGATCTTAACACAGTAAGTAGTTCTTAGCTCAAAGTGAACGCATAGATTTCTGTCTGTTTCCCATGGCCGTGAGACAGGGTCGGAGGGTGTGGGGGGTGGGGTCACTTGTGGCCACACTCTTCAGAAAAGGAAAACCACTATAGCAGGAGATTGTGAATGAATCTGTCCTGACCTCATAGGTAGTGATGCTGGACGTGGGAGATGGGCAGTAGCAGATGGTTCGTGCTGTGGCAACCTCACTGCCATGGGGACCCGTGTTCTGTGAGAAGGCACTTCACCCTGCATTCATGACCTTGCCTCTGGAATTGATAGAAATATGGTGGGGTGAAGGGGCGGGGGGAGATGAGGAGCAAAGGTGAGCAAGTCTAAGGGAAGCTTATTATTTAACCGAAGCTTAGAATAGGAGGCTTTCAAGCATACAAAATACACTCCCCACCAGAGGAGAGACATGTAATACACATCAGTGACCATCAGGGGGCGCCACTGCTGCATGAATAATCCAGAACATTTAAAAATGTGCAGAATATCGCTTTAACGTTGTCCTAGGTACTAACTTCGTTCTCAGGGATCTTTTAGGTAACCAACCATTCTTGCTTCTCAATGTTTAACCTTGTCTGCAACAAGTTGCCCGAACCCAGTGAATTGCACATATTTGGAGCTGGAATATTTTTTGTCTATATGAAAAGGTCGAATCTTCACAAGACCAAATCCAGATCTCACAGGAAATGGAAAATAAATAAGATCTGTAGTTTGCCAAGGGTATTTGAAAAAGTAGCTAAGCGCATGGGCTTTTTGCATTCAGGTAGCACTGGACTGGGATCCCAGCCCCTTCACTTTGGAGGTGGTGGGTGTGGGAAAGTTGCATCACCTCTCTGAGACTCAGTTTCTCCACGATGGTGCAGAGGATTGCGTGCCATTTTAGCAATCTACTGTAGCATAATTTCTGGTGCTTAGAAAATGCTTAATAATGTATTACTGTCACAAATTTATATTTGGGTAAGCAGTGTATTTTGATTCACCTCTGCCTCCCCCACAGCCTCTGATTTCCATGAAGGCAGGGATTGTCTATTGCTTTTCTCACCGCCTCCCTAGCATCTAGAACAGTGCCCAGTACATCAAGCTCTCCATAAATGTATGAAGAAAGGATGAAAAACAAATGAAAATGAATGAGTGAATGAGAAATTTGCTCTTCCAAGGGTAGGATAAAGACTTACAACTTTCAATACTGCTCTGAACCATGCGTCAGAA
Source organism: Cephalopachus bancanus (assembly GCA_027257055.1). NCBI lineage: Eukaryota > Metazoa > Chordata > Mammalia > Primates > Tarsiidae > Cephalopachus > Cephalopachus bancanus. The sequence continues at coordinate 1,376,509 of JAPVLO010000007.1, forward strand.
TATAGTCACTATTCATAGGGGTCAGGTGCAGTCTAAGGATCTGCCCCTATTATATGACTAAACTGGAATAAGAGGCTGGGCCTGGGAGCAGGCCCAAGGGTTAGAGTACAGTCTGTGGGTTGCCTTGATAACCTTCCACTTTCTAATCTAAGATCCTGCTCCTCAAACAAGAGCATTTCAGAACCCTAAGAGTGAGCCCAGGGCTACATGTAGACATCCCAACCACTTGGGTAGACTATTGTTGGTCCTTACTCATGTTCATGGGGTGGCTCTTTTCCCCCTTGACTCTCTCTATTCATCCAAGGAGCTATGCAGTTCTTAGACTGGACAGGTGTTCATTTCTTAATTAACAGCATCCAGAGTTTCTTGGGGTTGACTGTAGCGTATTGGCTACATCTATCTGCACTGTCTGATCTCTGCTTCTTTGTTTGTTTCTGATGCTTTCCAGCATCTCGAATGACAGGTCAGATCCAACACACTCTAAGAAAACAGGACTTTAATAAACAGGCATCCTCAGCACCAATCAGTACTCTTATGACTTCCATCTCTCCTACCAAGTGTGCATCTTGGACAAGATTTCAGGCCATTTTGATCACATTGCCATTTCAAATGATTAGTCAAGGATGTCTAGTGAAAGAGGCAACCTGATATCATATAGAGAAAAGAGTAGGAAGCTTAGAGTTTGGTTTGCATTTGGATTTAGCACCTCTGCTAAAATCTTTGGAGGTGGTGGGTGTGGGAAAGTTGCATCACCTCTCTGAGACTCAGTTTCCCCATGATGGTGCAGAAGATTGAGTGCCATTTTAGCAATCCATTAGCCAATCTGAGCCTTGGTTTGCTCATATATAAAATGGGGATAATACCTACAGGGTTGTCACGAAAATTAGAGATAATATATATGCAGAACTTGGCACACAATAGACTTCAATAACTCATAGCTGATCGTATGGCCTTGATACAACAGCCTAACGTACATGTAGCTGAGCCTTGCTAGACATGTAGCATGAGCCACAGATAACTCTTGGGTGTTTTTAAGCCATATAGATTTAGGATATTTTTGTTATCACAGCATTACCTGACCTAGCTTGATTTGTCTTTTTAAATAAAAAGGGGTTTTATTTAGTGTTTTGGAAATATGACAACAAAATAATTGCTAAATACCCATCAAAACAAAATATAACAACAAAAATGACATGTTATATAACTGATAATTTCCAAGCACAACAGCATTTATTAAGTTTAAAAAATAAGTTGTATTTTTTTGTGTGCTTTTCCCCCAGCTTTGACTACCTGGATGTCTTTGGAAGCTTAAATTCCTTAAGAAAATTCCATAGCTATAGCCACTCCTACAATGTGACTGAGTGAGGTTAAGATCCTACACCCATATAGAAATTAGCTGGGCATGGTGGCTCACACCTGTAATCTCAGCAGTTTGGGAGGCTGAAGTAGGAGGATCACCTGAGCCGAGGAGTTCGAGACCAGCCTAGGCAACATAATGAGACCTCGTCTCTACCAAAAAAAAAAAAAAGAATTAGCTGGGTACGGTGGCATGCGCCTATAGCCCCAGCTACTCAGGAGGCTGAGGAGGGAGGATCACTTGAGCCCAGGAGTTGGAGCTGTGGTGAGCCATGATTGAACCACTCGCTGCACTCCAGCCTGGACAACAGAGTAAAACCCAGCCTCAAAAACAAACAAATAAAAAGAGAAAGACATGTCTTTCCTTGGGGATCTGAACAACTAGCTCCCTAGGAACTTAAAAAACAGGTGCTCTCATTGGGACCCTCCTAACATGAGGAAAATGCAGCCCTCGTCTATCCCAATTTGGGACAGGTTCTCTAAGTTCTTCATGTGACTACCAAGATCCTGGTCTAACCTGATTAACACACCCCCATCTGCCACGGACTTGGTTGCCTGGCATCTCAACGCCCTTCCTATTCAGAGAGAATTCCTCACCCTCCTAGACTTGTTAGGAGTCAGAGCCTTCCTGTGGATGGTGGAAATGCCTGATGCCACTTTCCCAGCCTGCTTTGCCACTTTGTACAAGACCTCGGCCAGCAGAGATGGAGCCACAGCTGCAGTGCCGGGGTCTGTCTATAGCAGCTGCAGCAGGGATGTGGCTGGGCTGGTTCTGCATTGAGAGTGTCGGCTGTGATTCTGGCTATGTGACTTTTTCTTGTCCGTTTCCTAAGCTTAGGTATCCAGCCTTCCTGACTATTCTGTGAGCCTCCCAGAGTCCTTTCAATGAATTTCCTTTCTGCTTGAGTCACCCAGAGTCCATTTATGTTGCCTGTGACTAAGAGCCTCGGAGCAATCCAGCCGACTGGAGGTCAAGGTGAAGCTGAATGGAGGGGAGAAACTGGCAAGCCTCACCTGACGTCCCTCCCTGTTCACAAGTTTGCTTCTCCAGGAGCAGCTCCTGTGCGTCTTACCTCAGTTCAAGCCACGATGCTAGGTGGGGCCTTCCAGTCAGCCTTTGGGCATGCGAACCTCACTTTCCTTATCTGTAGAATGCAGAGAATAATAGGACCTTGTTGGCCAAGCGTGGTGGCTGACACCTGTAATCCCAGCTCTTTGGGAGGCTGAGGCAGGAGATTGCTTGAACTCAGGAGTTTCAGACCAGCCTGAAACATAGTGAGACCTTGTCTCTACCAAAAAAATCAATCAATCAATCAAAGAATTAGCCAGGCATGGTGGAACATGCCTGTAGTCCAGCTGTTAAGGAGGCTGAGGAGAGAGGATCACCTGAGCCCTGGCAGTTGAGGCTGCAGTGAGCTGTGATTGTGCCACTGCACTCCAGCCTGGGTGACAGAGTGAGACCTCAATTCAAAAAAAAAAAAAAAAGGACCTGTTAAGAGAAAAAAACTTAACACATATTAAATGTATAGAGTTTAATTAAGCAAAGACAACTGGCGAACTGGGCAGCCTTTCCTACCAAAGCAGGCCAGAGAGACTCCAGCACAGCCACGTGGTGGAAGAAGATTTATGGACAGAGAAAGGAAAGACATACATACAGAAACCGGAAGTGAGGAACAGACACAGTCAGATTGGTTGCAACTCTGCATTTGCCTTTTTTGGGCCCAGTTTGAGTAGTTGGCTGCCTGTGATTGGCCCAAACTCAGAGATTGACTCGAGAGTAGGTTAGCCTGTTCACACATTCAGCTAGGTTGCAGTTTACCTTGTGAAAGGTTAGAGAAACCTCTAGGTCAAACCTGAAATGTGCAAGGATACCACTTGGGTTAAACCTAATTTAACAGACCTTATCCATAGGGTGATGTGAGAAATGTATTGGAAAGAATGTGCTGGAGAGAATTCTAGGAAGGAGAGAACAAAACTCCAGTGTAAGCAATAACACATTACTATTATGCATGTAACTTGCACGAGTATCTCCAGCTGGGAAGTCTTGGTTGATGTGACAGGGTAAAATGGCTCCTTGAGAGATCACAGATCATTCCTCTCAATTCAGACCCATCTGCGATTCTGCCCAAGAGATCAGAGACCCCAGCCTTGAAGGAATGACAAGATGACTGGTGGGCCTTGTAAAAGGAGAGGAGGGAAGACGATTAGAAATCGTTTGATTCAACACTCTCAATCTACAGCATTCAGAGAGGGAGGGCCACTAACCCACAGTCACACAGCAAGTCTGAGCTTGGGTTTGGAATGTCGACCTTTTCATCCTGACATTGGGCTGTAATCTGGAGGGAGAGTCGTGCTGTAACCCAAGTTTGCAAAAGCGAACTGAAAATAGGACAGTTCTCTCTAGAATCACCAACTCATTTCATAACAATCTGTGACCAACTGATTCTCATTCCTTCCTCGAGAAAGACCCCTAGAGGGCCCTTCTCCTTTTCTTTCTCAGCGATCTAAAATAGCTTATTGAGGAAGGGTGAAAAATTGCTGAATTGATCTTTTTAAATGAACAGGGATCTGAACCAAAGGCATTTGGGAGTGGAGAACTTTCTCATCCGAGGGGCTGCCAGCGCCTCCCCCCAGGCTGAAGTGTTCCCTTGTTCTCTCCGGCTCTGCCCCAGATTCATGGGCCACTCTCCGAATCGTTGGCAATTTCCTCTGTACTGTCCTGACAACCTCCAGCCATGAAATTAAAAAGCTAGTTACCGAATCTTGTTCCTAACGGCTCTGTCCTTGCCAGCGATTCCACAGAGAAATCTGGAAGAAGGAGCCTCCACCTCGCCTGCAGTGGACTCAGATGCTGCCGGAATGACAATGGGATTCGCAATGGGAGGAGGCAGAGGCAGTGTGCAGTTTGCAGGGAAGGAATGAATGAAAGGGTGAACTTTGGGCTTTCCGTGGAAAAATTCCAGCATCTCAGCAGAAGCCCTGGTGCCTTCATTCCCAGACCTGCTCCAAAACTCTGAGCGGGCGCATTTGCCCGTACCCGTGCCCCCTGGTCCTGGGCCTGGGTCCAGAGTTTGGGACTAGAAGGCTGGAGGTTTGGAATTTGGAAGAGGAAGCAGCGCAATTTGGAAGAGGAAGTATCTCCAAACTGGGGCAAGCCCCAGGACGCCAGCTCACCTAGCCAACTTGCCAGCCGCGCCTGCTCCCACTTCACATGTCTCCTCTGGATGCAGACATCATCCCCTGCCCCAAGGAATTTTAAGAAATTCTCAAAACCCAAGGAATTTTAAATGCCCTTAATTAAGAAAAAATGTCCCAGAGGACCACTGTGGTGTGACCCATGGTGACAGGGGTCCCCGGGCTACAGGAGGGTGAGGCTTAGCCTTGCCGCTGTCTGTGTCCCAGTCCTTGGGACCTACGCAGAGCAAGGCATAGGCACAAATGCCTTCAGAGAGCTCTTTGTCCTGCCCTTGCCCTGTCTGGGCACAGACTTACAGACTGTTCTCAGGCTGTGCAGGGGACGCAGGAGAGAGGGTTGGAGCCACAGTCTCTAGGCGCAGGCAGAATGAGGGTGGAGTCCAAGTCCAAGTCTTTGTAGCCAAGAGACCTTGAGCAAGTTGCTTGACCTCTCTGAGGCAGCCTCCTCATCTGTAAAATGGGCATCACCATGGTGACAACTCAGAGGGTGACTGGCCAATGAAACAAAATCTTGTGTGTAAAGTACTTATCACGTTGTCAGTGCTCAGTCTCTGGTGCATCTTGGAACTAGTCTTGTTGCTGGACTGGCCTAGTATTAAGGGGTCCCTGGGGAGCTATGTTGGCCCCCATTGTGTAATGCAGTATGTGCATTCACTCACCCATTCATTCATACACATGTTCATCCAGTGTCTTTTATGTGCTGCCCCATGCTAGGAGTTGGGACAAGAAGAGGAAGTAGAAGGTAGCACAGTGCCTGGAGCTCACAAGCAAGCAAGCAACAAACAAACGAACATGCAACATCAAGGTCGAAATCATTTTGGATACAGATAAGTGGGTAGTCAGAGAAGGCTTCCCTTGGGAGGTGGCACTGAACTGAGCAGAAACTTCACAAACAAGAAGGAGCCAGCCACACTCAGGCCTGCCAGGAGAGGGTCCCCAGGGCAAAGCAATACACAGGCTTGGAGGTGGGGCCAAGTCCACTGTGGGACCCCTGGGCTGATGATGTAGCCACAAAGGGAGGCCTTGTAAGGGTGCGGACTGTGCCCCAAAGGTTCTGGGAAGCTGAGTGTCAGGAGCAGGAAGGACCAACACTCCGCCCCGAGAATCAGTGCTGGATTGGAGCCCAGCGCATGTGCGGGGCATGGCTTGCTCTCACCAGAGTCTCCCCGGAGGCTGGCTTCCTCGCTTTGGCCTTCTCTTTGCTGTGAATGGGCCATGCCTGTGCATGAAAGGGCAGATCTTCAGGACGATTCTGCAGCACTGCCAAGCTCAGCGTTTTCAAGCATGGCCCACCTTCTCAAAGTGCAAGTCTCCCCAGCCTCGGGGGAGGGGGAAGTAAGCTCCCTGCTGCCCTCACCCTTCCACCCATACATGGAGCACATTGGTGTCACTAGGGTCCTGCTGATGTTGGGGACACCTGTCCCATGCAGGGCCTGCTGGGGGCATTCATTAGGGAGCTCCATGGTGGGCCCACCCTCCGTACCCCAAGGCTGAGCTCACCCTCAAGACCAAGCCACCCCTGGTCCAAACTGGGCCAGATGAAAGTACTACAGCACCCTTGGGGGTCCCAAGACCTGGTCCCAAGACCTGGCCAATTCACAAAGCGCTGCCCCTTCCTCTCCCCAGGCCAGGCAGTCAAGGGCCCTCTGTGTTAGGGAGCCTGAGACTCTATCTGCTGAAAGGGAGCTGAGAAGTTAAGGAGCATTTAACCCAGCCTTGTTCATTCATTCATTCATGCATTCATTTGATAAATGTTTGTCATGCACCTACTATGTGCCATGGATTATATTGGTGCCAGGTTATAAACTAAATACAGGGGACTCTGGAGAACAAAATAGATATGATTCCAGTCTTTGTGGCTATCAGTATTCTTAGGGGGCTGAACAAACACGAAACAAACGAACCTGTAAATACGAATTTCCGAACCATGGAATGTGAGAGAAAAGACAAGAACAAAGCTTGCAGCCTGAGTTCCAGGTCCAGGTGTGGGCAGGCCCAATCAAGCAGTACAGGTACCAAGGGCTCAGTAAGAGCAGAGTCACAACGTCAGTCTGAGGGACACTTACAAATACCCGGAAAGCCTGCATCATGGATGAATTTCATTATTCATAATGACTGCCAATATAAATACATGGAAAACTATGCTGTAGAGAAAGTTCAAAGTCTGGCTAGCATGCGATTTGCTGGCGAATCCTGGTGTTCACGGATTATCTGTTGACTGCGTTTGTAAATGCAAAAGTGACAATGATAACATTTATGGGCACATCTGTGACAGGCACTGTGGCAGGCATGGGGCCCAGTGATAAGCACCCACATGTTCACTGGCACCTGCAAGTGACCGTGACCTCTCCTCCTCCCGCATGCAGGAAGTCCCTCATGGGGACCATCGCCTGGCCAGGTGGCATATCCTAGGCTGTCACCTGGAAGTAACTGCACCCCCTACATGCAGGAAGCTCCTCCCAGGGACCACTGACTGTGAGATGGCACTTTCTGGGACATCTCTTCTATTTTGTTTTGGGATTTGACCTTGTCACCAGGTTTCTGTCACGATTCACCTGGCAGCGTTCTGCATGCCGTTCATTCTGCAACAAGTTAGGTTTTCACATGTGATGAAGTCAGTTATACCCACGTCCTGCTGAGATAGACACGGAGAAGAGGCTGGCGTAGCCGAATGAGCTCTTTTTAGATGGGGAAGCAGAATTCGTATTTGAGACGAAAGTGCTATTCCTGTCTCCAGGCCCGTTTTGTTCCCAGCTGGGTTTTAAGCTGTGTCCTCTTCCAAGGCAAACCCTTCTCCCCTTCTCCGCCTCCTCCTCCTTCCTCCAAGACCTCCCTCCTCTCCTTCCCCTCCTCCCCCCACTGCTCATCCCCGCTTTCCTCCTTCCTCTCATGATCTCTTCGCCATCCTCCTCTCACTCCTCCTTGCCCCTTCCCCCCTGCCGCTCCACAGATCCTCCCGCCTCCCTTTTCTTTCCTCTCTTCCCCATCCTCCTCCCACTCCTTCCCACCTGTCCTCTCACTGAGCTCCTTGCCCATGTCCCCTTCCTTCCCTTTATCTCCTCCTCTCCTCATCTTCCTCAGGCCCCCTCCCCCTTGTCTTCTTCCTCTCTCCTCTCCCTTCCTCCCTCTCTTACTTCTCTTCCTTCTCCACATTTTAAAATCCCTCCACACCTATTTGGCTTTTGGTTTGGGATGGAGACGTGACCAAAAGATGAGGCTTAAAGACCACAGATTCCCTGTTTCCACATGGAGGGGACAAGCCTTTTGCTTCCTGCCCTCCGCCCACCCTCGACTTGCCACTCCCACCCCAGCTGGTTTTGGTGCAGAAGTTTCCTCTCACTGAAACTGACCAGTTCTCTCAGCCTTGCTCACTGTGTGAGAAGGTTCCCTCCACACTCCAGGGAGAGTCAAACGTCCCAACGGCAGAGCAATGCGCGTGGCAGGAGGACCATGGACTTTGGCATCACACTGACTCGAGTCTGTACCCTGGCCCTGCTCGAGATTTGTGGATTTGGGTAAGTCAGTCAACAGTTCAAATCCTATGGAGGTGACAATCCTACCTCACACAGCTGCTTTCAGGATTAAATAAGACAGCATGTGGGTTAGTGGTTGGTGCAGATAGAGATGTCCTACAAATATTAGATCTGTCTTCATCACGTGTGAAAACCTACAAATGTTAGATGTTCCCCCAGTTCACTTCAGTGAAGCACAATGGCAAAGAAAACTATCCAGGAGGAAGAAGGTGAAGGCGTTCACAATCTGGAATCTGGCCAACACCGGCTTGGTCTCTGGTTCCTGGTCTCAGGAGTTGTCTTTAGGACTAGTGACTTGACCTCTCTGAGCGGCAGCCTCCTCATCTGTAAAACATAGTTATCCAGAGTACCCCTGGAAGATTGCACTCGGCATGGCACTAGACCATGCACCTGTAGCAGTGAACCCTGTGGCTGGCACAAAGAAGGCGCTAGCACTGTGGCCATGGCAACTATGGCCGAGCCAAGGCCACAGACACAGTACCCTTCGATGGCATCAGGCAAGACCTCTGTACCAGCCTTAGAAAAATGATGAAACACTTTGGAAATGATGAATGATTTCTACCAAGTCTTTTTTTTTTCTTCCTGAGGTAGGGTCTCACTCTGCCATGCAGGCTGGAGCTCAGCGGCCTGATCACTGCAGCCTCAACCCCTTGGGCTCAGGCAATCCTTCTGCCTCAGCCTCCAGAGTAGCTGGGACTACAGGCAAGGCCCCCTATGCCCAGCTAATTTTTTTACTTTTTTTGTGGAGAATGAAGTCTTGCTATGTTGCCTAGGCTAGTCTTGAACTCTTGGGCTCAAATGAGCCTCCCACCTCAGCCTCCCAAAGTGTGGGAAGTGGGATTGCCATGACTCGTAAAGGTATCTGCAGGCAGAAAGTGTGTCCGAAAATAGGACCCAGGTGCCATGACGTGACACCGCATCCTGTCCTCCCAAGGATTCACATGCTGCCAAGTGCTCATCAAGTATCAAGCACAGTAACCAAACCAGGGGCAGCTGATGTTCTGGGGCGCCTTCTCTGCAAACCTTGAAAACAAATCCAGCACCCTGACAATGCCCCATCAGCCTGCTCCAGGCAGGTCAGAGCCCAGGGATGGGGGAGCGTTCCTCATTACTTATTGCAGGGGCAGCCGTGGAGATGACAGTCTCATGTGCCAATTATCTTTCTGTTTTCAGGTGCCCAGCAGGATTGAATGGACCACCTCATCCAGGGAGCCACGGAGGATGGGTGTGTGGAATAGACAAAGGAAGGGTACTTGGCTGATAGGATGTTGACACCACTACAGCTTTAATCAGGGCTCTAAAAAGCCCTGGGGTTGTACCCAGGACTCAGTGGCAGGGTCTAGTTCAGACTTTCTCCCATTTCTTAGATGTATGGAGGCTTCTTAGGCATAAGGGACACAACAGAGTAACCCAACTGGGATCCACCCTCGGGAATAAAAAACTTGCAAAAAAAAAAGGGGGAGACATATGAGGGGGGACCCAAAAAACCCCAGAATTTATTTAAAATTGTGTATTGACTGGGTGCAGTGGCTCATGCCTGTAATCTCAACACTTTGGGAGGCCAAGGTGAGAGGATTACCTGGATTCAGGGGTTCAAGACCAGCCTGGGCAACTTGGCAAGACCTTGTCTCTAAAAAAAGAAAAGAAATTGCATATTTATTCATCCATGTTTAAACTTCAGTCACCTTCAAAGTACTCTCTGTTTGATGTAAGATACCTATCGAGACGCTTTTTCCACTGCTCAAAACAGGTGTTGAACTTGTCAGTGTTGATGCCTTTTAGTGCTTCTGCCATTTTTTGTTTCACCTCTTCCACATGGACAAAATGCTTCCCTTTGAGGACTTTTTTTATTGGGGAAACAAAAAAAAAGTCACTTGGGGTAACATCAAGTGAATAGGGAGGATGGAGCACAGGGGTCATGTTGTTATTGGTCAGAAACTGCTGAACACTCAGCTTGGTGTGGGCAGGTGCATTTGTAAGTTACCCACCATGAAAAGAATCTCCAAAAAAAAAAAAAATTCACTGAAGCCGAACGCAGCCTCTCATAACAATGCTAGCTGGTACATTGATGCTGATGGGTTCCCAGAACACTTACCTAGAGGGGGAAGCCTGTACTACAAGGGGCCTGCCCTCCAAAAAATAATTCTGGATTTTTTTGTGTCTCCCCTTGTATGGTCATGCTTCTCCATAGACTTAGAATGAGTGGTGCTGAGGTTAGACTGCCCTTATGATGAAATAGTCTGCCATGAAGCTGGGACAGGAATATGCTCATAATTCCCAGAGATATTTAACAATAATTGTTATTATATCAATAATAACAACAAAAGCAGCTCACACAGATTGAATGCTTACCATATGCCAGACAGTTTTCTAAGCATACACCTTAATATATGGAGTCATCTGGGGGTTCATGGACAGCAGGGCTAGGAAGGGGAGGTGGAGCTGCGTTGGGAAGCCTTGAATGCCAAGTGCAGGGGACCAGGCTTTCTTTGGTAGATAGCAGGGGACAACCAAAGTTTGGAACAGAGGAGACTCAGGATGTCGCTTTTCCTCATAGTCTAGGGAAGGAAGGAGACGGAACAAAAGTGGGCTTCAGAGCCAGGTAATCTGGCTTTAGTACTGATTTTCCATATGGATTTGCTCTGTGTCCTTGAGGAAGTTGTCCAACTTCCTTGAGTTCAGAAGATGATGACATACATTTTCTTTCTTTCTTTCATTCTTTCTTTTTTGAGTTGGAGTCTTACTCTGTTGTCCAGGCTGGAGTATATTAGCACGCTCACAGCTACCGCAGCCTTGACCTGCTGGGCTCAGGTGATTCTTCCGACTCAGTCTTCCAAGTAGCTGGAGCTACAGGTGCACGCCATCATGCTCGGCTAATTTTTTGATTTATTGTAGAGACGAGATCTCGCCAAGTTGCCCAGGCTGGTCTCAATCCCGTGGGCTTGGGCAATTCTCTCACCTCGGCCTCCCAAAGTGCTGGGATTATAGGCATAAACTACCGCACCTGGCCTAATTACATGCATTTCATAGGTTTTTGGAGATAATTAAATATGGTCATGTATAGAAAGTGTGAGGTATATAGTAGATACTCAACACGGTGGCCAATATTAGCACTTATCAATAACATGAACTCTCTTATTTATTTTTTCTCTTTCTCTCTCTCTTTGGTGCCTTGGCTTCCTAGGACTCGTTCTTCTGAAACTGAATATACAAAAACTCACGTTCTCTTCTGCACAAACTCCTATTTGCATGAACTCAGTCTGCAAAGCTCATTTCAAAAGTTTCCTGTGCTGAGAAACCTTTGCCAGTTTCCCCAGCACAAAGCAAGTCACTTCCGCCGTGTCTCCACCTGGCCCTCTGCACCTCGTTTGGGGATGGTATCGGGTCCTGGTCTGTCTTCTCACCCAGGCTGGAGCTTCTGGAGGCACAGCAACTGCTACAGTCACCTCGGTTCTCCAAGTGTGGTCTATGGAACCCTGGGGGACCTACCCAGGCCTTCTCAGGGGACCCTCAAGAACAAAACTACTTTCATAGCAACTCTGGGATATTACTAGCCTTTTGCATCACGTCATTTGCACGGATGGTGGTAAAACTCTTAGTTTGGAGTGTGAAGCAAGAGAGTGGTACCAAGTGAACAAGGATTCAGTGTTCTCCCTGTCACACGCTTCATTAAAACACAGGCCAGTTTCATTTAAGAATGTTCTTTTTTAATGCTTTTTTTTTTTAAAGTCAGGGTGTTGCCCTGTTACCCAGATTGGGATGCAGTCGCATGATCGCAAGTTACCACAGCCTTGACTTCCTGGTCTCAGTCAATCCTTCTTCCTCAGCCTCTTGAGTAGCGGGGACTACAGGTGTGTGCCACCACACCCCACTAATTTTTTGATTTCTCATAGAGAGGAGATCTCGTTATGTTGCCCAGTCTGGTCTCGAACTTTTGGGCTCTAGCAATCCTCCTGCCTCAGCCTCCCAAAGTGCTGGGATTAGAGGTGTGAACCACCACACCCAGTCAAGGACATTCTTATTAATTTTAAAAATCTCAGCCCTTGAGTACATGTCTTTTAAAAAAATTTGTATTAAAAAAATGGTAAAGCATGCATACAGGCCTTGTGCTGCCTACTCAACCTCGGGCTTGAAGGTAATGTCTAGGAAAAGCACATGCGTGATGGTTTGAATCTGAGCTGAAATAACCACTTTTTAATGGAATACCCGTTTTACTTGAAAGAACTGACACACACACATACACACACACACACACACACACACACACACACACACACACACACACAAATCCCATGGTTATTCAGATTTGGACATTTGGAAGATGTTTTCCCAAAAAGTAACAAAATGAGCCTGTCACTTCAAGGAAAGCAATTGACAATATCTATTGCCAATGATAAAATTCAAGCTAAGTGAAAATTGCAAGTTTGGAAAATCTTATCTGCCACTGTGAGCTTGGCAGCTTCCCTCTTCTCTGATGAGATTTGCAGTGATACTGACACACATGACTTTTGGAAACTGTATGATGAAGTGTGTCAATATTTGAAAGATCTCTAAGAGTCAGTGGAGCAATAACTTCTCCATGAACAATACACGGTGCTATCCAATCATGCATGGGTGAGAGATCCATTCAAAGGGCAAGACAGACTGATGGCTTTTAATGTGATGGAGCAGGAAGAGTTCATGAACGAGGCTTTGGAACTGACATTACCACAACCCTTAACCACGTGCCAGGTTTTGATGTAGTACCAAAGAAGAATACCGTAATTATCTAGTATACTATTAGAATATTTCTCCCTTTTCCAACTACACATCTGTGTAAGGCCAGATTTTCCTATATTTATTTATTTGCTTATTTATTTATTTGAGATGAGGTCTTGCTTTGTCACACAGGCTGGTCTCAAACTCTTGGCCTCAAGCTATTCTCCTTCTTTGTTCTCCCAAAGTGCTTGAATTACAGGTGTGAGCCACCATACCTGGCCTATTTATTTATTTTTTTAAAATATGTTTTTTGAAGACAGATTTTCGCTCTGTCACGCAGGCTGAGGTGCAGTGGTGTGATCATAGCTCACTGCAGCCTCGAACTCCTGTCTCTGCCTCCCAAGTAGTTGGGACCACAGGTGCATGCCATCATGCCCAGCTAGCAAGAACGAGTCTTGCTATGTCACCTAGGCTGATTTCAAACTCCTGGCCTCAAGCATAAGCCACCATGCCCAGCCCAGATTTTCTTTATCTACGTTAACCAAAACATGATATTGCACCAGACTGAATATTGAAGCAGATATGAGCATTTGACTGTCTTTGATTAAGTCCGACATTAAAGAGATTTGTAAACAAGTACCACAATGCTGCCCTTCTCATTGATGCTTCATTCTGTAAAATATAGTTTATTTTCATAAACTGTTGTATATTAACACGCAATAGATTTGTTATTGCCATTTTTAAATTACTTCATAAGTAAATAAATATTTGTGTAATTCTTCAGTTTTAATTTCTTACACATTAAATAGAAACAAAAGCTCTTTGGAATACCCAACCATATTTTAAGAGTGTGATGGGGTCCTGAGACCAGGAGCCTGAGAGCTACTAGCTCAGCTCATGGCCTGGCACACAGTAGGTGCTCATTAATAGCTGTGGTGTTTAGGCCTTCGGGGGTGATGATGGGTCAGGCTGTATACCCTGATGTCTCTCTGGTTCTCCGTACTTTGAAGGACAGTGTCTGGCTGCCTAGTCCTCTCTCCTGTGGCTTTAAGAGGAGGCGGCACAAGGCGACCCAGGTACTCCTCCCTGCTGAGTCCCACAGCCTGGCTCTCAGATTACCCATGAGTCCTCACTTCCATATTCCCAGTGGTGCCTGCAGCATGCAGGTTCTCAATCCATTTGTTTACTGCCTTCATGGCAGGAAACAATCTGGGTGTAGGCCAGATTGGAAAGCCTGTGGAATTGCTGAGACAGTCATTTGCAATTAAATTTAAGAAATGTTAGGGGTCAAGTCTGGGGCACACACAGGCAGATGTAGGACGGGCCACTGCAGGATCCAGCCAAGGTAGACCAGTCACCACGCCAGCCTTCTGCAGTGGGCTGGGGTCGGCTGCCTCCCACGAGAGGGGATGTGCTGGGTTTGCTCTCCTTGCTCGAAGGGAGGGGGGGGGTGGGTGACCCTTCCTTGCCACCCTGGAATCCAATCTCCCCTCTCCTTCCTCTCTCCTTCCTGAGTGATCCCTGCGGGCCTGAGGGAGAATGTCTTCACTGGCCGGGCTGAGTGGCTGGCTGTCATTAGAGCTGAGGCCATGATACACTGGAGGGAATGGTAATGGGACCGGGGAAGAAAGCTAATTAGCTAATGTAGTAAAACATATAAATAAAGAAACCCAATGACCTTCGAGGCTCTCAGAGCTGGTAGAGGTTGAGGTAACCCTGGAGGTCTGGTGCCACCAAAGTCCTTGGTGAAGATCTGATGCACCCAGGTTTCCTCTCTTGGTCTGGGTGGGGATCAGCTGGTGGCAGCTCTGCTGGTGGCCAGCACCTTCATGGGGCGTCTTGGGTTGAGTTCTTAGGGGGTGGACTTTGAGATGTGGTGTTCTAGGGTGGGCTTGGGAAGCTCCCCTGCCAGGGCAAGGGCTGAGGGGTGAGGATGGGCTTCACAGCGGGAGCCACTGGGCCATGATGCAGCTACCACAGAGGCCCCAGCACATCCCCTGTGAGGCTGGCTCAGGTAGGAGTGAGGGGTCTCAGTTTTGTTCCCGCACAATGATCAGCCCTTGGTGACCAGCTGCCCCCTGGGGTGGGGCTGGAAACTGAGGCCACTCGGTTCTCTTCAGCTTAGTGACAAGGACTTCAGCTTAGAGAAGGACGTGAGCGGCCAACACCCCTGGAGTTCAGAGAAATGGGCTCTGGATCCCTGGATGAGGGGGTGTCTGGACACAGTACTATGGAGGACATTGGAAGCCGTCTGGGGATGCTGGAAGTGGGGGAACAAGAATCAAAGCAAGTGAGGAACAGGAAACAGCAGGACAAATTTCATTTTAAAATAAAATAAATGGCCAGGCATGGTGGCTTAGCCTGTAATCCCAGTACTTTGGGAGGCTGAAGTGAGAGGATTGCCTGAGCCCGGGGACTGGAGACCAACCTGGGCAACTTGGTGAGACCTCATCTCTACAATAAATCACAAAAACTAGCCAGATGTGGTGGCGTGCATCTGTAGTTCCAGCTACTTGGAAGGCTGAGGCGGAAGGATCGCCTGAGCCCAGCAGGTCAAGGCTGCAGTGGCCATGAGTGTGCCACTACACTCCAGCCTGGGTGACAAAGAGTGAAACTCTAACTCAAAATAAAATTACATAAATATTGTTTTGAAGAAAACACAGAAACCCTAGAGGATACTCAGAGCATATCTGTTGAACAAATGTTTGCATGAATGAATAAATGAGGTCATATATGAGAATTCAGTATATGCAAAGAATGGCATTGTTCTTGGGCTGGTATTTAACCATCCTGTGCCTCACTTTTCTCATCTGTAAAATAGGAAAGGTAATGGCACCATTGTCATAGATATTTTTGGGACAATTAAATAATGTAATATAGCTGGGCATAGTGGCTCATGTCTGTAATCCCAGCACTTTGGGAGGCTGAGGCGAGAGGATTGTCTGGGCCTAGGGGTTCGAGACCAGCCCGAGCAACATGGCAAGACCCTGTCTCTACAATAAATCTAAAAAAGTTAGCTGGGCTTGGTGGCATGTACCTGTACTTCCAGTTACTTAAAAGGTTGAAGCGGAAAAATCACCTGAGCCCAGAAGGTCGAGGCTGCAGTGGCCATGAGCATGCCACTGCCCTCCAGTCTGGGTGACAGAGTGAGACTCCAACTCAATAATTCAATAATAATAATAATAATAATAATATGAGTAAACACTTGGAACAGTGCCTGGAATGCAGGAAGGACTCTCTAGGTATCAGCCCCCATGGTGGTGGCTGCTGTTCTAGTGGCTTTTGTCACTACTGTCATGCAAAATGCTTCCCCACCATGGCAGCCCTTAGGTAAGCACGAGCTTAAGGTCTCCAAGAGCACAGTCATGAACCAATTGGGTACAGAAAGCCATGGAGACCTGCATGTAGCTGGGGTTTGGTCTCTGGTTTCAACTGGGACTCAGTTTCCCAAAGTGGGAGGGATGCTAGCATCATCTAGGGTTTCTTTAGGGGAAACAAACCACAGAATTAGAGAAAGTATTTCTCTTTTTCAATCCTGTCTCCAGCCTTCTGGTTTCACCAAGGAGAACGTCTACTTGGGTACTGGGGTGTCCCACACGCTCCCCAATGCTTGTCCCCTCCTCACCAGAGAGAGAGAACAGGTTGCAGACTCGATGTTTCTCCAGGGCAATGGCGCATGGCTGCTCTTGATGGCATCATTTTGCTTTCTGTTCTTGCTTTTTTGGTGACCCTCTATTTATAGCAAGTGGAACCTGTCTTCTGATTACTGTTGTGAAAGAAAGATTCTTCTTCACATAAAATTCACAAAATAAAAACTGGAGAGTCAGCCTGAAGAAAAATGTGAACTAAGTAAGAATGCAGGCTGAATGTGAACATGATGAACACCAGGAGGGGTTTCCATGAGTGACTGAGGTTTGCGGGACAGACAGGAAGTGCTGGGGAAGAGGACTGATGGGCTTGGAACTTGCCCGTTCCTTTGCCTCACAGTTTGTGCCACGGAGAATGCTCCAGACATCTCATCTCTGTGTGGCTCAGACTCAACATACCTTTCCCATCCCAGCTCCGAGGTCACCTCCTTCCCAGGTTTGCCCTGAATTCTCCCCGTGTGACAAAATTACCTCTCTCCTGGTCTGTTCCCATAAGCAGCGAGACTTCTGTTCTATCAGAACAGGGTGCACCAAATTCTAGTCATTCGTGTCTAGCATTGCACAGAGCATACAGTAGGTACCCAGCCAATGTTCGCTCTGAACTAGTACCTCCCTAAACCATGGCCAGACAACACGCATGGGCACTGATGCACCTACAAGTAGCCAGAGAGATGGGGACTGCAGTCAAGTGATAGGGGAGTCCAGTTGCTGATTTCATGGGCTCCCTGTGATTGAAGACTTTGCAGTCTTCAACTTAACTGAAGCTAAACTTGCAGGGTGGTGGGTGTGGGGGCTGGGCGGTGAAGAACAGAGCTGGGTAGCCACTCCCCAAGATTCTGTGAGGTGTTGGGGACTCCTAACAGATGTGGGAATGCATCAGAACTGATGTCTGTGACTGCTCTTGTCCTTTCCCCAGGAGCTGTCCCCTCTTTTTTTTGTTTTTGAGTCAAGGTCTCTCTATTGCCCAGGCTGGAGTGCAGTGACACAATCACGGCTCACCGCAACCTTGACCCCTTGTGCTGGGCGATCCTTCCGCTTCAGAACTCCCGAGTAGCTGGGACTACACTATAGGCAGTGATATGTTGCCTAGGCTGGTCTTGAACTCCTGAGTTTAAGTGATCCTTCCACCTCAGCCTCCCAAAGTGATGGGATTATAGTCGTGAGCCACCACACCCAGCATCTTATCAAAGTTGCCTTTCCTTCTCTTCCCCTTCTTGGGACTGCCGAGTTCCCTCCTCAATCACAGAGGATCAGACAAGCCACTCTGCTCTGTCCTGGTGGTGTTGGCTGCTGATGTCAGGAGGAGAGAGGAGCTCTGAACAAACAGTCTGCTCTCAGTGGTGGCTGCCTTTCTTTTGTTCCCACTTAGGGAGAGTTTGACTTGGTGGAAGGCTCCCTAGGGGGCTCCAATGTCACAGAAATGGGAGTTGGAACCACAACTCCTCTGTGGGTTGCTTTGGGCACGTCCTCTCTCCTCTCAGAGCCTCAGGCTTCTCATCTGTGAAATGGGGATCCAGTCCCTTCCCTCTAGGCTGTGCAGACACAACCGGCGCAGTGATGGGCAGGTGGCGGGTCCTTCTGCTCCACGAAGCCCTGGTTCCTTCACCTGCTGGGCTCTGAGGTTGCAGTGGAGATGGGGTGCTAACGAAGAGGATGCCTTTGTACCCATTGCAGTGGGTGCAAATAAGGGCGAGACCCCATTACAGTGAATTTGTAGCTCACGTATTTCGGTGGGCATAAGTATCATCTGAGGGCACCTGTTAAAATGCAGATTCCTGGGTGTTGGCTCCAGAGATTTTTGGGTAGGGACAGAAAATTTGCATTTTGGGTTACCCCCTTGGCTACTCCTCGAGAGGTAATCCCACCTTCAGAAGCCCCACTCTGGATTGCAATGGGAGACCACCACTAGAAATGGACAGATTTCCCCCTAAGCAGACAGATTTCTAGTTCTGCTCTGTGTGACAGCAAAGAACAAGAGCTGATTCACACTTCCTCCTTTCAGATGGGGCTGTTGGCTCTGGGATTCCATTTATTTAAAGTCCTTCCCCAAATCCTGGTGTTGTTTGAGTTTATGCCTCCTAGCCCCGACCCCACAGATGAGGAAACTGAAATCCAGAGGCAAAGTGGTTCCAGTGTGGAGAAGCAGCTTTGGACAGCGGGGTCAGAGGTGGCCTTGAAGAGCCACCCAGGCGGCAAACCGCAGCTCAGTAGACAAGGGCCATCCTGAGGCTGGGATGAAGCCCAGCAGGGGCACAGGATGGAGGGAGTGGGGGAGTAGCAGCTGGTGGTATTTTTGCCCCTACAAGGAATGAGCCACCCTGAGGCTGCTGATAGCAAAGCCCAGAGATGGGAGGGAGAGAAAGGTCCTTACCATGCAGCTCCTGGATTCAGCTTGGCCCATGAGTTAGTAAGGATTTGCCCCACCCAGGGTTGCCAGAAAAAATGGGTTGCCCAGTTAAACTGGAATTTATGATGATGAATATTTTTATTTATTTATTAGAAACAGGTTCTCTGTCCCCCAGGCTGCGTGTAGAGGGGTGATCATATCTCACTGCAGCCTCGACCTCCTGGTCTCAGGCGATCCTCCTGCCTCAGCCTCCTGAGTAACTGGGACTATAGGCACATGCCACTGTACTCAGTTAAGCATCAGTGTTTACTCTTCCCATTTTATAGAATAGGACAGGGAGGCTCAGAAAGGCCACAGATTTGTGGTTACCTCCTGGGCCTCCTGTCTGGAGCTCCCTGCCACTCCCTGCCAGCCCACACAGAAGCCTATCTGCTTGCTGCATATTCACACAAAGGCCTATCTGCTTGCTACATATTCAAACCCAGCCTCCCATCCCCATCTGAGCAAAGCGATGCAAATTGGAATCGCTAGTGCATGTTTCATCTGTGTCCATCTTTGGCCAGTGTGTCTGTTGTCATAGTGGTGAATCCTGTGGCCCCGTGCCCTGCACCCTGGCCACAGCTCTCCCTGCAGGGCTTCAACCACATCTCTTCTCTACCTCGTGCGATGAAGGATGCCCGAAGTTGGATCCAGGCCTCTGGTGCCATGGTGACAGTTGCTATAGAAACGTACCAGCTGCACTCAGCACGCCTACCAGGATCTGTGGGGGGTTTTCATAGACTGGAGCCAGCAGAGAGGGAACTCTGTAGCAGTTAGAGCCCTGGTGTGAGAGCCAAGTCTTGTCTGGGGCTGTCCCTCCCTGTGCCTTCAGCATCATCCCCTGCCACTTCCCCCTCCTATCTGCTCTCCTGACTCTGCCAGCTCGAGTGTTGGTGGCCTGGCTGGTGTGTGCTCAGCCTGCAATGCTATTTCCGAATTATTCACTTGGTTAATTCCTGCTTATCCTCCAAGCCACATCTCGACATCTCCTTCCATTTAGCAAGTACTTATTGCAAGTACTTCTCCAAAGCATAGAACACTCTTCTGTACACCAGGAACACAGTGGTGACTACCACAGACAAGATCCCTGCTCTCAAGAAGCTGCCAGCCTAGGTGAGAGGGGCACCGGCATCCAGGGAACACACCCCTCCTCCTCCCCAGTACATGAACTAGAGCATATTTAGAAGGTGCTGGGGAGGAACCAAGGGGGACAACAGGACAGACGGTGTTAGGGTTGGGGGATCCAATGGTCAGGGAGATGTGCCCAAGGAGTGGTCTCTGTCCTCCGAGTCTTCTGGGGCCCCTCACCTCCCTATTTTGGTCTCATTGCATGGTGTCTGTCCCTGAATCACAGCACTGATGACCCTATAATGTCACTGCCTCTCTCCCACCATAAGGCAGGAGGAAAATCTGATTTGTCCTTGTGTCCTCAGTGTCTGACATGCAACAGGGGCTTGGTAATGTGGATTCATCGAGGGTGCTCTGTGGGTCAGGCAACATTGCAGACAGGCTCGCATTTCCCCTCTTTGTTGTTCATGACATAACTATGATTTGATCACACTGTTATCACTTTAGAGACTGAGGAGCCAGGGTGGTTCCTGTCACCAGACTTGTCCCAAGTCCCTCAGCTAGTGTGTGGAAGAGCTGAGATCCAGGGCCTGCCCTGCGCTCCCCTCACCCCTTGGAGGTGACTCGCTCACAGCTTTATCGAGCTGTCACCACATATCACACAACTCACTCCTGCAAAAGTATATGTGAAGACCTTTTCATCTAGTCACAGAGTTGGGCAAACACCAGAATAACCCATTTTAGAAAACTTTTCATCACAAAAGAAAAACGAAAATGTCATTTCTCCAGGAGAGGCTCCCAACCTCAGCTCTGTAGGGGGAACCAAAGTTCAGAAGTTGGCCGTGGTCATACATTTAGAGCTAAGGATCCATGTGGGCCGCCTGCCTTTCTCTGGACTTATCAATAACCGACTTTCTGTTTACTGGCATTTTAAATATATACGCTTGGCTTCTCTGAATTAAAACCCCAATTCTCTACTGAAAATCTCAAAACAACCTACGGGCAAATGATTTGAATTCCAGGAGAGCCTTCAGAGGGTTTTCCTCACTGGAACCCAGGGTGTGCTGACCACGTGGCCACTCAGAATGTCTGGAATTCCCCAGGCTCTGCTCTTGTAAAGCTCAAGGCTTTCTGGAAGCCTGACTTTGTGGCATGTGCTGGCGCAGAGGGGGCTCCAGCCAGGGGGGGCTGGGGGCTCTTTGAACCTCAGAACCACTCTGCCTTTCCCTTCACGAAGGTCCAGGTCCAGTTTGCCCATATGGCCAGTTCATAGTTGAGACAATCACTCAGCCCCAGGACCAGTGAGTGGAATCAGCAATCAATTTATTCTTTCCTTAGTGTGTGTGTGTGTGGGGGGGGTGTAAATCAGGAAGCTTCGATGTCCCAAATTTTCTCATCCTCCCCTCCTTTATTTAACCACAAGTACTTGATTTTCACCTGTGAGAATGTATTTGTGGAAGTATTGAAGGGTAACTGGTATAACTTCTTCCCCAGCTCAGCACCTAGAAGAGGTCCCTTATCTTTCTAACATGTGCACTGAAGCCCCTGTTGCTTAATTTAGCAGAATGCTCGGCATCTCTCTCCTGGCCTCTCTCCTCCCTCCCTTAGAATGATATAAGAAACCATCGGTCTCCAGGGACAGGCTGCAGCCAAAGACAGGTGGAGGGAGTCCTGCAGACCCCATCCATCTCAAACCCTTTTGCTCACAGCCCACTTTGCATTCTTATCCTTGGTCAGAACCCTCATGCACACGCCAGGAGCCAAAGCTGGCCAGTTGAAGCAAAAAAAATCCCCCAAAACCCCCCCAAAAACATGTCTTAAAGGTTGTTTATTGGGTTGCTTCCAGAGTATTTGGGGGAGCCAACAACCCGGGATTGGAAGTCACCCAGGCAGGAGCAACTTCTGAAGCCATACCTTGGAGGCAGCCCTGGGAACACACACCACTACGCCCTGCACCACCACCAGTGCAAAAGCCAGACCCTTGGTGCTGGCTGACGCTGGCTGTGCAAGCCTGGCTCAGCTCATAGTGCCATCCTTGCCAGATGAATTTCATGCAGCCCCTGTTCTCTGTATCACTAGTGCCCGCATCAATGTCTTGAGAGAGGCACATGTGATTGGAGAAGCTCAGCCCACATGCCAGCTCTTGGTTACGAGGGAGGCTGGCAGGTGAATTTCTGCTTTTGCAGTAGAAGGAGTCTCTGCTCACCTGCAGGCTCTGGAGGCGAATCCCCCAGAATGAGCAGCCCAAATGAGTGACCCATGGCCACTTTAGTGGCTTCTAAGCAAATTTACCCATTCCCTCCCTGGGACCACACACAACTTTGAGAGTAACTCCACACACCAAAATTGTGTCCTTGCTGTGTACAGTGGCCAGGCTCTCTGTGCCTGCTGAATGTGCTGCCGGGTGCCCATGGCATCTGACATACTTTAGGCCTGTAGGCTAAGTTCTGGTATGTCTAAAACTTCTCCTTCTCCAGTTCACTTCTGAACTTAAAGGAGTCAGGTTGTGTTGGTCCTTAATCTGTGTAGACCATTGAAATTGCAAATCTGTAATCTCATTTTTTGAGTTGGGGTCTCACTTTGTTGCCCAGGCTGGAGTGCAGTGGTATGATCACAGCTTACTGCAGCCTCCACCTCTTGCATCAGGTGATCCTTCCATCTCAGCCTCCCAAGTAGCTGGGACTACAGGCACATGCCACCACGCCTAGCTAATTTTTAAATTTTTTGTGGAGATGAGGTCTTGCTATATTGCCCAAGCTGATCTTGAACTTCTGAACTCAAGCCATCCTCCCACCCAGACTCCCAAAGTGCTAGGATTACAGGCACCATGCCAAGCCCTATCAAATATTTTATAAATCAATGTGATTAGAGTATAAGAGGAACTATACTATCTTGTTTCATGAAAATCTAAGTTCATTTGCTAAATGTGGCCTTCTAAAAGCATTACTGAGACAGCAGTGAAGATCGGGGATATATCCATTATCTTTTGCTTTGTAACAAACCACCCTTAAGAGCAATGGCTGAGAACAATAAATGTCTCTTATTTCCCATGATTTCATGGGCTGCTGGTTTTGCCTGGGCTTGCTTATAGGCCTGCAATTCAGCTGGAGTCAACAGGACTGGAAAGTCCAAGGTGACTACCAAATCTGTCTGACGGTTGATGCTGGTTGTGGGCTGAGCCGCCTCAGTTCTGCTTCTCACAGCTTATATCCTATAGTAGGCTTGAGCAACTTCCTTACATGTCAGCCTCAGGGCAGCGTCCCAAGAAGGCCCCAAACCAGAAAACAGCAAGGTCTCTTAAGGCTTGACCTAATGTCACTTCTGATGCTTTCTGTTAGCCAAAGTCATGAAGTCATTCCTGCTTCAAGGGGTAGGGAATCGACATCATCTCTTGACAGAGGGAGCTGCAAAGTCATATCACAAGAGTGTGCCTCCCAGTGTGGAAGGAAATTGTGGCAATATTTTGTAATTTAACACAAGGGGGGAAATCATACAAATCTAGAATTGTTCTATACTCAGATTGCTTTATGGCTACTTTGAAATTCTCACTCCACTTTAAAGAAAACAGAACTACAAATTGTAGGTGATGTAATATAGAAATGGTTTGTGCAGCAAAAATAACATGGAATTCCAGTGGCAGACAGTACCCAGTGAAGAGACCTAGAACTTACATCCAAAGCCAGGCAAATGATCGCACATTCAGAAGTCCTAAGCTTCCAAATATTAAAGCACCAGCCTGGACAGCATAGTAAGACCTTGTCTCTACAAAAAATAAAAAAAGTTGCTAGGCGTGGTGGTGTAGACCCAGCTACTTGGGAGTAAGACCCTGACTCAAAAAAAAAAAAAAAAAAAATTAAAGCAATGTGTTTTCTTTATGATATTTAATCAACTGACTCTTATCCCTATGATGTTGAAGAAGAGGGCTTCTGTGGTGTACCAGGCCATTCTTACAGGCCAGTGGTTAGTGAGACCTCTCTGCCTGTCACGTGGCTCCATGGAATGCCAAGATCTGCACGGGCTACTCTTTATTTTTCCAGTCACTTATCAACAGATCTCCAGGGGTTTTGTTTTTATCCTCCCACAATAAGCAATGCTTCAGTAAATACTGTAAGTATAGCTTTTGTGAGTGGAGTGGTTTTGGTGTGTTTTTAATATCTATAGGCCTGAATCCAGGGACAGAATTTCTTGGTCAAATGTCATGTGTATTTGAAATTTGAATAGATACTGCCAAGTTACTTTCTGAAAAGCACCTCAGTGGTTCCCACCCCTGCTAGCAGTGTATGAGAGTCTTGCCACATTGTCCCCTGCCCTTAAATGTTTCTTCTTGCCACTTTGCTCGGCATTCTCCCTGGCCGCATCTGCCTGTCCTGCATTTTTGCGTGTGCTATGTACCTGGTGCCCTGCTTCGATGTCCTTTTTCTTCTCCCCTTCCTGGCCAGTTCCTACTTGGCTTTGAAAACCCCCCAAAATGTCCTCTGCCTCGAGGGGCTTCCCCAGCACTTCAGGGTCTGCTTGCCTTCATCGCTACTGCCTCTGCTCTCTTTGTGGTCCTTTCTGCCAGCCCCCATCACAGGGCATTAACAGAGTTTGGGTGTCTAAGAAGTCTTTCTCATAAGACTCTAAGCTGGTAGAGAATGTTCCAATCTTCTCTGAGTCCCCTGTGCCATGAAATGCTCATAACTGTTCATTTATTTTTAGTGTTTCTTCTCCCCCCCCACCTCTTCCTCTCCCTTCTCCTGCTCCTCCCTTTATTCTTCTTCCTTCAACCTCCTTGTCTTTTTCATCGTCTTCCTCTGTCATCATCTTTGGCGTCATCTTAGGCTTCTTGTTTCTTCCTCTTCCTCTTCTTCTCTTTCTCCTCTCTCCTCCTCCTCCTCCTCCTCCTCCTTCTTCCTCCTCCTTCTCCCCTCCTCCCCCTTCCTCCTCCCCCCTTCCTCCTTTTCCTTCCGCCCTTCTTTTTCTTCTTCCTTTTGAGTCAGGGTCTCACTCTGTTACCCACACAGGGGAGGAGATCCTCTCTCCTCAGCCTCCCAAGTAACTGGGACTACAGGTGTGCTCCAACATGACTTGCCTGGCTGATTTTTTAAGTTTTTGTAAAAATGAGGTCTCACTCTGTTGTCCAGGCTAGAGTGCAGTGGCACCATCACGGCTCACCTCATCTTCGATCTGGGCTCAGGTGATCCTCTTTCCTCAGCCTCCCAAGTAATTGGGACTATAGGCATGCACCACACCTAGCTAATTTATTTTAATTTTTGTTGTAGAGACAAGGTCTTGCTATGTTGCCCAGGTTAGTCTCAAACTCCTGGGCTCAAACAATCTTCCTGCCTCAGCCTCCCAAAGTGCTGAGATTACAGGCATGAGCCACCAGGCCTGGCAAAGTGCTCATTTATTAAGTGACATATAATGAAGTTTTTCCATGAATGTTTGTTGAATGAGTGAATAGATTTATGAAAAAGAAACTAGGCTGGGCTTGGTGGCTCAGCCTATAATCCCAGCACTTTGGGAAGCCGAGGTGAATGGATTGCCTGAGCCCACGGGTTCGAGATCAGCCAGGGTAACTTGGCGAAACCTCATCTCTACAATAAATTAAAAATTAGCTGGGCGAGGTAGCATGTGCCTATAGTTTCTACTACTTGGAAGACTGAGGTGAAAGGATTGCCGGAGCCCAGCATTTTGACGCTGGGGTGGCCATGAGCGTGCCACTGTACTCCAGCTGGGCGACAGAGTGAGACTCCAACTCAGAAAAAGAAAAAAAATAAAGAAAAGAAATGAATTCTTGTAACTGTTCTGGCAGGTGAGGTGGAAGGAAAGTGAAATTGCAGAATCTGTGGGCAAAGCAGTTTAGGGCCGAGAGGGCCCCCTAGGGTGCTGTGTAGGCCTTGATCAGTTGATGGTTCCTACAATGCTGACAACCTCTCTCTGCTCTTTCCGGACTTGGGCGTCCAAGGTCACCTCAGTATGGCTCTGTGCAAAGTAGCACCCCAAAGGGCTATCGATTTGGAACATCTGATCAGCTTTCTGAGTCAGACCCACTAGCTCGTAAAATCCAATAAATGTCAAGGATATGTCAGGCCCATTAACCTCTGGAGGTCTATTAAAAGACTCTGTTCTGGCTAAGGAGATTCTGTTACTGTCACGTGGACGCCAGGGTGGCTGATTCTAAAACCCCTGAATTTAGGCAGGCAGGAAGGTGTACAATTTCACACGGGATCGCCTGGTCTCTGCCAGTTTCATCACAAGACTTTGCTGTTTCTTCCACTGGCAGGTACAGAACATCTGTTAATATGATCAGCTCTGTGACAGGTTTGTGGGGGAAACATTCTAGAACTTCTTTCCCTGCCTCCAAAAAAGTTAACCCATTCCCTCTCTGCATCATAAAAGATGCTGGGCATAGTGGTGCATGCATCCTGCCTTGCAATCCCTAACAGCATTGGAGCACAAGTATTTGCTCACATGTGGGTCCCCCATGTGACTGTGATGGTCTCAAGAACAGGGTGTTTGCTGTTCTCTTTTTGGGAAGGAGCAAGGGAAACCCTGACTAATTACTCAAACCAAAAAGAGATAGGCTTGGCACACAGAACCAAAGAGTCCAAAGGCAAAGTTCAGGCACACGTGGACTCGGGAGCCCCAGAGGTGTTATCAGGAGTCCCGCTTCTGCCTTGTGGCTCTGCATACCTCTGTGTTGGCTTCATTTGCTGGCAAGCCCTCCCTGGCCATGGTGAGATGGGTGCTGGCAGGTCCCAAGCCTTCCCTCGGCAGCTCCAGGCATCCTGCTGCCAGTCTAACACCCCTGTGAAAAAGACCTTTTCCCTCCCGACAGGGCCAATGGGTCTTCCGGGCGAATTCCTGCTGGCTCAGAGTGGGTCCAGCTACCAAGCCCCGTGCCTTGCTCTTTCAAAACAGTTGCCATGGTGTCCTGCAGGCCCTGCAGTGTTTGCCTGTTGTCCATGCAGAATGCTGAGTTCCATGACAGTTGCAACCAACTCCATCTTCCTAGTTTAGGGCCTGGCCCACAATAGGTGCTTAATAAGTGTATGTGGCATGAATGCATGAATTAACATTGTTGAGACTCTCCTGTGTATTAGGAGGTGCTCTGGTGGTCCATCTGTGGACCATGGTGTTTCCAAAGAGGCAAGAGGAGATCAAGTCTGACAGCTTGAGCCAACTGCCAGTCAAGTGACTATGGTCACTATGGACTTTCTATCCATCTCAGGGCCTCTGCTGGCACCATGTAATGCAAACCCAGCCAACATACAAAATCATGGAGCATCACCATCAGTAACAACTATAATAATCACCATCAGTAACAACTATAATAATTATTATTTAAAAATATTATTTCTTGGCTGTATGTAGTGGCTCATGCCTGTAATCTCACCACCTTGGGAGGCTGAGGCAGGAGGCTTGCTTGAGCCCAGGAGTTCAAGACCAGCCTGGGAAACATAGTGAGAAATCATCTCTACAAAAAAAAAAAAATTAAAAAATTAGCCAGGGCATGGTGGTGCATGCCTGTAGTCCCAACCACTCATGAGGCTGAGTTGGAAGGATCGTCTGAGCTCAGGAAGTCGAGGCTGTGGTGAGCTGTGATCATGCCATTGCACTCCAGTCTGGGTGACAAAGTGAGATCCTGACTCAAAATAATATTTATAAAATTTTTAAAATAATAATAATAATTCTCTCATCAATCTTAGGGAAACAAAAGCTCGGAGCCAGAGAGTTGCTTTCGTCAAATCACACAGTCCTGACACAACAGAGCCTCAGACTCCCAGCCAGGATGCCCTCAGGGAAACTGCCTTTGCCAGCAGTTAATGGTGGAAAGCAGTAACGGGAAAGCAGGCCATTTGGCAAAGTCACAGAAAGGCATTTCGGAGCCGGGTCCTGGATGGGTATCGACCCTTTCTGAGGGCTTTAGCCTAACAGCTAGAGTTGAGGGCCTGAGACAGAAGCTGGAGCAGGAGTGTGAGAGACACGGGCTGTGTGGGATACAAGTGGGAGGGTGAGGACTAGGGCAAGCAGAAGAGGGTCTGCCCCACCCTGAAGTTGCAGCCACTACGAAGGCCCTGCCTAGTGCTGCCGGGGTGTAGGTTGGCCCAAGGCCACCATCTCCTTCAATATTTCAAAAGCACTGTGTATTTTAAGTCCCCTGTTTGTTTGAATGGGAAAGGGGGTGGGGAAGACGTCCATATGCCAGATCCAACCCAGCTTTCCACTTTCTTTCAGAGAACCGGTCCAGCTTAGGGCTCCAAAGGGGAGATACACCCACTGTCTTTTTTCTTATTTTAAAAAAAAATTTTTCACCATAAGCTCCAGAAAAGTTTCCAAAATATTCCATTTAATTTTGTTTTCCTTAGTTAAGTTAATTCCCTGGGGACTCCTGGACCATCTTCCACCTCCCAACTGGTTTTTGCTTCTCCATGCTCTCATTGTCCTGTGAAGGGCTGCTGCTCCCCGGGGAGGCTAGTCAGGGACAGTCTGTGTCCAGAGGGAGGAGGCCGCCCTTTTCCCAAGCCTGGAGGCCACGAGCAGATGCACCCAGCTC
This sequence comes from Cephalopachus bancanus, assembly GCA_027257055.1. NCBI lineage: Eukaryota > Metazoa > Chordata > Mammalia > Primates > Tarsiidae > Cephalopachus > Cephalopachus bancanus. The sequence goes on from JAPVLO010000007.1 coordinate 1,404,931, forward strand.
TTGGTTCCTGTCCCACTAGAGCTCGGCCCCCTCAGGATGTGCCGCCTGCAAGCCCAGACACAGCCTGGAGGGGTGTCATGCTCTCAGCCCACGGGGACTCCAACCCAGGCTGCAGCGAAGAGAGCAGAAAGCATCCCATGGAATGACTCAACTCACCAGGCCGAGGCCCCAAGATGGAGACTCTCCAGGGAGGCTGAGTCACACCTGCAGCTGCCATGGACACTCTTGGAGAGGCTTGGTCCCCAGCCCTGCTGTAGCTGACCTGAAGTGCACACCTTTGTTAACCTGTGCTCTTTTGTTTTTTTGCACAGCATTAGAAGCCGTGCAGTTCTCTGTGCCTCATGCTGCTGCTCACGTGGCTTCTGAGAGCCCATCTAGCTTCTCACCTCCATCCACTCATTCGGCGCTCACTGAGGCCTGACGAAGTCCTGGCAGCTCCTGACTGAGGCTCAGAGAGGGTATATGACTTACTAGGATCACGCTGTTTGTGAACAAACTAGACACAACTATTTCATTGTTATTTTTCTTTTTCACTCAATAGGTTTTTTTTTTGTTTGTTTGTTTGTTTTAGCCATTTGGGGTTTCACTCTGTCACCCAGGCTGGAGTGCAGTGGTAGGGTCACGGCTCACTGCAAACTTGATCTCCTGGGTTCAGGCAATAATTCTGCCTCAGCCTCCTGAGTAGCTGGGACTGCAGGTTTGTGTCACTATGCCCAGCTACTTTTTTTTTTCCATAGTGACAAGGTCTTGCTATGTTACCTAGGCTAGTCTGGAATTCCTGGGCTCAAGTGATCCTCTTGCCTCAGCCTCCCAAAATGCACTGTGGCTCCCACCTGTAATCCTAGCACTCAACAGGTTTTTAAGGTAATCATGCCCACACTGAGCATGGAAAAGTCTCCTTTATTACCCTGATTCTCACATGCCCAGATATTTCTCCCCAGGGAAGCCACTCTTATTGACCTCTTGTGTGCCTCTCATATTAAAAACAATACAGTTACACGAAGCAGTACTGGTCAGGATTAGCTAGGCTCCAGGCCACTTGACTGTCATCACTCCTTGGCAGGGGCCAGGCACAGGTGCAGGGGCACTAACTGGCTGTACAGAGCCCTCTCCATGTGCTGCTATGGGTCAGGATGGAACCGGGAGTCGGGGCCAGGCATCACTGCTCAGCTTTTCAGACACATGCTTCCCTTTATTAGATGAACCAGGAGACCCCAAACATGGGGCCCATTTGAATTATGTGGGTGCTTTTCAAAATTCAGATTCCTGGGTGCCACCCCAGGCCAATGGAATCAGAATATCTTTGAGAGGACCCTGGAATGTGTCACTTTAAGCCTTCTTAATACCCTTTGCCCACTCACAAAATTCCACAAAGGTTTTGAACAAAGGAATGTGCGTATCAGGAAGCATATTGCTGCCTTGGTTGACTTAGCACATCATTGGAATGTCTGTTCATGTCCATCAAGGAGGGACCAATACCATACAAAGGAATACTATGCAGCATTAAAAAGAAATGAGTTGAGGCTGGGTGTGGTGACTTATGCCTGTAATCCCAGCACTGTGGGAGGCCAAGGCAGGAGGATAGCTTGAACCCAGGAGTTCCAGACAGCCTGGGCAACATAGCAAGAACATGTCTGTACAAAAAAGTTTAAAAAATAAGCTGGGCATGGTGGCGGGTGCCTGTAGTCCCAGCTACTCAGGAGGCTGAGGTGGGAGGATTGCCTGAGCCCAGGAGGTTGAGGCTGCGATGAGCCATGATCGTGCCACTGCACTCCAGCTTGGACAAGGGAATGAGATCCCCAACACAAAAAAGAAATGAGTTGGGTCTTCATGCCTGGTATATTGATATATACATCCAAGTTACACTGAGAAATGAAAGCAGGGAGAATGGTGCATGGGGAGGTGTCCATGCTGCGTAGAATGTCCTCCCCTATGCATACACACATCGCCCTCTGAGAGGTACGCAGAAACATGGCCTCTTCTGGGGAGGACACACCCAGTCTCTTTACTGAATTCTGTTTGGTGCAGCTGGAAAGTTCTACAGGGTGCATGTCAAAGGAAACCCTTCCCATGCTAATAGTGTCAAAAGCCCCAGGTGAATCTGGTGCCCACCCAGGCTTGTTGCCACTAGATTAGGGGATTCTTTTCCCCCAACTCTCCCACCCTGAGATCTTTCAGCTCTAAAATTAAGGCCCTGGAATTAGTGAATGAACACACGTGATGGTGGCATGTCAATGGGAAGGTGGTACCAGAAGTAAGGTGTCACCATCACTACTCCCCATGAATCAATGTGGAAAGGTCACATTGATGAGACCAGGTGCCACGGCCATTGTCTACATTTCATACGTTCTAGCCCCTGGCCAGCGGAAATTAAGCAAGGCCTGTGTTTGTCCCCTGGGCAATCGTTGGCCTTTCCTGCTTTTTCGGGAGAAGGAAAGGGGTGTGCTATATGACACACCAGTGGGCCAGAACAGGAAGTACCTGTGTGACAGGCTCTGCCCAGGTCTCTGTGCCCTCTCACATTTACTGCCACCTGACTTCTGTGTAGTGAATTGGGCATTGGTCTTCTGACTCTCTCACCACATTATTTTCCCCATTGCATAGATAGGAAAATTGAGGCTCAGAGAGGACAGATGACTCACTTTTGAACCTAGATCTTTCTGACTACAGAGCGGGCCGTGCATCCCATTATACGTTTCATGACCCAGGTGGCTGCCTGTGGCCATGGGGTCCCAAGTTTCCAGTACCCTTTTCCAACTTGACCTCTCTCAGATCCCCCAGAGCCCCAGCCCCTGTGGGATTCATTCCCAGGGGTCTCTCTGGCCCAGGTTCAGTCACTCTAGTAAAATGTGGAGCCAGAGCTGTGGCAGGACAGTGAAGGCACCTCATGGCCCCCAAGTTCAGTGTGTGCCCTGACAAGTGCCTGAGTCTTCCTGGGTCTCAGTTTCCACACCTGCACAATGGGTACAGGAGTAAGAATAGCATCTGCTATTTGGGCTTCGTAGGGGACAAGCAGAGGTGCTCTGCATTTGTTGGCCCCAAGTGTGGCCCTGAGAAAGAGCTTCATGAGTGTTTGTGGTTATTCCCAGGATGAATGTTCGGTGGTATGGCAACACCAATCAGTGCATCATGTGTCACCCCACAGGTAGAACAGCACCTGGTATGTAGTAGTCACTTGGTAAATATTTGTTGTTCAAGGAAACAAATGAGTCATTGATCTCTGTGCTGGAGCTTCTGCTGACAAACTGAGTGACTGGACTGGTCTCCTCTCTTCTCCTAGCCTCAGTTTCCCCATCTCCAAGGAGGTGGGTCCTTTCCGCTAGGCTTCAACCCACTCAGCCCACTTCTCATCGGAACCACCCTTCTGGGACCCATGAGCAGCTCACAGAGATAGTTGCCTTTCTGTTTCCCTGAATATTCACCTGCAAATTGGACAAAACCATTTTGGAGTGTTTTGTGTTGCCATGGCATCACATCTGCTTCTGCTGCTCTTTTCCCAGGCAGCAGATAAGTTCCTTCCTCTTTCCTGTCTTTTCCTGCCCCACCTGGGAGATGGTCCATTAGCCTTAAAGGGCCAATTCTGCAAGCCCCAGAGAAAGATGCCTGCTAAAGACACAGGGCAATGTTGCTTCCTGGCAAGACATTCACTTGGTCTTGCCCTTGAGGGAGGCGAATTGCAGCTCTGAGTTGTGGAGTTAGGATTCCCCAAGGAAGCAGAAGCTCTTCCTAGGCTGCAAATGGTGACCAGTCCTACACCTGAAAAGTCAGAGCCTCACACTATCCAAGCCACTCTCATAACAATATGACCCAAGAAACCAGCCAGAAACAGGCCTGTGGGAAATGGAATGATCTCCAAATGGGCCTTTGGACCACAGGAGCCTGGTTCTTCAAAATCACTGCAGACATCAGGCCCATCCTGTGGAGGCTTTACTTAATGTTGTTTAAGCTTCAGCATTTTTTTTTTTTGAGTTGGAGTCTCGCTCTGCCACCCAGGCTGAGGTGCAGTGGCATGCATGCTCACAGCAACCTTGACCTGCTGGGCTCAGGTGACCCTTCTGCCTCAGGCTTCCAAGTAGCTGGAACTACAGGTGTGCGCTACCATGCCCGGCTAATTTTTTTTAATTGTAGAGATGAGATCTTGCCAAGTTGCCCGGGCTGTTCTCGAACCCATGGGCTCAGGTAATCCACTCGCCTTGGCCTCCCAAAGTGCTGGAATTACAGGCTGAGCTACCGAGCCTGGCCAGCTCCAGATTTAAATGTAGTCATGGTTGACTTCGGAGGCCCCTGCCACAGGCTTTGGGTATGGAACTTGTTCAAGGCACTGCCATGGTAAGAGGGAAGAGTCAATAGTAACGAGGATTCTGGCAAGAGGTGGTAGATAATAACTGCATGCCGGGTATAGGTTGGGTCCTGCGGTAAGTGTTTCCATTCCCATTTCATAGACAAGGAAACAGAGGCCCAGAGGGGTCTAGCACCTGGCCGTGGTGGTCTGTCCTGCATTGAGGGGTGAGGCTGGAATTGTGTTGTTCAGAATCCCATTCCCCATGCGGCTCTGGGTCTGAGCTGGCCTGAAGAGATGTGTGTGTGAGAATCTGGAGGCGGAGGAGGGCAGCAGCCTCCACCCTCAGGCCGGCCTCGTTGCATGTGGTGGCAGCAGAACGCAGACACCAGTGGGTGCCTGTGGGTCTTTGCTCCCTTCTACTTTGTGTCTGGCTCTTTTCCCCCAGTTGCTTGGCGGCAGACCCTGGAGGCAGAAGCTCCCTAGATACCCCCCACCCTTGGCAGTCCTACATGGTTTCCGGATCAACTGGCCATTGTCCCCTCAAGTCCCCCAGTCTCAAGTTCAGATCTTCCTTCTCACACACGATGTAATGTCAAATTCCAAGAATAAATCCTCCCCACTTTATTTTTGAGTCAGCATCTCACTCTGTCGTCCAGGCTGGCGTGCAGTGGCATAATCACAGCTCAACACAGACTTGACGTCCGGAGCTCAGGCGATCTTCCTGCTTCAGTCTCCTGAGTAGCTGGGACTACAGTACATGTTACCATGCCTGGCTAATTTTTATTTGATTTTTTTTTGTAGAGATGAGGTCTTGCTCTGTTTCTCAGGCTGCTCTCAAACTCCTGGGCTCAAGCGACTTTTCTGCCTCAACCTTCCAATGTGCTGGGACTACAGGCATGAGCCACTGCACCCAGCCTTAACCAACAATAAATCCCTTATTCCACAGGCTCTAGTGGCCTCTGTCCCAGTTGAACACTGACACCTAAGAGATGGAATCTCAGTTTTCTCCACCACAGTTTCTTCCCAGTCTGTCTGACTGGTACATCTGTATTTGTTCCACAACATTCTCTAGGAGTCAATCAATCAAGAGTTACTGGGCAGCCAGACACTTAGCACTGTGGCAGATGACATAGAAAGAGGAGAAGCCAGCCTTACCCACAGAGAACTGCTGTCTGTTAAGAGATAGGAAATGAGTGGGCACAATCCTTTGAGAACATACGAGTGCCAGGGTCTTTTCTGCCAGAGACAATGCCAATGAATACAGTTTAATTCCATAATTCCCTGTCCTGGAAGGCCTCCCATGAGAGTGGGGCACAGGGACTGCCACAGAGAGGGAAGCATTTGGTGAGAAGTCTTTTTAAGGGGTCAAAGGACATCAACTGCGCATGCCCGGCCACTCCTCTGAGGAAGCACTCTTCCTCCAGGCTCACTCTAAGGTGTCTGGGTGGGACTGACCCCTCCCTGGGCCGGAGCCAGCAGTTCTGGGACAAACACAAGACCCAGATCAGGCTGGGTGCCATGGCTCACACCTGTAATCCCAGCATTTTGAGAGGTCGAGGCAGGAGGATTGCTTGAGCCCAGGAGTTCAAGACCAGCGTGGGTAACAGTGAGACCTTGTCTCTACAAAAAAAAATTCAAATATTAACCAGGCATGGTGGCACAAACCTGTAGTCCCAGCTACTCCAGAGGCTGAGTTGGAAGGATCACCTGAGCCTAGGAAGTTGAGGCTGTGGAGAGCCATGACCCTGCCATTACATTCCAGCCTGGGCAGCAGAGTGAAACTCTAACTTAAAACAAAAGACCAAAATCATCCTGCCCAGGTTTAGCTGATGGACTTCTGCTGAAGCCATGGTAAGGAGGAGCTTCTCTTTCCATGGGGCTTGTCACACAAGCCTGCAGGAATGGGAAGAAAGGGGACACCAGCTGGGGAGAGGCCACCCAAGGGTGAGCAGGGAGAGCTGGGCTATAGACAGAGAGAGGTTGAGGCTGACTCAACCCCGCCAGGCCCGCAGCCTCCCTGTGGTCCCTAGAGCTCTCCACATCCTCCATCTCAGACATGATTGCCTGTTGGAGGATTAGCTGATAAGCATCTTCCTCTCTCAGATGCTGACCAGGGGCCTACAGGGGCCAGGGAGACATGGGAATGGGTGTGAGTCAACAGAGAGTAGTGGGCGCTAAGCAGGGCTCAGAGCTCATGCTCCACCCAACGGGGCAGCTACGCCCATCCAGGCAACTGAAGCCAGGTGGGAAGGGACTCTTCTAGTTTTTCAAGAGCAACCAGAAGTCTAGACTTTTATGTGGAGTGTCCTTATTTTTAAACATTGGAAACCAACATGTCGCCTCTGTGGCAGGTGCAGAAATGCTGTGGGCGTGGCACAGCCCTGCTTACTATCTACTCTGGCCCCTGGAAGGAATGCCTCCCCTCCCCTCCCCTCCCCTCCCCTCCCCACCAGGCCTCTTCCCCAGCTGTCTGCCTGGGCCTTCTGGAGCCTGAAAAGGTCTGGCCACCTTACCAGCTTCCAGGACACCTCTGAGCCTTGGACATCCATGGGCAGCTCAGCACTTTATGGGCAGTGACTCTGGGGCAGGTATTCATGATTCTCAAACACTTAACCTGCCCACAAGCAGCTTATTCTATCAGTAACTCAAGCCTGCTGAAGACAGAGGGTCCCTGTGTGAACCCAAGGCCAGCCAGTCACTTTCAGGGAAGAGTAAGTCCTACACCCACTGGTTTCGGGAAGACCACCAACATCCCTCGTGCCTCCTTTCTTCCCATTCCTCAGCACAGCCACAGCGGTGGAGACCTCCCAGGCACCTGTCCCTTCCTTCACCATGCCCCTGCAGGCCTCATCTCCACCACACCTCCAAGCTCTCCAAGCTCCACGTACCCACAGAGGCTTCTTGCATATTTGCCATACATGGGGGACCCGGGAGGGATGGAGGCAGTATCTTCCCTCCAGAAGCTTCTGGTCTCAAGCCAAATACTCACAGGCATACGTGTTTAGGTGTGAATTCTGCCAAACACAAAGACAGAAAAGGACCCTATGTGTCATGGAGAGTAAGCTGAGACATTGGACCTAGTCTAGAGAGGAAGGGCAGCTGTTGGAGCAGAGCCCCAAGGAGGAGTTTTAAGCAGGGGTCCTGTGGTCCACTTTGCAGGACCAAAAGCCACTCTGGCTGCTCCATGAAGCAGGTCAGAGGGTGGGGGTGGTGCACCTTGGTGGGCATAGGGAATGGTCCAGAGGCTGTGACATGGCCCAGGGGGGCCAGGAGGGGGGTGTGCCCTGGTGGGCATTGGGACCATCAGTAGGCTGTGACATGGTTCACGGGGAGAGGGGAGTGCTGGCAGGAGGGGGTGGCAGAGATGTGGACAAACCCAAGCTATGTTGAGGAGAAGCTGGTGATAGTCTGGATGGTGAGTGGGCAGGTACCAAGGAATTGTCCGTGTCCATGGTCTGTGTGCCAAGGTGGCTGACATAGCCTCTGCTGAGGCAGGAAATCCTGCAGGGGAAGCAGCTGTGTGTTTAGGGATGGGGGGAACAGTGAAAGAGGGCAGGGGTGCATCAGAGTCAGTACGGGACCGGATGGCAGCATGGCTCCCAGATGCTTTTCCACGGTCAGCTTTTTCTTCCTGGAAAGCCTTTTTTCTTGGCTTTCTATCCACACCCCTGTTTGGGCACCAAGACTGGGCCCATTGCCTCTTGCTCTGGGCCACACGGCAGGCCATATTCTGGGTGGGAACGCCCACGCCACTTTGCTCACTGCTTGAATCACACGGGACCTGAAGGAATGTTACCACTGGGGAGATGGAGGGGAAGAGGCTTGCAGCTGGCTCGGGATGAGAGAAAGAAAGTTTGCATGATTGTGTGAGAGTGTGTGACTATGTATGAGAATATGTGAGTATGAGTGTGAGAGAGTGCGTGAGAGATAATTTGAAAGTGTGTGTGTGAGCATGTGTGCATGTGTACATGTGTGTGTCAGAGAGAAAGTGAGTGATTGTGGGAAAGTGTGTGAGGGTATATGTGAGAGTGTGTGTAAGATTGTGAAAGTGTATGTGTGAGTGTGTGTGCATGTGTACACGTGTGTGTTTGTCTGAGAGAGGAGAAGGCAAGAAGGAGAAGGGAAGTGAGGGTGGGAGGGCAGTGTATGTGTGGTGGTCAGGGCCATGGGCTCTGAGACAGGGCCACCTGGCTTTGTGCCTGGACCCTTCCATGTAACAAACCTTTGACCTGGTCAAGCACTACCAACTCTTTGAGTCTAAAATAATCATCTGCAATGGGATTACGACAGCGTCTACCCCACTGGGCTTGTGTGAGGAGGGAAGATGATGCTTGGGAAGAAGATGATGCTTGAAAAATACTTATCCAGAACCTGGCTAAGTATTTTGTAATTACACATAACAAACGCTCGCTCCCCCAACGCTCTCATGTCCCAGGGATGCTGCCTTGACCACCACACCAGGTCATGTCTCCTGGTTACTCCTGCACACAGCACTGTGTACTCAAGTACTGCCTGGTGGCTCTCAGCGAAGTGACCATCTCACATTTATTTGTGTGTTCATATGGTATCTTAGTCTGTGTAGTGTTGAGATAACAGAATACCCGAGGTTAAATAATTTATAAAGAAAGAAGTTTATTTGGCCCAAGATGATGGTGGATGGAAAATCCAAGACCATGGCACCTGCATCTACCTGGCTTCTGGTGAGGGCCTTGCACTGCATCATAGCCTGGTGAAGAAGCAGAAAAGCAAGTGGGCACCTGCAAAGAGGCACACACAAAAGTCTGGGCTTGCTTCATAAAAACCCGCTCTCCAGGGAACCAGTCATTCCCATGAGAGCAGAAACTCACTCTTGAGAGATGACATTAACCTACTCATAAGGGCAGTGCCCCAATGACCTAAACACTTCCCAACACAGGCCTCTTCTCCCAACACAGTCATATCGGGGATCAAGTCTCAACATGACTTTAGTGGGGGGTCACTAAATGGGTCTCCCAAACCATAGCATACAGTTCAAGTCAACTTCTACGTGAACTCCAAGAGGGCTGGGATAGGGCTTGAATTGTTCACTGTGGTCTCCTGGCACCACCCTGTTTGGCACAGAGTGTGTGTGCCATAAGCATTTATCCAATAGCATCAACCAGTAAAGGCATCCTCCCTTCTCCTTCTTCCTTCCTCTTTCTTTGACCTTCACCCCTACCTTTGCTACTATCAGGGTGGATCCTCTTGCTGGGCCTGTGCTGGGTTCACCACCCTCTATGGGTAGTTTGAAGCTGGAAGCCAGAACCCAGAAGAGAAGTGAAATAACCAAGACAGGTTCAAAGTCCCCCTGAGAGACTGTGCAGTGTGGTTAATGACTGCCAAACCATGCGTGCTTCTTTATTTAACTGATGGCTGCTGTCACTTTTCACACCTCTGAGCATTATTGAGAAATTACACTTTTCTGTCTTTCTTTTAATCCCAAGGCTCATTATTATTATTTTTAATCACTTTTAAGATGTCACTCTTTGTTTTAAGCACTCTAGGTGAAGGCTATTAATTTATATTCTACCATAAGGGCAGGGTTTCTTAATTTGGTAATCATTATTGAACTTTCACCTGTTAGGAGATTTTTATCAGAAGGTACCGTTTTGCCTGGAGAAGCTTTAAAATTGTCAAAGAATTTGTTCCTTCTTGTGAGTCCTGCCAAATAAAACAAATGCAGGAAAACCTGGCTGCCTCTTGGAGAGGGCTAAACATCCCACTGCACTCTGAAAGATTGATCTTCACCCTCTGAGATAAAGTCATTTCTTTCCCATATCTTTAGGAGCTGAGGTTGAGGACGTAATATGGAAAACAAGAAGCAGCAAGCAGTTTGATTCCTCCCTTTTTTTCCTTCAGGAAATTGCTCTCTTATGCAAGAGAAATGCAAGTTCACCCAGAATGAATCCATCATGTGATAAGAAATCTATTTGCAGGAGCGGGAAACCCATTTCCCTGCTGAGAAGCCGCATTGGATGGAGGGAGATGAGGAGAGAGAAAGCATTTTTGCTGGGGCACAGGAAAGGGATTAAGGCATCATGACAAGCACATTGCTTAGAAATGAGCCCAATTAAAAAAACATGAACCCATCTGACCCTCATGTGAAACCCAGGCTGTCACCGTCCACTATGATTGGAGAGACCGGCACAATAATTCCGGAGATCATTAAGATTCTGAGGGAATGAGTTTTCTGGGTTTGCTTGTGATTTCCATTTTCTCATTATTGATGGGGCAGCGTTTGTGGATCTTTCTCTTTTAACAGGAGTTTCTCCAGCTTGTTTAATTTTGAACAGGCCTCCCCAAAAGGCATAATGTTAAAAGCTTAAATGGGCTCATCTGGGCTGGTTCCATGAGAACTCCAGCATCCCCCCTGCCACCCTGCCACTTTTAATTTTTTTTTAATTTCTTTTCTTTTTTTTTTTTTTTTTGGCCTTTGGAGATGTGCTTCATGGCCATGAATGGGCAATTAGATTTCAGAGTGGAAGAACCCCATCACACTTTGCCAGGAACCACTGACGCACATGGGAGAGCCCAGGGGCTCTGAATGCCTGGCATGGAGGCAGGACCTCCTGACAAAGAGCTTGGATGGCCTATGGGAGTGTGTTTGTCTTTGTTCTGTGAAGGAAAATCTAACTTCATACCCTGAGCACTGTCTGCCTGGTGATTCTACAGCGAGGCAAGGCTGGCATTCCAAAGGCTGTGGGATTGTCTGGTTTGTGAACTGCCCAGAGCTGGCCTGGTCCAGGAGAGGGGCAGTGTCTGACGAGCAGGCTGGTCCTTGGGCTTGATGCTTGGCCTTCCTCTGTGTCCCAGGAGTCTCCTCTCCCAGGAGTGTTGCTAGCTCTCTGAAGACCAGAGGACCTTCTATGCTCAAGACAGCTGTCTTACATGCTGCCAGCTTGGTCACGGGACTAGGAGCTGATATCTGATTTCCAAAGCTGCTGAGAATGAAATGCCAACACTTGAAGAAGCAGGCTGGTGCTGCAGCTGGAACTTTGGACTGCAGGTCACCTGGAGATGGATCTGGACTCGGTGAATCCTGTCTGTGGGACCTCGGCTCTGGTGGTGCTTGTTTTCTCATGAGGGAAGGAAAGTGCATGATGAAGTGAACAAAAAGACACTTGGTAGGGATAAAAGACATAATAAAAATGAGACTGATGGATAGGAAAGAGAAAGACCAGAGGGCTTCACTGAGGAGGTGACATTCAAGAAGAGACATGATGAGAAGGAGCCAGCCTTGCAGAGATCTGAGGGAAGAGCATCTTAGGTAGAGGGAACATCAAGCACAAATCCCCTGGGCGTGAGGTGACCGTGGCTTGCCTTTGGAACAGTGAAGAAGCCAATGTGGCCTGAGCATGGCAAACAAGGGGACAAGATGGCACAAGATAAAGTCAGTTGTGTAGACACAACTGCAGAAGAGAGTTTGGCTGAGATGCTAAATATTCTGCGGTAGCTTTGAAAGCAGCTTGGTGTTTTAAAAGGATCACTCTGCCTTCTGCATGAAGACTCCACTGAAGGAGACACGAGGCAGGAAACAATGTTGCTCATCAGAAAGTTAATGCCACTCAAGGTATGAGGATAAAACCATTTTATCTTCCAATGACAGAAGACAACTTCTACAAAAGGAACAGGGTACCCTTCTTAAAGATGAAGTTTCTAGGGTTTTCTGTTTATCCTGAACACTGAGCAGAGAGCCAGCTAGGTAGAGATGATGAGCGCTCTTGAAAGCATGGCTTACCAACCAGACCCCAGAAGTTCACCTGTGTATAAGCATGCAATTCCATGGACGTTAGCAGCCCTGCAATAGCACGCTAGTGACAATGGACTTGAGCACAGTGTATGGTCAAAGTAAACCCTTATTGCAGACCAAAAAGGCCACAGGGGTGGGGGGTGGGGCACCTGTGGCAGGCTGTGGTATACAACTCTGCAGCAAGGCAAAATAATACAATTTGTACCTGACTTTCAGGGATGTCTTCAAGATCAAGTGTTGGTTGCCTAACTGTCCACAGGTATCACCACAGGCAGACACACTGAACACATCTTATGTACGTGTGCCCTACATATTTCATGGCATTCCAAAGTGATCATCAATCACATGGTGCAAAAGGGAGATATATCATGTCCATTTCATTGCGCATAATGTTGTATACCATACAAAGTTCTTAAATTCTCTTTGATTTCCGACTTTCCGCAAGCTGAAAATATCTCCAATGTCAAATAAGCAAAGAAGAAAAAAAAAAGTGTGGAAACATTTCTTGGGAAGATTTGACAGTCATTCTCCCAATTGTTGTATGACTTTGAGCAAGTTAATCAACCTCTCAGTGCCTTTGTCTGTGAAATGATGATGAGACGGTGTTTCCTTTTCAGGGCTGTTGTGAGTGGGGAGTTAAGATCTTGAACACACAGCCTTCTTAGATAGATTTGGGCCACTGTATATGCTTAAAAAGTGTTATCTACCCCTGATAAGACAGCTTGTATTCATTTGTGTAGGGTTGTGTTGAACATAAAATGCCACAGTCATAAATGGATGAGGGATAGACATGTGACTCTGCTAATCAAACTTCTAGCAAGTCAAGGGCTGTGTCTGTAGTTTTATATGTGGGACACATAAACAACAGCAATGCTAATAAATAGACCATGGATGGAGATAGAACTATTATTATAAGGTATATCCATCAGGGTCCTGGCAGGAAAGAGAACTTCACTCACATTATTTTATTGGAGAGCTTTTAATAAAAGGACTACTTATATGGGGAAAATTAAGAGAAGCAAGGCAGTTGAGGTACCCAAAGACTATGGTGCTGAATTGCAAGTTTTGATCATAAATTCCGTCCCTCTTGGCATCCAGGCCCCTTTATAGTGTGACTTTTCATCTTCTCCTGTTAAGAAATGGAGTCGACTTTCCCACTTCTCAAATCTGGTCTGCTCTTGTGACTGGCTTTAACCAGCAGAATGTACCAGAAGTGGCATTGTCAAGTTTCCAAGACAAGGCTTATAGAAATGTTGAAACTTCTGCCTTGGCCTTCTTAGAAGGTGCTCTGAGATTTCCATGTAAAGAAGCGTGGTCTAATCTAGTGGAGGGTAGAGTCCAAATAGAGTAGAACTGAGGGACCCAGCCAACAGGTGGCACCATCTGCCCATCAGTCCACCCACCCCAGTCAAGCTGTTGGACAACAGCAGCTACGTGAGAGATCCCATGAGGGCAGGAGAAGAACCGCCCAGATGAGCCCTGCCCGAACTGCAGAATCATCTGCAAATAAATAATTGTTTTAAGACACTAGGTTTAAAGTGGTTTGTTATACAGCAGTGGATAACAGTAAGGGTGCCATGATCACCCCAGGTCTGAAGGGACACACAACTGCTAGATACAGTACATTAGGAAACCAACAGGGGAAACAATACCCCAGCCTCTCTCTTCCTATTTCTCTTTAGGGCCTCCTGGGCAAACCCAACCAGAAAATAGAAATCGAGGGAGACTGGGTAATGCAGTCCACCAAAATCAACCCTCCGGGGCTGGGGTTGAATCTTGGGGTGGTGGAGCCCACGAATGGAAAACAGCAGAGGAATGAGTGTTCAGTCTTCACATGTATTCTGGATGAGTCCAAACTTCTATGGCCCCATGCAGCTCATCCTCAGAAAAGATAGTAGACATAGGGCCAGTCTTTCCAGATGTTACTCAGTTTTCTGCGGGAGGGGAAAAAAGTCTGGAACCACCCTGTTTGCCACTATTTCCCCCGAGTTCTAAGTTGGTGACTTTCTCTACAGTCCATGCCATGCCTACTCACTTCCCAACGTTTCCCACACCCCACAAAATAGGACAAGGGAGAATGCCATGTACATTCACTGAACCCAGGGCCTCCCTGTCTTCCTTGCCTTCCAGACCATTTTCCTATGAGGCAGCTCTTCAGTCATCATAGGCAGGGTGGCTCACACCTATAATCCCAGCACTTTGGGAGGCTGAGGTGGGAGGATTGCTTGAGCTGGGAAATTTGCAGACTGGGCAGCTTAGTGAGACCTTGTCTCTACAAGAAAGAAGGGGGGGGGGGAGAGAAGGTATTCCTGAGCCCCCTTGGTGGGTAAACATGGCTCTCCTGCAAAGGCCCAATACAATCAAATCAGGGACTGTGGGCACAGAGGAACTTGGTATGGCTGATGGACACATGCTCTGCCCACAGACTTGGAGGAACCAAGGGACTTTCCTTCCCATCCACACCCTTGCGGTAAGAAAAGTGAACCCACATTTTCAAAGCTGCCAGAAGGGTCACTGTGAGTTGATCTTTTAAATTTAATTCTGGGAAGGTGTGAGAGATCATCATGCCTCCTGCCCTTCTACCCTGAGATGACATCAACAGATTGTAGAGCAATCCAGCTTTAGAGACTAGCAGGACAGCGCTCTGGAGAGGGGTGGGTTTAGCCAGACAGATGCAAAGGGTTGGGGTGTGACTGGGTAAGTCAACTGAGGTTCAGGAGAGTTTGCAGAAAAACCCAGATGAGAATGAAGACAGGTGACTACTTTAGCTTCTCACAGAACAGCCCAAAGGGGAAGTCTGATGACATGGGCGAGGGGGGTGCTGCCTGAAGAAGTTGGTGTGGAAAGCACTTCCTGTTGGTGAGAACCAGCAGAGGGCAGGGCCTCATTGCCAGCCCCCACATTGGAAAAGCAATAGAAGGAACGGGAAGAGGAACCACTGTCCCGAGAGACAGATCTGCCAGGCCCGGTGCATCTCAGGCCTGGGGAGGCTGAGGTTTCTATTTCAGCGCTGACTTCCAGCTGAGGCCCGCCTGGAGAGGCTGTGCCCTGTGTCATCTATTACACAGGGATAAACAAGGCAGCCACTGTTTCCTGTCCTTTTCTGCTACAGATTCCAGCCCCACCCGTTCTCCTGAGCGGCCACCCATGGTTACCCTGCTTTTCCCATCTGCGACTGGAGGATAATGATGCCGGTTTGTGTTGTGTTTTCAGACCCTGGGACACCCGGGCTGGGTTTTCTTTCCTGCCAGAGATGGGGAAAGAGTGGACGGGAGGACTTCCCAGGAGTTGCGGCACCTTCCTGCTACTGAACAGACGTGGGGAGGGATACAGAGAATACTGAGTTGGCCCGCTGCTTCCGAAACCAGGTTGGGAGGCACATTCAATCAGAGACTGACATCTGCCCGTTGACCTCTTATCAGAGATGTGAACTCACTGGGGCCTTTGCCGCAGAATTGGAAGAAAGGGTTTGCCTGGCCCAGTCAATCCTGTGCCCGGCCCTCTGCCCCAGCTCTTGCATTAGCATTTACCTGACATCTGACGGATATCTTCATTTCACTTTGGTAAACAGGCTACCTCAAGGCCAAGGTGATGGTGACCTCTGGTGCTGCACGCCTCATGGGATTCTCCCTGGGGATGTTGGCAAAGCACTTTCATGTGGGCGAAGGCTCTCATTTTTCCCTCCCCCCTGCTCAGATAGTGCTGACAATAAATAAATAAATAACCATCCAGCAGAATGGGCAGCAGGCAAGCTGGATCGAGAAAGAGAAGATGGGGAGGGGGGAGGGGGTGGGAAGGTAGGGAGACTCAGCCTTAGAAGGTCACCACTGCTTCTCTGCTGCTAGGAACAATGCAGCTTCCCAGGAAACACTCCAGAGCTATGAACAGGCTTGGGCACGGGCCGAGCTGCCACATTTCTGGCATTTCGAAGGGATCTCCAGTGTGAAGCTGCTCCGAGCCTTTGATTTTGCAAATGCAATTAAATATAGATTTCTTAGTGGGGAGTGTTGCGGAGGGCGTGGCTGGCATGTATGTCTGTGCCGCAATGCAATTTAATTCTGAATGTTTCAGAGGACCTGTGTGCACATTCAACAAATTTTTCTGAGTACCTACTGTGTCCCCAGAGTAAGGCACATCCTTGATGAGGCACACCATGACCCCAGAGAAACCCATGGCCCAGTGGAGTTGCATTGACTGCTACCTGCAGGGGCCAGGCAGGCAACATAAATGAGTGATATAGGTAGGGAGTGAGATATTAGGGAGTGGTGGAGACTGCGAGAAAAGAGTGGGTGTGACGTCCTCTGTGGAGAGACTGGAGAGCCACTTGGTCTCAGTTGACTGTCACCTCATCAGAATAACAGCCCAGTATTTTGGTGCCTTATGGCTTGTAGGGGGAGAACTTCTATTTGGAAATGCATGTGATTTCTTTTTCTGTTTTTATTTTAAACACTGTGTGGGCCAAACACATCATGCCTGTAAACCTACTGGGACCAGGGAGGATCTTATAATAATATATGATAAGGGCTGAAATAGAAAGACTCCCGGGGGCTTATGGAAGCCCTGAGGGGGGGCATTTTGCTTAGCCATGGGTGGAGGTAGGAGTGTCTTCCTGGTGAGGGTGAACTGGATCTTGAATGATGGTGGTGTTGGCCTGAATCCCGGACTGGTCAATCTTGAATGGCAGTGTAAACATGGCCAAAAGATTGGAGAGTCATTCCAGGCAGAGTCGTGTCTTAACTGGGTACTCTGCACATACCTGCCCAGCTAAAGACTGCATCTCTCAGCCTCCTTGTAAGCGAGGTTGGCCAACTGACTACCAGTGTCTCTGTCATCCTTAGAGGGAGGGAAGTCATCCAATTCTCTCATCTTATCCCTTCCTTCTAGCTGACAGGTGTGGTTGTCATGACCATAGACTGTGGTGCTGGTGACTAAACTTCTGATATGCAGAGAGAAGGTAACCTCCCCCTTACCTAAGCCAGGGTGTTTGGCATTTCTG
Source organism: Cephalopachus bancanus (assembly GCA_027257055.1). Classification (NCBI taxonomy): domain Eukaryota; kingdom Metazoa; phylum Chordata; class Mammalia; order Primates; family Tarsiidae; genus Cephalopachus; species Cephalopachus bancanus. The sequence goes on from JAPVLO010000007.1 coordinate 1,421,977, forward strand.
TTGCAGCAACCAGGCTCATACTCTACAAATACAATGAGTAACTCAGAGGTCAGCTAGGTTCTTCCTGGTCTGTGAGAACCAGATGAAATGGCCTCAAACTGCCCCAAACTGTATGGCTTGTGAAGCCCGGAGTGGCGCTGATACCTAGGCCTGTGTGGTCCCAGTTTCTTCTGCCTCAGGAGCCCCGCTTTCTCTTGTGCCAACCTAGCCTGTGCTACATCCATAACCTCAAGTGAACTAAGCCCGTCTCTAATTTCCACTAGTCAACAATGCAGCCTGTTGCCCCTATGAAGAGCGGGTGGGCTGAGCTGAGGTCACTGAAAGAGGCTTACTGTGTGACTGCCCTCATGGCGCAGGGTGTGATCATCTCACATTCAAGGACCCCCTGCTGAAATATTCAGAATTAAATTACATTGCAGCACAAACATTCCACCCACACCCTTTCCTACCCTGACCCCACCCTGATGTCTCCTGCCCCTGTGTCTCCCTCCCTCCTGCCCCAGGAGCCCATTCTTTCCAGCTGCCTGTGACTGCCACAGAATGTCCTTTGCAGTCCACTACTTACAGGGAGTGTAAGTGACCCAGGACCCCCGCCACGTCTGTGCAGATGCCAGGTCTCCCATGGGCTGTTCCCACCCAGGACTGACCATGGAAGGAACACTCAAGAGGGTAGTTCCTGGCAGACACAGGACCCCTCTGATGCTAGACTTTGGCTCAGGGACAGCCCTGCCAAACTTAATGTGACAGTGCAGCAACCCGGGATGCTGTCACCCAGCCTTCCCTTCCACTCTCCTTCACTTAGCATCTTGCATCACAGCCCAGCGGCTTTCCCCCACTCTCCCTGCCTGCCCATCTTCCCTCCCAGGGTTTTCCCTTAAGAAACCCTGAGCCCGTGGGTTCGAGACCCGCCTGGGCAGCGAGACCTCATCTCTACAATAAATCAAAATATCAGCCAGGCGTGGTAGCGCATGCCTGTAATTCTGGCTACTTGGAAGGCTGAGGCGGAAGGATCACGGAGCCCAGCAGGTCGAGGTTGTGGTGGCCGGGAGCGGCCACTGCACTCCAATCTGGGCAACAGAGTGAGACTCCAACTCAAAAAAAAAAGAAACCTGGTGCACTAATCCCATCTCAGCATGTGTCTCCCATATTCACAACCTGCCAAAGTTTCTTGGAAGAAGAAAGAGATATGATTAGTCCCTTCACACTTAGAGGACTTATTTCATCCCAGGACTATTAGCCTATCTGAAGAGAATAATACCTCATTTTTAAGGCTGGTATTTCAGGCACCAGGAATGCATTTTGGAGTCTTCTCAGCTGCCCTCATATATAAGGGTCTGCTCTGTCCTCAAGCAACGGAGGGACTGGGAATGCGATGCCTGGGAGCTGGGAAAGGCCCGGAGCATTGACAAGGCCTGTTTCCATCTCGAGGAGGAAATCGGAGGTAGCTCGTGTACCAGGTAGGGTGCTTTGGGTGGCAGGTAATGAAAACCCCAACTCAAAAGGGGTTAAACAAGAAGGAAAATCTATGTCCCAAGGCAGGTGTCTCCAGAGCTGGCTAAGTCCATGGTTCTTCATGTCACCAAGCATCCAGGTTCCTTCTACTGTCCCTCCACCCTGGGGTCGTGGGCCTACCAGTCCTGTTTCAGGATGTTCCCATCAGGGTGCCAAGATGACTGCCACAGACCAGTCATCACACTCAAATGCAGCAACAAGAGGCAAAAAGAGACTAGCTTTTTCTGTGTTTCTTTTCTTTTCTTTTTTGATTCAGGATCTTACTCTGTCACTGAGGTCAGAGTGTGGTGGCATAATCACAGCTATCACAACCTCTACTGCTGGGCTCAGGCAATCTTTCTGCCTAAGCTTCCCGAGTAGCTGAACCTACAGGAATGTGCCACCACACCTGGCTAAGTTTCTAATTTTGTGTTTGTTTGTTTGGTAGAGACAAACTCTTACTGTGTTGCCCAGGCTATGCTCTAACTGCTAGACTCAAGTGATCCTCCCACCTTGGCCTTCCAAAGTGCTGGGATTACAGGCATGCACCACCAGGCCTGGCCTGTGTTTCTCCTTTTAAGAGAAGTAAACTTTCTCCGGAGTCCTGTAGCAGGACTGTGGTCAGAATCAGGTCACATGCAGTTTTGTATTCATCACTGTCAGGAGGAATGAGACTGCATGTTTGGCTTGGACAATTGGGATTTAGTCTTGAACCATGGATAGAATTACCTTGGCTGAGGGGTGGAGCTCTCAGTAAGACTGGGATTCTGTTAGCAGAGATAAAAGACGGGGCTGCTCTTGGGAGAATGGCAGCAGTGTTTCCTGCAGCCTACAGGGAGGAGGGGCACTTGGAAAACATATTGATCCATCCCCAATTTCCACCATTCAGGCTGCTCACCCTCTTTCTATTTTTTTGTCAAATTGTCTCTTAGTTTCCTTGATCTCAAAAGGTAAGAATTTCTTCTTGGTTTCTCAGCTGCAATTGGTTCTACTAAGCACCTTGCTGGTTCCTGTAGCTCCTTTTACTAGTGGCTTAAATTTTGGCTGCGAATGATTGAAATCTTTTGAAGTAGTGCATTTAAGAAATAATAACTTTCAATGTGAGTTCATATTAAAGATGACCTCTAAGTCCCTTGTAGCTTAATGTCTGATCATGGGAACAGAAGCCAAGCCAGCCTTGGTGAACTGGGCCCTGTCTCTGGCATGCCATGCAATTTGGGACAAGTAAATGTTCCTCTCTGACCTCAGGTTCTCAATCCAAAAATTGATCAGAATGGGCTAGATTTGGGACAACCGATGATTGAAGTGGATGAGGCTGCCTGGAGTGTTAGTTAAGAAGGATTCAGAAGCTCAGTGGGAGCAAGTACAGTGATCCATTAGTGATGTCTGCCAAGGGCGCAAGAGGGGAGAATGAGAGCATGCCACCACCGGTTGGCTTTGACCTTGAAAGTCTCAAGTGCCTTTTAGCTCTACCATTCTGTGGCTCTAATGTTCTTATCTCCCTAATGTCTATGCTGAGATTTTCAAGTGGCAATCTAGTGCAGTTAGGAAATTGACCTCTGATGGACCTGGCCCCTATGTGAACTTGGGCTTGTGTTTTTCAAACACAGCATGGTTTTGCCCCTAAGATTCTTCCAAGGATACAGAGTCAGAAATAAAATCTTGGTCTGTATCCACTTTACAAATGAATGTGTCCTGCTTTATGTTTTGTAGATACAGATGTTGATATGGATACTGATATATAGATATGAATATGTGCATGTGAATACATGCACAAGAAACATATAAGTACCTGTAGGTACATTTCCTCATATGCCTATAAAACGCAACTAATGAATACTAATTCATTCACTTAGTCTCTCAGCACACCTGTGTTGCAGTCCTACTATGTGCCAGGCACTGTCCAGATGCTGAGATCCAGCAGGGAGCAAGATGATTAGTCTCTAATCTCTCAGGGAGCTTTCATTCTGGGAAGAGAGAAAAAGAGACAATGAGCAAATAAGCACATAATATTATGTCAATGTGGAGGAAAAGAAAGCGGGATTAAGGATGAGGGAAGGAAAATCGTCCTTAGGATGGGTGGAGATGCCTCCTCAGGTGACACTGAGCAGACACATAAAGGAAGGAGGCAGTGAGCTCTGCACAGTCAGAGAAAAGAACATTCCAGGCAAAGGGAACAGCAGTGACAAATGCTCTTAGGCAGGGATGAGCTTAGCAGGTTCAAAAAACAGCACGGAGACTAGGGTGTGTCTGCATTGAGGGGATCATGGTGCCTGAGGAAAAGAGTCCGGGGCAGGGAGGACAAGGAAGATGGGAGAGGTCTAGCATGTAAGTCAGCTCAGGCTGTCCTAACGGAATATCGCGGACTGGATGACTTAAACAACAAAAATTAATTTTCTTCCAGTTCTGGAGGCTTGAATTCCAAGATCAAGGTGCTGGCAAGAGGCTGGGCATGGTGGCTCATGCCTGTGATCTCAGCACTTTGGGAGGCTGAGGCAGGAGGATTGCTTGAGCCCAGGAGTTCAAGATCAGTTTAGGCAACATAGTGAGACCTCATCTCTACAAAAAATAAAAATAAGAAAATTAGCTAGGTGTGATGGTGCACACCTATAGTCCCAGCTACTTGGGAGGCTAAGGCAGAAGAATCACTTGAGTTTAAAGCTGTGGTAAGCTGTGATTTGTGCCACTGCACTCCAGTCTGGGTAGCAGACTGAGCCCTGACTCCAAAAAAAAAAAAAAAATGTGGAGGCAGGATTGGTTTCTGGTGAGGTCTCTCCTTGCCTTGCAGATGGCTATCTTCTAGCTGTACTCTCACATGGCTTTTTCTCTGTGCATGCAGGGAGAGAGAGAGAGAGAGTGAGTTAGTCTCTTCCTCTCCTTAAAAGGTTCTTATAAGGACACAAGTCCCATGGGATTAGGGCCCCAACCTCATGGCCTCCCTTAACCCTAATTACCTCCTTAAGGGCCCTATCTCTAAATACAGTCACATCAGTAGTTAGGGCTTCAACATATGAGTTGGGGGTGGGGACACACAACTCAGTCCATAGTACCAGGTCATGCAGGGAGAGGTAGGGGAGGATGTGGATCAGATTTTCAGTGTGACAGACGCTATTAGAGGGTTCTGAGCAGGGAAGGGAGTCGGGTTTTAAAAGGATCCTTCTGGCTACCCTGTGGAGGGAGAGGGTCCAGAGACGGTAGGGGACACAGCAAAGGTGGAGGCCAGGAGCTGAGGAAAGAGGCTGGTGTGACAATAAAGGCAGCAGGTGATGGTGACTCTGGCAGATGCAAGAGTGGTAGGAAGTGGTTGAATTTCGGGTATGTTTCAAGGTGGTGCTGATGGGATTTGGGGTTGAATTTTATCTCAGGGGTGAGGGAAAGAAGACTCAGAGAGAATGTCTAGATTAGAGGTCTTGGGCTGCACATAAATTATATAGCATAGTTAGTGTATCTATACATACTAAAGTTTCTATTAATTTTTACATATTTTTAGTTGCAAAGTTTAGAAAAAGAAGAACACTATAAAACCAGTGGGAAACTTGACCTTTTTTTTTTTTTGTACAATCTAATCTATCAATGTCTGTTTCGATGGAAGTGGTCACGATTCTTAGTGAGTTCTCAAGGTACTTGTCAGAAATATTTGTTTGAATTTTGCTTTTCGTGTGCTTCATAATTGAAAACAGCTGCTCGCAAATGTGTGCGCTGCCAAAAAGCAATGTCATGAATAAGGCATGACTGAGAGCTTCAAAAGTGGAACTACACATGGAGTCATGAAGAAAATAAACGCTAAAAAATATGATGTTAAGAGATTTTGTGGGGCTGCATGACTAGCCGTCCTGGGCTGCATGCAGCCTGTGAGTCACAGAGTGGATATGCCTGGTGTAGATTTTTGGCCTTGAGTGGCTGGGGGAATGAGGAGCCAGATGCCAAGAAGGGAAGAACTGGGGAGGAGTGGGCTTAGGGCACAGAAGTCAGGTTTCTGCTTGGGACAAGTTGCAGTGTCCATTCGACAGCTGTGGGAGAGCCCTGAGCTGGAGATACAGGTGGAGTATCTATTGATCTGTCTTTCAGGACGACCACACGTCAGAGCCAGTGCTCAGCGTGTTTCAGGTAGGATCGCCTTTAATTCCCATGACAGCTTAGACAAGTGATACTGTTTTTTGTGGAATCTGAAACTCTGATGATGGTGTGGTGTGTTCTTGTACCAGATCTGCAAAAATGTGAAAAGTTGTGCATTTTAGAATGGGAGAAAGATGGTGATATTATTCCCATTTTTCAGATGAAGAAACGGAGACCTCAGTAGCTTGCTTAGCGTCTCAAAACTGGAAATTGGCAGATTAGGATTCTTGCTCTTTATCCTTCCTGGTGGCAACTCCTGATAAAAATAAAGTGCTTAGCAGTGTGTAGTCAGTCTCATTAATGTGGTCACCGTTATTAGCTGTTTAATGCGCTGTATGGTGTATGACCCAACATGCATGGTGCAATACTCCATACGGCACAGGGAACTCGATGTGCAGACCTTGCACAAAGTCAGGAACATTTCAATGTCTTGAGGCTGAAAGGTACGCATTTAGATAGACTGTTGTGTATCTGTCCTGTAGGCTCAAATTTTCTTTTCTTTCTTTTTTTTTTTTTTTTGAGTCAGGGTCTCTCTGTTGTCCAGACTGGTGGGCAGTGACACAATCATGGCTTGCCACAGCCACGACCTCTTGGGCTCAGGCAATCCTTCTACCTCAGCCCCCCAAGTAGCTAGGACAATAGGCACGCACCATCACACCTGGCTAATTTTTACATTTTTTTTGGTAGAGATGAGGTCTCACTATGTTGCCCAGGCTGGTTTTGAACTGCTGGGTTGAAGCAATCCGCCTGCCTTGACCTTCCGAAGTGCTGCAATTATAGGCATAAGTCATTGTTCCAGGCCTAAATTTACCTGTATTAAAGTGAGAAAAAAATTTTCTTAAGAAAAAGCAACCTCAGTCTTGTACCACTTGCTTTGGGATACCAGGAGAGAGCGATTTTTCTCAAACCTTGTCACGCAATCCCTCTTGCTTTCCCAGGAAGCCCAGATGTTTGTGAGGAGAAACACTCAAGTCAAAGGCCAGCAGTCTATGGACACATGACTGTGACTTTGGGGTTTTTTCACACATCAGCTGCTGTGGTTTTGGTACTGGGTAGACGGTATTTCACCCCTCCCCTCACAAGGTGAAGGCTACCCGCAGGAGAACTACAAGAAGGGAGGAATATAAGCCATGTCTAAGCTTGGGTCTTAGATATTCTTGTGCTCCTCCCAGAGGCCGAAGGTTGCTCTGAATAGGGTCTAAGCAGGGTAAGGCTGGAAGATGTAGAAGTATTGCTCATCTTATGACATGTATAGGTCTTTGATTGTCATGGATTATTTATTTTGTCATTGGGGTGTCTTAGGGACTTGGCAATTGAAGGATAGAAAAATTAGGTAGGTCTTATAATGACTAAAAAATTCAAACATGTCAACTTGACAACAACAAACCCCCAAACAACCCAATTATAAATGGGCAAAGTCTTTGAATGGATAATTCTCCAGAGCAGATGCAAATAGCTGATGAGCACAGAAAGAGATGCTGTATTAAAGTCTCACTAATGATTAGGGAAATGCAAGTCAAAGCTCCACCTATTAGGGTGGCTACTAACAAGAAAGAAAAGATTAAAAATTCAGAAAATAACACGTGTTGGTGAGCATGTGGAGAAATTGACACCCTTGTGCATCGTTGCTGAGAATGTAAAATGGTGCAGCCACTGTGAACACCAGTACTATTGCCATTTCTCCAAATTTCAAACATAGAATGACCGTGTGGTCTAGTAATTACACTTCCAGTTTATCGCCCAAAGAATTGGAAACATATTCATAACAGTATTATTTACAATAGCCAAAATGCCGAGATAACCCCAGTATTAATAGACAGATGAGCTGATAAACAAAATGCAGCATATAAGGATAAATATTCATCCTTTAACAAGGGGAAATTCTGTCACATGCTCTAACATGGATGAACCTTGAGGATATTATGCTAAGTTAAATAAACTAGTCACAGGAAAGACAAATACTATATGATTCCTCCAAAATGAGGTACCTAGAATAGTCAAATTCATCAAGACAAAAGATAGAATGGCAGTTGCCAGGGACTGTGGGAAGGAGGAATGGGGAGTTATTATTTAATAGGCATAGAGTTTCAGCTTTGCAAGATAACATTGTGGGTGATGCTGATAGTTGCACAACAATGTAAATGCATTCAATGTTATTTGAAAATGGTTAAGATGGTAAATTTTATGTTCTGTGTATTTTACCACACAAAAATGTTGGTCTTGTCTATTTAGAATATATGCATTCCCTATTCCTGACTCACTGCCAGTATGCAGTAGGTGCTCAATAAATGAATAAATAAGAACCATTGCTGATGTAAATCCAATAACCCATGTCTCCTCCATGTATGCTGACTCAGGTTCAGCCTGGACTCAGAATTCAGCCCCCTTGCTACTACTCATGCATTAAAAAATTCACTCATGTAGATTTTACTGAAGTGTTGCATGATGACAGGGTGGGGTTCAATCCCATGGTTCACAGCAAGAGTTCAAAGAATCCTATGCAATCACCAAAGAATGCTCCCCTCTCTGCCCCTTCTCCCTCCTGTCCTGCAAAGCAGTACTACTCCTTATACTATACTGACACTGATTTGATACTGATCGGTTCCATTAACACAGGGCTTTCTAGGAAACAAGGCTCCCCCTTGCCAAAGTGCAATGTAGGGACCACATTTGTTATCAAAGTATGTCATTCAGGGATCTGCCCTGTACCTCTGTGTCACACAACTCCAAGGGGCAGTAGTCACCACAGTGCATTCTGAAGTATGGCTGCAGTTCTGGGCATGTGTACCCCTGACCCACTTCCTTCCCAAATATTTGTTCCAACTCCTATAATGCATTCCCTGGAAGATATCCTAGTGGATTACATACAAGGGGAACTCCCCCCAAACAGAATATCTTTTGGACAGTGGACCCACACACACACACTAAATTACTGTTCTAGGAATCCATCGGCATCAGTGTACCAGCTAGCAGTGTTGTGAGAGAATGCGTTTGGCTTCAGCAAATTTTTTTTTTTTTTTGAGACTCTTTCAACACATTTGCCAATTTTATGATGGGTGATTTATACCTGCCCATACCACACTGAGTATTCAGCAGTTTTTGACCCAAAATTGCATAACTCCTGTGCCCCAACCTCCCTATTTACCCAATCTCACCCCAAGTGACTTTTTTTTATGTTTCCCCAGATTTAAAAAGTCCTTAAAGGAATACATTTTGCTGATATCGAAGACGTGAAATAAAAACATCAGAAGCACTAAAAGGCATCAAAATTGATGAGTTCAAAAACTATTTTGAGTGGTGGAAAAAGCATCTTGATAGGTGTACTGCATCAAATGAAGAGTATTTTGAAGGTGACTGAAGTATAAACATGTGAGAATAAATACACAATTTTGCATAAATAAATTCTGGTTTATTTGGGGTGCCCCCTTGCATTTTGTCCTAGCCATGGACATAGGCCTATCTTCTTTGTCAGAATTTTTATGTTGGATGGCATCTGATATCCTTCTAGCAAGGCATGACTAGCTGATGGCTAGACACTCACTAAGTAGATGAACCATGAAAAGCACTTCGTGAGAGATTTGCTCTAAATTCTCACAAAGGGTTAGATTACACCATGGATTTGGAAACTTTAGCCATGCATCTTGTCTCCAGTACACAGCTTCTCTCAACATTAGTCAAGGTGGATCAGTAATGCCACATGCAAAGGTTGGATTCAGTAATGTCAATATTTTTCAACTTTTAAAAAAATAATATCATAGTATTACATTATCACTCAGTCAAACCTCAAAATGCCAGCAGATGTTGGAGCCAGGTGGGATTCAGTCTACCTAACACAGGACCACACCATGACCCAGTGGACCCAAGCTTATGAAGACACATGGGACATTCCCTTGATCCTCTGTGACAGGATTGACTTTATTTAAAACCACAAGATATTGGTGGTTTTCAAAGTATATGTCCCTTGCTGTGCTAATGGGAACAGTCTGGTGACGGGACATGGTAATTGAAGTGGCATCACAGGTGATTTTGGTGAGGCCCACCCTTACTTTCATCCAGAATCCTTTTACTGCTCTAGGGGATCATAGAAATATTCTGAATATCTAGAAATATTCAGTGCCCCGCCATTTCTAACAGTGCATTTGAAGCCTTGGAAAGCTCAAAGAAATCTTAATGAGGGGAAAGAGACAGCTGTTCCACTTAGGTTGTCATAAGGCTTAATTCCATTGTGAAAAGTGTGAAACCCACTGTGACACACCATGCCAATGTTATGAGGCCCTACATGATATATTCACTTTCTACACTGTGCACAGTATTGTATATGTAAACTGTACTTTTGTGCCCTGCCCCTTGAGCTCCCCCTACATAATCCATTTGTTCATTGGGGAATTTACTGATGGTTTCATGAGGGAGCAAGAGGAAAAGTTTTTACTGCATGTTAAATCGCTTAAAAATTGCGATCCAACATGCCGCTTCTCCCAATTTCTCCTTTTCACCGAGCAGCTCTGGATCCTTTCTTCCTCTCACTGACTCATTCCCATTGCAACACTTAGCTTTGGTGTCTCCTTTCTCCTTCCCTCTGCAGAGCAATTACACTGTGCCCCAGACTTGCACACCCCCATCCCTTGCTGCTCAGCTCAGTGGTTAACAAAATACCATCTTCTCAGAAGAGCATCCACCTCTTACCTCTAGGGCCTACTCTTTGGGAAGTCTCCTCTACCCCAATAAAGAGGCTCATGGAAGGATTTCTTTCACACATACAGTTTTTTAAAAAGGGATTTTGGTAATACAATCCCCACCATCATCAGGAACTAACATTTCAGCTGGGCGCAGTGGCTCATGCCTGTAACCTCAGTTCTTTGGGAGGCTGAGGCAGGAGGATAGCTTGAGCCCAGGCGTTCAAGACCAGACTAGGCAACATAGGGAGAGCTCATCTCTATAAAAAATGGAAATAATTAGCTGAGTGGGTTAGCACACTCCTGTAGTCGGAGCTGGTCAAGAGGCTGAGGTGGAAGGATCTCCTGAGTTCATGTTATCAACACTGCGGTGAGCTGTGATCGTGCCGCTGCACTCCAGCCTGGGCGATAGAGTGAGACCCTTACTCAAAAAAAAAAAAAAAAAAAAAAACCAAAAAAACCCCCCAAAGAACCAACACTTCCTGGGTATTATGGACTGAATTGTATCTCCTCCAAATATATGTTTAAGTCCTAATCCCTGCCAGTGACTCAGAATATGACTGTATTTGGAGACAGGGTCTGCACAGAGGTGATAAAGGAAAAACAGGGTCGTATGAGTGGGCCTTACCCTAATCCAAGATGGCCAATGTCTTCGTGAGAAGAAGAGATTAGGGCACAAACACACACTGTGGGAAGAGCACAGGAAGTCTCTGGAGGAAGAGGCAAGCCAAAGAGAAAAGCTGACACCTTGACAATAAATTCCTGTGGCGCTTCGTTACAGCAACCTGGGCTGACGAAGGCGCCACATCTCTGGCACTCTGCTAGGTCTTGGTCATTCTTTCTGACATACAGAATGTGCTCAGTGTTACACCAGAAGAATATAAATCACACTGAGAATTAGACCCTTTCCTGGTCTGGCCCACTCTGGTCCTCTCCGGCCTCCCAAACCCCTGCTCCTCCCTGGCCACTACTCTTCTGGAAAGCACGCCTGCTTGTTCCTATCTCAGGCCCCAATGTGTCATGCCCATTGCCTGGGTCTGTTCTCAGGTCTTTTCCTGCCTTGTTGTTTAGGTTTTCTAGAAACATCAACTCCACCCAGAGGACTTCCTGGACACCCATTTCCCCAAACTCATTCTCTATGATGTCAACCCCTGTGTTCATGGTGTGGAACTCCTTTCTTGGCCCACTTATTTGTTCACTTAATTACTGTATCTCTCCACATTAGAAGTGTGAGTTTTGTGGGAGCAGGACTTGTCAGCTGGATTCATTTCTTGTTAACTTATGAGTGACCCACAAGTTAACCCACATTTAGTGGCTAAAACAATATAGATGTATTATTTCCTAGTTCTGTAGGTCAGGTCCAATGTGGGTCTAAGTGAGCGAAAATCAAGTTGTCTGTAGGTCTACATTCTTTTCTGGAAGCTCTGAGGGAGAATCTTTTTTTTTTAATTTTGGCTTCTTAGAGACTTCCTTCATCCTTTGGTTTGTGGCCCTCCTCCCTCTTCCAAACCACTACATCCTTCTCTGATCCAGTCATCTCGTTGCTTTCTTCTTCATGTGATTACGTGGGACCCACTTGGATAATCTGGGATAATCTCACCACTCAAGATCTTTAACCTTAATCACATCTACACAATCCTTTTGCCATGGAAGGTAGCATATTCACAAGTTCCAATGATCAGAACATGGACACATTTTGGGGCATCATTCTGATAACCACATTAGTTTTTCCTCTTCTGTCACTAGCATGTAGAACAGACCAGGAAATTAGTAGGTCTATAAGCTGCTCCTTTACTAAATGTGTGTTGAGTAAATGAAAAGTTGCCATTCATTATGTAGGATCTGGGTGCTGGGAAGATGTGAAGGGCTTGGTGTGTGTGCTCTCATTTGCTGTTTACCATACGCCTGGGTGCTGGGTTTTTCCCCCATTTCACTGATGGGGATGCTAAGCCTTGGAGAGATGATGTGACTTGCCCAGAGATACTCAGTGAGTAAGTTAGCAAAGCTGGGTTTTGAACTTCTACCTTTGTGCCTCCAAAGCCCAGAGTCTATGATCCCCCCCTTTCACGGCCCAGGGAGGGCATCTCAGGTCTGGGCGTGTCCTTCACAAGGTTTTGTTGACATAGGCTCACCATGTGTGTCAGGACACAGCCTGCTCCAAGGTGATGACAAATTGCTAAAGGCCTGTCTGCCTGCATTTTGCAAGAAAAGCCCATCAGCTTCTTTTAATAACATCAGTTCTAAAATATTTGCCAACTGTAAATCTGACAAAGGCCTAACATCCAGGATCTACAAGGAACTCAAAAGGGCAGCAAGGAAAAAAAAAAAAACAACTCTATTAAAAAGTGGGCAAAAGATATGAATAGACACTTCTCAGAAGAAGACATATGAGCAGCCAACAGAAACATGAAAAAATGCTCAGCCTCACTAACCATCAAAGAAATGCAAATTAAAACCACACTGAGATACCACTTAATCCAGTCAGGATGTCCATCATCGACAACTCAAAAAATAACAGATGCTGGAGAGGATGTGGGGGAAAAGGAAACACTTCTACACTGTTGGTGGGAGTGCAAACTAGTACAGCCTCTATGGAAAACAGTGTGGTGATTCCTAAAAAGACCTAAAAATCAACGTTCCATATGACCTAGCAATCCCCCTTCTGGGAATATACTCGGGGGAACTCAAATCACTCTAAAAAAAGATACCTGGGCCGGACATGGTGGCTCAGGTCTGTAATCCCAGAACTTTGGGAGGCCGAGGTGAGAAGATTGCCTGAGCCCATGGGTTTGAGACCAGCCTGGGCAACTTGGCAAGCCCTCATCTCCACAATAAATCAAAAAATTAACCAGGTGTGGTAGCATGTATCTGTAGTTTTGGCTACTTGGAAGGTTGAGGTGAAAGGATTGCCTGAGCCCAGCGGATGGATGGGATAGCCGTGAGCATGCCATTGCACTCAGCCTGTGTGACAGAGTGAGACTCCAACTCAAAAAAATAAAAAAAAAAAAAGATACCTGCACATTCATGTTTATTGCAACATTATTCACAATAGCAAAAACATGGAACCAACTGTGCTGCCCATCGAAAGTGGACTGGATAAAGAAATGTGGAACATATACATAATGGGATATTGCGTAGCCATAAAGAAGAACAAAATTATGGGCTTTGCAGCAATTTGGATGGATTTAAGTAGGGTCTATAATTCTCAGTGATTTATCACAGAAACAAAGATCAGAGTACCACATGTTATCATTCATAAGCAGACCCTGAACATTTATCATAATACCGTAAGAAAGGGATTGGCAGTAGCAGGAAACTGCCGCGGGGGGAGGGGGGCACATAACATCAATAAGGGTGCCCAAACTTTACCTGCATGATGACCACTTATGTACCGAGCCCTGAATTGCACCCCACATCTTTAAAATAAAAAATAATAATAAAAATTAAATAACATCAGTTCTGCCAACCAACCATGAAGGTCAGTTGGATGAGACTGGGGGTATACGCCTCCCTTTTCAACGTGTGGTCTAGGATCCAGCATGATTGGCATCCGTGGGAGTGGGCAGGTATGCGACCGCTCAGGCCCCAAGCTCCTGAGTCAGGCTCTGCATTTTGATGAGTTTCCCAGGTAGTTAGTACACACGTCAGTTGAGAAGCCCTGGTGTGAGGCACCCACACAGATCCAGGCACTGACTGATGATGGCAGGGTTTTGTACTTGTTTTTTCTTTTTTTTTTTTTTGAGTTGGAGTCTCACTCTGTCGCCCAGACAGGAGTGCAGTGGCCGCCGATCCCGGCTACCGCAGCCTCGACCTGCTGGGCTCCGGCGATCCTTCCGCCTCAGCCTTCCGAGTAGCTGGAACTACAGGCGCGCGCTACCACGCCTGGCTAATTTTTTGATTTATTGTAGAGATGAGGTCTCACCAAGTTGCCCAGGCGGGTCTCGAACCCCTGGGTTCAGGCAATCCACTCACCTCGGCCTCCCAAAGTGCTGGGATTACAGGCTGAGCCACGGAGCCCAGCCTGTACTTGTTTTTATTATTATTACTGCTGTTTGAGTCAGGGTCTCCCTCTGTTTTGCCCAGACTGGAGTACAGTGGTACAATCACAGCTCGTGGCAGTCTTCGACTCCTGGGCTCAAGCAATCCTCTTTCCTCGGGCCTCCTGAGGAACTGGGACTACAGGTGCATGCCACCATACCCAGCTAATTTTTTGATTCTCTATAGAGACAAGGTCTTGTTAATGTTGCCCAGGTTGGTCTCAAACTCTGGACTCAAGTGATTCTCCTGCCTACCTCCTAAAGTACTGGGATTATAAACATGAGCTGCACTACACTCCACCTGCACCTCTTATTTTTATGAAGAGAAAGAATTTCAAAATCTTATATGATGTAAATAGTTACAAAGTCCCTTTGAAGCTACTGTTTTATCTAAATCAGAAATAGAAAGAAAATAAGAAGTGGGCAGATGAGCAAGACTCAAATTCTTTTGGGAAAAAAAAGCAGGAAGAAAGAAAAGAAAAACACATTGAGTGTTTCCTAGGCCATCTGCGTAAAGAAATAACAAAACCAGCCTTGAAATACCAGCAGGAAAGAACATTGGAGAGCTTTTCTTGACAGAATTATTGGAAATGCCTCTTCCTGGTTCGGGGGAAAAATTCAAATAGATTTGTAATATATTATATTTTTTCTCTAGCATGCTTGCAGCTCCCCGTAAAGCCAACAACCAGTTTTTAGACCTTTTGATTCTACTTATCCTGTGGTTAATAATTTCCAGTTTACCCAGCAGGCTACGTAACATCCCCCTTCCTGGGAAAGAATGTCTGTGTTCTGGCTGGCAGCGAACCAGTCCCCTTAGCAGCTGACCTCCTCCTCCAGTCGTGGCTGCCTCCTCTCCAAAAGGGACCCTCCTGGTGGGTGTCAGGAACAGTGACTTAGTGTTCCTCCCAGGGGTGAGGAAAAAAGAGAAGGCTGTCTCCCTGAAGGGTGAGCCTCTTCCTTTATAATCTGGCGATGAGAAGAATTTTCTCCCTGTTTCCTGGGAAATAGCTGATAAAGGACATTCTGTCTGCTGCTATTTATGTATACCTAGGCTGAACAAATCCCAAAACTCTGCCCTCCCCAACCTCCTCCGGAGCTGGCACTTTGAAAACACTGGACAATGATGAAAGCCAAGTGCAGGCGTCCTGATCCGGGGCCGGGCACCCGGCCTCCCCTGCTTCTTGTGTGGCTGCTGAAAGTCACACCAGCGACCAGCACCATGGAGAGGTTATCTTCTCTACACATTTGTTGTTGTTGTTGTTGGGGTCTCACTTTGTTGCCCAGGCTGGAGTGCAGTAGCATGATCATGGTTCGCTGCAGCCTCAATCTTCTGGTCTCAAGCGACCCTCCCGCCTCAGCCTCCCAAAGTGCTGGGATCACAGGTGTGAGCCCCCATGCCTGACCGCTTCTCTACCCTTGACGGCCCTGAGAAGTGTTTCTTTTAGAGGATGGCAGGAGATTTTGGGGATAGTGGGCCCCTCCCTGCAACCTAGAGCATTAGCCATCCACCCCCTCCTCCATGCATGTCTTTCCCAGTCACCTTGGTGTCACCAAACCCTGCTGAGGTGGAGGTGGGGAGGGCTGTGAACCACTTGATGAGTTTCTGACAATTCCCTCTCCAGTTTATCTGAACCAGCACAACAACTGCAAAACAAACCCACCAGGCCAGAGTGTTCCTGCAAGTGTACCTGCACTTCCTGTTTACAGGCTCGGGGGGAGAAGCCCCTGGGACATGGTCTGTGTGTGTCAGTTTCATTTTGCTTCCTCTGAGATCCCTGATGAGCGAGGGCAAAGGTTTTCCCTCCGGCCTCCTGGAAAAATAATACGCTGGCTGGAAGAGTATGCACTTGTGTGGGAAGGCTGCAGGAAACAGCACGCTTGCAAGTGGGGGTCTGGGACTAAAGCTGGACTGAGCCCAAATTTTCTGGTCCCTTGGGCAGCATCCATCATCTGAGACCCCATGAGACAACCCACTCGGGGACTCACAGGCAGTAGGGAGTGGGGGATGGGGAAGGCAGCTGCAAAGGCATCAAGAGCTGAGCCCTGCCACCCCACTCATCGTGCCCACCCTACCCCACTCTTACCCCTGTGTGTCCCTTGCTTCCCATAGTTCCCTGTTCTGGACCAAAATGAAGCAGTCAGACAGTCCACGCACAGGAGGACTGGGTCCCAAGAACACCTGAGTGACCTAGGACACATTGCGTTTCGGTGGGACAGGGTGGGGGGACGTGGCAGTGCCTCAGGAAGTGGGTGGCCTGGGTGTTGGGCTCCCTATTCTGCTGTGGGGATGTCACAGAGCCCTGCTACTGCAAGTGTGTACAAAGACCAGCAGCATCGCCTCACCTGGGAGCTTGCTAGAAATGCAGAGTCCCAGGCCGTTTGGACTCGCTACATCTGAATCTGCATTTCCGCAGACACCTCAGGCAATTCCTGCACGTGGTAAGGTTGGAGAAGCTGTGCTCAGAGGACCTGTCCTGTCCCCATTATGAGGACGGCTATGCTGGCTTTGCACAGCCTGTGCTTTTTAAAACCTCATGGGCACTATGACTCTTGTGAGTGATCTCGTTTCTCTCTTTGCTAAGAAAAACAGCTTTAATTCAATGTGCATGTTGGCTTATCCAAACTCCTGCATGTGGCCTACATGCTTCAGAGGCCAAATAAGTACACATGTGTGGAGGGTTTCACAGTTGGATTTGATGCTTCCTGACACCTAAAATTCAAATATGGGGTGGGGTGAGGGGGTGGCAGGCATGTAGCAGAGGTGGATGACGAGGGCCAGGTGGGCCTGTGAGGCCTGGACAGCCAGTGTCCTTCCTGGCCAGGGGAGCAGACGCTGCTCAATCTCAGCCTGCCCTTTTCATTTGACGACCAGCTCCAGGATGGCAGATCATGACATTTTCAAGAGAAGTCTGAACCTGAATTTTTATGAAATGCCCAATATTGAAATACTGGCAATTCATTAAAACATTAAAAAAAAAGAAAGTAAATACAAGCTGAGCCTAACCAAGCATGTCATGTAGTATCTTGGGACCATGGGTCTGTAACCTCAGACTGAACCTCTTCACCTTCGATGATCCTGAAACCATGAGGGCAGATGAGGATTTTCAATATAATACAACAAGGGAAGACATGCTGAGTTCAACCTAAGGGCTTCTTCAAACTGTCCCTTCACTTATTCAGAAGCCCATGTTGATCCCTCCTATGAGCTAGGCTTTATGCTGAGAGTAGGAATAAAACCATGAATAAGGCAGACACAGCTTCTGCCCTCAAATTGGCATTTGCATGGGCATTTGCATTTGCATTTGCATGGGCCTTTGCATGTGTAGGTCTCCCTGCTGGAAATTTCCAGCAGGGAGACCTGCACATGCAAAGGCCCTGTGGTGCAAACAGCACATTGTAGCTGGGGAGCTACAACCAACTCGGTTCCAGAGGAGCTTAGTGCATAGTTGAGGGAGGGGTAGGAGGTGAGGCAGGAAAGGTGGGAAGACCCAGGTGATAGTGGCTTGAGCTGGGTCCTGCAGACCTGGAAGGGTCCTAAGCATGGGATGGCTTCATAAGGAGGGATGCCATGGTGGGAATTCAGTTTTCCTAGGTCACACCAGCTGTTGAAAGGAGGTTGGACTTAAGGAGTGGGGAGTTGGGAAAATACCAGAATCCAGAGAGCAGCCAGGGGGCACTTGGGCAGTGGCCTGGGAGCAACGGGAGGGAGGCCTGAGCTGGGGCACCGTACAGGGAAGGGGTGGGTGTGCGTTCAAGGCTGTGCAGCAGGACAGTATCTGCTTGATGGGGGCTGTGGGGGAGGAGGAGGAGCCGGGGTTTCTGGCCCGGGTGCCTGGTAGGCAAGGAGTGATGTGGCTGGGAGTCTTTGGGAGGGAGGTGACCTGCTCAGTCCTCCCTTGAGTCCTCTCTGAGGAGAAGAGGGGCAGGCAGCAGGGTACCCGGGTCCCGCTCAGGGCTGGCCGGGACTTCCTGAAACACCTCTGTTAGTAATTGAATCTGGTTTTGTAGCTTTCCCACCCTGTTCTCCTTTCCCTTTGATTTCTTCGTTGTGGTTTGTTGTCAGGGACAGTCTGTGTGGATTTTGTCTGTCTGTACATGAGAAGAATAGTGGTACATTCCTCACAGGTGCTTGAGACGTTAAATAAGATGATATATTAAAAGTACTCCAGTGTCTGGCTGTAGGAGGCACTCATGATCACAGCATCACACAGAATCATCACGTACTCAACATGAGCTGTGATTATTAACAGTGAGTTATCATTATCGTCCCGACCATGCACGGCATTGCCTGTGAGGCCTCCTCACAGGTGGTCGTTCATTGTGGTCTCTTTCCCCCAACCTCAGGCCTGCCGTGCCCATGGACAATGTCGCTGGCAGCGGTTCTGAGTGAGACCTGTGACGTCAGAGCCTGTGTGGGCTCAAATCCCAGCCCCACTACTCACTATTAGAGAAACCCCAGCCCAGTCCCTCACTTTGTCCCTCTGCATCTCAGCTTCCCACCTGGGGAAGGGGTGGAAGTCCTCCACTCTGAGAGTCACTGTGAAGATAAAATGAGATGCATCATATGGAGTACTCTGCATATTGCCTGGCACACAGTTGGCACTCAATGTTTGCATGCTCTTATCCTCCAGGACAGCAGCAACCCCTCAGGCTGGGAAACCCTATGAGATCTACTAGCCCCTGGCAAAAGGATGTAGCTCAAAATACACTGAAATGGCTTACGAGTTGCCAGTAGTAGTCTGAATGATGACACCCCCCAAAATATGACCATGTCCTAATCCATGGAACCCATAAATGTGACCTTATGTGGAGAAAGGGTCTTTGCAGATGTAATTAAGCTAAGGATCTTGAGACGAGATCATTCTGGATGATCTGTGTGATAAATCCAATGACAAGTGTCCTTGTAAGAGACACACAGAAAGGCTGGGAGTGGTGACTCACGCTCATAATCCCAGCATTTTGGGAGGCTGAGGCAGGAGGGTTCACTGAGCCCAGGAGTCCAAGACCAGCCTGGGCAACGTAGCAAGACCTTGTTTCTACAGAGAGAGAGAGAGAGAGAGAGAGAGAGAGAGAGAGAGAGAGAGAGAAAGAGAGGAGAAGACAGACAGGAAAAAGGAGGAGCTTATGACTAGAGGCAGAGACTGGAGGAGGCAGCCATAAGCCAAGGAATACCAACAGTCACAAAAAGCCGGAAGAGGAAGGACGGATTCTCCCGTCTAGTCCTTCAGAGGAGTGCAGCCATGCCCACACTTTGACTTCCGACTTCTGGTCTCCAGAAGGATAAGCTGATAAACTGCCGTTTTAAGCCACCCCGTTTGTGATAATTTGCTACAGCAGACACAGAAAGCGAAGACAGGGCCCTTCCATGGCCTTTCACCTTGAAACCATGTGAGGAGTAGGTGACAAAGGTGGACAGCTTGGGCTACCCCTGTTATACCAGAAGGGACACTGAGGCTCAGAGGGGTAGAAGGAGCTGCTTGAAGCCACATAACCAGTGAGCTTTACTAGTGACAAGCCTAGAATTCAGCTCTCCTGAGTCATCTTCTATACACTGTCTTTTCTGAAACATTCTGTCGTCCTTGCTCCCCAGGTACCAGTGGGCTAGGAGCTGCAGTTGTCTCTGCGAACAGGATAAGTGTACAGGGCCCCAAAGCAACTTCTCGCAAGACCAGACAACTAGTGGGGGTGAGGGCCCTTCTTAGTCTGTGACAGGAGCAGCTGCCGGGGGCCGGGGGGGGGGCGGGGAGGACTGGCCCTGCCCGGATTTATCCACACCTGGTTCCGCCAAATGGCTCAGAGAAACAACCCTTTCTTTTCCCCCTGCCTCCCTCCCCCCTCTTTCCTTACTCCCTCCCCCTCCCTCCCTCCTCCCTCCCCCTCCCTCCCCCCTTTTGTTCCCCCTCAGTCCCTCCTCCTCCTCATTTCTTCCTTCCTTCCTTCCTCCCTTCCTTCCTTCCTTTCTTTTCTTCCTTTTTTGAGTTGAGATCTCACTTTGTTGCCTAGGCCAGAATGCACATCACAGCTCACCACAGCCTTGACCTTCTGGACTCAAGTCATCCTTCTGACTCAGCCTCCCGAGTAGCTAGGACTACATGGGCATGCCACGACACCTGACTAATTTTATTTTATTTTTTATAGAAACGAGGTCTTGCTATGTTGCCCAGGCTGGTCTAGAACTCTTAGCTCAAGGAATCCTCCTGCCTCCACCTCTCAACGTGCTGGGAATACAGGCATGAGCGACCATGCACTACCAGCCAGAACCCCCTTTCAGCAAGAGCTAGGAAAGTTTGTTTAGTAAAATGTGCTCCTTTGAATAACTTAAGGACAGACATTTGTAATGCAGATATTCCTGGTGGTCTTAACGTTTTTTTCTACAACAAAGTGGGATTTAACAAACACCAACAAACAAATGTAAAGAAACACATAAGTAAACGTTGTGGCCTTGAACGTTTGCAGTTGCAATTGCTGCTGCCAAATGTTCTCTTGTATAAATTGGTTGGAAGGCCCAGACAGTAACTAGGTCTCCTCTATCAAGCCTGTGATATGTGCTAGGTCACACTGAATCTCCAAGTGAGGAAATGGAATTACGCCCCCTCCCTTTTTAAACAAATAATAAGATCGAGACTGGGTGGCAAGAGGCACACTGGCAAGGAATAGAGTGGGGACTCAATGCAGGCCACCTGACCCCAACAGCTTGTGCTTTCAATCTGCGCCACTGGTTCTCAGGTGCAGCTCCACACTGGAAGCACCTGGAGAGCCCTACAGAATTGATCACCCAGGTGACCAGGGAGGCAGAGATCGCTGGCCTGGCATGTGGCCCCTGTACAGGATTTTCCAACCTCCCCAGGTGATGTGGGTTCTGCAGCCAAGTGAAGAGCCCCTGGTTCCACTGCTGCACCCTGTCTACACAGTGCTGCCCTGCCATGGTCAGAAAGACTAGGAGCTGGAGTTGAAGGCCAACACTTCTTCCTGGTCTCCCTTTAGTAATCCCAGGTCTCCATCTGGTGAGGCCAGGAAGGGAAATAAACCTGGGATCCCTTAAAAAGAGAGGGGAGACAGGAGAATGGAGAGGGGAGAGGGGAGAGAGAGATTTGAGATTGATGGAAGGTAGACTGGGTTTCCTGCATGGTTTAATTCCATCCTCACAACATCGTCCTCATTTATCAGAGGAGAAAACTGAGGCACAGAGGGTTGAGTCATCTGCAGGGGTTTGAGTCATCTGCAGATTGCCGAGTAGGTGGGCAGCAGCCCCAGGATTCAGACTCGGGGTTTCAGCTCCTCTCAGACGCCAGTAACTGCTTGCCCTGCTATGGGCTTACAAACACATACCTCTGCCTGGGTGTCTCTCTGGCAGAAATACAATTTCTGTGTATTAAGGTTGTGACAAAGGCCTCAGAGGAGTTGGGGGGTGTGAGTGTGGGCGGGGTGAGGGGTGGGACATGGGGGCTTCCACATCAGCCTCCAGGGGCCCAGAGCAGAGTAAGCTCAGCTGGGCTGAGATGTGGAGGAGGTGGATGGAGCACCATCTGTCCCAAGGCCTGGCCTCCCCTCTCAGCAGGGGCCTCTCTGCCACCCTCTGGACCCACCCGGGTGTGGCTGCCCTAGGTGTGTGTGTGTTGATGAGCAAAGCACCTGAAACCCCTTTGGCATCACTTGGAGACCCTTTCTGCCTTTAGTTTTACACCCTTGTATTTAATAAGAAGGTTGTTTAAAACAATAATTTAAAAATGTAAAAATGAAGGATATTGTCATTTGTTGAGAGTTTGCTGATGTAGGTAGCAAGCATCAGCAAGTCATAAAAGCTAGCACTCCCATTTACTCCCGATAACATGCCAGGGAGGATGGGAAAATGATGTCCATTTTATCCATGAGGAAAATTGAGGCTCAACTCACATTGCTTTCTTAAGATGGTGGCACAGTTAGGAGAAGGCTGGCCTGTGACTTTTACCTGTGCTGTTAAACATGGTGCTGACTCTGCTGCAAAAGAGGGATTGCGTTTTTACCTGGTCCTGCCCCTCCAGTCAACCACCTTCCACCTGTGCTGCCCAGCGCTGGATAAATTGCAGGTGTGGCCTGTGCTTAAGGTAAACCAAGGGCTTGCAGAAGTGTGCTGGCTGGTCTCACAACCTGAGTCATAGCTTAGTGCTGGAATTGGAAACAATCTCTGTGGTCTTTTAAGCTCGCTATCTTTGCTAACAGATGGGGAAACAAAAGCCCAATGAGGCAAAGCAACTTGCTCAAGGTGATACAGTCAGTCAGTTCTGGGCAGACTAGAATGCAGGTCTCCAGACTTTACATCCAGTTTTCTTCCACTAGAAGCCTACTAGGTTCATTCATTCGCTTATTCAATTATTAACTCATTCATTTGTTCAGTGGGTTGAGCAGCATTTCAATGCCTTTGCCACATTATTTCATTTAATTCTCTAAACTACCCCATAAGGTCAGTTATGTCATAACTCTGACTGCAGGTGAAGAGACTAAGAGGATCAGAGTCTAAGCCCCCAGCAGGCAAGTGGCAGAGCTAGAATTTGAAGCCAGGTCTTCTGAGAGAAGGAAGCTGGGGAGTCAGGAGGGATATCGTTCAAAGCTGTTGCCTTTGTTGGGCTCTGTCTTCATTCTGGGGTTGAGGGGTGAAGTTATGAGCTGCTGCTGAGGGGAGGAGTGAGACTGGGCTGGTGCGTGAAGAGGGTCATGGAAACAGGTATCCTTGATGTGAGGCCATGGGAGGGCCACAGGATGGCCTTCCTGAGGGGTCTCTGGCCAGGAATCTGAGGGGACCACACTGGGTGCTGCCATCTTCCGAGGGGCGGTCCCTGCCCAGTGAACCATACAAGGGCCCACATGTCTGGACACAGCACTTCTCAGGAGTGTCGCCCAGGTCTGCATCACTGGGTGGGAGTGGGAAGGGGCTCAGACAGGCAGACAGGTGCAGCAACCCCATGGCTCACATACTACCTAGTCTAAAGAGTTGACAGATTCACAGCACTGAAGCATTTAGAGCTTACCCAGACTGTGGGACCAGCACTGCCCAAGTGATAGGGCGGTTACGCTCAGTCTACAAGAACAGGGGGTAGTGCCCACACCTGGCATTAGATGACCTCAAATTGACCAGTGAGGATTGCATTCTTGCTTCAATTTTCCTTCAGTCCCATGGTCATACCAGGACAACGTCTCACCTGGGTGCTGGGGTGTCTTTTATTTTTTTAATTAATTTTTTGAGTCAAGGTCTCACTCTGTCACCCAGGCTGGAGTGCAGTGGTGTGATCCCAGCTCACCACAGCCTTGACCTCCTGAACTCAGGTGATCCTCCAACCTTAGCCTCCTGAGTAACTAGGACTACAGGCGCATGCCGCCATGCCAGGCTAATTTTTGCATTTTTTTGTGGAGACACAATCTTGCTATGTTGTCCAGGCTGGTCTCAAACTCCTGGGCTCAAGTTAGCCTCCTACCTCGGCCTCCCAAAGTGCTGGGATTATAGGCATAAGCCAGGGGGTGGCTTTAACACCTCCCATAACACCAATAACCTTCCACCTCTTGTCCCCCCCCCACTCATCTTCAGGAAGTGACAACGTCTTACTGGAGGTGTGTAACCTTGCCTGTTTCACTTTATTTGATTTGTATTGTTACCTTCTGTCTGTAACAAATGGCACTTGCTCTTCCATTATATTAGCGTTATAGTGTTTGCTTTAAGATAGTGATGTAAATTTTAAAAGGATGTTATTCTGGAAACAAATATTGAGTCGTGAACACTGCAGGCTTTTGTGGCTGCAATAATGTTGTGGAACAAAGGAAGTCACTGAGGGTGGGAAGCATTTACTGGTGACAAGCCACTCTGTGGAGGAAGCCATGGAGACAGTGAGGCCAGGAAGGCCTCGCCCACACCTTTCTTCCCTGAGGCCCTGTGATGCTTCCCTCTGTGTCCTCCGTCCTTTGCACACCTGGGGGCCAAGCTTTAGTGGATGATGTTCTCCAGCAGCACGTGTACCCTTTATCCCAGCCCCCTAGGATATCACTGTACAATTAGGTCTTGCCTCAAACTTGCAGAGGCCTCGGTCTTTGGGCAGATAGCCTGCCGCCTGTGAGTAGAAGGTGAAAATCCTCAGTGCCCACCTCAGGGCCCAGGTGCCTGACTGCCTTTCAGGGCACACCACTTCCAGTCAAACTGCTGAGTGGGCCCAACTCACTCTCCAGCATTCACTTGCAGAGTTACCCCCTCTAGGACCACTTTTTGAGGCCCTGAGGCTGGAGTACCCCTGTTCTGTGCTCTCAGCTTCCTGCTGCTCTCACAGCTTTACCACATGGGAGTGTCACTATCCAGTGACTCACCCATCACTCCATTTTATTATGTGCACCTTGAAGGCCAGGATGGAATCTTCCTTAACTTGATCTGGCCCACAGAAGACCTGCAGTAAAGTTTGTTGAGTAATAATATAGTTATCCTACAGCCAACATTTTGCTCAATGGGCAGAAATTGGAAGCATTCCTCCTGAGAATGGGAACTAGACAAGGATGCCCACTCTCACCCTCCTGTTCAACATAGTGTTGGAAGACCTAGCCAGAGCAATCAGGCAAGATAAGGAAATCAGGTGTATCCAAATAGAAAAAGAGGAAGTGAAACTTTCCCTCTTTGTGGACAATATGACTCTATATCTCGAAAACCCTAGGGAGTCTGTCAAAAGCCTCCTCGTACTGATAATTGCCTTTGGTAAAGTCTTGGAGTACAAAATCAATGTGCAAAAGATAGTTGCATTTCTATACACTGGCAACAAGCAGAGTGTCAAATAAAAAGCACAATTTGATTCAAAATAGCCACACACAAAAATGAAATACTTGGCATCCGTCTAACTGGAGAAGTGAAAGACCTTTATAACAAGAACTACAAAATGCTGCTCAAAGAAATCAAGGATGACACAAACAAGTGGAAAAACATCCCATGTTCATGGATTAGAAGAATTAGTATTGTTAAGATGTCCATCCTACCCAAGACAATCTACAGATTCAATGCAATCATTTTTCTTAGACCTGAAAGTGACAATACAGAAATTCATATGGAAACAAAAAGAGCACAAATAGCCAAATAATCCTCAGCAAAAAGAACAAAGTGGGAGGCATCACACTTCCAGACTTTAAACTTTACTGCAAGACTATAGTAATTAAAACAGCCTAGTACTGATACAAGAATAAGTACCTTGACCATAGGAACAGGACAGAAATTCTTGAAGCAAAAACTTGATCTCTCAATCAATGCATCTTCAACAAAACCACCAATAACAACCACTAAGGAAAGGAAACAATATTTAGCAAATGGTGCTGGGAAAACTGGCCAACAACATGCAGAAGAATGAAACTGGACCCCAACCTATCACCATATACAGAAACCATCTCTAAATGAACTCTAAATGGATCAAAGACCTAAACATAAAACCTCAAACTAGAAGAATCCTATAAGAAAATGCAGGAAACACACTTATGTACGTTGGAGTAGGCAACCGATGCTTGACCAAATTCCCAAAAATGAATGTCATAAAAACTAAGATAGACAAGTGGGACTTCATCAAGATGAAAAGCTTTTGCACAGCAAGAACAACCATCAAGAGAATGGGGAGACAACCCACAGAATGGGAAAAAAATATTTGCTTATTATGTATCTAACAAAGGCCTAATATCCAGGATTTACAAGGAACTCAAAAGAGCTTACAGAAACAAACAAACTAACTAAAAAAACCCTATTGAGAAATGGGCAAAGGACATGAACAGACACTTTTCAAAAGAAGACATACAAGCAACTAACAGATACATGAAATAATGTTCGGCCTCACTAATGCAAATCAAAACCACAGGGAGATACCACGTAACTCCAGTAAGGATGACCATTCTTAATAAATCAAAAAACAACAGATGCTGGTGTGGGTGTGGAGAAAAGGGAATGCTTCCACACTGATGGTGGGAGTGCAAGTTAGTTCAACCTCTATGGAAAGCAGTGTGGCGATTCCTAAAAGAACTAAATTTGACCTTCCGTATGATCCAACATTCCATCTCCTGGGAATATACTCAGAGGAACATAAATCATTCTACAAAAAAGACACCTGCACATGTATGTTCATAGCAGTACTCTATTCACAATAGCAAAAAACATGGAACAAACTCTACTGTCTATCAAAAGTGGACTGGATAAAAAAATACGGTACATATGCATAATGAAGAATTACATAGCCATAAAGAAGAAAAAAATCATGGACTTTGCAGCAAATTGGATGGTGTTGGAGACCATCATACTTAGTGATCTATCACAGAAACAGAGAACTGAATACTGCATGTTCTCACTCATAAGTGGGCCCAGAACACTAGTCATATTAGCACAAGGGAGGGATCAGCAGTCACTGGGCGTTGCCAGAGGAGGAAGTGGAGGACATGTAACAACACAAAGGGTACCTGGTCCTAAACCGGGGAAGTGAGGACCATTTGGAGGCCCAAACTTCAGCTGCATGAAGCCTACTTGTATAGTTAATCCTTACTTGTACCCCACATCTCTATAATATAATAAAATATTTTAAAAAATAATAGTATAGTTATAACAACTGCCGTTCACTGAACACACCTGTGTCAGACACTAGGTGACAGGCTTTATGTATGTATGATTTCACTGACAGTCCAGAAATAAGACCCAACACTATCCCTGTTTTATGAATGAAGATACTAAGATCAGAGATGTTCAGTATCTTGCGCCAAGAACACAGTAAGTGAGAGAACTGAAACTTGAACTGGCAGCCTCTGGAGCCCACATTCTCAGGAAGCTATGGGGGGTATGTGTGGTAGACACCCTCTCCCCACTCTCCTCCTTCCCTCCCTTACTCCTAGCCTTCTTCCCTCTTCTCCTTTCTCCCTGTCTCCCTCTCTCTTCCTCCCTCTTTCTCCCCTCTCTCTCTCTCCCTCTGTCTCTGTCTCTCTCTCTCTCCATCTCTGTTTCTGTCTGTCTCTCTCTCCCTCTCTCTCTCTCTCTGAACCTGGTGCACAAGTGTCTGTCTTGTCGCCCCTCTCAGTCTGCTGGCGTGGCCTCTGGTCCTTCCAGGCTCCTAGCCATGGCTGCCCGTGGACGCAGCCACCCATGCCCTTCAGACTTGCCAGGCAATCCCGCCAGGGCTTGCTGCCCACTGGGAGCCCATTAGTCGAGCCATCCTATGGCAGGATTATGCTGCCGCCGCAGTGCCATCCAGGCCCAGCTGCCGGGCTCGTGTGCAAATTGGTGCTGATTTGATTAGCTTGTTTAGTCCTCGTAGCTGAGGGGAGCCAGCCTCGGCCACCAAATGACATTCTGCTGCTTGCAACTCTGTAATCGCTTTTGGAAGGGATATTATGTTAATATATCACACGAGAGCCTCCGATCATGCAGGATGATGGGCGGCCAGGCCCGGGCCATATGGTGAGTCCGAAGCCCTCCTTTGTAATCCTGCGTAATTGAAATCCTCTGCCTTATTCAAATTCACAAAGTCTTCCATCTGATGGGCATGGAGGGCCCCTTGGCAATTTGCTTGCCAATCCTTATGCGGAGGCTATTTGGGTTATGAAGAGTATAGGCGGGGATTCATGCCAGAGAAACATGACCCTTTTTAGGAACAAAAATCTCTGGCACCTGATTGTTTAAGAAGAAAACAACAACCACGAAAGCAATAATAGCAACTTCTAGTTACTAAGCAGTTCCAAGTTCCAGGCCCTGAGATACAGGCTTGACAAAAGATAAGATGCTTTAGGGCAAACTGCCAGGCATGTATTGCTCCCATTTGAAAGATGGAGCAACTGAGACTCAGAGAGAAAAGTGGAAGTGCCCGAACCTCCCCATGTCTGTCTGAACCCAAGTCCTGCTGGGCTAGACTCAGCTGGGAGGGGTTTTTGAGAATAGCAACAGTCCTCAGACAGCTACCATGTAATGCAGCACTTGGCAAACTTGAGCAAGTGTCAGAAATCCTTGGAGGTCTTTAAGACGTAAATCGCTGGGTCCCACCCTCAGAATTACTGCTTCATAGGTTTGGAGGGGAACTCGGGCATCTGCATTTCCAACAAGTTCCCAGGTGTTGCTGCGGCTGCAGGTCCTGGGACCACATTTTGAGAACCACTGTTCTAGCAAATTCTACTGCAACCTGGTGCTGCCCAAGTGTGAGAGGCAGGTATTTTCACTCCCATTTTTCTGATGAGAAGCTGAGGCTTGGCTATATGAATTCACTTCCTTAAAGTCTCTTAGCTAGGGCATAGGATGTGAGCGGTGGTGACTGTGTCTACAGCAAGAAGGTCACAGAGCTAGGGCTCAGTCCAGCCCTTCTGATCTGTCATGCAAAGGGAGGCAGATGTTACCTTTTTATGTTGCCTCTGCCTGACATCTGGAGGGTGTGTCTATGCTTGCTTCTTACAGGTCACTCACAGTTTCCTGCAGGCCTTGGCGTGGTCAGCTTGGCTGTGGCCATCGTGGGCTCCTGTTGGGTGGATGTGTGTGGCAGGCCTGCCTGTCCTTCCTGAGGGCTGACTTGGGTCTTGAAGTCACTCTGTGTTTGCATGCAGGGGCACTGAGCTGGGATAGGCAGCCTGAACCACCAGAACCCAGGGCAGGTGGGGAGCTGAGCGGCTTGGGGCAGAGTCTGTGGGCTCAGTTCAAGTCCAGGGTGATGCAGACTCTGCAGGGAAGCTGTGATCACTCACTAGAGGCTCCCCCAGACCGCTCCTTACCTAGCAGTCAAGGTCTGTCCCAGGTGGCTGGTCAGATAATCATTGTTCAACTTCCCCTCCCTTCCCCACTCCCACTCTTGCCTGCCTTCCACATTCCCACCAGGCGAAGGCAAAAAAAAAGCCAGCTCGGGCCTGGAGCCTCTCAACTCTGACTTACAGAAGACACAGTGCTCCCGTCAGTCCTGGTTTATAGGTGCACAAACTGAGACTGGGAGTGGCTCCTGCCAAACGTTGCCCAGCTGGAAAGTGGGACAGAACAAGGATTTGAAAGGGATACAGACCAAGTCCAGGCTTTGGCTCCTCTGTCTCCCTCCTCCTTGTCCCTTTCCTTAAGACAGTAACGGGCATTTGTCAGGCCCCTGGAGGAGAAATACTGTTTCAGTGATTCCCAAGCCTACTTGCCAGTTGAAACATCTTTCATCTCTTTCTTTTTGTTTTATAGTGCAGAGCACCTTGTGGGAATCAAATACTAGAGAACAGAGGACCCCTGACTTGTCCCCTGGTCCTCAACACACCATCCTTACAGCTGGGTGCCTGTGATGTGCCCACTGGGCTGGAAGCTCTGGAGGGGCAGGGAGGGGACCTGACTACTGTCTACAGTGCTGTGTCCCCAAGACCAGCACAGGGGTGGACCTGTTGCTCAATGTATTTATCACTGTGTGACAGCGAGTTCATATGGGATAGAGAAGGATTTCTGAAACTTTTCTAACCTGGGTTCCTTTTGCTAAACACAAATGTATATATGTATTTGTATGTCGGTGGCAAATGCTCATATCTTATAGCTCAAAGTGGCCCACAAAGCCATCCTCTGCAAGCCTTGCCTGCTGACCTGGAGAAATAAATGCCTGTTCTGCCAGGTGGCTTGGCACACAAGGACATCGGTGGAAGCAAGGGCCTCAGAGTTCTCAGATCTGAGTCCTATTCGGCCCCTCAGAGCTGGGAGACTATGGGAGAGTTCTTTGTCCTCCCCATGGGCCTCCTTCTTTCCCTCCCAGGTTTTTGTGCCAGTTCAGGAGGAACGCCAGCCTCTGGGACAGTGGGCCATCCTGTGGAGATGAGTTGCTCTTATGGCCACGTTGGTGAGGGTGAGAATTTGGACTAAATGAGGAGAGATGTCACAACCCCTTGGGGAACCCCTAAGTCTGTGCTGTCTAAAGTGGTCACCCCTTGCCACATGTGGCTATTTACTTTCAACTAGTTAGACATTCTTTTTCTTTCTTTCCTCTCTCCCTCCTTCCCTCTTTCTCCTCTTTTTTCTTTCTCTCTCTCTCTCTCTTTTCTCTTTCCTTATTTCCAGTCAAGGTCTCACTATCTCACTATGTTACCCAGGCTGGAGTGGACACAGTCACATCTCACCAAAGCCTTGACCTCCTGGGCTCAGGCAATCCTTCTGCCTCAGCCTCCCGAGTAGCTGGAACTGCAGGCATGGGCCTCTGTGCCTGGGTAAATTTCTTATTTATTGTAGAGACGAGGTCTCGCTATGTTGTACAGCCTGGTCTGGAACTCCTAGATTCAAGCAATCCTCCTGCCTAGGCCTCCCAAAGTGCTGGGATTATAGGTGTGAGCCACTGAGCCGGGCCTCAACTGTTACATTAAATAAAATTAAACAAAGTTCCTCCAGCATAGTAGCCACTTTGCTAATGAATGGGCAGCTACCATGTTGGACAGCTCAGACAGGGACGTGTCTACCACAGCAGAGACCCCAAAGGGACAGTGCTGAAGAAGTTGTGCCACATTAATTGTTGTAGTGTCCTCTGACATGGCTGGTGACACATAGCCCATTGGCAGTCTTTTGGTTCTGCTGTGAGGAAAAGGGGGGAACATGCATTTAAAGCTCTCTACTACATGATTTCATGACCTCCTACTTTTTTTTTTAAGTTGGAGTCTCTCTGTCACCCAGACTGGAGTGCAGTGGCATGATCACAGCCACTGCGGACTTGGTGGCCTCAGTCCTTCTATCTCAGCCTTCCAAGTAGCTGGGACCACAAGTGCATACCACCACACCCAACGACATTTTTGTTTTCTTGTAGAGAAGCAGTCTCACCAAGCTGCCCAGGCTGGTCTCAAGCCCCTGGGCTCAGGCAATCATCTTCCCTTGGCCTCCCAAATTTCTGGGATTACAGGTGTGTGCCACCATGCCTGGCTTACTATTTTTTAAGAAACAGATACTCAGAAGACTTGAAGAGTTGACTGAAACAAGCTAGGCATCCTCTCTCCCACCTTATTCTATCACTTGCTCCATAAACCTTTTTGAGTACCTGAGAGCAGCCTGGACCCCAGAACAGCTCAGGTCAGCGTCACAATGTCCCACAGTGTTGGTGATATCCAGATGAATGAGACTTTTACACTACTTCCTGGACTGGCATCTCTGGCTTCTGGACCGCATCAAGATCACAAGTTCATCTCTCTCCTAGAGCACTGGCCTGCCACATCTCACCGCCATAAAGGAGGAGGGTGACCCACTGACCAGCTGACTCTCCCTGTGAGTTTCCATCTCCCAAGGAACACCCTGGTGTCCACTAGCACTCTCTGCGCCATCCTGTTAGCAACAATGGCCATTGTGTTTGTGTGTCTACCTGGGGCTCAAATTCTGCCCCTGCAACTCATCAGCTGTGTGACATAAGCATGTGATATCGGCTTGAGCCTTTGTTGATGCTTCTGGAAAGCAGGCATCTGTGACCTCGCTCACTGTGTGGCAGTGAGTTCACATGGGATAGAAACGAGTTTCTCAAACTTTTCTCACTGAGGCCTTTTGCTAAACACAAACATCCCTGCCTTTCTTCTCAGAGCCTCACCTCTCCAAGTCCCGATGACAAGTATCTATGCATATCCACCAGCCAAGAACACTTCGTCCATTTTTACCACAATTTGTGTTATGATATGAAAGGTGTTTTGTTTTCTAAAAATATACAGCGATGTTATCCCGCTGGCTCTGTTGTTCCAAACTCTATCTCCTCTCCTCATCTTTCCCGTCAGGATCTGGTACACCTGTCAAAGATGAGCCCACGTTGCAGATGTAACAGGCAGGCAGTGCCTGGCTATGGGCAGACGTGACAGACACACACTAGACAGTGGATTTCTTCCATGCAGCAGAAACAGGACCTGCAGGCAGACCCTGCAGCCTTGACTGGATGAAGGTTAACCAGAGCCTTGTTACCAGGAGCTCCTCTGCAGACCCCCGAGTAGATCAGGCCTCACTTACAGCCTCACATAGTTTTCTTCACTTTCCTTAAAATAGACTTTAGTTTTTGGAGCAATGTTAGGTTCACAGAAAGATTGCTCAAAAAATGCAGAAAGTTCCAGTCTATTCCTCCCTCACTCTCCCAGTTACCCTATCACTAACACCGGAGTGGTACATTTGTCACAACGGGTGAACCCAATGGGTACACCCAATGAGTACATTATGTATGTATGTATGTATGTATGTATGTATGTATGTATGTATGTATTGAGTTGGAATCTCACTCTGTCGCCCAGGCTGAAGTACCATGGCACACTCATGGCCACTCCAGCCCTGACCTGCTGGGATCTGGCGATCCTTCCGCCTCAGCCTTCCAAGTAGCCAGAACTACAGGTGTGCACTACCACGTCTGGCTGACTTTTGATTTATGGTAGAGATGAGGTCTTGCCAACCCGCAGGCTCAGGTAATCCACTCGCCTCAGCCTCCCAAAGTACTGAGAGTAGAGACCGAGTCACCGAGCCTGGCCAAGGTACATTATTATGAGCTGGTGCCCAGAGTTGACATCAGGGTTCACTCTGTGTGTTATGCAGCTTCATGCGTTTTGACAAACATGCTGTATCCACACCTGCCATTATAGTCTCCCACCAAATAGTCTGACTGCCCCATGCTCCACTTACCACCCTCTTCTTCTACCTTAGGCCTAATTTTCTTCACTGTTTCTTCCAAGTGCTCATTGCAGTTGTGATGATGAAATTGTGGGGTTACTCGATTAAAGTCTCCCCCACCACGGGACTGTAAGCAACTTTATGCTGGCAACCACCATCCTGGACTTTCTCAACCCTGTTTCCTGGGGTTTATCACAATGAGTGACATATGTTGGTACCTGGAAACACCTTGTTGAACAAACGAATGAATGAATGAGAAGTGAAGTGGAGGGAATGAAGGAGGCTGGTGAGAGGTGGTGTCAGGGTGCCAGGAGGAAGTCCCGCCCAGGAGCCTTCCTGTTAGGACAATGAAACAACAAAGCTAAACCGGTCCCTGTCACAGTGACTGGCAACCTGTGTTGAGGGTTATTCTGGAGGTGGGTGGTGTGGCTCCACCTTGCCCCATCAGGATGACAAGGACAGGAGCAGGGAATTGATGTCACCGGAGCCAGGCCCTGAGACGGCACGACAGGGCTCAATTCATCACTGTCTTAGCTGTCGTGACTTTTGGAGTCACCTCCAGATTTCTTGGCTCAGTAAATGATTAAGCAGTTAAATAAAGACAGGCTCATTAAGGAAGCATGCTTCCCTGCGTATCTGCCCCAGTTACTCCTAAATTTAATCTGTTCACGAGCCAATTTCCAGGACAAACACGTACTGGCTTTTTTCTCTCCAGAGCCGTAACCTTGAAGACATCCATTGGCCTGGCTGGTCCTGATGTCCCTCTCCCACATCCTCTGACACCAGACAGAGGGGCTCCTTCCCCACGCCCAGCAGATCCCGTGGGCCACTTGAAAGGGGGCAGGGCACTCGTGGGGACTTTGTGCCAGCAGGCAGGGCTGGGCCCATGAAAGCGCCCTTTCTTTCTTTGTCACACGACTGCTCCTGGCCACGGGGTGCTCTGGGGCATAATCGGATTGAGTTTCCTTGGCCAACAGGTTGGCTTTGTTCTCTTGTCCAGACTTTCATCCGCTTGGCTCCTGAGTTGCTGCTTGACTGCTCTCTGACCTGGATTCACTGAGGACACATCAGGCCTTTGCCATGGGGTTCAGGGGGGTGGTCAGAGCCACCGGCTGGCTGAGGGCGGGGTGGGCCTGATGGGGAGGATGCAGCAAGGGGCCAGGCCAGCCCACGCAGCATCTTCTGATGTCAAATAGCCCGGGCCCTGAGCCCTCTTGCCCTTGGAGGGTGAGGACATGTACCTCCCCTGGGCTTCCGGCATAGGCGTGACTGAGTAAAAACCTCCCGAGGCTGCAGCATTTTTAGTCAGTCGGACAAGAAGGGACCCTCCCACTCATCTCCCAGGGCTCTGCCATCCCTCTGAGCAGTCCTGGCTCAACATCCATATTCCTTATGTTGGTCTCAGGGCTTCTATGTGTGGTGGAAGGAAGTTGTGTTGGTTAAAATTACCAGTTTGAAATCCCTTTTCCCTGAATGCTGAGAAAGTGCCATTCAAGGGAGAGTTCCTGTTTGTCTAGTTAGCTTCTGAGTGAAGACTCAGGTCTTATTCAACAAGGAAGAGCCACCCACGTGTTCTGCCTTGAATTTTCAGAGGGGAGGTCAGGGCTCCGATAGCTTCTTCCATTCCTGGGCACAGATGGGGCCTGCTTGTACTTGGAACTTGGGTCTGTAGTCCTGCTCACAATCACACATCTCCCTCCCCTGCCAACTGCCCCTGGTGTCTTGTCTGCGATGTCCCCTTCCTGGGTATGAATGCGGCTTCCATGGCTACAGGTTGGGGATCACGGTCCTCCCTGAACCAGTCCCAGGGTCCAACCTCTCTGGGATGCTAGCATTGTTCCAGGAATGGTGCCATAGTTGGCTGGGGTTACGAACAAAATCCCATAGACTGGGTGGCTTAAGTCAGGGGTCCCTGACCCCTGGGTTCCATGACCACACAACAGGAGGTTAGCGGCAGGTGTGCAAGTGAATCTTCAGCTGTATTTATAGCCATTCCCCATTGCTCGCATTACTTCCTGAGCTCTGCCACCTGTCAGATCAGCTGCAACATTTGATTCTCATAGGAGCATGAGCGCTAGTGTGAACTGCACATGCAAGGGCTCTAGGTTTCATGCTCTTTATGAGAATCTAATGCCTGATTATCTGAGGTGGAGCTGAGGTGGTGATGCTAGCGCTAGGGCGTGGCTGCAAATACAGATTAACATCAGCAGTGAAGTTTGCACAGAGACCATAATAAACCAAGAGCTTGCAGACTCATATCAAAATAATAATTATTTCACCATATATAATAATGTAATAATAACAAAAATAAAGTGCACAATAAATGTAATGCACTTGAATCATCCCAAATCCATCCCCCCACCTCCCTGGTCCATGGAAAAATTGTCTTCCATGAAACTGGTCCCTGATGCCAAAAAGGTTGGAAATCACTGACTTAAACAATAGAAATGTATTTCTCACAGTTCTAGGGGCTGGAAGCCCAAGATCAAGGAGTTGGCTGATTTGGTTCCTGGTGAGTGAGGGCTCTCTTCCTGACTTGCAGACAGCAACCTTCTAGCTGTGTCCTCACATGGTGGAGAGAGAGCTCTGGTGTCTCTTCCTTTTTTTATAAGGGCACAAATTCCCTCATGGGGGCCCACCTTCATGACCTCATTGAAACATATCACCCTCTCAAATTCCCCATCTTTTAATACTGTCACATCAGGGGCTTACAACTTAGACATATAATTTGGGGGGAACACAATTATTCAGTCCATAAAAAATGGCCCACACTAAGCTAATCAGCACCTTATCTGGGCCTGTTGGGGTCCTGCCTGGGTTTTTGGGGGTTGTTTGGTGGGTTTCTTTTTGTCTTTTAACAGGAACTGGGAGCTCTGTTAGAAGGTGAGGTGACAGCTGCAGAAGGCCACCTTCTTGCCTAGCAGAGGAGACCCTCTTAGAATAGGAAAGAATGAAGGCTGTAGAGAGCAGAGGTGGGAGGTCAGAAGTTTTGGACATCTTTGCCTCCCTGGACCCACTGGGCCTCAAGGTCTGTCTCCTGTCTGTCTCTTCTGTATTTATATGTGTCAGCCAATAAATCCCCTTTTTTTCTTCACATGTATTCATGTTCTATTTCTCTTCCTTGCAAGTGAAAGAATGTCAACAACTCCAAGACTGGGTTAGGATTGGTTCTCTTCTTCTCTTGGGAGATGGAGCTGCAGGATGGTGGGGAGGGGAGTGGCAAGTAGTGTGTGTTACTCTGGGTAAGATCCTCAACTTCCTGTGCCTCCATTTCTTGTCTGTAAAATGAGGCCAATAATAGTACACACCTAGCACAGTCGGTTATGAGGATTAAGTGAGCTGTGTACGTGAGGGGCTTTGAATGTACATGGTGTGCAGTCTGCTCAGTATGTGTTAGAGTCATTGCTGTAATCTCCCTCGTGTCTTGTGGCATGTGAACAGAGCCTTACGTGGCCCAAGTGCTGAAGGAAATGGACAAACCCTGAGTTAGAAGCAATATGCTCTCGTGACCTAGTTAGTAACCGGCTGGCGGATTTCTGGTCTGCTCACAAATGAGGGGTCTCTGGGTGCCCGCTGAGTCCTGGGAAATGCCTGGGGGACTGGCCTAGGCCTGTCTGTCCTGGGCTTCCCCTCTCTAATCTTCCAGGTTGGCTACACCAAGGCTGATTTGGGCTCAGCTGTGCCTTGCATGTGACAGAGAAGTAGAAAGAACACTGAACTTACAAGCCAGCAGTTCTACCCCACAGCTTCCTGAAGGAGCTCATGCACATGTGGGCAGGAGGCAGCACTAGGGTGTCCAGAACAGCACAGCATTGATGGCCAGAGCTGGATACCACCCAAAGACCCACTAGCAGGATGGTCGATCCATCAGATAGGGCAAACGCACACCATGGAACATGTCATGTGCTGGTGAGAGTGGGTGAGTTACAGCCACACGAGTCAACGTGGATGAGATGGAGGCACATCTCCAAGTGGCAGAAGAACCAAAGTGAATTTTTTAAAAGTGTTTTATTTTTTATAGAGACAAGGTCTTGCTATGTTGCTCAGGTTGATTCCGAACTCCTGGGCTCAAGTGATCCTCTCGCTTCAGCCTCCCAAAGTGCTGGGATTACAGGCATGAGCCACTGCACCTGGCAAAAGATACATTTTTAATAAAGTTTGAAAACAAGCAGACCAAGCCCTGTGCTGTTTAGGGACACATTCACGTTTGGCAAAGACCGAAAGCAAAGCAAGGGAATGGGACAACGATGAAATTTGGGTGCCATAATGTAGTCATGTCTTGGTGGATGGTGGGGGGAGTGGGGAGGGTGTCAGAATGGTTCCCAACTCGGCTTCCATGACTTGGGCAAGTTCTAGTTCAGTCATGGAGGAGTGGGTTCATGGCTGTTTGATTTATTATTATGCTTTATTGCTTAATATAAACTGCATATGTTCCTTAGTATATAGTCTTTCTTTGGCTTGTATTTGCCATCAGATACAGATATTTTTGTTTCTACTTTCTCAAACTCCTGCCTCAAATGATCCTCCCAGTTTGGTCTCCCAAAGTGCTGTGATTACAGGTGTGCGCCACCATGCCCAGCCTTGCTTTCCATGTTGTATTCCCTTTTCTTTTTAATGAGTAGAGATCATTTTATCTCTGAAAAAATAAATTTAAAAAATTTTAAGCGCACTGGACTTGGAGTCCAAAGCCATAGATTTGAAGTAGCTCCTTCCCACAACCACTGTCATCGCCAGATCCCTGCAACTGCCTCTTCCCGGCCTCCAACCTCATCCTCTCCTCTTCAGCGTCTCTTTGGTCTCAGAGGAATTTTTGTAACCATAGATGGCATTAGGTCACTTTCCTGATTAAAACCTCCTGCTTCCTGTGGCTGAGTCTATCTCTGTCTTTTGTAGCCAGGTGTAGAGTTCCCTGAACCACAAACCTGCCTTCTGTGTTGTGCCTTTGCTCAAGCTGTACCTGGGAGAACAAGGCAGGTCTAAGCAGCTGTTTCTGAGGCTCGGAGCCCAGCACCAGACCAGATCTGAGCTCTGTCTTCTACCATGAATTCTTCCCCAAATGACTTTTCTGCCCTTGACTGATTATTCAGGGCTCATTTCACATAACGCCTCTTCCAGGAAGCCTTCCCTGATGCCTACTCTTTGTCCTCCCAGCTCCTCTCGTAACCCCTATCAAAGTATTCTAAACTTTCCATAGTGCTTGAAATTATCTGTATATGTGTCTCCTCCATTAGACTGTAAGCTACCCAAAGGTGAGAACTGGTTATTATTTTGGTTTGTTTCAGTAGTAACTGCACAGGTCCTGGCACGGTGGCACAGGAATGTTAGTTGAGGGGCAGGATTTTATTTGTTTTGCTCATATGTGAATTCTAAGTGTCTAGAAGAGGGCCTGGCAGAGGGTAGACATGCCATTAGTGGTTAATGAATGAATGAATGAATAGATGCTAACTGAGTGGAAGTCTACTACTTAGAATCTGTGTGAGCTTGGGTGAGACACGTAACCTCTCTGAGCCTCCTTTTCTTTCTCTCTGAATGGGGATATTAGTAGTACTGTGCTTGAGGTCACTGTGAGTCGGTGAAAAGATGCATGTGACAGAGCCCAGCACATGTCAGGCACACAGCTTGGGCTGGTTGCTTATGAATCTAAGTCTGACCCCAAAGGCCTCAGACAAGTTCCCAGTAGGCTTTGAGGCCGTCCGTCTGCACTCAGAGGCCCCTCTCAGCCTCCCTGTGTGGTCCATGGGAAAGGGAGACACAGGTCTGTCATCCTGCTCCTCGGCCAAGGGCCAGTGACCTCTGGGAGACACCTCTCACTGCTGGGTCAGCAGATCTGTTGATGACTGGGCAGCATCACCGAGTCCCCAGAGCCCAGCTGGTCAGTGCAGCCAAGGTCACGGTCCCCATTCCCTGAATGACTCTTTCTTTAAATAGAGGCAAACACTTCTGTGACAGTCACAGGCAGCCCCTAACTCAGCCAGCTGCATGACTGCTCTCTCAGGTTCCTCTGGAGTCTAAAATGCCAGAGGGGAGGCAGCATGGAGGTAGAGTCATACAGCTTTGGGTTCCAGTGCTCCCACTTCTAACTGTGTGACCCTGGGCAAGTGACTTCACACCTCTGAGCCTCAGTCTCCACATCTGTGAAATGGGAAACAAAACCTATCCAAGGAGGATATTATGAGTAGAGATAATGCATGTAATCCTCCCAGTTAAGTGGCCTTCGCTAAAGTGTTCTATAATTATCAAACACATAATAAAATGGAAAACTATAAGACATACTGGTTGTACGACAGAGTCTGAGGCTGGGGATGACTGCACTTGGGTGGACTTTCTTATGTGGAACTGACCTTCAAGTTCTGTGCACGTGTGCTTCTGCGTGTGTGTGCATCTGTGTGTTATATATAGACAGACATATACGTCCACAAATAGACACTTTGCATTATATAAGAAATGATATCACAGGGAAATGTGTAGGTATTATTGAGCATGTTCATATAAATGAGTGAACAAAGAGATGGCAGGGATGCCAGATGAGCTGTACAATCTGCCCAAACCCAGGTGTCTATCTTACTGTCGCTGGTGCACACAGAGAGGGCTCAGGACGTGACCTCCATGCCCTGAGCACCTGCTCCCCGCATGCAGCACATGCCCCTGTGGCCTTGCTGCTGCCGCCGCCACGCTGAGCTGATCCTGTCCCTCAGCCAGGACCGACTTTCATAGTACAGCAGATTTCTCCTTCACAGCACTTGTCACAGTTGACACTTCATATTTATTTGTAATGGTCACTTTACGTGTTTCCTTCACTAGACGGATGGTTAGCTACATTGAGGTCAGCGGTCTCATCTGATTTTGCTCTGTTTGCTTTGCAGCACCCCTTAGGTTGTGTGGTGCAGTGTAGATGCTTGAAAGAAGAATTGAATAAATGGATGGGTGGATAGTCAGATAAATGGACAGATGACTGGTTGGATGGATGGATGAGTGGTTGTGTGGATGAATGATTCAATGGATGGTCAGGTGGATGATAGATGGATGGGTAGATGGATAGAGGGAAAATGGATGGATGTATGGAAGTATAGATGGATGAATGGATGGTTGGAAAGATGGATGGAAGATGAATTAATGGAAGATGGATGGATGGATGGATGGATGGATGGATGGATGGATGGATGGATGGATGAATATCACAGACTTTCTCTAAAGAAGCATACCGTCTATTTAGACTCATAAGATCTAGACCCAGAAAATGATCTGTGATAACTTAAGACATTGTGTGGTCAAGGGTCCTCTGCCCAGTTATGGAAGAAACTATTTCTGTGAGATGAATCGAGAGGAGGAAGGTCTTGTGGTCGGCAAGCGTGGAGGGAGGCCCACGATCGTCTCCTTGAAGAATGGTCCTTGGGTTTTTTTTGTTTGTTTTTTGTTTTTTGAGTTGGAGTCTCACTCTGTTGCCCAGACTGGAGTGCAGTGGCCGCTCCCGGCCACCGCAGCCTCGATGCAGACCTGCTGGGGGCTCTGGCGATCCTTCCGTCTCAGCCTTCCGAGTAGCTGGAACTACGGTCCTTGTTTCTATCAAGCAGGAGATACATTTTCAAAAGACCAAAGGGCAGACTTTTCCAATTGTCAACAACTTCTCGGTGTCTTTGCGGAAACTCAGTACTGCATCGTTTCAATTCCTCGTGCCAGGCCCTGTGCCAGGTTCTGAGGGCACAGAGGTGAACCAGAGGGCCTCTGTCTGAGAGCCTCAGAGACGGGGGAGGCAGAGCTATAAACAGTGAAACCAGGCCGGCCACAAGAGAGGCAGAGCAAAGAAGAAACAAAATGACCCAGTCATTTTGGTGGGTACAGGTGGTTGGACAAAAAGGAGGGAGAAGGTATGTTGTGTTTAAACTGACTCCTGAGGGGTTGGTGGGAGTGTCCCCACTCTGTCCCAGTGAGGGAAATTTTCCTGGTAGAGAAAAAAGTTCAGGCAAAGCAGAGGCCCAGGTGAGAGATCGTGGCTCCCTGGCCTGAGAGCCAGCTGCTCACGGGGGAAGTGAGAGAAGAGTTTGGGGATTTGTTGCGGGGGATGCCTGCTTGGCCGAAGTTGGTGGGGAGCTCTTGGTGGCATTTAAGCAAGAGGGGGACCTGGTCAAACTTGAGGAAAGGGACAGAGGGGGTGAGTTGGGAGGGAGGTCATGGCAAGTCTGCAAGTGGCACAGGTCTAAGCAGAAGCAGTGAACTAGGAGGTCAGAGAAGGATACCCCACACATCTTGGGCAGGGCATCCTCGTGCATTCATCTCTGAAAGCGGGAGGGAAGCAAGGAAAGGCTTATTATCCCTCTGTCCAGAGCAAATCACAGGCTGAGGAGGTGGTGATTGCCTTTCCTGCTCCAGGAGCCTCAAGTAATCTGACCTACCCTTGTCCCCCACCCCCATAATGTCTGTCCTGGGATCCACCTGTCAACCAGACGCAGAAAGGAAGGGCAAACCATGCAGAGCTACAGGGAGGCAGAGCACAGGACCAGCTTCCCCTGGGATTGGGGTGGGGGAGTGAGGGGGGCTTGATGGGCAGGCAAGGGGCTTGAGACAGGGGAAGAACATGGAAAACTGA
Organism: Cephalopachus bancanus; assembly: GCA_027257055.1. Taxonomy (NCBI): domain Eukaryota; kingdom Metazoa; phylum Chordata; class Mammalia; order Primates; family Tarsiidae; genus Cephalopachus; species Cephalopachus bancanus. The sequence continues at coordinate 1,463,440 of JAPVLO010000007.1, forward strand.
GGAACGTAACCCTTGGCAAAATCCAAAAGAAGAGGGATACCAAGAAAGGTTATAACCACAGCCATGGGCAGGAGTTTCTAGTTCTAAGCAGATGTTAGGGGGAAGGTTTCAGAGGGAACATATTTACCAGGAGAATTCTGGGAGAAATGACTCAGGGTTCCACAACAGCTAATATGGTATGGATGGTTTGGAACATGTATATATCTTTATCTCCGAAAATACTGTTTGTTTTTTTAAAGGAGATCCCCTAGGGCCAGAATCACAAATGCATGCCTACAGGACAGCAGGTTCAAAACACAATAGCTCAAGCATCACAGTCAACTGCAAGTGACACTAAACTGCAGCATCCAGGACACAATAGAGAGGAGGAGGGATGCACAAAATAGATAGCACAGATCCATAAAGACATAGCAGCAGGTAAGTTCCCACTGTGGCCACCATGTAGGAATATGGGACTGGGTGGCCGTGTTTTCTGATTTCTCAAAAAAAATTCAGAAATATGGGTTTTTAGAGGAAACCTCCTGATTTGTAAATGGTAGCAGCTAGTTCCTTTTTTTTCAAGCCATCGTTACTAGCCACCCTGTGCAAACAAACAAAACTCACACAACCAGTGGAGTGTCTGTGGGTCCTTCTGCTCCCTGACAACTTTGCAAACACACACCATGTCAGGCCTGCTGCCTTTGCCAGTGTCGGCAGCCCTCCCCCGAGGGGTCTGGAGAGAGTGTGGGACTGGGGTCAGTTGTGGCATTTATGTGTGGTGGGGTTCCACCTCCAATGTGCGTTCTTGAGCAAACTGCAATGTCTCCAGGCCTCAGTTTATCCTACTGATAGCATGGCAGAGAGCTCTCCATGGGTCTTTCTGGCCAAAATTCTCTTCTTTTTCAACGTCTCCAAGTCACTAACACCGTCTGCTGATGTTAGGCCCTCTGCCACTCACTCGAAGTCCCCTGCCCAAGATCACGCAGCTATGCACACAGAAAAGACTGAATTCCAGCCCACACCTCACTGACTTCAAAGGTCATTGGCTCAGTGACTAACCTGCCTTCAGTGAAAGCAAATCACTAAATAATTCAGGCAGCTCTCAGGGAAAGAGAATATGTTGGGTTCCCCTTAGGGTGCCAAGGGACTTCAAGGAGATCCTCATTGTTCTTTCTTATAGCTCATGTGGCAGTATTTCTCTCTGACCTTGTAAAAGGTCAGGACCTTGTAAAAGGCAGGAAACAGAGGGCTTCACAAAAGGCAAGAGGAATGAACAACATTAAATGCACTAGGGGTCTTCCCCTAAACTGCAAGCAGGCCCACCAGGCATCAGTTGGCAGAAGCGCAGAGGCACCCCTAGGGAAAGAATCACCCCAAAAAGCAAGAGAGTGAGATGCACTACCATGCCGAGAACTCAGGCTCGGCTGGGGAGGGGCAACTCAATACAGCTAAGTAGCCGTTACTTTCCCAGAAGCGGGGACTGGAGGACCTAGAAAGCTTATTTCATTAGTGTCTGTTGGACTCTGTGAGCACACAAGGCTGTTCCCCCCCAGATTGCTTACCCTTCAGTTTTTCAAATGTCATCACTTTCTACTCGCTTGTTGAAGTCAGAAACCTGGGATTACCCTTGTCCTTTTCTTTCCGCTCAAGTTTTAAATTTGTTTCGTTGCCAAATTTTGTGACTCTCCCCAAAATGTCTCACATCTGCATCAACTTCTCTCTGTCTTCCCTGCCCATCCATGGCCCCTCGGTCATCCCTGCCCATCCACGGGCCTCCATCCTCTCCATCTGTCCATGGCCTCTCTGTCTTCCCTGTCCATCCAAGGCCCCTCTGTCCTCCCATCTATCCATGGCCCCTCTGTCTGCACCGTTCGTCCTCTGCTGGTCTCTGCTTTCACTCCTGCTCTCTTCCAGTCGATTGGACACAGCAGCTAGAGAAATCTGTGTACAGAGCAGATCTGACCCTGTCACTCTTCTGCTTGAAGGCCCTTTGAAGGCTCCCAGGGCACCTTAATAAACCCAAGCTTCTCCTATGTCCTACAGATCCTTCCGCTATCTGCCCTCACACCATGCTCAGCCACCCTGGCATCTCTTCAGTTCCTGAAATATGTCAAGTGCTTTCTGGCTTCAGAGTCAGACCTACCTGGATTTGAATCCCAGGAAATCTTGAGCAAGTGACTTCACCTCTTTGAGTTCTACTCTATCTCTGAAATGGGTATACCTGTGCAGTCTCAACCAATAGGACATATGCAGATCACTCCTGTGCTTTAATGCTCCAACCTCAGGGGAGAAGGAGGAGTGAGAGGGCTTCAACTCATCTGACAATCTTACCTTCACCCTCTCCTTGAACAAAAACAGGATAAGTCAAAGACACTCATGAAGTTTGGCTTCTTTTTGAGTGAGTCGTACAATCAAATATCAACTGTTTTCTCTTAAAAAAATTACAAAATCCAGCTGGGCTCGGTGGCTCAGCCTGTAATCCCGCGCCTTTGGGAGGCTGAGGTGAATGGATTGCCTGAGCCCGAAGGTTCGAGACCTGCCTGGGCGGGCGAGACCTCATCTCTACAATAAATCAAAAAATCAGCTGGGCGTGGTAGCTCATGCCTGTAATTCCAGCTACTTGGAAGATTAAGGCGGAAGGATCGCCAGAGCCCAGCAGGTTGAGGCTGCGGTGGCCGGGAGCGGCCACTGCACTCCAGTCTGGGCAACAGAGTGAGACTCCAACTCAAAAAAAAAAAAAAAAAATTACAAAATCCATACCGCTTTATTGTGAATTTTGTGTTAATCACTCCTTTGTTTCTTTTTATGCTTTTGTGACCTATTTATGGATTCCTAAACAACGTACAGCTAGTTTTGCCTGGTTTTGGACTTTGTGTGAATGGAATCCTGCTGTGTGTCCTCTGTGACTTGTTTCTTTATTGGCGTCTGGATCTGGGGCTCACCCAAGCCCGTGCATGCAGCAGGTATTTACTCATTGTTACTGCCAGGTTTCCTACACTGGAGGAACACAGTCCGACTTTCTCATGTGTTCTGCTCTCTGTAGGCATTTGGGCTGTGCCACTTTTGCTACTGTGAACAGTCCTGCTGTGCACAGGCTTGTGCGTGTCCCCTGGCACCAGCACGTGAGAGTTCCCAGCGGGGCCGCAACCAGGTGTGCAGCTATGCCTTCCAGCTTGTGCTCCTGCTCAGCTTTCCTAGGTCAGGCCCACCATTTTCAAAGGGACTGATCCACGACGGTTCTCTCACCACATCCTTTGGCACCTCATTGTGGCTTGGATTCTCAAGAATTATCAGAGTATTGTTCAACACCTCTAGTTTCTGCATGCAGCCCACCAGGACCTCTGCTGAAATCCTGCTCAGACCCTCTTGGGTTGACTGCAGCTTGAACAAACCCAGGAACAATGAAGCCCACTTTTCTGGGATAAATTCCTCTAGAATAAAATTCAAAATCCTTGCAGTGCCAACACAACACCATCCCATGCACTGACCTGCCTGTTTCTGTTTGAACACTCTGGACATGTTCCATCTTGGGGCACGTACCCTTGGAGGCCTGCTGCAGGGACACTCTTCCCAGATCTTCCTTTCCCTGGCTCTTCCATCTCTCAGTCTACTCATTTCTGTGCCCGGGATCTCTAACCACCGTGTCTCAAAGACAGGCCACTTGGCCAGGCACGGTGGTTCACACTCGTAGTCTCAGCACTTTGGGAGGTCGAGGTGGGAGGATCAGTTGAGCCCAGGAGTTCAAGACCAACCTGGGCAACAGACCTCGTCTCTACAAAAAAAATTAAAACATTAGCTGGGCATGGTGGTGTACATCTGTAGTACCAGCTACTCGGAGCCTGAGATAGGCAGACTGCCTGAACCCAGGAGGTTGAGGTTATGGTGAGCCATGATCATGCAATTGCACTCCGGTTGGGTGACAAGAGTGAGACTCCAACTAAAAAAATAAAAGTAAAATGAAAAGCCAGGCCACTGCCCATGACTCTGCCCCACCCTGCTCTGTTTTTCTTACACACATGACCCCCCCAGTGCCTTATACATGGATGTGTTTTTCTGTCTCACACTCGTTTTGAGAGCTCTTCAGGTAGGGATGCATCTTGCTTCCCGCTGTGTTGAATGTGCCCAGGGTTGCACCTACTATGTAGTAGGCAGGACAGAGTTGCCCACGAATTCACAAATAAAGGAGTCACCCTCCAAGCTTTAAAACCTTGGCTTGGGATAGATCAAGAAACCTCTTATTAAACACTCCTTATTAAATTCCTCTGCAGAGATGAACAAAGTAACCTACACTCATAACGATGAGCAAAAACATATGATAATGACATAGATTATGCATGCACACACACGTGTATGAAAAGTGATCACTCCCTGTCATTTCAATCCACCTCTAATCCCCAGCAATCAGTGTTAGTAGCCTTCATGCTGACACATTAAAAAAAAACACAGGGTTTTTTAGATGCTTTTACCAAAAAATCAGGATTCTATTTTATTCTCTATCTTGTTTTTCTCCATTAACAATAAGATACTAGACATTAATTCAGATCATTGGCTATCTAGTGAAATTCTTTTTAACTGTGACCACAATTTATTCAACTCTTTCCTACTTGATGGACATGCAAAAGTTGTTTCCAGATTTTTGCTACTAGGAATGGTGCTACAATAAACATCTTGTTCTTATAAAAACTTGTAAACTAGTGTTTGTTATGTGGGATAAATTCCCATGTAAGGGATCACTTTATTAAGACATACATGTGTTTTCTTGCTTTTTTTCCCCAATCTGTTGCCCAGGCTGAAGTGCAGTGGCACAATCACAGGTATCTGCAGCCTCAGTCTCCTGTGCTCAGGTGGTCCTTCCGCCTCAGCCTCTCAAGTAGCCGGGACTACAGGCATATGCCATTATGACAGGCTAAATTTTTTATTTTTTGTAGAGATTGGGATCTCGCTATGTTGCCCAGACTAATCTTGAACTCTTAGTCTCAAGCAATCCCCTTGCCTCGGCTTCTCTAAGTGCTGGGATTACAGGTGTCAGCCACTGTGCCCAGACATACATGTATGTTAATAGATATGGCTGGGTTATTCCAGTAAGTCATGTATTCTGCCCCTTGGCTGTCCATCCGTGTGGATTTCTTTGCGCCTGACTTTTCCAGTCCCTTCCCTGCTCCCCACTCAAGGTTGCCAAGAAATTGCCAGGGGGCCCAGCTTCCAGGTACAGCTCCTACGAGGAGACACTCCAGCCCCATGCCCACAGTCACACCTGTAGTACCTCGACTGTTCTCTCTCCAACTGCTCAGTAAGACCAGGCCCAACCCAGCACAGTGGCTTTAGCAGCAAAGGTGGAGAAAGGACAAGGGATAGAAGAGAGAGGAGAGGAATGACCACAGGCACTGTGGTATAACCTCAATCCACTCCTGGGTTCTCATTTTATTCTGAGTCTCAGTCAATGTTCTACCAATAATGATGATGACAACAGTAACAAAAGTCACCATTTATAGCAGTGACTCTAATCAGGGGGAGATTTTACTCCCCAGGGGACATTTGGCAATGTCTGGAGACAATTTTGTTTGTCACAACTTAAAAGGGAGGTAAGGGTCAGGGATGCTGCTATATCCTACAATGCACAGGACCACTCCCATGACGAAGAATTGTGTAGTGCAGAATGTCGACAGTGCCAAGGCTGAGAACGCCTGACGTAGAGTGTGTGTACCATGTGGCAGGAGCTGTGCTGAGTGTTCCATGCATGCATTACCTAATTTAACCTTCACATGATGCTTTGAGCTAGATCTTATCATTACACCCACTTTAAAGGTGAGAAACAGGTTCAGAGAGGTGAAGTGACCTCCTTGGCATCCACAGCTATGGAGTAGCAGAGACAGCATTCGAATTCAGGATTGCTGGACTCCCTTATGCCAAATGGTCTTTGTGGGCCAGCTGGCTCTGTGCTGCAGGAGCAGTCAGGGGGTCCATACAAAGACTTGGTGGGTGGCCCCAGCCTGGATGTGACCTTGGTCATGCCTATGTACCTCTGGGACAATAGGGAGGTCTCCCTCTGACCCCTCCAGCCTTTGAGCTGCTTGTGGGACTGGGCAAGGGAGAGCTGACCAGGGGACAGGAGTATCTTCCTCCCTGTGATTAGGCACCTGGCTCAGGCCCAGCTCCCGGGCATCTTCTGGGGCTGGGATGCAGGCAGTCGAGGGGAGGATGATCCTCCTATGTCTGATGTGATGTTCCCAAGCCAAAGCTGGGCTGTTCTTGACTGCACCTGCGAGTACACATTTGCATCCTCTGCGTGTGTGCATGAGCGTGCATGCATGTGTGTGTGTGTGTGTGTGTGTGTGAGCTTGCCTGTGTGTACTTGCATGTGCCACAGTGGGTCTATAGATGTGCATGTCATTGTGAAAATGTGTTTGTGTCTCTGTGTGCAGGTTTGCCTCTGTACACGTGGTGTCTTTCTTTCTCTCTACATTTGCCTGTGTGTTTGATTATCCAGGCAAATATGTCTGCATGCATAACTCTATTTGATTACATTGACACTGCTGGTCCATGTGACCTGTGCGCGCTGGTGACTATGAGCAGTGGGTGTTGTATCTACGTGTGTATGAAGTGAGTCTGCATGTGTGTACACAAAGAAAGTGTATTGGTGTGTTTTGTGTATATGTTTGGGAGGACTGTGTATGTGTCTATATACGTCTCTGTGTTTGAATGCGTAGTCAGTGTGTCTGTATGTAAATGTATATCTGTGGCTGTGTAGGCTGTGTGTCTTTGTGTATGTGTGAATGGAGGTGGCTGGGTATAGTGATTTTTCTCTGTGTGTTTGTGTTTGAGACAGAGAGAGAAAGAGACAGAGAAAGAGAGACAGAGACAGATAGAAAGAGACAGAAAGTGAAAGAGGCAGAGAGAGAGAGACAGAGATAGATAGACAGAGACAAAGAGACATACAGAAAGACAGAGAGAGACGAACAGAGAGACAGAGTGACACACACAGAGAGTCAGAGAAACAGACAGAGAAAGAGACAGAGAGACACAGAGAGAGACAGAGGGAGACAGAGAGAGAGAGAGAGAGAGAGAGAGAGAGAGAGAGAAAGAGACATAGAGACATAGAGACAGAGAGAGAGAGAGAGAGAGAGAGAGACTCCAGGATGTTACCAAGGCAGAAACTGCCAACACAGCTCTATATTTGTCCCTTTCTGCCTCCAAGGGTCTCAGCCCCTCCTCAGGGTGGAAGAGATTCCTCTTCCCACAGGGCAGGACAGTGACCCAGGCCCTCCCTCCTTGTCCCCATTGCCCCAATCTCCCCCACCCCATGGTGCCAGCTGTCAGGGACAGAGGGCCTCAAATCTCACCCCCCTGCCTGCCAGTCTCTGAGGCTAAACATTTACCGAGGCCCGAGGCCATGTTTGTTTAAAGCCCCAGGATCACTGCACATATGCAGTCTGACTCAGGCGGCTTCTTTCCTGCAGGCTGAGGGGCAGGTGCTGGCTTGGCAAGGGACTCGGGACTGAAGCTTCCCCACACCAAACGCAGGCTTCCTCAAGGTCACTTCACCTCAGGAGAAGCTGAACCTTGGCAACACGCTTGCTGACTTACTCTTTTAAAGATACGTGTCCTAAACTCCAGCTTTTGCCAAACACTGTAACTGTTATTTACTTGGCAGCTTTCTTTAAATTGTAAATTGATCCATTTTTTAAAAGGTAAATACCTGTTTTATATATACATATTTTTTGAGTCAGGATCTCCATCTGTTGCCCAGGCTGGAGGGTGGTGGAACGAGCACAGCTCACCGCAGCCTCGACCTCCTGGGCTCGGGAGATCCTTCCACCTCAGCCCCCCAAGTAGCTGGGACTACAGGTGTGCAGTACCATGCCTGGCTAACTTTTTGATTTTTTGTTGAGATGAAGTCTCTGTGTTTCCCGGGCTGGTCTTGAACTCCTGGGCTCAAGTGATCCTCCTACCTCAGTTTTGGAACTGCAGGTGTGAACCACTGTGCCCAGCCTTGTTTTAGTTTTATTCGAAGCAATTTTATCTCATGTAACCAAGGATCAGATATGCTAGTTATAAATGTATATATAGTCTTATACCCCGAATACATACGGAAATGAAATACATGGGTCCCTCTGCTCCTTAACACCCTCGTGCGGGCCCATGCTGGGAATGAAGACACTTCCAGAAGCCCACTCTTACTCCTGCTATAAAGGCAGCCTGTGTTCCAGATTTCCATACAACTGGCCCAGGAAGACACCTTTTGCATAAAACCAGGCAGGTCTGGTGTCACCTGGGAGAGAGGCTTCCCAGGAGGGACATGTTGTTTCCTGGGTCAGGGCAGGAGGCCCGGAGCAGCTTCTGGATGCAGTGCTGGAGGATGCTGAGGTGCTTTTCTGGGGGCCTTGACCTGCCTCCCCTGCCTGGCCTGCCTCCCCTGAGGACCTGGCTCAGTGGTGTCATTGCCTTGTTAATCATGGGTCTCAGACTTAGAGCCTCCTCCCTTTGCAGGGGGAGAGGATAGGAGGGGAGGAGAGAAAGGAAAAGGAGGGGAAGACAACAGAGGGGGAGGGGAGAGGAGGCAGATGCCCAGACAGATGGGCCTGGCCCTGGGCTCCGCAGGCCTAATGAATTTCCTCCTCGGCCCTCGGGCGGGTCAGTAAATGAGACCAGGGACAGCATCTGGGATGACTCTAGGATGAGGCTAATAAATCAGGCCCCAAATGACTCCTGCTTCCCTGGAGATGCAGGGGGCAGGCCAGGCAGTGGGAAGCTGGAAGGGTTCTGAGACGCCCCCGCAGTAGCCAGCCTTCCAGTGATGCTGGAAGGAGCTCCCTCTGTGTCCCTCTCCAGAGTCAGTGGCCTCTGGAGGTGCTGGCTGTGTAGGGCTGTGTCCCCAGAGTGAATGGGTGGGTGCGGCGAGTTCTCCCAGTGGCGTGGCTTGCTGACTTCTGTGCCTCAGCTTGGGAGCACCCTCTCCTACTGTCATGTAATTTATTCCTGTGAATCTGCTGGTTTTAAGACAGACATACATTAATTCATCCTCTGGGGCTCCACCCATGCATCCCTAATGTTCACCCACCACACACAGGTTGTGTCTGCTATTCCATCGAAATGCAAGCTCACAAGGGCAGGGTAGACTGCAGCCCCAGTGGCCCATGATGTGCCTGGCACCTAGTAGGTGTTCATTGATAATAGATGAATGAAAGAAGGAAAGAGAAGGAAAGGTAGCAGGGGTTGTTAATTTTCTGGGGGAGCAAACCAATCCTGACCCTGGAAAGAGGGGGCTGGAAGAATCTGTACCACTCTGGCAGCCCAGAGCCCTGGGGACACTCAGATGATCAAGGCGGGCACCACCACTCCCTGGGGATGGGACCCCAGGCCAGGCATTCACCCTCCTGGGCCTCAAGGTTTAAGGTGAATTTGTGTCTATAGACAGGAGAGTATGAGTAGGCATGGGTTTGCAAGTGTGTGTGTGCCCAGGAGGCGGTGTGTGCTGGTGCCTATGTGTACCCCCGTCCTAGAGCCAGGATTCTGGGGTCTTGTCACACCATGCCCAGCTGGATGAGGCTTAGGCTAGAGAAGGAATGAGGGGGTAAAGCCTTCAGAGGGGATTGTGGGATCAAAGTAAGGCTGGCCGCTGTATAGTCTGCCTTTCCATGGAGAGGGCTTCCAAAGAAACAGGCTGTGATATCAAACAGCATATCCACAGAGGATACCATGCTCTGACCCCCACCCCCTCATATGACTGTGAGGAGTTAAATGCCTCTGTTCTTGACAACTTCTGACACAAAGAAAGTTTACTATGCTTGCAATTAATAATAACATGTAACCATTACTGGCATCTTCTATTGCATCGTCTCTTTTAATATTCATAACTTTATACGAAGAAGATATTATGAGCTTTCTTGCTTCCAGATGATGAAACTGAGGCACAGAGAAGCTAAGAGATTTGTCTAGCATCACCCATCATAGACAACAGGGCCGGCATTCATGCCTAAGCAGTCTGATTCCAGAACTTGCACTTTGGCCAAGGCTCTGGGCTGTCTCTGTGCTCCGGGGGCACATAGATGCCACAGGGACTGAGTAGCCCAAGGACCCTTAGTTTCACAAGTCAAGAAAGTTAGGAAGATGATGTCTCTTTGAGATGATTTGAAATTCTTGGGGCAGGTGATTTGAAATTCTCAACTCTCGTATTTCTGTCTGAGAATCAGTTACCTCTTGATTCTTGAGTTGAACATCTTGTACATTCGATCACCAGAGAGAAGCTAGCCTCTTTCCTCACTTCTCACTAGAAAATTCCTAGGGGAGGCACAACCTGTTTCCACCTACAGATCATTTCTTACATGAAATGTGTGTGACTTTTCATACCAACAACCAGTCCTTTAACTCTCTGACACTAATTGGGTGTCCTACAATTTAACTCAATACTCAAACAACTTCTCTGGAGTTAGCATCAGATCCCACAGGGAAGGACTCAGTCCCACAAGATTGCCCCCACTTCCAATGCCAATTACAAGTCCTGGGCTGCCTATACTTCTGACCAAACAGCTATAAGTCAGGAGTTCCCCCACCAGATTTGATAATTTGCTAGAACTGCTCACAAAACAAAAGAAGGCACTTTGCAAACTACTACTGGTTTATCATAAAGGATACAACACAGGGGCAGCCAGATGGAAGAAAGCCATTGGGCAAGGCATGAGGGAAGGGGCACAAAGCTTCCATGCCATCTACAGGTGCACCTACCACCCCCAATGCTTCCATGTGTTAACCAACCTAGAAGTTCTCAGAACGCTATCATTTAGGGATTTTGTGATGGGCTCATTTACTAGGCATAGCTGCTTCAATCATTGGTCACTGGTAATTGACTTTCTCCAGCCCCTCTTCCCTCTCTAGAGGTCTGAAGGTGGGTCTGAATGTTCCAGCCTTCCAGTCATGCCTTGGTCTTTCTGGTGACCAGCCTCACCCTGAAGTTGTTTAGGGTCCCTGTCACCAGTGAACTCATTACATACAAGAAGACATTCTTACCGCTTTGGAGATTCCAGGGTCTTAGACGCTCTCCTGTCAGGAACTTGGGACTAAGACAAAATACTTTAACAAAAGATGATTCTGTCACACCTATCACCAAGGAAATTATGAGAGTTTTCAGAACTCTGTGCCAGGAACTGAGGAGGAAGACCAAATATATACATTTCTTATTATAGTTCAATATCACAGAAGGTCTCTGATTGGTCTGGATTGAGTCAATCAAAACTGTGCTTGATGTAGGAAGTGCTATGATGGCTCAGTTTAAAGCAATCGGCAGTGATTGGGGAGCAGGGTGATATAAGACATGGCCTTTTCAGCTAGAGGTAGTGGCTGGAGTGGGGACAGGGTAATTCCCAGGATAAAAAAGTGGTACAGGGAAGACAGAATCTTGGTTATCACCTGCAACCAATCTTTGGGCTCAAATGCTGGACTTTTCCTCAGAGGTTAATTTGATTGGGCCGCCAAGGTGTTTCAGTCTCTAGAAGCTCCTATTAAAATTAAACAAGCACTGAGAAGATTCACACTGAAGTTAAAATTAGCTTCCAAGGATCTGAGAGCAAAATCCTGCGGGAATGGGATGAGACCAGATGCCTATGGAATGGCTTTGCAGTTTGGCTCCAGAACCAGTCACTGCATGTGTAAAACATAGAAACAACTTGGGAAAGTCATGAACTTTGGAGCCAAGCAGAGCTGGGATCAAATCTCCACCCAACTCTCAGCCTGGGCTGGGCTGCATTAGGCAAGTCCCCTCACCTCCCTGGGTCCCTATAAAACCAGGAACCGAAAGCAGCAGGGGTGTGACCAGACCCTCTGGATGAGGTCAGTGACTTCATCTACAGCTTATTAAACAGGTGCAGCTGGTTGTTTTCTATAAGTCCACCTGGCTGGTCCTATCCTCTGGTGACCAGATCATGACTCTTGCGAGCTCTCCCTGATCAGGCAATGAGGCCATGCGTTCCTCTGGGGAAAAGAGCATTCTGCTCTCCTCATTTCCTCTTTATCTTGGAGGCAATGGGGAGAAGTGGGACAGTGTAAGCCTTGGAGTCAAGTGGATCTGGGCTTGAACCCCACCTCTGTCACAAACCAGAAATGTGACCATGGCCAAGTTACCCTCTTCTTTCATTGAATCTCCCCCCAAAAGCTGCTCATGAGGAGTAAATGCAGCAACACATGTAACTGCCAAGCACAACAGCGTCTGCCCAGTCACTGACTTGGGAAAAGCATATTGAGCACCTGCTATTCATTCATTCATTCGACAGGTATTTTGAGTGCCTCCCATGTCTGGGGCTCTCCCAGGTGCTCACACCCATGTGCTAAACAGACAGACTGTGTCACATCAAACAGCTCACATTCTTGCATGTGTGATGGAGACAGAACATCAACCAACAGGTGAATAAACACCTGATGTCTAGCAGGAAAAACAAAAGGCATGATGGTGCTCATGAGTGATGCTGGGTGTGTGGAGTGCAGGATGGGATGTCAGTTCTGATGTTCTGTGCCTGTGCCATGAACTGCCAGGACTACAGAGATGGAGCTCCTTCTGGGAGCTGGCATCCCAGTGGGAGACAGGAAGCAGACGTGTGGTTAGAGCTAGGATTTGGAAGGAAGCATGCAGTTCTAATAAGTGTGCAAGGGGCTCACCACAGACCCGTGAGCTTCATGTATCCTGGCTCTGTCTCCAGCCTCCTCCTCTTCTGGAAGGAAACGGGTGCTCTTTGCAATCCATTTGAGATTCAGAAATCTACTTAGCAGCATCCTGGTCCCCTGAATTCTCTAGGGGGAACCTCCAGACCTGTGGGATGGAGACAGCAGCCTCCCCACCCACTCCCTGTCCACTGTCCACCTGCCACTTCTCCTACTCCAGGGTGCCCTGGGCAGAGGCAAGACCTCACGTTCAGTGAGCTCAGAGTCAGATCTGGCTCTAGTTCTCACTCAGTGCCTACTGGCTGTGCAATCTTGGGCACAGCCCTCCACTTGGCTAAGACTCATGTTCCTTATCTGTGAAATTGGGATCAAAAACAGCACAGAGTTGATGGAGCCATTCTAAAGCTCCCCTCCCAGGGTTTGACCCAGGAGAGTTTCTGCTCCCCTCCCCTACTCCCCTCCCTTTGATCCTGAGTTCTCAGCAACCTGGCCTGGCCAATGGGCCAACATTCCAGGAGGTGCTGAGGACAGGGGAGGGTGTGGCATTCCAGGCAGAAAACAAAGTGTGGTCTTGGCTTTGTCATTCAGCTGTGTGACCCTGGGCATACCCTTTCTCTCTGTGTCCCTTAACTTCGTCAGTCACAACTGGGAGGCAGGGGGTGAGGGTCACTGTGAAGAATGAAGAGAAAGGGCTGAAACATCTCGGATGCCTGATGAGTGGCAGGGGTCATCTTCTACTCAAAACTCCCTACTTCATCTCAGAACGTCACTTTACCCAGCACTTGCATTATCACTTGCATTATCCCATCCAATCTACACAGCAACCCTGTGCGGTTGATGTTTTTATCATCCACTTTATATCTGAGGTGACTGAGCACACAGCAGTAAGGGAATGTGCTCAGAGTCCCCTAAGTTAGAGTGATGGGTTGACACTCAGCCCCCAGCTTCTGTCTTGAGGACAGCGATCTAGCCTCTAGTACCCACTGCCTCTCATTCTCAGATCGCTCCTAGTACTGCTATTCTGTGCAAAAAGATGACTTGAGCCCACAGCCTCAGCTATGAGAAGATGATGGAAGGCCCAGAGGAGAGGGCTGACCCTCCTCTATCACAACACAATCTCTGAATTCCCTGCAGAGCACAGGCCATAACTGCTGTGTCTGGCACAGTCCTAGATGCCAAATGAGACCACACCTGCCCTCAAGGAGCTCAGACTCTAGTGGCAGAACTGAGGCAGGTATCCTTAACATGGTTTAGAAGCTGTTAGGCAGATTGTCTTAGGCAGGTCTAAGTTAAAATAGGTTAAGCTCTCAGATATCTTTCTTATCCATACACAACCCTCACCCAACTGACCAGGTATATCAGACTCAACCACCTTGCAGGTTGGAATGTGGAACTACCAGTGCAGTAAATCACAGAAACAATAGGGAATTACTAAAAACACAGACATGATGTTCTAAGAAAAGCCCAGATTTAGGCAATAACTTTCACTATTTAGAAAGCCCTTGTGACCTCAAAGGTTGAGATAGTAATCAAAATTCATGACCAGACACCTACAGCACTCTACTCTTAACGCACAGTTGCTTAATCATTGCTATAGAAGCATATAAAGCCTCTTGTCAAAGGCAAGCATGCACCATCTAAGGGACCCATGCCTCTTTCCTTCTAATAAATTCTGTCTTATGCTATGCTTCGGGCTTGCTCCAGAATTCCTTTCTGTGGTGAAGTCAAAGAACTCGCAGAGCAACACAAGGTACCCCGCTCACCATCAGAACCACCATGCGGCAGCTGAGGGATCCAAGCAGGCTATCAAGCCCAGCAGCTTGAACCTGAACCTTAGCTGCAGCCCTCCCTTGCTGTGTACCTTTGGGTGAGTCTCTGAGCCTCAGTCTCTTCATCGGCCAAGTTAGGATACTAAAACTTGTCCTACTCCAGAGGCTTTTGGAGAAATGAATGCACTCAGCCCCCAGGAAGTGTTTGAAAGTGGTGTTCTTAGGATGAAAACCAGCATGCTCTCACCGGCACATGCGTCAGCATGGGACATGTGCTAAAGCCAAACAGCTACCAACAGGCTAGCCAAGAGGTTTACTAAACACCTATTAAGTGCCTCATGTTTTGCAATGATGTATGATTTGAATTAATGTCACCTATTTCTTCCTACTCTTATTAATGTGGCTATTAGAGATGCTGAGATTAATTATGTGACTGATGGCACAATGGCAAGGAGACAGCAGGACCGTCGTGAGGTGGGTGTGATGATAGATATGGTGCTACCTTCCTATTGCTGGGCACATAGTGAGTACTTGATGGCCTTTCTGGGAATCTGAATTTTTAAATACACTGAAGACCAGATATGGTGACTCATGCCTGTAATCCAGCACTTTGGGAGGCCAAGGCAGGAGAATCACTTGAGCCCAGGAGTTTGAGACCAGCCTAAACAACATAGCAATATCTCATCTCTATAAAAAAAAATCCAAAACTTAGCCAGGCATAGTGGTGTACACCTGCAGTCCCAGATACTTGGGAGACTGAAGCAGAAGGAAAGCCTGAGCCCAGGAGGTTGAAGCTGTGGTGAGTTGTGATCGTGCCACTGCATTGTAGCCTGGGCAACAAAATGAGACCTCAACTCAATAAAAATAAAATAAAATAAAATATCCTTTGAAGACCTCCCTTCCATGAAACCCTCTCTCATCTGGGTTCCAGGGCCTGCCATCTCACAGGTACCTGGTTCCACATTCCTTCCCATCCCCTTAGGGCCTCATTCCAGCATCTGGCCTGAAGCCCATTGCTTCCCGCACTCATCCATAAGCTGCACTCTTCATCTCAGCACAGGTAGGTCTCACTCACGATTCTTTTTCATGGTCCTGAAATTGGGTGGGTCCCGTGCCTTTCTCCCGCATCCTTGGCTAGCTGAGGAGGAGGGATTTGATCACCCTTCCTTATCAGCTCCCCACAGTTCCCTGGCATGATTTTCTGCTTGTGGTTCTCACTTTCCAAATACATTGTCAGGGGCTTTGCCTTTTTTATAGGAAATCTCGAGGTAAGGTGGAAGTGGATGCTGCCTGGTTGCCATGGCAATGCCAGCTGCTCTGCCTTTATTGTAAAGCAAGAGCTGCTATGGGGCTGACCAGGTGTGACCAGAGCCTCTGAGAACAAAATGCAGGACCCTTCTCAGTCTCTTCTACCACCAGCCTTTTGGCCCTTCACCGGCACCCCTCATTTTCCTGGGGTGCCCTCCTACAGTCAAGCTGCTGGTACAACGCCAGGAATGCCCTCTGAGGAAGAGAAGGCTGGCAGTTGCCAGCCACCCCAAGGTGGTGAAGACCTGCTAGGTGACACTTGTGGAGTCACTAATGAGTCACCTCCTGTGCCAGCTACAAGATGTCAGTGGAGAGCCCCACCTGTCAGTGCGACGTTTTCTTAACTATGGTCACCAGAAATGTCCTGTTCTGGAAAGCACTATCTTGGAATTGATGTGACATCTTTTCTCATTTGTGGATGATGAAATGACCTGCGTGGATCGTGTGCCTAAAAGAGACAGAAAGTAGCTTGAGCATCTTCAGGGCCTTTGCCGCTGCAGGCTGTGAGCAGGTGCTCAGTGAGGGACTGTTAAATGGCTGACAGAGTTCTTTAGGGGTGCCTGGATCGCCTCCTTTGATCTTCATCGCCATCTTGTGAATTAGATAGGATCGCTATACCCACTTCATAGATGGGGAAACTGAGGCTTAGCAAGACCAAAGAAGGCACCCGAGATGGCCCTGCTGGCAGGTGACAGAGCAGGCTGGAAGGGAGAAGGAAGTTTTGCTGCAGAGTCCGAGGTCTCACCCAGCTCTGTTGCGCCACCATGGACAAGTGCAAGGGGTGGGCATCATCCAGTTCACATGGGAGGAAGCATGGGCTCAGGTGGTAAGAGCAAACCCTGAGGCCACACAGCTGATTAGTGGCAAGGCCAAGATTCAAAATATATTCAGGGGCTGGGCCTGGTGGTTCGTACCTGTAGTTCCCACACTTTGGGAGGCCGAGGTGGGAGGATCGCTTGATGCCAGTAGTTTGAGACCATAGCCAGACCTCATCTCTAAAAAAAATTAACAACTAAAAAGAAATAAATACATAAAATAAAAATAATAAAAAATTACATTAAATTAAAAATAAAATGCGCTCTGGCATGCTCCAAACTTTGCTGGCCTGTTTCGGACACAGTGACATGCTTTCATATTGTGAGCGGTTATTTTGCAAGCAGGAAGCTCCTTGCCTGTGTTCTAAAGCAGACCCAGGCTGTGATGTGTGGGGTCCTGCTAGTCAGGGAGACCGAATGCCAGCCAGGGATTGGGGTAGAGGCTGTGATGTGAACACGGGAGGGTCGAGGTGGCTGCCCCCACAGCCCCCGCCCTGCCCCGGGCAGGCTCCATGATGAGTCAGAAGCAAATGACATGGCCGAAAGGGGCTGAGAATGTTAAGCTTGCCTAAGTGACAGCTTTTTCTGTGCCATGAGGGCCCCAGCAGTTGCTCAAGGCGGTTAGTCATCGCTCCTCGACCTACACAGATGTATCCAAGCCGCTGCCAACTGCTCTATCTTCTCAACAGGACCCAAAGCCCAGGTGGAAAAGCAGGGTGTCTTCCCCAGAGCCACCTGGGTGTTCCCAGGAGGGAGTCACACAGGTGAGGGGTTTTCCAAGGGCTGTCAGAAGGAGGTGATCAAGACCTAGCCTGTTATAGGGGGCCAAGGTTGGCTCGCTTCCCTAGGAATTTGTACCCCAAAGAAAAACAAGAAAGACAAAGAGCCCAGATTTGTACCCCTGATGTCCCCAAACCACTTGGATTTCTGAGTTCACCCTGTGCTTTAACATCCACAATGAAGTCTCAGGTTCCTATTCTGCATTTGTTGGGGGCCCCCTGGTCAGACCACAGTCAAGCCTGTTCCTTCCTGTTCCTCAAGTCTCAACTCCAGAATGGGCTCACCTCTTCCTTCATTTACCCTGGGAAGAAAACAGGCTTTCAACGTCACCCCAGATCTGAGTTTGAATCCCCACTCCATCTGTAGAGGTGTGGGCTTTGAGCACTTTGCTTCCCTTCTGGAAACCTCCCTTGTCTCTTCTATGAAACAGGTCAAACTGCATACGTTTCTCCAGGCCGTTGGAGGAATTGTGTGAGAGGTGGGATGAAAGTCCCAGCCCAGAACCTGGCCTGCAGCCCGATTTCACAGGGCTCTTTCCCATTTTCCTTTCACCCTCTCCAGGGCCAACACGTGTGGTCTGCAGACAGCTAGACGCTGAGCTGGTGGCCCCACTGGAGCCCCCCATAAGCCCGACGCCCTCGGCCCCTCTCCACCCCAGAGCTATGAGCCACACCCTGTGGTCCCAGCTGGGCCCTGCTTCTTATTATGGAGCCGGCCTGTAATTAGCCTGCTGCCTGGCTTGGAGAATGTGCCCATCAGCACCCAGCTCCCTGTCTCCGCGGAGGCCCCTCTGCTTGTTGACAAGGCTTGGTCTCCCTGTGCTGAGATGTCCTTGGAAATGACCTTGGGGTTGGCTGAGGAGAGGTCTGTGGGACATGGATGGAGGGAGAGAGGGACAACAGGGGTGGCTTCTGCCACGCCGCAGCCCAAGACTTCAGTTCTGGTTGGGAGGGCAAGGACACGACCCAGAAGAGAATGCTGACACATCCTTCACCAGGCTGCCAGTTCACCCCATTGCAGACTCTGTAACAAGTTAGGGTTTCTTGGGGGTCCCATGACTTGTCTTCACCCTAATATCTCAGCCTGAGGGGGAAGAGTGGGGGCATCATCTTCCCAGCTCTCCCTGAACCAGCTTATCGCTTCTGTATATCATCAGGAAGATCTGGTCTTCCTGATCTGAATCCTGGGTTTGCCTCTCATGGTCTGGATGACCTTTGACAAGTGGCTTCTCTGTTCTGAGCCTCAAATTCTCCATCTGAAAAATATGGGGAAATGATGTTTCAGGGGATTTTGAAGATTAAATGGGTGCAAAACTCTTGGAGACACTAATTGTGCCAAACAATAAATGACCGCTGTTACTATTTTCTTGAGCTTGGTTCCATCCCCTGTTTCCTCCCTAAATAAACTTTGTACATGGCTGTGCTTTTGCCCATGCAGGTGCCTCTACCCAGAATATCAATCTGCATGATTTGCTCAGCAAACTCCTGTTGATTCTCTAAGGCCAGCTCAAATGTCACCTCTTCTGTGAAGCCTTCCCTGACTCCCCAAGCAGTTAGTTACATTGCATTTATACGGCAACAAGAATTTACTTATGCTTTTAATACACTCAAATCACATTGCATGGTGACTCTTCCCACAAAACTGTTCCTTGTGATCCCCCGCCATGCCCTGACCCCATGGCTAGGCTTTGAGCTCATGGAAGACAGGGCCTCTGCTTGTTCTTCCTGGTAATTCACAGAGTGGGTGCTTTGTGATTCTCTAGTTGAATGAATAAATGACTCCAAGAAATAAATAAATGGGTGGGTGGATGATTACAGGGAAGATTCAACATTAATGAAAGAAAAATACATGTCCAAGAAAACCTTGCTCTTTTTGCCATATATTGCTTTATTCCAGTCCAGTCTGGGTGAAAAGTTCAGGAAAAGAAGGAAGAATGTTCTCTGCCAAGAGGGACCACCAAGGACGGAGGCAGAAACAGAGACAAAAAATGAGTTCTAGACCCATCTGCCCTGGGGACCTACTGAGTGACCTCAGGCCAGGGCCTTAACCTCTCT
The DNA here is from genome assembly GCA_027257055.1 of Cephalopachus bancanus. NCBI lineage: Eukaryota > Metazoa > Chordata > Mammalia > Primates > Tarsiidae > Cephalopachus > Cephalopachus bancanus. The sequence continues at coordinate 1,482,793 of JAPVLO010000007.1, forward strand.
CTGCTGCAACACAGAAACCCCCAGCCCCGGAACTGGGAGAAGAAACTCTGGGTCTGAAGAATGTGGAGTTCAGCTGAGGTTGGTCATGGCTGCTGACCTCTCAGGAAGGCCTGGCTCCTTGACCCGAGGCAGCAGGACTGGTGACACATGCCAGCCCCACCTTGGAGAGGGAAGGGATCCCTGGTGGTCACAGCTGCCTGTGGTCTGGACGGCTGCTGGAGTGGGCGCCAAAGCCTGAGTTGCGGAAGGGGAGTGTGCAGTTCTGGGCCTGGCTGCACTACCAGCCTTGCGGGAGCCACTTGCCCCATCCCAAGAAGCCGAGGTCACTTCCTGCCACACTCCCATTTTTCAGAGCTCTGCAGGCTCTGCTCTGGGTGCTCTCCTGGGCTGCATCTTCCTCATCTTCCTGGCCACACTGTAAAGTCATCCCTTCAGAGGCCTCTGACCACCCCATCTGTAAGTGCTTCTCACCTCTGTCTCTCGAATGCTCCACTTGATTGCATCCCTTTCTCATACTCACCCCTCCCTGAACCATCTCATTGCTCCTGTGTTTATTGACCCTCTTTTGGATCCTCAGCTGAGTCAGTGACTGGGTCTCTCGTGGTCAGGCTTTATCCCCAAGTCTTAGCTCAGCGCCTAGGACACAGTGGGCCCGAGAGGTTGAGTGAATGCTTGTTAAATGAATGAGTGAGCTAATGAATGAGTGAGTGGGTGAATGAATGCATGAATGAATGAATGGACCAAACTCTCTGGGCCTGAACAGGAACAGGACTCCATGCTTGCAGGTTTCCTCAAGTCCATCTTGACAGCTAGGTCCTGTGTTGATCCCCGCAAAGAGCTCCAGAGGGTCCAATTCTTGGCTGTACCCCCACACCCAGCTCAGGGTTGAACACAGAATAGATGCCCAGAAACTGTGCTTGCCTGTGTCCAGTGGACGGACAGGGTCAGAGTCCCATGTAGATGCTGTTAGGAAGTAGTTAGGAGCTTAAGGAGTCAGGAATTGACAGCCTGGGTTCAAATCTCTGCTGTGGCACTTTCTCACTCTGAAACCCAGAGTATGTTTCTTACCTTCTCTGGGCTCTGTTTCCTTAAGTACGAAACAGACGATATTGGTAGTTACCCAACGAGGATATCATGAAGATGGAGTGTGGTAATGCGGACAAACCACTAGCACACTCAAGCACTGAACACACCAACATCATTAGACCAAGCTCTGACACCTGTTGATAGCCTGGCCCACCTTGTTGGCACTCAAATGGGTGCTTGTTATGTGAGTGAAGGAACTTGTGTGAAAGGTGATTATCACCTCCTCTGTTGAGATTCCTCCAAATCCTCCCTTTCCTGCTCCTGCATTGCCACCTACCCTGGGATGCAGCTATACCCTGGATAAAATCAGCAAGCATGGTGTGCTGGGGGAAGCGCAGGGGCCATGTTTACTTGGCTCCCTTTCTGGGGTCCACTTGGCACAGGTGGTCCTGTTGCCTACTCTGAGTAGTGGGAGGTTGGGACAAGGGACAAAATCTCAAAGTGTCCCAGATCATCCATTGCAAATTCTTCCAGCAGGGAGGAATTAACAAAGTCATTTGGGCTTCTATTAATTTCTGTGGGGATACTGAGGCCCAGATGGGAAACAGATTTGCCAGTCCATGGCAGAGTTAGGACCCAATCCTTATTTCTGGGCTTCCAAAGCTGCAGACCTATAGTAAGTGTTGTGCTCAGAAATGGAGCAGTTACATGTCTGGAGACAATGGCGGGTCATACTTGGAGACTTTTAACTTGTTTTTCTGTTGTTGTTATTTTTAAAATTTGTTTGTTATTTTTTAGATGAAAATAAAAGCAAAACAAAGAAGCAAAAAATCTCCAATTGGCTTAAACAATAAGGAAATGGCAAACTTAGGCCAGGCACAGTGGCTCATGCCTGTAATCCCAGCACTTTGGGAAGCCAAGGCGGGAGGCTTACTTGAGGTCTGCAGTTTGAGACTAGCTTCAGGAATATAGCAAGACCCCAAGACCCTATTTCTAAAAAAAAATATATAAAAGATTAGCTAGCCATGACGGTGTGTACCTGTAGTCCCAGCTACTCAGGAGACTGAGGTGGAAGGATCACCTGAAACCAAGAGGTGGAGGCTGCAATGGGCCATGATCGTGCACTGCACTCTAGCCTGGGTGACAGGGTGATACCCTGATTCAAACAAACAAACAAAAAAAGGCACACTTGAGGATGGCCATACCTGACTTCCACCCTTCTTTCAATTCTGCCCTGTGGTGTGAGGCCTTGACTTCTGTCCGACTCGTTCGTGCACAAGGTGGTGGTGGGTGATGCTGCCACCCACAAGTCCACACACCATCTCTTCCTGAGGCTTTTCTAGAAGGCCCCAGCCAACCTCGCTTGTATCTCATTAGTCTGTACCAGGTCACACGTCTACTCCTAAGTCAGCCCTTGCAGCTTTCATTGGCTGAAGACCAGGTTAACATGGTCTTTTTTTCAACAAATATTTATTAAGTACCTACTATATGCAGCATAGCAAATGAATACGAAAGTTCCAAAAATTGACTTATATTCTAGCAGGAGAATACAGACAACAAGCAAAGAAACAAGTAAAATATACACTATTTCTAGAGGTGGAAATGACTATGGAGACAAATAAAGCAGAGAAGGGAGGTGGGGAGTGCAGGTGGGGGAAGCTGCAGTGTTGACTAGGGTGGTCTAAGCTAAGACCAAAGGAGGTGAGGGAGTGAGCCATGAGGGCATGGAGGGGAAGAGCATTCCAGGCAGTGGGAACAGCCAGTGCAAAGGCCCTGAGGCAGAAGTGTGCTGGGTGCTTTGGACTAACAACAAGGACGTCAAATGACTAAAGCAGAGTGAAAAAGGGGATCATATAGAAGAAAGGGTTAGGGGGTGATAGGGAAGGCAGGCAGTGCAGCCCGAGGAATGGATTCTGGCTTCTCTTTGAGGAGGAAGCCCAGGGAGGGTTCTGAGTGGAGAAGTAACCTGATCTCACCTAGGTTTTAAAAGAGAGGTTTTACATCTTGGCTGCCTGGTGGAATCACTTGGAGAACTTTGTCTGGGTCCCACCCCAGAGGTTCTGTGTAATTGGTCCAGGGTGGTGTCTGAGAATCAGGATTTTTCAGAGCTCCCGGGTGATCCTGATGTACAGCTGGGGTTGGGCACCAGGTCCACAGGCCAGGGACTCCCTTCTCCTCGTCTCTGACTCACAGCTCCCTCCAATGTCCATATTTTTAAGCCAGCTTCCAATTTCTAGTGTCCATTTGGATGCTCAGTGAACGTAATAGTCCCCTCCAACATAACCTGGTCTCCATCTGATCTCTGATACTCCCCAAGCCTGCTCTGCCTATGGAACCCTCCAACTCAGGGAGTTGTCTCTCTGTCCTCCGGTTCCTCAGGCTGGAACCTTGGCATTATCCTCAATTCCCCTCTGCTTTCACATCTTATATCCAGTTTTTCAGAAGACCTCGTTCATTCTATCTTCAAAATACACTTCTCAGTCACTGCCCTATCCTCATCAGGGTCCCCATGGTTCCAGGTCTTCTGCCCCTGCCTCCAGCAGTGGCTCCCCAGCCCGGCTTCTGCAGATTCTCATGGTGAGCTTTAAAAACAATGGATGCTTGAGTACTCAGAGTCTGATAGAACTGGTGGGGTGTGGCCGGGCATTGAGAGTTATAAAAGTTCCTCAAGTAATTTCATTGTGCAGCCAGGGCTAAGAACCTCTGATATGGATGGAATTTAAGCCCCTGAATCTGACTGTGACCACCTGGGCAGCAAATACAGCAAGAAAAGTGAAGAGGTCAAGTTCAGAGCACTTGCAGACTCTGTAACATGCCAAGGTCAGGAATGAGGAAGAACTAGGAAGAGACAAAAGGGAGACATCGAACCATTGCTGCAGGGCTTGGAAGGACCCCAGCCAGTCAGACATGCTGCTAGATCTGTGGGTAGAAAGCCAGCTCCCCCAAGTTTCAGAACAGCAAGGAGAAAAGGGGAGGGACACTTGAGCCAGCTTCTCTTGGGGGAGGAAAGAACAGGATATGTGTCGGGTGGTCAAGAAACAACTGCTAAACCAGTAGGATGATAATAGTGGTAATGAAAATAAAAAATAATGCTTATATGGAGGCTGGGGGCTTAAACAATGAAAATGCATTTTCTCATAGTTTTGGAGGCTAAGAATTCCAAGACACAGTCTATCAGAGTTTGACTTCAGTTGAAGACTCTCTTCCAGGTTTGGAGAGGGCTACCTCTTCATTGTGTTCTCACGTGGCCTTGCCTTGGTGAGCATGTAGGAGAGGGAGGAGAGGAAGAGAGAGAGGGAGGAAAGGAGGAAGGGAGAGAGGGGAAGGGGAAGGGAAAGAGAGGGAGATGAGGAGAGAGGGAGGGAGAGAGAGAGAGAGGAAGAGAGGGAGAGAGGATGAGTGTGTTACCTACACATACATAGTATGAATCAGAATTGTTCAGAATATTAATCAAGGTAGGCCAATTACCACAACAACTCCAAATCTTAGTGGCTTAAGTTAACATAGTTTGTTTCTTGCTCACAGTCCCCTGAAAGTTGGTGGGACTCTGCTCCACGCAGTCATGGGGGGATCTGTTTGGACTTTCCTCCAGGTCTTTGGAGTCTCTTATCTTCAGAGAGTGGATGGGGAAATGGAGCAGGACTGTGGGTGAGAGGTTCTAGTGAGCAGAACCTGAATATGGCAACAGTACCTCACTTCCATTGTCCTGAACTCAGTCTTTGGCCACACCTAGTACAAGGGAATCTGGGAAATGCAGTCTAGCCGTGTGCTCAGGAAGAGGAAAATGTGGTTATTGTTGTTGAAAGGGGTACAAGAAGGAGGAGGGAGGGTACCCCAGAGAGATGGACCACTGTGTGCTCAGGTTCAGAGGAATGCCAGCAAGGGGTGCTGGGAAACCATCACATGCTCAGCCTGACTGGCCCTGGGGGCAGAAGAGCGGGTATGCGGGGAGGAAAGTGACTGACTTGGGCACCAGGATTCCCTGACTCTTAAAGGGCTGTGGGCAGGAGTTCATGCTCAAGACCACACTCAGGGTTAACCTTGGCTCAAATGGCTAAAGTTTCTTCCAACTCAGTCGAGTCCTTCTATGAACATATGATTTCAAAGGATTTTTTAAAACAATGTTTTAATTGTTCATGTATTGGTAGGTAACACACTCGTATGGTTCAACATTTTATTTATTTATTTATGTATTTATTTATTTATTTATTTGAGTTGGAGTCTCACTCTGTCGCCCAGACTGGAGTGCAGTGGCCGCTTCCGGCCACCGCAGCCTTGACCTGCTGGGCTCCGGCGATCCTTCCACCTCAGCCTTCCAAGTAGCCGGAATTACAGGCATGCGCTACCACACCCGGCTGATTTTTTGATGTATTGTAGAGATGAGGTCTCGCCTGCCCAGGCGAGTCTCGAACCCGCAGGCACAGGCAATCCACTCACCTCAGCCTCCCAAAGGCGTGGGGATTACAGGCTGAGCCACCGAGCCCAGCTTGGTTCAACATTTTAAAAGTGAAAGAGTCAATGATGACAAATCACCCTCTCATCCTGTCTCTCGGGCAGCTACTTCCTTCCTGGAGACACTGCTATCATTCTTGTATATTCATTTGATGATTTTTTATGCATATATGGATTTTATATGTATTTATTTCTATATTCTTCCCTTTGCCCATTTTGGCACTAACTGTAACATGCTAAACATAGTATCCCGGAGCCTTATTTTAGTCTGAAGGAATTTTTTCATGGTGTTATATAAAGATCATCTTCCCATTTATTATGACGCCATAGAACTCTGTCACGTGGCTATACACCAAGATCGTTTCCTATTGATGGACAGATAGGTAGTTTCCAATTTACAAATAGTCGTGCAGTAGTTAAATTTGTACACACCATCTCACTCATGAGTGGGTCTATTTGCAGGATAAATTCATATGAATGGAACTTCTGGGTGATGGGGCTACACTAGTCTAACACAACCGGAAGTGAACCACCAGGTCACTGAACCCATCCTCATGCCTAAGCCCTTCTCTACTCCTGTTCTGAGAGCTGCCGTGCCCAGCCATGTGGGCCCCGGTGTGCTTCAGTAGGCAAGGACTACTCCTCAGAAGATGACAGCAATCAATGTGGTTTCTTCATATTCTGGGCCAGTGATCCCTCAGGGAGGCCACCCTGTGACCCTCCCATGGCCTCACATCAGGAATACTTGTTCCCATGGCCGCCCTTCACCCACCATTCCAGTCCCACTCCTACCCCCAACTCCAGTACAACCTGTGACTTCACCTCTCACCCCCAGAATGATGACAGAGCTCACTGAAGGCCAAGGCAGCCATGGTAGTCTGAACAATGGCCCCTTCCAAGATATCCGTGTCCTAATCTCCAGAATCTGTGAAGGACATTGCTTTACATCACCGGAGGGACATTAAGATGTGAAGTGACGGCTCTTGCCTCTTGCGATGGGGAGATTATTCTGTACTCTTTGGGTGAGCCCAGTGTAAGTACAAGGAGAAAGAAGGCAGAAGAGAGTGACAGTCAGTGAGACTGAAGATGTTACGCTGCCAGCTTTGGAGAAGGAGGAAAGAGTCATGAGCCAAGGTGTGTAGGTGGCTTCTAGAAACTGGAAAAGGGTTAGGGTATGTATGGTTTCTGCCCTAAAACCTCCAGAAGGAATGCAGGAAAACAGTCCTCCTGACACATCCATCTCAGCCCCATGAGACCAATTTTGGATTCCCGACCTTCAGAACACTAAGAGGACACATCTGTGTTGTTTTAAGCCCCTAAGCCTATAGTAATCTCTTACAACAGTACAACAGTAACAGGAGACGAATGCACCCGTTCCTGACCTAGCCCCGCAGGAGCCCAGTACTGCCACCCTCCTGCCTCCACAGCCACCTCTCTCCTCCCAGGAGGCCTGGCTTCAAGTCTACTCACCCACCAGGTGCTTTTGAGCACACATGGCATCTCTTTGAGCCTTGGTTGTCTCATGTGCAGAATGTAGCCCATGATCATGCTGATGTCACAGGGCTGCCAGGTTTGGGGGGGGTGTTAAATAAGATGATGCCTGTGAGGTCTCCTAGCAACTGCGCCTGCACTGAGTTAGTGCTTGATGATATTTTTAGATGTTGAGCATAATTTTGGAACTTCCATTTGTGCTCCTAGGACCCCCTCCTGCTCTGGCCCTAGCTAGGGCCCCAGCTCTCCCGAGGGGGACAACCCCTTCCTGTTGCTTAGACTGAAGGGACCCTCAGAAAGCCGACTTTCTCCTCCTCACCCACCTCGAGACGCTGGGTACTGTCTTCACAGCCAAGAGGAAACTCAGCCCAGGTCCAACCCTTTCATTGCCACTTCCCAGCTGGGTGGTATTAGGGGAGTTGCTTCACCACCCTGAGCCTCAGTTTCCTCATCTGTGGAATACCCACAATGAGCCCTAGCCCAGGGTGTTGGTTGGTGCAAGGGTAAAGTGTGCCCGAGGCAGGGTATGTGGCAGGCACTTGACAGACAGCATCAGATGCTGGTCTCTTCAACTGAGGGGGTGCTGCCCTCTCAGCCAGGGTCTGATCCAGGCCAAGTGGACCCTGGAGCCCTTGCAGTGTGTAGCCCCTCTTTAAGAAATAGCACCCAGGCCGGGTGCGGTGGCTCACGCCTGTCATCCCAGCACTTTGGGAGGCTGAGGTGAGAGGATTGCTTGAGCCCAGGAGTTCAAGACTACCCTGGGCAATATAGTGAGACCGTGTCTCTACAAAAAATTAATCAGGCCTGGGGGTTGTGCCTGTAGTCCTGACTACTTAGAAGGCTGAGGCAGGAGCATCACTTGAGCCCAGGAGTTGGAGACTGTGGTGAGCCATGATCATGCCACTGCATTTCAGCCTGGGTGACAGAGTGAGACTCCAACTCAAAAGAAAGGAAGGAAGGAAGGAAGGAAGGAAGGAAGGAAGGAAGGAAGGAAGGAAGGAAGGAAGGGGAAGAAAGAAAGAAAGAAAGAGAGAAAGAAAGAAAGGAGGGAAGGAAGGAGTGGGGGAGGGAGAGAGGAGGAGAGGGGAGGGAGGAGGAGAGGGAGGGAGGAGCTTCCAAACTTGCAAACAGATCAGGCCTATGCCAGAAAAAACGTCCTGAGGCCTGACTCCATCAGCTCCTGCTCTCAACCGTTTCTCCTCCATGGTGCCCAGGCCAAATGAATTCTAGAAAAGTCCCTCCACTAAGCCTGGGCAAGCCCCAGGAGGCTGAGGATTTCTAGAGCTGCCAGAAGCAGTGACACCTCAGCCTCCCAGTAGTATCTAAGCTCCCAGGTGAGGGAGTAAGACATTTTCTTTCTTTGGTAGAGATGGGGTCTTGGTATGTTGCCCAGGCTGGTCTTAGACTCTTAGCCTCAAGCAATCCTCCTGCCTCAGTCTCCCTAAGTGTTGGGATTATAGGCACCCGGCCGCAGTGCCCAGCCATGAGTAAGACTTTTGATGAAATAAATGCAAAATCTCTTTCTCGATGAGATCAGCTCAGTTAGGTAGCAGGGATGCCTGATTTAGCAAATAAAGATATAAGTTGGACAATTAATTTGAACTAATTTGAATCTCAGATAATAACCAGTAATGTTTCAGTATATGTCCACATATTGCCTGGGATGTTTAACTGGGGTCCTGAATTTTATCTGATAGCCCCGTCCACGAGGGACCCAGCAAAGTCAGGTTCAGTATTACAAAAAACAAAAATTGGCTTTAGTGGTGGGATGATTGGTCCTTCTTTCCTAGGCAAGGATGTGTCTATTCAAACTCAGGTGTAATTTTCAGAGGTGTCCTGCTTTAAGAAGCTGCTGGGGCCCTCAATCTTCAGCAAAAGAAGAACCAGTGGCAGAGAGCAGGACATGGTAGCACAGCTACCCCCAAGTAGGCTGATGATACAATTAACAGCTGTGTTCGGAGTCAGATGGTCAGGGCCTAAATTGTTGCTCTGAAGTTGGGAGAATCTTATCTCTCTCTGAACCTGTTTCCCTACTTGTTTATTTTTTGAGTCAGAATCTCACTCTGCTGCCCAGATTGGAGTGTAGTGGCATGATCACGGCTGACCACAGCCTCAGCCTCCTGGGCTAAGGTAATCCTTCTGCCGTAGCCTCCCCCGTAGCTGAGACCAGGTGTGTGCCACTATGCACATCTAATTAAAAAAAAAAAATTATAGAGATGAGGTCTCACTATGTTGCCCAGGCTGGTCTTGAAGTCCTGGGCTCAAGCAATTCACTCACCTCTGCCTTCTCCCAAAGTGCTGGGATTACAGGCATGAGCCACTGCGCCCGGCCCTATTTCCCCATTTGTAAAACACTAGTTCTATGTCCTTGGGTGATATGAGCATTAAACAGGAAAACACATGTGTAAAATGTATGTAGAGGAGGTAGTTATCCCTATGTTAGGTTTTTGTTGACAGCCATTTAGGAAAACAGACACATCCTTCCAAGCAGGTTTGAATTGTCAGGTGTACCCACATGGCCACCAGTTGGGCACGTGCCTGTGTTCATCATCCCTACAGTAGGCACTGGCAGATTGGCCAGCCCTACTATTTCTCCAAGGAGCTACTTTGGACCCCACCCTCCTCTTGCCTCCAACAACTGCAGGTTCTGCAGCTTCAGAGTACAGTAAGCGGCTGTGCCCATTTCCTGGATTCTGCTCTTCTTCAACTGAGGCAGAGGGGCCAGTCCTCAATTTCCTCAGACACACCAGGTGCATCCCTGGGACTGGCCCATGCACAGGGACCACAGCAGGCAGCAATGCGGCCCATCAGGTCTCATGTGAGCCTCGTAGCTGCCCCCAAAGCAGGTGTCGTGCACCCATTTCTGCAGATGCAAAAGCCAAAACTCAGATGGGGACAGAAAGCCCTGTGAGCGCCTACTGTGTGCTTGTGCACTACAGGGCTTTGTCTCAGAGTTTAGATTGGGCAGATTTTGTTTTTGTTGCTGTTTTTATTCATGTAATACATTCAATCACTTGAGAAGCATGATATTAAAAATGTCTTGGCCTGGCATGGTGGCTCACACCTGTAATCCTAGCACTTTGGGAGACTGAAGAGGAGGATCACTTGAACTCAGGAGTTTGAGACCAGTCAGGACAACATAGCAAGATCTTGTCTCTACAGTAAATTAAAAAGTTAGCCAGGTGTGGTGACTCTTGCCTGCGGTCCCACCTGCTTGGGAGGCTGAGGAGAAGAATCGCCTGAGTCCAGGAGGTCGAGGCTGCAGGAGCCATGATCATGTACTACACTCCAGCCTGGATGACAGAGTGAGATCCCTACTCAAAAGAAAAAAAAAGTCTTTTCACATTCAAGAGCACTCAGCCTTCTAAAGGCCTCAAGGGTTTCTCAGCCTTAGCACTACTGACATTTGGGCCCAGATAATTCTTTGTTGTGGGCCACTCCACACATTGTGGGATGTTTGGAAGCATCCTTGGCCCCCTAGCCTGTGGCACATCGCGCTCATGGTGACAACCAAAGGAAGTCTCCAGACATTGCCAAATGTCCCTAGGGGGCAAAGTTGGTTCTGCTAAGAAGCACTGCTCTAGAATCATTACTGCTCATAGTTTCTTGAGAATTTAAAAAAAATATTTCTAAGCACATGTGTATGCCTTACCAAAAAAAAGAGATAGGTTAGTATATACAATTTCTACTACTTGCTTTTTTACATTTACTTTTAATTTATTTAAAAAAAATTTTTTGGAGTTGGAGTCTCTGTCTCCCAGATTAGAGAGCAGTGGCATGATCCTGGCTCACCACAACCTTGGCTTCCTGGGCTCAGGCAATCCTCCCTCCTCAACCTCCCAAGTAGCTGAGCCTACACTTGCATGTCACCACACCCAGGTAATTTTTTTTATATTTTGTAGAGATGAGGTCTTGCTATGTTGCCCAGGCTGGTCTCGAACTCATGGGGTCAAGAAACTCTCCCACACAAGCCTCCCAAAGTGCTGGGACACAGGCGTGAGCCACCAAGCCTGGCTCCACTTGCTTTTTTCTTACCAATATATCTCGGTTATCTTCCTGTGTCCAACACAAATCTTCATTTCTCCTCGAACAACTGTATGGCCCGTTTCTGCGGGTATTGCTGCAACTGATGTTTCCTCCCAGTGGGGATTTGCGTTGCTTCCAGTGTTGCTGTTACGAGTAATTCTCCAGCAGTATATCCTGAAATGCTGCCAGGATCAACTCCTGAATGTGGGACTGCAGAGCCAGAGATCTGGACATTTCAGATCAGATCCTCCACGTTGTTATCCAGGATGGTTTGCACTGGTCTCCTCCATTGGCACTGCCATCTTAATGAACAGTACTAGGTCTTTAGTGAGCATTCACTGTGCTCCAGGTACTCTATGTTAAGTCACTTGCACTACACTAAGTAATTTAATTCTCACTACAGTTGTATTTGGTAGGAATCGATCTTATTTCCATTTTGCAAATGAAGGAACTTTGGCTCAGAGAGGTTAAGAGTCTCGGTGAGCTTGTCAGTGGCAGTCCTAGAACCTCACCCAGAGCTGAGTCACACCAAAACCTGCTCTCTCAACCAACACATTTATTCTTCATAACAATCCTAGGAGCTGGGCCCCTTGGTTCCTATTTTCTAATGAGATGACTTAGGCCCCGAGCAGTTAAAGTGACTCGCCTAGAGCCACAGAACCCAATCACAAATCTGAGCCTGTCTCCAGAATCTGTGCTCTTCCACTGAGGTTCCAGTACCACCTCCTCCAGGAAACCCTCTGAGATTACTCTAGCCATCTTATCGTCAGACCTCCAATAGCAGCTCCCTGGGAGTCCTAGGAATCGCCAGTAGGCATTTCAACCTAGAGTTGGTAGCTGTGTGGATGCAGAGGACCTCACAAGTGTTGAAGTCAGACAAACATAAACTAGGAACCCCTTGGCCATCTGAAGCGAACTTGGTCCCCAGACCTCTCTCTTGGGGCCTCAGTTACTCATCGTCATGGTCCTGGTTATACCTGTGGTTGATGTCGGTCATAATAACAGTGGTTACCATTTATGGATGGCCTCCCCTGCACCCCATATGCAACAGGCTGTGTCTTAGTCTGGGTCCCCCCACAGGCAGGCACTGGTGTAACAGGATGTGGGGGCAGGTGTTTATTTGGGAGGAGACCCCAGGAAGCTTGGGGAGGGAGTGGGAAGGGATGCAGAGAGAGGAGTAAAGCCGTGGGGTGGCGGATAATAAGCAGGTGATTGTGTAGCCAGCCGGGCTCCACCTGCCCCACCCTGATCTCAGAATAGCGACTGTGGGAGTCCACCACGCCTGCCCCTTAAAGGCTGGGGTGGTTTCTGCTCTGCTGACTGCAAGGCAGCCCAACAGCGCCAGGTGGAGGGGGAGGGTCTGCAGGTGGTCCTGGCACAGCCTTCCTCCCGGCGATTTACAGGCACTTTAGAGTGAGTTAATTACCACTCACATTGTGCTTACCCCTGACCTTGTGTTTTAATTACCATTGACCTAATTACCATCGACCTTGTGTTTTTCCTTCTGGTTTTGTAATGCTTTTGGGGAGTTTGTGCCTCTACCTCAAAGAAGCTTTTCCCCTCACTGAGAGGGGCAGGGAGTAAACATCCTTCAGCTGAGGCCAACGGCCGATTCCTTCAGTCCTCAGCAAATCTTTACTGAGTACTTACTACAGTCCAGGTATTTTTAAAAAAATTAGTCAAGGCCCGGCACGCTGGTTCACACCTATAATCCCAGCACTTTGGAGGTCCAGGTAGGAGGATCATTTGAGGCCAGGAGTTTGAGACCAACCAGGGCAATATAAAAAACCTCATATCTACAAAAATAACTTTTAAAAAAATTAGCTGGGTGTGATGATGCTTGTAGACCCAGCTACTCCAGAGGCTAAGATGGGAGGGTCACTTGAGGCCAGGAGGATGAGGCTGTTGTGAGCCAGGATGGTGCCACTGCACTCCAGATTGGGCTAAGGAGTGAAACTTTGCCTCAAAAAAAAAAAAAAGTCAGCTTTATTTTTTTGGAGCAGTTTGAAGTTTATTGAAAAATGAGTGGAGGCCAGATGCAGTGGCTCATGCCTTAATTCCAGCACTCTGGGAGGCAGAGGCAAGAGGATTGCCTGAGTCCAGGAATTCAAGACAAGCCTGGGCAACTTGGTGAGACCTCATTTCTACAAAAATTTAAAAAAAATAACTAGGTGTAGTGGCGTATACCTGTGGTTCCAGTTACTAGGGAGGTTGAGGCAGAAGAATCTCCTGAGCCCAGCAGGTCAAACCTGCGGTGGCTGTGAGTGTGCCACTGCATTCCAGTCTGGGTGACTGAAACTCCGACTCAAAAAAAAGAAAAAAGGAGTGGAAATTCCAGAAAGTTCTCCTATACTCCCCAGGCACCCCCATCCTGTTACGCCCACAGTTAACCCCTTGCATTGGTGTGGTACATTTGTTCCAGTGGATGAGCCACTATTGCTACATTGCTATTAACTGAAGTCTATAGTTGACATCTAGGTTGGGTTTTTATGTTGTGCATTCTAGGGTTTGAACAATAGGCATAATGACATGAATTATGCCACTATTACGGCATCATATGAAATAGTTTCACTGCCCTAAACATTCCCCTGTGTCCACCTATTCTTGCCCCCTCCTTCCCTCCCCTTCCCCCACAACCCATGGCCCAGGTGATATTTTAAGTCCTGGGAATACAGCTAGGATGACATAACATGCCTGTCTTCATGGAGCTGGCATGTGCGTGGGGAGAGGGATAACACACAAGCAAGTCAATAACACACAACAAGTTCAGGGAATGGTCCTTATGAAGGAGAGAACGTGTAGGGTGTGGAAGGGAGTTCTTTAGACAGAATGATCAGGGAAGGCCTCTTGAGGAGGTGATGCTTGAGTAGTATCCCAGGCCAGAGTTCGCTGCCACCGAGGGCTGTGAAAGACCCCACAGGCCAGGTTGTTGCCACAGTCAGGCACTCCTACTCCTCCCAGTCAGGAAAGATATTGTGGGTTGGACCGCGTACCCCTCAAATTCATGTGTTGAAAGCCTCCCCTCAGTATCTCAGGATATGATTATATTTCACGATAGGGTCCTTAAAAATGTTTGGAAGCTAAATGAAGCCATGAGAATATCCTCATCCAGTGTGACCAGTGTTCTTCCAAGAAAAGGAGATGAAGACACAGACACACACATACGGAAGGCCATGATAGGACAGAGTGAGAAGGCACTATCTGCAAGCCAAGGAGAGAGGCCTCAGAAGGAACCAGCCCTGCCAGCACCTTGATCTTGGGCTTCCAACCTCCAGAACTGAAGAGACAACAGATGTCTGTGTTTTGAGCCCCCAAGTTTGTGGTACTCTGTCATGGCGCTCGAGCAAACTGGAGGCAAGAGGCGAGAACTCTGCCCTCCCGTCCTCCAGTCCTCCTGTCCCATACAGGGGTGTCAGGGAGTGTGATCTGCTGGCACCCACACAATGTGGGGGCTAGAGTCGGCTCTCCGGTGGCAGAGAGCTGTTCTTTCTGTCCTGGCCAATCTGTTGCTGCTGCTGGTGGTGGCCACTTACAGAGAATTCCCCACTGGGCATGCCTGGAATAACATCACAGTCAAGAGCATGGAAATCTGCAGTCTAAGGTCAAGGTCAGACTGAGGTCAAGCCCCACCCTCCTTCCTTCCACTTAACAACTGTGTGACCTTGAGGAAGCTGCTTCATCTTTATAAGCCTCAGTTTCCATATCTGTCAAATGAGGAGAAGCAATGGCACCTGCCCCTCGGGGGTGCCGGGGACCAGAGAGTGAAAGTGTAAGAATACTCACCCAGTGCCCATGCCAGGTGAGGTCAGTGACACCTCCATTCCAGGTGGTATTTGTTGTTACAGTAAGCCTGGGTTGGGGTTGTGGGGGAGACGCTGTTCTTACTTCACGGCAAGAAGCCTGAGCTCAGGTCACTACCTGCCGACCGGCCAGTCCGCCCACAGCCTTGAAGGCAGGACCAACCACCTCCAGCTGGTTCTGCCAAAAACCCTCTGCTGGAACAGGTGGCATAGTTGGCTGTGGCGCCAACACCACTGGGTTGGAGGCTGTGGGCCCTGGCCCTGCAAATACGTCTCCAAAATCCTGACCATACTGCCTGTCCCTTCCCAGCCTTCTGACACAGCAGGACTGGCCCTGAAAGAGCTCAAGAACGGACTTCCTAGGACATTTCTAGCTTTGTTTTGTTTTTCCTATTTCCATTCAAACTCACCTCTCTGGGCTTCAGTCTCCTCATCTGGAGAACAGGGTAGAAGAATCTAGTGTTTTCTCAGGGCTCCCATCAACAGCAGAACCATCCTGGGACTTTGCCTTAAATGCCACTTGGGGGAGTCATCCCGTGGTGACAGTCACACTTCATGACAGCTCTTAGTGACTTGGCATACATCATCACATTTTGTGTCCAACAAAGAGCCTATGAGCTGGCTGGTATTGCCCCTGTTTCATAGATGAGAAGATAAAGACCTGAGATGTCCAGTGACGTCTTCAAGGTCTCAGGACCAGTGTGTGGCAGAGCTGGAATTTGAACTCAAGTCTGTCTGGGTTTAAAAGCCTGTGGCTCCTGCACCCTCCCCCACCTCACCACATGTCTCATGGCTCAGAGTTTCAGGTTTTTGTTGCTGTGTTTTGTTTTTAGGCAAACCACTGCTTTGTGTGAATTACGAATCGGTTCAGGTTTATAAAATGAATCATAACGACCCAGGTTACCTTCGTGTCTGAGACCCAGCTCAGTGTGAGGAACTCATTTTTACCACCCACCTTTCCCTCTCCTCTTCCTTGTGAGGGGAAAGTCCCTTTACCACAAGCATTGTATTCACTTTCTCTCCCTTACACACACACAACCGGGGGACAGACGCATTTATCCAGCTCTCCTTTGAAACAGAGGGAGAGAAGAACGGAGGTATTGTTGAGGCTTGAGGCTGAAATTAAAGGGCAAACCAAAGTCTTGGAGTGGCAGCCTGTGCTATTTCCTCTGGACATTGAAAAGCCTGCCAGGAGGATGCTAATTGTCAGGGCTTCCCAGGGCTCAGAGGAGCTTCCCAGAATGCACTGCAACAGAGGAGGAGAGGCTGAGTGGACCCAGTTCTTTGTTCTGTATGTGGGTTGTGGCAGCCTGGCTTGATGGGGACAGATACACGTGAAAACACTTTGTACGCTGGATAGTACAGGGAGAAGGAGGCGGAGGAGGGAAGGAGGGGGAGGAGGAGACTCAGAGGGCTTAGATTCAGGCTTAGCTTTGCCACTAGCTAACTGAGTGACCTGGAAGAAGTTGCTTATCTAGGCCCCAGAGTTTTTAGAAATGGCTGGACACTGGACTATCTCATTGTTGCAGTCCAGTCTAACAAAGATGACCTTGGCCAGTACAGCACAGAATTCTGTTTCTCGGGATCAAACTTTAACCAGCACCAGCGATAATACATTATGAAAGTAGCTAATATTTATGAAGCACTTAGTAGGAAACAAGCCCTGAGCAAGTTATTTTGTATGGCTTATCTTATCTCACTTATATCTCCTGATGGATGCAAGAGCTGGGTGTTGTTGTTGTTGTTGTTTTTGAATCAAGGTCTCGTGTAATCCAGGCTCCAGTGCAGGCTCAAGTGTGATCATAGCTCACTATTGCCATGAACTCTTAGGCTCAAGCTATCCTCCTGCTTCAGCCTCCCAAGTGGCTGAGAATACAGGCGTGCACCACCATGACTGGCTAATGTTTTTGTTTGTATGTCTTATTTTGTTTTGTTTTAAGATGGCATCTTACTACATTGCCCAGGCTGGTCTCGAACTTCCATCCTTAATTGATCCTCCCACCTTGGTCACCCAAAATTCTGGAACGATGGGTGTGAACTACCACATCTAGCCAGAACTGGATACTTTTGTTATCCTCACAATAGAGATGAGAAAACTGAGACTCAGAGAGGTAAATGACTTGCTGAAGTCTCCAAGCTAGAAAGTGACAGGTCAGTCCTAACCAGACCTAGAATCCAACGACCTACCTGTCCCCACGGCCTCCCTCTGAAGCAAAGGTTCAGGTGGCAGCAGGATGCAGCAGGTGGCAGCAGTGGATGCTATCAGGGCCTAGTGGATGGACCCTCACTTTGGAGTCACCAAAAAACCAAAGTCTGACTTCTCCTGCCTGGGTAGGTATTGCAGGAGTATAACTGGATCTGCCCAGAGAGGTCCCAGCTTGCACCATTTGTTGGGCCAGAAACCTGAGCTGCTCCTGCTTGGGGCTGGGAGACAGCCTGGGGCTTGGAGACAGGCTCCCACTCTCCCAGCTCTTCCTTCTCAGGCTAGATGGCTCTCGACCCTTGTGAATGGTGCGGGCTCATGTCAATGCCAGGGGAACCACTGGCCATGTGGGGGCACTGGGGTGGGGGTCATGCCAGGTCGGGAGGTGGAAGGCGACAGCTTGTCCAAATGAATGTTATGCAAAGCCACCATGGTGTCCATAGGTTGTTTTAACCTACAGCCATTTCTCCTTTGGGAATATGGTGGATTGGAATAATGCTTCCAATTCTTCATTTCCCTAGGCAGGATTATCCATCCACACCCCTTATCACATGACTCCAGTGTCTCTCAATGGATACATGGCATTGATGGTGGCCTTGGTCATGTGACTCTCACTGACCAATGGGATATGAGTGGTATGAGGTGAGTCAAGGCTCTAATCCTTCTTGGGTGATTTGGTTTTCTGTGCTATCATGCACAGTGACAAAACATGTCTCCTGGTTCACACAGGATGAGAAACTCGCAGTAGAGACCTGAACTCAACTTCAGACTGGAGTCAAGTCCAGTTACTTCCTGCAGGAACACAATTTGTCCTGTTTCCTGAGCAAGAAATGGAAATGCTTGTTAGCCTAGGCCACTGAGTTTCATGGTGGCACCCAGAGTTTGCTCAACAATAGCCAATTCCTACAAGGAAGCATCCCCCATGACCACTGTCACCCCACCGTGGAAGACCATGACCCAGACTTGGTCAGGAAGCCAAGTCTGTGCTGGTGGCTTCTGATTTGGCCTTCTACCCTTTGTCTACTCCCTTCCCACCTCTGACCTGTTCCAAGCCAGGCCCTTTCCTTGGCTGCTGTCCCCACCAGGCTCTGGTAATGCTATTTCTTTTCTTTGCCCCTCAAGCCAGCAGGAGGCAAGAGGTTCTCCCTGTGTCTAGTCCTGGGTGCCTTGACACCCTTGCTGGCTCCCTGAACTCAAGCCAAGCCTCTGTGGACAGACTTTTCATTAATTTATACGGAGACGTCCACCACATGGACCGTCTTTTTCCAAGTGGGACTCAGCCTGGGCCAGACCACACCCCTCAATGAAAATTCTGGACACACCTGGGAAAGTCACCAGGCTTCACTTTTCCCCTCAATTAGCAAACTAGGGATCATACTGTGGATCACAAATGGACAGTGGCTAGCCTTGCCTCCTGACTCATGGTGGACTGCAGTCCAGGTTAGATCTCCAGGCCTGTCTCGCTGTTGCTAGAATCTAATGCAGTGCCAGACACTCACCAAAGCAATCATAAATATTTGTAGATTGACAAGCCCTGGCCAGGTATGGTGGCTCATGCCTATAATCCTAGCACTTTGGAAGGCCGAGGCAGGAGGATCCCTTGAGACCAGGAGTTTGAGATCAGTCTGGGCAACATAGCAAGACTTCATCTCTACAAAAAAATTTTTTAAAAATTAACTAGGCATGTTGGTACATGTCTGTAGTCCCAGTTGCTTAGGAGGCTGAAGCAGAAGCCCTGAGCCCAGGAGGTTGAGACTGCAGTGAGCCATGATTGTGCCACTGCACTCCAGCCTGGACAACAGAGTAAGACTCTGACTCAATAAAAAAGTAAAATAAAATAACAATAAAAGCCCTATGGTAGATTTTCTTCCTCTGACCTTTCAATTATTTTCTCTCTTGAAATAGCATAACAAGACACTTAGTACCATGGTGACAGTCTCTATAGAAATCGCAGCCTGTCTTAGCACTCCCGCGATGCCGGTGGGAGGCTGGCATAGATTTGGACCAATGGAGAGAAGGCGTGTTTAGCTTTGTCCTGGTTACAAAAAACACTTTTTTTCCCTTTCAAATGGACCTTCCTGTCCCCAATTCAGCACCACCTAGCTCTCTCCTTATGTGGGTTAATTTCCCATCAGCTCCTCGAAAGAGTGTATTTCCAGTCTCTCCTGGGACAGACAGGAGTTTGAAACAGGATGAAACAAGCTTCGGGGGAGAATATTTGGAGCCTGCCGAGGAGTCCGGCTGCTCTGGTCTCATTTCTGCCAGAGGGTGGGAATGTGTCTGCTTGGAACAGGTAATCCTCCAGATACTCGAATCTGAGGTTAGACACGGACTTGTATTGCTACCAGAGATCCCTGTTGTTTGGCCTTTTCTTTGTCAGGCTCGCCTGATAAAGGTTGGGAATGCATTGACTTGGGAGTGGTGGTCCTTTCCCAAAGCCAAACAGGGCCTCGGCCCCTTTAAGAAAGACCTTGAGGAGGGGCAATCAGAGACTCACTAAGATGAGGGCCAGATGGCCAGCAAATAGAATGGCAGCGAGTTAGGGAACGGGCGGCCAGCAGGGCCATCTGCCTTAGCACCTTGCGTGGAGAAGAGCTTGGCTGGTGGCTCCAGGTGGAGGATTTGGAGGGAGGGGTGGGCACCCCGAGCCGAGGCCCTTTGAGTGGTCCAACTGGCCCAATCTGGAATGGAGAGTTCTAGACCCAGGAGACAGAAAAAGTCTGGCCTGTGGAGTCAAGACAGGTCTGGGTTCAACTCTAGCTGTGTCCCCTGATCGGTGGTACAATCTGTCTGAGCTTCCATTTTCTCATCTATAAAATGGGACAATAACCCCATCTCAAAAGTCCTGGGAGGCAAGTATGGCTCCTATGAGTTGAGTACAATGCACGGGAGTCAATGAGGTGGTCGGGACATCTTAGTCCCCCTTTCCTCTGGAGAGCATACTGAGAACTATGTAACGAAGAGATGGAGGAGGGAAAATATTTTTGAGAGTCTGGGGTCCTGGCAATTCAAAAATGAGATCCTCAAATCCTGCTTAAGTATCTTACTAAGAATGCAAGTATGTTACTCAGGACTAGCATCTGCTACTTCTAACAGAAAGCCCAGGTGACAGTGGCTTAAACAAGGAAAGGATTTACTTTTCTCTCATATACAAGAAGTCCTGATGCAAATAGCTAAGGGCTGGAATGGTGGTTCCCTGGCCATCCCTTCCAAGAAGCCAAGGCTCCTTTTATCTTTATGCTCTGTTATTCTTAGAGCCCGGCTTTCATCGTCAAGGTCGTTGCATGACCATAAGATGCTGCTGCAGCTCCAGCCATCACATCCACATTCCAGGCACCAAGAAGAGTCAAAGAGTGCAAGAGGAGGTGCCTCTCAGATGAGTCAGCATTTAAAAAAAACTGTACAAGAAGCTCCTCCCAATGACTTTCACTTATATTTTACTGGACACCCCTAGAGCAAGGGAGGCTGACAAATGGACTGGACAGATGGACACCCCGATAATGTCCCACCAATATAATAATATAGGGGTTCTGCCAGTAAAGAGGAATAGAATGCCATCTCCATCATAGCAATGCTGCAACTCCTTCAACTTCACTGAAAAGCCTGGGCATATTTCCCCAGGAACAATCAAGTATGTGGGGTTTTTTTTCTGCCTTTTCCAATATTGAGTCTCACCCAGTGAACCCAGATATTTCTGGAAGGGCCATTGATGAGAGTAATGTTAGAAGCCTATGGTGTCAAAGGCAGCACTACAGTCAGACCCTGGCCACAGCTCTGCTCTCTGGGTGTTCCTGGGCAAGTTACTTAACTCAGTGGCCTTCAGGGTACATTGATCACCTTAAGAATCAGTGAGACAGCTGGTTGTGGTGGCTCAGCATGTAATCCCAGCATTTTGGGAGACTGAGGCAGGAGGATTGCTTGAGGCCAGGAGTGCAAGGCCAGCCTGGGTCTTGAACATAGTGAGACCCTGTCTCTACAAATTTTTTTTTTTAATTAGCCAGATGTGGTGGTGCACACCTGTAGTCCCATCTACTTGGAAAGCTGAGGTAGAAGAATTGCCTGAGACCAGGATGTCGAGGCTGTGGTGAGCCATGCTGGTGCTACTGCATCCAGCTTGGGGGACAGACTCAGACCTTGTCTCAAAATAAATAAATAAAAGAATCAGTGAGACACTTAACCCTCAACAAAACATCCCTCAAGGGCGTGAGGTCAATAGGTTGTCAGCAAAGATTCATTCCTGTCTCTTCCGATCTCCCATTGCCCACCTACCACTTTGAGGTCAGCAAGTCAAGCATCAGTTTACAACTTCAGGTGACACGGAGATTTTATGAATGAGAAGGGTTCAGGATCAGAAGCTACGATGGCTTCCATGAGGATACCGGGTTGAAACAATGTGTAAGGAGTGTCTGGAACCTGAAGAACAACCAGCAGGACCCAAAATCTTGTGCGTTACCTCACACCTGCCTATGTCACTGGCTGTATCAGTTATTACTGCTGTGTAACAAGTTATCCCAAAATGTAGTGGCTTAAAAAAAAGCACAGGTTTATCACCTGCCAGTGGCATCTGAAGTTGGATGTAAACTGATGCTTGACACACACTGCAAATGTTGCTTTTATCATCTGTGTTCATTCATTTGCTTGCAGAGGGTATGATTTTCAGTCCATAATCTCTCTGTCATCCCTGGATCCCATTCCTGTTTGGAGTCTCCATCTGTCTGGGTAGATAGCAGCATAACCTCAGGTTCTGCCTCTTCTCCTCCCTGCCTCTATGTTTGGTGTGCAGAGGTGACGGGAGGATGGCCACTTTGTCCTAGACCAATGCCACCTGCTCATGGCATTTATCATTCTGAGTCACTGGTCATTGCAGGTCACCCTGGAACCGTCCCCTGTTCTATCTCAACCTATCTCAGGTCAGGTGACTCTGGACTTCTGTGACATTCTGGGGCTCACAGAAACCATTGTTTTACTTTTCTGTCTCATGGGATCCAAGAGGTGTCTAAGCCCTGAGTCTCCCGACCAACATGCTGTGTGGCCCTTCCTTTATCCCTGGGACCCTCTTTCTTTCTGCTCTGGAGACTTTGCCTTTGTCCCCCGCACCTAGTCCAGGGAGCAGAATACAAAGGTCTGTTTCTCAGGGACATTGACATTCTCCTCACCACCCCTCGGATTCCCTCTTCACACAAGCCTGAGTCAGGAATCTGGGTGTGGTTTACCTGGGTCCTCTGCCTCAAGGTCCTGCCCAAGGCTGCAGTCTGGGTGCCAACTCAAGGTTTGACCAGGGATGGGTCCATATCGAAGCCCACACGTGTGGGGGTTGGCAAGACGCAGCTCCTCACTGATGGTGGCTGGAGACTCCTCAACTTCTTGCCACATGGGCCTCTCTACAGAGTGCTCACAACAGGGTGGCTTGCTTCATGAGAACAGGCAAGTGAGAAGGGAGGGAGGGAGGGAGTGGGAGTCGGATGGAACCCTCCTAGAACCCGACTGGGAAGAACCACGCATCAACTTGCATTCTCTTCATCAGAAGCAAGTCCCCAGATGTAGTCCAGACTCAAGGGAGGGGGTTCCGTGTGGGCATGAATGCCAGGAACTGGAATCACTGGGCATGGGAGGTGATTTTTTAAAATAATAACGAAGGGTTTTAATGCTAACTTTAAAATATTTAAACAATACTTTTTGTTTGTACTAATAGTAAAGGCTAAAACAATTTTATTCTAGATTCAAGAGATTATGTGCAGGTTTGCTACATGGGCGTATTGCATGATGGTAAGGGTTGAGCTTCTATTTAACCCATCACCCATGTGGTGAACATGGCACCCAATGGGTGGTTTTTTGAACCTTGTCCCCTGTCTTCTTCTCCACTTTAAGAGTCCCCAGTGTCTGTTGTTTCCGTCCTCATGCCCGTGTGCACCCAGTTTGTAAGGCACAACACATGGTATTCAGTTTTCTGTTTCCATGTTCATTCTCTTAGGAAAATGGCCTCCAGTTATTGATTTCATCTTCTTGATAGCTGAGTAACACTCCATCATGTATATGAACTACATTCTTTATCCTGTCCACCTTTGATGTCACCTGTATTGGTTCCATGTTTTGGCTATTGTCAATGGTGCTACAATAAACATATAAGTGTAGGTGTCTTTTTGGTAGAACAGTGTATGCTCCTTTGAGTATATACCCAGTAGTGATATTGCTGGATTGAGTGGTAAACCCATTTTTAAGTTCTCTGAGAAATCTCCAAGCAGCTTTCCTCAGGGGCTGAACCAGTCTACATCCAGGGAGGCATTTGAGAAACACCAATCGAAGTCCTGCCTTATCCAGCCCCCTTCACTCTTGAGTTCCAGACATAGGGGCCTATTTCTCTCCATGAACAAGCCCAGCTTCTTCCTACTGTGAGACCTTCACACATGCAGTTCTGTCTGCCGGGTAATTCTTCCCTTCCTCTCTAGTTCTCGTTTTAGATTTTTATCCCCAACCTCATTTTTTCAGAGAAGACTTTTCTAGCCACTTTCAAAGTCACAAGAAGAAGGGGTGCCTGAGCCCCACTCAGCACTGGGTGGCCCTGAAACACTGCCCACAAGCAGAGGCCTGGGATCTAATTGTTCAGCTCTCATTCGCTGTGCAGTTTACAGTGTTTGGACACCTTAGCTGTAACTGTAATCCTCAAACAGAGAGACTTTGGATCTAGGTCACGAATTCCTGGTGTGTCACGCTGAGCTGCTCCCACAATCGAAATGGAGGCAAGAGACGGGCACTTATTTCAGGCAAGGCCCCAGTTCTGAGTGTGTGTGTGTGTGTGTGTGTGTGTGTGTGTGTGTGTGTGTGTGTGTTGGGCAAGGTGCCTTTCTCATTGGTGTTCATTTGTTTTTTTGCTTGTCATTTTCAGTCTGTAAACTCAGGTGTGGGATGAGTGTGAGCTCTCTCACCACTAACTGGGGACAATCCCTACTTAGAGGCTCCGTCCGGCCTGGGTAGGTAGCAGCATAACCTCAGTTGCTCTGCCTCTTCTCTTCCCTGCCTCTACATTTGGGGCACGAGGTGATGGGAGGACGGCCACCTGGTCCTCGACCAATGCCACCTGTTCATGGCATGTATCGTTCTGAGTCACTGGTCAATGCAGGTCACCATGGAGCTGTCCCCTGTTCTGTCTGCAACCTGTCTCAGGTCAGATAACTCTGGACTTCTGTGACATTCCAGGGCTCACAGGAATCACTGTTTTACTTCTTGTGTCTCACAGAATATACAAAGTGTCTAAGCCCTGAGTCTCCCAACATGTTATGTGGCCCTTTCTTTATCCCTGGGGGCCCCTCTTCCTTTCTGTTCTGGAGACTTTGCCTTTGTCCCCACACCTGGCCCAGGGAGCAGAGCACACAGGTCTGTTTCTTGGGGATGTTGACATTCTCCTTGCCTCTCCTTTGATTCCCCCTCCACATGAGTCTGGGAACTTTCTTCCGGCCCCAGGCATGCCTCTGCTGGTTACATCTTCCTCTAAAATGTGTAGGCTAAACCATGACATCTTTCCAGTCTCCTGAGGACCTCATCTTGAAAGCTTAACAGCCAAAGAAGACTCCTTTTCATCTACTTTCTGCCATCACAGGGAGCAACCTCACTTACATGAGGTGAGGAAAGTCAAGGCAGGAACATAAAACGCCAGAAGAAGCCACCCCCGTCTCAACATTGTTTACTCCTCACACGCATCCATGAGCATTCATTAGGGCCTGCTGTGGTGGGTCACCGTTCTGGGAGCTGAGGTGAAAAACACTAAAAGTCTCAGTGGCCATCCTCAAGAATCGCAGCCTAATGGGGTGGAGGAGGCTTGTAAGCAGATGGACCGCCAACATGGTGTGATAAGGGACCTGGAGGATGTGGGAACCCAGAGGGGCTGTGCAGGCCAGGCCTCTGGGAAGCAAGGGCTGAGCTTGCAGGATGGGCTGGAGTTGCAGGAGCAAGGGAGGAGGGCACAGCGTGTGGAGGTGGGGAGACAGACTCTGGGCGGCGCCGGTGTCTCTGAAGGGAGCACAGATTGTGTCTCCAGGAGGAGCTGCAGATAAGGCTGGAGGAGTGGGTGGGAATCAGGTGACAAAAGGTCTGGGATGTCAGGCTGAGGCATTTTGATTTTATCTTCAGGAAATGTAGACTCATGGGAGGATTTTTCAGCCTGCGGTGATATGGCCGGCTTAGAGCTTTAGAAAGTTCTTCCTGGGCAGGGTGGAGGATAGACTGGAGATAGGGTGCCAGGGAGGGGCCTGCTGCGGCCATCCAGGCTAGGCAAGAGGAGACTTGCCCTGGGAAGATGGAGGGTGTATGAGGACAGATTGCCAGACAATGGAGGGCAGGGCAATAGGACCAGAGGTCTGAGAGGAGGCGAGAGTGGACAGCTGAGAGTCCAGGGTGACTCCCAGATCTCTAATGGTGCCATTTATCCAGTTGGGAGGATGGAAGTGCCAAGGGAAAGAGGCTGAAGAGGAGGAAAGGGTTGGTTGAGTCTGAAGCCCATTTGGGAGTCAGGACCCCAAATGTGGATAAGGAACTTCTCAGTCCTGAACTGCAGAAGGTTCTGGGGTAGAAAAGCCCATTCAGAAGTACATGGAAGAGGCAGGCTCAGAACTCTAGTACTTTCCAATAGTTGCTATTCGTCAGGTGTGTGGCTCATACACCTTGGGAGGCCGAGGCAGGAGGATCACTTGAGTCTAGGAGTTCAAGATCAGCCTAAATAATATAGTAAGACCTCATCTCTACAAAAAAATCATGGAGGTGTGTGTCTATAGTCCCAGGTACTCGGGAGGCTGAGGTGGAAGGATTGCCTGAGCCCAGTAGGTTGAGGCTGCGGTGAGCTGTGATCACACCACTGCACTGCAGCCTGGGCAACACAATGAGATCCTGACTCAAAAAAAAAAAAATAGTTTCTATGGACTGTGGTCAACTAGGTTGTTTTCAACAGCAGACAATAATAACAACAACAAAATGCACCTGACATCGGCCCAAGTAACCACAGGCCATAAAACTCACTGAGGAAGAGGGTTACAGGGTTGGTGTCAGTGGTTCGCAATCCCATCAGGGACCCGAATTCTTTCTTTCTGCCCTATCAACCTCAGCTGTGGGCTTCTGATTCCCTTGCTGGCAGAATGGGTGCTGTATCCTAAGTGTCAATGTTTCCATAAATACCGCAGTTTTACCTGAAGCATTGCCTTTTCTTGGTTCCGCCAGTATATTATCCGCTTCGGCACTTGGGAGGATACTACCTCGCAATCCCAGTGTGGACAAAGGCAGGGTGTCCCGCGGGCTTTCAGCAGGACCACAAAGCGTTCGGAAGCGGTGTAGAATATGTTGATTTTCTACCTTATTCGGAGACGTGGAGAAAGAGTGGGGCCTGCCCTTCCCATGAGTGTTAGGGAGGCCACCTCCTCTCTCTGAAAGGTCCCTGTCAGCATCTCTGAAATGGAGAGTAGGGACTGTGAGTGTTCTGGAAGATGACTTCTAGAAAGCTCCCACTGGCAGCAGCTCTCTCCTTCATTGTGTGGACTCTTCCTTTCTGTCATACGAACCTCGCTCTTTGTACAGTTTAAAGGCCAGCCCAGATGACCGAGTGCATGTGTGAAATGCCACTGGAGGACTGGAGGCAGACGCTGTGGGGGGATCTGAGGTGCAAGCAGGGAAGACATGGGTTCCTCAGTGGCTCTGTGGTTTTGTTTTAACTGCTCTGTTCCTAGGGTGTAGTGGATAGAACCCACAATTAGGAAGGAATGGCATGATTTAAAGGAAAGACTTAGACACCACCTGTGTTGTCTTTGGGCTCCACTGTCAGGAATAGTGGCTCCCTTGCCCTCAGATGCCTCCACTCTGCCATGGAGCAGCCGGAGCCTGCTTGCAGGAGGAGCCGGCGAACGTGGTGCCATGAGTCACTGCAGTACCCTGGACCCCACCTCCCGGAAGGCTACTGTCTCAGGACTTTCTGTTTTCCCTTGTGGGGATGGAGATGAGCTCCATGTCCTGTGTCCATATCCATTCTGCCTCTGACCTGGACAGAGGTCAAGGTTCTCTGCAAAACCCTCCTTGTTTCAGGGACACTGAGGAGGAGGAAGGAGGGATTGGAGGATCAAGCGATCCTCCTGCCTTGGCCTCCCAAGGCCAATTACAGGTATGAGCCACTACACCTGATCAAGAGCAACTACTGGGAAGTATTAGAGAATGTGTGGGTAGCGGCCCTTCAGGATGGGCAAGCCAGTCAGTCATGGCCAGGAGTGGCTACCATGCACACAGCTTCATGAACCCAGATTGTACCAAGGCAAGAGACAGGGAAACAAGCAGTGGGTCCTGGGTGGGCTATGTGGGTTACACAAGCACAGAAGAAAGACATCTGGGGGCGGAAAGGGTCTCAAATGGAAAATGGTCAATAGATAGTATATGTTATATAAATAATGTGCACACATACACATGTATCTCATATGAATAATATTATATGTATAATACACATGCATGTCATATGTATAATATATGTATAACACACATGTATATTATATGTATACTGGTATGTGTATAATACACATGTATATTATATTTACAATAGCATATGTATAATACACATGTATATTATGTGTATATTATTATACAAAGGGAGACACAAAAAAATGGAATTATCTTTTGGAGGAAGGGTCCCTTGTAGCATAACTTCCCCCACTAGGTAAGTTTTCTAGGAACCCATTAGCATCGTTGTACCAGCTAGTATTGTGAGAGGCGAATTTTTTTTGAAGATTCTTTCAATGCGTTTGCCTACCTCATGATGGGTGATTTACGAGTGCACCTGCCCACACTGCACTGAGTGTTCAATAGCTTTTGACCAAAAACGGCATGAACCCTTGTGCCCCACCCTTCCTCTTCACCTGAGTAACTTTTTTGTTTACCCAGATGGAAAACGTCCTCAAAGGGAAACATTTTGCTGATGTGGAAGAGGTGAAACAAAAAATGGCAGAGGCACTAAAAGACATTGAAATCACTGAGTTCAAAACCTGTTTTGAGCAGTGGAAAAAGCATCTTGATAGGTGAACTGCATCAAATGGAGAGTACTTTGAAGGTGCCTGAAGTTTAAACATGTAAGAATAAATACACAATTTTCAATAAATTCCAGTGTTTTATGTTCCCCCTTGTATGTATAATGTATATATTAGCTGGGAGGGAGATAAGCAGACATCAAGAGCTTTTGGATTGTGATATGTTTAAAATACAACACCATGAAAGGCTCCAGAAAGAGGCTGGAGACCAAGGAGTCACCTGGCATTTGAGACAGTGTGACAACTCATCCTCAAGTATTTTTCCATGCCTGGATAAGGCACAGTCAGCTGGGGAAGTCCTCCGTTGAGTTGTGTCACTCAAGGAAAACATTCATTCGTCCATTCATTCGTGGTATCTACAGTTGTGATGTTCTGAGTGCAGGTTTAGCAACTTGAGACCTGGTTTTGGTGAGTCTTGGATGACTTATTTAACTTCTTCAGGTCCCAGTTTGCTCTTCTACAAATGAGTGCCTGTGTCATGGTGTGGAGAGGACAAAATGACATCATAGATGTACCTGGTGCATAATCAGAACTTGGTCTGTGGTTGGGGCCATACTTTCATGTATCTCTTTCTTCAAAAAAATTTTTTTGAGTTGTAGTCTCACTCGGTCGCCTAGACTGGAGTGCAGTGGCCGCTCCCGACCACTGCAGCCTCGACCTGCTGGGCTCCGGCGATCCTTCTGCCTCAGCCTTCCAAGTAGCCGGAATTACAGGCATGTGCTACCATGCCCGGCTGATTTTTTGATTTATTGTAGAGAGGAGGTCTCACTGTCCAGGCGGGTCTTGAACCCACGGGCTCAGGCAATCCACTCACCTCGGCCTCCCAAAGGTGCGGGATTACAGGCTGAGCCACCAAGCCCGGCTTAAAAATTTTAATTAAGCACATATTTTGTGCCAAGGTTTGTGCTAGACACTGAGGATATAGATTTATTTGAGTTTTTCATTTCACAAATATTTACTGAGTACCCACTATATGACCTTACAGGCACTGTGCTAGGCTCCCAGGTTGACAAGGGAGACAGATGTGTAAATAACCCAAAATAGGGAACATGGATAATTCCTCGCCAAATGCCAGAGCTTCAAAGGGTTTCAGTCCAATGGACTCATCACAAGGATTATCAGCCCCTTCTAAAAATAAGAAAAACACAGAGCAGCCCAACTCCAAAATCTGCGTCCTTTCTCAACAACATGCATCTGCCAGGGTGCGTTTTCCAAGATTCAGGATGAAGACATTAGGCAAGAGGGTCAAAAAAATGCACAGACACCCAGAGGTATTCATTTTCTAGTCTCTAATTTGGGAACATGTAATTTAAGGGATAACAAGGAAGGGGTCTAAACAGAGTCAGCACTTACAGGTAGCTAGGGGTTGTGGGTGTGTCTTGGTTGTGTGTTATGTATATGTGTCTGCAAGTGTATGTGTGTGTCTGGGACCATTGCTGTGAATGTGTGAGTGTGTGCACGTCTCTGTGTTTGCATGTCTGCACATGGAAGAGAAGCGAGTGTGTCTGTCTGTATGCCTGCTGTGTGTATATATTTGTGTATGTCTCTGTATGCCTGAGGACATACTTACATGCTTACATATCATCTCTGCATGCCTACATGTCTGTGTGTGTGTGTCTCTGTGTAAGTGACCGTGTGAATGTCTGAATCGGGCTGTGTGCGTATTTGTGTGTGTCTCTCTGTATGCCCGAGATTCTGCACGTGTGGCTATACATACATGTGTTCTCTGTATGTCTGCATGTCTGTGTGTGTCTCTGCGTGAGTGACTGTGTGAATGAGTTAGGGTGTGTGTGCATTTGTGTGTCCACATGTGTGTGCCTTTCAGCATGTCTTTCGGGGGGTGTGTGTGTGTCCATGTGTTGCTCTGTGCCTGCGTGTTGGTGTGTCTGTGACTGTCTACCTGTGTGCCTCTGTGAGTGTGTGATGTGACTGACCTTCTTCCTGCCCCTAGTTTTTCCTGTGGAGCCTGTCTAACGTGTCCTTCAGAGTCAGAGGAACTGACGGCGTCAGTGGCTCCAGCCTCACCTCCCAGCCTGCCACACTGTCCGAGGAAGTGAAACCCACTTGGCACAACCTGTTCCTGATGCCGTCATTCTGGCTGTGAGCTGTACGCTCTTCTGTCCCAGGCATTTGTCTTTTGATTGCTTGATGAATACCTGCCAATGTCGAGATTAAGGGAGCATGGGTTTTGGTTTTTTTAAGAGTCATACCGAAGTGGAGCAGGAACTTTGCTGTGAACTTGAGAGCCAGTAAAGGAGACAGAGCTCTGGCTTTGCGGTGGTGAGATCTCGGCTCCAGACTCCAGTCTGTCCCTGCAGAAGCTGCGTGATCTTGGGAGGACACTTTCGCTCTCTGAGCCAAGGTTCTTTACCTTATAAGAAGGTTCCTTGGGGTCGGGCCTGTAATTGCAAGCTCATGCCTGTAATCCCAGAGCTTTGGGAGGCCAAGGCAGGAGGATTATTGTAAGCTAGGAGTTCAATACCATCCTGGGCAGCATAGCGAGACCCTGTCTCTACCAAAAAAAAATTAGCCATGCATGGTAGCATATGTCTGTAGTCCAGCTATTTGGGAGGCTGATGTGGGAAGATTGTATGAGTTCAGGAATTTGAGGCTGCAGTGAGCCATGATTGTGCCATGATTGTGCCTTTGCACTCTAGCCTGGGCAGCAGAGTAAGACTCTGTCTAAAAACAAAAAGAAGCTCCTTGGAGGGACAATTATAATGATAGATGAAAATGTCCTCAGAAATCCAGAAAGTCCTTGAGTCGTTTTTGATGTCAAGGCAAGGAGGCCCAGCGGGAAGACCCTGGGCTTACATTAGGCAGGCATGGGTTTGGGTCCTGGTTCCTTTCTTGTCCTAATATATGACTCTAAGTGAGTCAGTGGACTCCTATGAACCTGAGGTCACTCCTCTGTTAACTAGGAAAGTACATATATAGCACCAAGTTCATTGCTGACCAAGAGGACACTGACACGGGGAGAGGAGCTGTTCACGTATTTAAGAATGGCAATATTAGTATCTGCCCAATCTTATGCTCTCAGGAAAGGCAGCCAACCAAACCTTGGGAGTGCAGGGCAAAGGGACACTCAGCATGACAGCAGTGCTCTCCTCTCCTTCGTTTGTACTATTTCAAGATGCAGCCTCAGCAGATTGTTCTTGGCATTGCCACGTCCTTGGCAAGCGCCTTGGGCTTCATCTAGAACTCAAAGGCCATTCCTGTTATAGAGAGGGGCTAGGAACGAGGTGGCCTCAGCCGAGGCCCAGGCTGACAGGCTGGGTAGTAGAATTCCTTAGGACCCGTCCTCAGCCCTTCCAACTGCACCCTTTCTACACAGTCATGTCCCCTCGAGCACGCTCTCAAATCCCCCTTGTCTTTGAAAATGTTGTTCCCTCTGCCTGGAGCATCCTCGGCCACCACTCTGGCCTCCAGACAACCTGGGCTTGGCTCCAGGTCCCTGTACCCAGGCTAAGGCAGCCGTCCCTGCTCTGTGTCCCCAGTGCACCCTGGATTCACTCCACTGGCCATGACATCCAGAACATTTGAACCATCTGCTTCTGTGCCAGGCACCATCCCAGATGATGCCCTCCTGGAGGTCAGGGAGAGAGGGCACCCCAGAGACTTCGGCGGATGTTTGCAGAGGGAACACATGGTGATCATTTGTCTCTTCTCGTGTTCTGCCCCCACCCCTTTGATACCTTCACTTAAAAATATATTCACTTCGTCTGAACTCACTTCTGACAACCATTTAGCTTAATAGCAGGGATTTCAGAGCAACGTGCCTCCTTGGTGGCAGCTGATATTGGCTTTGAAGCAGATGTGTCTCTTGCCCACATCTGCCTGTTTCCAATAGCAGCACCATGCAGATCAGAGGACAAATGATTCTCACATGCTTGACCAGCTTCAGCCTGTGTTTCGAGGTTAGTGTGTGGGTTCGTCGTGATGTCTGGGCATCCATATGAGCCTATTGACCTTATTTTAGGAGACTAGGTGGTGGCCCAGGATCTGGGATTGGATGGCCTGAGTCCCAGGCAAGCTTCTGCTACCATATGGCTGTGGGTAAGGTATCAAACCTCTCTTTTTGTTTCAGTCTCCTCATCTATAAAATGGGGATGCATAACAGCACAATTACCCTACTGGATTTTTGTCAGGGTTAAATGAGATTAGCTCCTGGTATGGAGAGAATGTTAAGATGAAGGCTAGATAGTGTTACCGTTGTGTTGCATTTGTTGCTGAGACATCCTACCTCCATACTGCTAGAGCTGGTTTTCCAGGACTAAACGCTGGAATTCCTCTGCAATCTTAGATGGGCCTTTTTACGATAAGGTGGGCATCCTCAAGGAGATCCTTTTGTACCTGATATGTTGTGAGCTCCATAGGAGTTTCACCTTCTCTCAGTAGCAATCTGGCCCACCCAGTGAGCAGTCTGCTTGACACTTTGCCCACCTCATGGTATAGCGCAGAGGTCACTAAAAGACAGCCCTCTGGCCATATCTGCCTCCCTCACCTGTTTTGTTAAATAAAGTTTTATTGGAACAAAGTTAATGTACACATTGTCTCTGACTGCTTTAGCACTAAAATGGCAGAGTAGAGTGGGTGTGACAGAGACCAAAGGACTTGAAAAGCCTCAGATATCTCCATCTAGCCCTTTATAGAACAAGTTTGGGAACCCCTGGTGATGAGAGGATTAAAGGCTAATTTGGTTGAGGGACACTTATCTGAGCACCACCCCCAACTCTTTACTCTCTCTCAGCCCTGAGGCTGGTTGATCACCAAACCAGATGACTGCCACGATTTGTTTAATACATCTCCCACCCATCTCATCCTCAAATGTCACAGCTTAGCTCATCTCTGGCCCCGCTCCCATTGACAAGCACACATTAGGGCCACTGCCAGCCAGCAAGGTGTGTGTGGGTGAATGAGACAAAGACACTCTTCTGGGTGAGTGAAGCCATGAAGACATCAATGAGCAGAACGAGGGACCCTGTGCCAGGTACAAGCCACCCAGTCCAACTGCTTAGACTCAGTCAGTGCTAGCTATTATACCTACTGGTTCTAGTTGTTGGTTCTACTTTCCCCTTGCCTTGAGTTTCTCCCTGTCCAGGATGCCCTTCACACTAGAGCTAGAGTGATTTTCCTAACATGCCATGTTCTTTTCCTCCTCTAACACCTCCCTGGCTCCTTACTGCCTTGAAGAGAAAGTCTGTGCTCTTGTATGTGACACTTGAGTCCCATCATGGGCTGGCTTTTGGCATTCTCCCAGCCTCATGTCTCACCACCTGCTCAGCCTGTATCACTCCTGAGTACTGTCTTACAGCTTGGGCCCTCTAGGCCTGAACCATGCTCATTCATGCTCTGGAGATTGATACATGCTTAACCTTCACGAATGCTCTGCTCTTTTTCTTCTCCTCTATCTGGCAAATTCTGAGTCATCCTTCAAGCCTCAACACAAGCATCTTCTCCCTGCCACACCCACCTGATTCTCTGGGGGACTTGGGCACTCCTTTCATAGTTCAATTCAGACTTCACAAACCATGACATAAATGGGTCAGAAAACCAGTGCAGTGGATCTTGATCAATATCTTTAGAAAGATGAACTAGACTAGAAAATGCAAGAGCACGTCCCTCCTTCTCCGGTGTGGTTGCCACACAGGATGAAGGGGACAGGGACTGGAGCCAGACTGTGCTATCATTATTAGCAATGACCTTGGCGAGAGATTTGAACTCTGTACCTCAGTTTCCTCATCTGTAAGACAATGATCATGATAGCCTGTTCCTCATGACTTGTCACGAAGATTAAGTGAATAATATGTATTATAACAATATATAAACATATAATTTATACCATACATGTGTGTATATGTATCTTAGAAAAGTATATTTTCACATGGGTGGTGCTATAACCATGTTAGCTAGTGTGTGGATGCATGTGTGTTTGCACATATGTACATGTGTGCACCTGTCTGTATGTGTGAGACTGTGGTTTATCATAAGCACTATCTGAAAGCCTCAGTCTGGCTGGAAACTATTCTGACCTATATTAAGGTAATTATTTGAATATATTATGATTTTAAAAAATAATTTGGCTTTTTTTCTCTCCTTCACAAGATAGGATGCTCCTGAGGGCAGCAAGTGAGTCCTATTTATCTCTGCATTCTGTACCCAGCAGCACACTTCATGGATGTTTCTGGAAGAAATGAGTCCTAGATCCTGAAACTGAACTAACATGGAGTCTCCTTCCTGCCATCACTGGGGCCCGGGTCTTCCAGTTGCCTCCCCTGCCCTACTTCCCCACCCTGTGAGAATCACTCCACTCTTATGAGGGGTTCAGACCTTTCTCAGCAAATCTGGTTTCTGCAGTGAGCATCCGTGATCACATCTCCCTGCCAGGGAGAGGGAGGAGGACACGGGGGACCCTCAAGCGGGAAATGGAGCCTCCAAACTGACTTGGAGGAAAATGGAAACTCCAGCTGACCTAAGAGATTTCTATAATGAGAGAAAACCAATTTAAATGCAAATAGCCCACAGTGTCGTTGGAAAAGGCTCCTTGCTGCAGAGAAAAGCTGGGAAAACAAACACAGCCCTCGTCACAAGGCCAGTTCACCACTGGACAGGAGGGTTGCTTTATCCATTTAGGATTAAAGTCTAAACTAGTGACAAAGGGTCATATGCATGGCTGGCAACACTCCCCACTGCTACATGATGCCGACTGAGAAATGGGTGTTCTTGAGGGGGCTGGACATCAGCACTGCCAGGTTCTATCTATGTAGAACCAGCCTTGAGGGGTCCAGCCTCGTGGGCGGTTAAACCCTGATGTCCATTCTGGGATGCAAAAGAACTACCATTTTTGAGTATTTACTATGTGCCAAACCCAGGGCTGACACTTTATAGGATGGTAATTCATCAGATTTTCACAGTAGCTTCATGAGGAAGAGCCCATTATGTTTCTAAGTTTATGGATAAGGAAACTGAGATCCTAGGAGGGAAAGAAACATACCTATGGTTCCTGCAATTCTGACCCAGGCAGAATGGCTCCAGGACAGTGGCTTATACCTCCCTGATGTGCAGAGGAGAGAGATCCTGGCTGATCATGAGTTTCCTCTGGACACTGGGATGGTGTCTGCCACTGACCTTGGCCCAGGGCAGCAAAAAATAATACTGTTCAAGGAATCAAGGGCTCACACCTATAATCCCAGCACTTTGGGAGTCCGAGGCAGGAAGATTGGCTGAGCCCAGGAGTTCAAGACCAGCCTGGGCAACATAGTGAGACATCATCTCTACAAAAAATATAAAAAGCAGCCAGATGTGGTAGAGTGAGCCTGTAGCCCCAGCCACTCGGAAGGCTGAAGTGGAAGGATTACCTGAGCCCAGGAGGTGGAGGCTGCAGTGAGCCATGATTGTGCCAGTGCACACCAGCCTGGACAATAGAGTGAGAGCCCAATTTAAACAAATAAACAAACAAAAAGGAATTAAGGTGTGTAGGGTGGTAGCTGCTTGTCTCTCTGGGTCTAATTTGCCTATAAAATAAGTGCCTAAATTTAATTTTGGCTATAAAATTGTATTATCCCAGGACCCCAGTTGCCTTCTAGAGTAGCCACGGCCCCGCTGCAGCCCCTCCCTGCTGTCCTTTTTCGGCTCTGCCTCCTGCCCTCCACCCTGGTTGGCCACCGTGTCTGTTGCAATGGAGCACTTTAATTTCCTCCTCTGGTTTCGTAATTCAAGGACAGCACCATCTGCCACATTAAATCCACACGCTCTGCTTGCCTCCTTCTCCAAACAAGGGCTGGATAAAGGCTTCATCCGGTTTATTTCATGGATGGGGCAAGAGCTGGCGAAACCAAATGGGGACAGCTTTGGCCTGTGAGAGGAATTAATCCCCTAATCTTCTGGGAGGGCCCCAGAGCTCATGCTGTCGCCCCCGCCGCCTACTCCAGCCAAATCATGATGCTGCTGATGGTGACATGACGTTTACGGAGGCTCTTCTGAGTCAGGCATTTTCTTCAGTGTCTGTGGGTTTATTTATTTACTCCTCACTGTGTTGTCTGTGATGAAGGCACCAATCAAAATAGTCCCACTTTAGAGATACAGAAACGGAGGCCTGGGAGGCTTAAGAAATTGTCCAAAAATCCCCCAGCCAGCAAGCATCAGAGACTGAACTTGAACTGGCTGGGGAAAGGCACACACACACACACACACACACACACACACACACACACACACACACACACACACACACACACATACACAGAGCCAGCGTTAGAGCTCTCTGACCTCTGATCTTCAAGAAGTAGGGGCCACATTCTTTATTAGACATTCATGCCACACCTTTTGATGGAACAGCCCACTGTGTACCAGGTGCAGCTCTCCATGCAGGGGACCCCGCCACGAGTTAGGCCTTGAAGACCACTTTCCTGGGACTTCTGGTTTACAAGACAGGCATCAGGCAAGCAACTGGACACACAGACACGATCATTCCAGGCAGCAACAAAGTGCCACGATGAAAACACAATGGGGGTGCATGAGAGAAAGAAACTGGCAATGGTGGGGGAAGGGCCCCTGGACATGAGGACTTCTGAGTGAGACACGGGGACTTAGCCTTGCCTCAGGGTTTCCTGACCTTGGCACTATAGGCATCGTGGGTCCAATCATTCTCGGGGGCTTGGATGGGACTGTCTTGTGAATTATAATTTTTTTTTTTTAGTCCAGCTATCAGATACTTTCTTTCTGGAATTAGAATATTGGGCAGAGAAACCCAAGGGCACTAAATGGCTGGAGTGCAGTGACATGATCATGACTCATCACAGCCTTGACCTTCTGGGCTCAGGTGATCCTTCTGCCTCAGCTTCCTGAGTAGCTGGGACTACAGGCATGTGTCACCACACCCAGCTAATTTTGTTGTTGTTGTTGTATATAACAAGGTCTCCCGCTATGTTGCCCAGGTTGGTCTCGAATTCCTGGGCTTAAGAAATCCTCCTGCTTCAGCCTCCCAAAGTGCTGGGATTATAGGTGCGAGCCACCACGCCTAGCCCATTATAGGATGTTTAGCAGCAACCTTGGCCTCTACCCACAGGATGCCAGTAGCACTCCCCTGGACAACCACAGTGACAACCAAAAAATGTCTCCAGACATTGTCAAATATTCTCCCAGTGGGCAAAGTCACGTCATGGAGAACCACTGAGTCATGATACCTGCAAAGTGGGCAGCACAGGAAGAAGGAAGAGCAAGGTGGGTAGCAAATTGTTCTGTGCCTTTGGGAAGCAAGAAGAAGACTGGTTTGGCCAGAGGGCAGTGGGCCAGGGAAGGATGGCAGGATTGCCATGATAATGTGCTCCATAAAACTCTTCAGAGAGTAGGCAGCAACACACAGTCTCTTCTCTGTGCCAGGTACTGTACTAGCTATACCCAAGGCACAGCATATGCTCCAAAGTCAGGGTGACCAGTTAAGACGCACAGTTGTCAGTGTGGGACTGTCTCTGACAACAGAATATTCTGAACTGGAGGCAAGCAGAGAGGCATTCCAAGGGCAGCAGCCACGGTGGGTGCAGGAGACCCTTGAGAAGGCACTGTCTAGGCCACTTCTTGAAGGGGAGGGAGCAGGCCACCGAGGCTGTCACCTTTCTAGCATCCTATCCCTCCATTCCCATTAACAACAGCCTCACCCCCA
Source organism: Cephalopachus bancanus (assembly GCA_027257055.1). Classification (NCBI taxonomy): domain Eukaryota; kingdom Metazoa; phylum Chordata; class Mammalia; order Primates; family Tarsiidae; genus Cephalopachus; species Cephalopachus bancanus. The sequence goes on from JAPVLO010000007.1 coordinate 1,520,497, forward strand.
TGTCCTGCTGCCCACAGTTTGGTGGAATTTTTAATCATGGTACCCTGCTCCCCCTGCCTAGCCAAGAGGCTGGCACATGACCCAAACTTGGCCATCAGACACTTTCTTCCTGGAATTAGAATATTGGGCAGAGAAACCCAAGGGCATTAAATGGCTGGAGTCAATTTTTCTAATGGGAATGGAACAAAGCATGTTCTTTTGTTCTGGCATGATTTTTTGACTATCTCAACTCCCTAAGAAGCAATTGTTTCTCTCTCTTCCAAGGCCCATTTTTCAGCCTTTCCTCCTAATGTCCTTTCAGTATACATCTATGTAATTCACCAGAGTGGGTTTCTGATGTTTGAAACCCCTCGTAACAAAGAATCGGTGTGGTGTGAATGGGGCCAAGGGAGTGTAGGTTTCTGATTCACTGCGCTTACCGCTTTATAGTCAATAAGCTGGTTGTCCTTCTCTGTCTCCTAGTTACAACCAGGGGCTTCTCCAAGGCTGGGACCTTGTCCCTTCCTCTTCATACCACAGCGCCCAGCTCGGGGTTGACTTCTGCTCCCTGGCACTCATCATGGTTTGTAATGATTCATTTCTTTGCAGAGTGATTTGTTGAATATCATCCTCTCTCATTATGTTGGATGTCCCCTGAAAATAGGACACGTGAAACAGGAGTAATTTTGCCAGTAGGACAACCAACTAACAGTCCCGAATTATCTTGGACTAAGATGGGGCAAGGGGTTCCTGAGACATGAACTTCCAGTGCTAAAGTCAGGAAAGGCAACTTAGAACAATGGTCACCCTATCAGTGTCTGGCATATGTGAAACCTTCAAACACCAATCGTCTTAGACACTGAAGACATATATGTTGAAATGAACTAAGATCCGCTGTAGCAGCGACCCAGCATAAGGCATCTTCTTTCATGCAAAAACATTTCTTTACAGATTCAAAGAAGGAAGGCTTGTAGGCTGGAATCATCCTGTATAGGACCCTGAGCGTCAGGCTAAGGAATCTGGACGCAGCACACACAGGTAAGGCAGATCCCCTCCAATCGGGAAGCAGGGAAGAGACCTAAAAGCAGGAATAACTGAGCAGCGATGCATCGGCGACTCCCCCAGGCTCTCTGATGAAGGAAACATCTACAGGAGGAATCTTCAGTGGCTGCTGGAACAGGGAACAGAACCCAAAGTTGGCAAGTTATTTGGTTGCTTCTTTCTAAATTCTACGCTAGGTAGAACAGGGTTTAGCAACTTCCTTTTTCATCTCAAGCACAGCCATCCGCTAGTGCAACAAGCAGAAAATCCACCCCCAGGAAATGTGAATTTATTTGTGGGCATGTGATGAAACCCACATCTTTACTCTTCATGAAGATTCAATGTATAAAGCATCCCACAGGGCCATCCTCTCCATGGAATTCAACCCTGCTCCCTCAGCAGGCAAAAGACGTTTATGTGCAACTATTGGAGACAATGCGTGTGCTCTGCCCAAATCCTTACATTGAAAACTACCCCTGCAGGCAATGGTTTGAGGAGGTGGGCTTTGGGAGGTAGTTAGGGCATGCTGGTGGACCCCTCATGATGGGATTAGTGCCCTTATAAAAAGAGACCCCAGAGAACTCCCTTGCCTCTTTTGCCAGATGAGGACACAGCAAGAAGTCACCATCAGTGAATCAGAAAGGGTGCCCTCACCGGACACTGAATCTGCCAACGCCTTGACCTTCCAGCACCCCAAACTGTGAGGAATAAATCTCTGCTGTTTATTTATAAGCAGTTTGTTGTATTCTATTATAGCAGACAAAGGGACTTTTTTTTTTGAGTTGGGGTCTCACTGTGTCACCCAAGCTGGAGTACAGTGGCACGATCTCGGCTCACTGAAGCCTCAACCTCCCAGGTTCAGGCAATCCTTCCGTCTCAGCCTCCCAAGTAGCCGAAGAAACTTTTAGATGGGGCCTCATAGATTTTTAGGACCTAGAAATCCTCATATCCCTCATGTCAAAACAGAGAAATAATCTTCTTAAAATGATATAATAAACAAGAGGCAGAGTCTGGGATATTTTCTCTTTAACTTTTCTCAGTAATGAACTGAATCATCTCAAAGGGAGCCCCTTACCGCTGGCAAGCAGGAGAAGTTTCTAGAAAGTAAAAAGACAAGGAAATAAAAGCATTGAATCATGTGGGAAGAGAATTTCTTCCTGTAAAAATTCTCTTCCAATCCTTCTCATTATACCAAGAAGAAAATCTCACTTTGGTACTAATAGGTCTTTAGTACCTCTCGAAGATTAACACCTCTTTAGATTTTCCTTTCAGATGGAAACCAAGCAGGCCCCAAGCCCTGAGTTTCCAAGGGCAACTCTGTTCCTCTAGAATTTAGTAATATTGTTTTATTTTCAGGTGACTTCTTTTTTAAAAATGGCTTCTATTTGTGGCAGGTGGTATTGGCTTTCCATTTTTGGCAGTAAGTCTTCCTTTTGAAGAAATGTATAAGGGGAAATCCTCCAAAAACCAGAATTATCTTTTGAAGGGCGGGCCCCTTGTAGTATACAGGCTTCCCCTGCGAGGTAAGTGTTCTAGGAACCCATCAGCATCAGTGTACCAGGTAGTGTTCTTGTGAGAGGCTGTGTTCAGCTTCAGTGAATTTTTTGGGAAATTCTCTCAATGCATTTGCCCATTTCATGATGGGTGATTTATGAGCACACCTGCCCACACCATGCTGTGTTCAACAGCTTTCGACCAAAAACGGTATGACTTTCATGCCCCACCCTCCCTATTCACTTGGTCTCACCCCAAGCAACCTTTTTGGCTTGTTTCCCCAGATGAGAAAAATTGTCAAAGGAAAATGTTTTGTCAACGTGAACGTGGTAAAACCAACAATGGCAGAAGCACTAAAAAGCACCAAAACTGATGAGTTCAAAAACTGTTTTGAGCTATGGAAAATGTGTCTTCTGTCTTGATAGTGCATTGAATCAAACGAAGAGTTCTTTAAAGGTGCCAGGTGTTTAAACATGTAAGAATAAATACACACTTTTAAAAATAAGTTCTAAGGGTTTTTGGGTCCCCCTCATACATAGCAGTCATCTGTTTACACTGCTGTCTGGTGAGCCTTTTACAAATAGAAATTACTGTTTGTTTGTTTCTAATTAGAAAAGTTTGAGAGTTACAGAATAGTACACAGATATACACAAAAATCAGTCGTTACCCCACTACTCATGGATAATCTCTACTAACGTGTTGGTATACTTTCTTCTGGATACATAAATACAAATGTAAACACAGTTGACCCTTGAATAAGGCAGGGGTTGGGGAACTGAAACCCCTCAGAGTAGACAATCTCCATATGACTTTCGACTCCCTAAAAACTTAACTACTAATAGCCTACAATTGGCCAGAAACCTCTGATAACATGAACGGTCGATAAGCACATACTTTGTATGTTACATGTATTGTATACTGTGTTCTTACAATAAAGCAAGCTAGAGAAAAGAAAATATTATTAAGAAAATTATAAGAAAGAGAAATGTATTTACTCTTCATTAAGTGGAAGTGGATCATCACAAACGTCTTCATCCTCATGGTCTTCCTGTTGAGTAGGTTGAGGAGGAGGAAGAGGGGATGGTCATGCTGTTTCCGGGGTGGCAGAGGCAAAATAAAATCCACATATAAGTGGATCTGTGTGGTTTGTACCTGTGTTGTTCGAGGGCCAGCTTTGTAATCACTGCCTACTTAAAATCCAGCAGCTTTCTGCAGCAGCACTTAAGAGAAAATCCACACTCCTTTTATAAACACCCTCCCCTGGTCTCTGTCACCATGTGCTCTGGCCCTGCCTGTCTCTCCCGCCTCCCATCTCCCTACTCACACACTATTTCTCTTTCTCTCTACCACCTTCCCAGTACTCCAATCGCATCACCTTCAAGGCCTTTGCCCTTTGTCTGAACTGCTCTTTTCCAGGTCTTCATGATTGGACTTTTTCAGCATGCGAGTCACAATGGAAGTTTCACCTCCTTGGATAAGCGTGCCTCTTCGCGCACTTCCAATGGGTTCCTCTTACGAGACTCTGTGTGGTACTGTATCACTTTTGGAAGCCACCTTGCTTGTTCCCATGTTCAGTGCCTATGTCCCCTGAGCGTTTCCTGGTCCCTAGTATCCCGAATAGTGCTTGGTACATGGCGCATGTGCACTTGATATTGAATTGGTTAAGGAATTGGATGAATGTACTTACAAGCTGGGATCACACTATAGTTAATGTTCTATTTTTATTTATTTATTGTTTGAGTTGGCGTCTCGCTCTATCACTCCTGCCTCAGTCTCCCAAAGTGCTGGGATTACAGGTGTGAGCTACCGTGTCCAGTTTATATTTCATGTTTTATAATTTGATTTTTTCACTTACTATAATGTGACCACCTTGACTTTTAATGGTAGTAGTGTATTATTCCCTCATATGGATGCATAATAATTTTAAAATAAGCCCCTGTTATTGACTGGGTGGGGCATTTCTGATTCCTGTGTTTGTCAGTAAATACCACATTCTATAGTGACCATCCACATCTGTACACTCTATTTCCCATCTCTCCATGAACATTTCCTAGGATTAATTCCTAACAGTGAACTTATAGGATCAATGGGCTACATCATTTTAATCCTCTCAATATATTTTACCCAACTGCTCTGTACAAAGTTTGTGCCAACTCTGAGTTTGCTTTAATAGTCCTTAGCTTGTGGCCCTCTGAAGACCACGGGAATGTTATCATCTCCTCTGACTCAGGAGAGCCAAGGTTGAGGCCACTGGGCAAGACAAATCATGCCTACTTGCTCTGCAGAAACGTCCTTCTTTTCTAATAACAGGGACAACTCCTAGCACAGCTGGTCAGCTCAGAGTGTGCTATGCAGGAATCCTCAGCAAATGCTGTGCCAAAGCCGGAAGTCTCTTTAGTCAGGCCAAGGAGCTCACCATTCTGGAACTGACCACAGCCTGCCTCAACCAGACCTGGCCAGTTCCATCTTCCTCCCTTGGCAGGTTCCTTCCCAAAGCATGTTGGTCAGCCAGCTGGTTTTGCCTTGAGCCCTGTCCATACCTGGCCAAGTCCCTGGGCCTCTACTCAACCTGCCTTTGCTCTCTGTCCTGCTCCGTCTCGTTTTTCAAGGTCTAGTGTTACTCCACACCCTCACCTCACCTTCTAGGAAGCCATTTTCATGGTACAGCCCTCAGGGACCCCCTCCCAGCCCAGAGCTACCATGACTCTGACTTCCAGCCTTTCTGACATTTCGTCACCTCACCACCTCATGCTGTTTATACACCTAGCCCATCCTATGTGTTTTCCTTCATGGCTTTTAGCTGCTCTTGGAAGTGCAATGGGCATAAGTAAGTTTCCATTTCCAACTGAGTGGACTTTCCCTCCAGGAGTTCACCAGGTATGATAGTCTGGAACTTTGAGAGCAGCGGGGCAAGCCAGGCTCGGTGGCTCAACCTGTAATCCTAAGCCTTGGGAGGCTGAGGTGAGCGGATTGCCTGAGCCCGCGGGTTCGAGACCCGCCTGGGCAACTTGGTGAGACCTCATCTCAACAATAAATCAAAAAATTAGCGGGGCGTGGTAGCACGCGGCTGTAGTTCCAGCTTGGAAGGCTGAGGCGGAAGGATTGCCGGAGCCCATCAGGTCGAGGCTGCGATGGCCGGGAGCATGCCACTGCACTCCAGTCTGGGCAACAGAGTGAGATTCCAACTCAAAAAAAAAAAAAAAAAAGGGAGAGAACATCAGGGCTGGGCTTGAGCCTCAATTCTGCCACTTGCTAGCTCTGTGCATTTGGACAACATAGTTAACTCTTCTGAGCTTCAGTTTCCCCATCTATAAAATGGGGATTTTAATAGAACTAATTTGAAAAGAGTTCTTTAAGAATTAACACATGCAAAAATACTTAGCAGAACAATTGTTAAAAGGAACAGAAACAAAATTGGAGAGTTTATCTTAATTTTGTTTTTCTCTAACTCTACAAAAGCTGAGTCAGTAACATGTATAATATCAGAGAAAATATTCATGGAGTGGAATGAATGGATGTCGTGAAAGCATTTCTTGTCCATGTATGCATTTAGCCTTACTAACCAGAATTCTGGGAGATCAGAACCTGTCACCCCCGCAGAAGGAGAAAGAAATCTCCTTCCTCAGCTGAAACCTTCTTAAGAGCTAGGTCCAGAGATTGCTTAAGAGCAAAGATATGTCATCCAATTTAATCCCCACTTCAGCCTGGCAGAGAAATCTTTTTATATCCCTATTATAATAAGACCTACCATGTGTTGACCACCTACTGTGTGCCAGATCTATGCAAGATGTTTTCAAAAAAATGTGATTTCCTACAAGCCCTCACACTGTCTCAACGAGACAAGGATTATTATTACTGAAGAGGAAATAGGATTAGAAAACTTTAAGTGAACTACCTGAGGGCAAACAAGTAGTAAGAGAAGAAAGAGGATGCATCAGGGTTTGAACAGAGGTCGCTAAAAATTAAAATAAAAAGGAAGAGTCTGTACCTTCACCAACTGATGCATTGACATTCTCACATGCATTCAGTCAGCACTTAATGGGAACTGAATTGAAATCTCCTGGTGATCTGCTAGAGACTTGGACCTTCTGACAGATGCTTCAAAGGGAGCAGTTTCTATTTCCGGTCCCACTGCGAGCTCGTGGTGGAGTTCTCCCCACCCCTGCTCTGGCGTCACGATGTTCTTGTGGTCCCCCCCCCCCCCCCCCCCGGGCCTGATGACTCAGCAGGCGGCTCCAGATGGCTTCCTGCAGTTCCAGCCTTGCCGGCTGGGGTGCCAAAGTCCTAGTACAGTCTACTAACCAAAAACAAGTTGCAACCAGGAGTCAACCCGCCCTCCAGCCCCCACCCTCCATTATGAAGATCCTGCAGTCCACTACTCATGGTCGGCGCCTCCAGGCAGGCCTCCCCTAAAACATTCACCTTCCTTCTAGCTCTGAGAGTCCCACACTTGGCCCCAGCACATCCTTGATGCTTCGAAGATGAGACCCAAGAGCAAGCATTCTCCTCGCTACCAGTGACAAGGTGAAGGGCTCAGTTCTGTCACCCCTTAATCCATTACTGACTTCAGGCAATTTGTTTTCTGAGCCTCAGTGATCAAATGGGGATGGTGATATTGCTGACCTCTGAGGTTTTACAGTTGCCAGATAAAATATAGAATGCCCAGTTAAATTTGAATTTCAAATAAATGGCAATTTTTAAAAATACAATTATGTCCCAAATATCATGTTCAAATTTAACTGGGCATCCCATAAGTTTATTTGCTAAATCTGGCAACCCTATGTGGAGTGTAGAGTGAGATAACAACTGCGAAAGTGCTTTGTCACCTACCAAGAGCTGTACACTTAATGATATCTTTGCCAGAGACATATGCGTGTGTACCCATGGCAACCAGCTTCATCCAGAGCCTAGAACAGGTAGTTTGCAGGCAGGCAGTGGAGAATGTGTGCCGTCTGAGCCTGTGTACTGGGATCCCTTGGTCTTGTTTGCCAATTGATCTTTGGACATTTCTCCTCAGCCTTCATTGCCTCCATTTTTATTTCTACCCAAATGCTACAATGCAAAATATTGAGGTAACAGATGCCCCAAGTCTTGCTGATTTCTGATTAATTGTCTTGGACCAGCTCTTCTTTTGACTTTTTGTGGTTAAAGAAGCAAGTAGATGATTTATAAGTGAATTATGTAATAAATGATGTATGTGCACAGCATTTAGCTCTAAGATGTTTGAAGAGCCCTGCTTAGCATAGAAAAACACAAGGAAACAACTCATGTACTATAAATAGACTACTTGTTTATTTTGGAATTGATACATCGCCTCCTACTAGAAATCTAAATTCTAGGAGGGGAGGGATTTTTGCCTATTTTATTCCCCACTGCCTGCCCCAAGAAGGATGGAATATTTGATTAACTAAAACCAGTTTAACTAGCAACATTAAAAAATGATAAATGACCAGGTATGTGGCTCACACCTGTAATTCTAGCACTTTGGGAGGCTGAAGCTGAAGAATTGCGTGAGTCCAGGAGTTCAAGACCAGCCTAGGCAACATAACGAGATCTTGTCTCTACAAAAATTAGCTGGGTGTGGTGTGTGTGACTGTTGTCTCAGCTACTCAGGAGGTTGAGGAAGGAGAGTGAGGCTGCAGTGAGCCATAATGGTGCCACTGCACTCCAACCTGGGTAACAGGGTAAGACCCTGGATGACAGAGTGAGATCCCAACTCAAAAAAAAAAAAAAAAAAGAAGAGAGAGAGAGAGAGAGAGAGAGAAATACATCCATAATCTATTAGAAAGGAATCTTTCTGGAGCTAATCAACCTCCGTTCTGTGCCGATGAAGAGCCATAGCCCTAAGTTTTTTAGAGCAATTTAGAACACCTCCCAACATGGTCTCCCTCAACCAGTGACCCTTTCAAGTGTCCAGTGACCAGGATCCAAGGTGAGGGGCTTCGTTTGCCTTCCCTAGTGCTTCCTAAAGATAGATTTCCATGGTTTTGTTTTTTGGGCGGGGGGAGGGTTTCACTGGCTCCCAAGTCCCTCATGAATGTCCAGCACTCAGAAGTGTTTGGATTCTGTGACAGGCTGGCACCACCAACAAAAGAAGGAGAGGCCAACTGCAGAACTTTCTCCATGGTTCCTGGGGCTTGCCTCTTAGAAGAACTCTCAACTGGGTAACCTGGCACTGTTGGTGCCTTGAGAGTAGCTCACCAGTCCTTGCAGCTGCATTTGGGTCCTGTCGCTCCAGTGTGGCCCTTCCTTCACTTTTACTCTTGGTTGTCACTGTTTCAAGGTTTTCCCTCTGGCATTCTCCAAGCTGCCCCCTTTTCTGCTTCCCCATCACTTGCCCCTGTCCAGGCCTCCCCTTCCCTCCCAGGACTGTTTTGCTGCCAGCCTTCCCTTCTTGAATCCATCTTCCCCACTGCCCCAGAGCAGGCCTTTGGTAAACCAAGCACCAGCTGCAGTCAGCTTGTCCCACAGCTCCCATCCTGTGAGATTTAGGAAGATGGATTTTCTTCCTAAGATGTGTCTGAGTTTCCTTGTGAGAGATGGGTGGAGGTGGAGGTGACGTCCCCATGGCTGTTTCTGACTTTGGATGACTGTTTTCACTAAATTAGTTCAGTAATTGTACGTGCTTGTTTGCACGCGCATGCACACATGCATACACATACCCACATTGACCCAGAGCTGGCTTTGGCCTCTTCCTCCTATTTTGCACACCAGAAAAATCATACCAGTTATTTTTGTGAGCATCACACTTTCCCGAATCTTTCTGGATGAAGAAATTTACATGTTAGCAAGGCATCAACTTCAGTGTTTTTAATGATGTACTTTTAAATAAATATAAAATGTATGGATTCATTCTCTTCATTAAAAAAATAAAGAGAAGGGAGTGACAGGGAGAAATTTGTTTAATGATACAAAATCATAGCCAGATTGGAGGAATATATCCTAGTGTTCTATAACACTGTAGGAGAATTATAGTGAACAATAGCATATTATCTAGCTTCAAATAGCTAGAAGGAGGATATGATAAATGTTTGAGATGATGCAAAACTGGGTACAGTGGTTCATGTCTGTAATCCCAGTACTTTCGGAGGCCAAGCTGAGAGAATAGCTTGAGGTCAGAAATTTGAGACCAGCCTGGGCAAAATAGCGAGACACCATCTGTAAAAAAAGAAATTTGTAAAAATTAGCTGGACATGGTGGTGTGCACCTGTAGTCTCAGCTACTCAGGAGGCTGAGGCAGGGGGACTGCTTGTGCCCAGGAGTTTGAGGTTATAGTGAGTTATAATTATGCCACTGCACTCCAGCCTGGGCAACAGAGTGAGGCCATGTCTCTAAAATAAATAAATAAATAAATAAATAATTTTTAAAAAGAAAAAATAAAGAGATGATGATATGCTAATTACCCCAATCTGATCACAATATATTACATGTATTGAAACATCACTGTGTTCTTCAGGAATATGTATTATTTGTCAATTAATAGAAAGTTAACTCATCAGAGATAATACTGAGCAGGTGGAACAGGAAGGAGGAACCTGGTTTCTTGACGTCACCACAGAGTCTCCTGCCAGCCCGGACTGCTCGCCTCTTGCACTTCCTGTTGCAAAATATAAATAACTCTTCCATGTTGGTCCCCTGTGATTCAGGCTTTCTGCTCCCTGCAGCCAAGCACAAGCCTATCTGACACATTCTTCTCCCCTGCGGAGCCTCTCTGTTCTCTCAACATCACTTCCCAGTGTCTCACCTGTCTTCTTTTCCTACCTGGTGCTTCACTGCTGGATGACAAGATCTTGTTTCTAAATTGCTTGCCATGGAATTTGATTGCCCATGAGAAGGCAGCTCCATGTGGGAAAGGGCTGGGTCTCCTTCCCAGGGCATCCCTAGGGTCTCACACAATACTTGGCACATAGCAGGTGCTGGAGAAATATTTCTCAAATAAATGAAGAATGCAAATCTGATCACATCCCTCCTTATGCAGATGGACAGTCAAAGTCACTTCTGCCCTGGACCCTGCCTGCCCCACATACCTTATACCAATGTGCTGTGCTTCTGCCCATGTTGGCAAGCCTCTGTGGCTTTGCAAACTTCGCACAGGCTGTTCAGTCATGAGCATTACTGAGCACTTATTCTATGCCGGCTGCTCTTTCAGGCCTGGGAGACAACACAATGAATCAGGCAGCCAGCAGTCCTGCCTAACCTCAGCAGGAAGGAGAGACACTAGTCCGGCGGTACAGTGTGGTCAGTCTTAATACAAGGAGACATACAGGGAATTATGAGAGCTCCTCAGTCTCTAGGTAGCAAACTCCTATTCAGAGAAGGCCCAGCTTCTCTAGGATGCCTTCTCTGATGCCCCAGGGCTGGGGCAGATGCTCCTGGTACCCTCACAGCCCCTTGCCCTTCTGATGCCACACAATTCAGCCTGCTAGACTGGCTTTACTCGTCTCTGTGCATGTGTCCCCAGCTAGTCTGTGAGCCTGTAGGGCAAGGAGGCCTGTCTTATGGATCTCTGTACCCCAAGGCCCAGCACAGGGGTCGACACGGAAAACTGCATTGAGTTCAGCTTCTGACCTGTCCCTTCCTTGGTCTGGTCCCCTCTTCCCCAGGCCCCTTTCCTTTGCTCAAGTCTCAGGCTGCCTTTTATCTCCCTTTCACATTCAGGTCCTCAGACATTTATTCATTGTGTTCTGCATTAATCCTTCTTCTCCCGAGGGAAGCCATGGAGGGAGAAAGTACCAAATTCCTCCTGGACTAGCTAGCTAAGCTTAGACAAAAGTACTGGAAAAGTGACCCAAACTATCAGTGACTGCTTTTCTGCTTGTATTCTTTATTTCTCAGGCTAGGCTCATCCTCCCCTCCCCTCTTCCCTGTCTTGTATTATCACTCAACCCTACCCTCTTCCTAGAAAATGCCAAATCTCTCAAGCCTCTGTACCTCTGCACATGCTGTTTCCCTCTGCCAGAGTTGCTGTTCCCCCACCATCTCTTCCTGATGACAGTTGCCATGTTCTTTGAAGTCTAGTACTTATGCTACTTCCTTTGTATGGCTTCTCCCGTATTTCCTTCTCTGTCCCCAAGAAAAATGAATTATTGCCATGGTGCTCTGTGCTTCCTTGGCTGTGGCCTGACCACATGGTATTTGGGGGACTTGTCCATGGTCCACTGTACTTTCTTTCTTTTTCTTTTCTTTTTTCGACAGGGTCTCACTCTGTTGCCCAGGTTAGAGTGCAGTGGCATGATCATGGCTCACTGCAGCCTCCAACTCCTGGGTTCAAGCAATTCTCCTGCATCAACCTCCTGAGTAGCTGGGATTCCAGGTGTATACCACCACATCTGACTAATTTTTAATTTTTTTTGTAGAGATGAGGTCTCGCTATTGTTGTCCAAGCTGGTCTCAAACTCCTGGACTCAAGCGATCCTCCCACCTCATTCTCCCAAAGTTCTGGGATTACAGGCGTGAGCTACTATGCCCAACCCAGAGTCCACTTACATTCAGACATGAGTGGTCCCCAACACTTGGATCACTGACAAACCTGTGCCCAGCCTCTCTGTGTTCTTCCAGTCCTTTGCCTAGAGCCTGGCATACTATGGAGCCAAGTTGATGACTGTTGCTTTGGGCAGCAGAGGTCTTGGGCAGGAGGCTGAGAAGAAGAGGCTACCCTTTTAGTCGCTGCACCTTGATTTGCCTCTGGGGAGACATTGTCACCCCTTTTCATCCACCTGGCCTGAGTAGGACTGACCCAGATGCAGGTGACCAATCAGATAGCACATCTCCTGACCTGAGGGATTGCTCAACAACTGCATGAGCCAAGCCTGGCCAGTGCAATCATGGCGACAAAATGAAAGATGAGTTTGGAAATTGGAGGAAAGGAAGAAGAGGGCACAAGGAAAACGATTAACCAAAATTAGAGTCATGCCCCCAAAGTTTGTCCAAGAAACTGAGGATATTGGGCAGAGTCTGGCTATATACTCATGGCTCTATGTTTTCAAGGGACCAGTGTTCCTGCCTCACAATCCTAACTGTTGCAGGAGAAACACGATCAGACCTTACTGGTGGTAGTACCTGGCGTCAAACGAAGAGAGGTTAGATCATGTGCTTTGGAGTCAGACAGTCTGAACTCAAATCGTAGCTGTGCTACTTTCTCCTTGACCCTCAGTCTCTTCGTCATTAATTTGCAAGGTCACCATCACAAATGTGACATGCACACAAGTGGCACTAGTCATCCACTGCTGCTATTCTGCTGCAATGAAAGGCTGGTGGTCTGGTATGCTAATCCAGGATAGGAGATGCCAAGGTGGATGACAAGGCATAAACTAGGGCACAGAGAGTAAGAATTGAGAGGAATATGAACTAAATATTACACAGGTAGTGTTGGTCAGAAATCTTCTGTTTGCAAATGATAGAAACTGGACTTTAAAACATGCTCAAGCAAAAAAGAAAGTAATTAGTCCACACAGCTGAAAAGTTCTGAGGTGTGGCCAGAAGACTGGGACCCTGCCTCGGGCCCCTCTGGGTCCTGCTCTCCTGTGTGGTGGTCTCATTCTCAGGCAACCCCTGTGCAAGAGGAGGACTTAGCTGCGTATTTGCACATCTAGCAGTCCCCTAGAAAGAGAGTCTCCTTGTCGACGTGCCATTTCTCACAAGAGTCTTGGAACTGAGTCCCATTTCTCCCATCCTAGAGCCCAGGATGGGCAGGAGAGACCTGCTGAGCCTAGGCCATGTGGCCATCCTTGGTGTTGGGTGGGGGAGGAGAGAATCCATCCTCAGCTTCACTACATGGGCTGAGAGTGGGAAGGGCATCTTTAAGACACGCTGGAGTGCGCTGTTACTCAAAGCATGGGGGATCCCAGGCAAACAGCAACAACAGGCATGCTCTCCGGGAGGGGACTGGCCATCCAGGAAGACTTGGAGATAGAAGGCCAGGAAACCGAGGGAGTCAGCACTCACCAGCAGTGCTGAGCCTCGGACATGGTCCCATGGAGGCTGCACAAGCATAACTCATGCTGAGACTGCTGCACAGTCCGCTCGAAACCAGGGCTTGCCCCAGGGCTGCCTTGGCTCATCGTCAGGTTGGTCACAGTGTCTGCCTGGAAATGCCCCTGGCCTGGGCCCCTGCTGAGGGTCTTTGGCCTCCTTATCCCCAGCTCTCCCATCACCCTCTTTCTCTTCAACTTGCAGCAAAGTCTGGCGATTGTTGAGAAAAAGGTCCTATGCCACCTGGCCTGCTGGTGGGCCACCCTGGAATGAGTGCTGCTGGGGCTTTCTGTCCCCGTCCAAGCAGGGGAAAGCCCAGGACAGTAGGCAGGCACCCCAACCCCATGGAGGAGCAGCCCAGGCTAGGACCGGAACACCAGCTGAATCGCCAGGGGACCCTGGTCAAGGGCTGCTCGCCATCCACAGGAGTGAGTGGGGGTCATCATGGCTGCCAAGGCTGGCCTTTCTTGGACCTGTAAATAGCAAGTAAGTGCATAGAAAAAACCCTCTGAAAGGAGACTGTGTTCAACAGGCCCCTCCTGAGCAGTCCCGAGCTCCAAGTCTGAGCTGTATGCTGGGTCAGAGCAGAGAACGCCATCCAGTTTCTGCCCAGGTTGCTCTCCGGGTACTAAAGGAAGCAGACAGGTAGCAACTAGCCCACAGCATATGGAGGCCTTCACAGGAGGATGTGTGGGGACCTTGGGGAGAGCAGAGGAGGCATAGGGGGTGCATAGTGGGAGGGACGGGGAGCCGCAGACTGAGCTGTTGGCTAGAGGAGAAAGAGCTTGTGCTCAGGGACAGCCCTAATGAAGACAGATAAAACTCAAGGTGGAGTGGGTGAAGAGGGAGGAAGATGGGGCATGGACTAGGAAGAGGAGAAGGGGACTAATTATTACCATTTAGCGAGTTTTACCAGGTGCCCTGACATAGCGAAAATTTTAATCTACATTTTCTCAGTATTTAAGAATCTTAACCAGGTACAATGGCTCACACCTGCAATCCCAGCACTCTGGGAAGCTTTAGCAGGAGGCCAGGGGTTCAAGAATCGCCTGGGCAACAGGGTAAGACCCTGTCTCTACAAAAAATAATTTAAAAAATAGCCAGGTACAGTGCCACATGACTGTAATCCCAGTAACTCAGGTAGTTAAGCCAGGAGGATCTCTTGAGCCCAGGAATTTGAGACTGCAGTAATCTATGATCACACCAGTGCACTCCAGCCTGGACAACAGAGCAAGATCTTGTCTATAAAAAAAAAAAAAAAAAAAAAAGAATCTCATAGGCTAGTGAAATCCCCTCCTTTCCCATGCCTCAATTTAGGGAGCTGACAGAGGGCTACTCACTTTTTATTTTGCCAAAGAAAGACATCAAAGAACAAATATCCACTCAATTGTTTGTTCAGTTGACAAATATTTATTGAGTGCCTACTCTGTGCTAGGCAATCTTTCAAGCCTTGGGATATAGTTGTAAACAAGGTAGACAAAAACCCCTGCCTCCTGGGAAGAACCAGACAATGGTCCAAACAGGAAATACACCATGGGTCAGATGGGGGAGGGAGGAAAACCAGGTCAGGGAAGGGGACAGGACATAGTGGGGTGGGGAACAATTCTCCACAGGGTGGTCCGGAAGGTGTCCTTGGGCAGGACATGTTTGAGTAACATTTGAAAGGAGGTGAGGGCATGAGTCTTGTGAGTGAGGAAATGGTCTGGACAGAGGCAGCAGCCGGCACAAAGGCCCTCAGCCCTTTCAACTACAAATAATAGTAACAGCAACAATTTAGCAAACCATTAAATAAGGTATATCTTACCTCCTCACGTGACCACAGGAATTCCTAATGACCTGAAAGGCCTGATCAGAGTGGTGAGACTCCTAGAAGTCGAACAAAAAAGGAAGGATGTCATCTAAGAATACAGACCAGTCCTCCCTAAGGAAGGGCAATTGGCGACTCACTATGGTGAGATACATGTATGTATGTTATAGATAGTATGCATTAGGTAACATATACTTACATATGGTGATATATGTGCAGATATTATATATAACATGTATGCACACATATTAATTGCCATTATTTTATGCTGTACAAGGGTCAAGTCCATTTTTATCTGTAGGCTAACATGTGGCAACTTCTGCATTTTATAGGTGAGGAATCTGAACTGACCTTGCCCGGAGTAGTGACAGCGGGTCCCCATAGGCAAGGATTTGAACCCAGATCCTGCAGGTGCCAGGGCCTTTGCCAGTGTCTGCCAGTCACTCGAGCTTGCCTTGCCCACGCCTACGGACCCCAGCTCCAAGGTGTAGCAAGTGCTGATTCCACGGATGGCTTTGCCATCTGGTTTAACCTGTTTTTTCCCTTTTTCTTTTTCTTCCCCAAAGGGCAGGCCCCAGGAGGGCCAGGCAGTGTGAACAGCATCTGAGCCAGCAGGAGGTGGTGGGCGGGGCTGCAGACTTTGCTCCTTTCTGGAGGTCTGTGGGCAGCTCCTGGTGCTGCGACTGCTGGGGTCCTCATGCTGGTGTGTGGCCAATTCAGAAAGTCTAGGCTGGTATCTCTGTAGGTTATATCACTAAAATGCATCCTCTAAATAACACAGAAATGTAGGCAAGAGACCCATTCATTTGTTCCCTCACTCATTCACACTTCCATGCCACCGAACTTTGCCAAGCTCCATTTCATCCTGGAGAAGATTGCCTGAGGCATTATGTGCCAGGCACTTGTGGTCCTGTTTTAAAAAGTATTAAATCAGATTCTGCCATGGGGAGACAGTCTGGAGGATTTATTCAGGGTAGAGGAGGCCTGGGAAGTGTGAAGAAGAGGTAAGACCTGGGCTGGGTCCTGCAAAGCTGGGGGTCTTGCAGAATCTGCAGTGGGGAAAGGGCATTCAGGTAGAGGAACAGCTTGAGCCAAAGTTAAGCAGTGAGATAAGAAAGGTGAGCTTGGGACCCAAGAGCTGGCCGTCTGGGTTGAGATTTCCCTACAGGTCACTGGGGAGAGAGGTGGTTATTCAGAGAGGAGGCTGGGAAGGCATTTCTCCATCTGTCTCTGTGTGGCCATGGGCAATTCACCTACCTCTTTGACCCTGGGTTTCATGATCCTCATCCTGTCTGTGTTTTAGGGAAGTTTTGAAGGTCAAAGGGATTTTGTATGCACAGAGGAATGTCTTTTGCTTCCTGTAGTTTAAGGATCTTCCTTTATGTGCTGAAGGCCTGGCTGAGCCTCCGTCCCGGTGGGTGTGTGGAACTGTAGGTTTCAATGGTTTCTTCAGGGTTGGCATCCAGTCATGTCTCATCAGGCCCCCAAGGTGCTCTTGGAGGTCAAAGGTGTGTCCTGTTTATGGGTATCCCTGGGTCCCAGCCCACACGTGGTCTGTGCATGAAGTATGTGATCAGAGTCCATGCCATAGAGTCAGCCGGGCCGCTTTCTGATTCCCACTCAGGTACATACTGCCCCTGTGACCACCAGCAAATAAATTCTCTCTCTGAGCCTCAGTTTCCCCATTGGTGAAGGGGGAGTGATAACAGGGTTGTTATGAGACATAATGAGCTTGCTTCCAGCCCTATGAGAGGCTGGTATGACTGGTCTAATCAGGGACCCCCACCGCCTCTCCCAGGAAGTCCTGGGGCAGGAAGTCTCCTGCTGGCCCAACACACAGGATTCTGAGGGGCAGGAGGGAGGGTCCCAACCTCCACTTCTTCACTCCTCACTCCTTCAACACGTGTATACTGATCACCTTCCAAGCACCCAGCACAGCACTGAGTGCTTTCTTGTTAGGAAATGTCTGAGACAAGGTTTCTGACCTCAAGAGACAACTTGGAATGGAATAAAAATTACCATGCAATATAGAATTGTGTGCCCCGCAGATGGGGCAGGTGTCAGTCAGCTGAGTTCAGAGGGAGAAAGGGACATAGACATTGAGAGAGGGTGGGGAAAGGGGTATGCAGCAGAGAAGACCTCTCAGAGGGCGTGGCCTTCAGCATGGGTGCCAGATGGGTGGGAGGGAAAACTGGTGTTTCAGGCAAGGGGAACTGCCTGAGCGAAGGCATGGAGGAAGGAATGCAGGTGGCCACCAGACCTGCTTAGCTGGAAGGGTTGGGTGGAACTTGGTTATGCAGGTGGCCAGATCTGGGGGCATAGGGCCAGGGGCTGAGCACTTCCTGCAGCCTGGGATTCCAGGGAGTTGACAGGTCGCAGCTGTGACACCACTGAACTCAGTCAGAGGCTCTGAGGAGGAGACGGAAAGTGGTGAGGTGGGAGGGCTCGTGACGGGCTCCCTGCCCTGCCCAGCAGATCTCCTGCCCCTTGGATAGGACATGGCGTGGGAAGAGATCAGTTCCTGCCTTCGACTCACTGTGTAGGTCAGTACTCAAGTAGGTCACTATGTTCCTCAGAACCTTGGATTCCAAACACATAAAGGTGGAGCGACTGGGCCAGATGGTCTCGATTGCCTTCCAGCTCGGAGACTCTAGGACCTTAATTGTTGTTTCCTGACGTATCTGCCATTGCAAAGCTATCCAGCCATCCCAAGTTCTTGGCATTCACCCTCCCCACCCATAAACGTGGTGAGCCTATGAAGTTATGTTTTTTCATGTCACCCCTCTCCTCCAGCCAGCCTGATTCGGGAAGATCCTGACCCCGCAGGGCCATACTTCACAGCCAATCAGATGAATCCTTTGGATTTTTTTTTTTTTTTTTTTTGGTCGGAATCTCACTCTGTTGCCCAGGTTGGAGTACAGTGGCACACTCATGGCCACTGTAGCCGTGACCTGCTGGGCTCAGGTGATCCTCTCACCTCAGCCTTCCAGGTAGCTGAAACTACAGGTGCACATCATCATGCCCAGTTAGTTTTTTTATTTGTTGTAGAGACGAGCTCTTGCAAGTTGCCCAGGCTGGTCACTAACTCCTGGGTTCAGGCAATCCTCTTGCCTTTGCCTACCAAAGGGCTGGGATTACAGGCATGAGCCACAGTGCCTGGATCCTTTGGAAAAATCTAAGCCAAGAGATCCTGAGGCTGGGGGTTTTCAATGGGGAACCTAGAAGATCAGCTATGAACTTAAGCAAAGTGATTTTAGCACATCCAATAAAAATGAACCTGGAGCTACTTCAAGTAAGAATCCAGGGGAAGAAACAGCAGTGGACGACTGTGCTGCTTCTGAGGGGCATGTCTGGGGAAGGGACTCTCACCAACCACCATCTCCAAGGCCAGGCCACTCCCTCTCCCCCCCTCACTGCTGGGAGCCAATGGGTCTTGTGTGGTCACTCCAGAACCCGCACGGATGTCAGTGGAGACCTAAGTCCCGTGCTCATCCCGTCCTCCCAGAAAAGAGAGGTTCTGGAAGCAGTGCATGTATGGCCATTGGGAGCACTTCACTGAGTGTCGTGACAACCTGCGGGGTTGACTTTGCGCTTTGTGCTCCCACATTCACCCTTCCTTCCTCTAACGCAAACTATCTGGATGTACTCAATGACAGGCCACCACCTTGGCTTTGATAAAAAGCCTGAACTTGAGGTTATTATGCTGAAGGGAAGATTCAAAGCCAAGTGTCTTTGAATGCAATGAGAGGAGTGATTCCCCAAGACTGGGAAGGGGGAGGAGGCTGTGATGACCCATGGAAAGGACTGAGAAGCACATTTTGCTCAAGAAGACCAGACCCTGGCATAGTGATACTGAGCACCCTCCTGCAAGGATTCATGCAGATGGGACAGAAAGGAGACCAACAGATGCCACGACTGGTATGAAACCCCATTCAGGGAGAACTTCCCAGACAGAGCAGTGCCTGCCCTACATAAGAGGGGTCTCCCCATCTCACCACACCACAACTGAGATCCAATTTCCAGCGACCTCAGCAAGAATGTGGGCTCAGGGTCAGATTTCATTAGACTTCAAGGAAATAAAATAATGTAGCATTTCTTGCTATCAAATTTATGGAGTGGAATTCATGCCTGAGGGCATTAGTTAACAGGACATCACCATGACACCAAGGTCTTTGTCAGGGTTTACCTGGTTGCTAGTCACAGCCTTTTACTGGGAAGAGTTCACATAAAAGGGAACTGGCCATCAAGATGCAGAGCAATCTCACAATTTGGGCTGCAGAAGACATGCTGGACTTTTGGGGAGCCAAAGCCACATCTTTGTGTCTCTGGGGCTCCAGGGTCTCTGGCCTGCTTCTCACTGACTACATGCCCCAGCCCCTCTCTGCAGACCCACACTGTCTGCAGGTTTCTCCTTCTGCTCTTCTAGAACTTCAGTCCATCTGGGATTTCAATGCCCATGGCTTGGATCTAGTCCAGCTCCCCACCATCTCCTGGGAAGGCCAGAGAGTCAAGTGAGAAAGACCCAGGTCACAGCCTATCTGTGGAATTTTGTCACTGCATGTGCCCATGGAGTGACACTGTAGCAAATGACAGCAGTGTAGACACATTCTACACACACACACCCCCTTCCCCCACTGAATACATCCAGTGTGTCCGTGTTACTGATAGATGCAGAAAACCTCACACAACAGACACTTGCAGATGTAAGCTCATCTGATCTCAGTGAAGCCCCTTCCCATTCACAAAACCCATGTTAGCATTAGCATCTTATCTTAAACTGTTGTGTCAGTTCCAAGAAACATTTTGTTTTAGAGTTAGAAGAACTTATTTGGAATTTCCTACTGGAATTTCAATCCACAGTATATGGCATTTACATGAACAAAATAATATAGTTTTCTCTAAAGATCTTTTACAATTATTTTCAATATGTATGTAATAAAGAAAAAAGTGGGAGCTGGGCACAGTGGCTCATGTCTGTAATCCCAGCACTTTGGGAGGTGAGGCCTGCTTGAGTCCAGTAGTTCAAGACCAGCATAGGCAACATAGCGATACCTTGCTTCTACAAAAAAAAATTAAAAAATTAACCAGGTGTAGTGGCACGTGCCTGTAGTCACAACTACTCAGGAGGCTGAGGCAGAAGGATCACTTGACCCCAGGTGTTTGAGGCTGCAGTGAGCCATGATTACACCACTGCACTCCAGCCTGGGTGACAGTGTGAGAGTCCAACTCAAAAAATTTTTTTAAATTTTTGTTACAGACTTTTTCTTGGAGAATTAGAACGCATCACAATCAGTTGCATGCCATGATCTGACAAATATGGTTCTTTGCTAAACTCGGTATCCTCCTTTGTAAAATGTGAATACTAATATAGCCTACTTAGCAGGGCTGAAGTGAGAATAGAATAAAGTGCAACAAATACTAGTTCTTCTTATAACCTTTCAGCTAGGCTAACACTATCTGTCAAACTCCTTGACATGGCATTCAAGGCTCTGCATGACCTGGTCCCTGCTAGTCTTTCTAGCCTCGAGCCTTACCCTTACCCTCTACCCTCTCTTCTTTCTGGGCACACACACACGCATACACACACACACACACACACACACACACACACACACACACACTTTCTCTCTTCTCCAGGGCTCTTGTCCTATGTGGCCTGCCTGGCACATGGCCTCCCCAGCAGGCTCTTCAGCTGATTCCAGGGCCATCCTCCAGTGTTAGAGGAGCAGGGAACAGCAGTCTTGAGGTCCCCAGTCCTAGAATCAAGTACCTTCTCTGCTTGCTGGATGGGTGACCTATTATTCCCTGAGCCTCAAGCTTCTCATCTAAAAGTGGGCATCGTTATCCAACTTCACAGGGCAAAGGTGAGGATGAGGTGAGGAAATGAATATAAAACCCACAGCAGAGTTAAAAAATGAGCCACTCTGCTGTGTCCTCAGTACTGAGAACAATCTGTTCCATTCCTTTCAGAGCATGGCCTCTTAGCATTCTACTCTCAGCTGGATAAAAGCAGAGTCCAGTTTATGGAGCATAAGAGGTGACTGACGACCAGATTCTTGGTCAAGAGTCTGAGTGATAAAGAGGATAAATGATAGCTATCATTTATTAGCACTTAGTGTGCCTGAAGATATTATCCCACTTAATCCACAAGGCCCCTAGCAAGGAGTTTTCATTTGTCTATTTAAATTTTTTTTTTTATAATATGAAAATTTTTCTTTTTTTTTTTTTGTAAAGACCAAGTCTCCTGTTGCCCAGGCTAGTTTCAAACTCCTGGGCTCAAGCAATCCTCCTGCCTCAGCCTCTCAAAGTGCTAAGATTACAGGCATGAGTCACTGCACCCAGCCTGTTTGTCTATTTTTGTGGACAACAAAATAGAGGCTCAGAGTTTAAATGACTTATCCAAGGTCCCTACAGCTAAACACATGCACACATCAGCACTCATGCACAGAAATGCACTAATCTACACTCTTCTACCCAAACACATTTACACACACTCTCACACATGCATACACACATGCCCACAAACATACATATACACACTCTCATATACACACACATACATTTGAGGAGGGAGAAGAGATATAGGAGATTGGACCTTAGCTGACTTGGAAGGAGGGAGAAGAAATGACTAGCAAAGGGAACAGGTGACACCCATCCAGTCCCAACCTAGAATGGGCAGCATGCTGAATTTAGGAGCCTGGCCTCTTCCTAACCTTGCTACTCTGAGCAAACAGATCTGCACGTGATGACACTTGTTTCATCGTAGTCCAAGGGGCTGCTTTCTCTCCTGAAACCCTCTTTCTCTTCCTGGCAGTTCCAGATAACCAGGCCTGGCAAAGAACTTATGCTCAAAATATGGTAGTTGGCTTTGATGAGGGAAGGGGATGCTGGTCCCTTGTCCAGGGACACTACAGGCCTTAACCTTTCTGACTTAAGGGCACACATGAGCTCTGACAGATCAATGGAATGCCTTCAACTACTCCCTAGGCTCTGTCGCTGTCAATTGTGTATGTACCTTTCCTTTCCTTGGACTGTGGCACTCATATTACTTTTATGAATTTTGTATTAAATTTGACCCCAAAATGAAAATGAAATGTTAAAAATATTATAGGCTCATGCCTATAGCTCTAGCACTTTGAGAGACCAAGGCAAAAGGATTGCCTGAACCCAGGAGTTCAAGACCAGCCTGAGAAGCATAGTGAGACCTTGTCTTTGCAATAAAATTAAAAAATTAGATGGGTATGGTGGTGCATCTTGTAATCCCAGGTACTTGGAAGACTGAGGTGAAGGAACACCTGAGCAGCAAGTTGAGGCTGCAGTAACCATGATTGTACCACTGCACTCCAGCCTGGATGACAGAGTGAGCTCTTATTCAAAATAATAATGATGAAAATGATGATATCTGTGAATGTCTGTGAGCATTTTAGTGTTTCAGACATGTACTCACCTTGAGGTGGTGACTAAGCTTGTGCCCAACAGGCTGGCTCATCTGTAGTCTTAACTCATTTATGTTTACTGAGCAACTACCTTGAGCTGGACACTGCTGTGTTCACTGTGGTAACAATCATCTACCAAACAGGCAATTTTCCTGCGTCCAAGGAGTTTACAGGAGAGAGAGAGAAAAAGTCAGCAAACAAAGCAATATGCAAAATGCTTTCAAGTTGCGGTGTGTTACAGAGACAATACAAAAGATTGTGTTATACCCAAAAGCATTGGAGGCAGGGACTCAAACAGATACCTGTACACAAATATTCAAAGCAGCACTATTCACAATAGCCAAAAGGTGGCAACAACCCAAGGGTTCATTGACAGACAAATGGGTAAACAAAGTGTGGTATGTCCATTCAATGGAATATGATTCAGCCTTAAAAAGAATGGAAATTCTGACACATGCTACAATGTGGATGAACCTTAATGATATTATGCTAACTGAAATAAGATAGTCCCCAAAATGTATAATTCCTTTTCTACAAGGTACCCAGAGTAGTCAAATGAACAGAGATAGAAAGTCAAATAGAGGTTACCAGGGACTGGGGAATTATTGTCTAATGGGTATAGAAGATTTACTTTGGGACGGTGAAAAAGTTTGGAGATAAACAGTGGTGGTGATGGTCCCACAATGTGGATGTACTCAATGCCAATGAAGTGTACACTTAAAAGTGGTTTGAAGGGCAAGGTGTCATGGCTCGCGCCTGTAATCCCAGAAGTTTGGAAAACTGAAGCGGGATGACTGGTTGTGCCCAGGAGTTCAAGACCAACCTAGGCAGCATAACGAGACCTCATTTCCACAAAAAGTCATTTAAAAAATAACCAGATGTGGTGACATGTGCCTATAGTCATAGCTTCTCGGGAGGCTGAGGTGGAAGAATCACCTGAGTCCAAGTGGTTGAGGCTGCAGTGAGTCATGATCATGCCATTGCACTCCAGCCTGGGCAACACAGTGAGATCCTGGCTCCAAAAAAAAAAAAAAAAGTGATTTAAAAGATAAATGTATGCTTTACCACAATTTAAAAAATAGTGATTTTTTAAAAAAAAGTTATGTGCTAGAGTATAATGGGGTGGGGCTGGAAGTTGCTAATGTCCCCACAATAGCTGTGGAAGGCCTTGCTGGAGAAGGGACATTTGAGCAGGGTGAAGGGAGGTCAGACAGGAGAGGCAGGCAAGGGTGGCGCATGTGGTATGGGACAGGGAGTACAGCTTTTATTCTAAGGACAATGGGAAACTACCAAAAAATTGTGACTGTAGGGTGACATAATCAAACTGATGTTTTAAAGGCAGCCATGGGGCACAGAGATTGCCAGGGAGGGCCCCGGTCACCGAAGGAGCTGCAGACTAGCGATGTAGGAGTCAGGAGAAAGGCCTGTCCCCTTCCGCATCTAGCCTGCTCAGTCTAGCCCCTGCCTGTTCCCGTATTGTCTAGCGGGTCACATGTTGGGCCAGCAGGTCACATGTTGGGAAAGGAACATGAGGAAATGAGAGTGTTGAAACCCCTGGTTTCTATGTCGTAGCAAAGGCTCTGCCCTGTTGGGGAATGGCATGTGGTCCATGCTGCCCCTTGGACCTAAACCTGATTCACATAGTTTGCCAGGGGAGGGATAGGCACAGGGTCTAAGGGCAGGGGCCAAGGGTGGGCAGTGTGGTGGCTTACAAGAGTATGGGCCTGAGTGTCATGCAGAACTGACTTGACCCCAACTTGTTGCCAGCTGCACACCTTGGGCAAAGGGGCTCACACCCTTCAGCCTCAGTTTCCCCATTTGTAAAAGGAGGATGATGATAATAATACATTGCAAGTTTGTTGTCAGGATGCAATAACATATTGTGTGTTAAGCTCCCAACACTGTGTCTAGCTCAGGGCAAACGACTCAGTAAAGAACAGTTATTAACCTCATCATTGCTATTATTTTGCTATTACAGATCTCAAGCATTTATTTCCTCTACTTTGGGCACATTAAGACCATGAGTCCTTCCCATTTGAAACTGACCATAAGTCTTTTTGGTGACCGAGGTTGGCTACTGTCTGATACCCTGTGAACATTTCAGGGGCAGAGCTTGGGTCTTCATTGCCTTTCTCCCTTTGGGTCACACTGTAAGCATCCCCATCTATAGTTTCTTCATACCTGGTTTTTATGCACAGCTCTCAGGACATGCATAGTTACCTGTTCAGTGTCTATGTTCCCAGTCAGATGTGCTGCATTTAGACAGGATGTGCTCCCTCGGTCATCGGTATGTTAAAAGTGACAGGTTGAGAATCTAGACTTCTGTGATATAGTTATCCCCCAGTATTTGCAGGAGATTGGCTTCAGGATCTCCCTCGGATGCCAAAAATCTGAAGATGCACAAGTCCCTTTCATAAAGTTGCTGAGAGTTTGAATATATCCTCTCCACATCCTCCTGTGTACTTTAAATCATCTCTAGATTACTTACAATGCCTAAGACAATGTAAATGCTATGTAAGTGGCTGTTATGCTGTATTGTTTAGGGAATAATTATAAGAATAAAAAGTCTATACATGTTCAGTACAGACACAATTTTTTTCTCTGAATATTTTCAATCTTCAGCTGGTTGAATCCACAGATGCAGAACCCACAAATACGAAGGACTGACTTGGACCCAAGATAGTTAAAAGCAGGATATCGAAGACAGTTAAAAGCAGGATCTCGAAGAGATATTTACCAAACCATGTTCACAGCAGTGTCATTCACGATAGCCAAAAGGCAGAAGGAACCCAAATGTCCATCGATAGATGGAGAAGCAAAATGGTGTATATCCATTCATTGGAATATTATTTAGTCTTAAAAAGGAGGGAAATGTTGGCACATGTTACAACATGGATGAACCTTGAGGACGTTTTGCTAAGTGAAATAAGCCAGTCAAAAAAGACAAACATTGTATAACTCCACTCATATGAGGTATGTAAAGTAGCCAAACCCATAGAGACAGAAAGTAGGATGGTGATTGCCAGGGGCTAGGGGGAGGGGGTTACAGCCTGGGATCCAATGGAAACGGAAACAACAACGTCACCAAGCTCTTAGGGAGGGCATAAGTATTGCATGAGATGAGTAAAATCCAGTGCCTGACATACGGTGTGCATTTAATGAATGTTATATCTTTACTTTTGCTCTCCTAAGTACTCAATCAACATCTGCTGGAATAAATGAATGAAGCAAATGTCTGGGGAGGTAAAAACCTTCACTCTTCAAAGGAGACTGTGTGTTGGGGACTGTCATTGGGCCTCCCATGGCTAAATCCAATGGTCCCGTCCTTTTAGTGGTCTTTGTCACAGTTTTATTCCTCCCTTTCTGAAGCCCTTTCTTCCCCAACTTCAGGAACACACTCTTTCTCAATTCTGCCTGTACCTCCCCAGCCTCAATATCTGTCTCCCTTGCTGGTTCCTCCTCATCCTCCTGACCTCTCTGTGCATACATGCTTGGAACCTAGTGACTGTTTCTCTTCTCTTTTCTATCTGTGTTCACTTCCTGGGAGGATGCAGCCAGACTCATGGCTTTACATCCCAGTAACAGATACACGAATGCCATTGATACATACACGAATGCCACTACTACATACCTAATGCAACTCTCCACCCTGACCTCTCTCCTGAAAGCCAGACTCATATATGCACTCCCTCCTTGACACCCTTAGATATCTAACTCAACATTTTAGTGAACAAATAGAAGAGATCCAACATCATACATTCAAAATAAACATCCCACCTCTACTGAGCAACTCCACTTCCGGTTGTTCAGATCCAAAGCCTTGGAGTCATCCCTAACACCTCTCTCTCTCTCATGTCCCACATTCAGTCTATCAGCAAATCCCATCTGCTCAGCCTTTAACATATATCCAGCCACCACCTACTCCATTCTGATGTCATCCTCTCATTCCAAGCCCACCCTTTGTCTGGACTCTTGTTGCTGCCTTGGAAAGGGTCTCCTTACTTGCATCTTGAACCCCCTTCTCAACAATGTATTCCCCAAATAACAACTAGAGTGATTCTTTTAAAATATAATAAGATCATGTCCCTTCTCTGCTCAAAACTCCCATGGCCTCTTTTTTCTCTCTGGATGGAAACCAAGTCCTCACAGGGCCTATGTGGCCTGCATCATTTGATGCAGTTATCTCTGCGATCTTAACTCCTATCACCCTCCCACTGACCCACTCTGCTCCAGCTTCTTTGGCCTTGCTGCAATTCATTGAAATGCTTAGCAGACTTCTGCCCCAGGGCTTTTGCATGCCTTCTCCTGCTGACATAGCCATAGTGTGCTCTCCCCATTTGTTCAGACCTCCATTCAGAGACCACTTGTGTCAGGAATAATATCTCCCCACTGATCTCCCACCTCTTTGCTACCCTTTCCCTTGCACCATCTGACACACTATACATCTCAAGTACTGCTTTTCTTCTTGTCTAACTAACCCCTGAAACGCCAGTTCTGTGAGGGCAGGGACCTACCTGACATGTGCACCACTGGTTCTCAGGAGCCCAGTGTCAAACACCATGGTAGGTCCTCAATAAATACATGTCCAGTGAATCAGTGAATGAAGACACAAACTCAGTGTGCTCACCTGCAAAGAGGCTGTGACCTGCGGGAGTTCCTGAACCATAAGAGTCTATGAATGGCTGGGTCTATCTGTTTTGTGCCTTTCCTGGAGAAAAGGGTGTCACTGCGGCAAGGCCTCACAATCAGTAACCACTGAGTAATCCCACAGCCCTGGCTGCAAATGGAGAATCAGGTCTTTCCCCCATTTTACGCTGATCCCTTGAAGAGCCTGTCTAACAGCTGGTACTTTTGCTAACAGGGTTGCTGTGTGTGTGGGGTACCAGGGTGAGCTCAGAGAACCTCTGAGAAAAGGTCATAGAAGTGCAAATGCTTGTCCCTGGGAGGCTGGGACTGCAAGTCACATGCAGCAGAATGAACAGCAAATTCTTTACAAGAAGAGAACTAACCTACCCCAAGCCTCCCACGTGAGCTGGGATTTTTCCTGCTTCTGCTGTCGCAAGCCAGCCCTGGCCATGGCATCTGGCAGATTCCCCAGCTTTCTCTGCGCGTTGCCACGGAAATGGACCACAGGCACATATTTCGGGGACATTCATTCGCACACCCGAGTGCCGTCACCGAGGGTCCGCAAGCGCGCGCACGAGCACGCGCACACACACACACACACACACACACACACACACACACGCACACGCACACACACATACACAGAGCGAGCTTGGTGTGATCACTCTCGTTGCCCTGTGACACCACAGGCAGGAGAATGTGCGTCACATGGCAGGTGCTTAAGTCTCACATGGGCTGCTCATGTGCAAAGATGACAGGAAATCACCTCGATTCACAAATGGAATCATCTTGGCAGGAACTGAGCTGCTCAGTCCCTCTTGCATTCAGCTGAGAGGCAAAACCAAAAGAGAGGTTTTTGGCTTTAAGGCAAAGCTGGATTCGTTGCTCCAGTTCCACTCAACGGGGAGGGGAAGACACATGCCTGCTCTTCCGAAGAGCCCTTGTAGTCACTTGACCCCACAACATACCCACTGCTGTCCACGGCCTGGGCGTACCTGCCTTCACAGGCTGCAGGGGGTCTGAGCTCCTCTCTGAAAATAGGCAGAGAATGTGCCACCTATTATCTAGACTAGCTTCTTGGGATCTCTGCAAAATTGTTTTAATTGTAGAATATGTTTTATTTTGCTATAATATAAATATAAATGAGCCGCATATGCAAATACATGCCTGGTAGAGATGGAATAGGATGGTAGGAAGGGCTTGTGGGGGTTGATTTGAAGGATGGAATAGTGGAAGGAGAGGCTTGTGGGGTCAATTTGAGGGGTGGCATAACTGAAGGAGGGGCTTTTAGGGGTAGATTTGAGGGATGGAATCGCGGAAGGAGGGGAGTATGGGAGTCGATTTGAGGGATGACGTAGCTGAAAGAGAGGCCTGCGGGGTCAATTTGAGGGGTGGCGTAGCTGAAGGAGAGGCCTGTGGGGATCGCTTAGTGCCTGTGGAGTGGATGTGGGGTTGGAGTGCATGTATGCAGATACACAACTGTGTAGGGGTGTGGAAATGATCTCCGTAGGCGTATGCATGGTGCCTGTGCGCATGTGTATTTACATGGATGTGAAGCACAGACTCTGAACTCATCTGTAAATTCCAAACTGCTGGCTCTACTCTCTGCCCTTCTCAAGGCTCCCTCTACAACCTCACAGGCCTCTCTGGGAGGTTTATTATTTAACATGGCCAAGTTTCTACCCCTCGAGATTTCATCCCAGGATACAGGGAGAAAGGAGTCAAGCCTGCAGATGTGAGGCCAGTCACAAACAAAAATAAAGTTCCTTGGTGACTGGATCCTGGGACACTCTGCTTCCTATGAAGGTATACCTACATGCAGAGTCAGCCTGGCCTGAAGGAGCCAGCGATGAGACTTCTGCCCCAACTCACTCTCCCACCAACACATGTGCTCTTTGACTTTGAGCAAAACAATAGTGTGATTTCTTTTTTTTTCTTTCTAGTTTTCAAGCAAAGTTTATTTAGAAAGTAAATTAGAGAGAGAGAGAGAGAGGGAGAGAGAGAGAGAGAGAGAAGGGATTCACCACCCTAAGTTAGGGGAGGGAGGTAAGGCTTGATAATGTGATTTCTTCACCAAACACAGTCACCAATAACATTGCTGCAGATTGCCCATAGTTGACCTAGGAAAAATGGCTCCAGCAACCACTACAAAAACATATAGTATTTTCTTTTTAGATTCAAGGATAACACTAGAAAACACAGCAGGTTCAAGGCTCTAGTTAATAATGCCTTATCTTTTAACGTCTCATATCTTTGGCCCAAAAATTTCAATGTGACCTTGAGCCATGTATTAGAGTTGAACCATTGAAATTGCTGGCATTCAGCCATCTCTGACCTGCACAGCTATTTCATTTGGTTAAATCTGATACCATACCTTTTTCGAATTCTGTGTATAATTAAGATACGTGAAAACAAAATTTAGGAAAATTGAGATATATTTTAAGCATTTGCATTTATCAAATTCATGCTTTCAATACTGAACATACTACAAAGCAATATAAATAATTATACACTATTCACAAGATAATTACAGGATTAAAAATATTAATTCATGACACACAGGCAGAGTGGGACAGTAATGAGATGCATGCTTACACCAGGGTGATGAGTACCTTCTTGGAATTCCAGCCTGTGTCATTCAGAGAGTATTGGCCTTCGAGACCTTGGACTTTCCATGGTGGGTGGCAAGATGTGTGCTTCATCTACTCCTTCAAACACCCCTGCCTCAACCCCACAGAACCCTGCAGGGATGTGGGCCCCACAACTTCCTCCAAGGCAACTGGAGCAGGATGGTGGGGTAGGGAGCAACACTTGCCCTGGTGAGGGGCCAGAAGGGCCAGTCCACTGGGCTGCAGGCTACACTGTGGGAGACGCTTTCTGAAGGTCCCGGTCCTGTGCACAACCGTGTGTCTGAAGCTGAGTGTCCTCTGGACCCTGACAGGTGGACAGAAAGGGAGTTAACTACCAACATGGTTTGCTTCCCTTTAAGATAGTCACCGGGGACTCAGTCTCAGAAGGACTTGGGACTGAGGTGGATTATTTTCTTTGTGACCCATCTTAACATTTAGAGAAATACAAAACAGGGAAAAATTAGCCACCCAGAATCTCATCCTCACCAGCCAAAAAAGGCATCCATTTTATTTTTTCCATGTTTTCTTCCTATTTATATAACCGTAGGCACACACACACACACGCATTTGTGTGTCTTGAAATGAACAGAAAACTGACTCTGAGGTCATACAGATGTGGATTCCAATCCTGCTCTCTGGTTTCAAATTCTAGGGCATGTGACAACTTCTCTGAGGTCCAATTTTCATCTGTACAAAGGTGATAATTATACTATCATCTTTACAGAATTATTTCAGAATAAAATAATGGGAAATGCCTATCACAAGGCCTGCTGCATAATAGGTGCTTAAAAACAGTAATTTTGTTATTGATTATGTAACTCAACAAACATTTAATAAACCTTTATTAAGTGCCAGGCAGCAGGGGATAAGACAGAGCACCTGTCCTCCCAAAATGCATCACTTAGGGCAAGAAGCAGTCATGTACCCAGACCAAGAGCTTGCTGTCTATGAAGGACTTCTATCACAAGTGTGCTAGTAGCGATGAGGCATGAGCTGAGCTGGAAGACACAGGAAAGAGCAAATGGGTCAGGTTCTGATTAACACAGGCCATGGGTGGCTTGGGAGAACTTGCAGAGAGACAATTTGGTATTCTGCCTTTTAAAATCGAACATCAAATTACAAGCACTTTTGACGCTGCTGCATAATCTTCCCGTCATTGTTAATGACTGCATTATATTACATTGCTTCGAGGTATGGCATTTCCCTTCACCTTTTCCCTGTCATTTGATTTGGAGGTTGCCAATTTGGAGCTATTATAGATATCGCTACAGTGAACATGCATGTGACAGTTTTTCCTTTCAGAAATTATTTCTGTAGGATAAACTCTAGGTCAAAGGGTATGAACGTTTTTTAATAGCGTGTGCAGCTCACTGCCAAGTTGTCATCAAAGGGTTCACATGCTGGATATTATCATAATTGCATGTATTTTGTCAGAATAGGTAAAATTGGTACTTCGACATTGTTTTAACTTCCATTTCTTTGATGAGTTGTTTGGCAGGGGAAATTGAATTAAAATGAATATCTTGGATGGAATATAAAGCCAGGAGAGTGCAGGGAATTGTGACTGCAGGTAGTGGCTTTGAGAGGGGGTCGATTCACTGTGACAAACTGTGAGGGTTTGTCTCACTGAAACGCAGGAAGAGGAGGCCTACATGCTGACACTAATTGCATTTCTTAATTGCATTGTTTGTATTTTACCTCTCTTCCATGACTGACTAAATGAATAATTAACACCATCATAATCATTACTCTATGTATGTAACAGGAAAAAAAAATTGTGATTTCTAACCCCGACTGCCTTTTCAGGAAGCCAATGTCTGGGAAAGGTGGACCCTGTATTCAACTGAGCACTTTGAAGAGTTTGCAAAAGCAATTGAAACCAGAATAATATTTGTGAAGCTTCATTGTTGATCAGAAAGTTGTTGGGCTTGTTGCTGCTATTGTTTGCCATAGCCTGTTCATCACTGCCCCCAGGGAAAGGGGCAGGGAAGACCGCCTCAGGATAGAGGAGAGGAATCCATTTGGAGGAAGTCCTGAGCTTAGAGGCGAGGGAGGGGAGTCCTTCTCCTGCTCCCCTGAGATTGTTCTGCAGAGAAGATGGTAGAGAAATGAAAAGACTAACCGTATGTGAAGCTGAAGCTGGTTTTCTCAGGTCAGGGAGGAGCCCTGGAGGAGGACATGGTGACACATCCAGGTAGGAAAGAGGATTCTGAAAACACAAGCCAGGGAGGAGGAGATAGGGAATTTGCGGCAGCTCCCTGGGCATGGAGAGCAGGCTGCACAGCTGAAGGGGAGCACCACACAAAGCCATGGCTAGCTGATACAGGAACAGCAGCGCAACCTTCCAGAAGGAAGGAGCTAGATGGATGAGCCCAAGGGAGCATGTGGTGTGCAAGTTTTCTGCAAGTTTCCAGGGTCAATGAGACACTGAGAAGGACTAATAGTGAGTAGACATTAGGTCTAAAGCCCAACAGCTGGGACCATAAACTTTAGCGATGGGCGGCCACTCAGTGTCTCAAAGACTAGTTGAGACCAGTCACCTTCAGCAGGCAACAGCCAAGGCATCAGACTAGAACAGAGCACCTGCAGCAGGATGCATACCAGGAAGAATACAGAGGACTCATGGTCTTAGAAGCTGTCATCTACCCTGCCACCAACTGCTACTTCACATCATCCACATTTATCACAGAGATAAAAGAATTTGAAATTTCGGGAATTATGGAAAGGAGGAAGGATGTAACAGAGATTGGAAGAGAAAAGACAACTTGAAAGCCTGCAAGATGGTAGAAGATGTGTACTTGGGCTAATCCTCCTTCCTTTGATCCCTCAAATATTTGGTGGAAGCTATTCGGCTGACTTCTTGTTGTCAGTTGATATTTCATGAAAACTAATAATGAGGCTTGGTCCCCAACTCACATGAATGTAAAATAGGCATCAGATCAGCATGGTAAAGTTGGAGAAACTGGGGACCATGAGAATACAGCCTTGAAGAAATCACGAAAATGGTTGGAGAACGGCTGTGGGTTTCACAGCTGTCATACTGGGTTGCCCCAGCCCAGAGATGACTAACTCTTGGGGGACAGTCTCTTAAAATAAAAGTAATGTGAACTCTGGCAGCGTACAGCATGACTCCCATTCCTAGTTCTCCCATATAGTAGCTGAGTGACATTAGGAAGGTCACTTGATTTTTAAAAATCTCCTCTTAATTCTAAAATGGGATAACAAGAGCACTAACTTCCTAGGATTGTTCTGAGAATTAGATAAGCAAATAACTGCAAAACAATTACTATGGGAATGAGCACATAGCAAACAACATTAAGTGTTGCCTATGATGGTGACAAGAAGGAATACAGCAACAATGGAGATGAGGCTAATGATTATAGTACACACTGTTAGTTTCCTACCCATTGTTTATTCTCCCTTTTTCCTTGCGAACAGAACTATGCTCAGCCTCAGACTCTGAGCCTATTGTGACAAATATTTTCCCAGCATCCCTTGAGGTCATGTGACAGTTTTGACCAATAGGACTTAAGAGGAAGCCTGTTGTGGGGACTTCTGGGAAAGATTTTGCTTACCTGGTGTCTTAGTCTGTTTTTATAACAAAATAGCATATACCGGGCAATCTATAAAGAAGTTTATTTAGCTCATGGTTCTTGAAGCTGGGAAGTCTAAAAGCACAGCACTGGAATGAGGGCCTTCTTGCTGAATCAAAACAAGGTGGAAGGCATCACATGGTGAGAGGACATGAGCTTACATGTGTGTTCATGTCTTTTCCTTTTGTAAAGCCATCAGTTCCATCATGAAGGCCCCACCCTGTTGACTTTATCTAATCCTAATGACATCCCAAAGACCTCACCTCTAATCAGCATGAATTTGGGGATTAAATTTCTAACACTTGAAATTTGGGAGATGCACTCAAACCATAACACCTGGGAGGGAGGTGTACAGAGACAAACCTGCCTATAATAACACCTTTCCCCACTTCATCCCGCCTTGAACATAGATATGATGTATGTCTCTATAGGCGTGTTAGGTGATTCTGAGGGACCAACATGAGGGGAGAAGCCAAGAGTTACTGGCTCTGACGTTAGCAAGATGCTGAACCAAGGCAATCATCTGCTTATTCTGGGTTTTTTGTTAGAAATAAGAAGAATAAACTGCTGGGGTACTTTTTCAGTTACTTGCAGCCCAAGACATTCCTAACAAAAAGAATGCCGATCTATCCCCAAGGAGCCAAGATGTGTAAATGGACTTCAAGGTGGCATATATGTTCTGACCTACAGAATTATCATCTATAATCACTTCCAATTTACCAAGGTTTCATAACATCCTCACCCCTAAAAAGAAATGGGTCCAGGAAAATCCTCTCACTTTGCCCTATTCAAACTCAACAAGAAAGCAAAGCCAAGTTAGCATCTAAAACAATAAAATAAAACTTCTGCTTCCAGAAAAATCAATGATGAAGAAATGGTTACGGGGGGGGCACGGGTAGTTGAATCATAAGCAATACCATCCCCCAAAATCCAAACACACATGTTCCTACTAAGAAGCGCTACCACTAATGAATTCCCAATTATTCTGTGACCCTCAGTTCACTTTAATCCAAACTGTCCCTGGTTTGTCTTGCCTCTCTGAGGCCCAAGCTGACTGTTTCCTGAGCTTCTTATAAGTGAGGACCAAACTTTAATTATCTCTGTAGGTCCAGTGCCTAATTTAGGGCCTGGCACGGATTAGGAGCTCAATCTAAAATGAATGAGAAATTAGAAAAGAATATTTTAAAGTCAGTCTTCAATCTCTCAGGAGGGTTGAAGTAGAAAGGAAGTTCGTGGATAAAAAGTTCTGATCATGGGCCCTGGGGTGAAGAGTACTCAGTTCCAACCCTGCATCACACTGCCATACACTAACCATGTGTCCTGCCCAAGTCACTGGACTCCACACCTTAGTTTCCTTGTCTGTATCAGGGGGCTAGTTATGGTACCCTCATAGGATTAGCTATGAGGATCCTAGTCATTTAGTCACTGCTCACAGAAAGCCCTCAGTGGAGGGGAGGTAGCAGTGGTGTTTTATTACAGTATTTTTTTTTTGAGTTGGAGTCTCACTCTGTCATCCAGACTGGAGCGGATTGGCACAATCATGGCTCACTACAGACCTCCTGGGCTCAGGTGATCCTTCCACCTCAGCTTCCAAAGTATCTGGGACTACAGGTGCATGTCTGGCTAATTTTTTGATTTTTTGTAGAGCCGAGGTCTTGCTGTGTTGCCTAGGCTGGTCTCAAACTCTTGAGCTCAAGCAATCTTCCTGCTCCACCCTCCCAAAGTGCTAGGATTACAGGCGTGAGCCACCACACCCAGTTTATTATTACAGCATGTTTATTGTGCCTAATTGGGATTGCTGAACACAGATCTCTGGGCCCCACACCCAGAGTTTCTGCTTCAGTGGGCTTGGAGCGGGGCCTGAGAGTCTGCATTTCTAACAGACACCAGGGGATGCTACTGCTGCTATTCTGGGAACTGCACTTTGAGAACCACTGGCCTAACTCATTGCTTATGAGGCCATAGGATGGGTTGTGCCTGGCAGAAGGCAGAACAGAAGAACAAACACAAGAAGAAGAAAGGAGAAAAAAAAACCCTGGAAGTTCCAGTACAAAGCTTCCCAGCCTGTGCACCATGGTTGGACACTCACGTGCCCAGGAATCGAGCCCTCACCCCTCAGCAGTCCTCTGAAGACAGTTGTACAGGCTGAGTACAAAACAAGCACATCCAGCTTCAGCTTCAAGAACAACAGGGCTGAAATCCCAGGCAGGATGCCTTTTCTACCTATGAACAAAGCCTCTGAATGCCCAGCATTAAAGGGTTTGTTTGTGGGGAGGAACAGGAAGCTGGGGTATCTGGCTTATTGCCTCTGGCTTGTAGCAGACTCAACTGTTTACTCCAGGACACCAAACAAATATGGTCATTTGCTACGTGTGCTGTGACCTGAAAAATTTGGTGAAGCCTTACTCTAAAGTGGCACTGTCCAATACTGTCACCACTAGACACACGTGACTGTTCTGAATTAAGATGTCTCCTCAGTGTAAGATCTATACTGGATTGCTAAAACTCAGAATGACTAGATGAAACTCATTTATAATTTGCTTTATATTGATTACATGCTGAAATGTTCATATCGTATATATATTGAACAGACTACCAAAATGGTTGTTATTGGTTTCTTTTTGCATTTTTAATGTGACAGCTAGAAAATTTTAAAGTACAGGTTGGGCACAGTGGCTCATATCTTAATCTCAGCACTTTGGGAGCACAAGGTGGGAGGATCACTTGAGCCCAGGAGTTAGAGGCCAGCCTGAGCAATATAGTGAGACCTCAGCTCTACAAAAAATTTAAAAAAATAGCCAGTTGTGGTGGTGTGCACCTGAAGTTCCAGCTACTCAGGAGGCTGAAGTATAAGGATTGCCCAAGGCTAGGAGGTCAAGGCTGCAGTGAGCAGTGATCATGTCACTGCCCTCCAGCCTGAGTGACAGAGTGAAACCCCAACTCCAAAAAAAGAGAAAGAAAATGTCAAATTAAATGGGTGGCTTGCATGAGATGTATGAACTGTGCTTTCCTAGAAAGCTGACATTTTGGGGAAACCTGGTCAGTGGCCTGGTCTGTCTGTACGAGTGAGGTCCAGGTGTGTATACATGCATGCATGTGTAGTTAAGGTGTTGAGGGGAGGCAGAGGAGATGCAGCAATGGGCCAAGTGCTGCGCCTTGATCCCATAGGAGAAGAGAGTGATTCAGTAGTCGTGACTAGCAGATTGGCCTGATTAGCTTGTTTCAGAAACACCTAGAAGCAGAGTGGAAGAGAGATTGGAGGGTATAAACAAAGTCATGAGAAGCAGTGTGGTGGAACAGAGGGAGGACACACTCGTGATGAAGAGTGTGGGTTCTGGCTGGGCATGGTGGCTCACACATGTAATCCCAGCAATTTGGGAGGCCGTGGTGGGAGGACTGCTTGAGCCCACACATGTAATCCCAGCACTTTGGAAGGCCATGGTGGGAGGATTGCTTGAGCCCAGGAATTCGAGACTAGTCTGGGCAAAATAGCAAGACCTCATCTCTACAAAAAAATAGGCCAGACATGCATGGTGGCACACCTATAGTCCCAAATACTCAGGAGGTTGAGGTAGATGGATCACCTGAACCCGAGAGGTAGAGGCTGCAGTGAGCCATTATCATGCCACTGCACTCCAGCCCAGGAGACAGAGTGAGACCCTGACTCGGAAAAAAAAAAAGTGTGTGAGCTCTACATGACTCAGAATCTTCACCCTTCCCCTAACTGACTTCACTCTCAGTTTATTCATCTACAAAGTGGGGATCTATATTTTTGGGTTGCTGCGAGGTATCTTAGTCAGTGTGGGCTATGATAGCTAGTTACCATAAGCCACAGACATTTATATCTTACAGTTCTGGGGGACCAGAAGTCTGAGGTCAGAAAGCCAGTGTGACTGAGCTGTGGCAAGGGTTCTAGCTGCGATTTGAAGGTTACCAACTCTGGCCCTACATGGTGGGAAGAGGGTAAGAAGCTCTCTGGAGTCCCTTTTACAAAGAAGCTAATCCCACAAAAGGGTTCCACCCTCACAGCCTCGTCACCTCCCAGAGGCCCTACCTCCTAACACCAATACATTGGGCATTAGGATTTTAACATGTGAATTTCATGACACAAACATTAGGTTCATTGCATGAGATATAAATGTACAGTGTGCCAAAAAATGTACACATTTTAAGTATGATGTTTGCTCAAAAGATGGAGTTAACCAAATGAATGCTAGAGCCACCATGTGACAGGCAGGACAGTCAAAGAAAATGACAGAAGAACGGTTGGCAAACGTTATACTACACATTGCTACTGTCATTTAATTCAACTTCAAAAAGTAATACATAAATAACATCTCTTAAAATGAGACTCCCTGTATTTATAGAGAGTAAATGTTTAAACCAGTGTCTGATTGGCCCTGCTTGGTCACGTTCTCCTCCGATTTTTTTTTTTTTTTGCCTGAAGTGTGTGGTCTTATGATTGGATTAGCCTGGGTCATGTGCTCAGCCTTCGTGGACAGGCAGCTGAATCTGTCATCCCCAGAAAGGGGAGAGGTTGGGATTGTGCCGGTGATACAAACAGCAGCAGCCCTCTATACTCTACCTCCCAGCTCTGTGACCCTGGGCCAGTGACTCAGTGAATCAGAAGCTCAACTTCTGTTTCCGTAAAATCTTACTGGGGAAATGATGAGGGTTGCACAATTCCTGCCCCACCAAAGGTGCCCACCAAATGTTAACCCCTCACCAGGGCAAATCACGGAAGGAGATGCGGTCCTTGCTCGCAAAGAAGGCTTGACTTCACTGGGGTAGATGGTGATCCAGGTTTGGGAGCTGTTCTGTCTTGGGGCCCCATCACACCCCACACTCTCAAATCAATGTCAACAGAAAGTTCAGCTGGGCCTTTCAGGCTGGGGTCTGGTGAGTGGGCCCAGGCCTGGAGTTTGTTTAGCAAACATATCCACCCCCCCACCCCCCCACCCCCACCCCGCCTTCCTTCTGGAAGCCTCCCTTCACTCTCTAAACAGTTTTGGCCCAACCTGTTTTCCTTTTGTAGCTAGGATTTTGTAAGAGGCCAAATTCCAGGCCAGGGCAGGATAAACAACATCGCATGGCTAATGATTGGTGAGTCTGTCTGGAATGCAATTCACTGCAGATTTCAGTGAAGGAGACTGTCACCCCCTGGACTGTGAACAGGGAGGTTGTTAAAACAGGAAGGAGGTTCCGGGCTCTGCAGGATGACTGCCTAGCTTTTTTTTTTTTAACTCTACCCTCTTTTAAGGAACAGGGCCACCTGCTACCCACTGGAAATTCTCTGCCTCAATCTGCTTTGCAAATAAAATCCTCTTGGGCAAAGCCTTCCATTCATCTAACAAATTACAGCTTCCAAAAGATTCTCAATTCTGCCACCACCCCAGTTTTGCAGGTGGGAAATGGGAGCTCGGAGTGGGAATGTAACTTACCCAAGAACACATAGCCAGGAAGTGGCAGGGTCAGGATAAAACATGTTCCACAAAGCAAATCAGGCAAAAATCGTGTTTGGGCTTGATCGTCTGGACCTGCAGCAAATCTTGCCCTCTGGGTGGGGATACTTGACTCAAATATAGTCTGGGGGTGAAGGGAATGGGAGGGTACCTTATTGCAATGAAGGAATTGTCATGGTGTAGAAAGATTTTTCTTTGAACCTAGCTTAGAATTTTAGAAAATTGCCTGGCCACAGTGGTTCACACCTGTAGTTCCAGCACTTTGAGAGGCCAAGGCCAGAGGATTGCTTGAGGCCAGGAGTTCAAGACCAGCCTGGGCAACATAGTGAGACTTCATCTCTACAAAAAGTCAAAAAATTAGCTTGGTGATGCAGGCTACTCGGGAGGCTGAGGTGGAAGGACCAACTAAGCCCAGGAGGTCAAGGCTTTGGTGAGCTGTGATTGTGCCAGTGCACTCCAACCTAGGTGACAGAGAGATTCTGACTCCCTCTGCGCTCCCCACACAAAAAAGAATTTTAGAAGTCTGTTTCCTTGACCACACACTGTCCACTCTCTGTTCACACACAGCCCCAGTCTCTCCAGCTTAGCCGCGTTTTTAACAAGATGTCAAGGTAGGGAGGTCAGTGAAAAGAGATCTGCGTACAGTTCCTGGCCTGGCCACCATCCTGCTGTCTAGACCCAAGGGAAATCTCTAACCGTCTGTGTCCGGGCCTCAGTTTTCTTATCTGAAAAAAGGAGGTATGAAATCCAGCTGGGCTTGGAGATCCCGTCCATGCTTCTAAATCTTCTGCTCACAGCTCTGCCACTGAGGATTAGGGGCCCAGGCAACACCTCGCCCTGCTCGGCACCTTGCCTCTCTGCCTTGCTGGCAACGTGGCAGGTCTCCCCAGCCCCGACGGGTGGCCCTGGCTGCCCTTTCTGGTGAGCTCAGTTCAGTATTCGTGAGAACTGATGGTGGAGATAAAGACAGGCATGCCAAAATGAGGCTCTCTCTGCCTCTGCCCCCATACGGCCCTTCTCCCACAGGGCAGCTGCAGGCCAGCCTGGGGGAGGACTGATTGCCAGTCCAGAATGAACAAGGCTCGGGTGGGCAGGTTCCATTAGCTCACTCTCCTAATTGTCCTGGCTGGTCATTGTTTCTCCTGATTAATTCCCAATTAGCACTGGGGAGCACAGCTTGGGTTTGATTCTGCCAGTTTTCTGAGCCAATTCTCAGCTATTTCTGGCTTGGCCCAACCCAGGGCCTTTCTGCCTCCATGCTAGCTGCCATTCAGTAAGGGACTGAGGGGCACTTACATGTTGCCACCCTCATGACAACACTGTGAAATTGGTGGTGTTGTCACCGTTTCACACGAGGGGAAAATAAGGCTCAGGGAGGTGAAGTGTTGTCTTGCCCAGTTTCACACAGTAAGCAAATAATTGGGGCAGGTGAATGCTGCCTTACAGATTCTCAAGCACACACGTATTCTAGTCAAATGGTAGTCTTCTTCTTCTTCTTCTTCTTTTTTTTTTTTTTTGAGTCAGAGTCTCACTCTGTCACCCAGGCTGGAGTACAATGGCACAATCACAACTCACCACAGCCTTGACCTCCTGGGCTCAGGTGATCCTTCCATCTCAGCCTCCCAAGTAGCTGGGACTACAGGCATGCATCAGAAAGCCTGACTAATTTTTCAATATTTTTGTAGAGACAAGGTGTTGCTACGTAGCCCAGTCTGGTCTCGAAACCCTGGCTCAAATGATCCTCTACCTTGGCCTCTCAAAGTGCATGAAACACCACGCCCGGCACAAATGGTGAGATGATTTTCACTGGCTTCTTTTATGGTCCCTGACTCACTGGCTGGCCATTGCAGAGCTTGAATCATTTAGAAACAAATTGTTAATTAAGTAAAATAAGTATATAAACCTCAAGTCTTATCTTCCCAATTGGGACTCCAGATTCTGGGACATTCCAGCAATTTCTAAACTAGCTGAGGAATCTCCCGGTCATGTT
The DNA here is from genome assembly GCA_027257055.1 of Cephalopachus bancanus. Lineage (NCBI taxonomy): Eukaryota > Metazoa > Chordata > Mammalia > Primates > Tarsiidae > Cephalopachus > Cephalopachus bancanus. Next base: position 1,561,526 of record JAPVLO010000007.1, read on the forward strand.
GGAAATAAGCAAAGCCATTTGGGTTTTAATAACATGGTGAGAAAATGGTGTGACTTTAAAGTCTTTATTAGCCCTGGAATGCATTTTCCAAAGCAGGAATTAGCTGACACAGGCAGAGTGTCAGCTGGAAAAACAAGGTCTGGGTTAGGTGGCCCAGCACAAACCTGCTTTGGTGCCCAGAGCCTCCCATGATTTCAATTGCTGGTTAGCATAGGCCAGCAGAACAATTGTCCCATCGGTGAATGTGCCATTAGAAATGACCCACACAGCTAATGGGGGCTTAATAGTGGCTTGCTTAGTCCTTGGTATGATTCCTGTTGTCATTTTGAGTAAGAAAATTACCTGTCATTCCCTTTAAACTCACACAGTAATAATTAGCCAGGCCCCAAAGAGAAGCTGGTTACCCTTAACCTTGGCTGGATGAAAGCTCAGTGACCCATTAAAGCTTGCGAAATCATTTAACTCTGCCCGGCTAGAGAGGCAATGTTGTAGCAGACAGTTGGTAGAAAGTGGATAGAATAATGCACATTTGTTTATTATTTCAGTTTTCAGAGCTCAGGGTAACCCTGTGGTCATGAGAAAGGACTTTCACTTAGAGGTCGGCAAACCGTGGCCCACTGGCCCAGTTCGGCCTACCCCCATGCTTTTGCAAATAAAGTTTTATTGGCACATAGCCATGCCCATTCCTCTGCATATTGTCTGTGGCTGCATTTGTGTTGCCACAGTAGAGTTGAGTAGTTGTGACAGAGACCATATGGCCTGCAAAGTCGAACATATTCACTCCCTGATTCTTTATAGAAAAAGTTAGATTGCTGAGCATGGCGGCTCACACCTGTAATCCCAGTACTTTGAGAGGCTAATGAGGGAGGATTGCTTGAGGTCAGGAGTTCGAGACCAGCATGAGCAACAAAGTAAGATCCCATCTTTACAAAAAATAGAAAAATTCACTGAGTATGGTAGCAGGTACCTATAGTCCCAGCTACTTGAGAGGCTAAAGCAGAATTGTTTGAGCCCAGAAGTTGGAGGCTGTGGTGAGCTGTGATTGTGCCGTTGTGCTCCATCTTGGGTGACAGAGTGAGACTCTGTCTCAAAAAAAAAAAAAAAAAAAGATTCAGTGACCTCTGCCTTAATTTACCAAGGCCATGTTTGAATCTTGCATCTACCACCTACCAGCTATGTGACCTTGGCTAACTACATCATACCCCATTCTCTGCTTCAGTTTCTTCATCTTCTTTTCCCTGACTAATCAAATGGATTTTATTTATTATTATTTCTTTATTTCAATAGCTTTAGGGGTTACAAATAATTTTTGGTTACATGGTTGCATTGTATGGTGGTGAAGAAGTCTGGGCTTTAAGTGTACTCATCACCTCAACCTGTGCATGTTGTACCCATCGGGTGATTTTTCACCTTCACCCCTCCCCTCTTCTCCTCTGAGTCTCCGGTGTCCATTCTACCATTTTTACACCTTTACAGAGCCTTAGTTTAGCTCTCACTTAGAAATGAGAACACAGCACTTTGGGAGGCTGAGGTGAGGGGCTTGCCTGAGCCCATGGGTTCGATAACAGCCTGGGCAACTTGGCAGGATCTCATCTCTACAATAAATCAAAAAATTAACTGGGTGTGGTAGCTCTCACCTGTAGTTCCAGCTACTTGGAAGGCTGAGGCAGAAGGATCCCTGAGCCCAGCAGGTTGATGCTGGGTGGCTGTGAGTGTGCCATTGCACTCCAGCCTGGGCAATGGAGTGAGACTCCAACTCAAAAAAAAAAAAAAAAAGAAGAAGAAGTGAGAACATATGGTGTTTGGTTTTCTGTTCCTGAGTTAGTTCACTTAGGATGATGTTCTCCAATTCCATCCAATTTGCTGCAAAAGACATCATTTCATTCTTTTTGACAGCTGAGTAGTATTCCATAGTTTATATATATCACATTTTCATTATCCATTGATTGGTTGTTGGGAATTCAGGCTGAGTCCACATCATTACAATTGTGTACTGTGCTGTATTGAATATGTGGGTGCTGGTGTCTTTTTTATATAATGACCTCTGTTCCTTTGGATGAATACCTAGTAGTGGGATTGCTGGATCGAATGGTAGTTCCTTCATCTTTAAGTAAAGCTAATAGGAGTGCCTATGTGTAGATACTAGTAGAGCTTACCAACAACTTTTTAAATTGTTGAGCATGAACTTGGGCCATGACTATGTGACTTGCCTTGAGTGAGGAAACATGAGAGGAAGTGAAATGCATGACTTCTCAACAAATGAATTCAAAGCTAGTGTGGATTCTCTACACTCTCTTCCCTCCACATTGACCAAGGACACGGCCATGTGCTTGGATGTTGCAGCTACAGAATGGTCAGCTTGGGTTCCCGAGTTATTACAATGACTAGAGTTCCCCTCAGCTCCTCTCAAAGGACATTGAGCATGAGTGAGAAATAAACCTTTGGTGTTCAGAGCACTGAGATTTGAGCAGTGTTTATTACTTCAGCAAAACCTAGCTTGTGCTAATTGGCCTACTTCATAAGGTGTCTGTTAGGAGTTGAATTAGGCATTTAAGATGTTTAGACCTTGGCGGGGCAAAGTGGTTCAAGTCTATAATCCCAGCACTTTGGGAGGCCAAAGTGAGAGGATTGCCTAAGCTCAAGGGTTCGAGACTAGCCTGGGCAACTTGGTGAGACCTCGTTTCTACAATACATAAATAAATAAATAAATAAATAAATAAATAAATAAATAAATAAATAAGCAAGCCAGGTATGGTAGTGTGTGCCTGTAGTTCCACCTAATTGGAAAGCTGAGGCGGAAGGATCACCTGAACCCAGCAGGTCGAGGCAGCGCTGGCTATGAGCGTGCCACTGCACTCCAGCCTGGGTGACAGAGTGAGACTCTAACTCAGAAAAAAAAAAAAAGATGTTTAGACCAGTGTCTGACACATAGTAAGTACACAAGTAATGCTAGTTGAAACTATTAACATTATTATGTCAATATTATGAAAACGTCTATTATTTTTGCATGTCATCTTATTTTCAACTTCATGATGACTGTGAGGTAATGACTATTATCTTCACTTATTTATGCAACAGATATTTAATGAACACCTGTTTAATATGGTTATATGCTAGACACTGGGATGTAGACTTAAATAAGAGACACTTTCTGCCCACAGAGGGACTGTCCATCTAATCTGGATTTGAAAAGAGTAGGTGATATTCAACAAAGGCATCCCAGAGTAGAATCTTAAAACTTAAGTAGGAATTTACCAGATAGAAAAGAGAAGGAAAGTCATTCTAGACATAGATAACCAGCATATAAAATGATATTGAAGTCTGAAATTATACGTTCTTTTGGAGGAACATTGAGCAGTTCATGTGCTAGAGGGACAGGACTCTGGTTAGGGATGTAGCAGACAATGTTGCTTGACCACTCAACAGCCATTTGCAATCCTCTTCTCCCTCACCAACTTTATGCTAAGAAGAAAAGCGAGATGCATGCTTTTCCAGTCTCCTTTGCAGCTAGAGTGGCCATGTGACATAGACTCAGCCAAAAAGATGTCAGGAGAAATCTCCTGGGAGCTTCAGATTACATCAAAGAAGCGCATGATGAGAGCTCATCACTGCCACAAATGGGTGTAATGCCTGGAGCTGTGGCAGCCGTCTTGTGATAACAAGGGGAAAGTTGAGAGAATTGGAGAGACATGGACCCAATATCTGGACATCACACTACTGCTCTAACAGATCTGGAAGCAGCATCCCCAGACTTCTCAATGAGTAAACAATAGACATCCGTGTGAGTTAAGCCATTGCTCATAGGTTATTTGCTCCATTAATAGCTTAACTAATGGAGGACTTGTGAGAAATAAGGCTGGAGAGGTTAGTAGTGCCTGGATCATGTAGGGCTTACTTAAGGACAGTTGGGGTAAGTAAAGGAGTTTACATAGGGAAGGAAACGCAGGCTTCAAGAGACGTCTGGGCACGTTGTCTCAAACCTGTAATCCCAGCACTTTGAGAGGCAGAGACAAGAGGATTGCCTGAGCCCAGGGGTTTGAGACCAGCCTGTGCAATTTGGAGAGACCTCATCTCTACAAAAAATAAAAAAGTTAGCTGGGTGTGGTGGCACACACCTGTGGTTACAGCTACTTGGAAGGCTGAGGTGGAAGGATGCCTGAACCTAGCAGGTAGAGGCTGCGGTAGCCATGAGCGTGCCACTGCACTTCAGGCTGGGCAAAAAAGTGAGACTCTAATTTAAAAATAAAATAAAATAAAGAGGGCAAATCACTAATTGGCATCAGAACTGAAATTTGCACAGAGGTCTTCCAAGTCAAGTCCCTGTCTCTTGCTGTTGCTGTGTAGGGCGTTTTGTATCTTCAACTGGATAATACTAGCCAAGCCCCACAGGAAAATTGTTTTGACTTATAGGTCATTTCTAACTACATGCTGAAGAAATTGAGATTTGGCCAGATCTTCTTCCTAACTAGGAATTAGATCTGTGATCATCATAAACAAGGAAACTTGAAGAGGTGTGTGGAGACATGGGAGAAGGTGAGAAGGCATCTTAGGGCCAAATTGACCAAGTTGAACTTGAAGAAAAGATTCACAAAGACACAAGGCATGGAGGAAGTTAGAAACAGATGAATGGCACCAATTCTTCGGCCATCTTGTTTTTGTTGCCAACCACAGCATCCTCTTCTGCCTCTCCAGAGTTTGTGCCTATCTGATCTCACTGCACCAACAAGCATCTACAATATCTTGGGTTCCTCAGAGCTACTACATGGTCTTATCTGTCCATGTCTCTCAGAGTCTGGCTCACTGTGTGACACAGAATGGGTACTTAGTCAGTGTCTACCTCATGCGGACTGAAACTTGAGACAAAGTGAAATTAAGGTAAGCTCGCCTCCTCAAAAGGCAGGGTCACAGGTCATCTCAGTTTTTCTCTGCATGTTCTTTAAGACAAATAGACCCACTCACACATCAGTTCCCCCCACAAAAAGAGCATCAAAGACCAGTTTAATAGGTAAGAACATTGGTTATGAGGCCCAAATTTCCTGGCTCTGACACTTATCAGCTGTGTGATGTTGGGCAAAGAGTTTGACATTTCTGTCTTTGTGTCCTCATCTGTGGGAGAGTACTGGCTTCATGTACATTGTGCTTGTTGAGATGAAGTGAATTCATCCACAGAAAAAGCTGACGCATGCCAAGCACTTGATAGATGTTATTATTATTATTATTATTATTATTATGGCTCAGGACCCTGACCCTCACTTACTGCCTCACTCCTGCTTCTAGCACACATATTACACGCATCTCAAAGTCCTCACTGGGTTTGAACTTACTTTTTCTCCTCCCAGAAACTTGGATGCTTCCCCTGTAGATGCTGGCTTTGTTAGTCCTGCAGGCCCCAGTGTGCCCTGCTGCCCAGGTGGGTCCAGCTCAATCCCACACTTAACCCGTCGCCTCTGGGCTCGTCCCAGCCTCCCACCATCTCTGTGCTCTCCTGGTGGGGGGCCAAGGGAGAGCAGGGAGCCCTGGCGGGCCTGGCCATGCTGAGCCTTGCCTATGCATTTCTACCTTCACGCTTCAACTCCTGTCGCCCCTGACTCATCAGTTAGTGAACAAGCTCCATAACCATTCCTCCTTGTGACGCCTCATCACAAGCCTGTCTCACCCACAAGCGCAGGCTCTGCTGGGATGTTTCAGAAGTTAGCTTGCCTGTCCTGTCCTTCTTTACTCACTGCTCCAACAGCATCTCAAGGGCAAAGGCACTGTCCTTTCCTCCTTTCGCCGTATGTGAGCGTGTGTACGTGTGTGTGTGTAGAATGTTGTTTTTTGCAGAAAGAAATCATGGGCCATCTGGCAGGCTGATCAGGAAGGTTATTATTATTGTTGTTGTTGAGTCAGAGTCTCACTCTGTTGCCCAGACTGGAATGGCATGATCGCTCACCACAGCCTCAACCTCCTGGGTTCAGGAGATCCCTCCACCTCAGCCTCCTGAGTAGGTGGGACTACAGCATGCACCACGCATTCCTGGCTAACTTTTCTGTGTTTTTGTTTGTTTGTTTGTTTTGTTTGTAGAGTTAAGGTCTTGCTCTGTTGCCCAGACTGGTCTTGAACTCCTGGGCTCAAACAATTCTCCCGCCTCAGTTTCCTAAAGTTCTGGGATCACAGCTATCAGTCATCACATCCAGCTGGGAAGGTTATTATTTCTAGTGATTATTGAAGTAATTCATATTTACTGTACACTTACTATGAACCTGGCAGACTGCTATCACTTTATGTGAATTAACTTATAGAATGTCCCCAATAAGCCTGGGAAAACAGGGATTTTTAAAAATCATTATTTTATAGAGAAAGAGATTGCAGCCTAGGGAATAACTTGCCCAAGTCACACAACTACTAATAAGTGACAACAACAGGATCTGACTGCAGCCTGTCTCACACCAAAACTGTGCCCTCAGTCAGTGCTTCAAACTTTTTGGTAAATACAAATCACCTCGAGATCTTGTTAAAATGCATGTGCTGATGCAGTAGGTTTGGGTTGGGGCCTAATATTCATCATTTCTAAGGAGCTTTCATGGTTCATGGCTAGGAGTCCTGGGTTCTATTCCAGCTACGATTTAGTTCTCATGATCTTGGGCAACTTCCACTCTTAGAAACTGTTTCCTCATCTGCAGAATGAGGATGATGGCAACATGTGACAGATTATTGCAAAGGATTGGATGTGATAATGCCCCTGAAAAGGACTCTGTAGACTGTAGCAAAAGTACAGTTATCAATGTGCTATCACGGTAATAAAAAATCAAATAATATCATTCTTTTTTTTTTTGGTCCCCCTTCCCCAATAATATCATTCTTAATGCAACACTAGAAGGGGCCATAGGTAATAGGGTCTTGTGTTGGAGTCATTCCAGTTTTCACTCATTCCCAAAATCTTTCTTTAAAACCTTCTGCCTGACCATCAAGAATAAAGAGATTCATCGCGGTGTTTCATTGCACTAATTAGAGATCTCTGCTACCTCAGCATCTTAGCCTTCTAGAACTCTGTGAAGCGTTGTTTCATTCCTAGGAAGTGATTCTCCCAAGCCCCTCCCATCTTTGGCAAAATAGATGAAACAGGAGGAAAGCCTGGATCCTCATCTCCAATGCCCCCCAAAAGAGAGCAGGAACATTGAGCAGAGCTGACGCCCACCTGGGGATTTCCAGCCACAGAGGTTCAGCATGAGGAGCAGCCAATGGCTGCAGTAGATGCTGCTAAGCTGACCAAAAAACAGATCAGTGAAATGTAGGTATTTCTCCCTAGCACTTTTAATTTTCCCTCTGCAATAACCTAAATGCAGTGGGCTATAAGTTATTGGCTGCTCTTCCCATTAATTGGTGAACTTCATCTCCCCTGCCCTTGAATCTAAACTGGCCTTAGACTTGGTTTATGCCAATTGAGTGTGGCAAAAGTGACATTCTGGGGCTCCGCAGCCCAGGTCTTACAATGACCAGTAGCTACTGCTTTCTCCTCCTTAGAAGCCAACTGCATACTCTAAAGAAGCTTGACCAGACTGCTGAGGGGTGAGAGGACATGGTGTGAAAAGAGACCTTGAAGCTGGGAAGCCATTCTGGGTATCATAGCTCCAGACAAGATTCCAGTGACTGGGAGTCTCATGAACGTCCTCAGCTGTACCATGTGGAATGAAAGAACCACCCAGCTGAGCTCAGGCAACCCACAATACTGTGAGAAATAATACATTACTGTTGTTTAAGCCCCTATGTTTTGGAATGGCTAGTTATGCAGCAATTGATAACTAAAACACTAGACATATCTCTTATTTTTTGAGTCAGTGTCTTACTCTGTCACCCAGGCTGGAGTACAGTGGCATGATCATGGCTTACCATGGCCTCAACCTCCTGGACTCATGTGATCCTCCTGCCTCAGCCTCCCAAGTAGTTTGGACTGCAGGCATGCACCACCACTTCTGGTTAATGTTTTTGTTTTTTTGTAGAGACAAGGTCTCACTATGTTTCCCAGGCAGGTCTCAAACTCCTGGTTTCAAGAGACCCACCCTCCTCAGCCTCCCAAAGTTCTGGGATTATAGGTGCGAGCCATTGTGTCCAGCAACATTTCTTAAATCTAATTTTCTTTTCTAATCTTCCCATCCATTGATACATCCAACAAGTATTTCCTATGTGCTAAGGCAATGGCTCGCAGCGTGGTCTTTTGGCAGCTGCATAAGTACCACCTAGAAACTTGTGAGAAATGCAAATTCTAAGCCCCACCTCAGATTTACTGGTTCAGAAGGGGGTCCTAGCAATCGGTATGAACAAACCTTTGGGGGGATTCCAATATAACACTCAAGTGTAAGGACCACTGGGCTCAGCCAATGGTTCCCTGTCCTAGCTGTACATCTGTATCACCTGTGGTCTTTAAACATACATACTTGCTTAGGACTTACCCCAGACCGAGTGTATCAGGTAAGGCTTAGGTACACATGATATTAAAAGTGCTTCATGCTGATTTGCTGTGTAGCCATGTACTGCCAGGGAATTCAAGGTAGCCCTCACGATGCCTGGGCCCTCCAGACCAGTGCTTCTCAAACTCTAACGCACAAAGGGATCTGGTGAAAATGTGAGTTCTGACTCAGTAGATCTGGGGTGGGGCCTGAGATTCTTCATTTCTGTAATACTTCCAGGTGAAGTTGCCACCCTTACCTGGAGTAGCAAAGCCCTGGGGAGTCTCTGTATCTCCTTTGAGGGTCGATGTCTTAAAAGGTGGTTTGTATTACACATGTACACACAGAAACACACACTACACAGTCTCAAAGAAAGATTGTATCTTTTAAGGAAGACTTTCTGTAGAAAATAATATGAGTTTTGCCTTGAAAGATAGAAAGCATTTTGCCCAACAGACGTGGAGAACAATGTTCTAAGGTGAAGAGAAGATACTCTTCTGGAAGCCCAAGGGAGCCACTCAGTGTGACTGGAATCTAGTCTGGGGCAGGGGACAAGGTGAGGAAAAGGAAAGGAAACTGGAGATGGTTTGTGGCCAGATTACAAACAGCCTTGAACATAAGGCTAAAAAAAGTCCACACTTTATGGTTCACGGAGAGCCATGGAAGTTTCTTCAGCAGGGAAGTGAGGTCTCTGTGCAATCACAACCTGGTTCTCACACAAAGTGGAAGGGTTGCCCTGACTTCCCATCTGTCCCACAGCCACAAGATTTCTATAGCAAGACAGAGAGACAACAGGAAGACTGGGGGGCCTGGAATTATGTGCAACAGACCGATGTTTTGAAACTGGAGGCTCGTCTTCTTGGGAGAGGACAGTTCTACAATCTCTTTGAGGATTTGTCCCGAAGAGAAAGAACAGCAAGGTTTTCAATTGAGAGCACAGCTTGGCTCACATGTTCCAGTAAGTAACATTCTCTGTACCACAATGAACAGAAAAATGTGCGTGATGGAATGAAAATCACTGCCCAGCTACCCGTGGGCAGCCTCGGTTACTATGGAAAATTCCTGATTAAAGTCAGCAGAAGAATTTCCTCGCTAGTGACTATTATTAATAGGAGCTGCAGTCTTGTGCTGACATTCAGGATTGGGTTCTTTAATATGTCATTGCACAAGCCAGGTGATTAAACCCCTATGTTTTTTTTTAAAGCAAACAGAAATGCACCCACCTTCTCCAGGCTGACTACCCTTTCTAATAACCCACGCAGTGCTGCTCAGTTAGTATGAGAACAAAACTGCAACCATGAAATTATTTTAACAAGACCATAAAAAAAACAATTTGCTTGACTGATGTTTAGGGAGAAGGGGGTGGGGCACCCTCTCTCTAAACTAATTAAACTGTACTATATGTCCTTGTGTAGTTCCTGACATTTTTCTGGTTCACTCAATTTGAATCGCAACACAAGGACCGGCGCCAGGCTCCCAAATGGCTAACTCAGAACAAAGGCAGGGTCTCCAGAGCATTCTGAGCCTCCAGCAGAATGAGGGAAAGTTATTTTGGGTTAATCGATGTACTTCAGTTACAATCACATCTTGCCTCATAGAAAAGATGAAAAACAAGGAATCACTGTTCAAAGTCCAATACAGGATGAACTAGGAAGTGGTATTGACCTTATTATGTTCTTTTTATTTTATTTTTTTTCTTGAAATCATACCCTGCTTTGGGTGAAGCCAACATCAATGACCCCTTCATCTTCCACCTGCACCCCCCCCACACACACCCCATGATAATTTACATCTTTCCCACTCACACTAGTTATTACTGGAAGCCATTGGCAGTTTCCTTGAACATCTTCACAGGCAAGTGGTCTATTCTCAGCCTGGTAGGCACTAGACATTGATTAATGGCTAGAACTTTAGTTTCTAGCAAGATGAGCCTTAGTTCAAACCAGGGAGGCCTTTGGGTGTTGGTCAGGTGCTTGTTAAAGTCGACCTGGACAGTGTAATGAGTGTCTTGGAGACAGCTCCGTCGTGCATGTTAGACATGAAACCCCTTTCTGAGAAATGTGCCCCTGTATATTGAGCACGAATATCATGGCCTTACACTCCTTCAGACTAATGTTTACCAAACCCTCTAGAGTTTAGAGAAAATGTTTCCTTTTGAAAAGCTCTTTAATACTGATGAGGCAATGTTTTAAACTCCAAAGAACTGTGGAGAGCAGATAAAATGCATAATTCAATCAATTTCCATTGAAAGCAATATACAGTGAACACCTGCCCTGTGTGAGCTGCTTTGGGCACCATCCTTAGGGTGAACAAGACGAAACTGATGGAGGTACTTCTTGACTTCAAGGAAATTAGTTCTAATTTCAGAGAGGAATCAGCATGATGAATGGTGGAGCTGCTCATGGTGATAACCCTAACATTTTCATTACCCTCTGTGATATGCAAAGTGCATGCATGTGTGTGTATGTGTATACGAGGGAAGACCCCCAAAAATGAAATTATTTTCTGGAGGGTGGGCCCACTGTAGTACAGGTAGGTAAACGTTCTAGGAAACTATCGGCATCAGTGTAGTGCTGTTGTGAGAGGCTGCGTTCAGCTTCAGTGAACTTTTTTGGGTATTCTTTTAATGTGTTTGCCCATTTCATGATGGGTGATTTATGAGTGCACCTGCCCACACCGAGCTGAGTGTCCAGCAGTTTTTTTACCAAAACCAGCATGATCCCTATGACCCATCCTCCCTATTCACCTGCTCTTGCACTGGGTAACTTTTTTTTTGTTTCCCCAGATGAATAAAGTCTTCAAAGGGAAACGTTTTGCCAATATAGAAGAGGTGAAAGAAAAAAACAGCAGAAGCACTTGAAGGCATCAAAATTGACAAGTTCAAAAACTGTTTTGAGCAGTGGAAAAAGCATTTCGACAGGTGTATTGCATCAGATGGAGAATACTTTGAAGGTGACTGAAGTTTAAATGTGGGAATAAGTATACAATTTTTAATAAATCCTATTTTTTAAAAGTCCCCCCTTGTATACAGCTACAAAACTATTATGTGTGTCTACTGACAGTGGAAGTCAGCGGTTTGTAACTGCTCTTCCACTGGTTCATCCAACCCAATGGGGGAAAAAACAGTTGGGTCATGGGGTCTAATGAAGGTGAGAAGAACCAGGGGGTTGACCAAGAAAGTATGGCCTTTTGGGGTCAGACAGATATGTGAGTCTTGGCTGTGCTAACTCAGAGCCTGTCAAATGAGAGGCAAATGCCTACTTCTTGGGGTTACTGAGAGGCATTTCCAAGAGAAAAGATCTTAACACAATGCCTGGGACATGGCTTGTTCTCAATGCCTGTCAAGTCTCCCTTTATGATACCTGCTTTATCAACCCAGGTGTGCCTTACATAGAAGTGTTGGCCCATGCCACAGCCCTGCCATATTGTCCCCTACTCAAGTCTCCTGTCTGGTGCCTCAGAGCTCTATGTAATATCCTGCCTCCCACCTCGGAGCTCCATGAAGGGTGTTGTCTTGCTCTCTGCAGAACAGCTGCCTTTTTCTTTGCCTGGAGGAGGAACTGCTAGGAAGGGAGGGTGTCAGAAAGAACAGCAACCCAAGCTGGGCTACTTCCCATTTTGAAACCCAGGAATCGCTTACAGTCAAGGATAGGTAGTAGATGCCTAAAGGAGATAGTTCTCAAAATCCCATGCATTCAGGGCTGGCTGTGGCCTGTGGTTTGTGTGGCTGGCAGGGTTCTCTTGCTTCTGGCTTAGCAATCTGCCCTCCCTCAATAAGGTTGCATTTTCTTTGAAATCTAAGATGTCAAGAAGGGCAACGTGTAGGAAAAGCTAGCCTGATGGCAAGTGCCACTCAACCTTTGATTCCCTAGTGTTCTCCTCCTCCCCCGATCCCATGGAAAAGAAGAGAGTGCTACTAGCACTGCTGAGGAGAATTCATGACTTATGACTTACTCTCTACAGTCTTCCAGAAGCACACGGTGTGGCCCTCACCTCTAGCACCACAGTCATCCCCTTTCAAGTCACCATCATCTCTTGCTTGTGTGCCTGTAACATTCTCCCAAGCACTGCCTTCCCACTGATTCTCCTGGTCTATGCAGACAACAGTCAGGATCATCTTCTCAGAATGCAACTCGGTACCCAGGACTGGCCAAGCCTCCCCTGGTCTGCGTCCCTGGTTCAGGGTTGGGAATAATTATAACTTTCATTTATTAAGCACTTGCTATGTGTCAGACATGGAACAGAACACCTAAAACAGCTGGCATCTCACAATGCCACCCTCACAATAATTGTATGGGGTTAGCACTATTATTATTAGGAAGTGTAAGGAAATTGCCAAAGGAATCTAGTGAAGGCATAGTAAGAATTTGAACCCAATACTTTTTTTATTTTGAGTCTAGGTCTCGCTTACTGCAGCCTTGACTTCCTGGGTTCAAGTGATCCTCCTGCCTCAGCCTCCCAAGTAGATGGAACTACAGACACATGCCGCCATGTCCAGCTAACTTTTTGGATTTTTTTTTTTGTAGAGATGAGGTCTTGCTATGTTGCCCCAGATGGTCTCAAACTCCTGGGCTCAAGCAAACTTCCCACCTTGGCCTCCCAAAGTGCTGGGATTATAGGCATGAACCACGGCACCTGGCCTTTAACTCAATACTTTCTGACTCCAGAATCCACACTTACAATTAAGTGTGAATGCAAACATAGAGTACTCCGTGGGTGTATTCTCCCAACAATATCTTTAATTTTCAGTGTTTGCCTTTGGGCAAAACCAGTGTTATGGTGTAATATGGATAAAACCAAGAAAAATCGGGACCTGCTGAATAGCCTGTCTACCTGGGTATTGTTCTCCCCTTTCTCCTGCCAGCAAGGGAAGGGCAACATATTTACTTCCTGACGATAAGAAGCCTTTTTTTTTGTTCTGGATAAAAAGCCACCGTGTTATGGTAATCTGCTACGTCTTGGTGAACTGATCAGTTTCTGACCTTGACATTTTAGTGCATTCATCCTGAGGTGGAATCCCCCGCAAGATTGGTCTTTTTTGATTTAGGGACAAATATAATGGGCTTTGTGCCTATTACCCATGTCCTCAGTACATTAACACACTGCCCCAAGAGAGGAAGACTCACATAGGGGTCAGAGGTCTGGGGTCCGAAGCACCAGTGTTAAGAGAGGTGTGATCTTCCACAAGACACAGGACTGGCTGAGCCCACCATCAGAGGGATGAGAAGCTTACCTCCCAGGGCTTGTGGAGGACTGAGCTCATTTCCCACATGCTTAGCATAGTGCCTAGAACTTACTGCACTCAGTAAGTTGTAGCTCTTTTTATTAATTTTTCTACTGAAAGGAAGAGTTGATTTTAAACTCATGAGTATTGAATTAATTAATTTAAACCCCCAAATCCAAACACGCTACTAATACATAAGTAACCCAGTCCTTCTTCCTCCTTCTGTCTCCCTTTCTTAATCAAAAAATATTATTCTAGCCGGGCGCAGTGGCTCACACCTGTAATCCCAGCAATTTTGAACTGCTTGAGTCCAGGAGTTCAAAACCAGCTTGGACAACATAATGAGACCTTGTCTCTATAAAAAATAAAAAAATAAGTCAGGCATGGTGGCACGCAGCTGTAGTCCCAGCTACTCAGGAGGCTGAGTGGGGAGGACTGCCTGAGCCCAGGAGGTTGAGGCTTTGGTGAGCTGTGATAGTGCCACTACACAAGCCTGGGTGACAGAATGAGACCCTGACTCAAAAAAACAAAAAAAAGATTCCTTTCATAAAATGACTGCTAATACAAAATTACTAATTTTTGTTTTTTTAAAATTAGGAATGCACATAGCATCACTTAATTCTCCCTATATAAAAACTCATGATGAGATACTTAGTGTAATCAAAATCACAGAGACAGGAAGAAGAATGATGATTGCCAGAGGCTAAGGGAAGAAGGAATGGGGAGTTATTGTTGTTGTTTTTTTTTCCCTTTGAGTTGGAGTCTCACTCTGTCACCAAGACTAGAGTTCAGGGCCACTGCAGCCTTGACCTGCTGGGCTCCAGCGATCCTTCCACCTCAGCCTTCCAAGTAGCTGGAACTACAGGCACGCGCTACCACGCCTGGTTAATTTTTGATTTACTGTAGAGATGAGGTCTCGCCAAGTTGCCCAGTTGGGTCTCGAACCCGCGGGCTCAGGCAGTCTACTCACCTCAGCCTCCCAAAGTGCTGAGATTACAGGCTGAGCCACCAAACCTGGTGGAGTTGTTGGTTATTGGGTACAGAGGTTCAGTTTTATGAAATGAAAAGAGTTATGGAGATGGATGGTAGTGATGGTTGCACGGCATTATGAATGTATTTAATACCACTAAACTGTATCTTTAAAATAGTCAAGATGGTAACATTTCATGTTATGTGTATTTCTAAAAAATTTTGAAAAAAACTCATTGTATTGTTTCTGATTATAAATTAAATATCCATGTATTCTGGAAAATTCAGAAATTTCCTAAGATCATTGAGAAGTAACATTTTCATCCTCATACCTAAATAACTATGATCAGTGATTTGGTCTTTGTCCTTTAAAATTTCTGTCTATGTATACTTATGTTTTTATTTTTATTTATTTATTTATTTTTGAGTTGGAGTCTCACTCCATCGACCCGACTGGAGTGCAGTGGCACTCTCCCGGCCACTGCAGCCGCCACCTGCTGGGCTCCGGGTATCCTTCCTCCTCAGCCTTCTAATTAGCCGGAACTACAGGCGCGAGCTACCATGCCCGACTAATTTTTGATTTATTGTAGAGATGAGGTATCACCAAGTTGCCCGGGCGGGTCTCATACCCACAGGCTCAAGCAATCCACTCACCTTGGCCTCCCAAACGTTGTGATTACAGGCTAAGCCACCGAGCCTGGCCTGTTTTAAAAAATAAAGAGTAGAATTACCATTTGATCCAGCAATCCCAAAACTGGGCATCTACTCAAAGAAAAATAAATTGTCTACAAAAAAGATACCTGCATTCGTATGTTTATTGCAGCACTATTCACAATAGCAAAGACATGGAACCAACCTAGGTGTCCATTGACAATGGATGTGTTAAAGAAAAGGTGGTATATATACACCGTGGAATACTACACAGCCATAAAAAAAGAGCAAAATTATGTCCTTTGCAGCAATATGGATGCAGCTGGAGGTCATTATTCTAAGTGAATTAACACAGAAACAGAAAACCAAATACTGCATATTCTCAATGATAAGTGGAAGCTAAACAACGGATACACATGTACATAAAGATGGGAACAACAGACACTGGGGAATCCTAAAAGGGAGAAGGAGGGTGGGGGGCAAGGGTTGAAAAAGCCTCATATTGACAAGCATGTTCACTAGATGATGGATTCAATAGAAGCCCAAATCTCACCATTGCGCAATATAACCATGTAACAGAACTGCACGTTTCCCCAAAATCTAAAATAAAAATAGGATTATCTCATGTTAAAAAAAGTAAGTCTTTTTTTAACTTAAGTGCCAAAAAAAATTTTATTCCTGAGACATTAGTATACTTTTTCCTTACATGATTCAAATATTGTAGCATCATATTTTTTCATATTTCAAGCATCATCATATTTTCTGGTTTATTCTGGCCACTAGGAAGTTCTAAGTCAAATATGTAGCTAAACTTTGATAAAAGTCTAGAATCCTTTATTTGTTTATGCTCTAACTTCTTTCCTGATCTTGATCTATTAAATCTGTCTTTCCCTGTCCCTGATTTGTCCTCTACTTAGAGTTTTCTAGTTTATTGTAGTATTATATTACTGTGCATACACAATGTTATTTGTGTTATGTTGTATACAATGTATTATTGTAAACTGCACATGGAAAGGGGTCAATTATAAAGAGTCACTAGGAAGAAGATTAATCAAAATATTAACTATCCTTTTAATCTGTCACAATCATTTTATTAATCTGTCACAATCATCTGATTAATCTATCATGATCTGGTCAACCCAGGTAATAAGGAAGTGGAAGGGGTGTCAGTTTATGTGTGAGAGACAGACAGAGAAAGAGAAGCTTCAAGCATCATGTATGTAACTGTGCAGTGGGTGTGGGTTCCTGGTGACAGTGTGTCATGTTGAGAGAGTGTGAGTTTATCTGCTGCCTTCTGATAAGCCTGCTGACTCACTTCTCTCTGGCCTGTGCATCTGTCACAACCTCCCCACCACTCCCTGGACTCCAGAGTGGGCACCTTCAATCTACTTTCTGCTGGGCCCCAGAGCTGTTTTCTTTGTGTTTTCAATGCAAATATGAGCATATGACTCTACTGCTTAACCCCTTCTGTGTTACCCACAAAGTACACTTTAAAAATTCCTAATCTGATACAACCCCTCATTATATAATTAAGAAGAATTAAACCCTCAGAGGTAAATTAAGTTAGCAGCACAACCAGGACCAGAGCTGAGGTTGCATTTCTTTGTTCATTCATTCCATTATGCATGCATTTAATTTTGCTCAGAATTTTTTTTTTTTCTCTCAAGCCATTCTCACTCTGTCAGCCAGGCTTAAGTACAACGGCAGTATCATGGCTCACCGCAGCCTCAACCTCCTGGACTCAGGCAATTCTCCTCCTGCCTCGGCCTCCTGAATAGCTGAGACTACAGGCACGGGCCACCATGCCAGGGTAATCTTTTAATTTTTTTGTAGAGATAGCATTTCACTATGTTGCCTGGGCTGGTCTCCAACTCCTGGACGCAAGCAATCCTCCCAACCTGGCCTCACAAAGTGCTGGGATTACAGGCGTGAAGCCACTGTGCCCAGCCTCAAAATCTATTTTTGAGGACTGTTAGGCGTTAGGCACGGTGGAGACTCCAGAGACACTGTAGTGAGGGCCAACAGGGCCTGCCGTCTTCTGGCTCCTCTTCTAGGGGTACAAGGACAGATCAATACAGAAAGAGAGAAAGTTGCTTCAGATTGTGCTAAGTGCTATGCAAACTAAAAGGGGGCACTGAGCTGGTAGGTGAGTAGTCCCAGTGGGGAGGTAGAAGAGGCTACTTTGGGTAGAGTGGTCAGGGAGGGTCTCTTAGATTGTGACCTTTGAGCAGCAGTTGAGGGTGGGGAGGAGGGAGAGAGAAAAAGAGGGGGGAGGGGAAGGGGAGAGAGAGAAAGAGAGAGAGAGAGGTAAAGAGAGAGAGAGAGAGAGGGAAAGAGAGAGAGAGATTATATTATATATCTTGTATATATATTATCAAACATATATATATATATATATATATATATATATATTTGGGTCTGCACATGCGCATGAGGTCCCAAAAAGGGCACCCACTTGGATCCTGGGATCAAAAAGGCACTTCTGGGTAAGGAGGGGCATGGAGAAGAGATTTGTAGGGGATGGCAGGGCCAGGTCTTGGAAAGGCTCTGCCAGGTCTCTCGCTCAACCATCAGGACTGTGGGTTCCGAGACTCGTCACAGGCTCAGATGTGTTGGAGACCAAAGGCCTTCGACTGAAAAGCAAGTAGGAAGCAGGGAGCTGGGCTTTCCCTTCCACGCTAAACCCAACCAGGCTCAGCCCTTCCCGTTGGCTCAGAGTCACACCTAGCGTTATTTTTAGCCTTCTCTCTCCAGCTCAGCAAATGCACCCCACATGAAAGAGGAGACGAATTTGTCTTTGTGGTTAAGAAATGCTTACATGTGATAGAGAGAAGGAACAGCGACTTGGGAGTGAGGGAGAGCTGGGTTGGGAGCTGCTTCCTGAAACTAGGTGTGGCCTTTCAGGAAGAGAACCTCATCTATGCCACCACAGCATTTAGTCTGAAAATGAAGTCAGTGAGGACCGACGACTGTGTATTGCTTAGAGTTCTTTATCACTATTATCTCAATTCATCTTCCTAAGACTCCTCTTGTGATATGTTATTATCAAACCCTGATCTTACTGATGGGAAAACTGAGACCCAGAGAGGGAGACCTGGAATACAAACCCAAGCAATCTTGTGCAGGCGTCAGCCCCCTTCACCAGGATGCTGTATGGTGCTGTACGTGATACTACATTGGGAGATTTGAAAGAACCAGTGAGGGCTGGTGAAAGGCCCAGATTGGAGCCCGAGACCCTGCAGTATGTAATCAACCTTCTGTTTACTCTGCAGAAGCAGATGGATAGTGCTGCACACATGTTCCACGGCAGCACCTGTGAGGTGGTGGAGAGAGGTAAGGCTGTTGGCTCACCAGGGTCCCCAATCTAGCAGTCAGATGTCCAAGATATTTCTCCTGCCTTTCTGTCATGAAAAAAAAAAAAAAATAGGGTTGGGCACAGTGGTTCATGCCTGTAATTCCAGTACATTGGGAGGCTGAGGCTGGAGGATTGTTTGAGCCCAGGAGTTCAAGACCAGTCTAGGCAACATAGCAAGATCTCGTCTCTATAAAAACAAAAAGTTAGCCAGGCTCGGTGGCTCAGCCTGTAATCCCGTGCCTTTGGGAGGCTGAGGTGAGTGGATTGCCTGAGCCCGTGGGTTTGGGGCAGGCGAGACCTCATCTCTACCATAAATCAAAAAATGAGCCGGGCGTGGTAGCGCGCGCCTGTAGTTCCAGCTACTCGGAAGGCTGGGGTAGAAGGATCGCCGGAGCCCAGTGGGTCGAGGCTGCGGTGGCCAGGAGCGGTCACTGCACTCCAGTCTGGGCGACAGAGTGAGACTCCAACTCAAAAATAAATAAATAAAAAAATAAAAATAAAAACCAAAAAGTTTAATTAGTCAGGCATGGTGGTATGCACCTACAGCCTGGGTGACAGAGTGAGACTCTGACTAGAAAAAAAAACCAGTAGGTTTATCTTCTTCCCATTGTAGCCGTGGTCCCCATGACTTTTCCTCCAGATTTTATCATCACTCAAAGGCTACTATGTCCCCTGTGTTCCTCCTGCTGTCCATGGACATCTGTACCTAAGCCTCATAAACCCATATAGTAATTACTTTACTTGCCCAGGGCAAGACAACAAATAGAGCCCCATGTATCATACGTCAAAATATTAAAAGTTATGACTCAAGCTAATAAATTGTTAAATATGTTTTATTCACACACCTTGACGAATGTATCTGCCCAATGCTTTGCAAGGCCAAGATCAAGTTTAGAGATCTCAGATGCCTCTGCATCCTACACCCACAGGTGGTGATGCAGGAGAGTTGATCCTGGCCCCTGCCCCTCTCCTCTTCCCACCCTGGTCTGCACTGAGATGGGCCCAGCCTCGTGGCCCAGGATCATTGTCTACTCTCCCTCTCAAATAACAGCCACCCCTTGGCTACTAATGAACTTCGGGGTTTGCACACGGGCAGCCTGCTCAGCCTCTGGGAGGACAGACCTGGGGAAGAAGTCCATGCATTTTCCAAAAGTGAGCTCACAGCTATGTGGGCAAGGCCTTCATGGTCCCCAGGAAGTGTTCAGAGAGCATGATCTAAAACAGAGTCTCTAGTAGAGATATAATGTGTGACAAATGAAAGCCACATGTGTCATTTAAAATACAGTTGAGACTGGGTGTGGTGGCTCACGTCTCTAATCCTACCACTTTGGAAGACTGAGGTGAGAGGATTGCTTGAGCCCAGGAGTTCAAGACTAGTCTGGGCAATATAGCAAGATCTCGTCTCTACAAAAGTAAAAACATAAGGCATGCATGGTGACGTGCATTTGTAGTCCCAGGTAATCGGGAGGCTAAGGTGGAAGGATTGCTAAGCCTAGGAGTTTGAGGCTGCAGTGATCCATGATTGATACACACTTTAACCTGAGTGACAGAGTGAAACCCAGACTTAAAAAATAAAATAAAATACAGTCGACCTAGCCGGGCTCGGTGGCTCAGCCTGTAATCCCACGCCTTTGGGAGGCTGAGGTGAGTGGATTGCCTGAGCCTGTGGGTTCGAGACCCACCTGGGCAGCGAGACCTCATCTCTACAATAAATAAAAAAATCAGCCGGGTGTGGTAGCACATGCCTGTAATTCTGGCTACTCGGAAGGCTGAGGCGGAAGGATCGCTGGAGCCCATCAGGTGGAGGCTGCGGTGGCCGGGAGCGGCCACTGCACTCCAGTCTGAGTGACAGAGTGAGACTCCAACTCAAAAAAAAAAAAATACAGTCGACCCTCTAATATAGGGGTTAGGGACATCACCCCCACCCCCCACACAGTCAAAATCCATGTATAAATTTTGATTCCCCCCAAATTTAATTACTAACATCCTACTATTGCTGATGACATTAAAAAATTAACACATATTTTATATGTTATATGTACTGTATACTGTAGTCTTATAATAAAGTAAGCTACAGAAGTGAAAATGTTATTAAGAAAATCATAAGGAAGAGAAAACGCATTTACTATTCATTAAGTGGAGGTGGGTTATCATAAAGGTCTCCATCCTTAGCGTCTTCATGTTGAGAAGGCCGAGGAGGAGGAGGAAGAAGAGGGGTTGATCTTGCTGTCTCAGGAGCAGCAGAGGTGGAAGAAAATCCACGTACAAGTGTGCCAGCACAGTTTGAACCTGTGTTGTTCATCTGTACACTCTCACCGTCCACATCAAAAAAGGTAAAAAGAAACAGGTGAAATTAATCTTAGTAATGTCTTATTTAACCCAATATATCAAAAATATCATTCCAGCATGTAATTAGTGACAAAAATTATTCATGAGAAATTGAATGTTCTATTTAGTACTGCCTTTGAAAGCCAGCATGTTTTCTACATTGACAGCACATCACAGTGTGGACTGGTCACATCTCAGGGGCTCAATGGCCACTCCTGGAATGGGAAATTTTAAGAAGATTCTGCTGATGATGAGAGATAATGTAACAGTTTGTGCTGGTTATTGGGCATGACCAGGTAGGTGTATAGTCCATGAGAGATGTCCAAGGTCACTACGTGGGAGGCTTCTGAGCAAAACTATTCATTGAGTCCTTGATCACAAGCCCTTACTCCGTAAAATTAGAGCTGTGTCTCAATAGATTCCATTTCCCAATGGTTTGAATTGACATTTTGTACTGGAGGTGGAAGCCATTCCTGTAATGTGCTTCTCATTGGGGTTTCTCAAAGGTGCTGGAGGTGGGAGGTTCTGCTGGAAGTTACACAGAGGTAACTCCATTGTCTCTCTCATCAGCATAACGGATTCTTTTGAGGGAAGCTCTCTGAGTACATTTCAGACTCTTAGTTCAAGCTGGACCTTAGTAGGATGGACAATAGTATCTTCAGATTGTAGAAGGCAGGAAGAAGCTAAGGTCTGCCCATATAAACACTATACCTTGGCTGGACACATATGATATCTCCATTCATGTCCATAATGCCTCTCTTGGGTGTGTCATTTTATTAGTCACGGGATACTAAACTTCTAATAGGGGCTTAAAGAGTGTCTTAAAATGCGGTTCATCAGCATTATCTGGGAGCTTGTCAGAAATGCAGATTCTTGGGTCCCACCATAGACCTATGAATAAGAAACGTATGTATTAGTTCATTTTGCTTTGCTATAAAGAAATACCTGAGGCTGGGAAATTTATAAAGAAAAGAGGTTTATTTGGCTCATAGTTCTGCATGGTGCTGGCAGCTGTTTGGCTTCTGGCAAGGCCACAGCAAGGCCTCCCATGGCAGAGGGTAAGGGGAGCCGGGAGGGGAGCACATGTGTCATGGGGCAAGAGTGAAAGTAAGAGAGAGAGGAGGTGGAGCGAGGCTCTTTCAAACAATCGGTTCTTGCATTATCAAATACAGTGAACTCACTCGTTATGAAGAACAACACCAAGCCATCTGTGAGGAATCAGCCCCCATGACACCAACACCTCCAACTAGACCCCACCTCCAACACTGGAGATCACATTCCAACATGAGATTTGGAGGGGACAAACATCCAAACCATATCAGAGGGTAAGGCCAGCAACCTGTGTTTTAACAAGCCCTCCAGGAGATTTGGAGGCGTGCTCAGGTTTGAGCAGGAATGGTTTCAGCCATAAAGACAGTTCCTATATCTTAACAAAATATCTGGAAGCAGGTTCCACACTTCCAGGACTCTGGGTCAGCATCTCTGTGATTCTCTTGACCTTTCCCTCATGGTCACAAAGTGGCTGCCACAGCTTTAAGCACCACATACTGAACTTGCAATGTCCCAAACAGGAAGGTCAGGGTGATGGCAGAAAGTCTTCCTTCAGACTTTCTCTTTTACCAGGGAGCAGAACACATTTCAGGAGCCTCCTCAGTAGACTGCCCTTCCCGACGCATCACCCAAACCTGGGTCTCATACCTCTGGGGATGGTTATTTGTGTGCAACTGACAGTGTCTGTTATGATGATTGTCTCCCTTTCTCAGATGTGGACAGTAAAGCTCAGTGAAGACCACATACCTGGGAAATGGGCGCTGAGACTCAAACTCATTTTTTTCTGACTTCCTGAATCTCTATGCTGTCTCACTCCACCTGCAGATTTGTCAGTTACCCAGATCATCAGAGGATCAGAGGCTGATCCTATGACTTTATGCGCAGGAAACATTCAGATACGGACTATAATTTGGAACACAGGAGATTTGTAGCAGGGAGGTCATCAGCTGAACACATGTGGCCCTTGTGCTTTGTTTGGGGGAAAGATTTAAATTTTTTCTTAAGATTCATGTACAGTATTTAATATTGGAAAGTTTCACGTAACAATTCTGGTTTCTAAGTCCATCTGAAGACAATGAGAGGATCTGGCCGCCCTGGGCTGACATTGCCTCGTGGTAAGAATTGGTGGGAGCAATGGCGGCTGCTCCCTTTAGATGGAGTGGACATCCTAATTTTCTTCATTCCCCACCATTCTCTACAGTCTTACACCTGGCCCAGATTGCCCATTTGCATCACTTGCCTTGTCTTAGCTGACATATTGCCTCCCTACCTGGATCCTGCCCCTGTACGTCCAATGCTTGCGATGCTGATGGCGGGATCCAATAGCATCTATCCCCCCTCAGGGGGAAGGGCAGGGGCAGTGGGAGCTCCTGGAGTGCACCTGAGTTTCCTGCAGGGCCAAATGCGCTGTGGCTCCATAGGTTCTGCAGTCACTGCTCAGCAGTCTGAGATACAACCCGGAAAGGAGGCCTGGGACATACAGCTCTGGGTGTCATTTGGGGGCCCTGAGCCAGCAAGCAGTTTGGGCAGGGTTTCCGGAATCAAGGAGGTAGGGATGAACGGGGCCGCTTTACTCTCCAGAAGCTAGTTTCTGCTGAAGATCCCTAACTTTTCTGTGCATTTGCATCCTTTTCAGTCCCCATACCCCTTCTGGGACTTGTTTGAGTTAAAAACTCAAAAGAAACTTAGAAAACAGAATTGTTACATGGGGACTAATTATCCTTCCACTTAAGCTACTACCAGAGGAAGTTGTGTATAAACTTTAGGCGATTTCTTTATGTTGTTTTTCAATTCTGCAATGCTGGTCCTCTCTATCCCCCCTTAAGTCCATATATAAATTCATTTGGATAAGTGTAGCACTAGAAGCACTTTGCTACAAAAGCAACAACAGGCTGGGCATGGTGGCCCACACCTGCAATCCCAGCACTTTGGGAGTCTGAGGTGGGAGAATTGCTTGAGTCCAGGAGTTCAAAACCAGGCTGTCATTATAACGAGACCTCGTCTCTACAAAAATCAAAAAATTAGCTAGACATGTCGGCATGCACCTGTAGTCCCAGCTACTTGGGAAGCTGAGGCAGAGGGATCACCTAAGCCCAGGATTTTGAGGCTGTGGTAAGCCATGATGATGCCACTGCATTCCACTCAGGGTAACAGAGTGACACCCTGATTCAAAAGAAGAAAAGAAATGCAATCCTCAAAGTTGGAGTTAGGTCCTAGTGGGAGATTACTGGATCATGTGGGTAGATCTCTCATGAATGGCTTGGTGCCCTCCCCCACAGTAATATTAGTTCACTCCAGAGCTGGTTGTTTAAAAGAGCCTGGCACTTCCCTTCTCTCTCTCTTGCGATCGCTCATACCACAAGCAAGAGTGACGAGTCTGTTCCCTTTACCTTCTGGTAAGCTTCCTGAGGCCTTACCAGAAGCCAAGCAGATGCCAGCACCATGCAGAACTGGGGGCCAAATAAACCTCTTTTCTTTATTAGTTACCCTGCCTCAGGTATTTTTTTTAATAGCAACCCCAAAAAGATTAATAAACCAACTATCTTGCTATCACTTGTGACTCTGGGTTGACTGGGCTATACTGGGCAGTTCTTCTGCTCTACATGGTGTTAGCAGGGGCTGCCATCTCCCAGAATCCCCTGACTTGGCCATGATGGCTTACTCTCACAGCCGGTGGTTGGTCCTGGCTGTCAACTGGGAGCTCAGCTGGAGCTGACAGCTGGAGCTTCTCAGCTTTCCTCCCTGTGGTCTCTCCACATGGCATGGGCAGCTGAACTCTAAAAGGGAATATTCCAAGGGCGTTAAAGTAGAAGTTGAAGATCTCTGAAGGTCCAGCTTCAGGAGTTACACAACATCACTAAGTACACATTCAAAGTACACATTCAAAGTAAACTCTACCTCTTCATGGGAAGAGAGGCAAAAAAATTGCAGCCATCTTCATATGCACCAACCCTTACTTGTGTATCTTCCTAAATCACCTAGCAGAATACAAAATAGGTGCTTTGTAAATATTTTGGGAGGTTGATTGACCAATCAATTGATTCAATTATTTACTTATTCATTTATTTGGGAATTACTGACCATGGAATACATTAATAGTCTTGGAATAAGAGAGAAGGCAGTTAAATGTACTGAAAATAGACAGCCAGCACTTGTCTTTCTTATGATCTTAGGTAGGTTGCTTAGTCTTCTTGGAACTCGGTGTTTTCAACAGTAAAATGGGGATAATTATATCTACAGATGATAGTAACAACTCCCACCTCACAAGATATTTCTAGATTTAATTGGTCATGTGTCCTAGCCCGGTAGTTTCACCTTGAGGTGCTGTGACCTAGTAGAAGAAAACTTAGTTGTTCCCCAGCGAAACAAATTTTATTTTTCAGGGTGGGAGAAAACCCTCTTGTGTTACTTTAAAACACTTTCATTTGGCACAGTTATGACTTTTTTAAAGACAGTTAATTAAGGAAAACCTGTAATGGAGGTTGCCTCTGTGAGCCCAGGAACCAGAGCTGGAAAAGAAGTCTCTGCTTTATTGTTTACTTTTCAGCACAGTCTGAATATTTCTCTTAAATTTCTCTCTTTAAAAAAGAAGTTATTTATTTTGATGTATTTCAATAGTTTTAGGTTCTGGTTCCATGGTTGCATTGTATAGTGATGAAGAAGTCTGGGCTTTTAGTGTACCTACCAGCCTCACCTGTGCACATTGTAGCCCACAGGTGATTTTTCATCCCTCCACCCCAATAATTTAAATATGAAAAATTCAAATGTTATTGAAATAATTTCTTCCTGGTCACAATAGCTTTAGGGAGTCCATGGCTGATCATTAACATAATTCACAGCTACAGAAAAATACAAATCCTGTGTTATTATAACAAGTAGCCTTGAAAAGAGCCCACAGAATGGGACCCTGAGGCTCTTTCTATTCTCTCTACTCCTATGGCAGTTTCCTGGGGATCCTTGGGTTGCTTTTGCATGTGTTCACTAGGTGCCTGCTCAGACTGGAGACAGCTTGGGCAGTCACTGCAGGACACAACACAGTTCACATACTCTCACCGCCTCCTCGCCACTCTCTCCCCTTGGTGGCCCCCGCTTCTGTTTGGCTGGGTCATTAATTTGTAACTTCCAGGTAGCCCAGTTCCTAATCTTTCTTTAGCAAGAACATGATATGGAACTTACTGGGAGCCAGTGAAGGAGGGGGAAAATAGATGGAAGGAGAGGAGGGAAAGAAGGAAGGAAGGCAGGGAGGGAAAGGGAAGGAGGAGGTGCTGATCCTTGAGTCCTTCCAGAATACCTCAAAAGCCTCTCTTCCTCTATACGCCTTCTCCCCTTGCCCTAGGGTTCTCTTGTCACCTCTGCTCTGCAGGCTCCCACTCCTGCCATGTACAGGCTGGTGCAGATCAATCAATGTTGCTCTGTAAAACAAGAGAAGGGAACTTTTTAAAGCCTACTTCATCTCCCAGGCCCCAATGCCAGTCATCAACATACTGCACTGAAGGCCTCTGCAAGTCCTGCTGGCTTCATGAAAATGATGGCTCCAATCGTCTTGTTCTCTAAGTCTCCACCATCCCCACCCCTTCACTCCAGATGTGAACATTCATTGATGTACATTGATCTATGCAAACATTGCTTTGCCCTGAAAACCGCGTTGTCTCCGGTCATTAAAAGAAGAAGGTGGGGATTGCTCACCTTTAAATATTTGTTATAGCTCCTGATCTTTTCCTTTTCATAAATCCTTTTTACTAAACCAGCCTCCAAGTGGCACTCAGACCCTCCCCCTCCCAAGCTGATTCCCAGTCTTTTTATAAGGACTGGTGACTTATAAGAAGAGGAAGAGAGACATAGACACAAGAGAGGAGGAAGCCATGTGGTAACAGAGGAAGACACCAGAGGGATGCAGCTGCAGGCCAAGGAACGTCAAAGGTCTACCAGGAGCAGAGAGACAAAGAAGGCTTCTACCCAGAGTATCAAAGAGGACATGGCCCGGCTGGACACCACAATTCTCAACCTCTGACTGCTGAACGGTGAGAGAGTAGGTTTCTGTTTTCAGCCACCTGGCTGGTGGTGTTTTGTTACAGCAGCCCCAGAGAACTAATAACAGGTGGGAGGGCAGAATGGGGAGGCAGCAGGCAGATGTAGAATGTGGAATCCCAGGCCCTCACTTGGTTATCAGCGGCATGGACCGGTGTATCAGTCAAGGTCCTGGAGGCAACGTCCATCCCTCACCTCGGATGCATTGGACAAAGAGATCTTAAGAAGGGACCACACACGGAGGTGCTAGAAAGCTTAGGAAGCTTAGGAAGCAAACTGGGCCATGCCTTCTGACACAGGGAGGAAATGGTGGCATTGGCGTCTATAATAATTGCAGTCATTAGGGACAGAGAGAGCTGGCAGACAGGTGGCATCCAACCTGGTAGGACTGGGGAGAAAAGACGTCAACTTCTTCCTTCTGTGGTACCTCCACTGGCTGAACCCTACAGAAAACCTAGAGGGAGCCTGAAACAAAGAAAGAGCAGAGAGAGAATGAAGCTATGAGTGAGCAAGCAGAATGATCATAGTAGCAAGTCATTCTCCATTGGGAACTTAGTATTCCCCTCCGCCAGATGGGAACAAGAATGCTGACCCAATAGGCTTGCTATCCCTTGGCCATGAATTATAAAGGACCTAGCACAATACTGGGTACAGAAGTATGTCCTCAATAAACTCCCAGAGAATAAACAACTGACAAGCTGAATGGATTTTCTTACAAGGTACATGCAGAATTTTCTAAAAAAAAAAATTCTCTGATGATAGACTTGGATAAATTATGCCTCCACTCCATGTCATAAAAGGTACAGAGGGAATTGTACAGCATATTAGAGATAATTAACTCCAAGTTGAATCAGGGCTGCCAGAATTCAGGAAGGATTCTTCGAGTCAATCTCTCCCTAAAAAGGCACTGAGGCACATGCACAGAAAGGAAAATAGAAGCCAATTAATTCAAAACATTTGGTACCTTGTAGCCTCAAGAGGTTTGGATGGAAGCACTTAGTGAGTGTGACTGAAATAGCAAGTGCGTCTGGTGGCATGTGATAGATTGGTGAGAACTGATGTAGCCACCATGCAGAGTAGTCCAAAGTGGTGTCCATTTCTGGAGATTGTTCACTCCAGGGAAAATGCTGGATGGGGCTTCATTAGGGCAGCGGGGTTTTGAAGGGGAGTTGAGAGCTATGTTTGAATCTTTGGAGATTCTCTGAGAGCTGAGTTTGAATCTTTCCCCAGTTACAAGACAGAAAGGGAGGGAATGGTTTTGAGTACCTACTGTGTGCAGATTATGAGCTAGAAACTTCCTGCACATTTAAACACTTCACAAATCACAGTATGTTTTACAGTGATGGCATGTCAGTGTTTGATTGACAGTGGCTATTCCTTCATAGTGGTACCTAAAATAATGGTGAGCCTTATTGCCATTGGTGCCTGACATTTATGGAATATCTTATTATTGTCTTCATTTCTCTTCAGTGAATAACTCAGGCTGTTCACAAGCAAATCCAGGGCTCCCTGCCCACTTCCCTGACCTCACTTCCTCCTGGAACACCTTGTTCCTTCCACATTTGCCTTCTCTTTCTCCATCTCACCACCAGCTTCTCCCTGCTTGTGCTGGGTACTGCCTGTTGCCTTATTAACCCTTACTCCCCTCTCCCTTCCAGCTGACAGAACCTGATTTGATAGACGTATCCACTGCTCAGGAGAGGTTATCTTACCCCTCTCAATTAGAAGCCCAATATAATCATGGAAAATGTCACTTTTCTCACTGTGTAGTTTAGGACTGGGCTTGAGGGCCAGTCTGATCTAGAAGAAGTATGGGGAGTACCCCTGGGGAGAGCATCTGCTCTTTTTAAAAAGACACAAGAGAAGTTTTCTTCATTCCCCTAGACATAGGTGAGTCTGGATGTGTCTGGCACTCTAGACACCATGAGGGAACCCAGCCTTGGGACACTGGGCTGAGCAGAGCAGAGACACAGAAGGAACCCGGGCCCTGGTGATACAGCTGAGCAGCAGTGTGTCCCCCACCGTCCCCCTTCTACTTTAGAATACCCAGCTCAGTGAGATAAAAATGTCCTTATCGTAGAAGCCACCTTGAGCTTGGGTTTTCTGTTACTTTCAGCTGAAGGCTTCCTAATTCATGTGCAGCCTCAGAGCTTCATTTTTGCTGTTTTCCCCGTGACCCTCTCCCCCCAGCTGCTCCACTTCATCCTTCAGGCCCAGCTCAGAGGTCACACCCTGTCACCCCTCCGTTGGATGTGCCTCCCGCCAGTCACTCCATCTCATCTTGCTCTGTTTGCTACAGGGCCTTTGGGACGCCTTAAACGTCTCTTGCTTAGTGACAGCAAAAAACTCCTCTCCCACACTAGAACTTGGCCCCCGGAGAGCAGGGCCATGTCTGTCTGATTCACTCCATGACTCTAGGACTTAGTTTAGTACGTGGTATATAGTAGGCATTCAGTAAATAATTTCTAAGTGAAGAAGAAATGGAGTGCTGATATTCTAGACCCAAGCACTTCCCATCTTGCTAGATGCCACCTTTCAGAACTCTTCACCTCCCTCTTTTAAGATTCAGGCTCCTTGTTTCCCTCACCAAGCCTGGTTCTGCAGCTCGCTGGTGAGACTTCCAGTGACTTAACCTCCTTGGCACTTCCCCCTAACCACCAGCGTTCTTTCTTTGCAGATGAGCTCTTAAAAAGCACACAACCAGGCCAATACAGTGACTCATGCCTGTAATCCCAGAATTTTGGGAGGCCAAGGTGGGAGGATTGCTTGAGGCCAGGAGTTCAAGACCAGCCTGGGCAATATAGGGAGACATCATCTCTACAAACAAATCAAAAAATTATCCAGGCATGGTGGTGTGTGCCTGTAGTCCCAGCTACTCTGGAGGCTGAGGCAAAAGGGTTACTTACACCCAGGATGTTGAGGCTGTGGTGAGCCGTGATCATGCATTGCACACCAGTCTGAGTAAAAGAATGAGACCCCAACTCAAAAAAGAAACACACACCAAAAGCATAAGCAACTTCCTGATCTGCAGTTAATTGGTTTTCTCAGTACTTATGACTATGTTCTCTAGACCAAAATCTCGGGCAGACTTGGAATGGGCTTATCATCCCTTCAGTCCATTGCCCTGCCTTCCCTGCCAGTGGCCCCCACCTACTCTGCTACCAGGGGGAAACGTTCTGTTGGCAGTGGCATTACAGATCCTAGAATTTCTGAGAAGCTGGAAATTGAGGCTCAGACAGGGAAAGTGGTCTGGCCACAAGTAGAAGACGCATGGCTTGGGAAGAGGACCCAAGCTTCCTCTCTCTCCAGATTCCCAGATCTTTCCAATAAGCTTACTTCTTTTTAAATGGAAATGGAGAAAGTTGTGATCAAATCCCAGAGTTGCCATTACCTCCAGGGTGGCCTAGAGTTCGTCATTTCAGTTCTGTGGGCCTCAACCTTCCTATCTATTGGGGTGCTCAGTCAGTTTCCTCATGGGGTGTGTGTTTCTGAGAAGATTATGCAAGGGCTGATATAAAGGCTACAAAAACACTAAAGCAGCTTTTTCTGTAAGTACAGGTTCATGGGCCCACCAAAACCCAGCATTTCAAAAGCTGACCCCTTCTAAACCCACAACCTCGTTCTTAGCAAAATGCTTGGTCTGAGCCTCTGTCCTTGCCGGCCATCTCTCCCCAGCCCCTGGACATCTGGTGCCTGTGGCTGATCCATTAGCTGCCTTGCCTGCCCCTGAAGCAGAGCGATCCAGGCCACCATGAAATATTAAAGCAGCCCTGACAGCAGATAACTTACTATGACTGGATTCTGCTTTGACCGTGGGTTGGATTACAGAGGAGAGACCAGGCCAGCTAAGGCAGGGAAGTCGAAGGCCTGGGGCAGGGCTACCCTCAAAGCAGAGAAAGGACACCAAAAACCAAACTGCAGCTTAGGATACCACTTGTTAAACAAATGCAAACTTTGCAAGCTCAAACTTGCTGCAGGCCGGTAAAGAAATAGCCAAGGCCTGAGAATTCATTCCAGACAGTGGAGAAGCATTGTCTTCAGCATCATAAAGATTTGGATTCAAGTTCAGCCTGGCCACTTTCTAGCTATTTCCCTTGGATGAGTAACTGAATGTGCTGAAACTCAGTTTTTCTATCTGTACGTTGGGGATAACCAGCCCTTCCCCTCAAGATTATCATGAGACTTAAGTGCGATAAGATGTTTGGAGGTGCCTGGGAGGTGCTTACTTTATGTGAGTCTTTTCTTTCTGTTCCAGGGTCACTTGCACTGGAACCAAATTCACTCCACCCAGGCTATCAGAACGCACTCCAGACTCCTGGAATTTCTTCACCACTTACCTCGCTCCACAAAAGGGTCTGCGGCTACAAAGTGCCTGTATATATATCACTCCTAATAAAACAGGAGTAGGAAGAATAACAGCTCATGTTTATAGAGTGCTTACTGTGTTAAGTGCCTCACATTGTTATTATTTTTAAAGATAAAAAAGCAGCATCCTGGCAAGCAGGGAGAAGCGTATCTGCTAAACCCTTTCTGGCTTTAATTTCAGAGAAACCCTGACTTCTAGGTCATGGTTATAAAATAAATTGTTTCAATGGGAACCAAAAAAAAAAAAAAAAAAAGGGGGAGGAGGTTTGTGCAAGAGAGCTTTAGAGTCATAATAACAAAAATAATTTTTCCTATAGGAGTCCCAACAGTAAAGGTTTTTTTATAGCCAGGAGCTCAGGTCATAAAACCTAAAGTCCCCAGCTCCTCAGTGTGGGATCACGTGGCACCCTCCTTGTCATTGCTAGCTCTAGCACTAGTGAAAAGCATCTCACACTTTTTTTAATCCTTTTAATCATCTTTTCCAGCCAGTGTTATGATAACGTCTCTCAAACAAAGCAAATATTCCAACTTCAAAGCCTCTTGACTTATTGCCTTTGTGATTTCCTCAACAGGGACACTGTAAGGACAGCTGTATACCATAAATAATCCAAGTTACATGATGGACATGCCCCCTGCAGAAGAAAAGCTTGTGTCTGAGCATCCAAGGTCCCTCTGAGCTCCCTAGTAGCCACTTCCCAAAGGGAAACTCAGAGACATTCAGAGGGAGCCCTTCTTCCCTGAAAAAAGGAAGCAAATGCTCTGGGTGCACTGGTTTGGCTTTGTTTCTTTGAAGCAGGGTGCCATCTAACAGGCTTTGGGTGGGTAGTTGCTTTTCTGTCCCTCTGGCTGTGGCTTCTCTGGGATGTTCATGGGTTCTGTCTGCCCTGCTTAGTTCAAAAAACCAGTGGGATTTGGCAGGCCACAGTCTCCCCTCCTGTTACCCCTGGAATGTGCCAAATTCCACATACATGCACAGATTTCATGCACTTCAACTCACAGAATCTTGACAGTTCTCGGAGGGATAGGTAGTGCGGTCCTCACTGGGGAAATGAGGAAAAGGAGGCTCAGAGAGATATGGTGAGCTGCCCAAGCTCACACAGCAGGAAAAGTGGCAGAGTCTGGACCAGACCCCAGATCTACTGTCTCCAACTGCAGCTTTCATAGAGTTACAATGATGTGCTCAATCACACACAGAGAGCAGGCGACAGAACTGGGGAGCCAAGCCTAGCTCTCAGCCCACTCCAGCACCCAGCCTCCTGTGTCCATCCATCCAACGCATATATGTTGCTGCCCACCTGCCAGGCACCAGGGGCTATCGGAGGCCCTGCAGATGTACCCATGAGCAAGATGTAACCATGATGCCCTGAGGGCCTCACCTTCCAGTGAGAAAGATGGATGATGAATAATAAAACTGGTCGATGGCACAGTTATTCTGGATGCGCTGAGTATCAGGGTGGAAATATGCAGGAGCCGTGGGTAGGGAAGAAATGCTGAGGGTGTGAGTTCACTGCTTTAGACAGGAGGGTCTGGAAAGTCTTCTCTGAGAAAGTGGCATTACCTGAGTACTGCATGATAAGTAGGAGCCAGTCATGAAAGAGAGAACAAGATGGGCAAGGGCCCAAAGGTGAGACATAGCTCACCCTGGGACAGGACACAAGGGCACCGTGGTCCAAAGGTCCCAAGTGAAGACCAGAAGGGCTCAAGATGAATGGGGCAGAGGTTAGCGGCAGGCGTAAGGATGGTGTGGAAGGGCTGAATGTCTTCCTAACACAGAGGCATTGCAGGGTTTGGGCATGACTAGGAGTGTGTGTGTGTGTGTGTGTGTGTGTGTGTGTGTGTGTGTGTGTGTGTGTGTTGGGAAGAAGGGAGAAGGAAAGGTAGCTAGGTGGGCATCAGAGAGGCCAGGGAGGTGCCATAGGAGCCCAAGCATGCCTGAACAAGGTGGGGTAACAAGAAGAGTGGGGCAGACTTGGGACATGTTTAAAACAAAGTCTGCTGGCCTTGTCCAGGGCTTGAGAGTGAACAGCATGGAAGGCAAGATATCTGGAATGACCTCCAGGCTCCTGGCCGGAGCACACCACGTGAAGAATAGGGCTGTGTCACCTGATGCTGGGCATGACTAGTGGGGGGAGAGGGGATAAGGGGCTCCCCAACACCCATGGGTTACCATGTCCACTACCTGGGGAGAGGGGGCTCACTAGAAGCCCACGCTTCATCTGCACACAATTTTCTTATGCAGCGAATCCCACAACTCTAAAATATCCCACAACTCTAAAATTAAAATTAAAAAAGAATATGACTGTGTCTTGGGGGCCACAGGGCAGCACTACGAGGCTTGACCTTCAGTCCCACCAGCAGCAGGAGCCCTTCCCCCAACAACTCAACCCCTCCCCCACAAAGTAGGCAGGACCAGCCCCAGATAACAATTCCCCCTGCCCAGAACCTTCTGGGAACCCTGGCCAACCAGGCCAGTTGCAGCCAGGACGCTGCACTCTCTAGATTGGGTTCCTGGAAAAACTGCTCAATTATTGATAAGGAACCCTCCTGACATCACTGAAATACGACAACACTCTCTTCTCACTGCCCTACAGATCTGGGTCCTCCATCCTTGTAACTGGAATACAGGGAGGCGGGGAAGGGACAACCAATAGTTGACCACAGCCACAAGAACACACTCCACACATAAAATAATAATACTGTCGTAACTCATGTTTCTTGAACACTTGCTATGTGCCAAGCAGGGCTCCAAGGGACCACACTCTCCTGGAGAACTCTAAGACAGATGTCCAGCAATTATTCCCACTTTATAGGTGAGAAAACTGAGGCAAACGGAGGTGAAGCAAGTTGCCCTAGGGCACCCATCTCAGAAAAGGCAAAGTCACATTGAAGCACCCACAGTCTGGCTCCGAGTCTGTGGTATCCCCCGCTACTCCAATCTTTCTCCAGGAGCTAGCCCAGGTGGGGTGGCCGAGCAGAGGGGCCTGCTTTGCCTTTCTGCATTTAAAATGAATTTGTTAGAACCACATGGGAAACATTGACTGAAGTCCCACATCTGTGCTTATATTCACCACTTAATTTTTTTTTTTTTGAGCTGGAGTCTCACTCTGTCATCCTGACTGGAGTGCAGTGATACGCTCACGGCCACCCCAGCTTCGACCTGCTGGACTCTGGCGATCCTTCCGCAAGTAGCCAGAACTACAGGCGCGCACTACCACTCCCAGCTAGTTTTATTTATTTATTTATTTATTGTAGAGATGAAGTCTCACCAAGTTGCCTGGATTGGTCTCGAACCCTCAGGCTCAGACAATCCACTTGCCTTGGCCTCCCAAAGTGCTGGGAGTACAGGCTGAGCTACCGAGCCCAGCCTTCACCACTTCATTTGACTTACTAACCCCTGGTGAAATGAGGAACCTGGTCATGCCTATTTCACCAGTGGGAAAACAGGTTAAGAGAGATGAGACAGGCTGGATGCAGTGGTTCATGTTTAATCCCAGCACTTTGAAAGGCCAAGGCGGGAGCATCTCTTGATCCTGGGAGTTCAATGTAGTCCTATGTAGACTGGTCTACATAGAGAAACTTCATTTCTACAAAAATAAAAATTTAAAAAAAAATTAGCCAGGTGTGGTAGCCCATGCCTGCAATCCCAGTTATTCAGGAGGCTGTGGTAGAAGGATCACTGAGCCCAGGAAATTGAGGCTGAAGCTGAAGTGAGCTATGATCATGATGATCATGCCACTGCACTTCAGCCTGGGCAACAGAGTGAAACCCTGACTACTCAATACGTACACACACACACACACACACACACACGAGAGAGAGAGAGAGAGAGAGAGAGAGAGAGAGAGATGAGAGGTTTTACTTGAGGCTGGACAGCTTATAAACAGCAGATCTGAGACTTGAATCTTTTTTTTTTTGAGTTGGAGTCTCACTCTGTCGCCTCGACCTGCTGGACTCTGGCGATCCTTCTGCCTCAGCCTTCCAAGTAGCTGGAACTACAGGCGTGCTACCACGCCCGGCTGATTTTTGATTTATTATAGAGATGAAGTCTCGCCAAGTTGCCCAGGCGGGTCTCGAACCCGCGGGCTCAGGCAATCCTCTCACCTCAGCCTCCCAAGGCACGGGATTACAGGCTGAGCCACCAAGCCCGGCTGACTTGAATCTTGACCATTTAACTCCAAGGACAGTGACGCCTCTAACTTCACTACACACATGTGTATACTATAAAAACAAATTGCCCAAGTTCATTGAAGACAATATGAATGTTTCAGCACAGAGCACACATACTACGCAGCATGTCCTCTTGTTGTGTCTCCTGTCTATTTCCATCCCTACAGGAGACCCAGGGATAGATCCATGCTGCTGCTGAAACTCCAGCCGCTTCTATGTTTCTGGTTCACTGCTCTGGGATGTGTGCTTTTCTTTTTGTGAACCTAGAAGAGAAAAAGGTCACAAACCCATTTCTCTAGTCTCCCACCAATGTACTGCTTTGAAATATCCAATCGTTTCTTTTTATTTTGCTGTCTTTGAAATTCTTTTAAGACACCTCCTTTTCCTTCACACTTCCTTTTTTATCTGACCAATTTTTAATGAGCACCTACTCAGCAGAGCAATGTTGAAGACCACCACAGGGGAACAAACAGGCCCATGCTCAAATTCTAGCTCTGCCCTTTACTAGTTCTGAGGCCTTGGGCAAGTTCTTTCACCCCTCCCAGCCTAAGCATTCTTGTTTGTAAAGTGGGCTTATCCTACAATCTACTCCAGGTGGGTTGCTGCAAAGGGGAAACATAGTCATAGCTGTTAAAGTATGAGGGGGACCCAAAAAACTTGAATGTAGTTATTAAAAATTGTTTGTTCTTATTTGTTTAAACTTCAATCACCTTCAAAGTACTCTCCATTTGATGCAATAGATACTTTTTCCGCTGCTCAAGATAATTTTTGAACTCGTCAATTTTGATGCTTTTTAGTGTTCCTGCTGTTTTTTGTTTTATCTATTCAAATTAGAAAAACTTTTCCCTTTGAGGACTTTTTTCATCCAGGGAAACAAAGAAACAAAAAAAGGTGCTCAGGGCAAGATTGGGTGAATTGGGAGGGTGGGGTACAGGAATCATGTCGTTTTTAGTCAAAAATTGCTGAACTCTCTGCGCGGTGTGGGCAGGTGCGTTGTCATGGTGGAAGAACTGGTCACCTGTTTGTTACAGCTCAGGATGCTTCTTCCCACAGCCTCTTCCAACAATGCTAGCTGGTACACTGATGCTGATGTGTTCCCCAGCTGGGGAAGCCCACCCTCCAAAAGATAATTCCATTTTGGGGAGGGGTTCTCCTCATATCTGACATAGTGCTTGGCACACAGTAGGTGCTCAGTAAATGTTTGATGGACATTGAGACTACGTGTGGAAAAGAGATCAAAAAGGATCAGATGCAGATTCTGCGTTCAAACAGCTTCCTGCTTATTTGGGTTTGGGGTTTCCATTCTTAAACACTAATATTCTTCTCAATGAACTTGGGCAATAGATAGGGCAGAAATAAATGAGGCAGCCTATGACAAGGACCATGCTAAGGGGCCAATAAAGTGTCCTGAGGATTAATTGGAAGGAGAAAGCACTTGTTATGAAAGTAGTTTAGGTTCTACATAACAGCCTAGAAACACCTCTCTCTCTCTCTCTCTCTCTCTCTCTCTCATTGTCTCCCAGGTCAGGAGGATGCTTTTCTAGGCCAGATCCAAATCTTCCCTGATCCTCAGTAAAATAGGGCAGAAGGTGATGAGAAGGAATTTAGGTGATACTCCCTGATTGAGGCCAATGGCTTAGAAGCAATAGAAATACCCTATGGCTAGCCCCATCCACAGGCAAGAGTCAGACGCACAGGTCTGCCCTGAATCCTGGCTCGGCCACTTCCTAGCTGTGTGGCTTTTGGACAAGTGGTCCCAATACCCCAAAGCCTCAGGCCCACCTCCTATAAAATACAATTAATAACAGCATCTATCTCCAGAGCCACTATGAAGATGAGTTAAGAGAACTGTATGCATGTTCAGGACATATGGAATATGGATAATAAGGACCAGCTTTTCATTTGAGTTCTCTTCTTGCCAAGTGAGGGTGTGTTGGGGGCTCTTCTAAGACAGGTGCATTTTATTGGCCAATTAGACTTTTGGCAACTCTGCTGTAGAACAACTAAAGGGCAGGCCTTTGACAATTTTATGTTTTCACTGTTCAACAGAGGAAACTGCCAAAAATATGTGTGTTCTGAATCTGTGGGAACAGGCAGAAGCCAAACCCCTGCAACCAATTTAGACCCGAGTTCAGGGTCAGCATTCATCTGACCCTATCTCATTTGAATGTCTATGAGAGACAGTTTGAGGGGCAGCAGCCATCAGAGAGGGATGAGCACTGTGAGCAGGCCAGCACCATCAAAACACGTGCGTCCATACACACATGCAGAGGCTCCGCTGGGCACATTCATGCAGTAAGCTCATGCATATGGATGAGGTAGCTGCTCAGTGACCAGTCAGGGGACAGGTCCGAGCAGAGAAGGAAAGAGCATTGTACAAGGGAAGCGGAACTCTATTCAGCTTCACATCTGCCCCTTTCATCTCTCTGTGCCTCAGTTTCCTCATTTGTAAAAATGGGGGATAATATAACCAGGGTTGTTGAAAATTTTAAATTCTAGAATTTATATGAAATGATGCAATGCTTGAAAAAATAAATGCTGGCTAAATTGGAGTCTACTGAAGACTACAGAGCCATCAAGCTGCAACACATATTTATTGGTATTCTGCAATATGTCAGCCTCGTGTCAGGTTCTAGGCATGTGGAGATGAATAAAACATGCCACTGTAGGGGGCGATATTTTAGGTCTATATTTCATTTTATTTGTGTGTATAGGACACACATGCACAAACACCAAGGAAGACATCATAGAAGAGAAGAAGGGCTTAAAGAACATGAGGGAGTTTGCAAGCAGAGTCACTCCTGAACTTGAAAATTCTTCTTTGGTTATGTCCTGCATTGAAGAGTACAGCAGCCCAGGCACAATGGTTCATGTCCCTAATTCCAGCACACTTTGGGAGGCCAACACGACAGGATCATTTTAAGTCAAGAGTTCAATATTGGACTGAGCAACATAGCAAGACACCTGTCTATACATAAAATTAAATTAAATTTAAATTAATATTAAAAATTGCTCTCTTCTTCGGCGCTGCCTACCGAGGTGGCAGCCATCTCCTACCCGGCAACATGGCTGCCCTCAGACCCCTGGTAAAACCCAAGATCGTAAAAAAGAGGACCAAGAAGTTCATCCGGCACCAGTCAGATATGTCAAGATTAAGTGTAACTGGCGGAAACCCAGAGGTATCAACAACAGGGTGCGTAGAAGATTCAAGGGCCAGATCTTGATGCCCAACATTAGTTATGGGAGCAACAAGAAAACAAAGCACATGCTGCCTAGTGGCTTCCGGAAGTTCCTGGTCCACAATGTCAAGGAGCTGGAAGTGCTGCTGATGTGCAACAAATCTTGTTGTGCTGAGATTGCTCACAACATTTCCTCCAAGAACTGCAAAGCCGTTGCAGAAAGAGCAGCCCAGCTGGCCATCAGAGTCACCAATCCTAATGCCAGGCTGCGCAGTGAAGAAAATGAATAGTCAGCTCGTGCACGTTTTGTGTTTAAATAAAACCATAAAAACTGCCCTCTGGCATTTTCCTTGCTAAATAAATAAATAAATACAAAAGAGTATAGCAATAGAGAAAACTTAGATTCAGCCTGAATGGGTTAAGAGACCCTATCCCTAGTGTAGAGGGTCAGAGGTAACATCAGGCCTCCGGTCTGGCCAGCACAAACCTAGTTGGAACTCCCTCCACAATCCCAGAAACAGGCCCCTATCCCT
This sequence comes from Cephalopachus bancanus, assembly GCA_027257055.1. Classification (NCBI taxonomy): domain Eukaryota; kingdom Metazoa; phylum Chordata; class Mammalia; order Primates; family Tarsiidae; genus Cephalopachus; species Cephalopachus bancanus. The sequence continues at coordinate 1,600,801 of JAPVLO010000007.1, forward strand.
GGAATTCCAGACTTGACTTCGCCTTCAAATCTCCACTCCCAGGGGGACAAAGGGCTCTCTGGGGTTCCTGTTGAGAACCAGGGTTCCAGAAATCTTCCCTTTGTCTCTCTCAACCCACACTCCACCCCCTTCCACCTGGCACTGGGTTCCTGAAAGACAGATGTCAGTGACCTGACTCAATGGCTCTCCTTTACTCCCTATGCCTTCGTTGGGCTCGAACAATAGGAGTCTGGGCAGGAGATAGGCAGGAGGAAGGAGAGTGAGGTGGGGTGTTTATTCTCCCACCTCCACCTTGGTGGGCCACTGTGTGTTGGCAGAGTCCCTCAACCCGAAGCCACAGTTCCTGCCCTCTGGGCGCTCATCTTAGGGTCAACAACTATGCCCTGTGCCCTCAGGCCTAGGAGAAGTGACATTCATTACCAGCACCAAGGAATTGTGCTATATCTTGCGGGTCTCTCACACCTTTGTAAATAGCTCCTTTATTAAATGTGCTTGGAATCGCCTAATTTGAGCACACCATCTGTCTCCTCCCAGGCCCTGACTGACACCTCCAGGTTCTCAGCCTGGAGACTGCTTTGCTCTGTGCATATATTTTTCTGGACCAGTGGAAACTAAAGCTAGAAATTTGGGCATAGCAAGATTGTCCTTCCAGATCTTTGCACATCCTGTTTGCTGTTCAGTTGGGGCCAGCCAGAAGTCACTTTTGCTCCCAGGAAAGTGGTTTTCTGGCCTTATCCGAGTTCAGAAATGTCAGAAATCTGCATGAAAAGAATTCACATGGACTAAAGTGACCTATTCCTCAACCATATTCCATGTTCTCAGGATTAATTTGAATGGCACATGTCAAGCCCCCAGGAGAACACCTGATACAGAGTCATGGGTACTCTGAAACTTATTGGGTCATCCCGTTGACTTGACCTTATTCTCTCATGATTCTCATGGAGATTGTGCCAAACACCCTCTGCAGCCTGTCATTCACACACCTACAATGTGCAGAAATGTCATTCACATTTTTGAACTCCTACTAGGTGCCAGGCACTTCAGACAGGTGGTGGCACTTGGTAGTGTGAATAGGCATGCTTACTTAATATATTTCCTGCCTTATTTACTGACTAGCTGTAGCCTGGACCAGTTACTTAACACCCTTGTGAAAGACTCAGTTTCCCCATGAGTAAAATGTACATAATAATATTGCCTACCTCTTAGAGTTGCCAAGAGGATTCACAGAATTAGATGTGTAAAGTGCTTATACACACTTATTATGATTACACTCTTTATCCCATTTAATACTCATGATAACCCTAGATGTATCTGTGACTGTCATGACTTTGTAAATAGGTCTGACTGCAAAGCCTGGCTTTAGCACACTTGCCACTGTGGCTGTGGAGGGTATGTTGGGGGACAGAACTTGAGAAGAGATGTAAAAAATATATTAACAATGGCTGCTATGTATTGGGTCATTACTTTGTGCCAGGAACCATGATATGCATTTTACACACATTATCCTGATTTCAGTTCACAACAATGCAGTGAGAAAACCATCATCAACTTAATTTTACACAAGAAACTGGGGTGCCAAGGGTTAAGTTACATGCACAGGGCCATGCACAGAAAATGGTTCTGGCAGCATTGAACTCTAGTTTCCCCAACTCAGACTTTCATGTGCTTAACCACCAGGAAAAGACTGAGTACCATGCTCCTCAGCTGACAAAATGCAAGGATCCCTCTGAAGCCAGCCCAGGGGGTTCGGCACTGTGAGCGCCACCCTCACATAAGCCAAGCTGACAGCCTCTGCTGCAGCAGTGAGAAGCGTAGCTTAGCGCTGAGCCTGGAAAATGCAGCATCTGATGTCATCTATTTCGTGACTGAATGCACAGTAGCTCATGTTAAAAAAAAGAAAAAGAAAAAAGAAAGAAAGAAAAAAGGCTGTAGAAATGGTAGGAAGGCGGGTGGGGGAGGGAAGGTGAGCCCAGAGCCCAGACAGTCAAAAAGCATTTCCAAAGTCGATCACAGTGGCCATGAAACAGGAGGCAGGAGAGGATCCTGACTATCCGGGTCCTCAGCAACACAGCCTGCAGGACTAGGAAGGATCTGACAGGACTCTTTAGTCAATTCCCGCAGCCTAGCCCAGCTGTACAAAGCAGTGTCACTGCCTCAGAAGAGATCTTCCGGGGGACAAGAGCTCTGGTATAGCCCATTCTTTCTCTATGGGCTCTGGCACTATGGCATCCCCCTAGCTTGGCCTCAGTGGCTGCCTGCACCAAACTGAGTGAACACATTCTCATATCCTCCTTAGAAAGCTTCGCTCAGGAAAGAGAGAAGGGAAAAAGCAACAGGAAAAATAAGGTTTGGCTTCATCCAACACAAAAGGGATGAGATAAAGGACAATTGTGTGTTAAACCCAGTATGAAAAATAGTGGGCCAGTTGGGCACAGTGGCTCACGCTTGTAATCCCAGCACTCTGGATGGCTGAGGCAGAAGGATTGCTTGAGCCCAGGAGTTCAAAACCAGTCTGGCAGCATAGCAAGACCTGTCTCCACACACACACACACACACACACACACACACACACACACAAATTAGCAGGGCGTGGTGGCATGCACTTGAAGTCTCAGCTACTGTACTCAGGAGGTTAAGGCAGAAGGATTGCCTGAGTCCAGAAGGTCAAGGCTACAGTGAGCCATGATTGTGCCACTGCCCTCCAGTCTGGGTGACAGAGTGAGACTCAAAAAAAAAAAAAAAAAAAAGAAAGAAAGACAGATACTGGGCCAAGGATAAGGAGTGGGGCCCTCCTGAGAGAGAAAGTCAGCAGGTTTCAGCAGCGATGAGGAGATCAGCTCAACTGTTTGTGAAGTCTTCTGGCCAATGGCTTCAGCAAAAAGCAGCCTGGATCCCACCCCCAGCTCCATCCCAGGGCATCCCTGGACCCCACCCCCAGCTCCATCCCAGGGACGGGCCTTCAGCCACCAGGGCCATACTCTGTGACCCTGTCCCTGGTTCAGATGATTGGGCCAATAGAAGAGGTAAGCTGATCCAAGATAGACCAATCAGAATCTCACTGGAAGGGACATTGCCCCCACCCCTACCAACACACAAAGACAGGGTTTGTTTGAGAGTTGTCTCCCACCTTCTATTCCTGTTTTGTGCACTGCTGTATCCCAAGTGCCTATAGTAAAGCCTGGTGCCTAATAGGTGCTCGGTATATATTTAACTGAATCTTTCTCTACATTTTGAGGATTCAGTCAACTAGTCTCCTTGGAGCTGGGACTGAAGTTGTCTTAACTCAGAAGCTGGGGAAGGCCTATGCTGCAGAACGAACTGAGGAACTTGCAGAGGGAAAAGAAGGAGGAGGATGAGAATGGAGAGGAATGGAGGCAGAGAGATTCAGGACAGGCTTCCAGGATACATCCTCATGTTCATGTTCTTCTTTTCCCTTAAGCCAGCTTGACTGGGTATCAATATTTTAAACCAAACCTTTCTAACCAATTCCCTCTAAAACTATTCATTGTGTTCAATTGGTGCCTTGCTCCTGAATGAGAATATGGAAAAATGCTTGAGTTTTCTCATCACTATTAGGTAATAAAAGGTCCTGTGATCGCTTTAAATTGGGGACACCACCTCAATTCCTTACTTACTAGTGTATCTCCCCTTTTCTCTAAGACTTGCTGCCAGCAGGAACCTGCAGGCCTGGCGTTTGTTTCTGCTTCTCCACCAGCTTGCTAACCGATTTCCTGCCCCTCCAAGAGTCACATGGGGATAGGGAGGGAGGTTTGGGAGATAGGGAAGTTCTTCATGGGCTGGTGCTGTCAAAGACTGACTTTGCCCTGTGTGAGTCTGACAAATGTTTGAAGTGGACAGGTTCCCTGCTGGGTGTTCTGTAAGTGCCCTGGGGATGGTCCTGCTGGCCCACCTCTAATTACCACCCCCGTGATATGGCCAGGCTTTTCCTTTGCCCGGTAACTCCCCATTCCCCCTCTTGGCCTTTGCCCTTAAGAACCTCCTTCTGGACAGGATCCCTTTCACAGTGACCCCCGGGTGATGTTCCTACTACTGTTCCAAATGTAACACTCCTGTCTCCTGCCCTCTGTCTCACTTACCTCTGACCTACCATTGTAGGGCATGGCCCTCCGTCCTCTTCTCTACTGCCACCAGACCCTGTAGCATCCGTGAGCGTGGGTCAGACCCAGGCCCACCACAACCCCTATCTTCAAGGCACACAAAACTCTCTGAAAATCATGATAGACTAAGGCTGAGGGTAAGGTACAAATGCCTTCCCAAAGAAGTCTCCATAAAACCTCTCCTGTCAGCAACTCAACCCCTTTCTCTCCTCCACAGAAGGGAAGAGCTTTGAGACATGCACAACTGGCTTATGCATTTCTCTACTGTCAATTCCGTACTCCCTATCTGTGGACTACATATCACAGCTCTAGGTGCCTGGGCTGAAACTTCCATGTTAACCTCCTATTAATGTTAATAATAAATTGGCATGCTGTGCAGTTGACCTTACAGCTCACAAAATGTGATCAGTGCATTATCTTACCTATCCCTCACATCAACTCTATCAAGATGGCAAATCTATTCTTCCCATTTTTCAAAGGAGAAAACTGAGACCCAGAGAGGCCAGGAAGCTTGACCAACACCACACAGCTGGGACCTCAGAGTCAGATTTACACTCTCAGTGGCCTGACATTTTTTCACTTCCACAGACAGTTTCCCAAGGAGGAAGACATAAAAGGACCCTGTGCCCTTGTCGTGTGATGCCTGGCACTTGGGCCCAAGGCCTTCCACAGCCCCAGGGCCCTCCCGATTCAGAGGATGTCCCAGAGGCCTGCCTGGAAAGGCAGCGGCCTCTTCAACAGAGAGCTAAAACACAGACGTGAGACTCCCTTGAAGCAAATGGAGGCAGTCAGCCCCCTGACTCGCAGCTGGGTTCAGACAACCAGTCAAAGAAAAGCCATGCTTCCTCTGTACATAAGGCATCCATTCTCAGCCTCACACACTGGCACAGACATGCACAGGCCAGAGCCGCAAAGGGCTGGACAATGAAACAGACACAGGAAAGGGCAAGAAATTTTTTTTCCCTTCTAAATACTAAACCCAGATAATATTCAATGCTTATATACAATTTTCATATGAGCTGAATTTTTTATAGGAAAGGAGATTTCTTGTGCCAAAGTTTTGGGGGCAGATAGCTGGGGGAGGTGTCTATAAAGACAGATTTATAGCCTGTGGCCAGTCTCTTGTGGGCTGAAAACACCCCAGCTCCCTTTACCTAGTGTTTCTTGTCTTCCACCCTTTTTCTTCTCCCCCTCTCTCTTCTATTGATACCTTCCAGCAGTCAGCCCTGGGACAGCCACAGAGATGAGTGATAGTCAAACCTGCCCCCAGAGCCTCATGTTCAGGTAGGGGGGACAGACAGAAACCAACAATGAAAACATTGGATAAGGCCAGGGGCAGTGGCTCACACCTATTATCCCAGCACTTTGGGAGGCCAAGATGGGAGGATTGCTTGAGGAGTTTGAGACCAGCCTGGGCAATATAGTGAGACCACATACCTTAAAAAAAAAAATTAAAAGATAGGTGACACATGCCTGTAGTGCTAGCTACTTGGGAGGCTGAGGTGGGAGGATTGCTTGAACCCAGGAGGTCAAGGCTGCAGTGAGCTGTGATGGTACCTCTGCACTCTAGGCTGGGCAACAGAGTGAGAAGAAACAAAGAAAGGGAAGGAAGGAAGGAAGGAAGGAAGGAAGGAAGGAAGGAAGGAAGGAAGGAAGGAAGGAAGGAAGGAAAGAGGGAGAGAAGGAGGGAAAGGGAGAAAAAAGAATAGAATAATAGAGCAAGGATAGAAATACACAGAGTGCTGTGGGGCCATGGAATGGGGAGAGGGCAGGTAGGATCAGAGAGGATTTTCAGGATATGTTTCAGGATTTTCAGGATCTGTTACTATTGATATTCACTGACCTGGTAGGGTGATTGCCTGAGCCATCAGAATGGATTTGGGTGACTATCAGCTCATGGTGGAACAAGAGAGAGCTTCATGGAGGAAGCAGAGGTTGAGCTGAGTCTTGAAGGGTGTGTTCATTGGGCAGACATACTTCCAGAGGGGGCAATGTCAGGCTGAGGGAACAAAAAAGTCAGAGGCAGGAGAGGAAATCCATTAGGGGAACTGTCAGGGACTCTTCATCTCTGATCTCTCAGAGACCCAGAGTGGTCAGGAAATATCTGTTGAATTAATGAAAGAAGGATGAGTAAATGAATGAAGTGGAGGAAGCGTGAGGGAGAGGCATACAGGACGAGGCTAAAAGGCAGAAGGAAGGCAATAAGACAGCTGCCCTTCACAGTGACCCACCACATGTCAGGTCTTCACACAGATTGTGTTATTCCATCCTTCCTGTCAGAGGTAGATAAAGTATTAACATTAGAGAAGTGAAGAGCCTAGAATGGCCCCTGGCACAGAGAAGATGTTGTGTGAGGATTAGGATTATCCCAAAATTCCAGACATGCATGTTGAAACTCAGAGAAAGAAGGCAACAATGTGTATAGCCAAATCTGTCTGATCTGTCTGTCTGATCCCAAATCTCATTCTCTCAGCCTCAACACTGGAGGGTTATAGGGCCATTTAACATATGGCAATTCCACTATTTTGGGGACCCCCCAAAAGTTGGAATTTATTTATTTAAAAATTGTGTATTCTTACATGTTTAAACTTTAGTCACCTTCAAAGTACTCTCTGTTTAATGCAATACACCTATAGAGATGCTATTTCCACTGCTCAAGACAGTTTTTGAACTTGTCAATTTTGATGCCTTTCAGTGCTTCTATTGTTTTTTGTTTCCACATTGGCAAAACATTTCCCTTTGAAAACGTTTTTCATCTAGGGAAACAAAAAAAAGTTGCTTGGGGTGAGATTGGGTGAATAGGGAGGTCATACTGTTTTTGGTAAAAAACTGCTGAACACTCAGCATGGTGTGGGCAGGTGTGCTTGTAAATCACCCATCATGAAATGGGCAAACGTGTTGAAAGCATCTTTAAAAAAAAATTCCCTGGAGCTGAACGCAACCTCTTACAACAATGGTAGCTGGCATACTGATGCTGATAGGTTTCAAGAACACTTACTTAGGGGGGAAGCCTGTACTACAAGGGGCCCACCCTGCAAAAAATAATTCCAGATTTTTGAGGGGTTCCTCCTTGTACACACTTGGGAGAAAAAGGAAATTTTAAGAACATGACCTGAAGGCTGAGGCAGAAGGATCGCCTGAGCCCAGCAGGTCAAGGCTGCGGGGGCTATGACCATGCCACTGCACTCTAGCCTGGGCAACAGAGTGAGACTCTGACTCAAAAAGAACACAGCCTATTTCTCTCACCATAATCCTCAGTGACTGAGGCCTTGGAGCAAGTGTGAGGCAGAGCCTGAACATTCAAAAGTTCCCTTCATCTCTCTCTGTTCCTTTGGGCCTCTAATGACCAACACATCTAGGTGTGAACGTGATTTCCACACAAGGTGCCTAAATGCAAGCCTACTACTTTATTTGGGTCTCAATCCAAAAACCAGTAACTATCAGGTCCAACAATGGACATTAAACAATCTTATTATATCATGCCAACCTGATAGACAAGTGGAGGTATTTTCAAAGGTGATTTTTACAATATGCAATGCAGCCCAAGTTGCCTTTGGACTGTAATGGCCCCAGGAAATGCAAGTATGCTGAGAATAGCCTCCCAGGTTAGGAATGGTTAATTGGTCTGTGGGTTAAGGGCCCTTGACTTGGCAGGCATCTTTGTGCCCTTCAGTCCTTAAAGTGCCTGGGGTTTTCTGATTCCTGGTGACCAAAGCCCCCAGATTTTAACTGAAACCCAATATTGATTTTTCTAAACCATGGAAACACAATGAAAATCTAATAGATCTCACTCTAGTCTTGTGGATGCCATTCCCTGGTTTTCCACCACCCTGGTCTTTTTGTAATTAACCTTTGGACCCAAGCAATGAAGTCTCCATAACAGAGCTGGAAAGTTCTCTCCAGGACAAGAAGGAGTTTCCGAGCTGAGCTCTTTCTCTTGACAATCTGAACATCAAAACTTAATTGAGTATAACAGCCATCATGTGGGTCCATATTTCTAAAGTGTCTCAGCCTGACAAGGCACTAAATAACATCCAAATATTATCCCATACGAGGAGAAAGAAAGAAAAATAAAATCAGGCAACTTAATCATTTGTCTCTCATGAACGCATCTTATGAATATTTTCCTTTAAAAGACTAATCTGCTGAGGACTTGGAGAAATGTATTTGTGTGCATTCATTAAAGCTCCAACTTAGAAGCACATTCTGGGACTAATTATTTTTTAACTAACTAATCAGCATGTTTCATTCATAAATTGGGATTTATCAGTATAGCACATGAAAAGAGAGAACATATTATTATTTTAATTTGGTTAATATGCAAAAACGTGCTGTGTTTGTAATGACCTGCTTTCACTGAATAAAGGCAGGCTGGAAATAGTAGCAGCTTCCTCTAATGAGGGTTCTGGCTCCCAGCCCCAGCTGCTCGGCACTAGAAGCTCAGTTCTCTCCCTGACCTAGCCGTGCCTGCGCTCCTCTGGTGAGGAGGCAGGAGCGATTTTTTCACAAGGGGAAACACCAAAGGCCTTCTGTTTGTTCTGCTGATAGAACCAGTTACACCCGCTTTGTTAGTGGGAAGAAAAAGCCTGGGGTTTGGGGGTGGAGGGTGGTGGTGGTAAGGTGCATTCACTTTGGCTGGTTATAAAACACACACACACACACACACACACACACACACACACACACACACACACACACACACACACACACACACACTCCCCAAGGCCCACCTCCATTCATAAGAGATTCCACCGGAATCGAGCAAGTCTTGCTTTTTCTCACTCTATTGTGCCCGCCATCTCATGGGCAGCTTGTCTCCCATGCAAATAAGGCCTCTGTTCTGAAGTCCCTGATAAAGGGATTTATCAGCCCAACCTGGATATCTCATTTGCTCCTGCAAATGTGCAGCTCCTCCTTGCCTCTGAACTGTTTCACACTCTGATTTAGAGCCACTGAACCAGGGCCCCAGTTCACCCAGCCTGTCAGGAGCCTGGGTTATCTCCCCAGGCCCTGCAAACATCGGGTCCAACTTTGAACCAGAATCATCTTGCCCCTCCGGCTGACAGAAGGGCAGTGTGGGGTGGAGGGGGGCAGGCAGAGTCACTCCTGGCCTTTCTATGACACACTGGAGCAGGGTCCAGTTGCATTCTTTCTGTCCAGTCCTGGTGCCAGTCTGCCGAGGTCTCCACCCGGGGACATCCTGATGTGGCACATTCTAGAGCCAGGCGCTGCTTTTGTGTTTAAAAGGAGGACATTTCCTTCTCTCGCTCTCTCTCTCTCTTTTTTAAATTTCCACCATAAGAGCTTTTTTTACATTCTGAAAGAAATACACATACTCATTATAGAAATTTAGAAAAAGTGGAAAATTATCCATTACAAGTAAATCACTAATCCCATTACACAGAGACTTGGGTTATTTTCTTCTGACCCCTTTTTCTTCTGGCAGAATAGGTAATCTAAGAGAGGGACAGCACCTGGGGCTTCCTCTATCTCGGAAGCTCTGGGAGTGAAGCAAGACTAAAGTGGAATAAAAAAAAGGAATGTATTTGAAATGTGTGCATCCAACAGTTAGAGTCACATGGTAAATGCTAAGAGTATATCTGTGACTGTATGGAGCTGAATTTAGAGCATTTCTATGATTATTTGTAAAACTACATTTAGAAATCACATCTAAAGTCTAAATTGGTGAACTTGAGGCCTGGTAACATGGCTCCTGGCTCCCCTCCCCCTGCCCCCATAGGCCTTGTATATGTGCATTTGTACTTGGGTCATATTTGGGATCATACTACCTTCACGTTTTTATATTCTGACTTCATATTATTTTGTTACCCTTTTTGTAAGTCAACAAAAATTATTCTACAAGTTTTTAATGACTAACCAGCATTTCACTATGTAAACTTACCATTTACACTTTCACCCATTATTGAACATTTCAGATGGTCCCGTTTTTTTTTTTTTCCCCATCAACATAAATAATACTGCAATGACCATCTTTCTGTGAAAATCTTTAAGATAACCTAGGGTTATTTCCTTTGGATGGGTTCATAAAAGGAAAATTACTTGGCCATAGGGTAAGAATATTTGAGAGTGTCTTGTTTCATGTTGCTCAATTTGTTTCCAAATAGGTGGTACTGATTTACCCTGAAAGTTAGAACATTTATAGTGTCTTATTAATCTTTAATAGCACAAGTAATTCACAAAATGCTCTCCTTGTAAAATAAATTTAAGAAAGTAAGGCCTAAGTCTCAGTCTCTTTTAACTACCCCCTCCAATCTCTGAACCCTTAGAGGTGGCTACAGTTTTCAGCTCAACAAAAATCTTCTAGTAATGCATTTCCTTATCTCTGTTCTTACATAAAATTGTTTATCTATGAACCAATACTATAGTTGCATATCTATAACTATAGAAAACCTGATATTTTTGTGTGTAATTTTTTTTTACATGAACAGTATCATATTGTATACATGAGAGGGAACCCAATAAAACTCAGAATTTACTGCATTTACTCTGACATGCTTATATTTCAGCCACCTTCAAAGTATTCTCTGTTGACTGCAATATACCTATTAAGATGTTTCTTCACTGTTCTTAACAGTTTTTGAACTCATCAATTTTGATGCCTTTTAGTGCTTGTTTCACATCTTCCACACTGGCAAAACATTTCCTTTTGAGGATCTTTTTCATCTGAAGAAACCAAAAAAGAAAAAGTGGCTCAGGGTGGGATAGGGTGAATAGGGAGGGTGAGCTACAGGGGTTATGCTGTTGTTGGTCAAAAACTGTTGAACACTCAATGCAGTGTAGGTAGGGGCGCTTGTAAATTACCCATCATGAAATAGGTAAACACTTGAAAGAATCTCAAAAAAAAAAAAAAATTCACTGAAGTCGAACCCAGCCTCTCACAACAACGCTAGCTGGTACACTGATGCTGATGGGTTCCTAGAACACTTACCTGGCAGGGGAAGCCTGTACTACAAGGGGCTTAATCTCCAAAAGATAATTCCGGGTTTTTATGGATCCTTATCATCTATATTATATGACTTGTTTCTTTTTCAGTTGTCTTGAGCTTTTCCTGTGTACGTGTAAATCTACATCACTCTTTCTAACTTTCTATACATTTCCATGGGATAGATAGAGCCTACATATTTGGGTCCTCTTAATTTTCTTCATTTTTATAAATAATGATGTGACTTTTGCCCTTTTACACAATCAAGTGATATGAACACGTTTTTTCTCTACTTGGAACCAAATAGTAGAATTTCTGGGTCATGGTTTGTGTACATTTTTAATTTTATTACATACTGCCAAATTGTAGAGAACATTTTAAATTCCTTTGACTAGGGATAATCTAGAATGCCTTGGACTTGGGCTTATTTATCAGAGATGTCATTCTGAAGTGCTCTATTACATAGGACAAAACCAGAGGTCTGTACGCATATTCATTCCATCCACCTATATCTGTTCTGGACCCAGTGTGGCTGCTGACCCACAATGCATGGGCAGTGAATGTGGGTTAGCTGCTGTCCCCTGCACCAGCCCCACCTTCTCAGGGCCCCAGTGCAACACCTGATTCCCTTTAGCACCTGCCAAGTCCCTGCTCATCTTTCCAGAGAGAGCTCACATGTCCCCTCTTCTTGGAAGCCCTCCCTGGAGCCAGCCGAGTAAGGCAGACTCTGTTCAGTGTCCCCATGGCACCCTTCCTTGTTGGCTTGCCATGCTCATTACAATTTGAAATGTAGTCCTCTCTCCCCTGTTAAATTGGATAGTCATGGACTTTTGATAATGTGTGATACATGGGTGTCCACTGATCAATGTTTGTGGCCATTGACTGAATAAGTGTGCATGAATGGCAGTCTATCAGTCTCTAAAAGGAAGGGAGGGACTGAGTACATGCAGCTTTCTTCATATGGTGCTTAACAGAAAAAGGTTCTGTTAAGCAAGAAACGTCAGATGGCTAATAATTGGCCCACACTGATGACCATGATCTTGGTAAAAGTGATAAATACTTGGTAGGTAAAGTATATCATAATCCCATATGCACAAAAACGTAGCACCACATCCACCTCTCTAGAAAGTGTTTATACCACTCCTCACTTCAATATTTCTTCATGAAATCTAGAAGCTTTTTGTGCAGTTTATTTTTTAAAATGCATCATAGAGAATGATAAACAGCAAGAAATGTGCTCAAATAGTCGGGATATAGCAATTTTACTGTCATAAATCTCTGGGTAGGATCTCATTTATGAAAAGAAACATAAAAAAGACTGGAAGTAAATACATCAAAATGTTAATAACAATTGCTCTACTGGGGTTGCGAGGATGTGTGAATTTCTTTTCTTCCTCTTTTTATATATTAAAACTTTTCAGTTTATTTTATCATGTATATATGTATATTTTTAATGAGAAAAATGGGAATAACCAAAAAGTTTTTCAGCCATTATTCAAGTTTCTAAGGAGAAAATTGTAAATACTCTGTGATGGGCACATATATATGACAGGAGAGAATAATTCCAGGAGAAATAACCAAAAATATCAACTCTCATCTAGGGGTCACTCATTCAATATTAATTGGGTGTCCTATGATGTGCCAGGGACTGGACTAGGCACAGGGGATACAGTGGTCAACAAGTCAGGTATACTTCCCAGCCTCAGGAAGCTCCTAGTCTATTAAGAGACAAAAGCTCCAACATCAACAGGGCCAGGCAGGAAGGAGGAAGGAGTGAAACCCACCAGCAGGCTCACTCCCGATATTTGCTAACATCAGTAGACCCAGGAAAAACATGTAAATGGAAGCTCACCTATCAAATGTCTAAATGATTACAAGTTATAAATCAAGTGAGTGAACTTAGGTAACTTATCTTTTTTATCTTGACCAATATACCTTTACAACCACTTGGAAGGCCAAGTCCAAATTTAGAATTCTCAGACTCCTTGGATTTCCTTAGCCTGAAAACGACAACAGAGGAAAAACAGGTCCTGAGTCCAAGGTCCTCCTACTTCAAAACACCATTTGCTCTCCTTTTCACCCTATCCTGGCTCCACTGCACACAGCCGCAAGGGGCTTCATACAGGTGGGTGGACACCTTGGTTGGCACATCCAAGCCTCATTCTTTTACACCTCCAAATTAAAAAACAAAAAACAGTTTTTCTTGGCCACTCCTTGGGCCTGGGGTGTGCACCTTGGCAGCACTGTTCACCCTAGAACAGGGAAAGTGATCTCTGTGTGCTCTGAAGCAGGCTTGGTTATTTGGATGAGGAATTCCTTGGTCCCTCTGTTCCAGCAACACAGTCTAGAAGAGGCAGCACAGGCGTCCCTTGGCTCTTCAGACTCATTGTGTGGGGAAGGGCATATTTGGAAGAGGAAAAGGGTAGGCCCCTCTACAGCATGGGGCCAAGGGCAGGTGCCTCACTTCCCTAGGTCTTTGGTCAATACTCCTTGTTTTTTGTTTTTGAGTCAAGGTCTCACTCTGTCACCCATGCCAGAGTGCAGTGGCACAGTCACAGCTCACTGCAGCTTCAACCTCCTGGGCTCAGGTCATTTTTCCACCTCATCCTCTCAAGTAGCGGGGACTACAGATGTGTGCCACCATGCCTGGCTCATTTTTTATTTATTTCTGTAGAGATGAGGTCTTGCCATGTTGCCCAGGTTTGTCTCAAACTCCCGGGCTCAAGCAATCATCCTGACTTGGCCTCCCAAAGTGCTGGGATTACAGGTGTGAGCCACCATGCAGACTTTTTCTTTCTTTCTTTCTTTCTTTCTTTCTTTCTTTCTTTCTTTCTTTCTTTCTTTCTTTCTTTCTTTCTTTCTTTCTTTCCTTCTTTCTTTCTTTCTTTCTATTCTTTCTTTCTTTCTTTCTTTCTTTCTTTCTATTCTTTCTCTTTCTTCCTTCTTCCTTCCTTCCTTCCTTCGTCAATACTCTTCAATCAATACACACTGGCCAGGTAGGGACCATGGTTAACTGGAGAGTGAACACTCCATCTTCCAACAGTAACAGCTGCTCAACTCCAGCCCCAAATTACCATACGTGGAAACACAGATCCAGATGGCTACATCTTCCACTTTTTGAAGAGAAGACACAAATCTGGGTTTTTACAAAATTGCATAATTTTGACATGTTAGCAAGGAATCGTAACACAAACTTAAATTACTCTGCAGGCCCAAGCTAAAAATATCTATGAACCACTTGTATGTGACTTCTATGGAAGAAAGAAAACCCTACTCCCATTGACATGTTGCTTGACCTCGGTGTAGTTTTGAAAATGATATTCTCCAATTCATTAATGTCACTTGAATCTGTAAGTAAATGATGATCTTTCTCCACAGGTATGCATATGAGGCCTGACAATTAAGTTTGCAAACTCATCCTAGAAAAAGTACTACATACCCCATTGCTGAATATCACTATGATTACCTTCAAAGTACTCCCCTTGGGAAGTTATGCACCAATGCCGGTGTCTAGTCCACCCATCAAAGCAATTTTGGGAATCTTTCTCTGGAATGGCCATTAGAGTAGTTGTCATCATCAAAATGTCTTCCTTTCAATATTTCCTTTATTTGGGGGTAAATAAAAAGTCATTGGGGGGCAGATCAGGTGAGTAGGGAGGGTGTTCCAATATAGTTATTTGTTTCCTGGCTAAAAACTCCCTCACAGACAGTGCTGTGTGAGCTGATACATTGTCATGATGCAAGAGCTCCTCTGGGACCATTGATTTGCACACATCTGTTTCATGCCAAGATTTTCAGTTAAGATTTTCCTGTTTCTCTATTGAGGTTTATTTGGTGTGCTACGCCTCTCACAGCCAGTCAATGATTCTGACGCACAATCCAACAAATTTTTGCAACGTTTTTGTCAGTTCTGCTCATTACTGAACATCCTGACCTCTCTTCATCAGTGATACTTTCTCTCCCCTCAGAAAAACATTTAATTCATGTGTATACTGCCATTTTCCTCATGACATTATCCCCATAAACTTGGACTAACATGTCCTTGATTTCACTTCTACTCCTGTCACGTTTAACAAGAAATTTAATGTTTATTCATTGCTCTAGTTCAAGCTCTGACATTCTTACTACGACACTCAAAAACATGCAACAACAATAATGTATGCCACTCAGCAAGACACTGTCACACGCTAACACAAACACTTGGTATAGCTGTGAGACACTACTATACCAAGGTTATGAAACTTTACCGAGTTGTTTGTACAGTGCTGCCAACGTAAGCACAGTGGCAAGTTCGCGAACTTAACTGTCAAACCTCATAGGTTTGAATTTCATGAACTTTCTGTTCCCCAGCAGAAATACAATTTACTCAGCACTTTCCAGTACTGGTGTATTACTCCATGAGCCATAGGAGACACCTGATGTCTTTGGATCTGCACATTTTTCCTCCCCAATATTGACTTTGACCATGTACCTCTTCTCTGACCTGCCATCTTAACCTGGCACATAGCTCTCACTTCACATGCAAATACTGCTGCCATGATCTCTTGACATGGCTGTTACTTCAAGAATTACCTCCATGTTTCCAGGGTCTACTACAGAGCCTGTCATGTGGTAGACACCTAGCACACTTTGCTTGCTCTGAAACAAAATTCACGGATGTTTGGTTCTCTGCAATAACTCATATCCTTGTAATCACAAATTAATAAAAATCATAACTGATATTTATTGAATATTTGCTTATGGGCTAGGTGCTATAGTAAGAGTTTTATATATATTACCTCATATAATCCTTCCAACTAACTACTCAACAGTTTTTATTTTCATTTTCTGGAGGCAGAAACTGAAGCTCAGAGAGACAAAAGACCTGGTCACAAGTCACTCAGCTGGCAAACTGCAGAGGTGAGATTTGAATCAGTCTTGCCCGATTTGAAAGGTCTGTGCTCTTCACCAGCAAGCTGCTGCTTCTTTAGATGTCCTTAAGTTGATTTTGGATCGTATACAGAGGAACTGTCTCTTATTTTGATTACTTGACATTTGTTTGACTCACTAACACATTTATTTCAGCATGTATTAGGGAAAAATAAATGCCAGCATCTGTTTATGGCATGTCATATTGATTATCCATTCACATTAGGAATACAAAATGTTCCTCTTAATGTACTTAAGTTTTAACATATTGAGTCCACTTACAAATAACGTTGAGTGAATAATACATAAAACAGGTGATACAATGGACAACACAAATTATGTATCTAAGTATATAAAAAGGACTAGAATTTGAAAAAACAAAAAAATCACCTCCTCAGAAACCACCATGTATGTATTAAAAAGAAACACACACACACACATACACACACACACACACACACACACACACACACACACACACATACAATGAAACTAATTTTTAAAATCACATCTTGCACTTGTAAGTTTGGAGAATATTGCTTCAAAAAGATATTCCAGACCCTGCCTAATGAATATTCCAAGCACTCACTAAACTTCTAAATTTGAAGTGCATTTATTTCTCTTCCTCTTTCTATTTTTGGAACTTAAATGGCCGAATGGATTTTTAAAAATTGCCTCTAAATAAAAAATGAGCCAGGGGCCTGGAGCGCTCCTCTGCCTCATTTTCACTCTGAGCAAATGATGAGTTACAACACCCCTGGTCATAGTGGTTTCTAGCTACCAAGCTGCCAGGCTTTTAAATAACGGCAACATAGAAGTGTGGCCATAATGCTACCTATTCCCCTTGCTAAATTATTTATGCATTTATTATATTTTGCATGGGCTGTTGAACCTGAAGGTACTTCTGTGGGGGTTAGGTCATTTCAAGAAACCCATTACTGAGAATCAACTCAGCTACATTAGAAACTGGCACATCCAGTTGCATGGTATCGCTCATTAATATTATATCATTACTGCCTCTGTAGTTTTGGGGTGGTGATAACTTTATGTGTGTGTATGTGCGTGTGCATTCTCTATCCAAAGGCTTCAAGGCATTCCACTTCATTAAGAAGCTGCTTAACACTGAGGGTACATCAATAAAGACTAGCTTAATGCAATCGTGGAATTGTACCTAAGACAATTCAGCCAAATGAAGCTATTACCCTGTATAATGTGTTTTACACAAGATGGAAATAGTTTACTAAGTTATAAAATCATGCTCCAGGATTTATAGTGACTGATTTGTTGTATGATCAGCAGTGTGGTAGAAGTTTTATGCCAATAGTAACTTTATTACGTGATTAGGAAATTGCTACACTTTCCCCCAAAACAAAACAATCAAATGGAGAGCCCTATGTGTAAAATGTTCCCAAGTATGCTTGTAGCTAAATTCAATCTAACATTGACACTTTGGACTTATTTGTGACTTGTATAGAAGAAACACATTAATTCATTCAATCTGAATTCAACACACATTTATTGAAGGCCTACTATGTGCTGAGCCCAGGGGACATAAGAGAGAAAAGACTCCTTGATTCTCTTGGTGGTGGGATCTAAATAATCAATTACATAATAGTCAATTATGTGGCCAAGGGTCTGGGTCAACCTAGGAGAATATGCCTGTCTCTGCTTGGGGGTCCGGGGAGGACTCGTGTATGAGCTCCCTAGACAAAGAGGGTGAGGCCTAAAATAATCGTGTAGTGAGTATGGAAGACACTTGCTAAGTCCTCCAAACTTTCCCTTTTCCTTTGCTAGCAGAATCCTGATTTTGTTCAGGATGCTTTGGGTTGAGAGCCTTTGGTCTTAGGGAAGATGGGCCCATGTGTGGTCTACATCAAGGCATGTGACCCATTCTGACCAAAAAGATGTGACAGGAAGTGTGTGAGCAGGCCGTAGGAAAAGACCTTTCCCAACTCATCAGAGGTAACCTTGTAACAGGAAACTCTAGGCTCTTGGCAGCTTTCTGTGTCATGCTTTTGACTGGGACCAGGTAGACTTCTTAAGATCTCTGATGGGAAAGTCAAGAATGTCCAGAGATTCCAATCCACAACCCTGACATCACAGACCTGCCAGCACCAGCAACCACCCACCTCCAGCCTTCTTGATGGGTGAGAAAAGTTATCCATTATTGTTTAAGTCACTTTCTTGCAGCAAAGAGCATTCACGACTTACAGCAAGTTTGTAGAAACTCAAGTTGTTCAGGGTGTTTGGAGCAATGCTCTTAGAGAGTTGTCTGGAAGGTACCAGGTTGTCAAGGGCCCAGAAATCGCATGAAGGGAGTGTGGCAGTGCCTTCCAGGCAATGGGCACTTTCCCAGTTGGCTGCATGAGATGGCCACAGGAGGCACACAGGGCAGTGCATCATCATGAATCCTGCAATAAGAAAGTGAGTTCTTTCCCCATTCTCCTTCAGTCCTTCTAGTTACATTAAGAAGCCCTTTCAGAATTGGGCTAGGAAGTCTTTAACACCTCTCTCTGACCTTAAACCTTAGTAACCTTCCTTTTGAACAAAGAGAAGGAGGCTCTCAAACTCAGAGCCTTTGATATGCATACAGGTTCTAGGAGAAATTTAATGCCAATATTTTGTTTTCATTGTTTTAATTTTGATAATTACCTTTTGGGGGTAGCAACTGATATTAGTTTTTCATTTTGGGTGGTGAATCAAGTTTCCCTGAATGCATACTTATTTTAATTTTTTTTAAAGTATGCTAATTACAGAAAAATATTAAATATGTTATAGTGTTTGAGCTCTCCAATATAGCAAAAATTGTGATGCTAAAATGAAAATCACTGAAGTTTGAAAAATACAGTTGAGGTCAGGCATGGTGGCTGACACTTGCAATTTAAATACTTTCGGAGGCTGAGGCAGGAGGATTGTTTGAGTCCTGGAGTTTGAGACCAGCCTGGGCAACAGATGAGACCTTGTCACTACAAAAAAATGAAAACATTAGCTGAGAGTGGTTGCATGCACCTGTAGTCCCAGGTACTTGGGAGGCTGAGGCAGAAGGATCACCTGAGCCCAGGAGGTTGAGGCTGTGGTAAGTGATGATCATTCTACTACACTCCAGCCTGGGCAATAGAGTGAGACTCTGACTCACAACATTAAAAAAAGAGAAGAAGAGAAAAGAAAAATACAGGTGAGTACATCAGGGAGCCACAGAAAGTGTGTAAGCAGTGAGGTAATGTAATTAGACTCCCATCTGTAAAGATTCAGAGGGCAAGGTCAGGCATTAAGTCTGAAGATGGCTTTTGCAAACAAACAAACAAACAATTCAGGTGGGAAGTGATTAGACTTGAACCAAAGCACATGAAGAGAAAAAGGAGGTTCTAAGGAGTGAGGATGAAGAAAACTTGGTGACCAATGATAAAAGATGAAACGGGAGAGGAAGGAATTTGGAATGGCTCTTCAGTTTGGCTTAGGCAGCTGAAAGAAGGAATCACGGCATCACCACACGAGCTAAGAAAAGTAGAGGAAGACTAGGGCTGGGAGGGTGCAGGTGGCCACATTGAACTGAAGGGCCCTTGTAATACCCAGATGGTGCTGTGGACCACTGGTTCTCAAAGTGTGTTCACCAAACCATCAGCATCACTTGGAAACTTGTTAAAAAATTCTTAGCCCATCCCATTCCTCTTGAATCAGAAATTATAGTCTGAGCCGGGCTCGGTGGCTCAGCCTGTAATCCCGCGCCTTTGGGAGGCTGAGGTGAGTGGATTGCCTGAGCCCACGGGTTCGAGACCCGCCTGGGCAGCGAGACCCCATCTCTACAATACATCAAAAAATCAGCCGGGCGTGGTAGTGCATGCCTGTAATTCTGGCTACTTGGAAGGCTGAGGCGGAAGGATCGCCGGAGCCCAGCAGGTTGAGGCTGCGGTGGCCGGGAGCGGCCACT
This sequence comes from Cephalopachus bancanus, assembly GCA_027257055.1. Classification (NCBI taxonomy): domain Eukaryota; kingdom Metazoa; phylum Chordata; class Mammalia; order Primates; family Tarsiidae; genus Cephalopachus; species Cephalopachus bancanus. Next base: position 1,620,698 of record JAPVLO010000007.1, read on the forward strand.
GCATTCCAGAGTGAGACTCCAACTCAAAAAAAAAAAAGAGAAATTCTAGTCTGGCTTAATTAGCTGTCCAGGTGATTCTGATACATGCTAAAATTCAAGGACCACAGGGACAAGTGAAAGATTTCTCAGTCAAGATACCTGGACAAAACTGGGTTATTTTATTCTATTTATTTATTCATTTATTTATTTTTGAGATGGGGTCTCTCTCTATCACCCAGATTGGAGTGCAATGGCAAGATCATGGCTCATGGCAGCCTTGACCTCCTGGGCTGAGGCAATCCTTTTTGCCTCAACCTCCCAAGTAGCTGGGACTACAGGTATGCGCCACCACACTCTGGCTAATTTTTTAACTTTTTGTAGAGATTGGGTCTTGCTCTGCTGCCCAGGCTGGTCTTGAACTCCTGGGTTCAAGTGGTCCTCCCACCTCAGCCTCCTGAAGTGCTGGGACTACAGGCATGAGTCACTGCACCTAGTCAGGTTATTTTAGACAAGCCCTTCTCCTGGGCCTGTTTCCTCAGCTGCGAAATGAGAGCACTGACTTAGCTATAAGACCTCTAGTAAGTCACTAAATCTCACTGAGTCTCAGCATCCCACTCCCCAAATATTCATCTCCTCCTTCTTCTTTAGTAATACAGCTCCAATTGTTAACAAAGTACTTGGGAGCCCAGAATAAAGACCATACTTCCCAATCTCTTTTCCACTAGGTATGGCCATGTGGAAGTGATATGTAGTCTTCTGAAGTTTCCTCAAAGAGAGGGGTTATGTACTTCATCTTTTTCTCCATCCTTTGGTCTGGAATGCAGACATGATGGCTGAAGCTTGATCAGCCATCTTGGATCATGAGGAGGAAGTCACAAATAGAGAAGAGCAATGAACTAGAAGGAACCTGGGTTTCTGCTCACCCCTTGAAACCAGCTCTATGTTAACTCTTCCAAATGTAGTTTATGTGAGGAAGGAACTATTTTGTTTTAGCTCTTCTCATTTTAGTCTTCCTGAGCTCCTACATATTTATTAGAAAATTTTGGCCAGGTACAGTGGCTCACGCCTATAATCCCAGCACTCTGGGAGGCTGAGGTGAGAGGATGACTTGAACCCAAAATTTCAAGACCAGCATAGGCAACATAGCGAGACCTCATCTCTACAAAATAAAAAATTAGCCAGGTGTGGTGGTGTGTGCCTTTAGTCCCAGTTACTTGGGAGGCTGAGGTGGAAAGATCACCTGAGTCTAGGAGGTCAAGTCTATGGCAAATCATGATCATGCCATTGTACTCCAGCCTGGGCCACAGAGTAAAACTCTGACTCCAAAAAAAAAAAAAAAAAAGAAAGAGAAAAGAAAGAAAGAAAGAAAGAAAATCTCTTGAACCTTATAATTTTTAAAGAAAATACTATAAGAAAGTTGAATCAGAGTATTTTGGGGTAGGACCTAGAAATCTGCATTTAATGACCTCCCATGGAGACTTATGTACCCTAAAGTCTGTGGTTAGATGCTTAGGAATCAACTCATATCATTGATCTTTAGTAACATATATATTCCAAGAACAAGGGAGAAAGAAATCTGGACATGAAAGGAAATGATTATTTTTAGTGTTTTTTTAAAACATATGTATGACTTGCTTTGCACTTTTTTGTTTAAGGGTTCACATTGCAACTCTTTGTAGTACAAATTCTGGCCATAAGGAAACCATCAAACTGGACCAGTGCCTGTGAATTTATGGCTATGCTGGGGCTAGAATTTAGAACTTTTGACTCCCAGATCTCTGACCTCTGGACCCTGCAGCTTCCCTGCAAGCTCTGGAAAGTTATTTTTTTCCCAGCACTGCAGCTGAGAGTCCTCCAGTCTAGCCACAGAGTGTGAGGTATTGGCTGTTCAGGGGTGTGGTCACGGTCTGGATACAGGAAGGGACATTTGTCCAATCAAAACAGTACAGGGTAATTGAGGTCAGCAGTCCATTCACATTGGTGGCTAGAGTCACAGAGGATCCAAGTCATCCCAGTGGGATGCACATCACAGTTTGTAAGGCCAACCCTTTTTCAGTTTGCTTAAATCTTTGCCAGAATACAATGATTTCAAGTGAAGTCTGTCTGTGTCCTGGACCTTTCCAAACCATTTATTCAGCAGCAATGCACCTGAGGGCCTGGCTTCACCAATCCCCCCATGGTGGCTTGTTAACCATCCACTCTAGGCTCATGATAATACCTCAGGTGGGAAGGCAGGAGGAAAATAGTGTTTAAAATGCAGAAGGCTTGCACAGATTGCAAAACAGCAAACAAAAGGAGAACACGCAACCCAGCAAATAGTTATAAGAAAAAAATGGTGCTTCCTAAGTAAACATGCATACTTTCCAATTTTGAAGGAGGATGAGGATCAGAGGTGAGGTTAATAAAACCTGCTTTCAGGACTTGGTCTTGTTTCTATCCAGTTTGCCTTATGGGAATAAGCATCCAAGTACTCTTAGAAAAAAAGATATTCCAAGAGTAATTTCACCCTTCTCTCTTCTCCTACCTTCACAGGACCTACCTTTAAATATTATTACTATTTTTTAATTTCATTAAAATATATATTCTGCCAGGTGTGGTGGTACATGCCTATAATCCCAGCATTTTGGGAGGCTGAGGTGAGAAGTTTGCTTGAGTCTAGGAGTTTGAGACCAATCTAGGCAACATAGTGAGACCTTGTCTCTACAAAAAACTAAAAATTAGCCAAATGTAGTGGAGCACATCTGCAGTCCCAGCTACTCTAGAGGCTGAGGTGGAAGGATCTCACCAGAAGGTCAAGGTTGGCCAGACTCAGTGGCTTAGCCTGTAATCCAGCACTTTGGGAGGCCAAGGCTAGTGGATTGCCTGAGCCCGCAGGTTCGAGACCAGCTTGGGCAACTTGGCGAGACCTTGTCACTACAATAAATAAAAAATTAGCCGGGCGTGGTATCGCACGCCTGTAGTTCCAGCTACTTGGAAAGCTGAGGCGGAAGGATTGCTGGAGCCCAGCAGGTCAAACACTGGGGTGGCCATGAGTGTGGCACTGCACTCCAGCCTGGGCGACAGAGTGAGACTCCAACTCAAAAAAAAAAAAAAAAAAGGTCAAGCCTGCTATAAGCCCTGATTGTGCCACTGTACTCTAGCCTGGGCAACAGAGTGAGGCCCTCAACTCAAATATATATATATCTCCATCAGTAGGTTAGAATGCTTATTAATGTTGCCAGGCAAAGTAACTGCTGCGTATTAATCTCTTGGAAGACTGGACCATATACTTGTCCAAACTTGTCTTCTCCCTACAGCTCACTAACCAACACCAAGGACATTGTGTCCTTCAATTCAATTACAGAAAACTCCTGAGCCAATAACTCTAAAAGAGTCAACTGCTTTAAATATTTCTACATGCAAGAAATAAGTGTGCAGGTAATTTACGGTAGTATCGGGTGGCTTTTTTGGTATGGGTGTCATATTTGTAAAATGTGCCCCTGTGTCTCACAGAAATAAACTGAAGCAGGGCCACTGCATTGTAAAATTCCTGGAGGCAGCATTTACATACTAGTCTGTCATGCCTTATGCAGTTGTACACTGCATAGCCTTAGCAGCCTTGGGTGGTGGTCCTAGATGTCAGTCACAGTCTCCCCCTCCAACACACACACCCCAAGGAGATTGGGTGTGGACTTTTGGGAAAAGGCTGGCAAAGTATGTCTCAAGGGCAGTAGTGAAGGGCATTGAGATGGAGAGGGGCAGAGTTAAGACTGTGTGGTTTGGAGTGAGATTTATATTGCCTGCCAGTCTTTACAAAAGGCTGGTGAAGGAGATATTAATGCTCTGCTTCCTGGGAGGCTCCAGACTCTGGGTGTGGTTGACCTCAAACCCTAGAGGAGGCTGGTACAGGCATTTCCTAGCCTACAGCTTCTCTGAAGATATGTCAACCCTCATTGTGTTGGACAGGGAGGGAGTCTTTTTGTAATCTGGTAGCACCTTCATGCTGGGTGGAGATTGCTTTCTCTGTAATCTAAAAGCATCCTGGTGAGCATGCTTCATGGGAAGGGCTCTCATCTGCCAGCAGAGCATTCAAGCCAGCACTCATCTGCAACTGTAGTTCCCTTTGGAGATCCTAAATGGAGCTGTGGGATTGTTGTCATGGTTACTATGGGACAGTTTCTGAGGCCAGAATGTTTTCAAGGAGGGCAGTCCTGGATTAGGTATACTGGGTTTCTGAGTCGGCAACAGATTCAAGAGAATAGATTTCCCTTTTGCACCCATGCTTCCAGTCCCCAGGTAGAAGCCTGACTGATGCCTCCAGTGATCATCCTAGCTCCAGTCCAACCTCAACCGACTGCCTACAATTGTTGGAGCCTTAAAAGGCCAGATTGACCTGGCAGCATCTGACTGTGGCCCTTACTCCTTATGCAACCAAGACAGGTTCCTGGACCTCTACGTGCACACAGTTGCTTCCAGGAAAAACACATCTGTGAAATATTTCTCTGCACTTAATGTGTTAAAAAGGAACTGATGTTTTTTATCATCTCCTATGAGCCTAGCACTTCACAAGTATCTTATGTAATTTACAAACCTAACAAGGGAGGAAATATCATTCACATTTTATCTAATAGGAACATAGGGCCTGTAGAGGTGATGCCCAGGGCTGCACAACTAGCAAGTAGCTGGGATTCAAATTCAGTGCTGTTTGATTCCAAAGTTGCTCTTTCTTCCAAGTATGGCTGCTGTCATTTTAGCTACTGAGAAGAATTGGTAGCTCCAAGAGACCCTCAACCATCTACTAGGCATGGAATATACATCTGTTCATTCAATAAAGGTGTCCTGAGTCTGCTCTGTGCCAGACCCTCTGCTGGCCGCTGGGGATATAAAAATAAGACACAGCCTCTGCCCTCAAGAAACTAACACACTAACAACTAGCAGTCATGAAAAGAGGAGAATCTATAAGACACCTGAGAAAGAGGCAGTCAGGAAAGTCATTCTGGAATAAATGACACCTGACTGAACCATCTAAGTCTCAGGACATGTCCAGTGTGGGGAATAAACAAGAGTAAGACCTAATGCCTATGCTCAAGGATTACATAGTACAGCTGCAGAGATAAGACTCATGACCATGGTACGCTGAAGAGAAGAAAATGATGGTGTAAGGGTCCACACAAGTGTTCTCAATGAAAGTGATGGGGGATGGAGAGACTGAGATAGCAGAAGCTATCTCACCACTGGCAGAAGGCTACATGAAATGGAAGCCATCTTTGTTCATAAGATTATTCTTTAATCTTGCGATCTTTTTTCCTCCCAGTTTTGCCATAGTCACTTCTAGCTCTACCCTGATTTCTTTTCATTTTCCTTCCTGTTAAAGAAAAATGCTTATTTAACATCTTTTTAAAGCTTGTGCTGAGAGCAGGGCATTATTTTAAGCCCTTATGGTGGTCATAGTGGTGGGAATGTTCAAAGATGAACAAGATGTAAAGACCTTGAGTAGCAAACACGTAACCTAAATGATGAACGTTTGAGATGTGAGCTCCAAACTAAATGGCATAAGGAATTAAATAATTAATTCTAACTTGCAAACGGAGTGGGGGGCAAGGGCTGTCACTCTGTGAAGATTGCATTGTTGCCGGTTTGTTCATTCATGTCTTCATCCTTCTTTAGGATCCATTAACTGATGACTCCTGTCTACAATGTTGCTCCTCAAAGAGTCCACAGCAGAGCACAGGTCTGGAAGACACAAACAACCATCACTATGTAGTGTGAGAATCAACACGAAATGTACACAAGAGCCCTGAGAAAATTCCGAAGACACCGTTGGTAGTCGTGGAAATGATTCCTAAAACTAAATAGGCGTTTACTAAGGGAAAAGAGAGGAAAGGGCATGTCAAAAGGCACTGGCAGTAGGTCTGGCGGGAGAGGAGACATTAAGAAAAATTGCCCACAAGGTGGAAAGGCTTGAATACCAGGCTAAGGACGTTTGACCTTCATTCTCGAGGTAATGGACAGCTGTAGAAGAGATCGGAGCCGGGGAGGACCAAGAAATAATTTTAGCTTTGGAAATCTCCTTTTGGTACTGCGCGTAAGGTGGATTAGAACAGGATGAGACGGGGTTCAGCCACGGACGCCTAGGCTGTATCCCTGTGCCTGGGAGACTGCATCAGGCGCGAGCCCAAGATAGGCTGCGGGGGTGAGTAGGGGCGCGGGCGAGGGCGTGAAAGGTGAAAGGAGCGTTCCTCATGAGGTCCACATACTGGGCAAGGTTATACGCAGTTATAGGAATCACTCAGCAGCCGGGAAGATCCGCCTCCCTTCCAGATCCCTCTGGGGCGGAGCTCGGGCCGAGCACGTGACGACTGGGGCACCACCTTTACTGTGGGCAGCCTTCTCGTTCATCGCGACCTCACGGGTAGCCACTTCGAGTTCCAATACCTTGACCCTGGACCGTAACGCGCGCGGAATCCTCTCTCTTCGACGGGTCCCTATTGATCCTCCTGCAGAGCTAAGTTGGGGAAGATAAACATCGAGGGAGTCCTTTGCCAACATAAAAGATGGCGACCTGCCCCGCTCACTTTGGGTGGGGAGAGCGGGCTCCAGGCGCTTGGCCTCACTGGGCGAGGCGCAGACGGAAGGGGCGTCTCTCGTGGTAGCTTTTCGACCTTCCTGGGCGTGGCTCTAAGCATGGGGCGTGGCCTCGTCTGCGTTCTAAGACATGATTGGTCATCCGGCAGGTGGGTGGGGCGTTCGCGCTGCCCCGTCCCACCCTCTTCGAACCGGAAGTGTCTCTTGGTCTTTCCAGCTGGTTGTCATTTCACTCGGCTCCGTCCTGAGGAGAAGGACTCAGCCGCGGCTGCGGGACCCGGGCACCGGGAGGCGGCGGCGGCGGCGGCGGCGGCAGCGGCAACAGTAGAGGAAGAAGAGGAGGAAGAAGGAAAGGAAAAGAAGAGCCGGGCGGAGCCCGCAACGACGACAACGGGGACTGTGGGACCAGGGTAAAGCGGCGGCGGCGACGACGGCCCAGCAACCGTGAGGAGAAACAAAAGCCTCCTAAATTATAGTTAAAAAAAAAAATTCTGGGGGAACAGAGAGAGCGAGCCGCGGGGGGAGGCCCTTCTCCTTTAACATAACTGCGGTGGTGGGTTTTTCCTTTATTTTCCTCTTTCTCCCCCCCCCCTGCGGAGAATCGAACTGAGAGACCTGAACAAACCGCCCCTGGGTCCCATGAGGGGAAAAAACCCCGGAGCCGCAGAGAGGGGAAGAGGCAGAGCCCACAGGGCCGTCCAGGTCGCCCCCTCGCTCCCCGCACCCCCGGGCCGCTCGCTCCACCTCGCCGAGTCTCGCTAATCCCTCCCGATCGCGACCCCCCCCACCTCCCAAGAAGGAGAAACGGGCGTTTCCAACCCGTTTCATGGGGGAGAGGAAGCCGGGGGGAGCCCAGGAACAGCGACCGCGGCAAGACCTGCACCCGCAGCCTCGGGAGCAGCCCCAGAGGCCGACGCTGCGCCCCGCGGAAGGGCAGACCCGGGACCTGGAGCAGCAGAGACTGCCCCGCGACCCCCTTTCCATTCGCCAGCGCTGAATTCCTCGCCCGAAGCCGGGAACCCACCCCCCGCCCCAGATAACCTAATATAATCTATATATATAAATATATAATATATAATGTTCTTAAATTATTCCTGATTTTTTTAACCAAGCTGCCAAGAAGAGAACGTATTCCCCCCTTAGCCCTATTCTAATTTTTATGTGAGTGAATCTAAACTGCTGAGGAAGACCATATGTGATTGTTAAATTATATATATATATATTTTTACTCCGCGCAATGCTTATTCTTCTACATCCGTAGATGCTTGAGAAGCTGTGTTTTTGTCATTCATGTACATTTTCCTTTGGAAAAAGAAAGCGCCTATTTTACTAACCAAAGACTTGATTTTTTACCCTCCTCGTTTTTATTCCCTCCTAGAAATAAGCCCAACTGAATCCATGTCAATGTTTTAAGAAATTCTTTTTTTTAGGTTTTTTTTTTCCTGTCGGAGACCAGAATTCCAAATCAGAATAATTTAGGGTGATATAAGCCGCGATCTTTGAGCTAGCTATAAAGAAGACATTTCAAGCAAAAAACTTATATTTTGGGTAGAGGAAGAAAAAGGCGTGAGACATCAGGTTTTTTTTTTTTTATTGTGAGATTCTGATCCTAAAAATAATAAATGGGGGATTACGGGTTTGGAGTGCTAGTGCAAAGCAATACTGGGAATAAATCTGCTTTTCCAGTCAGATTCCATCCACATCTGCAGCCTCCTCACCATCACCAAAATGCCACCCCCAGCCCTGCTGCTTTTATAAATAATAACACAGTTGCCAATGGCAGCAGTGCTGGGTCAGCTTGGCTCTTTCCTGCTCCAGCTACCCATAACATTCAGGATGAGATCTTGGGGTCAGAAAAAGCAAAAAGTCAGCAACAGGAACAGCAAGACCCTCTAGAAAAGCAGCAGCTTTCCCCGAGTCCGGGCCAGGAAGCTGGAATACTGCCTGAAGCTGAGAAGGCAAAATCGGAAGAAAACCAAGGAGACAATTCTTCAGAAAATGGCAGTGGGAAGGAGAAAATAAGAATTGAGTCTCCAGTGTTGACAGGGTTTGATTATCAAGAAGCCACTGGGCTAGGGACTTCAACTCAACCCTTGACATCTAGTGCATCGTCTCTTACTGGATTCAGTAACTGGTCAGCAGCAATAGCACCTTCTTCCTCCACAATAATCAATGAAGATGCAAGTTTCTTTCACCAGGGAGGGGTCCCTGCTGCTTCGGCTAATAACGGTGCTCTGTTGTTTCAAAATTTTCCCCATCATGTCAGCCCTGGCTTCGGAGGAAGCTTCTCTCCTCAGATCGGGCCTCTCTCCCAGCACCATCCTCATCACCCACATTTCCAGCATCATCACAGCCAGCATCAGCAGCAAAGGAGGTCTCCTGCCAGTCCCCATCCCCCACCCTTCACACATAGAAATGCTGCTTTTAACCAGCTGCCTCACTTGGCGAATAATCTTAACAAACCCCCCTCTCCATGGAGCAGCTATCAGAGTCCGTCTCCAACACCATCGTCTTCCTGGAGCCCGGGGGGTGGTGGCTATGGTGGCTGGGGAGGTTCCCAAGGCCGGGATCACCGCAGAGGACTGAATGGTGGAATAACGCCCCTGAACTCCATCTCGCCTTTGAAGAAAAATTTTGCAAGCAATCATATTCAACTTCAGAAATATGCTCGCCCCAGCTCTGCCTTTGCACCTAAATCCTGGATGGAAGATAGCTTGAACAGGGCTGACAACATTTTTCCTTTTCCGGTAAGATTATGTTCCATTAATAGATTAAGATGAATAAGGAAATAGCATGGTGTAATATCCGTGTAACTAAAGAGTTTGAATTGTCTGTGTTTACATCAGAGCTCTTCTTAGATAAAAAATGAATCAATTGCCAGAACTTATTTTAGCAAGAGAAGAGTGTAATTTGGAACAAAATATTTGCCTGTGTCTTTGGCAGTTTTCTAAATTGTAGCCTTAATCTTGCCATAGATAATTATGAATACCAGGTAGCTAGTGATGTCATAATTATTAACTATAATACTATTTCACCAGACAGTCAAGGTCATTTTTTCTTTACTTATTTAGGTGAGAATAAATAATATAGAAATATAAATATATTTTATTGCAGAAACGAATGAATGTTTTCTGTTCATTTAAAGTGACTATATAACTAAAAGTCTTTTGATACTTTAAGGTGGTAATTCACTGAAAACCAACTATTGAATTACAGTGTTCTCACTGGTTACATTTTAAACATGGAACCAGTCTAAGTAGTCTGAATTGATCAGTTTGGTAATTCCTCTTAAACCTCTTTGCAAATTCTGTCCTACCTTGTGGCAATAAGGACTACTAGTGAGAGAGTAATGATCTAAATGCTTTCTTCATCTTCATTTATTTTTTAATATTATGAAACTATTGATCTCAGAGTACCTCTTTATTGCCTTTCACCCATTTGTTCATATTCCAGTGTTAATAGTAGAGGTGTAGATAGTTAAACCATTCCTAAAAATAGATCCAGGCAAAGTTTACTTCTTTCTTGCTACCAGTATATCCTTATTCTGGCAAAAGTCATTGATTTTTTTAAATTAATGAGCAAACTGTTTAGTGGATACTAATAAGGTAAAGGGAATTTAATAGTTAGTTGAACATCAGATGCCCCACTGAATTGTATACTTTGGGGTATGATCATTTATATGTGTTTAGGGGTAATAAGCTAACATTGAATCCAGTCTTGACAACAACCTCACAAGGCAAGTTCTATTATTAACCCCATTTTACAGATGAGGAAACTGAGTATCAGAAAGTTATGATAACTTGCCCAAGGGCACACAGCTGGTAAGAGTACAAATTCTACGTTAAAAAAGCAAGGATTAAAAATATGTATACATACATGTGTGCACATACACATGTGCTACAACTAGAGGGTTATTTTAGAAATCTTTCTGTAGGGACTAAAACAGATTACAGAATAGTTGTAGGGTTCCCAGATATGATGTTAGCACAAGCTGAATTATCTGTTTTAATTATTTGCTGAGAGGGACGGGAAGTTTGCTAAGATAGTCCTGTCATTTAAGCAGCTAAATATTCCTTCCCTAAGGTTTCAGGTGCAATGTATCTTAAAATATTTGGTTATATTTAGTTTCAGATGTTTAAAAATATTTTTCTGCCTATCAAAAAGCTGTTGGCATTTGCTTTTAAGACTTTTTTCCTCAAACTGAAAAGCAATTATGGTGCTTTAGTAGTCAGTAAAATGGCTGTTTAGGACATTGACGATCCCATGAAGTCTGTTTTTTTAAAAGTTGCTTTTGAAATTCCTTTGAGATAAATTTAAAGGAAATTTAATGCAAAGCTTACTTTTATTAATTATTCCTATATTGCTAATTTTAAAAATCTAAGATGACGTTTTATACGTTTTAACTGGATTAAGATTTGGTTCAGAACTGAATACACTTTTCTTTCTTGTTTTGCTACTATACACTGACAGAATGATTTTATGTGACCCCATAGTTTGTTTCCCATTCTCAGTTTACTGTCTTTTGATAAAGATTGCTCTGGGAAAAATGAAAAGTCCCGAAAATTAATAAAATATGCATATATGCACGTTAATATTTTTTCTTATTGGGCTAATAGAATGTGTGTAATGTGTGAAATCTTTTTGATCAGATACTTTCTTTGGAGATTAGGTTGATTTGTGACATATTAGACTAAGATTGATATTAAAATATATTCTTAGAAGCTAACTCTTTGCTTAGAATTGTTGTCTATTGTATTAAGGATAGAAAAAGGATGGGCCAATGTACCTGGCTCAAATATGGTAAGATTAGAAAGCAAATTGCTGATTTCTGATTCCCTCCCTCCACTATTTGTAGGAGAAAGAGAAAAAGAGAGGTAGAGAGAGAGAGCATGCTCGAGCTAGCTATGGGGTAATTTGAAAGTCACAGGAGAAATAAATGATTTGAAAAAGTCTCTATGACAAGAAACTCCTCATTGGGTTTTGAAAAAGTCATAAGAAGTAAGTAAACTGACTATTGTGGTTCTTACTTAAATGAATACAGTTCTTTTTGTATTTTTTAAAAAATAATAATTCTCTTGAATTAGTTTTTTTTGGGGGAGGGCACACAGTATCATTTGAAGGTGATATGCATAAATTGGTTAAATTTGACATGAAAAAAGTGGAAGGTGTATTTATTTGAATGGCTGCCAGGAGCTAGGTTGTGGTTTTGGCTCTATCAATATCAGCCTTAGGGGCCTCAGTTTCTTCTTAAAAATGTGGGAGGTGACCAATGTGATCCTTGAGGTTCCTTATGATGTATGTACCTGGCTCAAATATGGTAGGATTGGAAAGTAAATTGTAAAATTTAGCTGAACTGCTGCAACTACAGTTCACACTCTTTTTTCCAACACCGACTTGCTTAAATTTATAACTGCAAGGCTCAGTGGTGGCTTGAGCCTGTAATCCCAGCTACTTGGAATGCTAAGGCGGGAGGATTGCCTGAGCTTAGGAGTTCGAGACCAGCCTGGGTAGCATAGCAAGACCTGTCTCAATAAGTAAGTAAATAAATATATTAGAAATAACTTAATTGCTACTAATTTTAGGAAAGACATTTTATAGATAGTAGTATTTCAATTGCTATTTAAAAGAGTTCCTTTCTTCTACAATATTTATTGTAAAAAAAAAAAAAGAAAGAATTCCTTAGGTGTTGTAGAGAGATCTTGAAATATACCACAGACATTAGGATAGAACTTAAATGGTTACATTATAATATTGGTGTTTAATGAAAGGATAGCATAGTATTGTTTTTCTAAAAGGAAATAATTTACCTGAAGCATAACTAATAATGGGAAATGTTTATTTTAATTTGAAATGAACCAGAATGATTTTTACATTGTTTACTGCATTTACTGCAGGCTTGCGTACCTACAGTGATTTTAAAATTAATGAAAACATTTAAAATTGATTTTTTTGGGCCCAATGTCAGCATTACCTTTTGCTTATGTTTGTTGAACATAAACAGAGAATTCAAGTATGTGAATAATCCTTCAGTAAATGGTTTGGGATGGCATTTTATTTTGTTTTTTGTTTTTTTGTATTAAAATGTGTTTCTAAGGTATTTTTACATGGTTTAAAACTTCATTACCTAAATTCAGACGACATGCCTCAAATCCTGTTTTCAGACACAGCTAAACTAATATGCATTTAATAATAGCTAACATGCCTCTAAGTGTTTTTCATGTATTAACTCATTTAATTCACTCAACAGTCCTATATGGTAACAAATATTATTATCATTCACAGATGAGATTTGACTCTTGACCATTATACTACAGTGCCTCTTCACATGATTATAATCAGTGAGAGGGAGGGGAATGGGAGGGGACATGTTAGATGAGAAGAAAAATTTTGTGGTGATAGAAGATGATCAAAAGCTGGTTGTAGATAAAGTTTTAAAAGTAGAAAATATTAGAATGCACTTGTTTATCCATTTTAAATGTTAAACTTAAATAATATTCAAGTCTAATTCTTTTGTTTTGCTTTAAATTTTGAGTTCATACTATATAGTAGGCACTGGGTTAGGTGCTTTCACATGTTATTTCATTTCCTTTGTAGGATTTCTCAACCCTGTGACGTTTGGTTTTATTGTCCCGATTTCAAAATGAAGAAACAAGATCCATAGTCATGTTGTTACAGGCATGTTTTGACCCTTAACATTATGGGGAAAAAACTTCCTACATGTCCTGCCAAACACATCTTGGAATTCTGATATCCAAACCAAATAATATGTTGAGGCATCTGCCAATAACTATTTGAATATAGCACTTCTTTGGAGCAATGCCTAGATCTTCTGTCCTTACAGGAAAGTAAAGGAGAATTCCCTAGTAGATATGTTGACACCCTCTTATCTACTGCTCAGCTATGTTCCTGTCTTCATTAACTAAGAATCGGGAAGTAGGGCAAAAAAATCTGTATGTCACAAAGACTATCCTGAAATTTAATTGGTAGGGAAACACGTTAGAACTTTACACAGCTCATTTACTCTAAGTAAATAACACTGCTGATGTGTTGTCTTTACCTGGCAAATAATTCATATCACTTTAATAATGCTCTTAATGTTATAATTGTATGAATCTTCAAAATTATATACTGCACCTTGTATTTGTATACAGAATCTTCCTGCATTGCTTCAGTTCTGAAAGTCATGGTGAATTATTAAAATTGTCTAACATGCAACATCATTACATTTTCTTGTTTCTTAATACAGTATAGTCCCGAGAGGGATCTTTGCATAGGAAACATTTTCTTTGATTTAGAAGGGGTTTTTAAATTTTTTAACTGTAAAATATAATTTGGATGGTGCTAGCTGTAGCAGAATTGAGATATTGGAAAAACTTTGGGAAAAGCCTACCAGATAAAATTTTCCCCTCTTTGTTGACGGCCTTTTAATGAAACTTAATTGCTTTTCTGATGGAAATTCTGGGGTAGTTTTTTTTATTTTCTTGGTTGTTGTCTTCAGAAAAGCCATGGAATATGATCAGCACATTGCTCCAACATCTTTCAGGAAAAATCTGTTTACAAGCCTAGTGAATGTGGTTTGTTGCTAGTTGCAACTAGAAAGATGCTACTTAGTTTATGAGTTTCAGGTTTTGAGAGTAATCCTTGTTCAAGAGAAAGAAATGAGAAAAGTAGTCTTAAAACTAACATATGCCAAGGTTTGATTTCTTTCTTTTTTTTTTTTTTTTGAGTTGAAGTCTCACTCCGTTGCCCAGGCTGGAGTGCAATGGCACGCTCACAGCCATCCCAGCGTTGACCTGCTGGACTGCGGCGATCCTTCCGCTTCAGCCTTCCAAGTAGCCAGAACTACAGGTGCTCGCTACCACACCCGGCTAATTTTTTATGTATTATAGAGACGAGAGCTCGCTAAGTTACCTGGGCTGGTCTCAAACCCGCGGACTCAGGCAATCCACCTACCTCAGCCTCCCAAAGTGCTAGGATTACAAGCTGAGCCACCAAGCTCAGCCTTAGGTTTGAATTTTATAGTCTAAATGTATTTCCTTATGACATCTCTATTTTGATAGATGAAAGATAGCCTTGAAGATTCACTATCACATTTTTTCAGCACTGTATTATACCTCAGTGTTTGGTCTCAACACAGATAAGATAATGTAAATAATTGTTTCTCTTTAAGGCAGAAAGCCTATAATATGATCATTCATCTTAATTTTTTGTGACAAAACTCATGTTTAATTTTTCAAAGGTGCCTTGCAGAAATTAAAAGTATGTTTTTATCCTGATAAATTTAGAGTAATAGATGTTTTTTAAAGTTCAAATTGAGTGTAAATTCTTACCAAATTTTTTCTCATCACATTTTATATTATGGAAACAGAATAAGTTCCTTGACCCAGTTTTCAGAAAATACTGTGTAGATAGAAAGATAAAGGTACTGATCTTATTTTTAGTCAGTTTCCAAAGGTGAAACATGAATAATTATTGTGAAAAGCTGTGGTGTGAGGCCAAAAATACAATAAAGTGAAGCATAGACTTTGGATCCAGACAAACTTAAGTTTGGCTTTGTGAGCTTGAATATAATTATTTAATATATAAAACTCTTTAGAAAAATAAAATAAAGTGTATGTAAAGTTTTGTTTTTGTTTTTAAGTTTGACTGTAAGCTCTAGCTAGCAGTGTGACCTTCAGTAAATCTTAAATTTGTGAAGACAATACCTCATCAAGATAATAATACCAGACCCCTGCAGTGGCTCATGCCTGCAATCCCAGCACTTTGGAAGGTCAAGGTGGGAATATTGTTTGAGACCAGCCTAGGCAACATAATGAAACCTCATCAATAAAAAATAAAAATAAAAAATTAGACCAGGCACAGTGGCTCACACCTGTAATCCCAGCACTTTGGGAAGCAGAGGTGATAGGATTGCCTGAGCCCTGAGGTTCGAGATCAGCCATGGCAACATGGTGAGACCTCGTCTCTACAATAAATAAAAAAATTAGCTGGGCAATGGTGGCGTGCATCTGTGGTTCCAGCTACTTGGAAGGCTGAGGCAGAAGGATCACCACTTGATCCCAACAGGTGGAGGCTCAGTGGCCATTCCAGCCTGGGCGACAGAGTGAGATTCTGACTCCAAAATAAAAAGTAAAAAGAAAGAAAAGAAAAAAAAAATTAGTCGGGTATGCTGGGGTGCCCCTGTAGTCCCAGCCATTCAGGAGGCTAAGGTGGAAGGATTGCCTGAGCCCAGGAAAGTTGAGGCTGCTGTGTTCCGGGTGTGTGCCACCTGTACCCCAGCCTGGGTGACAAAGTGAGATCCTGACTCAAAAAACAAAAGATAATAATACCTAAAGTGAAGGGTTATTGTGAAGTGCCTTATGTATGTAGCCATATTAGATAGCTTAAATTTCTTAAAATTTAAAATATGACTCTCTAATATTGAGTAAAGTCATGAAATTAAAGTAATTACAAATATATCTTATGTTCCTATGAAAGATTTTGAACAGCTCTTAGTATTGCTTATATTACTATATATGCTTTATTTCTCAGAGTACTCATTTTGGACTATCAATTTTCTTGAGAAGTTTTGTAATTGTATATATGCTTAAACTTTCATTAGCTTGGCAACCTGTATCCTTCAGTATTTTGAAAGATTTTTTAAAATTAGGAACTTTAGGACATGCCATTGCTTTTGTATGCAGGGAAGACTACATTTTAATGGAGAATTTGTGATTTGTTGGTAAGAAATAGGAAAGGGTACACATTTGAATTGAGTATCCTAGAATCAAGTTTTGTTTTTTGTGTTTTAATTAATTACTTAATTTATCACACATTTTGTTGTTGCTGCTGTTTTTGTTTTTGTTTTTTTTTTTGAGTAGGGGTCTCTCTCTGTTGCCCAGACTGAAGCGCAGTAGCATGATCACAGCCTCAACCTCCTGGGCTCACCACAGCCTCAACTTCCTAGGCTCAGATTATCCTTCTGCCTCAGCCTCCTAAGTATTAATAGCTGGGTCTATAGGTACCCACCACTATGCCTGGTTAATTTTTTGATTTTTTGTAGAAATGAGGTCTCATTGTGTTACCCAGGTCTCAGATTCCTGGACTCAAGCAGTCATTCTGTTTCGGCCCCCTAAAGTGTTGGGATCACAGGGTTGAACCACTTGACCTGGCCTATGTAGCACACATTTAGTGAATACCTGCTATGTTATGAACTAGCCACAGAACTCTCAAAAATGATTTGGTAATATATTTTGTAATATGTTTCTGACTTTTGCTAATCTTTGATACTGAACATGCATTTTTTTCTCTTAAACGTTATAAGCAAATTATCAACTAGCCCAATAGTTTCAATTCATTTTCATTCACAAACTGTTTAATCTTTAAAGCAAATGAACAGATTCAACTTTAGGTATAACAAAAACGTGTAAATAGCATTTCCACATTTTAAAAATATAGCCATTAATATATTTATTAATATACACTTGTATTTGAAAATTTTAAATTTTTGGAAAATTGTTTATTTTTGGAAATTTATAAATGTGCAATTGTATACACTACCTTGTACATTTATACATAACGTGCTTATTTACGTTCTGTGACAAAATGTTACCACAAAAAGCAACCTTAATCCATGGATAGCAGAGTTTAGGTCTATCACAGGTCAAAGAAAAGCTCCACCAGCTACTTATAGATCCTCTCTCATGTTTACAGACTGAATTGTTAAAATTGAAATCCTTAACTTATACACGTTCTACTCTCCATATTGTAGAGTATTTAGGTTGGGCAATTTTTTTATTTGCTGAGTGTTTATCAGATATATTCCAATCACTTTTTAATAGACCTAAACCAGGAAGAATTAGTCCTTCATTATTACACATTTTAAATTTATATTTATATTTATATAAATTTATATCTAAGCTATCACATAACATTTTAAATAATAGTTCTTCCAGGTATCTTGAGGAATACATCTAGTAAGTAGAATCATGGCACTAGATGGTAAAATAGCTGCTGTCATTTTACTGTCTATAAGACCGTTCAAACAAAACTCAATATAAAAACATTACTCAGAATGTTCTTATATTCAGAAAAATATCCTAATTATAGTAATGGAAGTCAGATCTGGATTACAGATATGGCTCTGCCACTTACTAACTATGTGATCTAAGGCAAGTTATGCCACCTTCCTGATCCTTCATTATTTGTTTTGTCTGGTCTTTTTGAGGATAAAATGAGATATGTCTAATATCTGGCTTCTAGAAGATTCTGTTGTTATAAGAAAGCAAGTCATCAGAAATATTAAAAATCTTATTAAAAGAATAGCACAGTTTCTTAAAATGTGAATGCTAGTGTATATAATTGGTATTTGACAATTTGAACTTAATTTTAAATAAACTACAATTTTAAAAATAAAGTCATGGTACTTTAATAATGGTGAAACTGAGGCAAGATGATACTCTCATTTTTTTGAACACTACTGAAAAATACAGTGACCAGCTGGTGGTGGTGTTTTTTTGTTGTTTGGTTTTTTTTTTTTTTTTTTTTTTGTCTTTTGGTAAAGCCCCACTCACATATATTTTTACTTTTTTATTATAGAAAAATTTAAACATATTCTATAGTAGAAAAAATAGTCTACTGAACTCCCATGTACTTGTCACCTAGCTTCAACAATTATCAGCTCCTGGACAATTCTCTTTCAATTATACTTATCACCCTCTCTCTCCCCTTTCATATTATTTGGACGCATTCCCTGATACCATATTCTTTTATTTGTAAATGGCTCAGTATGTGTCTCTAGAAGATAAGGAATGTTTTAAAAACTTAAAATTTTTTCAAGTTGTTCTTGAAGCTAGAAACTAAGCAGGGCCCACATTTCCTGGTACCTGCTCAGCCTGTTTCACTGCTCAACTTGATGATCTGTAAGGAAACCACTGTTAGCCTCATTTCTTCCTTCTGGGCTATCAAAAACAAAGAAGTCCGGCTAAAGCACCACAATACCAGAAATTTGGGAGGAGATCATACTGTTTTCCTCCCTTTATCTCAGCCTTCCTGAAGGTTCAGACTTCTGTGGACTTAGGGACAAGACCTCTGGAAGGAGGAATGAGAAGAGGGAACAGGAAAGACTAAGCTTCTTTGGTTGTAGTATTTTTATTTTTCATTTCTTGCTTGCTTTCAGCATACAAATGTTTAATGATTTGACAGACCATAGCTGGGAATACTTACCTACAGCAAATGAGATTCTTCTCATTAAGTGTACAGACTGATGACTTATTTTGTGGTTGAGTGTGGAAGAGTGCCTTTTGCTCTCAGACACTGGAGACCTAAGGAAGGGGATGGGGAGTGTTGTGTAGGTCTGGCAATGTGGAAACTGGACACAAGCTGCTTCTTGAGGTCGTTGTCAAGGCTCACAAAAGAGAAGAGATGTCAAGGATTACAGGACACAAACCTTAGTAAAGGAATAAAGATTGTACCTTTGGGTGGACCATTCTCCCTGCTGACTCTAGGCCCTGTGCAGGCCTGGCAAATGTGAAAAGAAGCCCTGAAAGCCAGCGTCTTCGTGGGTCTCCATGATGTCATTTATCAGGGCTGAGTTTTAGTACTATTCACCTACTTTCCTTCAATGAATAACCTCTTGCCCTGAATAGCTTATTGGGTAGGAGAAATCTTGTACTGATATTTTTTAAATTCAGAGGTTTGGGCTTATTTTGATTATCTCTATGAAAATGAGCTATAGAAAATAGCACAGAATGGCCAAATTATTCAGATACAACCAATACCTAACTTAAAATGTGAGTTTCTTGCTCTTTCTCCATTGTACTGAGAGAGAAGGAGCAGAGGGAATGTTTATTGAATAGGTCCACCAACTGCTGGCATTGTGCCCATGCTATCATATATCTTTTCTCATTTATTCGTTACCACAGTTGTATAAGAGAGATATTATTGTCATCATTTTGCTGATGAAATCAGGGTTTAATGATTTGCAGTGTCAAGATCAATTGCTTAGTATGTGGTGATTCAAACTCAGATCTTGCAAAACATTTTAATTATTTCTCTCTGCCAGGCAAGATTAGAATGAACAAATTGTCAAGAAGAAAAGATGTACTGATCTAGAACGGACTAATCAAGCCTAGAATTCCACTTTGCTTTTTTAATACAAATAAGTGGTGACTAGAAATATTTATCATTTTAAGAATTTCTAATGCTCAAAATGAGTGTAGTTTATTTAGTGACAGTGGAATTTTAGAAATGTTCTTAAAGGCTTTCTGGAGAGATCTTATGATTTGTCAGCTCACATGGGAACCAAGTGGAGCTATTGATCCACTCAGGATAATATACTGAAGGCATTCATTCGTTTAGGTATAGCTTATAATTCTGTTAGGGAACATTGGTAGCCTAAAATTTGTAAGACTCTGCCTTCATTAAAAAAGATGAAAAAGTACTCAGTAAAGAGGGAACTTGCTAAGTACTGAGTAAAGAGGGAACTTGACATGTGGTTCCTCCTACTTCAGATAATTACTTATTTGACTTTAATCTTGGACATTTGTCTGCATTCAGGCCATTTATATACAGTGAAGGATTTCATACCTTGCAGGTGTCAATAGGATAAAAATTCTAGGCCATGACAAGACTTATTTAAATGAACTGCTTTTTTCTGAGTTTCTGCTCTAAGTAAGACCCTACCACTTACTGTGTGACTTTCAGGACAATTAGTTAACTTCTCATAGCTTCGTTTGTGTAAAATGAGGATAATAAATTACTGGCTTCACATGATGACTGTGTGGAAGTAATGTATGTAAATGATATATAATTCATGTAAGATGCACAGCACAGCCTGGGGAACATATTATTCACTTTCTGTATTGGTGTGATGACTTTACAGCATGCTACACATGCTACAACCTGTGCATATGGAGATGAGTGAAGCTCGCAGGTCCAGTGGGTAGATAGTGACAATAGAGCTTACCAATATCATGTGGGAGTCAGAGTACTAGGGGGATACACAGGAAACAGGCTTGCTGCCTGCTCAGGGATAGGAGGGTCATTCGGAAGTGGAAATTTGCAAGTTGGCTGTACAGTCAACTCTTGATCCGTGGGCTTAACTATTATTTAATCCAAGATTATTTACATTTTGGCAGTTCTTGGATTAAAACTCCCTTAGTTACCTATGGTTAATTATGGGCTCCACTGGCATCTCAAACTTCCTATTTACTTTGGCAGCTTACACACTGGCATAGATTTTCCTTTAAAACCCAAATATTTTTCTTTCCCTTCTTCACCAGGGAAAGTTTAAGCCAGAAAGAGAAACTTCCACAGCCTGATATAGATACGTAACAGCCTGAGAAGTGATGATAACAGTAATGTATTTTTTTATAGAAAGAGAATGAGTAAAGGGGTAACTGAATTTTGCCTTTGGTCTTAATAATGTGATTGCATTCAGTTAATTACATTTTATATTTTAGACCCAGTCTAGTAATGTCAGAACACACTAGCGCATGTATAAAAAGAACCAGTAATGGAGGGGTGGTGGTGGCAAATATTTACATGAGAAAATTTAGAGTGAGAAGTTATTGCCTCTGAGCACAAAACAGCAGTATTCTAACATCTAAGACAAAAAGTGTAACATGATGGGTTATGCAGTTCTCATTCTCTAATGAAAGTAAGCATACTTGATCTCTAGTCATGGGAGATTGGCAGACATAATGAATTTTTCCCTTGCTAACAGATTTTACAAGAAAACTCATAGGTGTTTAACAAATGCCAGTTATTACTATTTTCTGCTTATTAAAATCTGACATCATACTGTTAAACCATGATTCTATAAAGACAAGTCAAAAAGGACCAAGATATACTATATAGCTAGCTTTCTGATGATGTTACTTGATATATAGGTAGAATCTTAAAGAATGAGTAATTAGCATATCCTTTATTTAGACTGTTTCTCTTAAATGAAGATGGCTTATAGGGCAATTGACCTGACAGTTTTGAGAGTCAGGAGACACAGCATTAGTAAATACTTGAAGGGCAGGTATTCTATGTTAATGCATGAAAAAAGAGCCATATACTTAACACCAGGTACATAGATGCCAAAGATAATATTTTATTGTGAAAATGTAAGCACTAGATTTGTATTTGTTCTTTTTTTTTTTTTGAGTTGGTGTCTCACTTGTTACCCAGATTGGAGTGCAGTGGCCGGGAGCGGCCACTTCAACCTCTACCTACTGGGCTCCGGCGATCCTTCCACCTCAGCCGTCCAAGTAGCTGGACCTATAGGCACGTGCTACCACGCCCAGCTAATTTTTGATTTATTGTAGAGATGAGGTCTCGCCAAGTTGCCCAGGCGAGTCTCAAACCTGCGGACTCAGGCAGTCCACTCACCTCAGCCTCCCAAAGCATGGGATTACTGACTGAGCCACCGAGCCCGGTTTGTTTGTTCTTAATGGTGAACCACTTACCTCTCCAGGCTTTTTCTCAAAGAGCAACTCTGTATTTGTTGAGACTGAACTTGATTGGAATCTTTCCCAAGGTAAGGACCCTAGAGCTTGACAGGCAGAGCTTTGTTTCAGGTTTTGAGAGCAAAGGCCTTTTCTTTATAAGGAAACCTTAAAATGATACCTGTAGAATATGTAAGCTGGACTGCATCACCACTGGTCAAACAGGATGTAAGCTACAAATTATACTTCCAAATATCCAATGAAATTTGTCTGTTGAATGGAATTGCTTGACTCAGTGGTTCTCCATGTGTGGTCCCTGGCATCCCTTTCAAACTTGTCAGAAATGTGAGTTCTTGAACCAGACCTACTGAATGACACACTCTAAGGGTGGACAAAGTAATCTGTGTTTTAATAAGACCTCCAGGTGATTCTGATGTACTCTCAAGTGTGAGAAACACTGTCTTCGATCATCCATCTGGATGTTAAAAAAATTGCCATGAATTAATATTTTGACTTGTGCCATAATTACAATGTTGTTGTTCTTCCTGATAGTAAATAGATCAACAGGTTCATGTGTTCTTATGACTACTTCTGGAATACAGTGAAAAGCCTGTATGCTGATATAGGTCTTCCTATTTTACTATAGCTTTGGTCCTTAATGTTATTTATTAAGGTTATTTGGGTGTATGTTAAAAGGGAGGGCCCTGCTCTTTGCAATGCTCGTTTTGTCACAAGCTTATTTTTATCAGCTTTGATTTTCATAGTGGTATTGTATGGTTTTTCTTTTAGAAATTGTCCTGTGAAGTATAGATGACAGAAACTGAAACCAACCAGCTACTGACTTGCAACTCAGTATATTTAATATAATGATTAAGATTACAAAATAAAACGAGGTCCAAGTGTTATAATAAAGTTTGCTTTGCTAAGCCTTGAAAATAATTGGTGCTCTTTTATTTTTGTTCATGGTTACTAAGCTCACGTTTTAGTCAGAAGATCTTGGGTTCAGATTCTTTCTCCTTCACTTACTTGACATTGGTAAAGTTACTTGATTACTCTAAACTTCAGGGTTTTTTAAGTCTGTGAAATGGGATAATAACTGAACACACCTGATTATATAAGGTTTCTGTGAGGAATAATTGAAATTATGCATGTAACGTGTAATGGTAGCTGCTGATATTATTACTGTTATTCCTATGACTACTACTTCTACTCCTGTGGTTAGAATCTTCTAGAATATTTGTATAAGCATAATATAATATTTGAGTACCTACTGTTCACCAGGCACTAGCCAGCACATTCATGCTCCCATAGTCCTAAAAGTGGAGTACCTCCTTTATTCAAATGTTTGTCTAATTATTGTAGCCCTTTGACTATCATGATTGCTTCCTTAATCCTGACTTTGTGGCTAAACTTTACTGTAGCCTATGTAGTAAACTGTGTTTTCCTTAGTCTCAGATTTTATTGTTAAAATAGGAATAAAATCTAACCTAGGAGGTTTTCAGAAGAAGACAGTATTAATAAAGTACCTAGAATAATTTTAGGTATTTAGTAGATGCTCAATAAAGAGTGTTTCTGTTTTTCTCCCTTTAGACTGCCAAGAAAAGCTGGCAGTGGTGGGTTGAAGCAAATAGAGTTGTCTGTGGTTTTTGCTTTATAAGAAATTCTTTGATCTCTTATCTGAAACCAGGACACTTCACTCCCTTTTCTTCCAACAAATTGTTTTGGGTATTTTTTTTTTTTTCCGAAAAAACTTGCTATATTGCATTATGTAAAGCATAATGAAAATACAGTGACTGTCTTTTTAAGACTATAAGCATTCATTTTCTTACTAATCTATCATTGATCCCTGCCTTTTAGTGGGAAAAAAGGTGATGGAATTTTATTAATCATTCTCATCCTTGTTTTTGGTTCCTGCCATAATTATCATCATAGTACAAACTGTATTTTTTTTTTTTTGATTGAGACATGAGGGTCTTATTCAGGTGATCCTCTCACCTTAACATTCCAAAGTATTAAGATTATAGATGTGGGCTACTGTGCCCAGCCTGAGCTGTCACTCTTAAAAGCACAACTGTTTTAGGATATTGGAAAGCTAGAACACAAAAGTATTCTGGAGCCAGGAAAGGGACATTAGAGATCTAGTCAAACCACTTCCTTTTATGGGCCAGGAAAAGGTGTGGAGGATGAAAGTGTCTAAACTCACTTAATATGCCAGGCAGAGCTGAGGTTTCCTAGCCGGGCTCTAATGTTCACTCCACTGATTCATGCTGATGTTTATGTTTTGATGATCTGCTCAAGTTCAATCCACAAGAGCTATCTATCACTTAACAACTTTCTATTTTCCAGTTAGTTTGCTTTCTGGGAAATGGATCCTAAAGAATATGTCAGTGGTCATATTTTGTCCAATTAACGATCAAAAAGGCAGCATCAGAGAAGAAAATATGGAAGTCAGGGTATTTTTATTCCCTTGATTTGACTCTTTGCTTGTTACATGGGAAAACCAGCATTGTTTGTGCTGTTCTTATAACTTGGGTTTGTGTCTCTGCCACCTATCTGTTTAAAGGCACTGACACTTATGTTTTAGGATTTTTAAAAATTAGTTGTAAAAAATGGGCAGAAAAGATCAGTGAGGGAGTAAACCAAGAATGACAAACCTTAAACCCTCTCACAATAGAATATTGACAAAGGATGTGGCTTTTGAACTCTTTGAATTACCAGAGCATCATAAGAAATTAAATGTTATACACATGTAAAATAGTAAATAATAACTATAATTGCTAATAAGGTTGGGTTGCAGAGAAGAATATGTATTAGACTAGATTTGGTAAAATTGTGGTACTCGTGTTCCTGGGCCTTATACCTTGCATTTGGTAGTCATCAAAATTCTGTTGGGGTACGGTTTCCTTCTGATCTCATGGAGGCTGAGGATTCTTCTCAACACATTGCGTCTGAGATCAGTACCTGTTGATCAGAGTTTGTATGTTGTTATTTACTTGTCATCCCTATATTAAATCATGACAAAGAAAAAATTAGTATCATTACTAAAAATTAATGTAAAAAGTAGTTTTCTTTCCTCATCTCACAGAACATTACTGAAGCTAAAATTTTATTTAGGATTTTAGTTTCAATGTCTTTACCAGTTATGAGTCGGCAAAAATCTCTATGTTTCAAGCAATATACTTGTAGGGGAGGAGGTATGGAGTGAATTCTATAATAATACTACATTCAGAAATTTACAGGTAACAAGGAGCCTTTTTGACTTACTGGAAATAGCTTTTATAAAACAAAACAAAAACATATTTTTTATTAGCTGCTTTTTGGTGTTTTAGCTAAATGACTAAAATGAATGGCAAAATGCAAGTGCTGGAAATTCATAATGTTGCTTACTATGTTCGTTGCATAAAAAGAAAATAGACTAGCCGGGCTCGGTGGCTCAGCCTGTAATCCCGCACCTTTGGGAGGCTGAGGTGAGTGGATTGCCTGAGCCCGTGGGTTCAAGACCCGCCTAGGCAGCGAGACCTCATCTCTACAATAAATAAAAAAAATCAGCCAGGCATGGTAGCGCATGGCTGTAATTCTGGCTACTTGGAAGGCTGAGGCGGAAGGATTGCCAGAGCCCAGCAGTCAAGGCTGCGGTGGCCGGGAGCAGCCACTGCACTCCAGTCTGGGCGACAGAGTGAGACTCCAACTCAAAAAAAAAAAAATTATTTGAAGAAATTCGTTCATTCCTTGATTTAGCAAACTCTGCATGCATTCTACCTGCCAGGGCCTGTGTGAGGCACAGTGATGCAGGAATGTAGCAGAGTGCTTCTCAGCCTGTTTCACGTCACAACACACATAGAAAATAATATTTCAACAGAGTTCATCTGCTAGGGAACTCCTGCCACCTCAGGCTCTTCTGGGTTTTCCTGGGGGCTGAGGACAAGACTCTCTTGGCACACTGTTCTCCCATTTGAGATAGACACTGGGAACATTCAATGTAAAACGTAGTTCCTGTCCTTGGGAAACTCACAATCAGAGGATACAGCCAAGTGAACCGACACTGAGAATTATTGCCTCTGAGATTGGTTTATATTGGCTGTGAAAATAGTGGATGGCCGAATTATGGGCATGGTTTGTAGGTTGCTGAAAGAGAGCAAATCCAACTACTAGAGAACAAGATGGTGTATCTATGTTTTAACTTATAAACCTCTAGTTATGCCTTAAATCCAGTTTGCTTCCAAAAGAATATGCAGTAAGGGGTTTGATTTAATTCGGTACTTGAGATGAAGTCTCTTCCTCTAGGAGTACTACCCCTTAGAAATTCTGTTACTGGCCGTATGTCCCCTGCCTGTCTAGAGAGATACCTGGTTGAAGTGATAAAGATAACAGGAAAAAAGTCAGGAAGAAAAGGTGGCAAAGGTGTTCTGGAGGGAGTTTGCCAGTTCAGAGCAGAGGATCACGTTAAGTCACATGTTCCCCCTTCCCCATCTTCATCCTCATCCAACTTCCCCACCCCTGGGAGAAAACCTGCAGTACTTTCTTCTACCTGTAATATTCGATTATTTACAAATGTGACTGCCTTTGAACTCTTCAAGTTGCTGGGGTAAAAAGTTTGTATCATAAAGCAGTTCATTTCATGAACATTATTGAATATCTGCATGGTGAAATGGCATCAGGAGTGGTCCCTGAAGCCAAAGCTTTGAATTAAAAAGTAATGTAAAAGGAAATATAACTGAAAAGACAGTTATAGAATCCTGCTTGTCAGATTCCTTTGGAAGCCCTTTTCCTTTAGATGGGTCAGAATCTTATATTGTGTCCTCATGGAGTTTAATTTTCAAATGTCTTCATCCTCTACTTTTAATTTATCAAGCTAATCTTTTATTTTAGTTTTCTGTAGTATTCTCTGTTCTGAGGAAAGTCAGAGCAGTTGAGATGCTGTATATTTTAGGATTCTTCACCTACTCTTGAAATGTACCTGGCCAAGCCAGGGTTTTATTCTAGCAATGTACCCCACACCCTTTCTTCCCTTTATTTATTTATTTATTTATTAGAGAGCAGGATTTATTGAGAGGACAGAAAAGCTCCCACAGTGGGAGGGGACCCGAGATGCTTGCTCACCTTTAATTTTAATGGCAACAAAATCAAGCATAACTTTGCAAGTTGTGATAGTAAATAAGAATTAAGAATTTTTTGGTTTTCTCTTCCAGATTCTCACTCTGATCAGTGTCTTTTTATCCTTTATTTACCAGAAGTAATGACTGGGTTGTTTGGAGACCTAATAACATGTTGCATTGGGAGTAGGGAGGGACTGAACATGCTTCAGCAGTTCTCTGTTGCTGTGCTCATTCTTCTCCTTCAAGAGCCTTGTGACAGTAGTGAGAGCAACTCCTGTGCTTCAGTATTCCAGTCTTATTATTATGTTGAGGGAGGGAAGAGTCTACCAAAATTATTTTACTTTTTTTAAGGGGGGAGGATGGGAGGACAGTTTTGCCTGCTTCCTATATATGTTGTAGATTATTAGGTTTAAAAGTAAATATTTAGAGAAGATAAATCATTAACATTAACATTCAAGGACAGCCTCAGTCATATATAGATGGGTAATTGTCATATTTTTATTTTCCTAAAATAGGATATAATTTGTCTTATGATTTTCCAGTGATACTTATTTTGGAATACTTTGCCATTTAATAGTCTTACAGTCATTTGATGACTATTTTCAAATCTTGGCTTGTAAAAAAATATAGCTATTTGGAATAGCACATATAGGACCCAATCTGACTGATAACCACTGGGATGAGTTTGGGAAATTTTGTTTGCCACATGATTGCAATCTTAAGTGGTGAAGAAGATGAAGAATTTTTTATACATTTTTTTAATGTGAAATTTTTTTACATTTATTTAATGTTCTTGTCTAATATGGATATCAGTTTTAATGGTTTCTGCTTTATGAATAAAAGTGATGCTTTTGTTGAAATTATTGTTAGAAATCGAATTACTCTTTTCTGAGCCTTGTGTACTTTTGTGGTTTTATATTTGGTAGGTGTTAATAACAGTATTTAATAATTACCTTATACACAGTGGGAGTAAAATTGCTACTTTTTAATCTGTGTCTCATCAAATGCAATTTTGTCTTCTTGTATTTAGATGCTATTTTTTAAAGTGGTTTGTGGCTGTTTGTGTCTACAGGATCGCCCCAGGACCTTTGACATGCATTCACTGGAGAGTTCACTCATTGACATAATGAGAGCGGAAAATGATACCATTAAAGGTAAGTGTAGAAGTATAACCAGTTGATTTTAGACAAGAGTGAAAATGTATATTATCTATTTAATCTGATGAACAATATGGCAAATATTATGGAGTTATGCTTTGTGTTCAGTAGGTTCCATAAGTTTTACACATGTACCTCTTGTTGTTAAAAAAAAAAACTCAAACATATTTGATGGAACTCTATAGTAGACTCATCATGATACCAATTAAGAGTACCACAAGTGTATTAATTGCTAAGAGTGGGCAGTTAACTTAGAGACACCAACTGTACCACTCATTTAAAAATATCTCAGGCAATAGCTTTTCAATGCCTCGGTCATATATATCTCTCCACAGGACAGTGACTATATCTCAGGAAGAGTGCAAATGTTGGTAAGACTTTTTTTTTTTTTTGCCTAGTTTTGTGTTTTTATAAAATGGCCAACAGTTTCAAAGTTAAAATGAAGTTTCATGATTCTTTAAATTTTTTGCTATTTATTATGTTTAAAAAATTGTACTATTCCTGGCTGGTCACAGTTGGCTCAAACCTGTAATCCCAGCACTTTTGGAGGCCAAGACAGGAGGATTACCTGAGTCCAGGTGTTCGAGACCAGCCTGGGCAACTTGGTGAGACCTCATCTATACAATAAATCAAAAAATTAGCCAGGTGTGGTGGCATGCGCTAGTTGCAGCTACTAGGAAGGCTGAGGCAGAAGGATCACCTGAGCCCAGCAGGTTGAGGCTGCGATGGCTATGGGCTATGAGCATGCCACGGTACTCCAGCTTGGGTGACAGAGTGAGACTCTGACTCAAAAAAGTAAAAAAAAAAAAAAAAAAAATAGTACTATTCCTACTTGGATTCTGGTCTCAATTCTGTTACTGACTAGCTAGCTATGTTATCTTGAATAAGACATTCGGTTTGACCAGGACCTAATCTTTATAATAAGAGATTTAGAATCACCTGGGGAGCTTTAAAAATAAAATTCACTGCATATGTGGAGTGGGAGCTTGGCATGTTATTTTTTTTAATATCTCAGGTGATACTAACATGTAGCTAGGGATGAGAATTACTAGACTAGTTGTTCTCAAAGTGCCCTGCCTCTGATTTTGTGAAAAGTACCCCAGAAAATACAACATTTTTCTTCACAAAAATCTCAGTTTACTAGAAAGCAGGTTTTTAAAAAAAGAAATTTGGAATGTTTAGTATATTTCATCATCCCACTTAAACTGTTTGTTTGTTTATTCATCTGTTTGTTCATTCATTTAGTGATTCAGTGATTATGAGCCTGCTTTGCGCCAGACATAGAGCTTTGCACTGAGGTCAGAGTTAACAGGCAGCCTGCCTCTTCAATTGGTGTTCAGCCTAACTTAGTTTTCCTTTGAGTTTGCAGTGAAACTTTTATGTTATTTTTCAGTGATATAATAGTAATGCATTTTTAAGGAGAGGAAAGCTTTTGGGGTTCTAGAGAGGTGAAAAATTATGTATAAAAAAATAGCCATTTGTCTGATGAGATAACTTCAAAATAAAAATATTTTGAAGATCTTTACTGAATTCCTCATGGATTTCTGACGGATACCTCTAATCCAG
Organism: Cephalopachus bancanus; assembly: GCA_027257055.1. NCBI lineage: Eukaryota > Metazoa > Chordata > Mammalia > Primates > Tarsiidae > Cephalopachus > Cephalopachus bancanus. Next base: position 1,650,473 of record JAPVLO010000007.1, read on the forward strand.
ATGCATGCTCTATAGCTGAGGAAAGATTATCTCACTCAGAATTTGCTTTATTTTTGTTACTTTTTAGCACTCTGACTTTGGGTAGTCCTTATCGAGAGTCTAAGGTTATTTCTAGTATCAGAAAAACTACACTCTTAAAAAGTAGGTAGCCGGGCTTGGTGGCTCAGCCTGTAATCCTGCGCCTTTGGGAGGCTGAGGTGAGTGGATTGCCTGAGCCTGCGGGTTCGAGACCTGCCTGGGCAGCGAGACCTCATCTCTATAATACAGCAAAAAATCAGCCGGGCGTGGTAGCGCATGCCTGTAATTCCGGCTACTCGGAAGGCTGAGGTGGAAGGATCGCCGGAGCCCAGCAGGTTGAGGCTGTGGTGGCCGGGAGCCAGTCTGGGCGACAGAGTAAGATTCCAACTCAAAAAAAAAAAAAAAAGTAGGTAAAAGAAAAATCTGAATAAGGCCTATGGACTCTATCCATGCCAATTTCCTGGTTTTGTACTGTAGTTCTATAAAATGTTTCCATTTGAGAATACTGGATACAAAGCATATTCAGCTCTCTATTCAGTTGCTTTTTGCAACTTACTGTAAATCTGTAATTATTTTAAAATTAAAAGTCAAGTATGGAAAAAGTAGCTAAAGAACATTTGTATTCTTAATATATTTAATTCCTTCTGCACATTTTTTGGGAGACTCCTATGTACTAGATAGAAGTCTAGGAATAATAAGTAGAAATAATTTTTCATGATAAGTGTCTATAGTTTTTATTAGAGAAGACACAGTTTACAGATGGCAGTAGAAATAATTTGCTACATGACGTTTCTAAGAAGCAAGCCTCTTAACTAGTTGTTAGGTTACTTATAGGAATTTGCACAAATTATTCTAATACAGTTGCCAGTAGAATTTCCCTGGTTTATCAGTTTTAGCCAGAACATCTCAGGTTTCTATCGTAAGTGGGCTATTGTGTAAAGTGCTGCCTTTATTCTTAGATTCCCTTTTTAATTTCTTCTTACCATTTTTACTGAAATTAGTTTTCTTTACACTGATACTGTAGGGAAAATCAAAAGTTAAGTCTGATAACAGACAAAATTAAGTCTAATTGGTATAGTCTAGGAACATACAGATTTTGTAAAGTAGTGGTTTATAGGAGGCAGCATGGCAGAATGGAAAGATTGGGTTTTGGAAGCTGATCTGGATTTAAACTGCCACTCTGCTACCATCATTTACTGTGATTGTGAGGATTACATGATATGATGCAGTTAAAGAATTCAGCACGTTGCTTAGTTCGTAGAATACACTCAAGATGAAATGGATTATTACTAAACATCTCATAATTCCATTTTCATGCTTCATTAAAGTTTAGGTGCCAATTTGGCTTGAATATATTAAGTGAACTTTGTGTGTTTTTCCCTTCCAAGAGCAGTAAATAATTCACAGATGAGTACATGGATCTAAAATGCCAGAGGTAATGCTTGATTTTCTTTTTAAACCAAGATCATGAACTTTGAATCATTGTAGTCTATCACTACCCAGATGTTTCGCTGAGGGTAATATTTTATTTCTTGTCAAATTCTTCCTATTTAGTTGTTTTAGAAACAGTATGCTTGACTTTAACTGTAGTTCTATTGTGGGGTTTTGTTTAAAGGTGACAATAAAATGTGAATGCTTAAAAAAAAATACAAAGTCATTTAAAAATAGGTATCTTATACCTGCCAGTTCATTTTGAAAATAAATAAATACTACCAAGTGCTTTGCTTCCTTAGAAACAGAAAATAGAAAATTGGCATTCATACTATGAGATGAGTAGAGAATAAATACCTCTTAGGAAAAACAAATACAAACATTTAATTGAAAGGATTGAGAATTGTTTAAAAAACTCTGTGATCTGAAGGCAAATTTTATACTAGAAAAAAATTTATGCTAGAGTTCATTTTATCTCAAGAATTTTATAAAAAATATTATAAATGACCTCATTTATTTTTTACTTTTGTTTCCACTTCCTCATAAATACTTGGCTTGTGTGTATATGTTTAAATTATAAAGCCTAAAATTGATACAAGAACTACAAGTTGAATTCATTGATATGGCTATATTAGTAATTACTTTTTTTTGAAGTCAAAAAACTGAATTTTATTTTCCATCTGGGGAAAAAGCTCTCCCTTGATGTAGTGGGATTTAGAAATTTTATTTTTGCTATCAACAAACAAAATGTTTAATTGGCCTAGAAACTTTCAAATACAGTTTTTGGATTTCTTTATGAATGTGTTATTGATTCCAACTGACTTGTTAGAAACCTTTTACCTTTTTCTTTTTAACGAATGCTCAAAAGTAGTACTTAGCTTTCATTTCATAATTTATATTAGCTTTTTTTTACAGCTTATTTTAAATTATTTTTTAAAGGATTTTGAGGCTACTATCATTTTTCCCATGTACAGGGATTTAGCCCTTTGAGGAAGAAAAAGGGTCCTTTCCATCCCTTATCTCTATGTCCTTTTCCTGGCCAGCTGGCAAGTCTGTATCTTATTTTTTTTCACGAAATTGTGTATAGCCTTCTTCATAACCCAAACCAGTGACAGTCCTTAGAAGCTCTTCCCCAGAGACTGATTTCATTCTCTTTACTGTACATCCAATCTCATATGCTCAGAACGAGCTGCAGACTATTTTGAATTTTGATCTCCAAGATTATGCGTTGCTACAGTATTATTAGGCTCATAAAGAATTTTCTTCACCCAGACAGAAAAATGTTTTACTATTGTAGATACCCAGGTGATTATTTTAGGAATATTGTATCATGTTTTTTCTTGCCTGTGAAATTAATTGGCACTTATTATTTAGAAATGGAGCAGCATGAAATAGATTAAAACCACATGCGAGTACATCTGTTCTCAGCCTTCTGAAGCATAGGTTGGACACAGTAAAATAAAGATTCATAAAGTAGTGTTATAGTCAGTGTATAGTTGGAGAAACCAAAAACTAAGGAGCCTTTTTCTCTTTTCTGTGAGTGAAGGGAATGAAAGGGTATAGGTATAAACCAAAAAATAGTAGTTTGTAGAATGGAAGCAGAGAGAAAGAGAGAAAATAAAGAAATAAAAATAGTGCTAAAGTGTGCTACAAGGGCAGGGTGTGGTGACTCATAACTATAATCCCAGCACTTTGGGAGGCACAGGTGAGAGGATTGCCTGAGCCCATGGGTTCAAGACCAGCCTGGACAACTTGGCAAGACCTCATCTCTACAATGAATAAAAAAAATTAGCTGGGCATGGTGGCATGCCCCTGTAGTTCTAACTACTTGAAAGGCTGAGGCAGAAGGATCACCTAAGCCCAGCAGGTTGTGGCTGTGGTGGTTGTGAGCGTGTCACTCCAGCCTGGGCAAAAGAGTGAGACTCTGACTCAAAAAAAAAAAAGAAAAAAAAGGTACTAAAAAATGATCAGATGAAGAATACAATGACTTACAATTTCATGATAGTGGTTGAGTATTTTAAATCTAATTTTTGAGAACAATTTAATACCCAGTTTGCTTCATTTCACTAGAAAGGCAAAATGAGGCAGCAAAATTATTGAGAGACAAAGGTAATCTCTAAATTGTCAGAATGTTATAGTTGTTCTTCAGATATTAATTAGCTAAATTATGTGTCAGAATATTATCATATTTTTCCTTTAAATATTGTGAAAATGGAGTCTTTTTCTCTTTGTGTTGCTTTGGAATATACCTTGCTTTCAGTTTTTGAAAGGGAGGGCTCAACACATCCACCATGATTCCTCTGAGTTTCAGCATTTCAGATACTTAATTTGAATAAAAGCAATAATGATTGAATTACGAAATGCAAGTTACTTGGATTACCAGCTTGTACATATCCCCATGCAACCTATTGCATATGTAGAGTAAGTTGTCGGAGCAGGCTATACAGTTAAACATGTTACTGCCTCATTTGCTTCATGCTTTCATTTAATAAGAATTTATTTTAGGAGCTGCGAATCTACTCCAAAAATACTGTGTTTAATTCATGACTGCTAAAGCTGTTGTGACCTTGCATTTTAGAATACTTTTGATATTTTTTCTTTTTCTATATGTTAAATATAGGGGCCCTTCCCCCACTATTTTTCATTGCTGTAAATTTGTTTGAAACAAATGCTGAAATGAGTGGGCAAGTGCTGATTCCATCTGTGCCTCTTTTCTTTGTTGCTAAGCAAAATAATTTAAATAGTCTCTCTAGAAGAAAATCATGAAACTTAGTTGAAAGTTTAGTATATAAGGCTTGTTTCATTAATTTCATAAAGGGTTTTTTTAGTGTCATGGTGAGAGAATGACTGTTGGGATAATTATTTAAATTCTGTATTTTTACAGTAGGGAGATAATGAATTTAGCGCTACTTAAAAAAAAAAAGATGTAATTTATAATAGCCAGGAAACCTTAACTCTTTTTTTGATACACAATTCTCCTAATATTCCTGTATTCCAAATTGCAGCCACTTAATTGTCTGTGTTAGAGAAAACATGTTGTAGACTGATACAGATGATTAGAACAGATATTTTATATGGATACTGACTTTATGGAGGCTGAAATAGCTCTAGAAACCTGCTATGAGAGTTGCTGAATATGGAACTAAATGTTGTCATTTACTGTGTCACATCATATGTTATATATTTGAAATAATTTGGAAATAAATGTTTTAAAAATGAAAGAAACTCTTACTAAAACAGGATACGTTGTTTTAATATTAGAATGATTTGGTTCAAGTGGGAATGGTAGGGTGGGGGAGTATCATTTATCATAGTATTTAATCTTTTTCAATTTACATAGGTTTGCCTATGGCAATTTGAGAATAAGTTTCTACATACTCTAGCTTTACTCCCCCAACCTTTATAAAACATGAGATGATCATTTTCCTTTAAGGGACATTTAATGGGGCATGATTCAAAATACCATTAAGAAGAAATGGCTAGTTCAAGTCAGTTAATTTTACTTGGATTTATAATCACATTTCTCCTTCCAAGTAAGTTGCTGTTATGTGGCATCAAATGTCTTCTGGAAAATGAGGAATCTTTAAATATTCCAAGTCTTTGGGATTCAGAGTCAGCTAGGCAGTTGCCCTGCAGGTCCTGCTTGGAGCCTTCCTGAACTGGGCCAGCTCTTTCTTGCTTTGTTTGGATGATACCAAGTAATTCAAAGCAGCCTAGCAGGGGGAATGGCAAAGTCTGTCTCCTGAGAGTAGAACATTGCTTTACTTCTTAAGTAATGAAGTAATGAAGTAATGAAGTAAGGTACATTGTAAAGAGAGCAATAGAACAGGGCTACAGTGTCTCTCCCGTGTGTGGCTGTTGAGGAATGAAGACCATCCCCCTCCTCTTGCACTCTCCCTTTCCTGTCTGCGGAAATGGAACATCCTAAACAGTTTTTCTCTTTGGCCTTGGCTTAGCAGCGCTGCAGGATGGGACCTGGGCTTCTGTGTTGAGGTAACTTCTGTCGTGAGGAAGAAGAGGGTAAAGGCATGTGTATGATTTCCTTTGTATGACTGGAGCAGGGCTGATTAATTTTGGACAACTGCTTGCTCTCTGGGTTACCGTTGATCAAGGTTTGTTGGCTTCCTCAGGGCACTACACAGGTGGAGCTCATAAAGGGGTGATTGCACTTTTTCAGCCGATGTTGTTTTTGTCTTTAGGATTTTTTAAGGGCGGGAGGGGAAGGGGAATGCCTGGAAAGAAAATATGTGATGTGTGTGAACGCTGATATGATTGTAGGCTGGAACTAAGATTTTCCTCACCCCAGCCTCTGACCAGAAACCGACTCAGTTCATGCTAAAGATATCTTGTGCTTTGGCCAGGCCCTCATCTGCCGTTGTCTACTGATATAACACACACTGGTCAGTCGAGAGTAGGGACCCTCTGCCCTCCACCCTCCACACCTTGTGATAGAATACCCCTATTTGTGTTTTGTTTTGAAAGCAGCTGTCACAAAAGGGAATCTGTCTTATGTCATCCATGATGTAGGTCCATATGTACTTAAACAGCCCTATTAGCTTAATCCTGAACATTGAGCACAAGGAATCCTGTCTTGAGTCCATGAAAATCGAATGGTCATCTTAAAACCTTGTTGCAAGATTGGTTTTATTTGGGTGAGAGGTGAGGGGAAAGGGGAGAAGGGGAAAAATAATAGTAAACTTGTTATGTTGTTAGGAGGCTAAGGTCGTAAATATACCTTTCAAAGATATTTTTTAACCCATTAACAATTTTTTTTCAGTTGTAGCCATACTCTCTTATTCTATAGCTGTTGTAACTTATGTTGTTTGACATACTTTCAGGGCAGGGATTTAACTGTATGTAGTAGTTAAACACTTAGCAATAAGTCAGAAAAAGGCAACAATCAGATAGCGAATTAACAAGTGCTTTTCTTTAATGTTTTATATTAAGTGTTTTGTACAGTTTAAGCTTAGGTTTTACCATATGGACTGACAAAAATAATAATGTTCTCCTTTCTGAAATAAAATCAGAATGACATTTAAGTACTAAGGTTGTCGGACTTTGCAGTTTGTCAGTGATAGATATTAGGGACCTCCCTACTGTGTGAAAGAGAAGGGGTTTCAGAACATTTGTGAAATCCGTGTCTCTCATGCTCCACGTCCAGATGAATATAGTGAATTATTTTTCTTTGAGTGTCACATTATTTTTCTGGTTTTTTTTTCCTTCTACAATAAAATTCTATAGAGGTGACTCTTGCTGTCTCATTTCCTGACAGCTATTAAAACAATCCAAATGCTAATATCTGCTTAATAAAAGCCCTTTGTTGTCCATGAAGGTCTTAAGGCATTCCTTGATCCTGTTATATAATTCTGGATGATGTTATTTGCTGACTTTGGGAGAGGGGAAGCAATGCCACCTGATTCGTAGCTGTCATAAAAATATCCAAGATGCTCTGCGTTCAGTTTAGCATCAGGAAGGAGGAATAGTTCACAATTGTGCCACAGAATTATTACTTTCTGATATGCCTGGAATTTTTACCTGAATATTGTATGCATGTGATTAATTTATCAGCTGTTCATGCCTGAAGTGTGAATTTCTTCTTATTTTTTCACCTCATGTTATTATCCTCATTATTGAGGCTAAAAGAGGGAAAAGAGAAAACTCAGTGAACACGTTGCTGGTTAGCAATACAATTTGTAAAAGGAATACTTTTAAACTAGTTTTAAACTAGTTCCTTCTTTTTGAATCAGACATAGATGGCCAGGTTGTTTTTGGGCTTCATTATTTTGTCTAATTGACTGATTGTGAATTCAGTCCCACACCAGTGCACTCAGCTCTAAAAGCAAAGCTTTGTTTTATTCTGGGTATTACCTGGTAACCAGTCAATTAAGAACATTAGTGGAATTCTGAAGAGAAAGCAGTTCCATAATCTCTTTGGATTCCAGTTGGGCAGATGCCAGTTGCTATACATTGGGAAAGAGAAGGAGGAATCAACCAATTAGCACCTTTTTAATGCTTGAAAAACCAATAGTACAGTACAAATCTTAATTCTGAAGAGCATCTGTGATTAGTTGAAGTATAAAGAACCTTAAAAAAAAAAACATAACTTCTACTGGCTGTAATATTCCAAATAATAAATATCTAGCATGCTTGACTAAATTAGAGGTATTTGAACCAGCTACTTGATTCCTTTGTTGTAAAGATCAGAAGCTGTTAGAGTATCACAGACTTCCCCAAATGTTAAGAAATAAAAGGAGAAGCATTTCAGATGTGTTTAAACCACTAGCAGTTCTTGGGCCTTAGGTTGATCACTTCCCTCTAGACTTGATTTCCTTACTTGTAAGTGGAAGGGTTGAACTCTCTGATCTTTAAATTACCCCTGACAGTTCTATACAGTCTTACAGTACAAAAATGAATGTCATGTGAATCTGGGTGTGGCAGTATTTCATTTGAGTACCTATTGGAAGGGATATAAACAAATCTAATTTAGTCAGTTGAGTGAAGACTGTTTCTAGTCTACATCTTTTCAGAGATAGGCCTTAAAATATTATGTTTAGGAAACTGTTTTTTAAACTTGGCCTCATGAAATATTTTATTCCATTTGTGAACTATGGTTCTCTTCAGTCATGGGAATTATTTGATAGAGCCTGTGAACCCATTTGTGAACAAGCATTCCAGTTAGATGATAGATGTCACTTACATATGCATGATTATCTTCCAAAAGCTTGTGGATGCTGATGTCATGCAATTAAAATACATTTAAGGGTGTTAGGGAATTCCTAGTAACCTTTTGTTATTGAGGATTTTGTTGTTTTACTTGTAGCATTTGCTGGGGTAGAGGTGAGGATAGGAGTCTTCAGTTGTTATCATGGAGGAAAGCCTCTGAAATATTTTGATCAAAGTAGGTCTTAATAGTTATGAAATACTATTTTAGAGAACTTCTCTAAGTGTTCTGCTTTATACTTCTGCCATTAGAACGCTCCCTGTTACTAGAAAGAACATAACATAAAAAAGGGAATTTAGCAGAAAATAGTGAAGAGAAGGACAAAAAGGAGTGAGGAGGTCACTTGCCCTAGCCTGGATTCTCTTCTGCACCAACTCGTGACTTGGAGCTTCAACTCTGACATTGGAGGCCATCTTTTTGCCCTTTGTGGCAGTGCTAAGGGTATGGACTGATGAGGCTACGTCCTGCATGCCAGGGGCCGGGAGCCTTCTGACGAGGGGTCACTCTGCATTGTGTAGCATGGCAGTTCTTGTTAGGAGAGGGAGACAGGTGCAGCTAAAGCTTTCTTTAGGCCACATGGTTTGGAAGTATCTTACATTTTACCTTCTGCTTATACCCTAGCTCCACAAACATTTGAGCGTATTCTATGTTCCAGGTGGATTGAAGGATGCTTTTGAAGCTGGGCTGCATTTTTTCTTTTTGATGTAGATTGGACATCCTGTATGGAAAGCTGCGTTAACAACTCATTCCATGTGAAAGGACACCTACTGTTTTTTTTTTTCTTTTTATTTCAGTAGCTCTAGGAATACAAATAGCTTTGGTTACATGAGTGTGTGGTATAGTGGCAAAGAGGTCTGGTCTTTAAGTGTATCTACCAGCCCCACTTGTACACACTGTACCTGATGGGTGATTTTTCATCCCTCAACCCTCTTCCCCTCCCCTCACCCCTTTCTGAGTCTCCATTGTCCAATATACCACTTTCAATGCCTTTGCAGATCCTTAGGTTGGCTCCCACTTATAAGTCAGAGCATGCGGTGTTGGGTTTTCCGTTCCTGTTCTAGTTCACTTAGGATGATGTTCAGGCATTACACTTTTGATACCAATTCTCTGACTTTCTTTTATTCAGTGCCCTTTCTGAGAATTATCTCAAACATAAATCCTTACAATAATACTTCTTGCAAATTTTGTGGTCTTCAATTTACAACTGAAAAAAAATTGAAGTTCAGAGAGATGCAGCAGCTTCTGTAAGTCACTCAACTTCTGGCACTTGGACCGCCAGGGAACACACAGCCTCTGCCTGGTTCAGTGGTCTAGGTATTTATTGTATAGCCTGTAAGGAAACAAATATAAGAAAACATAAAATTTTGTTTATGTTTTGACAGAGGATAGGCATTAACCTTTGTTAGTTTCAGTGTAAGAGATAGTACAGAATTAAAAACCTGTATTTTATCATCATAATCTGTGGAAGATTTGGACCTCACAGTTGCTGGCTTCTTATTTTGCTTTACAGGATAGATGGAGGTCAAGATAGAATCACTGAGGGAGCTCCTGAACTGGTTGTTCCCTCTCCTGATTCACTGGGCTTGTCATGGGACTTAAACATGTACATTTCTCACGTGATTCGGATATGCTGCTCTCCTTTCCCACCCCCACTATCACTCACTCTAGATGTATAAGTAACACTGTCTGGGCCATTCATATCAAATACATATCAAGCATCTGCTGTACTGTTCTAGGTTGTTGGGGTACATCAAGGAGAAAAAACAGATTCCTGACTTTATGCAGCTTATTTTCCAAATAATTAGCAGACATTTTTGAATAGCCTATTGATTTAATTTTGAGGATTAATAAATAAGAGGAAGACTAAGAGCCTTTAGTATTGATAGGAGAAAATAAGTACTGGACCTTCTGAAAAAAATAACAAAAGTAGGAATTCTTAGATCAGGTATGAAGTACAAGCAGGAATTCCTAATCAGGTATGAAATGCAAGCACATTCATCATTACGTTTCAAAAGAATTGTCAGAATATAAAGTGATTAGAGATGGTGATAGATCTGTGTATAGAAAGTCAACTAGTGACTTCAGATTGCTTTTAGGGGTTTGGGCTTTAGTAACCAGTTTTAAGGGCAGCTTTTCATCATTGTAGCAGTATTTTTAAAAATAATGGTTATAAATAAGAAACTCAATCTTAATGCTTCTTCATTTCTGTAATCAGAGAAAAATCTAATTAGATTTCTTTAGTCTTATCTCTAAAGTTCTCAGTCACTTACAGTGACTTAGCTTGTGGTTCCTAAGGAATTTCATTAGCTTTTCTTGATGTTTTTTTAGGTTCACATCTTAGAGAGAGCCATTTCTCAAAATCACTTTTACCTTGGGGCCAGTTGTTTATGTTTATTAGCTGGTTCTTTTAATATATGCCTCTTGTAACATATGTTTCTTTTAATCAACCTTTTTTGCAAGGTAGGAGAATTTTAATTTACTGCCTTGGCTTTTATTTTTTTCTGGACTTAAATTTTTTCTATTACCCTTTGGTCTGTTTTTCTACTTTTCTTTCCATTATATTGTTCACCTGTGGGAGTGGAGGACTGGCTTTGGCTAGTTTAGCTTGGACAAAACCTATGCCTAGTTTTTTAGAGCTTAAAAAATTGCCATTAATCACTGGTATCATAACATCCTCTTAAGGCAAGTTATCTTGTTGCTTTGTCCTCTAAATGTAGCATCTAGAGTCAGAAGGCTTCTGGCAAGGATAAAAATAGCCTTCCTGCTTGCTAGTTTGTTGTTAGCTTTACTGGCAGTAGGAAATCTTTTGAATTCCTTAATTGGGTCAGCTCTTTACTAGTTTCTCTCTAGACATTCCCTTCTGCCTTAAATTCTTTGATGCTTTTAGATCTTGCAACCTCACACCTGCCCTGTGTTATAGTCAAAGTAATCCATCCTTTATATGAAAGCTTCCCCAATCTGTAGAAACATACTCTATTGGCCTTACTCATCTTACAGATAAAATGTTATTTTATTCTGCCACTTTATTAAGTGTTTTTCAACTCTTCTATCACAATTCAAACATGAAATTTGAATCTTTGCTGCAAAAGGAAGATTTTCCCTGGTTTTATTAAAAAGGAAAATTTTAAAGTTGAATTTTCAAAGTTTTCATTTCAAAAAATATTTTTGCTTCTTTGCCAGTTTTGCTCTGATAAAAGTAAGGAGTTCGGTTTTTTTTCTCTACTCTCTTCCAGAGAAGAATTATATCGCTGTTTGTGTCCAAGGACACTAGTAAACTTCCATTTCTCTGAAACTGAAAAATCCCCCAAATTGCTACTTCCTTCCCCAGGGCTCCAGTTTGGAACATTTTGGCCAAAAGGAATCTTCCTCTTCCTTTTCTCTTACAAATGGAAAATTATTAGTTATCTCTGGTTTATAATTGAGGAGGGACAAGAAATTAATATTAATTAAGTACCTGTTGCATACTGAAGGACTTTTCTTGGTATTCTGCAAAAATTACCTCAAAAATGTCTCACAACAGCTTTGTGAAGTAAAAGGAAAACCTCTGTTTTCCTAAGGTTCAACAGAGCTGAGTAATGTGACCCAGGTTACCAGACACGATCAGCTTGACTCTATTACACTGTGTCTTCCATGGCATAGAGACACCACATATTAATGACTTGGCTTTGTTCATTTTCCATAGCTATTTATTGAGCACCTTTTCCTTCTCCAGGCTCTCAGATGCAAGACTCAAAATGTATAAAGCTCTTGTTGCCCTGGAACAAGAGACGTATTAAAACAGATACTTTAAATACAATGTAATAAATGCAAAGGATGCTGTGCTTAGCACACAGGGTCATCGGAATCTGAGAGGTAGTTGTGTGGGGCAAGGAGGACTTCTTGTAGGGTTGTAGGGTATGAGGCCTAAGAGGGAGCTGCCTGGACAGAAGGGTGTAGGCTCTAGTGGTGAGTGCTTGGCAGACCCAGAGAGGAGGAAATTCCAGCCAGAGAGAGTAACCCAGAAGTAGAAATTTGGGACCAGCAGTTCTGAATGGCTGGGAGTGCTGATATGGGATGGTAAATGGTAGTGTGAAGACATGAATTCAAGGATTTTTGTAAGCCCTGGCTTTTAAACTGAAAGTCAGATCTGTTACAGGGAAGGGTTTTTGTTTAACCTAAACTCTGTGTGTGTTTAATGAATTTTAAGTGACTCTTTGGAGGAGGGCAAGACTCTCCTGTTTATATTAGTCCCGGCTAGTTCCTCCTTTGTGATTTCTCATGGAAACATCTTTGCTGGAAGTAGGTTGTAGCACAGATTGGCCAGGAGTTAGAATAACGTTACAGATTTTGATTGAGGGAGTTATTTTTATGTCAATAGAATACATTATCAAAATTATCTTTATATGACTAAATTATAGAACATTTTGAATACCTTTTTTTTCAGTTCCTGTTAGTGTGTGCTCTGCATTTTTACAAGTCTAAAGTTGGTTTTCAATACCAATGGATTTCTTACACATTTCTTGAGCTTTGCTATCCATTGTTCGGGTCCCAACAGCGCCATCTTGCTGCAAGTCTCAGATAGTGTTTGTAAAAATAGCTATGTAGCAAGCGGCAGGTGGAGTAGTACGCCTTCAAAAAATTATTTCTGGTGGTATACCTTTAATTTACCAAGCAGCGAATGAAGTAAAACTAGTAGGTGCCGGGCACGGTGGCTTAAGCCTGTGATTCCAGCACTTTGGGAGGTGGAGAAGAGATAATTGCCTGAGCTCAGGGGTTCGAGACTGAGCAGCAGTGGTGAGACCTCATCTCTACAATAGATCAAAAAAATTAGCCAGGCGTAGTGGCACATGCCTGTGGTTCCAGCTACTTGGAAGGCTGAGGTGGTAGAAGGATCACCAGAGCCCAGTAGGTTGAGGCTGCGGTGGCCATGAGCGTGTCACTGCACTCCAGCCTGGGGGACGGAGTGAGACTCCGACTAAAAAAAAAAAAAAAAAAAAAAAATTAGCAGGAGTAGAAGTAGGGGGAGCATCTATAGTTAACAAAAACAAATATAGGTGTGTGTATATATTCATGTTTATGCACCTATACATGTGTGTTAGAAATTTGTAATGATGTTCAGTGAAGGCTCCCCCACCCCTTACCTTTAGAGTATCAAAGTTTTTATAGTGAGTCAATAAAAAAAATGAGACTTAGAATTTTATGCTGCTTGTCAATTTGTAGGACTGCACAACTGTGTTTGAGGGAACCTTGCAGTTACTCCCTGTTATCATTCCTTGTCCATGTCATCAGCAATGCTGGCATGACTGAAAAAGAGATCATAACATGAAATCTAACAACACTGTAGAACATTTGGTATTTTTCAGTGTTTGTGTTTCAGATGGCAGAACTTATTGTATCATTGTCTTCTGAATTATCAGTAGCAATAATATAGGTTAGTCTTTCGAAAATAACTTTTATTTTACCTAATTATGGAAGTAATAACGTATATATTGCTAAATATAAGAGTATTTCTTTGTAGTCTTTTCTCAAGAGCACGATGGTACATACTGTTGTTTTGAGCACCTCCTCCCCCACCTAGTCTAAGTCAATCTGTTTGGTAAATATTGGTTCTCTCCAACTTGCAAATGCCTAGCATAGAATTGCCTAGTTGGTGCATGGATCTTTTCTAGGTCACAGAATTTGGTAGTATAGATCCCAGAGTCACACTGTATCTGTTGCCTATATTTGGCTATGTCGAGTCATGCCACCAAATATAACCTATGCCTTCTGCATGATATGTGCCAAGCTTCTGGCTCCAAATGCCACCGCTGGCCTCCAGAGACGACTACTTTTCTTGTTATAACATCACTTAAGATTAGGGCTGCTGATCAGGCAGTATTTTATATATTTATAACATAATCAATACCAAGAGCCTTCAAAGATTGACTTTTACCCACCAAATGGGCTGACATGCCTGAAATCTAATGCCTTTCATCTCCCTTGAGGAATTCAGTTCTAAATGTGGTGAAACCTGGGTTATGATTAAAGATAGGTGAGATCTCAAAAATCCAAACAAGCAAAACAACACGTACTGGGTTATGTTTGTATTCAGATACCTCAATTATTTTTATTTAATATGCTTTATTTATGAAATATCAGTGTTTTAAGTTCAGTGTAATGAATTCATTGAATGCTCGCCTGGTCCCCAAACAGGAAATTCAAGATGCCTAGGTAAAATAAAAGCTCTTGTTCCAAAGGGGGGTGGGAGCTGTATATACAAGAGATAAGAAAGTTAGCCAGAAGCTGAAAAGATTAGGTAAGAAAGTTAGCTTTTGATGGCCAGGCTCAGTGGCTCAGTAATCCCAACACTTTGGGAGGGTTAGGTGAGTGGATTGCCTGAGCCTGTGGGTTTGAAGCCAACCCAGGCAACTTGATGAGACCTCATCTCTACAATAAATAAGTAAAAAATTAGCTGGGTGTGGCAGCACACACCTGTAGTTGTGACTACTTGGAAGGCTGAGGTGGAAGGGTCACCCGAGCCCAGCAGATCGACACTGGGGTGGCTGTGAGTATGCCACTGCACTCTAGCCTAGGTGATGGAATGAGATTCCAACTCAAAAAAAAAGCTAGTTTTTGCTTTGTAGCTACAAATAAAATTAGGTGAGTTAATTTGAAATGAGGTTTCCTTTGGAGAAAGGTGTCTTGGAAAAAGGTGAAACAGAGAAAAAAAGATTTGAAAAAATCCTTGAGAAAACTTAAAGCCACACAAAAACCTGTACGTGGATGTGTATGACCGCTTTATTCATATAACTGTTACAACTTGGAACAACCAAGGTATCCTTCAATAAATGAATAGATAAGTAAATTGTGGGTCATTTGGACAATGGACTATTGTTCAGCACTAAAATAAGTGACCTATCAAGCCATGAAAAGATGCAGAGAAAGCTTAAATGCATATTAGTAAGCAAAAGACACCAATTTGAAAAGGCTACATATTTATGATTCCAACTGTAGAAATTCTGGAAAGGGCTAATCTGTGAAAACAGTGAAAAGATTGGGACTGGGAGTGGCAGGGAGAGATGAACAGGTATGGAACACAGAGGATTTTTAAGGCAGTGGAACTACTCTGTATGATACCATAATGGTAGACACGTGACAGTTACATATTTGTCCAAACCCACAGAATGTGCAATACCAAGAGTGGAACCGTAATGTAAACCATAGACTTTGAATGATTATGATGTTTCACTGTAGGTTCATCCCTGGTAACAAGTGTACCACTCTTGTGGGGATGTTGATAGTGGGAGAGATTGTGTATGTGTGGTGGCTGGGAGGATATGTGAAATCTCTGTACTTTTCTCTCCATTTTGCTGCGAACCTAAAACTGCTCTAAAAAAAAATACAGTTTAAAATAAATATATATATAAGCCAGGTGCAGTAGTTTACACCTGCAATCTCAGCACTTTGGGAGGCCAGGGTGGAAGAATCACTTGAGCCCAGAAGTTCCAGACCAGCCTGGACAACAGTGAAACCCCATCTATACAAAAAATAAAAATTTAGCAGGGCATGGTGGCACATACCTGTAGTCCCAGCTATTGGGGAGGCTGAGACAGGAGGATTTCTTGAACCCAGGAGGTTGAGACTACAGTGAGCCAGGATCCCACCACTTCACTCCAGCCTGGTCGACAGAGAGAAATATATATACATTTGGCACAAAGAAGATGCCAAAAAAAAAAATGTATACACATTTTAAGAAAGGAAAAAAAAAACTGTATTAAAGTTGTAGTACTCGATATATACCAATACCAAAAGATGAACACAAGTCACAGTTGACTTCTGCAATTACAAGAGGTGCTCTAAGTGGTTACCATCAGCGTCAAGACATTTCTGATTATGCCCAACTACTGCAGGACTTGTTACTGCGCAAAGCCTCCCAGATCTTCCTTTGTACACAAACTCATCATGAATGCGTGCAGTTGTTAGGCATGTTGGAGGTTCTGTTGCATACTCAAGTCTCCGTTGTTGTACGTTTACAACGTTCTTGAATTTCAAATACCACTTCAAAATTGTCTTGCGCTCCTCAAACAACAGCAGTGCTTCTGCCATTTTCTTTGACTGTCCTGCCTGTTGCATGGTGATACTAGCATTCCTTTGATTACTGCCATCTTTTGAGCGAATGTCATACTACACATTTCTATTGTAATTCTATCCCACTTTGAAAAGTAATACATAGATAACAGCTCTTAAATTGTGTATACATTTTTTGGCACCCCCCCACCCCAGTGTGTGTGTGTGTGTGTGTGTGTGTGTGTGTGTGTGTGTGTTACCTGCCCAGGCAGGTCTCGAACCCACGGGCTCAGGCAATCCACTCACCTCAGCCTCCCAAGGCACGGGATTACAGGCTGAGCCACTGAGCCCGGCTTTTTTTAAGTTTCATAATGTCTTCCTAACGTGCGTGCCCTACTTTTCTATGAATTCTTTCCACAACTATCTTTAAAAGGCACCCATAATCTATTAAGGATAACACGTATCACTTCCTTTCCAGAAATCTTACAAAAGCTCCCATTATAAGTATCATGGGAACTGAAAGTCGTTTACAAAGCTTTCAACTCTCCTTGTACTCTTTCTTTCATTTCTGTTCTAGTATCCACTCTGTTTTCCATCCTTTCCACCTAGAAATTTACACCAACATTTCTGCATTTTCTACTCCACAGCTAACTAGTTAATTATCCCTTGGTAACTTGGTGAGACCTCATCTCTACAATAAATCAAAAAATTAGCTGGGCGTGGTAGCGCATGCCTGTAGTTCCAGCTACTTGGAAGGCTGAGGCAGAAGAATCGCTGGAGCCCAGCAGGTAGAGGCTGCGGTGACCGGGAGCGGCCACTGCACTCCAGTCTGGGCGACAGAGTGAGACTCCAACTCAAAAAAAAAAAAAAAAAGACAAGGGTTCTTCGTGTCACTGCTTATATTTTAAAATTTAAGTAAAAAGAAGCTGATTGTTTAACAGAGTGTCTCAGATGTATTTGTAACTCAGAGAACAAAATTGATTCTAGCCTGACAGGAATCATAAAGGCCAGATTAAAAAAAAAAAATTAAAAACAACTATCACTTCCAGAGTTCAGTCAACTATGAACTTTGTCAATGATTCTTCGGTTTCACATTGTGTCTTAGCTGAAGGGTAGAATTACTGTATTCAGAAGACAAAAGAGCAGGAGTTTCAAAGGTCACCTACTTTGGTTGGGGGGCTTTTCGGGAGTATGTAATGAGGTAAACTCACAACTGAGTTAAGGGACATTTCTGTTCCTGTCAAGTTGGAATAGTCTCCCTTTCTCTTTAAAGGCTACCCAAAAAATGAATTTCTGATAAAGTGGAAGTTCATTTGTTAAACTGGACCAGCCAGTTTAATAATTTGTATTTTGGATTCTCATTGCTAATCATCCTTTCTTGACATCAAATAAGAGGCATTGTGGTGCATATAGAACAGCCCTGGTCTCAGTGAGAGTGTTAGCATTAAAAAAAGTTAGAGTATCTTCTTAGAGAAAACAAAACATTTTCTCTTAGCCCTTAACTTCAGTGAATGTAATTAAATATTTTTGTTTCTGTATTAACTTAGTCATTCTTTCAAAAATGTTTTATGATAAATGAAAGTAGTATGTGTGATGGCTCTTGTTAGTTCCCTTACTAGAGTTTTACAGGTATCAAATGTATGCATACATTCCATGACAGAAAATCAGCTGCTGTTTTGAGTTGTGATTCAGAAACAGTACTCTGCTGCCAACCCCAGGTTTTTAACAGTTAGGGTCATGTTCTCATTCCTAGCATGGCAAGTCTATCTTAAAAAAAAAAAAAATACTTGTGACAAGTCATAAGATCTAAACTGTAGTTAAAAGCAGTTCAGATAGAAATCACTAGATTTGGATACTTGACTGTGTGCTTTAGCATTAAAGAATGAAAGCAATTTTTAGGAGAAAATTGAAATATCAAAATTAATTTTTCCTTTTTCTTTCCCATCTCTACCCCTACTCCTATTCTCTAAATAGGAATAAGCTGAAATTTTAAGTGGAACAATTAACAACTTAATTTTTAAAAATGCTTTTATTTGGTTTTAAATTATTAATAAATTCAGGTTTTGTTTCATATTAGACCCCAAGTTTTGGATATGGATTAATTAAAGCTGCTAGCAGTAGAGAACAGTTTTTCTTTTCATGGCATGATTTCATTTCTGTGGAGACTTTGAAGAAGCAGGATTTTAAAACATTAAGGACTTGGCTGGGCGCAGCGACTCATGCCAATAATCCCAGCACTTTGGGAAGACAAGGTGAGAGGATTACCTGAGCTCACGGGTTCGAGACCAGCCTGGGCAACTTGGCGAAACCTCATTTCTACAATAAATCAAAAAATGAGCCAGGCGTGGTGACGCATGCCTGTAGTTCCAGCTACTTGGAAGGTTGAGGCGGAAGGATTCCGAATCCAGCAGGTTGAGGCTGCAGTGGCTGTGAGCATGCCACTGCACTCCAGTCTGGACAGCAGAGTGAGACTCCTACTCACACAACAACAACGACGACGAAACATTAAAGGCCTAAAATTCCATTAGAGTTGTTAATGTGTAGCTGTTAGATTGATGGGACCACATGTTAGCTCTGGTTCCAAGTGGTCTGTGGACTAGCATGTTTAATAGTCCTTGCTGCCAGCAGTCTTTGCTGGCATCTTGGAAGGTTTGCCCCAGTCTTAAGGCTTGGAAAAACCTCTGCTTATATGCTTTTCTATAGCCTTTGAGAGTCATGGTTCTGTAGGATCAACTCTTAGTCAGCTATTTCCCAAGGGAATGTTTTTAGTTTAGAGTTCATTTTAACTTTTCACACTAATCCTGAAGTATAGAGTGCTGGACTATTGTAGGAAATTAATAGCCAGGTTCCCCTGTCCATTCCCGAGGTGAGCAAGACTTGTTGAGGGTTCTCTAGCAGTTTTTCTGAAGGTGGGTACAGATGACATGGAGGGCTTGGTGAGTTAAACACATTGTCATGATGATTCTTATGTTATAACTTACAGCATAGAACTAGGTACATGATATGCACTCACAAAGATTTGTAGTTTAGATCCCTCAATTTATGTGTGAAAACTCTTCTATAACCAATACAATTCCTCAAAGATAGATTAGTCCCAGTGACATTTACTCCATGATTTTGTGGCTACCAATTTTGGAAGACAGTTCATCCAAAAAAAATTTTAGTACCTTCACAAATCTATTCTGAGGGGCATCTTGGATACCCATTTTAGGTTCAAAACTAGATTTTGACACACTTCAAATTTTGAAGGAATATAACTGTGTATTTGTTGAGTGCCTGCTGTATTCTGGGCTTTTGATATTTTCCATCATGTGTAAGTACAATGAAGTGTTCATCTTTACCTCTGTATAATCCCCCAAATCTGAAATTAAACCCATCAGCATGTCTGTATATGTAGGCATAAGTCTAGCACTTTTGTTATGCATCACATAGGAAATTATTACTGCTAATTACATATGTTTAAAAGTAACAAAACACTACACAAATGAAAAAATATTTTCACATTTATGGGGCAAAAAATGTGAAGATTGTCAAATGAATTGTTATTAGAACATATGGCATAAAGAAAATTACTTTGGATGGGGATTTGGAAATTAGAATTACCTAGTAGTTAAATATGAGGGATATTTTATTTTCCCACTTTCAAACTTTCCCTTTTTGAATATTGGTGAACATGCTGATTGATCCATCCTCTGATTCAAATACCTTGCCTATTTAAAAACAGTCAATTCAGCTCTGTTATTGAATAACTTTAAACCATTTATGAAAAAAAGTAAATTTAGTAACGGCCTTCTTTTACCTTCAGGTCGTCTAAACTATTCATATCCAGGATCCGATAGCTCTCTGCTTATTAATGGTAAGTGATAATTGATTTACCCTAGTGAAGTGCACAAAACTGATACAAGTTAGTACTAAGAGAAAATACAGTAGTTGTGCTTCAACAAGTAGAGAAATTACATTAGTTTGTTTTGTAATCATTGTAAGTTGCCATTAAACTATCAGCTATTTTAAAAGTAATTCTTTTACCTCAAAATTGTGCAAAGCTTTTTCATTTTTTTAATGTGAAGCCCAACCAATTCCCTCTCTTGAACTTGGTGACAATGAAAATCCCATAATGACCCATAAAAACTGGCTTTATCTAACATTAACTTCTGCAAAATGATCTTTGAAATGTCAACATAAAAGCCGTTTTCATGTAGATGGAAAAATGTTCCAGGACAAGCAGAGGGTAATCAGAGATCTAAAACCAGAAAAGGGTAGCCTAATACCACAGTGCTTGACAGTGCATTGGATGAGGTCATTTACTGTTTGCTGTCTAGTGAGAGCAAGAAGGAAGTGCTATTGACTTTCACAGTGCCTTCAGCAGATTCTCCTTACCTGTTCTAAATATTACTGATGTTCTGCTGAGTTCTCCTTTTATGTACATAATGAAGCAAGCTAGGTTTCACAGGAAAGGAAGGACATCCATTCACAGAAGGAATTAAAGAACTTCAGTATCTATTTTTAAGTATCATAGTATAAAACAACTAGGTGAAATACAGAGGTTTTGTTAACTTCTTTTCTGTTCACTTACTATCCAGTATAGCTTTCAGATCTGTGTGTGTGGATGATGCCTTCCATTTCTCAAAACTCATTTTAAGTCCCACAACCTTTAAGAAGTTTTCTTGACTAAATAGTTATACTCTCATCATTTCCAGAACAAAAACAAGCAAAACACCTTCCACTCTTTGTCTATGGTATGTTGTGAATGAGGAATTAAAAATTATTTTTATAACCGGATCTCCTTTGGGTTAGCATTTGAAATTAGTGTGCTATAGAATGCAGGATTGCTGAGCCAGAAAAAGTTAGAAGAGATTTGTTTTAGAAAGTCTCTGGGTACATCAGATCTTCTGGAGACTGTGTAGTTTATGAAAGCCCTCACTTATTCATCAAACTTTGGTCTCTTATGCTACAGTGCCAGAAACAATGCCATAGTATGATATTCCAGCATAAATGTATATATGGCAAAAACCAAACCCAGTAGTGACAGTGGTATCAGGACAAGGAGGACATAAGGGATACATGTAGTTCCAGAGTCAGGTCCAAATGCTGGAAATTAAAGTGAACCAAGATTTGAGATACTGCTGTGTCATCTTAGGCATAGTGGTCAACTCTTTTTTATCTCAGTTTTCTCATGAAGTTGTTCTGTTGGATCAGTTGCCCCTGGGGTCCACTCTGTTGAGGTGAGAAAAATAAACTCTCTCTAATAGGTGTTCCTAAAGCTAAATTTATTTAATTAAGAAAAAAAATCTATTATTATGAGATTGTCTTTCATTTTTTCTTCATTAATATCCTTCTTTAAAAAAATAGATTATTTTTTAATGACCTTTACTTGTCAAATAAAAAATAAAGATAACTTTTCCTCCAGATACTTGTTTTGAAATTTTACTGGTCAATGAATTCTAGGAGGGGACTGGATAGTTTCTACTGTTGCATACATAGAAATTTTGTTTATTATAAAAGTATACTGTCTGAGTTTAACATTGTCTCAACCTCAAAGATATGACAATAAAAAAAGAACAGAGGGGAAACTTGTTGGTTCCTCAAGCAAGAACCAAGAGTGTAGGATTGTGACTGCCATGGTCTAATATTCAGCTTTGTGGGGCCCTAAAACTATTTTGTCAGATTTGATCAAGTTTTAGTTTTTAATAACCAACCAGTTATTAAAAACTGGTTCATTTATATTGAATAAAACTTCTAGCTAGACCAGATGCTGGAGGTGATTGGTGGACCCATTGTCTCTCAGTAGCAAAGTCCAGAGTATAGCAGAAACTTGCTGAAAGGTCATGAAATTAAAGCTAAGTGGGAAGGAGGGGTATTGAGACAATTCCTTAGTGACCTTGACTTATGGTGTGAATGTTGTCCATTCTCTCAGTCACATTTGTGAAACGTCTTCTAGAGTGAATCACGTTTGTAGATCAATTAATCTCATTCATGTATTGGTACTTAGTAGCTTTGCTTTCACTTTAGCTCAGGTTCTGGGGGTACCTAGATTACAAATCTAGTGTAATGAATTGTGCTTAATGAAGATAAAGGTAAGAATTACAAATATTACCCAACATAGGGTTGTAGTGAGAATTAAATGTATGCGCCTGGGACACAGCAAGTCAAAATAAAATAATTAGAATAAGTATTTTTTTGGCTAGGAAAATTAATGCTGAAAATTTATTAGAAAAAATACAAACAAGGGATTAAGATGAGTTTGTAAAAAAGGTCTACTCTTGGATGTGCTTTCTTTGTCTACTAAATAAGGTAGGTAGCTTCAAACTATATTCACTTTCAGTTGTACTCCCTTCGTGTTTTGTGTATGCAACCTTTACTTAAAACTGAAAATAAAAGCCTAATACATTGTGTTACTTAACAGTCATTGTTTAATTTAAGACTGAAAGGAGCTGTAAAGAACTGTTCTTCCCTGTCTACCACAAATAATCTATTCCTGCTTTTATGTATGTATGTATGTATGTATGTATATTTATTTTTTGAGTCAGACTCTCACTCTGTCACCCAGGCTGCAGCGCAGTAGCACGCTCACAGTTATGACAGCCTTAACTTTCCAGGCTCAGATGATCCTTCTGCCTCAGCCTTCCAAGTAGCTGGAACTACAGGCACACCAACCATATCCAACTTGTTTTTTTGACTTACTGTAGAGACGAGGTCTCCCTCTGTTCTAGGCTGGTCTCGAATCCCTGGGCTCAGGCAATCCTCTTGTCTCCACCTCCAGAAGTTTTGGGATTACAGGCATGAGCTCCTGCACCTGTCCTATGCAGGCTTTTAAAAACCTTGAAAAGGTGATTAGATAGCCATCCTGCTTTGTTTCAGCTGTAACTTTGAGAGCTTTTTCTTCCAGGTGTCTGTTGAGTTGAAAGTCTGTCTTGTTCTGTTATGATAAAACCTTGGCAGAATGGTTTATGTTCTTTCTCACATGAATTTTTGAATTTGGCCTTGTGATTTTTAATGTATGTTTTATTTTGAAAATGTCAAGCAATCTCACAGCTTTGGGGGGAAGAAGTGGGGTTTAAATCCACAATAAATGAAAAGAAAAGTCATAGTTGTCAGCCAGTTTTCGGCAGTTGTTGGAATTTGCTTGCACAAAGACAAATAGGGTTTGCTCATCCTTGGATCAAATTTCTTATTATTTTTTTGCCACGCTTAATCATCAATTTTCATACTATTCAGTGACCTCCAATATGCCACTCATGACTTTTAAAAGGCAGTGCCAGTATAATTCAACAGTGAGTGAAAACTGCTAAGAATGTTATAGTGTACATTCTAGGGAATTATTCAATTTATGCTGTATTATGAGTTGTAGAAATGATTTTGAGGGGTAGTTTTAGGGAAAGTGCTTGGATTTTCAATGTGTTTTGAAAACTAAACTTTCTAGCTACTTTTTGGATGCTGTATTAGTTTATTAGGGCTGTCATAAGTACCACAGACTGCATAACTTGGACAGACACTTATTCCTCACAGTTCTGGAGGCTAGAAGCAAAAGGTAAAAGTGTCATTGGGGTTGATTTCTTCTGAGGCATCTCTCCTTGGCTTGTAAATGGCTGTGTCTTCACATGTCTTTCCTCTGTGCATGTCTGTGTCCTAATCTTTTCTTTTAAGGACACCAGTCATAATAGGTTAGCACCCACCCCAGTGACCTCATTTAGCCTTATTTATCTCTTTATAGACCCTATCTCCAAAACAAAAGTCACATTCTGAGGTACTGGGGGTTAGGGGACACAATTTGACCCATAAGAGATGCCTTTAATTAGTAAATTTCATGTGGGTAGGAATTTAGTTAGAATGTTCATTTTATGGTTATGAAAAGCAACCATGAAACTCAGTTTTTCAGCTACGTGAGTGGGAGTGCTACACATAGGCCAGACTCATACCTCTGGAGTATCTTGATTTGACTCTGAGCTAGACATCGGATTAAAAGATTAATTTTCCTTTTACCCAGCTTAAAACTTTATTTTGTTTAAGAAATCACCACTTTCTCTGTGTGAAAGTGCTTGTGTATTGTACTTTTTTTGTAACCTCTCAATCCATTGCCTTAGCCCTTAGGATTAGCTACTTCATAAATGAAACTTGTGGCAGGAGAAAGTTATAGAACAACCAAAAAAAAGTTTTAACAACTCATACGTGTACTTTCTTTTCTCTGAGAATATCTGTTTACTTAGAAGCATCAACTAAATATTTGCTTGTCCCCCAGAAGGAGATTTTAGTAAGTGATCTTTTAAAGGTTAGCATAAAACACCATCTCTGTTTCTTTCTTTCTTTTTTTAACCTTGAGATTTTTTATTTTAAAGATGTGGTATACAATTCAGGATTAGGTATACAAGTGGACATCGAACAGGTAAAGTTTGGGCCTCCCTTTGATCCCCACTTTGCCTGGTTTGAGATCAGTTATTCTTATTGATGTTTTGCCCCCTTTACACCCACACCCTGGCAGTATCCCACTACTGCCAATCCCTTTATTATAGTATTATGGTAAATATATACTTATGAGTGAAAACCTTTGGTGCTCTGTTTTTTGTTTCTGTGATAGATCACTGAGTATTATAGACTCTAAATACATCCAAGTTGCTGTGAAGTTCATATGTTTGTCCTTCTTTATGGCTGTGTAATATTCCATTGTGTATATGTACCACATTTTTTTTTATCCTGTCCAGTTTCAACAGGCAGCACAATTGGTTCCATGTTTTTTCTCTTGTGAATAGTGCTACAGTAAACATGCTTGTGCAGGTATCTTTTTTGGAGAATGATTTGAGTTCTTCTGGGTATATTCCCAGTAGTGGGATTGCTGGATCATATGGAAGGCCAATTTCTAGTTCTTTTTGAAATCGCCACATTTTTCCATAGAGGTTGAACTAGTTTGCATTCCCACCAGCAGTGTGAAAGTGTTCCCTCTTCTCTGCATCCTTGCCAGCATCTGTTGCTTTTTGTTTTATTAATGATGACCATTCTTACTGGGGTTAGATGGTATCTCCATGTGGTTTTGATGTGTATTTCTCTGATGATTAGTGAGACTGAACAATTCATGTGTCTTTTGGCTGCCCTTATATTTTCTTTTGAGAAGTGTCTGTTCATGTCTTTTGCCCACTTTTTAATGGGGTAGTTTGTTTTTTTCCTTTTGGCACATTTGAGTTCCTTGTAGATCCTTTGTGGCAGATATTTTTTTCCCATTCTGTGGAGCTGTCTCCCAGCTCTCTTGATGGTTTCTTTTGCTTTGCAGAAGCTTTTCAGTTTAATGAGGTCCCACTTGTCTATCTTATCTCTCTCTCTCTTTTTTTTTTTTAGTTGGAGTCTCACTCTGTTGCCCAGACTGGAGTGCAGTGGCACTCTCCCGGCCACTGCAGCCTCAACCTGCTGGGCTCCGGCGATCCTTCCGCCTCAGCCTTCCAAGTAGCTGGAACTACAGGCGCACGCTATCACACCCGGCTAATTTTTTTGATTTATTGTAGAGATGAAGTCTCGCCAAGTTGCCCAGGCAGGTCTCGAACCCGCGGGCTCAGGCAATCTATTCACCTCAGCCTCCCAAAGCACGGGATTACAGCCTGAGCCACCGAGCCCAGCTTATTTTATCTCTTATGGCATGGTCATCTGGGGTTTTAATCAGGAATTGGTTGCCTACTCTGATTTCTGTAAGGGTGTCTCCTGCGTTTTCTAAGATTCTTACAGTTTGAGGTTTTACGTTTAGGTCTTTGATCCCTTTAGAGTTGATTTTTGTTTGTGGTGATAGGGGTCCTGTTTCATTCTTCTGCATGTGGTCAGCCAGTTTTCCCAGCACCATTTACTGAATAGGTTCTCCTTTTCCTAGTGATTGTTGAAACACCATCTCTTAATTATAGTTTTTTGGAATGAAAGGAGGAAGATTGTTTGCTTGAGAAGGGGAGAAATCTTGCAAAAATTAGGGTATAATTTACCCAAGAAAAATGTAAATTATGGTCATTTACTGAAAATGCATATATTATGACTCTAGTCTCTATAGTAAGAAACTTGTTGAAAGATCCCTTCACGAAGAAGATAATATGAAAACGTACTGTAAAGTGCTCTGGAATTGATTTCCTTAGAATACTAATGGAAAATCTGAGAACAATTGTTGAAGATCCAACTAAGAAGAGCATATATATGAGTTTACTTTTGAGACAGGGAAGAGGTTGTTTATTGAGCATGTGACTTCTGACCATTAAATACATACATAGTGTCTATTCTCTCATTTGCCCCCTATTTTTGTAAGTAAGAAAACTGAGAGATATGAATATACAGAAACCAGAGTAGCATTCTCTGCTCTAAGGTAGGTCTTTATAAATAATAGTGTCATATCTTTATCGTATCTTATTAACTTTTCCAGAATGTTGTTGTACCAACAAGGTAATATAAACACAAACCAATGTGACAGGAAATTCTAACTATGTGTAAATTAATGTTGTAGCAGTGAGAATGTTAAATGAGTGGTTAACTTATAATTTTAAATGATTCTTTGCATCCTTTGAGTTGTATGTTTTGATCTTTGTAATGATTGTGTCTGCTTTCTGGTTCCTCCATTTTTATTCTTTTGTTCACAGATTTATTCCTTTTAGCTTTGAGCCTTTGACTTATATCTTTTTTGTTTGTTTTGAGTTGGAGTCTCACTCTGTCACCCAGGCTGGAGTGCAGTGGCCGCTCCCGACCACCGCAGCCTCGACCTGCTGGGCTCCGGCAATCCTTCCGCCTCAGCCTTCCAAGTAGCTGGAACTACAGGCGCGCTCTACCACACCCGGCTAATTTTTTGATTTATTGTAGAGATGAGGTCTCGCCAAGTTACCCAGGCGGGTCTCGAACCCGTGGGCTCAGGCAATCCACTCACCTCAGCCTCCCAAAGTGTGGGATTACAGGCTGAGCCACCGAGCCCGGCTGACTTATATCTTTTTAACTGATTTACTAATTTAGCTAATTCCCCCACATTTTCCTTTTAGTCTTACTGGAAAAGTCAGTTCTTTGATAAGCCACTCCCTTTTTTTCCAAAGAGAATTGCTATCTGCCTTCTCACCATAGGGGTAGTGAAGGTACATGTAGATGGAGAGCTAAGGTAGATCAGAGTAACCTGAACTGGGTCAACGCTTTCATTGCCTAGTAATAACCTACGAATAATTTATCCTTCATGGTCCCAAATCGTACGCTTTACAGGTTCTGGCATAGAAAAGGATGCTTTTCTTTAATATATTATTTGTTTGTTTTTAACCTAATATTAAGATAAAATCAAAACCAAGAAGAGGCTGGGCACAGTAGCTCATGCCTATAATCCCAGCACTTTGGGAGGCTGAGGCAGGAGGATTGTTTGAGGCCAGCCTAGGCAACATAGAAAGACCTTTCCTCTACAAAAAAAATTTTAAAAATTAGCTATGTGGTACACGTCTGTAGTCCTAGCTAAGTGGGAAGCTGATGCAGGAGGATCTCTTGAGTTTCGGGAGTTTCAGGAGTTTGAGGCTGTGGTGAGCGATGATTGTGCCACTGTACTCCAGCCTGAGCAACAATGTGACACTTTGACTCCAAAAATTAAATTAAAATAAAATAAAACCAAGAAGAAAACCAAAAAGGGTCTGTTAACAAATATCAAAATATAGCATACACAGTAATAAGTTCCAATAGTATAGAAAGGAATAAAACAAGGATAAAACATGCTTTCTTTGCCTGTTCCAGTTTGTCTCTCCAGAGGTTCTTGTGGTTGTTTCTAGAAAAAAACAATTTATGCATATTCCTACATATCTTTTTCTTATTTTTACATTTGCACAATAAGGACCACACAGTACACACTGAGATACCTCATGCAAACTACATCTTAGAGCGCTTTAGGCACATAAATATGTGCCACATTTTAAAATGGCTGTATACTATGTATTCTTATGAATTTATCACTATTATGGATACTTGGATTCCTTTTGACTATTACAGATGTTGCGATAAATGACAAAATATACTTTTTAAGAGATGAATAATATTTTTATAATGAACTATGTAGAGAGAGAGGGAGGGTAATAGTCCTGATAAGTCTTTCTGTACCTTCTTTGCAAGACTGGCATCAAAGATTAATGGAATTTTTTTTTTTTTTTTTTTTTTTTTTTTGAGTTGGAGTCTTACTCTGTCGCCCAGGTTGGAGTGCAGTGGCATGCTCACGGCCACTGCAGCCTCGACCCGCTGGGCTCAGGTGATCCTTCCGCCTCAGCCTCCCAAGTAACTGGAACTACAGGCTCGTGCCACCATGCCCGGCTAATTTTTTTTTTATTTATTGTAGGTATGAGGTCTTGCCAAGTTGCCCAGGCGGGTCTTGAACCCACGGGCTCAGGCAATTCACTCACCTCAGCCTCCCAAAGCGCGGGATTACAGGCTGAGCCACCGAGCCCAGCTATTTTATTCCTTTTGATAGCTGAATAATATTCTGTGATGTGTGTGGATGGGCGAGTGGGGGGTAGATAGATTGATAGGTAGATAAATAGATAGATATCACAGTTTCATTATTCTCTGATCAGTTGATGGGCATTTAAATTGATTCCATATCTTTGCATTTGTGAATTGTGCTGCCATGAACATGTGAGTGCAGGTGTCTTTTTTGTATAATGACCTCTATTCTCTGTTCCTTTGACTGAATGAAAGTTTTGAGCAGAGTTTATTTCAGCTGACTTAGAACTTTTCCAAAACATAAATTTTTTTTAAATACAAAATCATTTTTTAACTTGCCCCTTCCTTGGATATTTGAGAAACATCCAGTAATAAGCAATACTTGATAGTCATGAGAGCTATCTGAAATCTGTCTGACATTTTCCTCAGGAAAGCAGTGAGGATCTATGTTACAGAGATCTATATTATATGCACTGATATAATTTGAAATAGGTGAGGAGAAAGGTGCTTCGTACATCTTTTATGTATAGGATAGAGTGGCTCCCTTTTGCATTCTGTTAACATCTGGGTTCTGGTTTCATCGATATGCTTACTTTGTAGAAAATTAATTTATGTTTTTTTTTAACTTTTCTATATATGTCATATGTCAAATTTTACACTGAAAATAATGTATACATTATTATAAGTTAATTGGACATTCTCATGTGCTCTAGAATGTCATTGTTTTTATTTTTTTAACGTTAATTTATATTAATTACTTGATTTGCAGTTTTTGATAGCTGCAGACTTTATACATCTATAGCTTATTTTCCCTTAATATGGAAAAATGTCTCCATAGCTGTCAGAATTTTATCTCAGGATTTCATTATGATTTCTTTTTATATTGCCCAGCTTAATTTTACAGTGTATAATCAAAGTTTGAAAATACACGTTTGAAGATTTTGAGGGTACTTGATTATAACTTTTGTTCTACAGCACTTACTGTTCCTAAAACTGTGTTTATCTTTGAAGTAATGGAAGCCATGAAAGTTTTCATGTTGATTTTGTCATTTTTAAAAGCTTATTCTTTTCAAGTGTCTGCTTCCTCAGAAATCCAAGCAACATCAATCAACTTTTTAAGATTGACAGAACCTGACTGGGCATGGTGGCTCACGCCTGTAATTCCAGCCCTTTGGGAGGCTGAGGCAGGAGGATTGCTTGAGCCCAGGGGTTTGAGACCAGCCTGGGGAATATAGCGAGACATCCTCTCTGCAAAAAAATTTAAAAATTAGCTGTGTGTGATGGTACATGACTGTATTCCCAGCTACTCAAGAGACTGAAGCGATTAAATGAGCAGATTGTTCTTAAACAACCATCTGCTTTTGTGATATCATTTGTCTTTCTTATCTGCTTAAGTCAGAAAATATCTTTCACTCCTGAACCTAAGTCCTATTAAAGTGAAACCCTAACTTCTTGAGAGAGGTTTTATGTTGTTTTAATCTATTTGCTCAAATACTTTGGTGAACTCCAGGGCCATTTAGTAGTGTAGAAATGATATATTTTGGTATGAGATATAGTTTCCTTTTGGAAGATACATGGTATTTCTGAGTTATACTTAGTTAGCATTTATCTAGACAGATAAGAATAAAAATACTAGTCGGGTTCGGTGACTCAGCCTGTAATCCCGTGCCTTGGGAGACTGAGGTGAGTGGATTGCCTGAGCCCGCGGGTTCGAGACCCGTCTGGGCAACTTGATGAGCCCTCATCTCTACAATAAATAAAAAATTAGCTGGGCGTGGTAGCGCATACCTGTAATTCTGGCTACTCGGAAGGCTGAGGCGGAAGGATCACCTGAGCCCAGCAGATTGAGCCTGCGGTGACCAGGATCGGCCACTGCACTCCAGTCTGGGTGACAGAGTGAGACTCCAACTCAAAAAAAAAGAATAAAAATACTGACCAGTTTGTGAGTTTTTGTAGTGACTCCTTAAAGGTACTTAGGCCACTCAAATGCCCTTTCCCTCCACGCCTCCCCACCTCAACTTCCTCATCTTCCTCCTCTCTTCATATTGTACCTTCCACGTGACCAGTGCAGCAATGGCCATGTTACATTATCCTTATTCATTTATAGGACCCTCTGGCCTTAAAGGTTGCTAGTCCCTTGGGGTCAGGGCTGTGTACTGTTTATTCACAGTGCCCAGCAAGATCAGGCATTCAAGAAATGTCTGTTGAATAGAATTGAGGTATTTGGACAGGCTGGGGTTATAAGAGCCAGTTTGTTTCAGGGAAGACATTTTCTCAAAAGTTTCCTGATTTATGCCGCTATGTGGGAAAAAACAGCTTGCTGGTTTAAGTTTATACTGCCGTTTGCTGAGTATACAGATATACCCTCCCACCCCCACCCCACTCTCTTGGACCTTTGATTACCTTTTCTTTTCCCCTGGCTACACCCTACTTGGCAATAAAAATACCAATCCTTTTACTTTTCAACATTTGAGACTTGGTAGGATATTTGATTAGCGACAGAAAACTGTTGGCTAAAAAGAAGTTTATACCTTGTTTAAAGATTTCATCTGTTAGAATTTTCTTTTATAAGAAATTAACTTATACTGTAGGAATACTGTGAAATTGCTATTTGTCCTCTGGTGGTGAAAAAGTCATAAATTAAATATATCTACTCAATTGCTAGTTACCAGGGAATTATGAGAGAAAATATGATTAATATGGTAATAGTTGATTTAGATCATGTTACATACCACCTTAGTTTCATAATAGTTTGAACCTTGGGGCAATAATTACAATAAAAGTTTATCTTAAAACAAGTGCGATTCAATAAAGCTTCAGAGTGCCCAAGAATGTATTAAATTGGCCTCTTGCTATCCAGTTCCTTATTTCTGAGACATTTACCAGGAAATGAAGAATATACCTACAGTTTTTCAGTTTCAAGCCGGTAGATGAATCACAGTTGGTTCTTTTGACAATGTTTGAAAGGTTGTTTTGTTTTTTGTTTTTTTGTTTTTCTCATTTGACATGCAGCAAGGACTTATGGGCGAAGGAGAGGTAACATTATTGTTTCTAACTTTTAAATGTATCTGTTGTGTTTGGAGAGGACTCAAGTTTGCTCAGTTTCTAACCTTTTGTGGGGAAGGGGAGAGGGGAAATGAGGTACAGCTTTGATTCTTTCATAGTTGTTGTGTTATAACATTATTATTTAATAATAACATTATTATTATTTGAAGGGGCTAATGAACTCTAAAGAAATTATCAGAACAATAGGTTTTGGATTTGAATAAAAATGATTTTCCTATTTATATTAGAAACTCAATTTATTTATATCTGAATATTTGCTCTTTTTTTCTTTCTGCAAGGAGTTTCTTAAGGAAAAAAAAAGAATCTTTAAAAAGGAAAATATAGCCAGACTAATCTCAAAATACCTCATTGTCTTGAAGGTTCAATTATACTTAAGTACCTTATCTCTACTTTCTTTTTTTTTTTTAGCTAAGTAAGCGTAATACATTTGGTTTAAGATGAGATAAGCTAAATAAATGACCGATCCTATAAACATCAAACAGTGAGGGTGGGGGAAGCTCTAGAAATTTTAGGGAATTTTAAAGAATCGTTTCCTAGAGGTGCCTGAATAAACCTTATTCTTGCCACCTGAAATAGTTTTGCCTTTTTACAAGAAAGTAAGACAGCTAAATAGCTTAGATTTTAAATATCAGTGATTTTTGAAGACCATTCAGGAAATAACCTCTAGTTGTGTGTGTGTGTGTGTGTGTGTGTGTGTGTGTGTGTGTGTGTGTGTGTGTTTGTGTGTTTTAAGCAGGATTTATTGAGAGAACAGAAAAGCTCCCACAGTGGGAGGGGACCCAAGGGGGTTGCCCAAACCTCTAATTTTGTAATCATTTTTTGTCTTCATCTGACATATGGTATTATAGGATAAATTTGTAACAGATCTGTTATTATTTGTGTTTAGTTATGGAAGTTGAAGACAAGTGTGGCAACAAAAGGACATTGGAATGTTTCAGTAAAGGAAGAACACTTAGCAAATTCCTCATGTAGTACCTAGAAGGAAATTGGCAGCCTGCAAAGTGATAAAACAGTACTTGAGAGATTCTGCAGTTATTTGTAGGTCTGTGTTTTCCTTATGATTTACAAGTTTATATTTTGCTGTCAGGTAAATATGGGAAGACTGTTTCACGTTGGCATCTCTGGTGTTTTCTGCTTATATATTCTGGATGATAAGATTTCCAAGCAGCAAACTGAGTGACTGGTTTTTAGAAATAGATAGTAGCTTAGCAAGCTGATAATTACCCAGCTTATAATAAATATATCTTTAGCATGCCTAACAGTCTTAAATTCTATAAGACTACACACTGAAGTTAGATAACAACATTAAGTGGTTTTTGATTATACCCCATTAGTTAAGGTAAACTAAAATGAGCACTCCCCTTAAAAGTCTGCTTGTTCATCTTAAGCACATTCTCAGAGGAAATTACGCAGGCTATACTGTTTGATCTTTTAAAGAAATGTAAGTGGTCCAGTGTCTTACAGCCAAGTGTAATACTCAGGGTACATGTCTAGGTTGCCAGTGGCATGGGGCCCTGCCAAGCCAATTGCTTTCTGAAGAGTGCTCTCCTGCTGTGCTTCAACTCACCTCACTTGAGTCTCTGAACCCCAGTGGGATACTTAAGCAGCCTCTGTTTAACCATGTACCTTCTCTCTGACTCAGTGGGAACTTGAAGGAATTCAAGAGCGTATCTAAGTGACTGTGTTGTTCAGTGAGAAAAATAAAAGCAGCAGTTGTGTTGAATCTGCCGTTTTCCTTGTCTTTGTGCACGATCATCTGTGGTGAGGAGCATTTTCTGTTAGCTTTTTTCCTGCTTTTATTCCAGGTCAGTCCTCACTGTTTCCAATGGAAGATGGGTTCTTGGATGATGGCCGTGGAGATCAGCCTCTTCACAGCGGCCTGGGCTCTCCGCACTGCTTCACTCACCAGAATGGGGAGAGAGTGGAACGATACTCTCGCAAGGTGTTTGTGGGCGGATTGCCTCCAGACATTGATGAAGGTACACTAAAGGAGAGCTGTGGGTAGCAGGGGGCCCAGATGGTGGCACAGCAGGGAACTCAGAGACAGTAGTTACTCTCTTCATAAGGATAGTCTTATCTGGCTCCAGGTGTTGAGTCTCAACTACATTGTTCTCTTGTCCCACCTTCCTATGGTAGTTCACACAAGGAAGGGGAGTAGGGCTATGTGAGCCAACTGAAGCAAGGGATTGGATGACAGGTAAAAGAGTACACATCCCTGGGAAAAATTCCGAGGATTCCACTGTGGTGGGCAAACATGGGTGCTGACTGCCTTTCATCTATGTGCTGCCTTGGCCAAATTTGGTTAGCATTTTCCTATTTTTTCCCACCTTTTATAAGTACTCCATAACTATATAATTATTTAGAAATTGAAGATCTTAGATCAAGCATGAACTTTTGGAAAATATAGCCTACGGTTGTTTTATGAGAAAGGGGAACTTGTTTACAGTAGTTGACAAGACCGAAGGTCTCTACTTGTATAGAGATTACATTCTTTTGGAGGAAGGCCTATAAACAGTGTGTAAACATGCAAGAAAATGTTAGAGAACAAGTATTGAAAAGCAAACAGGACAATGTGATCTAACAATGCAGAGTCTCTTAGGCTAGGTGGCTAAGGAAATCCACTCTGAGGAAGTAATATTTAGGCTAAGGCCTGAATGCAGAGTCACCCATCTAAAGATTTGGAGGAACTAGTTGTTCTGGAATATGCTATTTATCTGTGGGTCCAGGTAACATTAATAAAAATCAAACTAGCAGACTTTATAACAATCACATATCCTTAATGCTTTCCTGATTTCTTGTCTTGGCTTTTTGAATGAAAATTGAAATAAACTAATTCATGTTAAGAAGAATAGAATAGATTTCTTTAAAAACCTAATAAAATAACTTTATATTTAGGCTGGGATCAAATTTATCAAGTCACTTCATTTTCCTTAAGATGATCAACCTTTTGAGAGGTTGACACAAAAGTGATTCTAAAAAGTCAAAGATTGAAATAAACAAAGGGAGCCGGGCTGGTGGCTCAGCCTGTAATCCCGCGCTTTGGGAAGCTGAGGTGAGTGGATTGCCTGAGGCCGCGGGTTCGAGACCCACCTGGGCAACTTGGCGAGACCTCATCTCTACAATAAATAAAAAATCAGCCAGGCATGGTAGCGCGCGCCTGTAGTTCCAGCTACTTGGAAGGCTGAGGCGGAAGGATCGCCAGAGCCCAGCAGGTCGAGGCTGCAGTGGCCGGGAGCAGCCACTGCACTCCAGTCTGGGCAACGGAGTGAGACTCTAACTCTAAATAAATAAATAAATAAACAAACAAATAAATAAATAAATAAATAACAAAGGGATTTTCTTCAGTCTGCAATAAAATGTCTTGGTGGAAGCTGTGCTGAAATTTTAGGCTTGTCTGAGTCAATTTCCATGCTGCCCTCGGAGAGCATAGCTTGGAGAACATTGTGTTCTATAGAATTGTGCACTAAAAATTACAAGGCTTATGAAAAAGATAGGGTAAATCACTTAAAATAGGACAAATCACTTAAAACCTAATGATCTGCGCACATGAAGCAGGGACAAAAAGAATGCATACCTTGGAAATATCTTGGACAGTTCAGGCAAGTAGCCCAGCATGCTTGGGATTGCCTTGAGGAATACTGGAAATGTACAAAGCCAGTAGAGCAGAAAGGCTGGCCTGTAGGCTTGTAGACAGGCAGATGGAAAGGGGCTTCTAAAGTACAGACTAAATTGCCAGGAGACAAGGGCAAGGTTGGGGGCACACCTCCCTGGCAAGAGTGCCCTGGTTGCTGTACTTATTCTTAATGTTCTCATAGTAGAGCTGGAAGGGCTTCTGCCTGTGAACCTTCCTAATGAAGTTTGTCTTTCTGTCCTCACTGTGCCAACTCACCTGGTCAAGGAAAAATCACTTATGAACCAGTACAGCTTCCACGTTATGTTGATATTGTTCCTCTATTTGCCAGACTCACACGAGCTAAACACTATAGAAACAGGTGTTACAGCCCCTCACAATCTGGGAGAGAGGAAAACAGTTCTCCTGGGCTAGAATTTAAACATTCCCCATCTCTCTTTTCTGTTCCTCTCTCCTGACCTATTACCAGCTCTTACCTACACATGCTTACCTACTCTTTTCAGAAATCTCTTGAAGATTTACCTTCCTCTAATATCATTAGTTGTCCAAATATATAATGCAGCATAACTAGTGCCATTTAAATTAATAGTAAAATATGATCAGGCCTTCCTTTTCTATCTTTTTTCCCTTCCATTTTTTCTTTTTTTCTCTATTTCTTCCTCCTATGCTCAGAGATATTTCTGCCAAGGAAGTGGATTGGTGAGGGGGAAGAGGGCGTCAAGTGTGTGTGTGGAGGGGACTTACTGAGAGGCCCCAGCAGGAGTATACATGGTGTCCAGGAAACCAGGCAACAAGGGCTAGAGTGCAAAGTTGCAAAGTAGAGGAAGATTGCAGGGTTGCTAAAAGATTGATTGCACTGAGCAAGTAAATAAATGTTTTACAGATAATGGGAGTTAGGTTTCTCACCTTGAGAAGTGAATATAAACATAGAAAGGGAAAAGCCATGAGATGTTGGAGTGGAATTGAAATACCCATGAGATGTTGGAGTGGAATCAAAATATCAACACTGGCTGAGCGTGGTGGCTTATGCCTGTAATCCCAGCACTTTAGGAGGTCGAGGTGGGAGGATCGTTTGAGGCTAGGAGTCCAAGACTAGCCTGGACAACATAGCAAGACCTGGTCTCTACAAAAATTTTTTTTTTTTAAATTAGCCAGGAATGGTGATGTGTACCTGTAGTCCCAGCTACCTAGGAGTTTAAATTGGAGGGATCACCTGAGCCCAGCAGGTAAAGGCTGTGGTGAGCTGTGATCATGGCATTACACTCCAGCCTGGGTAACAAGTGAAACCCTGAGTCAAAAAAGAAAAAGAAAAAGAGAAAGAAAATATCAATATGAACTCATTGGTTTTTATAAATACACACAGATATAGAAATAGTTATAAGTGTGTATGTGTGTGTATTCATGAAAAGACTTAGAAATAATGAATACCCACTAGCAATGAGCATATAGAGTACTCAGATCTTAGTTTCTAAAAATCTTTTACCACTAAAAGAAACATCTTGAAAAAAATGACTGAGTCTTGACTGGGGCAGGGCAAGAATAAAATGAGCCTTCTTTTTTTGTTGTTTTTTTTTTTTTTTTGAGTTGGAGTCTCACTCTGTCGCCCAGACTGGAGTGCAGTCGCCGCTTCTGGCTACCGCAGCCTCGACCTGCTGGGCTCCGGCGATCCTTCCGCCTCAGCCTTCCCAGTAGCCGGAATTACAGGCATGCGCTACCACGCCCGGCTGATTTTTTTGATTTATTGTAGAGATGAGGTCTCGCTGCCCAGGCGGGTCTCGAACCCGCCGGCTCAGGCAATCCACTCACCTCAGCCTCCCAAAGGCATGGGATTACAGGCTGAGCCACCGAGCCCGGCAAAATGAGCCTTCTTACACTAGAAAGTATGAAAAGACTTAAAGAATGATGGGGACAGGTCAGAAGAACATAGGACTACTTTTTGAGACAAATTGAGCATCAAAATAAATAAGGAGAGAATTGGATTACAACCCAATGAATAAAATAGATTCATACTGATATAAATAAATGAACAAATACATGAATGATGGCAATAGATGACCACCATTTGGCAACCATCATTGTGGTGGTTGATAAAAGCAAGAGTCTTCAAGGGATGCCAAAGCTTATGAAGGAACAAGAGTATTGGTGAGTTATACGATATCTGCTTGTAAAGTACTAAGCAGTGATTTCCTCTTGGTAGAGAAACCAGGCTGATACAACTTGACCTGGCGATCGAGATTAATATGCCCAATGGTAGGGCAGGATGACAGAGTGTCATTACGGTGGTATTCCTGTTTGGAATGCGCAGCATGAGTCTGGTCAGGAGGAACTAGAGTACAGACCCAGGTCGAGGGTCACTGTCTTAAATCTGTTTGGGCTGGAATACAAAAATAATAGATATTTATTTCTCACCCTTTTGGAGGCTGGGAAGTCCAAGATCAAGTTTCCAGCATATTCAATGTCTGATGAGGGCCTGCTTTCTCACAGATGATTATTTCACATGACAGAAGGTCTCTCTGGGGCCTCTTTTATAAGGGCACTAATCTCATTGATGAGGGCTCCACTCCCATGACCTAATCACCTACCAAAGACTTCACCTCCAAATACTCACTGGGGATTAGGTTTCAACATACAAATTTTTTTTCTGAGGGGGGACGTCAACATTCAGCCCAAGTAGTCGGCCTGCAGAAGTGAAAGACAGGAAATAATGTGGAGTTGTTCCATTTCAATTGAAATGGACTGATGTTCTAGGGATGTGACAACTAAATGCAACCTGTGTTCTGGATCAGAAAGGATATTGTTGGGATAGTTTGAAATTTAAATGGCATTTGTGAATTGGGTAGTAGTATTGTATTTATGTTGATTTCATAATTGGGAGGGTAATATGGTGGCATAAAGGGGTAACCTTACTTTGAGCACGTACCAACAGTTGTGTTTGGGATTACAGAGCATCATGTCAGATAAAAATGATGAGTGGATAGGTTGATTCATGCACATGAGGGAGGGAAGAGAAAAGTGAAGGAAAAGGGTGCAGGCAAATATGCAAAATACAAGTAGTTGGAGATTTAGGTGAAGGGATGCAGGAGTTCCTTGTACTGTTCTTGTAAATAGTAGATTTGAAACTATTTCTTTAAAAACTACTTTCAAAAAATGATTATAGAAAATTTAAA
Source organism: Cephalopachus bancanus (assembly GCA_027257055.1). NCBI lineage: Eukaryota > Metazoa > Chordata > Mammalia > Primates > Tarsiidae > Cephalopachus > Cephalopachus bancanus. Next base: position 1,688,934 of record JAPVLO010000007.1, read on the forward strand.
TCTACTTTTTTGCTTTGTTCATTAGATGAGATCACAGCTAGTTTCCGTCGTTTTGGCCCTTTGATTGTGGATTGGCCTCATAAAGCAGAGAGCAAATCCTATTTTCCTCCTAAAGGTAATTCTCAAGACTCATTATACCTACACAATTTATTTTTGTGTTGTTTAATGTATAGTCTTTCATAAATGCTTGGCTTCACTGTAAAATTTTTCATTGTTAAACTTCTATTTCCCCAAATACAGCTTTAAAATTTCTACCTAACATACTTTTAATTTGAATTTAATTTTACTCTAAAATGTGCTTCAAGATACTATCAAAATAAACTATATTTTGATATTATCAGATTTTTAGTATAAATATTCAGTATAAAAAATTTTAAACTATGGGGGGGAGGGGAAGGGAGAATGGGATTAATGGTAGTAAATGTTTGTCTGGGGATGGGGAGACACCTCTTATCAACAAGGGTGCCTGAACGAAGCATATTTGTATACCTAACCCTTAACTGTACCCCACAATATCATAATAAAAAATATTGATAAAAAAATTTTTTTTGACGGGGCATGAGATGCTAATGTCTGGCAACGTCAAGATCTGAGACTTATGTGGCTACAATCAACATCAAAGACCCGCAGCCTTGGACATTCCTTTTGGCCCAGACCCCTTTGGGCCCAAACCCCCCTTATCCCAAAGACCCTTAAATATACCCAATTCTTGGCCCTTCAATGCTGCGCTTGCCTCTGATTGTCAGCTCCCTTTCCAATCTGTGAAAGGTGAATAATAAACTTTACTTCCTTCTAATTCTTAAAAAAATAATTTTTTTTTTGCATTTTCTACTCCTTTTTCTTTCCTTGAGTTTTTGTATGTGTTTCCTTTCCCATGAAGAAATTGCCAAAAATAAGAAAACACATAGGTCTTTTTTTTTTCTTTTTTCTCAGGCTATGCATTCCTGCTATTTCAAGATGAAAGCTCTGTTCAGGCTCTCATTGATGCCTGTATTGAAGAAGATGGAAAACTCTACCTGTGTGTGTCAAGCCCCACTATCAAGGACAAGCCAGTAAGTGCAGTCTAGCATAAAATAGCTTCTTGGGTTTTGCCTCCATTCATCTGTTCTGTTTGAAAAACCCACAGACATCTTGATATGTTTGGTGTACTTAATTGACACGTGTAAGTAGAATATAAATTTTAAAAGTCTTGTTGTTGTTGTGTTCCTAACATTGAAATTCCAGATATTGGTGCATGTCATTTTGACACTGATGTTTGGTTAATTGAAATGTACCTGGTAAACCTTTACTTTGAAAATACTTAACTTGATGATGTATTTGATAAAGTAAACTGAATTTCCTCTGAATAATAGAACTCAAATCACAAGTATCTGTGTGTCTTTCTATCTCCTTTCTCACTTTAATCAAGATTTAACCCAATACTATCCTTCACTTTTTGCATATGGTACTCTCACAAAGTAGAATGAATCATGTATATGCAGATGTAGATATACTATGTACTTTTTGGAAAAGATTATTTAGCAACTGGCATGTTTTGGTGAGTAAAGCAACAATTTATTTATTGTCACTCAGCCAGCACCTAAAGCAAGATGGGTATAGTGCAGAATGGTGTCGTCAGTGGGTCTAGCTTCAGCAGTGATGTGTGGAGCTTTCCTTGGTGTCTTGGGGTTGTCCAGGTCAGAACCTTCTAAGAGTTCCTGTGATCTGAACTCTTTTAGCTTGACTTGTTATGTTCTCTGTGAATCCCCAACCATATCTGAATTTGGGGCCTCTGGCTTAGGACTTTGTAGGTGTGCATATTTAGGAATACCTAGCTATCAACCCATAGCCTTTGGTGTGGGCATTTGTAACAATAAATGCAAACAGTTTAAATGAAGTACATGATTCTTGATTGACTAAGCTAATGGATATACTGAAGTGTTTATCATAAAAAAGTCTGTTGCAAATATTATTAGTATCTTTATTTTGAAAACCTTTTTTGAAATAACACAATAGATTTGTTAGTATCAGGAGTCGTTTATATTTCCTGAGCATATACTGATGGAACACATAACCCTAGTTAACTTAGCTCTGTATACTGATTGGCATTATATACAATCCAAATTGAAATTATGTAGGTATTGTGGGGTTAGATAGTCTAAAGGCCCAAATAAGCTGAAAGACAGCTAATTAGCTTATAGATAATTAAGGTCATGTTAAGTGATTTGGCTTATAATAGATAATTAAATTAAACTTTCCACTTTGGTTTAGTTTACCCTTAAAAATGAAATGGACTGAGCCCAGTGGCTCATGCCTGTAGTCCCAGCGCTTTGGGAGGCTGAGGCAAGAGAATCACTTGAGGCAAGGAGTTTGAGACCAACCTGGGCAACATAGCAAGACCCCATCTCTACACACAAAAAAGTAAAAAGTCACCTGGGCCATGGTGATGCATGCCGGTAGTCCTAGCAACTCTGGAGACTGAGACAGAAGGATTTGCTTGAAACCAGATGCTTGAGGTTGCAGTGACCTATGATTGTGACATTGCACACCAGCTTGAGTGACAAAGCGAAACCTGTCTCTTATAAAAAAAGAAAAAAAAACTGAAGTGAAGAGTTGGAATACACTATTTTTAAGTCTTCTAGTTTTACAGCTTTTTTGATTTATAATGACATGAGTTATTTTAAAAATAAAATACTCTGTAATAATTTTTAACTCCCCCCTCCCATAAATTGCCTGTACTGAGAATGAGACATTTTGGTTTCCCCACTCCCTAGGTCCAGATTCGGCCTTGGAATCTCAGTGACAGTGACTTTGTGATGGATGGTTCACAGCCACTTGACCCACGAAAAACTATATTTGTTGGTGGTGTTCCTCGACCATTACGAGCAGGTATGATTAAACAAGCAAGAAAATCCTCTATTCCTTAACATAAGAAAAACAAAGGCTTTTCAGGATAAGTTCTTAAGCATTTGAGTTAATGTCCAAGAGTGCAAGTTCTAGAATCAAAATGTCTGGATTTAATTCATGTGCTCTGCTCCTGGTTAATAGTTGAGTGATCTTGAACAAATTACATAATTTTTCTAATTCTCAATTTTCCTATCTGTCAAATGGAGTGAAAAGAATATGTATTTCATAGCATTGTTTTGAGGATTAAACAAGATAACCAATGCAAAGTGCCTAGTGTGGTGCCACGTAACCAATAACCATCATTCTTATCACTGTCTGAAAAAAAGCCCTTCAAGAATAGATTATGCATTGAGATGTTCAGTATTTGTTTCCTTGTTCTCATTTGCTCAGCAGTTATTTCCTGAGCTCTGATATATAATGGGGTTCTCAGCAGGTCATCATGTTTCTAGAATAGTACTTACAGAGGAAATTAGAACTTCAAGTAGTTTGAGGCTTAATAGTATAAATGAGACAACATGCAAATGTTTGACCATCTGAGATATTGAGAAACGAACAAAAAATAAATTAATAAAAATAACGTAAAATGAACAAGAATACGAGGAGGGACCCAAAAAACCCCAGGAAGTTTCTTTTTGGAGGGTGGGCCCCTTGTAGTACAGGCTTCTCCTACTTGGTAAGTGTTCTAGAAACCTATTGGCATCAGTGTACCAGCTATCATTGTTGTGAGAGACTACATTCGGCTTCAGTGAATGTTTCTTTGGAGATTCTTTCAACGCATTTGCTCATTTCATGGTGGGTGATTTATGAGTACTCCTGCCCACAACATGCTTGATATTCAGCAATTTTTAACCAAAAACAACGTGACCTCATGCCCCACCCTCCCTATTCACCTGTACTCACCCTGAGTGACATTTTTGTGTTTCTCCGGATGAAAAAACTCCTCAAAGGGAAACATTTGCCTATGCAGAAGAGGTGAAACAAAAAACTGCAGAAGCACCAAAAGGCATCAAAGTTGATAAGCTCAGAAACTGTTTGGGGGGGAAAAAACTGTTTTGAGCAGTGGAAAAAGCATCTCAATAGGTGTATTGCATCAAACAATGTTTTGAAGGTGACAAGCTTAAATATGTAAGAATAAATACACATTTTTTTTTTTTTTTTTTTTGAGTTGGAGTCTCACTCTGTCACCCAGACTGGAGTGCAGTGGCTGCTCCCGGCCACCGCAGCCTCGACCTGCTGGTCTCCGGCGATCCTTCCACCTCAGCCTTCCAAGTAGCTGGAACTCCAGACGCATGCTACCACACCCAGCTAATTTTTTGACTTATTGTAGAGATGAGGTCTCACCAAGTTGCCCAGGCGGGTCTCAATCCACTCACCTCAGCCTCCCAAGGTGCAGGATTACAGGAATACACAATTTTTTATAAGTAAATTCTGTTTTTTGGAAGGGAGTACCCCCTGTACTGTTTCAAGGAGCAGAAGATGCATTAAGTTTTTTTGTTTTTTGTTTTTTTAATGAAAATTGGTGAACAGCTAGACCATGGAGAGAAATAACAGGGTTTTGATGGAGCTAAACTAAAAGAGCCCCCAAAGAGTCTACCAGTTAGTTTCTGGTATTCAAATAATTATTTACATTAATCAATACATTGTTACCTGGTAACTCTATGGCAGTAACAGTGATATAGAGCAGAAAAACCTGGGAGCCAAACCAGCACTATCACTGAACGATCTGTGACCTTGGAAAAATCGATCATCCTCTCTCTCTGCCTCGGTTTCCTCAGGAAATTATTACCTACTTTATAGGGTTGTGTGAAGAATAAAAGAGAACATATTATAACACACCTAGCAGAGCCCTTGCCCATGGTTAAAAGATTAAAGATTACACAATGGATGACTGCTTGTAGTAATAAGTTTGATTTTAATAATTATTATAATGCTTATAATAATGAGCTCAGAGTACAAAAGAATTGTTTTTGATAAAGCCATTGATGAGTCAGATGAATTTTCCTGACTTCAATACTGTTTTCTGCAGTGGAGCTTGCAATGATAATGGACCGGCTGTATGGAGGCGTGTGCTATGCTGGAATTGACACCGACCCTGAGCTGAAGTACCCAAAAGGAGCTGGGAGAGTGGCATTCTCTAATCAACAGAGTTACATAGCTGCTATCAGTGCCCGCTTTGTTCAGCTGCAGCATGGAGAGATAGATAAACGGGTAAGTCCTATACTGATTCTGAAAAGTTCTAGAAATGGTACTCTAAATGTGTGATGACCAAGATTAGAATGAAGGAATTTAGTATGACAGTTAATTGACATTGGACAGTTAGGTCTGTAGGGTTGATTAGATGTATGCTGTATGATACATTTAAGAATTTCTTTTATCTCTTAGTTTTTTGAATAACCTAACCAGATACTGTAATCAATTTATTCATTCATTTAGTCAATCATTCAATAAATATTTACTACATCTTTTGTACTATATTATATCAGGCATGCAAGCATGAATGACCTTGACATCTCCTGACTTTCTTTTTTAATCCTGGAACATCATTAATACTTCAACAAGCCCTATTTCTCAATGACTTGCATTCACATATTTCTTAGCTTTGTGTTTCATGCATTTAACAAATGTTTTGGTGCCTAGGACAAGAGGTCCCTGTCCTCATGAGCTTATGTTTGACTAGATATAACCATATCTTACACCAATCCTACTTCAAGTGTGACCTGTGGACTGATTGCCCATCTGCAAACTGCTCCTAGTTTGTGATCAGATACGAATTCACACCAGAATGTGTAGTCAGCGGCAGGAATAAGCACAGCATTTAGTTCAGCTGACAGTTTGTTGTTGTTGTTGTTGTTTTAACAAAGACATTCTTGATGAAGCTGTCATTTGATGAAGGAAGTTCATTTGCATTCTGGTGTCACTTCGTTATTTCATGGCACACTGGCACTTTCATTAGCACTGACTTTGATGTCCGACACTGAGGCACTGTGCTCGGGACATCTTTCTTGGTAGATTCTATTGTGCTGTTCTCAGTTCAAGATGTAGAAGCACTCAAGTCAGTAGTGGTTTATGTTTTTTTATGTTTCATGTCTTGTGTATTCTAGTTTAATAGCAGTAAAAAATTTCAGGTAGTAGTGGTCATCTCACAATACTGTGAATACATTCAGGAGAAAAGTGCACATTCTATTGTAAATACGGGGAAAGGAGACAAGATTAGTTGCAGTACATTAACGTACCTGCTTGGTTTTTATGCACATTAAAAAGTATCCAGATCTCACGGCTTCATTCCAACATGAGTTTCAGAGTTGTGGGGTTAGTCAGACAGCTTGTCTTCCTCCTTAGTGAAATTCTTTGCTCGTTGTTCCTGTGGCTCTGTAGATGTTACGGGGCAGCCTGGGGCCAGAAGCCTGTGCTCCCTTTAGGCCTGCCCTTCCTGACTTCCACATCACTCCTCTTCTCCTTTGTCACAGTGTACTTTGGCCAGATCTCATCAGAACTGAATGATACCAGTGGTGATGATAGCCCAGTGTAAGAAAGTTTCAGTCATGAGTCTCTCCAAGACTAAAAATAACCAACTGTTTTCCAACTGGTGAATTAATAGCCAGGTGATTTTTAGTGCTTGAGAGATTCAAGCAACAGTCCCAGTTTTGTAAATTCACCTCTGGCTTTTAGACTTGGATAAACCACTCTTACTGACAAAGAACAAAGTAAGGTTGAGATTGCGAGTGCTATGGCTACATCTTGTCTTACCAGAGTTCCAGGATTGTAATCATAACCTATGATGTGTACACTATAAATAGAAACCATGAGCCAAGCTTTATGGCAACTCAGAAGCTCATGACGAAGAAGTCAGGCATCTTCCTACCAATTTGAATATTGAAGTGCCATGTTGTGGAACTTGGATCCTCTTAGTAGTTGGTTTTGTTTAAATTATGACTCCACATATGACAAAGATCCAGATCCACTAATTAAAATGAGAGTTTGTGTCTATGAAAAATCTCCCGTGGGTTTAATCTTATAATGTTCTAGTCTCAACAGTTGGCTTCACTTTATGATTTATGGTACAATCCTTTTTTTCTCTTTGAAGGGTATTTAATAAAACAGAAATTTAAGATGCTAGATATAAAAGCCCTATTAGGTTCTGTAAAGAGGAACTATCTTAATTTCAGTAAATGAATTACAGGTCCTTCTTTTTTGGGCACCTTGGGACAGATTCATCCAGACATGGGTGGAAATGCACACGGACGCGCAGCCTTGCCAGGTCCAGTCACTCAAAGTGCGACTCCTTTTATTTTTGATTTCAGGTGGAAGTGAAGCCATATGTCTTGGATGATCAGCTGTGTGACGAATGTCAGGGGGCCCGTTGTGGGGGGAAGTTTGCCCCATTTTTCTGCGCTAATGTTACCTGTCTGCAGTATTACTGTGAATATTGCTGGGCAGCTATCCATTCTCGTGCCGGCAGGGAATTCCACAAGCCACTGGTGAAGGAAGGCGGCGACCGCCCTCGGCATATTTCATTCCGCTGGAACTGAAGGACAACTGCAGTGCTCGTTTCAGGCCTCAGAATAAGTGCACTCTTCTGTTAATTCTGCCCCTTCCTCACCCCCTCACGCTGGCATGTTCTTTGCAGCAGTCTGTTACTTAACCCTAGTATAATGAAAAGAATGGCCTATACTACAGGTGTTTTGTAGATTCCTGTGTCACTGCGGCAGTGCTCATGAACTCCTTTTGCATATGCCATCATGCTGCATGGAAGTTCCAGCCTCTTGTTTTGCTGGAGACCAAGAGGATCCAAACTTCCTGCAACATTTTATTGAGAGAGAGAAAAATATTAAAAGATAAATGAAACAATAAAGTATTTTGGGTTTTTAATTAAATTATTGTTAATAATATAACATATAAGAATACTTTTATTAAAATAACCATACCACAATAACACTATCAGTCTATCTGACACAGTTTTCCCCCAGGGAAGTGCTTTTGCCTTTTCCTTTTTCTTTTGTCTTTTTAGTCTCTCTCTTTTTTCCATAACCTTTTTTTTTTTTTTTTTAACAACAATGGAGGAAGTTAACAATTTTTAACAGGAAAGAGCATGTTAAAAAGCAAATAAATGCATGAGCGAAGACTGAGCAGCATTAGAATTAATTTTAAGGGTTTGAGGCTGAACATAATTTTATTATCCCTCAAAGTTGCTACCACATAAAAAAAATATATTAAAGTAGGCAGAGCTAGGTTTATTTTCCTTTAAGCAATTTTTAAAGTTCAGAATGTAAAAATTTGGCAAATTTGCTACAGAGGGGAGTGCACTTATTTATTTAACATACTTATCTGGTCACAGCCCTAGGAAACCTACCAAAGCTAGAATTAACAACAACTGGTGGGAAAACTAGCATTTCCTCTCCTGAAAAACAAATGTATAAATTTTATTTTTGATGTTATATATAAACTCTATATCCTAATTTACTAACATGCATCAGGTGTCAGCCTTTGCTCTCCATTTTGACGTTAAAAACGAGATCTAGAGATACCTCAAGGATATCATTTTTGATTTTGTGTTAAAGTATATTTGTAGCCAAAACTGGAAGAAAAAAACCAATATATAAATTGGCTGCTGATTGGCTTACTTTTAGATTTAAAGTTACTTTGGGTATCCTGTAATTTAGTTGTAACATAGAAAATGAAAAAAAAAGTTTAAAAAGTTTAGTAGTTGCAAGGTGTTTTGCACTGTTGAACTAAGTAACTGTGTAAATCTGTGCAAAGGTACGTATGTTTATCTTACTCTTCCTATAAAATAAAATAACATAACAGTTTCAGAATTTAGCATGGGATATAGTCAGTGTTTGAAGTGCCAACTTCATCAAGTAATGCATGCTTTACTATAAATAAAATTCTAGCTTTGAAAGGCATTATTATGTGTTGAGCAGTATGCTTCAGGGGTAAATTTAAAATAGTCTCTTGAAGCCCTAGTCATGGAAGTAACTTTTATTTTAATTGACGTTCTCTTATTAAATACCCTATCCATCAGTAAAAGGATTATTATCAGTGGGCAAAACATGAAATCAAACAATCTAACGGCAACCTTGCTAGTTGTGCTTACCTAACAGTACCATCTGGGATCCTTCAAAACCAAAGACTTGCCCCAGCCCTGCTGTGGAACCACCTGGCTGGTGACCCCTACAGATGATCTTAGGAAAAGCAGTCCTTTATTTTTAATACAGGCTTTAATGAACGATACCTGTTCAGTTCCAAAGGTCAAAATGGAGGCATTTGCTGTCTAGTAGTTGAACCCAGCAAGGGAGCTGCTTTTCAAGAATCCCTGCAACACTGAAAGTAGTCATGCGAATGGAGGGTGCTCTGGTGTAGCTGGTCAGGGACTTTTTTTCTTTTCTCCTGAACTACATAACTATAATTCTAATCGGAATGTTCATTTGCCTCTTTTTATTCTTTTAAATGCTTGTAGGTGGCTTGGGGTGTGCTATCGTGCTGTTCCTACTCAGTAAACAGGTGTGATGAGTTAACAAGAAATAACACTGTTTGAGAACTAGCTTTGAATAATAATTTTTCCCTTTGTACATGACCTGCTGAATTTCGGTACAGTGTTTTTGTAGCTAACTTATTTTGTCATGCACATAATGTATATTTGTTATGCACTACTTTTGTATATCTTGTTTTTCCAACAGTGAACATTTTTAGGCACACTTTTCACTGACGGGATATCTCTTTATGCAATACCTCAATTTTTCATATTGCAAAGAGTAGCTTTTTGTACTTTTATTACTGAGAGATCTTCATATACTTCATTTTTTAATATAAATAATTTTAATAAATTTTATTTTCTTATATTCTGCTTTTTATACATTTCAGTGCTCTGCATACATTTTAAATTATGAATGTTGTGCACTGGCAATGCTATTTTAGAGTCTGCAGAGAAGAGAAAGCATGTTGCTTAAACATCTTCCCCAGCACCAGCTATTGGTGTACCTATAATTTAAGAAATAGTCTATATAAAGTCATAAATTAATGAAAAAAATTCGCATGAAAATGACAGATAACACTGTAGTTCCTAAAAAAAAACTAAATGCATAAGCATAGGGTAGAAATTTAAAATAACAAAATTGTCTACAGCTTCTTACTAAGTTTTTAAAATTATTCATAAAATGCAGACATTTTGGTGAATGTTTAGCCATTTTTAATATTAATAAATTGATGTTAAGTGTTTGATTCAGAGATGTCTGCTCTTTTAAATTATATATAAGAAAAAAATAGCCTGCCATGGGACAGGTGTGTAATGTTAGTATGCATGACTAATGTAAAAAATTGTTATTCTACTAATATTTACTTGTGATTGTGTGACAAGCGTGTTTACAGATTATTTGGTTACACTTCAATTTACAGGGCATAAACAATGATTATCTGTTACTCTGAACTTTATTGATTACATGTTCTTCAGATTACATGGGATTGTAGTTGGGAGTTACCATGTAACTCAAACATAATTAACATGTAATTAGTTTACAGACTTTAGAGTGTCACTTCAGTTCACCAAGCATGTAGTTCTAGCGCACTAGCATGGCACCTGCCATGTACTTACAATGTAGTTACAGAGTAATTACATGGTTATTTTTGCAATGTAAAATAAAGTGTTTCTGATTATTTTCTATGTAAAGGAACCCTTTCCCTTCCCTTTCTGGTCCCCACGCTTTGGTATAATATATCTACTTCTCCATACACAGACCTCTGCAGAATGCAAAATAAAACTTGCAGTGAATGAATTTAGCATTTTATGAGAGTGCTGTTGGAAAGACTTGATAATTCACCCCTTTTGTTTTGAAGAGTTGAATCTTCTGTTAAAAGGTGATTTAAAACTTGAATGTGATGAATTGTGGCAAGTTAACTTCAAGTTATGTGCAATACTTATTTCAAACTTTTGAAAGATCTTTGCAGTGTAATTCTTTGTTTTTAATTGCAGACATTTAAAAATGTCATTTTCTACTGTTAAGAGTAATCCTCTTTCTTGCTGGTGTTTCTAAAGAAAAGAATCAGAAATCAAATCTTTCTACTAATGTAAATTTGAGATTATTTTTAAAAATGGAATAAAAGAGGTTTTGGTCATTTGCTTTATTTTATTATCTTATTTTAAAGCTACTGTGATTGATAGCATTGTAAGAATCGGGACAATATTGTATTCAACTGTTTTATTTTTTATATTTTTAAAATTTAAAGTATAATTAGTTTTTATAATTTTCATCAGATTTTTGTTATATTTTTTGGAAGTGAAACTTTTAGCAAGTGGGTGTCTAGTTTTTACTAATCCCTAATTTTTTTCCAGTGTATTGCTCATATTATCAGAAGGAAAAGTTATTTAAGTATGTCAGTTAATTGTACTACTTGGCTGAATTTCCATATAGTTTTTACTGTGTATGGGGAGGTTGTAGTATTTATTATAGCATTTTAAATAAGGGTAATTCATTTTTTATTAAAGTCATTTTCACGTTAAGTTCCTATTTTTGTATGTTCTACTCTTAAGTTATATAACACAGTTCCTTTTTTAAAAGAGTTCATTTGTTGAAGTGCTAGTGGAAAATTAATGTTATTAAATAGTTTGCAAATGACTATTTATACCAGTATGCATATAATTTTTAAATATTTGTAATGTGAGATGTTGAATGAATAAAACTTTTAACTCAGAGTCTTTTAATACACTTATTTCTTTTCAACATAAGTAAAATATGCTTCTGTGGTTGGGAATATAACATTTAAAAACACTAGGAATATACAGTGGCTGTTCCTGCAAAAGAAAAATAATAATAATAAATAATAATAAAAATATTAGAAATATACTGTTAAGCCAAGGCAGAAAAAAATATTCAGTCATACAGTCATATAAATGCTGTGGCATGTGTGCATTGCTTAGTAAGCTTGTAAAGGTCACTGGGGTATGTCTTTTGCCTGAACCATTAGTTCACCTGCAACCCTTTTTATTTGTACCCCTCCCTCAATATGTGTATGAGGTGTCAGCCCAGGATCTAAGCATCAGTCACTAGTTTGAGGCCAAATGTCCAATAGAAGTAAAATGACCAATGTTTATTTAATCATGAAATTTAATCAACACCTGGGAGGTTTAGTTTTGGGTCTTTGTCAATGAAAAGCCTAAATTTCTGGCCATGCTACACAAGGACTTGAAAACTTAAGTTTCTTAACTTTCAGTCCCTAGTTTCTCTTAAACCCTGATGTCATGGGATATGGCCTCTGGGATTGTGATCTCTATAGCACACCAATTGAAAATATCTCTGATTTGATCATTAATCATGTGGATTAACTACTGAAATGTATTTAATATTTATATTTTATTTTAAAAATATTTTTTCAACAGTATCACTTGCCAATATATATATATATATATAAATTTTTTTTTTTTTTTGAGCTGAAGTCTCACTCTGTCACCCAGACTGGAGTGCAGTGGCCGCTCCCGGCCTCTGCAGCCCCGACCTGCTGGGCTCTGGCCATCCTTCCGGTTAGCCTTCCAAGTATCTGGAACTACAGGCGCGTGCTACCACACCCGGCTAATTTTTTGATTTATTGTAGAGATGAGATCTTGCCAAGTTACCCAGGCAGGTCTCGAACCCACGGGCTCAGGCAATCCACTCACCTTGGCCTCCCAAAGCACGGGATTACAGGCTGAGCCACTGAGCCTGGCCGCTGATATATTTTAAATTGCATTTTCAAGCTTTCAGTTTAAGGATTTATTATCACAAAATATGACACTCTCAGAATATCTTGTCTTGTTACATTTGTTATCCGTTTTTTCTTACCTTAAGTATAGTGTTTCCAAGACTAGAAGAAGCAGTTCTTGTCCTGAGGCAAATGTACTTGAGAGCTTCTGCTTCTAAATGTCTTTCCCAACATGCAACTCTTCCATCTCTAGGGCTTCCTGAGGGTAGGGGTGGGACCAGCAGCTGAGGATCCCCCCCCCGGCGTGCCAGGTCATGGAAGTTTCGGCTGGCCAGCCTCCCCTTCTCTTACCTGGCAATCCTCAGACCTTATGTGAGTTCAGTGACAGACCCTGAGGAAGCCTGCAGGGACACTGGAGATGTGGGTGGCATTTGGTTGCTACCTCTGCAGTTTCCCTGGGCATTTGGGGATGGTTTCAGCATTTTTTATTTTATTTTTTGAATCAGGATCTCACTTTGTTGCCCAGGCAGGAGTGCAGAGGCACAATCACAGCTCAATATAGCTTCAACCTCCTGGGCTCAGGCAATCCTTCCCCCTCAGCCTCCTGAGTGACTGAGACTATAGGCTTGCGTCACCACACCTGGCTAAGTTTTTTATTTTTTTTGTAGAAACGAGGTCTCGCTATGCTGCCCAGGCTGGTCTCGAACTTCTAGGTGCAAGCAATCCTCTCACCTTGGCCTCCCAAAATGCTAGGATTACAGGCATGAGCCACCACTCCTAGCCTCATTTTAGTATATTGACTCACATCAAGAAGCCTTAGAAACCTCATTTTGTTTTTTGTCATCCATACATGTGTTCTGGAAGGGTGTTCCCACTGTCCACTTACTTTTCTGGAGCTCTAGGTACTCCTAGCTTCCAACCCTGTTGCACTGCCAACACATCTTCTTATCCCTTCCTTACTCTACACCCATCCCAGAAAGTAGAAGTTACCCTGCCCAGTCTAGCTGTTTTGGGGATGCTGTTCTCTGGTCAGACCAGCCCTTTCCATGAGTGCCACAGGTACCATTGAGGCGAGCAGCCGTGCTGAGTCTGCCCTTCAAGGAGAAGCCGTCTACCTTTCTGATCTTGTCACATCCTCCTCCACAATTTCCTTTTGCCGACTTCCCTCACACCCCACCCCCAACCCCATCCGCTGAGCACAGGAGTCACTGGCTTTGCATAAACTCTAAAAATTCAGAAAGTGTACATTGGTGCCCCACTGGGAATTCTGACCTAGCAGTGCCAGTTGGGTCTTTCCTATTAGAGAACATTTTATTTGGTCATGCTGTAAGTCTCCCCAGGACATTTTCAGTTCTCATCTTTCTCTAGTCAAATTGAGTGTCATTGTTGGCTGTCTGGAAAAAGTGTCTTGTTGTGATTCAGCATGGTGACCAGAGTTGGAAAAGTACACTTTGTCTCAGAGAAGTTAAAAATGAACAGCAGCATCCAAATCCAGAATGTGAGTAAACCGCCTGTTTTGTGTTGCGTATAATCTGATTAAGTGTCAGTGAAAAACCACTTGTGGGCAGCTGGGGGTGGAGGCTGGTGAATCAGTAGAACACAAATGCCAAGAGCCAAGCTCGAGCTCTCTATCCTTTTCATTGGAGTTCTATTTCAGGAAGCAGAGCTTTGATACCATAAAAATGTCAATGTGATCAAGCAAATGTCACCACTTTAAAGAGATTATTTTCATCCCTCTTCCACCTCCCTGCAGTGCCAAAAGAGAGAAAAAGAAAAGAACCCAACATAGCCAGGACAGACTCCCCGAACCCATGAAAGGCCACAGGGCTTCTAAATTTGTTTGGAAATAAATCACCAGGGAGAGGAGTGTGTGGGGGGTGGTGATGCCATACATCCATGACACACTGCCTAGAGAATTCTAGGTAGGGGCCATGGAGACTGGGAGCCTCCTTGCTTGGAGGAAAGGAGGTATCACTCACCTCTCATATTTAGGGGAACAGGCTGCAGCCCCTTGTGTGTTTCGTTGTTGGGGGAAGGTCTGAGTCCAAGAACAAGCTGGGGTGGGGTGGGGGCTGGGGAAGGCATGTGGAACAGCCTCATCAGATGACTTTCAGCACTTGTGACTCTGTGGTGACTGAATGATTTGACCCTGGAAGAGGAAACTGGTAATCACTGATCACCTGTTGTATGTCAGGCACTTCCATTTTGTTAGTAAGGTTAGCACCCCCTAAAGGAGTACTGAACCAATGAAGAACTGTCTCATGGATAAGGTGGGTGACTTGGCCCACAATACACTGAATCTCAAATCTTCCCCTATACACCTCACTGCCGCTGGATCAGCGATGCACAGAATTGTGATTTTTTTAAAGCTGGGTTTTGTTTTTATTTCTTGAGTCAAGGTCTCACTCTGTTGTTCAGGCTGGAGTGCGGTGGAACGATCATGGTGCATCATATCCTCAACCTCCTGGACTCAGGCAATCCTTCTGCCTCAGCCACCTGAGTAACTGGGACTACAGGGGCACGTCACCATGCCCAGTGATTTTTAAAAAAAAATTTGTAGAGACAAGGACTTGCTATATTGCCCAAGTTGGTCTCGCACTTCTAGGCACAAGTAATCCTCTTGCCTCAGCCTCCCAAAGTGCTGTAATTACAGGCATGAGACACCGCACCTGGCAGGTTTTATTTTAAAACATCTTAGATAGAATGATAAAAGTTGTAAGGGTGAATGTGAGTTTTGGTTGTGAGTCCCAAAATGTGGTCACGCCTTCCCCAAGAACTGGCAGTTAAGAGATTTGCTCAAGGTCACATAGCTGGCCAGTGGAAGATGCCAGATGGAAGTCCTTGAGTTCTGTCAAGCCCAGGTGGCTCTGTGCCACCTCTGCACTTCTTGCTCTGCTTTACTGGCCTTCCTAAAGCCCTTGACTGGGACTCAGAGGCCAGAACTGGGTGTCGGTTTTAGGAATAGGCCTGGAAGTTGAAATGATATTTCTGTTAACTTAGAGGGGAGTACTGTGCTGTCATCTTAGTGCATTCCATTTCTCTCTGATACAACCACCAGGGAGGCATTCGTTTGAGGTAAGAAACAAGGAAGAAGGAGGGCCCTTTGCTCTGGTATTGTGAAGTCAAGAATTCCAGAAACACAACCAGTTCTGGGAGTGAGAATAGCAAGAATAGCTGCTGGCATGGATGGAGTGCTCGCCAAGCTAGCCTGTGCCAGAGGCATCTCATCTCTTCAACCTCCCACAGCCCTATGAGACAGGCACCGTCATAATGCTCATTTTAAGGAGACCAAAGTTCTGAAAGGTTAACTACTCTGCAAAGCTAGAATTCAAATCCAGGCACACAGATCCTCTAACACTTCACTCCTGACAAATTTCCAACCTAAGAAATTGTATTAAAATTTTATTACTTCCCCCTTGCATTGATTAAAAACTCACCAAGCCAAGAGTGGTGGCTCACACCTGTAATCCTGGCATTTTAGGAGGCCGGGACAGGAGCATCACTTGAACCAACCTGGGCAACACAGTGACAACACAGCGAAGCCCCATCGAGAAAAAAAAAAAAAAATAGCCAGACGTGGTGTGTGCTTGTAGTCCCAGCTACTCTGGAGGCTGAGGCAGAAGAATTGTCTGAGTCCAGGAAGTCGTGCTATAGTGAGCCATGATCATGCCACTGTACTCCAGCCTGGGCGACATTGTAAGAATCTGATTCAAAAATGAAATGAAATAAAAATAAAAGCTCACCAAGAAGTTATACTGAAAGGATATGTATCATTTTACAAATCCATCTAAAAATCATTTACTTTTTAAAAAAAATTCTGTCACATCTTTGGAGATATTCTTTGTTTTGTTTGACAAAGACACCTTTAACAATGTGATGGCTACTCTTTGTTGTAGCTACATGGTCCCCCAAGTTGTCAGGGGACTAAGAAGAGGCCCAGTCAACCAAAATCTCATGAGTGCCAGGGAAAGATATCTAGCTAGCTAAATGGATGGATGGATAGATAGGTAGATGGACAGATGATAGATAGACATATAGATAGATACACATATATACATCAGGTACTCATATATATTTTTAGAGTCAAAGAAAAATCCGACCCAGGAGAGAGAGCTTTACTGCTTTCTGTAGAAACTATAATTGGACAACATGATCTACATGGAAATCCAGCCTCTTCTTATGCATCTTATCCTTTGATACTCTGCACAGTCTCTGTAATCACACAAAAATAGTCCTGAAATCCAAAGGGATGGGGGAGATGCTTTCTTACTGATTTGTCTTTGTGAATTTAAAACAGCACTTGAACATTTTGCTTTTGGACTGGGATGTCAGAAGCATCGAAATAGATTTCTGCATAGAATTTATATTCCTGATTACACACACACACACACACACACACACACACACACACACACACACACACGGAGGAGTGGGGGAAGAGAGAGAGAGAGAGAGAGAGAGAGCATTTGCCATTTTTAGAGCACCAGGGCCCTGGCACGCACAGCCTTGATCCTTGCCGCAGCCTGAACAGCTGTTCCTGAGCAGATGTGATGCTGCAGAGCCTGAAGAACCGATTTAGACTGTTTGAACCCAGATTTACAGCAATGTCCTTTTGAGGGAGATGTGAAGACCAGAGCCAAATATGGCATCAGCAATTCCCTATTTCTTTGCCCCTTCCCCAAATTCAAATCTAACAAAGACCAAACATGAAATTCTAAAGTTGGAAAAGGTCCACTGGGGGCTCAGATTTGATATTGTGTCTTATTTAAATCAGGGCTGGGCACGGTGGCTCATTCCTATAATCCCAGCACTCTGGGAAGCTGAAGTGGGAGGAGCCTTTGGGCCCAGAAGTTTGAGACCAGCCTGGGGAGGTTCACTTGAGTCCTAGAATTTGAGGCTTCAGTGAGCTATAATTGTACCACTGCACCCCCAGCCTAGGTTACTGAGGCCCTGTCTCAAAAATAAAAATCAGACCAGGTACAGTGGCTTACACCGGTAATCGTATCACTTTGAGAGGCAGAGGTGAAGGGATTACCTGAGCCCAGGGGTTCAAGACCAGTCTGGGCAACTTGGTGAGACCTGGTCTCTACAATAAATAAAATAAATTAGGCTGGGTGTGGTGGCGCCTGCCTATAGTGCCATCTACTAGGGAGGCTGAGACAGAAGGATTGCCTGCGCCCAGGAGGTTGAGGCTATGGTAACTGTGATTGTGCCACTGCACTCCAGCTTGGGTGACAGAGTGAGACCCTGACTCAAAAACAAACAAAAAGCTCCATAGCCCTCCCCGAGGAGTGTCAGAGGGTGAGGCTGGGGCTGGGGAGCTAAGGTGGAGAGTAAGGAGAATGGGGAGGACAGGAAGAGAAGGGAAGCAGAATTCAATGATCACTTGTACTTTTGTGCCCAGATGCCAACGGCATCCTCTACAAACATGCTCTTATAACTAGAAATATGAGACCTTCCACTCTCCTGATCACAATCTCATCTCTCTCCAGGGTGAGCCAATTTAAAAAAAAAAAAACAAAACTATTTATTTATTTTTAAAGACAGGGTCTCACTCTGTCCCCAAGCAGTGACATGATCACACCTCACTGCAGCTTTCAACTCCTGGGCTCAAGCAATCTTCCTGTCTCAGCCTCCCAAGTAGCTGAGATTATAGGTGTCTACTTTTTTTCATTTTTGAATTTTCTGTAGCAATGAAGTCTTGCTTATGTTGGGGGGGGAAACTGGAATTTTTCTTGGCTCATGCTTCTTTTATATTTTAGTATTATTTCCTTGAATTTCATATGGAGCATGGAGGTTCATACTCTTTGGAAGATGGGTGTATCATCGGGTTCTGATAGCAGCACGAAGTAAATAAATAGATGCTAGCTCTTATTATCCTAGTTGTTGTTTCGGCTACTATTATCTCTCCACCTCCACAGTAGTTGTCCGGGCTCTGGGTGGGGGAGCAGGTAGGAACCCTGGGTCGCCCCTCTTCTGCAGCCTTCTCCTCCAGCGATTCTCAGGTTCCCACCCCCTCCAGCCTGCAGCGGTTGCCATGGTGACCCGGAAGGCGCGGGCCTCCAGGCGGTGGGCGCCACCTACCGCAGTGTCTGCTCTTGCTGCCTCCTTCCTCCAGTCTCAGGAACAGGAGGGTCCCGCCCCATGGTGGGGAGTCACACACTCCAGCAGACGG
The DNA here is from genome assembly GCA_027257055.1 of Cephalopachus bancanus. Taxonomy (NCBI): domain Eukaryota; kingdom Metazoa; phylum Chordata; class Mammalia; order Primates; family Tarsiidae; genus Cephalopachus; species Cephalopachus bancanus. The sequence goes on from JAPVLO010000007.1 coordinate 1,707,664, forward strand.
GGTCGAGTCCGGGCTACTAAACTGAGCGCAAACTCCAGAAGGGCTGTGTCCTGGGCCTGGTTTTCTGGAGACTTCTGGGTGAGCCGCAAGCCTTTCTCTTTAGGGAAAGAAGCGGGATGGGAGGAGGGGCTGGAAATCAGGTCTCGTGACTCTCAGCGCAAGGGTATGGCTAGGAGGAAATGTGATTTCAGTTCCTCAATTATCTCCTCTTTGCCCTTTAAAACGGCCAAAGGCAAGTGACGGTGGCCCAGGCCTGCGAGGGGACACCCGCTCCGTGGGGACTTGTACCCAACTGGGCTTGGGAGTCCTGCAGAGTTGGGCTCAAACCTCAAACACAGGGATCGTCGTGGTTGGGAACGTGGCCCTGGCATGAGACAGCCAGGGTTTCTATCTCTGTGCCACCCAGACTGACCAAGTGACCTTGGCCCCATTAGGGTTTCTCATGCGTCAGAAGGGGCAAATAATAACTTCGCCATGGGGTTGAGGTCGAGCGACTCACTCAGTGACATGAGCACGCCCTGCATATGTCCCCAAGCAGGGGGTTGGAGGCTGGGGAGGGGTCCTGGGGGTGGCCAGCGCTGGATGTCCCCTCCCCTCAGGCTCCGGCCTGGGCATGAGGCCATGCTGAGGTTGTGGTGAAGTGTCCTCCCGCCTGCTGACCACATCTTTCCGCTCTGTAGAGGGAATGCTCTCGTGCACCCCTCCCTCAGGCAGTCGGCCCCCTGGGCTGGTTTAGAGGGATCAGGCTCGCCTGGGTCAATGCCCATAACCGTTGGTTACCTTTAGTTCACCTTTGGTTCATTGTAATGTTGCAAAATCCTGCCTGTAGAGAGAAATTACAGCCATTTCGTGTACATGCAACGGTGTGCCTCCCACACTGCACCTGCGCGCCACCTTGTTCACGCTGAACCGGCACCCGCCATGTGTAAGATGCTGTATCATAACCCTTGTGCCTTTTACAGTCGGGAGCGGGTTCTTCCTGCGTAGCCCTCCTGGACTACCTTCCTCAGACGTAAGGTCCTGAATAAAGACCAAGTCTTGTCCGTTGTCTCTGGGTCATTTCTTTGGCGTCTTGGACACAGCGCCTTCCCTTTTGGGATCTTCGGGGGCCCTGTACGACAGCATTAAATGAGATCATTTTGAAAAAGGCACTCAGAACATAAACATTAGAGGTTCCCATTTTCATTAACATCATTGTCCCAGATCTGACCCTTGTTGACCACAACCACCTTGGGAAAGCTCCTTCATCTCTGGGAGGGGTCACCGCGCCCCTAACCCCTACAGCTAGGGTGGAACAGAAATCTACCGCTGCCATTGCTGGGGTCTTCCAAAAACACTCCAGAAGCTTCTCCTTTCCCTGGAAATGAAACCTACATGTCTCTGCATGCCCCCAAGGCCCTGTAGGGTCTAGTGGGGCTCCCAACCTCCCCTCCTCTGGCTCCCCCTTGATCATGGACTCTGTCCTTGCAATGCAAGACCCAGCCCTGGTGCAGGATCTTTACAGGCTGTAGCCTCTTGGGGACAGTGTCTGCCTGTCCCTGCCCTGTCCTTGATTCAGCTCAACACAGAGCTGGCACCTATTCTTCTGGGCTCAGCTGAGACAGCCTCCTCCCTCTGAGAGGACTTCCTGGACCTCGCTAAAACCCTCCCATCACCACTTTTTACTTCGGGGTAGAACTTGGGACAATGTGTAATTATCACTATAGAAGAGGAGAACCAAAAAGCCTGAAGTTTATTTATAAAAAATTGTGTATCTATCTTACATGTTTAAACTTCTGTCACCTTCAAAGTATTCTCCGTTTGATGCAATACACCTATCAAGATGCTTTTCCCACTGCTCAAAACTGTTTTTGGACTTGTCAATTTTGATGCGTTTTAGTGCTTCTGTTGTTTGTTGTTTCACCTCTTCCACATCAGCAAAACGTTTCCCTTTGAGGACTTTTTTCATCTGGGGAAACAAGAGTCAGTTGGGCCAAGATGGGACAGGGAGGGTGGGGCAGGGGGTCATGCTGTTTTTGGTCAAAAACTGCTGAATGGGCAGTCCGGTGTGGGCAGGTGCGCTTGTAAATCACCCATCATGAAATGGGCAAATGCATTGAAAGAATCTTTAAAAAAGTCACTAAAGCTGAACAGTCTCTCAATACAATGCTAGCTGGTACACTGATGCCGATGGGTTCCTAGAACACTTAGCTAGCGGGGGAAGTCTAGGGGCCCACCCTCCACAAGATAATTCCAGCTTTGGGGGGGTCTTCTCTCATATGTCCTTTGTTTACTTTTTCTGAGGGGGAGGGAGGACACAAATATTGTCTTTCTTGTTCCTCTGTCCCCCATCACGTGCTTCCCTTTTGGTAAGTGTAACAGGATCCCTGCGTCAGTTCTTTCCTAGAACTGCTTTCAAAATTGTCCATCAAGAGGAGGGTGGTGCTTGAGGGAGGGCCCACAGCTAAGCAGCTAAGGGGCCCCAAGGCTGAACACTTCACAGGTAAAGTAGCAATGGAATGCCTGATAAAGGTAGCTTGGAACACTCAGAGGAGAACATCACCAAGGGTCATCTGGGGATCTTGGTAAAACTCAGGCTCTGATTCAGTAGCTCTGGGGGCTTGGGACTCTGCATTTTAAACAAGCTTCTCAGTAGCAAGAACTTAATTCCTGCAAAAGCCATGGATTTTTGGACCTTGGAGAAAGGAGGGTAGGGTGAGTGCAAGGCTGGGGGAGCAGAATGTGGGTGGGTTGTGTGTGGGCCTCTGCCCAACTCAGGCACTAGGGGCAGGGAGAGGAGGGGCAAGGAAGAGCTGGCTCCTTCCTGTGCCTGAGGCCACCAGACAGATAAGCCCAGAGGCTGGAAGCTGCTCTTTTTTCGAATTTGCCTTAGTCCCCAGGAGAGAATTCCATCCAGGAGTTTGTGTAGCCATTTAATCATTCATTCGTCCATTTATTTCTTCAACACATATTTGTCATTACTTGGCCCTGAGGCTGCTGTGGGGACAAGACTGGCAGAGGTTCTCGTGGCCTTTACATTATGGAGGCCAAGGCCTGGCAGTGAGTCTTTGTGTGTGTGTGTGTATGTGTGTGTGTGTGTGTGTGTGTGTGTGTGTGTGTGTGTGTGTGTTGCTATGTCAGTGTGGTTTTAGTGAGTCAGTTCAGCTCAGAGCCTCACACCCAGCATGGCATGGCTGGGAGGCTCCCAGGAGACCATGCTGGGGAACGATAAGGCACTGCTGTTTTGCACTGAGCCATGAACCTGGATTTTGAACTTGGAAACTGGTATCGTTTGGATGTTTGTTCCCCCCAAATCTATGTTGAATTGGGATCCCCAGCATGAGAGGTGGGGCCTGCTGGGAGGTGTCCAAGTCATGGGCAGGTCCCACCTGAATGTGCCCTTCTTGCAGTCATGAATTCTTGCTCTATTAGGGCGAGATCTGATGGTTAAGAGAGCCTGGCACCTCCTCTGTCTCTTGTTCCCTCTCTTGCCATGTGGCATGCCTGGTCCCTGTCTTCCACCATGAGTAAACACTCATCAGATGCCAATGCTGATGCTGTGCAGAACCAAGAGTCAGATAAACTTTCTTTATCAATTACCCAGCCTCAGGTGTTCCTTTATGGCAACACAAATGGATGAATCCAGTCACTGTCATCCAACATTGTCCATCTGCAAAGGAGACTTACATCAGAGTGTTTCTTCATTCATTCATTCATTCATTCATCCATCCCACACTGTCCTAGGCTCTGGGGGTATTGTGGAGACAAAACCAGCAGAGTCCTTGCTCTGGCATTTATATTCTGGAAACAGTCAACAAGTAAACATACACATAAATAGAAACGTGTTAGTGCTGAGCATGTAAGGAAGATAAAACCAGCTAAGATGGTGGAGACCAGGAGGGAGTGGGCTACTTTAACTGGGAGATCAGAGAAGATCTCTCTGACAGGTGAGATTTAAACAGATCTAGGACTGGGAGTGGTGGCTCACACCTATAATCCCAGCACTTAGGGAGGCAGAGGTAGGAGGATTGCTCAAGCCCAGGAGTTTGAGACCAGCCTGGGCAACATAGCAAGACCCTGTTTCTACAAAAAACAAAGTAGCTTAGTCAGTGGTGCATGCCTATAGCACATGCCACTGCACTCCAGCCTGGGTGAGAGCATGGGACCCTGATTAAAAACAAGCAAAAAAAGAATAAAAGAATAAAAAAATAAACTGAGATCTGAATAATGAGAAAACACAAGGCAGCCTGAAATCTGAGGGGAAAGTATTTGGGGCAGAGGAAAGCACCTGTGCAAATGTGCTGGGGCAAGACTGAGCTTGACAAATACGTAAAGGAGGGCAGCGTGGCTGGACACAGTGAGCAAGCAGAGGACGTGAACTCAGCTCAGGGAGGTCAAGGGGCCACACAAGGCAGGGCCTTGTCAGCCAGTAGAGACTTTGAATTTTATATTGTTATTATGGTGATGTTTTGAGCCGAGGTCTCACTCTGTTGCCTAGGCTGGAGTGCAGTGGCATGATCACAGCTTACCACAGCCTTAACCTCCTGGGCTCAGGTGATCCTCCAGCCTCAGCCTCCCAAGTAGCTGAGACTACCGGCATGTGCCACCATATCCAACTAACTTTTTCATTTATTTGTGGAGACAAGTTCTCGCTGTGTTGCCCAGGCTGGTCTCGAACTTCTGGGCTCGAGCAGTCCTCCTACCTTGACCTCCCAAAGTGCAGGGATTAAAGATGTGAGCCACCACACTCGGCTCTGAGTTTTTAGATTGAGAAAGAGCCACTGAAGAGTAGCTGCAGGGGAGGGGTGGGTCCTACTTGCCATCACCTCAGCAGTTGTGTGGGGAATAGACTTCAGGGGGCCAGAGTGGGGCAGGAGGACCACCTAGGAGGTGCTGGTGCTGGTGTCGGTGGCATCAGTGGCATCGGGCAGCAGAGTCAGCCACGTTAGCGGTACATGTTGCAGGGAACGTGGTCAGTGGGGAGGGCACGTGCGGGTGACCTGGGTGTTGGCAAAATTCCACACGCGCTGCTATTTTGGGAGGGAGCATAAGTGACAACGCATGACTAATCCCATTCCCTTGGAAGGCTTTGCAGAGGCGAAAACCTTGGTGACATCAGCAGGAAACAGGCCAGTTCTAATCCTGCCTCCATACACAGACCCTTCAAAAGGGAGGTATCGATCACGGAGGGAGGCTTTGCCTCGTGCCTTCCAGACCCTCTGAAATCTGGCTGAGATGCTTTGCTCGAGCACAGGATCCTGCTTCACCATGTGGAGGCCTGGCACAGACTCTCATTCTGATGAAGCATGGCCTGGATTTGGATGGGGATTCTGGAAGGAAGATGAGATAGAAGTGATGACGCAGGCGATGTAATTAATTCAGAGCCAGGGGCCGAGCTAGGAGCCCGTGTCTGCGTGGCTCTGGTGTCAGGAGATAGCAGGGAAGGAGGGAGGGGCGTGCAGTTTCCTGCCACCAGGTCTAGAGAATTGTACTTCAGTTCCCCAAAGGGGTGGGGTCCTCCTGTTCCTTCTGTCCCAAGAAACTCAGTGCTGGGCTAAGTCCCCTGGGGCTCACACAGAGCTGAAAATGGAGACAGATGACATTATCTGGAGGTTACACAATAAGCACAGGGCTCCACTGACCAGTATGAGAATAAACCTGAGCCCTCAGACACCTTTAAACTTGGGTGCCGTGATCACACCCTCTGCTGTGACAATCCACTCTTAAAAAATAAGGCCCAGGATTTCTCAAGAAAAGCACAATTATGTTACATTGTATTGGGGGCTCACAGCATTTATTTAACATAACCTTAAATATACCACAATTTTTCCATTTTAAAAGCTGTATCTTGGGCCAGGCACAGTGGCTCACACCTATAATCCCACCACTTTCGGAGGCCAAGGCGGGAGGATTGTTTGAGCCCAGGAGTTTGAGACCGTCTGGGCAATATAAGGAGACCCTGTCTCTAAACAAACAAACAAATGCATAAAATTAGCTGGGTGTAATGGCCCATGCCTGTAGTCCAGCTACTCAGGACTAGCTACTAAGGTAAGAAGGATCACTGGAGCCCAGAAGGTTGAGGTTGCAGTGAGCTGCAATTGTGCCACTGCACTCCAGCCTGGGTGATAAAGTGAGACCCTTATTCAAAAATATATCTATCTTCCCTCCACCACTCCTCTCTACCCCTTCTGGAACTGGTCTGGGCCTCTTCTCAGAGAAGCCCTAGGGTGAGCTTGAAAGTTGGGGTGGCTTACAGGCAAGGTCCGTTCCAGCTTTCCAACTTGGAATCAGTTTCCTCTCCACTCTCAGGAACATGCTGGAAGCTGCCAGAAGCGTGGCTGAACCAGTGGAGGGTGAAGGATAGCATTGCAGGCGCAGATGAAAAGGGAGGGCTTTTCCCTGACAGTCACCGGTGTCTCCTGGGGGGCCGTGTCCCTATGCCTGCTGCTGACCACATGGAATTTGCGACTAGGAATATGTGCCCTTTGGTTTTCTCTGGGCTCCTGCAGCTGTTTGATAAGCATGGGGGAGGAAGAGCGAGTCATCTCTCTCGTGGGCTCAAAGTCCATCTTCGACCATCCACATTGGCCTCCCCAGGCTGCGCCCCAAGCAGACCCTGCCCTCTCTGCCAGCCCTGGCACATGTAGCCGGGAGCATTCTTCCCTCTGTGCAGGGGCTGGAAACACACTTTCTCCAAGTGCCATTTTCAATCAAGGAGTCGTGCTTTGAATTCAGGCTACTTATTTCTCAGTAATAATAAAAACTGAAGGAGGCAGCGTGGGGAAAAAATTGAGGTTTCTTTCTCACAAGGGTAGGGTTAAAGGGAGGGACGATTTTATATGGGAACTATGACTGCCACCTGGTGGGAAACTTTGGCTAAGCAACTACAAAGGCTCCTTTAATTTTTTTTTTTTTTTGAGACGGTTGTCTTGCTAACTTGCTCAGGCTGGTCTGAAACTCCTGGACTTGAGCAATACTCCCGCCTCGGCCTCTCAAAGTGCTGGGATTACAGGCATGAGCTACTGCACCCGGCCTCTCCTTTAAGAGTCATTCATTCATTCATTTCTTCACTCTTCTGTTCGGTTTAGTTGAAGGGAGGACAGAAATGACTACAACACAGTGTGACAGCTGTTGTGCCAGGAGTCTTGAGTAGGGGCTGAGGGTATGGGTGTGCAGCCACACAGCCTGGGTTTCAGTCCCTGCCCTGGGACTTCCCCTCGGTGACTCTGGCGGCACTAGTTAACCTCTCTGGTCCTCCTCTTTCTCATCTGTAAAATAGGGCTGAGAACAGCCTGTGCCTCACAGCTTGACAGTCCCTGTCTCCTAGGGGTGGGAGGGGAAGTCATGATAATTGAATGATGGACTATATGTACACACCAAGCACAGGTCTGGCTCAGAGACAGTGCTCAGAAGGTAGCTGGTGGCATGAAGGGAGACGGGGCCATGGGGCTCTTTGGACCCACTATGTGACACATGCTCAGTCTAGCTCAGAAGGTAGTTGGCATCATGGAGGGACACGGGGCCATGTAGCTATTTGGACCCACCACATGACATGTGCTCTACTACATGCGGGGAATAGAATCATGAGCAGAAACGTCGCTCCTGAGTTTGTCCAGTGCTTCCTCTGGTGAGAGAGAAGGCATGAACCAGCACACACAAAGGAAGAACAAAAATGACACAGTCCCTGCCCCCACACTCTGATTGGGGAGGTAGCCCCGCAGGCCAGTGATTCTAATATGTGATAAACATATTCTGGAATGATATTCAGTGCCACAATAGCTAGCCCAGCTGGAAGGAGGTCTTTTATTTTTTGAGTTGGGGTCTCGTTCTGTTGTCTAGGCTGGAGTGCAGTGGCATGATTACCACTCACTGCAGCCTTGGCCCCCGGGGCTCAGGCAATCCTCCTGCCTCAGTCTCCAGTGCAGCTGGGACTACAGGTGTGTGCCACCATACCTGGCTAATTTTTTGATTTTTGGTTGAGACAAGGTCTTGCTACATTGCCCAGGCTGGTCTCAAACTCCTGGGCTCAAGCCATCCTCCTGTCTCGGCCTCCCAAAGTGTTGGGATTATAGGCGTGAGCCACAGAGCCTTGCTGATCATTCATTTAGATATTTATTCATTTATACTGCAAACTGATATGGACGCCTGTGTGAGTCAGGCATCTTGATAGGCACCTGGTATGTGCTGCGGAAGCAAAAAGGTTAAGGCCCTGGCTTTCAGGGAGTGGTACAGGCAGTGGGGTGGGGGAGGACACTCAATAAACAACTCAAATCAGAGAGAGAATTTCAGATCGTGGCAGAGACAGTGTGTGAGGAGGCATTGGAGACAGGGCTGCTCGGGAGAGAGGGTCCTTGGGCTGTGAACTCACACCCGCCAGCTCTCGAGTCACTCAGAGAGCACAGGCAGGCCCCAAGTGATGGGGCAGTGAGCCAGCTCTCGACTGTTCCACACAGGCAGGCCAGGACAGGGGCTTAAGGCACAAGATCCTGGGTCCCTGGCTCCCTGCGTCTCCTCCATCCTCATTCTCCTGGCTAGGAGAACAAGTCTGTATCCCAGCTGATGTCTCTCCCACCAAGATCAAATGAAACATTGGATTAAAATAAAAACCTATTCTAAAGGACTGAGACTATTGGGGTGGGGCAAGACCGGGGGGGGGGCAAAACTCCAGGCAGGGGACAAGCACTACCTGGTGGCATGAAGGGAAACGGGGCCATAGGGCTCTTTGGATCCACTATGTGACACGTGCTCAGTCTAGTTCAGAAGGAGTGACTTGGCGTTCAGCATGACTTCCCCACTGGGTATCGGCTGGGCTGTGAGTGGCAACCTAGAAACCAAGATGTGGGACAGAGCCGTGGTGGTCTGAGGGATGGAAGGGACAAGAAACGAGTTCAAGGCCAGGCAGAGGGCCCTGGGAAACACCCTGAACTTTAAATTGGAACATGTGAAGGGCTAGAGAGTAAGACCAAGCAAGATACACGCTAGCCTTAAGGAAGACTGACCCAGCTGTAATCAGCTCCCAGACAGGATTAAGATGAATTTCCTCAGCTGGGCACGGAGGCCGAGGTGGGAGGATGGCTTGAGGCCAGGAGTTCCAGACCAGTCTGGGTAACATAGCAAGACCATACATACATATTTTTTTAAAAAAATTGTTGTGAGTGGATTGCCTGAGCCCATGGGTTTGAGACCCGCCTGGGCAACTTGGTGAGACCTCATCTCTACAATAAATAAAAAAAAAAATTAGCCGGGCGTGATAGCGCGCGCCTGTAGTTCCAGCTACTTGGAAGGCTGAGGCAGAGGGATCACCGGAGCCCAGCAGGTCAAGGCTACGGTGGCCGAGAGTGGCTACTGTACTCCAGTCTGGGCGACAGAGTGAGACTCCAACTCAAAAAAAAAAAAAAATTGTTTTTGAGTTGGTGTCTCACTCTGCCATCCAGGCTAGAGTGCAGTGACATAATCACGGCTCACCATGCCCTCAAACTCCTGGCCTCAAGCAATCCTCCTGCCTCAGCCTCCCAAGTAGTGATTACAGGTGTGTGCCACTGCACTTGGCCTCTAATGTATTTTAAAAACATAAAAAACAAATGAAAAAAATATAAGCTTCTTCTACTTCAATTGTTTGCCTGAAACAAAAGCAAATTCTCTTTGGAGAAAGATAATATCATCTGGAGCCTCAAATAATCTCTACAATTTTAATTTTAATTTTTGTGTTATTTCTCCAGTAAAAATACAATTTTTAAATTACACACCATCTGGTATTTGACTTAAAAATTCTCCAGCACATATATTAGCTGGGCCTGGTGGTATGCACCTGTAGTCGCAGCTACTTAGGAGGCTGAGGTGGGAGGATTGCCTGAGTCCAGGAGGCTGAGGCTGCGGTGAGCAGTGATCATGCCACTGCACTCCAGTCTGGTTGATAGAGTGAGATTTTAACTAAAAAAAAAAAAAAAAAAAAAATTCTCCAGCATACCAGAATGCAAACTCCAACGACCAAAACACAAGGTTAAAAAATGCTTGTCAATAATGGTATTGACAATAACTCTGATCAATGTGTTCTAGTAAATATTCTGAAGAAATTCTAGAGAAGACAACTCAGCAGAATGCAAATGGAAATTCCAGAAATGAAAAACATATCTGAAATTAAGAACTTAATAGAGGGTTTACTAACAGATTAGACAAAACAGGAGAGAAGATTAGTGAACTGGTGTACAGATCACTAGAAATTAACCAGAAATAAGAACTACGAGGAACAAGCACAGAAACTACAGTACAGACAAGAGATACATGGAGTAGAGAAAAAAAAATTATGTGTGATGAAGTCTCAGAAAAGAAGAACGAGAAGGAACAGAGGTAGTAGCAGAAGAAATCATGGCCTAGAATTTACCAAATTGACAAGCGATATCAGGTCACACATTCAAGGAGTACCACAAAACCCAAGCAGAGGAGTTAGAAAATCGCCCTAGTCTCAGACCTGGGCTCCCTCTGCAGCAGAGTGAGAGGGGCAGACCCACTGTGGAAATGGACTAAGCCAAGAAGAGCGCAGGGAAGGGGCCAGGGCCTTGGGAGACACCCCGGCTGTGGTCCCCAAACTCTCCCACTGCCCCCAACCGAGCACCCCCCTGCTCCTCCTTCTCTCCAGCTTCCCTTGGCCTCCCACCTGCCTGCAGAGTGCTCCTCCCCAGACTCTCCTCTGCCTCCAGCCCACGAGGTGCCTGGCCCCCTACCCTCTCGCATGCCCTTCCCTCCTTCCCCACCCCAATCCCTTCCTCACCACAAGGTGTTGGGCCCTATACTTCCTACCCTACAGCCACATCTGCACTGTGGTCCGGACCCCCAGCTCACCTACACCTACATCTGCACAGTAGTCCAGCCCCACCTTGTTCTCCACCCCCACGTCTGCAGAGTGGTCAGTCCGTCAGCTCTCCCCCCACCTCCTCACAGTGGTCTGGCCCCCCATCTGGCCCACCCACGTTCGCACAGTAGTCCGGTCCCCCAGGCCGCCCTCACCCCCCTACCCCCGCTCGCACAGTGGTCTAGCCCCCAGCTCGCCCCCACCCACGTCCGCACAGTGGTCTGGCCCCCAGCTCGCCTCCCCTCACGTCCGCCCAGTAGTACGGTCCCTCAGCTCCCCACCCCCACGTCAGCACAGTGGTACGGCCCCCCAGCTCATATTCCGGCTCCCGTCGTCCAGTGGTCCTCCCTGGCGCGCGGGTCTCCGCCCCTGGGAGCTGAATTTTCGCCCTCGGACGGCGGCGGTCACGTGACAGGAGCTGCGATGGCGGGGACAAACCGGGGGCGGGAGCAGAGGCTGGCGCGCTTCGTCTACGTGACCCGCTTCGGCTCGCACCGGCTGGGCGTCCTGCGGCTGAGCGGCCACCGGGCTTGGGGCCGATGGTGCCCGGGGCCCGGAAACCGCCGAAGCCCGGAGGCGCGGCAGGCGGCGGCGGCGGCGGCGGAGGCGGGGGGCCCGGGCGGCGGCGAGCTTTCCCCCGGCGCGGCGGCGGCCTCCTCGCGGCCCCGGGCGTCGAGCGCGCGGAGCGGCCGCGGGCAGGCGGCGCGTGCAGGTGGCACGGGGCTGGCGGGCGGTTCCTGTCAGGCTGCCGGGCCCCGCGGCGCCCCCTCCGGCTGCCATTTTGCCAGGCGCGGGGCCACGGCTGACCCCCCGAGTAGGCACGCTTTCCCCTAGGCTGGGCCAGACTCAGGCCCGGGGAGCGCTGGGAATGGATGATACACTCTTCAAAACGTGTGGGCATTTCCAGGGATGGGCAAAGACAGAGTGTGACAGCAGAGTACCCACGGGTTTCCTGCCTGTCATCTGTACTGTTACGGGTTTTTTTTTTTGAGTCCGAGTTTCACTGTGTTGCCCAGGCTGGAGTTTAGTGGCACACTCATGGCCACCGCAGCCTCGACTTGCTGGGCTCAGGCGATCCTTCCGCCTCAGCCTTCCAAGTAGTTGGAACTACAGGCACACGCCACCACCCCAGCTAATTTTTTGATTTATTGTAGAGATGAGGTCCTGCCAATTTGCCCAGACTGGTCTTGAACCCGTGACCTCAACCCTTCTCGGCCTCCCAAAGTGCTGGGATTATAGGCGAGAGCCACCACACCTGGCTTGTCATTGATTTAATGTACTTGTTTATGAACATCTTTCCCTTTTAACTAATTTGTTTTTAGAACACTTTACATCATTACTTCAATGGAAAACCGGTACCGTTTGCCAAAAATAGAAATTAATTAAACAAATCCAATAAAGGCAAGACAGTATTATTAAATTCTGGCTAAATGGGTTGTCTGCGGTCATAAAGGGAAACTGGCAAGTCTTAGGAAAGTCTTAATGATGTTCTGGTGCTGCACTCTTACTCTGCTTAATGTGACCAGGAGTGTAAAGAAGAATTGGGGTGGGAACGCGTTTCTCCCCATGTGTTGTGTTTTCCAGTGTCGTGTCTGTGCCCACCCAGAATCAGCGAGTGGCACGTTTCTCACTTTGAGAAATGCGATTTTTGACCGTATTCTAGTTTATTCCACAAATGGAATACCTGTTGTGTAGCTAATGTCTATAGAATTAGGTGCTGGATCTCAAGTAAACAATTGATAAGCCTTCTGATGACCATGAGTGGGGTGCTTTGTAAGATCAGAGAGGGGTTCCTGGAAAGCTGAGTATTGAATGGGAAGTAGAAAGTGAGGGGTAGAGGATGGTAGGGCGGGAACAGATGGAGAAGGGCTGGGGTAGGGAGTGCTTCAGGCAAGAGGAGCTCGGATATAAAGTCTTTCAGGGAACACATACTTAGTGTTTTATAATTTTGTCTTTGGGCACACAAACCCTTGGGTTTTCCTTTAACAGTTGGCACTTAGGGAAGCAGTATGGTTTAGTGAGAAATCAGGAAGATTTTTCACTCTGGAAAAGCTTTATTGGTCCTGATGTTTGCCTGATAGTGTGACAGAAAGATAAGTCACAGTGGCCTTACCCTCCAGGAGGTCAGAGCCTAGTGGAAGAGACACATGCTGTACAAGCAGGCTGAGGTCTATGGTGAAGGTGTTCCCGGAGCCGGTGCTGGTGTGGAGCTGTGTGTGCTTGAGAAAAGTTTATAGGGAGAGGGTGTGTGTGAGTGGAGTCTTCAAGGGCAGGTAGAAATTTGCCTGGCAGGTGTGAGTGTGTGAACACACACACGCAGTGTTCTAGTCAGGTAGAGCAGCATGTAAAATGGCAGAGAGGGGTAAGAGTAAGACATATTTGAGGAACGACAAGGTGTTTGTGTAGTTGGAAACATAGTGTCTGGAGTTGAGTTGGGAAAATTAGAGACTTGGATTTGCTGGAGCCAGATGTGGTTTCTGCCATTTGTTTGTGCTGTTGTTGGCCTTTTGGGGACTCATCTTACACATCAGAAAAGGAAAGAGATTGACTTAGATAGGTGTTTTCCAAGGTACTTACAAGATTGTTTATCTCACATTTTTTGGCTGTTTTTGGCATAGTATTTGTTAATTGGCATATTAGTATTACCTGGTGATCAGAAATTTAACAAATATAAAAATACCCAAGAGAGCTCAGAAGACATGTATATGATCTTTATTCTCAGGGTAGTGAGTCCTTCTGTGTGTTGACTTTTTCACTCTCTTTTTAAATATTAGATGTAATCCAGAAGGATGCAGCTAAAAAGTTTGATTTTCCCATGCCATTGAATGAAGCTTCCACAATAATGAGAAAAAAAAAAAAGGTATTACCATAAAGGAAAATGAGCAATATTTGAATTTTAGATTATCCTCTCTAAATATAAACATGTAAAGATATTCAAGATGGTTGAAATAGTTCCATATTTTGAATAATTTAATTTTTCAAAATGAGAACGTCGAAGTAATTTCACAGAAATGGTACTGGATTTGGAAATATTTTTTTTTTTTTTTTTTTGAGTCGGAGTCTCACTCTGTCGCCCAGACTGGAGTGCAGTGGCCACTCCCGGCCACCGCAGCCTCGACCTGCTGGGCTCCGGCGATCCTTCCGCCTCAGCCTTCCGAGTAGCTGGAATTACAGGCATGCGCTACCACGCCCGGCTGATTTTTTGATTTATTGTAGAGATGAGGTCTCGCTGCCCAGGCGGGTCTCGAACCCGTGGGCTCAGGCAATCCACTCACCTCAGCCTCCCAAAGGCGCGGGATTACAGGCTGAGCCACCGAGCCCGGCTTGGAAATATTTTTTAACTGTAGCAAACAGTCCTTCTTGTATTTGAAGGTATAAAACACATTTAATCAGAACATAACCCACTGGAGGATTTTTTCAAAGCATGATATATGTTCCATGGAATATAATAAACTGTGATAGATAATGTAGCATATGAAGAAAATCATGGGTTTCATAGAAAAGAATAATATGTCTCTGTTGTCATATTGCTCTTTTTGAAGACAAGGAATACATACTAGGTTTCTGGCGGAAGGGCTGACAGGTGAAGCACTGCTGAGCTCTTCTCACTGCTGCTGTCCAAATGTCATGGTGACTGGAGGGTTTTTAACATATTCCAGATCAGATGCTCTACTAAGCTTTGATTGCCACCATATATTTTATAATTCACAGCACAGTTTATACTTCAATTTAGAGAAATCATTAGTTGATAATGGCACATAAAGTTGGATTGCTTCTGAGCTTTGAGTTTGTTTGATTTATCATTCATGTGTGGCAGAAAACAGCATTCTAGGTGACTGACCCTCTTGCCAAATGTATTTGGAATGAGCAGCAAATCTTCTCATTGTACTAAAAAGTCCTTTATCCATAAGCCAGTTTCTTTTGGGTGAGGAGAAAAGAACTGTAGGCAGTATTTACTTTTAATTACTGCATACCAGACTCTGGGATAAGTGCTCTGTATATGTATTTTTCATTAATTCTAATAATCCAGTGTATGAAGTTATTTCTAGATGAGATTAAAACATTTGCTCAATGTCAAGCTACTTACTGGTAAATAGCACAGCCATAATTTGAGCTTACGTCTGTCTGTCTGATTCCATAGTCCTCATTCCTTCTAGTATATTTATGTTCTCTAGTAATTTTGCCTTGGTATGTCCTAGAAGAAGTACTTAATTCTTAACTAGAATAAAATACATTTGAAAATCAATTTTACTTTTAATCTTTCCCCTTTGTTACCTCCTAATAACAAATGCCAGGCTGGGTGCAGTGGCTTATACCTGTAATTCCACCACTTTAGGAGGCTGAGATGGGAGAATTGCTTGAACCCAAGAGTTCAAGACCAGCCTGGGCAACATAGCGAGACTTCATCTCTACAAAAAATTAGGGCATAGTGGTGCTCCTGAAGTCGCTGCCACTCAGTAGACTGAGGCGGCAGGATCTCCTGAGCCCAGGAGGTTAGGCTGTGGTGAGCCATGATTGGGCCACTGTGTTCCAGCTTGGGCAACAGAGTGAGACCCTCTCTCAAAGCAACAACAAATACTGTCCTAAGAGTAAATGTTGGTCCTAGTCTCTTTACATATTCACTCTGAGCTAGCACACAGATTTTTATAGCTCAGTTTCTCTTCCTGGGTTGTATGACCCTGTAATGGGACAACCAGTGTGGAGGCCAACTTGAATTTTTCTTATTAGACACCGGAATAGAAATTCACTATTTTTTTAATTACCTTTCAAGATTGAATGTGTTGAAATCATTTAGGTAGGACTTACATAACCTTTAAGAGGAAAGTTCATCCAGGACAGTTAATTTAAATACTACAGAAAATAAATTCTAGAAGTTTGAAAAAGAAGGAAGAGAATTCAGCAATCACAGAGAAGTAGTTGCATTTATGTTTCTCTAAGTGCTAATATTGTCTATGATGATTATGCTCTATGATGATGCATACCACAGCAGAGTCGCTCCCAGCTGCCTCCATCAAATGTCTTCCTGCTTTTCTGCTCGGTGTTCCTTAACTGTTCTTGTCTTTTTAAGGTTTCAGCATGGAATAGCGTATATAAAGTCATTTCCAGAATGCTTGAAGAAAATGAAAAATATAGACATAGGCTGAAATGCCAAGGATTATCCAGTGAAAGTAAGTTAACACAGCTTTTATTGTATTAAAGAACAATGGCCCCTGTAATAGTTGAGTTGCCCTGGGGTCTCATGAGACCAGGAGTTTTCATAATTGTCACATTCAGTGTATAGAACCATAGAAATGAAGCTACCATATCAACACTGGTCATCATAATTAAAGGTGTAGTGCATCTTCAAGTAGCAAGGCAGAGCAGGGCGTTGGGGAGGCATAAAATATTTTCATAAGGTAATCATTAAAACAGAATACCATTTTATAAGCAATATTAACACTGGAAACATTACTATTTATATAATATTGTACCAATAATAGCATAAATTGTACCAATAATGTTGGGGAGGCATGGTTGGGGAGTGCACAGGTGCAGGGTAACTTACGGGGCAAAGGGAGCATGTTTGTCTATTAAATGCAAATTTGAATGCCAATCCTTAAAATACAAACTGCAAAACTCATCCATGTTGACGAAGACAAACATGTCAGCCACAATATAAGATTAGACATTGTGTCACTTCATGTAGTCACTTCCTTTCCTTGAACACTGCAGTCCAATTTAATGCATTTAACAACATCTGCCCTTGAGTTGTGGCCTTGATGTTATTATTTCATTCCTGGAAAACAACTCATGAATTAAGCTATATTCTAAAGCTGCATCAATATTAAGTTAATACTGTAGTCAGAGCAAAATCGCATGTAGTCTAGCGTGTTCATTAAAATAATTGGTAGTTCTAGATTCTCAAAAAATTAAGTTGGATAAAATTTATGTAACTAATAATGCCATATGAGTTGGTAAATCAAAAGTTTCCTTTACATGCATGTCTTAATACACATGCTGCTGGGTGCGGTGACTCAAGCCTGTATTCCCAGTATTTGGGGAGGTGGAGGTGTGAGGATTGCCTGAGCTCAGGAGTTCGAGACCAGCCTGAGCAACATGATGAGACCTCATCTCCACAATAAATAAATAAAAAATTAGCTAGGCTTGGTGTTACATGCCTGTGATTCCAGCTACTCAGAAGACTGAGGCAGAAGGATCACCTGAGCCTAGCAGGTTGAGGCCGTGGTGGCTATGAGGGTGCCACTGCACTCCAGCCTGAGCGGATGAGTGAGACTCCAGTTCAAAAAACAAAAGCAAACAAACAAAAATATACATGCTGTCATGAATGTTTCTGTGAGTTCTTAGTATAGTCACTTGATGGTAACTTCCGTTTCATAGTAAACCTTAGAATTTTTTTTTTTTTTTTTTTTTTTGAGTTGGAGTCTCACTCTGTCGCCCAAACTGGAGTACGCTCCCGGCCACCGCAGCCTTGACCTGCTGGGCTCTGGCGATCCTTCCGCCTCAACCCTCCAAGGTGCGCGCTACCACGCCCGGCTAATTTTTGATTTATTGTAGAGATGAGGTCTCGCCAAGCTGCCCAGGCGGGTCGTGAACCCACAGGCTCAGGCAATCCACTCACCTCAGGCTCCCAAAGGCGTGGGATTACAGGCTGAGCCACCAAGCCCGGCTAACCTTAAAATTTAATTTGGCAAAAAATATTTTCATAAGGTAATCATTAAAATAGAATACCATTTTATAAGCAATATTAACACTGCAAACATTACTATTTATATAATGTACCAATAATAGCATAAATTGTAGTAATGTCATATAAACCAATGTTCAGATGAGTGACACTTGATTTCACTTATCTAATTAAGAAGGAGAATGAGGTGGGAGGGAGCATTAGAAAGAAGAGTAGTCATCAGAGGTTTCTTAAAAGGATGTCTGAATAGACAGAATAACATGCAGCAAACCTGGGCTTTTTCCTGAGTGCTATTCCAGATCACTGCATGTCTTGGAACTTGGTGGGTTCTTTTGTGCCCCAGCCAGATAACTTCTACTAAATGTAAAGTGATCTTGGATGGATTATTAACAACTTGAAATAATATGCTGTGTTTTTCAGAAATAATCTCTTATAAACAGAAGGTATCCTGGTACTACATTATTTTGCATTATAGTTTTAAGCTAGATCACACACTTTTTTCTTTTTGAGTTGGAGTCTCACTCTGTTGCCCAGGCACGCTCACAGCCACTGCAGCCTCGACCTGTTGGGCTCAGGCAATCCTTCCACCTCAGGCTTCCAAGGAGCTGGAACCACAGGCGCATACCACCACATCCAGCTAATTTTTGATTTATTGTAGACACGAGTTCTCATCAAGTGGCTGGTCTCAAATCCCTGGACTCAGGCAATCCTCTCACTTCCACCTCCTAAAGTGCTGAGATTACAGGCATGAGCCATCATACCCAGTCCATACTTTTAAAAAAAGCTAATACTTGTATTTTTACAATGTATTATAATTTTTAATCCTGAACATGTATTTGTGAATGAGAAAACCATTGTTAGAGGCCAACTTGAATTTTCCTTATGTTGTTCCTAGACTCAAGTTACACAAGATGAATCTTCTTATCATCTTTTGGTAAGAATTCATGTAGATATTAATTATAATGTTTATTTCTTTCTTTCTTATCTTTATTATCTTTCCAACTGTGAATGTACACCCATGTACTTCCAGTCCATTCCTTTTCTGAAATCTACTGTTTGGTAAGTAGTGGGCACTCACAGAATACTCGTCGACATTAGGAACATTGCTGGGTCCCAGCTCCATGCTGTTGAACTGCTCTCTTTATGGCCATGTTTCCTTCTTCTTTTTATTGGTATCTTTACTGAGTTCTCTTTCTTTGAACACACCATCACATTTAGCACTGTCTTCCTGCTGCTTCTTCACATTTTTCCTTGGTGTCCTTCCTACAGGCTGTCGTGGTTCTCGTCATGCCTCACTGGCTGTATTTTCTGTCCTGTTCTCCTTCCATAGTCACTGGGAGACAATGCACAGATTTCTGTAGCTTCGTTACTCTTGCTTGGTGTGTGGCCCTTCACCCTCCCTTCCACTTCTGCCTCCTGGCTGGTACCTCTGATATTCTTTAGGCTGTTGACCGTTACTTTTTAATACACGTTTTAGACTGAGCATGTCGTCTTCTCCCCTTTCTTTTTAAGTGTACCCTGGTTTACTAATCGCAGGCTCATTCAGTCCTCAGGAAGAGGTTACATCCAGTTGAATGGGATTTGGAAATTGATAGGTATGCTAGGCATTGGAAAGAGAATTATACTTTTATAAGTGGGGATGTGAGGAGGACAGTATATTTTATTTTTATTTATTAATTTATTTTTGAGTCCGGATCTCATGTCACCCTGGCTGGAGGGCAGTGGCACAATCACAGCTCACTGCAGCCTCAATCTCCTAGGCTCAGGTGACCCTCTTGTCTCACCATTCTGAGTAACTGAGACAAGGTCTTGCTGTGTTGCCCAGGCTGGTCTCGAGCTCCTGGGATCAAGCAATCTTCTCGCCTCAGCCTCCCCAAGTTCTAGGATTATAGATGTGAGCCCCTGTGCCCAGCTGAGAGTACATTTTAGACATGAGCATGAGGAAGTTCATGAAAGCTAAGAAAATGTTGAGAGAATACAGTTTGATTAAAGATTGTTTAAGTTAGTAATTTAAGAAAGGCATAAAAACACACTGAATCAGAATTTCAGAGTCTCACTGGAATGTTGGGCTGAGGATGTGCACTAGGCTCAGTAGTGAATGAAGAAACATGGAACATTTTGCAAACCTTTTATTCTAAATGATTTCAAATGCACAGAAAAGTTTTGAGAATAATACCAAGTGTTCCAGTATATACACTTTACCAATATTCGCTGATTTTTGACGTCTTGCCACATTTGCTGTCTTGATCTCCTGCTGTATGTATAAAGTTTTAATACTTTAAATGTCTGTATTCTGAAAACAAAGGTATCTTTTATATAGAACTCTACTCTTTTTTTTAATAGAACTCTACTACAGTTATCAAATTCAAGAAATTTAATAACAACATACAATCTTTAGATAATTTATAGTTTCTATTCCAACTTTTTCCCATTGTCTTAATGTCTTTCATGGGGTTTTCTTTGGGTACTGGGTATAGTTTGAGATCATGAGTTGCATTTAGTTGTTGTGTCTCTTTGATCTTCTTTAATCTGTAACACTCTGTCAGCTTTTCTTTGTCTTTTGTGATATTGATTGTTTTGAAGAATACATGGCAGTAATCTTTCAGACTATTCCTCTAGACTTGCTGGTACCTTCCTGTGGTTTCATTTGTGTCATGCATTTTTGGCAAGAGCGTGCTATAAGTAGCTTCCTTCCCAGAGTTCACATCTTGAGTCATGTGATCTCCATTGATACCTTATTGATAATGTTACCTTTGAGCTCTTGGTTAAGTTGTTACCCATTTTTAGTTACTATTTTTTCTTTTGCAATTAGTAACTATTTCATAGAAAGATAATAAGATACTATGCACATATTTTGCTCTTCATGAATATATAGAACATTCAAAAACTGGAGCGATGAGCTCTGCATTTTAGAAAGAGACTGAATTGTTCATGAAAATATTTGACATGAAGGGAAACAGGAGGTGAAAAAGAAAATCTGTAGATTGTAATAGTGTCCAAGCCAAAGTGACATGCACCAAGGAGGTGGGGTGGGGACAAGTGATTAGAGGTGGGGTTGAAAGATGACACTGGGTTTAAGAATGAAGAAATAAGAAATAAGGAAGTCAGGAGAAAGCGTTCCTTTTGTGAAGGTGTTGAGTTTTATTTTGGGCATGTGGAATTTGGGCAATAGTGAGGTGCCAGGTGAAAATCCCAAGCTGGCAGTTGAAAGTGTCATATTGGCACACACTCAGTGTGACATCGGTACTGCATGGCATTCATAGAGTCAGGGATGTCTCAGGAGTAATTAGAGAGATGATTGTGGGGCTGAGGAGGAGGGAAGATGAAGTTTTCAGGAGATCAAGGGGTTGGCAGTTCAGAGGAGGCAGAGACCTTGCTGGTGAGGATGTAGTGGCCCAGCACGTAGGAGCTGATGACTGAAGTGTGTCGGCAAGGAACAGTTTAAGGGATCCTGCACCTAAAGGAAAGCCCAAGTTCCAGTGATGACAGGGCCTGAGCAGTGGCCTTTTTAGTGAGGGATTGAAGTGGACTGGAGATAAAAACCTGCGATTTAGTGTTTCTGTGACACAGTTTCTTGTAAATAGGATTGTAGAAGTCGCCAAAGGTAGTGACAGGAATTGGAGTGAATGAGAAAAGTACGAGCTACACATTGAATCCATTGGAAGCTTTCGATGGCCAAGTGGACAAAGTAAAAGTCATCAGAACAGGAAGTACAGGGAATGCCTAACTGCTGCTTCACAGTCTCAGAAATGTAACAATTTTTCAGCAACTACAGTCTATGATATTTTATATTAACAAGATTCAATTTTGTCATCTTTTATTTAGGATTAACATCTTTGGATCTGTCTCCCAGAGAAGATTACGAAGAGCTTAAAGATGAAACATGAAATGGAATCATAATTATTTGTTAATTTTGCTGTGTTTTGTTGGAATTGTGCTTTAATAGTTGAATAGAAAAACTATCTTCTTTATAAATTAATAGCATTTCTTTGCAGCTTAATAAAAACTTTAGCTAAATATTGTTATGTGCATGCAAGTGTTATTGTCAGAATTGGTACTCATTCTGTATACTTTAACATTAATTTTTTACATAAGATTTCAATTAGCATAGCAATACAACCGCGTGCATTTACAATTGCCAACATCTTTTTTTGTTATTTAGTGGGTCTACAAATGCTGCCTTATTCTTCTCTTTTTTTAGATGTAACTGCTGGTAAAAAACCCATAATTTACATAGCAACAATTATTTTGGGTGTTGAAACTAATGATTATTTAAACCATCTTTTTCAGCCCTAAGGAAAATTAGTAAATGTATATATTTATAATATTTCTATATTATAAAGGACTATATTATAACATGGAGTATTTTAGGAAAATTTCTGGACAAAGATCAGAGGAGATGCTTTTCACCTTGTTAGGCCCCTAATTGATAGATATACTATTTTTAAGTGAATGAATGAGAGGTTTAGAATTCCTAAAATCACTGAGAAGTGTTCTCCAGTGAAGTCCTTTTATTTTATACTCGATATTAAATAATAATCTACTCTTGCCTAAACCAGTTTTCTGCTTTTGCTGGTACAATTTCTAAACTGAATCAAAGGCTTAGGTGGAAATGGAGACTTAAAAGGGAAATAAAGAAAAAGACTTGTCTGTGGCTGAGCTCTGTGTATGCTAGTGCTTCTTCTGAGATGGTAGTCCTTTCCTTCCATACCCAGTGTGATTTCGCTGATGACACTCATTCTTTTTCAGGGGCATCGGGAGAGTGGACTTTCTCAGTTATCTTACAAAGATACTGTAAAATGGCAATACACAAAATTCTCAGGTAATAGTACAAGATGTAAGGACTGTAAAATAATTAGTAGTTTTGTTGCTTCTTCAAGTTATAACTTAATTACTTCGCAGGACGGTAACAGCCTAAAACATGTTCTTCTGGTGACTGTTTTCCAATGCCACCTGTTGTCAGATGAAGGACACATTGCCTGGGCAGATGGCCTAGGTCTTGCTTGCCATGTGGGACCTAAAGTTCTCATGCACATAGGGTTGTGCAGGTTTGCATGCTGGGTAAATTTTCAGGCTGCTAAATCCTTGGTTGAAGCTTCAAACTTTAGCCTTTACAACTTAAATCCATTGCAAAATAAGACATTTGTATTGCTTATAGAGTAACGTATGCTGCATCAAATTTTGTGGTGAATGTGAATGAGTATTTTGGGCTTACTTCAGTGTATGTTTATATTTATGCAACTTATACAGCTTGACATAGTAAAGCAGTCTGTTTTAATTTATTAGATGTGTCAGTATTTATTAGATTTAAAATATGAGCCTAATGCTGGATATAAACTTAACTTGTTTCACTGTAATAGAACCATGGAGCAATGAAGACTGAAATACGTTTCTAAATCTTTTAATTTTTGTTTAATAATTTCTGGTAAAAATGTGTTAAATTTGTTTCATTAAGTAGAATGTAATATGAAGGGGACCCCCCCAAAAACCAGAATTATTTTTTTGAGGGCAAGCCCTCGTAGTACACTTGGAATTTGTTTCTCTGGAACAAACAGAAAGTTTTTATCTGAAAGTTTTGAGAAGGTTTCATCACAATTTGCAGAAGAAACATCCTGAGTTGTGATAAACAGATGACTGGTTCCTCCACCGTGACAATATACCTGCCAACACCACGCTGAACGTTCAGCAATTTTTGACCCCAAACGGCATGACCCCCATGCCCCACCTCACCCTGTGAGACTTTCTTTTGTTTTCCTGATGAAAAAAGTCTTCAAAGGGAAACGTCTTGCCAATGTGGAAGGGGTGAAACAAAAAATGGCAGAAGCACCAAAACACTCAAAATTGCAAGTTTAAAAACTTTTGAAAATAAAAACAACTGTTTTGAACAGTGGAGAAAGAATTTCAATAGGTGTATTGCATCAAGTAGACAGTACTTTGAAGGTGACTGAAGTTTAAACATGGAAGAATAAATACACAATTTTTTATAAATAAATTCCGGGTCCCCACCCCACCTTCGAAAACATAGTAAGGCTTTTATTTGCTGAAACACCACTCACTGAATATCAGCTCTGATGCTGTGACTTATTTATGGTTCTGTCATCCCAGCAGGGGTTAATGACCTCAGCATTAAAGACCTCAGACTACTGTGTAGTCCTGGCTTCTCTTGTTTCCAGCCTAGAGTGTCTTTTGTCTGACTTTGAGGAGTGGGAACACTCACTCACAGGATTTATACCTGACTCTTCCTCTGTTTAAACCAAAGCATTTTCTTTCACCCAGCAGTCTAGCATTTGCAGCTTCTGTTGTGGGTTAACAGTGGTTGTTTCATGCTTAGCTGTGCAGGACGGGGAGGGAGGGAAGAGATCTAGTAGGTTGAATGAAAGGTTTTGGTGACTAAAGAATAGGAAAAAAAATATGTCAACACTTCCAAGATATCTTCAGCCTTTATTCTATCTGGAAAATTTCAGGCAAGCTTTCAAATTATCAGGGAAAATCCAATGGGACCTTTTGGTGTAGGAATGAGTTAAATCAGGATATTTTCACATCCAATGTAAACAGAAGAGAGGTCAATATTTGGCAGAAGTCTTGGGTAGCCTAAACTCTTTGGGGAGTTGGTTTTAAAGTAGTGAAAGAGTAGTCTTGAGGTTGGGACCCCTGGGAGTAGGGTACAGCAGTGGTGCAGCACGTTATTGTAGGGGGAATGCTTGGCCAGCAGAGGTAGGCTCCTGGTATATGGAGTCATGGCCATATTTATGGCAGCTGTGAAGGTGTTCTCAGATTTCCTAAAGGGCAAAATGGACAGAAGGCTGGCTTTGCTGTGTGGTCCACTTGTGCGCTTGTGTGAGGCCATTCTTCCCAGCACATGCTTCTAGCCTCTGCGGAAGCATGATGAGGTTCATCATGATGAGGTTCACCTCAAGGCAAGGTGCATGTCAGCAAGATGGGCCTCGGCTATTCCCCAAGCTTCACTGAAGCTTCCTTTGAACTGGGCATAGTGGCTCATGCCTGTACTCCCAGCACTTTTGGAGGCCAAGGTGGGAGGATTGCTTGAGTCCAGGAATTCAAGACCAGCCTGGGCAACATAGTGAGACCTTGTCTCTACAAAAAAAATAAAAAACTGTACGTGTTGGCACACGCCTGTAGTCCTAGCTACTCAGGAGGCTGAGGTGGAAGGATCTCCTGAGCCCAGGCTGTCAAGGCTGCAGTGAGCCATGAAAGTGCCACTGCACTCCTACCTGGGTGACAGAGGGAGACCCCACAACTTTTCCTACCTAACTGCCTTTCCTTACCTCTCCTTGAGTCTCCCTTAGATTTCCCCATAGGATTTCCCCAGTTGGCACCTTACACGTCTGTTTCTGCCTTGGTATTGGCTTCTAGTTGACCTTGCCCCAAGCAGGTGATATCAGGGATCATCTGGGAAGATGTTTGTTCTTTGAGTAGGAGTCTCTGTTGCCCAGGCTGGAGTGCAATGACACACTCATCGCCACCACAGCTTTGACTTGCTGGGCTCAGGCGATCCTTCTGCCTCAGCCTTCCAAGTTGCTGGAACTACAGGCATGTGCTACCACACCAGGCTAACGTTTTGATTTGTTGTAGAGATGAGGTCTCGCCATGTTGCCCAGACTGGCCTCAAACCCATGGGCTCAGGTAATCCTCTTGCCTCCACCTCCCAAAGTTCTGGGATTGCAGGCGTGAGCCACCGTGCCCGGCATGGTCTGGGAAGAAGGACACGTGAAATGGGGCACCAAATGAGCTTGTTCACAGTCCAGCTGTCAAAGAGCCACCTTTTCAAGTGGTGTGTGGGGACAGATAGTACCTGGCATGGGGTGGTGGTCCTATTTTTAAAATATTTCACCTGACATGATTTGGGAAAACTTCCCAACAGGGGAATGCTCTTGCAGGTATAATGGTGTGGGCATTTGAAAAATATGGGTGAATAATGCCTTCAATGACAGCTCATTGGGCTAGCTACTGCCAAGTTGTATTAACACCTTGCTGAGAAGATAGTAAGAAACATGTCCATTAGCAAGCATTGAATTCTTTTTTATTGATGTATTTTTGAGTGAGTCTCACTCTGTTGCCCAGGCTGGAGTGCAGTGGCACGACCACAGCTCATCGTATCCTTGAGCTCCTAGGCTCAGGCAATCCCCCTGCCTCAGCATCCCAAGTATCCGGGACTATAGTCATACCCCACCACACCTGGCTAATTTTCTTTTCTTTTTTTTTTTTGTAGAGACAAGGTCTTGCTATGTTGCTGTTGCCCAGGCTGGTCTTGAACTCCTGGGACTCAGGCAATCCTCCTTCCTTGGCCTCCCAAAGTGAGAATACAGGTGTGAATCACCACATGCAGCCTCTTTATTGATTTCTAGTTTGATATCACTATGGTCAGAGAACACACTCTGTATGATTTCAGCTCTTTTGCATTTGTTAAGGTTTGGTTGATGGTTCATGATATGGCCTATATCATGGTATATGTTCCACAGGCATGTGAAAAGAATGTATATTCTGCTGTTGTTAAGTGTCCTGTAAATGTCTATTAGACCCCTTCTGTTGATGTTGTGTTCCTCTGTATCCCTGATGATTTTCTTCTAGTTATTCTATCAGTTGTTGAAAGAGGTGTGTTGATGTCTTCTACTATAACTGTGTGTTTATATTTATTCTTTTAAATTCTATCAGTTTTTGCTTCACATACTTTGCAGCTCTTGCAGTTATTTGGTGCATACATGTTTAGGACTGCTAGGTCTTTTAGGTGGATTGATCCTTTATCATAATATCATGTCCTTTCTGCCTGGTAATTCTCTTTGTTTCTAAGTCTACTTTATTTGATATTAATATAAATATTCCTGCTTTACTTTATAATACGTTTGTTCATCCTTTTGCTTTCAACCCACCTTTATATTTGAAATGAGTTTCTCATAGACACCATGTAGGTGGGTCATGTGTTTTAATCCACTCTGACAATCACTGTCTTTAACTGGCATAGGTACTTTTAGATCACTTATAGTCAATATAATTGATGTTAGTACTTAAGTCTTTTTTTTTTTTTTGAGTTGGAGTCTCACTCTGTTGTCAAGGCTGGAGTGCAGTGGCATGCTCATGGCCACTGCAGCCTTGACCTGCTGGGCTCAGGTGATCGTTCTACCTCAGCCTTCCAAGGAGCCAGAACTACAGGCACATGCCACCATGCCCAGCTAATTTTTTTCTTATTTATTGTAGAGACGAGGTCTTACCATGTTGCCCAGGCTGGTCTCGGACCCCTGGGCTCAGGCAATCCTCTCACCTCTGCCTCCCAAAGTGCTGAGATTACAGGTGTGAGCCACTGCGTCCAGCCAGTACTTTAGTCTTTCATTTTATTTTTTGTTTCCTATTTGCTCTTTTGGATCTTTGTTCTTCTGCTTTCTTTTTCCTGCCTTCCTGCTTCTCATGTTGTCATCTCTGACACTGAGTGAGTGGGCAGTGGGAGAATATGGGGGGAAAAATAAGGCTCGTTACTAGTCAGTGGGGTGAAAACCTTGGCTCCCTACTTTGCCTTTTCTGGCATCACCCCATTGACAGTGTTGGGGGGCATCACCACAACCTCATGAGGGTGAAGTCTGGGCTTCATACTCAGCCCTTGCTGTTTGGGTGTGGGTGTGGGCCTGGTTTTTTCTGTATTATTTGGCTAGAGTAGAGTAGTTGTCATATTAAAGTTTTCTGTCTTGCTAGGCTTTCTCTTTCCTGGTCCTTCAGGTAGAGAGAGCAGGCTTTTTTTTTGGAGTGGGGAGGGATGCCTGTTGGCATTTCCAGGTTGCTAGATTCTTCAGCTTCCAGTCTGGAACATATGAGGCAAAAAGAAAGTCCCAGAACTCACCCCTGTGTTGTTCCTTGGGTCTTGAGGTTCTTAGTCTGTTTCTTCTCTGCATCTGTCAGAGTCTTCTTGTGTTTGTTTTATGTATAATGGCCAAGGTTTTTAGTTTTTAATACTTGGTGACAGGAATAGGTAAAAGTTTGTCTATTCTCCTGGAAGCATAGGTCTTAACTGATATTTTACAAAGGAAATGTGCAGATGCAATTCAATATAGAAAGGGCAGTCTCTCCAGTAAATGGTACTGAAACCACTGGATATCTGTGTATAAAAAAAGGAATCTCTCCCTAAACCTCACTTCTTACATAAAATAAATTTTCAAAATGGATCATAGATCTAAGTGTAAAATGTAAAATTATAAAATATTTGAAAGAAATGTAAGTGAAAATCTTCATGACATAGGATTAGCAAAGAGTTCTTAGACATAACACCAAAAAAATCCATTAAAAAATCGATAAATTGGACATTATCAAATCAAAATCTTTTCCTCAGCAAAAACACTGTTATTGAAAGCTATAGAATGGGAAAAATAATTGAAAATCATATATCTGACAAAAGACTGATATCTAGTATATATAAAGAACTCTCTGAACATAATAGCAAGAAAACAACCTAGTGAAAAAATTAGCAACGAGCGTGAACATACTCTTTACCAAAGAAGTTATATAGAAGGCAACAAGCCCTTGAAATAATGTTAAATATCATTGGTGTTTAGGGAAATGTGATGAATGACGCTACATTTAAAAAAAAATTATTGACTTGCATTACATATTTCCTTTGTAAAATATCAGTTGAGACCTATATTTCCAGAAGAATATAGTAGATAAACTTTTCCCTATTCCACCATTAAGTATTAAAAACTAAAAACCTTGGCCATTATGTATAAAACAAACACAAGACTCTGACACTACACACATATTAGAATGAATAATATTTCAAAATGCTGACTATAACAGAAGCTGACAAGGACACAGAGCGGCAGGAATGATCATACATTGCCAGTGAGAATGTAAAAAGGTGCAGCCACTTTGAAAAATAATTTGACAATCTCTCTCTTTTTTTTTTTTTTTGAGTTGAGTCTCACTGTATTGCCCAGGCTGGAGTGCAGGGACACAAAAATGGCTCATCACAGCCTCGAACTCTTGGGCTCAGGAGATCCTTCTGCCTCAGGCTCCTGAGTAACTGGGACTACAGGTGTGTGCTACCATGCCTGGCTAATTCTTAAATTTTTTCTTGTAGAGATGAGGTCTTGCTATGTTACCCAAGCTGGTCTTGAACTTGTGGGTTCAAGCAGTCCTCCTACCTTGACCTCCCAAAATGCTGAGATTACAGGCATGAGACACCGGCAATCTCTTAAAAAACAAAATACTCAACTACTACACAATCCAATCATTGGGCATTTGTTCCAGAGAATTGGATTTTTGTTCACTTAAAAACCTGCACATGAATATTTACAACAGCTTTATTTGTAATAGATGTTTGTATAGACAAGAACTATTAACAACTCAGCTGTCCTTTAATGAATGAATGATTAGACAGACTAGAATTTCTCTATTATGAAATACTACTCATCAGTAAAAAGAAACAAACTGTTGATACATATAGAAACCTGGATGAATCTCTAGAGAATTATGCTGAGTGAAAAAAGCCAATTGCAAGAGGTTACATATTATTCCATTGGTATAGCATTCTTGATACGGCAGAATTATAGAAATGGAGAACAGATTAGTGGTTGCCGGGGTTAAGGAGGGGCTTGGAGATGGAGAGAAATATGTGTGGCTATGTATGGGCAGCATGAGTGATCCTTACTGAGATGGAACTGTTTACATCTTGGCCCTAGCAATGACAATATCCTGATGTTACTTTGCACTGCAATTTTGCAAGGTGTCACCATTGGGGGAAACTTGGTAAAGAGTATATGGACTCTATTCTTATAATTGCTTCTAAATTTACTATTATCTGAAAATCAATTATTCTTAAAACTATATCCTAGTTTTTAGGTGATATTATCCCTCATTATAATAATTCATAACAAACAAGGGTTTCTTAAAAATACCAGTTGAACATATGTCTGCGGATTTATTTCTGGATGCTCTGTTCTGTTCCATTGATCTAGATGTTTGTTCATCTAGCACCACACTGTCTTGAAGCTGTAGTCATCCTTGGGTGGTGCATCCTACAACCAGCAATAGTAATTTTAGAAATTAAGTATTGTGTCCTGCAACTTAAGGTGTTTTTATCCTGCAACATTATCTTGGCTAATCTAGTTCATTTGCCTTTCCATATAAATTTGAGAATGAGCTTGTTGACTTCTGCAAGAAACTCTCTTGGGATTTTAATATAATTGTATTGATCAAAAGGTCTGTTTGGAGAAAATTGTCATTGTAACAGTATTGAACCTTCTGATTAATGAGCATGGGATTTGTCATTTACTTATGTCTTCTTTGATTTTGTTGGGTTTCAAATGTGCTGTGTTTTCAATCTATAGATCTTGCACATTTTTGGTAAGATGTTAACCTAAATATACATCTTTGTGATTTCTAGTTCTATCCTGAGTAATACTTTTATTTTGAATTTTCCATTGTGCATTTTTAGTATACAGAAATTTGGGGAAATTCCACAGACAATCCTGTTGCCTTTGAATGAAGAGTTTTATTTCCTCCATCTTATCTGTATATGCCTTTTGCTTTATTAAGTGACTTTATTAAGTGCCAGCTAAGACTTCCAGAATGTCAACTGTCACGGTGGTCCTTCTGTGACCCTAATGTGTCCTCACTGAATCCTATTGTTCTAGGAATCTGATGAAGTTTAAGATAATTAAAAAAAAAAAACCCCAGATTAGCCTAGTTTAACTAGGCAAGACTCCATTGGTCTCAGTATTTAGTATATTCCACATTAGTGATAGTTCCTTCCTTCCTTTTTTTTTTTAAAGAGGTGTCTCACTGTGTTTCCCAGGCTAGATATGAACAGGGGTATTTATTTTCTGAACCAAACATTTTCTTCTCTTTATTTCTTTTTGTTTCTTTTTTTTTTGAGTCAGAGTCTCACTCTTGTTGCCCCAGGCTGGAGTGAAGTGGCACAATCATGGCTACCACAACCTCAATCTGCTGGACTCAGGTAATCCTTCTACCTCAGTCTTCCCAGTAGCTGGAACTACAGGCACACACCACCACACTCATCTAATTTTTATTTATTTAATTTATTTATTGTATTTGTATGTATGTATGTATGTATTATGTATGTATTTACAAGATCTCGCCAAACTGCCCGGGCTGGTCTCAAACCCCTGGGCTCAGGCAATCCTCTCGCCTTCACCTCCCAAAGTGCTGGGATTGCAAGTGTGAGCCACTGCACCCAGCTGAACTAAACATTTTCTTTTCTTTAAAAAAATGTACCATGAAATGGAATCTTCTGGGCATCAAGAGGCAGAGACTAACTGAAAACTGAAACTATCCCTTACAAAAGGCAATGCCAAACATGTACTACTCATTCCTGCCTGAAGGTGGGAGTCTTCAATTATATAACGGTAGGGCAGTGCTTGTGTAACATCGGTGCCAGGGATCCTGCATGTGGGAGTCAGGTTCAAGTGAGACATTCATTCATCCAGCCACTTGTTTATTCATTCATTCATGTCATGTTTTTTGAGTTCATATCACATACCAGATTCTGTCCTAGGCACTGGGGGAACAAAAGATATAAAATCCCTGTCTTCACAGGAAGACAGGCGATGAACAAAATAAGTTACGTATATGGTTTGCCTACACTTTAAATGCTGTGGAGAAAATAAAGCAATAAATGAGGGAAGGAGACAAGGGTTTCAGGGGTGCAATGCTGAGTAGGGTGGCGCCTCACATCGAAGGTGACGTTTAGGTGATAAAAACCAGAAGGAAGAATGTGCAGATAGGTGGAGAGAGAGAACAGAGCATCGTGGTAGAGGCCAGGGACCTGGTGCTGGAGAAGAGGAAAGGAGGAGGAAGAGGAGAATGGGGAGGGAGAGGGGAATGGGGGGAGAGGAGGTAGGGGGGAGGAGGGGAGGAAGATGAAGAGAATGAAAAGGAGAGGAGAAGGTGGGGGAGGAGGGATGGAGGAGGAGGAGGAGGCAGAGGGAGAGGGGGAGAAGAAGAAGAGTTCCCATGGAGGAAGAGGGAGAGGGGAGAGAGGGTTACAGAGACAGATTATGCTGGGCTACTGAGAGGACTTCCCTTCTCTTCAGAGTTAGATGGAAACTCTCAGAGTATTTTGAACAGAGCATTGATATGAACTGACCAACATTTAACAGAACTGCTTTGGCAGCTGCTTTAAGAACGGGCCAGAGAAAGCAAAGCCCTTCTTCTTATTTTTTTTTTTGAGTTGGAGTCCCACTCTGTTGCCCAGACTGGAGTGCAGTGGCTGCTCCCGGCCACTGCAGCCTCGACCTGCTGGACTCCGGCGATCCTTCTGCCTCAGCCTTCCAAGTAGCTGGAACTACAGGCGCGCTACCACGCCTGGCTAATTTTTGATTTATTGTAGAGATGAGGTCTCGCCAAGTTGCCCAGGCGGGTCTCCAACCCACGGACTCAGGCAATCTGCTCACCTCGGCCTCCCAAATCACTGGGATTACAGGCTGAGCCACCAAGCCAGACCTTCTTACCTTATATGAGTAGGTGAGAGGAAGTACTTCCCTCCTATTCTTTAATGTAAACTTCAAAAATCAAGCAAGTATACCTTCTCTACAAACAGGACTTCTTATGATGGATTTGCAAATACTACACATTCTCTTTCTTTAGTGGTCCATCTTCTGGGAGGGGACACGCACATCCCTGTGACATTGATTTAAGTGTAATAGATGTTTACAGCGGGCTAATTTTCTCTGATAGATCAGAGAGTTTTAGGCCTGTAAAAAAAATTTTCTGCCCAGGCACAGTGGCTCATGCTTATAATCCCAGCACTTTGGGAGGCCGAGGTGAGAGGATTGCCTGAGCCCACAGGTTCGAGACCAGCCTGGACAATTTGGTGAGACCTCATCTCTACAATAAATAAGAAAATTAGCCGGGTGTGGTGGCGCATGCCTGTGGTTCCAGCTACTTGGAAGACTGAGGTGGAAGGATTACATGAGCCCAGCAAGTCAAGGCTGTGGTGGCCATGAGCATGCCACTGCGTTCCAGCCTGGGCAACAGAGTGAGACTCCAACTAAAAAAAAAAATTTTTTCCTGCAAGATCGTCCATGACACCCAGTAAACTTACACTCAAATAGGTTATACTGAAGCATTTCACCATATTGGCTCACTAGTCTTTAATAAATTTATTGGGTTTTTTTTGAGTTGGAGTCTCACTCTGTCACCCAGGCTGGAGGGCACTGGCATGCTCCCAGTCACCACAACCTTGACCTGCCGGGCTCAAGCGATCCATCCCCCTCAGCCTTCCAAGTAGCTGGAACTACAGGCACACGCCACCATGCTTGGCTAATTTTTTGATTTATTGTAGAAATGAGGTCTCGCCAAGGTTGCCCAAACTGGTCTCAAACCCGAGGACTCAGACAGTCCTCTCACCTCGGTCTCTCAAAGTGCTAGAATTATAGGCATGAGCCACTGCACCCAGCCTAATTTGCTGTTTTTTAAAAAATGAAATTCATTGCTGACCAAGTGTGGTGGCTCACAGGTGTAATCCTGGCACCTTGGCAGGATTAGGTAGAAGGATTGCTTCATCCCAGGAGCTTAAGGCCAGCCAGGGCAACATAGCGAGACCTTGTCTTTACAAAAAGTCAAAAAATTAGCCAAGCATGTTGGTGTATGCCTGTAGTCCCAGCCACTCGGGAGGCTGAGGTGGAAGGATGGCCTGAGCCCAGGAGGGAGATACTGGAGTGAGCTATGGTCATGCCACTGCATTCCAGCCTAGGAGACATAGTGAGACCCTGACTAAAATAAATAAATTAAGTAAGTAAATAAATAAATAAAAAATAAAAGCAAAATTGATGTTTTCTAGAACTCAGTGAATTTTTTGGTTTGGCAGAAAATTATTCATGTTTTCTTCTGTTGATTTAAACATAAATAGCATGTTTTTGAGGAGATGAGGAGCAAACAATTATTAAAGAAAATGAAAATCATTCATAATATCATCCAGAAAAAAAGCCCTATAAACAGTTTTCTATATTTTAATTTTTACATTTTCTCATAATTGATATTGTAATATTTATGCGGTTTTGATTTCTCTTTTTGCTCAACATCATATCATAAGCATTTCTCATGTTATTCAATATTCTATTACTTTTAATTCTAATTTTAACTTTATTCAATGTTCACATCACTTTTAATGATTGCATAATATTTCACCAGATGGAGTAAACCAAAATTTACCCATCCACCCCCAGTTGTTGATATTCAGATTGCAAAAGTCAATCCTGGTCCCCGTGACACCACATACACAAGTGATCATGTCATTTCTAAGTGCCAGAAGCATTTCAACACAAGAACAAATGCTGGGGAACTGGCTAGAGCCTAGGGCCTCATGGGAATTTTTCTACGAAGCAATACTTGCACAGCTCTGGAGAATCCTAAATAATTAAAGGAGTGCAGGACCCTCCCTGAAGAGGGGTCAGGAGAGGAGGTGTCATGCGGAGTGTCTGGGCTGGAAGGAATGGATGTTGAGGGCTGGGGAAGCTGGGTGCCGTTGCAGAGAAAGAGTGGGACAGGCGGGGGACTGTGGTCTTGATCATGCAAAGACTGCTCACTGTGACATCAAGGGGAGAAAGCATGACTGTCAGGCTGGGAGACACAGCAGAGTAGGGAAGAGCTGTGGGGACAGAGAGGCCAGGGCTGAGCTGATGGGTATCTGGGAGGGAGAATTGTCAGGACTCGGGGACTGGATATAGGAGGGAGGAAGGAGATGGCAAGAATTCTTCTTGGGTTTCTGCCTGGAACAGTGGGCAGGTGATGGGGTTCCCGAAGGAGGCAAGAGGCTGGGTGGGTGGAGGTGGTCTTCATCTGTTGGGGCTGCTTTCACGAAGTACCATGGACTGGGCTACTGATGAACACAGAAATGTATTTCCCACAGCGCGGTAGGGTAGACAAGAGTCTGGGATCAGGGTGTCCACATGCTTGGGTTCTGGTTGCATCTTCCAGGGTGCAGGTGGTTGACTTCTAGTCACATAGTGGAAAAAAGAGCTAGGGCAAGAGCCCTCTTGCTCTCTTAGAGAAAAGGGCCCACCCTCATCTCTCTGGGGTCCCAATTAATTAATTAATAGGGTCTTGCTCTGTCACTCAGGTTGGGGGTGGAGTGACATGATCCCGGCTCACTGTAGCCTCAACTTCCACCTCAGCCTTCCAGGTAGGTAAGATTCCAGATGCATGACATCCTGCCTAGCTAATTTTTTTTATTTTTTATTTTGATAGAGATGAAGTCTCACTATATTGGCTGGTCTCAAACTCCGGTCCTCAAGCGAGCCTCTAGCTTTAGCCTCCCAAAGCCCTAGGGCTACAGATAGGGGCCACTGTGCCCAACCTCTAATGTCCCTTTTATAAGGGCACTCTAATTCCATTCATGGGGACTCCACCCTCATGACCTAAGCACCTCCCAAAGCCCCCCCTTCTAATACCATTACCCGGAGGGTTAGATTTCAACAGAAATTTCAGGGGGACACAAACAGTCCAGTAACAGAGACTATGAATCCAGTTTGGGACATGTTGAGATTCAGGTGTCTGTGAACCATCAAATGAAGATATCAAGGAAATAGTTGCATGTATGGGTCTAGAGTCTAAAAGACTTCTCTCTGCTAGAGATATGTATTCAGGAGTTATCGATGTTTACAATCGGGGTGTGAATTCCCAGTGTGAGAGCATGGCATGAGGACAGCCCACACCGAGCCTATGGTGGATCGGAACTGCCTAGACAGACCACCTTCAGGACTGAGGGGCTTTTGTTCCTCAACTGCTGACTGACAGCCCTTAGCTACTAGTCCTCTTTGGGAATTGGTTTTAGCTGAAGGGAGCCACTTTACTGTGTTGGAGGAAGAGGTCTACCCTCATCTTAACCTGTGGCAGCTCAGTTTCATAGACTTACAGGATTGACTGAGGGATTTGCTGAGACCGTCACAGCCCAGCTTCTCCCTCTGCCCAGTGCTGCATCCTCCCCTCCCTCATCCTGAGAACACATCCTCATGCACTTGTGGCTTTCAGAGTTGGCTTTGGGGAAACCTGTCCTGCCACTGAAAACTTTCCACTCAATCGTGACTTATTTTACAACCCAGACTGGGAAGTCTTTTGTCAGAAGAGACAGGCAAATGATCATTTAACAAGAAAACAGTCCCTTGGAATGTCCTTTAAAGACGTAAGAGGGAGGAACCCCCAAAAGCCAAAATTTATTTATTAAAACATTGTGTATTTATTCTTCCATGTTTAAACTTCAGTAACCTTCAAAGTACCCTGTGTTAGATGCAATACACCTGTTGAGATGCTTTTTCCACTGCTCACAACAGTTTTTGTACTTGTCAATTTTGATGCCTTTTTGTACTTCAGCCATTTTTTATTTCACCTCTTCCACATCAGCAAAACATTTCCCTTCGATGACTTTTTTCATCTGGGGAAACAAAAAAAGTCACTCTGGGCAAGATGGGGTTATGAATAGGGAGGGTGGGACATAGGGGTCATGACATTTTTGGTTAAAAACTGTTAAACACTCAGTGTGGTGTGGACAGGTGGGCTGTCATGGTGGAAGAACAAGTCGTCTGTTTGCCACAGCTCAGGGTGTTTCTTCTGCAAATTATTGTACAGTCTTCTCAAAACTTCCAGGTAAAAACTTTAGTTTATTGTTTGATCCGGAGGAGCAAATTCAGAGTATACTACAAGAGATCTACCCTCCAAAAGATAATGCCCATTTTTTTGCCCACCCCCCGTACATTTCTAGTCAAAATTCAAACACTGTCTGAAAAAGCCTTTTTTTCTCATCACCTGATTTATTTCTATATGGATTCCTAGACCATAATTGGATGGGTTCTTTGGAAGTCGTCCTGCTTACATTAAGTTGATGTCAAGTGTGACTCCAGGGCCTGCCTCCTTTATTGAGAGAATTTCGTTCTTCATCTATTTCTAGCTAGCCAGAGGAGACATTTTGACTGGCCTTTCTGCCACTTGCCATTCTGCCTTCCTATTGTCCTTTTTCACTTTAAATCAAAAGTAGGCAATGTCCCCTTCCTTTTTAAGAAGAAAGAAAATCTGCTTTTCATAGCTTTCTGGCTGCTGCTATTTGAAATTTAAATATAGAGCTCCTAGCAATAGTCTGAGCATAGCTTTCCTTTGTGCTTGCATCTGAGAGATTCTTAGAACAGATTTCTAAAAATCTTGTATTTTTATCAGACCATTAAATTTTGAATAACATTCTTAAACTGACAACAGGATTTATAATGAGACACATAAAGAACTTTTATCATCTCTTTCATAGGAGGTATACTTATACATGGAAACAAAACAAAACACTAAATGCTAAGATGTAATAAAAACCTATCTCACAGCATCACAGAGCCTTTGAAACCTAAGTATGTAAAATAATTATTTTCAGATAAGGCATCCTTTGAGGCTTTCTGGAAAAAGACTCACGTTATATTTGCTTTTCTCCCACTTGCGATTCTGACAAGAGTGTCAGAAATGGAAATAAAATAGGAGAAAATGTGCTTTGGGGAAAATAGAGACTTGGGTTTATCATCTAAGGTTATACTAATAAATATGGGAGGAGAGGCAGGAAAAAGAGGAAGAGAAATAAATGTGTGTGTATAACCCTACTATATATGGGGGGAGATCAAAGCATTTGTTTTTTTCTTGAGGCTAGGTGATGAATGTTGTTTCAAATATGTTTGTGTTGTATCAGGAAATAACTAAAATATACACTTTTAAAAAATTGAGCGCACCTTCCAAATTACTAGAAGGAAAAATGTTAGTGTAGAAAACAATGAAACAGCACAAGAAATAGCAAAGAATCAGAAAAAAATAATGACATGTATAAGACAATACTCATCATTGTACTTAATTTTAAGAGGTTAAATTCCCATATTAAGCAAGCATAGTGTGCTTATAGTCCCAGCTCTTTGGGAGGCTGAGGCGGGAGGATCACTTGAGGCCAGGAGTTTGAGGCTGTAGTGTGCTATGATCACTCCTGTGAATAGTCACTGCACTTCAGCCTGGGCAACAAAGCGAGAACATATTTTAAAAATTTAAAAATTCCCCATATTGAAAGATTATTTATAATGACCTAGAGAAGAAAGAAAGTCCAACTATTATATAAAAATTGGGAAGAGCAAATTCAAACCATTTTTTTATTTTTGGGTCGGAGTCTTACTCTGTTGCCCAGGCTGAAGTGCGATACAATCATAGCTCACCACAGCCTTGACCTCCTGTGCTCAGATGGTCCTTCCACCTCAGTCTTTTGAGTAGCTGGAACTGCAGGCACACAACACCATGCCTGGCTAGTTTTTTGGATTTTTTTTTTTTGTAGAGGCTAGTTCTAGCTATGTTGCCTAGGCTGGTCTCGAACTACTGGGCTCAAACAATCCTTTCTCTTCAGCCTCCTAAAGTGATGAGATTAAAGGTGCCAAGCCACCACACTCGGCCATGCATTTTAGACTAAAAACAATTCAACTCACAAAATGCTAAATAGGTCTAATAGGTCATTTTGCAGCCATAAAAGCAAAATGCACAAGAGGGTGTGACATCATGGTACTATGTGCCAAATATCATAGCTTTAATGCAAGGAGAAACTTAGCAGCAAAAATGAGAAATAGAAACACCCCTTTCTCATTTCCTGACAGATCAAGCAAATAAATAAACGAGGGCAGAGAAGATTTAAATAGTGAAACTAATGACACGATTTAATAGTTATGCATAAAAATCTGTATTTGTGGAGAATATGACTTCTTTCCTAATGTCCAGAGAATGTTAGCAGAAATAGTTCATACATTAGGCCACAAGAGAATTGAATATGTTCTTCAGAGCAGAAAAGACCATGCCCCTGAGCCACATGCGATAACACTAGAGACTCCTCTCAAAAGACATGCATTTAGCAACACGCAAAACCAAGCCTTTTGAAGTGGAAACAAACCAAAGCCATTTTAGAAACAACTCTGGAGTGAAAGAAAGAAGCAAATCCTCAGTCATAAAATACTTGATGAGTGATTATGAGAAAGCAGCAGTCAGCAGAGGTAAATTAAAGTAATATTATTAACTTATTTCATTATCAGGAAGAAGGCAATCTGATAAGCTAGATATTTGTCCCAGGAAGTTCAAAAGACAAAAATAAACTTAAGGAAAGCAAGAAGAAGAAAATAATTTTTAAAAAGTAGAAATTAACATATTAGAAAACTAAAACAATACCACTGATTAATGTAAGAGCTGGTTCTTAAGAAGACTTACCTGATAATAAATTAATAAGAATAAATATTTGTTTTGCGCTTACATGTGTTCTAAGCACTTTGTATACATTAACTCACCTAATCCTGTTAACCACCCAATGTGGTAAGTATGAGTAGTACCCTCAATGTACAATGAGGAAGTTGAAGCACACAGAGACTAAATAACTTACCTAGGGGCATAAATCTAGCATGTGGCAGAGTCGGAATTTGACCTCAAACACTATACCCTTCATTTCCATATTACACTCACATTTGTTTTTTTTTTTTTTTTGAGATGGAGTCTCACTCTGTCACCCAGACTGGAGTGCAGTGGCCACTCCCGGCCACCGCAGCCTCGACCTGCTGGGCTCTGGTGATCCTTCTGCCTCAGCCTTCCAAGTAGCTGGAACTACAGGCGCGCACTGCCACGCCCGGCTAATTTTTGATTTATTGTGGAGATGAGGCCTTGCCAATTGCCCAGGCGGGTCTCGAACCCGCGGGCTGAGGCAATCCACTCTCCTCAGCCTCCCAAAGGCACGGGATTACAGGCTGAGCCACCGGGCCTGGCTTACATTTGTTTTTATTGATATGAGGTCTTGCTATGTTTCCCAGGCTGGTCTCAAACTCCTGGGCTCAAGCATTCCTCCCATCTTGTCCTCCCAAAGTCCTGAGCCACCGTGTCCGGCCTATACTCACAATTATTAAGAAGCATGGTGACAAACATGTGAAAACGATATCAATTTAAAAATTATAACTGAAAACAATGCATGATACTCTAAAGACGTGGATGATTTTTAAATATTCTTGTAAGTTATTACAGTAAAATCCTAGCAAGGATGATGTTCAAATGAATAGTTGTTTCTGTGTTTCATTCAGGTCAATGCCCATATACTGTCTTTAGGATGTGTTACTAGGCTGAGGGTACAGTTGATAAGGTTTGCACTCTTCAGCATGGTATTGTGGTAGATGCTTGTTGTTTGGATGGCTCAATGCCTTTTCCCACTTTTTAAACGTGTTCCCTCCCTGTCTTCTAAGAAATGCTTTTGCCCAGTTTAATCATGTGGTTTGATTAGAGTTGTCATCTTAAAAATCTCATTTCCCTTGTCAGAAGTGGGCACTGACTGGACTCTACTTGGGCCCATCAGAACCTTTCCTCAGAATTTTTGAACTGAGAACCTGAGAGAGCAAGTCTCAAATTTTTCTCCCCACCCCCGCTCCTCCCCTTCCCCTCTTCCTCTTCCTCCTCCTTTTTTTGAACTGGGGTCTCACTCTGTCACCCAGGTTGGAATGCAGTGGCACAATAATGGCTCACTGCAGCCTCAGTCTCCTGGGCTCAAGAGATCCTTGTGCCTCAGTCTCCCCAGTAGCTGGGACAGCAGGTATGTGCCACCACATCTGACTAATTTTATTTTTGTAGAGATGAGGTATCTCTGTGTTGTCCAGGCTGGTCTTGAATTCCTGGGCTCATGCAATCCTCCTGCCTCAGCCTCCCAAAGTGCTGGAATTATAGGCATGAGCCACCACTTCCCGCCTCAAATTCTTTGGGATGGTTGAGAAGCTTGTCTTTGCAGTACTTCTGCTGATAACAACTAAAATTTTGATCAAAATTAAAAACAACAACAGCAGTGTTTAAAGCAATGAGCTACCACCACATATCTATTAGAATGGCTAAAATCTAAAGCAGGGGTCCCCAACCCCCAGGCCATGGACCAGTTCCTGTTATGAAACTGGGCTGCACAGCAGGAGGTGGGTGAGCAGTGGGCAGGCGAATGAAGTTTCATTGGTTACATTAGTTGCATTACTGTCTGAGCTCCGCCTCCTGTCAGATCAGCAGAGGCATTAGATTCTCATAGGAGTGTGAACCCTATTGTGAACTGAGCATGCAAGGGATCTAGGTTGTGCACTCCTTATAAGAATCTAATGCCTGAAGATCTGAGGTGGAGCTAAGGCAGTGATGCTAGTGCTGGGGAGTGGCTGCAAATACAGATTAACATTAGCTGTGAGGTCTGACTGCACAGAGACCGTAGTAAATCAATTGCTTGCAGACTCATATAAAAACCCTATCAGTGAGTGGTAAGAAAGCTAATGTTCTTCAATTGTACAGCTGCATCTGGTGGCAGACTTTAAGCCAGAATCCAACACTTATTTTAGTCCACATGTGGCATGCCCATTATTTTATTTACCACTCTTGTCCTTCTTCTTTTTATGGTGAGTTGTATAACTATTTCATTTTATCTTACAATGCAATAATAATAGAAATAAAGTGTACACAACAAATGTTATGCGCTTGAATCATCCCCAAACCATCCCCCGCTTGCTGTCCCCCTTCCCAGCTCGTGGAAAAATTGTCTTCCACAAAACTGGTCCCGGATGCCAAAATGGTTGG
Source organism: Cephalopachus bancanus (assembly GCA_027257055.1). Lineage (NCBI taxonomy): Eukaryota > Metazoa > Chordata > Mammalia > Primates > Tarsiidae > Cephalopachus > Cephalopachus bancanus. Next base: position 1,748,754 of record JAPVLO010000007.1, read on the forward strand.
GGAATGCTGCTAAAGCACCAATGCTAATGTTGACCAACAGGAACTTGGAGACAATCAAGATGACTTTCTGTTGGGGAATGGATAAATACAGTGTGGTGCAGCCAGGCAATGGAATATTATTTAGTGATAAAGACACAGGAATTATAAAATCATTAAAAGACATATAGAAACCTCAAATGCATACTACTAAGTGAAAGAAGCCACTCTAAAAGGGCAGCATACGGTATGATTCCAATTACATGATATTCTGAGAAAGGCAAATTTATAATCAGTGATTGCCAAGAATTCGGAAGGTGGAGGGACTAGGTGGATCACAGGGTATTTTTATGGCAGCGAAACTCTTCTGTATAATACTGTAATGATGAATACATGTCATTATACATTTTCCAAAAACCCTAGAAGGCATGATACAAAGTGGACCCTAATGTAAACCTTGGATTTTGGTGAATAATAATGTATCATACCTGGGTGCAGTGGCTCACACCTGTAATCTTAGCACTTTGGAGGTGGAGGCGGGAGGATCATTGAGACCAGGAGTTTGAGACCAGCCTAGGCAACATAGGGAGATCTCATGTCTACTAAACAAACAAACAAATAAATCAATAAACAAATAAATAAGAATCTGGGTGTGATGGTGTGCCTGTAGTCCTAGCTACTCGAGGCTGAACCTAGGTGTTCGAGGCTCCAGTGAGCTATGATCGTGCTACTGCACTCCAACCTGGGTGACTGAGCAAGACCCCGACTAAAAAATCTGGATTAAATCAGGGAGTAGAAATATAAAAGATGGACAATACACAAAAAGTCATAAGACATGTTGGGACAAGGTCTGATGTACAATGTAATCAGCATCCTAGAAAAAACGGGTGCTTGTTCTTTCTGTGTTCCAGATCTTATGAGGAAGGCATTCAGTCTTCCAACATTAAGCATGGCATTCACTTTTTCTTTTTTAAAGATACCTTTTATGGTGGGGGGTGTTTGTTCCTTTCCAAGTTTTTGTTGTACACAGATGTTACATTTTATTAAGTACCTTTTCTCTATCAATTGCACTCCTAGGATAAAGCTCGTTTGTTCATGATGTATTATTATTATTGTCTATTGCTGGATTTAATTTTCTAATGTTTTGTTGAAGATTTTTGCACCTGTGTTCATGAGGCTCTTTGTCTCGTGCTTTGGTTTTGGGATCAGGGTCATGCTGGCCTCATAGAATGAATTGAGACCTGTTTACTTCCTCTTCTATAAGAGATTGTGTAGACCTGCATTATTTAAAACCATTATTTGATTAAATTCACTACTAAAGCCATCTGGGCTTGAAGATTATCTTTTGGGGGAAGATTTTAACTACAGATTCAATTTTCTTTTCTTTCCTTCTTTATTTTTGTTTTTGAATTGGAGTCTTACCCTCTTGCCCAGGCTGAATTGCAGTGGCACGATGGCGACTACTACAGCCCAGCCTGTTAGGCTCAGGAAGTCCTTCTGCCTCAGCCTTCCAAGTAGTTGGGACTACAGACACATCCCACCATGCTCAGTTATTATTTTTTTAAAATTTCTTGTAGAAATGAGGTATCTCTATATTGCCGAGGCTGGTCTCAAGCTCTTGGGCTTAAGCGATCCTCTCACCTCAACCTCACTAAGTGCTGAACTTACAGGCATGAGCCACCAGGCCCTGCCCCAATTTTCTTAATGGTTAGGACTATTTAGTTACACTTTCATTGTTGGTGAGTTGTGACAATTTGTGACTTTTGAGGAATTGGTCCCCTTAATCTGCTCCATCAAATTTATGTCCGTAGCACTGTTTGTAGTAGCCCCTTATTATCCTGTGAATGTCTGCATTCTCTGTAGTGTCATCTTTTTTTCATCCATGATATTGGTAATTTGTGCATTCTCTCTTTTCTCTTTGTCACTCTTTCTAGAAGTTTAACAAATTTACCAATCTTCTGAAGAAACAGCTGTGGCTTCATTGATTTGTTTTCCTGTTTTTCTGCTTTCAATTTTCTTGATTTTTACTCTTTATTATCTCTTTCTTCTTACATTGGGTTTGTTCTTCTCTTTTTTTTCCTGAGTGATAGGTTAGATTATTTATTTGAAATCTTTTTCTTTTATAATATACAGCTTCAAAGTTGTGAATGTTCATCTAAGCACTACTTTAGTTATGCTCCCCAAATTTTGATGCCTTGTATATTTATTTTTGTTCATTTGAAATATTTTCTATCTTCCCTTGAGGCTTTTTCTTTAATATGTGGATTATTTGACAATGTGTTGGTAAATTTTGAACTGTTTGGAGATTTTCCTGTTATTATTCTGTCATCAAGTTTTGGTCAGAGAACACTCTATGTATCATTTCAATAAAAAAAGTCATTCAAGTATGTTTTATACCTCAGGATATGATCCATCTTGGTGAGTGTTTCATGTGCACGTAAGTGTTTATTCTCCTGTTGTTGGGGGAAGTTGTCTATAAATGTCAGTTGGGTCCAGTTAACTGATGATGTTGTTCCATCCCTCTATAGCAGTGGTTCTCAGATGGGAGTGGTTTGCCCCCCTTTTCCCAGGGGATATTGTCAATGTTTGGAAACATTTTTGATTGTCATACTTTGTAGGAGGCTGCTGCTGGTATCTGGCAGTAGAAGTCAGGGATGCTGCCGAAACCATCTCTGAGAGTTAAAGAAGCCAATGGCTAGCAGAAATTATTAAGTTTGCAGAATGGTAGATAAAACAAACAAACAAAAGAAACAACTTGCCGGATGCTGAGTCTCCCTCCTCTTGGAAAAGATCAACACTGGCTGAGAGCTAGTGGAAGCAATATGGCCAACTGGAATATGCACTGACTGGACTTGCTGACGGTCACAACCTGAATTTCCACCATGTTTCATACCAACCCTCCTCAAAATGGCAATAGGACCCATGAGGAAGCATGAAGAAATAACTGCATGTGTCTGAGAACTTCTAGACCTCCCCTTTCCTTCCACCAGCACCTACTGTTTCCAGAATCCACCCTATAAACTTTTTCTAATAAAATTACTACTGCCTTGAAGCCAGCACAGAGAGACAGATTTGAGCAGGACTCCTGTCTCCTTGTTAATTAACTTGCAATAAAAAGCTTTTCATTTCTCAGAAACCCAGTGTCATGGTATTGGCTTCTAGTACATCGGCCAGTGAGCTCTTTTTGCTCAGTAGCACTACTAAACATCTTACAATACACAGGACAAATTCCCCAGTAAATGATCTGGTCACAAATTTCAATAGTCCTGAAGCTAAAAAACTCTGCTCTCTGTCCTTGCTGACTTTCTAGTTGCTCTATCAGTCAATTAAGGAGATAGAGGTATAAGGTTTCCAACTATAATTGTACTTTTGTCTATTTCTTCTTTCAGTTCTGTTGGTTTTTCTTCATGTATCTTGAAGCTTTGTTATTAGGTTCATATTCATTTAGGATCACTATATCTTAATGAGTTGCCTCTTTTATCATATGTAATGTCCATCTTTACTGCTGCTAAGTTTCTTTCTCTGTAGTCTACTTTGATATTAATATAGCTACTTCAGCTTTTTTTTGGTTAGTGTTCTCATGGTGTATCTTTTTTCATCCCTTTACTTGTTGTTTTGGTTGTCAAGTAATTCATTTTGGGGGGCTTTTATTTGTTTATCTTTTGTTGTTTTGAGTCAGAATCTTAACCTGTTGCTCAGGCTGGAGTGCAGTGGCATACTCACAGTCACCATAGCCTTGACCTCCTGGGCTCAGGCTATCCTTCCACCTCAATCCTTCAAGTAACTGGAACTACAGGCATGCTTTACCACGCCCAGCTAATTTTTTTATTTATTGTAGAGATGAGGTCTTGCCATGTTGCCCAGGCCGGTCTTGAACTCCTGGGATCAGACAATCCTCTCACCTTGGTCTCCCAAAGTGCTGGGATTACAAATGTGAGCCGCTGTGCCCAGCCTTGGTTGCAAATGATTCTTTATTGACATATTTTATTTTGTAGTTCCTGACTAGCTGGGCATTCCACTACACCATGGTTGATGTCATCTATGATGCCATTTATGATCTAGGATGGTGGCTATCAATGTTGTAGTCCACAGACTAGGCAGTCCCCAGGAGATCTCTAAGGGTTCCAGAGAGTTCTCTAGTTAAAAGAACAGTGTTGCGTCTGTCAGACAATGTTCACAATAACATCAAAAGTGCTTTGTCCGCTCTGCTTACTGTTTTTCTGCTCCTTTCTGTCTCTAGGTAATTTTTCGAGAACTTTGATGATCAGGGCAGAGGTAAAATTAAAATGTACCACCTCAATCTGGACCTGTGTGTATCCTTAGGTCTTTTTAGTAACCAGTCTACCGATTTGTTTTGGAGACAGATCCGGGGGCTAATTTTAGGGGCCAAGGCAGATGTAACACCAAATTCCCCACCGGTGTAGCCTCAGGTACACAACTTTGATCTTGTGGTTGAATCGGAACAGGCTCGAAGAGGTGGCCGGTGTTAGATAAAACCAGACAAGGAGTGACAGAAGAGAGTTGCACCCTGGCTTTCTCTGGGCTAAAAGCTGAAAGTCCCTACCTTTAGTTTTAACCGATCTATTTATTTATTTATTTATTTTTGAGTCAGAGTCTCACTCCATCACCCAGGCTGGAGGGCAGTGGCCGCTCCCGGCCACCGCAGCCTCTACCTGCTGGGCTCTGGCGATCCTTCCGCCTCAGCCTTCCAAGGAGCCAGGACTACAGGTGTGTGCTACTACACCTGGCTAGTTTTTGATTTATTGTAGAGATGAGGTCTTGCCAATTCGCCCAGGCGGGTCTCAAACCTGCAGGCTCAGGCAATCCACTCTCCTTGGCCTCCCAAAGTGCTGGGATTACAAGCTGAGCCACCGAGCCCAGACGATTTATTTATTTTTATATTTGAAGTAAATTTCTTGTTGAATGGTGTATATGTGGTTCATATTTTTCCTCAATTTTGACAAATTCTTGTTTTTAATTGATTTGCTTACATTTACATCTAATGTAATTACATTTATATTTGTCTATTATTGCATTACTTTTCTTCTGTTCTCTTAATTTTTTGTTCCTGTCTCCCCCTTTTTGGCTTCTTTTGGCTATCTAAACTGTTTTGTTTATCCTATTTTAAATTATCTATTGCATTTGGTTGTATCTTTTTGTATATTTTTTTGCCCTAGAAATCACGATAGACCTATTTAACTTCACAGTTTAGTTGGAATTCATGTTTTTAATCACTTCAAGTGTGATATGGAAACATTCCTACCGTCGTTTTAGTTTCCACTCTTTTTTTTTTTCTTGAGTTGGAGTCTCACTCTGTTGCCCAGGCTGGAGTGCAGCGACACTCTCATGGGCACCGCAGCCTTGACCTGCTGGACTCAAGTGATCCTTCCTCCTCAGCCTTCCAAGTAGCTGGAACCACAGGCATGCGCCACCATGTCTGGCTAATTTTTCTTGATTTATTGTAGAGATGAGGTCTCACCAAGTTGCCTGGGCTGTTCTCAAACCCGTGGACTCAGGCAATCCTCTCACCTCAGCCTCCCAAAGTGCTGGGATTATAAGTGTGAGCCACCATGCCCGGCCAGCCTCCACTCTGTGTTGCGGTCATCTTATGTATTACATCTACATCCTATATATGACATCTACATACACTAAAAGACTCATTAGACAATGCCAGCATTTCTGTTTCTAACTGTCAAACACATTTTAGAGAACTTCAGAGCAGAATAATAGTTTATTATGTTAAGAACATCTCACAGTAGACTGACTATAGTTCACAACAATCTATTGTATATTTCAAAATAACTAGGAGAGAGAGAGAGAAAGAGAGAGAAAGAGAGAGAGAGAGAGAGAGAGAGAGAGAGAAGACAAGAAACTCTTCAAAAAGGAGATCATCTTCCACATCATTCCAGCCCCTGTTTTTCCTGCATCTCCTCTCCTGGCCTTACATATCAGGACACCTGTGTTTCCCACTGCCGTGAGACAGGCCCTTCTCCTGGGCCTTACTAAATGCTTAGGACCTTGGGCTTGGAATTACTTTTTACATTTTGTTCTTAGTTGACACACAATAATCATGCACATTGATACAGTATAATGTGATGCTCTGACAGGTGTATATATGTATCATGATCAGGCCAGGGTATTTAGTATATCCATCTCTTCCGTCGTTTACCTTTCTTTGTGTGAGAATATTCAAAATTATCTTTTAACTATTTTTTTATGAGTTGGGGTCTCACTCTGTTATCCAGGCTGGAGTGCAGTGGCACAATCCCAGCTCACTGCAACCTTGACCTTCTGGGCTTAGGTGATCCTTCTGCCTTAGCCTCCGGAGTAGCTGGGCCTACAGGTATGCACCACCATGCCTGGCTAGTGTTCTGACTTTTTGTCGAGATGAGGTCTTGGTATGTTACCCAGGCTGCTCACGAACTTCTAGACTCAAACAGTCTCCCGCCTTGGCCTCCACAAGTGCTGGGATTACAGTCATGTGCCACTATGCCCAGCTTTCTTATGCTATTTAAATGTACAAACAATATTGTTAGCCGCAGTTACCCTGCTGTGCAATAGAACACCAGGACATATTCCTCCTATCTGACTGTAACTTTGTACCCTTAACCAATCTACCCCCTTCCCTCCTCTCTACTGTCTCCAGCTTCTGCTAACCACTAGTCTTCTCTCTCTTTTTATGAGATCAACTCGTTTAGATTCCCCCTGTGGGTGAGATCATGCAGTAGTTGTTCTTCTGTGCCTGGCTGGTTTCACTTAACATTTGTCCTCTAGACTCATCCATGCTACCACAAATATCAACATTTCATTTTTTATGACTGAGTAGTATTCCATTGTGTACATATGCCACATTTTCTTTATTCGTTCATTGATGGCCATTTAGGTTGATTCTATATCATGACTATTGTGAATGGTGCTTCCATGAACCTGGGAGTGCAGATGTCTCTTCAACATACTGATTTTATTTTCTTTGGCTGTAGACCGAGTAGTAAGAGTGGATCATATGGTAGTTCTGTTTTTAATATTTTAAGGAAACTCTATACTGTTTTTCATAATGGCTGTACTAATTTATATTTCCACTAGCAGGATATAAGAGTTACCCTTTCTCCACATTCATGCCAGCATTTGTTGTTTTTTGGCTTTTTAAAAAATATAAATACATGATTTTGAACATTTTAATAAAATTTAGTGGGTTTTTTTTAGCTTTTTATTTTGAAATAAGATAAAAGATTAGCAGGAAGTTATCAAAATAATACAGAAAGGTCCTAATTACCCTTCACTCAGTTTTCCTCAGTGGTAACATGTTTTTTTTTTTCTCTTTTAGTTTTTTTAAAATTTTAAAGTTGTGGGGTACAATTCAGGGTTAGGTATACAAATGTTCATTATGCAGGTACCCTTAATGATGAGGTGTGTCCTCCCTCCCCCACCAGACTCCTACTACTGCCAGTCCTGCCTCCCAGCACCCCCCACTCCAGCCCTAGCAGTTTCCCACTACTGCCAATCCTTTTCTTATAGTATTACAATACAAAATATTTGCCAACTGTATGTCTGACAAAGGCCTAACATCTAGGATCTACAAGGAACTCAAACATGCTGAAAATAAAACAACAAACAGCACAAAGTGGGAAAAAGATACGAATAGACACATCTCAAAAGAAGACATATGAACAGCCAACAGATACATGAAAAAAATGCTTAACCTCACTAGTCATCAAAGAAAAGCAAATTAAAACCACACTGAGATACCACCTAACTCCTGTCAGGATGGCCATTATCAATAACTCAAAAACAACAGATGCTGGAGAGGGTGTGGTAAAAAGGGAACACTTCCACACTGTTGGTGGGAGTGTAAACTAGTACAGTACAACCTCTGTGGAAAACAGTGTGGCAATTCCTAAAAGACCTAAAAATCAACCTTCCATATGACCCTGCAATCTCCCTGAGAATATACCCAGAAGAACTCAAATCACTCTGAAAAAGATACCTGCACACATATATTTATCATACCACTGTTCACAGTGGCAAGAACATGGAACCAACCGTGCTGCCCATCAAAAGAGGACTGGGGTAAAAAAATGTACATATACATGATTGAATATTATGATCATAATTAGCCATAAAGAAGGACAAAATCATAAACTTCACAGCAACCTGGATGGACTTAGAGTCTATAATACTGAGTGATGTATCACAGAAACAAAGAGCCGAGTATCACATGTTCTCACTCATAAGCAGACCTTGAACAATTATCGTTTTTTGGCTTTTTGATAATAGCCATTCTAATTGTGGTGAAGTGCTATCTCATTGTAGTTTTGAGTTGCATTTCCATGATGATTAGTGATGCTGAGCACTTTTTTGATATGTGTTAACCATCTGTATGTTTTCTTTAGAGAAATGTCTATTCAAGTCTTTTACCCATTTAAAAATATTATTATTATTTTGTTACCGAGTTGTTTAAGTCCCTTAATATTCTGGATACTAACTCCTTGTCAGATGCATAGTTTGCAAATATTTTCTTCCTTTCTGTAGGTTGTCTCTTCACTGTTAATTGTTTCCTTTGCTGTGTAGGAGCTTGGCTTGGAATTGTTAGAAGTGTGATTTCTGCATGTGAATCAATCGCGAGACATGTCAAAGGGAACTTCTTTTTCTTTTGAAGGTAGCAACAATAGGACTGGACACAAGTGTTCACAATTGACTCCATGTGGTTGCCTACATCGTGTTGTCCCTAGACAGTGACTGTGCCTGAAAATCATCTAGGCCTTTGGAAAGGAGAGGATGGGAGACTAATGCTAACTGAAGCACCCCCTTCTCATCTATATGCATGTTCCTATTAATATTGCCCTGTAGAGGTCTGGTGTGTTATAGCCTTTATTGTATCGGAAACATTTCTCTCTCCCTCTCTCTCTTTTTCTCCCCCATCTCACATGTATATGCATATCAATTTCATTACTGAAAAATACAGCTAATATATACATTTTTTCCTCTTGGCCTTTTAGTTTTTAGTAGAGTATACGCTTAGCACGTGAGTATTAATTAGGGTGACCAAACAATTGATCATTCAAACCAGAATGCTTTTGAAAGCAAAAAAGGATGCTATTACAAATGCTAAGCAGCTGGCCTCATAAAGTGCCCCATAAGCAGCACTGTAGCTGGGGATGAACAACCAACAGTGGTTTGAACCACAGTTAGGAGAAACCAGCTTGACTTCAGAGGACTGGAAGAGACTGTAGAAGAAATCCCTAGGGATGAAATAATTCAGCCATTCTGAACCTCGGCCCCCACGTTACAAGGGGTTTCCTTGAGCACAATCTCTTCTGATTCTCATAGTCACTCTGCAAGGGAGTTATTATTCTCACAACACCAGTAAGGTTTAGAGAGGGAATGCAAAATGTCCAACATTCATACAGCCCGAGTTTGGTAGAGCTGACACTAGGACTTTGTCCTGTTTGATTCCAGACACCAACTTGGAAACCATATGATGCCCTGGGTTGGATAAACACATTGGTGGCAATGCAGCAAAATAAATAATCAACAGAACAAAGAGGCGATCACAGAATGGGAGAGGATATTTGCAAACTATCCATCTGACAAAGGACAAATACCCAGAATTTACAAAGAACTCAACCATCGAGAAAAAAGAAAACAACTTCATTAAAAATATAAGCACATGACACGAACAGACATCTCTTAAAAAAAGATATAAAATGGTTAGCAAACATGAAAAAGAAGCTCAACATCACTAATTATCAAGAAAATGCAAATTAAAACCACAATGAGATACCACCTAACACCAGTCAGAATGACCGTTATTTAAAAATTTCAGAAAACCATTAGATGCTGTCATGGATGTGGGTGAAAATGATTACACACTGTTGGTGGGAGTGTAAATTAGTACAATCTTCATGAAAATCAGTGTGGAGATTTCTCAGAGAACTAAAAGTAGATCTACCATTTGATCCAGCAATCCCACTACTAGGTATCTACCTAAAGAAACAGAGGCTCATGTAAAAAAAGACACCGGCACTCACATGTTCATTCACAATTGAAATGATGTGAAATCAACCTAAATGCCCATCAACCAATCAGTGGATAATGAAAATGTGGCACATATGCACTATGGAATACTATTCAACTGTCAAAACGAGTGAAATGATGGCTTGTATGGAACTGGAGAGCGTCATCCTCCGTGAACTAACTCGGAAACAGAAAACCCAACATCGCATGTTCTCATTTAAAAGTCGGAGCTAAACTAAGGGTCTGCAAAGGTGTAGAGAATGGTGTCATAGACACTGGAGACTCAGGAGGGGAAGGGGGAGAAGTGGAGGGACGGAAAATCACCCGTCGGGTACAATGTGCACAGGTGGTAGATACACTTAAAGCCCAGACTTCCTTACCACTATACAGTGCATTCATGGAACCAAAAACTATTTGTACCCCCTAAAGCTACTGAAATAAAGACAGACAAAAAAACCCCAAACTTTGGTGGCAATGGATCAGGGTTCAAATCCCAGGTCAGGTCCTCTTCCGGCCCTGTTCCCTTAGCAGGCATGGATGATCCCAGCACGATGGTGACAGCAGAAGCTCATGTTCATGCAAGGCTTGCCACATGGCCTGTTCTGTACCATTGTTTCCCCTGTGCTGTCCCACTTATGCCTCACACTGATCCCATCACATAGTCACCATTAGACGCCACATTTTGCAAACGAGGGAAACAGTCCGAAGGAGGCTGGGGAAGTGCCTGCTGCCTGAGAGATACACAATCGATATCAGTTTGCCTTTTCTCCTGACCACGGGTCAGAGCACAGGGAGGTCTTGAACCATTCTGTGTTTCACTGTATTGTTCTGGAAAGCCTCAGGAGGTGATCTCTCCCCCTCACGGATGCGCCTGCTTTTCCAGTTTCCCCAAAGGCTCAAGGAATACTTGTTACATGGTGCATATTAATTGTTTTTTTTTTTTTGAATGTGGCCAGAATCCCTCCCGCTTTCTTTGAAGCCGTTTTGTCCCATACAGCGGTTGTGGCCATGCATAAGAAACAGCAGGTGGTGCCAGATGACAGATGGTGTGGGAGCCCGTCCCCGGTGGGAGGGGGCGCGAGCGAGCAGGCAGGCAGGCAGCTGCCAGGAGCTCTTCCCCGCGCGCTCCCGCCTCGCTCGGAAGCTCCGATCCTGACACACGCGAGGCGCTGTCCTTTCAGCACCACGAGCATCGGCTGAGGAGGGAGGACTCCAGGTTGTCCTCCTCCGCTTCAAATTGGCTTGAATCTGCTCCAACCCTCAAGAGCGCAGCACAGTAAGTAGGCATTTTTTTTGCTCCGACCACTCCCCAATACCTCCCATCCTCTCATCACCCCATCATCCCCACAACAACCTCGTTTTGTCTAACAATGTTCCATCAGCAGGATTGATACCAGAAATTCAGTTGTGCTGAGATTTGGGGGGTAGGAGGGGAGCACCGCTTGATTTCCAAGGGATCTGGAGATGAATAAATGTGATTTGTTTATTGAGTTGGCAATCTAGCAATATGGGGGCTGCTAACTTTCCATGGAACAAAAAAAAAAAAAAGAAAGAAAGAAATGGCCCTTCGCTATTGAGGAAATGGAGGCAATCCATGGCTGAATAGCAGGATCGGGTTCAAGCCAGCCTTTTTTTTTGGTTGTTGTTTTAGGAAATGCACCTCCTGCACAATCTACCTATGATGTAACAGGGCACATATTACACATAGAGACACTGAATGTAATTTATTGTGTTTTAAGGGGATTGCTGATGAAAACCAATTTAATAAAATAGCAACCAGAGCGGAGAGATGAAATTTATCATACTGCAGGGGGACCCAGAAGAACAGGATTTCATTTTGCACTAAGAATACGCTTTTCACTGGGATTCTATGGAAGATTTGGCTCTAGTGTCTTGGGCATTTGATTTAAGGTTGAATATTTGTGTGTGTGTAGGTCTGGGATTTTCCTTGAGTTCCCTAAATTCTAGAGCTGTTGAATCCCATGGGCAGGTGACATATTTTGCTGATTAAAGAAGTTTTAGTGGACAATGAGGGATCATGTCAGGAAATCTAGCAGATGATCAATGACTGATCACTAGACTGAGAGCCACCCGAGTGGAGCTGCTAGGGACAGTGAGATTTTCTCTGTTGTCAGCCCTCTCTCCCTGCCTCATCCCCTGCTGTAACCAGACCCCCATTGCCTGTCGTAGGTCTGGAAAGAAAGGCGTGAGGATGGTGAAGCTGAACAGTAACCCCAGCGAGAAGGGAGCCAAGCCGCCTTCGGTGGAGGATGGCTTCCAGACAGTCCCCCTCATCACACCCTTGGAGGTCAACCACTTACAGTTGCCCGCTCCAGAAAAGGTAAAGCAGGTGCTCTTACTTTCTTCAGCACCCCCCCAGATCCCCCCATCTCAGGAAATAAAGCAGCAAAAATTCCATCCCCACCTTTCATTCCCTCATCTGCCAAATATGCTCCCTTTCTCATAAAACATAGTTATTCCTTCCAGAGACAGGACACCTCTGGTGTCATTTCAGATTTATGGTAAGTGTTTTTTCATTTCTCTGTTCGTATCTACCTATGTGGGCAAGCAAATTCATCTTTCCTTGTTAAAGTTTTATATAGCAGATGAATGCTAATATGCTTCTAGAGGGTGACAGAGAAAATCTATCTTGATTATTTTAGGGGGGTGTTTCAAAAATTGACTGGCATAGATATGAGGACAGAGGATTGGAGTCACTTCAGCAAGCATTCAATTTGCACCTGCTAAGGCCCTGTCCCTATCCAAGGAGTTGGTTATAAAAAGACAACATTATAAAACCCTTTTTCAGAATGATAAATCAATAACATGCATCCTGGGAAATGCTATACTTGAGCATTGCAAAGGCGATGAGAGTGCACTGCTGGAAACACCTAAATCCTGTTGGGGTGGGGAGATGGGGGGACTTGGGGATGGGACTGGGGGAACAGGTGAGGCAGACTGCAGAGGAGGACATTTAAATTGGGCTTTTAAAGGTGAGTAAAAGCCTGCCAGGTGGACTATGGGAGGGGAAGGCATTTTTAAGGCATGAGCAAGGCATGGGGAGCTTTGGGGAAGCAGCGTGACTGCAGGAGAGAGTCTTGGAGGAGGCGTGGCTGGTGATGAGTGACTGGCTGATGGCACATCTCCTGACATGGGCGCAGTCCATGAGGGTGGAGGTAGGAATCATACAAAGGGGGAGGGGTTGGACACATGGACCCAGGTGGAGAAACAGTATCATTTAAGATCCACCTGGGACCATTGGGATTTTATTGTGTGAGCTTTTGCACACGGAGGAGGGGTTTGGAGGCCTGTGGTGGAGTTCCCTGACTGGAGAGCAAACAATGGCTGTTCCATCTGTTTGGTTTTCTCATTGGCATCTGCAGGAGGGCATTGTGTGTCTTAACCAATTGGCTCCATCCAATCAACAGACGGAGAACCAAATCTAGAGGAAGGGACTGCTGATTGGCTGGGGGTTGAGTCATTTGTTTTGAAAGTGCAGAGGTTGTCGACATGAGAACATGCTAGGGTGGGGTGGCAGAAATAGAGCATACCTGAGCTAGCCTGAAAAACTGTTAAAGCCTTTAAAATAAATTCTGAGCTGGCTGTTAGCAGGAAAGACATGAGAAGGGACAGTATTAACAGATTGTCTACTACATGTGCATTGGAGGGTCTTGGTTTTTGACTGCATATTAAAATCATGTGGGACTTTAAAAACTCTTGAATTCTATAACATGCCCCAGAACTGTTCTACTGGGAGGTCTCTGGACATGAAACCCAGACACTAAAGTGAGCAAAACCTCCCCAGGTGACTTTGGTGCAGCCAAAGTTGAGCACTACTATTTTAGATGTGTGTTACTTTGGGGAGTCAGGGATTGTGTATTTATGGTTACAGAGGAAAAATGGGAGGGTTGTCCAAACTTGCAGAAGGAGGAAAGGGAGTTCCTGGAATTCGAACCCAGATATCAGTGGAAGCTGGGGAGGAGGAAAAGGACTGGGTGATTGAGGTTTTGTGAGACCTACAGCTGCAGACTTGCAGGTCTGTGTGTCCCTGAAAGGTATGCAGAGAAAAGGGATTGTGGGAAGGCCTACTCTCCTCACAAATTTTCACATACCTGTGGGTCATCTAGAGACCACCGTGGTCTTTGTCTACCCTTACTTCCCTTACCCACCTCCGAGGGCTTTATTCTTTCCTTGAGAGAGAAGACAGGCCCGATCACCACTGAGCGTCCAGTATGGATGGACCAGAAAGCTGTCCCACCACCTGAAGGATGAAAGGTAAACCCCATGTGCAAAGGTTTCACCCAGGCAGGGTTTCCCAGTTTGGCCACAAATCCTTTCAGGGATACATCCATACAGGGGCACAGCAAAGACTCCCTCTGACGTCCATGACAAAGCCTTTTACCAGTTTCTCTTTGATGTGAGGAGAATCACACCTACCTCACAGTGGCTGGAGCAAAGTTAGGCGTGACCTCCTATGTAAAGTGCCCTGCACAAAACTAACTACAAGAGAACAATAGGCACCATTTTCAAGTGCTTCCTAAATGCTGGATGCTGTCCTAAGCCATATGCACACACACACACATACACACACACACACACATACACACACGCATGCACACATATACACAATTTCTGTTTATTCTCTCAGTAGGTAATGGGACCCAATAAGGGAGTGATTACTTTGGTCTGAGTTTTAAAGAGACTCAGATACAGAACCAGAAAGTAATTTCTCAAAGCAAATATGAGGTGACCCCAACAAACCTGGAATTTATTTATAAAAATTTGTGTATCTATTCTTACATGTTTTAACTTGTCACCTTCAAAGTACTCTCCATTTGATACAATACACCTATAAAGATGCTTTTTCCACTGCTTAAAACAGTTTTTGAACTTATCAATTACCTTTTAGTGCTTTTGCCAATTTTTGTTTCACCTCTTCCACATCAGCAAAACATTTCCCTTGGAGGACTTTTTTCAACAACAAAAAAGGGGAAACAAAAAAAGATGGCTTGGAAACAACAACAAAAAATTTGCTCAGGGCAAGGTCAAGGGAATAGGGAGGGTGGGGCACGGGGGTCATGCCACTTTTGATCAAAAACTGCTGAACACTCAGGGCACTGTTGTCAGGTGTGTTGTCATGGTGGAAGGACCAGTCACCTGTTTGCTACAATTCAGGACATTTCTTACACCAATCGTGAAGCAACCTCAAAACTTCCGGATAAAAACTTTGGGTGATTGTTTGATCTGGAAAAACAAATTCTGAGTGTACTACAAGGGGTCTGCCCTCCAAAAAAATAATTCATTTTTTGGGGGGACTCCCCGTTGTACCTGATGAAGTACATCCTGGATGTAGAACACAGGCAGTGTTGTTCCAGAACTTTCCACGTCAGCATGAGTAAGGAACGAACTGGTTTGGGAGTCCCCTGACTTGGTCTCTAGACCCAACTCAGTGCTAACCCACAGTGTGACTCGGTCCTCCTCCCTGAGGACTCTGTCTTCTCTGAGTGGTGAATTGTATGAGCAGTTTTCTGTGATGATATTTAGATTTTACTATCTTTACAAGACTAAACACGAGTTTTCCCCTCACTTTAGAACAGATGCATTAAAAGTAAATTCTACTCAAGAAACCAAAGGTCCTCTAAGTGCTTAGGGTGGTATGACAGTAACCAGCACAGACTCTAAAACCACCTCTTTAGGTGGGTTCCAATCTCTGCTCCAGCTTTTATAAGCCTACTTTAGCCAAGAACTGGGTGTGAATTTCTTAAGCTGCCTCAGCCTCAGCCTCAGCCTTCTCATCTGTAAAATGAAGATGATAATTTTGGGACTCATCCACAGGCTGCTATAGAGGATGTGAAGGAAGAGCCCTCACAGTTGTCAGCCCTTGATTAGGTTACAATCAGATGGAATTTAAAGAGAAGACGGTTATCAGAGAGAAGTCTGTTTGAACCCATTGTTAAATCATGGTTTTGTTTTTCTCCCTCCCTTCCTTCCTCCCTTCCCCTCTCCCTCTCCCCCTCCCTCCCTTTCTTTCTTTCATCATGGTCTCAGTCTGTCACCCAGGCTAGAATGCAGCAGCACGACCACAGCTTGTCGCAGCTTCAGACTTCTGGCCTCAGGTGATCCTCCTGCCTCAGCCTCCTGAGTTGCTGGGACTATAGGCATGCACCACCATGCCTGGCTAATATTTTTTATTTCTATTTTTATAGAGACAAGGTCTTGCTATGTTTCCAGGCTGGTCTCAAAATCTTAGGCTCAAGTGATCCTCCCACCTCTGTCCCCCAAATTGCTGGGATGACTGGCATAAGCCACCATGTCCAGCCAGTTTTGCTTCTTGAGAGCTTGTTAGGAGGTTCTGATAGGGGAGCATAGCAACTTGTATACCCTTGACCGAAGAATGGTCCTCCTCTAGTGGTGATGGTCATCCTCTTCGATGGAGCTTGCAGCTTCGGGAGGGACACACATGGAGTGGTGAGGGAGGAAGGGGCCACCCGCCTAGTCAGCCAGATGAGCTGAATCAACCCTTGTAGTCAATGGGGTGACAGATGTCACAGCCAGATTGCTCTCACATCCTAGTTTTGCTTATTGAAAACGTAAACTACAGATCATGCTTGGTATGGAATACTGAATGTCATTTAGATTCATTCCTACTAAACACTCCTTAGTAGTATGGAATCTGAAGGTCAGGAGAAAGCCTTTGAGAGGTCATTGTAGAGGACAAGCCTGAAGTCATGGCTCTGGGCTCAGAAGGGGCTGTGCAGATATCCACATGTCATTTCAGTTAATCTTCCCAACAGCCCTGTAAGTTGGGTTTTGGTGTACCCATTTCACTGATGAGGAAACTGAGGCTCAGATCAATGGAGTGGACTGCTCAGGTTTCATAGATAAAGTGTGGAAGGGCTGGGATGGGAACCCCAAGTGTGCCTGACACTTCAACTTTCCACTCTGTGCCACACTGCCTTTAGGGATGAGAAGCCTCGCTCCGTGGGACAGTACTTCTCCAAATGCACCATTCCTCATCTATGACTATAGCTGCCTCTCTCTCCCCCAGGGAGGCTCTTGGGCCTACAGGTGGGCCCTGGGGTGGTTCCTCAGAGAGGACGCCACAGTGTTCAGTGCTCCTACTGCCAGGGTTGCAGAGATTGTGACCTGTCCTGGGGAAAGAGCGCCAGCTCGTGGGTGGCTTCCTGCATCTTCTCCCACTTGCTGTACTTAATCCTCCATGCTGTTCTGAGCCTCCTGGTGTTGTGACCAGCTCCTGCTCCCATGGAAACCATCTCCAGCTCTCACCCCACAGGATCTTATCCTCAAATCCTTTCTGTGCCATTCTAGAGCCTTTGTTATCTTGCCCACTGACTTCCATTCCCCCCCCACCCATACTGTGCCTTAAATGCCAGCCTGACCTAGGGCAGGGTTCTCAGTGGGCGGTTTTACCTGCTAGGGGACATTTAGCAATGTCTGGAGACATTTTTAGTTGCTACAACTGGAGGGGGGTTCTACTGGCATTTTATTCAAACAGTTCAGGAATGCTGCTAAGTATTCCATGGTGCACAGGACAGCCCAGCCCTACCCCTGGGAGAATGGTCCTGCCCCAAATGTCAATAGTGCCAAGGTTGAGAAATCCTGCCCTAGAGTTTCTGGCACTCTCCAAGGTGTTCCATGCCTCCTCCTTGAACATGCCATTTTGCCCAAAATGCCCTTCTTACCCCTTTGCTTATCTGATAAGTCAGCACTTATCCTCCTAAACTCTGTTCAGACAGCAACTCTCCTGGAAACCTTCTTCAATCACCCATAAGTATAGTTGTGGTTATACTTACCACACTGAAAGGTATCCATCCATCTGTTCATCTGTCCATCCATCCATCCATCATCCATCCACCCAGTCAACATCCATCCATTCACCCAGCCATCCATCATCCATCCATCCATCCATCCGTCTATCCATCATCTCTCTCCACCATCCATCCATCCATCATCCATCTATCCTTCCATCCATCATCCATATATCTATCCATCAATCTATCTATCCATCCATCCACCTATCTATCCAGCATCTATCCATCCATCCATCCACCTATCTATCCAGCATCTATCCATCCATCCATCCATTTATCCATCTTTCATCCATCCCTCTCCATCTATCCACTCACTCATTCACCTAGCCATCTATTCATTTATTCATCATCCATCCATTCATTCACCCAGCAAATCTTGTTGAGTACCAGCTCTGCACCAGACACTGTGCTAGGCTATTTATATTCAGCCACAAAAATACAACACGGTCACTGCCATCATGGAGCTTCCAGTGTAAGGGGAAGAGGGACTTCAAACGAGCCATCGCACGAGTAAGAGTGCATAGATGCACAGTGTGAAGAGGGCCATTAAGGAAAAAAGCAAGGTGCTATAATGTGAGAAAAGAGAAGACACAGGGGACTAATTACAATGGAAGGGTGGTCAAGAAGCAACCCCGACTGGGACCTTAAGTTTGAACTGGTGAGGGGAGAGCGAAGCAGTGGGCCAGCCTGCAGGCAGAAAGAGTTAGGGGCCTGGTTGGCTGGAGCATGGGGAGACGGACTTAGGAGGGGCAGCAAGGTGGGCACTCTTTCATGTGGGCATGGTGTATTTTTTTTGGAGGGGCTGAAGGCAGGAGAGTAACAGGAGGAGAGTTTGGTTTTAGGAGGACGCTCTGGTTGCTGTGAGCCACCTGAGGAACATGGGCAGGCTCAGCTTCATGCTTTGTCTTCTGGGCTCCTCTCAGTCCTCCAATCAGTCCTCCATGCAGTGTCTGAAGCTGATACTGTAATACCCCCACTAAGAAAAGAAAATAGCGGAAGGATGAGCCCAACTGGAAGGCTGCTGCTGTGCTCAGGAAGGAGAGGGTAGTGGCCGGGGCTGGGGAGTGGTGTGGGACGGAGGGGGTGTATCTAAGCAGAATCTGCACTCTCTGTGCCATCTGCCCACCAGGCCTGAGGCCTTGGCTCTGCGTCACCTCATTTGCCTCAGGCCTGGCATCCTGGGCATGGAAGTACCAGCTGCATGAGACTCTCTCTTTCAGACTCAGCTTAACACTGGGCTCGATTTTTCACTAGACTGGTGGGGAAATAGACGTGAATCTAAGCTGTTGGATGGCTTTCTCTAGACTGTGGGAGTGAGCTCTTTCTTGGTGGTGTGATCATAGCTCACTGCAACATCTAACTCCTGGGCTCCAGTGTTCCTCCCACCTTAGCCTCCCAAAGTGCTGAGACTACAGGCATGCGCCACCATGCCTGATAAATGTTTTTAGTTTTTGAAGAGACGGGATGTCACTATGTTGGCAGGCTGGTTTTGAACTTCCAGAATAAGTCTCTTGAAGACAATAGGTTTGGGAAAGAATGTAAATGTGGCCCTGGCAGAGAAGGATGGGGTTTCATGGGTGGGTGTGGGGAGGTATGGGGCCTGGTGGGGGAACCCAGGAGGATGTCGGGCAAAGGATGTCGGCCTGACACTGAGGCCTGCGTGCCTTCTGGGCCTCTCCCTTGGCCTCCCATAAAGTTTCTTTTTCTCCCTGTGACACAAGATCAGAGACACATAAGCATTTCCCCGGGAGCAACAGCAATGCACTTTGCAGAATCCTGGTCTAAGAGCCCTTTGTTCTTCAGAAACTACCGAGAGATGGATTACCAGTCACCCAAAGCGAGCAAAGGCTCTGACTAGGCACTTCCAGTAAACAGATAGAAAATGATCAGTAGACATATTCAAACCTCTTTATCATTTAAAAACATAATTTCAAACAAAATATAGTTTATTTGGACTTTTTTTTAAAGTCAGAATCCCACTATGTTGCCCAGGCTGGAGTACAGTGGCAGGATCGCGGATCACTGTACCCTCCACCTTCTGGATTCAGGTGATCTTTTTGCCTCAGCCTTCTGAGGAACTGAGACTACAGGTGTGTGCCTGGCTAATTTTTGTATAATTTTTTAGAGATGAGGTCTTGCTGTGTTGCCCAGGCTGGTCTCGAACTCCTGGGCTCAAGCAATCCTCCCACTTTGGCCTCCCAAAGTGCTGGGATTATAGGCGTGAGCCACCATGCCTGGCATAAAATATGCTTTTTAACCTATCAAATTGGCAGAAATAAAATTGCTAGTGCCTAGTGCTGATAACACCCAGCAAACCTGTCCTTAGTGTATTCTTGTTGGTTATATAACAGATGCCGTGTTTTTCAGAGGGAATTCTGACATTGTCTATAAAATGTAAACTGTGGCTCTTATTTGAGTGGCATGCTTCCTTCTGGTAGCAAGTCACCTATGGCTATATTTTCTCAAGTATACAAAGGCCTAGAGATATTTAGGAGACTGGAAACAACTTGGCCTGTTCCCTAAAATGGCCTGGTTAGTAAGATCTGGCATCCAGTGTGAAATCCCAAGCAGAGATTCTGAGGATAGGACCTATCTGTACTTGCTAGTGTGGAAAGGGGCAAAGACATGTTGCTCTGTCAAAATAGTTTTAGAGAAAGTGGTGTGGAGTGATCCCGTTTGTGGAGACACACATTGTGTGTATATGTTTTATTCTTACAATTCATATAACAGTTTGGGAAGGAGACACAAGAAACTGTCAGATTTAGGAAGTAGCGATGGGATGAGTGGGGCCCATTTGAAGAATTTTACTCTACAATTTTCATTTTTTTTTTTTTTAACCATCAATACATATCAATTTTTTTTTTCTTTTTTTGAGACAGGGTCTCACTCTGTCTCCCACACTGGAGTACAGTAGCATGATCATAGCTCACGGTGGCCTCAGACTCCCAGGCTCGAGCAATTCTCCTGCCTCAGCCTCCCAAGTAGCTGAGACAACAAGCCCACACAATTATATCCAGATAATTTTAAAATTTTTATTGTTTGTAGAGACAAGGATCTCACCATGTTGCCCAGGCTATCTCAAACTCCTGGCCACAAGTGATCTTCTTGCTACAACCTTCCAAAGTGCTGGAATTGCAGGCTTGAGCCACTGGGTCTCAAATTTTCTATTTTAAAAAAAACCCATTTCACAGATGACAAAACAGTCTCAGGGAGCTGGTTTAACATGCTCACTTTCACACACAGTCCGCCTGGGAGTGAGCCAGTGTCCCAGCACATACTGGGGGTGTCACAGCAGCACAGTTTGAATCCCAATCCTAACTCCACCCACCACCTACTTGCTATGGAACCCAGGACATAGTTTATTAACCTCTCTGACCCTCTGGTTCCTCATGAGAGCAATATCTTTCTCTAAGGATTGTTTTAAGGATGAAATGAGGAAGGGGTGTGTGCAATATTTTTCACGGAGCCCAGCACATAGTAAATGCTCAATGCAAAACTGTAATTGTTATTGGTGTTGTTATTAATATTATTATCATCATCATTTAAGTTCCCAGACCGGGCCTGCTGTCCCTGGAGAGCACAGGGCCTATCTTCAGGCAGCAAGGAGAGCTGAGCCATGCACAACCTGGGCCTATAGACAATGGAGGACCCAGGTGCCAGACTGAGGACCTCCAGTATAATGGTTCCAGCCCAGGTAGCTCACTTTTGTTCAAAGCAGAAGGATCTGGAAAGCCCCGGGGAGGACCCCATCTATCCCTGTACAGCACCTCATCTTTCCCTGTACTGTACATTGACAGAGAACTGGAGAACCAGAGACTTACGGGGCTGGATGGTTCATGTGAGGCCACACTGGCCAACCTTCCATTCTGCCTCTGAGAAAGCAAAGGCTCAAAAAGGAAAAAAAATTCACTCCATAGAAAGAGCCCTGGACTGGGAGTTGGCAGGTTCCCATGAAAGACCTGCTTCTCACTCAGTCCTGCCATGTGGCCTGCAGCAAATCTCTTCCCCTTTCTGGGCCTCAGTCTCCCTGTCTGTTAATCGATGGGGCTGGACAACCCTGCCACTAAAGCCCTTTGAGTGCTGACATTTCACCCTGTGTTCTGGGCCCAACACCAGGATTCCAGGGCCCTGGGAAGACTCAAACCCAAAGAGTGTGGGGTGAGGAGCAGTGGGTACAAATTGGGGGACATTCCCAAACCAAGGCTCAGGCCCCATCAGGCAGCTACACCTTCCCTCTTTAGAAATCAGACGTGTTTGCTCACCCATTCGTTCAGCAGCATGTGAGAGAGCCCCTGTGTGTCCCAGGTTCCATAGGGTCAGAGTTTGAGTGTTAGATGGAGAGTGGATCCGAGTTTGGGTTGGAACCTTGGCTCTGCCTCCTAGTGGCTACATGAAGTTGTGAAGTCAGTTCTGCTCTCTGAGACTTAGGTTCCTTATCTGCAAAATGGGGACAATCCCCCACCTCACAGAATGACCGAGATTTGCTGAGATACAGGTGCAGAGTGATTGGCACAATGCCATGAACATAGTGGGTACCATTTTAAAAATACAAACAAACCATGATCCATAGGAAAGAGTAAGATGTTCTCGAGTTTGAATACCAGCTCACCCACTAATCAATCACTTGATCACAGGAAAGTGACTGAACTCTCTGAGGTTAAATTCCCTCGTCTGAAAAATGGGAATGAAACTCATGTTTTTTGTTTCTTTTTTGAGTCAGGGTCTCACTCTGCCACCCAGGCTGGAATGCAGTGGCACAATCACAGCACATGGCAGTCTCGACCTCCTAGACTCAGGGGATCCTCCTGCCTTAGCCTCCTGAGTAGCTGGGACTACAGGCGCATGCCACCATTTCCAGCTCATTTTTTAATTTTTTAACTTTTTATTTATTTATTTTTTAGAGACAGGATCTCACTATGTTGCCCAGACTGGTCTTGAACTCCTGGGTTCAACCAGTCTTCCCGTCTTGGCCTCCCAGAGTGCTGGGATTACAGGTGTGAGCTACTGTGCCCAGCTGAAACTCACAATTTTAAAGACGAGAACCAAGGCCTGGAGAGAAGGCAGTGGAGAATGATGAGAACCGAATGATCCACCTCAGCAGGGTACCTGGTGCTGTGTCTGGCTCAAGACAGGGGCACAGTGGCTAGCCAGTCACTGTCCTGGCCTGGCACCTGCCTCTTTGCTCTGGGGATGAGTTGGAGGAAACCACTCAGATCTATTTTGGGCCATGCAAGTCCAGCTCATAAAAACACCCTATTCCTTGTCAGCACTTCTGCACTTGTATTTATTGTGCCTGCCAATCCCAGGCCACTCCATGTGGGAATCTCTCCATTATTGATTATCCTGGGAAGTAGTATTTTAAATTTTTATGACCTGTACTTTGCGCCATCAGAACCACCATGTATTATCTGGCCTTGCTGGTGAAATGGGAATTAGTACATCCAGACAAGGGGTCCTTTTGGGATGAATAATTTATCCCATTTTCACAAAGCCAATTACATTAAATGATGTTCTTCCTATTAGCAGCCGACAGGACCATGGGGGACCGATGTGTACATATGAAATAAAAATGGTTATTGCTTCACCCACATCCACAGTGATATTTAAAAACCCAGAGTTTTATTTTTCCACATATCTATAAAACCCTGCTTTTAATAATAAAAAAGAGTAGGAAGAATTTCTCCTCTCTCTCCCCTTTCCACTTTTCTCTCCCATTTCTGCTATTAATCAAGGTGCTCAGGAACTTTGATGCCATTTTTTTTAAACTGTGGGGAAAAAGAAGAATGTGCAGAATCGAGACTTTCTTTGCAAATTTATTTTTCTCCTTTCTCTCTGTTTGCTTATGCAAGCTGATTCCTCCAAGGTACAACAAATAGTGACTGGCTAACTTATGCACTCCCCTTCATAGTACTAAAAAAAAAAGGAATTGTTGTATTTTTTTTTTGAAACTGTCATTTTTTTAAAGTTGGGGTCTCACTGTGTTGTCCAGGCTGGAATGAAGTGACATCATCACGACTCACTGCAGCCTCAACCATCCTTTTCAGCCTCCTGAGCAGCTGGGACCACAGAGGCATGCCACCGTGCTCAGCTAATTTTTTTATTTTTTGCAGAGATGAGGTTTCACTATATTTCCCAGGTTGGTTTTGAAATCCTAGGCTCAAGCGATCCTTCTACCTTGGTCTCCCAAAGTGCTGGGATTACAGGTGCAAGCTACTGCGCCTGGCCTGACTGTATCTTTTATGGAAGGGAACTTCCTGTGACTTCACTCCCTAGGAACAAAACACCAAGCTTCGCAAAGCCCCCGGTGGCTGCTGTGTCCAGTCTTCTCCCTGCTTCTGTCTGTCCCACACTGTGTCTTCATGGTGGCCGGCAACGTCTGCTTTGCCTTAACCGTCTGGGAAGCCCCTCTCTTATTTGTAATCCTTCCTCAGCTCCTCACTGCCCTCATGTTGATCTTCAAGGGGCTTAGCATGGCATTCAGGGCCTCTATGCTCCCTCTAGTTCATCCCTGTCACCTCCTCACCTCACAGGCTCTGTGCTCCCATCACTCAAAACCACCTCGTTGGAGCTGCTCCAGGTGTCAGCCTCTGGGGTGTTCTGAATGTTGCTGGTATATGCCTCTCTCTAGGTCTAGAAAGATTTTTTCCTTGGGTTTGGGAGGGCAAGAATGGAAACAAGGAAGCTGGCCAGGGTGAAAGTCCCTGGAGAGATGATGGTAGAGACAGTGTAACCACACATCTGGAATGGTTGGAGGGGCATTTCTGAGGAAGCTGCAACCGGGATGGATGAAATGATGGAATGAATTTGGGAACTGGAGGGAAGGAAGAATCATGACATTCCAGTATTTGATTTGACACAAACAATAGTATGAATAATGCCGCTATTTTCTTTTTTTTTCTATCTTATTCTTAAGTCAGGGTTTCACTCTGTTGCCAAGGCTAGAGTGCAGTGGCACAATCACAGCTTACTGCAGCCTCTACCTCTCCCACCCCAGCCTTCCAAGCGGCTGGGACTACAGGCACATGGCACCACACCTGGCTAATTAAAAAAAATTTTTTTCGTAGAGATGAGGTCTTGCTATGTTGCCCGGGCTGGTTTTGAACTTCTGGGCTCAAGCAATTCTCTAGCCTTGGCCTCCCAAAGTACTGGGATTTCAGGCATGACCCACTGTACCCAGCCAATGTGGCTATTTTCTGAGCTGGGGATCACACGGCTGTGAAATTGTTGAGAATGAGGTGGTCTTGGCAGGGCCCGAGGGCTTTGCTGTAGACGTGGTCATTTAGTTGTGTCGATCTTAGGGCAGATACCCAGTAGGGTGATCAGAGTGTTGGGTAAGGTCTGAATGGCGCTATAAATGTGAGAGCCACAAACATACAGATGGACCTGGAAGTGGGGCCGTGAGTGAGAACACACAGAGGGGGCTTGGTAGGGAAAAAAGAGGGGTCATGACCTGGTGGTGAGAAATCCCAGCATGGAGAGGTCAGGTGGAAGAGAAGGGGCCTGCAGAGAATACTGAGGCAGGCTAGCCAGTGAGGTAGGAAGAGAGCCAAGATGGAGACTGCCATGGACTCAAGGGAGATGGTCGTTTCCAGGAGGAGGGAGAGAACAAGCCTTCAAAACACCGGAAAAGTAGAAGGAGATAAGGGCAGAGCACTGTCTGCTCCAGGCAAATGGGCCCAGACCTTTTGAGATGAGATGGATTTTAAGGAGTGGATACTTCCTCGGGGTGAAGGTAAAATGTTAGGTAGCAGCCTGGACCGCTCTTGGAGGAAATGCAGCTCAGCCAAAGAGAGGAGCTGAGGACGAGGACTCCCCGGCACCAGGCACCACCTGTCCCTTGGCTGCATTGGAGCCAAGTCTTGAGGAGTGAGGCTCTGGAGCCAAGAACTTTCATTAAACAGTCACTCGGGGCCTAAGCAGCATTTTGCAGGAGTTCAGAGCAAAGGGAGACATGCGTTGAGGAGAGAGCTAGGGCCCCAACTCTGCCGAAATTCGGCACCCTCCGATGCCATTACTGCAAAGGGTGAATGGCATATTTTAAAAATAAATATATTGCATATAAGTTATACTTACATTTGCAGCTTATGTAAAGAAAGTCACACAGTATATAAAAACCCTTTTGGTGCCTGATTCCTTGTGTTTGATGTAATGTCTCTGAATTCATCTACTTATGTGTGGTAAGGCTGGCATTCCCTTTTATGAATAAACCACGGTTTACCCATAATCTGGTTAGCAGACATTCAAGATGCTCCCAGCTTGGGGCTAGTGTGAATGGAGCTGCTGTAGACGTTCTTGTAAGCAACTTTTGGTGGATCTGTTATATTTTTGAGCTGACTTTTTGCTGACAACTAGGAAATCTATTGATTTTAGTATGCTTATTTAGTCTTTGGCTATCTTACTAAATTCTAATAGCTTCTCCATTCATTTTCTTGGAACATGTTTTTATCAGATAGATTTTAGTCACAAGAAAACCCAACCTAAATGGATTAAGGCCCAAAGGTATGTATTTACTCCCATAACTGCGGAACCCTTTGTGGGATCTACCTTCAGGCAAGGTGTGATCTAGGGGAAAGGATGTCATCAGGGCCCATCTCCATTTCTCTGGGCTTCTCTTGGCTCTCCCTTCCTTCGAATGCTGCCTTTGTTCTGGCTCCCCCTCGGAGTAGCAACAACTGTTACAGTAGTTCCAGAACTCAAGTCCTCACCACACCATCCAGAAGAAGAGCCCCCACCTGGGGACAACCATAAAGACCAGGGAGGCTTCTTTCCTCAAGACCTTAGTTAATATTGCTTCATATCTCATTGGTCCAAGTTGGATGACGTGTCCATATCTGAGTCAATCAAATTGTGAGATCAGTAGGATAGCATGTCCTGATTGGCTCAACCTCACTAGGGATCATCCCTGTTATTAAGAAAAGGGGCATCCCACCAATCCATGCAGTTGCCACCTGTTGAGGCAGAGGTGAGTTCCTGAAAGGAACATCAGTGAGCTTTTGACTGAAGAAAGATTGGGAGTTAGAGAAGCAATCTCAAAACGTTTATTATTATAAGAAGAGTGATGTTGTCTGTAATGATTATTCATGGTCTCGTTGCCACAGTAACATTTTTTAGCTCTGTTTCCTGCCTCAACACGTTGGCTAGAACATAGGGTCTTATTAAGTTTACACAGAATGGAAATGGTTTTGAGTTTTTTTCAGAAGTTCTGGGAAGGATGTTTATAAAAATAGAGAGGCAGAGGGAGAAACTTAGAAGCAAACATGTCCTCACTTTTACTGTGTGAAGATGTTCAAGACCAGTCTGATGACTCCGGATCTAGAACGGAAGGGATCAAGCCAAGAGATAGTTGAGATGGGCTTGGCCATGTAGGAAGGCGGCCCGTTTTCTATTGCTATAATTAACAAATTACCAAAAATGCACTAACTTAAAAAGCCCAGACTTATCATCACACAGTTTTTTGTCCATCAGAAGTCCAGACATAGGTTAGCTGGGCTCCCTGCTTGGGGTCTCACAAGCCTGAAATCAAGGTGTTGGTCAGTGCACATTCCCATCTGGTGCTTGGGATCCTCTTCCAAGATCACTCAGCTTGTTGGCAGAATTCAGCTCCTTTGCAGGTTGTTCTAGAGGAGGGGTGTCCCACCTTTTGGCTTCCCAGAGCTTTATAGAGTCAAGAGTAATTGTCTTGGACTGCACATCAATTATATAATGTAGTTAGTGTGTATACATAAGAATTATTTTATTTAAAAATTTTCTAAATATTAAAACGTTTTTTAAAAATGAGAGCAATATAATACTAGTGGGAAATTTGACCTTGTTTTTGTAAAATAGATCTATCAATGTCTGGTTCAATGGAAGTGGTCACAATTCTCAGTGAGTTCTTAAAGGTGCTCATCAGAAATATTTGTTGGAATTTTGCTTTTCATGTGCTTCATAATTGAAAACGGCTGCTCATAAATGTATGTGCTGCCAAAAAGTGATGTCATGAGTAAGGCATGGTTGTGGACTTCAAAAATGGAAATTTGCGTGGGGTCATGAAGAAAATAAATGCTAAAAAACACATGACATTAAAAGATTTTGTGGGGCTACATGATTAGCGATCCTAGGCTGCATGTGGTTTGTGGGTCGGGGATTGGATATGCCTGTTCTGGAGGATTAGCTGCATGGACCTCTCTCAACACGTCGGCTTAATTCTTCAAGGTCAGTGGAGAATCTCTTCCCAGTCTACTACTATGGAGTTTTATTTTGTTTTATTTCTAAATTTGTTTATTTTTGTGGTAGGGTCAGAATATTCTACCTTTATTTATTGACTTATTTTAGAATTATAGGGTATGTGTGAGAATTTGCTACATAAGTAGATTACGTGAAGCTGATATTTGGGCTTCTGACGAGCCACCCCCCAGATTAGTGGGGATGGTACCCAGTGGGTAGTTTTGCATCCCTTATCCCCCCCATCAGTTCCTGATGTCTTTGTTCCTGCTCTTGTGCCTGTGTGCCCAATGTTTAGTGCACACTTATGAGTAAGAACATGCCATGTTCAGTTTTTGTTTCTGTTAGTTCACTTAGAATGATGGTCTCCAGCTGCATCCGTGTTGTTACAAAGGATATGATTTTGTTCTTTTTTATGGTTGCATAGTATTTCATCATGCGTATGTACCACATTTTCTTTATCCAACTTGCCTTCAATGGGCATCTGGGTTGGTGCCATGTTTTGCATTGTGAATAGTGCTGTAATAAACCTACATATGCAGGTGTCTTTTTTGTAGAGCAATTTGTGCTCCTTTGGGTATATTCCCACGAGTGAGATTGCTGGGTTGAGTAGTCACTCTACTTTTAGTTCCTTGAGATATCTTACCATGGAGTTTAATACAGCACTGTGAAATCTTAGGAGGGACTGCCCTGCCATCTTCACAGGTCCTGCCCACACTTTTGAGAGGGAATTATACAGTACATGGACACCAGGGGGCAGGTTCTTCTGGGCTGTCTTTGCTGTCCACCACAAAAGACAATTGTTACCCCAAGGCCTATGGCTCATGCTGATCAGAAAACAAATGTATTGCTATCTACATAAATAGATGTATTTTATGTGTGGAGAGGTGAAATTATAAATCCAAGTTTGCAAATACTTCTAAAAATATGGATTCAGAGAAATGATCAGACATCTAAATTTTCTATACCACTGCATAATTTGACAGTTGATCTATTGCTATCCAAAATATTTCTTTCTTCTTTTTTCTTTTTCCTTTTCTTTTTTTAGAGACAAGGTCTCACTCCATCACCCAGGCTAGAGTGCAGTGGTGCGATCACAGCTCACTGTAACCTTGACTTCCTGGGCTTATATCATCTTCCTGCCTCAGCCTCCCGAATAGCTGGGATTACAGGCAGGCACCACCATGCTTGGTTAATTAAAAAAAATTTTTTTTAATAGACTGGGGTTTGCTATGTTGCTCAGGCTGGTCTCAAACTTTTGGGCTCAAGTGATCCTGTCGCCCCAGTCTCCCAAAGTGCTGGGATATGTGTGAGTCACTGCACCTGGCTAAAATATTGCTAATAATTAGAATTTGTAGAAAATCAAATTCACAAAGCATCTGCACATATGTTATATGCTTCAGTCCATTCTGGAACATTGGGAGTTTGCTTAGAACTGTGAACTAGCAAGTTCTCTTTTGCTTCTGTTAGCTCCTGACTCTTACATTTCGCTGCACTCATGTCAGCAAAGCAGGTCCTGGGCTATTCCACACTGGTTTCCTTGACTATGTGAGTCACTTTGCAGAAACTATCTTCCCTTGTCTTGTCCACCCAGAAAATTTCTATTCATCCTTTAAAATTCCCTTTTCTCAGACAGGGCAGTCAGGGGCATGCTTGAACTTCATTGTTTTTGAGAAGTCTATGTTCTGCTCTTGATGGGCTGGGTAGGGTGGACCTGCAGGTGGACAGGTACAAACCTGTGGCTCTACTCCACATCCACCTCAGATGTCCATGGAAACAAATGTGACAGTATCCAGAGGGAGAATTCAAATAAACGGAGGTTAGTGAATGAGGGGTCTGAGTGTCTGACTTGCATTAACTCATACTCGCCTCACAGCAACGCAATGAGACGGTAACGGTTATTTCCTCATTTTATAGATGAGAAGACCAAGACTCAGAAGGCTTAAATGACTCACCCAAAGTCACCAGACAGTAGGGGGTGGAGCCAGAATTTGAACTTAGCACACACTTGGACACGTCCCCTATAATATCGACATTATCAGTACCTGCCTCACAGTGTAGAATTAACTGATGTAATGCATGTCAAATGCTTGATGCCTGCTAGATAGGACATGTGCAAAGTGAGAGAATTGTATTTCTCACCTGTGGTCCAGAGGCATCTGTTTTTCTATTCTTTGGCATAGGAGGTAGGAAGGAAATAAAAATAACAGAACATTCTTCAGTCCCTTCTCCCAGCTGCCAGAACCACTTCTCTATTTAAAGACCCAGGGGTCTCTGTTGCTCGCAGGAGCAGACTATAAAGACAGTAGGGCACAGCGGCACAGTTTCCATCTGGGAATGAGTTCTAGTGGTCAGGCAGGGAGGCGTGTGGGTGGGCTGCCCAGGGCCTCCGCTGAACCTACATCCTTAAGTGCCCCGTGGGGGATGTTCGCGATAAGGTGGATCTTTCCTCAGCCCTTCCTTTCTGAGTTGTGTTGAGTCAATGGGCTTTAAAAAACATTCTTCACAGAATTCTTGCTGTAGTCGATACAGTTGATGGTTGGCTCCAAGGAAAGTTGGTTTCCAGTGAAAATTCTGCTAATCTAAGCTATAATGGGAAGTGAGAGTGATCATGGTTGGAGGATTGCTTCCTTTTAGCTGTGTGACCTTGGACAGGTGACTTTGCATCTCTGAGCTTCAGTTTCCTTGTCGGGAGAATGGAAATAGTAGTGGCATGTAGGTAAGGTGTAGGAAGTTCTTGATCTAATTCTGGCACCTGATACATGGTTCAAGAATATTGCTCATCAACTCATTTAACTCTCAAAGCAACCTTATTAAATAGGGATATGGTTACTGATTGTATTTTATAGGTGAAACCCTGAGGCTCAGACAGCTCTGTGTTCTTCTTATCAGTTTTTTTTTTTTTTGAATCAAGGTCTCACTGTCACCCAGGCTGGAGTGCAGTGGCATGATCACAGCTCACTGTAATCTTGAACTCCTGGGTTCAAGCAATTCTCTTGCCTCAGCCTCCCAAGTAGCTGGGACTACAGGCACATGCCACCATGCCCGGCCATTTAAAAAATTTGTATATATATATAATATATATATATATATACACACACATATAAATATATATATATATATATTTTTTTTTTGGTAGAGATGCAGTCTCACCATGTTGCCCAGACTGATCTCAAACTCCTGGGCTCGAGTGATCCACCTGCCTCCACCTCCCAAAGTGCTGGTATTACAGGCATGAGCCACCATACTCAGCCTCTGTGTTCCTCTTGGTATTGTAGCACTTGGCAATAGTTATTGATGGTCTGTTAGGATTCTTTATTGTTCGCTTTGCCTGCACAGTAGAATGGAGTTACATAAATGCCTTGTCAGGTTGGCAGCACAACCTGGTAAGATATTAACCACCCCTGCAAAAATTTTCAGACTTTAGAAAAATCAGACGATACAATAGACTCAGCAGACCTTTATATTTTTCTTTGTACAAGTTCCCAAATCACATTGGAATTAAACGTTTATGAAAAGGTTTTGATACAGACTCCTTATCAAACCTTGTTTATGTAACCCAAACTTCGGAAACAACCTACATCTTCAACAGTGAAAGACTGATTGAGCCAATTGTACTATAAGACAACAAAAGGCAGCCAGGCTCGGTGGCTCAGCCTGTAATCCCGCGCCTTTGGGAGGCTGAGGTGAGTGGATTGCCTGAGCCCGCAGGTTTGAGACCCGCCTGGGCAGCGAGACCTTATCTCTACAATAAATCAAAAAATTAGCCGGGCGTGGTAGCGCATGCCTGTAATTCCAGCTACTCGGAAGGCTGAGGCGGAAGGATCGCCAGAACCCAGCAGGCGAGGCTGCGGTGGCTGGGAGTGGCCACTGCACTCCAGTCTGGGTGACAGAGTGAGACTCCAACTCAAAAAAAAAAAAAAAAAGACAACAAAAGGCAATGTGAAATCGTTTATTTGTCTACACTAAAAAATTGAAAAGAAAGTAAAATGTGGTACAATAAAGCAGGTTATAAACTAGTTCATAAAGTATGAATTCATTTTATAAAAAGAAAACATGTTTCATAAATAGGAAATGTACATAATATACACGTAGGTAAGTCTATTAAAACATCTGGGGCCATTGCCTTGCTAGACTCTGGTGTGGCCGTGTGCTATGGCTGTTGCCATACTTCCTGGCTTTGGCCCCCTCCCCCACTTTAAGGAGGTGAATCTTCTCTCTCCTCTTTCTCTCTCTCTAATTTACTTTTAAATAAACTGCACTTTTTTAATCTAAAAAAAAAATCTAGAAAGTTGCCACCAAAATTGTCACCTGTGGTTGTCTCTGTTAAAATGGAGAAGCATAATGGGTAATTTGAATTTTTCCTTTTCTGTGTGTCTTTGGGAGGGGGATTCTTTATTTTCTGACCTGATATTGTTATTGTTATTATTATTGTTATTTTAGAGATGGGGTCTTGCTATGTTGCCCAGGCTAGTCTTGAACTCCTGAACTCAAGTAATTCTCCTGCCTCGGCCTTCCATAGTGCTGGGATTACAGGTGTGAGCCACCATGCCCAGCCTATTTTCTGATCTTTATGCTAAGTAGTCTAACTTCTGATTATTAAAAAAAAAAAAGAGGAAAAGAAAAGAGAAGAGGAAGAGAGCTGTTTCTAGTCTCCCCGCATGCTAACATTGACTGATCCTTTCAGGTGATCGTGAAGACAAGGACGGAATATCAGCCGGAACAGAAGAACAAAGGGAAGTTCCGGGTGCCGAAAATTGCTGAATTTACGGTCAGTTTCTTGATGGTGTAACAGAAAGGGTAAAGGCTCCAGCCTGCCCAGCACGCCTGATGCTCATGGGGCAGGTACCCCTGGGTGGGGGATGACGCAGGCCATTTCTGGAGGATTCCTTGGAGCCACATGGTCTGGTCTGGGTCACAGAGTTTGATCCAATAACAAGAGCTCTGCCTCTGAGTCCCAAGCATGCTCTCGGGTGCTCCAGAAGGATCTGGTAAATCTGATCATTGATTAATGCCTCTCTTAGTCATTCTCTTTTCTCCTGCTTCCTTCTTCCTGCCTTGCCATCACAGTCTCCAGGAAATGGAATAGAAATGCAGGAAGAGACTCAACTTTTAGTCCTTGGATATTGTGGCAAGAATATTAAAAAGGCAGAGGGAAAGAAAAGATGCTTCTGGGTGGTAGAAACCTCATTAATGGCCGACTGACTTTCTGTTTGTCAGTGGAGGGGCCATGAGGAGCCCTGATAAATATCTGTCACTCTCTGGAAGTGCCCTGGGGAAGTCACATGGGAGCTGGATAAGAGGGGAGTGGGCATTAAGCAGGCACAGCGTGTGCAAAGGCCCTGAGGCTGGAGGGAAGCTAGCCCCAACACTGAGTAGAAATAGACAGTGAGGCCAGACTGTACAAGGGGGCCAGGGGGCAGACAGAGCTGAGGCAGGAGAAGCAGGTAGAGGGCAGGCAGCTCTAGGCTTTGTAGACTGGGTAGAGGAATTTAGAGTTTAATCCCAAGAGCAATAGAAATCTGCTATAGGACTTCAAGAAGAGCAGGGATGTGACTAAATTTGGGTTCCAGAAAAAGCATGCTGGTTTTTACATGGCAAATGGAGTGTTGTGGGCAAAAGGGAAGGTGGGGAGACTGTTAGGCTACTGCATATGTCTAAGTAAAAAAAAATGGTTGTGGATCAGACAAGGATGGTGAGATGATGGAGAAATGCAGGCAGACCTAAAAAAGATTTAAAGGAGGGGGAAAAATAAGGGAAGGGGACAGTAGGACAAGTGGTTCTGTGAATGGATATTGCAGCAGTCTGGCTGGCTCAAGCCTTGTTTCTGCCTTGTACTAGCTGTACAGCCACAAGGAAGTCATCAGCCTCATTCATTAAATGGAGCAGCACACGCCAAGCACTTGGCTCAGGACTAGACAAGTGCACGGTCATTAGGAGCTATTTGGGGTCAGCGGTGACTGGGGGCTTCGAAAGTGAACATGACTCTTGGTTGGTTATCTGGAAATTGGAGTGTTTGCAGGGGTGCACATATTAGTCTGTTTCTGTCCCTATCTGTCTTCCTGCTAAGTCTACATCGAAGAAGTTGGGTATGGGACCCCGACGAGGCGTGTGGTGCCTCCGTGTGTGTTTCCTGGAATGTGGAACTTCCCTCGATGCCAAGCCCCTCGGAGGGCCTGGGGCTGCTCTTTTTACTGTCCTTTCAGTGTCTGCACACAGTATGGGCCCAGTGAACGGGACCTGGCCTGACTGCATGCACATACCAGTAGGAACAAGTGTGTACCTGCAGGAATGAGCACAGAGCTTTGAGAGGGGCTCTTGGTGACCAGGCCAAGGAGTAGACCTGTCCTCCTGGCTACAGAGATCATGAGAAACATGCCCAGGTTCACATAAAAAAAATGTTTATTGCAGACCTATTTATAAAATCCAAGTATTGGAAACAAGGCTAGACTTTTAGCAACTTTCTTGTGATTATATGAATGAGACCACCTTCTCAGGATGCACTATTTTATAGTTTCTTAAGAAGCATATTTTTTCAGAGAGCAGTTTCTTCTGAATTATGGGCTTATGAGATATTTTCATCTCCTTTCTTACTTTTTTATGTTTTCTAGATTTTATACAATGAGCAAGAATTGTTAAAAAATGACAAAAATAAAAATTATTTTAAAGTATTTGCCCTTTTTACCAAATAGTGTGGTAATAGTTGTTAATAAAATTATTCTTTATCCAGCAATCATTTAAAATGATAGCTGGGAAGACAGGCAAACTTTGGACAAATACTTAAGAGTGAATGGTGAGTGAAAAAAGCAGAGATTAAAACCGAATGCTTTCTAGGATTTGAGTGATGATAAAAACCACAGAGGAAAAAGGCATAGAAAGAAATGGGTTGAAACGCTGGCTGTGGCTGTGTTATCACTGGTGGTATTGGGCCATGTTGGGTTTTTTTCCCCCCTCTTCTTTGATGCCTTTTGGAGTTGTGGCTGTTTTTATCATATTTAAATGTGAGAGCCAGTTAGAATTCTCTCTCAGAAAAAGGGACTTCAGCTCAGAAGGATGATTGAGGCGTTCACCAAGCCAAAAAAGAGCACAGCCAGTGTGCAGAGTCGGGCCTGGCAGGCCTTTCCCCTCAGCCATCCTCCCTACACAAGGTCTTTCTCCCCAGGTGTTCTCTCTGCCCAGGTCTTTCCCCTCAGCTGTCATCCCAGCCCAGGCCTTTCCCCTCAGCTGTCCACCCTCCCCAGGCCTTTCTCTCAACCGTCCATCTCCCAAGGCTTTTCCACTCAGCCATTCCCCCTCTGTAGGCTTTTCCCCTCAGCCGTCCTCCCTCCCCAGGCTTTTCCACTCAGTCGTCCTCCCTCTGTAGGCTTTTCCCCTCAGCCGTCCTCCCTCCCCAGGCTTTTCCACTCAGTCGTCCTCCCTCTGTAGGCTTTTCCCCTCAGCCGTCCTCCCTTCCCAGGCCTTTCCCCTCAGATGTCCTCCCTCCTCAGGCCTTTCCCCTCACCGTCCTCCCTCCCCAGGCTTTTCCACTCAGCCGTCCTCCCTCTAGGTTTTTCCACTCAGTCATCCTCCCTTCCCAGGCCTTTCCCCTCAGCTGTCCTCCCTCTCCAGGCTTTTACTCTCAGTCGTCATCCCTCCCCAGGCCTTTCCCTCACCGTCCTCCCTCCCCAGGCCTTTCCCTCAACCGTCCACCTCCCCAGGCCTATCACCTCAGCAGTCCTCCCTACACTAGGCCTTTCCCTCCACTGTATTCCCTCCCCAGGCCTTTCCCCTCAGCCGTCCTCCCTCCCCAGGCCTTTCCCCTCAGCCGTCCTCCCTCCCCAGGCCTTTCCCCTCGATCATCCTCCCTTCACAGGTCTTTCCCCTCGGCAGTCCTCTCTCCCCAGGCATTTCCACTCAGCCGTCCTTGCTTGCCAGGCTTTTTGACCTAGCCATCCTCCCTCCCCAGGCTTCTCCCCTGAGCCCTCCTCCCTACGCTAGACCTTTCCCCTCTTACATCACCCCTGCCTTAGGCCTTTTCCCTCACCAGACCTTTCTCCACAGCCCGCTTCCTCCTCAGCCCTTTCCTGTGAGCTGTCCTCCCTCCCCAGGTTTCCCCCTTAACCGTCCTTCCTCCACAGGCATTTCCCCTCAGCCATCCTCCCTACACTGGGCATCACCCCTCAGTCATCCGCCCTATACTAGGCTTTTCCCCTCAGCTGTCCTCCCTCCCCGGCTTTTTCCCTTAGCTGCCCGCCCTACCCCAGACCTTTCCACTCTGCCATCTCCCCATGCTAGGCCTTTCCCCTCAGCCGTCCTCCCTCCTCAGTCCTTTCCCCTGTGCTGTCCTCCCTACACTAGTCCTTTCCCCTCAGTCGTCCTTTTCCCCCAGACCTTTCCCATGAGCGCTCCTCCCTCCCCAGGCTTTTCCCCTCAGCTGTCCTCCCTACACTAGGACTTTTCCCTCAGCTGTTCTCCCTCCCCTGGCTTTTCCCTTCAGCCATCCTCCCTGTACTAGACCTTTCCCCTCAACTGTCCTTTCTCCCTAGGCCTTTCCCCTCAGCCGTTCTTCCCCAGACCTTTCTCAGAGCTCTTCTCCCTCCCCAGGCCTTGCCCCTCAGCTGTCCTCCCTCCCCAGGCCTTTCCCCTCAACCATCCTCCCTACACTAGTCCTTTCCCCTCAGCTGGCCTCCTACACTAGGCCTTTTTTCCTCAGCCATACTCCCCAGGCCTTTCCCCTCAGCTGTCCTTCCTACACTAGTCCTTCCCCCTCAGCTGTCCTCCCTGTCCTGGCCTTTGCCCTCAGCCGTCCTCCCTGCTCTAAGCTTCTCTGTCCAGCTGTCCTCCTTGCCCCAGGCCTCTGTTCAGTCATGCTACCTGTAGTCGGTAACTACTGGGTAGAACAGAAATGAATCAGCGAAGAGAAAGAGCCACTGGGTCACGGTCCAGGGATGTCTGAAGCCCCCATGCAGTTTAACTAAATTTGTCACGGGGGTCAGGAAGGAAGGACTTTGTGGTTGGCGCAGCCCTTTGTGAGTCCTTCTGTCATGCGTGGTTGGAGGGAGCCCTGCCACTTGGAACAAAATGGGGGAAATGAAGCCAGTTCTCTGGTGCCTGCATAAAGCTGTGAGCGGTAATTAGCCTGGTTTCCAGCTTTCTTAAAGAGCCCCTCCGGACCTGTGGGGAGGCCTCTGCAGGAGTAAGCATGGTTCAGAGAGACTAGGAGGGTACAGTGGGAGGAATTAAGTGGTCTGACGGTCTGAACTGAGTCAGCTGTAGGGGCTCAGGGTCCAGGCACGGCTGTTATGGAGGCGGAATGCAGATGCTTATTCCTAGCCTGGGGGACTCCATGGGGTTTGGCTTGTCTACCTGCCCAAGTCAGGGGGATAAGAAAGATGCACACAGTGTGGGGTCCCTCTAGGCTGGGTTGGGAAAGATGCATGCAGTGTGGGGGGCCCTGGGCTAGGTGGTCCGGCCACCACGGGATGAACTAGCAGCCATGGTGGTCTGGAGGGAGATGTTCTCAGAGCTCAGGGCTGGACGTCAGGGAACTCAGTTAGACCTAGAGAGCTTGGTGCTTAGCTGTTGGGCCCCACCTCTGCTGTGTTATCCAGAACCGGAGATACCCAAGCCGCTGCAGCCTGCATGCTTTCTCATCCTAATCACTCGGTGGAGGTGGCATGGCTTGTGACCTCAAATTCTAGAATTAACCTGCAGAGAGCAGTTCATAGCAATTATGCCAAGAGGGAGGGAGAAAAAGCGGAGACGGATCCAGAAAGGAAGATTGGCTGGAAGAACTGTCCAGAACTTCAGTCATTTCTGAAATGAAATAAACCTTGCAGGCATTATCAAGGACCGAGATTTGAAAGAGTCTCAACCCGATTATTGGAGAAGATGGGAAAAGGCAGGAGAGAGCTGCCTTCTTCCTTAATCCTGACAGTCGGGGGCACTCAAGTTGATTTGGGTACCATGGAGGGTGCTGGTGTTATGGAGAATGGTCGTGTTATGGAAGATGGTGTGCTGTAGAAGGTGCTGGTGTTATGTAGGGTGCTGGTGTTATGGAAGATTGTAGTGCTATGGAGGGACCTAGTGCCATGGAGAGTGTTGATGTCACTGTGACCCTTGTGCTGTGGAAACGTCTGGTGTCATGAATGTACTGGAACTGTGGAGGACACTGGAGTATGGGAGGTGCTGGAGCATTGAGTCACCCTGCCTGGCCTGGCTGTTCCTGGGCTGGTGCCAAGGTGGATCTGAGTTGTTTTGGGGGTCTTCAAGCTGAGCTGTGGAAAGGCCTTCTCGGGGGAACAGCTGTGCTTAAGCTAGATACCCCAGGCATCTCAGGTCTTGACCTTGCCACATCCAACTTCATGACCTTGGGAGAGTCTCTTCACCCCAGGCTCCTGAGTCTCCATCCTGGAAACCAGGCACGATCGTCACCCTAATTTGAGGCCTCAGCTCATGCTCTGTGCGTCATAATGGACGTTTGACTTCCTTCCTTTTCAGATCTTTCTTCTCCCTCTTGGGCTCTTTGCTTCCTACCTACTTGACTGGAATTAGTCTGTGGAGTGGACTCCAGGCCTCTCTTTCCTGGCATTTCCCCCATGGGAGTATGACTGGGAACACCTTGAGTAGCTAGCTGTTCAAGGGGCATCCATTTCAATATCAGGATTCACAGGTGGTCTCTGCCTTTTGGCAGCACCCCTGGAGCCATGTGTGTCTGCTGTGCATAGGCCATTTCTTTTGGTAGACTATTTTTTAGCATATCAGTTATAAGATGATCTCAAATTTTTAAAATTATATATGTAATTATATGTTATATAATTTTTTTCATTTGGGTCAGAATCTTATTCTGGTGCAGAGGCTGGAGTGCAGTGGCATGACCAGAATTCACTGTAGCCTTGACCTCCTAGACTCAGGCTATCCCCCCACCTCCCACCTCAGTCTTCCCAGGAGCTGGGACTATAGGCACATACAACTCTGCCCCACTAATTTTTTTTTTTAACTTTTTGTAGAGACAAGGTCTCACTATTTTGCCCAGATTGGTCTCAAATTCCTGGGCTCAAGTGATCCTCCCACCCCAGCATCTCAAAGTGCTGAGATTACAAGAATGAGCCCCCATACCTGGCCAATAAAATGAATATTTATAGCATCCTAAATATGGTCTAACATTCACTTTTCAGCCTAACAACAATTCTGTGAAGCTGGTACTCTTATTATTGCCATTTCATAGATGAGGAAACTGATGCTCAGAGAAGTGTGGTGACATTCCTAAGGTCACTCGGCCAGGAGGTGTTAGAAGAAAATAAGAACCCAGCTCTCTGGCTGCATATCCTCTTCTCTCTCTTCCACGCCTTGATGCCACCCTGCTGTTGTCCTTGCCACGTTGTGGCATTCCTTCCTTCTCTCCTTTCTTCTTGTTCTCCCTCTCTTTCTTCCTGGTCTTTGTGAATGTTTGCTCTGGGCTGGGCTCGAGGCCTGTTGCTGGGAGGCACAAAGATGGAGAAGATCAAATTCCTGCTCTCAAGGAGCCTTTGCATGTGTGGATTCCACAAGAAGCTTCTGGTGGCTTCTCAACTGCACTTCTTCCAGGGTCACCTCTTCTGGAGCCCCTCTCCCGATATCTTCACCTGGTCTGGATCTCCTCTGGGCTCTAGGGAGGCACGTGTGACCTTCATCCCCATTGCACCCTCTCTGGTTGAGCCTACACCTGCACACCCACGGGCCTCTGATCACAGAGGGTAGGGACATGTCTGTGTCTCTCAGTTCCTGGCGTGGAGTGGGTGTTTTGGGATGGTCTCTGGAGTCATCCCTAATTACACTTCCTGACTCAGCATTTAGAAAACCTGCTTCCTTCGGCTACAGCCCAGGTGAGCCCAGATTGGAGGGTGTCTGGGCACTCGGGGAAGGATCTTGGATGCAGGATCCTGGGTACAGACAGATCCAGAGCACAACCCAGGGGTGCTACAGTGGGAAGGACACGTTAGTCCAAAGGGACCAGAGCTCACCCTTCTCTCAAGGCAAGTGAACCTACTGAAAACGTGCAGGGGTGGGTGGGCGCAGTGGCTCATGCTTGCAATTCGTGCACTTTGGAAGGGCGAGGTGGGAGGATCACAGGAGTTCGAGACCAGCCTAAGCAACACAGAGAGACCCTATCTTAAAAAAATAAACTAGAATACAGGAAGTGAGGCAGGGTGGGGAAAAGTGAAGGTGAGAGAGCTGGTTCTTTTTAAAGAACTGGTGTCAGTAGACTATTATTAAAAACTAGCAGTAAAAAATAAAACAAAACCCCAGCTGAGACAGCAGGCCTAACACGACAAGCTGTTGATTTTTTTACTGTTTCATCCATTCACAGATCCACTTAGCATTCTGGGTTCCTACCCTGCTCCTGACCTTTGATTGGCACTTTATGTATGCAGTCCCACTGAATGATCCCAGCAAACCAGGTGGCGGCAATACTACCCCACCTGCAGATAGGAAAAACAGACTCAGGGCAGCGGGTGACTCAGGCAAGGCCCACAGCCCAGAGGCTGTGCAGCTGGGATGCACTCACAAGCCCTGGGCGTGGCTTCCCCTGCCCAGCTGTGAGGGTGAGTCTGGGGGAGGCTGCTCAGAGGAGGCAGCCACTCAGTGGACAGGGATTCCCAGGAAACTGGGACCACCTCCTTAGGGGAGACTGTGAACTGACACATGCCAGGTGCTCCTCCTCTCTTTCCTCTAGAAGGCCAAGAATTGGGGCCTTGGCGTTGGCACCTGACTCAGGCCTGGATGCTGCCAGCCTCCTTGGAGCCAGGTGCCATGTCTAGCAGCCATAGAGGCCAGGTCCCCCCTCCTCCTAAGTCCCAGCAACTGTCTTTTCTCTCTGTTCTCACTCCGCCTTTCAGGCTCAGCCAGTGTTGCCTCCTGTCCCAGTCTCCTTCCTGGTCCTTCCCATCTTTTCTCAGCCCTGTCCAGTCTCTCCTCCTCACTGCCTCAGGGAGGACCCTTTCTAAATCACGTGACCCACAACAGTGTTTCCTGTGCTTCAGACACTTCTGTGATCTCCACTGCTCACTGGCCTCAAGATGTACCCTGACCTCCCTGAAGCACTGGCCTCTCCCTCATGGTACTATACATCTTATGTCACCCTGCTTTTGTCCATGTTGTCCCTTCCAGCTGGAATGCCTTCCTGCCTGGGGCTCCTTTGCAACGCTCAATACCCAGCTCTGCAGTCTTGCCTGTGCTCCCATGTGCAGCCTGCCCTTCCTCCTTTGGATTCCTGCACTCCCATGGGACAATCATTCTGGCACCAATGACACAGAGCTGGCATCAGCGAATTACCTGCCGGGTGTCTTGCTGGCTAACTGTGAGCTTCTGAGGTGGGAACGGCGTCTTCTTCATCTCTGCCCGTCGAGAGCCTAGCCAGCACATGTCTGGACGAGATACTACACGTTTTCTTTAACACAGGCAGCTCCGTGGCTGACTGAGAAGGTTCACATGGATCACACCAACCGCTCCGGCTGCCTCATTTCCAATATCTGTGTTTAAACTCAGGGCCCCATTTTTCCTTCTAAGCCTCTTGCCAGTGGCACATTCTCATAGATGCTTATTCCTGCTGCCACATTCCTAGGGAGGGAGACCCTGTTTCTAACTTTGCTATTTGTCTCTACTGATTTTTCATCAAATCTCCAGGGACTGCCTCCTTTTGGTGGGATGTTAATATTTGCTGACAGCAGCACATGGAGATAAGAGGTTCCACTTCATTATCTGTTGTCTTGGTTTTATTGCTCTCCTTTTTTTAATTTGAGGAACACTGCTAGGTGAGAAGGAGGATATCTGGTGTGGAACGAGCTTGCACACGAGGACTTAGTGGAGAAAGGCTTCCAGAGTATCTTGTGCTTATGATTTTGCTTCTTCTTCTTCTTCTTTTTTTTTTTTTTGACAGGGTCTTGCCCTGTTGCTGGAGTGCACTGACATGATCATAGCTCACTTACAGCCTCAAACTCTGGGGTTCAAGCAATCCTCCTACCTCAGCCTCCCAAGTTGCTAGGACTGCAGGCATGCACCACCATGACTGGATAATTTTTTTGTAGAAATAGAATCTTGTTATATTGCCCAGGCTGGTCTTAAACTCCTAGCCCCAAGTGATCCTCCCACCTCAGCCTCCCAAAGTACTGGGACTACAGATAAGAGCAGCTGTGCCCCTGGCCAGGATTTTACTGAAAATCAGAATAAAGATGCTGGCCTGTGTATTTGGCTGGGTGCTTTCTCCTGGCCTGATGGGTGTGCTATTAGTATGACCTTCCAAAAAAATTATATATATCTAAGTATATATTATGGCAATGAGGTCACGCTATGTTGCCTAGTTTGGTCTTGAACTCCTGGGCTCAAGAAATCCTCCTGCCTTGGCCTCCCAAAATACTGGGATTATAGGCATGAGCTACCCATGGTTTGATGCCTGGATTTGTGTGAACTGAAACATGTCATTTCACTTCTGAACTCAGCTTCCCAAGCTGTGAAATGGGTTGATAATGTTTCCATCACAGGCCTGGCATGAGGCTGAGCGAGATATTGTAAATGAACACCATAGTGGCTCGATGAATGTGAGCTTCTTGTCACTGTGGGATAGTTTAATTTCTGGGGAGGGGTCCTCTTGCTGGGTGGGATGCTGCTACCTAGTTAGGGTCTCCAGTGGGAAGCCATGCCCGGTACCTATGGGCCCTCCATCCCAAGTGACACCACTTGGCCATGTTGCTCCTCCTCACTTACCTTTCCACTGTGCCAGTGTTTACCAAAAGATGCCATGCTCTGTAGAAGATTTGTAAATGTTTTATTCTGGTCAATGTGAGGGACCAAGCCTGTGGCATATGTCCCCAGGTGGTCCTGAGAACATGTGCCCACTGTGGTGGAATGGTAGCTTCGTTATAGACAGTTTAGGAGGACAGAAGTTACAAGAAACCATAAATTAATGCAGGTGAGATTTACACAGGTTCAGTCCAGGGAGGTGAGACATTTTCAAAGAAGGGAGTGCACAGGCTATGGGTGGACTCAGAGAGCCTCAGACTGGCAATTAGTTAGCACAGTTATCTAAGGAAACCTAAAAGCAGTAAAGGAAATGGGCAGCTTGAGAAAGACAAGGAGGCAGAGTTTCTTGATTTGTAGATGAAGTTGTATGGGTGGTGGTGGTGGACTTCAGACAGAGCAGGTCATTGTTTTAAAAGATGCCAGAGTACCCAAAAGACAGCTTTACAGGATCAAAAAAATACTTTGATTTTCCTTCTTTATCCCAGAGTCAGGTTGGAGAATAAATCACATTAAAAGTTAGGAATTTGGCAATGAGAAGAAAAAAAGTCAGGTTAGTTGCAGCAGCTTTGACTCTCCATCTCTGTCCCACCCCTTCTCCCATTATGAGCAAAACTGAATAGGTCATCAGGTCGCCCTCGGGCTTGAGAAACCTTTGTTGACTCCCTGCTTCCCAGGGCAGCAGTGTCAAGTCCTTGACAGGCACTGTGAGCCCTTCCAGGTGGTCCTTGCAGCCAGTTCCAGCCCTCCACCCCCCCCACTCCCCCGCCACTAGCTTCCTGCATGCCCCGCCTTCTGGGATGAACTGCCTGCCCATCACACCTCCAGGCTAATGCCCATGCTGTGTTCTCTGCCTCTGTTGCCTTTACCGTGTTCTGCCTGGAGGACCTTGAGCTCAGCTCTCGTCTTCCCTGGAACCTGCCCTCGATACTCCAAGTCAGTTTCTCATCTGGAAGTCAAAGGGGGTCCCAGCATTCCTCCCATTCCTGCACCTCTCACTGCTGAAATGTCACAGGGGCTTTTCTAGAGTTTTCCCACTGTCTGTTGTTGCTGAAAGCAACGTTGGAGGGAGTGATCTTCAAGGCTTTTCAAGTCCCCACTTAGGGTGACTAAAGGCAGATGCTTGTGGAAGGTAAAACAAATTTTAAAACTATTATTTGCCATTAACAAATAACAACTTTCATGTTATTAAACACCTGTTATGTGACAAGTAGTCTGTGAGTTATTTTCCATTTTACCTTTATGATAACTCATGGTGCAGGCATTATTTTTAATATACAGATGAGAATACCAAGGATCAGAGTGCTTAATTAAGGTACTCAGGATCACACAGACAGTATGGGGAAGAGTCAGGCTTTTTTGACCCAGAGAGGTGTGTGTGTCTATGTGTGCCTATGTGTATGTATTTATGAGTATATGTCTACATGTATTTATG
The DNA here is from genome assembly GCA_027257055.1 of Cephalopachus bancanus. Classification (NCBI taxonomy): domain Eukaryota; kingdom Metazoa; phylum Chordata; class Mammalia; order Primates; family Tarsiidae; genus Cephalopachus; species Cephalopachus bancanus. Next base: position 1,792,968 of record JAPVLO010000007.1, read on the forward strand.
TGTATGTCGACATATTTATGTGTCAACATGTACTTATGTGTGTGTCTATGTGTGTGTCTACATTTATGTTTGTGTATTTATATTTGTGTATCTATGTATGTTGATGTGTGTCTACATGTATTTATGAGTGTCTTCATGTATTTATGTGTGTGACTACATGCATTTATGTGTGCCTCTACATGTATTGATGTGTGTCTCCATGTGTGTTTCTATGTGTATTGATGTGTGTCTACACGTATTTATGAATGTATCTTTATGAATTTATGTATATCTATTGTATTTGCATATTTCTATGTTTATTGATGTGTGTGCCTATGTGTATTTGTGTGTCTACATGTACTTATATGTGTGTCCACATATATTTGTGTGTCTATGTGTATTTGTGTGTCTATCTGTATTAATGTGTATGTCTATGTGTATTTGTGTGTCTTCATGTATGCATGTATGTCTATGTGTATTTATGTATGTGTATCTATATGTAATGGTGTATGTCTGCATGCATTTGTATGTGTGTCTATGTGTATTTGTGTGTGTCTATGTGTATCTGTGTGTCTTTGTGTATTTAAGTGTGTGTCTACATGTATTTGTGTGTGTCTACATGGATTGGTATGTGTGTCTGCATGTATTTGTGTGTGTCTACATGGATTGGTATGTGTGTCTGCATGTATTTGTATGTGTGTCTATGTGTATTTGTGTGTGGGTGTCGGTGTATCTGTGTGTCTATGTGTATTGGTGTGCGTGTGTTTGCATGTATTTATGTGTATCTACGTGTATTTGTGTGTGTCTGTGGGTCTACGTGTATTGGTGTGTGTCTACGTGTATTTTTGTGTGTATTTGTGTATGACTACATGTATTTGTGTGTGTCTGCATGCATTTTGTGTGTTTACATGCATTTTGTGTGTTTACATGTATTTGTGTGTGTCTGCATGTATTGGCATGTGTTTGTGTGCATTTGCATGTGTCTGCATGTATTGGTGTATATGTCTGCATGCATTTGTGTGTGCCTGTGTGTATTTGTGTGTGTCTATGTGTATTTGTGTGTGCCCATATGTATTGGTATGTGTGTCTGTGTGCATTTGTGTGTGTCTGTGTGTGCCTGCCCTGCATGTATTTGTGTGTATACATGTATTTGTGTGTGTTTGTATGTACTTGTGCGTCTACATGTGTGTGCCTACATGTATTTGTATGTGTGTCTACATGTATTTGTGCGTGTCTGAGTGTATTGGTGTGTGTGTCTGAGTGTATTTGTGTGTGTCTGAGTGTATTTGTGTGTGTGTATGCATTTTTGTGTGTCTATGTGTATTTGTGTGTGTCTGTGTGCTTTGTGTGCTTCTACATGTATTTGTGTGTGTTTGTGTGTATTTGTGTGTGTCTATGTGCCATGTGTGTGTGTCTGTGTGTATTTGTGTGTGTCTGGATGTATTTGTGTGTGTCTACATGTGTTTGTGTGTCTGCATGTATTTTTGTGTGTTTACATGTATTTGTGTGTCTACATGTACTGGTGTGTGTCTGTGTGCATTTGCATGTGTCTAAATTGGTGTGTGTGTCCACATACATTTGTGTGTGTCTGCGTGTATTTGTGTGTGTCTATGTGTATTTGTGTGTGTCCACATACATTTGTGTGTGTCTACATACATTTGTGTGTGTCTGAGTGTATTTGTGTGTGTCTATGTGTATTGGTGTGTGTGTGTGTCTGTGTATTTGTGTGTGTCTGCATGTATTGCTGTGTGTCTATGTGCATTAGTGTGTGTGTCTGTGTGTACTTGTGTGTTTCTACATGTGTGTGCACTTGTGTGTCTACATGTGTATTGACGTGTGTCTGCATGTGTTTGTGTATGTCTATGTGTATGTGTCTACATGTACTTGTGTATGTGTGTGTGCATATGCATATATGCTCGTCTGTCCATCTTTCCGACTGGGAAGCCCTGCACATCTGGGCTGCTGCCTCATAGAACCTGAACTGAGCAGTGGCTGCCGGGACTCCGACTGTTGAGTAAACCCCTTTAGTGGCTCTCTCTGCCTTGAATGCTACTTGCTGAGTGTCAGGTCCACTCTGCCTTGGCCTCCTTCCATCTTCCTTCTCTTTGAATTCACCCCCGTTTGGCCAAGTTCCGAAATACATTGATTCAAAAGGAAAAGAGAAGCAACACTTTCCCAAGCAAGATGCCATTTCCCTCCAGGCCTGCCTGCAGCCTCCAACCCCAGTCACCAGGTGGGAGGGGTCGTCTCCCAAGCCCCGAGCTCTCCAGGCCTCCGCTGCTGCAGGGTGTGATTATAGTAAATGTGATTTTTAAAATGTACAATGCCTAAGCCCCTGGAACTGTCAGGGAAAGACAGGTCCTTGCAGAGTGACTGTGTGTGCAGGTTGCCATGTCACCATATGGTCTATGATTATAAGAAAGCTGGTATCATAGCAACTGCCATGTAGGTCTGGCTTCTTCTTGGAGAGGCTGCCAAGCTGCTCAGCTCTGGGATCCAGGCAATCGGGAGGGAATCTGGTTCTCTAAGTGGATTCAGCTCTCATCCAGGTGATCATTGTGAACTCATTCCCATTCTCCACAGCCTGGTCTCAGTTTTGCTTTGCGATCTGACAGAGATCCATCTGTGTTACCTCACCTCCACGAGCCTCAGCTTTCCTTTTTGTACAATGGGAATATCAGCACCCACATCAGATGACTGTTGTGATGGTATGTGTGTGGTGTGCCTGGCACAGGGCCTGCTATGCAGGAGCCCATGATACATATTGGACATATTCCCCTTAACTTTTCCGCTGTTTACAATGGAAAAATGAAAATGCTTAAAGTAGAGAGGGTTGATGTTTTCATCATCTTTTTTAAAAATGCCATTAATTTGGGTAGCACTTGTGGCTAGAAAACCAGATTTCTAGACAGAAATTCCAAGCTGAATCAGATATAAGAATAAGAGATAGGAAAAAAGGAAGACATGGAGAGAGAAAGAAAAAAAAGAGAAAGAGGTATAAATGAAAATTCAGCTAGATGAAATTGACTTGAATGAAAATTTCTCCAACTTTTAAAAAATTGCATTTCTTTGAGGCCAAGAAAACAATTTTAATCTTTAAACGGGGTCTAGAACTTTGGTTTCTGGTCTCAGTCTCTAGGCCTCAGTTTTTCCACCTGTAAAATGAGGAAGTTAGGTGAGATGATTCCCAAGGGACCTAGAAGAATGGTTCTCAGTCAGAGGTAATTTTGTTTTTAAGGGGACATTTGGCAATGTCTCAAGACAGTTTGGGTTGTCACAACAGGGGGTGGCAGTGCTACTGGGATCCGGTGGGTGGAGGCCAGGGTGCAGTTAAACATTTGTGATGCACGGGATAGGTCATTACAGTAAAGCCCCCAAAGGCCAGTGATGCTGACACTGAGAAACCTTGGATTTGCCACCTTGTTGGTTGGGTCTACAAACAAATCAAACCACAGTCATGCCACCTAGATAAGTCAGATTTGCTTGTTATTTCAGTTTCTTATCCTAGTGATCTCCCAGAGATTTAAAGTTTTAGAAAAACAATTAGTAAAGGTAAAGACAAAAAAGACTTCTCAAGGTTGTAGAAAGCTTAATAAAAAATGGGATGGCTGCCAGAAGTGTGGTCCTGCATAACTCTAAACAGACCCAATGTGATTGTTTCCCGCATGAAGCAAAATGGACCAAATGCAATTTCAGGTTCATAAGTAGCTTGATTATTATTTTTTCTGTGGAGGAGGATAAAAATAAATCTCGTGTATGTCTCATCTGCCTTCCTCATTTCCAGCTCCTGTTGTTGGTTCAACAGTTTGAGTCATGGAAGAGTATATCTCTTCACATGTAATCATTTCCTTTCTCTGCTTCAGCCCATTCTGGGGGCTTCCCCAGGCCATTTGGGTAACATCTGAATCCCCTAGCCTGCTGTCCGTGGTCGTCAGAGCCCATCTCTGGCTCATCTCTCCTATCTCCTCTCTTGCCTGCCTCCATCCTCTTCTCCCAAGCTAACTCATCCATGGAGTTCTCAGAACACTGTGCTCGATCTCACCCCTGCCTTTACTCTGCTTAGCTACTTTCTCTCTCTCTTTTTTATTAAGTTGGGGTCTCACTCTATTACCCAAGTTGGAGTGCAGCGGTTCCATCACTGATCACCGCAGCCTTTACCTGCTGGGCTCAGGCAATCCTCCCATCTCAGTCTCCTGTGTAGCTGGGACTATAGGTGTGCTTCACCATTCCCAGTTAATTTTTTTACTTTTTTGTAGAGACGAGGTCTTGCTGTGTTGCTCAGGCTGATCTTGAACTCCTGGACTCAAGCAATCCTCTTTCCTCCCCTCCCAAAAGACTGGGATTATAGGTGTGAGCCACCACGCCCAGTCTTTAGTCGGTCTGTGCCTGGGGGCCTTGAATCCAGTAGGTGGTCAGTAACTTTTGCTTTTACATAAGAGTAGCGCATACCCATGCACACAATTCCAGCAGTATGGAAAGGCATCTGCTGAAAAAGTAAAAGCCTCCTTTGCTCTCCCTCCATATCCTTCTCACACAAAATTTCCACTGTCTATGTTTATGTTGTCCAGCTCAGATTTAGAGAGTATTTCCATCATCACAAAATGTTCTAATAGACAGCCCCAGGTGTAGATTCCTGTGTTCCCATTCATAGACTCCTATGTTTGTTAATTTCCTTTTTTTTTTTTCGAGTGAGGGTCTCACTCTGTTGCCCATTCTGGAGTGCAGTGACATGTTTACCTAGACCTCCTGGCCTCAGGCAAGCCTCCTGTCTCAGCTTCCTTGGTAGCTGAGACTACAGATACATGTCACCACACCGGGCTAATTTTTAAAAAATTTTTGGTAGAGATGAAGTCTCACTATGTTGCCCAGATTAGTCTTGAACCACTGGGCTCAAGTAATTCTCTTGCCTCGGCCTCCCCAAATGCTGGAATTACAGGTATGAGCCACTGTGCCTGGCGTGATATCATTTTTCATTTTTGCAAATGGGATCATTTTATACACACTCTTTTGTACCTTGCCTTTTTTGTCTTAATAATGTATCTCAGATCTTTCCACATCAGCACACTGGGATCCTTTCTGTTCTTATTAATAGCTGTAGATGGGATGTTTTATAACGTTTCTCAACTAGTTCATTGTTGTTATTCTAGCTTTCAGCCTTCTGCGTTAAATTCATGCTGCAGTGAACTTCCTCGTGTATTTTTACAAACACACACACACATACAGACACACACACACACACACACACACACACACATACACAGGTATGGTTTGAATGGGCAGATGAGACTGTTATATATCTAGAACATTTAAAGAGTCACATTTCTAAACAAATTATTGTAAAAATAAGAGAAGATGGCAATTGTCTGGTGGCAAATAAATATAGAAAATTTAAGAGCATTTTTATTAAATATAAATTATAACCAGCTAGAAAATATGATGGGAGAAAAGGGTCCCAAAATTTGGAGGTGGGCCCTTGGGAGGTGATCAGGTCATGGGCGGAACTCTCATGAATGAGATCATTGCCTTTATAAAAGGGACCCCAGAGAGAACCCTCACCCTGTCTACCACATGAAGGCACAGTGAGAAGACACCATCTATGATCAGGAACTGGGCCCACCCCAGACGCTGAACCTGCTGGAGCCTAATCTTGCGCTTCCCTTCTAGCACTGTGAGAAATAAATTCTGCTGTTTATAAACTACCCAGTCTATGGTAGTTTATTGTAGCAGCCTGAATGGACTAAGACACACACACACACACACACACACACACACACACACACACACACACACACACACCACACCCCTTTCATATATTTTACAAGTATATTTGCAGAGTATGAGAATCTTTAGTCTTAAAATCCTTGCCAGAGGGTATGTAAATCCTCAATTTTAATAGATATTGCCAAATTATCTTCTAAAACTTTCCCACAACTCTATACTTTCTCCACAACACCTAAGTGTGTTCCTCTTCACGTGTCAGCAATGGGTGTTAAGAAACTGACCATTTTACCAGTCTGGTAGATAGAGCACAGCACCTCATCTTTGTTTAAGTCTGCATGTCTTTATTACCAGTGAGTTTGAGCTTCTTTCTATGTTCTTATTGCCTATTTGATCTTGGGTTCCTTTCTGGAAGAATTCCTATTTGTTTGGACCACTTGACTTTCCTTTCTGCTGATTTGGAAACTTCCTGGAGCCTTGATCTCAATCTTTCTCACTTGTTTTGTATTTTTCTCTGTCCTTTGCCTTTTGGTTTTGTTAATAGTGTAATTTCTTCCTTCATCCTACAAAATGTCTTACTTTTACTCAAATGAATCATGAACTCCAAAAGGCATAAAGAAAAATATTTGACTCTGCAAAATTTGATTCTGTAAAAATTAAGGCCTTCTCTCACCCTACCTCTTGCTTTTCTTCTGGTGCTTTTATGATGTTATTTTTTTATGTTAAAGTTTTGATACATCTGGGATTTGTCTCTGTGTAAAGGGTAAAGTGGAAATCTAAGTTGATTTCTTTTTTTTTTTTGAGTTGGAGTCTCACTCTGTCGCCCAGACTGGAGTGCACTGGCCGCTACCGGCCACTGCAGCCTCGACCTGCTGGGCTCCGGCGATTTTTCCGCCTCAGCCTTCTAAGTAGCCGGAATTACAGGCATGTGCTACCATGCCCTGCTGGTTTTTTTTTGAATTTATTGTAGAGATGAGGTCTTGCCAAGTTGCCCAGGTGGGTCTCGAACCCACGGGCTCAGGCAATCCACTCACCTCAGCCTCCCAAAGGTGCGGGATTACAGGCTGAGCCACCGAGCCTGGTTGGTTGATTTCTTTTTGAATGGTAGTTTGTCAGTTGTCCTAAGATCTTTAGTTAATCCTTTCCCTCTCTGATGTGACCTTCTTTAGATAACTGCATTTCTGTATGTATTTGAGTCTACTTCTGCTCCCTCTTTTCTACCATTGATTTGACAATTTTTTGGTATCGTATACCAAATTGTTTCAATTACATTGTTTTACATCTTAATAACTATGTAAACTGTTCTTCCTTCATTCTCTTTACTTTGTAGAAAGTCCTTACCTATTCTTGTGCAATTTTTCTTTCAGATATCTTTCTTTTTCTTTCTCGCCCTCTCTCTTAATTTATGTATTTATCTACCCCCACTTCTCTCACTATGTATATCTATACAAATATATACCTATATTTTAGGTTCCAAAGGACTACTGTTACTTTTTCATTTGGATTACATGAGTTTACAGATTGATTTGAGGAGAAACTGTAACTTTAAAATGTTGAGATTTTTCATCTAGAAATAAGATTTAACTTCACATCCTTTGAAGACTTTGAAGACTTTTAAAGTTGAGCTTTAAAATCACCTTTACAGTTCTTATTAAGTTTATTCCAAAGCGTTGTACCTATTTTTTTTTTTGATATTGTTAAAGGGACCCTTTTCTTCCATTATGCTTTCTAGCTAGTTATCATTTATACTTAATAAAAATGTTTTTGAAATTTTATTTATTTATTTATTGTTAGGATCTCACTTTGTTGCTCAGTTGAACTGCAGTGACACAATCATGGCTCACTGTAGCCTCAAACTCCTGGGCTCAGACAATCTTTCTGCCTCAGCCTCCTGAATAACTGGAGCTACAGGTGCAAGCTACCATGCCCAGCTAAGTTTTTTTGTAGAGATGAGGTCTCTCTATGTTGCCCAGGCTGGTCTCATACTCCTGGGATCAAGCAATACTCTTGCCTTGGCCTCCATCAGTGCTGGGATTATAGGCGTGAGCCACCACATCCGGCCTGAATTTTCTATATTTATTTGCCATCAGGGGGTTACCAACTTCTCTTATTGTTTCTAATAATTTGTTTAAAAATTTAATTTTTCGAATTTATTTTAGACATGTAATGGTTTTGTCTGCCCATAATGTTGGTATTGCTTCCTCTTTTCTGCTATTTAGTTTTCGTATGTTATTTCCTCTTTCTCAATTTTAGACTTCTAATGTCATTTTCTTGTCTAATTACATTGGTCAATACCTTCAGATGGGCTGTTTCTAGTATTTCATCATTTAAATTTTGGTGGATATTTTTCTCCCTAAGGTTTCCTTTCTGCATTTATGAAGATGAGAACATGGTTAATTTTCTTTGACTCAGCATTATGGTAAATTATACTAATAGATTTTCAAATATTAAGCCATCCTCACATGTCCTCATTTGGTCATGGTGTGACCACAGAGTTCTGTTTGCTTATACATGATATAGTTAAATTTTTTTGCATTAATAATGTCATGAGGTTGTGTTGAGTTTTATACTATCTTCATGCCCAAGAAAACTTGAAATAGACAGTTTCTCTTAGTGTGTGTGTTTTTTTAAACAAACAGAATTAATCCATAAAATCATCTGGGCTTGTATTTTGGGAGAGTGTGACTAGTTTTCATATGTAAAGGATTAATATACAAATAAATTCCTTTTATAGCCGGATATCTCTCTAAGACTTTGAAAGCTTCCATTTAGAAATGCACCAATTGTCATTCTCTTAATTGTAACTCCCTTCAGCATTTTTTTCTCTGAGTGGCCCCATTCAGTCAATAAGTATTTACAGAGTAGCCTCCATGTTCCAAGCCTTGGGGTTGGTGGTGTGGGTGATTCATGGAGGTACAAGACATGGCCCATAATTTAATGCTCCCGGGATGCTGATGTACAGCCAAAACTTTCATGTATGTGGCCTGGATTCGAAGGCAATATCGTTTATCATTGAATAGTAATAGCGCTTGGGGCTCTGTATTTACAGATTACCCCCTAGGCTTACATTAGTCATCCTTGGGTCCAGAGTACAATATCTCACTCCGGGCAGTACATGCAGATACAACAAATGGTTTTTCCTTCTTCTGGTTTTCATTTAGGATGCAGGTTTGCAAAGTAAAGCCACCCAGGTCTGTGGGGGTGTGGATCCATCAGACCTGCCTTTCCTACTGGCTGCACTGCTGATTCCCCGTGTGACTCACTCCTCTTCACCTCCATCAGCTTGAGGTCTTTCATCTGTAAGATGGTGACACTCTTCTTATTTTGTGATACTCAGATAACAAAGCATAGTGGGAGCCCAGAAAAAAACATATGCTGACCTCCATGTTTTGCTGTAACCCCAGAGGCCTAGCCCAGTCCTAGGCTGTGAAGAACCATGGGCTGTGGCCTGCTTGTTCAGGTGTGGGTTATTTTTAGAGCCCCTGACTGGTTTTCCTAACTCATAAATCCTCTCCTTCCAATTAGTTTTCCATCTGAACTGTCAAAGTAACTTCTTAAAATTTATTTTTACTTATTTAATTTAATTTAATTTTTGAGTTGGGGGTCTCGTTCTGTCTCCTGGGCATGTACAGTGTACATGTACATGTACATGTACTGGGCATGTACAGTGGCATGATCATGGCTAACCACAGCCTTGACCTCCTGGACTCAGGCAATCCTTCTGCCTCAGCCTCCCAAGTAACTGGGACTACAGGTGTGCACCACCACACCTGGCTACTTTCTTATTTTTTTGATGTTGCCCAGGTTGGTCTTGAAATCCTGCTGAAGCAGCCCTCCTGCCTCAGCCTCCCAAAATGCTGGGATTACAGGTGTGAGTCACCATGCTTAGCCCAAAGTAATTTTTAAAACTCAAATAAAACCATGTCAGTGAACATATGTTAAACACCTGCTGGCTCTTCAGTGCTCACAGCCCGCTCTTTGGACTGCTCCTCATGCTCCTTCCCCAGGTGACTTCTGCTAACCATTCAAGCTTCACCTTTCTCCTCTTGTGCCACCCCACGTTCATACCTTGATCAGGCTGTTCTCTCTGCATGGCTTACCCTCCGGCTGGCCCGGGAGCCCCACATTACTTCTCATCTTGCCTCCTAAATGTCTATCCTGAGAGCGGAGGCCACACCTCTGCCATCCCTGCATCCCACGTGCCTGGCCCCTGGCTGGCTGAGGACTAAGTGTTCAGCCTGTATCTGCCATCCAGTGGACGCTTAGGGTTACAATGGCAAAATAGGAATGAGATTTTTCTCCATGTTAGTTTTCCAGGGAGCCCTGGGGAAATTGTTCTTTCTAACACAGAAACGAGACATGGAAAATTGATAGCATTTCTTGGCCGCAGAAGATGATGGAGCAACATGACTTCCCTGAGCCTCCCAGGGCACCGGCTTGGGGTGCTGTGCCTCTTCCATTCTAACCCGTGTTTCCAGCGGCCCACTGCTTGTGCCACCCAGGAGCAAGCAAGCTCTTAAAGTCTCCCTGCAGAGCGCCTCCTTCTCTTTTAGGTTGTAATGAACAGGTTGGGTAGAAGTGCTGATGCTTTCAGTTAAACATCCATGCTCTGAGACACTATCTCCGATGAGCAGAGGGGAACCAGAGGCCAGGGACAGGACATGTGGGTATGATGGTGTATTCTCTGGGTTCCAGGCATGGTGCCCACTGAATTTGTCAACCCCTTCGACCTGCATAGCTGTCCTGTGATGGGGTCATTATTGGAATCACTCTGTTTGTGTTGAGGACAAAACCAGGTGAGAGAGAAGTGACTTGCCCTAGACAACACAAATTAGACGGGGCCATTGTTGCATTTGCTGAGTCATCAGTTCGTTCTTATCTCCTGGACGCTGGGAATGTTATAACTGACCCAGCTCCTGTCTTTGGTCAGATTTCTAGAAAACCTGGAGCCAGCTAGCTCTATTACTGTAAACTGGGGCACTGTTACCACACTGACCTCCAGTCTATGCCTATCCTTGTTCCTTCCATTTACTTCGTTATTATTTTCCTCACCTGTAAAATGGGGATAATAATGAGGCCTACCGCAAAGAATTGCTGTGAAGACACCATGGAGAAACCACGTAAAGTGCTCAGGACAGAACTGGGCCCATGGCATACACCCAAGGAATGCTAGTAATGACTCAACTGCGTCGCCTGTATGTTGCCTTAAATCATTTCTGGAGAAAGATGGGGGTACAATAAGAATAAGACAGATGGAATGAGTTAGGCAGCATTTATTTATTTAGCACAGATTTATCGAGAAGTGACTGAAGCCAAGCCCCGGCCACATGCAGGCACTGCTGAGATGAGCCTGCAAGACCTCGGCCCTCAAGGGACAAGATGTCCGGTCAAAATCCAGGTCTGCCGCGGGTGAATGTCAAGGCGACATTCTCAGTCAGCTTGATGTGGTTTCCCTCCACGGAGACTGTACACAAGTGCTTCACACTCCACACCTCCTGTCCCACTTCATTTTCTGTGTCCAAGAAGTGGCCTGAATCTGACCCTCCCCTCAGACCCATGGTTTGCCCACAGCCCTTCAGCGAGGAACTTGGCATACAGGAAAAGATGCTGACATCTCACCATGGGTCATTATGCCCCATGCATCCTGCCAGGGCCCATAAGGGTCACTGCTCAATAAGTGCACCAACAAGAGACCCTCAGTTGCAGGCGCTGAGGGAAACTCAGCTGATGGAAGGTAATTTTGTTAGGTTCTAGGCCCTTTGTTTTTTTTTTTTTGAGTCATGGCCTCACTCTGTCATCCAGGCTGGAGTGCAGTGGCACGGTCATGGATCACCTCATCCTTGGCCTCCTGGGCTCAGACAATCCTTTTGTCTCAGTCTCCTGAGTAGCTGGGACTACAGGCACTTTCCACCACACCTGGATAATTGTTTGGATTTTTTGTAGCGATGAGGTCTTGCTATGCAGGCTGGTCTCGAACTCCTGGGCTCAAGTGATGCTCCCGCCTTCGCCTTCCAAAGTGCTGGGATTACAGGCATGAGCCACTGTGCCTGGCCCCATAGGCCCTTGGTTAGATGCTCTGTGGAGATGTGTGTTAGCTGCTCTGTGACCTCACAGACTGGCTGTGTGTGAAATCTTGTGTCTATTGGGTGATTTTCTTGTCTTTGTAGAGTCAGAATGGTTTATAAGGATGTGCATGTCCATTATTTGGAGTCAGAAATAGTGGGTGAAATGCAGGGTTCTGATTTCTGCCCCAATAAAACTATGGGAATGTTAATTAAGGCTTTGGCTCATTAAACAATCTTGATGAAGGTAAGCTAAGCATCTGGTTACTGGTAGGAAGTCAAGCGGCTGGTTCTATTGTTAATTGCTTAAGGTGTGTATTAAAATAATAATGACAGTAATAATATCCAACATTAATGAGAGTTTTGCATCCAGCATCTTGGAAAGTCCTCCCAATAGATCTGGTAAGCAGGTGTTATGTTTGGCCCCATTTCTGCAAATGAGGAGACTAAAACTCAGAAAGGTGGTGTCATCTAGGTCAGTCTGATGCTGAGGCCTGTCTCCTTCTTCCACCACATGGTTTCCCCTTTAACCTGCTGAGTGCCAGCCTCTGAGTAGCCAGTACTGGACTGCATCACCACCTGGGCCCTGACCCCTTGGTCACTTTTCATTCTCTTAATAATGAATTCTGATTATGATTACGGCAGCAGTAAATGAACTCCACCACCTAGCTGCTCAAAGCCCATTTGCCTGCATATTGGGACATATTTGTAGCCACAGCCCCTGCCTGTGGAAACAGCAATACTGTGTGACATCTTCATTTCCTGAGTTTTGCTTTGTGCAAAATGACCTTGGGAAGGTTTACGAGGGTTTTCTTGTCTGGACCATTTTCCCCAAATGCAGGTGATCGACAAGGTTGTGGAGAAAGCTCCACAGCCTGGACAAGAGAAAGGCCCAGGTGTATTGAGCAAGTGTCAGAAAGAAGAGGCACAGCCTGGCCTGGCTGTGGGATCCTGGGAAGTCCCCTCACCTTGTCTCAGTGCGATGGAGATCAGTGACATCTTTATTGAACCACTGCTGTTTGCCATAGACTTAGACTAAAGCAATGCATGCCTGACTTGCAGCTGATGCTCAAGAAATGTCAGGTCCTTCTTCTCCACGCCCCCGGGACCCTCCATTGTGGCAGAAGATGGTGGCTCTACCTAGTTGGAAAGATTTTTGTGGACACACACTCCAGACTCCTTTCACCCCGTACTGCTCTGTACAGTAATTGGCCACAGGTGTCCACGGCACAACCTGGGAACTGGTGAGACTAGTGACACTCCTCGCCTTACTCTGGGCTTTGTTGAACAGACTGGGGTATGAATTCTGACCAACTGACCCTAAACCAGACACTTTTTCTTTTTTTCTTTTGAGTCGGGGTCTCACTCTGTCATCGAGGTTGGAGTGCAGTGGCACAATCACAGCTCACTGCAGCCTTGGCCTCCTGGGCTCAGGGAAACTTTCCACCACAGACTCCCAAGTAACTGGGACTATAGGCATGTGCCACCATGCCTGGCTAATTTTTTTATTTTTATTTGTTGTAGAGACTAAGTCTCACTATATTGCCCAGGCTGGTGTTGAACTTCTGGGCTCAGCAATCCTTCCATCTTGGCATCCCGAAGGGCTGTGATTACAGGCATAGGCTATCATGCTTGGCCCCCAACCACTTATTTACTCTAAAATAGGGATAAAGAGCCCAATCTGATAGGATTGTTGAAGGGCTTAAAATGAGCAACAAAAGAAAGTAAAGAGAAGTAATGAAAGCATCACTTTCTTGTGAGGGTTTTCTTATCTTAGATCTGCCACCCCCAATTTAAAAATTGGGAAATCTCACATCAAGTTCACGATCTCTTTTTTCTTGAGAAAAAAGAAAATCAGCCATTTTAGAGCCTTATTTCTGTCCTTGACAACAGAATTGTCTGAAGCTGTGCCGCGGCTGCTTCCCATGTTAATGGTGCAGGTTCCCTTCGGGTCCCACACAACCCTTCTTCATTCTCTGTGTTGCACAAGGAAGATAGCCAGGGAAGGCTGGCTCACTTCCTCTTGACAGGTTGGTGAGACCTGGATCAAAAGCTTCTGATCTATCTTGCACGTGCCTTCGCCATGTTGCCTTACAAAGGCACAGCCTTGTGAGTTAAGACCCTCACTTCTCCATCCTGTGAGAGGGTTTCTGTCCAAGCTCTTCGTATTCTCTGGTCCAAGTTGAATGATGGGTTAAGCTTTTAAGATGAAAAATATTTCTGAAGCCCAGAGATTTATCCCCTGCCTAAGCGGGACCTGGGACCCTTGCTCTTCTTTCTAATGATTGTTCCAGAGCACGTTAATTTAGAAGATGAATTATTGCTCTGGAATGTTCCAAATCAAATCGTGCTTTTTCTCTTTCAAGGATTCCACAAATATTAATGAGTTCCTGGCTGTATACCCAAATCACCAGTCTGTACCCCTCCTCCTTCCCAAGGGGAGTTTGCCTCTCTGGGTCCTGAACAAGGCTCTTTAAGTACTGCTCAGATGAAGTTTGAGGCCACAGATGTTTCATTCTCCTTTTCCTTTCAGAAGGCAATTTATTTAGCAAGATTCATTGGGCCCCTGAAGAATGGGCTTCTTTAATGGGTTTTTTGGGGCTTCCACAGGGAGCTGACCAAACATCATGATAATATGATCTTTTTGTTCTGGGAATGGAAGGAACCTGTGTGTTCCAGGCGGCTGACATCCCAGCAGCCATCCCGAGGCTGTAGAATGAGAGGAATTTCACACTGCCTGTGGGGTCACACTTAAATTCAAGTCCTGACTACTCTACTCATTATTTGAACTTCCTTAGAGGCAAGCGACTGCACTTCTCTAGGGTTCATTTTCTTCATTTATAAAACAGGAAAAATGATTTGGCCTATCTTAAAAAGTAGGTTTAAAAATTATTAATAAGAAAATAGGCTGGGCATGGCGGCTCATGCCTATAATCCCAGCACTTTGGGAGACTGAGGCTGAAGGATCGCTTGAGGTCAGGAGTTTCAGACCAGCCTGTGCAACATAGTGAGACCCCCATCTCTACAAAACAGGGAAAAAATATTTAACTAGGTATGGTGGTGTACATCTGTAGTTCCAGCTATTTGGGAGGTTGAGGGGGGTTCAAGCCTAGGAGTTCGAGGTTGCAGCGAGCTATGATTGCTCCACTGCACTCCAGCCTGGGCAACAGATCAGTGTCTTGTCTGATGAATAAATTATTGAGAAAAAATAAAGTTAACATAACGATGTGACATTTAATAAATCTTAATAGTCATCTTAAGATATTCTAATGAAATCATTTTGGATGTGGGAGCACAGCTCAAAGACAAAGCCAGCTCCTTTAGGGATTGACTTTGACTAAGGGATTAGACAGAATAACGGGCAGTAAACAAGGCCGTCAAGGGATGCCTCCGCCCAGGCTTGTTTTGCTATTTTAGGGTTGGTATTTCCACCCAAGAGAACTTCCTGACAGAAATTGTTCTGATATGCAACCTTGATGCCATTTACCGAACACACAACACACCGTTTCATACCAAAGCCAGACACTTGATCTCTAGAAACTCATTCCACATTTCAACACTTTTGGGTATGAGAGAGCATCATAATTCCCCTTTTATGAATGGAGAAACTGAGGCCTGGAGATGTTCACAGAACTTGTCCAAAGCCGCATGAATGACAGTAGGGGATACAAAGGAGAGCATGTCTGTTCCCAGAGGCTGCACGGGCTCCAGACCTGCTTGGTCAGTAGAGACGGCCATCTTCAGCCTCATCCTACTGTTTCATAAAGCCCAGAGGAAAAGGTTTATTTTCTTCTGACTAAATTGAACAGACCCACAGAAACACCATGGCCACTCTTATCACCTTCTTTTCACAGGTTATGTGCATGAATCTGGATCTGATGAACCCAAAGTAGGAGAATGGATTCATTAGCATTGAACAAATGCAGTCTGTTTGGCATGAAAATAAATCATTCAAAACATGGGAACCATGGGATTGACAGAGGGAATAAGACTTTCCCAGATGCTTGGTCTCTGGGCACCTGCTCCGTGCCAGGCCCGCACTTGGCATGTCCACACGGTGATTTCATTTTCTCTTTATGACAGTGCTTTAAGTAGTTATTAGGGCTTTAATTTTCAGATGAGATAGCCAAGACCCAGGAAATGGCATAAGGAAGGACTGGGGTCGGAATCCAAGCACAGGTATTTCTGGCCTTGACTCTGCTGTTCTCTATCAGCACAGAACAGACTGATGGAAAGGTGTTCTACCTGACATCACAGGGAAACATCCATCCTGACCTGGGGGCGGCTGGGCTTTGAAGGTAGACTTGGTGTCCAGGCATTGCTTCAGGGTGAAATTGGTGACCACCTTGGACAGAGCAGATGAGGTGTTAACCCTTACTCACCCACATCTGTGGACTGGTAAGGGTTGGCCAGGGGTTCTGGGTGCCAGACTCCCCCTACTCCTTCCTTCTCAGGCTCCCTAACAAGAAGGTCTGGATATAAGAACAGACCCCAAATGGCAGACAAATAATTGCCCTGTCTACCTGGTGAGCATCTGATAACCCAGAGGGCAGCTCGTCTGGTGAGTACAACTGGGGCAGGAGGCTCAGGATGGGAGCCCCCGCAAGTGAGTCTCTGGCTTCCTGTCCTGTGGTGCCCATCCTCATTGCAGGGAGGATCTTATGTTGCAATATGAGAAGGCAGTCCCATGTGCACTCAGCTCCAGAGGGGAAAACATGGGAGGTAGCAGGTAGGAGAGAGTGTGTCTATTCTCAATTCCTAGTGTCTCAATTCCTCAAATGACAGTCTAGGCCAAAATGCCACAGGAGAGGAGGGGATAGACCCCAAAAAAGAGATGGCCCAGGCTCTACTGTGCAGGAAGGAAAAACCCTTTACCATTGTCCTGACCCAGGAGGCAAGAAGGAAAGCACAAGACGTTATTGGGGCCAGGTAGGCAGGAAGAGAAAGGCAAACGGTCCCTAGCAAAGCATAGCTCATTGCATACCAAGTTCTGAGAAGAAACTCGACAGAGGACAGTCATTCCATCTGTGTCTGATACAACATCTGTGCAGTGGGTGCATTGATAGTGCCTACTCCATGGAGTTGCAGGTATGAAATGTAATGCATGTGTGTACTCCACATATGCTAACTAAGGTCATTCCTGGGAGAGGCTGGGCCTCTACAATTGGCCAGGCTGTTGTGAGGGCTTTGAGGCACTGCCATGTGTGTCAAAGGACCCTCTGGTTCTTTTGGAGTTCCCAAAGCCCTGAGTTGCTGGAAAGATTCACAGGACTCATGTATGACTGTGGGTGTGGCCAGGATATGTTATAGCAAAAGCAGAAAGAACATGAGGCGATGTCCCGAGGAAACCAGGCTCAAGCTTCCAAGGGTCCTCCCCAACCCCGCCCCTGTGGAGTTACACAAGGTGTGCTGCACTCCCTCAGCCATAGGCTTCAATGACTCGTAGGGAGTGCTGTCTACCAGGAAGCACGTTGGACACTCAGTGTCCAGGGTTTTTGCTGGGGGCTGGTCATGTGGGCCCCTCTGCTTAGCATCTTCTTGAGTTCAGGCTCTGGATGGAATGCAGGAGTTCAGCACAGACCATGCTGTTGGCACAGTGTAGGCATAGGGAACCTATCTGCTCTGGGGATGGTGGGACCACTCCTGAAACCCAAGTTCCCAGATACCAGCCAAGGCTATCCTTGCAAACTGACCTTTCCAAGGATAGCAGTGTCCAGTTTGCTACGGGAGTTCTCTGCGGTTAAGACTCCCAGGTCTAGTGTTTGTGTGTCAGTGTGTCTGTGTGTCTGTGTGTCTCTTTCTGTGTCTGTATGTTTTTGTGTGTCTGTATGTGTGTTTGTGTGTGTGAGTTTCTGTGTCTCTGTGTCACTCTTTGTGTGTCTCCGTGTCTCTGTAGGTCTATGTGTTTGTGTTTCTGTATGTCTCTGTATGTCTGTGTGTCTGGATGTCTCTGTGTATCTGTGTCTGTGTGTCCCTGTATGTCCGTGTGTGTCTGTGTGTCCCTGTGTATCTATGTCTTTGTGTCTGCGTATGTCTTATGATTGTGTGTCTGTGTGTCTCTGTGTGTCTGTATGTCTCTGAATGCCTATGTGTTTTATGTTTCTATATCTCTGTAGGTCTGTGTCTCTGTGTGTCTGTGTCTGTCTGTGTGTGTTTGTGTGTCTCTGTGTGTCTGTGTCTACCTGTGTCTATGTCTGTCTGTGTGACTACGTGTCTGTGTGCTGTGTGTGTCTATGTGTTTGTGTGTCTGTGTTTGTGTGTCTATGTGTCTGTTTCTGTGTGTGTCTGTGTGCCTGTGTTTAGGGCAGGTGGGGTGAGGAGTTAGACGACAGCTTAGCAATGATTTCCTCCTCATGGACAAAGGAGGGAGGTTGAGTAAAGGGGTGGAACCACCTCCTCCCCCAGTCACTGTTGCCTTGTGTCCAGAGGAGACCCCGCTGTGCATGCTGGATTGTGTATTGGCAGGCATTCCTCTTACCCTTGCAGGAATTCTCAGAAGATGTGGAGTCGTTACCTGGCACGGGCCCCGCGGGCATGCCTACAGCACCACACCCTGGAATCTGGAGAGGATGATTTCTAATTTTCCAAACCAGCTTTGCTAACCTGATTCTTCTTCTTCGTTTATCAACTCTTCTGCAAAGAAACAGGATTGAGACTCGTGTCTCAATCTAGCTGGGTTTTAAGACTCGTGTCTCCATGGAGTTGAGACAGGCTTTGTCTAGACAGCGGGCTGGTGGGGAGCTAGTGAGACAGGTGTGTGTCTCTGACTGGAGCTGGGTCTGTGTGGCTGGCCCTGCCCCGGGGCCTGCCCCTTGGGATTGGCTGGGGCACATGGGTGTGAGACCTTCAGAGTTCACTCCTGCCCTTTGTGTAGGTCTAGATCGAGAGCTGGGCAGGAGGCTAGCCAGGCACAGTCCCTGCTTGGCACGTCAAGAGGCTGTGACAACTCAGTATGATCTATGACCACAGCCAGGCTGAATGCTGGCCATGGGGGCCCTGAGAAACTCGTACTGATGGGAGAAAGGTCTGGGGAGTATGTGATCTCTCTCCCGAGGGATTGCGGAAGCTCCCGTTGGTGGATAGGGCTGAAGAGGCAAGAGGGGCTGGAGAGATGGTCCACACCAAAGGTGGTTTTCTGCCCCTTCAGCACGAATCACCAGCAGATCCTTTAAAGGGCAGGACCCTCTGGCCTTGGGGCATCTTAAAGATGGAGTGCCTGGTCCTGCCGTGGGGGTTGTCAGTGGTTGGGGAGGACAGATCACAGGTGATGGCGCATGTAACACCCAGTGGCCCTGGTGCTGAAGAAAAAATGAACCAAATTCAGCCCTAACAATGCATCACTGTAACACTGACAGTGATGACAACAGGAAGTGTTAGTTTGCCATTTCAGCATTTGCATTGCATGAGTTCCATGTGCATCATTCATCTTGGTTGGGCCTCATCATAGTTTTGTGTAGATGAGTGAAGACGTGGAGCCATTTTGCAGATGGGGAAGGTCCATCGAGGCCCATCTTGGTTCTGGGGTGGCTGAGACTACTACATGAGTATGTTCTGTGTGAGTATAGAAAGTGGGAGGGGCTGCAAGCGTGTGACATAGGATAGAGCAGAGGGAGTCAAGGTTCACGCTGGGGTGCACGTGGTAGGGAAAAAAAGCAAGCATGTGATGAAAGCTGGGGATGATGGCATGATTATGATGGGTGTTTTTCTTGGATTTTCAGTATTGTTCTTATAATAGTGGGGCAATACATATTAATAAAAATAAACTCCACATGGTTATAGATTTATAGGCAGAACCCAGCTGGGCTTCTGAGTTAGGCCCGAGTTCTGGTTCTCAGCCTTCCCTTTACATAAGGAAAGTGATTCCATCTGTGTTTGATACAACACATTGGTAGTACCTACCCACGGAGCTGAAATGTTGTAATGCATGTGCATACTTAGCATGCTAGCTAAGGTCATTCCTGGGAGAGGCTGAGCATCCACTGTGGGCCAGGCCTACCGGGGGGACTTTCATACACGACCTTGTTCAGCCATGCCAGAGCCAGCATGAGGCAGCTACCGGTGTCACCTTTTTGGAGAGAAGTCAGCGGGGGCTTCCCAAGAATGAGTGACTTGCCCAGGGTCCTACAGTGAGCAGGTGCAGGAGCTGGGCTCTCATCCCAGACCTCCTGGTGCCACAGGCTCCACTCCAACCACTGCTTGGTCTAGTGGAAGAACCGGGAACACCGGGGTGTCATTTGGGCAGAAGTTCTGGAGGCTGCGGTCCCCTTGTGCTTCCTGCTATGCCCTGTTGTGAGGATCTCTGGGGCCAGCCAGGAGCAAGGTGCTGAGAGGCCTAATTGTGTCTCTGGAGGCTCTGGCTGCCACATTCAGAAGATGGATACTTGTTGGGAAGTGCAGTTTTCATCTCCCCACAAAATGCAGATTTCCTGATGTGAGTGGCCATGCTGGTCTGAGGCTCACAGGGTTTACATTATTTGCAGAATGGGTGGTTTATTGTGTATTGTGGTGCTAGGGTGTGGTGGTCCCCAGATGCTAATCAAGTTCATATTCATGTTTCCTGGTATAAGGTGGGTTCTCGATCAGTTTGACGGATAGTGGGAGGGTTTGTTTTCTCCACTGTCTTCCTGACGCCTGGGGTTCCCATGTCTGTTGTGATGTATCCTGCTGGAGTGAGTTTATGGTTTGTGTTATGTGTAGCATCTTGCTTTATTGAAGTATTATAAGCAGAGGCAGCTTCAGGACAGAGAACAACTGTTGAGAAAGTGGGTTCAGGTGATAGCCGGGGTCAGGGCCTCCAGAATCAGATTTCCCATAGTTCTAAGCTATGATATTCTTCAATAGCTGTGTGACCTCACACAAATTACTACAGCCCTCTGTGCCGTAGTTTCTACAGCTGAAAAATGGAGGTAATGGTTGGACTTCTCGGACTGTCCTGAGGTTTAAAGGAAATAATACATTAAAGTCACTTACTACAGTCCCCAGCTTATTCTCAAGCAATAAGTAAGTAGCTGCATTTGTGGGGTAAGCCCCCAGGCCTGGCCAACCTGGGCACCACCTCGTTTAATCTGCACACCAATCCTATGGGGTGGAGTTTTTTGCCCCTATTGAATAGGTGAGAAACAGGGATTCAGAGAGGTGCAGCATCTTGCCCAGGGTCACACAGCTCATCAGAGGCAGAAGTGAGATGGGAAACTTGTTGGGATGGTGCCAAAGCTACCCTGGAGAACTGCCCCGATATTGTCCAGATTAGAGGGTCCAGCTCTCCCAGCACCAGAGAGAAGCTGCTTGTCTTTTTGGGGCATGACATGCCAACAAGGGGATTGCTTCAGGGCAACTCATCATTATTCCCCCAGCATCAGCTGTTCTTCAGATGGCCTCAGGCAGCAGTTCTGTCCAAGTGAGTCTTCGTCTCCCTTCTGTGACCCTGGCCAAACTATAGGATAGTGAAGGCAGGTCCTGAAACCTCACTGTAGGCTGTGCTATGTGTCAAAAAGTGGAAAGATGTGTGGGCTGGGAAATGTGAGGTGGGCATGAGCATCCCCCTGCCCCCAGCCAGGTCATGGGCTGGAAACTGGAACTGCAGGGACAAGTAAGGGACTGTCCCTGCCTGCATGACACACACAACAGAACAGACCATCATGATCTGGGGTCTGAGTGGTGAAGGGAAGCATAAAATGTAGTGAGAGTACAAAGAGGCAAGGGGAGACTTTCTGGAAAAGGTGATATGTGAGAAGTTAGGTTTTGAAGCATGACTAGGAGTTCACCAGGGGGAAAGGGTTGAAAAGGCATGCAAGAGCAAAGCATACTGATAACACAGAAGTCTTCCTGAAGAGTTGGAGCTTCTGAAGTAAGAGTAGGGCTGGTGATACAGAGAATCAGAGGCCCGTACATAGGTAGCACATGTGCCAGGCACTGCATTTTTTTTCCTTGGTGCTTCCATGACAAATGACCATAAACTGCATGGCTTGGTGCTACATGACTGTATTCTTTCATTGTTCAGGAGCCCATAGGTCCCAAATCGAGATGTTGGCAGGGCCACGTTCCCTCTGAAGACTCCAAGGATGGGCCAGGCATGGTGGTTTACACCTGTAATCCTAGCACTTTGGGAGGCTGAGGCAAGGAAAAAGGATGACTTGAGTCCAGAAGTTCAAGACCAGCCTGGACAACATAGCAAGACCTTTCTCTACAAAAAATAAAAAAATTAGCTGGGCATGGTGGCCTGTAGCCTGTAGTTACAGCTACTCAGGAGGCTGAGGCAGGAGGATCGCCCGAGCCCAGGAGGTCAAGGCTGCGTGAGCTGTGACTGTGCCACTGCTCTCCAGCCTGAGCAACAGAGTGACTCCTGACTCAAAAAACAAAAATAAGACTACAGGAAAGGGCCTTTCCTGGCCTCTTCTAGCCTCTGATTACCCCAGTTGTCCTGTAGACATGTCCCTTGATTCTCTGCCTCCCTCTTCACGGGGTCCTCCTCTCCCCGCCATGGGCCTGTGTCCCCCTGTGTGTCTCTAGGAAGGGTACTTTCCTTGGATTTAGTCCAGGCGATCTCATCTCAAGATTCTTAATTATGCCTACAAAGACCCCCTTTCAAAAGAAGGTCACGTACACAAGTTCTGCAGATTGGAACATGAACATATCTATTTGGGGGGCCATCACTCAACCTCCTGCAGGGCTTCACACGCACCATCTGATTTCATCCTTTGAACTCTGAGAGGCAGATCTTATTACTCCCCTTGACAGAAGAGGAAACTCATTCGAAGGGATTAAAGGTAGACTTTAAGAGCGCAGGGACCTCCCTGTCCTCTTTAGCTCTGGATAGGCCATTGTGGACAATGATCTCTGACACACTGTAGGTGCTCAGTTAATATTTAGTGGATAAGTAAATATCTCAGTCTATGTTTTATGTGAAGTCTAGCATAGGCTGAGCGCCCAGGCTATACTAGAGTTAGACTCCCGACTGTATTAATGAGCTGTGTGACATTGAGACAATTATGAAACCTCTCTGTGCTTTACTCTTATCTAAAAAATGAAGATACAACAGTACCTGCCTCATAAGGCTGTTGTGAGGTTTACAGGAGTAAATCTGCATAGAGCTGAGAGCAGTGCCTGGCACATCCTCTGTGCTTAGTCCACTGGAAGTGTTACCCCCGACTGTCTCTCGAGGGGGCAGCACACAGGTGAGGCTGATTACAGTGCACTGGAGACATGTCTTGGAGAGTGCTGAGCGAACACCTGGGCTGAATCTTGCCTGAGGACTTCCGGGAGGAGGAGGTCATTGAGCTGGGTCTATGGTGCTCAAGGACTTGTGGGACCAGAACAAGGGAACTGGCAGTCAGGCAGCTGCAAGGGTGTGGGGGTGGGGAAACTAGGGTGCCTGAGGCCTGGAGGGAAGGGGTTGAGGTTGAAAGGGAAGTGGCTGAATGGGTAGGGTCTTGTCTGCCTTGCTAAGGAGGTGAGACTGTCCTGGAGATGTGACACTCGCTGGTCAGGGAAGCAGCATGACCACATTGGCTTGTAGGGAAGTCTGGGGCAGACAGGAGGCCTGGAGGCCAGAAAATAGGGAGGAGGCCGCTACATCCAGGCAGCGGAGGTCTGGCCAGGATGAAGACAACAGGGAGAGATGAAGAGGTGATATCAGAGGCAGAAACTGTTGGTGGTGGTGGCTGACAGGCATGGGGCTCGAGGGGAAGTGTAGACAGAGACAGACCCAGGGGTGGTGGCAGCATGGTCTCCCCCCAGGACCGAGGAGAGGACGCTGAGGCTGGTCATGGACACGGTGAGGTCAAGGTGCAGGTGGACCCCTCAGTGCTTTGTCTAGACTAACCTTTTACCACCTGGGGGACCTTAGGCAAGTGACTTGACTGCTCAGAGCCTCAGGCTCCCCATCAGCGAAATGGGGACAGCATTCTCCTCACTGCACATGACTGTGAGGACAGCACACAGTGAGCTCCAGGAACTGTCAGAGCCTACTGGCATTGTTGCTGCTGCTGCTATAACCCCTCCACGGTCCTGTCATCTGGAGACATGGAGCCGGTTCCGTCTTGGCACAGCTTTGCTGGAGTTGCCAGCTCCACAGTCTATTTTAAACGCTTCCTCTTGTCTCCCTCTGACCTCAAAAGCTCAAAGAGAAACCTTGGGTTCGTCTTAGTGGATGAATGCTAACCAAACCTTGGTTCTTCTCAAGGTGAAGCTGGGTGGGTGGTGGAAAGGGCTTGGGAGGGAGTGGAGGAGGGCAGAAGGTGGTGTGCGGGGGCTTCAGCCCGTCCTGCTGGGTCAATGTGCCTAGGCCAGGTGCAGGTCAAACTGCTTGTGCATGCCTGGGGTGTGTGGGTGTATCTTTCTCTGTGTGTGTATGTCTAGTGTGTGTCTCTGTATGTTTGTGTCTTTCTGTGTGTGTGTATGTCTCTGTATGTCTGTGTGCATGTCTCTATGTGTCTTTCTGTGTATGTCTCTGTCTGTGTCTGTGTGTGCATTGTGTGGTCTTAATACAATTCACAATTGCCCCAGTTCAGGAGCTGTGTTGGTTCCACTTTGCATGAGCTACTGAGTCAGGTGCCGGGAGAAGGGTGAAACCGGCTGCCTGAGGGAGGCCTTCTGATGGCAGGTAGACCTGGGGTGAGGAGGTGACAATGGCGCAGATGTGGTGTGGCCAGAGGAGGAGCTGAAGTGGCCCCATTGCAGAGCAGGATGGACCAGGTGCACAGGGAATGTGCCACTCTCAGTGGACTGGAGATGGCCAGAAGGGACTATGTGAGTGGGGATGGAGACATGTAAGGCTGGAGGTTGACCCAGGGAGGCCAGGCCAAGTAGAGCCGTCATCCAGCAACACCAGGGTGCATGCTATGGGAAGCTCCTCTCTTGGACAGGACAAAGATGATACTGACCTCCAAAGCCCTCTACGGTCAGCCCTGCCTCCCTCCCAGCCTCTGCGCTCTCTGCCTCATCCCCTCTGCCACAGATGACTCCTTCCAGGCCTCAGGGCCCTGGGCTCCTCTCCTCCAGTTCTCTGGGAAGGCTTGGAGTGCTCTAACGTGCTTTGTGGTTGGCCCTGTCCATCCCCCGCCCCGGACCACCCACTGACGTGCTCCCTTCCCGGGCTCTGTTCCAGGCCTGCTTAGTTCATTTGTAATTGTTTGCTTGGGTTGTGTTCCTTTAATGTTTGACTCTCCCCCATAAGCTCCCCAAGACAATGATGGTGCACAGCATCTGGCTCCCATGGGCCCTACAGTAAACATTTGCTGAGTGGGTGGACGGGCGACTGGGCGTGTGGGTGAGGGGAGATGGGGATGAGAGGGGCTTTAATGTGGTGACGACCACACCCTTAACAGCCCTCCAATCCAGTGCTGGAGAGCCTGCAAGCTGTTTATGGCTGAGCCCAGTTTGTTAAATCCAAGAGGTGAAACCAAGGGCTTGAGAACGTCTCTGAGGAATGAGGTTATATAAACTTGAGTCCATAAATATTGATGTGGAGTCTGACTTTCATGTTCAGAGGTGCTCTGTGGAGAGGTGGACGCTTCTCTCCCTGGCCGTCTTAGGCTCACCCTGCATGTCGGAGCTTTCCTGCAGGGATCGAGCACACGGTAACTCTGAATTCCATGAATCTTCAGAAAGGGAGAGGGCAGCTTGGGGCTGCTGGTTCCACAGGATGCCCCTGAAGACCGGAAACCTGCCTACTGGAAATCTCACCCTACAATCAAACAGAGCACTCCAGCTCCGAATCCAGACCTGCTGGGCATGGGGCCAGGCTCACACCTATAATCTCAGCACTTTGGGAGGCCTAGGCAGAAAGATCTCTTGAGGCCAGGAGTTTACGACCAGCCTGGAAAACATAGCAAGATCCTGTCTTTACAAAAGAGCAAAAAATTAATTGTGTGTGGGGACATGTACCTATAGTCTCAGCTACTTGGGAGGCTGAAGTGGGAGGATTGTTTGAACCCAGGAGTTAAGGCTGCAGTGAGCTGTGATCCTGCCACTGCACTCCAGCGTGGGTGACAGAGTAAGACCCTGTCTCTAAAAAAATAGTAATAAGAAGAACACAGACCCTCTCCCACTGATCCAGATCTTCCTCTTCTGGCCTCACAACACTGTGGTACTGCTAGGCCTTCTCCAGGCCATTAACTGTTTCTGCTTCACTGCCCAGGTCTGGCCTGCATCAGCCTCCCTGTTGACCTCCCTGCCTCCAGACTTACCCTGTAAGTCTGATATTTGAAGCAGAGATGTAAAGAAATATAAAACATCTGACTTCCCAGTAGTTTAAAGGCAAAAACAGCCCACATGTCCATGAACTGGTGAATAGATAAATAAGCTGTGGTCTATCTATGTAGTGGAATGTTATTCAGTCATAAAAGGAAATGAAGACATGCTACACATATGGGTAGACCTTGAAAACACTAGCCCTAGGCTGCAACTCAGGGACTGTTAGGAGAGGAAGGGCCCACTCCATGAGGGGATTCTGGCCCTCGGATGGACATGCTAGGCCCTGCACCAGCCCCCAGCGCCTCCTCACAAACCACCCAGAGTCCACGTCCAGCCTGTCTGGGGATACCCATGCCCATGCTGGGAGGTCTTATTCTGCTCCTGGCTCTGCCCAGTGGCCTGAGCTCTGCTTGGGCAGGGGTTGGGGTCATCTGTGGTCACTGGGACAGGAGGCTTCCGAGGTTCTCCAGACCCTGCCTATCAGGGTAGACCTTCCACTCTTTCCTTTGCACACATGAGCCTGCAGCCGTGTCAACTCCAGGGATGCCCTGGGACCATGTCTGAGTCCTTGTCGCATAGGCAGCTCTCTTGGCCAGGTCCAGGGGGCGCTCTCTGTGGAGTGCGGGGATTCTAGAAGGATGTTAAGGTTCCTTTGACAGAAAGAGTCATTGCACAGTAAAATGGCCCCCTGTCCCAGGAGAGCTGTAGGGGCCAGGATACTGCCTGGGCTCTGGGCATTTATTTTAAAAATTGAAGCAAACTCACATAACATAAAATTAGCCACTTTATTTTTAAAATAATTAATTAATTTTTGTATTAGAGATAGGGTCTCCCTATGTTGCCCAGGCTGGTCTCAAACTCCTGGGCTCAAGTGACCCTCCTGCCTAGGCCTTCCAAACTGTTGGGAATACAGGTGTGCACCATCGTGCCCAGCCAAAATTAGCCACTTTAGAGTGAACAAGTCCATGGTATTTAGCACATTCAGTGTTGTGCAACCATCACCTCTGTCTAGTTCCAAAACATTTCTATCACCCCAAAAGGAAAGTCCTCTAGCAAGTCATTCCTCGTTTCTAGACCCCAGGCCTGGGTGCACACCAATCTGCATCTATCCCTGTGAACGCATCTATTCTGACTGTCTCATATAAATGGAATCACATGGTAAGTGATCTTCTGTGTCTGGCTTCTATCATTCAGCATAATGATGTCGAGGTCTGCCACACTGGCACATATTCCTTTTATGGATAACTTTCTGTTGTGTGGCTAGACCACAGTTTGTTTATCTAGTCATCAGTTGCTTGACATTTGGGCACTTTCAGCCCTTTGGCTATTAAGAAATAGGGACATTTTATTGTAACATAACATTTTATTGTAACATATTGTTCATATGTTACAATTTTTATTATTTTAAAATACTTAGATACTTAGTACAAGTGCAGGTTTCTTATGTGCATATATTGCATCTTGGTAAGGTCTGGGTGCTTAGTGCACTCATCACCCAAAGAGTAAATATTGCACCCGTTAGGTGATTTTTCATACCTTGTCCCCTCCCACATGCCCACATTTTGTAGTCTCCAATGTCCCTTATTCCACTCTGTGTGCCTGTGTGTACCCAGGGTTTAGCTTCCACCTATGACTGAGAACATGCGGCATGTGACTTTCTGTTTCTGAGTTATTTCACTTAAGATAAGGGCCTCCAGCTCCATCTATGTTGCTGCAAAAGACATGATTTCATTACTTTTTATGACTGAGTAGTATTCCACGGTATATGTATATACCAACTTTTCTTTATTCAATCATTTGTTGATGAGCGTTTAGGTTGATTCCTTGTCTTTGCTCTTGTGAATAGTGCTGTGGTAAGCATACGAGTACAGATATCCTTTTTAGATAATGATTTCTTTTACTTTGGGTAGATAACCAGTAGTGGAATTGCTGGATCAAATGGTATAGTTTTATTCTTGTTCTTTGAGAAATCTTCATGCTGTTTTTCATAGTGGTTGTATTAATTTTCATCCCCCCCAAGAGTGTATGAACATTCCTTTTTCTTCACATCCTCACCAACATCTGTTGTTTCTAGACTACTTTTTTTAAAATCAGGTTCTCACTGTGTTACCTAGGTTGGAGTGCAGTGGCATGATCATGGCTCACTGCATCCTCAATCTCCTGGGCTCAGGTGATCCTTCCACCTCAGCCTGCAGAGTAACTGGGACTGCAGACATGTGCCACTACAATCGGCTAATTATTTTTATTTTTATTTTTTGTAGAGACAAAGTCTTAGTATGTTGTCTAGGCTGGTCTTGAACTCTTGGACTCAAGCGATCCTTCTGCCTCGGCCTCCCAAAGTTCTGGGATTACAGGAGTGAGCTTCCATGCCCATCCTAGACTTTTTAAAAATAGCTACTCTGACTGGGTGGACATTTTGAGTTTCTTTACATCTGTACTCCAAGTGTCTGCTGACCGGGTAGTCCTCAGCATTGCTGAGTGATGGTCATGGGCAGCTCCCTATCCTATACTATTCAAATGCTATCTTCGGGGATTTTCAGGGCATGTGTTTCTTCGGGGGTATCTTGCTCCAGGACCAGCCTCCACTGACTCCCCCATCTTGACTCCACATCTTACCTGGGTGATCCTGGTCTGATCTCTGTACCATCTCAACCCACCCTATGTCTACCCCAGCCCTGGGCAGGAGGCTGATGAGTGTGCAGTTGGCTTCAAAGGCCAGGTTAGGGTAATGGACAGGGTGGGCAGCACACGGTGCCAACAATCATTTAAAATTGATTTGACCTGACACTGTCCTAAAACTTCATACACACACACACATACATGAGGGATTCTCATGGCCAATGTCTGCCCGTGGAATTTGGACAGCTCCCCCCATGTCCATCTTCTTCTTTTCCTTTCTAAATTCCTCCCATCTGATATTTAAAGTTGCCAACGAACAGGTTCATTTGTTCAGAGCAGTGTCAACTCACACCTCCCTCTGATAAACACACCCTGGGGTGGGAAGGAAATGGGTTGGGCACCCCCAAGGTGCCCATCTTTCTTCTGAATCAAAAGGAAACTTTTCTCCATGAAAAGAATTCCTCCACATTTTAAAGCCAACAGACTCAAGGAACCACCAGCTTTTTAAAATAGCACACATACAATTATATCAGATGTATCAATATTGGAATTCCCTGAATATTGGAGTTCCCTGCGCTTTTGTACACAAGTGGTGGGATGGGGCCAGTGCAACCCTGGAGGTGCCTCTGAAATTTGCAGATACTCCTTTCTGATAAATCCTGATGATGCCCACAGTTTGTTTGGTGATTGATTGATTGATTTTTGAGTCAGAGTCACACTCTGTTGCCCTGGCTGGAGTGCAGTAACACAATCATGGCTCACCACAACCCGGACCTCCTAGGGTCAGGTGATCCTTCTGCCTCAGCTTCCTGAGTAGCTGAAACTACAGGAGTGCACCACTACACTTAGCTAATTTTTAAATTTTTTGTGGAGATGAGATCTTGTGTTTCCCAATCTGGTCTTGAACTCCTGGGCTCAAGTAATCCTCCCACCTTGGCTGCCTAAAGTGCTGGAAATACAGGCATGAGCCACCATGCCCAGTCTGTATTATTTTTTTAAAAAAAGCTTGCTTGTAGGTAGTGAGAAGGAGCTGGTTTTGTCCTCTACTTGGATTGGAGACCCTGACATGTCTTTGAGCAAGAAAGGTCTGTGCCCTGTCTTCGATTCTGCAAGGACCTCTCTGGTGTGTGTGTCGAATATACCATGGTGGCAAGAAAGACACTAGGTAGAAGGCTGTTGGTTGCTGCAGGTGAGAGGTGAGAATGACTCAAGCCAGGTTGGAAATGATTGAGGTGGTAAGAGATGATCAGATTATGGATGCATCTGAAGGCAGAGATGATCGTTTCTACCGCTAGACTGGATGTGGAGTGTGAGGAGAGAGTCAAGGATGACTTCACGATGTCTGATTTGAGTGGCTGCAGAAGTGGCGCTGACATTCCTGAGATGAGGTAGAATACAGAAGGAGCTTGTTTGGGAAGGGAGGAAAGCAGGAGTTTGGAGAATGTGTTTAAGTTGTGTGTCCTGGATGGGGTCTGGTGGCTCATGCCTGTAACCACAGCATTTTGGAAGGTCGAGGTGGGAGGGTCATTCGAGCTCAGGAGATCAAGCCCAACTGGGGCAACATAGCGAGACTTTATCTCTACCAAAAATGAAAAAAAACCCAAAACAGTAAAATTTTAAAAAATAGCTAGCAGTGGTGGTACACACCTGTAATCCTAGTGACTCAGGAGGCTGAGGTGGGAGGATTGTTTGAGGCCAGGAGGTCAGACAATCTGCCGGGTGACAGAGCGAAACTCTGTCTAAAGTTAAAATAAAGTAAGAAATAAAATAAAATAAATGTGTATTCGATGTCCAAGTGGAGGTGATGTCCGAGATGGGGATTCAGTAGTGGTGGTGAGGGTGGGGGAGATGGAAAGCGGGAAGCATGGGAAGTGATGCCTTAATGCCCAACACCCACTCTCCCACAGCAGGACAAGTAAAAGGAGGGGGGGAAATCACATATTGGGTCAAAAAAGAACTTCAGAGATTATCCTGAAGAAGGGATAACCTGAGGCCCAATATGTACAGGTGGTTTGCCCGAGGCTGCAAGTGGGTGACAAAGCTGGAGCAGAGCTAGTCCTTTGAGTCCCGGGCCACTGGCTTTTGTCAGCACACCGTGTGCTGCTGTCATGCTGGATCTGGAGGCTGCACACATGCACCAGAGATGGGAAGGCTTAGGCTGGATGATTCTCGATCTTGTCTTCCTCCAGGTCACCATCCTTGTCAGCCTGGCCCTAGCTTTCCTCGCCTGCATTGTGTTCCTGGTGGTTTACAAAGCCTTCACTTATGACCACAGCTGCCCAGAGGGATTCGTCTATAAGGTAAGGGGTTCCTAGCAGGCGGGTAGCCCAGGTCACTGTCAAGTGCAAGTGGAGGCTTTATACATGTCTTCCCTTCTCTGGTGTCCAAATTCTGGGTATGGAAACCTCCCTATGGACCATGTAAAATGTACTATGTGCCTGACAAAGAGTTTTCAGGTTTTCACAAGGACTTGGCCTCCAGGAGGCAGGAGAGTCCCTCGCCAGTGATGGTGCTCTTTGGGGTCCAAAGTGACCCAGCTTCAGAAGCCACATCAACAGAAGGGAAGCTCACTGCCACTTTGACTGTTCCATCTTGGGGCACCCCTCTTGGCATGGGTCTTCCTGGCTTGGTGGCTGGTGGGTTGCCCCCAGAGTGGCCCTGGAGAAGTGTGAAGACAGGGTGCTTCTGAGGTTCTCTGAGGTTCCGTCCCCAAGTCCTAGAGCTGGACCCCTTTCCCCCAACCACTGCTCTGATCATGCTGCTTCTTCCCTTGAATAACTGAACCAGTGGCATGACCTTGAGGAGTTTCCTTGCCGCTGAAGCCTCAGCTTTCTTGCCAGCAAAATGGATGCTAACAACGCTTCCCCATAGTAGTTTAGAGGTCTTAAGAAAAGAATTTAAGTGAAATCAGTTAACAAAGGGCCTGCTAGGTAATGGACAAATGTTAGTTGCAATCAAGACAGAATTTGTTTTAGTGCTAAAACAAGTTATAATATTAACATTTATAGGCCAGGCATGGTAGCTCATGCCTGTAATCCCAGCACATTGGGAGGCTGAGGTGAGAGGATTGCTTTAGCACAGGATTTCAAGACCAGTCTGGGAAACATAGTGAAACTCCACCTCTACAAAAAAATTTTTTTTGATTAGCTACGTGTGGTGGCATGTGCCTGTAATCCCAGTTACTTGGGAGGCTGAGGCAGAAGGATCTCCTGAGCCCAGGAGATCGATACTGTGGTGAGCCGTGACCATGCCACTGCACTCTAGCTTGGGTGAGAGTGACACCCTGACACAAAAAAATATATATTTATAATAATGACCATTTACTGAGTACCTGTCATACATTAAGTCCTTTGCTAGACATTGTCCTAAATATTATCTCAATTGAGTCATAAAAACATTCTGAAAAACAGACTTTATTACTTCCATTTTATATATGAGAAACCAGATTCTAAGAGTATTTTGTTAAGAGGTTTTCCAAGACATCACAGCTATTATGTTTCCATGGGGCCGGGGGATGGGGGCGAATCAAAAGGAAATGTGCCAATCTGAAAACACATGTCCTTCAGTTCTGCTGTATGACATCTTAGACTACTCTCTGAGTGGTCAGAAGCTGAGGTTCTGGAAGACTGGAAACAACTAACACTAGGGGACAGTTGAATAAACTACACTATATCCATAATATTGGAATTCTACACAACTGGGAATGTAAAGGAGGGAGACCTCTATCCATGGACATAGGATATCCTTTGAGATCACATTGGAACATGAAGGAAGAAAGGTCCTACCTTTGTGTGGGAAAAGGGGAGATGAAATAAACTTGCTTATTTTTTCAGAAAGAAATTCTGGAAGGATATAAAAACTTAATAAAAAATAGTTACTCAGGAGGAAAGAGAGACCTGAGTGGCAAGGACAGGGAGGAGCAAGACTTCTCTGGATGTAGGTTACTATATATGAGGGAATCCAGGGATCCAAAAAACCCAACAACTGTCTTTTGGAGGGGAGGTCCCTTGTAAGACAAGTCTCCCCTGCTAGGTCTAGGAACCCATTGTCATCTGTACCAGATAGCATTGTTGTGAGAGGTTGAGTTCCGCTTCAGTGAATTTTTTTGGAGATTCTTTCAAAGTGTTTGCCCATTTCAGGATGAGTGATTGATGAGCACACCTGCCCACACCATGCTGAGTGTTCAGCAGTTTTTGACCAGAAATGGCACGACCCTCGTGCCCCACCCTTCCCATTCACCAGATCTCTCCCCAAGCAACTTTTTGTTGTTTCCCCGAATAAAAAAGTCCTCAAAGGGAAATGTTTTGCTGATATGGAAGAGGTGAAACAAAAAATGGAAGAAGCACTCAAAGATATGAAAACTAACGAACTCAAAAACCGTTTTGAGCAGTGGGAAAAGCATCTTGATAGGTGAATTGCATCAAACAGAGAGTACTTTGAAGGTGACTGAAGTTGAAACATGTAAAATAAATACATAATTAAAAAAATAAATTCTGGGTTTTTTTTTTTTTTTGCATCCCCCTTGTATTCTTTTTTGAAACATATAAATGTTTGGCACATTTAATAAATAAATAAATTCGGCAAAACACAATGACTAAAGAACCCAGCTCTATATTAAGTCAGGGACATAAACTTGTAAAGAAAATAGATCCTCCTAATAACTATATATAGAATACAGCATATTGACTTTACATCTGTAGTGAAACATATTCTTGTTTTTCTTTCTTTCTTTTTTTTTTTGAGTTGGAGTCTCACTCTGTCGCCCAGACTGGAGTGCAGTGGCACACTCCCGGCCACCGCAGCCTTGACCTGCCGGGCTCCGGTGACCCTTCCGCCTCAGCCTTCCAAGTAGCTGGAACTACAGGCACGCGCTACCACGCCCGGCTAATTTTTTTGATTTATTGTAGAGATGAGGTCTCGCCAAGTTGCCCAGGCGGGTCTCGAACCTGCGGGCTCAGGCAATTCACTCACCTCAGCCTCCCAAAGTGTGGGGTTACAGGCTGAGCCACCAAGCCCGGCCGTAAAACATATTCTAAGAACACTTACAGCTTCAAGAAATGTCCAAGTTCACTCAATAGTCTAACTTTTAGTGATAGTATGGGTGTTATTTTGTGACTGTTCTATATATATGTATATACTGTTGGCTAATGCATAATGCTGTTAGGAACCTAGACTTTTGCTGTAAGAGAAAAGAGATGCACATACAAAATCAAGAAGATAAAAGAGACAGTTATTGGCTGTGAATGATGGCTTAGAGAGGCAATGAGGGGGCGGGGGACAAATCAGCCAGACAGAAGGGGTCTAGTGGGGGTCCTTACAGCATCCACAGCAGTCCTATACTCAGTAAGCAGAAGAGGTTGCCCTTGAGTTAGTATCAACGTCAGGTTCAGATCTTCTGCTTCTTCTAAGTGGAGCTTTGATGATGGTGATTGACCTGGTGCTGAAGGCTACTGAATCTAGACCCGGGTCAGGAGCTGTCCCCTGCCCTTAGCTGACAGCCTGATGTCGCTCTGGCTTCCAGACTGGGTGGCAGTGTGGCTGGGCGGGTTGGGAGCAGCCCATGGAACGACCCTCACTCTGTCTCTTTTTTCCCCAGCACAAGCGCTGTATCCCGGCTTCTCTGGATGCTTACTACTCCTCCCAGGACCCCAACTCTAGAAGCCGCTTCTACACAGTCATCAGCCACTACAGTGTGGCCAAGCAGAGCACTGCCCGGGCCATCGGGCCATGGCTGTCGGCAGCTGCCGTCATCCATGAGCCCAAGCCGCCCAAGACCCAGGGCCACTAGAGGCCCACCCAGCCAGGATGGGGGGGGCGGAGTGGAGAGTGGGACCCCCGTTGGCTAAGCCAAGCTCCAATTACAAGACAACACTGTACTCCTGGGATTTGGGGGCGGGGGCGGGGCAGGGCAGGGCAGGGTGGGGAGGGAGGAACTCACCGAAAAATATCGTGCACTGGAGTTGTCTGAATCGATATTTCTTTTTGTCCCTTGGTATTGTTGATTCGTCCCCGAGTCAGGCTCATGTACAAAGGCATGTTTCGTGTTGATTGTTCCCATGTAAGATATTTTCAAAGCCACTGCTTATTCTTTGTTAGGAAAGTGTAACAACAGAGAAGGAAAGAAACAAAGAAAACGAACAGAAAGCACTCACCTGGCTCCATCAGTAAGCCGTTGGAGAGCAGTCAGGAGTCAGACATAGTGGGCTTCTTAGATGAAGAATTGCAGCTTCCGTGGGGAGTTCGGAGGGTGCGGGATATGTGAGTGACATAGACGGGGCTCTCTGGTGAGCCTCTGGCCTGCAGGATAGGAACTCGGGAAGTTAGGAATGGCCAAGCTGGAGAGGAAGACTGATTCTGGCATTACGAAGCCCAGGCTGCACATGACCCACAGCAAAACGTACCGAGCATGGTACATTTTGCAAGATGAGCACAAACTTTCCGGACCTCCACACCAGGGTCTGGGCAGACTTGTGTCCCGGGCTCTGAATGCTCACCCTATGGTGATGGGTCTTGCATCAGCAAATGTTGAGGAGTGGGCAGAGTTTCTTTGTCTTTTTCTTGTCTTTCTGAATCCGCACCTGGATACTGCCCATGGTCACGAGACAGCTGAGGTAGGAAGGGAAAGAAGGAAGGAGAAGCTTCAAGGAGGAGGAAGGCACAGCACAGGCATGTGACGCTTGGCCAAGCGATAAGCACAGGCACTTAATTTTAAAATTCTTGCTTGTTTATTGTTTCCCAAAGTGCTAATAACAATAGCAACAACAATAGGATTATAACCAGAAACCTCAAGTGACAGCCGGGAAGAGACATTAAGATTTGGGCTGCAACGATGCCAAATTATTTCTAAAGGAAGCTGAAAAAGTGACTGTCTTATGCCCACTCCGTTGTGTTGACAGGGGACATTCGTTCAAGCTCCTCAGCCGGGTTCTAGAAACTTCTGATAAGGAGGCAGCATCCAGCCTTGATCAGGCCTCCCACTGCCCTGGAACCATATTGGGCTCTCTCTTGCCTCCCACAAATGTTTTGGGGAGGCTGGTTTTTCAGGGTGTCGGCTCCAGGTCCCACAGGACCAGAACTGGCTGGGAGAGCTGGTTATTCAAGATGTAGTACTGTTTCCCTTCGAGTCTCCGACAGGCCATTTAGAGGGTATTTTCTGTGGCTTGCTATGTTGCTAAAATCATCGCACACAACAGCTGGGTAATAAGACTAGTAGCTCAAACTATCCTGCCAAATGCTCTCATCTGATTTTTCCTCCCTTCACCCCCGCCCTCCCATCACCTCGAGTCACCTGTAAATTCATTTGTCATCTGAAGCGGAATAACAAATTGTCCCTAGCCAAACCGCTGAGCGCTTTATAATTTTGTGGTGTATTTTTGTCAGTAGGTAGCAGAGGCTGAAGTATTTTTTGGTGTAATTCTTGAAATTTTCTGACAGGAAACTAATAAAGATAGATGTGTCTGAGAGTCTTGACCTTCCTTGGCAGCTTACTTTATCTTCTGCTCAGTGGGCCTGACAGAGAAGATTCGGGGGGCAGGGTTCCAAAGGGCAGGACCAGCCCTGGGGGCAGAGTGCTGTGGACTTGGGCTGGGGCTGGAACTGGGCTGCAGGGGGACTGCCATCCTCAGGCACCTGGGGAGACAGAAATGATTCTGAGGTCCTCAGCAAGGACCAAGAGATGCTTTTGGTTACTTGTCTTGCAGACCGGCATCCTTCCAGCTGTGGTCATCTGCTGGGTACCTTCTGAGGACCAGGCTATCCTGTCCACAGGGCAGAAAGTGATGAATGACACAGAGTCACTGCCCTGAGGTCTGGAGACAGAGTTGACTGTTACCAAAACTCCAGGGATTCAGTTGGGTCCCATTACTCACCACGCAGAAAGCCAATCACTGAGATGAAAAAGTTTGTTTTGGTGGTATCAGCCGAGGAGAATGGGAGTTTCGATCTCAAATCCCTTCCACAGTGTTAACTGAAATTGGGGGTTTATAAAATGGGGGAAGGGATGTAAAGCATCAATTAGGGAGGAATAAGGAAGCAGTCATGCCCAGTGAGGGGTCTGGTGACTCACTGTCCGGATGGAGTGATCCAGTGAATTTCAATCCCTCACCTGAGGGTTGGTCTCTTGAGAAAGAAACTCAGATAAGGCAAATGTAACTTTTAAAATTGGAAGAGTCAATTTCTATTTTTTTGTTTTATTTTGTTTGTTTATTATTTATTTAAATAAGCCTATAGCATGTGGTATTCCCAGGCGGCTTCCTATCCAAGTGCTAACCAGGCCTGACCCTGCTTGGCTTCTGAGTTCCGATGAGATCAGGCATGATTAGCGTAGTATGGTTATAGACCAATTTCTATGTTTATTAAAAAAGAAACCCCATAAACATCAGTTCTATAGGGGGAGATCAGGCCGGTTTCAGGATGTGGAAATGGACAATGGCAGAAGGTTCTGATGATGACCTTGACATAATGCAACTGGTGGTTCACCAATAGTGGAGGAGGAAGGTAATGAGTGAGGAGTGTGTCCTTTCTGTAATGAGTTCATTTAAGGCTTAGTACGACCCTGGCATGTGGGGGTTATTAACTGCATTAGACAGATGAAGAGATTGAGGCTCAGAGGGATGAAGAGACCGGTCTTAGGGCTGCAGCAGAGGAGCAGGAGTCCAAAGCCCACAGGTTTGTGGGGCTCCTTGCTCCCCTAGACTGCTTCTGTTTTGTATAAGACCCAAGCAACACTTTCAAGGTTCTAGCTCATTTCCCAGAAAGTCAAGTCACAGTTATTCTAAAAGTGAACCAGTTTATTCTCAACTGGAACTCAGAATCAAGAGTTAATTATTATTATTATTATTATTATTTGAGTTGAGGTCTGACTCTTGCCCACGATCACAACTCACCACAGCCTCAAATTCCTGGAATCAGGTGATCCTCCCACCTCAGTCTGCCAAGTAGCTGGGACTACAGGCATGCACCGCCACACCTGGCTAATTTTTTGATTTTTTTTTTTTGGTAGAGATGAGGGGTCACCAAGTTGCCCAAGATGGTCTTGAACTCCTGGGCTCAAGCAATCCTCCTCCCTCAGCGTCCCAAAGTGCTGAGATTAGAGGCGTGAGCTGCCACACTCAGCTGGTTAATCGAACTCTTATCAATGTTAAGAACAGCACCACTTAATACACTTAATACTTAATATCCCTTGCTCCAAGCCAAATACTAAGTGCTTTATGCCCTGTCTTAATTCTTATGACCCTCCTACTGATGCTGAGAGGTAGGTACCTCCACCTTCAACACCACTGCTTTCCAAATCATCACCATCATCCTCATTTAAAGGTGAGGAAGTGGAGACCCAGCGT
Organism: Cephalopachus bancanus; assembly: GCA_027257055.1. Taxonomy (NCBI): domain Eukaryota; kingdom Metazoa; phylum Chordata; class Mammalia; order Primates; family Tarsiidae; genus Cephalopachus; species Cephalopachus bancanus. Next base: position 1,830,877 of record JAPVLO010000007.1, read on the forward strand.
AGGGAAATGGCTTGCTCAGGATTGGTGGGTGGGAGAGCTGTGATTGCAACCCATGCCTTTCAATACCAGGGTCTTAACCACTGCACCCTGAAGCCATCATCTCGCATCCCTGGCTCTTGCTTCATGGCTTGTAGCTTGTGCCCACATGTCTCTAACTTGAAAGGCAAGCCATCTGAGGAAGAGACCAGAATTGACTTTGGGCGGAGTCGGAAGCTGAGGCTCCAAGCTGATGCTGTCCTAGGGATTGGGCTGAACAGGCAAGGTGAGTGAGGGATAGGCGGGCGACTGACAGAGGGCAGCTGACAACATGGCATCAGGCAGCCCACCCACGCCCCACAGCCTTGGCTTCCATCGTCCTCAGGGACAGTGAACAGGAGAGTGCAGGGCTGGGGTCTAAGCCAGCCCCACTGGAAAGTCCTGGTGGACCCACACGGTCAACACAGAAATACCTAATCTTTTTCAATTATACAAAGTCAACTAGAGGCTTAACACATTTTCAAACATTCTGTCATAAATGGATTTGCCACTCCAGTGCTTCAAAAAAAATTTTTTTAAATGATCTTTTCTCTGAAATCAGGGAGGATGGGAGGGCCAGGAGATGGGTGGCAGATTCTTCTACTTTTAGGAATGGTCTTGGGGCCAAGTGCGATTCTCATCAGAATAAAGGAGGACACCTAATTCCTGTGAGTGTATCCAAGGAGTGAGATGTCAGTTAGAAGAATTTAATCCATGGGGTTTGGCAGGGAGGAGAGTGCCTCTGTGTGTTGGAGGATGCAGCTTCACAGAGCCCTGCTGACTGACAGAGGCACCAGGTAATGATTACAGAAATAGTGACCAGGTTTGTAGAATATGCACTGTTTGTGGCTTTGACATACTTTTAAATCTATTTACCAACATTGGGGACCTCTCTTGAGAGGCATCCAGATAAGACGACAGGATCAAAGTTGTGAAAGTAATGGGGCAGGGACCAAGTGTATCAGAAGTTTTTTTTGTTTTTTTGTTTTTTTAATGAGACTGAGTCTTGCTATATTGCCGAGGCTGGTCTCAAATTCCTGGCTTTAAGCCATCCTCCCACTTTGGCCTCCTGAGTAACTAGGATTATAGACATGAGCCACTGCAACTGGCTTCCTAAATTCAGAAGGGGGGGTTTATTCGAGCGGGTGTAAACCTGAGTTTTTGGAAGAACTGGCCTTGGAACAGTGCCTTAAAGGACAGATTGCACTATGACAGGAAGAATTTGCGAGGGTGAAGGAAGGATGCCACAGAGTTGTCTTTCCAGGTAATGTGAGTAACATCGTGAAGGTGCAGTGGAGGAACAGCCCAGGGCTTCTCACAAGGGCTCACGGGATGTCTGTCCTGTGCCAGCACTATAGGCAAAGATTCAACATGCTCTAGAGATTGCCTCTGCACCCTTGAGGCTCACAGTCCTGGCTGGGAAAGAGGAGGAGTGAGATGAATGTACAGCAATTGCTGTATATTGGAGAGGAGTGATGATGGCGTCAGGGGTAATTGCAGCGGTTGATAGCGTCGGCAGACATTTACAGAGACATACTTTTTTTTCCTCTGGAAAACTGAAAGACCACCTGTGGGAATTACTGTTGATTGATTTATCCTCCCTCTACTCCCACGATGTATTCTAGTCCGATTAGGGAGTCATGTAGAAGAAAAAATAGATTCCCAATTTTTCCAAGAAGCCACACAATACCATCTCTTTTTTAAAAAATAGCACTCCTGAACAGTTGAGGGAAAAGGACTGGTTACCATGGCAACGTCAATGCTGTTTCCCATAGATCAGACTCAGTCTAGCACAGCGGGGTGTGTGTCTAACTCTGTCCTTTTGTCAGAAATGATCTGTTTCTGGGAACACAGACCTGGAGTTCGTTAGTCAATGTTACCCTCAAAGACGGTCACCGCCTTTCTCTGGGCACTCTCTACCTACCTTTCTCTCTCCTGTCTTCTCTTTCTCTTAATCTATCTTTGTCTTTTTCCATCTCTGCCTCACTGTCTCTTTCCAAGGGAATGGTGCTCAGAGACTGTGGACTGAGATGATGTAATTTATTTTTCAATTCAAGGTCCTTGGTGAGTGCTGTACTGGATTTGGGCCTAATGTGAAGTGGAACATGTGGTGGTAGGAGGGGAAGATGGGAATGGGTGAGGTGATCAGCTGGATCCTCCTGGGGTCAGCTGGATCCTCCCGGTTTTTAAAAATTTTTTATTTTTTGAGTCAGGGTCTCACTCTGTCGCCCAGGCTGAAGTGCAGTGGCGAGATCACAGCTTCCTGGTCTCAGGCAATCTTACCGCTTCAACTTCCCAAGTAGCTGGGACTACAGGTAAGCACCACCATGCCCAGTTAAATTTTACTTTTTTTATTTTTTGTAGAGATGAGGACTTGCTATGCTGCTCAAGCTGTTCTTAAACTTCAGGGCTCAAGCAACCCTCCTGCCTCCGTCTCCCAAAGTGCTGGGATTATAGATGCTGGCCACTGCACCCAGCCCAGATTCGCCCAGCTCTGCTCCTACTGGGTCTGGCCTTGGGTGCCTCCCTTCCTCTTTTTTACTCTGCAGCTTCCTCATCTTTAAAATGGGGATAATAGTTGTTCCTACCTCATTTTGTGAGACCTCAATGAAGTAATGTTTAGAGATTTATCTATAACAGGCACTCAACAAATTGTGGCTACTGTAGATTAGTCTCTTAGCCTCAGTTTTCTCATTTGAAAATTGTATTTAGTTATAAATACACCTCTTCTCTCATAGGATTACTGTGAGTTAAAATAAGGTAACGGCCTTGAAGTTACTGTGACACAGAAATCCTCCTGCCTGGCCTCAGCAAACTCCCAGGGCCTACCCTTTTCCTTCCAGCGTCTCTTGCATCATCTGCCACATAAGTCCCAAAGCAAAGCCACAGGCTGTCCCCTCCCCCCACCATGTCTACTAATAGCTTTTATTTGATACATTTAGTCACCTAAATACATCATTTTAAAAGATAAAGTATTGCTTTGGGATCTCTGTCACATTCTCCAAAACAATTTGGATCAAATTCTTTATAGGCTTTTAAAAACAAAACAAAAACAAAAAAACAAAGCAAAAACAACCAAAACAAAACTATAGACTTTATTCAGTTTTTCTACTAAAATGCTTTTTCTGTTTCAGGATCTGACTGAAGCTCTCAAGTTGTATGTAGTTGTCCTCTTAATCGTTTTGGATTTGTGACAATTCCTCAGTGTTACCTTGCCTTTTATGACCTTGACACTTTAGAAGTGCTGATCAGGTATTTCGTAGCTTGTCCCTTTCTTTTGTCCGATGTTTTTCTATGATGACACTGAAGGTAAAGATTTTGGTGGAAGCATTGTATAGGCAATGTCTTTCCAGGGCATCATATCTTGTTTCTGGTGAAGTTAACCTTGATTCCTTGATTTAGGTGGTGTTTGTCAGGTTTCTCCATTACAATGTTCCAATTTTTTCTGTTTGTAATTAGCAAAAATTTTAGGGAAGTTGCTTTGAGAATGATGCAAATATCTTCTTTCTCCTTTCACACACTAATTTTAGCACTCATCAGTGCATCTTGCCTGCAGCAATTACTATTACAGTAATTCTACAGTAATTTTCTATTCCATCCATTTCTTCTACATTTGTTATTTAGAATTCCCCTATAAGGAAAAATTATCCCTTCTCCACACTTATTCAATCATTAATTTATATTAGCATAGACTCATACAGACTTATTTATTATTTGGATTATAATCCAATACTGTCTTTACTTTGTTGCCCAAATTGCTTCAGCTTTTGTCATTGGGAACTCTTTCAGGTTGGCACCTGTGCCTTTTTGATACATTTCATTTTTTGAACACTTTCTATCTTCTGACTTTATAAGCTATTCCAGGCTCATCTTGTAATTTCCCTTTCCCAGTCCTGGAATCAACCAGTGTTTCCAAGGAGCCCTGGGTACTTTTATAAAGAGAGAATGATATCTAGAAACCAAAAAATCTGTATGCACATTGCTATGGGGTTGTCATTGCTTCTAGAATCTCTTGGTTTACAGAACTAGGAAACTATGGATGTCTACTAAGCCATGTATACATCTATCTCTCTATCTGTCATCTGTTTATTTTTATTATCTATCTATTGCATAAAACGGGTTTATTTTGATTATTTGTATTTGAGAGTATACCATCTTCCTTTGTGTTTAATCGTAAGGATTTACATATAAAGCCACTTCTTATTTTCTGAAGGCTAGCATTTTTAGAAGGGGGCAATAAATTATGCTGTGTTTAAACTGAGTTTCCCAAGGCTTCACCACCAAGAGTAATAATTGGGTCTTATCAACAGTAATGTCTTAAACATTGTGGACATCTACCCCATTGTGCTCATGCAGGATCCTGGCCCCCTTGTAAAGACCTCACCCCCTCTCCCCAGCCCATTTCAAGAATTTCTGGGAGTTCCCAGGTGGAGTCTCATATGTGATCAAGACAAGTATGTGCCTGTTGAACTTTGCGGCTCCTCTGAGCTCTACGGATGCCCTGGATGTTCTCAGGCCCTGATGGATAGCTCCACAGATGCCCTGGAGCCCTTGCAGTTTCCAGCTGCCTCCGAATCCGGTGGAAAAAGTGAAAAAGACCATTTTCCTTTGAATTTAATTCTATTAGCAGGGGCCCACTGCACGATTGCTTGTGCCTCCAGTGTCCTGCAGAGCTTTTAAAAAAGAGTTCTCTTTGTTCTTTATGTTTAATCCATAGCACCCTACTTCTACCCTGCTCTATGTGTATGGACCCATGCATGAATCTACGGGGGCTGCATTTGAGTAACAGCTGTCATGCTTGAGTTATAGATAAATGGCTTATATACCCTAACTATTCCTATCTGCACCCATGGCAGACTGCAAATCAGTCACTCTTTCCAACTGAGTCTTGTTGTAGCCATATAATCTTTCCCTACACAGTTCTTTGTGCTCCCTCTGCTGTCAATTTGATGCTGATAGTGACAGAGATTGCTAGCTTTCTAGAAAATTTTGTGACCCCCCATTCATAGCACAGAGTTGTTACCAGGAAGACCTTGACTGGTGGAGGATAATCTTTCCAGGCCCCTCATGTTTTAAGCTTGATTACATACCAGTAATCTCCATTTGAATGTGAGTGGACATGATGTGTGTCACGTGTAGATTTTCACTTTTTTTTTTTTTTTTTTGAGTTTGAGTCTCACTCTGTCACCCAGCCTGGAGGGCAGTGGCACCCTCCTGGCCACTGCAGCCTTGACCTGCTGGGCTCCTGCAATCCTTCTGCCTCAGTCTTCCAAGTAGCCAGAACTACAGGCACACGCTACCATGCCCAGCTAATTTTTGATTTATTGTAGAGATGAGGTCTCGCCAAGTTGTCTGGGTGGGTCTCGAACCTGCAGACTCAGGCAATCCTCTTGTCTCAGCCTCCCAAATTGCTGGGATAACAGGCTGAGCCACTGAGCTCGGCCTAGATTTTCACTTTTAAGTAAGTGGTGGGTGCTGCTCTGTCATCTCTTCCTCACCAGCCCTCCTTACTCTACAATATTTAGAAACTGAGGACTCTACGGCTTTAAGGGATAATGGAGACATAAGATGGAAGGAGCTTGGATCCCTGTATCCCCACATGGAGAAGAGCCACCTACGCAGATTGGGCAGCTGCCTGAGTAAAAAACAAACAAACAAAAAACCACTTCTACAGTGTTATTAGTGAAATTTTGGGCTGTTTTTGTCACAGTAGAATCACCTTGACCAATGAAATCTATTTTCCATCAGGATGTTGTACCTGGTTTAAGATTGGTTGGAGCTATGAATAGGCTCATGATGCCTGGCTTTGCTCCCCCTCAGGCAAACTCTTTTTTGCAAGCGTCTCAGCCTCCAAGCTTTTTCATCTATCAAGCACATTCCAGTTCATACTTCAGACTCAGTCCCGGTTTCACTTTTTCCATGAAGTCTTCCCTGGTCTCCCCAAACTGGATAGGCTCTACCACTATAGTTCTCCCAAATCCTGTGTCTCCCTCTGTCACAAAATTATCATAATCTCTTTTTATCATTGAATTACTCATTGAATCCTGGATGGACGTTTGAGTCAATGGATTAGAAAACCACCACGATGCCGATAACTCGGAAGTGTCTTTTTCCAACCCAGAGTTTACTCTTGGGACTCATACCCACAGACACTTCTTCCTGCTGGTTATCTCTGATTGAATGCCGTTTCTGGCACCACAAACTCAACATATTCCCCCAAACCCTCATCATATTTCCCCCAAATATGCTTTATTGATTGCTTGATTGTTCCTTAAATCAGGTGATGACTTCACCAACCACTTGACCTTCCAGACTGGAAACCTGAGTGTCATTATTATTTCATTGTATAGATGAAGAAATGAAGGCTCCAAGAGGTCCCCTGTTGGAGGGTGAACCGGCTCTGCCCAGTGTCGGGCACATGCCTCCACACCCTGATGTGGAGTCCCTCGGTCCCCTCCGGACCCTTTCTGACCTTCCCTTGGCCCTCTCCCAACCCCATTTTCCTGCAGGACTGAGAGAACTCACTGCCACCTCCACAGATCTGGCTTCTCCCCCCTGCAACTTTAAATAAACACATTTGATTAGGAGGATGTGCCTTTCTATGTTGGTAATTTATTCCCTTCTATGCAAATTGTCTAACTAATTAAAAAAGAAAAAAACAACACAATTTAGAGAAGTGAGCTCTTGAAAGAGAAAATGAAGATGCTATCAGCAAATTGGCAGCATCTGAAGAACACTGGGCTCTGAGTCAGACAGCTCTGGATCTGAATCCCAGCTCACTGCTCCTCGACTAGGGGACTTTGGAGGGTCATATGACCTCTCTATACCTCAGTTTCCTCATCTGCAAAGTGAGGATAGTAATCCCTGCTTCATAGAGTGGCTGTGAAGGTCATTTGAGAAAGTATCCAAATGGTTTTGGAACTCTAAGCCCCTGTATCCTCTTAAGGATGCTTGAGTATGTGGTCATAGTGCTAGAAATTCATGGAGAATGAACTTGACTCAGGTCTACAGAACACTGTTGTGTGTTGAATTGTGTTGCCTTCCCCTGCAAATATTTGCTCAAGTCCAAATCTCTGCCTCACCTCAGAATATGACTTTATTTGGAGAGAAGGTCTTTGCAGTGATAATCAAGTTAAAAATGAGGCCACTGGGGTGGGCTGAAATCCACTCTGGTGTCCTTATGAAAAGAGGAAATTGGACACAGAGACAAAGACACAGTTTGTATGCTCCATGACAGCAGAAAATTGGGGTGATACATCTACAAGACAAGGCACACCAAAGATTACCAGAAACCACCAAAAGCTGGGAAAGGGGATGGCTCAGATTCTCCCTTGCCACCGTCAGGAGGAACCAACCGCTGACACCTTCATTTTGTACCTCTGGCCTCCAGAACAGAGACAATTACTGGATGACATACATTTTAAGCTACTGTTTGTGGTAGTTGTTATGGCAACCCTAGCAAACTACCACAGGCTCCAAATGCTGTGCCCTTCCTCTGACCTGCAAGTGGCAACTGTGTATTGTGCAGCCATTATAATAAATAAATACAAAGTTGAGTGAATCCATCCAATTCAGCATTCACTGGCCTCCAGCCATGCACAGGGTTTCTGCTAGGAACAGGGAAGACAATGAAGACTAGATGAAGACTCTCACCTTCAAGGCCATAGTGACAGATATCAAACACAGCTCCAAACTGATGCGCTTTCATTCGTATCAATGTCCCACAGTCATCCAGCAGTGCCCGTGCTGCCTGGATCAGCTGGTGGGGACTTAAAATGGAAGGGCCTCGCCCTGCCCCTCACGAAGCCTCCAGGTACCTGGGAGGGGTGGGGTTATAGGGCAGGATGTAGAGTTACAAAAGCCTGTGAGAGGACCAGATGCAGGTAGAAGAGCCCGATTTCTGGGGCTGGAGATCTCAGTGTGGTAGGGGACGACCCACAGACAAGAACATCATCACACCAACAGTCAGACCCACAGCAGTGACCCAGCCATCAGCTAGCGGTGGACAAACAAAAACAGGAGAGAAACTTGGTTTGGACAAGATAAGTTGGAAAACAAGCTGTCTTTCGTCCCTATTTGCTGTTAGCTCTCAAACTCCTTTTCTGTAATCATGAGAGTTAGATAAAATAGCGTATCAGCCATCTAAGCATGAAATCAGCAAAGGTAGTTGGCATTTAATTGCATTTGGAAGGGAAACAGAGTAGCTATGTTCAGAGTCATTACTGCCTTTTCTCCAGCATGAGAAGCAGTGCTTTTAATTAGTTGTTCTTTGACCCTTTTCTCAGCAACCCAGAAGAAAGCTGGTGGAACTGGACTCACACCATCCTGAAACCCATTTCCATCCTCTCTGCCACACTCCCTAAGCAAAGTGGAGGAGCGGCTGCTGGTGTAGATGCCTCCTCATTGGAGACAGTGCTGCTTTCCAAGGGAAGCTGAAAGGGCCTCAGACTCCGTGCAAGGGGCCCAGACTCCATGTCACTGAATGGTGCTTTTTGCTGGGGCTGTGGTCTGCAGTCACTTTCTGCAGTGGTGGGAAGAAAACCACTTTCAACCTAGGCCTGGACAATATGTACAGCTGGGAAGAGTACCATGTGGTTCTGTTTTGCCCTGAGATGTCTGTCTTTCATCTGGGCCCATCAGACAGCTTTATTGTGGCTGATCAAATTCTTTACAAATGAATTTCCTTTCCTGAAAGCAAAGGGACAGCTTTATCACACCCTCTCCCGCCCCTGCTCAGATGTCCTCCTGAGAAGAGCTGTGTGTTTATTTGGAAGAAATGCCTTGAGAAGCCAGTTAGATGAAGGGTGATAATCTCAGGCAGTGGTCTTCAAAAATTTTTACTCAGAGTATCCCTAAAATAACAATAATTTAAAAAGCTGCTTTCCTTTAACACATTTTTAGGATGATATGTAAATTTTTAAACTCACAAGTTTAAACAGTTGTAAAAGATATAACTTACTATTTATTGCATTTAAGTATATGCTTTAAATATATTTTCTTTGAAACCTGGAAGCTGCACATTTAGCTATTTCAAGTTTGAAAAATGTCTGCCACGTAGCCCAAATGGCGAAGCCATCTAGTTAAAGCATCAGCCAAATCAAAATGCCTGCCAGGAAACATCTACCTCATTGCTGAGTTCAAACTTGACCCTGAGACAAGTATCCCCCCTTTGAATTTTAATTCTAAGTTAGACAGACAGACAGAGGTAGATTAGATAGATAAACAGACAGATAGAAATAGATTCGATACATAGACATCTATACAGGATAGATAGAGATGGAGATAGACGATAGATTAGATAAGATAGATACATAGAGAGATAGACTGAGATAGGTAAATGGGTGGATAGACAGACAAATGGATGGATGGATAGATATAGATAGAGAGACAGATGATAGAAGATAGAGACAGACAGACAGATGTAAACAGATACATATACAAATAAATACATAAATAGATGGATGGTTGGATGGATGAATGGATGGATAGATAGATAGTCAGTCAGATAGATAGATAAATCAAGTGGAGATAGGAAGAGCATGCCTCAGTATCCCTCACTGAATATTTCTGCTTTGCTCTAGAAACTCCCCTGTCCATTCTTGAGGCTTTCCCTTTGCTTGGGTCAGATGATCCTTGTCCTCTGCAGCAAGCACTATAGTAATAGCAAGAGGCAATTCTTACCTTTGCTAAATGGGAGGAGGGCGCCTGGGAGGCAGGTGGTGGAACAGGAGTGCGAGCAGACCCTGGAAGTTGTGACAGGGCCTGTTTTAGAAACCAAGGCTTTCTGTCAGCAGAAGATCTGGACACCGATTCCTCAAAACCAACCTAGGTTTTTGTGTACCATTCAGAGGTCTGCTCTGCCCATGCGAAGATTCTCAGATATTTAAGCAGAGAAAAGGAATAATGACAGCTGCTAAGAGGTTCACAAATTCATTGAGGGGGTTGGAGAACCCCCTCCAGGATCAACTTTCTGAGACAGCACACAAAACCATTCCACAGAGGGGCTGGAGAAGGAGGCCAGCGTTCTCCGCAACAGCTGCAGGGTGAAAACGGAGAAGCAGTACTAAAATAACCTGCTCTCAGCCCAGACGACTCCCCTCCGGTACTAAATAGGTCAAGCTTTTTAGAGTTAATAAAAGAATACACTGTGTGGAAATTAGCATATCTCACACTTACAGGTCTTTTTTGTCCCAAGAAATTACAGTCTAAATTAAGCATGGTTTTCTCTCTCCAAGCTCCGTCTGGTGTCTTGGTAGTAGTTGGGGATTATTCAGAGCACATACAGAGGAACAAAACCATGCTATGCTGCAAACTTTTTAAAGATGAGTGAAATCTTTGTGACTTGGGAGGTACTTGCCAAGCTTCTGTCATCCTCCTCCAGAATACTGCAAAAGCTAGTCACTTGCCTGGTTGGGCTCTTCTTTCTCGAGTCTGCTTTCTTAGAGGTCAGCAGAGTGATCTTCCTTTTTTAAAATCTTAGGAAATTGTTGATGTGAGTGCAGAGTGAATGATACAGCTACTTTGGAAAAAGTACTAGAAGTTTTTTTAAAAAGAAAAAACAAACATACCTTCTGCATGACCAAAATATTGTACTTCCAAGAAATATGAAAGCATGTCTATACAAAGACTTTAAAATTTTGTTTTTTTCTTTTTTTGAGTCAAGTTCTCAGTCTGTTGCCCAGGCTGGAGTGCAGTGGCACGATCATGGCTCACCACAGCCTCAGCCTCCTGGGCTCTAACAATCCTTCCACCTCAGCCACCCAAGTAACTGGTACTATAGGCATGCACCATCATGTCTGACTAATTTTTTGATTTTTTATAGATGACCTCTTGCTATATTGTCTTGACTGGTCTCAAAATCCTGGGCTTAAGCAATCCTACTGTCTCAGTCTCCCAAAGTGCTGGGACTACAGGAGTGAGCCACCATGCCTAGCCAGTGCAGACTTTTATATATGAGTAAGAATATTCAAAGCAGTGTTTTTTACACCAGGCAAGAGACTGGAAATGGCCCATACATCCATCAATAGGAGAATGGGTAAAAGAACTATGATATGTCCATATAATGGAATACTACTTAGCAACAGAAGGAAGAGCCAGTAATAAATGCAATAACATGGATGATTCTCAAGAGCGTTATGCCGTGTGTTTGATTCCACTTATATAATGTTTTGCAACAGCCACACTCATCTCTAATGATAGAAATCAGGACAACAGCTGTCTCTGAGGGTGATGTGAGGACTAACCGGAAAGAAAGCACGAGGGAAGGTTCTAGAATACAGAAATGCTCTGGATTTTGAGAGGTGCTTGCATTTCACAGAGGTATCATTTGATAAAACCCACCAATGGGTACTTTTGGATCTGTGCATTTCACTGTATTAAGTTTTACCTCAAAATAAGAAATGAACTGCAAGCAATTACTGAACATTGGTTAACGATGTGCATACTGAAATGTTTAGGAGGAAGCAGACCAACACTTGAAACTTTGAAATGCATGAAAATTAAGATAAGGCAATGGATGGCTAGGGGAAATGAATAGATGGGAAGTCAAGTGTTAATTATGTGTAGGTGCAGGGCACATGCCTGTCTATGGCACAACTGTTCTAAGGTAGACCTGTCTTAAACACTGCTTGATAGCACCATGCCTGCTGTGAGTGATTTGCCAGGCATTTTGCTCATTTAATCTTATGAGGTGTGCATCACCCTATGTCATAGATGAGAAAACAGAGGTTCAAAGAGGCTAAAATAATGTGTGCACAATCACACCGTTGTTTAGACTTAAGTCTAGATTTGAACCCAGGCAGTCTACCTCTGATGTCCACATATTAATCATCTTAGCAAGTTCAAAGCTCACCCTTTAGAGATCAGTGGCTATTTGAAATCCTGGGAAATAAGGTTGGAGAAATCACAAAGTGTCTGCTGTTTTCTAACATTAGACTTGACCGAGGCTGGTTGACTTTGGTACAGTCTACTTTGTTCTCCTATATGGCCCCCTATGTTTCTCCTTTGAATATTTTTATTTTGAGACAATGGCTATTATGGGTTGAATTATCTTCCTCAAATTCATATGCTGAAGTACTAACCCCCAGAACCTATGAATGAGACCTTATTTGGAGATAGAGTCTTTACAGATGACGAAGTTAAAATAAGGTCATTAGTGTGGGCCCTAATCCAATAAGACTGGTGTTTTTATAAAAAGGAGAAATTTGGACACAGAGACAGACACATATGTAGGGAGAATACCACATAAACATGAAAGCAGAGGTGGGTGTTGCATCTATGAGCCAAGGAATTAAAAAGATTTGCAACATACCAGCACAGGCTGGAAGAGAGACGTGGACCAGAATCTTTCTCAGCCAACAGAAGAAACCAATCCCATTAGCATCTTGATCATAAACTTCTAGTACCCAGGACTGCTGGACAATACATTTTTGTTGTTTAAACCATCCAGTTTGTAGCACTTTGTAATGGCAGCCTTAGGAAACTAATACAGCATCCTGGTCATTCTTAGTCCCAGGGCATTTTATTTTGTGACTTATTTTAAGAGCCATCATCCATCCACATACACACTTAAGTTTGTAATTTATGTTTATGCGAATTCATAAATATGGCATGGCTTGTTCCCAGGGAAACTTTAATAGCATAATCAAGGGAGACAGACTTTAATTTATAAAAATAGACTTTCTAGGTGATGTGTCAGGAATTGTCTATATACGATGAACTCCCATAGAGATTATGGGAGTGCAAATGAGACTGTTTATTAAAACCATTAAGTTTTCACTGAGTTATGCTAACTAACAATATGTCTATGGAAAAAGTAATTCATGCTCATTTAAAAGAGTAAGAGACTCAAGAGGAATAGAATTTCTTCCTGTTTATAGGAAAAGAATAGGGCTCCTTCTCTTCCTCTATCTCTATTTCTTTCTTCTTTCTCTCCCTGACCTGAGCTCTTATAACATGTCCAACCCTGTGCTAGATGCTGGTGACAGTATGTGGTAGATGTGGTCCATGAAAGATTCACGTATCCCTTCCATGGACTAGAGTTGTTATAGGAAGCAGTGATGATTCTACATTTCCCATATTCCTTTACATCTAGACAGGGCTCACATGACTGAATTCTGGTCACTGAAGTGTGAGAGGAAGGATAGGCCATTTTCCCATCAGCCTGGTTCTTACAGATAAATCAGAAAACTTGACCCACTTAGCTACAGATGCCTCACTTTGCTGTTTGGTTTCAAAGATTAGAAACGTTTTAGTAGGTTAATGAGAAGAAAACTAAAAAAACTGTCAGAGGGAAAAAGGAGGGACTTATTAGAACACTAGATTTTAAAGGTACCACTGAGACAGGGCAATGCTTTTAGGAGGTTGGGAAAGCGGCATTAAATAACATTGACTCACACCAAGAAAAGATTATTCTTTACCTAAATCTTTATAAGCTTGACACATGAAAGAGAAAGTCTCAATGCAGGTCTATTTCATCTTGGTACATTTCTATGTGTCTCTGCCTCCAGAGTGTGATGGTACCTAGCTAGTATTTACACTGTTTTACTTATATTTACTTTCATCATTATCTCTAAGTATAGAAAATTGCACTAATTTTCTGTTTATTGTCTTGATATGAAGTTCCTCTTTAAACAAAAAGTGTTAAGCAAACATATCTGGTCAATTTAAAGAACAGTATTAAGTAAATGGTAGCGGTGGTACAAGGATGTGGCTAAGATGAAGTTAGCATCTGAATGGCCAAATATTACCTTTTGGAAAGGTAGTTGAGAGAGATGCTGGGCTGTGTCAAGGAGCAGGGTCTTAGTATCCAGAGAACAGAAAGGGGATCCATGACACCCTCCACTTCTGCTCTATTGCTAGTTCTCTTCACACACGTGGTATATTTTGGTGACTCCCTGCAAGTCAACTTTCTCACAGTAGAAAATGGATACCAGCAGTACCCATGTTTTACAAGGAAGTGATTAATGACTTGTTCTCAGCTCCAACTTGACATTCCTTAGGAATAGGGTTCTTCTATGCATCAATCACTTATATCTGCAAAAGCAAAGATGATATTGGAGGCACATGACCATCACACAGTTGGGATCAGGATTAAGTTGGGAGAGAGAAAGGGACCCTGACAAGCCAGAGAGAAAAACATGCATGAATATGACATTAAAATGGAGGAGACTCTCTTTATGAAGAATTTAGCAGAGGCCAGGAGCAGTGGCTCACGCCTATAATCCCAACACTTTGGGAAGTGCAGAGAGAGGATTGCCTGAGTTCAGGGGTTCCACAGACCAGCCTGGGCTACTTGACAAGTCGTTGTCTCTATAGTAAATAAAAAAATTAGCTGGGCATGGTGGCATACACCTGCAGTTCTGGCTACTTGGGAGGCTGAGGCAGGAGGATCGCCTGAGCCCACCAGGTTGAGGCTGTGTTGACTGTGATTGTGACACTGCACTCCAGCCTGGGTGACAGAGTGAGATTCTGACTTAAAAAAATTCCATCAGATTCAGGCAGAGTAAAGATATTTGCAACATCTATTGACAAATTATTGATACCTTTGATATAGATATAGAATCCTTGTAAATCAATTTAAAAATTGGGCTATGAAGGTAAGCAGTTCTTTCACAAAAGGAGAAATCCAAGTGGCTAAACAGCTTATGAAGAAAGGCTCAGACACACAAAGATGAGGAACGTGGGTGTGAGCACAGCAGCGAGATCATCATCCACATCTGTTGGTTTGACAAACATTAGTAAGTAGATAATCCCAAGTGCTGGTGGATATTTGGGGAGACCAGAACTTACCTGCTCTGAAGCGCAGACACATGTTGGCAGAGTCCTTCTGAAAAGTGATTTGTAGCACTTGGCAAAATGAAGCATGTTTGTCCCAGTGAGAACACTCCTAGGTACTCAGCCCAGACGCATTCTTTCCAAGGTCTGCAAAGAAAAATGTATGAGGGGGGACCCAAAAAATCCCAGAATTTTAAAATAATTGTGTATTTATTCATACTTGCTTAAACTTCAGTCACCTTGAAAATACTCTCCATTTGATGCAATACACCTACTGAAACACTTTTTTCAGTGCTCAAAATAGTTTTTGGGCTTGTCAGTTTGGATGCCGCTTTGTGCTCCTGCTGTTTTTTGTTTCACTTCTTCCACATAGGCAAAGCATTTCTCTTTAAAGACTTTTTTTCATCTGGAAAAACAAACCAAAAAAGCGTCACTCAGGGTGAGATCAGGTGATGGGCACAGGGGTCATGTTGTCATTGACCAAAAACTGCTGATCATTCAGGATGGCATGGACAGGTATACTCGTAAGTTACCCATCATGAAATGAGCAAATGGGTTGAATCTCTAAAAAAAAAAAAATTTGTTGAAGCTGAATGCAGCCTCTTACAACAAAGTTAGCTGAAACACTGATGCTGATGGGTTCCTCAAATACTTACCTAGTAGGGGAAGCCTGTACCACAAGGGAGTTGCCCTTGCAAGGATAACTTTGTATCCCTCTCATACTAGGTTAGTCATTGCCAGGCTCTGGGTGAAAATGAGAGGAGAGAAATGAAGACAACCTGGGGGCCGTCACCAGGCGCAAGAGCAAGTGAAATGTGGCAGTTACATGCTGTGTGGGACACTATGCAGGAGCCAGAAACCACAACTCAGGTGTTCATACAGCCACTTGGGAAGATCTCCATGTAACATATCCGGGAAAAAAGTGGAAAATTGAATGCAATTTATGTAAATTAAAATGCATTACATACAAAGCAACAGGGCAAGGCACAATGGCTCATACCTGTAATCCCAGCATTTTGGGAGATCAAGGTGGGACGATTACTTGAGCTCAGGAGTTTGAGACTAGCCTAGGCAATATAATGAAACCTTGTCTCTGTAAAAGATAAAAAAATTAGCTGGGCATCATGGTACATGTCTGTAGTCCCAGCTACTCAGGATGCTGAAGCAGAAGGATGGCTTGACCCTAGGAGGTTGAAGCTCCGATGAGTTGTGATCCTGTCACTGTGCTCTAGCCTGGGTCCAGACTCCAATTCAAAAAAAAAAAAAGAAGAAGAAGAAGAAGGAGAATCAGAGTGGAAGGAGTAAAATTTAAAATAAAGAAACAGGCAGACAGGACGTTTGACAACTAGCCTAGACTGGGACTGAGAATCCGGTTAAGGGATATTAGAATTGTCCAGGTACAAAAAGATAAGCCTTGAATCAAGTCACAGTAGTGGAAATGGAGTGATGCCAAAGGATTCAGGGGACATTTTGGAGGAGGCAGAAATGATGGGACGAGTGATAACTGAACATGAGGGCGTGATGGAGAGGGAAGTGTCTAGAGTACTTCCTGTGTTTCTGGACGGTTGAGCGGGTGGTACTGGCATATCCAAGATAGAGAACCCTGGATGAGACTGGGTTTGAGATGAAAATAATACATTTGATTGTTAATACAGGATCAAATCATTGGTGTCCATGACAAAGTGTGCGAATGTTTTGCTGCAAATAAACTTTTGGGTGACACATCTGAGCAGACTTCCTGCCCAATATTACACATGCCAACATGCTAAATTAGCCTGTAAAATAGGAAACTGGGCATAGTGGCTCACACTTATAATCCCAGCACTTTGGGAGGCTGAGGTGGGAGGATTGCTGGAAGCCAAGAGTTTGAGACCAGCCTGGACAACATGGTAACACCCCATCTTTACAAAATCAAACTTACCAAAGCAAACAAAAAATAGATTTATTGAGATGTCATTAATAAAGAGCTGCACATATTTAACGTGTACAATGTGATGAGTTTGGACATCTTCAAACACCTGTGATATCATCACCACAATCAACGTAATTGACAACATATTCCAAAGTTTATGTGTGTTTCTTTGTTTTCTTGTGGTGGTTTGTTTTTGGTGAGAAGAAGTTGTAACATGAGATCTACCCTCTTAACACATTTTGAAGTGCCCAGTACCATATTGTTAGCGGGAGGCACAGTGCCGTACAGAGATCTCCAGACTTACTCATCTAGCATAACTGAGCCTTTACACCCTTGAAACAACTCCCCATTTCCCCTCCTCCAGTCCTGGGAAGCCACTATGGTATGCTCTGCTTCTAGGAGACTGGCAGTTTTGATATTTCATATAAGTGAAATTATGCAGTATTTGCCTTTCTGTGCCTGGTTTGTTTCATTTAAACTGATGTCCTCCAGGTTCCTCCATGTCGTTGCAAACAGTAGGTTTTCTTTCTTCCTAGGCTGCACAATATCCCACTGTATGTGTAGATCACAGTCTTCTTATCATTCCTCAATTACTTACCCTGCTCCATTCTGTTTCAAGGTCTTTGTCCCTGGTATTTGCTCTTCCAGTCACATAGCCCCACCTGGGTGCAAATGGAGTCTTCCTTTGTGCCCAGCTGGGGAGAGAAGTGGGTTTGCTGAACGAGTAGGCTTTCTTCCCCATGGTGGCTCTGCGCCAGCCCACCTGCACGACATCTACCCTCTGTTAGTTGTGGTCTGCAAGGTGGTGCTGCCCTGCTTTATGCATGTAACACTGAGATACAAGTATGAGACTGTTCTGCCTTTCTGCACAGATTGAAACGTGATTCAGCCTTCTCAACGAGCTTGGGTGGAGGAACTATTAGAAAATAGATACTATACTTGGAAATAGACACTATACTTGGAAATAAAGCTACAGATATATTTATTGAAGTTGACAGAGTGGACATGATCACACTTGTCCATCTACTGACACATGAATTATGCCATCATTTATCAGGTGCCCATGTTGTGTCCAGTATTGAATGAGTAACCATACTCCCCATCACATGGAACAGAGCACCCAGGTGAGCCTCATTCCATGATGGATGTGACAGGCTTTGTCTTCACTTACTAGTGTGACCCTGACTGACTAATTCCACCTCTGACTCTCAGTTTTCTCATCTATAAAATGAGGATAGTGATACCTCATGATGCAACACTCTTGCATAGAAGGTGCCTGGAGCAATAGCTCTCTTGGATGTTTAATGTCTGGGCTTTTGATTTTGTCGTCAGAGTTCAGACTGTGTGCTCTGAAATTCTCTATTTCTTTTTCTTTTAGGAATTTTTTTAAATTTTTGAGTTGGAGTCTCACTTTGTCGCCCAGGTTGGAGTGCAGTGGCACGCTCATGGCCACCCCAGTATCGACCTGCTGGGCTTCAGTGATCCTTCTGTCTCAGCCTTCCAAGTAGCTGGAACTATAGGCACGTGCTACCACGCCTGGATAATTATTATTATTATTATTATTGAAGAGATGCAGTCTTGTCAAGTTACCTGGGCTCATTTTGAACCCGCGCTCTTAGGCAATCCACTTGCCTCGGCCTCCCAAAGTGCTGGGATTACAGACTGAGCCACTGAGCCCGGCCTGAAATTCTCATTTTTGAAACTAAGGTTTGCCAACCATTGGTCCCAGAAGAGAAGGAAAAAAGCAGGTGACCGTTTAGGCCTCCACAATCTCACTTGACATGCATAAAGAGGAAGACAGTGCCCAAATCCAGGAATGGGGAAAGATGTTTACATATCTTCGAAGTTAATGTAATTCACATGGAAGGAAAAGGGTGCCTTGTTCTCTTCACTATTGACATTTAGACAGGACTGACCTTGGCAGTGAGAAAGAGAACTACATGCAGGCTGAGCTCTGAGGCAGCATGGTTTTACACCCCACTACTTTCTTCCTTCCCCTCCTTGTCCCCTGAAGCCTTCTGTGAGTCAGGGGCT
Source organism: Cephalopachus bancanus (assembly GCA_027257055.1). NCBI lineage: Eukaryota > Metazoa > Chordata > Mammalia > Primates > Tarsiidae > Cephalopachus > Cephalopachus bancanus. Next base: position 1,849,613 of record JAPVLO010000007.1, read on the forward strand.
ATATAATATAAAGAACCCGGATTCTGATGTCAGAATAAACTGTATTTGATTTCTGGTTCTCTCCTTTCTACATGTGAAAACGTGGATAGATTTTCCAACTTCTCTGGGCCTCAGTTTCTTATCTGTAGAATGGAGATAAGAATGCTCACCTTGAGGACTGAGTTATTCAAAGGATGGAAACCATCTGGCACACAGTAGCTGTCAGGATGTGGTTGTTCCATCCATTTCCTCCCTTTCTTGGGAGTCTAGACCTGTGCTAATATTGTAAAGCAGTTAAGTTTCTCATTTAAAGATTTCTTAGGTTTATTTTTCTTCTAATTTCATTCTCGCCTGGACTCCAGAAATCTCATTCCTGCCTCCTCATTTCTGGGTCTTCTTAGCTTTCTTTCACCCAGTTCCTCTTCTGGCCCGCCTTCTCCCGGCCCCGCCTCTCTTGGTTTTCCCCTCTTGGTTCCGCCTCTCTTCGCTCTCTCCTCTCTGGCCTGCCTATCTCCTTATCTCTTGCCTCCAGTCTTGCCCGTGGCCCTGCCCTTTCCTGGTCCCGCCCTCCTCTGCCCCTGCCCTCTCCTGGTCCCGTCCCTCTCCTTGTCTTCTGCCTCCAGTCTCTCTTCACTGCACCAAAGTGACTTTAAATCTGCCCCACTACACTCCTGCCCAGAAGTGCTCAGAGCTTCCCACTGCTCTTGAGATGAGGCCCACTCATCCTGACCTTGTATTTCAGGGTCAGTTTTCTCTCAGCAGATCCCGAGTGAACCCCATGTTCCAGCCATAATGAATGGTGTATCCAACTGCAAACACATCTCCTTGTTTGACACACAGGTTCTTTGCACTCACAGCGTCCTTGCCCACTTGGCTAACTCCTACTCATCCCGCAAAGCCCAACTCGTCTCTCAGGAGAGAAACCTTCTTGACCACACTGAAGCACAATTCCTCCCTCTCCTTGTTTGTCTCTGTTATTCCTTATTCATTGGTTCTCATGGCCCTAGTCGTACTGAATGAATCGACGCTGTCTGTGTGCTTGCCTGTTGTTCTGTACCAGACAGAAGTCCTCTGGGTGCAGAAGCTGCACTTTGTTATAATTTATTTATAGATTCATTCAACAGATATGTATTCAATGCCTCATATACCAGGCCTTGGACTGGCACTGAGAACTCAGAGAACAAAACAGACAAGGTACCTACTTGGAAGGTGCTCATGTTCTAACAGAAGAGTACAGATAGGCAGACAAACAGATGAAGGAGGAAATATCTGCTGGTGGTGAGCACTAAAGGAAAGAATAAACCAGCAGGAGGCAGAGTGGTAGGGTGGGGTGTGTAGGATATATGTTGGGAGGTCCGGAAAGGTTTCTCTGTTATAATAGAAGATACTAGAATGCTTGTTGACAAGAAGGAGGAGGAGGAATGAGGGGCACACATCCCTCTCTGATGCATGTAGCCTTGTGACTGGTGGCAGGGTCATTAGTGAGTAGCCCTATGTCCTTGTATTTTCAGAATGACAATTCTCAGATTGGATTCCAGTCCTCATGACGCTGACAAACGCTTATCTTTGTCAGCGCAACCAGGGATAACCCTATGGGTAGAAAGACCTGGTGAGGCGGTGCCAGAAGGGAGCAAACGTGAGTTCAACATCAGGGAATACTCTGGAATGATGAGTGCTGTGTGATGTCCTCATAATAATGGAAATTATGACAAAAATAGCCCTTGTCTTCCCTTCTTCTGCCTCACCTTTCACTGTTTCAAGAGTATATCCAGCAGGGTGCAGTGAGTCATGCCCGTAATCCCAGTACTTTGGGAGGCCAAGGTGAGAGGATTGCTTGGGTCCAGGTGTTTAAGAACAGCCTAGGCAACATAACAAGACTTGTCTCTACAAAAAACAAAAAAAATATTGGGCATGGTGACATGTGTCTGGAAATAAGACTTGGGAGACTGAGGCAGAAGGGTTCCCTTAGTCCAGAAGATGGAGGTTGTGGTAAGCCGGGATGGTGCCACTGCACTCCAGCCTGGGCAACAGAGTGAGACCCTGACTCAAAGACAAACCAAAAACAACAATAACAAAAAATAAGTACATCCATAGCCAATATGGTATTTGGATCTGTCTGCAGTCCTGTGAGATTATGAGCCCCATGTATGGGAAGGGCAGCTGGGACTCATGTGGGACTCATGGGAGTGCAGTGGGTTGGCCGGGGTCACACAGCTGAACCCAATACCCGTTGAATGCTGAAATCTAGGCTCTAGAAAGGATTGTCTCGGGAGGCGGTAAGCTCTCTCCTATATGTAGGCAAGGGGAGGCTCAGCGTCCCCTAGCAAGGAGATGGAGGAGGCTGCAGGGTGGGAGGTGGCACCTGCAGTCTCTGTCATCCCCTCTCAGGTCTGGGCTCCTCACTGTGAGACTGTGGGGACCAGACACATCTAGGTGCACAGTTGGCCCTTGCTTCCTTGCTCCCTCGACATCAGCAAGAACACAAGCCTGTCCTCCACCTCACCACCCAAGAGGCTGCTGCAGGCTTCTTGCTGGGTTAGAGGAAGGTTCGGGAGAGCAGACCCATGCTTTGCCATGTGGGCTTGGCATCTGACTGCTCAGCCCCATATCTGACATGCTGTCATCCCTGCACTCATAAGACTAGGGCAAAGGCTATACAACACAGATTTTTTTTTTTTGAGTCGAAGTGTCACTTTGTTGCCCAGGCTGGGGTTCAGTGGCATGCTCACGGCTACTACAGCCTCGACCTCCTGGGTTCATGTTGTCCTTCTGCCTCAGCCTTTGAAGTAGCTGGAACCACAGGTGCGTGCTACCATGCCTGGCTGATTTTTTTTTTCTTTTGAGCTGGAGTCTCACTCCATCACCCGGGCTGGAGTAAAGTAACATGCTTATGGCCACCCCAGTGTCAACCTGCTGGACTCAGGCGATCCTCCCGCCTCAGTCTTCCAAATAGCTGGAACTACAGGCATGCGCTACCGCACCTAGGTAATTTTTTGTTTTTATTGTAGACATGAGGTCTTGTCAAGTTTATGTATTGTAGAGATGAGGTTTTGTCATGCTGCCCAGGCTGTTCTCAAACCTCCGGACTCAGGCAGTCTTCTCGCATCGACCTCCCAAAATGCTGGGATTACAGGCATCAGCCACCACGCTCAGCTAAGAGATTTTTGATAATCATTTGAGGGGTGACTATTTGGTCCTCAGGCACAGTCAGCCATCTCCTGAAGTGTCTCCGGCATGCAGAGATGAACCTGGAATTGGCCAAGCAGGAGGGCTCAAGCAAGGTGTTTATGACAGGGCTCTGTATTAGAAGTCCAGGGCACCGGTGCCAGCTACCTCCTCCTACTCTCCTGGGCCACAGGCCTTTGTGACACTTTAGGGGGAGTGCACATCAGGGTCACCTGGTGGGGACTCTGAGATGCTTTATATCCTCAGGGGGAACTCGAGTGACCTCGCCAGGGAAATGGGGCCGTGGAGGTTGAGTGGCTGGGAGGTGGTCAGTTCCCTGCCTGTACCTGTCCCTGTCCCTGTAGCAAAACAGGGCCCTAGGCTTTCAAAAGTCCCAAGAGGCTCCAAGTCCCTGGAGTGCAGGCAGGCGAGTGTCCAGATCTGGGCTCTCCAAAAGCCAGTGCCTGTGACTTTAGGGCAGGCTTTCAATTTCTGCCATAGCCAAGGCTTGCTTTTCTGGAAGTTCCAGAGCCTGGAGGTGAGAGCAGGTGCCTGCAGGGGCTTTGAGGTCAGACAGAGCTGCTTGTGTCCTAGCTGCCTACTTGCAGGGAGAGCTTGGACACAGCCCTGTACCCTCTACACTGTAATGTCCTCATCTGTCGCTGGATCCAACGTTCCTGCAGGTGAGGATTAATGTACGAAAGGCACTTAGAGTAAGAGCTTGGCATGGGACAGCAGTTACTTACTATTATTATTGTTGTTATTGTTATTGGGGAAGGCATCACTGTCTTAGTAAGGACTGAGAATCATCAGCCTGAAAGTCTTTCTCAAAGAAGTAATGGCAGTGGCTCTCAGCAAGCACAGTATCCAGGCTTCTGGTAGCTGAGGTAGTACTGGGAACACCCGTTTGGCCGGTCCCTTGATGTTGGTCTTATCTGGACACTTGGAGTCTCTCTCTCTCTCTCTCTCTCTTTTAAGAGACAGAGTCTCACTCTGTCACCCAAGCCAGAGTGCAGTGATGCAATCATAGCTCACTGCAGCCTCAGTCTGCTGGGCTCAAGGTCTCCTGAGTAGCTGAAACTACAGGTGTGTGTCATCACACTCAGCTAATTAAAAAAAAAAAAAAACTTTTGTAGAGATGAAGTCTCACGTTGCCCAGGCCAGTCTTAAACTCCTGGCCTCAAGTGATCCTCCTACCTCGGGCTGGGATTATAGGTGTGTGCCACTGCACCTGGCTAAGTCTTCGAAAATGGAAAAAAAAAAAACCAAAAAACTGTTTATAATAAAAAATAGCAAAAAATAAACCTGATACTTAATGAATGTATGATATGTACCAGGCACCATGCTAAGTGCTTCCTAATTACTGATTCTTTTAATCTTTTCAACACCACCATACATATGTTTTTAACTTCATTTTGTAGATGAGGAAACAGAGGCACTGGGGGGGTTAAGCAATTTACTCTAGGATACAGCTTGTCATCTAACAAATTGCCCCATCCCTTAGCAGCTTACAGAAACAAATGTCTTATTTCACAGTTTCTGTGGGTCAGGAATTCTGTGGGTCAGGATTCACTGGGTGGTCCCGGGTCAGGGTCTCATGAAGCTGTTGTTGAGATGCTGCCTGGTACCACAGACCTCTGGAGGCTGGCTGGAGCTGAGGATCTTTTTCCAGAATGGCTCACTTCACAGAGGCAGGTGGGTGGCCTTAGGCCTGGCCACAGGGAACTTTCTGGGACTGTGTGGGCGTCCTCATGACATCATGTTCTCTTTTCCTAGAGTGAGTGATCCAAAACAGCACGACGGAGCTGAGATACCACCGACAACCTCATCTTGGAAGTCACGTGCTGTAATTTCTGTTTCATCCTGCTTATGAGAAGCAGATCACCGGGCCCAGAGGATACTCCAAGGGAGGGGAGTTAAGGTCCAGGTTTTGAGGAGAGTGTCAAAATGTGTGCCATCACATTTCAAAACCACGGTAGTAAGACGCCTTGTTGGGATTCAAACCTAAGTCATCCTGACCCAGAGGCCCCCTGCTGCCTCCCGGGCTACCCCCCACCCTCAGAGTTGATATGACATTGTTGACCAGTTTCACAGGTGATGGTAGGCATCATCTGAGGGTGCCTGGAGCGTCCGGCATCAGGGCTGAGCTGCCCTGACCTGGACCTTAGTATGTATTTTTATTGGAAAACTGGTGGGTCGGAAAGGGGACTCCGTTGCTAAGGTCACTCTTGTTCTCAGCTCATCGGTGGCCAGAGGACAGTGAGGAGCTCAGTCACTTAGAACACCAGGAACAAAGGGTGTGTGTGTATGTGTGTGTGTGTGTGTGTGTGTGTGTGTGTGTGTGCGCGCACATGTGTGTGCGTTGTGGGCAGTGGGTATGGGGATCAGGGTTTTGGAGGTCCTGGTAAGGGACATGGACTTCAAACTATGGGTGAGGTGGAGCCATCATAGGAATTCAAGCAAAGGAGTGATGAGGTCTGAGTCAATCTTTAGAAGGAGTTGTAGGGTGGAGGGTGGGGTGGGAGGCTGAGGTTGGAGACAAGACAGTGGGTGCACCAGGTCTGGGACACTGTGGCCAGTCCTGGTCCTGGGAATGGAGAGGAGGCCTGTGAAGGGGACTGCTGCTGGGATTTGGTAACTAATGGACCCTGAGGCCAATGAAGAAGGGAAGTGTCCAGGATGATACCTAGTTATTAGGCATGGGTGACGGGTGGGTGCCGATGTCCTCACTGAGGGAAGGACCCAGAAGAAGGAGCTGGAAGGAAGGATGATCTGCTCTGATCATCCTGAGGGAACTTCCTGGGGTCCATCCATAAGCAAGGCCCAGGAGGACTGGACTATTTGTGTCTAGAGCCCAACAGCACGGTTGGGGCTGGGGAGCAGGATCAGGGTGTTGTGGGTACCCTTGTGGTGTGGGAAAATAGGCACGGTCTTGGAGGGCAGACAGCCTTGAACTCTGAATGTTAATGTTCTCTGAACCTCATTGTCCTCTGCTGTAAGTTAAGGGTAAACATTGTCCTGAAAACCATGAATGCATAATGTATGCAGAATGCTGTAGCATACAGTTGGCACCCACATCTGCTCCAAGTCCCAGAAGGCCCAGGGAATTGTGAGGGGCATGGGCTAGAATTAAGGGACTGTTCACCCCCCCCCACGCTACATTCTGTGTGTATCTGATTCTTGCCAAAAACAAGGCCCTGCTCCCACCAGTTCCCAGCGACCAGCTGTGACTCATTTCTGCTGCCTTTGTTTTGACTGGTGCCTGATGTAGCCTGGCTCTGCAATGATGCAGATGCGGAGGCTGTTGCTAGGCAACCGGGCTACTGCACAAATCCTTCAAGGCCTTTGCTCCACTCAGCCCTCAGCCCTGAGTTGCTAACAGTGGTTGACTTAGACCTGGCTGTAAAAATCAGAGGGGCTCTTATATGAGTCCAAGGATGCATTAGGGTAAGGAGCATGCGTGTGTGTGTGTCGGGGAGAAAAAGATAAGCAACTGTAACAGCTTCCACTTACTGAGTTCTTGCTTTGTGCCTGCCACTGTGCATGGATGAACTCACTTCATTTTCTATAACACTCCCCAGATGCATGTTCTAAACCATTCCTGTCTCACAGATGAAAAACCCAGGACTTGTGGGGGAGGGTCTGTCCAAGTCCACCTAAACACGCAGTGGTGGTGCTGAGATGGAAATCTTTCGCATTGTGCCCTGCAGAGCATTCTCTGCAGCACAGCCAGAGGGGTGTAGAAAACAGACAAGATCATGTGCTGTTGCTACAGCCCACCTGCGCTGCCCAGTTCCCTGAGGACCAAGCCCACACTCCTTACATGAAGCCAGGGGTTGCGGAGCTCTCTGAAAGGCTTCTGTGCTTCTCACACCCTCTTTTCTGTATCTGCTTCTTTTTCTCACAGTGTCATCCTCAGAGCAGGTGACTACCTAGCCCTAACCTGGGATGTTTTGGCTCAGATAGGGCCTTCCTGTCCCAGGCTCCTGGTCTAACCCCCTGCCCCACCTACTCATGTGGCTTCTCTATCAGACACTGCAAATCCATGTCTTGCTCATGACTTTTTTTCTACTCCAGCATCTGGCCCAGGACCTGGCACCCAGGAGAGGCCCAGCACATAATTTTTGAATGAATGAGTGTCTGGAAGGTGGATGTGTGAGTTTGTGAAGTGAGCGTCCAGCATCTTTGGTCTTCTGTTGATTTGGGAGGAAGCAGTGCATTAAAGTTTAATCTGTCTCTGTTCTGGACCAGACATTGATCTGGGAACCAGTGCATGTCATCAAGAAAGTGTGCACACCTTGCAAACAGCCCATTTTGCAGGAGAAGAAAATGAAGCTTAGAGATGGGCAGTGACTTGCCCAGGGCTGCACAGCTTGTGATGCACGGTGCCAGGATCCAAGACCAAGTCTCTCTGGCTCCACAGCTCTGCTCTGAAGCCCCCAGTCTCTTTGAAGGGGTCTTAAAACCAAACTGTGCAGAAATAAGAGTCCTGACATTTTCACATTTCCACAGTGTTTGCAGACACCTCCAGATCGGAGACACCACCTGTCAGAGAATGAAAAGGCCAAACAAGAGGATGGGTGGAAGTGGCTTGTGGAGAATGGCAGGGTCGAGGAGTCATGGAAAACGAGGAGAGAGAGTTACAGCCCTGCCCGGCACCAGGACCAGCCTCCTCATGTTCAGTGAGACCACTGACCCCAAACCAATGCATTGCTTGTTCAGAGATCAAGGGGCTGGCACAGATACCTTCACTTCTGTGCTCCCAGCAGCCTGGTCACTTGACCCTGCACCCCCAGGAGCTGGGTAAGGCCTCTCCAGGCCAAGAAGGGACTGTGGCCACCATGGGCTGCAACAGCTCTTCTCAGAAAGTGGGCAGGGGAGGCCAGTCATGGTGACTCACACCTGTAAACCCAGCATTTTGGGAGGCTGAAGCAGGGAGATCGCTTAAGCCTAGGAGTTTGAGAACAGCCTGGGCAACATAGTGAGACCCCATCTCTACAAAGAATTAAAAAAAAATAACTGGGCATGGTGGCATGTGCCTATAGTCCCAGCTATCGGAGAGACTGAGGCAGGAGAATCGCTTGAGTCCAGGAGGTCGAGGCTTTGGCGAGCTGTGATCATGCTGCTGCACTCCAACCTGATCAGCACAGCAAGATCCAGGAAGGAAGGAAGGAGGTAGGAGACCCTCCAGAGAATGAAGTCAGAGAGCTCTGGTCAGCCAAGTGATGGCAGGTAGTGAGGGTGAGTAGTAGTGGGGTGGCAGTGGCCAGCCCAGGGCCAGTTCTGGGACAGGCTGAGACCATTTCTCCTTCTTCAGGGCAGCACCAGAGACAGCTTCCTTCCACCATGACCTCCATGATCTCATTTCATCTCTAAAGAAATGAGGTTAATGAGCTCTACATCACAAAGGCCTCCGAGCCTTATTCATTCATTCATCCCACATGTTTTTTTGAGCATCAGTTAGGCACTAGGCATCTCCATTTGGGTGCCTAATTGGCATTGCAGACCCTCCCCAGGCCCTTCTCCCAGTCTTCCTGCTCCCTCAGTAACTCCCCATCCCCACCAGGAGGACCCCTCTAGAGTCTTCTTTTCCACATCCTGTGCTCCCACACCTTCCTACTTCCTCCCCTTCCAACATGCCAACCCCAGCACCCCCTCCCTGGTCTTGGTGGCCCTCATCTCAATAGGACATTTGCATTGACTTTGAGATTGGTACCCTGCTTCTTCCACGCTCCTATTATTATTATTATCATCATTATTTGAGTCAGGGTCTTATTCTGTGGCTCAGCCTGGAGTGCAGTGGCACAATCACAGCTCACCACAGCCTTGACTTCCTGAGCTCAGGCAATCTTCCTGCCTCGGCCTCCTGAATAGTTGGGACTATAGGTACACGCCACCACACCTGGATAATTTTTGTATTTTCCGTAGTCATAAGATCTCACTATGTTGCCGAAGCTTACCTCAAACTCCTGGGCTCAGTATCAAAGTTCAGGAATTACAGGCATAAACCATAACTCCCAGCTGACTCTCCCCTTTATAAATTGCAACTTGGCTCATGTCCAGCCCCCTGATGCAACTCTTCTGTGGCTTCCTGGAGTCCTTAGAAGGACAGGATTCCCCCACTCAAGGCTGCTTGCCTGAGATGTATTGTCCTCTGCTCACTTCTCCCCACCTTCCTACCTGTCTCAGGGCCTTTGACTGTGTGTGTCTTTTGTGTTCTCTCTTTCTGTTGATATTCATGCCTTGGCCCATGCCACTCTCTCCATGGTCTCTATGGAGTCTTTTCTCTCCTGGTCACTCTCTCTCCCATCACCCTATTTTATTGATTGGTAACTTATTTAATTTCTTGTTTCTTATTTTTTCTCCCCATAATGCTATAAACCCTGAGAAAGCAGAAATGGGTCCTGTTGTCAGCACCTAGGACAATGCCAGGCACCCGCACAGTGCCTGGCATTGTCCTAGCTCTAGGGTGCGATTCACATCAAAGTCTATATGAAAGATGCTCTGGAATTGTGCAGCACACAACTTGTGCAGCTGTACATGGCAGCCCTGAGGGTGCAGCAACAAGCAAAATAGAAACGTTCCTGACCCCACAGAGGTTTAAAGGGCTTAGTTCAACAATTTGAGCCTTTTATAATAGTAAGTGCCAGACATTGGAAGACACTTCACATTTATTATCTACTTTTTTCATGAAAATGCCATTTTACAAATTAGGAAATTGAGGTTCAGGGAAGTGAAATGATCTGCCTTAAACTCACCTGGTAAGAGGCAAAGGTGGGACAGGAACACTCTTCAGTCCAGTGGTAAAGTGCAGGTCCTCAGAGCTGCACAATATGAAGGTCCTTGTCCCCATGAAGCCCTCTCTGTTTTCCCAAGTGAGGATCTATTAATTGTTCACTTATCATGTGCCCATTATGATGACAAGAAGTTCACATGCACTTTTCTTCTCATGTTTTAAATCTCACAACAACTGGGGACAGGGACCCGACGAGGAACTTTCCTGAGGTTGCGTGAGAGCAGAGGCAGAGCTGCAGATGGGAGCCCCGCTCATTGGATTCCCAGTTCTTCCCACGACATGGCGCTGCCCAGGAATGATGGTCAATAAGTTTGGCAGCTGCTGTCATGGAAGAATGAACAGGATGCCCACCGGGGGCGGGAGGGAAAAGGAAAATGTCATCCGCCACTGGGAGTGTGCCATGAATTGCAGAAAACAGCCGGGACGCAGAGGCAGAAAGAGTTCCCAGTCAAACTCAGGCATCTCAGAGGATGGGCCAGGGCATGTGAACTCCAGGCTTGAGGCTGTCATCAGAGGTGGTCAGAACTCAGGTCTCCTGACCCCCGAAGGCCAGGCCTTTTCCTAGCCCAGGCCCCTGGATGATTTATATATTCTTCTCTCCTCCCACACCTGATGACCAATCGAGACATTCATTAGACACAAGCTGGAACCAATAGGGAGGGTGATACCCAGCAGCCCAAGTCCTGCTGAGTTAATTCACGCTGGAGATTCCTGGAGGAGTAAAAGGAAGAAACAGATGCATTTCTTCTAGATGCTTCCATCATCTAAATGAGGATTCCTGAAATGTCAATGACTCAAGGGAAGCGAGCATTTGGGGGACTCTGCCTCCAAAGATTTTAACTGCATGTGAAGTTTTCTCTGCTGTGTGATGCTAGGCTCATTCGGCTCCTCCACAGATGCCCCAGCTGCCATCCTCTATCTGTCTCAGCAAATGGCACTTCTTCCCTACTTGTTTACCACCAAGAGCTGAGGGGATTCATACCTCCTTCAACCAGTGAAGTCCCCACATTCACTTAATCATCAAGTGCTGCTAATTCTGTCTCCAAAAAATCCAGTCCTGTGTGTGGCCCTCTATTCCCTGAGTCTGCCTACCTTCAAGGTTTTTTCCTGATTGTGATACAGCTGGATTGATCCATTTGTCTGTCCATTCAACTATCTGTCCATTCACTCACCCATATACCCATTAATCCACTCAACCATCTATCCACCCACTCACCCACTCACTCATCCACCCCACCTACTCACCCATCCATTCATCCTTAATCCAAAATTAGCCAAAGCCATGTCAGTACCTATAAAGCCCCGGTGAAGGAACACCTGCCTCTCTCATCTCCTCCACTAGCCCTCCCTTTCTTCCTAGGCCAGAGTTGCTCAACTTATTTTCAGTTTATCCAAGAAGGCTCTCAATTTGCTTCTCAGGGAGTTCACCTAAGTACACAGTTAGTTGTAATTCCAAACGGGTGTTGTGTAAGGGAGCCTTGGGTATGAGGGGGAGAGAACCACTCATTCTCTCTGGGCTGGGACAAAAAGGTGACATTTTAGCAGAATCTAGAAAGCTTATTCTCCTGAGGAGGTGGCTGAGGTGAATCCCAGGCCTCCAAAGAGCTTCTAAGCAAGGGCCCCAGGAAGTTCTGGAACCGTCTTCAGGGCTCTAGAAGGGCAGTTTCCAGAGAGACCTTTTAGTGTTCAGTTCTTCAAACTGGGCAGACTTTATTCCAAACATCAGTTATCCCAAACTTAACACCCTTGTCGGGACTGGCAGAGGTGGCACAACCCAGACAAGACTTGACAAGGAGGAAGTGGGAGGAGGGATGCCCCAGTGTCTGCATCTGCCAGTGGATAGAATCATACCTTCTCCATCGTGTCTGTGGGAGGATTAAATAGGGTCATGGCTGACTGCATCCTGCCATAGGAGAAGATGGCAGGGCGGGGATGGAGCCAACAAGCAGAATCAGGTATGTGCAGAGCCGAGCTTGCCCTATTGTGGAGAGTGGGCTTGGGAACCCAATTGCCAGTGTCTGAATCCCCCTCTATCACTGACTAGTATGAAATCTTGAGTAAATTGATTATCCTGGTGTATCCTGCCACTTCCCATATCTAGGCACACACATCAAATAGTCACATTTATTCATCACCCTGGAGAAAACAGATGAGTTTGCTCACAGTCAGGAACTGACATTCTCCAATGCTCAGGGCATCAAGACTGTCTCAGCACATCCCTCGCCCAACAGGCGTACTCTGAGGAGAGCATCACATAACCTCTCTGAGCCTTGGGTTTCTTATCTGTGAAATGAGGGTGATGACAGAAACAGTATTCTCCTCCTAGAGCTAAAGTGAGGATAATATGAGAACCCCGCCCTCCACCAGTGCTTCCACCAGAAGAAGAACTCACTGCTCACTCCCCATTCTTCTCATTTATTCTGTACCCCTGCTCTGCTACTGAGCTCAATTTGTTCTCTGCCCTGTTCTGCCTCCAGTCAGCTTCTGATGACTTCCAAGAGCATCCTTACCCAATCACCCAGCCCCTCTCTGTTTCAAGGAATGACAGAACATTGCTTCTGGTTATGCATCCATCTCTGGTGAGTCTGAGGGACTCTGTGCCAGATCAACACCAGGGGCCTTGGCCGTGGTGGCTACACGAAGTTGGGAGGGAGTTACACACACACCTGGAAGTGGGGAGAGAAATATAAGCACGCATGGGAGAAGGGAGAAAGAAGAGTAAGATTATTTACTAAATGGTAGGCTCTGTACATGATCTCATTTGCTTCTCACAATAATCCTGTGGAGTTTCTGCTATTATTAACACTTTCTATCAGCAGATGTTGAAGCTGAGATGTACTAGGGGAAGGTAATTTCCTGAGTTTACCCAGCTGCTAAGAGGCAAAAGGGGCTCATATCCATATCTGTATGGCTTCTGGGTTGAGTGGTCATCCATCCACATGTCCATGCATCTCTCCATCTGGACATCCATCCATCCATCCACCCATCCAGCCACCCATATCCATGTGTCTCTTCATCCATTCATCTGTCTGTCCATCCGTCCATTCATCTACCCCCCATTCAGCATTAGAAAGTCATGTCAGTGCCTAAAAAGCCCTGGTAAAGGGATACCCTCTCTTTTTCATCTCCTCCACGCCTCCATTTTTTTCCTGGGCTGAAGCTGCTCCCAGCTTCTTTTCAGTTTATCCAAGAGGCCCCTCAATTTCCTGTCTCAGGAACTTCACATAGGCTCTTCCACTCTGTCTAGTTGGAGTCTTCTCCTGTTTCAGGTTCCAGCTTCAATGTCCCCTCTCAGAAAAGCCACACTTGATTACCCTTCCTAAAGTATGTTCTTTCTCATTATTCTGTCATGGAATCAGGTTTGTTTCTTGCCCAACCATTGTCAAACATGTATTAGGTGATTACAATGTGTCAGACCCTGTTCTATTATTCTATATAATCTTCATAGCAACTCAATGGTTATTATTGCCTCCATTTTACAGAGGAGGAAACTGAGGCTCTGAGAGTTTGTGTTTATTCATGTATTAGACTGCTATCTTTCTTTCCAGTTATATTGTAATCTTCATGAAGGCATAGCCATTGACTAGCCCATAATAGGTGGCACATTACATGTTTGTTGAAAGAATGAATCCCAGGTTCTGTGCTGGGTGATGGAGAAGAATGAGACATTATATGCTGGGAAAGAGGAACAAATTATTTCAGGACCACACGGCCAGTACTGTAAAAGGCACCCATATAACACATCAGCTGAATCCAGAGGAAGAATTCATATGCCTGGGAGATCTTGGAGGGCTTCACAGAAGAGACAAAATTTAAGGCAGATTAAAAAAATATAAAAACAACTTATAAAAGACCAATACATCAACTTTATTGAGGTATAGTTTAAATAAATTGCATGCATTTTAAATATGAAATTCAGTGAGTTTTAACAGAAGTATGCACCCATGAAACAAATGTCAAAATTAATATACAAAATTATTTCCATATTTCCAAAATTATTATTCACACTCCTTGACACTCCTTGTTTCCTTCACCCACCCAACAGTCTCAGGCTTCTGTTGATCTGATTGTCATCATTATAATTTTTAATTTGCCTTTCTAGCTTTTGTTAATATATAAATGGAATCATGTAGAACACGTATGGGTACTTCTAATCAGCATACTATTTTTAAAAAATTACAGTATGACAGACATACAGTAAAATTCACACTTTTTAGTATATAGTTCTTTGACTCTCTTCCAAAAGGTGCCTGCTTTTAGTCACTCTCCAGAGTCTTTAATTCAGTTGTTTTTTTAATAGTCTGCCCATAGTTTGTAGTTGTGATTTCTGGGGAGATTGAAGTCTTGGGAGTTAGCTCACTATACTCTAAGCAGAATTCCAAACTAGATTTTAAAGGAAAATTAGATGTTCTTTATGTAGAAATAGTGGGCAGGGACATCCAAAGCAAAAGGATCAACACATATGAAAACATGGAGGTAGCCGGGCTTGGTGGCTTAGCCTGTAATCCCAGTGCTTTGGGAGGCTGAGGTGAGTGGATTGCCTGAGCCCGCGGGTTCGAGACCCTCCTGGGCAACTTGGCGAGACCTCATCTCTACTATAAGTCAAAAATTAGCTGGGTATGGTAGTGCATGCCTGTAATTTCGGCTACTTGGAAGGCTGAGGCGGAAGGATCGCAGGAGCCTAGCAGGTCGAGGCTGTGGTGGCCGGGAGCGGCCACTGCACTCCAGTCTGGGTGACAGAGTGAGACTCCAATTCAAAAAAAAAAAAAAAAAAAAGAAAACAGAGAGGCAGGAAACAGTGTGATAACCCCAAGCTTTCCTTATGATAGTGTTCCTTTAAGTAGATATACGAGAGTAATGGCTCACATTGGTTATATAGCTATGGTTTTTGGCATCTCTACAGTCTGCTTTTTCCCCTTGAGAGAATAATTGAGATAATGAGGCCTTTAAATTAATCTTTCTGAATATAGACAAAATCCTACCATACACGCTGTCCTCCACACAGCCCCTTAGCCATCAAAGGCAATGATACATGTCGAGCCCAATGCTGGAGATGAGGTCTGGAAACTTATTTCTGGCATCCAGATATTGTTAAAAGAAATAGATCATTTCCTGTTTCTTTAAAATGCCTTTCAGATTTCTGTGACACATACATGAATTTATATAGAAGAGGATTGGCAGTAAGCTCAGTGTCAATGATTTAGAATGTGCCACTCTTTGCAACCCTCTTCCCTCATCTCTTTGCTGATGCCAAGGCTACAGGGGCATGTGTAGCATGGCTCGCGCATCAGGAACGCAATCTGCACATGGTTCAACGCTGTGGCCAGGAGCTCTTTCTGATGCGATCAAAAACGACTCTGCTTGGTTCCCAGGAAGTTCACAAATGCACCATTGCAGAATGAAAAGCAGAAATAAGAGTTAATTCATCCCATCTGATCCATGCATTCTTTGCTGACCTTAGTTAAAATAATTTTTGAAAATTACACTTCGAATGTGCAAAAAGTTTGATTACTGACTATTTATACAGACTTAAACAAATAAAAGAATAAGTGAACCTAGGTGGCTGTTTCCACACTACACACATCTGCCTGTAGTGTTGGGAAAGAGAAATCAGAATCGATTCACAAAAGACGGACATGTTTTATTTATGGAAGTGCTGACTGACCTTGCTTTCATCAGTTAGGATTTACTAGGAAATAAATAGTCCCTTTGTGAGGTTTTTTTTCCAAGCTCCTTTTCCTCTTTAACCTCTTTTTGTGACAGCTGATGCTAAGGCTACAGAGGCCTGTGCAGTGGATAAGGCTGCTCTCACCCCTGCTCCTTCCATGGCAAGGAAGGTATGGTCTCCGCCCCTGGGGGCAGGGCACACAAACCTGCCTCTCCTCCGCTCTGGCTGCCACAGAACTTGCACCCCTGGCAGTGCAGCTTACCTTGAAGACAGTGGAATGTGGGCATGGGGATGCCGGGGTCACTCTCCATTCCCAGTTGTACCCATCTGACCCAGCATGTCCTTGGGTACCTGGGTCTGTGGGGGTGGAGGCAGTATGAACTGTGGAAGGTCAGGCTCATCTCTGACCCTTCCTGCCTGCATCAAACTTCTCCACAAACCCTCCAAGGACGTCTTATCTCACTCAGAATAAAATCCAGAGCCTACAAAATGGCCTGTCAGGCCTCCCACAATCTGGCTCCTAGGCACTTTGGGGATGTCATCTCCAATCACTGCTGCTGTTCCTATGGTGTCCGAGCACGCCTTTACCTCAGGCCCTTTATACATGTTGTTTTTGCTGCCTAGATCACGTACTTCACTTCCTTATTTCCTTCTGTCCAGGGTCAGCTCCTCAGAGAGGCCCTCTCTGATTACAGCCTCTCTCCTCAGTTTTATTTGCCTGTGAGCCCTTGTCACCCCTTGGCATATTATATTTTTGTTTGTTCATTGTGTGCCCCTCCCCACAAGAATGTTAGTTCCATGAGAGCAGAGACTTTGTTTTGTTCACTGCTATATCCCCAGCTTTGTGACTGGCAGAGCCTGGCACATGGAAGATATTTTAAAAAAATGTTGAAGGAAGGGGAGAAAGGAGGGAGGAAAGAAGGAGAGAAGGAAGGTAGAGGAAGTGAAGGAAGAAGGAAGAGGAAGGGAGGGAGGGAGGAAGGGAGAGAGGAAGGAAGGAAGGAAGGAAGGAAGGAAGGAAGGAAGGAAGGAAGGAAGGAAGGAAGGAAGGAGTGACTGACCAACTATCTCTATTTCTCTCATTCTCAGTTTCCTCATCTTTAAGATGGGAACAATGACACCAACTCACATGTTGTGAGGACATGAGTTCTGTTGCTGCATAGAACAAGGAGAGTTCCTACTAATGGTGGGAACAACATACTAATGGTAGAAACAACTCCCACTTTTTGAGTGATTGCATGTGCCAGGCAGCATTGTGTAACAGGTGCCATGTTGTGTGCACTTACTATGTGGCAAAAGGGTGCCAGAGAAATGGTCCATGGAACACGTGGCTGCTTTCTCTCACTACCAAGAAGAGTTGAGTGGCAGAGAACTAGGAAGAAAGAGGTTTACTTGTGAATTCAGAATTCAGGGAGTCAGAACTTAGCTCATCTAAGTCTGCTTGCTTACCCTCTTGGATTCTACAGTTCATATTTATAAGCATAAGCATTGAGGTTTGTTATAGATTAACATAAAACTACATGATTTACAAAGCATTCTATAAGATTCTAGTTACAGCTATATTTTGTCTGGTATGACATTTATGGTCTATTCCTTGTGCTTATTACTGTGATTTTCATTTTTCAGTAACTGTGAGCAAGAGGGTTTAGCAGGGCTTACTACAAAGCAAGACATTATTCATGGTGGTACATCATTAATCAATGGTTACAGAACAAAGAAGTATGCTGGTTACAGTTACAAGATTAATATAGCTTTATTTCTAACTTTAACTGTGGATCATAGAGATGAGTAACAATCTATTTTACTAACTAATACAATCATGGGGTTAGTGATTCATCTGCTACAGGAAGGGTCAGCACAAACTTAAAATTGGAAAAGAGAATTAAGGAGGTAAAATTCTTATTCATATTACTTAAGGAGGGCAGGTGTGTGCAGGGCAGTAACTCTAAGCAACCAAACATTATAACAATAATGGATTAGTAGTAATGGGTCTCTTTATCCCTAGTCCTGTGTGGGGGTCGTCTTCTCTGTGGGTGCCCAGGGCCTGATTGGATTGGCCCAACAACTGTTCCAATGAGCTGACACCCACCTGTGAAGTGTTTAGCTCCCATCCTGGGACAGAGCTAAATGCTGTTATCCTCTGAGTTTGATCATGGAGGGGACTTCCCCACCCTCTGTTGAGCTACCCCACACTCTGTCACACAGTAAACTTGGTGTGAGTCAAGACTTAAAGCATCCCCTGCCATACTTCATTCATTCATCCACTCATTTACTCATCCATTCATTTAGGCTTCATTCAAGAAATATTTTCGGAATATCTACCATGTATCAGACACTGTTGAAGGATGTAGCAGTAAACAAAATGAAATCCCTGCCCTCATGGAGCGGACAGCTGACATTTTTGTGGGGAGACACAATTAACGAGTACAAATATACTGTGGCAGGTGGTGACAAGTGCTCTGTCTTGGAGGCCAGAACAGGGTAGGAGAGTGAGTCCGAGGACAGGAGTTCACGGCAGAAGCCAGATGGCATAAGAAGCTTCAAAACATCACCTGGGACCCCTGAGTAAAGTTCCCCAGGGCCAACCCTGCCATTCATTCAGTAAGGTTATCCTGGCTCCAGAGGCTGCCCCCACGTCAAACCTGGTCTCGGAGAGGTAGTCCCCAGAGATGTGTTGTTCTTAGTCACATGGCCCCAGGGATGCTAAAGTCCTCTACTTCATGAGCTATGCTGAATGGGGCTCTCTGGTTTGTTGAGGGTTGTCTGTTCTGGGTAGAAGCTGAGGTTGGAGCACGACCTGAAAAATATTAGGAACTTAAGGATCATATGAGGGTGAGTGTACTGGCTGAGATGCTCTTAGGAGGGTGAGAGGTACAGGGCAGGGACAAGAATTTGAGGATACATCCTGTGTATCTTTTGGTGTGGCAACTGACCAACAACTTAGCCAGTCTTCCAGGACCTGAAAGGCGCGGGGGAGACAGAGTGGACAAACCCAGGTTCTACCCTGAGATTCTCCCAGTCCAACAGTGCATCCTCCTGTCAACAGTAGCTCTGTCCGGGGACCAGAGGAGAGGAGGGGAGGGGCTTCCCTGCCTGTTCACCCTGGGAGCTCTGTCTGCACACTCTCTCCAGCCTCTGAATGTTCTCTTACTTTTCCCTCCCTGCCTGGGGAAGTCCAATAAGGGCTTGAAGTTGCAGCTTAAGGATTATTCTTCGGTCAAGATTTCTATGACCTACTGCAGCTGGGAAGATCCTTCCCTTTGAGCCTTCATAGGGAGGCAGAATCTATCTATGTATCTATCTTCTATCATCTATCTATCATCTATTTATTTAGAGACGAGGTCTTGCTTGGTTGTCCAGGCTGGTCTCAAACCCCTGGGATCAAACAATCCTCTCACCTTGGCCTCCCAAAGTGCTGGGATTTCAGGTGTGAGCCACTATGCTAAGCTAAGAGGCAGAATTTAAGAATGTAAATCAAAATTGAAATTCTAAGCCCCCCACTGACTAAATGCACTCCCTCTGAGCCAAGAGAAACCCGAAAAACTAAATTCCAGACTATGATAGAGAAGGAAGTTGGATACACCCCATTATACCACCTCTCCTGTGGAGTTTAGGCATAATTGACTGGCATTAGCATTAGAACAGAGAGTATAAGACTGATGAAACAGACTCTGTGGCAATAAGGCACCAAAGTTCAACCCGACTCTGGTATAACATCACATGACAGATAGCAGGTCTTAAGGGAAATAAAAATATTTTACTCCCAATTATATTTTTGGACATATTTTGAAATAGCCCTGCAGAGCCATCTTTTGTGGGAAAATATTTGCATCTGTAGAGACTCTCCATTCATATAGTCAGATCTTTCCTTTTCCAGAACTTCTTGGATACAGGGGGCTTAACTGAGAGTTTGACATCTGTAAAGTCTGCATAAGAGACACGTATCATCTATTCTAAGAGCTGCCACCAAGGAGCCTTTATCTACGTAATAGGAACTGTTGTCTTCACAGCCCCCTTATCTTAACTCAGACATTCTTTTCTACTGATTTCAGGTCTTTAGACAATAGCTTAACTCTCTCAATCAATCTTTTTTTTTCTGAGTTGGAGTCTCACTCCATCGCCCAGGCTAGAGTGCAGTGGCATGCTCATGGCCACCCCAGCGTCAACCTGCTGGACTCAGGCAATCCTTCTGCCTCAGCCTTCCAAGTAGCCAGAACTACAGATGCATGCTACCACATCCAGCTAATTTTTTGATTTATTGTAGAGACAAGGTCTCGCCAAGTTGCCCAGACTGGTCTCAAACCCGTGGGCTCAGGCAATCCATTCACTTCGGCCTCCCCAAGTGCCGAGATTACAGGCTGAGCCACCGAACCCGGCCATCAATTAATTGCTAACTAGGAGATCCCTAAAACTCACTTGTGACTCATAAGCCCTTATTTTTAACATGTCTTGCCTTTCCTGACTGAACCAATATATACCAACATACACAAAATCATGTGTAATGATTTATGCCCTTACCTGTAAATTTCTATCACCCTAAAATGTATAAAACCAAGCTGTAACCTGACCACCTTGGGCACATGTCCTCAGAATTTCCTGAGACTGCAACTCAGGCCATGGTCACTCATATTTGACTCAGAATAAACCTCTAAATATTTTGCAGTTTGACTTTTTGTCAACAAGAATATGAGCTTTGGAGTCAAATGTGGCTGTTCAAGTCTCACTCTACCACCAGTCACTGCCATGTAGTCCAGGGAAGTTGTGTCACCCCTCCAAGCCTCATTTTGCTCATCTGTAATGATGATAAAGAATACTACCTTCGTAGGATTGCTAGAAAAATAAATTAAGTGACTTAGGTAAAGTGTCTGGCATAGAGTAGGTGCTTAATGTGTCAGAAGCTTCTAATTATTATGACCATTGGCCCTTTATCTTCTTTCTTATTACAGTACATACTCAGTGTTTGTCTTCATTTCCAGACTCTGATCTCCATGAGGAAGGAACCTGGGCCCTGTTTTCTTTTGTATTCTGGAGCTTAGAGAGGAGTGAGCAAGTCCCAGCCAATCTCCTCCTTTTGTAAGCAAAGTTTCACTGGAACATAGCCACCCCATTTGCTTACATATTGCTAATGTCCCAAGAGCAGCGTTGAGTAGTTGTAACAGAAATCAAATGGCTCATAAAGGCTTAAATATTCACTTTCTTGTCATTTACAGAAAAAGAACAACCTAACACTGGATACGTGTCCATAAATACTTGTTCTGAGAATGAAGAAATGAATATGTGCCATATAACTGTCATGGGCTGTGATAATGGATTAACCCAGCTGGAATATTCCTCTTGTTAGGGTTTCTTTCTTTTTTTTTTTTTTTTAGGGGGAGGGGAAGTAGGCTCTCTCCCTTGAGATAACTTGTATTTAAAGCTGACATCCTGGTTATTAACTTCATCAGAATGTGGCTGGCTGTGTAGGTGGGTGGTGAAGCTCTGGAGAAAAGAAAATGAGAGGGAGAACAAGCAGGGAAGAGAGAGGAGAAGGCACAGAAATAAGAGGCACAGAAGTTGCTCCCTTCTCTGCTGCCATTTGTCTTGGCCAGGCCCCTGTTAAGTCAAGCCTAGACTCTCCAGGAGCCCAACCCACCGCCTGGTACATGTGAAGTAGATTTTTGTTGTGTGAATGAATGAGACAGCTGTGGAGCACCATGAAGACTACCTGAGTGAAACCCAGAGACTGAGTTTACATTCTAGCTTTATCCAGTTGAGTTACTTCAGAGGGGTCAACTCCCCTCTCTGCTCCAACAGGGACAGAATTCTTGTCCTGTTCCACTCATAGGAGCGGGGAGAGCAGTGAATGGCACAGTGGGCACCAACAGGGAGAAAGATGTCATTTAAGAAGCAGCAACTATGTGCTGGGCACTGAGGAGACATTGTGTATACATTAATCAATATTCAAAACCAGCTAGTGAGGCAGAGATCAGTCCATTTTACAGATGACAAATTGGGGCCCAGGAAGTTGAGCGAATGGTCTTTCCATGTTTCTTTGAGCTTTATAATCTGGGCTTCTCCCAGGAAAGAAGGGGGAAGGGTCCAAAAAAGTGAACTTCTTAACTGAACAAATAATGTAAAGGGAAGAGTTTATAATTTACTAAGATCATTCTCAATCCATCATTATAACTCAATGAAATAATTTTAAAAATATCAAATAAAAATTATAACACCTAGTGAGTGCTTATTTTGTGCCAGACACTCTGGGACTTGCTTTATTTTGCTAACTTTATATGGCCATGCAAGGGAATTCATTTTACCCCATTTTACAGATGAGGAAACTGAGACTCTGAAAGGTTAAATGACTAGCCCAAGGTCATACATTTAGTCAGGTCAAAACTGGGATTAGAACCCTCCCTGTGTGACTCAGACCATTAAATTAACTGCCTCTTGTTCTGCTACTTACTTGTCATTGAAGAAGGGTTCACTCTGTTTTCCTTCCATAAAAAAATGTCCCCACTTAGTTCTGCGAGGGTAGCATGACTGATTATGGTAATTATGATATTGTGGAAGTAGAGTTTTCAGTGCTGTTGAGTCCAACACCACAAACAGCCCAAGCAGCACGACTCTTATGCAAGAGCTGATAATTAGGTCCTTATTATTACGAACCCTGTTTTTTCAGAGATAGAAAGAAAAAACAGATTTCATAGGTTGAGGGAGAGTTCTTTACCAATTGTTAGAAATGACTATTTTAACTGAACTAAAGAAAATGTAAAATGTGGAACACATGCCCTTGGGAGCAAGAGTCCGTGGAGTGCATAGCCAATGACTTTGCACCTAGAAGGTTTTTTCACTTTTGATGACTCTATAACCAAAATGAGAAACAATCTAAGCATAGCTTAATTTTAGATTGGATTTCACTGAATATAGTCTGCGCCAAAGTCAAGCGTTTGAGTAGAGCACGCCTCCAGCGCACTGGGCTGGGGAAGGGGTGTGGATGTTCTGAACATCTACTCCCCCTTTTTCAGTCAATAGACCGAACTTCACATGGGACACATCCCACTTAAATGTCAAGAGGGGGACCTGGGACATAACCTATCAGCCCATTGAGCTCCTCCATTGCCCCTGGTCATGTGATCTGACCTCTCTAAGCTTCAGGTTCCCAGTTTGAGCAATAAAAACAATAGAGGTCACTGCTGTACAATAAAATTACTGTGAACTTTAAAGAAGGTGAGCCCTATCAGTGTTTCATAGAAGTAAAGTGCTAGGAAATGTTAGCTATTATGATTATTACTACTTGTCATGGTTTGTGAAATTACTGTCTCTAGAAATGGAAAAACTTAAACTGTTTTTCCTCTGCACTCACCACCGCAGTCATCAACACAGAAGACTCCTGTGACCAAATATGTGGAGATTTCTCCCACCTACAAGCAATCAATTCTGTAATGGACACATTCAGTTCTGACACTATCTGCCAGGGATAGTGTCAGATTCCACAGATTGAGATTTCAGTCTTCAACACTGTCCCAACTTCAGACACCAGTCATAAGTCTGGGCTTCCAGAACTTCTGATTGGCCAGCTTCAAGATGGGATTCCCACAACTCCTTTTTTGGGTTTGATTAATTTGCTGGAGTGGCTCACAGAACTCAAGGAAGCACTCAGGTGTACTGGTTTATCACAAAGGATATTTTATTTAATTTTAATTTTCTCTTAGATTCAAGGAGTACATTGCAGGTTTGTTACTTGGGTACTGTGTGGTGTTGAGGTTAGGGCTTCTACTGAAATGGTGAACATGCTACTCAATGGGTAGTTTTTCAACCCTTGCCCCCCTTCCTGGCTCCTCTTTTTAGGAGTTTCCAGTGTCTCTTGTTCCCATCTTTTTGATCATGTGTAGCTATTGCTTTATTCCCACTTATAAGTGAGCACATGCACTCAGTTTTCTGTTTCTGTGTTAGTTTGCTAAGAATAATAGCCTTAAGTTATATTTATATTGCAGTGAAGAACATGATTTTGTTCTTCTTTATGACTGTGTAATAGTCCATGGTGCACATATACCACATTTGCTTTACCTGGTCCACTGCTGATGGGCACCTAGATGGGTTCCACGTTTTTGCTCCTGTGAATCATGTTGCAATAGACATGTGAATGCAGATGTCTTTTTCGGTGGGGCAATTTATGCTTCCACAAAAGATATTTCAAAGGATACAAATAAACTTCTGGTGAAAAGATACACAGGGCAAGTTCTGGAAGAGTCCCGAGTGTAGGAAATTCTGTCCCTGCAGGGTTGGGGTGCACGGCCCTCACCCCCCAGCAGATGGGTGAAATTTTCTTTACCTTCTTGTCTACCTCCATGTGTCCAGCTCTCTGGAACCTCTCCAAATTCAGTCCTTTTGGGTTTTCATGGAGGCTTCATTACCTAGGCATGATTGATTAAGCCATCGGCAACTTAACTTTCAGTCCCTTCCCAGAGGTTGGGGGTGGAGCTGAAAGTCCCAACCCTCTAGTCCTGCCTTGGTCTTTCTGGTGACCAACCTCAATCCCAGAGCTGGCAAGAGGCTGCCAGCCATTGGTCAACTCATTAGCATGCAAAAATACAATACTCTGGAGTTTCCAAGAATTTTGGGAGTTGTATGTCAGTAAATGGGGTTAAAGACCATATATATTTTGTAATATCACATAGTGATATTCTTTAACTTGAGAAGTTCAGCACATACAGGTTATTCCAA
This sequence comes from Cephalopachus bancanus, assembly GCA_027257055.1. Lineage (NCBI taxonomy): Eukaryota > Metazoa > Chordata > Mammalia > Primates > Tarsiidae > Cephalopachus > Cephalopachus bancanus. Next base: position 1,873,924 of record JAPVLO010000007.1, read on the forward strand.
ACGCTCTGAGGACTTCAGTCACCAGCCCTTCCTCATCCAGCAACTGTGCATACTCCTGTTTTTCTTGCTCTACTCTCTGCTCTGCCTTCTTGTGAGCTTCTCAATCTTCTTCTGGGCTCTCACTAGTTGGGCTGAAGGGCCAGTAGTTCTTCCAGCATCTCTTCTCTTAGTGGCAGTGCCTGGCTGGCTCAACTGTCCACACAACACAGCCAGCAAAGTATGATGCTAATGCTATGTGGGAGGTGGTTGACCAGCTGTCCCTACAAGCAACCATGTGTTGACCTTCTGCTCCAAGTAATAGTTTGAGTGCTGTGAAGTGCTTTGCTTGGGGCTTTGCTCTCCTTGCTGAGACCCCTCAAAGACTCCCCTTTTGTCTCCTGCACTGACCTCTTTGCTGTGCCCAGTTTCTCTGTGGCACTTTCTGCTACTTCAAGCACAGCTTTAGGATAACTGACTGCCCCAGCTTGCCTGGAACTGAGGGGTTTCTGGGAGGCTGTTGGGTCTTGCTCCTCCCTTTTCCTAGGGTGGTGCTGACCCCTACTTCTGATCCCTTCACACTGCAAGTTTGAGTGTCCTTCATCTCTCTTGCCCCCTCCCCGCCCCAGTGCCCCAGGGAACTCCATTCCTAAGGAGGGACAGGATTGGCTTCCTCCCCATGTTACTAGGGACAGGATCTCTCCTGATGAGATCAGCTCACCTCTCTGCAGACTCATCAAATTCCAAGTCTCTTGCAGCCCACACAATTTCATCCTTACCACCACCCTGGGAAGAAGGGACCATCATTCTGACCATCTCACAGAGACTGGATTTAGAACCCAGGTGTGTTCAGGCCCCTCACACCTCCATCTGCTTAACTGTGCAGACTACCTCCCAGTGTGAAGGAATCTAGGGCAACTGTAAGAGTTGATGTGAGTTGAGGCTCAAGGCCCACACAGCAGTGGCTGCGATTCCTTGGTGTTTCCATCCACTTCCATCTATTTTAACTCTGCCATGTGTTGACTGTGGTGGCACATAATTATTCCCTAGTTGTTGGGTCATAAATTTCAAAAAGCATTTATCGTGTTTCTGCCACATGCCTGGTACATTATTAAATGTTTCACTGACATGATTTTATTGATGCTTTCTAAAAGTCACCCAACAATTCAAGAAGGTGGATGCTAAAAATCCAGTTCCACAGGCACAGAACCAGGCTGAGGCTGGACGTGGTGGCTCATGTTTGTAAGTTTAGCGCTTTGGGAGGTTGAAGTGGGAAGATCACTTGCGGCCAGGGGTTCAAGACCAGCTTGGGCTACCTAGTGAGACTTCAGTTCTAAAAAAAAATTTTAAAGAAAGAAACAACCTTTTTGAGGCTAAGTAATTGTCCACATGACACAGCTGATAGCAGGTGGAGCTAGACTCTGTTCTCAGGGCTTTTGGCTAAAGGCTGTCTTGGTTGAACAGTAATTGCTGGCAAATGTTCACTTTCATGTCTTCAAGCAAACTATCAACTCTTACAAGGCAGTGAGCATCTCTTAGGTTTCTTTATCATCCTAATCTGCTTTGGTCGAAGACTAAACACAAAGTCTATGTCTTCGAATTGATACTTTCCAAGGATTACAAAAAACATAACAAAACAAACAGCAACAACAACAACAACAACAACAACAAATTGAATACTAAAGCAATCAAAACTGTGTGAAACTCGTTTATCTTGGCAGAGGGATTAGTTATATGATTGTAGAAAAATCTGGAGGGAAAACAAACAGTCATTGAGCTCCCTGTCTGTGCAGGGCACATTATTGTCTCAGTACATCCAGAACAGAAAAGTGGTTATGCCCATTTCATAGATGGGAAGACTGAAATCCTCAGAAGTTTGCTCTCTTTCCCAAAGTCTCACAGGTTACAAAGTGACTGCTTTTCTTCTCTCTGCATAAGCTTTTCTGCTTTTTTATGCTGTCAGTCACCATACCCAGAGCTTTTGACTCAGTACCAGACAAGCCAGTTACCGAGGTGCCAGTCAGAGTGCCCACCTGGGGAGCCGTGTTTGGCCATGTCCTTCGACAGAGTCCTCCTAGATTCCTGCTGACGCTCAGATGATGGTGGCGCAGGCTGGCAGGCACTCTTCTCATTCAGGCCTTTGGAAAGGCTGAATCAGTTGTAGCTTTTCCCTCAAGGAATCAATATTTTGGTGAAACAAAACCCTGGGAAAGAAACCCACAGAATACAGAGATTGGACAGAAATTAGAAGTTCCCTTGAGTTTGATTGTGGAAAGGAGATATAGACAATCCTTAGTCTGATGAGTCCTCAGCTGGGGTGAACAGGGGGAATTTATGAGATCAGGCTTGTGGAAAAATGCAGATCCTGTGACTGCTGTTCTGGAAGCCACTGGCAGTACTGGCTGCAGTCCTAATGTGTCCTGACCTGGAAATTTGGGGGTTACATTTTTCAGGAAGTGGAAACTATGGTTTAGGGGAGAAAAATGGCCCAAGACCCACAGATGGGTGTGTCAAGAATGGTTGAAGACTTCTGGAGAGAAGATGTGAGACAGAGTCTCTCAGGAACAAGAGGTCATCCTGCACCCGACCCTGGAGGTCAGAAATCCGAAATGTGTGTTCACAGCGGAACTCCAAACATGAGAGATTCAACCCCTTTGGGGACACAGTCACTTGGAACTGACTGGGCAGTTCCATAATTGCTCAGTGTTCACATCCCCAGAAGAGAGTGAAATTGACTGTGCTTGGAAGCCATGTGACTTTCCGAACTTTTTTATTTATTGAGTGCCCACCAGGGGACAGGTGGGCTTCTAGGTGCTGGGATAGAACAAACAAAATCCAAAAATCAAGTTGCTCGTCTCCCTCCTTCTAGTGACAAACAGTTTGATGTATGAAATAATGATGGCATCAGAGATCAGGAATGGTGACAAAGGATGACAAAAGATGGTATGAAAGATGACAAAAGATGGTGACCCAGAGGTGGCCACGTGTCATCTTGCTTCTCTGGGAAGGATGCCTGCTGCTCAGGGGCACTGACGCAGGGGACTTGGCATCTACTTCCTCCACACTTTGGATGAATCCCCTTTGGATTGGATGAGCTGGCACTAAAGTTGGAAGTTAGGGGAATGCCAGAAGCGTGAAGTTCCGGGATGAAGGCAGACTCAGGAACCAGAGGGGCATCTGAATGAGGTCACATCTGGGGGGCGTACAGAGAGGCAGAACTGGCTTCAGAGGGACTGTGCCAGGCACAGCCTCAAGAGGAGGCAGAGGGTCTCAGAGAGCTTCCCAAGCGCTTCACAGCTCCAGACCTGTTTTGTAGGCACCAGGATCTTTTCCATAGTGTGTGATGGAATTGTTCTTTCTGCTCTTCTCCTGAGCAGTTATTACTGAATGCATAAAATCAAGAAATGCGGCTGGGCTCGGTGGCTCAGCCTGTAATCCCAGCACTTTGGGAGGCCGAGGTGAGTGGATTGCCTGAGTCCACAGGTTCGAGACCCGCCTGGGCAGCAAGACCTCATCTCTACAATAAATCAAAAAAAAAAAAAATTAGCCGGGTGTGGTAGCGCACGCCTGTAGTTCCAGCTACTTGGAAGGCTGAGGCGGAAGGATCGCCAGAGCCCAGCAGGCAAGGCTGCGGTGGCCAGGAGCGGCCACTGCACTGCACTCCAGTCTGAGCGACAGAGTGAGACTCCAACTCAAAAAAAAAAAAAAAAAATCAAGAAATGCATGATTTTCATTTTTAGAGTGAAAGATTAATCTAGAATAACACAGAGCAAATGAGAAATGTTTTCACATCCCCTCTTCATTCCAATTTTCACTCCAGAAGTATTCACTGTCAACAGTTTAGCATTAATCTCCCCACCTCTTTTGTGTGCGTTCACATTTAAACCTGTACAAATGTGCTTGCATCTAAAATCAGAAACAGAATTGTACTGTGCACTTTGCTCCATGATTTACCCTTTTTGACTTTACAATATGTATTGGAAATCTTTCTGTGTCAGTAAGCATGGAACTCTTTCATTTTTCAATGATATATTTCATACAGTTTTTTCTTTTTTCTACTATCCCCTCATCTTTTCCTGTTGAAAAATAGACATTCTTTATTGAGTAGGCTACATTTTACTTTAAAATAAATTCTCAAGTATTTATCTGTTTTTATACTATTTTGTTCTATTAATTGATTGTCTATGAGTTAGTAAACGCACTGATTTAATTACTATAGCTTTGCAGAATGGGTTTAAATGTGGTATAGGAAGTTCCATGTCATTAGTCTTTTAAAAAATTTCCATAGTAATTCTAATGCATCTTTTAAGTTAGATTTAAAATCTATTTACTAAGTTTTATTTAAAAATCATGCTCATATTATCATGGGGATTGCATTGAATATGAAGACTGTATAAAGATAATTTTGACATTTTTACAATTTGTCTACTCATCTAGGATTATACCATTAATTACCATCATTTAAGATTTTAAAAATTCTTGCTATGCTCATTTCATAAGGCTTAATAATTTTCTTCATGTAGGTCTTACACAGTTCTTATTAGGTTTATTTCTAGATATTGTATGTATGTTTCTTTGTTTTCATTATGAATGGGAACATCAGTTACTTTTATAATTGATTATTATGTAGTAAAAGAAATTAATTTTTGAATGGTATGTAGATATCTACTCTCTGTTGACTAATTTATTAATTCTGCTGTTAGTTGATTTTCTAGAGAGGTAATAATATTGCCTACAAATAATGACAGCTTTGTTTGAAGTTTTATTCCTTTAATTTATTTTTTCTTGCCTTATTGCAATGACTGGGATATTGAGTATAATATTTTATAGCAGGGATGATACAGAAAGCATCATTACTTGTTTAGATTCTAAGAGAGAATGCTTCTATATTTCACCAGTGCATTTGGTGTTTGTTAAACATCAATTATTAGGTTATGATTTTATTTCAGCATAAATACATACTTAATTTTATCAAGTGTTTCTGAGGCATCTTTTTAAAAATCATATATATTTTCTTCTATCTGTTAAGCTGGTGGCTTATATTAATAGGTTTTAAAAAATATAGCATAGTAAAATATCTTTGGCATTATATTTACTATACCACTAGGTTTAATTTGCTAATATTTTATTGGGCATATTTATATTTATGTTTCTGAATGACTCTGGCCTACTATTTCCTTTTTCAGTTTTGTGGGTTTGCTTTTTGTTTTTGTATTTGTTTTTTTGAGACAGAGTTTCATTATGTTGCTCAGACTGGAGTGCAGTGATGCCACCACAGCTCACTGCAGCCTTGAATTCCTGGGTTCAAGTAATCCTCCCACCTCAGCCCCCCAAGGAGCTGGAACTGCAGTTGTGTACCACCACACCCATCTAATATTTTAATTTTTGTGGAGATTAACTCTCTGTTTCCCAGGCTGGTCTTTAACTCCTGGTCTCAAGCAATTCTCCCATCTTGGCCCCAAATGTGCTGAGATTATAAGTGTGCACCATTGTGCCTGGCCTTTTGTTTGTTTGTTTTGATGTCAGAGTTTTTCTCAGAGATGAAGGAGAAATGATTTCACCTTATTCTATGTTCTGTTTGTATATCATAAGTAAGTTTTTTGGGGAAATTTTTGTAGAACTTTCCATAAACCATCTGAATTTATTTCCTTTCAACAGGAGTAAGTCTTTGGTTACCTTTCTAATTTCTGCTATGTTTATTGATCTGTTTAGATTTTCTACCTATTTTTGAATCAATTGTAATGATCTATATTTTTCTAAGTAGTCATTCATTTTATTTAGATGCTCACATTTATTGACATTAAGTGATACCAAACATTGTTACATACATTTCTAAAATCACCATTACACATAGTTCCTTGCCTTCCGTCATTTCTAAGTTATTTTTTAATATCATTTCTCTGATGTTTTTCTTGATAAGAGTTCTCAGAAATTTGTCTTTCTAAATTGGTCTTTTAAAATAATCATCTTTGGTTGTATTGATCAAATCTACCTATTTTGTTTTGTTTATATTCTATTTTGTTAAATTCTGCTTTCATCTTTTTGAAATTGCTTCCTTTAGAGAGTGAGCTATTTTCTTCTTTTCTGCCTTTCTGAGTTGCATTCTAAATTCTTTGCATGTCAGTCATTGCATTTTTCTAATAAATGCATTAAGGCCACAGATTTTTCTCTAAGTGGGTATACTAGCAGAGATGCTAGTGGTGCTGAACAAGATAAGACAAGATTCCTTCAGTTCTCCCACATATCTAGATGACCATGTAGGAATCTGACCATTGGGCCAACATGAGATTAGATCTACTTATATCACACAAATTGTGTTCCACTAATTCTAAAGAGATTTTCAATTTAAAAAAAAGTAGCTAATTCAGCGCCTTGTTGGCCTAGATCCCTCCCTTGTTGGCTTAGCTTAAATCCCCTTTTAGCATGCTGTCTTCTGTCCACTGTCCCTCTGCACACATATGTGTGCATGTGCCTGTCAATCATTCAAAAATTCCTGAGCACCTGTTGCCAGCCTGAATCACAGCAATGAACCAGGTGTGGTTTCTGCCCTCAAAGTGTTCCCTGTCTATTGGAGGAGACAAATATGTCAGCAGGCAATTCCAGCAAATGAAGTTAAGTTCTATGAGTCTATTTTAAGGGCTGGGAGGAGGGTTACACTTGAATCTGCATAGAGGTGGACAGGAAAGAGCTCTCGGGGGAGGCACCACAGGCTGAAAGTAAATGTTCAACCAGGAGTTTCCAAGGCTCACAGGGAAGACTGCAGTCCCAAGCAGAGGACTCAACTTAAAGAAAGGAAAAGGGGCAGAAGGAATATCAAATGTTTGGCTGAGTAAAAGCCGAGTTGAGCAGGAGAAATGGGCTTGTTTCTGGAAGACAAGACGAGAGTCCACAGTGAGCCCACCAGCAGGGATTTGGAGGATGATGCTGAGAAACTGGGACCTCACCCCATACTGCCCAGACAAAGCCAGGGTGGTAGATCATGCTTGGATAGACTCTATGGCCTCAGGAAAGGGGTGGGGATGGAGAGATGCAAGCTAGGGAGACTGGGTTGGAAGACGCTCAGGTCATCCAGCGACGCCGGGACCCTGAACTTCTTCCAGGTTTGCATTAGCACCACAGCCCAGGCATGGAGAGTGAAGAAGGCACCAGCATTCTTGCCCTTCTCCCTACCTGGGTCCTAAATCCAGGTACTTGCGACGTGACCACTGTTTCCCATAAATGCCACGTTGGTGAGCATGCAACAGTGCTGAGCAGAGTCCAAGGATGGAACTCAGTTCAGAGAGAAGCTGTAGATCCCTGTCCCCCCAGCACCCACCATCATTGGCTACGTGACCTGAGACAGATTGCTTGATCTCTCTGAAACTCAGTTTGCTCATTTGTAAAATAGGTGTCTTTATTGTGTTTACAGTGTTTTTTTTTTTTGAAACATAAGCCTGTATTTTCCAATTTCTTAACTGGCATTGAGGTCCGTTTTGCTAGTTTTAGATATTTTCCCTTATAAAATAAAAATCTTCATCAGTTTTATGTAATGAAATGGTTTGTGTATTTTATTTAAAAGGAAAGGAAAAAGAAGACCTTCCACAAAAAGGGCTTCTGCATCCCCAGCCCTGCCCTCTGCTGCAGTCTGACACGTCCTGCTTTGTTTGCAGCCTAATGACATTCTGGAAGGTGGCAAAGGAGAGCTTCAGGTTGCCATGGAAACCAGGCGCCAGCAAGAATCACGGAGAATTCTAGCCCTTGAAAGCTGAGTATTCATCCCCCCATTGCTCAGGGAGCAGAGTGGCTGCAGAGGTTGGGGGTGGAGATGGTGGGAACACTGCTTTAGGTCTTGTCACGGGCCCTGTCTGGAGGCAAAAGAGGCACAATAAGGCCAGAGGTGCATGGTCTTTGGGGCTGTTGTCCGGGAGCATGGGGGAGGGTCTTTGGGAATTGCGACCAAACCCAAATATGACCATGGGATGGGAGAGGAGCAGGGAAAAGCAGGGAACTCGCTGAACAGTCCCTGGCTGCCACTTCTGCCTGGTGTCCTGAGCTGACTCGGCTGCTCTGGGCTTTCAGCTCTTGGCAAGGACCTTGCCAGGGTCTTGCCCGAGATGTCAACATCCCCACAAGCCCCCGTTATCCTGTCACTGCCCCAGCTTTCTTGCAGATGGCAATGTCCTTTCAGTGTGTTTATTCTCTAGCTCTTCACAACAGCCTTCGAAAGGAAGGCATGAGTCTTATGCCCATTGCACAGATGCAGACATGGAGCCTCAGAGAGACCAAATCTGGAAGAGCAAAGGTGAACTTTAGTTCCAAGTTCTGTCATTCAGGGACTTTCCCAAGGTAGAGAGGGGACTCCAGGGGAGAGAGAGGGAAGACCTGAGAGGTAGTAAGTGGTTAACACAGCAGTCTCCACAGTGAGAGGAGCATAGAATGGGGCAGATCACCTCAGGTTGGGACCGAGTCATCCCAGTGGGATTGAAGTCAAGCCCACAACCTTCCTCCATGGAAATGGCCCATGGGATGCCAGCCATGAACAAAGAAGCCTACACACTTTACCTCGAAGACCTCACAAAATCGCCTGCACTGAAGGGATTGCTACACCCAATTTGCAGATGTAGAAATTGAGGCTCGGAAAGAATAACTTGGCTCAGGTCACACATGAGTATGGGATTGATTGACTCAGGATTCTGTCTGACTCCAGAGTCTCCCTCCATGCCCTGGGACCAGGTTGCTACCTGGTGCCACGAGGGAAGAGCCTCCTCTTCTGAAGACGGGACTGCTGTGGTGGGAGGAGGTGGCACCATTGTGCATTTCACCCCTGCACACATGCATACTCATACATGCACTTACACTCTCACACACACACATCATACACACTATCACATGCATGCTCACACTCACACATGTATGTATTCTCACACACTCTCACATACACTCTCACATGCATACTTATGCTCACTCATGAATTCACTTGCACATTCTCGCGCATGCTCGCACATGTATGAATTCTCACACTCACCTATGCACTCACATGCATACTCACAATCACGTACACTCATACAAACACTTACATTCACATGCATACACATGCACACAAACATGTACACTCATGCATACACACACACACTCATACATGCATTTACACTCACATACTCTCTCACATATGCACTCACACTTATGCACATTCATTCATTCACACTCTCATACACATACACAGTAACACTGTCACACACACTTAAACTCACACACACAAGCTCACACGCTTACACTTACTTGCATGCTCCACATTCACACACACACACATACTCACAAACACTGCCTCACACATGCTCACATTTTCCTCTCAGTCCAGCTTTGGGGTGAGGTTTGTCAGCTCCCCCAGTGCTGGACACACACTCTCCCTGGACTCCCTCCCTTCTCCAATGCCTCTGGCCCTAACTACCAGCCCCTCAGCAAACCTCCCCTCCAAAGAAGGAGCCAACCAGCCATCAGCAAGGCCACTCCAGGCTTGGGACTCTCCCACAGTGCTCAGCCATGCTCTCAGAAAGAGGCAGAGCTATTTGCTGTCCTTGGGTTCCTGTGAATCCCCCATCACCCTGTGACCTGCCTTCCATGACCACTAAAGCCAGCAGAGCCCAACTCCCTGGACTGCTATCCCTTCCTGCCAGAATTGGTGTCTCTGTCCCTTCAGTCCATCCTCTCTTCTGCTCCCTCCCTGGCTCTGAGTCCATCTAAAGGACCCCGTTGGTCCTTTTGTCCTTTAGGACTCAGTTCTGTGGCCAGTAGCAGTGACTTTCAAATTCTGGGTCCACAACCAATAGTTATAGCTAAATCTTTTTCCACCACCCTTAGTTTTGGAGCTAGAAGTCTGAGATCTAGGTGGTGGCAGGGCTGGCTTCTTCTGAAGGCTGAGACAGAGAAACCAACCCATGTCGCGCCTCTGGCTTCTAGTGGTTTGTCAGATCTTTGGTGTGATCTGGATTGCGGAAGCATCACGGGATCTCTGTCTTCATCCTCATGTGGCATTCTCTTTGGATTGCAGAAGCATTACCGGATCTCTGTCTGCATCCTCATGTGGCATTCTCTCGTGTGAGCTTGTGAGTGTGCGTGAGTGTAAGTGTGCATATGTCAGTGTTACTGTGTATGTATATGAGAGTGTGAATGTACGAATGTGCATAAGTGTGAGTGTGTATGTGAGACAGTATGTGAGTGTAAGTGCATGTATGAGTGTGTATGTGTGTGTATGCATGAGTGTACGTTTGTGTGCATGTGTATGCATGTGAATGCAAGTGTATGTATGAGTGTACGTGATTGTGAGTATGCATGTGAGTGCATAGGTGAGTGTGTGAGAATTCATACATGTGTGAGCATGCGCGTGAATGTGCAAGTGAATTCATGAGTGTGCATAAGTATGTGAGAGTGTATATGAGAGTGTGTGAGAATACATTCATGCGTGAGTGTGCGTGAGTGTGAGCACGCATTGAGAGTGTGTATGAGTGTGTGTGTGAGAGTGTAAGTGCTGTATGAGTATGCCTGTGTGCAGGGGTGAAATACACAATGGTGCCACCTCCTCCCACCACAACAGTGCCGTCTTCAGAAGAGGAGGCTCTTCCCTCATGGCACCATGTAGCAACCTGGCCCCAGGGCATGGAGAGAGGCTCTGGAGAATCCTGAGTCAATCAATCGCATACTCATGTGTGATTTGACCCAGAAAAAACTGAAATTTATTTATAAAATGTTGTGTACTTGGATGGATTTGGAGTTGATCATACTCAGTGATCTATCACAGAAACAAAGAACAGAGTACCATATGTTCTCACTCATAAGCAGACCTTGAACAATTATAATACTATAAGAAAGCCTTTGGCAGTAATGCGAAACAGTCAGGGGAGTGGGGGTGGGATTGGCAGTTGAAGGAAACTGCTAGGGAAACGAGGGGCATACCTCATCAACAAGGGTACCTGAATAATCAATGTCTGTATATCTAACTCTGAATTGTACCTGCATCTTTATAAAAAAAAAGTTGTGTATGTATTTTTACATGTTTAAACTTCGGTCACCTTCAAAGCACTTTCTTTTGGATGAAATACACCTATTGAGATGGTTTTTCCACTACTCAAAACAGTTTCTGAACTCATCAATTTTGATGCCTTTTAGTGCTGCCGTTTTTTGTTTCACTTCTTTCACATCAGCAAAATGTTTCCCTTTGAGGAATTTTTTCATTCAGGGAAACCAAAAAAGTAGCTTGAGTTGAGATCAGGTAAATAAGGAATGTGGGACACAGGGGTCATGCTGTTTTGGGTAAAAAACTGCTGAAGACTCAGTGCAATGTGGGCAGGTGCATTGTCATGGTGTAAAAACCAGTCACCTGTTTGCCACAACTAGGGATGTTTCTTTGCAAATCATGAGGCAACCTTCTCAAAACTTCCATATAAAAACTTTGGTTAGCCATTTGCTCTGGAGGAACAAATTCTGAGTTTACTAAGAGGGGCCTGCCCTCCAGAAGATAAATATCTCCCCCTCATATGTGTATGTCTCTAAATTTCCACTTCTAATAAGGACACCAGTCATATTGGGTTAGAGGCTGAATCCTCCTCCAATTTGACCTCATCTTAACTAATTACATCTGTAATGATTCTATTTCCTAATAATGTCACACTCTGAGGTACTGGGGGCTAAGATTTCAACATATGAATTTTCGTGGGACACAGTTTAACCCTGTAAGATGTGGTCTTCCTAAGTGCAAAGGAGACTAGGAAATGTTTCTGCTGTGAGCTTGCCAGGAGAGGATACTGGTGAGCACTAGCTGTCTGCATCACTCCACGGATAGTGGAAAGCAGAGAGAGGTCAGATTTGCCTACTGCAGACCGTGTACGCCTCAAGGGCAGGGACTTGTTGGGATGCCTCCGAATCTCCCTGCACCCACCTGAGGCCTGGGTGTGGATGCTCACTCCCTCACTCTCTCAGTATCTGTTGAGCTGAACTGGATTCAGGGTTTCTTTGTGGGTAGGAAGGGAGCAGGTGGTGCAGTGTTAGAGGACGGGGAATTCACAAGCTGAGTGGTTAAAACGATTCTGAAACAAAGCCGTGTGTGTATGCTTGTGTGTGATAACTGTCTTCTGCTTCTTGTTGGAAACCCAAGATAGTTCTGCCAACTCTGACCAAAGCCAAGAAGAAACAGCTACAGGATAAAAAGGAAATATGTGCCTTCTTTGCGAAGGTGTCCCTGGCTGAGGAGGAGGAGTCAGGGTTTAAGGAAGATGAGGAAGGGGAATATTCATTTCACATGGCCTACATCCCATCGCTCCAGTCCCTCACCCACCCTCGTCACTCAAGCACAGTCATAGGGAAGGAAAGACTTCTCATGGCTTAGGGACAGGAGGCCATCGGTAGAGGATGAATCTGTTGGATTTTCTTCCAAGTGTGTGAATATCAGAGTGGGTATTGTTGACTTTGCTGGGGGTTGGTGTCCTGTGTGGAAAGCCCCGATTTAAGTCAGACAAGCAACTCTGATGACCCTGGGGGCTCTCCTATAGTCACCCTAACATAAAACCATAGCAACAATATTTGCCATTTTCTGAGGGTGTAGTAAGTGCTGGAAACGAAGTGGACTAAGCACCCACTAACTAGCCACATCTTGAAAACGGCATGCAGAGTTATCACAGGCAAGGAAATTGAACATCAGAGAGGTACAGTGACTTGTGACAAGGTCCCATAACAGGGATTGAAACCCAGATCTGGCTGGCACCAAAGCCAACACTGTCCCCACACCGCAGTGTGTCCCCTGACCTCTCCTATTTTCTACAACTTGGGTATCAGTACTGGGAGTTTGTAAAAAGTGAGACTGAGAGCAGGAGCTATTGAATGAGACCTGACCTTGAAAGTGCCTCCTTGACTGCCTAGTGGGACAGTTACTTCATATGTGTAAGCCTTGTCCTAGCCAGTTTAAGCTGCTATGACAGAATGACAGAGACTGGTGTCTTGTACAACAGAAGTTTATTTCTTGCAGTTTTGGAGACTGGGTAGTCCAAGATCAAGGCACTGGGAGATTCAGAGTTCTATGAGGGCCACTTCCTGGATCATCTTAGATGGCACTTTCTGTGTCCTCACATGGTGAAAGGAGCTCTGTGGCCTTTTTTTAGTTGGGGGTCTCACCCTGTTGCCTAGGCTGGAGCAGTGTCACAATCATCACTCACCACAGTTTCAAACTCCTGGGCTCAGGTGATCCTTCTGTCTCAGCCTCTGGAGTAGCTGGGACTATAGACGCATGCTACCACACCTGGCTAATTTTTAATTTTTAACTTTTTGCTGAGAAGAGCTTTCATTATGCCACCCAGGCTGGTCTTGAACTCCTGGGCTCAAGCAGTCATCCTGCCTCAGTCTCCCAAAGTGGTGGGATTATAGGTGTGAGCCACGGCACCCAGCCATAGGGCCTCTTTTATAAGGACACTAGTCCCATTTCTGAGGATCCTACCCTTGTGACCTAATATCACCTCCCAATACCATCGGACTCACCTCCACATACCTTCACATTGGGGGTTGGGATTTCAACAAATGAATCTGGGGGAGATCCAAACATTCAGTTTATAGTAAGCCTCAATTTCCTTATGTATAAAGCACATAACAAGAGTAATTACTCCAAAGGGCTGTTGTAAGCATTAGCTTAACTTAGCACAGAATTCAGCACACATATGTGCTAAAAAAATCATTTGCTGTTATCACCAGCTCCTTCACACATTTACTTCCAAGTTTCACCTCAGAGAAGTCTTGCTTGACCACCCTGTCCAAGCAGCCTTGCCAGTCCTCCTGGCAAGTCAGAATGTGCATTCTCCCCCAGCTCTTGTCACTGGTCTGGCCCATGGATTGGTTATCGGTCTATTTTATGCCTCTTCCCCTCTGACCCCGCAGCCTTGCACTAGAATGCAAGGCCCTGGGGCCCACCAACCCCATTCAGCCCTCTGTCCCCAGGCACTACGGTAACTGGCACATCACAGGTGCCCTGTAAATCCATGTAGGCCATTGAATGAAGGGCCACTGCTGGTTCTGTGTCCTTGGGGAGGTCATTTTCCTTCACTGAAGCCCGAGTCTTTCCTCTCGTAAAGCAAAGATGTTGGTGTCACTGGGAAGTCCCTTGCAGGCCTGACGGCCCCCAGGTCTTGGAGACCCTGGTGTGGACCATTGGCTCAACCTGCATGAACTCCCTTCGGCAAATGACAGTGGCAAAAGTAATGGTAAAATCTAACCTTTTTTTTGAGTTGGGGGTCTCTGTTGCTTAGTGTGGAGTGTAGTGGCATGATCATGGCTCACTGTAGCCTTGACCTCCTGGGCTTAGATGATCCTCCTGCCTCAGTTTCCCATGTGGCTGGAACTACAGACATGTGCCACCACGCTTGGCTAATTTTTTTATTTTGTAGAGAAGATGAGATTTTGCATTGCCTAGGCTGGTTTCAAATTCCTGGGCTCAAGCAATCTGCCTGCCTGTCTGCCTTAGCCTTCCAAAGTGCTGGGATTGCAGGCATGAGCCACCGTGCCCTGCCAAAAGCAACTTTTATCTCTGCACCATGCCACCTCCCTGTAGTCAGGCAGAGCCAAATATAAACAGGCACAAAGAGTATCTGTCATGTAGTGAGCTCTCCAGTGTTCCTGGCACTGTCTTGGTGCTGAAATATTTGCTCGTTTACCACAACCCTCCAAAAATGAGCCCATTTGCCCCATTTTCCAAACAAGGAGGCAGCAGTGATTGCCCGAAGCTGACACCTACAAGTGGCGGTATTGTGGAAGTGTGTGCTGATTACACAGCAGGACTCTGGGATCAAACTGCCTGGGTTTAAACCTCTCCTCTGCCTCTTGCTGGCTGTCCTAGCTCCTTGCTGACTAAGTTTTCTTTTCTGCGAAATGGGGGAATCATAGCACAAGTGTCATGGTGTGGCTGTGCGGATTAAGTGAGCTTGGTCCTATCCAGTGCTTAGCACAGCACTGGTCCATCCACAAATGTGCCAACTGCAATCTCTGTCTCTTTAACCAGGTCTGCTTGTCAACCAGTGGTTCTCAAAGTGAGGACCCCAACTAGCCACAGCGGCACTGGGGAACTTGTTAGAAACTCCAATTCTTGGGCCCCACCCCAAACATGCTGATTCGGAAATCAGGGGTTGGGGCTGAGAGATCTGTGTTCTAATAGCCCTCTAGGTGATTCTGATGCTTGTTCAAGTTTGGGAATGCTGATCTTCTCCCGTGAAGAAGAACAAATATATCATTGATCATAAGACACACGATTATTTCACATGCCACTGAGAGACAAAGAGCATTGCCAATGAAATTATAATGCAGTCCTTTCTTACCACGATTATTCTAAGACACTTTTATTTCAGGGATGTTAAAATGTGAAAAGAAAATTGCGTCTCAGCATCAATGAAGTTTAGCATTAGGAATATTTAGGCCTGGTGCAGTGGTTCATGCATGTAATTCCAGCGCTTTGGGAGGCCAAAGCAGGAGAATTGCTTGCACTAGGAGTTTAAAACTAGCCTGGGTGACGTAGTGAAACCTCATTTCTACAAAAAAATAAAAAAATTAACCGGGGATAGTGACACTTTCCTGTAGTCTCAGCTACACGGGAGGCTGGGGCAGATGGATCGTATGAGCCCAGGAGGTTGAGGCTGTTGTGAACAGTTATCATTGTGATCCTGCCACTACACTCCAACCTCAGCAACAGAGTGGGACCCTGGTTCAAAAATAAATTAGAAGATGAGAAACTAAGTTCGCCCTCTTCTCCTTTCCAGGTGTCCGTGGCCCTGACTGCATGGGATACCCTGCCCCCGGCTGTGAGTAGAGTTTGAGAGTCCCCATGTCCAGTCTGTACTCAGATCCATCATGCCAGGATCTCGGGGATGGGACCCAGGCACTGGGAGTGCCTTAGCTCCCCAGGAGTTGCTGTGTGTAACTCAGTTTGGGAATCTAGACTCTCAGTCGAATGTCTATCTTCACCCACTGTATGTGGAGATGGAATCAAGTTTTCTGAATTCCCAGCAAATAAAGCACTGCCCCCATGAGTCCCAGCAAGCATTCCTCGCTGGCCTTTGGCATCTGATTGACAGTGGCTTACAGGGACATGCAGCCTAGTTGCCTTTCCTTGACTTTCCACTGGGGTCTGAAGCTCTCTCCCTTTCCCTCCCATGGTCGCTTAGATGAAGGAAATTTCCTGTGTGTCCTTCTAAATCATTACCTGGGAGCCTTTCCTCCTGAGGGATACAAACTTCCTTCCTTTATGGTGTGGACTAAGCACCATCATTCTAGTCAAGGTCTCACTCTTGTTGCCCAGGCTGTAGTGCAGTGGCATGATCATTGCTCACTGCAGCCTCAACCTCTTGGGCTCAGGTGATTCTCCTGCCTCAGTCTCTCAGGTAGCTGGGACTACAGGTGTGTACCACCATGCTCAACTAATCTTTTGATTTTTTTGTAGAGACAAGGTCTCACTATGTTGCCCAGATTGGTCATGAACTCCTGGACTCAAGTAATCCTCTCACCTCAGCCTCCTAAAGGGCTAGGATAATAGGCATGAGCCACTGTGTTTGGCCATGCGGGAATATTTATGATGCATTTACTATGAGTTAGATTAAGAGCTGTCAATGTACATTACCTCATTTTCATACTCTTTCCATGAGGCAGGTTGTATTTCCACTGTATAGGAAAAGAGACTGAGGGTCAGAGAGGTGAAGGGACTTGTACAAGGTCACAGTGAATAGCAGAGCCAGGATTTGGATCCAGGACTCTCACTCTTTCCCCTACACAGATGCTGTCTCCTTCCCTGGGTCATGAGCCTCAGGTTTTAGAACATGGGAGGTGGATGCAGGCATTCTGAATCTGAATAACCCACGCTGTTTTTAGTAAAAAGGAAAAATCTCCTCAGTAAAGGCTGATAAATGTGTGCTACCCTGGGCTGGCATTTTGCAACCCTGTCAATTAGATGGTGTTATCCTCAATGTTCAGATGAGGAAACCGGGGCCCAGAAACCAGGATGACTGCTGGCCTTTGCACCTGGACCCCGCCTGGGAGGAAGGGGACTCTGGTGATGGTGTTGGTGAGAGTGGGCCCACAGCTCTCTCAGCAGGAGGGTGAGCTCTCCGAGGGTGGCGACATGGCTGATCTGTCCCTGTGCCCCCATTTCCAGCACTGAACTTGGCCAAGAACTGGTGCCTAAAAACCAAACGGCTAGCTAGGAAAATATTTTATAATCTGAGGATTACCAGTCAAGTGCTAGCTATTGTTATTTTTTATTTAAACAACCCTATGATTGTGACAAGTTTGAAAATGTGTGCCCTGTAGATTTTGTCAGCTGGCCTGCCTCAAACTCAGAGAATTTCATATAGAATTGCCTATTTCTAATTTATCTAGAAAACTTGAAAGTGAGCCAGGTGTTGTGGCTCATGCCTGTAATCCTAGCACTTTGGATGACTGAGGTGGGAGAATCACCTGAGGCCAGGAGTTCGAGACCAGCCTAGACAACATTGAGAGACCCCATCTCTACCCCCCCCCCAAAAAAGCCAGGTGTGGCGGCACGTGCCTATAGCCCAGCTACTAAGAAGGCTGAGTTGGGAAGATTGCTTGAGCCCAGGTGTTTGAGGCTGCAATGACCTATGATAGTGTTACTACACTCCAGCCTGGGTGACAGAGTGAGACCCTGTCTTAACAAAAAGAAAAGAAAACTTGAAAGCTCCAGCAACTTTAGAATCACTTAAGCATGTGGCAGTGATCAGTCAAGGAGAAGCTGTCACATCTGTTATTAGGATGTGGTCTCACCACCCTGCCCTACTATCTCACAACCAGCAAGCTTCTCTCTTCACTTACCCAATTTGGCCCCTGTAGAAATTAGAGTCTGTGACTCATGCTTTAGGGCTTAAATTGTGACAACAATAACGACTGCATTTCGAAATAGGCATTTTAAATGGGCACTGCTTTTCAAAGCTGGATCATCCGTGACCTTGAGATTCCAGAAACAGAACCCTAAGGGCTGTCGGAGCAAATGTGAACACTGTGCAAAGGTGAAGGAAAGGCCTACGGTGTCAGAGGAAATCGTCTCAGTCATCTGTTCAATTCTGTTCACTATCCGATTGACTTTGTCCAGAGCCTTGCAAAGAAGATTTAAAAGAACAGTGAAAATGTTCTTTTTGCATCACAAAACGCCTTTCCTGTTGGGGCAGCAGGAGGAATGAGGCAGTACAAATGCTGTTCCAATTAGGTCTGCAGGGAAATTTCAGTCCCTGAATAAACATTCCCTCTCCATCAGGGACCATGGTGCAAAGGGAGCCCCTTTTAAAGAACTGCGAATGTGCTGTGGGCTCCTGGCTTCCTTACGACAACCGTTTGAGGTGGGAGTCTGATTCCCATGTTGCAGATGAGTAAACTGAGGTTCAGAGATGGGATGTCACTTGTTCATGATCACACAGTTGGAACATAGCTGGACCGGTGTTGAAATGCACTCATAAGTGGGGGCTTCTGAGCCTTTTTCCTGCCTCCATCCCTAAGGATGGGGATCCACTTCCTGCCTTGACACTGCCCTCTCCTGTCTGGTGATGGTGCGTACTAAATGTGAGACCTCATTCACATCGTTGGCCTCCTAGAATCCCCTCTGCAGCCCTGAGTTCAAGGCATTCACCAGTTCATCACCAATAAGGGTGATGAATCTTCTCCTAGGCCCACATGGCCATCCCGGTCCCCAAAGCTGTATAGGAACCCCACTCATGAGGAATTTCTTTGCCAGACTCAGTGGCTGCCTGGGCCCCCAGAGCCAGCGGGTGTGTGGGCCATGGGCAGTTTTGTTCGAGAGTAGCAGCGCACAGTGAGCACCCGAAAGAGGGTAGGTGTGGGTGGGAGGGAGCAGGGCAGGCCAGTGCAGGCAGGCAGGGTCTCGGGATGTTCAGGCAGGAGAATCACTTAAGGTCTGGTGTTTGAGACCAGCCTGGGCAACATAAACATAGCCAGACTCCATCTCTACAAAAAGAAAAAAAAATTGTTAGCCGGCCTTGGTGGTGTATACCTGCAGTCCCAGCTACTCAGGAGACTGAGGCGGGAGGATTGCTTGAGCCCAGGAGGTCAAGGTTGCTGTGAGCCATGATGGCACCACTGTACTCCAGCCCAGGCAACAGAGCAAGACCTCATCTCTAAAAAATTATAAAAAGCTAATGAATAAAGGCCCAACAATTGTGCCAATGCCATTCAGCTGCAGGCTGGGGTGGGACCGGGGCAGCTGATGCTCCCGTAGAGGAGTTGCCAGGATTCCAGGAGGGAGGAGGGCACGGTCGCCCTTCCACTGATCTTCTAAGCGTTTTGCTGATTCAGAAATCCAGCCTCTATTGTTGAGAGTTCCCAAATGAGAACATATTGCCTGTAGAATACAGTGCCAATTCCTTGGCTGGCATTCGAAGCCTTTTCTCTGGAGGCTCCAGATCCCCTTTCTTCCTCTCCTTATCCCATTCTGTGCTCCAGTCACCTAGAGATCTGCCCAAGAGCTCCTATTCATCCTTGATGAATTTCAAGTACCATTTCAAATACCCCTTCCTCTGTGAGGTCTTCCCTGGCCTCAGGAGGGTGAGCCGCATGCCATGAACTCCCACTGCCTAGCGTATTCATGACCTTGTGTTCACCAGGGATCTTCCAGTTGTGAGTTTCAGAAACTCCTCCCTGTACAGCAGGTGACTATAGCTAATAATAAATCATGCACTGTGTACTTGAAAATTGCCACAAAAGTAGATCTTAAATGTTCTCACTATGGTAACATGAATATGTTAGCCGGGCTTGGTGGCTCAGCTTGTAATCCCGCGCCTTTGGGAGGCTGAGGTGAGTGGATTGCCTGAGTCCGTGGGTTTGAGACCCACCGGGGCAGCGAGCCTCATCTCTACAATAAATAAAAAAATCAGCCAGGCGTGGTAGCACATGCCTGTAATTCCGGCTATTTGGAAGGCTGAGGTGGAAGGATCACCGGAGCCCAGCAGGTCGAGGCTGCAGTGGCCGGAAGTGGCCACTGCACTCTAGTCTGGGCGATAGAGTGAGACTCCAACTCAAAAAACACACACACACAAAAAACAAAACAAAAAAACATGAATATGTGAGGTGATGGATTTGTTAATTAGATTGATTGAATCATTTCACAACATGTACATATGTCAGTACATCACATTGTACACCGTAAATTTATGCAATTTTTTTATTTGTCAATTAAAACAACAACAACCACAATGATAGGCTGGGCATAGTGGCTCATGTCTGTAATCCTAGCACTTTCAGAGGCCAAGGCAGGAGGATCGCTTGAGCCCAGAAGTTCAGCCTGGGCAACATAGTGAGACCTCATCTCTACAAAAATAAAAGTTAAAAAAAACCTAGCCAGGTGTGGTGGTGTGCCCCTGAAGTCCCAGCTACACGAGAGGCTGAGGCCAGAGGATCACTTGAGCCCAAGAGGTTGAGGCTGCAGTGAGCCGTGATTGTGCCGCTGTGTTCCAGTCTGGGTGACAGAGGGAGATTCTGACTCAAAAAAATAAAAATAAATGAAGTAACACATCCTTTCTTAAGTGACGGGAATTTGTGAGGGTCACCAGTACTTTTGAGAGACCCATAGCCCTGGAGAGGAGGGAAGAACAGAGAGCTGTCCCTGTTCCCTGCCACCACGGATACTTGCTGCAAAGACAGGGTTGGTTTGCTAGTGAGGGTGTGAGACCAAGGTTGGGGCTATTTCCAGGAAGAACCACTCTGGAGTTTGGAGTCATACAGCCTGGTGTGAGGAACGGTATGGGTCTGCAGGAGGCCTTGCTTGGATGACAAGCAAGGACATATTCCAGATCACCATCGAAGGGAGCTGCCCTGAGGACCCTGGCTCCTACTGCACCCTCTGGTTTCCTGGTTGACTTTGTAGCTGCTCTGCTCAGGAGTCAAGCCCTGCACTTTAGAGGAAACTCCAAGAGACCCCAGCCCTGCCGGGATCCTGTCCTCCAAGGGCTCCCACTGGCCGATGGCCTTTCAGTGCCATGGGTGAGAGGACAGCATCCCAGAGTGCCCGGAGAGATATTTCATGAGTGATTTCCAGAGAAGACTCTTGGGCATTCATAGAATGGGCATGAGAGATGCCCTTTTGCATCGGGGACAATAACCGCTGTAAGGGAAGCCTGTGGGCACCAGAACAACTGGCTCTATGTAGACATACTGTTGGTCCCCACCCCGCCCAATACACACATGCAGGGAACCTGAGCTACCTTTTTCTTTTGCCTTTTTTTTTTTTGAGTCAGAGTCTCCTCCTGGGCTCAGGTGATCCTTCTGCTTCAGCCTCCCGAGTAGCTGGGACCACAGGTATGCACCACCACACCTGGCTAAGTTGTTAATTTTTTGTAGATACAAAGTCTCACCAAGTTGCCTAGGCTGGTCTTGAACCCCTGGACTTAGGCAGTCTTCTCGCCTCGGCCTCTCAAAGTGCTGGGGATTACAGGTGTGAGCCACTGCGCCAGGCATCCTGAGCTGCTTTTTAAATAGAGAGGATTCTATGGAGTGGAATCTCAGCCTTGTTCTGCTGAGTCTATGACAGGCTTTGGAGGGAGAAAAGTTAGAAATCTCTGAGAATCCAGGCAGGGAGGAGTGAGAAACAGACAACAGGAAAGGGGAGAAGAGAAGGAGGTACCAAAAACAGCGAGCAAGGGCTGGGGTTTGGCCGTCCTCTCTGGGACCCACACGTGGTTAGGAAAATCTAGGAAGTGTGAAAGTGGGTACTGGTTTACCAGCCGGAAGGGACTGTGCGGGGCTGTCTTCCTCACGTCAGGGCATGTCGGAGGAGGCAGCTGTGGGTGTTGGCCCGAGGTGCCAGGATTGCAGGGAGTCTCAGCAGCTTAACGCCCGCCGGGATCTGTGGTTTCTTAGCTGGTGCTTTGCCAGATCCCAGGGTCAGAATCCTATTCCTGGAAAGAAGGAAAGGGGAGGTCAGAGGGACCCCGTAGTCTCTGAGAAGGTGGGGTGGGAGTGGTTTCAGGTCTGGGGACAGCCGCAGCCATGGGGGACCTGGAGGCCAGGAGAGTGAGGAGGCCAGTCCGGGGAGGCTCCCAGGGGACTTGCAGAAAACGAGGGGGAAGACTTTGGACTTATCCAGTGTTTGAGTCGCATGAAAACTCCTGTGACATTGTAGCTGAGATGTCATTGTCCTCTCTCCAAGCCTCAGTTTTCCCATCTCTATAGTGGGGGTGGTAGTCCTTACCTAAAGCGCCTGTGTTGAGGCTGAAGTGGGAAATGAATGCCAATGTTTAGCCCAGTGCCTGGTGACTAGTAGACAGTGGTTTCTCATCCCCAGGCCTAGCTCTCTAGGCTGGGCACATATGAGAAAGGCTGTCACAGTGCAGTCTTCCAGAAGTTTTTGGCTGCTCAGTTCACAAACGAATCTGACTTGTGTTCTGAGTTGCGGTTACAGTGAACCACCGTTAGGAGGGACTGCAGGGCCTTGTGGGTGCTGTGTCCCATGCTTGGGGTGTCTTTCCTGAAGTGTTCAAGAATCACTCAGCATTCCAGATGCCAATAAAATGTCACCTCCTCCAAGAAGTCCTCCTTGACCATGCCCTCTTTCCTCAGAGTACTGAATTGGAGGCACCTCCTCCACTCTCTGTCTGCCCCCGCATTAATGACCTTCCAGCTGTGCATAATTGTCTACTAAGCAGGAGACAGAAGAATTATCTTCCCCCTGACCTCCTCCACCCTCTTCTTCCCCCAGAAGAAAGACAAACTTCAATGGCTAGAGCAGTCACACTGGGGCATCTGTGTCCTAAACCAAAGGAGGATCTGCCTCTTGCTTGTCCCCTGTTCCTCCACTCCCCCAGCCCCCTCTCCTGACTAGTTGCACCAGTGAGATTCCCTGGGAAGCCTGGAAATTAAAACAGATCACAAAGCATCATCAATGAATCCCAGACTCAGCATGTCACTGGCAACATGCTGGCACATGCTTGAAACCCGTGAGTATCCTCAAGGTCACTGGCATTCCACCAAGAAGACCAAAGAAGCCCTTTGTGGGTCAAGGCAGTCGTTCTGGGACCCAGCACTTTCCATGCCACAGGTTCTGATGCTGATACGTGTCCCAGGGCCCTGCAACCCCACTGTATGTGTCACCCCAGCAAGGCCTGCTAGTTCTGTCATATAGCACACATCTGTTCTTGCCCTTGGGGAATTTGAGTAGGGAGTGTTTATCACTGACTCCACTTGTAGCAAGGTGGCTCTGCCTCACTCCAGCCCAGGGTCCCCCTGCCCTTTAAGAGTCAGACTGGTCCTCTGTCACCCCCAGATATCACACCCAGATGTCTAGAGACGGCAGAGTTGCCCAGCACACTCTGGCTCACTCCTGTGGGGATTGGGGGCACCGCGGTCAATTGTCCACATGAACTTCCCCAGGGGTATATTGGAGCACATACTGTGTGTCGGGCAATTACGTGGATAACTATCATTTATTGAGTTTATTATAATTTTCAAAAAAATTACTCTATTTAATTAATTTATTTATTTATTACTTTTATTTGTCTTTTAAGGTGGGATTTGGCTCTGTTGCCCAGACTGGAGGGCAATGGCACAATCCTAGCTCGCTATAACCTCGAACTCCTGGGCTCAAGCTAGCCTCCCTCCTCAGCCTCTCCAGTAGCTGGGATTATAGGTACTCACTGTCACACCTGGCTAATTTTATTTTTGTAAAGACAGGGTCTTGCTATGCTGCCCAGGCTTGTCCTGGAAGTGATTCTCCCACATGGGCCTCCCAAAGTGCTGGAATTACAGGCATGAGCTACTGTGCCTGACCTTCTATTTTCTGTATGCATTAAAAAAAAAAAACCTGACACTGAATGATCTATCCAAGGTCTCCCACTCAAAAATTTGGAAAACAAAGACTTGAAACCTGGCTGGAGCTAACCATTGTGCTACGATACAGTCTCCGCGTGGTTCCCCTCATTTTCACCACTGTTGTGGGAGTAAGATGTGGTCAGAGAGGTGAACAGCATCTGACAAAGGTCGCAGCTCAGAAACAGCGGAACAGGGTGTGGAGCCCAGGCCTGCCTGAGTCCAGGGCCACAGCTCTCCCTTGGACCACCTTCTTAGTCTCGGCCTCTGTCATCTGCCTGCCAGGGTCTACAGGCTTACCCATGAATGCATCTGCTGTTCCATCTGCAAACAGCACAGCACAAACTGTTCATTTCCCCAAGACAGATGACTTGTGTCTAACATCTGGTGCTCAGTGGGCGACACATCTGTCTCCTACTCTAATAAAGGTTATCAACTCTTCCCCAAAGTCAGGTGGAGGACCTTGGATATTCTCCAGGGTCTGAGAGAGGGGGATGCTAGGACTTGGCTAGAAAGGGACTTGGCCCAGAGGAAACCCCAAATCTCTGCCTTCCACCCTGGACTGCTTCCTCGTGCCATCAAATGTGTTTGCTTGTTTACCTACTGATTAGCCACCGAGTCATATTTATTTTTGTTTTGAGTTGGGGTCTCACTCTGTCACCCAGGCTGAAGTGTAGTGGCACAATCACAGCTCACCACAGCCTCAGCCTCCTGGGCTCAGGTGATCCTCTCTTCTCAGCTTCCCAAGTAGCTGGAACTAGGCGTGTGCCACCATGCCTGGCTAATTTTTTTGTAGAGATGAGGCCTCACTATGTTGTCCAGGCTGGTCTCAAACTCCTGGGTTCAAGCAATCACAATCCTCCTGCCTCAATTTCCCAAAATGCTAGGATTACAGGCGCGAGCCACCATTCCTGGCCTAGCCACCGAATCAGACAAACCCAGGGTCTAGGGCAGGGTGTGGTTCATTACCGTAGTGGAATATTCCCCAAATGAATGAATGAAACCGGTCTTCACCCATCAAACACCTAAGGGTCACTTACTCTGCATCTGACCTTGTGCAAGGCATAGAGAGGAATATTGCATGGTCCCTGCCCTCCAGAACACTCAGGAACTCACATTCCAGGAACGAAAGGCAGTTGAACACGTCCCCTAGCGTAATAAATCAGTAGACATGATGGAATTTGGGTGGGGGACAGAGTGAATTAATGAATGGTCCAAGGAATGTGTGACATGCTTGGCCTGCCGAATGGGAGATTAATTAGTGGTTCAGACTCTGTTTGCTGATTTGTGCTGACCTCTGCTTGCTCCCCAATCCTCCCACTTTAAATATTGCCCATAAGTGACATATTCTGAGAAAGAAGGGGTCCTCTTTTCAACTTCAGACGGGGAAATGAAGCAGTGTCCCAGGGTCTGTTTTGGCTCTTTCCTCACTCACTGGGGCCCTCTGAGGAAACCAATTAAGACTTTAATTAGATCTCACTAATGTGGACTGAGTCTGGGCTGGGTTGAGGGATGGGCTGAGTGCTGTCAAAACCATCTTGCCCCCATGCAGTTGCAGCCCTGATGGACCCATAATGGGGCTTGAAGGAGAAGGACTCAGCCACCTGCTTGTCAGGCAGCAAATTTGTCTTATTTGATGACCCTGACTCCAGGTGAATGGGTTGATTTGGCAGTTTCTTGCCTCCAGGGACAAGGGCTGCTCGCAGGAAGCTGGTGCTGGGCTCTAGGATGTAGGACTGAGCCGGGGCTGAGCCTTTAGTCACAGGGGCACACTCAGGCCAGCCCTCAGGATGCCAGGCTCCTCTGGACTCTCCACAGCCCCCTTGCTGCCACAGTAATGGGGCTTTTTCCAATCTAGGCCACTAAGCACCCATTGACCAGTGTTGGAACTGGCAGACCTGGGTGCAAATACGTCTCGACCATCCCACCAGTTAGGTGGGGTTGGCCAAGTCTCTTCCCCTCTAAGTCAAGGTGAAATCACTTACAGCATGAATATAGCACAAATAACACCTTTAATAAAGCAAAACAACGGGAGCTATCCAGATTTGACCCAAGAATCCCATGCTCCAGAGCACGTGTGTACCCACACATATACACAACTGGATATTCACTGCAGCTTATCTTATAATGGTGGGGAATGGCAGCATATAATATTCACCAATGAAGGGTGATAAAAAATTCTGTTGTTTCTGTGTTATGGATTATCTTGCAGCTGTTAACATGTACAAGTTAGTCCTATATGGTATGACAAGATGAGATCCCAAAGGAGCATTATGACCTTGGGAAAAGCAGGTCTCAGATCAATATCTGTGATTTGACTTTATTACAAAACCAGAACAAAAGCCCCAAACCCCACCCATCAAACAACCAGAGGTTGTCGTGATGTCTGACAGGGAGACCTCGAGCTGTCCTTTTCAAGCCACCTGGAGGCAGGTGCAGGGGGTTTTTAGTCTCTTTCACTACCTCCCTCTACCTTTCTGTGGCCCTTGTGGGAGGGAGCTTGCAAGGGTCTTGGGAGGCTGGAAGGGCGGTGGTGATCTTTCCCCGGGACGTTGGATGGGGCTGAGGGACGCAGAGGCTGGCATGATGTTGCTGGATGTCATGCAGTTGCCCGTGATTGCTGTCCTCAGTCTCATCCAGAGCAAAGACAGCAGACCCAGATTTGACCAGATTTTCTCTGACGCTGCCAGGAACAGTAGCCACTGCTCCAGAAACAGGACTGTCTACAGTGCTGAACGAGCTCCTGGTGTAAGTGGTGGTGGGTGGCCACCCGGTCCCATGAGCCTGGGTCTGACTTCTTGTCCCAGGCTCTCTATGAGCCTCTCAACTTTGTTATTCTTGCTTGTGACCTCTTTCTTGGGGTCCTTTCTTCATCCCCAAGTGGGAGCACTGGCTCTGATGATGCATCTGCACGTTTGATATTTTTGCAACTGGATGTTGGCTTTAGGAATTGGAAAGCCAAGATTTATTTGACCACATGAGTGCCTGTTCTGCTGTGACACCCCATCCTGGAGTTGAGGAATGTTTTATAATAAACCATGTGAGGAAGAAATGGCCACCCCATAACAGAAAAAAGAAGGTGGGCGCACTCTAATGACACAAGCAGAGTTTTATTCCTCTTCCTCTTCCTTTAGTACTGTACACAGAAAAGGCACTCATCTTGGACCCACCCCAAAACAGCAATCCCCTCCCTCACCCCTGCTTCCTGCATCTTTTCTCTTGTAGATACTTCCGTTTCATAATCTATTCATGGTCATTAGCTCATATTGTCAGCTCCCAGCACTCAAACAAAGCCCTGAACCCTGCTCTCACTAATTGTGATAAATTGCCTGGATATTAGGATGCGCTCACAAAATGTAGCTCTCCACTGTCTGTCTAGGAGTGTGGGGCAGGCTAAACCCTGCAGCTCAGCAGCCATGGGTTCTTCCTCCCCAGCTCTCCTGGTCCCTTTGTGTCACTTGCCTCCTGGCACCATATTCCTACATTCGCCTCTCCTCCCTCCATGCTCCTCCTCACCTGGTTTTTCTTCCCAGAGGAACTAGAGACTTCAAGACAGGCCCAGATCATCTGACTGCCATGGAAAACCCTTCAATAACCTTAATAGGTTAGGGCCAATGTCAGAATCTTTGAGTGGACGGCAGCCTTCTCCCACCTTCCCCCTGCAGAAAATTTGTGCTCCTGCGACCACCCAACCTATCTCATTCAGAGAAAACGTTTTGTGAGTGGCCCCCAAAAGGGAGCCCTCATGGCATCTTCCCCTCACAACCCAAGGCAGCTGGACACGCATACACTGTCCACTGGTTGTACCTTTAAACCCACAAGAAGGACCTGGCCCCCTGAAGGTTCATGGGCTGTAGAGTGAGAAACGCCCCTCTCTGGATGGGGAGCTTCCTCTTTATTGCCCAAAGGTCTAGAGGCTGGGAGGTTGCATTGAAGCTCACCTGGTACCTTCTCTGTACTCTGTCTATGGATAAAAGCCATGCAATCTACCTCGGGAACCAGGAAATCAGTCCTGGAGAGACAGGACCCTGGAGCTCAGAGCCTGGCACCTAGGAGGGGCCCACTGAGTATTTGGTGATTGAATGGGTGGGTGTATTACTGAATTGACTTTACCTCTCCAAGCCTCAGTCTCCTGCATCTGTCAAGTGGACAGGATAATGGTTCCTGACTCACAGGTTATTATGAGCATGGTGTGACACACCAAATTCTAAACTTCTAGACAAATTGACTGAACCAAGCATCAGACAGATGTGCGTTGAACTCTTTGCTCCACAGCCCTGGGCTGCACTTCTTACCCCGTGAGAGTTTATCCCCAAGAACCTGCAATTCTGTTGTTGTGCACCAAATGAAACTCTCTCTTAAAAATTTTTTATACTGCTACTGACTAAAAGAAAATCTCTCTAAAATGTGACACTGTAAGACTGACTTAGCTGAAACAGTGTGCCTTTTTAATAATGACAAGATTGTCCACCATTTATTAAGTATCAACTCTATGCCTTGAGTTTTGCATAATCCATCTATCTGAATTTTCACATCACCTCAGGAGATTAAGAATATTATTATCTCCAGTGTCCATGGGAGGGGCATGGGCTGGAAGGAATACGGGGATGTTTCCACATCGCAAGGTTGGCAAGGGCCCTGGGAGGGATTCAACCCAGGTCTGCCCACCAGTCTCCTGAGGGCCAAAGCTGTGTCTTTTTCATCTCTGCACTTTCCCATCCAAAAATAATGGGCAATGAGAAGCAACTTCTGGGTACCCTGACACTTCTGAATGCCATGTGTTTAGGAGGGATGGTGCTCCCCTTGGTGACCAGCTAACTCCTCAGCGTGGTCCAAATACACAGTAGGGACGGAGCTGCCTGTGTCCTCCCATGGGATGAGCCTGAACTTTGGCAGCTGATGTGGCCCCTCTACTGAGCCTGGATGCCTCCCTTGGGACTGTAGTTATATACTCGATTTCTACAAGCTCTGGAACTCTTATGTCTAAAATGGGAACAATGCTACTCAGGGTTAATAAAGGGGTGCTTTTCAAGCATTGGATAAATTAGGTTCTGAAAATGTAGGATCCTTTTTTGAATTTTTAACATGGTCACTTTTGGGGGGCACATAAATAAAAAGCTACATTAATATTAAAGATGGCTAGATGTGGTAGCTTATGCCTGTAATTCCAGCACTTTGGGAGGTCGAGGCAGGAGGATCACTTGAGGTCAGGAGCTTAAGACTAACCTGGGCAACACAGAGGTGCTGACATGAGTTTGCTTGGTGCTCAAACCTCACCTTTCCTTTCCCTGGGAGCCCCAAGCCCCAGGTGACCTGAGCATCTCAATTCTGTCTGCTTTATCTTGGAGGTATTTTAGCATATGAAAAGGAGTTTTTAATTCTGGAATTATAGACTTCTGAGATTTCTTTAAAAGGACAAAAGTCCCCAAATGACCAAGCAGAACACCCTAATGTCCCCATCCTCCCCCCAGCTCTTTTCCCTTTGACCTTAGGGACTGGTGTCCCACTGGCCACCCAAGCAAGTGCTCTGATCCTCTTCTGAGCAGCACCACTGACATCATACCTCCATGGACGATGACAAAGGGTGTTTCAGGCTACTCTGACTCCAGGCTCTTTGGGCCTCTCTGTTGGGATGCTCACAGGCTGGGAAGCCAGGTTTCCTGAAGAGCCCATGTCAACCTTCTCCATCCCTGGGAGGCCTCCTGTTCCCACTGCCCTGTTGGGGGTGTGAAGGGTACTGGTTGGGGTCTGGGTTGCTTTGTTGTTCCCCATCCTGGGAGGGGATGTCCCGTGTGCTCCTGCTGGTGCACTTAACAGCTTAACAGGCCTTTCTGAGCAGGGACCCACCTGCCCCCCACCCTACTGCAGGTCCAAGCGGGTACTGGGAGCCCAGGCTAGTGCTGCTTGGCCTGAGCAGGAACCTGTGCTCTGTCCGGCCTTTCCATGTGTTAGAGGCCATGGGACCCATCTGGAAGCACAATAATAGTGACTATAACCATTGTGAGACTGGAGTGCTTGCTCCCCAAGAGCCAGGGCTCCCTCTTCCCTGATGTGTCCCAGGACCCCAACCAGCACCATGCATGCTGTAGGTGCTCAGGTCATGTGGAGCAATCCAGCAGAAATGGCACTGATGCAGTGCTCGGTAGTGCCCAGCATTGTCCTGGGTCCTTCACTGCCCAGGTCCATCGAATCCTCCTGTCAATCATACAAAGCAAACGGTGTTCCCACCATGTTACAGAAAGGGAAGAGGGGCCACAGAAAGGTTGGTCCAGCTGCCGGGGCACACAACATGTGCATGCCCAGACCAGGATTCTAAGCCAGCTCTGTCAACACCAAAGCCTGTCTGCTGGGCTACACTCCCTCTCAGACCCATTGACAGATGTCTGTTATTCTCCATGGCTTGAATTACAACGGGCCCAGGTCATGGCAGAAATGCAGGAGAAGAAAGGGTTAATTCTGCCTGGTGCATGGAAAGGTCAAGACAAGGGTAGTCAGGACGTGGCATGTGATCTGCACTGCTTCTCTGTAGTTAACTTCCTTCCTGACTGGCATCGGTTTAATTTGGATTCATTAAATGAGAATAAAAATTAATCAAATTTATTTGGAGAAGTATTAAAAGGCTCAAGGCTCACCTCTAGAAGAATTAGCTAAAAAGCTGGCCTATGACCTGATGGTAAGAATTTTCTTTATAATTGTATATATTTTAAAATAGGCGATTCCCGCACAGAGAACAGACTTGAAAATATGCCTTTCTGACACCATTTCCTGCTCTCACCGCCTCCCTGACCATCCAGTTTTCTTCCCAGAAGGTAATCGCCTTTGCCAGTTCATCTGTGGGACCACCTGTAGTGTGCCATGTTTGTAAGCATGTAATGCAGATCAGGGTTTTAGACAAGGGAGGGCGTATTTGAAACTCTGTCCTACATTATGCCTTCCTTTCCACTTCTTTGTTCATACATTGTTTTTTTCTTATTTACAAAAATGTATGTCATTGTGTGGCTCTGACTGCAATTCATTTAAGCTGTCTCCCATTAATGGGCACTTAGGTTGTTATGAATCTTTTTCCTTTCTTTTCTTTTTTTTTTTGAGTCTGAGTTTCACTCTGTTGCCCAGATTGGAGTGCAGTGGCACCATCTCCTTCTGTCTCAGCCTCCCAAGTAGCTGGGACTACAAGGCATGCATCACCATGCTCAGTTAATTTTTTAAAAAATATTTTATTGTTTTTTGTTTGTTTGTTTTTGTTTTTTGTAGAGACAAGGTCTTGCTATGTTGCCCAGGTTGGTCTCAAACTCCTAGACTCAAATGATCCTTTCACCTTGTCCTCCCAAAGTGCTGGGATTACAGGTGTGAGCCATCATGCCCATCCTGTTTTGAGTCTTTTGATATCAGATACTGTAATACAAAACTTTGTTCCCACATCATTTTGCACGAGTCTGATGGTAAAGTTGTAAGATAAACACTCAGAAGTGTGGCCTGGACACATTTGGAATGTGCATTTGTGATTATGCGAGCTGTAACCACACTGGGTTTCCTAGAGTGTGCCTCATCTTACATTCCCTCCAGCAACAGAAGAATGTGAGTTTCCCTGCAGCCTCATCAGCACAGGGTATTATCCATTTTAAAAAATTTTCATCAATTTGATAGTTGGAAAATAGCTTTTCCAACCTGTTTTAATCTTCCTGTCTCTTACTATAAGTAAAATTAAGGGTATCCGCAACATGTCAGAGCTATTCAAGCTGCTTTGTCTGTGTATTTCTCCATTATTTGATGGTGTGATCTGGGAGAAGCTGCAGCTATAGCTAGAGAGGCTCTGTTGTTGGAATGGTTTTGTCTCTTGTGATTCTGGGGGGAATGGTTGGGTCCTCTTCACAACACAGCCGTGAAATTCTCTGAGGAGCAGCAGCTGGCCTTGACTTTGCCCTAGAGGCACGTTCTGTGAGGGGGAGCCCAGATTCTTACAGTTCATAAACCTGCCTCTAATCTGAGCTTCTCGATTATCATGGCTGAATCGCGTTTTCCTAAATTCATATGTTAAGTCCTAACCCCCAGCCCCTCAGAAGGTGGCCTCATTTGGAGATCAGATCTTACAGGAGGTAACTGAGTTACAGAAAGAGCACCCCAATCCAGTATGACTGAGTCCTTGTATAAAGGGGTAATCTGGACACAGAGACCCACAGAGGGAAGACCACATGAAGACACAGGAAGAAGGTGGTCACCTACAAGTCCAGGAGAAGCACCAGAAGCCAGGTTCCTTTATAACCTTGAAAAGGGAACAACTCATTGGCATTCTGTTTCTGGAATTGTTAGACAGTACATTTCTACCAGCCCTAACACCTCCACTAGGTGCTGGCTTCCTGAGCAAGGGGACTCACCTCTGGGAGGCTGCTGCCTCATCTACAAAATGGGGTCGTGACCCCTTCTTCACAGGTGACTGTGAGGGCCTGGCCCATGCCAGCTTCTTGGGGCTTCAAGTGGGACAGATGACTCCACCCACTCCCTGGTGAACCTCAAAGACCTCGATTCTGATTCCTGAGAAGGAACTAACTCCAATTACCTGGAAAGATTTGCTCAGTGTCTCATACACCCAGGGCCAAGGTCATGCAACAGAGTGGACATGCAGATGCCTGGACCTTCTCTCACATCTGCCATCAAATAGAGGTTTCTTAATTGGGCCTCAGTTTTCTCATCTGTGCAATGAGGAGAGGAGCGGATGAAAACTATCTCTAAGGATGCTTTGATTAGAATATTCCATCATTTGCCTTGAGAAAGATACTCCAATATGAATAAGGACCCTTCAAAAAACTGAAATTATCTTTTGGCGGGCAGGCCTCTTGTAGTAAGGCTTACCCCACTAGGTAAGTGTTCTAGGACCCATCAGCATCCGTGGGCCAGCTAGCGTTGTTGTAAGAGGCTGTATTCAGTTTCAGTGAATTTTCTTTGGAGATTCTGCCATCGTGCTTGCCCTTCATAATTTATGAGCACACTTGCCCACACCTCACTGAGTGTTCAGCATTTTTTACCAAAAACGGCATGATCACCATGCCCCATCCTTCCTATTCACCAGATCTTGCCCAGAGCAACTTTGTTTTTGTTTGTCCAGATGAGAAAATTCCCAAGAAGGAAGCAGGTGGAAGAGGTGAAATAAAAACTGACAGAAGTACTAAAAGGCACCACAACTGATGAATTCAAAACTTTTGGGCAGTGAAAAAAGTATCTCAATAGGTGCATTGCATCAAACGGATAGTACTTTGAAGGTGACTGAGAAACATATAAGATAAATACAGTTTTTTATAAATAAATTCTGGGTTTTGGGGGATCCCCCTCAAATTTGTTCTCTGCAAACAATTTCAATAAATTAGCCCACACATTTTCCCTAATGCTGCCATTTCCTCGGCCATTCCCAGAAGAACATTTTTGTTTTGTTTTTGAGTTGGAGTCTCACTCTGTTGCCCAGGCTGGAGTCAGAAGAGCATTTTGGAAGAGGGAAACCATTGAATCATCTCTCAGTGCACTAAACCACTCTGTCTAGAAGAAGCAATTATTTACCGAGAGCTGCTGCTCTTACTAAAATTTTCCCTGAATTCTCTTACCTGGTGGTGGGCTAAGAAATGACAATATTTCTCTCAAGTTTTTCATGGAAAAAAAACGTTGAGTTCACTTCCACAAATGTGTGCCTATGGGGTGCCAGGGGTGGCACTGGGTGTAGAGTCATTGTGCCCCAACATAGTGTCCTGTATCCATCTAGTGCCAACCAGCAGGCTTTGGGTGAATCGCTCCCCATCTCTAGGTCTCAGTTCCCTCATTTTCTAGCTGACTGTAATAACAACATCTACTTCATAGGCCTGAGGGACCCTGGGGATAGTGTCCTAAAGGGTCTGACACAGACACAAGCTCAGCAGAGGGTAGCAATGCCACTGGCAAGACATCATTTCTTCACTAGTGACCATCTTGAGAACAAGGCCTGAGCACATCCTTTTGAAAGCAAGAGGATCTGATTAGTGTCTGGGGTTTGCTGCTTCCATTTCTGCTTGGTCTGGGTTGCCATCAATTATTCATTGACCAGGAGTAAGAGCAGAGCCTCTGGGGATAGGGACCATGTGTCTGCTACCTGGGCACTGTGTTACACTGCATGGGTTGGAATAGAGAGAGCCTAGGCCTGGAAGAAAGGTCTGCCCTCTTGGACAAGCCACGTCCCCTCTCTGGGTCTCAGTTTCCTTCCAGGTCTCCATGAAAGGTTTAGAAACTGGGTTAAAAAAATTAATCGTGATAAAATATACATAACATTAAAATGACCTTCTAAACCAGGCATGTACAGCCCACAGCCCGTGGGCCACATGTGGTCCAGGACAACTAGTCGTGCAGCCCCACAAAATCTTTTAGCATCATGTATTTATTAGCATTTTTTTGTGTGTGTGATCCCATGTATAGTTCCATTTTTGAAGTTCACAATCATGCCTTATTCATGGAACTTTTTTTTGGCAGCACATACATTTGTGAGCAACTGTTTTCAATTATAAAGCACACAAAGAGCAAAATTCAAACAAACATTTCTGATGAGCACCTTGAGAACTCACTAAGAATTGCAGTTACTGCCAATGAATCAGACATTTATAGATTCATTTTACAAAGACAAGGTCAAATTTCCCACTAGTTTTATATTGTTCTCATTTTTCTAAACTTTATAATATAAATAATATAAAAATAAAAATAAGTCTTATTATGTATATAAACTATGCTATATAATTTATGTGTGGCCCAAGACAATTCCTCTGGGCTCAATGCAGCCCAGGGAAGCCAAAAGTTTGGGCACTACTGTTCTGAACCATTTTAAGTGTACAGTCCAATGGCATTAAGTACATTCACATGAATCTGTCACCACTGTTTTCAGAACTTTTATATATTCACAGACCAAGCTTAGCACCCATGAAACAAGAGCTTCCCTGTCTGCCTTCTCTCAGCCCTGGGGACCACCATTCTACTTCTGTCTCCTGTTTGACCATTTGGGGTACATCCTTACCAAAATGGAATCATGCAATATTTGTTTTTTGTGTGTGTGACTGGCTTATTTCACTTAGCATAGGATTCATCTATGTTGTAGAATATGAAAAGACTCCCTTATTTTTATTTTTTATTTTTGATTTGGTGTCTTGCTCTGCTGCCTAAGCTGAAGTACAGTGGCATGATCACAGCTCACCTCAGCCTCGACCTTCTGGGCTCAGTTGATCCTTCTGCCTCAGCCTCCCAAGTAACTAGGGCTACAGATGCGCACTACCACACTCAGCTAACTTTGGAATTTTTTTTGTAGAGACAAGATCTCTCTATGTTGTTCAGTCTGGTCTTGAATTCCTGGGCTCAAGCAATCCTCCCGCTTCAGCCTCCCGAAGTGAGTCACCTCGCCCAACTTCCTTCTTTTTTAAGGTTGCATAATATTCTATTGCATGTATATACTACATTTTGTTTATCCATTCACCAGTGGACACTTGTGTTGTTTCCACGTTTTAGCTATTGTGAGCAATGCTGTTACGAAAATTTGTGTGCAAATATCTTTTCATGTCCCTACTAGAAATTCCTCTGGGTTTATATACAGAAGTAAAATTTCTGGATCATATGGTAATCCTATTTTTTTTTTTTTTGAGTTGAAGTCTCACTCTGTCGCCCAGACTGGAGTGCAGTGGCCGCTTCCGGCCACCGCAGCCTAGACCTGCTGGGCTCCGGCGATCCTTCCGCCTCAGCCTTCCAAGTAGCCGGAATTACAGGCATGTGCTACCACGCCCGGCTGATTTTTTGATTTATTGTAGAGATGAGGTCTCGCTGCCCAGGTGGGTCTCGAACCCGCGGGCTCAGGCAATCCACTCACCTCAGCCTCCCAAAGGCGTGGGATTACAGACTGAGCCACCGGCCCCGGCTGGTAATCCTATTTTTAACTTTTTTTTTAAACTTCATAGTTTCCCATAGTGTCTGCCTCATTTTAAATTCCCACCAACAATGAACAAGGGTTTCAATTTCCCCACAACCTTTCTGACACCTTTTCTTTTCTTTTCTTTTCTTTTTTTTAAAATAGAAGTCACCCAAAAGGTGTGAGGTGTTAGGAACCTTTTACTTCATGTGTTCTTTGTGAACACAAGCATTTATTTTGGAGATGAACCTCAGGGCACTAACTCAAGCATTAAGTAAGCCTGACTTTTTATTATATCTCTTATTTTTCTAAACATATTTCTGTATTGAATGATTATTTAATATCTACTTTTGACTTACTACTCTGCTACATAGTAGAAAGGTGATCGCAATTAATTCAGTGTACCTTCCTTGCGTTGAAGTTTTATCCGACTCCAGAGAGCTAATGGTGCCAGCATGTGGGATGAGGTGGATGACGAGATGCCCATCAGGTCCTCACTGCTGTCCTACACTGGCACTTGCCGAGATGGCCTTGTTTCCACAGCTGAGCACACGTGCTACCACCAAGTCATTGTGCCAGCCAGCACTATTAGTTGCAGATGACAGAATCCACCCTAGTGGTTTCAGCAGAGCAAGATTGATTAGAGGGTCTGAAATTGCACAGAATATCTGGGAGGGCCTGAGGATAGAGTTAGGGTGTCCCACATCCAGGGACAGGATAACCAGGGGCGATGCCATACCCCACAGAAATCACACAGTGGACATACAGCATTGCCAAAAATGCCCACTGCTTGGTGTGGCAACGCGGGCCTGCATGCTCTCACCTCCATCGTGTCTGCCTGAAAGGGAGCAGACCCCTCCCTGCCCTTCCCACCACAGGGCGTGTCTCTCCGAACAAGTTGACTTGGAGAAGCTAAGTTGTGTGAGGATTCCCAACTGTAAATCTGAAGAATTTGGGGGAAAATGAGCTGCACTTTGGAGTCTAATTTATCCTAAAGGTAGCCAGGCTCTCAGGGAGTTTAAGCAGGTGGGGAGGGAGCAGCCTACAGCACTGTCATCCAAGGTCCCTGACCAAAGGCCCTTCATGCATCTCCCAGCTATTCCCTGCCACCTCCCGGAGGTCCTTAGGTTTTCTGTCCAGTCATGTCCATGGCTTCTCTCCTCTGGGGCTGTCACCTCCCGGGGCTCTACCTAGCAAAGCGATGATGGTGCCCACTGCTGTCAGACTTGGGCTTTTCACCGTCTTTCCCACCCTGGGGTTAGAGACACTCTGGAGAAGAAAAGGGCCCAGGCGCCTCTGAAGGGGGCCTTCTGCACCAGCCTCCCTTCTCTTCTGCCCCAACTCCCACACCCAGGGGACTCTTGACCTGGTTCTCATGGCAGGGGTCTCATTCCTTCATGTCTATGTATTCTACCAAGTTTATTCCATTGCCTAGGATTTTGTGTTCCTCCAAGGCCTCAACTTTTACAGCAGAAAGGCACTGCTTGGCATCCTTGGAGGCAGTGAGTGTAAGAGATGCATCCCAGCTGTTGGGTGAGCCAAGGGACCAGAGACATGAGGAAATGCAATGACAAGAAAAATCTCAGTCCTTTAACCTGCCATTCTGCTGCATCTCACTGTGTGTGTCCTCCCCAGTGTCCAGTTGACCACCAGAACAATCTTGTAGGTTTGTTCTCTCAGGACAGAAAGGAAGGGACAGGGACAGCTCCTAGGAACGGCAGGGCAGGGACCAGGTGAGTGCATGTGCTATCTCTAATCCTCACAAAAACTCTGCAGGGCGAATGTCACCCACTAATATCACAGATGGGGAAAACGAGTTCTGAGAGGTGGCCTTATCTTATGGAGATTATACGGTGACAAGGAGGAGCTGGCATTCCCTATTCCATATCTGCCTAATTCTAACCCCATAGTTTCTGCCAAGAGTTCTTTTGTGAATTCACTTGTTTTGAACTTTCTGTCATAAGCAAGAATTTATCCCCCACCACCATATTTACCTTGTTGAAGCGAGAAGCCAGGAACGCCACACATTTAGAGTCTGATGGCTAAATTCCTTTTTGAATTTTTTAGGTTATTTTGATTTTGTGTCCCAGCCCCTGGCGAAGAAAGACAGCTCATTAATAGAAATGTGGCATCTGAAGAGAAAGGAAAACTCTCTTTTTCCACCTGGGTCTGAGCTTGGCATTCGTAGACGGGTCGGAGAGGGAAGAGCAGAGAATGATGGGTTGCACTTGTGCAGCAAGGGTTCTGATGGCCACTGCATCCACTTCTGCGTTCCCATCCACAGGTAACTGCCAGTTGGTCCGCCTCCCTGGTTGTGTGGTGGACATTGCTCCTGTCTGGGTCTCCTTCCCTTCCAGTGGCACTTTTCAGCCCCCTGGAAGGTGGAGTGGGGAGCAGCATTGGACCACTCCTGGCCAAT
Organism: Cephalopachus bancanus; assembly: GCA_027257055.1. Taxonomy (NCBI): domain Eukaryota; kingdom Metazoa; phylum Chordata; class Mammalia; order Primates; family Tarsiidae; genus Cephalopachus; species Cephalopachus bancanus. The sequence continues at coordinate 1,912,035 of JAPVLO010000007.1, forward strand.
GAAATATGGATGGGAGCGACAGCATTGCATCTGGGTCCAGGTATGGAAAGCCCATGTGTCCTTCCCTGGTCTCTCTTTTCCTCTGCAGTGGCAGATGTGGGGATGCCTCTGTTAAGATGGCAGAGCCACAGAACTCCTATCTTCATCAGGCTAAAGGCCATGATGACATGAGTCCCTGGTGGCCCTAAGGTATGTCATAATGCAGGGGTCCCCAACCCCTGGGCCTTGGACTGTACTGCACAGCAGAAGATGAGCAGTGGGCAAGAGAGCAAAGCTTCACCTGTGTTTACCGCCGCTCCCTATTGCTTGCATTATGGCTGATCGCCACTTCCTGTCAGATCAGCACGAGAAGCCTGCCTCCATTTCTACATCCTATCTTTGTGAAGCCGAGTGTTCTGCAGTGATAGCCGCCAAAATGATATTATGGAATAGGCTGGAGATAGGCAACACACTCTGGGTGTCACTGTCTCCTATCACCCCCAGATGGGACTGTCTAGCTGCAGGTAAACAAGCTCAGGGCTTTCATTGATTCTGCATTATAGCAAGTTGTATAATTATTTCATCATATATTATAATGCAATAATAATAGAAATAAAGTGCACAATAATAATAGAAATAAAGTGCACAATAAATGCAATGTTCTTGAGTCATCCCAAAACCATTCCACCCCTCCTCCCACCCCTCTGCTGATACATGGAAAAATTGTCTTCTATGAAACTGGTTCCTGATACCAAAAAGGTTGGGGATCACTGTCATAGGGAGACTGTCAGCAGCAGGGTGGGTGTCTTGCCAGGTGCAGGGAGATTTCCGGAAATCAGCATCATCTCTGGATGAGGATCCCAGAGAGAAAAGGCAACCTCCAGATAGGGGACACCCCATCTCTGCTGGTGGTTGCTACAGAGGAGCACTGCCAGAAAGTAATACTAGTTTTCTCAAAGAACTGGGTCCATCCTCCCTCCTTATCACGTCAGCACCCTGGCAGATACTCTCAGGCAGGTTATCTTGGGTTGTGTGTTTCCTCATCCAGGAGTGAATTCCTGTGATTTCTTTCAGAGGACTCATGAGTTGAGATTCCTAGTCTCAGACATTTGTTCATAAAGTTGATTGACTGTAACTGACCAACAAAGTTAAGAACATAGGGAACAGAAGAGGTTGATAGCTGAACTTATTGAGTCAATGATGTCAACCCAAAATATTCTTTATTGAAAGAAAGAATATTCTGGTGGTCTTTCTGCTGCTCTTTGGAAGTCTCTACTGATTCAACTTGCCAAAGACCAATCAGAGAGGCAAACATCTGCTTGGTCTTCTGTCATCAGGTTGACACCATAATCAAGGCATTTATTGACTTGAGGACTGTATTAGTTTCTCTTTGCTGCTGACTTGGCAAAGAGCATCTTGAAAATAATAACAATTATTTATTGAAAACCTGTGCTGCCTGGATACAGTGGCTCATGCCTCTAGTCCCAGTAGTTCGGGAGGCCAAGGCAGAAGGATTGCTTGACTCCCGTCTCTACAAAAAATTATCTAGGCATGGTGGTGTGCACTTGTAGTCCTAGTTACTACAGAGGCTGAGATGAAAGGATCACCTGAGTGGAGGAGGTCAAGGCTGTGGTGAGTCATGATTATGCCATTGCATACGAGCCTGGGCGACAGAATGAGACTGACTCAAAAAACAAAAAGAAAAACTATGCAAAGGACCTATATTAATATCCACTAAAATTTATTCTCTGTTTCATTCAGACTAATGGAACTGAAACTGGGTTCACAGCTGCCCAGAGAGTCTCTGCTCCCAGCCTCCCTTGAGGCTTCTCTTTTGGGATCCTAGGATGGTGAGGACGCTTGTGCATATCTTTTTCACCTTCCATATGGCTGGTGGGGTCTCAGCTCCTGCCACACAACCAGCCACCCCAGAATGCCAGCAGCCTGGGTCCTGGACGACCATATAGGCTGGAGTTGCTCTATAATTTCAAGATTGTTCAGGAGAGAGAATAAACTCTTATGTTCTTTAAGACAGTGAATACTTCTCCTTCTTTCTTACAGTACTTCGCTGCTCTTCCTGGTGCCGCCAGCACGAGTTAGTCATGTGCTGGGATTTTACAGCGCTGATCTCCTGCAATACTCACCAACTGTGTGAGAGAGGATTGAGATTCCTACTTAATAGGTGCAAAAACAGGTTGGGGTAGGAATGTGACTTGTCCAGGGTCTTGGAGATGGTAAGTCGTGGAGGCTGCTGTGGATCCCAGACCCTTGATCCTGGGAAAAATAGAGCAAGAAAAGTAAAGCCGCATACCAATGAGGAGGAAGCAGAACTCACAGCCTGCTAGGGAAGGCCAGTTGCTCCAGAAGATCAGCACTCTGGGGTCTCCACCTGTCTGATAGCATAATGGGCACAAGAAGGCAGTCAGCTGCAATCTCTGGGTCTTCCAGGAGGGGGTGCTGTGTTGTGTGACTCCAAGCAACCATATTTGTGCCCAGCCCAGCTTGGCAAAGAGCATCTGATCTGGCAGGCTGTAATTTGTCTATCTTCGCAGATCATGGCTACATGGGGTCACAGGATCTGAGAGAGGCCCACACTAAATCCTGGGGACCTCTGGCCAAGGTAGGAAGAGGGTGAGATGTGGAGTCTGTTGCTAGGACTCCTGGACCTGCTACCTTCCTTGCTGGGGGTGCTGGGAGCACTGGGGAAAGTACTTACCTTCTCTGAGCCTCAGTTTCCTCACCTGAAAGATGGAGGTGAGAGTACTAGAATCTTCTCCACTGACTACTGAGGTTAGGTGAGTAATTAATTTCACTTAGTGCAAAATCCTGGGCCCACTCTTTACATCATCCAGGGAGGATTCACTGCTTTTTGTGGACAATGGGTGTAGTTTGGCTTTAGGAGAGGAGATTCACGGATGTCCCATTGCTAGCATTGACAAGGACTAGTATTTCTTCAGGACTAACATGCAGTATCCCAACCTCCATAATGCTCCAAGATGGAGAGTGTCTCCCACACTTTGCAGATGAGTAAACTGAGTCTCAGAGTGCTTAAGGGACTTGATTAGGTCACAGAGATAGGAAGTGCCGATTCGGACAGATTTGGAGGATGCACCCAGGTTCAATGCTAGGGGCATTCTGCTCTGACTCTCAGAAGGATTTGACCCTGTTTTGGAAGCTCTAGGCTCTCAGTTCTACTTCTCTGACCAATAACTTTGAATTTGTTGCTCCCCAGGGACAGACTTCCTACCTGGGTGGGCAACCTCCTCAGTGCCTTTGGTCTCTCCCACTGTGGTCCACCTTCTGCACGGTCCCACCCAGGTGACCTTCCTAAACCCCACATCTGCCTTGTTGCTGTCTTTCCTGCAACCTCTCAACAGCTCTGCATGGCCCTCACCTGGCTGTTCAGGGCTCCCGCTGAACCTTCTAGGGGCCCTCTCATTCCCCATCCTTAGGATCTTGTGTTCCCATCACATGTAGTGAGATGTGGTGGGTCTTCTTTCTCCTTCTCCCTAGGAATTTCTACTTTCCCACCTCTGTGTCTTTGGCTATGTCCTTCCCTTCTATTGGAATGTATTCCCAAACCTCTTCACCCTCTAACCCTCCATTTTCTGCCTTCTGAAATCCTGTATACATTTAAAAGTCCAAGCCTTACAGAGGCTTTCCCATGAATGACCGCAGATCTCACTCCTGGGAGAAACCCTCAGTAGATTGCTGTAGACTGGTTGCTTCTCTGGTACTCTTTATCATGCATACCTGAATTTCCCAGCTGTAGAAGTTGAGGAGGAACTGACTCCACCCATGGCTCCAGAGTTGAATCCTTATTGGCTTAAGCCTGGACACAGTGATGGGTTCAGGAATGGGCACATAACCCAACTCAGGCCAATTACAGTCAACAAGGTTCAACTTTTATGGTTTGCATTAACTAGCAAGACAGATTTTCTTTTTACATATAGATTTGAATACAGAAGCACGTGACTCAGGACATCACTGGCAGGCACCTGGTAATTATGAACCTATGATACTGAAATCATTCTGAGGAAGCAGAAATGTAAGATCCCAGTTACATTATCAGAGCAGCTAGATCATACCTCTCCTGAAGGCTGACCCTGAAGCTTTCATTAGGCAAGCCACTCAAATGTTTTTATTAACAATGGCTATACTCTTCCTCCCAACATTCTCCCAAATCCAATGGTCCAAAACTTCTGGAGAGGGAGTCACTACTTTCCTATGATAATCACTCAGTCTTTTGTTTTTAAGCTCCCAGGATATGTGCAGAGAATTGTTTTGAATTTCTCTTAGGAAACAAAAATCCATAAGGAGAATAATAATCAGAAGGATATTAAAATGAGGTTCTGAGACTACAAGTAATCACATAACAGAACAATGTTTTCTTTCTAGCTTCTTTCAAAGAAGAATAAAAAGTTAAATAAAAAAAAGAAGGGGAAAGAATGAATGGATCCTGTTAAATGAAGCAAGAGGTGGAAAGAAGTGAAATGAATTCTGTTAGATGAATCAGGGACTGGAAAGAAGAGAATTATTCTGCTTAACAGAGGGAAAAGATTGTTGAATACTCCAAGCAGCTCAGGAGGAAAGGGAGAGAGCCGTAGGAAGACACAGGAGATGTAGGAAAGGGTGGTAGGATGGGTGGGGGGAGTAAGAAAGGGATATTTGTAAGGACCTTGCTCTGATCCTGGCAGCAGCCCCCAATTCTCCAGCTTGGATGAGGTCTACTGCCTCCACAGAATAGGTACTCATAAATATTAAATAAACCAAACCAACCAAAGTTATAAAGACTTTACAAAAGCATATCAAGAAAAATAACTCTGGGGTTAGGCAAATTTCCAGGTGATAAACCTTGAAGGTGTCATGTTCAATAAATGAGCTAGGGTGAAACTCATGCAAATGCTGTACCCAAATGTAGATAAATCTGCCTAAAGTTACTTCCTTATCCTTTATGCCTTAATAATATGAAAGATAGAATGAGAAAAACAGAATGGGAACTGACACAGAGTCTCTTTCCATAGAGAGTCATTTACGGCCAACTTTACCTAACAGGTCAGTTCCTATCTGGGATTACTTGAAGAGAATTGCAATTCCCCTGACTGGAGGCTGGGGAAAGGTCGTGATGCTTAAAGAATGCAAAACTGCAGAAGAAGGATGGATATTTTTCATGACAAAAATTAATAAAATTTATTCAATCATTCATTTCAACACAGCAGTGTAGCAGGTGTTCATGAAACTTTTATTCATGAAGTGTGTAGTCTGGAGAAGGTGAAGACAAGTAATTATAAAAATAAATGTAAATATAAAAATTACTCTGTAAAAACAAATAGAAGGACGGAGAAGTCTTCTGCAGTCTGGGACACCAGGAAAGGTCTCTCTGAAGGAAATGGGCAGGACCACATCATGACTTTTATTGGTCTTAAGCACTTTTCCTTTCCTGGGCCTCTTCTTCCAATAAAAAAAAAATTAAATCCCAAATCCCAACCTGGCCTACATAGTGAGATCTCATCTTTATACAAAATTTAAAAGTTAGCCAGGTGTGGTTGCACACTTGTTGGCCCCAACTAATTGGGAAACTGAGGTAGAAGGATGGCCTGAGCCCAGGAGGTCGAGGCTGAGGTGATTATGACTCTACATTCCAGACTGGGTGACAGAGTGAGACCCTGACTCAAAAAAAAAATTAAAAAATATTTTATGCCTCATTGGTATGTTGATATAAAAATGAATATCATTCAGACCGGATTCATTATTATATATTCATTATATTCATTATATATTCATTATTACTCTATCGACGCTTTTCTTATTTTCAAATAAGTTAAAACTAAAACCCTTTGTGAGTTCATGATACTCTCAGTACACTTAATGAGTGTACCAGTCCTGGAAATGGGTTTGGACTGAGATCGCAAGGAGTTAGACAAGAGTCTTTCAAGTACAAAGGTTGGCTTGTACAGTGGCCTTCATTAATGGAGCCCAGAGAGGCTGGGGTCCCCACAGTTCAGAGCGCAGAGGGAGAAGCTGAGGCAGGAAATCCCATGGGGCCCATGTGGGAACCAGATTTGCTGTTGAGATTTCTTGGGCTGCACACCTGGCATGATCATTGTGCCTTCAAGATCCCAATGCTGCCCCCATCTAGAGTGTTCCCTGTCATCCCATCCTGGGCGACTCCCTCTCCCTCCTTCAGCCCCACACCCTTCACCTGTCTTATTCAGGTCTGACACCAGTTGCAACTCTGGGTACCAAATCCCCCATAATAGTCAGGACTCTGGATTTCACTGGACAGGTGTTCACTGCATGTCACACAAGTGTAAAGGGAGCTTCTCGGCTCCAGTGAGGATGCCTTTGTCCTCCTTTGGACATTTATTATTTGCTTTTATAAATTAAATTTTTTAACATTTACATTTATTTTTACATTTACTCATCCTTTCTCCCACCAGACTACATGCTCCCTGAATGCAGGTTCTATAAGCACCTGTTAAACTGCTGTAGTGGAATAAATGAATGGGTGAATACGTCTCATTAATTTTTGTTTTCCAGGGTTCAGAAGATCTCTTCACATGCAGCCTCTACCCTTCCTGGTGCTGCCTTCCTCCACGATGATTCTGGTCTCAGCAGGGTTTCCTTGTGTGGTGGTGAGAGCATTACCTCAAAAAGGATCACAAATTTGCATTTGCATTTCCCTGACTCTGCGGGGTGGCATGCTCATCCCCAAGCCAATCGTGGGACTCAGAGATAGGGTGTTCTGTTTGGCCAGACCTGGTCACACCCTCACTTCCTGAGCCAGAAGTGGAACCAAGTTCACCCAAAACCCACAAACTGAGTGGGGAAAGGAATTTTCCTGAAAGAAGAGGGAGGTGCTGTTCCCAGCCAAGGGATCATGGGTAAGTGAGCAGAACAAGACACCACACCCACTCTGTGCTCCTGTCCTCTGTGCCAGGAAAGGGGACCACGTGACTCCTCTCGGATGCTTGGGGTGGCTCTGATAATGCCTTGTCCACAGCCCAGTCAACATCCTCAGCAGAGAAGCCACCATCCTTGCCTCTAACAGCTTTGAGAAACCTCACCGGAGCCAAGTTCTAGTCCAACTGCACCTTCCACCTGCTTGGTGACCAAACGTAAGTCTCCTAAGATGTCTCGGGGCTTTACTTTTCCATCCATAAAATAGGGACGCCAATAAGGACCTAGTTGTGAGTTCGCCCACAAGGACACACCTGGAAATGGCTTTCCTTCTCCAACATCCATGGAGGTATTGCTGTGGTCACCTTTCTTACTAAAGTTTGGATTCCTTGGAGTCAAGAATCATGTCTTATTTCTCCCTAGACCTCAGTTTTCTCACCTGTGAAGTGAGGATAGCTTCAGCCTCTAAAGATGATTGGAAAAGCTAATCCCAACAGCTCAAAATAATAAGTGAAATAATGAACGCTATGTGCTTATTGCAAAAAAATAAAATAAAATAAGTGAGTGAACCATAGGGAAATTATGCTAAGAGAGTAGTAGCAAGGAAAGCTAAGGGGAAGGAGCAAGGGGGAACCAGAGTGATCCAGAAAAACTCAGCAGAGGTAGCCCTGCATACCCATGGGCTCAGGGAGGGGTGTGGACCACCCCAGCAGGCAACCCTGCAGACCCCAGGCTGGGAGAGGTGCATGCTCCCTGCACAGATATTATTCTCCAGAAGCAAGTGCTGGAGCACTTGTTTCTCTCCCCAAGGCATTTTTGATTCTGGTCTAATGTTTTCCCCTCTTTTTCAGAAGTTTCAAATGTGTAAATAGCTCAGAGAATGTGAAACCCTGAAAGGGGCGAGGGAGAGAAGGGAGGATTATGCGCAGGGAAGAGAAGGTGTTGGTGCAATACTGGAGGGCTTCAGTTAGGAAGAGTTCACTATCACCAGACACTGTGCAGATCGATTCTTCCTATCAACTTTCATGCACATGATGGAGACGAGGGTGAGGCTGTTTACACAGTGTAAGGAGGCACTCACAGTGTGTGTGAAGTTAGAATAAATTCCCCCTACATTTTGCATCCTAGGCCCCGTTCAAAAAAACCCTGCAGGAAGACAGGATGCCTATTCCCCACGGGAAGGCTGAGGCACAGAGAGGCTAAGTGAGTGACCCAAGGTCATAGAGAAGAAGAAGCCCAGGATTCAAATTCAGACCATGGGGCTTCAGAGCCCATAGCTGCAACACCTCCCACTAGGCCACACCTTCTGCATGAAATTCAAGGGGACAAACATCCAAACTACAAAGTGGGGACCCCCCAAAACCCAGAATTATCATTAGGAGGGCAAGTCCCTTGTAGTAGAGACTTCCTCCGCTAGGTAAGTGATCTGTGAACCCACTGGCAACAGTATACCAGCTAGCATTGTTTTGAGAGGCTGTGTTCAACTTCAGTGAATTTTTTTGGCGATTCTTTCAATGTTTCTGCCCATTTCATCATGGGTAACTTATGAGTGCATCTGTCCACACTGCACTGAGTGTTTGGCAGTTTTTGACTAAGAACATAATGACCCCCTTGTCCCACCCTCCCTATTCACTCGATCTCACCCAAGCAACATTTTTTATTTTCCCGGATGATAACAGTCCTGAAAGGGAAACGTTTTGTCAATGTGGAAGAGATGAAGCAAAAATGGCAGAAGCACTAAAAGGCATCAAAATGGACAAGTTCAAAAACTTTTTGGAGCAGTGGAAAAAGCATCCTGATAGGTTTATTACATCAAATGGAGAGTATTTTGAAGGTGACTAGAGTTTTAGCATGTAAGAATCAATACACAATTCTTTGTAAACAAATTCTGAGTTTTTTGGGTCCCCCCTATATATCACTCCCCAATTCAAGGTCTTTAACTTAATTACATCTGCAGAATACCATGTCAAGTCACATTCACAGGCTTCTGGAATTGGCATGTGGACATTGCTCAGGGTCACTACTGAGTCCTTCACATGTGAACTGGTGCCTGGGGCAGGCCAGGGAGCCATGGCACCTCAGGATCAGGGGCAGCTGTGGCACCCAGCCTGGGTGACTTGCAGAGAGTGTGGGAGGTCCTTTCTGGAAAACTCTGGAAAAACTGGACTTGTGGCTTGGGGCGGGCCGGGAGAGGGGCAGGAAGAGGGGACTTGCAGGAATTGAAGGGACAAATGAATAAATGCACACGTGAGCTGGTGACTAAGCCTTCACACACCGCCGTGTCAACCCCAGAGTGGGGACGTTTTTCCAGGTCATAGAGTAGAGTAAGGAAAAAGAGGGAGGCAGGGCCTCCGTCCATGAATGCCAGCAACACATGTTTTTGTGCGAAGAGCGAGGGACCGTCTGGCAAAACCCACCCGGATTGCTGCTCCACTGAGCTCGTTTAATGGAAGGCTTGGGCAGCAGAGCCCATGGGCCCTGATCGACCTCCAGACTAAACTCTCATCTCAGGGCCCCCGAAAGACCCAGTGTGGGCAACAAAACCAATTAATCAGAGGAAGTGTTCTCTGCACGCACACGCTTTGAAGAGAAGATAATTAGATTTCTGTGATTACACAAAGTCGGCTCAGGCTCTTCCAAGAATGGAACCATTTTTTATGATGAACGTGGCAAATTTTCTTACATTTCACGAGAGGCAATTCCATGGCATGATGGGTTGCTTGGCTTATAATTGGAGGTGATGTCTGCCTGGGACTGAGATACCGGTACAAAGGCTACCTGGATCCCCAGAGGAAGGTCTATTCTCCCACTAAGGGGACAGTGGGCATGGCTGCTTTTGGATATCAAGAAAATGCAGGGATCTGGTCCTGGAAGCTGAATCTTGCTGGAACCACCAAACACATTTAGTTGACATTAATCATTGTGGAATAAAGGCCGTTATTCTCCTATTCAGCATCCATTTACTCTACTTCCACGTCACAGACCCTGATTCTAACTTGGGGATCCATTCTGCCCTCATTCTCAGGGCATGGGATTGTCAGGGGCTTCATCGTCAGTCTCCAGGGTGAAAACCGTCCAGGCCAGTCAACACATTCTGTTCCCTACTCCCACTCTGGCTCAGGACTGGCTCGCTGAGTGGGCACAGGCCTTGGACAAAGATAGACAAATGGAATCAGTGCAAACCCAGGGGCTGTGCTCACAACCCCTGGATGAAGCATTCACTCACTTCCTACTAGCTTAGAAGTGGGCGGTGCTGTGATGGCAGAAAGTGTGGGGTGTGGACCACGAGAGAGACACAGGCACACTTTATACAAGTAGGTAAACCAAGTAGTCCCTGAAACTATTAACCCCAGACTTTTACATTCTAAGGTTAATATACTCCCCTTTGATTGTTGTTAAGTCAACTTGGTATGGGTTTTCTATTCTTTTAATAGAGTACGTCTGGTAAAACAAACAGCAAGCAAGCAAACAAAGAGCTTTACTGCTTACTGAAGGCCCCCCAGTTGCCAGTTACTGTTCTAGTTCCAGACTTTGATTGGCATCACAAGTCTATCAATATGGGTGAGTTCAGGGATGCAGCCAATCAGGGCAGAGCTGAGGCTGCTTACCTGGTACTCACACTATCATTCCCTTAAACACTCTGCTCTGTAGACAAAATCTGTCACAGACACCCTCATCACAGCATTTACCTCCTCATCCTGCTGGACCACCCACCTGGCTAGGATACCCAAGACTTTCCAAACCTAGTTAGAGAGTCAAGTTCTGGAGTGATTGGTTAACAGGTACCAAGCCTCCCTCCCCTTGGGTCCTGGAGTCCACTTGGGAGAATCCCTCTCCTCCCCAATGACCCCTCCCAAGGAGAGGTGAGAGGACAGAGCTTTCTGGGGCTAGTCATTCTCTTGGAGAGTGTCGGAGACCATGATGTCATTTGTCAGGGTGTGTAAGCTGGCAGGGGCTCCATGAACCAGGAGTCCCACAAGGTTGTGCACCGCCTCAGGAAAGATGTGGGCTTATATAATTCCCATGCCTTGTTAAGCACCATTCTCATTTTTCAGATGAGCAAACAGAGGCTCAGAATGCAAGTGAAGAAAGGCTGGTTATGATTGCCTAAGGCCCTGACACCACTAAGGGTTGCAGAGTTGAGTTGAGTTGGGGTTGGGCCCAGACCCTTCTTAGATGAGTCAACGACCTTCCCCTCTAGCCTGGGGCCTCCCTGATGTCATTCTTGGAAGCTGACAGCTGGCATGGGCTGCATGTCATGTCCCCACGCTGGCACAGCAAGAGTAGATTTCCTCCCTTTCCTTATTAGGTGAGCCGAACAGCTGAGAATCGTGGTGCTCTTGTTGTATGACCCAACAGTGCCTGTGACAAGAATAGAAATCAGCCCCCTTGGCTCAGGAGATGGTCCGCAGTAACTTCTAGTTATCTAGACCTCATGGAGGAAGCAGAGTCTTCCTGAGACAGCAGGTAGCCGAGGAGCACAATCTAGGCGAACTGCTACTGACCTCCAGCCTCCTCCTCTGAACGCTGTGGGGAGAAGGCTAGAGGTGCAGGACTTTTATCAGGGTTCCCACGGTGGATATGTGACCCACTTGTCCCAGTCCTCTGGGGACACACTTAATGACAAAATAAAATGTCTTGAACCCCCATCACTTACTTTGGGGATTTTTGAGAATTCCCAAGGGGGTGTCTTTATTGTCTCCTGGTAACCCTTATGCCAATTCCTGCTCCTAGCTGGACTTGTGATCTCCCTAGCATTTCTGCCTGAGGCTGTGACCTCTCTCTGCCCTGCCCTCCTCACCCCCAGCTTCTCTCTTATGGACTGTGGTGTGTAAAAGATGTGGCTGGGTGGGGGTCATAAAGGGAGGGCTGGCCTGGCACAGAGGCTTACACCTGTAATCCTAGTGCTTTGGGAGGCCGAGGTAGGAGGATCGCTTAAGCTCAGGAGCTCAAGACCAGCCTGGGCAACATCATGAGATCTTGTCTGTATAAAAAATAAAAATGATCCAGGCATAGTGGCACATGCCTATAGTCCTAGCTACTGGGGAAGAGGCTGAGATGGGAGAATAGCTTAAGTCCAAGAGATCGAGGTGTGCTGATGTTTTTGTGACCAGAAAGAATGCTGTGGAAACTTAACTCCAGTTTATATCAATTCATCTACAGCAAAATTGGTTTCTTTTAGGTCGGTTCACTTAAAGTCACAGTTTCCAAGAAGACAACGTTAAATGAAAATTTAATGTACAATTTTTTGCTTGTTTGTTTGAGTTGGATTCTTACTCTGTTGCCCAGGCTAGAGTGCAGTGGCACAAATGGCTCACTGCTGCCCCAACCTCCTGGACTCAGATTATCCTCCCACCTCAGCCTCCTGAGTAGCTGTGAAAGGAACAAAATGGAGTTGACAGACTCAATGAGCAGTCATGTTGACACTGCCTAACTCTATCATAATCTCTTAACATTACTTAGGCTTGCCCTCTAATCAAGGACAGAACTGGTTTCTCAGATGTAGCTACTGATAATTGTTTTACAATCCTCCCCAGCTTATTTGTATTAATTAGTTTTTCTATTCCAAGTATTTGCCTCCACCATAAGAAAAAAGTTAACCTAATCAGCCCTTCATGACTTTCGTGACATAGACAGATCCCATTCACCATGGCAGCAGCCATGGGACTAACCCACCCATCTGCCTGTCATCCATCACCTGACACCAATACCTGTGCTTACCTGTCCCTTCATGATATGTGAAACAGATCACCACCCAGTCACCTTAATGACCTGCTCCCATTAAAGGAAAGGTTTAAAAGTATTCAACCTCAGCAGCCATTGGCCATTGCTTTGCTAAGCACTGGTTTCCTACGTTTTGGCCCCCTCCCCTTGGGAAGGTGAATCTCCTCTCTCTCTCTCTCTCTAATTTACTTTCTAAACAAACCATATTTTCAGATTTGAATTCTGTGCAATTCTTTGCATTTTCTTTTCTTTTTTTTTTTGAGTTGGTGTCTTACTCCATCGCCCAGACTGGAGTGCAGTGGCACACTCCCAGCCACCGCAGCCTCGGGGTCCAGCGATCCTTTTGCTTCAGCTTTCCAAGTAGCCCGAACTACAGGTGTGCACTACCATGCCGAACTAATTTTTGATTTATTGAAGAGACGAGGTCTCACCAAGTTGCCCAGGTGGGTCTTGAACCCACGGGCTCAGGGAATCCACTCGCCTCGGCCTCCCAAAGTGCTGGGATTATAGGCTGAGCCACCGAGCCTGGCCAATTCCTTGCATTTTCTGTGCGGCACCAGATCGCAGACTCCCCATTCAGACTGACCTAACAAGCTGGGACTACAAATGTACACCACCATGTTTGGCTAATTTTTTTATTTTTATTTTTTTATAGCGATTATTTTTTATAAAATAGTCTTGCTATGTTGCCCAGGCTGGTCTTAAACTTCTGGGCTGAAGCTATCCTCCTGCCTCAAGCCTCTCAAAGTGTTGGGATTACAGTGAGAGCTACCATGCCTGGCCATGTACAATTTTTATTAGTGAAGTATATTCCCAAAAGGTGGAAAAAAAAACCCCAAATGAAACAAAATCCAGTCACTTCCCTTCTATCTTTCTTCTCTATCCTCACCACTCTGGGTTTCTCCTTGGGCTTTTTTTCTCCCTAAAGCTCAGTCTGCTCCCATGTTGGGAAGGTTGGGACCTTCTTTTGTCATGCGTTTCTCAAAACCAAGACCCTCTTCTCTGTCTCCTGGTTGCCCAGAGAAAGCTCCTCATTCCTGTTCCTTAATTATGCAGTGAGATGAGCTCACCCACAGTCCACACTCACTCTGGGATTCCTCTGTGTCAAACTTCAAGGGGCTCAGAGATGAATTTTTCTAAATAAATTAGTTATCTTTGGGCAGGGCATAGTGGTTCATGCCTTTAATCTCAGCACTTTGAGAGGTCCAGAGGATAGGATCACTTGAGCCCAAGAGTTCAGAACCAGCTTGGGCAACAAAACCAGACCCTATTTCTATAGAAAATTTTAAAAAAAATGAGCCAAGTGTAGTCCCAGCTACTTGGGAGGATGGGGTGGAAGGATCACCTGAGTCCAGGAGGTCGAGGCTTTGGTGAGCCATGATTTACCCCTGTACTCCAGCCTGGGTAACAGAGTGAGACCCCAACCCCCAAAAAGGGAAAAAAAAAGTCATTTGCTCTGGACTTGGTCTGTGGAACATGTGGAGCTGGAGAGTACTTGGAAAGCACCATTTTTCTTTTACTTCTACCAGGTCAAATTCTTAAGCTGATCTCCCTTCTCCCTGACCAGAGAAAAACCTCCCAAGGAATGCTAACTCTGTCCCCATCCCAGAGAGGCAGGGCCTAGGTGTGGGCCTTGTTGAGTGGCCTGGGGAGGCCCTCCCTGCAGAGGGATACTGGGTCACCAGGCAGAAGTGGAGATTAAAGACCATAGGGCAGCTGCTTCAGGAGAGAAAGAAGATTCAAGGTCAAGGAGTGCAGAGCCTGGAGAGAGTCCCAGAAGAGGGGGATGCAGTTAGTTGGATTTTGCTATAGGGAAGAATGGAGTTGATGAGAACACAGGATTAGACGAGGGCATATGTCGGGGGGAACACCCCACATGGACAAGGTAGCGGAGAACAAAGAAAAAAAGACAGGGAAGGCTCAGGGCCTAGAAAAATGCGCTTTAAAGGACAGATTATGTGTGGTTCCAACTGACTCAGCAGTTTGCATTCCTGAAAAATGAAAGATGATAAACTCCACAGTCATGTTTTAAAAGCCATATTGAAATGGAAATGCACTGAAAGCTGGGGCAGGCAGGAGCCAGCCACGTGGGACCTCACAGCCTCCAGAAAGTTCATAGGAACATAGGAAACTTGTGGTACTGGCATTGTCTAAGGACACCCAAAGTAAAAAAAAATAATAATACACACACACACTCACACATACACACACACACACACACACACACATATACATATACACACACATATACATATACACACACATACTTTATATATATATATATACATACATGTGTATATATATATATATATATTTTAAAACACTGATCCATGTAAATTAACAGAGGAGGGCAAATGGGAGTGACTGTCCCCCCAATTCAAGCCAGTTTCTTTTCTATTTTCATAGAGACAAGGTCTTACTGCTTTGCCCAGGCTGGTCTAGAGTTTTGGGGTTCAAGTGATCCTCCCGCCTTTGCCTCACAATGTGCTGGGATTACAGGCGTGAGCCTGGCCTTCAACCCAGTTTCCAGGCACATTTCACATACTAAAGATGGAAGTGATGGAGGGCCTGGCTTCACAAGAAATCACCACTTTTGAACAACAGCTAGAGAGAGAGGATGGCTTCAATGAGATTTCGCTCCGGGAGAGCCCGAGCTCTGTATTAACCAGATGGATCGATTCTGATATGCAATTTGATTTAATAATTAGCCGCTCAGGAGAATCTATTAGTGTGCGCGTTCATTTGTATTCAGACAATAGTCACCACAGCTCGCTCTTCTAATCCACTTCAAGCCTGCCAGCGCCTGGGCAGTTTCAGCAGGCAAGAAAGGAGCCCTGCAGGGCACTGGAGGTTGGGGTGGGGTTTTCATGCTTCCACTTCCGGGCGGGGGTGTGGCCCAGCTGCAGGAGTGCGGAGCCAGGATAAGCATAAGGAAGAGAGTGAGGTCAGAGTGTGAGTCCCAGATCTGGGGCTTGTCCTCTGTGGTGGGCCTTCACCTCTTTGAGTCTGATCTTATTTGTGCAATGGGTAGGAGTAGCAGCTACAGCAACAGAATCATGACTTGCAACTGCCTGAAAAAAGGTGACATTTTTTCCAGCTTTACCTGCATTGGAGCTAGGAATGCCCTTGGACTAGACTGCAGAGAGTTCAGCTGGGAGGGGTCCCATGTGCCTCCTGTCCCCTTAAATCCAGCTCCTCCTACTCTTGACCCAGGATAATACAGAGTAACAGGCAATAGTTCCAGCGTCCATCTAAGAGCAGAATGCAACTTTGAAAGTAGCCGCATGCAAATTCTTTTTTCTTTTCTTCTTTTTTTGAATCAGGGTCTCACTCTGTTACCCAAACTGGGGCACAGTGGCACAATTATGGCTCACTCCAACCTCGACCTCCTGGGCTCAGGCGAGTAGCTGGGACTATAGGCACATGCCACCACGACAGGCTAATTTTTTGAAACAAGTTCTCGCTATGTTTCCCAGGCTGGTCTCAGACTCCTGGGCTCAAGCAACCCTCCTGCCTAGGCCTGCCAAAGTGCTGGGATTACAAGCATGAGCTACTGCTCCAGCCGATGCAAATTCTTAATGATGTCATGGGACCACCACACCAACTTTGCAATACTTATTTTCATTCCTGTGAGAGAAGGATCCTTCTACCCTTGAAAGCCTGTTCTGCATTTCTGTTCCAAACAATTGCACAGGTGCTGACTGATAGGCTCATGAAGTGGTGTCTGTCTACTCCTTGTGTCCTTTCTCTTTTCACCACCTCCCAGTTTCCCTCTGTGTGGCCACCTTCTTCTCCATGCTTAGCCTGTGTTTCTGAAAGAGTTGACTGACTTAGGACTGAGTGATCAAAGGGCCATATTCCCTGGTGACAGTGATTGGCTGATTCTGGGGTGGGCATATGCCCTAAAATTTCCACTCAGAATAGATTGCAGGATTTTGCTGAGGATGCTGGCTTAGGGATGCTTACCTATTTCTACTGGCTTTAGACCTAGCCATGTTAGCCTGGGGTTAGTCATCTGTGACCCTGAGGGACGAACCTGCAGAGAAAGAAGACACACGGAAAAAAACAAGGCCTCTATGTACGAACCTTCAAGTTACGAACTTTCTTTTTTTTTTTTTTAAATAATCAGTATTTTTTATTATCATTTTGTAGGGTACAGTTAAGGGTTAGGTGTACAATTACGTTTCATTCAGGCACCCTATTGATAAGAGGTGTTTTCCCAGTCCCAGATAGATATTAGCTACTGTTAGTCCCATCCCCCCCCATAATTTCCCAGTACCATCAGTCATTTTCTTATAGTATTACATTGGATGTTCAAGGTCCATTATATGAGTGAAAACATGTGATATTCTGATCTTTGTTTCTGTGAGAGGTCAGAACTTTCAAAGATGCAAATATGCATTTGCATGTTCAATCACATTGACATACATTGTGACATGCGTGCATCTTCTACAAGTGGTTTTGCCTTTATGTACTTTACAGTACTGTACAGAGTGTAGTAGTGCAGTATTTTTATTTCAGCCCCGGGATGTTCAGAAGCAAGTGTAAAAGCAGCGATGGGCTGTTAGTTGGATACCTATTCTAACTTTGTTGGATGTAATGAACAAATTGAACTTAATGAACGTGTTCTTGGAACAAAGCTCATTTGTATGTAGGAGACTTACTGTAAACGGCCACAGGATTTTAGCCCCAGATCAAGCCTTGCCTGAAGCCACTAGGCTGTTCAGTTTTGTGAGCTGATAAATTCCCATGTTTTAAATATGCCCAGGAATGATTTTTCTGTGACTTTCACCCCAAAGAGTTCTGAGGATACGTTAGTTCAAAAACAAAATGTTTAGTGCTCTAGTAGGCTAAATATAGGATTTCCAAAGGAAAAAAATGA
Source organism: Cephalopachus bancanus (assembly GCA_027257055.1). Lineage (NCBI taxonomy): Eukaryota > Metazoa > Chordata > Mammalia > Primates > Tarsiidae > Cephalopachus > Cephalopachus bancanus. The sequence continues at coordinate 1,929,520 of JAPVLO010000007.1, forward strand.
CACTGTAGTCCAACTGGAAAAACACTGGGGGAAAATGGAGCAGCTGGCTTCCTTCGGGGCACCTGAGTCATCCTACAGAGCTGCACACGTGTGAGCCACAGCTGTGGTGTGGGTGTGTGCGCTTCCCCTTGTGGGCTGGATAAGGCTTGTGTCTCCCACTGCCTCAGTGTGTGCACACCTCAGCCTAACCAGGCAGTAGGACTTACAAGATGGTGAGGAGTCTGTTCAGCCCAGAGACAACTGTGAGACTCTGGGAGGAAGGAGAAATAAGGGGGTTGGAGAGAATTACTAAACTCCACAAAGACCCACCTCTCTGTGTCCCACAGGAAGTCCCCTTTTATTCAGACAGCATCATGGTATTTCCCAAAGCTTGGCTCATCTAATACCTTGCTGATTAACAGGAATTTAAAAAATGAATTAGAAAATATATTTCAATATTTTAAAAATATTTCAATAGTTATTGTAGTAGGTTTTGGTAATATAATTTAAAATGTTTTTTTCGACTTGAAGTAAGAATATAACTTTTCTTCCTAAAAATATATTGATTAAAAGAAAATATTAAGTAATTAATAGCAACAAAGTTATACAATTTGGTGAGATTGGGATAGTTATGTGCAAATCCTTGAAATTTGGAAAAACCACATGACCGCTTTTATCCTTGATGGCAACCTTGTTCTGTAGAGAATATCACGCTCATTTCACAGAGGAGAATGAAGTCCAGTGAGGTGCATGGTGGAGCTTACTAGATTGGGCTTACAAGCCCCTGATCTTTTTGTTAGTCCCTTGTCCTAAGACTCCAGACCTCTGGCCACAACCCTCAAAAGCCTGGCTGCTCAGCTTACCTCCCCTGGGAACCCGTGCCTGATGTCACCAGTGCCGGGGGCGGTGGAGTGAAGCTGCTCTGCCGGTGGCGTGGGACTGCATGGAGGTGATAACTTGACCTGCTGCAGAAAAGAATGAGAAAGCCCTACCTTCCTGGAGAACTGCACAGTTCTTTGTTTGAGCAGTTTCCAGGGAAGCCTAATGAATCCCGTTGTTAATGCTAATGTGTTGCTTTTTTAAGACTCAGGGTTGATGCTGCAAGCAAATTTCTCTTTCATTTAAGGCTTTGTAAAGAAGACAGAAGTTTTTTTTTGTTTTGAGTCCGAGTCTCCATTGCCAAGGCTGGAGTGCAGTGGCATACTCATGGCCACCCCAGCATCAACCTGCTGGGCTCAGGCGATCCCTCCGCCTCAGCCTTCCAAGTAGCCGGAACTACAGGTGTGCATTACCATGCCCGGCTAATTTTTAAATTTTTATTGTAGAGATGAAGTCTCTCTAAGTTGCCCAGGCTGGTCTCGAACCCGTGGGCTCAGGCAATCCTCTCACCTCGGCCCCCCAAAGTGCTGGGATTGCGGGTTTGAGGCAGAAGACAGAAGTTTTATCAAATGTGCCTGAATTTTGCTCTGGGTTCCACATGCTGAGAAAATGATGCCCATTTAGCTGTGACAGGGTGGCCAGTCCTCCTAAATTGCCACTTCTTATTTTGAGCAACTTGCAAAGACCTAGTCGGGATTCACTGGTGAATTTTCACTCTGCTGACTTGTCGCCTTATAAAGCTGTGGATTAAGAGACAAGCAGCCACATACATTTTGTCAACATGACAGCAAAACAATTATAGTAATAGTCATAACCACAATATTAACAATAATTGTTACTTAATTCTTATTACATGCAAACATCTAAATATTTGAAAACAGAGTTCAAATACAAGAAATATTTTCTAAATGTTGATTGTGTGCTGGGTACACACAAGTTAGTTAGACATAATGCTTAGAGAAGCAAAGGTCAGTTAAGGAGTGGCTACGTATCACTTTGATAAGTCAAGAAAACCTTCCCCATAGGAGTGACCTCAGGGGACTATTTGGGTATGGAGGAATGACTCCAATTATGCTCCATGAAGGACAAGGGCAAGGGACATTCCAGTCCTGGGGGAAGCTTAACGTAAATTATCTCAAGAATAGAAGTGTAAGGTTGTAAAGGGGAGAATGGGAATTTAAATACATGTTTGGTTGGTTCCAAAGACCAGGCAAGCCCCAAAAGGTAGTTCATGGCTGTACTCCCAGCACTTAGGGAGGTTGAGGCAGGAGGATTGCTTGAGGCCAGGAGTTCAAGACCAGCCTAGGCAACATAGGGAGACCCCTGTCTCTACAAAAAATAAAAAAATTAGCCTGGTGTGGTGTAACAGCCCAGCTGCTTAAGAGGCTGAGGTGGAAAGATTGCTTGAGCCCAGGCTGTGGTGAGCTGTGATTGTGCCACCATACTCCATCCTGGGCAACAGAATGACCCCAACACACACACACACAAAAGTAAAAAAAACAGTCCAGGCTGACAAGAAGTAGGCAGTTCTATGGAGGAGATATAATTTTCACTACTCGAAGTTGAGAAGCTGAAACGACTGAGGTTCCACTTTAGGACACTGAAGGACAGCTTGGTGAAGACTGCTTTGGCTATCCTATCTTATGTTCTCTCCTCTGTTGTTAGTAGGGGCACCTTCAATTTTTTGCGGGGTCTCTGAACAAGAGGCTCTGTCCCTGTGTCCCAGGGAAGGAGGCACGGTGTGTGGCTGAGTTCTGAACAATGGGATGTGAGCAGAAGCAGCACGTGGCAATGCTGGAAAATGTTCTGGAAAGGCTGCTTGGCCGTGTCATCTGTCCCTCTCCCCTCTTGCCTCATTTTGCTGTCTGGAATGTGGATGAGATGGGTAGGACTCCATCTTGGGTCACAAGGATGAGCCTGTTTGGGGGCATGGGGCAGTGGTGTTACCTGGAGGAGAAAGCAGGAGACAGTCTGGTGCTGAGAGCCAGGTGCCACCATGCCAGCCCTGGGGCCTATTCTGGACTTACTGTATGTGAGAGAGAGATGCGAGTTCTATGTTACCTCCATCTCAGCTAGTGCAGTTGACATGGCACTCCATTCTTCCCACTGTTGGACTCCAAGCCTTGGAGTCAGCCATGACTTTTCTCTCTCTCTCACTCACACGCAGTCTTGGCAACTCTACTTCAAAACATACCCCAAACCCTGGAAGGCAAGACTCAAGTGGAAGGATCACCTGAGCCCAGCAAGTCGAGGCTGTGGTGGCTGCGAGCAGGGTGTCACTGCATTCCAGCCTGGATGACAGAGTGAGACTCCGACTCAAAAAAATATATATATATACACACATACACACAAACACACACACACACACATACACCCAGAACGCAACACTTCTCTTCATCTCCACCGTCAGGCCCCTGGTCTAAGCCACCACCCCGATTATGCAGGGGCCTCCCAAGTGGGGTCCCTACCACGCTTGCACCCTACAGTCTATTCTTATCATAGCAGGGATTTTTTTGAGTTAGGGTCTCACTTTGTTGCCAAGGCTAGGATGCAGTGGCATGATCACGGCTCACCAATCTTCCTGTCTCAGCCTCCTGAGTAGCTGGAACTACAGGAATGTGCTACCTCATTCAACTAATTTTTTAATTTATTGTAGAAACTAGGTCTCAATATATTGCCCAGGCTAGGCTCGAACTTCTGGGCTCAAGCAATCCTCCTGCCTCGGCCTCCCAAAGTGCTGGGATTACAAATGAGAACTACCGTGCCCAAACCAAGGGACAGTTTGTTCAAGTTCACTATTTAGCCTTACCATACCAAAGAGACCAGTGTGGCTGGAACAGAGTGAATTTGGGGAAGAGTAGTTCAGAAGAGGGACCAAAGAGGTCAAAGGATGGGGAAAGGCCATGTAAGGTCCTGTAAACCCTCTTAAGAACTTTGGCTTTTACCCTAAGTGCAATGGGAAGCCATGCAGTGTTTTGAGCAGAGGAGGTATATGAGCCAACTAATATTTTTAAAAGATTCCTTGGGCAGGACACAGTGGCTTTGGGAGGCCGGGGTAGGAGAATTGCTTAAGCCCAGGAGTTCAAGACCAGTTTAGATAACATAGTGAGACACTGTCTCTACAAAAAAACCAAAAAAATTAGACAGGTATTGTGATGCAAACCTGTAGTCTCAGCTACTCTGGAGGCTGAGGTGGAAAAATTGTCTGAACCCAGGAGGTTGAAGCTGTGGTGAGCCATAACCGTGTGGTTGCACTTCAACCTAAACAACAGAGTGAGATTCCAACTCAAAAATAAAAATAACATGTGAATATGTAATTCTAAAGCAAAACTCCCCCTTTAAAATATAAACATTATACCATCATCATAGCTCAAGACAATCAGTGCTAATTTCATTAAACATCTAGTTAGTGTTGATATTTCCCAATTGTCTTATGAATTTTTTTTCTTAAATTTATTTATTTTTTTGAATAGGGATTCAAATAAAATGCACCATATGATCAGTTATTGTGTATCTTAACACTGTTTTTAAAATCTAGGGGTTCTTTCTCCACCATTTTGTCATTTATTTTCTTTTTCCTCAAAGGAGCCAAGTCATGCAATTTCTAAGTTTCCCACAGTCTGGATTTGCTAATCCTGTTCCCTGGGCAGCACTTAACGAGTTCGTCTTTCACATGTTCTGTAGGTTGGTGATTGGCTCTGAAAGATCCAGGTTGCAGCCCCACTGCACGTGGGCTGCTGTGCACAGGAAGTTGCTCAGATCCCATGATTTCTCTTTTCCTGATGTTAGCAGCCTTTGATCATCAATGCCCAAATCCATTATTTCACTGGAGATTGCAAAATGCTGATCATCCTACTACACCTCCCTCTTTGCAAAGAAATAGAAGAAAACTTCACCTTACCGACTATTTGGTTACTCTGAGATGCAATGTATGTAGGACTTTTCAAGATTTTTCCTTGAGTCCAAACCATGTCTAATGGCTACAGATGGTGATGCCAGGGTAGACCCTGTGAGAGAAGCAGGTTGGAGGTAGGGGAGGGTAAATTGGTTCGTTCAGGGTCATGCTGCACAAGTTGTGGTGGTTTTGTGTTGTAAGCCCAGGTCCATCTCACTGTAGAGCTCTGGAGTTCATGAGGCTAAGGCAGGAGGCAATGGATCTGTGTCTTCCATCTCTGGTTGGTGGGTTAGGAATGCAGCTGTCCCTTCCTCAAAGCTCAGAGCATGGCCTGGCCTAGAGCAGGAGCCTTCTGTGGGCAAGTGGATGTATGGAGGGATGGAGGGATGAAGGGTTGGGTGGAGGGATGGGAGGATGGATGGAGGGAGTGAGGAAGGGTTGAAGGGAGAGATGGGAGAAAGGATAGAGGGATGAAGGGAGAGATGGAGAAAGGAAGGGATGGAGGGATGAAGAGATGTCATGGGATTGCTGCCATATACAAAGTGTTTACAATCAAGAGATTGTCCAGGGAGAGAGTATATAGAAAAGTAGTTATCATCACACTCAAACTCTTATCCTCTTTACAACAAATTAGCACAATACAGGAAGTCTCCAACATACTGAGTTCTGTTCCAAGAGCACGTTTGCAAGTCTAGTTTTTAAGACGTTTTTAAGTCCAACAAGGTTAGCCGAAGTACCCAATTAACACAATTGGTTATATAGTACTGTATGTATTTAACAGGCAATACTGACATCTGGTGGAGAGAAATACTTTAACAAATGCAGGTGTGCATTGTTAAAGTTTGTAACTTGAAGGTTTGTATATAGAGGACTTACTGTAATGGCAATAACCTTTTGGTTTAGTATTTTTTCTAAAGGAAACTTGATATCCTTTATTTTATTTTATTGCTTTTCACTTGGAGGGAAGACTTGTTTTGCAGTTCCCTTTATTGGGGCCATTTAATTCCCAAGGCCATGAGTGCTGCCTATGCCCCCAACGTGGCCTCTCCTCTTGACTGCAGCCACTTTCCTCCTTGGGAAGTGATTGATCCCAGCAATAATGGGTGGATCCTGGCCAATACCCTCCCCAGATTTCCCATTAAATCACGATGGCTTGCTAGTTTCGGGGAACACTTGGGAGATTGCAGACTACCTGATCTGAAGGGAGGCAGAAAGAGTGAGAGATTTAAGCCCAACTGGCGAGAAAGAGATGAACTTATTCTAGTTGCCTCTCTGGCACGTGCCAGCTTGGCCACATGTACAGAGGGAGTGACTTCTTGTTCCTAGCTGCATGCAAGGGTGTGACTTCCTGTTCCTGGTGGTGTACTGACTATCATAGGTCAACCGGCAATAACAATGAGAACCACTCTTGATTCCTACGATGTGCCAGCCACTCACATCGGGAATCCATGGAGCCTGGTGGATACAAATCTGACCTTTGGATGTGACTGATTGGGTGCAAATTCTCGCTTCGGCTGTTGCACACTGTGTGAGGTTGGCTGGGCTCTCAGTCTCCCCAAGCCTTGGTTCTCTTAGCTGTAAAATTAGGGAAATAATTCCTATCTCATAATGTCTTTGAGATGATCAAATAAAAAAATGCTAATTAATTGCCTAACATGTTCAATAAATAGTCGTTATTTTAGTCATTGTTGACAATTCTAAATTGTGGTTTTCAATCTGGAGTACATAAGTACGCCCCTTGGTGACTCTGGTGGTATTTCAGAAGACATACATACAGTATTTGCAGGATAAAGCTCTTTCTTGAACTTTGGTTTTTATTTTAGCTTTTTCTGGAGAAGAGGGATGGAGGGATAGATGGAGGGAATTTTTTGACAATTAAAACAAACTTATACTGTGAACTATAATGCCAATTTTAAGCTTTTAGCCATCATTTGGGCTTCAAGTATGTTTCATGCACGAAACACCCTGTTTTAAACTGCACCCCTCCCAAAACTTCTGGAAGTTCACGTGTTTTCTTCTCTGCCTACTGTCCCAGAAAAGCTTGGAAAAACTGTCCTACAACTGTCTGATTCGACAGACACTGCAAGTGTCCCTCTTCTACAGATGAAAGAAGTGTCTCAGAAGTTTGATGAGAGGGAGATGTCAAGATTTGAGAACAGATCTTTTTCACTGCGAAGTCTGTGCCTTTCCCCTGCCCACCAGTATATTTGAGCTGGGAAAGAGGATAACCTGACATCAGGAAATATACTCCACAGAAGCCCCACAGTCTTGGGGCCAGGCCACTTGGCTTATGTTTCAGCTGGGCTGCTGTAACTGTGCATCATACTGTTTCTGCATTTATAAGACCTTGGCCACAATTGTTGGTGACTGAGACCTAACCCAGCTGTGACCCCTACCTGTCTCTGTCATGCCCACCATGGTGTCCCTTATTGGAGGGGAGGGATGCTTAACAGCTATAGCCTTGGGCACTAGCCATCCAGACCAGCAGGGACTAGCGTGGAGTTTGCTGAGGCCAAGCGACACCATCTAAAGTGGGAACTTAGGGTCCATGAGGGATGAGGTAGGCCATCGACTTGAGTCACCTTCCCAACACTGATGGAATTCTCTGAGATGCAGTGGTCCCATATGGCCTTTTCAGAATGTCCCGAGACCAAGCAACTGGCTGGTTCCCTGGTGCACCTGTTGCCTGCTGGGTAATGAATTGACATAATCTGCTTGCATTGACTTTCCCTCCTTCCCTGCCTCCTTTTTGAGTATCCCTCATTTTGTGAGAGAGAAGTTTCTGCCCACCTGCTAGAGTGTAGCCTTTCCCCAGGCTCTGTTTTCTATGATGTCCAGGTTACTACTGCAAACTGAGCCTTTGTTGTCCAGCTCCATATCTTCAGGCTGGTTCAGTCAGTATCATTGTTGATGATTTCCCTACTTTTGTGAGATCGAGTATGGTGAAATATGCACGATGATGGAAAGAACAGAGTGGCGGTATGGGAGTCGAGGCTCTATCCTGTCTGTCTTCTGTTATTTACTAGCTGTGTGACGTTTTGTTGTAGGGTGGAAGGAGCTGAAAGTATGAAGTGTAGGAGGAGCTCAGCTTTGGGGTGAGACAGAGACGGGTGCAAATCTTGACAATGCCATTTTCTAGTCGTGTGCCTTTGAGCATGTTGCCATACTTCTCTGAACCTCTGTTTTCTCATTTATGGAAAAGCACTTGGTGAAGCAATTCATGTAAAAGCCAAAGCAAATGACGAATGCTCAGTCAATGTGGACTAATGAAGGGATTAGGTGGAGCAAGGGTTTTCAAACTCCTCGTCAGGGATTCCTTCTATTTTTTTCCACACTTATTTTGCAAGATTCTGTCTGCAGAAGAAAACTCTTAACAGGAGTAACCACTAACTAAATTTATTCATTTTTAAACAAAAATGCTCTTTGGAGCTTCTCATTATCATAAGATAGCCAGTGTGACAACACCAAGAACATAGGATATTCCTGGGTCACAGCAGGGAAATCTTCCTTCCTCCATCCCTTTCTCTCAATTATTATTGAGCACCTGCTGTGTACTGGAGGCTGAGGATACAGGAATGGACAAAAGCAGATGGGATCCTGGCTCCTATGGAACTGACCATCTAGAGCAGAGTCAGATATTCATCAAGTCACTTGTAATTTGATTGTTGATCCAACCCTGCTGTGTAGAGTGGCACAGGAGTCAAGAGGAACTAGACACCAGAGACCTGAGGCAGAGTAAGCAGAGCTGGAGCTCAGCTCTGAAGGACAAATAGGAGCTGACTAGGCAAAGAAGAGAGAGAAAAGGAGTCTAGGCAGAGGGAACAGCGTGGGCAAAGGACCGTTTGGGAGCAAGACTGATGCGTACAAGGAATTGATAAAAAAGGCAAGGTGGCTGGATGACAGGCGCGAAGGGCCATGCAGTGAGAGATGAGATGAGATGAGAGATAACTGTCAGGCCTTGTGCAGTTTGTTGAGGATCATGTTCTTCATCCTAAGATATGAAAACACCGAGGGGATTGAAGTGGAGGGGCAACTTGGTCAGACTCATCTTGTAAAAAGTGGACTTAAGTTACAATGTGGGGAGGAGTTTGGAGTGGAGAAGGAAGAAAAGAAGGAAGAAGATGAGGAAAGAAATTTTACAGTTGTCTACTTGAGTGGTCCTCGGAGTAGGGAGATGTCAGAGGAAATAGAGACATGGGAATGGTTTATGAAGATGATTAGCAGGGAGGATGGGGCCAGGTGCGGTGTCTCATGCCTGTAATCCCAGCATCTTTGGAGGCCAAGGTAGGAAGATCATTTGAGTCCAGGAGTTTGAGACCAGCCTGGGTAACATAGTGAGACCCCTGTTTCTACAAAAAAGAAAAATTAACTGGGTGTGGTGGCATGCACCTGTAGTTCCAGCTACTTGGGAGGCTAAGGCAGGAGGATCATTTGAGCCAGAAGGTCAAGGCTATAATTGTGCCACTGCATTCCAGCCTGGGTGACAGAGCATGAGACCTTGACTCCAAAAAGGAGAAAGAAGGGAGGATGGAGAGGACATGGTGATGATCTAGATTCTCCAGGAAGGGAGAAGCAGCACCAAGTAAGAGTTGCAGGGCTCTGCTGCATGCAGCTTAACTGAAGAAGTTGCCCTTTACTGAGCAGGAATGCTGATCCCTCTGTGATGCAGGGAATGATGGGAAGGGGATCATACCCTCGGGTTTGAGATGCCTTGAGCATACCCAAAGATGCTGAAATGTCTGTTCAGGTCTGAGTTCTGGGAAAGGGGTCTGTGTTGGAGACAAGCCTATGAGTCACCACCGTGAAGGTGGTAATGAGTGAGGGCGGGTGAGATCACTGCCTGACATTTCAGGGAGCATGCCGTCCACGGAGGAGCTCTATTCAGCTCTGCGAAATAGTCAAAAATAGCTTCCCTTCCACCACCCCTGCTGCCCCCGTTACTTCAAGAACTTAAAAGACTTGGGAGGGTCAGGTCGGAAACCAATAACCTGTTTGGTTTCTCTACTTCCTTTGCCTGTGGAATCTTTTATTCATATGAACATGCTTAGTAAATAATAAGACCTAGGATGTATAAATAGCACAGGTCTGACTGAAGCAGAATTGGGAAGGGCAGGATCCCAGCCCACTCAGATTTCTCCCACTCATGGGTAACTTCATAGACCTCCAGGGTTGTGAGCAAAACACCTTGAAACCTGATGGCCTGTATGGTTTCTTGTTTGCTTCCATTTCTGAAGATTTCCAAGTGGCAGGATGGGGTGTGCTAAACACCACCAACATTTCCACGGTTCCTAGGAAGCCCCAGGATCTCATCAGGACTCTGGGCCATCCTCGCAAGCATCAATTATCCCTGAACCTCAGACACTTTAAAGCCTTTCAGCTGACAGAATTCCAAATGCACCAGCTTTTACAGAGGATTTCGCAATTTGGAAACTCAGCCTTTGTCAGTTGAGTCTCCTTGGCAGTGAAGGCTCGCTGGATTTCCCGAGTGGCACTCTTGTTAAGGAAATGCAATTTAGCTGTTGGCGGAACTAAGGGCATGTGTTGGGTACCATTTAGCAGCATTCACTCTGCAATGACAAAGAAGTGGAGAATGCCAGGAGAAGCTTGTGGGTCTGGGAAGAAGAGATGAAGGGTGGCATTTGGGGAGTTTGCTAGTGCTAAATTACTCCATCTGTTGCATTAATAACCCATCCATCCAGGGGGTTGGGGAAATGGGTAATTGAAGCATACGGTATCTATTAGGACCTATCGGCACATATGAAACTGCTCACTGCATCTGTACAAATGACTGCTTACTTATGCAAATGGCAGGTCTGAGTGCCCATGTTGGGAAATTCTGCTAGGAAAGCACTTCCTTAGGAAAGGCTATATGCAAACCCTCAAAGTGTCTAGGAGAAGTCTAGGAGCCACAATGCCACAGATGTGGAGACAAAAGAGAGCAGCATACAAGATAGGAAGAGCAAAGTTATATTGGAAGATGTACATCTTGAAGGTCACATATTTCCAGAAGGGACCTGTGAGAACATGGCTTGCAATGACCACAAAATGCTCAAAGCAATACCCACTGATGGACTAGTGGGGGAGTGATTGGTCCAAATTTTGGAATAGATTGAGCCAGATATAGTTCAGCGTGTGATTTGTGTATAGAATCAGCATTAGGAATGGTAACAAAACCAGTAGTGTAACCCAGATATTATCCAGAGCACCCTGTGGCTCAGGCCCAAATACTAAAGTCTCATGAGAACCAAATGTCTTTTCTTGGTTTAGGGGAAATTCCTGGAGAGTTACTTGTTATGGTTCTTTCTGTCTTCATACTCTTGTGCATTGTGTGACTGTTTTACAGCTTGGTTCCCCGTGCTACCCCCTAGAGAACACAACTTGCTGTGTCACTGATATTATAGTGGTCCACTTTTGTTAGGATTCTGTGATTTCTGTTATCTGTAGTATGATGGGGAGGTGTGGGGAGCAACCTGCAAAAGTCCTGAGTTTCCTCTCTTCTTTTCTCTTATTCCACCTCCTCCCAAGCAATATATAATATCCTCTCCTCTGTTTCATTCAAGCTTGAATGTTTCATATTCTCTGCTGTGACTTCAAACATTTACCAAACTATTTTCTCACTAAGTCAACTATCACTTTTTAAGAGAATTTGGTGAATTCATTTTTCTCCAACTTGTTGCATAAAAATGGTCTCTGATCCCAAATCTAACATAAGCTTTTCTATGTGATATCGACAGATACTTTTTTTTCTTGGAAGAATAAGTGGGTCTGCCCATGCAGAATCAGGTCCTTGGACAGGAGATGACTCAGAATATTTTTTGCTCTAACTCAAATTGTCTTAAACAATGATGAAATATATTATCTCACATCACAAGAACTCTGGAAGTGAGAAAGCTCTGGGCTGACTGATTCAGCAGCCCAGTTATCTTGTAAAAGACTCATATTTCCCCATCTGACATGTTCAGTAAGTAAACTTTGTTCTTATGTTGGGTCCCCATGTACTCACTAAAGGTGCAGCACTTCCCACCGTGATTGAATCTACCATGATTTGCCTAAATTAATCAAAGCCCAGTCTTGCAGCTTGTAGGGTAGGGGTGTCCTCCCTCAAAGCCCAAGACCTCAGGGACGGGGTAGGTCTCTGAAGAATGTATGGATTCTGTTGATAAGGAAAGAAGGGAGGAAATAAACCCTGGATAGACAACTCATTTTATCTGCTCCAGGGGAGAGGAAGTTAATGGAAAACAGAAAGCTATTTCCATGAGGTGGTGGGCATCATTGTCCCTGTGATCCTGGAGGCTGCAATAGAGTCTTGCACAGAAGTGCATGAAGTTGGGGGAATGACATGCTTTCTCTCTAGACTGAATGCTGTGATTTGAGCAAAGCTTTGTTATCATCCTATCTGCAAGATAAGCCTGAGTCCTTGATCTTGTTCTCTTCAACAACAGTCCTTAAGACTTACCTGTGACCCCCCTATTCCGGCCCCAACCTTGACCATGAACTCACATGGACCCTGTGTCCCATAGATTCTCATGCAACATGTCAGTTGCAGTATTTGTTACCTGCTCCAGGCCTCTCTTCTAGCTTCAGGTAGTTTCGAGTATTCCTTGGCTTGTGGAAGACATTCTCTCTGTGTCTTTGCATAGTTGTCCTCCTATGCATATCTATCTCTGTGTCTAAATTTATCCGTTTCATAAGGACACAGCCATATTGGATTAGGGTCCTCCTTAATGACCTAATCTTAACTTGATCATCTGTGAAGACCCTGTTTCCAAATAAAATCACATTCCCCAGTACTGGGGGTTAGGGCTTCACCATCTTTTTGAGGACTACAATTCAAGCCATAATTGGAACTTATCCAATCATATATCCTTTTAGTGCACTGGGTCACCCATCCACTCATGAGAGGCTCTCAGAGGAGCTTCGTGCATGAAGATGCTAACTGCAGTGTGCTTCATAGTAGCAAGGTCTGGAAGAAGGAGATATAGGGGAGTGATTTAGTGAAATGTCGACTCTACTCAATGCAGTCATTAAGAAGCTTGTTTATGAAGAGCCTGTAATTATGTGAAAAGTGTTCATGACTCCTGTTAGTCCTAAGAGGATTCATCCCACCTGCCATCACCTTCTAGACGCAGAGATGTGTCTGGATCAAAGACGGGGCATTCAACCTCAAGAGAAAGGCGTTCCCATGGATTGGTGTTGTTGAGGACATTGGTCAGGCAGGGATGCTGAGGACATTGGTCAGGCAGGGATGCTAAGCACATTCTCCCTCTTGTTTTTCTAGAAGCCAGGACAGATCAAGTGCAGCCTGTGGCATATTGCCTCCTGGAAGCACTCTCATTAATCACACAGCTCACAAAGTATCTTCCCATTTGGTAACAGAATTCTCACAGCAATCCCATGAGGCACCTATAATAGGCATGCCCATTCTACAGACGAGGCCACTGAGGCACAGAAAGTCAAGTAACCTCCACAAAGTTGTGCCACCACCAACCAGTGTCTGAGTCATGACCAACACCCAGAACCCTGCCTGACATCTTGTCCAGGGTCCTTCCTGGAGTCTTCACTGCTTCTCTCCTAGGACCATCTGGTCACATGAACAGAAGCACAGTGACACAGAGGCACCAAATGCAGGAAAGATTCTCTCCGACCATATCTGCTTCTGATCCTCCCAGCTGAGTGAACTCTGTCCCAGAAAAAGCCAGTGAGAAATGGGGCAGCCATTCAAAAGTTGTGCCTGGTTCATCTTACATTGGTATCATTTTCTCCCACTGAGGAGCTAAAGGGTTTCTGGTTATGTACTGTGTACATTCTTTGACTCATTCATTTTCCCACCACATTTTACAGGGTTCTACTACTCATCCAGAATCACTAAAACAGAGATGGAAAGGCCCGTCAGTGAGGATTTACTCCAGTGTTTTCTATGCCTTTAGATTTCTTAGAGTAATATAAAAATAAGCCCTTTTAGATTAGATAGGCAGCTTCCCTGAGGGTCTCTCATGAGTGGATGGGTGACCTGATTCACTAAAAGGATACATGACTGGGTAAGCTCTAGTTATGTGTTGGATTGTAGTCCTCAAAAAGATGGTGAAATCCTATCTCCCAGTACTTGGGAATGTGATCTTATTTGGAAACGGTCTTTGCAGATGGTCACCCTGTGTCCATCAGGAAGGTTGTGCCTAGATGAGCAAATGTGTGGAAGCCCACAGTTTGCCCATCCACATCCCACTTCCTCTTTGTTCTAGACCTTTTCATGTGATGTAATTTTCTTTGGTCCTGAATTTTTATTTATAGCTTCTACTTTATTGAAAGTACTCTTGTGAACTACCCCTGTTCCTTTGTGGATTGAAACAGAGGGTAAAGAAATACAATATTATCTTTTTTTCAGAAAAGGAACATTTTAGAAAATGAAAGTCCATTTTTTTTGTTTGTTTTGTTTTGTGATGGAAACAGGAGATAAAGGAAGAAATGCCCAATTTCACAGATTTTGTGCTCTGGAGAATACAGGGCTATGATATTTGGTATAAAATGCATGTGCTACAGTGTACATTTCTAATATTGGAATAATTGTGCTGGCATTATTTTCACCTTGAAAACATTTTTTTATTATTATTATTTTTAAGATAGGATCTCATTTTATTGCCCAAGCCTGTCTCAAACTCCTGGCTTCAAGCAATACTCCTGCCTCAGTCTCCCAAAGTGCTGAGATTACAGTTATTATACAACCATTGTGCCCAGACTTATTTTCACCTTTATTATCACTTTTGTAGATTGTTACTGGAAGAAAGAGAGAGAAGAATGTGAATTCGCTTACTCTTTTTGCTCAAAGACAACTTTCTTGATAATTTACAAGAAGGAAAATGTATCCGTCTTAAGGGTGCAATTTAATGCATTTTGATAGAGGTTCAGAGTCATGTAACTACCAACACAATTCAAATATAGGTCATTTCCATCACCCTATAAAGTTCTCCTATGTCAACATGAGTCAACAATTCCCCAATTTTGTCCTGACTCCCAGCCCATTCACCTGATTTCTGTCCCTATATTTTTATTTATTTTTGCTTGATTATCATATGAATAGAACCGTACAGCATGTGGCTTTTTATATCTGACTGCCTTAAGCCAGCATAATGCTTTTGAGGGTCACCTATGCTATTGTGTATATTAGTAGCTCATTCTTTTTTATTGCTTAGTAGCTGTTTTAGTCCCCTTGTGTTGCTGTAACAGAATACCACGAACTGGGTAATTTATAAAGCAAAGAGGTTTATTTAGCTCATGGTTCTGGAGGCTGGGAAGTTTAAGAACATGGTTCTAGCATCTGGTGACAGCCTTTGTGCTATGCCATCCATGGTGGAAGGGAGAAGGACAAAAGAATGCAAAAACAATAACCCACTTTTGAGATAACAAACCCTTGCTGGCAATAACAGCACTAATCCATTCAAAAGGATGGAGTCCTCGTGGCATAATTTCTTTTTAATGGTTCTGCCTCTTAATACAGTCACAATGGCAATTATATCTCAGCATGGGTTTTGGAGGATACACTCAAACCACAGCTACGGCATTCCATTGTGTCGATATCCAATTTGTCTGCTTGTTAGTGGAGGGACATTTGGGTTGCTTCTAATTTGGGGTAATTTGAAAAAAGGTGCAATAAGCATTTGCATACAGGTCTTTTTGTGGACATATATTTTTATTTCTCTTGGGCGAGCATTTATAATAGAATTGCTTAGTCATATAGTGCATGCATATTTAACTAAATAAGAAATTGCCGGGCTCGATAGCTCATGCCTGTAATCCTAGCACTTTGGGAGGCTGAGGTGGGAGGATTGCTTGAGCGCAGGAATTTGAGACAGGCCTGGGCAACACTTCATCTCTAAAATAATCTCTAAAATAAATACATCTCTAAAATAAATAAATAAAATAAAATAATAGCCGGGTGTGGTGGCACTCACCTGTAGTCCCAGCTACTCGGGAGGCTGAGGTGGAAGGCTCTTCTGAGCCCAGGAGGTTGAGGCTGTTGTGATCTTTGATCCTGTCTCTGCATTCCAGCCCGGGCGATGGAGTGAGACTCCACGCTTAAATAAATAAATAGACAGATAAATAAATAAATAAATAAATAGCCAAACTGCTCTTCCAAAGTGGCTGAGGGGACCATTTTGTAATGTTGGAGAGTCCCACTGGCCCTGCATCCTCTACAGCACTTGGTGTTGATGGCTTATTTCTTGCCATTCTAATAGGTGTGTACAGGTATCTCATTGTGGTTTTAATTTACTCATGGTGACGGATGGACTTTTTTTTCAAGTGCTTATTTTCCACCTGCATCTTTTTTGGAATAAGTGTTCAAATATTTTGTCTTTTTAAATTGGTGTTTATCTTCTAATCATCGAGTGGTAAGGGTTCTTAATGTATTCTGGGCACAAGTCCTTTATAAGATATGTTTTTCACAAACACTTTCTCTCAGTCTATAGCTTGGTGTCTCATTTTCTTAACAGTGTTTTCTGAAGAGCAGAAGTTATTTATTTTAATAAAGTCCATGTTACCGTATTTTTCTGTCATGGCTTTTGCTTTGTGTGTTGATCTATAAAATTATTTACCTAAGTCAAGGTAACAGAAATTTTCTTCCATTTTCTTCTAGAGTCTCTTACAGTTTTAGGCTTTATAATTAAATATGTGATTTTTTTTTTGAGTCGAAGTCTCACTGTCACACAGACCGTAGTGCAGCAGCAAAATCACGGTTCACCTTAGCCTTGATATCCTGGGCTCATGTGCTCCTTCTGCCTCAGTCTTCCGAATAGAGGATATTGTAGGTGCACAGTACCACACCCAGCCTATTTATTTATTTATCTATCGAAATGAAGTCTCAGCCGGGCTCAGTGGTTCAGCCTGTAATCCCACGCTTTGGGAGGCTGAGGTGAGTGGATTGCCTGAGCCCGTGGGTTCGAGACCCACCTTGGCAACTTGACAAGACCTCATCTCTACAATAAATCAAAAATTAGCCAGGCATGGTAGCGCATGCCTGTAGTTCCAGCTACTTGGAAGGCTGAGGCGGAAGTATCGCCGGAGCCCAGCAGGTCGAGGATACAGTGGCCGGGAGCGGCCACTGCACTCCAGTCTGGCTGACAGAGTGAGACTCCAACTCAAAAAAAAAAAAAAAAGAAATGAAGTTTCACTATGTTGCTCAGGCTGATCTCGAACTCCTGTCCTGGGCTCAAGCAATCTTCCTGCCTTGGCCTCCCAAAATGCTGGGATTATAGGCATGAGCCACCACATCCAGTCACATCTATGATAAATTTTGAGTTGATTTTTATATATAGTATGAGTTAAGTGTTGATGTTCATTTTTGCATAGGGAGGTAGATTGTTCCAGAACCATTTGCTGGAAAGTCTCTGCACTCCCCCTTTGACTTGCCCTGGCATGTTTGCGAATCCTGTCGCTCCTGACTTGGCAGGATGCTGCCACTTACCTGCCCCTTCACTTTGCAGGTCTCAGCCAGGCACTGAGCCTAGATAGGGATTTTTGTTGCAATATGTAACCATCTGTAAAGGGGAAAATGTTTTCTGTAAGTGACTAATAAAAAAACCTCCTAAAGTCTGATGAATTGGCCTCAACATCTAAGTGCTTCCCTCAGGTTTTAAAAGGGAAGGCTGAAAGACATCCAGTCCCACCTGCTCAAATGAAACTCAGCTTCCTCTGATTGGATGGCCATACAATCTGCTTTTATCTACCACCCCTGCCTATTCTGAAAGAAATCCAATTTAGCAAGTAGAATATAAAGTCATTCCAGCTGATAAATACATGCTGGTGTGAGGCATGGCAAGCCCCTGTGCGTGGGCGCCTGCAGATTGGCTGAGATGAAGGTAGTGATGGCTGAGTCTATGGCAGGCCATTCTTTCTGGGGCCAACTAGGGCCACCACTGGTTGTGACAGTGGAACCTACAGTGTCTTGGGGAAAACCAGGGGGCTTGAGAGTCAGCAGACTGTCACTAGGAGTTCTTTGCTCTGGTGAACCTTTGTCTTCTTAGGTTCAGTTTCCTCACCCTAAATTGGGGACAGAAGGACTCATGTGTCAGGGAGAAGACAGGAGGCGAATCAAATGAGGGTGCACACATACCAAGCCCAGGCTCTGTACTTGGGACGTTCTCCATGATGCCAACCTGGTTAAAGACATATATCAGCTGGACTTTGGAGAGAGATGTCAAGCTTGAAATCCTTGCTGTGTAACTTATATGGGACATGACAATGGGTGACTCTTCTCTAATGCCTACTTTGTAGGGTGGCAGAGTGGGTTAGAAATAATATAATTAAAGTACCCAGTCTAGTGTTCTCAGTAGCACTTGATAAAGAGAAGTAGTATTCTGTTATTATTATTTATGATAGGCTGAATAATCCTCCCTCTCCCTAAAAATTATTCACACCTTAATCCCTGGAATCTGTTACTATGTTGCCTTACATGGTCTAAAGGATAAAACAGACTTTTTTTTTTAATCACTCAATGCAGAACACTATTACCAGATGTGTAGGGCTGTTTTCCCCACACACCAAGCAATTTTCCAGTAGGCATCAACTGGGTGTCCTATAATTCAATTCAGTTCTGATCCCAAAGTTTCAGTCAGATCCCATAGGTTAAAGGCTCAGTCCCACAAGACTTCCCCCATTTCATATGACAGTTGGAAGTAGTAGGTTGTTGTCCACACTTTTTTTTTAGAGACGAGGTCACTCTGTGTTGCATAGGCTGGTCTCGAATTCCTAGACTGAGGCTATCCTCCCGCCTCAGCCTCCCAAAGTTCTAGGATTACAGGTGTGAGCCACCACGCCCAACCCACCTACCTTTTGAGTGAGCAGATACAAATTGGGGTTCCCATGACTCCTTCCCTTGGGTTTGATTAATTTGCCAAAGAGGCTCAAGGAACTCAAGGAAACACCTTATTTCTGTTGACCCATTTATTACAATGGTTATTACAAAGTATGCAGGTGTACAGATTTACACATATACAGGTTTACAAAAATGCAGAGCTTGGAAGTTCTGCCCAGGTTGAGGCATGGGAGGAGGAATGTGTCACTGCCAAGTCCTCTCTGGGCACCACCCTCCCAGACCCATAAGTTCAGCACCCCAGATGGACATTAAGTCTTGCTCATGTTTCTACATCAGAGAACTTGACAGAGCTTGATCTCCAGCCACCAGCCTCCCTGCCCAGAGACTCCACGGTCTCCTGTTGAGGTTGGCCTTTACTTTTACTGGCTTGGTCCATTCCTTAAACCCAGCTTACGCTGGGGTTGCTAATCATCCCTGAAAAGTGTTCTCCAGCCAAAGAGCTCTGCTTAGGGATAGATGACTGCCTCCTCTGTTATTCCTCAGAGGGGAAAACGCTTCCTACATCCTCTGAGCTGACAAGCTCAGAGAGTGTGAATGTTTCAAAATCACACTCCTGCTCTGGGCTCTGCCTGTACAATTCCACTTGAGCTTTGTGAGGGGCTAGAATGACCCACGAAACATACCTATACACTGAGTTCACAGCCCAGGATGCCAAAACACTAGCTGATTTCTGCTCCCTTATTTTCTTTCCCTCTCTCTTTCTCCCCGCCCTCCTTCCTCCCTCCCTTCCTTCTTCTAATTAATATGAACTGATCACATATTATGTCCTAGG
Source organism: Cephalopachus bancanus (assembly GCA_027257055.1). NCBI lineage: Eukaryota > Metazoa > Chordata > Mammalia > Primates > Tarsiidae > Cephalopachus > Cephalopachus bancanus. The sequence goes on from JAPVLO010000007.1 coordinate 1,948,912, forward strand.
GACTTTATGCCTCTTCTCTTTCAACCCTCACAATAGCATCACGAGGCATATTTTCTTCTTAGACGAATAAATCATTTCATGATAGCAAGCAGGAGAGAGTCCAGCCAGGACTATTTCAGAGTGCACCACGCAGTGCTAGTCCATTCTGTCATTTATTCTCTGAGTAGGCACAGCTGTGAGGGATGGGCACAGCTGTGCCTCTTCAGGAACTCAGAGTCCTGTGGAAGAGGCAGACAGGGAAAACTGCTAATTACCACCTGACGTGGTTGGTGCTTCTGCACCACAGTAGTTTTCAAAGTGTGAACCCCAGGGCAACATCAGGATCAGTTTGGAGCTTGTTAGAAATGCGTATACTGGTCGGGTGTGGTGGCTCATGCCTGTAATCCCAGCACTTTGGGAGACCGAGCGGGGAAGATTGAGGCCAGGAGTTCAAAACTAGTGTGGGCAACATAGTGAGACCCCTCATCTCTACAAAAAAATTTTTTTAAACTTTTAAAAATTTTATTTTATTTTAGATTCAAGAACTACATGTATGGTTTGTTACATATGTATATTGTGTGATGGTGAGCTTTGAACTTCTATTGAGCCCACCCCCCAGGTAATGGGCATGGTACCTGTTGGGTGGGTTTTTAACCCTTATTCCGCTCCCTCACTCCCTTAGTAATCCCCAGGGTCTGTTGATCCTCTCTTTGTGATTGTGTACGCCCAGTGTTTAGCTCCCTCTTGTGAATAAGAACACGTTGTATTCAGTTTTCTGCTTCTGTGTTGGCACACTTAGAATAATGACCTCTAGTTGCATCCATGTTGCTGAGAATGGCATGATTTTATTTTTTTTAAGGTTTCGTAGTAGTCCATGGCGTGTATATACCACATTTTCTTAATCCAGTCCACCACTGATGGGCAACTAGGTCGGTACCATCTTTTTGCTGTTGTGAATATTGCTGTGAAAAACATGAGTGCAGGTATCTTTTTAGAGTGATTTATACTTCTTTGGGTATATACCCAGCAGTAGGATTGCTGGGTTGAATGGTAAATCTATTTTTATTTACTTGAGAAATCTCCAAACTGCTTTCCACAGGGGTTGAACCAGTTTACATTTCCACCAACAGTGTATGAGCATTGACTTTTCTCTGCAGTCTCACCAACATCTGCTGCTTTTGGACTTTTTAATAATAGTCATTCTGGCTGGTGTGAAATAGTATCTCATTATGGTTTTGATTTGCATTTCTCTGATGATTAGTGATGTTAAGCATCTTTTCATATTTTTTTGGCTACTTGTATGTCCTCCTTTGAGAAGTGTCTATGTCCTATGTCTACTTTTTAATGGGCTATTTGTTTTTTTCCTGTTGTTTCAGTCCTTTATAGATTCTGGATATTAGGCCTTTGTCGGGTGTAGTTTGCACATATTTTCTCCCACTCTGTGGGTTCTCTCTTTACTCTGTTGATGGTTTCTTTTGCTGTGTAGAAACTTTTTAACTTGATAAGGTTCTGTTTGTCAATGTTAGTTTTCACTGCCTTTGCCTTTGAGGACTTGGTCTTGAATTCATTGCCTAAGCCAATGTCCAGGAGGGTGTTTGCTAGGTTTTCTTTTAAGATTTTTGTAGTTTGGGGTCTTACATTTAAGTCTGTTTGGGTTAATTTTTGTGTATGGCGATAGGGAAAGGTCCAGTTTCATTCCTTTGCATATGGTTAACCAGTTTTTCTAGCACCATTTGTTGAATAAGGCATCCTTTCCCCAGTTGTTGGCCTTGTCAATAATGAGTTTCTTTTCTGGAAAAGAATGAAAAGCCCAGCCCAGAACCAGTGAATCAGAAAGCCTAGGAGTGGGGCAACAAGCCTTCCAGATCATTCTGATGCCCACTAAAGTTTGAGAGCCACACTTAAGGTATGTGAGATGATGTGGGGAAAAAAAACCCAACTAGCCCTTTCTGGTGGATGGAGTGGAATTTTCTGACATCCAGCAGGATCCTGAGACACAGCAGAGGGCCAGAGGGCAGAGGCATACTCCAGAGAGGGACAAGAAGCAAAGTGGGTAATGTCCCCTGAATGTAAAAGATAAGCAGTATTCTGGGATCCATGAGTAACAACATGGTTCAAGTACAGGTATGAGGTGGGAAGTAGGGGAGAAGTAATGAGCTTGAAAATATAAAATGGCATCAGATGGTAGACACATTGAAGCCAAGAAAGTTGAGACTTTCTTGCAAACAATAGGGAGCCACTGACGATTTTTAAGCAGGAAGTTAGCAGTTTATATTAGAATTTAAGAAGCATCATTTGGGGAGTTAATTGAAGGAAGAGATAAGAAGCATGTAAGCCTATCAACCAAAGAATAAATCCATAGATTGGAAAGGGAAGAAGGGAAAGATAAAAACACCAGTCTAACCAGCTAACTAAAAGCATCTTACTACTTTTGAATTGAGACTTTGTTCCTGCCTTAGTCCATTCAATGGCTGCTATAACACAAGACCAAAAACTGGGTAGTTTAAAAGCAACATAAATTTATCTCTTAAGTTCTGGAGACTGAGAAGTTCAAGATCAAGGCACCAGTGGATGCAGTGTCTGGTGAGAGCATGTTTGCTGATTCACCAATGGCTCCTTCTCACTGAGTCCCCACATGGAGAAAGAAGTAAACAAACTCCCTAGGGTCTTTTTTAGAAGGGTACTAACCCTATTCATAAGGACGTCAGCCTGTTAACCAAAGTTTATTTAGCCAAAGTTGAAGGATGTGCCCAGGGGACAAATACAAGTCACAGGAACATTTGTGATGTATGCTTTTTCCAAAAGGGAGTTTAGAAGCTTCAGTCTTTTTTTTTTTTTTTTTGAGTTGGAGTCTCACTCTGTCACACAGACTGGAGTGCAGTGGCCACTCCCAGCCACCGCGCCTTGACCTGCTGGGCTCCGGTGATCCTTCAGCCTCAGCCTTCCAAGTAGCTGGAGGCGTGCGCTACCACGCCCGACTGATTTTTGATTTATTGTAGAGATGAGGTCTCGCCAAGTTGCCCAGGCAGGTCTCGAACCCACGGGCTCAGGCAATCCACTCACCTCAACCTCCCAAGGTGCAGGATTATAGGCTGAGCCACTGAGCCCCGGCTGAAGCTTCAGTCTTTAAAGGGGAAAGAGCAAGCTGGTGGGAAAGAGGGGAGGGTGGGTAGGCAATGAGGTAGATAGTTACATTCTTGTGGGACTGTGATTAACCTCAGTAAATCTGAAGGGGTAGATGAAGGGCACAGGGAATAGTCAGAAGGGCGTCTCCCGAGATGGTGCTAAACACTGCATAGAACCAAACAAAGACTACAAAGGCCCTAAACTCCGGCTTTTCCTTCGCGTGCAAAGTTTAAACCTATGCGCAAATATTATCTCCTTATAGGAATACTACCTCATAGCCCCCTCCAATAAGACCCAAACACGGCACTGGCCAGCCCCTGCCAGGCCCAGGCACGGCACTGGCCAGTCCCTCCCAAACCCATAAATACAGCCCTCTCTTGTGGGCTCTCTCTCACTCTCCCTCCCCTACCCCATGGTTACAGACCCTCTTCCTTCTCTCTGTAGCCACAGCTGCTTTAATAAATCTCTTGGTCCTTAACGGGTGTGGAGTTATCACCGGTGCCTAACTTTTTTCATTGGTGCCATGACTCGGATCAGGTTCCTCTCGCCCTAAAGCAGGACCCAGTTCCGGCGCCGGTGGGACTCACCCCTTAAGGCCTTCGCCCACTTTCTTAAACGCCAGCGCCGCATCCATCACTGCCTCAGATAGGTAAGTGCCCTAACTGGAAAGCCTTAAACCTCGCCCGGGATAACCAGAAGAGACTGACCGTTGATTGTCTGGCGGCTCTTTCGGCCCCAGGTGAGGAGGGACCACACCCCGCCTAGGCCTTCAAGGCCACAGTAGACCCCTACCGGTTTTCCCCTCTCCCGCCTAGGTCTCTAAGGCCACAGCAAACCCCAACCTTATACGGGACCTCTATAACTTGGATGAGCGTTCAAAAAAGTGGGCAGAGATTCCCCTCTCTCCTATCCCGCTTCGACCCATTAAACTCTTGGCCTTAACGGGTGTTAGGTCTCACTGTGAGTCGGGCCTCTCTTGCCCTTGTGCGGGTCTCTCACTCGCCCCTGGGTGGGACCCCAATTCGGCGCCTGTGGCCACTCCAGCCCTCCCGGACTTTCCCCACCCTTTTGAACGCCCGAGCCGCATCCACACCAGCACTCGTTGGATAGGCAAGTCCCCGTCCCCCAAACAAGTGAGCGAAAAACTTGCCAGGGAACTCCGGAGGGAACGGACTTCAGGAACCACCCCCTCCGGCCCCCAGGCTAGGGGGAACACACACTGCCTCGGCCCTCACAACCACCGTGGACCCTAAAGGCTTCCTCTTCTCCTTTATCTTTCTCAAACTTTAAAAACTCCCATGGCTGCCAGGCTGCGGCAGGCCCCAGGGGTCCCACATCTGCTAACCCACAGCGGTTTCTGTAAAATTCTCTTTCTCTCCCTCTCTCTCTTCCCCCCCCCTAAGGAATCCCATGACTGTCGGGCCGCAGCAGACCCCAGGGGTCCCACGTCTGCTGGCCCACAGCGGATTCCAGAGGGCTCCCAAGTCTGTCGGGCAATAGCGGAGGTTCCCATGCCTATTGCCCCACAGTAAACCCTGTTCGACCGGCAGGAATTGCGACTACACTCCCTACCTGCCGCTCCGTCAAGTGCTCTCTGTCTGTTTCGAAAAATCCTTGTGCTAGGTGCCTTGACCCCTTGGTTCTCCAGGAGAACCCTGGTTGTGCCAAACCTCTGTGATGACAGACTTTGTCACAACCACACTTCTCGAACAGCTGACTCTTCGGAGGATGCACCATTTAGCCCACCTTCCCACTATGGGGGATTCGTCATCCCTGCTGGTCGATTCCCCTCTTAAATGCCTTTGAAACAGTCTCACTACCCTTTCTCTGTCCCCTGATATTAAACCCAAATGCCTAATTCGCCTCTGCACACAGGACTGGCCTACATATCCCATAGACAATCAAAATCAGTGGCCCCCTCAGGGATCCCTCAATCCCAATATTATCCGGGACTTATATAATTTCTGTGAGCGTTCAAAATGGTGGGTAGAGATTCCCTATGTTCAATCCTTTTCTCTCCTCTGTGAACATCCTCGCCTGTGCCTCAATTGTAACCCCTCTAACCTCCACCCTCAACTCATGTTAGCATCTACTGCTTCTCCTACAACTTCTCTTTCTCCCATTGCTCCATGCACATGTGAGCTTCCTCCTCTAAATTCCCCTCCCCCCACTGCAGACCCTGCAAGTTCCATTTCTGCTCCCTCCTTCTCCGTCTAAGATTTTGATCCTGCAGATGAGCCCCCACCTTACAGGCAGCCTAAGGCTTCCCTGCCCCCACCTTACTCTTCAGCCCCACCCATTTCTGCTCCAGCAGTTCAACCTATATACCCTCCCCTTCCAATCGCTCCCCAGTGTAGCCCTCTGGTAACCCAATCCAAGGCCACACCAGTCATCCTAGCTCCCCTTCGTGAAGTAGCAGGCACAGAGGGTATTGTTCAGGTGCACGTCCCCTTCTCTATCTCAGACCTCTCACAAATAGAAAAATACTTTGGATCATACACAACTAATCCTGCCAGCTACATTAAAGAGTTTCAATACCTCATCCAGTCCTACAGCCTTACTTTCCATGATATATACCTAATCCTTTCCAACACCCTGCTTCCGGAGGAACGTAGGAGAGTCTGGGAACAGGCTAGAACATACGCAGAAGAAATTCACCAAACCACCCCAGCTCACCCCCTTGGTGCAGCGGCTGTCCCAGACCAGGATCCAGTCTGGGACTATAACTCTCCTGCCAGCATCGAGTCCAGGGATCGCTTCTCTACTTGCCTCTTTTCTGGGTTGCGTAGGGCTGCACAAAAAGCAGTTAACTTTGAAAAACTTCAGGAAGTTATTCAGGACAAAGATGAGAATCCCTCTAACTTTCTCAGTCGACTCACTAGGGCACTTCAACAATATATCCACATAGATCTGGACTCCCCTGATGGCCGGCAGCTTCTAATGACATATTTTTTTCTCCCAAAACTATCCAGACATTAGGGCAAAACTAAAAAACTTGACAGAGGCCTCCTCACTCCCCAACATGATGTCCTAGCAACTGCCTTTAAGGTGTTTCACAACCGGGATGAAAAGGCAAAAAGACATAAATATCAGATGCTGGCCCAGGCCCTCCAGGGAGGTAAGGGTTCCTCCAGTGTCACCCAAGGTGATGGCAATGCCTGAACCCAGCGACAACCACCTGGACCCTGCTTCAAGTGTGGGCAACCAGGACATGGGGCACAAGGATGCCCCAACCCCAGAGTGCCCCAAAAGCCATGTCCCAAGTGTGGTCAGGCAGGACATTGGGCAACAGACTGCCCCGGTCCCCAAATAGGGACTAGGTTAGCCCCCAACCCTGCTTTAGACCTGTTGGGTATGGCAGCGACCTTGGAATGATAGGGCCCAGGGTCTCCCTGCCCGACAAAAATCTCAAATCGTCGGGAGCCCAGGGTCACTATAACGGTTGACGGGCACCCCATCCGTTTCCTCCTGGACACCGGAGCCACCCTTTCCATCATACGAGAATTTTGGGGTCCAACTTCCCCATCTAAGTCCCCTATGGTCGGGGTAGGGGGCCAGTCTATCACTCCACACATAACTCCCACAGTTACGTGTATTTTTGCAAATGTCCCCTTCACTCATTCCTTTTTGGTATTGCCTCAATGTCCCGTACCTTTTATGGGCAGGGACATTCTAGCCAAATTCCAGGTATCCATCACCTTTAACCCAAGTGCAGTCCTTACCAACCCATCCCCCACAACCCCACTTTTGGCCCTCCTCACTACTAAAGGTTTCCCAACGGACTCACTTCCTCCTTTACCCTCTTCTATAGTAAATCCCCAAGTATGGGATGTGAACTCCCCCTCCTTAGCACACTGCCCCCCAGTTCACATTCAGATCAAAAACCCCTCTGCCCACCCCCAACCGACCACAATACTCTCTTCCTACCTCCAGCCTTCTGGGACTTCAACCTGTCATCAACTCTTTATTACAGAAGGGGTATCTGTGCCCTACCAACTCCCCTTTTAACACCCCCATTTTAGTGGTATGAAAACCAAATGGCACTTACCGCTTAGTACAAGATCTAAGACTCATTAACGCTGCTGTCATCCCCGTTCACCCGCTAGTCCCCAATCCTTATACTATTTTATCTTCAGTCCCTCCGACCGCTACTCACTTTTCAGTCCTCGACCTTAAAGATGCATTCTTCAACGTCCCTCTGGCAGCAGACTCACAAAACATCTTTGCGTTCACGTGGACTGACCCAATATCTCGCCATTCACAACAACTCACCTGGACAGTCCTACCACAAGGATTTCGAGATAGCCCCCACCTGTTTGGTCAAACCTTAGCAGCAGATCTTAAGTCTCTCTCACTTACCAAATCCACCCTTATTCAGTATGTGGACGACCTCCTCCTGTGTAGCCCTTCCTTAGTTGATTCTTAAACGGACACTGCACTTACCCTTAACTTTCTAGCAGAAAAGGGATATCGGGTATCCCCTCAAAAAGTCCAGCTGTCTGCCACACAAGTCACATATCTGGGGGTAGCCATCTCACACCAACAAAAGGCCATAACAACAGACTGAAAAGCCCTAATCTAATCCCTACATATATCCAAGACTAAAGAGAAAATCCAATCATTTTTGGGGCTGGCTGGATACTTTTGGGCATGGATTCCCAACTTTGCCCTACTTGCAAAGCCACTCTATACTCTCATAAAGGGAGACCCCAATGAGCCACTCCTAACACCCTTCTCCATCAAACAACCTTTATTGCCCTTCAGCAAGCCCTCATGAGGGACCCCACTCTCCATCTGCTGGATATACACCGACCTTTCATCTTATATGTGCACGAAAACAAAGGGGTGGCCTTTGAAGTCCTAGGGCAGCTTTGTGGACAGACGTTTGCCCCGGTGGCCTATTTCTCAAAGCAGTTAGACCACACCGTCCAGGGCTGGGCCCCATGCCTGCGAGCACTGTCTGCTGCCCACATGCTGGTGTGCGAATCCAAAAAACTCACTTCTGGGGCCCCTATCACAGTAACCTCCCCCCACCATCTACAGCACCTCCTAAGCTACAAAGACCTTCAAACACTACCCCCCAATTGAGTCCTATCGCTTCTTGTCTTCTTTTTACAAGATCCCTCCACATCCTTTCAAACTTGCGCACCCCTAAACCCAGCCATGTTACTCCCTTCTTCCACAGCCCCACTAACCCATGACTGCGTAGAAACTGTAGAGTCTCTTCTCCCTTGCCCAGTTCACATCCAGGAAGGCCCTTTGCCCTCCCCCTCCTATACCTGGTTCACTGATGGCAGCTCCTTCCTACACAATGGGTCCTGGGTTGTGGGATACGCCATCACCTCTATTACATGCATCATTGAGGCAAAGCCTCTCCCACCACTAACCAACAGGCAGAACTTACAGCTGCCACTCGAGCGTTCCAGTTAGCGGCTGGACACTCCCTTTCACTCTACACTGACTCCAAATATGTTTTCCTCATTCTCATCTCCCACTCGGCCATATGGAAGGAAAGGGGGTTACTTACTACCAAAGGATCAGCAGTAGTTAACGCTAAACTAATCTCCAATCTTCTCACCGCCTTTCTACTTCCCACCAACATTGGCATTTCTCACTGCAAGGCCCACCAGTCCAACTCCTCACTCATAACTCAGGGAAACTCCAGGGCAGATAACGCGGCCCGACAAGCAGCCTTGGGGTCCATCCCCAGCGTGGCCCAACAAGCAGCCTCAGGGTCCATCCCCACCATGGCGGCTGTTACCCACCCTGGTCCAAGCCATACGCCTCCCACTAATTCACCACCGCCAATTTCCCCCTCTATCTCAGACCTTATCCCATATCTACACTCAATCTTCCATACCAATCCCTCTGCTCTAACGTCTTTCCTGAAAAACTTCTTCACCCTCGACCCCCACCATATAAAGCTTATAAAAGCCATTACCTTTCAATGTTCTATCTGCCAGTGAACTAGTCCCCATACCCCCTTAAAACCAGGAACCTTTCCCACACATCAGGCCCGGGGCCAGCTTCCAGGTATGGACTGGCAGGTTGACTTTACTGTCATGCCCTTGGTTCATAACATCAAATATCTCCTTGTCTTGGTCGACATCTTTTCTGGATGGGTAGAGGCATACCCCACCACAAACAAACGAGCAGCAACTGTAGGGTCCATCCTTGCCAATCACATAATTCCTAGGTTTGGTGTCCCTTTATCTCGCCAATCTGATAACGGACCCGAATTTACCTCGCGAGTGGTACAATCCCTAACAACTGACCTCCACATTAACTGGCATTTCCATATCCCATACCACCCACAATCATCCGGAAAGGTTGAGCAAGCCAATCACACTCTCAAAGACATTCTCACCAAATTATCCCTCGAACTCCATTGAGACTGGGTCTCCCTCCTCCCACTGGCTCTCTTCTGCATGCGAGTCTTCCCAAAAAAACCGTCTCAACTCTCACCATTTGAAGTTATGTATGGCCGCCCAGCACTCCCTCCGGGAATCTCAACCTCAGCCCCTCTAACACCCACTCACATGCTCTACCCCTTCTTGTCTTTTATTCACTCCCACATTTGGGAACATCAAAACCTCCTTTTACCTGTCTTGTCCAACGGTCAAAACCCACCTCCTCTTATTCCTGGACAATGGGTCTATTTTTCTGACCTGAAAACTAAAACCCATCTTAACCCAAAGTGGTCCGAACCTCTTCAAGTATTTTTATCCACTCCCACGGCTCCAAAACTTATCACGGTCCAACGTCAGTTTACGCCATGGATTCACATTTCCTGTCTTAAACCGGCCATCCCTCCTTCCTCACAATCCACCCATAATAATACTTGTCCACCTACCCACAGGTACACCTGCTCCAAGGTTCCAGAACAGTCACTCAGACTTCGCTTGTCCCGACTCACCACCCACCCAAGTCCAACTCCAAACAAACATCCTGGATTCAGCACAGAAAACTTGTAGCCCTTGTTCCCTTTCCTTTCTTGGCTTCATTGCCATCCTCCTTACTATATTACTTACTTGGTCAACACCTACAAATTGACCATCCACAGCCAAAGCTTTGTTGGCTATTACATACCTCCTCATTATAACTAGCTTCAATCTTATTAAGTGTCTTTTATAAAAATTCACCCCTTACAGCACTATGTTCATCAGCTTAACCCTCCTTCCCCTATTAATTTTAACCCACCTCAGTGGTGAAACAACTCCACCCGCCCCATCATTTCACTGGAGATTCTTTGTAGAAGAGTCCTGGACTTCTAAAGGCCACTCACATACCCAATGTCTGGCCACAGCAGACTGCCAGCCATATGGCTGCCAGTCTTGAGTTTCTATCCCTATGTCTCTCTTCCATGTGCTCACTTACTTTAACGTGGCACAAAGTACCTCAATTCTGCTTTCTTTTTGCCCAAACCCAAGATTACTGTAAACGAAACCCTGAAATTTATGGGGGATGCCCAAAAGTCTCTTGCATGCTCCACTCCATAAAGATAGAAAGGTTTGATAGTGATAAAGATGTTTTTCTTTTCACTTCACAAGACAGAGACCACTTCTACTTAAACATCAAACATCCCTGGGATAACATGTGGGAAAAAGGCGTGGTAGACAAAGTATACAACAGAATCCAACACTCCACCCCAGCAGGAACCATCAAAATTTATCGCACTTATGTCCGAATTCAGTCAAGTATCCCAAACCTAGCCCCTGTAATAACAAAACAAGAGGCAATATTACAAACCTCCATAAAACAAACAGCCAGAGCCACCCGATTTTCCTGGCTCTCAGTAGTCCAACAGGGAGCATGTTTTCTCAACTACTCACATCTAGGCAACTTTTCTAACTGCTTCCTATGTGCAGTCCTCAATCACCCCCCATTTACAGCAGTACTATTCATAGGAAATCTTACAACCCCCTGCACAAAAAATCCTACTGTTCATTTCCCCCCACTATCAGAAATTCCCCTGTTCACAACCCCAATTCAACCATCACTTGTCAACGTTACCTGTGCCCCACCTGGCTTCTTCTTCTGGTGCAATGGCACCCTTACTAAAACCTTTAAGTCATCATGTGTTCTGGTCACCCTGGTACCTCAATTAACCCTATTCACACAAGGGGAATTTGCAACAAAATACACAATAAACAAACCTGCAACACTGATAGTGTCACCCCACCCCACCAGAAACGGGCAGTCTTTCTTCCTGTAATCGCAGGAGTCTCTCTTGCCTCTGCTCTGGCAGCAGCAGGCTTAGGCAGCAGGACTCTAGCATACAGCATTACCTCCTCCCTAGACCTAGCAAATAAACTACAATTTGCATTAGAGACTTCAGTAACATCCCTAGCCTCCTTACAATGCCAAATCACCTCGTTAGCCCAGGTCACCTTACAAAATAGGCGAGCCTTAGATCTTCTAACGGCTGACAAGGGAGGCACTTGCCTCTTTCTCAGAGAGGAATGCTGTTATTACATCAATGAAACTGGCCTAGTAGAAGAAAACGTAAACGTCCTCAATCATCTAAGTGATGAATTAAAACAGCGCCACCAACAGCCAGACTCTTCTCCCTTCATCTGGTTGCAACACCGTCTTGTCACCTGACTGTCCCCACTCTTAGGCCCTGTCATTTTAATTTGCGTTTTTTGTTTAATAGCCCCATGTATCTTTACATTTCTCCAACAACGCTTAATTGAACTCTCAAATCAAAACCTTAACATCCTATTACTCAATAGTTATCAACCTGTCCCAGTAGAGGAGTCAACACCTTGTCCATAAACATCATTTAACTTTTATTTTAGATATGTTCTCTTCCAGGTTCTCTATTTACCTCCACAGTCTACTCCTAACTTCTTTCAGTAGAGGCTATGACACAGACTTGTGAAATAACAGCTCTCTGGGGACAAAAGAAGGCAGCTTTGGTGCCTCAGTTCTCAAGTTTAATTTTCTCTTTAGCATTGTGACATTGGGGTCCTGAGATTCTATTTTGTTTCACAACTCTCATGACCTGATTCCCTCATAAAGAATCCACCTCCTAATACCATCACCTTAGGAGTTAGTATTTCAACATATGAATTTTGGGGGATACAAACACTCAGACCACAGCAGCTTCCAAGGGACAGCTGGTACTTTTTAGGACATATATAAGTGACCTGCAGGGCTGTGTCTACACACAATTAAAAACCCAGTGGTAAATGAAAAAAAAAAAATGAATGGACTTTCTGGCATCTTGTCGAAATCCTGAACTCCAGTGTACAAATAAGCCCTGGAGTACTTGTTAAAATGCAGCAGATATGAGCTGGGATCCAAGAATTAATATTTCTGAGCTCCCTGGTAAAGCAATGATACTGGTCTGAGGACCACACTTTGATTAGCAAGACTAGGAACACATCTTAGCCTAGTTCAGTGATTGTACAGCATTTTTTTTCTTCTTCTAGGACAAAGCCAGCATAGTATGATGATATGCCTGTCGGGTACCATTATCTCTCCACGCGATTTTCCCTTACATCTGCAGAAACAGAAGCAGCATATGCCATACAAATATGTGTTATTACTGTAAGCTCAAGTCTCAGTTCTGTCAGCTAATGGTTGGGCGGCCTTGGATAAATCATGCCTACTACCCGGGTCTCCTGCTTTTATTGGCAAAATGGGGACAATAACACTTGTTCTAATAATTAAAGGCGAAATGGGACAGTAAATGTAAATCATGCATGCACAGGACATATGGCCAGTGTCCAAGCAACGTGAACTGTAGGGTCATGTATGTATGTGTGTAGCCCACATCACGGATCAGACTTTAGCCACTTCTCTGTCTTGGGCAATGTGGATTAGAGAGAACCAGGTCAGGAAGGTTTATTTACTCTGTGTCACACAGGCCCCCAGGGAAGGGCATTAAGCACAAGAGAATGCATTTTTTTTTAAGCCCTAAAGCTACAAGATAAGCATTCTGCTTGGTTGGCCAAAGCATGTTGGAGAGATAAGGAAAGCAGACAACAGTCCCCAAAGCAAGATTCTCTCAGTCAAAGAGCCATTATATAATTCAGGATAGCTTGAAGATTGGATGCACCTTCTGTAGCACAGAAGCGAATTGACTGCTTATCCATCAAATCCCATCCTGCTCACCAATTGCGGAGCCTGTTGACAAAATGAGAGAGGAATAAAATAAAATAAAATAAAATAAAATAAAACCTTGCAATCTTTTCCAAGGAGGCAGCACAGTGTGGTGCTGTCAGACCAACATGGCTTTGGATTTGGCTTTAATGCTAGCTGGGCAACCTTGGGTGAGTGACTTCATTTCTCTAAGCCTCTTTTTGTGATCTGGGAAGTGGAGATAGTACCAGCTCGCTCCCAGAGAGGTTGGGAAACAAGATTGCACACTTAAAGCGATGCTAGGCACAAAGAATGCCCCAAGGAGTGCATTGTGAATTAAAGACTTCATACTGCCACCAAACTGACTGTAAACTCTTTGAGGACAGCAATTGTCTTATTCACTATTTGTAGGCCATTGCTTTGAAATAGTAGGTGTCCAATAAGTGTCTTTGAGTTAATTTATGCATGTGTATGCCTGTGATTTAAAACAAAATAATCTGGGATTGGGGAAAGTTGGCACTTTTTACTGTCTCTAGATCAGGTAGCATTTCCTTAAGCATAAAGATGAATCCTAGCCAGGAACAGTGGCTCATGCCTGTAATCCCAGCACTTTGGGAGGCAGAGGTGAGAGGATTGCCTGAGCCCAGGGGTTTCAGACAAACAACATGGTGAGACTATTGAGGGAAAACAGAGAGACTGTGACATCTAGGTTATCTTAGGAAGTAGTGTTTTATTAGTGCCGGGGCGACTCAGTGGGCTAATGCTCCAAGGCTGAGCAACCTGGAGAAAGAGGAGAGGGGAGAGGGGTTTTATACGTTACTTTAGGTAGGGGAGGTGGGGTCAAGTTGTATGGCTATAATTTTTCTTTGGAATTTGCAAGGGTTGTATTTAAAAAAACCAGATTTTCAAAGAACAAATTGTCTCCAGGATATACATGACAAGTAGGGGTGTAAACCAATAACTTCACAAAGAGAGGATGAGTGGGGGGGTGGGGTAAGGTTGTGAATCGGTTACTATCTTGCACTTCCAGGAAAATGCCTTGTGGCTATTTGGTTTTCTCATGTGCCATGTCTAGCAGGTTTGGAGTTTGTAGGTTGACTTTTAAAATGGAATAATTTTAACTGTTTTTTGCCCCTCTCTGCCACAAGACCTCATCTCTACAATAAATAAAAAAATTAGCAGAGTGTGGTGGCATGTGCCTGTGGTTTCAGCTACTTAGAAGACTGAGGTGGGAGGATTGCTTGAGTCCAGCAGGTTGAGACTGTGGTGGCCTTAATCATTCCACTGCACTCCAGTCTTGGCAACAGAGTGAGAATCCAACTCAAAAAGAAAGAAAGAAAGAAAGAAAAAGATGAGCCTGCAACAGGGATGTGTGATAGTTTCCATCTCAGTGTTTTATACCCAACTGATTGACAGTGGCTTCCTGGAATGTGGAAATGAGGAGGGCTTTTAGACTTAGTGGGAAGAATGCTGAGGTCAGAGTGTGATGTCAGGCATAGATGTGGCAGGTGAAAGGAACAGCCTGTATGCCAGGGAGCCTGATTCCCTAGGCTCCAGGATAAAATCCACAAAAGTTTAGAATGTACAAACAAACTTCTGAATAACTCATGAATTAAAGATGAATTGATAAAAACATTTTTTAAATGCTTGCAATGGAGTGATAATAAAAATGCTGTTTAACAAAATGTGGGATGGCATTAAATTGCTTCTTAGGAGGAATTTTATAGTCTTCAATGATGATATTAGAGGAGAAGAAAATGAGATAGGAAAAAATGAACTAAGTGTCCAACTTCAGAAGTTAGAAAAAGCACAAGCAAATAAACTCGAAACTATTAGAATGAAGGAGATCAAAAAATAAAAGCAAGCATAAAATTAAATGAGATAGAAAACAAAGATTGAAAGGTAT
This sequence comes from Cephalopachus bancanus, assembly GCA_027257055.1. NCBI lineage: Eukaryota > Metazoa > Chordata > Mammalia > Primates > Tarsiidae > Cephalopachus > Cephalopachus bancanus. The sequence continues at coordinate 1,964,012 of JAPVLO010000007.1, forward strand.
AATAAAACCCCAAAATGATTTTTCAACTCTAAGAAATTAACAAACTTTTAGCAATATTGACAAATCTCCAACGAGACAGAAGATCCCAATTTTTAAAAGATTGAAAAATAAAGTCATAAATGCAAATTAAGCAAATTTTTTAAAACAATAAAAGACTTTATGAATAATTTTATGTCAATAAATTAAAAAGTGGACAAATAGTGGAAAAATATAAATTATTAAACTGTCTCAAATAAAAGTAGAAAGCTTGAATGGTCCAATAGCTGTCATAGGAATTGACTGTAGAATAAATTCTTTTTGAATAAATAAAACACCAAAGTCTACTTAATTTTAAAGATAATTTCACACTTCACACAAATTTAGAGAAAAGCACACATTTTGAAATCATTACAAACTTGATTTTTAAACCAGAAAAGGACAATCTTAAAAAGCAAAATGTGCCAATCTTATTAAAAAATGTAGCTGAAAAATGACTACACCAAATATTATGAAACTGAATTTAACAATAAATTATATGTAATTATGATATATTATATAATTATATATGCTATAATTAAATTGGTTTGGTTTAAATAAAAGTAAAAAATGATTTAGCAGTAAAAAATCTATTTATCTAAATTACAAGATTACCAGATTAAAAAGAAAACAAATTATTTGATTATCATATTGGCTACAAGAGAAGATTTGACAAAATTAAGTCAACCTTCATGATTAAGAACAAAATAACATTTTTATAGTAGAAATAAAAGGTAAATTCCTTTGCCTGATAAAGTTTATATAAAACAAAACAAAACAAAACAGCATAATAAAAGCTACTATAAATAACTTACTCAAAGGTGAAATGTTAAAAGCATTTCTTTTTAATCTGGGAATCAAACAAGGAAGCTGCTGTCTCCACTAGTATGCAGCCTTATGCTGGAGGTCTTAGCCAGTGAATAAAGCAAGGAAAAGAATATATGAAGGCCCACTTATAATAATACCCAATACATTTGCAAAACTTAAAAAAATCAGTTACTATTAAGTATTGAAGGGCACATAGAACAACAAAAACCTGTTCCTAGTAAGCATATGAATTGGGATGAATATTTTGGGAACATTTTTGACATGATCTAGTCTACCTTAATATAGGCACACTGCGTGAGCCAGCAACTCCATTTCTTGGTACATGTCCTTGAGAGGACAATAATAGACTTAGGTTAAGAGTATGCTATTGAGAGACCCAAGAAACCAAGAAACTTAAAAAGCCATACTTGCTGTAAAAGTAGTGTTTAGTTCACTATATTTCATATATCTCTACCTCATGTTTACTATATATTTTGTGTATTCCTACCTCATGTTCATTGTACTTTATGAAATCTTAGTACTTCAAATCCTACCTCAGACCCCGTAGAATTAGGCATATGTTGGGTGCCGGGTAGTGACTGATTGTGTAGGTATATAAAATGTCTTAAGTAGTGTTTGTATTTAGAACTCTTGGGTTAAGCATTGTCAGTCCCAATTGTCATGCTGACTTCTACTTTTACAACGGGATGTAAATGTTAAAGCGATAAGCCCCTTTCAGACATTCCTTTGTTATCGCAGTAGCAGTAGACTCTGAGGTGCTAGCTGCTCTCTAGGTGGGCTTTAAGTTGATTTAAAACACCGGCTTCCATGCCAGTGTTAATTTACACGCAGTGGCTATGTAAACCTGAAGGGATCAAAGACTTTTACAAAAACCGCCTTACTATAAGACATTTGTGATATTTTATAAATTCCCAGAACTAGTACTATATGAATTTCTACCCCACATTCACTGTATGCGTTTGCAGCATTCATATTTAAAACTTTGTTAAGTTTGGCTTTTGTTGTCCCGTAATGACCATGTTATGTTATGTAAATGTTAAGCAAGCAAGCTTTCCTAAGCATTCCTCGGGGTGAATCAGCAACCTCAAGTGGCTAATGTAACCCTTTGCCTGCCTGCTCAGGTTACTTTATACGCAGTGACTGTATGGACCTAACTTATCTGACATTCCACTCTGCCCATTAAGTGGGTTTCTGTCAATCATGGGCAGTCAGGTTACAGCCCACGAAAGGCACCTACCAATACCAAGTGTTCCCGTACCCATTAGGAGAAATTACCCAATCATGTAAAATCAAGTTTAAAGTTCTTTCCCCTCCCTCTGTAATTGTGCATAAAAACTGCTTGCCATTTTGGATCAGGGCTCTCGTCCCTGAAGCCACAGGCTTCATACGTGAGCCCAGACTTGAGCCTGAATAAAGACCCTCGTGTGTTTGCATCAGAACTGGCTCTTTGTGGTCTCTCTTTCTCTCTTTTTCTCTCGGATTAGAGTTCCTGGGTTTAACAGTCCTAAAGTCTACATGCATTGCCACATGGGTCATGAGAGCAAAATACTGCAAGCAACTCAAATGCCCATTAACAAGAGAATGGATAAACAAGTTAGGAAATACTTCATAGCAGTGAAAACAAACCACAGATATATTGAGCTACATTGATGAATCGTAAAATCAAAATATCTATCAAAAGAAAACTGTTACAGTATAACTTCATTCATTCAAATAGTAGGATTCCATTTATATAAAGATCAAAAACTAACAAATACAAATTAATATTTAAAATAGGTAAGCTATGTCAATATAAAATATTGATTTGAGACACATAGATAAAAAATAAATCTATGAAGACATATCAATGAAAGATTTGCACAAAATTTGGGATTTAGGTAACGTGTTGGTCTGTTTTGAACTGCTATAAAGGAATACCTGGGCTGGTAATTTGTAAAGAAGAAAAGTGTTTTTTTTGTTGACTCCCAGTTCTGCATGGCACTAGCAACTGCTTGGCTTCTGGTGAGGCCTCAGGAAGTGTCCCCTAGGAAGGCAAGGGGAGTCAGCATGTCTCACAGCAAAAGTGGGAGCAAGAGAGAGGAAGGAAGTCCCATGTTCTTAAAGAATCAATTCTCTCCTGAACTAACAGAGTGAGAACTCACTTATCACTGTGAGAACTGCACCAAGACATTCATCAGGGATCTGTCTCTGTGACCCAATCATCTATCGCTAGGCCCCACCTCCAACACTGTAGATCACATTTCCATGTGAGAAGGGACAACACTCAAACTATGTCAAGTGACTTCTGGGCATTTGGAAAGGGGGAGGATGGGACTGGAAAGGGGCAAGTTGGAAGTCCCTAAAGGACTAGCAATGCTCTGTGCGTCTACACTGGGTGATGGGGGCATGAGTATTTATAATTATTCTTAAAGCTGTACATATTGTATTCTGTAACATAGGCATGTGATGCATCTTATAATGAGTGAGTATGGATGTATATGTAGTAACTTAGGAGTTAGGTCATATAATACACATACAGATGTATATGCTTTTCTCTCCCATGAGCTGTCAGGCACATCAGCCACCTGTTTTGATTCTGGTTCAACATCACTGGTTATTCTTTATGTCTCAAAAAAATCTATAGGATGTTTCTGTTTCTTCCTTTCATTTCTCTCTTTCATACCTAGGCTAGATCTAGAAGTGCATTTTCTATACAAGTATCCTTGCCATGCAGTTGGAAATAAAACCACACTTTCTCCCTGCAGGGTTATTTATGAGTTTTCTTCATTCCTGCTTAGTAATTTAACTGGAAATCAAACAAAAGTGTTAACTTTCATGGTGATTTGAAGTAGAATTATACAATTTTGGAAAAGTTTTAAAAAGCTCATTTTATGTGTGTGTGTGGAGGGTGACATGTTTGAGCCAGAGAATTCTGGGATTCAATCCACCACAACTCCAGATGTGTCTGAGTCCCACAGCAAGCTCCTGACTACTACCTCATGATTATTAAATTAGTGATTCACCTTTCTGAGTTTCAGCTTCTTCATCTATAAAATGGTACTTGATCTTTCTGAGGCTATTTCCTCATCATTGTACCTGTTTCATAAGGTGGCTGTGAGAATAAGTAAGAAGATATGCACATGGCAAATGGTATGGCAAGTCCCCTGAAAATTAAAAATGCAGTTACCATATGATCTAGCAATCCCATTTCTGGATATGTATCCAAAGACATTGGAAGCAGGGACTTGAAGAGATGTTTGTACACCTAGGTGCATAGTAGCTTGATTCACAATAGCCAAAAGGTGGAAGCAACTAAAGTTCATTGATGAAAGAACGGATAAGTAAAATGTGGACTATCCATACAATGGAATGTTATTCAGTCTTAAAAAAAGAAGAAAACTCTGGCACATGCTATTGATATAGATGAATCTTGAAGACATTATGTTAAGTAAAATGAGCTATTGACAAAAAAGACAAATACCATACGATTCCATGTATATATGTTACCTAGGGCAGTCAAATTCATGGAGACAGAGAGTAGAATGGTGGTTGCCAGGGACTGGGGAGAGGTGGGAATGAGGAGTTGGTATTTTATGAGTTTGGAGTTTGGTTTTACAAGATGAGAAGAGTTCTGGAGATTGGTTGCAAAACAATGTGAATGTACTTAACAGAGGAGAACTGTACACTTAAAAATGATTAAGATAGTAAGTTTTATGTCATGTGTATTTTACCATGATTAAAAGAACACATATGCATATGTCACAATGCTTGGCATATATTAAGAATTCACTACAATCTATAATTCTATTCTTGTTGTCATTAGCAGTCTGCTTCTTTCCAGGTTATGAGCTGAAATTCACTCTATCATGAAGACCATATGGTCATCTCTCCTTTAGAAGTGGCATTAGCGCAAGACCTAACTCTTCCACCATGGTCACGATGTAAACAGGGGAAATTATGTAACATGATGCTATAGAGCTTCTTCCAAGTGCACGCAGCTGCTACTCTGTCGCAGCTGAGCCTTGGATCATTGTTCACATTTCTTCCAAAATCAGTTTTTGGGCTCACCTCGCTCCAGCTGTTTTGCGGGGGCTGGTGTCGCTATTGATAATTGACAAGGCAGAGAGTGAATTAAAAAATAATCTGAAATGTTTTGGAGGGAAATGGAGTTGATGTTTTGGACTGACTGTCAGCATCACCTCTTATGTCACATGTCTAGTCTGACACAACTATCAGGCTCAAGAACCGCTCAGAGGTTATGCCTGCCTTACCCACTGTTTTCTCTCCTTCTGGGAGGATGATGGGGAGAGAATTACCACAAACCACCTATATGGTCACACTTAGGAAGTGCTTGTCTTCAGAATGGCTTACAGAAATGGTTTAGAAGCCAAGCATGACTCCCTGATTATGTACTGAATAGGTCACACTTTTCCTGAATTGGTTATTCCCTCAATGTGATGCTTTATGCAAGCACTGACGTTATCCCTCCATTGACGCTGTAGGCAAAGTGATGTTGTAGGCTTCTAGAAGTAGAAGAGAGCCCTGGTTCTTTCTTTCCTGCTCTCTCTTTGCTCCCATCTTTGACAGTAGGGTGAATAGGATTGCCTGGAGCCAGAACAACTTCACTTGAGGGTAAGAAAGATCATATAAATGCTCTCTTTCACTCAGCTGGAGGGCAAGCTGCCCTGGTCCCACCATCTTGCTATTGCCCACATTCATGTATTTCTCTCTCTCTCTCTCTCTGTCTCTCTCTTTCTGTCTGTGTGTGCACACATACATACGCTTGATGGCTATTGCCATGTTCCTATACCAAGTGTTTCATGAGAGAATGAAATCATGAAGATAAATAAGATTATAAATTGTAGTTCATTTAGAAATACAACTTCCTGCTTAGACCTGAGGCTAAGCTTATGCCCCTAACCAGCTTTAGCAGGAGACGAAACAACACAGCGGTACTTTGCATCTCTTTTGCTGATGACCCTTATGAGAATCACTACACCTGCACCCCTGTGAGAAGTGGAGAGATGGGCCAGGCAGGATCCAGGTGCACTTGGATCCTTGCATGAATTACATCATCCCCAATCTGAACCCCTAAGAGTGAAGGTAGACTATTCCAAATTATGTTGAGGAAAAAAATGTTTCACGCCTGTTCACTGTTTAGTTCCAAGATCAAGGGGGTGACATGCCACAGTGGGAAGGCCTGTATTCAACCCAGACAGCCCTGAGCTCAAGCTTGGACCCGGATTTCACCTGTAAGACCACAGGTAAATCAATTCACTTTCATGATCTCAGTCTTAGCACATTGTAAGTGGGAAAAATGATAGAACTTTCCTCAAGATGTTCTTGGGACTACTGGATGAAGTAAGGTATGGAAGAGTTTATTGAGTCCTCATTAACCGGCTGCTATGAATGTCATCATGATTATTGAGACCCAAAGGGAAAGACTGACTTGATGCCCTGGCCAATGGTATACCTGGCTTCTCTGACAACAGTGAAGGTAAGAGCCCTTGTTCCCAAGATGATCTCTTGGCAGGGTTTGCAACTTGCTGGGTCTTTGTTTGACTCTGCCAGAAAGAATGGTTTATATACCCTGTGAGTGCACTGATCATAGATTACTCCAAACCATTTAATCTTCAGCTGTCTAAAAACCAATAACTTTGGGAAGATGAGGAGGGTTAAACTCATTCTTCTCAAACCTTTAAATTTTTCCCTACACCATCTGTCTTCTCCTAGCAAAATGCTACTTTTGGGTCTACCTGTGCTTTTAAGAGGAGAAAAGGGGATTTTGGCAGTATTTGCTTTATTAAAATGAAGCATCTGGTTAAAGAAAAAATAAATCCAGACCCAAACTCTCAAAGAGGACTTTTCTATGGAATTGTTTTCCTTCTTTTAGTATTATTATTATTTACAAGTAACAAATGTTCAACACAGGAAACTAAATTAAAAATTAAGCAAAAGAGGAAAAATGAAAACATATATATTCCTATCACTCAGAAATAACCATTGTTAACATTTTGATATAATCTTTCTGAATAATTTTTATCTACCTATCTATCCATCCATCTATCCTTTGTGGAAAAAGAAATGTGGATGCTGCCAGCCATGTAAGCTATTTTTTATGCTTTTCTTTTTTTTTTTTTTTACTTAAAATAAACATTTTTCCCATGGAAATAAATATAGATCTGTATCATAATTATTTTCAATGGCTGCAAGACATTCTGTTCTGTGGATGTTCCATAACTATTTAACTGGTCTTCAATTGTTGCATATTGTAACAAACACTTGTTAGTTGTTTACTCAGAATTCATATGAGTGTTTTTCTAACCATTGTCTAATTTTCATTCAATGATTGTGCCTTCAGCATGCAGTGCAGGGACTGGGGAGAACTCACTGTAATCCTCTAGACACATTCCATTCCACTCCCATTGGGGTTGCCCCGTTACTTCAGTTGGTCTAACCAATTAGACTTATCTTGCTGCTGTTCTTGCCTGGAATGACTGAGCAGATGTTTCCTCTCTCTTTTGTGGATGAAAGGACAGGCAGCCCTAGGAGATGTTGGCAGCTGTCTCACAACAACAAAGGGAAGCAGGCTTCAAATGTCGTGCTCGGCTTGATCCCAATGCTGAAAACCATCTTTCACATATTTGGTTCAGTTTCTTTAGTTATTTCAGGTAGAGGTTAAATCTGCCTCCTGTTACTCCATTTTGACTGAAGGTGGAAATAAGAAGCATCTAAATATGAAAAGGAAGACAAAATTTTTTTTTTTTTTTTTGAGTTGGAGTCCCAGTCTGCTGCCCAGACTGGAGTGCAGTGCCACCCTTCCGGCCACCACAGCCTCGACCCGCTAGGCTCTGGCGATCCTTCCAACTCAGCCTTCCGAGTAGCCGGAACTATAGGCGCGCACTACCACACCCGGCTAATTATTTATTTATTTATTGTAGAGATGAGGTCTCACCAAGTTGCCCAGGCGGGTCTCGAACCTGCGGGTTCAGACAATCCACTCACCTCGGCCTCCCAAAGCGCTGGGATTACAGGTTTCTAATTGCTACTATCAGGTCCTCTCATGTGACTGAGACGGATGAGGGACAGAGCAATGTAATGGATCTCCAAGGCCATGCACAGTGGGCAGAGGGTTAGTTCATCAAAGACAGTAGGGCTCATCAGGCAAGCTATGTGGATTTTTCCATCTTTCTGAATTGTGATGATCGAGAACCCTTATCAATGGCAACAGGCCTGGCACTGCTAGGCAATAAACTAATGTTTGTGATGATTATTACAGAAGATAAGCAGATTGTGGCTGAAGTGTGCAGACAAGGATTGGAACGTGACTTTAAGACCATGCAGGAGACTGGGATGAGGGAATAAATCTGCTTATATTGCTTGTTTGGGAAGTGTTACTCATTGGCTTGGAAACTGGAAGAATCTGCTCTTGAAGGGGACATCTGCCATCAAAGATGCTCAGTGTGTTTCTTCTCAGAGATCTGAATGCGTCATACAATAAGAAGTTGAAAAGGTGGTGGATTTTCAGCCTGGAGAGGAGAGGAGAGGAGAGGAGAAGGGAGTGAGATGAGACAGCTATTTTGTCATGTTCTATGGACGATGATGGAATAAAGGACCCTAGTTAGTTGCTTCGCCTTACCCAAGGTCAGTCAGCTACTAAGTGGCAGAAATGGAACCAGAGCCTGTTTATCTGATTCCTAGTCTGATGCTGAGCAACCTTGGGTAAGAGTAAGTGAAATTACTCAACAGTGGGATAAGGGACTTCAAGAAATTGTGAACTCTTTGTTCCTGAAAGTAGTCAAGTAAAAGCTAGAGAACCATGCACTAGGAATGTTGCAAGGAAGCTTCTTGCAGTGGGTAGGAGGATGGTTAAACTTTCCTGAGGTCATTTTCAACTCCAAGAGCCCAAGGCTTTCTCTGAGACTGAGTTCTCCATAGCAGGGGTCCCCGACCCTCGAGTCATGAATTGGCACCAGTCTGTGGCCTGTTAGGAATCGGACTACACAGCAGGAGGTGAGCAGTGGGCAAGCGAAACTTCACCTGTATTTACAGCCTCTCCCCATCACTTGCATTACTGCCTGAGTTCTGCCTTCTGTCAGATCAGTAGCAGAATTAGATTCTCATAGGATTGCAAACACTATTGTGAACTGCACACATGGGAAATCTAGGTTGCATGCTCCTTATGAGTATCTAATGCCTGATGATCTGAGGTAGAGCCGAGGCAGTGATGCTAGTGCTGGGGAATGGCTGCAAATACGGACTAACATTAACAGTGAGGTTTGACTGACTAACATTAACAGTGAGGTTTGACTGCACAGAGACAATAATAAATCAACTGCTTGCAGACTTTTGTCAAAACCCTATCAGTGAGTGGCAAGTGAGTTGATCTACTTCAATTGCATAGCTGCATCGGGTGCAGGCTTTAAGTCAGAATCTGACACTTATTTTAGTCTATGTGTAGCTTGCCCATTATTTTATTTATCACTTCTGTCCACACTTCTTTTGTGGTGAGTTGTACAATGATTTCATTAAATATTACAATGTAATAATAATAAAAGTCGAGTACACAATAAATGATATGTGCTTGAATCATCCTGAAACTATCCTCCCCAGCTGGTCCATGGAAAAAATTGTCTTCCGTGAAACTGTCCCTGATGCTAAAAAAGGTTGGGGACTACTGCTGTATAGGTTCCTGGTTCTGCCTACAGTACAATATGTGATATACTTAATCCTTTGGAACACATTTGCAGGCATACATCCAGCAAGAGCATTATTGATTGTGTAATAAAATAAATCCATACATATTTTTGTTGAATTTAGCTTCTCTGACTTCCAAAACACATTCCCTTCAGAATCCAACAAATAATTTATATTACTGATTTCAGAAAAAGCCTAGGCAGATGTCAACAGTGATTCCATCACACCTTAAGTAAACATTATGGAAGAAAGAGTTACGTTCTCCAGGGATGGAAGTAATTAACTTGGGGGATTTTTGTTGTTGTTGCTGTTTTGCCTTATCTGGGATTCTATAAAGATATACATTTTTTTCACTGAGTCCATACATGAAGCATACTTTTTCTATGGGAGGGGTGCAGGGAAGAGAATACAGTTGCAATAATGTTGGATCTGGGAGCATATAGACCTGGTCAAGTCTCAGTTCTGCCACTTCCTGGCTGGGAGACCCTACACACATCACGTCTTCTCTGAGCTTCAGTTTTCTCATCTACTCGCTGGAGAGAATGTCTACTTAGGATATCGTTAAATTAAATAAGCTGACATAATAAAAGCACCTGTGACACAATAGGTTCCCTTTCTAAATGGTCTAGCTGTTCCATCTCCCCATTAGGTGTAAACATTGAAAGCCCTGTAAGCACAGGCGTAATGATTAGTTCATCTTTGTAATTGCAATGTCCAGTACCATACCTGACTCAATGTGAAAACAGAGTGCCCTGTGAAGTAAGAATCCAGAAGAGAGATATCCAGCCTTGGAAATCAGACATCATAGAGACCTAGCAGAATCTTTTTATTTGCACGTGAATAAAAATAATACAAGAAGTTGGGCTTGGTGGCTCAGCCTGTAATCCCGCGCCTGAGCTGAGTGAGTGGATTGCCTGAGCCCGCGGGTTCGAGATCCGCCTGGGCAACTTGGCGAGACCTCATCTCTACAATAAATCAAAAAATCAGCTGGGTGTGGTAGTGCATGCCTGTAATTTCGGCTACTTGGAAGGCTGAGGCTAAAGGATCGCCAGAGCCCAGCAGGTCGAGGCTGCGGTGGCCAGGAGCGGCCACTGCACTCCAGTCTGGGTGACGGAGTGAGACTCCAACTCAAAAAATAAAATAAATAAAATAATAATAATAATACGAGAAACAGGGCACATTAAATAAAGAATATAAAAAATATGCCACTCATTTAATTTTATTTATAGTAAGCACTTCCCAATTCATTTCCAGTTACAACTTTATTTCCAAGAGTGTTTTTAGTAGCCCTGACCCCCGAGGTTTCAATAAGCGATTTCTAAATAAGTATATTTAATAATCATTCCATCATCCTACTACAGTGAAATAAAACTAGAAGTCAATAGCAGAATGAAAGCCAGAAAATTCACCAATATGTGGAAAATAAACAACATACTCTTAAACAATCAATAAGTCAAGGAAAAAATGACAAAGAAAATTAGAATATATCTTGAGATAAATGAAAATGAAAATGCAACAGGCCAAAGCTTATGGGAAGCACCAAATGCAATATTCAGAGAAAAACTTTTTTATGATAAACATCTACATTAGAAAAGGAATATCCCAAATCAACAACCAAACTTTACACCTCAAAGAACTAGAAAAAGAACGAGTAAGTCCAAAGTTAGCAGGAGGAAGGAAATAATAAAGATCAGAGCAAAAATAAGTGGAATAGAGAATAGACATACAACAGAAAATCCATAGAACTAACAGTCTTTTTTTTTAAGAGCAACAAAACTGACAAACTCTTAGCTACACTAAGAAAATCAGAGAGAGGATTCAAATAAATAGAATCAGTGTCTGTGTGAGTATCATATATGCAAAGCAGCCCCCAAATGCTGAAGGAACAGAGAAACCGAAGAGTAAGGCAAGCTGGGCTCGGTGGTTCAGCCTGTAATCACAGCACTATGGGAGGCTGCGGTGAGTGGATTGCCTGAGCCCGCGGGTTCGAGACCTGCCTGGGCAACTTGGTGAGACCTCATCTCTACAATAAAAAAAAAAAAAAATTAGCTGGGTGCGGTAGCGTGCACCTGTAGTTTCAGCTATTTGGAAGTTAGGATCACCGGAGCCCAGCAGGTCAAGGTTGCAGTGGCCAGGAGTGACCACTGCACTCTAGTCTGGGTGACAGAGTGAGACTCCAACTCAAAAAACAAAAACAAAAACAAACAAACAAACAAACAAAAAAGAGTAAGGCAGATGAATCCAGTTTTTTGGTAAAGGATGTTCTATTGGGAAATTTGCAGACAGATCATGGTCTTGGGTGGCAGCAAGACAGACAGATCTCTGCACTGTTACTCCCCAGACCTAAGGCTTGTACCATGGAAAGGGTATACTTCCTTCAGTAAGACAATTAAAGGCAACCCTCCCGAACAGACAAGAATGCTATATGTGTCATAGTCTGTGAAATTTGTGCAATGACATCAAATTTGACATATTCTTACATTAAGGACAGTAAAATAGGAATTAGGAGGCCTTTATGGGACCAAGGTCAATCAGAAGTCAGTGTGGTGGATTAGCATCCAAGATGGAATCACTTTTGTCTTCACAATCAGAAACTAAGAAGAAATCAGCACTGATGGCATAAAAATATAGAGGATTATAAGAGACTACTATGAATAATTGTATTCCAACAAATTGCATAACCTAGAAGAAATAGATAAACTCCTAGAAACATACAACCTAACAACACTGAATGATGAAGAATTATAAAATCTGGGCTGGGCATGGTGGTTCACACCTATAATCCCAGAACTTTGGGAGGCGGAGGTAAGAGGATTGCCTGAGCCCAGGGGTTTAAGACTAGCCTCTACAACATGGCAAGACCTCGTCTCTACAATAAGTAAAAACGTTAGTCAGGCATGGTGGCACATGCCTGTAGTTCCAGCTACTTGGAAGGCTGAGATGAAAGGATTGCCTACACCCAGCAGGTCAAAGCTGTGGTAGCCATGAATGTGCCACTGCACTGTAGACTCGGTGAAAGGGTGAGACTCCAACTCAAAATAAAATAAAATAACATAAAATAATATAAAATAAACATGCAATCAGAATAGACCTTAAGATAAATCAGTAATGAAAGCTTCCCAACAAAGATTAGCCTAGAACCAGTCTTTACTGGAAATTCTACTAAACATTTAAAAAAGAACTAATACCAATCCTTCTCAAACTTTTCCAAAAATTTGAAGGAGAGGAAGCACTTACAAACTCATTTTTGTGAGGCCAATATTACCCTGATACCAGAGCCAGACAAAAATACTATAAGAAAGAAAACTATAAGAAACTATGAGAAAACTACAGACCAGTATCCCTGATGAGTATTGATCTAGAAATCCTCAACAAAATACTAGCAAACTAAATTCAATGGCATAATAAAAGGATTATACAGCATGACCAAGTGAGATTTTTCCTTGGGAGGCAAGAATGTTTCAAAATAGAAAAATCAATCAACATAATACACTGCATTAAGAGAATGAAGGATAAAAATCACATGATCACTTCAATTGATGCAGAAAAACACTTGAGAAAATTTAAAACACTTTTATGATAAAATCTCTCAACAAATTAGCCATAGAAGGAAATTACCTCCACATAATAAAGGCTGTATATGAAAAGCCCACAGTGGACATCATACTCAATGGCAAAATACTGAAAGCTTTTTCTCTGAGATCAAGAACAAGATCAGGATGTCCACTCTCACCCCTTCTATTCAAGAGAGTACTAGCTCCTAGCCAAAGAAATTAAGCAAGAAAAAGAAATAAAGGCATCAAAATTGAAAACGAAGAAATAAAAGTATCTCTGGTCACAGATGGCATGATCTTATATGTGAAAAACTGTAAAGATTCCACACACAAAAACACTGTTAAAATAAACGAATTAAGCAAAGTTGCAGAATTTAAAAAAAAACACAAAAACTTAGTTGTATTTCTATACACTAGCAATAAACAATCTGAAAAGAAAATTAAGAAAACAACTCCATTTATAATAGCATAAAGAAGAATAAAATATATAGTAATAAACTTAGCCAAGGAGGCGAAGACTTTCACAATGAAACCTATAATGCATTGCTGAATGAAAAGACGCTGTGTGCTTGAATTGAAAGACTTCATGTAGTTAAAATGCCCATACTACTTGAGGCGATCTACAGATTTAATGAAATTTCTATCAAAAAAGTCAATGGCGTTTTTGCAGAAATAGAAACAAATCTTAAATTTTATATGGAATCTCAAGGGACTCTGAATAGCTAAAACAATTCCAACAAAGAAAAATAAAGCTAGAGGCCCCACGCTTCCTGATTTCAAACATGTTACAGTGCTACAGTAATCAAAATAGTATGACTCTGGCGTAAAAACAGACATATACATCAGTGGAATAGAATAGAGCACAGAAATAAACTCTCATGTTTATGGTCAAATGATCATCAACAAGGGTGCCAAGATAGCACAATGAGGAAACAATAGTTTCTTCAGCATGGTATTGGGAAAACTGATATCCACATTCAAAATAAAAAAAAAAATGGACCCTTATTCCACACCTATACAAAAATTAACTAAAAATGTAGTAAAGGCCTAAACTTGAGACAAATGTAAGACCTGAAACTATAAAACTCTTAGAAGAAACATAGAAGAAAAGCTTCCTGACAATGAATTTGTCAAGAGCTTCTTGGATGTGATACCAAAAGCATATGCAATGAAAGCAAAAATAGATACATTGGGCTATATTGAGCTTAAAAACTTCTTTGAAGAAAAAAAATCACAAGAGTGAAAAGGCAACCTATAGAATGGGAGAAAATATTTGCAAACCATCTATCTTATAAGGGTTTAATATCCAGAATACATAAAGAACTCCTACAACTCAACAAAAAACGACCTGATTTAGAAATGGGCAAATGACTTGAATAAACATTTCTCTAAAGAAGATATATAAATGGTCAACAGGCATATGAAGAGATATTCAACATCACTAATCATTAGGGAAATGTAGACCAAAACCACAATTAAGGCTGGAAGCTGTGCCTCAAGCCTATAATCCCAGCACTTTGGGAGGCTGAGCCAGGAAGATTGCTTGAGCCTAGGAGTTTGAGACAAGCCTAGGCAACTTAACAGGACCTCGTCTCTACAACAAAATCAAAAAATTAGCCAGTAGTGGTGTCACACGCCTGCAGTCCCTGCTACTTGGTAGGCTGAGGCCAAAGGATCACCCAAGCCAAGGGTGTTAAGGCTGAGGTGAACTATGATCGCACCACTGCACTCCAGCCTGGGCAACAGAGACCCCAACTAAAACAAACAAATAAAACAACAAGAACAATAAAAATGCCACACAATTAGATGTCACACACATGTGTTAGAATGGCTTCTATCAAAAACAAAAGAAAATAATAAGTGTTAGTGAAAATGTAAAAAGATCAGAACTTTTGTGCATTGTAGGTGGGATCATAAAATGTTGCAGCCTTCATGGAAAACAGTAGGGAGGTTTGTAAAAAAATTTTTCTAAAAATAGGACTATCAGCCGGACTTGGTGGCTCAGCCTGTAATCCCAGTGCTTTGGGAGGCTGAGATGAGTGGATTGCCTGAGCCCGCGGGTTCGAGACCCACCTGGGCAACTTGGCGAGACCTGATCTCTACAATAAAATCAAAAAATTAACTGGGCATGGTAGTACACGCCTGTAGTTCCAGCTACTTGGAAGGCTGAGGCAGAAGGATCACTGAAGCCCAGCAGATTGAACCTGCGGTGGCCGGGAGCGTGCCACTGCATTGCAGTATGGACGACAGAGTGAGACTCCAACTCAAAAAAATAAAAAATAAATAAAAATAGAACTATCATATGATTCAGCACTTTTGAGTCTTCATTCACCCCAGTTGAGAATGACTATTCTTGCCTCTGTTTTTGAATAGATTTGCAGATAAAAATACAAATAAACGAGAATTTGGGGAAATAAAAAATTGGAGTTGGGATCTTGGATGCCACAGGAATTTAGAGGTGAATGATTCATTCTGGTGGTGCTCACCACACTCTCCACACTCTGGCTGCTCCTGTGCTCCAGGGCATGTGCCCTGATCGCTGGACCCTGGCTCAGCCCTCATCTCCCAGGCAGTCACCCTGCCAATGGCCTACTCTGTTCTCGGATTGAGACCATGGTGCAGACAGAGGGAGCCCAGAGGGCCTCTTTGGATCATGCTGAAAATTTAGCTTCATCTGAAGGCTGTCAGAATTAACACCTCATCCTCTCTCCCACTCCTTCCCACAATTTAATCTCCTCTTAGCGCTACCCAACATTGACATTACTTTAGAAAGTCTATTGGTTTTCTGCCTATTGGCTGCATTCCCCACAAAAATGTAAACCATTTGAAGAAAGAGGCTTGTCTGTTTAGTTCTTCTAAACTACTGTAGAGTAGTATCTGGCATGGAGATGGTATTCAAAAAATGTGTTGGATAAATAGAAAAGAATGAATGAAGATGGGTGAACAAATAAATGAATGAATAAATGAATGAACGTTAGTAGTTACATAGAGCTGATTGGTCTCAGGGGCCAATTTACATATCCCAAAAGACTAAGAAACCAGTGCATGACCTTCATGTGTGGGGTAGAATTCTAAGTAGCCTAAGTTTCCTTGCCAGCCACACTGAACCTTTATTTATTCTAGGAAATCTTCAGGGGAAATGCAAAATTCCCAGAAAGTTGATGAAGCCAGAGAGGAGCAGGACAAGTCACTGAGTTATCTGAAGGGTCATTTTTCTTCCACTCAGATGCCTGGTGGTCCCCTCCTTGTAACTCTAAGGGTCCCAGATCCTTGTGTTCCTGCCCAAGGCCGCTCCTCCCAGATTAGGGCTGGGCTGCCGCCAACTTCCAGTTCAGAAGAAACCTTTTCCTGAGATCTGTCGGAATGCCCAAATGTTCACTTGGCTTTTCTTGAGACAAGCAGACAGGTCAGACTGTGTAGTATTAGGGTTTGCATTTTGGGATCATGTCAACAGACCAGACCAGAGGCTCCACCTACTTTTTATCCTGATGTGGTCATGACTAGGCTCATGTCCCCTACAGGGGACATTTCCATTTGCAGCCCACTGAATGGGTCAGTTAAACATCTGACTCAACATCTCATGGGTGCAATGGTTGATTACCACAATGGTAAACATAGAGAAGGTGACGACAGTTCTTTTAGAGGGTATGTGGGTTGAATGTTGACCCTGCAAAAGGTATATCCATATCCTCATCCCTGGAGCCTGTGAATGTGACCTTATTTGGAAAAAGGATCTTTGCAGATATAATCAGTTAAGGATTTTAAGATGAGGAGATCATCCAGGATTATCTGTGTGGGCCCTAAATCCAATGAGAAGTATCCTTATAACAGACAACAAGAGCAGAAGACAGAGAAGGAGGAGTAGATGTGACCATGGAGGTAGAGACTGAAGTGATGAAGCCACAAGCCAAGGATGCCAGCAGCCACCAGAAGCAGGAGGTGGCAAAGAACAGATTCTTCCTAGATCCTCTGGAAGTAGAGCAGTCGGCCAACACCTTGGTTAGACGTCCGACCTCCAGAACTGTGAAAGAACAAGTGTGTGATTGTTTAAGCCACCCAGTTTGTGGTCATTTCTAAGACAGCCACACAAAAGAACAACACATGGATGGTGCCGCCAGTACTGATGGGCGTGCCCTCATCAGAGTCACCATCAACATGCTCCTGAATGACCGCTGGAGACTCTCAGAGGGTCTCCCTGAAACCCTCTTTCCTGCTAGAGGGATCCTTTTATACAGTGAGTCAGTGCATGTCACATCTTTGCTAAGAACCTTGCAGCTGGTCCTGTCTTAACTCAGAGAAAGACGTGGCCCTGATGATGGCCTGCAGTTTAGAGGACCTCCTCTCCTAGCATGGTCCTCTTTCGCCTCAACTTCAGTCCCGCTGGTCTCCTTGCTATTCCTCTAGCTCCAGGGACACACCCACTTCACAGGGCCTTTACATGGAACTCACTTCTCCAGACACACACCTGGCCACAGCCCTCTCTTGTACATCTTTGGCCCGACATCACTTGGTAGATGAGGCCCACCCTGACAATTTCAACTTTGATCTCTCCTCTGTTTCTCCCAAGCACCCTTCAACCCTGGACCGTTTGCAGAGGTTCTTTTTTTCCCACAGTACTTGTCACTTTCTAATGCACTCTTTACTCTTTTTTATTTTGTTTATCTCCTGTTTCATCTTAGTAGGATGCGAGCTTCCAGAAGGCAAGGATTGTTGTCCCCTGATGCATCCCAGACATCTCAAGAAAGAGAAACTGGCATGTAGGAGGCTCAATGGCTGCTTATTGAATGAGTAAATTTTCCAACTTATTTTCAACTTCTTGTATCTCTTTTATTCACACTTTTGTTCCTTACTTAGTGTTCATGCCCTTCTTGGTGCCAAGAATAATATACCAGTCCTGGGGGATGGGAAGGTGGATGAGACACGTTCCCTGACATCAGGAAGTTCACGGTTCTATGATGGAGACAGTAAGGTAAATAGTAAGACTGCCTGGTGTCAGCCATGGGCATCTCCCAACCCAGCTGGGGCAGGGCTGGGAGTCTTGCCAAGAAATCAGGGGTCGCCAACAGTAGGATCCTCAGGAAGCAATTGTCAAATAAACAGAGCATGGAAGGTCAGGTGGAATATCACCGCCTTTATTGTTTTCTTTTTCTTTTCTTTTCACAAACAGAAACAAAACAAAACACAACCCCACTGGCTATGATTATGACTATAATTATCATAATCATTATTTTGCTCTCTGCCATGGATAAGTTCAGCCACAATAGTAAATGGGCTTCCATTGAGGGAGAGAGATGGGGGGGAGTTTCTTACTCTCTCATTATTAAGTTCCTCTCTCCAAGGGAGATGCCGGCGGAAGATGATGACAGAAAACACAGCCATGAATAATTCACTCTGCCTCATTCCACACTATTTAGTTTTCTTTATGAGTTACTCATTGGCACATGCAGGTTATTTAAGGAACAGAATAGCTTTCTAAAGTCGGGTAAAAGAAAGTTGTATACTACCACAGGTTTAAAAAAAATTGCAAACAAAAACTCCCAAAGCCTTCAAAACCCATCTTGTCTTCTCTGGGTCTCGGGACTGTGGCTTTTAGAAGAAAGTCTTTGGGATTGAGACCCAGTGGACACCAGCCCAGTGGCTTCTGTTTGAGTCAAAATGTCACAGCTTTTGTGGAGTTTGACGAGATTTTACATCAATGCTGGTTTCAATACCCAAGATATTTGATTGGCCTAAGGCGTGCGCACACTGTGATTGGGGTGTATGCACATAGCGCATAATCACAGTGCCCACTCTCAGTATGGCAGTGGGCCAGGGAACACCCTGTCCATTCCCAAACTGGGGTCTGCATTCTTTTGGGGGTGTGGGGAGGACCTCTGTGAATGGGGACAGCACAAAAAGTAAACCAGGGAGACCTGATGGGTCAGTACCTACTACAGGTTCTTGATTAATAAAATAGGAACACTAACACCTACCTCACGGGGTGATGAGGAGGATTTGGAGAGATGGTGAATTTCAAGTACGTGGTGTTTTGTTTTGTTTGAGACAGGGACTCTGCTGCCCAGGCAGGAGTGTAGTGGTGTGTGATGCCTGCTTACTGCAGCCTCCACCTCCTGGGCTCAAGCGATTCTTCTGTCTCAGCCTCCTGCCTCAGCCTCTTGAATAGCTAAGACTATGGGTTTGTGCCACCACACCTGGCTAATTTTTATATTTTTTTGTAGAGACGAGTCTCACTATGCTGTCCAGGCTGGTCTTGAACTTCTGGGCTACAACAATCTTCTCGTCTTAGCCTCCCAAAGTGCTGGGATTACAGGCATGACACTAAGCCCGGCCAAGCATGTGTTTTTTAGTCTGGCCATAGGAAATGATAAATAATATAAATAATAAAATATATAAATAATAAAATATTATATTTCATGGTTAGTGGTAGAGGTCCTATTAGGATGGTGCCATAAGATGAAAACATCACAGGCCACTATAGTTGTCATTTTCAGCATGTCCCAGATTTTCTGAGAACCCAGGTCTTCTCCCAGCCTGCACTGGGCCCACATGATCTGTGGGTCACATCATACATCTCCTCTGGTCTCACAGCTTCCTGGAGGTTCAGACAATGGAGGTCTGACAGGGCCTCTGGCACTCCTGTCGCAAGGCTGGAGGAAAGGGAGGCAGATATCTACCTCCCTCCTCATTGGCTTCCTGTCTTGCCTCCTTCGGCTGCTTCTGCTATTGCAGCTCCTGTCAGATGACTCCTCTTGTGTCCACAGCTGCCACTGGGCCCTAGGAACATGCTTCCCTTCCCTTGTCCTTTGGGCTTAGGAGGATACAGGTTGGAGGCACTGGATCTTCCCCACAGACCTGTGAGCCTTGCCCACACCTCTGTAAACAGCCTCTTTGTTAGCTTCATGTCTGGTCAATCCTTGGAGGTTTCTCTTAGGATTGCCTAAGGTTTCTCTTAGGATTGCCTGCTGGGATCTTGAAAAATCAATTAAACCTTCCTTGTAAGTTTCCAATATGAGCAAAGAGGTGTGCAAGGGAGATCCAATTTAATTGTAAAACAAGCTTGTGAGAAAGGGTTTATTTATTTATTTATCTATTTGTGAATTTATTTATGTATTTATTTTGGCAGAGTGCAAGACTTTACTTTTTATTTTTGTGTTTTGTAGTAAGACAGCCTAGTATTAAAAATTCAAACTTTGCAAACATTGAAAAGTAATTCTCCCCTCCCAAACCTGACCCCATGGTCCCCCGATGCCCCTTCTCAGAGGCTGTTACTGTTTCAGGAAGAAAGGGTTTGTGCCATTTTGGAGACACAAAAACAGTGGTTCAGAAGGGTTAAGTTACCAGCACAAGGCCTCACAGAGAGTAAGAAGCAAAGCCAGCCCTGGAAGCCAGGTCTGCTCAACCTCCAAGTCCAGTGTGTGGGTGAAGTCAGTTGTAGCCTCTGATGTAGAGGGGAAATTGGAGAAGATGGAGGACAGGAGGACCTCACACAAAGACCTGGAGCCTCTGATGCATGGATGGGAGCGTACTCAGCAGAGCAAAACTGCTTCCATGGAATTCTTCAGCTGTAGTTACAGATACTCACTGAAGTGAGAGGGGAAAAAAAGAAAAAGGAAAAAAGGAGGAAGAGGCGAGAGACAGCAAGTGTATGTGAGAGTAAGAACATTTGTTTTTAACTCTTGGACTCATGACACGTGGTCTGCAGCATAGGCTCCACTAGATGCCCTGATACTCCAAGCTAGGCTCTTGGGACAAAGTCACAAATATTCAACTACCCAAGAGCCTGCCCTTTCAGAGGCTCTGAGACTGTCACTGGATTATTGGAAAGAAACCAAAAACTCTGACAAAATTCCTGTGACAAAGACTCTTGGTGTTCTGCCAATCTAACTAAAAACCTGCCCAGACACCACAGAAAGGCTCAAGATCTCCAGGTGGCTCTTGGTAATTAAAAAGGCATGATGGATGACCCAGAGCCTGTCTGTAAATAGGGCTGATCCTTGAGGCCAAGTCTGACTGCTGCTAAAGGAGTTTCTGCTTATAAGATTAGAAGTAAATATCTTTCTGAGATGGGGAGTTAGATGGCTAGGCACACTGAAAATGCAATGATTATGACCCCAGATAATCCTCACTTCTGGAGCCTTAAGAATACTGTCAATGGACCCACAACCAGGTTTTCCATGTTAAAGGAAGAGTAATCTCCAACTGCCACTTAACTGTCATCTGACAAATTCTATTTCCAAGGCCACCTTCACAGTCTACTTTTAATGTTTTGGTCATTACCTTGGAGGTTGGAGTCCTCAGTTATGCAAAGAAGCAGATGATGGCTCAAATGGATCTACCACGTCCCTCATCCTACCTAACTACTCCTCATTCAAAAAGTTATACATCTATCTATCCATCCACCTACTCATTTATCAGTCAAGTTATTCACTTATAAATACATACACTCATTGATTGAAAATTCCATCAATCCATCCATCCATCCATCCATCCATCCATCCATCCACCCATCCATCCACTTATTGATCAGCTTGTTCTCTTAAAAAATACATACACACACTCATTGATTGAAAAATTCATCCATTCATTCACTCATCCACCTAGTCACCTATCAATCAACTCATTTACTTTTAAATATGTACACACAGTCATTAATTTAAAAATCCACCCATCCATCCATCTGCTCATCTATTGACCAACTTATTCACTTAAAAATATATACATATATTCATTAATTTAAAATACATCTATTCGCTGGGCTTGGTGGCTCAGCCTGTAATTCTGCGCCTTGGGAGGCTGAGGTGAGTGGATTGCCTGAGACCGCGGGTTCGAGACCTGCCTGGGCAACTTGGTGAGACCTCATCTCTACATTAAATCAAAAAATTAGCCAGGCGTGGTAGCGCGCGCCTGTAGTTCCAGCTACTTGGAAAGCTGAGGCGGAAGGATCGCCGGAGCCCAGCAGGTAGAGGCTGCCGTGGCCAGGAGCAGCCACTGCACTCCAGTGTGGGCTACAGAGTAAGACTCTGACTCAAAAAAATAAATAAATAAAATAAAATAAAATAAAGTACATCTATTCATCCACCTGTCCAATCACTTACCTATCAATCAACTCATTTACTTTTATACACACCCTCACTGAAAATTCCATCTGTCTGCCCACTCAACCACCCACTTACCACTTTTGCACCAACTACATAGCTATCCACTTGACTAAATATTTTTTCACTCTTTTATTCAACCAGCATTTACTAACAGCTAATAGTAATGATAACACTTTGTTTAACTCTTAAGCCGTGCCGGGCACTGTGCTAAGTACTTTAATGGGGATCATTGGATTTAGTTCTCAAAGCAAGATCGTCAAGGTGGATGTTGTTATCATCTCTGCTTCAGAGATGATAAATCTAGGTTTCAGAAAGACTGAATAATTTTTCCAAGAAGATGTAGCTGGTAAGTGGTAGAGGCCATGTCCTTCCCATTCTGCTAGTGACAGGCCTGGGTGTTGGGACAATGGAAGGACACAACGGCATGAGGCCTCAAGGTGCTCACATCCTTGGAGCTGACAGACACTTTAGACGGAAAATTGTAACACAAAGTTCTATCACCTGGTTTTGGCCATTGGGGACCTATCTTCTGAGAGGCTGACTGTACCAAACTCATGCAGATCAGGTGGAGCAAGGTTGGGATTCAGATTCAAACCTTATGGTGATGCCACGTTTCCAATCAGCCAGTAGTACCTCATCTTCAATGATGTGGATAACACCTTTGCAATTTTTACCATTTCTTGTAGTTCCATGTACTAGTGTTTGTTTAATACTTTTCCTAAACTCAAAAACTTAAGTCTACTTAATACTCATATAACCTGTGAGATGGCATGTTGAGGTCCAAATTGTCTATTTCTTTCTGGCACACATTGTGTTCACTTGTGAGGACTGCCACAACAAACACCACAGACTGGGAAGCTTAAGCAACAGTAATTTATTTTCTCACAGTTCTGGAGGTTGGAGGTTCAAGATCAAGGTGTCAACAGGGTCGGCTTCTGGTAAGGCCTCTCTCCTTGGCTTATAGATGGCTGCCTTCTTGCTATGAGATCATGTGGCTTTTTTCTGTAAACGAACTCCTGGTGTTTCTTCTTCCTCTTATGAAGACACCAGTTCTATTGGATTGGAGCTCTACCCTTATTACTTCATTCAACTTTAATTACACTCTTAAAGGTCCTGTCTCCTAAACACAGTCACATTGGGGGTTAGAATTTAAACATATGAATTTTAGGGTCACAAAATTCAATCCATAACACACATTAAAGTAAGTTCAGGTCTGAAAATGCTCATCCGGGTACCCTCTAAAATCATCCTGCTCACCGCCATCCTTAGGGGAACGCTGAGCTTCCAGTGTTCATAAAACAGCGATGAAGCAGCTGTTGGAAGTGCTTTACAGATACAGACATGAGCGCAGATGGAGAGAAAGAGTCAGACTGAGGAGGAATAAGAGTACCCAGAATGGTAACGAAGTCATAATTGCTGAGATGCTCCCCAGGGATGCTGATTAGAGGAACAAGATGGAGCAAAACAGGTGTCTGGATAGATGAGCCCCAGAAAGGAGCCATATTTGCCTTTGTCAGAAATGTGCTTGTTTGCTAAAAATTAGACCCCAGCCTAGCTGGAGCTGGCTCTGCCTGTCTGAAGCATGGGACTGTGCTGTTACCCTCTGTTTTACCTGCAGCTGCTGTGACCTCCTTGTTGGGGCTTATCTGGGACAAATGTTTGTCATGCCCACAGAGAAGTCTTCTTCTATTCCTTCCCTTTGTGGCAAATTGAATATGAATTGTGGAGGGGTTGTCAGTGCAGGTTGGGGTCTTCTCAACCACTTGTGTCTCTGATGCTTAACTGAATACCTGAGCGTCCATCAGATTTTATGGAGCACAAGAAGGACACCAGAACTGCTGGGACCCAACACAGGAAGCAACTGGCAAAAGGGAGGAGGGGATACTAGTGGTCATTGTTGCCATCATAATTCTGAGTCCCCGTGGGTGGTGTGTCCCCTGGCTGGGGATTTGAATTTCTTGGGGACCTCAAATGCAGGTGACAAAATGCAAGACCACACTGTATAGAATATTGAAAGAGGAAAGCCAAGTGAGGTGGAATGAAGAGAAAGCACCCAATGGAATGGGACCACACTTCACAGTTTCGTGGTAGAATGTAGACCATGGTGGACCGAACTTTCTGATTCTTCAAGAGACTTCAGGAATCTACAATTTTCTTTGACAGTTCAATTTTTTAAAATATTGGCAATTATATTTTTAAAATGTAAAAACATAGTAGCCCAAATATAATACAGCTATGGGTTATATTGGCCTCTTGAGGCAAATCTTACTCTCTGAAATATTTGTGAGGACTGCAGATCCCAGACCCAGCTCTGCACCTGATGCTTCACGGGGCATGGGAGTGTATTCATCAGGGTTCTTCAGAAAAACAGAGCCAATAGGAGATGTGTATATATATAGAAAAATAGAAAGGCGAGAAGGGATTCACATTCACTAGGGAAACTAGCTTGCACCATTATTGAGGCCGAGAAGTCCCACCATATGCTATCTGCAAGGCAGAAAGCCAGAGAAGCCGGCAGCATGGCTCAGCCAAGTCCCCAGATCTGAGAACCAAAGGAGCTGATAGTGAGGCTCTCGGTCCGCAGCCAAAGGCCCCCTCCAACCCAAGACACTGGATGGAGGCTGCCAGTACAAGTCCAGAGTCTGAAGACTGGAGAACCTGAAGTTCTGATGTCCAAGGGCAGGAGAACAGTGTCCTGGCATCAGAGAAGAGAGTGCATGCATTCATCTTTCCCCTGATCATTTGTTCTGTCCAGGCCCTCAATGGATTGGGTGGTGTTCATTCACACTGGTGAAGACAGATCTTCCTTAATCAACCTGTGGCTCAAATGTCCACCTCTTCTGGAAACACCCTCACAGACACACCCAGAAATAAAGTTTTACCAGTTATCTAGGTTTCCTTTAATCCAGTCAAGTTGTCATATGAAATCATTCATCACAGGGAGCAACCTGAGGGTTGGGATCGTATCTTTGCCTACTTGTATTTTCTGTGTTACTAAGGACCAGGCACAGAGGGTATGGCAAGTAAACTCTCAGCATTTAACTGGATTAAAGTTACATCAGTGCTCCTATGTGGAAGCACTGAGTCACCCAAGCTCTTGCTGACTCTGAGAGGATTCTACAAAGGGCCATGGCAGCTTCTTACTATGGGAAATATCTCTCTGCATCATTATTGTCACTCTATGGTTCTCTGTGTTCCTTGAGGACAGAGATTCACCTCTGAATAAAGAAGCCAAGTCGTGTCTTCACACCTGTGGGGTCTTAGTCATCAGCCTCAGCAGGGCTCTCCCCAGACTCAGAGGCGAACATTTTGAAAGCACAAGCACCAGGGATTTCTCTGTCTCTACTCAGTCACATCAGACACAAAAGAGAAGTCCTCAGAGGCTGGACTGGGGTCCAGCCAGATTTATCAATGCAGGCACAGGGAGAGATGTCTCTTGCTGTCAATCATAGTTCTGCCTCTGTCACCACTGTGTCTATGGAGTTCTGCACAGTGCTCAACTCTGATAGGAGTTCAACACATATTTCTTAACTGAAGTAAATAAAGGTAAAATGATAAAATGTGTGCTAAGGTAGTGGTGACCAAACTTTTTGGTATCAGGGACCAGTTTCCTGGAAGACATATTTTCTCTGCACAGGGCCGGGGAGTGGGGACCTGTGGCGGTGGGGGGTGGTAAGAAAGTGGGCATAAGCAAGCATTAGATTCTCATAAGGAGCATGCAACTTAGATCCTGAACATGTGCAGGTCACAATAAGGTCCATGCTTCTTTGAGAATCTAATGTTGCCATTGATCTAATAGAAGGTGGAGCTCCAATCGTCTGCTGCTCATCTCTTGCTGTATGATCTGGTTCCTAACAGGCCACTGACCAGTACTGGTTCATGGCCTGGGGGTTGAGGACCCCAGCGTTAAGGTTTAGGGAATTTATGTCCCATATTTCTTGTTGTTTTTATGAAAACCTCTTTAAGTTCGTTTCTTGCTAGCAATGAAGAACTGTCTCTGTCTCTTCATCTCTGTCTCTATCTCAGTTTTTGCCTCTCTTCCTTTCTCTCTTGTCTCTCTCGTATCTGTTATCACCTCTTGGGGCTACTGGTGTCCTCTGGTCTGTGGCTCTATTTTACATTTGATCTTCCTGGCAAGGACTTACAGGTTACTATTTTCACAATAAAATAAACATAATGCAAAGGCTTTCATAATAACTATTTACTACCTAAACAGAATCTGTTTCACCTTTTGGCAACTTGGTCATAGGGTCACTACATAAGAGGTCAAGCCATCCCTGACTGCCCCCACATGAATCAGGATAAGATTTCTCACAGAGGAAATAGCAGAGAGGTGCTGCTGGCTACAAACCCACTATGCTCCAGGCACTGACCTCATCATCCCACTGAATTATCTCCATGACCCTGTGAGAAGCAGGCTGGTGGCACATACTATAGGTTTGTCCTCAACATGCATTCCTACTTCTCTCGACTCCACTTGCAAAGGATGGGTGGCTAAACCAGCAACTCCCAGATGTCCTTGCCATTCCCGATGTCATCTCCTTAGGGCAAGAAGTGACAAGATTTAAATTCAGATGCAGCACACAGTAAGAAGGGGGTGCTCTTGACAACTTCTACTGTTTTGTGGTAGATGCTTTCCTGTGGCAACTGTGGTGGTGATTCTAGTGTCTACTCCTAAGCTGCATGGAGTCAAGGGCATCAGCTTGCAAGTGAGCATGATGGCCGAGGAAATATGGTTCAGGAGTGTAGCTGAATCTCAATCTGGAAAGAAGCTTCCGGATTCTGCTGCTTCCTTATTCAAAGGTAGCACCTTTCCAGGCTGCCTGGTTCTACAGTGTGTTTTGGAAACTTACTCTAGAATCTGTTTCTTCAGCCCTCTTGTAGCTGCTCTAAGCCATTCAATGTGTTAGTAGATTCTGAGTCTGATCCCTGTGTGGCACACTCATTTCATAGCAAAGGAAAATGAAGGCTTGGAGTCATGAAATAACTGGTCCAAGGCCCCCTGACTGGCAATAAAGGAGCAGAGATAAGCTGCCTCTCAGACACTGTGCTCTCACTCCAGTGGAGTAGCCAGTGTCTGAGCGTCTACCCTCAAGAATTGGCTGTGTGAACCTTTCCAGGCAGGAGGAAGGTGAGAGCTGTAGTGTTCACCTTTTCATAGACTCTGTGGCTGCTGGAGGTCATCTCATCCTTCTCTGTCTACATCCTTTTCCTGTGCTCAGAAATGGAACAGATTACTCTCCTTCCTCACATGCATTTGTGATGAGACATTCACACCCTTGCTTCCACGTGAGCTGATCTCCCCATCATCCCCACATCCCTAATAGCATGAGCTCTAGTAGTAGGGACTCCCTGAGCTAAGCCCATGGAGACCTTCCTGCCACCAGGAAGTCCTCCTGGCCTGCATCAGCACTGTGAAAACCTGTTGCTATGGCCACCACATGAGATGCTCTCTCTGTCCCTTCTTCCCTTCCATCCCTTTTCCCTCTGCCCCTTCCACTCCTCTGTCCCTTCCTCCCTTCTGTCTCTTTGCTGTGCAGTCTCAGCAAGAGCTGCTTTTCAAAAGTACTTTTCATAAGTTAGGTGGAAACCTAGTTTGTCTGGTAATTTGCTGTGAGTCAACCACAATTACTTGAATTTTCCTCTACCTGGGAGTTCACACCTTCTGACCTGGCATGGTCATATGACACTTAGACCTTATTCAACCAAGTCCCAGGATTTTATTCATGCCCCTGCAGTTAAGTAGTCTTCCCTCTGCATGAGTTGTGGGAACCATGCTTGTTAAATGAACTTCCATCCATGATGCCCTCAGGCCTCCCGGTAAGCTGCAACTACTGTCCCTCTGTTTCCAAAGCCATCCTACACTCACCACTGTTGTTGTGTCTCCACTGTCTCAGTGTAGGGTAGGGGAGACCCGACCCTTTGAATCATTGCCACCGTGCCCCTGAATCTCCCTGGGATGGAGACCACTTTGGTGCCTTGGTGCCCCAGTGCCAGCTAGAGTCCTTGGCTCCGAGTGTGTGCTCAATGAGCATTTACCAAGTTAAATAAAATTGCTTCTAAAATAAAATAATCTAGTTTTTCTTCCCCCTCCCCACTCCCATTTTGCAGAACAAGTGGGAACCATGGCTGGCACTTTTTAAAAACATTTTCTTCATCCCTCGCATGCCCATTTCCACTGGGCTTGTGCGTAGGTGGCATATGGGATGCAGGAAGAACAGATGAAAATTAATGAGAAAACTGGGGAAAAGACAATTGGGTTTAATCTGACTATTCTTTTTATAATCTGTTATGTTTCACAGCCTGAAAATATAGCTATATTTAAAGCTTACAACTTTTAAAAAACTGGTCATATTTCTGCCAACAGCATTCCTGCCTTCATGTCCCTTCCTTCCCAGGCTCTGTGAGGGTCCCGCGACCTTCAGGGACTCCACCCTCTAGACAAGCTGAAGACAAGGCCCTTCTGCTTCCAGATGCCACCCTATTCTTTCATTTTCTGCATAAACTCTCTCTCTCTCTCTCTCTCTCTCTCTCTCTCTCTCTCTCTCACACACACACACACACACACACACACACACACACACACACACACAACACAGATATTTCAAAACCTCCCCATAAAATGTTTACATGTGAACACATGTTGAGAGATGTGACTAGTTTTTCTAATACAATCAGTGGCTTTTGGAGGTGTTGGGAAGCTTGCAGGTTAAGGGGACTCGGCTTCCCTTCCTAGTGACTGTGGAGTACTGGCAGAGTCCGTGTATGAAATGGCTGGATCCTTAAAATATACGGTTGCCCTGAATGATCTCTGCATTTTCCTCTAGGGGTCTAGGATTCACAGGAACTTTGAAGGCAACTCATGTACTTTTGCTCAGTAAGGTATGTAGAATTTATAGATTCCAAACCCTAACACAAACGTGCAAGAAATAAATCTTTTCTATTGCCCTATAACTAATCTTAATGTCTAACGCCAGCCGCCGGTCTGTAGTCCATTCTGGGTAGTCTTGGCAAATTACAGATCATCTCAACCAACTTAGGATCTCTTCAGTCAAGTCAGGGGCTTCCTGGCTCTCCTGGCCTCCCTGCTGTGTCTAAGTCCTGGGAAACTCACTGAATCCATGGCATCGTGGAGAAGGGGCCATCTGTCATGGACTGTCTTGCTAATCTTGCTGAGTGTCCACCACTCCAAATCATCCTGGCCGTTACCCTGCACATATCAGGGTGTCTTCACTCACTCCTGACTCTTCATCCTCACCAGGTTCCACCCAATTGGCTGTTCCTGCTTCTTTCTCGTGGAAACGGGAACTTTCCTCATTAGAAATCTGACTGCTTGTCTTTGGTTTCTGGATGTGACACATCACTATGTCTACTCTACTGAGCCTTGGGGCATGTAGCCATACAAACTGAGGCACCCTCCCTGGGCGCCATCTGGAAAGCAAAGAACAGAGATGAGCCACACTCAGATACCCCAATAATCACCAGGGATTTTCATACCCTGTGGTCTGTCCTGTCCTTGGGTTCAGCTATGGGGCATAGAAGGTTCAGAGCACTACTCTCAAATGTCACTAACGTCTTTGCCTCTGACACCTTCCTTCTATCTACACTATTCCCTGTTTCATACATGCAACTATGTACTTTTATGTACATAAAAGGCAAGAAAATGCAGATTTGGCCTGATTTCAAGTTCTTCCAAATCTTTTTCATCTGCCATCAGGACTTTTGGCTTTTGAAAATCAAAATATTTGACTTTTTTGTTTCATAGTTCCATTATGTCATCCTTCTCTTGAGGCACTTGTGGCCCACTGCCTCAAGAATGGATGAAGCCTTTAGAAGAAACATATGCATGAATATATTGAAATATGGCCCCACTGTGGGACAGTGACTGGAGCAGCAAGAACCCATGTTTGACAATTCCCATTGTCTGACTCACATTTCCCGGTTCCTGGTTGGCAGTGAAATATGCAGAAAGAGCCCTGCTTACCAGAGGGTGATGTGCCATTCAAACATGGCATGGACGAGCTGGAGCTGAAGTCCTGTGAGGATGGAGGGCAGGAGAAGGCACTTTCTGCCTTCTACACCCGGGGCTGTTTTGCCACACCATCTGGAGCCAGAAGGGGAGAATGGGCTGAATAAATATAAGGTGTAAACGAGCAGAGCGTAGACGCATGAAATTGGCAATGACTAATTCATCATCTCACAAATCTGTCTTTACAAAGCGAAATAAAAATCAAGTCCATTTGAGCAATATGGAGAGAGTGCAGCTCTTCCAAGAATAGCTAATGAAAGAGGGGAGGGGAATGGGGAACTGTTTGGAAAATATGCAAATTTGTGAAATTGGAAGATTCAGATGACACTTCAGGGTGATTAGCATGCTGATTGGTGTGCTTTGGGGAGCACTGAAGAAGCATCACATTGTTTTCTTTTTTAAAAAAAAAAAACCCTTGAAGCAGAATAAAAGTACCTAGTGCTTCCCAACTAGAGGCCCAATTCTGGAATGTCAGCTATTTCTTTGTGAGTGGCTAGAAGAGCTCTGTGTGAATTCTGTCTACACCACTGAGCTGTCTGACATGCAAGGCTGGCATATGATATTTTGTTGACTTATTCAATGAAGGTTTGATAGCACTTACTCTATGCCAAGTCCTGTACTGGATGCTGAGGACACAAAGAAGAATAAGACATGTTTTCTGACCTTGAAGAGCTCAGGGTCTATTAAGGGAGAGAATGCATGCTGCCTCCCATGGAAAAAATGCTGTAACAGGAGGGTTTCAGCCAAGCGTTGCTGCAATGCGGAAGAAAGGGAGACATATTCACACAGCAGAATGAGTTGGTGGTGACCGGAAAGACATTGGAAAACCTTTGTAAAGAAGGGTGCCACTTGAGCTGAATCTGAAAAACGCATAGTGTTTTTTCAGATGAAGAGGTAGGCAAAAGATATTTGAGGCAGAAATAACGGCATAAGCAAAGGCATAGAGGCATGGAAGTGCTTAACATATTTCCTGGGGCTGGTGAGATGCAGATGAACAGTCCTGCTTGAGGCCACCCACCTAACTGAGGGTCCTTGCCCGATTGCCTGGGTGGACAGGATGCTTGGCCTCCTCAAAGCCCAACAGCAATGGCACTGCAGAAATGTCCTCGGTGAAAGCAGTGTGTGAGATCCATCCATAGACTCCATTTTCCAACTTTCTGGGCATTTGGATTCCTGGGGGATAATGGTGACTACCCTGGATCTTGATCTTCCCACATTTACTAAAATTCCAGAGACCAACTAGAAGAGAAAACAAAACATCCTTAGTCTACAACTACAACTGCAGCTTGATGAAGAGGATGAGAGTCTTGCAAGCTCAATTTACACATGAGTCAATAAATAGATATTTGAGTTGATTAGAGCTGAATCCAAATCCAGACCACCACAGGGAGGACCATGAGGGTTGCATGGAAAAAAAGAGTAAAAAGAACACATCACCAAGGTTTACAAACCAGAAGAGAAGAGACCTTCCTGCAGTGGGAACCATTCTGAGCAGGTCTGAAATGCAGTAGTTGAGTGAAAGGGAGGTTCTTGAGAAGTACACAGGACCAGAGGGATAGATTTGGGAACACACTGGTTTGGGAGAGGATAGAGGAGAGCACCACAGAAGATGGAGGAGTTCTTTATTAAAGCCTAATAAAGGAAGGAAAGTGGCTGGTAAGAAGAGTTCTTCTGAGTTTAAGGTGGCCGACTAATCTCATTTTGCCTAGGACTTTCTCAGTGTTCGTACTAAAAGTCTTGCTTCTTTGGAAACCTCACAGGCCCAGGCAACTCAGGAAGGTTGGTCGGTCACCTTACTTCTGTATCAAAAAGAATGAAAAGTTCAGAAGAAACTAGTTCTCAACACAGAGGTGTCATATATTTACTGTAGGAATAGAAGAGGGAATCTTGGCATTGAGAAACCAAAAAGGCCACTCAAAGTTTTCTTTATCTACCCTCACCTTGCCATAGGAATCACTGTCAACCACTAGTTCAGGAAACTCTAATACACTCAGATATGAAAAAAAAAACTTTAAAGATTTTTATGAGAAAAAAGACAGAATGTGAGAATAAAAAGTGTTCCATAGACAAAATAACACCAGAAAAATGTCATGAAGAAGCAGAAGAAAACTGTTGCATAATATTCTAACTTAATTTAAAAATAATTCTATAAGCAACTGCAGACATCAAAGGACACCACAGAATAGAAATACAACAAACTTGTAGAAAGATGTCAAAAGGAAATCGACAAATTTTAAAATAAATGAAAGGAAAAAGACAAAATATCTCAGAAATGAATACTAAATCATAAGGTATGGTAGAAAGAATAAATATGACTAAAAATTTGGAAGAAACCTAGAATATAGAAATAAAAAAAGCTGAGAAACTGAAAAAGAAATGTTATAGATAAAAAGAGAGAAAGTTACAGATATAGAAGATATGCAAAGAAGACTCAACATATGAAGGATGGAAATTCTAGAAGAAGAAAGATGAAACACTGGTGTATAACTAATATTTTAAAATGTAATCCAAGAACGCCATACTCAAACATAAGATCTGCATCCAAGCTGGGCTCGGTGGCTCAGCCTGTAATCCCGCGCCTTTGGGAGGCTGAGGTGAGTGGATTGCCTGAGCCTGCAGGTTCGAGACCCACCTAGGCAGCGAGACCTCATCTCTACAATAAATAAAAAAATCAGCCGGGCGTGGTAGCGCGCGCCTGTAATTCCGGCTACTCAGAAGGCTGAGGCGGAAGGATCGCCAGAGCCCAGCAGGTCAAGGCTGCTATGGCCAGGAGTGGCCACTGCACTCCAGTCTGGGTGACAGAGTGAGACTCCGACTCAAAAAAAAAAGAAAAGAAAAAAAGATCTGCGTCTATGGGCACACCATGAACTTGGGAAGAATTGACCCAGAAAGAACAAACCCAGAACACATCCTGGCAAAATAAATAGACTTTAAATATAAAGAAAAAATATATTTTTATTTTTAAAGAAGGGGAAGGGGAAACCAAAGTATTTTCCAAAAGTAAGAAAATCAGGCTGGCATTAACTTTCTCAAGGGCAAACTCTAAGGCAAGAAAGCTGAGGAGTAGCATCTATAAGATATGTGAGGAGAGAAGGAGTGAGTTGAGGATTTTGAATGCAGCCAAGTTGTCCTTCAAGTATCATGGCTAAAGAAAACTAGTTTTGAATATGCACAAACTCAGGGACAATTGTACTCTTGAGCTCTTCCTAAGGAATCTACAAGATAGCAAATTTTGCCCAATTAACTTCAGCAAATAACTGACGAGATGCATTGAGTATATCAGACTACAGAGTTGAGATGAAAAGAATAGAGCAGAGCGGGGGAGAGGAATTGTATGCATATGTTAAATATTTGGGCACAGTAAATACCACAACTTTAAAGAAAGGAGGATGAGAGGGAGGGAAAATGGAATAAACTTGTTGTATACCTTAAAGGTAATGGGTGAGAATCCGAGAATATCGTGTCCAGTGACAATGCAAATAACTGAAGGTTAAGTCTATTTAAGAATGAAAAGAACAGCATAAGAAAAATCATGCTGTTGACTAAAAATGGATGGTGAAGGAGAGAGGGGAAGGAAGAAGGAGAGACTGCAACCTCATATTGTGTCACCCAGAGCAGGGAGCCAACAGACATTGTCTAAAGAAGAAAGATGACCCTAGGCATTATGTAAAGGTTACTTTACATAAGTGATTACTATAAAGGTAATCACTAAATCATTTTAAATACCAAAAGAAATACAAAAATAAAATAAAAAAGAGAGAAGATCACATGAAAAACTTTTTATGTATTTATCTTAGAAATAAATTCATTAAATCATTAGAACTGTGACCAGACATATTAATTGTATCAATAAATATAAATGAACCTCACTTGCATACTAAAATTTTCCAGATTTTTTTCTTCTGAAGGCTATTAAAACAGGTCCTGCTGAACCCCTGAGTTAAATGATGTTTCAGGAATTCTTAAATATATTGATAGAGCGTGCTAGAATTCTGGAGAGAAGGCAAGAATGATATGGGGCTGCCTGATGTGATGATGAGAGCCACAATCCTGTTTTTAACCCAACTCATGAAATCAGACACACCAGGCAAAGTGAGGCAGGGATTTATTTTGCACCTCCCTGTACATCAGATGTAGTTCACCTGTCAGCATGCTCCAATCACAGGACAGGCCCTAAGAGACCACATCCCCAACAATGCCACCTTGAGTTTGAAAATTGCCCTTTGTGTTCCCCTTTCACTAGATTGGTTCCTCTGGCACCATCCAATCATGTGCTTTGGACACTATAAAGACTTCTGAACACAACTATTAAAAATTCATTGCAAATAAACTTAAGTAAAAAAGAAACAATTGGGGCTCACTTAACTGAAAAGTCATGCTATTTTCTTTCATATTTCCTTCATTCTTAGGCAGGCTTTCTCAAACCTAAGTGAGAATGGCGACCACAGCAGCTAAATTAGGCACGAGAAAGGAGCCTGGACTGAGTCACATGACCTCCCCTGCCACCCATCATGACTCTGATTGATCAGGCAGGGTTATATGTCCAAACTTCTAGTGAAAGAAGCAAGGTCAGTCTCACTTAAGTCAAGTGTCCTGAAAGTGAAGAAATAGTCATTTTCAAAAGCTATCGGGGGAACAGAACAGATGACCACTACAGGGGAGGACTTGTATGATAATGGTCAAAAGAACTTTGGGGCATTCAGACTCAGTTGCATATAGTCATGTGAACCACCAGCAAATCTCTTAACCTCTCTGAGACTGAGTTTTTCCTCCTTAGAGAATAATATTTTTTCATTGCCTGTGTTTTTGTTCCTTACCTCCACACAACAAATATAAGCTCACTTTTCCTCCATACCAGTCTCTGTATTTCCCAGCAACTTCCACCCATGAAAAGATACTCGCTTTGCTAGGTGGTGCTGAGCACTCCCTAACTTCATAATCTCTGTGACACAAAATCAGTCTACAGTGGGATAGCTCCTCTGAGTCATGGAATTATTTTCCTTCTATGGCAGGGTGAGAGTGTGGATTTACCATAGTTGAGCAAGGTGACAGCATGTTTAGCAATGTGATGGAACACCTCTGTATAAGCTCACATTAGTGGGGAAATCCTGTGTTGCTGACAATAAGAGCTCATTAAAAGTCCATCATGTTCAGTCAAGCTGATGTCCCATTGGAGAGAATCACCAAAGATGTTAATTACTGAAACTTTGAAGAGCCAGGTTTTAATCATTTGCGCAACAATAACTCCAAAAAAGAAAGTTGGTATTCTGGCTTTCCAAGTACGCTTTGACAAAGCAGCTATATGCGTGGTCAGGTCTCATATGGGTAAGGCCTTCACAGGCCACAGTATACGCTGCTACCTAATCCAGAAATACACAACTGCCCATCATTGCCTAAGACAGTTTACCTTCAGAATGTAATCCCTGTTCTCATAAAGACCACCAGAGACATGTGCACATGTTTTTAACTTTTTTTCTTTATGAAATGTGAGTCATTTTATATGTAGAATTTGTTGAACTATACAAGACTGTTAAGAGTTAAATTGTGTCCTCCCAAAATTCATACATTGAATTCCTAACCCACAGTACCTCACAATGTAACTTGATTTGGAGAAAGGGTCTTTACAGAGATAATCAAGTTAAAGTGAGGTTACTAGGATGGGTCCTAATAAAATATGATTAATGTCTTTATAAAAGGGGAATTTTGACCTGGTGCTGCGGCTCACACCTATAATCCCAGCACTTTGGGAGGCTGAGGCAGGAGGATCGTTTGAACCCAGGAGTTAAAGATTAGCCTGGGCACCATAGCAAGACAAAGTGAAGTTGACCAAAATGTTCAACTTCACTAAATGTCAGAGAAATGCAAATCAAAACTCAATGTACTGTCATTTCACATGTTAGAATGTCTATTCTGAAAAAGACAAAAGATGGCAAGTCTTAGTGAGGATCATCAGATAAACTTTTTCCACACATCTGTTGACCATTTGCACGTCTTCTTTTGAAAAATGTCTACGCAGATCTTTGACCTATCTCATCTCTACAAAAAAAATTTTAAAAAGCTAGCCAGATGTGGTGGCATTCACCTGAAGTCCCAGTTACTTGGGAAGCTGAGGAGGGAGGATTGCCTGAGCTGAGGAGGTTGAGTCTGCAGTGAGCCATAACTGTGCCACTGCACTCCAGCCTGGGAGATAGAGTGGGACTCTGATTTAAAAAATAAATAAATAAATAAATAAAATAAAATTAGAAAGAGGAAATTGGAGACAGACATACATACAGGGAGAATGCCTTGCTTTTGTTTTCTGAGTAACATCCATACTATTTTCTATAATGGTTGTACCAATTCATATCCCAACCAACATACAAGGGTTCCCTTTTCCTTACATCCTCACTAACACTTGTCATTTTTTGTCTTTTTCATAATAGCTATTCTAACATATACAAAATGATAGCTCATTGAGTTTTGATTTTCATTTCTCTGATGATTAGTGAAGCCGAACATTATTTTCAGGTATCTGTTGGTCATTTGTATGTCTTCTTTTGAAAAATGTCTGCTAGGTCTTTGGCCCATTTTTAAATCATGTGATTTTTCTAGCTGTTGGGTTGTTTGAGTTCCTCACATATTTTGGATATTAGCCCCTTATCAAATATATGCTTTGCAAATATTTTCTCCTATTCTCTGGGTTTGCTCTTTACTCTATTGATTGTATTCTTTGCTATGTAGAATTTTTAAATATGATCTAATAGCATTTTTGTCTTTTTTTGATTTTGTTACCTGGGCTTTTGGGGTCATATTTTAAAAAAATAATTGCTCAGATCAATGGCATGAAGCTATTTCTCTATGTTTTCTCCTAAGAATTTTACAGTTTCAAGTCTTAGGTTTAGGTCTTTAATTCATTTTGAGCTGATTTTTATATGGTGTGAAATAAGGGTCTAATTTAATTTTTCTGCATGTGGATATCCAGTTGTCCTAACACCTTTTGTTAGATAAATTATCCTTTCTGCATTGTGAATTCTTGGTGCCCTTGTTGAAGATTAGTTGATGGTATATGCTTGGATTTATTTCTGGGCTTTCTAGTCTGTTCCATTGGTCTATGTGTCTGTTTTTATGCCAGTACTATACTGTTTTGTTTTCTCTACCTTTGTCACATAATTTGAAATCAGAAAATGTAATGGCTCCAACTTTGATTTTTTTTTCCTCAAGATTGTTTTTGCTAACCAAGGTCTTTTGTGAGTTCATTCAAATTTGTCTTTTCTATCATTGTGAAAAATTTTATTGGGATATGATATAACTCATATTGAATTTGTAGGTTGCTTTGGGTACTATGAACATTTTAACAACATTAATTCTCAGATTCATCACCTGACTCTTTATTGCGAGGGACCTTCTTCCTCTCTTCCCTCCTATTCTCCTAGCGAATGCCCATTTCTGGGCTATCCCATTCCACCAACTCCCCCCAAAGCATAGTTCCTTCCTAGCACCTGTAAGACACAGAACACAGAGAGTGGGTCATCTGAATGTCCCATCCCATGACATTAAGAAAAATGAGGTTGTGCAAATGGGTCACTAAATGGAGAAGATGCCAAGAGTTTTGTCTCCATCTTCCTTTTCTTGTCTTTGACAAGTAATGTTCCCAGATAAACTAAGACTGGCCACTGGGAATGAAATGTCTTTCAGTACCTGTCAGTTCAAAAGCTCTGTCACTCATCAGTCATCCTCCCCATGATGAAGCCTGGATGGAGAGGAATGAAAGAAACTATCTTTGTTGAGAGACAACGTTGTATATAAAAGTCCCAACAAGAGACCCTCTGGAACTTAAATGAAATCAAGAAAAAGAGGGGTCTAAAGAAATCTAAATTTATACTGAAATAAAAAAGAAAGAACAAAAAAAGAGGAACAAAAGCAAGGAGCGAGTTCTGATTCCAGAATGAAGCTTCACTGGCCACCTCGGGGTTATGCCCGTCTGGAGCCAGTGGTGGACACAGCCCAGGGTGCAACAGGCCTCTGCTCAAGGAAAATGGTGATGAGACATAAAAATAACCTCCCAGATCCCTTAAGAGCATGATTCATCTGTGAGTTTCTCCACAACCTCCCTGGGAACCCAGGGGACCCAGCTTCTTGGAGTTATTTATCTGAAGAAAATGCTGGAAGTCTTTGTGTGAGAACACTTCTTCAACTGGCTCTATTTTACCAAGATACAGCCATGGCTTTTTATTAGTCACCTTTTCCTTTATTTCTATGGCAACTGTGAGGATGGAAGACTTGTTTCTATGTGGGCCGTGCTTTTTTTTTTTTAATCTGTCACCATATTAGAGCCGTTCAGCATGGGCTGAGTTGAGGCTGCAACTAAATTCAGGGAATGAGGAGGAAATTTGGGACCAGTAAAATCAAAGCAAGCCGGGCTTGGTGGCTCAGCCTGTAATCCCACGCCTTTGGGAGGCTGAGGTGAGTGGATTGCCTGAGTCCGCGGGTTTGAGACCTGCCTGGGCAGGGAGACCTAATCTCTACAATAAATCAAAAAATCAGCCAGGCATGGTAGCGCATGCCTGTAATTCCAGCGACTTGGAAGGCTGAGGCGGAAGGATCGCCGGAGCCCAGCAGGTCGAGGCTGCGGTGGCCGGAAGCGGCCACTGCACTCCAGTCTGGGCAACAGAGTGAGACTCCAACTCAAAAAAAAAAAAAAAATCACAGCAAAGGGAAAAACCCACTTCTGTTTTAGTCTCTTGCTGCCTCTGAAACTAAAGGAAAGAAGAACCTTTCTCACCCTCTGTTTCTAAGTTTTTTGAGACTCATAGACAGCTAAGAGCCAAAGAAAGTAAAACATTTGGAAAAACATGCCTAGCCTTATAAGTAAAATGCCCACCCTTGGGATCTAGCTGGGAAGGTGGTCTTGGAGTCAGATATAACAAAAGATAGCATCCTTTTTGAGCATTTTTGTGCCAAGCATTATGCTAAAGAATTATGTATTAGTTAGCTATTGCCACATAACGAATTACTCTAAAACGCAACCACTTGAGACAACACAACCTACTTATCATCTCAGCTTCTGCAGGTGTGGAATCTGAGCATGACTCAGTTGGGTCCTCTGTTTTAGGGTTTCTCACAGGCTGCACTTAAAGTAGGCATCTCAAGGTTCAAGGGAAGAATCCACTTCCAAGCTCACTCATGCGATTGTAGATAGGATTCAACTCCTTTTGGGTTGTTGGACAGAGGGCCTCAGTTTTTCACTGACTGTTTACTGAAGGTCACCCTCAGTTGCTTGACATAGGGGTTTCTTTCTATATGACACCTGTTTTATCAGGGCATGCATGAGATTAGGGGTAAGAGAGAGACAGAGACAGACAGAAAGACAAAGAGAGATACAGAGTCAAGGAGACATAGGAGGGGAGAGGGAGAGAGACAGAGAAAAAGAGAGGGAAGGAGACACACACACACACACACACACACACACACACATACACACACACACACACACAGAGAGAGAGAGAGAGAAACTTCTGGAGTCTTAGTTTGGGAATGACAGTCTATCACTTTTGCTATGCTCTGGTCATTAGAAGCTCTAGTCACTAGGTGCAGCCTGCAGTCAGCTGAAGTTTATAGAAGGACATGAACACAGCCATTTCAGAAGCTCCTCCTTCTCCTTGGCTTATATCTCAAAGGATCAGCTCTCCTTAGCACCCCCTGGTACCCATGCCCCCACCGTATGTATCCATCACCTTCTTCAGGCAAACTAGGTGCAGAAAAATGCCTCTCTCTGGGGCATGAAAAGGAATCTCCTAATACGGTAAGAGTGAAAAGACCCATTCATCCCCCATTGTATTGCTTATGCTTTCCTCTCTCTCCCTGATAGGAGGGTGCAGAGATGATACTAGATCAGACCTGCTGCTCTCTTCCCTTCTCATCTGCCTGCACAGGCAAGGAGTGTCTGTGTCTGCCTGCCTGACAGTGTCTTAGAAAAGCTCTGCCCTTCTGAGGGGGCACCTGTCATTTGGGTGAGTACCACCAATTTGGGGGAGTTTTAACAAACCCTTTGTCACGACTAAGCCAAGCCCTCTAGCATAGCTTTTATCAGTAATAAAGTAGCACTTTGATCTCCATCTCTCTGATTCCTTTCTCTGCTCTAAAATATAGTGTATTCGTAGAAAATTTGAAGTATGGTAAAGTCAGCAGATCGGGAAATAAATATGCTGAAAAGATATTGTATTATTCACAGTTCCAAAGAGGAGGGGGGCAGTCAGCCCACAAGGGCTGCATGGGAGTTGCCAGGATTAGTCATGGGCAGAGGGAGGGGACTGTGGTTGCTGTGGGAAGGAATGGTGGAGGCAGGTAGGTAGGTTCATGATTGGTCGGTTTGAATAATTTCAGGGGCTCTGGGCACTGTGGCTATCCTAGCTGTCCAGAACTTGCCCTGAGTGATCAGGGCAGATGAACAATGGCCTAGAATGTGAGTCCCTGATAAAGGAGGTGGTTTGGGTGTAAACCCAAGAGGGGTTGGTTTGTATTTGAAAAGTGAGTCCTCAGGAAGAGGAAACTCCCCAGGGCAGGGGTGGGATGGAGGGCAATGAGGGAGGCAAGAGGCTGAGGCCAGGTGGCTCAGGTGTTTTGCTGGGTTGTCCAAAGCAAGGCATATCTGGCACAAATCTGTAGGATAAATGTGAAAGCATCAAGTTTACAAATACTAGAAACATGGTTAATGCATCTTCCCTCTCAACAAGTGCAGGAGTCGGGGTGACCCATGGAGAGAGATACGGTCTGACTTGAGTTTTATTTCATTTTATTATTATTATTATTTTTGAGTTGGAGTCTAACTCTGTCGCTCAAGCTAGAATGCAGTAGCATGCTCATAGCCTTGACCTCTGGGCTCAGACGATCCTTCTGCCACCACACCCAGCAAATTTTTAAATTTATTATAGAGATGAGATCTCGCCTAGTTATCTAGGCTGATCTCGAACCCTTGGGCTCAGGCAATCCTCTTGCCTCTGCTTCCCAAGGTGCTAGGATTACAGGTGTGAGTTTGAGTTTTAAAAGTGCACCTTTCTCCACTCTGTTGGGAATGGGCTGCAGGTGGCAGGGATGGGATCAGGGAGACCTAGGGAGAGGCCCTTACAGCCATTGGGTGAGAGGAATGG
Source organism: Cephalopachus bancanus (assembly GCA_027257055.1). NCBI lineage: Eukaryota > Metazoa > Chordata > Mammalia > Primates > Tarsiidae > Cephalopachus > Cephalopachus bancanus. The sequence continues at coordinate 2,005,338 of JAPVLO010000007.1, forward strand.
TCTGGGCTGGTGAGAAGTGAGAAGATTCTGGGTAGATGCTGAGGTTTGGGCCAACAGATTGGGCTGGCCGACATGAGACAGGGCATGAGGAAGAGGGCACCCAGTCTCTGTGACTTGTGCAACTGGAAGACTGAACTTGCTGTCAACTCAGACTAGGGAGGTGGCTGGGGGTGAGGCAGTTTGTGGGGGGAAAGCAGGAGTCCAGGTGTGTGGATTTGTCAAGTTCAAGGAGCCTATGAGACATAGTGGCAGGCAGAAGAAGGACTCCTAAAGGTGGCCATGCTCTAATTCTTGGAACCTGTGAACATGGGACCTTCCATGGACAAGTGAAATTAGTGTTGCAGGTGGAATTAAGGTAACTACTCAGCTGACTGTAAAATAGGGAGATTTTTCTTTATCATCTGAGTGGGTGAACTCGATGTCACCCGAACGGTCCTTAAAAGGGAAAAGGGGGCCAGAAGAGTTGGTGTAGGAATGATTGGATGTGAGGGTTCAACTGGCTGTTGCTGGCTTTGGAGTTGGAGGAAGGACCATGGCAGATGAAGGCAGAGACTCTGGAAGCTGGGAAAGGCAGGGAGATCAGCTCTCCTCTAGAGCCTCCAAAGGAACACAGCCCTGCCCACACCTTAGCCTCTGCCCAGGGAGGCCCATTTTAGACTTCTGACCTCCAGAGCTGTAAGAGAAGAAATTTGTATCATAAACCACCAAGTCTGTGGTCATTTGTTACAGGAGTAATTGGAAACTTATAATATAGATGTCCAAGTGGCTGCCCAGTGCTAATGGGTAAGTAAATAATATTGAATAATCATGGACTGAGACACAGAGGGAGAGATGAAAGATAAAGGAGGAGGGAGAGGGGAGAGAGAAGAATAGATAGAGAGATAGAGAGACAGAGAGAGTGCGAGTACAAGCTGGAGGAGTCAATTCCAGGGCACTGTTCAAGAGCTAACTGATGATTCGATTATTCTTCCTCAAGGATGAGACTCATCGATCCTTTTCTGCTAAATCTAGTTTGAGTCAGATTTCCCTAACTGACCACCAAATGAATCCTGACACACAGGTTTGTGGTAAGGTCTGAGCGAGACACCCTCTGAAAAGTGCTCCACAGATACTCAGAGCCACACTGGAATTTTCATTAGAAATCAAGTCTAGCCATGCAGAACTGCAACCTCCTCTCTGGTTTAAGTTCTGAGTCCTCTCTCAGTCCTCCACTCTCCTTATCACCAGCCAGACTGGAGGCTTGGGATCCTTAGAGGGAGGAGAGGGTGTGGACTATTGTTTTATTCCTTTTTCCCCTTTCTGTCCCTGTAGACAGGAATCCGTTGTCAACTGTCTCTGAGATGCTTCCTGCCTGCTTTCTCTTCTGGGATCAAGAAAGAGGAGGAAGAGGGACGAGGACGAGTGTGTCTGCTTGCAGACTGCCCTTGTCTTCTTCAATCTCATGGCTATCCTGCCAAAATCTTTGGCCATCAATTGATGGGATTTGGATGGCTTCAGTGTGGAAGGTGTTGGAATGGCTGTCACACGGGCACACATTTGGGGCTTGGGGGATGGGAAGAATGAAGCCTCTGCACCCCACACTCAGTAGACTACCCAAATTCCAAAGACTTCCTCTTCCTTGCCTTCCTGCCTTCTGCATAGTTAGCTCAGCAAGCAAGGATGGGCTTAGGGTGGTTTTGTGGTACCAGTTCTGCCCTTCTTGGTCAACCCTCAAGGGCGGTCAAACCTTGTGCAGCCAAGGGCCCTGGTCAGTTGCCCTTGTATAACCACCACCTAGACCCAGAGCTCTAGATGGCAGGGAGCCTGACCACTTCATGGCTGTGCCCCATGGCATGGAAGAAATGCCTGTGTGAGCTCCTGCAGTTAAGAAATGAAGACACTTAGTGGCTTTAGAAGGGAGATAACTCAAAAGAAAATGAGCTGGGTTAGATCCAGAGACAGGGAACATATAAGAATTCATCATCTGCCAGAGACATCGACAAAGGATGGAAAAGCAAGTTGTAATCACATGGCTGAAAGCGAGGACAGGAGAAAAACAACAGTTTCACATTCATATCCCCACCGAGTTCAGAATATTCAAGAAAACACTACATGACATTCATTATTCCATGTAACCCTTGCAACCACCCTCTGGAGGCAGGTGTTATTAACTCATTATGCGGACTGCAACTTGGGATTCCAGAGGCAAAGCACCTTGCCCAAGGTCATACAGGTGGTGGGTCTGGTGTCCCAATTCACAGCTGCCCCTGGAACTTTCCATGGCCCCAAGATGCCACCATCCGTAAGAATCACTACAGTCACTTAGCTTACACGGAGGCTCATCCTGGCAGCTTTCCTCGGCTATTATAGGAAGTCAGTCAAGGCCAGGGCAGCTGTCAGAAAATATCTCGGCCTTGAGGTTTGAAGCTCTAGGAGTTTCCTGATCTCAAACCATCAGAGCCTCTGAAATGACTTGAAGAGATAACTACAAGCTTCTCCAACAGAGAGATGTTTCTTGGATGCTCTTTTTTCCTTTGAATCTTACATCCTAGTTGGCTGTCTCCTAGCACCCCTCTTCATCATTCAACTTTTTTCTCTTAAGGTGGTCTTAACAATGGTAGAAAGGTGGTGGTTGCTGAAACTAAATGTGGGGTCCATGAGGAATCACTGCCAGTCTCTCTACTGCATATGTGAGAATCCTTGCATGGACTGAGGTTCCATGGCAAGGTGGATTTGAGTCCCGTGATGGAGGGCACTGTTACTTCCTGAATTGAGGCTGGGCTGGGCACATTAGGGGTATTCTTCTGTCACCCAGGAGGGAAGAACAGGAGAGGCATGGAGACTTCTCCTGATTTAGGACACTCAGAGAAAGTTGGGTTTTGACCACCTTCTGCAAGTCATTCTTGTCGATGTAACAGTTACAATAACAACACCACCACCATCACCACCAACAACCGATTAATAGCAATGACATCAGAGTGACACCCCTTGTCCTGCCCTAACCCTTACCATAAAATATGACCTGGAGACCATGGACCTCTCTGATCCTGGCCATCTGTCAGGACTCCTTTCTGCTGACCCCATTTTGAATGGTAAACTCCAGCCACAGTGACACCGAGCCCCTCCCTGAAACTGACATTTTCCTCTTGTCTGTGGCCTCATGCCAGCTCTTCCTAGATAAACGCTTCCCTCTCTCCCTTACCTGTCGGTGTCTTCCACATCGTGGAGAGTCCTCAACCATGCAGCTTATTGCAGCCACCTCCCTCGTCTTAATCACCCTGCAAGGCCCTCGTCTCTATCCAAATAGAGTCTCTGGTGTGCATGAGCACGTTTGCCACGATCTCCCTGGGCTCGGTCTGGTTCTCACTACCCTAGCCCTCAGCTCAGGGCCCAACACAGCTGTGCTTTCTACACACAATCTTGTGTTTTCAGCGCATTGGTATCATGATTGTAAAGCACAGTGCAAGCCAAACAAAGCCTAACTCTAAGTTAGTTTTGTGGCACAGCTGCCTGTCCTGCATGGGTGCTCAGGAAACTCTCTGAAATCCTAAAGTAGGGACAAGGACCCATGGCCTGCAGAACTCTGGACACCCCAGGGAGAGGCCTAAATGAGGAGAGAAGAAGGCAGGAGAGATGAGGAGTGGCTAGGGCAACTGGAAGATAAGGAAAAGCCCCAGGGAAACCTACTCCATGGGCAAGGCTCTTCCAGGCCTCTGTCTAAACACTGTGCAATGACACAGTCTAGGCCTCTCCTAAGGACAGCAATCTCCCACACTCATTCCAAATCAGGCCTAGAAAGAATTCATCCTGTGAAAACACAACACTATCAGTTTGGGTTTGCGATGCATTGCCAGGTCTCAAAATAGTTCCCATGCCCCTCCCTGGCCCCACTGGAGGGCTCTGTGTGGGTTTCTTTATTTTGGTGTCATTGTCTGCTGTTGGCTCTGACTTTGACTTCATTTTTTCATCGTGTACCCCACCCCCCGCAAGCTAACTCTCAGCAGGAAAGCTGTGAACCCAATTCTTAATTATGTTCCCTTGCTGCCAAAAATAACTAGAGCTACATGTATGTGTGTGAGAGCGTATACACACACACATACACAGAGGTGTCCCTGGTCTTTTTCTCTGTGCATCTAATAAGGTTGGATTTGAAGGGAGAGGGAAGGGGTCCAGAGGCTGTCAGTTCCATGTCTGTTTTCTGTCCTTTATCTTGACTAAACCACATTCAAGGTGGTATAATCAGGGTTTTGGGTAGTGACAGACTTGAGTTCAAGCCACCCTCTGCCACTTTCTTGCTTGCTGTGTGTTTCTGGGCGAGTCTCAGTTTCCTCAACCATAAGCAAGGAATAATATACCCATATGGCAGACACCCAATTAAATGGTAGTGGTCCAGTAAGGTGACCTGAGACCTCCTGCTTTACAAAGGAGAAAAGTGACTCAGAGGAACGCAGTGACTCCCACCCCTAGTCACATGGGGTGTTAGGGGATCCAGCCTGGCTTGCAGATCCCTAGTCATGATCTTTCTTTCTTTCTTTCTTCCTTTCTTTCTTTTCCTTCCTTCCTTCCTTCCTTCCTTCCTTCCTTCCTTCCTTCCTTCCTTCCTTCCTTCCTTCCTTCCTTCTTCCCCTCCCTGTCTCCCTTTCTCTCTCTCTCTTTCTCTCTCCTTCCTTTTTTTTTGGTCAGGTGCTCACTCCATAGCCCAGCTGGAGTAAAGTGGCATGATCACAGCTACCGTAGCCTCGACTTCCTGGGCTCCGGTAATCCTTACATTTCAACCTCTTGAATGGCTGGGACTACCAAGTCCAGTTAATTTTTTAATTTTTGATGGAGATGAGGTCTCGCTTTGTTTTTCCGGTTGATCTTGAACTCCTGGACTCGAGTGATCCTCCCACCTCAGCCTTCCAAAGTGCTGAGATGGCAAGCATAAGCCACTGTGTTTGACTCCACTAGTGTTAAAATATGACCACGTCACCCATCTATTTATACTTCTCAGTGTTTCCACTGTTTTAGGGTAGAGCCCTAAGCTCCTGTCGATTCCAGCAGCCCCCTCCTGTCTTGCTTCCTCCTACCTGGGCCCTCCTTTTTGAAGCCCCAACTCCCCCTTCCTTCTCTTGACTTGTCACTTCCTTCTTTTGTCACTTTTTCTGCCCCAGCTACACTGCCCTCTTTCCATCCCATAGTGTGCTGTCTCACTCCTGCCCCAGGGCCTCTGTACATACTGCTGTTCCCTCTGTCAGGAGGCTTTTCCTGGAGGGCCACCTCCCTCTCCCCTGCTGTGCCCAGCACCTCTGCAGCCCTCAGCTCACTGCTCAAACTTCCATTCCAAGGAAAAGTCAGCCTCATAGGACCCAGAGACTCTTCTCGGGTTTTCTGCTCACCTTTGTGATTAAACATGTAACTACATATGTGTGTGATGATGATGACAGCTGTCAAATTGGCCTGGTAACCCTTCAGAAGCAGAGATCTCCCATTTCTTGTCCATCATGTGACTCACTGACCTGGAACTGTGCCTGGCCCACAGCTGGGGGGGGGGGCAGATATAGCAGTCGATGGACAGAAATGAATGAGTGACTAGAGAAATGAACCTGTCCTGGTGCCCTCTGAAGGGGGTCGAGACATTCTTGCAGACACCCATCTCCTATCTGCAGCCTCTGACACAAAGGGCTCAGCAACTCGCTGCACTGTGGGGTGGCTCTTGGCCTCCTCACACGCTTTCAGCGCCCTGCAGAGGCATGCCTGGCAGGTTGAAGGAATCGTTAATTAATAAATGGCAGGTACTCTGGACAAGTACAGTTTGTCATATAGAGGCGGGACCTCGGTAGTGGAGACCTGAGGCCATTTCTGCTTGCCCTTGCCCCAAATGCCTTTCCTATCCTCACCCCTTTGCACAAGGTCCTGGATTCTGACAGGGGCCTCTGACATCAGCTGGTGAGATGAAGCAGCTTCCTTCTGTCCTTTCCCCAACAAGCCAGCCTGAGTGAGCAGATCTTGCTTGCCCAGGGATGCATTTCCAGCAGGGCTGTGGCTCCCACAGCGTGGATGTTTGGGAAGGGGATGAGGGTTTTGGCAGCAGAATTGGCAGAGCAGAAGAAGCTGTGTGCCGGGGTCTTCAGGTTTTTGTTGTTTTGGGGAGTAGGGCAGAGGGTCCCTCTGTGCATTTTTCACTATTCAAAAGGAAGTAAAACATACCATGGCCTCAGGGACGTGTTGGGAACTAGTTGGAAACAGATCGAGCTATACATCTGCAGGCTGTGGCTGAGGGCTGCTGTTTTTGCCTAGCTGAGGTCATGGTACAGGGTCCATTTTGCATTCACATTTTTTCCTTTGTTCAAGGTCACGAGTGAGCATTTCCCAAGTGGCTCTGTGGTGCTTCTAATGATTAGATCAATGGCTATAGAAAGTGGCTCTCCCTTGGTGGTAGTCCCCAGTCTAACCTAGTCTCCCCCAACTTCCAGATCCCTACCCTGTTCTCTCCCTTGTCCTGAGTTCCTGCACATCCTGTCATGGCCAGGGTAACTCTGCTACCAAAGCTTTCTGGGCCTCTACCCTTTAAACTGGGGGAGAATGGAATGCTTCCTTCATGGATGAAGATGCTGCATGGATTAGGAAAATTTCTTTTTTTTCCATGACTGGTGTAACAAATGACCAAAAACTGGTGGACTTGAAACAACATAAGAGAAGACTGGGCACTGTGGCTCATGCCAGTAATCCCAGCACTTTGGGAGGCTGAGGTGGGAGGATCACTTGAGCCCAGGAGTTTGAGATCAGCCTGGGCAATAGAGCAAGACCTCATCTCTACAAGAAATAAAAAAAAAATTAGCTGGATGTGGTAGTGTGGGCTTATTATCCCAGCTACTTAGGAGGCTGGGGGAGAAGAATTGCCTGAGCCCAGAAGATTGAAACTACAGTGAGCTATGATGGTGCCAAAGCACTCAAGGTTGGGCAACAGAGTGAGACCCAGATCAAAAACAAAACAACAACAGAAGTGTATTGGCATGCAAACCAGGAGGTCAGAGCTGGAGACCAAGGTGTCAGCAAGGTTGCTTCTACCTGAAGATTATGAAGGGGAAGTGTCCACGCTTCTCTCCTAGTTTCTTGTGGCCACAGAAGTCCTGGGAAGTCCCTGGCTTCTACGGGCGTCACTCCAATTGCTACCTCCAGCTTTGTGTCATCTTCTCTGTGGTCTCTCCTTTACTTACAAGGACACTAGTCACTGGATTTAGGGGCTGCACTGTAGTTAGGATGATTTCCTCTCAAGGTCTTTGATTAATTATATCCACAAAAGTCTTGTTTTCAAATAAACCATTTTTTTCTTTTCCTTTTTTTTTCTTTTTTTTTTTTTTTTGAGTCAGGGTCTTACTCTGTCACTGCCCAGGCTAGAGTGCAGTGGCACAATTATGGCTCACTGCAGCCTCAACCTCCTGGGCTCAGATGATCCTTCTGCTTCAGCCTCCTGAGTAGCTGAAGTAGCCTCACCACACCTGGCAAATTAAAAAACTTTTTTTTTGTAAAAACAAGGTCTTGCTATGTTGCCCGGGCTGGTGTTGAACTCCTGGGCCAAGCAAGTCTCCTGCCTCAGCTTCTCAAAGTGCTAGGATTATAGGCATGAACCACTATGCCTGGCCTTAAATAAGGCCACTTTCTGAGGCTCTGGGTGGACATGAGTTGAACCCATGACACTAAGACAACACAAAAGGAGTTATGAGCACCAATAAATACTGGCTACTAGCAGAACTCGTAATCAGAGATGTTCAACCAACACTGGGTGAACTGACAGACCTGCCATCGGGGTTGAAGGATCACCTGAAGAGGTTGAGGCTGCAGTGAGCTGTGATCATGCCACTGTCCTCCTATGTACTAGGCTAGTTAGCATGGTGACCACCATACCATGCCTGTGCTGAAGCCAGAGCCCCTGACAGAGCCCAGGACCTTGTCTGTGGGGTCTGGGTGAAAGGGGACATGGAGGGTGGGCTAGGCCCAGCTTGGAGGTGGGAGAGTAGATATTCTTAGGAGTCCACAAAAAAGTTTCTATTTATTTTAAAACAAGAAGGTAAAAGTGAATCTCACCCATTCTGGATTCTGTTTATCTTTATACTGATGTGGACACAAAATGCACATTTTATTATTTCTTATGAGGAAGTGGCCCACAGAGGCAAGAATGCTAGGGGCCACAAGAGTCCCTGTGGAGTCCTGACCCTCAGGTTAGGGCCTGTGGGGGCTTTTTTTGTGTCATCCCAGCTCATCCTGACAGCGTGCCTGATGTCATGATCCCCAACTGTGGTGTGAAGAAACCATGGTTCTGTGAAAACTGTGAGTTGTGCCAGACCCAAGTTAGGAACTAAGAGCTGTTGCCGTGCCTCCAGGAGACTGGCTCAGTTGGGCCTTGGGGGCGGCACTCAGTTGGCCCTTGGGGGCGGCACTGAATTAGGATCGGAGCTGGGTCTCCAGTCAGGCCCTCCTGGCTTCCTACTTTGTGCCTGTTCTGTTTACTCTTGTCTGACCCAGAAGGGACGTGTCTCTATCGCCCAGATCATCGCCAGGCTGATGGGTCTCCTTGCAAATTTACCTCCTAACCTATAGGCAGGTTGTATCACTGTCGAGTCCCTAGTGACCTCCCCTTGTGGAGAGGGGATTTGAGTCTGGTCAGATGTGCTCATGCTGGTTCCATTTCAGTCCTTGGGAAGGCTGGCTGAGGGAGTGGCCTTGCTTCTGGGACCCAGGGGGGCAATCTGTCTCTACAGGTGCACTAAGTTTGACCCTGGGCTCAGCCTGGGGACACACAGATGTGTGTGACGCAATCCCTGCCCACCAGGAGCCCCGGCCACTTGTGGGAGGCAGACTGGAGAAGTCGCTGAGGGCTTCCTGGAGGGGTAATAGGCCAGATGAGACTTGAGTGATGAACAGAAGGCAGACAGGTGAGGAGAATATGTGTATGTGGGGACAGAGTGGAGGGTGGGGTGGCACAGAACATTCCAGATAAGGGACCAACAGTTGCAGACTCTGGGGGCAGGAAGACGAGGCCCGTGAGCTGGTGGAAAGAGGTTGGGAACAAGGCCAGAGAGAGGGCAGAGGCCAGGCAATATCAGGTCTTGGGGACCTTTATCAGGAACTTGGATTTTATTCTGTGTACACCGGAAGCTACTGGAAGATTCCAGTCAGGAGAGTGACATGCTCCAACCTAAGTTTTCCTAGGGTTCCTCTAGCAGTGGACATCAGATTGGAGGGGAGGTGGGAGGGATGGAAGAAAGGCAGGAGGGGTGAGGGGAGGTAGGAAGGGTGGAAGGAAGATGGTTGTCATCCCCTGAGTGACAGGCATTGTAGGATCTGCCTTTGGTAGGCAAAGGAGATGTCAAGAAACCAAAGGACTTTTGGAGAAAGAGTGAATCAGAGAAGGCTCTATGGGAGAGGTAATGCCGAGCAGGGTTTTGAAAATTGAATAGGAGTTTGCTCAGCAAGTGAAGGCTAAGGGATGAGACTAGCACATACAGATTATAGAAGGGGGATCCTGAGTGGCTGGAAAGTGCTGGAAAAGAAAGAATAAAAGGGGGTATGGTGGGAGCGGGTGGGGTCCAGGGAGGGCCTCCAACTCACGACTAGAGCTTGGACTTTCCCTCACAGACAGTGGAGTTGTAGGAGACACACATTTATTCACACACTGAATTCCAGTGAAAGGATGGGAATGGTTCTACAGGCAGAAGGTGAGAATGAATGACTCAAATGCACTGTAAAATCCATTTTAAAAAATCAAGAGCAGATACCGATCCTGGAACATGCCCTGTGTCTCCTGAACACTCATCCCACTTGGTCCTCCAATGTCTGGGTCCCCAGAGTAGAGGCCACAGCAGCCACCAAGGAAGGAGAAGGCCCACAGGGAGAAATGGGCGGGTAGTGTGAAGGAGAACCCTTTCCTCTCTCTTCACCCATCCCAAAGGGGTGCCCCAGCCATCGCAAGAGCAGGCAAGCTGACCTTCCACCTGGACACAGAATTTGCAATTTTAACAGACACATTTTTAATGTGTATGAGAGACATACTTCAACTCATGATATTACTTATAATGTTGCTAAGGTGAAGCTAAATGTATATAAGAAATGAGTCATCCTAAAGAACAACAGTAAGCAAATGCCCAGAAAAGAGATGTCAGCTCTAGTGTGAGGACTCAAGCTTGGGGTGCCCTGATATCTTTGGGATGAGAGGCCACGGCCTGGTGCACAGATGATCTGAGATGGTTGGCAAGTGCTGCTTTATAAAGGGACCGACTGGGATGCTGACGGAGGACACTGGCATTCAGCATAGCAATGACCTTGAACTTGCTTTCTGTAGCACCTTCCTGCACGGCATTCCCATGCTGTGAGTTCACGACCCTTTGCACATTCCCCCGAGGTATGGATCCAGGAACACAGACTAGGGGGCCCTTTTCTCTCAAGCTCAGTCTGTAAGCTGCCATCAGGGGTTGACACAGAGGCTCTTGCTAGAAGGACCAGTACAGGATAGAGGGGCTGGAAAGATGTCCCCCAACTCACACAAAAATATAATGGGAGTAACCACACAGCAGACACTGCGTGACCAGCCAGTTCTGTGCCAGCCCTGTTCTATGCCCTTGACTAGCCCTCCATAATTTACTCCTCACCCAACCTGGTGAGGAGGGTGCTTTAATGCTTTTTTTTTTCTTTTTTACAGATGAGGAAACTGAGACTCAGAGTGATCGAGTAAATTGCCCAAGGTCACACGACTATGGCAGAGCTGAGATTTTAGCCCAAATCTGGCTGATTCCAAAGCCGAGTTTGGATGAACGATTTAGAGGCAGTGATGCTGCAGCAGGAGGCCAGGTTGAGCTGCAGATGTGTTTGGTTTGGCTCATTCAGTGTTTAGTTCTTTCCTAATTGGTTGGCAACATCTAAGGACTGGAGATTTCACATGAAAGCTGATTGTCCTGATTTCTCCAAGTAAAGCTGGATGATTTGGCCACCCTGGACCTGTCTCCTCACCTGGTCACATGGTGAGGCGGCCCCTGTCACCAAGGCCTTTGCTTTGTGTTTTTCCAAAAGCCCCATCAGTCCCCCTAGCCCCTCTCACTCACCCACCACAGCCAGAACCCACAGGGCAGGCATTTGCCTGTGGTGGTCATTGGAGCAGTCTAGTCCTCCTGAACAGGAAAGGTCTGTTTTATGTCCACTCAGCCCTGGGTCCCACTTTTGAAAACCTGAGCATGAGGCATTCCCATGTCCATGTCCTCAGTGGGAAACAGAGACCCAGAGAGAGGAGGGAATGCATTATTTCCCTGCTGCTGCTGTAACATACCATGGATTCACTGCCTTAAAATTACATACATTATTCTCTTAAGTATCTGGAGGTTTTAAGGACAAAACGGGTCTCACTGGCTAAAATTAAGGTATCCGCAGAGCGGTGTTCCTTCTGGATGCTCTAGGAGAGAATCCACTTCTTCCACTTTTCTAGCTTCCGAAGCCGCCTCCATGCCCTGGCTTGTGACCTTTCTCCATCGCCAAAGCCAGCAGCACAGTATCTTCAGCCTCTCTCCTGCTCCCCTTCTGCAAGGGTCCTTGTGATTACCTCAGGCCTATCTGGCTACACTAGGATCATCTCCCAACTCAAGATCCTTAACTTAAACTCACCTACACAGTCAATTTTACCAGGGAGGCAACATATTCACAGATCCTGGGGATTGGGACATGGACATCTTTGGGGCCTTCATTCAACCTGCTGGACAGGTACTATCTGTGTAACAGGAAAGCAGGATGCAAAACTCAGGGCTACGTCTTCCTCAGTTTCCTCTATCAACACTACGCAGCCTCCTTTTAAAGGAGAAGTGTTGAATTGTGATGTTTTGTAGGGAATGGGCAGAAAGGGGCAAGAGCAAGGGTTTAGGAGGAAACTTTGTGAGGAATCCCCAGATTCCTCAGGAGTGTGGGTCTTTGGAGGGAGTCAGGGGTGTGGGTCTTTGACAGGGGAGCATGAAGGTGACCCATAACAAGAACATTGGTGGAAACAGGGTAGATTTATGGCCATGCGGTTTCCAGCACCCACCATCACCCTGGGGGACACTTGACATCTCTGGTGCCTGCCACCCCAAGACTCACCCTCCAGTCTCACCTCTCCCATGGGCCTTTGCTGCTATACAAATCTGAGCACCTCCTTCCAAATTGTCCCTGGCTCCTGGGGTCATATCCATGGCCAGTGTGCAGCATTTGAAAGCCCCAGGACTTAGGCCCGACTACCGTCCCATCCCTCTGGTCTGGAGAGAACCCTGGCTTGCAGGATGGGGAGCCAAGCCATTCTCTCACTTTGACAATACCAAGCCTGTTTCCATTTCACATACAATTTCTCATCTATGCCGTACAAAGACCCTGTGAGTGGTCAGTACCATTTTACCAATGAGAGGAATGACCAGAGAGGCTCAGGTGCTTCCCCAACATCACACAGCTTGTATGAGACAGATCTTTGGCAGTAGGACCCAGATCTTTGGCTTCTGCTGAGGCCACCCACAGTGCCCTGTTCCTGGGGCCAGCCTCATGCCTTGGCTTGAGGAATGTGCAGAGGGAGCCAGGCAGCCCCGGGTTCTCTTGCTTGGCTGGCCACTCTGCCTCCACCGCCTCCAGTCTGAAAGCATTGTAAATTAATGCCAGGGATGTTGCTGGGCTCCAACAGCTTCCCTGATGCTGGAGGAGTAATTCATGGCACAAGACTAGTGGAAGATGCCACAGTCTGAGGACTTGGCCTACCCACCCTTGGGACTCAGTTTGTAGCTCTCACAACTGTGCAGACCAGGGTGGGCATCCTCTCCCAGCCCTGGAAAGCCAAGGCAAGTGGACTCCCTTCTCTGGGCTGACCAACCTCTTTTTCTTCCTCTCACTCGTATATGGGGACAAGCATACAAGCAAGCAGAAGTCATCCTGACAGGACAGGGAACACCAGGGGTAAGGGCTGCAAGCCTACATGCCAGGACAGTCATGCCATGCTCAACGCAAGTCTGCTGCCTTTCCAACCTCTCTCCTGGGCATAGCTAGCAAGGCCATGGCTGGCAGGGTCCCCCTGATTGCTTTATGTGCCTGTAGCTTGTATTATTACCTTCATAATCCCATTAGAGGGCGAGGGGGCCTGAGGTGGGGCACCTCCACAGTGTCTGGACATTTCAGCCTCAGCGTGGGTCCGGGGTCCACTTAGTCAACTTTCAGCTGTGTCCTTGGATCATGACACACTTGCAGGAACAGTAACAAAAGTTCTCCAAAGCCTCCTCCTTCCATGCTCTCTTTCTTCATGTAGTCTATACATATTTTCCAAAGTGGACTATTTTTGTCCATTCTATTTCTATTAACACATGCCAAGTATTTGTGATATACATACATGTAACTTCATGTTCAGAAACTCCTTACTCAAATAGTCCACATGTAGTGGCTCATGCCTATAATCCCAGCACCCTGGGAGGCTGAGATGGGAGGATCACTTGAGTCCAGGCATTTGAGAGCAGCTTGTGCAATACACAACACAGTGAGTCTTCGACTCTCTCTCTCTCTCTCTTTCACGCACACACAAACACACACACACACACACACACACACACACACACACACACACACTAGCTGAGCATGGTGGTATGTACCTGTAATCCCAATTACTTGGGAGTCTGAGGTGAAAGGATCTCTTGAGCCCAAGAGGTCAAGGCTGCAATGAGACGATGAGCCGTGATCATGCAATAGCACTTCATTCTGGGAGACAGACTGAGACACTATCTCAAAAAAAAAATTGTGAATGGTGGCTCATGTCTATAATCCCAGCCCTTTGCGGGGCTGAGGTGGGAGAATTGCTCATGTCCAAGAGTTCAAGACCAGCCTGGGCAATATAGTGAGACTTTATCTCTTAAAAAAAGAAAGAAAGAAAGAAAGAAAAAAGAAAAAGAAAGAAAAGAAACTCTCTTTAACCAAACATGCTTTGATAGGCACCTTGATTAATGTATATCAGAAATGTTCCTTCTTTTTCCCTCCAGTGCTAACTCTGAGTTTCCAGTCCTTATCTGTAACATGGGATGGTGGTAGGGAGGGTATTGCACACTCCTGGAGGGTGTTTCGAATTTTCAGACATTCATTCAACACATTTCACTGAATAGTTCCTATGTGTCAGGCAAACTGCAATGAGTGGGAATCGCCTGGTGAACAAAATTAGCAAGGCTCCTGCCTGGATGGCTCTCAGAGCTGAGCAGGAGGGACAGGCAGTGACAGTCAGGAGAACGTACACAATAACACAGTGTCAGCCTCCAAAGAGACAAGCCAGGAGTTGCGAGGGAGGGAGCTGGAGCTCCTTAGAATAGACTGAAGAAGGGGTGGGGTGGGCAGGGGCAGAAAAAAGGGCACAACGTCCAGAGGGCGGGGCTCTTGCAGGTCCTTCTGCTGCTCTGTGCCTGTGTCCTCTTCTGTGGAATGGGCGCCGCAGCGTTTCTACCAAGCAGGGCTTTCTGAGGTAACATGAGGGATGTATTCAGAGGACATGATCCATCCAAGAGGACCCGCGGGTGCAGAGCCAGCATCACGTTCTTGGGGTCTGTGGGTATGAAGGGTGGCGGGTGGGGGGTGGGCTGGGGCTTAGTGCAGCCACCTGAGAAGGCCATCCTGGGCTGAGGTCCGGCTCTGCTGATCCTGAGTTATCTCAGCTCAGGCTCGCCTTAGGTTTCAAAGACCTCGTGGCACCAGGAGCCCAGGCCAGGAGAAGGGCAGGGAGTGCTGGGCACGCCTTGGGGGAGCCTCCGGGCCCCAGGGCACCCCTGGGAGCTCCACAGGGCCTGTGTAGTAGACACCCAGCTGCGCAGGCCTGGGGGTACACGGGCACCCCAGCCACGATCTTGGCCCGAGGAGGTCGCCCCACTCTGGCTGGTGGAGCAAGATCCCCAGACAGACATCCACAGCCCCTTGTGGTGGGCATGGGGACAGGCATAGGCAGGCAGCTCTCCCAGCCAGAGGCCCCGGCGGCCTCCGGATTTCTCCCGGCTTCTGGGGTCCATCGAGAAGGCACTGAGGATGCTCGGGTCTGCATTTGCGCTGCCCCTGCCGCTGGAAAGGCCTTGGGGCCGATGGGGTTGACTGCGGGCGGGCTGAGTCCTGGGAGCCCTGGCGGCGGCGGAGGCACGCGGCCTCCGCGAAAAGGTCTCCAGCGAGGCCCCACGGAGCGGCGACATGAGACTTTCTCGTTGCAGGGAGGGGAACGCGATCTCCCGGGGCCAGCGGGCGCGGGGCGCGCGAACCTGCTCGGCCCGGGCGGTGCAGGTGGCGGCGGCGCGAGAGCCGGCTGCCGGCGACAAAGGCCGTGGGCGTGGTGGGGGTGTGCTGCCCCCTGCCGGCGAGGCCGCCTGGCAGCAACACGCAGAAGTCTCCTTTGTTTTACCGTCTAGCCCCCGCCCGGGCTTGCTGGGGGATTTTGGAGGCCGGATTCCAGCTCCGGTAGGGCCACGGCACCACCAGAGCAGTGCGGTAAAGCCCGAGAACCCCTGGGTGCGAATCCCAGCCCTGCTGCTATCGACCACAAGGCCCGGCTCACCAGTCAGCACAAAGCCTCAGTTTCCCCATGTGAAAAATGGGACGAAGAGCACAGCCTATCATGGGATTGTGTGTGTGTGTGTGTGTGTGTGTGTGTGTGTGTGTGTGTGTGTATGTGTGTGTATGTGTGTGTGTAGGAGGGGGTAGGGGAGTTGATTGTGTTATTCGTGCACAAGTAACTCTGAGGCTGGTGGAAGCCTCCTTGAGGCTACGCCCCCTTCCCTGACCGCCTACCCCGTCCCCACCCCTCTCACACCAGCTCCTGCATCAGCTGACAGGGCTTTTGTCTATCCTGACCCCATTACAACCGCTTTGCAAGCACTGCTAAGAAATCTGCTCACATGCACCCTTTTGTTTGCCTGAGTAGGATTTCAGAGGGGATATGGGGGTGGGAGGCGGGCTCAGCACACAGGGCCTGCCGTCCCCCATTCCTGTCTGTCCCCCACATCCTTCTTTCTCCCCGCCACCCCAACTCTGGTCACAAGGGCCTCGGTCACATCTGCCTCTTTGTCTGGCAGCCATTGGTTTAGAGAACTCTTTGGGGACTTGGCAGCCCCTCCTCTTCTCCCCTTACTCCCAAACATTGTTCCCAAGTCAATTTTATACTGGTTTTGGAAGAAGCCAAAAGAATGCAAGGTCCTACCTCTTGGGAAGTGTGTGGAGGTGGCTCCGAGCCCATGTCTCCTGTCTCAGGACATACCTACTGTTGATTCACCCGTGGTCTCAGTTTCCTTTAATCTGATTTTATACTCCACCAGATACGGGAAGAAAAGAGAGAGAACAAGAAAGTGGGGTTGGGAGGGGAGAAAGGATGGAGAGAAGGAAGAGGGGAGAGAAAGTGGGAAAGAGGAATGAATGGAAGGAAGAAAGGAGGGAAAAGAAGAAAGAAGGGAGGAGGAAGGGAGGGAAGGAAGGAAGGGGGAGAGACAAGAGGTGTGGAAGGGAGGAGGGAAAGTAAGGGAGGAAGGGAGGAAAGAAGGGAGAGAGAGAGGCAGGATGGAAGGAAGGAGGGGAAAGAAGGATGGATGGAAATACGGAGGAAAGAAAGGAGGGATGGTGATAGGGGACAGAGAAAAGAAGGAAGGAGGGAGAGAGGGAAGAAAGGAAGAAAAGAAAGAGGGAAGGAAAAAAGAGGGAAAGAGAGAAGGAAGGAGTTTGCTAGGGCTGCGCTAACAAAAATATCACAGACTGAGAGACTTAAACAACAGAAGCTTATTATCCTGCAGCTCTGGAGACTGGTATTGGTCATCCACCATTCAGGTGTGGGAGGGATGGTTTCACATAGGCTTCTCGCCTGGGCTTGTGAACGCCTCCTGCTCCTGTGTCTTCATGAGGCCTTCCCTTTGTTCTGCGTCCAGATCTCTTATTTAAAGACACCAGTAGTGTTGGATTAGGACCCACTCTAACTTAATGGCCTCTTTTAAAGAGGTCATCAAAGACTCCTGACTCCAAGCATTGTCACATTTGGAAGTGCTGGGGTTTAGGGCTCCCACATATGAATTTTTGGGGACACAGTTCAGCCCATAACAAAGAGAAAGAACAAAGAACACCATCATTGTTTAGTATTGCTTCTCACCATTGTCTATGTGGTATAGTTACTAGACCATAGCTGGTGACTGGTTGAGGACCAAAACCATCCACAAACATAACTGACAATGGTGACCAGTCGGGAAGTTCCCCATGAAAATCTGGGCACCCTTTCCTCTGGGCCATAGACACCTGGGTCCACATTCTGAATGCATGGAGCCATTTGCAACAGTTGTTAGCTCTGAGGTCCCCCACACTGGCCTCTGGCCCACGCTCCTCACCCTTGTAACCTGCCTCAGATCTTCAGGGAGCTGGGCTTTGGATCCCAGCAGTGGGAAGAAACACAAATCACAGCCAGATGGGTTTGACTGGAGAGAGGACCCAGGAATGTGATCCACTGGGAAAGCTGAGATTAAGACAGACCTGAGTTCGAATCCAAGCTCTGCCATTTATAAGCAGGAGTGACCATAGGGGCAGAGAAGAGGAGATGTCAACTTCAAGTGGCAGTGGGGCACTGAGCCTTGAAGGTCAGCTCTAAACACATGCATTGACTCTCCTATCAGTGCTCCCTAGGCTGTGGCCCCTGCTCCGTGCAGAGCCTCAGCCATTGTGGGGCCAGTGCTGTCCTCGGCTCACAGCCAAGTTCAGGTGCTGGACGTGGCCACCTGGCTGCAACCCCTGAGCTGGTAGCCTCACTCTGGGTGGACAGTGTTGGATGCTCAGAGCTTTGCTGGGGCACGACCACCACCTAAGTCTGGCTGGGGCCAAGGGGGCCCCCTCTCAATACTTCTGCTGCAGTGGACGTGGGCAGCTTCTGTCTGGTTGGGACTCATAGGTCCTTGTCACACTGAGTTGCTGCCTGTCAACAAGCAACTGCCTCTGTGGCTCATCACGCGGAGAGATGCTGCCCCTCCTAGGGAAGACCCAATACCCCCT
The DNA here is from genome assembly GCA_027257055.1 of Cephalopachus bancanus. Taxonomy (NCBI): domain Eukaryota; kingdom Metazoa; phylum Chordata; class Mammalia; order Primates; family Tarsiidae; genus Cephalopachus; species Cephalopachus bancanus. Next base: position 2,023,320 of record JAPVLO010000007.1, read on the forward strand.
CTGCAAGAGTGTGTGTGCTTGGTGCTTGTGTATGAAGGGGAGGGAGGAGGAGGATGTGGGAAAGGCACCCTGCCCACCCCCAAATGCCTGGCCTTGCCAGGTACCAATGCTTGTGGTTGGAGGAGGAAACTGAGCCTCCATCAACCCTCCCTCCACAGACCGTGTGCTCCCCTGGCATAGCTTGGGGGTCTCCTTGACACTGCTGCACAGGACCTGGCTTCCATTTGACCTGCAGTAAACACAAGTGGGATGAAACCATCAGAGGATTGTTTCTTTGTTTTGAAGGATTCTGTGTTCACTGTGTGGCTGACCTCAATGATAACTCTGTGAGATCATGGCTGCCAATCTCATCGTCCAGGGGCGCAGGGAGAGGGATTCTGAACTCACCAGGTAGAGGCAGGAGTGTGGGTGGGGAAGTGAGGCTGCAGAACCTTCTCCTTGTCTCTTGCTACGCTGGAGGAGGAGGGGAGCTTCGTGGCATCACCTAGGCCAGGATTCAATTGTCTGCTTGTCCCCTCTCACTGTGTTGCCTCAGTACAGTCACTTCCTTTCTACTCCCCTCAGTGTTAACTCAGTCAAATGGAAAATAATCATCCAGACCTCAGAGGCTGAGCACAAAAGTGTCTGAGACCATAGACACACTGTGCAAACTGGAATCATAGGAGAAGTCGGCATTCCTAGGGGCCCACAAGATGTTGGGCAGCTTTCTGAGCTTGTTATGTGCACCATGTCACTTAATCACCACAAATCACTGTGAAGTGGCTCCTGACATTCCCCCTGATTTCAGATAGGAAACTGAGGCTGAGATGCATATTAACTTGCCATGCGGCTTGTAAGTGTCAGCGCTGCTTGGCCTAAATGGTAAGTGCTGAATATCTATCATTATTCCTACCCACTCCTGAAATCAATGATATTTGGGTTTAGGAATACTAAAGTTTGATTCCTCTCTCTCCCTGACCTCCACCCCCAGAAGAGGACTCCTAGAGTCCCACAGCATGAGATGCTGGAGCTCCCTGGAAGGTTGAGAGCTCCATCCAGGCTGTTCCTAGCTGTGCAGGGGCCTTGGTTGGGGCAACACTGGCCTCCAGTGGCGAGGACGCAGCATAGCACTGGCTCAGGCTGCACAGACCACAGAATCTTCAGGAAAGGATGGTGTTCTGCGGGAGGAGCTACAGATTTTGAATAATTAGGAAAAGTTTCCCATGTGCTCTCAATCAATCCATGTCCATGCGTTTCCCAGTGTGAGGAGTGAGCAGGTATCTGAGTGTGGGCTTATGGACACAGAGTGGCAGGTTCAGCCAGCCAGACAGTGACACACTGGTAAGAATTTAACTGGCGTTTTGGAGAGGGAACCCTGATTTGTGCATTGGCCAAAGTCCATGGTGCAAGTAACACAGCCATGGCTGATTTCAAAGAACCAGCATCAGGTCCCTGAACGCGAGTTAGGAGAAAATGCCCACAGTCAGTTCAGGGGCCATCCAGGGGGAACCAAGAGGGAAGTATCTAACTCATTGCACTTGGGTCGGTGAAGTTCCCAGATCTGACCAGGCATGGGTTTAGCTTCCTAGTTTTTTTTGTTGGGACAGGCTGGGTGGTTCATGTCTGCAATCCCAGCACTTTGGAATACCAAGGTGAGAGGATGGTTGAGCCCAGGTGTTTGAGATTAGCCTGAGCAGCATAGCGAGACCTCATCTCTAAAAATTAAAAATGAAAAAAAATGAGCTTTCTGTTTGTTGAAGAAATCAGTGCTTGAGAAAAACTTCGTGCTCATATATACATTCACATCTATTGGGGATTTTTGTTTGACAAAATGTGAGAGGTACCTCACACGTTTTCCTGCCACTTGCCATGTTTGCTTAAGGATTGTGGCCACCTCTCTCAGTCAGTGAGGACAGGGACCACGTGCTCCATGACAGGTGCATGACAGAGGAGGGAGTGCCTGGCTTTGTTCAACCAAATTTCACTCTGGAATATTCTGGTGACTTCCTCCTTTTTTGTCTCCATGTTCAGTGCTGAAACATGCACCTTTAGACATACATTGTCAAATCCAGGGGATAGATTTTCAAGAATGGGATTTTTGTACAACAGGTGTTTATAAGCCAATAAGCCTTTCCAGGATTCTTTGCAAGATGATTGTATCAATGAACGCTTCCACACCAATGTACAAGAATGTCTGTTTTTCATGTCAGAAATGTGTTTGCCATTCTTTTTGAGTATTGTTATTCTAACGGATGAGAACAAAACGGCGTTTAAAAATTCTGGTTCCTTGATGACAAGTAAGACGGATTTGTCTTTGGATATTCTCTGCCAATTTTTTAGATTGTATTGTTTGCCTTTTATTTATCAGTTTTCAGGAGCTCTTTATATACGAGAAATACTGGCTAGGTGTGGTCAGCACTTTGGAGGCCAAGGCAGGAGTATTACTGGAGCCCAGGAGTTTGAGACTAGCCTGGATAGTATAGTGAGACCTCGTCGCCACAAAAAAATTTTAAAAACAGCCAAATGTGGTGGCACCTGTAGTCCCAGCTACTCAGGAGGTTGAGGTGGAAGGATCACATCAGCCCAGGAGGTTGAGGCTGTGGTGAGAATTGATTGTGCCATGACACTCTAGCCTGGGTGATAGAAGGAGACCTCAACACAGAGAGATCGAGAGAGAGAGAGAGAGAGAGAGAGAGAGAGAGAGAGAGAGAGAGAGAGATTGATTGATTGCCTGTAATGTTTTCCCTAAGCTCTTGGAGTCTGTCTGCAGTATCTCTTGCTGTACAAAAGTCCAAGTGGAGTCAGCCCTGTTTCTCCCTCCTCTTAAGACTTAAGACTTCTGGGTTTCCTGACTTTTTAAACAAGATTCTCTCCATTCAGAGTTATTTTCCTAAAATATCTTATATCATTTTCATTTTTAAATACATTTTGAGTCTTAATTTCCTTTGAATCTTTAAAAAAAATTGGTGTGCTTAATATGGCCCAGTTTTCATTCTCTTCTGGATATCTGAGTACAATACCATTTATTTCTCACTGAAATGAAGTGCTACTATTTTAAGTATTACATTTCTGTGTGAACTTGGGTATATCTCTAAATACTTGATTCTGTGTCATTGTTCTCTTATTGTTCATTGTCCTGTTGTCCCTTTGCTGTCTGTTATGTTGTATTTTGTTTCTGACGTGATGCCATACTCTTTTCACTATGATAGCTTTACAGTAAGTTTAGATAGTTTCCCTCTTCAAGAATATATTGCACTTTTTGACATTTGTTCTTCCATAAGAATGTAAAAATGTTTCTCTTTTCAGAAATATTGAGATCATAACTGGAATTGAATTAAATGTATGTGCTAATTTGGCAAGAATGAACATTTTTGTGGTTTTTCGTCTTCCTGTTCAGGAATCTCACACTTCTCTGGGCTTATTAGTGATAAGATGGCATAGATTTATCTGTGTAGGTGCTGTTCCTCTAACGCTGTGGTTAGGCATTTTATAATTTGAAGTGAGCAATTTCATTTTCAGTGTTTTCTTTTTCATTTTACTTCTAAATGGTTAGTGGGAATGCAGAGAAGAGTCATTGCTCCCATCAGTACCTTTAACAGAAGGCATCACTAGGGAGGTTTGCTCCCAAATCTTAGCTCATGTCACTACAGGAGCACTGGGCTTCAACTGGGTCTGGGTATGGGGTAGATATAGGTCACAGGCTGACTTCCACGGCCCCTCAGGCAGCAGGCGGCCCTCCTCCCAGCTGGGCGCCCTGCATGATCCCTACCAGGCTGCTCAGGAGGCAGCACGATGGGAGGACAGCTCGACAGAGCAGGAGGCAGGCCTCTGACGTCAGCCCGTGTCGCAGTCAGGTCCCTGTGTGCTGGGTGCCTTGACCAAGGTCCTTGCCTCTGGGCCTCTGCTTTCTCATCCATAAGGGAGGAATCATAGACCTCAACCCACAGAGCTCCACACATTTGAGAGCCCAGGCATCCCTTTCTCTCACCTCCTTTAATCAGACTCAGCCACCCACTCACACCATGACATCGCCCTTCTGACAATGCCACCCCATACATTAGAGAACTGGGGACACCTGTAGAGGCCCCACATTGCAGGGCAAGGCCCCATCACCACGCCAGCTGGCAGCATCGATGGGGTTGGTGCCCCATGGTGTGTCAGGTGGTGTTGGCATCCCTGTGGGGTGTCAGTGGGACTGGTGGTCTGGGTGCTGGCTTCCACCCACTGCTGCAGGTTCCCCTCAGAAGCCCAGAAGGGCAGAGCCAGCCAGTGTCCATGGTAGGTGCCAGGGATTTCCTGCAGCAGCAGTTCTGTCTTCAGGGGTCGGTATGTCATGAGTCCTGACAGGAGAACATGAGATGACATTCTGTGCATCAGGCTGCTGTTTTTGTCAATTCACAGCCCTGAAATTATGTCTCAGTTGCCACTGTGGAACTCAGAGAAAGCCACAGGGTTTCAGGAGAGTGGGAGGTAGCCCTGCCTGTGGGGGAAGGCTGGAAGGATTTAGGGGTTTGCATCATGTTGGTATCTACTTCTGTGATTTTTTTCTCAATCCTCCATTTATTCATTCATTCATTCACCCATGAGCTTGCTGATTCAGTCTTTCATTTGCTAGTCATTTGGGAATGATTCTAAGTACTCTAAGTATATCACCAAGTACTCTAAGTCTTGAGTACTGAGTGACTCTAATCTATCACCAAGAACACTAAGTCCTGAGTACTGAGTGACTCTAAGTACACCGCCAAGTACTCTAACTACTAAGCACTTAGTGACTCTGTGAAGTCCTGAGTACTGAGTGACTCTAAGAACACCACCAAGTACTCTACATCCTGAGTACTGAGTGACTCTAAGTATACCACCAAGAACTCTACATTCTGAATACTGGGTGACTCTAAATACACCACCAAGGTCTCTAAATCCTGAGTACTTAATGACTCTAAGCACACTACCAACTACTCTAACTACTGAGTACTTAGAAACTTTATGAATTCTTGAGTACTGAGTGACCCTCAGTATAGCACCAAGTACTCTAAATCCTGAGTAATGACTCTAAACCACCTACCACCAAGGACTGTAAGTCCTGAGTACTGAATGACTCTAAGCACACCACCAAATACCCTAAGTTTTGAGTACTCAGTTATTCTAAGTACAGCACCAAGTACTCTAAGTCCTGAGTACTTAGTGACTCTAAGAAGTCCTGAGTGCTGAGTGACTCTAAGTACATCCCCAAGTATTCTAAGTCCTGAGATCTGAGTGACTTTAATTCAATACCAAGAACTCTAAGTCCCGAGTACTTAGTGACTCTATGAAATACTGAGTACTGAGTGACTCAACACCAAGTACTGTAATTCCTGAGTACTTAGTGATTCTAAGTCAAGCATCAATAACTCCAAATCCTAAGTACTTAGTCACTCTAAGTCCACTACCGAGTTCTCAAAGTTCTGAGTACTAAGTGACTTTAAGTCCACCACCAAGTACTCTAAGTCCTTAATACTTAGTGACTTTGAGTACACCACCAAATACTCTAAGTCTTGAGTACTGAGGACTCCAAATACACCACTAAGGACTCTGATTCCTGAGTACATAGTGACTGTAAGTCTACTGCCAAGGTCTCTAAGTCCTGATTATTTAGTGACTCTAAGCACATCATCAGGTCCTGTAAATTCTGAGTACTGAGTGACTCTAACTACACCACTAAGGACTCTAAATCTTGAGTACTGAGGGACTCTAAGTCCACCACCAAGGACTCTAAGTCCTCCAGCTCACTTTGTTCTGTGTAGAAAGCATGAGTCCAGGGAGTCATTCCATATGTGGTAGTGTAATGACTAGCAGGGAGTCTCAGTGTCACAGTCACAGAGAACCCATCTACCCTGTTTTGACTCCTCTTTGCAGTCCAAAGGGGCTTTGTAGCCTCACCTTCCTTTTCTGATATTCTTAGTTCTTCTGAAGGTAATTCCAGGTGTAGGTGTTTGTCTCTATGAATGTTTCCACAGGATTACAAATACTGAAGAGACCTACTCCACCATCTTATTCTGATTTTTTCTAGATTAATGGAATTATCTTATTTTTGAGAGTTCTTTTTATACGATATATAATACATCTTGAAATATGTGCCTTGCAATGATTTTCTCCCAGTGCATGGGTTGTCTTCTCATGTTCTTCACAGTGTCTTATGGAGAGAAGTTTTAAAATTGGATGAAGTCCTATGATTCTTTTATTGTTTGTGTTTTGGTGGTTGTGTCTAAGAAAATTTTTCTAAACAGGTCACATTTCAAGGAGTTTCTCCTTGAGATTTTATGAGTTTGATGTTTTGCCTTTAGTTTTATGGGGTTTTTTTGAGGTACTTTCTGGGATGGGGTGTTGATTGGCTAGAAGCTAGTTATCCAGGTGACCCAACTATTTATGGTAACATCTAAATGTTCTGAAACACTTTGGGATAAACCTGACACAGTTACAGTCGAATTGTAGCTGATACCATGCACAGGGCCTCACATATTGATGGTACTCTCTCTCACCCTTGCTCTTTCTATTGGGACCTCCTAATTGGCTCAACCCAAGTGGAGAACAAAGGGCAAGGGAGAGTGTGAATAAAGTCTATAAAAGCTGGTTTCCCCAGTCACAGTGAATGGAGAAGTTTGGACAATGAGTGCTGAGCAGTGCATAGAGACAACCTGGAAAAATGCTGAAACTCTAAATTGTAACCTCCCATGCATGGTCAGCAAATCACTGTAGATAACTTGATGAATGTGGGTCACAAGTGAGTGCAGTACCCATTCTATGGGAAGATAATGATTGGGGCCACCACCATGATCTGTAGAGCACATTGGTTGAACCAGTGTGTAGTATAAGAAGATAATTTGGCTGTCTAGCTCACGGTGCTCAGGTAAAGACAAAATTATCATCAACGGTTTTTCTTGGGCACTGTCACATATCCTATTCCACTTGTCACGCTGAGGATCTCCATAAACATTACTTCACACTACAGCTTCTACCCTCTATGTGCCACATTAATGGACTTTATTTTTAAATAGTCTAACAGGCCCAAACTACTCACTATGTTTTTCTTCTCGAAAGCTTATTGCTCTTTAAGCAAGCAGTCACCATTCCAAAGTGACTCTATATTTCTTCAGTTCTGGCCTTAAGGTCATCAATCTGACACTGAATTCAGTCATCGTGCTTGGTTCTTTTTTTTTTTTGTGCATCTTGCCCTGTGCCTTTCATAATTACCAAATAAACAGGGGTTTAAGCTTCTCCCCCCATGTCTTCAATTGTGACCATTTACTCAGTATGAGATCATGTACCAAGGCACACAGGCAAGCTGTTTTTTTCTCTGCTTCTCTCTCTCTTTGTGGTAATTTTATTATTGTCATCTCTACACAGACAATTCTAATATGTCCATGGTTTTGCAGCTTTTTCTCATTAGTATGACATTATTTTTCTACCACTCATTCAACCAGGAATATGAATGAATTTTCAACTAACAATGACTTGATGATTTCCTCCCAATCCTATGAAATGACAGCTTGAGTCAATGACACTTTTCCCCCAAGTCGTGATTATTGACTTTGTCTATTTAAGTCAAATTTAATATTGTCCAGGCAACTTGGAGCCCTCTGGGTATTTTTTTCCAACTCACAAAGGAAGCCAAATGCTTGATATTGATTTCTTCATCAGAATCAATTAAACGTCCCTCCATTACATACAAAACCAGGACCAAAAGACAGAAGTAGGAGGATAGACTCTGTTGAGGCAATTATCCTGGGGTCTTTGATCCTGCTCCACTCCCCTCTCCCAATCCCTGCTACCCCCTTTCTAAGGAGACAGTGACTGTTTCAATGCCTGTTCCGTCTTGGACCAAGTGCAACGTTTTAATTGTCCTTCTGTGGCCAGAGCAACCAGCATCTTTTGTTTGGGGTTGCAATGGACACGGAATTCTTTCCTGTACTGAACTGCTTTTGACTGCCAGGTAAAGACGTAGGGATGGAGGTCTCTGAGTAAGGGAGTCTCATCTCCCATCCCAAACTTTACCCTCTCTGTAGGTTCTCATCTTCCCTAAAAGAGTGAAAAGAATGCAAAGATTTAGAGACATGACAAGAGTGGGGGTATCTGGAGGGCAGGGCTAAGTTCAGGTCCTAGGTGGCCTGTAGACAAGAAAGTGTTCTTGTGCCCAGCTGTCAGAGACTGCTAATGAACATTGCTTTCCCTTCCCAGGGACCTCACAGAGTCTGCCTATTCTCAGGAGGTTGGGAACCAAAGTGGATGTAGGACCAAGTAGTAGTGACCTTGTTGCCAGCCAAGAATTGAGTGAAAGCTTGAGTTCACAGGCTGGGTTTTGTGAAATTAGAAACAAAAGGAAGAAGGAGGAACAGGAGGAGGAGGAGAAGAAAGAAAGAAAGAAAGAGAAAAAGGAGCCATAGCCATAATCCTAATAGTCATCAAGAAAGAAAACTACTAACAGGATCTCAAGAAATATATCTTTCCCATTTAGATAAACTCTGATGCAGGCTCAACTACTGACCCCCTGTACATCCTACTTCCCTGTGACCCCCTCCTTTTTTTCCGCTGCAGTGACCAGGGAACAACCAGTTTTGCCTATAGGCCAACAGATTCCGGGCTTGCAATGAGAAGGAACTCCCAGTGATCTGGCTCTTGGCAACACATTGTTCATGCCCAAATGTGTGTTTGGGCCCTAACTCAAAAGCACAAGGCACTAGACTGAGAACCCTGGGATTTCTACTGCCACTATTCATGAGCCAGTACAACCTCAAATGTATGCAGTCTACTAGTATCTGTGCCTCAGGGCCCAAAGCTGAAGGTCAACATTTCTGCCCAAATCTGTCTATTTATTTATAGTGTGCTAAGAGAAGTCATTTTCTTTGTTTTTATTTTTCTTTCTTTGCTGGGTTAAGGGCATTATGACAAGTTTCTTTGTGCCTTGGTGTAACCCTCTCATTTTCTTTATGACTTTGACAGTGTGGTTGGCCCTATATTTTTGTTTTCCAGTGACTTCTAATTTACTTGCATGACATAGATCCACTGTCCAATGGTGAGGGCCATGTCTCTGTTGTCTCCCACACCTTTGATTTTTTGTTCCTCAGCAGGCTGAGTATATCATCCCCCTCACCACACTTACCTAACTTGGAGTGTTTCTGCTGAGATGCCTCCTAGGAGGCTTGTTGCACTTCCCTCATGTGTTATTTGCTGCTTTTCTCTTGTTACTTTCAGGAGCCTTTCTTTTTCTTTGAACTTGGAGTATTTGATTGTAACATGTCTTGTGGTGGTCTTATTTAGGTAGAAACTTACAGATGACCTTTTAGCTCCCTGTACCTGAATATTTGTACCTTTCTCCGGGTTTCGTAAGTTTTCTGTCTCTAGTTAAGCTTGCTAATTCAATTTCTATTCTCTAGTCCAGGGGTCCTCAAACTATGGCCCATGGGCAACATGCGGCCCACTGAGGACATTTATCCATCCCACCGGGTGTTTTTGCCGTTGCTGCCTGTCCTGCCTAGCAGCAGACTTGTCTGGGCCCGCAGTGCGCATATGTGGAATGTGCATCGCACTCTCCGACTCCCCTCCTTCTCTCTGTTTCTTGACTCCTCCTCTCAGTAATCTCAGGAACCATGGACTCAAAATGGCAACCATCTTTGGCAGCACTTATGTCTGTGAACAGACTTTTTCCAGAGTGAAACATCTGAAATCTCCAACCAGATCTAGACTAACTGATGCACACTTGCATCACTTGTTAGGACTAGCAGTGACAAATATGGAACCGGAAATTGACCATATCATTAGCCAAAAGCAGGCCCATAGTTCCCATTGAAATACTGGTAAGTTTGTTGATTTAACTTTACTTGTTCCTCATTTTAAATATTGTATTTGTTCCTGTTTTGTTTTTTCACTTCAAAATAAGATATGTGAGTGCGCATAGGAATTTGTTCATAGTTTTTTTTTTAAACTATAGTCCACCCCTCCAATGGTCTGAGGGACAGTGAACTGGCCCCCTGTTTTAAAAGTTTGAGGACCCCTGCTCTAGTCCTTTGTGGATTCCAGAAATACAAAGTAGTGGTCTCTTAATAGTGCCCCCTAGAACCCTTAAGTTTTCTTTATTTTTCCTTGTGCTTTTTTTCCTGCTCACCTGTTTATTTTCGGATAATCTTTTTTCAACTCACTGTTTTTTCTTTTCTTTTTTTTTTTTTTTGTTGAAGAGTTGAGCTACTGATACCCTCTTGCATTTTTATTTTGTTTTATTATAGAGAAGTGGAGTACAAGTCACAGTAAGTTACACAAGTAGGTTTTGTGCAGGTAAAGTTTGGGCCTCCTACTGGTCCTCATTTTCCCTGGTTTGGGGCCAGGTACCCTTCGTGTTGCTGCATGTCTCTCCTCACTTCCTCCACTGGCAGTATCGAGGGACTGCCAATCCCTCCCTTTTGGTAGTGTGACTAAAGTTCTGGTCCCACATATGAGTATGAACATGTGGCATTCGGTTCTTTGTTTCTGTGATAGATCACTAAGTATGATGGTCTCTAACCCCATCCAATTTGCTGTGAAGTCCATGACTTTGTTCTTCTTTATGGCTGTGCAATACTCCATCGTGTGTACATATCACATTTTCCTTTTTCAGTTCACTTTTGATGGGTAGTAGGGTTGGTTTCATGTTTTTGCTATTGTTATTGAATAATATAGCTATAAGCATGTTTGTGAAGGATTTATGTTCCTCTGGGTATATTCCCAAAAGTGGGATTGCTGGATCGTATGGAAGGTCAATTTTTAGTTCTTTTATGAATTGCCACACTGCTTTCCCTAGAGGTGGAACTAGCTTGAACTCCCGCCAACAGTGTAGCAGCGTTCCCTTTTCTCTTCACCCACACCAGCATCTGTTTTTTTAAAATTATTATTTATTAATGATGGCATCCTTACTGGAGTTAGGTGGTATCTCATTGTGACTTTAATTTACATTTCTCTGATTAGTGAGGCCGAGTAGTTTTTCAATATATCTGTTGAGTACTTGTATATCTTCTTTAGAAAAGTGTCTATTCATGTCCTTTGCCCACTTTTTAGTAGCGTTACTTGTATTTTTTCCTATCAGCTCATTTGAGTTCCTTGTAGATCCTGGATGTTAAGCCTTTGTCAGACACAGTCAGCAAAAAATTTTTTCCCTTTTCTGTGGGTTGTCTCCTCATTCTCTTTTTTCCCCTTCAAATCAGTTGAAATTTATTTTAATTAAAAAACCCAGGGACAAGAAGTTCCTTTGTTACAGTACATTACATATGGCTCTTATATAGAGTAAAACAGACATCAGAGTCAAATGTTTATACCAGAACCAAACTGCTCTTTGTGGGAGGGATCCTCACTCTCTTGGTGGTTTCTTTTGTTGTGCAAAATCTTTTCAGTATGATGAAGTCCCACTTATCTATCTTAGCTTTTATAGCATTCACCTTTGGGGATTTGGTCAAGAATTGTTTGCCTACTCAACGTGCATAAGCATGTTTCCTACATTTTTTTCCTAGGATTCTTATAGTTTGAGGTTTTACCTTTAGGTCTTTGATCCATTTAGAGTTGATTTTTTAAAAATATGGTGATAGGTAGGGGCCCTGTTTAATTCTTCTGCATGTGGTCAGACAATTTTCCCAGCATCATTTGCTAAATAGGGTCTCCTTTCCTCAGTGATTGTTATTGGTGGCATTGTTGAAGATGAGTTCTTTGAGAGACTGTTTGCTTCCAGAATTTCTGTCCTGTTCCATTGATCTGTATGCCTATTCCTGTACATGTACCAGCCTGTTTTGGTTACTATAGCCTTGTAGTAAAGTTTAAAATCTGGAAGTGTGATACCTCCCACTTTGTTCCTTTTGCTGAGGATTGTTTTGACTATTTGTGCTCTTTTTTGTTTCCACATGGATTTCTGTATTGTTGTTTCCACATCTGAGAAAAATAATGCTGGTAATTTGATGGATATTACATTGAATCTGTAGATTACCTTGGGTAGGATGGACATCTTGACAATATTGATTCTTCTACTCCATTAGCATGGAATGCTTTTCCATTTGTTTGTGTCATCCTTGATTTATTTGAGCAGCGTTTTGTAGTTCTCACTGTAAAGGTCTTTCACTCCTCTGGCTAGGTGGATGCCAAGATACATCATTTTGGTGTGTGGCTATTTTGGATGGAATTGTGCTTTTTATTTGTCTGCTTGTTGCTGGTGTATAGAAATACAACTGTCTTTTGCACATTGGTTTTTTATCCCAAGGCTTTACCAAAATCAATTATCAATGTGAGGAAGTTTTTGACAAACTCCCTAGGGTTTTTATGGTATAGAATAACATCATCCACAAAGAGGGATAGCTTGACTTCCTCTTTTCCTATTTGGATAACCCTGATTTTATTCTCTTGCCTGATTGCTCTGGCTAGGACTTTCAACACTATGTTGAACAGGAGGGTAAGAGTGGGTATCTAGTTCCTGTTCTCAGGGGGAATGCTTCCAATTTCTGCCCAGTGTTTTGTAGTTTTCGTTGTAAAGGTCTTTGACTTCTCTGGTTAGGAAGATGCCAAGGTATTTCATATTTTTTGTGGCTATTGTGAGTATTATTGCGCTTTTTATTTGGGTTTCTGTTTGTTTATTGTTGGTGTATAGAAATGTGACTGTCTTTTGCATATTTATTTTTTACCCTGGTATTTTGCCAAAGTTCTTTATCAGTGCAAGGAGGGTTTTGACAGATTCTCTTGGGTTTTTGAGGTATAGAGCCATGTCATCTGCAAAGAGGGATAACTTAACTTCCTCTTATCCTATTTGGATACCTCTGATTTCCTTCTCTTGTCTGATTACTGTAGCTAGGACTTCTAAAACAATGTTGAACTGGAGGAGTGAGAGTGAACATCCTTGTCTTGTTCCAGTTTTCAGGGGGAAATGGTTCCAATTTTTGTCTGCTTAGTAGTATGTTGGCTGTGAATTTCTCATAGATGGCTCTTACTATTTTGAGTTATGTTCCATCTCTACCTAGATGTTCGGGGGTTTTTTATCAATAAGGGCTGCTGATTTTATTAAAAGCTTTTTCTGCATCTAATGATATAATTATATGGTTTTTGTCTTTACATCTATTGATATATTTAATTACGCTTATGGTCTTGTGGATGTTGAACCAGCCCTGCATACCAGGGATGATGCCTACTTGGTCATGGTGGATGATTTTTGAGATGTGTTATTGGATCTGGATTGTTAGAATCTTTTTGGGAATTTTAGCATCTATGTTCATCAAGAATATTGGCCTATAGTCCTATAGTTCTCTTTATTTGTTGGCTCTTTACTTAGTTTGGGTATCAATGTGATGTTAGCTTCAGAAAATGATTTAGGGAGAATTCAATTTTTCTCAATTGTCTGGAAAGTTTCAATGGGACTAATATCAGCCCTTCCTTGTATGTTTTGTAGAATTCTGCTGAAAAGCCATCTGGTCCAGTGCTTTTTTTTTTCTTGTAGGTAGTTTTCTTATGACATAGTTGATTTCCTGGGTTATTAGTCATCTATTTAGGGTATCAGTTTTTTCTTGTTTCAACCTGGGGAGGTTGTGGGATGTAAAAAACATACTCCATTTCATTTAGATTTTAGATTTTGTTTCCATACAGGTGTACATGGTAATCACTGATAATATTTTGTATTTCTTCTGGGTCAGTTGTGACTTGATCTTTTGCATTTCTGATTGCGTTTATTTGGGGTTTTTTTCTCTCTTTTTCTTGGTGAGCTTAGCTAGGGGGTCCATCAATCTTGTTTATCCTTTCAAAAAACCAGTTTTTTATTTCATTGATTTTTTTTGTATTATATTTTTGTCTTCTATGTCCCAAATTTGGGCTTTTATTTTGATGATCTGGATCCTTCTGCTGAAATTAGGGTTTTGGTGGTCTTACTTTTTCAGCTTCCTTAGGTGAGTTGTTAACTTGTGATCTTTCCATTTTCTTCATGTGTGTTCATAGTGATGTGAATTCCCCTCTTAGGACTGTCTTCATGGCATGCTAGAGATTTTGGTAAGATGTTTCTTTGTTTTCATTCTTTTCCAGTTATCTTTTAGTCTCTGTTTTGATTTCTATGTTGACCCAGGAGTTGTTAACACCATGCTATTTAGTCCATGTCATTGTGGGAACTTTGTTGGTATTGCTATTTATTTTTATTCCACTGTAGTCTGAGAAGATGCATGGTAGAATTTCAGTCTTATGGAATTTTTTATGCTTGATTTATGACTGAGGATGTGGTAATCTTAGAGTATGTTCCATGTGGTGATGAGTAGAATGTATATTCTATGGTTGTTGGGTGGAGTGCTGTAGGTATCAATTAAGTTCATTTGGTCAAGTGTCATGTTGAGATTCCAGATCTCCTTGTTGATTTTTGTCTTGTTGACCTGTCTAAGATTGTGAGTGGGGTATTTACGTCCCCACCTATGATAGTGTTAGAGTCAATATCTTTTTTTAAGTTTACTTAGAAGCTGCTTTATGAAAGTTGGTGCTCCTGTATTGGGTGCATATATGTTTAGGATGGATATTTCTTGTTGATGGATAGAACCTTTTATCATTATGTAGTAAGCTTTCTTATCTTTTTAAATTTTTGATAGCTTAAAGGGTATTTTGTCTAATATTAAGATTGCAACCACTGCTGTCTTTTGTGTTTCATTTGCCTGAAATTTTGTTTTCCATCCTCTTACTTTGAGTCTGTGAGCATCCAGTCTGGTGAGATGAGTCTCTTGGAGACAATATATTGTAGCCTCATGATGTTTTATCCAATTTGCCATTCTATGTATTTTCAGTGGTACATTTAGTCCATTCACATTCAGGCTAATTATTGAAATGGGAGAGTTTATTCCTGTCATGAGGTTCTTATAGAGTTTGTTGTTTTTGCTGCTGCTTGTTTATTTGTTTGTTGTCTTTCTTTTGATTTTTGGGTTGAGTTTTGTGTATTTTTAATCTTTTTCCTGTATTCTCGTAAAGGGCATTGTCATTATTTTTTCCCCTTCTTTTGTGTTTAATACTTTCTTAAGTTTTTCTTATAGAGGTGGTCTGGAGGCACCACTTCTGGAGGCAGTGTAAATTCTTAGGAACTGAATGTCTGGGATGGATTTTAATTCTCCATCACTGATGAAACCTAGCTTAGCTGGGTAGGTAATTATTGATTGAAATTGTTTATCTTTGAGAACTTTGAAGATTGAATTCCAAACTCTCCTAGTCTGAAGTGTTTCTATAGATAAATCTGCTGCTATTCTAATTGGTCTTCCCTGGTAGGTAGCCTGACCTCTCTTTATTGCTGCCTTTAGGGTTTTTTTATACCTACTTTGTGTAGGTGAATTGTTATGTGTCTTAGAGTTGGTCTTCTCATTTGTTGTTTTGCAGGAGTTCTCTGAATCTCTTGTCTTTGAATGGTCATGTCATGAATGAGATGAGTGCAGTTTTCTTAGATAATTCCATGGAATGTTTGTTCCAGGGTGATCTCTGTCTCTGTATCTGCCTCAGGGATCCCAATTAATCTTAGGTTAGGCCTCTTGAAATAATCGCTCATCTCTTGGAGGTTTTGTTTTGTCTTTTGAAGCTTCATTTCTGTTTTTAACAGTTTGGGTTAGGTCCATATTTTGGTCCTCAAGCTGAGATTCTTTCTTCTGCTTGGTTAATTCTGCTTTCCATGCTAATCAGTTTGCTATTTATTTTATTCACTGTATTCTTTGTTGCTGTTATCTCAGTTATCAACTGCTTCATTCTTTCCTCTTATCTCTCCTCATTTGTATTTCTTCTCTCTGTTAATATCTTGGATATCTGGGTTTGTGGTTTGAGACCAGTCATTCTGGAGGCTCTTCATTTTTTTGAGTTCTGAAGTCTGTATTCTCAAAGGCTGACCTCCCAGGAGTCTATGTAAGACTTACAGTCTTCCTTTGGTTTTTGCATTTGTGTAAGTTTTCCTCCCCAACCCCCTTTTTACCTCTTCTTTATTTCTGTTGTTCAGTGATGGGGGCAATAACTCAATCTCCTATTCTTCTATAAGTAGTTCTCTGGTTTTATTCAGTTCTGAAGTTTGACTGGGGGTGGGGTTCTATGCTTTTTCAGTTTTGAGATTGAATTAATGGGGTAATTGTGATTCAGAAGCTATCTGCAGATCCTAGTAGCAGTTGACAGATATGTGAACCCCCTGGGACTCACTTCCCACTGCCTTACAATCTGTCCATGCAGTGGGGGTGTCTGTTTGCCACTGAAAGCAAAATGAGATAAGAAAAGGGAAAAGAATGGAAAAAAGGTAAGAGGAAAACAAAAAGGAGATGGGGAGAAAGATGAAGAAGAGGGCAAACAAACTGGCATACCAACTAACAAATAAACAGAGAGACAAAGACAGAAAAAATAAAAAACACAAAAACATACAGACTATCATACAAACAAAATCCCCCCAGTTTTGAGGGAGAGGTGTACTCTTCCTCAAAAATACCCATACATAAACAAAAAAGTCTAAAAAAAATTTAAAATAACAGAAACAAAGCAAGCACAAAAGATAAACAAATATAGAGAGAAAGCGAGGGAAAAAAGCTAAAACTAAAACAAAAAAGAAGAAAAAAACTCTCTTTGTGGCCATTTCTGTAACTCCAGGTTCCTTTCAGACCTCTGCCTTAGGGAGCATCTTTGGTCTCCAGTCCCTCCCTTCCTCTCTCAGTGCAGGCTGATAGGGTTGCTCTCAGCATGGGTCAAATGCCCCACAGGCTACTGTGGGAGAAAGATGGATCAGATCTGGACTCACCCTACTCACTGCTGCTGCTGTCAAGTCTCCCACTCAGATCTTATGTGTCTGTGCCTGCTCCAGCATTGGGAAGCGGCATCTGTCTCTTGAATCTGAGGAGAAGATAGCCTCTGGGTCCCAAGATGGAGGCTGGATGGAGCTGGGTGGGGCAGTGCAGGTCTTTGCTCAGTCTGGGACTAGGAAGATGGTGCCCATTGGCATCTCGTCACCAGTGTTGGAGCTTTATTTCAGATTTCCACGATCTGCCTTCTGCCACAGTTCCTCTTGCTT
The DNA here is from genome assembly GCA_027257055.1 of Cephalopachus bancanus. NCBI lineage: Eukaryota > Metazoa > Chordata > Mammalia > Primates > Tarsiidae > Cephalopachus > Cephalopachus bancanus. The sequence goes on from JAPVLO010000007.1 coordinate 2,040,316, forward strand.
TTGCCCGGTCTACTGCTGCAGGTGATGGTGTGGGCTGGATGCCAGGTGGTGAGGGCTGGCTGTTCTCTGCAGCCTCCTCTCAAGAGAGGCCCAAGATCGACAGATGATCCAGTGTGCCTGGGTCTCCAATCTCAGGATGGTGGTGGGTTGCAGTGGCCTCCAGAGGAGAACCCCGAGTACATGATATTGAGTCTTCCCTCAGAGGAGCTTTCACTCACCTACCGGTACACTCTCACTTTTGCAAAGACTCTTACAGTCAGACCTGTTCCAGAAAAAAAACAAAAAAACCCCCCAAAACCCCTCAACTTCTATGTGTGTAGCTTGCAGAGGGGAATGGGGCACCCAGATTCCATGGGTGCAGGGAGTTTTACCCCTCCATACGTGTTCAGGGTGCCACCTATGATTGGGGGCTGGGTCCCCACTCTTTACCCTGCCCTGTAAGAAAAGCACAGGTCTGCTGCTCCACCAAGTGCCTGTTCCTCCTGAGCTCTGGCACCCACCACTGCTTTCCCATTGGGTTTCCTCTCACATGAAACTGACATTTGGTGCACTGTTGGGAGGGGGGTGACCAATCAGCACTCACTCCTCTCTTTCCTCAAACAAGATTTTCCTCTTCTGTGTGGTGCCTGTTGCCAGGCTGCTGGTGCAGGGCAGGGGATGAGGTGCCTGGAATTCTGTGCCTGTCGTGTCTTTCCAGAGCCTGTGTACTCAGAGAGACCTTCACTGGGTTCGTGATGATCAACCGATTTAAAAGTGCTCTGAATAACTCCATCTAAGCAAAGTGGAATCACGAGCCTCTGTCTTGCTAAGTGAGAACAGTGCAGATCTGCTGCTCCACAGTGGCCATATTGGCTACTACCTTTTTCTTGTATTTCTCATTTCACTGATAGTATTTTGAATTCCAGGTTTTCTGTTTGATCATTTTCCCTTTTAATTTCTCTGTTGAGTATCTCTAAACAATTTATCAATTTATTTTCTGTGTGTTTTCTTGACGTTTGCTTTGCTGACTTTTCTTAAAGCAGTTCTTTTGAACTCTTTGTTGGCCAGATTGTTTATCTATGTCTTTTAGGTCAATCCCTGTCATCCTGTTTGCCCATTGTGTGCGGCCATGTTTTCTGACTGTTTTTTACCTTCTGTGTTTGCAATGGAGTTATCATAGTTGTGCATATTATGGGAGTATGTGGTTACTTTTATGTTTTGCACAGGTATGACTTTGCCCACATCTTGACAAATTAGGTGTTGATTCCAGTCTTGGCAGTCTTGCTTTGTTTGTAACTATTCTTTTTTAGTGAGTTTGCCATCACATTCTGAGTGAACTGAGTGTTCTGTTTCATTTCAGCACTAGCATGTGCCTTAGGCCTAGATTAAATGAGTCTCCATCTTTGATGCAGTGTCTGAACTGTATGGCTGGGCCTATGAGAGATGCATGGGGGACACCCAGGCTGTGTGGGAGAGTCGGTCAGTTTCATTCATCTGAAAGAGATGTGGAATGTATTTCACACCACATGGCAACTAGGTACAGCTTCCTTGCTTGGTGTGGTGTTTTTTTCCAGAAGGGATGAAGGGCCACAGCTGACTTATATGTGCTACCTCTGGTAGCCCCAAACCCTCTCTTTATCTTAGTTGGTCTCAGGTGGTTCAGCCCCATTGGTAATGTTGGTGTTCCCCATGGCCAATAAAGAAGTGCTTCCCCCATGCAGAAACCAAGGCTGCTGGAGAAACCAGATGTCTCTCTCCAGCTCACTTTGTCCAGTATAGAAAGTGTGAATCCAGGGAGACATTGTACTTTTGGTAGTGTAATGACTAGCAGTGAGTAGTAGTCTCACAGTTACAGATAACTTATCTTTTCACAATCCTCCCCTGATTTAATTCTCTTTTGCAGTTCAAAGGAACTTCAGAGACTGACCTCTCTGTTCAGATTTTGTTAGTACTTCTGAAAGTAAATCAAGGTGTGAATGTTTGTTCCAGTGGATTTTTCTGTGGTGGTACAAATACTAAAGAGACCTACTCCACTGACTTACTCCGCTTTATTTTTTCCTAGATTAATCAAATTTTTATCTTTTGAAAGTTTTAGCTCTAATACACATACAACCCACTCTGCAATATTTGCTTTGCAATGATATTCTCCCAGTGTGTATGTTCTCTTCTCATGTTTTTCACAGGATCTTTTGGAGAGAAGTTTTAAAATTGGATAAAGTTTTATGGTTCTCTACTGGTTTGTGTTTTGACCGTTGCGTGTGAACAAACTTTACCAAACACATAGGTCACAACTCTAGGAGTTTCTTCTTAGAGTTTATGATTTTTATGTTTCATATTTAGCTCCATGGTTCCCATTGAGGTAACTTTGGGATGAGTTGTGGATTGATTGGCTTAAACTTAATTTTCTTGACTCAACAACATTTGTTGGAAAGACTACACTGAACAGCTGTGTTGTCTATCCAACTTTAATGCAGATATATGCCTGTGTCTAATTCTTGGATTTCTTGTTATTTTACATTGGTCTGTTTATTTACATTGATGTGCATCTACAGTGCTTTGTTCGCCACATAGTAGGTTTGACTCATCAAGTAGTCTTAGACCTCCAAATTTTTCTCAGAGTAGTTTTGTCTAACTCAAAGTCAGCTACTAATATATTGCTTTGTATTTTCATGTAAATTTGAGAATCAGCTTGACAATTTATAGCCCCAAATATTTTAAAATCTAGTGGGATTTTTGTTTGGGATAGCATTGAATCTATAGATGGTTTTGGGGGAGATTTGATATCTTACCTATATAGAGTCTTCCAATTCATGAATATGATATAGATAGCCATGTCCTTGGGGCTCGTTGTTTCACATGCCTTTCACATTTATAGGCCATTCCATTCAAAACCACAAAACACAGACACTATTTTCTAATGTATGTGGAATATTTGCGAATATATACACCACCTTCTGGGTCATTAGACAAGGCTTTCATATGCTTGAAAGTACTGTAGTCATACCAAAGGTATAGGCTGGCCACCATGGGATTCAATTAAAAGTCAACACCAAAAGATCTATGGAACATCCCCAAACATGTGCCAAGTAAATAAAACTCTTATAATTAAGTCATGGTTCAAAGATGACAGGACAATAACAATTAGATAGTATTTTGAACTGAGCAAAAATGAAACACAAAAAGGATTATTTATGAGATCAAGTGTTTATGACAGTACTATTTATGGTAGCAGCTAAAAGTTATGAAACACTTTGGGATAGACCTGACACAGATACAGTCAAACCGTAGGTGACAGCGTGGACTGGGCCTCAACACATTGACTGTACTTTTTCCCACCCTTCCTCTTTCAATTGGGACCTCTCAATTGGCTCAACCAAAGTGGATAGCAAAGGGCAAGGGAGAGTGTGAATAAAGTTCATAAAGACCAACTTTACCAGTCGGAGTGAGTGGAGAAGTTTGGACAATGAGTGCCAAGCAGCACACGGACACAATCCAGAATAATGCTGAAGCTTTAAATTATAACCTCCCATGCATGGTCAGCAAATCACTGCAGATAACTTGGGTGCATGTGGGTCCCAACTGAATATAGTGTCCACTCTGTGGGAAGACAATGCTTGGGGGCCACCGTCATGAGCTGATGAGCACAGTGTTTGTACCAGTGAGTGTTACCCAAGAAGATAATTTGGCTGTCCAGCTCAGATGAAGACAAAACTATCATCAAAAATTTTCATGAGCACTGGTCACACATCGCATTTCACCTGTCACCCAGAGGATCTCCATAAACACTACCTCACACTTGAGCTACTACCCTATATCTGCCACATCAATGATCAATGGGATTTATTTATTTATTCATTTATTTATTTATTTATTTTGAGTTGGAGTCTCACTCTGTCGCCCAGACTGGAGTGCAGTGGCCGCTCCCGGCCACCACAGCCTCGACCTGCTGCGCTCCGGCGATCCTTCCGCCTCAGCCTTCCAAGTAGCTGGAATTACAGACATGCGCTACCATGCCCAGCTGATTTTTTGATTTATTGTTGAGATGAGGTCTCGCTGCCCAGGCAGGTCTCGAACCCGCAGGCTCAGGCAATCCACTCACCTCAGCCTCCCAAAGTCGCGGGATTACAGACTGAGCCACCGAGCCCGGCTTGGGATTTATTTTTTATTTTATTTATTTTTTCTTTTTCTTTTTTTGTTTTTTGAGTTGGAGTCTCACTCTGTCATCCAGACTGGAGTGCAGTGGCCGCTCCCGATTACCGCAGCCTCCACCTGCTGGGCTCCGGAGATCCTTCCGCCTCAGCCTTCCAAGTAGCCGGAATTACAGGCATGCTCTACCATGCCCAGCTGATTTTTTGATTTATTGTAGAGATGAGGTCTCGCTGCCTAGGCAGGTCTCGAACCTGCGGGCTCAGGCAATCCACTCACCTCAGCCTCCCAAAGGTGCGGGATTACAGACTGAGCCACCGAGCCTGGATTGGGATTTATTTTTTAAATTCTATCCACCCCAACTCATAGTTGTGTTTTTTCCTCAAGAGCTTATTTCTATTTTGTAAGCAGTCACTGTCCCCAGTGACTCTCTTTTTTTTCTGATTAGGCTTCCAGGTGACAATGTTGATTCATACTTTGCATCTTGCACAGTGCTTTCCAGAAATATAAATCAACAGGACTTTAAAGCTTCCCCCCCCCATGCCTTTACACTGTGACCATGTATTCAGTATCAGATCATGAACAAAGGTAAACAGGTAAAATCCTCTTTCTTTCCTTGAGGCAATTTGTATATTGTCATCTCTACACAGACATTTCTGATGCTTCGTCTACATTTTTGAAGCTTACTAATACATTTTTTTGTATGTGCCTGTGAATTTGAGAATCAGCTTGTCAATTCATCTCCCCAAATATTTTATTTGTGTGTGTGTGTGTTCTTTTTTTATTTCATTTTTTTTTTTATTTTAAAGATGTGGGGTACAATTCAGGTTTAGGTATACAAATGTTCATTATGCAGGTACCCTTGTTGATGAGGTTTGCCCCTCCCTCCCCTAGCATTTTCCCTCAACTGGCAATCACCCCCCGCCCTTGCCTAGCAATTTCGCACTATTGCCAATCCCTTTCTTACAGTATTATGATAATTGTTCAAGGTTCGCTTATAAGTGAGAACATATGGCACTCTGTTCTTTGTTTCTGTGATATATCACTGTGTAAGAATCTCCTCAAATATTTTAAAGCCTAGTAGAATTTCTGGTTGGGATAGCATTGAATCTATAGATTGTTTTGGCAGAGATTTCATATCTTACCTGTATGATATCAAATCCATGAACATATATAGCTAGCCATGTACTTAGAGTTCCTTAATTTTTTTGAAGTATATGTATTGTTCACCTTTATAGACCATTCTGCATTTGGAATGTTTTCTACACCCACTATGCTTTAACAGGTGCAATCTCAAATGTATGACTGGTTTCTGTGTTCCAAGCCCCAATCTAAAGCTCAATATTTATGCCTTAATTGCTCTATTCATTTGTATTGTGTTAAGAGGAAACATTTTTTATTTGTTTTCAATTTTGTTTTCATTGCCACTGTTTCTGTTAAATGCTTTTGACATATAGCTTGTTGCCTCAATGTAGGCCTTAAGTGATTACTTATCACCTTGAAAATTGCTTGGCAATATCTGTGTGTGTGTGTGTGTGTGTGTGTGTGTGTGTGTGTGTGTGTGTGTGACTTTGATGTACCTGCATGATGGAAATCCACTATGTCTAACGTTTAGGTGCACATCTTTTTTGTCTCCTTTTAAAAATATATATTTTATGGTATATTTCAGAATGAAGATATTATAAGTATTTAGGATGATGCAAAATTGCCTTTAAATGTTTTTCCACTTATTGATATTTTAAAGTGTTTTATGCTTTAGCTATACTTAAATTTTGTTGAACATTGCAATCATTTTTTAAATCCTAAAACAAAAATGCCAAGATATGTACAGAATGTATGTTTTGCAGGATATACAGTATTGTAGATTTTCTGTTTATGGAGTCTCAACTTTTTAAATTGTTATATATAGGAAATAATTTCTCCATGTGACTCTTTAGTTTGAGTGATATCACATGTGTTTTTAGACACATTGAGTATAAAATTCAAATGGGTTTTTATTTTTTTTCTAAGTTATTTGTGAATTAAATTCAAAGAAGAGGGAAACATGCAGAGGTTAAAGAGAAACTCTTTATATTTCTGGTTGGTGGGCCACCAGAAATTTCCTTAGAGGAAATAAGTGATATACCTCAAATGTATTCAGTTTTAAACACAATTTTCAGCTCTGGGTAGTGAAATAGAGAATACATGCATACGTTTTCATCATAAATGTGAACTGTGTGCTAACAAAATTTGTCAAACTCACGGTTTACAGAACTCACTGTATACCTGTACTTAAAATACTACATTTTAAGTAGTGTGGTAATTTGCATATGCCAGTCACTGTATGCTTTTTCTGTCAGGGCAACTAGTTTTTCTAATGGTGGATGCTCTATTTGGGGATGGCGACTCAGTGTTTGACTCAGGAAGCCATTTCATAGAGATGGCCAGCAGAAGTGCTTTAATGGCATCATCTCAATTAACACCTGAAATATTGTTAATTGCCAAAGTGAAGCTCATGAGTGGATATTTATTAATGAGACTGGTAGCTTACAAATCAGCATGATAAATTTTAGAATTGTATGAAAATTTAAAATCTGTAAACCTGCTAAAATATTTTAGAGACAGCAGACAGATGCATAACTCTTGCATAAACTTGTATAAACAGGATATAAGAATCTGGGTGTGGCTTATAGTATATGCTTAGGAATGGCACCGGGGGCTTAGACCTTATATGATTCTGTCTCCATCCACTGGTTTAAGGGATTTTGCCTCCAAAAGATTGAAAATCTGTTGAGAATGAGCTTTTCATGTCAGGTGATTCTAGGAGCACCTACAAGAACAGAGAGCTTACAGGAGTTTTTGAACTGTTTGTGCCTACCTGCTGTAGAATGTTTTGTTAAATGAATATCTGCATGTGTGAAAGATTTGGTCTGAGACCTACTTTCATTACTGCGGGGGGCCAACCCCCAAAAAGAGATTTAGAGGGTCCCTGGAAGGTGGGGCAGCGTCAGTGAATATTCTGGAGAAATAAGGAGAAAGAAAGAGACTGGACTCTGTCTAGTGCAGAAGCCGATTCTGTAGTAGGGATAGATATTAAAAGAAAGATGGAGGGATAGATATAAAGAGGAAGAAAGAGAAAGAAAGAAAGTGGACAACTGTTCAGTGAAATGAGCAGAAACTGTTTATTGGGACCAAATGTGAGTCTTTTATCCCAAATTTTCACATGTTAAATCACAAGACTTTCACGTGAACACAAAGCCAGGTGGATGAGGGGCGTCCCCCACCCACCAGGCGTTTTCCCAAGCATGAGGAAGGACAATCCCAAAATTATCTCACTGTTCCTTATGCTTGGTTTATATTCCTCAAAAGCAATATAACAATTCTAACATCATAAAATCCTAATAATCAATAACTTCTAAAACTTATGCATACCCAACACCTAATGACTGACTTAAATCTTAATACCTTTCTATTCTGTGCTAACTTTACCTGTATTATGAAAACACTCTTAATTATAGCTCAAACCAGTTCCTAAAGAATGTGGCCCAGTCCAAAGATCATGCTGGGCCATTTCCAGGAACAATTGATTATGATCTCTTAACAAAATGGCTATTCTAAAATCCTATGTATCTATCTTAATTTCTATAAAAGTTTCTAATTCCTAATCCTGATATGTAAGGCTGATCATCAGCAATAAAGCTTCTAAAATAAACCCAAATGCAAACTGTAATTGTACTAAAGCCAAAACTGCAATTAGTAGAAAGTGGGGACAATGAAATTTCTAAAGTTAGCTAAATTCTTATAAAACCTCAAAGTATCATGTATGATCATGCTTGGACTAACATAATTCCCTGATGTAGAGTAACCTATTCTATAATACTTTCTATGAATAAAATAAATTCAGCTTCTATTGTAAGTAGAAAAAACTTACACTAATTGTAACTAAAGAACCGGTTTAAAAGAATGCAGCCCAGCCCAAAGTGGATGCTGGGCCCTTAGGAATGTGGCCCAGTCCAAAGTTCATGCTGGGCCATTTCTGGTAACCCTAGATAATCATCTATACCATCTAAAGCTGGAAATAGCTCTCTAAATGTATATACTAATTCTACAAATATACTTTTAAATCTTATAAAGAAGCTTGTATCATGTACAAGAGGCTCCCAAATATGACCTGAGTTTGAATTATATCTAATACCTAAGCTGAAACCACAGTTTTATGGGAAACAGGAATAAAGGGTTTCTAGAGTGAGCCATGCCTGTCACAGTCACAGAGCCTTCAGCTTAGATCAGCAGAGTTCCTTTAGGTACTTGCGCTGCATGGTAAAAGGAGGAGGAAAATGGGGTCAATGGCTCCTGAACACATCCTAGTGGTCTCGGGGTCCACGGCCCTCCCTGATCCCTAACGCTCAGTGGGCTCCATGGCTGGCTCCCAACACATTACCAACTAGTAACATGATTATAAAGGAATAGCTAGCCTTCACTTAACCCACACTTCTATTATTAATTATAAAGATGTAGGGTACATTTCAGGATTAGATATACAAATGTTGATTATGAAGGTACCCTTGTTGAGGTATGTCCCTCTCTCCCCTAGCAGTTTCCCTCAACTCCCAATCCCATCTCCCTCCCCTGACAGTTTCCCACTACTGCCAATCCCTTTCTTATAGAATTATAATTTTAACCTATACTTCTAATGTGGCTATTCCTACTACCAAAAAACACTTACTAATTATGCATGACTAAGTTAGTTTAGGACAGATTGCAATATTCACCTTCATTATAAGGAGGATCAGCTAGCCACTTGTTCCATGAGAGAAGTCATATCTCTGCCTCCAACCATCTTATCAAGTTATTATTTCAAGTTTCAGGCGATACTATTCCTGCAAGGAGTTCAGATAACATCTATGGATGTCTCATGATGCTTTTGTAGATAATTTTCCCAAGCAACTTAGTATATACTTAAGCAATCCTGACCTGTCACCTAGCTCTGAAGGGTAATTGAAGTATCTGCCATAAAAGACATCTAGAATATCCAGTCAGTCATTCAATAAGGTTATCTGTGCTAGAAACTCTAATTCTTACCTTGTGGGTGGTCTAAACATTTTTCTCTGATATGATTTATTATTAGCATATTTTGCATAATCAACCCAAGCAATTCCTATACTAGCCTTCATTTTTGTAAAAGGTACTCTTTTTTCCTAAGGCCTGGTTAGATTTCCATGGGCCTTAAGTCATTCTTGAAGGACATAAGTACACCCACCTAGGACTTGAAGGTTCATTTCAAGGACTATTAGCCCAGGTCAAGTAGATTTGATCATTCAAATGCCAGCCTTTCTTTCCAAACAGGATGAAAGCATAACATAATATTAATGTCTCTCTGATCTATTGATCAGAGTCCAAAGTGGGTTTCCAGAGCAGGGATTTACTTAAAGACATAAGAAATACCACTTCATACAATGTTTCCAAGATGTTTTTCTCACAAGTTTCCACAGTGAGAATGTTCAGTAACTAACTATGTTTAGGAAATTCAGGGTCTTTATGCTTGGGTCTTTATTTAGAGAATCTCCATGTTTATTCGAATCATAGAAATGTGTGCAATAATTTTGATTTAATATCTTAGCTATTGTAAATAGAGTTGTAATAAACATGAACATACATATTTCTCTTCACCATATCTTTCATTTTTTTGGATATTCCCAGTAGTGGGATTCATGGATTATATGGTGGCTCTATTTTTAATGTTTTAAAAGAAATTACCATATTGTTTGACATAATGGCTGTACTAATTTATATTTCTAGCAACAGCATATGAATATTTCTTTTTCTCCATATCTTTGCCAATATGTACTTTCTTTTGTATTTTTGGTAATATTTATTCTAACTGAAATGAGGTGGATTGTCATTGTGGTTTTGATTGGCATTTATGTGATGTAATGATTAGTCATGTTGAGAATTTGTTTGTTTATATACCTGGTGGCTATACATAATTTGAAAAAAATATCGATTCAGGTGTTTTGCTCACTTTTGAAGTAGGTTATTATCATTATTTTGGTGTCAAGTTTTTAAAGTTTCTTATATGTTGTGGACAGTATCCCTTTGTCAGAAGTATGTTCTTTAAATTTTAATTTAATTTAGTTTTAGAGTTATGGAGTACATGTGAGGATTTATTACATAAGTAAATTGCATTCAATGAGGTTTGGGCCTCTATCAAGCACCCTTTCCCTGTTACTAGACCTGTACCCAGTGTGTTGCTATGTTCCTTATCCCTCCTCCCTTCCTCCATCCTTTAGCAGTGTTCAGCATCTCTTGTTTCTATCTTTGTGTTCATGTGTCCAGTGGTTAGGACCTTCTTATGAGTGAGAACATGCAATATTCCGTTTTTTGTTTCTGTGATAGTTTGTTGAGAATGACAGTTTCCATGTAGCACAAAGACATCATTTTGGTCTTTATGGCTGCATAAGTATTCCATCATGTATACATACCACAATTTCTTTATTCAGCCCACTTTCTTTTTTTAAACCAATTTTATTTATTTTCTATTTTTTTAATTTTAAAGATTTTGCATACAATTCAGAATCAGGTATACAAGTGGTTATCATATAAGTAAAGTTTGGGCCTTCCTTTGGTCCCCACTTTGCCTGGTTTGAAATCAGGTGCCCTTATTTATGTTGTGTTTTCAACACCCACCAGCAGTATCCCACTGCCAATCCCATTCTTACAGTATTATGGTAACTGTTCAGTGTCTGTTTATGAGTGAGAACATGTGGTACTCTGTTCTTCATTTCTGTGATAGATCACTGAGTATGACAGGCACTCTAAATCCATCAAAGTTGCTGCAAAGTTCATATGTTTGTCCTTCTTTACAGCTGTATAATATTCCATTGTGCATATGTACCACATTTTTTATTCAGTCCAGTTTCAATGGGTAGCACAGTTGGTTCCATATTTTGCTATTGTGAATAATGCTGCAATATACATGTGTGTACAGGTATCTTTTTTGTAGAATGATTTTATTTCCTCTGGGCATATTCTGGTAGGGGCTTTGCTAGGTCATAAGAGAGGTCAATGTCTAGGTTTTTCAGAAATCACCACATTGTTTTACAAAGAGGGTGCACTAGTTTGCATTCCCACCAGCAGTGTACAAGCATTTCTTTTTCTCCGCATCCTCACCAGCATCTGTTGTTGTTTGTTTTACTAGTGATGGACATTCTTACTGGGGTTAGGTGTTGGGAGCCGGTTGTGGAGGCCTGCCTGAGCATTAGGGATCCAGGCAGGCTGTGGACTCTGAGACCGCTAGGACGAGTTCAGGAGCTGAAGACCCATTCCCTTTTCCCTTCTTTGCTGTTTTGGCACGCTCCACTAGCAGGGACTCTGATGATCTAAGCATGAAGTTCTGAGAGTACGACAGGCATGGCTTACTTTAGGAGTCCATTGCTCCCGTTTCTCACAGACTGTGGTTTCGGCTTTAAACTTAACATAATTCAAACTCAGGTCACATTTGGGAGTCTTTAATATGGTACAAGCTTCTTTAAATATTTAATAGTATATTTGTAGAATTAGTATATACATACAAAGTGCTGTTTCTACCTTAATAATACAGATAAATATCTAGAGCTACTAGTAAACGGCCCAGCACAAACTTTGGGCTGGGCTACATTTCTAAAGGCCCAGCACAAGCTTTGAGCTGGGCCACATTCCTAAGAGCCCAGTGCATACTTTGGACTAGGCTGCTTTCTTTTAAACCAGTTTTTAGCTACAGTTAGTATAGGGTTTTTTCTACTTATTATAGAAATTGAATTTATTTTATTCATAGAAAGTATTGTAGAATAGGTTATGCTACATCAGTGAATTATGTCAGTTCAAGCATGATCAAACATGATATTTTGAGGTTTAATAGGGATACAGCTAACTTTAGAAATTACATTGTTTCCATTTTCTACATTTGCAGTTTTGGCTTTAATACAATTTACAGTTTATATTTGGGTTTTATTTTTTAGAAGCTTTATTGCTGATGATCAGGATTAGGATTTAGAAACTCTTATAAAAGTTAAAAAAGATTTATAGGATTTTGGAGCAGCCATTTTGTTAAGAGGTTGTAATCAATTTTTCCAAGAAATGGCCCAGCGTGATCTTTTGACTGAGCCACATTCCTTAGCAATTGGTTTGGGCTATAATTAAGAGTTTCAATAGTGTAGGTAGAATTAGCGTAAAATAGAGAGGAATTGGGATTTAGGTTGGATATTAGGTGTTGTGTATGCATAGGTTTTAAAAGTTATTGATTATTAGAATATTATGATATTAGAATTGTTGTATTGCTTTTAAGAAATATTAGCCAAGCTTGAGGAACAGTGAGATAGTTTTGGGATCCCCATTCATCATACTCCAGGAAACACCTGGTGGGTGGGAGATGCCCCTCATCCACCTGGCTTTGTGTTCATGTAAAAGTTTTGTGATTGTTCTTCCTCATGCCTGAGGAAACACCTGGTGGGTAGGGGACACCCCTCCTGCACCAGGCTTTGTGTTCATGTGAAAGACTTGTGAGACTGCCTGTGTAAAATTTGGGGATAAATACCTGCTGTAAGTTTCAATAAATGGCTTCTGCACTAGACAGAGTCCAGCTTCTTTCTTTCTCCCCCAGTCTCTTTCTTTCTTTTAATATCTATCCTTCCAGAATAATCGCTGATGCCATCACACCTTCCAAGGGACCCTCTAAATCTCTTTTTTGGGGGCTGGCTCCCCAAAGTTAGGTGGTATCTCAATGTGATTTTGATTTACATTTCTCTGATGATGAGTGAGGCTGAGCACTTTTTCATGTGTCTGTTTGTTGCCAGTATGTCTTCTTTAAAGAAGTGTCTATTCATGTCTTTTGCCCACTTTTTAATGGGGCTGTTTGTTTTTTCCTTTCAGCACATTTGAGTTCCTTGTAGATCCTGGATGTTAGACCTTTGTCAGATATACAGTTGGAAAATATTTTTTCTCATTCAGTGGGCTGTCTCCCCACTGTCTTGATTGTTTCTTTAGCTTGGCAAAAGCTTTTCAGTTTGATGAGATCCCACTTGTCTATCTTATCGCTTATGACATGTGTTATTCAGTCCACTTTCGATGGGCATCTAGGTTGGTATCATGTTTTTACTATTGTGATCAGCGCTGCAATGAACATATGTGTACAGGTGTCTTTTTGGTAGAGTAGTTGATGTTCTTTTGAGTATATTCTCAGAAGTGGAATTGCCAGATCATATGGTATCTCAGGTTTTAGTTCTTAGAGAAAATGCCAACCTGCTTTCCACAGAGGTTGAACCAGCTTGCGTTACCACCAACAGTGCAGAAGCATTTCCTTTTCTTTGCAGCCTGGCCAATACCTGTTGTTTTTTGACTGTTTAATAGACCATCCCACCTGGTTTGAGGTGGTATCTCATTGTAGTTTGATTTGCATTTCACTGATGATTAGTAAAGGTGAGCATTTTTCCATATGTTTGTTGGTTGCTTGTATGTCTTTCTTTGAGAAGTGTCTATTCATGTCCTTTGCTCACTTTTTAATGGGGCCTTTTTCCCCCCTTTTTGATTCATATGAGTTTCTTGTAGATCTTGGATGTTAGGCCCTTGTCAGATGCATAGCTTGCAAATATTTCTTCCTATTTTGTGAGCTGTCTCTTTGCTCTTTTGAGTAAAGAGTAAACTTTTAAGTTTAATATAGTGCCAGCTATCAATCTTAGCTTTTGTTGCATTTTCTTTTGAGGACTTTGCCATGAATTCTTTGCCTATTTTGAGGTTCAGGAGTTCTCTAAGTTTTCTTCTAAGATTCTTATAGTTTGAGGTTTCACATTTATGCTCTTGACCCATTTTTGATGAATTTTTGTATATGGTGATAGGTAGGGTGTTTCATCCTTCTGCATGTGACTAGCCAGTTTTCCCAGCATCATTTGCTAAATATGAAATGGTGGGTTTTTTAAAATCAGTTTTGTCAGTGAAAGGTTCATGGTTTTATTTACGGATTCTCTGTCCTGTTCCATCATTCTTTGCATCTATTCCTGTGTCAGTACCATGCTGTCTTGGTTAATGTAGCCCAGTAGTACATTTTGAAGTCTGAAAGTGTGATGCCTACAGCTTTGTTTTTTCTGCTGAGGACTGCTTTAGGTATTTGGGCTCTTTTTTGCTTTCATATAAATTTCTGTTTTGTCTTTTGTAGGTCTGATAAAAAAATGATGCTGGCAATATAATAGATTGCACTGAATTTATAGATTGCCTTGGGTAAAATGGACATCTTGACCATATTGGTTCTTCCAATTAATGAGCATGGGATATTTTTCCATTTGCTTGTGTCTTCATTGAGTTCTTTGAATAAAGTTTTGAAATTATCATACAGGTCTTTCACTTCTTTTGTGATTTTTCTGTGGCTATTGTGAATGGGATTGTGTTTTTTATTTGGTTCTCAGCCTCCTTGTTTTCGGTGCATAGAAATGCAACTATTTTTTGCACATTGATTTTGTACCTTGAAACTTTACCAAACTTGTTTATCAGAACAAGAAGATTTGTGGTAGACTCTCTAGGGTTTTCTAGGTACAGAATCATACCATCTACAAAGTGAGATAACTTGACTTCTTCTTTTTCTATTTGGATACCCCTGATTTCTTTCTCTTGCTTAATTGCTTCCAGTGCTATGTTAAACAGGAGGGGTGAAAGTGGGCACCCTCGTTTTTGTTCTTAGGAGGAATGCTTCCAGCTTCTGCTCATTAAGCTTGATGTTGGCTGCAGGTTTGTCATAGAAGGCTCTCATTATTTTGAGGAATATTCCTTTGATTCCTAGGTGTTCTAGGATTTTTATCAATAAGGGATGTTGGATGGATGCCTAAATGTTCAAGGGTTTTTATCAAGAAGGGATGTTGGATTTTAACAAATGCTTTTTTGCATCAAATGAGATAATCATGTGGTTCTTGATTTTACTCCTATTTATGTGGTGTATTACAAATATCAATTTACGTTCCGGTAAGATAGCGATGGCATAGGTGGATTTGTGAGATTCTCCAAATGTGAGTTCCCAAAAAGACTCTTACTTTTCTTCCCCCACTCCCCTGCCCATCACTAGCCACACTGGTCCAAGGCCTGGGGACCTTCAGTCCCATGCAGGGCCAGATATTGCGGCCCCTGGCTGCTGCTACTCCACTATATGTGACTCCTGCCCATGCGGGAGTCCCGGGTCTCGGCTCCCTCCCTGCCTACATCATCTCACCCAGCACCCAGCTCCAAGCTGCCAGTCAGCCAGGGAGGCTCTGGGCACCTGCCCCTCAGAGATACCAGTCCCATTTCTGGCTGAAGTACCCTGTGAGGGACCCAGGGCCACTCTCGCCACCCACCATCTGCCCTTTGGAGCTCTGGAGCTCTGAAGCTCTGGAGCTCTGGTCCCAAACTACAAGCCTATATATCAAGATATTAATGGAGAGATTAAAAAGAATTGAGAAGACACAAGAAGAAACTAGGAAGGAGCTGATATCTGAGATAACAGTAATAAAGAATACTGTGAATGAAATAAATAGCAAACTGATAAGCATAGAAAGCAGAATTACCCAAGCAGAAGAAAGAATCTCAGAGCTTGAGGACCAAAATATAGAACTAACCCAAACTCTTTTTTAATTTTTTAATTTTTTATTTTTTGAGTTGGAGTCTCACTCTGTCACCCAGACTGAAGTACAGTGGCCACTCCCAGCCACCACAGCCTTGACTTGCTGGGCTCCGGTGATCTTTCTGCCTCAGCCTTCCGAGTAGCCAGAATTACAGGTGTGTGCTACCACACCCGGCTGATTTTTTTATTTATTGTAGAGATGAGGTCTCGCTGCCCAGGCAGGTCTCGAACCCATGGGCTCAGGCAATCCACTCACCTCAGCCTTCCAAAGGTGCAGGATTGCAGGCTGAGCCACCGAGCCTGGCTCTAACCCAAACTCTTAAAAGCACAGAAAACAAGCTCAAAAAGACAGAACAAAACATTCGAGAGATGAGCAATTACTTCAAGAGACCGAACCTAAGAGTAATTGGCCTTCCTGAGGTAGAAAGAGAGAGACCACACTGGAACAAACTTTTCATGAGATCATTCAAGAAAACTTTCCTTATATAATCAGTGATGCAAAAATTCAAACACAAGAGATTCAGAGAACCAAGCAAGACAACAAATGAGAAGACCTAGACACATAATAATTCACCTAAACAAAGTAAGTATAAAAGAAAAAATCCTAAAGGCAGCAAGAGAAAAAGACCAGATCACCTACAATGGAAGACCAATTAGAATAGTAGCAGATTTATCTACAGAAACCCTGCAGACTAGGAAAGCTTGGAGCCCTATCTTCAAAGTCCTAAAAGATAAACAATTTCAACCAAGAATAACCTAACCAGCCAAGTTAAGCTTCATCAGCGAGGGAGAATTAAAATCTTTCCCAGATATCCAATCCCTAAGAACTTACGCTACAACCAAACCACCTCTACATGAAACACTTAAGAAAGTACTAAACTCAGAAGAAAAGGAAAAAAGAACAACGTTCTTCACGAGAGTACAGGAAAAAGAATAAAATACACATGAACCAACCCCAAAACCAAAAGAAAGGCAAAAAACCAAGTGAAAGAACAACAACTAGATAAGAACTCTATGATAGGGATGAATTCTCACATTTCAATAATTAGCCTGAATGTGAATGGACTAAACGCACCACTGAAAAGACATAGATTCACAAAATGGATAAAATATCACCAGGAAACAATATACTGCCTTCAAGAGACCCATCTCACTAGAAAGGACATACACACTCAAAGTAAGAGGATGGGAAACAAATTTTCAGGCAAATGTAACACAAAAGAAAGTAGGAGTTGTGATCCTAATTTCAGAAAAAATACCATTTAGGTTATCAAAAATTTAAAAAGATAGAGAGGGCCACTACATAATGATAAAAGGTTCACTCCATCAATAAGAAATATCTATCCTAAACATATATGCACCCAACATAGGTGCGCCAACTCTCATAAAGCAACTTCTAGGAAAACTAAAGAAAGATATTGACTCTAACACCACCATAACTGGGGACTTTAGTATGCCACTCACAACCTTAGACAGATCATCAGGACAAAAAATCAGCAGTGAGATCTGGAACCTCAAAGTGACTCTTGACCAAATGGATTTAATTGATACCTACAGAACACTCCATCCAAAGACCACAGAATACACATTCTACTCATCACTGCATGAAATGTATTCTAAGATCGACTACATACTTGGCCATAAATCAAGCATAAGCAAATTTAAAAAGACTGAAATTCTACCATGCACCTTCTCAGATCACAGTGGAATAACAATAAACATTAACACCAACAAAGTCCCCCCAAAACCCACAAAGACATGGACACTAAATAGCATGATGCTAAACAACTCCTGGGTCAATGATGAAATCAAAACAGAGATCAAAAGATACCTGGAAACAAATGAAAATGAAGAAACATCTTACCAAAATCTCTGGGACACCATGAAAGTCATAGTAAGAGGTGAATTTATATCCCTACAAACACACATGAAGGAAATGGAAGGGTCAAAAATTAACAGCCTAACAAGCCACCTAAGGAAGCTGGAAAAGGAAGACCACAAAAACCCTAATTTCAGCAGAGGAATCCAAATCACCAAAATAAAAGCCCAAATCCAGGACATAGAAGACAAAAAGATAATACAAAAAATCAATGAAACAAAATGCTGGTTCTTCAATAAACAAGATCGATGGTCCCCGAGCTAGACTGACCAAGAAAAAGAGAGAAAAAAACCAAATAAGCACAATCAGAAACACAAAACATGAAGTCACATCTGACCCTGAAGAAATAAAAAAGATCATCAGAGACTACTATGTACACTTGTATGGAAACAAACTTGAAAAATGGAGGACTTTCTGTCATCACCCAACCTGCCTAGGTTGAAACAAGAAGAAATTGCGACCCTAAATAGACCAATGACAATCAAGGAAATTGATTGCATAATAAAAAAACTACCTACATAGAAAAGCCCTGGACCAGATTACTTTCCAGAAGAATTCTACAAGACATTTAAGGAGGAGCTGATTCCAATCCTACTGAAGGTATTTCAGGTGATTGAGAAAGATGGAACTCTCCCCAAATCATTTTATGAAGCTAACATCACATTGATACCCAAGCCAGGTAAAGACCCAACAAAGAAAGAGTACTACAGGCCAATATCTCTGATGAACATACATGCTAAAATTCTCAACAAGATCCTAGCAAACTGGATTCAACAACACATCTCAAAAATCATCCATCATGACCAAGTAGGCTTCATCCCTGGGATGCAAGGCTGGTTCAACATTAGTAAAACCATAAATGTAATTAAATACATCAACAGATGTCAAAACAAAAACCACATGATTATATCATTAGATGCAGAAAAGGCTTTTGATAAAATCCAGCACCCCTTCTTGCTAAAAACCCTTGAACATCTAGGCATACGGGGAACATACCTCAAAATAGTAAAAGCTATCTACGAGAAACCCACAACCAGCATACTCCTAAACAGACAAAAATTGGAACTATTTCCTCTGAAAACTGGAACAAGACAAGGATGCCCACTCTCACCCCTCCTTTTCAACATAGTATTGGAAGTCCTTGCTAGAGCAATCAGAGAAGAGAAGGTAATCAGTGGTATCCAAATAGGAAAAGAGGAATTCAAATTATCTCTCTTTGCAGATGACATGATTGTGTACCTTGAAAACCCAAGAGACTCTGTCAAAAACCTCCTTACACTGATAAAGGCCTTTGGCAAAGTCTCAGGATATAAAATAAATGTGCAAAAGACAATCGTATTTCTTTACACCAATAATAAACAAACAGAAACACAAATGAAAAGCACAATTCCATTCACAATAGCCACAAAAAAAAAAAAAAAAACGTAATACCTTGGCATCTTCCTAACCAGAGATGTGAAAGGCCTTTACAATGAAAACTACAAAACTCTGCTCAAAGAAATCAAAGATGACACAAACAAGTGGAAAAATATTCCATGCTCATGGATTGGAAGAATCAGCATTGTGAAGATGTCCATCTTACCTAAGGCAATCTACAGATTCAATGCAATACCCATCAAATTACCAGCAACATTCTTCTCAGACCTAGAAAAAAATGACACAGGAATTCATATGGAAACACAAATGACCAAGAATAGCCAGAACAATCTTCAGCAAAAAAAACAAAAAATAAAAAACACAGGCAGTATCACATTACCAGGCTTTAAACTTTACTATAAAGCTTCAATCATCAAAACAGCTTGGTACTGGTATAGGAACAGGCATATAGACCAATGGAATAGAATTGAGATTCCAGAAGCAAAACCTCAATTTCTCAGCCAACTCATTTTCGACAAAGCCTCCACCACCTACCATTGGGGACAGGAGAACCTATTCAGTAAATGGTGCTGGGAAAACTGGCTGACCACATGCAGAAGATTGAAACAGGACCCCTATCTATCCCCACACACAAAAATTAATTCCTAAATGGATCAGAGACCTAAATGTAAAACCTCAAACCATAAGAACCTTAGAAAATGAAGGACATACCTCATGGAAATTGGAACTGGCATACAGTTCATGAACAAAACCCAAAACCCACAGGCCATAAGAAAGAAGATAGACAAGTGGGACCTCATTAAACTGACAAGCTTCTGCAAAGCCAAAGGAACCATCAAGAGAGCAGGGAGACAGCCTACAGACTGGGAAAAAGTATTTTCCAACTCCGGGTCTGACAAAGGCTTAACATCTTGGATCTACAAGGAACTCAAACGTGCTGAAAAGAAAAAAACAAACAACCCCATTATAAAGTGGGCAAAAGTTATGAACAGACACTTCTCAAAGGAAGACATCCGAACAGCCAACAGACAGATGAAGAAATGTTCAACCTCACTAATCATCAGGGAGATGCAAATAAAAACCACACTGAGATACCACCTAACTCCAATCAGAATGGCAATTATCAATAACTCAAAAAATAATAGTTGCTGGAGAGGGTGTGGTGAAATGGGAACACTTCTACACTGTTGGTGGGTGTGTAAACTCGTGCAACCTGTGTGGAAAGCAGTGTGGCAATTCCTAAAAGCTCTAAATATCAACCTCCCATATACCCTGAAGAATTCAAATCACTCTATCAAAAAGATACCTGTACACGAATGTTTATTGAAGCATTGTTCACAATAGCAAGAACCTGGAACCAACCATGCTGTCCATCAAAAGAGGACTGGATTAAAAAAATGTGGTACATATACACGACGGAATACTATGCAGCCATCTCATACTATGCAGAACAAAATCATGAATTTTGCAGCAACCTGGATGGAACTAGAGTCTATAATACTGAGTGACCTCTCACAGAAACAAAGATCTGAGTATCACATGTTCTCACTCATATAGTGGACCTTGATCATCCAACATATTACCATAAGAAAATGACTGACAGTTGTGGGAAACTATGGTGGAGAGGGGAAGGGAGATGGGATTAATGGTAGCAAACATCTGTCTTGGGACGGGGAGACACCTCTTATCAACAAGGGTGCCTGAACAAGGCATATTTATATACCTAACCCTTAACTGTACCCCACAATATCATAATAAAAAATATTGATTTTAAAAAAAACCCCAATATTAATTTATGTATGTTGAACCAGCCTTGCATCATGGGAAGCTAAGATTGTCTGGAACTTTTTTTTTTTTAAAAAACATTAAAGATGGGCCCCAGTCCCTTCTGGCTTGTAGAGTTTCTGCAGAAAGAAGTTTGCTGCAATTCTGATGCATCTTCCTCAGTAGGTAGTTTATTCCCTCTCTCTAGTGTCCTTAGGATTTCTTTTTATTTCATGCTTACCTTGTGGAAATGGATTATGAATCTTGGGGATGGTCTTCTCATAGAATACCTCACAGGAATTCTTTGAATCTCTCGAGTCTGCATGGTTGGCTCTCTAGTGAGATAGGGGACTTTTTTTGGATGATTTCTTGGAAGACTTGGTCCAGGGTAGGGGGTTCTCAGTTTATTTTTTTATTTTTTTATCTAGATAAGGTTGCAACTGTTAAGTTGACCTTTTGTGGAGTTTAAAAAAATTTGTTTTTGATCCCTTATTGTGGTGTTTTTGTGCTTGGCCTTCATTTCCTCAGGGAAGTGTACAGATATGGGAACTCCCAAAGTTGTCCCTGGGCTTTTGAAGGTGGGAGAGGGAGGTAAAGTTGGTTGGAGAGGGCTAGGTCAGAATGGACCACTCTCTGGATCCCCCACTGTGGGCACGATTGGCTACCCAAGTAGAAAATGGTCTCCCTAGGTGCCATGGTTATGCTGAGGGACTGGCTGTCCTTTAGTACAAAAGAGTTCACAGGGAGTGAGGGAAGGTCAGGATGAGATGCCTCCATCCCACCACTCCAGTTTCCATTCCCTTGTCTGAAGTTGTCTGCACTCAGAATTCAAAAGTTTCTTTCCATAGCACTATTTTCCCCACAGGCTGGAGCTAGCTGGTCCACATTTTCAATCCCCAGCTATACACACTCATTGGTAATCTACAGGGGTATGGGTCTCCTTGGCTGCTGTGGCAGCACTGCAGAAGTGGCAGAGGTATCTGTTTTACAGGGGCATTCATGTGGTGAGAGAGGGGTCACCAGGATGATAGGGCTCCTCCTGGCTTCCCTTCCCTTGCTAGAGTCTAACTGTGTCCAGAACTAAAAAGTTCTTTCAGCAACAAGATCTATCTCTGCAGCTTGCCCCAAATTAGAGCTGTCTTCATCAGCAAAACTTGCCCTTGGGGCAAGTGAAGGTGACTGGGCCAGGGTTCTTTTCCTGTCCTGGAAGCTGGCTGCTGAGTGCTGTCTACAGGGATTGAGTTCTCAAAGATGGTTTGGCCACAGGTAATCATAATTGGAATAGGATCCCAGGTCCATGTGGGCTCAGGCAGCACATGGCTTTGCCATATCCAGGGCATTTTCTGTGTGGAACTGGAGTTTCATGAGGCTGGTGGGGCCTCCCAATCCATGGCAAGAGCAAGGGCTAATTTCTTGTAATCACCATTTCCTACATCCAGAAGCTGCTCTCTGTTTCCTATGCAAGACAGACACGGAAAGGGCTTCCTAGCAACAAAACAGACAGCACTTTCTCTCTCCTCTCTGCTTTCTGTGTGTCCCAATGGTCTTCTGTGGGTTGTGGAGTGTGTCCTCCATCCCACCTGCTGTGACTGCTTGTGGTCTCCAACTGCTGGGACTCTCTTCCTTGTTTTGCTCCAGGAGAGATGCACCAGTCAGTTGCTTTTAGGTGGTCATCTTGAATTTTCTTCACAGATGTATAGTTTGCAAATGTATTACTGTAGTGTGTAAGTTGTCTCTTTCCTCTAAAGATTGTTCCATTCACTATGCAAGTTTTATGTTTAATGTAATTCCACTTGTCTTTTTGGTTTTTGTTTCCCATGCTTTTGAAGTTTTATTTTTTTTAATATTTTGATTTTTTAAATTTTTTCTTTTAAACTTGTGGGGTACAATTCAGGGTTAGGTATACAGATGTTCATTAAGCGGGTAACCTTGTTGATGAACTGCCCCCCCCCGTCCACCATCCAGGCAGTTTCCCACTACTGCCAATCCCTTTCTTATAGCATTCTAATAATTATTCAAGGTCCACTTATGAGTGAGAACATGCGATACTCAGTTCTTTCTTTCTGTGATAGATTACTCATTATTATAGCTTCTAAGTCTATCCAAGTTGCTGTGAAGTTCATAATTTTGTCCTTCTTTATGGCTGCATAATATTCCATCATACATATGTACCACATTTAAAAAATCCAGTCCTCTTTCAATGGGCAGCACAGTTGGTTCCATGTCTTTGCTATCGTGAACAATGCTGAAATAAGCATGCACGTACAGGTATCTTTTTCATAGAGTGATTTGAGTACCTCCAGGTATATTCCCAGTAGGGGGATTGTGGGATCATATGGAACGTCGATTTTTAGATCTTTAAGGAATCACCACACTGTTTTCCACAGAGATTGGTACTCTTTTACACTCCCACCAACAGTGCACTCTCTTTTCCCTGCATCCTCTCAAGCATCTGTTGTTTTTGAGTTATTGATGATGGCCATCCTGACCGGAGTTAGGTGGTATCTCAGTATGGTTTTAATTTGCATTTATTTGATGACTAGTGAGGCTGAGAATTTTTCATGTATCTGTTGGTTGCTTATATGTCTTATTTTGAGAAGTGTCTATTCATATCTTTTGCTCACTTTGTAATGGGGCTGTTTGTTTTTTTATTCTCAGCACGTTTAAGTTCCTTGTAGATCATAGATGTTAGGCCTTTGTCAGTTATACATTTGGCAAATATTTCTTCCCAGTCTGTGGGTTGTATTCCCCCTTTCTCAATGGTTTCTTTGACTTTGCAGAAGCTTTTCAGTCTGATGTCATCCCACTTGTCTATCTTATCTTTTATGACATGGGCACTTGGGGTTTTGATCAAGAATTGGTTGCCAGTTCCAATTTCCTTAAGGGTTTCTCCTGAATTTCGTAAGGTTCTTATGGTTTGCAATTTTACACTTAGGTCTTTGATCCATTTAGAATTGATTGTTGTGTAGGGTGTTAGGGGTCCTGTTTCAATCTTCTGCCTGTGATCATCCAGTTTTCCCAGCACCATTTACTGAATAGGCTCTCCTCTCCCCCAGTGGTTGGTGGTGGAGGCTTTGTCGAAGATGAGTTGGTTGAGAAATTGATGTTTTGCTTCTGGATTCTCTATCCTATTCTTGTACCAATACCAAACTGTTTTGAGTATTGTAGCTTTACAATAAAATTTAAAGTCTGGGTTCATGATGCCTCCCACTTTTTTTTTTCCTGGGGATTGTTTTGGCTATTCATGGTTGTTTATATTTTCATAGGAATTTCTTATTGTCATTTCCAGGTCTGAGAAGAATGCTGCTGGAAATTTAATGGGTATTGTATTAAATCTGTAGATTGCCTTGGGTAGAATGGACATCTTAGCAATGTTGATTCTTCCTAACCATAAGCATGAAATATTTTTCCATTTGTTTGTGTCATCTTTGATTTCTTTGAGCAGTGTTTTATAGTTTTCATTGTAAAGGTCTTTGGCTTCTCTGTTTAGGAAATGCCAAGGTATTTCATTTTTTGTGGTTATTGTGAATGGGATGGTGGTTTTTATTTGGGTTTCTGTTTGTTTATTGTTTGTGTATAGACTGTCTTTGCACATTTATTTTTTACCCTGAGACTTTGTCAAAGTCCTTTATCAGTATAAGGAGGTTTTTTCACAGATTCTCTTGGATTTTTTAGCTATAGAATCATAGTCATCTGCAAAAAGGGATAGCTTGACTTTCTCTTTTTCTATTTGTTTACTCTTGATTCTCTTCTCTTGTCTGATTGCTCTAGCTAGGACTTCCAAAACTATGTTGAAAAAGAGGGGTGAAAATGGGCATCCTTGTCTTCTTCTGGTTTTCAGGAGAAATGGTTCCAGTTTCTGTCTGTTTGGTAGTATGCTGGCTGTGGGTTTCTCATAGATGACTCTTACTATTTTGAAGTTTGTCCTATCTATCCCTAGATGTTTGGGGGTTTTATCAAGAAGTGTTGCTGTATTTTATCAAAAGCTTTTTCTGCATATAATGATATAACCATGTGGTTATTTTCTTTACATTTGTTGATGTATTAAGTTACATTTATAATCTTGCAGATGTTGAAGCAGCACTGCATTCTGGGGATGAAGCCTACTTGGTCATGTTGGATGATTTTTGAGATATGTTATTGGATCTGGTTTGCTAGATGTTGTTGGGAATCTTAGTATCTATGTTCATCAGAAGTATTGGCCTGTAGTTCTCTTTCTTTGTTGGATCTTTACCTGGTTTGGGTATCAATGTGTCAAAGTGTCAGCTTCATAAAATGATTTGGGAGAGTTCCATCTTTCTCAATTGCCTGGAATACTTTCAATAGGATTGGTATCATTTCCTCCTTTTATGACTTGTAGTACTTTGCTGGAAAGTCATCTGGTCCGGGTTTTGTGTGTGTGTGTGTGTGTGTGTGTGTGTGTGTGTGTGTGTGTGTGGTAGTTTTCTTATGATATAGTCAATTTCCTGGATTGTTATTCATCTATTTAGGGGCTCAATTTCTTCTTGTTTCACACAACCTGAAGAGGTTGTGTGATGTCAGAAGCCCTCCATTTCCTTTAAGTTTTCAAGTTTGTTTCCATACAAGTGTACTTAGTAGTCTTGCATTTCTTCGGGGTCAGTAGTGACTTGTTCTGCTGCATTTCTGATTGTGTTTATTTGGGCTTTTTCTCTCTTTTTCTTGGTCAGTCTAGCTAGGGGTCCATCAGTCTTCTTTGTCCTTTCAAAGAATCAGCTTTTTGTTTCATTGATTTTTTTGTATTATATTTTTGTCTTCTATGTCCCAAATTGAAGTTTTTTTTTTGATGATCTGAATTCTTCTGCTGAAGTTAGAGTTTTGGTGGTCTTGCTTTTGGTGATTTGTTGGACTGTTAACTTGTGATCTTTCCATTTTCTTTATGTGTGTTTGTAGAGATATGAATTCTCCTTTTAGTACTGTATTATGGCATCCCAGAGGTTTTGATAAGATGTTTCTTTGTTTTCACTTTTCTAGGTATATTTTAATCTCTGTTTCGATTTCCATGTTGACCCAGGAGTTGTTTAACATTGTGCTATTTAGTTTCCATGTTTTTGTGGGTTTGGGGGAAACGTTGTTGGTGTTGATATTTATTTTTATTACATTGTGGTCTGAAAGGTGCATGGTAATATTTCAATCTTATGAAATTTGTTTTTTGTTTGATTTATGGCCGAGGATGTGTTCATTCTTAGAGTATGTTCCATGTGGTGACAAGTAGAATGTATATTCTGTGACTCTTGGGTGGAGTTCTGTAGGTATCAATTAAGTCCATTTGGTCAAATGTCATGCTGAGGTTCCGGATCCTTGTTGATTTTTGTCTTGTTGATCTGTCTAGGGTTGTGAGTGGGGTATTTAATTCCCCAGCTATGATAGTGTTAGAGTCAACATCTTTTTTTAGTTTATCTAGAAGTTACTTTATGAAAGTTGGTACTCCTATGTTGAGTGCATATATGTTTAGGATAGATATTTCTTGTTGATGGATTGACCTTTTATCTTTATGTAGTGAGCTTCCTTATATTTTTAAATTTTTGATAGCTTAAAGGGTATTTTGTTTTATATTAAGATCATGACTCCTGCTTTCTTTTGTGTTTCGTTGCCTGGAATTTTGTTTCCCATCCTCTTACTTTGAGCCTGTGAGTGTCCATTCTGGTGAGATGAGTATCTTGGAGACAATATATTGTAGCCTCATGATATTTTATCCAATTTACCATTCTGTGTATTTTCAGTGGTGCATTTAGTCCTTTCACATTCAGGTTAATTATTAAGATGTGAGAGCTTATCTTTGTCATGAGGTTCTTATAGAGTTTGTTGTTTTTGCTGCTGTTTGTTTGTTTATTTGTTTGTTGTCTTTATTTTGATTTTGGGGTTGAGTTTTGTGCATTTTTAATTTTTTCCTGTATTCATGGGAAGGGCATTGTCATTCTTTTTTTCTTTCTTCTGTGTTTAATACTTTCTTAAGTGTTTCTTGTAGAGCTGGTCTGGAGGCAGTGTAAACTCTTAGGGATTGAATGTCTGGGAAGGATTTTAATTCTCCATCACTGATGAAGCTTAACTTAGTTGGGTAGGTAATTCTATACTGAAATTGTTTGAGAACTTTGAAGGTTAGGCTCCAAGCTCTCCTAGCCTGAAGTGTTTCTATAGATAAGTCTGCTGCTATTCTAATTGTTCTTCCCCGGAAGGTAGTCTGAACTTTCTCTATTGCTGCCTTTAGGATTTTTTTATATCTACTTTGTATAGGTGAATTACTATGTGTTCACCTATACTTTGTATAGGTGTATTACTAGGAGTTGGTCTTCTCATTTGTTGTCTTGCAGGGATTCTCTGAATCTCTTGTGTTTGAATGATCATGTCATTGATGAGATGAGGGACGTTTTCCTGGATAATTTCATGGAATGTTTGTTCCAGGGTGGTTTCTCTCTCTGTATCTACCACAGGATTTCCAATTAATCTTAGGTTAGGCCTCTTGAAATAATCGCTCATATCTTGGAGGTTTTGTTTAATCTTTTGAAGCTTCTTTTCTATGTTTTTAACAGTTTGAGTTAGTTCCATATTTTTGTCCTCAAACTCTGAGATTCTCTCTTCTGGTTGGTTAATTCTGCTTTTCATGCTTATCTGTTTGTTATTTATTTAATTCACTGTATTCTTTGTTGCTGTTATCTCAGTTATCAACTACTACATTCTTTCCTTTTGTCTTTCCTCATTTATATTTATTCTCTCTATTAATATTAGGTTTGTGGCTTGACACCAGTCATTTTGAGGGCTCTTCATTGTTTGCATTCCAAAGTCTGTATCCTCAGTTGTTGACCTCCCAGGGGTCTGTCTAAGACCCATATTCTTCTTTTGGTTTTTCTTCATTTGTATAGTTTTCCCTCCCTGCTTTTTTACCTCTTCTTTAATTATATTGTTCAGTGATGGAAGGGTAACTTTTATTCCTGTTTGCTCAAACTCCTCTTCTTCCTTATGTAGATCCTCTGGCTTTGTTCAATTCTGAAGCTGGACTGAGGGTAGTGGGCTGTACTTTTTGCAGTTTTAGGATTTAATTGAGGGGGAGCTGTGATTCAGAAGCTATCTGCAGATCCTAGTATCTGCTGACAGGTGTATGGGCCTCCTGGAATCCACATCCCCCTTCCTTATAATCTGTCCATGCAGTTGGGGTATATGTTTGCCTCCTGAAAGTAAAATGAGGTAAGAAAAAAGAAAAAAATTGAAAAAGGAAGCAGGAAGATGAGAAGGAGAGAGAGAAAAAGAAGAGAGAAAACAGACAGACATACCAGTTAAAAAATAAACAGAGAAACAAAGAAAATATTTAAAAAACAAAAACATACAATCATACAAACACACAAACCAACAAAACCTCTCTTGATGCACTCTCCATCAAAAATACCCATACACAACCAGAAAATCTAAAAAAAGCATTAACATAACAAACCAAGTATGAAAATGTAATCAAAAACAGAAAGAGAGAAGAGAAAAAAACAAAAACAGAAAACAAAACAACAAAAACTAAAACAAAAAAACAAAACTCACTCTGTGTTTCTGTAACTCCAAGTTCCTTTCAGTTGCTGCCACTTTAAGGAGTGGCTCTAGTCTCCAGTCCCTCCCCTCTGCTCTCAGCACAGGCTGATAGGGTTGCTCTCAGCATGGGTCAGATGCCCCATGGACTACTGCGGGAGGAGGGTGGTTCAGATCTGGACTCATCTGGCTTCCTGCCACTGCTGTCAAGTCTCCAACTCAGATCTTAGGTGTCTGTGCCTGCTCCAGCATGGGGAGGGGCATCTGTCGCTCCAAGTTTGATGAGAAGATAACCTCTAGGTCCCAGATTGGAGGCTGGGAAGAGCTGGGCAGAGCAATGCAGGTCTCTGCCTGGTCCTGGAACAGAGAATATGGTGCCAGTTGGCATCTCCTCGCAGGTGGCAGGGCTCCTTTCCAGCTTTCCATGACCTGCTTTCTTCACAGATCCTGGGCTCATGCTGCTCTCCTGTCACAGGTGATGGTGTGGGCCAGGTGCCAGGAGGTGGGAAGCAGCTGTTTTCTGCTGCCTCGTCTCAGAAGAGCCCCCCAAACAGTAGATGATCCTTTGCACCAGGGGCTCTAATATCAGGGTGGTGGGAGGTTGCAGTCACCTCTGGAGAGAGCTCTGGGTGCATGAACCCAAGTCATCCCTCAGATGGACTTTCACTGGCATATAACCATTCATGCATAGAGTCTTTATGGACACTCAATGTTGCAGAAACTCTCACAGTTCAACCTGTTCTGTCACCATTTTGCCAGAAATCCTTAACACTGTGCCAGTTGCTGTGAAGGATGCCAAGTAAATAGAATGCGAGGTTTTATTTAAAACATTATTGTCCAGCTAAATATTCTGAAGCATTTTCTCCATGTTTTCTTCTACTGTCTTGTAGTTTTGGGTTTTACATTTAAATATTTAAGCTGATTTGATTTTTATATATGATGAGAAGTAGGAAGCTAGTCTCATCCTGCATGTGGTTATTCAACTTTCTCACCAACATTTATTGAAGAAATTATTTCTTCCCAATGTGTGTCATTGGCACCTTAAAATTATTTGGCCATAGGGTGTGAATTTACTTCTGGGCTCTCTATTTTCTTCCATTAATCAGTGTGTCTGCTTTTTTCCCTTAGTTGCATGCTGTTTGGGTAACTATAGCCAGGTAGTATATTGTGAAGTCAGGTGGTATGACATCTTCAGGTTTGATCTTTTACCTCAGAATTGCCTTGGCTATTCAGGGTCTTTGGGGGTTTATATAAATTTTAGGGTTGTTCTTTTCTATTTCTGTGAGGAATGTCATTGTTATTTTGATAGGGATAACATTAAATCAGTAGATAAATATGAATAGTAAGTCATATAGTAATATTAATTCATCTAGTTCATGAGCATGCTATCATAATTTACCATAACTACATCTTTTTACTGAGAAAGGCAGTGGTGAACTCCAGTCAACTTTACAGAAAGGTGAGAACGCAACTTGAGAACACTGTTAGTACCTACCCCTCAAGACTACTACAGAGTGCTCATCAGTTAAAGCACAGCTCTCATTTCTGTAGTGACTCTGAGGGCAGATTGTTGTTATTGTTTCTTCGAATCTATTTTTCCACTCTACTTCTGAAGTGTAGTGAGGATAATGGAACATGCTGTACTATCTGCTATGTTCAAAGAATCCACAATTGCCCAGAGTACCATGAAATTGTATTGAATAAATGAGAATATTGTGTATTTGAAATTAAATATTAAATATTATATGTGGTCACATCCTGATGTTTTTATAGCATAACATTTGGGGAAGAGCGCAGATTTTCTGAAAATCAATATCATTGAAATGGTAAATATTCAGCATAATTTTGTGAAGTTAAAAGATGCAGTTTATTTTGCATGTGTTTTAATTTACAGGTGAGGAAATTAAGATGTAAGGAAATTAAATTACCTAATCCAGTGTTTGGATGTTGAGAATTTTGTGCTGACTAATGTTCTAAAAAATGAATTCAGACACAAAGCAAAAAAAAAAAAATATTCAGTCTGAACATAGTAACTAGTTTCTTTTTTTTATTAAACATTTCTTATTACAAAACTGTGGGGTACAGTTAAGGGTTAGATATCAAAATGTACATCATTTAGGCACCCTTGTTAATAAGGTCTGTCTCCCCATCCCCAGACAGATATTGACTACTGTTAGTCCCGCCTCCCTTCCCCTCCCTAACCCCCCATAGTTTCCCACCACTCAGTCCTTTTTCCTTTTTTTAAAGTATTTATGGTAGATGTTCAAGGTCCACTGTATGAGTGAGAACATGTGATACTCAGATCTTTGTTTCTGTGAGAGATCACTCAGTATTATAGACTCTAGTTCCATCCAGGTTGCTGCGAAATTCATGATTTTGTTCTTTTTTATGGCTGCATAGTAGTCCATCATATATATGTACCACATTTTTTAAATCCAGTCCTCTTTTGATGGACAGCATGGTTGGTTCCAGGTTCTTGCTATTGTGAGCAATGTTGCAATAAACATTTGTGCGCAGGTATCTTTTTGGTAGAGTGATTTGAGTTCTGCAGGGTATATTACCAGTAGGGGGATTGCAGGGTCATATGGGAGGTCGATATTTAGAGTTTTTAGGAATCACCACACTGCTTTCAACAAAGGTTGCACTAGTTTGCACTCCCACCAACAGTGTAGAAGTGTTCCCTTTTCCCCACACCCTCTCCAGCAACTGTTATTTTTTGAGTTATTGATAATGGCCATTCTGATTGGATTAGGTAGTATCTCAGTGTGGTTTTGATTAGCATCTCCTTGATGATTAGTGAGGTTGAATAGTTCTTCATGTGTCTGTTGGCTGTTTGAATGTCTTCCTTTGAGAAGTGTCTGTTCATATCTTTTGCCCACTTTATAATGGGGTTGTTTGTTTTTTTCCTCTCAGCACAACTGAGTTCCTTGTAGATCCAAGATGTTAAGCCTTTGTCAGACCTGGAGTTGGCAAAACTTTTTCCCAGTCTGTGGGCTGTCTCCCTGCTCTCTCGATGGTTTCTTTTGCTTTGCAGAAGCTTGTCAGTTTAATGAGGTCCACTTATCTATCTTATCTCTTATTGCCTGTGGGTTTCGGGTTTTGTTCAGGAATTGGATGCCAGTTCCAATTTCCATGAGGGTATGTCCTGCATTTTCTAAGGCTCTTATGGTTTGAGGTTTTACATTTAGGTCTCTGATCCATTTAGAGTTAATTTTTGTGTATGGGGACAGATAGGGGTCTTGTCTGAGTCTTCTGCATGTGATCAGCCAGTTTTCCCAGCACCACTTACTGAATAGGTTCTCCTCTCCCAATGGTAGGTGGTGGAGGCTTTGTTGAAGATGAGTTGGTTGACAAATTGAGGTTTTGCTTCTGGAATCTCAATTCTATTCCATTGGCCTTTATGCCTATTTTCGTACCAGTACCAAGCTGTTTTGATTATTGCAGCTTTATAGTAAAGTTTGAAGTCTGGTAATGTGATACTGCCTACTTTGTTTCTTTTGGTGAGGATTGATCTGGCTATTCTTGGTCATTTGTGTTTCCATATGGATTCCTATGTTGTTTTTTCTAGGTCTGAGAAGAATGTTGCTGATAATTTGATGGGTATTGCATTAAATCCGTAGATTGCCTTAGGTAGGATGGACATCTTCACAATGTTGATTCTTCCAATCCATGAGCATGGAATATTTTTCCACTTGTTTGTGTCAACTTTGGTTTCTTTGAGCAGTGCTTTGTAGTTTTCATTGTAAAAGTCTTTCACGTCTCTGGTTAGGAAGATGCCAAGGTATTTCATTTTTTTGTGGCTATTGTGAATGGAATTTTGCTTTTTATTTGGGTTTCTGTTTGTTTATTATTGGTGTAAAGAAATGTGATTGTCTTTTGCACATTTATTTTATATCCTGAGACTTTGCCAAAGGCCTTTATCAGTGTAAGGAGGTTTTCGACAAATTCTCTTGGGTTTTCAAGGTACACGATCATGTCACCTGCAAAGAGAGATAATTTGACTCCTCTTTTCCTATTTGGATACCCCTGATTGCCTTTTCTTCTCTGATTGCTCTAGCCAGGACTTCCAATACTATATTGAACAGGAAGGGTGAGAGTGCGATTCCCTGTCTTGCTCCAGTTTTCAGGGGAAATTGTTCCAATTTTTGCCCATTTGGGAGTATGCTTGCTGTGGGTTTCTTGTAGATGGCTTTTACTATTTTGAGGTATGTTCCCAGTATGCCTAAATGTTCGAGGGTTTTTATCAAGAAGGGGCGCTGGATTTTATCAAAAACTTTTTCTGCATCTAATGATATAATCATGTGGTTCTTGTTTTGACATCTGTTAATGTATTTAATTACATATATGGTTTTACGAATGTTGAACCAGACTTACATCCCATGTATGAAGCCTACTTGGTCATGATGGATGATTTTTGAGATGTGTTGTTGAATCCGTTTCGCTAGGATCTTGTTGAGAATTTTAGCATCTATGTTCATCAAAGATATTGGCCTGTAGTTCTCTTTCTTTGTTGGGTCTTTACCTGGCTTTGGTATCAATGTGATGTTAGCTTTATAAAATGATTTGGGGAGAGTTCTATCTTTTTCAATTGCCTGGAATACCTTCAGTAGGATTGATATCAGCTCCTCCTTAAACATCTTGTTTAATTCTGCTGGAAAGCCATCTGGACTAGTGCTTTTTTTGTTGGTAGTTTTCTTATTATGTAGTCAATTTCCTTGATTGTTATTGGTCTATTTAGGGTCTCAATTTCTTCTTGTTTCAACCTAGGCAGGTTGTGTGATGTCTGAAAGTCCTCCATTTCCTCAAGGTTTTCAAGTTTGTTTCCATACAAGTGTACATAGTAGTCTCTAATAATCTTTTGTATTTCTTCAGAATCAGATGTGACTTCATCTTTTGTGTTTCTGATTGTGTTTATTTGGGATTTTTCTCTCTTTTTCTTGGTCAGTCTAGCTAGGGGACCATCTATCTTGTTTATCCTTTTGAAGAACCGGCTTTTTGTTTCATTGATCTTTTGTATTATCTTTTTGTCTTCCATGTCCTGGATTTGGGCTTTTATTTTGGTGATCTGGATTCTTCTGCTGAAATTTGGTTTTGGTGGTCTTGCTTTTCCAGCTTCCTTAGGTGGCTTATTAGGCTATTAATTTGTTATCATTCCATTTTCTTATGTGCATTTGTAGAGATATAAATTCCCCTCTTACTACAGTATCCCAGAGATTTTGGTAAGATGTTTCTTCATTTTCATTTGTTTCCAGGTACCTTTTAATCTCTGTTTTGATTTCATCATTGACCCAGGAGTTGTTTAGTATCATGCTGTTTAGTTTCCATGTCTTTGTGGGCTTTAGAGGAATCTTGTTGGTACTGATGTTTATTTTTATTCCACTGTGGTCCGAGAAGGTACATGGTAAAATTTCAGTTCTTTTAAATTTGCTTATACTTAATTTATGGCCAAGTATGTGGTCGATCTTAGAGTATGTCCCATGTGGTGATGAGTAGAATGTATATTCTGTGGTCTTTGGATGGAGTGTTCTGTAGGTATCAATTACATCCATTTGGTCAAGAGTCACATTGAGGTTTTGGATCTCGTTGCTGATTTTTTGTCTTGATGATGTGTCTAGGGTTGTGAGTGGGTGTTGAAGTCCCCAGCTATGATGGTGTTGGAGTTGAGATCTTTTTTTAGTTTACCTAGAAACTGCTTTATGAAAGTTGGCACTCCTATGTTGGGTGCATATATGTTTAAGATGGATATTTCTTGTTGATGGATTGAACTTTTTGTCATTATGTAGTGGCCTTCTGTATCTTTTTAAATTTTTAATAGCTTGAAGGGTATTTTGTCTAAAATTAAGATCACTACTCCTCCTTCCTTTTGTGTTCTGTTTGCCTGAAAGTTTGTTTCCCATCCTCTTACTTTGAGTCTGTGAGTGTCCTTTCTAGTGAGGTGAGTCTCTTGAAGGCAATAGATTGTTGCCTGGTGATATTTTATCCATTTTGCCATTAAATATCTTTTCAGTGATGCATTTAGTCCATTCACATTTAGGCTAATGATTGAAATGCAAGAATTGATCCCTGTCATAAGGTTCTTAAAGAGTTGTTGTTCCTGTTTGTTTGTTGTCTTTCTTTGGGTTTTGGAGTTGGTTCATGTGTGTTTTTAATCTTTTGTCTGTACTCTTGTGAGGAATGTTGTTCTTTTTTCCTTTTCTTCTGTGTTCAGTACTTTCTTAAGTGTTTTTTGTAGAGGTAGTCTGGTGGCAGTGTAGGATCTTAGGGATTGGATACCTGGAAAAGATTTCAATTCTCCCTCACTGATGAAGCTTAGCTTGGCTGGGTAGATTATTCTTGGTTGAAACTGTTTATCCTTTAGAACTTTGAAGATAGGACTCCAGGCTCTCCTAGCCTGGAGGGTTTCTGTAGATAAATCGGCTGCTATTCTAATTGGTCTTCCCTGGTAGGTAGTCTGGCCTTTTTCTCTTGCTGCCTTTAGGATTTTTTCTTTTATAGCTACTTTTTTTAGGCAAATTATTATGTGTCTGGGAGTTGGTCTTCTCATTTGTTGTCTTGCAGGGGTTCTCTGAATCTCTTGTCCTTGAATTTTTGCATCACTGATGAGATGAGGGAAGTTTTCTTGAATGGTTTCATGAAATGTTTGTTCCAGTGTGATCTCTGACTCTCTCTGTGCCTCAGGAAGGCCAATTACTCTTAGGTTCGGTCTCTTGAAGTAATCATTCATCTCCTGAAGATTTTGTTCTGACTTTTTAAGCTTCTTTTCTATGTTTTTGACAGTTTGGGTTAGTTCTGTATTTTGGTCTTCAAGTTCTGAGTTTCTTTCTTCTGCTTGGCTAATTCTGCTTTCCATGCTAATTAGTTTGTTATTTATTTTTATCACAGTATTCTTTACTGCTGTTATTTCTGTCATCAGCTCCTTCCTATTTTCCTCTTGTTGCTCCTCAATTATAAAAATTCTCTCTATTAATAATGCCTTGATGTTTGGGTTTGTTGCTTGTGACCAGTCATTCTGGGGGCTCTTTATTGTTTGTGTTCTGAAGTCTGTTTTCTCATTGTCTGACCTCCCAGAGGTCTGTGTGAGCCCTGTATTCTTCTTTTGGTTTTTCTCCATTTGTGCAGATTTTTCCTCCCTACTTTTCCCTCCACTTCCCCATCTTCTTTAATTCTGCTATTCTGGGGTGGAGGGGTTTCTTTTACTTCTGTTTGTTCAATCTCCTATTCTTCCTAATGTATTTCCTCTTGCTTTGCTCAGTTCTGGAGTTGGACTGGTTGAGGGCAGTCCTTTTTGTAGTTTTGGGGTTTAATTAAGGGGGCAACTGTGATTCAAAATCTCTCTGCAGATCCCAGTATCCACCAGCAGCCATATGGATAGTCTGAAACTCACTTCCCACTGCCTTGGAGTCTGTCCATGCAGTGGGGTTGTGGGTTTACTCCCTGAAAGCAAAACGAGGTTAACAGAGGCAAGAGAATGGAGCAGGCAGTGGGGGGAGGGAGTGGAGAGAGAGAGGAGTGAGAGGGAAAACAGTTGAGTGTACCAACTCATAAGTGAAAAGAGACACAAAGACAAACAAATATAAAGAAAAACAATAACCACGACTGAAAACTAACCAACAACCATATAAAAAGCTAAAGCATACAATGATGCTCACGTACACACTGAGCAACCTCATTATTGGTGTGCTATTCCTTTATACAAAGATAGGGTTTACAGAGAAATAAGAAAAAAGGAAAAAGGAAAAAAAAAAGAAGAAAAAAGAAAGAAAAAGGGGGGGAAGGGATAGAATAAAGTCAGTAGACTAACAGAACCAACC
The DNA here is from genome assembly GCA_027257055.1 of Cephalopachus bancanus. Taxonomy (NCBI): domain Eukaryota; kingdom Metazoa; phylum Chordata; class Mammalia; order Primates; family Tarsiidae; genus Cephalopachus; species Cephalopachus bancanus. Next base: position 2,076,395 of record JAPVLO010000007.1, read on the forward strand.
AAGCACACTCTGAGACTTTTCCTTTAAGTCCAATGTCCTTTCAGCTCTGATTTCTTGCTGTCTTTGCAGGCTGGTAGAACTGTTCATAGTTAGGGTCAGTTGCCCCTGGCCTGCTGTGAAGAACAGTTCAGATATGGGCCCCCTGCCCAGTCTATTACTGAGATCTTGCCTTTTCTATTTATCCAGAGGGATGAACCCCTGTCATTCCCATTTTGATGTTGTTACCTTGGTTCCCCAGCAGGTGGTGCTATCTTGCAGCTACAGTCCAGATGGGAGTGAGCAGGTTATGGATCTGTGACCTGCAGCGGCAACTTCACAGGGAGAGTTCCATAGGCCTTTATCCGGGTTAGGGGTGTGGTATGGCAGTGGCAGCAGCAGCCGGGCAGCGGTGATCTCAGAAGATCCTGCTTGCAGGGGCTTCACAGTCTGAAGTCATGGGTCACTTCAGGCATGAGCTGGGAATGACTGCAGCGGCTGCATCCATGACTGCAGGAGTAGCCCGGACAGCTGTGATATCTGAGTGGCGATGGCGGGTGGCAGGTGACCATGGTGGCTGAGCTCCCTGTGAAGAGCAGACTGCAGAAGATGGGAGCTGCAGCCCTTGGGAGAGAGCTAGGGTCTTTATGAGTGTTCTCTTTCACAGAGGGTCTCACAGACCATGCCACCCCGTCACCATCTTGGCGGAAGTCTCAGTAACTAGTTTCAGTTCACAGATTATTGTATAATAATAATTATACAATATAATGTATTGTATAATTATATACAACTATAATTATATAATAATAAAATTATATAATAATTTGGGCCATCCTTTACTTACTTTTTTCTTTCCTACTAAGGATGTCCTGGAACTGGCTGTTCGTGTTGAAATATACATCATTGCATCATTTTCCTTTTCTTTTCAGAAGCTACCTATTATTAAGTTTATATCCCCATTTTTACACTCTCAGGTGTCTCTCCCATTTCACAATTGATTCCAGTATGGACTTAGTGGTAAACAGAATAAGAAAGAAGAAAGGAAGTATAATCATGAATACTACGCCTACCTTCCTTTTTTCCTTTCCCCCTTTACTTTCCAGTACATATGCTCACACAAACACATCCACACTTCAGAAGTTGTTCCAAAAGTGACAATGCTGTATTATTGTGAAAGGGTTCATTTAGTTCCTATAATAACTCCTCTGATTTTACTTTTGGTATCCTGAAATGCTATCAGGAATAAAATCCTGATTTCCAGAAAAGACAATAAGCATTTGTTGGTAACTTGTATTGGAATTCCATCTAACTAGAATAAATGAGGGACATCTTTTCCTTACAGATTGTTTGTAATTTTTAGTATTAGCAGCCACAATCCATAAGGAGCTATCAGAATGACCATGTATGATACTCTATGAAGAGTGATCCAAGAGAGGAGAAAATTCTATTTAGATCAAGAAGGTGGTAGGGAAAGCCTGAAAAGAAAGAAAGGAGATAGTAGACCCTGTATCTGTCATTCACCTTTCAAAGCTACCATCCCAAATCCAAAACCATCATCACATTGGGATGAAGCCCCTGCCACTGACTTGCAGTTACTTGATTTTATTTGAGAAACAGCAAAGATATCTATGACTCATAAAGGACATAAAAGTAGTGGAGGGACCTAACAATTGGGCCATTTAGAAGGGCAAGAGCAAGCAACAGAATTTGAAGCAAAGTTAAGCTCAAAATGCTATTTCACATGATGCTTGGGTTCAGTAATAAAGAACTGCATTGTAAATCTTGATTTATTAAACTTTGTTGATAAGCCTAAGAATTTTGTTCCAAACATTCAGAGGCTTATTTCTAAGAAAACAGGATATGCCATGCTCCAAATAACTGATTTTTATGGGAAAACTGTTTTCCGGACACTGACTCAAAATTATTTCTAAAACATTAGATCTTCCAGTGAGCTAAGTCATGTTTACCCTATATTTTAAATTCAAATAATTGTGCTGTTCCAATGAATGGGTCAAATTACTGCTCCATCTGGTGAATCTTTAGTGATATGCTTCTGTGTTTGTTGGTGTTTCAAGTAAAGCAGAACCACTCTCCAGGTCAATGAAGTATCTCACTTCATATGAGTGAGTCCATTTGAAGTGTGGAGGGAGGAGCCACTGATGACTTTTATCTTTATCCTTGTGAAGACAGAGCTTGTGCTGAGACCAGAAAAAGCAAGAAAAATAATGGAAAGATTGCCAAATGTGTATATGTGTACGGGAGGGTTCACAAGAGTGAGTCTGACTGAATTGCAGACAAGTGTCATGTTGAAAAATTTGTTTCCATCTATTCAAGAATAAGTGTTCTTCTAGCTTGAATATGTAAAAAATACTATCAGATAGCCAGGCTTGGTGGCTCAGCCTGTAATCCTGCGCCTTTGGGAGACTGAGGTGAGTGGATTGCCTGAGCCCACGGGTTCGAGACCCGCCTGGGCAGCGATACCTCATCTCTACAATAAAAATCAAAAAATCAGCCGGGTGTGGTAGTGTGTGCCTGTAGTTCCAGCTACTTGGAAGGCTGAGGCTGAAGGATCGCCAGAGCTCAGCAGGTCGAGGCTGCGGTGGCTGGGAGTGGCCACTGCACTCCAGTCTGGGTGACAGAGTGAGACTCCAACTCAAAAAAAAAAAAAACTATCAGATGAAAGAAACCGTTATTAAAAATTTATTTTTTAACAAGAAATGTCAAATGTTACTTATTCTTCACTTGTGGTTCTTTCTCAGTTTTTCTGGATATTGTCTGATTCCCATTTTTGTGAATTTTGTATGTGAGTGCAAGGGAGAAGAAAAGCAAATGTGATATGCTGATTAAAGTCCTCTTCATTCATGCTTGTTAGAAGTTTATTAATTGTGATCTGTTTCTGAGTAATCTCACCTAATACTTCCTATTATACTGATCTGAAGGCATTTTTACCATGTAGTCACTGTAACTAAACAATATGTTTTCTAAATTGCTTGTGTCTGAAGTACAGAAATATCAGGGGATTGCTCTTGTGCCTCTCGCCCAGTTATATATATCTGGTATATATATATATATATATATATATATCGCCCAGTTATATATATATATATCGCCCCATGTTGGAGGGAGAGTACTTCCAAAGAGTCAATTAGTTGGTCATTTTTGTGATTTTTTTGATACTTTAAAAGATTATGTAGGAAACAAAGGGTGCAATGGATGAATACAAAAAGTTCTTCAAAATACCCCAATAGAATTTTTTTTTTTGAGTTGGAGTCTCACTCTGTCACCCAGACTGGAGTACAGTGGCTGCTCCCAGCCACCGCAACCTTAACCTGCTGGGCTCTGGCAATCCTTCCGCCTCAGCCTTCCAAGTAGCTGGAACTTCAGGTGCACACTACCATGCCCAGCTAGTTTTTGATTTATTGTGGAGATGAGGTCTTGCCAAGTTTCCCAGGCAGGTCTCGAACCCATGGGCTCAGGCAATCCACTCACCTCAACCTCCCAAAGGTGTGGGATTACAGGCTGAGCCACCAAGCCTGGCAGAATTTTTTTTTTTACCATGGGTCAATGATAAAGTGTACATGCTACCATTTAATTAAATTATATGTCTGCATAACTATGCTTTTTCTGCAAGTGGCTATCAGGTTGAAACAAAACTGGAATAATTTGAACAAGTCACACATTTTCTTTTTTTTATCCCACAAAAAACACAATAGAGTGATTTTGTTTAGTTTTTTTTTTCGTTTTTAGGCATTTGCAGTAGTCTCTGTGATAAACAGTGGTGGTTCTGACTAGGGAGATGGTCTTAGATTTGGAATAAAAGCAGAAATCAATGCTTGACTTTGATATTTTATATTTAATTAACTCCCAGCAAGTCGCTAAACCCCTTTAAACCTTTGATTATTAATCTTTAGACTGGTAATGATAATGTTAAGTAGTTATCTACTGTGGGTTGTATAAAAATTAATAATACACATAAAATATGTGTGACTGTGCTTTGAAAATGCCAAAGCCCTGTACATTAATTTAATGCTAAAAGCCCAGATAAACACAACAAATTTTCTTATAGAGAAATAGAAATGTATCATTTGCAAACTACATTTGGTTACTTAAAATTGCAGTGTTAATCTTTGTCATTGGATTGAAAGTGAATTATGTGTGTCCATTTTTATAGTGTATGCAGTGTAGTTAATTACCCCAATTTGTCCTGCTTATCATTGCAGAGAACTTTATAAGTTTCATGTAGTCAAAAACAGTTTCCTTTATGACTAGTACCTTTTGTGTTATGAATAGAAAGTACTTTATAAACTTAATATTAGGAATATATTTACAAAATATCTTCTTGTATTCTTTGAATTCATTTTTACATGTGAATAAAACATAAGGTTTTGTTCTGACTATTCTTTATTATTATCTCCCCGAAAGTAGTTTATTATGTACACTCACTTTAGAAAATGCTAACTTACTGATATATTTAATATGACTCCCGAGGATGCTATAAGAACAAATGCTGGTGTGATTATTTGTGACATGTCATGTCAGAAGCATTTCCCCTGACATTTATGTACTCCTTATTTAAAGATTTGAAGTTTACAAGGCATATATAATATCTCAAAGTTCGTTTATAGAATAATTTTCAGTGTAAAAAATGTTTAGTAGTGAGATCTATTAAGACAATGCAGAAATGGACTCCCCAAACATTTTAATTATCACCAGGAAGGCCTAATAAAATGACTAACACCTACTTTTAGATATCCTTAATGTGTGAGAGAGAGAATTTATTTAACAAAAGTAAGTTGTAAGATTAAAATATCTTGTCACTCTAATATTGCATCATTTATATTCTTACGTATTGTCACAACTAATCATGATAGCTCATCCAGAAACAACCTAAATTCAGATTCTTAAACTATTATTAAAGTTTTTATATGACATGATAGGAAATAATTGTATACATTCTGAAAAGATAAGGGATTTGAGTACTTCTTTTAGGTTAAGTAACTCTTCTATTACACGTTATGGTTCTTCTATTAAATGCCACAGTTCAAATTACTACTGAGGTTCAGAGATGGTAGAGAGGCTTAATTTATGCTAGTTAACTGACAACACACGTTTCCCAGAGCAATATGCTGATGGACACTGTGTGTTGGGTATCTATGATGCAGCTTTGAATGTCCACATTTCTAGGCACACTAGCTCATATGCAAAAATTTGTGAAATGGATTGGTTCATTTGAATCCTAATTTATTAATTGTAACCTGATACATAGTTGGAGGGGGGAAGAATGCTCATAGTGGCTGATTCTTTTCCCTAAATAAATATTTTCTTAGAAAATTCAGTTAAGGTTTGCTAACGAGGACAGTCAGGTAAGGGCAGTTGAATGATCTCAAGAACCATCTGTGTCTCTCCTTCATATTGGGCTTCACTTTCCACCTAGTCCAGGAATCCTCTGTGATCCTGGACAGTGGCAACATTCAGTATTTGTGAGCCTTCTTTTACTCCACTTCTTTCATTCACTGAAACCTGCATGTTACCATAAATTAGATCATGGGTAATATTATTTGTAGTCTCCTTTTGAGACCAGGATACTTCACTGATTCCTTAGGAAGGTTTGAGATGTTCTTTGGTCTCATTTATCATTCATGTACAATAATCAACAGTCAGTTACTCATTCTGCAGGTTGAGGGTGAGAGCACTAGTTTTAGAAATGTCACCCAATATCAGATCAATTCCAGGATCATACATTGCATTGCATTGCATTTTCGTTCTCTTTACTCACCATTCATCTGGAATGGTTTCTCAGTTTTACTTTGTCTTTCATGATATTGACATTTTTAGAATACAGGTCCTTTGTCTTGTATTAATTTACTCCATTTGCATTTGTGTGATGGTTCCTTGTAATTAGATTATGATTATATAATTTAGTCGGGAATATCACTGGGCAAGAAGTGATGTTCTATGCTCTTCAGTGCAGTCTACATATTTGTTCAATATACAGTATATACATGTGTATGCATTCTGGTAAAATATGTATTGTTTGGCCTGCATGTATTTTTAAAGTTACTGACATGGCATTAAATTATATCTCATCTTGTTACTTTTTAGCACAGTAATATAAGATCCTTCTTTTTTGTTGTGTATATCTTTAGTTGTTGCTTTTAACTGGCATGCAGAATTTATTCCATGGCATACATCAACCTGTTTCCTTAGTAAGGAATCCTCATATTGCTTCGAACTCCTTGCCTTCAAAAACAGTGCTGCAAAGTGATCATCAATCCCCATGGATCTGTTTGAATATTTCTATATTAGTATAAAAAAGAGAGGACTTGATGGGCCATAGGGGTTCACAAACAGAGTACTGCCTGTTGCTCTCCACAGTGTCACACTAGTCTCCATTCCATCAACAATGCATGATGATTCTGATACATATACAGTCACATCAACACTTACCATGATCGAACTTTGTGATTCTGGCCAGTCTAATGGATGATAACCTAGATTGCATTGTGTTTTAGTTTGCATCTGATAACTTGTGAGTTTGAGCAACTGTTTATATGATCATAGTGTTTGGGATTTTTTTTCTGTAATTACCTATTTATGAACTTTGCTCAAAATGTCCATGTTTTTGTCATGTTCATCTGCATATGCTCTTTTAGAATATTATATATTTTGGAATAAGATTATCAAATTTCTAAACAAAATTTTATATCATTTTAATATGATTAGATTACATTTGTAATCAATTTGATAAAAATAAAATTTTTTCAGTAAAATTAAAATCATGGCAGTATGGTATAGTTGTTTGTCCTTCTAAACAATATGTTTAAGTTTGATCTCCAGCATTTGAAGTGGGGCTTCATAGGAGATGTTTGGGTGATGAATAGATTGTTGATCTCCCTAAGGGTGGGGGCACGTGAATACTCACTCCATTTGTTCTCACTAGAGTGGATTGTTAAAAAGAGCTTAGCAACTCCTCCACTCCTTTCTCTTGCTTTCTCTCTCACCTCTCATGTAACCTCTGCACATGCTAGCTTCCTTTCATCTCCTGCCATGATTGGAATCAGCCTGAGACCCTCATTAGAAGCAGATGTTGATACTTGCTTTTTGTGCAGCTCACAGAACTATGAGCCAAATAAGCATCTTTTCTTTTAAATTATCCAGCCTCATGTATTCCTTTATAGCAAAACAAAACAGAGTAAGACACATAAAATCCCCAACTTGTATTTTGCCTGTTAATTTTGTCATTGCTGTTCTTTATTCTATTTATGATATAATTTTTTCTTTACTGTTTCACTTTTGAAATTTGAAATTTTTCCACTTTCAGTTCACCAAAATAATTTCTAATTTTATGGTTTAATTTAAACATTTGGCTTTTTAATCTACTTACAGTCTATCTTTAAATGTGATGTTGGGTAAAAATCTGAATTTTTCTCCAAATAGTGAGCTGACTTTCTCAACATTATTTGTCAAACAGTTTGTTCTTTTTTGGTTATGTAATCATCATTAATTACATATTTTACATACTTATATTTCTGACCTCAATATTTGCTCCATTTATTCCTGTGCCATCACCTCACTGCATTTATTGCTATGATAGAGCAAGATTAAGCAAGTTATTAATAGAATCTTTACATATTGACATATATTTTGTAGTAAGTCTACCAAGAGCTAAAAATTTTTTTTGAAAAACAAAACCTATATTAACCCTGTAGGGGTTTTGGGGGGGGGGGAGTGCTTTAGATATCAGGTCAATTTCTTTGTTACATAATTGGGTATTCTATTTCTATATAAGTATTCTTTTTTTAATCAATTTTTTTATGATATTGTGGGGTACAGTTGAGGGTTAGGTATACAAATATGCTTCGTTCAGGCACCCTTGTTGATAAGAGGTGACTCCACAGCCCCAGACAGATATTTACTACTGTTAATCCCATCTTTCTTCCCCTCCCCCCAATAGTTTCCCACCACTGTCAGTCATTTTCTTATACTATTATGCTGAATGTTCAAGGTCCACTATATGAATGAGGACATGTGATACTCAGATCTTTGTTTCTGTGAGAGGCCACTCAGTATTATAGACTCTAGTTCCATCCAGGCTACTGCAAAATTCATGATTTTGTTCTATTTTATGGCTGTGTAGTATTCCATCGTGTACATGTACCACATTTTTAAAATTCAGCCCTCTTTTGATGGACAGCATGGTTGCTTCCAGGTTCTTGCTATTGTGAACAATGCTGCGATAAACCTATGTGTGTAGGTATCTTTTTTATAAAGTGATTTGAGTTCTTCAGGGTATATTCCCAGTACGGGAATTGCAGGGTCATATGGGAGATCAATATTTAGAGCTTTTAGGAATCACCATACTGTTTTCCACAGAGGTTGCACTAGTTTGCACTTCCACCAACAGTGTAGAAGTGTTCCCCTTTCACCACACCCTCTCCAGTAACTGTTATTTTTTGAGTTATTGATAATTGCCATTCTGACTGGAGTTAGGTAGTATCTCAGTGTGGTTTTGATTTGCATCTCCTTGATGATTAGTGAGGTTGAACATTTTTTTCATGTGTCTGTTGGCTGCTTGGATGTCTTCCTTTGAGAAGTGTCTGTTCATATCTTTTGCCCACTTTGTAATGGGGTTGTTTGATTTTTTCTTTTCAGCACATTTGAATTCCTTGTAGATCCAAGATGTTAAGCCTTTGTCGGACCTGGAGTTGGAAAATACTTTTTCCCAGTCTGTAGGCTGTCTCCCTGCTCTCTTGATGGTTCCTTTGGCTTTGCAGAAGCTTGTCAGTTTAATGAGGTCCCACTTGTCTATCTTATCTCTTATGGCCTGTGGGTTTTGGGTTTTGTTCAGGAATTGGATGTCAGTTCCAATTTCCATGAGGGTATGTCCTTCATTTTCTAAGATTCTGATGGTTTGAGGTTTTACATTTAGGTCTCTGATCCATTTAGAGTTAATTTTTGTGTATGGGGATAGATAGGGGTCCTGTTTCAATCTTCTGCATGTGGTCAGCCAGTTTTCCCAGCACCATTTACTGAACAGGTTTTCCTGTCCCCAATGGTAGGTGGTGGAGGCTTTGTCGAAGATGAATTGGTTGAGAAATTGAGGTTTTGCTTCTGGAATATCAATTCTATTCCATTGGTCCATATGCCTGTTCCTATACCAAGCTATTTTGATGATTGTAGCTTTATAGTAAAGTGTGAAGTCTGGTAATGTGATACCACCTGCTTGTTTGTTTGTTTTTTTTTTTTTTGCTGAGGGTTGATCTGGCTATTCTCGGTCATTTGTTTTTCCATATGAATTCCTGTGTTGTTTTTTTCTAGGTCTGAGAAGAATGTTGCTGGTAATCTGATGGGTATTGCATAAATCTGTAGATTGCCTTAGGTAAGATGGACATCTTCACAATGTTGATTCTTCCAATCCATGAGCATGGAATATTTTTCCACTTGTTTGTGTCACCTTTGATTTCTTTGAGCAGTGCTGTGTAGTTTTCATTGTAAAGGTCTTTCACATTTCTGGTTAGGAAGATGCCAAGGTATTTCATTTTTTTCTGTGGCTATTGTGAATGGAATTGTGCTTTTTATTTGGGTTTCTGTTGTTTATTATTGGTGTAAAGATATGCGATTTTCTTTTGCACATTTATTTTATATCCTAAGATGTTGCCAAAGGCCTTTATCAGTGTAAGGAGGTTTTTGACAAATTCTCTTGGGTTTTCAAGGTACACGATCATGTCATCTACAAAGAGAGATAACCTGACTTCCTCTTTTCCTATTTGAATACCCCTGATTGCCTTCTCGTCTATGATTGCTCTAGCCAGGACATTCAATACTATATTAAACAGGAGGGGTGAGAGTGGGCATCCTTGTCTTGTTCCAGTTTTCAGGGGAAATGGTTCCAGTTTTTGTCCACTTAGGCGTATGCTGGCTGTGGGTTTCTCATAGATGGCTTTTACTATTTTGAGGTATGTTCCTCATATGCCTAGCTGTTCAAGGGTTTTTAGCAAGAAGGGATGCTGGATTTTATCAAAAGCTTTTTCTGCATCTAATGATATAATCATGTGGTTTTTGTTTTGACATCTGTTGATGTATTTAATTACATTTATGGTTTTACGAATGTTGAACCAGCCTTGCATCCCAGGAATGAAGCCCACTTGGTCATGATGGATGATTTTTGAGATGTGCTGTTGAATCCGGTTTGCTAGCATCTTGTTGAAATTTTAGCATCTATGTTCATCAAATATATTCCCCGGTAGTTCTCTTTCTTTGTTGGGTCTTTACCTGGCTTGGGTATCAATGTGATGTTAGCTTCATAAAATGATTTGGGGAGAGTTCCATCTTTCTCAATTGCCTGGAATACCTTCAGTAGGATTGGCATAAGCTCTTGTAGAATTCTTCTGGAAAGCTCTCTGGTCCAGGGCTTTTTTTTGTAGGTAGTTTTCTTATTACATAGTCAATTTCCTTGATTGTTATTGGTCTATTTAGGGTCACAATTTCTTCTTGTTTCAACCTAGGCAGGTTGTCTGATGACAGGAAGTCCTCTATTTCTGAAAGGTTTTCAAGTTTGTTTCCACACAAGTGTACATACTAGTCGCTAACGATCTTTTGTATTTCTTCAGGATCAGATGTGACTTCATCTTTTGTGTTTCTGATTGTGTTTATTTGGGCTTTTTCTCTCTTTTTTTGGTCAGTCTGGCTAGGGGACCATCGATCTTGTTTATCCTTTTGAAGAATCAGTTTTTTATTTCATTGATTTTTTTTATTACCTTTTTGTTTTCTATGTCCTGGATTTGGGCTTTTATTTTGGTGATCTGGATTCTTCTGCTGAAATTAGGGTTTTGGGGTCTTGCTTTTCCAGCTTCCTTAGGTGGCTTGTTAGGCTGTTAATTTGTGACCCTTCCATTTTCTTCATGTGCGTTTGTAGGAATATAAATTCCCCTCTTACTACAGGTTTCATGGAATCCCAGAGATTTTGGTAAGATGTTTCTTCATTTTCATTTGTTTCCAGGTATCTTTTACTCTCTGTTTTGATTTCATCAACAACCCAGGAGTTGTTTAGCATCATGCTGTTTAGCGTCCCTATCTTTTGGGGGGACCTTGTTGGTGTTAATGCTTATTTTTATTCCATTGTGGTCTGAGAAGATGCATGGTAATATTTCACTCCTTTTAAATTTGCTTATGCTTGATTTATGGCCAAGTATGTGGTCGATCTTAGAGTATGTTCCATGCAGTGATGAGTAGAATGTGTATTCTGTGGTCTTTGGATGGAGGGTTCTGCAGGTATCAATTAAGTCCATTTGATCAAGAGTCACATTGAGGTTTTGGATCTCGTTGGTGATTTTTTGTCCTGATGATCTGTCTAGGGTTGTGAGTGGGGTATTAAACTTACCAGCTATGATGGTATTGGAGTCGATTTTTTTTTTCGTTTATCTAGGAGCTGCTTTATGAAAGTTGGTGCTCCTATGTTTGGTGCATATATGTTAGATATTTCTTGTTGGTTGATTGAACATTTTATCATTATGTAGTGGCCTTCTGTATCTTTTTAAGTTTTTTGGTAGCTAAAAGGGTATTTTGTCTGAGATTAAGATCGTGACTCCGCCTTTTTTTATGTTCCATTTGCCTGAAAATTTGTTTCCCATCCTTTTACTTTGAGTCTGTCAGTGTCCTTTCTAGTGAGGTGAGTCTCTTGAAGGCAATAGATTGTTGCCTGGTGATATTTTATCCATGTTGTCATTCTATGTCTTTTCAGTGGTGCATTTAGTCTGTTCACATTCAAACTAATTATTGAAATGTGAGTTGATCCCTATCATAATGTTCTTACAGAGTTGTTGTTCTTCCTGTTTGTGTGTTGTCTTTCTTTTGGTTTTAGAGTTGGATCATGTGTTATTTTAATATTTTGCCTGTACTCTTGTGAAGAATGTTGTTGTTCTTTTTTCCTTTCCTTTGTGTTCAGTACTTTCTTAAGTGTTTCTTGTAGAGGTGGTCTTGTGGCAGCATAGAAATTGGATATCTGGGAAAGATTTCAATCCTCCCTCACTGATGAAGCTTAGCTTGGCTGGGTAGGTTATTCTCGGATGAAATTGTTTATCTTTTAGAACTTTGAAGATAGGTCTCCAAGCTCTCCTAGCTTGGAGGGTTTCTGTAGATAAATCTGCTGCTATTCTAATTGGTCTTCCCTGGTACATAGTCTTGACCTTTTTCTCTTGCAGGCTTTAGGATTTTCTCTTTTATACCTACTTTGTTCAGGCGAATTATTATATGTCTGGGAGTTGGTCTTCTCATTTGTTGTCTTGCAGGGGTTCTCTGAATCTCTTGTGTTTGAATTTTTCATCCTTGATGAGATGAAGGAAGTTTTCTTGAATGATTTCATGAAATGTTAGTTCCAGTGTGGCCTCTGTTTCTTTCTCTGCCTCAGGAAGACCAATTACTCTTATGTTTGGTTTCTTGAAGTGATCGTTCATCTCTTGAAGGCTTTGTTCTGACTTTTTGAGCTTCTTTTCTATGCTTTTGACAATTTGGATTAGTTCTGTGTTTTGGTCTTCGAGCTCTGAGATTCCTTCTTCTGCTTGGCTAATTCTGCTTTCCATGCTTATTAGTTTGTTATTTATTTCCATCACGGTATTCTTTACTGTTGTTATTTCTGACATCAACTCCTTCCTATTTTCCTCTTGTCTCTCCTCAATTTTTTAAATTCTCTCTATTAATGTCTTGATGTCTGGGTTTGTTGCATGTGACCAGTCATTCTTGGGGCTCTTCATTGTTTGTGTTCCGGAATCTGTTTTCTCAGTGTCTGATCTCCCAGGGGTCTGTATGAGACCTTCTTTTGTTTTTTCATCATTTGTGCGTTTTTTCCCCCCTCCATACTTTTTCCTTCCCTCCACATCACCATCTTCTTTAATTCTGTTATTCAGGGGTAGAGGGATTGCTTTTACTTCTGCTTGTTCAATCTCCTATTGTTTATTATACCTTCTTACTTTGTTCAATTCTGGAGTTGGACTGTAGGTTGGGGGTGGTCCTTTTTGCAGTTTTGAGATTTACTTAAGGTGGGAGCTGTGATCAAAATCTATCTGCAGATCCTGGTTTTCACAGATGGGTGTATGGATAATCTGAAACCCACTTCCCACTGCCTTGGAATCTGTTCATGCAGTGTGGCTGTAGGTTTACTCCCTGAAATAAAATGTGGTTAGCAGAGGGAAGAGAATGGGGCAGACAGTGGGGGGGGGAGTGGTGTGGAGAGAGAGGAGTAAATGGGGAAACAGACGAGTGTACCAGCAAATGGACAGAGAGACCTAAAGTGAAACAGATAAAAACAATAGACCATGGCTACAGACTAACCAACTACCATATAAAAAATAAAACATACAATGATGTTAACATACAAGCTAACCAACCACCTTATTGGTGTGCTGTTCCTCCATACAAAGTTATGGTTTACAGAGAGGAGAAAAGAGAAGAAAAGGAAGAGGAAAAGAAAAAACAAGGAACAAAACAGTAGGAATAGAATTAAGTCATTAAACTAACAGAACCAATTGAGCACACTCTGAGACTTTTCGTTTAAGTTCAATGTCCTTTCAGCTCTGATTTCTAGCTATCTTTTCAAGCTGGTAAATTAGTTTGCAGTTAGGGTCAGTTTCCCCTGGCTTGCTGTGAAGGACAGTTCAGATCACCCTCAAATCTGGTCTGTGTCTGTTTTTCCTGATTTGGTGTTGGTACCTTGAATCGCCAGCAGGTGTTGCTATCTCAGTTGCTCGCTCCAGAGGGGGTGGAGCTGGATAGGAGTCAGGCAGTGGACAGAGATGGGAGCCTGCTTCAGGGCACACAGGAGGAGACCCACGGCCGGCAGGACATCACGGTGGCAGCAGAGGTGGCAGCAATCCCAGATCTTGCCCACAGGGGCTTCAAGGACTGAAGTCGTGGATCGCCTCAGACACGGGTGGTGCGATGCACTGTGGCCACCATGGAGACCGGGGTAATGCCGGTGGCTTCTGTGTCTGCGGCTGCAGTGGCTGTCCATACCGCTGCAATGCCCCAGCAGTAGTGACAGCCATGCTCCATGTGAAGAGCGGGCTTCCGACATTGGGATCCACAGCCCCCAGGGAGAGAGCCAGAGACCCTCTGCATTCTCCTTTGCAGAAGGTTTCGTAGACCAGGCTGCCCCATTGCCATTTTGCCAGAAGTCACGAGTATTGTTTCTTGCACTGTTAGTGTTTTATATTTGTCTAGAATTTTCTCCATTTCCATTTAATTTTCAAATGTATTAGCTTAGAAATGAACCTGTTTTTGAGAAGTTTTCAATTGTGTTATAGCTATGCTTCTTTTTTGTACATTTCTTTGTTTGAATATTTCTTTTCTTTTTATTGTTGATCATTATTGTCACAGGTCTATCATAATAATCTTTTCAAAGAACCTTAATTTTGTTTTGTTAATCTTCTTCATGGTTTTTGTCCTCCAGTTCATTGACTTACATCCTCCTCTATATTTTTTTGCTTCCCCATTGTGTTGTTGAGTCTTCTCTTTTTCAAACCTCTTTAGTTAAATGCATACTCTATTTGCTTTTAACCATCCTGACTTCTGATTTGTGTTAATATAACTATATGTTTTCTTCTAAATATTGCTTCATTGTGTTCCACATACTTTGTCATTTTATTGTCCGTCAGCTGTGAGTATTTAACAATTTCTCATGATGTCTTTTTTAACTTAATCAGCAATGTATTATTTTGTTTCAAACATGTTGGATTTTTTAAAAGGTAATCATATTTCAATATAGTCAGAGAACTTTTTATTATATTAATCCTGTGAACAATATTGAAGTCATATACATGGTCTTTTTTTGTTTTCAAGGAATATTTTTGACAGACATATGGTGGTATACTCTATATTATTTTTAGTAAAATGTATAAAATAATGCATTCATTCCACTTTAGAACATTTCCATCATCCCAGAAAGTTCTGTGTTCCTGTTTGCAGTCACTTCCCACTCCCACCTCACTCAAGGCAAACACTGAGTTGTGCTCTTTCTGCCTTTTCTAGAAATGTAATATACATGAAATCATACAATATGGGTCTTTTAAAAAAATGTTCCCTGTGTGCTTCCAACAAGACATATTCTCTTTGGTATAAAGAGCTATGATGTCAGTCTGTTCTTCTCTCATAGATCCTTAACTCTTTCTGGAAGCTTTTAGAATTTTCCCTTTATTTCCATGAGTCCATTAAAGCTGATTTCTTTCTCTCTTGAATTCTGGAAAATGCATTGTCATTATTTTTCAAAGTGTTCTCTTCTAGATATTCATTATTTATTTACTCTTAGACTTCCATAAATATATATATTTGTTTTTATCCTCCACAATATTCAGCTTTTCTTGGATATGTTCTATTCTTTGTTTTCACACTTCAATAGCTTTAGGGGTACAAGTGATTTTTGGTTACATAGATAAATTTCAGAGTGGTGATGTCTAGGCTTTAGTGTAGATATCACTCAAGTAATTTAAATTGTACCAAATAAATAATTTTTTATCCCTCACTCTTCTCTCTCTCTTTCCCCCTCTGAATCTGCAAAGTTCATTATACCACTCTGTATGCTTTTGGGTACCCATAGCTTAGCTACCACTTATAAATGAGAACACGTGGTATTTTATTTTCTCTCCCTGAGTTACTTCACTTAGATTAAAGACCTCCAGTTCCATCCAAGTTCCTACAACATACATTATTTTTTATGGCTGAATATGTGTGTGTTTTTGTGTATGTGTGTGTGTGTGTGTGTGTGTGTGTGTGTGTGTGTGTGTGTGTGTGTGTGGCATTTTCTTTATCTACTTACCAGTTGATGGACATTTAGGTTGATTTGATAACTTTGTGAATTATGAATTGTGGTATGATAAACATATGAGAGCAGGTGTCTTTTTTGTATACTTACTTGTTTCTCTTTGGGTAAATACCCAGTAGTGGGATCACTGGATCAAATGGTAGATCCACTTTTAGTTCTTTAAGAAATTTTCATGCTGTTCTCCATAGAGGTTGTACTATTATTTTCTGGGTAAATTTTTCAATCTACTCTTTCAACTCTGAACTAAAGAGCTTTTCACATGTATCCAAACTACTATTTATTCCCTCAACAATTTACATGATTTTTACAGCTACACATTTCCTCTTGAGTTTTTCCCTATAATTTCTTCTTGTTTCATGTTTTAACATCTTCCTTTTTGTCCTCATATTATTAAAGCTATTTCTCATGCTTACTTTAAAATCTTGATCAATGTGTTCTAGCAGTTTTGCTGCAGGTGGTGTATGTTCAGTTTGTTGCAGTTTTTTCAGTAGTTGTATTCCTCAGGTATCTAACTATGTTGGATTCTAAGCTCATATTTCTTGTGACTGCCAGTTATTGTCTGTTAAATTGTATTGGGGAAGGGCTGAAGGACAATCTCATTTGCTGCTGTTATCACAGCATAATGATTAATTCTACCTACTTTTCACTTTCAAAAGTGTCCTGATTTGGTGAGAAATTATATAGTCATTCTCATTTAAAGCCAGTAATTAAGCTGTGTCTATCTCAACAAGTCTAACATAAGGTAAAGTGATAGCCTCAAGAAAGAAAGTCTCAGGAACCATGAAATACTATGCCCAAGAAACTAACTCCTTGGGGTTGTTAAAAGGAAAAATTTTTATATAAGTTAAACTTAAAAGAGTTTAATTATGCAAAGAGTGATTCATAAATTGGGAAGTTTTCAGAACCAGAACAAGGTTTTGAACAGCAACCTTCAGCATGGTCAGGTAGTATTCAGGGACAGAAAACAGAAGTGAGATACAGAGGCAGCTTAATTGGTTACTGCTCAATGTTTTGTTTTATTTGAATCAGTTAGCCATCTGCAATTGACTGAAGCTCAGCTGCTGTAATTGTCTGAGACTCAGCTATTTGTTACAAGACTATACTAAATTAGGCTTTCAGTAAGTTTAGATACTAAGGACTAAGTACATTGTCATAAGCATAAGAACTCAAATAAGAAGGCATTCTCAGGCCAAATTTAGTTGGAAATCATGATTATATCACTTTTTAGCTCCTGGAAAAAGTATCACTGGAGAAGACATTCTTAAGTTAAGTATCCTTAACTTATCAAGTAAGTATTCTTAAGTTGTAACTGGGCTTTGTCGATGGAAGGGATAGAGGAGTAAAGGCCCAAGGATTGTTCTTTGGCACTTTTCTATTTTCATCAGGTATTAATGTTACCATAATTTTCCCTAACTTACACCTGTGGAGTTGCTGTTGCTTTCCACTGAGGAAGGAAGCAAGGGAGAAGGAGCAATGATTATAAATCTCTTTGCTTCTCATTTTCTTTACCATCCTGATTACTGTTAAAGAAATTTAGGAAGTGAGAGAGAAACATAGTGTAAGGATGGGGAGGTGTATTCAGGTAATAATTGGTTTAAATTAATCAAATGAAAAGAAAATGCTGGAACAATGAGAGTTTCAATGATAAGGTCTAGTTCCTGATCACCACTTGGTGATGTAAAACAAGTGGTAGGAGACTGTCTGCCCCTAAATTATATTTACAAAATTTTCTGAATTGAAAATAGAGGGCATGATTCAAATGATTTTTTCTTGTATTTTTAAAAATAAACTATATTTTAGAGCAAATTTTTTTACTAAAATTAAAGATAAAGTACAGATAGTTTTCTTTTCTTTTTCTTTTTTTTTTTTGGAGTAGGCTTCTCACTCTGTCATCCAGGCTGAAGGGGCAGTGGCATGTTCCTAGCCAAGGCAGCCTCAACCTGCTGGGCTCAGGCAATCCTTCCACCTCAGACTGCCAAGTAGATGGAACTACAGACACACTCCACAGTGCCCGGCTAGTTTTTTGATTTATTGTAGAGATGGGGACTCACCAAGTTGCCCAGGCTGGTCTTGAACCTGTGGGCTCAGTCAATCTTCTCACCTCAGCCTCCCAAAGTGTTGGAATTTTAGGTGTGAGCCAATTCACCCTGTCCAGATAATTTTCTTATACTCCTTCTCTCCCATACAGTTTCTCCCATTATCATCTTGCATTCCTGTGGTACATTTGTTACAACTGATGAACCCATATAGAAACCTCATTATTAACTAATATTTATAGTTGGCATTGAGGTACACTCTTTGTGTTCTATGTGATTTGCCAAACATTTGTTGGCATGAAACCACCAATACAGCCTTACACAGAGTAATTTCATTGTCCTAAAAATTCTCTGTGTTCAACCTATTCACCCATTATCCTACTACCCAAATGCCCTGGCAACCACAAATTGAATTTTCCTGTCTTTATCATTTTACCTTTTCCAAAATGTAATATAGTTGAAATCATATAGTAAATATAGTGTAGCCTTTTCAGATTGGCTTATTTTACTTAGCAACATGTGTTAAAGGTTGTTCCTTGTCTTTTCATGTCTTGAGAGTTTATTTTTATTAAGATTAATAATCTTTCCTTGTGTGAATATACCAGTTTATTGATACACTCTCCAAATGTCCATGGCATAAAAGATAAGATAGACAAGTTGGAAAAGCTTCTGCAAAACAAAAGAAACCATCAAGAGAGTGGAAAGACAGCCCACAGAATGGGAAAAAAAAATTGTCAATTGTATATCTGGCAAAACCCTAACATCCAGGATCTACAAGGAACTCAAACATGTCCAAAGGAAAAAACAAACAGCCCCATTAAAAAGTGGGCAAAAGAGATGAATAGACACTTCTCTAAAGAAGATATATGGGCAACCAACAGAGACATGATAAAAAGTGCTCAGCCTCATTAATCATCAGAGAAATGCAAATCAAAACAACATTGGAATACCACCTAACTCCATTAAAAATATCCAACATTAATAAAACAAACAAGATGTGGAGAAGATGTGGAGAAAAGGAATCACTTCTACACTGCTGGTGGGAGTTAAAAGTAATTCAACTTCTGTGGAAAACAGTGTGGGGATTTCTAAAAGAACTAGAAATTGACCTTCCATAAGTACATAAATAAATAGATAAGGGAAAAATGAATGTGATGTTAGACTCAGTAGGCTATAATTCAGACTGTTTCAATGGGCAGATTCATTGTGTCAGTGGCAAATGCACTAAAATCTGGTTAATTTTTTTTGTTGGGAGGGGCTATGCTTTAAAGGAACTCTGATATGTTCTTCGTCAAACCATTTCCATTCCTTCAGAGTTTTTCACCATTGACCAAGACTCAGCCTCCTGAGGAAATTGGGAAACAGCCTCCAATTAAGCCCAGAAGTACACAGACGTTTCTTCTTAATACTAATGACATACAGTGCCAGAGGAGCTCTCAAATATGCAAACCTTGTTTTCATAAGGGCTACTCTTCTCTCACAGCTTTTCCAGGAGAAGAAAATTATCTTTGTATTTTAAACAATTGACCTAGCAATTTTTTGAAGTTACACCTATTTCCATCTGTGAAACAGTGCAATGAATGTGTAGTCATAAATACTATGAGTTTGCATAAATTAATCCTATGAGTGAAATAATCTAATCTTTAAGCTGCAGTGAGAGGAAAGGGCATAATTGTTTAACTCTTCATGGAGCATGAGAAAATCTTTGTTCCTTTTGCCTTTTTTTTTTTTTTTTACCTTTGACCTAGATTCAGCTTCCTGTGGCAATTAGGAAACAGCCTCCAACTAAGCCCAGAAGTAGATAGCATGCAAGTGTTTCTCCTTAAGCCTAATGAGTTCAATTGCCTAGCATAGTACTTTTGTGGCAAGGGAACTCAAGAGTATGTTTTAGACTTTGCTTGAGTCCAACCACACTTTTTCTCTGAACTGGCACCAATTATCACACCAAATTCCATTACGTATTATGCCAAAAGACTTCCAATATGTACGTTTGTGTTTGCTCTTTAACATCACTGGGAACATCTTAGGTTTTCTTTCAGCATTCTTCAAAGGAAATTTGGCAATCTCCTTTTTTGTAAAAGTAATTTACTTGCTTTTAAATACATAAATAGTTAAATAAACAAACAAAAGAAACAAGAGTGTGGTATTAAACTCAATTGTTTATATGGTGAACTGTTTGAATGGGTGGATCCATCTGCCACTTGGTGACAAATGAAGGAAAAATCTAGTTTGTTTGTTTATTTTTTTCTTGCTTTAAAGGTATCCAAAAATTTGGTATGCCTAGAGCACTCTTACCTAGAGTGAAGTTATACTGATAATGTGCAGGCTTTCAGCTGATTAGCATCAATGTAGGTTTGTATGTGACTTTGCCACATTCTGATGAATGCACTGTTTACCACTGGGCAACATGCTGGAAAAGAAAGAGAAAAACTTCATTTTAAATTGCATGTTACTAAGGTGCTTCCTTTTGTGAACACTATGAAATAAGTATAACATTCTATCCTCCAGGATGCAAACCATGTTTCTATAATGGTCTGTGTCCTCTCCTCATAGCTTCTCTAGGGAAAAGGAGTTTTTTGTACTTTTACAAAAACTGATTTAGCAACATTGTTTGGGGTTTCACATATTTCAATTCCTTGAACAATGCAGCATATAGTCTTAAATTATCTGGGCTTGGTTAAGTTATTTCCAGGAGTGAAGTTATCTTGGGCTTTAAGCTGCAGTTAGAATAGAGACCATGAGTTTTTAACTCTTCATGAAGCCTTAAGCCTATTTCCTCTGCCTCTGAATTTTTAACCTTCCACCTAGATTAGCCTCCTGAGGTAATTAGGAAGTGGCCTCCAATTAAGCCCAGACATACATAACACACAGGTGTTTGTTTCTTCCTATGCCTAAAGATCCTTCTTGCCCAGTGAAGCACTCTTCTGACAAGGGAACCCAAAAACGGGTTTTAGGCTTTCCTGAGGTCTCATTGCATTTTGTTCTCAACTGACACAATTGATCACACAACATTCTGTTGTTTATTATGCATAGAGTCCTACAACCTGCATGTTGGTGTTTTTCCTTTAACATTATTGGGGACATCTAAGGTTTTCTTTCTATTTGCTTCAAAGGCAATTTGGCAATCTCCTTTCTTTATTACAGTGTTGTGCTACTCCCAAATAAATAAATGAAAAAAGAGTGTGGTGTTAGACTCAATATGTTATACTTCAAACTATGTGAATGGGTGG
Organism: Cephalopachus bancanus; assembly: GCA_027257055.1. NCBI lineage: Eukaryota > Metazoa > Chordata > Mammalia > Primates > Tarsiidae > Cephalopachus > Cephalopachus bancanus. Next base: position 2,097,448 of record JAPVLO010000007.1, read on the forward strand.
ATCCATCTGCCACCCGTCAGTTTTCAAATGAAGAAAAGATTGGTTATTTAAAATTTTTTTCTTGCTATCCTGTAAAATTATCATATTATCTTTTTGTCAAATACTTATCTAGAGTGAAGTTACACAGACAATGCGGAGACCTTAAGCATGTTAGCATCAGCGTAGGTTTGTGGATGACTTTCCTATTCTCAAATGAATGCAGTGATTAACACTGGGCAACATGGTTTTGGGATAAGAATAGAAAAATTCTTGTTAACTTGCTTATTGTTAAAATTGCCTCCTATTGTGAAATCCCCTTGAAATAATCATATCACTCTAGTACCAAGATGGAAAGCATGTTTTCACAAGGGACTTTGTTCTCTTCTTTTAGCTTGCATAGTTTGGGGTTTCACATATTTGGATCTCTGAAACAACACAATGTGTTGTCTTAAATACTATGGGTTTGCCTAATTTAATTCGACAATGAAATTATCTAGAGTATTAAGCTTCAGTTAAAGGGCTTGAGTTTTTAACTATTCATGGAGACTTCAGGCTATCTTCATTCATTATGACTCTGTGACTTTTGACCTAGATTAAGTTTCCTGAAATAATTAGGAAACAGTCTCCAAGTAAACACAGAAGAATGTAACATGCAGGAGTTTCTCCTTAAGCCTAATGATCTCTATTGTTCAGCAAAGCCCTTTTCAGGAAAGAGAAATCCAGAGCAGGTTTTCAGACTTAACTGGAGTCCCACCATGCTGTATTCCCTGAGATGACAGAAAATGATCGCATCATATTCTTTGTTTACTATGCCTAGCATCTGCTAATGTATATGTTTATGGTTTCACTTAAACACCACTGGAAACATCTAAGCTTTTCTTCCTTCTTGAAAGTGAAAGTGTGTACTTACTTCTTAGTGAAAGTGTTGTACTTACTTCCAATTACATAAAAAGATAAATAAATAGCTAAGGAAAAAATGGTGTAGTGCAAGATTCAGTAGTCTGTAATTCATGCTGTTTCATAGGGTGGATTCATTCTATTAGTGGCAAATGCATGAAAATCTGGTTAGTTCATTAATTTTCTTTTGTTGTCTATGCTTTAAGGAAATACTGATATCTTTTTGGCCAAACTAGTATAATTCCTTCTGCATTTTTCACCTTTGACCAAGACTCAGCCTACTGAGGAAATTAGGAAACAGCCTCCCATGAAGCCTGGAAGTAGATTGCACACAGGTGTTTCTTCTGAATCCTAATGATATGTATTGCCAGTGGAGCGCTCTAGTATACAAAATATGTTTCCATACGGGACTCTCTTCTTTCCTCACTGCATTACTTGGATAAGGGACTTTTTTGTATACTTTAAAAAAAATTGACCTAGGAAGTTTTGGGGGTTTCACATATTTCCATCCATGAAACAATGCATGTGTAGATATATATATAGTGGATTTACCTAAATTAATTACACGAGTGAAATAATTTACATCCTTGAGCTGCAGTTAGAGTGAACGTCCTGATGTTTTAACTCTTCATGGAGCCTTGAGTCAATTTTCTGCCTTTATAACCTTTTACCTAGATTCAGCCTCCTGAGGTAATTAGGAAACAGTCTCCAGCTAAGCCCAGAAGTAGAAAATATACACATGTTTCTTCTATTTCCTAATGAACTGAATTGCCTGGTGTAGTACTTTTGTGGCAAGGGAACTCAAGAGCATTTGTAGACTTTACTTGAGTCCAACCAGGCTTTCTTTTTTGCACTGATACCACTTGTCACACCACATTCCACTATGTGTTACTCAAAAACTTCCAATATACATGTTTGTATTTTCTCTTTAGCATCACTTGAAACTTCTAAGGTTTTCTTTCAGCTGCCTTTAAAGGCAATTTGGCAATATTTTTTCTTTGTAAAAAAGTAATTTACTTACAAATACATAAATAGTAATAATAGTAAATGAATAAATAATTAAAAGAAAAAAGTGTGGTGTTAGTCAATTTGCCAATTTGTAAATATAGCAAACTGAATGTGTGAAATCATCTGCCAATGTTGGTAACAAATGATGAAAAAACCCTGGTAGATTATTTATTTCTTTACTTCCTATGCTTTAAAGAAATCCAAATACTTGCTATGACAAACTCTTACCGAAAGTGAAGATACACAGATAATGTGGAGGTTTTCAGCTGATTAGTATCAACATAGGTTTGTACACAACTTTGCCATCTTCTGATGAATGTGCTGTTTACCATGGAGCAACATGGCTATGGGAAAGAAAGAAGAAAACTATGTATTCAATTACATGTTGCTAAAAGTGATTCTTTTTTAAAAACCATGATATATTTTAAACATTAAATCTCTCAGGATACAAAGTATGCTTCCATCAAGGAATACATTCTCTTCTCATATCTGCCCTAAGGAGAAGGATGATTATTTTTTTCTTTTACAAAAACTGACCTACCAAAATTGTTTGGGATATCACATATATCAATTGCTGAAACAATGCAATGTATAGTCTTAAATTATTTGGGCTTGCCTAAATTAACTCCAGGAGTGAAATTATCTTGGGTTTTAAGCTGCAATTAGTGTGAAGGCCATGGATTTTTAACATTTCATGAAGCCTTGAACTTATCTTCTCTCCTTCTAAGTTTTCAAACTTTGAGCTAGATCATCCTCCTGAGGTAATTAGAAAGCCCCTTCCAATTCAACCACGAAATAGGTAGTATGCTGGTGTTTCTGCTTAAGACTAATGATCCCTGTTGCCCAGTGAAGCACTCTGCTGACAAGGAAACTCCAGAGCAGGTTTCTGACTTTGCTTGTGTCCCACTACGCTATGTTCACTGAAGTGACACGGTTGATCACTCAACATTCTGTCACTTGTAATGCATAGAATCTGCCAAACTTCACATTCATTTTCTCTTTAAGATCACTGGGAACATTTAACTTGTCTTTTAGCTTGTTCCAAAAGCAATTTGGCAGTCTCCTTTGTTAAAGTGTTGTACTACTTCTAAATAAATAAATACATGAATAAGAGTGTGCTACCAAATTACTGTAGGAAAGGGATTGAACGTAGGGGGAAACTGTGGGGAGGGGGGGGAGGGGGGGTTGGGTAGCTGGGATTGACAGTAGTCGATATCCACCTGGGGAAGGGGGGTACACCCCCTCAATAAGGGTACCTGCACAATGAATATTTGTATACCTAACCCTGAATTGTACCCCACAATTTCAAAATAAAAATTAAAAGAGAAAAAAAAGAGTGTGGTGTTAGACTTAATAGGTTATACTTTATTTGAATGAGTGGATCCATCTGCCACATAGTGGTTTTCAAATAAAGAAATGTTTGGATAGATTTTTAAAATTTTTTTCCTCACTACCCTTTAAAATTATCTGGATATCTGCTTTGCCAAGCTCTTATCTAGAATGAAGCTACACAGATAATGTGGAATCCTTAAGCATGTTAGCATCAACATAGGTTTGTGGATGACTTTCCCATTCTCAAATGAACGCACTAATTCACACTGGGCAACACATTTCTGGAACTAGAAGAGAAAAACTACATGTTAATTTGTTTGTTAAAATTGCCTCCTCCTGTGAACCCCATGACTTTGTTTGGGAGTTCATATATTTTGATCTGTGAAATAATGTAATGTGTAGTCTTAAATACTATGGGCTTTTCTAATGTAATTCAGAAAGGAAATAAATTAGAGCCTTAGATTCAGTTAACGGGTTTGAGTTTTTGACCTTTGTCCTAGATTCAGTTTCTTGAGGTAATTAGGAAACAGCTCCAAATAAGCACAGAAGGAGGTAACTTGCATGTGCTTCCTCTTAAGCCTAAAGATTTCTGTTGCCCAACAGAGAACTCATCAGGTAAGAGAAATCCAGAGCTGGTTTTCTGACTTATCTGTAGTCCCACCATGCTGAATTTCCTGAGTTGAAAAAATGATAAAATGATCACTATGCCTAGCATGTGTCACCATGTATGTTTATGTTTTCACTTAAACACCACAGAATACATCTGATGTTTTCTTCCAGCTTCAGTCTAAGAAAAATTTGTCAATCTCCATTCTTTTTGAAAGTTTTGTACTTCCAAATACATAAATAATAAATAAATAGACAAGGAAAATATGAGTGTGGTGCTAGATTCAGCAGTCTGTAATTCATATGGTTTCAAGGGTGGATCCATCCTGTCAGTGGCAAATGTTGGACAATCTGGTTAGATTAATTTTCTTTTTTGGCTGTGATGTAAAGAGAGTCTATATCTTCTTGGCCAAACTAGTCTCATTCCTTCAGAGTTTTTCCCCTTTGATCAAGACTAAGTCTCATGAAGCAATTAGGAAACAGCATCCAATAAAGCCCAGAAGTAGTTAGCACACAGGTGCTTCTCCTTTATACTAATGATATATATTGCCTGTAGAGCATTCTAGTATACAAATCATGTTTTCATAAGGAACTCTCTTCTTTTTTCACAACTTTTCTTGGAGAAGGTACTTTTCTGTATACTTTAAAAAATTGACCTAGCAAGTTTGTTTGATGTTTGATGGATACACGCATGTATCCATCCGTGAAACAGTGCAATGCATAGTCATAAATACTATGGATTTGCCTTAAAAAAAGAAATGAAAGGGGAAAAATGAGTATGGCATTTAGACTCAATAGTCTATAATTCATACTGTTTCAATGGGTCAATCTAACCTGTCAGTGGCAAATGCAGAAAAATATTTTTAGTGTGTTAAAAATTTTTTGGCTATGCTTTTAAGAAAACCTAATATCTTCATGGTCAAACTATATTTTAATAGAAAACTTGTTTTATTTTATTATTTTTATTTTTTATTTTAAATATGTGGGGTACAATTCAGTTAAGTATACAAGCATTCATTGTACAGGTACCCTTGTTGTTAAAGTGTGCCCCTCCCTCCCCTGGCAGTTTCCCCTCAACTGCCAATCCCACCCCCTCTTCCCTGGCAGTTTCCCACTACTGCCAATCCCTTTCTTATAGTATTATGAAAATTGTTCAAGGTCCGCTTATAAGTGAGAACATATGGTATTCTGTTCTTTTTTCTGTGATAGATCACTGAGTATGATAGACTCTAAATCCATCCAAGTTGCCACAAAGTTCATATGTTTGTCCATCTTCGTGGCTGCATAATATTCCATTGTGTATATGTACCACATTTTTAAATACAATCCAGCTTCAATGGAAAGTATGGTTGGTGCCATATTTTTGCTATTATGAATATAGCTGCAACAAACATGTGGGTGCAGGTATCTTTTTTGTAGAGTAATTTGAGTTCCTCTTGGTGTATTCCCAATAGTGGGAATGCTGACTCATGTAAGGTCAATTTCTAGTTCTTTCAGAAATCACCACAATGTCTTTCAAAGAGGTTGCACTAGTATGCATTCCTTTTTTTCTGCATCCTCACCAGCATATGTTGCTGTTTGTTTTATTAATGATGGTTATTCTTACTGGGATTGGATGGTATCTCAATGTGGTCTTGGCTTGCATTTCTCTGATGATTAGTGAGACTGAGCACTTTTTCATGTCTGTTGGCGTCCTGTATATCTTCTTTTGAGAAGTGTCTATTCATATCTTTTGCCCACTTTTTAATGGGACTGTTTGGATTTTGTTTTTGTTTTGTTTTTTTCCTTTTTGGCACGTTTGATTTCCTTGTAGGTTCTAGACATTAGATCTTGTCAGATATACAGTTGGCAAATATTTTTTTTTCCCATTCTGTGGGCTGTCTCCCTGCTCTCTTGATGGTTTTTTTTTGCTTTGCAGAAGTTCATCAATTTGATGAGGTCCCACTCATCTGTCTTATTTCTTATGGCATGGACAGTTAGGGTTTTAATCAGGTATTAGTTGGTTGCCAGTTCCAATTTCTGTAAGGGTGTCTCCTGCATTTCCTAAGATTCTTATAGTTTGAGGTTTTACGTTTCTGTCTTTGATCCACTTAGAGTTAATTTTTGTATGGCGATAGGTAGGGGTCCTATTTCAATCTTCTGCATGTGATCAGCCAGTTTTCCCAGCACCATTTACTGAATAGGGTCTCCTTTCCCCAGTGGTTGTTGCTGGAGGCTATGTGAAGGATGAGTTGGTTGAGAAATTGAGGCTTTGATTGTGGAATCTCTATACTGTTCCATTGGTCTATATGCCTATTCTTGTATCAATACCAGGCTGTCTTGATTACTGTAGGCTTATAGTAAAGTTTGAAGTCTGAAATGTGATACCTCCTGCTTTGTTACTTTTGCTAAGGATTGTTTTTGCTATTCATGGTCATTTATGTTTCCATATGAATTTCTGTATTGTCATTTCCAGGTCTGAAAAGCATGATGGTGGTAATTTAATGGGTATTGTGTTGAATCTGTAGATTGCCTTTGGTAGGATGGACGTCTTAACAATGTTGACTCTTCCTATTCATGAGCATGGAATGTTTTTCCATTTGTTTGTGTCTTCTTGGATTTCTTTGAGAAGTGTTTTGTAGTTCTCATTGCAAATGTTTTTCACTTCTCTGGTTAGGAAGATGCCGAGGTAATTCATTTTTTTCATTTGTGTCTCATTTGTGTAGTTGAATTGCTATTTGTCTAGCAAATCTCATTTGATGTCTTGTGGGGGTTCTCTGTATCTCTTGTGTTTGGCTGATCACATCTCTAATGAGATGGGGAAAATTATCTTGAATTGCTCCCTGGAATACTTGCTCCAAGGTGTTCTCCATTTGTTCTTTTTCTTCTGGGATACCAATCAGGCATAGTTTCGGGCTCTTGATATAATCACACATCTGTTGTAGCCTTTGTTCTTTCTTTCTGAGTTTTCTTTCTATGTTTTTTACAGGTCGGGTAAATTCCACATTCTGGTCTTCAAGTTCTGAGATTCTTTCTTCAGCTAGATTAATTGTGCTTTCCATACTTGTAATCTTGTTATTTATTTCCTGGATGAAATTTGTATGGCCAAAATCTCTGTTACAAGTTCTTTCATTGTTGTATCTTGTCTTTCTTGAGTCCTATTCACTCTTTTCAACCATTACCTAATCCCTGTCATATTTAGGGGACAGTCTTTAGTGACTTCCATTGTTTGGGCACCAAGGTCTGGTTTTTCAGGAGCTTTGTCTTTGGTACACTTGAAATTATCTGAGGTATTCCTTCGGCTTTTTCTCATTTGTGACAGATCTCTTGTTTTTCTCTTCAGTTGTGTTATCAGTGTCAGCAGGATAGGCTTTCCCTTCTGATGTTTGCTCAGACCTCTATTCTTCCCTAATCAGGGCTCTGGATTTGTTCTATTTTGAAATAGAATGGTGGATGGGAAGCTTTGCTGTCTCTTGTAGTTTTCAATATTTGAATAAAATGGGGGATGGGGCACTAGGAATCAAATACCACTTGCAAATTAAAATGTTCACTTACTGTGGTATGTGTTCCCTGAGACCCACTCCCCACTACCACTCTATATGATGAGTGCAAAGCAGAAACCAATGCAAAAGCAATTGAATACACACACACACACACACACACACACACACATACACACACACACACTCCAAAACAAACTGGAATAACAACAAAGCAAAACATAACAAGCAGCAACAAAAAGACCCTTAAGAATACTAAACACACACACACATGTCTAGCACAAAGTGAATAGAGAAGAAAAACAGAAAGACCAGAGGGGGAATAAAGGAGGATTCAGGTCAAATCCTAACATATCTATTTACATTCCCCTTAAACTATAAAAAATGAATATAAAAAAGACCCAGAAGAACAAAACAACAAAAACCAACAACCACAACAAAATTGAAAGATGAACATTCAATCATTCACATACACACAAAACCAGAAAATGACAAAAGAAGAAACAGAAAAAGAAAAGAAAAATTTAAAAAATGTTTTTGGGAGTAGAGTGCAGATCAATTCCTCACATACACATTCATGCACAAAGGAAAAATATTTTTTAAATAGATGTACTAACAAGCAAACAGTCAAACGATTTTTTTTAATTAAAAAATAATTGAAAATTTAAAACAAACAAACAAATAAAATCCTGCCCTCTTGTGGCAGGCTCTGTAATTGTTCTTCTAATCAGGTCTCTCCTGCAGAGTCACCTCTTTCACTCTCTCTTCAGGGAATGAACAGGGAAGGAGGTGAGACAGTGGAAGTGGGTGGGGCTGCAGGCCTCCCCTTCCACGCTCCTATGGTCAGGGAGATCTCTGGTGGGGAGGTATAGGACTGTCTCTTCCCCAGGTATGTACTCTCCCTGGGGTGCCACAACCAGGCCTATCCTGGAATGGAGCTCTCCTATTGCGTCTGTCGTCCAGGCTCTGCCTGGGTTTTTCCTTCTCAGTCATGGCCCAGCTGTGTGGGTCTGATGTTCAGAGGATTACTGGGGAGGAGGGGGTTTGGGTCAGCCCCGGACTCACCACTGATCTCTTTGGAGTTCTTCCTTCTCCTTTTCTGGTCACACCCTTTGTCCCATGGCTGGATCAGGGTAGGGGGTGGGGCACCGGGAACTCAGCACTTGTGGGGTCCCTCTGAAGTTTGTGCTCTCAGGATATTCCCTTTGGGCCATGATCAAGTCCTGAGTAGTTGATCCGCCAGTCACAGAGATCAGATCTGTTGGTCTGTGATGAGTAAGTTGGAGCAATTTCCTGCCCCACCTTCAATATGGTGGTGGGGTGCTTCTCTTGTCCTCTTCAGTGGGAACTGGTCTCTGAACTCCATCTGCAGCCCCTTCCAGTGCCTTGCAAGGTGCTGAAGTGATGAGGCAAAGTCCAGAGTAGTCTCTCTCTTGCTTCAACGGTGAAGGCCCACCTGGGGCAATAGTATCTCCCTGCCGCTTTTCCAAAGGAAAACTTCTGTCCAATTTTGAAAAACAATGGTGCTCCACTTCTGCAACCAGGGAGGAGCCAGGGACAAAGTAGAGAAGCTGCAGCACCTGCTGTTGCACAAGGGGCCTGGCTACTCACTTACAAGCCCCACTTAGTCTCTCCCAGCGTTTTCTTTCCAGGGAGGGTATGTTGATTAAAAAAAAAAAAGAAAGAAAAGAAAGAAAATGTTGCCTGACTTCTGCATCCGAGGAATCGCTAGGGTCCAAGCCCAGGTGTTGTGTCACCAGCCGCTGCACCAGGAGAGTCCTGGCCTCTAGCTTCTTAGCCCTCACTCAGTCAGTCACTCACATACCCACTCATCAGCATACACACAAAATTTTCCGTACACTCACTCACTCTCACACAGGGATTCGCATAGTCTGATTGGCTTGGTCGCCATCTTCCCCATCTAACCCTCACCCCTTTCATACTAGAAAAATCCCTGGAATGAGGGTCCAAACTACCCAGGACTGGTTCTAGTCTCCCTCTAACTAATCTTAAGAGCTTCAGCTTACTCCTGTGTTAAATGCTGGGTTGGGGCTCAGTGTTGGGTTGATCCACTCTGCAAAGCTGGCCCAGCCTTTCCCCTCTATTGGGCAGGGGATCAGCTTTGCCACATTCTAATGAACAGTTTAACACTGGGCAACATGTCTCTGGGAAAGGAAGAGAAAAACAACATTTTGAATTACATGTTGCTAAAGTGTTTCCATTTATGAACCGTATGAAATAATTTTACCATTCTACCACCCAGGATACAAAGAAAGTTTCTATAAGGGAATGTGTTCTCTCCTCATTGCTTCCTTTGAGAGAAATTTTTTTGTATTTTTACAAAACCTGACCTGGCAATGTTGTTTGGTGTTATGCGTATTCCAATTCCTTAAACATTGCAATGTGTAGTTTTAAATTATTTAGACGAGCCTAAATTTATTCCAGGAGTGAAAATATCTTGCCCTTTAAGCTGCAGTTAGAGTAAAGGCCATGAGTTTTTAACTCTTCATGCAGCCTTGAGCCTATCACCTCTCCTTCTGATTTTTAACTTTTGACCTAGATCAGCCTTCTAAGATAATTAGGAAGCAGCCTACAATTCAGCCCAGAAATAGGTAGTACGCAGGTGTTTCTCTTTAAGTCTAAAAATCCCTGTTGCCCAGCAAAGCACTCTTCTGACAAGAGAACTCCAGAAAATGTTCCAGGCCTTGCCAGATTCCCACTACACTTTGTTCTCTGAACTGACACAATTGATCACACAACATTCTGTCATTTATTATGCATAGAGTTTTGCAATCTTCATTTTTGTGTTTTCTCTTTAACATCACTTGGAACATCTAAGGTTTTCTCTCAGCTAGCTACAGAGGCAATTTAGCAAGCACCTTTCTTTGGTAAAGTGTTGTACTACTTTTAAATAAATAAGTAAGTGTGCTGTTGACTCAATAGGTTATACTTCAAATTTAATGGGAGGACCTACCTGCCACCTGTCAGTTTTCAAATGAAGAAAAGCTTGGTTAGTTTTTTTTTTCTCACTATCTTGTTAAACTATCCTGATATCTTCTTGCAAAACTCTTATCTAGAGAAGGTACACAGAAAATGTGGAGGTCTTAAGCATGTTAGAATCAACATAGATTTGTAAAAAATTTTCCCATTCTCAAAAAAAATTCACTAGTTAACACTGGACAACACATTTTGGGGACAAGAAGAGAAACACTACATATTTATTTGCTTGTTGCTAGAATTGCTTCCTATTGTAAACCTCATGATATAATCAAAATACTCTAGCCACAAGGATACAAAGCAATGTCCATAATTAACTGTGTTCTCTCCTCTTAACTTGCATAGAAAGAAGGACCTTCTTTTTGTACTTGTAAAAAATGGACTTAGCGACTTTAAGATTTCATATATTTTGATTTCTGAAAAAATGCAGTGTGTAGTCTTAAATACTATGGGCTTGCCTAATTCAATTCAGGAAAGAGGTAAACTAGATTCTTAAGTTGCAGTTAAATGGTTTGAGTTTTTATCTATTCATGGAGCCTTCAACCTATCTTCTTTAATTCTGACTCTTTGACCTTTGATCTAGATTCATTTCCCTTGATAATTAGAAAACAGCCTCCAATTAAGCACAGATGGAAGTAATATACAGATATTTCCCTTTAAGCTTAATGATTTCTATTGCCCATAAAAGCATTCCTCAGGCAAGAAAAATCTAGAGCAGGTTTTCTGACTTATCTGGAGTCTTACCAGGCTGTATTCCCTGTGATAACAAAATGATCACACCGTATTCCATTATGTATTACATCAAAAGGCATCCAACATGTATGTTTGTGTTTTCTCTTTAACATCACTTGATAGTGAGTGCCAAAATGTACATTTGTGTTTTCACATAAATGCCACTGGGAACATCTAAGGCTTTCTTCCAGCTTCAGTCAAAGGCAATTTGGCAATCTTAATTTTTAATGAAAGTGTTGTACCTACCTCTAAATACATAAATAGATAAATAAATAGATAAGGGAAATATGAGTGTGTTAGACTCAGTAGTCTGTAATTTATACTGTTTCAGTGGGTGGATCTATCCTGTCAGTGACAAATGCAGAAAAATCTGGTAGGTTTATTAATTTTCTTTTTTTGGCTATACTTTAAAGAGACTCTGGTATCTTCTTGGTCAAACTGGTCTCATTCCTTGAGAGTTTTTCACCTTTGACCCAAACTCAGATTCTTGAGGCAATTAGAAAACAGCAAACAATAAAGCCCAGAAGTAAACACACAGGTATTTCTCCTTAATGCTAATAATATATATTGCCAGTGGAGCATTCTAGTATACAAACCATGTTTCCATGAGGGACACTTTTCTTTCCTTACAGCTTTTCTTGGAGAAGTAACTTTTCTGTGTGGTTTTAAAAATTTGAGCTAACAAGTTTGTTTGGGGTTTCACATATTTCCATCCATGAAACAATACAATATATAGTCATAAATACTATGGGTTTACCTAAATTAATTCCATAATGAAATAATCTAAATTCTTAATCTGCAGTGAGAGTAAAGGGCATAAGTTTTTAACTCTCCATGGAGGCTTGAACCAATCTTCATTTCTTCTGCCTTTTGCACCTTTGACTTAGATTCAACCTCCTGAGGTAATTAGGTACAGCCTCCAACTAAGCCCAAGAGTAGTTTAATGCAAGCATTTCTTCTAAACCTAGTGAGCTCAATTGCCTACTGTACTACTTTTGTGGCATGGAAATTCAAGAACATGTTTTAGAATTTGCTTGAGTCTAACCATGCTTTGTTCTCAAAACTGGCACCAATTATCACACCACATTCCATTATGTATTACATCAAAAGACATCCAACATGTACATTTGTGTTTTCTCTTTAATGACACTTGGAACATCTGAGGTTTTCTTTCAGTTTCCTTCAAAGGAAATTTGGCAATCTTCTTTACTTGTAAAAGTAATTTTCTGACTTCCAAAGGCACAAATAGCTAAATAAATAAATAATGAGCAAATTTAAAAATAAATGTAAAGGACAAAAGAGTGTGGTGTTAAGCTCATTTCTTTATATGACAAACTGTATGAATGGGTGGGTCCATCTGCCACTTGATGACAAATAAAGGAAAACCTGGTTAGTTTATTTATTTTTCTTCTTACTATGCTTTAAAGTAATCAGAATATCTTCTATGCCAAACTCTTACCTAGAGTGAAGCTACACAGATAACATGGAGAATTCAGATAATTAGCATCAACGTAGGTTTGTACAGAACTTTGCCACATTCTGATGAATGCAGTATCTATCACTGGGCAACTTGTCTTTGAGGAAAGAAGAGAAAAACTATCTTTTAAATTGCATGTTGCTAAAGTGCTTCCTTGTGTCAACCTCCATGATATTATTTTAACATTCTCTCTCCCAGAATAGAAACCATGTTTCCATAAGTGACTGTGTTCTTTCCTCATTCTAGGGAGAATTTTGTGTGTGTGTGTCCTTTTACAAAAACTGACCTAGCAACATTGTTTGGGTTTTCATATATTATAATTCCTTCAACAATGCAATGTGTAGTTTTAAATTATTTGGGCTTGCCTAAATTAATTTTGGGAGTGAAATTATCTTGGGCTTAAAGCTGCAGCTAGAGTAAAGGGCAGGTGTTTTAAACCCTTCATAAAACCTTGAGTCTATCTCCTCTTCTTCTCAGATTTTAAACTTTGACCTAGATCAGCCTACTGAGGTAATTAGGAATCAGCCTCTGATTAAGCCCAGAAATATGTATCTCTTTTTACTTCCAGAAAAATGGACTTAGTGACTTTGTTTGGTGTTTCACATTTGGTATTTCAATCTTTTAAACAATGCAATGTATAGTCATAAATACTATGATCTTTCCTAATTTAATTCAGGAATGAAATAAACTATAGCCTTAAGCTGAAGTTAACGGGCTTACGTTTTTAATTATTCATGGAGACTTCAGCTTATTTTCATTCATTCTGACTCTTTGACCTTCTACCTAGATTCAGTTTACTGAGGTAACTTGGAAACAGTTGTTATAGCCGAACCATGAGAAATGAAAATTACCAGCACACCAGGTTCAAATTTCTAGCTCTTTAATAGCACGTAGTTAAGAATAGGCTCACACCAAGAAAACTCTCAATACTGAGTGGAGTCATCAAGAAGTTTATAAAGGCAAAATCCGTAAGTGGGCTACATAGGGGATGAGGGTGCAAGGAACTGAAAACAAAAGGAACAATCTCTTGGATTTCAGTTTACAAGGCATACAATTGCACAGAACTTGTGACTAGGGAGTTTTCAAATGGTCAGCAAGAATGGTCAACGGGAACAGCTCAGGGGAACAAGGCTGTGGGGTCTATGGTCATGGGAACATTATAATAATCACATGTATACACTGGGGGGGTCATTTTTAGGTCAGGCAGACAGCTAAGATGGAGGATTTTAACAAAATGGAGTTACTTATGTCAAGCAAGCTATTATAACCATTTTAGATATTTTATTAGATATTTCATTCCCCTCTTTTAGTTGTACATGAATCAATTCATTGACTCATAGGTTATGGGTATGGAATTATAATAAGTGCTTACATGCATAAATTTTACAGAATTGATTTGTAGTTTTACAAAGTTAATAATCCAGGTTAATATACACAGTTTTATAAGCAAACTGAGGAAGAAGAGGATAAATGGGAACCAGGGGTTCCAGTTATTTAGGGTCCCTGGCCACTGCAGCACAATTGATGGAGTGAGCTGATGGAGTTATGTTAGTTTCCATGGCTCTTCGGACTCGTGTGTGGTGAATTCAGGCCAGTATTCTGTCAATTTTGAGTGCTGTTGGAGTGGTGATGATGATAAAGGGTATCTTCCAAGCAGGAGTTAGTACAAGGCATGGAAGATGGAGTGGGTAAAACAACATGAATAACAGAGTGGACAGTAGCCTGAACCTGCTGGAGGGACTGAAGATATTTTTAGCAAAGATTGATTAGTAATTTTTTCTAGGATGAGATTCTGTAACCACGGGTCCAAAGAAGAGTTAAAGGTAAAATGTTTACCTATTTTTTTTTTACTGGCTTTTATTATTAATTTGGTTAAAGTAGATTTTAAAGTCCGGTTCTTGCATTTTACCTGTCTAGAGTTGTGGTTGGTAAGCACAATGTAATTTCCAGTTAATGTTTAGTGCTTTATTAGCCAACTATACTATGGACAAGGTAAAGGTAGGACTATTATTAGAGCCAATAGAGAGGGAAAGCTCAGACCTAGGAATAATTTTAGTTAACAAAAACCTTATAACTGTAAGTGTGGTTTAATTTTTTGTGGCAAAGATTTCCATTCAACCTGAAAAAGTGTTTATAAAAACCAGCAGGTATTGATAACCAGCATGAGGGGTTTTTACCTCAGTAAAGTCCCCTTCCCATGTTTCTCCAGGGCTTAGTACCCAGGCCCTGATACCATTTGGTGGTCTTGGTTCTTGTTTGGCATTTACTTGCACATAAGCTAGACACAGTGCAGTGACTGTGGGAGTGAGGCTTTTTAAGTTTTGAATGTAGTAATACTGGTTTAGCATCTCAGTTAATTTAGTCCTGTCACCTCTGGAGTGTTTGATTTCTAGTGTCTCTTGCAATGTATGATGGTTATTTCTTTGGGGAGCCATAGAGCCTCCAGAAGGGCTAAAATTTGTGCTTGACATCCAGTGACCAGAGGCTTCCCAGAACAGTGTCTTTACAGTGTGGGGAATTGTTAAGATCAAGTTTTGACCAAAAGTCAGTTTGTCTGCCTTCTTAACCAGTATTGCAGTATTGGTGATGGCTCAAAGACAGTATGGCTAATCAGAAGCCACTGGAACCAGACTTTCTGACAAGTAAGCCATAGGTTGTTTCCAGGGTTCTAAGATCTGGGTAAGAACCCCTTTCACGATTTCCTGCTGTTCATGAACAAACAAATAAAAAGACTTGGTAACATCTGGGAGAGCTAAAGCTGGGGCTTGAATAAGAGCCATTTTTAACTGCTGGAATGCTTGTTCCTTAGTAGCAGTCTATTTCAGGGGCTGATCCTCTGCAGTGACTGTGTACAGAAACTGGCAATTTCAGCAAATCCTGGGATCCACAGCTGGCAATACCCCCAGGAATTCTCTCTCCTGTTTCTTTGTGGTTGGCATGGGAATTTGAAGAATGGCATTTTTCCAGGCTGAAGTCAGGGCTTGCTTGCCCCTTTTTAGCCAGTATTCCAGGCAGGAAACTTCAGTTGAGTAGAGCTGACACACGGTAGCCCAAGTCTTGGAGGAGCTGTAACAGAGCCTTAGTACCTTTTAAATAAGTGTCCAAGTTTGCAGTCACAAGTAAGAGATGATTTACATACTGGAGTAAAGTACATTCAGGATGTAAGGCATGGAACCCTGACGAATCCTCTTTACAAGTTTTCTTGAAAAGGGTTGGGGAGTTCTTGAAACTTTGTGGTACCTGGGTCCAAGTTAGCTGGCTGGTGTCCCCCAAGTCAGGATCTGTTTATTCAAAAGCAAAAATAGGTTGGCATGACCAAAGGGTCACCAGTGGAGGGCAGGACCAAAACTGACTTTGGTCCTCTGTCTTTGAGCAGTGAGGGCAATTTTTTTTACCCAGTGACCCAGCTTTTTATAATATTCACATTGATTCTTGGCTAGCTGGATGCGTCCAGTTTCCTTTAGTCCTTTTTTAGTTTCTCTCTTAGTTTTACATGCCAGCTTTGAGTCAGGTTGGGAGGTCTGGATGGCAGCAACTAGTACTTCTGTTTGCTGTTTTGTTGTTCTGTGCCTTTTCTTGTTTTCTTGTTTCTGTTTCTTATATTGGTTATCAAAAACCTTCTGAGCTACCTTGAGTAGCTGAGAAATGTTTATTCCTGTGAAACTTTCAAGCCTCTGCAACTTTCTCCAGATGTCAGGAGCCACCTGAGCCACAAAAGCCAAATTGATAACCCAAGCATTCTTGGGTGCCGAGGGGTAAAATGGGGTATTCTGTATAGGTACAGAATGTCTCCTGAAGATGTTCTAGAAACGCCTCCAGTGACTCCTTGGGACCCTGAATCATCTCAGTAGTTTTAGAAAGATTAGTAGGTTTTGGACTGCTCCCTTTAAGTCAGCTAATAGAATCTGGTGATAAGTTTTTAATGCCCTGGACCCTGCTGAGGTATTGGGGTCCCAGTCTGGGCAAGAGGGGGTAAAAACCTCCTTTAACATTTCCTAACTTTTTTCCTTTGTTCTAGCTGCTGAGGCCTGTACAGACTTTTTAGCCTCAGCTGTAATGTGTTCTGGCTTTTCAGAAGTAAATAGGGTTAAAAAAGAGCTGTTGGCAATCATGCCAGGTGGGACGATGAGTGCACATGATTGATTTTGCCAGGGAGGTTAAAACCTATGGCAGATTTTGGCAAGATTTTATTCTCTTGAGAAACAGGTAAAACAAGTTTTTCTTGAAGAGTTAGCCAGGGTTTTTTGTATACAGCACTCTGTTTTTAAGTTAGAAGCTCTGTTTCTGTATAGTGTGGTTTACGGGAAGGGTTCTGAGTTGTAAGAGCACATAGTTTTACCCATGGAGGGGGTTTGGGACTAAATTTAACCATTGGTTGATATAGGGAAACTGATCAGGATAATCAGGGGTCCCTGCAACGACCTTTTAAACAGACTAACATGAACATTCAAAGACTCTGTAGAGGGTTAACTAACATTAAATGCAGGTCAATTTATTCTATAGAGGATCCAGAGTCCACCTTTTGAAAGGCAGACACCATAGTCCTCAGTAAATATAACAGAGACATTTTTTAATATACAGTCCAGAGGGCTGACAGGTCATGAATTCTGTGAACCTATAACAAACAATGAGCAAACAACAAGCAAACAGTTAAAATACACAGTTAAAACATACTGACAGGCAGGGCGTGTCTGGACCAAGTCAGAAGAGTTATGGATCCGTGGAACAACCTCAGGGCAAAAAACCAGAGGATTCTATTCAGCCAACATTTTGGCCTAAATGAATAGTGTCCAAAGAGCAGCCTAATGAATAGTGTCCAAAGGTCATGACTCTCTTACACAGAATTGTGGCCACAAACAGAGCAATACAGATTTTTACTGGTAAACAGAACAAATTCTTACCTTCTAGGAGAATGCAGATGGACTCAGGAGTTTTTGAGGTGAGAGGAAATCAGTGGTCATTCCTTCTCCCTCCGAGTCAGATGAGAGGTTATGGGGTCCTGGAATGATTCAGGGGGTACCTCTCCTATAACTTCTTCGTCAAGCTGGGGAGAACTGGAGTGAAGCCACCTCCTAAGGTTGGCAACATTCTCGCTGGGGCCTCCAAATGTTATTACTGAACCACGAGAAAGGAAAATCACCAGCACTCCGGGTTCAAATTTTGAGTCCTTTAATAGCACGTGGTTAAGAATAGGCTCACACCAAGAAAGCCCTCGATACTGAGTGGAATCAGCAAGAAGATTATAAAGGCAAAATCCACAAGTGGGCTACATAGCAAGGGGTGAGGGTGCAAGGAACTAAAAACAAAAGGAACAATCTCTTGGATTTCAGTTAACAAGGCATACAATTACACAGAACTTGTAACTAGGGAGTTTTCAAATGGTCAGCAAGAACAGTCAGTGTGAACAGCTCAGGGGAACAAGGCTGTGGGTCTGTGTTCATGGGAATGCTACAAAAATCACATGTATACACGGGTCATTTTTAGGTCAGGCAGACAGCTAAGATGAAGGATTTTAACAAAATGGAATTACTTATGTCAAGCAAGCTATTATAACCATTTAAGATATTTTATTAGATATTTCACAGTCTCCAAGTAAACACAGAGAAAGGTAACATGCAGGTGTATCCTCTTAAGCCTAATTATCTTCATTGACCAACAAAGTGCTCTTTGGTCAAGAGAAAACCACAGCAGGTTTTCTGACATATCTAGAATCCCACCATGCTGTATTCCCTGAGCTGACAAAAATGATCACACCATTTTCCATTACTACATTCAGTGTCTGCCAACATGTACATTTGTGTTTTCAGTTAAATGCCACTGGAAACATCTAAGACTTTCTTCCAGCTTCTGTCAAAGGAAATTTGGCAATCTCCATTCTTTGTGAAAATGGTGTAGTTACTTCCAAATACATAAATAGATAAATAAATAGATAAGGGAAAAATGAGTGTGCTGTTAGGCTCAGTGGCCTGTAATTCATACTGTTTCTATGGATGGATCTTTCCAATCAGTGGCAAATACAGGAAAATCTGGTTAGTTTATTAATTTTCTTTTCCTAGCTACATTTTAAAGAACTCTGATAGTTTTTGGCCAAACTAGTCTCATTCCTTCAGAGTCTTTTACCTTTGACCAAGACTCAGCCTCCTGAGGCAATTAGAAATCAGCCTGTAATTAAGCCCAGAAGTAGTTAGCACACAGATGGTTCTCCTTAATACTAATAGTATATATTGCCAGCAGAGCATTCTAGTATGCAAACCATGTTTCTATAAGGGAATATCTTCTTTCTTCACAGCATTACTTAAAGAAGGAACTATTCTGAGTAATTTTAAATAATTGAGTTGGCAAGTATGTTTGGGTTTTCACATATTTCCATCCATGAAACAATCCAATGTGTAGTTATACATAGCATGGGTTTGCCTATTTTTTTACTTTGCTTGAGACCTACCATACTGTGTTCTCTGAACTGGCACCAATTATCACACACATTCCGTTATGTATTATGTAAAAGCTTTCAACATTTACATTAGTAGTTCATCTTTAACATCACTTGAAACATCTAGTTTTCTTTCAGCATCCTTCAAAGACCATTTGGCAATTTCCTTTTATAATAAAAGTAATCTATTTACTTCCAAATACATAAATAGTTAAACAAATGAATAAATAATTAAAAGAATGAAGTGTGGTGTAAGACTCATTTGCTTACACAGCAAACTGTTAGAATGACTGGATCCAGCTGCCACTTGGCAACAAATGAAGAAAAAACCTGGCTAGTTTAATTATTTTTATGTTTGCTGTGCTTTAAAAAAAAATCCGAGTATCTGTTATGCAAAACTCTTACCTAGAGTAAAGCTACACAGATAATGTGGAGGTCTTCAGCTGATTAGCATCAATGTAGGTTTGTACGAAACTTTGCCACATTCCTTGAATGCACTGTTTACCACTGGGCAGAACGTCTGTGGCAAAGAAAGAGAAAAACTACATTTTCAATTACAAGTTGTTAAAAATGCTTCTTCTTTGAGCCCCATTTATAATTCTAACATTCAATACCTCAGGATACAAAGCATGTTCTCCATTAGGGACTGTGTTCTTTCCTTATAGCTTCCCTAGGGTGAAGAATTTTTGTGTGTACTTTTACAAAAACTGACCAAGCAAACTTGTTTTTTGGTTTCACATATTTCAGTTCCTTATCCAATGCAATATGTAGGCTGAAACTATTTGGTCTTGCATAGATTAACTCCAGGAATGAAATTATCTTGGACTTTGAGGTACAAATAATGTGAAGAGCATAAGTTTTTAACACCTTGTGAAGCATTGAGCCTATCTCCTCTCCTTCTGAGTTTTTAAACTTTGGCCTGTATCAGTCTCTTGAGGCAATTAGGAATCCCCCTCCAATTAAGCCCAGAAATAGGTTTCATGCAGTTGGTTATCCTTAAGCCTAATTATGTTTCCCAGCTAAGCACTCTTCTGACAAGGGAACTACAGAGCAGGTTTCGTACTTTGCTGGAGCCTCACTATGCTTTGTTCTCTGAAATGACACAACTGATCATTCAATATATCATCACTTATGATGCATAGGGTCTAGCAACCTGCACATTTTTGTTTTCCCTTTAACTCGACAGGGAACATCTAAGGTTTTCTTTCTGCTTGCTTCAAATATAATTTGGCAATTTCCTTTTTTAAAGTGATGTATTTCTTCAAAATATATAAGTAAATAAACAAATAACAAATAAAACAATAACAAATAAAGAGTGTGGTGTTAGACTCAATAGGTTATATTTCAAACTGAATGGGTGGATCCATCTGCCATATATTGGTATTCAGATACAGAAAAGCTTAGTTTTTTTCTTTTCTTTTCTCACCATCCTGTAAAATTATCCTGATTTTTGCCTTGCAAAACTCTTATCTAGAGTGAAACTACACAAATAATGTGGAGGCCTTAAGCATGTTAGCATCAATGGAAGTTCATAGATGACTTTCCCATTTCAAATGAATGCACTGATTAACGCTGAGTAATGTTTCTGGGACAGAAGAAAAACTATGTGTTAACTGTTGTTGTTAAAATTGCTTCCTATTGAGAGCCCCATGAAGTAAGCATAACATTCTACCCCAAGGATACAAAGCATAATGGATTGTGTTTTCTTCTCATAACTTGGATTGAAAGAAGGACCTTCTCTTTGTACTTGTACAGAAGTGGACTTAGCACTTTTGTTTGGAGTTTCACGTATTTTGATATCTGAAACAATACAATGTGAAGTCTTAAGTACTACGGGTTTGTCTAATAAATTCAGGAATGAAATAAATAGCCTTAAGCTGCAGTTAAAGGGCTTGACTTTTAGCTAGTCATGGAACTTTCAGCCTATCTTTGTTCATTTCCACTCTTTAACCTTTGACCTAGATTCGGTTTCCCGAGTTAATTAGGAAACAGCCCCAGTTAATCACAGAAGAAGGTAACATGGATGTGTTTCGCCTTAAGCATAATGATCTCTGTTGCCCAGCAAAGCACTCTTCAGGCAAAAGAAATCCAGAGCAGGTTTTCTGACATAGCTGGAGTCCCATCATGATGTACTCCCTGAGCTGACAAAAATTATCACACACATTCCATGATTACTATGACTAGCATCTGACAATATGTATGTTTGCGTTTTCAATTAAATGCTTCTGGGAACAAGTAAGTCAGCTTCAGTCAAAGGCAATTTGGCAATCTCCTTTCTCTGTGAAAGTGTTGTACTTACTTCAAAATACTAAATAGATACATAGATAGATAGATAGATAGATAGATAGATAGATAGATAGATAGATAGATAGATAGATAAGAGAAAAATGAATGTGGTGTTAAAATCAATCATCTGTAATTCATACTGTTTCAGTGAGTGGATCCATCTTGTCAGTGGCAAATACAGAGATAACTGGTTAGTTTATTAATTTTTTGGCTATGTGTTAAAGAAAATCTTACATCTTCTTGGCCAAATTAATATCATTTCTTCATAGTTTTTCACTGTTGACCAAGATTCAGCCTCTTGAGGCAATTAGGAAACAGCTTCAATTAAGCCCAGAAGTAGTTAGCCCACCGGTATTTCTCCTCAAACGTATTGTAAATGGAGCATTCAAGAATACAAACCATGTTTCCATAAGGGATCCTCTACTTTCCTCACAACTTTTCTTGGAGAAGGAATTTTCTGTGTTCTTTTAAAAAACTGACCCAGCATGATTGCTTGGGGTTTCACATATTTTCATCAGTGAAACAATGCAATGTGTAGACATGAATACTATAACTTTTCCTAAATTAATTTCATGAGTGAAATGATCCAAATCCTTAAGCTGCAGTTAGAGTAAATGGTATGAGTTTTTAACTCTTAGGCCAGTCTTCATTCCTTATGTCTTTTGAGTCTCTTCTCTAAATTCAGCCTCCTGAGGTAATTAGGAAATAGCCCTAAACGAAGCTCAGAAGTAGGTAATACACAGGTATTTCTTCTAATGCCTAATGAGCTTAATTGCCTAGTGTAGTATTTTGGTGCAAAGGGAACTCAAGAGCATGTTCTAGCCTTTGCTTGAGTCCAACTGCACTTTGTTCTCTGAATCAGCACCAATTATCACATCATATTCTGTCATGTATTATACAAAACACTTCCAACATACCTATTTGTGTTTTCCCTTTAATGTCCCTGGGAAGAACTAAGGTTTTCTTTCAGCTTCCTTCCAAGGCACTTTGGCAATCTCTCTGTAAAAGTAATTTTCTTACTTCAAATACATAAATAGTTAAATACATAAATAAAAGAAAAAAGAGTGTGAGTGTTAGATGTATTTGTATATATGGCAAACTGTATGTGTGGAATCATCTGCCAAGAAAAACGTCATAGAAAAAACTTCATTTTTTAAACTATTTTTTAAAAAATTATTTATTTATTTTTTATTATGAAGTTGTGGGGTACAGTTAAGGGTTAGGTATACAATTGTGTTTCATTCAGGCACCCTGTTGATATGGGGTGTTTCCCCATTCCCAGACAGATATTTGCTACTGTTAATCCCATCTCCTTCCCCCCACCATAGTTTCCCAGTACTGTCAGTCATTTTCGTATAGTATTGCATTGGATGTTTAAGGTCCATTATATGAGTGAGAACATGTGATACTCGGATCTTTGTTTCTGTGAGAGGTCACTCAGTATTATAGACTCTAGTTCCATCCAGGTTGCTGCGAAATTCATGATTTTGTTCTTTTTTATGGCTGCGTAGTATTCCATCATGTATATGTACCACATTTTTTTAATCCAGTCCTCTTTTGATGGGCAGCATGGCTGTTTCCAGGTTCTTGCTATTGTGAACAACACTGCGATAAACATGCGTGTGTAGGTATCATTTTTATAGAGTGATTTGTGTTCTTCAGGATATATTCACTGTAGGGGGATTGCAGGGTAATATGGGAGGTTGGTATTTAGAGTTTTTAGGAATCACCACACTGCTTTCCATAGAAGTTGCACTAGTTTACACTCCCACCAACAGTGTAGAAGTGTTCCCTTTTCCCCACACCCTCTCCAGCAGCTGTTATTTTTTGAGTTGTTGATAATTGCCATTCTGACTGGGGTTAGGTGGTATCTCAGTGTGGTTTTGATTTGCATCTCCCTGATGATTAGTGAGGTTGAACATTGCTTCATGTGTTTGTTGGCTGCTCGGATGTCTTCCTTTGTGAAGTGTCTGTTCATATCTTTTGCCCATTTTATAATGGGGTTGTTTGGTTTTTTTTCTTTTCAACACGTTTGAGTTCCTTGTATATCCAGGATGTTAAGCCTTTGTCAGAACTGGAGTTGGCAAATATTTTTTCCCAGTCTGTAGGCTGTCTCCCTGCTCTCTTGATGGTTTCTTTGGCTTTGCAGAAGCTTGTCAGTTTAATAAGGTCCCATTTGTTTATCTTCTCTCTTATGAGCTGTGGGTTTTGAGTTTTGTTCAGGAATTGGATGCCAGTTCCGATTTCCATGAGGGTATTTCCTTCATTTTCTAAGGTTCTTATGGTTTGAGGTTTTACATTTAGGTCTCTGATCCATTAGAAATTAACCTTTGTGCATGGGGATAGATAGGGGTCCTGTTTCAATCTCCTGCATGTGGTCAACCAGTTTTCCCAGCACCATTTACTGAATAGGTTCTCCTCTCCCCAGTGGTAGATGGTGGAGGCTTTGTCGAAGATGAGTTGGTTGAGAAATTGAGGTTTTGCTTCTGGAATCTCAATTCTATTCCATTGATCTATGTGCCTGTTCCTATACCAATACCAAGCTGTTTTGATGATTGTAGCTTTATAGTAAAGTTTGAAGTCTGGTAATGTGATACCACCTGCTTTGTTTTTTTTGCTGAGAATTGTTCTGGCTATTCTTGGACGTTTGTGTTTCCATATGAATTCCTGTGTTCTTTTTCTAGCTCCGAGAAGAATGTTGCTGGTAATTTGATGGGTATTGTATTGAATTTGTAGATTGCCTTAGGTAAGATGGACATCTTCACAATGTTGATTCTTCCGATCCATGAGCATGGGATATTTTTCCACTTGTTTGTGTCAACTTTGATTTCTTTGAGCAGTGTTTTGTAGTTTTCCTTGTAAAGGTCTTTCACGTCTCTGGTTAGGAAGATGCCAAGGTTTTTCTTTTTTTTTGTGGCTATTGTGAATGGAATTGTGTTTTTTATTTGGGTTTCTGTTTGTTTATTATTGGTGTAGAGAAATGCAATTGCCTTTTGTACATTTATTTTGTATTCTGAGACTTTGCCAAAGGCCTTTATCAGTGTAAGGAGGTTTTTGACAGAGTCTCTTGGGTTTTCAAGGTACACAATCATATCATCTGCAAAGAGAGATAACTTGACTTTCTCTTTTCCTATTTGGATACCCCTGATTGCCTTCTCCTCTCTGATTGCTTGAGCCAGGACTTCCAATACTATGTTGAACAGGAAGGGTGAGAGTGGGCATCCTTGTCTTGTTCCAGTTTTCAGGGGAAATGGTTCTAATTTTTGTCCATTTAGGAGTATGCTCGCTGTGGGTTTCTCATAGATAGCTTTTACTATTTTGAGGTATGTTCCCCGTATGCCTAGATGTTCAAGGGTTTTTATCAAGAAGGGGTGCTGGATTTTATCAAAAGCTTTTTCTGCATCTAATGACATAATCATGTGGTTTTTGTTTTGACATCTGTTGATGTATTTGATTACATTTATGGTTTTACGAATGTTGAACCAGCCTTGCATCCCAGGAATGAAGCGTACTTGGTCATGATGGATGATTTTTGAGATGTATCGCTGAATCCAGTTTGCTAGGTTCTTGTTGAGAATTTTAGTATCTATGTTCATCAAAGATATTGGCCTGTAGTTCTCTTTCTTTGTTGGATCTTTACCTGGCTTGGGTATCAATGTGATGTTGGCTTCGTAAATTGATTTGGGGAGCGTTCCATCTTTTTCAATCACCTGGAATACCTTCAGTAGGATTGGTATCAGCTCCTCCTTAAATGTCTTGTGGAATTCTGCTGGAAAGCCATCTGGTCCAGGGTTTTTTTTTATCGGAAGTTTTCTTATTATGTAGTCGATTTCCTTGATTGTTATTGGTCTATTTAGGGTCTCACTTTCTTCTTGTTCCAACTTAGGTAAGTTGTGTGATGTCAGAAAGTCCTCCATTTCCTTAAGGTTTTCAAGTTTTTTTCCATACAAGTGTACGTAGTAGTCTCTAATGATCTTTTGTATTTCTTCAGGGTCAGATGTGACTTCATCTTTTGTGTTTCTGATTGTGCTTATTTGGTTTTTTTCTCGTTTTTTCTTGGTCAGTCTAGCTAGGGGACCATTGAACTTGTTTATTCTTTCGAAGAACCAGCTTTTTGTTTCATTGATTTTTTTGTATTATCTTTTTGTCTTCTATGTCCTGGATTTGGTCTTTCATTTTGGTGATCTGGATTCTTCTGCTGAAATTAGGGTTTTTGTGGTCTTGCTTTTCCAGCTTCTTTAGGTGGCTTGTTAGGTTGTGAATTTCTGTTCCTTCCATTTTCCTCATGTGTGTTTGTAGGGATATAAATTCCCCTCTTATGACAGCTTTTAAGGCGTCCCAGAGATTTTGGTAAGATGTTTCTTCATTTTCATTTGTTTCCAGGTATCTTTTGATCTCTGTTTTGATTTCATGATTGACCCAGGAGTTGTTTAGCATCATGCTGTTTAGTGTCCATGTCTTTGTGGCTTTTGGGGGGACCTTGTTGGTGTCAATGTTTGTTTTTATTCCACTGTGGTCCGAGAAGGTGTATGGTAGAATTTCAGTCCTTTTAAATTTGCTTATGCTTGATTTGTGTCCAATTATGTGGTTGATCTTAGAATATGTTCCATGCAGTGATGAGTAGAATGTGTATTCTGTGGTCTTTGGATGGAGTGGTCTGTAGGTATCAATTAAGTCCATTTGGTCCAGAGTGTCACTGAGGTTCCGGATCTCCTTGCTGATTTTTTTCCTGATGATCTGTCTAGGGTTGTGAGTGGTGTATTAAAGTCCCCAGTTATGATGGTGTTCGAGTCAATGTCTTTCTTAGTTTTCCTAGAAGTTGCTTTATGAATGTTGGCGCACCTATGCTGGGTGCATATATGTTTAGGATAGATATTTCTTGTTGATGGAGTGAACCTTTTATCATTATGTGGTGGCCCTCTGTATCTTTTTAAATTTTTGATAGCTTAAATGGTATTTTGTCTGAAATTAGGATTGCGACTCCTCCTTTCTTTTGTATGTCATTCTCCTGAAAATTTGTTTCCCATCCTCTTACTTTGAGTCTGTGTATGTCCTTTCTAGTGAGATGAGTCTCTTGAAGGCAGAATATTGTTGCCTGGTGATATTTTATCCATTTTGTCATTCTATGTCTTTTCAGTGGTGCGTTTGGTCCATTCACATTCAGACTAATTATTGAAATGTGAGAGTTCGTCCCTATCATGGAGTTCTCATTGAGTTGTTGTTCTTCCACTTGGTTTTTTCTTTTTTTTTTTTTTTTTTGTCTTTCTTTTGGTTTTGGGGTTGGTTCATGTATATTTTATTCTTTTCCCTGTACTCTTGTGAAGAACGTTGCTCTTTTTTCCTTTTTTTCTGTGTTTAGTACTTTCTTAAGTGTTTCATGTAGAGATGGTTTGGTGGCAGCATAAGTTCTCAGGGATTGGATATCTGGGAAAGATTTTAATTCTCCCTCACTGATGAAGCTTAGCTTGGCCGGGTAGGTTATTCTTGGTTGAAATTGTTTATCTTTTAGGACTTTGAAGATAGGGCTCCAAGCTCTCCTAGCCTGCAGGGTTTCTGCAGATAAATCTGCTGCTATTCTGATTGGTCTTCCATGGTTGGTGATCTGGCCTTTTTCTCTTGCTGCCTTTAGGATTTTTTCTTTTGTGCCTACTTTATTTAGGTGAATTATTATGTGTCTACGAGTTGGTCTTCTCATTTGTTGTCTTGCAGGGGTTCTCTGAATCTCTTGTGTTTGAATTTTTGCATCGCTGATTAGATAAGGGAAGTTTTCTTGAATTATCTCATGGAAAGTTTGTTCCAATGTGGTCTCTGTTTCTCTTTCTGCCTCAGGGAGTCTGATTACTCTTAGGTTAGTCCTCTTGAGGTAGTCACTCATCTCTTGAAGGTTTTGTTCTGTCTTTTTGAGCTTATTTTCTGTGTTTTTAAGAGTTTGGGTTATTTCTATATTTTGGTCCTCAAACTCTGAGATTCTTTCCTCTGCTTGGGTAATTCTGCTTTCCATGCTTATCAGTTTGTTATTTATTTCATTCACAGTATTCTTTATTACTGTTATCTCAGATATCAGCTCCTTCCTAGTTTCTTCTTGTGTCTCCTCAATTCCTTTTAATCTCTCCATTATTGTTTTGATATCTACATTTGCAGTTTGAGACTCTTCATTCTGGGGACTTTTCATTGTTTGCATTCCCAAGTCAGTTTTCTCAGTGTCTGCTCTCCCAGGCGTCTGGGAGCGACCCATACTCTTCTTTTGGTTTTTCTTCATTTCTGTAGATTTTTCTCCTTCTCCCCCTTTCCCTCCCCTTCTTCAATTCTGTTTTTGAGGGAAGGTGGGGTTGCTTTTATTTCTCTTCTGCAATGTCCTGTTCTTCCTTATGAGGGTCTTCTGGCTTTGTTCACTTTTCCCTCTGCTTTACAGTCTGTCTATTCAGCAGTATGTAGTCTTTGTCCCTGGATTTAAAAAGGGGGCATATAAAAGAGGAAAATAATGGAGGAAGGGGGGTCAATATGGAGTTAGAAAGAGAGAAGTGTGAGAGGGAAAACAGATATACATACCAACTATCAGGTGAGAAAGAGAGACAGGGCCGGGAAGAGGTGAAGAAAGACATGTAAGAAAGATTCCCTAAAGAGTACTGATAGCTACACAGAGACAGGGCAATAAAATCGAGAAACATTGTAAGTTAGAAGGTAAACAACAAACGTGATCTAAACCAACAGTTACAATGATAAAATCATAAGTCAAAATAAGTGAAAGAGAGAAGTGCAAGAGGGAAAACAGATATACATACCAACTATCAGGTGAGAAAGAGACACAGGGCCAGGAAGACATGAAGAAAGACATGTAAGAAAGATTCCCTAAAGAGTACTGATAGCTACATAGAGACAGGCCAATAAAATCAAGAAACAGTGTAAGTCTGAAGGTAAACAACAGACGTGATCTAAACCAACCGTTACAATGATAAAATCATAAGTCAAAATAAGTGAAAGAGAGAAGTGCGAGAGGGAAAACAGATACACATACCAACTATCAGGTGAGAAAGAGACACAGGGCCGGGAAGAAGTGAAGAAAGACAGGCAAGAAAGATTCCCTAAAGAGTACTGATAGCTACACAGAGACAGGCCAATAAAATCAAGAAACAGTGTAAGTCAGAATGTAAACACCAAACGTGATCTAAACCAACAGTTTCAATGATAAAATCATAAGTCAAAATAAGCGATCAGACTAGAGTCACTTCTCTGATCTCTGATTCCGGCTTCTCCCTTTTGTTTTTCATTGCAGTGTAGGGGTGGGGCTTTGTCTCCTGTTTCGCGCTGTTGCCTTAGGAACTGAGGTAAAGTTTGTTGATAGGTGGGCAGGGCAATGGAAGTCTCTGCCTGGAGAATAGCAAGGTAGTTTAAGCAGATCTGTTTTTCTCCACTTGTCTGGGTCCCCTGGCTTGGGGTCTTGCACTGAGTGCCTCAGTCAGGGTGGGCCTGGAGTTCCAGAGCTCCAAAGTTCCAAAGGGCAGGTGGTGAGCAGTGAGAGTGGCCTAAACTATTTTTTAAAAAAGAAATATGAATATCTGCTATGTCAAACACTTACCCAGAGTGAAACTACACATAATGTGGAGGACTTCAGCTGATTAGCATCAATGTAGGGGTGTACAAAACTTTGCCACATTCTGATAAATGCACTGTTTATCACTGAAGAGTATGTCTCTGGGAAAGAAAGAGGAAAAACACATGTTGCTAAAGTGCTTATTTTTAAAATCCCATGATCTAATTTTCCCATACAATCCTTCAGAATACAAAGTGTGCCTCAATAAGGGACTGTGTTCTCTCCTCATAGCATCCCAAGGGAGAAGGATTTTTTTGTACTTTCACAAGACTGACACAAGAAAATTGTTTAGGATTTCACATATTTCAATTCCTTAAACAAATCAATATGTAGGATTATTTGGGCTTGCCTAAATTAAGTCCAGAGCAAAATTATCTTGGGCTTTAATCTGCAGTTAATGTGAAGGGCATGAGTTTTTAACACTTCATGAAGGTATTAGCCTATCTCCTCTCCTTCTGAGTTTTTAACATTTGATGTAGATCAGCCACCTGAGGTAATTAGGAAGCAGCATCCGATTAAGCCCAGAAAAAGGTAGTATGCAGGTTTTTCTCCATAAGCCTAATGATTCCTGTTGCCTGGCAAAGCACTCTTCTGACAAGGGAAGACCAGAGCAAGTTTCAGACTTTGCTTGGGTACCACTATGCTTTGTTCTCAGAACTGACAGAATTGATCACTCAACATTCCATCATTTATGATGCATAGAGTCTTGCAACCTGCACATTTTCCTCTTTAACATTACTGGGGACATCAAAGAGGTTTTCTTCCAGCTTGTTCAAATGCAATTAGGCAACCTCCTTTGTTGTTAAATTGTAGAACATCTTCCAAATAAATAAATAAATAAATAAATAAATAAATAAATGTGTGGTGTTAGACTCAATAGGTTATAAATCAAACTGAATGGGTGGATCCATCTGCCACCTGTCGGTTTTCAAATGTTGAAAAGATTGGTTAGTTTTTTTTTCCCTCTCTATTCTATAAAATTATTCTGATATCTTCTTTGCCAAATTCATATCGATAGTGAAGCTACACACCTAATGTGGAGGCCTTAAGCATGTTAGCATCAACACAGTTTGTAGATGACTTTCCCATTCTCAAATGAATGCACTGGTTAATATTGGGCAACACGTTTCTGCAACAAGAATAGAACAACTGTTTTAACTTGCTTGTTGTTAAAATTGCTTCCTATTGTGAACCCTATGAAATAATGATAACATTCTAGCCCCAAGGATATAAAGCATGTTTCCATAAAGGACTGTGTTCTGTCCTCATACCTTGCACAGAAAGAAGGACCTTGTCTTTGAACTTGTACAAACATGGACTTAGAGACTTTTTTGGGGATTTCATATATTTCAATCTTTAAAACATTGAAAAGTGTACTCATAAATACTATGAGCTTGCCTAATTTGATTGAGGAATGAAATAAATTAGTGCCTTAAGCTGCAGTTAAAAGACTTGAATTTTTAACTATTCATGGAGATTTCCAGTCTGTCTTTGTTCATTCTGACTCTTTGATCTTTGACACTTAGTCCGTTTCCTGAGGTATTTAGGAAAGAGCCTCCCATTAATAACAGAAGGTAGCATGCAGGTTTTTCTCCTTAAGCCTTATTATCTCTATTGCCTAGCAAAGCACTTTTTGGGCAAGAGAAATCCAGGTCATGTTTTATGATTTAGCTGGAGTCCTACCACACTATATTCCCTGAGCTGACAAGAATGATCACACCATATTCCATGATTACTATGTCTAGCATCTGCCAACATGTACATTTGTGTTTTCACTTAAATGCCACTGGGAAGATTTAAGGTTTTCTTCCAGTTTCAGTCAAAGGCAATTTGGCAATCTCCATTCTTTATGAAAGTGTTGTACTTATTTCCAAATACATAAGTAGCTAGATAAATAGATAAGGAAAAAATGAGTGTGGAGTTAGATTTAGAAATCTGTGATTCTACTGTTTCAATAAAGAGATCCATCCTATCAGTGGCTAATGCACAAAAATCTGGTTAGTTTTTGTTCTTTTTTTTGGCTATACTTTAAAGAAACTCTGATATCTTCTTGGCCAGACTAGTATCATCCCTTTAGATTTTTTCACCTTTGACCAAGACTTAGCCTCCTGAGGTAATTTGTAAACAGCATCCAATAAAGCCAAAAAGGAGTTTGCACAGAGGTCAGTTCAGAGAACAAAGTGTACTTTGAGAAGGAACTTTTCTGTGTACTTTTAAAAAATTGACCTATCAAGTTTGTTTGTGGCTTCACATATTTCCATCTGTGAAGCAATGCAATGTGTAGTCATAAATGCTATGGATTTGCAAAAATTAATTCCATGAGTAAAGTTATCTAAATCCTTAAGTTGAACTTAGAGTAGAGGGAATCAGTTTTTAACTCTTCATGGAGCCTTGAGCCAATCTTTGTTCCTTCTGTCTTTTTAACCTTCTATCTAGATTCAATCTCCTATGATAATTAGGAAATAGCCTTCAACAAAATCCAGAAGTAGGTAATATCCAGTGTTTCTTCTAAAGCCTAATGAGCTCATTTGCCTAGTGTAGTATTTTTGTGCAAAGGGAACTCAGGACCACATTTTAGGCTATGCTTGTGTCCAACCACACTTTATTCCCTGAATTGGCACCAATTATCACATTGCATTCCTTTATGTATTATGCAAAAGGCTTCCGACATACATATTTTTACTTTCTCTTTAACATTCCTGGGAACATCTAAGCTTTTCCTTCTACTTCATTCAAAAGCAATTGAATATCTTCTTTTTTTGTAAAATTAATTTGTTTACTTCCAAATACATAAATAGTTAAATAAGTGAATAAATAAATAAAAAGACTGTGGTGCTAGACTCATTTATTATATGGCAAATTGCTTGAATGTATGGAACCATCTTCCACCTTTTTTGGTGATAAATGAAGGAAAAACCCGGTTGATTATTTAATCTTTTTTTCTTGTTATGCTTTAAAGAAATCTGAAAATCTGCTATGTCAAACTGTGACCTAGAGTGAAGCTACCCAAATAATGTGAAGGTCTTCAGCTGATTAGCATCAACATAGGATTGGATGCAACTTTGCCACATTCAGATGAATGCACTATTTACCACTGGATAGCATGTCTGTGGTAAAGAGAAACACTACATTTTCAATTACATGTTGCCAAAAGTGCTTCTTTTTTGAACCCCATAATCTAATTTTAATATTCATTTCCTCAGGCTGCAAAGCATGCTTCCATAAGGGACTGTGTTCTCTACTCAAATCTTCCCTAGGGAGAAGGATTTTCTTTTGTACTTTACAAAAACTGACCTAGCAATGTTGTTTGGGCTTTCACATACTCCAATTCCTTAAACAATGTAATGTGTAGTCTTAAATTATTTGGGCTTGCCTAAATTAACTCCAGCAGGGAAATTATCTTGGGTTTTAAACTGCAGTTAGTGGGAGGGGCATGATTTCGTAACACTTCCTTAGGCCTTGAGCCTATCTCCTCTTCCTCTGAGTTTTTAAACTTTGACCTAGATGAGCCTTCTGAGGTAATTAGGAGCAGTGACCAATTAAGCCCAGAAATAGGTAGCACACCGTTGTTTCTCCTTAAATCTAATGATCCTTGTTGCCCAGTGAAGTACTCTTCTGACAAGGGAACTCCAGATTTCAGACTTTGCTGAAGTCCCACACTTTGTTCTCTGAACTGACAAAATTGATCATAATATTCTATCATTTATTATGCATAGAGTTTTGACATCTGCATATTTGTGTTGTCTTTTTAACATCCTTAGGAACATCTAAAGTTTCTTTAAGCTTGTTTCAAAAGCTATTTGACAAACTGCTTTGTTTTTGAAGTGTTGTATTTTTTTCCAATACATGCATACCTAAATAAATAAATGAAAAAAGAGTGTGGTGTTAAACTCAAAAGGTTATAATTCAAACTCTTTGACTGGGCAGATCTATCTACCACCTGTTGGTTTTCAAATAAATAAAAGTTTTGTTAGTTTTTTCAAATTTTCCCCTTGCTATATTACAAAATTATCCTGATATCTACTTTTCCAAACTCTTATCTAGAATAAAGCCATAATGT
Organism: Cephalopachus bancanus; assembly: GCA_027257055.1. Classification (NCBI taxonomy): domain Eukaryota; kingdom Metazoa; phylum Chordata; class Mammalia; order Primates; family Tarsiidae; genus Cephalopachus; species Cephalopachus bancanus. The sequence goes on from JAPVLO010000007.1 coordinate 2,130,322, forward strand.
GGAGGCCTTAAGCATGTTAACATCAAAGTAGGTTTGTAGACGACTTTCCCATTCTCAAATGAATGCACTGATTAACACTGGGTAGCCCATTTCTGGCAAAGGAGATTTTTAAAAAATCGTGTGTTAACTTGCTTGTTATTAGAATTGCTTCCTATTGTGAGACTCATGAAAAAAATGATAACACTGTAGCCCCAAGGACATTCTCTTTGTACTTGTACAAAATTGGACTTAATAACATTGTTGGGTGTTGCACATATTTCAATCTTAAAAATTCAATGCTTAGTCTTAAATACCAGGGGCTTCTCTAATGTAATTCAGGAATGAAATCAACTAGAACCTTAAGCTGCAGTCAAAGGGCTTGAGTAAACTATTCATGGAGTCTTCAGTCTATCTTCATTCAGTCTAACTCTTTGACCTTTGATCTAGATTCAGTGCCCTGAGTTAATTAGGAAACAACTCCAATTAAACACAGAAGAAGGTAATATGCAGGTTTTTCCCCTTAAGTCTAGTGATTTCTATTGCCTAGCAAAACACAGTTCAGGCAAGAGAAATTCAGAGCAGATTTTTCTGACATAGCTGGAGTCCCACCATGCTGTATTTCTTGAGCTGACAAAAATAATCACACCATATTTCATGACTGCTATGCCTAGCATCTGCCAACATCTATATTTCTATTTTAACTTAAATGCCACACAGACATCTAAGGTTTTCTTCCAGCTTCAGTCAAAGGCAATTTGACAATATCCATTCTTTGTGAAAATGTTGTACTTACTTCCAAATACTTAAATAGAGAAATGAACATATAAGGGAAAAATGAGTGTGGTGTTAGATTCAGTAGTCTCTAATTCATGCTGTTTCAATGGGTGGATCTATAATGTCAGTGGCAAATGCACAAAATCCGACTAGTTATTAATTTCTTTGGCTATGCTTTAAAGAAACTCTGATATGTTCTTGGCCAAACTATTCTCATTCCTTCACAGTTTATCTCCTTTGACAAAGACAGCCTCCTGGGGCAATTAGAAAACAACCTCCAACTAAGCTCAGAAGTAGTTAGCAAACAGGTGTTTCTTCTTAATACTAATGATGTGTATTGCCAATGGAGCCTTCAAATATACAAACCATATTTCCATAAAGAACTCTCTTCTTTCCTCTCAGCTTTTCCTGGATAAATTACTTTTCTTTGAATTTTTAAAAATTCACGTAACAAGTAGTTTGGGGTTTCACTTATAAACATCTGTGAAACAATGCAATGTGTAGACATAAATGCTATGGGTTCCTAAACTAATTCCATAAGTGAGATAATATAAATCCTTAAGCTGCAGTTAGACTAAATGGCATTACTTTTTAACTCTTCATGAAGCCTTGGGCCAATCATCATTCCTTCTGTCTTTTTCAAATTGACCTAGATTCAGCCTACTGAGGTAATTAGGAAACAGCTCCCAAATAAGCCCAGAAGTAGGTAATAAGTATGTTTTTCTCCTAAAGCCTAGTGAGCTCAATTGCCTAGTGCAGTACATTTGTGGCAAGGGAACTCAAGAGCATATTTTAGATTTTGCTTGAGTCAAACCATGCCTTGTTCTCCAAGGCACCAAATGTGACACCACAATCCATTATGTATTATGCCAAAAGACTTTCAGCTTGCATATTTGTGTTTTCTCTTTAATGTCCCTGGGAACATCTAAGGTTTTCTTTCAGCTTCCTTAAAAGGCAATTTGGCGATCTTTTCTTTATAAAGGTAATCTACTTATTTACAAATACAGAAATAGTAAAATAAATAAATGATAAAGAAATAAAAGTTAAAAGGGCATGGTGTTACACTCATTTATTTTTATGGCAAACTGTTTCAATGGGTGGATCTATCTGCCACTTTTTGGTTACAAATGAAGGAAAAACTTGGTTAGTTTCCTTATTTTTCTTTTTGCTATGCTTTAAGGAAGTCTGAATATCTGCTATGCCAAACTCTTACCTAGAGTGAGGCTCACAAATAATGTGGACACCTTCAGTTGATTAGCATCGATGTAGTTTTGTATGTAACTTTGCCACACTTTGATGAATGCACTGTCTATCACTGGGCAACATGTCTGTAGGAAAAGAAGAGAAAAACTATGTTTTAAATTATATGTTGCTAAAAGTGCTTCCTTGTGTGAATCTTATGTAATAATTTAAAAATTATATCACCCAGGATACAACGCATGCTTCCATAAGGAACATTCTCTCCTCATTGCTTCTTTTGAGATAAAGGTAAACTTTTATAAAAACTGACCTAGAAACGTTGTTTGGGGTTTCACATGTTTCAATTTCTAAAACAATGCAATGTGTAGTCTTCAATTATTAAAGCTTGCCTAAATTAATTCCAGGAGTAAAATTATCTTGGGTTTTAAGCTTGACTTAAAGGGCATGAGTTTCCAACTCTTCATGAATCCTTGAGCCTATCTCCTTTTCTTCTGAGTTTTTAACCTTTGACATAGATCAGTCTCCAATAAAGCCCAGAAATCGGTAGCACTCAGGTGTTTCTTCTTAAGCTTAATGACCCCTGTTACTCAGCAAATCACTCTTCTGACAAGGGAACTCAAGATCAGCCTTCAGACTTTGATTCCCTCTGCACTTTTTTCTCTAACTGACACAATTGATCACACAGCATTCTGTCATTTATTATGCATAGAATCTTGCAATCTGCACATTTGTGTTTTCTCTGTAACATCTCTGGGAGCATCTAAGGTTTTCTTTCAGCTAGATTCAAAGACAATTTGGCAAACTCCATTCTTTGTTAATGTGTTGTACTACTTCCAAATAAATAAATAAATAAAAGGGAGTGATGCCAGACTTAATAGGTTATAATTCAAACTGTTTGAATAGGTGGATCCCTCTGCCATCTTTGGGTTATTGAATGAAGAAAACCTTGGCTCTTTTCAATTTTTTTAATCCTCCCTATTCTGTAAAGTTACTCTGATACCTACTCTGCCAAACTCTTATCTAGAGTGAAGCCACACTGATAGTTTGAAGGCCTTAAGCATATGAGCATCAACATAGGATTTTGGGCCACTTTCCCATTCTACTATGAATGCACTAACTACCACTGGACAACACATTTTTGGGACAAGAGAGAAAACACACATTTTAACTCACCCATTGTTAAAATTACATCCTATTGTGAACCTCATGAAATAATTATAATATTGTAGACCCAAGGATACAAACAATGTTATCATAAAGGACTGTATTCTCACCTCATAACTTGCAAAGAAAGAAGAAATTTTTGTACTTGTACAAAAAAGGACTTAGAGACTTTGTTTGAGGTTTTACATATTTCAATCTCTGAAACAATGCAAGGTGTAGTCTTAAATACTATGGGCTTGCCTAATTTAATTCAGGAATAAAATAAACTGGAGCCTTAAGCTACAGTTAAATGGCTTGAATTTTTAACTATTAATTGAACCTTCAACCTATCTTTGTTCATTCTGACTTTTTGACTTTTGACCCAGATTCATTTTTCTGAGATAATTAGGAAATAGCCTCTAATTAGACACAGAAGAAGGTAACACACAGGTGTTTCCCCTTAAATTCAATGTTCTCTATTGTCCAGCAAAACACTCTTTGGGCAAGAGAAACACAGAGCAGGTTTTTTGACTTAGCTGAAGTCCCATGACACTGTATTTCCTGAGCTGACAAAAAATAATCAAGCCACATTCAATCATTATAATGCCTAGCATCTGCCAACAAGCACGTTTTTGTTTTCACTTAAATGCCACTTGGAACATCTAAGGTTTGCTTCCAGACTCAAAGGCAATTGGCAATCTCCATTCTTTGTGAAAGTGTTGTACTTACTTCCAAATACATAAATAGATAAATAAATAGAAAAAGGAAAAGTGAGTGTTGTGTTAGATTCAGTAGACTATAATTCAGACTGTAACAATGGGTGGATCCATCCTATCAGTGGCAAAGGCAGAAAAACTTTATGGATTATTAATTATTTATTTGGCTACACTTAAAAAAAAAGACAACCCTGATTTCTTCTTGTTCAAACTGTTTTCATTCTTTCACAATTTTTCACTTTTGACCAAGATTAAGCCTCCTGAGACCATTAGGAAACAAACTCCAATTAACCTCCAGAAGTAGTTCTCACACAAGTGTTTCTTTTTAGTATTAATGTGGTATATTGCCAGCAGAGCACTCTAGCATACAAACCATGTTTCCATAAGGACTCTCTTTTCTCCTCACAGCTTAGCTAGGAGAAGGAATTTTTGTATGTACATTTAAAAAATTGGCCTAGCAACATTGTTTGGGGTTTCACATAATTCCATCAGAGAAACAAGATAATGTGCAGTCATGAATACTATGAATTTGCCTAAATTAATTCCATAAGCGAAATAATCTAAATTCTTAAGTTGCTGTTTGTTTTTTTAAAGTTAATAAACATATTTTTAATGTTAAAATTGTGGGGCACAGTTAATGGTTAGGTATACAAATATGTATCATTCATGCACCCTTGTTGGTAAGGGGTGTCTCCCCATACCCAGAGAGATATCAAATACCATTAATCCCACCTCCCTTCCCCTCCCTACCCCCCCATATTTTCCCGCCACTGTCAATCCTTTTCTTAAAGTATTATGATACATATTCAAGGTCCACTATATGAATAAGAACATGTGATACTCCGATGTTTGTTTCTGTGAGAGATCACTCTAATTCCATCCAGGTTGCTGTGAAATTCATGATTTTGTTCTTTTTTATAGCTGCATAGTATTCCATTGTGTATATGTACCACATTTTTTTAATCCAGTCCCCTTTTGTTGGACAGCCTGGTTGGTTCCAGGTTCTTGCTATTGTGAACAATGCTGTGATAAACATACGTGTGCAGGTATCTTTTTTATAGAGTGATTTGAGTTCTTCAGGGTATATTCCCAGTAGTGGGATTGCAGAGTCATATGGGAGGTCAATATTTAGAGCTTTTAGGAAACACCATACTGTTTTCCACAGAGGTTGCACTAATTTGCACTCCCACCAACAATGTAGAAGTGTTCCATTTTTAAAATGAAAACACAAATGTGCAAGTTCCCAGTGAAGCACTCTTTTGAAAAGGGAACTTGAGCAGGTTTCAGACTTTGCAGGAATTCCACCATGCTTTGTTCTCTGAACTGACACAATGGATCATGTAACATTCCATCATTAATGAAACATAGTGTCTTGCAACCTGCACATTTGTGTTTTCATTTTAACATCATTGAGAACATCACAGGTTTTCTTTCAGCTTACTTTGTTATGACCGAATTGTGAAAAAGAGACATACCAGCACTCCAGGTCCCAATCACGAGTCCTTTATTAAGTGTGTGGTCAAGAGTAGGCTCATGCCAGAAGGCTCTTGACACTGAGCGGAATCAGCAAGAAGATTTTATAGGTAAAATCGGCAAGTGGGTTACATAGCAGGGGGGAGCAAGGGGGTGAGGGAATGAGGAACTAAAAACAATGAGCAACAAAATGTAGGAACAAATTATAAGGATGTGGTAGGGAAATTTTGCAAGGAATAAATTTTTTTAACAATTTCTTGGTGTAACATCTGGTTTCAGTTAACAAAGCATACAATTACATGGAACTTGTGGCTAGGGGATTTTGTAAATGGTCAGCAGGAACAGTAAGCATGATCAGCTCAGGAGAACAAAGCTGGGGGTCTGTGGCCATGGGAACATTACAGGAATCACACATATACATTGGGAGGTTATTCTTAGGTCAGGCAGGCAGCTAAAATGGAGGATTTAAACAAAATGAAGTTCCTCATGTCAAGCAGGCCAGCACAGTTATTTCATTAGCTATTTCATTCTTATTAATTATTTCATGATCATTTCAGCTTCAATTGCAATTTGGCAATCCCCTTCCTTTGTTAAGGTGTTACACTACTTCCACATAATTAATTAATTAATTAGTTAGATAATTAAATAGATAAGTAGGTAGACAGTTTGGTGTTTGATTCCACAGGTTATATTTCAAACTGTTTGAATGGGTGGCTCTATCTGCCATCTGCCAGTTTTCAAATGAAAAAAAGCTTTGTTAGGTTTTTTTTTTGCTATCCTGTAAAATTATCCTGATATCTTCTTTACCAAACTCTTATCCAAGGTGAAGCTAATATAGAAACCTTAAGAATGTTAGCACTAATGTAGTTTTCCACACGACATTTTCATTCTCAAAAGAATGCACTGATTAACACTGGGCATCACCTTTCTGGGAAAAGAAGAGAAAAACTACGTGTTAATTGTTTATCATTAAAATTGCTTTCTATTGTGAACCCCAGGAAATAATCATAACACTCTGCCCCAAGGATACAAAGCATGTCTCCTTAAGGGCCTGTGTTGTCTCCTAATAACTTGCATAGAAAGAAGGAACTTCTTTTTGTACTTGTACAAAAATGAAATTAGTGACTTTGAGAATTCACATATTTTGAACACTGAAAAAATGCAATATGTAGTCTTAAATACTGTGGGCTTGCCTAATGTAATTCATGGATGGAACAAACTAGAGCTTTAAGCTTCAGTTAAAGAGATTGAGATTTTTACTATTCATGGAGTCTTCTGCCTATCTTCTTTCATTCTGACACTTTGACCTTTGATCTTGGTTTAGTTTCCTGAAGTATTTAGGAAACAGCCTCCAATTAAGCACAGATATAGGTAACACAGAGGTGTTTCCCTTTAAGCCTAATGTTTCTATTGCCCAGCGAAGCATTCTTTAAGCTAGACAAATCCAGAACAGTTTTATTGACTTAACTGGAGTTCCACCACACTGAATTCTCTGACCTGGCAAAATGATCACTCCATAGTTCATGATTATTATGCCTAGAATCTGCAAGCATTCATGTTTGCATGTTCACTTAAATGCCACAGAGAACATCTAAGATTTTCTTCCAGATTCAGTCAAAGGCAATTTGACAATCTCCATTCTTTGCAAAAGTGTTGTACTTTCCTCCACATACATAAATAGATAAATAAATAGATAACGGTAAAATGAGTGTGGTGTTTGACTCACTAAGCTATAATTCAGACTGTTTCAATGCATGGATCCATTCTCTCAGTGGTGCATGCAGATAAATCTTGTTAGTTAATTTCAATTTTTTGGCTACTTTATTAAAACTCTGATATCTTTTTGGCCTAATTATTTTCATTTCTTCAAAGCTTTTTACCTTTTCCAAGACTCAGCCTTCTGAGGCAATTAGGAAACAGTCTCCAATTAAGCCCAGAAGGAGAGAGCACACAGGTGTTTCTCCTTAATGTTAATTACATATATTGCCAGTGGAGCACTCTAGTATACAAGCCATGTTCTCATAAGAGACTCTGTTCTCTCCTTGCAGCTTTTCTAGGAGAAGGAACTTTTCTTTATTCTTTTAAACTTTGACCAATCAACTTTGTTTGGTGTTATGTATGTGTAGTCATAAATACTATGGATTTTCCTAAATTTATTCCATAAGTGAAATGATCTGAATCCTTAAGCTGCAGTTAGAGGAATGGGTATGAATTTTAACTCTTCTTGGGGCTTTGAGGCAATCTTCCTTCTGTCTTTCTCACCTTGACCTAGAGTCAGTCTCCTGAGGTAGTTAGGAAACAGCCTCCAACTAAGCCCAGAAGTAGGGAACACACAGATGTTTCTCCTCAAGTCTATGAACTCAACTGCCTAGTGCAGTACTCTTTGACAAGAGAACTCAAGATCATTTTGTAGACTTAAATGAGTTCAACCATGCTTTATTTTCTGAACAGGCACCAATGCACACATCCTATTCTGCTGTGTATTATGTCAAAAGACTTCGAACATGCACGTTTTTGTTTTGTACTTAACGTCACGGGGAACACAGAAGGATATCTTACAAGTTCCTTTAAGGGCAATTTGGCAATCTTTCTTCTTTGTAAAAGTAATTTACTTCCAAATACATAACTAGTTAAATAAGTAAATAAATGAGCAAATAAATAAAAAGACAAAAGTGGCATGTTGGAAGTCTTTTGGCATAATGCATAAAAGTATGTGGTGTGATAATTGGTGCCAGTTCAAAGAAAGAAGCATGGTTGGAATCAAGCAAAGTGTAAAACATGCTCTTGAGTTCCCTTGGCACAAAAGTACTACACTAGGCAATTAAGCTCAAGGTTTAAAGAAAAACACTTGAGTACTACTTACTTCTGGGCTTAGTTGGAAACTCTTTTCTAATTACCTCAAGAAGCTGAATCTAGGTCAAAGGTGAAAAAGGCAGAAGGAACAAAGTTTGTCTCAGTGCTTCACGAAGAGTTAAAAACTCATGCCTTTTTACTATTACTGAAGTTAAGGAACTGAGTTATTTCACTCATGGAATTAATTCAGGCAAACCCATAGTATTTATGATTACACATTGCATTCTTTCATGGGTGGAAATATGTGAAATCCCAACCAAAGTTGCTAGGTCAATTTTTTTGTTATAACAAATGTCCTTCTCCTAGAAAAGCTGTAAGGAGGGACGAGAGTTCCTCATGGAACCATGGTTTGCTTACTAGAGGACTCTGCTGGCAATATATATCATTATATTAAAAGAATCATCTGTGTGAAACTACTTCTGGGCTTAATTACAAGCGGTTCTCTAGCTGCCTAAGGAAGCTGAGTCTTGGTCAAATGTGAAAAACTCTGAAGGAATGAAAAAAATGGGCCCAGAAGATATCAGAGACTCTTTAAAGCATAGCTTAAAAAAAGTACACTTATTAGATTTTACTCCATTTGCCACTGACAGGATATATCCACCCATCAAAACAGTCTGAATTATACCCTACTGAGGCTAACGCCACACTCATTTTTTTCCTTATCTATTTTTTATCTATTAATGTATGTAGAAGAAAGTACAACAATTTCACAAATAATGAAGATTTCCAAATTACTTTTGACTGAAACTGAAAGAAAACCTCAGATGTTCTCTTTGGCATTTAAGTGAAAACAAAAATGTGCATGTTGGCCAATGCTAGTCATAATAATTATGAAATATGGTGTGATCATTTTTGTCAGCTCAGGGAATAGAGTATGGTGGGATTACAGCTAAGTCAAAAACTCTGCTCTGGAATTGTTTGGCTAGAAGAGTGCTTTGATGGGCAATAGAGATCATTAGGTTAAAAGGAAAAAACCTGAATTTTACCTTCTTCTGTGCTTAACTGGAGACTGTTTCCTAATTACCTCAGGAAACTGAAACTAGGTCAAAAGTCAAAGAGTCAGAATGAACGTGATAGGCTGAATAATCTTTGTATAGTGAAAAATTGAAGCCCTTTAAGTGCAGTTTATGAATCTACTTTATTTCATTCCTGAATTAAACTAGGCAAGCCCATAGTATTTAAGGCAACACATTACATTGTTTCAAAGAAAGAAATACGTGAAATCCCAAAGTCACTAAGGTCATTTTTGTAAAAGTACAAAGAGAAGGTCCTTCTTCCTATGGAAGTAATGAGGAGAGAACACAGTCCCTGATGAAAACGTGATTTCCAACCTTGGGGCTAGAGTGTTATGATTATTTCATAGGGTTCACAATTGCAGGCAATTTTAACAACATACAAGTTAAAATGCTTAAGGCCTTCTTTATTTGTGTAGCTTCACTCTAGATAAGAGTTTGGCAAAGCAGAAAAGAATAATTATACAAGATAGCAAGGGAAAAAAATTAAAGAAACCCAGGGTTTTCTTCTTTGAAAACTGACAAGTGACAGGTGGATACACCCATTCAAATAGTTTGAAGTATAATCTTTTAATTCTAACACCACACACATTTTTCATTTCATTTATTTATTTATAAATTTATGTATTTTGAAATAATACAACACTTTAACCATAAAGGAGATTGCCAAAATTACTTTGAATCAAGCTAAAAGAAACCCTTAGATGTTCTCTGTAATGTTAAAGAGAAAACACAGACGTGCAGGTTGCAAGACTTTATGCATAATAAATGATAGAATGATGTGTGATCAATTGTGTCAGTTCAGAGAACAAACGATAGTGGGACTCCAGCAAAGTCTGAAACATGCTCTGGAGTTTCCTTGTCAAAAGAGTGATTCACTGGACAACAGGGATCACAAGGTTTAAGGAGTAACACCTGAGTGATACTTATTTCTGGGCTTATTTGGAGGCTGCTTCCTAATTACCACGGGAGGCCGATCTAGTTCAAAGGTTAAAATCTCAGAAGGAGAGAAGATAGGCTCAGGGTTTCATGAAGTGTTAAAAACTCTTGCTCTTTAGTCCAACTGCAGCTTAAAGCACACGATAATTGCACTCTTGGAGTTCATTTAGGCAAGACCAAATAAGTTAAGACTTCACACTGCAATGTAAAATATGTGAAACCTCAAAACTTTGATATTTTAGGTTTTGTATAAGTACAAAAAATACCCTTCTTAGAGAAGCTATGAGGAGAGAACACAGTCCCTTATGGAAAAATGGGCTGTATCTGGGAAAATAGGATATTAAAATTATTTCGTGGGGTTCACAAAAGGAAGGAAGCACATTTAGCAATATGTAATTTAAAGCATAGTTTTTTTCTTCATTTCCCTGAGACATGTTGCCCAGCAGTAAACAGTGCATTCATCGGAATGTGGTAAAGTTGCATTTTAAGCTATGTTGACACTAAGTAGCTGAGGGCCTCCACATTATCTGTGTAGCTTCACTCTAGGTAAGAGTTTGGCATAGTAGATATTTGGATTTCTTTAAAGCACATCAAGAAAAAAATAAATAAAATAAATAGATTTTGTCTTCATTTGTCACCAACAGGTGATAGATGGATCTGAACACTCAAACATTTTGCTGTATTAAACAATGTCTAATATTGCACACTTTTTAAATTTTATGTATTTATTCAATTTTTTATGCATTGGAAGTAAGTGAATTACTGTTTCTAAGGAAGAAGATTGCCAAACTGCCTTTGAAGGAAGCTGTAAGAAAAACTTCTATGTACCCAATGATGTTAAAGAAAAAGCACAAGCATAATGTGGAAGTATTTTTGCATACTACATATTGGTATGTGGTGTGATAATTTGTACCAGTTCAGAGAACAATAAAGCACAGTCTAAAACAATCTCTTGTGTTCCCTTGCCACAAAAATTCTACACTAGGCAATTTAACTCATTAGGCTTAAAGAGAAACAACTGCATGTTACCTACTTCTGTGCTTAGTTGGAGGTTCTTTCCTAATTAATTCAGGAAGATAAATCTAGGTCAAAAATGGCAATGACAGAAGGAATGAGGATGGTCTCAAGACTCCATGAAGAGATAAAAACTCATGCCTTTTAATATCACTTCAGTTAAGGGTTTAGATTGTTTCACTCATGGAATTAATTCAGGCAAACCCATAGTATTTATGACTACACACTGCATTCTTTCAGGGATGGAAATATGTGAAACCCCAAAATTGCTAGGTCAATTTTTTTAAAGTACAAAAAATATTTCCTTCTCCTAGAAAAGCTGTGAGGAGAGAAGAGAGTCTCTTAGGAATCATTGTTTGTCTACTGGAAGGCTCCACTGACAATATATATCATTAGTATTAAAAAGAATCCTGTGTGGCAACTAACACTGGGCTTAATTGCAGACTGTTTCCTAGCAACCTCAGGAGGCTGGATCTTGATGAAAAACTCTGAAGGAATGAAAAGAGTTTTGTCAAGGAGATATCAGAGATTCCTTAAAGCGTAGCCAAAAAAATAAATAATTACATTACCAAATTTTTCTGTATTTGCTGCTGACAGAATGGATCCACCCATTTAAACAGTCTGAATTATAGCCTACTGAGTCTAACAGCACACCCATTTTCCTCTTATCTATTTATATATCAATTAATGTACCTGGAAGAAAGTACATCAATTTCACACAAAATGAAGATTGCCAAATTGAATTTGACTGAACCAGGAAGAAAACCTTAGATGTTTCCAGTGGCTTTCAATTAAAAACACAAGCATGCATGTTGGCAGATGCTAGGCGTAACATTCATGAAATATGGTGTGATCATTTTTGTCAGCTCAGGGAATACTGCATGGTGGGACTCCAGCTAATTCAAAAAACTTACCCTGGAATTCTTTTGCTGGGTAGTAGAGATAATCAGATTTAAGGGGAAACACCTGCATAGTGCCTTCTTCTGTGCTTAATTTGAAGCTGTTTCCTAATTACCTCAGGAAACAGAAACTAGGTCAAAGGTCAAAGAATCAGAATGAACAAAGATAGGCTGAAGCATCCATGGATAGTTAAAAACTCAGACTCTTTAACTGCAGCTTAAGACTCTACTTTATTTAATTACTGAATTAGATTAGGCAAGCCATAGTATTTAAGGCAACACCTGGCATTGTTTCAGAGATCAAAATATGTGAAACTCCAAGTCACTAAGTTCATTTTTGCAAAAGTACAAAGAAAATGTCCTTCTGTCTATGGAAGTTATGAGGAGAGAATACAGTCCTTTATGAAAACATGCTTTCTATCCCTGGAGCTAGAGTGTTGATTATTTAATGGGGTTAAAAATAGCAAGCATTTTAACAACACATAATTTAAAATGTAGTTTTTCTCTTCTTGGTCCAGAAACATGTTGCCAAGTGGTAATCAGTGCATTCTTTGGAGAACAGGAAAGCCTCTACAAACTTACATTGGTGTTAACATGCTGAAGTCCTCCTCACTATCTGTGTAGCTTCAGCTAGATAAGAGTTTGGCAAAGCAGATTAGGATAATTGTACAGGATAGTGAGGTAGTGAGGAAAAATATTCAAAAAACTAAACAAGCATTTCTTCATTTGAAAACCAACAGGTGGCAGAAGGATCCACCCATTCAAATAGTTTGAAGTATAACCTACGGTGTCTAACAGCACAGTCTTTCTTCGTTTATTTAATTATTTATATATTTACATATTTGGAAGTAGTACAACACTTTAACCAAAAAAAGAGATTGCCAGATTGCCTTTGATGAAAGCTGAAATAAAACCTCAGATATTCACAGTGATGTTAAAGAGAAAATACATACATGCAGGTTACAAGACTATGCATAATAAATGATGGAATGAGATGTGATCAGTAGTGTCAGTTTTGAGAACACACAGAACTGGGCCTCCAGCAAAGTCTGAAACCTGCTCTGGAGTTTCCTTGTCACAAGAGTGCTTCGCTGGCAACAGGGATCATAAATCTTAAGGAGTAACATATACATAATACCTATTCGTGGGCATAATTGGAGACTGCGTCCTAATTACCTCAGTAGGTTGATCTAGGTCAAAAGTTAAAAACTCAGAAGGTGAGGAGATAGGCTCAAGGCTTCATGAAGAGTTAAAAATTCATGCCATTTAGTCTAACTGCAGGCTAAAGCCCAAGAAATTTTACTCCTGGAATTTATCTAGGCAAGACCAAATAAGTTAAGACTATACATTGCATTGTTTAAGGAATTGAAATATGTGAAACCTCAAGCAATGTTGATATGCCAGTTTTTGTAATACTGAAAAAAAAAAAACCCTTCTCCTTAGGGAAGCTAAGAGGAGAGAACACAATCCCTTATGGACACATGGCTTGAATCCAGGGGGGATAGAATGTCAAAATTATTTCATGGGGTTCACAAAAAAGTACATTTAGCAACATGTAGTTTAAACTTTAATTTTTTGTTTATTTCACAGAAATATGCTGTCCAATGGTAAACAGTGCATTCTTCAGAATGTGGTTTAGTTGCATACAAAACTACGTTGATGCTAATCAGCTGAAGGCCTCCACATTATCTGTGGAGTTTCACTCTAGGTAAGAGTTTGGCATGGCAGATATTTGGGTTTCTTTAAAGCATATCAAGAAAACAAATACATAAACTAATCAGGATTTTCTTGCATTTGTCACCAACAAGTGGCAGATGGATCCATCCCTTCAAACACTTTGCTGTATTAAAAATGAGCATAAGCCGGGTTCGGTGGCTCAGCCTGTAATCCCGCGCCTTTGGGAGGCTGAGGTGAGTGGATTGCCTGAGCCCACGGGTTCGAGACCCGCCTGGGCAGCAAGACCTCATCTCTACAATAAATCAAAAAATCAGCCGGGTGTGGTAGTGCATGCCTGTAATTCTGGCTACTCGGAAGGCTGACGCAGAAGGATCGCCGGAGCCCAGCAGGTCGAGGTTGCAGTGGCCGGGAGCAGCCACTGCACTCCAGTCTGGGTGACAGAGTGAGACTCCAACTCAAAAAAACAAAAAAAACAAAAACAACAACAACAAAAAAAAGAGCATAACAACACACTTTTTTCTTTCATTTATTTATTTAACTAAGTATGCATTTGGAAGTAAGCAAATTACTTTTTCTAAATAGAAGATTGCCAAATTGCCTCTGAAGGAAGCTGTAAGAAAACCTTCTATGTTCCCAGTGACATTAAAGAAAAAATACAAACGCGCAATGGGAAGCCTTTAGGCATAATACATAATGATATGTGGTGTGATAATTGGTGCCAGTTTAGTGAGCAAAGCATGGTTGGAATCAAACAAAGTCTAAGACATGTTCTTAGGATCCCTTGCCACAAAAATACTACACTATGCAATTGAGCTCATTAAGCTTCAAGAGAAACAACTGTGTGTTACCTACTTCTGGGCTTACTTGGAGGCCCTTTCCTAATTACCTCAGGAGGTTGAATCTAGTTCAAAAGTGAAAAAGACAGAAGGAATGAAGTTTGGTTCAAGGCTCTATGATGAGTTAAAAACTCATGCTTTTAACTATTACTGCAGATAAGGATTTAGGTTATTTCACTCATAAAATTAATTCAGGCACACCTGTAGTATTTATGACTACACATTGCATTCTTTCATGAATGGAAATATATGAATCCCCAAATTAAATTGCATCAACTTTTTAAAAGTACAAAGAAAAGCTGCTTCTCTTAGAAAAGCTGTGAGGAGAGAAGATAGCTTCTTATGCAACCATTATTTGTTTACTAGAGGGCTCTGCTAGCAATATATATCACATATCATTAGTATTAAGGAGAAACACCTGTGTGGCAACTGGTTTTGGGCTACATTGCGACTGTTTCCTAATTGTATCAGGAAGTTGAGTCTTGGTCAAAGGTAAAAAATTCTGAAGGAATAAAAAAAGTGTGGCTAACAAGACATCAGAGATTTTAAAGCGCAGCCAAAATAAATAAATAAACAAATAAATAAATATACTTACCAGATTTTCCTGCATTTGTCACTGACAAGATGGATTCCCCCATTGGACCTGTCTGAAGTATAGCCTACTGAGTCAAACATCATATTCATTTTTCCCTTAACTAAATATCTATCTATTTATGTATTTGGAAGTAAGTACAATATTTTCACAAAGAATGGAGTTTTCCAAATTGCCTTCAAATGAAGCTGGAAGAAAACCTTACATATTCCCAGTGGTGTTTAGGTGAAAGCAGAAATGTGCATGTTGGCAGATCCTAGCCATAATAATCATGGAATATGGTGTGATAAAGTTTTTGTCAGCTCATGGAATACAGGGTGGTGGGACTCCAGCTAAGTCAAAAAACCTGCTCTTGATTTCTCTTGCCAGAAGAGAGCTTTGCTGGGCAGTAGAGACCTTTAATCTTAAGAGGAAACACCTACGTGCTATTTTTTTCTGTGCTTAATTGGAGGCTGTTTCCTAATTTCCTCAGGAAACTGAATCTAGCTCAAAGGTAAAAGAGTCAGAATGAATGAAGACAGGATGTAAGCTCCTCTGAGATTTAAAAACTGAAACCTTTTAACTGCAGCTTAAGGCTCTAATATATTTCATTCCAGAATTAAATTAGGAAAGGTCATAATATTTAAGACTACACATTGAATGGTTTAAGAAACCAAAATATGTGAAATGTGAAACAAAGTCACTAACTCTATTTTTGGGAAAGTCCTTCTTTCTAAGAAGTCCTGAAGAAAGAATGCAGTCCCTTATGCAACATGCTTTGTACGCCTTTGGTAGAGTGTTATGATTATTTCACAGTTTTAAATAGGATGCATTTGTAACACCAAGCAAGTTAAAATTTTGTTTTCCTGTTCTTGTCTCTGAAATATGTTGTCCAGTGTTAATCAGTGCATTCATTGGACATTGGGAAAGTCACCTACAATCCTATGTTGATGCTGATGTGCTTAAGACCTCAATATTATCTGTGTAGCTTCACTCTAGACAGAGTTTTGCCTAGCATATATCAGGTTAATTTTACAGGGCAGCAAGGAAAAAAAATAAAATTGACTAATCAAGTCTTTATTTAAAAATGACAGGTGGCAGATGGATCCAGTCATTCAAACAGTTTGAAGTATAACCTATTGTGTCTAACTCAGCACACTTTTTATTTATTTATTTATTTATTTGGAAGTAGTACAACACTTTAACAAAGAGAGGCGACTGACAAATTGCCTTTGAAGACAGCTGAAAGAAACACTTAGACGTTCCCAGTGACATCAAGTAGAAAACACAAACGTGCAGGCTGCGAAACTCTATGCGTAATAAATGATGCAATGTTGTGCGATCATTGGTGTCAGTTCAGAGAACAAAGCATGGTTGGACTCAAGCAAAGTCTAAATCATACTCTTGATTTCCCTTGTCAGAAGAGTGTTGTACTGGGAAACAAGGATTATTAGGCTTAAGGAGAAACAATTTCATGCTACACATTCCTTAGCTTAATTGGAGGCTGCTTCCTTATTACCTCAGGAGGCTGAATCTAGTCAAAGGGGGAAAAGAAAGAAGGAATGAAGATTGGCTCATCTCCATGCAGAATTAAAAACTCATGCCTTTAACAGTAGCTTAAGTATTTAGCTTCAATCATGGAAATTTTTTTTGGCAAAACCATAGAATTTATACTACAAATTGCATTGTTTCACAGATGGAAATATGTGAAACCCCAAAGTTGCTGACTCATTTGTTAAAAGTACAAATAAAAGTTACTTCTCCTAGAATAGCTGTGAGGAGCAAAGAGAATCCCTGTGGAAATGTGGTTTGAATACTAGAGTGCTCCACTGGCGATATATTTCATTAGTATTAAGGAGAAATATTTGTGTGCTAACTACTTCTGGGCTTAATTGGAAGCTGTTTTCTAATTGCCTTAGGATGCTGAGTCTTGTTCAAAGGTGAAAAGCTCTGAAGGAATGAAAAGAGTTTGGCCAAGATGATATCAGTGTTTCTTTAACAATGAATGGAGATTGTTAAATCATCTTTGACCAATGCTGGGAGAAAATCTAAGATGTCCCCAGTGGTTTTTAAGTGAAAGCACAAAGGTGGGTGTTGCTAGACACTAGGTGTAATAATCATAGAATATGGTGTGATCATTTTTGTCAGCTCAGTGAATACAGCATGGTGGGACTCCAGCTTAGTAAAAAAAACCTGTTCTGGATTTCTCTTGCCAGAAGAGTGCTTTTCTGGGCAAAAAAGATCTTTAAGCTTAAGGATAAACACCTGCATGCTACCTAGTACCAGGCTTAATTGGAGGCTGCTTCCTAATTAACTCAAGAGGCTGTTGTAGGCGAAATGTAAAAAACTCAGAAGGAGAGGATATAAGCTCAAGTCTTCATGAAGTGTTAAAAACTCATGACCTTTAACTGCAGCTTCAAGCCCAAGATAATTTCTCTCCTGGAATTAATTTAGGCAAGCCCAAAGAATTTAAGACTACACATTGCATTTTTTTAAGGAATTGAAATATATAAAGCCCCAAACAAATTTACTAAGTCAGTTTTTTGTATAAGTACCAAAAATATCCTTCTCTCTAGGAAAGCTATGAGGGAAGAACGGAAACATGGTGTGTATCCTGTGAGATAGAACGTTAAAATTATTTAACAGGGTTCTCAAAAGGAAGCACTTTTAACAACATATAATTTAAAATGTAGTTTTTCTCTCCCTTTCTTAGAGACAAGTTTCCCAGTTGTGCATTAATCAGAATGTTGTAAAATTCGGTACAAACATATGTTGATGCTAATCATATGAAGACCTACACATTATCTGTGTAGATTCATTCTAGGTAGGAGTGTGGCATAGCAAATATTCGATTTCTTTAAAGCATAGAAAATAAACTAACCAGGTTTTTTATTCCGTTGTCACCAAGTGGCTGATATATACATTCCTTCAGTTTGCCATATAAACAAATGAGTCTAACACCAAACATTTATTTATTTATTTCACTGCTTATGTATTTGGAAGTAAGTAAATTACTTTTAAAAAGAAAGGAGATTGCCAAATTGCCTTTGAAGGAAGCTTAAATAAATCTTTAGATGTTCCCAGTCACATTAAACATGACTGTTGGACATCTTTTGGCATAATACATCAAGAAATGTGGTGTGATTACTACTTCCAGTTCAGAGAACAAAGCGTGGTGGGAGTCAAACAAAATCTAAAATATGCTCTGAGTTCTCTTATCACAAAAGTACTACACTAGGCAATTGAGATCAATAGGCTAAAAGAGAAACACCTGTGTGTTACCTACTTTGGGGCTTAATTGGAGGCTTTCCTAATAACCTCAGAAGTCTGAATCTACGTCAAAGTTGAAAAAGTCAGAATAACGAAGGTTGGATCAAAGCTCCAAGAAGTGTTAAAAACTCATGCCTTCTACTCTAACTGTAGTTTGAGGATTTAAAATAGTTTACATCAAATTACTTTAGGCAAACCCACAGTGATTATTACCAAATATTACATTCATTCACAGATGGAAATATGTAAAACTCCAAACAAAGTTGCTAGGCCAATTTTTATAAGTACAGATAAAAGTTCTTTCTCCAAAAAAACCTTTGAGGAGAGAAGGGGGTCCCTTCTGGAAAAATGGTTTGCATACTAGAGTGCTCCACTGGCAGTTTATATCACTAGAATTAAGGAGAAACACCTGTGTGTTAACTACTTCTGTGCTTAATTGGAGGCTGATTCCTAATTGCCTCAGGAGGCTGAGACTTAGTCAAAGATGAAAAACTGAAGGAATGAAAATAGTTTGTCAGCTCAGAGAATGCAGTGTGGTGGAACTCCAGCTAAGTAAAAAAAAAAAAAAAAGAACTGTTTTGGAATTCTTTTTAAACAAGAGTGCTTTCTGGGAAATAGAGATCATTAGGATTAAGAGGAAACTCCTATGTGTTACCTTCTTCTGTTCTTAATTGGAGGCTCTTTACTAATGACTAAGGAAATGGAATATAGGTCAAAGTTCAGAGTCAGAATGAACGAAGTTAGGCTGAAGTCTTTATAAATATTTAAAACCTCAAGCCCTTTAACAGCAGCTTAGGGTTCTAGTATATATTTCGTTTCTGAATTAAATTAGGCAAGCCCATAGTATTTAAGACTACATATTGCATTGTTTTAGAGATCAAAATATGTGAAACCCAATGTAATTCCTAACTTCATTTTGGTGGAAGTACAAAGAAATGGTCCTTTCTACGCATGTTAAGAGGAGAAAACACAGTCCATTGTGGAAACGAGTTTTGTATCCTTGGGGCTAGAGTGTTATAATTATTTCTTGGGGTTCACAATAGGAAGCAATTTTAGCAACAAACAAGTTAAAATGTAGTTTTTCTGTTCATGTCCCAAAAACATATTGCCAGTTGTAATGAGTGTATTCAATGTAGAATGGGGAAGTTGTCTACAAACATACATTGATGGTAACAAGATTAAGGTCTCCACATTATCTGTGTAGCTGCACTCTAGATAAGAGTTTGAGAAAGCAGATATCAGGATAATTTTACAGGATAGTGAGGAGAAAAAAAGAAAATGAACGAAGCTTCTCTTCATTTGAAAACCGACAGTTAGCAGATGGATCCACCCATCCAGACAGTTTGAAGTACAATTTATTGAATCTAACACACAACACTCTTTTTTCATTTATTTATATATTTATGTATTTGGAAGTAGGACAAGAGTTTAATAACGAATGTAGATTGTCAAATTGCCTTTGAAGCAAGCTAAAAGCAAATCTTAGTATTCCCAGGGATGTTAAAGAGTAAACATAAAAGCGCAAGGTGCAAGACTCTATGCATAATAAATGATGGAATGTTGTGTGATCAATTGTGTCAGTTCAGAGAACAAAGTGTAGTGGGACTCCGGGAAAGTCTGAAACCTACTCTGGTGGTGTTCCCTTGTCAGAAGAGTGCTTCCCTGGGCAACAGAAATCGTTAGGCTTAAGGAGAAACACCTGCATGCTACTTATTACCAGGGTTAATTGGAGGCTGCTTCCTAATTAACTCAGGAGGCTGATTTAACCAAAATGTAAAAAACTCAGAAGGAGAGGAGATAGGCTCAAGTCTTCAGCAAGAGTTAAAAAAATCATGTCCTTTACTCTAACTGCAGCTTCATCTCCCAAGACAATTTCAGTCCTGGAAATAATTTAGGCATGTTGTGACCAGAGTGTGAGAAGATAAGTTGCCAACCTGCAGAAAATCAAATTAAGAGTCCTTTATTTAAGACTGTGACCAAGAGAGGCTATTGCCATAAAAGCTGTTGGCCCCAAGCAGAGCAAGCAAGGAGTTTTTAAAGGCAAAAACCACAAGTGGGCTACATAGCAACTTAGCAATCATGGCAACCACAAACTAGCAATTTAGCCATAGTAACCATAAACTAGCAACTTAGCCATAGCAACCATAAACTAGCAACTTAGCAACCCAAATGGGAACTTTTTATTGTTAGGAGTTTTGATTAACTCTATGTCCCAGGCACAGCCAGTGACTGGAAAGTCCCTGGAGTTATGCCAACAAGATATGGTTTAAGGTAGTTACATAGAGACAAGGTGGAAGAATGTACTCCATTACATAATGGAGTAACCTTGGTTAGGACACTAATAAAATATGAGAACAAAATATGAGAATGTAACAACGGGGTTTTGCAAGGCATAACATTTGATTTTAGTTAACAAAGATACAGTTACAGGGAACTTGTGGCTAGGGAGTTTTCAAATGGTCAGGGAGAACAAGGATGTGGGTCTGTGGCTACAAGGAACCTGCATCAACTTCATGGAGGGGGCATTTCTGGGCAGCAAGCAGCTAAGATGGAGTATTTTAAAACAAAATGAAGTTACTTATTTTAAACAAGCTGTTATAGGCTATTATAAGATTTACAAACATTTCATTTCCCCCTTTTACTTGTTCATGAGTCAGTGCATTGACTCATTAATCATGGTTATGGAATTATAATAGGTTTCATATGCATGAGTTTTACAGAATTGATTCACCATTTAACAAAGTTGATAAACCAGTTTAATACACAAGGTTCTATGAGTAAGCCAAGGAAGAAGAGTATGAGAGGTCCAGCTAAACTGGTAATTAGGGTTTTTATTCACAGTTCACATTTTCTAGCCGGGTGGAGTCATGTCATTGAGTTTGTTAAATTCAGTCTTTTTGACACATGAGTGATGGATTCACGCTGGTATTCCATTAGCTTTGAATGCCATTGGGATGGTGAGGAGGACAATGTAGGGTCCCTTCCAGGCAGGGGTTAAGCCTACTTTCTGAAGTTTCTTTACATAGACCAGGTACCCAGGCTGGAATGGGTGACACAGTGTAGATGATAGTGTAGGTAAAGCGGTACGGATGTTGGAATGGATGGTGGCCTGGATCTGCTGGAGGGACTGGAGATACTTTAATAAAGACCAATTTGTAATTTTTTCAAGAATGGGATCCCACAACTGGAGTAGCGGGGGAGGGGACCTCCCAAATATAATTTTAGAAGGGGTAAACCAGCCTTGTATGGGGTGCATCAGCGCCATAAAAGGGCCAAAGGCAAAAGGTTTATCCACTTTTACCAGTTTTTATTATTAATTTTGTTAAAGTGAACTTGAGAGTCCAGTTCATGTATTTTACATGTCCAGAATTTTGTGGTTGGTAAGCACAATGCAGTTTCCAATTAATGTTTAGTGCTTTACTAACCAGTTGCACTATGGACAAGGTAAAAGCAGGACCATTATAGAGCCAGTAGAGATGGGGAGCCCAAACCTAGGAATAATTTTTTAAATAAAAACCTTGTAACTGTAAGTGCAGTTTCATTTTTGGTGGTGAAGGCCTCCACACATCCAGAAAAAATATTTATAAACGCTAGAAGATAGTTGCATCCTGCATAAGGAGGTTTTATTTTAGTGAAGTTTATTTCCTTCCAGGGCTTGACCCTCATACTCTAATGCCAGTCTGAGGCTTGGGCCCTTGCTTGGCATTAACTTGGGTACAAGCCAGGCACATTTTGGTTACCTTTTCAGTCATGTAATTTAACTCATTGATATGGTAAAAGTGATTTAATAGTTCAGTCATTTTGGTGCCTCCCAAGTGGGTAGTAGAATGCAGTTGTTTTACCAAAGTGTATCTA
Organism: Cephalopachus bancanus; assembly: GCA_027257055.1. Taxonomy (NCBI): domain Eukaryota; kingdom Metazoa; phylum Chordata; class Mammalia; order Primates; family Tarsiidae; genus Cephalopachus; species Cephalopachus bancanus. The sequence continues at coordinate 2,152,534 of JAPVLO010000007.1, forward strand.
AGTATTTCAGGTAGGATAATTTTAGAATCCTTGATCCACCATCCAGTTGGATTTTTGTAAGCCCCCATCCGATTTGCTTGTTCCTCTTTTTCTTGAGTATTGGTGGGTTGTGGGAGAGAGAGGAACTGAAAAAGTTTTAGTTGGTAAGATATTTAGGGGTTAAACTGAAAGCTTTGCCACCTCTCAAGCTGCCTGGTCTGTCAGGTGGTTGCCAGTTGCCTCTGCGGTGTCCGATTTTTGGTGTCCTCTGCAATGAACAACAGCTACCTCTTTTAAAGCCATATAGCCTTTAAAAGGGCTAAGATTTTTTCCTTGTTTTTTAGTCTTACCTGCCAGGGTAAGAAGTCCTTGTTCCTTTTAGATCATGGCATGGACATGGAGTGTAGCAAAGGCATATTGGCTGTCAGTGAAGATACTTATTTGTTTTCCTGTTCCCCAGCGCAGGGCCTGAGTTAAGGTTATTAATTCAGACTTTTGGGCCAATGTCCCATTGGGCAACAACTGTGACCAGATCATGTTCTGAGTTGTGGTTACTGCTGTACCAGCCTTACAGACTCCCCCTATTACCAGACTGCTGCCATCCGTGAACAGGTCAGCATCAGTCTTGTTGAGGAGAGTGTCCTGAATCAGAGCAGCTGGCCTGAGAGATGTCCAACATGTCTTCACAGCCATGAATGGGCATCTCCAGATTATTACTTGGCAACAGAGTAGCAGGATTAAGGCATTTAGTAGGAGATAAAATTTGTCTAGGCTGGTCAAGTAGGAGGCTTTGATATTGGGTGATGCATGCATTTGACATCCAGCAGACAGAGGCTCCCTAGAGAAGAGTTTTAACAGCATGAGGAATGGTTAAGATCAAGTTTTGACTGAAAGTTAGTTTGTCTGCTTTCTTAACTAGTAGAGCTATGGTGGCAATAGCTCAGAGGCAGGTCAACCATCCTGAGGCCACTGGGTCCAGCCTCTTTGACAGGTAAGCCACCAGTCATTTCCAAGGTTCTAAGGTCGGGATAAGGACCCTTTTTGCGATTCCTCACTGTTCATAAATGAGCAGGTGGAAAGGCTTGGTAACATCTGGGAAGGCTAAAGCTGGGACTTGAGTGAGAGCTGTCTTTAACTGCTGGAATGCTTGTTCCTTGGTATTAGTCCAATTTAGGGGCTGATATATAGAGGCAGATAGACAGATAGATAGATAGGTAGATAGATATCATACATATGAGATATATATAAAGAGAGAGCAGTAGCTGTATATAGAGGCTTGGCTATGTCAGCAAATCCCGGGATTTATAACCGGCAGTACCCTGCCACCCCCAGGAATTCCCATACCTTCTTCTTCACTGTTGGTGTGGGAATCCGGAGGATGACTTCCTTCCAAGTTGAGGTCAGGGCTTGTTTACCCTTTGTTAGCTGGTGTTCCAGGTAGGAAACTTCAGTTGAACAGAGTTATGCCTTTTTAGCTGAGATGCAGTAGCCCAGGTCTTGAGTGTCCAAATCTGCTACTGTAAGAGATTATTTACATATTGCAGCAAAGTGTATTCAGGGTGTTAGGTCCAGAACCTAGGCAAGTCCTGTTGCAGGGCTTCCCCGAACAGATGGGGAGTTATTGAAACCCTGCAACAACCTGGTCCAACTGAGCTGACTGATGTCCCCTGAGTCAGGAATTGTCCATTCAAAATATCTGATGTTGAGGGAGAAGCAGACTGATTTAATGTGTGTGGGCTTGGAACAGTAGGATGAATTGTTTTAACGTGTTTGTTGTCTTCTCTTATGTTCTGAACAGGTCGGTAATTTGATGTTCCTGGCTTTTTGACTAGCAGGAAGGGAGTGTTCCATACTGACTGGCATGGTGTTTGGATATTAACTGCTAAGAGTCTTTTTTCTTTTTAGTTTCTCCCTTTGTTTTATTTGCTGGCTTTGAGCTAGGTTGGGAGGCCCAAATGGAAGCAACTAATACTTTTGATTGCTGTTTTGTTGCTCTGCTCATTTTCTTGTTTTCCTGTTTCTGTTTTTCAGCATTTTGGTTATTAAAAACCTTTTGGGCTACTTTGAGTAGCTGAGAAATGTTTATCCCTGTAAAACACTCAAGTTTCTGTAACTTTTTCCAGATGTCAGGAGCTGCCTGAGCCACAAAAGTCAAATTGATAGCCTGAGCATTCTTGGGTGCTGAGGGATCAAATGGAGTATAAGTATGGAATGCCTCTTGGAGTCATTCAAGAAATATTCCCAGTGACTTCTGAGAGTCCTGAATAACCTTCATAGTTTTGAAAAGATTAATAGATTTTTGGGCTGCTCCCTTTGTTTTTTTTTATTATTTTTTTAATCAATATTTTTTATTATGATTTTTTGGGGTACAGTTAAGGGTTAGGTGTACAATTACGTTTCATTCAGGCACCCTGTTGATAAGAGGTGTTTCCCCATCCCCAGACAGATATCTGCGACTGTTAATCCCATCCCCCTCCCCACCCATAGTTTCCCAGTACCATCAGTCATTTTCTTACAGTATTACATTGGATGTTCAAGGTCCATTATATGAGTGAGAACTTGTGATACTCGGAACTTTGTTTCTGTGAGAGGTCACTCAGTATTATAGACTCTAGTTCCATCCAGGTTGCTGTGAAATTCATGATTTTGTTCTTTTTTATGACCACATAGTATTCCATTGTGTATATGTACCACTTTTTTTTTATTGTGAAGTTGTGGGGTACAGTTAAGGGTTAGGTATACAATTGCGTTTCATTCAGGCACCCTATTGATATAGGATGTTTCCCCGTACCCAGACAGATATTTGCTACTGTTAATCCCATCTCCCTCCCCCCACCATAGTTTCCCAGTACGGTCAGTCATTTTCGTATAGTATTGCATTGTATGTTTAAGGTCCATTATATGAGTGAGAACATGTGATACTCGGATCTTTGTTTCTGTGAGAGGTCACTCAGTATTATAGACTCTAGTTCCATCCAGGTTGCTGCGAAATTCGTGATTTTGTTATTTTTTATGGCTGCGTAGTATTCCATCGTGTATATGTACCACATTTTTTAATCCAGTCCTCTTTTGACGGACAGCATAGTTGGTTCCAGGTTCTTGCTATTGTGAACAATGCTGCGATAAACATGTGTGTGCAGGTATCTTTTTTATAGAGTGATTTGTGTTCTTTAGGATCTATTCCCAGTAGGGGGATTGCGGGGTCATATGGGAGGTTGGTATTTAGAGCTTTTAAGAATCACCACACTGCTTTCCACAGAGGTTGCACTAGTTTACACTCCCACCAACAGTGTAGAAGGGTTCCCTTTTCACCACACCCTCTCCAGCAGCTGTTATTTTTTGAGTTGTTGATAATGGCCATTATGACTGGGGTTAGGTGGTATCTCAGTGTGGTTTTGATTTGCATCTCCCTGATGATTAGTGAGGTTGAACATTTCTTCATGTGTTTGTTGGCTGCTCGGATGTTTTCCTTTGTGAAGTGTCTGTTCATATCTTCTGCCCATTTTATAATGGGGTTGTTTGTTTTTTTCTTTTCAGCACACTTGAGTTCCTTGTAGATCCAGGATGTTAAGCCTTTGTCAGACCTGGAGTTGGCAAATACTTTTTCCCAGTCTGTAGGCTGTCTCCCTGCTCTCTTGATGGTTTCTTTGGCTTTGCAGAAACTTGTCAGTTTAATAAGGTCCCACTTGTCTATTTTCTCTCTTATGAGCTGTGAGTTTTAGGTTTTGTTCAGGAATTGGATGCCAGTTCCGATTTCCATGTGGGTTTTTCCTTCATTTTCTAAGGTTCTTATGGTTTGAGGTTTTACATTTAGGTCTCTGATTCATTTGGAATTAACCTTTGTGCATGGGGATAGATAGGGGTCCTGTTTCAATCTTCTGCATGTGGTCAGCCAGTTTTCCCAGCACCATTTACTGAATAGGTTCTCCTCTACTCAGTGGTAGGTGGTGGAGGCTTTGTCAAAGATGAGTTGGTTGAGAAATTGAGGTTTTGCTTCTGGAATCTCAATTCTATTCCATTGATCTATACGTCTGTTCCTATACCAATACCAAGCTGTTTTGATGATTGTACTTTATAGTAAAGTTTGAAGTCTGGTAGTGTGATACCACCTGCTTTGTTTTTTTTGCTGAGGATTGTTCTGGCTATTCTTGGACGTTTGTGTTTCCATAAGAATTCCTGCATTGTTTTTTCTAGGTCTGAGAAGAATGTTGCTGGTAATTTGATGGGTATTGCATTGAATTTGTAGATTGCCTTAGGTAAGATGGACATCTTCACAATGTTGATTCTTCCGATCCATGAGCATGGGATATTTTTCCACTTGTTTGTGTCAACTTTGATTTCTTTGAGCAGTGTTCTGTAGTTTTCCTTGTAAAGGTCTTTCACGTCTCTGGTTAGGAAGATGCCAAGGTTTTTCTTTTTTTGTGTGGCTATTGTGAATGGAATTGTGTTTTTTATTTGGGTTTCTGTTTGTTTATTATTGGTGTAGAGAAATGCGATTGTCTTTTGTACATTTATTTTGTATCCTGAGACTTTGCCAAAGGTCTTTATCAGTGTAAGGAGGTTTTTGACAGATTCTCTTGGGTTTTCAAGGTATGCAATCATGTCTTCTGCAAAGAGAGATAACTTGACTTCCTCTTTTCCTATTTGGATACCCCTGATTGCCTCCTCTTCTCTGATTGCTCGAGCCAGGACTTCCAATACTATGTTGAACAGGTGGGGTGAGAGTGGGCATCCTTGTCTTGTTCCAGTTTTCAGGGGAAATGGTTCTAATTTTTGTCCATTTAGGAGTATGCTTGCTGTGGGTTTCTCGTAGATGGCTTTTACTATTTTGAGGTATGTTCTCTGTATGCCTAGATGTTCAAAGGTTTTTATCAAGAAGGGGTGCTGTATTTTATCAAAAGCTTTTTCTGTATCTAATGATATAATCATGTGGTTTTTGTTTTGACATCTGTTAATGTATTTAATAACATTTATGGTTTTACAAATGTTGAACCAGACTTGCATCCCAGGAATGAAGCCGACTTGGTCATGATGGATGATTTTTGAGATGTATTGCTGAATCCGGTTTGCTAGGATATTGTTGAGAATTTTAGCATCTATGTTCATCAAAGATATTGGCCTGTAGTTCTCTTTCTTTGTTGGATCTTTACCTGGCTTGGGTATCAATGTGATTTTGGCTTCATAAAATGATTTGGGGAGCGTTCCATCTTTTTTAATCGCCTGGAATACCTTCAGTAGGATTGGTATCAGCTCCTCCTTAAATGTCTTGTAAAATTCTGCTGGAAAGCCACCTGGTCCAGGGCTTTTTTTTGTAGGAAGTTTTCTTATTACATAGTTGATTTCCTTGATTGCTATTGGTCTATTTAGGGTCTCAATTTCTTCTTGTTCCAACCTAGGTAGGTTGTGTGATGTCAGAAAGTCCTCCATTTCCTTAAGGTTTTCAAGTTTGTTTCCATAAAAGTGTACGTAGTAGTCTCTAATAATCTTTTGTATTTCTTCAGGGTCAGATGTGACTTCATCTTTTGTGTTTCTGATTGTGCTTATTTGGTTTTTTTCTTGTTTTTCCTTGGTCAGTCTAGCTAGGGGACCATCGATCTTGTTTATTCTTTCGAAGAACCAGCTTTTTGTTTCATTTATTTTTTCTATTATCTTTTTGTCTTCTATGTCCTGGATTTGGGCTTTTATTTTGGTGATCTGGATTCTTCTGCTGAAATTAGGGTTTTTGTGGTCTTGCTTTTCCAGCTTCTTTAGGTGGCTTATTAGGTTGTTAATTTCTGTCCCTTCCATTTTCCTCATGTTTGTTTGTAGGGATATAAATTCCCCTCTTATTACAGCTTTTAAGGCATCCCAGAGATTTTGGTAAGATGTTTCTTCATTTTCTTTTATTTCCAGGTATCTTTTGATCTCTGTTTTGATGTCATCATTGGCCCAGGAGTTATTTAGCATCTTGCTGTTTAGTGTCCATGTCTTTGTGGGTTTTGGAGAGACTTTGTTGGTGTCAATGTTTATTTTTATTCCACTGTGTTCTGAGAAGGTGCATGGTAGAATTTCAGTCCTTAGCCTGGCTCGGTGGCTCAGCCTGTAATCCCGCGCCTTTGGGAGGCTAAGGTGAGTGGATTGCCTGAGCCCACGGGTTCGAGACCCGCCTGGGCAGCGAGACCTCATCTCTACAATAAATCAAAAAATCAGCTGGGCGTGGTAGCGCGCCTGTAGTTCCAGCTACCCGGAAGACTGAGGCGGAAGGATCACCGGAGCCCAGCGGGTCGAGGCTGCGGTGGCCGGGAGCGGCCACTGAACTCCAGTCTGGGCGACAGAGTGAGACTCCAACTCAAAAAATAAAAAAAAAAAGAATTTCAGTCCTTTTAAATTTGCTTATACTTGATTTGTGTCCAATTATGTGGTCGATCTTAGAATATGTTCCATGTGGTGATGAGTAGAATGTGTATTCTGTGGTCTTTGGATGGAGTGTTCTATAGGTATCAATTAAGTCCATTTGGTCCAGAGTCTCATTGAGGTTCCGGATCTCCTTGCTAATTTTTTGTCCTGATGATCTAAGGTTGTGAGTGGTGTATTAAAGTCCCCAGTTATGATGGTGTTAGAATCAATGTCTTTCTTTAGTTTTCCTAGAAGTTGCTTTATGAATGTTGGCGCACCTATGTTGGGTGCATATATGTTTAGGATAGATATTTCTTGTTGACGGAGTGAACCTTTTATCATTATGTAGTGGCCCTCTGTATCTTTTTAAATTTTTGATAGCTTAAATGGTATTTTGTCTGAAATTAGGATCGCGACTCCTCCTTTCTTTCGTGTTCCATTCGCCTGAAAATTTGTTTCCCATCCTCTTACTTCGAGTCTGTGTATGTCCTTTCTAGTGAGATGGGTCTCTTGAAGACAGTATATTGTTGCCTGGTGATATTTTATCCATTTTGTCATTCTATGTCTTTTCAGTGGTGTGTTTAGTCCATTCACATTCAGACTAATTATTGAAATGTGAGAGTTCGTCCCTATCATGGAGTTCTTATTGAGTTGTTGTTCTTCCACTTGGTTTTTTCTTTTTTCTTTTTCTTTTTTTGTCTTTTGGTTTTGTGGTTGATTCATGTATATTTTATTCTTTTCCCTGTATTCTTGTGAAGAATGTTGTTCTTTTTTCCTTTTCTTCTGTGTTTAGTACTTTCTTAAGTGTTTCATGTAGAGATGGTTTGGTGGCAGCATAAGTTCTTAGGGATTGGATATCTGGGAAAGATTTTAATTCTCCCTCACTGATGAAGCTTAGCTTGGCCGGGTAGGTTATTCTTGGTTGAAATTGTTTATCTTTTAGGACTTTGAAGATAGGGCTCCAAGCTCTCCTAGCCTGCAGAGTTTCTGCAGATAAATCTGCTGCTATTCTGATTGGTCTTCCATGGTTGGTGATCTGGCCTTTTTCTCTTGCTGCCTTTAGGATTTTTTCTTTTGTGCCTACTTTATTTAGGCGAATTATTATGTGTCTAGGAGTTGGTCTTCTCATTTGTTGTCTTGTGGGGGTTCTCTGAATCTCTTGTGTTTTAATTTTTGCATCGTTGATTAGATAAGGGAAGTTTTCTTGAATGATCTCATGGAAAGTTTGTTCCAATGTGGTCTCTGTTTCTCTTTCTGCCTCAGGGAGTCCGATTATTCCTAGGTTAGGCCTCTTAAAGTAGTCACTCATCTCTTGAAGGTTTTGTTCTGTCTTTTTGAGCTTATTTTCTGTGTTTTTAAGAGTTTGGGTTATTTCTATATTTTGGTCCTCAAGCTCTGAGATTCTTTCTTCTGCTTGGGTAATTCTGCTTTTGATGCTTATCAATTTGTTATTTATTTCATTCACAGTATTCTTTATTACTGTTATCTCAGATATCAGCTCCTTCCTAGTTTCTTCTTGTGTCTCCTCAATTCTTTTTAATCTCTCCATTATTGTTTTGATATCTACATTTGCATTTTGAGACCCTTCATACTGGGGACTTTTCATTGTTTGCATTCCAAAGTAAGTTTTCTCAATGTCTGCTCTCCCAGGCGTCTGGGAGAGACCCATACTCTTCTTTTGGTTTTTCTTCATTTCTGTAGATTTTTCTCCCTCTCCCCCTTTCCCTCCCCCTCTTCAATTCTGTTTTTGAGGGAAGGTGGGGTTGCTTTTATTTCTCTTCTGCAATGACCTGTTCTTCCTTATGAGGGTCTTCTGGTTTTGTTCACTTTTCTCTCTGCTTTACAGTCTGTCTATTCAGCAGTATGCAGCCTTGGTCCCTAGATTTAAAAGGGGGGCATATAAAAGAGGAAAATAATGGAGGAAGTGGGGTCAATATGGAGTTAGAAAGAGAGAAGTGCGAGAGGGAAAACAGATATACATACCAACTATCAGGTGAGAGAGAGACACAGGGCCGGGAAGAAGTGAAGAAAGACAGGTAAGAAAGATTCCCTAAAGAATACTGATAGTTACACAGAGACAGGCCAATAAAATCAAGAAACAGTTTAAGTCAGAAGGTAAACACAAAACGTGATCTAAACCAACAGTTTCAATGATCAAATCATAAGTCAAAATAAGCGATCAGACTAGAGTCACGTCTGTGATCTCTGATTCCAGCCTCTCTCTTTTGTTTTTCATTGCAGCGTAGGGATGGGGCTTTGTCTCCTGTTTCGCGTTGTTTCCTTAGGAACTGAGGTAAAGTTTGTTGATAGGTGGGCAGGGCAATGGAAGTCTCTGCCTGGAGAGTAGCAAGGTAGTTTACCCAGATCTGTTTTTCTCTACTTGTCTGGGTCCCCCAGTTTGGGGTCTCGCACTGAGTGCCTCAGTCAGGGTGGGACTGGAGTTCCAGAGCTCCAAAGCTCCAAAGGGCAGGCAGTGTGCGGCAAGAGTTGCTCTGGGCCTCCCACAGGGTACCTCGGCCAGGAAAGGGACCAGAGTCTCTGAGGGGTGGGCGCCCAGAGCCTCCCTGTGTGACCGGCGGTGCCGGGTGCCGGTTGTCGGGCTGGAGACAATGGAGCCGGGGAGAGGGCCGGAGGGAGCAGGGACCCAAAACTCCCCCGCACGCTGCAATATCTGGCCTTAGGAAATGAGGTAAAGTTTGTTGATAGGTGGGCGGGGCAATGGAAGTCTCTGCCTGGAGAATGGCGAGGCAGTTTAAGCAGATCTGTTTTTCTCAGCTTGTCTGGGTCCTCTGGCTTGGGGTCTCATGCTGAGTGCCTCAGCCAGGGTGGACCCGGAGTTCCAGAGCTCCAAAGTTCCAAAGGGAAGGTGGCAAGCGGCGAGAGTGGCGCTGGGCCCCCTACAGAGTACTTCAGCCAGAAAAGGGACCAGAGTCTCTGAGGGGCAGGCGCCCAGAGCCTCCCTGTGTGACCGGCAGTGCCGGGTGCCGGGTGTCTGACTGGAGACAATGCAGCCGGGGAGGGATCTGGAGGGGGCTGGGACTGGAGACTTCCACATACGAGTAGAACAGCAGCAGTGGTGGGGGGTGCACAATATCTGGCCTTCCGTGGGAAGTTCCCGGGCCTGGCACCAGCACGGTTGGTGGTGGGCTGGGGGGTAGGGGAAGAGAAGTAATAGCCTTTTTGGGAACTCACGTTCAGAGAATCTCGCCAGTTCACCTATGCCGTCGCCATCTTGCCCCGTCTCCTGTACCACATTTTTAAAATCCAGTCCTCTTTCAATGGGCAGCATGGTTGTTTCCTGGTTCTTGTTATTGTGAACAATGCTGTGATAAACATACATGTGCAGGTATCTTTTTTATAGAGTGATTGGAGGTCTTCAGGGTATATCCAGTAGGGGGATTGCGGAGTCACATGGAAGGTCGATTTTTAGAGCTTTTAGGAATCGCCACACTGCTTTCCACAGAGGTTGCACTAGTTTACACTCCCACCAACAGTGTAGAAGTATTCCCTTTTCACCACAACCTCTCCAACAGCTGTTATTTTTTGAGTTGTTGATAATGGCCATTATGACTGGAGTTAGGTGGTATCTCAGTGTGGTTTTGATTTGCATCTCCCTGATGATTAGTGAGGTTGAGCATTTCTTCATGTGTTTGTTGGCTGCTCGAATGTCTTCTTTTGTGAAGTGTTTGTTCATATCTTTTGCCCATTTTATAATGAGGTTGTTGGTTTTTTTCTTTTCAGCACGTTTGAGTTACTTGTAGATCCAGGATGTTAAGCCTTTGTCAGACCTGGAGTTGGCAAATACTTTTTCCCAGTCTGTAGGCTGTCTCCCTGCTCTCTTGATGGTTTCTTTGGCTTTGCAGAAGCTTGTCAGTTTAATAAGGTCCCACTTGTCTATCTTCTCTCTTATGACCTGTGGGTTTCGGGTTTTGTTCAGGAATTGGATGCCAGTTCCGATTTCCATGAGGGTATTTCCTTACTCTTCTAAGGTTCTTATGGTTTGAGGTTTTATATTTAGGTCTCTGATCCATTTGGAGTTAACCTTTGTGCATGGGGATAGATAGGGGTCCTGTTTCAACCTTCTGCATGTGGTCAGCCAGTTTTCCCAGCACCATTTACTGAATAGGTTCTCCTCTCCCCAGTGGTAGGTGGTGGGGGCTTTGTCGAGTTGGTTGAGAAATTGAGGTTTTGCTTCTGGAATCTCAATTCTATTCCATTGATCTATGTGCCTGTTCCTGTACCAGTACCAAGCTGTTTTGATGATTGTAGCTTTATAGTAAAGTTTGAAGTCTGGTAATGTGATACCACCTGCTTTGTTTTTTTTGCTGAGGATTGTTCTGGCTATTCTTGGACATTTGTGTTACCATATGAATTCCTGTGTTGTTTTTTCCAGGTCTGAGAAGAATGTTGCTGGTAATTTGATGGCTATTGCATTGAATTTGTAGATTGCCTTAGGTAAGATGGACATCTTCACAAAACCAGAGACGTGAAAGACCTTTACAATGAAAATTACAAGACACTGCTCAAAGAAATCAAAGATGACACAAACAAGTGGAAAAATATTCCATGCTCATGGATTGGGCTGCTCCCTTAAACCAGCTAATAGAGTCCAGTGATAAGTTTTTAGTGTTCTAGACTCTGCTGAAGTGTTACAGTCCCAATCCAGGTGAGAGGAGGGAAAAATCTCCTCTAACATTTCCTGATTTTTCTCCTCTGTACCAGCCACTGAGGCCAGGACATAGCTTTTAGTCTCAGCTCTAATGCACTCTGGCTTCTTAAAAGTAAATTGGGTTTAAAGGAGCTGTTGGCGATCATCCCAGGTTAGAAGATGAATGCGCATGATTGATTTTGACCAGAGAGGTTAAAACCTATGGTTTTTCTGAGAACAGAGGATTTTGGCAAGTTTTCATTCTCTTGAGAAACAGGTAAAACAAGCTTTTTTTGAATAATTAGCCAGGGGCCTTTGTATATAGCACCATGTTGTTTTTAAGTCAGAAGCTCTGGTTTCATATAGTGTGGTTTATGGGAAGGGTTGAGTTTTAAGAAAGCATATTTTTAACCATGGGGGGGAGTTTTGGACTAAATTTAACTATTGGTCAATATAGAGAAACTGATTAGGATGACCAGGGATCCCTGTAATGACCTTTTAGACAGACTGAGTAACATGGACATTCAGAGATCTTGTGGCAGGCCATTTAAGTGCAGGCCAATCATTTTCACAGAGGGTTCAGAGTCTGCCTTTGGAGAGACAGACACCATAGTCCTCCATGAACCTGACAGAGAAACTCCTTATTATACAGTCCAGGAGACCAGAGGGCTTAGAAGCCTGTGACACCATATTGTCAAAACCAGTTAATCACAGGAGAGCCAGTTACAGAAGACACCTAAGAGAATTAAACTTGTAATTATAAAGAAGTATGCAAAAGCCAGGAAAAGCTTGGTTACTGATGACCAGTCCAAAGGTGAAGCAGAAGCAAGTCCTGTGGCAAAAAGCAAGGCAACTAAGCAATGAAAGAGACCAAGGCTGACAGGAATTTAGAAATGATATGAACTCATAAAAATTAAAGGGGCACCCAAAACAGATATCCAAACTCAAAACAAAAATCAGAAATCAGAAATTCAACTGAGACTTCTTGTGTACCAATTTATTGAGTCACTGGCCAGAGTCTAAGGGACAGCCTCGTCAGGTTCCAACTCCCTTATTATGGCCATAAGAAAGACAGAAGCAGAATCTTACCTCCTGGGAGGATACAGACTCAGGTTTTCTTGAGGTGAGAGAAGTTAGCAGTTGTTCCAACTTCCTGTAAGCCAGTTGAGAGGTTATGGGGCCCTGAGTGACTCAGGGGGTGCCTCCCTGATAATTCCCCATCTGACTGGGGAGAGCTGGAGTGAGACTGGCTCCCAAGGTTGGCAAAATTATCCTACTGGGGCCTCCAAATGTTGTGACTAGAGTACAAGAAGGTAAGTTGCCAACACGCAGAGAAACAAATTAACAGTCCTTTATTTAAACTGGTAACCAAAAGAAGCTATTGCCATAAAAGCTCTCAGCCCTGAACAGAGCAAGCAAGGAATTTTTAAAGGCAAAAACTGCAAGTGGGCTACATAGCAACTTAGTGACCATAGAACCATAAACTAATAACTTAGCAACCTAAATGGGAACTTTTGATTGTAGGGAGTTTTGATTAACTCTATGTCCCAGGCACAGCCAGTGACTGGAAAGCCCCTGAAGTTATGCCAACAAGATATGGTTTAAGGTAGTTACATAGAGAAAAGGTGGAAGAACCATTACATAATGGAATTATCTTGGTTAGGACACGAAGTACAAGAACAAAATATGAGAATGTAACAACAGGGTTTTGCAAGGCGTAACATTTGATTTTAGTTAACAAAGCATACAGTTACAGGGAACTTGTGGCTAGGGAGTTCTCATGGTCAGGGGAACAAGGAGGTGGATCTGTGGGTACAAGAAACCTGCAACAACTTCATGTGGGGGGGCATCTCTGGGCAGCAAGCAGCTAAGATGGAGTATTTTAAAACAAAATGAAGTTACTTATTTTAAACAAGCTATTATAGACTATTATAAAATTTACAGACATTTCAGGCAAGCACAAAGAATTTAAGACTACACATTGCACTGTCTTTTTGTTTTGTTTTGTTTTGAGTTGGAGTCTCACTCTGTTGCCCAGACTGGAGTGCAGTGGCATGCTCCTGGCCACCACAGCCTCAACCTGCTGGGCTCCAGTGATCCTTCCACCTCAGCCTTCCAAGTAGCCAGAACTATAGGCACATACTACTACACCCAGCTAATTTTTGATTTATTGTAGAGACAAGGTCTCACCAAGTTGCCCAGGTAGGTCTCAAACCTGTGAGCTCAGGCAATCCACTCGCCTCAGTCTCCAAAAGTGCTGAGATTACAGGCTGAGCCACCAAGCCTGGCCCACATTGCAGTGTTTAAGGAAATAAAATATATGAAACCCCAAACAACTTTGCTAGATGAGTTTTTGCAAAAGGACCAAAAACATCCTTCTGCCTAGGTAAGCTATGAGAGTTATCTCAGTCCCTTAAGGAAATATGGTGTATATCCTGTGGGATAGAATGTAAAAATTAGTTCATGGGATTCAAAATGGAAGCATTTTTAGCAGCATGTAATTTAAAAAGGAAATTTTCTCTTCCTTTCCCAAAGACATGTTGCAGAGTTGTAAACTGTGGATTCATTGGAATGTGTAAAGTTGCATACAAATATAGGTTGATGCTACTCAGTTAAAGGCCTCCACATTATCTGTGTAGCTTCACTCTAAGTAAGAGTTTGGCATAGAAGTTATTTAGATTTATTTAAAGCATAGCAAGAAAAAAAATAAACTAAGCAGGTATCTTACATTTGTCACTAACATATGGCAGATGGAACCACCCATTCAAACAGTTTGCCTTATAAACAAATAAGTCTAATACCATATTCTTTTTCTTTTATTAAACTATGTATGTATTTTGAAGTTAATAAATTACTATTACAAAAAAAAGGGGATTGACAAATTGCCTTTGAAGGAAGCTGAGAGAAAAATTTAGATGTTCTCAATGACGTTAAAGAGGAAACATAAACGTGCATGTTGGAAGTCTTTTATCATCATACATAACGGAATGTGGTGTGATAATTGGTGCCAGTTCAAAGAACAAAATGTCACTGGACTCAAGCAAAGTTTAAATCATGCTATTGTGTTCTCTTGCCACAGAAGTACTACACTAGGCAATTGAGTTCATTAGGCTTAAGGAGAATCACCTGTGTGTTACCTACTTCTGGGCTTAGTTGGAGGCTGTATTCTAATAACCTTAGGAAGCCAAAGGTGAAAAAGACAGAAGGAACAAAGATTGACTTAAGGCTCCATGAAGAGATAAAAACTCATGCCCTTTACTCTAACTGCAGTTAGAGTATTTATGTTCTTTCAATCATGGAATTAAGTTAGGTAAACCCATAGTATTTATGACTACATATTGCATTGTTTCACAGATGAAAATATGTGAAACCCCAAACAAAATTGCTAGGTCAATTTGTTAAAAGTACAAATAAAAGCTTCTTCTCCTAGGAAAGCTATGAGGAGCAAAGAGAGTCCCTTATGGAAACATGGTTTGTATGCTAGAGTGCTCCACTGACAATATACAGCATTAGAATTAAGTAGAAACAACCTGTGTGGTAACTACTTCCGGGCTTTATTGGAGGCTGTTTCCTAATAGCTTTGGAGGCTGAATCTTGGTCAAAGGTGAAAAATTCTTTAAAAAAAAAAGAATATCACCAAGATGATATTAGGGTTTCTTTAAAATAAAGCCAAAAAATAAAAATAAAAACTTAACTAACAAGATTTTCCTGCTTTTGTCACTGAGAATATGAATTTATTCATTGGAACTGTCTGAATTATAACCTATTGAGTCTAACACCATACTCATGTTTCCCTTAACTAATTATTTATTTACTTATGTATTTGAAAGTAAATATAAGGAATGGAGTTTGCCAAATTGTCTTTGAATGAAATTGGAAGAAATCCTTAGATGTTCTCAGTAGTGTTTAAGTGAAAACAGACACATGCATGTTGGCAGACACTAGGTGAAAAAATAAAAAATGGTCAGATAGTTTTTGTCAGCTCAGGGAACACAGCATGATAAAATTCCATCTAAGTCAAAAAAAACCTGCTTATCATTAGGTTTTTTGATCATTTAATTTTTAAATCATTTTTTAATCATTAGAACATTAGGCTTAAGAGGAAACACCTGTGTTTTACCTTCTTCTGTGCTTAATTGGAGGTTGTTTCCTAATTGCCTCAGGAACCTAGGTCAAAGGTCAAAGAGTCAGAATGAAGGAAGACAGGCTGAAGGTTCCGAGAAGAGTTAAAAACTAAAGCCTGTGGTTCCAGGGAAGATGGTGGCTGAGCCAGTTGGACTATGTGAGTCCCTGTGAGTGAATGTATGGAGAATTTTGTGTACGTGCTGGAGTTGGAGAGCGAGTGGGCATGTCAGTGACTGACTGAGTGAGGGTTAGAGAGCTGGTGGCCAGGGCTCTCATGGTGCAGTGGCTGGTGCCACAGCAGTTGGGCTTGGACCCTAGCAATTTCCAAGACACAGAAGCTGAGCACCATTTTCTTTTTCTTTTCTTTTCTTTTAAATCAACAATCCCTCCCCGGGAAGAAAATGCTGGGAGAGTGTGTCTACGTGGGACTCGTGAGCAAGTGACCAGGCCCCTGGTGCAACCTCTGGTGCTGCAGCTTCTCTGCTTTGTACCTGGCTCTTCCCAGGTCAAAGAAGTGGAGTGTCATTTTATTAAAAAATGTACAGACGTTTTCCTTTGAAAAAGCGGTCAAGAGAAACTATCACCCCAGGCTCTTCCTCACCATTGAAGCAGGAGAGACGGTCTGCTCCTGGCTTTGCCTCACCACTTCAGCACATGGCAGGGTGCTGGCAGGGGCTGTGGAGGGAATCCAGAGGCAAGTTCCCATGAAAGAGGACAAGAGAGGCACCCCACCACCATCTTGAAGTGAAATGCCTGTAAAATGTATACGTCTGTATAACCTTAATAACCTGTAAAAGCTTGTTAGATATAAGTAATTCTATCTTGTTAAAACCTTCTGGTGATCCATCCACCTCAGCCTTCCAAGTAGTCAGAACTACAGGTGCACACTAACACACCTGGCTAATTTTTTTTCTCTTTTAATTTTTTTTTAAATTGTGGGGTACAATTCAGGGTTAGGTATGCAAATATTCATTGTGCAGGTACCCTTATTGATGAGGTGTGCCCCCTCTTTCCCAGGAAGTTATCAACTACTGTCAATCCCACCACCCACCAACCCCTCTCCCACAGTTTCCCTCTACTTCCAATCCTTTTATTATAGTAATATGGTAGTTGTTCAAGGACAACTTATGAGTGAGAACATGTCACACTCAGCTCTTTGTTTCTGTGAGAGAGATCACTCAGTATTATAAGCTCTAATTCCATCCAGGTTGCTGCAAAGTTCATGATTTTGTTCTTCTTTATGACTGCATAATATTCTATTGTGTATATGTACCACATTTTTTAAGTCCAGTCCTTTTTGATGGCAGCATGGCTGGTTCCATGTTCTTGACATTGTGAACAATGCTATGATAAACATACATGAGGCCAGTAGGTCGACACTGGGATGACTGTGAGTGGGCCACTGCACTCCAGCCTGGGCAACAGAGTAAGAATCCAACTCAAAAAGAAAAAAAGATGTCAATGGAAAATTTGGTGTTAATATATTAGGAGAGAATATTATTAACTTAATGTTGCAGATGTTTAGAGCAGGAAAAGCTCTCACAAGTCACCTGTTGCAACTCCCACATCCTCCACCTGAACCTTGGAAGCATTCCTTGCCCATTCACTGATGCCTGCAGCTCCTGTCCCATGAGACATTATCTTCTTCCATCCCAGCATGGTTTTCCAGGAATAGCTCTGTGACCCAGACTTTGCTTCTTACAGCCTACTCAAGGTGTTTCTCTGGACCAGACCCCAGTTGGTGGGGCAGCTGCAGGGAGTGAAGCTAGGGACTGTTTGGGGCTATTTGTCCCTGGGCTGTGTAGAGGGAGCCACTCAGAGAATGGAGCTGATGAACTGAAAGGAAGGAGAGGTAAAAACCACCTTTTCTCTTTCTCCAGAGCCTCAGGGAAATAGACACAAGCCAATAAATTGCTCCTTCTGCCTAAAAATAAAAATAAAATAAAATAATAAAATAAAACTTTCTGGGTTTGTTCCGGTAAGATGGCAATGGCATAGGTGGAACTGTGAGATTCTCCGAATTTGAGTTCCCAAAAGACTCTTATTTTCCTTCCCCCACCTCCCCTGCCCACCACCAGCCACAGCAGTCTGAGCTCGGAGACCCTCAGTCCCACACAAGGCTAGCTATTGTGGCACCCCCAGCTGCTGCTGCTCTACTATAGGCACTCCGGCTCCAGCCATGCATAGATCCCAGCTCCCTCCCCAGCTATAATATCTCACCTGGTGCCAAGCCACCACCTGTGGAGGCCCTTGGATACCGCCTTGTGGAGATCTGGTTTCCCTTGCTGGCTAAACGGATCTGCCCAGCACTCAACTGCTACCAGCTCCCACCCTGACTAGGCTCCCAGCCAAGTGGCCTGGTGCTTTCTCCTCAGAGCTCCAGCTCCCCACCCTGGGTTCTGGGTCCCCACCCAGCCCTATTTCAAGCTGCTGTCACCCAGGGAGGCTCTAGGGGCCCACCCCTCAGAAATACCAGCTCCATTTCTGGCTGAAGTGCCTGTGCAGGGCTCAAAGATGCTGTCACCACTCACCACCTACCCTTTGGAACTCCAGTCCCACTCTGGCTGAGGCACTCAGCATGTGACCCCATGGTTGTGTAAGGGAACAGTATATCTTAAGGAAGTGCTGATCAGCTGCTCTCAGCTCTCACCTCCAGAAGAGGGAACTCCCAGTTCCCTCCTCCACCCCAGGCTGCTGGTGGCATACCAGATCCAGCACCCAGCTGTGCCACTGATCCCTGGTACCTCACATGCCACCACAGCCCATCATAGTGGATCGCCCAAGGACCCAGATGAGCAGAGAGAAAGGACAGGTGGAGAAAAAGGATCTACAAAGAGGAGCTGCCCACCTTGGCCATTTTCCAGGCAGAGATTTGCATTGTCCTTCCCACCTACAAGCAGCCTCCACCTTGGTTTCTAAGGTAACATCGCTAAACAGGAGACAAAAGCCCCTCCCCTACATTGAATCAGATACAGGCAACTCAGTGTTGCAGACCTCTCAGGCAGCAAGCTAAGGAACAAACCCAAGCTGGGAGTAAATCTATCTGCCTGCAATTAAGGCAAAGAGGAGAGGCTAGAGATCAGAGCTCAAGAGACTTTAGACACTCAGGAAAGATTCCAGAGCTCATCTGGTTTCTTATTTTGACTTTTGATTTTATCGTTTTGACTGTTTGTTTTGCTCACTTTTGTTTGCTTTTTTATTTAGACTACCTGTTTGTGTTGGGGAAAAATACATCAAAAGGCATGATTTTATTGGACTTTCTTTGTGTGGTAACTGGTATGCTTTAGGGAATTTTGTGTGTGTATCTGTTTTTCACTGTTTTCTGACTTTGAGTCTCTTTTTAACCCATTAGTTGGTATGTATGTCTGTTTTCCCTCTCACTATTCTCCCTTTCTAACTTCCTCTTGACCCCCCCATCTTCCATTATTTTCCTTTTTCTTACCTCCTTTTGTTCCAGGGAACAAACCTACACCCCACTGCATGGACAGATTGTAAGGCAGTGGGAAATAGGTTCTAGTGTGCCCATACACCTGTTGTTGGATACCGGGATCAGCAGATAGATTCTGAATCACAACTTCCTCCTCAATTAAACCTAAAAACTGCAAAAAGTACAGCCCCCCGCCCACATTTCAGCCTCACAAGTGAACAGAGCCAGAGGACCCTCATAAGGAAGAACAGGAGATTGAACAAACAAAGTAAAAGCAATCTCACCTTCCCTGAAAAACAGAATTAAAGAAAGGGGAGGGAAAGGGGGAGTGACAGAAAAATCTACACAAATGAAGAAAAACCAAAAGAAGAATATGAGTTTCTCCCAGAACCATGGGAGGGCAGGCACTGAGAAAACTGACTTCGGAATGCAAACAATGAAGAGCCCCAGAATGACTGGTCTCAAACTACAAACCTAGATATCAAGACATTAATGGACAGATTGAAAAGAATTAATGAGAGACTAGAAGAAACTGGGAAGGAGTTGATAACTGAGATAACAGTAATAAAGAATACTGTGAATGAAATAAATAAAAAGCTGATAAACATGGAAAGCAGAATTAGCCAAGCAGAAGAAAGAATCTCAGAGCTTGAGGACCAAAATATAGAACTAACCCAAATTGTAAAAAACATAGAAAAGAAGCTTAAAAAGACATAACAAAGTCTTCAAGAGATTAGTGATTACTTCAAGAGAAAGAATATAAGAATAATTGTACACCCTGAAACAGAAAGAGAAACAGAGGCCACCTTGGAACAAACATTCCATGTGATTATTGAAGAAAACTTCCCTCATCCCATCAGTGATGTGAAAATTCAAACACAAAAGATTCAGAGAACACCTGCAAGACAACAAATGAGGAAACCAACTCCCAGACCTAAACAAAGTAGGTATAAAAGAAAAAATCCTAAAGACAGCAAGAGAAAAGGGCCTGATCACCTACCATGGAAGACCAATTAGAATAGCAGATTTATCTACAGAAGCCTGCAGGCTAGGAGAACTTGGAGCCCTATCCTCAAAGTTCTAAAAGATAAACAATTTCAACCAAGAATAACCTACCCACCCAAACTATGATTCATCAGTGAGGGAGAATTAAAATCTTTCCCAGATATCTAATCCCTAAGAAATTATGCTGCCACCAGACCACCACTACAAGAAACACTTAAGAAGGTACTAAACACAGAAGAAAAGGAAAAAAGAACAACAACATTCTTCACAAGAGTATAGGAAAAAGAGTAAAACACAAACGAACCAACCCCAAACCAAAAGAAAGACAACAAAGTGGAACAACAATAACAACTCTATAAGAACTTTCTGATAGGGGCAAACTCTCACATTTCAATAATTAGACTGAATGTGAATGGACCAAATGCACCACTGAAAAGATATAGAATGGCAAAATGGATAAAATATCACCAGGCAACAATATATTGCCTTTAAGAGACCCAACTCACTAGAAAGGACACGGACAGACTCAAAGTAGGAGGATGGGAAAAAAACTTTCAGGTGAACGGAACACAAAAGAAAGGAGAAGTCACAATCCTAATTTCAGACAAAATACCATTTAAGCTATCAAAAATGAAAAAAGATATAGAAGGCTACTGCATAATGATAACATAATGATAAACTCCATCAACAAGAAATATCTATCCTAAACATATAGGCACCCAACATAGGAGCATCAACTTTCATAAAGCAGCTTCTAGGAAAACTCAAGAAAGATATTGACTCTAATACTATCATAGCTAGGGACTTTAATGCCTCACTCACAACCCCAAAAGAAAGGAGAAGTCACAATCCTAATTTCAGACAAAATACCATTTAAGCTATCAAAAATGAAAAAAGATATAGAAGGCCACTGCATAATGATAACATAATGATAAACTCCATCAACAAGAAATATCTATCCTAAACATATAGGCACCCAACATAGGAGCATCAACTTTCATAAAGCAGTTTCTAGGAAAACTCAAGAAAGATATTGACTCTAATACTATCATAGCTAGGGACTTTAATGCCTCACTCACAACCCTAGACAGATCATCAGGACAAAAAATCAGCAACAAGATCCGGAACCTCAATGTGACTCTTGACCAAATGGACTTAATTGATACCTACAGTACCCTCCACCCAATGACCACAGAATATACATTGTACTCATCACCACATGGAACATACTCTAAGATCAACCACATACTTGGTCATAAATCAAGCATAAACAAATTTCAAAAGATCAAAATTTTGTCATGCACCTTCTCAGATCACAGTGGAATAAAAATAAACATCAACACCAAAAAGGTTGCCCCCAAACCCACAAAGACATGGACATTAAATAGCATGATGCTAAACAACTCCTGGGTCAACAATGAAATCAAAACAAAGATTAAGAGATATGTGGAAACAGATGAAAATTAAGAGACATCTTAGCAAAATCTCTGGGACACCATGAAAGCTGTAGTAAGAGGGGAATTCATATCTCTACAAACGCACATGAAGCTAATGGAAGGATCACAAATTAACAGCCTAACAAGTCACCTTAGGAAGCTGGAAAAGTAAGACCACCAAAACCCTAACATCAGCAAAAGAATCCAGATCACCAAAATAAAAGCCCAAATCCAGGACTTAGAAGAAAAAAAGATAATACAAAAAAGTCAATGAAACAAAAAGCTGGTTCTTTGAAAGGATAAACAAGATCAATGGTCTCCTAGCTAGACTGACCAAGAAAAAAAGAGAAAAAGCCAAAATAAATACAATCAGAAGCACAAAAGATGAAGTCACATCTGACCCTGAAGAAATACAAAAGATCATTAGTGACTACTATGTACACTTGTATGGAAACAAGCTTGAAAATCTTAAGGAAATGGAAGACTTTCTGATATCACACAACTTGCCTAGGTTGAAACAAAAAGTAATCGAGACCCTAAATAGACCAATAACAGTCAAGGAAATTGACTATGTAATAAGTAAACTACCTACAAAAAAAGCCCTGGACCAGATGGTTTTCCAGGAGAATTCTATAAGACCTTTAAGGAGGAGCTGATACCAATCCTACTGAAAGTATTTCAGGCAATTGAGAAAGATGGAACACTCCCCAAATCATTTTATGAAGCTAATGTCACATTGATACCCAAGCCAGATAAAGATTCAACAAAGAAAGAGAACTACAGGCCCATATCTTTGATGAACATAGGTGCCAAAATTCTCAACGAGATCCAAGCAAACCGGATTCAACAACACATCTCAAAAATCATCCATCATGGCCAAGTAGGCTTCATCCCTGGGATGCAAGTCTGGTTCAACATTTGCAAGATAATAAACATAATTAAATACATCAACAGATGTCAGAACAAAACTCACATGATCATATCATTAGATGCTGAAAAAGCTGTTGATAAAATCCAGCACCCTTTCTTGGTAAAAACCCTCGAACATTTAGGCATACATGGAACATACCTCAAAATAGTAAAAGCCATCTATGAGAAACCCACAACTAGCATACTCCTAAACAGACAAAAATTGGAACAACTTCCACTGAGAACTTGAACAAGACAAGGACGTCCACTCTCTCCCCTCCTGTTCAATATAGTATTGGAAGTCTTGGGTAGAGCAATCAGAAAAGAGAAGGTGAACACGGGTATCCAAATAAAAAAAGAGGAAGTCAAGTTATCTCTCTTTGCAGATGACATGATTGTATACCTTGAAAACCCAAGAGAATCTGTCAAATGCCTCCTTGCACTGACAAAGGACTTTGGCAAAGTCTCTGGGTATGAAATAAATGTGCAAAAGACAGTCACATTTCTTTACACCAATAATAAACAAGCAGAAACCCAAATAAAAAGCACGAGCAGGGCTTGGTGGCTCAGCCTGTAATCCTGCACCTTTGGGAGGCTGAGGTGAGTGGATTGCCTGAGGCCACGGGTTCGAGACCCGCCTGGGCAGTGAGACCTCATCTCTACAATAAATTTTTTAAAAATCAGCCAGTCATGGTAGTGCATGCCTGTAATTCCGGCTACTTGGAAGGCTGAGGCAGAAGGATCGCTGGAACCCAGCAGGTCAAGGCTGCGGTGGCCAGGAGCGGCCACTGCACTCCAGGCTGGGTGACAGAGTGAGACTCCAACTCAAAAAAAAGTACAATCTCGTTCACAGTAGCCACAAAAAAATGAAATGCCTTGGCATCTTCCTAACCAGAGACGTGAAAGACCTTTACAATGAAAACTACAAAACACTGCTCAAAGAAATCAAAGATGCAACAAACAAGTGGAAAAATATCCCATGCTCATGAATTGGAAGAATCAACATTGTGAACATGTCCACCTTACCTAAGGCAATCTACAGATTTAATGCAATACCCATCAAATTACCAGCAACATTCTTCTCAGAGCTAGAAAAAGCAATACAGGAATTCATATGGAAATGCAAATGACCAAGAATAGCCAGAACAATCCTCAGCAAAAAAAACAAAGCAGGAGGTATCACACTATCAGACTTCAAATTTTACTATAAAGCTACAATAATCAAAACAGTTTGGTATTGGTACAGGAACAGGCATATAGACCAATGGAATAGAATTGAGATTCCAGAAGTAAAACTTCAATTTCTCAACCAACTCATCTTCGACAAAGCCTCCACCACCTACCACTCGGGAGAGAAGAACCTAGTAAATGGTGCTGGGAAAACTGGCTGACCACATGCAGAATATTCAAGCAAGATCCCTATCTATCCCCATACACAAAAATTACCTCCAAATGGATCAGAGACCTAAATATAAAACCTCAAATTATAAGAACCTTAGAAAGTGCAGGACACACCCTTATGGAAGTTGGAACTGGCATCCAATTCCTGAACAAAACCTGAAACACACGGGCCATAAGAGATAAGATAGACAAGTGGGACCTCATTAAACTGACAAGCTTCTGCAAAGCCAAAGAAACCATGAAGAGAGCAGGGAGACAGCCCACAGACTAGGAAAAAGTATTTGCCAACTCCATGTCTAACAAAGGCCTAACATCTTGGATCTACAAGGTACTCAAACGTGCTGAAAAGAACTAAACAAACACCCCCATTACAAAGTGGGCAAAAAATATGAAGACACTTCTCAAAGGAAGACATCTGAGCGGCCAACAGACACATGAAGAAATGTTCAACCTCACTAATCATCAAGCAGATGCAAATTAAAACTACACTGAGATACCACCTAACTCCTGTCAGAATGGCAATTATCAATAACTCAAAAAATAACAGCTGCTGGAGAGGGTGTGGTGAAAAGGGAACACTTCTACACTGTTGGTGGGAGTGTAAACTAGTGCAACCCCTGTGGAAGGCAGTGTGGCAATTCCTAAAAGCTCTAAATTTCGACTTCCCATATGACTCCACAATCCCCCTACTGGGAATATACCCTGAAGAACTTAAATTACTGTATAATTTATTCTCTTTGCCACAGCGTTTGCCTCCACTGTGCCTGTGGATTGGTCATTCATGGCAAGGATTTTGTTGGCTATTACATACCTCCTTATTGTAACAAGTTTCATTCTTATTCAATGCCTCTTATGACTTGCCAGTTTTAACAACGTGGGGCAGAAGACTTCTAAATATTCCAAGTCCTCCAGTCTCCTGGAATGTATGTTCAAAATTTCTCTGCTGGGTTTGCAGGGGACAACGGTGTCCATCTTTCAAAAGGCAGACTCTGAGCCCTCTGTGAAATTGATTGGCCTATGTTTGGTGTTGGATGGCCCTCTGCTGGGTCTCTGGATGTACATGTTACCCGAGCTGCTTGGAGAATTGTTGCTGGTATGGGGGAACCGACACATCCAGATCAGTTCCCCTAATGGTTGTCTCTGGTCAAGAATCCCCCACTTTGGCTTAGAACTTGTGTTTTGGAAGAGGGGATAAGGCCATAAGGTGCTTTGGAGGTGCGGAGAATCTTGGTTTCAAAGCCCTTAAATGGTCCCAACCATGGAAGTCCTCCGCAACCTTCAAAGTCAAAACCCCTACTGTCTAAGAAGGCAGCTCCTCATACCCCGATTGTCTCAGCTCCCCTGTCAGAAGGGTTATACCCCATCTTGCCTCCATCAATGTAAGATCCCCTTGAGGAGTTGATCACCCTCACTGGTAACCCACCACCATATTGTCCTCAGTCCTCTCCAACTGTCACATCCACTTCCCTAGCTGTGGCAGTCATCACAGCCACCCCTGAGAAGACTGCCAGGGACCAGAGTGTGCCTCCCACCACCTCTTCCCCTTCTCCTTTAGCTGGGTCCCTGCCTTTGGCTATCCAACTCTGGTCTCAGACCAATCCAGCATCACTTTTACCCCTCTGGGAGGTTCTGTCAGATCAAGCCAAATGGCCTTTCTTGGTTAATACTCCTTTCTCCACCTCTGATTTATATAATGGAAAACATCAAAATACAACAATCTCAGATAAGCTGCAGGCTCTGATCTTAATGGAATCAGTTATGCAGACTCATTGCCCCACCTGGGGCGATTGTCAACAACTCCTCCTGACTCTTTACTTCTGAGGAACAAGAAAAAATCAGGACTGAAGCTAGGAAATCTTTCCTGGATTCAGATGCTCATATGGAGGAGGAAAGCCAAGAAAAGCTAAAAGAGGTTTTTCCTGTGTCCCATCCCAACTGGGACCCCAACACTTTGGCAGGGTCCCGGGACTTAGAAACCTATCACCAGACTATTAGCAGGCTTGAGGGGAGCAGCCCAAAAGCCTATCAATCTTTCTAAGACTACTGAGATCATTCAGGGCCCTAAGGAGTTGCCAGGGATGTTTTTTGAGCACCTCCAGGAGGCATTCTGTACTTACACTCCCTTTAACCCCTCAGCACCTGAGAATGCTTGGGGTGTTGATTTGGTTTTTATGGTACAGACAGCTCCAGACATCCGAAAAAAAATTGCAAAAGCTTGAGGGTTTTACAGGAATGAATATTTCTCAGCTACTTGAAGTAGCCCAAAAAGTTTTCAACAACCATGATGCTGAGAAACAGAAATAGGCAGATCAGAAACTAGATAGGAAGAGCAGCAAGATGGCGACGGGGCAACTCGGTGTCTGAAGCCCTCTGCAAGGGAGATCTACAGTGGGTCTCTGACTCTTGCCCCAGGGTGCTGGGGACCCCAGCATCGCAACCTGCTCTTCAGACAGAGCTTGGCCATTGCCACCTCTGGGACATCGCAATGACTGGACAGTTACTGCAGTGCAAACAGTGCTGCCGCCACCACAGTCCCTCCCCCTGCCACCGCTGCCGTCGCTGCCGCCACCACAGCCTCTGTGATGGGTAGCACATCACACCACCCGGGCCTGAGGTGATCCACACCAAACCCCTTCAGGGAAGATCTCCTGGGATCGCTGCCACCTCTCCTGTGTCTGAGACTGTCCTGCCCACCGGCGTGGGGTTCCTGTTGCCTGCTCGGAGGCAGGCAGCCATCTTGTTCCTGTCCGGCCCCACCCCCTCTGGGGCGAGCAGCTGAGATAGCACCACCTGCTGGCGATTCAAGGTAACAACACTGAAACGGAGGAAACAAGCTGGATAAAGACATAGACCAAACTGCTGAATGGAGGTTAATCTGAACTGTCCTTCACAGCAGATCAGGGGCAACTGACCCTAACTGCAAACTAATTTACCAGCTTGAAAAGAAAACAAGAAATCAGACCTGAAAAGACATTGGACTTAAACAAAATGTCTCAGAGTGTGCTTCATTGATTCTATTAGTTTAATGACTTAATTCTATTCCTACTGTATTGTTCACTTTTTTCTTTTTTCCTTTTCCTTTTCTTCTCTTTTCTTCTCCCTGTAAACCACATCTTTGTATAGAGGAACAGCACACTAACAAGGTGGTTGGTTAGCTTGTATGTTAGCATCACTATATGTTTTATTTTTATTTTTTATTTTTTTGTATGATAGTTGGTTGGTCTGTAGCTGTGGTCTATTGTTTTTATCTGTTTCAGTATAGGCCTCTCTCTCTATTTGTTGGCACACTCATTTGTTTCCCCCCTTACTCCTCTATCTCTCCACTCCCCTCTTCAACCCACTATCTGCTCCATTCTCTCCCCTCTGCTAAGCACATTTTATTTCAGGGAGTAAACCTACAGCCCCACTGCACGGACAGATTCCAGGGCAGTGGGAAGTGGGTTCCAGATTATCCACACACCTGTCAGCGAATACCAGGATCTCCACATAGATTTTGAATCACAGCTCTCCCCTTAAGTACATCTCAAAACTGCAAAAAGGACCACCTCCAACCTACAGTGCAACTTCAGAATTAAACAAAGTAAGAGGACATACATAAAGAATAGGAGATTGAACAAACAGAAGTAAAACCAGTCCCTTTACCCCTGAATAAAAGAATTAAAGAAGACGGTGACATGGAGGGAAGTAAAAAGTAGGGAGGGGGAAAAACCGCACAAATGAAGAAAAACCAAAAGAAGAATATAGGTCTTACACAGACCCCTGGGAAAGCAGAAACTGAGAAAACAGATTCTGGAACACAGACAATGAAGAGTCCCCAGAATGACTGGTTACATGCAACAAACCCAGACATCAAGACATTAATGGAGAGAATTTAAAAAACTGAGGAGAGACAAGAGGAAAATAGGAAGGAGCTGATGTCAGAAATGACAGCAGTAAAGAATACTGTGATGGAAATGAACAACAGACTAATAAGCATGGAAAGCAGAATCAGCCAAGCAGAAGAAAGAATCTCAGAGCTCGAAGACCAAAACACAGAACTAACCCAAACTGTCAAAAGCATAGAAAAGAAGCTCAAAAAGACAGAACAAGACCTGAAAGAGATGAATGATCACTTCAAGAGACCAAGCCTAAGTGTAATTGGGCTTCCTGAGGCAGAAAGAGAAACAGAAGTTACACTGGAACAAACATTTCATGAAATCATTCAAAAAAACTTCCCTCATCTCATTAAGGATGAAAAAATTCAAACACAAGAGATTCAGAGAACCCCTGCAAGACAACAAATGAGAAGACCAACTCCCAGACACATAATAATTCGCCTAAACAAAGTAACTATGAAAGGAAAAATCCTAAAGGCAGCAAGAGAAAAAGGCCAGACTACCTACCAGGGAAAACCAATTAGAATAGCAGCAGATTTATCCACAGAAACCCTTCAGGCCAGGAGAGCCTGGAGCCTATCTTCAAAGTTCTAAAAGAAAAACAATTTCAACCAAGAATAACCTACCCAGCCAAACTTAGCTTCATTAGTGAGGGAGAATTGAAATCTTACCCAGACATCCAATCCCTAAGAAACTACACTGCCACCAGATCACCTCTACAAGAAACACTTAAGAAAGTACTGAACACAGAAGAAAAAGAAAAAAGAACAACAGCATTCTTCACAAGAGTACAGGCAAAAGATTAAAAACACACATGAACCAACTCCAAAACCCAAAGAAAGACAACAAATAAACAGAAACAACTCTGTAAGAACCTTATGACAGGGATCAACTCTTGCATTTCAATTATTTGCCTAAATGTGAACGGACTAAATGCACCACTGAAAAGACATAGAATGGCAAAATGGATAAAATATCATCAGGCAATAATCTATTGCCTTCAAGAGACTCACCTCACTAGAAAGGACACCCACAGACTCAAAGTAAGAGGATGGGAAACAAACTTTCAGGCGAATGGAATACAAAAGAAAGGAGGAGTAGCGATCTTAATTTCAGACAAAATAACCTTCAAGCTATTAAAAATCAAAAACGATACAGAAGGCCACTACATAATGATAACAGGCTCAATCCATCAACAAGAAATATCTATCCTAAACATATATGCACCCAACATAAGTGCGCCAACTTTCATAAAGCAACTTCTTGGAAAACTAAAGAAAGATATTGACTCTAACACCATCATAACTGCGGACTTTAATACCCCACTCACAACCCTAGACAGATCATCAGGACAAAAAATCAGCAAGGAGATCCGGAACCTCAATGTGACTTTGGACCAAATGGACTTAATTGATACCTACAGAACACTCCATGCAAAGACCACAGAATACACATTCTACACATCACCACATGGAACATATTCTAAGATCGACCACATACTTGGCCATAAATCAAGCATAAGCAAATTTAAAAGGACCGAAATTCTACCAAACACCTTCTCGGACCACAGTGGAATAAAAATAAACATTGACACCAACAAAGTCCTTCCAAACCCACAAAGACATGGACACTAAACAGCATGATGCTAAACAACTCCTGGGTCAATGACAAAATCAAAACAAGGATCAAAAGATACCTGGAAACAAATGAAAATGAAGAAACATCTTACTAAAATCTCTGGGATGCCCTGAAAGCTGTAGCAAGAGGGGAATTTATATACCTACAAACACACATGAAGAAAATGGAAGGAACAGAAATTCACAACCTAACAAGACACCTAAAGCTGGAAAAGAAAGACCACAAAAACCCTAATTTCAGCAGAAGAATCCAGATCACCAAAATAAAAGCCCAAATCCAGGACATAGAAGACAAAATGGTAATACAAAAAAATCAATGAAACAAAAAGCTGATTCTTTGAAAGGGTAAACAAGATTGATGGTCCCCTAACTAGACTGACCAAGAAAAAAGGAGAAAAAAACCAAATAAGCACAATCAGAAACACAAAAGATGAAGTCACATCTGACCCTGAAGAAATACAAAAGATCATTAGAGACTACTATGTACACTTGTATGGAAACAAAGTTGAAAACCTTAAGGAAATGGAGGACTTTGTGACATCACACAACCTACCTAGGTTGTAACAAGAATAAATTGAGACCCTAAATAGACCAATAACAATCAAGGAAATCGACTACGTAATAAGAAAACTTCCTACAAAAAAAAGCCCTGGTCCAGATGGCTTTCCAGCAGAATTCTATAAGACATTCAAGGAGGAGTTAATACCAATCCTACTGAAGGTATTCCAGGCAACTGAAAAAGATGGAACTCTCCCCAAATCATTTTATGAAGCCAACATCACATTGATACCCAAGCCAGGTAAAGATCCAACAAAGAAAGAGAACTACAGGCCAATATCTTTGATGAACATAGATGCTAAAATTCTCAACAAGATCCTAGCAAACCGAATTCAGCAATACATCTCAAAAATCATCCACCGTGACCAAGTATGCTTCATTCCTGGGATGCAAGGCTGATTCAACATTCGTAAAACCATAAATGTAATTAAATACATCAACAGATGTCAAAACAAAAACCACATGATCATATTATTAGATGCAGAAAAAACTTTTGATAAAATCCAGCACCCCTTCTTGATAAAAACCCTTGAACATCTAGGCATACGGGGAACATACCTAAAATAGTAAAAGCCATCTACCAGAAACCCACAGCCAGCATACTCCTAAATGAACAAAAATTGGAACCAATTCCCCTGAAAACTGGAACTAAACAAGGATGCCCACTCTCTCCCCTCCTGTTCAACATAGTATTGGAAGTCCTGGCTAGAGCAATCAGTGAAGAGGAGGCAATCAGAGGTATTCAAATAGGAAAAGAGGAAGTCAAGTTATCTCCCTATGCAGATGATATGATTGTGTACCCTGAAAACCTAAGAGAATCTGTCATAGGCCTCCTTACATTGATCAAGGCCTTTGGCAAAGTCTCAGGATACAAAATAAATGTACAAAAGACAATCGCATTTCTCTACACCAATAATAAACAAACAGAAACCCAAATTAAAAACACAGTTCCATTCACAATAGCCACACAAAAAATGAAATACCTTGGCATCTTCCTAACCAGAGACGTAAAAGACCTTTACAATGAAAATTACAAAACACTGTTCAAAGAAATCAAAGCTGACATGAACAAGTGGAAAAATATCCCATGCTCATGGATCGGAAGAATCAACATTGTGAAGATGTCCATCTTACCTAAGGCAATCTACAAATTCAATGCAATACCCATTAAATTACCAACAACATTCTTCTCAGACCTAGAAAAAACAACACAGGAATTCATATGGAAACACAAACGTCCAAGAATAGCCAGAACAATCCTCAGCAAAAAAAAAAAAAAAACAAAGCAGGTGGTATCACATTACCAGACTTCAAACTTTACTATAAAGCTACAATCATCAAAACAGCTTGGTATTGGTACAGGAACAGGCATATAGATCAATGGAACAGAATTGAGATTCCAGAAGCAAAACCTCAATTTCTCAACCAACTCATCTTCGACAAAGCCCCCACCACCTATCAATGGGGAGTGGAGAACCTATTCAGTAAATGGTGCTGGGAAAACTGACTGACCACATGCAGAAGATTGAAACAGGACCCCTCTCTATCCCCATGCACAAAGGTTAACTCCAAATGGATCAGAGACCTAAATGTAAAACCTCAAACCATAAGAACCTTAGAAAAGGAAGGAAATACTCTCATGGAAATCGGAACTGGTATCCAATTCCTGTACTAAACCCAAAACCCACAGGACTTAAGAGAGAAGATAGACAAATGGGACCTTATTAAACTGACAAGCTTCTGCAAAGCCAAAGAAACCATCAAGAGAGCAGGGAGACAGCCTACAGACTGGGAAAAAGTATTTGCCAACCCCAGGTCTGACAAAGGCTTAACATCCTGGATCTACAAGGAACTGAAACATACTAAAAAGAAGAAAACAAACAACCCCATTATAAAATGGGCAAAAGATATGAACAGACACTTCACGAAAGAAGACATCTGAGCAGCCAACAAACACATGAAGAAATGCTCAACCTCACTAATCATCAGGGAGATGCAAACCAAAACCACATTGAGATACCACCTAACTCCAGTCAGAATGGCAATTATCAGCAACTCAAAAAATAACAGCTGATGGAGAGGGTGTGGCGAAAAGGAAACACTTCTACACTGTTGGTGGGAGTGTAAACTAGTGCAACCTCTGTGGAAAGCAGTGTGACGATTCCTAAAGCTCTAAAAATTGACCTTCCATATGACCCTGCAATCCCCCTACTGGGAATATACCCTGAAGACCTCCAATCACTCTATAAAAAAGATACCTGCACACGTATGTTTATCACAACGTTGTTCACAATAGCAAGAACCTGGAAACAACCATGCTGCCCATCAAAATAGGACTGGATTTTTAAAATGTGGTATATATACACAATGGAATACTATGCAGCCATAAAAAGGAACAAAATCATGAATTTCGCAGCAACCTGGATGGAACTAGAGTCTATAATACTGAGTGACCTCTCACAGAAACAAAGATCCGAATATCACATGTTCTCACTCATATAATGGACCTTGAACATCCAATGTAATACTATAAGAAAATGACTGACAGTACTGGGAAACTATGGGGGGGGAGGATGGGATTAACAGTAGCAAATATCTGTCTGGGGATGGGAAAACACCTCTTATCAACAGGGTGCCTGAATGAAATGTAATTGTACACCTAACCCTTAACTGTACCCCACAAAACCATAATAAAAAATATTGATTAATTTTTAAAAAAAGAAACTAGATAAAGCAGCAAAACAGCAAACAAAAATATTAGTTGCCACTATCCAGGCTTTTCAGCCCTGCTCAAAGCTGGCCCATAAGCAGAAAGGAGAAACCAGAAAGGAGAAACCAGAAAGGAACAAAAAGAGACTGGATGCATCCAGCTGGTCAAAAACCAGTGTTCCTATTATAAGGAGTTAGGTCACTGGGTAAAAGACTGCCCTCCCTGCCAAAAGGCAGAAAAGCCTACATCCTGTCCTCCACTGGAGCAGCTGAAAATGAATCAGACTGAGGAGGCCAAAGCTCTTTTTCCGTAGGTCCCCAAAAGCCCATGGTGACCACTACTATAGGGGGCCACCCCGTCCAACTCTTGGTGAACACTGGGATGGAAGTATTGGTCCTAAAGTCACCATTAGGGCCTGTGTCTTATAAACAGATTTTTGTTCAAGGAGCAATGGATGCAGTGACCAATTGCAAGTTACCCTCCAACCGGACAGTTGACTTAGGCCAAAATTGAGTCACACATTCGTTCTTGATTGCTGCTGACTGCCCATTCCCCTTTATGGGCCAAGATCTGCTTCAGAAGTTGAGGGCTACTATCATGTTTTCACCTGATGAGACTAAGATGTATGTTCCCACTGACACTGCCTGTCAAATGCTATTGACTTCCACTCTCTGAGGAATATCTTCTAGTTTCTTCAGACTCCCCTATTGGGGATAACCCATTGAGTCTGCTTCTATAGTTACAACAGGAATTTCCTTCAGTATGGGCAGAGACCATTGGCAAAAACACCACCCTCCTGTTATGGCAAGTCTGCTAGCATCTGCCACTCCTGTTCATATTTGTCAATATCCTATGAGTTTGCAAACTTGCAAAAGAATTGCTCCCCATATTCAAAGACTTTTAGCTGCTGGTATTCTGATGCCCTGTCAATCTGCCTGGAACACTCTGTTCTTGCTATTTAAAAAGCCAGGAACATCTGACTACTGGCCTGTCCAGGATTTAAGGGAGGTCAATAAGCAGGTTGAAACAATCCATCCTACTGTTCCCAACCTGTACACATTGCTCATCCTGCTCCCTCCTCAACATCAGATATACACTGTACTGGACTTAAAAGATGGCTTTCTTTTCCATTCCCCTGTCTCCAGTCAGTCAACCCATTTTTCTTTTGAATGGACAGATCTGGACTCAGGAGATACTAGTCAGCTAACATGGACTTGGTTGCCACAAGGATAAAAGAACTCCCCAACTCTTTTTGTGGAAGCTTTACAACAGGATTTGTCGGGTTTCCGCACCTTGCATCCTGAATGTACTTTACTCCAGTATTTAGATGATATTTTATTCATGGTTGCAGACTTGGATACATGCTTAAAAGGCGCTAAGGCTCTCTTACAGCTTCTTCAGGATCTGGGCTACCGAGTCTCAGTCAAAAAGGTGCAGTTTTGCTCAACTGAAGTTTCTTACCTGGGATACCAGCTGGAAAAGGGTAAACAAACTCTAACTTCAGCCTGAAAATAAGCCATCCTCCGAATTCCCATGCCAATGATAAGCAGGTATGGAAATTTCTGGGGGTGATGGGATATTGCTGATTATGGATCCTAGAATTTGCTGAGATTGCCAAGTCTCTATACACTGCTACTGCAGGGAGCCAGACCCTGGAATAGACTGTTACTGAGGAAAAAGCATTCCTCAGTAGGTAAAGACAGCTCTTGCCCAGGCCCCCACCTTAGCCCTTCCAGATTTACTAATCCTTTCCACCTGTTTTTTCATGAACAATGGGAAATTGCAATGAGTGTCCTTACCCAGACTCTAGGGCAATGGAGGTGGCCGATGGCCTATCTGTCTAAAAGACTGGACTCAGTGGCCTCTGGTCAAGCCTCTTGCCTCTGGATCATCACCGCTACAGCCATACTAGTCAAGGAAGCTTATAAACTAACTTTTGGGCAGAATCTGGTTTTAACTGTTCTCCATACTATCAAGACTCTACTCAGGGGAGTCTCTGGCTGCTGGATGTCAAATACCCACATCACTCAGTACCAAAGTCTCCTACTTGACCAACTTAGACTAACTTTCTCTCCTACACAATGCCTTAATCTGGCTACCCTGCTTCTTGATGATAATCCAGAAATGCCAGAGCATAACTGTGAAGACATGATGGACATCTCTCAGGCAGCTGTCCTGAACACCACTTTAAGTCAGGCTGATACTGACTTCAGGACACGACTTTAAGTCAGGCTGATACTGTTCTGTTCACGGATGGCAGAAGCCTGATAATAGGAGGAGTCTGCAAGGCTGGTGCTGCAGTAACTATGGCTCATGATGTTATTTGGTCAGTCTTTGCCCAATAGTACATTGACTCAAAAGGCTAAGTTAATTGTTCTAACTCAGGCCCTACACTGGGGAGCTGGGAAATGGATAAACATCTTTGCTGACAGCCAATATACCTTTGCTACTCCCCATGTCCATGCTATGATTTATAAGGAATGGGGACTTCTGACAGCTACGGATAAAACTATCAAAAACAAAGAGGAGGCTCTAGCCCTTTTAGAGACTATATGGTTCCCCAAAGAGGTAGCCATCATATATTGCAGGGAGTACCAAAAATCAGACACCCCAGAGGCTATGCTAACCACCTAGCATAGTCAGGCTCAGTGGCTCAGGCTGTAATCCCGTGCCTTTGGGAGGATGAGGTGAGTGGATTGCCTGAGCCCGCGGGTTCAAGACCTACCTGGGCAGCAAGACCTCATCTCTATAATAAATCAAAAAAAAAAATCAGCTGGGTGTGGTAGCACATACCTGTAATTCCGGCTACTTGGAAGGCTGAGGTGGAAGGATCACTGGAGCCCAGCAGGTCGAGGCTGTGGTGGCCAGGAGCGGCCACTGCACTCCAGTCTGGGTGACAGAGTGAGACTCCAACTCAAAAAAAAAAAAACCACCTAGCAGGCCAGGTGACTTGAGAGGCTGTGGAACTTCCAGCCAAGCCCCTAACTATACTACAAACTAAGACTTTTTCAGTCCCTTCTCTCCCACAGCCCATCTACACTTGAGAAGAAGAAAGGCAAGTGGACCAGATAGGAGCTCGCAAAGATCCCACCAGATGGTGGGTCAAGGACTCTAAAATTATCCTGCCTGAAACTCTTGGACACACTCTGATAAAACAACTACATTCTGCCACCCATTTGGGTAGCACCAAATTGACTGAAATGCTAAACCGGTTTTACCATATCAATGACTTAAAATATATGACAGAGAAAACAGCCACAAGGTGCCCAGCTTGTATCCAGGTCAATGCAAAGCAAGATCCAAAGCCTACTATTGGAACCACGGCCTGAGGATTGAACCCTGGAGAGAAATGAGAGGTAGACTTTGCTAAAATAAAACCTCCCCAGGCAGGGTACAACTATCTACTAGTGTTTGTAGATACTTTTTCTGGGTGGGGGAAGGCCTTTGCCACTAAAAATGAAACCACATTTACTGTTATGAGATTTTTATTAAATAAAATTATTGCTAGGTTTGGGTTTCCCATAACAATTGGCTCTGATAATGGTACAACTTTCACCTCGTCCCTAACCCAACTGGTTAGTAAAACACTAAACATTGACAGGAAATTGCATTGTGCTTACAGATCACGAGTTCTGGACAGGTTGAATGCATGAACCAGACTTTAAAATCTACTTTGACTAAATTAATAATAGAGACCAGTGAAAAATGGGTAAATCTTTTGCCTCTGGCCTTTCTTCAGGCCTGACGCACCCCCTATAAGGCTGGATTTACTCCAAATGAAATCATGTTTGGTAGACCTCCTCCCTTATTGCCCTGGTTGTGAGAGCCCATTCTTGAAGAAATTACTAATCAACCTCTATTAAAGTATCTTCAGTCCCTCCAATAGGTACAGGTTACTGTCCACTCCAATGTCCATGCCATTCTGCCTACCCCATCATGTATGCCATGCCATCCCTTCCAGCCTGGAAACCCCAGTCTACATCAAAAAGTTCCAGAAGGAAGGACTGGCCCAAACTTGGAAAGGACCCTACATTGTCATTCTCACCACCCCAATGGCATTCAAGGTTCACAGAATCCCGGCCTGGATTCACTACTCATGAGTCAAGAGAACCAGGTTCGATGACCTTGACGTCAACACTCCACTCTCAGACATTTGGACTGTATAGAAGGACCCTAATAGCCCTCTCAAGATCACCCTCTGAGCTCAGCACCCTACTCTGGCCAGAGTTGAACAACCATCTCTGGATTTGGCTCCCACAAGCTAAGACTCTTTTGTTTTTATTCTGGTTTTCCTTAGCCCATGTACTCCAAGGTGGGGCTCAAGATCCCATTTTGTACTCCTTTATCCTCACTAAGAGGGAACAACATTAGATACTAAGGAATGATCCAGTAGTCAGCCTTTCAACCAGGTCTTGCTCAAGACAGACTTACTAGATTTATCAGGCCAAAGAGGAAGTAGGGCTAACAACATCCCAACCAGGAGATATCTTGAACCAGGGGCCCCTCCAGTGGAAATGTTCGCTCTCTTTATATAGGTCTAAGAGACATAGATTTCTATTTCTGTCCGGGACAGCCCCCTCATGATCTCTGTAATCAAGCTAGCAAATTTTTCTGTCCACATTGGGATTGTATTACCATCACTTCCTATCCCAAGAGACCAGATGACACCTCCAAAATTGTCATATGGTGGGGTGCCTGAGGAAACCATCCTGGTCATTCTTCAATATACATACAATCCCTCCCTCTTGTCCCGGGATATGGGATTCACCTGGGGCATATGACTTTATTTCAATAGATATGACTCTGGAGCTCTTTTCACCATCCAACAAGTAGTCCTCCACAGGATCCAAACAGGGTCATCCAGGATTGGACCACTGTCAGGACTTAATGACCCCTTGTTTTGCTATCATCAGCCACCCTCACCTCTGCTGACACCCGGGGGGCTGCCATCCTCTACTGCAGCCCCAGAATGCCAGCCACCTAGCCTTTTTCCCATGTTAACCCACATGCACCATCTGTTTAACATCACCTGGCCAGAACTGGCCTCAGATTGTTGGTTATGTCTAAAAGCAAAACCTCCTTATTATGTAGGCCAAGGAATTGAGGCCCCCATTGTCCCATGCCACCTAGAACATGACAAAACTACATGTCAAAATTCTCAGAAAATAATTCAATCACCTTCAGGAATGTAACCATAAAGGCCTCCTTTTTAATAACTGTAAATTTCAACTTAACAGCTTCTCCATTTGCTGAGATCTTTAACTTGTCTCTTACTGCAACTATATCTGAATACACAGCCTATATGGCTCCAACTGATACCTGGCTTGCTTGTCATACAGGCCTTACAACCTGTGTGACCACTGAAATGTTGACAAATAAGCCTGGCTTATGTGTAACTGTTCAGGTGTTGCCCCATGTGTATGCCGATAGTGGTCCTCAAGGATCCCTGTTGTTAAATCCCCCTAGTCTCCTAATAACTCATCACAAACATGCTGTCCTGGTTCCTCATGCCAGGCTTGATAGGGTTAAGCATAGCTGGAACTGCAGCACTCAGCACTGCAGCTTAAGTTTGCGAGGAATGGGGCTTGACCAACTTTGCATGAGATATTAATTCTGACTTAAAGTACATGCAATCAGCCATACACCAGCTCCATGACCACCTAGGCAATAATAAATCTTAGTTCCATTCTCTGATTGGAATCCATGGTTAACAACTCTCAACATTAGTTTGCCAGGTCCTCTCATCCTCCTGTTCCTTGGTTTACTTATAGGGCCCTGTGTACTCAATTGGATTATTTGGCTTGTCAAAAAACACAGTAACTCTGTAAAACTTATGTTTATTGGAACCCACTATAGTCCCTTGTCAATGACCGATGAATCAATTATTTAACTCATGCACAAGTAAAAGGAGGGAATTAAATGTCTCTAAAACCCATATGTCTGTATAACCTTTATAACCTATAAAAGTTTGTTAGATATAAGTAATTCTATCTTGTTAAAAGCTTCCATTTTAGTTGCATGCCTGCTGCCCAGATGCATCACCCAGACACTGTGCCCAGGTGCAACTTCTCCCCATATGTAAACACAACTGTTCTTTGCCCCTGAACTGTAACTGCTAGTTTCTTCTTTGAAATCCCCTGCCATACCTCACTCACATCTTGCTTTAAAAAGAAACTAACTTTGTAAAAATGTTCCTGGCTAATGACCAACTAGGTAAACATGAACCCACAAAGTAACAGTACCCCTACCCTACTGTCTGTTTCTTCTTCATCTGTAACCATAAGTTACCATAGTTGCAGAAACTGTGTTTTTTTAGAGCTATGCCACATATATATACCCCCTGCCTACTTTGCTGGGGGCCAAGAGATTTTAATGACTTTAGCCAGCTCTCAGCCATCAGTCAATTAAAGAACTCAGGGTCTAATCTTTTCTGTGTTGGCATTTTATTTCTGTACTCTGGTCATAAAAGACGGTGGCACAGGAATGTGCTCTGACTTGCTCACCATGGAGCAACAAATCTGATCTCTGTGACTGGGGGATCAACTACTCAGTGATTGATTGTGGCCCAGAGGGACACAAACTGAGAACACAAACTTCAGAGGTACCTGACCAGTGCTGAGTTCCAGGCGCCCCAGCCCCTACCCTGATCCAGCTATGGGACAAATTGTGTGGCCAGAAAAGGACAAGGAAGGACTCCAAAGAGATCAGTGGTGAGTCCTGGGCTGATCCAAACTCTCTCCTCCCCAGTAATTCTCTGAACATCAGACCCACACAGCTGGGCCACAACTGAGAGTGACAAACCCGGACATCAGTTGCAATAGGAGAACTCCATTCCAGGACAGGCCTGACTGGGGCATCTCCCATGAGAGTACATACCTGGGGAAGAGACAATCCCATACCTCCCCACTGGAGATCTCCCTGACCATATGAGAGTGGGAGGAGAGGACTGCAGCCCCACCAACCTCCACTGCCTCCCCTCCTTCTCTGCTTCATTCCCTGAGGAGAGAGTGAAAGAGGTGGCTCTGTAGAAGAGACCAGATTAGAGGAAAAATTACAGAGCCTGCCACAATAGGGCAGGTTTTTCTTTAATTTTCAATTATTCTTTTAATTTTAAATTTTTTTGACTGTTTGTTAGTTCATCTATTTTAAAAATATTTCTTCTTTGTGCATGAATGTGTATAGAGGGTTTGGCATGCACTGCCCCCAGTTTTTCTTTTCTTTTATTTTTCTGTTCTTTTTTTGTCATTTTTCTGTTTATGTGTGTATATGAATGATTGAGTATTCATCTTTTGATTTTGTTATTGTTGTTGGTTTTTGCTCTTTTGTTCTTCTGGGTTTTTCTTATGTTCATTTTTTATAGTTTAAGATGTGTGTCAATGTATGTGTGAGAGTTCGACCTGAATTCCTATTTTTAAGCCGGGCTTGGTGGCTCAGCCTGTAATCCCGCGCCTTTTGGAGGCTGAGGTGAGTGGATTGCCTGAGCCTGTGGGTTCGAGACCTTCCTGGGCAGCGAGACCTCATCTCTACAATAAAATCACAAAAATCAGCTGGGTGTGGTAGCTCATGCCTGTAATTCTGGCTACTTGGAAGGCTGAGGGGGAAGGATCGCCGGAACCCAGCAGGTCGAGGCTGCAGTGGCTGGGAGTGGCCACTGCACTCCAGTCTGTGTGACAGAGTGAGACTCCAACTCAAAAAAAAAGAGTTTTTTATTTTCCTCTGGTCTTTCTGTTTTTCTTTTCTATTTGCTTTGTGCTAGGCATGTGTGTGTGTGTTTAGTTTTCTTGGGGTTTTTTGTTGTTGTTGTTTGTTTTATTTCACTTTGTTGTTATTCCAGTTTGTTTTGGGGTATGTGTGTATGTGTTCAATTACTGGTGCATTGGTTTCTGCTTTGCATCATCATATAGAGCGGTGGGGGGGAGTGGGACTCAGGGAACACATACCACAATAAGTGAACCTTTTTTTTGAGTTGGAGTCTCACTCGGTCACCCAGACTGGAGTGCAGTGCCACGCTCCTGGCCACCGCAGTCTCAATCTGCTGGGCTCTGGCAATCTTTCCGTCTTAGCCTTCCAAATAGCTGGAACTACAGGCATGTGCTACCCTGCCTGGCTAATTTTGGTTTATTGTAGAGATGAGGTCTCACCAAGTTGTCGTGGTGGGTCTTGAACATGCAGCCTCAGGCAATCCACTCACCTCAGCCTCGCAAAGCACTAGGATTACAGGCTGAGCCTCCAAGTCCAGCCATAAGTGAACCTTTTAATTTTAAAGTAGTTTCTGATTCCTAGCACTCCATCCCCTACTGTATTTGAATTTCAAAATCTACAAGAGACAACAAAGCTTCCCATCCACAGTACTACTTCAAAATAGAACAAATCTACAGCCTGGATCAGGACTGAGCAGACATCAGAAAGGAAAGCCTCTCACAGTGACACTGAATAATGGAACTAAAGAGAAAAACAAGAGATCTGTCGCAAATCAGGAAAAACCAAAGGAAGATCTCAGGCAACTTCAAGTGTACCAAAGACAAAACTCCTGAAAAACCAGACCTTGGTGCCCAAAAAATGGAAGTCACCAACGACTGGCCCCAGATTATGACAGGGATTAGGGAATGGATGGAAAGAGTGACTAAGACTCAAGAAAGACAAGATGCAACACTGAAAGAAATTGTAGCAGAGATTTTGGCAATACAAAATTTCATCCAGGAACTAAATAACAAGATGACAAGCAGAGAAAGCAGAATTAATCTAGCTGAAGAAGGAATCTCAGAACTTGACCAGAACATGGAATTAACCCAATCTTGAAATATCCAGTAGAATGACCAAAATAGTTAAAAATAGCTTGCTTGGCATAAGTAACTCCATTTTGTTAAAATCCTCCATCTTAGCTGCCTCCCTGACCTAAAAATGAACCCCTCCAATGTATACGTGTGATGATTGTTGTAACATTCCCATGGCCACAGGCCCACAGCTTTGCTACCCTGAGCCATTCATGGTCTTTGCTGACCATTTGAAACTCCTTAGCCATAAATTTTTGCAATTGTATGCTTTGTTAACTAAAATCAAATGTTAAGCCAAGAAATTGTTCCCTGCAAAATTCCCCTTGCTACATCTCCATATTTTGTTCCTATATTTTGTTTTTAGTTCCTTGTACCCTCACCCCCTGGCTATGTAGCTCACTTGCAGTTTTTGCCCTTATAAGCTTCTTGCTAATTTTGCTCAGGGTCAAGAGCTTCTTGGTGTGAGCCTACTCTTGACCATGCACTAATAAA
Source organism: Cephalopachus bancanus (assembly GCA_027257055.1). Taxonomy (NCBI): domain Eukaryota; kingdom Metazoa; phylum Chordata; class Mammalia; order Primates; family Tarsiidae; genus Cephalopachus; species Cephalopachus bancanus. The sequence goes on from JAPVLO010000007.1 coordinate 2,193,885, forward strand.
GGATTCATAATCTGAACTTGGTGTGCTGGCAATTCTCCTTTCTTGCAATCTGGCTATAACATTTGGAGGCCCCAGAGGGATTTGCCAACCTTGGGAGGCAGCATCACTCTGGCTCTCCACTGACTTGGCAGAGATGTTATAAGGGAGGCACCCCCTGAGTCATTCAGAGCTCCATAACCTCTCATCTGGCTTGGATGGAGTTGGAACGACCACTGAATTTCTCTCACCTAAAAAAAGAACAAGAGTCCATCTATATTCTCCTAGGAGGTAAGAATCTACTTTGTTCTGTTTGTGGTCACAATTCTGTTTAAGGGAGTCATGGCCTGACGAGGTCACTCTTTGGACATTATTCATTAGGCCAAGATGTTGGCTGAATAGAGTCCTCTGGTTTTTTGCCCTGAGGTTGTTCCAGGGATCCACTTTCTGCCCTAAAGTTGTTCCAGGGATCTGTAACTCTTCTGACTTGGTCTGGATGTGCTATGTCTGTCACTGTGTTTTAATTGTTTGTTTGTTATGGGTTCACAGAATTCACGACCTGTCAGTCTTCTGCCTGATGAGGCTTCTCCTTAGACACTGTTTGTCAAGACAAGACATTGGCTAAACTTAGTCTCTGTTTAGTATCTGGTTTCTGTTTGGATACCTGCTTTGACGTCTAACTGCCTATGGTATTTCTATATCCCTGTCATCCTTGGCCTCTTTCTCTGCCTTGCATTCTTGCTGTGCTCTTTGCCACAGGGCTTGCTTCTGTTGCACTTTCAGACTGGTCAACAGGCCAGAAACTTCTATCAGCCTTTGCTTATCCTCTCTTAGTTGGAGGTCTGATCCTCATTAGGTGCCTCCTTTAATTTACTGGTTTTGACAGTATGGGATCATGGGTTTCTAAGCCCTCTAGTCCCCTGGACTGTACAATAAGGAATTGCTCCGTTGGGTTCATTAAATACTATGGTGTCCGTCTCTCCAAAGGCAGACTCCAGTCTCTTTGTGAAAATGATTGGCCTGTGTTTAATGTTGAATAGACCTCCATCTCTGGAGGTTCATGTTACTTAGTCTGTCTGGAAGGTCATTACAGGGATGGCTGGTCATCCTAATAAGTTTCTGTATATCAACCAATGGTTAACTTTAGCCCCAAAGCCCCGTCCATGGTTAAAGATATGTTTTCTTAAAACTCAGGACCCTTCCCATAAACCATACTATATGGAGACAGCTTCTAACTTAAAAAACAACAGGGTGCTATATACAAAGGCCCCTGTTTAACTCTTCAAGGAAAATTTGTTTTACCTGTTTCTCAAGAGAATGAAATCTTGCCAAAATCCCCCAAGCCATAGGTTTTAACATCTCTGGTAAAATCAATAATGTGCATTCATCTTCCCACCTGGGATAATTGCCAGCAGCTCTTTTTTAACCCTATTTACTTCTAAAAAGTCAGAAGCACATTGAAACTGAGACTAAAAAGTCTGTCCTGGCCTCAATGGCTGGTACAGAGGAGAAAAGTCAGGAAATGTTAGAGGAGATTTTTCCCTGTTCTCACCTGGATTGGGACCTGAACTCTTCAGCAGGCTCTAGAGCATTAATAACATATCACCAGACTCTATTACCTGTTTTAAAGGGAGCAGCCTGAAAATCTATTAATCTTTCCAAAACTACCTAGATTATTCAGGGTCCTAGGGAATCACTGGGGGCGTTTCTTGAACATCTTCAGCAGACATTCTCTACCTATACCCTGTTTGACCCCTCGGCACCTGAGAATGTTCAGAATATTAATTTGGGTTTTGTGACTCAAGTGGCCCCTGACATGCAGAAAAAGTTACATAAAATTGAGGAGTTTTGCAGGAATGAACATTTCTCAGGTGTTCAAGGTAGCTCAGAAAGTTTTTAATAACCAAGGTTCTGAAAAACAGAAACAGGAAGACAAGAAAATAAACAGAGCAACAAAACAGCAGACTAAAATATTAATTGGTGCCATCCAGGCCTCTCAACTTGGCTCGAGGCCAGCACACAAAACAAAGGGAGAAACTAAAAAGGAACAAAAGAAAACTGGATGCATCCAGCTAGCCAAGAATCAATGTGCATATTGTAAAGAGCTGGGTCATTGGGTAAAAGATCGCCCTCACTACCCAAAGACAGAGAACCCTAAGTCAGTTCTAGTCCTGTCCTCTACTGGTGAAACCGAAGATAACTCAGACTGAGGAGGCCAGGGCTCTTTTTCCTTAGGCTCCCAAGAGCCCATGGTAACCACCACTATTGGGGGCCACCTTGTTCAACTCTTACTGGACACTGGGGCAGAACTGTTGGTCTTAAGGTCACCATTAAGACCCATATCCAAGAAGCAAATTTCTGTTCTAGGGACAACAGGGGCAATAACAAACTGCAAGTTCACCTCCAATAGGATGGTTAATCTAGGTCAGAAACGAGTCACCCACTCATTTCTAATAGCCCGTGACTGCCCATACCCTTTCATGGGCCAAGATTTGCTCCAGAAACTAAGAACAACTATTGTGTTCTTGCCTGATAAAACTAAAATGTATATTCCTACTGACACTGCTTATCAAATGCTAGTCACTGTTCCACTTTCTGAAAAATACTTCTTAGCTTCTTTTGATTCTTCCACTAAAAATATATCATCAGATTTGCTTTTACAGTTACAGTAGGAATTTCCTTCAGTCTGGGCAGAGACCAACTCACCAGGATTGACAAAGCATCACCCTCCAGTTGTGATCTGGACTCAGGGGATACCAGCCAGCTAACTTGGACTCAGTTATCACAGCATTTCAAGAACTCCCCAATCCTTTCCAGGGAAGTCTTGCAACAGGATTTGTCAAGGTTCTCTCCTTACACCCTGAGAGTACTTTTCTCCAGCATGTAAATAAACTCTTGCTTGAAGCTACAAACTTGGATACTTGTTTAAAAGGCACTAAGGCTCTGTTACAGCTCCTCCAAGACTTAGGCTACCATGTGCCAGTGAAAAAGTTACAGCTCTGCTCAACTGAAGTTTCCTACCTGGGATACTGGCTAACAAAAGGGTAAGCGAGTCCTGATCTTGGCCCAGAAAGAAGCCATTCTTCAAATTCCCATGCCAACCACAAAGAAACAGGTACAGGAATTCCTGGGGGTGGCAGTGTATTACCAGTTATGAATTGACAAACCTCTTAAACACTGCCATGGCAGGGGACAAGGCCTTGCAATGGACTGCTACTGAGGGACAAGCATTCCAGCAGTTAAAGATGGCTCTCACTCAAGCCCTGGCTTCATTTTTGGTTTACAAGACCAAGGTAATAGCTATACTACGAGGACCTATCATTTGAGTATCTTGTTTTCAATTAGATCTGTTAGGGGTATAAGAATTAGAATTCCAAATGTTACCAAGTATTTTCACTTGTTCATTCATGAACAATGAGAAATTGCAAAAGGGATCCTGTTGGGAGCTAGCCTTGGAGGCCTGCCTGATTGACAAAGTCCAGGTATGCTGAGGACCCCCAGCCGCAAAGCAAGTCCAGGCAGCTGAGGCCCTTCTGTCTTCCATCTTTGCTGTTGGTATGGCTGAAGAAATTCTGTGCAGTCGTGGAAGAAGAAAATGGCATGTTTATGTGAAGTACTCACAGCTAACCTGAGAATGTCATGGTTAATTTTTCCATTTTCCCACTATGCCGCTTGGCCTTTTCTAACATATGCAAGGGTTAAACTCTGAAGTACATCAAGAATGCTTTCTTTCACTTGGTTATGTTACTAGATATTGCTTAAGTAATAAATGATATAAGTATATTCACTCCTTATTTGATTTAGGATTATGCAGTTTAGTGTTTAAACATAAGGTTTTTTAGATGCACAAGTTTATAGTAAGTCCATTATGAATTCATTATAAGTTCTAACACATATCAGAGTTATGTAGGTGATTTATAACACTGTTTTCACTGACTTAGGATAAAGATGAATTGTTAAGGTTTTTACTTAATTCAATAGTTAAAACTCTAAGTTAACATTTATAGAGTGGGTTTTCACTGAACTCATAATATAATAATCGGACACTTTTATGATATATTAGCTAAAGACAGAAAGCAACATTGGGGGCCTGGGAAACATTACTAAAAGCTTCTTTTGAGTTCTCTTTAGAAACAAGCACTGCAGGATAAGAGAAAAGTAACAAAGACATCTGGACAAGGGAGGCGATTACAAGGCTCTGAAGGTCATAGAAACCTAAGATGGGAAAACTCCTGACACATGAAGAAATGTACACTTAGAAACTTGAGACATTTCAAGGACTGCAATTCAGGACTTTGGACTAAAAGTATCATTGTTGGCTTTATGAATAAGACTCGTTGTCTGAATGTTTATAGGGATCTTGGTTTGTTTGTTACCAAGACCACTAGATGGTAACTTTTAAAGCATATGTACGTGAAGGAATTTTCTTTGTCTTGCCCCTTTACGAATGGTATAAAAGCTCTGTGTTAACTAACATTAAATTGTCATCTGTTCAGGAAGCAGGTGTCCGAATATAATATTTTCATCTTTTGCCTATCCATCTCTCCTTCAGGAAAGCCCATGACCCTTGCGGGGCTGGACCCCTGCAGCATCCTCACTCAGACCTTTAAACCCTGGAGGAGACAGGTGGCTTACTTGTCAAAAAGACTGGAGCCAGGGGCCTCTGGCTGGCCCTCTTGTCTCTGGGCCATTGCTGCCATGGCCATACTAGTTCAGGAAACAGATAAATTGGCTTTCAGTCAAAACCTGGCTTTAACTGTTCCCCATGATGTTGAAACTCTGCTCCAGGGAGCATCTGTTCATTGAATGTCAAACTCATGCATCACCCAGTATCAAAGCCTCCTACCTAACCAACCTAGATTAGCATTCTCTCCTACTCAGTGCCTCAGTCTGACCACCCTGTTGCCCAACAATAATCTGGAAAACCAGTTCCTGGCTGTGAAGATGTGTTGGACATCTCTCAGGCTAGCCAACCTAATCTTCAGGACACTCCCTTAAGTCAGGTTGATGCTAACCTATTCACAGATGATAGCAACCTGGTAATAGGGGGAGTCCACAAGGCTAGTTCAGCCATAACCATGGCTCCTGACATAATCTGGTCACAGGCATTGCCTCAAGATACCTCTGCTCAAAAAGCTGAGTTAATTGTTTTAACTCAGCCCCTGAGCTGGGGAACAGAAAAGCAGGTAAGCGTCTTCACCTACAGCTGATATGCCTTTGCTAAACTTCATGTCCATGCCATAATCTACAAGAAATGAGGACTTCTTACTGCAATAACAAAAAAGAACAAACGGATTGGGCAGAGGCCTACAAGAATACTATTGGATGTTGGGTCAAAGCCTCTAAAATTATTTTCCCCAAGCTCTGGGATATACTTTGGTAAGACAACTACATTCTACCACCCATTTGAGAAGCACCAAAATCACTGAGCTATGAAACCATTTTTATCATATTAATAATTTAAAAGTATAGTTGCAATGGCGGCTTCCATGTGCACTATCTGTGCCCAAGTCAATGCAAAGCAAGGCTCAGACCTCTGGACAGCATCAGGGCCTGAGGATTAAGTCCTGGAGAAAAATGGAAAATAAATTTCACTGAAATAAAACCTCCCCATGCAGAATATAACCATCTACTAGAGTTTATAAATACTTTTTTCTGGATGTGTGAAAGCTTTTTCCACAAAGAATAAAACCACTCTTATGGTTATAAGGTTTTTACTAAATAAAGCTATTCCTAGGTTTGGGGTCCCTCTCTCCATTGGCTTTGATAACACTCCTGCCTTTACCTCTTCCATAGCCCAACTGGTCAGCAAGGCACTAGGTATAACTTAAAAATTGCATTGTACCTACTGGTCACAAAGCTCTGAACTGGTAAATCACATGAACTGAACTTTAAAAGTTACTTTAACCAAATTAATAATAGAGACCAGTAAAAAACAGGTAAAGCTTTTGCCTCTGGCCCTTTTCTGGGCCCAGTGCACCCCCTATAAGGCTAGGTTTGCTCCATATAAAACCATGTTTGGAAGATCCCCTCCTCTGTTACCCTGGTTATGGGACTCCATTCTTGAAAAAATTACTAATAAATTGCGGGGGTCCTGCCCCTGTGAGTATCGGGGGTCCCTGGTCAGTGAGACAGTGTCGGCGATTATACTGGAGGGATAGATATAAAAAGAAAGAAAGAGACTGGACTCCTGCCTAGTGCAGAAGCCGTTTATTGGAAATTACAATGAGTCTTTTATCCCCCAATTTTGCACAATCAGTCTCACATGTCTTTCACGTGAACACAAAGCCAGGTGGATGAGAGGCATCCCCCACCCACCAGATGTTTTCTCTGGTATGAGGAAGGACAACCCCAAATTGTCTTACTGTTCCCTGTGCTTGGTTAGTGTTCCTCAAAAGCAATGCAACAATCCCTACTAGCATCATGATGTTCTAATCATCAACAACTTCTAAAGCTTATGCGTACACAACACCTATGATGACTAACTTAAATACGATTACCTTTCTATTCTATACTAATTCTACTTATGCATTTGCAATGGAAACTCTTAATTATAGCTCAAACCAGTCCCTAAAGAATGTGACCCAGTCCAAAGATCATGCTGGACTCTCCAGAATGTGACCCAGTCCAAAGTTCACAGTGGGTCACTTCTTGGAAAAATTGATAACAATCTCTTAACAAAATGGATACTCTAAAATCCTATATATCTATCTTAACTTCTATAAAACTTTCTAATTCCTAATCCTAATATATGGAGCTTGTCACCAGCAATAAGCCTTCTCATATATGACCCAAGTTTGAACGGTAAGTTGTAGCAATGCCAAAACCGCAGTTAGTGGAAAATGGGAACAATGAGATTTCTAAAGTTAACTGTGTTCCTCTTAGATCTCAGAGTTTTATGCTTGAACTAGCAGAGTTGTTTCTGGCTTAAGTGCCAAATAGGAAAAGGGAGAGGAAATGGGGTCAACAGCTCCCAAACACATCCTAGTGGTCTTGGGGTCCATGGCCTTCCCTGATCCCTAATACGCAGGGGGCCTCCATGGCCAGCTCCCAACATCTCCCCCTTTTTTATATTTTAGCACAAAAGCATGAAACTCTGTATTAAGTTGTGATATGCTCCATTTCAAAACTCTGAAAATGATGGGGAGGAGACATAGTAACAAGAGAATCACTGCTCCACAAATTCCCATGTTAATGAGTATAGACATTAATGACTTTTGGTTAACAAATGATGAGAAGTTATTAAATATGGAGTTTGCCAGCTCAGTGGATCGGAATTGCTTTTCAGCAACCATTATGTCTTGAATTTCCTGATGTAAATTAGTAAGGTCTATACTCAGGTCTGAATGGTTCCAAATTCCAAGAATATGATTCTTTATCTTATCCCAAGTATGGACAGACTTATTTACCTCCAAAGGAGTGAGGCAAATTCACTTAAACTCAGAGTGACATTGAAGAGCCAATTTTATCTTTAAGGTATAAGCTCTTATCCTACTGCTAAAACTGCCTCCTCTAAAGCATTAACTTTGCTTTCTAACTTTAGATCTATAATCTCCTGAGTAGCTAACACAATAGAAACATTCTTAGATTACTGATCAGCAAAGGTAGCTGAATAAACTTCCTTAGATAGAGTTACAGCTGAAACTGTTCCTGAAGTAGCAATAGTTATTAATGCTGTAATTCCTAAAATTAAAGTAGCTAAAAATCTTTTTTGTCTTTCTAAAAGTGCATTAACCTCATACAATGTCTGTAAACCATATTTATCATACCATCGAGATGACAAGTGTACAGGAATCATCAAATAAGGTGGCTGCTTAAGAATAACAAAACCTTCATAAAAGGCATTAGTTAAAAAATTATTTAAAATACACTCAGTACAAGACACCTTATAAACATTGTTATGATACTCAATTTTAACCATTTGGTACTCATTCCATACTAAAAACACGTAAGGGGACTGCAAGCATGCCCTAATGTGGTACTACTGAGTTTGTCCAACAGGCCCAGACAGGCTGACTGGTTGAAGGGCTGAGAAGGCTCTCCACAAATGAGGCTGAATGGCTTTTCTGATTCCAATTTTAAATGAAAGCACCCATCCATTGGAGTGCCTTCTAGTTGTGGCAAGAGTAGAGTCATTAAAACCCCAGTCAGTAATATATAGTCTTTCATGGGTACAGGATAATCCACCTTAGAGTTATAAGCACAGTGTCTCCATTTTGGGAAGCCAGTATCTCGCTGGACGAGTGATCAGTCCTTTTTCATATCATTGAAGGGGCAAGAAGGTACGCTGAGAGGTGGTGAAGCTCTAGTTGCATGACTAGGGTCAGTTCCTCCAGACATTAACATCTCCAGCCACCAACCATCCTTGATATTGTCCTGATAAGGGCTTTCTGTACTCAGAGACTTAAAGATGGACATTAAGCAAGAAGCCCAATAATTATTAAAAGCATAATTATCATAAAAAATAGGGAGAGAGTTGGAATGCCCTTCATAAGAAAAATTACGATTAGTAACATATTTGACTTGAGCATGAAATAAAGCAGGTCCTCCCATTTTCCTGTAAAGAGATCCTTCCATTTTACCAGAGGTTTTATGCTTCCTTCTGGATTCCAATGTCTAGCCATAGCTGAGTAGCCCAAAGAGTCCAAATTTAAATGGTTAACAACAAATAAAGCATGATTTAAGATATGGTGAGGAGAAGTATACTTGAACTCCCCCTCTTGTAATTTAATTATTTGATTTTTTTAAAGTTTGGTGAGCTCTTTTAACTATGGCTTGACCTTGTGGATTGTAAGGAATTCCTGTGGAATGAGAGATATTAAATTGAGAGCAAAATTGTTAGAAAGATTTGGATGTATATGCAGGACCATTGTCAGTTGTCAGTTGCTTTGGCATACCTAGCTGTGAAAAGCAAAAGAATAAATGTTGTGCCACGTCCTTGTAGGCTTCTCCAGTTCTTGCTGAAGCTAAAATAACATGAGAAAATGTATCCACAGTAACATGCAAATAAGACAATTTCCCAAAACTGGGAAAGTGAGTCACATTCATTTGCCATAGCACATTTGGTTTTACTCCTTGAGGATTAACTCCTCCTAGAGCTGGAACAAAAGTGGGACAAGCAGAACAATTCTTAACTATATGTCTAGCTGTTTCCCTGGGTAAATGAAACTGATAAAATAAGGCAGTAGCATTCTGATGATGAATTTTATGAGAAAGTTGAGCCTGAGTAACCGCCTCGGCTTCTACTGCAGCACATACAGTAGGCTTAGTTAAGGTGTCAGCCAACTGATTGCCTTGGTGCAAGGTCCTGGAAGGCCAGAATGAGACCTAATATGGCCCACAAAAAACTGTTCCTTTCTGTCATTAATTAGTTGCTGTAATTGAGTTAATAGTTCCAAAATTGTAGTTTTGTTAACCAGGATGGTAGCTGTTTCAATATGAGGAAATAATGCTTTAATATAACAAGAATCAGTATATAAATTTAATTTAGTCTTTTAAAGCTGTAAAAGCATATAAAACTGCCCTTAATTCTTTTTTTGTGCTGAAGTTCCTGAGGTATTCAGCACATGAGACTCATTATTAATAATTGCTATGGCTTTTCCATTAGAGGAGTCATCAGTAAAAACCAGGGCTGCTCCCTAAAGGGGAACTAGAGAGCAGTTGTGAGGAAAAATTATAGGATTTGTTTTACAAATTGTAACAAAGGACTTTTGGGTAAATGAAATAAAATTTGCCCTCTGTAATCAGTTAGGGCTACCTGCCAATCATCACTAGTTTGAAACAAAGTCTGAAATTGAAATTTATCATAAGGCACAATTATATTGTGTACATCATGTCCAAATAGTTCAATGCTTCTTTGTCTTCCCTTGGTTATAAGCAAAGCTACTAAATAAGGATAAGAAGCCAATTTTTTTTAGATGTTAGTGGAGATGGAGCCATTCCATTGGCCCTTCTTGCAACAGACACCCTGTGGGAGTATAGAGAGTAGCCAGAATAGTTAAGTCCCAAGGCAGGCAGTAGTCTATTCTCTTAATCTTTTGAGACTCAATAGCCTTTTCCACAAGGGACAAAGCTTCCTTGGCATCTGATGTTAGAATTCTCTTAGAATTGGGAGAAGAATCTGCCTGCAAAATATTGAATAAGCTGGGCTTGGTGGCTCAGCCTGTAATCCCGTGATTTGGGAGGCTGAGGTGAGTGGATTGCCTGAGACCATGGGTTCGAGACCCACCTGGGAAACTTGGCAAGACCCCATCTCTACAATAAAATTAAAAAATAAGCTGGGCATGGCAGCACATGCCTGTAATTCCAGCTACTCGGAAGGCTGAGGTGGAAGGATTGCCAGAGCCCAGCAGGTGGAGGCTTCAGTGGCTGGGAGCGGCCACTGCACTCCAGTGTGGGTGACAGAGTGAGACTCCAACTCAAAAAATATACATATATTGAATAAAGTTTTTAAATCTGATGTGGTAATATGTAAATAAGGTCTAATCCAATTAATATCTCCTAACAGTTTTTGGAAATCATTTAATGTCACTTGTTTGATTTTTTTCAGGAGAAAATTTCAAACCACAATTAGTTAGAGCAATCACAGTCTCATTAAGAATTTCATGTAAAAAGGCACGATTTTTGTGAGCCAGCAAAATGTCAACCATATAATAGATTAAATAGAGATTAGGTTATTGGCTTCTAATACCTTGTAAAGTAGTGCCCACATATTTCTGACACAAAGTAGGACTATTTTTCATTCCTTGCAGCAGGACTTTCCACTAAAATATTTGAAACGGTTGTATTAAATTTTCAGAGGGTAAATTAAATGCAAATCGTTTACAGTCCTCTGGGCTTAAAGGTATAATAAAGAAACAATCTGCAAATCAATAATTATAATATTAAAGTTAACAGGTATAGCAGCCAGAGATGGAAGTCCAGGCTGCAATGCCCCCATGTGGCACTGATAGCTCTTAAATCCCACAAAAGTCTCTATTTACCAGATTTTTTCTTAATGACAAAAATAGGGGTATTCCATGGACTAGTAGAAGGCTCTATATGACCGGCCTCCAGCTGTTGCTGGACTAGTTCTTTAGCTGTCTTAAGTTTCTCCAAGGGCATGGGCCATTGTTCCAACCAAACAGGTTTGTCATCTTTTCAGGTAATAGGGTCGGCAGTTTCAGGAACAATGGCCCCTAGGATAAACTTGAATAGCCAATGCCAGCTAGATCTGCTTTTTCAATTACTTGAACAGGTTCCTGTATCCCCTGCCTGTCTTTACCAAGTCCCTTAAAGGAATCGTAGCCCATATGCAGCATTTGTGCTGAGACTTTTTCATTAGGGCTATACAAAAGTGTGCCCATTTGTTAGAGAATATCTCTTCCCCATAAAGTAAAAGGGATAGATAGAATGACATATGGGCAGAAAGTTCCTGAAGTTTCATTGTCTGTCCAATTTAAAATCTTAGAGCTTTTAGCTACTGAGGGTGCTCGACCAATGCCTATGAGTCCCAAAGGAGCCATTTGAATCAGCCATGAAGCAGGCCAATCTTTCCTGGCAATACATGAAACATTGGCTCCGGTGTCTATCAATCTTTTAATTTTAATTTCTTGTATATATAAATCCTTAAAAGGTCTAGAATCAGTAACTTTCTGAACCCAAATGGCAGCATCACTAGAGCCAAATCCTGAGTCACCTCTAGGCAGGTTAGTTAAAGTTTTACCTGCTTTGTGATAAGGCAAGAGCAGCAACTGGGCTGTTCTTTGGCCTTTGTTAAACTGCACGGTTTTGCTAGGGGGAGCAACAAGCACCTGGATTTCTCCTGTATAATCTGAATCCATCACTCCAGAAATAATGGAAATTCCTTGTAAAGACAAGGAATTTCTGCCTAATATTATGCCCACTATTCCTTCTGGGAGAGGGCCCTTTGCTCCCATAGGAATTGGGGTTACAAAAACGTTTGGAGTTAATATTGTCATGGTGAAGGAACACAAGTCCAGTCCTGTGCTCCCTGGGGTGACTCGGATGAACTCTATGATGGAGCAAAAGGAACGAATGTGTTCATGGTGGAAGCTGCCCCTATTGTTATGTGGTGCTGGGGCTGGCCCCTCTGGAAGTTTCCCTGAGCCAGGATAACTTGTTGCTGAGTTAAAGGAGTGCCATCTTTATGAAATTTAGACTGACACTCCTTTGCCCAGTGGTAAACTTTCTGACATCTGAGACACAAATGTTTTGGTTGAGCAGCCCCAGTAGGTGGTGGTGGCATTCCATGTGAGCTGGTCATGCTCCACGTAGCCAGACAATTTCTGTAAATGTGTCTGACTTGTCCACAGTTAAAACAAGATTGTGAAAAATTCTTCTGTTTATGATTACCTTGCATGCCCTGCGCTTCTTGGGAAAAGGTTTCCCCCTTTAGGGTGGCAGCTATGGCCATCACCTGTATAAAGGCTGGGCTAACACCAGCACATTGCCTGATATAATCAGTTATTTTCCCATTTTTATTTACTGGTCTAATTAAAGTTTGACAAGTATTATTAGCATTCTCAAAAGCCAATTGTTTAATTAAAATTTCTGCTGCTTCTTCACTAGTAATTATCTGATTGATGGTGGTGGTTAATCTGGAAATGAAGTCCTCACATTTCTCATCTGCTTTCTTCTTGATATCAGATAGGGAAGAAGTTTGAGTGGAATCAGCGGGTAGTTTTTTCCAGGCTGTAAAAGCACAATGGCTTATTTGAACATTAGTAGAGGCATACTGTCCAGTACCTGTAAGCATATCTTTGACAATAACAAATGTACCTGGTGCATGATTCTGATTAAGAGCTATTTGAATTTGAACCTGATCTTCATATTCTGTCTTCCAAAGCAAATAGGCTCCTCCAGAGAAACAGCTTTTGGCCAATTGCTGCCAATCAGAGGCAGTCATCCAGTGAGAAGTGAATTGATCTAAAATAGTAAGAGTACAGGGGGCCAAAGGACCATACTGTGAACTAGCTTCTCTTAGTTCTTTTACCAACTTGTAGGGCAACGGGTCCCATTGTGCCTGAACCACCCCATCAACATTATTAAAAACCACTGGAAAACACGCTGATAGACTGGAATCTCCTTCCTTCTCTGCCTCTGCTCAAGCAGCCTGCATTCCAAAGAGAGGAGGAGGAGCCCTGCCGGGTGTAGGGTTAACCTGTCTTGTCTTCATCTTAGGGAAAGACACCTGTGGAAGAGGTGGGTTAATATTGTTAAGATAATTATTACCATGATAGTTTCTGGCTTCATTCTCCAACTCTGCCACGTCCTGTGGAGATAATTTGTCATCATAATTGGGAGGTGCAGAAGCAGTGGCAAAAAGAAAGTTTTCCTCATCTTCATCATCATCATCAGTAGCCACTTTTGAAGGGAATTTCTCATAATCATGCTGTGGTTCTAAGCTGTCTTTGATTAAGTTCCATAAAGAAAAAAGCATCAGGCAGCACTTTCTCAGGGCCATGCTGTGAATAATATAATCTTAATTCTTCCCCAACTTTAGTCCAGGTATTCAGATTCATGGTACCTTCCTTGGGGAACCATGGACATTGATCCTGAACAAAAAGAAGAAAACAAGCTAAATTATTAGAAGAGACTTTAGTTCCACGTTTAGACAAGGTATTCATTAAGATACTTATGAACATTTTCCATTTCTTAGACTCGCTCTGGCCCATGATTATATCATGGCTTGGGCGTTAACAAAAAGGAAATCCTTACCCATCCTCACTCTGCCTGTCTCTACAGAGGGGTCTGCAGCACCTTGGGTAAGATTCTAGCCATCCTGAAATGAGAAAAAAGCTTACTTTTCCAGAGCTTCATGTTTGGGTGCCAGTTGTGAGAGTCCTGCCCCTGTGAGGATCGGGGGTCCCTGGTCAGTGAGACGGTGTCGGCGATCATACCGGAGGGATAGATATAAAGAGAAACAAAGAGAGTGGACTTCTGTCTAGTGCAGAAGCTATTTATTGGAAATTACAGCTGATCTTTTACCCCAAAATTTTGCAGTCAGTCTCACATGTCTTTCACGTGAACACAAAGCCAGTTGGGTGAGGAGCATCCCCCACTCACCAGACGTTTTCTCAGGTATGAGGAATGACAAACCCCAAATTGTCTTACTGTTCTCTATACTTGGTTAGTGTTCCTCAAAAGCAATGCAACAATCCCTACTAGCATCATGATGTTCTAATCATCAATAACTTCTAAAGCTTATGCATACACAACACCTATGATGACTAACTTAAATATGATTATCTTTCTATTCTATGCTAATTCTACTTACACAATTGCTATGGAAACTCTTAATTATAGCTCAAACCAGTTCCTAAAGAATGTGACCCAAGCCGGGCTCGGTGGCTCAGCCTGTAATCCCACGCCTTTGGGAGGCTGAGGTGAGTGGATTGCCTGAGCCCGCGGGTTCAAGACCTGCCTGGGCAGTGAGACCTCATCTCTACAATAAATCAAAAAAGAAATCAACCGGGCATGGTAGCGCATGCCTGTAATTCCAGCTACTGGGAAGGTTGAGGTGGAAGGATCGCCGGAGCCCAGCAGGTCAAGGCTGTGGTGGCCGGGAGCAGCCACTGCACTCCAGTCTGGGAGACAGAGTGAGACTCCAACTCAAAAAAAAAAGAATGTGACCCAGTCCAAAGATCATGCTGGGCTCTCCATAATGTGACCCAGTCCAAAGTTCACAGTGGACCACTTCTTGGAACAATTGATTACAATCTCTTAACAAAATGGATACTCTAAAATCCTATATATCTATCTTAACTTCTATAAAACTTTCTAATTCCTAATCCTAATATATGGAGCTTGTCACCAGCAATAAGCCTTCTCATATATGACCCAAGTTTGAACGGTAAGTTGTAGCAATGCCAAAACCGCAGTTAGTGGAAAATGGGAACAATGAGATTTCTAAAGTTAACTGTGTTCCTCTTAGATCTCAGAGTTTTATGCTTGAACTAGCAGAGTTGTTTCTGGCTTAAGTGCCAAATAGGAAAAGGGAGAGGAAATGGGGTCAACAGCTCCCAAACACATCCTAGTGGTCTTGGGGTCCATGGCCTTCCCTGATCCCTAATACGCAGGGGGCCTCCATGGCCAGCTCCCAACATCTCCCCCTGTTTTATATTTTAGCACAAAAGCATGAAACTCTGTATTAAGTTGTATCTCCAGTTCTTCCAGCAGGTCCAGGTCATTGCCCACTCCAGTGTTCCATGCCTTGTCATCCGTTTCAGCCCAGAGACCTGGTTTTCATCAAGAAGTTCCAAAAAAATAGACTAATTTCTGCCTGGAAGGGACCCTTTTATTCAATCCTCCTGGTCTTCTGGCAACCCATTGGAAACGTACTGCCCTCCTACTAGTGCATGTCTTAATCTGGTTCAGTGAAGCTGAAACAGCTGCACTCAGCACCACTTCCTTGGTATGCAAAGAATTAGGGCTAGCTGGCTTTGTTAATGTTGTACAAGACCTTAATTCTGACCTAGACTACATGCAATCTGCTATAAACCAACTCCATAACCAGGTAGATTCCCTAGCAGAAGTTGTCCTCCAAAATCATAAAGACCTAAACTTACTTTATCTATCCTGCTTTTGGAGAAGCTTGTTGTTTCTATGCAAATGAATCAAGAATTACTAAAGACACCCTATGAAAGGTCCAAGAAAATATTGACAGACAACAAAAGAAAATAGATAAAAATAAATCTTGGTTCCAATCCTTGTTTGATTGGAACCCCTGGTTAACGACTCTAATTACCACCTTAGCCGAACCTCTCATACTTCTCTTCCTTGGTTTACTCAAAGAATCTTGTATAGTAAACTGGATTATTAGTTTCATAAAACAATGGATAAATTCTATAAAACTTATCCATGTAAGAACTTATTACAATTCTATACCCATGACGGATGAGTCAATGAATTTACTCATGTAAAGCTAAAAGTGGGGAATGAAATATTCAGTAGAATGACCAAAATAGTTAAAATAGCTTGCTTGGCATAAGTGATTCTATTTTGTTAAAATCTTCCATCTTAGCTGCCTGCCTGATGTAAAAATGATCCCCCCAATGTATACGTGTGGTTGTTGTAACATTCCCATGGCCACAGGCCCAGCTTTGTTCCCCTGAGCTGTTCATGTTGACCATTTTTGCTGACCATTTGAAACTCCTTAGCCATAAGTTCCATGTAATTGTATGCTTTGTTAAGTAAAATCAGATGTTATACCAAGAAATTGTTCCCTGCAAAATTCCCCTTGCCATATACCCATATCTTTTTCCTATATTTTCTTCCCTTTTGTTTTTTAGTTCCTTGTACCCTCACCCCTCTGCTATGTAGTCCACTTGCAGTTTTTGCCTTTATAAGCTTCTTGCTAATTTTGTTCAGGGTCAAGAGCTTCTTGGTGTGAGGTTACTCTTGACCATGCACTAATAAAGGACTCATAATCTGAACTTGGTGTGTTGGCAATTCTCCTTTCCCACAATCTGGCTATAACAACATAGAAAGAAGACTCAGAAAGAAACAACAAAGCATGAGAAGTGCAATTATATCAAGAGGCTGAACCTATGCCTGATTGGTATCCTAGAAGAAGAAAGGGAAATGGAGAAAAATTGGAGCAAGTATACCAGGAGGTAATCCAAGAAAACTTTCCCTATCTCACCAGAGATGTGACTAGCCACGCACAAGACATCAAATGAGAAGACCAACTCCCAAACACAGTAATTCGCCTACACAAAGTAGACACAAAAGAAAACATCCTAAAGGCAGCAAGAGAGTAAGGTCCGACTACCTATCAGGGAAAACTAATCAGAATAGCAGCAGACCTATCAACAGAAACACTATAAGCAAGAAGGGACTGGAGTCCTATATTCAAAGTCCTCAAAGATAAACAATTTAAACTAAGAATTTCCTATCCAGCCAAACTCAGCTTCATCAGTGATGGAGAATTAAAATCTTTCCCACACATCCAATCCCTTAGAGATTATGCAGCTTCCATACCAGATATACAGGAGACACTTAAAAACCTATTAAGCACAGAAAAAAAAGAATGACCATAAACTTACCAAGAGAACAGCAGATCACAGAATCAACAGAGAATACAGTGCAACAAGAAACTTGAAAACATACACATACATTAACACCAAAGCCAAAAGAAAACAAACAAACAAAGAAAAAAACTTTGTGAGAATCTCATGACAGGGATAAACAACCCTGAATGTGAATGGATTAAATGCACCACTGAAAAGACACAGAATGACAAACTGGATAAGAAACCATGACCCAATTATTTGCTGCATCCAGGAGACTCATCTTGCTACAAGAGATGTACACAGACTCAAAGGTAAAGGATGGAAAACGAGTTTCCAGGCAAATGCATCACAAAAGAAGGCAAGAGTTACAATCTTAAAATGAGACAAAACAACCATTAAGCTATCAAAAATTTTAAGAGATGTAAAAGGACACTACATAATGATAAAAGCTTGAATCCATCAACAAGAAATATCCGTCCTAAACATATATGCACCCAACACAGGAGCACAAACATTTATAAAGCAACTACAAAATAAACTAAAAGAAGACATTGACTCTAACACAATTATAGTAGGGGACTTGACTATCCCACTGACAGCCCTAGATAGATAATCAAGGAAAAAAGTCAACAAGGAGATCCAGAACCTAAACTTGGCAATCAACCTAATGAATTTAATAAATACCTACAGACTATTCCACCCAACAACCACAGAATATACATTCTACTCATCACCACATGGAACATACTCCAAGATCGATCACATCCCCAGCCATAAATCAAGCATAAAAAAATACCATAAGGCTGAAATTTTGCCCTGCACATTCTCAGACCACAGTGGAATTAAAATAAATATCAACCCCAACAGCATTTCCTCAAAGCCCACAAAGACATGGACACTAAACAGCATGATGCTGAAAAACTACTGGGTCAACACTGAAACAAAGCAGAAATTAAAAGATTCCTGGAAACAAATGAAAATGAAGAAATATCCTACCAAAACCTCTGGGATGCCATGAAAACAGTTCTCAGAGGGGAATTTATATCTCTACAAGCACAAATCAAGAAAACAGAAAATTCACAAGTGGAGACTCTAACAAATCTCCTAGGGGAGCTGGAAAGAGAAGACCACCAAAACCTCAACTTTAGCAGAAGAATCCAAGTAATGAAAATAAAAGCCCAAATATGGGACAAAGAAGACAAAAATATCATAGACAATATCAACAAAACAAAAAACTGGTTCTTTGAAAGAATAAACAACATTAATGGGTCCCTAGCCAGAATGACCAAGAAAAAGAGAGAAAAATTCCAATAAACACAATCAGAAATACAAAAGATTAAATCCCGACTGACCCTGAAGAAATAGAAAAGATTACCAGAGATTACTGTGTACACCTATATGGAAACAAACTAGACGAAATGGAGGACTTTCTGACATCACACTACCTCCCCAGGTTGAAACAAGAAGACATTGAGACACTAAATAGACCAATAACAACCCAGGAAATTGATCCTGTCATACGAAAACTACCTACCAAAAAAGGCTTGGATAGGATGGCTTTCTAGCAGAATTCTACAAAACACATAAGGAGGAGTTGATACCAATCCTATTGAAAGTATTCCAGGCAATTGAGGAAGATGGAATTCTCCCCAAATCATTTTACGAAGCTAACATCACACTGATACCCAAACTGGGTAAAGATCCAACAAAAAAAGAGAACTACAGGTCAATATGCTTTATGAACATAGATGCAAAAATCCTCAACAAGATTCTAGCAAATTGGGTCCAAAAACACATCTCAAAAAACATCCACCATGACAAGTAGGCTTCATCCCCAGGATGCAGGGCTGGCTCAACATTCACAAGACCATAAATGTAGTTAAATACATCGACAGATGTACAAACAAGAGCCACATGATTATCTCATTTGATGCAGAAAAAGCTTTTGATAAAATCCAGCATCTTTTCTTGATAAAAATCATCAAACACCTAGGTGTAGAAGGAACATACCTCAAAATAGTAAGTGCCATCTACTATTGACCCACAGCTAACATATTTTGAATGGAAATAAACTGGAAACATTTCCCCTGAAAACTGGAACAAGACAAGGCTGCCCAGTCTCATCCCTCTTGTTCAATATTATGTTGAAAGTCCTAGTTCGGGCAATTAGACAAGAGAAGGAAATCAGGGGTATCCAAACAGGAAAAGAGGAAGTCAAGTTATCCCTCTTTGCTGATGATATGATACTATACCTTGAATATCTAAGAGAATCTGTCAAAAACCTGCTTGCACTGGAAAAGGACATTGGGAAAGTCTCAGGGTACAAAATAAAATTGCAAAAGACAGTTGCATTTCTATACACCAAAAACAGGCAGGCAGAGACCCAAATTAAAAGCACAATCCCTTTCACAATAGCCACCAAAAAATGAAATACCTCAGCATCTTCCTAACCAGAGAAGTGAAAGATCTGTACAATGAGAACTACAAAACACTGCTCAAAGAAATCCAAGAAGACACAAACAAATGGAAAAATATTCCATGCTCATGGATAGGGAGAATCAACATTGTTAAAATGTCCATCCTACCAAAGACAATCTGCAGATTCAACGCTATACCCACTAAGCTACCATCATCATTATTCTCAGACCTGAAAATGACAGTACAGAAATTCATATGGAAACATAAATGATCACAAATAGCCAAAACAATCCTTAGCAAAAGAAACAAAGTAGGAGGTATCACATTTCTAGACTTCAAAATTTACTATAAGGCTACAGTAATCAAAACAGCCTGGTATTGGTACAAGGGCAGTCACATTGACCAATGGAACAGCATAGAGATTCCGGATGTAAAGCCTCAATTCCTCAACCAATTCGTCTTTGACAAAGCCTCCAACAACAACCACTGGTGAGAGGAGAACCTATTCAGTAAATGTTGCGGGAAAACTGGTTGACCACATGCAGAAGATTGAAACAGGACGCCTACCTGTTGCCATACACAATAATTAAATCTAAATTGATCTAAGACCTAAACATAAAACCTCAAACTATGAGAATCTTAGAAAACGCAGGAGACACCCTTATGAAAGTAGGAACAGACAATCAATTTCTATTCAGAACCCTAAAGATCGATACCTTAAGGAATAAGATAAACAAGTGGGACCTCATCAAACTAATGAGATTCTGAAAAGCAAAAGAAATCATCAAGAGAGCAGGGATACAGTCCACTGAATGGGAAAAAAATTTTGCCAACTGTATATCTGACCAAGTTCTAACATCTAGGATCTACAAGGAACTCAAATGTACCAAAAGGAAAAAAACAAGCAACCCCTTTAAAAAGTGGGCAAAAGACATGAATAGACACTTCTCAAAAGATGGTATATGGGCAGCCAACAGGCACATGAAAAAAAGTTCAGCCTCACACATCATTACAGAAATGCAAATCAAAATCACATTGAGATACCACCTAACCTCAGTAAGAATGGCCGTCATTCATAAAACAAACAACAAATAACAGATGCTGGCAGGGATGCAGAGAAAAAGAAATGCTTCTACACTGCTGGTGGGAATGCAAACTAGTGCAAACTCTTTGGAAGACAGTGTGGTGATTTCTGAAAGATCTAGAAATTGACCTTCTATATGACCCAGAAATTTCCCTATTGGGAATATACCCAAAGGAACTCAAATCATTCTACAAAAAAGATACCTGTACACATGTTTGTTGCAGCTCTATTCACAATAGCAAAAACATGGCACCAATCACGTTGCCCATCAAAGCTGGACTGGATTTTGAAAATATGGTATATATACACAATGGAATATTATGCAGCCATAAAAAAGGACAAACATCTGAATTTTGCAGCAACTTAGATGGATTTGGAGTCGATCATACTCAGTGATCTATCACAGAAACAAAGAACAGAGTACCATATGTTCTGACTCATAAGCAGACTTTGAACAATTATAATATTATAAGAAAGGGATTGGCAGTAGTGGTAAACTGTCAGGTGAAGGGGGGTGGGATTGGAAGTTGAAGGAAACTGCTAGGGGAGGGAGGGGCATACTTCATCAATAAGGGTACCAGCATAATCAATGTTTGTATACCTAACCCTGAATTGTACCCCACATCTTTGTAATAAAAAGAAGATTTTAAAAAGTCCTTTAACTGCACCTTATGGCTCTAATTATTTTGTGAATTAAATTAGGCAAGTCCATAGTATTTAAGACTACCCATTGCATTGGTTCAGAAATCATAATATGTGAAACCCCAAACAAAGTCACTAAGTCCATTTTTTTTCCATAATCAATATTTTTTATTATGGTTTTGTGGGGTACATTAAGGGTTAGATGTACAATTACATTTCATTCAGGCACCCTGTTAAGAGGTGTTTCCCCATCCCCAGACAGATATTTGCTACTCTTAATCCCATTTCCCTCCCCCCCCATAGTATCCCAGTACCATCAGTAATTTTCTTATAGTATTACATTGGATGTTCAAGGTGCATTATATGAGTGAGAACATGTGATACATGGATCTTTGTTTCTCTGAGAGGTCACTCAGTATTATGGACTCTAGTTCCATCCAGGTTGCTGCGAAATTCATGATTTTGTTCTTTTTTATGGACGCGTAGTATTCCATCGTGTATATGTACAACGTTTTTTAAATCCAGTCCTATTTGATGGGCAGCATGGTTGTTTCCAGGTTCTTGCTATTGTGAACAACGCTGTGATAAACATACATGTGCAGGTATCTTTTTTATAGAGTGATTTGAGGTCTTCAGGGTATATTCCCAGTAGGGCGATTGCGGGGTCATATGGAAGGTCGATTTTTAGAGCTTTTAGGAATCACCACACTGCTTTCAACAGAGGTTGCACTAGTTTACACTCCCACCAACGGTGCAGAAGTGTTCCCTTTTCGCCACACCCTCTCCAGCAGCTGTTATTTTTTGAGTTGTTGATAAAGGCCATTCTGACTGGAGTTAGGTGGTATCTCAGTGTGATTTTGATTTGCATCTCCCTGATGATTAGTGAGGTTGAACATTTCTTCATGTGTTTGTTGGCTGCTCGGATGTCCTCTTTTGTGAAGTGTCTGTTCATATCTTTTGCCCATTTTATAATGGGGTTGTTTGTTTTCTTCTTTTCAGCACGTTTGAGTTCCCTGTAGATTCAGGATGTTAAGCCTTTGTCAGACCTGGAGTTGGCAAATACTTTTTCCCAGTCTGTAGGCTGTCCCCCTGCTCTCTTGATAGTTTCTTTGGCTTTGCAGAAGCTTGTCAGTTTAATAAGGTCCCACTTTTCTATCTTCTCTCTTATGACCTGTGGGTTTTGGGTTTTGTTCAGGAATTGGATGCCAGTTCCAATTTCCATGAGGGTATTTTCTTCCTTTTCTAAGGTTCTTATGGCTTGAGGTTTCACATTTAGGTCTCTGATCCATTTGGAGTTAATTTTTGTATATGGGGATAGGTAGGGGCCCTGTTTCAATCTTCTGCATGTGGTCAGCCAGTTTTCCCAGCACCATTTACTGAATAGGTTCTCCTCTCCCCAGTGGTAGGTGGTGGAGGCCTTGTCGAAGATGAGTTGGTTAAGAAATTGAGGTTTTGCTTCTGGAATCTCAGTTCTAGTCCATTGATCTATATGCCTGTTCCTATACCAATACCAAGCTGTTTTACTGATTGTAGCTTTATAGTCAAGTTTGAAGTCTGGTAATGTGATACCACCTGCTTTGTTTTTTTTTTTGTTTGTTTGTTTGTTTTGCTGAGGATTGTTCTGGCTATTCTTGGACATTTGTGTTTCCAAATGAATTCCTGTGTTGTCTTTTCTAGGTCTGAGAAGAATGTTGCTGGTAATTTGATGGGTATTGCATTGAATTTGTAGATTGCCTTAGGTAAGATGGATATCTTCACAATGTTGATTTTTCCAATCCATGAGCATGGCATATTTTTCCACTTGTTTGTGTCATCTTTGATTTCTTTGAGCAGTGTTTTGTAATTTTCATTGTAATGGTATTTCACGTCTCTCATTAGGAAGATGCCAAGGTATTTCATTTTTTTTGTGGCTATTCTGAATGGAATTGTGGTTTGTTTTTTTTTAATCAATATTTTTAATTATGATTTTGTGAGGTATAGTTAACGGTTAGGTGTATAATTACGTTTCATTCAGGCAACCTGTTGATAAGAGGTGTTTCCCTATCCCCAGACAGATATTTGCAACTGTTAATCCCATTCCCCCCCCATAGTTTCCCAGTACCGACAGTCATTTTCTTATAGTATTACATTGGATGTTCAAGGTCCATTATATGAGTGAGAATATGTGATACTCGGATCTTTGTTTCTGTGAGAGGTCACTCAGTACTATAGACTCTAGTTCCATCCAGATTGCTGCGAAATTCATGATTTTTTTCTTTTTTATGGCTGCGTAGTACTCCATCATGTATATATATCACATTTTTAAAATCCAGTCCTCTTTTGATGGGCAGCATGGTTGTTTCCAGGTTCTTGCTATTGTGAACAACGCTTTGATAAACATACGTGTGCAGCTATCTTCTTTATAGAGTGATTGGAGGTCTTCAGGGTATATTCCCAGTAGGGCGATTGCGGGGTCATATGGAAGGTCGATTTTTAGAGCTTTTAGGAATCGCCACACTGCTTTCCACAGAGGTTGCACTAGTTTACACTCCCACCAACGGTGTAGAAGTGTTCCCTTTTTTCCACACCCTCTCCAGCAGCTGTTATTTTTTGAGTTGTTGATAATTGCCATTCTGACTGGAGTTAGGTGGTATCTCAGTGTGGTTTTGATTTGCATCTCCCTGATGATTAGTGAGGTTGAGCATTTCTTCATGTGTTTGTTGGCTGCTCAGATGTCTTCTTTTGTGAAGTGTCTCTTCATATCTTTTGCCCATTTTATAATGGGGTTGTTGGGTTTTTTCTTTTCAGCACGTTTGAGTTCCCTGTAGATCCAGGATGTTAAGCCTTTGTCAGACCTGGAGTTGGCAAATACTTTTTCCCAGTCTGTAGGCTGTCTCCCTGCTCTCTTGATGGTTTCTCTGGCTTTGCAGAAGCTTGTCAGTTTAATAAGGTCCCACTTATCTATCTTCTCTCTTATGACCTATGGGTTTCAGGTTTTGTTCAGGAATTGAATGCCAGTTCCAATTTCCATGAGGGTATTTCCTTCCTTTTCTAAGGTTCTTATGGTTTGAGGTTTTACATTTAGGTCTCTGATCCATTTGGAGTTAACCTTTGTGCATGGGGATAGATAGGGATCCTGTTTGGAATTGTGTTTTTTATTTGGGTTTCTGTTTGTTTATTATTGGTGTAGAGAAATGCGATTGTCTTTTGTACATTTATTTTGTATCCTGAGACTTTGCCAGAGGCCTTAATCAGTGTAAGGAGGTTTTTGACAGATTCCCTTGGGTTTTCAAGGTCCACAATCATATCATCTGCAAAGAGAGATAACTTGAATTCCTCTTTTCCTATTTAGGTACCCCTGATTGCCTCCTCTTCTCTGATTGCTCGAGGCAGGACTTCCAATACTATGTTGAACAGGAGAGGTGAGAGTGGACATCCTTGTCTTGTCCCAGTGTTCAGGGGAAATGGTTCCAATTTTTGTCCATTTAGGAGTATGCTGGCTTTGGGTTTCTCGTAGATGGCTTTTACTATTTTGAAGTATGTTCCCCGTATGCCTAGATGTTCAAGGGTTTTTATCAAGAAGGGGTGCTGGATTTTATCAAAAGTTTTTTCTGCATCTAATGATATAATCATGTGGTTTTTGTTTTGACATCTGTTGATGTATTTAATTACATTTATGGTTTTACGAATGTTGAACCAGCCTTGCATCCCAGGAATGAGGCCTACTTGGTCATGATGGATGATTTTTGAGATGTATTGTTGAATTCAGTTTGCTAGGAACTTATTGAGAATTTTATCATCTGTGTTCATCAAACATATTGGCCTTTAGTTCTCTTTTTTTGTTGGATCTTTACCTGGCTTGGGTATCAATGTGATGTTGGCTTCGTAAAATGATTTGGGGAGAGTTCCATCTTTTTCAATCACCTGGAATACCTTCAGTAGGATTGGTATCAGCTCCTCCTTAAATGTCTTGTAGAATTCTGTTGGAAAGCCATCTGGTCCAGGGCTTTTTTTTGTAGGAAGTTTTCTTATTACGTAGTCAATTTCCTTGATTGTTATTGGTCTATCTATGGTCTCAATTTCCTCTTGTTCCAACCTAGGTAGGTTGTGTGATGTCAGAAAGTCCTCCATTTCCTTAAGGTTTTCAACTTTGTTTCCATACAAGTGTACATAGTAGTCTCTAATGATCTTTTGTATTTCTTCAGGGTCAGATGTGACTTCATCTTTTGTGTTTCTGATTGTCTTATTTGTTTTTTTTCTCGTTTTTTCTTGGTCAGTCTAGCTAGGGGACCATCAGTCTCGTTTATCCTTTCAAAGAACCAGGTTTTTGTTTCATTGATTTTTTGTATTATCTTTTTATCTTCTATATCCTGGATTTGGGCTTTTATTTTGGTGATCTGGATTCTTCTGCTGAAATTAGAGCTTTTGTGGTCTTGCTTTTCCAGCTTCTTTAGGTGGCTTGTTAGGTTGTTAATTTGTGTTCCTTCCATTTTCTTCATGTGTGTTTGTAGGGATATAAAGTCCCCTCTTACTACAGCTTTCAAGGCCTCCCAGAGATTTTGGTAAGATATTTCTTCATTTTCATTTGTTTCCAGGTAGCTTTTGATGTCTGTGTTGATTTCATCATTGACCCAGGATTTGATTAGCATCATGCTGTTTAGTGTCCATGTCTCTGTGTGTTTCGGGGGGACATTGTTGGTGTCAATGTTTATTTTCATTCCACCATGGTCTGAGAATGTGCATGGTAGAATTTCGGTCTTTTTAAATTTGCTTATGCTTGATTTATGGCCAATTACATGGTCGATCTTAGAATACTTTCCATGTGGTGATGAGTAGAATGTATATTCTGTGGTCTTTGGATGGAGTGTTCTGTAGGTATCAATTAAGTCCATTTGGTCCAAAGTCACATTGAGGTTCCATATCTCCTTGCTGATTTTTTGTCCTGATGATCTGTCTAGAGTTGTGAGTGGGGTATTAAAGTCCCCAGTTATGATGGTGTTAGAGTTAATATCTTTCTTTAGTTTTCCTAGAAGTTGCTTTATGAAAGTTGGCGCACTTATGTTGGGTGCATATATGTTTAGGATAGATATTTCTTGTTGATGGATTGAGCTTTATCATTATGTAGTGGCCTTCTGTATCTTTTTTGATTTTTAATAGCTTGAAGGGTATTTTGTCTGAAATTAAGATCACTCCTCCTCCTTTCTTTTGTGTTCCGTTCACCTGAAAGTTTGTTTCCCATCCTCTTATTTTGAGTCTGTAGGTGTCCTTTCTAGGAAGGTGAGTCTTTTGAAGGCAATAGATTGTTGCCTGATAATATTTTATCCATTTTGTCATTCTATGTCTTTTCAGTGGTGCATTTAGTCCATTCACATTTAATAATTGAAATGCAAGAGTTGATCCCTGTCATAAGGTTCTTACTGAGTTGTTCCTGTTTGTTTGTTGTCTTTCTTTGGGTTTTGGAGTTGGCTCATGTGTGTTTTTTAATCTTTTGCCTGTACTCTTGTGAAGAATGTTGTTCTTTTTTCTTTTTCTTTTGTGTTCAGTACTTTCTTAAGTTTTTCTTGTATAGAAGGTCTGGTGGCAACGTAGGTTCTTAGGGCTTGGATATCTGGAAAAGATTTCAATTCTCCCTCACTAATGAAGCTTAGTTTGGCTGGGTTGGTTATTCTTGGTTGAAATTGTTTCTCTTTTAGAACTTTGAAGATAGGACTCCAGGCTCTCCTAGCCTGAAGTGTTTCTGTGGATAAATCTGCTTCTATTCTAATTGGTCTTCGCTGGTAGGTAGTCTGGCCCTTTTCTCTTGCTGCCTTTAGGATTTTTTCTTTTATAGCTACTTTGTTTAGGTTAATTATTATGTGTCTGGGAGTTGGTCTTTTCAGTTGTTGTCTTGTAGGGGTTCTCTGAATTTCTTGTGTTTGAATTTTTTCATCCTTGATGAGATGAAGGAAGTTTTCTTGAATGATTTTATGAAATGTTTGTTCCTGTGTGGCTTCTGTTTCTCTCTCTGTCTCAGGAAGTCCAATTACTCTTAAGCTTGGTCTCTTGAAGTGATCATTCATCTCTTGCAGGTTTTGTTCTGTCTTTTTGAGCTTCTTTTCTATGCTTTTGACACTTTGGGTTAGTTCTGTGTTTTGGTCTTCAAGCTCTGAGATTCTTTCTTCTGCTTGGCTGATTCTGCTTTCCATGCTTATTAGTCTGTTATTCGTTTCCATCACAGTATTCTTTACTGCTGTCATTTCTGACATCAGCTCCTTCCTATTTTCCTCTTGTCTCTCCTCAATTTTTTAAATTCTCTCTGTTAGTGTCTTGATGTCTGGGTTTGTTGCATGTGACCAGTCATTCTGGGGCTCTTCATTGTTTGTGTTCCAGAATCTGTTTTCTCAGTGTCTGATCTCCCAGGGATCTGTGTGAGACCTATATTCTTCTTTTGGTTTTTCTTCATTTGTGCAGTTTTCCCCCCTCCCTACTTTTTTCTTCCCTCCATGTCACCATCTTCTTTAATTCTGTTGTTCGGGGGTTAAGGGATTGGTTTTACTTCTGTTTTTTCAATCTCCTATTCTTTATGTTTGCCCTCTTACTTTGTTCAATTCTGGAGTTGCACTGTAGGTTGGGGGTGGTCCTTTTTACAGTTTTGAGATTTACTTAAGGGGGGAGCTCTGATTCAAAATCTATCTGCAGGTCCTGGTATTCGCTGACAGGTGTGTGGATAATCTGGAACCCACTTCCCACTGCCTTGGAACCAGTCCATGCAGTAGGGTTGTAGGTTTACTCCCTGAAATAAAATGTGGTTAACAGAGGGGAGAGAATGGAGCAGACAATGTGTTGAAGAGGGGGGTGGAGAGATAGAGGAGTAAGGGGGGAAACAAACGAGTGTGCCAACAAATGGAGAGAGAGACCTATACTGAAACCAATAAAAACAATAGACCACAGCTACAGACGAACTAACTCCCATACAAAAAAATAAAACATATAGTGATGCTAACATACAAGCTAACCAACCACCTTATTGGTGTGCTGTTTCTCTATACAAAGATATGGTTTACAGAGAGAAGAAAAGGAAGATAAAAAAAGAAAAAAAGGAACAATACAGTAGGAATATTTTTAAGTCATTAAGCTAACAGAATCAATGAAACACACTCTGAGACTTTTCGTTTAAGTCCAATGTCCTTTTAGTTCTGATTTCTAGCTTTCTTTTCAAGCTGGTAAATTAGTTTGCAGTTAGGGTCAGTTGCCCCTGGTCTGCTGTGAAGGACAGTTCAGATCACCCTCCGTTCACCACTCTGGCCTATGTCTTTTTCAAGCTTGTTTCTCCCATTCAGTGTTGTTACCTTGAATCGCCAGCAGGTGGTGCTATCTTAGCTGCTCGCCCCAGAGGGGGTGGGGCCGGACAGAAACTGGTAGAGACTGGAGATGGATGTCTGCCTCAGGGCAGATGGCAGGAGACTTACGGCGGGCAGGATGTCTCGGTCACAGGAGAGGTGGCAGCGATCCAGCAGATCTTCCCTAAAGGGGCTTCAAGGGCTGAAGTCATGGATTGCCTCTGGCTCAGGTGGTGTGATGTGCTACCGGTGGCAGTGGCATCGTCTGTGCTGTAGTGGCTGTCCAGTCCACTGCGATGCCCCAGCGGTGGCAGTGGCCGAGCTCTGTATGAAGAGCAGGCTGTGATGTTGGGGTCCACAGCCCCCAGGGAGAGAGCCAGAGATCCACTGCAGTTCTCCTTTGTGGAGGGTTTCACAGACCAGGTTGCCCCATTGCCATCTTGCCGGAAGTCACTAAATCCAGTTTTGTAAAAATACAAAGAAAGGGTCTTTATTTCTTTTCTTTTTTTTTTTTTTGAGTTGGAGTCTCACTCTGTCGCCCAGACTGGAGTGCAGTGGCCACTCCCGGCCACCACAGCCTCGACCTGCTGGACTCCAGTGATCCTTCCGCCTCAGCCTTCTGAGTAACCAGAATTACAGGCATGCACTACCATGCCTGGCTGATTTTTTGATTTATTGTAGAGATGAGGTCTTGCTGCCCAGGCGGGTCTCGAACCCGCGGGCTCAGGCAATCCACTCACCTCAGCCTCCTAAAGGTGAGGGATTACAGGCTGAGCCACCAAGCCTGGCTAGGGTCTTTATTTCTATGCAAGTTATGAGGAAAGAACACAGTTCCATATGGAAACATGCTTTCTATCCTTGTCATTAGGGTGTTATGATTAATTTATGGAGTTCAAAATAGGAAGTAATTGTCACTCTAAGCAAATTTAAACTTTTTTTCTCTCTTCTTGTCCTAGAAATGTGTTGTCTATTGGTTATCTGTGCATTCATTGGTGAATGAAAATTCACCTGCAAACCTGTGTTGATGCTAACATGCTTGAGGATTCCACATTAGCTGTATAACTTCACTATAGATAAAAGTTTGGCAAACCAGACATCAGGTTAGTTTTACAAGATATTGAGGAAAAAATATATGAAAAACCAACCAAGCTTTTCTTTATTTGAAACTGAGAGGTGACAGATGGATCCACCCATTCAAAGAGTTTGAAGTATAACATATTTTGTTTAACACCACACTCTTTTTTAATTTATTCATCTATTTATTAAAATAAGTATTTGGAAGTAGTACTGAAAAAAGGAAAAAAAAGGCTAAGAAAATAAAATGGCGGCAGTTAGGCTTAAAATGTATACCCTGACCTTTTACCCAGTTAAAAGTTCTTCTTAGAACCTGAAAGTAGCACCTGCTGGCTATGCTTGATTGCTTAACTGGCTTCTTCTACTTCTGTAAACCCTGCTGGCACTGCTTTGGCTGATATCTAGGCCACCAGGATGCTGTGGTTTGGCCATTTGAGAAATGCCAAGGAAATCAGTCCTTGCCAGGATGTGGTTTTACCCTACTTAAGCCAGTCCCTTGCTGCAAGATGGGGCCCTCACTCTGGGACTTGCATGTCCAGCGAGTGATCACTGGTTGGCTAAACCTTGACTAATAAACCTCTCAACTGTTTTATGCAACTCTGTGTCTAAGTCTGTTAACTGAGCGTTCAGACCCTACTTCATTTGGGGGTTCACCTGGGATTCCCAGTGCTCAGTTTCCAGCTCTTTGGACTGGCCTTGTGGACCCATGGACCTGCGAACACTTGAGTGGCTGGTAGCCAGATAGGCCTGGTGTCATACGGACTCTCAGGTAGCCAACTGCCAGACAGACTCAGGGTTCATCGTCCCTGACAGACTCACAATGCTCCTGGAGGCCTCAGGGAGGTAAGTCAGGTTTCTGGTACCCAGGTTTCTGGTTGTGCACACATCTATTTGGACTTCCAGGAAAGCTGGATGCAGTGCTAATTCTGGAGTCTGTGGTCCCAGTGAGACGTCACTGGGCCCACCAGTTTGACCCTCGGGCTGCCAGGTCTCTCTGTTCAGTGTTTATTCTCGTCTCATTGTGTCTGTTCTTTGTAACTGTTGTCTGTGTCATTGCAATCAACATCATGGGGCAGCAATGTTCTCAACCCAAAATCCCTTTGCAGTCAGTCTTGTGCCACTTTAAGGATTCTCAGAATGCAGCACAACAATCTGGTGACCAAGTAAACAAAGGTAAACTAATCACTCTTTGTTCCCTTGAGTGACTGACTTTTTCCAATTGCAGCTGGCCCTCGGAGGGTTCTTTTGGCCCCACAGTGTTGGAGAAAGTCTGTTGGTTTGTCTATAGATGACACCCAGACCAGATCCCATACATCACCGCCTAGTACCTTCTGGTCATGCAACAACCACCTTGGATGAAAAAAGCGGAGAAAAATAACACTTCTTATGTTTTAGCTTTACAGAAGTCTTCCACAACCAAGCCTAAGCTTCTGGTCCTCCAAAATCCGCCAGAGGATGATGAAACTCCCCTGCTGTATCATGCAGCAGTTTGGGGGCAAGAGGCACATGAAGCCCTCAGTCTGCCGCACACCAGGAGTGGCTTATCCTACCAACCAATCTACCCGGCTTTACCCCTCTCTTCCTCAGAAGAACCAACAGCTCCCCACAAGCTGACAAGTCTGGACTCATCCTTGGAGATCCCAGGAATGCAGGCACCTGCAATCCTCCCTCTGAGACAAGCCCTGGGGGTGGACGCAGGTGGGATGGGGCTTGTCTCAGAGGGAGGATTCCCTTTCTCCACCAGCGACCTATACAACTGGAAAAACCAGAATCTGCCACTCTCTAAGAGACCCTAGGGTCTCATATCCCTCCTAGAAACTATTTTCTTTACCCATCAACCCACATGGGGTAATTGTCAGCAACTTCTCAAAGTTCTCTTTACAGCAGAAGAAAGAGAACGTACCCAACAGGAGGCAAGAAAAATGGTCCTTGAGCCTGACAGCAGGCCAGCAGAGCAGGCATGCTTGGAAAACATCTCCTCTGAGACACCAAACTGGACCCAAACACTGATCTCGCCACCTTTCACCGGACTCTGCTAGGGGGTCTCCAGGCCACCACAAGGCACCCCACAAATTTATCTAAGGTAAGTGAGGTTACTCAGGGCCCACAGGAATCTCCCATGGCTTTCCTGGAATGCCTCATGGAAGCCTATCGAACGTATACACCAATAGACCCAAAGACCCTGGAAAATCAGCGGGCATTAGTTATAGCCTTTGTCTCCCAGTCAGCCCCTGACATAAGAAAAAAATTGCAGAAAATTGAAGGATTTTAAGGAAAAAGTTTATCAGAGCTAACAGAGGTAACCCAGAAAGTATACAACAGCAAGAATTGAGGATAGACAGGCTAAAAAAAATGGCAAAAGTAGTAGTGGCAGCCTCGGAGGAAGTAAAACCAAAACAGCAGGCAGGGGGAGAAAAAGAAAAGAATACAAGAAAAAGGGCCACATTGGCAAAGAACCAGTGTGCATACTGCAAAAAGTTTGGACATTGGATTAAGGACAACCCTGACAAGCCACCACGGCCAGAAGAATGCACCCAGGGCTCTTGTCCATCACAACCCACTCTGGTGCTCCAGTTACAAACTGAATTATGGGGCCGGGTCTCTGTCTATACCCCCCCACCAGAGCCCAGGGTCAAACTTATGGTGGGGGGAAAACATGTCCACCGCCTAGTGGACACAGGAACCGTGCATTCAGTCCTCCAAAAGTACACTGGCCCCCTCCAAAATAAGCAAACTGGTTCAAGGGGCAACTGGAACTCAATTATGCCCTTGGACCACTGAGAGAACTGTGGACATGGGAAAGGGAAAAGTAACCCACTCATTCCTGGTAATGCCTGACTGCCCATACGAACTCTTGGGAAAAGATCTTCTGCACAAACTTAAAACCAACATAGGGTTCCAAAAAACCATGGCAATGCTGAACCTGAACCAGTCAAGAGAGTCAACTAAAATCCTCATCATCCTTCCCTTACTAGATGAGTACCCACTAATAGAAGGTAAGCCACCACTGCTGGATGCAAACCTCCTATCCCAACTCCAAGATGAATTCCCTGAAGTATGGGCTGAATCCAATCCATCTGGATTGGCAAAGCATCAGTCACCAGTGGTTGTCCAGTTAAAAAGTCAGGCAACCCCCATAAGAGTATGACAATACCCTATATCCCAGGAGGCACGAAAGGGCACAGCAGTTCATATCCAGCATCTCCAGCAGGCCAGAATCCTAGTGCCATGCCATTCGTCCTGGAACACCCTGCTATTCCTAGTAAGAAAAGTGGGTACAGGGGACTACCACCCAGTCCAAGACCTCAGGGAAGTCAAAAGGCGGGTAGAAAACACTCATTCAGGACTTCTGGCAAGATGGCTACAAGCCGACAGGGTGTGTGAGACCCTCTGCAAAAGAGACCACCCATAAAGACCCTGGCTCTCTCCCAGGGGCTGCAGTCCCCATCTTCTGCAGCCTGTTCATCAGAGGGAGCTCAGCCGCCACTCACCACCATTGCTACTCAGATATCGTGATGAACTGGGCTGCTCCTGCAGTCGCAATGGTGGTTCTGGGCTGCTCCTGAAGTCACGAATGCCGCCACTGCAGTGATTCCCAGCTCATGCCTGAACCAACCCCTGACTTCAGACTGTGAAGTCCACAAGCCGGATCTTCTGAGATCCCCGCTGCCATGCCAGGCCCCTAGCCCAGAAAAAGGCCTGTGAAACTCCCCCCATGAAGTTGCTGTGGCAGGTTGTGGATCTGTAGCAGGCTCCCTCCCCTCTGGACTGTAGCCACGGGATAGCACCACCTGCCAGGGAACCAAGGTAATAACATCAAAACGGTAATGGCAAAGGCTCATCCCTCTTGAAAAAAGGAAAAAGCCAGATCTCAGTGATAGACTGGGCAGGGGGCCCATATCTGAACTGTTCTTCACAGCAGGCTATGGGCAACTGACCCTAACTGAGAACAATTCTACCAGCTTGCAAAGACAGCTACAAATCAGAGCTGAAAGGACATTGGACTTAAAGGAAAAGTCTCAGAGTGTGCTTGACTGGTTTTGTTAGTCTACTGACTTTAATCTATCCCTTCCCCCCTTTCTTTTTTTTCTTTTTTCTATTCTTTTCCCCCCTCTTTTCCTTTTTTCTTATTTCTCTGTGAATTCCATCTTTGTATAAAGGAATAGCATACCAACAAGGAGGTTGATCAGTGTGTATGTTAGCATCATTTTATGTTTTAGATTTTTACATGGTTGTTGGTTAGTTTTCAGCCGTTGTTATTGTTTTTCTTTATATTTGTTTCAGTCTTTGTGTTTCTTTTCACTTACCAGTCAGTACACTCAACTGTTTTCACTCTCACTCCTCTCTCTCTCCAGCCCCTCCCCCCACTGCCTGATTCACTCTCTCCCCTCTGATAACCTCACTTTGATTTCAGGGAGTAAACCTACAACCCCACTGCATGGACAGACTCCAAGGCAGTGGGAAGTGGGTTTCAGACTATCCATACAGCTGCTGGAAAAACCCGGATCTGCAGAGAGATTTTGAATCACATCTCCCCCCTTAATTAAATTCCAAAACTACAAAAAGAACTGCCCTCAACCCACAATCCAACTCCAGAACTGAACAAAGCAAGAGGAAATATATTAGGAAGAATAGGAAATTGAACAAACAGAAGTAAAGGAAACACCTCCACCCCTGAATAACAGAATTAAAGAAGACAGGGAAGTGGAGGGAAGGGAAAGGTAGGGAGGGAAAATCTGCACAAATGAAGAAAAACCAAAAGAACACAGGGCTCACACAGACCCCTGGGAGGTCAGACACTGAGAAAACAGACTTTGGAACACAAACAATGAAGAGCCCCCAGAATGACTGGTCACAAGCAACAAACACAGACATCAAGGCATTAATAGAGAGAATTTAAAAAATTGAGGAGAGACAAGAGTAAAATAGGAAGAAGCTGATGACAGAAACAACAGCAGTAAAGTAAACAGTTGGAAATAAATAACAAACTAATTATCATGGAAAGCAGAATTAGCCAAGTAGAAGAAAGAATCTCAGAACTTGAAGACCAAAATACAAAACTAGCCCAAACTGTCAAAAACATACAAAAGAAGCTTTAAAAGTCAGAACAAAAACTTCAGGAGATGAATGATTATTTCAAGAGACCCAATCTAAGAGGAATTGGCCTTCCTGAGGCAGAGAAAGAGTCAGAGATCACACTGGAACAAACAGTTCATGAAATCATTCAAGAAAACTTCCCTCATCTAGCCAGTGATGCAAAAATTCAAGCACAAGAAATTCAGAGAACCCCTGCAAGACAAGAGATGGGAAGACCAACTCCCAGACACATAATAATTCGCCTAAACAAAGTAGCTACAAAAAAAAATCCTAAAGGCAGCAAGAGAAAAGGGCCAGACTACCTACCAGGGAAGACCAATTAGAATAGCAGCAGATTTATCCACAGAAACACTTCAGGCTAGGAGAGCCTGGAGCCCTATCTTCAAAGTTCTAAAAGAGAAACAATTTCAACCAAGAATAACCTACCCAGTCAAACTAAGATTCATTAGTGAGGGAGAATTGAAATCTTTTCCAGATATCCAAGCCCTAAGAACCTACGTTGCCACCAGACCATCTCTACAAGAAAAACTTAAGAAAGTACTGAACACAGAAGAAAAAGAAAAAAGAACAACAGCATTCTTCACAAGAGTACAGGCAAAAGATTAAAAACACACATGAGCCAACTCCAAAACCCAAAGAAAGACAACAAACAAACAGGAACAACTCAGTAAGAACCTTATGACAGGGATCAACTCTTGCATTTCAATTATTAAATGTGAATGGACTAAATGCACCACTGAAAAGACATAGAATGGCAAAATGGATAAAATATCATCAGGCAACAATATATTGCCTTCAAGAGATTCACCTCACTAGAAAGGACACCTACAGACTCAAGGTAAGAGGATGGGAAACAAACTTTCAGGTGAACGGAATACAAAAGAAAGGAGGAGGAGTGATCTTAATTTCAGACAAAATACCCTTCAAGTTATTAAAAATCAAAAAAAGATACAGAAGGTCACTACGTAATGATAAAATGCTCAATCAACCAAGAAATATCCATCATAAACATATATGCACCCAACATAGGAGTGCCAACTTTCATAAAGCAACTTTTAGGTAAACTAAAAAAAGATATCGACTCCAACACCTTCATAACTGGAAACTTCAACATCCCACTCACAACTACAGACAGATC
The DNA here is from genome assembly GCA_027257055.1 of Cephalopachus bancanus. NCBI lineage: Eukaryota > Metazoa > Chordata > Mammalia > Primates > Tarsiidae > Cephalopachus > Cephalopachus bancanus. The sequence goes on from JAPVLO010000007.1 coordinate 2,229,627, forward strand.
ATCATGACAAAAAGTCAACAACGAGATCGGAAACCTCAATGTAACTCTTGACCAAATGGACTTAACTGATACCTACAGAACACTCCATCCAAAGATCACAGAATACACATTCTACTCAGCACCGCATGGAACGTATTCTAAGATCGACCACATAATTGGCCATAAATCAAGTATAAGCAAATTTAAAAGGACCGAAACTCTACCACGCACCTTCTCGGACCACAGTGGAATAAAAATAAACATTAACACCACCAAGTTTCCCCCAAAACCCACAAAGACATGGACACTAAACAGCATGATGCTAAACAACTCCTGGGTCAATGATGAAATCAAAACAGAGATCAAAAGATACCTGGAAACAAATGAAAATGAAGAAACATCTTACCAAAATGTCTGGGACTCCTTAAAAGCTGTAGTAAGAGGGGAATTTATATCCCTACAAACACACATGAAGAAAATGGAAGGAACACAAATTAACAACCTAACAAACCACCTAAGGAAGCTGGAAAAGCAAGACCACAAAAACCCTAATTTCAGCAGAAGAATCCAGATCACCAAAATAAAAGCCCAAATCCAGGACATAGAAGACAAAAAGATAATACAAAAAATCAATGAAACAAAAAGCTGGTTCTTTGAAAGGATAAACAAAATCGATGGTCCCCTAGCTAGACTAACCAAGAAAAAGAAAGAAAAAACTCAAATAAGCACAATCAGAAACACAAAAGATGAAGTCACATCTGACCCTGAAGAAATACAAAAGATCATTAGAGACTACTATGTACACTTGTATGGAAACAAACTTGAAAACCTTAAGGAAATGGAGGACTTTCTGTCATCACACCACCTGCCTAGGTTGAAACAAGAAGAAATAGAGACCCTAAATAGACCAATAACAATCAAGGAAATTGACTATGTCATAAGAAAACTACCTACAAAAAAAGCCCTGGACCAGATGGCTTTCCAGCAGAATTCTACAAGACATTTAAGGAGGAGCTGAATCCAATCCTACTGAAGTTATTCCAGGCAATTGAGAAAGATGGAACCCTCCCCAAATCATTTTATGAACCTAACATCACATTGATACCCAAGCCAGGAAAAGATCCAACAAAGGAAGAGAACTGCAGGCCAATATGTTTGATGAACATAGATGCTAAAATTCTCAACAAGATCCTAGCAAACCGGATTCAACAACACATCTCAAAAATCATCCATCATGACCAAGTAGGCTTCATCCCTGGGATGCAAGGCTGGTTCAACATTCATAAAACCATAAATGTGCCAGGCTCGGTGGCTCAGCCTGTAATCCCACACCTTTGGGAGGCTGAGGTGAGTGGATTGCCTGAGCCCGCAGGTTCGAGACCTGCTGGGCAGCAAGACCCCATCTCTATGATAAATCAAAAAATCAGCCGGGGGTGGTAGCGCATGCCTGTAATTCTGACTACTTGGAAGGCTGAGGCAGAAGGCTGGCTGGAGCCCTGTAGGTCGAGGCTGTGGTGGTTGGGAGTGGCCACTGCACTCCAGTCTGGGCAACAGAGTGAGACTCCGACTCAAAAAAAAAACCATAAATGTAATTAAATACATCAACAGATGTCAAAACAAAAACCACATGGTTATATCATTAGATGCAGAAAAAGCTTTTGATAAAATCCAGCACCCCTTCTTGAAAGAAATCCTCAAACATCTAGGCATACAGGGAACACACCTCAAAGTAGTAAAAGCCATCTATGAGAAACCCACAGTCAGCATACCCCTAAATGGACAAAAATTGGAACCATTTCCCCTGAAAACTGGCACAAGACAAGGATGCCCACTCTCACCCCTCCTGTTCAACATAGTATTGGAAGTCCTGGCTAGAGCAATTAGAGAAGAGAAAGCAATCACGGGTAACCAAATAGGAAAAGAGGAAGTCAAATTATCTCTCTTTGCAGAAGATATGATTGTGTACCTTGAAAAACCAAGAGAATCTCTCAAAAACCTCCTTACACTGATAAAGGTCTTCGGCAAAGTCTCAGGATATAAAATAAATGTGCAAAAAACAATCGCATTTCTTTACACCAATAATAAACAAGCAGAAACCCTAATAAAAACCACAATTCCATTCACAATAGTCACAAAAAATATGAAATACAAAAAATATGAAATATCAATGTGAAGTTAGGTTCGTAAAATGATTTGGGGAGAGTTCTATCCCTCCCCAAAGATGTGAAAGACCTCTACAATGAAAACTACAAAACACTGCTCAAAGAAATCAAAGATGACATGACCAAGTGGAAAAATATTCCATGCTTATGGATTAGAAGAATCAACATTGTGAAGATGTCTATCTTACCGAAAGCAATCTACAGATTCAATGCAATACCTATCAAATTACCAGCAACATTCTTCTCAGACCTAGAAAAGACACAGGAATTCATATGGAAACACAAACGACCAAGAGTAGCCAGAACAATCCTCAGCAAAAAAACAAAGCAGGTGGTATCACATTATCAGACTTCAAACTTTACTATAAAGCTACAATCATCAAAACAGCTTGGTATTGGTATAGGAACAGGAATATACATCAATGGAATAGAATTGAGATTCCAGAAGCAAAACTTCAATTTCTCAATCAACTCATCTTCAACAAAGCCTCTACCACCTACCACTGGGGAGAGGAGAACCTATTCGGTAAATGGTGCTGGGAAAACTGGATGACCACATGCAGAAGATTGAAACAGGACCCCTACCTATCCCCATATACAAAAATTAACTCCAAATGGATCAGAAACCTAAATGTAAAACCTCAAGCCATAAGAACCTTAGAAAATGAAGGACATACCCTCATGGAAATTGGAACTGGCATCCAATTCCTGAACAAAACCCAAAACCCACAGGCCATAAAGGATAAAATAGACAAATGGGACCTCATTAAACTGACAAGCCTCTGCAAAGCCAAAGAAACCATTAAGAGAGCAGGGAGACGGCACACAGACTGGGAAAAAGTATTTGCCAACTCTAGGTCTGACAAAGGCTTAACATCCTCGATCTACAAGGAACTGAAACGTACTGAAAAGAAGAAAACAAACAACCCCATTATAAAATGGTCAAAAGATATGAACAGACACTTCACAAAGGAAGACATCTGAGCAGCCAACAGACACATGAAGAAATCTTCAACCTCACTAATCATCAGGGAGATGCAAATCAAAACCAAACTGAGATACCACCTAACTCCAGTCAGAATGGCAATTATCAATAACTCAAAAAATAACAGTTGTTGCAGAGGGTGTGGTGAAAAGGGAACACTTCTACACTGCTGGTGGGGGTGTAAACTAGTGCAACATCTGTGGAAAGCAGTGTGGAGATTCCTAAAAGCTCTAAACATCAAACTCCTATATGACCCTGCAATCCCCCACTGGGAATATACCCTGAAGAACTCAAATCACTCTATAAAAAAGATACCTGCACATGAATGTTTATTGCAGCATTGTTCACAATAGCAAGAACCTGGAACCAACCACGCTGTCCATCAAAAGAGGACTGGATTTAAAATGTGGTACATATACATGATGGAATACTATATAGCCATAAAAAAGAATAAAATCATGAATTTCTCAGCAACCTGGATGGAACTAGAGTCTATAATACTGAGTGACCTCTCACAGAAACCAAGATCTGAGTATCACATGTTCTCACTCATATAGTGGACCTTTATCATCCAATGCACTACCATAAGAAAATGACTGACAGTGGTGGGAAACTATGGGGGGAGGGGAAGGGGGATGGGACTAATGGTAGTAAACATCTGTCTGGGGTTGGGGAGACACCTGTTATCAACAAGGGGGCCTATATGAAGCATAGTTGTATACCTAACCCTTAATTGTACCCCACAACATCATAATAAAAAATATTGATAAAAAAAAGAAATTGTATACCTAACCCTTAATTGTACCCCACAACATCATAATAAAAAATATTGATTTAAAAAAAAAAAGAAAACCTTCATTCAACGTCCCAAATCCATATACTCTCCTGAGTGGGCTACCCACAGAGAAGCAGGTCTACACTGTCCTAGATCTTAAGGATGCTTTCTTTAGTATCCTGTTGGCCAAGCAAAGTCAGTCCCTGTTTGCATTTGGATGGACTGATCCTGACAAGGGGGAAAGTGGCCAACTAACATGCCCCCCCCTCAGGGGTTCAAAAACTCTCCTACCTTGCTCAATGAAGCTCTTCATTGAGACTTCCAGGCCTACCACCAAAATAACCCCGGAGTAACTCTCCTGCAGAATGTAGATGACATGCTACTGGCTACAGAGTCAGAAAAAGACTGTTGCAAGCAACCAGACACTTGCTGAAAGAACTCCAAAGCTTGGGGTACCGGGTGTCAGCAAAAAAGGCTCAGCTCTGCACATCTACAGCTGTCTATCTTGGATATGTCCTCTAGGAATGTAAGAGAACCCTGTCTGGCCAGCACATCCAGGCCATCGCCAGTATCTCAACTCCAAAAAGCAAAAAGCAAACTCTGGAATTCTTAGGGGTGGTGGGGTACTTCCAGCTATGGATCCCAAAATTCACTGAGCTGGTCAGCCCACTATATAATATTATAAAAGGGCCGGAAGGTTTTCAATGGACTCAGGAAGAAGAAAAAGCCTTCCAGGCATTAAAAAAATGCCCTGGTATCAGCTTCGGTCTTGGCCCACTGGACATTGGGAAACCCTTCCACCTCTTCGTAGAAGAAAGGCGAGGCATCGTCTGGGGCATTTTAACCCAGAAACTAGGTCCATGGAAGAGGCCAGTGGCCTCTTTACCTGTTAGAAAAACTAGATCCAGTGGCTTCAGGATGGCCTGCCTGCCTGCGAGCCATTGCAGCTATAGCCACATTAGTAAAAAACTCAGATAAACTAACACTGGGGCAGGATATAATTATTACAGCCACACATGCAGTGGAAGCCCTCCTGCGAGGGGCTCTGGAAAAATGGATATCCAATGCCTGGATAACCCATTATCAAGCACTGCTTCTGGACCAGCCGCCATCAAGTTCCAGCACACCACAGCCCTAAATCCCACCACCTTGCTACCTGAAGGGGACCCCGCTGTGGTTCCCCATGACTGCCTCAAGATAACCAAATCTCTCCAGAAACTGCAACCAGACCTAATGGATGTCCCATAGACAAAGCCAGACTTAGCCCTCTTTTCGGATGGCAGTAGCTTCATGCAGGACAGAATCAGGTATGCGGGCACAGTGGTGGTCACATTGCAAAAAACCATATGGGCTGAACCCCTGCCCCAAGGAACCTCAGCTCAAAAAGCAGAATTAATTGCCCTAACAGAGGCTCTAAAAGCAGGCACAAGTAAAGCTGTTAACATATATACTGACAGTAGATATGCCTTTGTAACTGCCCACGTGCATGGGGCAATCTATAAGGAAAGGGGACTGCTTATGGCTGAAGGAAAAGGAATAAAAAATAAAACAGAAATCTTAAGCCTTCTAGCAGCAGTCTGGGCCCCAAAAAAGGTTGCCATAATCCATTGCTGGGGCCACCAAAAGGGAAACTCTGAGGAAACAACTGGCAACATACTGGTGGACCAAGCCATCAGGGATGCTGCACTTTACAGCACCACCTGTCTGCTGGCCCCTCCACTCCTGGTCCTGTGTGAACCTCCAACTTATACGAAAGAGGACCTCCTCACTGCACAAAAATTAAACACAACCACAAATCCAGATGGATGGCTGCAGCTCCAGGATGGTAGGACCTTGTCCCTTGGGTCCTAGGACAACAACTCCTACAGCAATTCCATGAGGGCATCCACCTAGGAAAAACTAAACTAACCGAACTTGTGAGGAAGGAAGGAATTCTTCCTTCCCCACCTGGACTAGCTGGCACAAGAACTCATCCAGGGCTGCATACCCTGTCAACAAACTAACAACGTTAAGGTCAGTGTATCCACCCAAGGGGTCTGAGATAGGGGATTAATCCCCAGGAGACATTGGAAAATAGATTTTACAGAGATAAGGCCTTGGTAATATGGATATGAATACCTACTGGTATTGGTAGACACCTTCTCGGGATGGGTCAAAGCATTTCCCACCAAAACTGAAACTGCTTCTGTTACAGTAAAAAACTCCTAAACAACATCATTCTGAGATATGGTCTACCCATCTCAATAGGCTCAGACAGTGGACCAACTTTTATTTCAAAGCTCACTGAAGGTATTGCAAAGGCCTTGGGGATAAATTGGAATTTGCACTGCACTTACCATCCCCAAAGTTCAGGGCAAGTAGAAAAAATGAATTAGACACTTAAGAAGACCTTAACTGAATTAACCTTGGAGACTGGCAAAAGAGAGGTAACACTCCTTCTCTATGACCTCCTAAGAGCCAGATGTACCCCCTAAGTAAAAGGCTTAACCCCCCTCAAAATCCTCTTTGGTTGGCCCCCGCCATTACTCCCAAAAATACGTTAGAAAATGCACTAGAAATGTCTAATCATAATCTGCTTTAGTCACTGCAGGCACTCCAAAAAGTCCATAAGGCTGTAACTGAAACTGTGCAAGCAGCCTTCCAGAAACCAGCTCTGGTAAACCCACACCCATTCCAGCCCGGAGACCAAGTTTGGATAAAAAGGCACAAAACTGAAGCCCTAACTCCAAAGTGAAAAGGTTGCCTCGTGGTAATCCTGACAACTCCTACAGCTGTGAAAGTCAGCAGCATCCATCCTTGGATCCACCATTCCCAAGTAAAGCAGGTCACTGTTTCACCAGAACACAAGGAGCCAGAACCAATGGAAACGGAAAGTCATCAAACCAGCTGCCGGAAACCATCTTCTAAAGATAAGACTTGTGTGGGCCCCAGTCTCTTAATTCTAGTCCTAATAAACCTCCCCCAGTATAAGGCCTACCAACCTTATCCACAGTATCACTATGTCCCAGGAAACTACTCTTGAGAGGTAAGAGATACTGTCACGGGGTCTGTACTTTCCACCTACAGTGGAAGTGGGCAACCTATTTTTAATTTTTACCTTTGTAACCTACAGCCTAACTTACCAGCTAGCTGGTGCTCTACTCTAAATTACCAAAAAACGCTTGCAACCCATGACTTTTATGCCTGCCCAGCAACCAGGCCTGCCCACTGCCACAAATCGGGGCAGTTTCATTGTGCTACATGGGGCTGTGAAGCTATTGCCCCTTGGGGAAATAAAGACCCCTACATAGACCTTCGCAGGCAAAAGCCCACTTCCCCTTGTACTCAAACTAGAACTTGCAACCTGCTAAAACTCACTATTATACACTGGGATGCTTTCAGCATCCGGAGAGTATGGGAAATGGGCAAAACATGGGGACTCAGGTTGTATCTCGTGGGGCTTGATCCTGGAATGTTGTTTACCATACAAAGAAAGGCTGTCCCCCACACCCTCACTCCTGTAGGTCCTAATCACAATCTAATTCTCCAAAAGCCTGACTCCTACCCAACCCGGGAGCCTCAAATGCTGGTACACTCCTACCCAACTATGGGAGCAAGCTCCCCTCCCCCATCTACCCTGCCTGGGAATAATAATCACTTCCTTTCCATGCTATCAGCTGTTTACGGACTTGCCAATGCTACACGCCCCAACTTAGCCAAAGACTGTTGGTTATGCCTGGATCCTCGTCCCCCTTATTACATAGAAATTATAGTTAACTCCTCAACATTATATAATAGGCAACACAGAAAAGCACATACATATTCTCAACCTTACTGCAGTCCAGTCCCAGGGACCATGCCCTTGGGGAGAAAACTCAGCTCGCACCTTAGGGGACCTCCAAGAATGTGGAACTTGTCTTAAATCCCCCACCTATGATAACAGCAACTCCCCCTACCAAATATTTTGTGAATCCTCTCCTGAGGTAAACATTTCAAAGTTACAATATCCTGAAAATCCTCACAAGGCCATTGCCCCCACCACCACCTGGTTTGCCTCACACAGGGTATAACACCATGTGTTGCCTGGAGTACTTTAAGGATGCCTCAGAAATCTGTATCCTAGTGCACATATTACCCCAGGTATACATCTATGAAGGAACTGAGGGATGAGAGCACCTTGGGCTCATAACTCTTGAATGGTAAAAAAAGAGCAGTTCCTATATTAGTGTCTCTCCTTGTAAGTCTAGGAATTGCAGGATCAGTGGCAATGGGTGCAGCTTCTCTAGTCATAGGAGAACTAAGCAAACATGTTGATGCCGACCTAAGTCTCCTTGCATCAAGCATATCCTGGCTGGAGCAACAAGTAAATTTGCTAGCAGAAGTTGTACTCCAAAACAAAAGGGGCTTAGACCTCCTCTTCCTAAAACAAGGAGGACTATGCATGGCCCTAGGAGAAACATGTTGCTTCTATGCAAACCAGTACAGAGTAATGCAAGATTCTCTAGCCCTAGTAAGAAAAAATCTCAAGCAAAGAGTGTTACAGAGACAAGCCTCAGGAAATTGATATCAATCTCTCTTTTCCTGGTCTCCCTGGTTACAACCCTAGTCTCAGCAGTTGCAGGACCACCCCTATTACTCCTAATAGGCATTACTGTAGGGCCATGCATAATTAAAAGCCTCCTAAATTATATTAAAAATAGCATTCTACCTGTAAAAATGATGGTCTTTAGAGCCCACTATAACCCCCTGTACAAAGAGTCAACAATTTGACTCTAGGAACAACTAAAAGGGGGGAATGAAGAAAGGCCAAAAAGGCTAAGAAAATAAAATGGCAGTAGTTAGGCTTAGCTGACCTTTTACCCAGTTAAACGTTCTTCTTGGAAATCGAAAGTAGCACATGCTGGCTATGCTTGATTGGTTAACTGGCTTCTTCTGCTTCTGTAAACCCTGCTGGTGCTGCTTGATTGACTGATATCTAGGCCACCAGGATGCTGTGATTTGGCCATTTGAGAAATGCCAAGAAAATCAGTCCTTGCCATGATGTAGTTTTACCCTGCTTAAGCCAGTCCCTTGCTGCAAGACAGGGCCCTCGCTCTGGGACTTGCATGTCCAGCGAGTGGTCACCAATTGGCTAAACCTTGACTAATAAACCTCTCAGTTGTTTTATGCAACTCTGTGTCTGAGTCTCTTAACTGAGCGTTCAGACTCTACTTCTGTACAGCACTTTAACAAAGAAAGGAAATTGCTGAATTGCCTTTGAAGCAAGATGAAAGAAAACCTTAGATGTTCCCAGTGATGTTAAAGAGAAAACACAATCGTGGAGGTTTCAAAACTATATGCATTATAAATGATGGAAGGTTGTGTGATCATCTGTGGCAGTTCAGAGAACAATACATAGTTGGACTGTAACAAGCCTGAAACTTGCTTTGGGGTTCCCTTATTAGAAGAGTTCTTTGCTGGGCAATAGGGATTATTAGGTTTAAGAAGAAACACCTACATGCTACCTATTTATCAGGAGGATGATCTACATCAAAGTTTAAAAATTCAGTAGGACAGAGGAAAGGCTCAAAGCTTCATGAAGAATTAAAAACTTATGCACTTTAACTGCAGCTTAAAGCCCAAGATAATTTTGCTCCCAGAATTAAAATAGGTAAGGCCAAATAATTTAAGACTACGCATTGCATTGCTGAGGAATTGAAATATGTGAAATTCCAAACAACATTGCTGGGTCAGTTTTTGTATAAACACAAAAAAAATTCTTCTCCCTAGGAAAGTTAAAACAATTTGTTATGGAAACATGGCATGATTGCTGGAGGATAGAATGTTAATATTATGTCATGGGATTCACAAACGGAAGCACTTTCAGTAACATGTAAATTTTTTGTTAATTCATATATCAATAATCCCTTTATTTATTTTTTAATTTTTTTCATTTTAAAGATGTGGGTGCAGGGTTCCGGTAAGATGGCGACACCATAGGGGGACTTGTGAGATTCTCCGAATGTGAGTTCCCAAAAAGACTCTTACTTTTCTTCTCCCATCCCCCAGCCTAGCACCAGCCGCACTGGTCCAAGGCCTGGGGACTTTCGGTCCCATGCAGGGCTGGATATTGTGGCCCCCCTGCTGCTGCTATTCCACCATACGTGACTCCCACCTCCATGGGAGTCTCGGGTCTCGGCTCCCTCTCTGGTTACATCATCTCTCACCCAGCAACCAGCACCAAGCCACCAGTCACTCAGGGAGTCTCTGGGTGCCCACCCTCAGAGACACTGGTCACATTCCTGGCTGAAGTACCCCGCGGGGGGCCCAGGGCCCACTCTCGCCACTCACCACCTGCCCTTTAGAGCTTTGGAGCTCTGGAGCTCTGGGGCCACCCTGGCTGAGGCACTCAGAAGTTGACCCCAAGCTTGGGGACCCAGACAAGTGGAGAGAAATGTATCTGCGAACGTGAAACTGCCTCGGCCATTCTCCAAGCAGAGATTTTCATTGCCCCGCCTACCTATCAACAACCCCCACCTCAGTTCCTAAGGTAACGTCGCTAAACAGGAGACAAAGCCCCACCCCTACACTGAATCAGACAAAAGCAACTCCCAGGCAGCAGGCTAAAAAAAAAAAAAAAAACCCAAACTGCAAGTAAATCTAGCTGCCTGCAACGAAAAACAAAGGGAAGAGGCCAGAGATCAGCTGAAGTGACTTTAGTCTGATCTCTTATTTTGACTTTAGATTTTATCATTTTGACTTTTGTCAAATGATAACTTTTGTTATCACTTTTGTTGTTTGATTCTGACTTACACTGTTTCATGATTTTATTGATCTGTCTCTGTGTAGCTACCAGTATTCTTTAGGGAATGTTTCTTACATGTCTTTTTTCACTTCTCTCTGGTCTTGTGTCTCTTTCTCACCTGATAGTTGGTATGTATGTCTGTTTTCCCTCTTACCCTTCTCTCTTTCTAACTTCCTATTGACCCCCCATTCCTCAATTATTTTCCTCTTTTATACCCCCTTTTAATCTAGGGTCCAAGCCTACATACTGCTGCATGGACAGATTGTAAGGCAGAGGGAAATAGGTTCCAGTGTGCTCATACACCTCTTGGTGGATGCTAGAATCAGCATATACATTCTGAACCACAGCTTCCCCCTCAATTAAACCTCAAAACTGCAAAAAGTACAGCCCACAGCCCACACACCAACCTCAAAAGTGAACAAAGCCAGAAGACCCTCATTAGGAAGAACAGGATATTGCAGAAGTGAAACAAGAGCAACCCCACCTTCCCTCAAAAACAGAATTAAAGAAGGGGAGGGAAAGGGGGAGAGAGAGAAAAATCTACACAAATGAAGAAAAACCAAAAGAAGAGTATGGGTCTCTCCCAGACTCCTGGAAGGGAAGACACTGAGAAAAAAGACTTCAGAAGGCAAACAATAAAGATCACCCAGAATGAAGGGCCTCAAACTACAAACCTAGATATCAAGACATTAATGGAGAGATTAAAAAGAATTGAGGAGACACAAGAAGAAACTAGGAAGGAGCTGATATCTGAGATAATAGTAATGAAGAATACTGTGAACGAAATAAACTAATAAGCATGAAAAGCAGAATTACCAAAGCAGAAGAAAGAATCTCAGAGCTTGAGGATCAAAATATAGAACTAACCCAAACTCTTAAAAACACAGAAAATAAGCTCCAAAAGACAGAACAAAACCTTCAAGAGATGAGTGATTACTTCAAGAGACCGAACCTGAGTAATTGGCCTTCCTGAGGCAGAAAGAGAGACAGAGACCACACTGGAACAAACTTTCCATGAGATCATTCAAGAAAACTTCCCGTATCTAATCAGTGATGCAAAAATTCAAACACAAGAGATTCAGAGAACCCCTGCAAGACAACAAATGAGAAGACCAACTCCTAGACATAAAATAATTCACCTAAACAAAGTAGGCATAAAAGAAAAAATTCTAAAGGCAGCAAGAGAAAAAGGCCAGATCACCTACCATGGAAGATCAATTAGAATAGCATCAGATTTATCTACAGAAACCCTGCAAGCTAGGAGAGTTTGGAGCCCTATCTTCAAAGTCCTAAAAGATAAAACAACTTCAACCAAGAATAAGCTACCCGGCCAAGCTAAGCTTCATCAGCAAGGGACAATTAAAATTTTTCCCAGATATCCGATCCCTAACAACTTATGCTGCCACCAAACCACCTCTACATGAAACACTTAAGAAAGTACTAAACACAGAAGGAAAGGGAAAAAGAACAATGTTCTTCACAAGAGTACAGGAAAAAGAATAAAATACACATGAACCAACCCCAAAACCAAAAGAAAGACAAAAAAACCAAGTGGAAGAACAACAACTCTATAAGAAATCTATGATAGGGATGAACTCTCCCATTTCAATACTTAGCCTGAATGTGAATGAACTAAATGCACCACTGAAAAGACATAGATTGGCAAAATGGATAAAATATCACCAGGCAACAATATACTGCCTTCAATAGACCCATCTCACTAGAAAGGACATACACAGACTCAAAATAAGAGGATGAGAAACAAATTTTCAGGTGAATGAAACACAAAAGAAAGGAGGAGTCGCAATCCTAATTTGAGACAAAATACTATTTAAGGTATAAAAATTTAAAAAGGTACAGAGGGCCACTACATAATGATAAAAGGTTCACTCCATCAAACAGAAATATCTATCCTAAACATATATGCACCCAACATAGGTGCGCCAACTTTCGTAAAGCAACTTCTAGGAAAACAAAACAAAAATATTGACTCTAACACCATCATAACTGGGGACTTTAATACCCCACTCACAACCCTAGACAGATCATCAGGACAAAAAATCAGTAATGAGATCTGGAACCTCAATGTGACTCTTGACCAAATGGACTTAATTGATACCTACAGAAAACTCCATCCAAAGACCACAGAATACACATTCTACTCATCACCACATGGAATGCATTCTAAGATCGACCGCATAATTGGCCATAAATCAAGCATAAGTAAATTTAAAAGGACCGAAATTCTACCATGCAACTTCTCGGATCAGAATGGAATAAAAATAGACATTAACACCAACAAGGTCCCCCCAAAACCCACAAAGACATGGACACTAAACAGCATGATGCTAAATAACTCCTGGATCAATGATGAAGTCAAAAAGAGATCAAAAGATACCTGGAAACAAAGGAAAATGAAGAAACATCTTACCAAAAATCTCTGGGATGCCATGAAAGCTGTAGAGAGAGGGGAATTCATATCTTTACAAACACACATGAAGAAAAGGGAAGGATCACAAATTAACAGCCTAACTAGTCACCTAAGAAAGATGGAAAAGCAAGACCACCAAAACCCTAACTTCAGTAGAAGAATTCAGATCACCAAAATAAAAGCCCAAATCCAGGACATAGAAGACAAAAAAAAATACAAAAAATAAATGAAACAAAAAGCTGGTTCTTCGAAAGGATAAACAAGATCAATGGTCCCCTAGCTAGACTTACCAAGAAAAATAGAGAAAAAGCCCAAATAAACACAATCAGAAACACAAAAGATGAAGTCACATCTGACCCTGAAGAAATACAAAAGATCATTAGAGACTACTACGTACACTTGTATGGAAACAAACTTGAAAAACTTAAGGGAATAGAGGACTTTCTGACAACACACAACCTACCTAGGTTGAAACAAGAAGATATTGAGACCCTAAATAGACCAATAACAATCAAGGAAATCAACTACATAATAAGAAAACTACCTCCAAAAAAAAGCCCTGGTCCAGATGGCTTTCCAGCAGAATTCTATAAGACATTTAAGGAGGAGCTGATACCAATCCTAATGAAGGTATTCCAGGCGATTGAAAAAGATAGAACTCTCCCCAAATCATTTTACAAAGCCAACATCACATTGATACCCAAGCCAGGTAAAGATCCAACAAAGAAAGAGAACTACAGGCCAATATCTTTGATGAACATAGATGCTAAAATTCTCAACAAGATCCTAGCAAACCGGATTCAACAATACATCTCAAAAGTCATCCATCATGACCAAGTAGGCTTCATACCTGGGATGCAAGCCTGGTTCAACATTCATAAAACCATAAATGTAATTAAATACATGAACAGATGTCAAAACAAAAACCACATGATTATATCATTAGATGTAGAAAAAGCTTTTGATAAAATCCAGCATGGCTTCTTGATAAAAACCCTCGAACATCTAGGCATATGGGGAACATACCTCAAAATAGTAAGAGCCATCTAGAGAAACCCACAGCCAGCATACTCCTAAATGGACAAAAATTGGAACAATTTTCCCTGAAAACTGGAATAAGACAAGGATGCCCACTCTCACCGCTCCTGTTCACCATAGTATTGGAAGTCCTGGCTCAAGCAATCAGAGAAGAGGAGGCAATCAGGGGTATCCAAATAGGGAAAGAGGGAGTCAAATTATCTCTCCTTGCAGACGATATGATTGTGTACCTTGAAAACCCAAGAGAATCTGTCAAAAACCTCCTTACACTGATAAAGGACTTTGGCAAAGTCTCAGAATACGAAATAAATGTGCAAAAGACAATTGCATTTCTTTACACCAATAATAAACAAACAGAAACCTGAATAAAACCCAAAATTCCATTCACAATAGCCACAAAAAAAATGAAATACTTTGTCATCTCCCTAACCAGAGATGTGAAAGACCTTTACAATGAAAACTACAAAACACTGCTCAAAGTAATCAAAGATGACACAAACAAGTGGAAAAATATCCCATGCTCATGGATTGGAAGAATCAACATTGTGAAGATGTCCATCTTATCTAAGGCAATCTACAGATTTAATGCAATACCCATCAAATTACCAGCAACATTCTTCTCAGACCTAAAAAAAACAACACATGAATTCATATGGAAACACAAATAACCAGGAATAGCCAGAACAATCCTCAGCAAAAAAAAAAACAAAGGTGTTATCACATTACCAGACTTCAAACTCTACTATAAAACTACAATAATCAAAACAGCTTGCTATTGGTATAGGAACAGGCATATAGACCAATGGAATAGAATTGAGATTCCAGAAGCAAAACCTCAATTTCTCAACAAACTCATCTTTGACAAAGCCTCCACCACCTACCACTGGGGAGAGGAGTACCTATTCAGTAAATGGTGCTGGGAAAACTGGCAGACCACATGCAGAAGATTGAAACAGGGCCCCTATCTCTCACCATATACAAAATTAACTCCAAATGGATCAGAGACCTAAATGTAAAACCTCAATCCACAAGAACCTTAGAAAATGAAGGACATACCCTCATGGAATTCGGAACAGGCATCCAATTCCTGAAAAAAACCCAAAACCCACAGGTCTTAAGAGAGAAAATAGACAAGTGGGACCTTATTAAACTGATAAGCTTCTGCAAAGCCAAAGAAACCATCAAGAGAGCAGAGAGACAGCCTACAGACTGGTAAAAATTATTTGCCAACACCAGGTCTGACAAAGGCTTAAGATCCTGGTTCTACAAGGAACTAAAACATGCTGAAAAGAAAAAAACAAACAACTCCAGTATAAAATGGGCAAAAGATATGAACAGACACTTCACAAAAGAAGACATCCGAGCAGCCAACAGATACATCAAGAAATGTTCAACCTCACTAATCATCAGGGAGATGCAA
Organism: Cephalopachus bancanus; assembly: GCA_027257055.1. Classification (NCBI taxonomy): domain Eukaryota; kingdom Metazoa; phylum Chordata; class Mammalia; order Primates; family Tarsiidae; genus Cephalopachus; species Cephalopachus bancanus. The sequence continues at coordinate 2,245,180 of JAPVLO010000007.1, forward strand.
ATCAAAACCACACTGAGATACCACCTAACTCCAGTCAGAATGGCAATTATCAACAACTCAAAAAATAACACCTGCTGGAGAGGGTGTTGTGAAAAGGGAACACTTCTACACTGTTGGTGGGAGTGTAAACTAGTGCAACCTCTGTGGAAAGCAGTGTGGCAATTCCTAAAAGCTCTAAATATTGACTTCCCATATGACCCTGCAATCTCCCTACTGGGAATATATCCTGAATAACTCAAATCACTCTATAAAAAAGATACCTGCACACGTATGTTTATCGCAGCATTGTTCACAATAGCAAGAACCTGGAGGCATGTTGTCCATCAAAGAGGACTGGATGAAAAAAAATGTGGTACATATACACGATGGAATACTACACAGCCATAAAAAAGAACAAAATCATGAATTTCACAGCAACCTGGATGAAACTAGAGTCTATAATACTGAGTGACCTCTCACAGAAACAAAGATCCAAGTATCACATGTTCTCACTCATATAGTGGACCTTGAACATCCAATATAATAATATAAGAAAATGACTGACAGTAATGCAAAACTATGGGGGGGGAGGGAGATGGGATTAACGGTAGTAAATATCTGTCTGGGGATGAGGAAACACCGCTTATCAACAAGGGTGACTGAAGAAAATGTATTTGTATACCTAACCCTTAACTGTACCACACAATATCATAATAAAAATATTGATTATTAAAAAAATAAAAAGTAAAAACATAAAATAAATATGTGGGTACAATTCAGGGTTAGGTATACAAATGTTCATTATACAGGTGCCCTTGTTGATGGAGTGTACCCTCATCCCCTTCCAATTTCCCACTACTGCCAATCTCACCCCGTTTCCTGGCTGTTTCCCACTCCTGCCAATATCTTTCTTATAGTGTTACAATAATTGTTCAAGGTTCACTTATGAATGAGAACATGTGGTAATCAGTTCTTTGTTTCTGCAATAGTTTTCTCAGTATTATAGATTCTAAGTGTATTGTGTGTATGCACCACTTTTTATGTCACCCTCTTTTGATGGGCAACACGATTGGTTGATGATTTCACTATTGTGAAAAATGTGACAATAAACATGTGTGTGCAGGTATCTTTTTAATAGAGTGATTTGAGTTCCACTGGGTATATTTCCAGTAGGGAAATAGCAAGGTTTTAAGGAAAGTCAATTTTTAGATATTTTTTAAAATGCCAAACTGTTCTCCACAAAGTTCATTCTAGTTTACACTTCTGCCAACACTTTGCAAAATCCAATTTAAAACATAGTTTTTCTCTTTTTTCTGAGAGACTGTTGCACAATTGAAATGGTGCATTCATGAGAACTTGGCCAAGTTGTGTTCAAATCTACGTTGATGCTAATCAACTGAAGGCCCCCACATTAGCTGTGCAGTTTCACTCTAGGTAATAATTTGGCATAGCAGAGATTTCTATTTCCTTAAAACACAGCAAGAAAAAGTAAGCAAACTAACCAGGTTTTTCCTTCATTTGTCACCAAAAAGTGGCAGATGAATCAACCCATTCAAACAGTTTGCATGTAAACAATTAGTATAACACCACATTCTTTTTTCTTTTATTTGTTTATTTGACTCTTGAAGTATTTGGAAGTAAATTACTTTTACAAAGAAGAAAGATTGTCAAATTGCCTTTGATGGAAGCTTAAAGAAAACCTTAGATGCTCCTGGTGACGTTAAAGAGAAAACACAAACGTCTTTTGGCAAAATATATAAGATAATGTGGTGTGATCATTGGCACCTGTTCTGAGAAGAAAGCATGGTTGAACTCAAAGTCTAAAACATATTCTTGAGTTCAATTGCCACAAAAGGACTCACTAGGTAATAGAGCTCATTAGGCTTAAGGAGATACCTGCTTGTTACCTACTTCTGGGCTTACTTGGAGGCTGTCTCCTAATTACCTCAGTAGGTTGAATCTAGGTCAAGGGAGAAAAAGACAGAAGGAATGAATATTGGCTCAAGGCTCCATGAAGAGTTAAAAACTCATGCCATTTACTCTAACTGCAGCTTCAGGATTTAGATTATTTTTCTCATGAAACAAAATTAGGCAAACTCATAGTATTTATGACTACACATTTCATTGAATCACAGATGGGAATATGTGGCACCCCAAACAAAGCTTATAGTACAATTTTTAAATGTACAATTAAAAGTTCCTTCTGCTAGGAAATCTGTGGAGAGAGAAGAAAGTCCATATGGAAACATGGTTGGTATAATAGAGTGCTCCACTGGTAATATATCATTAGTATTAAGGAGAAATACCTGTGTGCTAACAACTCCTGGACTTTATTGGAGGCTGCTTCATAATTGCCTCAGTAAGCTGAGTCTTGGACAAATGTGAAAAACTCAGAAGGAATGAGCATAGCTTTCCCAAGTAGATATCATAGTTTCATTAAAACATAGCAGAAAAAATAAAATTAGCTAACCAGATTTTTCTGCATTTGCCACTGACAGGATGAATTCACCAATTGATAAAAAGTTACAGCCTACTGAATCTTAAACTACCCTCATTTTTCTCTTATCTATTTATTTATCTATTTATGTATTTGGAAGTAAGTACAATTCTTTCACAAACAATGGAGATTGCTAAATTGCCTTTGACTAGAGCTGGAAAAAAAGCTTAGATGTTCCCAGTGGAGTTTAGATGAAAACAAAAAATGTTCATGTTGGCAGATACTAGATATAATAATCATGGAATATGGTGTGATCATTTTTGTCAGCTCGGGAAATACAGCATGGGGGGACTTCAGCTATGTCAAAAAAAAAACCTGCTCTGGATTTCTCTTGCCAGAAGAATTCTTTGCTTGGTAATAGAGATCATTAGGCTTAAGAGGCAACATCTATGTGTTACCTTCTTCTGTGTTTACTTGGAAACTGTTTTCTAATTACCTTAAAAAACTGAATCTGCCTCAAAAGTCAAAGAGTCAGAACTAATGAAGATAGGCTGAAGACTCCATGAATAGTTAAAAACACAGGTCCTTTAACTGTAGCTTAAGGCTCTAGCTTATTTCATTCCTGAATTAAATTTGGCAAGTCCATAGTATTTAAGCTTAAACATTTCATTGTTTCAGAGATCAAAATATGTGAAACTTCTAATAAAGCCACTAAGTCCATTTTTGTAAAATTACAAAGGGAAGCTCCTTCCTTCTATACAAGTTAAGAGGAAAGATCACAGTCCCTTATGGAAACATGCTTTATATCTTTGGAGCTAGAGTATTATGATTATTTCATAGGATTCACAATAGAAGCAATTTTCACACCAAGCAAGTTAAAACGTAATTTTTATCTTGGAAATGTGTTGCCCAATGATAATCGTGCATTCACTGGGAATGGGAAAGTCCCCTACAAATCTACATTGATGCTAACATGCTTAAACATGCTCCACATTAACTTAGTAGCTTCACTCTAGATAATAGTTTGGCAAAGCAGATATCATGATAATTTTACAGGATAGTGTGGAAAAAAAAATTTTTTTTAACTAACCAAGCTTTTCTTCATCTGAAAACTGACAAGTGGCAGATGGATCCACTCATTCAAACAGCTTGAAGTAGAACAAATTGAGTCTAACAACATACTCTTCTTTCATTTATTTATTTATTTATTTAAGTATTTGGAAATAGTACAACATTGTAGAAAAGAAATGGGATTGCCAAATTGCCTTGGAAGTAAGATGAAATAAAACCTTAGATTTTCCCAGTAATGTTAAAGAGAAAACACAAATGTGGAGGTTGCAAAACTCTATATATCATAAAGGACAGAACGTTTTGTGATCAATTGTGTCAGTTCAGAGAAAAAAGCGCAATGGGAACCAGCAAAGCCTGAAACTACCTCTGGAGTTCCCTTGTCAGAAGAGTGCTTCATTGTGCAACAGGGATTATTATACCAATGAAGAAATACCTGTGTGCTACATATTTCTGCATTTAATTTGATGCTGCTCCCTAATTACCTCAGGAAGTTGATCTAGGTCAAAGTTTAAAAACTCTGAAGGAGAGGAGAAAGACTCAAGGTTTCATGAAGAATTAAAAACTTATCCACTTTACTTTAACTGCAGGTTAAAGCCCAAGATAATTTCACTCCTGGAATTAATTTAGGCAAGGCCAAATAATTTAAGACTTCACAAGGTCACTTTTTGTATAAGTACAAAAAAATTCTTCTCCTTAGGGAAGTTATGAGGAGAGAACACAGTCCCTTGTGGAAGCATGGTTTGTATGCTGGAGTGCAGAATATTAATACTATATCATGTGGTTCAGAAAAGAAAGCACTTTTAGCAGCATGTTATTTATTTATTCATATATCAATACTCCCTTTTTTAATTTTTAATTTTAAAGATGTGAGTACAATTCATGGTTAGGTATACAAGTGTTCATTATGTAGATACCCTTATTGATGGGGTGTGCCCTCCCTCCCCAGGCAGTTTCCCACTCCTTCCAATCCCTTTATTATAGTATTACAATAATTATTCAACGTCTGCTTATAAGTGAGAATATATGATACTCAGTTCTTTGTTTCTGTGATAGATCATTCAATATCATAGACTCTAATTGCACCATGTATATGTGTCACATTTTTTATGCAGTCCTCTTTTGATGGGCAGCATGTTTTGTTTGAAGCTTTTGCTATTTTGAATAATGCTGCAATACTCATGTGTGTTCAGGTATCTTTTCCATAGTGTGATTTGAGTTCCACTGGGTATATTCCAAGTAGGGTTGCAAGGTCTTAAAAAAAAAGTTGATTATTGGATATTTCAGGAAGTGCCAAACTGTTTTCCAGAGGGCTTGTACTAGTTTATCCTCCCATCAACACCTTCAACACATAATTCAGAACATAGTTTTTCTCTTTTTTTCCCTGAGACATGTTGCTCAGTGGTAAACAGTGCATTCTTTGGTCTGTGGCAAAGTTGCATAAACCTACGTTGTTGCTAATCAGCTGAAGGCCTCCACAATACCTGTGTAGCTTCACTCTAGATAAGAGTTTGGCATAGCAGAGATTCAAGCTTCTTTAAAGCATAGCAAGAAAAAAATATATAAACTAACCAGTTTTTTTCCTTCATTTGTTACCAACAAATGGCAGATGGATGCACCCATTCAAACAGTTTGCCATATAAACAGTGAGTCAACCCCCACACTTTTATTTCTATTTTTTCATTTAACTCTTTATGTATTTGGAAGTAAGTAAATTACTTTTACAAAGAAAAGAGTCTGTCAAATTACCTTTTAAGGATGCTGAAAGAAAACCTTATATGTTCCCACTGATGTTAAAGAGAAAACACAGATATGCATGTTGGAAGTCTTTTGGCATAATACCTAATGGAATGTGATGAGATAATTGGCTCCAGTTCAGAGAAGAAAGTGTGGTTGGGCTCTAGCAATGTCTAAAACATGCTCTTAATTTTCCTTGCCACAAAAGTACTACACTATGCAATAGAATTCATTCGGCTTAAGGAGAAATTCCTGCATGCTACCTACTTGGGGTTTAGTTGAAGACTGCTTTCTAATTACCTCAGGAGGCTGAATTTAGGTCAAAGGTGAAAAAGACAGGAAGGAATGAAGATTGGCTCAAGGCTCCATGAAGAGTTAAAAACTCATACCCTTTACTCTAACTGCAATTTCAGGATTTACATTATTTCACTCATGGAATTGAGGTGGCAAACTCAGTATTTATGACTGCACATTGCATTGTTTTGGGAATAGAAATATGTGAAACCCCAAACATAGTTGCTAGGTCAATTTTTTTCAGGGAGAAAATTTATTTTGACTTTTTCAAAAATATCAGGAACTATGAAAAACATACCGAAAATCTGGCTGTACCAAAAGCAAAATACAAATAAAAATAACATTTGAAAACCATGTTTAACCTTAGAGAAAAACGTTTTAAAATACAAAGTTTAACACTCTCCTCCATAAAGCAAAACAAGTTTACTTAACCACAACACTCAAGTTTTGTTTTTTTTTAACTGACATAATTTTTACAATAAAAAGTTAAAAGAAAAAAAGCACTCAATTTCCATCCTGAAATCGCATCATTTACAAAATAGCATGCTCAAATGTCAAGAAAATAAAATTGATAAATCTAAAAACAAATCTTTTAATTAATGAATTCAGATTCCAACAGACTAGTATTTTATGTCTGTTGGAAAAGAATAGCTTGCATCACACCCGGACCTTACAAAATACAAATAAATATAAAAGTCAATTAAAAACAAACTATAAAATGAAAATATTTCTGTAGAGTAGAAGCTTTCACAAAATAAAAGGGACCCAGTTCCATAGAGTTGTATGTTCTATAGGCACATGACCAAGTTTATTCCCAGAGTCCTTTTGTCTTGCACTTTCAAAATAAAAGTATCTTTGTCTAGGAGCAAGACCACTAAAGGTACCAAAATCCTATATTCCCTGTTCCCCTGAATGATACACTAATAATAGTCTTATCAATCCTCTTAAGATGACTTCAACCTCATAAAGAATTAACATTCTAAACATCTGAAGATATACAAAGAGAGTCCTGCCTATTTTCTCTTTGCCCCTCTCAAATTCTTCTAGTCTGGTTTACCAAGCAGACCACTAGCTAGAAGGATAAAAATATACTCCTATGTTCACTAGCCATTAAAATAACATAGCCACTTCTGTGGGGCAACAACATTTACACTACTTCCTAACTTTTTAAAAGAATAAACCCATCCCCAAATCTAATTTTATAGCCTCTTAATCTCAATTTAGACAGTTTCACAGACTTTGTTGGTGTCTGTCTCTTCCAGCCTTTTTCAATTGTTTTAAACAGGAGGAGACTTTGAAAAACTTCTGAATTCAGGAAACTACTGCAGGGAACTTTCTGGTATGTAAGTGTGAGCACTAAGTTGAAGAACACTCTTATTTCTTTTTTCTTCATCCCCAAAGAATTTTATTCATTTATTTATTAATCATATTTTTTATTTTAAAATTGTGGGGTAGAGTTAAGTGTTGGGTATACAAATATGCATCGTTCAGGCACCCTTGTGGATAAGGGGTGTCTCCCTGTCCCCAGACAGATATTGACTACCGTTAATCCCACCTCTCTTCCCCTCCCTACCTCCCTATAGTTTCCCACCACTGTCAATCCTTTTCTTATAGTATTATGATAGATGTTCAAGGTCCGCTATGAGTGAGAACATGTGATACTCAGATCTTTGTTTCTGTGGGAGATCACTCAGTATTATAGGTTCTAGTTCCATCCAGGTTGCCGTGAAATTCATGATTTTGTTCTTTTTTATGGCTGTGTAGTATTCCATCATGTATATGTACCACATTTTTTTAAATCCAGTCCTCTTTTGATGGACAGCATAGTTGGTTCCAGGTTCTTGCTATTGTGAACAATGCTGTGATAAACATACATGTACAAGTATCTTTTTTATAGAGTAACTTGAGTTCTTCAGGGTATATTCCCAGTAGGGGGATTGCAGGGTCATATGGGAGGTCAATATTTAGAGCTTTTAGAAATCGCCACACTGCTTTCAATAGAGGTTGCCCAAGTTTACACTCCCACCAAGAGTGTAGAAGTGTTCCCTTTTCACCAAACCCTTTCCAGCAACTGTTAATTTTTGAGTTATTGATAATTGCCATTCTGACTGCAGTTAGGTGGTATCTCAGTGTAATTTTAATTTGCATCTCCTTGATGATTAGTGAAGTTGAACATTTCTTTTTTGTTTGTTTTTTTTGGTTTTTTTTTAGTTGGAGTCTCACTCTGTCACCCAGACTGGAGTGCAGTGGCCGCTCCCGGCCACCGCAGCCTCGCCTGCTGGGCTCCAGCGATCCTTCCACCTCAGCCTTCCAAGTAGCTGGAATTACAGGCATGCACTACCACGCCCAGCTGATTTTTTGATTTATTGTAGAGATGAGGTCTCGCTGCCCAGGCGGGTCTTGAATCCGCGGGCTCAGGCAATCCACTTACCTCAGCCTCCCAAAGGCGCAGGATTACAGGCTGAGCCACCGAGCCCGGCTTGAACATTTCTTCATGTGTTTGTTGGCCACTCGGATGTCTTCCTTTGAGAAGTGTCTGTTCATAACTTTTGCCCACTTTGTAATGGGGTTGTTTGTTTTTTTCTTTTCAGCGCATTTGAGTTCCTTGTAGATCCAAGATGTTAGGCCTTTGTCAGATCTGGAGTTGGCAAATACTTTTTCCTAGTCTGTGGGTTTTCTCCCTGCTCTCTTGATGGTTTCTTTGGCTTTGCAGAAGCTTGTCAGTTTAATGAGGTCCAGCTTGTCTATCTTATCTCTTATGGCCTGTGTGTTTTGGGTTTTGTTCAGGAATTGGATGCCAGTTCCAATTTCCATAAGGGTGTGTCCTGCATTTTCTAAGGTTCTTATGGTTTGAGGTTTTACATTTTGGAAGGACACTCCTATTTCACAGAAATCCACAACTGTGAGACCAGGGCTGAGTTCTTTCTCTTCCCTAAGAGGCAAAATCTTAGGCTGAGTAGGTTTAGAGAAAACATTCCTCATTTATTCATACACTAGTGCTGGAAAAAGGAGAGAAAATGCTATTTAATTTGGTTTTGCTGTTCCTCCAGGTGGATTCTAGCAAGGTCTGATGTTTGATCTTTCACACCCAAACCCAAATGGCAGCAATATTTCAAGAATTCCTTTGGCAAGGTGATTGTTCCAGAGTCAGTTTCTTTTTAAACCTAAGACTCCTGTCACTTTAAGGAAAAGTTTTTTTTTCTCTGGGACCTTGCAAAAATGTGTTTATTTGTTCAGCGATAAAAAAAGTCTGCTAAATAAGCTAGTTTCTGTAGCCAGTATTCATTTTCAATGCACTAAGCAAAACCTGGCATACTTGTTTCTTATAAGTGTTTTGACAATTCAAATTTCAACACCTGTTGAGAACACTTCCTCTGATAAGCCACTGCTTTCTATATGGAGCAGATTTATGTGCTGTTTCTCCAGGTTTTAGTTTTGAACTTGTTTTCTTTTCTTAAACATTCGTGCTTAAATGGGTCTTTAATAAAGTTAGCCATTTTTTTTAGCATTAATCAGAAGTCTCTTATTTCACCACCAAGTTTTTCATGTCACCATTTCAATGAATAAAGTAGTTTGCTATAAGGTTAACATCAGGATTTTCTTTTCTTTTTTTTCCAAATGAGGCAAAATTTTGTCATGGAACCAACCACTGTTGAGCACCATGAGTACAGATGTTAGACCTCTGGCTTTCAGATATTAAAAGACAGCATCAAAAATATATTGACCTTTGTTTTAGGAGACTGCTAGCAACAGAAAAAGTTTTTATAAATTTCCTCATTTATGAATCTTATAAATGCTACAACTGGACAAACATTAGTGAAAACTGTTGACCCACCAACCTGGAGAGGAACTCTACTTTTCTGTTAATGACACACATGTTTTTAGTATCATATGACATATCACCAGTAATTCAACTTATTGAGAGTAAATTATTTTCAATTTCTTGTACTGCATCTTGCCCCAGCATTTCAATGCTGGTATTATTAGATTCTCATCAACCATATGGATTTTTCTTTTCTGAGATAAGTTTTGCTACTAAATAATTTGCTTCTTAAACTTTTTCACAAAATGTGATTTTTGAACAAAAGCTTTATTATTTTGATATTCCAAAAGCCACTTAAAATAATCCTTTCATGTCAAGTGGCTGTGATTTATAGTTAAAATTGCCAGATTTGTAAATTACATGCCACAGACATTATACACTGGAATAAGACAGTTTGGATTATGAGTACATATAAAACCCTTAAGAAGCAGCTTTCATGATAAAGACAGAATTTCTTTGTGTCTCTTATTGCATTACTATACTGAAGTATCTCAGAAGAATAAAATTCTTCACCAACCTTATCAAAAATGTCTGAAGCTCTATGTCTAGAATGGTCCTCTTCTCACAATTTGCCTTCAAAAGTTGCAGTACTTGGCTGGGAGCATTGGCTCATGCCTATAATCCCAGCACTTTGGGAGGCCAAGGTAAGAAGACTGCCAGAGTCCACATGTTTGAGACCAGCCTGGGCAACATGGTGAGGCCTTGTCTCTACAATTTGGAGGTTACTTCTTTATTACCTCAGGAGAGTGATTCTTGGTCAAATGTGATAAACTCTGAAGGAATGAATATAGTTTGGACAAGAAGATATCAGAGTTTCTTTAAAATATAGCCAAAAAAATAAAATTAACTAACCAGACTTTCCTTCATTCACCAGCAAAAGGATGGATCCACTGATCAAAACTGTCTGAATTGTAGCCTACTAAGTCTAACACCACATTCATTTTTTCGTATCTATTTATGTATTTGGGAGTAAGTACAACACTTTCACAAAGAATGGAGATTGCCAAATTGCCTTTGAAGCTGGAAAAAAAGTTTAGATGTTCCCTGTGGTGTTTAAGTGAAAACATAAACATGCAAGTTGGCAGACACTAGGAGTAATAATAATGGATTATGGTGTGATCATTTTTGTCAGCTCAGGGACTACAACATGGTGGTACTCCAGTTAAGTCAAAAACCTGCTCTGAGTTTCTCTCACCAGAAGAGCTCTTTGTCGGGCAATAGAGATCATTAGGTTTAAGAGGAAACACTTGCATGCTACTTTCTTCTGTGCTTAATTGGAGATGTTTCCTATGTATCTCAGGAAACTGAATCTAGGTTAAAGAGTCAGAATGCATGAATATAGACTTAAGATTCCTTGAATAGTTAAAAACTCAAGTCCTATAACTACAGTTTAAAGCTCTAGATTAGTTTATTCCTGATTTAAATGAGATGAGCCTGTATTATTTAGGGCTACACATTGCATTGGTTCAGAAATCAAAATATGTGAAATCCCAAACAAATAGCTAAGTCCATTTTTGTAAAAGTACAAAGAGAAGGTCCTTGTTTCTATAGAAGCTTTAAGGAGAGGACACAGTCCCTTATGGAAGCATGCTTTGTATCCTTTGTGCTAGAGTGTTAAGATTGTTTCATGGGGTTCACAATAGGAAGCAGTTTTTGCACAAAGCAAGGTAAAATCTAGTTTTTCTCTTCTAGTCCCAGAAACGTGTTGTCCATTGGTAATCAGTGCATTCATTGGAGAATGGAAAATCTGCCAACAAACCTATTTTGTTGGTAACATGCTTAAGGCCTTCCCATTAACTGTGTATCTTCACTCTAAATAATAGTTTGGCAAAGCAGATATTAGGGTAATTTTATAGGATACAGAGAAAAAATAAAAAATCTAATGAATCTTTTCTACATTTGGAAATTGAGAGGTGGCACATGAATCCACCCCCTCAAACAATTTGAAATATAGCCTATTGAGTCTAACACCACAGTCTTTTTTAATTTATTTATTTATATAAGTATTTAGAAGTAGTGCAACACTTTAACACAGAAATGAGATTGCCAAATTGCCTTTGATGCAAGATGATAAAAAACTTAGATGTTTCTGGTGATGTTAAAGAGAAAACACAAGCATGTAGGTTGGCAGACACTATGCATTATAAATTATGTAATTTTGTGTGTTCAATTGTGTCATTTCAGAGAACAAAGTGTAGTGGGATTACAGCAATGCCTCAAAACTGCTCTGAATCTTCCTTGCCAAAAGAGTGGTTTCCTGGGGAACAGGGATCATTAGGTTTCAGGGAAAACACTTTTGTGATACCTATTTTGGGGATTTAATTGGAGACTGCTTCCTAATTACCTCAGGAGGTTGATCTAGGTCAAAGTTTAAAAACTCAGAAGAAGTGGGGAAAAGTTCAAGTCTTCGTGAAGAGTTAAAAATTCATGCCCGGTACTCTAAGGGCAGTTTATAGCCCAAGATAATTTCATTCTTGAAATTAATTTAGGAAAGTCTGGAAATTTAACACTACACATTGCATTGTTTAAGGAATTGAAATATATGAAATCCCAACCCATGTTGTTAGGTCAGTTTTTGTATTATTTAAAAAAAAAGTCCTTCTCCCTAGGGAAGATATGAGGCCAGAACACATTCCCTTATGGAAACATGGTTTATATGCTAGTGAATAAAATGTCAATATTATTTCATGGGGTTCACAAAAAGAATCACTTTTAGCAATATGTAATTTAGTTATGTGTTTATTTATCTTTGTTATTTCTTATATAAATAATCTTTTTATTTTTTTAATTTTTATTTTAAAGATGTGGGCACAATTCAGGATATACAAATATTCATTATGCAGGTACCCTTGTTGGTGAGGTGTACCCTTTCTTCCCTGGGAGTTTTCCACTCCTGCCAATCCCCTTCTTATAGTATTACAATAATTTTTTAAGGTCTGCTTATGAGTGAGAACATCTAATACTCAGTTCCTTGTTTCTGCAATAGATCACTCAGTATTATATACTTAAGTGCATCATGTATATGTACTGCATTTTTTTATGCCATCCTCTTTCAATGAGCAAAATGATTGGTTTGATGTTTTTGCTATTGTGAATAATGTTACAATAAATATCCATGTACAGGTACATTTTTCATAGAGTGATTTGAATTCCACTGTGTATATTCCCAGTAGGGGGATTGTGAGGTCTTAGGGAAAGTCGATTTTTAGATATTTTAGGAATCACCAGACTTTTTTCTATAGGGTTTGTACTAGTTTATACTTCCACCAACACTTTGCAACACATAATTTAAAGTGTAATTTTTCTCTTTTTTTCCCCAGAGACATGTTGCCCAGTGGTAAACAGTGCACTCTTCAGAATGTGGAAAAGTTGCATAAATCCTTCATTGATGCTAATCAGCTGGAGGCCTCCACATTATCTGTGTAGCTTCACTCTAGGTAAGAGTTTTTCATAGCAGAGAACAAAACCAGAGGCTCTACATAGAAAGAATAGGAGATTGAACAAACAGAAAAAAAGCTATCCTCCATCACACAACAGAATTAAAGAAGAGGCCAAAAAAGAGAAGAAAAACCTATACAAATGAAGAAAAAACAAAGAAAGAATATGAGCCTCACACAGATCCCTGGGAAGTTAGCCATTGAGAATATGAACTTCAGAACTCAAACAATGAAGAGCCTCAGAATGACTGGTCTCAAACCACAAACCCAGATATCAAGATAATAATAGAAGGAATAAATAGAACTGAGGAGAGACTAGAGAAAAAAATGAAGAAGTTGAAGTTGATAACATAGATAACGGCAATAAAAAATATAGTGAATGAAATAAATAACAAACTGATAAGCATGGAAAGCAGAATTAACCAAGCAGAAGAAAGAATCTCAGAGCTTGAGGTCCAAAATATAGAATTAACCCAAACCATTAAAAATGTAGTATGGGGGGCCAGTCCCTAAAGAGATTTAGAGGGTCCCTGGAAGGTGTGGTGGTGTTGGCGATTATTTTGGAGAAATAAAGAGAAAGAAAGAGAGAGATGGGGGAGAAAGAAAGAGACTGGACTCTGTTTAGTGCAGAAGCCATTTTAATGGGATGAACCATAAGCCTTTTATCCTAAAGTTTCACAGGTTAAATCACAAGACTTTCACATGAACACAAAGCCAGGTGGGTGAGGGGGCATCCCCCTCCCACCAGGTGTTTCTCAGGCATGAGGAAGAACAATCCCAATTAAATCACAAAACTTTTACATAAACATAAAGCCAGGTGAATATGATAACCATTACACTATGGAAACTCTTAATTATTGCCCAAACCAGTTCCTAAGGAATGTGGCCCAGCCCAAAGTTCGTGCTGGGCCGTTTCTAGTAACTCTAAATAATTATCTATATTATTAAGATCGAAACAGAACTTTATATGTATATACTAATTCTACAAATATATCCTTAAATCTTATAAAGAAGCTTGTACCATATTAAAGGCTCCCAAATGTGACCTGAGTTTGAATTATGTTAAGTTTAAAGCCAAAATCACAGTCTGTGAGAAACGGGAACAATGGACTCTAAAAGTAAGCCATGCCTGTCATACTCTCAGAGCTTCATGCTTAGGGACGTGCCAAACAGCAAAGAAGGGAAGAGGAAATGGGCCTTCAGCTCCTGAACTCATCCTAGTGATCTCAGGGTCTGCAGCCCACCTGGATCACTAACGCTCAGGCAGGCCTCCTTGGCCAGCTCCCAACAATGTAGAAAAGAAGCTTTAAAAGACAGAACAAAACCTCCAAGAGATGAGTGATTATTTCAAGAAGCCAAACATAAGATTAATTGGAATCCCTGAGGCAGATAGAGAGACAGAGAACACCCTGGAATAAGCATTCCATGAAATTATCCAAGAGGACATCACTCATCTCATCAGAGACACAACCATTCAAACATAAGAGATTCAGAGAACCCCTGCAAGACAACAAATGAGACGACCAACTCCTAGACACATAGTCATTTTTCTACACAAAGTAGGTATAAAAGAAAAAAATACTAAAGGTAGCAAGAGGGAAATGTCAGACTACCTACCAAGGAACGCCAATTAGAATAGCAGCAGACATATCTCCAGAAACACTTCAGTCTTAGAATGAGTTTGAAGCCCAATCTTCAAAGTCCTCAAGGATAAACAGTTTCAACCAATAATTACCTACCTAGCTAAATTTCAACAGTGATGGAGAAGTAAAATCTTTCCCAAACATTCAGTAACTAAAAGTTTATGCTGCCTCTAGACCAGCTCTACAAGAAATACTTAAGAAAGTATTAAACACAGAAGAAAGGGAAAAAAGAATGACAATGCCCTTTCCAAGAATGCAGGAAAAGATTGAAAACACACATGAATAAACACAAAAATTTAAAGAAAGACAACAAACAAATAACAGCAACAAAAACAAACCCTAAACAAACAAAAAGAACCTCATGACAGGGATAAACTCTCACATCTTAATAATTAGCCTAAATGTGAATGGCCTAAATGCACCACTGAAGAGTCACAGAATGGTAAATTGTATAAAATATCATGAGGCTACAATATATTGTCTCCAAGAGACTCATCTCACCAGAAAGGATGCTCACAAATTCAAAGTAAGAAGATGGGAAACAAAATTTCAGGCAAGTGAAACACAAAAGAAAGCAGGAGTCATGATCTTAATACCAGACAAAATATGCTTGAAGCAATCAAAAATTTAAAAATATACAGAAGGTCACTACATAATGATAAGAGGTTCAATCCATCAACAATAAATCTCCATCCTAAATATATGTACTCAGAGATTAAAAGATACCTGGAAACAAATGAAAATGAAGAAACATCTTACCAAAATCTCTGGGATGCCATGAAAGCAATCCTAGGAAGGTAATTTATATCCCTATGAACACACATGAAGAAAATGGAAAGATCACAAGTTAACAGTCTAAAAAAATCACTTAAGAAAGCTGCAGAAGCAAGACCATCAAAACTCTAACTTCAGCAGAAGAATCCAGATCACCAAAATAAAAACCCAAATTCAGGACATAGAAGACAAAAACATAATACAAAAAAATCAGTGAAACCAAAAGCTGGTTTTCTGAAAGGATAAACAAGACTGGTAGACCCCTAGCAAGACTGGCCAAGAAAAATGGAGAAAAAGCCCAAATAAACATAATCAGAAATACAAAAGATGAAGTCATGACTGGCACTGAAGAAATACAAAAGCTTATCAGAGATTACTATGTACACCTGTATGGAAAGAAACTCAAAAATCTAAATGAAACGGAGAACTTTCAGACATCACACAACCTTCCCAGGTTGAAGTAAGAAGAAATCAAGACCCTAAATTGACCAATAACAACCCAAGAAATCGACTATGTCATAAGAAAACTACCTACAAAAAGTAAAAGCCCTGGACCAGATGACTTTCCAGCAGAATTCTACAAAACATACAAGGAGGAGCTGATACCAATCCTATTGATAGAATTCCAGGCAATCAAGAAAGATTGAACTCTCCCCAAATCATTTTATGACACTAACATTACATTGATAATTGATACACAAACCGGGTAAAGATCCAACAAAAAGAGAACTCCAGACCAATATCCTTGATGAACATAGATGCTAAAATTCTCAACAAGATTCTGGCAAATTGGATCCAACAACATATTTTTAAAATCATCCACCATAGCCAAGTAGGCTTCATCCCCAGGATGCAGAGCTGGTTCAACATTCATAAGACCATAAATGTAATTAAATTTATCAACAGATGTAAAGACAAACATCAAATGATTATATCATTAGATGCAGTGCTATGACTGGATTATGAGAAGGATATATGCCAGCACACCAAGTCCACATTAATATTAAGAGTCCTTTATTAGTGTGTGGTCAAGAGTAGGCTCTTGCCATGAAGCTCTTGACACAGAATATAATCAGCAAAAAGCGTATATAGGCAAAATCTGCAGGTTGGCTACATAGCAGGGGTGAGGGTACAAGGAACTAAAAACAAAATGAGCAGAATGTAAGAACAAACTATAGGGACGTGGCAGGGGGAATTTTGTAAGTAATAATTCCTTAACAATTTCTTGGTGCAACATCTTATTTCAGTTAACAAAGCAAACAATTACACAGAACTTATAGATAGGGAGTATTGCAAATGGTCAGCATGATCGGTCAGCATAAACAACCCAGGGGAACAAAGCTGTGGGTCTGTAGTCATAGAAACATCACAGTAATCACACATATACATTGGGGAGTCATTTTTAGGTTAGGCAGGCAGTCAAAGCCAAGTGTTAGTCAAAAGTTAATTTATCTGCTTCCTTAACTAGCATGGCCATGGCTGCAATGGCCCAGAGACAAGAGGGCCAGCCAGAGGCTACTGGGTCCAGTCTTTTTGACAAATAAGCTACCAGGTTTTTTTCCAGGGTCCTAAGGTCTGAGTAAGGACCCCCTTTGCAATTCCTCATTGCTTGTGAACAAACAAGTGGAAAGACTTGGTAACATATGGGAGAACTAGAGCTGGGGCTTGGGTCAGAGCCATTTTTAACTGCTGGAATGCCTGTTTCTCCATAGCAGTCCAGTTTAGGGACTGATCTCCTGCCATGGCTGTGTACAGGGGTTTGGCAATTTCAGCAAATCCTGGGATTCACAGCCCACAATACCCTGCCACCACCAGGAATTCCTGTACCTATTTCTTTGTGGTTGGCATGGGAATCTAAAGAATGGCCTTTTTTCTGGGTTGAAACCAGGGCTCATTTACCCTTTTTAAGCTGGTATTCCAGGTAGGCAAATTCAGTTGAGCAGAGCTGTGCCTTTTTCACTGACTTATGACTATCCAAGTCTTGGATGGGCTGTAGCAGAGCTTTAGAACCTTGTAAACAAGTATTCAAGTCTACAGCTGCAAGTAAGAGATTATCTACATACTGGAGTAGAGTACATTCAGGGTGTAGGGCATGAAATCCTGACAAATCCTGTTGCAAGGCCTCCCTGAAAAGAGTTGAGGAGTTCTTGAAACCTTGTAGTAGCTGGGTCCAAGTCAGCTGACTGGTGTCCCCTGAATCTGGATCTGTCAATTCAAAAGCAGATGGGGTATCTGACAAGGGACAAGGGGATAGAAAAGAAGGCATCCTTTAAGTTTTGATATGGAGGAGGCTTGGAATCAGTTCCCGGGGCTCAGAGGGCCATTACCAGGATTTTGGCCTGTCTTCTTGCAGCTCTATTGGCTGCCTGTACTGCCTGTTTCTGTTTTTTGCATCTCGGTTATTAAAATTTTTTTGATCTACTTCAAGCAGCTGAGAAATATTTATTCCTGAAAAGCCTTCCAGCTTCTGCAACTTTTTTCAGATGTCTGGATCTGCCTGAGTCACAAATGCCAAATTAATAGCTCAAGCATTCTCAAGAGCTGGGGGGTCAGAAGGGGTGTAAGTCCAAAATGCCTCTTGGAGGCACTAGAGGAATGCTCCTGTAGGTTACTTGGGTCCCTGGAGAACCTCGGTAGTTTTAGAAAGATTGATAGGTTTTGGGCCTGTCCCTTTCAAACCTGCTAATAGAGCCCGGTGATAGGTATCTAGTGCCTTGGACCCCACTGAAGTTTTGGGGTTCCCAGTTAGGGCGAGAGGGGTGGAAAAAACTTCTTTTAACATTTTTTGATTATCCTCCTCTGTTCCAGTCGCTGAGGCCAGGACAGACTTTTTTGTCTCAGATTTAATGTGTTTCTGGCTTTTTAGAAGTGGATAGGATTAAAAAGGAGCTGCTGGCAATTATCCCAGGTGGGAAGATGAATGCACATGATTGATTTTACCAGCGAAGGTAAAACCTATAGTTTCAAAGATTTTGGCAAGATTTCATTTTCTTGAGAAGCAGTTAAAACAAGTTTTCCCTAAAGAGTTAGCCAGGGGCCTTTGTATATAGCACCCTGTTGTTTTTAAGTTAGAAGCTTTCTCTCCATATGGTTTATGGGAAGGGTCCTGAGTTTTAAGAAAACATATTTTTCACCATGGAGGGGGGTTTTGGACTAAATTTAACCATTGGTTGATGTAGGTAAACTGATTAGGATGACCAGGTGTCCCTGTAACGACCTTCCAAGCAGACTAACTAACATGAACATCCAGAAACCCTGTGGAGGCTATTTAACATTAAATGCAGGCCAATTGTTTTCAAAGAGAGTCCGGAGTCTGCTTTTGGAGAGATAGACACCATAGTTCTCTGTGAATCTGAGAGAGAAATATTTTATTATACAGCCCAGGGGACCAGAGCGCTTAGAAGCCTATGACCCCACATTGTTAAAACCAGTAAATTACAGGAGGCACCTAATGAAGATCAGACCTTCAACCACAAGAAGATAAGCAAAGGCTAATAGAGGTTTCTGGCCTGCTGACCAGTCCAAAAGTACAACAGAAGCAAGCCCTGTGGCAAAGAGCACAGCAAGAATGCAAAACAGGGAAAGAGGCCAAGGATGGCAGGGATATAGAAATACCAAAGGCAGCTAGAAGTCAAAACAAGTACCCAAACAGAAACCAGATACTAAACCAAGACTCTGTTTAGTCAACATCTTGGTTTAACAAACAGTGTCTAAGGAGTGACCTCATCAGGCAGAAGACTGACAGGCTGTGAATTCTGTAAGCCCATAACAAACAACGAGCAAACAACAACCAATTGAAACACAATGACAGACAGGATGCATCTGGACCAAGTCAGAAGATTTACAGATCCCTGGAACAACCTCAGTGCAGAAAACGGATCCCTGGAACAACTTCAGGGCAGAAAACCAGAGGACTCTATTCAGCCAATGTCTTTGCCTAATGAATGGTGTCCAAAGGGCAACCTCATCAGGCCATGACTCCCTTAAACAGAAACAGAAACAGAAACCACAGACACAAGCAATTAAACAGAAAACCAAAAATAAACTCTTACCTCCTAGGAGACTGTAGATGGATTCAGGTTCTTTTGAGGCAGTAGCTGCCAGCAGGTTTTCCCAACCCCCTCAAAGCCAGATGAGAGGTTAAGGGGCCTGAGAATCTCAGGAGGCACCTCCCCTACACCTCTCCTCCCAGTCGGGGAGGGTTGGAGTGAGGTGGCTGCTCCTGCTGGTGGAAAATCTTGCTGGGACCTTCAAGTGTTATGACCAGATTGTGAGAAGAAGACATGCCAGCACATCAAGTCCCTATTAATATTAAGAGTCCTTTATTAGCATGTGGTTAAGAGTAGTCTCTCTCCATGAAGCTCTTGACACAGACTATAATCAGCAAAAAGCGTATATAGGCAAAATCTGCAGGTTGGCTACATAGCAGGGGGTGAGGGTACAAGGAACTAAAAACAAAAGGAGCAAAATATAAGAACAAATTATAGAGGCGTGGCCAGGGGAATTTTGTAAGTAATAATTCCTTGACAATTTCTTGGTGCAACATCTTATTTCAGTTAATAAAGCAAACAATTACACAGAACTTGTAGCTAGGGAGTATTGCAAATGGTCAGTATGATCGGTCAGTGTAAACAACTCGGGGGAACAAAGCTGTGGGTCTGCCATCATGGGATCATGTATACAGTGGGGGGTAATTTTTAGGTTAGTGTGTATTACAGTAATCACATGTATACATTGGGGGTAATTTTTAGGTTAGTCAGGCAGTTAAGATGAAGGATTTCAACAAAATGGAGTTACTTATGTCAAGCAAGTTATTGCAATTATTTTATGTATTTCATTAGCTATTTCAGTGGGAAAAACTTCATTATTTCACAGATGAAAATATGTGAAACCCAAAACAAAGATGCTAGGTAAATTTTTTTTAAGTACAATGGAAAGATCCTTCTCTTAGGAAAACTATGAGAAGAGAAGAGAGTCCTCAATGAAAACATGCTTTGTATACTAGAGTGTTCCACTGGCTACATATATAATTAGTATTAAGGAAAAATGCCTGTGTGCTAACTACTTCTGGGCTTAATTGGAGGCTGCTTCCTAACTGCCTCAGGAGCAAATGTGAAAAACTCTGATGGAATGAAAATAGTTTGGTCAAGAAGATATCAGTGTTTCTTTAAAGCATATCCAAAAAAATTTAAAATTAACAAGATTTTCCTGCATTCACCACTGAGAGAATAGGTCCTGTCTTTGAAACAGTCTGAATTATAGCCTACTGAGTCTATCAGCACACCCATTTTCCCTTATCTGCTTATTTATCTATTAATGTATTTGTAAATATGCACGACACTTTCACAAATAATGTAGATTGCCAAATTGCCTTTTACTGAAGCTGGAAAAAAGCTTAGATGTTCCCTGTGGTGTTTAAGTAAAAACACAAACATGTATGTTAGCAGATGCTAGGTGTAAAAATAATGGAATACGGTGTGATCATTTATGTCAGCTCAGAGAATAGTGTGTCGGGACTCCAGGTAAGTCAAACACCTGCTGTGGATTACTCTTGCCAGTTGAAGGCTTTTCTGGGCAATAGAGATCTTTAGGCTTAAGGGGAAATATCTGTGTGTTATCGTCTTCTGTGTGTAACTGAAGGATGTTTCCTAATTACTTCAGAAATCTGAATCTATGTCAATGGCCAAAGAGTCAGAATAAATGAAAATAGGCAGAAGGGTCCATGAAGACTTAGAAATCAGGCCCTTTAACTACAGCTTAAGTATCTAGTTTATTTTATCCCTGAATTAAATTAGGCAAGCTCAAGTATTCAAGACTACACATTGCATTGACTCAGACATTAGGTTGACACTAACATGCTTAAGGCCTCCACATTATCTGTGTAGCATCACTCTAGGTAAGAGTTTGGCAAAGCAGATATCAGGACAATTTTACAAGATAGCGAGGAAAAAATATAATAAAGGAACCAAGCTTTTCTTTATTTGAGAATTGACAGGTGGCAAATGGATCCACCCACTCAAACAGTTTTAAGTACAACCTATTGAGTCTAACACCACAGCCTGCCTTCCTTCCTTCTTTCCTTCCTTCCTTCCTTCATGTATTTATTTAAATATTTATATAAGTATATGGAAGTAGTACAACACTTTAACAAAGAAAGTAAATTGACAAGTTGCCTTCAAAGCAAGATAAAGAAAACCTTACATGTTTCCAGTGATGTTAAGGAGAAAACACAAACATGCAGGTTGCAATACTCTGCATAAGAAATGACAGAATATCATGTGATTAATTGTGCCAGCTCAGAGAACAAAGTATAGTGGGACACCAAGAAAGCCTGAAACCTGCCCTGGAGTTCACTTGTCAGAAGAGTACTTCACTGGGCAAAAGGGATCATTAGGCTTAAGGAGAAACACCTGAGTGCTACTCATTTCTGGGTTTAATTGGAGGCTGCTTTGTAATTACATCAGGAGGTTGATCTAAGTCAAAGTTTATAAACTCAGAAGGAGGAGAGAAAGGCTCAAGGCTTTGAAATGAGCTAACTCAGTTAATAAAATCAAATTGCTAACAAAAAAAATAGTATCAACCAGCTTACTCCATTTTATTTAAAGCTTCCATCTCAGTTGCCTGCCTGACCTGAGAATCACTCCTCAGTGCCTACCTGTGATTACATTCCCATGACCACAGACCCCCAGCTTTGTCTCCTTTGGGCAGGTCATGCTGACCATTTCCTGCTGACTGTTACAAAACTCCTTAGCCATGTAATTGTATGCTTTGTTAACTGAAATCAAATGTTACACTGTGCAAAACCCATTGTTACATTTTCATATTTTGTTTTTATATTTTGTTAATAACCTAACCAAGGTAACTCCATTGTGTAATGATTCTTCTACCTTGTCTCTATGTAACTACCTTAAACTAAATCTTGTTGGAAGAACTCCAGGGACTTTCTGGGCACTGGCTATACCTAGGACATGAAATTAATCAAAAGTTCCCATTTTGTTTGCCAAGTTGTGAGTTAATAGTTGCTATGGTCACTAAATTGCTATGTAGCGAATACCACAAATTTTACCTATAAAGCTTGTCACAAACTGCACTAGTTTGTCAAGAGTTTTTCTGGCATTTCCCTGCTCTTGACCCATGCATTAATAAAGAACTCATAATTAATAAGACAGCTTGCTGGCATGACTTCTTGCTTACTTGGTCATAACATTTGGAGGTCCCAGCAAGAATTTTTATTGTCTGCCAGCACAAGTCACCACTTCGCTCCAGTTCTCCCAGGCTGGGAGGAGAGGTGCTGGGGAGGTGCCACCTGAAATTCTCAGGACCCCTTAGCCTCTTACCTGGCTATGAGAGGGTCAGAATGACTGCTGGCATCTACATCTCAAAAGAACCTGAGTCCATCTACAGTCTCCTGAAAGGTAAAAATTTACTTTCATTTTCTGCCTGTTTTGCTTGTGGCCATAATTCTGTTTAAGGGAGTCATGGCCTGACAAGACCACCCTTTGAACACTATTCATTTGGTCCAAAGATGTTGGCTGAATACAGTCCTCTGGTTTTCTGCCCTGAAGCTCTGCCAGGGATCCATAATTTTCTGCCCTGAAGCTGTGCCAGGGATCCATAACTTTTCTCACTTGGTCCAGAAATGTCTTGTTTTGTCATTGTGTTTTGTCTTTGTCATTTAATATGGGGTCACAGGTTTCTTGACCCTCCGGTCCCCTGGACTGTATAATAAAAAATTTTCTCCTTTAAACAACAGAGGGTGGAAAAAAACAAGCTTCAGGAACCATACTTACCTCATCCCCTTCTGAATTGCCTGCAGGTCAGGTAAATTAATTTCACTGACAGCTATCTGTAATCAGCTATAATGCTTTTCACTGCCAAGTTGCTTACAGACTTAAAAATCTCCTTCTGGACACAAGGATTATTAATCCAACACAGGATAAATAACAAAATAACCTGGGTTTATCAATTGTTGTAAAAGCATAATTTGCCAATGTTTACCTGTTTTAAGTTCTCAATTTGGGCTACAACCTAATTACACATCTCTAATGTTTTCAATTTTTCTTCATACTTTGTCAAGGTGGCCATATTTCCTTGTTAAGGCACAGTTGTAAATGGTTTATAGGAAAATATTTCAACTTACATTAATAAATTGAAGGTTTTGGCTAGTCATGCATGTAGTTTGTGGGACGACTTTAATTTTCCAGTATTGTTTCTAAGACAATAGCTTTTTTTTTTATCATTGCTTGCTTAGTAATTTTGCCTATGCTCTCGCTTGATATTTTATTAAACCAAAATAATATTCAGTTAAAGTCCCACTGTTTCCTATTCATGCCCTTGGAAATAGATTTTTTAAAAAAATCTCTACAGCCCACTTCAGCAAAAAGTAGCTCTGAAAGACTGATATTTGCCCTATTTCCCAGGATCATAAGAATATTTCCAAGAGCAGGAATAGAAAATAAAAGAACAAACCAATAGCCAAAAGTCATTTTTTATATTGTTCTTAAACCCTGCATGCATAACAAATATCACCCCATCCCCTCCATCATCTCCACCTTTGGCAACTCACCTCCACTCTTGAACAAATCCAGCCCCCCATCTTCCCCTCTGAGAAATTCCACAGGGGGCAGATCTTGATAAGCAACACTTCCTGATGTATATTCTTTTCTTAATCTCTGGTATATATATATATATATAAACTCAGAACCTGCCATTCTCAGAAAAACCACAGGTTTTAGTTTCTTTACTAGAATCAATCATGTGCATTCATTGCTTCACCTGGAATGACTGCCAGCAGCTCCTTTTCACCCTGTTTACTTGTACTCAGAAAAAAGGTCAAAAAATATTAAATAAGTTTTTTCCCTCCTCTTGCCCAGACTCAGACCCTAACACTTTGCCAGGGTCCAGGATATTAGAAATTTTTCACCAGACTCTATTAGTTGATTTAAGGGGAGCAGCCCAAAATCCTATGAATCTTTCAAAAACTACCAAGAATCTCTGGGGTCCTGAGAAATCTCCGGGGGAATTCATTGAATGCCTCCAGGAGGCTTTTTATACTTATACCCCATTCAATCCCTTGGCCCCTGAGAAGAATTTGTGGCACAGGAAGCTCCAGAAATACAAAAGGAAAAAAAAATTAAATTACAGAAGCTTGAAGGCTTTTCAGGAATGAATATTTCTCAGCTGCTGGAAGTGGCCCAAAATGTTTTTAACAATTGGAATGCCGAGAAACAGAAACAGGCAGTACAGGCAGCCAATAAAGCTGCCAGGAAATAAGCTAACATCCTGGTATTGGCCCTCCGAGCCCTGGGAACTGACTTTAGGGGGCAACTGGGGCAATTACTAGTTGCAGATTCACTTTTAACTGAACTATAAACTTAGGAAAAACGTGGGTTATCTACTCATTCCTCATAGTTCTGAACTTCCCAATCCCTGCAATGGGCCAAAACCTGCTTCAGAAGTTAAAAGCCACTATTGTATTTTCACCTGACAAAACTGAATTTTTATTCCTACTGCATATCAAATTCTCTTAACTGTTT
Source organism: Cephalopachus bancanus (assembly GCA_027257055.1). Taxonomy (NCBI): domain Eukaryota; kingdom Metazoa; phylum Chordata; class Mammalia; order Primates; family Tarsiidae; genus Cephalopachus; species Cephalopachus bancanus. The sequence goes on from JAPVLO010000007.1 coordinate 2,269,908, forward strand.
CACTTTCTGAAGAATATGTTTTAACCTCTTCAAAGTCTACACTAAAAATGTTCCATCAGGCTTAATTCTACAGTTGCAGCAGGAGTTTCCTTCTGTCTGAGCAGAAACCAACCCACCAGGATTGGTGAAGCATCATCCTCCAGTGGTGGTAAGTGTACTGGCATCACCTACTCCTGTCCACATCTGCCAGTACCCTATGAGTTTGCAGGCCCAGAAAGGAATTTCTCCTCACGTAAAAAGACTCTTAGCTGGCAACATTCTGACTCCATGCAAGTCAGCACAGAGCACACCTTTCCTGTCAGTTCAGAAACTGGAAACTTCTGCCTACCATCTAGTTCAAGACTTAAAAGAAGTCAACAAGTTGGAAACTATTCATCCAACTGTTCCTAATCCATACACTTTACTTAGTCTTCTTCCCCCTCAACATCAGATATATACTGTGCTAGACTTCAAGGATGCTTTTCCTCTATTCCCCTGTCTTCTGTCAGTCAACCTATTTTTGCTTTTGAGTGAACAAATCCAGACACAGGAGACACCAGTCAGTTAACTTGGACACAACCACCACAAGGCTTCAAGAACTCCCCAACCCTCTTTGGGGAGGCCTTGTAACAGAATTTATCAGGGTTCTGTGCCCAACACCCTGAATGTACCTTCCTTCAATACATGGATGACCTCCTACTTGCAGCTTCAGACTTGGACACCTGTTTACAAGGTACTAAAGCTTTGTTACAGCTTCTCCAGGACATGGGCTACTGAGAACCAGCAACGAAAGCACAGCTTTGCTCTGCCAAAGTGTCATATCTTGGATACCAGCTGCAAGAGAGCAAATGAGCCCTAACCTCAACCTGGAAAGAAGCCATTCTCCAAATTTCCATGCTAACCACCAAGAAACAGGTATGGGAATTCCTGGGAGTGACAGGGTATTGTTGGCTCTGGATCCCAGGATTTGCTGAAATTGCCAAACCCTTGTACTTGGCCACAGCAGGGGATCAACCCTTAAATTGGACTGCTGCTGAGGAACAAGCATTCCAACAACTAAAAACAACTCTAACTCAAGCCCCGGCATGAGCCCTTCCAGATGTTACCATATCTTTCCACTTGTTCATTCATGAACAATGAGGAATTGCCAAAGGTGTCCTCACTCAGACCCTAGGGCCATGGAAAAGACTGGTGGCTCATTTCTCAAAGAGACTGGACACAGTAGCTTCTGGTTGACCCTCTTGTCTTTGAGCCATTGTGGCCATGGCTTTGCTGGTTAAAGAAGCAGGCAAGTTATCTTTCAGACAGAACCTGCCTTTAACTGCTCCCCATACTGTTGAGACTCTGCTCCAGGGAGCCTCTGGCCATTGGATGTCAAACACAAGTGTTACCCACTATCAGAGCCTACTACTAGACCAGCCCAGACTAACTTTCTTTCCTACTCAATGCCTCAACTTGGCAACCCTGTTGCCTGTTGACCATCTGGAGACACTGGTGCAAAACTGCAAGGATGCGTTGGATATTACCCAGACCAGCTGACCTGATCTTTGGGACTCTCCTCTGTGCCAGGCTGATGCTGACCTGTTCACGAATGGTAGCAGCCTGGTACTAAATGGAATCCATAAGGCTGGTGCAGCAGTAACTACAGCTCATGATGTAATCTGGTCACAGGCACTACCTCAGGGTATTTCTACCCAAAAGGCTGAGTTAATTGCTCTAACTCAGGACCTGCACTGGGGAACAGAAAAACAAGTAAATATCTTCACTGACAGTCGGTATGCATTTGCTACACGTCATGTACATGCCATGATCTACAAAGAACATGGCCTTCTCAGCACAGCAGGTAAGACTATCAAAAACAAGAAAAATAATTAGCCCTCTTGGAAGCCATTTGGCTCCCTAAAAAAGTAGCTGTTATTCATTGTAAAGGTCACCAAAAATCTGACACTCTAGAAGCAGTTGGAAACTGCCTGGCAGGCTGGGCAGCTCAGGAAGCAGCAGAACTCCCAATTGAATCCCTAACTATTTTACCAGCTAAAACTTTTCCAGTTCCTTCTCTCCCACAGCAGCCCAGATATACACACAGAGAAGAAAAGGCTGCAGAACTGATGGGAGCTTATCAAAAACCTGATACCTGGTGGGTTAAAAACGCCAGAATTGTTCTACCTGAAGTTCTTGCAGAAAAATTAATGAAACAATTCCACTCTACCACCCACCTAGGAGTACCCAAAATGACTGAATTGTAAACCATTTTTATACTATCAATAACTTAAAGGACCAAGGTAACTCAGCAACTTTGTGTCCTGCTTGTGCCTGGGTCAATCCCAAGGGAAGGCTGAAACCCCTTCCAGGAATCAGGGAATAAGGATTAAGCCCTGGTAAACAATGAGAAGTAGACTTTACTGAAATAAAACCTCCACATGCAGGATAAAATTATTTACTGGTATTAGTAGACACCTTTTCAGAATGGGTAGAAGCATTTGCCACAAGAAATGAAACTGCCCTTATGGTTGCAAAATACTTGTTAAGTGCAATAATTCCTAGGTACGGACTTCTTCTTTCTATTGGCTCAGACAATGGTCCTGCCTTCACTTTGTCCATAGTACAGCTGGTTAGTAAAACACTAAGCATCAAATAGAAACTGCAGTTTGCTTACTGACCACAAAGCTCTGGACAGGTAGAACGCATGTAATGGACTCTAAAAAATACTTTATCTAAATTAATAATAGAAACAAGTGAAAAATAGGTAACTGTCTTACCTCTAGCTCTCCTTCAAACTAGGTGTACCCCGTACAAGGCTGGGTTTGCTCCCTATGAAATCATGTTTGGAAGACCCCCTCCTCTGTTTCCCCATTTGCAGGATCCTATTCTTGAAGAGTTTACTAATCAATCTCTGTTAAATTATCTCCAGTCTTTACAGCGGGTGCAGGACCTTGTCCACACCAATGTCCATGTTGTACTGCTAACTTCAACCTCCACACTGTGTCATTCATTCCAGTCTGGAAATTTGGTCTATGTCAAAAAGTTCTGGAAAGAAGAACTGAGCCCCTCCTGGAAAGGAGCATACGAAGTCATCCTCACCACCCCAATGTCACTCAAGGTTGGTGGGATACTGACCTGGATTGATCATTCACAAGTCAAGGAAGCTGTGGACACTGAGGCCTGGCTCAGCCAAGCCTGTGACTGGAATGCTGATGTGTATCTCTACCCAAACAACAACTGGACTGTAAACCAATATTCTGACAATCCTCTCAAGATCACCCTTCAAGCCCATCATCCTACATCTCCTGACCAGCCAACACAGCAAAAACCCATGAGATTTTAACCATAACTGGTTATCTAAATGCATTGTACTCATCCCTTGCCTCTCCTTTTTGTTATCCCACTTGCTCTAGGATTTAAAGCAACACTGCTTACTGCAGCTCCTGCAGAATGGCCATACTGCAAGAAAGTTCTGTTAGTACTGTTTTATCTCTCATGAAATGGATGTATTATTGCTTTATTATACTTAAAGTAGGTTTACCCTGGTTTATTCTAGGAAGCACCCCCTTTGGGTTCAGCTTATCATGCTACTTATACATTTACTTTAAGTTCCTTTACTTCAGCACAAGTTTTGACTGTCCAAAATTGGACCCCTAACTCAAACCCAATCCATTTTAAAGTAAATCTTCCAGATCTGGTACCTGTAGAAAAAGAATGTGTATTTCAAAAACCTGGAATCCCTGTCTGGGTAGCCAGAATTCCTATGGCAGGCGGGGTACCAAACCACTTCTATACTGAAATGTGTATCCAATGGGCAACTCCTAAATTTATAAAAACTGCAGACATCTACCTTTGCCCCAGTAATCCCCCAAATTATAAATGTATGCAGAAAAATTAATTCTTTTGTCCAAACTGGGAATTTGTCACCATCGCAACTTACAGCGGGGGACCTAATGACACTTCCCAAATCACTGTCTGGCTAACCTCTGGCTCAGAATAGCCTGTATACATAAAGGTTACTAATCCTCTCCATCACTCATGGAGAACTGGAAAAACCTGGATTATACGGTTGTACATGAAAGGGTATAACCAGGGCGCCTTATTTACTATTCAAAGGTGAACCATCAACCATAAACCTATACTCATAGAACCCTTAACTGAGTTACAGGACCCTATGTTTCATTTTTATCCACAACTCCATCCTAAAGATTATGCTATTACCCCAGGTCCATCCCAAGGACCTCCTGAACCAGTTCGAAAGTCTTCAGGAATAAGCTTTCCAGTCCAGAAACCCCCTAGTTTGTTTCCTATGTTAATTCATATACACCGTTTGCTTAATAACAGTTGACCTCAATTAGCCTCAGATTGTTGGCTTTGTTTAAAATCAAAACCTCTTTTTTTAAAATTAAAACTCCTATCCCAAGCTATGTGGCTAAAACAACTTGCATTCCAAAAACTGTTCATGTCACCACAGGAAACATAACTGGAAATGCCTCTTGTTTAATAACTGCAAGTTTCAATTTAACAGCTTCTCCATTTTCTGAAATTTGTAATCCGTCTCTTACTAAGACCATAACTCATTCCCAAACTTATACTGCACCTGCCAATACATGGTTTGCTTGTTCATTAGGTTTATTAGGTTTAACTACTTGTGTTACTGCTGAAATGTTAAACGATAACCCTGTTTTATGTATTACTGTTTATGTACTTCTTCAGTTATATGTCTTCAGTGGTCCCAAAGGTACTCTCTTAATTTCAACTCCTGGTACCCAAAAAAGGTGTGCCACACCTCTGTTAGTCCCCACTTTAGTCAGATTAAGTGTGGCTGGGATGGCTGCACTTAGCACTGCTGCTTTAGTCCTCAGAGAAACAAGACTAACAGGACTAACCAGTTTAACCCAAAACATAAATGATAACCTAGAATATGTACAGTCATTAATAGAACAACTCCACGACCAGTAAATTCTTTAGCCAAGGTCATCCTCCAAAATCGGAGAGGTCTTGACTTATTGTTCGTGTCTCAGGGAGGGCTTTGAGCTGCTCTTGGAGAAACTTGTTGTTTCTATACCAATACATCAGGAATCATCAAAGAAACTCTCCAAAAGGACTGGAAAACATAAACAAGTGATGAAAAAAGCTAAATGACAGTAAGTCCTGGTTCCGATCTTTGTTCAGTTGAAAACCATGGCTGACTAATTGCTTACTAGTCTAGCAGGACCTCTCATACTTCTCTTCCTTGGTCTGCTCATCAGACCTTGCATTTTAAACTGGTTTGTTAACTTTGTCAAGAAAAGAATCAACTCAGCTAAAATTCTGTATACCAGAACCTATTATAATTCCCTTCCCTTAACTGAAGAGTCAATGAATTGACACATGTACAACTAAATGGGGGGAATGAAATGAGCTAAATCAGTTAATAAAATAAAATTGCTAGCAAAAAAAAATAGTATCAACCAGCTTACTCCATTTTGTTTAAAGCTTCCATCTTTGTTGCCTGCCTGACCTAAGAATCACTCCTCAGTGACTACCTGATTACAGTAATGTTCCCATGACCACAGACCCCCAGCTTTGTCTCCTTTGGGCAGGTCATGCTAACCGTTTCCTGCTGACTGTTACAAAACTCCTTAGCCTTAAGTTCCATGTAATTGTATGCTTTATTAACTGAAATCAAATGTTACACTTTGCAAAACCCCATTGTTACATTTTCAAATTTTGTTCTTATATCTCATTTATAATCTAACCAAGGTAACTCCATTGTGTAATGATTCTTCTACCTTGTCTCTATGTAACTACCTTAAACTATATCTTATTGGAAGAACTCCAGGGACTTTCTGGGCACCGGCTGTACCTAGGACATGAAATTAATCAAAAGTTCCCATTTTGTTTGCCAAGTTGTGAGTTAATAGTTGCTATGGTCACTAAATTGCTATGTAGCCAATACTGCAAATTTTACTTATAAAAGCCTGTCACAAACTGCACTAGCTTGTCAAGAGTTTTTCTGGCATCTGCATGTTCTTGACCTGCACATTAATAAGAACTCATAATTAATTAGACTCAGCTTTCTGGTGTGACTTCTTCTCGCAAACTCTGTCATAACACCTTCATGAAGAGTTAAAGACTCATGCCCTTTACTCTAAATGCATCTAAAGTTCAAGAAAATTTCATCCTGGAATTAATTTTGGCAAGGCCAAATAACTGAAGACTACACATATCATTGTTTAAGGAATTGAAATATGTGAAATTTCAAACAATGCTACTATGTCAGATTTGTATAAGTACAAGAATAATCCTTTTCCCTAGAGAATCTATGAGGCAAAAACATAGTCCGTTATGGAAACATAGTCTGTATGCTGGGGGATAGAATGTTAATATTATTCCATGGAGTTCACCAAAGAAATCACTTTTATCAGCATGTTATTTATTTATTTATTCATTTTTTGTTAATTCATATATCAACAATTCCTTCATTTATTTTTAAAATTTTTTATTTTAAAGGTGTGGGTACAATTCAGGGCTAGTTATACAAGTGTTAATTATTCAGGTACACTTGTTAGTGGAGTGTTCCCTCCTCCCCTGGTTGTTTCCTACATCTGCCAATCTTTTCTTATAGTTATGATAATTGTTCAAGGTCAGCTTATGAGTGAGAACATGTGATACTCAGTACTTTGTTTCTGAGATAGATCACTCAATATTATAGACTGTAAGTTTTTTCTGTATATGTACTATATTTTTTATGCAGTCTTCTTTCTAAAGGTAGCATGGTTGCTACCACATTTTTGCTATTGTGAATAATGCTACAATAAACATACATGTGCAGGTATCTTTTTCATAGATGATTTGAGTTCCACTGAGTCTATTCCCAGGAGGGGAATTGTGAGGTCTTAAGGAAGGTAGATTTACAGATATTTTGGAATTGTTAAATGGTTTTCCACAGGATTTGTATGAGTTTACACTCCCACCAACACTTTGCAACACGTAATTTGAAACAGCTTTTTCTCTTTTTTTTCCTGAGACATGTTGCTCAGTGGTAAACAGTGCATACATGGGAATGTGGCAAAGTTGTGGACAAAACTACATTTTCGCTAATCAGCTGAAGGTCTCTGCATTATCTGTGATGTGTCATTCTAGATAAGAGTTTGGAACAGCAGAGATTCAAATTTCTTTAAAGCATAGCAAGAAAAAAATAAACAAAATAAATAAATTGACCAGGTTTTTCCTTCATTTGTCACCAAATGGCAGATGGTTCTACCCAAACAGTTTGTCATATAAACAATGAATCTAACACCACACTTTTTTCCTTATTTATTTATTTAACACTTTATGTATTTGGAAGTAAGTAATTTACTTTTAAAAACAAAGGAGATTGCCAAATTCCCTTTGAAGGAAGCAGAAAGAAGCCTTAGATGTTCTCAGTGATGTTAAAGAGAAAACACAAATGTGCATATTGGAAGTCTTTTGGCATAACACATAACAGAAAAGGTGTGTTAATTGGCACAAATTCAGAGAAGAAAGCATGGTTGAACTCAAGCAAAGTCTAAAACATACTCTTAAATTTCATTGCCACTGAAGCACTACACTAGGCAACAAAACTCATTAGGCTTAAGGAGAAACACCTGTATGTTACCTACATCTAAGCTTAGTTGGAGACTGTTTCCTAATTACCTCAGGAGGTTGAATCTAGGTCAAATGTGAAAAAGACAGAAGGAACAAAGATTCACTCAAGACTCCATGAAGAGTTAAAAACTCATGCTTTTTTACTTAATCTGCAGCTTCACAATTTAGATTATTTTACTCTTGTAATTAATTTAGGCAAACTCATATTTTTATGACTACACATTGCATTGTTTCACAGATGGAAATATGTGAAACCCCACACAAATTTTCTAGGTCAATTTTTTAATAGTACAATGAAAATTTCTTTCCCTAAGAGAAGATGTAAGTAGATAAGAGAGTCACTCAAGGAAACATGATTTGTATACTAGAGTGCTCCAGTGGCAATATATATCATTAGTATTAAGGAGAAACACCTGTGAGGTAACTACTTCTGGGTTTAATTGGAGGCTGTTTGCTTCTTGCCTCAGGAGGCTGAGTCTTGGTCAAAGGTGACAAACCCTGATGAAATGAAAAAAAAGTATGGCAATAAGATATTACCATTTCTTTAAAGCATAGGCAAAAAAATGAAAATTAACTAACCAGATTTTCCTGCGTTTGCCTCCAAGATAATGGATCCACACATCAAAACAGTCTGAATTATAGACTACTAAGTCTATCACCACACTCATTTATACCTTATCTATTTATTTATTTATTTGGAAGTAAGTACAATACTTTCACAAGGAATGGAGATTACCAAATTGCCTTTGACTGAAGTTGGAAGAAAAGCTTAGATGGTCCTTGTGGTGTTTAAGTGAAAATGCAAACATGCATGGTGGTAGACTCTAGGCATTATAATCATGAAGTATGGTGTGATCATTTTTCTCAGCTCAGGGAATACAGCATGGTGGGACTACAGGTAAGAACAAAAAACATGCTCTGGATTGCTCTTGCAAGAATAGTGCTTTCACGGGCATTGGAGATCATTAAGCTTAAGGGGAAACACCTGTGTATTACCTTCTTCTGTGCTTAATTGGAGGCTGTTTCCTACTTACCTCAGGAAACTGAATCTAGGTCCAAGGTCAAAAAGTCAGAATGAACAAAAGCTAGGCTAAAGTCTCCGTGAATAGTTAAAAACTCAAGCCCTTTAACTGCAGCTTAAGGCTGTAGTTTATTTCATTACTGAATTAAATTAGGCAAGCCCATAGATTTCAGAGTATGCATTGAATTGTTTCAGAGATCAAAATTTGTGAAACCCTAAACAGAGTCACAAAGTCCATTTTTGTAAAAGTACAAAGAGAATGTCCAAATTTCTATACAAGCTATGAGAAAAGAACACAGCCCCTTATGAAATCATGCTTTGTATCCTTGGGGCTAGAGTGTTATGATTATTTTATGGGGTTCACAATAGGAAGCAATTTTCACACCAAGCAAGTTAAAACATAGTTTTTCTTTTCTTGTCCCAGAAACGTGTTGCCCAGTGGTAATCCGTGCATTCTTTGGAGAATGGGAATTTCTCCTACACATCTACATTGATACTAACATGATTAAGCCTTCCACATGATCTGTGTAGCTTTATTCTAGATAAGAGTTTGGCAAAGCAGATATCTAGATAATTTTACAGGATAGCCAAATTTTAAAAAAAAATCAAACCAAGCTTTTCTTTATTTGAAAACTGGCAGGTGGCAGATGGATACAACCATTCAAACAGTTTGAAGTATCACATATTGAATCTATCACTACACTCTTTTCATTTGTTTATTAATTTATGTATTTATATAAGTATTTGGAAGTAGTACAAAGCTTTAACAAAGAAAGGAGATTGCCAAATTGCCTTTGAAGCAAGCTGAAAGAAACCCTTAGATGTTCCCAATGATGTTAAAGAGAAAGCACAAATGTCCAGGTTACAAGACTCTATGAGTTATAAATGACAGAATGTTGTGTGATCAATTGAATCAGTTGAGACAACAAAGTGTAGTGGAACTCCAGCAAAGCCTGAAACCTGCTCTGGAGTTCTTCGGTCAGAAGAGTACTTCACTGGGAACAGGGATCAGTAGGCTTAAGTAGAAACTCCTGTGTGCTACCTATTTCTGAGTTTAACTGGAGGCTGCTTCCTAATTTTCTCAGAGACTGATTTAGGTCAAAGATTAAAAATTCAGAAGAAGGTAAACGCTTATAGCTTCATGAAGAATTAAAAATTCATGCCCTTTACTTTAACTGAAGCTTAAAGCCCAAGATAATTTCACTCCTGGAATTAATTTAGACAAGGCCAAATAACTTAAGGCTACACATTGCATTGTTTAAAGATTTGAAATATGGTTAATCCCAAACAATGTTACTAGGTCAGTTTTTGTATAAGTCCAAATAAATCCTGCTCCCTAAGGAAGCTATGACATGAGAACACAGTTCCATATGAAAACATGGTTTGTATAATGGGGAATCAAATGGTAATGTTATTTCATGGGGTTCACAAAAGGAAGCACTTTTAGTATCATGTAACTTATTTATATATATTTATTTGTTGATCCATATGTCAATAATCCCTTTATTTATTTATTTAAAAGATATGGGTACAATTCAGGGTTAGGTAAACAAATATCCATTATGCAGGTACCCATGTTGATGGGGTGTGTCCCGCCTCTTTGGCAGTTTCCCACTCCTGCCAATCCCTTTCTTGTAGTTAGGACAATTGCTCAAGTTTCACTTGTGAGTGAGAACACTTGATACTCAGTTCTTTGTTTCTGAGATAGATTACTCAATATTATAGACTCTAAGTTCACATGTATATGTACCATATTTTTTATGCAGTCCTCTTTCAATGTGCAGCAAAATTGCTTCCATATTTTTGCTATTGTGCTTAATGCTGCAATAAACATGCATGTACAGCTGTCTTTTTCATAGAGTGATTTGAATCCTACTGGCTATATTTCCAGTAAAGGCATTGTGAGATCTTAAGGAAGGTTGACTTTTAGAAATTTTAGGACTCACCAAACTGTTTTCCACACTGTTTTTACTATTTACACTCTCACCAACACTTTGCAACACGTATTTTAAAACATAGTTTTTCTGCCGGGCTCGGTGGCTCAGCCTGTAATCCCACGCCTTTGGGAGGCTGAGGTGAGTGGATTGACTGAGCCCGCGGGTTCGAGACCCCCCTGGGCAGCGAGACCTCATCTCTACAATAAACCAAAAAATTAGCCGGGCGTCATAGCGCATGCCTGTAGTTCCAGCTACTCAGAAGGCTGAGGTGGAAGGATCACCAGAGCCCAGCAGGTTGAGGCTGCGGTGGCCGGAAGTGGCCACTGCACTCCAGTCTGGGCGACAGAGTGAGACTCCAACTCAAAAAAAAAAAAAAAAACATAGTTTTTCTTTTTTCCCAGAGACATGTTTCCCAGTGGTAAACAGTGCAATCATTGAAATGTGGCAAAGTTGTCCATAAACCTATGTTGATGCTAATCAGCTAAAGGCCTCCACATTATCTGTGGAGCTTCACTTTAGTAAGAGTTTGACATAGCAGAGATTTGTGTTTCCTTAAAGCATAGCAAGAAAAAAAACTAATTAGGTTTTTCCTTCATTTGTCACCAAAAAGTAGCAGATGAATCAACCCATATAAACAGTTGCTGAAGAAGAAACATCTGCATGTTACTTACTTCTTGGCTTAGTTGGAGGCTCTTTCCTAATTCCCTCAGGAGGCTTAATCTAGGTCAAAGGTGAAAAAGACAGAAAGAGCAAGGATTGGCTCAAAACTCCATGAAGAGTTAAAAACTTATGCATTTTATTCCAACTGCAGCTTCAGAATTTAGATTATTTTACTCATGGAATTAATTTAGGCAAACTCATAGTTTTTATAAATACACATTGCATTGTTTCACAGTAATACAGTTTCTAGGTCAAATTTTTAAAAGTACAATAAAAAAATTCTTTCTCCTAGATTAGCTGTGATGAGAGAAGGGAGTCCCTTATGGAAACATGATTTGTGTACTAGAGTGCTCTGCTGACAATATATATCATTTGTATTAAAGAGAAACTCCTATGTGCTAACTACTTTTGGGCTTAATTGGAGGCTGCTTTCTAATTGCCTCAGGAGACTGAGTCCTGGTCAAAGATGAAAAACTCTGAAGGAATGAGAATAGTTTTGTCAAGAAGATATCAGACATTCCTTAAAGCATAGTCAAAAAATTAAAATAAATAAAATAGAATTAACTAAACAGATTTTCCTACATTTGCCATTGAGAGAATGGATCCACCCATTGTAACAGTCTAAATTATCACCTACAGAATCTAACATCACACTCATTTTTCCATGGTCTATTTATCTATTTATGTATTTGGAAGGAAGTTCAACACTTACACAAAAAATGGAGATTGCCATATTGCCTTTGACTGAAGATGGAAGAAAATTAGATTTCATAATTTTATATGAATTTTATATATTTATATGTTATAAATATATATTTATATGTTTTATAGATTAAGTCTCCTAAGCTAATTAGGAAACAGCCTCCAACTAAGCCAAGAAGTAACACACAGCTTCTTCAGTCTAATGGGCTCTCTTGGCAAGTGTAGTCCTTTTGTGGAAATTCATAAAGAAAATTACATGTTCTCTGTGGCATTAAAGTGAAAGCACAAACATGCATGTTGGCAGACTCTAGGCATTATAATAATGGAATATGGTGTGATCATTTTTGTCAACTCAGGGAATACAGTGTGGTGGGACTCCAGCTAAGTAAAAAAACCTGCTCTGGATTTCTCTGCTAGAAGAGTGCATTGCTGCAGTAGAGATTAGGTTTAAGGGGAAACATCTATGTTGTACCTTCTTCTCTGCTTAATTGGAGGCCGTTTCCTAATTGCCTCAGGAAAATGAATCTACATCAAAAGTCAGAGTCAGAATGAACCAAGACTGGATGGAAGCTTCATGAATAGTTACAAACTCAAGCCCTTTAACTGCAGCTTAAGGCTCTATTATATTTTAATCCTGAATTAAATTAGGCAAGCCTAATATTTAAGGTTACACATTGCATTTTTTCACAGATCAAAATATGTGAAACCCCAAACAAATGTGGTAAGTGAATTTGTGTAAAAGTCCCAGAGAAGGTCCTTTTTTCTATGCAATTTATGAGGAGAGAACACAGTCCCTTAGAGAAATATGCTTTGTATACTGGGTGCTAGTGTTATAATTATTTCATGGGTTTCACAATATGAAGCAACTTTCACAAGTGCTTTAAAATGTAGTTTTTTTCTTCTTGCTCAGAAACATTTTACCCAGTGGTCATTAGTGCATTCATTGGAGCATGGAAAAGTCGCCTACAAACCTATGGTGATACTAACATGCTTAATCCCTCCACATTATCTGTGTATCTTCACTCTAGATAAAAGTTTGGCAAAGCAGATGTCAGGATAATTTTACAGGAGCACAAGGAAAAAACCCCTAGCATTTATTCATTTAAACCAATAAGTGGAAGGTGGATTCAACGATTCAAACACTATGAAGTAAAACTATTGGATCTAACACCACACTATTTATTTATTTATTTATGAATTTAGAAGTAGTGCAATGGTTTAACAAAGAAAAAAGATTGCCAATTTGCCTTTGAAGCAAGTTGAAAGAAAACCTTAAATGTTCCCAGTGATGTTAAAGAGAAAACAGAAACATGAAGGTTGCAAGACTCTATGCATAATAAATGATGGAATGTTGTGTCATCAATTGTGTCAGTTCAAAGAACAAAGTGTAGTGGGACTCCAGCAAAGTCTGAAACCTGTTCTGGAGTTTCCTTGTTGGGAGAGTTCTTCATGAAGCAACAGAAATCCCTAGGCTTAATGTGGAACACTTGGGTGTTATTTCTGAATTGGAGACTGCTTCCTAATTACCTCTGAAGGCTGACCTAGGTCATAGATTAAAAACTCACAAGAACAGGAGATAAGCTCAATATTTCAAAGTGGTAAAGCCTCATGCCCTTTAATCTAACTGCAGCTTAAAGCCCAAGACAATTTCACTCCTGGAATTAATTTAGGCAAGCCTGAATAATTTAAGACCACACATTGCATTGTTTTAAAAAATGTAATTTGTGAAACCACAAACAGCATTTCTAGGTCAGTTTCTGTAAAAGTACAAAAAAATTATTCTTTCTACAGAAGCTATAAAGAGAGAACGCAGTCACCTATGGAAACATCGTTTGTTTCCTGGTGGATAGAATGTTAAAATTATTTCATGCAATTCACAAAAGAAAATAGTTTTAGCAACATGCAATTTAAAATGTAGATTTTCTCTTCCTTTCTCAGAGACATGTTTCCCAGTGGTAAACTGTACATTGATTGAAATGTGTTGCGTACAAACCTACTTTGATCCTGATCAGTGGAAAACCTCCATATTATCTGTGTAGCTTCATTCTAGGTAAGAGTTTGGCATAGCAGGTATTCAGATTTCTTTATAGCATTTCAAGAAAAACAAATGAATAACATAACCAGGTTTCCCCTTCATTTATCATCAACAAGTTGCAGATGGGTTCACCCATACAAACAGTTTGTCATATAAACAAATGAGTCCAAAACCACATTTTTTCTTTTATATTTTTATTTAATGATTTATGTACTTAAAAGTAAGTAAATTACTTTTACAAAGAAAGGAGGTTGCCAAATTGCCTTTGAAGGAAGCTGAAAGAAAACATCAGATGTTCCCAGTGACTTTAAAGATAAAACACAAACATGCATGGTGGAAGTCTTTTGGCATAATAAATAATGGATTGTGGTGTAATAATTGGTTCTAGTTCAGAGAACAGAGCGTGGTTGGAATCAAGCACAATCTAAAATATGCTCTTAAGTTCCCTTTCCACAAATAGACAACACTTGGTAACTGAACTCATTATGCTTAAGGAGAAACACGTGGATATTACCTGCTTCAGCACTTAGTTGGAGGCTGCTTTCAAATTACCTCAGGAGGCTGAATCTGAGCCATAGGTGAAAAAGACAGAAGAAGAAAAGATTGGCTCAAGGTTCCATGAAGAGTTTACAACTCATGCTTTTTAACTATAGCTTCAGGATTTATATTATTTCACTCATGAAATTAATTTAAGTAAACTCATAGTATTTATGACTACTACACATTGCATTGTTTCATGGATGGAAGTATGTACAACTCCTAACAATGTTGCTAGGTCAAATTTTGAAGAGCTCAAAGAAAACTTCCTTCCTCATGAAAAGCAGTGAGGAGAGAAGAATCCCTTATGGAAACATGGTTTGTATACTACCATGCTCTGATGACAGCATCTATCATTAATATTAAGAATAAACATCTGTGTGCTAACTACATCTTGGCTTAATAGGAGGAAGTTTTCTAGTTGCCTCAGGAGGCTGAATCTTGGTCATATGTGCAAAACTGTAAATGAATGAAAATAGTTTGGTAAAGAAGAGATCAGGTTTCTTTCATGCATAGCCAAAAATAAAATAAAATAACCAGATTTTCCTGCATTCACAACTGACATGATGGATCCACCCAGTGAAATAGTCTGAATTATAGCCTACTGAGTCTAACACCACACTTATTTTTCACTCATCTATTTATGTATTCAGAAGTATGCAAAATACACTAAAAAATTAGAATTTCCAAATTGTCTTTTACTGACTCTGAAAAAAATTTAGATGTTCCCATTGACATTTAAGTGAAAATACAAATGCACATGTTGGCAGACATTAGGCATAATAATTATGGAATATGATATGATCATTTTTGTTAGCTCAGGAAATACAGTGTGGTAGGAATCCAGCTGAGTCAAAAAACCTACTCTAGATCTCTCTTGACAGAAGAGTGCTTTGTTGGGCAATAGAGAATAGGACGTTTAAGGGGAAACACCTTCATATTATCTTCTTCTGTGCTTAATTGGAGACTGATTCCTAATTACCTCAGGAAACTGAATCTAGGTCAAAGGTCAGATGGTCAGAATGTACAAATATAGGATGAAGTCTCCATGAATATTTAAAAACTCAAGCCATTGAACTGCTTCTTAAGGCTCTAGTGTATTTCATTTCAGAATTAAATTAGGCAAGCACATAATATTTAAGAATACATATTGCATTGTTTCAGAGATTGAAATATGTGAAACCCAAAGTCACTAAGTCCATTTTTGTAAAAGTACAAACAGAAGTTCCTTCTTTCTATGCAAGTTGTGAGGAGATAACCAGACCCTTATGGATACATGCTTTGTATCTTTGGAACTAGTGTGTTATAATTATTCCATGAGGTTCACAGTAGGAAGCAATTTTAACAACAAACATGTGAAAATGTAGTTTTTCACTTCATGTTTCAGAATTATGTTGCCAAGTGGTAATCAGTGCATTAATTGGAGCTTGGGAAAGTCACCTCCAAACCTCTGTTAATGCTAACATGCTTAAGGCCTTCACATTTTCTGTGTAGCTTCACTCTAGATAAGTTTGGTAAAACAGATTTCAGGATACTTTGCAGGAAAGTGAGGGAGAAAATTAAAAAGCTAACGAAACTTTTCTTAATTTGAAAACCAACAGGTTGCAGATGGATTCCCCAATTCAAACAGTGTGAAGCATAAACGATTGAGTCTAACATCACACTCATTTTATTATTTATTTGTTTGTTTGTGTATTTAATAGTATGACACAAAAACAAAGCAAGTGTTAGGATATGGATGGACCAGGTGAGGATGGAGAGACGCAGGGAGGCACACAGCACTGCCGGGGCTGGCAAGCCAGAGGTGCGTGCCAGGAACCCAGAGATCTGAGTAAATTGCAAAGAATTGTGACACACAAAGGTGAGAGAAGAAAATATTTATGTAAGAAAAGTTCATCCCCCACAGACAGAGAGTGGGCCTACACTCTAGGTGAGTGTGGCGTCGTAGCCCCCAGAGCCCTGGCTTAAATCCTTCTCTTGGAGATGTTGCACGTGACTTCCGTGACTGCTTGACTTCCTTATAAACCACCTGTGGGTGTCTTGGAGAACCTGTGACACAGAGTCATTAATGTTCGCCCACATTATCATAGCCTCTAGAGAAGGGCATGACAAGGATTCTAATGCTCCTGCACCTTCCCAAATGACATTCCTTAGATCTAGTGGAGGGTGCACCTCCATTTATCTCCTAGGCATTCCAGTGGGTAGCTTTGGGGAATCCTTGGCTTCCCTGTAGATAGTGCCCAATTTACTGGAAGATTGAATCCCCACCTGCACCCCCTCTGAGTGGTTATAACTTTTGTAATTACAAGTTTCGTGACTTTTACAATCCTTGCCCAATGCATGATGTCTTAGGCCTTGTAAATTCCCGTTACTCTAGGCAAACTTGATTGCCACTATGAGATCCTCAGATACCTTGAAGTCTGTTTCTGAAAGGACAAAGTTGGTAAAGTTAATTATACCTAAATATGTATTTCTCCAAAAGCATGGCTTCTACTTTCTCATCATTGTGTCAGGGTTTAAGAACAAGATGAAAAATGGCTTCCAACTCTCAGTCTGTCCTTTCAGGTACTATATTGTAGTTCTTAAAAGATTTCTTATTTTTGGAAATACATACTGAAATGTTTACAGATGACGTTGCAGCAACTTGGATGGATTTGGAGTCAATCATACTCAGTGATCTATCACAGAAACAAAGACCAGAGTACCATATGTTCTCACTCATAAGCAGATTTTGAACAATTATAATACTATAAGAAAGCAATTGGCAGTAGTGGGAAATTGTCAGGGTAGGGAAGATGGGATTGGTTATTGAAGGAAACTGCTAGGGGAGGGAGGAACATGCCTCATCAACAAAGGTACCTGCACAATCAACGTTTGTATACCTAATGCTGAATTGTACCCCACATCTTTATTTTTTAAAAAAAGAATTTGGCAAAGCAGATATAAAGATGCTTTTAGAGAATAGCGATGAATAAATTTTTTTAAACTAACCAAGCTTTTCTTCTTTAAAAAAATGACAAGTGGCAGATGCATGTAGCCATTCAAACATTTTGAAGTATAACCAATCAGTCCAGCACCACGTTATTTTTTCATTCCTTTATTTATTTATTTAATTGTGTATGTGGAAGTAGTTCAAATTTTAAAAAAGAAAGATTTCCAAATTGCCTTTGAAGCAAGCCGAAAGAAAACCTTAGGTGATCCCAGTGATGTTAAAGAGAAAACACAAATGTGCAGGCAGCAAGACTCTGTGCATAATAAATAATGGAATGTTTGTGATCAATAGTGTCAGTTCAGAAAACAAAGCATAGTGAGATTCTCCAAAATTTTAAACCTGTTCTGGAGTTCCCATTGCCAGAAGAGTATTTCACTAGACAATAGGGATCATTAGGCTTAAAGAGACACACATGCATGCTATTTCTGGGGTTAATTGGAGGTCGCTTCCTAATTACCTCAGGAGGTTGCTCTAGTTCAAAGGTTAAAAACCCAAAGAGGAGATGAGATAGGCTCAAGGCTTCATGAAGAGTTTAAAACACATGGCTTTTACTCTAGCTGCTGCTTAAAGCACAAGATAATTTCACCCCTGGAGTTAATTTAGACAAGCCCAAATAATTTAAGATTACACATTGCATTGTTTAAGGAATTTAAATAGTGAAACCCCAAACAATGTTACTAGATCAGCTCCTGTAAAAGTACAAAAAAATCCTTCTACCAAGAGAAACTATGAAGAGAGACCACAGTCCCTTATAGAAACATTATTTGTATCCTGGGGAATAGAATGTTAAAATTATTTCATGGGACTCACAAAAGGAAGCACTTTTAGCAACATGAATTTAAAATGCTGTTTTTCTCTTCCTTTCCCAAAGACATGTTGTCCAGTAGTAAACAGTGCATGTATCAGAATGTGGCAAAGTTGGGTACAAACCTACATTGATGCTCATCAGCTGAAGACCTCCATATTGCCCGTGTAGCTTTAAAAATCATAAAGGAGAGACTTTGCTGAGGCATCGCCAAGGTCTGGGCAGCTGCTGTGGTGGCTGCTGCTGCCGCCTCGGCCAGCAGCCATTCCACAATGCACCGCCAGTGCCTGGGGTGAGCCATGGCCTCCTGCGAGGCAGCAGAGCCACCACCGCCCCCTCCTCTGAGGCAGCAGAGGCACCACCATCCTCTCCTCCTCTGAGGCAGCAGAGACGCCACCAACCCCTCCTCCGAGACAGTGGAGCTGCCACTGCCGCCCCCTCCTCCAAGGCAGCGGAGCTGCCGCCTCCTCCTCTGAGGCAGCTGAGCCGCTGCCTCCTCTGCCTTCTGTGAGACAGCTGAGCAGCCACCTCCTCCAAGGCAGCCGCCACACAGAGGCAGCCATTACACATCGCACCACCTGTGCCAGTGTCCCAGCTGCCACCACCACCACTGCCACCAAGGCAGGCATTCCACATCGCACTGTCAGTACCTAAGGGGTGGGTGAGCAGCTGAGATAAAGACCATCTGGTGCAAGGGATAACACCACCTGCTGGCAATTCAAGCCCACCACCAGCAAGTGCTGATCTGAGGCCTGGGGACCCTCGGTCCCACACAGGGCCGGATACTGTGGCCCCCTGCTGCTGCTGTTCCACCACATGCATGGGAGTCTCGGGTCTCAGCTAGCTCCCTGGCTACATCATCTCTCATCATCACCAAGCCGCTGGTCACTCAGGGAGGCTCTGGACACCGACCCATCAGAGACACCAGTCCCACTCCTGGCTGAAGTACCCTGTGGGGGGCCCAGGGCCATGCACACCACTCACCGCCTGCCCGTTGGAGCTTTGGAGCTCTGGAGCTCTGGGCCCACCCTGGCTGAGGCACTCAGCCCGTGACCCCAAGCTTGGGGACCCAGACAAGCAGAGAGAAAGGGATCTACAAAAGAGAATCTGCCTCTGCCTTTCTCCAGGCAGAGATTTCCATTGCTCTGTCCACCTATCAACAAACTCCACCTCAGTTCCTAAGGTAACGTTGCTAAACAGGAGAAAAAACCCCACCCCTAAGCTGAATCAGACAAAAGCAACTCCCAGGCAGCCAAACCCAAGCTGTGAGTAAACCTAGCTGCCTGCAATGGAAAAACAAAGGAGAGAGGCTGGAAATCAGAACTGAAGTGATTTTAGTCTGATCTCTTATTGTGACTTATGATTTTATCATTTTGACTGTTTATTTTTATCACATTCGTTGTTTGCCTTCTGACTTACACTGTTTCATGTTTATACTGGTCTGTCTTTGAGTAGCTGTCAGTATTCTTTAAGGAATCTTGCTTACGTGTCTTCATCCACTTCTCTTCAGCCTTGTGTCTCTTTCTCACCCAATAGTTGGTATGTATGTCTGTTTTCCCTCTTGTTCTTCTCTCTCTCTAACTTCCTATTGACTCCCCCTTCCTCCATTATTTTCCTCTTTTATACCCCCATTTTAATCTAGGAACCAAGACTACATACTGCTGAATGGACAGATTGTAAGGCAGAGGGAAATAGGTTCCAGTATGCTCATACACCTGTTTGTGGTTGCTAGAATCAGCATATACACTCTGAACCAGAGCTTCCCTCTCAATTAAACCTCAAAACTGCAAAAAGTACAGCCAGCAGCCCACACACCAACCTCAAAAGTGAACAAAGCCAGAAGACCCTCATAAGGAAGAACAGGATATAGTAGAAGAGAAACAAAAGCAACCCCACCTCCCCCCAAAAACAGAATTAAAGAAGGGGAGGGAAAGAGGGAAAGAGAAAAATCTACAAAAATGAAGAAAAACCAAAAGAAGAGTATGGGTCTCTCCCAGACCCCTGGGAGGTCAGACACTGAGAAAAATGACTTTGGAATGCAAACAATGAAGAGTCCCCAGAATGAAGGGTCTCAAACTACAAACGTTGATATCAAGACAACAATGGGGAGATTAAAAAGAATTTAGGAGACACAAGAAGAAACTAGAAAGGAACTGATATCTGAGATAACAGTAATAAAGAATACTGTGAATGAAATAAATAACAAACTGATAAACATGGAAAGCAGAATTACCCAAGCAGAAGAAAGAATCTCAGAGCTTGAGGACCAAAATATAGAACTAACCCAAACTTTTAAAAACACAGAAAACAAGCTAAAAAAGACAGAACAAAACCTTCAAGAGATGAGCGATTACTTCAAGAGACCGAACCTAAGAGTAATTGGCATACCTGAGGCAGAAAGAGAGACAGAGACCACACTAGAACAAACTTTCCATGAGATCATTCAAGAAAACTTCCCTTATCTAATCAGTGACACGAAAATTCAAACACAAGAGATTCAGAGAACCCCTGCAAGACAACAAATGAGAAGACCAACTCCTAGACACATAATAATTTGCCTAAACAAAGTAGTCATAAAAGAAAACATCCTAAAGGCAGCAAGAGAAAAAGGCTAGATCACCTACCATGGAAGACCAATCAGAATAGCAGCAGATTTATCTACAGAAACCCTACAGGCTAGGAGATCTTGGAGCCATATCTTCAAAGTCCTAAAAGATAAACAATTTCAACCAAGAATAACTTACCTGGCCAAGCTAAGCTTCATCAGCGAGGGACAATTAAAATCTTTCCTGGATATCCAATCCCTAAGAATTTATGCTGCCACCAAACCACCTCTACATGAAACACTTAAGAAAGTACTAAACACAGAAGAAAAGGAAAAAAGGACAACATTCTTCAAAAGAGTACAGGGAAAAGAATAAAATATACATGAACCAACCCCCAAACCAAAAGAAAGACAAAAAGGAACCAAGTGGAAGTACAACTCTATAAGAACTCGATGATAGGGATGAACTCTCACATTTCAATAATTAGCCTGAATGTGAATGGACTAAACGCACCACTGAAAAGACATAGAATGGCAAAATGGATAAAATACCACCAGGCAACAATATACTGCCTTCAAGAGACTCATCTCACTAGAAAGGACATACACAGATTCAAAGTAAGAGGATGGGAAACAAACTTTCAGGCAAATGGAGCACAAAAGAAAGGAGGAGTCGTGATACTAATTTCAGACAAAACACCATTTAAGCTATCAAAAATTTAAAAAGATACAGAGGGCCACTACATAATGATAAAAGGTTCACTCCATCAACAGGAAATATCTATCCTAAACATATATGCACCCAACATAGGTGCGCCAACATTCATAAAGCAACTTCTAGGAAAACTAAAGAAAGACATTGACTCTAACACCATTTTAACTGGGGACTTTAATACCCCACTCACAACCCTCTACAGATCATCAGGACAAAAAATCTGCAAGGAGATCTGGAACCTCAATGTGACTCAGGACCAAATGGAATTAATTAATACCTACAGAACACTCCATCCAAAGACCACAGAATACACATTCTAATCATCACTACATGGAACGTATTCTGAAATCGACCATGTATTTGGCCGTAAATCAAGCGTAAGCAAATTTAAAAGGACCGAAATTCTACCATGCACTTTCTCGAACCACAGTGGAATAAAAATAAACATTGACACCAACAAAGTCCCCCCAAAACACACAAAGACATGGACACTAAACAGCATGATGGTAAACAACTCCTGGGTCAATGATGAAATCAAAACAGGGATCAAAAGGTACCTGGAAACAAATGAAAATGAAGAAACATCTTACCAAAATCTTTGAGATGCCTTAAAAGCTGTAGTAACAGGGGAATTTGTATCCCTACAAACACACATGAAGAAAATGGAAGAAACACAAATTAACAGCCTAACAAGTCACCTAAGGAAGCTGGAAAAGCAAGACCACAAAAATCCTAATTTCAGCAGAAAAATCCAGATCACCAAAATAAAAGCCCAAATCCAGGACATAGAAGATAAAAAGATAATACAAAAAACCAATGAAACAAAAAGCTGGTTCTTCGAAAGGATAAACAAATCGATGGTCCCCTAGCTAGACTGACCAAGAAATAATGAGAAAAAACCCAAATAAGCACAATCAGAAACACAAAAGATGAAGTCACATCTGACCCTGAAGAAATACAAAAGATCATTAGAGACTACTATGTACACTTGTATGGAAACAAACTTGAAAATCTTAAGGAAATGGAGGACTTTCTGACATCACACAACCTACCTAGGTTGGAACCAAAAGAAATTGAGACTCTAAATAGACCAATAACAATCAAGAAAATGACTACGTAATAAGAAAACTACATAAAAAAGTAAATGTCCTGGTCCAGATGGCTTTCCAGCAGAATTCTACAAGACATTTAAGAAGGAGCTGATACCAATCCTACTGAAGGTATTCCAGGCGACTGAAAAAGATGGAACTCTCCTCAAATCATTTTACAAAGCCAACATAATATTGATAACCAAGCCAGGTAAAGATCCAACAAAGAAAGAGAACTACAGGCCAATATCTTTGATGATCATAGATGCTTAAATTCTGAACAAGATCCTAGCAAACCTGATTCAACAACACATCTCAAAAATCATCCATCATGACCAAGTAGGCTTCATTCCTGAGATACAAGGTGGTTCAACATTCATAAAACCATAAATGTATTAAATACATTAACAGATGTTAAAACAAAAACCCCATAATTATGTCATTAGATGCAGAAAAAGCTTTTGATAAAATCCAGCACCCCTTCTTGATAAAAACCCTCGACCATCTAGATATACGGGGAACATACCTCAAAATAGTAAAAGCCATCTACGAGAAACCCACAGCCAGCATACTCCTAAAGAGACAAAATTGGAACCATTTCCCCTGAAAACTGGACCAAGACAAGGATGCTCACTCTCACCCCTCCTGTTCAGCATAGCATTGGAAGTCCTGGCTTGAGCAATCAGAGAAGAGAAGGCAATCAGGGGTATACAAATAGGAAAAGAGAAAGTCAAATTATCTCTCTTTGCAGACGATATGATTATGTACTTTGAAAACCCAAAAGAATCCGTCAAAAACCTCCTTACACTGACAAAGGACTTTGGCAAAGTCTCAGGATACAAAATAAATGTGCAAAAGACAATGGCATTTCTTTACACCAATAGTAAACAAAAAGAATCCCAAATAAAAAACACAATTCCATTCACAATAGCCACAAAAAAAATGAAACACCTTAGCATCTTCCTAACCAGAGTCGTGAAAGGCCTTTACAATGAAAACTACAAATCACTGCTCAAAGAAATCAAAGATGACATAAACAAGTGGAAAAATATCCCATGCTCATGGATTGGAAGAATCAAAATTTGAAGATGTCCATCTTACCTAAGGCAATCTACAAATTCAATACAATACCCATCAAATTACCAGCAACATTCTTCTCAGACGTAGAAAAACAACACAGGAATTCATATGGAAACACAAACGTCCAAGAATAGCTAGAAAAATTCTCAGCAAAAAAAACAAAGCAGGTGGTATCACACTACCAGACTTCAAACTCTACTACAAAGCTAAAGTCATCAAAACAGCTTGGTATTAGTATAGGAACAGGCATATTCCATATCAATGGAATAGAATTGAGATTCCAGAAGCAAAACCTCAAATTCTCAACCAATTCATCTTCAACAAAGCCTCCACCATCTACCACTGGGGAGAGGAGAACCTATTCAGTAAATGGTGCTGGGAAAACTGGCTGACCACATGCAGAAGATTGAAACAGGACCCCTCTCTATCCCCATGCACAAAGGTTAACTCCAAATGGATCAGAGGCCTAAATGTAAAACCTCAAACCATAAGAACCTTAGAAAATGAAGGAAATACCCTCATGGAAATCGGAACTAGCCTTCAATTCCTGAACAAAACCCAAAACCCACAGATCATAAGAGAGAGGATAGACAAGTGGGACCTTATTAAACTGACAAGCTTCTGCAAAGCCAAAGAAACCATCAAGAGAGCAGGGAGACAGCCTACAGACTGGGAAAAAGTATTTGCCAACACCAGGTCAGACAAACGCTTAACATCTTTGATCTACAAGGAACTCAATTGTGCTGAAAAGAAAAAAACAAACAACCCCATTATAAAGTGGGCAAAAGATATGAAAAGACACTTCAAAAAGGAAGACATCTGTGCAGCCAACAGACATATGAAGAAATGTTCAACCTCACTAATCATCAGGGAGATGCAAATCAAAACCACACTGAGATACCACCTAACTCCAGTCAGAATGGCAATTATCAACAACTCAAGAAATAACAGCTGTTGGAGAGGGTGTGGTGAAAAGGGAACACTTCTACACTGTTGGTGGGAGTGTAAACTAGTGCAACCTCTGTGGAAAGCAGTGTGGTGATTCCTAAAAGCTTTAAATATCAACCTCCCATATGACCCCGCAATCCCCCTACTGGGAATATATCTGGAAGAACTCAAATCACTCTATAAAAAAGATACCTGCACAACACACGAATGTTTATTGCAGCATTGTTCACAATAAGAGGACTGGATTTAAAAAATGATGGAATACTATGCAGCCATAAAAAAGAACAAAATCATGAATTTCGCAGCAACCTGGATGGAACTAGAGTCAATAGTACTGAGTGACCTCTCACAAAAACAAAGGTCCGAGTATCACATGTTCTCACTCATATAATGAACCTTGAACATTCAACCTAATACTATAAGAAAATGACTGACAATAGTGGGAAACTATGGGAAGGTAGGGAGATGGAATTAATGGTAGCAAATATCTGTCTGGGGATGGGGAAGCACTTCTTATCAATAGGGTGCCTGAATGAAACATATTTGTATACCTAACCCTTAACTGTACCTCACAACATCATAATTAAAATATTGATTATAAAAAAAACATAAAGGGCATAAGGAACTAAGATTGGTTCAAGGCTCCATGAAGGGTGAGACATTAATGCCCTTAATCCTGACTGCATCCAGGCTCGGTGGCTCAGCCTGTAATTCCGTGCCTTTGGGAGGTTGAGGTGAGTGGATTGCCTGAGCCCACAGGTTCGAGACCTGCCTGGGCAGTGAGACCTCATCTCTACAATAAATCAAAAAATCAGCCGGGTGTGGTGGCACATGCCTGTAATTCTGGCTACTTGGAAGGCTGAGGTGGAAGGATTGCTGGAGCCCACAGGTCGAGGCTGCAGTGGCCGGTAGTGGCCACTGCACTCCAGTCTGGGTGACAGAGACTCCAACTCAAAAAAAAAAAAAAAAAAAAAAAAAAAAAAAAAAAATATATATATATATATATATATATATATATATATATATAAATTCTGACTGCAGTTCAAGGATTTAGATTATTTAATTCATGGAATTTACTTAAGCAAACCCATAGTATTTATAATGGCACATTGCACAGTTTTACAAATGGGAACATGTAAAACCCCAAACAATGGTGCCAGGTCAATTTTTTTAAAGTCCTGAAATATCTGTAAAATCTATAACAGCTATAATAACTTGCTTCATATAAGTAACTCCATTTTGTTAAAAATCCTCCATCTTGGCTGCCTGCCTACCCAGAGATGACACCCCCCTGCGTGTAACTGTTGTAACTTTCTCATGACCACAGACTTACATCCTTGTTCCCCCTGAGTTGCTCCCCCTGGACGTTTGGAAACTCCCCAACCACAAGTTCCATGTAACTGTACTCTTGCTTAACTGAAACTAGATGTTATGCCAAGAAATTGTTACTTGAAAATTCCCGCTGCCACATCCTCATATTTTGTTCCTATATTTTGTTCCCTTTTGTTTTTAGTTCCTTGTTCCCCTATGCTCCTGCCATGTAGCATAAACCCCTTGCTTACTTTATAAAACCTTTGCTTTATAAACCCCTTGCTTATTCTGCTCAGGGTCAAGAGTTCTTTGTGGCACTGGACTGCTCTTGACCACTGGTTGATAAAGGACTCAAAATTCAACTCTCTGCATGTTGGCAGCACTTTTCTTACCATCCAGTTATAACATTTGGAAACCCCAGAGAGATTCCTGCCAACTTCAGGAGGTGGCCTTGCTCTGGCTCTCCCCAGCTTAGTGGAGACATTATAGAGGAGGTGCCCCCTGAGACATTCCAGGGCCCCATAACCTCTCATCTGGCTCAGAAGGAGTTGGGATGACTGCTGACTTTCCATTGCTCCAAAAGTACATGAATCCATCTGCATTCTTCAAGGAGGTAAGAATCTGTTCTGTTTGTGACCATAATTCCATTTAAGGGAGTCATGGCCTGATGAGGCCATCCCTTGGATGCTATTCACTAGGCCAAGACATTGGCTGAATAGAGTCCCAGTTCAGTTTCTGTTTTTGGTTTTGATTTGCTCTCATTGGTTTTTGACAATATGGGATCCCAGACTTCTAAATCCCCCAGTCCTCTGGACTGCATGTTGAAGAATTTCTCTGTTGTATTTGCTGAGGTCTATGGTGTCTGCCTTTCAAAGGGCAGGCTCCAGATCTGCCCTATTTAATGTTGGATGGCCCTCCACAGGGACACTAGATGTTCATGTCACTGAATCTGTTTAGAAGGTTGTTACAGACTCCTGGTCACCAGAACCAGTTTCCCTATATTTACCAATGGTTAAGTTTGGTCCCAAATCCACCCCATGATTAAAGTCATGTTCCCTTGAAATTCCCAGTTGTGTTCTTGTTTCTAAACCTATTGCCCTCATCCATCTTCTCTCCATCCTACTTCCACTGTGTTGTATCCTGTTTTACGTCCCTCTACTGAAGATCCCCTTGAGAACCCAGTTATGTCTAACTCTAATCCTCTGTCTTATAATCCTCAGGCTTCCTCATCTAATGTCATCTCTTCCACTTCCACTATGCCCTCTCCACCTTTGGCTACTCGTCTCTGATCTCAAACTGATCTGGCCCCTCTCCTTTCCCTCTGGGAGGTTCCTCCTCCACAGGGGGCAGATCAGACCAAGCGACTATTTTTAGTATACACTCCCCTTTTCACTTCTGATTTATACAATTGGAAATACCAAAATCCGTCATTCTCAGAGATGCCCCAAGTTCTGACTTCTCTGATGGAGTCAATCATGCACACCCATTGCCCTAACTGGGATGATTGTCAGCAGCTCCTTATAACTCTGTTTACTTCTAAGGAGCAAGAGCACATCAGGGCTGAGGCTAGAAAGTCTATTCTGGTCTCCACTGCAAGTACACAGGAAGAAAATCAAGAAATGTTAGATGAGATTTTTCCCTCTTCACCTGGATTGGGACTCTAACACTTTGGCAGGGTCTAGGGCATTAGATACCTATCACCAGACTCTATTAGCAAGCTTGAGGGGAGCAGCCCAGAAACCTATCAATCTTTTCAAAGTTACCAGCATTCTCCAGTGTCCTGAGAATCTCTGGGGGGCATTCCTTGAACACCTCCAAGAGACTTTTTGTACCTATATCCCATTTGATCTCTCAGCCCCTGAGAATGATCAAGCAATCAATTTGGCATTTGTGGCTCAAGCAGCTCCATATATTAAAAAAAAATTGCAAAAGCTAGGGGGCTTTGCAGGAATGAATATTTCTCAGCTACTTGAAGTAACCCAAAAGGTTTTCATTAACTGGGATTCTCAAAAACAAAAACAGGCAACTCAGGTGGCTGATAGGACTGCCAGAAGACAAGTCAAAATCCTGGTAACAGCCCTGCAAGCCCCAGGAACCAATGCCAAGTCCCTTTGTCAAAAGTCAGATAATAGCCAGAAGGGTCAGAAAATCAGATGTATTCCACTGGCAAAGAACCAATGTGCCTATTATGAGGAACTAGGACATTGGGTCAAGGATTGTCCTCATCATCCAAAGCCAGAGGGCCCTAAGTCAGTATTGGTTCTTCCCTCTGCTTGGGAAACTGGAAATAATTTGGACTAAGGAGGCCAGGGCTCTTTATCCTTAGGCTCCCAAGAGCCCATGGCAACTGCTGCTATCAGGGGCCATCTGGTCCAACTTTTAGTAGACACTGGGATGGAAGTGTCGGTCCTAAAGTCACCATTGGAATCTTTGTATAATAAACAGATCTCAGTCCAGGGGGGAACAGGGGCAAATACAAGCTGCAACTTCACTTCTAACCAAACTGTTGACTTAGGACAAAAATGGGTTACCCATTCATTTCTCATAGCTCTGGACTGCCTGTTCCCTCTTATGGGCCAGGATTTGCTTCAAAAGTTAAAAGTCACCATTGTGCTTTCACCTGACAAAACTGAAATGTTTGTTCCTACCACTTATCAGATGCTCTTAACTGTTCCACTTTTTGAAGAATACCTCTCAACTTCTTCTAAATCCCCCACTGAAAATGTCTCATCAAGCTTACTTCTACAGCTACAACAGGATTTTCCTTCAGTCTTGGCGGAGACCAACCTGCC
The DNA here is from genome assembly GCA_027257055.1 of Cephalopachus bancanus. NCBI lineage: Eukaryota > Metazoa > Chordata > Mammalia > Primates > Tarsiidae > Cephalopachus > Cephalopachus bancanus. The sequence continues at coordinate 2,298,651 of JAPVLO010000007.1, forward strand.
AGGATTGGCAAAGCTTCACCCTCCAGTCATGGTGAGTCTATTGGCATCAGCCATCCCTGTTCATGTTCATCAATACCCTATGAGTTTACAGGCCTGGAGAGGAATTGCTTCTCACATTAAAAGACTCTTAGCAGCTAACATTCTAACACCTTGCCAATCTGCTTGTAAAGGAAACAGGGACATAAGTTGGCAAAGCTCTTATGTCCTAAAAATTCACAAGTTTGGCAAAACCCTTGTGTTTCTGGCCTGATTCCAATAGGAGCTTGACCAGTGTTTTCTTCTCTCCATGTTTGCCCCTGGGAATGTTGATTTAGTAGAATTCAGGTGGTGTGGCCTCTAGTCTGCATAGGCTGGATGTAGCCTGCTTTGATAATAACTTTACTCAGAACTTCAAAGAACACAGGTGTTAATGGTTTCACTTTGACTTACAGAAAACAAAGAGGATAGTGCTATAGTAAGCTTGCCAGGGAAAGTCCTGAACATTAACGTTTTCCCAGCTAATGCTAGCATTAAAATATCTCTTGTTTACGTAATTTTGCTCTATATAAGAAAACATACTGTAAGAATAAACTTGGTCTCACCTATTGAGGTGAGAGACCTCCCAATCCCGCTGTTCTTTGTCTTTCTTTTCTCATTCCCTCCCCCCACCTCAGGCCCTGCTCTTTGGAGGCTGGACCTACACATGCTTGGAACACTCTGTTCTTACTGGTTCAAAAGCCAGGAACATTGGATTACCAGCCCATTCAGGACCTGAGAGAGGTCAATAAGTGAGTCGATACAATCCATCCTACTCTTCCCAACATGTACACATTGCTCAGTCTGCTTCCCCCTCAACATCAGATGTATACTATGCTGGATTTAAAAGATACCTTCTTTTCTATTCCATTGTCCCCTGTCAGTCAACCCATTTTTGCCTTTGAATGGACAGATCCTGACTCGGGGGACACCAGTCAGTTAACTTGGACCCAGTTGCCACAAGGGTTCAAAACTCCCTAACTCTTTTTGGGGAAACCTTGCCACAGGACTTATCAGGGTTCTGTGCCTCGCACCCTGAATGTACTATACTCCAGTATGTAGATGATCTCTTGCTCACAGTGGCAAACTGAGACACTTGTTTAAAAGGTACTGAGGCTCTGTTACAGTTCCTTCAAGACTCGGGCTACCATGTCTCAGCTAAAAAAGACACAGCTCTGCTCAACCAAAGTCTCCTACCTGGGGTACCAGCTAAAAAAGGGTAAGCAAACCCTAACCTTGGCCCAGAAAGAAGACATCCTCTGAACCCCCACACCGACCTCAAAAAAAGGTACAGGAATTCCTGGGGGTGGCAGGATACTGCTGGCTGTTGATCCTGGGATTTGCTGAAGAAATCAAGCCTCTATACACAGCCATTGCAGGAGATCAGCCCCTAAAATGGACTGATACTGAGGAACAAGCATTCCAACAGTTAAAGATGGCTCTTACTCAAACCCTGGTTTGAGCCCTCCCAGATGTTACCTAGCCTTTCCACTTGTTTATTCATGAGCAGTGGGGAATTGTGAAGGGGGTTCTTATCCAGACCCTAGGACTCTCGAAGTGACTGGTGGCTTATTTGTCCAAAATATTAGATCCAGTGGCCTCTGGATGGCCACCCTGTCTTTGGGCCATCACCACTACAGCTGTATTTGTTAGGGGAGCAGACAAACTGACTTTCAGTCAAAACCTGACCTTAACAGTTCCCCTTGCTGTTGAGACTCTGCTCCGAGGTGCCTCTGGCCATTGGATGTCAAACACTCATATCACCCAATATCAGAGCATCCTACTTGACCAGACTTGACTAACTTTCTCTCCTACTCAGAGCCTCAACCCAGCCACTCTGCTTCCCGATTATAATGCCAGTTCATGACTGTGAGGACGTATTGGATATCTCTCAAGTCACCTGCCCCAATCTTCAGGACACCCCTTTAAGCCAGGCTGATACTGACCTGCTCACAGATGGCAGCAGTCTGGTAATAGAAGGAATCCTCAAGGCTGATGTGGCAGTAACCACAGCTCACAACATAATCTGGTCACAGTCTTTGTCCAATGGCACATCTGCTCAGAAGGTTGAGTTAATTGCTTTAACTCAGGCCCTGCGCTGAGGAACAGGAAAGTGGGTAAAAATTTTTACCAACAACAGGTATGCTTTTGCTACTCTTCATGTCCATGTCATGATCTACAAGGTACGAGGACTTCTTACCACAGTGGGTAAGACTATCAAAAATAAAGAGGAAATTTTAGGCCTTCTAGAGGCCATATGACTTCCCAAAGAAGTAGCTGTCATTCATTGCAGGGAACACCAAAAATCAGACATGCCAGAGGTGACCAAAAATCACCTAGCTGATTGGGGAACCCGTGAAGCAGCAGAGGTCCCAGTTGAGCCCCTCACCATCCTGATAACTAAAACCTTTCCAGTTCCCTTACTTCCAAAACAGTCCATCTATACTCAAGAAGAAGAATAACAAGCTGACCTAGCAGAAGCACATAAAGACTCTCAGGATGGTGGATAACCAAAGACTCTAAAATTATCCTCCCAGCCACCCTTGGATGAACACTGGTAAAACAACTTCATGCTACCAACCACCTGAAAGATACCAAGCTTACTGAACTGTTAAACCAATACTATGACATCCAAGACCTACAAAGCCTTGCTGACACTGCTGCTGCCATATGTTCTGCTTGTGCCCGAGTAAATGCCAAACAAGGACATAAACCACCAAATAGTATCAGGGCTCAGGGACTAAGTCCCAAGGAAGCATGGAAAGTGGACTTTACTGAGGTAAAACCCCCTCATGCAGGATATTCATATCTACTGGTCTTTGTGGACACTTTTGCAGGATGGGTGGAACTTTTGCCACAAAACATGAAACAGTACTTACAGTCACTAAATTTCTATTAAATGAGATTATTCCTAGGTTTGAGCTCCCTCTCTCCATTGGCTCTGATAACTGGTTCTGCCTTTACCTCTCCCATAACCCAATTAGTCAGCAAGGCACTAGGTATCACTTGGAAATTGCACTGTGCCTACCAGCCACAGAGCTCTAGACAGGTAGAATGCAGGAACCAAACTCTCAAAACCACTTTAACCAAATTAATAATAGAAACCAGTGAAAAATGGGTAAGCTTTTTGCCTCTGACTCTACTCTGAGCCTGATACACACTTTATAAAGCAGGATTTAGCCCTTGTGAAATTATATTTGGAAGACTCCCTTTTCTGTTACCCCAGTTATGGGATCCCATTCTTGAGGAAATTACTAATCAGTCTCTGTTAAAGTATATTCAGTCTCTTCAACAGGTCCAGACAACTGTTCACTCTAGCATTTGATCTGTCCTGCCAATCCCATCCTCTACACCCTGCCATTCCTTCCAGCCTGGGGACCTGGTCTATGTCACAAAGTTCCAAAAAGAGGGACTGACTCTTGCCTGGAAAGGACCATTTAACGTCATCCTCACCATTCCAACAACACTCAAGGTTGACGAAATATCAGCCTGGATTCATCACGCGCAAATGAAGATGCCAAAGACAATGATGCTGCTCCACCGGTCTGCCTGGCTGACTGGATGACAACCAGAGACCCTGAAAACCCTCACAAATCACCTTCTGAGCCCAATGTCCTGCTTCAACTTCACCACGGACTGACCAACTGATGCACAACTGACATGTGAGAATCCAACTGCCTGAAATAGACTGTTTTACACGTTAATAATTCCCTGAATGTATCATTATCACCCCTTAGCTCTTGCCTTTGTCATCCCAATTGCCATAGCTCTAAGCATAACCCTTATTTCTGTAACCCCCACAGACTGGAAGTTGGCAAAAAATCTTTGTTAATGCTATTTTATTGCTCATGCATAGGGTACATTACTGTCCTACTATGCTTACAATAATTTTAACTTATTTTATTTTATCTGGTGCCCAGGATAGACATGTCATGTACTCTTTCTCCCTAACCTCATATTCATCAGGCAAACTATTAAGTACCCAAAACTGGGTTGTCCTTTCCAACACAGTCCTGCTTAAAGCAGGTCTCATTGGCCTAGTAGCAGAAAGACACAGGGCCCCTCAATTAACCTCTCAGTCATCATTACCAACAAGGGACACTACCTTTCTTCACAAGACATAGACTTCTCTGTATGTCCTGGAAATTCCACCAACCAAACATGTAACCGGACTGACCATTACTTTTGCCCAGAATGGAAATGTGTCATATTTGCAACTTACAGTGAGGTAACCAATCAGACTGACAAAATCACCCTTTGGTGAGGTACCAGCTCAGATCCTGCTCAGTCACCAATAACATAAAATTCAATAATCCTTCCTACTATTCCTGGAGTACAGGCTCCACCTGGGGTAGACGAGTTTATGTAAATGCCTATGACCACAGTGCTATATTCAGAATCCAGTGGTTTATAATTGCATACAAAGCCAGAGCCAGGCCAATAGTGCCACTAACTAACCTAGAAGACACCATGTTCGGTTTCCATTAGCCTCCATAGTCTGTTAGCCAAATCAACACCCCAGGTCCACCTCAACAGCTTCAAAAGCCAACTCTGAAGACTCACCCTGAGGCACAGTTTCCAAAGATAACTTCAGGGCTAGTCCTTCATCTCAACAGCCCCCCAGTATTTTTCCTATGTTAATATGCACCATTTGCTCAACACCACCTGGCCACAACTATCTTCAGATTGTTGGCTCTGCTGCCTATAGTATGTGGGTGTAGGTGTCAAATCTACTATTATCAGCAATACTGACAAAGCTACATGTTCTCCAAAAAAGTGCACGTAACCATAGGAGATGTAACTGGAAATGCCTCTTGTCTTATAAACTTAGACTTCAATCTAGTAGCTTCCCCATTTTCTGAGGTTTGTAATTTTTCTCACACTGTAACTGTAACTGAATCCACGGCCTATGCAGCTCCTTGGTTTGCTGGTCTTATGACCCTTACAACCTGTATTACTGCTGAATATACAGTGCTTATACAATACTTATACAATAATCCTACCTTATGTATTACTGTCCATGTACTTCCCCAGGTATATGCCTATAGTGGTCCTGATGGGACTCTTTTGTTCAATCCTCCTGGTCTTCCAACAACTTGTCATAAACATGCTGCCCCCTTACTAGTGCCTGCTTCAATCAGGTTAAGTATAGCTGGAACAGCTGCACTCAGCACCGCTGCTCTGGTCCATGGAGAATTAGGGCTATCTAACTTTGCACAGGACATTAATTCTGACTTAAACTACATGCAATCTGCTATAGACTAATTCCATGACCAGTTAGAATCCCTAGCAGAGGTTGTCCTCCAGAATCACTGAGGCCTAGATTTGCTTTTCCTCTCCCAGGGGAAGCTTGTGTTGCTCTCGGAGAAACCTGTTATTTCTATGCAAACAAATCAGGAGTTATTAAAGACACACTCCAAAAAGTCCGAGAAAATATTGACAGGTGACAAAGACAGACAGAAATAATAAATCATGGGTCCAATCCTTGTTCAATTGGAACCCTTGGCTAACAACTCTCATTACTAGTTTGGCTGGCCCTCTTATCCTCCTCCTCCTTGGTTTACTTATAGGTCCCTGTATATTCAATTGGTTTATTCATTTCATCAAACAGCAAGTCAGTTCTGTAAAACTTATATATATGAGACCCCAATACAACAGTATACCCATGACTGATGAGTCAGTGCATTGACTCATGAACAAGTAAAAGGAAGGAATAAAATATCTGTAAAACCTATAGTAGCCCATAATAACTTGCTTGACATAAGTAACTCCATTTGTTAAAAATCCTCCATTTTAGCTGCTTGCCTACCCAGAGGTGACACCCCCCACCACGTGTGTGACTGTTGTAACTTTCTCATGACCACAGACATACATCCTTGTTCCCCCTGTGTTGTTCTCCCTGAATGTTTGAGAACTGCCCAACCACAAGTTCCATGTAATTGTACTCTTGCTTAACTGAAACCAGATGTTATGCCAAGAAACTGTTACTTGCAAAATTCCCACTGCCACATCCTCATATTTTGTTCCTATATTTTGTTACCTTTTGTTTTTAGTTCCTTGTTTCCCTATCCTTCTGCTATGTAGTCCACTTGTGTTTATTGCCTTTATAAACCCCTTGCTTACCCTGCTCAGGGTCGAGAGTTCTTTGTGGTGCTAGACCTCTTTTGACCACCAGCTAATAAAGGACTCAAAATTTGACTCTCTGTGTGTTGGTGACTCTTTTCTTGCAATCTGGCTATAACAGTACAAAGAAAGTTCTTTCTCCTAGAAAAGCTGTGAGGAGAGAAAACATTCCATTATGGAAACATGGTTTGTATACTCGGGTTGTCCACTGGCAATATATGTTTTTAGTGTTAAAAAGACCCACCTGTGTGCTAACTACTTCTGGGTTTAATTTAAGGATGTTTCTTACTTGCCTCAGGGGGCTGAGTCTTGGACAAAGGTGAAATACTCTGAAAGAATGAAAATAATTTGGTAGGAAGATATGAGTATTTCTTTAAAACATAGCCAAAAAAACAAATAAATTACCATATTTTACTCCATTGGTCATTGACAGGAAAAATCCACCTATTGAAACATTCTAAATTATAGCCTATGGAGTCTAACACCACACTCATTTTTCACTTATATCTATTTATGCATTTGAAAGTAAATACAACTCTTTTACAAATAATAAAGATTGTAAAATTTCCTTTGACTGAAGCTGGAAGAAAATTTTAGATATTGCCAGTGGTGTTGAAGTGAAAACAAAAATATGCATTTTGGCAGATGCTACTCATAATAATCATGGAATATGGTGTGATCATTTTTGTCAATTCAGGAAATATAGCGTGGTGGAACTCCAGCTAAGTCAAAAAATCTGCACAGGATTTCTTTTAGAATTGGATGCTGATTCCTAATTACCTCAGGAAACCGAATCTAGGTCAAAATTGAGAGTCAGAATTAATGAAGATAGACTGAAGTCTCCATGAAAAGTTAAAAACTCAAGCCCTTTAACTACAGCTTAATGCTCTAGTTTATTTCATTCTTGAATAAAATGAGGCAATCCAATAGTATTTAAGACTATACGTTGCATTGTTTCAGAGAGCAAAACCTATGAAACCTCAAACAAAGTCACTAAGTCCATTTTTGTAAAAGTACAAAGAGAAGGTCCTTCTCTCTATGCAACTTATGAGAAGAGGACACAATCCCTATGGAAACATGCTTTTTATCCTTGAGGCTACGGTGTTATGATTATTTCATGAATAGGCAACAATTCTAACAATGTGCAAGTTCAAACATAGTTGTTCTCTTCTTGGCTCAGAGACATTTTGCCCAGTGGTAATCAGTAAATTCATAGAAGAATGGGAAAGTCGCCTACAAAACTATGCCAATGTTTACGTGTCTAAGGCCTCCACATTTTTTGTGCAGCTTCACTCTAGATAAGAGTTTGACAAAGCAGATATCAGAATAATTTTACAGGATACTGAGGACAAAAAAAAATGACTAACCAAGCTTTTCTTCATCTGATAACTGACAGGTGGCAGATGGATCCACCCATTCAAAAAATTAGAAGTACAACTTCTAATTGAGTTTTACATCACATATTTATTTCATTTATTTATGTGTTTATATATTTATGTATTTGGAAACAGTTTAAAGCTTTAACAAAGAAAGGAAATTGTCAAATTGCCTTTGAATCAAGATGAAAGTAAACCTTACATGTTCCCAGTGATATTGAAGGGAAAGCACAAACCTGCAGGTTGGAAGACTCTATGCATAATAAATAATCGAATGTTGTGTAATCAATTGTGTCAGTTCAGAGCATAATGCGACTCTTGGAAAATCTGACACCTGCTCTGGAGTTCCCTTGACAGGAGAGTGCTTCCCTGGGCAACAGGGATCATTAGGCTTAAATAGAAACACCTGTGTGCTACCTATTTCTGAGCTTGATTGGAGGCTGCTTTCTAATTACCTCAGGAGGCTGATCTTGGTTAGAATTTAGAAACTCAGATGCAGAGAGATAGGTTCAAGGCTTCATGAAGTGTTAAAAAAATCATCCTCTTTAACTGCAGCTTCAAACCTAAGATAATTTCACTCCTTAGAAATTAACTTAGGCAAGCCCAAATATTTTAAGATTCGCATTGCATTGTTTAAGGAATTGAAATATATGAAACCCCAAATAACACTGCTAGGTCAGTTTTTGTAAAAGTACAAAAAATATCCTTCTCCCTAGGAAAGCTATGAAGAGAGAACACAGTCCCTTATGGAATCATAGTTTGTATCCTGGAGGATAGATTGTTAAAATTATTTCATGGAGCTCACAAAAGAAAGCACTTCTAGGAACATGTAATTTAAAACGTAGTTTTTCTCTTCACTTCCAAGAGATATGTTGCCCAGTGTTAAGCAGTGCATTCACTGGATTTTGACAAAGTTGCATACAAACCTACATCAATGCTAGTCAGTTGAAGCCTTCCTCATTTTCTGTGTAGCTTCACTCTTCGTCAGAGTTTGGCATAGCACATATTCTGATTTCTTTAAAGCATAGCAAGAAATTAAATAAATATGCTAATCAGGCTTAACCTTCATTTGTCAACAAGTGGCAGATGGATCCACACATTCAAAGAGTTTGCCTTATGAACAAATGAGTCTGACATCACCCTTTTTATTTATGTATTTATCTATGTAACTGTTTATGTATTTGGAAGTATGTAAATTACTTTTTAAAGAAAGGGGATTTCCAAATTGCCTTTGATGGAAACTGAAAGAAAACCTTAGATGTTCCTACTGACATTAAAGAGAAAACACAAACTTCATGTTGGAAGTGTTTTGTCATAACACATAGTGGAATGTGGTGTGACACTTGGTGCCAGTTCAGAAATAAACCATGTTTGGACTCAAGCAAAGTCTAAAAATGCTCTTGAATTCCCTCATCACAAAAGTACTACACTAGCCAATTGAACTCATTAGTCTTAAGGAGAAACACCTGCGTGTTACCGACTTCTGGGCTTAGATGGGGTTTTTCTTGATTACCTCAGGAGGTCAAAACTGAAAAAGACAGATGGAACTAAGATTGGCTCAAGGTTCCATGGAGAACGAAATACTCATGCCCTTTACTCTAATGGCAGCTTAAGAATTTAGATTATTTCATTCATGGAAGTAATTTAGGAAAACCCATAGTATTTATGACTACACATTGCATTGTTTCACCTATGGAAATATATGAATCTCCAAACAAAGTTGCTAGGTCAATTTTTTTTAAAGTATAGTGAAAACTTCCTTTTCTAAAAAAGCTATGAGCAAAGAGACTGTCTTATCAAAACATAGTTTGTACACTAGAGTGCTCCACTGGCAATATATGTCATTAGTATTAAGAAGAAACACTTTTGTGCTAACTACTTCTAGGTTTAAATGGAAGCTGCTTCCTAATTGTCTCAGGAAGTTGAGTCATGGATAAAGGTGAAAAACTCTGAAGGAATAAAAATACTTTGGCCAAGAAGACATTAGACTTTTTTTAATCATAGGAAAAAAAAATAGTATTAACTAAGCAGATTTTCCTGCATTAGTCATTGACAGAGTTTATTCACTCATTGAAACATTCTGAATTATAGCCTACAGAATCTAACACAATTGTCAGTTTTTATTTATTTATTTACTCATATATTTATGTATTTGTAAGCAGGTACAAAATTTTCACAATAAATGGAGATTGCCAAATTGCCTTTGACAGAACCTGGAATAAAACCATAGCTGTTCCCGGTGGTGTTGAAGTGAAAACACAAACATGCATGTTGGCAGATGCTACTGTTAATAATCATGAAATATTGTGTGATCATTTTTGTCAACTCAGGGAATTCAGCATGGTGTGACTCCATCTAAGTAAAAAACCTGCTCTGGATTTCTCTTGCCAGAAGAGTGCTTTGCTGGTAATTGAGATAATTAGGCTTAAGGAGAAACGCATGAGTGTTACATTCTTCTGTGCTTCACTGGGGGCTGTTTCTAATTTCCTTAGGAAACAGATACTAGTTTACAGGCCAAAGAGTCAGAGTGAATGAAGATAGAATGAAGGCTCCATGAATAGTTAAAAACTCAAGCCCTTTAATTGCACCTTAAGTTCTAGTTTATTTCTAGTTTATTCCTGGATTAAATTACACAATCCCATAGTATATAAGACCATACATTGCATAGTTTCAGAGATCAAAATATGGGAAACAACAAACAAAGTCATTAAGTCCATTTTTGTAAAAGTATAAAGAGAAGGTCCTTCTCTTTATGCAAGTTATGAGGTGTGAACACAGTCAATTATTGAAACACAATTTGAATCCTTGTGCCTAGAATGTTATTCTTATTTCATGGGGTTCACAACAGGAGGAGATATTAACAACAAGCAATTTAAAATGTAATTTTCCTCTGTTTGTGCCAGAGCCATGTTGCCCAGTGGTACTCAGTGCATCCTTGGAGTATTGTAGAGTCCGCTACAAACCTATATTGGTGCTCAATGCCTATGGCCTCCACATTATCTGTCTAGCTTCACTCATGATAACAGATGGGCAAAGAAAATATCAAAATCAACTTACAGGGTAGTGAGGAAAAAAAATTTTAATGCAAACCTAGCTTTTCTTCATATGAAAACTGACAGGTGGAAGATGGATTCATCCAATGGAACAGTTTGACCTATAACCTATTGAGTCTCACAACACACTCTTTATTTATTTATTATTTTATATTTATTATCTATTAATTATTTATTTATGTATTTGAAAGTAGTTCAACACTTAACAAAGGAAGGAGATTGCCAAATTGCCTTTGAAGCAAGCTGAAAGAAAACCTTAGTGTTCCCAGTGATGTTAAACAGAATACACAAACGTGCAGGTTGCAAGACTCTATGCACAATAAATAAGAGAATGCTGTGTTACTCAATGTGTAAGTTCAGAAACAAAGTGTAGTGGGACTCCAGCCATATCTAAAATCTGCTCTGGAGTTCCCCCACCAGAAGAGAGCTTTGTTGGGCAACAGAGATCGTTAGTTTTAAGGAGAAACAACTGTGTGCTACATATTTCTGGGCTTAATTGGAGGCTGCTTCCTAGTTAACTCAGAAGGCTAATCTATGTCAAAAGTTAAAAACTGTGAAAGAGAGGAGGTAGACTCAAGGCTTCAAGAAGAGTTAAAAACTCATATCTTTTACTCTAATGGCAACTTAACACTAAAGATAACTTCATGCCTGAAATTAGATAAGGCAAGTCCAAATAATTTAATACCACACACTGCATTGTTTAAGGAACTGAATTATGTGAACCCCAAACAACGATGCTAAGTAAAGTTTTTTAAAATTACCAAAAAAAAAAAAATCCTTCTCCCCAGGGAAGCTATGAGGAGAGAATATAGTCATTTTTGGAAACATGATTTGTATTCTGATAAATAAAATGTTAAAATTATTTCAGGGGGTCACAAAAGGAAGCACTCTTAGCAACATGTAATTTAAAGCCTAGTTTTTTTCTTCTTTTCCCAAAGACATATTGCCCAATGGTAAACAGTGCATTCATCAGAACATAAAAAATTTGCATATAAACCAATGTTGATGTTAATCGCCTGAAGACATCCACATTATCTGTGTAACTTCACACTAGGTAAGAGTTTTGCATAGCAGATATTTGGATTTTATTAAGGTATAGCAAGAAAATAAGTAAGCTAACCAAATTTTTCCTTCATTTGTCACCAACAAGTGGCAGATGGATCCACCCAAACAGTTTGCCTTATAAAGAAATGAATCTAACACCACACTCATTTATTTATTTATTTATCTTGAAGTATATAAATTTTATCTACAAAGAAGGAAGCTTGCCAATAGCCTTTCAAATAAGCTAAAAGAAAATCTTAGTTGTTCCCAGTGGTGTTAAAGAGAAAACACAAACGTGCAAGTTGGAAGTGTTGTGACATAATACATAATAAAACGTGTGAAAATTAGTGCCAGTTCAGAGAACAAAGCATGCTTCAACTCAAGCAAATTCTAAAGCACACTCTTGAGTTCTCTTGCCACAATTGTACTACACTAGGCAATTGAGCTCACTAGACTTAAGGAGAAACCCCTGCATGTTACCTACTTCTGGGCTTAGTTGGAGGTTGTTTCCAAATTGCCTCAGGAGGCTGAGTCATGGTAAAAGTGAAAAACTCTGAAGGAATGAAAATAGGTTGATCAAGATGATACCAAGGCTTTTTAGAGCAGGGCCAAAAATTTAAAAATTAAAAATAAGCTAACTGGCAATATATATCACTAGAATTAAAGTGAAAAACCTGTGTGCTAGCTTATTCTTGGCTTAATTGGAGGACATTTCCTAATTTTGCCTCAAAGGTGAAAAGTTCTGAAGGTATGAAAATAGTTTGGCCAAGAAGATATCAGGTTTTCTTTAGAGCAGGACCAAAAATAAAAATAAACAAGACTTTTCTGTATTTGCCACTCACAGGATGGATTCACCCATTGAAACAGTCTGAATTATAGCCTAAGGAGTCTAACACAAGCACTCATTTTTCATTTATCAATGTATTTATCTATTTATGTATTTGGATGTAAGCACAACACTTTCACAAAGAATGGATATTGTCAAATTGCCTTTGACTGTAGTTGGAAGAAAACCTTCAATGTTCTCAGTGGCATTTAAGTGAGAACATAAACCTGCATGTTGGCAGATGCTACTTGTAATAATCATGGAATATGGTTTGGACATTTTTTTTATAGCTCTGGAATACAGCATGGTGGACCCCAGCTACATTTTTAAAAACTGCAATGGATTTATCTTTCCAGAAGAGTACTTTGCAGGGCGGCAGAGATCATTAGGCTTAAGGAGAAACTTGTGATTATTACTTTCTCCTGTGCTTAATTGGAGGCTGTTTCTAATTACCTCTAGAAACTGAATCTAGGTAAAAGGTCAAAGAGTCCAAATGAATGAAGATAGGTTGAAGACTCCATGAATAGTTAAAAACTCAAGCCCTTTAACTACAGCTAAAGGCTATAATTTATTTCATTCCTGAATTAAATTAGACAAGCCCAGATTATTTAAGATTGCACATTGCATTGTTTCAGAGACCAGAATATGTAAAACCCCAAAGTTGCTAAGTTCATTTTTGCAAAAGTACAGAGAGAAAGTCCAGTGATGAAAAGAACACAATCCCTCATTGGAACATGCTTTATATCCTTGGGGCTAGAATTGCATGATTATGTCATGGAGTTCACAGTACAAAGCAATTTTAACAACTAAGTTTAAAAGTAGTTTTTCCCTTCTTGTCTCAGAGACGTGTTGCCCAGTGGTAATCAGTGAATCCACTGGAGTATTGGAAAGTCATTTACAAACCTATGTTGGTGCTTACATGCTTAAGTCTTCCACATTATCTGTGTAGATTCACTCTAGACAAGAGTTTGGCAAAGCAGATATCAAAATAATTTTACAGTATAGTGAGGAAAATAAAATAAAAATGAGTAACCAAACTTCTCTTCATTTGAAAGCTGACAGGTGGCAGATGGATCCACCTTTATAATAGTGTGAAGTATAACTTATTGATTCTAACAAGACACTGTTTCTCCATTTAATTATTTACTTATTTATTTGAAAGTAGTCCAACATTTAAAAAAGAAAGGAGATTCCCAATTTGCTTTTGAAGCGAGCTGAAAGAAAACATTTCATGCTACCAGTGATGTTAAAGAGAAAACAAAAACGTGCAGATTGCAAGACTCTATGCATAATAAATGACTGAATGCTTAGTGATCAATTATGTCAGTTCAGGGAACAAAGCCCAGTGGGACTCTAGCAAAGTCTGAAACCTGCTCTGGAGTTCCATGTCAGTAGAGTACTTCACCAGGCAACAGGGGTCATTAGGCATAAGGGGAAACACCTGTATGCTGCCTATCTCTGGGCTTAATTGGAGGCCACATCCTAATTACCTCAGGAGACTGATCTAGATCAAAATTTCAAAACACAGAAGGAAGGGATACAGGCTCAACACTTCATGAAAAGTTAAAAACTCAGCCCCTTTACTCTTACTGCAGCTTAATATCCAAGATAAATTCACTCCTGGAATTAATTTAGGCAAGCCAAAATAATTTAAGAATACACATCGCATTGTTAAAGAAATTAAAATATGTGAAACCTCAAACAACCTTGCCAGGTCAAATTTTTGGAAACATGGTTTGTACCTTGGGGGATAGAATGTTAAAATTATCACCCTTGTGTAATAACTACTTTTGGGCTTAATTGGAGGCTGTTTCCTAAATGTCTCAGGAGACTGTGTCTTTGTCAAATGTGAAAAACTCTCAAGGAATGAACACAATTTGGCAAAGAAGATATAAATTTTCTTTAAGCCATTGCCAAAATGTAAAAGAAACAAAATGAACCAGATTTTCCTGCATTTTCTCCTGACAGGATGAATCCACCATCGAAATGGTCTAAATTATAGCCTGCTGAGTCAGATAACACACTCAATTTTCCCTTATCTATGTATTTATCACTTTTTGTATTTGGAAATAAGTACAGCACTTTCACAAAGAATGGAGATTGCCAAATTGCCTTTGACTGAAGATTGAACAAATCCTTAGATGTTTTCCCTGGCAGTTAAGTGAAAAACCAAATGTGCCTGATGGCAGATGCTAGGAGTAATCATCATGGTCTATAGTTTGATCATTATAGTACAGAGAGAAGGTCTGTCAGCCTACAGAATACAGTGTGGAGGGACTCCAGGTAAGTCAAAAAACATGCTCTGGAATGCTCTTGCCAGAATAGTGCTTTGCTGGGCAATAGAGAGCATTAGGCTTGAAGGGATACTCTTGCATGTCATCTTCCTCTGTGCTTAATTGGAGGCTGTTTTCTAATTACCTCATAAAAATGAATCTAGGTCAAAGGTCAAAGAGTCAGAATGAACAAAGTTAGACTGACTTCTCCATGAATAGTTAAAGACCCAAGCCCTTTATCTGTAGTTTAAGACTCTAGTTTATTTCATTCCTGAATTAAATTAGGCAAGCCCATAGTATTTAAGACTACACATTGCATTGTTTCAGAGATTGAAATATGTGAAACTCCAAGCAAAGTTCATTACTGTAAAAGTACAAAGAAAAGGTCCTTCTTTGTATGCAAGTTATTGGAGAGACACCATCCCTTATTGAAACATGCTTTGCATCCTTAGGGCTAGAGTGTTATGCTTATTTCAACAGGTTCACAATAGGAAGCAATTTTAACAACAAGCAAGTTCAAAGGTAGTTTATCTTGTATTGTACCAGAAATGTGTTGTCCAGTGGTAATCAGTGTATTCACTGGACAATGGAAAAATCGTCTACAAACCCTCACTGGTGCTAACATGCTTAAGGTCTCCCTGTTATCTGTGTAGCTTCACTCTGCATAAGAGATTTACAAAGCAGATATCAGGATAAATTTACATTTTTCAATTATTTATTTATTTATTATGTATTAGGAAGTAATACAACACTTTAACAAAGAACAAAGATTGACTAATTACTTAAGAAGCAACCTGAAAGAAAATTTTAAATGTTCCCAGTGATTTGGTTTTTTGGTTTGTTTGTTTTTAAGATGTGAGGTACAATTCAGGGTTAGGTATATAAATTCTTATTATGCAGTTACCCTTGTTGATGAGGCATGCCCTTCCCTCCCCTGGCAGTTTCCCTCAACTGCCAATCCCACCCCTCTTCCCCTGGCATTTTCCCACTACTGCCAATCCCTTTCTTATAGTATTATAATTGTTCAAGGTCCACTTATGAGTGAGAACATATGCTATTCTGTTCTTTGTTTCTGTGACAGGTCACTGAGTATGATCAACTCTAAATCCATCCAAGCTGCTGTGAAATCCATATGTTTGTCCTTTATGGCTGCATGATATTCCATTGTGTATATGTACCACATTTTAAAAAATCCAGTCCAGCTTCAATGGGCAGCATGGTCGATTCCATGTTTTTGCTATTGTGACTACAGCTGCAACAGGCATACATGTGCAGGTATCTTTTTGGTAGAATGATTTGAGTTCCTCCAGGCATATTCCCAATAGGGAAATTGCTGGGTCATATGGAAGGTCAATTTTTAGTTCTTTTAGAAATCACCACACTATCTTCCAAAGAGATTGCACAGTTTGCATTCCCACCAGCAGTGTAGAAGTGTTCTTTTTTCTCTGCATCCTCGTCAGCATCTGTTGTTGTTTGTTCCACTAATGATGGCCATTCTTACTGGGGTTCTGTGGTATCTCAATGTGGTTTTGATTTGCATTCCTCTGATGATTATTGCGGCTGAACACTTTTTTATGTGTTTGTTGGCTGCCCGTATATCTTCTTTTGAGAAGTGTTTATACATGTCTTTTGTCCACTTTTTAGTGGGGCTGTTTCCTTTTTTCTTTCAGTGCTTTTGTGTTCCTTGTAGATGCTAGATGTTAGGTCTTTGTCAGATATACTGTTGGCAAATATTTTTTCCCATTCTGTGGGTTGTCTTCCCACTCTCTTGATGGTTTCTTTTGCTTTGTAGAAGGGTGTCAGTTTGATGAGGTCCCACGTGTCTATCTTCTCTCTTATGGTATGGGCATTTGAGGTTTTGACCGGGTATTGGTTGCCAATTCCAATTTTCATAAAGGTGTCTCCTGCATTTTCTAAGGTTCTTGTAGTTTGAGGTTTTACATTTAGGTCTTTGATCCATTTAGAGTTAATTTTTGTGTATGCTGATGGGGTTCTGTTTCAATCTTCTGCATGTGATCAGTCAGTTTTCCCAGCACCATTTATTGAATAGGTTCTCCTCTCTCCAGTAGTTGTTGTTGGAGGCTTTGTCAAAGATGAGTTGGTTGAGAAATTGAGGCTTTGTTTCCAGAATCTCTATCCTGTTCCATTGCTCTGTATGCCTGTTCTTGTACCAATACCTGTTGGGAGCCAGCCTTGGAGGCCTGCCTGATTGACAAAGTCCAGGTGTGCTGAGGACCCCTAGCCACAAAGCAAGCCCGGGCAGCTGAGGCCCTTCTGTCTTCCGTCTTTGCTGTTGATATAGCTGAAGAAATTCTTTGCAGTCATGGAAGAAGAAGATGGCATGTTTATGCGAAGAATCACAGCTAACCTGGAAATATCATGGTTTATTTTTCCATTTTTCCCACTATGCCACTTGGCCTTTTCTAACATATGCAAGGGTTAGACTCTGAAGCACATCAAGAATGCTTTCTTTCACTTGGTTATAAGTTACTAGATATTGCTTAAGAAATAAATGATATAAGTATATCCATCCTTATTTGATTTAGGATTATGCAGTTTAGTGTTTAGACATAAGGCTTTTTAGAAGCACAAGTTTATAGTAGTTTATTATGAATTCTTTATAAGTTCTAACACTTGTATAGGAGTTACATAGCTGATTTATAAACTGTTTTCACTGACTTCGGATAAAGATTAATGTTAAGGTTTTTACTTAATTCAATAGTTAAAACTCTAAGTTAACATTTATAGAGTAAGTTTTCACTAAATATAATATAATAATCAGACACTTTTATGACAAATCAGCTAAAACAGAAAGTAACCTTGAGGGGCCTGGGAAACATTACTAAAAGCTTCTTTCGAGTTCTCTTTAGAAAAAGCACTGCAAGGTAAGAGAAAAGTAACAAGGACATCTGGACAAGGGAGGCGATCACAGGACTCTGAAGAACATAAGAGCCTAAGATGAGAATATTCCTGACACATAAAGAAATATACACTCAAAGAAACTTTCTTGAAACATTTGTAATTTGGGACATTGGACTGAAAGTATCATTGTTGGCTTTATGAATAAGACTTGCTGTCTAAATGCCTATGAGAATCTTGTTTTGTTTGCTACTAAAGCCTATGGGAATCTTGGTTTGTTTGCTACTAAGACCAATAGCTGGTAACTTTTAAAAGATATGTATGTGAAAGAATTTTTTTGTCTTGCCCCTTCACAAATGGTAAAAAAGTTCTGTATTAACTAGCTTTAAAATTGTCATCTGTTCAAGAAGCAGGTGTCCATGTATATGATCTTCATTCATCGCCTATCTGTCTCTCCTTCAACACATCCCACGACCCTTGCAGGGCGGGCCCCCCACAAGTGGCGCCCAACGTCTGGGAGCTTGAAGGTAATCTTTTTCTTTTTATTGGGACAGATAGGACCTCACCTGGACGCTGTGGGCCCCCCTGTAGAGATAAGCGGGGAAAGAATAGGTGAGAAGTGCTAGAGCCCTGATATAATCATAGGTCAGAAACAGTCTAAATGCAGGAGACTGTTTATAAATGTCTTACATGATATGTTATCAAAAAAGGGAATTAAGGTGTCTCCTACTCGACTGGCTCGTTTTTTGCAATTGGTCCAGGCACAATGCCCCTGGTTCCACAAGAAGGCATTGTTGGTTTGGCTATTTGGACTAAAGTTGGGGAAAAACTTAAACTCTGTTATACCTTGCACGGACCTGATGAGGTCCCTGTTGATGCTTTTGCCTTGTGGAATATAATTAGAGATGCTTTGGATCCACGACATGAGTATTCCAAATTCCCTACCAAATTTACTAAAGAGGATGATCTTATATTGGCCTCTAATTCCTCTAAAGCTGTGTCTATAACTCCCCCCTTGGATGACAGCACTCCATCCCCAGCGGATGAGGCTAGTTTGAAAAAGGAGGCAGTTCAGCACCATGAGCAAAAGCATCCTGATAATTTAATCAGTTTATCCTTGACCCAACCTTCTCCTCACTATGTCCCGAGGAAGTCCGTTTTCACTCCTGGGCACTCCCTCTCGTCCAAGGCGCCTTATGTTGGTATTAAGGGAGCTAAAAGGCAGGCTGAGGGGGAAGGTGATTTGGATTTTTCTTTGTGCTTTCCAATTTTGTTTGATAATGAATCTGAAGATGCCCCTCCGGTATGGGAACCATTGCCAAAAAACTCTTAAAAGAGCTCGGGGAAGCTTTTTCCCCAGTATGGCCCTTTTGGGCCCCCCTATCCCTCCACACTTATGGAACAGTTCATTACCCGTTGGATGACCCCATATGATTGGCAAATGCTTTCTAAATGCTGTTTAAAGGAGGAAATATTTTGTTGTGGAAAGCGGAATTTGAGAACCAGGTTAAACAGATGACTGCCCAAAACAGACAGGATGCACAGACCCCAGACATTATTACTGCTGAAATGCTCATGGGGACTGGGGCTTATGAATCTGTGGATGCTCAAATGGCTATCCCAAGAGATGCCCTAGTACAATTAATATCTGTGCATCCAGAGCTTGGAGAGCACTCCCTGTTAGTGCTAACCAGGCTACCCCCCTAAGAGAAATTAAGGAAAAGTCTTATGTGGTACATTTTTATTCTATGGTGAATGGCTGGTTATTTGGGGAAAAAAAGGAAAGGGAAAGGAAGAGAAAAAAGGGTATAAAACAAAAATAGAAGGTTCAAGCATTTTAAAAATGGCTTAAGTATGTCAAACATGGTACGTGAAAGTCAAAAAGCTTTTTGGCCATAAGCCTGATTTAACTGTAGTACCTTACACTGTCCTCAGATAACTTGGCTTTGTAGAATGTCCCCTGTGTGACAGTTAGCTGTAGCCCACTTTACTGTGCAAGTGGACTCCACTATCCTCCTTCTCCACTTACTTTTGAAAAAATTATTCTTTTATCTTTCTTCAGGTTTACAGTGCTCAACCTCTACAAAATGCTAGCTTGGTTTTTACAGATGGCTTCTCTTCTGAAACAGTGGTTACTGTTATTTAATGGTGTTACTTCTTGTTTTCAAACAGGTTATAATTCCACTCAACGAGTTAAGCTGTTTGCAGCATGTCAGGTCTTTACAAAAAACTTTAATCTCTACACTAACATTATGTTACAGGTGTAGTGTGTCATTTAAAAACTGCTAGTCTTCATGCTGTCTCTTCCTTCTCTCCCACTAACATAATTGTTCTTTTTAAACCATTCAATTACATATTTGTGCTAGCACAGAACCTGTTTATGCTACTCATTATTCATGCTCATTCTACCCTTCCTTGGTCCATTATCTAAAGACAATGATTAATGAAGCTAGTAATGTTTTTTTTTCCTTTTAGCAGCTACCGTTTCCCCATGCCCTTCATCATCAGAATGCCAAAAGTTTACTTCACCTATTTGGGTTCCAGACCACCTCATTAGAAATGTCGGGTTTCCCCCCCCCACCACAGTGCTGCGAGAACCTGCAAACCCCCAATTTGGGGACAGCTGAAAGTGCTGATACGTAACTCAAAGGACTTGGTTCGGTTTCAAATTACTTCTCTTACTCTCTATACTGTTTTTATTGCTATACTGGCTATTATAGCAAGCCAGGTGGGTTGTATTTTTTTAAAAAAAAAAAAAGAAAATCTTCTTGGGCTTATACCCCAAACCCTCCAATGGTCCAGCCTGTTACATGGGATACTAAGATTATTACTGTTTTTACTAATCATTCCTCTTTATTAAAAGGCCCCACTCTTTTTTCATTGTGGGTCAAAACTGTAATCAATCATAATTTTTTTTTTCAGGTTGCTCTAGTTCTCTTCCAATATGTTTTAGTTTACCTAAAAAAAAATTACTTGCAAAATTGTAAATTGACTAATTGTCTTACTTTCTCTAATTCATATAAAGGATTTTAAAATTTTTCCCCCGACCTCCTTATTTGATGGTTCCTGTAAAACTTCCATCTCTTTGGTATGATGAATATAGTCTAAGAACATTGTATGAGCTTAACTCACTGTTGTCATGACCAAAAAGAAATAGCAACTTTAATTTTAGGTATTACAGCTTTGATAGCCATTGCTACTTCAGTTTCAGTTTCAGCCAAACCTTAGCTAAAGAAGTACATACTGCTACATTTACAGATCAGTTATCCAAAAATGTCTCATTAGCTTTAGCAGCTCAAGAAATTATCGACCAAAAATTAGAAAATAAAGTTAATGCATTAGAAGAGGCTATTTTGATTATAGGACAGGAACTTGTAGCCTTGAAAATTAAATTGGCTTTGAGATGTCATTCAGAGTTTAAAAGGATTTGTGTCACACCTCTCCAAGTGAACAAGTTATTCATACTTGGGATAGGATTAAAAATCATATCTCCGGAATTTGGAACCACTCCAAATAAGTTTGGATCTCTCCAAGCTTCATAAAGGGAAATAAAAGACATTAGTTCTGCTGAAAAACAATTTGAATTCCCCCAAATTTGGGTCAGTCAATCTATAACAATTTTTTTCATTTGTCAATCAAAAATCTTATTTTCTATATTAATCAATGTGGGAATTTGTGGGGGAATAATCTTGCTACTGTTATGTTTGCTTCCAGTCATCTTCAAATCATTGAAAAATAAATCTCTCGACTAAGCACGGAATTTCACGGCTTTGTATTAAACAACAAAAAAGGGGGTATGTTGGGAGCCCGTTCGAGGCCCCCCTGATTGACATAGTCCAGGTGCGCTGAGGACCTCCAGCCGCAAAGCAAGCCCAGGCAGCTGAGGCCCTTCTGTCTTCCGTCTTTGGTTGATACAGCTGAAGAAATTCTGCGCAGTCGTGGAAGAAGAAGATGGCATGTTTATGCGAAGAATCACAGCTAACCTGGAAATATCATGGTTTATTTTTCCATTTTTCCCCCTATGCCACTTGGCCTTTTCTAACATATGCAAGGGTTAGACTCTGAAGCACATCAAGAATGCTTTCTTTCACTTGGTTATAAGTTACTAGATATTGCTTAAGTAATAAATGATTAAGTATATACTCCTTATTTGATTTAGGATTATGCAGTTTAGTGTTTAGACATAAGGCTTTTTAAAAGCACAAGTTTATAGTAGTTTATTATGAATTCATTATAAGTTCTAACACTTGTATAGGAGTTACATAGCTGATTTATAACACTGTTTTCACTGACTTCGGATAAAAATTAATGTTAAGGTTTTTACTTAATTCAATAGTTAAAAATCTAAGTTAACATTTATAGAGTAAGTTTTCACTAAACTATTATAATAATCAGACACTTTTATGACAAATCAGCTAAAACAGAAAGTAACCTTGAGGGGCCTGGGAAACATTACTAAAAGCTTCTTTCGAGTTCTCTTTAGAAACAAGCACTGCAAGGTAAGAGAAAAGTAATGAGGACATCTGGACAAGGGAGACGATCACAGGACTCTGAAGAACATAAGAGCCTAAAATGAGAATATTCCTGGACATAAAGAAATGTACACTTAAAGAAACTTTCTTGAAACATTTGTAATTTGGGACATTGGACTGAAAGTATCATTGTTGGCTTTATGAATAAGACTTGCTGTCTAAATGCCTATGAGAATCTTGTTTTGCTTGCTACTAAAGCCTATGGGAATCTTGGTTTGTTTGCTACTAAGACCAATAGCTGGTAACTTTTAAAAGATATGTATGTGAAAGAAATTTTTTTTGTCTTGCCCCCTTTACAAATGGTATAAAAGCTCTGTATTAACTAGCATTTAAAATTTTCATCTGTTCAAGAAGCAGGTGTCCGTGTATATGATTCTTGTTCATCGCCTATCTGTCTCTCCGTCAACACTTCCCATGATCCTCATGGGGCGGGCTCCCCCAAAAAAGGTTGTTTTGATTATTGTAATTTACTAAAGTTTGAAGTTTGGAAGTGTGTACCTCCTGTTTTGTTTCTTTTGCTAAGGATTGTTTTGGCTGTTTGTGATCATTTATATTTCCATATGAATTTCTGCTTTGTTGTTTTCAGGTCTGAGAAGAATAATGTTGGTAATTTAATTGACATTTCTTTAAATCTGTAGATTGCCTTTGGTAAGATGGACATCTAAAAATGTTGGTTCTGTCTATCCATGGAATATTTTTTCATTTGTTTGTGTCTTCTTGGATTTTTTTTGAGCGATGTTTTGTATTTCTCATTGTAAATGACTTTCACTACTCTGGTTAGGAAGATGCTGAGGTATTTCTTTTTTTGTGACTACTGTGAATGGAATTGTGCTTTTTGTTTCTTTGCCTGCTTGGTTTTGGTGTATAAGAATGCAACTGTCTTTTGCACGTTTATTTTGTATCCCCAGATTTTGCCCAAAATCCTTTATCAGAGCAAGCATGTTCCCCGTGATTTGTAAGAGAAAATACAAACATGCAGGTTGCAAAACATTATGCATAATAAATGACAGAATGTTGTTTGATCAATTGTGTCAGTTCAGAGTATGAAGCACAGTAGGACTCCAGCCAAATCTGAAACCCACTCTGGAGTTCCATTGTCAGAAGAGTGCTTTGCTGGGCAACAGGGGTTATTAGGCTTAAGAAAATACACCCAATGCTACCTGTTTCTGGGGTCAATTGGAGTCTGCTTCCTAATTACCTAGGAGGTTGATCTAGGTCAAAGTTTAAAAAAAGGAGAGGAGATTGGCTCAAGGCTTCATGAAAAATTAAAAACTCATGCCCTTTACTCTAACTGCAACCTTAAGCCTAAGATAATCTCACTTCTGGAATTAAATTTTAAACAGCCCCAAAAAATTTAAGATACACATTGTATTTTTTTTTTTTTTTTTTTTTTAGTTGGAGTCTCACTCTGTCGCCCAGACTGGAGTGCAGTGGCTGCTCCCGGCCACCGCATCCTCGACCTGATGGGCTCCGGGGATCCTTCCACCTCAGCCTTCCAAGTAGCCAGAATTACAGGCAAGCATGACCACGCCACTTGATTTTTTTGGTTTATTGTAGAGATTAGGTCTCCTTGCCCAGAAATCCACTCACCCCAGCCTCCCAAAAGGGTGGGATTACAGGCTGAGACACTGAGCCCGGCCACATTGTACATTTTAAGGAATTGAAATATGTGAGAAAAAAAAAATTACTAGGTCCATGTTTGTAAAAGTCCCAAAAAAATCTCTCTCTCTAGGGAAGCTATGAGAAGAGAACACAGTCCCTTATAGTAACATGGTTTGTATCCTGGGAGACATAATGTTAAAATTATTTCATGGGATTCAAAAAGGAAGCACTATTAGCAACATATAATTTAAAACATAGATTTTCTTTTTTCCCCAGAGACGTGTTGCCCGATGTTAAATGGTACATTCACCTGAATGTGGCTAATTTGCTTATAAACCTATGTTGATGTAATCAGCTGAAGGCCTCCACATTATCTGTGTAGTTTTATTCTAGTTAGGAGTTTCCCATAACAAATATTCAGAATTCTTTAAATTATAGCAAAAAAAAAATAAATAGACTCTAGTTCCATCCAGGTTGCTGCAAAATTTATGATTTTTTCTTTTTTATGACTGCATAATATTCTATAGTGTATATGTACCACATCTTTTAAATCCAGTCCTCTTTTGATGGACAGCATGGTTGGTTCCAGGTTCTTGCTATTGTGAGCAATGCTGTGATAAACATTCGTGTGCAGATATCTTTTTTATAGAGTGATTTGAGTTCTTCAAGGTATATTCCCAGTAGGGGGATTGCAGGGTCATGTGACTTCTCACAGAAAAAAAGATCTGAGTATCACATGCTCTCATATTAGTGGACCTTGATCATTCAATGTATTACCATAAAAAATTGACTGACAAGCGGGGCTCAGTGGCTCAGCCTGTAATCCCATCCCTTTTGGGAGGCTGAGGTGAGTGGATTGCCTGAGCCCGCGGGTTCGAGACCCGCCTGGGCAGCGAGACCTCATCTCTAAATAAATAAAAAAATCAGCCGGGCATGGTAGTGCTTGCCTGTAATTCTGGCCATTGGAAGGCTGAGGCGGAAGGCTCGCCGGAGCCCAGCAGGTTGAGGCTGCAGGGGCCGGGGAGCGGCCACTGCACTCCAGTCTGGGTGACAGAGTGAGACTCCAACTCAAAGAAAAAAAAAAAAAAAGCCCGAAAGTGGTGGGAAATATGGGGAGGGAGATGGGATTAATAGTAGTAAACACCCATCGGGGGAGGGGGAGACATTTATCAACAAGGGTGCCTGAACAAAGCATATTTGTATACCTAATTCTTAACTGTACCCCACAATATCATAATAAAAATATTGATTATAAAAAAAAAACGCCTTTGGGACAGCGAGACCTCATCTCTACAATAAATCAAAAAATCAGCCGGGCGTGGTAGCACATGCCTGTAATTCCGGCTACTCGGAAGGCTAAGGCGGAAGGATCGCCGGAGCCAAGTAGGTCGAGGCTGCAGTGGCCGGGAGCGACCACTGCACTCCAATCTGAGCGACAGAGTGAGACTCCGACTCAAAAAAAAAAAAAGAAAAAAAAAAATAAACAAACTAACCAGGTTTTTGTTTGTCCCCAAGTGGCAGATGTATTGTCTCATGCAAACAGTTTGTCATACAAACAAATGAGTCAACCAACACCCCTTTTCTTTTGTTTATATTTTTATTTAACTGTTTATGTATATGGAAGTAAGTAAATTGCTTTTACAAAGAAAGGAGATTGCCAAGTTCCCTTTGAAAGGGAAAATCTGAAAGATAACCTTAGATGTTCCCATTGGTGTTAAAGAGAAAACACAAATGTGCATGTTGGAAATACTTTGGCATAATACCTAATAGAATGTGATGTGATATTTGGTGCCAGCTCAAAGAACAGGGGATTGTTGAACTCATGAAAATTCTAAAGCATGCTCTTGAGTCCCCTTTTTCCCCATAGGCAATTGAGCTCATTTGGCTTAAGGAGAAACACCTGTGTTTACTTACTTTGGGCTTAGTTGGAGTGTTTCCTAATTACCTTGGGAAGCTGAATCTAGATCAAAGCTAAAAAAGACTGAAGGAATAAAGATTGGCTCAAGGCTATGAAGAGTTAGAACCTCATGCCCTTTTTCACTAACTGAAGCTTAAGGATTTCAATTATTTCACTCATGGAATAAATTTTGGCAAACCCATAGTATTTATGACTACACATTGCATTGTTTCATGGATGAAAAATTTGAAATCCCAAACAAAGTTGATATGTCAACTTTTTTTAAGTACAAAGAAAAGTTTCTTCTCCTAGAAAAGGTGTCAGAAGAGACACAAGTCCTTTATGGGAACTTAGTTTGTATAGTAAAGTGCTTCATTGGCAATATATATCATTACTATGAAGGAGAAACACCCATGTGCTTACTATGTTTTAGCTTAATTGCCTCAGGAGGGAGTCTTGGTCAAAGGTGAACAACTCTGAAGGAATTAAGAGTTTGGTCAAAAAATTATCAGAGTTCCTTTAAAGCATAGACAAAAAAAAAACTATCAGATTTTTGCATTTTTCCCCCACAGGATGGATGCACCTATTGAAACAGTCTGAATTATAACCTTCTGAATCTAACACCACTCACTTTTTTCTTATATTTTTTTTTACCTATTTGAAAGTAATACAACATTTTCACCAAGAAAGGAGTTTGCCAAATTGTCTTTGACTGAAGCTGAAATAAAACATTCATCCTTCCCAGTGGTGATGAGTAAAAACACAAATGTTCATAATGGCAGACTCTAGGCATAATCATTATGGTCTATTTTTGTCATATCATTTTTGTCATGTCAAGGAATGCATGGTGAATGATCCAGTTAAGTCAAAAAAAAAAAACCTGCACTGGATTTATCTTGCCAAAGGACTGTTTTGCTCGGCAATAGAAATCATTAGACTTAAGAAGAAACACGAGTGTTACCTTCTCCTGTGCTTAATTGGAGACTGCTTCCTAATTACCTCAAAAAATTTGTGAAACCCAAAGTCGCTATGTTCATTTTTGTAAAAGTACAGAGAGACGGTCCTTCTCTCTATGCCAATTATGAGGTGAGAATACAATCCCTCACAAAGACATGCTTTGTTCCTTGGGGCTAGAGTGTTATGATTATTTCAGGGGGTTCACAGTTGGAAGAAATTTTTAACAACAATCAAGTTCAAACTACTTTTTTTTTATTCCAGAGACATATTGTCCAGTCGTAATCAGTATGGGAGTATGGGAAAGTCGCCTACAAACATATGTTGGTGCTTGTATGCTTAAGTTTTCCCACATTATCTGTGTAGCTTCACTCTAGATAAGAGTTTGGCAAAGCAGATGTCAGAATAATTTGAGTCTGACAATATGCTCTTTTTTCATTTAATTATTCACTTATATAAAGTGTTGGAAGGAGTCCAACATTTTAAAAAAGAAAGGAGTTTCCCCAATGTGCTTTTAAAGCAAACTGAAAAAAAACCATTGCTGTTCCTATTGATGTTAGAGAAAAAACACAAATGCACAGGTTGTAAGACTCTATGCATAATAAATGACCGAATTTTGTATGATCAATTGTGTCAGTTCAGAGAAAAAAATAAAAGGACTCCCGCAAAGTCTGAAAATGGCTGTGGAGTTCCCTTGTCAAAAGAGTGCTTCACTGGATAACAGGGATTATTAAGCTGAAGGAGAAACACATGATGATTTCTATTTCTGTGATTAATTGGAATCCACTTCCTAATTACCTCAGAAGGTTTGGGCTAGGTCAAAGTTTAAAAATCAGAAGGAGAGGAGATAGGCTTAAGGCTTTATGAAAAGTAAAAAACTCATGCCCTCTAACTACAGCTTAAAGCCCCAAAATGTTTTCACACCTGGAATTAATTTAGACAAGCCAAAATAATTTAAGAATACACATTGCATTGCTTAAGGAATTGAAATAGGTGAAACCACAAAAACTTTGCTAGGTCAATTTTTGTAAAACTATTGAATAATTCTTCTCTTGGGGAAGCAATGAAGAAAGAACAGTCCCTTATGGAAACATTATTTGTATCCTAGGGGGGAGAATGTTAAAATTATTTCATGGGGTTCACAGAAGGAAGCACTTTTAGAAAAATGCTGAAATAGCTAATGAAATATGCAAAATAATTACAATAACTTGCTTGACATAAGAAACCCCCATTTTATTAAAATGCGCCATCTTAGCTGCCTGCCTAACCTAAAATTGAAAATGTATACGTGTGATTACTGTACTGTTCCCATAACTACAGACCCACAGCTTTTTTCCCCCTGAACTGTTCATGCTGACCAGTCATGCTGACTGATCATGCTGACAATTTGCAATACTCCCAAGCTACAATTTCCCATGTAATTGTGTGTTTTGTTAACTGAAATCAAATGTTCCCCCAAGAAATTAAGAAATTATTACTTAAAAAATTTTCCCCCTGCCATGTCCCTATAGTTTGTCCCTTTTATTTTGTTCCTTTTTTTTTTAGTTCCTTGTTCCCTACCCCTTTGCTATATAGCCAACCTGAAGATTTTACTGATATGAGATTTTGCTAATTATATTCTGCTTCAAGAACTTTATAGCGAGAGCCTACTCTTGACCATGTGATAATAAAGGACTCTTATTATTAATTTGGACTTGGCATGCAGCTTGTCTCCTTCTCACAATCCAGTCATAACATTTGGAGGCCCCAGCGAAAATTCTGCCAGCAGGAACAGCTTCCTCTCTCCAGCCCTCCCCGCCTGGGAGGAAAGGTGTAAGGGAGGTGCCTCCTGAGATTCTCAGGCCCCTTAACCTCTCATTTGGCTCTGAGGGGGTTGGAACAACTGCTGGCATCTACTGCCTCAAAAAAACCTGAGCCCATCTACAGTCTCCTAGAAGGTAAGAATTTTTTTTTGTTTTTCTGTTTAATTGCTTTTTGACTGCAGTTTCTGTTTCTGTTTCTGTTTAAGGAAGTCCCGCCTGACAAGCCTCCCTTTGAACACTATTCATTAGGCCAAAAAGTTGACTAAATAGAATCTTCTGATTTTCTACCCTGAGGTTGTTTCCCGGGATACGTTTTCTGTCCTGAGATTGTGTTTGTTTGTTTGTTTGTTGTTTGCTCGTTGTTTGTTATGGGTTCACAGAATTCACAACCTGTTGGTCTTCTGCCTGACGAGGCTGCTCCTTAGACACTTTTTTTAAAACCAAAAATGTTGGCTAAACAAAGTGGGGTTTAGTATCTGGTTTCTGCTTGGGTACCCACTTTAACTTCTAACTGCCTATGGTATTTCTATATCCCTGTCATCCTTGGCCTTTTTCCCCTGCCTTGCATTCTTGCTATGCCCTTTTGGCACAGGGATTGTTTCTGTTGCACTTTTGGACTGGTCAGTAAGCCAGAAACTTCTATTAGCCTTTGCTTATTTTCATGGTTAAAGATCTGACCCTCATTAGGTGCCTCCTGTAATTTACTGGTTTTGACAATATGGGCTCATGGGCTTTGAGTCTTCTGGTCCCTTGACTGTAAAAAAAGAAATTTCTCTCTCAGGTTTGCAAAGGACTACAGCGTCCTCTCCCAAAGGCAGACTCCAGACTCTTGTGAAAACAATTAGCCTGCACTTAATGTTAAATAGCCCCCCAAGAATATCTAAATGTTCATGCTACTTAGTCTGTTTGGAAGATTGTTGGGACCCCTGGTCATCCTGAAAATAAAATTTTCCCCTTTATTAACCAATGGTTAAATTTAGTAACCCCCCCCCTTGGTTAAAAATATGTTTTCTTAAAACTCAGGACCCTTCCTGTAAGCCATACTATATGGAAACAAAACTTCTAATTTAAAAAAACAACAGGGTGCTATATACAAAGGTCCCTAACTCATTCTTCAAGGAAAAGTTGTTTTACCTGTTTCTAAAAAAATAAAAATTTTCCAAAATCTATAAAACCATAGGTTTTTAAACCCCACTGGTAAAAACAATCATTTCCCCCCTGAGATAATTACCAGCAGCTCCTTTTTAACCCTATCTACTTCTAAAAAGGCAGAAGTGCATTAAAGTTGAAATTAAAAAAACTGTCCCGGCCTCAGTGGTGGTACAAAAGAGAAAAGTCAAGAAAAGTTTAAAAAAGGTTTTTCCCTACACTCGCCCAGACTGGAACCCCAACACCTCTGCGGGGGCCAAAGGGACTAAATACCTATCACTGGGTTCTATTAAAGGTTTGGGGCAGCCCCAAAACCTATCAATCTTTCTAAAACTACCGAGATTCTTGGGTACTCAAGAAATTCCCGGAAGTTTCCTTGAGCACCTCCCAAAAGGTTTCAAACTTACCCCCTTTGATCTCTCAGCTCCCCAAAAATGCTCGAGCTATTAAATTTTGGGGTTTGTGGCTCAGTCAGCTCCAGATATCCAAAAAAAATTTGCAGAAGTTGGAAGATTTGCAGGAATGTTATTTTTCAGTTGCTTGAGGTAAATCAGAAAGTTTTTTACAAAAGATGTGAAAAAAAAAAACAGGCAGTACAGGCAGCCACTAGAGCTGCAAAAAGACAGGCCAAAATCCCGGTAATGGCCCCCCAAGCCCCGGGAACTGATTCCAAGGCTCCTCAATATCAGGTATTTACTGTACTAAATTTAAAGGATGCCTTCTTTTCTATCCCTTTGTCCCCCGTCAGTCAACCCATCTTTACTTTCGACTGGACAAATCCAGATTCAGGAAACACCAGTCAGCTGACTTGGACCCAGCAACCACAAGGTTTCAAGAACTCCCCAACTCTTTTTGGGGAGGTCTTGCAACAGGATTTGTCAGGGTTCCATGCCCTACACCCTGAATGTACTTTACTCCAGTATGTAAATAACCTCTTACTTGTGGCTGCAGACCTGGACACTTGTTTACAAGGTGCTAAGGCTCTGTTTCAGCTCCTCCAAGACGTAAACTATCATGTGTCAGTGAAAAAAACACAGTTCTACTCGACTGAAGTCTCCTACCTGGAATAACAGCTAAAGAAGGGTAAATGAGCCCTGACTTCTCCCAGAAAAGAAGCCATTCTTCAGATCCCCACACCAACCACAAAGAAACAGGTATGGGAATTTCTGGAGGTGGCAGGGTATTGCCAGTTGTGGATCCCAGAATTTGCTGAAATTGCCAAACCCCTGACACAACGATGGCAAGAGACCAGTCCCTAAACTAAACTGCTACTGAGAAACAGGCATTCCAACAGTTAAAAATGGCTCTGACCCAAGCCTCGGCTCTAACTCTCCCAGATGTTACCAAGTCTTTCCACCTGTTCATTCACAAACAACAAAGAATTACAAAAGAGGTCCTCGCTCAGACCTTAAAACCCTGAAGGAAACCAGTACTTGCTTGTCAAAAAGACTGGACCCAGTAGCCTCTGGCTGGCCTTCTTGTCTCTGAGCCATTACCACTACAGCCACACTAGTTAAGGAAACAGATAAATTGACTTTCAGTCAAAACCTGGCTTTAACTGTTCCCCATACTGTTGAAACATTACTCCAAGGAGCCTCTGGCCACTGGATGTCAAATACGTGTATCATTGAGTATCAGAGTCTTTTGCTTGACCAACCAAAATTAACTTTCTCTCCTACTCAGTATCTCAATCCAGCCACTCTGTTGCCTGGTGACAGTCCAAAATGCCAATGCATGACTGTGAAAAGGTATTGGACATCTCAGGCCAGCCTGCCTGATCTTCAAGACACTCCTTGAAGCCAGGTTGATACTAACCTATTCACGAATGGTAACAACCCGGTGATAAAGGAAGTCTGCATGGTTGGTGCAGAAGTAACCACAGCTCATAATGTATTCTGGTCACCTCAAGGTACCTTGGATCAAAAAGCTGAGTTAATTGCTTTAACTCAGGCTCTGCACTGGGGAACAGGAAAATGAGTAAACATCTTCACCAACAGCTGATATGCCTTTGCTACACTCCATGTGCATGCCATGATCTACAAGAAATGAGAACTTCTTACTGCTGTGGGTAAGACTATCAAAAGCAAAAAGGAAATTTTGCCCTTTTAAAGGCTATATGGCTCCCCAAAGAGGTAGCCATCATTCATTACAGGGAACACCAGAAATCTGACACCCCAGAAGCAACTGGAAACTTCCTGGTGAACCAGATGACTCAAGAGGCAGCAGAACTCCTAGTTAAACCCTTAACTATCTTACTAACAAAAAGTTTTCCAGTTTCTTCTCTCCCACAGCAGCCCAACTATACCCAAAAAGAAAAAAATGCAGTGAACCTGGCAGAAGCTCACAAAAAGTCTGACAACTGGTGGGTTAAAGACTCTAAAATTATTCTACCTGCAACCCTTGCACATACATTAGTAAAACAGCTTCATTCCACCACCCATTTGGAAGGTACCAGAATGACTGAACTGTTAAATCACTTTTATAGTATTAAAAATTTTAAAGGCCTAACCACCTAAGTGGCCAAAATGTGCCCTACTTGCACCTGCATTAACCCAAAAGGAAAACCAAAACTCCAGCAGAAATCAGGGCTTGAGGACTAAACCGTGGCAAAACATAAAAAATTTTACTGAAATAAAACCCCCTCAGGAGGGGTACAATTATCTACTGATGTTTGTAAATGCTTTTCCTGGATGGGTAAAAACCTTTGCCACAAGAAATAAAATCACACTTATGGTTGCAAGGTTTTTATTTAATAAAATAATTCCTAGATATGGGCTCCCCCTCTCTATTAACTTTAATAATGGTCCTACCTTTACCTCGTCCATAGTACAGTTGGTTGGTAAAGCACTAAATATTAATTGGAAACTACATTGTGCCTACTAACCACAAAGTCTGGGCCAGATAGAACACATAAACTGAACTCTAAAATCTACTTTAACCAAATTAATAGTAAAAAAAAACAGTAAAAAAGAAAAAAGGGTAAACCTTTTACCTTGAATTCTTCTCTGGACCTGATGCACCCCATATAGGACCAGGTTTACTCCAAATAAAATTATATTTAAAAGACCTCCTCCTCTGTTACCCCAGTTGGAAGATCAATCCCAAAAAAATAACTAATTAATCTCTGTTAAAGTATCTCCAGTCCATCCAACAGGTCCAGGCTGCCATCCACTCTGGTGTTCATGTTGTTTTGCCCACTCCATCTTCCATGCCTTGCCAGCCATTCCAGCCTGGAAACCTGGTTTTCATCAAAAAGTTCCAGGAAAAAAAAAAACTAACTCCTGCCTGGAAGAAACCTTTTATCATCATCATGACCACCCCAACAGCACCCAAGGCCAATGGGGTACCGGCTTGGATTCATCACACATGAGTCAAGAAAGCCAAAAAACAGACACTTGTTCCATCAACTGTGCTGAAGCAGCCAGGAACCTTAAATATCCACTCCCTCATCCAACAAAGAACAACAACCACCATTCAGCCAACTGGACTGCAACTGAAAACTCCAAAAACCCTCTCAAGATCATCTTTCAATGTATATCTAAACCTTGAAATTCCAATAGACTGGTTACTAATTTTTTTTAAGCATTGTACTCAATCTTTAACCCTTGTTTTTGTTATCCCACTTGCTCTGGCCTTTGGCATAGGTCTTTTAGTTGCAGCTCCTACAGATTAAAAACATGGTGAGAGGGCTCTGTTAAAGCTATTTTATCTTCCATGCATAAATTCTGTAAAACTTGTGCATGTAAAAACTTATTATAATTCCATACCCATAACCAAGAAATCAATGAATAAACTCATGTACAACTAAAAGGGGGGAATGAAATAGCTAACAAAATATGCAAAATAATTATAATAACTTGCTTGACATAAGTAACTCCATTTTATTAAAAATGCTGACTGCCTAATCTAAAATTGACCTCTCCCAATGCATACGTGTGATTACTGTAACATTCCCATCACTATAGACCCACAGCTTTGTTCCCCTGAGCTCTTCAAACTGA
The DNA here is from genome assembly GCA_027257055.1 of Cephalopachus bancanus. Taxonomy (NCBI): domain Eukaryota; kingdom Metazoa; phylum Chordata; class Mammalia; order Primates; family Tarsiidae; genus Cephalopachus; species Cephalopachus bancanus. The sequence continues at coordinate 2,332,157 of JAPVLO010000007.1, forward strand.
CTGATCATGCTGACCATTTGCAATACTCCCTAGCTACAAGTTCCAAGTAATTATGTGCTTTACTAACTGAAATAAAATGTTGCACTAAGAAATTGTTAAGAAATTATTACTTACAAAATTTCCTTTGCCCAGTTCCTATTGTTTGTTCTTATATTTTGTTCCTTTTGTTTTTAGTTCCTTGTTCCCTCATCCCCTTGTTATGTAGCCAACCAGCAGATTTTATGTATATAAGCTTTTTGCTAATTATATTCTGCATCAAGAGTTGTATGGCAAGAGCCTACTCTTGACCAAGCACTAATAAAGGACTCAATATTAATTTGAACTTGGTGTGCTGGCATATCTTCTCACAATTCGGTCATAACAATGCAACTTAAAATGTAGTTTTTCTCTTCCTTTCTTAGAGACATGTGGCCAAGTGGTAAACAGTGCATTCATCAGAAGGTGACAAATTTTCATACAAACCAATATTGATGTGAATCAGCTGAAGGCCTCCACATTATCTCTTTAGCTTTGATCTATGTAAGAGTTTGGCATAGCAGATATTTGGATTTCTTTAAAGCATAGCATACAAAAATAAATTAACTAACCAGGTTTTTCAATCATTTTTCACTAACAAGTGGCATTTTAGACTCAAGAAAGTCTAAAACATGCTCTTGAATTCATTCACTTTCCTCAAATGTACAACACTAGAAAATTGAGCACATTAGGCTTAAGGAGAAAAACATAGTTGTGTGTTACCCACTTTGGGGTTTAGTTGAAGGCTATTTCCTAATTACCTCAGAAGGCTGAATCTATTTTAAAGGTGAAAAAGACTGAAGAAATGAAGATAGGATCAAGGTTCCATGAAGAGTTAAATACTCATCCCCTTTACTCCAACTACAGTTTAAGGCTTTACATTATTTCACTCATGGGATTAATTTAGTCAACCCCATAGAATTTATGACCACACATTGCATTGTTTCATAATGGAAATATGTGAAATTCCAAAGTCTGTAAGTTTATTTTTGTAAAAGTAAATATACAAGGTCCTTTTTCCTATGCAAGTTATGAGAGAGAACACAGATCCTTATAGAAACATACTTTGCATCCTTTGGGCTATAGTATTATGATTATTCGGGGGGTTCAAATGTGAAGCAATTTTAGCAACAAGCAAGTCCAAAACTAGTTTTTTTCTTCCTGTCTCAGAAACATCCTGCAAAGTGGTAATCAGTGCATTTCCTGGAGAATGGCAAGGTCGCCTACAAACCTACATTAATTCTACCATGCTTAAGGTCTCCTCATTATCTGTGAAGCTTCACTCTAGATAAAAATTAGGCAAAGCAGATATCATGGTGTTTTTAGAGGATAGCAAGGAAAAAAATTTTCAAATTGACCAAATTTTTCTTCTTTAGAAAAATGTCAAGTGACAGATGTGTCCACAAATTTAAACAGTTTGAAGTATAACCAATAAGTCTAGCACCACACTCTTTTTTCATTCTTTCATTTATTTATTTAATTATGCATTTGGAAGAACTTCAATGCATTAAAAAAAATAAAGTAGATTGTCAAATTGTCTTTAAAGCAAGCTAAAAGAAAACCTTAGGTGATCCCAGTGATGTTAAAGAGAAAACACAGCCAGGCTTGGTGGCTCAGCCTGTAATCCTGAGCTTTGGGAGGCCGAGGTGAGTGAATTGCCTGAACTTGCAGGTTCGAGACCCACCTGGGCAACTTGGCGAGACCTTATCTCTACAATAAATTTTTTTAAAAATTAGCCAGGCATGGTAGCGTGCTCCTGTAGTTCCAGCTACTTGGAAGGCTGAGCTGGAAGGGTTGCCGGAGTCCAGCAGGTTGAGGATACAGTGGCTGGCAGCGGCCACTGCACTCCAGTCTGGGTGACTGAGTGAGACTCCAACTCAAAAAAAACAAAAGAAAGAAACACAAACTTACAGTGTTGGGAGCTGGCCACGGAGGCCCACTGAGCGTTGGGGATCAGGAAGAGCCATTGACCCCGAGACCACTAGGATGCATTCGGGAGCTATTGACCCCATTTCCTCCCCCTTTCTACTCAGCACTAACCAGATTAAGCTCCTGTGAACTCAAAACATAAAAACTCTGATGAACACAAGCTAACTTTAGAAGCTCATTGCTCCCGTTCTTCCGCAAACTGCAGTTTTGGCTTTCACACAATTTATAATTCAAACTCGTGTCACATCTAAGAGCCTTAGTATTGGTCACAGGCTTCTGGGTCATGATCTTAGGATTTATTGAAGGTGTAAATTGTAGAATATAGTTTTAGAAGACAGCCATTTTGTTGAAAGAATGCGGCTGAGTTACTTGCAGGTAGCCCACTGTGAACTTTGGACTGGGCCACATTCCAAACATCCTGGGATGGGCCACTTTCATTTGTAAAGTAAATACTTAAGCTTCTATAGAATTGTTTAATTTGGCATAAATCTATCAGCTTAGGATGAAAAAGGTTTATAGAATATGTCAGTCACGGATTAGGTTATCCTTTGTTATGGGATTTTAAAATTATCATATGAAAAGGATTTAAAGGCAATCATTGATTAAGTTTTCATGGATTAAGGTTTCTGGTGGGTGGGGGACGCCCCTCCCACATCTGGTTTTGTGTATAAAAGCCCCGTTGTAATGCCCAATAACACACACATTGCTTTTGTACTAGACTGGAGTCCAGTCTCTTTCTTTCTCTCTCTCTCTCTCTCTTTCTCTCTCTTCTTCCCCCAATCGCCGATGCCATCTCCACCTTTAAGGTACCCTGAACCCAGCTGGAGTTGGACTCCAGCAGGTGGCGCCTGAATGTGGGACCTCAAGGTAAGCTTTCCCTTTCGGGACCCCTCTGTAGAGACAGGCAGAGCAAAGAAGGGTGAGCAGTTTAAGAGCCATGGCAGAATCATGGGCCAGAGTGAATTTGTTCATAAGTATTCTGATGTCTATTAGTATTTTGCACGTATTGTCCAATAAAGGAACCGGTTGTCTTGACTCTTGCATTTTGTACGCCTTAGCTTTATGGAATATTATCTGGGATGTTTTAAACCTACAGTACGATTCCTCCAAAATTCCAGCCAAAAATAAAGACACCCCCCTGCTGGCCGTAGCCTCAGCGCCTCCTTTAGATGATGAATTTTTCCCCAAGGAGGAAATGGAGGAAGTGATTGGGTATCATAAGCGAAAAAATCTTGCTAATGTTGCCAAGGCACCTCCTCCCATACCCTTTACTAAAAATAAGGTGAAAACACCAAAATTCACACCTGGGTATGTGTCTCTGGCTAATGTAGGTATGCGGGGAGCCAGAAAAAAGGCAGAAGAAGAGGGAGATTTTACCTTGTCTTCTTTCTTTCCAGTAATTTATATGGAAGAAGGCACAGTAAACGAGGCACCTCATTGGGAGCTGCTACCATATAAATTGATTAAGGAACTTAAAGAGGCTTGTACTTGGTATGGTTCTATGGCTTCTTACACTATTACTATTATGGAACAATTTGCCACTCGGTGGATGACACCACAAGATTGGCGACAACTTGCTAAAAGCTGTTTGTCAGAAGGAGCCTATTTACTATGAGAAACTTATGCACAATTTGTGCAGGGAATGCAAAATGGTAACAATAGATCAAAAAACAGCTCAGTTTTAACTTGTTATAACTGTGGGCAGCCTGGCCATATTAGTAGGAACTGCCCAGCTAAACAAGGTTTTCAGGAAGCTCTGATGCAACAGCCTAATGAGAGCTCTCGACCAAAGTCTCTGTGTCCTAGGTATCAGAAAGGATTTCATTGAGTTAGGGATTGCAAATCCAAATTTCATTAAAATGGCACTCTGTTAACTAAACAATGATCTATGGTGCCAATTCTGGGAAATTGGCAGAGGGGCTGGCCCCGGCCCCAAGTAACAATAGGGGCAGCTTCCAGCATGAACCCATTTGTTCCCTTTGTCCCATCTCAGAACTCATTAGAGACACCCCAGGGAGCACAGGACTGGACCTCCGTTCCTCCACCACAACAATATTAACTTCAGATGTTCCAGTTACCCCAATTCCAATGGGAGTGAAGGGCCCTCTTCCGGATGGAATAGTGGGTATAATATTAGGAAGAAGTTCCTTGTCTCTACAAGGAGTTTCTGTGATTCCTGGAGTGGTGGACTCTGACTACACAGGGGAAATCCAGATACTTGTTGTTCCCCCTAGCAAAACCATACAATTTCATAAGGTCAAAGAATAGCTCAGTTACTACTCTTACCCTATCATAAAATGGGCAAGTCTCTAACCGATAAGCCCAGGGGTGACTCTGGATTTGGCTCAAGCAATTTCACTTTCTGGGTTCAGAAATTACTAACTCCAGACCTCTAAAAGATTTGTATATTCAGGGAGTTAAAATCAAAGGTCTGCTAGATACAGGGGCTGATGTTTCTTGTATTGCTGGGAAAGACTGGCTGTCTTCCTGGCCAACACAAGTAGCCCCATCAGGACTCATTGGTATTGGTTGAGCGCCCTCTGTAGCCAAAAGCTCTCAAATCTTAAATTGGACAGATAATGAAACTTCAGGAACCTTTTGTCCCTACATCATTCCTTCCATCCCCATTACACTTTGGGGATGTGATATTCTTGCTCAAATGGGCATGCTTCTGTATAGGCCAGATGACAAGATGTCAGCGCAAATGCTACAAATAGGATGCAATCCCTTAAAGGGACTTGGAAGGAACAGACAGGGCATAAAAAGACCTGTTCAGGTTGTAGAAAGGAAAGACCGATCTGGTATTGGTTAACCCAAAGATTGAGATGGGTGGCATGAATCCTGTTGAATCAAAGGAATAGACTGGAGAAAAATGTAAACAAAATAAGGGTTTTCACTTCTTTTGTCCTCTCCTATTCCTCCTACAACTCCAATTCCTGCCTTCCCTACTATCTGGGAAGGAAGGGCAGGCGTCTATGGCCGTGGCACCTAGCTCTGACTTTCAGTCTTTCTCTTTTACCTTCGGAGAAGGGGCAGGTGCCAAAGGCCATGGCACCTGACCCCAGCCTCCAGTCTTTCTCTTTTGCCTTTGGAAAAGGGGTGGGTGCCAAAGGCCATGGCACCTAACCCCAACCTCCAGACTTCTCACCTTCCCCTTCTCAAGAGGGTGGCTCGGACAAAAGGATGTTAAAAATTCTTTGTTGTCTTCTTATGATAAATTTCTCTAAAGTTCAACTTTCCCAGATGGAAGTAAAGGAATCATATAAGTGAATCCTGTTAGCTAACTACAAAATAGGTGTTAATAAGCAGACTAGACTGGAAGGACAAGTTCTTTTGGATGTATTTTATCTCTCAGTCAGCACTGGCACAAACTCCAAAAATTATAAAAGGGCCCACAAACCCCTCAACTATAACTATTGGACACAGCCTTTAAGTCTTTAACAACTGGGAGGAGAAAAGAATGCAGGACCAAAAACATAAGACAAACTTACTGCGTGCAGTCCGAGACACCAAGGTGGGAGAAGAGCTCACCATCTGCTACCTGGATATGCTGATGACCAGTGAGGAGTGCTGGAAGCAGCTGAGGGACCAATACTGCTTTAACTGTGACTGTATCTGATGCCAAACAGGACAAAGTGATCTGCAACTCTTTCACCATCTGTACTGCAGAAATGCAGGAAGTGGGTATTGGCCTGTATCCTAGTATGTCTTTGCTCAATCACAGTTGTGACCCTAACTGTTCAATGGTGTTTAATGGACACCACCTCTCAGCATACTTGCTTGCCCCTTCAATGATATGGAAAAGGACTGGTCACTAATCAGTGAGATACTGGCTTCCTGAAATGTGCTTATAACTCTAAGGTGGACTATATTGTACCTGGTGAAAGACTATATATTAGTGACTGGGGTTTTAATGGCTCTATGCAATGTTTATAAGGTGTCTTGTACTGGGTGTATTTTTAACTAATTGTTTAACTAATGCCTTTTACAAAGGTTTTGTTATTCTTGAGCAGCCATCTTACTTGATGATTCTTGTATAATTGTCATCTCATTGATATGATGCATATGGTTTACAGATATTGTATGAGGCTAATGCTCTTTTAGAAAGACAGAAAAGATTTTTGGCTACTTTTAATTTTAGGAGTTACAGCTTTAATAGCTATTTTTGAGCTGTAGCATTATCTAGGGAAGTTCATACAACTACGTTTGCCGATTGGCTGTCTAAAAACATTTCTATTGCCATAGCTATTCAGGAAATCATAGACCAGAAGTTGGAAAGTAAGGTTAGTGCTTTGGAGGAAGGAGTTTTAGCAGTAGGGCCAGAACTTGTGATATTAAAAAAGAAATTAACTCTCCAATGTCACTATGAGTTTAAATCTGTCCATACTTGGGACAAAGTAACTTGGAATTTGGAACCATTCAGACCTGAGTATAGACTTTACTAAATTACATCAAGAAATTCAGACATCATTTGCTAATCAAAAATCATTAATGTCTATACTCATCAATGTGGGAATTTGCGGAGCAGTGATTCTTTTGTTGCTGTGTTTACTCCCAATCATCTTAAGAGTGCTAAAGAAGAGCAATATGGAGTTTCATGGTTTCGTGCTAAAAAATAAAAAAGGGGGAGATGTTGGGAGCCGGCCACAGAGGCCCACTGAGTGTTAGGGATCAGGAAGGGCCATTGAAGCTGAGACCATTAGAATGCGTTCGGGAGCTATTGACCCCATTTCCTCCCCCTTTCTACTCAGCACTAACCAGATTAAGCTCCTGTGAGCTCAAAACATAAAAACTCTGAGACTGGGATGAACACAAGCTAACTTTAGAAACTCATTGCTCCCATTCTTCCACAAACTGCAGTTTTGGCTTTCACACAACTTATAATTCAAACTCGTGTCACATCTAAGAGCCTTAGTATTGGTCACAGGCTTCTGGGTCATGATCTTAGGATTTATTGAAGGTGTAAATTGTAGAATATAGTTTTAGAAGACAGCCATTTTGTTGAAAGAATGCGGCTGAGTTACTTGCAGGTAGCCCACTGTGAACTTTGAACTGGGCCACATTCCAAACATTCTGGGATGGGCCACTTTCATTTGTAAAGTAAATACTTAAGCTTCTATAGAATTGTTTAACTTGGCATAAATCTATCAGCTTAGGATGAAAAAGATTTATAGAATATGTCAGTCACAGATTAGGTTATCCTTTGTTATGGGATTTTAAGATTATCATATGAAAAGGATTTAAAGGCAATCATTGATTAAGTTTTCATGGATTAAGGTTTCTGGTGGGTGGGGGACGCCCCCCCCACATCTCATTTTGTGTATAAAAGACCCGTTGTAATGCCCAATAACACACATATCACTTTTGCACTAGACTGGAGTCCAGTCTCTTTCTTTCTCTCTTTCTCTCTTTCTTCTTCCCCCAATCGCCGATGCTGTCTCCACCTTTGGGGTACCCTGAACCCAGCTGGAGCTGGTCTCTGGCATTGCAGGTTACAAGACTCTGTGCATAATAAATGATGGAATGTTGTATGTTCAGTATTGCCAGTTCAGAGAAAAAAGCATAGTGGGACTCTTCTAAAGTCTGAAACCTACTCTGGAGTTTCCCTGTCAGAAGAGTGCTTCATTGGGCAACAGGAATCATTAGGCTTAAGGAGAAACACCTGCATACCACCTATTTCTGGGATAAGTTGGAGGCTGCTTCCTAATTACCTCAGGAGGCCAATCTAGTTCAAAGGTTAAAAACTCAGAAGGAGAGGAGATAGACATAAGGCTTCATGAAGAGTTAAAATCTCATGCCCTCTACTCCAACTGCAGCTTAGAGCCCAAGATAATTTCACTACTAGAATTAATTTAGGCAAGCTCCAACTTTTTAAGACTACACATTACATGGTTTAAGGAATTGAAATAGTGAAACCCAAAACATTACTAGGTCAATTTTTGTTAAAAAAAAAAAAAAAATCCTCCCTAGAGAAGCTATGAGGAGAGAACACACTCCCTTATGGAAACATGGTTTGTGTCCTGGAGGATAGAATGTTAAAATTATTGCATGGGGTTCATAAAAGGAAACACTTTTAGCAACATGTAATTTAAAACACAGTTTTGCTTTTCCTTTCCCAGAGGCATACTGCCCAGAGGTAAACAATGCACTCACAGGAATGGGGCAAGTTGTGTACCAAATGATGTTGATGATAATCAGTTGAAGGCCTCCACATTACCTTTGTAGGTATGAGTTTGGCTTAGCAGATATTCAGATTTCCTTAAAGCATAGCAAGAAGATGATAGATAAAACATACCAGGTTTTTCCTTCATTTTTCAAAAATAAGTGAAAGATGGGTTCACCCATTCAAACTGTTTGTCATATAAACAAGTGACATTAAAGAGAAAATGCAAATATGCATATTGGAGGTCTTTGTGCATAATACATAATGGAATGTGATGTGATAATTGGTGCCAGTTCAGAAAACAAAACGTGATTGGACTCAAGCAAAGTCTAAAATATGCTCTTGAGTTCCCTTGACACAAAAGTACTATGATAGGCAAATGACCTCATTAGGCTTAAGGAGAAACACCTGCCTGCATGTTACTTCTGGGTTTAGTTGGAGGCTGTTTCCCAATTACCTCAGAAGCCAGAATCTAGGTCAAAGGTGAAAAACACAAAAGGAACAAAGATTGACTCAAGGCTCCAAAAAGAGTTAAAAACTCATGCCCTTTACTCTAACTGTAGCTAAGTCTTCAGATTATCTCACTCATGGTGCTAATTTAGGCAAACCCATATTATTTATGACAACACATTGTATTGTATCATGGATGGTAATAGGTGAAACACAAAACAAATTTGCTAGGTCAATTTTTTTAAAGTACAAAGAAAAGTTCATTCTCCCAGAAATGCTGTGAGAGAAGAGAGTCCCTTATAGAAACATGGTTTGTAAACTAGAATGCCTGCCTGCAAATATATATCATTAGTATTAAGGAGAAACACCTGTGTGCTATCTACTTCTGGGCTTAATTGGAGGCTGTTTTATAATTGCCTCAGGAGGCTGAGTTGTGGTCAAAGGTGAAAAACTCTGAAAGAATGAAAATAACTTGTACAAAATGATATCAGAATTTCTTTAGAACAGAGCCAAAAAATTAAAAATAAACTAACGAAATTTTCCTGTTTGACTCTCCCAGGATGGATCCACCCACTGAAAGAGTCTGAATTATAGCCTACTTAGTCTAACACCACTCTTCTTTTACCTTTATCTTTTTATTTATATATTAACATATTTGGAAGTAAGTACAACACTTTCACAAAAAGTGGTGATTGTCAAATTGCCTTTACCTGAAGCTGAAAGAAAACCTTAGTTATTCCAAATGGCATTTAAATGAAAATACAAACATGCTTGTTGGCAGATGATATGCATACCCATCATGGTATATGGTGTGGTCATTTTTGTCAACTCAGGGAATCAGCTTGGTGGGACTCCAGCTCTGGATTTCTTTTGCTTTGCTAGGCAATAGAAATCATGAGCTTAAAGGGAACACCTGGGTGTTACCTTATTCTGTGCTTTATTGGAATTTAAGTCCTTAAACAGGAGCTTAAGGTTCTATTCCATTCCTATATTATTTCATTCCTATATTAAATTACACAATCCCATAGTATTGAAGACTTCACTTTACATAGTTTCAGGTGTCAAAATATCTGAAATCCCAAACAAAGTCACTAAGTCCATTTTTCTAAAAGTACAAAGAGAAGGTCTTTCTATCTACGCAAGTTAGGGGAGATAAAATGAGCTAAATCAGTTTAAAAATTAAATTGCTAGCAAAATAATAGTATTAACCAGCTTACTCCATTGTATTTAAAGCTTCCGTCTAAGTTGCCTGCCTGACCTAAGAATTACCCCTCAATGCCTGCATGTGATTACTGTAACATTCCCATGACCACAGACCCCCAGCTTTGTCCCCTTTGGGCAGGACATGCTGACTGTTTCCTGCTGACTGTTACAAAATACCCTAACCATAAGTTCCATGTAATTGTATGCTTTGTTAACTGAAATCAAATGTTATGCTTTGCAAACCCCCATTGTTACATTTTCATATTTTTCTTATATTTTGTTAGTGATCTAACCAAGGTAACTCCATTGTGTAATAATTATTCTATCTTGTCTCAATGTAACTGCCTTAAACTATATCTTGTTGGCAAAACTCTAGGGACTTTCTGGTCACTAGCCATACCTGGGACATGAAATTAATCAAAACGCCCTAACAATCAAAAGTTCCCATTTTGGTTGCCAAGTTGTTAGTTAATGGTTGCTATGGTAACTAAGTTGCTATGTAGCCAACACTGCAAATTTTACCTATAAAAGCTTGTCACAAACTGCACTAGTTTGTCAAGAGTTTTTTCCTGGCATTTGCCTGCTCTTGACCCACGCATTAATAAAGGACTCATAATTAATTAGACTCAGCATGCTGTCATGTCTCTTTCTTGCAACTTGGTCATAACATTTGGAGGCCCCAGCAAAATGTTGCCATAATGAATTAGACTCAGCATGCTGGCATGTCTCTTTCTCGCAACTTGGTCATAACATTTGGAGGCCCCAGCAAAATGTTGCCAACTTTGGGAGACAAGCCTTGTTCCAGTTCTCCCCAGTCCAATGGAGAGTTATTGGAGAGGTGCCCCTGAGTTATTCAGGGCCCCATAATCTCTCATCTGGCTTGGAGGGGGTTGGAACAACTACTGACTTCTCTCATCTCAAATAAACCTAAGTTCATCTGCATCCTACTGGGAGGTAAAAATTTGTTCTGTTTACTGTTAAAATCTGTTCTGTTTTGCTTGTGGCCATAATTCTGTTTAAGGGAGTCACGGTCTGACAAGCCTGCTCTTTGGACACTATTCATTTAGCCAAAATGTTGACTGAATAGAGTCCTCTAGTTTTCTGCCCTGAGGCTGTTCCAGGAATCCGTAACTTTTCTCACTTGGTCTGGACACGTCTTGTTTGTCATTGTGTTTTGCTTGTCTGTTTGTCAATTAATAAGGGGTCACAGGCTTCTCAACACTTCAGTCCCCTGAATTGTATAATAAATAATTTTCTCCTTTACACAACAGAGGGGAAAGTAAAAGTTCAGGGACCACACTTACCTCACTCTCTTCTGAATTTCCTGCAGCCTGGGAAAATTAATTTCATTGAGAGCAGTTTGTCATCAGTTACAATGCTTTTCACTGCCAAATTGCTAATGGACTTCAAAATTTCCTTCTAGGTACAAGAATTATTAATTCAACACAGGATAAATAACAAAATAACCTGAGTCTATCAATTGTTGTAAAATATAACTTGCCAATGTTTACCCGTTTTAATTCTTAATTTGGGCTGCAACCTAATTGCATGTCTCTAATGTTTTCAATTTTTCTTCAGACTTTGTCAAGATGGCTGTGTTTCCTTGTTAAAGTACAGCTGTAAATGATTTTCAGGGAAATGTTTCAACTTACATTAAGAAATTGGAGACTTTGGCTGGTCATGCATGTAGTTTGTGGGACTACTTTCATTTTCCAGTATTGTTTCTGAGGCAATAGCTTTTTTTCATCATTGCTTGCTTAATAAGTTTGTCTATGTTGTTGCTTGATATTTTATTAAATCCAAATAATATTCAGTCAAAGTCCCACTATTTCCTATTCATGCCTTTGGAAATAGATTTTTAAAAATCTCTACAGCCAGCCGGGCTTGGTGGCTCAGCCTGTAATCCCACACCTTTGGGAGGCTGAGATGAGTGGATTGCCTGAGCCCGCAGGTTCGAGACCCACCTGGACAGCAAGACCTCATCTCTACAATAAAAAAAATCAGCCGGGCGTGGTAGCGCATGCCTGTAATTCTGGCTACTTGGAAGACTGAGGCAGAAGGATTGCTGGAGCCCAGCAGGTCGAGACTGCAGTGGCCGGGAGTGGCCACTGCACTCCAGTCTGGGTGACAGAGTGAGACTCCAACTCAAAAAAAAAAAAAAAAAATCTCTGCAGCCCACCTCAGCAAGAAGTAGTTATGGAAAACTGATTTGTCCCCATTTCCCGGGATCATAAGAATATTTCCAAGAGCAGGAACAGGAAAATAAAAGAACAAACCGAGAGCCAAAAGCCATTTTTTATCTTGTTCTTAAACCCTGCATGCATGACCAGTATCACACCTCCCCTCCATCGTCTCCACCTTTGGCAACTTGCCTCTGCTTTTGGACTGATCCGGCCCCTTTCCTTCCCCTCCAGGAGGGTCCTCTTCTGTAGGGACAGATCAAACCAAGAAAACTGTTTCTGGTCTCTAATAAAATCTGTTATGTGCACATATCACCCCATTTGAAATATTTATCAGGAACTCCTTATAACTTTGTTTACTTCTGAGAATAAGAGCACATAAGAGTTGAGGCTAGGAACTCTATTCTAGCCTCAGCTGCAGGTAGACAGAAAAAAAGTTTTAAAAATATTAAATAAGATTTTCCTCTCCTCTCACCCAGACTGGAACCCTAACACTTCAGTGGGGTCCAGGGCATTAAAGATTTATCACTGGACTCTATTAACTAGGTTAAGGGGAGCAGCCCAAAAATCTATCAATCTTTCTAAAACTGCCAAGATTCTCCAGGATCCTGAGAAATCTCCAAGGGGCATTCCTTGAATGCCTCCAGGAGGCTTTTTATAATTATACCCCATTCAATCCCTCAGTCCCTGAGAATGCTCAAGCTATTAATTTGTGGCACAGGGAGCTCTGGACATCCAAAAGGAAAAAATAAATTAAATTACAGAAACTAAAAGACTTTGTAGGAATAAATATTTCTCAGCTGCTGGAAGTGGCTCAAAAGGTTTTTAACAATCAGAATGCTGAGAAACAGAAACAGGCAGTATAGGCAGCCAATAAAGTTGCCAGAAAACAAGCTAAAATCCTAGTAACAGCCCTCCGAACCCCGGGAACTGACTTTAGAGGGCAAGGGGGGCAATTACTAGTTTCCGATTCATTTCTAACCAAACTATAAACTTACAATAAAAACGGGTTACCCACTCATTCCTCATAGTTCTGAACTGCCCATTTCCTCCAATGGGATGAAGCCTGCTTCGAAAGTTAAAAGCCACTATTGTGTTTTCACCTAACAAAACTGAAATGTTTGTTCCTACTGTTAAACTTAAAGAAAGCCTTCTTCTCTATTCCCCTGTCTCCTGTTAGTCAACCCATCTTTGCTTTTAAATGGACAGATCCTGACTCTGGGGACACCAGTCAGTTAATTTGGACCCTTTTCAGAGAAGCTTTGCAACAGAATTTTTCAGGGTTCTGTGCCTTATGCCCCGAATGTACTCTACTCCAGTATGTAAACACTCTCTTGCTTGCAGCTGTAGACTTGGACACTTGTTTACAAGGTGCTAAGACTCTGTTACAGCTTTTCCAAGACTTGGGCTACTGTATGTCACTAAAAAAAAGTACAGCTCTGTTCAACTGAAGTTTCCTACCTGGGATACCAGCTATAAAAAAGTAAACAAGCCCTAACCTTGGCCTGGAAAAAGGCCATTCTTCAGGTTCCCATGCCAACCACAAAGAAACATGTATGGGAATTCCTGGGGGTGGCAGGGTATTGCAGGCTGTGAATTCCAGAATGTGCTAAAATTGCCAAGCCCCTATACACAGCCACAGCAGGAAATCAACACCTAAACTGGACTACTGCCGAAAAACAAGCTTTCAAGCAGTTAAAAATAGCTCTGAACCAAGCCCAGGCTCTAGCCCTCCAAAATGTTACCAAGCCTTTCCATTTGTTCATTCATTAACAACAAGGAATTGCAAAGGGGGTCCATACACAGACCTTGGGACCCTAAAGAAAAACAGTGACTTACTTGTCAAAAAGACTGAACCCAGTAGCCTCTGGCTGACCCTCTTATCTCTGGATCACTGCAGACATGCCCATGCTAGTTAAGAAAGCAGATAAATTAACTTTTGGCCAGAACTTGGCTTTGATTGTTCCCTAAGTTGTTAAAACTTTGCTCCGAGGAGCCTCTGGTCACTGAATGTCAAACACACATATTACCCAGTATTAGAGCCTAGTACTAGACCAGACTAACTTTCTCTCCTACTCAATGCCTCAACCCAGCAACCCTTTTGCTTGATGACCATTCGGGGACACCAGTACATGACTGTGAGGATGTGTTGGACATCACCCAGGCCAGTCAACCTGATCTTTGGGACACTCCTCTGTGCCAGGCTGATGCTGACCTGTTCACAGATGGTAGCAGCCTGGTACTAAATGGAGTTCATAAGGCTGATGCAGTGGTAACTATAGCTCATGACATAAGCTGGTCACAGGCACTGCCTGTGGATACTTCTGCCCAAAGGCTAAGTTAATTGCTTTAACTCAAGCCCTGCACTGGGAAGCAAAAACAAAAAAACGAGTAAACATCTTCACTGACAGCCAGTATGTGTTTGCTACACTTCATGTCCATGCCATGACCTACAAGGAATGTGGCCTTACCACAGCAGGTAAGACTATCAAAAACAAGAAAAAAAATTAGCCTTCTTGGAAGCCATTTGGCTCCCTTACAAAGTAGCTGTTATTCATTGTAAAGGTCACCAAAAATCTGACACTCTAGAAGCAATTAGATACTGCCTGGCAGACTGGGCAGCTCAGAAAGCAGCAGAACTCCCAGTTAAACCCCTAACTATTTTACCAGCTAACACTTTTCCAGTTCCTTCTCTCCCATAGCATCCCAGATATACATACAGAGAAAAGAGGTTGCAGAGCTGGTGGGAGCTTACCAAAACCCTGATGGCTGGTGAGTTAACAACTCCAGAATTGTTCTACCTGAAGTTCTTGCAGAAAAATTAATAAAACAACTCCACTCTACCACCAACTTAGGAGAAACCAAAATGACTGAACTGTTAAACCATTTTTACATTATTAACAACTTAAAAGACCAAGGTATCTCAGCAACTTTAATGTGTCCTGCTTGTGCTCACATCAATCCCAAGGGAGGGCCAAAACCCCTTACACAAATCAGGGCACAAGAATTAAGCCCTCATGAACAATGGAAAGTAAACTTTGCTGGAATAATACCTCCACATGCAGGATACAATTATTTACTAGTATTAGTTGCAGGGGCCTGCCCCGCAAGGGTCATGAGATGTCCTGAAGGAGAGACGGATAGGTGATGGACGAAGATCATATACACGGACACCTGCTTCTTGAACAGATGGCAATTTAATGTTAGTTAACACAGAGCTTTTATACCATTCGTGAAGGGGCAAGACAAAGAAAATTCCTTCACGTACATGTCTTTTAAAAATTACCATCTAGTGGTCTTAGTAGCAAACAAACCTAGATTCCCATAGGCTTTAGTAGCAAACAAACCTAGATTCCCATAGGCTTTAGTAGCAAACAAACCAAGATTCTCATAGGCATTTAGACAACGTCTTATTCATAAAGCCAACAATGATACTTTCAGTCCAATGTCCCAAATTACAGTTCTTGAAATGTTTCAAGAAAGTTTCTTTAAGTGTATATTTCTTTATGTGTCAGGAATTTTCTCATCTTAGGCTCTTATGTTCTTCAGAGTCCTGTGATCGCCTCCCTTGTCCAGATGTCCTTGCTACTTTCTCTTATCTTGCAGTGCTTGTTTCTAAAGAGAACTAAAAAGAAGCTTTTAGTAATGTTTCCCTCAAGGTTACTTTCTGTTTTAGCTGATCTGTCATAAAAGTGCCTGATTATTATATTATGAGTTCAGTGAAAACCTACTCTATAAATGTTAACTTAGAGTTTTAATTATAGAATTAAGTAAAAACCTTAACATTAATCTTTATCCGAAGTCAGTGAAAACAGTGTTATAAATTACCTACATAACTCCTATATAAGTGTTAGAACTTATAATGAATTCATAATGAACTTACTATAAACTTGTGCTTCTAAAAAACCTTATGTCTAAACACTAAACTGCATAATTCTAAATCAAATAAGGAGTGAATATACTTACATCATTTTTTACTTCAGCAATATCTAGTAACTTATAACCAAGTGAAAGAAAGCATTCTTGATGTGCTTCAGAGTTTAACCCTTGCATATGTTAGAAAAGGCCAAACAGCACAGTGGGAAATTGGAAAATTAAACCATGACATTTCTAGGTTAGCTGTGATTCTTTGCATAAGCATGCCATCTTCTTCTTCCACGACTGCACAGAATTTCTTCAGCTGTACCAACAGCAAAGACAGAAGACAGAAGGGCCTCAGCTGCCCGGACTTGCTTTGCGGCCGGGGGTCCTCAGCGCACCTGGACTTTGTCAATCAGGTGGGCCTCCAAGGCTGGCTCCCAACAATTAGTAAACACTCTTTCAGAATCAGTAGAAGCATTCATCACAAAAAATAAAACTGCCCTTACAGTTGCAAAATACCTGTTAAATGAAATAATTTCTAGGTACGGGCTTCTTCTTTCTATTGGCTCATTTAATGGTCCTGCCTTCACCTCGTCCGTAGTACAGCTGGTTAGTAAAGCACTAAACATCAAATGGAAACTGCATTGTGCTTATCAACCACAAAGCTTTGGGCAGGTAAAACACATGAACCAGACTCTAAAAGATACTTTATCTAGCCGGGCTCAGTGGCTCAGCCTATAATCCTGTGCTTTGGCAGGCTGAGGTGAGTGGATTGCCTGAGCCCGCGGGTTCGAGACCCGCCTGGGCAACTTGGTGAGACCTCATCTTTACAATAAATCAAAAAAATTAGCTGGCCATGGTAGTGCATGCCTGTAGTTCCAGCTACTTGGAGGTGGAAGGATTGCTGGAGCCCAGCAGGTCGAGGCTGCAGTGGCCGGGAGCGGCCACTACACTCCAGCCTGGGTGACAGAGTGAGACTCCAACTCAAAAAAAAAAAGATACTTTATCTAATTAATAATAGAAACCAGTGAAAAATGGGTAACTCTCTTACCTCTAGCTCTTCTTCAAGCTAGATGTACCCCATACAGGCTGGGTTTACTCCCTATGAAATCATGTTTGAACAACCCCCTCCTCTGTTACCCCATTTGCAGGATCTATTCTTGAGGAGTTTACTAATCAATCTCTGTTAAAGTATCTCCAGTCTTTACGGCAGGTGCAGGACCTTGTCCACACCAAGGTCCATACTGTACTGCCAACTCCAACCTCCACACCATGTTATCCATTCCAGCCTGGAAATTTGGTCAACATCAAAAAGTTCTGGGAAAAAACCCAACGCCCTCCTGGAAAGGACCATACGAAGTCATTCTCACCACTTCAACATCACTCAAGGTTGGCAGGATACTGATGTGGAGTCAGCATTCACAAGTCAAGGAAACTGCAGACACCGAAGCCTGGCTCAGCCAAGCCTACGGCTGGGATGCTAGCATGCCCCTCTGCCCAAACAACAACTGGACTGTAAACCAGCATCCTGATAATCCTCTCAAGATCACCCTCCCATCATCCTGTGCCACCTGACCAGCCAACACAGCAAAAACTGTGAGACTTTGACCATAACTGGTTATCTAAATGCATTGCACTCATCTCTTGCCTCTCCTTTTTGCTATCCCACTTGTTCTAGAATTTGGGGCAGCACTGCTTACTGCAGCTCCTGCAGGGTGGCCATGCTACAAGAAAGTTCTGTTAACACTGTTTTATCTCTCATGTACTGAATGCATTATTGCTCTATTATGCTTAAAATAAGTTTAACTTGTTTTCATATGTATTGTTTACTTAATACCACCTGGCCACAACTAACTTCAGATTGCTGACTCTGCTTAAAAGCAAGACTCCCTCACTATGTAGTTTGGGGGTCAATACTCCTATTGTCAGTAATACTGACAGAACAATATGTTCTCCAAAATCTGTTCATGTCACCATAGAAGACATAACTGAAAATACTGTTTGTCTAATAACTGCAAGTTTCAACTGAGCAGCTTCTCCATTTTCTAAAATTTGTAATTGGTCTCTTACCAAGACCGTAACTCATTCCCAAACTTATACTGCACCTGCCAATACATGGTTTGCTTGTTCATTAGGTTTAACTACTTGTTTTACTGCTAAAATGTTAAGCAATAAGCCTGTTTTATGTATTACCATTCATGTTCTTGCTCAATTATATGTCTACATTGGCCCTGAGGGTGCTCTCTTAATTTCACCACCTGGTACCTGAAAAAGAAGTGCTGCTCCTCTATTAGTCCCCACCTTAGTCAAATTAAATGTGGCTGGAACAGCTGCACTTAGCACTGCTGCTTTAGTCCGCAGAGAAACAGGACTAACGGGACTAACTAGCTTAACCCAAAACATAAACAATGACCTAAAATATGTACAGTCATCAATAGAACAACCCCATGACCAGGTAAATTCTTTAGCCGAGGTCGTTCTCCAAAATCGAAGAGGTCTTGACTTATTGTTCATGTCTCAGGGAGGCTTTGTGCTGCTCTAGGAGAAACTTGTTATTTTTATGCCAATAAATCATGAATCATCAAAGAAACTCTCCAAAAGTTCTGGAAAAACATAAACAAGTGATGAGAAAAATTAAATGACAATAAGTCCTGGTTCCAATCCTTGTTCAGTTGAAACCCATGACTGACTACCTTGCTTCCTAGTCTAGTGGGACCTCTCATGCTTCTCTTCCTTGGTCTGCTAGTCAGACCTTGCATTTTAAACTGGCTTGTGAACTTTGTCAAGAAACGAATCAACTCAGTAAAAATCCTGTATACCAGAACCTATTATAATTCCCTTCCATTAACTGAAAAGTCAGTGAATTGACTCATACACAACTAAAAGGTGGGAATAACATGAGCTACATCAGTTAAAAAAATTAAATTGCTAGCAAAATAATAGTATCAACCATATTACTCCATTTTGTTTAAAGTTTCCATCTTAGTTGCCTGCCTGACCTAAGAATCACCCTTCAATGCCTATGTGTGATTACTGTAACAGTCCCATGACCAGAGACCCCCAGCTTTGTCTCCATTGGGCAGATTGTGCTGACTGTTTCCTTCTGACTGTTACAAAACTCTCTAGCCATAAGTTCCACATAGTTTTATTTGTTAACTGAAATCAAATGTTACACTTTACAAAACCCCATTGTCACATTTTCCTATTTTTTCTTATATTTTGTTAGTGATCTAACCAAGGTAACTCCATTGTGTAATAATTATTCTACCTTTTCTCTATGTAACTGCCTTAAAATATATCTTGTTGGTGAAACTCCAGGGACTTTCTGGTCACCAGCTATACCTAGAACATGAAATTAATCAAAACTCCCTAACAATCAAAAGTTCCCATTTTGGTTGCCAAGTTGTTAGTTAATGGTTGCTATGGTCACTAAGTTGCTATGTAGCCAACACTGCAAATTTTACCTATAAAAGTTTGTCACAAACTGCACTAGTTTGTCAAGAATTTTTCTGGCATAAGCCTGTTCTTGACCCATGTGTTAATAAAGGACTCATAATTAATTAGACTTGGCATGCTGGCATGTCTCTTTCTAGCAACTCAGTCATAACAGAGAGAACACAGTCTCCTATAGAAATGTGCTGTGTACCCTTGAGGCTAGAATGGTATATTTATTTCATGGGTTCTCAGTGGGAAGCAATTTTAACAAAAAGAGTGCTTTGCTGGTCAATAGAGATCATTAGGCTTAAGGAGAAACACCTTTCATGGGGTTGACAATAGGCAGCAATTTTAACAACAGGCAAGTTAAAATGTAGTTGTTCTTATATCAGAGACGTGTTGCCCAGTGGTAATCAGTAAATTCATAGGAGAATGGGAAAGTCACCTACAAACTATGTTGAGGCTTACATGCTTAGGGCTTCCACATTATTTGTGTAGCTTGGCTCTAAATAAGAGTTTGACAAAGCAGATATCAAGATAATTTTACAGGATAGCAAGGACAAAAAAATGTCTAAACAAGTTTTTCTTCATTTGATAACTGACAGGTGGCAGATTGATCCACCCATTCAAATCAGAAGTATAACCCATTGAGCTTAACATCACACTTTCCACGTATTTATTTGTTTATTTATTTATTTATTTAGAAGTAGTTCAAAACTTCAACAAAAAAGGAGATCGTCAAATTGCCTTTGAATCAAGCAGAAAGTAAACCTTACATGTCCCCAGTGATATTAAAGGAAAAACACACGTGCTTGTTGTAAGACTTTATGTATAATATATGATCGAATGTAGTGTGATCAATTGTGTCAGTTCAGGGAATAAATCATAATGGGACTCCAGGAAAATCAGACACCTGCTCTTGAGTTCCCTTGTCAGAAGAGTGCTTGGCTGAGCAACAGAGATTATTAGGCTTAAAAAGAAACACCTGTGTGCTATCTACTTCTGGGCTTGATTGGAGACTGATTCCTAATTACCTCAGCAAGCTGATCTTGGTCAGTGTTTAGAAACTCAGGCACAGAGGAGATAGGCTCAGAGTTTTATAAAGTAGCCAGGCTCAGTGGCTCAGCCTATAATCCCGTGCCTTTGGGAGGCTGAAGTGAGTGGATTGACTGAGCTCACAGGTTCGAGACCCGCCTGGGCAGTGAGACTTCATCTCTACAATAAATCAAAAAATCAGCCAGGTGTGGTAGCACATGCATGTAATTGGGCTGCTTGGAAGGCTGAGGGGAAAGGATCACGGGAGCCCAGTAGGTCGAGGCTGTGGTGGCCAGGAGCAGCCACTGCACTCCAGTCTGGGCGACAGAGTGAGACGCCAACTCAAAAAAAAAAAAGTTTTATAAAGTGTTAGAAACTCATGCTCTTTACTATAACTTCGTCCCTAAGGTAATTTTACTCCTGAAACTAACTCGGGCAAGTCCAAATAATTTAAGACTACACATTGCATCATTTAAGGAACTGAAATATGTAAAACCCCAAACTGTCAGGGATCAGCCCAACCTGAGGGGATTGGACCCGCTCCAGGGAATCAGGACACGGTGAGAAGAAACAACTCGGAGGCTATTCTTCTGGGATCAGTCTGAACAAGACTGAGTCCAAATTTTATTCAAACTCCTTCCACCTTATATACCATTTTTTACAATATTCAACAATAATCATATATTTGCTAGGGGCTTACAAATTGTATAATGCATAACGTTCTTCACAAAAGATTTCTGTTTAGGGTGACAATTGACAATGAGAACTCCGTGTGCCTTATAAGGCATATATCAAAATAACAGGTGTATGATTTTAACAATAGCATAGCAAATTGTTTTCTATAATACCTAATGACTAATCTATATATTATAAACTATATTGAATTTTACTTAAGGTAAAAATTTCCCTTTTTACTAACCTACTATGATTTAACAAAACAATCAAGATTTATATTAATTATCTTAACTTCTAGTAGTGAAAATATTTTTGCTGGGGGCATATGAATCCAGTGATACACATCATATCTATTAAATCTGCATCACAAGATCCACATGCTCCAAACAGAATGATTAGTATCAGAGTACACACGTTTAAAACAAAATTATAACTAACACCTATGATTTTTAGCATCCAACTATATGATTTATTATAAAACTTTGAATATATCATTTTAAATGATAAACTGATAAAGCAGATAAAGCACAGATTACGTCTAAGAGAAGAAGACAGAGAGGCACTAGTCTCGGTGTCTCGCATGCTCTAAACTTTGATCTTAAAAGCCTGTCATAGATACGATGTCAGAGCCTTCTATAAAATGCTAAAGAGTGAGAAGCAGAAATCGTTAACCACAGTGTTCGACATACCCAATGCATACTTTACCATTGAAGTCTGCCGGACACTGAAGTCGATGCCTCAAAGTAGAAATCCAGAGTGTAAAAGTATATTAAGTGAAAGTACTAAGGATTCACTCTCCAACAGGCCTGTGACTGGGTTTTATCACTACCATACACAGGCATATTAGAGGGCAAATTTCAAGCAGAAGGAGGTGAAGTAGCAAGCACAAGTTCACATAGTGTTATATATGGATAACTGAACTATGTATATGTTTTTCTAAACTTCCTTATAAAATTTCTGGTCTAAGTGAATAAATCAAATAGTGGTTGTCACACCTTTGGACAAGAAAAGGCACAGTTGCCATGACAATGGCCGGGGGGCAGAGGCAGACTAAGAGTTTTGGCACATAATGAAACTAGGAACGTTCTGCCTGGCTAGAGGCAGGAAAACAAAACTATTAAAACAATTTTGGTTGCTAATCTTTAGCTATCAGGAGAAACTGCTTACAGAGTGCTTACAAGAACAAAGGCTGCATGGTTACTTCTGAGAAACAGAGACTTAAGAATGGCTCAGAGAGTCAGAGAAAAATGGAAACTTAAAGCACAGAACGTTTTTCTGCTGTAAGGCTTTACCCGAAATTTTAGCCTAACTGTTTAAAAGGTTTACTTTCATATAATATAAGCTTTTATGTCACATATACAACTGGTCACTATTCATATACCAAAACTATAGGTGTCACTGATGCTTTTGTGTCAAAAGCAGATCTCCATCATGGGCCTCCATAGACCTCAACTGTATAGCCGTAGATGTTGGCTCCCAACACCAAACAGAATTGCTAGGTCAACTTTTGTAAAAGTACAAAAAAAAATCTTCTCCCTTGGGAAGATGTGAGGAGAGAACACAGTCCCTTATGGAAACATGGTTTGTATCATGGTGGATAGAATGTTAAAGTTATTCATGGAGCTCACAAAAGAAAATACTTCTAGCAACATGTAATTTAAAATGTAGTTTTTCTCTTTGCTTCCCAGAGACATGTTGCCCAGTGGTAAACAGTGCTTTCATTGGATTGTGGCAAATTTGTGTACAAGCCTACATTGAATGCTAATCAGCTAAAGGCCTCCACATTTTCTGTTTAGCATCACTCTAGGTAAGAGTTTGGCATAGCGCATATTTGGATTTCTTTAAAGCATAGCAAGAAAATAAATAAATATTATAATCAGGTTTTTCCTTCATTAGTCATTAGTCACCAACAAGTGGCCAAATTGCATTTGACAGAACCTGGATGAAAACTGTAGAGGTTCCCAGTGGTGTTGATGTGAAAGCACAAACATGCATGTTGGTAGATGCTACTGTTAATAATCATGAAATATTGTGTGATCATTTTTGTCAACTCAGGGAATACAGTGTGTTGTGACTCCAGCTATGTCAAAAAACCTGCTCTGAATTTTTCTTGCCAGAAGAGTGCTTTGCTGGGCAATAGAGGTCAGTAGGCTTAAGGAGAAACACATGATTGCTACATTTTCTTGTGGTTAATTGGATGCTGGTTCCTAATTTCCTCAGGAAACAGAATATAGGTCAAGGGCAAAGAATCAGAATGAACAAAGAGACTGAAGTCACCTTGAGTAGTTAAAACCTTAAGCCCTTTAACTGCAACTTAAGCCATTGCTTATTTCATTCCTTAGTTAAGTTAAGCAAGTTCAAAGTATTAAAGACTACACATTGCATTGTTTCAGAGATCAAAATATGGGAAACAGCAAAGTTGCTAATTCCATTTTGCAAAAGTACAAAGAGAAGGTCCTTCTCTCTATGCAAATTATGAGAAATGAACATAGTCCCTTATGGAGAGAGGATTTGTACCCTTGGGGTTAGAATGTTATGATTATTTTATGGGATTCAAAATAGGAAGCAATATTAACAAACAATTTAAAATGTAATTTTTCTTTGTCCCAGAAACGTGTTGCCCAGTGGTAATCAGTGCATCATTGGAGTATGGTAAATTTGCCAACAAACCTATGTTCATGTTTACTGCTTATGTCCTCCACATTATCTGAGTAGCTTAACGCTAGATAAGAGCTTGGCAAAGCAGATATTAGGAGAAATTTATAGAATAGCAAGGAAAAAATAAAAAAACTAACCTAGCTTTTCCTCATATGAAAGCCAATAGGTAGCAGATGGAGCCACCAATTGAAACATTTTGACATATAACCTATTGAGGCTAACAACACACTCTCTCTTCATGTATTCATTTATTTTTATATGTATGTATTTATTCATTTATTTGGAAGTAGTCAAACACTTCAACAAAGAAAGTAAATTGCCAAATTGCCTTTGAAGTGAGCTGAAAGAAAATCTTAGATATCCCCAGTGATGTTAAACTGAAAACACAAATGTACAGGTTGCAAGACTGTATGCACAATTAAGAACAGAATGCTGTGTGATCAAGTGTGTCAGTTCAGAAACAAAGAGTAGTGTGACTCCAGTAATGTCTGAAATCTGCTCTGGAGTCCCCTTGCCAGAAGAGTGCTTTGTTGGGCAACAGGGATCATTAGGTTTAAGGATAAAAAACTGTGTGCTACCTGTTTCTGGGTTTAACTGAAGACTGCTTCCTAATTACCTCATAAAGCTGATCTAGGTTAAAGGTTAAAACTCAGGAGAAGAGATAGGCTCAAGGCTTCATGAAGAGTTAAAAACTCATGCCCTTTATTCTAACTGCAGCTTAATGCCCAAAATATTTTTACTCCAGGAATTAATTTAGGCAAGTCCAAATAATTTCAGAACACACATTGCTTTGTTTATGGAACTGAAATATGTGAACCCCAAACAACTTTTCTAGGTCAGTTTTTTTGTTTGTTTGTTTGTTTGTTTGTTTTTTACTTACAATAAAAATCCTTCTCCCTAGGGAAGCAATGAGAAGAGAACACAGTCCCTTATGGAAACATGGTTTGTATCCTGAAGTATAGAATGTTAAAATTATTTTGTGAGATTCAAAAAAGGAAACACTTTTAGCAACATGTAATTTAAAACATGGTTTTCTCTTCCTTTCCCTGAACATGTTGCCCAATAGTAAAGCTTACAATCATCAGAACATAATGAATTTACATACAAACCAAAGTTGATACTAAGCTGAAGACATCCACATTATCTGTGTAGCTTCGCACTAGGTAAGTGTTTGGCATGGCAGATATTCAAATTTCTTTAAAGCATAGCAAGAAGATAAATAAGAAAGCTAGCCAAGTTTTTCCGTCATTTGTCACCAAGTGGCAGATAGATCCACCCATGCAGACAGTTTGCTGAATAAACAAATGAGTTTAACGTCACACTAGTTTTCTTTTATTAATTTATTTATATAAATATTCATGTATTTGGAAGTAAGTAAATTACTTTTACACAGAAAGAAGATTGTCAAATTGCCTTGAAATAAGCTAAAGAAAACCTTAGATGTTCCCAGTGAGAAAACACAAATGTGCATATTGGAAGTGTTTGGCATAATACATAATGGGATGTGTTGTGATCATTGGTGCCAGTTCAGAGAACAAAGCGTGATTAGACTCAAGCAAATTCTGAAATATACACTTGAGTTCCCTTGTCTCAAAAGTATTACACTAGGCAATTGAGCTCATTAGGTTTAAGGAGAAACACCTGCATATTACTTACTTCTGGGCTTAGTTGGGTGTTGTTTCCTAATTACCTCAGGAGGCCAGATCTAAATCAAAGGTTAAAAAGACAGAGGAAAAGAAGATTGAATCAAAACTCCATGAAGAATGGAAATCTCATTCCCTTTACTCTAACTGCAGCTTAAAGATTTAGATTATTTTATTTATGGAGTTAATTTAGGCAAACCTGTAGTATTTATGACTGCACATTGCATTGTTTCATGAATGGAAATATCTGAAACTCCCGATTAAATTGCTATGTCAATTTTTTAAAGTACAAAGCAAAGTGCCTTCCCCTAGAAAAGCTGTGAGGAAAGAAGAGAGTTGCTTATTGAAACATAGTTGATATAGTAGGTTTCTCTGCTAGCAATATATATTAGTAGTATGAAAGAGAAACCCCTGTGGGTTAACTACTTCTAAGCTTCATTGGAGGATGCTTCCTAACAGTCTCAGGAGGCAGTGTCTTGGTCAAAGTTGAAAAACTCTGAAGGAATGAAAGCAGTCTGGCCAAGAAAATAACATAGTTTATTTAAACCAGAGCCAAAAAGAAAAAGAAACAAAAATAACCAGATTTTCCAGCATTTGCCTCTCACAGTGTGGATCGACCATTGAAACAGTCTGACTTACAGCCTACTGAGTCAATTTTCCATTGTCTTTTCATTTATATTTTTATTTATTTGAGAATTAAGTACAGCACTTTCACAATGAATGAAGATTGCCACATTTACTCTGACAGAAGCTGGACCAAAACCTTAGATGTTTCCTATGGCACTTAAGTGAAAACACAAAGGTGCAGGAGGGAAGATGCTAGACATAATTATCATGGTCTATGGTGTAATAATTTTTGTCAGCTCATGGAATACAGCATGGTGGACTCCAACTAAGTTTTTAAAAACCTGCACTGTATTTCTCTTGCAAGAAGTGTCTCGCTGGGCAACAGAGATCATTAGGCTTTAGGAGAAACACATGAGTGTTACCTTCTCCTGTGCTTAATTGAAGGCTGTTTCCTAATTACTTGAGGAAACTGAATCTAGGTCAAAGGTCAAAGAGTCTGAATGAACAAAGATAGGTTTAAGGCTCCAAGAGTAGTTGAAAACTCAAACCCTTTAACTGAAGTTTAAGACTAGTTTACCTTGTTCCTGAATTAAATTAGGCAAGTCCATAATATGTAAAACTACATAACACATTGTTTCAGAGATTGAAATATGTGAAACACCAAACAAAGTTGCTATGTCCATTTTTGTAAAAGTACAGAGAAGGTCCTTCTCTGCCAATTATAAAGACAGTAAACAATCCCTCATGAAAACATGCTTTGTATCTTTGGGTCTAGAGTGTTATGATTATTTCATGGGGTTCACAGTAGGAAGAAGATTTAACTACAAGTTCAAACATACCCTTTCTCTTGTCTCAGAGACGTGTTGCCCAGTGGTAATCAGTGAATTCATTGGAGTATGTGAAAGTCACCTACAAATCTATGTTGGTGTTTACATGCTTAAAGCCTCCACATTATCTGTGTAGGTTCACTCTAGATTAGAGTTTGGCAAAGCAGATATCAGAATAATTTTACAGGATCATGAGGGAAAAAAATAAAAATCACTGACCAAGCTTTTCTTCATTTGAAAACCAACAGGTGGCAGATGGATCCACCTACTCATATAGTTTGAAATATAAGCTAATGATTCTAACAAGACAATCTTTTTTCATTTAATCATTTATTTATGTATTTGGAAGTAGTCAAACACTTTAACAAAGAAAGGAAATTGTCAATTTGCTTTTGAAGCAAGCTGAAAGAAAACCTTTAATGTTCCCACTGATGTTAAAGAGAAAACACAAACATGCAGGTTGCAAGACTCTATGCATGATAAATGACCAAATGTTGTGTGATCGACTGTGTCAGTTCAGAGTATAAAGCTTACTGGGATACCAGCAAAGTCTGAAACCTGCTCTGGAGTCCCCTTGTCAAAAGAGTGCTTCATTGGGCATCAGGGATTCTTAGGCTTAGGGAGAAACACCTGCTTGCTTTCTATTTCTGGTCTTTATTGTAGGACACTTTCTAATTACCTCAGAAGACTGATCTAGGTCAAAGGTTAAAAACTCAGACAGAGAGGACATGGGCTCAAAACTTCATGCCCTTTACTCTAACTGCATCTTAAAGCCCAAGATAACTACACTCCACGAATTAATATAGGCAAACCCAAATAATTGAAAACTACATATTGCATTGTTTAAGAAATTTAAATATGTGAGATCCCCAAAAATGTTACTGGGTCAGTTTTTGTAAAAATGCCAAAAATCCTTCTCTCTAGGGAAGCTATGAAGAGCAAAATAGTTCTTTTTTAAAACATGGTTTATATCCTGTGGGATAGAATGTTAAAATTATTTCATGGGGTTCACAAAAGGAAGTGCTATTAGCAACATGTAATTTAAAACATGGTTTTTCTCTTCTTTTCTCAGATACATGTTGCCAAGTAGTAAACAGTACATTCAGTAGAATGTAGCAAATGTGCCTACAAACTGACGTTGATGCTAATCAGTTAAAGGCCTCCACATGATCTGTATAGCTTTAATCTAGGTAAGAGTTTGGCATAACAGATATTTGGAATACTTTAAAGCATAGGAAGAAAAATGAATAAACTAAACGGGTTTTTTCTTCACTTGTTACCACCAAGTGGCAGATGGATCCACTAATTCAAATAGTTTTCCATATAAACAAGAGTCTAAAACCACACTCATTTTTCATTTATTTATTCATTAAGTGTTTGGAAGTATGTAAATTACTCTTACATAGAAAGGAGATTGCCAAATTGCCTTTGAAATAAGCCCAAAGGAAACTTTAGATGTTGCCAGAGATATTAAAGTGAAAGCACAAATATGCAAGTTGGAAGTGTTTTGGTATAATACATAACGAAGTGTGTTGTGATAATTGGAGCCAGTTCAGAGAACAAAGCATGATTGGTCTCAAGAAAATTCTAAAATCTGTTCTTGAATTCCCTTGCCACAAAATTACTGCACTAGACACTTGAGCTCATTAGGCTTAAGGAAAAACACCTGCATATTACCTACTTCTGGGCTTAGTTGGAGGTCATTTCTTAATAACTTCGGGAGACTGAATCTAGGTTAAATGTCCAAAAGACAGAGGAAATAAAAATTGACTCAAGGTTCCATTAAGAGTGAAAAACTCATGCCCTTTACTCTATTTGCAAGTTAGGGATTCAGATTATTTTATTCATGGAGTTAATTTAGGCAAACCCATAGTATTTATGACTGCACATTGCATTGTTTCATGAATGGAAATATGTGAAAACCCAAACCAAGTTGGTAGGTCAATTTTTTTAAAGTATAAATAAAGTTCCTTCTCATAAAAAAAATGAGGAAAAAAAGAGATTCCCTAATGAAAACATAGTTTGTATACAAGAGTGATCTGCTGGTGATATATATTTTTAGTATTAAGAAGAAACACTTTTGTGCTAATTACTTCTGGTCTTCATTGGAAACTGCTTCCTAATTGCCTCAGAAGGCTATTCTTGGACAAAGGTGAAAAATTCTAAAGAATGAAAATAATTTGGCCAAGAATGTATCAGTGGTCTTTAAAGCATAGCCAAAAAAACAAACAAACCAGGTTTTCCTGCATTTCCCACTGACAGGCTGGATCCATTCATTGAATCCATCTTAACTATAGCCTATGGAGTATAACACCACACTCATTTTTAACTTATCCATTTGTGTATCTATTTTTATATTTGGAAATAAGCACAACACATTCACAAAGAATGAAGATTGCCAGATAGCCTTTGTCTGAAGCTGGAAAAAACCTTCAATGTTCCCAGTGCCATTGAAGTGAAAACTCAAAAGTGCATGTTGGCAGACATGACTCATAATAATCATGGAATATAGTGTGGACACGGGTAACACATATCGTGGACTACAACTAAGTCAAAAAACCTGCAGTGGAGTTCCCTTGCAAGAAGAGTGCTTTGCTGGGCAATAGAGATCATTAGGCTTAAGGAGAAACACATGAGTGTTTCCTTCTCCTGTGCTTAATTGGCAGCTGTTTCCTAATTTCCTAACTGAATCTATCTCAAAGTTCAGAATCAGAATGAACAAAGATAGGCTGAAGTCTCCATGAATAGTTAAAACTCAGGTTTTTAAACTGCAGCTTAAGGCTCTAGTTTATTTCGTTCCTGAATTAAATTAGGCAAACCCATAGTATTTAAAACTACACAATGCATGGTTTTAGAGTTCAAAATATGTGAAACACCAAACAAAGTCAGTATATCCATATTTGTAAAAATACAGAGAGAAGGTCCTTCTCTCTATGCAAATTATGAGGAAAGAACACAATCCTCAGGGAAACATACTTTGTGTCCTTTGAGCTATAGTGTTATGATTATTTCAAGGGGTTCACAATAGGAAGCAATTTTAACAACAAGCAAGTTCAAATGTAGTTTTTCTCTTCTTGTCTCAGGGACATATTGCCCAGTGGTAAACAGTGAATTAATTGGAGTATGGGACAGTTGCCTACAAATCTATATTGGTGCTTACATGCTTAAGGCCTCCACATTTTCTGTGTGGCTTCACACTAAATAAGAGTTTGGCAAAGCAGATATCAGAATAATTTTGCAGTAACTCTAGGGAAAAAAATTAAAATGACTAACCAAACTTTTCTTCATTTGAAAGCTAACAGGTGGCAAATGAATCCACCCATACAAACAGTTCGAATTATAAGCTATTAAGTCTAATAAGACACTCTTTTATTTTTTCATTTAATTATTTATTTATGTATTTGGAAGTAGTTGAACACTTTAACAAAGAAAGAAGATTGCCTATTTTTTTTTTTGAAACAAACAAACTGATAGAAAACCCTAGATGTTCCCAGTGATGTTAAAGAGAAAACACAAATGTGCAGGTTGGAAGATTCCATGCATAACAAATGACAAAATTTTGTGATCAACTGTGTCAGTTGAGAGAACAAAGTGTACTGGAACTCCAGCAAAGTTTGAAACCTGTTCTGGAGCTTCCTTGTCAAAAGAGTGCTTCTTAAATATGTGAAACACCAACAGCATTGGTAGGTCAGATTTTGTAAACGTACCAAGAAATCCTTGTCTCTAGTGAAGCAACAAGGATATATACAGTCCCTTATGGAAGCGTGATTTGTATACTGGGGGATAGAATGTTTAAATTATTTCATGGGGTTCACAAAAAGAAGCGCATCTGCAACATGTAATTTAAAACACAGTCTTTCTCTTCCTTTCTCACAGACATTTTGCCTAATGGTATCAGAATGTGGCAAAGTTGAGTATAAAATGGCACTGATGCTAATCAGCTGAAAATCTCCAAATTATCTGTGTAGCTTCATCCTAGGTAAGAGTTTGCAAGAGAAGATATTTTGATTTCTTTAAATCATAACAAGAAAAATAAATAAATAAAGTAACCAGGATTTTCCTTCATCTATCATGAACAAATGGCAAATGGATCCACCCATTCAAAAAGTTTTCTGTATAAATAAATGAGTCTAACACCACACTCTTTATTCTTTTATTTATGTGTCTATTTATTTCACTATTTATGTATTTAGCAATAAGTAGATTACTTTTACAAAGAAAGGAGATCGCCATATTTACTTTGAAGAAAGCTGAATGAAAACCTTAGATGTCTCAGTGATGTTAAAAGGAAAACACAAACGTGCATGTTGGAAGTCTTTTGGCATAATGCTTAATGGAATGTGATGTGATAATTGGTGCCATTTTAGAGAAAAAAATCTTGTTTGTCTAAAGCAAAATCTAAAACAAGCTCTTGAGTTCCCTTGCCACAAAACTACTACACAAGGCAATCAAGCTCATTAGGCTTAAGGAGAAACACCTACATGTTCCCTAATTCTGGGCTTAGTTAGAGGCTATTTCCTAATTACCTCAAGAGGCTGAATCTAGGTCAAAGGTGAAAAAGACAGAAGGAATGACAATTGACTCAAGGCTTCTTGGGGAGTTAGAAACTCATGACCTTTACTCTAACTGCAGCTTAAGGCGTTAGATTATTTTACTCATGAAATTAATTGAGGCAAACCCATAGTATTTATGACTACACATTACATTGTTTCACTGATGGAAATATGTAAACTCCAAACAAATCACTAGTCCATTTTTATAAAAGTACAGAGAAGGTCCTCTTTTCTATGCAAGTTATGAGGAGAGAACACAGTTCCTTATGGAAGAATTCTTTGTATCCTTGGGGCTAGAGTGTTATAATTATTTCATGGTGTTCAATTAGGAAGAAATTTAACAACAAACAAGTCCAAAAGTAGTTCTTCACTTCTTGTCCCAGAAACATATTGCACAGTGGGAATCAGGGCATTCACTGGAGAATGGGAAAGTCACCTACAAACCTATGTTGATACTAACATTTTTAAGGCCTCCACATTATCTGTGTAGCTTCACTCTTGATAAGTTTGGCAAGGTAAATAATCATGACAATTTTACAGGATAGCCAGGGGAAAAAACTTACCAAGATTTTCTTTATTTGAAATTGACAGGTGGGAGATAGTCCACACATTGAAATAGTTTGAAGTATAATCCATTGAGTCTAACACCACACACTTTATTTATTATTTATTTATTTAATATTTTTAATTTGAAAGTAGTACAACAGTTGAACAAAGAAAGGATATTGCAAAATTGCCTTTGAAGCAAGCTGAAAGATAAACTTAGATGTTCCCAGTGATGTTAAAGAAATAGCACAAATGTCCAGGATACAAGACATTATGCATAATGAATGGCAGAATGTTGTGTGATCAACTGTGCCAGATCAGAGAACAAAGCATAGGGGGAATTCTCCAAAGTCTGAAAACTGCTCTGTAATTACCTTGTCAGAAGAGTTCTTCACTGGAAAACAGAGATCATTACACTGAAGGAGAATCATCTACATACTACCTATTTCTGGGCCTATTTGGAGGATGCTTCATAATTACTTCAGGAAGCTGATCTGATCAAAGGTTAAAAACTCAGAAGGAGAGGACTTAGGCTCAAGACTTCATGAAGAGTTAAAATCTCATGCCCTTTACTGTAACTGCAGCTTAAAGTCCAAGAAAAATGCACTCCTGGAATTAATTTAGGGAAGCCCAAATAATTTAAGGCCACACATTGCATTCTTTAAGGAATTAAATTATGTGAAATCCCACACAACATTACTAGGTCAGTTTTTGCAAAAGTACAAAAAATGTCCTTCCTAGAGAAGATATTAGGAGAGAACACAGTCCCTTATGGAAACATGATTTGCATCCTGGGGAATACAATGTTAAAATTATTTCCTGGGGTTTAGAAAAGGAAGTACTTTCAGCAACATGTAATTTATTTTTTATTTATTTATTTATTTTTTTATTGTGAAGTTGTGGGATACAGTTAAGGGTTAGGTATACAATTGCATTTCATTCAGGCACCCTGCTGATATAGGATGTTTCCCCATACCCAGACAGATATTTGCTACTGTTAATCCCATCTCCCTCCCCCCACCATAGTTTCCCAGTATGGTCCGTCATTTTTGTATAGTATTGCATTGGATGTTTAAGGTCCATTATATGAGTGAGAACATGTGATACTCGGATCTTTGTTTCTGTGAGAGGTCACTCAGTATTATAGACTCTAGTTCCATCCAGATTGCTGTGAAATTCATGATTTTGTTCTTTTTTATGGCTGCGTAGTATTCCATCATGTATATGTACCACATTTTTTTAATCCAGTCCTCTTTTGATGGACAGCATGGCTGTTTCCAGGTTCTTGCTATTGTGAACAATGCTGCGATAAACATGGGTGTGCAGGTATCTTTTTTATAGAGTGATTTGTGTTCTTCAGGATATATTCCCAGTAGGGGGATTGCAGGGTCATATGGGAGGTTGGTATTTAGAGCTTTTAAGAATTGCCACACTGTTTTCCACAGAGGTTGCACTAGTTTACACTCCCACCAACAGTGTAGAAGTGTTCCCTTTTCACCACACCCTCTCCAGCAGCTGTTATTTTTTGAGTTGTTGATAATTGCCATTCTGACTGGGGTTAGGTGGTATCTCAGTGTGGTTTTGATTTGCATCTCCCTGATGATTAGTGAGGTTGAACATTTCTTCATGTGTTTGTTGGCTACTCGGATGTTTTCCTTTGTGAAGTGTCTGTTCATATCTTTTGCCCATTTTATAATGAGGTTGTTTGTTTTTTTCTTTTCAGCACGCTTGAGTTCCTTGTAGATCCAGGATGTTAAGCCTTTGTCAGACCTGGAGTTGGCAAATACTTTTTCCAAGTCTGTAGGCTGTCTCCCTGCTCTCTTGATGGTTTCTTTGGCTTTGCAGAAGATTGTCAGTTTAATAAGGTCCCACTTGTCTATTTTCTCTCTTATGAGCTGTGGGGTTTGGGTTTTGTTCAGGAATTGGATGCCAGTTCCGATTTCCATGAGGGTATTTCCTTCATTTTCTAAGGTTCTTATGGTTTGAGGTTTTACATTTAGGTCTCTGATCCATTTGGAATTAACCTTTGTGCATGGGGATAGATAGGGGTCCTGTTTGAATCTTCTGCATGTGGTCAGCCAGTTTTCCCAGCACCATTTACTGAATAGGTTCTCCTCTCCCCAGTGGTAGGTGGTGGAGGCTTTGTCAAAGATGAGTTGGTTGAGAAATTGAAGTTTTGCTTCTGGAATCTCAATTCTATTCCATTGATCTATATGCCTGTTCCTATACCAATACCAAGCTGTTTTGATGATTGTAGCTTTATAATAAAGTTTGAAGTCTGGCAGTGTGATACCACCTGCTTTGTCTTTTTTTTTTTTTTTTTGCTGAGGATTGTTCTGGCTATTCTTGGACATTTGTGTTTGCATATGAACTCCTGCATTGTTTTTTCTAGGTCCGAGAAGAATGTTGCTGGTAATTTGATGGGTATTGCATTGAATTTGTAGATTGCCTTAGGTAAGATGGACATCTTCACAATGTTGATTCTTCCGATCCATGAGCATGGGATATTTTTCCACTTGTTTGTGTCAACTTTGATTTCTTTGAGCAGTGTTTTGTAGTTTTCCTTGTAAAGGTCTTTCACGTCTCTGGTTAGGAAGATGCCAAGGTATTTCATTTTTTTTGCGGCTATTGTGAATGGAATTGTGTTTTTTATTTGGGTTTCTGTTTGTTTATTATTGGTGTAGAGAAATGCGATTGTCTTTTGTACATTTATTTTGTATCCTGAGACTTTGCCAAAGGTCTTTATCATGTAAGGAGGTTTTTGACAGATTCTCTTGGGTTTTCAAGGTATACAATCATGTCGTCTGCAAAGAGAGATAACTTGACTTCCTCTTTTCCTATTTGGATACCCCTGATTGCCTCCTCTTCTCTGATTGCTTGAGCCAGGACTTCCAATACTGTGTTGAACAGGAGGGGTGAGAGTGGGCATCCTTGTCTTGTTCCAGTTTTCAGGGGAAGTGGTTCTAATTTTTGTCCATTTAGGAGTATGCTTCCTGTGGGTTTCTCGTAGATGGCTTTTACTATTTTGAGGTATGTTCCCCGTATGCCTAGATGTTCAAGGGTTTTTATCAAGAAGGGGTGCTGGATTTTATCAAAAGCTTTTTCTGCATCTAATGATATAATCATGTGGTTTTTGTTTTGACATCTGTTAATGTATTTAATAACCTTTATGGTTTTACGAATGTTGAACCAGCCTTGCATCCCAGGAATGAAGCCTACTTGGTCATGATGGATGATTTTTGAGATGTATTGCTGAATCCAGTTTGCTAGGATCTTGTTGAGAATTTTAGCATCTATGATCATCAAAGACAATGGCCTGTAGTTCTCTTTCTTTGCTGGATCTTTACCTGGCTTGGGTATCAATGTGATGTTGGCTTTGTAAAATGATTTGGGGAGCATTCCATCTTTTTCAATCACCTGGAATACCTTCAGTAGGATTGGTATCAGCTCCTCCTTAAATGTCTTGTAAAATTCTGCTGGAAAGCCATCTGGTCCAGGCCTTTTTTTTTGTAGGAAGTTTTCTTGTTACATAGTAGATTTCCTTGATTGTTATTGGTTTATTTAGGGTCTCAATCTCTTCTTGTTCCAACTTAGGTAGGTTGTGTGATGTCAGAAAGTCCTCCATTTCCTTAAGGTTTTCAAGTTTGTTTCCATACAAGTGTACGTAGTAGTCTCTAATGATCTTTTGTATTTCTTCAGGGTCAGATGTGACTTCATCTTTTGTGTTTCTGATTGTGCTTATTTGTTTATTTTTTTCTCGTTTTTTCTTGGTCAGTCTAGCTAGGGGACCATCGATCTTGTTTATTCTTTCGAAGAACCAGCTTTTTGTTTCATTGATTTTTTCTATTACCTTTCTGTCTTCTATGTCCTGGATTTGGGCTTTTATTTTGGTGATCTGGATTCTTCTGCTGAAAGTAGGGTTTTTGTGGTCTTGCTTTTCCAGCTTCTTTAGGTGGCTTGTTAGGTTGTTAATTTCTGTTCCTTCCATTTTCCTCATGTGTGTTTGTAGGGATATAAATTCCCCTCTTATTACAGCTTTTAAGGCATCCCAGAGATTTTGGTAAGATGTTTCTTCATTTTCATTTGTTTCCAGGTATCTTTTGATCTCTGTTTTGATTTCATCATTGACCCAGGAGTTATTTAGCATCATACTGTTTAGTGTCCATGTCTTTGTGGGTTTTGGAGGGACTTTGTTGGTGTCAATGTTTATTTTTATTCCACTGTGGTCTGAGAAGGTGCATGGTAGAATTTCAGTCCTTTTAAATTTGCTTATACTTGATTTGTGTCCAATTATGTGGTCGATCTTAGAATATGTTCCATGTGGTGATGAGTAGAATGTGTATTCTGTGGTCTTTGGATGGAGTGTTCTATAGGTATCAATTAAGTCCATTTGGTCCAGAGTCTCATTGAGGTTCCGGAAATCCTTGCTGATTTTTTGTCCTGATGATCTGTCTAAGGTTGTGTGTGGTGTATTAAAGTCCCCTGTTATTATGGTGTTAGAATCAATGTCTTTCTTTAGTTTTCCTAGAAGTTGCTTTATGAATGTTGGCGCACCTATGTTGGGTGCATATATGTTTAGGATAGATATTTCTTGTTGATGGAGTGAACCTTTTATCATTATGTAGTGGCCTTCTGTATCTTTTTTAATTTTTGATAACTTAAATGGTATTTTGTCTGAAATTAGGATCGCGACTCCTCCTTTCTTTTGTGTTCCTTTCGCCTGAAAATTTGTTTCCCATCCTCTTACTTTGAGTCTGTGTATGTCCTTTCTAGTGAGATGGGTCTCTTGAAGGCAGTATATTGTTGCCTGGTGATATTTTTATCCATTTTGTCATTCTATGTCTTTTCAGTGGTGCATTTAGTCCATTCACATTCAGACTAATTATTGAAATGTGAGAGTTCGTTCCTATCATGGAGTTCTTATTGAGTTGTTGTTCTTCCACTTGGTTTTTTCTTTTTTGTTTTTTTTTTTTTGTCTTTCTTTTGGTTTTGGGGTTGGTTGGTGTATATTTTATTCTTTTCCCTTACTCTTTTGAAGAATGTTGTTCTTTTTTCCTTTTCTTCTGTGTTTAGTACTTTCTTAAGTGTTTCATGTAGAGATGGTTTGGAGGCTGCATAAGTTCTTAGAGATTGGATATCTGGGAAAGATTTTAATTCTCCCTCACTGATGAATCTTAGCTTGGCTGGGTAGGTTATTCTTGGTTGAAATTGTTTATTTTTTAGGACTTTGAAGATAGGGCTCCAAGCTCTCCTAGCCTGCAGGGTTTCTGCAGATAAATCTGCTGCTATTCTGATTGGTCTTCCATGGTAGGTGATCTGGCCTTTTTCTCTTGCTGCCTTTAGGATTTTTTCTTTTGTACCTACTTTATTTAGGCGAATTATTATGTGTCTAGGAGTTGGTCTTCTCATTTGTTGTCTTGTGGGGGTTCTCTGAATCTCTTGTGTTTTAATTTTTGCATCACTGATTAGATAAGGGAAGTTTTCTTGAATGATCTCATGGAAAGTTTGTTCCAATGTGGTCTCTGTTTCTCTTTCTGCCTCAGGGAGTCCGATTATTCTTAGGTTAGGCCTCTTAAGGTAGTCACTCATCTCTTGAAGGTTTTGTTCTGTCTTTTTGAGCTTATTTTCTGCGTTTTTAAGAGTTTGGGTTATTTCTATATTTTGGTCTTCAAGCTCTGAGATTCTTTCTTCTGCTTGGGTAATTCTGCTTTCCATGCTTATCAATTTGTTATTTATTTCATTCACAGTATTCTTTATTACTGTTATCTCAGATATCAGCTCCTTCCTAGTTTCTTCTTGTGTCTCCTCAATTCTTTTTAATCTCTCCATTATTGTTTTGATATCTACATTTGCATTTTGAGACCCTTCATTCTGGGGACTTTTCATTGTTTGCATTCCAAAGTCAGTTTTCTCAATGTCTGCTCTCCCAGGCGTCTGGGAGAGACCCATACTCTTCTTTTTGGTTTTTCTTCATTTCTGTAGATTTTTCTCCCTCTCCCCCTTTGCCTCCCCCTCTTCAATTCTGTTTTTGAGGGAAGGTGGGGTTGCTTTTATTTCTCTTCTGCAATGACCTGTTCTTCCTTATGTGGGTCTTCTGGTTTTGTTCACTTTTCCCTCTGCTTTACAGTCTGTCTATTCAGCAGTATGCAGCCTTGGTCCGTTCAGAAAATCTCACCAGTTCACCTATGCCGTCGCCATCTTGCCCAATCAATCAGCAACATGTAATTTAAAACATAGTTTTTCTCTTCATTTCTCAGAGACATGTTGCCCAGTGGTACACAGTGAATACATCTGAATGTGGCAAAGTTGCATACAAAAGGACATTGATGCTAGTCAGCTGATGGCCTCCACATTATCTGTGTAGCTTCAATCTAGGTAAGAGTTTGGCTTTGCAGATATTCAGATTTCTTTAAAGCATAGCACAAAAAAATGAATACATTTAGCTGGTATTTCCTTCATTTTTCACCAAGTGGCAGAAGGATCCACCTCTCAAATAGTTTATTGTATAAACAAATGAGCCTAATATCACAGTCTTTATTCTTTTATTTATTTATTTTCCACTATTCATGTATTTTGAAGTAAGTAAATTACATTTACAAATAAAGGAGATTGCCAAATTGCCTTTGAGAGAAACTGAAAGGAAACTCTAGATCTTCCCAGTGATGATAAAGAGAAAACACAAATGTGCATGCTGGAACTCTTTTGGCATAATAAACAAAAGGATGTGATGTGATAATTGGTGCCAGTTCAGAAAATAAAGCATAGTTGGACTGAAGCAAAATTTATAAAATGCTCTTTAGTTCCCTTGCCTCAAAAATACTACACTAGGCAATTGAGCTCATTAGGCTTAAGGAGAAAAATTTATTTGCATGTTACCCACTTTTGGGCTTAGTTGGAGGCTGTTTCTTAATTTCATCATAAGACTGAATCTAGGTCAAAGGGGAAAAATGCTAAAGGAATGAAGATTGGCTCAATGTTCCATGAAGAGTTATAAACTCCTGCCATTTACTCAAACTGCAACCTAAGGCTTTAGATTATTCCACTCATGGAATTAATTTAGGCAAACCCATATTTATGACTACACATTGCATTGCTTCACAGATGCAAATATGTGAATCTCCAAAAAAAAGTTGCCAAATTCATTTTTGTAAAAGTAAAAAGAGGAGGTTCTTTTTCCCCTTTTTTCCATGCAGGCTTTGAGAGAGAGTACAGTCCCTTATGGAAACATGCTGTGTATCCTTGGGACTAGACTCTTATGATTATTTCAGGGGGGTTAAATTTGAAGCAATTTTAACAAAAAGCAAGTCCAAAAGTAATTTTTCTCTTCTTGTTTCAGGAACATGCTGCCATGTCATAATTAGTGCATTCATTGAAGAATAGAAAGTCTCCAGAAAACCTACATTGATACTACATGCTTAAGGCCTCCATATTATCTGTAACTTCACTCCAGATAAGAGTTTTGCAAAGCAGATATCAGGATAATTTTTGCAGGACAATGAGAACAACAACAACAAAAATAGCTAACCAAGCTTTTCTTCATTTTGAAAACCAGTAGGTGGCAGATGGTTCACACTTTCAAACAGTTTGAAGTATAACGTATTGTCTCTAACACCATATTCTATTTTCATTTATTTGTTTGTTTGCTTGTGTATTTGAGGAGTACACTTTAACAAATAACGAAGTTTGCAAAATTTACTTTGAAGCAAGCTGGAAAAGAGCCCTACATGTTCCCAGTGATGTTAAAGATGAAACACAAACTTTCAGGTTGCAAGATTGTATGCATTAAAAATTATGAAATTTGTGTGATTAATTGCATCAATTCAGAAAACAAAGGGTGGTAGGACTCCCCCAAAGTCTGAAACCTGCTCTGGAGTTCCCTTGTCAGAAGAGCGCTTCACTGGGCAACAAGGATAATGAGAAACACCTGCATGCTACCTATTTCTGGGTTTATTGGAGGCTGTTTCCTAATTACCTCATAGGCTGATCTAGGTCAAAAGTTAAAAAGGCAAAAGGAGAGGAGTTAGACTCAAGGCTTCATGAGGAGTTAAAAACTCATGCCATTTATTCTAACTGCAGCTTAAAGCTCAAGAAAACTACACTCTTGGAATTAATTTAGGCAAGCCCAAACCATTTAAGACTACACATTGCATTGTTTATAGAATTAAAATATGTAAAACCCCAAACAACATTGCCTTGTCAGTTTTTGTAAAAGTAAAAAAAATCCTTCTCCCTAGGGAATTTATGAGAAGAGAATACAGTCCCTTATGTAAACATGATTTGTATCCTGGACAATAGAATGTTAAAATTATTTCATGG
Organism: Cephalopachus bancanus; assembly: GCA_027257055.1. Lineage (NCBI taxonomy): Eukaryota > Metazoa > Chordata > Mammalia > Primates > Tarsiidae > Cephalopachus > Cephalopachus bancanus. The sequence continues at coordinate 2,372,213 of JAPVLO010000007.1, forward strand.
GATTCACAAAAGGAAACACACTTAGAAACATGTATGTTAAAATGTATTTTTTTCTCTTCCTTTCCCAGAGACATGTTTCACAGTGGTAAACAATCATTCATTGGCATGTGACAAAGTTGTGTACAAAATACCATTGATGCTAATCAGCTAAAGGCCTCCACAGTGTCTGTGTAACTTCACTCTAGGAAAGAGTTTGGCATAGCAGATATCCAAATTTCTTTAAAGCATGGCATGAAAAAAATAAATTAATCAGGCATTTCATGAACAAGTGGCAGATGGATCCACCCACTCAAAGAGTTTGCCATAGAAATATATGAATCTGGAGTTCCAGTAAGATGGCAATGGCATAGGTGGGACTGTGAGATTCTCCAAAAGTGAGTTCCCAAAAAGACTGTTACTTTCCTTCCCCCACCCCCCTGCCCACCACCAGCCACACTAGTCTGAGGCCTGGAGACCCTCAGTCCCATGCATGGCTGGCTATTGCAGCCCCTCGGCTGCTGCTGCTCCACCATAGGTGGCCCCAAGCCCCAGTCATGTGGAGATCCCAGCTGCCTCCCTGGCTACAATGTCTCACCCAGCCCCAAGGTTCTGGCTGCCACCTGTGGAGGCCCTTGGGTACTGCTGTGTGGAGATCTGGGTTCCCTTGCTGGCTACACTGATCTGTCTGGCACTCAGCCACTGCCAGCAACCTTCCTGACTGGGCACCCATCCCAGCAGGCCCAGTGCTCACTCCTCAGAGTTCCAACTCCCCACCTTGGGTTCTGGGACCTGCCCAACCCTATTTCAAGCCACTGTCACCCAGGGAGACTCTAGGCTCCAGCCCCTCAGAGATAACAGCTCCATTCCTGGCTGAAGTGCCCTGTGCAGAGTGCAAAGCCACTGTCACCACTTACCACCTGCCCTTTGGAACTCCAGTCCCTGCTCTGGCTGAGGCACCCAGCACGGGACCCCATAGTTGTGTAAGGGAATAGTATATCTTAAGAAGGTGCTGATCAGCTGGTCTCAGCTCTCAGCTCCAGAAGAGGGAATTCTCAGCTCCTCCTCCATCCCAGGCTGCTGGCAGCACACAAGACCTAGCACCCAGCTGTGTCACTGATTCCCGGTGCCTGATGCCGGAGACACACCACCACAACCAGTCATAGTGGATCACCCACTGACCCAGATGAGTGGAGAGAAAGGACGGGTGGAGAGAAAGCATCTGCAAAAGAGGAGCTGCCCACCTCGACCATTTTCCAGGCAGAGATTTGCATTGCCCCGCCCATCTATGAGCAGCCTCTACCTTGGTTTCTAAAGCAACACTGCTAAACAGGAGACAAAAGGCCCTCCCCTACACTGAATCAGATACAGGCAACTGAGCCCTGTTGCAGACCTCTCAGGCAGCAAGCCAGGGAAACAACCCAAGCTTGGAGTAAATCTATCTTCCTGCAATGAAAGCAAAGGGAAGAAGCTAGAGATCAGAGCTGAAGAGACTTTAGACACTCAGGAAAGATTCCAGAGCTAGTCTGCTTTCTTATTTTGATTTTTGATTTTATTGTTTTGACTGTTTGTTTTGCTCATTTTTGTTTGCTTTTTTATTTTCACTACCTGTTTGTGTTGGGGAAAGATGCATCAAAAGGCATGATTTTATTGAACTGTCTTTGTGTGATTACCGGTATGCTTTAGGGAATTTTGTTTGTGTGTCTGTTTTTCACTCTTTTCTGGCCTTGTGTCTCTCTTTCATTCATTAGTTGGTATGTATGTCTGTTTCCCCTCTCACTCTTCTCTCTCTCTCTCTAACTTCCTCTTGACTCCCCTTTCTTCCATTATATTCCTTTTTCGTACTTCCTTTTGTTCCAGGGAGCAAACCTAAACTCCACTGCATGGACGGATTGTAAGGAAGTGGGAAATGGGGTCCAGCGTGGCCATACACCTGTTGGTGGAAACTGGAATATGCAGCTAGATTCTGAATCACAGCTTCTCCCTCAATTAAACTTCAAAACTGCAAAAAAATACAGACCCCAAACCACAGTCCAGCATTAAAAGTGAACAAAGCCAGAGGATCCTCATAAAGAAGAACAGGAGATTGAACCAAAGAAGTAAAAGCAACCACTTTCCCTGAAAAAAAGAAGGGGAGGGAAAGGGGGAGAGAAAAAAAAATCTACACAAATGAAGAAAAACCAAAAGAAGCATATGGCCTCTCCAACACCCCTGAGAGGACAGACACTGAGAAAACTGACTTCAGAATGCAAACAATGAAGAGCCCCCAGAATGACTGGCCTCAAACGACAAACCTATATATCAAGACATAAATGGAGAGATTAAAAAGAATTGAGGAGAGACAAGAAGAAACTAGGAAGGAGTAGTTCACTGAGATAACAGTAGTAAAGAATATTGTGAATGAAATAAATAACAATCTGATAAGCATGGAAAGCATAATTAGCCAAGCAGAAGAAAGAATCTCAGAGTTTGAGGAGCAAAATATAGAACTGACCCAAACTGTCAAAAACATAGAAAGAAGCTCTAAAAGACAAAACAAAACCTTCAAGAGATGATCGATTACTTCAAGAAACCAAACCTAAGAGTAATTGGACTTCCTGAAACAGAAAGAGAGAAGAGACCACCGTGGAACAAATATTTCATGAGATTATTGAAGAAAACTTCCCTCATCTCATCAGTGATGTGAAAATTCAAACACAAGAGATTCAGAGAACCCCTGCAAGACAACAAATGAGAAGACCAACTCCAAGACATATAATAATTTGCCTAAACAAAGTAGGTATAAAAGAAAAAAATCCTAAATGCAGCAAGAGAAAAATGCCAGAACACCTACCATGGAAGACCAACTAGAATAGCAACAGATTTATCTATGGAAACCCTGCAGGCTAGGAGAGCTTGGAGTCCTATCTTCAAAGTTCTAAAAGATAAACAATTTCAACCAAGAATAACCTACCCAGGTAAGCTAAGCTATATCTGTGAGGGAGAATTAAAATCTTTCCCAGATATCCCATTCTTAAGAACTTATGCTGCCACTAGTCCACCTCTATAAGAAACACTTTAGAAAGTACTAAACACAGAAGAAAAGGAAAAAGAACAACAACGTTCTTCACAAGAGTAAAGGAAAAAGAGTAAAACACATAAACCAACCCCCAAAGCAAAAGAAAGACAACAAAGAGTAACAACAGCAACTCTATAAGAACTTTATGATAGGGATCAACTTTCAAATTTCAATAATTAGCCTGAATGTGAGTGGACCAAATGCACCACTGAAAAGACATAGAATGGCAAAATGGATAAAATATTACCAGGCAACAATATATTGCCTTCAAGAGATCCATCTCACTAGAAAAGGACATTCACAGACTCAAAGTAAGGGGATGGGAAACAAATTTTGAGACAAACAGAACACAAAAGAAAGGAGGAGTCGCAATCCTAATTTCAGACAAAATACCCTTTAAGCAATCAAAAATTTACAAAGATACAGAAAGGCACTACATAATGATAAAAGGCTCACTCCATCAACAAGAACTATCTATCCTAAACATATATGCACCCAAAATAGGAGTGCCAACTTTCATAAAGCGGCTTCTAGGAAAAATCAAAAAAGATATTGACTTGAACACTATCATACCTGGGGACTTTAATACCTCACTCACAACCCTAGACAGATCATAAGGACAAAAAAATCAGTAATGAGATATGGAACCTCAATGTGACTCTTGACCAAATGAACTTAATTGATACCTAGAGAACACTCCACTCAAAGACCACAGAATATACATTCTAAACATATGTGTGGAATGTACTCTAAGATCGGCCACATACTTTCCCATAAATCAAGCATGTACAAATTTCAAAAGACTGAAATTTTGCCATGCACCTTCTTGGACCACAGTGGAATAAAAATACCACCAACACCAACAAGATTCCCCAAAACCCACAAAGACATGGACACTAAATAGCATGATGCTAAAAACTCCTTAGTTAATGATGAAATCAAAACAGAGATTAAAAGATACCTGAAAACAAATGAAAAGGAAGAAACATCTCACGAAAATCTCTGGGATGCCATGAAAGCTGTAGTAAGGGAAGAATTCATATCTCTACAAACGCACATGAAGAAAATGGAAGGATCACAAATTAACAGCCTAACAAGTGACCTTAGGAAGCTGGAAAAGTAAGACCACCAAATCCCTAACTTTAGCAAAAGAATCCAGATCACCAAAATAAAAGACCTAATCCAGGACATAGAAGACAAAAAGATAATATAAAAAAATCAATGAAGAAAAAGTTGGTTCTTTGAAAGGATAAACAAGATCAATGGTCCCCTAGCTAGACTGACCAAGAAAATAAAAGCCCAAATAAATACAATCAGAAACAGAAAAGATGAAGTCACATGTGACACTGAAGAAATACAAAAGATCATTAGAGACTGCTATGTACACTTGTATGGAAACAAACTTGAAAACCTTAATGAAATTGAGGACTTTCTGACATCACACAACCTGCCTAGGTTGAAACAAGAAGAAATAGAGATCCTAAATAGACCAATAACAATCAAGGAAATTGACTATGTCATAAGAAAACTACCTACTAAAAAAAACGTCCTGGACCAGATGGCTTTCCAGCAGAATTGTATAAGTTATTTAAGGAGGAGCAGATACCAATCCTACTGAAAGTATTCCAGGCAATTGAGAAAGATGGAACCCTGCCCAAATCATTTTATGAAGCTAACATCACATTGACACCCAGGAAAGAAAGACCCAGCAAAGTAGGAGAACTGCAGACCAATATCTTTGATGAACATAGATTCCAAAGTTCTCAACAAGATCCTAGCAAACCAGATTCAACAGCACATCTCAAATATCATCCATGATGACCAAGTAGGCTTCATCCCTGGGACACAAGGCTGGTTAAACATTTGCAAGACAATAACTGTAATTAACTACATCAACAGACGTCAGAACAAAAACCACATGATTATATCATTAGATGCAGAAAAAAGCTTTTGATAAAATCCAGCACCCCTTCTTGATAAAAATCCTCAAACATCTAGGCATACAAGGAACATACCTCAAAATAGTAAAAGCCATCTACGCAAAACCCACAGCTAGCATACTGCTAAACAGACAAAACTTGGAACCATTTCCCCTGTAAACTGGAACAAGACAAGGATGTTCACTCTCTCCCTTCCTGTTCAATATAGTATTGGAGTCCTGGCTAGAGCAATAAGAAAAGAGAAGGTGAGACTTCTGGAAAGATGGTGATGGGCAGCCTGGTCTGTGAGACCCTCTGCAAAGGAGAATGCAGAGGGTCTCTGGCTCTCTCCCTGGGGGCTGTGGATCCTAAAGTCAGCAGCCTGCTCTTCACATGGAGCTCGGCTGTCACCACCGCTGGGATATTGCAGCGGTCTGGAAAGCCACTGCAGCAACAGACACAGCAGCTGCTGGTGCCACCATGGCCTCCATGGCAGCCATAGCGCATCGCGCCACCTGTGCCTGAGGCAATCCATGATGTCAGTCCTTGAAGCCCCTACAGGCAAGATCTGCTGGGATTGCTGCCACCTCTGCTGTCACTTAGACGTCCTGCTGGTCATGGGTCTCCTCCTGTGTGCCCTGAGGCAGGCTTCCATCTCTGGCCTCTGCCCAGCTCCAGTCCAGCTCCACCCCCTCTTGGGCGACCAGCTGAGATAGCACCACCTGCTGGCGATTCAAGGTAACAACACTGAAACAGGAAAGACAAGCTTGAAAAAGAGACACAGCCAAGATTTCAGTGGTGAACTGAGTGGTGATCTGAACTGTCCTTCAGATCAGGCCAGGGACAACTGACCCCAACTGTGAACTCATTTGCCAGCTTGAGAAGACAGCTAGAAATCAGAAATGAAAGGACATTGGACTTAAACAAAAAGTCTCAGAGTGTGCTCGATTGGTTCTGTTAGTTTAATGACTTGATTCTATTCCTATTGTTTTGTTCCTTTTTTATCTTCGTTTTCTTATCTTTTCTGCTATCTGTAAACCATATCTTTGTATAGAGGAACAGCACACCAATAAGGTGGTTTGTTAGCTTGTATGTTAGCATCATTGTCTGTTTTAATTTTTTCTATGGGAGTTGGTTAGTCTGTAGCCATGGTCTATTGTTTTTATCTGTTTCAGTTTAGGTCACTCTCTCCATTTCTTGATACACTTGTCTGTTTCCCCCCTTATGCCTTTCTCTCTCCACCCCCCCTTCCCCCACTGTCTGCTCCATTCTCTTCCCTCTGCTAACCTCATTTTATTTCAGGGAGTAAAACTACAGCCCCACTGCATGGACAGATAACGAGGCAGTGGGAAATGGGTCACAGATTACCCATACACCTGTTGGCGGATACCGGGACCTGCAGATAGATGTTGAATCACAGATCCCCCCTGAAGCAAATCTCAAAACTGCAAACAGGACCACCCCCAACCTACAGTGTAACTCCACAATTGAACAGAGTAGGAGAGCATACATAAGAAGAATAGGAGATTGAACAAACAGAAGTAAAAGCAATCCCTCCATCCCTGAATAACAGAATTAAAGAAGACGGTGATGTGGAGGGAAGGAAAAAGTAGGGAGGAGAAAAAACCACACAAATGAAAAAAAATCAAAAGAAGAATATACATCTCACACAGACCCCTGGGAGATCAGACACTGAGAAAACAGACTCCAGACCACAGGAAATGAAGAGCCCCAGAACAACTGGTCACATGCAACAAACCCAGACATCAAGACACTAATAGAAAAAATTTTAAAAATTGAGGAGAGACAAGAGGAAAATAGGAAGGAGCTGATGCCAGAAATAACAGCAGTAAAGAACACTGTGATGGAAATAAATAACAAACTAATAAGCATGGAAAGCAGAATTAGCCAGACAGAGGAAAGAATCTCAGAGCTCGAAAACTAAAACACAGAACAAACTCAAACTGTCAAAAGCATAGAAAAGAAGCTCAAAAAAACAGAACAAAACCTTCAAGATATGAATGATCACTTCAAGAGACCAAACCTAAGAGTAATTGTACTTCCTGAGGCAGAGAGAGAAACAGAAGCCACGCTGGAACAAACATTTCATGAAATCATTCAAGAAAACTTCCTTCATCTCATCAATGATTAAAAAATTCAAACACAAGAGATTCAGAGAAACCCTGCAAGACAACAAATGAGAAGTCCAACTCCCAGACACATAATAATTCACCTAAACAAAGTAGGTATAAAAGAAAAAATCCTAAAGGCAGCAAAATAAAAAGCTCAGACTACCTACCAGGGAAGACCAATAAGAATAGCAGCAGATTTATCTACAGAAACACTCTAGGCTAGGAGAGCTTAGAGCCCTATATTCAAAGTTCTAAAAGACAAACAATTTCAACTGAGAATATCCTACCCAGCCAAGCTAAGCTTCATCAGAGAGGGAAAATTGAAATCTTTCCCAGATATCAAATCCCTAAGAACCTACGCTGCCACCAGACCACCTCTACAAGAAACACTGAAGAAAAGTATTGAACACAGAAGAAAAGAAAAAAGAACAACGTTCTTCACCAGAGTACAGGTAAAAGATTAAAAACACACATGATCCAACTCTAAAACCAAAATAAAGACAACACACAAACAGGAAGAACAACTCTGTAAGAACATTATGATAGGGATCAACTCTCACATTTCAATAATTAGTTTGAATGTGAACAGACTAAATGCAACACTGAAAAGACAAAGAATGGCAAAATGGATAAAATATCACCAGACAACAAACTGTTGCATTCAAGAGACTCACCTCACTAGAAAGGACACTCACAGACTCAAAGTAAGAGGATGGGAAACAAATTTTCAGGAGAATGGAACACAAAAGAAAGGAGTCATGATCTTAATCTCAGACAAAATACCATTTAAGCTATCAAACATTTAAAAAGATACAGAAGGACACTACATAATGATAAAAGGTGCAACCCATCAACAAGAAATATCCATCCTAAACATGTATGCACCCAACCTAGGAGCACCAACTTTCATAAAGCAGCTCCTAGGTAACTAAAAAAGACATCGACTCCAATACAATCATACCTGGGGACTTTAATACCCAACTCACAACCTAGACAGATCATCAGGACAAAAAAAATCAGCAAACAGATCCGAAAACTCAGTGTGACTCTTGATCAAATGGATTTAATTTATACCTACAGAACCCTCTATCCAAAGACCACAGAATACACATTCTACTCATCACTGCATGGAATGTACCCTAAGACTGACCACATACTTGGCCATAAATCAAGCATAAGCAAATGTAAAAGAGCTGAAATTTTATCATGCACCTTCTCGGACCACAGTGGAATAAAAATAAACACTAACACCAACAAAGTTCCCCCAAAACCCACAAAGACATGGACACTAAACAGCATGATGCTAAACAACTCCTGGGTCAATGATGAAATCAAAACAGAAATTAAAAGATACCTGGAAACAAACGAAAATGAAGAAACATCTTACCAAAATCTCTGGGACGCCATGAAAGCTCTAATAAGAGGAGAATTTACATCTCGACAAACACACATGAAGAAAATGGAAGGATCACAAATTAGCAGCCTAACAAGCCACCTAAGGAAGCAGGAAAAGCAAGACCACAAAAACCCTAATTTCAGCAGAAGAATCCAGATCACCAAAATAAAAACCCAAATCCAAGACATAGAAGACAAAAAGGTATTACAAAAAAAAAAATCAATGAAACAAAAACCTGGTTCTTCGAAAGGATAAACAAGATTTATGGTCCCCTAGAGAGACTGACCAAGAAAAAGAGAGAAAAAGTCCAAATAAACACAATCAGAAACAAAAAAGATGAAGTCACATCTGACCCTGAAGAAATTTAAAAGATCATTAGAGACTACTATGTACACTTGTATGGAAACAAACTTGAAAAACCTTTCGGAAATGGTGGACTTTCTGTCATCACATAGACTGCCTAGGTTGAAACAAGAAGAAATTGAGCCCCTAAATAGACCATTAACAATCAAGGAAATTGACTAAATAATAAGAAAACTACCTAAAAAAAAAAAAAAAAAACCTGGACCAGATGGCTTTCCAGCAGAATTCTACAAGACATTTGAGGAGTTTATACCAATTCTACTGAAGGTATTCCAGGTGATTGAGAAAGATGGAACTCTCCCCAAATCATTTTATGAAGCTAACATCACATTGATACCCAAGCGAGGTAAAGACCCAAAAAAGAAAGAGAACTACAGGCCAATATCTTTGATGAACATAGATGCTAAACTTCTCAACAAGATCCTAGTGAACTGGATTCAACAACACATCTCAAAAATCATCCATCATGACCAAGTAAGCTTCATCCCTGCAATGCAAGGCTGGTTACAACTTTCATAAAACCATAAATATAATTAAATACATTAGCAGATGTCAAAACAAAAACCACATGATGATATCATTAGATGCAGAAAAAGCTTTTGATAAAATCCAGCACCCCTTCTTGATAAAAATCCTCAAACATCTAGGCATACGGGGAACATACATCAAAATAGTAAATCCATCTATGAAAAATCCACAGCCAGCATACTCCTAAATGGACAAAAACTGGAACCATTTCCCTTCAAGACTGGAACAAGACAAGGATGCCCACTCTCACCCCACCTGTTCAATATAGTATTGGAAGTCCTGGCTAGAGCAATCAGAGAAGAGAAGGCAATCAGGGGTATCCAAATAGGAAAAGAGGAAGTCAAGCTATCTCTTTTTGCAGATGACATGATTGTGTACCTTGAAAACCCAAGAGAATCTGTCAAAAACCTCCTTACACTGATAAAGGACTTTGGCAAAGTCTCAGGATATAAAATAAATGTGCAAAAGATAATTGCATTTTTTACGCCAATACTAAACAAACAGGAACCCAAATAAAAGCCACAATTCCATTTACAGTAGCCACAAAAAAAATGAAATACCTTGGCATCTTCCTAACCAGAAATGAAAGACCTTTACAATGAAAACTACAAAACACTGCTCAAAGAATTCAAAGATGACACAAACAAGTGGAAAAATACCCCATGCTCATGGATTGGAAGAATCAACATTTTGAAGATGTCCATCTTACCTAAGGCAATCTACAGATTTAATGCAATACCCATCCAATTACCAGCAACATTCTTCTCAGAGCTATAAAAAATAACACAGGAAGTCATATGGAAACATAAATGACCAAGAATAGCCAGATCAATCCTTAGCAAAAAAAAAACCAAAGCAGGTGGTATCACATTACGAGACTTCAAACTTTACTATAAAGCTACAATAATGAAAACAGTTTGGTATTGGTACAGGAACAGGCATATAGACCAATGGAATAGAATTGAGGTTCCATAGGCAAAACCTCAATTTCTAAACCAACTCATCTTTGACAAAGCCTCCACCACCTACCACTGGGGAGAGGAGAACCTATTCAGTAAATGGTGCTGGGAAAACTGGCTGACCACATGCAGAAAATTGAAACAGGACCCCCATACACAAAAATTAACTCTAAATGGATCAGAGACCTAAATGTAAAACCTCAAGCCATAAGAACCTTAGAAAATGAAGGACATATCCTCATGGAAATTGGAACTGGCATCCAATTCCGATCAAAACCTGAAACCCACAGGCCATAAGAGAGAAAATAGATAAGTGAAATCTCATTAAACTGACAAGCTTCTGCAAAGCCAAAGAAACCATCAAGAGAGCAAGCAGACAGCCAACAGACTGGGAACTCCTAGTCTGACAAAGGCTTAACATCTTGGATCTCCAAGGAACTCCAATGTGCTGAAAAGAAAAAATCAAACAAACTCATTATAAAGTGGACAAAAGATATGAAGACACTTCTCAAAGGGAGACATCCGAGCAGCCAACAGACACATGAAGAAATGTGTTCAACCTCACTAATCATCAGGGAGATGCAAATCAAAACCACACTGAGATACCACCTAACTCCAGTCAGAATGGCCATTATCAATAACTCAAAAAATAATAGTTGCTGGAGAGGGTGTGATGAAAAGGGAACAGTTCTATACTGTTGGTGGAAGTGCAAACTAGTGCAACCTCTGTGGAAAACAGTATGGCGATTCCTAAAAGCTCTAAATATTGACCTCCCATATGAACCCGCAATCTCACTACTGGGAATATACCCTGAAGAATTCAAATCACTGTATAGAAAAGATACCTGCACATGGTTATTTACTGCAGCATTGTTCACAATAGCCTGAACCTGGAACCAACCATGCTGCCCAACAAAAGAGGACTGGATTAAAAAAGTGGAGTACATATACATGATGGAATACTATGCAGCCATAAAAAAGAACAAAATCATGAATTTCGCAGCAAACTGGATGGAACTAGAGTCTATAATACTGAGTGACCTCTCACAGAAACAAAGATCTGAGTATTGCATGTTCTCACTCATATAGTGGACCTTGAACATCCAACGTAATACTATAAGAAAATCACTGACAGTGATGGGAAAATATGGAGGGGAGGGGAAGGGAGTTGGTGTTAATGGTAGTAAATGTCTGGGGACAGGGAGACACCTCTTATCAACAAGGGTGCCTGAACGAAGCATACTTGTTTACCTAAACCTTAACTGTAACCCACAATATCATAATAAAAAATATTGATTAAATAAATAAATAATAAAAATGAAAAAATAGAAAAGAGAAGGTGATCAGGAGTATTCAAATAGGAAAAGAGGAAGTCAAGTTATCTCTCTTTGCAGATGACATGATTGTGTACCTTGAAAACTCAAGAGAATCTGTCAAAATCCTCATTGCACTGATAAAAGACTTTGTCAAAGTCTCAGGGTATAGAATAAATGTTCAAAAGACAATCGCATTTCTTTATACCAACAATAAACAAACAGAAACCCAAATAAAAAGCACAATTCCATTCACAATAGCCACCCAAAAAATGAAATACCTTGGCATCTTCCTAACCAGAAACATGAAAGACCTTTACAGTGAAAACTACAAAAAACTGCTCAAAGAAATCAAAGATGATACAAACAAGTGGAAAAATATCCCATGCTCATGGATTGGAAGAATCAACATTGTGAAGCTGTCCATCTTACCTAAGGCAATCTACAGATTTAATGCAATACCCATCAAATTACCAGCAACATTCTTCTCAGACCTAGAAAAAACAATACAGGAATTCATATGGAAACATAAATGACCAAGAATACCCAGATCAATCCTCAGCAAAAAAAAAAAAAAAAAAAAAAAGCCGGTGGTATCACATTACCAGACTTCAAACTTCACTAAAAGCTACAATCATCAAAACAACTTGGTATTGGTACAGGAACAGGCATATAGACCAATGAAATAGAATTGAGATTCCAGAAGCAAAACCTCTATTTCTCAACCAACTCATCTTCAACAAAGTCTCCACCACCAACCCCTGGGGAGAGGGGAACATATTCAGTAAATGGTGCTGGGGAAACTGGCAGACCACATGCAGAAGATTCAAACAATATCCCTATCTATCCCCATACACAAAAGTTAACTCTAAATGGATCAGTGACCTAAATGTAAAACCTCAAATGATAAGAACCTTAGAAAATGCAGGACACACCCTTATGGAAATTGGAACTGGCATTCAATTCCTGAACAAAACCAAAATGCACGAACCATAGGAGATCAAATAGACAAGTGGGACCTCATTACTGACAAGGTTCTGCAAACCCAACATCAACAGAGCAGGGAGACAGCCCACAGACCAGGAAAAAGTATTTGGCAACTCCATGTCTGACAAAGGCCTAACATCTTGTATCTACAAGGAACTCAAATGTGCTGAAAAGAAAATAACAAACAACCCCATTACAAAGTTGGCAAAAGATATGAATGGACACTTCTCAAAAGAAGACATATGAGTGGCCAATAGACACATGAAGAAATGTTCAACCTCACTAATCATCAAGGAGATGCAAATTAAAACTACACTGAGATACCACCTAACTCCAGTCAGAATGGCCATTATCAGTAACTCAAAAAATAACACATGCTGGCGAGGATGTGGTGAAAAGGGAACACTACTACACTGTTGGTGGGAGTGTAAACTACTGCAACCTCTGTGGAAAGCAGTGTGGCAATTCTTAAGAGCTCTAAATATCGACCTCCCATGTGACCCTGCATTCCCACTACTGTGAATATACCCTGAAGAACTCAAATCACTCTATAAAAAAGATACCTGCACACATATATTTATTGCAGCCCTGTTCACAATAGCAAGAAACTGGAACCAACCATGCTGTCCATCAAAAGAGGACTGGATTTTTAAAATGTGGTACATATACATGATGGAATACTATGCCGCCAAAAAAAGAACAAAATCATGAACTTCACAGCAACCTGGATGGAACTAGAGTTTAAAATACTGAGTGACCTCTCACAGAAACAAAGATCTGAGTATCACATGTTCTCACTCATCCACCTTGAACATCTATCATAATACTATAAGAAAATGATTGATGTATTCGGAAACTATGGGGGGGCCGGGAGGGGAAGGGAGGCAGGATTAACAGTAGCCAATATCTGCCTGGGGATGAGGGAACAACCCTTATCAACAAGGGTGCCTGAACGATGCATATTTGTATACCTAACCGTAACTGTACCCCACAATTTTAAAATAAAAAATATGTTAAAAAAAAGAAATATATGAATCTAATACCACACTCTTTTTTCTTTTACTTACCTATTTATTTCACTATTTATGTATTTGGACATAAGTAAATTACTTTGACAAAGAAAGGAGATTGCCAAATTGACTTTGAAGAAAGTTGAATGAAAACAGTAGATGTGCCTAGGGACATTAAAGAGAAAACACAAGCATGCATGTTGGAAGTCATTTGGCAGGGGGCGGCCTGAAGATGGCGACGGCATAGGTGGATCTGTGAGATTCTCCAAACATGATTTCCCAAAAAGACTACTACTTTTCTTCTGGCACCCTCCTGCCCACCACCAGTTGCACTGGTACGAGGCCTGGGGATATTTGGTCCCACTCAGGGCCAGACATTGTGGCGGGACCACGGCTGCTCCACTATATGTGATACCAGCCAGCTGGAGAATCCCAAATCCTGGATCCCAGCTCCATCCCTGGCTACATCATCATGACCAACACCCAGCGCCAAGCTGCTGGTCACCCAGGGAGGCTTTGAGGGCCTGCCCCTCAGAGATACCAGTCCCATTTCTGGCTAAAGTGCCCTGTGAGGACCCAGATCCACCACCTGCCCCCTGGAGTTTTGGAGACCTGAAGCCCCAGGTCCACCCTGGCGGAGGCACTCAGTATGCGACCACAAGGCTGTGCAAGGGGGCAGAACCCCAAGCTGGTGTAAGGTGTCAATCGCAGGCTTCCAGCTCCAGAGGAGGAAACACCCAACCCTCTCCTCCACCCCAGCCTGCTGGGGGCACCATGGATCCAGCAACCAGCTGTGAAGCTGGTCCCTAGAGACTCACAGGAGCCTCCCTAAAAGTGAAAGTAAAACTACCACCTCCGCCATTTTCAAGGCATATTTACATCGCATCACCCCGCCCTCTTATCAGAGGCACCACCTTGGTTCCCACAGTGACGTCATTAAACAGGAGACAAAGCCCCTCCCCTATGCTGAATAGAGACCAGTGTCACAGATCTCCCAGGCAACAAGCTAACTGCCTGCCTGCAACAAAAATAGAGGGGAGAGGCTGGAGATTAGAACTCAAGAGACCTTATCCACTAAGGGACGAGAGAGAAAACTCTACACAAATGAAGAAAAACCAAAAGAATATGAGTCTCTTCCAGACTCCTGGGAGGGCAGACACTGAGAAAACTAACTTCAGAATGCAAACAATGAAGACCCCCCCCAGAATGACTGGTCTCATAATGCAAACCTAGACATCAAGATATTAATGGAGAAATTAAAAAGAATTGAGGAGACTCAAGAAGAAACTAGAAAGGAGCTGATATCTGAGATAACAGTAATAAAGAATACTGTGAATGAAATAAACAATAAACTGATAAGCATGGAAAGCAGAATTACCCAAGCAGAAGAAAGAATCTCAGAGCTTGAGGACCAAAATATAGAACTAACCCAAACTCTCAAAAACACAGAAAACAAGCTCAGAAAGACAGGAAAAAACCTTCAAGAGATGAATGATAACCTCAAGAGGCCTAACCTAAGAGCAATTGGCCTGCCTGAGGCATAAAGAGAGACACAGACCACATTGGAACAAACCTTCCATGAGATCATTCAAGAAAACTTCCCTTATCTAATCAATGACCCAAAAACTTAAACAAAAGAGATCCAGAGAACCCCTGCAAGACAAAAAATGAGAAAACCAACTCCTAGATACATAATGATTCGCCTAAACAAAGTAGGCATAAAAGAAAAAATCCTAAAGGCAGCAAGAGAAAAAGGCCAGATCACCTACCATGGAAAACCAATTAGAATAGCAGCAGATCTATCTACAGAAACCCTAGAGGCTAGCAGAGCTTGGAGCCCTATCTTCAAAGTCCTAAAAGATAAACAATTTCAACCAAGAATAACCTACCCTGCCAGATCAAGCTTTATCAGCGAGGGAGAATTAAAATCTTTCCCAGATATCCAATCCCTAAGAACTTACGCTGCCACCAAACCACCACTACATGAAACACTTAAGAAAGTACTAAACACAGAAGAAAAGGGGGAAAAAAGAGCAACGTTCTTCACAAGAGTACAGGAAAAAGAATAAAATACACATGAACCAACCCCAAAAGCAAAAGAAAGACAATAAACCAAGTGGAAGAACAACTCTATAGGAACTCTATGATAGGGATGAACTCTCACATTTCAATAATTAGCCTGAATGTGAATGGACTAAATGCACCACTGAAAAGACATAGAACGGCAAAATGGATAAAATATCAGCAGGCAACAATATACTGCCTTCAAGAGACTCATCTCACTAGAAAGGACATGCACAGACTCAAAGTAAGAGGATAGGAAACAAATTTCCAGGCGAATGGAACACAAAAGAAAGGAGGAGTCACAATCCTAATTTCAGACAAAATACCATTTAAGTTATCAAAAATTTAAAAAGATACAGAGGGCCAAAACATAATGATAAAAGGTTCACTCCATCAACAAGAAATATCTATCCTAAACATATATGCACCCAACATAGGTGCACCAACTTTTATAAAGCAACTCCTAGGAAAACTAAAGAAAGATATTGACTCTAACACCATCATAACTGGGGACTTTAATGTCCCACTCACAACCCTCGACAGATCATCGGGAAAAAAATCAGCAATGATATCCGGAACCTCAATGTGACTCTGGACCAAATGGACTTAATTGATACCTACAGAACACTCCATTCAAAGACCAGAGAATACACATTCTACTCATCACCGCACAGGACGTATTCCAAGATCAACCACATTATCAGTCATAAATCAAGTATAAGCAAATTTAAAAGGACTGAAATTCTACCATGCACCTTGTCGGACCACAGTGAATTAAAAATAAACATTAACACCAACAAGGTCCCCCCAAAACCCACAAAGACTTGGTCATTAAACAGCATGACACTAAACAACTCCTGGATCAATGATGAAATCAAAACAGAGATCAAAAGATACCTGAAAACAAATGAAAATGAAGAAACATCTTACCGAAATCTCTGGTGCTGGAGTCCAGCTCCAGGAGAGAGTCAGGGCTTGAGACAGGAGAATCGAGAAGCGGTGAAAAAGAAAAGACGAAAATGCCAGGAATCCTCTTCCTGGGGAGAGCTCAAGACTCTACCAATTTTTATTTATTTTTCACAAGCTTATATAGGTTTTCCACTCAGCCCTGCACCCACAAGTGTATCTTATGTTGCTAACCAAACGCCCACGTACATCCTTTTTGCACACACAATAAAGTTGACCTTTAACAATTTCAACCACAGATGGTGTTTTTCTTAAGTCAAACATTATGAACATCCTGGTTTTCTTCCTAACTTTCTTATAACTATTTATTATTATAGGCCTATAATATACTTACCCTATAAAGCTAAACCTTAATCCTAAGTCTTATTTAACTTACTTACTACTATATATTTATTTCTATTAATCTTATTTCTATCCTTATGTCCCTATATTTTCTTAACTATCACTTATACTATTATATATCTCTTATCTTACTAGTTTATCTTATCTTACTATCTTATTATTAATATTCTAAATTCTATCTTCATTAAATGACTTCTTTAATCCTAAAATATCTTAACATATTTTTTATTTCAAGTGGTTGTTTTCACCAGCTCTCAGCTGGGGTCTGTTGTTTATGAGGAAGTGGCCGACTCATTCTTCTCGGCCTCCTGCTGTTTACTGAAAAACATCCTTACACACCCTAAGGGGCACCCTTTTTGCTGCAATCTCACCTCCATTATGCCTACGTATAATTTTTACTGTCAAATGCCATCATCCATTTGTGCAACTATTATCTCAATTAAAGAGGGAACATTCTCAAGCCTATGCATGCAATCCTTCAAAGTTAGGGAAGGTCCATCAACAGGATCCATGGGACTTTGCCTCCAACATGGCCACATTTTACTGGGGCCTTGCTCCCAGCCAGCATATTTCCTGTTTTCAGGTACCTTTTACCTTACTTTTACTAGTGATTGCAGCTCCTGACACTCTGGGATGCCTTAAAAGCTGTAGTAAGAGGGGAATTTATATCTCTAAAAACACACATGAAGAAAATGGAAGAAGCACAAATTAATAGCCCAACAAGCCACCTAAGGAAGCTGGAAAAGCAAGACCACAAAAACCCCAATTTCAGCAGAAGAATCCAGATCACCAAAATAAAAGACCAAATCCAGGACATAGAAGACAAAAAGACAATACAAAAAAATCAATGAAACAAAAACCTGGTTCTTCAAAAGGATAAACAAAATTGATGGTCCCTTAGCTAGACTGACCAAGAAAAAGAAAGTAAAAACCCAAATAAGCGCAATCAGAAACACAAAAGATGAAGTCACATCTGACCCTGAAGAAATATAAAAGATCATTAGAGACTACTATGTACACCTGTATGGAAACAAACTTGAAAACCTTTTGGAAATGGAGGACTTTCTGTCATCACACAACCTGCCTAGGTTGAAACAAGAAGAAATTGAGACCCAAAATAGACCAATAACAATCAAGGAAATTGACTATGTAATAAGAAAACTACCTACAAAAAAAAGCCCTGGACCAGATGGCTTTCCAGCAGAATTCTACAAGACATTTACGGAGGAACTGATTCCAATCCTACTGAAGCTATCTCAGGCAATTGAGAAAGATGGAACCCTCCCCAAATCATTTTACGAAGCCAACATCATATTGATACCCAAGCCAGGTAAAGATCCAACCAAAATAACTACAGGCCAATATCTTTGATGAACATAGACGCTAAAATTCTCAACAAGATCCTAGCATACCAGATTCAACCACACATCTCAAAAATCATCCATTATGACCAAGTAGGCTTCATCCCTGGGATGCAAGCCTGGTTCAACATTCGTAAAGCAATAAATGTAATTAAATACATCAACAGATGTCAAAACAAAAACCACATGATTATATCATTAGATGCAGAAAAAGCCTTTGATAAAATCCAGCACCCCTTCTTGATAAAAAGCCTCGAACACCTAGGCATACAGGGAACATATCTCAAAGTAGTGAAAGCCATCTACGAGAAACCCATGGCCAGCATACTCCTAAACAGACAAAAATTGGAACCATTTCCTCTGAAAACTGGAACAAGACAAGGATGTGCACTCTCACCCCTCCTGTTCATATAGTATTGGAAGTCCTGGCTAGAGCAATCACAGAAGAGAAGGCAATCAGGGGTATCCAAATAGGAAAAGAGGAAGTCAAATTATCTCTCTTTGCAGATGGCATGATTGTATACCTTGAAAACCCAAGAGAATCTGTCAAAAACGTCCTTACACTGATAAAGGCCTTCGGCAAAGTCTCAGGATATAAAATAAATATGCAAAAGACAATAGCATTTCTTTACGCCAATAATAAATAAACAGAAACCCAAATAAGAAGCACAATTCCATTCACAATAGCCACAAAAAAATGAAATACCTTGGCATCTTCCTAACCAGAGACGTGAAAGACCTTTACAATGAAAACTACAAAACTCTGCTCAAAGAAATCAAAGATGACACAAACAAGTGGAAAAATATCCCATGCTCATGGATTGGAAGAATCAACATTATGAAGATGTCCATCTTACCTAAGGCAATCTACAGATTCAATGCAATACCTATCAAATTACCAGCAACATTCTTCTCAGACCTAGAAAAAACAACACAGGAATTCATCTGGAAATACAAACAACCAAGAATAGCCAGAATAATCCTCAGCAAAAAAAAACAAAGCAGGTGGTATCACATTACCAGACTTCAAACTTTATTATAAAGCTACAATCATCAAAACAGCTTGGTATTGGTATAGGAAAAGGCATATAGACCAATGGAATAGAATTGAGATTCCAGAATCAAACCTCAATTTCTCAACCAACTCATCTTTGACAAAGCCTCCACCACCTACCACTGGGGAGAGGAGAACCTATTCAGTAAATGGTGCTGGGAAAACTGGCTGACCACATGCAGAAGAGCGAAACAGGACACCTATCTATACCCATACACAAAAATTAACTCCAAATGGATCAGACACCTAAATGTAAAACCTCAAACCATAAGAACCTTAGAAAATGAAGGACATACCCTCATGGAAATTGGAACTGGCATCCAATTCTTGAACAAAACTCGAAATCCACAGGCCATAAGAGAGAAGATAGACAAGTGGGACCTCATTAAACTGACAAGCTTCTGCAAAGCCAAGGAAACCATCAAGAGAGCAGGAAGACATCCTACAGACTGGGAAAAAGTATTTGCCAACTCCAGGTCTGACAAAGGTTTAACATCTTGGTTCTACAAGGAACTCAAACGTGCTGAAAAGAAAAAACCAAACAACCCCATTATAAAATGGGCAAAAGATATGAACAGACACTTCACAAAGGAAGACATCCGAGCAACCAACAAACACATGAAGAAATGCTCACCTCATTAATCATCAGGGAGATGCAAATCAAAACCACACTGAGATACCACCTAACTCCGGTCAGAATGGCCATTATCAACAACTCAAAAAATAACAGCTGCTGGAGGGGTGTGGGAAAATGGAACACTTCTACACTGTTGTTGGGAGTGCAAACTAGTGCAACCTCTGTTGAAAGCAGTGTGGTGATTCCTAAAAGCTCTAAACATGAACCTCCCATATGACCCTGCAATCCCCCTACTGGGAATATATCCTGAAGAACTCAAATCACTCTATAAAAAAGATACCTGCACACGAATGTTTATTGCAGCATTGTTCACAATAGCAAGAACCTGGAACTAACCACACTGTCCATCAAAAGAGGATTGGATTAAAAAAATGTGGTACATATACACGATGGAATACTATGCAGCCAGAAAAAAGAATAAAATCATGAATTTTGCAGCAACCTGGATGGAGCTAGATTCTATAATACTAAGTGACCTCTCATAGAAACAAAGATCTGAGTATCACATATTCTTACTCATATAGTGGACCTTGATCATCCAATGCAGTACTATAAGAAAATGACTGACAGTGTTGGGAAACTATGGGGGGGATGGGACTTATGGTAGTAAACAACTGAATGGAGATGGGGAGACACCTGTTATCAACAACGGGGCCTGAATGAAGCATATTTGTATACCTAACCCTTAACTGTACCCCACAATATCAAAATTTAAAATATTGATTAAAAAAAAGGAAGTCATTTGGCATAATACCTAATGGAATGTGGTGTGGTAATTGGGGCCACTTCAAAGAGTAAACATGGTTGGACTCAAGCAATGTCTAAAACATGCTCTTGAGTTCCCCCGCTACAAAAGTACTACACAAGGCAATTGAGTTCATTAGGCTTAAAGAAAAACATCCACACATTGTAGTACATGCCGGTAGTTCTGGCTACTTGGAAGGCTGAGGTGGAAGGATTACCTGAGCACAGCAGGTGGATTCTGGGGTGGCCTTGAATGTGCCACTGCACTCTGGCCTAGGTGATAGAATGAGACTACAACTCAAAAAAAAAGAAAGAAAGAAAAGAAAAACACTTGCAGGTAATCTACTTCTGGGCTTATTTTTAGGTTGTTTCCTAATTACATCAGTAGGTTGAATCTATGCTAAAAGTGAAAAAGACTGGAGGAATGAAGATTGGCTCAAGGCTTCATGAAGAATTAAAAACTCATGTCCTTTTCTGGAACTGCAACTTAAGCCTTTATATTATTTTACTCATGAAATTAATGTAGGTAAACCCATACTATTTATGACTAAACATTGCATAGTTTCACAGATGGATAAATGTAAAACTCCAAACAAAGTAACTAAGTCTATTGTAAAAGTACAAAGAGAATGTCCTTCTTTCTATGCAAGTTATTAGGAGAGAATATAGTCCCTTATGGAGACATTCTTTGTGTCTTTGGAGCTAGAGTGTTATGATTATTTCAAGGAGTTCACAGTAGGAAGCAATATAAACAACAAAATAAGTTCAAACATAGTTTTACTCTTCTTGTCCCAGAAACATGCTGCCCTGTGGTAATCAGTGTATTCATTGGAGAATGGGAAAGTCACCTACAAATCTACATTGAAGGTAACTTGGTTAAGGCCTCCACATTATCTGTGTAGCTTCAGTCTAGATAAAAGTTTGGCAAAGCAGATATCAGGGTAATTCTACAGGATAGTGAGAAAAAGAAAACTAACCAAGCTTTTCATCATTTGAAAATTGACAGGTGGAGATGGACCCACACATTCAAACAATTTGAAGCATAACCTATTGGGTCTAACCATATACTCTTTTTTCATTTATCTATTTTTTAATGTTTGGAAGTAGTACAACACTTTAACAAATAATGAAGATTGCCAAATTGCCTTTGAAGCAAGCTGAAAGAAAATCTTATGTTTCCAATGATGCTAAAAAGAAAATAAAAATGTTTGCAAGACTCTATGCATAATAAATGATGGAATTTTGTGTGATCCTGTCAGTTCAGAGAACAAAACGTAGTGGGACTCTCCCAAAGGCTGAAACCTGCTCTGGAGTTCCCTTGTCTGAAGACTGCTTCACTGGGCAACAGGGATTATTATGCTTAAGGAGAAACATCTGTGTGATACCTGTTTCTGGGCTTAATTGGAGGCTAGTTTCTAATTATTTCAGAAGGCTTATCTAGGTCAAAGGTTAAAAACTCAGAATAAGAGGAGGTGGGTTCAAGGCTTCATGAAGTGTTGAAATCTCATGCTCTTTAGTTGCAGTTTAGAGCCCAAGAAAATTTTACTCCTGGAATTAATTTAGGCAAGCCCAAATCATTTAAGACTACAAATTGAATTGTTTAGGGAATATAAATCTGTGAAACCTCAAACAATGTTGCTAGGTCCGTTTTTGTAAAAGTACAAAAAAGTTCTTCTCCATCAGGAAGATATGAGGAGAGAACACAGTCCCTTATGAAAACATGGTTTGTATTCTGGGGGCTAGAATGTTAAAATTATTTAATAAGGTTCACAAAGGGAAGAACTTTTAGTAACATGTAATTTAAAAAGTATTTTTTCTCCTCTTTTTCCAGAGACATGTTGCCCAGTTGTAAACAGTGCTTTCATCAGAATGTGGCAAAGTTGGTACCAAACGGCATTGATCTAATAAGCAGAAGGCCTTCACATTATCTGTGTAGCTTCACTCTAGATTACAGTATGGCATAGCAGATATTCATATTTCTTTAAAGTATAGCAAGAAGAAAAATTATCAGTCACTTGTCACCAACAAGTGGCAGATGGATACACCCATTCAAAGAGTTTGCCTTATAAACAAATGAGTCTAACACCACACTCTTTCCCTTTTATTTATTTAACTATTTATGTATTTGGATGTAAGTAAGTTACTTTTACAATTAAAGTAGATTGCCAAATTGCCTCTGAAGGTAGCTGAAATAGATTCTTAGTTGTTCCCAGCAACATTAAAGAGAAAACAAATGTGTGTGGAGGAGGTTTTTGAATAATACATAATGGAATGTGGTATGATATTTGGAGCCAGCTCAGAGCACAAAGTGTGGTTGGACTCAAGCAAAGTCTAAAATGTACTCTTGAGTTCCATGCCCCAAAAATACAACACTAGGCAATTGAGCTCATTAGGCATAAGGAGAAACAACTCTGTGTTATCTACCTTTGGGCTTAGTTGGAGGATTTTTCCTAATTACCTCAGGAAGCTGAATCTATGTCAAATGTGAAAAAGACAGAATAATAAAAATTGTATCAAGGCTCCATAGTTACAGATTTGTGCCCTTTAGTCCAACTGTAGCTAAGGCTGTAGATTATTTCACTCATGGTGTTAATTTAGGCAAATTCATGTATATGACTACACATTGCATTGTCTCATGGATGAAAATATGTGAAACCCCAAACAAAATCGCTAAGTTCATTTTTGGAAAAGTACAAAGAGAAGGTCCTTCTCTGTATGCTAGCTATGAGAAGAGAACACATTCCCTTATGGAAACATGAGCTGTATCCATAGGGCTAAAGTGTTATTATTATTTCATGGAGTTCACAATAGGAAGCAATTTTAACAGCATACAAGTCCAAAAGTAGTTTTTCTCTTCATGGCCCAGAAGTGTATTGCCCAGTGATAATCAGTGCATTCATTGGAGAATGGGAAAGTCACCTACAAAGCTATATTCATACTTAAGGCCTCCACATTATCTGTGTAGCTTCACCCCAAATAAGAGTTTGGCCAAGCAACTATCAAGATAATTTTACAGGACAGCAAGGAAAAAATATTAAAATGACTGAACAAACTTTTCATCATTTGAAACAGAAGGGTGGCAGATGAATCAACCCATTCAAACAGTTTAAGTACATAACCTATTGAGTCTAAAACCACACTATTTTTGTATTTATGTATTCCTTTATTTGGTAATACCACAACACTTAAACAAAGAAAGGAGATTACTATATTGCCTTTGAAGCAAGCTGAAAGAAAATCTTAGATGACCCCAGTGTTGTTAAAAAGAAAACACAAATGTGCAGGTTGCAAGACTCTATGCATAATAAATAACAGAATGTTGTGGGATCAATTGTGTCCACTCAGAGAACAAAACATTGTGGAACTCCAGCAAAGCCTGAAACCTGCTCTGGTGTTCATCAGAAGAGTGCTTGTTTGGGTACCAGGAATTATTAGGCTTAAGGAGAAACACCTGAGTGCTGCCTATTTCTGGGCCTAATTGGAAGCTGCTTCCTAATTTCATCAGGAGGCTTATCTGGGTCAAATGTTAAAAACTTAGGAGAGAAAATAGACTCAAGACGTCATGAAGAGTTGAAAATTTGTGCCCTTTACTCTAACTGCACCCGCAAGCCAAATATAGTTTCACTCCTGGAATTAATTTAGGCAATTCCAAATAACTTAAGACTGAACATTGTGTTAGGGAATTAAAATATGTGAAACCCCAAATAACATTGCTAGATCCATTTTTGTAAAAGTACAAAAAAACAAAATCTTCTCCCTAAGGAAACTCTGAGGAGAGAACATAGTCCCTTATGGAAACATGGTTTGTATCCAGGGGGATAGAATGTAAAAATTATTTCATGGGGTTCTAAAATGGAAGCACTTTTAGCAACATGTAATTTAAAACAAAGTTTTTCTCATTTTTTATAATCAATACTTTTTATTATGATATTGTGGGGTACAGTTAAGGATTAGGTATACAAATATGTTGTTCAGGCACCCTTGTTGATAAGAGGTGTCTCCCCGTCCCGAGACAGATATTTACTACCATTAATCCCATCTCCCCTCCCCCCCATAGTTTCCCACCACTGTCAGTCATTTTCCTATACTATTATGTTGGATGTTCAAGGTCCACTATATCAGTGAGAAGATGTGATATCCAGATCTGTGTTTCTGTGAGAGGTCACTCAGTATTATAGACTCTAGTTCCATTCAGGTTGCTGCGAAATTCATGATTTTGTTCTTTTTTATGGCTGTGTAGTATTCCATCATGTATATGTACCACATTTTTTTAATCCAGTCCTCTTTTGATGGACAGCATGGTTGGCTCCAGGTTCTTACTATTGTGAACAATGCTGCGACAAACATACATGTACAGGTATCTTTTTTATAGAGTGATTTGAGTTCTTCAGGGTATATTCCCAGTAGTGGGATTGCAGAGTCATATGGGAGGTCAAGATTTAGAGCTTTTAGGAAACACCATACTGTTTTCCACAGAGGTTGCACTAATTTGCACTCCCACCAACAATGTAGAAGTGTTCCATTTTCCCACACCCTCTCCAGCAGCTGTTATTTTTTGAGTTGTTGATAATGGCCATTCTGACTGGAGTTAGGTGGTATCTCAGTGTGGTTTTGATTTGCACCTCCCTGATAATCAGTGAGGTTGAATATTTCTTCATGTGTCTGTTGGCTGCTTGGATGTCTTCCTTTGTGAAGTGTCTGTTCATATCTTTTGCCCATTTTATAATGGGGTTGTTTGTTTTTTTTCTTTTCAGCACATTTGAGTTCCTTGTAGATCCAAGATGTTAAGCCTTTGTCAGACCTGGAGTTGGCAAATACTTTTTCCCAGTCTGTAGGCTGTCTCCCTGCTCTCTTGATGGTTTCTTTGACTTTGCAGAAGCTTCTCAGTTTAATGAGGTCCCACTTGTCTATCTTCTCTCTTATGGCCTGTGGGTTTAGGGTTTTGGAATTGGATGCCAGTTCCAATTTCCATGAGGGTTTGTCCTTCATTTTCTAAGGTTCTAATGGTTTGAGGTTTTACATTTAGGTCTCTGATCCATTTAGAGTTAATTTTTGTGTATGGGGATAGATAGGGGTCCTGTTTCGATCTTCTGCATGTGGTCAGCCAGTTTTCCCAGCACCATTTACTGAATAGGTTCTCCTCTCCCCAGTGGTAGGTGGTGGAGGCTTTGTCAAAGATGAGTTGGTTGAGAAATTGAGGTTTGATTCTGGAATCTCAATTCTATTCCATTGGTCTATATGCCTTTTCCTGGACCAATATCAAGCTATTTTGATTACTGTAGCTTTATAATAAAGTTTGAAGTCTGGTAATGTGATACCACATGCTTTGTTTTTTTAGCTGAGGATTGTTCTGGCTATTCTTGGTCGTTTGTGTTTCCATATGAATTCCTGTGTTGTTTTTTCTAGGTCTGAGAAGAATGTTGCTGGTAATTTGATAGGTATTGCATTGAATCTGTAGATTGCCTTAGGTAAGATGGACATCTTCACAATGTTGATTCTTCCAATCCATGAGCATGGGATATTTTTCCACTTGTTTGTGTCATCTTTGATTTCTTTGAGCAGTGTTTTGTAGTTTTAATTGGAAAGATCTTTCATGTTTCTGGTTAGGAAGATGCCAAGGTATTTCAATTTTTTTTGGCTATTGTGAATGGAATTGTGGTTTTTATTTGGGTGTCTGTTTGTTTATTATTGGTGTAATGAAATGCAATTGTCTTTTGCACATTTATTTTATATCCTGAGACTTTGCCAAAGTCCTTTATCAGTGTAAGAAGGTTTTTGACAGATTCTCTTGGGTTTTCCAGGTACACAATCATGTCAACTGCAAAGAGAGATAACTTGACTTCCTCTTTTCCTATTTGGATACCCCTGATTGCCTTTTCTTCTCAGACTGCTCTAGCCAGG
Source organism: Cephalopachus bancanus (assembly GCA_027257055.1). NCBI lineage: Eukaryota > Metazoa > Chordata > Mammalia > Primates > Tarsiidae > Cephalopachus > Cephalopachus bancanus. The sequence goes on from JAPVLO010000007.1 coordinate 2,398,923, forward strand.
ACTTCCAATACTATATTGAATAGGAGGGGTGAGAGTGCGCATCCTTGTCTTGTTCCAGTTTTCAGGGGAAATGGTTCCAATTATTGTCCATTTAGGAGTATGCTGGCTGTGGGTTTCTCATAGATGGCTTTTACTATTTTGAAGTATATTCCCCATGTACCTAGATGTTCGAGGGTTTTTATCGAGAAGGGGTGCTGGATTTTATCAAAAACTTTTTTCTGGCCTTTGGGAGGCTGAGGTGAGTGGATTGCCTAAGCCCGCGGGTTTGAAACCCACCTGTGCAGCGAGATCTCATCTCTACAATAAATCAAAAAATCAGCCGGGCATGGTAGTGCATGCCTGCAATTCCGGCTACTTGGAAAGCTGAGGCAGAAGGATCGCCGGAGCCCAGCATGTCAAGGCTGTGGTGGCCAGGAGCAGCCACTGCACTCCAGTCTGGGCAACAGAGTGAGACTCCGACTCAAAAAAAAAAAAAAGCTTTTTCTTCATCTAATGATATAATCATGTGGTTTTTGTTTTGACATCTGTGATGTATTTAATTACATTTATGGTTTTAAGAATGTTGAACCAGCCTTGCATCCCAGGGATGAAGCCTACTTGGTCATGATGGATGATTTTTGAGATGTGTTGTTGAATCTGGTTCACTAGGATCTTGTTGAGAATTTTAGCATCTATGTTCATCAAAGATATTGGCCTGTAGTTCTCTTTCTTTGTTGGGTCTTTAGCTGGCTTGGGTATCAATGTGATGTTACCTTCATAAAATGACTTGGGGAGAGTTCCGTCTTTCTCAATTGCCTGGAATACCTTCAGTAGGATTGGTATCAGCTCCTCTTTAAATGTCTTGTAGAATTCTGCTGGAAATCCATCTGGTCCAGGGCTTTTTTCTGTAGGTAGTTTTCTTATGATATAGTCAATTTCTTTGATTGTTATTGGTCTATTTAGGGTCTCAATTTCTTCTTGTTTCAACCTAGACAGTTTGTGGTGACAGAAAGTCCTCCATTTCTTTGAGGTTTTCAAGTTTGCTTCCATACAAGTGTACATAGTAGTCTCTAATGATCTTTTGTATTTCTTCAGGGTCAGATGTGACTTCACCTTTTGTTTTTCTGATTGTGTTCATTTGGGCTTTTTCTCTCTTTTCCATGGTCATTCTAGTTAGGTGACCATCGATCTTGTTTATCTTTTTGAAGAACAAGCTTTTTGTTTCATTGATTTTTTTGTATTATCTTTTTGTCTTCTATGTCCTGGATTTGGGCTTTTATTTTGGTGATCTGGATTCATCTACTGAAATTAGGGTTTTTGTGGTCTTGCTTTTCCAGCTTCCTTAGGTGGCTTGTTAGGCTGTTAATTTGTGATCCTTCCATTTTCTTCATGTGCGTTTATAGGGATATAAATTCCCCTCTTACTACAGCTTTCATGGCATCCCAGAGATTTTGGTAAGATGTTTCTTCATTTTCGTTTGTTTCCAGGTATCTTTTCATCTCTGTTTTGATTTCATCATTGACCCAGGAGTTATTTAGCATCATGCTGTTTAGTGTCCATGTCTTTGTGGGATTTGGGGGGAACTTGTTGGTGTCAATGTTTACTTTTATTTCACTGTGGTCTGAGAAGATGCATGGTAGAATTTCGGTCCTTTTAATTTTGTTTATGCTTGATTTATGGCCAAGCTTATGGTCAGTGTTAGAGTACTTTCCATGTAGTGATGAGTAGAATGTTTATTCTGTGGTCTTTGGTTGGAGGGTTCTGTAGGTATCAATTAGGTCTATTTGATCAAGAGTCACATTGAGGTTTTGGATCTCTTTGCTGATTTTTTGTCCTGATAATCTGTCTAGGGTTGTGAGTCCTCAGCTATGATGGTATTTGAGTTGATATCTTTTTTAAATTTACCTAGGAGCTGCTTTATGATAGTTGGTGCATGCATATATGTTTAGGATAGATATTTCTTTTTGATGGATTGAACCTTTTATCATTATGTAGTGGCCTTCTGTATCTTTTTTAATTTTTGATAGCTTAAAGGGTATTTTGTCTGAGATTAAGGTCACATCTCCTCCTTTCTTTTGTGTTCCAGTCACCTGAAAATTTGTTTCCCATTCTCTTACTTTGAGTCTGTGAGTGTCCTTTCTAGTGAGGTGAGTCTCTTGAAGGCAATAGAATATTGCCAGGTGATATTTTATTCATTTTGCCATTCTATTTCTTTTCAGTGGTGCATTTAGTCCGTTCACATTCAAACTAATTATTGAAATGTGAGAGTTGATCCCTATCAAAATGTTCTTACAGAGTTGTTGTTGTTCTTCCTGTTTGTGTGTTGTCTTTTTTTTGGTTTTAGAGTTGGATTCTGGGTGTTTTTAATCTTTTACCTGTACTCTTGTGAAGAACGTTGTTGTTCTTTTTTCCTTTTCTTCTCTGTTCAACAGTTTCTTAAGTGTTTCTTGTAGAGGTGGTCTGGTGGCAGCATAGGTTCTTAGAGTTTGGATAGCTGGGAAAGATTTCAATTCTCCCTCACTGATGATGCTTAGCTTGGCTCGGTAGGTTATTCTTGAGTTGAAATTATTTATCTTTTAGAACTTTTAAGATAGGACTCCCAGCTCTCCTAGCCTGGAGTGTTTCTGTAGATAAATCTGCTGCTATTCTAATTGGTCTTCCCTGGTAGGTAATCTGAGCTTTTTCTCTTGCTGCCTTTAGGATTTTTTCTTTTATACCTACTTTGTTTAGGTGAATTATTATGTGTCTGGGAGTTGGTCTTCTTATTTGTTGTCTTGCAGGGGTTCTCTGAATCTCGTGTTTGAATATTTTCATCACTGATGAGATGAGGGAAGTTTTCTTGAATGATTTCATGAAATGCTTGTTCCAGTATGACCTCTTTTTCTCTCTCTGCCTCAGGAAAGTCAATTACTCTTAGCTTTTTTCTCTTGAAGTGATCATTCATCTCTTGAAGGTTTTGTTCTGTCTTTTTGAGCTTCTTTTAGATGCTTTTGAAAGTTTGGGTTAGTTCTGTGTTTTGGTTTTCAAGCTCTGAGATTCTTTTTCTGCTTGGTTAATTCTGCTTTCCATGCTTATTAGTTTGTTATTTATTTCCATCACAGTGTTCCTTACTGCTGTTATTTCTGGCATCAGCTCCTTCGTATTTCCTCTTGTCTCTCCTAAATTTTTTAAATTCTCTCTCTATTAATGTCTTGATGTCTGGGTTTGTTGCATGTGACCAGTCATTCCAGGGGCTCTTCATTGTTTGTGTTCTGGAGTCTGTTTTCTCAGTGTCTGCCCTCCCAGGGGTCTATGTGAGACCTATATTCTTCTTTTGGTTTTTCTTCATTTGTGCAGGTTTTTTTCCCCCTCCCTACTTTTTCTTTCCCTCCACATCACTGTCTTCTTTAATTCTGTTATTCAGGGGTATTGGGGCTGCTTTTACTTCTGTTTGTTCAATCTCTTATTCTTCTTTATGTATACTCTCCTACTTTGTTCAATTCTGAAGTTGCACTGTAGGTTGGGGGTGGTCCATTTTGAAGTTTTGAGATTTACATAAGGGGGAGCTGTGATTCAAAATCTATCTGCAGGTCCTGGTATCTCCCGACAGGTATATGGATAATGTGAAACCCACTTCCCACTGCCTTGGAATCTGTCCATGCAGTGGGGCTGTAGGATTACTACCTGAAATAAAATGAGATTAGTAGAGGGAAGAGAATGGAGCAGATAGTGGGGAGAAGAGGGATGTCGAGAGAGAGAGTAGGCGGGGAAACAGATGAGTGTACCAACAAATGGAGAGAGTGACCTAAACTGAAACAGATAAAAACAATAGACCATAGCTACAGACTAACCAATTCCCATACAAAAAAACTAAAACATACAATGATGCTAACATACAAGCTAAACAACCATCTTATTGGTGTGCTGTTCCTCTGTACAAAGAAATGGTTTAGAGAGAGGAGAAAACAGAAGAGAAAAGAAAGGAGCAAAACAGTAGGAATAGAATTAAGTCATTAAACTAACAGAACCAATCGAGCACACTCTGAGACTTTTCGTTTAAGTCCAATATCCTTTCAGCTCTGATTTCTAGCTGTCTTCTCAAGCTGGTAAATTTGTCCACAGTTAGGGTCAGTTGCCCCTGGCCTGCTGTGAAGGACAGTTCAGATCACCATTCAGTTCACCACTCAAATCTGGCCTGTGTCTGTTTTTCAAGCTTGTTTTTCCCGTTTCGGTGTTGTTATCTTGAATCGCCAGCAGGTGGTGCTATCTCGCAGCCCCAGAGGGGGTGGAACCAGACATGAGTCGGGCAGAGGCCGGAGATGGGAGTCTGCCTCAGGGCACATGGGAGGAGACCCACGGCCAGTAGGACATCACAGTGGCAGCAGAAGTGGCAGCGATCCTAGCAGATCTTGTCTGCAGGGGCTTCAAGGATTGAAATTGTGGATCACCTCAGGTACGGATGGCGCAATGCACTTTGGCCACCACAGAAGCTGTGGCGGCACTGGTGGCTGCAGTGTCTGCAGCTGCAGTGGTTGTCCAGACCACCGTGATGACCCATCCATGGCGACGGCCAAGCTTCATGTGAAGAGCAGGCTGCCAAAGTTGGAATCTGCAGCCCCCGGGGAGAGAGCCAGAGACCCTCTACATTCTCCTTTGCGGAGAGTCTCATAGACCAGGCTGCCCCATCACCATCTTGCCGGAAGTCCTTCTCTTATATTTTAAGAGACATGTTGCCCAGTGGTAAACAGAGCATTCATCAGAATGTGGCAAAGTTGCATACATACTGACATTGATGGCTGAAGGTTTCTACATTATCTGTGTAGCTTGACTCTAGGTAAGAGTTTGGTATAGCAGATGTTTTTACTTCCTTAAAGCATAGCAAGAAAAAAAATAATCTAACTAAGTTTTTCTTTTCTTTGTCACCAAGTAGCCAATTGAATTACCCATTGAAACAGTTTGCCATATAAACAAATAAGTGTAACATCACATTCTTTTCTCATATGTATTTATTAATTTATTTATTATTTACTTATGTATGCATTTGGAAGAAAGTAAATTACTTTTACAAAGAAAGGAGATTGCCAGTTTGTCTTTGTAGGAAACTGAAAGAAATCCTTAGATGTTCTCAGTGTTGTTAACAAGAAAACACAGATGTGCAAAATGGAAGTTATTGTCATAATACATAATGGAATGTGTTGTAATAGTTGGTGCCATTTTGATAACAAAGTGTGATTGGACTCGAGCAAAGTCTACAATATGCTCTTGAGTTGCCTTTCCAAAACAATACTACTCTAAGAAATTGAGCTCATTAGGCTTAAGGAGAAACACCTGCATGTTACCTACTTCTGGGCTTAGTTGGAGGCTGTTTCCTAATTACCTCAAGAGGCTAAATCTAGGTCAAAGGTGAATCAGATAAAAGGAATGAAGATTGATTCAAGGCTCCATGAAGAGTTAAATACTCATACCCCTTACTCTAACTGCAGCTTAAGGATTTAGATTTCTTCACTCATGGAATTAATTTAGGAAAACCCATAGTATTTATGACTACACATTGCATTCTTGCATGGATGGAAATACGTGAAACTCCAAACAAAATTGCTAGGTCAATTTTCAAAGTACAAATAAAAGTTCAACCCCCCCCAAAAGATGTGGGGAGAGAAAAGAGTCCCTTAGAGAAATATGGTTTGTATAATAGAGTGCTCCACTGGGAATATATATTATTAGGATTAAGGAGAAACATCTGTTTGCTAACTACTTCTGGGTTTAATTGGAGGCTCTTTCCTAATTGCCTCAGGAGGCTGAGTCTTGGCCAAAGGTGAAAAACTCTGAAACAATTAAAAGATTTGGCCCAAGATGATATCAGAGTTTCTTTAAAGCAGAGCCAAAAATAAATGGATAAATAAATAAACTTACTAGATTTTCCTGCCTTGGCCACTGACAGGATGGATTCACCCATTTAAACAGTCTGAATTATAGCCTATTAAGTCTAACACCATACTCATTCTTCCCTTATCTAAATGTTTACCTATTTATGTATTTTGGACATAAGTACAATGCTTCACAAAGAATGGAGATTGCCAAATTGCCTTTGACTGAAGCTGGAAGAAAACCTTAGATGTTCCCAGTAGCATTTAAGTGAAAACACAAACGTGCATGTTAGCAGACACTAGGTATAATCATCTTGAAATATTGTGTGATCATTTTTGTCAGCTCAGGGAATACAGCATGGTGGGTCTCCAGTCAAGTCAAAAAACCTGCTCTGGATGTCTCTTTCCAGAAGAGTGCTGTGCTGGGCAATAGAGATCATTATGCTTAATGATTAAGGAGAAACATCTGCATGTTATCTTCTGCTGTGCTTAATTGGAGGCTGTTTCTTAATTACCTCTGGAAACTGTAGTTAAATTCAAATAGTCAAAATGAATGAAGATAGGCTGAAGGTTCCATAAATAGTAAAAAATCAAGCCCTTTACCTGCAGCTTGACACTCTTGTGTATTTCATTCCTGAATTAAACCAGGCAATGCCATAATATTTAATACAACACATAACATTATTTCAGAGAAAGAGAGATGTGAAACACCAAAGTCACCAAGTCCATTTTTGAAAAAGTACAAAGTGAAGGTCCTTCTCTCTATGCAAGTTATAAGGAGAGAAAACAGTCCCTTATGAAAAGATGCTTTATATCCTTGGGGCTTGAGTATTATGATTTTTTCATGGGGTTCACAACAGGAAGCAATTATAACAATAAGCAAGTTAATACATAGTTTTTCTCTTCTTATCCCAGAAATGTGTTGCCCTGTCATAGTTAGTGCATTCATTGGAGAATGGGAAAGTTGCCTACAAACCTACATTTATGTTAACATGCTTTAGCCCTCTGCATTTGGCAAATCAGATATCAGGATAATTTTACAGTATGGTAAGGAAAAAATATTAAAATAACTAACCAAACTTTTCTTCATTTGAAAACTGGCAGGTGACAGATGGATCCACCTATTCAAACATTTTGAAGAATAACCTATTGAGTCCAACACCACACTCTTTTTTCATTTATTTATTTATGTATTTAGAAGTAGTACAACACTTTAACAAAAAAGGACATTGCCAAAGGCCTTTGAAGAAAGCTAAAAGAAAATCTTAGATGCTCCCAGTGATAAAGAGAAAGCACAAACATCCAGATTGCAAGATACTATACATAATATATGATGGGAAGTTGTGTGGTCAATTTGTCAGCTCAGAGAACAAAGCATAGCAGGATTCCAGTAAAGTCTGAAACCTGCTTTGCAGTTATCTGTCAGAAAAGTGCTTTTCTCAGTGACAGGGATCATTAGGCTTAAGGAAAAACACCTGTGTGCTGTGTATTTCTGGGCTTAATTGAAGGTCACTTTCAAATTACCTTGGAAGGCTGATCTAGGTCAAATGTTAAAAACTCAAAAGAAGAGGAGATAGACTCAAGCCTTCATGAAGAGTTAAAAACTCATGCTCTTTATTCTAATTGTAGCTTCAAGCCCAAGATAATTTTACTTCTTGAATTAATTTAAGCAAACCTAAATAATTTAAGACTACACATGGCATATTTTAAGGAATTGAAATATGTGAAACCACAATCAATATTGCAAGGTCAGTTTTTGTAAAAGTACAATGCAATACTAATTAAATTACCAACATCATTCTCAGACCTGGAAGTGGCAATACAGAAATTCATATGGAAACATAAATGTCCACGAATAGCCAAAACAATCCTTAGCAAAAGAAACAAAGCAGGAGGTATCACACTTCCAGACTTCAAACTTTACTATAAGGCTGCAGCTATCTGGTATTGGTACAAGAATAGGCACATAGACCAATGGAACAGGATAGAGATTCTGGAAGCAAAGCCACAACTCCTCAACCAACTCATCTTTTACAAAGCCTCCAACAACAACCACTGGGAAGAGGAGAACTTATTCAGTAAATTGTGCTGGGAAAACTGGCTGATCACATGCAGAAGATTGAACCAGGACCCTTACCTATCACCATACAAATTAACTCTAAGTGGGTCAAAGACCTAAATGTAAAACCTCAAACTATAAGAATCTTAGAAAATGCAAGAGACACGCTTATGGAAATTGAATCTGGCAACCAATTCCTGATCAGAACCCTAAGTGCCTATACCATAAGAAATAAGATAAACAAGTGGGACCTCATCAAACTGACAAGCAAAGCAAAAGAAATCATAAAGAGAGCAGGGATACAGCCCACAGAATGGGAAAAAATATTTGCCAACTGTATATCTGACAAAGGCCTAACATCTAGGATCTACAAGGAACTCAAATGTGCCAAAAGGAAAAAAACAAATAGCCTCATTAAAAAGTGGGCAAAAGATATGAATAGACACTTCTCAATAGAAGATATATATGTATCCAACAGACACATGAAAAAGTGCTCAGCCTCACTCATCATCAGAGAAATGCAAATCAAAACCACGTTGAGATACCACATAACCCCAGTAAGAATGGCTATCATTCATAAAACAAACAACCAACAGATGCTGACAAGGATGCAGAGAAAAAGGAATGCTTCTACATTGCTGGTGGGAATACAAACTAGTGCAACTTCTTTGGAAGACAATATGGTGATTTCAAAAACATAGAACCAGCCATGCTGCCCATCGAAGTTGGACTGGATAGAAACAAAATGTGGTACATCAACACAATGGAATATTATGCAGCCATAAAGAAGGACGAACATGAACTTTGCAGCAACTTGGATGGATTTAGAATCTCTTATACTCAGTGACCTATCACAGAAACAAAGAACAGAGTATCATATGTTCTCATTCATAAGCGGACCTTAAACAATTATAATACTATAAGAAAGGGATTGGCAGTACTGGGAAACTTTCAGGGGAGGTGGGGGTGGGATTGGCAGTTGAGGGAAACTGCCAGGGGAGGGAGGGGCACACCTCATCAACAAGGATACTTGCATAATCAAGTTTTGAATACCTAACCCTGAATTGTACCCCACATCTTTAAAAAAAAAAAAATCCTCCCTAGGAAAATTATTTCATGGTGTTCACAAAATGAAGCACTTTTAGCAATATGTAATTTAAAATGTAGTTTTTCTCTTTCTTTCTCAGAGACATGTGGTCCTGTGGTAAAGAGTGCATTCTTCAGATAGTGGAAAAGTTGGGTACAAACCTACATTGATGCTAATTAGCTGGAGGCCACTACATGATCTGTGTAATGTTACTCTAAGTAAGAGTAAGACATAGCAGATATTTGGATTTCTTTAAAATATAGCAAGAGAAAATGAATAAACTAACCAGATTTTTCCATCATTTGTCACCAACATGTGGCAGAGGCATCCACTCATGCAAACAGTAAGCTGTATAAATAAATGAGTCTAACATCACACTCTTTTTTCTTTTATTTCTTTATTTAACTATTTATGTATTTGGAAGTTAGTAAATTACTATTACAAAGAAAGGAGATTGCCAAATTTTCTTTGTATCCTTAGATGTACTCAGTGATTTTTTTAAATTTTCATTTATTTATTATTTTTGAATTGAAGTCTCACTCTGTCGCCCAGGCTGGAGTGCAGTGGCATGCTCATGGCCAAAAAGCCTCAACCTGCTGTGTCAGGTAATCCTTCTGCCTCAGCCCTACAAGTAACTGGAACTACCGGCATGCACAAAAACACCCAGCTAATTTTCTGATTTATTGTAGAGATGTGGTCTTGCCAACTTACCCGGGCTGGTCTTGAACTCATTGGCTCAAGCACTCCTCTCACCTCGAACTCCCAAAGTTCTGGGATTATAGACATGAGCCACCATGCCCAGCCTTCAGTGATGTTAAAGAGAAAACACAAATGTGCAAAATGGAAGTGATTTGGCATAATACATAATGGAATGCTGTGTGATAATTGATGCCAGTTTGAGAACAAAGCATTGTTGAACTCAAGCAAAGTCTACAATTTGTTCTTGAGTTCCCTTCCCAGAAAAAGATACTCCAGGCAATCGAATTCATTAGGCTTAAGGTGAAACACCTGCATGTTATATATTTCTGGGTTTAGTTGAAGGCTGTTTCCTAATTACCTCAGGAGGCTGTTACTAGGTCAAAGGTGAAAAGGACAAAAGGAATGAAGATTGACTCAAGGCTCCATGAAGAGTTAAAAACTCATGCATGCCCTTTAACTGCAGCTTAAGGATTTCAATTTCTTCACTCATGGAATTAATGTAGGCAAACCCATAATATTTATGACTACACATTGCATATTTTCACAGATGGAAATATGTGAAACACCAAAGTAGCTAGGTCAATTTTTAAAATACAAATAAAAGTTACTTCCCCTAGTCAAACTGTGAGGAGAAAAGACACTCTAGTAGAGGAATATGGTTTGTATACTAGAGTGCTCAACTGGCAATATACATCACTAGTATTAAGGAGAAACACCTATGTGCTGACTTCTACTGGGTTTAAATACCTCAGGAGGTTGATTCTTGGTCAAGGAGAAAGATTCTGAAGGAATAAGAAGAGTTTGACCAAGATAATATCAGGGTTTCTTTAAAGCAGAGGCAAAAAAAATAAACAACCCAGACTTACCTGCATTTGCTACTGACAGGATGGATCCACCAACTGAAACAGTCCAAATTATAGTCTACTGAGTCTAACACCATACTCATTTTCCCCTTGTCTAAAAACTTATCTATGTTTTTGGAAACAAGTAAAATACTTTCACAAAGAATGGAGATTTGGAGATTGCCAAATTGCCTTTGACTGAAGCTGGAAGGAAACCTTATATGCTCCCAGTGGTGTTTAACTGAGGGAAAAAAAAAAAACACTTGCATGTTACAGATGCTAGGCATAATAGTCATGGAATATGGTGTGACTATTTTTTGTCAGCTCAGGGAATGCAACGTGGTGGGACCTCAGCTAAGTCAAAAATCCTACTCTGGATTTCTCTTACCAAGAGAATGCTTTGTTGGGCAATAGAGATCATTAGGCTTAAGGAGAAACACCTGCATGTTACCTTCTTCTTTGCTTAATTGGAGGCTGTTTTATAATTACCTCAGGAAATTTCCCCAGTGTATAGAACATCATCAGAAACATCTAGAACATCAGAAATGCTCACTTCTAAGACGTTTTATCCATCTTCAGGGACATACTTTTTCTTATAGACAAGCAAAACAGTACAATTTTGAACAGTGCTTCTTCTCTGGGGAGCCACAGACAATGGGTTGTTTTGATAGACCTCTCATTTCTCAAGGGAACTAGGACTTCCAGCCATGAGCAGCTTCACCTAGTTTTCTACATCTCCTGTAGCTTGTGTGCCATCCAAGTGTTATCCACATGGGCTATGACTGAAAGTGACTGGAAAGCATCATGCTAGATATTCTGATGCCAAAACTCAGTATTCCGGCCTCATTGGCAGTGTACTACAAACATCCCCTTCCATGCAGATGGGATATAAGCCACTCTATCTGATCTCCATTTTCTTTACTATCAGAGACTCATTTTAAATACAACTATAGTTGCAAACTGTAAGTCCATTGTCAAGCCAAGAAATAATTACCCCTCTGATGTGATCAACTAATTCCTGGTCCTATGAAATGTGCTAAATCAGTTAATAAAATCAAATTGCTAGCAAAATAATAGTATCAACAGCTTACTCCATTTTGTTTAAAGTTTCCATCTTAGTTATCTGCCTGACCTAAGAATCACTCCTCAGTGCCTACCTGTGACTATAGTAACGTTCCCATGACCACAGACCCCCAGCTTTGTCTCCTTTGGGCAGGTGTACTGACCATTTCCTGCTCACTGTTACAAAACTCCTTGGTCATAAGTTCCATGTAATTGTATGCTTTGTTAACTGAAATCAAATGTTACACTTTGCAAAACCCCATTTTCACATTTTCACATTTTGTTCTTATCTTCTGTTAGTGTCCTAACCAAGGTAACTCCATTGTATAATAATTCTTCTACCTTGTCTGTATGTAACTACCTTAAACTGTATCTTGTTGAAAGAACTCCAGGGACTTTCCGGGCATTGGCTATACCTAGGACATGAAATTAATCAAAAGTTCCCATTTTAGTTGCCAAGTTGTTAGTTAATAGTTGCTATGGTCACTAAGTTGCTATGTAGCCAATACTACAAATTTTACCAATAAAAGCTTGCCACAAACTGCACTAGTTTGTCAAGAGTTTTTTCCTGGCATTTGCCTGCTCTTGACCCATGCATTAATAAAGAACTCACAAGCAATTAAACTCAGCTTGCTGGAGTGACTTCTTCTTGATTACTTGGTCATAACACCTATGCAAAATATCCTTCAAATATTTTGTTAATCCCAACACCCTGACACCTATCTCTGATAAGACAACTGAGATTTGGTATCATTAACTGATTTGCCAATGGGTTATACAGCAAGAATTATAGGTCCTCTTGCTCATAAACACCACCTACTCTGAGATTCATTTTTCTTTTAGCTGGTCTATCACTGCTCATTCTAACTCTTCAAAATGAAGCAATCCAACTTTTTTATTCTTGCTTTCCTCCTTGAATAATTTCCCATTTTCTTTTCCCTGCCTCATACCCCATTGTGCCAATTCTCCACAATGTGATCCTTTTCTCTCTTTTCTTCAGTGAGTTCAGTCAACCAGGAGGTACCAGGAGGTTACTGGGTGACTTGTCCCTCATTCCCTTGTAACCCTTTCTTGAGTAGCTGCATTCTTCTAGGACCACAACTTCTGTTGTGAAACATCTCCCACAAACCCCCTTTACCTGGTTCTGTTTATCCCATGCCTCCCAGTGATCTTTCACTTTGGTGGTGGTAAAGGCTTCAACCTGTGCTAAATGTTCCATGTTTTACTATTTTTGTGAGGAAGAGTAACCAACTGCCATTTCTGCAAAGTTTTCCCAAAAGTCTCTAATATCTCTCCAGAATGTGCCTGTTCCTTCCTTCTGAAACTCTCTGATCATCCTCATCAAGTCTTTGTGAGCAGAATAAGTACTTTCAGTTGCTGCATCAAGTTGTTTTCAAAAAGTAATACCTAAAAAGTACACCCGAACAGCTGGAAGAGAAAAAGGAGATGCCATTGATGTCTCATAAAATACATTAATTGTGTCAAAAGGTCTCTTTTTGGAGGGAAATAAACTTTTAACTCTGTCATGTTTTCTGCCTTGGTTATTTGTTCAATAGTGAATAATCACTACCCACCACACAGCAGTCACTGAAATGTGATCCACTGAAAATGTAGATCAATACCCACAGCCAATTTTGAGTGTCACTGTATATCAAAACAATTCTTTGGAAATATTGTGATCTTCCAAATAAATCATTTTAAATATAATTTGGGAACTTAAAGGTCTAACACTGCCTCTCAGAGAACTTTGCTCTGAAACTGCCATATTTGTCTAACTGCTTATTCTAATTACATAACTCATTAGACTTTGTTGCAATCAAAATGTATCTTCTATCATATGACTTGATTAGAGATGCAAAATAAGCAGAGTTGCCTTGTAAAGCCTACACACATACGATTTAAATAGATATAAAAATGTAAGTATGCCTTATTAGAATGTGCTAATGTTAAAGATTATTCAAGTTTGTTCTCTATCAAGAGAGAAGTATTCTGGAATATTCATAATGCAGTACACACATATATAGTCTAAATTTAGGTCTATGAGCTTTAAAAGTGAAAGTTATATTTTGGAGATTCTTCAGACAAATTGCTATACTTCTCAAATGTGCTCTACCACATCTGCTTATTGGTCCTTGGTTGCTTGTTCATTGGAGCTCCTCAGCCTAAATCATCATCTCAGAGGGGCTATGCCTCCTCTTACCACTGGGACTTGGGCAGAACAACACGCATCACAGAGAAGGAGAACTAGCTTTTTCAATGGCTGCTTGGAGGGGCCAAGTGACAACCTGGAAGTGTAGAGGATTCGATGCACGTAGGGAAAGGAGGCAGAGAATACTGGCAGGTAGATTCAGTGTCCTCCATCCCCTCAGACCAACCACACAAACCCTTCATGTCTTGGAAACAGAGCCACTGTGTAGACATGCAGATGTTCCATCCAGGTACCCCAACTTCAAGGAAGGGCTTGCTCCTTGCTCCTCAGCTGCAGGAGGACTGTCAGCAGACAGTCAGCAGACTGTCAGCAGACAGTCTCTAGGTCACAAGCACTTCAGAGTCAGCCTCAGCTGCACAGAGCCACTTTGCCAGGGTCCCCACTCCCAGGGAAGCCTGCCTCTGGTATCTTAGCAAGGTCAGCTGTAGAGGCCCTACCACTGTGGCCTGATTGAGGACAATGAGGAACAATGCTAACCCAGGATCTCCACACCAGCTTAGTGAAGGTTCTGTCAGGCCCATATCATGCTTCACCTGGTCCTATCTTCTTTCCCTCCCCTCCACAGCAGCCATTCCTTACACACACACACACCTCACACCTGAAATTTCATGTCAGCAAAGACATCAAGAGCCCAAGCTATGACATGGGTCCCCTACATCATCAAAAAAAAAAAAAAAAAAACCACAGCCCCTTTGGTAGCAAATCTTTCTACAATACAAGTAAAGCAGAATTTAAACACAAAGGCAGAACAGAAAGCACAAAATAAGATCATGGATTGACCCCTGAGATATCAAAATATCTGTACTGAGAAATTAACATGGTCAGGGTGGATTTTTTAAATGCTATTGAAGCTCCAGTCTCGTAAGGTTTAAATGTGTCATTCTTAGAGTAAATATATGGAAGAATAGACACTAGCAATCTATTGACAACAAGAACTAGTAAAAAATTAAGACAAAATAATAATCTGAGATTATAAAGTTATTAACCAATGTTATCAAGTTTAAGTTAATCAGGAACAAGTTTGTATACATCTAATAGCCTTAAAATAGACTTGAAAGAGTACAAGACAAAATTCAGCAGTCTACCCCTAGGTGAAAATTTTAAATACACTCATTACAGTCTTTATAATTTTGCCCACATGATAATGCAGCTCATGTTTTATGGTAAAACTGTGAATATCTGAAATCACCTAACATTTTCTCTTTTCCTGCCTCACTTTTTATCCTTCACTCTTACTGTCCTGGGGTGGGTCACTTCTCCCCCTACACCCAACAGATTCATGTACCCAAGTTTTGTCTCAAGATCTATTTTTTCAGCCGGGCTCGGTGGCTCAGCCTGTAATCCCGTGCCTTTGGGAGGTGAGTGGATTGCCTGAGCCCGCGGGTTCAAGACCTGCCTGGGCAGCGAGACCTCATCTCTACAATAAATCAAAAAATCAGCTGGGCTTGGTAGCGCATGCCTGTAACTCCAGCTACTCAGAAGGCTGAGGCTGAAGGATCGCCGGAGCCCAGCAGGTCGAGGCTGCAGTGGCTGGGAGCGGCCACTGCACTCCAGTCTGGGCGACAGAGTGAGACTCCAACAAGATCTATTTTTTCAAAAGCCCAGGTAACTAATCCCACAAACACTAAAGTCTTTTTTTTCTAAGCAATGAAAATGCCATACTTACAGCAGTAATATTTCACGCGCTTGACTGCCTACCAATACATTCATGGAATAAGCATAATCCTAGGCACTGAAGACATAGCAGTCAACAAGCCCCTGTCCTGCAGCTGTCACTCAGATTCAGAGACAGTGAGGTAGGGATAAGAACTATGAAGAAAAAATCAAAGCAGGATATGGAGTGGGAGTGTGATTGGGAAGGAAGCAGAGCTATCTTCAATAAGGCCAGCAAGGAAGGAGGCTCATCTTTCATTTACTGTAGTCTGGCATTAACTCGTTCCATGACCACATTTTACAATGTTTATTTCTATTTTGCCTTATTTTACCTGGCATATCCAAAGAGTTTCTGTGTACCACTCTAGTGTCTGCAGCATCTACAATGTGGGTTAAGCTTTAGATGAAAATAAACATAAAGCCTTTTACCACTAATATTTGCATATAGAAAGTCAATGATATATAACAACACACATCCTGTAGTATGAGAATGTGGGTCATTTGAAACTGTGATGTATATAAGGTCTTCATTAGAACCATTACACAATTAAAAAGCAAGTATTTCTGAATGCTGAATCAAAAATTCAGTTTCTTAGGCTATGATAGTTTCCTTCCAGCATAAAGCAAGGTCCTGTTTCCCTTTAAGATTTATCTTGTTCAACCATGGAGTCAAGAGAATGCCCACTTAACTGAGGGAAGTCAACAAGATCTTGTCCACAGAATTTTTCTGCTATTCATCCTTGTTTGGCAAGAGGCCCTTTGAGAAAATGTAGCTCATTGTATTTAGAGTGCTTTGTCATACGTTCTTTTGCTCCTGTTTTGCTGATTTGATATGATACCTGACTGACAGATCCAAAACCAGGTTTACAGAAGGAAATGGACTCCCACAAAGTAGAATGGCAGTTAAGTGGGACAGGAACTCAGATCCACTCTAAGTTCATATATTCGCCCCATTCACAGTGTTAAACTGTCTAGCGACAGATATAGAAGACTTTCTACTGTTATTAGCTTTATTTTATCTAGTGAAACATTTATTACATAAAATGATAGAATTCCAATATTTCTATAAACTCCAGAGCAAGTCTTTAGTATTATGGTACATTGTCTGGATAATTGTTTAACCAATACATAGCATTTTTATTTAAATATATACTATAGGATTACAAGAGTTTGCAGTCTAACTTTAGACAGATTCCCAGACAACAAGTCTTTAACTTCAAATAATTGTGAGTGAACTTGGTTAAGCTACAGAACACCTATTCCAAGTAGAGGGTTAGATCTAGTCGGGGGCAACCAAGATCTGCACCTTGAGAAGTAGCAGACGAGGAGGCTGCACTCTTCATGATATGACAGTGCTCTAGAAGGGAAGCCTCCAACCACACCAAATGATTCTGTATGTTTTGTGAAATGAGTGAGCCACAGAGGATCTGATCATGGTGCAGCACACATTCACACCAACTAGGAAGACTCTTCTTTTTAAAAAACCCTTAGGGTCAAACTTTGCCTTTGAAAAATCCAACTTAGACTGGCAGCTCTGTATGTAATGAGGGAAAATACTCATATGATACATTGAAAATTGAAAGGTGGGACCCCAAGAAATTTAGAACAAAAGAACTTGGTAAAACAATTCTGGCAACAATGTAGCCATCTTAGCTTCAGTTCCAGCCCTGTCTCACTTTGCTGAACAGTTCTGCTGATCATTAGCAAGAGACAGAACCAGCACCCCTAGGGTTAAAACCAGGTAATTAGTCTAAGCCCCTTAAACCTGTCAAGTTCTAATTCTTATTCTTCTAGGCATCTATGATTCTGGCCTTGATGTATTGTTATTAGTTTTACTGCAACTGGCCTCCATCCCACCACCTGGAGTCACAAGATACCAGTGCTTGGTGATGTCAAGACAAAAGACGTATGTGATTTCTGTTATCTACATCAAAGAATGCAATTTTAAACATTCTCCTCAGCCCAAACTCCTCTCCAAGAACTTTATTTTTTTTTAATCAATATTTTTTATTCTGATGTTGTGGGGTACAGTTAAGGGTTAGGTATACAAATACGTTTCATTCAGGCACCCTGTTGATAAGAGGTGTTTCCCCAACCCCCGACAGATATTTGCTACCATTAGTCCCATCTCCCCCTGCCATAGTTTCCCACTACAGTCAGTCATTTTCTTATAGTATTATATTGGATGTTCAAGGTCCATTATATGAGTAAGAACATGTGATACTCGCATCTTTGTTTCTGTGAGAGGTCACTCAGTATTATAGACTCTAGTTCCATCCAGGTTGCTGCGAAATTCATGATTCATGTTAGTAGGTAGCACCTTGTACTAAGGTTCCAGGGAAATTTCTGAGACTGAGGAGGAAAATCTCTGGCAGGGGGTGGGGAGGTGGGGGCGGCCTAAGAGGGACAGTCTCAGGCAGTGGATGCTCTCATGAGATCTTGTCATGCCTATCTCTGCAAAGTCTTTATTTTGGTCTGACCCTGCTAGGATATTAATATGCCCAAATCTCCCCTCACCATTTTCAGAAGACAGTTCTTAGCTGATTCAGTGTCCCATTTTGTTTTGGCCCAAACACCCTTAATCTGCTGATAGGCTAAAAGAAGTGTTAAGTAATTAAATGTAAAATGACAGAGTCAAAAAGATATAGGCTACCCTTTTCAGTAGTCTCATTTACTGAGGAACTATAATGCCTTCATTTTATGTCCAGGCTTACCATGGTAGGTAGAAGAGTCCATGAAACAGAGAATGACTTTGTTAAAAATTCTGTACTGGTCAAATAAAACATGTTTGAAGATTGGACTGAACCTACCAGCAGCATATGACTTCTGCCCTACAATTTATGTTTTCATGCAATATCAAATTTCTGGCTTTTCATTTATGTTATTTATTGACTGAACAATTCACAGAAAAACTACCAACATAAATGGCATTTTATAAACATTATATCTCACAGTTCCAAATCAAAAAGATGAGAGCAAATGTTAGCCAGATGATCCTGTCTGAAAGTTTCTCATGAGATAACAGTCAACCTGTGGTCTGGGGATGGACTCTCAATTCAAGATTCAACTAGCAGGACAGGATCTGTCACTCATGTCACATCTCATAATGTCCCCTTCCAAGCTCACCCAGTTGAGGTGTAAGTTCCTACTGCCTGTCAAACTGAGGGTTTCTCTTTTTTTTTTTTGCCTCCATAAGTGGGCTGCCCCAGTGGGCTCACAACGTATTAGCCTGTTTCTGCAATGACACATGCTCATGACAGAGAAAAAGGGTAATAGAGAACCCACAGAAGCCAGAGTTCCCATAACCTCATATTAGAGGTGACACACAATTGATTCTTCCCTTATTTATTCACTAAGAAGCAATTCATTACATTCACATTCAAGGGAAGGGGCTTGTCACAGGCAAGAATATCACAAAGTAAGGATTACTGGGGCACATTTCACAGGCTCCTACCCCACACGAGTTCTGCCTTCTCCTGTTCACAGGGATTTGTCATTCGTATTGTCTTGCACTTTGCTTGTGGCTTAATTATTCTCTGCCACATCTTTGGAGACCTCAGAGTTAGTGACACTGCTATTGGGGAGCACAAAAGCATTCAACCCTGAGAAGGTCACAGTGCAATGGAGATCCTGCTTGAAACAAAGAGGTCTGACAGGAATAGAGATATGGGCCAGTAGTTGTTTCAGCATCACATTGACATTCAGCTTTGTAGAACTCCAGTTATTACAGCTGAATTATAAACTTAAGAATGGATCTCACTGTTTAGGGGTTATACTACAATAAAATGAAATCCCCCCTCTGATTCTTCTGGTACCTACACAGCCTCCACTGACCCACTGACCAGCTGGTCTACATGTTTACACAGGCACCTGTTCTGGGCAGTAGAAGCCCTTGTTGGCTCTTTCCCCCATTTTGTCCCTTCTGCTGAAGGCTCAAGGTAAGAGCTGAAGACATTCATATTGTCATGAGGCAAGCAAAGGGAGAAAGTGCCGCCCTTTCCTGGCTAG
The DNA here is from genome assembly GCA_027257055.1 of Cephalopachus bancanus. Taxonomy (NCBI): domain Eukaryota; kingdom Metazoa; phylum Chordata; class Mammalia; order Primates; family Tarsiidae; genus Cephalopachus; species Cephalopachus bancanus. The sequence continues at coordinate 2,418,367 of JAPVLO010000007.1, forward strand.
ATCACTTTGGAATCTATCCCCCTGTGCCTATGAGAAGACTGGGACAGCACTGATTCTGTACCGATACACATCCCAGCCTGACCCATCTAGACAAAGAGTCTAGCATAGCTCTGCCCCAGCCACTGGACACATTTCGCCTGGGCTGTGTTTCCCTGAGTAGGTTTTCATTAAAGTAGCAAAATATCAAGGGTAAAGGTGAAGGATGACTTTAAGACAAAGGCTTCAAACTTTGGCCCTATCTATGACCAAAGCAAAGAAATTCTCCTCTGTGGTCCAAACCATCTGTGACATGAAGTTAGCATACCAAAATACTTTGGTCAATTTTACACAGTATAGAAGTGACATGAGAGGCACAGAGATCACCCTACTTTGTTTATCATAAAGCTACTCTGAAAATTTAGATCTTACAAACATCTATTTCCTTCACTAATTCCAAGTAGGTAAAAAGACTGGAAGTTGGTCATGTAGGTCTCAAAATATAATCAAATCTCATCACCTAATGGCTTCTGTCTCATTTGTCAAGCATCTCATACTTAAAGATCAGATGTCATTTTTGAGCTCAGTAGTAGAGGTAAACCCTTAGCAAGAAAGTTGTGCTGAGCACATTCACATGTGAAGTCATGCCAGTGACTAGGAAGGGCAGACAGTTCTACCAGATCGCTGGATTTGGAGGGCATGGGGATGCAACTCCAGATCTCTACCAAAAACTTGTTGCCTCCACTTCTGGGAGCACCATCAGCAGCCTCCAGCCAACACCTCCTTCAGAGTTGACCTCCACTTCAAGGCCATGCCCTTCCCCTACCTCATGCATTACTGACCACAGTGGGTGTATGAAGGCAGTGATCTCAGGCCACCCTGGAGCAACCATGAAAGGCCACATGCATGGCAATGTCAGTTAAGACATTGCTGGGCCCGCACCACAGTTACCTGCTCCTGCTGCACAATCCTGCTTCCTTTCCCATCCCTTAGACAGAATCATATCTCTAAATACTATATTTCATGCCAAATTTCACTTCCTTCTGTTTCCAAACAATACAACCTGCAACACCAGGCAAAAGAGCTTTGAGAAATGTGACCTTCTGTGTCCAGAATCCCTGCTCATCAAAAAAACAAAGTCCTCATTAACTCTCTGAACATTCTCAAGTAACATTTTCTGCCCTATGCTGGCAACTCTGACTGCTGGTGTCTGAACTTCTTCAGTTTCCATAGTCACATGCCAACTCTCCCACTGTTAAGGCATGCCAATTATCTTATCTCTAGCATGGTAACATGCCCAGGGGATGACGTTTTTCCAAGAACACTTTCTGTGTCTTGCTTATCCAACTAAACACATATATTTCTGAATAGTCAAAGTTGTTTCTACCTCTTGGTATTAGGAGAAAGCACTGCCTATTGTAAGATCAATGGCTTAGACAGAGTCCAATAACTGGATCTACACATTCAGTGATGCCAGGGAGGGTCTTCACTCAGAGACCCCAAACTGGTAGTGGGAAATGAAGTATATTCATCTTCCTACCAGTAGAATTCTCAGAGAATAATGATTGAAAACCAGCACTGCTGCATAATCCTTGAGACCTTAAAAAATACAAATATTAAACATACATAAGCAAAAAAAGTCTCTATTAATATATCCCCAAAAAGCAATAGGTCAAATCATAGAAGTCAGTTTTAAACCTATACCAACGCCTGCGCTTAATTACCTTGGAAAGTCATTTGTCTATAAATTCCATGTATGGTAACATCAACCATAACACCAAGGAAAATCATATCACACAAAACTCTGTAAGACCTGCTTTGACTAGCATAAAACACCATAACTGTGTTGTTCCTTAAAATATTTTATCTTTTCTGAAAGTGCCAACAGCCAAATTTGTCATGAACCAAAGTACCATAGAGAGATTCCTTATTAATATGATATCACTATTCACACATTTGACATGATTGGCAAAATTTTCTACAAAGAGATACTACACAAATTACAAATGCACAAAAGTGACCTCATGAGTCTTCACCAAAATATGCAGCTTCATGAGAGAATAGGGAGGATGGTCGTGTCTCTTACTTTGCTGTGCTTCATCACTGATATTCCTCACATTGAGAAATGTTTTATGAGCCTACAAGGCCTAGGAAGTCTTGGATTGATAAAACTGTACAGTAAAATATATGCACAGTGAAAACATAGAGGACACACTAAGCCACAAATGTATTCTTTCTGATGAAGCATTTTTTTCTATGCGCAACAGAAAAATGAGAACATGATGTTGGTTGTGGAAATGCACCATGCTGCTCCAGCACAGGCACTCATGGAAGACTTGCCATCCTCAGTCCCCTGCAGCATCTGCTCCCCAGCCTGGAATCCCCTCTCTCCTAAACACATTGAGTCCTCTACTGTGAGACTACTTTTATTTTTAGCTTAATCTATTATTCTACCAAAAACTGCCTGCACCCAGAGCTCTATGCCACAGACAGGTTTTTCATAAAACATAATACATTTAATCAAATTTCTATAACAGGAGCTTTCAGAATGAAGACCCAAAGACAATGGGAAAACTTTTTATTTTGATACTTAGGTTCAGTGAAGAACTGTGATAGGAAAAAAAGAATATGATATAATTGAGTAGACTGAGAGGGGTCACCCAGCAAGGTCTGCCTGGCTAGACTCTTATTGGTCTCTCTGTAGCATCCCTTCCTCTGGGTATTGGGCAGGATCCCTCTAGAATGATGGTCTGATGACTTACTATTAGTCTAGGTTGGTCAAGCTATTTCATTATCACTTACACATAGAGGCAAAGGGAAGGTGAGAGTCATATTTCTTGGGAAAGAGGATTTCTAGTTTCTATACCTGCCTTGGGAAAAAAGAATAGGAAACAAGAAAGCAGGAGATGAGGTCACAGAAAGAACTTCTTTCTGAAGTTGCTCCTGGGCCCTTCCCATCAGTTTTAGTTCAAAGTTCTCAGCAGGCCAAAATACTACTCTCACTGTGTATCACTTCTCCATGGAATGTTTTCTAAGAAGCTTCTTATTTGAGAATCCAGACACCCCAAGGCTTTTCAGGGAACACAGCTCTGCTGGATAACTGAGCACTGCCCTCTCCTGGCCAACACATCCATTAGGTCCAACAGTGACTGCCCTGGGGTTCAGTCTTGGTGCAGGACCACCCCTGTCTTCCAAGGCATAGAGTCAGAAATTCAGTTCACAGCCAAGTCCTATAGGCTCAGATTCCTCATTCTGGAGTTAAATGCATGTCCCTTGGAGGAAAGCTCAAATGATTTACTTGTCTGATCCATCTGGTCAAATGAGCCAGTTAGGGATCTACAGAAGAACTGTTTAGTTTAGTTTTCCAATATAGACTTACCATTAGGTGGAGTTCCAGGCTGCAGTTCTTTTTTTTTTTTTTTTCAGTTGGAGTCTCATTCCATTACCCAGGCTGGAGCGCAGTGGCATGCTCACAGCCACCCCAGTGTTGAACTGCTGAGTTCCAGTGATCCTTCCGCCTCAGCCTTCCAAGTAACTAGAACTACAGGCGTGCACTACCAGCTAATTTTTTTTATTTTATTGTAGAGACAATGTCTTGCCAAGCTTCCCTGGCTGGTCTCAAACCCATGGACTCAAGCAATCCACTCTCTTTAGCCTCCCAAAGTGCTGGGATTACAGGCTGAGCCACTGAGCCCAGCCAAGACTGCAATTCTTTCTACCAATTGGGATAACTTCAGGTCCAATGCTTGGGAGACAGACCTCTGGTTGAGCATGTTCCTGATTGTTCTTAATGGAGAGATAAACACTTCTCCAAAAGACAAGGTTACCAACAACAAGGTTCTATGCCTTACATCCTTACCTGACCCACAATACAATAACTGATCAATTTAGAAGGATAATATAGAATATATAGCTGTGCCACACAGGTAACTTCAATAATTTATTCTTTTATATCCTGTAACTCCAAGCAAGTGTAGTTAGTGGGCCAGACCTCTCCATTGCTCAGAATCATAGGCTTGCCTGTGCCCTAGAAAGCTTGGTACAGAGAAGTTCCCAGCTCTGATTACAGACTGGCACTTAGACAAGGAGCTACAAGAAAGACTTTTGTATGTCCTTCAAGTCCAAGTGTGTTTATGCACACTTCTTGTATATCTCCTCTTAGCCTGAGAACTCTTCATTCTTTACAAGCTGGGAAGAGAATCCTTCATGCTCAACGCAACACAGGGAGTCTTGAAAACAAGTAATATCAGAGGTCTAACATCACTACAGACTTCAATTCCATCCTAATGCCAATAACCTTAAGAGGACATTTCATCACACTTTGTCCTAAAGGAAGAGGGCTTGTGACTCAGCAATATTCCATTTCTATCAATACCTTCTGGATAAAATAGACAGATATCATTCCTACCTCATTGTCTTGACTTTTGGCTTACAGGTTTTGCAAGCAGGCCTAGGCATTACTGACCATGAATACTATCCTGCTACCAATTCTTGCTAGAAAATAAGACTCAAACATTACTTCAAAAGTGTCCTCGAGGGAAGATGGCGACGACATAGGTGGAATTGTGAGATTCTCTGAACGTGAGTTCCCAAAAAGACTCTTACTCTTCTTCCCCCACCCCCCTGCCCACCACCAGCTGCACCGGTCTGAGGCCCGGGGACCCTCGGTCCTATGCAGGGCCGGACATTATGGTCCCTGGCTGCTGCTGCTCCACTACATGTGACCCCTGCCCATGCAGGAGTCTCAGGTCTCAGCTCCCTCCCTGGCTACATTGTCTTGCCCAGCACCCAGCACCAAGCCACCAGTCACCCAGGGAGGCTCTGGGCACCCGCCCCTCAGAGATACTGGTTCCATTTCTGGCTGAAGTACCCTGTGAGGGGCCCAGAGCCACTCTCGCCACTCACTATCTGACCTTTGGAGATTTGGAGCTCTGGAGTTCTGGGCCCACCCTGGTTGAGGCACCCAGTGTGCTACCCAATGCTTGTGTAAGGGAACAGCATATCTTAAGGAGGTGCTGATCAGAGGCTCTCAGCTCCAGAGGAGGGAACTCCTGACTCCCTCCTCCACCCCAGCCTGCTGGTGACACCCTGGATCCAGTGTCCAGCTGTGCAGCTGATCCCTGGTGCCTCGCACACCACCACAGCCCATCATAGTGGATCACCCAGGGACCCAGAATAGCAGAGAGAAAGGATCCGTGAAAAAGGAGCTGCCACCGCAGCCATTCTCCAGGCAGAGATTTGCATTGCCCTGCCCACCTACAAGCAGCCTCCACCTTGGTTCCTAAGGTAAAGTCACTAAACAGGAGTCAAATCCCACCCTACGCTGAATCAGACACAGGCAACTAAGAGTTACAGACCTCCCAGGCAGCAGACTAAACGAACAAACCCAAGTTTCGAGTAAATCTAGCTGTCTGCAATGAAAACAAAGGGGAGAGGCTGGAGATCAGAGCTGAAGAGACTTTAGACACTCAGGAAAGATTCCAGGGCTAGTCTGGTTTCTTATTTTGACTTTTGATTTTATCATTTTGAGTGTTTTGATCACTTTTGCTTGCTTTTTGACAGACACTATCTGTTTGGGCTAGGGAAAACGCATCAAAAGTCATGATTTTATTGGTCTGTCTTTGTGTAGCTACCAATATTCTTTAGGGAATTTTGCCAGCATTTTTTTTCACTTCTCTCGTGCTTGTGTTTCTTTTTCACCTGTTAGTTGGTATGTATGTCTGTTTTCCCTCTCACTCTTCTCTCTTTCTAACTTCCTATTGACCCCTCCTTCTTCCATCATTTTCCTCTTTTGTACCTCCTTTTGTTCCAGGGATCAAACCTACATCCCACTGCACAGACAGATTGTAAGGCAGTGGGAAATAGGTTTCAGTGTGCTCATACACCTGTTGGTGGATGCTGGAATCAGCATATAGATTCTGAATCACAGCTTCCCCTCAATTAAACCTCAAAACTGCAAAAAGTGCAGCCCAGAGTCCACACTCCAACCACAAAAGCAAACAGAGCCAGAGGACCCTCATAAGGAAGAACAGGAGACTGCACAAGCGAAGCAAAAGAAAGCCCACTTTCTCTGAAAAACAGAATTAAAGAAGGGGAGGGAAAGGGGGAGAGAGACAAAAATCTACACAAATGAAGAAAAACCAAAAGAAGAATATGGGTCACTCCCAGACCCTTGGGAGGGCAGGCACTGAGAAAACTGACTTCGGAATGCAAACAATGAAGAGCCCCCCAGAATGACTGGTCTCAAACTACAAACCTAGACATCAAGACATTAATGGAGAGATTAAAAAGAATTAAGGAGAGACAAGAAGAAACTAGGAAGGAGCTGATAACTGAGATAACAGTAATAAAGAATACTCTGAATGAAATAATTAACAAACTGATAAGCATGGAAAGCAGAATTGCCCAAGCAGAAGAAAGAATCTCAGAGCTTGAGGACCAAAATATAGCACTAACCCAAACTGTTAAAACACAGAAAACAGACATTCAGCAAGATGACGATGGGGCAACCTGGTCTGTGAAAACCTCTGCAAAGGAGAACTGCAGTGGGTCTCTGACTCTCGCCCCGGGGGCTACGGAACCCAACATCACAGCCTGCTCTTCATATGGAGCTCAGTCATTGCCACCGCTGGGGCATCACAGTGGTCTGGACAGCCACTGCAGCGCAGACACTGCCGCTGCAGTCGCCGCATTCACCACAGCCACCAACACTGCCGCCGGTAGCACATCGCACCACCCAGGCTGGAGGCGATCCACAACTTCAGTCCTTGAAGCCCCTTCAGGGAAGATCTGCTGGGATCACTGCCACCTCTCCTGCGACCAAGACGTCCTGCCAACCATAAGTCTCCTGCCGTCTGCCCTGAGGCAAGCAGCCATCTTGCCATCTTCAGCCTCTGCCATCCCTGTCCGGCCCCACCCCCTCTGGGGCGAGCAGCTGAGATAGCACCACCTGCTGGCGATTCAAGGTAACAACACTGAAACAGGAAAAACAAGCTTGATAAAGACATAGGCCAAAGTGGTGAGCAAAGGACGATCTGAACTGTCCTTCATAGCAGACCAGGGGCAACTGACCCTAACTGCAAACTAATTTACCAGCTTGAAAAGAAAACTAGAAATCAGACCTGAAAGGACATTGGACTTAAACAAATGTCACAGAGTGTGGTTCGTTAATTATGTTAGTTTAATGAATTAATTCTATTCCTACTGTATTGTTCCTTTTTTTCTTTTTTCCTCTTCCTTTTCTTCTCTTTTCTTCTCTCGGTAAACCATATCTTTGTATAGAGGAACAGCACACTAATAAGATGGTTGGATAGCTGGTATGATAGCACCACTATGTGTTTTATTTTTGTCTGTATGAGAGTTGGTTCATCTGTAGCTGTGGTCTATTGTTTTTATCTGTTTCAGTATAGGCCTCTCTCTCTATTTGTTGGCACACTTGTTTGTTTCCCCCCTTACTCCCTTATCTCTCCAGCCCCCTCTTCAACCCACTGTTTGCTCCATTCTCTCCCCTCTGCTAAGCACATTTTATTTCAGGGAGTAAATCTACAGCCCCACTGCACGGACAGATTCCAAGGCAATGGGAAGTGGGTTCCAAATTATTCACACACCTGTCAGCGAATACCAGGACCTGCATATAGATTTTGAATCACAGCTCCCCCTTAAGTAAATCTCAAAACTGCAAAAAGGACCACCCCCAAACTACAGTGCAATTCCAGAATTGAACAAAGTAAGAGGGCACACATAAAGAATAGGAGATTGAACAAACAGAAGTAAAACCAATTCCTTTACACCCGAATAACAGAATTAAAGAAGACGGTGGCGTGGAGGGAAGGGAAAAGTAGGGAGGGGGACAAACCGCACAAATGAATAAAAACCAAAAGAAGAATATAGGTCTCACACAGACACCTGGGAGATCAGACACTGAGAAAACAGATTCTGGAACACAAACAATGAAGAGCCCCCAGAATGACTGGTCACATGCAACAAACCCAGACATCAAGATATTAATGGAGAGAATTTAAAAAATTGAGGAGAGACAAGAGGAAAATAGGAAGGAGCTGATGTGAGAAATGACAGCAGTAAAGAATACTGTGATGGAAATGAATAACAGACTAATGAGCATGGAAAGCAGAATCAGTCAAGCAGAAAAAAGAATCTCAGAGCTCAAAGACCAAAACACAGAACTAACCCAAAGTGTCAAAAGCATAGAAAAGAAGGTCAAAAAGACAGAACAAAACCTGCAAGAGATGAATAATCACTTCAAGAGAACAAACCTAAGAGTAATTGGGCTTCCTGAGGCAGAGAGAGAAACAGAAACCACACTGGAACAAACATTTCATGAAATCATTCAAGAAAACTTCCCTCATCTCATCAAGGATGAAAAAATTCAAAGACAAGAGATTCAGAGAACCCCTGCAAGACAACAAATGAGAAGACCAACTCCCAGACACATAATAATTCACCTAAACAAAGTAGCTATAAAAGAAAAAATCCGAAAGGCAGCAAGAGAAAAAGGCCAGACTACCTACCAGGGAAAACCAAATAGAATAGCAGCAGATTTATCCACAGAAACCCTTCAGGCTAGGAGAGCCTGGAGCCCTATCTTCAAAGTTCTAAAAGATAAATAATTTCAACCAAGAATAACCTACCCAGCCAAACTAAGCTTCATTAGTGAGGGAGAATTGAAATCTTTTCCAGATATCCAATCCCTAAGAACCTATGCTGCCACCAGACCACCTCTACAAGAAACACTTAAGAAAGTACTGAACACAGAAGAAAAAGAAAAAAGAACAACAACATTCTTCACAAGAGTGCAGGCAAAATATTAAAAACACACAAGAGCCAACTCCAGAACCCAAAGGAAGACAACAAACAAACAGGAACAACTATGTAAGAACCTTATGATAGGGATCAACTCTTGCATTTCAATTATTAGCCTAAATGTGAATGGACTGAATGCACCACTGAAAAGACATGGAATAGAAAAATGGATAAAATATCATCAGGTAACAATCTATTGCCTTCAAGAGGCTCACCTCACTAGAAAGGACACCCACAGGTTCAAAGTAAGAGGATAGGAAACAAACTTTCAGGCGAACGGAATACAAAAGAAAGGAGGAGTAGCGATCTTAATTTCAGACAAAATACCCTTCAAGCTATTAAAAATCAAAAAAGATACAGAAGGCCACTACATACTGACAAAAGGCTCAATCCATCAACAAAAAATATATATCCTAAACATGTATGCACCCAACATAGGTACACCAACTTTCATAAAGCAACTTCTAGGAAAACTAAAGAAAGATATTGACTCTAACACCATCACAACTGGGGACTTTAATACCCCACTCACAACCCTAGACAGATCATCAGGACAAAAAATCAGCAAGGATATCCGGAACCTCAGTGTGACTGTGGACCAAATGGACTTAATTGATACCTACAGAACACTTCATCCAAAGACCACAGACTACACATTCTACTCATCACCACATAGAACATATTTTAAGATCGACCACATACCCGGCCATAAAGCAAGCATAAGCAAATTTAAAAGGACCGAAATTCTACCATGTACCTTCTAGGACCACAGTGGAATAAAAATAAACATTGACACCGACAAAGTCCCCACAAAACCCACAAAGACATGGACACTAAACAGCATGATGCTAAACAACTCCTGGGTCAATGATGAAATCAAAGCAGAGATCAAAAGATACCTGGAAACAAATGAAAATGAAGAAACACCTTACCAAAATCTCTGGGACGCCATGAAAGCTGTCATAAGAGGGGAATTTATGCCCCTACAAACACACATGAAGAAAATGGAAGGAACTGAAATTCACAACCTAACAAACCACCTACAGAAGCTGGAAAAGCAAGACAACAAAACCCTAATTTCAGCAGAAGAATCCAGATCACCAAAATAAAAGCCCAAATCCAGGACATAGAAGACAAAAAGATAATACAAAAAAATCAATGAAACAAAAAGCTGGGTCTTCGAAAGAATAAACAACATCGATGGTCCCCTAGCTAGACTGACCAAGAAAAAAAGAGAAAAAAACCAAATAAGCACAATCAGAAACACAAAAGATGAAGTCATATCTGACCCTGAAGAAATACAAAAGATCATTAGAGACTACTACGTACACTTGTATGGAAACAAACTTGAAAACCTTAAGGAAATGGAGGGCTTTCTGACATCACACAACCTACCTAGGTTGGAACCAAAAGAAATTAAGGCCCTAAATATACCAATAACAATCAAGGAAATTGACTACATAATAAGAAAGCTTCCTACAAAAAAATAGCCTTAGTCCACATGGCTTTCCAGCAGAATTATACAAGATATTAAAGGAGGATCTGATACCAATCCTACTGAAGTTATTCCAGGCAATTGAAAAAGATGGAACTCTCCCCAAATCATTTTGCGAAGCCAACATCACAATGATACCCAAGCCAGGTAAAGATCCAACAAAGAAAGAGAACTACAGGCCAATATCTTTGATGAACATAGACGCTAAAATTCTCAACAAGATCCTAGCAAACCGGATTCACCAACACATCTCAAAAATCATCCACTATGACCAAGTAGGCTTCATTTCTGGGATGCAAGTCTGGTTCAACATTCGTAAAACCATAAATGTAATTAAATACATCAACAGATGTCAAAACAAACACCACATGATCATATCATTAGATGCAGAAAAAGTTTTTGATAAAATCCAGCACCTCTTCTTGATAAAAACCCTTGAACCTCTAGGCATTCGGGGAACATACCTCAAAATATTAAAAGCCATCTACGAGAAACCCACAGCCAGCATACTCCTAAATGGACAAAAATTGGAACCAATTACCTTGAAAACCGGAAGTAGACAAGGATGCCCACTCTCACCCCTCCTGTTCAACATAGTATTGGAAGTCCTGGCTAGAGCAATCAGAGAAGAGAGGGCAATCAGGGGTATCCAAATAGAAAAAGAGGAAGTCAAGTTATCTCTCTTTGCAGATGATATGATTGTGTACCTTGAAAACCCAAGAGACTCTGTCAAAAGCCTCCTTACATTGATAAAGGCCTTTGGCAAAGTCTCAGGATACAAAATAAATGTACAAAAGACAATTGCATTTCTCTACACCAATAATAAAAAAACAGAACCCAAATAAAAAACACAATTCCATTCACAATAGCCACAAAAAAAAATGAAATACCTTGGCATCTTCCTAACCAGATAAGTGAAAGACTGTTACATGAAAATTACAAAACACTGCTCAAAGAAATCAAAGATGACACAAACAAGTGAAAAAATATCCCATGCTCATGGATTGGAAGGATCAACATTGTGAAGATGTCCATCTTATCTAAGGCAATCTACAAATTCAATGCAATACCCATCAAATTACCAGCAACATTCTTCTCGGACCTAGAAAAAACAACACATGAATTCATATGGAAACAAAAACGTCCAAGAATAGACAGAAGAATCCTCAAAAAAAAAAAAAAAAAAAGCAGGTGGTATCACATTACCAGACTTCAAACTTTACTATAAAGCTACAATCATCAAAACAGCTTGGTATTGCTAAAGGAATAGGCATATAGATCAATGGAATAGAATTGAGATTCCAGAAGAAAAACCTCAATTTCTCAACCAACTGATCTTCTACAAAGCCCCCACCACCTACCACTGGGGAGAGGAGAACCTATTCAGTAAATGGTGCTGGGAAAACTGGCTGACCACATGCAGAAGATTCAAACAGGACCCCTCTCTATCCCCATGCACAAAGGTTAACTCCAAATGGATCAGAGACCTAAATGTAAAACCTCAAACCATAAGAACCTTAGAAAAGGAAGGAAATACCCTCATGGAAATCAGAACTGGAATCCAATTCCTGAACAAAACTGAAACCCACAGGTCATAAGGGAGAAGATAGACAAGTGGGACCTCATTAAACTGACAAGCTTCTGCAAAGCCAAAGAAACCATCAAGAGAGCAGGGAGACAGCCTAAAGACTGGGAAAAAGTATTTGCCAACTCCAGGTCTGACAAAGGCTTAACATCCTAGATCTACAGGGAACTCAAATGTGCTGAAAAGAAAAAAACAAACAACCCCATTATAAAATGGGCAAAATATATGAACAGACATTTCACAAAGAAGACATCCAAGCAGCCAACAGACACATGAAGAAATGCTCATCCTCACTAATCATCAGGGAGATGCAAATCAAAACCACACTGAGATACACCTAACTCCAGTCAGAATGGCAATTATCAACAACTCAAAAAATAACAGCTGCTGGAGAGGGTGTGGGGAAAAGGGAACACTTCTTCACTGTTGGTGGGAGTGTAAACTAGTGCAACCTCTGTGGAAAGCAGTGTGGCGATTGCTAACAGCTCTAATAATCGACCTTCCATATGACCCTGCAATCCCCCTACTGGGAATATACCCTGAAGACCTCAAATCACTCTATAAAAAAGATACCTGCACATGTATGTTTATTGCAGCATTGTTCACAATAGCAAGAACCTGGAAACAACCATGCTGCCCATCAAAAGAAGACTGGATTAAAAAAATGTGGTACATATACATGATGGAATACTACGCAGCCATAAAAAAGAATAAAATCATGAATTTCACAGCAACCTGGATGGAACTAGAGTCTGTAATACTTTCATAGAAACAAAGATCCGAGTATCACATGTTCTCACTCATATAATGCACCTTGAAGATCCAATGTAATACTATAAGAAAATGACTGACGGTACTGTGAAACTCAGGGGGGGGAAGGGGATGGGATTAACAGTCACAAATATCTGTCTAGGGATGGGGAAACACCTCTTATCAACAGGGTGCCTGACTGAAATGTAATTGTACACCTAACCCTTAACTCTACCCCACAAAATCATAATAAAAAATACTGATTAAAAAAAAACACAGAAAACAAGCTTAAAAAGACAGAACAAAACCTTCGACAGATGAGCAATTACTTCAAGAGACTGAACCTAAGAGTAATTGGCATTCCTGAGGCAGAAAGAGAGACAGAGACCACACTGGAATAAACCTTCCATGAGATCATTCAAGAAAACTTCCCTTATCTAATCAGTGATGCAAAAATTCAAACACAACAGATTCAGAGAACCCCTGCAAGACAACAAATTAGAAGACCAAATCCTAGCCACATAATAATTCACCTAAAAAAAGTAGACATAAAAGAAAAAATCCCAAAGGCAGCGAGAGAAAAAGGCCAGATCACCTACCATGGAAGACCAACCAGAATAGCAGATTTATCTAAAGAAACGCTGCAGGCTAGGAGAGCTTGGAGCCCTATCTTCAAAGTCCTAAAATATAAACAATTTCAACCAAGAATAACCTACCCGGCCAAGCTAAGCTTCATCAGTGAGGGAGAATTAAAATATTTCCCAGATATCCAATCCCTAAGAACTTACACTGCCACCAAACCACCTCTACATGAAACACTTAAGAAAGTACTAAACAAAGAAGAAATGGAAAAAAGAACAATGTTCTTCACAAGAGTACAGGAAAAAGAATAAAAAGCACATGAACTAACCCCAAAACCAAAAGAAAGACAAAAAACCAAGTGGAAGAACAACAACTCTATAAGAACTCTATGATAGGGACAAACTCTCACATTTCAATACTTAGCCTGAATGTGAATGGACTAAACGCACCACTGAAAAGACGTAGAATGGCAAAATGGATAAAATATCACCAGGCAACAATACACTGCCTTCAAGAGACCCATCTCACTAGAAAGGACATACACAGACTCAAAGAGGATAGGAAACAAATTTTCAGGCGAATGGAACACAAAAGAAAGGAGGAGTCATGATCCTAATTTCAGACAAAATACCATTTAAAAATGGCATTCAAAAATTTAAAAAGATAGAGAGGGCCACTACATAATGATAAAAGGTTCACTCCATCAACAAGAAATATCTATCCTAGACATATATGCACCCAACATAGGTGCGCCAACTTTCATAAAGCAGCTTCTAGGAAAACTAAAGAAAAATATTGACTCTAATATCATAATAACTGGGGACTTTAATACCCCACTCACAATCCTAGACAGATCATCAGGACAAAAAAATCAGCAAGGAGATCCGGAACCTCAATGTGACTGTGGACCAAATAGACTTAATTGATACCTACAGTACCCTCCATCCAAAGATCACAGAATACACATTCTACTCATCACCGCATGGAACGTATTCTAAGATCGAGCACATAATTGGCCATAAATCAAGCATAAGCAAATTTAAAAGGACCGAAATTCTACCAAGCACCTTCTCAGACCACAGTGGAATAAAAATAAACATTGACACCAACAAGGTCCCCCCAAAACCCACAAAGACATGGACACTGAACAGCATGATGCTAAACAACTCCTGCGTAAATGATGAAATCAAAACAGAGATCAAAAGATACCTGGAAACAAATGAAAATGAAGAAACATCTTACCAAAATCTCTGGGACGCCATGAAAGCTGTAGTAAGAGGGGAATTTATATCTCAACAAACACACATGAAGAAAATGGAAGGAACACAAATAAACAGCCTAGTAAGCCACCTAAGGAAGCTGTAAAAGCAAGAACGCAAAAACCCTAATTTCAGCAGAAGAATCCAGATCACCAAAATAAAAGCCTAAATCCAGGACATAGAAGATAAAAAGATAATACAAAAAAATCAATGAAACAAAAAGCTGGTTCTATGAAAAGATAAACAAGATTGATGATCCCCTTGCTAGACTGACCAAGGAAAAACAAGTAAAAAACCAAATAAGCACAATCAGAAACACAAAAGATGAAGTCACATCTGACCCTGAAGAAATACAAAAGATCATTAGAGACTACTATGTACACTTGTATGGAAACAAACTTGAAAACCTTAAAGAAATGGAGGACTTTCTGACATCACACAACCTGCCTAGGTTGGAACAAGAAGAAATTGAGACCATAAATAAACCAAAAACAATCAAGGAAATCGCCTACATAATAAGAAAACTACCTACCAAAAAAAGCCCTGGACCAGATGGATTTCCAGCAGAATTCTACAAGACATTTAAATAGGGAGCTGATACAAATCCTACTGAAGGTACTCCAGGTGATTGAAAAAGATGGAACTCTCCCAAATCATTTTACGAAGCCAACATCACTTTGATACCCAAGCCAGGTAAAGATCCAGCAAAGACAGAGAACTACAGGCCAATATCTTTGATGAACATAGATGCTAAAATTCTCAACAAGATCCTAGCATACCGGATTCAACAACACACCTCAAAAATCATCCATCATGACCAAGTAGGCTTCATCCCTGGGATGCAAGTCTGGTTCAACATTCGTAAAGCAATAAATGTAATTAAATACATCAACAGATGTCCAAACAAAACCACATGATTATATCATTAGATGCAGAAAAAGCTTTTGATAAAATCCAGTGCCCCTTCTTGATAAGAACCCTCGAACATCTAGGCATACGGGGAACATACCTAAAATAGTAAAAGCCATCTACCAGAAACCCACAGCCAGCATACTCCTAAATGGACAAAAATTGGAACCAATTCCCCTGAAAACGGGAACTAGACAAGGATGCCCACTCTCACCCCTCCTGTTCAACATCGTATTGGAAGTCCTGGCTCAAGCAATCAGAGAAGAGAAGGCAATCAAGAGTATCCAAATAGAAAAAGAGGAAGTCAAGTTATCTCTCTTTGCAGATGACATGATTGTGTACCTTGAAAACCCAAGAAAATCTGTCAAAAACCTCCTTACACTGATAAAGGACTTTGGCAAAGTCTCAGGATCTAAAATAAATGTGCAAAAGACAATCGCATTTCTTTACACCCAAAATAATCAAACAGAAACCCAAATAAAAAGCACAATTCCATTCACAATAGCCACACAAAAAAATGAAATACCTTGGCATCTTCCTAACCAAAAATGTGAAAGACCTTTACAATGAAAACTACAAAACACTGCTCAAAGAAATCAAAGATGACACAAACAAGTGGAAAAATATCTCATGCTCATGGATTGGAAGAATCAACATTGTGAAGATGTCCATCCTACCTAAGGCAATCTACAGATTTAATCAATACCCATCAAATTACCAGCAACATTCTTCTCAGAGCTAGAAAAAAAACAACACAGGAATTCATATGGAGACACGAATATAAACCAAGAATAGCCAGAACAATTATCAGCAAAAAAAAAAAGCAGGTGGTATCACATTATCAGACTTCAAACTTTACAATAAAGCTACAATCATCAAAACAGGTTGTTATTGGTATAGGAAAAGGCATATAGACCAATGGAATAGAATTGAGATTCCAGAAGCAAAACCTGAATTTTTCAACCAACTCATCTTCAACAAAGCCCCCACCACCTACCACTGGGGAGAGGAGAACCGATTCAGTTATTGGTGCTGGGAAAACTGGCTGACCACATGCAGAAAATTGAAACAGAACCCCTATCTATCCCCATGCACAAAAATTAACTCCAAATGAATCAGAGACCTAAATGTAAAACCTCAAAGCATAAGAACCTTAGAAAAGGAAGGAAATACCCTCATGGAAGTCGGACCTGGCATCCAATTTCTGAACAAAACCAAAACCCACAGGCCATAAGAGAGAAGATAGACAAGTGGGACCTCATTAAACTGACAAGCTTCTGCAAAGCCAAAGAAACCATCAAGAGAGCAGGGAGACAGCCTAAAGACTGGGAAAAAATATTTGCCAACTCCAGGTCTGACAAAGGCTTAACATCTTGGATCTACAAGGAACTCCAATGTGCTGAAAAGAAAAAACATACAACTCCATTATAAAATGGGCAAAAGATATGAACAGACACTTCACCAAGGAAGACATCCGAGCAGCCAACAGACACATGAAGAAATGCTCAACCTCACTAATCATCAGGGAGATGCAAATCAAAACCACACTGAGATACCACCTAACTCCAGTCATAATGGCCATTATCAACAACTCAAAAAATAACAGCTGCTGGAGAGGGTGTGGGGAAAAGGGAACACTTCTACACTGTTGGTGGGAGTGTAAACTAGTGCAACCTCTGTGGAAAGCAGTGTGGTGATTCCTAAAAGCTCTAAATATCGACCTCCCATATGACCCTGCAATCCCCCTACTGGGAATATATCCTGAAGAACTCAAATCACTCTGTAAAAAAGATACCTGCACATGTATGCTTATCGCAGCATTGTTCACAATAGCAAGAACCTGGAAGCAACCATGCTGCCCATCAAAAGAGGACTGGATTAAAAAAATGTGGTACATATACACGATGGAATACTACACAGCTATAAAAAAGAACAAAATCATGAATTTCACAGCAACCTGGATGGAACTAGAGTCTATAATACTGAGTGACCTCTCACCTAAACAAATATCTGAGTATCACATGTTCTCACTCAAATAGAGAACCTTGATCATCCAGTGTAATACCATAAGAAAATGACTGACGGTGGTGGGAATCTATGGGGGGGGTGGGGAAAGGAGATGGGATTAATGGTAGTAAATATCTGTTGGGGACAGGGAGACACCTCTTATCAACAAGGGTGCCTGAACGGAGCATATTTGTATACCTAGCCCTTAACTGTACCCCACAATATCATATTTTAAAATATTGATTATAAAAAACAGTGCCCTCATATTAACCCTTTATCAGAAGGGCCAAGACACCAAGGGCCAGTTTATCCCTGAATCACAAGGCAATATTCTCCAAGAATTTAAGCCTCTGTCAGCAAAAGTAATACTGTTTGGAGATGGGACAAAAGATAAACCTATGTTCCAGATGAGACCTGGGGAATCTGTTTTCAATTCCAAAACATCTTGGTTATAGCAGCAATGAAAATATGCCTTCCAGCCTCCTGCTGATAGAAAAAGAAATTGACAATTAATGGTTCAGCTAGCTCACAGAGAATCTACTTTAAATAAAAGGGCATATGGCTCAAGATGAGAATATATGTGAACCTGTCAGCAGAAGCCCATGGCCTGGCCATCTGGTCAGTAGACTATGGAAAAAGACTAGAGAGTCAAAAGCAAGAAGTCTATGTAAAGGCTTATCCGTGGAGAGGGCATGTGGATTTCACATTGCTTGTTAAAACCCATGACAGAGCAATACCCACAGAACACTCACTGAACTACCAAATAGACAAAATGGCTCTGCTAGTTTTCATCAATCAGCAAGTGAGTACAAAACATGGTGACAGAGATGAAGGTTTTATATGTGACCAACAGCAGGAGATGCCAATAGCTACTACTGTTGCTGCCTCTGAATGCACAATTGGTCAGAGATAAACAACACGTCAAAATATTGAACTCCAATAAGGAAACTGACATACCACTTGGTAGCAAGTTGACTATCTTGAACCCCTTCAGTTCTAGAAAATCCAGTGATACCAACTCCTAGGAACAGATACCTATCTTCCTGTAGGTTTGTCTTACCTGCTTAAGGAGTCTCAACCACTGCCATGCGTCAGAGTCATTTTCTCCTTCCACAGTCATGGAATTCCACACAGCAAGGCATATCATCGGTACCTGAAATCACAGGGAAAAAAAGGTGACTAAAGTGACACTTGATAATGAGGTCAACTAGTCGTGTAAATAGCATTATTCAGAAGCAGATAAATTCAAAAGACACCAAAATAGACAAAAAGCAATGCAGAAGCACTAACTTAGTAAATTTACTGAATATTTGGAATGCCCTCATGATGCAGTACTACTTTCCAGAAACACCTATATAACATAGTGTCTCCACTAGGAAGACACTACATGGATGCAGGAAGCCAAAGGTTAAAACAAGCACAGTCCCATTTTCCCTCACTCCAAATAAGCTAGCCACTTTCTGACTCATCCTTGTGGCAGGGATAAGTGAATGACCAGCAGAATTAGGTTAGGTTTTACACACCAAGAGCAGTAAGATTATCAGTGGAACCCAAGTGCTCCACTTGAGCATCTCCTATTCTTTGCCCCATTGTAACTCTGAAGCATTAAGTGGGCCCATCTTTAAAAAGTATTGACTCACTAGGAGGTTCAAACATGTCAAGATGATGGTTTGAGTCACTCCATCACGTAAGCAACAACCCTCAGCTGAGGTGGCAGCTGAGGACAAAGGGAATTTAGAAGGATAGTGCAGGAGGCAGAAGATGAGTATCAGTTGTGACCCAAGATCAACTCCAGCCCCAGGAGCTGCATTTTCATCCCACTGGCATCCTCTTCAGTTTCAGGAAGAGAGGATTATGGACATGGAGTCACTGCTCCATGGACCTGTGTGGAGAAATAGATCTGTGAACACGGGTCAACTGTGTGTTCATTAAACAACATACTTTCCAACTGGTGCTTAAGTAAAGCTGGGATGCTGAGGCAGCCCTGTTTAGGACACTTGGAACTCCAGATTGGCAATTTGGGCTCTGGTTCTTGATGCCTGACTTCACCAAAACACTTAGTATAGAACCTCAGTCTAAGACACCTCCTGCCTAATAATTCTTCTCTTTCCTTAATGAAGTCAGATGTGCATTGTGGTCTGATCATCTTCCCAGGCTCCCAGAGCTCCCTCCTCAGTTTCTCTCAAAGGACTTTGTTCTCAACCCCAAAACTCTGGAACACTTAATCCCACCTTAATATTCACATGTAAAATAGAAATAGCAATAGAAAATATTTTTATTTCAACTAACATGGTAGCTTTAAAATAAATTCAAGCATCAAAGCAAGCTTTCATGTACCTGTAGATACTCCCTAGGGGACTGCAGTAAAAGGAGAAAGGCCGTAGGCCTATGTCAGGAAGATGTCTAGGCCCATGCATGCATTGTCTTTACAGGATGGATGTTTACTCTATTTCATATGGATGTGGTATCTGAAGCATATGGTTCCTACCTTCTCCAAGTTACTCCCCACCTACTTTGATCCTAGTATTTTAAGACTTCCCAAGTTACCACATCTCATTTTCTCTAGGTCAATTATTTTGGTTTCCTGAGTTCTTATCCTCTCTTCTTCCCCCTGTAAGCACTATCTTTATGCTCTTAATCCAAGTGAATGTGTGACTTCCCTGGGAGTATCTACTTATGGTTCCTGTTGAAACCTCAAGAAGAGGCTCATCTACAGGTGTCCAACTCTGAGATGGTCAGAGCAGCCCACACTAACCAACAAGCCCAAAGTTCATGTTTGTTATGATTGGAGGCTCCTTGAATCCAGACTAACTGGGACCCAGGCAATTCCACCAAGTCTCACACAAGGTCTGGTGTTTCATATTGATACCACTCAGCATGCTGGTTCCAGTTCATTTAAAGCTTTCACACATTGCTAGTTGGCTTCTGTTTTTGTTTTTTTTTTTTACTGATAATAGATCCAAAGTTCAATAATAGCAAGAAGAATCTCTTCGAGGAAAATGTGATTTTCACATTGGTGCCAGCTAAAGAGGAACCTGAAAAAAGAACAACAAACATTTCTTCAAATACAGATGTCACACTAAAGAAGCCTAGGAAGAACTAACTTTGCCAAAAACTGAGTTTAAAAAACCAAATCCTTCCTTTGCCCACTATTCATCTCTGATTAACAGCTGAAATACAAGCCTGCAGAACTGGTGCCAAATTTTACTTTATGTACCAATAATCAGGAAATGGGCTTTCTGAGGCTCCATGAATATGCTAACACAGAACAAAAAGCACATAAGGAACATGGTAAAGGTGTGAACGTTATTCTGAAACATCACAGACAGTCAAATTGTAGTCATATTTGATTGGCCATGGTGAAGACTGGAAGGCTTCGAGAAAGTCAGTGAGAGGAAGGAACTGATATATTTTAAGTGATAACATTGGCTCAGGAGGTCACATTGGTATTATAGGCAAGAACAGCCATGAGAATTGTTCACTCTAAGGTTACAAATTCACATTTCATTGCTTCTTATACTGACAACTTCTTGCTGCCAGCCTCTGGGGTCAGGTGGTGTGGCATAGGGTTTATGGCAAACTCTTCACAAGTGTAAAAGGTTGGGTTTGCCTGCAGTTTCGTGCAGGTCAGGCCAGGGTGCCTAACACTCCTCGGAAGATCAGTGTTCTCTTCCTGATACCAGGCTGTATTTTCCTATTCCCAGAACTGGCAGATAATGTTTTGCCCTGAATGTGCTGTGAAGATGAAAAGATTAGTGACAACAGAGGAGGAAAAACAACCTGGTTTGAACTTACCATAGGAGACCGTAATATGCCACCCAGAACATTATTAGGTTAAAGTGCATGAGTTTGAGCTGAAGGCAATTAAGAAGCAAATGCAAGGAAAACTCAGACATTTTGTAAAGCTCATAAAATAAGCTTTACCAAATACCATTTATCCACCATATGCTTACCCCTCCACAATGTGTCACCCTTGGAGACTCAACATCTTCCTTAACTTTCCACACCTCTGGAATTTTATTTTATTTCCTATACATAATCCAGAAAACCCTGATACTTCTTTACGGCTTCTAAAGCCTAAACTCCTCTCTTGCTCATGTTCATGAAATATAGGGCACTCAACACTCTAAATGGGGACCAGCAGATCCACTATATTGGCAGCTCCTCAGACATGTACTGCAATAGTATTAATGAGACTAAGCCTTCTGGGCACCAGTAATAGTAAACAGAGACCTTAACCTAAAGAAGAGTCATCTGGATCCAAGCTGCCCTAAAGGCTTATAAGAAACTGAGGGTATAGAACATACTAAGAAATGCAAGATATTCCTGAGAAAAATAGACTAGGTAGCAAAACACTAACCTGGATCCTATTTCTGTCTCCTCTACAATGTGACATAGTTTATTCTAACTTCAGAGACCTTAAACAATATTTTTTTTCAGTACTTTGGCATTCTAGACACTCATCTTACCCTCTGGCATAGTTTTCTGCCTTATATTGGCACCTCACCTAGAGAATTTTCTTTCTTTTATCTTTCCAGCCCAAACACACAACTATGTAAAAAGTCATAGTTAGGCCTACCTACTGAATCCTGGAAAAATCACTGCCCACTGTGGGCTTATCAATGGCCTATAGATTGGCTCCAAGAATCGACTTTACACATTCAGGGAGGATTCCAATACAGTCACCTAACTGACAAGGAGAGACCACTTTCCTACCAATGGTTTGCTGGGAATTTAATCATTTTTCTCTGTTCTGGTGCCTATTCTATGAGACCTGAAGAGACATTAAGTGCATATCCTGCTTATGTGAATTTGATGGTGTTTAAGAAAAATTATAAACAAAAATCAAAATAACTGGATTCTAAACCTAGTCTAACATAGAAGCTGAATTACCTGAAGGAAGCTGTTTGACTTTGAAATCCAGATTTGGTAGCATGTAGACCTTAAGATCCCAGAAGGAAAAAGCATACAGGACTCTGGAGGAACTGTCTGGACTAAAATAAAGCATTATAAATTAGTGCCCTTTCTTTAAATGTTCCAGGTTTTCTGGAAGAGCAAAAGACTCAAACGTGTCATTAATCAAAGATCAATCATGAAATTCCATGATATCTGGTATCTGAGATTGCCCCCTGCATATTTATTGTATGACTGGAAAAATATTTCTAACAAAAAGCCACTATACAAATTTAAAATGTCCTAAAATAAACCCGTAGGTGCACATCAGCAAATCCAGATGCACTTTCATGCCCAAGAAGATGCCAATGAGCCACTGTCTTCTCTGCCATGTCCCAAGAAGACTCACATCTCATGTCACACTGTGTGATTTGCTGTGTTTTATCACCTGTCACCCCAAACTAAGGATAAAAATCACATGAAAGAAACTTACAAAAGCCCCTGTGTTACTGGAAAAGTGGTATGCAATAAGACATACTGACAGGAAAAATAGATTACAGATTAAGGTTCTCACTTATTGCTTCAAGTGGCATGTTCTTTTTATAAGCATAAGAGAACAAACATGAACAGTGTTGATTGTGAAGAACACACTTAGAAAACGTACCATCCTCCACTACTGTGACTCTCCATCCACTCTTCAAATGTTTGCCATTGACACATAAGAAAAGCTGACTCTGGCTTCTCTCTGACCTTTGCTTTAGCCCTTTAACCTCTCTTCTTACACTTGGTCCTCTTGCACCTGAACACATTCTATGGTGAGTCATATGTGTCCAAGACAAAAAATGTGTCCAAGACACATTTTTCCTGTAGCTTAATCCATCCCCTACCCAAGAACTGCCTCTAACCAGAGCTTTATACACTGGATATCCCTATAGGACCCTATATCCCATCCCTATTGATTCCATCTCTCCAAAATGAAACAATCTGTGAGAGAGTTGTTGGTGGTGGGTCTCTAACATCTTTGTGAAGTTTAGGAAGAGATTAATTACAGGGACAGACTACAGGATATTACAGAACTCTTTCCACTCAGAAGAATAGCATATTCATTCTCATTAGTAATAAGCTATTTTGTCACTTTCTTGTTGACTCCCATCAGGACATCAGTACAATCTGAGGGTGTGAGTATTCCTCAACTTGAAGAATTTAATTACTGCTGCTTGTTATATTTGTATTTTTCTAAGTTGTATTCATAGCACTTTAATATGTTTCTGTGTGTGGACCTTGCAACAAACCTGTGTGGTAGGCCACACAGGTCTGAATAGCTTAGTTTGACAATTGAAGAAACTGAGCTCAGATTATGCTCTTTGCCTAAGCCCTCATAACTGGTAATGGCTTTGTGTATTTAGAACCCAAATATTTTGCTCTAAATCTAGTGCTTACTCTATGTAGTTGTGTACATATTGACAAATATTTATTTATTCAAATAAAAAGTATGTGCAAAAAAATTGATCATTGAATTTCAAGAGAAAATTGAAAGCCAACACAAAGAAATTTTTAAAAACTATTCAGGACATGAATAAAAGTCTCCAAAGAGATAGACATCCTGAAAGAAAAAGCTGAAATTCTGGAAATGAAAGAAGCATTTAGGGAAGCACAAAATACATTGGAATATTTTAACAGTAGACTAGAACAAGCAGAAGAAAGGATCTCAGAACTTGAGAAAAAAGTTTCAAATTAACCCAGTCAGGCAACAATAAAGAAAAAAGAATCAAGAGAGTGGGACAAAGTCTCTAAGAAAAATGAGATTATATAAAACAAACCTAAGAATCATAGATGTCCCTGAGGAAAAAAGAAAGCAACAGGTTTGAAAACCTGTTGGAGGGAATACTAGAAAAAAATGTTTTTAATATTATTATTAACTCTGAACATAAATGGTCCAATGCCCCACTAAAAAGATATAGACAGGCAGAATTGATAAACACACACATACACACACACACAACTTATCTGCTGCCTTCAAAAGACCCACTTAAATCACAAAGACTCCTATAAACTCTGAGTAAATGGATGAGGAAAAATATTTCATGCAAATGGAAACCAAAAATGAGCAGGAATAGCCATTCTCATATCAGATAAAACAGATTTTTTATGATGCCAGAGCCCCAGTTTCATAAAACAAATTCACTAGAACTAAAGAGAGAGAGAGAAATAATTGTGGGAGATCAACACTTCACTTGTAGTGGCAAAATGTTCAATCCAAGAGACCACCAAGAGCCAATTCCTATGAAAGTTCAAGAGGGTCTTTATTTGCAAGCTCAAGCCTGGACCTCTGTCAACAACTGACGCAGCAGAGTGCACCCAGAGGCCCCGACTTTTTAAGCAGACACCTTTTATCATGGTTACACAAAGGGAGGAGGAGTTTCGGGGGACTTTCCAGTCTTGTTACCATTTAATTGGGTAGTAACCTCTGGTGGTCAGCTCAATCATGGAGGATTGGCTAGCTTGACTCGGGCTGACCTTGGCCCTCTAGCTGGGGAAGTTGCAGAGATATCTGGAAACTTATGATTTCCCCCGGCACCTGATTGGTTGTTGCTAAGGGGAACGTGGGTCAAGGGAAGGGGTTGAAGCTTGAACTGGAGCTTTGCAGTTTTTCCCATAACTGAAACTTTAAACAGCTACAGGTTATGTTTGAAAGCAGAAAACTAAAATGGCTGTGCTATTGTCCACAAACCGATTACATATTTATTGGGTTATAGCATGTTTTTAACCCAAGTCTATGATATACTCTGTTATGGCCCTCTCATTCCCCTCTTCTCATGAGGGTAGAGTGAATCTAATCTTGGATTCCTTCAACATGCTGAGTTGTCCAGGGGCACCTGTTGGTATTGTTGTCTGAGGACCATAAGTTGCACAGTGTTTATTTTAGTTTTTATAAAAGTTATTAGCTTGTTTAGAATACATGGACCGAAGGTCAGCAACAGCAAAAGTATGATCACGGGGCCTATTAAAGCAGACAATAGTGTGGTTAACCAAGGTGAGTAGTTAAACCAACTTTCAAACCATCCCTGCCTCTGGTCCCACTCTACTTTGCACTTAGCCAAACCTTCTCATACCTTAGCCATAGATTCCTTTACTATGCCTGAATGGTCAGTGTAGAAACAACATTCTTCTCCCAGGGTGGCAAAGAGGCCACCTTGTTGGAGGAACAGTAGGTCTAGGCCTTACGGTTTTGCAAAACTACTTCAGACAGTGAGGTTAGGGAGTCCTGTAAGTGTGAAATAGAAGCTTCTATTTTTTTTAATGTCAGAATCTATTGCAGCCCAAAGGCTACTGTAATGATGGGACTGAGTGACTAGGGAGGTAATACCCGTTCCTGCCCTGGCAAGGCCTAGTCCTAGTAACATTGACAGGGTTATTGCAGAGACCAGTTCCCTCTTAGCCTGGGGGTGTTCTCCTTGTGTCAGTAACTGGAATACATCCTCATCAGTGTGGTACAGTATTTTCTGAAGTAACTGCACCAAGATGCAAAAGCCATCTTGAGACTGGTTGAGTACCTGCCCATGACAACACGGAGTCAAATCAGTGGAACATATCCACCATCCGTTCTCGGGGGGCAGGTGGAAGTTACTGGAGACTAGTGGGAAAGTTTGGGCACACAAGGACTGGACCTTCAAAGGTGGGCGGCCCACGCAGGTTCCATTCCCAGTGACTAACTATAGGGTCAGGCCTACAGTGTTTGGGGCCCACCAACAAGCATTGGAATCTGGGCTTGTGGTGTAGTTTCCTACAATTGCAAAGTCCTCATAATAGGGTGGCCAGGGATTATAACATAGCCAGCAGGACTGAGTTGCTTCAGGTTTGGTGGCATTGAGGAAGAAAAAAGTCTGTTGGAGCAGCTCACATAAGGGGCTAGGGGAGCTCGTGGGTGGCACAAGTCTCTTTGGGGACATGGATGGCAAGGGCGGGGACTGAGCTGGGTTCCCACAGTACTAGTCTCTCTCTGTATAGGTTTATGGGTTACCTGCAGGGGTGCTAGTATCTGGTTGGGTCCTACTGGCCAGACAATTAGATCATGAATAACCAACCGGATCATGAAGAGACTCCCATAGTCCTTCCAGGGAATTCTAGGCTCATCATATAGCCTAATTCCCCATATTTTCCCTAAGGTCCAGTCTTTAGCTTGTTGTTCAGCTTGGGTGAATTTTATGATGACAGGGTAGCAAAAAGTGGGTGCCAGACAGGACCCTCAGTGGCAGCTTAAAGGATCTCCCTGCACCGTGATTAAATCACTATTTTTGACCGGGGTCCAGTGTATATTGCCCGTAGAAACATATTTCCAGGATGGGCAATAAAACTGGGTGGGGTCTTGGCATTTTTTATCTTTATCATGCCCTGGGCATACATAAAATTTATAGTTATGGTAGGCGTTTTTACCACGTCTTGGAGCTCTGTATTTGGCTCCAAGGGACGGGAAAATGTCACGCCCCATTGCAAGGTCCCAGTCATGGTTGGTGTACATTTGGCTCAGGTCCCAAGTTAGGGTTGGGAACCAGGTGCCGGGGGGGGGCTACCGTGGAGGTCTGAAAAACAACATCACCACCTAAGGAGGTGGCTAAGACCTGCCAGGTTAGGCATTGGGGTTGGTGGGGGTTGGGGGCTGCCCAAAGAAGTTTAATCACTGTTATAAGGAAGAAGAAGGAGCTCAAAATAGTCTTAGCTTTAGGGGATTGTCCTTGTCCAGTTGGCTGTTTCATTTGGGTGCATAGTCTTTCAGCACAGCAGGGGTGTCAGCAAGTTTGATGTGGGTGTGGTGTATCCAAGACGCGATACCTTCCACCTTCAAGGCAGTGGGGGTGGACAGGATCACGATGTACGGTCCTTTCCACCGTGGCTGCAGAGTCTCGTGTTGATGTCGCCGGACGTACACCCAGTCCCCCAGTTGGTAGTTGTGGGGAGTTGGTGGTGGTCCGGTCTTATAAAGGGCTTTCAGTCTGGGCCACACCTGCTCGTGGACCCTTTGTAGAGTTTGGAGGGAAAAAAGGAGTTTTTGATCATCTGTATTTATTAATAATTCTGTCTTTAAGTTAGGTATTACCGGTGGTGGCACTCCAAACATGACTTCAAAAGGAGTAAACCCTAGCTTATAGGGTGAGTTGCGTACCCTATACAGTGCAAAAGGAAAGAGAGCCACCCAGTCCCCGCCAGTTTCCTGGATTGATTTAGTCAAGGTCTCTTTTAGAGTTCTGTTCATTCTTTCTACCTGTCCTGAGCTCTGGGGCCTGTATGCACAATGTAACTTCCAATCCGCCCCCAGTGCCTGAGCCACCCCCTGTATTACCTTAGAGATGAAGCTGGGGCCGTTGTCCAACCCGATTTGGACCAGGAAACCATACCTGGGCATCAGATCTTCTAGGAGCTTCTTGGCTACCACCTGTGCAGTTTCATTCTTGGTGGGGAATGCCTCAGTCCACCCTGAAAAAGTGTCTATAAACACTAGTAAGTACTTGTATCCGTACTTTCCTGGTTTTACCTCAGTGAAGTCCACTTCCCAGTATGCTCCTGGCCGGTTTCCCCAAAGCCTGGTCCCCGGGTTTTGTTTGGGATTGGTTGCGTTGACAACCTGACAAGCCTGACATTGATTTACAATTTGTCCGATCATTTGTCGACTGTTGGGCATAACCATGTTTGCATGGCATATTAATTCTTCCATATTTCTGGTTCCTATGTGGGTACTTCTGTGCATTTTTATAAGCAGTTGCTGACCCAACTGTTCTGGAAGGATGACATCCCATTTGCTGGTGGTCGTATCCCAGTGTTGGATCCACCACCAGCCATTTGAGAACATAACTCCAGGCTGCCCATTTATCCATTTTAAATCCTCCTCTGTATAATTTGGGCCTTCTGGCAGATCCCAGGGCCCAGGGTCTGGCAGTGTGGTCCCTAGGACATGGTCTACAGAAAGGGCTGCCGTTTTGGCCTCAGCATCTGCCAGACGGTTTCCCCGTGCCACTGGTGTGTCCTCCTTCTGGTGTCCTGGACAATGTATTGTGGCCAGTGCTTTGGGTAGCCAGAGTGCCTGTAACAACTCAAGGATCTCAGTTTTATTTTTGATAGCCTTTCCTTCTGCAGTTAAGAGCCCTCTCTCCTTATAGATGGTTCCATGAATGTGCACAGTTGCAAAAGCATACCTGCTGTCAGTATAAACATTTATTCTCTGCCCTTTTCCCATGACTAGGGCCTTAGTGAGGTCAATGAGCTCGGCTCGCTGCGCTGAGGTTCTGGCCGCAAGTGGCACTGCCCGTAAGGTCTCAGTCTCTGTAGTCACTGCTGCCCCAGCATACCTGGTTCCGCCCTGCACGAAGCTGCTGCCATCTGTGTACCAAGTTCCTTCGGCGTTGGTTAGGGGCCGGTCCTGGAGGTCTTCCTGTATTCTGTGGACCTGCGCCAGGATGTCCTGGCAGTTGTGCAGGGGGCCTTTCCCATTCAGGTCGGGTAGCAGGGTGGCTGGATTCTGAGTAGCCGGAGCCTGAAACAAGATTCTGGCTGGGTTTAAAAGGAGACTTTGATAATGAGTTAGCCGGGCATTACTTATCCATCTGTCGGGTGGTTGTTTTAGAACACCTTCCACAGCATGAGGGGTGGTGACATGTAGTTCTTTTCCCATGGCAATTTTGTCAGCATCCTTGACCATAGTGGCAACTGCCGTGATGATCCGTAGGCATGGAGGCCACCCGGCAGCCACGGAGTTTAACTTCTTTGACAGGTATGCCACTGGCCTCTTCCATGGCCCTATTTGCTGCAACAGCACTCCTTTGGCTATTCCCTTAGACTCATCAACAAACAAGAAAAAGGGTTTAGTCAGATCTGGCAGTCCCAAAGCTGGGGCTGACACCAGGGCTTGTTTAAGAGTTTCAAAAGATCTGTTCATGTCCTCTGTCCATGTGAGGTCGGACTTATTTTTGGTGGCCTCATATAATGGCCAGGCGAGCTCAGCAAACCCAGGAATCCGTAGGCGGCAGAAGCCAGCCAATCCTAAGAACTCACGTACCTGTCGTACATTTTGTGGTTGTGGAATTCTCAGTACCATCTCCTTTTGGGCATCCGATAGCCATCTCTGCCTGTCTTTCAGTTTGTAGCCCAGGTAACTTACTTCAGTTTTGCAGATTTGAGCCTTTTTGGCCAAGGCTCAATAGCCCAGAGCACCTAGTGTTTGCAGCGAATCTCTGGTGCCTTGCAAGCACGTGTCCCGATTTTCTGCAGCTAGCAGAATATCATCCACGTACTGCAACAGGGTTAGGGTGGTGTGTGTTACGGAACTCACCCAGGTCTTCATGTAAGGCTTCATCAAAGATGGTGGGAGAGTTTTTGAATCCTTGGGGAAGCCAGGTCCAGGTGAGTTGCCCACTGATCCCTCTTTCCGGGTCCAGCCACTCAAAGGTGAAGATGTCCTGACTCCGTGGGGCCAACGGTAAGCTGAAAAAGGCATCTTTTAAATCTAATACCATGTACCAAACCTTGCCTGGGGCCAGGGTGGTGAGGAGGGTATAGGGGTTAGGGACTGTGGGGTGTATGTCCATCACCCAGCAGTTTACTTCCCGTAAGTCCTGAACAGGCCAGTAGTCGGTTGAATTGGGCTTTCACACTGGCAGGAGGGGTGTGTTCCAGGCAAACTGACAAGGCAAGAGTGTGTTCCAGGCAGACTGACAAGGCCGCAATATTTCCTCATCCAGCAGCCACCGTATGTGGGGGGTTATCCCATTTCGTGCCACCACAGGGATTGGATATTGCCAGACCCGGGCTGGGTCCGCTCCGGGCTTCAGTTCCACAAACACTGCTAGCCTTTGTTTAGCCAACCCTATTCCTCCATTTTCTGCCCAGGCTAGGGGAATTTCCCGAAGCCAGTCCTGAATGTCCAATTCCATCTCCAGGTCAGGGGCCTGACACAGCCTGTATTCATCTTCTAATTTTAGAGTTAGAATCTGCAGGGGGCACCCAACTGAATCTGTTACTGTCACCCCGTGTGGCCAAAAGCTGAGATTTGCTTTCACTTTGGTTAACAGATCTCTCCCAAACAAAGGGTATGGGCAATCAGGAAGAACTAAGAACTCATGGGCGACCGTACCAGTGCTTAAATTCACTGTTCTCTTAGTGGTCCAGTGTGCCGGTCTTATCTCATTAGCTCCTTGAACCCATGATATTTTGTCTGAGAGAGGGCCTTGTGGTTTCAATAATACGGATCGCTCTGCTCCTGAATCCACATGAAAAGTCACGGGTTCCCCCCCTACCTCCAAGGTTACCCGGGGCTCAGGAGGGGACTCTGAGCCCTGACCTCCCTATTCAGTTACAAGTACAGTCACTTTGTCCTCAGGACGGCGAGGGCGCTTAGGGCATTCCTTTATGTAGTGCCCTTCCTCCTTGCAGTAGAAGCACTGATTTTTCCCTAACTTGGGGCAGTCTGGCTGAGGGTTCCCTGGTTTGTTGCCTGACTCAGAAGCCAATTTTTTTAGCCACTTCTGTTTTTCCTTGGGGTCGTGGGTAGTGGCAGCTAAGAGAATTTTGGCTAATCCCTTGGTCTACTGCCCGCTACACCTATCCTGGCGTTCTTCCAGACTCTCTCTATTGTTAAAGGCTTTCTCAGCCACCCCAGCAGATCCTGTAAACTTTTCTCTCCTAACCTTTCTACTTTCTGCTGCTTCCTTTTGATATCTGTTGCTGCCTGATTAACAAATGCCATGATTACAGCCACTTTGGTTTCTGGTGCCTCTGGATCCATTGGGGTGTATTGACAGAAGGTTTCCATAATACGCTCCAAAAATGTGGCTGGGCTCTCGTTCCTGTCCTGCCTTATGTTATATACCTTAGCCAAATTAGTGGGCTTACAAGCAGCTGCCCAGAGACCTGCCATCAGAGCCTGGCAGTAGACCCAGAGTTTCTCCTTACCTTCTGCCATGTTAAAATCGCATCCAGGTGGGGAAAGGGGAAAGGCTGCATTTATAAGATCAGGGTTGGTGGTGAGCTGTCCATCAACTCCCAGAACCAGCTTCCAGACCTCCATCTGGATTCTTTCTTTCTCTTCAGTGGTGAATAATACCTGAAGAAGCATCTGGCAATCATCCCAGGTAGGCTGGTGGGTAAAGAGAATGCTTTCCAGCAAGTTAATCAGCCCTCTAGGATTCTCAGAGAAAGTAGCAGTTTGCGTTTTCCAATTGTATAGATCACTAGTGGAAAACGGCCAATAATGCATGGGTTGGTTCCTGGCCTCATCTGGGGGCCCAGCCACTCTCAGTGGCAAGATCACCATGGAGTCGGCTGGGCCCACTCCAGGACTGGCCACCCTGGCGACTCTCCCTCAAGTCCCCGTGGCTGGTCCATTCATGTTTCTTTTCTGCCTCCACTCCCCGGCCACTTCTGGCTTTGCAGCAGCGGCTGCTTGGGGTTGTGGCGCTAGCAGGGCTGAAGGTCTAGGGGGAGCTGACTGGTACGGGGGGGGAAATTATCTCTTCCAAGTTAGAATCAGGGAGAACGGGGTAAAAGGGGTTCTTTGGGGACTTATGGAAGGGATTCTGCTTCTCCCAAGGCTGTGACAACACACTCTCCAGAGGCTCCAAAGGTTCTGCCCCCTTCTCCTGCAAAGTGAGCACTTTCAATGCCTTTAACGGGGTAGGAAGGTAGTGTTTAACCCAAGGGGGAGGAGATTCCACTATATCTTGCCAGACCAGTATATAAGGGAGTTGGTCTGGGTGTCCCTGGGAGCCTCTTTGGAGGATGACATTCTTGACCTGCAAGAGAACACTTGTTAGAAAGGTCCTTTCTCATGGCCAGCCTACATTGAAGGCAGGCCACTCAGTGGTGCACAAATTCCGGAATTTCTTCTTGTGAATTTCGACACTCAAATTGTGCGCCCTTTCCTTTAGCTCTGAAAAGTGATCAGTCATTACTGAACTAGGAGAGCTACTGGCAGAAGTCAACACTCTGAAGCTTAGACACTCCTGAGGTTAGACTTGCCAACCCACCAAACCAGCAACACTCTCAGGACTTGGCTTACCAGTCCATTAGAGCCAATACTCCTATGACTAGGCTTGCCCACCCATTTAGCTGACACTCACAAAGCCCAGGCATATCACTATGAAAGGGTAAGCTGAGGCAAAGTGGGCCGGTGCCACAGGACTAATGCAAACAATTGCATAGGAGAAGGAAGAAAAGTTTAGTATTCCTTTCCATAGACAGAAAGGGGCCAGCATTCAATAGGCAAGTGCGGCATCAAAGGCTGATTCTGGGTATATTTAAGGCTCTTTTGGGCTAAGGGAAAAGTTCAGAAGTTGTTTTCTTTAATGTAGATAACAAAAGTGACATGTCTTGTTTCTAGACATCCCCAGGCACTGGTCTCATGACTCCAGGTGGTGGGCTAGAGGTTGGTTATGGAAGACTGATAATAATACATCATTGTCAGAAACACAGATGCCTAGACCAATTAGAACTAGGCATGCTTAAGGGGCTAGAAATAATTACCAAGTTCTAACTCTGGGAGGCCAGTTTTACTTCTTGCTAATGATTAAGAGGTAAAAGAATAAGCTGGTCAGCAGAAAGGCTCAGCAATACATGATGGGGCCAGGACTGAGACCAAATGGCTGCACTACTGATAGGATTATTTCATCAAGTTCTTCTAAGATTCTTGGGGTCCCTACCTTTCAGACTGCTTGCCAGTTAATTAAGAAACTCAAATTAGCCCAATCAGAAATGAAAAAGGAGACATTATAACTGTTACAATGGAAATTCAAAAGATCGTCTGAGACTATAATGAACACTGCTATGCAAAAAAACTAGACAATCTATAGGAAATGGATAAATTCTTGGAAACATAAAAGCTCCCAACCTTGAATCAGGAAGAAATGGAAACACTGAACAGGCCAATAATGAATAGCAAGATTGAAACAGTAATTAGAAGTCTCCCAACAAAAAATCCCAGGACCTGATGAACTCACATCTGAAGAACAGATCTTCAAAAAAGAACTAGTACCAACTTCTAGCAACCAACCCCACCCCCAGATCAGGAAGGATCACTCACCAGTCATGCACACCCACAGGGCCGATCCTCCCATGGGAGGGAGCTTTCTCTTTCAAGTACTGAATGTGGACATGAATAAGGAGAGAACTACATGAAAGATACCCCAAGTCATTCTCAGTGAGAAGGTACCTGGGCTGCAAACTTCAAAACAGTAGACCAGCAGACAGGGGGCCCATCCCTCAACAGTTCTCTGTTGAGTACTTGCAACAGGTCTGAAAAGTAACCCTGCTGGCCTAACTATGGGAAAAAGACCTGCAGCAAAGGTGCCTTTTACAGGGTGGAGCACAGAGCAGAAGTTAGTGCCCCTCTCTCTCTCTCTCTGAGTGATCTATACTGAATGACAGAAAGGGACCTAGAACAAAGAGACATTAACTAACTTCAGAACAACAAAATCAAAGAGGAAAGAGAGAGGAAGAGTTGCTCTCCATAAATAAGGAAACATTTAAAACAAACAAAAAAACTACAAGAAATCCTCGGAGTCTCAAAGAGACAGCACCCAAAAAAGCCACTATCAGTACACATATTATGGAAACCCTGTCCCAGATGACAGTCACTGGACTCAGAAACTGGAGGGCTAAAATGAATAAAGAGAACTACAAGAAACTAGGAGCAAAACTCACTAAAGTTGTACAGGAAATAAAAGCAGAGCTGGCCGGGCACAGTGACTCAAGCCTGTAATCCCAGCACTTTGGGAGGCTGAGATGAGAGGATTGCCTGAGCCCAGAGGTTCAAGACCAGTCCGGTGCTACTTGGTGAGACCTTGTCTCTACAATAAATTTTTTAAAAATAGTCAGGCATGGTAGCACTTGTCTGTAGTTCCAGCTATTTGGAAGGTTGAGGTGCAAGGATTGCCTGAACCCAGAAGATCAAGGCTGCAGTGACCATGAGTGTGCCATTGCACTCCAGCCTGGGTGACAGAGTGATTCTCCAACTCACAAAAACAGAAAAAGCAGAGTTGACCAATTTCAAAAAGACCCATTCTGAAATACTGGAAATGAAGAACTACATCCTGGAAGTTAAAAACACATTAACAAGCATAGAAAGCAGAATCAGTCAGGCAAAGAAAAGAATATCAGATCATGAAGACCAAATTAAGGAACTAACACAGTCTGTCAAAAACAGGAAAAAGCCCAAAAAGAATGAA
Organism: Cephalopachus bancanus; assembly: GCA_027257055.1. Classification (NCBI taxonomy): domain Eukaryota; kingdom Metazoa; phylum Chordata; class Mammalia; order Primates; family Tarsiidae; genus Cephalopachus; species Cephalopachus bancanus. Next base: position 2,452,852 of record JAPVLO010000007.1, read on the forward strand.
CAAAGCCTCTGAGAGATGTGGAACTATGTCAAGAAGTTAAATCTATTCCTGAATGGTATCCCTGGAGCAGAAAGGAGAACTGAGAAGATCATGGAACAAGCATTCCATGAGATCATCCAAGAAAACTTCTCACATCTTGCTAGAGAGAGATCAGTCAAGTGCAAGAGATTCAGAGAACCCCACAAGGTATTGTTGGGAGCCAGCCATGGAGGCCCACTGAGCATTAGGGATCAGGGAGGGCCATTGACCCCAAGACCACTAGGATGCGTTCAGGAGCCATTGACCCCATTACCTCTCCCTTTTCTTGGCACTATAGCCTCCTGTTAGCTCAAGCATAAAAACTCCAAGACTGGGATGAATACAAGCTAACATTAGAAACTCATTGTTCCCATTTCCCTTTGACTGCGGTTTAGGCTTCCAGACAGGTCCTGGTTCATGCCAGGACTACATCAAAGAGCCCTAGTGCTGAGAGCCCAGCATGACCTTTGGACTGGACCACATTATGCAAAACTGGTTTTAGTCATTTTGTTTAAGTTCCATTGTGTGTGTTAGGATAAAGTATAGGAATAGATTGTTAATCATTATGAAAGTTAGTCATAGGTAAAGTGTGTAGAATAAGATAAATATATAGATTACCATTGATAAAACGGTATATTTTTAGAAATTGTATTAATACTTCTGAGGAACATTAACCAAGCATAAGGAACAGAAAGACAGTTTTGGGTTTGTTCTTCCTCATGCTTGAAGAAACATCTGGTGGGCAGGGGATGCCCCCATTGACATGGCTTTCTATTCACGTAGAAGACATGTGAATCTGACTGTGCAAAAATTAGGGGATAAAAACTCTCTGTATTTCTCAATAAAGGTCTTCTGTCACTTTAACAGCAGTCCAGTCCTCTTTCTTTCTCCCCCCTCTTCCTCATCTTCTTTTTTTCAGTCACCGAATCCGTCTCACCTCCAGAAACCCCAGACCCTGCAGGAGCAGGACTCCAGCAAGGTGTCACATGAGAAGATCATCCCAAGACACATAGTAATCCACCTTTACAAAGTAAGCATGAAAGAAAAGATTATAAAGGCAGCAAGAGAGAAAGGTCAGACCACCAATTGGGAAAGACCCATCAGATTTGCTCAAGGCTTATCTACAGAAACATACAAGCCAGAAAGGACTGGAGTCCTATTTTTAATGTTCTCAAAGATAAGCAATTCCAGCCAATAATTTCCTACCCCATCAAGCTAAGCTTCATCAGTGAGGGAGAATAAAATCCTTACAGATATCCAATCCCTATGAGAATATGGCACCTCTGGACCAACCCTTCAGAAGATGCTTAAGAAGGTGTTGAACAAAATAATGATCATACCCATTACAAAAGTATAAGCAAGCACAGAGTTAACAGAGTACACAGATCATTCACAAAAATTAAAATATACACATATCTAAATACAAAAATAAAAAGGAAGCAAAGCAATTTCCCTAAGAGCCCTATAACAGGGATAAACTCTCAAATTTCAATAATTAATATGAATGTGAATGAACTGAATGCACCACTGAAGATGCATAGATAAAATGGATAAAGAATAATAATCCAACATTCTGCTGCCGCTAGGACAGTCATCTCACTGCGAAAAACACCCACAAGCTCAAAGTTAACGACTGAAAAATGACCTTTAGGCAAATAAGAAAAAGAAGAAAACAGGGGTAGCTATTCTGATATCAGACAAAGCAGACTTCAAAGTAACAAAAGTTGACAAGGACATGGAAGGACACTTTATAATGATAAAAGGCTCAATCCACCAGCAAGAAATATCCATCCTAAACATATGTGCACCCAACACAGGAGCACCAGGTTTTATGAAGCACCTACTAAATAAACTAAGAAAGGATATTGACACACATTGGAGACCTCAATACCCTGCTACCAGCCCTAGAGAGATCATCAAGACAAAAACAAACAAGAAAATCAGGAGCCTTAACTTGACACTTGATCAAATGGATTTAATAGACATCTACAGAACACTCCACCCCAAAACCACAGCATATACATTCTATTCATCTATTCTATTCATCAGTGGAACATACTTCAAGATTGATCACATTCTTGGACATAAATCAAGTGTGAACAAAATTCAAAAGGTCAAAATAATATCATGCATCTTCTCATATTACAGTGGAATAAAAATAAATATCACCACCAACAAGATCTCTCCAAAACACACAAAACCTAGACACCAAACAACATGCTGAATGACTTCTGGATCAACACAGAAATCAAGATAGAAATAAAAATATTCCTAGAAAGAAACAAAAACAAAAACTTGTGTTATCAGAATCTCTAGGATGTCATGAAAGCAGTGTTAAGAGGAAAAATCACAACATTGCAAATGAACATCAAGAAAATAGAAAGCTCACAAGTAAACACCCTAATATCACACCTAAGGGAGCTGGAAAGACAGGATCATCTAAAACATAATTATAGTAGAAAAATTCAGATCACTAAGACAATGTCATAATTACAGGATACAGAAGACAAAAAATATCATAGAAAGGATGAACAATAAAAAAGCAGGTTCTTTGAAAGGATAAATAAGATTGATGTACCCCTGACCAGACTGACTGAAAAAAGAGAGAAACAAAACAAGGTCACAACTGACCCTGAAGAAAATCAAAAGATTATCAGAGATTACCATAAATATCCATGTGCAAATAAACTAGAAAATCTAAAGGAAATCAAGGGTTTTCTGACTTTAAACAACCTACCAAGGTTGAAACAAGAAGAAATTAAAACTCTAAACAGACCAATAACAATCTAGGAAATCGACTCAGTCATAAGAAACCACCCCAACAAAAAAAAAGTCTTGGACCAGATTATTTCTCAGTTGATTTCAACAAGACATATAAGGAAGGGCTAATACCAATTTTATTGAAAGTATACCAGGCAATTGAGAATAATGGAATTCTCTTCATTTCATTGTATGAAGCTAACATCATACTGATACCCAAACCTAGCAAAGACCCCACAAAGAAAAAGAATTACAGGCCAAATTATTAAGATTCTAGTAAATCAGATCCAATAACACATCTCAAGGATCATCTACCATGACCAAGAGGTAGGAATGAAAGGCTGGTCCAACATTCAAAAGACCATAAACATAATTAAGCATATTAATGGATGTAAAACCAAGAGCCATGTGATCATCTCATTAGACACAGAAAAAGCATTTGACAATATCCTTTTTGATTAAAAAATCCTTGAACACTTAGGCAGAGAAAGAACATCACTCAAAACAATTAGAGCCATCTATAATAAACCTGCAGCCAATATTTTGCTCAATGGGCAGAAACTGGAAGCAAATCCACTCTCATTCCTCCTATTCAGCATATTTCTGAAAGTCCTAGTCAGAGCAATCAGACAAGAGATGAAAATCAGGGGTATTTATAGGAAAAGAGGAAGTTAAGTTATCTCCCTTTGCAGACAATATAATTCTATACCTAGAAAACCCTAGGGAGTCTGTCAGAATCTTCCTCACACTGATAAACTACTTTGGTAAAGTCTCAGGTTACAAGTTCAATGTTCAGAAGACATTTGCATTTCTCTACACCAACAATGAGCAGGAGGAGAACCAACTAAATAACACAATCTCGTTCACAAGTGCCACACACACACACACACACACACACAAATATACCTTGCCATCCAACTAACCAGAGGAGAGAAAGACCTTTTCAATGAGAATTACAAAACATTGCTCAAAGAAATCAAAGATGACACAAACAAATGGAAAAACATCCCATGCTCATGGATTGGAAGAATCAATATTGTCAAGATGTCCATTCCACCTAAGGCAATCTACAGATTCAATGCAATACCCATCAAATTACTAACATCTTTTTTTCACAAACCTGGAAATGACAATACAGAAATTCATATGGAAACAAAAAAGAGCATGAATAGCCAAAATAATCCTCAGCAAAAGAAACAAAGCAAGAGGCATCGTGCTTCCAGACTTTAACTTTATTCAAGGCTACAGTAACCAAGATGGCATGATACTGGTACAGAAATAGGCACATAGACCAATAGAACAGGACAGAGATTTAGGAAGAAAAACATGGTTTCTCTTCCAACTTATATTTGACTAAGCCACTAATAACAATCATTGGGGAAAAGAGATCATATTCAGCAAATTGTGCTGGGAAAATTGGCTAACCACGTGCAAAAGAATGAAATTGGAGCTCTACCTATCACCATATACAAAGATCAACTCAAAATTGATCAAGGATCTAAATGTTAAACCTCAAACTGTAAGAATTCTGGTTTTAAAAAATGTAGGAAATACCCTTGTTGACACCAGAGAATTCATTCATAACCAAATCCCCAAAAGCAAATACTACAAAAGCTAAGACAGACAGATGGAACCTCATCAAGTTGAAAACCTTCTTGCACAGCACAAAAAAAATCAAGAGAGTAAAGAGACAATCCACGAATGGGAAAAAATATTTGTAAATTATGCATCTAACAAAGGCCTAACCTCCTGGATCTACAAGGAACTCAAAGAGAAAGGAAACAGTCTTAACAACCCAATTAGAAAATAGGTAAAGACATGAACAGACACTTCTCAAAGGAAGACAAAGGAAGACATACAAGGAAGACATACAAGCAACAAACAGACAAAATTGCTCAGCCTCACTAATCATCAGAGAAAAACAAATCAAAACTACAGTGAGATACCACCTAACTACAGTAAGGATCGCTGTCATTAATAAGTCAAAAAACAACACGTGCTGGTGTGGTTGCAGAGAAAGGGGAATGATGCTATACTGTTGGTAGGAATGTAAGCTAGTTCAACCTTTATGGAAAGCAGTATGGCAATTCCTAGAAGAACTAAAAACTGATCTTCCATATGATCCAGTAATCCCTCTATTGGGATTATACCTGGAGGACCATAAATCACTCTACCAAAAAGACACCTGCACACACATTTGTTGCCACACTATTCACATTAGCAAAAACATGGAACCAACCCTGCTGCCCGTTGAAAGTGGAATGGATCCAGAAAATGTGGTATATATACACAATGGAGTACTATGCAGCCATAAAGAAGAACAAAATCATGACCTTCACAGCAACTTGGGTACAGCTAGAGACTGTAATACTAAGTGAACAATCATAGAAAAAAAGAACTGAACATCATATGTTCTCATTCATAAGTGGGCCCTGATCACTAATTACATTAGCACCAGAGTGGGAACAGCAGTGGCTGGGGACTGCTAGGGGAGGGAGGGAAACAAGAGGGTGGGGGCACATGACAACACAAGGAGTACCTGGTCCACTACTGGGGAGTGAGGGCCAGCTAGAAGCCCAAACTTCACCTGCATGCAGCCTACTTATGTAGTAAATACTCACTTGTACCCCACAAATCTATAATAAATTTTAAAATAAAATAAGCAGTGGAACTTAACTAAAAACTTCTGCACAGCAAAAGAGATCAACAGAGCAAATAGACAACCTACAGAATAGGAGAAGATAGTCACAAACTATATGTCTGACAAAGGACTAATATACAGAATCTACAAAGAACTCAAACAAATCAGCAAGAAAAAAGCAAATAACCCCATTAAAAAGTGAGCAAATGACATGAACAGACTTCTCTCAAAAGAAGATATACAAATGGCCAACAAACATGAAAAAACACTCAACATCACTCATCAGGAAAATGCAAATTAAAAATGAGATAGCATTATACACCAGTCAGAGTGGCCTTATTTTTAAAAAATCAAAGAACAATAAATGCTGGCACAGATGAGAATAAAGGGAATGCTTATACACTGTTGGTGGGAGTGTAAATTAGTACAACCTCTATGGAAATCAGTATGGAGATTACTCAAAGAATTAAAAGTAGATCAACCATTTGATCCAGCAATACTACTACTACAAGATATCTAGTAAGGAACAGAAGTCATTATATAAAAAAGATACTTGTATCCGCACATCCATCACAGCACAATTCACAACTGCAGAGATGGAAAATCACCCTAAATACCCCTCAACCAATCAGTGGATAATGAAAATGTGGTATACACTATGGATACGATTCAGTAATCAGAAAGAATGAACTAATGTGTTTTGCAGCAACTTGGATGAGATTCTTCAATCATCATCCTAAGAGAGCTAACTTAGGACAGAAAACCAAACGCCACATGTTCTCACTCGTAAGTGAGAGCTGAACTATCTGCAAAGACGGAGAATGGTATAAAAGACTTAGAAGGTGGGGGCAAGGAATGAAAGGACAAAAAATCACCTACAGGATATAACAAGCACGGGTGAGGTGGTGAGTACTCTTAAAGTCTAGAACAAAATCTATTTATATGTGCCAAGCTATTGAAATATAAAGAAATGAATAGCAAAAGAGAAATCAGAGTGACAACCTCCTCAGGGGAAAAAAATACTCTTGCAAAATTGCTTTAATACAGTGTTTGAAATATGCTTTCACAGTAGAGAAGCTGTGAATAGCTGAAGTAACCTAACTCTCCCTCTTTTCCTGCCTCACTTTTTATCCCCTCACTGTTGCTGACCTGGGTTAAATACTTCTCTCCCCCAATAAACTAATACCCCCAAGTTTTCTCTCGGGACCTATTTTTTTGGAATCCCAGGTAAATAATCGCACAATCACAAAAGTCCTTTTAAGGAATCACAAAAGTCTCTACATTTAGCAGTAACATTCCATGCACTCGACTGCCTTGTCATTACAGTGTCAGGCAAGCATGATCCTAGGCACTGACCGTACAGCACTAAACAAGTCTCTGCCCTTCTGCAGTTTGTATTTAAATGCAAAGACAGTCAGGTAGGGATAAAGTACTATGAAGGAAACAAAGCAGGATATGGAGTGGGAGTGTGATGGGGAAGATAGCAGGGATATTTTCACTAAGGCTGCCAAGGAAGAAGGCAGATCCATAATTCACTCTAGACAGGCATGAACTCCGATCGCATGACCACATTTTGCAATACTGACTTCTAATTCTCATTTTATTTGGGACACTCAAAGAGTTCTTGTGCACAGATCTAGTATTTGTAGAGTCTGCATGTGTGGGTTAAGCTTTAGATGAAAATAAACTTAGTAAACTTTACCACCATTGAAGGATACAGTGTCAGTGATACAGGAGAAAACACATCTTGCAGTACGAGAATTTAGGTGATCTGAGACTCCTGTATATAAGGTCTTCATTAGAGCCATTAGACAATGAAAAAGCAAATCCTTCCAGATTCTGAATCCTTCCAGTATATAAGAGGGTCCTGCCTCACTGTGACTTCTATTTTTTTCAACCTAGAGTCAAGAGAATGCCCAATTTGTTGATAAAAGTTAGAAAATTGGTGCACAGGGGCATAATTTTTCTGCCGTTCATCCCTAAATATGTGTGCATTTAAGATATAACCCATTGTATTAAAAGTGCTTTGTCATACATTCTTTTGCTCCTAACTATCTTGTAGATTAGACATAATGCCTGACTGTGGGATCAATAACCAGGTTTGCAGAAGGAAAAGGACTCCTACAAAGTAACATGGCAATTAAGTAAAATGGGACCTGAACTCAGATCCACTCTAAGTCCAACTATCCACTCCATTCACAGTTTTAAACTGTCAAATAACAAGAAGAGAAAGCTTTCTATTTTCTACAGATTCAGTGTATCTGTAATAGTGACACATTTTTTACATAAAATAACAACTCTAAAATTTCTATCAATTTCAAAACCAGTCTCTTGTATTATGGTATCTTATTTGGATAATCACTTAACCATAGTATATAACTTTGCATGTATATTAGAGATTATGGACAGGGAATCCAGAAATTCTGGAAGAAAATGTCCCTCTTTCCCCCCATCCTCACTTTGTATCCTGGGTTGTAATAGGCCATCCAGTTTTGTAGCATAATTTTCAAAAACAATTATATAAGCTGATCCCATCTTCTTAGGGCCTGGATCTGCTTACACAGCAGGAGGAATAAAGTCACCAACTTTTACACAGCCTGGCTAATCGTGTAAATGTGTCCAGGCTTCAAATAATTTGAGCTTTAATTTAATAATGTAATTTAGTAATGCAAAATTAAAAGGGGAAAGATGTTTAATATTTAATACCAAGCTTTAAAAATAACCTGCTATCATTGCTATGTATCATGATACAAAGACTATGATGTTAATAAAAGAAAGTACAGAAAACACCTGGCATTCAAAAAGAAAGGCTGACATCTATACATCAACATAGCACCAACTCTGTGATACTTTTGTGCCCCTAGCACTTCCCATGAGATTGCATGGATGCTAGACTCTACTTGAGATTACATTCCTTCCTATCTCCTTCCTCAGGAAGTCCTATTAGAGGAACGTGCCCTACAACAGCATGGCAGACTTCTAACTGGTGGATGCTGGAAGTACTCACTGATCCATTGTGGAACAGTTTTCTCCTGCTTTATGAAAGAGGCACAGATTATGTCCCAACAAACTTATGATTATTTTTAAGCTAACAGACAACAAAAGAAAACTACAATAAGCCATCTGATAGACACTTAAATGTTATCACTCATTATTAGGTCTAATTCAGGAACACAAGTAGCCTCCAGTCTCACAAAATCAGACAAGAAGTTTCCTCAATGATACAGAGTTTTATCTGTTTCACAAACTGGAGAAGGGTTCCCAGTAGCCAGAACAAGTTCCAGGTAGAATACTTCAGTTCTGTCATGAGACCTTGAAGTAAGCATCCCTCAGGTCATTTTTCTGCAAAGAACTAGATTTAGGCCTCCAACTTCATGTCTTCACACCTGAATGTTGACACCAGAGCCACTCAGGACAGAGCCAGTTTAGGAGGGTCTGCCCTGGTTTGGGAATACAACATCTGTGTAAACTCTAGCTCCTGAGGAATAAAACCCGCCATAGGACTGTGGGTAACTAAAAACAGGGCTCACCATTAGTGGACTGGATAAGGAAAAACTGGTACAGATACATTGTGTAATACTATGCAGCCATGAAAAAGAAAAAAATCCCATTCTTTACAGTAACACAGATGCAGCTAGAGACCATGATTCTGAGCAAATTATCACAGAACAGAAAACAATACAAAGTGTTCTGCCTAATAAGCAGGAGCCAATCATTGCATGCACCTGAGTATGAAGATGGGAATAACAGACACTAGGGTACTCCTGGGGGTAGGGGGATGGAGAGAGGTAAAGTTGTAAACTACCCACCAGGTACCATACCAACCACATGCATAATGGTCTCAAGAGAAGCCCAAGCCTCACCACCATGCAATTTACCTATGTAACAAACCTGTGCATGTACCATTTGAATTTAAAAATAAAAAGGCAGGGCTTAGCCAAGGGCTAAGTGAGTGCTCATAGATCATGTGCTTCTGCAGTGTTACCTCCGCTAGAAGGAGTTGTCCGTTGAAACCCCACCTGTACCATCTATCACCCTGTGCTACTTAGGGAGTACCCATTGCCATGTTATAGTTATGGTTTCCATAGCCTAGATTTCCTCTCACATTCAAGGTAGCAAGTGTCAGGATCTTCGACAATGTAACCTGGAAGAGAGATTCACAAATTTAATGTACTTATGACTCACCTCTCAAACAGTATACCTGTCTCAGTAACCAAAAATGAGAGGAAGCACTCTGGGCACCAGAAACTTTCAAGTAAGCACAGAGGTCTTAGACCAAAAGAAGTTTTCTTCTTCTGTTTAGGGAAAATTGAGGGAGCTCGACAGGCTAGAAGGTTTAAGTAGTTTCTGAGAAAAGCACACTAGGCAACAAAACGCCAAGCTAGAGTCCCCTGAAAAAGTATTCTGCAGTTTCATGATGTACCATAGGTTTCCTCTAATTTATAGATATAAGCCAACAATTACAGCTCTTAATGCCCTATATAATTATTTTATCTCCACTGGTAGGTTTATTCCCTAGTGTTGGCTTCTCACCTAGGAAATTCCGTGTCTATCATCTATCTACTCAAAACATAAATGTCTAAAAAGCCAAAGATGGCTCTACTTCTTGAATCCAAGAAAAGCACTTCCCTCTATGGCCTTGTTAATGGTCTAGGGAGAGTCCAATAACTGGCTTTACACATTCAAAGATGCCAGGGAGAGTCTCAATATACAGCCCAACTGGTAGGAGGAGAGGAGATGACAGGTATCCATCTGCCCGCCCATGGGGTACATGGAATTATGTAGTATTTCTCTGTATTGGGGCATCTTCCCCTGAAGGAGGTACAAATGAGAGCTCTTCTTGTGTAAATTTAATGTTTTCTATTAAAATCCCTAGAACAATTCAGGTGAACTAGTTTCTAACCTAGTGTAACACCTGAGCTAAATGACCCTGGGGATGTTGTTTGCCTATGAGTTCCACACATGGTAACAAGCAGACCTTAGCCCTCAAGGAAGTAAAAAATCATATAGGATGCTCTAAGAACAACTTTGACTAATAGAAAGTGCTATATAACTATGTTCTTTCACAATTTACAACTTCTCTTGGAAATCCAAAAATTCAAATTGGTCATGAGCCAAAAAGTTCAAGTGATAACCACTCCTATCTGAAGTTCCCATTGGCACATTTGTTGTAATGACTGACAAAAGTTTTCTACCCAAAAGTGGATCTGTGGGTGCACACCAGCAAACCAAGCTGCATGCAAGAGCAGGAGGGATGGGGATGAGCTGCCATCTGCTGTGCTTTTCCCCCAACAAAGCCCATGTCTCATGTGTACATTGTTTCATTTGCTTTGTTTCATCACTTGTCTTCCCCACATGTGGAGAAAAATTAGTTGAGCTCAAGAGACCTAGGAAGGGTCCTATGTTTGAAGTAAAGTTGTATGCCATAAAATATGCTGAAAAGTGAAAGCACAGAAGACACAGCCATGTATGTATTCCTTCTGATTCCCTCTTCTGCTTTTCTTCTATGACCAATAGAAAAATGGGAACATGACGTTGGTTCTGGAAAAGATACCTTGGAGAACATGCTATTCTCCACCACAGTGACCCTCAGTCCACTCTCCAAGGTGTTTGTCATTGACACTTAAGAACTGACTCTAGCTTCTCTCTGAACTTTTGCTCTGTGGCCCTTCGGCTTCTGTTCCCCACTGAGGTTCTCTCTCCCCAAAGTACTTTCTATTAATATTTCCCACTCTCTGCTTTGAGATCCACTTTCCTTTTCTCTTAATCTATTCTCCTTCCATGGAACTACCTGCATCCAGGGCTGCATGCTCCAGCTATCTCTTTAGAATCCTCAAAGTTAATAACTGCTAGTTCTCCACAGAAAGTCTTCTCAGCAGCTGGCCAGCTGAGGATCTAACTGACCAAATTTCTTAGGAACTTAGATAGCTGCTGTGTAACTCAGTGCCCCTTTCTTCCAGTCAAAACAGTGAACTCAGTCCCAGTATGTCTGTTCTTGCCACTCACCTTCAGGGTTTGTCTGATTCCCCACAAATATGTCCAACTCTGCCAGACATGATGAGAGGGATGTGCAGGACCACCCACATCTGATATAAGGCATACAGGAACTCAGCAAATCAATATATAGCAGTGTCCTGGGGATTCAGATAACATCATTGCCCTAGATTGCAAAAACAACTTCACCAAAGAAGATCAGCTCAAATGTTATCATCTGCTTTTTAAACTCATCCAGCCTAAATAGACAAGAGAAGGGCCACAGATGCCTTCTGTCCCTTGGCTACAGACTTGCCTTCACATGTATTTCCAAGCTGAAGAGCCACAGATGCCTTCCGTCCCTTGGCTACAGACTTGCCTTCACGTGAATTTCCAGGCTGCCATTCTTTCTGCCAGGTGGGATAAGGTTGTGCTCCTTCTAAGAACATGAAAGGAAGAGCTTCTAATAGGAAACTCCTTGTACATATGGAGCCCTTCAGCTTCTGTTCCCCACTGAGATTTTTTCATTAATCTGAAAGGGTAACAGATTCTTGCTTCCCCAGAACCTGAGTTGCAGATAAAGTCAATATTTCCACTGAGATTTTAACCATATTAGTCTTTAATACTACCTGCCATATAATATTTTATCATGTTTGAGAGTAAATATAGAGTGAATAGCTTTGCCACAGAAGGAACACCAACGTCATTCTTTTGGAACATCAGAGGTAGCTTACTAGAAGCTCCTCTGGGATGGGAAGTTTCCTACTCCAGTGAGTGGGGACCAGGCCACTTTGTCACTCAGAATTACAGCCTTGGCTATCATCTAGGATCCTTCCAGTGAGGAAAAATTCTCAACTCTGGATACAGGTTGGCACCCTGATCCAAGAGGCTAGAAAGTCAAGTGTGTTGCATGACGTCCAAGTCCAGACCTGTTTGTAAACACTTCTGACAGAACTTTTCTTGGCCTTGGAAACTCTAACCCCTGTTCAAAATTGGAAGACTCACCCTCATACTAAACTCACTATGGGGAGTCCTGTGTAATAATAGACGTTTGATATAATTTGTTACTAAATAATAGACACTTGATATAATTTGTTACTAAATATATCTATCTCAACCTAAGAACAAAAGGAGATTTTCATCACATGTTGTCCAAAGGGCAAGAATGCCATCTCTACCACTACTCCCGTGACCCAAAACTTACAGCCACCCTTCCTTCCTCATACTTGACTTCATGAACATGGGGTCCACCAGCAGGCCTAGATGTCACAGGTGAAGAACCACTCACTAATAGGACGTGCAACACCCCAGAGCTAGCTTGCTTTCTTTTAACATGTACTAGTAAATCAGAATCGCACTTGACTTTAACAATTTCCTCTTTATCAGATAAAAAAATCTTCCTTGCAATGCTTATCAAAAATATCCAAACATCAAAGGCAGGTATGTTCCTGAAACACAAGCCTATGTTAGTGAGTACTTTAAAGGTCTGTTAGCATCATTAATATTGTCCTGATATTAGGAAAGAGGCTAACTTGTGTTTCAAATTATAGTAGATAGCATTCCTTCCAAATTCAAAACATCTTGGTTATACCCTGTTTGTGGCAGCCATGAAAATACCCCTCTTAGAACAGAGGGGAAAGCATTTGGCTGACAACTCCTGTTGTTTAATTGAGAATCAACTTTGTATGGAATGAGAAATGACCCATAATGAGAATATATACTGATCTCAGGGCAGTGGCAATCTTATTAGATAACTAGGTGGAAAAGAACTAGAAAAAAGACAGAAAAGGAGGTCTAGGGAAAGGTACATGAATGTACAAGACACTAAAAAGTTAAGATCACATTAAGGTCCCCAGCAAAGTACCCACCAAGAAGCACTGAATGAGCAAACAAACAAAAGGGATCTACTACTTTCAGCCAATAAGGAAATAAATACAGTGCCCATGGTGGCAGACATTGAAGAAACATGTGAGCCCAAAACATGGAGTGTCATTTTCGAGAGACTAACTACTGCTTCCTCTGAATGATGACTATCAGAGTGTGTTAGGAGCTAGCCATGGAGGCCTGCCTGCCTGAATTTTTCTAAATTCCCTACTAAAGTTATTGATGAAGACACCCCTTTGCTGGCTACGGCTACATCTCTGGCCATTCCCATGGCACCTTCTTTATGCAGTGATGATTTATCCCCTGATAATGAGATAGATTAAGAGGATGAGGCAGCCAAATATCACGAGCAGAAGTATCTTGATGATGTGATTAACATGTCTCTTTCTAAGCCCCCTGCCAAGGCTACATTAAGAAAATCAGAGTTTACACCTGAATATATGCCTACAGTTAAAACTCACCAGGTTGGTATACAGGGAACTGGGAGGGAGGCTGAGAAGGAAGGAGATTTTGGTTTTTCTTCTTGCTTTCTGGTGCTGTTTGAAACTAATGATGTGGGAAATGAAGCATCTCAATGGGAGACGTTGCCATATAAATTAATAAAGGAACTAAGGGACGCCTGCTCCCAGTATGGTCCTATAGCTCCTTACACAGTTACTATTATGGAGCAATTTGCTACCCGATGGATGACACCATACGATTGGCAGACACTTGTTAAAAGTTGTCTATTGGGAGGAGCCTATTTGCTGTGGAGAGCTGAATTTGAGGATCTAGCTAGACAACAGGCTGCAAAAAATAAACAGGGCCGACAGGCTGAAATCACCTTTGATATGCTTACAGGAACTGGGGATGAGGAAAATTATAGAGAAGATGGATAGGTCTGGAATTGGGTGCTCAAAAGGCCATTGTTCTTAAAGCTGCTGACCCAATTATCTGGAAAAACAATTAACCAATTTTGGGTAGAACAATGGCCTATGCCCTCAGAGAAACTTAAGGCAGTGAAGGAATTGGTCCAACAGCAATTAGAGGCTGGTCATATAGAGCCTTCTACCAGTCCTTGGAATACTCCTATATTCGTCATAAAGAAAAATCTGGTAAGAGGAGACTTTTACAAAACTTAAGAGCCATTAATGCCACTATGGAAACAATGGGGGTGTTGCAGCCTAGGTTGCTATCTCTGGTTGCTATACCTGTGACTTTTAACATAATAGTAATTGATCTTCAAGACTGCCTTTTTACTATACCTTTGAATTATGAGGACTGTAAAAGATTTGCTTTTAGCTTACCTTTTAAGAATTTTACACAGCCCTTACAGGTCAATGGAAAGGACCAAATATCCTTTTAACATGCAGGGGAGGATGTGCTTGTATATTTCCCCAGGACCTCCCTTCACCTATTTGGATCCTGGATCGCCTTATCAGACATGCCTAACCCAACACCTCCACCAAGAAGATACAGCCTCAGAAGACGAAAACAAATATCGGAGTCTTCAGATGAAAATGAGGAGAAAGTCTTGGTTCCAAGGATGAAACAACTCACTATTCGTCAACCTCTGCCGTATATTCCTTCGCAGTGCTCATCTCCATGACGTTCTTCTCTGCAACACCCATCACCTCGACATTCATCTTCTTCTCCAGTTCGCAGGCCTCCAATGCCCAAGCCAAGAAGATTCGCCTCTTCCACCAGGTGCTGCCATCCCCCCACATGGGGACAACTCAAAGTTTTGGCTCACGAGGCTGAGGATTTGGTTCATTCACAAAATGACTCTTTGAAGCCATCTACTGTTTTTGTTGTTATAGTGGCTATCCTTACTCTCCAGGTGGGTTGTACTAATGTAGATAGTAATCTAAATAGAATTTATGGGCCTATATGCCCAATCCTCCAGTTTTTCAGCCAGTTGCTTGGGATAATGAGGTAATTACCAATTACTAATTACCAATAATGAGGTGTTTACCAATTCGACTCAGTTACTTGGGGGACCAACTCTTTTTTCTTCCCAAACCAAAACTGTTACCAATAATAATTTCTCCTATGAGGGAAGTTCCTCTGCTTCCCCAATTTGTTTTAGTGATAATTCGGAAATGTTCCTATAGCAAGCCATTCTGCTTAAGATCTTCTATGAAAACTTTAACTACAAGCAGTCCTTCCCAATTCCCTGGCAAAAAAAGGCTCTAGACATAATTGGTTTCTCAAGCTATTAATTCCTGGAGGCTCTGATTCAATTTCGGCTATCAGGGCCTTACCTCTATTTAACATGCCTTCTTGTGTCTTTGACAATACAGAAAAGGACTTGTTACTCATTCAGCCAGATACGGGATATCCTGTTTGGAAAGAATGTGTGTATTCAGCAAAGATTATGTATTCTCTATCCAATTCTGGTATTTCCATTAGTGATTGAGGTCTTAGTTTGTGATCTTATTCCACTACTGAGACCCCCGGAGGCACGATTATCCCAACTAAAGTACATGTCAATGGATGGGTGCCTCCAATATTAACAACAATCATTGGTAATAAATAAGTTATTTAGCCTAATATTTGGAGGGCTCTTGCTGCAACTAAACCAGTGCTCTTAACCCAACCCATAGGAAAAACTCAATACAAGGTTAGAGCATATCCACAGTTACTCTATGTATTCTTGGCTACCAAAAGTTCCAATTCTCTAAATATAACCCAGGATGGATCAAAGTATAACATATCATGCAAAAACTGTATTCTTGCTAATTGTTTAACTGATTCTTCTTATAAAGGGTTTATGATTCTCAGACAACCTCCTTACTTAATGGTTCCTGTAAGTCTTCCATCCCTCTGGTTTGATGAATATGGTATAAAGGCATTGTATGAGGTTAATATGTTATTACAACGTTCAAGAAGATTCATAGCAACCTTGATTTTAGGTATTACTGCTTTAATAGCTGTCACTACATCTGTTTCATTTTCTGCAGTTGCTTTAGCTAAGGAAGTACATACAGCTACGTTTACAGATCAGCTATTTAGGAATGTTTCTTTAGCATTAGCTACCCAAGAGATTATTGACCAGAAGTTAGAAAGTAAGGTTAATGCCCTAGAGGAAGCCATTCTTGCTATAGGACAGGAGCTAGTGACTTTGAAAATCAAGCTAGCCTTACAATACCATTCAGAATTTAAGTGGATTTGTGTAACTCCTTTACAAGTAAATAAGTCTATCCATACTTGGGACAAAATTAAAAATCATATTGCTGGAATTTGGAATCATTCGGACCTGTGCATGAACCTCTCTAAATTACATCAGGAAATTCAGGATATCAGTCAGGCTGAGAAACAGTTCAAATCTACCCAAATAGCTCAGTCTTTTTTTAAATAATTTCTCCTCTTTCATCAGCCAAAAGTCCTTAATTTCTATTTTAATCAACATGGGCATTTGTGGAGCCATTATCTTATTGCTGTTATGTTTGCTTCCAGTCATCTTCCAAATACTGAAGAACAACATCAACCAACTGACTATGGAATTTCACAGCTTTGTATTAAAAAACAAAAAAAGAGGAGATGTAGGGAGCCAGCCATGGAGGCCTGCCTGCTGACAAGTTCCAGGGGGCCGAAGACCCTGGGTTGCAAGGCAAACCTGGGTAGCTGAGACCCTCACTTCTTATACTTTTGTTGTTAATGAGCTGGAAAATTCTGTACAGTCTGAAGATGAAAGATAAAATTCCACTCATGTCACCCCTTGCCCCATGCAGGGAGGCAGGAGGGGAATATGAGAGAATTACTTTCACTTTACCTGAACTTCCCCCTAAATTTTCAGGTCCCCGACCTCCTGGTGTTTAACCACACAATCATAGGATTAAGCATTATGGTTGGGAAAGTTACCATAGGTCAGGAGGTGCTCACTTTAATGTACGTAAGGGAATTCATTGGCCTTGCCAGGGAACTGTAGATGAACACTTTAATTAACATGTGTGGGTAGATAATCACTTGGTAGATTTTGTTCCTTCTGATTGGCAATTATTATCATTTGTGAGAATGCCAATGCACTAATTATGCTTATTTGAGCTTTAAATGTGGAATTTTATGTACACCTGAATAGCCATTTTTAATGTTATGTTACTTCCTGCTATTTGGATTAAGCACATACAGGATTAAAAATATAAGATTGGATTACTATAGCAGTTTAGTACTTGATGACTTTTTGAAACTTGGTACAGTAGATTTAGGCAGTAGGTGTGTTCTCTCAACCTTAAAAGGATAACAGTTAGATTAAGTACTTTAAAGATCACAGGACAATGACATCTGTGCATGAAGGAATTCACGTTAAATTGGTTTATTGGGAAACATTGCATATGAGTTGTTTGCTCTGCCTTTTGTTTTAGATAATGGCTTTTTAGGAAACATTCTGCCTTTTGTAAAAGTTACTGATTATGTTTAATCCTAAGAATTTTTCTATGATCACTCCCTTGTAAACATGGTATAAAAGCTCACTGGTAACTGACAATAAATGGCATCTGTCCTGCTAACACCAGAGTCAGGTGTCCGAAGTCTTCTTGCAATGCCTACTCCGTTTCTCCTTCAGGATACCCTGAACCCCACTGGAGCTGAACTCCCACAACAGTGACCTCAAACCCCCAACATAGCACTGTTTGCTAATAAGACCAGCTTACCACTTGGTAGCAAGTTGACTATGATGTCCCACTCACAGGCATGGAATTCCACACAGTAAAGCACCTTGCCAGTGGACTTGAGCCACAGAACAGGTGCAGAGTGAGACTTGGATCATTGGGTACATGGTTATATCATGTAACATATAAGGCCATTCAGAAGTAGACAGCCTTTGTCTCTAGCCTTCAGCACCCATTTCTTCCTTAAAAGCCCTGAGGTTTCCTAACATTCCACTGGAACATTTTTCTCAACCTAGTATTACATTGATTGCTATTGTAAGAATGAGGAGTCACTGAAGAAGCGTATGGAGGATTATGCGTTGCAGTTCAATAGGGACAATCAGAGGTACCATGCTCTCAAGGCCCATGTGAAGGAGAAGCTCAAGCTAGCAAATGAGGAGATCACCCAGATCCACAGCAAGGCCCATGATGAGGCTCTGGCCTTCCAGGTAAGCCTCAAAAAGTCACAGCTGAAGACCCACTGGAGAAGATAGTGGAGTAGAGGACCAGAGAAGACAATGAGCTGGCCCAAACCTGTGACATCATCCCCTGGATAGAAAATCTCCGACCAAGACATTGCCCGCCATCCTGTCCATCTGTCTGGTTCTCTTAGGTTCTGTGTACTTTCATCTGAATTTCATTTTTAAACTAGATTGTTTTCCAACAAAGTAATTATTCCCTGAAGTTTTGACCCTAAAAAAATCACTTCCTATTGCTCTTAGAATTCTTTCTGCCTTGGATTCCCCCTTTTAATTCATGCTACTTCCAAACTCCTAACCAAGTAGGCTAGTTACCTTTGAGTTATTTTGTGCCCTACTTTTCATTACCACACTTTGGTTTTACTCATTGATTCAATTCCTTCTTTCATTCAACATGTGTTTGAATATCTATTCTGTGTACTGCACTACTCAGCAAGAATACAAAAATATATAAGCTCATTTCCATAAGGAAGCTCATAATCTATTTGGAAGACAAACTTTGGGAAAAAAAGCATAATTCAAATGTAATGCCACAGGTGCTATAATAGTGATATGTCTGTAAAACTATGAAAGCCCTTTTATTGAGTTCCTACTGTTACCTCATTGGTTATTTTATCATCAGATCATCTCAAAATTTTTTTTTTTTTGAGTTGGAGTCTCACTCTGTCGCCCAGACTGGAGTGCAGTGGCCGCTTCTGGCCACCGCAGCCTCGACCCGCTGGGCTCTGGCAATCCTTCTGCCTCAGCCTTCCAAATGGCCGGAATTACAGGCATGCGCTACCACGCCCGGCTGATTTTTTGATTTATTGTAGAGATGAGGTCTCACTGCCCAGATGGGTCTCGAACCCGCGGGCTCAGGCAGTCCACTCACCTCAGCCTCCCAAAGACGCGGGATTACAGGCTGAGCCACCGAGCCCGACATCTCAAATTTAAAGATAAGAAAATTGTAGCCAGGTGTGGTGGCTCAAGACTGTAATCCCAGCACTTTGGGAGGCCAAGGTGAAAGGATTGCTTGAGCCTGCAGATTTGAGACCAGTCTGGGCAAAAAGGTGAGAACGTCTCTACAATAAATCAAAAAAATTAGCTGGGCATGGTAGTACACATCTGTAGTTCTGTCTACTTGGAAGGCTGAGGTGGAAGGATCACCAGAACCCAGCAGGCTGACACTGGGGTGGCTGAGAGTGTATCACTGCATTCCACCCTGGGCAACTGAATGAGACTCCAACTCAAATATATATATAGGTGCCTGCCCACCAGACACCTGATCTTGCAAACCAGCCATTAAAGTCTCGCTTCTGCTGCACTCCATGCCTCTGTGACCATCCTTTGATTTTGGACAGAGTCAAAAGAAAAACGTTTTCTTGGAGATATTTACAGTCTTTCACAAAGAGTCCAGAGTCTGCCTTCAGTGAGATGAACACCATAGTCCTCCATGAACCTGAAAAATTCCTTATTATGCAATCCAGGGGACCAGAGGGCTTAGAAACCCATGACCCCATATTGTTAAAACCAGTAAATGATAGGAGGCACCTAATGAGGATCAGACCCCCAACCATGAGAAGATAAGTAAAGGCTGATAGAAATTTCTGGCCTGTTGACCAATACAAAAGGGCAACAGAAGCAAGCCCTGTGGCAAAGAGCACAGCAAGAATGCAAAGCAGGGAAAGAGGCCAAGGATGTCAGGGATATAAAAATACCATAGGCAGTTAGAAGTCAAAGTGGGTACCCAAACAGAAACCAGATACTAAACCGAGACTCTGTTTAGCCAACATCTTGGCTTAATGAACAATTTCTAAGGAGTGGCCTTCTCAGGCAGAGGATGGACAGGTCATGAATTCTGTAAACACATAACAAACAATGAGTAAACAACAAATAATTAAAACACAATGACAGACAGGGTGCATCCAGACCAAGTCAGAAGAGTTACAGATTCCCAGAACAACCTCACGGCCGAAAACCAGAGGACTCAATTCAGCCAATATCTTGGCCTAATGAATAGTGTCCAAAGGGTGACCTCATCAGGCCATGACTCCCTTAAACAGAATTGTGGCCACAAACAGAACAAAACAGATTTTTATCAGTAAACAGAACAAATGCTTACCTCCTAGGAGAATGCAGACGGACTCAGGTTCTTTTGGGGGGGATAAGCTGCCAGCAGTCATTCCACCTTCCTCCAAGCCAGATGTAAAGGTCAAGGGACCCTGATATGTTTCAAGAGGTGCCTCCTCTACAACCTCTCCACCAACCTGGGGAAAACCAGAGCAAGGCTGCCACTCGAGTTAGTGATTATCTCACTGGAGCCTCCAAATGTTACAGCCAAACTGCAAGAAAGGAGAATCACCAGCACACCGAGGTAGAATTATGAGTCCTTCATTAATGCATGGTAAAGAGTAGGCTCATGCCAAGAAAGCTCTCGACACTGAGCAAAATTAGCAAGGAGTTTATAAAGGCAAAAAACCACAAGTGGGCTACATAGCAGGGGGGTGAGGGTACAAGGAACTAAAAACAAAAGGGAACAAAATATAGGAAGAAGATATGGGGATGTGGCAAGGGGAATTTTGCAGGGAACAATTTCTTGGCATAACATTTAACTTCAGCTGACAAAACATACAATTACACAGAACTTGTAGCTAGGGAGTTTTCAAATCATCAGCTCAGGGGAACAAGGCAAAGTGAACAGCTCAGAGGAACAAGGCTATGGGTCTGTGGTCATGGGAACATTGCAACAATCACACATAAACAGTGGGGAGGTCATTTTAGGTCAAGCAGACAGCTAAGATGGAGGATTTTAATAAAATGGAGTTACTTATGTCAAGCAAGCTATTGCAGTTATTTTACATTTTTCATTAGTTATTTCAACTCTATAGCCAATTGTGTTAATTGGGTTAGCTTTGTTAGATTTACAAAAAATTGGACTTATGAACATGCTCTCAGAATGGAACTCATTCATATGGAGGGGACTTACTGTGCCTTCAAAAAATATAGTGAAAGAAAAAAGTTCAATATAGTTTCAGGAAGAGAAAAAGAGCCAGGAAGAGAGCTTGCAAATCCAAGAGAATGAAGGAATAACCAATGCAAAATCCCAGCAGTGGCAAAAAATGATGGGGTCAAGAGGACAAGTAAAAATATAAAGTCATGCTGGTTTTCTTTTTCCTCAAAAAAGAGAAAAGGCAAAACTACAAGTGTAGATCTCCATATTTGGAAATTAAGGAGCATAGTCTAAAGCTGTTTTTCTCTGTGAAGTAAAAAAGAAAATAAAAATGAGTAGAAAGAAAAATATTGTAACTTCCAATGGGTGATAAAGTTTGAAACAGCATTTATGGAAAATAAGAAACATTGCTAGCCGGGCTCGGTGGCTCAGCCTGTAATCCCACACCTTTGGGAGGCTGTGGTGAGTGGATTGCCTGAGCCCACGGGTTCGAGAACCGCCTGGGCAGCGAGACCTTATCTCTACAATAAATCAAAAAATCAGCCGGGCATGGTAGCGCATGCCTGTAATTCTGGCTACTTGGATGGCTGAGGCGGAAGGATCACCAGAGCCCAGCAGGTCGAGGCTGTGGTGGCCGGGAGCGGCCACTGCACTCCAGTCTGGGCGACAGAGTGAGACTCCAACTCAAAAAAAAAAAAAAAAAGAAACATTGCTAACTAAGAATTGGGGGAGGGGAGATTGTTGATTAGAACTCATTTCTGAGTTAAATATTGATAGATTTTTCACCATCCTCACACAGTGGTCCAGGAGGGAATCAGCAGGTGTTTGGAGTCAACTAGGGTTAAGTATTAAAGGTGAAAATACACCAGGCATGGTGACTTAGTCTTGTAATCTCAGCACTTTGAGAGGCTGAGGTGGGAGGATCACTTGAGGCTAGGAGTTTGAGACAGTCCTAGACAACATAGTGAGACCTCATCTCTACAAAAAAATTAATTAACTGGATATGGTGGCACGTGCCTGCAGTCTCAGCTACTTGGGAGGCTAAAGTGGAAGAACTGCCTGAACCCAGGAGGTTAAGGCTGTGGTGAGCCATAATTGTGTCATGGCACTCCAGCCTGGGCAATAGAGTGAGACTCCAACTAAAAAGATAAAAATAAAGGGGCAGAGAGGAAGAAACAAGAGAACTGGAGGCCCTTTGAGAGAGTGTTAATGAATGATAACTTTATTCATATAAAAAAAACTAGAAAGAAGAGTGGGGACAAGTTAAGCCTAAGGATACTTCTAGGATATAAAAGAGCAGGGTTGGTGGCAAAGGACACAGAAACACAAGAGTTGGAAAGATAAAAGCCATGTTCAAAGGGACTTCTGTGCTCAATATTTCAAAGTTTCTATGGGTGATTCACTGAATTTGTGGACATGAATTGTTGGAGTGAACAGGAAAGGAAGCTTGCTGCAGTAGGGTGTCTAGGATTTATGAAGATAATTGACAAGGTATATGATGGGCAATGGCTACCTTCAAATTTTATCTCTGTCCTTTAACAATAAATGATTTTGAATAAGTTAAAAAAACAAATATATATATAATTTGACACTTGAAACTTTGAAAAAACTGAAAAAAAAAGAAAATTGAGAAGCAAAGTTAGAGAATTTTCCCAAGATTAAACAAGTAGGAAGAAAGTAGTTACCAGTCTATACTATCTGGTAACAAATTTATTATCTTCTCCCTCTACAATACACTAATACAAGTTCTATTCCTAACTCGAGATCTCTTAAGATGGCACCCAGTTATGCCTCTTCTCCTTGTCTACAAGCACACAGCTCAGGCCAGGCCCCCAAGAATTCCTAAGAGACTAATATAATAGCCTCCTGTGTCTTTGCCTCAACATAAAACCCTTATCAGAACAGCAGACACTACTGGGGGGAAGACAATGGAGAGAAAACAAAACCTTTGTTTTCTGGTTACCAGTTATGCATTGCTGCAAACTACTCCAAAACTGCATGAATTAAAACAATTTGTTATCCAAAAAAAGAGAAAAGAAGTAGGAAGCCTAGTAGAATGTTCCAACAGCCTACAGAAAACATAGAAGAAGCACTAGTTTGGGGTAAATGCGCTGAACATCTGGGATGCTCTACCTCATGAAGCTATATGTATACACCAAGGAGGCATCTCCATGGCACTCTGTTCCCAGTAGGAAAACTACATGACTGCAAAAACCATGAGCCAAAAGCAAGAGTGGTCACATTTCCCATCACTCTAAATCAACCACTGGAGTATTTGGTGAGTCACCCTGCTGCAGGAATAATTGGCCCTAACCAGGAAGGAGAATGGGCTACTTATATAGCCCAGGAGCTGGTAAGAATAGGAATGGGATTCAAGTGATACAATTGGACATCTCCTTGAGCTTCCTTGTCCCACAATAACATCTGGCAGCACAATTTCTCAAAACATGATTATAAGATTGAAGGTTTGGGTCACACCACCAGGTAAGCACCAACCCTCAGCTGATATGACATGAAAGGAATTTAGAGTGGTTGTTGGAGGAAGCAGAAGATGGGCATCAATTGTGACCCAAGATCAACTCCAGAGACAGAGTGCCATTTCATCTCGAAAACATCCTCTTTGAGGGTGTCTTCAGGAGGAGGTGCCTGTGGGACATGGAGTTGTTCTGTGAACCTGAGTAGCAAAGTACATCAGTGCAGCACAGGGACCACCTCCGTGTGGGCAGTTCCCATGTGCTAATTCCAACCAACACCTGAGTGCAGCTGAGATAAGTCAGTTCCTCTTAAGACACTCACCACTCTTCTGATGGGTAATTTTGTACTTACCAGCAACCTTGCCAAAATAGTATGGCATCTCAGTCCAAACCATTTCTCACCCAACATTTGTCTTTCCTTAAGAGTCAGCTATGCCAACAAGGGTACCTGCATGATGAATATTTGTATACCTAACCCTGAACTGTACCCGACATCTTTAAAATAAAAAAATTAAAAGAAAAAAGAGTCAGATATGCATTAAGGATTAATCCACTCCCAGATTCAATTTTCTTTGCAGAACTTTCTTGAACATCTAATCCCACCTTGATTGAGTAGAACTATGGTATATTAAAAAATTAACAAACCCACCTTGGCAACTGCATCTCAGAGGATACACATCCATAACATACAAGTTTGGGGCACCAACCAAAACTCTAGAATTAAGCTCTAGAATAAATCCACATGTGAAAATCAGCTCCACATGCCTGGACACTGCCAAGGCTACTACTTTCAGAGGGAATAGCTAATTCACCTAAGTCAAAGGAAGTGACTCAGCCTAAGTCTGAACATTTTGTATGTCAACTTTATTCCATATGTACTTTGTATGTCAACTTTATTCCATGTGCTATCTCTGAGGTTTATGAATCCTCTCTTCCAGAAGCTAGCCCCTGCCCCTCCCAATTCTAATATTTCATAATTTGCAGTTACCACCTCATAAGTGTTCAAGGACAATTATTTTGGATTCTTCTATTCTGGGTCTCATGTTTCACTATATGCCATTTCTTTCTGCTCCTGACCCAGATGAACTCATGACTTTTGTGGTCATAGCTACATGCCCATGGATCTTTTTTTTTTTTTTTTTTTGAGTTGGAGTCTCACTCTGTTGCCCAGACTGGAGTGCAGTGGCTGCTCCCGGCCACCACAGCCTTGACCTTCTGGGCTCCGGCAATCCTTCCACTTCAGACTTTCAAGTAGCTGGAACTACAGGCGCACGCTACCACGCCCAGCTAATTTTTGATTTATTGTAGAGATGAGGTCTCGCCAAGTTGCCCAGGTGGGTCTCAAACCCGCAGGCTCAGGCAATCCACTCACCTCAGCCTCCCAAAGGCACGGTATTACAGGCTGAGCCACCAAGCCCGGCACCCATGGATCTTAATGCCTCAAGAGTTTTGTTGTCAAGTTTCCAAAATTAAAGGGGCCAGATGATCAGACTCATAGGGAGACTTATTTTCAGTGGAGGCTCATTGAATCCTGATAATTTAGACCCAGGCAACTCTATCACCTATGCCAGCATGTGGGTTAGTGCTATTAACCCCAGTACAACTCAGCTAATACCTCATTTTGCATCTTATATTCCATTGAAAGCTTCTTCCTTTGTTTCACTTTAGTCATTTCTGCACATAAGTTCCACAAGTAGTGGGGGCTATCCAACTCAAACTTGTGTTAATCATGACATTCTTTTCTTTAAAAAACTACATTGTCTTTATAAAAATGGCACATATGCTGGTAAATTATAAGCAGGTCAGCCGCATGAATACAGCATAATTTGGTATATTGGCCTTGGTATAACTTTCTAGTTCCCTTTAAGAGACTATTTCCTCTCTCTCTTCCTTATTTTCAAGTATTTGACCTGAGATGCCTTAAAACTATACATTACTCCTAACATCCCAAATTTGTGAACCAGCAGGTTGCTTTCAACCTTGCAAATTATAAACAAAACCAGTTTAACAATATCCACATCCTTGAGGATGCTCCATTGAGCTGTGAATGTTAGGATTCTTTTGACCACAGGCGAGAGAGAGAAAAACTGACTGCATTGGCTTAAGTAAAAGGGAAACTCATTGATTCACAAACTGAAATGTCTAAACATGTGTGGGTACTAAGTAAAACTGGTACAGCAGCCTCAGTCTCATTAAGAACTATATTTCTTTCCTTGTCTCTTTTCTACCCGCCATGGTACCAGAGTTCCTTCTTAGGACCTACAGAGCTCCCTACAACTCTCTGGATAAGAAATTTCAGACACTCCCTTCATGACATCAACTGCTCTAGACATCTTTATCATTCAAGTATTTTTTCATCCAAAAGCCCTTCTAGAAACAGCATTAGTCAATTCCAACAATCCCTCCTTGGGTCTTAGTGGCATATTCATGTAGACAGTATGCCTATCCCTGAACTAGTCACTGCAGTCATGGGGATGTGGGAAGGGGCATAGACAATTGTCCATCCATTGAGAGGTGTCATTGTTCTAGAAGCATTCAATGGGCTTACTGATCCTCAGTCCCAGGGAAAAGTATGTCTGCAGTAGTTTCAGGCTACAGTATAGATGGCCTGCTCTTTGGGCTACATGATCTGACAGATCTCATAATGCTGGGAATCATTGTGAGGCATAAACATGCAATATAAAGGCTTTGACAAACTCAAACATGTTGGGAGCGCCAAACCTTAAAGAAACAAACTACAGAGCAACAGAGCACCTTAAAATAGGAAAACCGCTGACTAAGAGAACTCTGGCATACAGCAACCATGACGGAGGCAAAAGCCCCATGGAAAATATGCTGGCTGAGAGAAAAGCTCTGGCATATAGCGGCCATGTTGGAGGCAAAGGCCCCATGGATCCTGTTTGATGGACTCTTTTGTTTCTTTAAGAATGCATGCTCAGCCGGGCTCGGTGGCTCAGCCTGTAATCCCGCGCCTTTGGGAGGCCGAGGTGAGTGGATTGCCGGAGCCCGTGGGTTCGAGACCCGCCTGGGCAGTGAGACCTCATCTCTACAATAAATCAAAAAATCAGCCGGGCATGGTAGTGCATGCCTGTAATTCCGGCTACTTGGAAGGCTGAGGCGGAAGGATCACCGGAGCCCAGCAGGTCGAGGCTGCAGTGGCCGGAAGCAGCCACTGCACTCCAGTCTGGGCAACAGAGTGAGACTCCAACTCAAAAAAAAAAAAAAAGAATGCATGCTCAAAATTATAGTAAAATTTGCTAATTGATAATAAAATCTGCAATCAGTATCTTGGATTAATTATGATACGTTATAAATTTTATTGGAGGGATTTTAATAATAAATATAATTCATAGAAAACTTTAAGTTTCGTTTAAGGCTTTAAGTTTCCTTTTCCCAGAAGTTAACTTTAAGTTCCTGCTCCCAAAGGCTAATTTTAAGATCCTTTGTTAAGTGTACTGAAACTCTCTTAATCATTTTGTTTTTGCCTCCAGTCAACCTGGATGTACAAGAACAATCTATGTACTGAAACTCCCTTGTTACAGTTTCTGCCTCCAGCTGGACTGCTCAATAAGTTACTATGGCAATGGGATTTTTTACACATTAGTCGTGCACAAGCTTACAAGGAAATAGGTTTTAAGTATAATTAAATTTATAGTTTTAGTATGTTTAAGAATAGGATAAAAATAAGTTTATAGTTTTATAATAATAAAAATTTATATTAATGATAGTTAAAATTTAAGAAGATTTAAAAGGTAATTATAAGTTTATAAGGTATAACATAGAGTTAAGTTTAATCATTAGATAAAAAGAAATTGTTAAGTTTTAAGAATAGTTAGAAAGACTCATATGAGTCATTGTGTGGCTTTGCAGTTAGAATTAGTATAAAAACAAACTAGTTGTGAATTTAGCTTCAAAGAATAACATAAAATGATACTTTGAAAAATCACAGAAAGTTAATAGAATATTTGAGATTTTATGTTAAGTAGAAATAGGAATGGTTTGTGAAACATGGATTATGCATTAAATAATATGGGGGACAGTTTGTGAAATTGTTATAAGAATAATATGTGTGTCATCTTGACATAAATCTTGTGAAGCACGTTATGCATCACGGA
Source organism: Cephalopachus bancanus (assembly GCA_027257055.1). NCBI lineage: Eukaryota > Metazoa > Chordata > Mammalia > Primates > Tarsiidae > Cephalopachus > Cephalopachus bancanus. Next base: position 2,480,753 of record JAPVLO010000007.1, read on the forward strand.
ACCTTGATTGTTACCTTGAGCAAAATCTTTTGTGAAGTACGTTATATATCATGAGATTTGTAAGCCCCCAGCAGATGACTGTTTCTCTGCCAGAGGTTATAGAAAATGGTATACAAGCTGGAGAGAGTTTGAATAAAAGTTGGAATGGTCTTAGCCAGACTGAACCCAGAAGAACTGCTTCTGAGTTGTTTCTTCTTCACCGTGTCCTGATTCCCCCAATTCAGGCCCAACCTACCTCAGTCGGAGCTGGTCTCTGACACAAACAGAATAAAAAACTCTAGGGTTCTAGAGCAAGACATTTTCTATGGCAGAGAACTAGCCTTCGTTTGAGAAACAGGTCATGATTAAAACTACTGAACTCAATAGAGACTAAATCTTCAGTGTTTGACACCAAATAATACCCAACTAGAACTGCCCACCACAAACAAGGTCCTGTCAGACTTAAGTTATAACATCAGGTGGCACAGTAATGACTCATTTTCTCCCCTCCCAGACTTGCTTTTCTACTGTATCTTCACCATCATATGGAGATCTTCCCATACCAGAAACCTGGAAATTAATTATGATCTCTATGATTATCTACTCGTATGGCATATCTATACCAATTCCCAAAGTCAGATTTTCTGTTTGAAATGTTGCTGTAGTGTTGAGCATGCAAGTCTGACCATGACATTTCCTTGCCTAGGACTACCCCATGTCTTTCCCTTTTAGGTGAGTGTAAACACTCATGTCTTACAAGAATCTGCTGTCTCCCCAGCTTAGTACTGACATAGCCAAGCTGCATCTCTTCATGAGCTTGGTTCTCTTCATATGGAAAGTACTCTTTCTGGACTTTTTCTTATTCACATGGAGAAACCCTTGTAAGATTTACATTGTTGCTCTTCTTCCTGAATCTTACTTGCTTGACCTTGTCTCCATTACTGTTGACCAAATACTCTGGTTATCATGATGAGTTTCCTCAAATACAGTTCTATCTTTCAATACTCCCAGAAGTGGGACTTCCAGTACCAGGAACTCAAGAGGTATCCCTAGGGAACAAGATCATCTGGGGAGACTATGTGCCTTAAAAGCAATCTGTCTCTATAACCATTTAAATAAATGCACTAGAATAAGGGAAAAATCAAGGACTATTGGGCATAGTATCTAAACTGACATTGATATCTGGAACCCAAAGCATTAGGACCACAAGTTAAAACACAGATGTATATGGATCAGGTAATGAATAGAGTTCTGACCAGTGTTTGGCTGACAACTGGTCCACTAAGTCTGAGGATCCACAATTGTTTCTATGAGTATACAATTGTGATTAACATAATAGCCATTTGTGATAACCCCCAAATTGGGTACTTGGCATATGAAATAAAAGCTGTCATAGTGGATGAGGCCATTTGGAAACTTCTAAATATGTGGCTAACCCTGTAAAGACAGCAAAACAGAAATATTGCACCCTTAAGGGGAATGGCCAAGATTAATGCCATGTTTAATATCAAGCAAATAAGGTGGGTGGTCTTTATGTTTCAGTTTAGTTCTAATATTCTAGCCTATTAAGAAACTAAATACTGGAGAATGATTAAAATCCTCCAAGTTCAACCAAGTATTTATCCTGATTTCCAATGGGTAAGGTTTCAAGCAGTATACCTGGTCATCTACTTTGAGTGAAGAATAAGGGACCCAAGGTGAGAGTGTATATAGATTCACAAGTGGTTCTCAATGGCCTAACTGTCTGGATAGCAGCATGGAGGGAAGAGGACAGAAAGATCAGAGACAAGATCGGGGTAGAGAAAGTGGATAGGGTAAGCACTTCAGGTCCCCTCCCACTGTGGGAGATTTTCTGTCCTCTCAATAAATCCTGCTTTCTAAAAAAAAGAAGTGGATAAATGTAGTAAAAATGGGTATGAGGAAAAGTGGCAAGATGGCGACAGGGCAACCCGGTCTATGAAACCCTCTAAAAGGAGAACTGCAGTGGATCTCTGACTCTCACCCCGGGGGCTGCAGACCCCAACATTGCAGCCTGCTCTTCATACAGAGCTCGGCCGTTGCCACCACTGGGGCATTGCAGCAGACTGGACAGTCACTGCAGCGCAAATGGCACCGCTGCCACAGCTGCCGCTGCAGCCCCCCCCCACTGGTGCCACCGCCACCACAGCCTTCATGGCAGCCATAGCACACCTGGGCCAGAGGTGATCCACATCAGTCCTTCAAGTCCCTTCAGGGAAGATCTGCTGGGATCACTGCCACCTCTCCTGCAACCGAGACGTCCTGCCCGCCGTAAGTCTCCTGCCGTCTGCCCTGAGGCAGGCAGCCATCTTCAGCCTCTGCCTTTCCTGCCCGGCCCCACCCCCTCTGGGGCGAGCAGCTGAGATAGCACCACCTGCTGACGATTCAAGGTAACAACACCGAAATGGGAGAAACAAGCTTGAAAAAGACATAGGCCATAGTGGTGAACGGAGGGCAATCTGAACTGTCCTTCACAGCAGACCAGAGGCAACTGCCCCTAACTGCAAACTAATTTACCAGCTTGAAAAGAAAACTAGAAATCAGAACTGAAAGGACATTGGACTTAAACAAAATGTCTAAGAGTGTGCTTCATAGATTCTGTTAGTTTAATGACAATTCTATTCCTACTGTATAGTTCTTTTTTTCCTTTTTTCCTCTTCCTTTTCTTCTCTTTTCTTCTATCTGTAAACCGTATCTTTGTATAGAGGAACAGCACATTAATAAGGTGGTGGGATAGCTTGTATGTTAGCATCACTATGTTTTATTTTTATTTTTGTATGAGAGTTGGTTCATCTGTAACTGTGGTCTATTATTTATATCTGTTTCAGTATAGGCCTCTCTCTCTATTTGTTGGCACACTCGTTTGTTTTCCCCTTAATCCTCTATCTCTCCACCCCCCTCTTCAACTCACTGGCTGCTCCATTCTCTCCCCTCTGCTAAGCACATTTTATTTCAAGGAGTAAACCTACAGCCCCACTGCACGGACAGATTCCAAGGCAGTGGGAAGTGGGTTCCAGATTATCCACACACCTGTCAGCGAATACCAGGATCTCCACATAGATTTTGAATCACAGCTCCCCCCTTAAGTAAATCTCAAAATTGCAAAAAGGACCACCCCCAAACTACAGTACAACTCCAGAATTGAACAAAGTAAGAGGGCATACTTAAAGAATAGGAGACTGAACAAACAGAAGTAAAACCAATCCCTTTACCCCTGAATAGCAGATTAAAGAAGAAGGTGACATGGAGGAAAGGAAAAAGTAGGGAGGCGGAAAAAACACACAAATGAAGAAAAACCAAATGAAGAAAATAGGTCTCACACAGACACCTGGGAGATCAGACACTGAGAAAACAGATTCTGGAACACAAACAATGAAGAGCCCCCAGAATGACTGGTTACATGCAACAAACCCAGACATCAAGACATTAATAGAGAGAATTTAAAAACTTGAGGAGAGACAAGAGGAAAATAGGAAGGAGCTGATGTCAGAAATAACAGCAGTAAAGAATACTGTGATGGAAATGAATAACAGACTAATAAGCATGGAAAGCAGAATCAGCCAAGCAGAAAAAAGAATCTCAGAGCTCGAAGACCAAAACACAGAACTAACCCAAAGTGTCAAAAGCATAAAAAAGAAAAGAAGCTCAAAAAGACAGAACAAAACCTGCAAGAGATGAATGATCACTTCAAGAGACCAAACCTAAGAGTAATTGGGCTTCCTGAGGCAGAGAGAGAAACAGAAGTCACACTGGAACAAACATTTCATGAAATCATTCAAGAAAACTTCCCTCATCTCATCAAGGATGAAAAAATTCAAAGACAAGAGATTCAGAGAACCCCTGCAAGACAACAAATGAGAAGACCAACTCCCAGACACCTAATAATTCACCTAAACAAAGTAGCTATAAAAGAAAAAATCCGAAAGGCAACAAGAGAAAAAGGTCAGACTACCTATCAGGGAAAACCAATTAGAATAGCAGCAGATTTATCCACAGAAACCCTTCAGGCTAGGAGAGCCTTGTGCCCTATCTTCAAAGTTCTAAAAGATAAACAATTTCAACCAAGAATAACCTACCCAGCCAAACTAAGCTTCATTAGTGAGGGAGAATTGAAATCTTTTCCAGATATCCAATCCCTAAGAACCTATGCTGCCACCAGACCACCTCTACAAGAAACACTTAAGAAAGTACTGAACACAGAAGAAAAAGAAAAAAGAACAACAACATTCTTCACAAGAGTACAGGCAAAAGATTAAAAACACGCATGAAACCAATTCCAAAACTCAAAGAAAGACAACAAACAAACAGGAACAACTCTGTAAGAACCTTATGACAGGGATCAACTCTTGCATTTCAATTTTTAGCCTAAATGTGAATGGACTGAATGCACCACTGAAAAGACATAGAATGGCAAAATGGATAAAATATCATTAGGCAACAATCTATTGCCTTCAAGAGACTCGCCTCACTAGAAAGGACACCCACAGACTCAAAGTAAGAGGATGGGAAACAAACTTTCAGGCAAACAGAATACAAAAGAAAGGAGTAGTAGCAATCTTAATTTCAGACAAAATACGCTTCAAGCTATTAAAAATAAAAAAAGATACAGAAGGCCACTACATGCTGATAAAAGGATCAATCCATCAACAAGAAATATATATCCTAAACATATATGCACACAATACAGGTGCACCAACTTTCATAAAGCAGCTTCTAAGAAAAGCAAAGAAAGATATTGACTCTAACACCATCATAACTGGGGACTTTAATACCCCAATCACACCCATAGACAGATCATCAGGACAAAAAATCAGCAAAGAGATCCGGAACCTCAATGTGACTTTGGACCAAATGGACTTAATTGATACCTACAGAACACTCCATCCAAAGACCACAGAATACACATTCTACTCATCACCACATGGAACATATTCTAAGATCAATCACAAACTCGGCCATAAGTCAAGCATAAGCAAATTTAACATGACCGAAATTCTACCATGCACCTTCTCGGACCACAGTGGAATAAAAATAAACATTGACACCAGCAAAATCCCCCCAAAACCCACAAAGACATGCACACTAAACAGTATGATGCTAAACAACTCCTGGGTCAATGATGAAATCAAAACAGAGATCAAAAGATACCTGAAAACAAATGAAAATGAAGAAACATCTTACCAAAATCTCTGGGATGCCCTGAAAGCTGTAGTAAGAGGGGAATTTATATCCCTACAAACACACATGAAGAAAATGAAAAGAACAGAAATTCACAACCTAGTAAGTCACCTAAAGAAGCTGGAAAAGCAAGACCACAAAAACCCTAATTTCAGCAGAAGAATCCAGATCACCAAAATAAAAGCCCAAATCCAGGACATAGAAGACAGAAAGGTAATACAAAAAATCAATGAAACAAAAAGCTGGTTCTTCAAAAGGATAAACAAGATCGATGGTCCCCTAGCTGGACTGACCAAGAAAAAATGAGAAAAAAACCAAATAAGCACAATCAGAAACAAAAAAGATGAAGTCACATCTGATCCTGAAGTAATAAAAAAAAGATCATTAGAGACTACTATGTACACTTGTATGGAAACAAACTTGAAAACCTTAAGGAAATGGAGGACTTTCTGACATCACACAACCTACCTAGGTTGGAACAAGAAGAAATTGAGACCCTAAATAGACCAATAACAATCAAAGAAATCAATTACATAATAAGAAAACTTCCTACAAAAAAAAGCCCTGGTCCAGATGGCTTTCCAGCAGAATTCTACAAGACATTTAAGGAGGAGCTGATACCAATCCTACTGAAGGTATTCCAGACAATTGAAAAAGATGGAACTCTCCCCAAATCATTTTATGAAGTCAACATCACAATGATACCCAAGCCAGATAAAGATCCAACAAAGAAAGAGAACTACAGGCCAACATCTTTGATGAACATAGATGCTAAAATTCTCAACAAGTTCCTAGCAAACCGGATTCAGCAATACATCTCAAAAATCATCCATCATGACCAAGTAGGCTTCATTCCTGGGATGCAAGGCTGGTTCAACATTCGTAAAACCATAAATGTAACTAAATACATCAAGAGATGTCAAAACAAAAGCCACATGATCATATCATTAGATGCAGAAAAAGGTTTTGATAAAATCTGGCACCTCTTCTTGATAAAAACCCTTGAACATCTAGGCATACGGGGAACATACCTCAAAATAGTAAAAGCCATCTACGAGAAACCCACAGCCATCATACTCCTAAATGGACAAAAATTGGAGCCAATTCCCCTGAAAACTGGATCTAGAAAAGGATGCCCACTCTCACCTCTCCTGTTCAACATACTATTGGAAGTCCTGGCTAGAGCAATCAGAAAATAGGAGGCAATCAGGGGTATCCAAATAGGAAAACAGGAAGTCAAGTTATCTCTCTTTGCAGATGATTTGATTGTGTACCTTGAAAACCAAAGAGAATCTGTCAAAAGCCTCCTTACACTGATTAAAGCCTTTGGCATAGTCTCAGGATACAAAATAAATGTACAAAAAACAATCGCATTTCTCTACACCAATAATAAACAAACAGAAACCCAAATAAAAAACATAATTCCATTTACAATAGCCACCAAAAAAATTAAATACCTTGGCATCTTCCTAACCAGAGATGTGAAAGACCTTTACAATGAAAATTACAAAACACTGCTCAAAGAAATCAAAGATGACACAAACAAGTGAAAAAATATCCCATGCTCATGGATTGGAAGAATCAACATTGTGAAGATGTCCATCTTACCTAAGACAATCTACAAATTCAATGCAATACCCATCAAATTACCAGCAACATTCTTCTCAGACCTAGAAAAAACAACACATGAATTCATATGGAAACACAAACGTCCAAGAATAGCCAGAACAATCCTCAGCAAAAAAAAACAAAGCAGGTGATATCACATTACCAGACTTCAAACTTTACTATAAAGCTACAATCATCAAAACAGCTTGACATTGGTACAGGAACAGGCATATAGATCAATGGAATAGAATTGAGATTCCAGAAGCAAAACCTCAATTTCTCAACCAACTCATCTTTGACAAAGCTCCCACCACCTACCACTGGGGAGAGGAGAACCTATTCAGTAAATGATGCTTGGAAAACTGACTGACCACATGCAGAAGATTCAAACAGGACCCCTATCTATCCCCATGCATAAAGGTTAACTCCAAATGGATCAGAGACCAAAATGCAAAACCTCAAACCATAAGAACCTTAGAAAAGGAAGGAAATACCCTCATGGAAATCGGAACTGGCATCCAATTCCTGAACAAAATCCGAAACCCACAGGTCATAAGAGAGAAGATAGACAAGTGGGACCTTATTAAACTGACAAGCTTCTGCAAAGCCAAAGAAACCATCAAGAGAGCGGGGAGACAGTTTACAGCATGGGAAAAAGTATTTGCCAACACCAGGTCTGACAAAGGCTTAACATCCTGGATCTACAAGAAACTCAAACATGCTGAAAAGAAAAAAACAAACAACCCCATTATAAAATTGGCAAAAGATATGAACAGACACTTCACAAAAGAAGACATCCGAGCAGCCAACAAACACATGAAGAAATGCTCAACCTCACTAATCATCAGGGAGGTGCAAATCAAAACCACACTGAGATACCACCTAACTCCAGTCAGAATGGCAATTATCAATAACTCAAAAAATAACAGCTGTTGGAGAGGGAGTGGTGAAAAGGGAACACTTCTACACTGTTGGTGGGAGTGTAAACTAGTGCAACCTCTGTGGAAAGCAGTGTGGCAAATTCTAAAAACTCTAAAAATCAACCTTCCATATGACCCCGCAATCCCCCTACTGGGAATATACCCTGAAGAACTCAAATCACTCTATAAAAAAGATACCTGCACACGTATGTTTATCGCAGCATTGTTCACAATGGCAAGAACCTGGAAACAGCCATGCTGTCCATCAAAAGAGGACTGGATTTTAAAAATGCAGTACATATACACAATGGAATACTACACAGCCATAAAAAAGAACAAAATCATGAATTTCGCAGCAACCTGGATGGAACTAGAGTCTATAAAACTGAGTGACCTCTCACAGAAACAAAGATCCGAGTATCACATATTCTCACTCATATAATGGACCTTAAACATCCAATGTAATACTATATGAAAATGACTGACAGTACTGGGAAACCATGGGGGGGAGGGGATGGGATTAACAGTAGCAAATATCTGTCTGGGGTTGGGGAAACACCTCTTATCAACAGGGTGGCTGAATGAAACGTAATTGTATACCTAACCCTTAACTGTACCACACAAAACCATACTAAAAAATATTTTTTAAAAAAATGGGTATGAAGTGTGAAGATTTTGGATGATGCATTAACACCCACCAAAAAGTGTCCATCACACACAAGGTACTGAGTAACTCCCTCGGCCTGGCTGAGTCTGTACTACAGAGCCATAGTGAAAGACCAACTAACTTATTCCTTCCTTGGCTACTTTTCACAGATGTCACATCTACAAAGTCTGAACATTTTTCCCTGCCTGCTCTTGTTTTTCTTCTTTTCCCACCTTCCCTGACAAGCATTGCCCCCATTGAGTTTCTTTCTTTTAACCACCATGAACCCAAACTGACACAGCAATTCTTCCTATCCCTGCTAGTCTTGACTGCCTTTGAATGCATGCCCTAGACCTGCATTCAGCACTTTCTTAACCATAGACCACAAGAGACAGAAGTGAATCAAGAATGACATTTGTCTTCTGTTGGGAGCCAGCCATGGAGGCCCACTGAGCATTAGGGATCAGGAAGGGCTGTTGACCCCAAGACCACTAGGATGCTTTCAGGAGCTATTTACCCCATTTCCTCCCCTTTCTACTCAGCACTAACTAGATTAAGCTCCTGTGAGTTCAAAACATAAAAACTCTGAGACTGGGATGAACACAAGCTAACTTTAGAAGCTCATTGCTCCCATTCTTCCACAACCTGCAGTTTTGGCTTTCACACAACTTATAATTCAAACTCATGTCACATCTAAGAGTCTTAGTATTGGTCATGGGCTTCTGGGTCATGATCTTAGGATTTATTGAAGGTGTAAATTGTAGAACATAGTTTTAGAAGACAGCCATTTTGTTGAAAGAATGCGACTGGGTTACTTGCAGGTAGCCCACTGTGAACTTTGGCCTGGGCCACATTCCAAACATTCTGGGATGGGCCACTTTCGTTTGTAAAGTAAATACTTAAGCTTCTATAGAATTGTTTAACTTGGCATAAATCAATCAGCTTAGGATGAAAAGGGTTTATAGAATATGTCAGTCACGGATTAGGTTATCCTTTGTTATGGGATTTTAAGATTATCATATAAAAAGGGTTTAAAGGCAATCATTGATTAAGTTTTCATGGATTAAGGTTTCTGGTGGGTGGGGGATGCCCCTCCCACATCTGACTTTGTGTATAAAAGACCCGTTGTAATTCCCAATAACACTCATTCGCTTCTGCACTAGACTGGAGTCCAGTCTCTTTTTTTCTCTCTTCTTCCCCCCAATCGCTGATGCCATCTCCACCTTGGGGTACCCTGAACCCGGCTGAAGATGGTCTCCGACAGTCTTTCTTGAATATTCCTTGAACATGATTGTGGGGGGTGGGGTCCAATGTCAGAACTGATATTAGACCAAGTTGGCCAAAATTCCCTAGGTCCTTCTGGTAAAAAGTTGCCTTGTATTTAAGACTCAGGCTAAAGATCCCAGCCACAACCCATAGTCAGCAAATTCAGTTTCCTGATATTTATCCATGAAGTTTTTTTTAGAGCTCCTCTAAAAGCCTGTGGTGGAGGTTCCTCTTGATAGTCATCCTTGATTACTTCTTTTAGGAAAGCAGGAAGAGTCTTTCAACTCTTTCTCAGGCATCTTGTCACTCTAATCTCTCCTGCCCAGACTTGGCCACTGAAAATCTCTTGCTAAGAGTATTTCATTTCTGCCATCAGTGTAACACGCCCAATCTGACTTCTGCTCCAAAGAGGTCAAAATCTCTCAGACTTTACAGAGAGGTTTTCCTTCAGCCAGTCCCTACTCCAGACTCTACTACTATGAGCTTACTTCTGACAGATGAGTTAAAAATATGATACAGTAAAGAGCTGTGACACCATATTCAATTCTCAATATGAAACCTGAAGGTGCTAAATGGAATAAATTGTCATTGAGACAGATTGTTTCTAAAAACCCAGGACTTGATAATTAGACCAAACCCAATGGATAACAGAGCCAGTTCTTTCAGGAGATTGAAAGTAGACACTTGTCTATTCTGGGAAGGAAAAAAAAAAACTGTGATCCAAACTAGCATATCTGAGAGGAGATGCTTATCCAGAGTTTCTATAATAGAGCAAGCACTCCAGTAGATTCTGACAGACCTCATTGTCCAAGATCATTAGACTCACTTCCATATGCAGTAGAGCCTGACTGAGTTCCACATCCATCTTGTCTGGAACAGTGGTAATTCCTTCCATGGAAGACAGTCTGAACATGTTATTCAATGCCACACACTGTCGGGGGACAATTGGAAACCTAGAAACTCTTCAACTTAGCCTGCAGCTCTTCTGCAAACCAGTATGGAGCCCTAGATATGAGCCAGCAGCAATATGTAACTGGTGTGTCATGGCAAGATTGCCTGGGGAGGCATCATAAGAATTCAGAGCCCAGGTTGTTTAAGAAGTCATTCACCTCAATTTTTCCAGGGAGTTCTGAACCACTTGGGAACTAGGTCTGAAGTCAGAGTTCTCAAACGGATTGACAGACTCCATAGCCCAAGACCACTAGTCTCAGTTCCATGTGCAGTGACACCTGACTAGTTCGAACTAGTTTCATTAGTTACACTGAATCAGAGAACTAAGCTTGAAGGAAATGGTCCATTGAACTAGGCTGAGTGACCCTAGTACCATGAGGTGAAGCACTCCTGCCCAGTGAGCAGGTTTCCTACACAGAAGTTCATGAGATGAAATTCAAAGTTCTATTTAAATAAGAGCAGGCCACTCTGAAAGATAGGAGGAGGGTTAGCTACATATGCTCCATGAATTTTTCCTAGTCTCAATCCACCCAAGTCCTCCTCCTCCCATGGGTAAAATTGAGGGGATAAAAAGAAAAGCAGAGACTAGAAATGAACTTTCTAATATGTGGAAAAATAAGGAGTTCCACTTCACAAGTACAGTGAGATCCCCTGAGACCTTGGTTTTTTTAAACCAAATTCTCAAATTCACTTCCTATTCCAAGGGACTCCTAAGTTATTTCAGGCACACATCCAAATGGGCACTGGGAAAGTAAAATTAACATGTTACTTACCCGCAAATGACATAAAAACAACTTAAAGTACCCAGCCTTGTCTATCCTTGGTCTCTAAGACAAAAGGATCCCTGAGTCTTTGTCCATAATTTTTAAATTCCACAAGTTTCATCCCAGTTTGAAAACATTGACAGCAGCAGACAAGATTACTCTTCAGATATGATACATGTGCCAATAGTGCAATTTATTTTCTATCATGAATACACTAGCTGTAACCTTGGTAACCCATTGATTTTTGCCTTGAATGTTGTCTTTCACTCAAAGAACTAATGAATGACTCCTGCATAACATTGTAAACAAAGAAGATGTATTTGTATTTGAGTTTTTCTTACTTTTCCAAAAGCTGCTTGGAGAAGACAAGTGACAACCCAGAAGTGCAGGGGATTTGATGCACATTAAGAAAAGAGGCAGGGAATGCTAGCAAGTAAATTATCTTCCCTTCATCCCTCAGACCAGCCATAAAGAGTCATCATCATCTTTTGAAGCAGAGCCACTGTGTAAGCATGCAGATGTTCCACCCAGGTCCTCTTTAAGGAAGAACTTGATTCCCAGTGCAGAACTCTCAGTCAAAATTCCCTAGACCACAACCACTTCAGAGTCAGTCTAGTTAGGCAGAGCTGCTTTCCCTGGGGAGTTCTACCTCCCAAAGCAGCCTGCATCTGGTGTCTAAACAAGGTGATCTGCAGAGACCTGACCATCAAGGCCACATGAGGGACAGTGAGGAGAAATACTAGCTCTGAACCTCCACAACAGATGAGTGATGGTTCTGTTGGGCCCACATTATGACTTACCTGGTCTCTGCCTATTCCTGCCTTCTCCTCCTTCCCACAGGCAGCCATTTTTTATGCACACTTCACACCCCAAATTCAGCAATGACTTAAAGAGCCCAAGCTTTTAGAGAGGTCATTCATGATCAAAGAATACATGTCTTTTCTGATAGCAGCTAATTTTCTGCTTTCTCTCTTTTCATAACTCAGGGAAAGCAAATTTTACTGAAGCTATTCCATAAGATTAAAGATGAGGGAGATCTCCCTAACTCATTCTACAATGCCAGTATCACCATCACAGAAAGCCAGAAAAAGACACCACAAGAAAGGAAACTACAGACCAATATCCCTGATGAGCATAAATGAAGAAATTCCCAGCAAAATTATAGCAAACCAAATTCAACAGTATTTTTTAAAATCCACCAAGATCAGGTGGGTTTTATTTCAGGGATGCAAGGATAGTTCAACATACACAAGTCAATAAACATGAAGTGGTGTCCTGTAAATGATATATAGTCCCATTTCTGTAGCTCATACCTACCTTGAAGGGGAGAAAGAGGTACACTCTGCTCTGGTGTCACAGGGTAGGTGGACAGTCTGTCATGAGACTTGCACTCTAGATTGGATCTCCTGATCTATACTTCCACCAACAAGAGAAGTTAGAGTAAGTGGTTTCTTCTAGGTCATCTAGCAATTAATCATTCAACTAACAAGTGGAAATAGTTGGGACTTGAATATATTTCTAACTCAATCCCATCTGATTCTTTTAGTTGTTGAAATAATGTATGTGGATCACGTTATATTGACAGCACTGCCTCCAGGTTATTAGTAGGTGGTACCCTATGAGGGGCCAGGAGACATCTCCATGTCTCAGGAGAAGGATCTCTAAGGTGGCCTTAAGAGGGTCAGGCTCAGTGGATGCTCTCACAAGACCTTGGCATGCCTGCTTCTGCTACCTCTTCTTCTGTTCTGTTCTAACTCTGCTAGGGTCTCCCAGCAGTTAATATACTGACTCTGCTCCTCCCATCACCCATTATCAGAAGAAAACATCAAGAGTTCTTAGTTGATCCAGACCCCCATTGTATTTTGGTCCAAATACTTTTATCCTGGTAATAAGCTTAAAAGAGAGTCAGGAAAATTAATGTAAAAAAGACAGTAGTGGAAACAAATACAGTCTATCACTTTAATAACCTCATTTACTGAGGAAACATAACACCATTTTAATCACCAGACTTGTCATTAATTGCAAGAGCAGAGTATTACTTTGTTTAAAATACTATACTTGTCCAAAAAAAGAACGTCTGAAGACTAGATTGAGCCTACCAGCAGCATATGACCTCTGTCCTACAACTTAGGTTTTCATACAATATCAAATTTCTGGCTTTTTCATTAAACTGTTTATTGACTGAACAATTTACCTGAAAAATTGTCAACATAAAATGGTAAACATTTATATCTCACAGCCTGAAAGGAAAGGGACTGGCAGCAATGTTTAGCTACATGATCCTGTTTGAAAGTCTCTCATGAGATCACAGTCAACCTGTGATCTAGGGTATGCTCTCATTTCAAGATCCAGTCACCAGGACAAAATGTGCAACCAAGTGAATTCATACATCACACCTCAGAACAACCCCATCCAAGCTAACTCATATTTGGTAGTAAGCTTCAACTCCCAGATTGTCAAACAGGGTTTCTCATTTTTGCCATAACAACTAGGTAACTCCAATGGTCAGTTTACAACCTAGCAGCTTATTCTTCCTAGGACACATACTTAAGACAGACAGAAAAAGAGTAAGAGAGGACCTCCAATAGAGAACCCACGGTCTCTAATCTAATCTTGGAAGTAGTATATGATTATTTCTGCCATCAGGTATGCATCAAGAAGCAAGTCACCAAACCCACTCTCAAAGGAAGGAGTTAACAAGCATGAATTCCAGGAAGGCAGCATCACTGGCCATCTCACCATCTACCCATCCCACACAAGCTCTGCTTTCTCCAACACATCAGGTTCATCACTCCTATTGTCTTGCACTTTGACCTCACAGATGAATATTTGTGCTTTTCAATAGCAGAAGTAAAAACTCAGGTCTCTATCGCTGTGGTCTAGAGTATATGAGCCAAGAGACAAGGTGTAATGGAAATCATGCTTGAGTCAGAGCAGTTTGGCACCACTCAGAATTTGGGATAGGAGATGGCTTTTCCATATTGCATTCACAAGCAGCTCCTAGAACCCCACAGCCCATTGCAATATTAACTGAAAAGTGACTTCACTGTTTGGGATTCTCTGAGAATCATAGGCTTTGCCTAAGCAATCCAGTCTGTAACAATCACTTTGGTACAGACATTGCCCAGGCTAGTCTCGAACCTGGTACCTTTTCCAGATAGTAGGAACCTTGATCAACACTCCTCCCACTTTTTTTCCTCTGCTGAAAACTTAGGAGCCCAGGCAAAGTGAGGTACAAAGGAAGACCCAAACTTTACCTGTACAATGACCACTTGTATACATAATCCTGAATTGTACCCCACATCTTTAAAATAAAATAAATTTTGGCCAGGCAGGATGGTTCAAGCCTATATCCCACTACTTTGAGATGATATGAGATGAAAGGATTGCCTGAACCTACAGGTTTAAGACTAGCCTGGGCAACTTTCTGAGACATCATCTCTACAATAAATTTTTTAAAAATTAACTGGGCATTGTGGCACACACCTGTACCACTTGGAAGGCTGAGGCAGGAGGATCAACTGAACCCAGTAGATCGAGGCTGCAAGTGCTGTAAGCATGCCATTGCACTCCAGGTTGAATTATAAAGTGAGACTCCAACTCAATAAAATAAAATGAAATGAAATGAAATAAATGAAAAGAAAAATGGTGCAAAGAGAAAGGAAAAGCAATAAAATAAAATGGTATGAAAATAAATGAAATAAATTAGAATGAAAGGAAATACAAAGAAATGAAAAAAGCAAAAAAATAAAAAAGAAATGAAATAAAATGAAAAAGAAAAGAAAAAAGAAACAAAAAGGAAATGAAATAAAATAAAATGAAATGAAAAATGACATGCAAAGAACTAAATTGAAATGAAATGAAAAGAAATAAAAATGAAAGGAAATAAAATGAATTTGAATAAAGGAAAAAATTTTAAAATGAAATGAAATCAAATGAAAAGAAATTAAACAAAATGAAATTAACAAAAAAGCAATAAAATGAAAACAAGTGAGAACAAAAGAAAGCAAAAAAAATATGAAATGAAAAAAATGACATAAGAAAAGAAAAGCAATGAAATGAAATATAAACAAAAATGAAATAAAATAACCAGGAAAGAAATTACATGATAAGAAATAAAATGAAATTGAAAAAAATTTTTAAATGATAAAAAGTGAAGTAAAATAAAAAGAAATGAACTAACAAAATGAAAAGACATGAAATGGAAATAAATTGAAATAAAAAATGAATTGAAATGAAATGTGAAGTGAAATGAAATACAATAAAAATGAAAGTAAATGAAAAATGAAATTAAATAAAAAATTAAACAAAAACTGAAATAAAATAAAATGAAATTTAAAAAATAAAAAGAAGTAAAATTAAACTAAAGGAAATGAAATTAATTGAAAAGAAATAAAAAGGAATGAATGGAAAAGAAATGAAATAAAGTTTAAAAAATAAAATTAAATGAAAATAAATAAAATGGACAAAAAAGAAAAAAACTAAAAAGGATCAAAATGAAAAAAATGAAATGAAAAGAAAGGAAAAGAGATAAAAAGAAAAGAAGTAAAATGAAATAAAAGATTTTGAAATAAAAAAATAAAAATTGAACTAAAAATAAAATGAAACAAAATGTAAACTGAAGTGAAATGCAAAAAAATGAAATAAAAAATAAAATAAAATGAAAAATTAAATGGAAAGAAAAAATAAGTGAAAGGAGAAAAATTCAGAAAGAATTGAATATTAAATGAATGAAAAATAAATGAAAATGAAATAAAAATAAATAAAATTAATGAAATATAATAAGACACAAAGAAATGAAATGAAAAATGAAAGAAAATAAAATATAAAAATAAAATGGAATGGAAAATGAATTTTAAAAATAAAATAAAATAAAAATAAAAAATTAAATCAATTAAAAAATTAATAGAAAAGTAAAGACATGAATAAAAAGAATAAAAACAAAAGAAATGAAATTCAAATTATGAAATGGAAAAATAAAAAAACACAATGACATAAAACATGAAATGAAAAGAAAAATAAAAAGATAAATGAAATAACAAAAAATGAAAATACAAAAAAGAAAACAAAAAAGAAAGTTTGAAATGAAATGAAACTAGATTTGAAATGAAATAAAATTTAAAAATAAAGAAAATACAGCAAAATAAAAAATGAAATAAATGTAATGGAATAAAATTAAAAATGAAATAAAATGAAATGAAATTTAAAAATGCATTCAAATAAAGAAATCTAATGAAATGAAAACATAATGTATTGAAAAGAAGAGAAATGAAAGACATGAAATGAATAGAAATAAACTAAAAAGAAATGAGATAAATGAGTATGAAAGATAAGAAAAGAAAGTAAAAGAAATTAAATGAATTTAAATTTAAATAGAAAGAAAAGAAAACAAATGAAATTAAAAGAAGTGAAAACAAAAGAAATGAAAAGGAAATAAATTAAAGAAAAAAATAAAATGAAATACATTTTGCATACTGGATTCAAAAGAAAAGAAAAAGAACAAATGCAAAGAAATAAAGTGAAATAAATTAGAAATAAAAGAAAGAAAAAGGCAAAGGAAATAAAAAGCAATGAAATGAAAAGAAATTTTAAAAGAAGCATAATGAAAGAAAATAAAACAAAGAAAGAAAAAAATGAAAATAAAAGAAACAAAAAGAAGTGGAAGAAGGAAAATAAAGAGCAATAAAAAGAAAGGAAAAGAAAAGAAATAAAATAGGAAAAAGACACTAGAGAATGAAAAAGGACAATAAAAGAAATGAAAAGAAACATAATGAAAACATTAAAAAATAAGAAGAAAAGCAATGAAATAAAAAGAAGATATATGAAATAATTTGGAAAAAACAAAAGAAATGAGAAGAAAAGAAAAAATGAAATAAAATGAATTTAAAAAATAAATGAACAGGAAAAAATAACAGGAAATGAAAAGAGAAAATGAAAAAGAGGAAAAAGAAAATAAAAAGAAAAGAAATAAGAAGAAAAAATTAAAAGAACCAAAAACGAAAAAGAAAATGTAAATGAATGCAAAATATTAAATGAACTAAAATTAAATGAAATGAAAAGAAATAAAATAGAAAGAATATAAAAGTAATAAAAATAAATGAAATTAAAAGAAACCTTAAAGGAAGGAAAGTGCAAGAAATGAAATCAAAAGAAGTAAAATTAAAAGCAAGAAAATAAAAAGAAAAGAAAAAAACAAGACAAATGAAAATAAAACAAAGTACAATAAATTAAATGAAGGAAAAATAAAATAAAATGATAAATAAAGTAAAAGGAATTGAAAAGTAAAATTTAAAAATAAAATGAAATGCAAAATAAAGTGAAATGAAATGAAAAGACATTAAAAAATTAAAATATAGAAATGAAATGAAGTGAAATAAAATATGAACTGAAATTTTAAAATGCAATAAAAAATAAAAGAAAATGAAACTGAACAAAATTTTAAAATCATCTGAAATGAAATAAAATGAAAAGAAATTAAATGTAAACTATTTAAAAGAAATGAAATGAAAACAAAAGAAAAAAGTAATGAAAACTTAATTACAAACAAACGATTTGAAAAAAATGAAAACAATAACAAGAAAAGAAATGAAATGGAATAAAAAAGAAAAGAAACTAAGGAAAAAGAAAGAAATTAAAACAAAAGAAATGAAAGGAAATGAAATTAAATTAAATAAACTGAAAAGAAATGAAATAAAATACATGAAAAGAAACTGAAAGTAAAGCAAAAAGAAATGAAAATAAATACAAAGAAATAAAAAAAGAAAAATGAACATAAATAAACCGAAAGAAAATTAAAAATTTAAAAAATTTAAATAAAAAGTAGAAAAATTTAATGAAAAGAAAGGAAAGGAAAATAATAGAAAGAAATGAAAGGGAAAAAATTTTTAAGAAATTAATAAAGGACCTAAATTGTGACCTTCTATATGACCTCACAATCCCCTTACAGGGAATATACCTGGAGTAACTCAAAACACTGTTAAAATAAGAAACCTGCACATGCATGTTTATTGCAGCATTAATCACAATAGCAAAAATATGGAATCAACTGTGCTGCTTATCAAAAAAGACCACATTAAAAAATGTGGTTCATTTACATGATGAAATATTATGCAGCCATAAAGAAGGACAAATTTATAAACTTCAAAGCAACTTTGATAAACTTAGAGTCAATAATACTGAGTAGTTTATTGAAAAACAAAGAACTGAATATCGCATTCTCTCATTCATAAGAGGACCTTAAACAATTATTGTAATACTATAAGAAGAGAATTGTCAGTAGTGGGAAGTTGCTGGGGAAGGTGGGATTGGCAGTAGTGAAATTCTGCCAAAGGAGGTGGACACACCTCTTCAAAAAGTGTGCCTGCACAATGAATATTTGTATACTTAACCTTAAGTTGTACCTTACAACTTTACAATAAAAAATTTTAAAAATAAAATTTTAATGCAAAGGAATGAAAAGACCTAAAATGAAAAGAAGTGAAATGAAAAGAAATAAAAATGAAAACAAATATTAAATGAAAGAAAATGAAAGAAGATTTAAAATTAAATGAATAAAATTTACAATAAAATGATAAAGGAAATGAAAAATGAATAAAATGAAAAGAAATGGAATAAAAAGAAAAAGTAAAATGAAAATAAACAGAAAGAAATAAAATGAAATAAAAACAGATGAAATGGAATGAAAACTAAAATAGGAAGTGCTCAGTGGCTCAGCCTGTAATACCAATATTTTGGGAGGCAAAGGAGAGTGTATTAAATTAGCCCATGGGTTGAAGACCAGCCCAGGCAACTAGTGAAACCATGTCTCTACAATAAAATCAAAAATTACCTGGGCAGAGTACAACACACCTGTAGTTCTGGCTACTTGGAAGGCTGAGGTGGAAGGATCACTGGAGCTTGGCATGTTGAGTCTGGGATGGTCGTGAGTGTGCCACAACTCTCCAACCTGGGTGACAGAGTGAAAAGTAATAAAATGAATTTAAACACAGAAAAGTAATAAAATGAATTTAAACATTGAAAACTAAATGATTGAGAAGAAATGAATTGAAAAAATTTTTAAACAAAAGAAATGTAATGGAATAAAATGATATGAGAACAAATGAAAAGAAGCCAAATAAAAAGAAAGGAAAAAATGAAAAGAAAATAGAAATTAAATAAAAAGAAAAGAAGGAATTAAAAGAAATTAAATGAATTGATAACAATTGAAAAGCAAAAAAAACTAATGAAAAAAGAAATGAAAGAAAAAGTGAAATGAAATTAAAAATGAATTCAAATCAGATGAAATGAAATGAAAAAAGAAAAGAAATGATTACAATAAAAATGAAGAGAAATAAAATGAAAAAAGATAAAAACAAATGAGAAGAAATGAAAAATTACAAAGAAATTAAAACTAAAGAAAAGAATTGGAAGAAAAGAAATGCAAAAAATGAAAAGATATAAGAGGAAAGACAAGAAATGAAAAGACAGGAAAGGAAAAGAAATAAAGTGAAAAGAAAAGAAAGGAAATTTAATAAAAAGAAAGAAAAATAAAAGACATTTAAAAATTAAAACAAACCAAATTAACCTAAATAAAATATGAAATGAAACAAAAAGAAATAAAGCGAAATGAAAATAAATGAAAAGCAATAAAATAAAAAGAAATGAATAGACAAAAGAAAATAAAAGAGAAAAACTTAAAAGACAAAACAAATTAAAAGAAAAATAAAATGAAAACATTTTTTAAATGAAAGAAATAATAAATTGAAATGAAATGCAAAGAAATGAAAAATAAAAAGAAATAAAATGAAATGAAAATAAAATAAATTAATAGAAAAGAAATGAAAAGAAAAAATGAAATGAAAAGAATTTAAAAGCAATGTAAATAAATGAAATGAAATCAAAGAAAGCAAATAAAAAGAAATGAAAGAAAAGGAATGAAATAAAATGAATTTAAAAGAAATGAATTAAAAGAAAAAGAAATGAAATTTTAAAATGTGAAGAAATGAAATGAAGTAAAATAAAAGTAAAAAAATGGGACTACATGAAATGAAAAGAAAAAAGAAATGAAATGAAATTTATAAATGAAAAGAAGTGCAATAAAATTAAATTAATTGAAAAAATAAATGAAATGTAAAAAGAAAAAGAAAATAAAAGGAAGGAAAAATTTAGAAAAGAAAAAAGACAGGAGTTCCCAGCTCCCTAACCTGCTCCAGGCCACTCATAGCATGCCAACCTGCAGTGAACAGCTGTCTCACACTCCGTGGCGGGACCAGAGATCAGCTGGAGCCCAGAGTCTGATTGGAGGAGAGAGAGGATCCAGGAGGGCCAGAAAGGAGGCCCATGTCCAGTAAAGATGCACCCACCACAGCCATTTATCTGTCCCAGGACCAGGCAGAGAACTACATCACCCACCCAGCTCTCCAGACCTCTGCCCAGCCTACAAATTGGGACCTAGGTGATCACATCAAACAAGGAGAGACAGAAATCCCTCCTCCATGCTATATCAAATGCACACAGGTCAGATCTGAGTGGCAGGCCTGAGAGACAGCAAGTTGACTGAACCCAGATCTGATCCGAGCTGTGAGCAATCCTACCAGCCTGCAATGAGAGATAGAGATCATAGCTGAAATGATGTTGAACTCACAGGAACAATCTCAGAGCAAGCTGATTCATTGTTTTTACTTTTTTATTTTTATTTTTATTCATTGTTTGTTTTGTTCATTTTTGTTTGCTTTGTGTTTTACTTTTTCTTCTTTTCTCTTTTTTCTCTTTTCTCTATTTTTTTCTAAATAATTATTTTATAAGATGTCTACATATTCACTATAATCTGCAAGACAGTTAACATTTTAAAGTAAATCTCAGCTGATCAGAAGCCTTTTTAAAAGATTGCAGATTATAAGATAGCATTTTAAAAATATTATTTAATTGTTTAGACAGGCATTTACCTTACAAAATGGAAAAACCATTTTCTTTTTTTTTTAATAAAAATTTTTTTACTATGATATTGTGGGTAGAGTTATGTGTTAGAAATACAAATATGCTTCATTCAGGGACCCTTGTTGATAAGAGGTGTCTCCCCATCCCCAGACAGATGTTTACTACCATTAGTCCCATCTCTCTTCCCCTCCCCCTGTCATAGATTCCCACTGTCAGTCATTTTCTTATGGTAGTACGTTGGATGATAAAGGTCCACTATATGAGTGAGAACATATGATACTCAGATCTTTGTTTTTGTGAGAGGTCACAGTATTATAGACTCTAGTTCCATCCAGGTTGTGGCAAAATTCATGATTTTGTTCTTTTTTATGGCTGTGTAGTATTCCATCATGTATATGTACCACATTTTTTAAATCCAGTCCTCTTTTGATGGACAGCATGGTTGGTTCCAGGTTCTTGCTATTGTGAACAATGCTGCGATAAACATTTGTGTGCAGGTATCTATTTTATAGAGTGATTTGAGTTCTTCAGGTTATGTTCCCAGTAGGGGGATTGCAGGGTCATATGGGAGATTGATATTTAGAGCTTTTAGGAATCACCACACTGCTTTCCACAGGGGTTGCACTAGTTTACAGTCCCACCAACAGTGTAGAAGTGTTCCCTTTTCACCACACCCTCTCCAGCAGCTGCTATTTTTTGAGTTGTTCATAATTGCCATTCTCACTGGAGTTAGGTGGTATCTCAATGTGGTTTTGATTTGCATCTCCCTGATGATTAGTGAGGTTGAACATTTCTTCATGTGTCTGGTGGCTGCTCAGATGTCTTCCTTTGAGACGTGTCTGTTTATATCTTTTGCCCATTTTATAATGGGGTTGTTTGTTTTCTTCTTTTTAGTATGTTTCAGTTCCTTGTAGATCCAAGATGTTAAGCCTTTGTCAGACCTGGAGTTGGCAAATACTTTTTCCAAGTCTGTAGGCTGTCTCCCTGCTCTCTTGATGGTTTCTTTGGCTTTGCAGAAATTTGTGAGTTTAATAAGGTCCCACTTGTCTATCTTACCTCTTATGGCCTATGGGTTTTGGGTTTTGTTCAGGAATTGGATGCCAGTTCCAATTTCGATGAGGGTATGTCCTTCATTTTCTAAGGTTCTTATGTTTTGAGGTTTTACATTTAGGTCTCTGATACATTTGGAGTTAATTTTTGTGTATGGGGCTAGATAGGGGTCCTGTTTGAATCTTCTGCATGTAGTCAACCAGTTTTCCCAGCACCATTTAATGAATAGGGTCTCCTCTCCCCAGTGGTAGGTGGTGGAGGCTTTGTTGAAGATAAGTTGGCTGAAAATTGAGGTTTTGCTTCTGGAATCTCAATTCTATTCCATTGATCTATATGCCTGTTCCTATACCAGTACCAAGCTGTTTTGATGATTGTAGCTTTATAGTAAAGTTTGAAGTCTGGTAATGTGCTACCACCTGCTTTTTTTTTTTCCTTAGGATTGTTCTGGCTATTCTTAGTCATTTGTGTTTCCATATGAATTCCTGTGTTTTTTTTTTCTAGGTCTGAGAAGAATGTTGCTGGTAATTTGATAGGCATTGCATTGAATCTGTAGATTGCCTTAGGTAAGATGAACATCTTCACAATGTTGACTCTTCCAATGCATGAGCATGGGATATTTTTCCACTTGTTTGTGTCATCTTTGATTTCTTTGAGCAGTGTTTTGTAGTTTTCATTGTAAAGGTCTTTCACATCTCTGGTTAGGAAGATGCCAAGGTTTTTCATTTTTTTGTGGCTATTGTGAATGGAACTGTGCTTTTTATTTGGGTTTCTGCTTGTTTATTATTGGTGTAAAGAAATGCGATTGTCTTTTGCACATTTATTTTATATCCTGAGACTTTGCCAAAATCCTTTATCTGTGTAAGGAGGTTTTTGACAGATTCTCTTGGGTTTTCAAGGTACACGATCATGTCATCTGCAAAGAGAGATAGTTTGACTCCTATTTTTCAATTTTCCTATTTGAATACCCCTGATTGCCTTCTCTACTCTGATTGCTCTACCCAGGACTTCCAATACTATATTGAACAGGAGGGTGAGAGTGGGCATCCTTGTCTTTTTCCAGTTTTCAGGGGAAATGGTTCCAATTTTTGTCCTTTTAGGAGTATGCTGGCTGTGGGTTTCTCATAGTTGGCTTTCACTATTTTGAGGTATGTTCCCTGTATGCCTAGATATTCGAGGGTTTTTATCAAGAAGCGGATTTTATCAAAAGCTTTTTCTACATCTAATGATATAATCATGTGGTTTTTGTTTTGACATCTGTTGGTGTATTTAATTACATTTATAGTTTTAAGAATGTTGAGCCAGGCTTGCATTCCAGGGATGGAGCCTCCTTGGTCATGATGGGTGATTTTTGAGGTGTGTTGTTGAATCTGGTTTGCTAGGAACTTGTTGAGAATTTTAGCATCTATGTTCATCAAAAATATTGACCTGTAGTTCTCTTTCTTTGTTGGATCTTTACCTGGCTTGGGTACCAATGTGATGTTAGCTTCATAAAATGATTTGGGGAGGGTTCCATCTTTCTCAATTGCCTGAAATAATACCTTCACTAGGATTAGTATCATCTCCTCCTTAAATGTCTTGCAGAATTCTGCTGGAAAGCCATCTGGTCCAGGGGTTTTGTTTTTGTTTTTGTTTTTTAGGTAGTTTCTTATTACATAGTCAGTTTCCTTGATTGTTATTGGTCTATTTAGGGTCTCAATTTCTTCTAGGCATGTTGTGTGGTGACAGAAAGTCCTTATTTCCTTGAGGTTTTCAAGTTTGTTTCCATACAAGTGTACGTAGTAGTCTCTAATGATCTTTTGTATTTCTTCAGGGTCAGATGTGACTTCATCTTTTGTGTCTCTGATTGTACTTATTTGGGTTTTTTCTCCCTTTTTCTTGGTCATTCTAGCTAAGGGACCATCGATTTTGTTTATACTTTCGAAGACCCAGCTTTTTGTTTCATTGATTTTTTTGTATTATCTTTTTTGTCTTATATGTCCTGGATTTGGGCTTTTATTTTGGTGATCTGAATTCTTCTGCTGAAATTAGGGTTTTGTGGTCTTGCTTTTGCAGCTTCCTTAGGTGGCTTGTTAGGCTGTTAATTTGTAACCCTTCCATTTTTTTCATGTGTGTTTGTAGGGATATAAATTCCCCTCTTATTACACCTTTCATGGCATGCCAGAGATTTTGGTAAGATGTTTCTTCATTTTCATTTGTTTCCAGGTATCTTTTGATCTGTTTTGATATCATCATTGACCCAGGAGTTGTTTAGTATCATGCTTTTTAGTGTCCATGTCTTTGTGTGTTTGGGGAGGACCTTGGTGGTGTTAATGTTTATTTTTATTCCACTGTAGTCCAAGAAGGTGCATGCTAAAATTTCGGTCCTTTTAAACTTGCTTATGCTTGATTTATGGCCAATTATGTGGTTGATCTTAGAGCACATTCCATGTGGTGATATGTAGAATATGTATTCTGTGGTCTTTGGATGGAGTGTTCTGTAAGTATCAATTAAGTCCATTAGGTCAAGAGTCACATTGAGGTTCTGGATCTCATTGCGGATTTTTTCTCCTGATGATCTGTCTAGGGTTGTGAGTGGGGTACTAAAGTATCCAGTTATGAAGTGTTAGAGTCAATATCTTTCTTTAGTTTTCCTAGAAGTTACTTTAGGAAAGTTGGCACACCTATGTTGGGTGCATATACGTTTAGGATATATATTTCTTTTTGATGGAGTGAACCTTTTATCATTATGTAGTGGCCCTCTGTATCTTTTTTAATTTTTGATAGCTTAAATGGTATTTTGTCTGAAATTAGGATCATGACTCTTCCTTCTTTTGTGTTCCATGCACCTAAAAATTTGTTTCCCATCCTCTTACTTTGAGTCTGTGCATGTTCTTTCTACTGAGATGGGTCTCCTAAAGGCAGTATATTGATGCCTGGTGATATTTTATCCATTTTGCCATTCTATGTCTTTTCAGTGGTGCATTTAGTCCATTCACATTCAGGCTAATGATTGAAATGTGAGAGTTCGTCCCTATCATAGAGTTCTTATAGAGTTGTTGTTCATCCACTTGGTTTTTTGTCTTTCTTTTGGTTTGGGGTTGGATCATGTGTATTTTATTCTTTTTCCTGTACTTTTGTGAAGAATGTTGTTCTTTTTCCCCCCTTTTTTCTGTGTTTAGTACTTTCTTAAATGTTTCATGTAGAGGTGGTTTGGTGGCAGCATAAGTTCTTAGGGATTGGATAACTGGGAAAGATTTTAATTCTCCCTCACTGATGAAGCTTAACCTGGCTGGGTAGGTTATTCCTGGTTGAAATTGTTTATCTTTTTGGACTCTGAAGATAGGGCTCCAAGCTGTCCTAGCCTGCAGGCTTTCTATAGATAAATCTGCTGCTATTCTAATTGGTCTTCCATGGTAGGTGATCTGACCTTTTTCTCTTGCTGCCTTTAGGATTTTTTCCTTTATGCCTACTTTGTTTAGGTGAATTATTATGTGTCTAGGAGTTGATCTTCTCATTTGTTGTCTTTCAGGGGTTATCTGAATCTCTTGTATTTGAATTTTTGTATCACTGATTAGATAAGGGAAGTTTTCTTGAATGATCTCATGGAATGTTTGTTTCAGTGTGGTCTCTGTCTCTCTTTCTGCCTCAGGAAGGCCTATTAATCTTAGGTTCGGTCTCTTGAAGTAATTGCTCATCTTCTGAAGGTTTTGTTCTGTCTTTTTGAGCTTGTTTTCTGTGTTTTTAAGAGTTTGGGTTAGTTCTGTATTTTGATCCTCAAGCTCTGAGATTCTTTCTTCCGCTTGGGTAATTCTGCTTTCCATGCTTATCAGTTTGTTGTTTATTTCATTCGCAATATTCTTTACTACTGTTATCTCAGATACACCTCCTTCCTAGTTTCTTCCTATCTCTCCTCAATTCTTTTTAATCTCTCCATTAATGTCATGATATCTAGGTTTGTAGTTTGAGGCCAGACATTCTGGGGGCTCTTCATTGTTTGCATTCCAAAGTCAGTTTTCTCAGTGTCTGCCCTCCCAGGGATCTGGGAGAGACCCATATTCTTCCTTTGGTTTCTCTTCATTTGTGTAGATTTTTCTCTCTCTCCCCCTTTTCCTCCCTTTCTTTAATTCTGGTTTTTAGGGAAGGTGGGATTGCTTTTGTTTCACTTGTATAATCTCCTGTTCTTCCTTATGAGGGTCCTCTGGCTTTGTTCACTTTTGAGGTTGGAGTGTGGGCTGCGGGCTGTACTTTTTGCAGTTTTGAGGTTTAATTGAGGGGGAAGCTGTGATTCAGAATCTATATGCTGATTCCAGCATCCACCAACAGGTGTATGAGCACACTGGAACATATTTCTCACTGCCTTGCCATCTGTCTGTGCAGCAGTATGTAGGTTTTGTCCCTGGATCAAAAGGCTGTACAAAAGAGGAAAATAATGGAGGAAAGGGGGTTAATAGGAAGTTAGAAAGAGAGAAGAGTGAGAGGGAAAACAGACAAACATACCAACTAACAGGTGAAAAAGAGACACAAGGCTGGAGAGAAGTGAAAAAAACACAGAAGAACAATTCCCTAAAGAATACTGGTAGCTACACAGAGACAGATCAATAAAATCATGAAACAGATAGTGTAAGTGAAAAAGCAAACAAAAGTGAGCAAAACATACAGTCAAAATGATAAAATCAAAAGTCAAAATAAGAGATCAGACTAGCTCTGGAATCTTTCCTGAGTGTCTAAAGTCACTTCAGAGCCAGGCTCAGTGGCTCTAGTGGGCATAGTAGCACGCACCTATAGTTCTAGTTAATTGGAAGGCTGAGGTGGAAGGATCACTGGAGCCCAGCAGGTCGATGCTGTGGTGGCCGGGAGTGGCCACTGCACCCCAGTCTAGGTTTCAGAACGAGACTCCAACCCAAAATTAATAAATAAATAAAGTCACTTCAGCTCTGATCTCCAGCCTCTCCCCTTTGTTTTGTTGTAGGCAGCTAGCCTGCTGCCTGGGAGGTCTGCGATGCTTAGTTGTCTCTGTTGTTCAGCATAGGGGAGGGGCTTTGTCTCCTGTTTAATGATATTACCTTAGGAACCGAGGTGGAGGCTCTGATAGGTGGGCAGGGCAATGCAAATCTGCCTGGAGAATGGCCAAGGTGGCAGCTTCACTTTCACTTTGGGGGATCTTTTCTCTCTGCTCATCTGGGTCTCTGGACAAGAGGCACCAGGGATCAGCTGCACAGATGGGCGCTGGATCCAGGGTGTCACCAGCAGGCTTGGGTGGAGGAGAGGGTCAGGCATTCCTTCCTCTGGAGCTGGGAGCCTCAGATCAGCACCTTACACAAGCTTGGGGTTCTGTTCCCGTACACAAGCTTGGGGTCACGTGCTGAGTGCCTCAGCCAGGGTGGTCCCAGGGCTCAAGTGCTCCAAAGCTCCAAAGGGCAGGCAGTGACCTTGGGTCCATCACAGGGTACTTCAGCCAGGAATGAGACTGGTATCTCTGAGGGGCAGGTGCCCAGAGCCTCCCTGTGTGACTGGCAGCTTGGTGCTGAATGCTGGGCGAGATGATGTAACCAGGGACAGAGCCAAGACCCGGGACTCCTGCTCAGGTGGAAGTCACATATAGTGGAGAAGCAGCAGCCAGGGGCTGCAATATCTGGCCCTGCATGGGACCGAAAGTCCCCAGGCCTCGTACCAGTGTGACTGGCGGTGGGCAGGGGGCTGTGGGAAGAAAAGTAAGAGTCTTTTGGGGAACTCACATTCAGAGAGTCTCAAAATTCCACCTATGCCCCTGCCATCTTACCGGAACTCCACAAAAAGCTTCTACAACTTCTGTCACAATCCTGAGTGGACCCGGACCAGCCTGGGCTCCCAGTAGCCATTCTTCTCTGTTTTTGATAACATTTTCACATTTGTCCTGTTTCCATTATTTTTATGATTTCTCTTTCTTTTTCTTTAGACCTCCTGTTTGTGTAGGAGAATTGTAAACCAACAGAGAAGTTGGTTGACTTATGAATCTGTATGATTGTTTGTATGTTTTAGTTTTTATTTTACTCTTCTCTTTTTCTCCCTTTTCATTTGTTAGTCAGTATGTTTGTCTCTTATTCCTCTTACTCTTCTCTCTCCACCTTCCTCTTTCCCACCCTCCTGTTCCATTCTTTCCATTTTTCTTACCTTATTTTGCTTTCAGTGAGCGAAATACATTCCCACTGCATGGACAGATGTCAAGGTAGTGGGGAAGGGGTTCCAGGGTACCCATACATTCGTCAGTGGATACTGGAATGTGCAGATAGATTTTGAATCACAGCTCTCCCCTCAATTAAATCTCAAAACTTCAAAAACAGTATAGCCCCCAACCCACAGTCCACTCTCAGAATTTGACAAAGAGGGAGGATTCACAAGGAAGAACAGGAGACTGAGCAAACAGAAGTAAAAGCAACCCTGCCATCCCTGAACAACAGAATTAAAGAAGAGGAGGGGAAAAGTGGTAAGGAAAATCTGCACACATGGAGAAAAACCAAAAGAAGAATATAGGTCTCACACAGACCACTGGGAGGTCAGACACTGAGAAAACAGACTTCAGAATGCAAACAATGAAGACCCCCAAGAATGACTGGTCACATACTACAAACCCAGACATCAAGACATTAAAAGAGAATAAAAACAATTGAGGAGAGACAAAAGGAAAATAGAAAGGAGTTGATAACTGAGATAACAGCAGTAAAGAATACTGTGATTGAAGTAAATAACAAACTAATAAGCATAGAAAGCAGAATTAGCCAAGCAGAAGAAAGAATCTCAGGGCTTGAAGACCAAAATATAAAGCTAACCCAAACTGTCTAAAACATAGAAAAGAAGCTTAAAAAGATGAAACAAAACTTTCAAGAGATAAGCAATTATTTCAAGAGGCCAAACCTAAGAGTAACTGAATTACCTGAGGCAGAAAGAGAGATAGAGACCACCCTGGGACAAACATTCCATGAAATCATTCAAGAAAATTTCCCTCATCTCATCAGTGAGGCAAAAATTCTAACACAAGAGATCCAGAGAACCCCTGTAAAACAAGAAATGAAAAGACCAACTACCAGACACATGATATATGGTCTAAACAAAGTAGGTTTAAAAGCAAAAATCCTGAAAGCAGCAAGAGAAAAAGGTCAAACTACCTACCGGGGAAGACCAATAAGAATAGCAGCAAATTTATCTGCAGGAACACTTAAGACTAGGAGAGCATGGCGCCCAAAATTCAAAGTTCTCAAAGATATACAATTTCAACCAAGAATAATCTACCCAGCTAAGCTGATCTTCATCAGTAAGAGAAAAGTAAAATCTTTCTCAGACATTCAATCTCTAAGATCTTACATTGCCTCTAGACCATCTCTGAAAGAAACACTTAAGAAAGTATTAAACACAGAAGAAAGGGGAAAAAGAACAACAATGTTCTAATAAGAGTGCAGGGAAAAGATTGAAAACACACATGAATCAATCCAAAATCAAAAGACAATGAATGGAAACAACAATAACTCTATAAGAACCTTATGACAGGGATAAATGTTCACAATTCAATAATTAGCCTGAATGTGAATGGACTAAATACACAACTGAAAAGACATAGAATGGCAAAATGGATAAAATATCAGGCAAAAATATATTGTCTCCAAGGCACTCATCTCACCAGAAAGGACACTCACAGACTAAAAGTAAGAGAATGGGAAGCAAAATTTCAAATGAACAGAACAAAAAAGAAAGTTGGAGTTGCAATTTTAATATTAAACAAAAAAAACCCTTTAAGCTATCAAAAATTAAAAGATACAGAATGGAGACTTCTGCAAGATGGAGATGGGGCAGGCTGGTATATGAGACCCTCTGCAAAGGAAAATGCAGAGTGTCTCTGGCTCTCTCCCCGGGGGCTGCAGATCCCATTGTCAGCAGCCTGCTCTTCACATGGAGCTCAGCCGTCGCCACTGCTGGGGCATCACGGCAGTCTGGAGAGCCACTGCAGCTGCAGGCACAGCCACCACTGGCACCACTGCAGCTTCCATGGCAGCCAAAGCACATTGTACCACCTTTGCCTGAGGCGTTCCACGACTTCAGTCCTTTAAGTCCCTACAGGCAATATCTGCTGGGATTGCTGCCACCTCTGCTGCCACCTTGACATCCTGCCAGCCGTGGGTCTCCTCCCATGTGCCCAGTGGTAGGCTTCCATCCTGGCCTCTCCCCGGCTCCTGTCTGGATCCACCCCCTCTGGGGCGAGCAGCTGAGATAGCACCACCTACTGGCGATTCAAGGTAACAACACCGAAACGGGAGAAACAAGCTTGAAAAACAGACACAGGCCAAATTTGAGTGGTGAACTAAGGGTGATATGAGCTGTCCTTCACAGCAGGCCAGAGGCAACTGACCCCAATTATGAACTAATTTACCAGCTTGAGAAGACAGCTAGAAATCAGAGCTGAAAGGACATTCAACTTAAATGAAAAGTCTCAGAGTGTGCTCGATTGGTTCTGCTACTTTAATGACTTAATTCTTTTCCTACTGTTTTGTTCCTTTTTTTCTTTTCCTCTTCCTTTCCTTCTCTTTTCTCCTCTCTGTAAACCATATCTTTGTATAGAGGAACAGCACATCAATAAGGTGGTTGGTTAGCTTATATGTTAGCATCACTGCATGTTTTAATTTTTTTTGTATGGGAGCTGGTTAGTCTGTAGCCGTGGTCTATTGTTTTTAGCTGTTTCAGTTTAGATCTCTCTCTCCATTTGTTGATACACTCGTCTGTTTCCCCCCTTACTCCTCTCTCTCTCCACCACCCTCTTCTCCCCACAGTCTGCTCCATTCTCTTCCCTCTGCTAACCTCATTTTATTTCAGGGAGTAAACCTACAGCTCCACTGCATGAACATATTCCAAGGCAGTGGGAAGTGGCTCTCAGATTATCCATACACCTGTCGGTAGATACCAGGACCTGCAGATAGATTTTTAATCACAGCTCCCCCCTTAAGTAAATATCAAAACTGCAAAAAGGGTCACCTGCAACCTATAGTGCAACTCCAGAATTGAACAAACTAATAGGGCATACATAAAGAAGAATAGGAGATTGAACAAACAGAAGTAAAAGCAACCCCAATACCCCTGAATAACAGAATTAAAGAATATGGTGATGTGGAGAGAAGAAAAAAGTAGGGAGGCAAAAAAACTGCACAAATGAAGAAAAACTTAAAGAAGAATATAGGACTCACACAGACCCCTGGGAGATCAGACACTGAGAAAACAGACTCCGGAACACAAACAATGAAAGGTCCCAGAATGCCTAGTAAATGCAACAAACCCAGACATCAAGACATTAATAGAGAGAATTTTAAAAATTGAGGAAAGACAAGAGGAAAAGAGGAAGGAGCTGATGTCAGAAATAACAGCAGCAAATAATATTGGGATGGAAATAAGTAACAAACTAATAAGCATGGAAAGCAGAATTAGCCAAGCAGAAGAAAGAATCTCAGAGCTTGAAAACCAAAACACAGAATTAACTAAAACTGAAAAATCATGGAAAAGAAGCTCAAAAAGACAGGACAAAACCTTCAAGAGATGAATGATCACTTCAAGAGAAAAAAAACCTAAGAGTAATTGGCCTTCCTGAGGCAGAGAGAGAAACAGAGGCCACACTGGAACAAACATTTCATGAAATCATTCAAGAAAACTTCCCTCATCTCATCAATGATGAAAAAATTCAAACACAAGAGATTCAAATAACCCCTGCAAGACAACAAATGAGAAGACCAACTCCCAGACACATAATAATTCACCTAAACAAAGTAAGTATAAAAGAAAAAATCCTAAAGGCTGCAAGAGAAAAAACTCAGACTACAAACCACAGAAGACCAATTAGAATAGCAGCGCATTGATCTACAGAAACCCTCCAGGCAAGGAGAGCTTGGAGCCCTATCTTCAAATTTCTAAAATATAAACAATTTCAACCAAGAATAACCTACCCAGCCAAGGTAAGCTTCATCAGTGAGGGAGAATTGAAATCTTTCCCAGATATCCAAGCCCTAAAAACCTATGCTGCTACCAGACCACCTCTACAAGAAGCACTTAAGAAAGTATTGAACAGAGAAGAAAAGGAAAAAAGAACAACAATGTTCTTCACAAGAGTACAGGCAAAAGATTAAAAACACACATGATCCAACTCTAAAACCAAAATAAAGACAACACACAAACAGGAAGAACAACAACTCTGTAAGAACATTATGACAGGGATCAACTCTCACATTTCAATAATTAGTTTGAATGTATATGGACTAAATGCACCACAGAAAAGACATAGAATGGCAAAATGGATAAAATATCACCAGGCAACAATTTATTGCCTTCAAGAGACTCACCTCACTAGAAGGGACACTCACAGACTCAAAGTAACAGGATGGAAAACAGATTGTCAGGTGAATGGAACACAAAAGAAAGGAGGAGTCACGACCTTAATCTCAGACAAAACACCCTTTAAGCTATTAAAAATTTAAAAAGATACAGAAGACCACTGCATAATGATAACAGGTTCAATCCATCAACAAGAAATATCCATCCTAAACATATATGTACCAAACATAGGAGCACCGACTTTCATAAAGCAGCTCCTAGGTAAACTAAAAAAAGACATCAACTCTAATACCATCATAGCTGAGGACTTTAATACCCTACTCACAACCCTAGACAGATCATCAGGACAAAAATAAGAAACGAAATCCGAAGCCTCAATGTG
The DNA here is from genome assembly GCA_027257055.1 of Cephalopachus bancanus. Classification (NCBI taxonomy): domain Eukaryota; kingdom Metazoa; phylum Chordata; class Mammalia; order Primates; family Tarsiidae; genus Cephalopachus; species Cephalopachus bancanus. The sequence continues at coordinate 2,513,750 of JAPVLO010000007.1, forward strand.
ACTCTTGATCAAGTGGACTTAGTTGATACCTACAGAACCCTCCTTCCAATGACCACAGAATACATATTCTACTCATCACTGCATCGAATGTACCCTAACATGGACCACATACTTGGCCATAAATCAAGCAAAAGCAAATGTAAAAGGACTGAAATTTTACCATGCACCTTCTTGGACCACAGTGGAATAAAAAGAAACATTAACGCCAACAAGCTCCCCCCAAACCCACAGAGACATGGACACTAAACAGCATGATGCTAAACAACTCCTGGGTCAATGATGAAATCAAAACAGGGATTAAAAAATACCTGGAAACAAATGAAAATGAGAAACATCTTACCAAAATCTCTAGGATGCCATGAAAGCTATAGTAAGGGGGAATTCATATCTCTACAAACACACCTGAAGAAAATGGAAGGATCACAAATTAACAGTCTAACAAGCCACCTAAGAAAGCTGGAAAAGCAAGACCACAAAAACCCTAATTTCACCAAAATAAAAGCCCAAATCCAGGACATAGAAGACAAAAACATAACACAAAAAATCAATGAAACAAAAAGCTGGTTCTTTGAAAAGAACAATATCAATGGTCCCCTAGCTAGAATGACCAAGAGAAAGAGAAAAAAAACCCCAAATAAACACAATCAGAAACACAAAAGATGAAGTCACATCTGATCCTGAAGAAATACAAAAGATCATTAGAGACTACTATGTACACTTGTATGGAAACAAACTTGAAAACCTTTCAGAAATGGAGGACTTTCTGTCATCACACAACCTGCCTAGGTTGAAATAAGAGGGAATTGAGACTCTAAATACACTGATAACAATCAAGGAAATTGACTATGTCATAAGAAAACTACCTACAAAAAAAGTCCTGGACCAGATGACTTTCCAGCAGAATTCTACAAGACATTTAAGGAGGAGCTTATACCAATACTATTGAAGGTATTCCAGGTGATTGAAAAACATGGATCTCTCCCCAAATCATTTTACGAGGCTAACATCACATTGATACCCAAGCCAGGTAAAGACCCAACAAAGAAAGAGAACTACAGGCCAATATCTATGATGAACAGAGATGCTAAAATTCTCAGCAAGACGCTAGCGAACCAGATTCAACAACACATCTCAAAAATCATCCATCATGACCAAGTAGGCTTCATCCCTGGGATGTAAGCCTGGTTCAATATTCTTACAACCATAAATGTAATTAAATACACAGTCAGCATACTCCTAAATGGACAACAACTGGAACCATTTCCCCTGAAAACTGGAACAAGACAAGGATGCCCACTCCCACCCCTCCTGTTCAATATAGTATTGGAAGTCCTGGCTAGAGCAATCAGAGAAAAGAAGGCAATAAAGGGTATCCAAATAGGAAAGGAGGAAGTCAAGCTATCTCTCTTTGCAGATGACATGATCATGTACCTAGAAAACCCAAAAGAATCTGTCAAAAACCTCCTTACACTGATAAAGGACTTGGGCAAAGTCTCAGGATTTAAAATAAATGTGCAAAAAGACAATTGCATTTCTTTGCACCAATAATAAACAAACGGAAACCCAAATAAAAACCACAATTCCATTCACAATAGCCACAGAAAAAATGAAATACTTTGGCATCTTCCTAACCAGAAACATGAAAGACCTTTACAATGAAAACTACAAAACACTGCTCAAAGAAATCAAAGATGACACAAACAAGTGGAAAAATATCCCATGCTCATGGATTGGAAGAATCAACATTGTGAAGATGTCCATCTTACCTAAGACAATCTACAGATTTAATGCAATACCCATCAAATTACCAGCAACATTCTTCTCAGACCTAGAAAAAACAATACAGGATCATATGAAAACAAACAACCAAGAATAGCCACAACTATCCTCAGCAAAAAAAAACAAAGGTGTTATCACATTACCAGACTTCAAACTCTACTATAAAGCTACAATAATCAAAACACTTGGCATTGGTACAGAAACAGGCATATGGACCAATGGAATAGAATTGAGATTCCAGAAGCAAAACCTCAATTTCTCAACCAAGTCATCTTCAACAAAGCATCCACCACCTACCACTGGGGAGAAGAGAATCTATTCAGTAAATGGTGCTGGGAAAACTGGCTGACCACATGCGGAAGATTCAAACAGGACCCCTATCTATCCCCATACACAAAAATTAACTCTAAATGTATCAGAGACCTAAATGTAAAACCTCAAACCATAAGAACCTTAGAAAATGAAAGACATACCCTCATGGAAATTGGAACTGGCATCCAATTCCTGTAGAAAACCTGAAACCCACAGGCCATAAGAGAGAAGATAGACAAGTGGGACCTCATTAAAACTGACAAGCTTCTGCAAAGCCAAAGAAACCATCAAGAGAGGAGGGAGACAGCGTACAGACTGGGGAAAAGTATTTGCCAACTCCAGGTCTGACAAAGGCTTAACATCCTGGATCTACAAGAAACTCAAACTTGCTGAAAAACAAAAAACATTCTAAAGTGGGCAAAGGATATGAACAGACACTTCTCAAAGGAAGACATCCACGCAACCAACAGACACATGAAGAAATGTTAAACCTCACTAATCATCAGGGAGATGCATATTAAAACCAGTCCACAATGGCAATTATCAATAACAAAAAAATAACAGTTGCTGGAGGTGGTGTGGTGAAAAGGGAATACTTCTACACTGTTGGTGGGAGTGCAAACTAGTGTAACCTCTGTGAAAAACAGTATGGCGATTCCTAAAAGCTCTAAATATTGACCTCCCATATGACCCTACAATCCCCCTACTGGGAATATACCCTGAAGAACTCAAAACACTCTATAGAAAAGATACCTGCACACATATGTTTATCGCAGCATTGTTCACAATAACAAGAACCTGGAAGCAACCATGCTGCCCATCAAAAGAGGACTGGATTTTTAAAATGTGGTACATACACATGATGGAATACTACACAGCCATAAAAAAGAACAAAATCATGAATTTCACAGCAAACTGGATGGAACTAGAGTCTAAAATACTGAGTGACCTCTCACAGAAACAAAGATCTGAGTATCACATGTTCTCACTCATATAGTGGACCTTGAACATCCAACGTAATACTATAAGAAAATGACTGACAGTGGTGGGAAACTATTGGGGGGAGGGGAAGGGAGATGGGATTAACGGTAGTAAATATCTGTCTGGGGATGGGGAGACACTGCTTATCAACAAGAGTGCCTGAACAAAGCATATTTGTATACCTAACTGTTAACTGTTCCCCACAATATCATAATAAAAAATATTGATTAAAAAAATAAAATAAAATACATTTTTCACACTAAAAAAAGATACAGAATGTTACTACATAATGATAAAAGTTCAGTCCATCAACAAGAAATTTCCATCCTAAACATATATGCACCCAACATAGGAGCGCCAACTTTCATAAAGCAGCTTCTCAGCAAACTTGAAAAAGATATTGACTCTAACACTATCATAGTTGGGGATTTTACTACCCCCCTTAAAACCTAGACAGATCATCAGTAGAAAAAATCAGCAAGGAGATCCAGAACCTCAATGTGATTCTTGAGCAAATGGACTAATTTGATACCTACAGAACACTCCACCCAATGACCATAGAGTATACATTCTACTCATCACTGCGTGGAACATACTCTAAGATAGACCACATCCTTGGCCATAAGTCAATTATAAACAAATTTCAAAAAATTAAAATTTTGCCATGCACTTTCTGAGACCACAATGGAATAAAAATAAATACCAACACCAACAAGGTTCCCAAAAACCCACAAAGACATGGACACTAAACAGCGTGATGCTAAGCAACTTCTGGGTTGACATGGAAATCAAAACAGAGATTAAAAGATACCTGAAAACAAATGAAAATGAAGAAACATCTTACCAAAATCTCTGGGATACTATGAAAGCAGTAGTAAGAGGGGAATTCATATCTCTCAAATGCACATAAAGAAAATAAAAAGATCACAAGTTAACAGCCTAACAAGTCACCTAAGGAAGCTGGAAAAGCAAGACCATCAAAACCCTAACTTCAGTAGAAGAATCCAGATCACTAAAATAGAAGCCCAAATCCAGGACATAGAAGACAAAGAGATAATACAAAAAGAAATCAATGAAACAAAAATCTGATTCTTTGGAAGGACAAACAAGATTGATGGTCCCCTAGCCTAGCTAGACTGACCAAGCATAAGTAAGAAAAAGCCCAAATAAACACAATCAGAAGCACAAAAGATCAAGTCACATCTGACCCTGAAGAAATACAAAAGATTATCAGAGACTACTATGTATACTTCTATGGAAACAAACTTGAAAACCTATAGAATATGGAAGACTTTCTATATCACACAACCTCCCTAGGTTGAAACAAGAAGAAAGTGAGACCTAAATAGACCAATAACAATCAAGGAATTCGACTATGTCCTGATAAAACTACCTACAAAAAAAATCCCTGAACCAGATGGCTTTCCAGCAGAATTCTACAAAACATACAAGGAGGAACTGATACCAATTCAAAGTATACCAGGTGATTGAGAAAGTTGGAACTCTCCCCAAATCATTGTATGAAGCTAACATCACATTGATATTCAAGCCAGGTAAATACCCAACAAAGAAAGAGAACTACAGGCCAATATCCTTGATGAACATAGATGCTAAAATTTTCAACAAGATCCTAGCAAACCAGATTCAATAACACATCTTACGAAACATCTGCCATGACCAAGTAGCACTCATCCCCAGGATGCAGGACTGGTTCAACATTCCTAAGACCATAAATGTAATTAAATTCATCAGCAGAGTTCTGGTAAGATGACGACGGCACAGGTGGGACAGTGAGATTCTTCAAAAGCAAGTTCCCATAAAGACTCTTGCTTCCCTTCCCCCACCTGCCACCCACCGCAAGTCCCACCCTTCCGAGGCCTGGAGACCCTTGGTCCCAGGCATAACCTGGCTGCCATGGCCCCACTGCTGCTGCTGCTCCAACCCAGGTGGCTCCAAGCCCCCAGCCATGTAGAGCTCCCAGCTCCCTCCCTGGCTTCCCCATCTTACCAGGCCCCAAGTCGCCACCAGTGGTAGAAGCCCTCAGATACCACCTTGTGGAGATCTGGGCTCCCTTGCTGGCTACACTGCTCTGCCCAGCACCCAGCCGCTGCCAGCTCCCTCCCTGGCTGGGGTGCCCAGCCCTGTCTCAGACCACTGCAGCCAATGGAGGCCTTCCACACCCACTCCTCTGAGCTACCGGCTACATCACTGGCAAAGCACCCCGTGCAGGAACCAAAGCCACCACCTGTGCTCATCCTTCAGAACTCTGGGTCCCTGACCTGGCTGAGGCCTCCAGATCCATCTCAAGCTGCCATTGCCTGGGGAGGCCTTAGGCACCCACCCATCGGAGATCTGTGTCCCCACCATGGGAGAGGTGCTGAGCCATCTCAAGCTGCTGTTGCCCAGGGAGGCTTTAGGTGCCCACCCCTCAAAAATACCAGCTCCATCCCTGGCTGAAGCACTCTGCACACAGTCAGAAGCCACCACCGCTGCCCACACTAAAAAGCATCGGGTCCCCACCCTGGCTGAGATGCCCAGCCCCATCTCAAGCCATTGTTGCACAGGAAGGCCCTAGGCGCTCACCCCTTGGAGCTCCAGGCCCCTGCCCTGGTTGAGGCGCCCAGCCCCATATCAAGACGCCGTCGCCAGGCGGGACCAGAGAATCGCTGGAGGTATAGAACCGCTTGTTTGTTTGTTCTTATTTTTGTTTTCTCTTACTCTTATCCATCTTCAGTGGGTACCTCTATCTGTTCTCCCTTTTAATCTTCTATCTCCACCTTCTGCTTCCCCCTCTCCCCATTGAGTTTCTTTCCCTTTTCTTACATCATTTTACTTCCAGGGAGCAAAAAAATACCCCCACTTCATGAACAGATTACAAGGCAGTGGGAAACACAATCCACCATATCCATACACATGTCAGTGGATACTGGGATCTGCATATAAATTTTGAATCACAGCTCCCCCCTCAAATAAATCTCAAAGTGGCAAAAGGTATAACCCTCAACCTACAATCCAGCCTCAGAATCGCACAAAACCAGAAGATTCACATAAGGAAGAATAGGAGATTGAGCATACAAAAACAAAAAGCAAACCCACCACCCATGAACAACAGATTTAAAGAAGACAGAGGGAGAAAAAAAGGAAAAAGTGGGGAGGCAAATCTACACAAATGAGATAAAATCAAAAGAAAAATATAGGTCTCACACAGACCACTGGGAGATCAGATATTGAGAAAACAGACTTTGGAATGCAAACAATGAAGAGCCCCCAGAATGACTGGTCACATACTACAAAACCAAACATCAAAACATTAATAGAGAGAATAAAAATAATTGAGGAGAGTACAAGAGGAAAATAGGAAGGAGCTAATAACTGAGATAACAGCAGTAAAGAATACTGTGATTGAAATAAATAACAAACTAATAAGCATGGACAGCAGACTTAGCCAAGCAGAAGAAAGATCTAAGAACTTGAAGACCAAAGTAAAGAACTAAACAAAACTGTCAAAAACATAGAAAACAAGCTTAAAAAGACAGAACAAGCCCTTCAAGAGATGAGCAATTACTTCAAGAGAACAAACCTAAGAGTAATTGGCCTTCCTGAAGCAGAAGGAGAGACAGAGACCACACTGGAACAAACATTCCATGAAATTATTCAAGAAAACTTCCCTCACTTCAATAATGATGTGAAAATTCAAATACAAGAAATTAGAGAACCCCAGCAAGACAACAAATGAGAAGACCAACTCCTAGGCACATAATAATCTGCCTCAACAAAGTAGGTATAAAAGAAAAAAATCCTAAAAGCAGCAAGAGAAAAAAGTCAGACTATCTACCAGGGAAGACCAATCAGAATAGCAGCAGGTTTATCTACAGAAACCATTCAGTCTAGGAGAGCTTGGAGTACAATATTCAAAGTCCTCAAAGATAATCAATTTCAACCAAGAATAACCTACTCAGCCAAGCTAAGCTTCATCAGTGAGGGAGAATTACAATCTTTCCCAGACATCCAATCCCTAAGAACTTATGCTGCCTCCAGACCAACCCTACAAGAAACTCTTAAGAAAGTATTACACACAGAAAAAAAGTGAAAAAGAACAACAATGTTCTTCACAAGACTGCATGAAAAAGATTGAAAACACACAGGAAGCAACCCAAAAGCCAAAAGAAAGACAGTAAACAAACAAGTACAACAACCGCATAAGAACATCATGACAAACATAAACCCTCACATTTCAATAATTAAACTGAATGTAAATGAATTAAATGCACCACTGAAAAGACACAGAATGGCAAAATGGATAAAATATCATGAGGCAACAATATATTGTCTAGAAGAGACGCATCTCATCAGAAAAGAAACTCACAGACTCAAAGTACAAGGATGGGAAACAAATTTTCAGATGAAATTTGATGGGACACGAACGCTGGAGTTGCAATCTTAATCTCAGACAAAATAACGTTTAAGCTACCAAAAATCAAAAAAGATAAAAAAGGTCACTATATAATGATAAAAGTTTCACTCCATCAACAAGAAATATCCATCCTAAACATATGTGCACCTAATATAGGGGCACGAATGTTTGTAAAGCAGCTTCTAGGCAAACTTAAAAAAAGAGATTGACTCTAACATTATCATAGCAGGGGACTTTAATACTCCACTCACAATCCTAGACAGATCATCAAGACAAAAAATCAGCAAGGACACCCAGAACTTCAATGAGACTCTTGAACAAATGGACTTAATTGATACTTACAGAACACTCCACCCAAAGACCACAGAATATACATGCTACGCATCACCACATAGAATGCACTATAAGATCAACCACATCATCGGGCATAAATCAAACATAAACAAATTTCATAAGATTGAAATCTTGCCATGCACCTTTTCAGACCACAGAGGAATAAAAATAAATATCAACACCAACAAAATTTCCCCATAGCCCATAAAGACATGGTCACTAAACAGCATGATGCTGAACAATGACTGGGTAAACACTGAAATCAAAGAAGAAATTGAAAGATTTCTGGAAACAAATGAAAATGAAGAAACATCTTTAAAAAAAACCTCTGGGTTGCCATGAAATCAGTTTTAAGAGGAGAATTTATATCTCTACATGCACACAACAAGAAAATGGAAAGATCACAAGTGGAGAGCCTAACACCCACCTAAGGGAGCTGGAAAGAGAAGACCACCAAAACCCCAACTTTAGTAGAAAAATCCAAATCACAAAAATAAGAGCCCGAATACAGGACATAGAAGACAAAAATGTCATAGAAAACATCAGGAAAACAAAAAAGCTGGTTCTTTGAAAGAATTAACAAGACTGATGGGCCTCTAGCCAGACTGACCAAGAAAAAGAGAGAAAAAGTCCAAATAAACACAATCATAAATAAAAAAGATCAAATCACAACCCACCCTGAAGAAATACAAAAGATTATCAGAGATTACTATGTACACCTATATGAAAATAAACTTGATAACCTAGATTAAATGGAAAACTTTCTAACATCACACAACCTACCCAAGTGGAAACAAGAAGACATCGAGACACTGAATAGACCAACAACAACCCAAGAAATTGACTCTGTCATACGAAAACTACCTACAAAAAAAAAGCCATGGACCAGAAGCCTTTCCAGCAGAATTCTACAAAACATACAAGGAAGAGCTGATACCAATCCTATTGAAAGTATTCCAGGCAATTGAGAAAGATGGAATTCTCCCCAAATCATTTTGCGAAGCTAACATTACACTGATACCCAAACCGGGTAAAGATGCAACAAAGAAAGAGAACTACAGGCCAATATCCCTTATGAATATAGACGCAAAAATCCTCAACAAAATTCTAGCAAATTGGATCCAAAAACACATCTCAAAAATCATCCACCATGACCAAGTAGGCTTCATCCCCAGGATGCAGGGCTGGTTCAACATTCACAAGACCATAAATGTAATTAAGTACATCAACAGATGTAAAAACAAGAAACACGTGATTATCTCATTAGATCCAGAAAAAGTTTTTGATAAAATTCGGCATCCCTTCTTCACAAAAACCCTCAAACATCTAGGCATAGAAGAAACATACTTCAAAATAGTACGTGCCATCTATGACAAACCCACAGCTAACATATTGCTAAATGGACAGAAACTAGAAACTGGAACAAGACAAGGCTGCCCACTCTCACCTCTCTTGTTCAATATTGTGTTGGAAGTCAGGCAAGTTGTCAAGAGAAGGAAATCAGGGGTATCCAAATAGGAAAAGAGGAAGTCAAGTTATCCCTCTTTGCTGATGATATGATCCTATACCTTGAAAATCCAAGAGAATCTGTCAAAAACCTGCTGACACTGATAAAGGACTTTGGAAAAGTCTCAGGGTACAAAGTAAATGTGCAAAAGTCAGTGGCATTCCTATATAGCACAACAAGCAGGCAGAGAGCCAAATAAAAACCACAATCTGATTCACAATAGCCACCAAAAAAATGAAATACTTCAGCATCTTCCTAATCAGAGAAGTGAAAGACCTTTACAATGAGAATTACAAAACGCTGCTCAAAGAAATCCAAGGAGACACAAACAAATGAAAAAATATACCATGCTCATGGATAGGAAGAATCAACATTGTTAAGATGTCCATCCTACCAAAGGCAATCTACAGATCCAATGCAATACTCATTAAGTTACCAACATCATTCTTCTCAGACCTGAAAACAACAATACAGAAATTCATATGGAAACATAAATGACCACAAAGTCAAAACAATCCTTAGCAAGAGAAACAAAGCAGGAGGTATCACACTTCCAGACTTCAAACTCTACTATAAAGCTACAATAATCTAAACAGTCTGGTATTGGTATAAGAACAGGCACATAGACCAATGGAACAGGATAGAGATTCTGGAAGCAAAGCCTCAGTTCCTCAGCCAACTCATCTTTGATAAAGCCTCCAACAACAACTACTGAGGAAATAAAAACCTATTCAGTAAATGGTGCTGGGAAAACTGGCTGACCACATGCAGAAGATTGAAACAGGGCCCCTACCTATCACCATACACAAAAATTAACTCTAAATGGATCAAAGATCTAAATGTAAAACCTCACACTACAAGAATCTTAGAAAATGCAGGAGACACTGTGGAGTGCCTCCGCCCTAACATGTCGCCCGAAGCAGCCAGACCACAAGACAAAACAAGCCCTAATAAGGCAACTAAAGGATGTCAGCATACAATCCTCTCTTACGGGCCTATCGGTGCGTGCCGCGTTACCTTAATTGATTGGCAGAGATACTAGATTTAAGGTCACGAATAGGAGAAAGAAGAAGAAGAACGATGTAGTAACCTGGGATTAAAGCAGCTTGCAGAAGAATCGTGTGAGAGTCGTTATTGAAAGTGACAAGTGGTGGCCCGTAGGGGACCTCGAAGAAGCCGAAATCCTTGGATTCAGAACTGCAGCTGCTCAGGGCAGTCGACTGGTATGTAGATCCCACAAGGGAGGGAAAAAACTAGAAAGGTCCTCGGTAAAGAGGCGATTTAAGAAGGTCCTTGGTAAAGAGGCGATTTAAGAAGGTCCTCGGCAAAGAGGCTATTTGGGAAGGTCCTCGGTAAAGAGGCGATTTGGGAAGGTCCTCAGCAAAGAGGCGATTTGGGAAGGTCCTCGGCAAAGAGGCGATTTGGGAAGGTCCTCCGCAAAGAGGCGATTTGGGAAGGTCCTCGGTAAAGAGGCGATTTGGGAAGGTCCTCGGTAAAGAGGCGATCTAAAAGGGCCCTCGGTGTAGAGGTGATCCCCTTTTTGCTAACATGGGCACTACTTCCTCTCACCCGCTTTTTCAGGCTCTTAAAACTCTCTTAAGAACAAAAGGACTAAAATTAAGGGATAAAACCTTGACTGATTTTATCACACAGGTAGACGAGATTGCACCGTGGTTTGCTGTTTCGGGGAATCTCACAGTGGGTAGTTGGGACTAAGTGGGGCAGGATATTGACCGCACCCGAGAGCTAGGAGAGGTGGCAGGCGGGGTTCAGCCCCTTTGGAGACTGGTTCATGCCTGTTTGGAAGATCAAAAGTGCGTGCAAACAGTCGAGCAAGGCCAAGCAGCGCTTGACCAAATAAAAGAGGAACGATCAACTTCCTCAAGAGGGAACAGCGAGGCAGCCTCTGACTCAGAACTGGAGTCAGATGAGGAACTTAGCGATCTCGTGACTTGAGTTGAAAAGTTAGAACTCAGTCGGGGCAGCGCCCGAGATAAGGGCGGATCCTCTGTCCCTGGGTCGGTAGGAGTTCCTCCCCCGTATAATCCTTCTGCGCCTCCCGGAAAAGGAGGCGCTTCTTTCAACAATGAAGTGTGGAGGGAGGTCCATGCCAGCGGCACATGGCAAACTTTTCCGGTGTTCATGGACAATGCAGGGAACCGGTACCATGAACCATTAGATTTCAAAACAGTGAAAAACCTCGCGGAGGCCGTACGAACGTACGGGCTCACTGCTGCCTTCACAACAGCAATGGTGGAGGCACTAGACCGGTTCGCCATGACCCCCGGAGACTGGCAGAGATTAGTGAAGGCTTGCATGAACCCGGGACAATATTTAGATTGGAAGGCCTATTACATAGAATTGGCTAATGAGCAGGCAGCAAGAAACCGGGCTGCGGGTAACGGGGCTTGGGACGTTGATATGCTGTTGGGGCAGGGCCGTTTTGCTAACCAACAGATAGGATACCCCCAGGTTGTGTATGATCAAATTAATCACATGGCAATGCGAGCCTGGAAGGCCTTGCCTAGCCGAGGGGAGGTATCAGGTAATCTCACCAAAATTACTCAAGGTTCCACAGAGCCTTTTTCAGACTTTGTGGCCCGAATGATGCAGGCCGCAGGGTGGATTTTCGGGGACCCAGACACTGCCATGCCCTTAGTGAAGCAGCTGGTTTATGAACAGTGTACAAAGGAATGTACGGCTGCCATAACACCATTCAAAGGAAAAGGGATGGAAGTGTGGATGAAAGTGTGCAGAGAGATTGGGGGGCCCCTGTCCAATACTGGATTGGCCGTGGCAGTCTTACAATTAACCAAGCGAGGTGGTACCGGACGAGCCACCAGTTCTGGAAACTGCTTCTTATGTGATACCTGTTCCGGAATTTTGTTTGCTTCGGCCATGGCTGGAGAAAAGACACATCATGTTATCTCCCATTACTTGGAGGCGTGGGCCACCTGGGGCATGCCTCAGCAAATTAAAACAGATAATGGCCCCGCCTACACCTCCCGAACATTTCAACGGATCTGTGCACAAATGAACGTGGACCTGCGCCATGGGCTCCCTTATAATCCCCAAGGTCAAGGGATAGTTGAGAGGGCTCATCGCACACTAAAAGAACTACTTCAAAAACAAAAAGGGGGAATAGGCATGGGTTACAAACCTAAACAAAGACTGTCATTAGCATTATTAACTTTAAATTTTCTTCAGCTGGACAACGAGAACAATTCTGCTGCGGACCGCCATCTAGGCGCAGTACCGCATAAAAGGGGCTATGTTAAATGGAAAGATGTTATCACGGGACAATGGAGAGGTCCCGACCCAGTATTAACGTGGGTGAGAGGATCTGTGTGTGTTTTTCCACAGGACAGCCCAGACCCGGTGTGGGTACCTGAGCGACTAACACGCACTACAAAGACCCCCAAGGAACGAACTCCGACTGCTGATGATGAGTCTGACGACATGGCTTCTGCTGGGAACGCTGATGCTGAACCTCCCCATAAGTCGTGCTGAGCAACAATGGGGAATTTTAACAGTATTTCCTAGACATTTATTCGGCACGTACTTTCCCCAGAATTTTAACTGGCACCAGCCCCTGATTTCTATTACACTCTTGCTGGGGCCCTAATGCTCTCTCTCTTTTTAGACAGAGGAGAGACTTCGGCATTACAGCCGCCATCATTGCAGCAATTGCAATGGCGGCCACTGCAGCTGCTACAGCCGCTGTTGCCATGTGTACCACAGTACAGACCACCACCACTTTAAACACCTTGTCTTCCACTGTTGCTGCCAAAGTAATATTAACAGTCACTTGTGTGGCGGCATTATGATCTTAAACCAAAGAGTTGACGTGGTACAAGAACAAGTAGACATTCTCTGGCACATGGTGCAAATAAGGTGTGAATGGCACACTATTGCTTTATGCGTAACTGGCATCCCATACCACAATATGACCATTGCTGCTAACCTCTCTCGAAAGCTTTCCCTCCATCTTTTAGGTAATTGGTCCCAAGAGTTTTGACAACCTGACGGAGGCTCTACGTCGTGAAATCATCAGCGCCATCAGAGTAGATCCAGTAGTCGCTCAAACCTTGGCCTCCTGGATCGCCCAGGTGGCATACCACCTTAAAGAGTGGGTGGGAATGGGTTCAATGGCCCTTTTGTTATTCTCTTGTTGTGTCCTGTGCCTCTATTGTCTCTGCCGTATGCGTCAACGCAATGCACGTGACCGTGCGCTACTAGCGCAGGCCTTTGCTGCCATGGAGGTGGATCAATCCCCTCAGGTCCGGGTTGCCGCGTTAGGGCAATAAGAACAGGGCAGGATGTGAGAATAGTACTGCACACGGGGGCCCAGGAGGAGTTATCCCATGGAGGGCATGTCCAGCTGCATATGGGTTGACACCGCCTCTCCCATCCCCAGAAAATCGGTGTCGGACAGGTGGGCAGTCGGTCTGGCGATTACATGCGCGAGATAGACTGTCTTACATGGTCCTTGTTATATGGGGGCTGTGACCACTACCCTCACCTGCCAAAATAAATAAAAAAGGGGGAGCTGTGGAGCGCCTCCGCCCTAACATGTTGCCCGAAGCAGCCAGACCACAAGACAAAACAAGCCCTAATAAGGCAACTAAAGGATGTCAGCATACAATCCTCTCTTACGGGCCTATCGGTGCGTGCCACGTTACCTTAATTAATTGGCAGAGATACTAGATTTAAGGTCACGAATAGGAGAAAGAAGAAGAAGAACGATGTAGTAACCTGGGATTAAAGCAGCTTGCAGAAGAATCATGTGAGAGTCGTTATTGAAAGCGACAAGACACCCTTATGGAAATTGGAACTGGGAACCAATTCCTATCCAGAACCCTAAAGGCCAAGACCTTAAAAAATAAGATAGACAAGTGGGATCTCATCAAATTAACGAGCTTCTGCAAAGCAAAAGAAACCATCAAGAGAGCAGGGAGACAGCCCACAGAATGGGAAAAAATATTTGCCAACTGTATATCTGACAAAGGCCTAACATCTAGGATCTACAAGGAACTCAAATGCACCAAAGGGGAAAAAACAAACAGCCCCTTTTAAAAGTGGGCAAAAGACATGAATATACACTTCTCAAAAGAAAATATGTGGGCAGCCAACAGACACATGAAAAAACGTTCAGCCTCACTCATCATCAGAGAAATGCAAATCAAAACCACATTGAGATACCATCTAACCCCTGTAAGAATGGCCATCATTAATAAAACAACAACAGATGCTGGTGAGGATGTGGAGAAAAAGGAACGCTTCTACACTGCTAGTGGGAATGCAAACTTGTACAAGCACTCTGAAAAACAGTTTGGAGATTTCTGAAAGAACTGAAAATTGAACTTCCATATGACCCAGCAATTCCCCTAATTGGAATATACCCAGAGTAACATCAAATTATTCTACAAAGAAGATACCTGCACACGAATGTTTATTGCAGCTCTATTCACAATAGTAAAAACATGGAACCAACAATGTTGCCCATTGAAGAGGACTGAATAAAAAAATGTGGTACATATACACAATGGAATATTAGGCAGTCATAAAGAATGACAAATATATGGACTTTGCAGCAACCTGGATTTTATTTGGAGTCAATCATACTCAGTGATTTATCACAGAAACAAAGAACAGAGTTCCATATGTTCTCACTCATAAGAGGACCTTGAACAATTTAATGCTATAAGATTGGCAGTAATGGGAAATTGTTAGTGGGGGGGTGGGATTGGCAGTTAAGGGAAACTGCTAGGGCAGGGAAGAGCACACCTCATTAACAGGGGTACCTGCATGATCAATGTTTGCATACCTAGCCCTGAAATGTATCCCACATCTTTACATTAAAATAAATAAATAAAAATAAATAAATACATCAGCAGACACAAAAACAAAAATCACATGATTATATCATTACATACAGAAAAAAACTTTTGATAAAATCCAGCACCCTTTTTTGATAAAAACCCTCGAGCCTCCTGGCATAGATGGAACATACCTCAAAATAGTAAGAGCCATTTATGAGAAACCCACAGCCAGCATGCTGCTAAACAGAAATTGGAGCCATTTCCCCAGAAAACTGGAACAAGAAAAGGATGCTTACTCCCACCCCTTCTGTTCAACATATTTCTGGAAGCCCTAGCTAGGGAAATCAGAGAAGAGAAGGCGATCAGGGGTAACCAAATAGGAAAAGAGGAAGTCAAGCTATATCTCCTTGCAAACAACATGATTCTATACCTTGAAAACCCAGGAGAATCTGTCAAAAACCTCCTTGCACTGATAAAGGACTTTGGCAAAGTCTCAAAGTATAAAATAAATCTGCAAAAGACAATCGCATTTCTATACACCAATAATAAACAAACACAAACCCAAATAAAGAAACACAATTCCATTCACAATAGCCGCAAAATAAATGAAATACCTTGGCATCTTCCTAGAAAGATCTTTACAATGAAAACTACAAAACACTGCTCAAAGAAATCAAAGATGGCACAAACAAGTGGGAAAATATTCCATGCTCATGGATAGGAAGAATCAACATCATTAAGATATCCATTCTTCCTAAAGCAATCTACAGATTTAATGCAATACCCATCAAATTACCAGCAACATTCTTCTCAGACCTAGAAACAACAATACAGAAATTCACATGGAAACATAAACGAGCAAGAATAGCCAAAACAATCCTCAGCAAAAAAAAAAACAAAGCAGGAGGTATCACACTCCCAGACTTTAAACATTATTATAAACCTACAATAATCAAAACAGCCTGGTATTTGTACAAAAATGGGTATATAGACCAATGGAATAGAACTGAGATTCCAGAAGCAAAATTTCAATTTCTCAACCAACTCATATTTGACAAAGCTTACACCTCCAACCACTGGGGTGGTGAGAACCTATTCAGTAATTGGTGCTGGGAAAACTAGTTGACCACATGCAGAAGATTGAAACAGGGCTCCTACCTATCCCCATACATAAAAATTAATTCTAAATGGATCAGAGACATAAATATAAAACCTCAAACTATAAGAACCTTAGAAAATGCCGGAGACGCTCTTATGGAAATTGGAACTGGCAACCAATTCCTGATCAAAACCCTAAAGGCCCGTGCCATAAGAGATAAGATAGACAAGTGGGACCTCATCAAACTGACAAACTTCTGCAAAACCAAAGAAACCATCAAGAAAGCAGGGAGACAGCCCACAGACTGCAAACAAATATTTGCCAACTACATGTCTGACAAAGGCCTAACATCTAGGATCTATAAGGAACTCAAATGTGCCAGAAAGTTTAAATTTTAAAAAAATGCATTACAAAGTGGGCAAAAGGTATTAACAGACAGTTCTCAAAAGAAGACATACAAGAAGTCAACAGATACATGAAAAAATGTTCAGCTTTACTAGTCATCAGGGAGATGCAAATTAAAACTACACTGAGATATCACCTAACTCCAGTCAGAATGGCCATCATCAATAACTCAAAAAATAACAGATGCTGGAGAGGATGTGGCAAAAAGGGAAAATTTCTATGCTGTTGGTGGAAGTGCAAACTAGTACAACCTCTGTGGAAAACAGTATGGCGATTCCTAAAAATTCTAAAAACTGACTTTCTATATGACCCTGCAATCTTCCTACTGGGAATATACCCAGAAGAACTCAAGTCACTCTATAAAAAAGATACCTGCACACGTATGTTTATCACAGGATTGTTCTCAGTAGCAAGAACATGGAACCAACCATGCTGCCCAACTAAAGAGGACTGGATTTTTAAAATGTGGTACATATACACAATGAAATATTATGCAGCCATAAAGAAGAACAAAATCATGAACTTTGCAGCAACCTGGATGGAATTAGGGTCTAAAATACAGAGTGATCGTTCACAGAAACAAATAACTGAATATTACATGATCTCACTCATAAGTGGACCTTGAACAACGACCAGAATACTATAAGAAAAGGATTGACTGTAGCAGGAAACTGCTGAGGGGAAAGGGAGTGGTGAGGCAGGAATGACAGTAGTGGAAATCTGTCTGGGGAAGGGGGGGCACACCTCATCAATAAGAGTACTTGCATGGTGGATATTTGTATACCTAACCCTAAAATGTATCCCACAGTTTTAAAATAAAAGAAAATTTTAAAGCTAAAAAAATAAAGAAAAAAGACAAGGAATGAAATGAGAACAGATTATATGAAAATAAAAGCAATAAGAAATGAAAAGAAAATATAAAAGTAAAAAAGGAAAGAAAAACAAATGAAAAAATAAAAAGATGGAATGAAAAGAAAAGGAATAAAAAGAACTGAAAAGATATAAAAAGAAATGAAATGAAATGAAAGAAATGAAATAAAAATAAAAAAGAAATAAAATAAAATGAATTGAAAAGAAATGCATTGAAAAATGAAATGAAAAGAAATAAAAACAAAAGAAATAAAATTAAAAGAAAATAAAGAAAATGAAATGAAATGAACATAAATAAACGAAAATAAACATAAAGAAAAGAAATGGAAAGAAAATTTAAAATGAAATGAAAGAAAATGATATGCAAAATTATATTAAATAAAATGAAAAATAAAACAAAATCAAATCAAATGAAGTGAAACAAAAAGAAATGAAAATCATAAATAAAAAGAAATGAAATAAAATAAAATAAAAGAAACCAAAAGAAATGAAGAGACAATGAAAAGAAAAAAGAAATGATATGAAATGAAAAACATGAAAAGAAATAAATGTAAAAGAAATAAAACAAAGAAATAAAATGAAATTAAAGATAAGAAATCAAAATAAATAAAATGAAAAGAAAAGATAAATAAAAAGAAAAGAAATAAACTGAAATGATAATCAACATCTTCCAATTGGGGGGTATAAATTTTCAATTATGAGATAAATAAGTTTTGGTAATCTAGTGTACAACATGGTGACTATGGTTAAGAATACTTTATTGTCTACTTAAAATTTATTAAGAGAGTTTTCTCATTTTATTAAAAATCTATGTGAGATGATGTATAAATTATTTAGCTGATTTGAAGTAATGATTGCACAATGTATATAGATATATCAAAGCATCACATTGTACATAGTAAATATATTCAATTTTTGTTTATCAATAATGTATAAATATGGCAGAAAATAAAGAAACATGTAAAACAAACAAATAAATGTAGGGATACACCATATATGGAAAGACAAAAAAAATCAAATGAAATGAAACAAAAAATGAAATAAAATGAAATGAAAATCATAAATTGAAATGAAAAGAAATGAAATAAAAATAAAACAAAAGAAATGAAAAGAAACTAAAAGAAATGAAAAGAGATAAATGAAAAGAAAAAAGAAATGATATGAAATGAAAAACATTGAAAAGAAAAGAAATGTAAAAGAAATGAAAAATAAAAAAATAAAACCAAGAAATAAAATGAAATTAAAAGATAAGAAATCAAAATAAATAAAATGAAAAAAAGTGGAATAAAAAGAAATGAACTGAAATGAAAAGAATAGAAAAAAAAATAAATGAAATGTGGTAAATTGAAATGAAATAAAAAGAAAAGAAAACAAAGAAAAGAAAAAAGGAAATAAAATTAAAAGAATAGAAAAAAGGAATTGAAAAACTAAAAAGAAAGGATATGAAAAGAAATGAAATGAAGGAACAATTCAAGATGGCAATGGCATAGGTGGACTTGTGAGATTCTCTGAATGTGAGTTCCCAAAAAGACATTTACTTTTCTTCCCCTATCCCCTAGCCCACCACCAGCCAGCTGGTCCGAGGCCCAGGGACCTTCGGTCTCATGTAGGGCTGGATATTGCAGCCCCCTGCTACTGCTGTTCCACCATGTGGGTAGGAGTCTCGGGTCTCAGCTGGCTCCCTGGCTACATTGTCTCTCCCCCAAAACCCAGCACAAAGCTGCTGGTCCCATTCCTGGCTGAAGTACCCTGTGGGGGGGCCCAGGGTCACTCTTGCCACCCACTGCCTGCCCTTTGGAGCTTTGGAGCTCTGGAGCTCTGGGCATACCCTGGCTGAGGCACTCAGCACAAGACCCCAAGCTTGGGGACCCAGACAAGCAGAGAGTAATGGATCTGCAAAACCTGCCTCGGCCATTTTCCAGACAGAGACTTCCATTGTCCTGCCCACCTATCAACAAACCCCACCTTTGTTCCTAAGGCAACGTCAATAAACAGGAGAAAAAGCCCCACTCCTACGCTGAATCAGACAAAAGCAACCCCAGGCAGTAGACAAAAAACAAACCCAAACTGCCAGTAAATCTAGCTGCCTGCAACGAAAGACAAAGGGGAGAGGCCGAGATCACAGCTGACGTGACTTTAGTCTGATCTCTTATTTTGACTTATGATTTTATCATTTTGACTGTTTTGTTGTTTGCCTTCTGACTTACACTGTTTCATGATTCTATTTGTCTGTCTCTGTGAAGCTATCAGTATTTTTTAGGGAATCTTTCTTATGTGTCTTTTTTCACTTCTTTCCGGCCTTGTGTCTCTTTCTCACCTGATAGTTGGTATGTCTGCTTTCCCTCTCACTCTTCTCTCTTTATAACTTCCTACTGACTCCCTTCCTCCATTATTTTTCTCTTTTAAACCCCCTTTTTAATCTAAGGAGCAAGACTACATACTGCTGCAAGGACAGATTGTAAGGCAGAGGGAAATAGGTTCCAGTGTGCTCATACACCTGTTCGTGGATGCTAGATCAGCATATACATTCTGAACCACAGCTTCCCCCTCAATTAAACCTCAAAACTGTAAAAAAAAGTACAGTCAGCAGCCCATACTCCAACCTCAAAAGTGAACAAAGTCAGAAGACCCTCATAAGGAAGAACAGGATATAGCAGAACAGAAACAAAAGCAACCCCACCCTCCCTCAAAAACAGAATTAAAGGAGGGGAGGGAAAGGGAGAGAGAGAGAAAAATCTACACAAATGAAGAAAAACCAAAAGAAGAGTATGGGTCTCTCCCAGACCCCTGGGAGGGCAGACAGTGAGAAAACTGAATTCGGAATGCAAACAATGAAGAGCCCCTAGTATGAAGGGTCTCAAACTACAAACCTAGATGTCAAGACATTAATGGAGAGATTAAAAAGAATTGAGGAGACAAAAGAAGAAACTAGGAAGGAACTGATATCTGAGATAACAGTAATAAAGAATACTGTGAATGAAATAAATAGAAAACTGATAAGCATGGAAAGCAGAATTACCCAAGCAGAAGAAAGAATCTCAGAGCTTGAGGACCAAAATATAGAACTAACCCAAACTCTTAAAAACACAGAAAATAAGCTCAAAAAGACAGAACAAAATCTTCAAGAGATGAGTGATTACTTCAAGAAACCGAACCTAAGAGTCATTGGCCTTCCTGAGGCAGAAAGAGAGACAGACACAACACTGGAACAAACTTTCCATGAGATAATTCAAGAAAACTTCCCTTACCTAATCAGTGATGCAAAAATTCAAACACAAGAGATTCAGAGAACCCCTACAAGACAAAAAATGAGAAGACCAGCTCCTAGACACATAATAATTTGCCTAAACAAAATAGGCATAAAAGAAAAAATCCTAAAGGCAGCAAGAGAAAAAGGCCAGATCACCTACCATGGAAGACCAATCAGAATAGCAGATTTATCTACAGAAACCCTGCAGGCTAGGAGAGCTTAGAGCCCTATCTTCAAAGTCCTAAAAGATAAACAATTTCAACCAAGAATAACCTACCTGTCCAAGCTAAGCTTCATCAGCGAGGGAGAATTAAAATCTTTCCCAGATGTCCAATCCCTAAGAACTTATGCTGCCACCAAATCACCACTACATCAAACACTTAAGAAAGTACTAAACACAGAAGAAAAGGAAAAAAGAACAACGTTCTTCACAAGAGTACAGGAAAAAGAATAAAATATACATGAACCAACCCCAAAACCAAAAGAAAGACAAAAACACCAAGTAGAAGAATAACAACTCTATAAGAACTCTATGATAAGGATGAACTCTCACATTTCAATAATTAGCCTGAATGTGAATGAACTAAACGGACCACTGAAAAGACATAGAATGGCAAAATGGATAAAATATCACCAGGCAACAATACACCGCCTTCAAGAGACCCATCTCACTAGAAAGGACATACACAGACTCAAAGTAAGAGAATGGGAAACAAATTTTCAGACAAATGAAACACAAAAGAAAGGAGGAGTTGTGATCCTAATTTCAGACAAAATACCATTTAAGCTATCAAAAATTTAAAAAGATACAGAGAGCCACAACATAAGGATAAAAGGTTCACTCCATCAATTAGAAATTTCTATCCTAAACATATATGCACCCAACATAGGTGCACCAACTTTCATAAAGCAACCTCTAGGAAAACTAAAGAAAGATATTGACTCTAACACCATCATAACTAGGGACTTTAATACCCAACTCACAAACCTAGACAGATCATCAGGACAAAAAATCAGCAAGGAGATCTGGAACCTCAATGTGACTCTGGACCAAATGGACTTAATTGATACCTACAGAACACTCCATCCAAAGACCACAGAATACACATTCTACTCATCACCACATGGAACATATTCTAAGATAGACCACATAATTGGCCATAAATCAAACATAAGCAAATTTAAAAGGACTGAAATTCTACCATGTACCTTCTTGGACCACAGTGGAATAAAAAGAAACATTAACACCACTAAGGTCCCCCAAAAGCCACAAAGACAGGGACACTAAACAACATGATGCTAAACAACTCCTGAGTCGATGATGAAATCAAAATAGAGGTCAAAAGATACCTGGAAACAAATGAAAATGAAGAAACATCTTACCAAAATCTCTGGGACGACTTAAAAGCTGTAGTAAGAGTGGAATTTATATCCCTTCAAACACACATGAAGGAAATGGAAGGAACACAAATTAACAGTCTAACAAGCCACCTAAGGAAACTGGAAAAGCAAGACAACCAAAACCCTAATTTCAGCAGAAGAATCCAGATCACCAAAATAAAAGCCCAAATACAGGACATAAAAGACAAGATGATAATACCAAAAAAATGAAACAAAAAGCTGGTTCTTCAAAAGGATAAACAAGAATGATTGTCCCCTAGCTAGACTAACCAAGAAAAAACAAGAAAAAATCCAAAAAACCACAATCAGAAACACAAAAGATGAAGTCACATCTGACCCTGAAGAAATACAAAAGATAATTAGAGACTACTACGTACACTTGTATGGAAACAAACTTGAAAACTTAAAGGAAATGGAGGACTTTCTGACATCATACAACCTACCTAGGTTGGAACAAGAAGAAATTGAGATCCTAAATAGACCAATAACAATCAAGGAAATCGACTATGTAATAAGAAAACCACCTATAAAAAAGCCCTGGTCCTGATGACTTTGCAGCAGAATTCTACAAGACATTTAAGGAGGAGCTGATACCAATCCTACTGAAGGTATTCCAGGCGGTGAAAAAGATGGAACTCTCCCCAAATCACTTTAGGAAGCCAACATCACATTGATACCGAAGCCAGGTAAAGATCCAACAAAGAAAGAGAACTGCAGACCAATATCTTTGATGAACATAGATGCTAAAATTCTCAACATGATCCTAGCACACCAGATTCAACAATACATCTCAAAAATCATCCATCGTGACCAAGTAGGCTTCATTCCTGGGATGCAAGTCTGGTTCAACATTCGTAAAACCATAAATGTAATTAAATACATCAACAGATGTCAAAACAAAAACCACATGATTATATCATTAGATGCAGAAAAAGTTTTTGATGAAATGCAGCACCACTTCTTGATAAAAACCCTCGAACATCTAGGCATAAGGGGAACATACCTCAAAATAGTAAAAGCCATCTATGAGAAACCCACAGCCAACATACTCCTAAACGGTCAAAAACTGGAACCATTTCCCCTGAAAACTGGAATATGACAAGGATGCCCGCTCTCACCTCTCCTGTTCAACATAGTATTGGAAGTCCTGGTTTGAGGAATCAGAGAAGAGAAGGCAATCAGGGGTATTCAATTAGGAAAATAGGAAGTTAAGTTATCTCTCTTTTCAGACGATATGATTGTGTACCTTGAAAACCCAAGAGAATCTGTCAAAAACCTCCTTACACTGATAAAGGCCTTTGGCAAAGTCTCAGGATACAAAATAAAATGTGCAAAAGACAAATCGCATTTCTTTACACCAATAATAAACAAACAGAGACCCAAATAAAAACCACAATTCCATTCACAATAGCCACAAAAAAATGAAATACCTTGGCATCTTCCTAACCAGAAACATGAAAGACCTTTACAATGAAAACTACAAAACACTGCTCAAAGAAATCAAAGATGACACAAAACAAGTGGAAAAATATTCCATGCTCATGGATTGGTAGAATCAACATAGTGAAGATGTCCATCTTACCTAAGGCAATCTACAAATTCAGTGCAATACCCATCAATTTACCAGTAACATTCTTCTCAGACCTAGAAAAAAAAACACAGGAATTCATATGGAAACACAAACGTCCAAGAATAGCCAGAACAATCCAGACTTCAACCTCTACTATAAAGCTACAATCATCAAAACAGATTGGTATTGGTATAGGAACAGGCATATAGATCAATGCAATAGAATTGAGATTTCAGAAGCAAAACCTCAATTTCTCAACCAACTCATCTTTGACAAAGACTCCACCACCTACCACTAGGGAGAGGAGAACCTATTCAGTAAATGGTGCTGGGAAAACTGGCTGACCACATGCAGAAGATTGAAACAGGACCCCTATCTATCCCCATGCATAAAGGTTAACTCCAAATGGATCAGAGACCTAAATATAAAACCTCAAACCATAAGAACCTTAGAAAAGGAAGGACATACCCTCATGGAAATCGGAACTGGCATCCAATTCCAGAACAAAACCCAAAACCCACAGGTCATAAGAGAGAAGATAGACAAGTGGGACCTTATTAAACTGACAAGCTTCTGCAAAGCCAAAGAAACCATCAAGAGAGCAGGGAGACAACCTACAGACTGGGAAAAAGTATTTGCCAACACCACGTCTGACAAAGACTTAACATCTTAGATCTACAAGGAACTCAAACATACTGAAAAGAAAAAAACAAACAACCCCATTATAAAATGGACAAAAGATATGAACAGAGACTTCACAAAGGAAAACATCCGAGCAGCCAACAGACACATGAAGAAATGTTCAACCTCACTAATCAGGGAGATGCAAATCAAAACCACACTGAGATACCACCTAACTCCAGTCAGAATGGCAATTATTAACAACTCAAAAAATAACAGCTGCTGGAGAGGGTGTGGTGAAAAGGGAACACTTCTACACTGTTGGTGGGAGTGTAAACTAGTGCAACCTTTGTAGAAAGCAGTGTGGCGATTCCTAAAAGCTCTAAATATCAACCTCCCATATGACCCTGCAATCCCCCTACTGGGAATATATCCTGAAGAACTCAAATCACTCTATAAAAAAGATACCTGCACACGTATGTTTATCACAGCATTGTTCACAATAGCAAGAACCTGGAAGCAACCATGCTGTCCATCAAAAGAGAACTGGATTAAAAAAATGTGGTACATATACACGATGAAATACTTCACAGCCATAAAAAGGAACAAAATCATGAATTTCGCAGCATTCTGGATGGAACTAGAGTCTATAATACTGAGTGAACTCTCACAGAAACTAAGAACCCAGTATCACATGTTCTCACTCATATAACGGACCTTGAACATCCAATGCAATACTATAAGAAAATGACTGACAGTAGTGGGAAACTAAGGGGGGGAAGGGAGATGGGATTAATGATAGCAAATATCTGTCTGGGGATGGGGAAACACCTCTTATCAACGAGGGTGACGGAATGAAATGTATTTGTATACCTAACCCTTAACTGTACCCTACAATATCATAATAAAAAATATTGATTATAAAAAAAAGAAAAAGAAATGAAATGAAAACAAAATGAAATGAAAAAAGAAAAAGAATGAAAAAATGAAAGGAACAGAAATGGAATGAATTGAAAAGAAATGAAATGAGCTGGGCTTGGTGGCTCAGCCTGTAATCCTGCACCTTTGGGAGGCTGAGGTGAGTGGATTGCCTGAGCCCATGGGTTCGAGACCTGCCTAGGCAACTTGGTGAGACCTCATCTCTACAATAAATCAAAAAATTAGCCAGATGTGGTACCACACACCTATACTTCCAGCTACTTGGAAGGCTGAGGTGGAAGGATCGCTAGAGCCCAGCAGGTCGAGGTTGCAGTGTTCAGGAGCAGCCACTGCACTCCAGTCTGGGTGACAGAGTGAGACTTCAACTCAAAAAAAAAAAAAAAAAAAGAAAGAAATGAAATGGAATAAAAAGAATAAAAAATGCATAAAAGCAAAAAGAAATGAAATGAGAAATTTAAAAAGTGAAAAAAAATGAAATGAAATGAAATTAAGAGAAAAATGAAATGCAAAGAAATGAAATGAAATGTTAAAAATGGAAATGAATGAAAGGTCTAAAAATTGGCCTTTTATATGACACTGCAATCCCCTTACTGGGAATATACCCAGATGAACTCAAATCATTCTATGAAAAAGATACCTGCACATGCATGTTTATTGCAGCATTGATCACAATAGCAAAACATGGAACCAACCATGCTGTCCATCAAAAAAGGACCGGATTTTTTTAATGTGGTACATATACATGATGAAATATTATGCAGCCATAAAGAAGGAAAAAATTATTAGCTTCACAGCAACTTGGATGGACTTAAGAGTCCATAATAACTAGTGACCTATCACAGAAACAAGGAAGTTCTCACTCATAAGTGGACCTTGAACAATTACCATAATACAATAAGAAAAGGATTGTCAGTAGTGGGAAAATGCCAGGGGGAATGGGATTGGCAGTAGTGTGAGTTCTGCCAGGGAAGGGGGAAGCACACTTCATCAACAAGGGTATGCATAATAAACATTCTATACTTAACCCCAAATTGTACCCCACATCTTTAAAATAAAATTTTTAAAATATATAATAAAAAAGAAAGAAATAGAAAAGAAATGAAATGAAAAGAAGTAAAATGAAACAAAATTTTAAAATGCAATGAAATAAAATAAAATGAAAAATTAAATGCAAGGAAATGAAAACTGAAAGGAAATGTAAAACAAAATAAAACGAAAAATGAAAGGCAATGTGAAATGGAATGAAAAGAGATGAAATTAAATGAAAGTAAAATGAAATAAAATTAAAATGAAATGAAAAGGAAAGAATTGAAAAAGAGATGAGAATCAATGAATTGAAAAGAAATTTTAAAAGAAATGAAATGAAATGCACAAAAATGAATTGAAATGAAAATGAAAGAAAAGAAATAAAAACAAATGAAATGAAAAAAATATAAAGAAATGAAATGAAAAGAAAAGAAAGGAAAAGAAATGAAAAGAAATGAAAAGAAATGTAATGAAAAAAATGAAATAGAAAATAAAAATGCAATGAAAGGAATTGAAAATTTAAATTGCAGTGAAATAAAAATAAAATTAAAAATGCAATGGCCGGGTTTGGTGGCTCAGCCTGTAATCCCACGCCTTTGGGAGGCTGAGGTGAGTGGATTGCCTGAGCCCACAGGTTCGAGACTTGCCTGGGCAGTGAGACCTCATCTCTACAATAAATCAAAAAATCAGCTGGGCATGGTAATGCGCACCTGTAATTCCAGCTACTTGGAAGGCTGAGGCAGAAGGATCACCGGAGCCCAGCAGGCGAGGCTGCGGTGGCCAGGAGAAGCCACTGCACTCCAGTCTGGGTGACTGAGTGAGACTCCAACTCAAAAAAAAAAAAAATGAAATGAAATAAAATGAAAAGAAATGAAATAAAATTTAAAATGAAGTGAAAATAAATAAAATGAAATGAAAAGTAATCAAATAAAAAGAAATGAAATAATAAGAAATAAAATGAAAGGAAATGAAATAAAAATCCTGCCACCCAGTCCCTCGGGGTGGAGCCACTTTAGATCTCCCCCTTACACCTGTGAAAAGACTGGTACAGGACTGCTCCTGCCTGAGGATCTTGCAACCAGTGCCTAGAAAAGATATGCTCCCGGATCTGGTACACATTCTGACTTGGTTGTTCTTCCTTGGAAAGGAGTATAGATTGAGAGTGGCCATAGGACAAAATGTCTTGAGCTCTGAACAAACTTTTGACCAATAGAAGAGTTTCCAGGTGGACCAAACTACTTGGACGTAGAATAAAACATAGTTAATTTTCCAATGGACAAAATGTCAAGCAGTATACCTGGATATCTACTTTGTGTGAAGGATAAATAACCCAAGGTGAGAGTGTACATGGATACAGGTGAATCTCATGGCCTATCTGGCAGCAGCCAGGAAGGAAAGACGACTGAAGGATCAGAGAGAAGATTGGGGTAGAGGAATGTGAATGGACATAATAAGGATGGATATGAAGAGTGAAGCTTTTTGGTCATGCGTCAACACTCACCAAAAAGGGTCTATCACAAACAAGCTACTGAGTAACTCCCCTAGGCCTGGCTGAGACTGTACTGCAGAACCATACTGCAGTCAATGTTTTTCCTACCTACTCTTTCTTTCCCCTCCTTTTTTTTCACAGGTATTTACCTGCAAAAAGGTCTGAAGATTGCCTGTTTGTTTTCCAGCTCCATTCCTCCCTTCCCCTACAGGAATTATCTTCTTTGAGTCTCTTGCCTTTAACCTTCAAGGACCAAAACTGACAGAGTAGTTCCTACCGCTGCTAGTCCTAACTGCCTTGAATGCATGCCTAGACCTGCATTCAGCACTCCTCCTTCCCCAGATCATGAGATGCAGACTCAAATCCAAAGGAGACTTGCCCACATACCTTGAAAAATTCCTGCACAATTATGTTGAAGTTCAGAATTGATATTAGACCTAGTTGGCCAAAATTCCATAAGACCTCCCTGTAAAGAGTTTTTTTGTGTTTATAACTGGGGCTATAAGCCAAGAACCAAATCAAGAACTCAATCCCATTCAGACTGGTCACACAAAAATAATACCTAGGAATACACCTAACCAAGAAGGTAAAAGATCTCTACAAAGAGAACTCCAAAACACTGACCAAAGAAGTCATAGATGACACAAATGGAAGAACATCCTATATTCATGGATCAGAAGAATCAATATTGTTAAGATGACCACACTGCCCAAAACAATCTTACAGATTCAATACAATCTTTATCAAAACACCAACTTCACTCTACACAGAGCTAGAAAAAAACTTAACATTTATATGGAATCAAAAGAGAGTCCAAATAGCCAAAACAATTCTAAGGAAAAAGAATAATTGTAGAGGCATCACACTGCCTGACTTCAAATTATACTACAAGGCTATAGTCACTAAAACCACATGGTACTGTTACAATAATAGACAGATCAATGGAACGAATAGGGAACCCAGAAATAAAACTACATACCTACAACCAACTGACTGTCAACAAAGCTGACAAAACAACAAAGGGGAAAGAACATCCTGTTCAACAAATTGTGCTGGGAAAGCTGAATGACCAAATGCAGAAGAATGACCTCTACCTCACATCATACACAAAAATTAACTCAAGATGGATCAAAGACTTAAATGTAAGACCCCAAACTATAAAAATCCCAGAGAAAAGCTAGGAAACACTCTTCTGGACATTGACTTAGGCAAAGAATTGTAATAAGCCCAAAAGTAATTGCAACCAAAAAAATTAATGGAACTTAATTAAACTAAAAAGCTTCTGCACAACAAAATAATTGAGTAAACAGAAGGCAACCCCTTTGGGTCCCCTCTCACTGTGGGAGTTTTTCTGTCCTCTTAATAAATCCTGTTTTCAAAAAAAAGGAGTGGGAGAAAATAATTTCAAATTAGGTCTCAGACAAATGGTTAATATCCAGAATCTGCCAGGAACTCAAACAACTCAACATGAGGGAAAAAAAGACACTTCTAAAAAGACATACAAGTTGCCAAAAAAATATGAAAAATGTTTATCACTAATCATCAAGGAAATGCAAATTAGAACCACAATGAGATATCATCTCACACCAATCAGAATGGTTATTAGAAAGTCAAAGGACAACAGATAGTGGCACAGTTGCAGAGAAAAAGAAATGCACATTCACTGTTGGTGGGATTGTAAACTAGTTCAACCTCTATGGAAAACAGTACAGAAATTTCTCAAAGAACCAAAAATTAAGTTACCATTTGATCCAGCAATCCCACTACTAGTAATCTACCCAAAGGAAAATTATATTTAAAAAGATACCTGTACTCATATGTTTATTACAGCACTATCTATTCAAAGTCTTAGAACCAACTTAAGTGCCCACCAATGACTGACTGGATAAAGAAAATATGAGATTATATATTATAATGGAATACTACACAGCCATTAAAAGAATGAAATTTTATCCTTTTCAACAACTCAGATGGAGCCGGAGATCATCGTCCTAAGTGAACTAACTCCAAAAGCCAGGAAGCCAGAAGAGGATCCAAGATGGCCATTGTAGAACAGCAGACCACAACACTCTTGTCAAACAAAGCAGAGTGTAGAGACCAAGCTGTTGATAGATAGAGACACCCTGAACACTTTTGGGTGAGTGAAGCACCTTGTACCCAGCAAAGGTCTCTTTGGAAACAGAGACCAGAAAATGATGGATTATGCAGGAATCCAGTTGCTCCATCTCCACTGTGCACCAGGCTTGCACAGAAGCTGAAGTCCTGCCCAGTGACCCAGCGGGTAAGTGTACCTAAAATGCTCTGGGTCCATTAGTACCCTCCCAGCTGTGTATGAGTTGTCAGTCCTGCATGGAAGGAGTCCTGGTAAGGGCACTGTGGTAACCATACACCAAGAAGAACAAGGGAAAAGTCTTGCACTGGGTCAGCATCCATAAGTGAACCTTGCTGGCACCCAGTCCATCTTTCCAACTGATCAGGAAGAATTACTTCCAAATCCTGCATGCCTACAAGGCAGATTCCCTCCCTCCTTCCTCATGGCAGGGAAACTGCTTTTTTTCAAGAGCAGAGTGTGAACTTGAACAGGGAGGAAGCAACACAAATGAAACCCAAAGATTTTCTCAGTGGGAAGGCTTCTGGGCTACAAACCATAGACAGTAGACAGAGGGCCCATCCTCCCACCCACTCTCTGCAGAGTGCTAGCAGCAGAGGCTGTTACAGCTGAGAAACCTGCTTCAGGATGGAACAAAGAGCAGAAGTAAATGTCCCTCCCTCTCTCACTGAGTAACCTATGTTGAACCACAGAAATGGCCCTAGAACAGAGGGTCAATGACTAACTTCAGAGCAACAAAACAAAAAGGAATTACAGAGAGGAAAGAGAGACCCATCACAAATGAGGAAAATTCAATTTAAAAAATATAAGCAATCTTCAACTACAAAAGAGACAGTGGCCAAAAAAAACAACTATCAGAGCACAAACAATGGAAACCCTGGGATGACCTGCCCCAAATGATAGTCACAGAAATCAGAGACGGAATGGCTAAAATGAACAGAGAGAACCAAGAGAAACTAGAAGCAAAACTCATCCAAGTCATATAGGAAGTAAGAGCAGAGTTGGCCAATTTCAGAAAAGCCTATTCTGAAACAATGGAAATTAAGAACTCCATCCTGGGAATCAAAAACAAAGTAACAGCATAGGAAGCAATATCAATCAAACAGAGGAAAGAAGCTCAGAGCATGGAGACCAAAATATGAAATTAACCCAATCTATCAAAAACATAGGGGAAAAAAAGTTCAATAAGAAGGAGCAAAGCTGCCAAGAAATGTGAAACTATGTCAAGACGCCAAATCTATGGCTGATTGGTATCTCTGCAGCAGAAGGAAAAACTGAAAATGCCATGGAACAAACATTCCATGCAGTCATCCAAGAAAGTTTCCCGCATCTTACTAGAGAGGTAACCATTCAAGGACAAGAGATTCAAAGAACCCCACAAGGTACCACATAAGAAGACCATCCCCAAGACACATAGTAATCTGCCTCCACAAAGTATGGAAGAAAAAATTCTAAAGGCAGCAAGAGAGAAAGGTCAGACTACCTACCAGAGAAGACCCATCAGAATCACTCCAGACTTGTCTGCAGAAATACTACAAGCCAGAAATAAGTAGAGTCCAACCTTTAACATTCTTAAAAATAAGCATGTGTCAACATAAAGCATACTTGATTTGTTACCAGGGAGAGTGAGGGCCAGTTAGAAGCCCAAACTTCACCTGCATGCAGCCTACTTATGTAGTTAACTGTCACTAGTACCCCACATTCCTATAATAAATTTTAAAAGAAGAAAACCAAACACCACATGTTCTTACTTATATGTGGGACATAAATAGCCACTAAAATCAAAATAATAGATACTGGATACTGGGGGCACCAATAAGTGGGGAGGTGGAAGAGGGGGTTAGGGTTCAGAAATTAACTATTGAGTAAAATTTTCACTATCTAGGGACTGGACCATCTGAGACCCAATCCGCATCACTACACACTTTGCTCATGTAAAACATGCATGCATATGTGTACCCCCAAATCTAAAATAAAAATGAAAAAAGACTTGGGCTATAGAAGATCCCTGGCAAAACCTATAGTCAAGAAATTCACACAGGATTTCCTGTCTCATCCATGAAGTTTTTGTTTTGTTTGTTTTTAAAATCTTCTCTAAGACTGTTGGGAGGTTCCTCTTGATCTTCAGTCTTTACCACATCTTCCAGGAAATCAGGAAGAGTTTTTCAAATCTATCTCAGGCATCTTACCACTCTAATCTCCCATGCCCAGACTTGGCCACTGCAGAGCTATTGCTAAGAGTATTTCATTTCCACCACCAGTGTAACCCACCTAATCTGACTTCTCCTCCAAAGAGTCCAAAGTCTCTAAGACCTTACAGAGGCTTTCCTTCAACCAATCCCTAGTCCAAACTACTTCTATGAGCTTACTTTGACAGATTGGTTAAAAACTAACTGTGGTACGGGAAAGAACTGTGACACCATATTCAATTTTCAATATGAAACCTGAAGGTTCTCAATGTAATGAATGCTCATTGAGACAGACTGCTTCTAAGAACCCAGGACATTCTGATTAGACCAAACCCAATGGATAACAGAGCCTGTTCTTTCAGGAGATTATAGGTAGACACTTGACTACCCTAGGAAGCCAGGACTATTGTGTGTCAAACTAGCATATCTGAGAGGAGATGCTTACCCAGAGTTTCTATGATAGAACACTCCAACAGATTTTGACAGACCTCAGTGCCCAAGATCACTAGACTCGTTTTCATATGTAGGGGAGCCTGGCTGAGTTCCAGGTCTATCTTGCCTGGAACAACAATAATTCCCTCCCTGGAGGGGGCCTAGCACACCATTTCTCTGTTAATGCAACATGTTGTCAGGGGGCATTGGAAAGCCTTGAAAACTCATCTTGGTCTGCAACTCTTATGCAAACCAGTGTTGGAGCCCTTGACATGGAGCCAGCAGCAATATATAGCTGGTATATTATGGCCAGATTGCCTGGGGAGGTACCATAGGAATTCAGAGCCCAGGTTGTTTGAAATGTCACTCACCTAAATTTTTCCAGGGAGTTCTGAACTATTTGAGAATGAAATCTAAAGTCAGAGCACTCAGATTGACAGATCCCATAGCCAAAGACCACTAGATTAACTTCCATATACAGTGAGACTAGATCAGACTGGCTTTGTAAGTTACACTGGATCAGAGAACCAAGCTTGGTGGAAATAGTACCCTGAATTATGCTTAGTGAGCCTTCTACCATGAGGTGAAGAAATCCTGCCCAGTGAGCAACTCCTCCTCTATACAGAAGCTTATGAGAAACTCATAATATAACAAATAACTCACAAGGGCAGACCACTCTGAAAGATAGAAGGGTTAGTTACCTATACCCCATTATTTTTTCCTAATCTCAATCCACCCAAGTCCTCCTTTTCCCAAGTACAAAATTGAGATAAAGAGAAAAGCAGGGACTAGAAAATAACTTCCTAATATTTGAAAAAAATAATAGAAAGTTCAACTTTATAGAGACAGTAAGGCTACCTTTTGACCCAGTTTTTTTTTAAACAGTCTCTCAACTCCACTTGCCCAACTACACTCCCCATTCCAAGAAACTCCTTTAAGAAATTCGAGGTACACATCCCAATGGGCACTGGGAAAGTAAAACTGACATGTTATCTACCCATAGATGATGTAGAAACAACTTTAAGTAACCAGCCTCATCTATTTCTGACTTCCAATACAAAAGGATCCCTGAGTTTTTGTCCATAATTTTTCAACTTCTTAATAAGTTTCATTACAATTTAAAAACACAGACAACTCTGCACATGTGCATGGGCCAACAGTGCAGGTTCTTTTCTATTTTCAGTACACTAATTGCAACATTGATCAACCAATGATTTTTGTTTTGAAAGTTGTCTTTCATTAAAGAATCTAATGATTAACTCCTGCAAAACATTGTCAAGAAGTAAAAGAGGGTGGCAACAATCCTCCATCAACAGTTGCCAGGCCATGCCATGTCTGAGGCTTATGGGCAGCATATAATTTCTAAAGGCACCCCTAAAACAATCCAATGACCTTTCTGGTTTTGCATAATCTACAGTTGCTTATAATGCTAAAATTTCAGAATTATCAAGAGAACCAGTAGTCTTTCAGAAATTGCAAAGATATTTTTAAAAACAAATGATCAAGAAAATCTTAATGTTGACAATGATACTACTTTGCCTGCTTCATGTACAGAATTTAAGATTTTGGAATTAAAGGAAGAATCTCAAAAGAATTGTAAGGATTTGAAGATGTTAAAAAGAGATATTTGTGTTTCTGTGCAAGAACATGTTAGTCAGGACAGGTGGATTCAGGATCTGGAAACTGGGTTGGAGGGGGAGGACCAAGATGACTGACTGGAGACTGCCACTCTCAGCAAAGAAATCTAAAAGGAGGAGTTAGCCTAGTGGTTTGAGGGTCTGCCTGGAAACCCAAACTGAGGTTTATCATTTGCTCATCTGGAGACATGGAGAACAGACAGCTCCAAACTCCAACCACCCCCAAAACTGGCTCCAACACAGGATTGAGAGTACACTCTTGGAGAAGGAAGAAATGAGTGAAAATGTTTTGTTGTTGTTGTTGTTGTTGCTGTTGTTGTTGTTTGTTTAAATATACCTGACATGAGCCTCTGCAGCCCTAGCCAAGGGAAAGACAACCCAGGCCCTCCCTCCACATCCCTTCCTGCACCAGTCAGGCACAGACAGCTGCCCAGAATTGAGATAGAGGCACCGATAGGATCCACATGAAGCACCAGTGAGAACCCAGTGTCCAGTGGGCCCCAAACCAACAGCTACCAACCCGTCACATAGGCTCCGTGGGAATCACCCCACAGAGCAGTCTGAATCATGGGGGTAGTCACCCTTCCCTCCTCCAGGCCCCCAAGAGGAGCCATGCATCCACTTTGGGGACATGTCTCCCGTGGTTCAGACACCCATACTGGCCCCAGATGAAGACTGTAAGTGCAACTTGCCTTCAGGGCACTGCTATCACTGTGATAACTCACAGAGCAGGGTGAGATCTAGGAGGTGACACATTTGTGCAGTGCAGCAGTGCCCACCTGCAAACTGAAGAAGAAACACTGGTTATCTTTCAGCAAGACAGTGGCCTTCTTCCACCCCTGTGCAGAGGGTGGGCTCATCTGGATGGAGGCCACCTCATGCCCTCCAGTACACCTGTGCCAGAGTAGAATTGTGGGGCTACCCTTATCTGTCTGCCAATCCTGCTAATAAGGTACACAGATGGGGAGGGGGACACCAGAACGCCCAGACCCCTGGTGCTTATGCCAGAGGGAGGGAAACGTCCTTTTTCTGGAGGAAAAGACTTGCCTCATCCCACCTGACTGCCTCAGTGAAGCAGTGCTGGACAGTTTGCACCCTCCCAGCTACCTCTGCCCTCTCCACTGGCAGACTAGAAAAGGGAGGTCAAGAAGAAAACAAACTGTCATCCCAATAGCAACTTTATCAGATAAAAAATAACAAAACAAAAAAAATAGAAGAGATTTCCCTCACAGATTAGGAAGAATCACTGAAAAAAACACCAGAAACTACCAAAGCCTTAATGATTCAACACCCACAAAGGAACTTCTTGGATCCCAAGCAAGGAAACCCATCCAGAATGACCTGTCACTGATGACAGACATGGAAGTCCAACTAGGATGGCAAAGAGACTCAATGAAATCCATGATAAGGTGGACACTCAGATCAACCAGGTCAGGAAAACAGTACAAGAAGTGAAAGCTACCCTAGCCATTCTAAGAAAGAACCAAACTTCTGGAAATGAAGCATTCTCTCCTGGAATTTTAAAACACAATAGCAAGCCTTAACAGCAGAATTGACCAGGCAGAGGAAAGAATCTCAGAGCTTGAAGATCAAATTATTAAATTAACCCCATCTGATAAACATAAGGAGAAATTAGGAAAGATGAAAAACACCTATGAGAGGTCTGTAATTATATAAAGAGACCAAATCTACAGCTGGTTGGCATTCCTGAGTGAGAAAGGGAATCTGAGAACACCCCAGAACATGCCTTTCAAGATGTCATTCAGAATCCTAATACTATCTCATTAAAGAGGCAGCCATGCAGACAAGTGATTTTGAAAACTCCTGCAATGCATTACAGGAGAAAACCATACCCAAGGTACATAATCAGACTTGCCAAAGTTAACACGAAAGAAAAATGTCTAAAGGCAACAAGAGAGAAGGTACAGACCACCTACCAAGGAAGGCACATCAGAATTGCAGCAAACCTCTTAGCAGAAATCTTAGAAGCTAGAAGGAACAGGGGTCCTATCTTTAACATTCTTAAACAAATAATTTCAGCCAAGAATTTCCTACCTCACCAAACTAAGCTTCATTATTGAAGGAGAATTAAAATCCTTCCCAGACATGCAAACTCTAAGAGAATATGCTCCAAACCAGCCCTTCTGGAGATGCTTAAGAAAGTTCTAAGGACAGAAATGATAGAATGATTCCATTCATCACAAAAGCATAGGTAAACAGAATTTATAAACCATACAAGTCAATCACAAAGCCTAGAATGCAAAGAAGTTTTTTAATGCGTTAGAGGAACAAACCTCCACATATCAATAATTAACTTAAACACGAACAAACTGAAAGTACCACTCAAAAGACAGAGTGGAAAATTGGATAAAGAAGCAAGATCCCATGTTTCTGGTGCCATCTCACTGCAAATGACACCCACATGTTCAAGTTAAAGGGCTGAAGAACTTTCAGGAAAAAAAAGAAAGAGCAGGAGTAACTATTTTTATATCAGATGAAACAAACTTAAAACCAATAAAAAAAATTTTTAAAGGACAGTGAAGGGCACTACACAACAATCCTCGGAAGCCAGGACCATTGTGAGCCAAACTAGCATATCTGAGAGAGGATGCTTATCCAGAGTTCCTATGATAGAACACGCCTACGGATTCTAACAGACCCCAATGCCCAAGATCACTAGTCTCACTTTCAAATGCAGTAGGACCTGGCAAGTTCAAGGTCTATCTTGCCTGGAACAGTGGTATCCCCTTCATGGATGAGAGCCTCACAGTTTTTGTAGGGTTTTTTGTGAATGTCACACTTTGTCAGGGAGCACCTGGAAGAATTCCAGGCCATGATGAGGGTTCTCAACTTTTTTGAAAACCACTGAAAACCACTGGATACAGGTCCAGCAGCAACATGTAACTGCTGTGTCCTACAAACATCCCCTTCCTTTCAAACTCTGGGTCTATCAAAGCCTCATTTTAGGTACAACTATAGTTGTAAACTATAAGTCCAGTGTGAGTCCAAGAAATAACTATCCCACCCCTCCAGGGTGAGCAACTATTTCCTGGTCTTAACAAAACACATGTAGGATATTTTGCATAATTCCAACAACCATGGCATTTATTTCTGATTAGACATGTGAGGCCTGGTGTGGTTAACTGATTTACCAACAGGTTATAAAGCCAAAAGAAACTTCAAGTCAGGCCTAACAACTGAGACTGTCTTCTAGTCACTAGATTAGCTAACCTTCGTTGAAGAGCTCAGGCCACTCCAAGGAGTAGCATTCTCCAGGATTCTTATACAGGTAGCAGTAGCTTGGCATGTAATAGAACACACTCATGGCTTGAAATGTGTTCATCTATCAAACCATATTAAGAACCAATTGTGGCTATTGCTTTGCTAAGCTATGGTGCAGCCATGCGCTCTTTGAGCTATGACCAGGTCATTTTTTCTGGCTTTGGCTCCCTTCTCTACCTTGGGGAAGTGAATCTTCTCTCCCCCACCTTCTCTCTCTCTCATTTACTTTTAAATAAACTATATTTTCTAATCTAACTTCTGTGCAATTCTTTTTATCTTTCATGTGGCATTGAATCACACACCAGATACCCACACCCCCAGTGGGCCTGACCTAACATTCTGGAGGGCCTGCTGGGAGAGTGTGACCCTAACATTTTTGGAGGTTCTACCGAGATGATCCTAACATTTTTGAAGGTCCCACCAAGATATGTAACTCTCTCACTCTCTCTCACTCTTCTCTTTTCCAATCCTGGTGTTTCTGTGAAGAGAGAGAAAGTACTTTAAAAAAAAGAACCAATTGCACTGTCAAAAAATCAAGCAGACTAGGAGATGACATGGAAAGAAAAGGAAGTGGCTAAAACTCTTCAATTCACCCCTTGGTACAGTAACTTGAAGTTGGGGGCTGGCACCTTAGCAAGCTATCTCTCTATAACCTACCTCACTAGTAAGATCATCTTAGCAGCTTTGGCTCTAACAACTTTAAGGTCCATCAAATTTTAGTCCTTCCTCATCCATATTCCAAAATCTATATGGCTTCCATAGTTGATATTATTTATTCATAGCCTACCTTCTTCCATCAATGTCTTCAGGTAGTTTATTAAAAGCATAATCTAAGTGGATGAGCAGCTAAAGGGCCATCCACATTCTCTTCTGTTTCCAAATGCTCTCAGACATCATTAATATGCAGTTGCAGATAAGGTAGAGGGGAAAAAACAGGTGTTAGAATATGGAAAGCATAAAGCAGTGTTATTATACGTTACATGATGTGACAAGGTATTCATGAAGGAGTTTCTTGGTATTGCACATCTGCAATACATTACCAGATATCTTTCTAATTAGAACATTTTGAAGTTTGCTTTCGATCAAAATATCCATGTATGGGAAACTTACATTTCTGGAATTCATCTTGCAGAAAGATAACTATAGTTTACAAGGTAAGCATCTTAACTGGCTAGTGATGAGGGAATAGAGATGAGTTTTTAAAGTAAAGTATTATTTGATTTTTTTCAGTAAGTTAAATATATCCTAAGTCTGCTCTGATGGCTTTAAGGTCTTCTCCCATTCTGGTTAACAAACCTCTGTGAGGGGTATGAGAAACTCGCCTCTCTGTGACAATTAAGATAAAAACTAGTAGTTATGTTATCCTCTATGTGTGGCATTGCTATTATTACAATCTAGAGTCAGTAATGTAAGCAAACTAATTTGTCACATTAAAAACCAAGTATTTTGTCGTATGCACAATATTCATTCTGTATAAGAACATTAGATTGTACCTCACTTATACTTAATGGTCATTGTACAATTATAATTGTGTTAGTCATCTACACTCTTTCAATGAACACATTTACAGTTTTTATACATTTTCTTTTATTTTTTACTAAAGCAGTTTTATTTCTGTTAAATATAATGGAAATTGGTGAGAACTTCCAGCACGATGGTGATGGGGCAGCTTGGCCTGTGAGACCCTCTGCAAAATAGAACATGCATAAAGACTCGGGCTCTCTCTCATGTGCTGCAGCTCCCATCTTTGGCAGCCTGTCCTTCACAGGGAGCTCAGCTGCTGCCACAGCTCAGTCATCACGGCGGTCTGGGCTGCTGCCATGGCTGCAGATGCTGCTATGGCAGCCATTGCCACACCCATGCCAAAGGTGACACACAACCTCAGACCATGAAGCCAACAAGCAAGATCTATTGAGATTGCCACTGCCGCTGGGGCTGCCCCTGCCACTGCCATGCCATGCCCCTTGCCCAGAGCCAGGCTTGTGGAGCTCCTCCAATGAGCCAGGAGGTGGCACCACTGTTACTGTCGCTGACTCCCCCCACTCCCGTCCTAGGCGCCCTCCAACTTTCAGGCTTCAGCAGCTGCCGATAAAGGTCAACTGGAGCAGTGAGACAGCACCACCTGCTGAGGATCCAAGGTAACAAGGTTATTCAAAACGGGAATGACAGAAGCTCTTCCCCCTTGATAAATAGACAAGGTCAGATCTGAGTAAGACTGGTCAGGGAGCCCACATCTGAACTGTTCTTAACAGCAGGCCAGGGGCAACTGAACCTAACTGTGAACAAATCTACCAGCCTGCAAAGACAGCTAGAAATCAGAGCTGAAATGATATTGGACTTGAAGTCTCAGAGTGTGCTTGAATGGTTCTGTCAGTTTACTGACTTTATTATATTCCTTTTGTTTTATTCTTTTTTTTTCTTTTTCTTCTGTTTCTCTGTAAACCCCATCTTTGTATAAAAGAATAGAAAACCAATAAGGAGGTTGGTTAGCTTGTATGTTAGCATCATTGTATGTTTTAGGTTTTTTGTATGGTTTTTGGTTAGTTTTTAGTTGTGGTTATTGTTTTTCTTTTTATTCATTTCAGTATTTGTGTCCCTTTTCACTTGTTAGTTAGTACACTCATCTGTTTTCCCTCTTACTCCTCTCTTTCTCCACCCCCCACTTTCCCCCAATGCCTGCTCCATTCTCTTCCCTCTGTTAACCTCATATTGCTTTCAGGGAGTAAACCTACAACCCAACTGCATGTACAGATTCCAAGGCAGTGGGAAGTGGGTTTCAGATTATCCATACACCTTTTGGTGGATACTGGGATCTGCAGATAGATTTTGAATCACAGCTCCCCCCTTAAGTAAATCTCAAAACTGCAAAAAGGACAACCATCAACCTACAGTGCAACTCCAGAATTGAACAAAGCAAGAGGAAATACATGAGGAAGAATAGGAGATTGAATAAACAGAAGTAAAAGCAGCACCTCCATCCATGAATTACAGAATTAAAGAAGACGGGGAAGTGGATGGAAGGAAAAAGTGGGGGGAAAAATCTGCACAAATGAGGAAAACCAAAAATAAGAATATATGTCACACACAGACCCCTGGGAGGTCAGACACTGAGAAAACAGACTTCGGAACACAAACAATGAAGAGCCCCCAGAATGTCAGGTCACATGTAACAAACCCAGACATCAAGACATTAATAGAGAGGATTTTAAAAATTGAGAACAGACAAGAGGAAAATAGGAAGGAGCTGATGACAGAAATAACAGCAGTAAAGAACACTGTGATGGAAATAAATAACAAACTAATAAGCATGGAAAGCAGAATTAGCCAAGCAAAAGAAAGAACCTCAGAGCTTGAAGACCAAAACACAGAACTAACCCAAACTGTCAAAAACAGAGAAAAGAAGCTTAAAAAGAAGGAACAAAACCTTCAAAAGATGAGTCATTACTTCAAGAGACCCAGTCTAAGAGTAATTGGCCTTCCTGAGGCAGAGATAGAGTCAGAGGCCACAGTGGAACAAACATTTCATGAAATCATTGAAAAAAACTTCCCTCATCTCATCAGTGATGCTAAAATTCAAACACAAGAGATTCAGAGAACCGCTGCAAGACAACAAATGAGAAGACCAACTCCCAGACACATAATAATTTGCTTAAACAAAGTAGGTATAAAAAAAAACTCCTAAAGGCCCCAAGAGAAAAAGGTCAGACTACCTACCAGGGAAGACCAATTAGAATAGCAGCAGATTTATCTACAGAAATCCTCCAGGCTAGGAGAGCTTGGAGCCCTATCTTCAAAGTTCTAAAAGATAAACAATTTCAACTGAGAATAACCTACCCAGCCAAGCTAAGCTTCATCAGTGAGAGAGAATTGAAATCTTTCCCAGATATCCAATCCCTACGCTGCTACCAGATCACATCTACAAGAAGCACTTAAGAAAGTACTGAACACAGAAGAAAAGGAAAAAAGAACAACAACATTCTTCACAAGAGTACAGGCAAAAGATTAAAACACACATGAACCAACTTCAAAACCAAAAGAAAGACAATAAACAAACAGGAACAACAACAACAACTCTGTGAGAACCTCATGATAGGGATCAACTTTCACATTTCAATAATTAGCCTGAATGTGAGTGGACTAAACATACCACTGAAAAGGCATAGAATGGCAATCACCAGGCAACAATTTATTGCCTTCAAGAGACTCACCTCACTAGAAAGGACACTCACAGACTCAAAGTAAGACAATGGAAAACAAATTTTCAGGCAAACGGACACAAAAGAAAGGAGGAGTCATGGTCTTAATTTCAGACAAAATACCCTTTAAGCTATCAAAAATTTTAAAAGATACGAAGGGCCACTACATAATGATAAAAGGTTCAATACATCAACAAGATATATCCATCTTAAACATATATGCAATCAACATTGGAGCACCAACTTGCATAAAGTAGCATCTAGGTAAACTAAAAAAGATATTGACTCTAACACTATCATACCTGGGGATTTCGATACCCCACTCACAACCCTAGACAGATCATTAGGACAAAAAATCAGCAATGAGATCCGGATCCCCAATGTGACTCTTGACCAAATGGACTTAATTGATACCTACAGAACACTCCATCCAACGACCACAGAATATACATTCTACTATCACTGCATGGAACGTACTCTAAGATTAACCACATACTTGGCCATAAATCAAGCATAAGCAAATTTTAAAAGATTGAAATTTTACCTTGCAACTTCTCAGATAACAGTGGAATAAAAATAAACATCAATACCAACAAGGTTCCCCCAAAACCCAAAAAGACATGGACACTAAATAGCATGATGCTAAACAACTCCTGGGTCAATGATGAAATCAAAACAGAGATTAAAAGATACCTGGAAACAAAGGAAAATGAAGAAACATCTTACCAAAATCTCTGGGATGCTATGAAAGCTGTAGAGAGGGGAATTCATATCTTTACAAACGCACATGAAGAAAAGGGAAGGATCACAAATTAACAGCCTAACTAGTCACCTAAGAAAGATGGAAAAGCAAGACCACCAAAACCCTAACTTCAGCAGAAGAATTCAGATCACCAAAATAAAAGCCCAAATCCAGGACATAGAAGACAAAAAAAAATACAAAAAATAAATGAAACAAAAAGCTGGTTCTTCAAAAGGATAAACAAGATCAATGGTCCCCTAGCTAGACTGACCAAGAAAAATAGAGAAAAAGCCCAAATAAACACAATCAGAAACACAAAAGATGAAGTCACATCTGACCCTGAAAAAATACAAAAGATCATTAGAGACTACTATGTACACTTGTATGGAAACAAACTTGAAAACCTTAAGGAAATGGAGGACTTTCTGATATCACACAACCTGCCTAGGTTGAAGCAAGAAGAAATTGAGACCCTAAATAGACCAATAACAATCAAGGAAATTGACTATGTCATAAGAAAACTACCTACAAAAAAAAGACCTGGACCAGATGGCTTTCCAGAAGAATATTATAAGACATTTAAGGAGGAGCTGATATCAATCCCACTGAAAGTATTCCAGGTGGTTGAGAAAGATGGAACTCTCCCCAAATCATTTTACGAAGCTAACATCACATTGATATCCAAGCCAGGTAAAGACCCAAAAAAGAAAGAGAACTACAGGACAATATCTTTTATGAACATAGATGCTAAAATTCTCAACAAATTCCTAGCAAACCAGATTCAACAACACATCTCAAAAATCATCCATCATGACCAAGTAGGCTTCATCCCTGAGACACAAGTCTGGTTCAACATTCATAAAACCATAAATGTAATTAAATACATCAAGAGATGTCAAAACAAAAACCACATGATTATATCATTAGACACAGAAAAAACTTTTGATAAAATCCAGCACCCATTCTTGATAAAAACCCTAGAACATCTAGGCATAT
Source organism: Cephalopachus bancanus (assembly GCA_027257055.1). Taxonomy (NCBI): domain Eukaryota; kingdom Metazoa; phylum Chordata; class Mammalia; order Primates; family Tarsiidae; genus Cephalopachus; species Cephalopachus bancanus. The sequence continues at coordinate 2,557,152 of JAPVLO010000007.1, forward strand.
ATGGAACATACCTCAAAATAGTCAAAGTAAAGTGTGAGAAACCCACAGCCAGCATACTCCTAAACAGACAAAATTTAGAACCATTTCCCCTGAAAACTGGAACAAGACAAGGATGTCCACTCTCATCCCTCCTGTTCAATATAGTATTGGAAGTCCTGGCTAGGACAATCAGAGAAGAGAAGGCAATCAGGGGTATCTAAATAGGAAAAGAGGAGGTCAAGCTCTCTCTCTTTGCAGACGACATGATTGTGTACCTTGAAAACCCAAGAGAATCTGTCAAAAATCTCCTTGCAGTGATAAAGGACTTTGACAAAGTCTCAGGGTATAAAATAAATGTGCAAAAGACAATTAATTGCATTTCTCTACACCAATAATAAACAAAGAGAAACCCAAATGAAAAGCACAATTCCATTCACAATAGCCACAAAAAAAATGAAATAGCTTGGCATCTTCCTAACCAGAGACGTGAAAGACCTTTACAATGAAAACTACAAAACACTGCTCAAAGAAATCAAAGATAGCACAAACAAGTGGAAAAATATCCCATGCTCATGGATTGGAAGAATCAACATTACGAAGGTATCCATCTTACCTAAGGCAGTCTACAGATTTAATGCAATACCCATCAAATTACCAGCAACATTCTTCTCAGACCTAGAAAAAACAATTCAGGAATTCATATGGAAACACAAATGACCAAGAATAGCCAGAACAATTCTCAGAAAAAAAAACAAAGCAGGAGGTATCACCTTACCAGACTTCAAACTTTACTATTAAGCTACAATAATCAAAACAGCTTGGTATTGGTGCAGGAACTGGCATATAGACCAATGGAATAGAATTGGGATTCCAGAGGTTAAACCTCAATTTCTCAACCAACTCATCTTCAACAAAGCCTCTACCACCTACCACTGAGGAGAGGAGAACCTATTCAGCAAATGGTGCTCGGAAAACTGGCTGACCACATGCAGAAGATTGAAACAATAACCCTATCTAACCCAATATACAAAAATTAACTCCAAATGGATCAGAGACCTAAATGTGAAACCTCAAACTATAAAAACCTTAGAAAATGCAGGACACACCCTTATGCAAATTAAAACCACACTGAGATACCACCTAACTCCAGTCAGAATGGCAATTATCAATAACTCAAAAAATAACAGATGCTGGAGAGGATGTGGTAAAAAGGGAACACTGCTACACTGTTGGTGGGAGGGTAAACTAGTGCAACCTCTGTGGAAAGCAGCATGGCGATTCCTAAAAGCTCTAAACATCGACCTCCCATATGACCCCACAATCCCCCTACTGGGAATATACCCTGAAGAACTCAAATCACTCTGAAAAAGATATGCACACGTATGTTTATCACAGAATTGTTCACAATAGCAAGAACCTGGAAGCAACCATGCTGTCCATCAAAAGAGGACTAGATTTTTAAAATGTGGTACGTATGCACGATGGAATACTATGCAGCCAAAAAAAGAACAAAATCATGAATTTTGAAGTAACCTGGATGGAACTAGAGTCTATAATACTGAGTGATCTCTCACGGAAACAAAGATCTGAGTATCTCATGTTCTCATTCATATAGTGGACCTTGACCATCTATCATAATAGTATAAGAAAAGGATTGATAGTGGCAGAAAACTATGGGGGAGGTTGGGAGGGGAAGGGAGGTGGGATTAACAGTAGTCAATATCTGTCTGGAGATGGGGGGACACCCCTTATCAACAAGGGTGCCTGAACAATGCATATTTGTATACTTAACCCTTAACTGTACTCCACAATTTTAAAATAAAAATAAATAAATAAAAAGAAATTGGCATTTCTCACTTTTCAAATATTTATTGTATTTTATTTTTTATTCAAATTTTTATAGTATTTTATTTTATTCAAATTTTTATTGTATTGTGCAAAGTATTGGCCTATGATAGGTCAGAGGTAAACTGGTCCTTCAGGTGGTCTGAGAAGTATCTTGGTCATTCCAACTTGTAACTCATTTCATTAAAAGGACTACTAACTGCCTAGAAAATTAACCATTTCACTCCTTTCATCTCAGCATTAGGCCCAGGTCCTAAACTTTCCATCCAAGCACAGGGAGGTTTCATTGGCAAAAAAAAAAGGTGGTTTGTTTTTTTTCTCAAAGTCTATCAGTTCAAGATGTCCAGCTCTACCTATTCTCAAATATGTTGAGCAAATGAGAACAAAGCAATTAGCCTTTGGTGGGAGTGATTGGTTAAGTCGATTCCAACCCTGAAAGCCTCACCCAAGGAGAAGATATAATAAGATGATCCAACAATGAAGCACAAGGAGATGACCTAATGGGGTCTAGTCCCATGGCCTCATGTTTGTGGAGCCCTGGTCTCTGCCCTGGGATTCAAGGTGCAGGATCTAGCTGTTTTGAAACATCACAGTGTGCAACAACCAGTTAGAACTTTAAACAAATCTACCACCAGAAGGTGTTTGCTAACCATAGACAGAGAGAGATTGACTACTTGTAAAACCATGACTGCTTTGCTAGCTCTTGAAAATTGGGTTGAAAGTATGAATGCTCCCAATTAAGAGAGCAGGTGCTTTACAACAGTGACATAGATACAGGAGAAAACATTTCTAGTCAGAGTCAAATAGAGTAAGATATTCCCCAACTTCATACCATCCTTGAGAGCACACGTGAGCCATGGCTGGCTTCTAAGTTGGTTAGAAATATAGTCACCCAGATTTTTCTTCTTAGGACAAGTTGTTCAACATAGTTGTGGACCTTCACATTCAGAGGCCTGATGTCTTGAGTCCACTTGAACAGTTTGTAATATTATGAGCCCCATTAGCCCACAGGCTCTCTCCCAAGTCCTTGCCATTAGGAACATAGTCTCCAACAGTTAGAGGGACCAATCATAAAAGAACAGGAGTCTGTGGGTGGAACCTATCTTAGAATGTGGCAGCTACTTTGGTTAGTTTAATATGGAAGTATTGGTGAGAATACACACAAGATCAAAGCTTTATTCCATGTTTTACTGACTAGTTTATAATCTGAAAGCAAGAAACAGCATTTGTTAAAAGAATAAAAATTACATTGAAAAAGTCTAAGAAGAATTGCCTGACAGCCCTGTTTTTCTGTCTTCTGTTCTGCTCTCCATCTGCCATATTGGCAGTTGAAAGAAAACATCAGAAGTCGGTGATGAGTTTCAAGGCATGGATCAACAGTAGTTCTTAATTCAGTCAAGATCTACCTTTCTAATATTATGAGAAAAATAGATTCTTGGATTCATGAGGGGTTAAGATTTACCAGAAAGGAATAGAGTTACAAGATTGTTACTTGGAAAAAAGACACACCAACAAGAAAATAAAGTCAATAGCTGGTACATGAAGATAAAGTAAAGCTGTTACCAAATTGGAGGTCTGTATAAAGGCAAATAACAGTCCTAATAAAATTAAAGTGGAGGAGTTGAATAACCAAATCTGGAGAAGAAGACAGGGTCAGTGAGGAAGGTAACTGGATTATCCGATGCAACCAAGTGCAAGGTGTTAGCCACTTAGTCATGAGGAAGTAGAATGGAAGCAACTGTCAGCAATGTAAGCAAACTGTTGGGAAGTGTTTTCACAGCCAATCCATCACCTCTTCTTGCAGAGCTAGTTCCAGGCTTTGGAACCAGACCTGGAGTTCAAATCCCAATACCACTTACGTAAGGGAGACACTGGACAGGTTAGCTTCAGAGCATCACTTGTAAGAGCTGATAACTACGTAGGGGTGCATTTCCCTAGCAGACCTGACACTTACGCTTTCTCAGATAAGTCAGTTTAAGTAGAAACTGACCAGTAACACATCCAAGTATGATTTCACTCCATTCTAATTTATCAAGTGACACATGAATTGTCTCATGATCAGACAAGGATTCTGTTATGGGAATTTGGATTTTACTATTAAGGAGAAAAAGGTATATTCATGTATTAGTCATGTAAGATAAGCAGCAGCCCTTAACTCATTTTGTTTTATTAAAACAGTCCAGAGAGCTATGAAGTGTAGTTAAGCCACAGGCTAAGAAAATAGGAGGAAACAAAAAACAGCAAAATATGTTTCAAGTTATGACAGACTTACTCCACCCTCATGTGCCTTAGTCAGATACAATTATGTATATAACTAAGTTCGTGACATTTAACCCATCATCTCGCCAGGCCAAAAGCTTCCAATCCTGGTAGCCCCTTACAACCTACAGTTGACTTGTGAATCAGCATGCACAAGAGTCAAGTAAGCAGATAGAAAAACAATCACTCCCTGTAGTCCAGGAAGTCCTAAGAAGTCTAGTTTCTTTTTCTGAGCAAGATAGGAATGGAATCCACCTAACTGTGTGGTTTTGGTTTAGTTTTAGAGGTTCTACTTCTGCATATTTATGTTGTACCTAACCCTTAGGTACAACAACAAAAAGCAGTAGGTGAAATGTTTTCTCTAAAGGCAAATTATAGCAAGTCATTGGAAGGGCAGTTTAGTTATATACACAAAACACTTCAAAAACCTCCTAAAATGAACAGTTTCCTAGATTGAGAGACTGGGAAAGTAATTAGACCCCTGAGTCTTGGATTTATTTTCTCTACAAAGTGATAAAAATAATCCTATGAGGTAATTAACTAAGGAATAAATGGCCTGTGCCAGCACTCAGAACGATGACATAAAGTCAAGTTTTGGTGATGGTTGCATGCTATTATTGTATCCATGTTCACAGATGTTTTGTAAGGTTAGTCATGACCCTGATCTAACTATTCACATAATTACCATTGTCCTGCTTATTCATGAGCAATGAACACTTATATAGACTAAAAAGTCTGACATAAACTGTGAATCAGAACATCACTACCTACTAGAGTTTAAATCAATGTGTAAAAATGGATGAAGGAGAGGCAATAGAGCCCTAATATAGGATGACAAGGGTTGGGGGAGTGGCATAAAATTAGACAAGAGTAGCAAGTATGAACACAAGAATGGAACCAGGAGAATGTTAAGGAGAATCCAAACAGATGGTATACTGTGAAGCCAGCTGGTATTTAAAAATAAGAAAAAGATTTGCCTTAAATTGACCACAGATGTAAGATAGCTGGAAGTGTTATAAAACAATCTAGTAAAATAAACTTTTATTTTATTAAAGATGTGGAGCACAATTTAAGATTAGGTACGCAGGTGATCATCATAGAGGCAAAGTCTGGGCCTCCATTTGGTCCACACATTGCCTGGTTTGAGATCAGGTACACTTGTTGATGTTATGTGCCCCCCTCCCCTGGTAGTTTCCTGCTGCTGCCAATCACTTTTTTTTTTTTTGAAAGCAGTATTTATTGAGAGGACAGAAAAGTTCCCACAGTGGGAGAGGACCTGAAGGGGTTGTCCACCAATCTCTCTTTTATAAGATTATGGTAAATGCTCAGGATCCACTTATGAGTGAAGAAAAAGTTTTTTTAATTTTCTTAAAATTTTTATTATAAAGATGTAGGGTGCGATTCAGGGTTAGGTATATAAACCCTGATCATGCAGGGACCCTTGTTGATGAGGTATGCCCCTCCCTCCCCTAGTAGTTTCCCTCAATTGCCAATCTCCCCCGCCACCGCTGTCCCCTGACAGTTTCCGCCAGTTGCTTTCTTATAGCATAATAATTGCTCAAGCTCCACTTATGAGTGAGAATATATGGAACTTTTTTCTTTGTTTCTGTGATATATCACTGAGTATGAGCGACTCTAAATCCATCCAAGTTTCTGCAAAGTACATAAATTTGTCATTCTTTATGGGTGCATAATATTCCATTGTGTATATGTGCCACTTTTTTTTATACAGTTCAACTTTGATGGGCAACATGGTTGGTTCCATGTCTTTGCTATTGTGAATAGAGCTGCAACAAACATATGTGTGCAAGTATCTTCTTTGTAGAATAATTTGAGTTCCTCCAGGTATATTCCCAATAGGAGAATTGCTGGGTCATATGGAAGGTCAATTTCTAGTTCATTCAGAAATTGCCACACTGTCGTCAAAAGAGGTTGTACTAGTTTTCATTCCCACCAGCAGTGTAGAAGCATTCCTTTTTCTCCACATCATCACCAGCATCTGCTGTTGTTTGTTTTATTGATGATGGCCATTCTTACAGGGGTTAGGTGGTATCTCAATATGGTTTTGACTTGCATTTCTCTGATGATGAGTGAGGCTGAGCACTTTTTCATATGTCTGTTGGCTGCTGGTATGTCTTCTTTTGAGAAGTGTCTATTCATGTCTTTTGCCCACTTTTTAAAGGGGCTGTTTGTTTTTTCCCTTTCAGTGTATTTCAGTTCCTTATAGATCCTAGATGTTAGGCCTTTGTCAGATATACAGTTGGCAAAGATTTTTTGACCCATTCTGTGGGCTGTCTCCCTGCTCTCTTGATGGTTTGTTTTGCTTTGCAGAAATTCATTAATTTGATGAGGTCCCACTTGTCTATCTTAGTTGTTAAGGTATTGGCCTTTAGGGTTTTGGATAGAAATTGGTTCCCAGTTCCAATTTCCATAAGGGTGTCTCCTGCGTTTTCTAAGATTCTTATAGTTTGAGGTTTTACATTTAGGTCTTTGATCTATTTAGAGTTAATTTTTCTGTATGGTGATAGGTAGGGGTCCTGTTTCAATCTTCTGCATGTGGTCAGCCAGTTTTCCCAGCACCATTTACTGAATAGGTTCTCCTCTCCCCAGTAGTTGTTGTTGGAGTCTTTGTCAAAGATGAGTTGGTTGAGGAATTGAGGATTTGCTTCCGGAATCTCTATCCTGTTCCATTGGTCTGTGTGCCTGTTCTTCTACCAATACCAGGCTGTTTTGATTACTGTAGCCTTATAGTAAAGTTTGAAGTCTGGAAGTGTGATACCTCCTGCTTTGTTTCTTTTGCTAAGGATTGTTTTGGCTATTCATGGTCATTTATGTTTCCATATTCTTTATTTCTTTATTGTCATTTCTTTGTTGTCATTTCCAGGTCTGAGAGGAAAGATTATGGTAATTTAATGGGTATTGCATTGAATCTGTACATTGCCTTTGGTAGGATGGACATCTTAAAAATGTTGATTCTGACTTCCAGCAAAATGGTGACAGGGCAGCCTGGTCTATGAAACTCTCTGCAAAGGAGAATGCAGAAGGTCTCTGGCTCTCTCCCCAGGGGCTGCGGATCCCAATGTGGGCAGCCTGCTCTTCACACAGAGCTCAGCTGTCACCACCGCTGGGGCATCGCAGAGGTCTGGACAACCACTGCAGCACAGACACAGCAGCTGCCAGCACTGCCTGACTTCCATGGCGGCCATAACGCATCATGCCACCTGTTGCCTGAGGTGATCCACGACTTCAGTCCTTGAAGCCCCTGCAGGCAAGATCTGCTGGGATCGCTGCCACCTCTGCTGCCACAAGGATGTCCTGCCTTCCATGGGTCTTCTTCTGTGTGCCCTGAGGCAGGCTCCCATCTCTGGCCTCTGCCCAACTCCTGTCTGCCTCCACCCCCTCTGGGGCGAGCAGCTGGGATAGCACCACCTGTTGGCAATACAATGTAACAACACTGAAACGGGAGAAACAAGCTTGAAAAACAGACACAAGCCAGATTTGAATAGTGAACTGAGGGTGATCTGAACTGTCCTTCACAGCAGGCCAGGGGCAACTGACCCTAACTGTGAACTAATTTACCAACTTGAAAAGACAACTAGAAATCAGAGCTGAAAGGACATTGGACTTAAACGAAAAGTCTCAGAGTGTGCTCAATAGGTTCTGTTAGTTTAATGACTTAATTCTAGTCCTACTGTTTTGTTCCTTGTTTTTTCCTTTTTTTTTCTTTTCCTCTTCTTTTTCTTCTCTTTTCTCCTCTCTGTAAACCATTTTTTTTATTAATCAGTATTTTTTATTATGGTTTTGTGGGGTACAGTTAAGGGTTAGGTGTACAATTACGTTTCATTCAGGCACCCTGTAGATAAGAGGTGTTTTCCCATCCCCAGACAGATATTTGCTAATGCTAATCCCATCACCCCTCCCCCCCATAGTTTCCCAGTCCCGTCAGTCATTTTCTTACAGTATTGCATTGGATGTTCAAGGACCATTATATGAGTGAGAACATGTGATATTCGGATCTTTGTTTCTGTGAAAGGTCACTCAGTATTATAGACTATAGTTCCATCCAGGTTGCTGCAAAATTCATGATTTTATTTTTTTATGGCTGTGTAGTATTCCATCGTGTATATGTACCACATTTTTTTAATCCAGTCCTCTTTTGATGGGCAACATTGTTGTTTCCAGGTTCTTGTTACTGTGAACAACGCTGTGATAAACATACGTGTGCAGGTATCTTTTTTATAGAGTGATTTGTGTTCTTCAGGGTATATTCCCAGTAGGGGGATTGCAGGGTCATATGGAAGGTCAATTTTTAGAGCTTTTAGGAATCGCCAAACTGCTTTCCACAGAGGTTGCACTAGTTTACACTCCCACCAACAGTGTAGAAGTGTTCCCTTTTCACAACACCCTCTCCAGCAACTGTTATTTTTTGAGTTGTTAATAATTGCCATTCTGACTGGAGTTAGGTGGTATCTCAGTGTGGTTTTGATTTGCATCTCCCTGATGATTAGTGAGGTTGAGCATTTCTTCATGTGTTTGTTGGCTGCTTGGATGTCTTCTTTTGTGAAGTGTCTGTTCATATCTTTTGCCCATTTTATAATGGGGTTGTTTGTTTTCTTCTTTTCAGTACGTTTCAGTTCCTGGTAGGTCCAGGATGTTAAGCCTTTGTCAGATCTAGAGTTGGCAAATACCTTTTCCCAGTCTGTGGGCTGTCTCCCTGCTCTCTTGATGGTTTCTTTGGCTTTGAAGAAGCTTGTCAGTTTAATAAGGTCCCATTTGCCTATCTTCTCTCTTAAGTCCTGTGGGTTTCGGGTTTTGTACAGGAATTGGATGCCAGTTTCAATTTCCATGAGAGTATTTCCTTCCTTTTCTAAGGTTCTTATGGTTTGAGGTTTTATATTTAGGTCTCTGATCCATTTGGAGTTAACCTTTGTGCAGGGGGATAGGTAGGGGTCTTGTTTCAATCTTCTGCATGTGGTCAGCCAGTTTTCCCAGCACCATTTACTGAATAGGTTCTCCTCTCCCCATTGGTAGGTGGTGGGGGCTTTGTCGAAGATGAGTTGATTGAGAAATTGTGGTTTTGCTTCTGGAATCTCAATTCTGTTCCATTGATCTATATGCCTGTTCCTGTACCAATACCAAGCTGTTTTGATGATTGTAGCTTTATAGTAAAGTTTGAAGTCTGGTATTGTGATACCACCTGCTTTGGTTTTTTTTGCTGAGGATTGTTCTGGCTATTCTTGGACGTTTGTGTTTCATATGAATTCCTGTGTTGTTGTTTCTAGGTCTGAGAAGAATGTTGTTGGTAGTTTAATGGGTATTGCAATTAATTTGTAGATTCTCTTAGGTAAGATGGACATCTTCACAATGTTGATTCTTCTGATCCATAAGCATGGGCTATTTTGCCACTTGTTCGTGTCAGCTTTGATTTCTTTGAACAGTGTTTTGTAATTTTCATTGTAAAGGTCTTTCACATCTCTGGTTAAGAAGATGCCAAGGTATTTCTTTTTTTTGTAGCTATTGTGAAGGGAATTGTGTTTTTTATTTGGGTTTCTGTTTGTTTATTATTGGTATAGAGAAATGCGATTGTCTTTTTTACATTTATTTTGTATCCTGAGACTTTGTCAAAGGCCTTTATCAATGTAAGGAGGCCTTTGACAGATTCTCTTGGGTTTCCAAGGTACACAGTCATATCGTCTGCAGAGAGAGATAACTTGACTTCCTCTTTTCCTATTTGAATACCTCTGATTGCCTCCTCTTCTCTGATTGCTCTAGCCAGGACTTCCAATACTATGTTGAACAGGAAGGGAGAGAGTGGGAATCCTTGTCTAGTTCCAGTTTTCAGGGGAATTGGTTCCAATTTTTGTCCATTTAGGAGTATGCTGGCTGTGGGTTTCTCATAGATGGCCTTTACTATTTTGAGGTATGTTCCCCGTATACCTAGATGTTCAAGGGTTTTTATCAAGAAGGGGTGCTGGATTTTATCAAAAGCTTTTTCTGCATCTAATGATATGATCATGTGGTTTTTGTTTTGACATCTGTTGATGTATTTGATTACATTTATGGTTTTACGAATGTTGAACCAGACTTGCATCCCCGGAATGCAGCCTACTTGGTCATGGTGGATGATTTTTGAGATGTATTGCTGAATCCGGTTTGCTAGGATCTTGTTGAGAATTTTAGCATCTATGTTCATCAAAGATATTGGCCTGTAGTTCTCTTTCTTTGTTGGATCTTTACCTGGTTTGGATATCAATGTGATATTGGCTTCATAAAATGATTTGGGGACAGTTCCATCTTTTTCAATCGCCTGGAATACCTTCAGTAGGATTGGTATCAGCTCCTCCTTAAATGTCTTGTAGAATTCTGCTGGAAAGTCATCTGGACCAGGGCTTTTTTTTTTTAGGAAGATTTCTTATTACGTAGTCGATTTCCTTGATTGTTATTGGTCTATTTAGGGTCTCAATTTATTCTTGTTACAACCTAGGTAGGTTGTGTGATGTCAGAAAGTCCTCCATTTCCTTATGACTTTCAAGTTTGTTTCCATACAAGTGTATGTAGTAGTCTCTAATGATCTTTTGTATTTCTTCAGGGTCAGATGTGACTTCATCTTTTGTGTTTCTGATTGTACTTATTTGGTTTTTTTCTCGTTTTTTCTTGGTCAGTCTAGCTACGGGACCATCAATCTTGTTTACCCTTTCGAAGAACCATCTTTTTGTTTCATTGATTTTTTGTATTATCTTTTTGTCTTCTATGTCCTGGATTTGGGCTTTTATTTTGGTGATCTGGATTCTTCTGCTGAAATTAGGGTTTTTGTGGTCTTGCTTTTCCAGCTTCTTTAGGTGGCTTGTTAGGTTGTGAATTTCTGTTCCTTCCATTTTCTTCATGTGTGCTTGTAGGGATATAAATTCTCCTCTTACTACAGTTTTCAGGGCATCCCAGAGATTTTGGTAAGATATTTCTTCATTTTCATTTGTTTCCAGGTATCTTTCAATCCCTGTTTTGATTTCATCGTTGACCCAGGAGTTGTTTAGCATCATGCTGTTTAGTGTACATGTCTTTGTGGGTTTTGGGGGAACGTTGTTGGTGTCAATGTTTATTTTTATTCCACTGTGGTCTGAGAAGGTGTTTGGTAGAATTTCGGTCCTTTTAAATTTGCTTATGCTTGATTTATTGCCGAGTATGTGGTCAATCTTAGAATACGTTCCATGTGGTGATGAGTAGAATGTGTATTCTGTGGTCTTTGGATGGAGTGTTCTGTAGGTATCAGTTAAGTCCATTTGGTCCAACGTCATATTGAGGTTCCGGATCTCCTTGCTGAATTTTTGTCCTGATGATCTCTCTATGGTTGTGAGTGGGGCATTAAAGTCCCCAGTTATGATAGTGTTAGAGTCAATATCTTTCTTTAGTTTTCCAAGAAGTTGCTTTATGAAAGTTGGCGCACCTATGTTGGGTGCATATATGTTTAGGATACATATTTCTTGTTGATGGATTGAGCCTTTTATCATTATGTAGTGGCCTTCTGTATCTTTTTTGATTTTTAATAGCTTGAAGGGTATTTTGTCTGAAATTAAGATCGCTACTCCTCCTTTCTTTTGTATTCCGTTTGCCTGAAAGTTTGTTTCCCATCCTCTTACTTTGAGTTTGTGGGTGAATCTCTTGAAGGCAATAGATAATTGCCTGATGATATTTTATCCATTTTGCCACTCTATGCTTTTTCCATGGTGCATTTAGTCCTTTCACATTTAGGCTAATAATTGAAATGCAAGAGTTGATCCCTGTCATAAGGTTCTTACAGAGTTGTTCCTGTTTATTTGTTGTCTTTCTTTGGGTTTTGGGGTGGGTTCATGTGTGTTTTTAATCTTTTGCCTGTACTCTTGTGAAGAATGCTGTTGTTCTTTTTTCTTTTTCTTCTGTGTTCAGTACTTTCTTAAGTGTGTCTTGTAGGGGTGGTCTGGTGGCAGCATAGGTTCTTAGGGATTGGATGTCTGGAAAAGATTTCAATTCTCCCTCACTAATGAAGCTTAGTTTGGCTGGGTAGGTTATTCTTGGTTGAAATTGTTTCTCTTTTACAACTTTGAAGATAGGGCTCCAGGCTTTCCTAGCCTGAAGGGTTTCTGTGGATAAATCTGCTGCTATTCTAATGAGTTTTCCCTGGTAGGTAGTCTAGCCTTTTTCTCTTGCTGCCTTTAGGATTTTTCCTGTCATAGCTACTTTGTTTAGGCGAATTATTATGTGTCTGGGAGTTGGTCTTCTCATTTGTTGTCTTGCAGGGGTTCTCTGAATCTCTTGTCTTTGAATTTTTTCATCCTTAATGAGTTGAGGGAAGTTTTCTTGAATGATTTCATGAAATGTTTGTTCCAATGTGGCTTCTGTTTCTCTTTCTGCCTCAGGAAGCCCAATTACTCTTAGATTTGGTCTCTTGAAGTGACCATTCATCTCTTGCAGGTTTTGTTCTGTCTTTTTGAGCTTCTTTTCTATGCTTTTGACAGTTTGGGTTCGTTCTGTGTTTTGGTCTTCAAGCTCTGAGATTCTTTCTTCTGCTTGGCTGATTCTGCTTTCCATGCTTATTAGTCGGTTGTTCATTTCCATCACAGTATTCTTTACTGCTGTCATTTCTGACAACAGCTCCTTCCTATTTTCCTCTTGTCTCTCCTCAATTTTTTAAATTCTCTCCATTAGTGTCTTGATGTCTGGGTTTGTTGCATTAACCAGTCATTCTGGGGACTCTTCATTGTCTGTGTTCCAGAATCTGTTTTCTCAGTGTCTGATTTCCCAGGGGTCTGTGTAAGACCTGTATTCTTCTTTTGGTTTTTCTTCATTTGTGCAGTTTTTCCCCCTCCCTACTTTTTCTTTCTCTCCATGTCACCGTCTTCCTTAATTCTGTTATTCAGGGGTAAAGGGATTAGTTTTACTTCTGTTTGTTCAATCTCCTATTCTTTATGTATGTCCTCTTACTTTGTTCAATTCTGAAGTTGCACTGTAGGTTTGAGGTGATCCTTTTTTGCCATTTTGAGATGTACTTATGGGGAGAGCTGTGATTCAAAATCTGTCTGCAGGTCCTGGCATTCGCTGACAGGCGTGTGGATAATGTGGAACCCACTTCCCACTGCCCTGGAATCTGTACATGCAGTGGGGCTGTAGGTTTACTCCCTGAAATAAAATGTGGTTAGCAGAGGGGAGAGAATGGAGCAGATAGTGGGTTGAAGAGGGGAGTGGAGAGATAGAGGAGTAAGGAGGGAAACAAACGAGTGTGCAAACAAATAGAGAGAGAGGCCTATACTGAGACAGATAAAAAGAATAGACCACAGCTACAGATGAACCAACTCTCATACAAAAAATAAAAAATAAAAATAAAACATATAGTGATGCTAACATACAAGCTAACCAACAACCTTGTTAGTGTGCTGTTCCTCTATACAAAGATATGGTTTACAGAGAGAAGAAAAGAGAAGAAAAGGAAAAGGAAAAAAGAAAAAAGGGAACAATACAGTAGGAATAGAATTAAGTCATTAAACTGATAGAATCAATGAAGCACACTCTGAGATATTTCGTTTAAGTCCAATGTACTTTCAGGTCTGATTTCTAGTTTTCTTTTCAAACTGGTAAATTAATTTGCAGTTAGAGTCAGTTGCCCCTGATCTGCTGTGAAGGACAGTTCAGATTAACCTTCGTTCAGCAGTTTGGTCTATGTCTTTATCTAGCTTGTTTCTCCCGTTTCGGTGTTGTTACCTTGAATCGCCAGCAGATGGTGCTATCTCAGCTGCTCGCCCCAGAGGGGGTGGGGCCGGACAGGAACAAGATGGTTGCCTGCCTCCGAGCAGGCAACAGGAACCCCACGCCGGCTGGGCAGGACAGTCTCAGACACCAGAGAGGTGGTATCAATCCCTGCAGATCTTCCCTGAAGGGTTTGGTGTGGATCTCCTCGGGCCCAGGTGCTGTGATGTGCTACCCGTCACTGAGATTGTGGCGGCAGCGGCGGCAACGGCGACGACGGGGGCAGGGGCTACGGCGACAGCGGCGGTGGCAGGACTGTTTGCAATGCAGTAAGTAACTGTCCAATGTTGCAATATCCCAGCGGTGGCAACGGCCGAGCTCTGTCTGAAGGGCAGGCTGCGATGCTGGGTTCCCCAGTCCCACGGGGCAAGAGTCAGAGACCCACTGCAGATTTCCCTTGCAGAGGGCTTCAGACCGGGTTGCCCCATCACCATCTTGCCACGTATCAACCATATTTTTTTATAGAGGAACAGCACACCAATAAGGTGGTTGGTTAGCCTGTATGTTAGCATCATTGTATGTTTTAGGTTTTTTGGTATGGAAGTTGGTTAGTCTGTAACCGTGGTCTATTGTTTTTAACTGTTTCAGTTTAGATCTCTCTCTCCATTTGTTGGTACATTCATCTGTTTCCCCCCTTAATCCACTCTCTCTCCACCCCCCTCTTCCCCCCACTGTCTGCTCCATTCTCCTCCCTCTTCTAACCACATTTTATTTCAGGGAGTAAACCTACAGCCAGACTGCATGGACAGATTCCAAGGCAGTGAGAAGTGGGTTTCAGACTATCCATACACCAGTCAGCAAATATCAGGACATGCAGACAGATTTTTGAATCACAGATCCCCCCTTAAGTAAATCTCAAAATTGCAAAAAGGACCACCCCAACCTACAGTGCAACTCCAGAATTGAACAAATAAGAGGGCATACATAAAGAATAGGAAATTGAACAAACAGAAATAAAAGCAATCCCCCTACCCCTGAATAACAGAATTAAAGAAGACGATGACGTGGAGGGAAGGAAAAAGTAGGGAGGGGGAAAAAATCGCACAAATGAAGAAAAACCAAAAGAAGAATATAGGTCTCACACAGACCCCTGGGATATCAGACACTGAGAAAACAGATTCCGGAACACAAACAATGAAGAGCCCCCAGAATGACTGGTCACATGCAACAAACCCAGACATCAAGACATTAATAGAGAGGATTTAAAAAATTGAGGAGAGACAAGAGGAAAATAGGAAGGAGATGATGTCAGAAATAACAGTAATAAAGAATACTGTGATGGAAATAAGTAACAAACAAGCATGAAAAGCAGAATTAACAAAGCAGAAGATAGAATTTCAGAGCTCAAAGACCAAAACAGAGAACTAACTCAGACTGTCAAAAGCATAGAAAAGAAGCTCAAAAAGACAGAGCAAAACCTGCAAGAGATGATCACTTCAAGAGAAAAAAAATCTAAGAGTAATTGGCCTTCCTGAGGCAGAGAGAGAAAGAGAGGCCACACTGGAACAAACATTTCATAAAATCATTCAATAAACTTCCCTCATCTCATCAAGGATGAAAAATTCAAACAGAAGAGATGCAGAGAACCCCTCCAAGACAACAAATGAGAAGGCAAACTCCCAGACATATAATAATTCACCTAAACAAAGTAGGTATGAAAGAAAAAATCCTAAAGGCTGCAAGAGAAAAAGCCCAGACTACATACCAGGGAAGACCAAACAGAATAGCAGCAGATTTAGCAGCAGAAACCCACCAGGCTAGGAGAGCTTGGAGTCCTATCTTCAAAGTTCTAAAATATAAACAATTTCAACCGAGAATAAACTACCCAGCCAAGGTAAGCTTCATCAGTGAGGGAGAATTGAAATCTTTCCCAGATATTCAAGCCCTAAAAACCTATGCTGCCACAAGACCACCTCTACAAGAAACACTTAAGAAAGTATTGAACACAGAAGAAAAGGAAAAAAGAACAACAACGTTCTTCTCAAGAGTACAGGCAAAAGATGAAAAACACACATGATCCAACTCTAAAACCAAAATAAAGACAACACACAAACAGGAAGAACAACAACTCTGTAAGAACATTATGACAGGGATCAACTCTCACATTTCAATAACTAGTTTGAATGTGAATGGACTAAATGCACTACTGAAAAGACATAGAATGGCAAAATGGATAAAATATCACCAGGCAACAAACTATTGCCTTCAATAGACTCACCTCACTAGAAAGTACACTCACAGATGCAAAGAGGATGGGAAACAAATTTTCAGGTGAATGGAACACAAAAGAAAGACGGAGTCACAATCTTAATCTCACACAAAATACCCTTTAAGCTATCAAATATTTTAAAAGATACAGAAGGCCACTACATAATGATAAAAGTTTCAATCCATCAACAAGAAATATCCATCCTAAACATATATGCATCAAACATAAGAGCACCAACTTTCATAAAGCAGCTCCTAGGTAAACTAAAAAAAGATATCGACTCCAATACCATCTTAGCTGGGGACTTTAATACCCCACTCACAACCCTAGACAGATCATCAGGAAAAAAATTAGCAATGAGATCAGAAACTTCAATGTGACTCTTGATCAAATGGACTTAATTGATACCTACAGAACACTCCATGCAAAGATCAAAGAATACACATTCTACCCAACACAGCATGGAACATACTCTAAGACTGACCACATACTTAGCCATAAATCAAGCATAAACAAATTTAAAAGGACTGAAATTTTACCATGCACCTTCTTGGACTACAGTGGAATAAAAATAATCATTAACACCAACAAGGTCCTCCCAAAACCCACAAAGACATAGATACTAAACAGCATGATGCTAAACAACTCCTGGGTCAATGATGAAATCAAAACAGAGATCAAAAGATACCTGGAAACAAAGGAAAATGAAGAAACATCTTACCAAAATCTGGGATGCCATGCAAGCTGCAGTAAGAGGGGAATTTATATCCCTACAAACACACATGAAGAAAATGGAAGGATCACAAATTAACAGCCTAAGAAGCCACCTAAGGAAGCTGGAAAAACAAGACCACAAAAACCCTAATTTCCACAGAAGAATCCAGATCACCAAAATAAAAGCCCAAATCCAGGACATAGAAGACAAAAATATAATACAAAAAATCAATGAAACAAAAAGCTGGTTCTTCGAAAGGGTAAACAAGATTGATGGTCCCCTAGCTAGACTGACCAAGAAAAAATGAGAAAAAACCAAATAAGCACGATCAGAAACACAAAAGATGAAGTCACATCTGATCCTGAAGAAATACAAAAGATCATTAGAGACTACTATGTACACTTGTATGGAAACAAACTTGAAAACCTTAAGGAAATGGAGGACTTTCTGTCACCACACAACCTGCCTAGGTTGCAACAAGAAGAAATTGAGACCCTAAATAGACTGATAGCAATCAAGGAAATTGACTATGTAATAAGAAAACTACCTACCAAAAAAATCCGTAGACCAAATGGCTTTCCAGCAGAATTCTGCAAGACATTTAAGGAGGAGCTGATACCAATCCTACTGAAGGTATTCCAGGCGATTGAGAAAGATGGAACTCTCCCCAAATCATTTTATGAAAGTAGCATCACATTGATATCCAAGCCAGGTAAAGACCCAACAAAGAAAGATAACTACAGGCCAATATCTTTGATGAACACAGATGCTAAAATTCTCAACAAGATCCTTCAAACAGGACTCAACAACACAACTCAATAATCATCCATCATGACAAACTGGGCTTCATCCCTGGGATGCAAGGCTGCTTCAACATTCATAAAACCATAAATGTAATTAAATACATAATCAGATGTCAAAACAAAAACCACATGATTATATCATTAGATGCAGAAAAAGCTTTTGATAAAATCCAGCACCCCTTCTTGATAAAAACCCTTGAACAACTAGGCACATGGGAACATATCTCAAAATTGTAAAAGCCATCTACAAGAAACCCACAGCCAGCATATTCCTAAATGGACAACAACTGGAACCATTTCCCCTGATAACTGGAACAAGACAAGGATGCCCACTCTCACCCCTCCTGTTCAATATAGTATTGGAAATTCTGGCTAGAGCAATCAGAGAGGAGAAGGCAATCAGGGGTATTCAAATAGGAAAAGAAGAAGTCAAGCTATCTCTCTTCGCAGATGACATGATCGTGAACCTTGAAAACCCCAGAGAATCTGTCAAAAACCTCCTTACACTGATAAAGGACTTAAGCAAAGTCTCGGGATATAAAATAAATATGCAAAAGACAATTGCATTTCTTTACAACAATAATAAACAAACAGAAACCCAAATAAAAAGCACAATTTCATTCACAATAGCCACAGAAAAAATGAAATACCTTGGCATCTTCCTAACCAGAAATGTGAACGACCTTTACAATGAAAACTACAAAACACTGCTCAAAGAAATCAAAGATGACACAAACA
Organism: Cephalopachus bancanus; assembly: GCA_027257055.1. NCBI lineage: Eukaryota > Metazoa > Chordata > Mammalia > Primates > Tarsiidae > Cephalopachus > Cephalopachus bancanus. The sequence goes on from JAPVLO010000007.1 coordinate 2,575,474, forward strand.
AGTGGAAAAATATCCCATGCTCATGGATTGGAAGAATCAACATTGTGAAGATGTCCATCTTACCTAAGGCAATCTACAGATTTAATGCAATGCCCATCAAATTACCAGTCATTCTTCTCAGACCTAGAAAAAACAACACAGGAATTCATATGGAAACACAAACAACCAAGAATAGCCAGAACAATCCTCAGCAAAAAAAAACAAAGCTGGTAGTATCACATTACCAGACTTCAAACTTTACTATAAAGCTACAATAATTAAAACAGCTTGGTATTGGTACAGGAACTGGCATATAGACCAATGGAATAGAATTGAGATTCCAGAAGCAAAACCTCAATTTCTCAACCAACTCATCTTTGACAAAGTCTCCAACACCTACCACTGGGGAGAGGAGAACCTATTCAGTTATTGGTGCTGGGAAAACTGGCTGACCACATGCAGAAGATGAAACAGGGCCCCTTTTTTCCCCCATACACAAAAATTAACTCAAAATGGATCAGAGACATAAATGTAAAACCTCAGACCATAAGAACCTTAGAAAATGAAGGACATACCCTCATGGAAATCGGAACTGGCATCCAATTCCTGAACAAAACCTGAAACCTACAGGCCATAAGAGAGAAGATAGATAAATGAGACCTTATTAAACTGACAAGCTTCTGCAAAGCCAAAGAAACCATCAAGAGAGCAGGGAGACAGCCCACAGACTGGGAAAAAGTATTTGCCAACTCCAGGTCTCACAAAGGCTAACATCCTGGATCTATAAGGAACTCAAACGTGCTAAAAAGAAAAAAACAAACAACCCCATTATAAAGTGGGCAAAAGATATGAACAGACACTTCTCAAAGGAAGACATCTGAGCTGCCAACAGACACATGAAGAAATGTTCAACCCCACTAATCATCAAGGAGATGCAAATCAAAACCACACTGAGATACCACCTAACTCCAGTCAGAATTGCAATTATCAATAACTCCAAAAATAACAGTTTCTGGAGAGGGTGTGGTGGAAAGGGAACACTTCTACACTGTTGGTGGGAGTGCAAACTAGTGCAACTCTGTGGAAAACAGTATGGTGATTCCTAAAAGCTCTAAATATTGACCTCCCATATGACCCCGCAATCCCCCTACTGGGAATATACCCTGAAGAACTCAAATCACTCTATAAAAAAGATGCCTGCACGCGTATGTTTATCGCAGCATTGTTCACAATAGCAAGAACCTGGAAACAACCATGCTGCCCATTAAAAGAGAACTGGATAAAAAAATGTGGTACATATACATGATGGAATACTACACAGCCATAAAAAAGAACAAAATCATGAATTTCGCTGCAACCTGGATGGAACTTGAGTCTATAATACTGAGTGACCTCTCACAGAAACAAAGATCCGAATATCACATGTTCTCACTCATATAATGGACCTTGAACATCCAATGCAATACTATAAGAAAATGACTGACTGTACTGGGAAACTATGGGGGGGAGGGGGATGGGATTAACAGTAGCAAATATCTGTCGGGGGATGGGAAAACACCTCTTATCAAGAGGGTGCCTGAATGAAACGTAATTGTACACCTAACCCTTAACCGTACCCCACAAAACCATAATAAAAAATACTGATTAATGAAAAAAAAAAAAGATACCTGCACACGTGTGTTTATCACAGCATTGTTCGCAATAGCAAGAACCTGGAAACAACCATGCTGTCCATCAAAAGAGGACTGGATAAAAAATGTGGTACATATACATGATGGAATACTATGCAGCCATAAAAATGAATAAAATCATGAATTTTGCAGCAACCTGGATGGAACTAGAGTCTATAATACTGTGTAATCTCTCACAGAAACAAAGATCTGAGTATCACATGTTCTCACTCATATAGTGGGCCTTGAACACCCAACATAATACTATAAGAAAATGACTGACAGTGGTGGGAAACTGTGGGGGGGGGAAGGAGATGGGATTAACGGTAGTAAATATCTGTCTGGGGATGGGGAGACACCTCTTATCAACAAGGATGACTGAACAAAGCATATTTGTATACCTAATCCTTAACTGTACACCAAAATATCATAATAAAAAATATTGTTTATAAAAAAATGTTAATTCCTCCTATCCATGAGTATGGAATATTTTTCTATTTGTTTGTGTCTCCTTGGATTTCTTTGAGCAGTGTTTTGTAATTCTTCTTTTAAAGGTCTTTCATTTTTCTGGTTAGGAAGATCCCGAGGTATTTCATTTTTTTGGTGGCTACTGTGAATAGGATTGTGCTTTTTATTTGGGTCTCTCTGCCTGCTTGTTGTTGGTGAATAGTAATGCAACTGTCTTTTGCATGTTTGTTTTGTACCCTGAGACTTTGCCAAAGTCCTTTATCAGTGAAAGCAGGCTTTTGACAGATTCTCTTGAATTTTCAAGGTATAGGATCATATCATCAGCAAAGAGGGATAACTTGACTTCTTCTTTTCGTATTTGAATACCCCTGATTTCCCTCTCTTGTCTAATTGCCTGAGCTAGAACTTCCAACACAATATTGAACAAGAGGGGTGAGAGTGGGCAACCTTGTCTTATTCCAGTTTTTAGGGGAAATGTTTCTAGTTTCTGTCCATTTAGCAATATGTTAGCTGTGGGTTTGTCATAGATGGCACTTACTATTTTGAGGTATGATCCTTTCTATACCTAGGTGTTTGAGGATTTTTAGCAAGAAGCAATGCTTGATTTTATCAAAAGCTTTTTCTGCATCTAATGAGATAATCAGGTGAGTCTTGTTTTTACATCTGTTGATGTGTTTAATTACATTTATGGTCTTGCAAATGTTGAACCAGCCCTGCATCCTGGGGATGAAGCCTACTTGGTCATGGTGTATGATTTTTGAGATGTGTTTTTGGAGCCAATTTGCTAGAATCTTGTTGAGGATTTTTGCATCTATGTTCATGAGGGGTATTGACCTGTAGTTCTCTTTCTTTGTTGGATTTTTAACCGGTTTGGGTGTCAGTGTAATGTTAGCTTCACAAAATGATTTGGGGAGAATTCCATCCTTCTCAATTGCCTGGAATACTTTATAGGATTTGTATCAGCTCCTCCTTGTGTGTTTTGTAGAATTCTTCTGGAAAGCCATCCAGTCCAGGACTTTTTTTTTTTTTTTTTTGGTGGGTAGTTTTCATATGACAGAGTCAATTTTCTAGGTTGTTATCAGTCTATTTAGTGTCTCAGTGTCTTCTTGCTTTAACCTAGGGAGGTAGTGTGATGTCAGAAAGTCCTCCATTTCATCTAGGTTATCAAGTTTGTTTCCATGTAGGTGTACATAGTAATCTATGATAATCCTTTGTATGTCTTCAGGGTCAGTTGTGATTTGCAGTGTGTTCCATGTGGTGATGAGTAGAATGTATGATTGTGGTTTTTGAACTTTTTCTCTCTCTTTTTTTTTTTTTTTTTTGGTCGTCTGGCTAGGGGCCCATCAATCTTGTTAATTTTTTCAAGGAACCAGCTTTTTGTTTTGTTGATGTTTTCTATGATGTCTTTGTCTTCCATGTTCCATATTTGGGCTCTTATTTTTGTTATTTGGATTCTTCTGCTAATGTTGGGATTTTGGTGGTCTTCTCTTTCCAGCTCCCTTAGGTGGTTTGTTAGGCTCTCCACTTGTGATCTTTCCATTTACTTGATGTGTGCTCATAGAGATATAAATTCCCCTCTTAGAAATGATTTCATGGTATCCCAGAGGTTTTGGTAAGATGTTTCTTCATTTTCATTTGTTTCTAGGAATCTTTCAATTGCATCTCTGATTTCAGTATTGACCCAGTAGTTTTTCAGCATCATGTTGTTTAGTATCCATGTCTTTGTGGGCTTTGGGGAGATGTTGTTGGTGTTGATATTTATTTTTATTCCATTGTGGTCTGAGAATGCACATGGCAAGATTTCAACCTGATGGAATTTGTTTGTGCTTGATTTATAGCCAAGTATGTGATCAGTCTTGGAATGTGTTCCATGTGGTGATGAGTAGAATGTAAATTCTGTGGTTGTTGGGTGAAATAACCTGTAGGTATCTACTAAGTCCATTTGACAGAGTGTCAAGTTTAGGTTCTGGATCTCCTTGTCAGTTTTTTGTCTCAATGATCTATCTAGGGTTGTCAGTGGGGTATTCAAGTTCTCTGCTATAATAGTGTTAGAGTCTTTTTTTTTTTTTTTTTAGTTTAGTTAGTTGCTTTATAAATGCTGGTGCTCCTGTGTCAGGTGCATATATGTTTAGGATGGATATTTCTTGTTAATGGATTAATCTTTTATCATTATGTAGTGTCCTTTTGCATTTTTTAAATTTTTGATAGCTTAAATGTTGTTTTGTCTGATATTAAGATTGCAACTCCTGCCTTCTTTTGTGACCCATTTGCCTGGAAACTTGTTTTCATTCTTTAACTTTGAGTCTTTGTGCATCCCTTGTAGTGAGATGAGTCTCCTGGATGCAGCAAATAATGGGGTCGTGGTTTTTTATCCAGTCCACCTTTTTGTGTTTTTTTCAGTGGTGCATTTATTCCATTCACATTCAGGCTGATTATTGAAATGTGATTGCTTATCCCTGTCATGAGGTTCTTATAAAGTTTTTCCATTGTTTTCTTGCTTTCTTTTGGCTTTGGGGTTAATGTATGTGTGTGTTTTCAAGTTTCTTGCTGCACTGTATTCTCTATTGGTTCTGTGCTCTGCTGTTCTCGAGAAGTGTGTGGTTGATATTTTTCTTCTTTCTTCTGTACTTAATACCTTTTTAAGTGTCTCCTGTAGAGCTGGTCTGGAAGCTGCATAATCTCTTAGGGATTGGATGTCAGGAAGGATTTTATACCTCTATCACTGATGAAGCTGAGCTTGGCTGGATAGGAAATTCTTGGTTGAAATTGTTTTTCTTTGAGGACTTTGAATATAAGGCTCCAGTCTCTTCTTACTTGCAGTGTTTCTGCTGATAGGTCTGCTGCTATTCTGATTGGTTTTCCCTGGTAGTCTGACCTTTCTCTCTTGCTGCCTTTAGTATTTTTTCTTTTGTGCTTACTTTGTGTAGGTGAATTACTATGTGTCTAGGGATTGGTCTTCTCATTTGATGTCTTGTGGGGGTTCTCTGTATCTCTTGTGCTTGGCTGGTCATATCTCTGATGACATGGGGAAAGTTTTCTTGGATTATCTCCTGGAATACTTGTTCCAAGTTCTTCTCATTTTCCCTTTCTTCTTCTGGGATAACAATCAGGTATATGTTCGGCCTCTTGATATAATTGCACATCTCTTGTAGGCTTTGTTCTTTCTTTCTGAGTCTTCTTTATATGTTTTTTACAGATTGGGTTAATTCCATGTTCTGGTCTTCAAGTTCTGAGATTCTTTCTTCGCTAGATTAATTCTGCTTTCCATGCTTGTCATCTTGTTATTTACTTTCTGGATGAAATTTTTTATTGTCAGAATCTCTGTTACAAGTTCTTTCAGTGTTACATCTTGTCTTTCTTGAGTCTTATTCACTCTTTCCAACCATTCCCTAATCCCTGTCATATTCTGGGGCCAGTCGTTGGTGACTTCCATTGTTTGGGCACCAAGGTCTGATTTCTCAGGAGTTTTGTCTTTGGACTTGGAATTGCCTGAGGTCTTCCTTTGACTTTTCCTCATTTGTGACAGATCTCTTGTTTTTCTCTTTAGTTCTGTTATTCAGTGTCAGTGGGAGAGGCTTTCCCTTTTGATGTTTGCTCAGTCCTCTATTCTTGCCTGATCCGGGCTCTGGATTTGTTCTATTTTGAAATAGGATGGTAGGTGCTATCTCTTGTAGTTTTTGAAATCCAAGTAAAGAGGGGGATGTGGTGCTAGGAATCAGGTGCTACTTGCAAATTAAAATGTTCGCTTATTGTGGTATATGTTCCCTGAGATCCACTCCCCAACACCACTCTATATGACAATGCAAAGCAGAAACCAACACACACTACAAAACAATCTGAAATAACAACAAAGCAAAACAAAACAAACCACCACAACAACAAAAAACAAGAAAACTAAACACACACACACATGCCTAATACAAAATGAATAGAGAAGAAAGGCAGAAAGACTGAAGGGGGAGAATAAGGAAAAAAGGGAGATTCAGGTGGAACCCTGACACATATATTGACACACCCCTTAAACTATAAAAAAGTGAATATAAAAAACGCAGAAGAACAAAAGAGCAAAAATCAACAACAAAATTGAAAGATGAACACTCAATCATTCACATACACACATAAACAGAGAATGACAAATAAAAGAAGAAAGAAACAGAAAAAGAAAAGGAAAAAAAACTTTGTGGGGGGATGCAGATCAAAGCCTCACATACACATTCATGCATAAAGGAAAAATGTTTTTAAAATAGATGAAATGACAAACAGAAGTTTTTTAAATTAAAAAATAATTGAAAATTTAAAAAACAGAACAGAACAAAAAAACTGTCCTCTTGTGGCAGACTCTGTAATTGTTCCTATAATCAAATCTCTCCTGCAGAATCACCTCTTTCACTCTCTCCTCAAAGAAAGAAGCAGGGAAGGAGGAGGGGCAGTGGAGGTGGGTAGGCTGCAGTCTTCCCCTCCCACTCTCATATGGTCAGGGAGATCTCTGGTGGGGATGTACAGGATAGTCTCTTCTCCAGGTATGTACTCTCATGAGATTGCCCCAGCCAAGCCTATCCCAGAATGAGGTTCTCCTATTGCAACTGATGTCCAGGCTCCGTCTGGGTTTGTTCCTATCAGTCATGGCCCAGCTGTGTGGGTCTGACATTCAGAGGAGTGTTGGGAAGGAGGGGGTTTGGGTCAGCCCCAGACTCACCACTGACCTCTTTGGAGTTCTTCCTCGTGATTTTCTGGACGCACGCTTTGTCCCATGGCTGGATCAGGGTAGGGGGTGGGGCGCCTGGAACTCAGCACTCGTCAGGTTCCTCTGAAGTTTGTGCTCTCAAGATAGTTCCTCTGGACCATGATCCAGCCCTGAACAGTTAATCTGCCATTCACGGAGAGTGAATCTCTGGACTCCAACTGCAGCCCCTTCCATCACCTTGCTAGGTGGTCAAGCAGTGAGGCAAAGCCCAGAACAGTCTCTCTCTTACTTCAATGGTGAGGGAGCACCTGGGGCAATAGTTTGTCCGTGCTGCTTAGGCAACAAGTTGGAGTCTGGTGGGGGGCAGGGCAATGCAAATCTCTGCCTGGCAATGCAAATCTCCTCACCAGACATGTATTCCTCTCCAGATTACCTGATACTCTTTTTCCAATAATCAGATTCTGCACTCCAGCAGATATGGTGTGACAGGTGATGGTTTGCACCCAGTGCCAGGTACTGGGAATCAGCTGGATTCAGCAGGCTTTTCTCAGGTGCATTCCCACAGGCAGAAGAAGTTTCTGTGCATGATCTTGAGAGCTGCGCTCTAATTTCTGGGCGGTGAGAGCTTGCAGGCACCCTCGGTGGGGGCAGGTTCATGCAACTGACGAACTTTCATCCTCCTACCAGTGCCCACCTACTACACTGAGAGTCTTTATTGTCACTTGCCTCCACAGAGATTCTTACAGCCCTACCTGTTGGCCACCATCTTAAGCTCCACTGGAAGCTGCATGCAACGGTGAATTCACTATGGCATACACTGACTAATGAATAAACCTGATTTCCTTAACCTGAAGAGGCTTTTTGTGTTGTTTAAGAGACTAACACTACACAGGTTGTTTGGGGTCCTCATGACATTTTTGCAGGAGTCCTTCCTCAAGTTCATCTGGGAATTTGTGTCATCTATTAATCTAGTAAGTTTTACTTATCTGTGAGAGGTATGGGAACCTTTGAAAGATAGCATTATTAATTACCCAGTTCTTACAAATGGTAGGTACAGAACAAGACAGCAAGCAATAGCTAGCACTTGAGAACTTCCTCTTGTGAACTTACTAACAGATCTGTTGTTTCTGACTCTAGGTGTTGCCATACCACTATGGGAATATGCCAGCTAGCAACCAAGTTGTGAAAACATAGGCACTCTATTTGATACCTAGTCATTTGCCAAAAAAATCTCTAAAATGTAATGCTGTGCATTGAGGTTTTGCCCTCCCTCCATGTCATGAAAGCCCTGTGAATTTGGTTGTGTCTTTGAATGCCTATTGGAAAAAACATAATACCAGACAGGATAATTATCCATTCACTCAAATCTTATAGATTCTTGGACAAAGCAAAATATTGACTGAACTATTATCATATGATGGAGGTGACCAGCATTCTGGCAGCTGAGAGTTAAACAGGTTATTTCAGCTGAGCTATTGAGTCGAGTCAAATATTTTGCCAGTGAGTTTCTCCAGGCATTTTTCTTTTGTCTACTGCTTGGTTTAGACATTGGCATAAAGATGGGTTCTGTTCCAACAGGCAAGGGTAATTATATGAAAATAGGTGTACAAGAATTTTCTTCATTAGGTCATATGTCTGAGCCAATTTCTCATCTTTCAGTGAAGTATGTATATTACATTAGCTCAAGATCACGATTGGCATTCACAAATTTTTCTTAGAAAAGTACTTTTTTATTGCTGGAGTAGTGACTAAAACTTAGTGTAGTGGTTTGGGTGGGTCTGGATTTCAGGCATATAAAGGAAAGTGCTTGGGAAGAGAGAATGGAATGGAATGAAAGTAGAGAAATTTCAGGCTTATTCCTTTCAGCATGTTTCTGAGTCATATTTTGGGAATCTGGGTTTTAAGTACCAACACCACAGAAACAAGTTCAAGAAATGAGCCAGGCATGGTGGTTCACAACTATAATCCCAGCAAATTGGGAGGTCGAGGCAAAAGGATCACCTGAGGCCAGAACATCAAGACCAGCATGGGAAATATAGTGAGGCCCTGCATTCCTTATCCTTTATTATTTTTAAAAAAAGTTAAATTTCAGGAAAGAAAAAGGAAAATGCTAATGATCTACCACGAGTAAACACATAAATGATGATTTGCCCATGGTAAATAGGAACATAAATCACTCTACCAAAACACATCCACACATGATATTTATTGTAACAATATTCACAATTGTAATAACATGGAACCAACCCAAATGCCCATAGAAAGAGGACTGGATAAAGAAAATGTGGTGCATATACATGATGAAATATAATGCAGCCATAAAGAACAACAAAATCATGGCCTTTGCAAATTTGCAACTTGATGCAACTTCACCTGCATGCAATTTATTTTTGTATTTTGTAGTGAATCCCCACTTGTATTGCACAATTCTAAGATAAAAATAAGTTTTAAGAAATAGTTCAAGACCAGGCACAGTGGCTCATGCCTGTAATCCCAGCTCCTTCATCACCCTCACCATCCATCACATAATAGCCCAGCATCATGTAGAGGCAGCACTGTGAGAGGAAAACACATGAGTTTCTGGGGCAAGTGGTATCATCAGGCAAGGCAAACAAAACACTAGCTTCCTAACATGTGTTCAAGAACGACACTTCCTAGGCTGTGGTACATAAGTCCTAACTATGAATGGTAAGATATTTAGTAACCAAATCAATGGTGTTGTAAGACTAATAGTAGTAGTGCTACCAGTGATGTAGCATAAGTCACTCAGGACACTTCAATAACTCCAAATCATTCGTTGAGTTTTACAGTATAGCTACTACCAGCTAAGTGATGTCTGTGCCCAAGCCACAATTTAATATAGGAAGCTGTTAGTCCCTGGTGAGTTCTTCATTGCCTAATGATCATTAGCCCTTTCAAGATTTGTTGCAACTGGAGGGTGACATACCTCCATGCAAGCAGTCAACAAGAGGTCAAGCTTCAAAGTTCGTACCTCACCACCACTTGAAAATGCACCAGCATACTCCCACCAGGAGTACTGACAAGTTCCTGAGAATCAGGCAGATGCTGAGTTTTTTCTTAAGCCACCATGTGTCTCATTTGTGGCCACCAGGACCATCAACATCTGTATGATGCAGCTCCTAGGCTCTTATTACCCAACTCTGGGGCTGCTTCTGACAAGCATTATTAAGGGACTTGAAAGACTAGCAATCAATAGCTTTTACTGATAGTGAAGCATTTCCATGTTTTAATACAGGCACAGTAGAGCACATTGACTGCTTCTACCACATAGCTGTCAAGGTGTCTCTCCACACCAAAAGTTTTGCCACTTGATAGTTGCAGTAGTATACTTCTGTGATAAACAAAAGAAATCCCATTTGCTCAGATTCAACCACCTGTGTCTTTGAGATAATCATGTCAACATCCAAGTTATTGGCTCATGTCTGCCACCACTCACACTGGCAAGAACTCACCTAAAGTGCCCCAAGTTATCTTGGAGCCTCAAGTGGGCTCATGAACAGATTGGTTCAGGATCTGTTCTGGTCTTACACGTGTCAACTGCCCAAAAGTCACTGGGAGAAATGACAGCAAAGTCAGTGCTACTAGCTTAACAACTTCCCAACTTCTAGATTGTGCCAAGAGGATCTGCCTTATCATTCTAAGAACCAAGTTATGGCTCTTGGACAAACAGACAGGGTATCACCTTTCTTCCCTATGTAAGACACCAGAGCCCTGCAGCAGCCTAGCTTGAGCCTGGAGTTCATTGTCTCAGGCCTTTCCACCTTCCCACAGTCTGACACAGGTTGGAAGGAGAGATACCCTTCTCTCCACCTTCCTGCACTGGTTCCCCAACACCAAAAACCTCCTGTTGGCAAAAAGGTGCCTCCAGGGAAAAACCACCCAGCTCTTCTGAACTTCAATCCAGGCTGAATCCATTTACCAAGAAACAAGTGTTAAATAAGCCACTGTGTTGGAGAGAATTCCTCCCTAGTCTGAGTGAAATTTAACTGGGTTTGCATTTCTGTTTACATTGGTCCTTATGCATGCATACCAACAGCTCAAATCCAAATAAGTCATCTCAGGAGGTCTACACACCTGGTGGTTTATGAAACTAACATAACACGGGGCTGAAGAGCACACTCCAGCCTGGTGTAAGTGCAAAAGGAAGAGGCTTAGGTCCTCATACCACAAGAGAGTTGTTGGGGTTGGAAGTGTTGGGGTGGGGAGTGAGGTCCTAGCAATACTAAGTGTTCTCAAATACTTGATCTCTTCTTAAAAATACCAGCAACCTTTCAGTTTGATATCCAGGATCTAAAGAAAGAAAAAGGAAACTACCTGAGAGCTAGTGTTTTTCCAGTTTCCTGTGCTCAGGACAGATGAGAGTTACTAAAATAAGCTTTGAGATTCAGTCCCACTGGCACAGTGGCTGGCCTGTCACTGCCCACTCTGATCATAGTCCTGACTGGTCATTTTTAAGTTGGCAATGAAGGGTCCTGGTGGTGCCAGGGTTAGTGGCCAACTCCCCTTCAGCAACACTGCAGGGGCCAGAGGGCCCTCCATGGCTTCTACTGGTTGAGTGTCTTTGTGGCTAGAGTTATTTCTGGCTGTTGTGCCAATACAGTCACTCCACTGGATCAAGCAAAGCTTTTATTGCAAGCTTACAAACATTTAGGAGTATTTTTTGCACCATATGATTCTCCCCTAAAGGAAAGATACTTTGGATTGCATAGAGAAGAAAAGGCAGCGATGTGACTCTTTCCCTGTGGTGAAGTCCAATCTGTGAGCATGTGAGCATCATAAACCATTAATTACCACAAACCTGGGAGCTTCAGGTCATGTTCACAGAGTAATGGCTGGACCCATGGCAGGCATGACAGCTATTGCAAAAAAGGGTGGCTTCTTTGGATTTTACAGAGGCCAGGTGCCTACTATCTTAGGAATGGCTCCATATGCAGCCCCCATTTGATGTCACTCATTGGCAGATGCAATTAGGAACAGTTTCGCGAGGATTTGAAACGTCCCTTAACCGTGTTGGAAGCTGTGAATTGTCTATAGACACCATGGGATTCAAAAAGGATTATATCATCATCTCTTTTTTGAGTCAAGGTCTCACTCTGATGCCCAGGCTGGAGTGCAGTGGCTCAATCACACACACCACTGCCCTAAACTCCTAGGTTCAGGCAATTCTTCCACCTCAGCCTTCCATGTAGCAGGGACTACAGAGGCATGTGCCACCACACCCACCTAATTTTTTGATATTTTTTAGAAACAAGGTCTCACTATGTTGCCCAAACTAATCTCAAACTCCTGGACTCAAGTAATTCCCCCACCTTGGCCTCCCTAAATCCTGGGCCACTGTGCCCAGCCTGTGGTGTATCTCTTAATTACATTTGCCACATTCCCTCAAGCAGTGGTAACATTGAACTTATGGAGCAGTGACTTCAATTCAACTAAAAAGAATCATGTTTTTATTTTCCCTTAGTAAACTCTAAGAGGAAGAAAAACTTTGGAATGTGTGCTTTAGGTACAGATGGCATGGAAGATTCCAGGACAAAGCTTGCCAGTGATGATCAAATACAGTGATTGCTACGGTGTGGAAAATGATCATGTTGTTGATGAAGAATGGTGTTAGACATAAAGGCAGTGATTCGACAAAAGTCCAAGTAAATACTATAAATGGTTCCAGTGTTGGTAATTTCCCCTTAAAGATTTGCACTCAACTGACAGCAATACTATCTACATCTTACAGTCATTTAAGGCCAGTATCTCCCTAAAGCAGATCAGATTTTAAGATGAAAAGGCCACAGAGTTACCTTTTGTCTAAAGCTGCATTGTCCAATAGGATAACCATTACCCATTGAGCATTTGAGTTAAGGCTATTCTGAATTGAGATGTGCTGTAAGATGAAAATGCACACCAGAACTTCAAAGACTACCAAAAAGCTCAGTTTGTTACACACTGAAGTATACGTGATCTATTGGGTTAAAAATAAACTTTCACTTGTCTCTTTAACTGGGCTACTAGAAGACAGAGTTACAAGTATGGATTGTACTTTTGGCACACGTAACTCTCAGATGGCACTCTTCTAGAGGCGCCTATATATTCCTTCTGAATAGCACACGCAGAGAACTTTGATCTGGATACTTTTTTTGAGACGGGGTCTTGCTACTGCAAGTGCAGTAGGTTGGAGAGCAGCTTACTGCAACCTCAACCTCCTGGACTCAAGTGATTCTCTCATCTCAAGCTCCCAAGTAGCTGGGACTACAGGTGCATCACCACACCTGGCTCATTTTGTTTATTTTTGTAGAGGCAAGGTCTCACTTTGTTACTCAGATGTTAGGTCACACTTCCAGCAGGGCCTCCAGAATGTTGGGTCAGGCCCACTAGGGGAGTGGATGTCTGGTGTGCCATCCAATGCAGCATGAAAGATGCAAAGAATTACACAGAAGTCGGATTTAAAAATATAGTTTATTTAGAAAGCAAATTAGAGAAAGAGGGGACCAAAGCCAGGAAACATGGCTTGGCCATAGCTAAAAGAGTACATGGTCACACCATAGCTTAGCAAGGCAATAGCAGCTGGTTGCTTGTGGTTGAGTCCTTTTAATTTTTCCTTTTGATGAGGAAAACATTAAGGTGATTGGGTGGTGGTCTGCTCCACATCACCATGAAGGGGCAGATAAGTGCAGGTACTGAATAGGTGATGGACAGCAGACAGATGGGTAGGTTAGTCACATGATTGCTGCCATGGTGGTGGGCTATATGGGAGAAGACAAGGGGAGGGATTTTTCCTGCAAGAGACCTGTCAGACATTTCCAATTCACAAGCTCCTTCTTTAAAAGATTATCTTATTATCATTTCTATGGCTTCAGTCAGTTAAGGGGTGATCTTTGACCTTCTGCCTTCAACAAGGAAAGTGAAAGTTTCTTAGAGATGATGCTAAACCATGAATTGAAAAGTTGGGCTGTCCTTGTCTTGCACCTGATGGAGCTTTTCCAAGGGGGTGAGGTATGCTGCCAGCTTGGCCTGCAGCAAAATGTCTGAATGCTTCCTAAAACCCACCTATTGGAAATGTATCTATGTCTAACCTGTGCTAGATTCAAAGTGTGTCAGTCTAAGCAAAATGGTTATGCTGAGGCAAAATGTGAACTGAGTTTATTATAAGTTTCTTGGGGTCCCCCTTTCACCAGACTGGTCTCAAACTACTGGGCTCAAGTTATCTTTTTACCTCAGCGTGTCAAAATGCTGGGATTACAGGTGTGAGCCACCATGCCCAGCTCATGGATGCAGTCTAAGAATACTATTTCAAGGTAGAAGTTGAGAACTCTTTGGGACAAGAAAACTTGATTTCAGAACCAGATAAGATTATAAGATTGTTCAATTTATACTACACCCCATCTCCTACCTGGGAGTTCCAAAACCCCAGACCTGAAGACAAATGGTACTTTAAGTTCCTTGGCCTTTATTTGATCATGCCTAATTTAGACACCCACCTAGAAGTTCTCCTAACTGCTTCAGAGCCTCACCACTGGTAGGCACGGATCAAAGAGCTACCCTGGGCTTTTCCAGGCTTCCTCTTCCCCATCTCAAAACTTGCCCTTCCACCGCCCCCCCACCGCCCTCGCCCCCACAGGCCACCACATTAGGGAAGTGAGACCATGTTGTCATCCACAGGGCTTTCTTTCTATTCAAGAGAAACTTCGTTCCCCTCATTTCACTTCCTAGAGTATCTGAGCCTCTATCACTGCATTGTAGAATTTAGATATACAAGGGAACTGTGACAAAGTCTAGGCCAAAGCTAAAGTCCACACCAGCATCCTTTTGAGGATTACTTCAAAAGGAACGCAGTCAGACTTCAAAGTCAACTTGAATTTCCAGCCAGCACTTGCTCTTTGAAACACAACTGGGTCTTTGTGTTCCTTCAAGCTATATTGTAAGCCCTCAGAGGGCAAGGACTCCCTTCCCAGCACGAGGGTATTAACTGTAGTCTTCAGACGAATCAGACCAGTCTCACAAAAAGATTTTCTGTCCAGAAGCTTCCTCAACTCCCCCTCCAAGCTATTTGCTCACATTAACAAATTAAAGTGCCTGAAGCATAATTCATTCTTCACCTGTATACTAAAAACCCTGTTGTATTGATTTTTTTATAATAAGCCTTTTTACCTTTATGTAAAAAATATATATACAAGTGTGTGGTGTACATTTTAGTTCTTAACTTGTTTTATGGTTTCTAATATGTATGACGAATGTAGCCATTGCTTTAAAATGTACCATGTAAATATAAACACACCCTATCAGAAAAAAAAAGCTTCAAAATTCTTCTTTGCTACCAGTCAGTAACCAGCCTCACAACCACTGCCAGGTAAAGTGCTCATCCAGTCTGGACTTTAGGGAAGTAGAAACTGCTTAGCCCAAGTAACCTCTGGCTGCCACAGTTACAGATATCACTTAAAGGCTTTGAAAGAGTTGATTCTCTGGAGCAAAGAAAATGCCAGCCAAGACTGAAACAGAAGTCAGATGCCAAAGAATACCATTGGTAAGCAAGTTATGATTTTTCTACGGATCCAAGGATTTAGAAGCAATGAAGGCCTAAGCTCCCCAATGAGAGCATTTATCTCCAACCCCATCCTCGTTCCATATAAGACTGGACCTTTAGCTTCCATAGCACTCAAACAATCATAGAAGCCATAAGACCCAGGGTGTGATCATGCTTAATTAAGCTGGAATTTGTTACAGGAAGTAATTTTCATGGGTGGCCTGAGAATTCAGACAAGTTAATGCCATGACCGTGGTTGCAAGATTATCAGTCCCATTTCTAGGGACTAATTCTAAAAACCTTCGTGGGTAAGCATCTTTCAATCCACAGATGTATGCTTCAATGCTCCAACAATTTCCCAGTGCCTTGGGCGTCTCTCTTGGCTCCTTGAGGCCAGTAGGCTAGTAAGAGGGTTCTACTTACATGTGCTTTGCTGCACTAATACTCTCTTACTTTGCTGTGTATCAAGATTCTACAAAGATTCAAAAGTTACAGGCCTGAATTAAGCATGTTGGCTCCCCATGTGGAGATTAGGAGGACGGGGTCTTGATAATCAGATAAATTTACCTTCAACAAATTCTTCCAAAGAAATTGTTAAGTTTCTCCCAGAGGCAAAATTTTTAGTACACCTGGTTCCAGTTTCTATCA
The DNA here is from genome assembly GCA_027257055.1 of Cephalopachus bancanus. Taxonomy (NCBI): domain Eukaryota; kingdom Metazoa; phylum Chordata; class Mammalia; order Primates; family Tarsiidae; genus Cephalopachus; species Cephalopachus bancanus. The sequence continues at coordinate 2,591,456 of JAPVLO010000007.1, forward strand.
CTTAGTTCTCATGTTTAGCCATTGAACTTTCCCCAACTGAATGACTTACTACAATTAGGATAAAGAGTCATCGTTGACCAAGGACAGTTTTAGGTAGATTTTGTGCCACGAAATGATGTATGGCTACACTCAGTTTCCTGGGAAAGTAGCCAGTGGCCTCTGGCCACTCTCAGCTCTTAATATACACTGGACACTAAGCTGAAAACCAGAGAATGAGTTGATCCCAAAGTGGCCTTGACACAACTAAGGAAGTTCTATTTAGGCCACCCTATGGTATAGTAAGGGATTGAGTTACTAAGAGCTGGGTCCCCGACAAGCTTTGAAAGAAGACAGGTCAAGGCTTGAGTGAGCCCAGTTATCAGAAAACAGATTGCACATCAGGCCAAAGGTCAGAAGGATGTTTAAGTGAAGAAGCCATTGATGTGACCAGACTGCCACTGACAGATGGAGTCCTGCACTATGCCATGTCTTATTCTAAGGGAAAGTTAATACCTGGGAATTTGGTTTTTTCAGACTCTTTTCCCCCATATCATAGTTTGAAGTCTAGAGTCATGTGGCTCACCAGAAGCCTATACACTAACACCTGCTACATAGATACTAGTTTCATAGGACTCACCTGCAGCTGAGATCATAGGTTAATTGACCCCGAGGGTCAACAGTAGATGGGAATTATTTTGCCCTGCTTTTGGTGGGAATTCACCATCTCCACTATAAGCTTGAGAAGTTTTCTTTCCCCAATGATCTGTTGGAGTATTTGTTGATCAAGTAAAATTGGTTATAAGGTTGGCTTTTCTATTTCCCTTGGTTTGGTCTTTATAGTGGTTGATAAACTTTACAGAAATGGGGAGGGACTAGAAAGCATTCATTACCACGTACTTAGGGTTGACCAAATTCTTGGCTGGCAGAATTAAGTCCCCAATATACCAGTTTCTGGAGATTCTAAGAGAAGTTTTGAGGAAAGACAGTGCTGCAGATCCTGCCTTTTGTTCTGATTCACCCTTGTTAGGGTTTTTCTCAAGGCAAGTAGACCTAGGGGACTGGCACAACCTTTTTTTCTTAATGTACCTTTTATATAGTTGACATATGAGAATTACAATACACAAACTATATAACTTGCTACATAGCATCTGTGAAATCTTCACAATCAAGGTAATGAATGATTCACCACACAGTATGCTCTTGAATCTGTTACTAAGCTGCTATTCCATCCTTCTGTCCATGACAGATATGGGTTTTTGTTTTGTTTGGAATCAGAGTCTCATTCTGTCATCCAGGCTGGAATGTAGTGGTACATTCACAGCCACCACAGACTCAACTTCCAGGTCTCAGGGGATCCTTCCACCTCAGTCTTCCAAGTAGCTGGAACTACAGTCACACCACCATGCCCGGCTTTTTAAAACTATTATTATTGTAGAGACAAGATCTCACCATGTTGCCTAGGCTGGTCTCAAATTCCCAGACTCAGGCAATCTTCTCACCTCTGCTTCCCAAATTGTTGGGATTACAGGCATGAACCTTACAATTTTAAATGTCCTAAGTAGCCACCATCTGTCTAACCAGATGAAGTTTCCTTATTATCCCAACCACAAAATCTTCTAACCATTCACCTATCAGAGAAGTGCTTTCAGGTGAGTGCTGATGAGCAGCACATGAGGTAATAAGTCTCCTCCCTGTGTCTGCATCCAGGTGGAAGGTGAGCTTCAGCACACAGGTTTTACAGCATCTTCAAGACAGACAGCTGCTCTCTAAGGAATATGATTAAGATCCTAACTCCCCGGTGAGGGGGCTCAGAAGCCACATGATGCTTGATGTTCACTTTAGTTCTTTACTAACACATCACAAAAGAACATTTCCTAGCCTCAGAGAAGTCTAATTCAAAAATAGTTTACAGTTTTTTTCCCATGGTTTTCATCCAAGCGGCTCCAATCTTTACCCTCTGAAGGGGAAAGCAGAGCAGCTGACTTTAGTTACTTTCCACCCTATTCTTCTAGAGAGTCACTTCTCTTTAACAACACAGGCTTTAGAATTCCAGTTAAGGGTTAGAAGGGAGTCACTTAGAAACTGCGCCCAAAAATAAGAGTACTGAACTTGCTTTTAACAGAATCTCTAGACCCATGTATTTATTTTAGGGGATGTTTATATCACTTAAGTTAGCTAGAAGAATGGTTTTGCCAGAGTATCTTTTAGGGGTTAAATAGAAGTAAAAAACAGGTAGCCTTTCTGAAAGACTCAAGCATGAGAAGAAACTTCAAGATTTCATCTTTAGCTTCTATAAGAACAAACTACCTTTAGAAATCCCAGTAATTATAAACGTTTCTGTTTGTATTTTGAGGAAGACAAGACATGCCTGATAAAATGACTTCAGGGAGTCACCATAAGTTCTGCCTGTCTACACACAAGGAAAAGTTCTTTTGAGTTTCTTGGTCGGTTTACATGGGTCCCCCTGGCTTTTTCTTTGTTTGTCTTTCACTACTAAAACAAGCTAACCAGAATTTTCCTGGAGATTTACTAAAACTTTAGTCCTTTCCACCCACCCCTCCAGTCATCAAAAAAAACTTTTAGCATGTAGCAAGCCTGGAAAAATTAGGAAGAAATTCACCCCAGCCAGCCTCAAACCACCAACCAGCCGAGCAAGCCTCAACCCTTGCTGGTGTCCTCTTTTTTAGACTCAAAGCCACACCTTCTTCATGGGTGAAGACCAGTGGGAATGCCTGGGGCTGCTTTAGCACAACAATCGGCCCCCAACTGCTGGCAGGTGACACAAAGCCTCCATTTCCTGCCCCCCCATCTTTCTCTGAGGCTTACTGCTTTAAACAGAACTTGACCCCTCCTAGCTTTTTTTTTTACTACATTGCAAAAGTTTCTAAGTATTTTGAGAGGATAGTTTACTTACCTTCAAAAAGTGTCTGAATCCACTTTCCTTCAAGCACTTAATAGGGAAGATGTCGAGTGTGCCCTAGGAATTTCAGAAGGAGAAATATGAGTAACTATGTGGTCATACATCAGTGTTAACAATCACCTTCAGACAACGCAGAGTTATAACCATCACTCACCCTGTGTGCTGTCCATCCATTCTTTCATTCACAAGTATTGTTGAAGAAATGTGTCAGAAGCAAGTAGGTAACCTAGTGAGGCTTTGGGTTTTGTGCTTCTCAAACTGCACACTAGGAAGCATGAGTATCCCCAGGATGCATGTGTTTCTGGAAAGTCAATTTCTTTTTTTTTTTTTTTTGAGTTGGAGTCTCACTCTGTCGCCCAGACTGGAGTGCAGTGGCCACTCCTGGCCACCGCAGCCTCGACCTGCTGGGCTCCGGCGATCCTTCCGCTTCAGCCTTCCAAGTAGCCGGAATTACAGGCAGGCGCTACCATAGCCCAGCTGATTTTTTGATTTATTGTAGAGATGAGGTCTCGCTGCCCAGGTGGGTCTCGAACCCGCGGGCTCAGGCAATCCACTCACCTCAGCCTCCCAAAGGCGCGGGATTACAGGCTGAGCCACCGAGCCCGGCTGGAAAGTCAATTTCATTTGTAACCTTGGGGGTAAAAAGCATTATTTCATTTTAAGACAATAGCAATCCAAACCAATATAAATAAATAATTTAATAGGAAAAGAATCAAATCTTTCTTACAGAAAAATTTCAAATAATATATGTGCATACTTTCCTCTCCAGGAGGTAGAGTTTAATTCCCCTCCCTGAGTGTGAGCAGATTTTAGTGACTCAATTCCAAAGAATAGAGTAGAGAAAAGGAAAAATAATAACTTTATAGTGAAGAAATACCACATGTCATCTTAACCAAGTGATCCTGGTTAATACCACCAGTGACAAATCAGCTGTTGATATGTACCCCCGATAAGATATCACCCCCATGGTATGGTTTCTCAAAACACAAAAGCCCAACCTAACCAGAAGAAAAAACATCAGTCAGGTATGGTGGCTTAAGTCATTACAGTATTTGGGGAGGCCAAGGCAAGAGGATTGCCTGACCCCTGGGGTTCAAGACCAGCCCAGACAACTTGGTAAGACTTTGTCTCTACAATACACTAAAAAAATTAGCCAGGCATGGTAGTACATGTCTGTAGTTCTAGCTACTCAGAAGGATGAGGTGGAAGGATCACCTGAGTCCAGCAGGTCAAGACTGCGGTGACCATGAGTGTGCTACTGCACTCCAGCCTAGTTGACAGAGTGAGACTCCAACTCAAAAAAAAAGAAAGAAAAAGAAAAACATCAGACAAAACCAAACTGAGGGACATGCTACCAAATCCTTCAAAGCAGTTACTCAAGATCATGAAAAATAATGAAAGGCTGAGAAAATGCCACACACCAGAAGAGACTAAGAAGACGCGACAACTAAATGCAATATCATACCCTGTATGGGATCCTGGAACAGAAAAATATATTAGTGAAAAATGAGTGAAATTCAAATTAAATCTAGAGTTCTTAGTAATGTACAACTGTTGATCTCTTAGCTTTGACAGATGTACCAGGGTTATAAAAAATGTGGACATTAGGGGAAACTAGGTGAAAGGAATATGAAACTCTTTTTACTATCCCTTAACTTTTATGTAAGTCTAAAATTATTCCTAGATAAAACATTTATTCAGAAGAAAATAATAACAATAAGAAAGGAAAGTACATTGTAAAATCTGCATGAAATTTTCAGAAAACATGAGCCTTCAAAGAAATCTTATATGTTTAGTATACTGCTTTAAACTCTACCTTCCCAAGAACTTTCATAGGTATTTTTCCATTATTAGGGGTAATTTAGAGCAAAAGTTTGAAAAGCTGCAAGTTTAGCTAGATTAATCCATTGCTGCTTGGTGGATAGATGTGAGAGTGAAAAGAGGCGCAACTGAGAGGCCAGCTGGAATTGAGTTGGGATATCACCAAGTCTGAGGCAATAGGTCCTTAGACAATGAAGTACAAATTGACCTCATTTATGCCTGTGACTGACCCTGGTGCTTTCTGGGAATTTACTAATTCAGCCACCAACTTTCATCTTGAGTTTTCACATATCAGTAGTCAGGAGAAAGGAGATACTCTTCTATGGTAGCCAGGTGGCATCAACAAAATGCCAAACATGCTTGAGAATAACGTGTTTAACACAACAACAACACTTAAAAACTAACAAAAATTAGAATCACCTGCTATAGGAGACAGGGTAAGCAGTGGTTAAGATCACAGGCTTTAGACGTAGGTGACATATCTGGATTCAACTGCCTTTCTGCTGCCTACTAGCTCTGTGACATCTCACTAGTTCACTTCACAAAGTTTCAGTTCCTCTGACTATGAAGTGGGAATAAAAATAGAGCTTATTTATGAGACTGTTGTGAAAGTTAGTCAATATTATGTTTGAAAAGCATCTAGAATATTTGAAGCAAGATGGTGATGGCATAGATGGACTTGTGAGATTCTCCGAATGTGAGTTCCCAAAAAGACTCTTACTTTTCTTCCCCCATTCCCGAGCCCACCACCAGCCACGCTGGTCTGAGGTCCGGGGACCTTCGGTCCCACGCAGGGGCGGATATTGCAACCCCTGCTGCTGCTATTCTACCACATGCATGGGAGTCTCGGGTCTCAGCTTGCTCCCTGGCTACATTGTCTCTTGCCCGGCACCCATCACCAAGCTGCCGGTCACTCAGGGAGGCTCTGGGCGCATGCCCCTCAGAGACACCGGTCCCATTCCTGGCTGAAATACCCTGTGGGGGGCCCAGGGCCACTCTCGCCACTCACTGCCTGCCTGTTGGAGCTTTGGAGCTCTGGAGCTCCACCCTGGCTGAGGCACTCAGTGTGTGACCCCAAGCCTAGGGACCCAGACAAGCGGAGAGAAACAGATCTATGAAAGAGAATCTGCCTCTGCCATTCTCCAGGCAGAGATTTTCATTGCCCCGCCCACCTATCAACAACCCCTACCTCGGTTCCTAAGGTAACATTGCTAAACAAGAGACAAAGCCCCACCCCTATGCTGAATCAGACAAAAGCAACTCCCAGGCAGCCAAACCCAAACTGCAAGTAAATCTACCTGCCTGCAATGAAAAACAAAGGGGAGAGGCTGGAGATCAGAGCTGAAGTGATTTTAGTCTGATCTCTTATTTTGACTTATGATTTTATACTTCTGACTGTTTATTTTGATCACTTTTGTTGTTTGCTTTCTGACTTACACTGTTTCATGATAATATTGGTTGTCTCTGTGTAGCTATCAGTATTCTTTAGGGAATCTTTCTTACATGTCTTTTTTCACTTCTTTCCAGCCTTGTGTCTCTTTCTCATCTGATAGTTGGTATGTACACCTGTTTTCCCTCTTGCTCCTCTCTCTCACTAACTTCCTATAGACCCCCTTTCCTCCATTATTTTCCTCTTTTATGCCCCCATTTTAATCAAGGGGCCAAGACTACATACTGCTACATGGACAGATTGTAAGGCAGAGGGAAATAGGTTCCAGTATGCTCATACACCTGTTTGTGGATGCTAGAATCAGCATATACAAACTGAACCACAACTTCCCCCTCAATTAAACCTCAAAACTGCAAAAAAGTACAGTCTGCAGCCCACACTCCAACCTCAAAAGTGAACAAAGCCAGAAGGCCCTCATAAGGAAGAACAGGATGTTCCAGAAGTGAAACAAAAGCAATCCCACCTTCCCTCAAAAACAGAATTAAAGAAGGGGAGGGAAAGGGGGAAAGAGAGAAAAATCTACACAAATGAAGAAAAACCAAAAGAAGAGTTTGGGTCTCTCCCAGACCCCTAAGAGGGCAGACACTGAGGAAAATGATTTCGGTATGCAAACAATGAAGAGCCCCCAGAATGAAGGGTCTCAAACTACAAACCTAGATATCAAGACATTAATGGAAAGATTAAAAAGAATTGAGGAGACACAAGAAGAAACTAGGAAGGAGCTGATATCTGAGATAACAGTAATAAAGAATACCATGATTGAAATGAATAACAAACTGAAAAGCATGGAAAGCAGAATTACCCAAGCAGAAGAAAGGCTCTCAGAGCTTGAGGACCAAAATATAGACCTAATCCAAACTCTTATAAACACAGAAAATAAGCTCAAAAAGACAGAACAAAAACTTCAAGAGATGAGAGAATACTTCAACAGACCGAACCTAAGAGTAATTGGCCTCCCTGAGGCAGAAAGAGAGACAGAGACCACACTGGAACAAACTTTCCATGAGATCATTCAAGAAAACTTCCCTTATCTAATCAGTGATGCAAAAATTCGAACACAACAGATTCAGAGAACCCCTGTAAGACAACAAATGAGAAGACCAACTCCTAGAAACATAATAATTTGCCTCAACAAAGTAGGCATAAAAGAAAAAAATCCTAAAGGCAGTGAGAGAAAAGGCCAGATCACCTACCATGGAAGACCAATCAGAATAGCAGCAGATTTATCTAAAGAAATTATGCAGGCTAGGAGAACTTGGAGCCCTATCTTCAAAGTCCTAAAAGATAAACAATTTCAACCAAGAATAACCTACCGAGCCAAGCTAAGCTTCATCAGTGAGGGAGAATTAAAATCTTTCCCAGATATCCAATCCCTAAGAACTTAAGCTGCCACCAAACTACCTCTACATGAAACACTTAAGAAAGTACTAAACACAGAAGAAAAGGAAAAAAGAACAACGTTCTTCACAAGAGTACAGGAAAAAGAAAAATATATACATGAACCAACCCCAAAACCAAAGAAAGACAAAAAAACCAAGTGGAAGAACAACAACTCTATAAGAACTTTATGATAGGGATGAACTCTCACATTTCAATAATAAGCCTGAATGTGAATGGACTAAACGGACCACTGAAAAGACATAGAATGGCAAAATGGATAAAATATCACCAGGCAACAATATACTGCCTTCAAGAGACCCATCTCACTAGAAAGGACATACACAGACTCAAAGTATGAGGATGGGAAACAAATTTTCAGGTGAATAGAACACAAAAGTAAGGGGGAGTCACAATCCTAATTTCAGACAAAATACCATTTAAGCTATCAAAAATTAAAAAATATACAGAGAGCCACTACATAACGATAAAAGGTTCACTCCATCAATAAGAAATATCTATCCTAAACATATCTGCACCCAACATAGGTGTGCTAACTTTCATAAAACAACCTCTAGGAAAACTAAAATAAGATATTGACTCTAACACCATCATAACTGGGGACTTTAAACCCCACTCACAACCCTAGACAGATCATCAGGACAAAAAGTCAGCAAGGAGATCCAGAACCTCAATGTGACTCTGGACCAAATGGACTTAATTGATACCTACAGAACACTCCATCCAAAGACCACAGAATACACATTCTACTCTTCACCACATGAAACGTATTCTAAGATCGACCACATAATTGGCCATAAATCAAGCATAAGCAAATTGAAAAGGACCAAAATTCTACCATGCACCTTCTCAGACCACAGTGGAATAAAAAGAAACATTAACACCACCAAGATGCCCCCAAAACCCACAAAGACATGGACACTAAACAGCATAATGCTAAACAACTCCTGGGTCAATGATGAAATCAAAACAGAGATCAAAAGATACCTGGAAACAAATGAAAATGAAGAAATATCTTACCAAAATCTCTGGGACGCCTTAAAAGCTGTAGTAAGAGGGGAATTTATATCCCTACAAACACACATGCAGAAAATGGAAGGAACACAAATTAACAGCCTAACAAGCCACCCAAGGAAGCTGGAAAAGCAAGACCACAAAAACCCTAATTTCAGCAGAAGAATCCAGATCACCAAAATAAAATCCCAAATCCAGGACATAGAAGACAAAAAAATACAAAAAAATCAATGAAACAAAAAACTGGTTCTTCAAAAGGACAAACAAGATCAATGGTCCCCTAGCTAGACTGACCAAGAAAAAAAGAGAAAAAAACCCAATAAGCACAATCAGAAGCACAAAAGATGAAGTCACATCTGAACCTGAAGAAATACAAAAGATCACTAGAGACTACTATGTACACTTGTATAGAAACAAACTTGAAAATCTTAAGGAAATGGAGGACTTTATGACATCACACAGCCTACCTAGATTGGAACAAGAAGAAATTGAGACCCTAAATAGACCAATAACAATCAAGGAAATCAACTACATAATAAGAAAACTACCTACCAAAAAAAGCCGGGTCCAGATGGCTTTCCAGCAGAATTCTAAAAGACATTTAAGGAGGAGCTGCTACCAATCCTACTGAAGGTATTCCAGGTGATTGAAAAAGATGGAACTCTCCCCAAATCATTTTACAAAGCCAACATCACATTGATACCCAAGCCAGGTAAATATCCAACAAAGAAAGAGAACTACAGGCCAATATCTTTGATGAACATAGATGCTAAAATTCTCAACAAGATCCTATCAAACCGGATTCAACAACACTTCTCAAAAATCATCCATCATGACCAAGTAGGCTTCAAACCTGGGATGCAAGTCTGGTTCAACATAAGTAAAATCATAAATGTAATTAAATACATCAAGAGATGTCAAAACAAAAATCACATGATCATATCATTAGATGCAGAAAAAGCTTTTGATAAAATCCAGCACCTCTTCTTGATAAAAACCTCGAATGTCTAGCATTCGGGGAACATACCTCAAAATAGTAAAAGCCATCTACGAGAAACCCACAGCCAGCATACTCTTAAATGGACAAAAATTGGAACCATTTCCCCTGAAAACAGGAACAAGACAAGGATGCCCACTTTCACCCCTCCTGTTCAACATAGTACTGGAAGTCCTGGCTCGAGCAATCAGAGAACAGAAGGCAATAAGGGGTATCCAAATAGGAAAAGAGGAAGTTAAGTTATCTCTCTCTGCAGATGATATGATTGTGTACCTTGAAAACACCAGAGAATCTGTCAAAAATCTCCTTACACTGATAAAGGACTTTGGCAAAGTCTCAAGATACAAAATAAATGTTCAAAAGACAATCGCATTTCTTTACACCAATAATAAACAAACAGAAACCCAAATAAAAACCACAATTCCATTCACAATAGCCACAAAAAAAAATGAAATGTCTTGGCATCTTCCTAACCAGAGATGTGAAAGAACTTTATAATGAAAACTACAAAACACTGCTCAAAGAAATCAAAGATGACACAAACAAGTGGGAAAATATCCTATGCTCATGGATTGGAAGAATCAACATGGTGATGATGTCCATCTTACCTAAGGCTATCTACACATTCAATGCAATACCCATCAAATTACCAGCAACATTCTTCTCAGACCTAGAAAAAACAACACAGGAATTCATATGGAAACACATATATCCAAGATTAGCCAGAACAATCCTCAGCAAAAAAAACAAAACAGGTGATATCATATTACCAGACTTCAAACTGTACTATAAAGCTACAATCATCAAAACAGATTGGTATTGGTATAGGAACAGGCATATAGATCAGTGGAATAGAATTGAGATTCCAGAAGCAAACCTCAATTTCTCAACCAACTCATCTTCGACAAAGCCTCCACCACCTACCACTGGGGAGAGGAGAACCTATTCAGTAAATGGTGATGGGAAAACTGGCTGACCACATGCAGAAGATTGAAACAGGACCCCTAGCTATCCCCATACACAAAAATTAACTCCAAATGGATCAGAGACCTAAATGTAAAACCTCAAACTATAAGAACCTTAGAAAATGAAGGACATACCCTCATGGAAATTGGAACTGGCATCCAATTCCTGAACAAAACCCAAAACCCACAGGCCATAAGATATAAGACAGACAAGTGGGACCTCATTAAACTGACAAGCTTCTGCAAAGCCAAAGAAACCATCAAGAGAATAGGGAGATAGCCTACAGACTGGGAAAAAGTATTTGCCAACACCAGGTCTGACAAAGGCCTAACCTCTTGGATCTATAAGGAACTCAAACATCCTGAAGAGAAAAAACCAAACAACCCCATTATAAAATGGGCAAAAGATATGAACAGACACTTCTCAAAGAAAGACATCCAAGCAGCCAACAGACACATGAAGAAATGTTCAACCTCACTAATCATCAGGGAGATGCAAATCAAAACCACACTGAGATACCACCTAACTCCAGTCAGAATGGCAATTATCAACAACAAAAAATAACAGCTGCTGGAGAGGGTGTGGCGAAAAGGGAACACTTCTACACTGTTGGTGGGAGTGTAAACTAGTGCAACCTCTATGGAAAGCAGTGTGGTGATCCCTAAAAGCTCTAAATATCATCCTCCCATATAACCCCGCTATCCCCCTACTGGGAATATATCCTGAAGACCTCAAATCACTCTATAAAAAAGATACCTGCGCACATATGTTTATTGTAGCATTGTTCACAATAGCAAGAACCTGGCAGCACCATGCTGCCCATCAAAAGAGGACTGGATTTTAAAAATGTGGTACATATACAGATGGAATACTACACAGCCATAAAAAAGAACAAAATCATGAAATTTGCAGCAACCTGGATGGAACTAGAGTCTATAATACTGAGTGACCTCTCACAGAAACAAAGATCCTAGTATCACATGTTTTCACTCATATAATGGACCTTGAACATCCAATGTAATAATATAAGAAAATGACTGACAGTAGTGGGAAACTATGGAGCGGGGAGGGAGATGGGATTAACGGTAGCAAATATCTGTCTGGGGACGGGGAAACATCTCTTATCAACAAGGGTGCCTGAATGAAACATATTTGTATACCTAACCCTTAACTGTACCCCACAATATCATAATAAAAAAATAAATAGAACAGTAAAAAAAAAAAAAAGCATCTGAAACAGCTCATGGCACAAACACATATAGCACCTGCTATGACCCAGCTATGTTCTATGTGCAATATGTATTGACTCATTTAATCCTCACAACATCCTATGATTGGTCTTCATGTTTCACGTGAGGAATCAAAGCCACAAGAGGATAAATAATTGCCCCAAGATAACACAGCCCAAGTAGTGGAGCTGGATTCCAATTCAAGCTTCCTGGCTCTAGAATCCTTGCCTTTAGCCAGCACGTGACACATTACCTCTTCTGTTATCAGAAAGGAAGGAAGAAGAAACTGGATACTGAAAAGTTCTAGAAAAGAGGTACCTTTATAAAAGGGAGAAGGTCAATTTCACTGTGAAGTTGCAAATTTATATATAAATAATGCAGAATTTGGAACAATACCAAGGTCATGTCCAAGACCCAATGGTAGTACTCCCTTCTGCAGGCCCAAAAGTCAATGAGAATCTTCATCTAAAAGACATATAGGGCCAGGTGCAGTGGTTCCCACCAGTAATCCCAGCACTTTGAGAGACAGAGGCAAGAGGATTGCCTGAGCCCAAGGATTTGAGACCAGCCTGGGCAACTTGGTAAGACCTGTCTCTACAATTTTAAAAAAATTAGCCAGATGTGGTGGCATGTGCCTATAGTTCTGGGTGCTTGGAAGGCTGAGGCGGGATTGTCTGAGCCCAGCAGGTTGAGGCTGCAGTGACTGTGATGATGCCACTGCATTCCAGCCTGGGCAACAGAGAAAAACTCCAACTCAAATTAAGAAATACATACATACGTAAAATAAAATATTGATAAAGATACTATAAAAACAAGGCTTGCCAGAGAAAAGAAACGTTCTCCTACATGATTATTCCAGTATTTGCTCAGTTGACTACCTGGACAGAAAGTTCAAATACCAGATAGACCAGTTCAAAACTAGACACATGACAATTCTCACTGTAGAGGAGCCAGGCAACATTCCACAGTTATTCCAACATTCTTCAAGGCAGAAGATGAGGCCCTCCCCAAGCCTGAAGCTGTGATCTTGAGGTGCCTACTGATCCCCAACTTAAATAGTTGGAGACCACAAAAGCGGAGGCCTGGCTCAGGTTCCTAATTTGACCATCCCATCTCTAATTTACTGCTCAAATATTAAAGATTAACCCCTTCGCCTACTCTGAGCAAGGTACTCTACATATTGGCTCATTTAATCCCCCCTTCACCTCTAGGAGACTTTTACTGATATTCCCATATTATGAATAAGAAAGATCAGGTTCAGAAGGATTAAGCAACTGTCCCCAAATTATGCAGCTGGCAAGAGGAATAGTCAGAGTGAGGATTTAAACCCAGGTTGTTTGAATTCCTGCTCTTCAATGCTACAGTTAGGGTTGTCTAGAAAGTGAGGTTAGAAGGATGTCTTTGGCTAGTAGAGCCAGTAACCACTTGTCGTGGCCCTATGATCCTTTTTCCAATGAGACAGTCCTGAAACCATGAGAGAAGAAAGACAAAGTGTTCTTCATGCCACCCGAGCTATCCTTGGGGATGGAGCCTCAGAGAGAAGAAACACAGAAAAAGCTTTCCATTTTTTCCCCAACAGCTTTATTTCAATTCTATTACTTTTTTGTCAAAACAAACTGCTTCAGAATTCTAATTCACCCATTCTTTTTTATTTTCTGTCTCCCATTTTCCCCAAACCAAAACCCAAGTTGGTAGAGGAGGAAGCAGGGAGGAAAATGAGAGTTGTGCAAAGAACAATTCTAAATCCACTTTTCTTAACTCATATTCTGAGCTGGACTCATGCCAGTAGGTTATTTGCCAAATCTAGCTGCCACTCTCACTGCATTCTGATGTCTGCCTGGATCCCTGTCCCGCCAGCTTAGAAGAACACAAACAGCCAGGGGAACAGGTAGTGGAAGGTGGCCACCCTCCATGCTCCATGCCAGGACAGGAAGAATGCTCTGTGTTGGTGGTCTGCCCTTTGGAAGCTTGAATGAGTTACATCTAACTCATTTGGACGGGCTTGGTGGTATTACATATCCAGATATATAGTAGTGTTTATCTGCTCTTTTACAACATTAATAATATGATACTGAACTCAGAAGGTACAAGCATAATTTAGAATATATACAGGGCTAGATATTTCCAGTTCCCTGCCTTGGCTATATTTATATAACTCCAGTTTAAAATGAGAAAGCAGCTGCAAGTACTATAGTCAAAAGGGTGTGCACGGAGACTGTCTCCTGAGTTCTCCCTCACAGCACCCACCTGCTCCTTTGCTCTTCATGTCCCCACTGTTTTCACTATCTTCAGAACCCACCCTTTAGCCCCCTTTTCACTCTGCATGCAAAGAGATCTTTCTAAAACATAAAGCCAGACTGGGCATGCTAGCTCATATCTGTAATCCCAGCACTTTGGGAGACTGAGGTCAAAGGACTGCATGAGTCTGGGAGTTTGAGACCAGCCTAAGCAAAATATCATCTCTACAAAAAAGTTTTTTTAAAAAAACTAGCCAGACGTGATGGTGGGCACTTGAAGCTCAGCTACACAGGAGACTTAGATGGGAGGATCACCAGAGCCTGGGAGGTCAAGGCTGTAGTGACCATTATAATGCCACTGCACTCCAGCCTGGATGACAGAGTGAAACCCTGACTCAAAAATTTAAAAAGAGGCTGGAGCCAGGCGTGGTGGCTCACACCTCTAATCCCAGCATTTTGGGAGGCTGAGGCGAGAGGATTGCCTGAGCTCAGGGGTTTGAAACCAGCCTGGGCACCTTGGTGAGACCTCCTCTCTACAATAAATAAAAAAAATTAGCCAGGTATGGTGGCATGCACCTGTAGTTCCAGCTACTGAAAGACTGAGGAGGAAAGACCACCTGAACCCAGCAGGTCAAGGCTGCAATGACTCCAGCCTGAATGACAGAGTGAGACTTTGACTAAAAGAAGAGAAAAAAAAGAGGCCAGGCATGGTGGCTCATATCTGTAATCCCAGCACTTTGGGAGGCAGAGGCAAGAGGATTGCCTAAGCCCACAGGTTTGTGGCCAGCTTGGGCAACATGGCAAGACCTTGTCTCCACAATAAATCAAAAAACTAGCTGGGCATGATGGCACATGCCTGTAGTTCCAGCTACTTGGAAGACTGAAGCAGAAGGATCACCTGAGTCCAGCAGGTCGAGGCTGTGGTGGCTTTGAGTGTGCCACTGCACTCCAGCCTGCTTGACAGAGTGAGACTTTGACAAAAACAAAACAAAACAAAAACATAAAAAAATTTAAAACAAATGAAACACAAAACCATTCCCCAACTTTCCATCATGTTTTAGATAAAGACAAAATTCCTGCCATGGCAAAAAGAGTAGAGAAAAAGGCCATTTGCTGCCCGACCCAGGCTTCCCACCAGTCACTCGAATGCTGCTTATGCTCTGGCCCCTCAGTAGGTCTCTTAGCATTCTCTCTTCTTCCAGCATCCCCTTGTTAGGGTCACATTCTCCCAAACGGGCCTCCAGAATGTTAGGTCAGGCCCACTAGGGGTGTGCATGTCAGGTGCAATCCAATGCTGCATGAAAGATTCAAAGAATTGCACAGAAGTTAGATTGAAAATGTAGTTTATTTAAAAGTAAATTAGAGAGAGAGAGAAGATTCACCTCCCCAAGGTGGGGGAGAAGGCCAAAGTCAGGAAGCATGGTGACAGCCATAGCTCAAAGAGCACCTGATCACACCAGAGCCTAGCAATGCAATGGCAAACGGCTGCTTGAGGTTGAGTCCTTTTAACCATTTGCTTTGACAGGGGAAGGTCATTGATTGGATGGTGGTCTGCTCCACATCATCACAAAGGGGCAGGTAAGCTCAGGAACTGATGTCAGGTGATGGACAGCAGGCAGATGAGTGGGTTAGTCACATGATTGCTCCCACGATGAGATCTGTGTCACATAGGTCACAAAGGGCTGATTAGGTTAACTTGGGGGTTTGGGCCCAGAGGAGTTGTTCCTGCAAGAGACTTGTTAGATATTGGCAATCCCCAAACTCCTTGACCAAAAGGGGTCTTATTATCATTTCTATGGTTTTGACCTTCCACCTTGACAAAGAACATGAAAATTGTACTATAAATTATTATGCTAAATCAAGAATTGAAAGCGTGGGCTGTCCTGATCTTACACCTGATGGAGATTTGCTGAAGGGGTGGGATAGGCTGCTGCTTGGTCTGCAATAGTAATTTTTTTTTATTGTAGAGATGGAGGTCTCACCAAGTTTCCCAGGCTGGTCTCAAACCCCTGGACTCAGGCAATCCTCTCACCCCAGCCTCCCAAAGTGCTGGTATTACAGACTTGAGCCATGGTGCCCAGCCTTTGATATGTACTTTCAACTTCCTTCTACTTTTCTCTCTGTTGTAATCTTGCATTATTCCCATGGCACCAGCACACCTTGCCTCAGTTTACTCTATCATATGGTATGCTCAGTGTGAATGGGTTTCTTGCAGAAGGTACTGAAAACTGAGTTTACATCAAGTTTGGTACAGGGTTGCTGAAGGTAGGCTTCCAAGAAGAAAGATATCATCCTTAGTTAAACAGAGAAGAAACTGGGCTTCAAAGAGATCGCTGGGCATGGTGGCTCATGCCTGTAATCCCAGCACTTTGGGAGGTGGAGGTGAGAGAATTACCTGAGCTCAGGGGTTTGAGACCAGCCTAAGCAATATGGTGAGACCTTGTCTCTATAATAAATCAGAAAATCAGCCGGATATGGTGACATATGCCTGTGATTCTAGCTACTTGAAAAGCTGAAGTGGAAGGATAACCTGAGCCCAGCAGGTCAAGGCTGCAGGTGGCCATGAGTATGCTACTGCAGTCCAGCCTGAGCAACAGAGTAAGACTCCAACTCAAAAAAAAAAAAAGGTAAAATGGCTGGCCAAAGGGCACAAGACTAGAAGAGACAGCAAGACCCCAACCTGATCTGTCTGACTCCAACCTTTGGGGCTTTTCACCATCAAGCTGCCTGCTTTCCTTCTTTCCATCTCTAACATAGAAGCAGAGAGGTAAGCATGTGTCGATACTTATACCTTCCTGTGTATAAAAACTATAGCTCTATAATTCTTATAGTTTATAGATAAGTACTGAGGCAGAGGCCTTTCTGAAAATGAAAAAAAAAAACAGAAAAAGGGGAAATAAGTTATTTCCTGCTTCTTTGTGCTTTCTCTTTCGTGGGCTTTTTACTTTGGCAGGCTACATGTTTAAACTTTTGGCGAAAACCAACAGAATAGTAATCCTGTAAGTCAATTAGCAAATAGGACATGTACATGAGATGATTATGTAAAACCAATCAATGTGCAACATGTAAGACTAACAGTAGTCCCAAACTATGGAAAATTCAATGAAACTGTATGGTGCCAATATGTTACCTTATAAGGAAGACAAAAGGGTTACAATGTAAAGGGAAGTTAACAAAAGTAAATAAGGCAATGACTCACTGCATTCAGGGCTCAGCCTTTGGATGTGAGTCCACTGAACTGGTGCCAGCATGAATAAATGCTGCTTCCCAGCAAAGATACCTTGGTGTCCTATCTCTCTGTGGAAGATTCCTGCTACAGTACTAAAATGAGAGCTAAAATTTATGGAACACAAACTTTGTGCCAAGGACGTTATGTGAATTACCTTGTTTAATTTTTAAAAACCCAAGAAAGTTTTTTTACTATCTCATCTCCCAGGTGAGAAAATAAGTTAGAAAGAAGAAGAAACTTTCCCAAAGTTGCATAGTTAGTAAGCCTAAATTCAGGATTCAAACTGAGAGCCGGGCTTGGTGGCTCAGCCTGTAATCCCATGCCTTGGGAGGCTGAGGTGAGTGGATTGCCTGAGCCCGCAGGTTCGAGACCAGCTTGGGCAACTTGGTGAGACCTCATCTCTGCAATAACTCAAAAATTAGCCCAGCCCGGTAGCGCACGCCTGTAATTCCAGCTACTCGGAAGGCTGAGGCAGAAGGATCGCTGGAGCCCAGCAGGTCAAGGCTGCAGTGGCCGGAAGCGGCCACTGCACTCCAGTCTGGGCGACAGAGTGAGACTCCAACTCAAAAAAAAAAAAAACTTAGGTAATCTGTTTCTAGATAATTTCAACAGCTGTCCTGGATACATTTATTCTGCTTAAGCATTTAAAAAAGGAGGGTTAGGTTTGGCACAGTGACTAAGGCATGCAATCCCAGCACCTTGGGAAGCTGAGTTGAAAGGATTGCTTGAGGCCAGGAGTTTGAGACCAGCCTATGCAGCATAGTGGACCTCATCTCTACAAAAAAAATAAAAATAAATAAAATTAGCCAAGCATGGTTGGGAGGCTGAAGCAGGAGGATTGCTTGAACCCAGGAGTTCAGGGTTGTGGTGAACCTTGATTGTTCTCTGCACTCCAGTCTGGGTGACAGAATGAGACACCACTCAAAATAAAATAAAATAAAATAAAATAAAAGTGTTTATATCTTTTTAAATGAAGACCTGTAGATTAAGGTGTTTTTTGAAGTTGGGTTGCTTCCAGCTCCAGCATACTATGGGTCTATTCTCATGAATCTCCTTTGATTTTTAGCCCCAATTCCCACTGTGTTCCATACCACATAGCAGCTGCTGTATTTTTTACATTATTCTCTTTGAAATGAGACAGCACTGGCAGCCTTGGAGCCCCACAGCCCTTCCTCAGAGCCCCATATGTTGGAAAGGTCCCCTGAGATGATCTCGGCTGCAGCCCAACTCAGCACTTAACCTCCCCACAGTCCTGCTGCAGGTCCAGGAGCTCAGGAAGGAGCAGCACTTCTTTTCATAAAGGAAAAAAAGAGGCAGCATTGTTATTCTTGGTGGTTCGTGTTCCTAACAAGAATTTCTCCAGGCCTTTAGGCTCTAGCAGCATTTAATCTCAATGGTACAGCCAATAGGAGAGGAATTCTGCCTTTATCTGGAATGTTCTTAATGAATATTCTTGAGGAGCACTTAGACTTTTCTTTAAAACACATTGTCCATGGATATCAAAGCATATGCTAGCATTGTTATTATAATTCACATCAACTGTGAGTTTTGAGAGAGTGTTACTATTCCATTTTATAGACAAAACAAACTGTCACACAGAAAATAACTGATGGAGGGTGTGTCAGCAAGATGGCGGCTGAGCCAGTCAGACTATGTGAGTGCCTGTGTGAGTAAGTGAGTGTATGGAAAATTTTGTGTATGTGCTGGTGAGTGAGTGGGCATGTTAGTGGCTGAATGAGTGAGGGCTAAGGAGCAAGCAGTCAGGGCTCTCCTTGTGTAGCAGCTGGTGCTACAGCTGCTTGGCTTGGACCCTACTGATTCCCAGGATGCAGAAGCCGAGCATAATTTTTTTTAAATCAATAAAACCCTTCCTGGGAAGAAGATGCTGGGAAATACTGATTAAGTGGGGGCTCATGAGCAAGTGACCAGGGCCCTCCTGGTGAAGCAGCTGGTGCTGCAGCTGTTCTGCTTGGTTCCTACCACTTCCCAGATTGCAGAAGCCAAGCATCATTTTTTTTAATGGACAAAAGTTTTCCTGTGAAGAAGCAGTGGAAAGAGACTATGAGCTCTAGGCTCTGCCTCACCATGGCAGCAGAAGAGAGACTGCCGGCTCCAAGCTTTGCCTCACCACTTCAGTGCCTGACTGGAAACTAGCAGCAAAGGTTGTGGAGGGAGCCCAGAGGCAAAGTCCCACCAGAGAAGACAAAAGACGCACCCCACCAACATCTTGAAAACAGGGCAAGGGTCAGGCTTGGTGGCTCAGCCTGTAATCCCTGCACATTGGGAGGCTGAGGCAAGTGGATTTCCTGAGCCCATGGGTTCAAAACCAGCCCAGGCAACTTGGCAAGACCTCATCTCTACAATAAAAATCAAAAATTAGGTGGGCATGGTAGCATGCACCTGTAGTTAGCATGTGCCTGTAGTTCCAGCTACTTGGAAGGCTGACACAGAAGGATTGCCAGAGCCCAATAGTTCAATGTTGGGGTGGCCGTGAGCATGGCACTGAACTACAATCTGGGCAACAGAGTGAGACTCTGACTTTTAAAAAAAGAAAGAAAGAAAAGGAAAGAAAACAGGGTAGGAAAGTGCACTTACTTGCTGACCACAAAGCAAGAGACCTGATCTCTGTGACTGGCAGATCAACTACTCCAGAGTTGATCATGACCCAGATGGAATAGCCTGAAAGCACAAACTCCTTTTGTTCTTTTTTTAAATTCTTATCAATCTTATTTCATTCTATTTTTCTCCATGGTCCACATTGCTGTCATTGTATCTTGGACCCAGTGGGTATACATATGCACCCACTGCACTGTCACAGAGAGTGGTGGGGGAGTGGGTCTCAGGGAACACATACCACAATTAGTGAACATTATAATTTGCAAATAATTTCTAAATCCTAGTTCCCCATCACCTACCCTATCAACTTTCAAAACTACAAGAGACAGCAAAGCTTCCCACCCATAGTCCTATTTCAAAATAGAACAAATCCAGAGACCAGATCAGGGAAAAATAGAGAGTTGAGCAAATATCAGAAGGGAAAGCCTCTCCCACTGACACTGAATAACAGAACTAAAGAAAAAAGCAAGAGATCTGTCACAAATGAAGAAAAACCAGTGGAAGACTACAGGTAATTTCAAGTGTAACAAGAGAAAACTCCTGAAAAATTAGACCTGAAGTCCAAACAATGGAAGTCACCAACAACTGGCCCCAGAATACAAAAGGGATTAGGGAATGGATGGAAAGAGTGAATAAGACTCAAGAAAGACAAGATGCAAGACTGAAAGATCTTGCAAAAGAGAAAGATCAAACTAAGCAGAATAACAGCAGAATTGGCAGAAACACTACAAGCAAGAAGGACCTGGAGTCCAATATTCAATGTCCTCAAAGAAAAACAATTTCAACCAAGAATTTCCTATGCAGTCAAGTTAAACTTCATCAGTGATGGAGAATTAAAATCCTTCCCAACATCTAACCCCTAAGAGATTATGCAACTTCCAGACCAGTTCTACAGGAGACACTTAAAAAGGTATTAAGCACAGAAGAAAGAGAAAAAAGAATGAACACACACTACCCAAGAGAACAGAAGAGCACAGAATCAACAGAGAATACAGCACAACAACAGACTTGAAAACACACACATAAATCAACCCCAAAGCCAAAAGAAAACTAGCAAACAAAGAAAAAACTTTATAAGAACCTCATGACAGGGATAAACAATCACATTTCAATAATCAGTCTGAATATGAATGGACTAAATGCACCACTGAAAATACACAGAATGGCAGACTGGATAAGAAATTATGACCCAATCATTTGCTGCATCCAGAAAAATCATCTCACCACAAGGGATGCACACAGACTCAAAGTTAAAGGATAGAAACTGAGATTCCAGGCAAATGGATCGAAAATAAGGCAAGAGTCACAATCTTAATATCACAAACAAAAAAACCTTTAAGGTATCAAAAATTTTAAAAGATACAAAGGGACACTACATAATGATAAGTGGTTCCATCCATCAACAAGAAATATCTATCCTAAACATATACACACCCAACACAGGAGCAACAGCATTTATAAAGCAACTATTAAGCAAACTAAAAAAAGATGTTGACTCTAACACTATAATAGCAGGGAACTTGAATACCCCACTAACAGCCCTAGATCAATCATCAGGGCAAAAAATCACCAAGGAGATGCAGAAACTAAACTTGACACTCTACCAAATGGACTTAATAGATACTTACAGATTATTTCACCCAACAACCACAGAATATACATTCTACTCATCGCCACATGGAATGTACTCCAAGATCAATCACATCCTTGGCCATAAACCAAGTATAAACAAATTCCATAAGGTTGAAATATTGCCATGCACCTTCTCAGACAACAGTGAACTAAAAATAAATATCACCTTAACAAAATTTTCCCAAAGCCCACAAAGACATGGACACTAAACTGCATGATGCTGAACAACTACTGGGTCAACACTGAAATCAAAGCAGAAATTAAGATTCCTGGAAACAAATGAAAATGAAGAAACATTTTACCAAAACCTCTAGGATGCCATGAAAGCAGTTCTCAGCAAGGAATTTATATCTCTATGAACACACAACAAGAAAACGAAAAGATCACAAGTTGAGAGCCTAACAAATCACCTAAGGGAGTTAGAAAGAGAAGACCACCAAAACCCTAACTTTATCAAAGAATCCAAACCACCAAATATGGGACATAGAAGACAAAAACATCATAGAAAACTAAAACAAAAAAATGCTGGATCTTTGAAAGAATAAAGATCAATGAACTCCCTAGCCAGAATGACCAAAAAGAGAGAGAGAGAGAGAGAGAGAGACCAAATAAACACAATAAGAAATACAAAAGATCAAATCACAACTGACCCTGAAGAAATACAAAAGATTATCAGAGATTAATATGTACACTTATATAGAAATAAACTTGATAACCTACATGAAATGGAGGACTTTCTGACATCTCACAAACTCCTCATGTTGAAACAAGAAGACACTGAGATAGTAAATAGACCAATAACAATGCAGGAAAGTGACTCTGTCATATGAAAACTACTTACAAAAAAAAGCCCTGGGTCAGATGACTTTTCTGCAGAATTCTACAAAATGTACAAGAGGAGCAGATATCAATCCTACTGAAAGTATTCCAGGCAATTGAAAAATATGGAATTCTCCCCAAATCATTTTACAAAGCTAATATCACACTGATACCCAAACTGAGTAAAGATCCAACCAAAAAAAAGAGAACTACAGGTCAATATCCCTTATGAACATAGATGCAAATATCCTCAAAAAGATTCTAGCAAATTGGATCCAAAAACACATCTCAAAAATCATCCACCATGACCAAGTAGGCTTCATCCCTAGGATGCAGGGCTGGACCAACATTCACAAGACCATAAATGTAATTAAATACATCAAAAGATGTAAAAACAAGAACCACATGATTGTATCATTAGATGCAAAAAGCTTTTTATAAAATCCAGTATCCCTTCTTGATAAAAACTCTCAAACACCTAGGTATAGAAGGAACATACCTCAAAATGTAAGTGCCATCTATATAAACACACAGCTAGCATACTACTAAATGGACAGAAACCGAAAACATAGCCCCTGAAAACTGGAACAAGACAAGACTGTCCACTCTCAACCCTCTTGTTCAATATTGGGTTGGAAGTCCTAGTTCAAGGTAATTAGACAAGAGAAGGAAATTGAGGGTATGCAAATAGGAAAAGAGGAAGTCAAGTTATCCCTCTTTGCTAAAGATAGGGTCCCATACCTTGAAAATCCAAGAGAATCTTTCAAAACCTGCTTGCACTGATAAAGGACTTTGGCAAAGTCTCAAAGTACAAAATAAATGTGCAAAAGACAGTTGAATTCCTATACACCAACAACAAGCAGGTGGAGACCAAATAAAAAGCACAATCCCAGTCACAATAGCCACCAAAAAAATGAAATACCTTGGCATCTTCCTAACCAGAGAAGTGAAAGACCTTTACAATGAAAACTACAAAACACTGCTCAAAGAAATCCAAGAAGACACAAGCAAATAGAAAAAATATTCCATGCTCATGGATAGGAAGAATAAACATTGTTAAAATGTCCATCCTACCAAAGGCAACCTACAGATTCAATGCAAAGCCCATTAAGTTACCTACATCATTGTTCTCAGACCTGGGAACAACAATACAGAAATTCATATGGAAACATAAATGACCACGAATAGCCAAAACAATCCTTAGCAAAAGAAACAAAGCAGAGGTATCACTCTCCCAGATTTTAAACTTTATTATAAAGCTACAATAATCAAAACATCCTGGATTGGTACTAGAACAGGCATATAGACCAATGGAATAGAATTGAGATTCCAGAAACAAAACCTCAATTTTTCAACCAAGTTGCCTTCTACAAAGCCTCCACCACTAACCACTGAGGAAATGAGAACCTATTCATCTGCTGCTGGGAAAACTGGCTGACCACATGCAGAAGATGGAAACAGGACCCCTACCTATCCCCATACACAGAAATCAACTCTAAATGGATCAGAGACCTAAACATAAAACCTCAAACTATAAGAACCTTAGAAAATGCAGGAGACACTCTTATGGAAAATGGAATTTGTTGGGAGCCAGCCTTGGATGCTCACCTGATTGACAAAGTCCAGGTGTGCTGAGGACCCCCAGCCGCAAAGTGAGTCTGGGCAGCTGAGGCCCTTTTGTCTTCCGTCTTTGCTGTTTATATGGCCAAAGAATTCTGTACAGTCGAGCATAAAGAGAACAACACGTTTATGTGAAGTACTCACAGCTAACCTGGGAATGTCATGGTTCATTTTTCCATTTCCCACCATGCCGTTTGACCTTTTCTAACATATGCAATGGTTAAACTCTGAAGCACATCAAGAATGCTTTCTTTCACTTGGTTATAAGTTACTAGATATTGCTTGAATAAAAAATGCTATAAGTATATTCATTCCTTATTTGATTTAGAATTATGTAGTTTAGTGTTTAGACATAAGGCTTTTTAGAAGCAGAAGTTTATAGTAAGTTTATTATGAATTCATTATAAGTTCTAACACTTATCTAGGAGTTATGTAGGTGATTTATAACACTGTTTTCACAGATTTAGGATGAAGATTAATCTTTAAGGTTTTTACTTAGTTCAATAGTTAAAATTTTAAGTTGATGTATACAGAATAGGTTTTCACTGAATTCATAATATACTAATTGGATACTTTTATGATAAATTAACTAAATACAGAAAGAAACCTTGGGGGCCTGGGAAACATCATTAAAAGCTTCTTTTGAGTTTTCTTTAGAAATATACACTGCATGATAAGAGAAAAGTAATGAAGACAACTGAACAGGAAAGGCGGTTATGAATCTTTGAAGGTCATAGAAACCCCAGAGGAAACTGTGATTACAAAGCTTTAAAGGTCATAGAAACCCCAGAGAAAACTCCTGATATGTGGAGAAATGTGCACCTGGAAATGTGCACATTTCAAGGACTGTAATTTGGGACTTTGGACTAAAACTATCATTTTTGGCTTTAAGAATAAGACTCATTGACTGAAAGTAGATAGTGTTCTTGGCTTGTTTGTTGCTTCTAAGACCACTAGATGGTGGTAACTTCTAAAAGATAATGTATGTGAAGGAATTTTCTTTGTCATGCCCCTTTACGAATGGTATAAAAGCTCTCTGTTAACTAATAATAAACGGCATCTGTCCTGCAAGCAGGTGTTCAAGTGCATTATTTCATCATAAGTTCTTTCTTTCGCCTACTCTGTCTCTCCTTCAGGAAACCTCACACTGAGCAGGAGCAGGACTCTGGCAGGAACTGGAAACCAATTCCTGATCAAAACCCTAAGGGTCCATGCCATAAGAGATAAGATACACAAGTGGGACCTCATTAAACTCACAAGCTTCTGCAAAGCCAAAGAAACCATCAAGAGAGCAGAGAGATAGCCCACAGACCGGGAACAAATATTTGCCAACTACATGTCTGACAAAGGCCTAACATCTAGGATCTACAAGGAACTCAAATGTGCTGAAAGGGAAAAAAACAGCCCCATTACAAAGTGGGCAAAAGATATGAATAGACACTTCTCAAAAGAAGACGTACGAGCAGCCAACAGATACATGAAAAACTGTTCAACCTCACTAGTCATCAAAGAGATGCAAATTAAAACTACACTGAGATACCATCTAACTCCAGTCAGAATGGCCATCATCAATAACTCAAAAAATAACAGATGCGCCAGGCTCGGTGGCTCAGCCTGTAATCCCGCGCCTTTGGGAGGCTGAAGTGAGTGGATTGCCTGAGCCCGTGGGTTCGAGACCCACCTGGGCAGTGAGACCTCATCTCTACAATAAATCAAAAAATCATCTGGGCATGGTAGCGCATGCCTGTAATTCCGGCTACTTGGAAGGCTGAGGCAGAAGGATTGCCAGAGCCCAGCAGGTCGAGGCTGTGGTGACCAGGAGTGGCCACTGCACTCCAGTCTGGATGACAGAGTGAGACTCCAACTCAAAAAAATAAGAAACAAAAAAATTTAAAAAATTTTTTAAATAACAGATGCTGGAGAGGATGTGGTGAAAAGGGAACACGTCTACACTGTTGGTGGGAGTGCAAACTAGTACATTCTCATTGAAAAACAGTTTGGTGATACCTAAAAGTTCTAAAAATCGACCTTCCATACCCCATAGTCCCCTTCCTGGAAATATACCCAGAAGAACTCAAATCACTCTATAAAAAAGATAACTGTACACATATGTTTATCACAGCATTGTTCACAATAGCAAGAACATGGAACCAACTGTGTTGCCCATCAAAATGAGAATCACATTTTTAAAATGTGATACATATACACAATGGAATAGTACGCAGTCATAAAGAAGAATAAAATCATCAACTTCCCACAGCAACCTGGATGGAATTAGGGTCTGTAATAATGAGTGATCTTTCACAGAAACAAAGAACTCAGTATCACATGTTCTCACTCATAAGTGGACCTTGAAAAACGACCACAATACTATAAGAAAAGGATTGACTTAGAGAAAAACTGCAGAGGGAGGGGAGATGGGACTGACAGTAGTGGAAATTTGTCTGGGGAATGGGGGCACGCTTCATCAATAAGACTACCTGCACAATGATTATTTGTATACTTAACCCTGAAGTGTACACCACAATTTTAAAATTAAAACATTTTAAAGTTAAAATTGTTTTTAAGAAATCAACAGATGACAAGAATACATGATTATATCATTAGATGCAGAAAAAACTTTTGATAAAATCCAGCATCCCTTCTTGATAAAAACCCTCAAACACTTAGGTATAGAAGGAACATACCTCAAAATAGTAAGTGCCATCTATGATAAACCCACAGCTAATATATAGCTAAATGGCCAGAAACTGGAAACATTTCCCCTGAAAACTGGAGCAAGACAAGGCTGCCCACTTTCATCCCTCTTTTCAACATTGTGTTATAAGTCCTAGCTAGGGCAATTAGACAAAACAAGAAAATCAGGGGTATCCAAATAGGAAAAGAGGAAATCAAGTTATCCCTCTTTTCTGATCCTATACCTTGAAAATCCAAGAGAATCTGTTAAAAACCTGCTTGCACTGATAAAGGACTTTGGCAAAGTCTCACAATGCAAAATAAATATGCAAAAGACATTTGCTTTCTTATACACCAAAAACAAGCAGGCAGGGAATCAAATAAAAAGCATAATCCCATCACACCAGCCACACACATAAAAAAAAACCCTTTGGCATCTTCCTAACCAGAGAAGTGAAAGTCTTTTACAATGAGAACTACAAAACACTGCTCAAAGAAATCCAATAAGACACAAACAAATGGAAAAATATTACATGCTTATGGATAGAAAGAATCAACATTGTTAAGATGTCAAAAGACAATCTACAAATTAAACACAATACCCATTATATCACTAACATCATTCTTCTCAGACCTCAAAATGACAATACAGAAATTCATATGGAAACATAAATGACCACAAACAGCCAAAACAATCCTAAGCAAAAGAAACAAAGCAGTAGGTATCGCACTCCCAGACTTCAAACTTCACTATAAGGCTGCAGTAATCAATACAGCCTGGTATTGTTACAAGAACAGGCATACAGACCAATGGAACAGCATAGAGATTCCAGAAGGAAAGTCTCAATTTTTTAACCTACTCATCTTTGACAAAGCCTCCAACAACAACCCCTGGGGAGGTGAGAACTTATTCAGTAAGTGGTGCTGGGAAAACTGGCTGATCACATGTATAAGATTCAAACAGGACCCCTACCTACTACCATGCACAAACATTAAATTAATCAAAGACCTAAACATAAAACCTCAAACTACAGGAATCTTAGAAAATGCAGGAGACGCCCTTATGGAAATTGGAACTGGTAACCAATTCCTGATCAAAGCCCTAAGTGCCAATACCATAAGAAATAAGATAGACAAGTGGGACCTCATCAAACTGACTAGCATCTGCAAAGCCAAAGAAACTATTAAGAGAACAGGGAGACAGCCCACAGAAGGAGAAATAATATTTGCCAACTGTATATCTGACAAATGCCTAACATCTAGGATCTACAAGGAACTCAAATGTGCTGAAAAGAAAAAAAACAGCCCCATTAAAAAGTAGGCAAAAGACATGAATAGACACTTCTCAAAAGAAGATATATGGGCAGCCAACAGACACATAAAATAGTGCCCAGTCTCACTCATCATCAGAGAAATGCAAACCAAAACCACATTGAGATATCACCTAACCCCAGTAAGAATGGCCATCATTCATAAAACAAACAACAATAAATGCTGGAGAGGATGTGAAGAAAAAGGAACACTTCCACACTGCTGGTGGGAGTGCAAACTAGTGAAACCTCTTTGGAAGACAGTGTGACAATTTTTGAAAGAACTAAAAATTGACCTTCCATATGACCCAGCAATCCCCTTATTGGGATATACCCTGAGGAACTCAAATAATTCTACAAAAAAGATACCTGCACAGGCATGTTTGTTGCAGCTCTATTCACAATAGCAAAAACATGGAACCAACCATGCTGCCCATCAAAGCTGGACTTGATTTAAAAAATGTGGTACATATACACAATGGAATATTATGCAGCCATAAAGAAGAACAAACATATGGACTGCAACAGCAACTTCAATGGATTTAGAGTCCATCATACTTAGTGATCTATCACTGAAACAAAAAACAGAGTACTATATGTTCTCACTCATAAGTGTGTAATAGCGTAAAAAACCAGTAATAGCCTATAATAACTTGCTTGACATAAGTAACTCCATTTTGTAACAAATCCTCCATCTTAACCCAGAGATGACTCCACTCTGTAACCTTCCCATAATCACAAGCCCACATTCTTGTTCCCCTCAGTGCTTGGAAATCCCTAATCGCAAATTCCATAGCTATCTATACCCTTTTTCAACCAAATGTTCTGCCAAAAATGTAATCATAACTGCATAGCTAATTGCATAGTTTTTATGGTTCTTGCATTTATAAACCCCCTGCTTACTCTGCTCGGGGTTGACAGATTTTTATGGCACTAGCCTGCTCTCGACTGCCAGTTAATAAAGGACTCAAATTCAACTCTCTGCATGTTGGTATCTTCTTTCTTTCACTTCAGCTATATCATTGGGAGTCCCCAGAGAGATTCACCAACCTTGGGAGGTGACCTTGCACTGGATCTCCTTAGCTTGGTGGAGAAGTTATAGGAGAGGCACCCCCTGAGGATGTTCTAGAGTCACATAACCTCTCACCTATCTTGGAGGGAGTTGGAATGACCACTGGCTTCCAATCACCACAAAAGAACCTGAGTCCATCTGTACTCTCTCAGGAGACAGGAATCTGTTCTGTTTGTAGCATAATTCTGTTTAAGGAAGTCACGACCTGATGAGGCCGTCCCTTGGACACTATTCATTAAGCCAAGACATTGGCTGAATAGAGTCCCAGTTCAGTTTCTGATTTCAGTTTTGGTTTGCCTTTACTGGTTTTTGACAACGTGGAATCTCAGACTTCTAAACCCTCCAGTCTTCTAGACTGCATGGTAAAGAATTTTTCTGTTGGATTTGCTAAGGACTATGGTGTCCGCCTTTCAAAGGGCAGGCTCTGGACCCTCTATAAAGTTGACTGGTATTCATTTAATGTTAGATGGCCCTCCACAGGTCTCTGGATGTACATGTCACTGAGTCTGTTTGGAAGGTTGTTACAGGGACTCCTGGTCACCCTGACGAGTTTCCCTATATCGACCAATGGTTAAGTTTGGTCCATGATTAAAGGCATGTTCCCTTGAAAGCCCCAGTCACATCCTTGTTTCTAAATCTCTGACCTGTGTCCCTCCTTTTCTATTCTTCCCAACTCCGACCTTCACTGGGTTCTATCCTGTTTTATCCTCTTCTACTGAAGATCCCCTTGAGGACCTGGCTATCTCTAACTCTAATCCTCCACTTTATAATCCTCAGGCTTCTTCACCTACCATCATCTCTTCCACCTCCCCTTTGCCTTCTCTGCCTTTGGCTACTTGTCTCCATTCTTGGACCGATCTTGCCCCTCTCCTTCCCCTCTGGGAAATTCCTCCTCCGTAGGAAGCAGATCAGACCAAGTCACCCTTCCTGGTATATGCTCCTTTCTCCACCTCTGATCTGTATAATTGGAAATACCAAAATTCGCCATTTTCAGAGAAGTCACAGGTTCTGTTTTCTCCAATGTAATCAGTCATGCGCACTCATCACCCCACTTCGGATGATTGCCAACAGCTTCTTTTAACTCTGTTTGCCTCTGAGGAGTGAAAGCGCATCAGTGCTGAGGCTAAAAAATCTGTTCTAGCCTCAACTGCAGGTACACAGGAAGAAAGTCAGGAAATGTTAGATATGGTTTTTCCCTCTTCACGCCCAGATTGGGACCCTAACATTTCAGCAGGGTCCAGGGCATTAGATAACTATCACCAAACTACATTAGCTAGTTTGTGGAAAGCAACCCAGAAACTGATCAATCTTTCTAAAACTACTGAGATCCTCCAAGGTCCTGAGGAATCTCCGGAGGCATTTCTTGAACCCCTTCAGGACGCTTTTTGTACCTATACCCCATTCGATCTCTCAGTCCCTATTAATTTGACATTTGTGGCTCAAGTGACTCCAGACATCCAGAAAAAGTTACAAAAGTTTGAGGGCTTTACAGGAATGAATATTTCTCAGCTACTTGATGTAGCCCAAAGGTTTCTAATAACCATGATGCTGAAAACAGAAACAGATGATGCAAGAGACAGATAAAACAGATGTCAGGCAAGAATATTGGTAGTTGCCCTCTGAGCTCCCCAATCTTACTCAAAATTGCCACTAAGAAAGAACAAAAGGGGACTGAGCGCCCCCCACACACACACATTAGCTAAGAATCAATGTGCATACTGCAGAGAATTCAGTCACTGGAAAAAGGATTGTCACTGTCACCCAAAAGCAGACAACTCCAAGTCAGTCCTTGTTCTACCCTCTGCTGGGGGAACTGAAAACGACTCAGACTGAGGAGACCAGGGCTCTTTTTCCGTAGGCCTCCAGGAGCCCATGGTAATCACCACTATCAGAGCCACCCGATCCAAATTTTGGTGGACACTGGGACAGAACTGTCAGTCCTAAAGTCACCATTGGGACTTGTGTCAAGCAAACAAACCTCAGTTTAGGGGTCAATGGGGACAATTACCAACTGCAAATTTACTTCAAATTGAACTGTTGATTTAGGACAAAAATGGGTCATCCACTTGTTCCTCATAGCTCTGAACTGCCCATTCCCTCTCATGGGCTGGGACTTCAAAAGTTAAGAGCTACCATTATGTTTTCACCTGACAAAACTGAAATGTTTGTCCCACTGCCTATCAGATACTTTTAACTGTTCCACTTTCTAACTTCTTCTAAATCTCCCACTAAGAATGCCTCTTCAAGCTTACTTCTAGAGTTACAGCAGGAATTTCCTTCAGTCTGGGCAGAAACCAACCCAGGATTGGCAAAGCATCACCCTCCAGTCATGTTGGAATCAGCCACTCCTGTTCTCATTCATCAATACCCTATGAGTTTACAGGCCAGTAAAGGAATTGCTCCACACATTAAAAGACTCTTAGAAGCTAATATTTTAACACCATGAAAGTCAGCATGGAACATTCCTTTCTTGTCAGTACAAAAACTGGGAACTTCTGACTATCAACCAGTTCAGGACTTAAGGGAGGTCAATAAGTGGATTGAGACAATTCATCCTACTATTACCAACTCATACACAGTGCTCAGCTTGCTTCCCCCTCAACATTGGTTGTACACTGTGCTAGATTTAAAAGATGCCTTCTTCTCTTTTCCCTTGTCCCCTGTTAGTCAACCCATCTTTGCTTTTGAATGGACAGATCCTCACTCAGGGGACACCAGTCAGCTGACTTGGACCTGGCTGCCACAAGGGTTCAAAAACTCCCTGACTCTTTTTGGGGAGGCCTGCAACAGAACTTTATCAAGGTTCCGTGCATTGCACCCTAAATGTACTTTTCTCCAGTACATAGATGATCTCCTGCTCGTGACAGCAAACTTAGACACTGGTTTAAAAAGTACTAAGGTTCTGTTGTAGCTCCTTCAAGACTTGGGCTACTGTGTATCAGTTAAGACGGCACAGCTCTGCTTGACTGAAGTCTCCTATCTGGGATACCAGCAAAAAGGAGGTAAGCAAACCCTAACCACGGCCTGGAAAGAATCCATCCTCTGAATCCCCATGCCAATCTCAAAAAAATACATACAAGAATTCCTGTGGGCAGCGGGGTACTGCCAGCTGTGGGTCCTGGGGTTTGCTGAAATTGCCAAACCTTTATACACAGCCACTGCAGGAGATCAGCCCCTAAAATGGGCTGCTACTAAGGTACAAGCAATCCAGCAATTAAAGATGATTCTTACCCAAGCCCCAGCCATAGCCCTCCCAGATGTTACCGAGCTTTTCCACTTGTTTACTCATGAACAACAGGGAATTGCAAAGGGGTTTCTTACCCAGATCCTAGGACCCTAAAGGCAACTGGTGGCTTATTTGTCCAAAAGATTAGACCAAGTGTCCTCTGGATGGCCATCCTGTCTTTGGGCCATCACCACTACAGCTGTACTGGTTAAGGAAGCAGATAAACTGACTTTCAGCCAAAACCTGGCCCTAACAGTTCCCCATGCTCTTGAGACCTTACTCCAGGGAGCCTCTGGCCATTGTATGTCAGACACTCATATCACCCAATATCAGAGCCTCCTACTTGACCAGCCTCAACTAACTTTCTCTCCCACTCAGAGCCTCCACCCAGCAACCCTACTGCCTGATGACAATCCAGAAATACCAGTTCATGACTGTGAGGACATATTGGACATCTCTCAAGCCAGTCAACCTGGTCTTTGGGACACTCTTTTAAGCCAGGCTGATGCTGACAGATGGCAGCAATCTGGTAATAGAGAGATTTCATAAGGCTAGTGCAGTGGTAACCATGGCTCATGATGTAATCTGGTCACAGTCTTTGCCTAATGGCACATCAGCTCAAAAGGCTGAGTTAATTGCTTTGACCCAGGCAATTAACTGGGTCAAATTTAAACTGGGAAACCAGGAAAATTAACTGGGAAAATTGACTTGGAAACTGGGAAATGGGTAAATATTTATACTGACAGCGGGTATGCTTTCACTACTCTTCATGTCCATGTCATAATCTACAAGGAACAAGGACTTTTTACTGTGACAGGTGACACTATAAAGAACAAAGAAGAAATTTTAGCCCTTCTAAAGGCTATATGGCTCCCCAAGGAAGTAACTGTCATCCATTGCAGGAGACACCAAAAATCAGACACTCCGGAAGCAACCAGAAACCACCTGGTAGATCAGGCATCTCAATAGGCAGCAGAACTTCCAGTTGAGCCCCTAACTATCCTGCTAACTAAAACTTTTCCAGTTCCTTCTCTCCCAAAATAGCCTGCCTACACCCAGGAGGAAGAGGAACAAGCAGACCTGGCAGGAGCTCACAAACAACCTACAGGATGGTGGGTTAAAGACTCTAAAATTGTTTTTCCTGCAGTCCTCAGACATACCTTGGCAAAACAACTACATTCCATCACCCACTTGGGAGGTACTAAATTGACTGAGTTATTAAATCATCATTATCATATCAATGACTTAAAAAGCCTAGCTGCCACGGCAGCTGAAATGTTCCTTGCCTGTTCCCGAGTCAATGAAAAACAAGGCCCAAGGCCACCAGATAGTATCAGGGCCCAAGGATTAAGCCTTAGAGAAAAATGGGAGGTAGACTTTACTGAGGTGAAGCCCCCTCATACAGGGTACACCTATCTGTTAGTATTTGGAGATAATTTTTTGAGACGGGTAGAAGCTATAAGAAATTAAACTGCTTTCACAGTTACCAATTTTTCCCACAAGAAATTAAACTGCTTTCACAGTTACCAAGTTTTTATTAAATGAAATTATTCCTGGGTTTGGGCTCCCTCTCTCTATTGGCTCTGGTAATGGTCCTGCCTTTACCTCATCCATAGTTCAACTGGTTAGTAAAGCACTAAATATTGTCTGGAAATTACATTGTGCTTACCAACCACAGAGCTCTGGACAGGTAGAATGCATGAACCAAACTCTAAAAACCACTTGAACTAAATTAATAATAGAAACCGGTGAAAAATGGGTAAGCCTTTGGCCTTTGGCCTTTCTCTGGGCTCCATGCAACCCATACAAGGCTGGGTCTACCGCATATGAAATCATATTTGGGAGACCCCCCCCTCCTCTGTTACCCATTATGGGATCCCATTCTTGAAGAAATTACTAATTGATCTCTGTTAAAAATATCTCCAGTCCCTCCAACAGGTCCTGACTGCTGTCCACTCCAATGTCTGTGCTGTCTTGCCAACTCCATCTTCCATGCCTTGTCATCCATTCCAACCTAGGGACTTGGTCTTTGTCAAAAAGTTCCAGAAAGGACTGACCTCTGCCTGGAAGGGACCCTTCGTCATCATCATCACCACACCAACAGCACTCAAGATTGACAGAATACCAGCTTGGATTCATCACTCGCAAATCAAAAGAGCCAAGGAAAGCAATGTTGCTCCACCAACCTACTCAGCTGACTGGACAAGCCAGTGACCCTGAAAACCCTCTCAAAATTACCTTCCAAGCCCGCTGTCCTACTTCAACTGCACCACGGGCAGACCAACTCACGCACAGCTGACATGTGAGATTCTGACTGCCTGGAATAGACTGTTTTCCTGGTTAATAATTCCCTGAATGTATTGTTATTACCCCTTAACCCTTGCTTTATTCATCCCACTTGCCCTAACTTTAAGCATAGGCCTAATCTCTGTAGCCTCCATAGAATGGAAATGTGGTGAAAAATCTCTGTTAATATTATCCTGTCTCTCATGCATCGGATGTATCGCTGCCCTACCATGTTCTGGTGTTGCCTCTTAATCTGTTCTTTCCCTTTTGGAATGGCCTACCATACAGCCTCCACCTTTTCCTTAACCTCTTTTACATCAAGAAAGGCCCTAGCTATCCAAAACTGGACCCACAATTCACTTCTGATTCAGTTTAAGGTAAACCTTCCTGACCTGCTACAAACAGAAAAAGAAAGTCTGTCTGGAAGCCTGTATGATAGACAAAATCCTTACTACACTAAATCACGCACACAGTGGGCAACCCTAAATTATTTAAAGGATGTAGACTTCTATCTCTGCCCCAGTAACCCCACTGACCACCGTTGTAATTGGGAAATGACTTCTTTTGCCCAGACTGGAAATGCATCTAACGACACATCTGAAATCACCCTTTGGTCAGATGCTGGCCCAGAATGGCCTATATACATAAAGGTTACTAATCCTCTCCATTGTTCCTGAAGTACAGGAAATACCTGGGGTATATGACTCTACATGAATGGTTATGACCGTGGTACCTTATTCACTATCTGATGGTGCACACTTGCCTACAAAACCATGGTCAAACCAATAGGGTCATTGACAGAGCTGAAGAATCCCTTGTTCAGTTATCACCAGTCTCTGCCTCAGTCTCTGCCTTCTGCCAACCAAGTCACTACCTCAACAGCTCCCAAGTTCACCTTGACTGCTTCCAAACCTGTCCCATCAACCTCCTAGTCTTGTTGCTATGTTAACTAACATGTACTGTCTGCTTAATGCCACTATGCCCCAGTTGGCCTCAGATTTTCGGCTTTGCTTAAAGCCAAAAACTCCTTACTATGTGGGCCTAGGAGTTGAAACTCCTATCATCTGGAGAACTAACTGCTCTCTGGAAATGGTTCACATTACTCTAGGAGATGTAACTGGTAAAGCCTCCTGCCTTATAATTGCAGGTTTCAATCTAACAACTTCTCCATTCTCTGATATTTATAACTTATCTCTCACCATAACCATGGTCAAATCCATGGCCTACATAGCCCTTGCCAACACCTGGTTAACTAGTTCTACAGGCTTTAAAAAATGTGCTATTACCAAAAAGTTAATCGATCAGCCTACCTTATATATTACTGTTCATTTGCTACCTCATGGTTATGCTTATAGCGGTACTGAAGGAGCCCTTCTACTAAATCCCCCTGGTATTCCAATTGCTCATACAAAACATGCTGTTCCCTTGCTAGTACCTGCCTTAGTCAGGCTAAGTATAGCTGGAATGGCTGCAATCAGCACTGCTGCTCTGGTCCATGGAGAACTAGGTCTATCTAACCTTGCACAAGAAATCGATGCTGATCTAGGAAACCTACAATTTGCCATGGACCAACTCCGTGACCAGGTAGAATCCCTAGTGGAAGTTGTCCTCCAAAATCATAGAGGCCTAGACTTACTTTTCCTATCCCAAGGAGGGTTCTGTGTAGCCCTCAGAGAAGCTTGTTGCTTCTATGCCAACAAATCAGGAGTTATTAAAGAGGGTCCAAGAAAATTTGGACAAATGACAAAAGAAAGAGAAAATAATAAATCCTGGTTCCAATCCTTGTTCGATTGGAACCCATGGCTAACAACTCTTGTTACTGGTCTAGTTGTACCCCTTACTTCCCTCCTCATAGGGCCCTGCATAATAAATTGGTTTATTCATTTTGTCAAGCAACAGATCAGTTCCATAAAACTCATGTATATAAGACCCCACTACAATAACATACCAAAGACTGATGAGTCAACACATTGACTCATGAACAAATAAAAGGGGGGAATGTAATAGTATAAAAAACCTAAATAGCCTGTAATAACTTGCTTGACATAAGTAACTCCATTTTGTGACAAATCCTCCATCTTAACCCAGAGATGACTCCCCTGTGTAACCTTCCCATAATCACAAACCTACATTCTTGTTCCCCTCAGTGCTTGGAAATTCCCTAATTGCAAATTCCATAGCTATCTGTACC
The DNA here is from genome assembly GCA_027257055.1 of Cephalopachus bancanus. Lineage (NCBI taxonomy): Eukaryota > Metazoa > Chordata > Mammalia > Primates > Tarsiidae > Cephalopachus > Cephalopachus bancanus. Next base: position 2,628,144 of record JAPVLO010000007.1, read on the forward strand.
CTTTCACAACCAAATGTTCTGCCAAAAATGTAATCATAACTGCATAGCTAACTGCATAGCTTTTTTGGTTTTTGCCTTTTTAAACCCCCTGCTTTCATTATCAAGAGTTCCTTATGACACTAACTTGTTCTCAACTGCCAGCTAATAAAAGACTCACATTCAACTTTCTGCATGTTGGCAACTTCTTTCTCACACTTTGGCTATAACAAGTGGATCTTAAACAATTATCATAATACTATAAGAAAGGGATTGGAAGTAGTGGAAAACTGCCAGGAGAGGGGGGATGGGATTAGCAGTTGAGGGAAACTGCCAGGGGAGGGAGGGACACATCAACAAGGGTAACTGCATAATGAACATTTGTATACCTATCCCTGAACTGTACCCCACATCTTTAAAATAAAAATAAAATACAATAAATCTTTTAAAAGAACCACTTAGTGTCATCTCTAATGGCTCCCACCTGCTGGCCTCCTAGGAACCTGGACGGGCATCAAAGCACAGTACCTATCTGGCTAAAATGGCCCCAGATCACAAAAAGCAATGGGAAAAAAAGAAAATAAGTGATGTATCTAAGTCATAACTCAGTGGCAAAACTGGGACTAACAGGTAGTGTTCTGGACTCCAGGTAAGATTAATTCACCTCCTAAAAATATTGATTTTTCTTTTCCATATGCCCAAAGTTATCATTACCTACATCATTAACTACCAGTCTTTTAATACTGCTTGTTAATGTAAGAAGCCAACACCAACTTAATTTTATAGCCCAGTGGACAAAAGCATATGCTTTGGAGTAAAAAAAGAGCCGACTGTGAATACCAGCTCATCACTTACTACCTGTGAACTTTTGGGTCAATTTCTTGGCTTCTCTGAGTCTTAATTTTCTTTAAGATGCTACATACTGCTAGTTGCCTGCCTAATATCTACTCCCTTTACTGTCTTCTCCCAAAAACATGACTTGGTTCAGAGCATCGATTTGCCCAGGTAGGAGCACCTGCTTCTCCACACTCTCACTTAAGGGTGCCAACCTCCCATGTAACAGTTCTAGGCAGTGAATCACAGGCTGAGGGTTTCTGTAGTGTTTTGCTTCCCTCAATAAGTGCCTGTCCTTCCTCCTTTGCTTCTTCCTGCTGGGTCCCACTTTCCTTTATTTCCCCCACCACTTGAATATTCATTTTCCTAAATGTGTTCATTACCTTATTACTTAGATTAAATAATTAGTTAACTAGTTGAAATGAGAATTCTTCTTCCTTCAATACCTATCAAAGGTACATTTCCAAAAACACCCTCCTGGGTGCCCTTCTGGAGAGCCTGCCATATCCAAGTCTTTCTTGAAAGACTGAAATTATGACTTATAAATGTTTTCAGAATCTCTCATTTTTCTTAGGAACAAGTTACATCATCTGCAATGATCCAGGCTTGATTTCCTTGTCTTGGTCTTCCTTCTCTTAGTCCTAGAGGTGTTCAGCCACATTTCTATGAGAGAACAAATAAGAAAAGAGACAGGGTGGATTTGTTTTTTTTTTTTTTTTTGCTTTGTGGGGGAATATTTTGTTCTTCAGAACCACTCTCTACTCTTCTCCATTGTGCTTTCCTCCCAGGACTACACCAGGAGGACCTGTGTGCTCTCTGCTTCTGGTTGGGCCAATGAGAAGTCTGGCAAAGACTGGAGGGAGAGAGGAGCATGAGGTAAGAATCTTTATACCCCTAGCTCCCTCCATCAGGCAAGTTGTGTCTTCTCAACTGGGGCCCCAGCTCTTCTCAAGTCATCTTTTCTACACAATTCATCCTTTTGGATACCAGTCAACCTATCCTTCTTTCATCTTTTTGGACCTAATTTAGTTGCAGCTTTGCTGTTTCTAGCCATGGCTTACTGCACTCTCTCTTGTGATTTTCCTTCACCCCTCCCTTATCTTTGGAAGTAGTCCTTTTATTAAACCCTCTTTGAATTATCCTAATTCGAGTGTATCATCTGTTTCCATGATGACACTGACAGATACAGGTGAGAAAATCCAAATAGTCAATTTTTTATTCTAAATAGCACTCCTCCGAATTATCAGTGTCCAGGGTCTTCACACTGAAGAAACAGGTGTCCAGAATTTCCACTACTACAGCCTAGCAACATGGGATTCCCCACCCTGCCTCTATTGTTCTCACTCCATACACTCTTCTACCATGTTTTAAATGTATCTATTCTGCTAGGCATGGTGGCTCAAACCTGTCATCCCAGCACTTTGGGAGGCTGAGGCTAGAGGATTGCCTGAACCCACAGGTTCGAGACCAGCCTGGGCAACTTGGTGAGACTTCATCTCTTCAATAAGTCAAAAAATTAGCCAGGCATGGTGGTGTACACCTGTACTTCCAGCTACTTGGAAGTCTGAGGCAGAAGGATCACCTAAGAACAACAGGTCGAGGCTGTAGCAGCCATGAGTGTGCCACTGCATTCCAGCCTGGACGACAGAGGGAGACTCCAACTCAAAAAAAAGAAGAAATGAGGCTTAAGTCAAGAAAAGAGTGCCTCTCTCATAAGACCCTTTTTATAACCTAAAGGATTTAAGCTTTTCTTCCTCCAAGAAATACAACTTGAGAGATGTTCAGGGCAGCATAGAGTCTCTACAGGCACTACATATTAAATATGAATGTGCTTTATTCGTGTGCTCATCTATGCCATTTGTCACTGTCTGGTGCCATCCTCAGATCCCCTCTGCTGATAGCTGCCCGCCAAGAGATGGCTTCATTCTCACCAGGACTCAAAAAACAGTGGAGCTGCTCCAATGGTGATTATTTTATGCCAGTTACACATAGGACTCATTCCCAGGTGGATCTGCATTGGGTCTTTACCCGTGTCCTGGTTTCAGAATGTGTTTGTGCTGGATGTGCTCATCCTCATGTATTGATGCCTATCATTCCGTTTTCCCACATAATTGTGTATACAGTCATTTATCAGTTCTTTCCTTCTAATATAAAAATTAACAAAGCCCTGGCCAGGAGCGGTGGCTCAAGCCTATAACCCTAGCACTTTGGGAAGCCAAGGTAAGAAGAGTGCCTAAGTTCAGGGATTTGAGACCAGCCTAGGCAACTTGATGAGACCTCGTCTCTAAAATAAATAAATAGAGGGATAAATAAATAAATAAATAATCAGGTGTGGTAGTGCATGCCTGTAGTTACAGCTACTTGAGAGGCTGAGACTGAGGGATCACCTGAGCCCAGCAGGTCCAGGCTGTGGTGGCCATGAGCGTGCCACTGCACTCTAGCCTGGGAAAAAGAGTGAGACTCTGATTCAAAAAAATTTAACAAAGTTCAAAATAAATCTGACTGGATCACAGACTGGATATAATTTTTTAAAAGATGATAGCTAGGAATAATGACAGTCCTCTAGTCTAAGATTTAAGAAAGCCTTTCCCAGAAGACAACAGTCATGGATGTTTTTTAATGTTTTTTCTAATTTTTAAGAATGGTGAACCTACCATGGACCTTAGAGAGTCACCTAGCCCAAACCCCTCACCTCATAAAGAGCAAAATTAGGGCAAGGGCTCACTAACAGGATGACAAGCTGGTGCCTGGCTTCCCTGTTGCCAGCACCACTGCTCACACTCCTGCGTCTGCCCAAGCCCCTGCCAGCCATCTCCCAGAGCCACCGCGCCTGGGCCAAAGGGGCAGTGATGATCCGAAACGTTCCTGATTTTGGTGTGCAGAAGCAAGTGCTGCTGCATATCTTTAAAACATAAAGATTGGACTTTCAGCAAGATGGCAACAGGTCAGCTTGGTCTGTGAGACTCTCCACGAAAAAGATAACACATAAAGACTCTAGCTCTTTCCCAGGAGCTGCAGTTCCCATTGTCGGCAGCCTGCTCTTCAAACAGAGCTCAGCTGTGGCCACAGCTCAAACATCACGGCGGTCTGGGCAGGCACTGCAGCTGCAGACACCACTGCCAATGCCACCACCACCATAGCCATCACCCACCTGTGCCTGAGGCAACCCACGACTTCAGACTGTGAAGCCCCCACAAGCAATATCTACTGAGATCACCACTGCTACGTCTGCCACTGTCACGCCCTGCCTCTTGCCCAGAGCCAGACTCGTGGAGCTCCTCCCGTGTGCCGTGAGGCAGCCGCCACCACCGCCATGCCATTCCCATTGCTAGCTCCCTCCCCTCCTGGGCGAGCAACTGCAGATAAAGATCAAGTGGAGCACTGAGATAGTGATTCAAGTTAACAACGTTGAAACGGGAAAAGCAGACGTTTGATAAACAGACACAGGCCAGATCTGAGTGGTGAACTGGGCAGGGAGCCCAGATCTGAACCTCCCTTCACAGCAGGCCAGGGGCAACTGACCCTAACTGCGAACAAATTTACCAGCCTGCAAAGACAGCTAGAAATCAGAGCTGAAAGGACATTGGACTTAAACAAAAAGTCTCAGAGTGTGCTTGGTTGGTTCTGTTAGTTTACTGACTTAATTCTATTCCTTTTGTTTTGTTCCTTTTTTATTTCATTGTAAACCCCATCTTTGTATAGAGGAATAGCACACCAATAAGGTTGGTTAGCTTGTACATTAGCATCATTGTATGTTTTAGCTTTTTCATATGGTTGTTGGTTACCTTGTAGTCGTGGTTTATTATTTTTATCTGTTTCAGACTTTGTGTCTCTCTTCATTTGTTGATACACTCACCAGTTTTCCCTCTTACTCCCCTCTCTCTCCATCCTCCTCTTCCCCCAACTGCCTCCTCCATCCTCTTCCCTCTGATAGCCTAATTTTGCTTTCAGAGAGTAAACCTACAACCCCACTGCATGGACAGATTACAAGGCACTGGGAAGTGTGTTTCAGATTATCCATACACCTGTCAGCCCATACCAGAATCTGCAGATAGAGTTTGAATCACAGTTTCCCCCTTAAGTAAATCTCAAAACTGCAAAAAGGACTGCCCCCAACCTACAGTCCAACTCCAGAATTGAACAAAGCAAGAGGATATATATAAAGAAGAATAGGAGTGAACAAACAGAAGTAAAAGCAACCCCTCCACCCCTGAATAACAGAATTAAAGAAAACGGGGAAGTGGAGGGAAGGAAAAACCAGGGAGGAAAAATCTGCACAAATGAAGAAAAACCAAAAGAAGAATATAGATCTCACACAGACCCCTGGAAGGTCAGAAACTGAGAAAACAGACTTCGGAACACAAACAATGAAGATCCCCCAGAATGACTGGTCACATGCAACAAACCCAGACATCAAGACATTAATAGAACTCCGGGCTCAATGGCTCAGCCTGTAATCTCATGCTTTGGGAGGTCAAGGTGAGTGAATTGCCTGAGCCCACGAGTTCGAGACCTGTCCAGGCAACTTGGTGAGATCTCATCTCTACAATAAATTTTAAAAAATAATTAGCCAGGCATGGTAGCTCACGCCTGTGGTTCCAGATATTTGGAAGGCCGAGATGGAAGGATTGCTGGAACCCAGCAGGTCGAGGCTACAGTGGCCGGGAGCGGCCACTGCCCTCCAGTCTGGGTGACAGAGTGAGAATCCAACTAAAAAAAAAGACATTAATAGAAAGAATAAGCCAGGCTCGGTGGCTCAGCCTGTAATCCCGCACCTTTGGGAGGCTGAGGTGAGTGGATTGCCTGAGCCCACGGGTTCGAAACCCACCTGGGCGGTGAGACCTCATCTCTACAATAAATTTTTTTTGAAAATCAGCCAGGCATGGTAGCACATGCCTGTAATTCCGGCTACTCAGAAGGCTGAGGTGGAAAAATCGCCAGAGCCCAGCAGGTCGAGGATGCAGTGGCCAGGAGCGGCCGTGGTACTCCGGTCTGGGTGACAGAGTGAGACTTCAACTAAAAAAAAAAAAAAAATAGAATAAAAAAAATTAAGGAGACACAAGAGGAAACTAGGAAGGGACTGATGACAGAAATAACAGCAGTAAAGAATACTGTGATGGAAATAAATAACAAACTAATAAGCATGGAAAGCAGAATTAGCCAAGCAGAGGAAAGAATCTCAGAGCTTGAAGACCAAAACACAGAACTAACCTAAACGGTCAAAAACATAGAAAAGAAGCTTTAAAAGACAGAAGAAAACCTACAGGAGATGAATGATTACTTCAAGTGACCCAATCTAAGAGTAATTGGCCTTGCTGAGGCAGAGAGAGAAACAGAGGACACACTGGAACAAACATTTCATGAATTCATTCAAGAAAACGTCCCTTATCTCATCAGTGATGCAAAAATTCAAACACAAGAGATTCAGAGAACCCCTGAAAGATGACAAATGGGAAGACCAACTCCCAGACACATACTAATTCGCCTAAACAAAGTAGGTATAAAAGAAAAAAGCCTAAAGGCAGCAAGAGAAAAAGTCAGACTACCTACCTACCTACCAGACTACCAGAAGACCAATTAGAATAGCAGCAGATTTATCTACAGAAACCCTCCAGGCTAGGAGAGCTTGGAGCCCTATCCTCAAAGTTCTAAAAGATAAACAATTTCAACCAAGAATAACCTACCCAGCCAAGTTAAGCTTCATCAGTGAGGGAGAATTGAAATCTTTCCCAGACATCCACTCCCTAAGCACCTGCGCTGCCAACAGACCACCTTTACAAGAAACACTTAAGAAAGTATTGAACACAGAAGAAAAGGAAAAAAGAACAACAATGTTCTTCACAAGAGTACAGGCAAAAGATTAAAAACACACATGAACCAACTCCAAAACCAAAAGAGAGACAACACACAAACAGGAAGAACAACAACTCTGTAAGAACATTATGATAGGGATCAACGCTCACATTTCAATAATTAGCCTGAATGTGAACAGACTAAATGCACCACTGAAAAGACATAGAATGGCAAAATGGATACAATATCACCAGGCAACAAGTTATTGCCTTCAAGAGACTCACCTCAGAAAAGACACTCACAGACTCAAAGTAAGAGGATGGGAAACAAATTTTCAGGTGAATGGAACACAGAAGAAAGAAGAAGTTGCAATCTTAATCTCAGACAAAATACCCTTTAAGCTATCAAAAATTTTAAAAGATGCAGAAGGCCACAACATAATGATAAAAGGTTCAATCCATCAACAAGAAATATCCATCCTAAACATATATGCACCTAACATAGGAGTGCCAACTTTCATAAAGCAGCTTCTAGGTAAACTAAAAAAAGATATTGACTCCAATACCATCATAGCTGGGGACTTTAATACACCACTCACAACCCTAGATAGATCATCAGGACAAAAAAATTCAGCAATGAGATTCGAAACCTCAATGTAACTCTTGACCAAATGGACTTAATTGATACCTACAGAACACTCCATCCAACAACCACAGAATATGCATTCTATTCATCACTGCATGGAACATACTCTAAGATTGACCACATACTTGGCCATAAATCAAGCATAAGCAAAATTTAAAAGATTGAAATTGTGCTATGCACCTTCTTGGATCACAGTGGAATAAAAATAAACATCAACACCAACAAGATTCCCCCAAAACCCACAAAGGCATGGACACTAAACAGCATGATGCTAGACAATTCCTGGGTCAATGATGAAATCAAAACAGAGATTAAAAGATATCCGGAAATGCTGGGCTTGGTGGCTCAGATTGTAATCCCACGCCTTGGGAGGCTAACGTGAGTGGACTGCCTGAGCCCACTGGTTCGAGACCCACCTGGGCAACTTGGCGAGACCTCATCTCTACAATAAAATCAAAAATTAGCCTGTATGGAAAAACTTGAAAATCTTAAGGAAATGGAGGACTTCCTGACATCACACAACCTGCCTAGTTTGAAACAAGAAGAAATCAAGATCCTAAATAGACCAATAACAATCAAGGGAATTATGTAATAAGAAAACTACCTACAAAAAAAAGCCCTGGACCAGATGGCTTCCCAGAAGAATTCTATAAGACATTTGAGGAGCTGATACCAATCCTACTGAAAGTACTCCAGGTGATTGAGAAAGATGGAACTCTCCCCAAATCATTTTATGAAGCTAACATCACATTGATACTCAAACCAGGTAAAGACCCAACAAAGAAAGAGAACTACAGGCCAATATCTTTTATGAACATAGATGCTAAAAATATCAACAAGATCCTAGCAAACCAGATTGAACAACACATCTCAAAAATCATCCATTATGACCAAGTAGGCTTCATCCCAAGGACGCAAGGTTGGTTCAACATTGACAAAACCATAACTGTAATTAAATACATCAACAGACGTCAGAACAAAAACCACAAGATTATATCATCAGATGCAGAAAAAACTTTTGTTAAAATTCAGTACCCCTTCTTCATAAAAACCCTCGAGCATCTAGGCATACATGGATCATACCTCAAAATAGTAAAGGCCATCTATGAGAAACCCACAGATAGCATACTCCTAAACAGACAAAAATTGGAACCATTTCCTCTGAAAACTGGACCAAGACAAGGATGCCCACTCTCACCCCTCCTGTTCAATATAGTATTGGAAGTCCTGGCTATAGCAATCAGAAAATAGAAAGCAATCAGGGGTATCCAAATAGGAAAAGAGGAAGTCAAGATATCTCTCTGCAGACAGCATGATTGTGTACTTTGAAAACTCAAGGGAATCTGTCAAAAGCCTCCTTGCACTGATAAAGGATTTTGGCAAAGTCTCAGGATATAAAATAAACATGCAAAAGACAATCACATTTCTTTACACCAATAACAAACAAGCAGAAACCCAAATTAAAAGCACAGTCCCATTCACAATAGCCACACACACAAAAAATGAAATACCTTGCATCTTCCTAACCAGGGATGTGAAAGACCTTTACAATGAAAACTACAAAATACTGCTCAAAGAAATCAAAGATGACACAAACAAGTGGAAAAATATCCCATGCTCATGGATTGGAAGAATCAACATTGTGAAGATGACCATCTTACCAAAGTAATCTACAGGGTTAATGCAATACTCATCAAATTACCAGCAACATTCTTCTCAGAGCTAGAAAAAGAAAATAGAAGAATTCATATGGAAACACAAAAGACCGAGAATAGCTAGAACAATCCTCAGTAAAAAAAACAAAGCAGGTGATATCACATTACCAGACTTCAAACTTTACTAAAAGCTACAATCATCAAAACAGCTTGGTATTGGTACAGGAACAGGCATATAGACCAATGGAATAGAATTGAGATTCCAGAAGCAAAAACCTCAATTTCTCAACCAACTCATCTTTGACAAAGCCTCCACCATCTACCACTGGGGAGAGGAGAACCTATTCAGTAAATGGTGCTGGAAAAACTGGCTGACCACGTGCAGAAAACTCAAACAAGACTCCTATCTATTCCCATACACAAAAATTAACTCTAATGAATCAGAGACCTAAATGTAAAACCTCAAACCATAAGAACCTTAGAAAATGCAGGACACACCCTTATGGAAATTGGAAATGGTATCCAATTCCTGAACGAAGCCCGAAATGCATGGGCCATAAGAGATAAGATAGACAAGTGAGACCTCATTAAACTGACAAGCTTCTGCAAAGCCAAAGAAACCATCAAGAGAGCAGGGAGACAGCCCACAGACTGGGAAAAAGTATTTGCCAACTCCATGTCTGACAAAGGCCTAACATCTTGGATCTACAAGGAATTCAAACGTGCTGAAAAGAAGAAAATAAACAACTGTGTTACAAAGTGGGCAAAAGATTTGAACAGACACTTCACAAATGGAGACATACAAGAAACCAACAGACACATGAAGAAATGTTCAACCCCATTAATCATCAAGGAGATGCAAATTAAAACTACACTGAGATACCACCTAACTCCAGTCAGAATGACCATTATCAATAACTCAAAAAATAACAGTTGCTGGAGAGGATTTGGTGAAAAGGGAACTCTTCTACACTGCTTGTGGGAGTGTAAACTAGTGCTACCTCTGTGGAAAGCAGTGTGGCAATTCCTAAAAGCTCTAAATATCAACCTCCCATATAACCCTGCAATCCCCCTCCTGGAATATACCCTGAAGAACGCAAAACACTCTATCAAAAAGATACCTGCACACATATGTTTATTACAGCATTTTTCACAATCGCAAAAACCTGGTACCAACCATGCTGTCCATCGATAGAGGACTGGATTTTTAAAATGTGGTACATATACACAATGGAATACTACACAGCTATAAAAAAGAACAAAATCATTAATTTTGCAGCAACCTGGATGGAACTAGAATCTATAATACTGAGTGATCTTTCACAGCAACAAAGATCTGAGTATCACATGTTCTCATTCATAAGTGGACATTGAACATCTATCATAATACTATAAGAAAAGGATCAACAGTGGTGGGAATATAAGAGGGGGGCCAGGGAGGGCAAGGGTGATGGGATTAATGGTAGTCAATATCTGTCTGGGGACGGGGGGGACACCCCTTATCAACAAGGGTACCTGAACGATGCATATTTGTATACCTAACCCTTAACTGTACACAACAATTTTAAAATAAAAAGTATTTTTTTAAAAAAGCAAAATTAACTCCAGAGCAGTTAAGGAACTTGCCTAGATAAGACAGCTATGGATGGATTGGTGTCTAAAACCCCAGCTTCCCCTTCTCAGACCAAGCTCTTTCCAGCAGCTGCCCTGTGCTGAGCTGCCTGAGCTTACTGGCTGCCACAACTGATTCTTCCTCTTCCGTATTTTAATCCCCACCATGTCCCCTTTCTTTCATCTTAGGTCACCCACAGCTTTCTTTCCTTCCCTCTTGCTGTTCCCCCCACAGGACTTTTTACATTTCCATTAGTCCTATCTTGCTCCCTTTTTGTGGACCAGTAGTTTTTCTGTCCTTGCTTCTAGTAAAAAGAGACAACTAATAAGTACACCTATCTTTGTATCTTCTATGTTGAGGACGTTTTTTAAAAAGCTTGATGTGTATGGAAATTCTTATCTATCTTTAAAATTACAATTATGGCTTTGGTTCCCTCCCCTACCTTGGGGAGGTAAATCTCCTCTTTCTCTCTCTAATTAACTTTCTAAATAAACTATATTTTCTAATCTAAAAAAAATTACAATTATATGAACACACTATAAAGTCTATGGGAAAATAATGCTACCCAATTCCCCCATAAAATACTTAATAACACACTTCAGGAATAGCCACATAGGTTTTGGAATGATTGCATTGGGACTCTCAAGAAAATACATAAAGTCTGAATTGGGGTTCATAGTCTTACAAAATATAATCAAATCAAAATGTAAGGGATGATATTAACTCTCTATAGGAGCAATGGAAATGAATGACTGAGGAGAGTAAAAACAATAAAAACAACTATGTCTCATCTCATTAACTTCAGAAGGCTGTTTGGGGACAAGGTGACGCACCATGTTTTATCAGGTCTGGAGGGAACAATGCTCAGATCAAGCCCACAGTTTGTTCTGTGTCCACGCACCCTAAGCATGGACTTTCTTTTTTTTTCAATAGAGAAAAAGATATGTAACCTATTTTATTATAAATAAATAAGGAAGAAGAGAACATTTTATCATGTAAATGAAATAATATAAATTATGCATGGGCTTTCTGATGACCATTCAGTTTCTAATGCATTATACTAACAGAAAGAACATGTTTTTGATGGCAGGTATTAACATTCTAGATCCAAGGAAGGAAAATTCTCAGCATAAGTTAGTAAGTTGGCGTCCCCATTCCCTCTCACTAAGAGGCCATTCTACTCTGTGTGAAAGACTGTAGCTCATGACTGGCAGAATGAAGATTCTGACTTTAAACTCTGATGACCCCAGGAAGGTGTCATCACCATCCACTCTGCCATCATGCCCTGGCATCCTCCATGTATGTATGTAGCATTGCAGGGCCCTCTCTAGTTTCAGAAAGTTGGTTAAATAACAAATGTCTATTGAGCATAATTGCAAGGCCTTGAATATGATAGGTTATGTGCCCTCTGAGAATGAACAGACCAGGAGTTACGTGTATTAAAGATGTGAGGAAAAGAAGCCAGGTGCAGTAGCACTCACCCATAATCCTAGCTACTTGGGAGATGAGGCAAGAGGACTGCATGAGCCCAGGAGTTCAAGTTCAACTTGTGTTGGGAGCCAGCCACAGAGGCCCACTGAGCATTAGGGATCAGGAGGGCCATTGACCCTGAGACCACTAGGATGTGTTTGGGAGCTATTGACCCCATTTCCTCCCCCTTTCTACTCAGCACTAACCAGATTAAGGTCCTTGAGCTCAAAACATTAAAACTCTGAGACCGAGATGAACACAAGCTAACTTTAGAAGCTCATTGCTCCCATTCTTCCTCAAACTGCAGTTTTGGCTTTCACACAACTTATAATTCAAACTCATGTCACATCTAAGAGCCTTAGTATTGGTCACAGGCTTCTGGGTCATGATCTTAGGATTTATTGAAGGTGTAAATTGTAGAATATAGTTTTAGAAGACAGCCATTTTGTTGAAAGAATGCGGCTGGGTTACTTGCAGGTAGCCCACTGTGAACTTTGGACTGGGCTACATTCCAAACATTCTGGGATGGGCCACTTTCGTTTGTAAAGTAAATACTTAAGCTTCTATAGAATTGTTTAACTTGGCATAACTCAATCAGTTTAGGATGGAAAAGGTTTATAGAATATGTCAGTCACGGATTAGGTTATCCTTTGTTATGGGATTTTAAGATTATCATATGAAAAGGGTTTAAAGGAAATCATTGATTAAGTTTTCATGGATTAAGGTTTCTGGTGGGTGGGGGACGCCCCTCCCACATCTGACTTTGTGTATAAAAGACCCATTGTAATTCCCAATAACACACATCGCTTCTGCACTAGACCGGAGTCCAGTCTCTTTCTTTCTCTCTCTCTCTCTTTCTCTCTTCTTCCCCCCAATGGCCAACACTGTCTCCACCTTTGGGGTACCCTGAACCTGGCTGAAGCTGGTCTCCGGCAAGTGACGCCTGAGCATGGGACCTCAAGGTAAGCTTTCTTTTTCCTTTTCGGGATGGATAGGACCTCACCCAGGGTACCACGGACCCCACTGTAGAGACAGGCAGAGCAAGGATGGGTGAGCAGTTTAAGAGCCATGATGGAATCATGGACCAGAGTGAATCTAAAGAAAGGAACATGTCTACTAGTATTTTGAAGATATTGTCTGATAGAGGAACCAATTGGCTTGCCTTTTGCATTTTGTATGCCTTAGCTTTATGAAATATTATCCAAGATGCTTTAAATCCACAGCACGATTTCTCTAAAATTCTGGCCAAAAATAAAGACACTCCCCTGCTGGCCATAGCCTCAGTGCCTCCTTTAGATGATGAATTTTTCCCTGAAGAGGAAATGGAGTTGGAGGAGGAGGTGATTGGGTATCATAAGCGAAAAAATCCTGGTAATGTTGCCAGGGTAACTCCTCCCATACCCTTTACTAGAAATAAGGTGAAAACACCAAAATTCACACCTGGGTATGTGTCTCCGGCTAATGTAAGTATGCAGGGAGCCAGAAAAAAGACTGAGAAAGGGAGATTTTACCTTGTCTTCTTCCTTTCCAGTAATTTATATGGAAGAAGGCACAGCAAACAAGGCACCTCACTGGGAGCCGCTACCATATAAATTAATTAAGGAACTTAAAGAGGCTTGTATTCAGTATGGTCCTACGGCTCCTTATACTATTACTATTATGGAACAATTTGCCACTCGGTGGATGACACCACAAGATTGGCAACAACTTGCTAAAAGCTGTTTGTCAGGAGGAGCCTATTTACTATGGAAAACTGAATTTGAAGATCAGGTAAGGATCCAGAGGGCTGTTAACCAGCAGAGGGATCCAAATCAGTTTCATATTTCTAGCAATATATTGTTAGGAAAAGGAATATATGAGTCAGTTGACAGCCAACTAATCTTACCCAAGGAAATTACTAACTCCAGACCTCTAAAAGATTTATATATTCAGGGAGTTAAAATTAAAGGTCTGCTAGATACAGGGGCTGATGTTTCTTGTATTGCTGGGAAAGACTGGCTGTCTTCCTGGCCAACACAAGTAGCCCCATCAGGACTCATTGGTATTGGTCGAGCACCATCTGTAGCCAAAAGTCCTCAAATCCTAAATTGGACAGATAACAAAACTTCAGGAACCTTGTGTCCCTACATCATTCTTTCCATCCGCATTACACTTTGGGGACGTGATATTCTTGCGCAAATGGACATGCTTCTGTATAGCCCAGATGACAAGGTGTCAGCGCAAATGCTACAAATAGGATGCGATCCCTTAAAGGGGCTTGGGAGGAACAGACAGGGCATAAAAGGACCTGTTCAGGTTACAGAGAGGAAAGACCAGTCTGGTATTGGCTGTTCAAATTTGTCCTAGGGGCCATTGTTCCTGAGGCTGCTGATCCCATTACCTGGAAAGATGATAAACCAGTTTGGGTGGAACAATGGCCCATGCCCTCAGAGAAACTTAAGGCAGCAAGAGAATTAGTTCAATAGCAGTTGGAGGCTGGCCATATAGCGCCTTCTACCAGTCCTTGGAATACTCCTATATTTGTTATAAAAAAGAAATCTGGAAAATGGAGACTTTTACAGGATCTAAGAGCCATTAATGCCACAATGGAGGCTATGGGTGCATTGCAACCCAGGCTGCCATCTCCGGTTGCTATTCCTGCTGATTATAACATCACAGTAATTGATCTACAGGATTGCTTTTTTTCTATACCTTTAAGTTCTCAAGACTGTAAAAGATTTGCATTTAGTTTACCTTCTCATAATTTAAAGCAGTCATTCCAGAGATATCAATGGAAGGTCCTGCCACAAGGTATGAAAAACAGCCCTACCTTGTGCCAGAGGTTTGTAGATGCAGCCTTGCAGGATATAAGAAACAAATATCCTAATCTTTATTTAATTCATTACATGGATGATATTTTATTGGCTCATACAGATTGTGCTCACTCGCATAATGTTTTGAATGAAACAGTAACAGCATTGGCTAATTGTGGTTTGAAAATTTCTCCTGAAAAAATTCAAACCAACCCGCCCTTTACTTATCTTGGCCGAGTGTTAAACACTCAAACTGTGAGTCATCAACCTCTACAATTAAGGAAGAATCATTTGGTTACCTTAAATTATTTTCAGAAATCATTAGGAGATATTAATTGGCTGAGACCTTATTTACATGTCACTACTGCAGATTTAAAGCCTCTTTTTGATATACTGCACGGGGATCCATCCCCCACTTCTAAAAGAGTCTTAACACCCAAGGCAAAAGAGGCCTTAACTCTCTCATGGAAAAGGCCATTGAGTCACAAAGGGTGAAAAGGGTAAGTTATGATATACCATGGGAATTAATTGTGTTGGCTATTTCTCATACCCCAACAGGGTGCTTGTGGCAGGAAGGACCTATGGAATGGTTACATTTACCGGTTTCCTCTAAAAAAATTTTAGCATCTTATCTGTACTTAGTATCTTTGCTAATAATCAAAGGAAGACAGAGACGCATGGAATTGTTTGGAAAAGATGTGGATAATATCATCATCCCATATGACAAAACTCAGTTTCAAACCTTGTTGCAAACTAATAATAATTGGCAAGTGGTTTTGATTGATTTGGGAGGACAAATTTTGTTTCATTTGCCTAGAAATCCATTGCTGCAGTTTGTGAAATGTAATCCTATAATTATTCCTCATGCATGTTCCTTAGTCCCCCTCGAGGGAGCAGTATTGGTTTTTACTGATGGCTCTTCTAATGGTAAAGCAGTGGCAGTAATTAATGACAAACCTCATGTTTTAAGTACTTCAGAGACTTCAGCACAGAAAACAGAATTAAGAGCTGTCTTATATGCCTTTACAGCTCTAAAAGACAAGAGATTTAACCTGTATACTGATTCTCGTTATGTTCAAGGGCTGTTTCCTCATATTGAGATAGCAACTATTCCTGTTAGTAAAACCACAATTTTGGAATTGCTTATACAACTGCAACAATTGATTCATGTTAGAAAAGAGCAATTTTTCATTGGCCATGTCAGATCTCATTCCAGCCTTCCGGGACCTCTACATGGGGGTAATCAATTGGCTGATAATTTAACAAAACCTGCCATCTATGCAACTTTGGAGACAGAGGCAGTCACTCAAGCTCATCTATCTCATAATATTCATCATCAAAATGCTACTGCTTTACATTATGAATTTCAGATACCTAGGGAAGCAGGAAGGCAGATTGTCAAGAATTGTCCAGCATGTCCTACTGTTGTTAATGTTCCAGCAGGAGTTAACCCACGAGGATTAAAACCTAATGTATTATGGCAAATGGATGTAACTCATGTACCTACATTTGGAAAATTGTCTTATGTGCATGTTACTGTGGATACATTTTCTCATGTTATTTTAGCCTCAGCAAGAACTGGAGAGGCTTACAAGGACGTGGTGCAACATTTATTTTTTTGTTTCTCACAATTAGGTATGCCAAAACAACTTAAGACTGACAATGGTCCTGCATATACATCAAAATCTTTTCAACAGTTTTGTTCTCAATTTAATATTTTTCATTCTACAGGAATTCCTTATAACCCGCAGGGTCAAGCCATAGTTGAAAGAGCCCATCAAACTTTAAAAAATCAAATACATAAATTACAAGAAGGGGAGTTTAGGTATAGTTCTCCTCATCATGTTTTAAATCATGCTTTATTTGTTATAAACCATTTAAATTTGGATTCTTCAGGCAATTCAGCTATGGCTAAACACTGGAACCCAGAAGGAAATGTTAAACCTATGGTAAAATGGAAGGATCTTCTCACAGGTCAATGGAGAGGGCCTGATATATTACTAACCAGTGGGAGAAGATATGCTTGCATATTTCCACAGGATGCGTCAACTCCTGTTTGGATTCCTGATTGACTCATTCAAAATGCCCCCGCAAACCCAAAGACTGAGACGGGTGGCATGAATCCTGTTGAATCAAAGGAATAGACCGGACAAAAATGTAAACAAAATAAGGGTTTTCACTTCCTTTGTCCTCTCCTATTCCTCCTACAACTCCAATTCCTGCCTTCCCCACTACTCTTGTTTCTTGTAATCTGTTCTGTGAGTCCCTTCACCTTTATCTGAGAAGGAAGGGCAGGCGTCTACAGCCATGGTGCCTAGCTCTGACTTTCAGTCTTTCTCTTTTACCTTCGGAGAAGGGGCAGGTACCAAAGGCCACGGCACCTGACCCCAGCCTCCAGTCTTTCTCTTTTACCTTTGGAGAAGGTGTGGGTGCCAAAGGCCATGGCACCTAACCCCAACCTCCAGACTTCTCACTCCACCCACATATCTCTTCTCAAGGGGGTGGCTCGGACAAAAGGATGTTAAAAATTCTTCTTTGTTGTCTTATGATAAATTTCTCACAAGTTCAACTTTCCCAGACGGAAGTAAAGGAATCATATAAGTGAATCCTGTTAGCTAACTATAAAATAGGTGTTAATAGCAGACTAGACTGGAAGGACAAGTTCTTTTGGATTTATTTTATCTCTCAGTC
Organism: Cephalopachus bancanus; assembly: GCA_027257055.1. Lineage (NCBI taxonomy): Eukaryota > Metazoa > Chordata > Mammalia > Primates > Tarsiidae > Cephalopachus > Cephalopachus bancanus. The sequence goes on from JAPVLO010000007.1 coordinate 2,645,612, forward strand.
AGCACTGGCACAAACTCCAAAAATTAGAAAAGGGCCCACAAACCCCTCAACTATAACTATTGGACACAGCCTTTAAAGTCTTTAACAACTGGGAGGAGAAAAGAATGCAAGACCAAAAACATAAGACAAACTTACTGCATGTAGTCTGAGACATCGAGGTGGGAGAAGAGCTCACCATCTGCTACCTGGATATGTTGATGACCAGTGAGGAGCACTGGAAGCAGCTGAGGGACCAATACTGCTTTAAGTGTGACTGTATCCAATGCCAAACCCAGGACAAGGTGATCTGCAACTCTTTCACCATCTGTACTGCAGAGATGCAGGAAGTGGATGTTGGCCTGTATCCTAGTATGTCTTTGCTCAGTCACAGCTGTGACCCTAACTGTTCAACTGTGTTTAATGGACACCACCTTTCAGCATACCTGCTTGCCCCTTCAATGATATGGAAAAGGACTGGTCACTCATCCAGTGAGATACTGGCTTCCTGAAATAGAGAGACTGTGCTTATAACTCTAAGGTGGACTATACTGTACCTGGTGAAAGACTATATATTAGTAACTGGGGTTTTAATGGCTCTACACTTGCTGCAACTAGAAGCCACTCCAATGAATGGGTACCAGATAAGCCATTCAACCTCATTTGTGAAGAGCCCTCGCAGCCCTTCAACCAGTCAGCCTGTCTAGGCCTGTTGGACAAACTCAGCAGTACCACATTAGGGATGCTTGCAGTTCTCCTACATGTTTTTAGTATGAAATAAGTACTAAGTTGTTAAAATTGAGTATCATAGCAATGTTTATAAGGTGTCTTGTACTGGGTGTATTTTTAACTAATTGTTTAACTAATGCCTTTTACGAAGGTTTTGTTATTCTTGAGCAGCCATCTTATTTGATGATTCTTGTATAATTGTCATCTCGTTGGTATGATGCATATGGTTTACAGATGTTCTATGAGGCTAATGCTCTTTTAGAAAGAAAGAAAATATTTTTGGCTACTTTTAATTTTAGGAGTTACAGCTTTAATAGCTACTTTTGAGCTGTAGCATTATCTAGAGAAGTTCATACAACTACGTTTGCTGATCGGCTGTATAAAAATGTTTCTATTGCCATAGCTATTCAGGAAATCATAGACCAGAAGTTGGAAAGTAAGGTTAGTGCTTTGGAGGAAGGAGTTTTAGCAGGAGGGCAAGAACTTGTGACCTTAAAAAAGAAATTGGCTCTCCAATGTCACTCTGAGTTTAAATCTGTGCATACTTGGGACAAAGTAACTTGGAATTTGGAACCATTCAGACCTGAGTATAGACCTTACTAAATTACATCAAGAAATTCAGGCATCATTTGCTAATCAAAAATCATTAACGTCTATACTCATCAATGTGGGAATTTGCAAAGCAGTGATACCTTTGTTGCTGTGTTTACTCCCAATCATCTTCATAGTGCTAAAGAAGAGCAATACAGAGTTTCATGGTTTCGTGCTAAAAAATAAAAAAGGGGGAGATGTTGGGAGCCGGCCACGGAGGCCCGCTGAGCGTTAGGGATCAGGAAGGGCCGTTGACTCCGAGACCACTAGGATGCGTTCAGGAGCCATTGACCCCATTTCCTCCCCCTTTCTACTCAGAACTAACCAGATTAAGCTCCTGTGAGCTCAAAACATAAAAACTCTGAGACCGAGATGAACACAAGCTAACTTTAGAAGCTCATTGCTCCCATTCTTCCTCAAACTGCAGTTTTGGCTTTCACACAACTTATAATTCAAACTCATGTCACATCTAAGAGCCTTAGTATTGGTCACAGGCTTCTGGGTCATGATCTTAGGATTTATTGAAGGTGTAAATTGTAGAATATAGTTTTAGAAGACAGCCATTTTGTTGAAAGAATGCGGCTGGGTTACTTGCAGGTAGCCCACTGTGAACTTTGGACTGGGCTACATTCCAAACATTCTGGGATGGGCCACTTTCGTTTGTAAAGTAAATACTTAAGCTTCTATAGAATTGTTTAACTTGGCATAACTCAATCAGTTTAGGATGGAAAAGGTTTATAGAATATGTCAGTCACGGATTAGGTTATCCTTTGTTATGGGATTTTAAGATTATCATATGAAAAGGGTTTAAAGGAAATCATTGATTAAGTTTTCATGGATTAAGGTTTCTGGTGGGTGGGGGACGCCCCTCCCACATCTGACTTTGTGTATAAAAGACCCATTGTAATTCCCAATAACACACATCGCTTCTGCACTAGACCGGAGTCCAGTCTCTTTCTTTCTCTCTCTCTCTCTCTCTCTCTCTTCTTCCCCCCAATGGCCAACACTGTCTCCACCTTTGGGGTCCCCTGAACCTGGCTGGAACTGGTCTCCGGCAAACTTGGGCAACACAGTGAGACTCTGTCTCAATTTTTAGAAAGGCCAGGAACGGTGGCTCAAGCCTGTAATCCCAGCACTTTTGTAGGCAGAGGTGAGAGGATTGCCTAAGCCTGGGCAACTTGGCAAGACCTTATCTCCATAATAAATTTTTTTAAAAAATTAGCCAGGCATGGTACTGCATGCCTATAGTTCCACCTACTTGGAAGGCTGAGGCAGAAGGATCACCTGAGCCCAGCAGGTCAAGGCTGCAGTGACCATGAGCATGCCACTGCTCTCCAGCCTGGGCAACAGAATGAGAGTCTGACAAAAAAAAAAAAGGAAAGAAAAAGGTTTCAGGAGATGGACAGCCAAGTCTGCTCCTCTCTGTGCCATCTTTTTCATGTTTTTCTAAGAGAATCAAAAAAGAAAAGGAAAATGGCCTGAGTGCCTGGTGGGGCTGGCCCTGGTTGAGCCAACATGGTCCCCTGTGCTAGAAGCACCTCATGCCGACCCATTTCATTCTTGCTTGAGCAGCCTGTGTGTTCTCAGAACTTAGGGTCCTGGAAACTGCAGAAAAGAGTCACATCACTGAAGCCCTAAGGTCAGGCAACAGCTGTGAAGCAGCTGCACCATTGTGCTGTCAAGCTGCTTTAGTGTAAGATGCAAAGGAAAAGGGACCAGGCCTCTGAAGATATGAGAGAAACACAGCTGCCTGTAGCATAGATCACAAAGATATTTGTGGCATTCAAATGGATACACAATGCATAAGGCTTACAACAGTAGCTTGAGGGTCCCCCCCCATAAAAGCTATGCATGCAAGCTTCTCAGTGTGAGAAAATGAACAAGATAAAGGGGGGAAGGGAAGCACTGTGGCAGTTGGTACTACACAGGCATGGAGGCAGGTAAAATGTGACTGACCCTCTGTCATCCTCACTCCTTCCCCAGCCCTGACGCTCCACCCAAAAATAGCATGAAATGTTTCCCTGGAGTGAAAGGTTAATGTCTGCTCCAGGAGCCAGGCCCCAGGTTCGGGCATGGCACCACTTTTCAGAGTTGGCAGACTGACTAGCTTTTGATCTCTTTCCTTCATGGAACATGTCTGCCTTGCTCTTCTTTAATGTGCAAATGGGGCAGGATATCAACCAGGCATATGTAGTTGTAGGCAGGGCTTTCTCCAATGCTGAGCCTGACCAGGCTCAAGGGGAGCCACTACAGTTACCTGCTGTCCACATCCTATGGAAAGGAGTCCCAGTGTTCTGGTGGCTTTAGGACATGTGCTGCCCAATGGTGAGTACACTAGAACCTGAGACCAAATGAAAGGCAGGCACAGGTTAGTTTCTGATCCCATGCTTTTTTCTCCCATTCTATTTAGTGACACCATCTTCTGAATTCTTCAGAAATCTAATGACTCCATTTGCTTTTCTGAGTCCCCACCCCTTCCCCATCAGAATTCTCTGGCATGGTAAGGAAATGGTCACTGACATGCATTATTGATGGGAATGCAAATCTATATCCTTTTTTAGAATAGCAGGTCAACACTATATAAATTCTAAATGTGGGCCAGGTGCAGTAGCTGAAGCCTGTAATCCCAGCACTTTGGGAGACCATGGCAAGAGGATTGCCTGCACTCAAGGGTTCGAGACCAGCCTGGGCAATTTGGTAAGACCTCGTCTCTATCACAAATCAAAAAATTAGCCAGGTATGGTGGCACACACCTGTGGTTCCAGCTACTTGGAAGACTGAGGCAAAAGGATCACCTGAGCCCAGCAGGATGAGGCTGCAGTGGCCATGAGCATGCCACTGCCCTCCAGCCTGGGTGGCAGAGTGAGACTCTAACTCAAAAAACAAAAAGCTCTAAATGTGTACTATCCTAGACCTAGATATTCACTTTTGGAAGTGTATCCTGAAGAAATGATTACACAGGCAATCAGAAATGTATGCACAAGAATGTTTACTTCTGCTTTGATTAAAAATACTGAACAATCAGAAATAATGTAGGCATTCATCAGAAGGGAGCTAGTTAAATAAATTATCACATAAGCATACAGTAAAACACACTGTAGTCTTTAAAAATAAGGAAGCAGATCCATATCTATTGACATTGATGTATGACCCTGATACTTCGTGAAGTGAGGAGAGTAGGTTATAGAAGAATGTAGAGACCAGAATCCCACTTGTGTAAGAAAAAGAATGTTTATACTTGCATAAGAAGCGTGAAAGAGGTCAAGCATGGTGGCTCACATCTGTAATCCCAGCACCATGAGAGGCAAAGGTGAGAGGATTTGTCTGAGCCTTGGCAACTTGGTGAGACCTCATCTCTACAATAAATCAAAAAATGACCAAGTGTGGTGGTGCACACCTGTGGTTCCAACTACTTGGAAGGCTTAGGCAGAAGGATCACCTGAGCCCAGCAGGCCAAGGCTGCGGTGACCCGAGAGCATGCCACTGCACTCCAGCATGGGAGACAGAGTGAGACTGCAACTCAAAAAAGGCTGCGGTGACCCGAGAGCATGCCACTGCACTCCAGCATGGGAGACAGAGTGAGACTGCAACTCAAAAAAAGGCTAAGTATTCTTTTGGCAGTAGTATTTCTGAGGAATAACATTGTGGGATTGTACACTTTATGTTGTTTGCATTTTTACAAAGGAGATATATGAACAGGAAAATATTTTGATGTACTTTATAAAACCTCTCAGGACAATATATGCAAAGTTTTTGCACTGACAACTTGTATTTGCAAAGAGCTTCACAGATTTACTTTCTCCATTAACATGTTCGATCTTCACAGCTCTGTGAGGTAGAAAAAGTAGACCTTAGTATTTATTGTCAAGGATAAACAAAGCCATCCATCCATGGAAATGGTGGAAACATTTTATTCAGTAACAGAGCTCAGCTCTGTTCTGGCTTGTGTAGAGGCGACAGAGCATTTTAAAGGGAAAAATTATGGAGGAGAAGCAAGCAGGATGCAGGGAAATACCACAAGGGACAGTCAGTGGAACTGTGATTAGGCCAGCTGTGTCTGCCAGCTAGCAACTGTCACAAGTTAGGAGACAGCAGAAGATTGCATTTCAAAGGAGTCCTTGAGAAAGATATTACTGAGTTGCAGGAGACACACAGACATCTCAAAGGACAGAGGGACAATTCACAATTGTCAAGGCTTTTTAGTCAATGCTCTAGGAAAGCAGGCTGGGGTCTGTCATCAGGTGTTGGCTAGAACAAGCAGCAAGTTCTACAGCCCTGGGCTTTTCCATGTTTGGGACTCAAAGGGGGGCTAGGGTGTCCCAGGGAAACAACCTTAGGCTGCTAGAAGCTGGTTAAATTTTGTCAAGTCTCTTAGCTCCGAGGTTTGAATGAAATGTTTGTACCAAGAGCTTTTGCCATTCTCAGTATCCCCTTTTTAGGTTAAAAAAAATGAGTTCTCAGAGAGATTATGTGGTGTGACCCCTAGGAGGTGTGCCACACAAATCTCTCTTCCAGAGAGAACTTGCCATTGCACTCCAAGGAGGCCATCTGGTGACAGCCTCTAGCCACGGCATCCTCAGAATCCACCTCAGCAATTGAGCTGAAGCCAAGCCCTTCCAGGACAGTGCTCAGCCAACTGAGAGCTCAGGCCTGGCATTGCTGCCCCACATGAGGCTTTTCCAGTGGGCAACTTCTACTCCAAAGTACTGGTTAGCCAAGTCTGTCAGAGCCTCAACAGTCACAGGAGCTCCCCTTCTAGGCCTCCTGTCTCCCCTTTCCCATTCACAAGCATCCTCCCAGCAAGCATCTTGTACGTCTGACTTGGTCTCAGTTTCTGCTTCATGGCTTGCACAAAATTACATCCCCAGTCGACAGGTGCTCAAACCTTGCCTCAAGCCATGGTTTCTGAATCCTGAGAAAGTACAAGCCCTGTTGGAGATATTTGCATTTTAACTGAAATTGAAGTGTTTAGTTAAAGGAAAGACTTTCTAAAAGTGGGAATGGTAGAATGAGCTGGAGGGTAACAAGGATGTGAAGGGTGCTGGGGAGAGGATGGGTCATCAGGGCCTCCTTTGAGTGGCTGAAAGCAGACCCCATGGCCTTTTAGCTCCATTGGATGATTAGGAACACGTGCAGAGGTAAGACCCGAACACTAGCACAGCACTTTGGACATAGTTCTGTTATTGCGTCTCTTACATTGCATGGTAATTGATATATCTCCCTCTCACATTAGATTGTGGGCTTTTCGAGGATCATAACTGCTTAATTTCTTTTTTGCATTCTCAATACCTAGGATAAAACTCTGTCCATTATAATAGCTCAAAAACTGTTGAGTAAATAGTTGAGTCTTATCTTAACAGAAAGTGGTAACAGGGTGGGGATAAAGAGGGGATGATAATTATTTTAGCCAATATTTATCTATGGTGTATCAGGCACTGTTCCAAATGAATTATTATGTACCATCTTATTTCATACACACAGTCACCTCATGCGGCAGTGTAGTGGGTGGTGGTATCTAGGAGGCAGACGCTGAGATCATGTTTAGGGTGCACAGTGTTTATTAGAGAGCATCCTTAAGACAAACACTCATGGAAGGGAGGGGAAGGAATCCCAGGTTAGATAGAAGGAATTTAGCTAAATGCAGACCTGATGGGAGGCTTCGGGGCCAAAAAGACTCATCTGTAGCCACACGTGGTAGCCCGTGCCTGGAGTCCCAGCTACTCGGAAGGCCAAGGTGAAAGTCCAACCTGAGCCCAGGAGGTCGAGGTTGTGGTGAGCCATGATCATGTCGCTGCACTCTAGCCTGGGCAACAGTGAGACCCGAACTCAAAAAAAAATCCATCTGGGTTGTCCTATGTTAGACCAAGGTAACCGGGTCTTTATACCTCTTTCCATCTCAATCAGACATTGGATGTGGGCCCTACTGGGCAGTGTAGTGATCTTGGGTAAAGCAGCTCTGTGCCCCTGTGGCAATTCCCACAGTGGCTATCAACAGAAGGCTACCTGCTGAGGATACTCCCAGCAGCTGGGGTATCTAGGAGGACACTTCTGTGTCCCTCAGAGGTAGCCACTGTTAGTATTTCTTCATCCTGCATACAGATGAAGAAACTGAGGCACAAACACTTTAGCTAACACCCTGCCAAGTCAGACAGTGAGTGACATAACCAGGACGCCAGCCCTGGCCATCTGATGCAGAGCGTGTGTTTGTCACTACACCTTACTTTTTTTGTAGAGATAGGGCCTCAAACTTCTGGGCTCAAGAAATCCTTCCACCTCAGCATCCCAAAGTTCTGGTATTACAGGTGTGAGCCACCATACCCAGCTTTGTCTTGAATAAGGTTCACATAATTGTAGCAGTGGGCTGTGGCCTCCCACATGCCCTGTTCATTATCTGAGAGTGTGTTTAGGGGTTCTAGCAGGGGAGCACAGTTCCCAGTACACCCTTGACCAAAGAATGGTCCTCCTCTAGCAGGGATGGTCATCCTCTTTGAGCATGCAGCTTTGGGAGAGATGTGCATGGAGCAGTGAGGAAGGGGACACCCGCCTAACCAATCAGGTCAGCCAAATCAACAGTGCAATCAATGGGGTGACAGATGTCGCAGCCAGATTACCCTCACATCCCCTGTTAATGATTTGAAATCCTAACCTTGGAGAGGATGAGTTTGGCCTGGTATGCATGGAAGTTCACCTTTACGGACTATGAATCACTGCAACCACAAATGGGAAGATGATTGTGAGACATGATTGGTGTAAGAAAAATGCTGACATGTTTTTACCCAGCATTACACTTGGCACATTGAAGGATATGAAGGAAGCAGAATGTGTAGTTTCATCTCATGAGAAGCTTAGAGGTTAGGCAAGGGGACAAACCACAGACATGTGAAATAACTGTTGGAAAAATCCCAGAGCAGTGAATGATTAAGTGTGAGATGATTGCTCTGTTGGATGGTAGTCAAAAAGGCAAAGGGCAAGAAAGTAATCCGGTTATTGCAAAGTTTCTCCCCCTTTCCCCCCATTAACATTGAATGTGTCCTGGAACTCAGAACAACAATAAAGTGTAAACTATAACCTAAGTGTAAGAAGAACTCCACAGATGGGGTTGGAAAGACCTACAGGACTGAGCACAAAGGTTTACAGGGAAAGCTAAACTCCCGGTTCTTAAGGAGTCCTTGTCTTCTCTGCCACTCTGCCATCTTGGGTGTTTACTGGACTATTCTAATCTGGCTCTTGAGTATTTTAACTCCAAATCTTAGCCACTTTTCTTTTATATGGATGAGAGCACTAAGAAATTAAACAAGGGAATACTATGATTTATTTTACTAGCATTATGAGAATTTTCTTTATAAGAACTTCTATTGTTTCATTCATTCAGTAGCTGTTTTGTGTGTGCCATCAACATTGGAATAGAAGTTTAGCACTGTGGTTGAGCATAGTGTTTGGCAGATGGACACAGTTTGAATTATGTAGCCCTGCCATTCACTTGATCTCTGTGTCAGGGTACTTAACTTCTCTAATCCTTAATTTCTTCATATGCAAAAAGGGACTAATAGCACTTTCTAATAGCATTGTGGTGAGGATCAAATAATCATGCAAGGTGCCTGGAACATATTAAGTGGCCAGTAATGTTATCTGTTACCAGTAATAGCAACAGCAGCAAGAGAAGTATGGATGGACCAGACTGTGCTGGATGCTAGGCATTCAACAAAGAGCAAGAGAGACAAAAACCATTGCCTTCCCAAAGCAGACAGGTAAGGTTAGCAAGGGGGACAGATAAGCAATGTTAATTGCTATAATTAAAAAATTATAGGATCTATAGTTGCCCAGGCTGGTCTCAATCCCTGGACTCAGGCAATACTCTCACCTCCACCTCCCAATGTGCTGCAATTACAGGCTTAAGCCACCATGCCCAGCCAAGCATCAGAGATTCTAATTAGGGGAAGGATATGATCAGTGTGGTGTTTTTAAAGCTCATTCTATATTCTGTTAATACACTAATCACTCAAATAAACTTTAGTAAAAATGGAAATTACAGATAAACATAATATTTTTCTACATTTTCAAATTTTTTGCAGAGTCAAGGTCTCAATTTATTGCCCAGGTCAGCCTTGAACTCCTCTTGGCCTAAAGCTATCCTCTCACTTCAGCATCCCAAAGTGTTGGGATTACAGGCATGAACCACTGCATTCAGCCAGATCCTTTTTTTAATCACCTGTAATCTCATTAGAGATGACCACCTTTTGACCCTAAATAGTAAGCAATCTTGTCTCAGTTATCGCTGTGTAACAAACCACCCTAGTGGCTTAAAACCAAAAATGATTATCTGTTGTGAGTCTGTGTGTTGATTGGAATAAGCTGAGTGGTCTCTGTTCTCTGTGGAGTAGCTGAGGATACAGCCACATTCAGTTGGAAGCTTAGCTGAGGTTAGAACATCCAAGATGGTTTCTCATCACCAAGAGCCTTTCTCCACATGGACTCTCACCTTTTAGTTATTCAGCCAAAGTTTCTTTGCAGCATGGTGGCTGGCTTCCAAGTGGGAAAGCTACCAGTCCTCTTAAAACCAAGGGTTGGACATATACTGAGTTTCTTCCACTGCACCTGACAAGGCAACTCCAGTCACAAGACCAGCCAGAATTCAGGAGAAATAGAATTTATATAGTTTCAGGTCATACATTTAGGATTTCCATTCATCTTGAGTTAGTTTTTGTATATGGTGAGAGGTATGGGTCTAGTTCCTTTCTTCTGCATATGACTATCCAATTTTCCCAGCACCATTTACTGAATAGGGTTTCATTTCCCCTGGGATATATTTTTGTCCACGTTGTCAAAGATCAGTTGGTTGTAGGCATGTGGCTTTTTTTTTCTGGATTCTCTATTCTATTCCATTCTATGTGTCTATTTGTATACCAGTACCATGCTATTTTAGTTATTAATAGCGTTGTAGTATAGTAATGTGATGCCTCCAGCTTTGTTCATATTGCTTATAATTATTTGGGCTATGCTGGCTATCTTTTGATTCCATATAAATTTTAGTATTGTTTTTCTAATTCTGTGAAACATTACATTAGTAATCTTATAGAGATTACATTGAATCTATAGGTTGTTTTAGGAAGTATAGTCGTAGCAATATTGATTCTTCCAATCCATAGATATGGGATGTTCTTCCATCTGTGTCATCTACAGTTTCTTTATTAGTGTTTTTTAGTTCTCTCCTCTTCTACTTACCAAGATTGCTCCTGTCTTCTCTCAATATAAGCTTAGATTTCACTTCTTTAGCTCAGCCTTCCCTGGCCTCCTTTGCATCACTCTTTCTTGGCTCTTACATTTGCTTTTATTTTTATTGGCTAATGTTCATCTTCCTTACTAGAGTCTAAGCTCTATAAGGTCATGAATTATGCCTGTTTTGCTAATTAAGCTTTAGTGCCAAGTGGAAGAATATAATAGTAACACAATAAATATCTGTTAAATGAAAGATTGATTTTATTTCTTTATAACCATTTTCCAATTAAAGTAAAACTATGTGTATGGTTACTGCTAGATTTGGGGTGTCTTGAGTTACTGGGAAGTGGCTTGCAGAAACTCTTATGATGTCTGAGAGGAATGTTGCAAGCCATTGTGTGTGTTCTCTTAGAGGAGATTCCGGATGCATTGACCCAGTTTCCCAAAAGAGAAAGATTGTTGCTTCCACTTCACTTCCTCTATAGCCACGTAAAAGGCAGACCAAAGGGGCAAATTAATTTAGGTCAGTTTTAGGTGAAGTTCGACACTATTCTTGGAGCAAGGATAACATGAGAGGGTGGTAAAGATCATCAAGATTCAGTTTGGATAAGAGCAGGTGGTACTGTTCCCTACATGCTGGATAGTATATGTTTCAAGAAGTGTTGCCAGTAGTGTGGTTTTCGGCCTACTTCAGTACTCCTCATACTGTGAGGAGTAATCCTCATACTGTGTTCTTATAGGGATTGCATTGAATCTGTAGGTTGTTTTAGGAGGTATAGTCATAGCAATACTGATTCTTCCAATCCATAGGTATGAGATATACTTCCATTTGTGTGTGTCATCTATAGTTTTCCTCATACTGTTTATTCTCCTCATACTGTGTTTATTTTATTTATTACAGGGCCTATCCCTAGCCTTATGACTTGAGAAAGGTCACACACACTTTTGATGTCCTGGAAATAATACTTAATTATTACTAATACAGTCATTGTGATCTAATTTTTCTTGTCAGTTATTGAAGTCAACATAGACGTAACTTGCAGTTCTGGTCAGTGAGAAGTCTTCTGGGGCTCTTAGAGAAAAAAGCTTCTTATTTTTTTAAAAGACACATGGGATACATGGTCCTTTCTTGGCAGTTTGATGCTGTTGTAGCTGAAAGTGATTCTGAAACCTCTGCAGCAAGCTTGCCCAATGAAAACTTACCCAAGGATAAGACAGGCTGAGTACAGCAGAAAGGGAAAGACAGAAAGTATACAATTCAGCAGGCATGCACAATTTGCCACACATACATGCGAGCATAAGTTTCTGCAAGTGTAGAAAAGAATTTTTGCAAACTATAAAGTGTCTCCATCATGAAAGAGTTAGAGTCTTGTAGTGTTGAGTTTCAGGAATCAGAGTGGCGACTTACCAATTTTACCTCATTCTGGGTGAAAGAAAAACTGTAGCAGGGCAAACATTGAAATGTTTCTCAGCCTGTAATGGTCTTCTGGGTCTAGAAAAACAATACTGTTTATCCCCTGAGGGTGATTCCCAGATGATTTTACCTGTCAGACTTGGCTCACTTTGCTTGTCCACCCTCCTGGTTCAATAGGCATTTACCATACTTCCTATGAGCACTCTCTAGCCTGCTCTCACTGTTTTCCTAAGCAATTTCCCATCCTAAGTACCTATATTATTTTGCCCAACCATTTTGAAACTTACTTGGTCTGTGATGCTCAAGCAAAGAACCTGCCCATCTCTTAAACATATGTCAGTCTTCCCCATCTGATTAGCTGTTCCCTTTTGCCTTTGAACTTCAGAACTTCCGGATATACCAGTAAATGCTTCCTCCTACAATTCCATGTCCTCTCCCTCTTGACTACACCCAGAGAAAAGGAATATGATAGGAAAACTAAGGTGTTTATAACTTACTGAGCACATGCTATGCAGCAGACACTGAATTCGGCAGTTAATACATATTTAATTCTTACAATTCTGAAAAGTATGAATTTTTCACAGTTTAGAAATGAGGACAGCAATGTACAGATCCATAACAGAATACTTTATTGTGAGAATATAATATCTCATACATACAACATATGAAAATGTGTTAACTGACTGTTTATGGTATTGGTAAGGCTTCCGGTCACATTGCTGGTGGGAATGTATAATTGTGCAGCTGCTGTGGAAAACAGTTCAGTTCAGCAGCTTAAGAAAAAGTTAAACTATAAACTATATAATCCAGCAATTCCCTTCCTAGATAAATTCCAAAGGAACTGAAAGCAAGAACCCAAATGGACACTCTTATACCCATGCTCATACCAGCATTATTTACAGTGGCCAGAGGTGGAAACAAGTTTCTACCAGCAGATGAATGGATAAACAAAATGTGACACATCCATCCATAGAATATTATTCAGTCATTTCATCAGAATGAAATTATGATACATCCTACAATATAGATGGAACTTGAAAACATTACGCTTAAGTGAAATAAACCAAATGCAAAAAGAAACATTGTATATGATTCCACTAATGAGATGCCTAGAATAGGCAAAATCATAGAGACACAAAGTAGAACAGACGTCATTAGGGGCTGGGAGAGAGGAAATGGGATGCTACTGTTTAATAAGCACTGAACTTTTGTTCTCGATAAAGAAAAAACTCTGGAAATGGATGGTAGTTGAACAACATTATTAATGTACTTAATGGCATTGAATTGTATACTTTACATGGTCAAAACTGTACATTTATGCTATGTGATATTTACGTCCATAAAAAAGATTTACGTCCATTAAAAAATCAACAAAGAAACAAATGCAAATCCCACCTTAGACAAACAAGCTCCACAGTGCATCTGGGAACCCAACAGAGGGTGTGCAGTGCTTGAGCTGACTGGCCTGGTGCCTGGTTATTCTGTCTCATAGATAGAGACCCCAGGCTTGACTCCATCCCTGAGGTTAATCTCCACAGTCAGAAGGAGGCAACAGGATCTTCCTCACAGAATTGTGATGAAGATTAATGAGTTAACTCACTTAAATCCTTGAGTTAGGCACTCATGATGAGTTAATTCACATAAAGCATGGAGAGGTCAGTAAGAATGAACTATTACAGTTATCTAAACAAACACATCAGTCACACCTCAAGAGTTGAACATGAGACACCTAAATTTAACCTGTGTCTAGTTGGGTGTTCAAATTCAGAACACTAGCCAGTAATAATCAGTAGATTCTTAGATGTACATGGTCTGAGAAAGGTTTATCGTAACATTATATTTTGATTCACTGGCTCTTCAAGCCTTCCCAGTATCTAGATTTCAGAAGGTAGCAAGAAACATTCATGCATTCGTTCTGACCTCTTCTTTCAATTTACTATAAATCATATAAACTTCTTGTTTAAAATTGTAGCTACTTAGATAATTTAAATGTATAGAATGTTGATAGTAGCCACTCATTCTGCGGGGCAGCACAGTGGCAGTGGCAGCATAGTGCATTAGACCGGAGCAGCAGCCACCCTCTGCAAATGTGCCAAGCAGAAGAAAGAATCTCAGAGTTTGAAGACCAAAATATAGAACTAACCCAAACTGTCAAAAACATAGAAAAGAAGCTTAAAAAGACAGAACAAAATCTTCAAGAGATGAGTGATTGTTTCAAGAGGCCAAACCTAAGAGTAATTGGACTCTCTGAGACAGAGGAGATCACCCTGGAACAAACATTCCATGAAATTATTCAAGAAAACTTCCTTCATCTCATCAGTGATGCGAAAATTCAAACACAAGAGATTCAGAGAACCCCTACAAGACAATAAATGAGAAGACCAACTCCTAGACACATAATAATTTACCCACACAAACTGTTTTTGTGTGGGTAAAACTGTTTTTGACAGTTTGGGTTAGTTCTATATTTTGGTCCTCAAACTCTGAGATTCTTTCTTCTGCTTGGCACATTTGCAGAGGGTGGCTGCTGCTCCGGTCTAATGCACTATGCTGCCACTGCCACTGTGCTGCCCCGCAGAATGAGTGGCTACTATCAACATTCTATACATTTAAATTATCTAAGTAGCTACAATTTTAAACAAGAAGTTTATATGATTTATAGTAAATTGAAAGAAGAGGTCAGAACTAATGCATGTATGTATCTTGCTACCTTCTGAAATCTAGTATACCTATACAAAGTAGGTATAAAAGAAAAAATCCTAAAGGCAACAAGAGAAAAAGGTCAGATTACCTACTGGGGAAGACCAATTAGAATAGCAGCAGATTTATCTACAGAAACACTTCAGGCTAGGAAAGCATGGAGCCCAATTTTCAAAGTTATCAAAGATAACAATTTCAACCAAGAATAACCTACCCAATAAGCAAAGTTTCATCACTGAGGAAGAAGTAAAATCTTTCCCAGACATTCAATCCCTAAGATCTTACGCTACCTCTAGACCACCTCTCCAAGAAACACTTAAGAAAATATTAAACACAGAAGAAAAGGAAAAAAGCATGACAATGTTCTTCATAAGAGTGCAGGAAAAGGATTGAAAACACACATGAATCAACCCAAAAATCAAAAGAAAGACAACAAACAGGAACAACAACAACTCTATAAGAACCTTATGACAGGAATAAACTCTCACATTTCAATAATTAGCCTGAATGTGAATGGACTAAATGCACCACTGAAAAGACATAGAATGGGAAAATGGATAAAATATCATCAGGCAACAATATATTGTCTCCAAGACACTCATCTCACCTGAAAGGACACTCAGAGACTCAAAGTAAGAGGAAGGGAAGCAAAATTTCAGACAAACAGAACACAAAAGAAAGCTGGAGCTGCAATCTTAACAGCAGACAAAATGCCCTTAAAGCTATCAAAAGGATTAGGTTCGGGGGTTCCAGTAAGATGGCGACAGCATAGGTGGACTTGTGAGATTCTCCAAACGTGAGTTCCCAAAAAGACTCTTACTTTTCTTCCCCCATCCCACAACCCACCACCAGCCACACTGGTCTGAGGCCAGGGACCTTCGGTCCCACGCTGGGCTGGATTTTGCGGCTCCCTGCTGCTGCTGTTCCAACATACGTGACTCCAGCCTGCCTGGGAGTCTTGGGTCTCAGCTCCCTCCCTGGCTATGTCATCTCTCCACCCACAACCAAACCACTGGTCCCTCAGGGAGGCTCTGGGCACCTGCCCCTGAGACACACCAGTCCCATTCCTGGCTGAAGTACCCTGTGGGGGGCCCAGGGCCACTCTCACTGCTCACCACCTGCCCTTTGGAGTTTGGAGCTCTGGAGCTCTGGGCCCACCCTGGCTGAGGCACTCAGCACATGACCCCAAGCTTGGGGACACAGACAAGCGGAGAGAAACAGATCTGTGAAAGTGAATCTGCCTCAGCCATTCTCCAGGCAGAGATTTCCATGGCCCCACCCACCTATCAACGACCCCCACCTTGGTTCCTAAGGTAACATTGCTAAACAGGAGAGAAAGCCCCACCCCTATGCTGAATCAGACAAAAGCAACTCCCAGGCAGCACACTAAAAAAAAAACAGCACCTGTAGTTCCAGCTACTTAAAAGACTGAGGCAGAAGGATCGCCGGAGCCCAGCAGGTGAGGCTGCGGTGACCAGGGGGCCACTGCACTCCAGTCTGAGCGACAGAGTGAGACTCCAACTCAAAAAAAAAAAAAAACCAAACTGTGAGTAACTCTAGCTGCCTACAATGAAAAACAAAGGGGAGAGGCTGGAGATCAGAGCTGAAGTGACTTTAGTCTGATCACTAATTTTGACTTATGATTTTATCATTTTGACTGTTTGTCTTGATCACTTTTGTTGTTTGCCTTCTAACTTACACTGTTTCATGATTTTATTGGTCTGTCTCTGTGTAGCTACCAGTATTCTTTGGGGAATCTTTCTTACATGTCTTTTTTCACTTCTCTCCGGCCTTGTGTCTCTTTCTCACCTGATAGTGGGTATGTATGTCTGTTTTCCCTCTCGCTCTTTTCTCTTTTTAACTTCCTATTGACCACCCCTTCCTCCATTATTTTCCTCTTTTATA
This sequence comes from Cephalopachus bancanus, assembly GCA_027257055.1. Classification (NCBI taxonomy): domain Eukaryota; kingdom Metazoa; phylum Chordata; class Mammalia; order Primates; family Tarsiidae; genus Cephalopachus; species Cephalopachus bancanus. The sequence continues at coordinate 2,662,143 of JAPVLO010000007.1, forward strand.
CCTCCTTTTTTATCTAGGAAACAAGCCTACATACTGCTGAATGGACAGATTGCAAGGCAGAGGGAAATAGGTTCCAGTGTGCTCATACAACTGTTTGTGGATGCTAGAATCAGCATATACATTCTGAACCACAGCTTCGCCCTCAATGAAACCTCAAAACTGCAAAAAGTACAGTCCACAGACCACAATCCAGCCTCAAAAGTGAGCAAAGCCAGAAGAACCTCATAAGGAAGAACAGGATATTGCAGAAGTAAACAAAAGCAACCCCACCTTCCCTCAAAAACAGAATAAAAGAAGGGGAGAGACAGAAAAATCTACACAAATGAAGAAAAACCAAAAGAAGAGTATGGGTCTCTCCCAGACCCCTGGGAGGGCAAACACTGAGAAAACTGATTTCAGAATGCAAACAATGAAGAGCCCCCAGAATGAAGGGTCTCAAACTACAAACCTAGATATCAATACATTAATGGGAAGATTAAAAAGAATTGAGGAGACACAAGAAGAAACTAGGAAGGAGCTGATATCTGAGATAACAGTAATAAAGAATACTGTGAATGAAATAAATAACAAACTGATAAGCATGGAAAGCAGAATTACCCAAGCAGAAGAAAGATTCTCAGAGCTTGAAGACCAAAATATAGAACTAACCCAAACTCTTAAAAACACAGAAAATAAGCTCAAAAAGATATAACAAAAACTTCAAGAGATGAACGATTACTTCAAGAGACTGAACCTAAGAGTAATTGGCCTTTCTGAGACAGAAAGAGAGACAGAGACCACACTGGAACAAACTTTCTATGAGATCATTCAAGAAAACTTTCCTTATCTAATCAATGATGCAAAAATTCAAACAAAAGAGACTCAGAGAACCCCTGCAAGACAACAAATGAGAAGACCAACTCCTAGACACATAATAATTTGCCTAAACAAAGTAGGCATAAAAAAAAATTCCAAAGTCAGTGAGAGAAAAAGGCCAGATCACCTACCATGGAAGACCAATTAGAATAGCAGCAGATTTATCTAAGAAAACCCTGCAGGCTAGGAGAGCTTGGAGCCCTATCGTCAAAGTCCTAAAAGATAAACAATTTCAACCAAGAATAACCACCCAGCCAAGCTAAGCTTCATCAGCAAGGGAGAATAAAAATCTTTCCCAGATATCCAATCCCTAAGATCTTATGCTGCCACCAAACCACCTCTACATGAAGCACTTAAGGAAGTACTAAACACAGAAGAAAAGGAAAAAAGAACAACGTTCTTCATAAGAGTACAGGAAAAAGAACAAAATATACATGAACCAACCCCAAAACCAAAAGAAAGACCAAAAAAACCAAGTGGAAGAACAACTCTATAAGAACTCTATGATAGGGATGAACTCACATTTCAATAATTAGCCTGAATGTGAATGGACTATACGCACCACTGAAAAGACATGGATGGCAAAATGGATAATATGGCACCTACAACCCTAGACAGATAATCAGGACAAAAAATCAGTAAGGAGATGCAGAACCTCAGTGTGACTCTGGACCAAATGGACTTAATTGATACCTACAGAACACTCCACCTGAAGACCACAGAATACACATTGTACTCATCACTTCATGGAACGTATTCTAAGATTGACCGCATAATTGGCTGTAAATCAAGCATAAGCAAATTTGAAAGGACCAAAATTCTACCATGCACCTTCTCAGACTACAGTGGAATAAAAATAAGCATTAACACCAACAAGGTCCCTCCAAAACCCACAAAGACATGGACACTAAACAGCATGATGCTCAACAACTCCTTTGTCAATGATGAAATCAAAACAGAGATCAAAAGATACCTGGAAACAAATGAAAATGAAGAAACATCTTACCAAAATCTCTGGGACACCTTGAAAGCTGTAGTAAGAGGGGAATTTATATCCCTGCAAACACACATGAAGAAAATGGAAGGAACACAAGATAACAGCCTAACAAGGCACCTAAGGAAGCTGGAAAAGCAAGACCACAAAAACTCTAATTTCAGCAGAAGAATCCAGATCACCAAAATAAAAGCCCAAATCCAGGACATAGAAGACAAAAAGATAATACAAAAAAATCAATGAAACAAAAAGCTGGTTCTTCGAAAGGATAAAAAAGATCAATGATCCCCTAGCTACACTGACCAAGAAAAAGAGAGAAAAAACCCAATAAGCACAATCAGAAACACAAAAGATGAAGTCATATCTGACCCTGAAGAAATACAAAAGATCATTAGAGACTACTATGTACACTTGTATGGAAACAAACTTGAAAACCTTAAGGAAATGGAGGACTTTCTGACATCACACAACCTACCTAGGTTGGAACAAGAAGAAATTGAGACCCTAAATAGACCAATAACAATCAAGTAAATCGACTACATAATAAGAAAACTACCTACAAAAAAAAGCCCTGGTCCAGATGGCTTTCCAGCAGAATTCTAAAAGACATTTAAGGAGGAGCTGCTACCAATCCTACTGAAGGTATTTCAGGTGATTGAACAAGATGGAACCTCCCCAAATCATTTTACGAAGCCAACATCACATTGATACCCAAGCCAGGTAAAGATCCAACAAAGAAAGGGAACTACAGGCCAATATCTTTGATGAACATAGATGCTAAAATTCTCAGCAAGATCCTAGCAAACCAGATTCAACAATGCATCTCAAAAATCATCCATCATGATCAAGAAGGCTCCATACCTGGCATGCCAGGCTGGTTCAACATTAGTAAAACCATAAATGTAATTAAATACATCAACAGATGTCAAAACAAAAACCACATGATTATATCATTAGATGCAGAAAAAGCTTTTGATAAAATCCAGCATCCCTTCTTGATAAAAACCCTTGAACATCTAGGCATACGGGGAACATACCTCAAAATAGTAAAAGCCATCTACGAGAAACCCACAGCCAACATAATCCTAAACAGACAAAAATTTGAACCATTTCTCTGAAAACTGGAACCAGACAAGGATGCCCACTCTCACCCCTCCTGTTCAACATAGTATTGGAAGTCCTGGCTCAAGCAATCAGAGAAGGGAAGGCAATCGGGGGTATCCAAATAGGAAAAGAGGAAGTCAAGTTATCTCTCTTTGCAGACGATATGACTGTGTACCTTGAAAACCCAAGAGAATCTGTCAAAAACCTCCTTACACTGATAAAGGCCTTTGGCAAAGTCTCAGGATACAAAATAAATGTGCAAAAGACAAATCACATTTCTTTACACCAATAATAAACAAACAGAAACCCAAATAAAAACCACAATTCCATTCACAATGACCACAGAAAAAACGAAATACCTTGGCATCTTCCTAACCAGAGACGTGAAAGACCTTTACAATGAAAACTACAAAACACTGCTCAAAGAAATCAAAGATGACACAAACAAGTGGAAAAATATCTCATGCTCACGGATTGGAAGAATCAACATTGTGAAGATGTCCATCTTACCTAAGGCAATCTACAAATTTAATGCAATACCCATCAAATTACCAGCAACATTCTTCTCAAACCTAGAAAAAACAACACAGGAATTCATATGGAAACAAAAACGTCCAAGGAAAGCCAGAACAATACTCAGAAAAAAAATAAAACAAAGCTGGTATATCACATTACCAGACTTCAAACTTTACTATAAAGCTACAATCATCAAAACAACTTGGTATTGGTATAGGAACAGGCATATAGATCAATGGAATAGAATTGATTCTAGAAGCAAAACCTCAATTTCTCAACCAACTTATCTTCAACAAAGCCTCCACCACCTACCACTGGGGAGAGGAGAACCTATCCAGTAAATGGTGCTGGGAAAACTGGCAGACCACATGCAGAAGATTGAAACAGGACCCCTATCTATCTCCATACACAAAAATTAACTCCAAATGGATCAGAAACATAAATGTAAAACCTCAAACCATAAGGACCTTAGAAAATGAAGGGCATACCCTCATGGAAATCAGAACTGGCATCCAATTCCTGACAAAACCCTAAACCCACAGGTCATAAGAGAGAAGATAGACAAGTGGGACCTTATTAAACTGACAAACTTCTACAAGGCCAAAGAAACCATCAAGAGAGCAGGGAGACAGCTCACAGACTGGGAAAAAGTATTTGCCAACACCAGGTCTGACAAAGCTTAACATCTTGGATCTACAAGGTACTCAAATGTGCCAAAAAGAAAAAAAACAAACAACCCCATTATAAAATGGGCAAAAGTTATGAACAGACACTTCACAAAGGAAGACATCCGAGCAGCCCACAGACACATGAAGAAATGCTCAACCTCACTAATCATCAGGGAGATGTAAATCAAAACCACACTGAGACACCACCTAACTCCAGTCAGAATGGCAATTATCAACAACTCAAAAAATAACAGTTGCTGGAGAGGGTGTGGCAAAAAGGGAATACTTCTACACTGTTGGTGGGAGTGTAAACTAGTACAACTTCTGTGGAAAGCAGTGTGGCGATTCCTAAAAGCTCTGAATATCAACCTCCCATATGACCCTGCAATCCCCCTACTGGGAATATATCCTGAAGAACTAAAATCACTCTATAATAAAGATACCTGCACACGTATGTTTATCACAACATTGTTCACAATAGCAAGAACCTGGAAGCAACCATGCTACCCATCAAAAGAGGACTGGATTTTTAAAAAGTGGTACATATACACGATGGAATACTACGCAGCCATAAAAAAGAATAAAATCATGAATTTCACAGCAACCTGGATGGAACTAGAGTCTGTAATACTGAGTGACCTCTCACAGAAACAAAGATTCGAGTATCACATGTTCTCACTCATATAGTGGACCTTGAACATCCAATGTAATACTATAAGAAAATGACTGACTGTAGTGGGAAACTATAGGGGGGAGGGAGATGGGATTAATCGTAATAAATATCTGTCTGGGGACAGGGAAACACCTCTTATCAACAAGGATGCCTGAACGAAATGTATTTGTATACCTAACCCTTAACTGTACCCCACAATATCATAATAAAAAATATTGATTATAAAAATATATATATATATAATTACACTCAAAAAAAGCTATCAAAAACTTAAAAAGATGCACAAGGTCACTACATAATGATAAAAGGTTCAATTCATCAATAAGAAATATCCATCCTAACATATATGCACCCAACATAGGAGGATTTTGGGTGCATATATGTGCAACTTTCATAAAGCAGTGTCTAGGAAAACTTTAAAAAGATATAGACTCTAACTTTATCATAGCTGGGGACTTTAATACCCCACTCACAACCCTAGACACATCATCAGGACAAAAAATCAGCAAGGAGATCCAGAACCTCAATGTGACTCTTGACTTAATTGATATATACAGAGCCGGGCTCAGTGGCTCAGCCTGTAATCCCATGCTTTGGGAGGCTGAGGTGAGTGGACTGCCTGAGCCCATGAGTTCGAGACCCGCCTGGGCAACTTGGCAAGACCTCATCTCTACAATAAATCAAAAATCAGCCGGGCGTGGTAGCACACGCCTATAATTCTGGCTACTTGGAAGGTTGAGGTGGAAGGATCGCCAGAGCCCAGTGGGTCGAGGCTGCAATGGCCGGGAGTGTCGACTGCACTCCAGTCTGGGTGACAGAGTGAAACTCCAACTCAAAAAAAAAAAAAATTGATATATACAGAACACTACATCCAATGATCACGGAATATACATTCTACTCATCACTGCATGGAACATACTCTAAGATAGACCACATCCACGGCCATAAATCAACCATAAACAAATTGTATAAGATTGAAATTTTGCCATGTACCTTCTTAGACAGTGGAATAAAAATAAATATCAACACCAACAAAGTTCCCCCAAAACCCACAAAGACATGGACACTAAGCAGCATGATACTAAGCAACTCCTGGGTCAACATGGAAACCAAAACAGAAATTAAAAGATGCCTGGAAACAAAAGAAAATGAAGAAACATCTTACCAAAATCTCTGGGATGCCATGAAATCAGTAGTAAGAGGAGAATTCATACTGAGTCTCTGTTACTCCTTCCTCACATCAGGCAGGGGAGTTTCAGACTTTATAGGGTCATGCCAGGACTGGCATGGCATCAGGTGTATTATGGGAGTGGGAGGTTCCCTTAAGATAATTTTATGTTAGTATTACAATGAAGGTGAAAGTTCATTATGGGTATCTTAGATCACCCTTGTCTATTGATACACATGTTCCAGGGAGTCCCAAAGCTAGCCCCTGCCTTAGTGGTCAGCTCTCAACTGTGAGCATCCTGGGTAGATAGACTACAGTGCTGAGGTATATCTAATAAGAGTCTATCTATTAGGTAAGTGTGGTTTTCCAATAGCTAGGCCACTTGCATGGTTCTGCACTAGCTGCTGCAGACATCAAGATTCAGAACTTTTCCTACAGCCCTGAAGGTTTTTCTAGTCTAACCTGCCTATTCAATTAAATGGTAGCAACATAAATTCTTTAGCAATCGAGGCTATAAATACTTTATATTACTTGCAAATTATGTTACATAAGTGGAATCTCAGCTCATATAATAGGTTCTAAAGTCAGCATATATGCTGTCACTCTACTGTATTATAAAACTTCAATTTATTTATGAACATATTTGGATCCAGAACCCCATGGATAATGATTAGGCTTCTAGGATAGTCTACAAAGCCAGTTCAATCTATACTCTACTATAGAACCAATAGAGTTCATGGCCACTATGGAGCCCAAATGTTATAAATCAGGTTAAGGAGTGTGAAAAAAATATCTAGGAAAAGCCAAAGTATTGAGCATCATTTAGGGAAGTGTGTGTGTGTGTGTGTGTGTGTGTGTGTGTGTGTGTGTGTGTGTGTGTGTGTTAGTTACAGTGGGAAGAGTAAAGACAGCGAAAACATTTTCTATATCGAGAAATAATTAAGCTAAGAGTTTCTACCGATATGAAAAGATCTCCAAAATATAAATGTTAAGGGAGGAATGCAAAAAAACAGAACAGTGGTATCCTAAGTGTTGTGAATCACACATAGAAACCCATACACAAAGAGAGAAAAATAATGTGTGTATATTTCCTTGTAAATGCATAAAAGAACTGAGGAAGAAAAGGAAACACTGAATAGAATGGGACCCCAGTGGGGGGGAAGTATCACAGAATATCTTAATATACATTTCATTTCTAAACAATGTAAATTTTCATCTGGCAAAATTGTTTAAAACAAAGAATAGGAAGAATAGAATTGAATCCAGCCAAGTATAGCCATATGATTGAAAGTGAACAAATGGATCGCTTTATTCAATATAGACTATAAGGAATAATACTCATATTGAAGATGAGCTTAAAAGATAAATACATATAGCTGTGGTGACAATTGAGAGGGGCATTATAAATTTCAGAAATATTATTGCCAAAAAGTGTCATTTCAGCATTAGAAAGAAACAAGTCTTAGGTATCAGTAAAATTTGTTTTACTCATTGCATCCCACCAGATAAGAGTTACTTGACATACAGCCGATTCCACTACTTCAGGCTCACACAGCTGTTGCATCACTTGCTTTTGATCCAAAGGGAACAGACGAATTTTTCTGAAGAGGCCTTTGTAGATATTTAGTTGCCTCCTGAAGATAGTCTGTGAGCATGTTCCATCAACATAAGAAGTGACAATAACTGTATTACTAATTATGCCAAAGTTGACAATGGGATGCTATTTTTTTAATTTTTTATTTTAAAGATGTGGGGCACAATTCAGGATTAAGTATACAAATATACACATATTTGTTATGCAGGTACCCTTGTTGATGAGGTGTGCTTCACACCCAGGAGTTTACCACTACTGCCAATCCCTTACTTATAGTATTCCAATGTGCCAAGGTCTGCTTATGAGTGAGAGCATGTGATACTCAGTTCTTTGTTTCTGTGATAGATCACTCAGTATTATAGACTCTAAGTCCACCCAAGTACTGAGAAGTTCATAATTTTGTCCTTTTTAGGCTGCATAATATTTCATCGTGTATATGTACCACATTTTTTTATCCAGTCCTCTTTTGATGGGCAGCATGGTTGGTTTCATGTTTTTGCTGTTATGAACAATGCTACAATAAACAGGCGTATGAAGGTATCTTTTTCATAGAATGATTTGAGTTCCTCCAGTTATAGTCCCAGTAGGGGAATTGCAAGATTGTATAAGGCACACACCCTTGGCCCCAACAATGCCCATGCATGTACCCTCAGACCTTACCAATGCCCTCACACCCACCCTTGGACACCATTGATGCCCACGCTCATGGCCACCACGGACACCAGAAAGGGTGCCCCCATTCCCCACCCACACCAGCGTGCACACTCTTGGACCCCAAATTCACACATACACAGCCTTCATCCCCACCAACTCCTATGTGTGTGCCCTAGTCCCCTGCCAACACCTGCTTGTGCATCCTCGGACCTTGCTGACACTGGCATGTGTGCCCTCGGACCCCACCTACTTCCACTCACGCACCCTCAGCCCCTGCCAATACCCACATGTGCCCTTATACCCTGCTGATGCCCATGCATGCCCTTGTCCCCCACCAAAGTCAGTGCCCATATCCTCATCCTCCATCTACACTTGTGCACAAGGCTTCATCCACCTCTGATGCCAGCAAGCATGCCCTCATCCTCCGTTAATGCCAGCACATGACCCTCATCCTCAACCAATGCCTGTGCTGGTGCCCTTGTACTTTGCCAATGCCTGCGTGCTCACCCTTTGACCCCCACTGACACCCACATGCAAGCCCTCAGCCACCGCTGATGCCTGGGCATGTGACCTTGGTCCTTGCCAATGCCTGACCACATGCCCTCATATCCCGATGACACTCGCATGCATGACCTCATCCCCTACTAAAGCCAACACATGTGCCCTCGGCCCTTGCCAGTGCCCATGCAAGCCCACTCTCGGACCTTGCCGACGGCCATGCATGCACCCTCAGACCCTGCCAACGCCCAAGTGGGCACCCTCGGACCCGCTGATACCCACGCACATGCTCTCTTCCCCCGCCGAAGCCAGTATGCACCCCCTCCGACTCTGTCGATGCTTGCACATGCTCCCTCGTCCCCTAGTGAAGCCCCTGCACACCCTCAACTTGCATGGATGCCAGTGCGCCTGGCCTTGTCCCCTGCTAACAACCACATATACACCCTTAGACCCCAACACCCTCACACGTGCCCTTGTCACCTGCCGATGCCAGCACGTGTCCTCGGACCCCACCAATGCACACATGCACAGCCCTCTTTCCCTGTTGATGCCTGTGAATGTGTCCTCAGACTCTGCCAAAACCCACCTGCATGTTCTTGGCCACTGCTGGTGCCGTGTGCACACCTCTAGTTCTTACTAACGCCTGTGCACGCACCCTCATCTCCCGTCAATGCCCACGTGTGCATCCTCAGACCTTGCCAACATCTACACACATGCCCTTAAATCCCACGATGCCCATGCACTTGCCCTTGGCTCCTGCCCATGCCTGTGTGTGCACCCTTAGACCTTGCAGACACCCACGTGCACACACTCAGACTGCCCACACATGCTTTGTCCCCCACATAAGCCAGTGTGCATGCCCTTATCCTCCGTCAACACTTGTGTTCATGACCTCATTCTCCAACGACACCAGCGAGCATGTCTTCCTCTCCCATCTACACCGGCACACATACTCTCATCCCTCACCAACACCCACGTGTGTGCCCTCATCCCCTGTGACACCAGCGCATGTGCCCACATCCCCCACCAACACTCACACACGTGCCCTTGAATCTTACTGCTGTCTGCATGTGCCCTTGGTACCCACTGATGCCCGAGCACACATCCTTGTACCCCACTGATGCCCACGTGAGTGTCCTTGTCCCCCACCAAAGCCAGTGTGCATGCCCTCATCCTCCATCGACATGTGAGTGTGCCCTCATTCCCCTCCAATGCCAGCAAGTGTGCACTTGTCCACCTCCAACACCTGCAAGCATGCCCTCATCCCCCACCAACGCCAGTGTGTGTGCCCTTGTCCTCCACCCAGGCTTGTACACAAACCCTCGTACCTTGTCTACGCCTGTGTACTTGATCTCAGACCCCACTGACACCTGCGCACATGCCCGAGTGTGACCTCAGTCCTTGTCAATGCCCGCGCACTCAACCTCAGACCCTCTGACACCAGCACAGGTGTCCTTGGTCCCCACTGATGCTCATGCATGCACCCTCATACACCGACACCAGCACACATGACTTTGTTCCCTGCCAACAACAGCATGCCTGCCCTCATCCCCCTTCAACACCAGCAAGTGTGCCCTCATTCCCTGCCAACACCTACATGCACAGCCCTCATCCCCCATGGAAGCCTGCACATGTGCCCTCACTCCCCACCAACATCCACACACTTCGCTTCATCCCATCGATGCCCACACGTGTGCCCTCAAACCTTGTCAACACCCACACACATACTCACAGCCCCCACTATCACCCGCGCATGCAGCCCTTGTACCCCTCTGACATCAGCAAGCGTGCTCTCGTCCCCCACTGATGACTGCATGTGCATCTTCGTCCCTCAACAACATGAGTGTGCGAGCCCTTGCCCCCCACCAAAGACCTCATGCATGCCAATAGACCCTGCCAATGTCAGCGTGTGCACCATCATTCCCTGCTGATGCCTGTGCACACAAACTCATTTTCTGTGGTCACTCACACTCACACCCTCATCCCCCACCAAAGCCAGAGAAGAAGCCCTTGTCACCCACTGACAACCATGCACGTGTCCTCATCCTCCACTGACTCCCACACACACACCATTGGACCCCACCCACAATTTTGCAGTCACCTTCATCCCCTGTTGACGCTAGCATGTACACCCTCGTCCCAAACTGACGACTGTGCATGCTCCCTCAGACCCCGCCAATGTCAACGCACACTCCCTCGTCCCTCACCAACGCACGCGTGCGCTCTCATCTACCACCAATGCCAGTGCATAAACTCTCATCCCCCACTGAAACCCATGAGCACGCCCTCGTCCCCCACCAATGTCAGTGCATGCACTCTCATTTCCTGCCATCTCCTGTGCATGTGCCCTTATCCTCCACTGAAGACTGTGCACGTACCCTCAGACCATGCCAATGTTCCCACAATTGCCTTTGGACATTGACAACACTGGTGTGTGCACCCTGGGACCTCGCCAAGGTCCACGCGGGTGACTTCGGTCCCTGCCAATGCCAGCACACGTGACTTCCTCCCCTGCCAATGATTGCATGCATGCCCTCAGACCCGCTGATGCCAGCATGCACCCTTGTCCCCTGCTGACACCCATGCACGTGCCCTTGGACTTTGCTGATGCCTGTGCACGTGCCCTCCAACCACACAGATGCCTGTGCATGCATACTTGGCCCCCATCGATGCCCATATGTGCACCCTCAAATCTTACTGATGCCAATGTGCATACCCTTAGACACTGTTGATACCCATGTGTTCACCCTCAGCCCCCACTGATGCCAACAAGTGCGCCCTCATCCCCACCAACACCAATGCGCATGCCTTGTAACCCTACAAAGTCCTTGTCCCTTGCCAATGCCAGCGAGTGCACATTCATCCCTCCCCAGCACCAGCACCCTTGAACCCCACAAACACAAGCACACACACCCCATGTCCTCTGACGACGCCACCGAGTGTGCCCTTATCCCTTATCTATGCCAGCATGCATGCCCTTGGACCCTACAAATGCACACACATACAGCCTTTGTCCCCTGCCAACACCAGCGATCACATCCTTTTCCCCCTTCAATGACCACACACGTGCCCTTGTCTCATGTTGATGCCAGCATGTGAGCCCTCGTCCCCCACTGACAATTGCATGCATACCCTTAGACCCTGCCAACGCCCACACACACAAACACACATACACCTTTGGACATTGCTGAAGCCCACGTGCAAACAATCAGACCCCGGTGATGCCCACATGTGTGCCCTTGGCCCTTGCCACTGCCAGCGAGCACACCCTTGTCCCACATTGATGTCTGCACACACAACTCCGTTCACCTCTGACAACTGCACATGTGCCCTTATCACCCACCAAAGCCAGCTCACATGCTCTCAGAACCTGCAACGCCAGCACACGCACCCTTGTCCCTTGTCAATGCCAGCACACTGGCCCTCATTTTCTGCCTGCCCTCACGTACATGTCCTTGTTCCCTGTAGAAGCTCACACACATGTCCTCGGCCCCGCCAATGCCCGCAAGCGCACCCTCATCCCCAGTCAACATTCACACACACACACACACACACACACACACACACACACACACACACACCCTCGTCCCTCACAGATGATCACACGAGTGCCCCCCCATCCATGCCAAAGCCAGGGCATATGCCTTTGGAACCCACCAACACCAGCACTTGCACCCTCATCCCCCACCTATGCCGGCACCATGTCCTTGTTCCCCATGGATGCCCATGTGCATACTCTCATCCCCTGTTGACACCAGCGAGTGAGCCCTCATCACCCAACAATGCAAGAACGCACACTTGTCCTCTAGCAATGACTGTATGTGTGCCCTCAGACAATGTTGATGCCGCATGCCCACTCTTGTCCCCCACTGATGACTGTGTGAGTGCCCTCGTACCTGCTAATACCCACATGAGTGCCCTCATCCCCCACTGATGCTGGTGACCTCAGATCTTGCTGACACCTGTGCATGGGCCTTCCAACCTCACAGATGCTCACAGGTGCACTATCATCTCCCACTGACACCAGCATGTGCACCCTAGTCCCCTACCAATGACCTCAAGCGTAACCTCCTCCCCCGCCAATGTTTGTACATACACCCTGGTTCCCTGCAGAAGCCCACACACAAGAACTTGTCCCCTGCCAAGGCCAGTGTACACACCATCATCCCCTGCCAATGCTAGCAAGTGTGCCCACATCCCATGTTGACACCAGCACACGTGCCCTTGTACCAAACCAACACCAGCACGCATGCCTTCATCCCCTGCCAATGACCACATTCACGCCCTCAGACCAGCTGATGCTCACACACACACTCTTGTCCCCCACCGACATCCACGTGTGTGCCCTCAGACCTTGCTGATGTCACACACATAACCTTGGACCCCACTGATGCCAGCAAGTGAGCCCTCATCCCCCATTGATGCCTGCGCACATGCCCTTCTCCCCCACTGATGTCAGTGTGTGCACCATCGGACCTTGCTGACTCCCCTACTGATGCCAGTGCACACACCCTCATCTGCCTTCAACGTGAGCACGTGGGCCATCATCCTCTACCGATGCCAGCACACTGCGCCTTTGTTGTTCAAAACCCACACATGCATCCTCGGACCCCACTGACATCCTTGTCCCCCACAGACGACCGCCCTACATGCCCTCTGACCCTGCCAATGCCTGCACATGCCATTCATCCCCTGCCAACACCAGTGAGTGCACCCTCATCCCCCGTTGATGCCAGCATGTGGACCTCATACCCTGCCAATGCCAGTACATGCACTCTTGTTTTAAGCCAACAACCATAAGTGTGCTCTTGGCCACCACCGACGCCCACACACGCACTCTCATTTCCAGTCAATGTTTGAGCTCGCAGCTTCAGACCTTGCTGATGCCAATGCACATGCCCTCATTTCCCACCAATACTTGCGCTTGTGCCCTTGGACCTTGCTGATGCCCATAGGCATGCCCTTGAACCTTGCCAACACCCATGTGCATGCCCTCGGCCCTGCTGACACTAGCGCATGCGCCCTTGGACACTGTCAACATCCATTCATGTGCACCTGTATCCCCTGACACCCACCCGCACACACTCGGATACTGCCGATGCACATGCACACACACTCATCCCTCACTGACACAAGCACGTGTGCCCTCATCCCCCACTGACGCCTGTGCACACAGTCCTCATCCCCCACTGACATCAGTGAGTGTGCCACCATTCCCCCACCAACTCCCGCATGCACCAGTGGAAACCATCACCACCTTTGCCCACGCCCTCATCTCCCGCCGACGCATGTGAGTACTTCCCCGGACATGTCTGATGTCCACGTGTGTACACTCATCTCCCCCTGATGCCAGTGAGAATGCCCTCATCCCCAGTTGATTCCAACAGGTGCTCCCTCGTACCCTGCTAATACCAGCGCACACACCCTTGTCTCTCACCAATGCCCAAGTGCATGACCTTGAACCTTGCTGATGCCCAAGCGCAAGCCCTCAGACCCCGCTAATGACTGCACATGTGCTCTCGGCCTCCACCAACACCGGGGCACATGCCCTCATCCCCTACTGATGCCTGCATGTGCCCTCAGAGCTGGCTGATGCCAGCATGCATACCTTCGGACAACACAGATGCTGGTGTGCACACCCTCATTCCCTGCTGATGTCACCATACAAGACCTCATACCCTGCCAATGTCAGCACATGCGCCCTTGCCTATCATCATTGAGTGTGCATCCCCTCATCCCGTATCAAAGCCCATGTGCATGCCCTGAAACCCCACTGATGCCCACACACACCCTCGGCCCTCACCAATGCCTGAGCATGTGCCCTTGGACCCCACCAACGCTTATCCCCATCCCCAGCTGAAGCCATCACACATGCCCTTGGACCCCACTGATGCCAGCATGTACACTCTCGTCACCTTTCAACATCGGAGTGCAGGCCCTCATCCCCCACCTACCCCTGCGTGCATGTCCTCATTCCTTATGGACAACCTTGCACATGCCCTCATCCCCTGCCAACACCAGCACTTGCACCCTCATCCCTCAACAACGACCCACATGTGCACACCCTTATCCCCTGCCAACAACTGCATACATGTCCTCACCCCCACCGATGATTTCATGTGAGCCTTCTTCCCCCGTCTATGACCATGCATACTCTCAGATTCCACTAATTCCCATGTGCATGCCCTTGGATCCTGCAGATGCTCACATGTGACCTCATTCCCTGCCGATGCCCTCATCACCCACTGATGACCACATGTGTGCCCTCATTCCCTGCCATTGTTCATGCATGCATCCTTGTTCCACGTGGACACCTACATGCACACTCTCATCCCCCACCTACACCACACAAATGCCCTTGGACATTGCTGATGCCCATGCATGCAGCCCTCAGCCACCGCCGACACTAGCAAACATGCTCTTGACGCCACCAATGACCGCACGTGTACCCTCTTTCCCTATCGACACCAGTGTATGAGGCCTCATTCCCCACTGACACACATGCAAACAACCTCAGACCCCATTAACACTACACACATGCCATCATCCCCAGTCAACGCCCACGCACATGCCTTTGGAGCTAGCTAATGTCCACGTGCGTGCCCTCATTCCCCATCAATGCCAGCACTCTCACCCTTGGCCCCTGCCAACACATTTGCACACACCTTCAGTCCCCACTGACACCCATGTGAGGGACCTTGCCCCCAGTCAATGCCTGTGTGCCATCCTCAGATTGGCCGACGTCTGCACATGCACACTCGTCACCCGCCAAAGCCCACGCACATGCCCTTGTCCTCCACTGTTGCCTGCGAGCATGCACTTGGACCATGCCAATGCATGCATGCACATACTCAGACCCCACCAACACCCACACACATGCCCCCAGATATTGCCGATGCCCACACACATGCCCTCGTCCCCTGTCAATGCCAGTGCATGGGCTCTCATCCCTGATACACCCACATGTACATCCTCATTCCTCATGGATAACCACACTCATGCCCTTGTCCCCCATTGACACCAGCAAGCATGCCCTCAGACACCACTGACACCCACGTGCCCGCCCTTTTCACCAGTCAACATCCACGTGCATGCCTTCATCTCCCACCAATAATAGTGTGAGTACCTTTGAACCCCACCAATGCCTGCACACACAACTTCAGACATTGCCAACATCTCTACTCTCAACCTTGGACACTGCTTACGTCCGTGTGCATGTCCTTGGCCCCCATCAACATTAACGAGCATGACTTTGTCCCCTGACAATGCCTACGTGTGCAACCTTGTCCTTTGCAGACACTTGCACAGGTACCCTCACCCCCCACCAATACCCTAGCATGTGCCCTCAGCTCCAGCCAATGTACACATGTGCACCCTTGGACCTTGCCAATGCCAGTTCACATGTCCTCCTCTTTCAACAATGCCTTAGCACATGCCCTCATGCCCTGCAGATGCCAGCGCATATGCCCTCATCCCCCAAGGACATCAGCACATGTGCCTTCTTCCCCCGTAAACTACCACACATGGGTCCTCAGATCCCGCCAACACCTTCACATGTACCCTTGTTCCCCACTGATGCTCACACATACTCATTCCCCACCAATGCTAGCATGTGGACCCTTGTTCCCCATATACACCCACATGCATGCCCTCTTTCCTCTTGAGAGCTTGCATGCACACCCTCACTCTCCTCCAACACCAGTGAGCATGTCTTCATCCCCCATTGACACCAGTGTTCATGCCCTTGGCATAAGCCAATGCAGGCCATGCATGCCCTTGTACTTCGCCAACACCCACGTGCGCACCCTAGCCCTTCATTGATGCCTGTGCACATGCCCTCGGCCCTTGCTGACACTCACATGCATGTCCTCATCCTTCGCTGATGCCCAGGTGCATGCCCTCAGCCTCTGCAAATGCCTGCACCCTCATCCCCATCAATGCCTGGGTGCACACGCTCTGCCCCCTCAGACACACGCACATGTGCCATCAGCCACTGTCAATGCCCATGCGCTCAACCTCTGCCCCTGTTGATGCATGTGTGCATGCCATCGGCTACTGCCAACACCTGTGCTCACGCCCTCGGCCCTGCTGATGCCAGCGTGCACTCCCTATTCCCCTGAGAACACTCACATGCATGACTTTGTCTTCTGTCAACACCACTGCATGCATCCTTGGACCCTGCTGACACCCATGTGTGTGCCCTCGGACCACGCCAACACCCATGTGCATGCCCTCAGACCCCACTGATGCTCACATGCATGCACTCGGACCTCGCCAAGGGCCACTCACGCAACCTCAGACATCACCATTGATCACGTGCACGCCCGTGGTCCCCACCAATACTCAAACACACACCATAGTCCCCTGTTGACACCAGTGCATGTACCCCATCCCCTTTGATGCCAGTACATGCACCTTTGTCCCCTGCCAAAGCCAGTATGTTTGCCTTCGACCTCCAATGATGCCCATGCTCACCCCCTTGTCCCACACTGATGCCTGAATGTGTGCCCTCACAACTCGCCAATGCCCATACACTCAACTTTGGACTGTGCCAAAAGCGGCGTGTGTGCTCTCTTCCCCCACTGATGTCTGCATGCGAGCCCACAGACCCTGTCGATATTCACACATGTGCCCTTGAACTCTGCAGATGGCCACGTGTGTACCCTCAGGCACCACTGAGGCCCATGCATGCGCCCTAGGACACCACCAATGACCGGGAGCTTGCCTTCAGCCCTGCTGATGACCATGTACCTGCTTTCGTCCACTGCCAACGCCCACACGCTGGCCCTAAGCCCCACAGATGCATGCACATGCACCATTGTCCTCCAATGCCTGCACACGTGCTCTCATCCCCCACCAATGCCAGCGTGTGCACCTTTGGCACTCACAGACACCTGCACATGCACTCTCATTCCCTGCAGATGCCCACGCATGCATCATTGGGCCCTGCAGATGCCCTCATGTGTGCACTCAGATACTGCTGAGGACCACACTTTTGCTCTCAGCCCCACTGATGTCTGTGTGCATGCTCTCAAACACTGCCAACGACCACACGTGCATCCTTGGCCCCATATGTACCGTTGTCCTTTGCCGATATCTGCATGTGTGCCCTCATCCCCCACCAATGCTAGCATGTGCTGTTTCAGCACCCACAGATGTCCGCATGCACAACCTTGCTCCCTACAGAAGCCCACATGCACACTCTTGGGCCTGGCAGATGCCCTCTGTGTACACTCAGATCCCACCAACAACTGCACGTGTGCCCTCGGCCCTGCTAACAACTGCATGCACACCCTCAAACTTTGCCAATGACTGCACATGCATTCTCAGCCCTGCCAACCCCTGTGCACCTGCCATTTTCTGCCGCCGAATCCCATGTTCCTGCCCTCGAATCTGCCAAAACATGCGTATGCACCCTCGTCCCCACTGACACCAACGGGTGTACTCTCAAACACCACCAACACCCACGTGCATTCCCTCGGCCCCTGTTGACGCCCACAAGCAAACCCTTGGCCCCTACCAAACTCTCACGTGCACCCTCAGGTCCCACTGACAATTGTATGTGCCCCCTCAGACCACACTGACACTCACACATATGCCCTCAAACTACACGGTGCCTACTCACATGCCCTTGATCCCCACTGTCACCCACACAAGCACCTTCATCCCCCGCTGATGTTAGCATGCTTCCTCATTTATGCGGATGCCAGCGTGCATGCCCTTGTCCTTTGCCCTTGCCTGCATGTGTGCTCTCAACCCGCATTGACTCCTTCAGCCTTCAATCCCTGCCGATGCCTGCATGTGCTCCCTTGTCCCCTTTGATGCCATCAGGCACACCCTCATTCCTTACACATGACCGTGCACAGGCCCTCGGACCCCACCGACACCCACACACACACCCTAAAACCCTGTCGGCAACCACATATACACCCTCGACCCCCACAGACGTGCACCTGCCTTAGTCCACGCCAAAGTTCATGTCTACCCTCAGACGCCACCAGCACACATGCCCTCTTTCCCCACGGATGCTAGCACGCATGCTCTCGAACCCCACCAATGCCTGCGTACATGCTCTTGACCCCTGTTGATGCCCACAAGCAAGCCCTCAGCTCCGCAGACACCTGCACGAACATCTTTGGACACCGCTGACAATTGTGCATGCCCCCTTGGACCAACACCCACGCACACACCCTCTAACCCCACTGACACCCACTTGCATGCCCTCGTCCCCGCCGATGCCTACCTGCGTGCCCTTGGACCTTGCCAAAACCCAACATATGCACTCATCTCCCATCAATGCTCACACATGTGCCCTCAGACTCTACCAACTCCCACGCATGTGTTCTCATCCCACATCAATGCACACGTGCACGCTGATGTCAGCAAGTGCACCCTCGTTCCCCATTGATGCCAGCATGTGCACCCTTGGCACTAGCCAGTGCACACACGCATGCCCTGGGACTTCACTGACATCCATGTGTGCACCCTCATCATTCCTCAATGTCTGCACGCACACTCCCCTGGCCCCTACCAACACCCACGTGCATGGCTTTGACCCCCACCAATGCCCATGCACATGCCCTCAGCCCCCACTGACACCTGCGTGTGCATCCTCAGCCCCAGCTGATAACCGAGCATGCTCCCTCGGCCACCGCTGATGTCCGCGAGTGTGTCCTTGACCCCCACTGATGACCACGCACTCTCCCTTGGCCACCACTGACACCCACTCATGTGCCTTCGGACCTTGCCATCGCCCATTCACACACTCTCGGACACATCCATGCCTGCACACCTGATCTCATCCTCGGTGATGCCCAACATGCACCCTCATTTCCTGCCAATGCCAGCAAGCATGTCTTCATTCCCTGTGGATGCCCACACATGCACTCTCATACCTGGATGATGCCAGCAAGCGCACCCTCATCCCCTGTTGATGCCAGCACGTGTGTCTTCATCTCCTGCCAACGATTGCATGTGCGCCCGCGGACTCTGCCAATGCCCATGTGCACACCTGCAGACACTGCCAACATTCGCGCTCACAACCTCAAACCCTGCTGATGTCTGCATGCACACTCTTGGCCCCCACCAATGCCAGCGAGCACACCCTTATCACCAGTTGATGACCACATGCACAACCTCATCCCCTGCCCACACCCACGCAGGCATCCTTGTCCCCCACTGATGCTAGCGTTTGGGGTCTCATCCCCTACCTATGCCCATACGTGAGCTCTTTCCTCATGAATGCACATACACTTACCCTAGTTCCCCTCCGATGCCAGCAAGCACACACTCGTTCCCCATTGATGCTAGTGTGCACACCCTTGGCACCCACCAACACACGTGTGCACACCCTCAGACTTTGCTGACACCCACACACATGCCCTTGGCCCCTGCCGACACCCAAATGTATGTCCTCATCCCAGGTCAATGCCCACAGGTATGCCCTTGGCCCCCGCTGATGTCCTCATGTGCACCCTTGTCCTCCATCAAGCCAGCATGTGCACTCTTGGCCCTCGCCAATGCACCCACATGTGCCATGGCCATAGTCAACATCTGCAGGCATGCTCTCAGCCCCTGCCGATGCCAGTGAGTGTGACTTCCTTCCCCAAAAATGCCCGTGCACACACCCTCATCCCATGCTGATGCCAGTAAGCACACCCTCATTCTCCACCGACGCCCATGTGCGCACCCTCATACCTTGACGACACTTGCTCATGGGTCCTGGGACACCACTCAAGCCCATGCATGTGCCATTGGACCCTGCCAATGCCCACATCCATGCCTTCAACCCCTGCCAACACCCATGCGTGTACCCTCAGCCCTGTCAATGACTCACGTGCGTCCTCAACCCCAGCCAATGCCCATGCACATGCTCTCGGCCCCCATCGATGCCCACGTGAGCAGCCTTAGCACTGTTGACACCCACACATGCACCTTTGTACCATGCTGACATGAGCACATGCATATTCACTCACAGCCAACACCTGCATGCATGCCCTTATACCTAACTAATGCCTGCACACATGCCCTCATCCCTCACTGGTGCCTGCACACCCTCATACCTGCCGACACTGGCACACATGCCTTAAGCCCCCACCAACACATGCATACACACCCTTAGACCCCACTGACACCCATGTTTGTGTCCTTGGCCCACACTGACACCTGTGTGCACTCCTTCAGCCCCCTCTGAGACAGTCAAGTGTGATCTCCAATCTTGCTGACGCCCATGTGCGTGCCCTTGGACCCTGCCTACGCCCATGTGCACACCCTCAACCCCGCAGATGACCGCATTCATCCCCACATCCCCTGATGGTGACCACACGTGCACCCTCATCCCCTGCTGAAGCCCACACACATGCCCTCAGACCCCACGGATGTCCGCACACACCCATGTCCCCACCAATGCCAGTGAACACACCCTCATCCCCTGTCAATGCCAGCATGTGTATGCCCTCAGACTTTGCTGATGCCTTCATCCTTCATTGACACCTATGCATACACTCAGCTGCCACCGTCACCTGTGAGCCTACCCTCAGCCCCTGCTGATGCCCACATGCATTAATTTGGCCCCTGCTGATACCTGCATGTGTGCCCTCAGACCTTGTTGATACTCACATGCACACCCTCAAATTCTGACGCCAGCACATGCATCCTCAGCCCCCACCACAACCAGTGTGCACACCCTCATCTGCCACAGATGCTAGATAGCATGCCCTTGTTCTTCACAGGTGCCCACACATGTGGCCTCATCCCCCACCGACACAAGCAAGCATGTCCTCATCCCTTGTCAATGCCAGTGCACGTGATCTCGTCCCTCACCAGCAACTGCAAGCATGCCCTCAGACCCTACCAACACATGCACATGTACCTTTGGACATTGTCAATGCCCACACGTGTGTCCTCAGACCCTGCTGACATCAATGGGTGCACCCTCAGTCCCCGCCAGTGCCAGATAGTGCACCCTCTTCCTCAGTTGTCACCTGCATGTGCTCCCTCTTTCCCAGATGACACCCACGCATGCACCCTCAGACTCACAGACACCCACGCATGCCCTCGGCCCCCACTGATGCATACACATGTGCCCTCATTCCCCACAGATGCCCATGTATGCACTCTTTTCCCCTGTCAATTGTTGCATGCATAGCCTTGTTCCCTGCCAACACCCATGCCCTTGTCCCCTGATGCCCTGGTGCATGCCCTCAGCCCCCTCAAATGCATGCATGAGCACCCTTGGACCTTGCCAGTGCACACACTTTTGCCCTTGCCCCCCCAACACCCTGATGTACACCTTCATCCCCTGTTGATGCACACGCACACCCTTCGACCTTAATGATGCCCAAACATGTGCCCTCTAACCCTACCGATGCCAGAGCGCATGCCCTCACTCCCCGCCAATGCCAGTGTAAGTGTCTTTATCCCCAACCGATGACCCTGAACGTACCCTTTTCTCCTGTCAACTCCAGTGCACATGCCCTCATCCTCTGCTGATGACCACATGTATGCCATCAAACCCCTGATGTCAACGTGCACACCCTCATCCCCTGCCATCACTGGCACTCGCACCCTCATCCCCCACCAATGTCAGCAAGCACAACCTTGTCCTCCATCGAGGCTAGCACACACGTCCTCAGACAGCCAGCACGTGGACCTTCATTTTCCACCAACACCAGCAAACACACCCTAGTCTCCCATCGATGCCAGTACATGCGCCCTTGCAACCTGCTGACACTAACACACACACCCTCGTCCCCTGCCAATGCAAATGAGCACACCCTCATCCCCTGTTGACGCAAGCACATGCACCTTCGCCCCCCAATGATGCCAGTACGTGTGCCTTTCTCCTCAATCAATGACTGTGCATGCAACCTCATCCCCCATCAATACCAGTGTGTGCCCTCATCCCCTGCCAATGACTGAGTGCATACAATCGGACCCCATTGATGTCAGCACACATGACTCCAATCCCCCACCAGCTCCCAAACATGCACCTTCTGACCCCACCTATGCTTTGCGCATGCCCTTGTCCTCCGCCGACACACATGCATGCTCCCTCAGATACTTCCAATGCTACACGTGCACCCTCACCACCATTGACACCAGCATGTGTGTCCTTGTCCCCTGTCGATGAACATTTGCATGCCATCGGACACCATCGACTTAAGCGTGCACATCCTCTTACCCCACTGACTTCCACACACACCCTCAGACCCCACCAATGCCTTCACATGCACCCTCATCCCCCACTGATGCACACATGCACTCCCTGGGCCACCTCTGATGCCCACATGCTCACCCTTGTCCCCTGCTGGTGCTAGTGAGTGGGCCCTCATACCCTGTCAACACCAGCGTTCATGCCCTCAGCCCCCGCGTATATACACTCGCACATCCTCAGACTGCCAATGCCCACACACGCTCCTCATTTTTCATCAATGCCCATGCAAATGCCCTTGGTCCCCTCAGTCTGCATGGGCTTTCTTGGACATTGCTGATGCCCACACACGCACTCTTGTACCCTGCTGACACCCACACGCACCCTTGGTCCCTTCAGTTAACCGTCTGCACACCTTTGTCCCCCATCAACACCAGCACATAGGCCCTAGTACCCCTCAATGCCAGTGCACAGTCCCTCATTACCCACTGATGCCCACACATGCTCTCAGAACCCATCGACACCAGAACGAATGCCCTTGTCCCCCGCCAATGCCCATGCACGTGCCCTTGGACCTCGCTGATGCCCACTCATGTTCCCTCATCCCTCACTGATGCACATGCGTGTAACTTTGGACCTTGCCAATGCCCACTCACACATCCTCGGGCCCTGCCAATGCCAGCACACACACCTTAGTACCCTACTGATGCCAGCAAGTGGGCACTTGTTCCCTGTCAACACCAGCACACACGCCCTTGTACCCTGCCAACACCATTGCACACGTCCTCATCCTAGGCCAAGAACTGTGCTCACATCTCTGGACCTTGCCAACACCCGCACATGCCCCCTTGGAAACAGCCAATGCCAGCACCCAAGCCCTTGTCCCTCGACGACATCAGAGCATGCACCTTTGTCCCACACTGATGACAGTGTGCATATCCTCATCTACCATTAATGCAAGCAGGCGTACCCTCATCCCCTACTGACGTCCACGTGTGCACCCTCAGACCTTTACAATGTTTACATGTGCGCCCTTGGACCCCACCGTGCCTGCACATGCATGTGATACCTGTGCACATGCCTTTGGACCCTGCCAATGCCCATGCACATGCCCTCGGCCCTGTCAATGCCCATGCCCATGCCCATGCCCTCGGCCCCTGCTGATGTCTATGCCCATGCCCTCGGCCCCTGCTGATGTCTATGCACATGCCCTCAGATTCTGCCAAAGTCCACGCATGCAAACTTGTTCCCAGGCGATGCCAGCATGCATGCTCTTAGACCTAGCTGATGCCTGAGCATGTGCCCTCATTCCTCGTTGATGCCAGCACATGTGCCCTCTGCCCCCGCCGATTCGCAATCACTCATTCTTATCCTCCACCAACACACACACTGGCACCCTTGTGCTCTGTTGCCACCCAGGCAAGTGCCCTTGTTCCTTGCTGATGAGCATGTGTGCATTTACCATTGCCCCCTGCTGAAGACCATATGTGTGCCCTCGTACCCTGCAGATGCCCACACATGCCTATGTCCTCTGCTAATGCCAGTGAGAGTGCCCTTGTCACTCATCAATGCCAGTGTGTGTGCCCTCAGCACCCACCAATGCACACGTGCATGCCCTTGGACTTTGCCAGCTCCCGTGTGTGTGCACTCATCCTTTGTCAATGCCCACGTACATGCCCTCAGCCCCTGCTGACACACATGCACTCGCCTTCAGCCTCCACCGATTCACACACTCGCACCCTTGGACCCCATCAACACCTGTGCACCTGCCTCCGTCTGTTGATACCTGTGCACATGCCCTTGTTCCCCACTGATGCCCGCATTCATATGCTCAAAGCTCAGTGATTCACTCACGTCCTCCATTGTCCCCTGCCAATGCAAGCATGCGCCCCCTTGGCCTCCACCAACACTGGTGCACATGTCCTCAGCTCACACTGACACCTGCATGTGCCACCAACACCATCTGATCCCATCGACATCTGTGAACATTCCCTCAGCCCCTGCTGATGCCCAAAGGTGCTCCCTTGGCCCACACTGATGCACTTGAGTGTGCACTTGGACCTTGCTGATGCCTGTGCTCATGCCCTTGGATCCCATCGATGCTTGTGCACATGCCCTCATCCCCTGCAGATGCCCATACATGTGCCCTAGTCCCTTGTTGACAACCACACGCATGCCATCACCTCCCACACGTGCACCCTCATACCTTGCAGACACCCACACATGTCCACATCCCCCACCAATGCCAGTAAGCATGCCCTCGTCCCCTGTCAGTATGCATACTTTCAGTACCCAGTATGTCAGTATGCATACTTTCAGTACCCACCAATGTACATGCTCGCACCCTCGGACTTTGCCGACACCTGCGCGCACACCCTCGTCCTTCATTGACACCCATGCACACACCCTTGGCCCTGCCAACACCTGTAAGCACACCCTCAGCCCCTGATGATGCCCACACGTGCTTGCTCAGTCCCCACTGATGCCCATGTGCATGTCCTCGGGCCTTGCCAATGACCACACCTTCACCCTCAGATCCCAACAACGCCAGCACGTGTGCTCTTGGCCCCTGCTGCCACCCGCATCCTCATCCATTGCTGATGCTAGCAAGCGTGCCCTCGTTCCTCATGGATGCTTGTGCACATACCTTTGTCCTTTGCTGACACCAGCGAGTGTATCCTCATCCCCCTTTGACGCCAGCACACACAATCTTGTCCCCCGCTGATGATTGTGCATGTTCCCTTGTACCCCGCCAATGCATGCACATGTGCCCTCGGATATTACTGATACCCGTGCGTGCAACCTCAGACACCACCGGCATCCATGCATGTGCCCTTGACCCCCACCAGTGCCAGCAAGTGCACCCTCTCCCCCAGTCAATGTCCATGTGCATGCCCTGGCTTCCCATTGATGTCCACACATGTGCCCTTGTTCACCACAGATGCCTACACATGCTCCCTTTTTCCCCGATGCCAGCGTGCATGCCCTCATCCCCTGCCAATGCCAGCACAAGCACCCTTGTTCCCTGCTGACACTCATGTGCACACCCTCAGCCTCCACTGACACCCTGACGCATGCCCAGTTCAATGCATGCGTGTACGCTCTCAGCCTCCACCAATGTTCTTGCATGCACCTTTGTCCCTCACCAATGCCCATGCATGTGCCCTTCAACCTCCACAACACACGCAAGCATGCCCTCGGACCCTGGCAATGCCAGAGCATGCACCTTCATTCCCCACCAACACCAATATGTGCACCTTCATTCCTGACTGATGACCATGTGCATGCTCTCTTCTCCTGTCAACTCCAGCATGAACTCCCTGATGTCAGCACGAGCACCCTTGTTCCCCACTGACACTGATGCTTGCACCTTTGTTCCCCACTGATGCCAGTGAGCACACCCTCATCCTCCTTCAAGGCCAATGTGTGCACCTTCAGAAACTGTTATTGCCAGCACATGCACCCTCATTTTCCACCGACACCAGTGAGTGTGCCCTCATCCCCTATTGATACCAGTACACGTGCCCTCATATACCACTGACACCAGTGCACACATCCTTGTCCCTTGCTAATGCCAATGAACGAACTCTGCTGTCCCACCAATACAAGCATGCATGCCCTCATTTCCCACCAACACCAGCAGATGTGCCTTCATCCCCAACAAATGACTGCACATACGTCCTCATCCCCCATCAATGCCAGCCAGCATGTGCACCCTTGTCCCCTGCCGACTTCTGTGTGTGTGCCCCCAGATCCCACTGACACCTTTATGCATGCCCTTGTCTTCCATCAATGCACACCCCATCAGACACCTCTGATGCCTGGGTGTGCACACTTGTCCATCGCCAACACCAATGAGCACACTCCCATCTCACACCAATGTCAGCAAGCATGTCCCTGTCCCCCACCAACAACAGTGAGCATTCCCTCATTCCCCATTGAGGCCAGTGCACATGCCCTTGTCCCCCAACAATGCCAGAAAGTATGCCTTCGTTCCCAGTCCATGCCCCCGTGCACACCCTCAGACCTCAACAAAGACAGCGTGTGCACCCTCGTCCCTCGTTGATGCAAGCGAGCATGCCATCATCCCCTGTTGATACCAGTGTGCCAGACACCGCTGACACCAGCACACATGTCCTCATCCCCCACCGACACCAGCAAGCATGCACTTGTCACTTGTTGATGCCAGCGCATGGACCACTGTATACTGCTGATACCAGTGTGCATACCCTTGCCCCCTGCCAATGTCCACATTCTCAACTTTGGACCTTGCTGACACCCGCGCACATCCCCTTGAACATAGCTGACGCTGGTGCCTGTGTCATTGTCCCTCGTCAATGGCAGCATGTGTGCCTTCATCCCACACTGATGATTGTGTGTGTGCCCTCATCCACCATTGATGCCAGCATGCATGCCCTTGTCCCCCACCAATACTGTGTGCATGCCATCAGTCACTGCTAATGTTAACACACGTGCCCTCATTCCCTGCTGACCCCTGTGCATGCACCCTCAGACATTGCTGATGCCTTCATGCATGCCCTCATCCCCTGCCAATGCATGCCCACACTCCCTCAGACAGCTCCAATGCCTGTGCACATGCCCTCATCCTCCTCTAATGCCAGCGAGTGTGCCCTCATCCCCCATCGATGCCAGCTTGCACACCCTCAGCCCCTGGCCATGTATGCACACATGCCCTCAGACTCTGCCCATGTGCACCCATCATCCTCATTTTTTGTTGCATCTGCATGAATGTCCTCAGTCCCCACCAACACCCATGTATGCTTTCTTGAACTTTGCCAGTGCCCACACACATGCCCTTGTATACTGCTGATGCTCACATGCATGCCCTCTGCCCCCTCTGAAGCCCATGCATGCACCCTCATTTTCCAGCTATGCCAGTGCACAGGCCCTAGTATCCCATGGATGCCAGTGCATGGGCCCTCCTTATCTGCTAACACCACTGGATGCACCCTGATAACCCCTTTGATGCCGAAGGGCTTGCCCTTGTCCCCCACCAATGCTGGCACTTGTGCCCTTGAACCTTGCCAACACCCACTCATGCTCCCTTGATCCCTGCCAATGCCAGCTTGCACATCCTTGGGCCTTGCCAACCTCCACTCATGCACCCTTGGCCCTCGCTGGAAACAGCACAAGCACTCTCATCCCCCACTGCTACCAGCAAGTGTGCACTTGTCCCCTGTCATGCCAGTGCACATGCCCTCGTAACCTGCCAACACCAGCGAGTGCTCCCTCAACCCCAACTGACAATCATGCTCATGCCTTTGGACATTACCAACACCCTTGCATAGCCCTTTGGAAATAGCTGACACCAGCGTCCGTGCCCTTGTCTCTCGCCAATGCCAGCACATGCACTTTTGTCACCCACCAATGACTGCACATGTGCCCTCATTCACCACTGGCACCAGCACATGTGCCCTCATTCCCTGCTGATGACCACATGCATGCCATTGGATGCTGCTAATGTCAGCCCATGTGCCCTCATACCCTTCCAACTCCTGTGCACATGCCCTCAGACCTAACCAACGCCTTCACATGCTCCCTCATTTCACATCAACAAACACGCATGCTCCCTTGGACATCTGTGACATCTGTGCACAACCTCATCCCCTGCTGACACCAGCAAGAACATCCCTGTCCCTGGTCAACACCAGTGCACGCACCCTCAGCCCCTGCCAATGAACGTGTGCACACTCTCAGACTCCACCGATGCTCATGCACATCCTCATTTTTTGTTGACGCCCACGCAAATGCTCTTGGTTCCCACCAATGCCGGTGCACGCTTTCTTGGACCTTGCCGATGACCGCGTGCACTCCTTTGTACTCTGCCAATGCCTGCACACATGACCTCAGCCCTCTCCAATGCCTGTATGTGTGCCCTCATTCCTCATTGATGCCAGTGCACAGACCCTAGTTTCCTGCTGACGCCAGTGCACAGGCCCTCATTAACTGCCAATGCCCATGTGCATGCCCTGGGAACCCTTCGATGCCCAAGTGCACGTCCTTGTCTTTCACCAATGCCCATGCATACGCCCGTGGACCTTAACAATGCCTGCTCATGCTCCCTCATCCCCACAAACACATGCATGTGTGCCCTCAGTTATTGCTGATGCCCACCCACACACCCTTGGCCCCTGCTAATGCCATCATGTGCACCCTCATCCCCCACCGACAGCATACATGCACTCATCCCCTGTTGACACCAGTGCACACTCCTTCATACTCTGCTGACACTGGTGTGCCTGCCCTCACCCCCAGCTGACAACGGTTTCACACCTTGGACCTTGCCAACACCCATGTGTGCCCTCTCAGAAACAGCCGGCACCAGCGCCCACACCCTTATCTCTCACTGACATCAGCACACGCGCCTTTGTCTCACACCAATGACCACGCGTGCACCCTCATTCACCATGGACACAAGCGTATGCCTTCATCCCCTGCCAACAACTGCACACATGCCATCAGACACTGCCAATGTCAGCGTGTGCATCCACATACCCCACCAAGCCCGCGTGCATGCCCTCAGACCCTGTTGACGTCTTCGCGAGCACCCTCGTCCTATGCCAATGCACACACGCACTCCCTCAGACAGCTCCAATGCCCACGTGTACCCTTGTTCCCGACTGATGTCAGCCCACAGGCCCTTGTTACCCACCGATGCCAGCACACACACCCTCAGACCCCATCAACATCCAAGCACGTGCTCTTGTCCTCTGACAGTGCCTACGAGCACACCCTTGGCCCTTGCTGACACCCACTTGTCCCCCACCAATGCACACACACATGCCCTTGGACCTTGCCATAGCCCACTCACGGGTCCTTGTCCCCTGCTGACACCAATGCACATGCCTTCATCCTCCACCAATGCCTGTGCATACGCCTTCATCCCCAACTGATGACCACATGCTCCCTTGTCTCCCATCAACACCAGTGTGCCTGCCCTCATCCTCCACCAACAACCGCACGCATGTCATCAGACCCTGCCAACATGTGTGCACCCACGTCCCCCACTGAGTGCCATGCACTTGCCCTCAGACCCCACTGATGCCTTTGTCACATCATTGTTCCCTGCTGACGCATGTGTGCGCTCCCTCAGTGACCTCCAAAGTCCACACACACACATCATTTGCCGCCAATGCCAGTATGCATACTCTCATTCACTGCTGATGCCAGCAAGTGCATCTTCATCCCCCATTGAGGCAAACGTACATTCCTCAGACACTGCTGACACCAACACACATGCCCTCATCCCCCAATGAGGCCAGCTAGGGGGCCCTAGTCCCCTGTCAATGCCAGTGCACACACCCTTATATCCCGCTGACACCAGCATGCATGTCCTCATCACCTGTTGATGTCCACAAGCATACCCTCGTCCCCTGCTGATGCCAGTACCTAGGCCCTCGTCTTCCACCAATGCCAGTGTGCATACCCTCAATCCCTGGCAATAAACGTACATGCGTCCTTGGACTCTGCTGATGCCTGTGTGTGTGTCCTCATTTTTTGTTGATGCCCACATGAATGTCCTTGGTCCCTGCCAATGCCCATGCATGCTTTCTTAGACCTTGCCAATACCCACACACATGCCCTTATACCCTGCTGACACCTGCACACATGCCCTCAGCCACCTCCGAAGCCTGCACGCACACTCTCATCCCCCACCGATGTCAATGCACGGGCCCTAGTACCCCGCCAATACCAGTGCACAGTCTCCCATTACCCGCTGACGTCCATGCATACACCCTCAGAACCTTTTGAGGCCCGAGCATGTGCCCTCATCCCCTGCCAGTGCCCACACACTCGCCCTTGGACCTTGCTGATGCCCACTCATACTCTCTTGTCCCCCGCCAATGTATGTACACATGCCCTTGGACCTTGCCAACACCCACTCATGGCCCTTGTCCTCTGCTGACAACAGTATGTGTGCCCTCATCCCCCGCCAAGGCCAGTGTGTGCGTCTTTGTCCTCAACTGATGACCATGCGTGCTCCCTCCTCCCCCTTCAATGCCAGTGTGCGTGCCCTCATCCCCCACCAACATCTGCATGCATGCCATCAGATCCTGCTGGTGTCCATGCATGCACACTCATCCACTGCCACTGCCAGCACACACACCCTCATTCCCCACTGACACCAGCAAGCGCACCTTTGTCCCCCATCTAGGCCAACAAGCATTCCTGGGACACTGCTGACTCCAACACACATGCCCCCCTCCCCCACCAAGGCCAGCAAGCAGGCCTTGGTCCCCTGTCAATGGCAGCTCATGTACCCTCGTACCCTGCTGACACCAGCGTAAGTGCCCTCATCACCTGCTGATGTCTACGTGCACACCTTTGTTCCCTGCCAATGCTGGCACGTGAGCCCTCATCGCTCACCAATGCCAGCGAGTGTGCCCTCATTCCCTATCAATGCCAGTGCATGCCCCCATTCCCTGCTAACACCATTACATGCACCCTCATGCCCTGCTGATGCTTGTGTATGAGCCCTTGGACCTTGCCAATGCCCACACACATACCCTCAAACCCCACCAATGCCAGTGCGTGAGGCCTTGTCCCCTGCCGTCAACAGCACATGTATCTTCATCCCCAACCAATGACCATGCATGCAACCTCATCTGCCATCAATGCTAGTGCATGCACACTTGTCCCCTGCTGATGATGGCACACAGGCCATCGGATGCCACAGACATCAGCACCTGTGCCCTTACACCCTGCCAACTCTAGCACACACACCCTTAGTTCCCACCAATGCCTTAACACACGACCTTGTCCCTTGCTGACACATGCACATGCTCCCTCCAATGCCTCAGAAGCCTGTGTGCATGTATTTGTCCCCCACAGACACCAATGCACACGACCTCATTTCCTGCCAACATCTGCACACACACCCTCACACCCTGCCAACACCAGCACATGCATCCTCATCCCCTGCCAATGACCACATGCACACCCTCATCCCCCACCGAAGCCCATGAGTGTGCTCTTGGACCCCGAGGATGCCCGCATGCATCCTCCTCCCTGCCAATGCCCAAGTGCCCACCCTTGGACCCCACTAACACCCATGCTCATAGCCTTGTCCCCCTGACGCCAGCACACAGGCCCTCGTCGTCTGCCTATGTCCATGCACATGCCCTCATTCCTTGCGGGTGCCCGTGAGTGTACCCTCCTCCCCCATCGATGCCAGTGGGAGGACCCTCAGCCCTCACCAATGCACACATGCACACCCTCGAACCCTGCTGATGCCTGTGTGTACTCCCTCGGACACCACCACTGCCCACACATTCACCCGCTGATGCCAGTGCACAAGCCCTTGTATCCTGACACCAGTGAGTGGGCCCTCATCCTCTACAGATGCCAGTGCATGCACCCTTATTCCCTGCTGATGACTGCATGTGTGCCCTCATCCCCCAGCAAAGCCCGCCACGTGTGCCCTCGGACCCCACAGATGCCCATGTGTACCCTCATCCCCTGCCGATGCCAGCAAGCAGCCTCTCATCCCTTGATGATGCCAGTGCACATGTCCTTGGCTCCTGTCAACACACGCACACATGCCATCGGCCTCTGCCTACACCTTTGAGTGCATCCTTATCCCACTGATGCCAGCGCACATGCCCAATTCCCCCATTGAAAATCACATGCTCATCATCGGACACAGCTGATGTTTGCATGCTTGCCATTATCTCCTGATGATGCCCATGTGCATGGCCTTGGACCATCGTGACTCTTGTGTGCATGCCCTCGAATGCTGCCAATGACTGGGTTCATGCCCTTGGACCATGATGACACCCACACATGCGTCCTCAGACCCTGCCAATGCCAATGTGCATGCCCTTGTCCCTTGCCAGTGTCAACGCACAGGTTCTTGTCTCCTACCTACTCCCATGCATGTGCCCTCATTTTCCAGATGCCAATGTATGCACCTTCATCCCCTGCTGAAACCAGCAAGCGCATCCTTGTCCCCTGTTGATGCCAGTGTGCATACCCTCGTCCCCATGGAGGCCCACACACCCACCCTTGGCCCCAATGATGTCTGGGCACATGCCCTCAGCCCCAGTCAATGAACACACTCATGCCCTTGGCCTCCACAAGCACCCACGCACACTCCCTCAGACCCTGCCGACAGTCACATGTGTGCCCTTGGGCCCCACTGAAGTACATGCTTTCTCCCTTGTTCCCACTGATGCTCACATGCACACCCTCAGCCCCCACAGACACCACCGTGCATGCTGTTGTCCTCTGCCAATGCCAACGTGTGCACCTTCGGCCCCTGCTGATGTAAGCACACACTCCCTCATCCCATGCCAATGCCAGTACAAGTGCTCTTGGCCCGTGCTGATGCTCATGCATGCCCTCATACCCCGCTGATCCCAGCATGCATGCTTTTAGCCCCTATGTCACCCAGGCACATGCCCCATCCTGTCAATGACTGCATGAGTCCCCTGAGCCCCGCAGATGACAGCACACATGCCCTATTCCTCTGCCAACACTCAAATACATGACTCTGTCTCCCACTGACACCCTACACATGCACCCTCAAACCCCACCAATACCCATGCGCGCACCTTTGAACCCCACCAATGCCCATGTGTGTGACCTCAGATCATGCTACGCTCACACGTGTGCATTTGGGCTCCACCAAGGGCTGAATGTGCACCCTCAGACACCACTGGTGCCTGTGTGCACAACTGAGATCCCTGCTGATGCCCACACGTGCTCCCTAGTCCCCCAGTGACACCAGTGTGTGTGCTCTCATCCCCTGCCGATGCCTGCACATGTACCCTCTTCCCCCACTGACGCCAGCGCATGCACCCTCGTTCTCCATCAACACCAGCGCACATACCCTCGTCCCCCATTGACAACAGCGTGCAATCCCTTGTACACAACTGACTCTCACATGTGAGTCCTCAACCTTTGCTGATGCCCACAGGCACGTCATCGGTGTCCACTGACACCCACACTCGTGACCTTGGACACCACCAACAATTCAGTGCATACCCTCAGACTCCACTGACACTCATACACTCACCCTTGAGCCCTACTGATGCCCAATTGCATACCCTCAAACCCCATCAATATATGAGTGTATGCGTGCATCTTCCATCAATGCTAAAGCACACACACTCATCACCCGCCAATGACCACACACATAACCTCAGACTTCACTGATGCCAGCATGCCCTTGTCCCCCACTGATGTCCACAAGAGCACACTCATCCCCCTGCTGATTCCCATGTGCACACCACCATCCCTCACCAAAGACTGCAAGCATGCCCTCTTCCCCTGCCTATGCTAGCAAGCATGCCATCGTCCCCCACCAAAGCCCACACAAGTGCCCTCAGAACTCACTGAAGCCCATATGAGCACACTCAGACCCCAATAACGCCTGCACAGGTGTCCTCAGATTGCATTGACACTCACACGCAACACTTACAGCCTGCACCCAGTGGGGAAAAAAACCACATGGAACAGAATCACTAATACACACATTTCTCACAACAATGTCCTAGGAAGAGACACATTTCATGCAACATACAAAGACAACAGATATATGTCTCTTACCAAAATGCACCCCAGTTGAGATAATCTCATTCAACGTTAAACTGTGAGAGATACAACTCTTACAGCATGCACCCAGTGGGAAAAACCTGCAAGCAACATAAAACAGTTGAACAAACATTTTACACGGCATGTCCAAAGTTAAAGGCACGTTTTATACCAAGTGCAACAGTGACAGAAAGTTCTCCTACAAAAATACACCTTAAAGAATATAATCTCATTCACCATGAAACTTTCAGAGACACAACTCTTACAATAAGCACCCAGTGAGAAAATACCTGCATCCAACATAAAACAGTTGAGCAAACATTTTACACAGCATGACTCAAGTTAGAGGCACATTTTATATAAAGTGCAACAGTGACCTACAAATATCATACAAAAATACACCCAGCAGAGAATAATCTCATTCAATGTGAAACTGTGAGAGAAACAATTCTTATATCATGCACCCAGTGAGGGAAAAAATGGCATGAAATGTAATAAGTAACACACACATTTCACACAACAATGTCCAAGTTAGAGACACATTTCATGCAATGTAAAAAGGTGACAGACATATGTCTCCTTCCAAAATATACCCTGGATGAGATCATCTCATTCAATGTAAAACTGTGAGAGACACAAATCTTACAGCATGCACCCAGTGGGAGAAAAAGCCCTCATCCAACGTAAAACAGATGAATAAACATTTTACACAGCATGACCCAAGTTAGAGGCACATTTTATACCAGTGCAACAGTGACAGACAAATCTTATACAAAAATACATCCAGCAGAAAATAATGTCATTCAGCATGAAACTGTGAGAGACATAACTCTTACAGCATGCACCCAGTGGGTAAAAACCCGCATGGAACAAAATCAATAATACACACATTTCACAAAACAATGCCCTAGTTAGAAACATTTCATGCAATGTACAAAGATGACACAAATATGTCTCTTACCAAAATTCACACTGGATGACATAATCTCATTCAACATGAAACTGTGAGAGACACAACTCTTACAGAACGCACCTAGTGAGAAAAAACCCACATGGAACATAATCAGTAACACATGTTTCACAATAAGGCCCTAGCTAGAGACCATTTCATGCCACTTACAATGGTGACAGACATATGTCTCTTACCAAAATGCGCCCTGGATGAGATAATCTCATTCAACATGAAACAGTGAGAGACACATCTCTTACAGCATGCACCCAGTGAGAAAAAAATCTGCATCCAAAAAAACACTTGAACAAATATTTTACACAGAATGGTCCAAGTATAGGCACAATTTATACCAAGAGCATCAGTGACAGACAGTTCTCATACAAAAATACATCCAGCAGAATATAATGTCATGGAATGTTAAACTGTAAGAGACAAGACTCTTAAGCATGCACCCAGTGGGGAAAAACCCGTATCCAATGTAAATCAGTTGAAGAGACATCTTACACAGCATCATCAAAGTTAGAGGCACATTTTATGCCAAGTGCGACAGTGACAGACAGATCTCATACAAAATACACATAGCAGAATATAGTCACATTCAACGTGAAACTGTGAGAGACACAAATCTTATGCACCCAGTGGGGAAAAAAACACATGGAACATAATCAGCAATACACACGTTTTACACAACCATGCCCTAGTTAGAGACACATTTCATTTAATGTACAAAGGTGACAGACATGTCTCCTACCAAAATGCGTCCTGGATGAGATAATCTCATTCAACGTGAAACTATGAGAAAAACAACTCTTACAGCATGCACCCAGAGGGAAAAACCTGCATCCAATGTAAAACAGTTGAACCAATATTTTAAACAGCATGGCCTATGTAAGAGGCACATTTTATACCAAGTACAACAGTGACAGACAGATCTCATATAAAAATACACCCAGAAGAAAATAATCTCATTCAACATGAAACAGTGAGAGACACCACTCTTATAGCATGCCCCAAGTAGGAAAAAATCTGCAAAGAACGTAATCAGTAATACACTTTACACACAACAATGCCATAGTTAGAGACATACTTCGTGCAACATAAAAAGGTTGATAGATATTTGTCTCTTACCGAAATGTACACTGAATGAGATAATATAATCCAACATGAAACTGTAAGAGACAAAACTCTTACAACATGCACACAATGGGCATAAACCCACATCCAACATAAAACAGTTGAACAAACATTTTACACAGCATGGACCAAGTTAGAGGCACATATTATACCAGCACAAGAGTGACAGACAGATATATGAAAATATACCCAGCAAAAAATAACTTCATTCAATGTGAAACTGTGAGAAACACAATTATTACAGCATGCACCCATGGGGAAGAAACCTGCATGGAATGTAATCAGTAATACACACATTTCACACAAAAATGCCCTAATTAGAGACACACTTAATGCAATGTACAAATATATATCTATTACCAAATGCACTCTGGAGGAGATAATCACACTCAACATGAAACTGCCCTGGTTAAAGACATATTTCATGCAATGTACAAAGTTGACACACATACGTCTGTGGGGGACACAACTTTTACAGCAGCATGCACCCAGTGGGAACAAACCTGCATCCAACATAAAACAGTTTAACAAACATTTTACACAGCATAGCCTAAGTTAGAGTCAGATTTTACACAAAGTACAACAATGACAGACAGGTGTCATACAAAAATGCACCCAGCAGAAAATAATCTCATTCAAGGTGAAACTGTGAGAGACACAAGTCTCACATGAAGCACCCAGTGGGAAAAAAATCACATCCAACGTAAAACAGTTGAACAAACATTTTACACAGCATGACCCAAGTTAGTGGCACATTTTATACTAATTGCAACAGTGACAGAGTGTTTTCATACAAAAACACCCAGTAGAACAAAATCTCATTCAATGTCAAACTGTGAGAGACACAACTCTTACAGTATGCACCCAGTGGGGATAAAAACCCCATGAGACAAAATCAGTAACACAGACGTTTCACATAACAATGCCCTAGTTAGAGAAGCATTTTATGCAATGCACAAAAGTGACAGGCATACTTCTATTACCAAAATGTGCCCTGGATGAGATAATCTCATTCAACATGAAACAGTAAGAGACACAACTCTTACAGCATTCAACCAGTAGGAAAAACCCTCAACCAACATAAAACAGTTGAACTAACATTGTATACACTATGGTCAGTTAGAGATACATTTTATACCAAGCGTAACAGTGACAGACAGATCTCATACAAAAATACACACAACAGAAAATAATCTCATTCAACGTGAAACTGTTAAATACAACTCTTACAGCATCCATTCGGTGGAAAAAAAAACCTGCATGAAATGTAATCAATAAAACACACATTTCCCAAAACAACGCCCTAGTTAAAGACATATTTCATGCAATGTACAAAGTTGACACATATACGTCTTTTACCAAAATGTGTTCTGGATGATATAATCTCATTCAACAGGAAATTGTGACAGACACAGCTCTTATAGAATGCACCCCATGAGGGAAAAAACCCACATCCAACATAAAACAGTTGAACACACATTTTGCAGAACAAGGTCCAAGTTAGAGGCACATTTTATACCAAGTGCAATAGTGATAGACAGATCTCATATAAAAATACACCCAGCAGAAAATAATCTAATTCATCATGAAATTGTGAGAGACCCAACTCTTACAGCATGAATCCAGTGAGAAAAAACTGCATTGAATGTAATAAGTAATATACACATTTCACACAAAAATGACCTAGTTAAAGACACAACTCTTGCAACATACAATGGTGACAGACAGATGTCTCTTACCAAAATGCTCCCCGCATGAGATAATCTCATTATCCATTTCACTGTGAGGGACACAAATCTTACATAATGTACCTGGTAGGAAAAATCCCACATCCAGCATAAAACAGTTGAACAAGCATTTTACACATTATGGCCCAAGTTATAGGCGTGTTTTAGACCAAGTGCAACAGTAACAGATCTCATACAAAAATACATCCAGCAGAAAATAATCTCATTCAATGTTAAACTGTGAGAGACACAAATCTGACAGCGTGCACTCAGTGGGAAAAAAACCCACATTCA
Organism: Cephalopachus bancanus; assembly: GCA_027257055.1. NCBI lineage: Eukaryota > Metazoa > Chordata > Mammalia > Primates > Tarsiidae > Cephalopachus > Cephalopachus bancanus. The sequence goes on from JAPVLO010000007.1 coordinate 2,700,682, forward strand.
ATGTAATCAGTAACATACTTATTTCACACAGCAACACCCTAGTTAGAGACATATTTCATACAATGTACAAAGATGACAGACATGTCTCTTGCCAAAATATGCCCTGGATAAGATAATCTCATTCAACATGAAACTGTGAAAGACACAAATCTTACAGAATGCACCCAGTGGGAAAAATCCTGCATCCAACATAAAATGGTTGAACAAACATTTTACACAAGGCCCAAGTTAGAGGCACATTTTAGAACAGGTGCAACAGTGACAGACAGATCTCATACAAAAATACACCCAGCAGGAAAAAAATCTCATTCAACATGAAACTGTGAGAGATACAACTCTTACAGCATGAACCAAGTGGAAAAAATCCTGCAAGAATGTAATCAGTAATACACATTTCACACAGCAACACCTTAGAGAGAGAGACATTTCATGAAACGTATATGGTGACACACGTATGTCTCTTTCTAAAATGCTCCCTACTATGAGATAATCTCATTCAACATGAAACTGAGAGACACAACTCTTACAAGATGCCCCCAGTGGGAAAAATCTGCAAGGAATGTAATCAGTCATACACCATTTCACACAACAGTTCTCTAATTAGAGACACATTTCACCCAATGTTCAAAGGTGACAGACCTATGTCTCTTAGCAAATTGCACCCTGTAAGTGATATCTCATTCAACATGAAACAGTGAGAGACAAAATTCTTACAGCATGCACCAATAAGGAAAAGACCAGCATCCAACGTAAAACAGTAGAGCAAACATTTTACACAGCATGGCCCAATTTAGAGGCACATTTTATACCAAGTGTAATGGTGACAGAAAAATCTCACACAAAAATATACCCAGGAGAAAATAATCTCATTTGCGGGGGGCCAGCCCCTGCAGAGATTTAGGGGGTCCCTTGAGAGGTGTGGCGACATGGGGATTATTCTGGAGAGATAAAGAGAAAGAAAGAGAGAGACAGGGGGAGAAAGAAAGAGACTGGACTCTGTCTAGTGCAGAAGCCGTTTACTGGAAGTTACAATGGGTATTTATCCCCAGATTTTACACAGAGAGTCTCACAAGTCTTTCACGTGAACACAAAGCCAGGTGGATGAGGGGTGTCCCCCACCCACCAGGTGTTTCCTCAGGCATGAGAAAGGACAATAACAAGACATTACATGAACACAAAGCCAGGTGGATGAGTGGCATCCCCCACCCACCGGGAGTTTCCTCAAGCACGAGGAAGGGCAATCCCAATCAAATCACAAGACATTTACATGACCACAAAGCCAGGTGGGTGAGGGGCATCCCCCACCCACCAGGTGTTTCCTCAAGCATGAAGAAGGGCAATCCCAAAATTATCTCACTGTTCCTCATGCTTGGTTAATATTCCTCAAAAGTAATACAACAATTTCTAGCATCATAATATTCCAATGATCAATAACTTTTAAAACTCATGCATACACAACACCTAATGACTAACTTAATCTTAATTCCTTTCTATTTTATGCTAATTCTACCTACGCTACAGAAACTCTTAATTATAGCCCAACTCAGTTCCTAAAGAATGTGGCCCAGTCAAAAGATCACGCTGGGTCATTTCTAGGAACAATTGATTACAATCTCTTAACAAAATGGCTGTTCTAAAATCCTATATATCTATTTTAATTTCTATAAAAGTTTCTAATTCCTAATCCTAATATATAAAGCAGATCATCAGCAATAAAGTTTCTAAAAATAAAACCCAAATATAAACTGTAAATTGTATGAAAACCAAAACCACAAATGTAGAAAATGGAAACAATGAAATTTCTAAAGTTAGTTGTATTCTTATTAAATCTAAAAATATCATGATTGATCATGCTTAAACTAACATAATAGTCTGACGTTAGCATGACCTATTCTACAACACTTTCTATGAATAAAATAAATTCAATTTCTATAATAAGTAGAAAAACCCTACACTAACTGTAGCTAAAACCATTCTAAAAGAGTGTAGCCCAGTCCAAAGTACATGCTGGGCCCTCAGGAATGTGGCCCAGCCCAAGGTTTGCGCTGGGCCATTTCTGGTAACTCTAGATAATCATCTATACCATCTGAAGCTGAAAACAACTCTCCATAAGTATATACTAATTCTACAAATATACTTTTAAATCTTACAAAGAAGCTTGTACTGTATTAAAGGCTCCCAAATGTGACCTGAGTTTAAATTATATCTAATACCTAAGCCGAAACTGCAGTTCATGGAAAACAGGAACAATAAGTTTCTAGAGTGAGCCATGCCTGTCACAGTCACAGAGCCTTCAGCTTAGGTAGGCAGAGATCCTTTTGGCTAAAATGAAAAAGGGAGGAGGGAATGGGGTCAACAGCTCCCAAACGCATCCTAGTGGTCTCGGGGTCCATGGCCCACCTTGATCCCTAATGTTCAGGTGGGCCTCCATGGCCGGCTGCCAACACCCATTCAATGCAAAACTGTCAGAAACAAAACTCACAGGATGCACCCAGTGGGGAAAAATCAGATGGAACATAATAACTAATACACACTTTTCAGAAAACTACATCCTAGTTAGAGACACATTTCATGCAAAGAACAAAGTTGACAGGCATATGTCTCTTACCAAACCATGCCCTGGATGATATAATCTCATTCAAAGTGAAACTGTGGGAGACACAAATCTTACATCATGCACCCAATGAGAAAAAAAGCTGTATGCAACATAAAACAGTTGAACAAATGTTTTACACAGCATGGCCCAAGTTAGAGGCACATTTTATACCAAGTGCAACAGTGACACACAAATCTCACACAAAAATACACCCAGCAGAAAATAATCTCATTCAACGTGAAACTGTGACAGACACAACTCTTACAACATGCATCCTGTGGGGGGAAAATTCACATGGGACATAACCAATAATACACACATTTCACACAACAATGCCCTAGTTAGAGACATATTTCATGCAAAGTACAACAGTGACAAAAATATGTCCTTTATCAAAATGTGCCCTGAATGAGATAATCTCATTTAAGGTTAAACTGAAAGAGACACATCTTTATAGCATGCATCCAATGGGATAAAATCTGAATCCAAAGTAAAAAAGTAATCTCATTTGAAGTGCAACTGTGCAAGACACAACACTTACAGCATGCACAGAGTGGGAAAAATCCCACACCCAACATAAAACAGTTGAATATACATTTCACACAGCATGCCCCAAGTTAGAGGCACATTTTATACCAGGTGCAACAGTGACAGTCAGATCACATACTAAAATACACTGAGCAGAAAATACCCTCATTCAATGTTAAACTGTGACAGACACAACTCCAACAGCATACACCCAGTGTGAAAAAAATCCACTTCTGATGTAAAACAATTGAACAAACATTTTACACAGCATGGCCCAAGTTAAAGGCACATTTTACACCAAGTGCAGCAGTGACAGAGAGATCTTATACAAAAATACACCCAACAGGAAATAATCTCATTCAACGTGAAACTATGAGAGACACAATTCTTACAGCATGAACCCAATAAGAAAAAACCCATATCCAACACAAAACAGTTAAACAAACATTTTACACAACATGGCCCAATTTTGTAGCACATTTTTACCAAGCACAACAGTGGCAGACAGAGCTCATACAAAAATGCACCCAGCAGAATATGATCTCATTCACCATGACACTGTAAAAGACCCAACTCTTACAGCATGTACCCGGTGGGAAAATACTCAAATGAAAAGTAATCAGTAAAACACACATTTCACACAAAAATGCCCTAGTTAGAGACACATTAAATGCAGCATAAAAGATGACAGACATATATCTCTTACCAAAATGCACCCTGGATTATATAACCTCATTCATCATGAAACTGTGAGAAACACAACTCTTACAGCATGCACCAAGTAGGAAAAAAAAATGTGGAAAGTAATAAATAATACACGTTTCACATACAACACCCTAGTTGAAAACAAATATCATGCAATGTACAAAGGTGACAGACATTTGTCTCTTACCAAAATGTGCCCTAGATGAGATAATCTCATTCAACATGAAACTGTGGGAGACACAACCCTTACAGCATACACCCAGAAGGAAAAAACCTGCATCCAACGTAAAACAGTTGAACAAACATTTTACACAGCCCCCATGTTACAGGCATATTTTATAACAAATACAACAGTGACAGACAGATATCATACAAAAATACACCCAGCAAAAGATAATCTCATTCAACCCAAAACTGTGAGAGGAAGAAATCTTACAGAATGCACCCAATGGAAAACAAAACTGCACCCAACATAAAACAGTTGAACAAACATTTTACACACCATGGCTCAAGTTAGAGACACATTTTATACTAAGTGCAACAGTGAGAGACAGATCTCATACAAAAATGCACCCAGCAGAAAATAATCTCATATAATGTTAAACTGTGAGAGATACAACTCTTACAGTATGCACACAGTGGTAAAAACAACCCACATCCAACACAAAACAATTGAACAAACATTTTACCCTGCATGGCCCAAATTAGAGGAAAATTTTATATCAAGTACAACAGTGACCAACAGATCTCATACAAAAATACATCCAGGAGAAAATAATCTCATTCAATGTGAGAATGTGAGAAATACAATTCTTACAGCTTGCACCCAGTAAGAAAAAACCCACATCCAACATTAAACAACTGAACAAACATTTTACACAGCATGGCCCAAGTTAGAGACACTTTTTATACGAAGTGCAACATCAACAGGGAAGTTGGAGATGGGCCAGGTGCAGTGGCTCATGCCTATAATCCCAGCACTTTGGGAGTCAGAGGCTAGAGAATTACCTGAGCTCAGAAGTTTGAGACCAGCCTGGGCAACATGGCATGACCCTCATCTCTACTCTAAAAAAAAAAAATTGTCCAGGCATGGTGTCCCATGCCTGTGGTTCCAAATACTTGGAGGGCTGAGGCAGAAAGATCTCCTGAGGCTGTGGTGGCCTGAGTGTGCCACTACACTCCAGCCTGGGTAACAAAGTAAGGCTCTGCATCAAAAAGAAAAAAGAAAAAAAGGAAATTTGGAGACAGACAATGTAGAGCCACCCAGAGTCACCACCATCCCGAAGGAAGAAGTCACTGTGCACTTAGTACTTGCTTTTATTAATGTTTAAAGGATAGTTTTTCTGACAGTGTTAAAATAGTTTAAACAACACTGAAAATGAATAAATAGGCACATTAACACTTGCAGCATAATTTAAATTTAAATATATTACTTATAGCAAAACCAGACTTTATTTAAAATTTATTTTGTGGCTTTAAAGTTAGTAAACTCAGCTGGGCTCGGTGACTCAGCCTGCAATCCCACGCCTTTGGGAGGCTGAGGTGAGTGGATTGTCTGAGCCGGCAGATTCAAGACCCCCCTAGGCAACTTGGCGAGACCTCACCTCTACAATAAATCAAAAATCAGCCGGGTGTGGTGGCTCGCACCTGTAATTTCAGCTACTCAGAAGGCTGAGGCAGAAGGATTGCCAGAGCCTGACAGGTCGAGGCTGCAGTGGCCAAGAGTGGCCACTGCACTCCAGTCTGGGCGACAGAGTGAGACTCCAACTCAAAAATAAATAAATAAATAAGTACATAAATAAAGTTAGTAAACTCATCAGCAGCACTTTTTGTTTTGCCAAGAAACTCACACTTTAATTGGCAGTATATTTGTAATGACACATAAAATATCTGCTTTATAAACATTGACATCCAACATTTGCTGAAATATAAATTAACTATATCAAGCTTTGATATTATAGCATAAAATGAATTGAAAAAAGTCAGTCCTCTTTGTGTGTGTGTGTGTGTGTGTGTGTGTGTGTGTGTGTGTGTGTGTATGCGTGTGACTTTGACAATTTTAGATAAAATCAGAATCTGTTAAAGGTCAGTTAACACTCAGCAGTATGGCCCAGGGGTCATTTCCAATATGACATCAATAAGCATCTTCCCAAGCTTTTCTATTCTAATTGGTCTATTTATATATTTTTTTTATTTTAGAGTTTATTTTGTCAATGTGTATTTTTTAAAGGAAACTATACATTTTCTCTAGGGCTCCAGATTGCTGTGGAGGTTTCTTTTTTTGACATTTAATTTCTCCTTTCCAGTGTTCTACAAAATTCTTCCTACTATGTACTTCTGCTATTTTTGCATCAACAATATTTTTAAACTATGGTTCTTAACTTAACAACTTTAAATTATTTTTAATTTATTTCTGCTAAATAAGATGTTTTTAGCAAGATTCAACTGTCAGTGGTATTATTAAAAATATTGGAGTTCCAGTAAGATGGCAACAGCATAGGTGGACTTGTGAGATTCTCTGAACATGAGTTGCCAAAAAGACTCTTACTTTTCTTCCCCCACCCCCCTGCCCACCGCCAGCCACACTGGTCCAAGACCCGGGGACCTTCAGTCCCACACAGGGCTGGATATTGCAGCCCCTGGCTGCTGCTGCTCCACTATATGTGACTCCCACCCACTCAGGAGTCTCGGGTCTCAGCTCCCTCCCTGGCTACGTCATCTGGCCCAACACACAGCACCAAGCCGCCAGTCACCCAGGGAGGCTCTGGGTGCCCACCCCTCAGAGATACTGGTCCCATTTCTGGCTGAAGTACACTGTGAGGGGCCCAGGGCCACTCTCGCTGCTCATTGCCTGCCCTTTGGAGCTTTGGAGCTCTGGAGTTCTGGGCCCACCCTGGCTGAGGCACTCAGCGCGCGACCCCATGCCTGTGTAAGGGAACAGCATATCTTAAGGAGGTGCTGATCAGAGGCTCTCAGTTCCAGAGGAGGGAACTCCCAACCCCCTCCTCCACCCCAGCCTGCTGGTGGCACCCCGGATCCAGCACCCAGCTGTGCAGCTGATCCCTGGTGCCTCCCACACCACCACAGTCCACCATAGTGGATCAAACAGGGATCCAGATGAGTAGAGAGAAAAGATTCACGAAAGTGAAGCTGCCACCTCGGCCATTCTCCAGGCAGAGATTTGCATTGCCCCACCCACCTATCAGCAGCCTCCACCTCGGTTCCTAAGGTAACGTTGCTAAACAGGAGACAAAGCCCCTCCCCTATGATGAATCAGACAAAGGAAACTAAGCAACGTAGACCTCCCAGGCAGCAGGCTAAAAAAACAAACCCAAACTGCAAGTAAATCTAGCTGCCTGTAATGAAAACAAAGGGGAGAGACTTTAGCCACTCAGGAAAGATTCCAGAGCTAGTCTGATCTCTTATTTTGACTTTTGATTTTATCATTTTGACTGTTTGTTTTGCTCACTTTTGTTTGCTTTCTGACTTACACTATCTGTTTCATAATTTTATTGGTCTGTCTCTGTGTAGCTACCAGTATTCTTTAGGGAATTTTTCTTGCATGTTTTTTTCACTTCTCTTCTTTTTTTCACTTCTGCCTCTTTTTCACCTGTTAGTTGGTATGTATGTCTGTTTTCCCTCTCACTCCCCTTTCTTTCTAACTTCTTATTCATCCCCCCCCATTCCTCCATTATTTCCTCTTTTGTACCTCCTTTTGATCCAGAGACCACAGCTACATACCATTGCATAGACAGATTGTAAGGCAGAGGGAAATAGGTTCCAGTGTGCTCATACACCTGTTGGTGGATGCTGGAAACAGCACATAGATTCTGAATCACAGCTTTCCCCTCAATTAAACCTCAAAACTGCAAAAAGTACAGTCCACACTCCAACCTCAAAAGTGAACAAAGCCAGAGGACCCTCATAAGGAAGAACAGTAAATTGCACAAGCAAAACAAAAGCAACCCCACCTTCCCTGAAAAACAAAATTAAAGAAGGGGAGGGAAAGAGGGAGAGAGAGAAAAGTCTACACAAATGAAGAAAAACCAAAAGAAGAATATGGGTCTCTCCCAGACACCTGGGAGGGCAGACACTGAGAAAACTGACTTCGGAATGCAAACAATGAAGAGCCCCCAGAATGACTGGTCTCAAACTACAAGCCTAGATATCAAGACATTAAAGGAGAGATTAAAAAGAATTGAGGAGAGACAAGAAGAAACTAGAAAGGAGCTGATATCTGAGATAACAGTAATAAAGAACACTGTGAATGAAATAAATAACAAACTGATAAGCATGGAAAGCAGAATTACCCAAGCAGAAGAAAGAATCTCAGAGCTTGAGGATCAAAATATAGAACTAACCCAAACGCTTAAAAACACAGAAAATAAGCTCAAAAAGAATGAACAAAACCTTCAAGAGATGAGTGATTATTTCAAGAGACTGAATCTAAGAGTAATTGGCCTTCCTGAGGCAGAAAGAGACAGAGACCACAGTGGAACAAACTTTCCATGAGATCATTCAAGAAAACTTCCCTTATCTAATCAGTGATGCAAAAATTCAAACACAAGAAATTCAGAGAACCCCTGCAAGACAACAAATGAGAAGATCAACTCCTAGACACAAAATGATTCACCTAAACAAAGTAGGCATAAAAGAAAAAATCCTAAAGGCAGCAAGAGAAAAAGGCCAGATCACCTACCATGGAAGATCAATTAGAATAGCAGCAGATTTATCTACAGAAACCCTGCAAGCTAGGAGAGCTTGGAGCCCTATCCTCAAAGTCCTAAAAGATAAACAATTTCAACCAAGAATAACCTATCAAGTCAAGTTAAGCTTCATCAGTGAGGGAGAATTGAAATCTTTCCCAGATATCCAATCCCTAAGATCTTACACTGCCACCAAACCACCTCTACATGAAACACTTAAGAAAGTACTAAACACAGAAGAAAAGGAAAAAAACAACAACGTTCTTCACAAGAGTACAGGAAAAAGAATAAAATACACATGAACCAACCCCAAAACCAAAAGAAAGAGAAAAAACCAAGTGGAAGAACAACACCTCTATAAGAACTCTATGATAGGGATGAACTCTCACATTTCAATAATTAGCCTGAATGTGAATTGACTAAATGCACCACTGAAAAGACATAGAATGACAAAATGGATAAAATATCACCAGGCAACAATATACTGCCTTCAAGAGACCCATCTCACTAGAAAGGACATGCACAGCCTCAAAGTAAGAGGATGGGAAACAAATTTTCAGTCGAATGGAGCACAAAAGAAAGGAGGAGTTGCAATCCTAATTTCAGACAAAATACCATTTAAGCTCTCAAAAATTAAAAAAGATACAGAGGGCCATTACATAATGATAAAAGGTTCACTCAACCAACAAGAAATATCTACCCTAAACATATATGCACCCAACATAGGTGCGCCAACTTTCATAAAGCAACATCTAGGAAAACTAAAGAAAGATATTGACTCTAACACCATCATAACTGGAGACTTTAATACCCCACTCACAACCCTAGACAGATCATCAGGACAAAAAATCAGCAATGAGATCTGGAACCTCAATGTGACTCTAGACCAAATGGACTTAATTGATACCTACAGAACCCTCCATCCAAAGACCACAGAATACACATTCTACTCATGACTGCATGGAATGTATTCTAATATCGACCACATGCTTGGCCATAAATCAAGCATAAACAAATTTAAAAGGACTTAAATTTTACCATGCACCTTCTCAGACCACAGTGGAATAAAAATAAAAATTAACACCAACAAGGTCCCCCCAAAACACACAAAGACATGGATACTAAACAGTATGATGCTAAACAACTCCTGGGTCAATGATGAAATCAAAACAGAGATTAAAAGATACCTGGAAACAAATGAAAATGAAGAAACATCTTACCAAAATCTCTGGTACACCATGAAAGCTGTAGTAAGAGAGGAATTTATATCCCTACAAACACACATGAAGAAAATGGAAGGAACACAAATTAACAGCCTAACAAGTCACCGAAGGAAGCTGGAAAAGCAAGACCACAAAAACTTTAATTTCAGCAGAAGAATCCAGATCACCAAAATAAAAGCCCAAATCCAGGACATAGAAGACAAAAAGATAATACAAAAAATCAATGAAACAAAAGACTGGTTCTTCAAAAGGATAAACAAGATCAATGGTCCCCTAGCTAGACTGACCAAGAAAAAGAGAGAAAAAAACCAAATAAGCACAATCAGAAACACAAAAAAGGAAGTCACCTCTGATCCTGAAGAAATCCAAAAGATCATTAGAGACTACTACGTGCACTTGTATGGAAACAAATTTGAAAACCTTAAGGAAATGGAGAACTTTCTGACATCACACAACCTGCCTAGGTTGAAAGAAGAAGAAATTGAGACCCTAAATAGACCAATAACAATCAAGGAAGCCTGGCTCAGTGGCTCAATCTGTAACTCCGCGCCTTTGAGAGGCTGAGGTGAGTGGATTGCCTGATCCTGTGGGTTCGAGACCTGCCTGGGCTACTTGGCAAGACCTCATCTCTACAATAAATCAAAAATTAGCCGGGCATGGTAGTGCACACCTGTAGTTCCAGCTACTTGGAAAGCTGAGATGGAAGGATCACCAGCACCCAGCAGACGAGGCTGCAGTGGCTGGGAGTGGCCACTGCACCCCAGTCTTGGTGACAGAGTGAGAATCCAACTCAAAAAAAAGAAAAAAAAACAAGGAAATTGACTATGTAATAAACTACCTACAAAAAATAGCCCTGGTCCAGATGGCTTTCCAGCAGAATTCCACAAGACATTTAAGGAGGAGCTGATACCAATCCTACTGAAGGTATTCCAGGCTATTGAAAAGAATGGAACTCTCTCCCCAAATCATTTTACAAAGCTAACATCACATTGATACCCAAGCCAGATAAAGACCCAACAAAGAAAGAGAACTACAGGCCAATATCTTTGATGAACATAGATGCTAAAGTTCCCAACAAGATCCTGGAGAACCAGATTCAACAACACATCTCAAAAATCATCCATCATGACCAAGTAGGCTTCATACCCAAGATGCAAGGCTGGTTCAACATTCGTAAAACCATAAATTTAATTAAATACATCAACAGATGTCAAAACAAAAACCACATGATTATATCATTAGATGCAAAAAAAACTTTTGATAAAATCCAGCACCCCTTCTTGATAAAAACCCTCGAACATCTAGGCATACAGGGAACACACCTCAAAATAGTGAAAGCCATCTATGAGAAACCCACAGCCAGCATATTCCTAAATGGACAAAAACTGGAACCATTTCCCCTGAAAACTGGACAATACAAGAATGCCCACTCTCACCCCTCTTGTTCAATATAGTATTGGAAGTCCTGGCTAGAGAAATCAGAGAAGAGAAGGCAATGAGGGGTATCCAAATAGGAAAAGAGGAAGTCAAGTTATCTCTCTTTGCAGATGACATGATTGTGTACCTTGAAAACCCAAGAGAATCTGTCAAAAACCTCCTTACACTGATAAAGAACTTTGGCAAAGTCTCAGGATATAAAATAAATGTGCAAAAGACAATTGCATTTCTTTACACCAATAATAAACAAACAGAAACACAAATAAAAACCACAATTCCATTCACAACAGTCACTAAAAAAATGAAATACCTTGACATCTTCCTAACCAGAGACGTGAAAGACCTTTACAATGAAAACTACAAAACACTACTCAAAGAAATCAAAGTTGACACAAACAAGTGGGAAAATATCCCATACTCATGGACTGGAAGAATCAACATTGTGAAGATGTCCATCTTACCTAAGCCAATCTACAGATTCAATGCAATACCCATCAAATTACCAGCAACATTCTTCTCGACCTAGAAAACAACACAGGAATTCATATGGAAATACAAACAACCAAGAATAGCCAGAACAAGCCTCAGCAAAAAAAACAAAGCAGGTGGTATCACATTACCAGACTTCAAACTTTACTATAAAGCTGCAATCATCAGAACAGGTTGGTATTGGTATAGGAACAGGCATATAGATCAATGGAATAGAATTGACATTCCAGAAGCAAAAGCCCAATTTCTCAACCAACTCATCTTCAACAAAGCCTCCACTACCTACCACTGGGGAGAGAAGAACCTATTCAGTAAATGGTGCTGGGAAAACTGACTGACCACATGCAGAAGATTGAAACAATACCCCTATCTATCCCCATACACAAAAATTAACTCCAAATGGATCAGAGACCTAAATGTAAAACCTCAAACCATAAGAACCTTAGAAAATGAAGGATATACCCTCATGGAAATTGGAACTGGCATCCAATTCATGAACAAAACCCAAAACCCACTGGCCATAAGAAAGAAGATAGACAAGTGGGACCTCATTAAACTGACAAGCTTCTGCAAAGCCAAAGAAACCATCAAGAGAGCAGGGAGACAGCCCACAGACTGGGAAAAAGTATTTGCCAACTCCAGGTCCAACAAAGTCTTAACATCTTGGATCTACAAGGAACTCAAATGTGCTGAAGAGAAAAAAACAAACAACCCCATTATAAAATGGGCAAAAGATATGAACAGACACTTCACAAAGGAAGACATCCGAGCAGCCAACAGACACATAAAGAAATGTTCATCCTCGCTAATCATCAGGGAGATGCAAATCAAAACCACACTGAGATACCACCTAACTCCAGTCAGAATGGCAATTATCAATAACTCGAAAAATAACAGTTGCTGGAGAGGGTGTGGCGAAAAGGGAACACTTCTAGACTGTTGGTGGGAGTGTAAACTCATGCAACCTCTGTGGAAAGCAGTGTGGCGATTCCTAAAAGCTCTAAATATCAACCTCCCATATGACCCCGCAATCCCCCTACTGGGAATATACCATGAAGAACTCAAATTGCTCCATAAAAAAGATACCTGCACATGTATGTTTATCGCAGCATTGTTCACAATAGCAAGAACCTGGAAGCAACCATGCTGTCCATCAAAAGAGGACTGGATTTTAAAAAGTGGTACATATACATGATGGAATACTACGCAGCCATAAAAAAGAACAAAATCATGAATTTTGCAGCAACCTGGATGGAACTAGAGTCTATAATACTGAGTGACCTCTCACAGAAACAAAGATCTGACTATCACATGTTCTCACTCATATAGTGGACCTTGAACATCCAATGTAATATTATAAGAAAATGACTGACAGTAGTGGGAAACTATGGGGGGGAAGGGAGATGGGATTAACAGTAATAAATATCTGTCTGGGGATGGGGAGACACCTCTTATCAACAAGGGTGCCAGAACGAAGCATATTTGTATACCTAACCCTTAACTGTACCCCACAATATCATAATAAAAATATTGATTATATAAAAAAATTATATATTCACACAAACACACATACACACACACACACACACACACACACACACACCCTCTTCTAAATTTAGATGAGATTGTTCTAAGCTAAACTTGTGAGTTTTAGAATATAAGATCAGAATATTCATTTTTAAATTTTAAGTGTTGATAGTTAATTGCCTAAAACCATTTAAAATAAAATTTCTTAAAGACTTACATCATTGTGGCCACATGTGGTGGCTCATGCCTGTAATCCCAGCAGTTTGGGAGGCCAAGACGAGAGGATTGCTTAATCCCAGGAGTTAAGACCAGTTTAGGCAACATAGAAAGACTAAAAATTATCCAGACATGGTGGTGTATGACTGTAGTCTCAGCTGCTTAAAGGACTGAGTTGGAAGAAGGAAGGATGCCTGAGCCCAGGAAGTGGGGGCTATTGGTGAGCCATGATCATGCCACTGCACTCTAGCCTGGGCAACAGAGTGAGACCCCGGACTCAAAAAAATCAATCACTGACCTGGCAGTTACACATTCTGTGCAAGAATCAATTCTGGTCTTGTTTGCTGTTGTGTTAGCAGTTTCATGATCCATCAGCTTCTCAGCTAGAGTTCTGGAAATCTGAAAGTCAGTGGTATGACCTTAAAATTACTTAAACAATATCATCAGAAGCCTGTACTCAGAGTACCTGTCTTAGCCCTTCCATGGATCTCAAAGTCAGTCCTTTTTGTTGGAAAGGAATCTTTTTGACCTCTAGCTGATTGCAGACACTTTCAAGAAAGCATTAGAGTGAAGCAATAACTGTCTGTGAATGACAAAATGTAAAATGTCCATGGTTAAAGATAAGAGTTTATCATAACAATTGACAAGGACATTTGGTTGTTTCTGTGGCAGATAACATACAAATAACTGAAATTAAGACTGATAACATTATACCAGGTCATATCATGGATAGAGAGAGTATTGATCAATTTCTAGGAATTTCATACAGTTTCTGATGCAGATTTAAGTAGGTCCTTTCTCCAATGATAATCTCTGGTGATTTAGTCATCTTTCTCTTCTTGGTATGAGAGGGAGACACTTTTACAGATGGTTTCCTTTATAAATGTAAATTTTACTTACAAAGGGGTAATTTTTGCACTATTTTAAAAATTTCTCCTGTACCTGCATTTTCTCAAAATAATCAGCTCCAAATAATCCTATCCTATGCTAAAAAGGCATATTTTGGGGTGGTAGAGTCTGGTCTCCTATGCTGTCTTTCAAAGTGGCTGTGCTATTATATGTTCCACCAGCAATGTCTCTTCTCCTACAATGGTTTCCCTTTTTTTTTTAGAGTTTAGCAGTTCTAACAGGTGTGCGATGCTATCTTATTGCTGTAATTTCACTGTTCCCTAATGCTATGTTGAGCATCTTTTTGTATGATTATTTGTCATCTTAGTATCTTCTTTGGTGAGGTGATTCTTCTGATATTTAACCATTTTATAATTGGGTTATAGTCTTATTGTTGAGTTTTAAGACTTCTTTGTATATTTTGAATACAAATTCTTCCCCAGATATGTATTTTGCTAATATTTTCTCAGTCTGTAGCTTGTCTTTTGCATTCTAAGTTCGAGGACATTTTTAAGTAAATTTCTATGTAAGCTGTAAAGTTTGTATCTACATTTATTTTATTCCCTATGGTTTCCAAGTAACTGTTTCTTCACCGTCTTTGGAAAAGACACAGGACAGTGGGCCCCATTTCCATTTTAATTTCTAAAACTGTGGCACCAGGTGATCTCTGAATTTTCCTTCGGCAGGACAACCAGGAGGGAGTGCACGGCCACCACGTGGGCGCCCAAGGTCCTGCAGGAGGTGAGCCTGCCTTTCTGACCAGGAGGTGCCAAGGACCACCAGTAGGAAGGGAGCTTCCCCCTCAATGCATATTCAGGGACCCTGCCTTGCTTTGTGACGAACTGAGGCTGTGTCCATGGTAAGTCAAATCCCCTGTTCACAGCCCTGACTGCAAGGGACTGGCAGAAAGACTGGCAGGAGGGGTGGACTCGTGTTTAAAACTGGAAACAAAATCCACTCTTTCTCCTGCACCCAAGGTACTTCTCCATGCTCAGACATGGTGGCCACTGATGTGATGTCCACTAATGTAGCATCCACTAATGCAATGTCCAGTTATGAGATGTTCACTGATGTGATGTTCACTGACATGATGTCTACTGATGTAATGTCCACTCACATGTTGCCCACTTTGATGTTCACTGATGCAATGTCCCCTCACATGTGCTCTAATGTGATGTCCGCTAATGTAATGTTTTAGCAGTAGCCTCATAAGAGTAACATGGCATTCAGACTCTTACTGGACAGCTGATGTCACAGTTTCTGCTGACCTGGATCTGAGTGTAGCTCAGCCTCTAGAATGAAAGTCAATATCATCTCAGATTTACTGACATGGTATTGACGTGGTTGCGTGTAAAAGTCAGGTACTTTCCAGTAATTCCGTCCTTACAGGAGACTTGTGACAAAGCACAACATACTCTCCAACCTTTCTCCAGGTTTCTCCTTAGGATCCAGTTTTCTTTCTCTGCATCTTTTTCTGAGACCCTCAGTTTCACAACCTTGGCAGATGTAAAGGGCAGAGGTGACACCAGGTTGGGTCTTTCCATGTTTCCTTCTGAGCAGATTCAGACTCTGCATTCCTGGCAGAACTCCCTGCCTGATTCTGACCTCATTGCAGTCCACGTGGAAGAGCACAGATCCACCCACCTACCACTGGATCTCAACTTATTAGTGGCAAAATACTTAACAAAACCTGAATCTCATCTGTCACTCTCGAGATTTACTTTTACTTGTGGTTTCCCATTGGCCTTAGAACGAGGGCTACAGGACTGACCATGGCCTCCACACGCTGATTTCTCCTGCCTGCTGCCCTCTCCCATCCACCCCAATTGCCTGCAGTCTAGTCTGCTCTCATTTATGGGGACACAGCAGACTCTTAGGTGTCTTGGAGATTTTATGCATGCTCCCTCAGCTCGTCTAACCAATATCCACACTTATCCAATTTGCTAAGTCTTTATCCAGCTAAATCTTTAAAGTCACAGAAGTGTGATAACTAACAGTAGAAAAGTTAATAACATGGTTTTTCTAAAGACAAAAAATTCATTATTTGTTAAATCATTTGTGACAATTTATAAATCAAAGAAATAGTAATCAAATGGAACCAAAGTTCATGTTTAGAGTAATTAGTGAAGAAAAAGAAAAATATTTATTTATACAATAGACAATTAGTAAAGAAAGCTTGGAGATTTAAACAGATGAAATTATTAATGTTTAAGTATTGCTATGCAGTGAGGGGTATCATTATTTTAGAGTTCCAGTATGGAACTTGGGGTAGATACACATTCATGTGTCCAGTGAACCCAATGGCATCCTCTGCCTCCTTCTGCTGAATGGCAAATTATTGACCCATGGAGATTGATGAACAACCTGCCAACGTCACCATAATCTTCAGTCCAGCAGGAAAGTCTTCATATTTCAGAATATCATATCCTGTCATGTCTTATCTTTTCTCATCCAAGAAAGCCTGCTCCTTGAAAATATTGTTAACCTGCTGCTCCTTGGGTGGAGCTAGACAGGAATAATTGTACAACACAAAATTACATGACTCTCAGAAAAGATGATGTAAGAAACACTTGGCAAGGTAAAACAATGTACTAAAAATGCTCATACATGTATTCCCATAAGAACACATATAAGTGTTAATTTAAATGCCAGTCACACCTTGAAACTTGAAATCAAGAGGCCCTAATTATACTCTGAATGTGATGAGAACTCACCGATATCTTAGTTCAGAGCCTGGCTAACTCCTGCATTCACACAATGATCTTTGGTTATGGACTTGGGCCTTGGCATCTCCTGGCATTATATTCTTTGTCTCCAACACAGGGATGCAAGATAACTTATGCAAACCTGAAAACACAAAGATCGCAATATTCATGTATTTTTTGAGGGGAGAGTATTAGAGAATAAAACCCATTTCACATTTGGTGATTACTTCTGAGATAAATTTCAAGTCTCCATTTCTTGCTTTGCTGTCCAATTCTGGAAGCCACTAGTGTATAATAGAGAGTTATTTCTCCTAAGACTGTGGGCTTTGTCCTGAAATGTTAGTGGAGTTACCAGGGCTCATGAAAGCTGTAACTTTGCTCCTTGTTCTTTGAGGAAGAAGTCCTGTGCACAGAGCGTGAAAAATAATACAAGAGCTGAGTATTTTTTATGTAAATTTACTTGAGAAAAATGTTACTATTTTGCCCACTTGGAATTGGTGAAATTTGGTACACTGGCAGTGTTGTGCAATGAGCTATCTAGTTCCAGAGCATTTTCATTACCTCCAAAGGAAACTCAGCACCGATTAAGAAGGTTCTCCTCCCATCCTTGGCAACCACTGATCTGCCTTCTGTCTCTATGTATTTGCCTGTTCTGAATATTCCATATAAATGGACTAATGCTGCATGTGGACTTTTGTATCTGACTTCTTTAACCAAGCAGGTTTTTTCAAAGTCCATGCATGCTGTAGCATATATCATTTTTTCATGTTTTTCTTTGTGATTACATATACATAACATAATGTGCATTATTTAAGCAATTGTTAAGTATATTGTTCTGTGTCATTAACTACATCTTTATTACTGTGTATCCTCGGCCACCATCCATCTCCAGAATGTTTTCCGTCTTCATCAACAGAAAGACTGAACTCATTAAACACTAACTTCCTGTTCTGCTCTTCTATGAGCCCCAGGAAACCACTATTCTACTTTTATTCCCTCTGCATTTGACTATTCCATGTACCTCATATAAGTGGTTATATTTGAGCTTTTGTGCTTGGCTCTTTCCACTTAGCATATTCTCAAGGTTCACTCATGTTGGAGCTTATGTCAGTATTTCCTTTGTTTTTAAGACTGAATACTATGCCATGGTAGGAATGGCCTGCATTGTGTTTATGTATTCAATCATTGATGGCCACTTGTGCTGCTTTAACCTTTTGGCTATTGTGAATAAGGCTGCTGTGAACATGGGTGTACAAATATCTATTTGAGTACCTGCTTTCAGTTCCTTTGGGTAGATACTCAGAAGATGAATCACTGGGTCATACATTAACACCATGTTTAATTTATACAGATTAATGACCTTGTTGTTTTACACCGTGGCTGCACCATTTTACTTTTCTCTTTCCTATTTATGGATGAATAATATTTCAGTTTATGATATATCACATTTTGTTTATCCATTCATTTAGGGTTGTTTTCAACTTTTGGTTATTGTGTGAATAATGGTGCTATGTATATTTATGTAGAATTTTTTGTTTGACCACCTGTTTTCAATTCTTAGGGAATACAGTGAATCCTCACTTAATGTCATTGAAAGATTTTTGAACTCTGCTACTGTAAGTGAAATGATGTATAGTAAAAGAAATTTGGCAGCAGACAGTAGATGTTCTCACTGTTGTCCTGTCCATTGTGCCCTTTACAATGTATCTTGCTTCTAATAAATCTACTTTCTTAGTTCAGAAAGAAAGAAGAAAGAAAGGAAGAAGGAAGGGAGGAAGGAAAGAAAGAAAGAAAGAAAGAGAGAGAGAGAGAAGGAAAGAAATTAATTAATTATGCCATAGGTTAATTGATATAAAGAAGAGTTAGATTCCTAGGGCAATATTTCTGGGCAAAGAAACATCACCCACCAAACCTCTAAATAAAGACTTAAAAAACCTCTAATATTAAACATTGAAATTAATGTGAGCTGTACGTTCATTTAAGAAGGAGTAATACAAACAAGTGACATCATTATTTACCTAATTATTCCAGTTCAAAGTCATGGGTGTTCAGAGTGTATAAGAGCAGCTCAGGGTACAAAGCAGGACACCATTCCATCTCAGGAAGCACTCACACATACTCACACTAACTCAGACTGGGACAATGTAGACATGCACATTCACTTATCGTGCACAACTTCAGGATGTGGGAGGAAACCAGAGTACCTAGAGAAAACTCATGCAGACACGGGGAGAACCTGCAACTCCACATAGACAGTGGCCTTGCCAAAGAATTCATATATTTTTTAAATCAATGTTATAACAATAATGTCGAATGAAATGACATTATTCAAGGACCTGCTATGCACATCTAGAATGCAACTATTGATTCATATGGTAATTCTATTTTTAACATTTTGAGGCAATTATAAACAATGTCACACATAAGCTGAACTATTTTACATCCCACATAGAATGTTTAAGGGTTGTAATTTCTCTGCATCCTTGCCAGCAATTACTATCTTTGATTTTTTTTGTCTTTTTAGTGTATATGAGGGGTGTCTCATTGTAGTTACAATTTGCATGTGCATTATGATAATAATATTATCTTTTCACGTGATTTTGGCCATTTGCATGTCTTTTTAGCTCTTTTTCCATTTTATAATTGGGTTGTTTGTCTTTTGTTGTTGAATCATCAGTTCTTTATATATTGTGGATAACAGATACTTATCAAATTATATAATATGGAAATATATTCTTCCATTATCTGAGTTGTCTTTTCAATTTCTTGATAGTGTCTTGATGAACAAAAGTCCTTAATGTGAGGATGTTTTTCTTCAGTTGTTTGTGCTTTTGATGTCAGATCTGAGAAACCATTGCTAAATCCAGGGTCATGGTGATTTCTATGATTTCTTCTAGATTTAATTTTTTTACTGCTTATATTTAGCTTTGAACCATTTTGAGTTCATTTTTCTATGTGGTGTGAGATAAGGGTACAATTACATTCCCTTGTATGTGGGGAGTCAGTTGTCTAACACCATTTGTTGAATTTAATGATCTCGGTCCTTGTCAAAAATTAATTGACCATTAGAGATATGGGTTGATTTCTAGACTAGAAATTCAGTTCCATTGATCAATATTTGTATCCTTATGCCATTGTCATGCTGTTTTTACCACCATTCTTTGTAGTAAGGTTTGAAATTGGAAAATGTGAGCATTCAAGTTGGCTTTACAATTTCAAGATTGTTTTGATCACTTAGGATCCCTTAAAATTTCATCTGTCAGGATCAGCTTCCCCTTTACAGCCAAAAACATTTTTGGATTTTTATAAGAGTCACAATGATTTTGTAGATTGCTTTGTGTAGTATTGATGTCCTAACAACTATTAAGTCTTCTAATCTTTGAACATAGGGTATCTGTATATTTATGTAGGGTTTTTTGCATTTATTTCAGCAATATTTGGTAACCGTTCATGTTCAAATCTTATACCTTGGTTAAATTTAGTCCTAGTACATTAATACTGCTGATTATTTTTATATAGAATTGTTTTTTAACTTAATTTCATTTTGTTTATTGCTAATATATTGATATATTGCCCTGTAAGCTTTCTTATTTGGTTTACTAGCTTGAAAAATTTTAGGAGGTTTCCTTAGGTGGTGGTTGTTGTTGTTGTTGTTGCTGTTGTTGTTTGTCAGAATCTCATTGTGTTGGCCAAGCTGGAGTGCAATGGCATGCTCATGGCTCCTACAGCCTCAACCTATTGGGCTCAGCCTCCCAAGTAGCTGGAACTATGACTGCATGCCACCACACCTAGCTACTTTTTTTATTTATTGTAGAGATGACATCTTGCCATGTTGCCCAGGCTGGTCTCAAACTCCTGAACTCAGGCAATCCTCTTGCCTTGGCCTCCCAGAGTCCTGAGATTATAGGCATGACCTGCCATGCCTGACCAATGATTTTTTGTATATAAAATCATGAGATCTGTAAATAGTTTTACTTTTACCTTTCACATATAAATGCTTTTTCTTTATTTTTCCTTTCTAACCACTCTCAATAGAACATCCAGTACAATGTTGAATATCATGATGAAAGGGAGCATGTGCTGTAGTCCTATTCCTGCCAGGTGTGAGGTTTCCTGAAGGAGAGACGGAGTAGGTAAAAGAAAGAACTTACAATGAAATAATACACTTGGACACCTGCTTGCAGGACAGATGCCATTTATTGTTAGTTAACAGAGAATTTTTATACCATTCGTAAAGGGGCAAGACAAAGAAAATTCCTTCACCGTACATTATCTTTTAGAAGTTACCACCATCTAGTGGTCTTAGAAGCAACAAACAAGCCAAGAACACTATCTACTTTCAGTCAATGAGTCTTATTCTGAAAGCCAAAAATGATAGTTTTAGTCCAAAGTCCCAAATTACAGTCCTTGAAATGTCTCAAGGAAGTTTCCAAGTGCACATTTCTCCACGTATCAGGAGTTTGTCTCAGGGGTTTCTATGACCTTCAAAGCTTTGTAATCGCAGTTTTCTCTGGTGTTTCTATGTCCTTCAAAGCTTTGTAACCACCTTTCCTGTCCAGGCGTCTTCGTTACTTTTTTCTTATCGTGCAGTGTTTATTTCTAAAGAAAACTCAAAAGAAGCTTTTAGTGATGTTTCCCAGGCCCCCAAGTTTGCTCTCTGTATTTAGTTAATTTATCTTAAAAGTATCCAATTAGTATATTATGAATTCAGTGAAAACCCACTCTATATATGTTAACTTAAAATTTTAACTATTGAATTAAGTAAAAACCTTAACGATTAATCTTCATCCTAAATCTGTGAAAATAGTGTTATAAATCACCTACATAACTCCTAGATAAGTGTTAGAACTTATAATGAATTCATAATGAACTTACTATAAACTTGTGCTTCTAAAAAACCTTATGTCTAAACACTAAACTACATAATTCTAAATCAAATAAGGAGTGAATATACTTATAGTATTTTTTACTCAAGCAAATCTAGTAACTTATAACCAAGTGAAAGAAAGCATTCTTGATGTGCTTCAGAGTTTAACCATTGCATATGTTAGAAAAGGCCAAACGGCATAGTGGGAAATGGAAAAATGAACCATGACATTCCCAGGTTATCTGTGAGTACTTCACGTAAACGTGTTGTTCTCTTCATGCTCGACTGTACAGAATTCTTCGGCCGTATAAACAGCAAAGACGGAAGACAAAAGGGCCTCAGCTGCCCGGACTCACTTTGCGGCCAGGGATCCTCAGCAGACCTGGACTTTGTCAATCAGGCGAGCCTCCAAGGCTAGCTCCCAAATCTCCCCCTTTTTGTTTTTTAATACAAAGCCATGAAATTCTGTGCTTAGTTGAGAGATGTTGTTTTTCAATAATTTGAAGATGACTGGAAGCAAACATAACAGTAGCAAGATTATTCTTCCACAAATTCCCACATTGATTAATATAGACAATAATGATTTTTGATTGATAAATGAAGAAAAATATTTATCAATATTCTAATGGATACATTATCAAAAAGGGGAATTAAGGTGTCTTCTACTCGATTGGCTCGTTTTTTGCGATTCATCCAGGAGCATTGTCCCTAGTTTCCTGAAGAAGGCCTATTGATTTGGCTATTTGGACTAAAATTGGGGAAAAACTTAAACATTGTTATACTTTGCATGGACCTGAAAAGGTCCCTGTTTACACCTTTTCCTTGTGGAACATTATTAGAGATGCTTTGGATCCACAACATGATTTTTCCAAATTCCCTACCAAAATTACTAATGAGGATGCTCCTATATTGGCCTCTAATTTGTCTAAAGCTGTGTCTATAACTCCTCCCTTGGATGACAGTACTCCATCCCCAGGGGATGAGGCTAGTTTGAAAAATGAGGCAGTTAAGCATAATGAGCAAAAGCATCCTGATAATTTAATCAATTTATCTTTGACCCAACCTTCTGATAAGTCTGTGCTGAGGAGGTCCAAGTTCACACCTGGGGATTCCTTCTCGTCTAAGGTGCCTTATGTTGGTGTTAAGGGGGCTAAAAGGCAGGCTGAAATTGTGTTTTTCAATTTTGTTTGATGATGAATTTGAAGACAATGCCCCTCCAGTATGGGAACCATTGCCATACAAACTCTTAAAAGAATTCAGAGACGCTTGCTTCCAGTATGGACCTTTGGCCCGTTATACCTCCACCCTTATGGAACAGTTCACTAACCGTTGGATGACCCGATATGATTGGCAAATGCTTGCTAAATGCTGTTTAATGGGAGGAAATTTTTTGTGGAAAGCGGAGTTTGAGAACCAGGCTAAACAAATGGCTGCCCAAAATAGACAGAATACAGAGACCCCAGACGAAGTCACTGCTGAAATGCTCATGGGGACTGGGGCCTATGAACCCGTGGAGGCTCAAGTGCCAAGAGAGGCCCCATTACAACTTAACATTTGTGCAGCCAGAGCTTGGAAAGCGCTCCCGGCTAGTGCTACCCTGACTACCCCCCTGGGAGAAATTAAGCAGAAGTCTGATGAAAATTATAGGATTTTGTCTTTCGATTACAAAATCGAGGCTGTACGTAGGATAACCATCAATGAGGAAGCAGTCGACATTTTGGTAAAACAATTGGCTTTTGAAAATGCTAACAGTACCTGTCAGGCTCTTATAAGACCTGTCAGGAAGACAGGAAAATTGAGCGATTACATCAGGATGTGCGCTGATGTCAACCCTGCATATGTACAGGGCATGGCAATAGCTGTGGCTCTTAAAGGAGAAACTTATACTCAGTTTGTGCAGGGGATCCAGAGTGGAACTAGTAAGCCTAAGAACAACACTGTCTTAACCTGCTATGACTGCAGACAGCCTGGCCGTATCAGTAGAAACTGTCCATCCAAAGGCCTCAATCTGTCCCAACACTGCCACCTACTGGAGGCTTTCTGCCAAGTCTTTATGCCCTAGATGCCTAAAAGGCTTCCACTGGGCTAAGGATTGCAAATCAAAATTTCACAAAAACGGCACTCCGTTAATGGAAGGACAGCTTATGGTGCCTGAGTTGGGAAACGAATTGAGGGGCCAGCCCCAGCCCCAAGCAACAATAGGGGCAATTTCCACTCTGAATCCATTCATTCCCTTTGTCCCATCTCAGAGCTCATCAGAGCAACCCCAGGGAGTGCAGGACTGGACCTCTGTTCTCCACCTCAACAATATTAACACAGGATATTTCAGTTACCCCAATTCCAACAGGGGTGAAAGGCCCTCTCCTGGATGGGATAGTGGGGATTATTCTGGGAAGAAGTTCTTTGTCTCTTCAGGGAGTTTCTGTCATTCCTGGAGTTGTGGACTCTGACTATACAGGAAAAATTCAAGTGCTTGTGGCTCCACCTAGTAAGACTGTGCAGTTTAACAAAGTCAGAGAATAGCTCAGTTATTGCTCTTACCCTATCATAAGATGGGAAAGTCTCTGACTAACAAGCCTAGGAGAGACTCTGGATATGGGTTGAGTGATTTTGCTTTTTGGCTTCAGGAAGTCACTACTTCTAGACATTTAAAAGATTTGTTTATTCAAGGAGTTAATATCAATGGCTTGCTGGATACTGGGGCAGATGTTGCTTGTATTGCTGGAAAAGACTGGCCTTCTTCGTGGCCAACCCAAGTCACCTCCTCAGGGCTTGTTGGTATTGGTAAAGCACCTTCTGTGGCTAAAAGTTCGCAGATTTTAAATTGGGCAGATGATCAATCATCGGGGACTTTTTTTTCCTATGTCATACCTTCTATCCCTATTACACTCTGGGGACGAGACATTCTCACTCAGATGGGCACGCTTTTGTATAACCCAGATGACAGACTGTCAGCGCAGATGGTGCAAATGAAATATGATCCCTCTAAGGGTCTGGGAAAGGACAGGACAAGGAATAAAGGAACCTGTTGAGGTTATAGAAAAGAAAGACCAGTCTGACATTGGCTATTCAAATTTATCCTAGAGGCCACTGTTCTTCAAGCTGTGGACCCTATTGTCTGGAAAACTAATGAACTGGTTTGGGAGGATCAATGGCCTATGCCATCAGAAAAACTCAAGGCAGCTAAGGATGTAGTGCAGCAGCAACTGGAAGCTGACCATATAGAGCCTTCTACTAGCCCTTGGAATACCCCTATATTTGTTGTAAAAAAGAAATCTGGCAAGTGGAGACTTTTACAAGATTTAAGAGCCATTAATGCCACTATGGAGACCATGGGGGTGTTACAGCCTGGGCTGCCATCTCCGGTTGCTATTCCTGCAAACTTTAACATCATAGTTATTTACAAGATTGCTTTTTTACTATACCTTTAAGTTCTGAGGATTGCAAAAGATTCGCATTTAGCCTCCCTTCTCAGAATTTTAAACAGCCTTGCCAGAGGTTTCAGTGGAAAGTCCTGCCACAAGGAACGAAAAATAGCCCTACCTTGTGTCAAAAATATGTTGATGCTGCTTTACAAGATATTAGGTATCAATACCCTGACCTTTATCTGGTGCATTGTATGGATGACATTTTACTAGCCCATCAAAATCGTGCTCTTTTGCATGACATTTCAAATGATACAGTGACAACTTTGACAAGCTGTGGTTTGAAAATTTCTCTTGAAAAAATTCAAACCAGTCCACCTTTTACTTATCTTGGCCGAGTGTTGCACACTCAGACAGTGAGTCATCAGCCTTTGCAGCTAAGAAAAAAATCATTTAGTGACTTTAAATGACTTTCAAAAATTATTAGGAGATATTAATTGGCTAAGACCTTATTTGCATATAACTACTGCAGACTTAAAGTCTCTTTTTAATATATTGCAGGGGGATTCCTCCCCCACCTCTAAAAGAGTCTTAACATACAAGGCAGAAAAGGCCTTAATTCTTGTAGAGAAGGCCATTGAGTCTCAAAAGGTGAAAAGAGTAAATTACAAATTTACCATGGAAATTAATTGTGTTGGCTACTTTTCATACTCCAACAGGGTGCTTGTGGCAGGAAGGACCTATGGAGTGGTTACATTTACCAGCCTCTTCTAAAAAGGTTTTGGCATCTTTTCCTTATTTACTGGCTTTGTTAATAACTAAAGGTAGACAGAGAAGTGTGGAATTGTTTGGGAAGAATGTGGACAATATTGTCTCATATGACAAAACTCCGTTTCAAACCTTGTTACAGACCAATGATGATTGGCAAGTAGCTTTAATTGATTTCAGGGGACAAATCTTGTTCCATTTGCCTAAAAATCCATTGTTGCAGTTTGTAAAACAAAACCCCATAATTTTTCCTCGCAGCTGTTCCCTAGTTCCCCTGAAGGGGGTGGTCTTGGTCTTTACTGATGGTTCATCTAATGAGAAAGCGGTGACAATAATTGATGATGAGCCCCATGTTGGACGCCACTTGCCAGAGTCCTGCTCCTACCGGGTGTGAGGTTTCCTGAAGGAGAGAAGGAATAGGCAAAAGAAAGAACTTACAACGAAATAATATACTTGGACACCTGCTTGCAGGACAGATATTTATTGTTAGTTAACAGAGAACTTTTATACCATTCGTAAAGAGGCAAGACAAAGAAAATTCCTTCACCGTACATTATCTTTTAGAAGTTACCACCATCTAGTGGTCTTAGAAGCAACAAACAAGCCAAGAACACTATCTACTTTCAGTCAATGAGTCTTATTCTGAAAGCCAAAAATGATAGTTTTAGTCCAAAGTCCCAAATTACAGTCCTTGAAATGTCTCAAGGAAGTTTCCAAGTGCACATTTCTCCACGTATCAGGAGTTTGTCTCAGGGGTTTCTATGACCTTCAAAGCTTTGTAATCGCAGTTTTCTCTGGTGTTTCTATGTCCTTCAAAGCTTTGTAACCGCCTTTCCTGTCCAGGTGTCTTCATTACTTTTTTCTTATTGTGCAGTGTTTATTTCTAAAGAAAACTCAAAAGAAGTTTTAGTGATGTTTCCCAGGTCCTCAAGGTTGCTCTCTGTATTTAGTTAATTTATCATAAAAGTATCCAATTAGTATATTATGAATTCAGTGAAAACCCACTGTTAACTTAAAATTTTAACTATTGAATTAAGTAAAAACCTTAACGATTAATCTTCATCCTAAATCTGTGAAAACAGTGTTATAAATCACCTACATAACTCCTAGATAAGTGTTAGAACTTATAATGAATTCATAATGAACTTACTATAAACTTGTGCTTCTAAAAAACCTTATGTCTAAACACTAAACTACATAATTCTAAATCAAATAAGGAGTGAATATACTTATAGCACTTTTTACTCAAGCAAATCTAGTAACTTATAACCAAGTGAAAGAAAGCATTCTTGATGTGCTTCAGAGTTTAACCATTGCATATGTTAGAAAAAGCCAAACGGCATGGTGGGAAATGGAAAAATGAACCATGACATTCCCAGGTTAGCTGTGAGTACTTCACATAAATGTGTTGTTCGCGCACCTGGACTTTGTCCATCAGGCCGGTCTCCAAGGCTGGCTCCCAACAAGCATGTATGTCATGTTACTGATTTGGGGAGTAAAGATTAGATTAAGGTCACCACAATGGAGATGACGGTTGTTATGAGTTTTGTATAAAGGCCTTTTATTGTGTAAGGATATTCTTATCCCTAGTTTGTTGGGTGTTTTTATCATTAAATATTGTTGGATGTGGTTTAAAATGCATTCTACATTAATTGAAGTAGAAATGTGATATTCTGAGTTTCTAATGTATTGCAAGGATGGCTTTGGCACATTGAACCACCCCTTGATTTTCTGGGAGAAGAACCTCTTGTTATTGGGTTTAATCCTTGCAATGTGCTAATTCAATCTTATTGTGTTAAAATATATTACATCTATAATTATAACAGATTTTATTCCTAGTTTTCTATTCTTGTGATGGCATGTCTTTCTGTGATTTAGTTTAAATTGGGATAAAGATTTGGAAGGGGCTGATTTAGTGTTCAGAGTGCTAAGAAAGGTTTACAAGTTAAAACTTAATGCAGAGAGACTTGAAATATAAGGTGTTATGATGGGGTTGGAAATGAAATTGTAGAAAGTTGTTAGAGATAAAGTAAGTACTGAGAGACAGGTTAGGGTAAGTGCTAAGGTAATAAGTGTGATGAGTTCAGGTTACATTAAGGTTTAGGGTTAGGGTTAGAGTTAGCATTAAAATTTGAGTTTGAGGTTATGGCTAAGAGGTTAGATAGTAGGGTTATTGGTGAAGGTTAGTGTTCTGGTTGCAAATTAAGGTTTAAAAGTTTGAGTTAAAATTGAGGTTAGGGTTAAGGTAAAATAGGGCAATAGTTTAGGGTTAGGATTAGAGGTAGGTATGGATTCATTTTAGACTTATGATTTAGGGCTTAGAGTTAGGGGTTGGGTTAAGGATAAGGGTTAAGGTTAAAGTTAGAGGAATGGGGGTTAGAGAATTGGAGGGTTAGGGTTTTAGAATTAGGGTTAAATTTTAGAGTTAGGGTTGGGGTTAAAGTTAGAGTTTAAGGCTTAGGATTTAGGATTAGGGGTTAGGGGCAGGGTTGGAGTTGAGGTAAGGGTGGGATAAGGGTTAGAGTTAGGGTTGAGGGTTAGGGTTTAGGAATTATGGATTAAGGTTTAGGGGTTAGTGGCTAGGGATAGGTGTTAGGGGTATGGTTTAAGATTTAGGGGGTAGGGTTTGAGGTTTGGGGTTTAGGGTTAGGGTTCAAGTGTTCAGGTTTGGGGTATGTGTGCTGGGTTTGCTTTTAGGGGTTCTGGGTTCAGGCTCATGGTTTGATGTTTGGGTTAGGGTTTAGGGGTTAGAGTTAGGGGTTAGGGTAAAGGTTAGGGGTTTGAGGTTAAGGTAGGAGTTGGGGTTAGGGCTTGGGGCTGGGGTTATGGTTAGGGGTTGGGGCTGGGATTAGGGGTTCAGGGTTGGGGATAGTGTCTAGGGCTAGGGCCTTGGGCTAGGGTTTAGGGGTTAGGGTTAGAGGTTAGGAATTATGGGCTAGGGTGAGGGTTGAGGGGTAGGGGTGAAGGTGAGGGGTGAGGGGAGTCATGCAGGGCTAGGGATGGGGGTGGGTCAAGGAGTGGGTGTGGGTGTAGGAGGTTGTGGTGAGGGTTGGGATTGGTGTTAGGGCTAGGGGTTAGGGGTTTAGCATTAGGTATTTTGAGTTAGGGGTTTAGGATTAGAGTTAGGGGTATAGGATTATATTTAGGGGTTTAGGGTTAGGTTGGGGTTATGGTTTAGGTTTTAGTGTCAGGGTCAGGTCAGGGCAGGGTCTGGATTGGGATTATATTTTGTAGGATCAAGGTCTAGATTTGTTGCCCAGGGTGAATTCCACCTTCTGGTCTCAAGCAGTTCTCCTATCTGGCCTCACAGAATGCCTGGATTACAGGCATGAGCCATTGTGCCCAAATCCTTTCTCTTTGTGTTGTTTTTGCCATTTCATCTACCAGTCCCACTCCTTAGAAAAATGGTACTTACTAACCTATTCACTATCCTACACAGGATACAACAGGGTCCAGTGTATCTGGGAGCTTGTAGTGTTAACTCTACCACCCAGAGTTCATGGGCTGATTGGGTTGACCTGGAAGATACTCAAGATGCAGATGGTGCTAAAGCATAAACCCCTTCCCACCCTGTGAACAAAGGAAACAAGTTTGCACCCAACATCACTGAGGAGATGATTCAACCCCAAAGCAACTATTGTCTGTGGGACTCCTTCAGAGAAAATGACTATACAGTTGACTACAGTCACGTGCTTAGAATCAAGTGTTGACTTTAACACACACAAAAAAAAACTCCCCAGAATTCTAAGATAAGATCATTCTGTTGCCAAATCCCTGGAGGCCATTGATCATTTTCCTTTGACTAATACTCCCATTCAGAGTGAGATAACCCTTCATGAAAACATGAGGGCCATTTTATTATGGCAAATAAAATCCATAATTGTCCACATATTATGGTTTCTAATTCATAAATTTCATATTAAATTCAATTTTTCTTTCCTCTGAGTTTTGTTATTATATAATCTCTACTCTAAGAATATTGTAAGTGTTTTACATGTACTTTTACAACAACTCTATGAAGTGCTTTATTTGTGTGTGTGTGTGTGAGTGTGTGTGTGTGTGTGTGTGTGTTTTACACGTGAGCATAGGTTTGGCACAGGAAGGCTATATGACATTTTTAAAGTCACCTCTGGGCCAGGAAAAGTTGCTCATACCGGTAATTCCACCACTTCAGAACACCAGGTGGAAGAATTGTTTTAGCCCAGAGGTTCAAGATTAGCATAGGCAACATAGAGAAACCTCATATCTACCAAAAGAAATATAAAAAATACATATCTAACAAAAAATTAGCCAGGCATGGTGGTACACACCTGTACCACCAACTACTCAGGAGGCTAAGGCAGAAGAATCACCTGAGTCTAAAAAGTGGAGACTGTGGTGAGACATGATCATGTCACTGCAGTCCAGCCTGGGTGGCAGAGTGAGAGTCTGACTCAAAAAAATAAAATTAGAAAGTCACAGATGGCCGGGTTCAATGGCTCAGACTGTAATCCCAGCACTTTGGGAGGCCAAGGTGAATGGACTACCTGAACCCACAAGTTCGAGACCAGCCCAAGAAACTTGGCAAGACCTCATCTCTACAATAAATCAAAAATTAGCTGGGTGTGGTAGTGTGTGCCTATAGTTCCAGCTACTTGGAAGGCTGAGGCAGAAGGATCACTGGAGCCCAGCAGGTCGATGCTGGGGTGGCTGTGAGCATACCACTGCATTCCAGGCTAGGCAACAGAGTGAGACTCCAACTCAAAAAAAAGAAAGAAAGAAAGTCACAGGCAAAGAGAGATGCTTAAAGAAAGCAAGAATAAATTGATGTATCATCTATAAGGGTGCTTCTATGAGATTATCAGTGGATTTCTCAGGAGAAACCCTGCAGGCCAGAAAGAGTTTGAGTTATATAGCAAACATACTGAAAGAATAAAACTACTCAACAATACTAATCCAGAAAAATTGTCCTTCAAAATGAAAAAAAGACTTTCAAAATAAACAAAAACTTTAAAAAGTTAATTGCCAATAGACATCTCCTACAAGAAATGCTAAAGGAAGTTTGTCCCATTGAATAATAAACTGATTCTAGAAAGCATTAAAAAATCAATTAAAAGTATAACTTTTTACAAATGGTATACAAGGGGGATCTTAAAAGCCCACAATTATCTTTTTGGAGGGTAGGTCCCTTGTAGTACAGGCTTTCCTGCTAAGCAAGTGTTCTAGAAACTCATTGGCATCAGTGTATCAGCTAGAGTTTTTGTGAAAGTTTGCACTGAGGAAAAAATGTAGTGAGTTGTGGCAAAGAGGTGACTGGTTCTTCAACCATGACAATGTAATTGCCCACACCATGCTGACTGTTCATAAGTTCCTGACCAAAAATGATGAGAACCCAAGTCCCACCATTTCAATTTACCCAATCTCTCCCCAAATGATGCTTTTTTGTTTCCCTGTGTGAAACAAGTCCTCAAAAGAAAATATTTTGTCAACGTGGAAGAGGTGAAACAAAAAACAGTAGAAGCACTGAAAGCCAACAAAATTGACAAGTTCAAAAGCTATTCTCATCAGTAGAAAAAGCATCTCAATAAGGTATATTGCATCAAACAGACAGTACTTTGAAGATGACCGATGTTCAAACAAGAATATACAATATTTTATAAATAAATACTGGATTTTGGGGGTCTACATTATATGCATACACAAATACAATTCTGTAGAATCATAATGATGGTGCAGGCAATTTATCATTCTGCTGTAGAATTTAAAGACAAAAGCAAAAAAAAAAAAAAACTTAAAACAGCCATAAACTTCTGCTAACAAATACAGAACAGAAAAATATATAAATGGTGACATCAATAACAAAGTAGAGGGGCAATGCAAAAAGGAGGAATTTTGTGTGCAACTGACATTAGTCACGTGGCTACCAGTTTAGTATACATTGTTGTAAATTTAAGATATTTATCATGTTCCCATAGTATCCACAAAGAAAATATCTATAGAAAAACACAAAAGGAAATGAGAAAGGAATCAAAGCAAGCCACTATAAAAATTAATAAAATGCAAGGAAGGCAGTAAAAGAAAAAAAGGTGAACACAAAAGCTACAAAGAAAAACAAAACCAAAAATGATTACCAAAATGGTAATAGTTAAGTTTGTTCCTTACAGATATCTCTTCAAATATACATAAAGTAAACTTCCCAATCAACATATCTTGGTCAAAGGTATTAAGAAATAAGATTCAACTTACACTGTCTATAAGAGAGTCACTTAAATCTAAAGATGCAAACTGGCTGAAAATGACAGGATGATGATGTAAAAAAACTATCACAAGACGCAAATAATTATATTATATAATTATAAAAGTGGTCAATTTACTAGCACTCTATAGCAGGTATAAATCTGTATGCAACTAATATCAGGGTTCCCAAATATATGAAGCAAATATTGGCAAAATAAAGCAAAAAATATACAACAACACGATAACTGTAAAAGAATTCAAGGAGAGGCGGAGAAGATGGAGACCAAGCCAGTCAGACTATGCGAGTCCCCATGTGAGCGAGTCAGTGTATGGAAAATTTTGTGTATGTGCTGGTGAGTGAGTGGCCGTGTGAGTGGCTGACTGAGTGAGGGCTAGGGAGCTAGCAGCCAGGGCTCTCCTGGTGCAGTGGCTGGTGCCACAGCATCTGGGCTTGGACCCTAGTGATTCCCAGGATGCAGAAGCTGAGTGCCATTTTCTCTTTCTTTTCTTTTCTTTTTTTTAAATCAACAAACCCTCCCTGGAAAGAAAACACTGGGAGAGAATGTCTAATTGGGGTTCATGAGTGGATGGTCAGGCCCCTGGTACAACAGCAGGTGCTGCAGCTTCTCTAATTCATCCCTAGCTCTTTCTGGGTCACAGAAGTGAAGCACCATTGTTTTTTAAAATGGACAGAAGTTTTCCTTTGGAAAAGTGGTGGAGAGACACTATTGCCCCAGGTGCTCCCTCACCATTGAAGCAGGAGAGAGACTGCTCTGGGCTTTGCCTCATCACTTCAGCACCCTTCAGGGTGCTAGACAGAGCTGCGGACAGAGTCCAGAGGCAAGTTCCCATGGAAGAGCACAAGAGAGGCACCCCACCACCATATTGAAGGTGGGACAGGAAAGTGCTCCAACTTGTTCACCACAGACCAACAGATCCAATCTCTGTGACTGGCAGATCAACTACTCAGGGCTTGATCGTGGCACAAAGGGAATATCCTGAGAGCACAAACTTCAGAGGGACCTGACAAGTGCTGAGTTTCAGATGCCCCACCCCCTATCCTGATCCAGCTGTGGGGCAAAAGGTGTGGCCAGAAAAGGAGAAGGAAGAACTCCAAAGAGATCAGTGGTGAGTCCAGGGCTGACCCAAACCCTCTCCTTCCCAGCAATCTTCCGAATGTCAGACCCACACAGCTGGGTCACAACTGAGAGGGACAAACCCAGACCTGCACTGCCCCATGAGCTCCACCCAGCTCTGCACAGCCTCCAGCTTAGGACTTAAGAACAAAGAAAGAAAAAGATGCCTAAGCAGCATGTGACATGCCAACATACAGCACCCAGCAATCTCACACTCTGCCTCCCCCAGCTGGACCTGGCTGCAGTAGAACCTGAGATCATCTGGAGCCCTGTGACCAGGCAGAGACCTGCAGTGCCTCACCCATCCAGTGCTGCCCAACCTCCAACTTGGGATCTAAGACCTCATGTTTGTGTAAGGGAATAGTATATCATAAGGAGGTTGGTCAGCTTGTGTCTGTATGATTGTATGTCCTAGTTTGTTTGTTGTTGTAGCTGTTGTTGTGGTTTTTGATTGTTTTTGTTTTTGTTTTCTCTTACTCTTATCTATCTTCAGGTCTATTTTCATTTATTAGCAGGTACCTTTGTCTGTTTTCCCTTTTACTCTCCTCTGTTTCCACCTTCCACTTCCCTCCTCCCTGTCCATTTCTTTCCCTTTTCTTACATCATTTTATTTCAAGTAGCAAACCAATACCCCCACTTCATGAACAGACTACAAGGCAGTGGGAAGCAGGATCCAGCATATCCATATACCTGTTAGTGGATACTGGGATCTGCAGATAAATTTTGAATCACAGCTCCCCCCTCAAATAAATCTCAAAGCCTCAAAAGGTATAACCCCCAACCTACAGTCCAGTTTCAGAACTGAACAAAGCCAGAGGATTCACATAAGGAAGAATAGGAGATTGAGCAAACAGAATCAAAAGCAACCCCGCCTCCCTTGAACAACAGATTTAAAGAAGACAGAGGGGGAAAAAAGGAAAAAGTGGGGGGCAAATCTACACAAATGAAGAAAAATCAAAAGAAGAAAATAGGCCTCACACAGACCCCTGAAAGATCAGATATAGAGAAAACAGACTTTGGAATGCAAGCAATGAAGAACCCCCAGAATGACTGGTCACATACTACAAACTCAGATATCAAGACATTAATAGAGAGAATAAAAAGAATGTAGGAGAGACAAGGAAAAAATAGGAAGAAGTTGATAACTGAGATAACAGCAGTAAAGAATACTGCTGTGGTTGAAATAAATAACAAACTAATAAGCATGGAAAGCAGATTTAACCAAGCAGAAGACAGAATCTCAGAACTTGAAGACCAAAATATAGAACTAAACCGAACTGTCAAAAATAGAAAAGTAGCTTAAAAAGACAGAATAAAACCTTCAAGAGATGAGCGATTACATCAAGAGAACAATCCTAAGAGTAATTGGACTTCCTGAGGCAGAAAGAGAGACAGAGAGCACCTGGAACAAACATTCCATGAAATTATTCACCTCATCAGTGATGCAAAAATTCAAAAACAAGAAATTCAGAGAACACCGGCAAGACAACAAATGAGAAGACCAACTCCTAGGCACATAATAATCCACCTGAGCAAAGTAAGTAAAAAAGAAAAAATCCTAAAAACAGCAAGAGAAAAAGGTCAGAATACCTACCAGGAAAGACCAATCAGAATAGCAGTAGATTTATCTACAGAAACACTTCAGGCAGAAGAGCTTGGAGTCCAATATTCAAAGTTCTCACAGATAAATAATTTCAACCAAGAATAACCTACCCAGCCAAACTAAACCTCTTCCGTTATGGAGAATTAAAATCTTTCCCAGACATCCAATCCCCAAGAACTTATGCTGCCTCCAGACCACCCAAACAAGAAACTCTTAAGAAAGTATTAAACACAGAAGAAAAGGGAAAAAGAACAACAATGTTCTTCACAAGACTACATGAAAAAGATTGAAAACACACATGAACCAACCCAACAAACCAAAAGAAAGACAACAAACAAACAAGTACAACAACAACTCTATAAGAACATCATGACAAAGATAAACCCTCACATTTCAATAATTAGCCTAAATGTAAATGGACTAAATGCACCACTGAAAAAACAGAATGGCAAAATGGATAAAATATCATGAGGCAACAATATATTGTCTCCAAGAGACTCATCTCACCAGAAAGGACACTCACAGACTCAAAGTAAGAGGATGGGAAACAAATTTTTAGGTAAATGGAACACAAAAGAAGGCTGGAGTTGCAATCTTAATCTCAGACAAAATACCCTTTAAGCTATCAAAAATCAAAAAAGATGAAGAAGGTTACTATATAATGATAAAAGATTCAATCCATCAACAAGAAATATCCATCCTAAACATATATGCACCTAACATAGGAGCACCAATGTTCATAAAGCAGCTTGTAGGCAAACTTAATGTCCACTCAATGAACAAAAAATATACATTATACTCAACACCACATGGAATGTACGTACTCCAGATTGGCCACATCATTGGCCATAAATCAAACATAAACAAAAGTCATAAGGTTGAAACACTGCCATGCACCTTTTCAGACCACAGTGGAATAAAAATAAATATCAACACCAACATTTCCCCAAAACCCACAAAGACATGGACACTAAACAGCATGATGCTGAACAACGACTGAGTCAACACTGAAATCAAAGAAGAAATTGAAATATTCCTGGAAACAAATGAAAATGAAGAAACATCCTACCAAACCTCTGAGATGCCCTGAAAGCAGTTCACAGAGGGGAATTTATATCTCTATGAGCACACATCAAGAAAATGGAAAGCCAGGCTCAGTGGTTCAGCCTGTAAAACCCGCACCTTTGGGAGGCTGAGGTGAGTGGATTGCCTGAGCCTGCAGGTTCGAGACCCACCTGGGCAGCAAGACCTCATCTCTACAATAAATCAGAAAATCAGCTGGGCATGGTAGCACATGCCTATAATTCTGGCTACTTGGAAGGCTGAGGTGAAGGATCGCAGGAACCCAGCAGGTCGAGGCTGCAGTGGCCAGGAGCAGCCACTGCACTCCAGTCTGGGCGACAGAGTGAGACTCCAACTCAAAAGAAAATGGAAAGATCAGAGAAGTTGAGAGCCTAACAAACCACTTAAGGGAGCTGGAAAGAGAAGACCACCAAAGCCCTAACTTTAGCAGAAGAATCCAAATCACAAAAATAAGAGCCCAAATATGGGATATAGAGGACAAACATATCATAGAAAACATCAGCAAAACAAAAAACTGGTTCTTTGAGAGAATTAAAAAGATTGATGGGCCCCTAGCCAGAATGAACAAGAAAAAAAGAGAATAATCCCAAATAAACATAATCAGAAATACAAAAGATCAAATCACAACTGACCCTGAAGAAATACAAAAGATTTTCAGAGATTACTATGTACACCTATATGGAAACAAACTTGATAACCTAGATGAAATGGAGGACTTTCAGACATTACACAACCTACCCAAGTTGAAACAAGAAGACATTGAGACACTAAATAGACCAATAACAACCCAGGAAATTGACTCTGTCATATGAAAACTACCTACAAAAAAAAAAAAATCCCTGGACCAGATGGCTTTCCAGCAGAATTCTACAAAATGTACAAGGAGCTGATACTAATCCTATTGAAAGTATTCCAGGCAACTGAGAAAGATGGAATTCTCCCCAAATCATTTTACGAAGCTAACATTACACTGATACCCAAACCACGAAAGATGCAACAAAGAAAGAGAACTACAGGCCAATATCACTTATGAACATAGATGCAAAAATCCTCAAGATTCTAGCAAATC
The DNA here is from genome assembly GCA_027257055.1 of Cephalopachus bancanus. Lineage (NCBI taxonomy): Eukaryota > Metazoa > Chordata > Mammalia > Primates > Tarsiidae > Cephalopachus > Cephalopachus bancanus. Next base: position 2,737,809 of record JAPVLO010000007.1, read on the forward strand.
AGATCCAAAAACACATCTCAAAAATCATCCACCATGACCAAGTAGGCTTCATCCCCAGGAGGCAGGACTAGTTCAACATTCACAAGACCATAAATGTAATTAAATAATGAACAGATGTAAAAATAAGAACAACATGATTATCTCACTAGATGCAGAAAAAGCTTTTGATAAAATCCAGCATCTCTTCTTGATAAAAACCCTCAAACACCTAGGTATAGAAGGAACATACCTCAAAATAGTAAGTGCCATTTACAACAACCTAACATATTGCTAAATGGACAGAAACTAGAAACATTTCCCCTAAAAACTGGAACAAGACAAGGCTGTCCACTCTCATCCCTCTTGTTCAATATTGTGTTGGAGGTCCTAGCTCAGGCAAATAGACAAGGGAAGGAAATCAGGGGTATCCAAATTGGAAAAGAGGAAGTCAAGTTATCCCGCTTTGCTGCTGATATGATCCTATACCTTGAAAATCCAAGAGAATCTGTCAAAAATCTGCTTGCACTGATAAAGGACTTTGGCAAAGTCTCAGGGTACAAAATAAATGTGCAAAAGTCATTTGCATTCCTATATACCAACAACAAGCACCCAAATAAAAAGCACAATCCCATTCTCAATAGCCACCAAAAAAATGAAATACCTTGGCATCTTCCTAACCAGAGAAGTGAAAGACCTTTACAATGAGAACTACAAAATGCTACTCAAAGAAATCCAAGAAGAAACAAACAAATGAAAAAATATTACATGCTCATGAATAGGAAGAATCAACATTGTTAAAATGTCCATCCTACTGAAGGCAATCTACAGATTCAATGCAATACCCATTAAGTTACCAACATCATTCTTCTCAGACCTGGAAATGACAATATAGAAATTCATATGGAAACATAAGCGACCACAAATACCCAAAACAATCCTTAGCAAAAGAAACAAAGCAGGAAGTATTACACTTCCAGACTTCAAACTTTACTATAAGCCTACAGTAATCAAAACAGCCTGGTATTGGTATAAGAACAGGCACATAGACCAATGGAACAGGATAGAGATTCCGGAAGCAGAGCCTCAGTTCCTCAACCAACTCATCTTTGACAAAGACTCTAACAACAATCACTAGGGAGAGGAGAACCTATTCAGTAAACGGTGTTGGGAAAACTGGCTGACCACATGCAGAAGATTCAAACAGGACCCCTATCTATCTCCATACACAAAAGTTTAAATGGATCAAAGACCTAAATGTAAAACCTCAAACTATAAGAATCTTAGAAAATGCAGGAGACACCATTATGGAAATTGGAACTGGCAACCAATTTCTATTCAGAACCCTAAAGGCCAATACCTTAAGAAATAAGATAGACAAGTGAGACCTCATCAAACTAATGAGCTTCTGCAAAGCAAAAGAAACCATCCAGAGAGCAGGGAGACAGCCCACTGAATGGGAAAAAAAATATTTGCCTATATATCTGACAAAGGTCTAACATCTAGGATCTACAAGGAACTCAAACACAAAAGGAAAAAAAAAACAGCCCCTTTAAAAAGTGGACAAAAGACATGAATAGACACTTCTCAGAAGAAGATATACAGGCAGCCAACAGACACATGAAAAGGTGTTCAGCCTCACTCATCATCAGAGAAGTGCAAATCAAAACTACATTGAGATACCACCTAACCCCAGTAAGAATGGCCACCATTAAACAAACAAAAACAGATGCTGGCAAGGATGTGGAGAAAAAAGAATTCTTCTACACTACTGGTGGGAATGCAAACTAGTGCAACCTCTTTGGAAGACAGTGTGGTGATTTCTGAAAGAACTATAAATTGACCTTCCATATGACCCAGCAATTCCCCTATTGGGAATATACCTGGAGGAACTCAAATCATCTACAAAAAAGATACCTGCACATATATGTGTGTTGCAGCTCTATTCATAATAGCAAAAACATGGAACCAACCATGTTGCCCATCAAAGCTGAACTAGATAAAGGAAATGCGGTACATATACACAATGGAATATTATGCAGCCATAAAGAAGGATGAATATATGGACTTCGCTACAACTTGGATGGATTTGGAGTCGATCAGACTCAGTGACCTATCACAGAAACAAAGAACAGAGTACCATATGATCTCACTCATAAGCAGACCTTGAACAATTATAATACTGTAAGAAAGTATTTGACAGTAATTTGAAACTGTCAGGGGAGGGGAGTGGACTTGGCAGTTGAAGGAAACTGCTAGGGGAGGGAAGGGCATACCTCATCAACAAGGGTACCTGCATAATCAATGTTTGTGTACCTAACCCTGAATTGTACCCCACATCTTCATAATAATTTTTTTAAAAGAATTCAATACTCCACTTTTTTTTTTTAATTTGGAGTCTCACTCTGTCGCCCAGGGTGGAGTGCAGTGGCATACTCACGGCCACTACAACCTCCACCTACTGGGTTCAGGTGCTCTTTATGCCTCAGCCTTTCAAATATCTGGAACCACATACATGTGCCAACATGCCTGGCTAGTTTTTGATTTATTGTAAAGATGAGATCTCACCAAGTTGCCCAGGCTGGTCTTGAACACACCTGGGCTTGGGCAATACTCTCACCTTTGCCTCCCAAAGTGGTGGGATTACAGGTATGAGCCACTGTGCCCAGCAGTACTCCACTTTCAATAATGAACAGAAATGCCAGATAAGAGATCAATAAGAAAACAGAACTTGAACAACACTGAGACCAATTAAACCTAAAGGACTTATACAGAACTCTCCAACTGACAGCAGCAGAATACACAATATATTCAATTGCACATGGTACACTCTTCAAGATAGACAATGTATTAGGACACAAAACAAGTTTTATCACATTCAAAAAGACTGAAATTATACAATGTATTTTGTTCTGACCACAAGAAAATAAAACTAGAAATTAAAAGGAGATAGAAAGTCAGAAAATCTAAAAATATGTGCAACTTAAGAAACACATTCTTACATTCTTGCTCAAATGTCAGAAGATTTAGGTTGGGTTCAGTGACTCATGCCTATAATCCCAGCACTTTAGTAGGCTGAAGCAGGTGGATGGCTTGAGCCCAGGAGTTCAAGACCAGTCTGGGCAACAAAGCAAGACCTCATCTCTACAAACTAAAAAAACAAAAAAATTAGCCAGTCATGGTTGCACATGCCTGTCATTCTAGCTACTCAGGAGGCTGAAGTGGGAGAATCTCCTAAGCCAAGGAGTTCAAGGCTGAGGTAAGCAGTAATGTGCCACTACACTCTAGCATGGAAAAAAGAATGAGACCCCAACTCAAAAGAAAAAAAGTCAGAAGTTATAATATCATTAAGATATCACATCTACCCACAGTAATATACAAATTCAATGTAATTCCTATGAAAATTGCACTGACATTTTTATTTGCAAGAATACATTTTTTAATCCTTAGCAAAGAAGAGCAAAGTCAGAGGCATCACATTTTCTGATTTTAAAACATATTACAAAGCTACAGAAATAAAAAAAGCCAAAGTAAACCATTATGCATAAAATTAAATAATTTTCCCCACAGTTACCATAACCACATAATGAGGAAAAAACAGCTTCTTCAATAAATGGTGTTGAAAAGCTGGCTATCCATAAAGGACAAAATAAATAAATGTGGGCTCTAGAAAAATATACAAAAACTATCTAAAAAATTAAATACTTACTGTAAAAAACGGTAAGTATAAAGTTAGTTGTCTTCAATATGGGATGGAGATTAAGACACTGGTCTCGGAAATGCTTCCTTAGACATTAGAAGCATAAGCAAGAGAATTCTTTCTTTTGGGGAGACTTTCAGGTCTTTCTGGCAGGAATATTCCTCTTTTCCTCTCTTCTTCTAATAAACTTTATTTTTCCTTCTCTCTTTTTCTTGCTACTAAATTTTGCTTAAAAAGAGCATAAGCAACAAAGAAAAGTAAAATGGAACGAACTGGTCAATGTAAAAAAAATTCACATAATAGGAAACATTCAGTGAAGTAAAAACATCTCCTAAGGAATGAGAGAAAATATTTGCATTTTACATGTTTGAGAGGAGTTAAAATTCAGAATGTAAATAACTCCTAAAACTCAACAATAGAAAGTGAATAGCATGATTTAAAAATGGACAAATAAATGAACAACCATCTTTCAAAAAAAGATATACAAATGACCAACAAGCATTTCAAAAAATGTTCAAAATGATAAATGCTGAGAGAAATGCATAGCAAAAGCACAATGATATGCAACCTCACACCCATTAGGATGGCAACTATCAAACAAACAAAATAGCAAATGTTGGCCAGTCAGGGTGTCTCATGACTGTAATCCCAGCACTTTGGGAGGTGGAAGTGAGAGGATTACCTGAGCCCAGGGGTTTGAGACCAGGCTGGACAACTTGGTGAGACCTTGTCTCTACAGTAAATCAAAAAGTTTTCTGGGCATGGTGGCACACACCTGTGTTTCCAGCTACTTGGAAGGCTAAGGTGGAAGGATCACCTGGGCCCAGGAGTTCAAGGCTGCGGTGGCTGTGAGCGTGATACTGCACTCCAGCCTGAGTGACAGAGTGAGACTCCTACTAAAAAAAAAAAAAAAAAAAAAGCAAATGTCAAGGATATGAAAAAATTGAAACCCTTGTGCACTCTTGCTGGGGAAAAAAATTGCTGCAGCCACTACTGAATTGATTATAAAAATTTCTCAAAAACTTATTCTATGACCCAGCAATCCCACATCTGAGTATCTATCCAAAGTATGAAAAGCAGAATCTGAAAGAGATATTTGCACAGCTGTGTTTATTGCAGCATTATTCACAAAAGTCAAATGGTGTAATCCCGTGCTTTGGGAGGCTGAGGTGAGTGGATTGCCTGAGCCCACAGGTTCAAGACCCGCCTGGGCAACTTGGCGAGACCTCATCTCTACAATAAATCAAAAAAAATTAGCCGGGTGTGGTAGCATGCGCCTGTAATTCCAGCTACTTGGAAGGCTGAGCAGAAGGATCACCGGAGCCCAGTAGGTTGAGGCTGCAGTGGCTGGGAGCAGCCACTGCACTCTGGTCTGGGCGACAGAGTGAGACTCCAACTCAAAAAAAAAGTCAAAAGGTAGAGGCAACCTAAATATCCTTCACTGAATGAATGGATAGAGAAACTGTGGCATATACACATACAACAGAATATTATTCACCCTTAAAAAAGAAATCTTGTCCATGTTACAGTAAGGATAAAGCTTGTAGACATTAAGTTAATTTAAATAAGACTGTATCATCTGGACATGGTGACCCATGCTTGTAATCCCAGCAGCTTGGGAGGCCAAGATGGGAGGATCAACTGAGTCCAGCAGTTCAAGACTAGCCTAAGCAATGCAATATAGCAAGACATTTTTTAATTTTAAAAAAATTAGCTGGGCATGGTGGCATAAGCCTGTAATACCACTTACTTGGGAGGCTGAAGTGGAACAATCACCTGAGCCCAGAAGCTCAAGGCTGTGGTGAGCCTTGATTGTGCCACTATACTCCAGCCTGGGTGACATAAAGAAACCCCAACTAAAAAACAAATAATCTTAAAAGATATAGAAAACCTCAATACAGACCTTGGCAATAATTCTTTATATGACACCAAAAATACAGCAACAACCGCAAATATAAACACACCTGACTGCATCAAACTAAAAATCTTCTGCATAGTAAACAGTAAGAAGTTTTACAAGATAAGAGAAAATATCTGATAAGAGGCTAATATCCAAAATATACAAGGAACTTATACAAATTAAAGGCAAAAACAATAAAATAATACTCACGACTGAAAAACAGGTCAAGAATGGTCATTTTTCCAATGAAGACAAATTGCCAGCAGTATATGAAGTGGTGCTCAACATCACCAATCACCAGGCAATCACAAATCAGCACAATGATGAGGTATTATCGCACACCTGTGATGGCTAATATCAACAAGAAAAGAGAAAAGTGTCAACAAGAATGTGAAGAAAAAGAAATCCTGTACACTGGTAGTGAGTTTTAAATTGATAGTCATTATGAATACCATTATGAACTTTATTTTAAAAATAAAAAATTAACTACTATACAATCCAGCAATCCCCTTTCTGTGTATATAACCAAACAAAATAAAATCAGTATCTCAAATAAGTATCTACACCCCTATGTTCATTGCAGAATTATTCACAATGGCCAACCTATGAAAACAACCTAAATGTTTGTGGATGCTGAATGGATTAAGAAAATATAGCATATATACAAAATAGCGTATTATTCGACTATAAAATTCATAGAATTCTGCCACTTAAACATCATGGATGAGACTGTAAGACATACTAAATGAAATAAGCCAGGCACACCAAAGACTGTGATCTCATTCATGTGTGGAATCAAAAAAGGTTGCACTCATAGAAGCATGCCAGGGCATGCAAGTGGGGAGAATGGGAAATGTTTTTCAGAATAAAAATTTTCAGTTATAAGAGAATTTTAGGGATCTAATGTATAACATAATGACTATAGTTAATAATACTGTCTCGTATACTTAAAAATTTGCTAAAATAGTAGACCTGAAGTGTTCTCATTACAAAAAATGACTAGGGTAGCTATGTAAGGTGATAGATATGTTCACTATCTTGTTTGTTTTCACCATTTAACAATGTATAAACATACCAAATTATTACATTGTACAAATAAATATAAGGCTATACAATGTTTACTTGTAAAAAATCTACACGCATACATATATATGTATATATGTCCTAAGCTTCCTTCTAAGAAAAAGAAAATTACAGTATGAGTTACTAAGAAACAAGGTAACACATGGGAGTTTAATATATGTTTACCAATGTTCAATTTACAGGGGACTTGTTTTAAAAGCTTTAGGGGACTCCTTAAAATGTTCAAAGGCACAGTTTCTTAGAGTGAGACCCAAAATACCAAAAGATTTATGTGCAAATTAAAGCTTGAGAGATGATGCTTGAGTGGTTCTCATCCGAGGCTTCCAGTCAGGATAACATGGCCAGTTTAAATAAGTACCATCACCTTTGCCTTCCCCACCAGACTCTAACAGTCTGCCTGGAAGCATCCGTGTTGTTTTTATTAATTTACCTCATGTGTTTCCAAGGTGGAGTCAGAGTCAAGCATTAGGGCTCCCAGACACATTTGTGAGAGTTGAATTTAAAAGGGAGGTCACCTGGCCTTCTCTTCTTGGGTTTAGTCAGGCCTGTCAGTGGGGCCATAGTCTCATTGCTGTAGCAGAAATTGCTGGTGTTTGTGACAAGGGAGGGCACTTGAGGGCAGGAAAGGAGAAATTCACACTTGGGCTTTATGTAGAAGCTCATTGTTCCTGAATCTGTTTTCTGTAACAAAAGGCAGAATAATGTGAAATTTTTCTGCACTTCTAGGTTTTTCTGTCTGTGGGTATGGTGGTAGCAAGTAAAGGATTGCGTTTATGTCTTAAAGGCATATTCTGTCTGGGTGTGGTGGTTCATGCTAGTAATCCCAGCATTTTGGGAGGCTTAACTGAGAAAATTTCTTTAGCCCAGGAGTTTGAGACCAGCTTGGACAACATAGCAAGACCTTGTCACTATAAAAAAAAATCAAGAAAATTAGCCAGGAGTGGTGGTGTTTGGCTGTAGTCCCAGCTAGTAGAAAGGCTGAAATGCAAGAATCACCTGGGCCCAGGAGGTTGAGGCTGCAGTAAACTGTAATAGTTGCCATTGCACTCCTGCCTTGATGACAAAGTGAGACTCCAACTAAAAAAATAATTTAATTTAATTAAAAAATAAAGGGATATTCTCAAAATGTAGGCATGACGTCCAGATAATCTCACCTGAGAAAATATCCCAGAGAAGGAAGAGGAAGAGGCTTGTTCTCAGGTAAATGTGTCCCACTTTTCCTACTGGAATGTTATATTCTTAGAACTTGCAAATCTTTACTTCTCTACTTGTGATGGTCCTGCCTGATAAGTTCATTTCAACTGGGGTTTGTGTGTGTGTGTGTGTGATATTTAAAAGCTCAGAAAAACACTTCTTCCCTGCGTAGCAGCGCCTTCTCTCTGTTGTCTGCATCCAGGCTTCTTAGATGCCATAAACAGTTCTCACCATTGATTTATGATCTGCAATACTAAAAATGCTCCCCTGTGTCTGTGAAACATGGGAAGGCATGGATATCCAAAATTCCTATTAGAGATGGGGCAGATCCTCAGATACTAGCAAAAGGATGGAAACGTGTACTATTAATATATAATATAATAACAAGCAATTTCACCAGAAACTCTTAGGCTTTTCTAGGACAATAAAATTAGAAGATAAATAGTTATTTTTAATAAGGTTTAAAACAGCAGAAATAATAATAAAAACAATAACATATAATAAACATAAAAATGCTCTAATTTCCAGGGTCTCAATTTGCACCAAGGACTAAACACTCACCCAGAGTAACTGAAAGACTCAAAAGAACTATACATGCCATGAAAGAAATGTTTACTGTATGAATTCCTACCTTGTGTTCACTGTATTTTATAAATCCCTACCTCAAACCCCGTAAGACTAGGCATATGTACAGCACCTAACTGTGACCGTAAAGTTACAAAATGTTTACAGTGTTTGTACTTAGAACTTTGTTAAGTTTTTGTTTGTCCCATAATAACCATTAAATGAAATAACCGGTTTCTTCTGCTTCTGCAACTGCTGCTGGCAGTGTGTGTGAATGTTAAGCAATAAGCCCCTCCCAGACATTCCTTTGCTGAAATTATGGTAGGTTCTGTGGCGCCAGCCACTCTTCTGGTGGGCTGTGTGTTGTTTCAAACCTGTTCGTACGCCGAGGCTGACTGTAAACCGTAGCTTATCTAACATTCCAGGAGGCTTAACTACCTCCACTCTGCCCGTTTGGCCATTAGTAGTCAATCACGGGCAGCCGAGCCCGGGCCCACGCAAATCAAAAGCAAAACCACCAATCTCAAGCACTCCTGTCCCCCGACATCACCACAGACCTAATTGAGAACTAATTATGCAAGGTCCGTGGACTTCATTTTCTATGTCATGCCCTCTTCTAATTGAACAATGTCTCAAGCCTAGGAAAAACTGGTCACGCCCAGCCCTTCCCTTGCAACTGTGTATACAAACCACTTGCTGTACTAGGTTGGGGCTCTCGTTCCTGTACCACTGCACCGGTTACAGACATGAGCCCAGACTCGAGCCTGAATAAAGACCCTTGTGTGATTTGCATCAGAGCTGGCTCTTTGGTGGTCTCTCAGATTCAGAATTCGGGTACAACATTTGGGGGCAAGCCTGGAATCCCAGAGACCTCCCAAGACACCCCCCAACCCGGAGGATCCCAGTGCCGGCAGGTAGGTGCACTTCGTTTTTGGTAAGCACGCATCTGTATTGTCTGTAGGAATTCCATTTGGTATCAAGGTCGGCATTAGCTTAAGCGGACATGCTGGTGGGCTGTCGGCTGGGGTCTTGGGAGACGTCCCTTGCCCCCTTTGGGAGGATGTGGAATCCCTCCCTGGAGGACAAGGAATCCCTCCACTGTGAGGAAAGTCGATCGCTGAGAGGATCGGACTCACCCTCAGCTCAGTTTCGTTTTTGTCTGCACAGTCATGGAAAACCGTACTTCATTGTTAGTAGTCTTGTCTCATGTGTAGTCTTGTTTTGTGTGTTATATTGGACAGAAAAGAGAATGGGACAGATGCTGACTACCCATCTAACCCTTATGATTGACCATTTCTCGGACATAAAGGAAAGGGCTGATAATCTGAGTGTAATCATCTGCAGGAAAAAGTTCCAGATGCTCGGCAAGTCTGAATGGCCATTCTTCAACGTAGGGTGGCCACCAGAGGGCACTTTCTCATTAAACATTGTCTTACAGGTTAAGCATGTTATCTTCCAGGACAGACGTCATGGCTGCCCAGATCAGGTGCCTTACATCCTCGTATGGCAGGATGTAACTGATAACCACCCCCGTGGGCCAAATCTTTTATTCCACCCAAACAGGGCTGATGCTCAGAGTCCTGGCCTCGCAGGAAAAAAAGCCCGGCCCGGTTGGCCGAGGCACAGCGCGGCAACCCTTGGCATCCCTGCGAACATGACACTGCGAGTGGCATGGAGCGTGTGGGCCATGGTCTGCAGCCTGCACACGGCCTTGGGGCCTGCCACACCCTGCCCGCCGAGGCCCTGGGGGCCTGGGATGGGAGGCCGTCCGGACGCTGCGCATGGGACCTGCCCTGCTCTCGGTGCATAAATTCACAAAATTTTTTTTACATATAATTCATTATAAAATTAAATAGGAATTTATTTTGTGTATTTAAGTTACAATTTTTCTCATACAAATTTACCTTATCCACAACTTTATATACAGTATATCAATTGATTAAGGCAGGGAGGAAACTGAGAACAAAGAGGATTAATGAGCATGAGCAAATCAGTGGGAAAACTTTCAAACTGAGTATGAAAGCTTACAGATTCTAAATACTGCTATGGAAGAATTTATGCTAATGACTATAGTTCTATCATTTCATTTTAAAAGTATATCCTAGAATCCACAGCCAAAATAAGTACTATAAGTAATATGCGCAATATAAGCAATATATAAGTAATATATATATAATATAAACAATAATAAATTGCAAGCATTCAAGGCAAATTCGGTAAACAAAATAAGAAAGGTTTTCACCTCCTTTGTCCTCTCTCACCCCCCCTCACCCCCATATGTACTTGGAAAGCCATTTCAAGTTTCCACATGGCTTAATAGGTCTCTTCTCAAGTGGGTGGCTGGGACAAAAGGATGTTTAAAAATTCTTCTTTGTTGTTTTCTTATGATAAATTTCTCTCAAGTTATATCTAAACTGGGACTATATCAACCTTCTTTCCAGAGGAAAGAAAAGGAATCATGTAAATGAATCCTGTTAGCTAACTACAAAAAAGATGTTAATAAACAGGCTAACTAGGACAAAATAAAAGAGGTTTTTCAAAGACCAGATCAAAATCCAGCAATATTTCTAAGTCACCTCTCTGAGACATTGCAGCAGTTTACTAATATTGATTTAAACTCTGTGGAGAAACAAACTCTTTTGGCTATGTATTTTATCTCCCAATCAACACCAGACATTAGGACTTCCATGTGTTCTGGGAAATAAAATATTTCAACACTCTTTCCTTGTTATGCCAATGTGCCCAGCTCCATTATTGGGAAGGGACATTATGACAAAAATTAAAACTCGTATTATTCTTTACCCTGAGCCATCACCACTGTGCTTTTTGGGTGCCTTTTGTATAGCTTTGGATTTCCCTAAGTTCCACGTTGGATCCTATCTAAGCCCTTCCACTGCATATAAACTTATTGCTTTGGTTAGAGCTCTGAGGTTAGGAAAAATGTAAAGAAAGTTGTTGGTATAAGGTATGTTTTTAGTAAGAAAGGATAAAGAAAAGATAAATAATTGTATAAGAAAAAATATTGTGTGGTACATTTTTGTTCTATAATAGAATGGCTGGTTAAAGAAAGTATAGAACAAAAATAGAAGGTTTAAGCATGTCAAAAAAATGGTATAAGTTTATCGAACATGGTAGGTAAAAGTTAGTGAGAAAAAAAAGAGAGAGACAAAATTCAATTAGCCCTCCCCACCTGTCTTTGTTACAAAAGAGCAAGGTTTTTTTTTTTTCTTTTCAAAATCGTTGGACTGTCATTTTGGCTAAATAAGTAACTTTTACAATAACTACTGTGATTTTGTGTTATAACATGCTTTTAAAAACTTTGGTACCTAAACTCTCTTTAAGTTCTTGATTCAGTCTTTAGGGTGAGATAAGCAGCAAGCTCCAGGAATGACACCTACCCCACCCCCTTCTAAATTGCCTGAAGGCCAGGTAAATTAATTTCACTAACAGCACGGCCAAATTGCTAACAAACTTTAAAATCTCCTTCCAGGCACAAGGATTACTATCCAACATAGGATGAGTGATAAAATAACCTGGGCTTCACTCTCTAGCATATCAATTGTTGTAAAAGTATGTCAGACCTATTATAAAACTGTTTTCTCTTGCCAATGTTTACCTGTTTTGAATTCTCAATTTAAGCTATAACCTAACTACATGTCTCTAATGTTTTCAATCTTTCTTTCTTCAGACTTTGTGTCAAAGTGGCTATATTTCCTTATTAAAGTACAACTATAAATAATTTACAAGGAAATATTTCAACTTATGTTAATGAATACATATAATTTATGGAACTTTCACTTTTCCAACATTGTTTTTTTGGGGGGACAGTAACTCTTTTCATCATTGTTTGCTTAATAGTTTTTGCCTATGCTCTCACTTGATGTTTTATTAAATCCAAATAGCATTTGCTTAAGGTCCTGCCCTTTCCTGTTCATGCCCAAAGTTTACTTCACCTATTCGGGTTCCTGACTGTAGGAATGTCCAGCCTCCCTGACAATGGTCCGGCATACACATCTAAATTTTTCCAGCAATTTTGCTCCCAATTTAACATTTTTTCACTCCACAAGAATTCCCTACAATTCACCAAGTCAAGCCATAGTTGAAAAAGCTCACCAAACTTTAAAAATCAAATAATTAAATTACAAGACAGGAGGTTCAAGTATAGTTCTCCCCACCATATTTTAAATCATGCCTTGTTTGTTGTAAACCATTTAAATTTGGGTTCATAGGCAATTCAGCTATGGCTAGACATTGGAACCCGGATGAAAGAATTAAACCTATGGTAATATGGAAGGATCTCCTTACAGGAAAATAGGAGGGCCTTCTTTATTTCATGCTCAGGTACTGGGCTTCTTGCTTAATGTCTACTTTTAAGCCTCTGAGTACAGAAAGCCCTTATCAGGACGGTTGGTGGCTGGAGATGTTAATGCCTGGAGGAACCAACCCTAGTCATGCGACTAGAGCTTCACCACCTGTCAGCATACCTGCTTGCCCCTTCAATGATACAGAAAAGGACTGGTCACTCATCCAGCAAGATACTGGCTTCCTGAAATGGAGAGACTGTGCTTATAACTCTAAGGTGGACTATCCTGTGCCCGGTAAAAGACTATATATTTTAGTAACTGGGGTTTTTAATGGCTCTACACTTGCCACAGCTAGGTGATATTCCAATGGATGGGTGCCTCCAGTACTGTCCATCAAGTACAGCGTCCGGCAGATTATTCAGCCTCATCTATGGAGAGCTCTCACAGCCCTTCAACCAGTCAGCCTGTCTAGATCTGTTGGACAAACTCAATCATACCTTATTAGAGCATACTTGCAATATCCTTATATATTTCTTGTTTGGAATGAATATCAAACTGTTAAAATTGTTTATCGTGCTAATGTCTATAAGATATCTTGTACTGAATGCATTTTACTAATTGTTTAACCAACGCCTTTTATGAGGGATTTGTCATTCTCAGGCAACTCCCCTATTTAATGATCCCCATATCTTTGTCATCACATTGATATGCTGAATATGGTTTACAGACATTGTATGAGGTTAATGCTGTGTTAGAAAGACAGAAAAATTTTTTAGCTACTTTAATTTTAGGAATTACAGCATTAATAGCTGCTGCTACTTCAGTAACAGTTTCAGCTGTAGCTCTATCTAAAGAAGTTCATACAGCTACCTTTGCTGATCAGTTATCTAAGAATGTTTCTATTGCATTAGCTACTCAGGAGATTGTAGATCGAAAATTAGAAAGTAAAGTTAATGCTTTAGAAGAGGCAGTTTTAGCAGTAGGACAAGAGCTTGCAACTTCAAAGATAAAATTGGCTCTCTGATGTCACTCTGAGTTTAAGTGGATTTGCCTCACTCCTTTGGAGGTGAATAAGTCTGCCCATCCTGGGGACAAGATAAAGAATCATATTCTTGGAACTTGGGATCATTCGGACTTGAGTATAGACCTTACTAAATTACATCAAGAAATACAGGACATGACTGTTGCATATTTAATAACTTCTCATCATTTGTTAATCAAAAGTCACTAATGTCTGTACTCATTAATGTGGGAATTTGAAGGACAGTAATTCTTGTGTTGCTATACCTACTTCCAGTTTTTTCCAGAGTACTGAAGAAGAACATTCTCAGCTCAACACCGAGTTTCATGGTTTTGTGCTAAAAATAAATAAATAAATAAATAAATAAATAAATAAGGGGGGAGATGTTGGGAGCCGGCCACGGAGGCCCACTGAGCATTAGGGATCAGGGAGGGTCATGGACCCCGAGACCACTAGGATAGGTTCGGGAGTCATTGACCCCATTTCCTTCCTCCTTTTACCATGCAGCACAAGTAACCTAAAGGAACTCTGCTGATCTAAGCTGAAGGCTTTGTGACTGTGACAGGCATGGCTCACCTAGAAACCCATTGTTCCTGTTTCCCATAAAACTGTGGTTTTGGCTTAGGTATTAGATATAATTCAAATTCAGGTCACATTTGGGGGCCTTTTATATAGTACAAGCGTCTTTATAAGATTTAAAGGTATAGTAGAATTAGTATATACTTATGGAGAGCGGTTTCCAGCTTTTAAATGGTATAAATGATTATCTAGAGTTGTCAGAAATGGCCCAGCACAAAGTTTGGGCCACATTCCTGAAGGCCCAGTGCGTACTTTGGACTGGGCTGCATTCTTTTAGGCCAGCTTTATCTACAATTACTGTAGGGTTTTTCTACCTATTATAGAAATTGAATTTATTTTATTCATAGAAAATATTGTAGAATAGGTCATGCTAGCGTCAGGGAATCATGTTACTTCAAGCATGACCAATCATGATATTTTAAGGTTTAATAAGAATACAGTTAACTTTAGAAATTTCATTGTCTCTATTTTCTACTATTGTGGTTTTGGAGAACGAGAGCAACAACTCAATTGATTTGAAGCATGGTTTAACAGCACCCCCTGGTTTACTACATTAATTTCCACCATAGCTGGCCCTTTAGTTGTTTTAATTCTCCTACTTATTTTCAGGCCTTGCATCATCAACAAGCTTATAGCCTTTGTTAAAAATCGAGTCAGCACCGTTCAACTCATGGTACTCAAGCAGCAGTACCAACCACTTGGTACTCACCCTTGTTGTCTCAACTCTCCTACCCATTTTCAGGATAACCTTAAAAACACCTATGTAAACCCACGATTGGGTCTTATTTGTAGGTTCCTCTGAGAGGGGGGAATGAAAGACTCAAAAGAACTATACTTGCTATGAAAGAAACATTTACTGTATGAATTCCTACCTCACGTTCATTGTATTTTATAAATCCCTTCCTCAAACCCCATAAGACTAGGCATATGTAAGGTGCCTAACTGTGACCATAAAGTTACAAAATGTTTACAGTGTTTATACTTAGAACTTTGTTAAGTTTCTGTTTGTCCCATAATAACCATGCTAAATGAAATAACCGGTTTCTTCTGCTTCTGCAACTGCTGCTGGCAGTGTGTGTGAATGTTAAGCAATAAGCCCCTCCCAGACATTCCTTTGCTGAAATTATGGTAGGTTCTGTAGCGCCAGCCACTCTTCTGGTGGGCTGTGTGTTGTTTCAAACCTGCTTGTACACCGAAGCTGACTGTAAACTGTAGCTTATCTAACATTCCAGGAGACTTAACTACCTCCACTCTGCCCGTTTGACCATTAGTAGTCAATCACGGGCAGCCGAGCCCACTCCCACGCAAATCAAAAGCAAACCCATCAATCTCAAGCACTCCTGTCCCCCGACATCACTGCGGACCTAATTGAGAACTAATTATGCAAGGTCCATGGACTTCATTTTCTACATCATGCCCTCTTCTAATTGAACAATGTCTCAAGCCTAGGAAAAACCGGTCATGCCCAGCCCTTCCCTAGCAACTGTGTATATAAACCACTTGCTGTACTAGGTCAGGGCTCTCGTTCCTGTACCGCTGTGCTGGTTACAGACGTGAGCCAAGACTCGAGCCTGAATAAAGACCCTCGTGTGATTTGCATCGGAGCTGGCTCTTTGGTGGTCTCTCAGATTCAGGATTCAGGTACAACATAAGTAGTTTAAGATTTTCTGACACCAAACGTGTGGAGTTTGTTGGCATGGAGTTCAACACCAATTCATTGCCCAACAATTAAATTCTGTTACCACCCAGAGTAAGCACAGATGCCACAAATTAAAGGCTCAGTTCCATAACACTGCCTTTACTACAGATGACAGTTGCAAACCCCAGGGGCCATCTATGCTTCTGAGCAAATGGCTATAAAGCAGGAGTCCCAATAGACCATCCTCAAGTCCAATAATTTGATGGAACTACTCACAGAACTCAGGAAAACAGTTGACTTTTGTTTACCAGTTTATTATAACAGATACAACTCAGAAACAGTCAAGTGAAGACACGTGTAAGGCAAGGGACAGTGGCAGGGGAGATGGGGTTGATAGGTAATTCTGGCAAATAAGTGTGATTGAGGATACACCATCCTTTGTGTTCTGCAAGATCAGCTTAATGGAAAGAAACCCCCTTCCCATCATGAATTAGATGATGTCCCCTTTTTTCGTGATCTCCAAGTCAGACACACACACTGCAAATCCTTATTTTCTGCTTCATAAACAATTAAATGAACACTTTGTCTTCAGTGGTCAGAACAAAATGCCTGCAAACCAAATTCTGCTTAAATGTTCCTCCTTCCCTCAGGCCCCTGAACTCTAACCCACCCTCAGCCTGAGCCATCACAACACTGTTTTGTGCTCCTCCTAATAACAGGCTGACTTTAGGTTGAAACATTCTCTGAAATGAAATCTGCTATTGCCATCCTCCATCCTGCCCCCTCTCTCTCACCTTTAAAAAAAAATCTTTGTTTCTCTCCACTCTGCCCATTTCTGGCTAAACTTTGAGATGTTTGTGGGTCCTATAGCTGGTGCATTCACTACAGCAGTACTCCTTTATTATTCCTTTATTATAAAGTTATTTTAACCCAAACTCAATTTTATTTTATTTGACAATGTCTAGAAACAGCCCCAGGACAATAAAAATTATGCCTTCTGAAAAAGCCTCATACCCTTCATTTCCATCTCAATGCTGACCACATCTCCCAGCAGACCCATAGCTTTCCAGGGCTCTGCAGCTTTTCTCACTATCATGAACACCTTCCATGACTGCTGCAAACAGATGGATGCACCTGCAGGGGAGGCTTTCCTGGAAGAACTACCTGGGCCTTCATGACCTCCTTTTACAGGATCAGGACTGACTACTGTTTGGAATCTCTGGACCTATGTGTCTGCTTCCTGATTAATGTTATTCCCTTAGTTTCATATGAGAAAACACCTAATGCAAAATAACTCAAATCCAGTGTTCATATCTATGAAGTGCTGGAAGTTATGAAGCACTTCCATTTCATACTTCATCATAAAAAGCAAAAGCATGTATCTCTTTCAGACAATAAAAATATAATTATTACTTCCTTCATAACAAATCATTTTATAAGCAATTCATCATATGTGAACATGTCTAGTGGTTTCCAAGTTTTGTCCCATAAAATTTAGCATTAAACTGATACCCAGATACCCAGGTTATAAAATAGTTATCTACTGTCACAAATTCTCCACTCAGCAAAAAAAGAGGAACTGATATTTTTATGAAAATATATAATTCACCTATTAATCTACCACACTTTCTTGTGGAAATGTACTGATTTTCCACAGCCATAATGAGAGAAAGTTATCCTTGTTTCTTTTCAAGGTTCACTTTTCAAAGCAATGCCTTGGAATTCTGCTTGAAATCACACTGTAGTAGAACAGACCTCAGAATCATCAGAGTGTGTGCTTCAGGAGTTTGTTCCTTTGAGTTGCTGAGTAGTGTTCTGTTGTATGAAAACTCTACAAACTGTTCTTCTATTTTCCTTGATGGATATTTGAGTAATTCCTGTTTATGGCTCTAATAAATAAAGGGTTTATGCATATGCTTAAATGAATACATTTTGTATTAAATTTAATTCCTTTATTAGGATTTAAATGACTTCTTTTGCATTTTTAGTACTTGCTTCAGAGATTAAAATATGTATCTTTAACATTTCATAATGTACTTGAAGTTAATACTGTCTTATTTTAAATATGTAATACATAAAATCTTTGCTACAAAGCAGCTCAATTCCTATGGTACTTTTATAAATTTTAAATCTATATATTATAAATATTGAAATGAGCTAAATCAGTTAATAAAATCAAATTGCTAGCAAAATAATAATATTAACCAGTTTACTCCATTTTGTTTAAAACTTTCATCTTAGTTATCTGCCTGACCTAAGAATCAATGCCTATGTGTGATTACAGTAATGTTCCCATGACTACTGACCCCCAGCTTTGTCTCCTTTGGGCAAGTTATGCTGACCATTGCCTGCTGACTATTACAGAACTCCTTCACCATAAGTTCCATGTGATTGTATGCTTTGTTAACTGAAATCAAATGTTACACTTTGACATTTTCATAGTTCTTATATTCTGATAATAACCTAACCAAGGTAACTCCATTATATAATGATTCTTCTTCACTGTCTCTATGTACCTTAAAACTGTATCTTAATGGCAGAACTCCAGGGACTTTCTGGGCACTGGTTATACCTAGGACATGAAATTAATCAAAGCTCCCTAACAATTGAGGTTCCCATTTTGGTTGCCAAGTTGTTAGTTAATAGTTGCTATGGTCACTAAGTTGCTATGTAGCCAATGCTGCAATTTTGTCACAAACTGCTCCAATTTGTCAAGCATTTTAGTTCCTACTCTTGACCTGCATGTTAATAAATTCATAATTAATTAAACTCAACCTGCTGGCATAGCTTCTTCTTGCTTACTTGGTCATAACAATATCACAAGGCAGTATTACAAATTTTGCTTTAGTCATAGTGAAAGATTCAAAAGAACTATACTTGCTATGAAAGAAACATTTACTGTATGAATTCCTACCTCGCATTCACTGTATTTTATAAATCCCTGCCTCAAACCCCGTAAGAATAGAATATGTAAGGCACCTAACTGTGACCGTAAAGTTACAAAATGTTTACAATGTTTGTACTCAGAACTTTGTTAAGTTTTTGTTTGTCCCATAATAACCATGTTAAATGAAATAACCGGTTTCTTCTGCTTCTGCAACTGTTGCTGGCAGTGTGTGTGAATGTTAAGCAATAAGCCCCTCCCAGACATTCCTTTGCTGAAATTATGGTAGGCTCTGTGGTGCCAGCCACTCTTCTGGTGGGCTCTGTGTTGTTTCAAACCTGCTTGTATGTCCGAGCTGATTTATGCAGTCACAGTGACTGTGTAATCCACAGCTTATCTAACATTCCAGATGGCTTAACTAACTCCACTCTGCCCGTGTAGCCATTAGTAGTCAATCACGGGCAGCTGAGCCTGTGCAAATCAAAAGCAAACCCACTAATCTCAAGCACTCCTGTCCCCCGACATCACTGCGGACCTAATTGAGAACTAATTGTGCAAAGTCCGTGGACTTTGTTTTCTACGTCATGCCCTCTTCTAATTGAACCATGTCTCAAGCCTAGGAAAATCCGGTCACGCCCAGCCCTTCACTCACAACTGTGTATATAAACCACTTGTTGTACTAGGTTGGGGCTCTTGTTCCTGTACTGCTGTGCCAGTTACAGACGTGAGCCCAGACTCAAGCCTGAATAAAGACCCTCGTGTGATTTGCATCGGAGCTGGCTCTTTGGTGGTCTTAGATTCAGGATTCAGGTACAACAATAGGTTTTGAAAATTAGGAAATAAAAGTGTCATAAATATTTTTAAATAGATATTTGGAAGTTACATAAATATAGTGTTTCTTCTTTAAGTCACATGCAGAATTTTTGCATGCATCAGTGAGCCTTACTAAAAGTAATTATTACTGTGGTATTCTAGTAGTAACTTTCCTTCTGCATTATGCATCTATGTTTATTCTTTTAAAATGTTTCTGTGTAAAATATTTCTTCTTACCTTTCTTCCTTTTTTCTTTTTTTTTTCTTTCTTTCTTCTTTGAAAGAAAGAAAAAAAACTCAACCTGCTGGCAGTTTTCTTGACCTGTGAATTTAGGACTATTACCATTCAAAAAGCCAAGAGGAAGTCACTAGAACTACCTTCACATAGAAAGCTAATAAAACACACAAACAAAAAAGTACCACATTCTTGGAAGGATTTGACCATCAGTGACTTAGAGGAAACAGGGTTTGTGGATCCTACCAAATCTATATTCAACTCTGCCATGGATAATATAAATGATGAATAGATCTTAGAAAATGGAAGGGGATTACAGTAAACTACACCAGGAAGTGAGTCCAGTTGCAGATGCATTACAAGATGTGGTTTCATTGCTTAAGTAAATTAGCACATTCCCTGGTACCTGGCATTCAGCTATTGATCTGGCAAATTCTCTTTGCTTCATATCTATCCATAAGGCCCACCAGAAACTTTCTTTCCACTGGCAAGGCCAGCCACACACCTCACTGTCCTTCTAAAGAATGTATCTACTCTCTAGGCCTATGACATGACTTAGTTCACAGGGATCTTGATTGCCTTTCCCTTTCACAACATTACAGTGGTTTACTACATTGATGACATCATGCTGATTGAACCTAGCGAGCAAAAATTAGCAAGCACTGTAGACTTATTAGTAAGAAATTTTCATGTTAGAGGAAGAGAAATAATGCCAACAAAAACACATGGATCTTCTACTTCAATGGTTACTTGCAGTTCAGGAGGGTGGAGTACGTTGAGAGATCCCTTCTAAGATGAAAGATAAGTTGTTGCATCTGTCTTCTTCTGCAACTAGCAAAGTGGCACAATTTTTACTAGAGATTGCTAGATTTGGACATGAACAAGTTTCTTTTTGGAAATTATTCTGGTCCATTATCTACTTGACCAGAAAGACTGCTAGCTTAGAGTGGGGCCCAGAACAAAAGAAGGCTCTGAATTAGCCAGGTGTGGTAGCGCACGCCTGTAGTTCCAGCTACTTGGAAGGCTGAGGCGAAAGGATCACCGGAGCCCAGCAGGTTGAGGCTATGGTGGCCGGGAGCATGCCACTGCACTCCAGTCTGAGCGACAGAGTGAGACTCCAACTCAAAAAAAAAAAAAGAAGAAGAAGTCTCTGTAATGAGTCCAGATGATGATGCTAGCTGCTCTGCCACATAGGATCCATTAGATCCAATGGTGCTTAATGTATCAGTAGCAGACAGGGATGCTATTGGGGATCTTTGAAAGTTCCCATAACTGAATCACAGTGCAGGCTCTTAGGAGTTTGGAGCAAAGCCCTGACATCTTATGTGAATAACTCCTCCCCTTTAGAGAAATAGATCTTGGCCAACTACTGGGCTTTAGTAAACACTGAATGCTTAACTATGTGCCACCAAGTTACCACTGACCTGTGCTATCCATTATAAGCGAGGTGTTATTTAGCTCACAATGGCATGAAGTTATTAGTTGTACATAGTAGCACCCTATCATTAAAATAAAGTGATGTATTCTTGATTGGGTCTGAGCACTTCCTGAGAGCATAAGGTACACAAAGAAGTGGCCCAAATAAACATGGACCCCATTCCTGCTACACTCACTTTTTCAGTTTGCACTTATGATCTCATGGAGGGTTCCTTATGATTAGTTGAAAACAAGGAGACTCAGACTGTATTTAGATATAATTCTGCATGATATGCACCACTCAGCAGTGAACAGCTTGGCACTACAACATTATGAAGAATAGCATTAAAGTCCAAGCCTCCTGGTGGGTAGAGTTTCCAACAATGTACTTGGTTTTTTACTTGGCATAGAAAGTGAAATTGCTAAGCATACCTTTCTTTACTAATTTGTTGGTTCTGTGTGCTCACCATACAGTAGACTTAGCAGAGAAGGCCTTTAATAATCATGTGGGTAAGATGACTTATTCTCTAGATTTCAGTCTGCTTCTTTCCCAAGACCCTTAGTTGTTGTCCAATGGGCTTATGAGCAAAGTGACCATGGTAACAGGAATGAAGCTAGGCCTGGGCTCAGCAACAGGGACCTCTATGCACTAAGGCTGACCTGGATATGGCATAGCTGACTACCCAATCTGCCAGCAGCAGAAGTGAACACTGAGGTCTCAACATGGCACCATTCCCTGGGAGTGATCAGTCAGCTACCTGGTGACACATAGATTCCATTGTACACCTTCTATCATGGAAAGGGTAGCATACTGTTTCTACAGGAATAGGCACTTACTCTGAGTATTCACTGGCTTTCATTGCATGCACTACTTCTGACAAAACTACCATCTGTGTACGTACTGAATTCCTTATTCACAATTATGTTATTCCAAAAAGCATTCCTTCTGGACAAAAAACTCACTTCAGAGCAAAGGATGTGGGACAATGGACCTGTGCTTCTGTAATTTATCATCTTACTATGTTTCCCCTATCATGAAGCAGCTGGATTCATACAAAATTCAAGTTGCCTTTGGAAGTAATAAGGAAGGTACACTGAAAGATAGGTGGCAATACCTGCAGGGCAGGAGCAAGGTTCTCCAGAAAGCAGTATATGCTCTATACTGCAGTATATGGTGCTGTTTTCTTGTAGTCAGGATTCACAAGTTCAGAAACTGGGAGATCAAAATGAAAATGGCACCAGGGTTAAAATGTTGGGCCTGGTAGACTGTGTCATTACTTACTGTTCTCTGACAAAATTACCTTAAATGTAGTGGCTTAGAACTCAAAAAAATATTATGTCACAATTTAAGTGAGCTGAGTATCTGGTCACAGCTTAGCTGAGTGCCTTTACCTCAAAGTCACACACAAGTCTTTGTCTATGATCTCAACTGAGGTTTGACTGGGAAAGAATTGCCTCCAGGCTAAATCACATAAGTGGTTGGCATCACTCAGCTTGAAATGAGGACCAGAATTTCCTCCTGTTTATTGTCCTGAAAACTCCCTTTGTTCTTGGTCACAGGAGCTTATCTAGAGAGATTCTCAAATATTAGGGCTTTGTTTTCCAGTGGGGGGAAGGGGTAAACAAAAGAGAATAAGCTAAAAGGAAAGAATAGTATTTTAAGAAGTTGGGATTAATATAGCATCATTCTTGCTGTGTTCTAAGTGTAGTCCTCATGAATGGATTAGTGGCTTTACAAAAGGAAACCCAAGTTGGTCTCTCCTTTCTCTGCCATGGGAAGATACAACCTGAAACTACACAGTTGATGATACTTTGTTATACCAGCCTAAACTTAGTAAGACAGGATGAATTTACCATGATGCTTGTTGCATTTTCTTGGTCAGAAGTAAGTCACTGACCACTTAGTTCTGTGTGCCTTTGTGGAGTCTCCCCACCACACAGGCCAAGATGAGGTACATAGGTCTGATTTTAGATATAATGGAAAAGCATAGGAAGGTATAATGTCAGAGGATGAAAACATCTGAATGTGATTTCATCTTAAGCACTTACTGTTTCAGAATGAAAAATGAGTACCAAAGGGAAAAGTGACTTTCCCAAAGTCACACTGCTGGCCCCCAGGCCTGTTTGAGTTATATTCCATGCTACTTCCCACCCCTTCTTGTAACTCTTTCATCTTTAAGTACATGCATTATCTACATGTGACATCACACCATGAGTTTTATCAATTTAATCTCAACGCATCTGGTGCATTCCCTATAAATAAGATGCTGGCATGATCCTCTTTGTGCATGTTGGGAGACTAGGGAGGCCTGAAAAAACACACTGACTTGTCTAGGGTAAAAAGAATAAGAAAATGGAGGTTCTGACCCAGTTTAATCTCCTCAAAACTGGGGCCCTGGTTGTATCCAGGTTTTACCATGGGCTGTATTATCATAATTGTGAACAGGTAAGTATTTGACATGGTGAGAAGGTGAGTAGTCAGCAGCCCAGTGGGGACTTTGTGAAGATCTTGTGGAAGGAAGGCCCAGGTGGTGAAACCTTAAAGTAGTGATCTCACTTCTTTGACGACAGACTCCCAACAGAATTTATAACTCTGGTAACCAGGCACCACATTCTAGGAGCAGCCCCATACCCAGCTCACTTGGTAGGAGAGATACTCAAGAGAGTAAGATGTTCTCCTGCTGTATCCTGACTTTCTGAAGCTTTCACCTCAGCAAGACCCAAAGTGAGAGCCTCTTCCAGTGATACAGACATTGGCTCAGCTCTTATTTCCAACACCTCTGGCCATTTGGACCATGCAGTCAGGGGAGGGTGAAGGAGGGATCCAAAGGGTGCTCCTGGGATGCAAGAAGGGATTTGTGACAGCCTGTAGGAAGAGAAAGAAAGGTGCCTTTGAAAAGGCAAATGTTGCCAGGCATAGTGGCTCAAGCCTGAAATCCCAGCACTTTGGGAAGCCAAGCCAAGAGGAATGCCTAAGTCCAAGGATTTAAGACCAGCCTGGGAAACTTGGTGAGACCTCATCTGTACAATAAAATCAAAAATTAGCCAGGCGTGGTAGTGCACACCTGTAGTTCAAGCTACTTGGAAGACTGAGGCAAAAGGGTCAACTGAGCCCAGCAGATCAAGGCTGTGGTGGCCATAAGCATGTTGTTGCACTCCAGCCTGGGTGACAGAGTGAGACTCCAACTCAAAAAAAAAAAGAAAAGACAAATGTCAGATTCCCAGAGACTGGGTATTTCCATCTTAAGCAGTGAAGTCACAGCCTCAGAGACTTCAGGAAACTTCCCATGGACCCCAGAGAAATCTGAGGATCACCAGGCCCAGAGGTTTCATCCAAATTCTAGAAAGGGACTGCACTGCACTGAGAATGTCTAAGGGGCAACAGAGAGGGTCAAGGATGAAGTGAATTTGGGGTGGAGTGGAGTGGGGGAATGGAGCAGAGGGAGGGGCAGAGTGGCCAAAGATCGGTAGGTGGAGCCTGATAAACTGTTGGACAGGGAGCATAACCATGGTTAGTGAATTCAAAAAGGACCGTGATGGTAGATATGGCTTGGCAGTGGGGACAATGTGACGCTGCAAGTGCACCTCTTCCTTGTTGGTCTCTTTCTCATCCCTGTGCAGATCAGAGTTTTCTCCACCAGCACCCAGGTCTCTCCAGAGGACCAGCTCCCTCAGTCTATGGCCCACCTGCTTCCTAAACCTCTGTGGGTTTGGGATTATGTCCCAAAAACCACTACTTGTGATACTTCCCTCTGCTCTCTCCAGTCAGAGCCCAGTCCAGCTGCTTTGGGAGAAATCCCCACCTGGTCTGCATGCACAACTTCAGAGTTATACAAAGGGTCACTGGTTGTGGCTTCCTGGAAATGTCACCCTCACTGGCATGTTTTTCATGGATGTGGAAGTTGAGACATGAAAAAGTGGGTCCCTTGGGATCTTCTAAGAGCAGAAGAGACAATTCCACTTCCCTGGCACACATCTAGTGGCCCATTTGTATCAACAAGTTCAGTGGCATTTTACATTTGAAGTCACTGGACTCATCTCAGCTGAGGCCTGACTGAACAGTATCTCAGAGACACAAATGGTTCCCTTCAGGAACAGCTGGTGTTCCAGCTTTGGGGCAGCAAATTTCACTGTGAGGGACACTTGGGAGATGTTTGAAACCCCTCTGTTTAGCATCTCTGCTTTGGATGGAAGGCTTCTCACTCACAGCAGTGACAGATATGCCTACCTTGCTGGGACCTTTTAAATATTTCTGGCTAGACAACAGAACCTCCAGGAGCACTTCTGCTTCCATGTAGCCTCCTAATAATTGCTGTCCCTGAATTCCCATGACCTCAGAGACAACTATTTTTGTTTCCCAAAAGAACCAGCTTTCATGTTATTACACCTGATGTGTAAAAGTCTAGATATTAATCTACATGAAAATAAGACGTTCAAATCATGAGTTCCAATGGGTTTTATTTGTGATTCCCAAATATGGGATGCAATCAAAGAACTGAGAAGCATGTTTATAAAAAATAGGACCCTATTACTGTACTTTGTGAAAAATTTACCCCTTCAGGATTAATTACATGTGAGCTCATCAGCACCTTTATGAAGAAGGAAAAGAAACGTGTCATCTATGAACATGGCAAGATGAGGAAATATAGAAAGACCACAGCACAATGCTAAGGCTCTTCTATTATTTTAAATAAGGACTATGGGGACAGTTTGTGTGCCCAAGTGCATGCATCCCTCCTCCATCCCTCAGTATTCTCATCCTATTTCTTTCTGTCTCCCCTTTAGGTGAAGGTTTCTGATTACACTTGCCCATAGGTCTTGTATTGAGAGAACCGTAATAGAGTATACCATAAACTTAGGTTAAGAGCATGCTATAACCCAATAAATACGTAATCGGCTTGTGGACAATAGCACAGCCATTTTAGCTTTCTGCTTTAAAACATAACCTGTAGCTGTTTAAAGTTTCAGTTGTAGAAAAAACTGCAACGCTCCAGTTCAAGCTTCAACCCCTTCCCTTGACCCACTTTCCCCTTAGCAACAACCAATCAGGTGTGAGGGGAAAATCACCTAAAGTTTCCAAATGTCTCTGCAACTTCCCCCAGCTAGTGGGCCAAGGTCAGCCCGAGTCAAGCTAGCCAATCCTCCACGATTGAGCTGACCACCAGAGGTTACTACCCAATTAAATGGTAACAAGACTGGAAAGTCCCCCCAAACTCCTCCTCCCTTTGTGTAAAAACATAAAAGGTGTCTGCTTAAGGAAGTCAGGGCCTCTGGGTGTACTCCACTGCATCGGTTGTTAACAGAGGTCCAGGCTCGAGCTTGCAAATAAAGACCCTCTTGAACTTTCATCGGAATTGGCTCTTGGTGGTCTCTCGGATTGAACATTCGTCCACTACATTTGGGGGCTCATCTGGGATCCCAGAGACCCCCCCCGAGACCCTAGTCCGGAGGGTTCTCAGGCCGGCATTCAGTAAGTCACTCCCAGGTTAGTGCATCTGTGTCCTGTATCTCAGGTGGAGCTCCACACTTTGTTCTGAGGTTGGCATCAGGCTAGGCGGACACGCTGGAAAGCCACCAGCCGGGGCTTGTGGGAGACATCCCACGACCCCATCCAGAAGACGAGGTCTTCATCCATGGGGAAGGTCAGACTCATCGACAGTCTGTCTCTCCCCATCGTACTTTCAGATTTGTTTTCATGGCCACTACTGTCTGTCTCTTGTCGTTTTCCCTTTCATCTTGTTGGTTGTGTTTGTTGTAATGACAGTACTGACGAATGAGATGGGGCAGGCACAGACAATGCCGTTAACTCTCATGACTGATCACTTTTCAGAACTAAAGGAAAGGGCACACAATTTGATTGTCGAAATTCACAAAAAGAAATTCTGGGATTTGTGCACCACTGAGTGGCCCGCCTTCAATGTAGGCTGGCCACGAGAAGGGACCTTTCTAACAAGTGTTCTCTTGCAGGTCAAGAATGTCATCCTCCAAAGAGGCTCCCAGGGACACCCAGACCAACTACCTTCTATACTGGTCTGGCAAGATATAGTGGAATCCCCTCCCCCTTGGGTGAAACCCTACCTTCCTACCCCATTAAAGGCATTGAGAGTGCTCACGTAGCAGAAGGAGGAGGAACCTTCGGAGCCACCGGAGAGTGTGTCGTCACAGCCTTGGGAGAAGCAGAATCCCTTCCATAAGTCCCCAAATAACCTCTTTTACCCCGTTCTCCCTGATTTTAACTTGGAAGAGATAATTTCCCCCCATACCAGTCAGCTCCCCCTAGACCTTCAGCTCCGCCAGCGCCGCAACCCCAAGCCACAGCCGCCACCGCCACTGCAGAGGTGGAACCAGGAGCAGCCAGGGAGAGGAGGCAAAAAGAGAAATGGATGAACCAGCCATGGGGACTCTAGGGAGAGTCACCAGGGTGGCTGGTCCTGGAGTGGCCCCGGCCGACTCCACGGTGATCTTGCCACTGAGAGTGGCTGGGCCCCCAGATGAGGCTGGGAACCAACCCATGCATTATTGGCTGTTTTCCACTAGTGATCTATACAATTGGAAAACGCAAACTGCTACTTTCTCTGAGAATCCTAGAGGGCTGATTAACTTGCTGGAAAGCATTCTCTTTACCCACCAGCCTACCTGAGATGATTGCCAGATACTTCTACAGGTATTATTCACCACTGAAGAGAAAGAAAGAATCCAGACAGAGGCCTGGAAGCTGGTTCCGGGAGTTGATGGACAGCCCACCACCAACCCTGATCTTGTAAATGCAGCCTTTCCCCTTTCCCAACCTGGATGGGATTTTAACACGGCAGAAGGTAAGGAGAAACTCCGGGTCTACCGCCAGGCCTCTGATGGCAGGTCTCCGGGCAGCTGCTCGTAAGCCCACTAATTTGGCTAAGGTATATAACATAAGGCAGGACAGGTACGTGAATTCTTAGAATCATCTGGCTTCTGCCGCCTATGGATTCCTGGGTTTGCTGAGCTCGCCTGGCCATTATATGAGGCCACCAAAAATAAGTCCAACCTCACATGAACAGAGGACATGAGCAGATCTTTCGAAACTCTTAAACAAGCCCTGGTGTCAGCCCCAGCTTTGGGACTGCCAGATCTGACTAAACCCTTTTTCTTGTTTGTTGATGAGTCTAAGGGAATAGCCAAAGGAGTGCTGTTGCAGCAAATAGGGACATGGAAGAGGCCAGTGGCATACCTGTCAAAGAAGTTAGACTCTGTGGCTGCCAGGTGGCCCCCATGCCTACGGATCATTGCAGCAGTCGCCACTATGGTCAAGGACGCTGACAAAATCGCCATGGGAACAGAACTACATGTCACCGCCCCTCATGCTGTCGAGGGAGTTCTAAAACAACCACCTGACAGATGGATAAGTAATGCCCGGCTAACTCATTATCAAAGTCTTCTTTTAAACCCAGCCAGAATCTTGTTTCAGGCTCCAGCTACTCTGAATCCAGCCACCCTGCTACCCGACCCGGACGGGGAAGGCCCCCTGCACAACTGCCAGGACATCCTGGTGCAGGTCCACGGAATACGGGAAGACCTCCAGGACTGGCCCCTAACCAACGCCAAAGGAACTTGGTACACAGATGGCAGCAGGGCGGAACCAGGTATGCTGGGGCAGCAGTGACTACAGAGACTGAGACCTTATGGGCAGCGCCACTTGTGACCAGGACCTCGGTGCAGCGAGCCAAGCTCATTGCCCTCACTAAGGCCCTAGTCATGGGAAAAGGGCAAAGAATAAATATTTATACTGACAGCAGGTATGCTTTTGCATCTGTGCACATTCATGGAGCCATCTATAAGGAGAGGGGGCTCTTAACTGCAGAAGTAAAGGCTATCAAAAATAAAACTGAGATCCTTGAGTTGTTACAGGCACTCTGGCTACCCAAAGCACTGGCCATAATACATTGTCCAGGACACCAGAAGGAGGACATGCCAGTGGCACGGGGAAACCGTCTGGCAGACGCTGAGGCCAAAAAGGCAGCCCTTTCTGTGGACCATGTCCTAGTGACCACACTGCCAGACCCTGGGCCCCTGGATCTGCCTGAAAGCCCGAATTATACAGAGGAGGATTTAAAATGGATAAATGGGCAGCCTGGAGTTATGTTCTCAAACGGCTGGTGGTGGATCCAACACTGGGATACGACCACCAGCAAATGGAATGTCATCCTTCCAGAACAGTTGGGTCAGCAACTGCTTATAAAAATGCATAGAAGTACCCACATGGGAACCAGAAAAATGGAAGAATTAATACACCATGCAAACATGGTTATGCCCAACGGTCAACAAATGATCAGACAAATTGTAAATCAATGTCAGACTTGTCAGGTTGTCAACACAACCAATCCCAAACAAAACCCGGGGACCAGACTTCGAGGAAACTGACCAGGAGCGTACTGGGAAGTGGGCTTCACTGAGGTAAAACCAGGAAAGTACGGATACAAGTACTTACTAGTGTTTATAGACACCTTTTCAGGGTGGACGGAGGCATTCCCCACCAAGAATGAAACCGCACAGGTGGTGACCAAGAAACTCTTGGAAGATCTGATGTCCAGGTGGCTTCCCAATCCAGATCGGGTTGGACAACGGCCCCAGCTTCATCTCTAAGGTAATACAGGGAGTAGCTCAGGCTCTGGGGGCGAATTGGAAATTACATTGTGCATACAGGCCCCAGAGCTCAGGACAAGTAGAAAGAATGAATAGAACCCTAAAAGAGACCTTAACTAAATTAGTCCAGGAGACTGGCAGGGACTGGGTGACTCTCCTTCCCTTTGCGCTATATAGGGTGCACAACTCACCCTATAAGCTAGGGTTTACTCCTTTTGAAATCATGTTTGGTGTGCCTCCACCGGTCACACCTAACCTAAGAACAGAACTATTAATAGACATAGATGATCAAAAACTCCTTTTTTCCCTCCAAACTCTGCAAAGGGTCCACAAGCAGGTGTGGCCCAGACTGAAAGCCCTTTATGAGACTGGACCACCGCCGACTCCCCACAACTACCAACCGGGGGACTGGGTGTATATCTGGTGACATCAACACGAGACTCTGCAGCCCCGGTGGAAAGGACCGTACGTTGTGATCCTGTCCACCCCCACTGCCTTGAAGGTGGAAGGTATCACATCTTGGATATACCACACCCACGTCAAACTTGCTGACACCCCTGCTGTGCTGAAAGACTACGCATCCGAATGGAGCAGCCGACTGGACAAGGACAATCCTCTAAAGCTAAGACTGTGTCGCACTTCTTCTCCTTCTGCTTCTTCGTGACAGGGATGGGATCCCTTTGGGCAGTCCCTAATCCTCACCAACCTCTAAACTTAACATGGCAGTTGTTAATCCTCAGGTCAGGGATCAACAGAATAATTTTTCAAACTTTCAACCTCGCTCCCCTCAACACTTGGTTCCCAACCCTCACCTGTGACCTAAAGGAAATGTACCAATACTCTGACTGGGCTGGCTATAACAAGCAGTATCAGTTTTATGTATGCCCCGGCCATGACCAGGATGAGGCATGCACAGATCCCGGCCAATATTATTGCCCAGCATGGGCCTGTGTCTCCACAGGCACCATACCTTGGGTCCCTGCCAAAACCAATGACTTAATCACTATAAAAAGAAACCCCTCAAGTTATAAGAAGGGGCCCTGTCAGATTCAGGGTATGTTTGTGACACCCTCTCTCTCCTCCTGTAACCCCCTCATGATAGACTTCACCCCAGTGGGGTGCCGAGTTACAGACTGGACAGTCGCGAAAACGTGGGGAATCAGGTTATATGATGACCCTAGAACAGGATGGCGTGATCTAGGAAGTCTTTTCATAATTAGACTAAAAGTCCAAACCCTCAGCCGTCCCGGGGCTCACCCGATCTAAATTTGGACACCATATTTAGGGGTTCGCACCACCCACAGATAAGCCAACTACTGAATCAATTCCTAGACCCGAGCCAAGCAGTGTGTCCTCCACTACTGCCATCCACATCCTGCACCGCGGTAACACTGTGCAACTTATGATCCTCAGACAACAATACCAACAGGTGCCCCTGGACGACTCAGCATGTTAAAAGAATCCAAGATTAGATTCACTCTACCCTCATGAGAAGGGGGGAATGAGAGAACTGTAATAGAGTATACCATAAACTTAGGTTAAGAGCATGCTATAACCCAATAAATATGTAATCGGCTTGTGGACAATAGCACAGCCATTTTAGTTTTCTGCTTTAAAACATAACCTGTAGCTGTTTAAAGTTTCAGTTATGGGAAAAACTGCAAAGCTCCAGTTCAAGCTTCAACCCCTTCCCTTGACCCACTTTCCCCTTAGCAACAACCAATCAGGTGCCAGGGGAAAATCACCTGAAGTTTCCAAATGTCTCTGCAACTTCCCCAGCTAGTGGGCCAAGGTCAGCCCGAGTCAAGCTAGCCAATCCTCCACGATTGAGCTGACCACCAGAGGTTACTACCCAATTAAATGGCAACAAGACTGGAAAGTCCCCCCAAACTCCTCCTCCCTTTGTGTAAAAACATAAAAGGTGTCTGCTTAAGGAAGTCAGGGCCTCTGGGTGTACTCTGCTGCGTCGGTTGTTGACAGAGGTCCAGGCTCGAGCTTGCAAATAAAGACCCTCTTGAACTTTCATCGGAATTGGCTCTTGGTGGTCTCTTGGATCGAACATTTGACCACTACATTATGAGTATGTTGTAACATAAGGGTACATCTTAAAACGGGAATTCATGGAGAGGAGTGTCGTGTGATCTCTATTCAGATGTACTGCTGTTGGGCATGTGGCTGCAAAGACACTGCTTTGAGTCCCCACAGTGGCTGTCTCAGAAGATCAGTCCTGATGCCACTACAACTGCTGTTTACAGATCTGGGTGCTTTTTGTGGTTTGGTGTATTTTGCTTAGATTTTGTGGTTCTGACCCTCCTCTGCTCACCACATTCTCTGTAGTATCCGATTGGTTCCAGGTTTGTTTCTGTTTCCTGGGAGCCAGTTGCATAACTATATTTCAGATAGTCTTTAGGGATTCCACCCTCACTACACAAGTCACTGCATGACACCCACATACTTATCTTGTAGCCCAATGTTTATCCTCTTCAGTGGAGCTGTAAAGAATTCTAGTTACTTGTAGATCTTATTCTGATGCTGCTGTGTTGTTCGTGAAGCTGGGCATCTTGTCTTTGGTCTCATTGACATTATTTTTGTGTACTTTGAAGTTTTATACTATTTTGTTAATAATATGGACATTCAGTAACAAGTACTTTTGAATATTTTAGTGAATTTAACTCTGCCAATCACTTGATGAAGTAGGCCTGTGATCCCCACTTTACAGAAGAGGAAAGTGGCACTCACACAGGTTGAGTTGCTTTATTAATGTCACATAAATTCTTTTGATGCATTTTAAATCTTAACCTTGAAGTCATCCTCTAAGGTGTGTACACTCATCTCATATTCTAATTTGTGTCTCTCTGTCCACATTTCCAAGGCTACATGTCCCATCCTAGGTCTTTTCTAACGATGATAGAGAACTTGCACAAATAGGTGGAGGAGAAAACTAGTTGGCATTTGGCCTTCCCTGTCCTCTGCCTTACCCTAGGCTAGTGTCACGTTTTTGAGTGATCTGGAGCAGTGGTAGATCCTGACCACTTCTCACCTGGAATATTTGTTATCAAATACAATTCTTACTTTTTGCAGTTATACTTTCTTTGTCCTAGTTATTCTTCTGGGCTTTCTTTTACACATTTGTGTTGAAAACTATCATACAATGCAAATATTGATGAAAATAAAACTGTTGAGCCAGGCTCAGTGGTTCAGCCTATAATCCCACACCTTGGGAGACTGAGACCCGCGTGAGCAACTTGGTGAGACTTCATCTCTACAATAAATCAAAAAATTAGCCCAGTGTGGTAGCGCGCACCTGTAGTTCCAGCTACTTGGAAGACTGAGGTGGAAGGATCACCAGAGCCCAGCAGGTCGAGACTGTGGTGGCCAGGAGCGGCCACTGCACTCCAGTCTGGGCAACGGAGTTAGACTCCAACTCAAAAAAAAAAAAAAGAAAAGAAAAGAAAACTGTTGCCCTGCTACCAAAAGGTAATGACGATCATTTTTTTTTCTTTTTTTAATTATAAAAGAAATGCATGCTGTAAAAAAAAAAAGCCAAATTATACAGATCTTTATGAAATAAGAGTCTTTTCTTTCATCTTTTTTCTTCAAATTAATTTCCTTCTTAGAAGGAATTATTGTTAGCAGGTAGGTGTTTATTCATCTGGGTATTTTTTGTAAATACATATAAACTTTTTGAACATCAATTATATAATACTATATTTTTTGTTTTGCTATTTCTCAAACTATATATTATTGATGTGCTTTCATACCAGTGCATATGATTCTTATTTAACTATTTTTAAGTTCTTAAGTGTACTCTAATAAATGGGTGTATTGTATTCTATTATCTGTTTCACTGTTCATCCTTTGATAGAAATTTAGATTATTTTTAGTTTCACTATTATAAAAAGTGTTACAGTAAGATCCTTGAAATTTATACATAATTTACTACACTGATATTTAACTGCTCAATTTACTTGTTTTCTTTTTGTCGGACAGAATGTCATGTTTTTAACATTTTATGAGAATATCATTTGATTCATAGAGAAATTAAATTTATCACTGGATATGGACACTTATGAAGAAACTAGACTTCAAGGTTATCCATGTCAGTATTCTGGCAGAAAAGCATGAAATCTAGTAAGTGCTGCTCACTCCATTAGTTTCATCTGATATAGATCATAGAATTTAATGTGGTCTGATATGATAGATAAGTAGATAAATTGGGCTAAAAACTCAAAGTAATCAAGATAAACATCTACAACTGTGATTCTTAATAATTTCCTTAGATTCCCTCAAATCTTTATGATTCCCAGTAGAAATTTTCCCATGAGTGAAGAGATGTGGTTCTGATAATAATTTTTGTTAGTGATTTCCAAATCAATATGGAAGAGGCATATTATTTTTGCATTTTTCTTTTGTTATGCTGCCTTTCTCTGATTGTGTTTGAAGGTAATACTAGCTGCCTAAAATGTATTGGGAAGTGTCCCTTCTTCCTTTACTATCTGAATGACATTGAATAGCAATGGTTTAATTCTTTTTTAAACACTAGACAGAAAACTTCGTAAAATTATTTGGGCCTGGATTTTTTTAAATTTTTAATTTTTAATTTTTAATTTTTATTTCTTTTATAATGTAGGGCTATTAAAAATATCAGTATTCATTGGATGATTGTGGTAGTTTCTGGGTTTTTTTGAGAAATTTGTCCGTTTCATTAAGCCATTAAATTTTATATGTGTAGAGTTGTTTATAGCATGTCCTTATGGACTGAGTTGTGTCTCTGCAAAATTAACATATTGAAGTCTTAGCCCTCATTGTGACTGTAGGTGGAGATGTGGTTTTTTAACAGGTAATTAAAGTTAAATTGGGCCATAGGGGTGAGACTATAATCCAACATGATTATTTCCATAAGCATAGAGAAAGAGGCACCAGGTGGGCCACTCTCAAAGAAAAGACCATGTGAGGACACAAGAAGGCAGCCAGATTCAAGACGAAAGCAGAGCCCTCAGGAGAAACAAATTGTTCTGGGACCTTGATGTTGGACTTCCAAAGTCTAGAACTGTGAAAAAAAAAATTTTGTTAAGTCACCCAGACTCTAGTATTTTCTTATGGTAGCTGAAGCATATAATACATATAATATACTTTATTATATTTTTAATGTTTGCAGAGTCTGTAGTGATGTCCCTGTTTTATTCCCAGTATGGTCATTTTTGTTGTTGTTGTTTTACTTAGTCATTCTTTCTTGAGGTTTGTTCATTTTATTGATTTTTTTTAAGAAATCAGGTATCAGTTTTATTGATTTCTTTCGAGTATTTTTTATTTTCAACTTTATATCTCTTATTGTTTTTATTATTTCTTTCCTTGCACTTCCTTTAGGTTTAGTTTACTGTTTTTTGTTTGTTTGTTTGTTTTGAGTTGGAGTCTCACTCTGTCGCCCAGACTGGAGTGCAGTGGCCGCTCCCGGTCACTGCTGCCTCGACCTGCTGGGCTCCAGCGATCCTTCTGCCTCAGCCTTCCGAGTAGCCGGAATTACAGGCATGTGCTACCACGCCCAGCTGATTTTTTGATTTATTGTAGAGATGAGGTCTCGTTGCCCAGGCGGGTCTCGAACCCGCGGGCTCAGGCAATCCACTCACCTCAGCCTCCCAAAGGCGCGGGATTACAGGCTGAGCCACCGAGCCCGGCTCTGTTCTTTTTTAAGGTTCTTCATGTGGAAGATTACATTATTTGTTGACTTTTTTCTAATATATTAGTTTAGTTATGTGAATTTCTTCTGTACACTGCTTTTTCTGTATCTTTTTTTTAAAAAATCTTATCTTTTTCTGTATGTATTTTTTTTTAAAGCAGGATCTACTGAGAGGACAGAAAAGCTCCCAGTGGGAGGGAACCCAAGAGAGTTGCGCCTCACAAATTTTAATATGTCATCTTTCCATTGTCTTTCAGTTCAATTGTTTTTGGTTTTCCTAGAGACTGCCTATTTAAGTTTTAACAGTTGTAGATGTTCATGTTGTCTTTGTTATTGGTTTCTAGTCTGATTTTGTTATAGTCAGAGAACACACTCTCTATAATCTGATTTTTTAAATGTATTCAAGTTTGTTTGATGGCCCAGGAGATGATCTATGTTGTTTTATGTTCCATGGGTACTTGAAAAGAAAGCCTATTCTGACGTTGTAGATTAAATTGTTCTACAAATGTCAACTAGATCCTGTTGGTAATGGTGTTTGTTCTTTTTTGCATATTTGCTGCTATAATGTTCTTTGTTCTGAGTTTTAGAAAGAAATATCAAAGTCTTCAACTATAATTATGTATTTGTCTATTTTCCTTCCCAATGTGTTAGAGTTTCTGGTTCACATTATTCTGCTCTGTTGGTTGGTGCATACACATTTTGAATTATTATGCCATTCTTGATGGAATAGGCCTTTTTTTTTTTTTTTTTTTGGCAGGCTTTCATTCTGTTGCCCAGGCTGGTGTGCAATGGCATGATCCTGGCTTACTGCAGCCTCCACATCCTGGGCTCAAGTGATCCTTTTACTTCAGCCTTCCCAGTAGCTGAGAATACAGGTGTGTACTACCTACACATGCTAATTTAAAAATTTTTTTTGTAAAGACAAGATCTTGCTATATTGCCCAGGCTAGTCTTGAACTTCTGGGCTCAAGCAATTCTCCACCTCAACCTTCCAAAGTGTTAGAATTATTGGTGTGAGCCTCCTTGCATTATTATTTAATTTTTCTCTATGTCTCAATATTTTCCCTGAAATATACTTTATCTGCTATTAATGTAACTACCTGTGCTGCTCTTGATTAACACTTGCATTTTTCCCAGGTTTTTATATAGTAAATCTGTGTATTATTACATAGGAAGTGAGTTTATTCTAGAGAGCATATACATGGTTATATTAATCTACTTTGTCAATCTTTGTCTTCGACTATTTTAGATCATTTGCACTTAAGGTAATTGTTATTATAACTTTAGTCTGATGTTTTATTTTATTATTTTGTTTCTTATTTTTATTTTATTTTTGAAGAAGAGGTCTCACTATGCTGCCCAGGCAGGTCTTGAACTCCTGGATTCAAGCAATCCTCCTGCCTTGGCCTCCCAAAGTGCTGGGATTACAGGCATGAGACATTGCAGCTGGGCTGATATTTTATTTTTGGTTTCCTGTTTGTTCTCTCAGTTTTGTTTCTCAGTGCTGTTATTAAGGTCATGCTTAGACAATTTAGAGTAGAAGGAAATTTTGAAAAACACTCAAATATACCATGTGAGTAGTTTCAAGGTGCATCCACATTTCTTTATCCTGCCCAGACCAGTTCTTAAAGAGACCAAAAATTCAGTATTTTCTTCAGTAATGGGGATTCCTTGGAAGTGAGTTTCAACTTATGTCAAGAAAGGGGAATCACATACTATCAAAGGCAGTTGCCCAATATCAGGGGTATATATAATAGCTGAGCCTCATAGGACTGTGGTGATCATTTTTTCCACCTAAAAGGTATCACAGCTTCCAGACACTGTCTAGATGGCAACCTCATTTGGTTCCAATACCTAAAACAAGCAAAACTAGAAAGATGTAGACTTCCTAACTCTGTGTAAGATGTGGCTTGGAAAAAACTCACATACCTGAATTACCAAAAAAAAAAAAAAAAGTATGAGAAACAAGTGCAAAATGTGTGCCAGTCAACTCAGTGTTTTACTCGTGTCCCAAGATCCACATGAGTTTCAAGAAGACTGAAGGGTGCCAAACCTACAGGAAGTTGAAGAATGACTGTCAGATCTGCCTCTTAGGCCTAGAATACCACCAGCTCATCTAAGTTCATGATGCAGAATTGTCTTTAAAAGATGACATGCCAAAGTCAGATATCAAAAAAATCACTACATGCAGAATATAGAGAGAAGGGTTTCTCACTGTGATGAACATGGCCAGTTGGCTTCTGGGGAAGATGACATCCACCAGTGACATGTTGGACAAACTGGTTTGTATCAAACCCAAGTACCGAAGGAATGAAGGAATAAGCCCCCCATATCCTTCTGGATAAAAGGAGAGAGTAACAGAGGAGAGGAGTGCACACAGATGGGAGAAGCCCACAAATACAGATGACCCCTTTGCTGGTCAGAATATTAAAGACTTATAATTATATAATCAATAGCCCTGGAGCAGATAAGCTTCTAAAGCAGGCTCCCAACTGCACCTCATCTGGACTCCCCAGAGGACAATGTTGGTGATCTGGGTGATATCATTACTGAGTCAGACCTAAGAACTCATATCTACCAGTTTGAAAGATCTGGACACTCACTATTTTGTGAAGACAGCAGTGCACTTTTCTGCAGCCTTCCACAGGGCAGACTGCAGGAGGGGCTGCTAACAAGTTCTCTAATAAGAGGATTGTCAGTGACTACAGACTCAAAGTGAAATGGAGAATCCCAAGGAGCCAGATTTTTAAAATTAGAGGAGAGACCACAGACTCTGGGATTCAGCTAGGAACTATTCCTGCACTGCCAGGAGCTCTTTCTCCACATGCAACTCTGATCCCCACTATGGAGCATCCTTGCACAGAATGAGGCCACATTTTCTATTTCTAACCATGAAATGAACCTGCAATGTTGACAGACCTACGGACCTGGCCCCGTAGACCTTTACTTGTCCAGTTTTCTTTGGTCCTATAATCTGGAGCAGGTGTACTCTGGAAACAGAGCCCCAGTGCCATCTGCTTGGCCTCAGAATTCTGCCCCATTGGTGGTCAGGTATATGTGGTCATCCTAGGCATCCCTAGTGCCCATCTCCTCTCAGGGTCATGTTGAGGCCAGGTTGGGCCCCTCTGGTTTTATAACTTGTGCCTTGAAAGGGAGACTTTGTCACCCAGGTTAGCCAACATAAGGATTAAGGCATGCTGCTGCCTGGCTGAGGCTTTGAGGATGCCATACACATCCTCCCCCTCCAGAGGCCAAGTGTCCAACTTCCCTGTTGACTTGATTTTACATGGCTGATGAGCTGTCTGAGGTTCAGAGAAGCTTGCTGGGTGCTGCCCTGGCTCCTTCTAGGTCATGTGGGTAACACTGAGGACACTCCTGCAGGCTGCTGGTTCCAGAGTTAGGAATATATGCAGCCTGTGGCATGGTTGCTGTTGGAGCACCTCAAGCTGCTCCTGTGATGGTCATTTTAGGGTTCAGTCTGGCTCAAGTCTCCCCACTTCATGCCTTCACCCCAGTGCTACTCTGCCTGGGCTTCAGCCTGGTCCAGAATCCAGGTGGGAGAGGCCTTCACTGTAATCCAAGCTCCCTTGTCACTCCAACATGCGGCCGGTCTCCACTGTGGGTGAGATGCCCCCAGTCACTGGGCCCCTCTGCACTCCAGAGCTGTCACTCCACACCAGGACTGGACATTGCCGTACTCAACTGAATGCTGGATTCTGGGTCTGGGTTGTGGTCCCATAAAATTCTCTCTGGGACTGGGATACTGATTTTCCTCACTCCCTGTTAAGAGCACATTGTCCTGCTCTCTTGCAGGAGTGCTCAGGAATGAAGGGCCCCTGCTGCTTTCTGCAGCTGTTGGAGCAGGCTTGCACAGATGGATGTGACCTCTCCAGTGCCTTTTAGGGACCTTCAAAGGCAGATGCATGAAGGCATGGAAGAAGGGTTTGAAGGGATCTGGCTTACGTTCCCTGCCCTCTGATTCATGCCCAGTAAACCCAAGGTCAGCACCTGCCCTGAGCTCACCTGTTTTCAAAAGCTTCTTAGAGTAGAAGAGGAGGAGAATGCCCAGAGAGATTGACTGATGGAGTTCACACAGTCCCCTCTACTCATTGTCCCAGAGTTGGGAGGGTACTTGGAGCTCACCTGAGGGACAGATCACACTGTATCCTTCTTAGCTGAGCCATGGAGGCCTGAGGGGCATCAGCACCATGTCATCCTTCAGGGCCCAGGATCACATGCCCCGAAAGAACTACTGCAGGCCAACGACAGCTTCAGGAGGTTCTGTAGGGATGGTGGTGGAAATCAGACTGGAAGGGGTGCTTGCATCCTGCTCCCGCTCTGGGCACTTCCCACTGGGCAGTGCTTGTTTTTTTCTGACCACTTCTGCAATCCAGCTGTGTACAGAAGGCCATGGCCAGAGGGATGCCTAAGCAGGGAAGTGTTCACTATACTCCTGTCTTTCATCTGGGACATGTCAGGGGTGGTCTTGGTGTCTGGGAGGACTCATAGTGCCCTGCTCTACCCACCAGACCTGGCCCCACTGTTTTGCAAAGTGACTGCTTATTTTGCATGAGTTTCTGCAGTTTCACATCCTCCCCAGCATTTTGTGTTGCCAATGTTGCCACTGAGTGCTCTCAAACCCCTCATCCTGCTGCCCTCTTATTGGTCCCCGCCCCAGGCCCTCATTGGTTATGGAGAGCACTTTTTACTCTGCAGCATGATTTTGTTTGCAGCTGTCAGTGTCCCTGGTAGCCACCTGGGCTCTGGCTGCATAGGCCTTAGCCCAGCCCAGGGCTTGAAGCCCAGTAAGTGCTCAGTACATGGTGCAGATGTCTTTCTGGTCCAGGAGAGCCCTTGGTGTCTCTGTCACTCCCTCCTCTGGGACTCCTGCCTCTACCCTGAAATCTCCCCCATTCCTCCTGGGATTTCCCCATTCCTCTTGATTTTCCTATTTTCCCTGTGATCCTCCACCCCCCATAGGCTTGAGACATAGCACTTTCAGAACATAAGATGGTTTCTGAAGGTGGGGCTGACATTTTGCCCTGCTCCTGCATTGTCTGTAAGGCAAGGCCAAGAGAAAGAACTCACCTCAAAACAAAGGACTCACTTTCTGAAAGGAAAGAAGGTTTTTTCTGCAGAAGATTCTTGGTTTTGAAGCCAGGGAGGGTTACCAGAACCAAGCTCACCTGGGGGCCCATATCCCTCTCTGTGCACAGGATGTGTGACTGACAACTGCCCCCTCTGCCCAAGGTTTGACTTCCCCTCCAGCTAGAGATCTGAGCTCCCAACAGGGTCTGGCCTGTGTGTCTTACTCTGGCTGAATGTGGAAGAGCTGTATCTGGTATTTCTCTGTGTTCTTGGCCCTCATTTTCTCGATATTCATCAGGAGTAACTACGCCTAACTCCACACCTGTGAGAGAATTTCTTGAAGACCTGCTGAGAGATCTACAAACAGAAGAATGCTCTGGTGAGACAGGACTCAGGGAGACCCTGGGGAGGACTAGAGCCTGAGAATTCTTGATGATTCCAGTCTTTGGCTCTAGGATTCCTCAGGAGAGTTTGGGTCTACCTAGAACCAGGCCACCTCTCATGCGATGAAAGAGTAAACACATTCTCGGGGTTGTGAACTCTGATCTAGACTTATTCTTTCCTTCAGGGTCACCAGAAGGTGTCTTCCTGACTTATTGGTGGCCCAGGTCCTGACATCAGAGTCTTTTTCAGACAAGGGACACTTTCAGGGATGAGCAGAAAAGCTGGAACCAGGCCTGTTTTCCTATGGTTGAGGAAAGCTGGAAAGACATGTCCTGCCTCAGAAAAGTCTTTCTAATAACAAAACCCATGGCTGAGATGAGATTGCTTGGGGTACAGAGGACTCACTGCAGAATCTCGAACTGATCAGTGACTACAGATTGAAAAGTCTTCATGCCTTGTGTGCATGGCACCCCAGGTCTGTGTCTCTGCAACACAGAGGGGTCGGGGTCAGGGAGGCCAAAGTGAGAGGTGTGGGGACCTGGGAGTATGGCAGCTTCTACCTGCCCTGTGTCCCAAGAGATTCAAGACCCTCTGACCAAAGCCACAGTGAAAGAGATGAGCCCATGCCTCTCTCAAGGGAGTAGCCAGACATGTGTCTACTTCTACTTGGGAATGATGTTCTCTCACTCCTGGAAAAACAGGTTATCCACATCCTTCTTCATGTCCAACCTGCCAGGGCCCTGAAACTGGAACCAAGTCATATTTCAGGCTGGGAGAAGCCACAAGCAAGAAGCCCACATTGGGGCTGGGGTGGGAGGCAGTTTCCTCTGACTCCACACTTACTTCCTGCAGCCTGACTCACAGCCTGTGTTTATGTCTGTTTTGGAGAATGAAAGGAATATACTTAGGAGGAAATGCATGCAGACCTATCACCTAAGCGCAAACCCAGTTGTCATTGTGGTCTGCTTATTTATATTATTTGTCTGTTTTGCTTTTCATTGAGAGAAATATCCAGCATCTCATGAGTTCCTACTATGTACTGGTGCTGTGTGAGCTCTCTCTCTGCACTCTGTGCTCCTCCTATGATGAAGCACAAACCTTATGTGAAGATGAGAAGAGTACAAGATGGTCAGCCTCAGGGCTGGGTCCATGCAGGGCTGGCCCACACCATGTCTGACCATCACACCATGCTTAAATCTGTGCCTCCTTTTCTGGGTACAATTATGACATCTGCATCTCTCCTGATACCACCTGTGCTTACTTCTATGCAGGCCAGTGCTGCCCATACATGTGACCCTAGAGAGGTTCATGTGACATCTTACCTGTGAAATGTTATAGGACATGCCTGAAGATTGTTTTGTGAGTGGTTAACAAAAGCCCAGGAGCACCATTGAGAAAAGTATTTGTGGAATATTCTTTAAGTTATTACCAATATTACCTATTATTTTAAGAGTAACTGTTGTTTATTCACTCAACTACTAGGCTCTTATCATTTTCAGTTTTGAACACTATAAAAAAAATACTTCATTGAAGGTCATTGTAAAAAAAATGGTTAATGTATTTTAGGTTTCCAGTAATTGTCTTTTTGTTTGTTTGTTTTGAGTTGCAGTCTCACTCTGTCACCCAGACTGGAGTGCAATGGCCGCTCCCGGCCATCACAGCCTCGACCTGCTGGGCTCCGGCGATCCTTCCGCCTCAGCCTTCCAAGTAGCTGGAACTACAGGCACGCGCTACCACACCCGGCTAATTTTTTTTTATTATTTATTGTAGAGATGAGGTCTCGCCAAGTTGCCCAGGCGGGTCTCGAACCCTCGGGCCCAGGCAATCCACTCACCTCAGTCTCCCAAAGCGCTGGGATTACAGGCTGAGCCACCGAGCCCGGCCAGTAATTGTCTTTATTAAGAATCTCTAAGGCCCGGGACTGTAACAGCCCAGCCCTAGTTCTTGCAGTCACAGGGAGAATAGTGAAAGTAGGGTGATTAGTGATGTCCTGGGTCCCAAGCATACAATAGCTGAGTTGAGACAGGAATTTACATTCCAGAGATTTGGAGTCTCCTTCCAGGCTGCCCTGGCCTGAAGGAGCCTCCCCACCTCTGAGAGATGGTGTTCACTTGTGTCCTCCAGGTCTCTGCAGGGTGGCAAAATGTACCAGGAGAGGTTCAGTCATGATTCTGCCACCCTGCCCCCTGGCCCACTGCCCTGGCTTTGGTCTATGCCTCTGGTTGCCAGCAGCATGCTGGGCCCTTTTCTCACTACCCCTGGCATCATGACTTATGTTCCATGCATTAGAAGCTTCCTTTCAGACTGGCAGCTGGTCAATGATTATAGGCTAGACTTTACAATGCACCCTGCAGATACCACTGTGGCTATGTCTAGTGCCATTCTTGGCAATTCCAGCCTTATAGGTGGGCCTTCTTTGGAAAAACCAAGAGTTTCTACACCAGACACTGTGACTGGGTCATGTTTGACAAAGCAAAGGTATGGGTAGGAATAGGATTTCTGGCTTAAATCCATGGTATTTAATTAGACCTAGAATCAGTGCAACCAGAACAGAGACTCTTCCAGAAAACATTCCAGATTATTCCCATTTATTTTATTTAAAAACATATATGTATATGTACATGACTGAAAAATAGGATAGTGAGAAAAGAGTTAAGTTGGAAAAAAAAAGCTCTCACCCTGCACTCCTCACTTCCATTCACCTAGCTTACCTGTTAACACCTGGTACAATAGGAGGGCCAAACTTCTTAGACTCTCCACCTGTACTCCACCTTCAGTCCATGATAAAAATATCATTTTAGTTTCTTTCTTAGTTAACATTATAAGTACCCGTAAAGTATATATGTCATCCAATACACCAGAATCTTGTGACTTCCACTTTGCACTTTGCAAGGAGAACATTGGCACTAGGAATTCACCTTTATTTCTTAGTATTCTAGACTATATACATGCTTTTCATTCAGCCTTTTGACTTTTGGAGTTTCTAATTGCTTTTTTTTTTCTTTTTCTCTTTCTCTTTTTTAAATCACACCTTCAACATCTTCCAGTCTTTTCATTATCCCATCTGAAAACTTACTGCTGGGGACCCTATTTTCCTGCCAACTTCCTAGGCCTGGGGTGGAGCCACCATTCCCAGATCGTCCCACTTCCTTGGGTTTGCTCCAGTGTATCCTGAACACTGGATACAATGTTCTAGTGTTCTTTCTTTCTCAACTCTTTTTTGTTGTCGTTGTTGTTAGATAACATCTTCAATTAACTTTGCAACAAAGAGTGCCTGTGAAATAAATTTTCTGATTTTTTACATGTTCTAAAAATGTCTTTAATCTGCTCTCATATTTTCTTAGTTGAAAGTACTGTTTCTCTCAGAAATTTGAAGATGTTCTATTATTGTTTTGAAACATTCAGTGTTGTTCAATCAGATGTCATTTTAATTTTTTTTTTTTTTTTTAAGTCAGAGTCTCACTCTGTTGCCCAGGCTGGAATGCAGGAGTGCAGTGCCATGATCACAATTCACCACAGCCTC
This sequence comes from Cephalopachus bancanus, assembly GCA_027257055.1. NCBI lineage: Eukaryota > Metazoa > Chordata > Mammalia > Primates > Tarsiidae > Cephalopachus > Cephalopachus bancanus. The sequence continues at coordinate 2,782,407 of JAPVLO010000007.1, forward strand.
CACCTCCTGGGTTCAGGCAAAATTCACCTCCCTAAACCACCTGAGTAGCTGGGACTATAGGCATGTACCATCACACCTGGCTGATTTTTTGATTTTTTGATTTTGGTAGAGACTAGGTGTCATTATGTTGTTTAGGCTAGTCTCAAACTTCTGTGCTCAAGCAATCCTCCCACTTTGGCCTCCTAAAATGCTGCAATCACAACTCACTGCAGCCTCAAACTCTCAAGCTCAAGTGATCCTTTGGTCTTGGTCTCCCAAAGCACTGAGATTAAAGATGTGAGCCACCATGCCCAAGCCCCTTTTTTCCTTCGTGTTCTGAAATTTCACAATGATGGTCCTAGGTATGGGTCTTTTTAATTTATCTTGCTGTTAAGCCTTCCAATTTAAAGAACAAAATCTCCTTTAAGCTCTTGGCATTTTTGTAATATTCTTTGATAAGTTTCTTCCTCTAAGTTTTAAGTTCTCTTTTTAGAGCACAAATATTACTTGGATATTGGAACTCTGGGACAAATCTTCCAAAAGAACTTACTTTTTATCCTATATTTTATTTTTTAAACTTTTGTGCTTGAGAGGATATTTCTTAAAGTGTACCTTTCAATTTTTTATTTTGACAGTTATATATCTTAAAAGTATTTAAAGCTGTTTTTCCTTATTTCCCTGATTTTTTCCTTTCTTAATAGATTATGTTACTCTCTGTGGATGCAATATTTTATATTTCTCTAAAGATCTAACTAGAATTTTATATATATATACCTCAATGTCTGAAAAAGTACTACTGGGACTGTGGATTCTGACCTTTCCTTGAATAGAGAAGGATGAGGGTCCAGAAAGAGGAAAAAACCTGAAATATTTCAAGCCCCTGCCCCCATGAATCCCATGTAACTACTGACCTGTTTACCATCTCCGTGTTTTTGTCTTTTCCAGAATGTCCTGTAATTGGGGTCATACCACCTCTTTACACTGTGCTCTCAACTCTACAGTATGCATGTGAGTGCCAACCTTGTACATGGGCTGATAGTTCATTTCTTCCTACTGATGAATGGTGTTGTCCATTGTATACTGTAGCTCAGTTTTGTTATGCATCTAGGTATTGAAGGACATTCTGATTCCCTGAAGTTTTGGCATTTATAAACAGTGCTTCCACACATAATTGTGTCCTGGTTTTTATTTGGAAATAATTTTTAGGGCATTTGTGTAAATACCTAAGATGATGATTGTTGGACCAAATGCTGAGACTTGTTTAGTTTTGGAAAAAACTGCCAAACTTTCTTCCAAAGTATCTGCACCCTTATGCCTCCCATCAGAAAAGAATGAGAGTGCCTGTTTCAATTTTTTTTTTTCTTAGATTTTTCTATTTTAATGGATGGGCAGTGCTATCTAATTGTTGTTTTAATTGACTTTTCTCTCATGACAAGTGTTGTTGAGTATTATTTTGTATGTTTGGCATGTGTATATCTTCTTTGGTGACCTGTGACCTGTGGCATTTTTTAGGTATTTTAAAAACACTTTGCAGACACGTCTTTTTCAGGTGTTTTTTTCCTAAATATCTTCTCTGATTTGTTTTTGTTTTGTTTTGTTTTTTCCTCTTGACAGAATCTTACACAGATTGGACATTTTAAATTTTACTAAAGTCCACATTATCATTTTATTTTCTTTCACAGACTGGCTTTTGATATTGTACCTAAAAACTTATCACCAAACCAAAGGCTGTGTAGATTTTCTTCTGGGTTTTTTCCTATAACTCTTATAACTTTGTACTTGCAAATTTCAATCTGTGGATTATTCTGAGTGAATTTTTGGAAAGTCTGGGAAGTTTGTGTCTATGTTGTTTTCAACATTGTTTCTGATTGTTTCGTCACCATTTGTGGAGCAGACCTTTCTTTCCATTGAATTGCCTTTAAGTCTATGATAAAAATCAGTGGACTACATTTACATGGGTCTGTTTTTGGACTCTATTATTTTGAACTCTTCATTACTGTGGCCTCATGATAAGTGTTCAGATCTGGATGTGTAAAGTGCTTTAACTTTGTTCTTCTTAGTCTTATATCATCTATTCTAGTTTTAGAAACTGTTTACCAACGTCTTTGCTTGGAATTATTGGGATTCTGCTGAATCTAGAGATCAATTTAGAAAGAATTATTATCTTTACAATAATGGGTACAGTATACTGTTATTGTACAAGAACTATCACTGCCTTTATATGTCTTTTGCTATCTTTTGACTGTGTTTCAGTTTTCTGAATGCATATTTTTATATATTTTGTTAGATTTATACTTAAGAACTTACATTTTGGGAGTGCTATTGAAAATGTGTTTTTCTTATTTCAAATTTCAGTTCTTCCTGTACATTTTGGCTGATATATAGGAAATCAACGGACATTTGTCCATTGGCCATCCATTTAGGTTCTGGTTATCTCCAAACATTCTGATTAAGGCACAGGATGGTGGGCTCTGTTTCAGTTTCAGTTTCCAAAATTATGGCATGAAATAACCAGAACACTGACTGCTGAAGGGGCACATGGCCACTGCTGAACAGGAGATGCCCAGTGGCCTGTACTGCCACCACAGCTGGCAGAGAGTGTACAAACCCACCTTCTCTGGGCCTCAGTGTCCTTAATGGACCAGAGCTTCTCTCAGGACTGGCCTGGACACATGAGAACCATGCAGGGAGAAGACTGGAAATTATTATCAGGACTAATTTAACACATGAGGGCTGTATACAGGGAGGACTGGAAATTCTCCTCAAGACAGACTGAGACACATGAGGGGTTGCCCAGGGAAGGACTGATCCAGTCACGTGGTGGTCACATCCAGAGAGCGAACCAAATTCTTCTCAAGAGAAACCCTGGCCCATGAGGACCATAGCCCAGAGAGGGACTGGAAATTCTCCTCAGGACTGACCCAGACAAGGGAGGGCCATGTCCAGGGAAAAGACTGGAAATTTCTCAATTCTCCTCAGGACTGACTGGGACACGTGAGAACCATACCAAGGAGAAGAACCAGAAATTCCCCTCAAAACTGACCTTAACATATGAAGGTGGTTCCCACACAAAGGACTAGAAATTCTCCCCAGGACTGACCCTGACACACAAGGGTGGTTCCCACAGGAAGGACCAGAAATTCTCCTCAGGACTGACCTGGACACATAAGGGTGGTACCCACAGGGAGGACCAGAAATTCTCCTTAGGACTGACCCGGACACACGAGGGTGGTGCCCACGGGGAGGGCCGGAAATTCTCCTTAGGACTAACCAGGACACATGAGGGTGGTGTCCACGGGGAGGGCCAGAAATGTTCCTTAGAATAGACCTGGACACACGAGACAGGAGCCCATGGGCAGGGCCCTGAATTCTCCTCAGGACTTACCTGGACAGATGAGGGTGGGTGTCCATGGGGAGGGCTGGAAATTATTAGAACCTACCCGGTCATGTGAGGGCAGTACCCAGATGAGAGCTAGAAATTCTCCTGAAGACTGACCCATGAGACTCCACTGTAGTTTGTGACACCCAGCATATGAGGAAAAGGAGAAGAAGAAGCCACACATGCTGAGGACAGAGCACTGCTGTGCCCTTTACTTTCTCGTGTAAATTTTTAGCAAAACTTATTTTACAAATATTCCCTCATTGAGGCCTTGACCTCCTATTTCTCATAGCATTCCTAAGTATGTTTTTACACATTTGGGTTTGTTTCTAGAGAAAGAAGAGAGACATTGAGACAGTCCCCATGGAAGTTGGAGATGAGCTCAGCATGGTGGCTCATGCTTGTAATCCCAGCACTTTAGGAGCCAGAGGCAAGAGGATTGCTTGAGTTCAGGAGTTTGAGACCAGCCTGGACAACATGATACCTCGTGATACCTCATCTCTACACCTAAAAAAAAAAAAAAGAGAAAAAAAACTAGGCATGGTGGCACATGCCTGTGGTTCCAATTATTTGGGGGGCTAAGGTAGAAGGATCTCCTGAGCCCAGCAGATTAAGGCTGCAGTGGCCTGAGTGTGCCACTATACTCCAGCCTGGGTGACAAAGTGAGATTCCAAATCAAAAAAAAAGAAAGTTGGAGATAGGGAATGCAGAGCCACTCAGAGTCACCTCTAGCCTGAAGGAAGAGGTCAGTGTGCACCTAGTACTTGCTTTTATTAATGCTTAAAGGTTAATTTTTCTTCCAGTGTTAAACAATATTGAAAGTAAAAAAATATGCGTATTAACACTTGCAGCATTATTTAAATTTAAATATATTATTTGTAGCAAAACCAGAATGTATTTCATATTTATTTGTGACTTTCAAGGCAGTAAACTCATCAACAGCACTTTTTGTTTTGCCAAGAAAGTCACAGTTCAATTGACAGTATATTTGTAAAATATCTGCTTTATAAACACTGACGTCCTACATTTGATGAAATATATTAACTATATCAAGCTTTGATATTATAGCATAAAATGAATTGAAAAAAGTAAGCCTTCTGTGTGTGTGTGTGTGTGTGTGTCCATGGCCATTTTACATAAAATCAGAATCTGTTAAAGGTCAGTTAACACACAGTTGTATGGTCCTGGGGCCATTTCCAATGTGACTTTGATAAATATCTTCCCAAGCTTTTCTATGCTAATTGGTCTATTTATTATTTTTTCATTTTAGAGTTTGTTTTGTTAATGTGCATTTTTAAAGGAAATTATGCATTTCCTCTAGGTCTCCAGATTGCTGCTATAGGTTTCTCTTGTTTAACATTTAATTTCTCCTTTCTTTCTAGTTTTCTACAAAATTCTCATGCTGTGTACTTCTACTATTTTTTCATCAACAATATTTTTAAACTATGCCTCTTAGCTTATCAACCTTAAATTATTTTTAACTAATTTCTGTTTATTAAGATGTCTTTAGCAAGACCCTAACTGTCAAATGAAATTGTTAAAAATATTATATATTGGCGGGCACAGTGGCTCAAACCTGTAATCCTAGCACTTTGGGAGGCTGAGGTGAGAGGATTGCCTGAGCTCACAGGTTCATGACCAGCCTGGGCAACTTGGTAAGACCTCATCTCTATAATAAACCAAAAACTTAGCTGGGCATGATAGTGCAAGCCTGTAATTCTGGCTACTAGGCAGGTTAAGGTGAAAGGATCACCTGAGCTGAGTGGGTTGACACTGGGGTGGCCATGAGCATGCCACTGCACTCCAGCCTAGGCAACAGAATGAGACTCCAACTCAAAAAAAAAAATTTATATAGTCTTACACACACACACATATACAACCTTCCAAATTTAGATGATATTATTCTAAGCAAAATTCAAGAACATAGGAACAGAATGTTCATTTTAAGACTTCAAGTATTGGTATTGCATGAACCTAAAGTCAGTTAAGATAAAATTTCTGAAGACTTAAATCATTAGGGCTGGGTGTGGTGGCTCACATTTGTAATCCCAGCACTTTGGGAGGCCAAGATGAGAGGATTGCTTAATCCCAGGAATCCAAGACCAGTTTAGGCAACATAGCGAGACTATGTCTCTACAAAAAGTAAAAAAAAAAAAAATTATCCAGGCATGGTGGTGCATGACTGTAGTCTCAGACAATCAAGAAGCTGAGACAGAAAAAGGAAGGATTCCTGGGCCCAGGAAGTGGGGGCTGCTGGTGAGCCATGATCATGCCACTGCATTCTAGTCTGGGCAACAGACTAAGACCTCTGACTCAAAAAAACAAAACAAAACAAAAATCAGCCAATGACTTGGCTCTTACACATTCTGTGCAAGAATCATTTCTAGTCTTGTTTGCTGTTGTGTCAGCAGTTTCATGACCCATCAGCTTCTCAGCTAGAATTCTGGAAATCTGGAAGTCCAGTGGTATGATCTTAAAATTACTTAAATAATGTCATCAGAAGCCTGTACCCAGAGTACCTGTCATAGCCCTTTCTGTGGGTCTCAAAGTACGTCCTTTTAATTGGAAAGGAATCATTCTGGCACATAGCTGATTGCAGAAACTTTCAAGAAAGCATCAGAGTGAAGCAATAACTGTCTGTGAATGACAAAAATGTATAAAATGGCATGGTTAAAGATCTGATAAGAGTTCACTATAATGATTAATGAGGATTTAGTTGTTTCTGTGGCAGATAACATTAAAATAATAACTGAAATTAAGACATAATATTATACCAGGTCATATCATGGATAGAGAGAACATTGACTGATTTCTAGGAATTTCATATAGTTTCTGAAACATTTTGCCCTACAAATATAACTTTCCTCTTGCTGGTTTTCCATCCTCTGACCCCCACTATAAATTCCCACTTGCCAATGCTGTATTTGGAGTTGAGCCCAGTATCTCTCCCCCATTGTAAGACCTGTTGTAGTGATCCCTGCGCCTATTCCAATGGTTCTGAATAAAGTCTTCCTGACTATGTTGTAACAAGTATAATTTTCTTTATGTATAAATGGGTGCTACCCCGGGAAAAATAAGGAAATCTCTAAAAGATGGCTTTGAGCTCAAGATTAAATACCATCTTTAGATGAAACAAAGAAAGAAGAGTGTTGTGGGGGTAGCAGTGGGGAGGTAACCAGGAAAAGAAACTTAAACAAGGGTAAGGTTTGTTGTGCAGATTTAAGTAGGTGCCTTCTCCATTGATAATCTCTGGTGATTTAGTCATCTTTCTCTTCTTGGTATGAGAGAGAGACACCTTTACAAATGGAGGTGTGCTTTATAAATGTAAATTTTCTTTACAGAAGGATAAGTAACTTCTGCACTATTTTCAAAAGTTCTCCTATACCTGCATTTTCTCAAAATAATCAGCTCAAAATAATCCTATGCTAAAGAGACATGTTTTGGGGTGGCACATTCTGATCTCCTACACTGCCTTTCAAAGTGGCTGTCCATGATATGTTCCACCATGAATGAGTGAGAGTTCCTGTCTCTTCTCCATCAATGGTTTCCCTCTTTGTTTTTTAGAGCTTAGCAGTTCTAACAGGTGTGCAATGCTCTTATTATTGTAATTTTACAGTTTCCTAATGTGATGTTGAGCATCTTTTTGTATGATTATTTGTCATCTGTGTATCTTCTTTGATGAAGTGTTTCTTCAGATATTTACCCATTTATTAATTGGGTTACATTCTTATTGTTGAGTGTTAAGAATTATTTATATATTTTGAATACAAATTCTTCCTCAGATATGTATTTTTGCTAATATTTTCTCAGTCTGTGTCTTGTCTTTTGCATTCTAACTCTGAGGACTATTTTCAGTAAATTTTTGTGTAAGTTGTAAAGTTTGTGTCTACATTTATTTTATTCCCTATGGTTTCCAAGCAACTGTTCTTTCACCATCTTTGAAAAAGACACAGGACAGTGGACTCCATTTCCATTTTAATTTCCGGAACTCTGGAGCTGAGTGACCTCAACTCTGAATTTTCCTTCAGCAGGACGACCAGGAGGGGATGCATGGCTGCATGCTGGGAGTTCAAGGTTCTGCAGTGCCCCCACTGGCTCACAGGGGGTAAGCCCACCTTTCTGACCCCGAGGCGCCTGTTGCGCCCACTGTTGTCAGTGTTGCCAGGATGCAGGCTTCCTCCTCAGTGCAGACCAACGGCCCCTCCTGCTTTGCAATGACATGAGGCCGTATCCAGTGAGTCTAACCACCTGTCCACAGCCCTGACAGCGAGGGGCCAGCAGAGACCCAGGAGGGGCAGGCTCTTGTGGAAAACAGGAGACAAAATCCTCTGTTTTCCCCACATCAGAGGTCCTTCTCCACTGATATCATGCCCACAAATGTAATGTCCAGTGACGTGATGTCCACTGATGAGATGTCCACTAATGTGATGCTTGCTGACATCTACTGATATAACGTCCACTCATAAAATGTACACTCACATGTTGTGCACTGACATGATGTCCACAATGTAATGTCTGCACAGTGGCCTCATAACCGTAACATGACATGCAGATTCTTACTGGACACCTGGTGTCACAGCTTCTGCTGAACTGGATCTGGGTTGGGCTCAGCCTCTAGAACAAAGGTCAATGTCATCTCTGCTTTACTGACGTGGCGTTGATGAGTTTGTGTGTAAAAGTCAGGTACTTTCCAGTGATTCCATCCTTACAGAAGACTTGTGACAGCAGCACAACGTACTCTCCATCCTTCTTTCAGGTTTCCCCCTTAGGATCCAATTTTCTTTCTCTGCATCTTTTCCTGAGACCACCTCTCAGTTTCACAGCCTTGACAGATGTAAAGGGCAGAGGTGAGCCCAGGCTGGATCTTTCCATTTTTCTTCCTGAGCAGATGCAAACTCCGCATTCCTGGGAGGACCCCCGGCCTGATTCTGAGCTCTGTTCAGTGCAGCCCACCAGGAGAAGCACAGATCCACCCACCTGCCTCTGGTGCTCCTAACTTAATAATGGCAAAATACTCAATTATAAATCCCAAATCACAACATGTCACTCTTCCAAATCAAATTTACCTGTGGTTTCCTACCGGCCTTAGAACAAAGGCCACAGTGCTGGCCATGGCCTTCACACCCTGCGTGCTCCTGCCTGCTGCCCTCCCATTCACCCCAATTGCCTGCAATCTAGTCTGCTCTCATTTATGGGGACATGGCAAGCTCTTGGGTGTCTTGGAGATGTTATGCATGTTCCCTCAGCTCATCTACCCAATACCCACCCTTATCAAATTTTCTAAGACTTTATCCAGCTACATCCTTAAAGTCACAGAAGTGTGATATCTAATGGTAGAAAAGTTAATAACATGGTTTTTCTAAAGACAAAAAATTCATTATTTGTTAAATTACCTGTGGCAATCAACCTCAACTTATAAATCAAAGAAATAGTAATTACACAGAACCAAAGTTCACGTTTGGGGAATAAGTAAAGAAAAATAGTTGTTTATACAACAGACAATTAGTAAAGAAAGCTTGGATATTTAAACAGATGGATTATTAATATTTAAGTATTGAAATGCAGTTAGGAGTATCATTATGTTAAAGCTCCAGTGTGGAACTTGGGGTAGATTTACATCCATGTGCTCAGTGAGCCCAGTGGTGTCCTCTATTTCTTCCTGCTGGGTGGTAAATTATTGACCAATGGAGACTGAGGAACAAACTGCCACTGTCACCATAATCTCCAGTCTGCAGGAAAATCTTCATATTTCAGATTATATTCTGTCAGGTGTTGTCTTTTCTCATCCAAGGAAGCCTGCTTCCTGGAACTACTGCTAACCATCTGTTCCTCAGGTAGAGATAGACAGGAATAATTGTATAACACAAAATTATGTGATTCTCAGAAAATATATGAAACACTTGACAAACTAAAGCTATGTACTAAAAATTCTTACACATATATTCCCATGAGAAGACATATAAGTGTTAATTTAAATTCCAGTCACAGCTTGAAACCTGAAATCAAAAGGCCCTAGTCATACTCTGTGAATGTGATGAGAACTCACCGATGTCTTAGTCCAGAGCCCAGCTAACTCCTTCATTCACTCAATAATCTTTGATTATAGACTCGGATCATGGCCTCTCCCAGCATTATATTCTTTGTCTCCAACACAGGGATGCAAGTAAACTAAGATGGTTTATTATGTGAGATGACTTACACAAACCTGAAAACACAAAGGCTATAACATGCATGTATTTTTTGAGGGGAGAGCATTAATGATCAAAACCCATTTCACATTTGGTGATTATCTCTGAGATCAATTTCAAGTCTCCATTTCTTGCTTTGCTGTCCAATTCTGGAAGTCACTAGTGTTTAATAGAGAGCTATTTCTCCTAAGACTATGGGCTTTGGCCTCAAATGTTAGTGGAGTTACCAGGGCTCATGAAAGCTGTAACTTTGCTCCATGTTCTTTGAGGAAGAAGTCTTGAGCGCAGAGAATAAAAAAATAATAAGGGCTGAGTATTTAAGTACATTTACTTGAGAAAAAATTTCCCATTTTACCCACTTGTATGCAATCCAGTGGAATGTGGTACACTGACAGTGTTGTGCAGTCAGCTATCTAGTTCCAGAGCATTTTCATTATCTCCAAAGAAAACTCAGTGCTGATTAAGAAGGTACTCCTCATTTATCCCCCCAACCTTGGCAACCACTGATCTGTTTCTGTCTCTATGTATTTGCCTATTCTGGATATTCCTTATAAATGAACTCATGCTACATGTAGCCTTTTGTGTCTGACTTCTTTCACCAAGTGTGTTGTTTTCAAGGACCATGCATGTTGTAGCATATATCATTTTTTATGTTTTTCTTTGTGATTAAATATACATAACATAATGTGCACTATTTAAACAATTGTTAAGTATCCTGTTCTGTGTCATTAATTACATCCTTATTAACGTATAGCCTGGGCCACCATCCATCTCCAAAATGTTTCCCATCTTCATCAACAGACTAAATTCATTAAACACTAACTTCCTGTTCTGCTCTTTCCTGAGGCCCAGAAAAACCTCCATTCTACTTTCATTCCCTATGCATTTGACTAATCCAGGTACCTCATATAAGTGGTTATATTTGTCCTTTTGTGCTTGGATTCTTCCTCTTAGCATATTTTCAAGGTTCACACATGTTGGAGCATGTGCTAGAATTTCCTTTGTTTTTAAGGTTGAATTGTTCAATTGCAGGCTCTCAATGCTTGCTCCACCTACTTCCCTATCTCGTACACTCAGCAGACTCCACCAGTCCCTGCCCTGCCCACTTCTCTCTCTTGTCTAATCAACAGGGTTCTCCTCAGTGCTCACCCCACCGGCTCCATGCCTGCCCAATACCAGGCTCTCAGTATTTGCCTCATCTCCTTCTCTCTGCCAATAGGTTCCCCAGTGCTTGCTCCTACTTCTCTCCCTCATTCAATCAGATCGTTTTCCCAGTGCATTGAGTTCTGGTCCTAGCACAGGTAGCTCTAAGAAGGGAAAGTGTGTAAGCTCAGATGCACAAGTCTGCTTGGAGGTAACTGCAGACAACACGTTGTCCCACTTCACAGTGAGTCTGTAGGCACTGACAATCATCTTGTTAAAGGACTTCTCAGCAACCCCTTCTGCAGCCTGCCCTATAGAAACCTGAAGGAAAGTGCACTGCTGTCTCTACACAACAGTGAGTGTCCAGATCTCTCCAAACCCACAGAGATGAGTTATTAAGTCTGTCTCAGTAATAGTATCACCCAGACCATCAGTATCTAGTGTGGGAATAGTCTTTACCTCTGAGGGGTCCAAACAAGGTGTGGCTGAAGCCTGCTTTAGAAGTTTATCTGCTCCAGGGTAATTGTTTGCATAATATAGGTCTTTAATATTCTGATCAGCAAGGGGATCATCTGCATCTGTGGGCTTCTCATGTGTGTGTTCACTCCTCTCCTGTTACCTTCTCTATTTATTCAGGAGCACATAGGGAGCTAATACCTTTGATATTTGGGCACTATACAGGCCAGTTTGTCCAACATGTCACTGGTGGACGTGGCTTTCCCTAGCAGGCCAACTGGCCATGTCCATCAGAGTGAGAAATTCCTCTCTCTAAATTTTGCATGTAGTACTGTTTGTTGATATCTGATTTTGGCACATCGTCTTTTAAAGACAATTCTAAGCCGGGCTCGGTGTCTCAGCCTGTAATCCCACGCCTTTGGGAGGCTGAGGTGAATGGTTGCCTGAGCCTGCGGGTTCGAGACCGGCCTGGGCAACTTGGCAAGACCTCATCTCTACAATAAATAAAAAAATTAGCTGGGTGTGGTAGCGCGTGCCTGTAGTTCCAGCTACTTGGAAGGCTGAGGTGGAAGGATTGCCGGAGCCCAGCAGGTCGAGGTTGCAGTGACCGGGAGCGGTCACTGCACTCCAGTCTGGGCGACAGAGTGAGACTCCAACTCAAATAAAAAATAAAAGACAATTCTATATCATGAACTTAAATGGGCAGGTGATATCCTAGGCCTAAGAGGCAGGTCTGACAGTCATTCTGAAGTATTTAAAGTGTTTTTTGCAGTATTTTATAAAATGTTTAAAGTGTTTGCAGCGTATTGGATAAAAACCTAAGTTTGTATTTAAAATATAAAACTCCATTATGTGGTTTGTCTCCATGTTGTTAACTTGTTATTAAACTTCTGTGTGGTTGATGCAAGAATTCAAAAATTTTGCTCATAAACAACCCTCACAGCCCTGCACCCCACCTAGTGCTCTAATGGTTTCCCACTTATCTGAGTATACTTTGTGTCCCCTTATCAGAATATCCTGTGTGCCCCCTTATCTAAGTGTACTATGAGTCAAACCCCAGAACATGTGTTTCATGTGTTTATCTCTACAATGACTCAGTTTCCCAACTGCTTTTGCCTATAAAGACTCCCCACAAATTTCATTTGTCATCAAGAGTATGGGAGGCCCAAGCCCCCTCCCAAGCCCCCTCTCAACTGCCAGCTTTAATAAAGGGCTTACTTATTAATTTGGCCTTTAATTGGGCTGGTTATCTGATTTCTAGCAATTTGCATATAACAATTCTTCAATTTCCTGCAGGTTTGCCACCCTTCAGTCTGCTTGAAACTTATGTGGACCCCAAGGCACCAGCAAAACTACTGAGTGGCCTGGCAGACTTTGCTTTTTTTTCTCGTACTTTCCTTTGGTAATTCAGATATATGAGTTTACTTCAAGACATGTCTGACACAAAATGGGAAAGTCTACATCATCCCAGTTTTGCTTGTTTTAGTTATTGGAATCAAATGAGGTTGCCATCTTGAGAGTATTTGCGGCAGTGGTACCCTCTAGGTGGAAAAGAGGACCACCACAGTCCTGTGAGGCCCAGCTCTTCTATATGCTCCTGCTCTTGAGACCCAGAGTGACTGACTTTGATGGTGTGATTCCTCTTTCTTGACACAAATTGAAACTCACTTCCAAGGAAACCCCATTCTTGTAAGAAATGCTGAATTTCCTAGTCTCTTCAAGGGACTGACTTGGGAAGGACAGAGGAATGTGGATGCACCTTGAAACTACTCACATGGTATATTTGAGTGTTTTTAAGGACTTCCTTCTGCCCTGACATGGCCTAAGCATGACCTTAATAACAACATCAAGATTTAAAAAAACAAAACAGAACAAACAAAAAACAAATAATAAAATGTCAGACTAAAGTCTTAGCAACAATGACTTTAAATGTAAACAGCCTAAAATAATCAATGACAGTGTATTAATAAATATGACTACATATATGCTCTCTAGAAGAAACTTACCTCCAATATAATAATACACAGATTTAAAGTATAAAAAGCTGGGAAAATTCAAGTATTAACGAAGAAAAGCAGAAGTAATTATATTAATATAAGATAAAGTAGGTGTCAGAGAAAATTATTTGAAATGTAGAGAAAAATAATGATACAAGGGGGCTGGGTGTGGTGACTCACACCTGTAATCCCAGCACTTTGGGAGGCTGAGGCAGGAGAATCACTTGAGCCTAGGAGTTCCAGACCTGCCTGGGCAGCATAGTGAGATCTTATCTCAAAAAAAATTAGCCAGTGTGTAGTGTGGCAGTACATGTTTGTAGTCCCAGCTTCTGGGGATGCTGAAATGGGATGATCACTTGAGCCCAGGAGGTCAAGGCTACAGTGAACTATGATCATGTCATTGCACTCTAGCCTTGTTGACAGAGTGAGAGCCTATCTCAACAGACAAGCAAAAGATTTTTTTTTAATTTTTTATATGGTAAAAGGCTTAATCCATCCAGAAGGCATAACAATTCAAATGTGTATGCAGTAACCAACAGAGCTGAAAAATGTGAAACAGAAACTGAAAGGAGAAATAGACAATGAGACAAATACACAACTCTAGCTACAGACTTTGACATTTCTTTCTAAAAAATAGAACCGAGAAAATTTCAGCAGCAAACATGCAAAAAAGTAGAATAATTAAACATCATCACCAACCAATAGGATCTAGTTGACATTTGTAGAACAATTTAATCAATATCAGAATATGAATTCTCTTCAAGTGCCCATGGAACATAAAGCAAAATAAACCATCTCCTGGGCCAAGAAAAAAACTTGAACAAACTTTAAAAATCAGATTAAGCAGTGTGTTCTCTGACTATAGCGGACTCAGACTAGAAACTATTAACACAAAGACAACATAATCATCTCCAACTCTTAGAAACTTAAAGGGAAAGTCTCTAGGAAAACCAAAAATACATTAAATTGAAAGACAATGAAAAGACAACATATCAAAATTTCTTGACACAGCAAAAGCAGTGCACAGAAGAAACTTATAACACTAAACTAATATATTAGATAAAAAGTCTCCAAATAATCTAATCTCCCACGTGAAACTCCTAGAAAAAGAGCAATAAACTAAACCCAACAGAAACATAAGAAATAGTAAGATATATAAAATTGGAAACTAAAAAATCCTAGAAAGAAATCAATAAATGGGCAGATTCTTCAAAAAAGGGCCAGGCTCGGTGGCTCAGCCTGTAATCCCAGCGCTTTGGGAGGCTGAGGTGAGTGGACTGCCTGAGCCCATGGTTCAAGATCCACCTGGGCAACTTGGTGAGACCTCATCTCGACAATAAATCAAAAATTAGCCACGCCTGTAGTTCTGGATAATTGGAAGGTTGAGGCAGAAGGATCACCAGAGCCCAGCAGGGCAAGGCTGGGGTGGCCCGGAGCATGCCACTGCACTCCAGGCTGGGCAACAGAATGAAACTCCAACTCAAAAAAAAAGAACGAATTTCTTTTAAAAAAAAAAATCACCCATCTCTACAATAAATCAAAAAATCAGCCAGGCGTGGTAGCACGTGCCTGTAATTCCGGCTACTTGGAAGGCTGAGGCGGAAGGATCACCGGCGCCCAGCAGGTCAAGGCTGTGGTGGACGGGAGCGGCCACTGCACTCCAGTCTGGGCGACAGAGTGAGACTCCCACTCAAAAAAAAAAAAAATCAATACAATGGACAAACCTCAAGCAAGACTGACTAAGGGAAAAAAGACAAAACACAAATTACCATACTGGGAACTATCAATACAAGAAATATCACTATAGACCCTGCAGATTTAAAAAATATAATAAGGTGTATGAGTCTGCTGTGGTTGATATAACATAATACCAGAGTGGATGACTTTAAAAAAATGTTTCTTACAGTTCTGGTGACTGGAAGTCCAACATCAAGGTCTCAGGACAGTTGGTTTCTCCTGAGGCCTCTGTCCTTGACTTGCATATGGCTGCCTTCTTGTTGTGTCCTCACATGGTCTTTTATCTGAGAATGGCCCATCCTGGTGTCTCTGTTTCTTCTTATTATGACAACACTCATATTGGATTATGACCTTATCCTTATGATTCATTGTAACCTTCACTCTCCCTCCCTTTTTTTTTTTTTTTGAGTTGAAGTCTCACTCTGTCGCCCAGGCTGAGAATGCAGTGGTACAATCATGGCTTACCGCAACCTCCACCTCCTGGGCTCAGGTGATCCTTTTGCCTCAGCCTTCTGAGTAGATGGGTCTGCAGGCATAAGCCACTACAGCCGGCCCTCATTTAATCTTAATTCCATCTTAAAAGGCCTTGTCACCACATACAGTCACAATGAAGATTAGGACTTCAATATATGAATTTTGTAGAGACACAACTCAGTCCATTACATAAGGACATGCTATAAAAAATTACCTATATAAACAGATTAAATGAAATGACCAATTCCACACACACACACACACACACACACACACACACACCACACACACACACTACAATCACCCAATGAGACACTGATATTTTAAAATAATCCCATACTATGAAAGAAACTGAAATCATAATTTTATCTTATTGCATTGTATTATTTTTGAGATGGAATCTCACTCTGTCACCTAGGCTAGAGTGCAATGGCACGCTCACAGTCACTGCAGCCTCAACCTGCTGGGCTCGGGCAATCCTTTTGCCTCATCCTTTCAAGTGGCTAGAACCATAGGTATGCACCACCACACCTGTCAAATTTCTTATTTATTTATTTATTGTAGAAAGGAGGTCTTGCCAAATTGCCCATGCTGGTCTTAAACTCCAGGGTTTAGGCAATCCTCTCGTCTCTCTCAAAGTGCTGGGATTGCAGGCAAGAGATAAGTCACTGCACCTTGCCAGAAATCATAATTTTTTTAAAAATCCAGACCCAAATATATTTTACTGATAGATATAGATATAGATCGCCAGTGTTTAAAACAATTAACATAATTTTACTCAAAATCATCCAGATAGTAAAAGAGGAGGGAACACTTCCCAATACATTTTAGGAAGCTGATATTACCTTCAAACACAATCAAACAAAGGAAGCACAACCAAAGAAAACCACAAAAACAGTATGCCTCTTCCATACTGATTTGGAAATCACTAACAATACATTATTAAACAAAGATATATTGCTTCGCCCAGGGTGAATTTCTACCAGGAATTATAGACTTGAGGGAATCAAAGGAAATTATTTGTTAAGAATCAAAGTTGTAGATGCCTATCTTGAGTTGATTACTTTGAATTTTTGACCTTATCTATCTATCTATCTGAACACATTAAATTCTGTGATCAATATCAGACACAGCCTACAGCTGAAGAGAAAAAGATACAACGTCATTATCTTATTTTCTCTGAAGCCTAATCAATAGTCCCTGGAGTCAGAATTTTTAAAGATAAAGTCATACTTTTATGAACATACAGGGTAGAAGAAATTCAAATATTAAATTTCTATGGGCATACTGGAATGCTAGAAATTAATAGAGTAATCAGTACTAACTAGATTTCATGCTTCTCTGCCAAAATATTGAGACGCATAACCTTGAAGTCTGGTTTCTTCATAACTCTTTTTATCTGGTTGTAAAATTAATTTCCCTATGAATCTAATAATAATTCTCATAAAACATGTTTTAAAACATGACATATTCTCTGACTAAAAGAAAGCAAGGCAAATTGAGGAATTAGGTATCAGTGTAGTAAGTTATGCACAAGAAACTGGCTGCGGCATTTTTTATAATGGTGAAACTAAAAGAATCTGAATTTTGATCAAAGAATGAACAATGAAATAATGTACATCCATTTTTTATAATACACTTGAGAAGTTAAAAAAGTAAGTTAGAATCATGTGCACTGATGTGGAAATACATCAATATGTAGCTTCAGAAATAGCAAAATAAAAAATGTAGTATGATATAATTTGTTTATGCTTATGTTTTTATTTGTAAAATTTTTATGTCACTGGGCACAGTGACTCACGCCTGTAATCCCAGCACTTTGGGAGAAAGAGGCAAGAGGAATGCCTGAACCCACAGGTTCAAGACCAGCCTAGGCAACATGGCAAGATCTCGTCTCTACACTAAATTGAAAAATTAGCCAGGCATGGTGGTGCATGCCTGTACTTGGAAGGCTGAAGTGAAAGGATCACCTAAGCCTGGCAGGTCGAGGCTATGGTGGCCATGAGCATGCCACTGCACACCAGCCTGGGCAACAGAGTAAAACTCCAACTCAAAAATAAAAATAAAAAATTTGTATGTCATAAAAAATATCCAGAGTAATAAACACAAACCTGTTAACAATTATTTCTTCTAAACAGGGAATGAGTTTGGAGGGAAGGGATGAAGAAAAAGACTTTCACTTCATAAAGATCTGTGTGATTTGGATTTTTTTCAACAGCATGTATTTCTTTTATAATTAGAAAAAGAAAAAAACAAGTGTTGTCACCTTTTGGTAGGAGGACAACAGTTTTATTTTCATCAATTTTTGCATTGTATATTAGTGTACAACACAAACCTCTAAGAGAAAGCTGAGAGGAACAATTAGGACAAAGAAATGACAGGGTCAAAAAGTGAGGATTATCTGCACATGATAACAAATGTTCCAGGTGAGGAGTAGCCATGATATACCACTGCTCCAGCTCATTCAGAAAGCCTAACACCAGTCAAGGGTAAGGCCAACCACCAGCTAGTTCCCTCCCCGACCTATTTGTGCAAGTTTTCTATCACCAAGTAGAAAATAAACCTAGAATGGGATATATACCCTTGGCAATGTGGGCAGAGAGAGACAAAGTAGACTATGAGATAAGCAAACACATCTTAGAGGAAGATTTCTAGGCTAAGATTTGAAATGCATCAAAAAAAATTTGTGGGAAATAAAAACTACTCAACTGTTGCAGGAAAACAAATCAGAGAGACCACAACACCAAGACTGATAAGCAGGAAGCTGCGTTTATTACTGGAACACCCCCGTTTGCCCAGCAGTCTCCATTCACAAAGGCTGGGGCCCAATGACAGTCGGGTCTCAGCTTATATAGGTCTTACATCGGCTTTGGGAGGAAGGGGCTTTTTATGGTGTAAGATTTTGTACTTTTGTAACAATAGCACAAGCTTGTGGTTTTGGTTGCAGGCACTGAGCACAGCGTCACAGGAAGGGGCTTGTGGTTTTAGTTGCAGGTAGTGAGTATGGCATTTTGCACTAACAAACTGGAACATTTTAATTGTGATATGTTTTGAAGCATTTTTTTAAAGCCCCCCACCATATTCCCCCCTTTGGTGCTTGACCCCTTTAGGGCTAAAGAGCATCATCTTGATTTAACATCATTATATGGGCTGCCATTTTTTATTTGACCGTGGTTTTAGTGAATTTAGAGACGGACCTTATGAGCAGTGGGGCTATGCAGGGGAGAATTAAACAGGCTTCCAAGAAGAGAATCATAGCTCCTATGCACAGGGTGAGTAACGGGTCAGGTTTGTAAAGGAGGCTTAAATTAAAAGCAACTAACAACAATGAAAGGAAGAAGAGTATAGTAAAAACCTCTGTCACATGTCCAGTTTGCTGGTGCAGTTTTTGCGAGTTTTATAGCAAAGACTAGGGCAAAGGCTATAACGATAGATAAAGACAAGGAGCGACAGTGCATTAGAGGTTTGCTTTAGAGAAATAATAATTTTAAAAAACAATTTATCTGTATTCCAGCTGCAGGTTCCTCAAGCTTCTGCCGTGCATTGATCAGCCAGCCTCCAGTGTGGCTGAAGCAGGGCCACAGATTTCTTAAGCTTCAGTGGTGCATTGACTAGTCAGCTTCCAGAGTGGCTAGAGCAGGGCAGCAGATTTTTTTTTTTTACTTTGGAGTGTGCCGTTTGTTTCCTTCTTCCAGCTGGTCAGTCTGTGTGGGACTGAGGAGTCAGTCACACACTCCCAGGTTTGAGTGGCTGTTTTAACTCTGCTGTAGTGGATCCAGGGGATTACTTTAGCAACCTTTATTGCAATTGGGGTGGACAAAAGGACAGTAAATGGGGTTTCAGAGGCTGTACACTTTATTTCTTTATCTATATCATGTTTTGGGGGTTAAAGGGGTGTGTATTTGTGGTTAAATTCATTGGCAACCTTTTTTTGAACTTGGTGATGCAAAGTAATGCTGTACCTACAGCCTGCAGTTGCTGCCTAAGGCTGATGTTTTCTAACTTTAAGTTTCCTTGTATACGTTTAACAAGGGGGAGGTGGCCTTCCATAAAGGATTTCAAAAGGAAAAAAGCCTGTTTGCTTAGTAGGGCTATATCTAATTTTTAATAGGACTATTGGCAAGAGCTGATCCCAGCCTAAGTGAGTTGCTTAGCATAGCTTACTGAGTTGTAATATTAATGTCCAATTCATTTGTTCTACCTTTCCCGAACTTTGAGGCCAGTAAGCAGTATGCAATTTCCAGGTGATTTTTAGCCATTTGGCCAATAACTATGTTATTTCTGCCATGAACGCAGGTCCATTGATTTTTTTTTTCCAGTTTATTAGAATATGGTGGCCCATTAACATGCTGGTATGGTCCCAGCATGGGTGGGACCATTGGGTTGGCCTCTTCCCTGATCATTGGCCTTGGCTTGGGCAGGTACCTGGTATCCTGACAAGGGTGCAGTGAGTAAAGTGGTCTTTTTCTTCAGTCTCCAGTCCATTTTTTGTTGGGCTTACCGGTCTTGGTTGACAAACACTTTTGTTGCAATCTCCAGCAGCTGGCTGCTGTTCATTTCAGTAAAGCCTTCTAACTTCTTGAGTTTGTGTCAGATGTCTCCTTGGCTTTGTTTAACAAAGACTGCATTTACCATTCGTTGATTTTTAGTCGCCTTTTTGAAGTTCTTGCAGAGTTTTTTGTAGAATTGGCTCGGGCTCGCATCAGATTTTTGGAGCATTTTTGAGATTTTTGCTTATGTTCATGGCTTTTTTCCCCCATTTCTTCATACCTCTTAAGAGAGTTTTGTGCTTGAGTATTTGTAAACCCTGGTTACCATTGGGGTCCCATAGTTAGTTTGTCGGTTTTTGCCACCAGAAGGGCTACAGCAGCAAGTGCTTGCAAACAAGGTGGCCAACCTTGAGCGACTGAGTTCAGTTGCTGTGACAAGTATGCTACGGGTCTGTGCCATGACCTTGATATCTGAGTTAGGACCCCCAATGCTATGCCGGAGTACTTACACACATATAAAAAAGAAAAGCTTGGTTACGTTTGGGAACTTTAAGCCAGGCATGTTGATGAGAGCCTGCTTAATTTATTTAAAGGCCCTTCGTTGGACTTGTTCCTAAAGCAGAAGCTCCCATTCTCCCCCATTTGTGGCTTCATAAAGGGGTTTTGCTAAAATAGAGAAGTTAGGTATCCAGATTCTACAGAATCCTGTGGCTCCAAGAAATTCCTGGACTTAACATCAGGAAGATGGGACCAGGATTGAGCAGATGGTTTGTTTTCTTTCTGGACCAAGTTGGCATTGCCCTTGAGATAGGTGGAAGACAA
This sequence comes from Cephalopachus bancanus, assembly GCA_027257055.1. Lineage (NCBI taxonomy): Eukaryota > Metazoa > Chordata > Mammalia > Primates > Tarsiidae > Cephalopachus > Cephalopachus bancanus. Next base: position 2,803,072 of record JAPVLO010000007.1, read on the forward strand.
GATACCTAACCTTTTCTTGGCAGATTTGGGCCTTTTTCTGTAACACTTTGTATTCAGCCTTTCATAAGTGGGTGAGAAGCTGGTGCATCCCCTTCTGTTTTGTTAGCCAGAACAGGCTTGTTTGGTTCAGGCAGAAACTTGGAAGGAGCCAACTTAAGTGCCATCAGAATTTTGCAATTTTTTTTCAGTAAGCTTTTAGCCAGGATGGACTAGCAAGGACTACATCTTGCCAATAGACAATGTATGGGAACTGATCAGGGTGGCTGGGACCTGGGTTTCATATGATAATTCTAAATACCTTAGCAACTATTCTTTTATCTAATGACCCTCCTGTGGGCCATATTATCCCAAAAGAAGACTAATTTATTTCATAGAATGTCCGAAGCTTTCTCCAAGTCAGTTTCACATTATAATCTCCTGAGTAACTTTGCCGAAAATTTTTTAGCATGCATTCAATGGGGGGTGTTTTTACTTTGTGTTTCACACATCTTCTTCCCCCCTAAAAGACACCAATCACACAAAGAAAGAGGAAAAAGAGGTAAGGGGAACAACTGCATCATCCATCTCTAGCCACACTCCTAGCAGAGATATTTCAGATACCTCTTAGCAACTGGTGGATTGGCATAAACCCCAAACCCAGACCAGCCCTATTATGGGGTTGGGGCCACCTTCAGCTATATTAGGTTGCCACTGGCTTAGATTAGGACTCAACATTTGCCTTGGTACTTTGGTTGAGTCGGAATTCCAACCCTCCACGTGGTACCTTGGCATCTATGGTTTTGTCTCAGGACAGTGTTTCCTTCCATTGCCTCTAACCCTTTCCTTCAGGTTTGAGACTACTAGCAGACTCCAGGAGTTGATCAAGTTTCCCTTCTGTCTCTTAAGGACAGGTCTATTCCATATAACCCCAGTTCCTACCTTTTCTGTCAGGTGTTGCTCCTTATGCTGGTTCCTGTGCCTCACTGGGTTCCGTTGTGCTTTTGGGATCTTTGCCCCCGGATGCCAGAAGGGCTTCTCCCCTAAAAATCAACTGGTCTGTTGGTGCTAGGTGAGGTGGCCTCCCCCATCTCCAGGGGTCGTATTCCAGTGACAAGGGAGGTGGAAAATACCATCTCCAAACTCTCCACTTTCCCGTCCAATGTACCAAGAAATGTTGCAGGAAAATAAATCAGAGAAACTGTGACACCAAGGCTGATAAGCAGGAAGCTATGTTTATTACTGGAATACCGGCATTCAGCCCAGCGGACTCCAGTCACAAAGGTTGGGCCCTGATCACAGTTGGGTCTCAGCTTATATAGGTTTAACATTGGCTTTGGGGGAAAGGGGCTTTTTATAGTGTAAGATTTTGTACTTTTTGTAACAATAGCACAAGCTTGTGGTTTTGGTTGCAGGCACTGAGCATAGCATTACAGGAAGGGGCTTGTGGTTTTAGCTGCAGGTACTGAGGTACAGCATTTTGCATTAACAAACTGGAACATTTTAATTGTGATATATGTTTTGAAGCATTTTTTTTAAAATCCCCCTACCACACAACCTGTCTGAGTGCCACTTTCCTCATTTGTAAAATGGGATCACCAGCCTACTTCATCCTGTTGTTGGGAGAGTTAAATCCTCTAAATATCTCAAAGTGCCCGCAAGTGTTCATACTATTAAGATAGTATCAGACTTCAAACTACACAAAAGAAATAGGGTACTTGAGACCAAAGACAAGATGCCCACCTTCATAAACAACCCAGCAGCATCAGAATGAGAACATCTACAAGTAACTGGATTGTTACAGTTCCACTGGAGAGGATGAGCATTGGGATATATAAGTATATGGGCATCATGCAGTGACTTAGGTAGTTAGGTGGAATCACTAAAGACTGTCTGAAAAACAGTTATCGACTGGCTCCCAGGAAACTGAAGCAAACCTGTAACCCAGCAGATACTACAGAGAATGGAGACAGTTTGTGTGATCAAGTGCACACAACCCTCCTCTGTTCCTCAGTACTCTCATCTGATCTTCCTCAGCAGAGGAATCAGAGCCCTAAAAGACACCAAACCACCAGGAACACCCAGCTCTGTAAACAGCAGCTGTGGTGGCATCAGAACCAACCTTCTGAAATGGTACCAATACTACTGAAGGTATTCCAAGCTATTGAGAAAGATAGAACTCTCCCCAAATCATTTTATGAAGCTAACATCACATTGATACGCAAGCCAGGTAATGACCCAACAAAGAAAGAGAACTACAGGTCAATATCTTTGATGAACATAGATACTAAAATTCTCAACAAGATCCTAGCAAACCGGATTCAACAACACATCTCAAAGATCATCCACCATGACCAAGTAGGCTTCATCCCTGGGATGGAAGGCTGGTTCAACATTCGTAAAACCATAAATTTAATTAAATATATCAACAGATGTCAAAACAAAAACCACATGTTTATATCATTAGATGCAGAAAAAGTTTTTGATAAAATCCAGCACCCCTTCTTGATAAAAACCCTCAACATCTAGGCATATGGGGAACATACCTCAAAATAGTAAAAGCCATCTACGAGAAACCCATAGCCAGCATACTCCTAAATGGACAAAAACTGGAACCATTTCCCCTGAAAATTGGAACAAGACAAGGATGTCCACTCTCACCCCTCCTGTTCAATATAGTATTGGAAGTCCTGGCTAGAGCAATCAGAGAAGAGAAGGCAATCAGGGTATCCAAATAGGAAAGGAGGAAGTCAAGTTATCTCTCTTTGCAGATTACATGATCGTGTACCTTGAAACCCCCAGAGAATCTGTAAAAAATCTCCTTACACTGATAAAGGCCTTTGGCAAAGTCTCAGGATATAAAATAAATGTGCAAAAGACAATCGCATTTCTTTACAACAATAATAAACAAACAGAAACCCAAATAAAAACCACAATTCCATTCAAATAGCCACAAAAAAAAAAATGAAATACCTTGGCATCTTCCTAACCAGAGACATGAAAGACCTTTACAATGAAAACTACAATACACTGCTCAAAGAAATCAAATATGACACAAACAAGTGGAAAAATATCCCATGCTCATGGATTGGAAGAATCAACATTGTGAGGATGTCCATCCTACCTAAGGCAATCTACAGATTTAATGCAATACCCATCAAATTACCAGCAACATTCTTTTCAGACCTAGAAAAAGCAATACAGGAATTCATATGGAAACACAAACGACCAAGAATAGCCAGAACAATCCTCAGCAAAAAAAAAAAAAAAAAAAACAAAGCAGGTAGTATCACATTACCAGACTTCAAACTTTACTATAAAGCTACAATAATCAAAATAGTTTGGTACTGGTATAGCAACAGGCATATAGACCAATGGAATAGAATTGAGATTCCAGAAGCAAAACCTCAATTTCTCAACCAACTCATCTTCGACAAAGCCTCCACCACCTACCACTGGGGAGAGGAGAACCTATTCAGTAAATGGTGCTGGGAAACTGGCTGACCACATGCAGAAGACTCAAACAAGAGCCCTATCTATCCCCATATACAAAAATTAACTCTAAATGGATCAGAGACCTAAATGTAAAACTTCAAACCATAAGAACCTTAGAAAATGCAGGACATACCCTTATGGAAGTTGGAACTGGCATCCAATTCCTGAACAAAACCCGAAACCCACAGGCCATAAGAGATAAGATAGACAAGTGGGACCTCATTAAACTAACAAGCTTCTGCAAAGCCAAAGAAACCATCAAGAGAACAGGGAGATAGCCCACCGACTGGGAAAAAGTATTTGCCAACTCCAGGTCCAGCAAAGGTTTAACATCTTGGATCTACAAGGAACTCAAAAGTGCTGAAAAGAAAAAAACAAACAACCCCATTATAAAGTGGGCAAAAAATATGAACAGACACTTCTCAAAGGAAGACATCCGAGCAGCCAACAGACACATGAAGAAATGTTCAACCTCACTAATCATCAAGGAGATGCAAATCTAAACTACACTGAGATACCACCTAACTCCAGTCAGAATGGCAATTATTGATAACTCAAAAAATAACAGTTGCTGGAGAGGGTGTGGTGAAAAAGGAACGCTTCTACACTGTTGGTGGGAGTGCAAACTAGTGCAACCTCTGTGGAAAACAGTGTGGCGAATCCTAAAAGCTCTAAATATCGACCTCACATATGACCTCCGCAATCCCCCTACTGGGAATATACCCTGAAGAACTCAATTCACTCTATGAAAAAGATACCTAGCCGGTCTCGGTGGCTCAGCCTGCAATCCCGCGCCTTGGGAGGCTGAGGTAAGTGGATTGCCTGAGCCCATGGGTTCGAGACCCACCTGGGCAACTTGGCGAGACCTCATCTCAACAATAAATCAAAAAATCAGCCAGGCATGGTAGCGTATGCCTGTAATTCCGGCTATTCGGAAGACTGAGGCGGAAGGATCGCCGGAGCCCAGCAGGTCGAGGCTGCAGTGGCCAGGAGCGGCCACTGCACTCCAGTCTGGGCAACAGAGTGAGACTCCAACTCAAAAACAAAAAAAAGAAAAAAGAAAAAGATACCTACACACATATGTTTATCGCAGCATTGTTCACAATAGCAAGAACCTGGAACCAACCATGCTGTCCATCAAAAGAGGACTGGATTTTTAAAATGTGGTACATATACACGATGGAATACTACATGGTCATAAAAAAGAACAAAATCATGAATTTTGCAGCAACCTGGATGAAATTAGAATCTATAACACTGAGTGACTTCTCACAGAAACAAAGATCTGAGTATCACATGTTCTCACTCATATAGTGGACCCTGAACATCCATCGTAATACCACAAGAAAAGGACTGACAGTGGTGGGAAACTATGGGGGGTGGGAGGGGAAGGGAGGTGGGATTAACGGTAGTAATATCTGTCTGGGGACGGGGAAACACCCCTTACCAACAAGGGTGCCTGAACGAAGCATATTTGTATACCTAACCCTTAACTGTACCCCACAATATCAAAATAAAAAATATTGATATAAAAAAAAAAGAAAGAAAGTCTGAGAAACAGTCATACCTAAGGAGAGCCTAAGGAGACTAAATGGCATGTGGGATCCTGGATGGGAACCTTGGACACAGAAAGATAGAACTAAGAGAATCCAAATAAAACATGGACTTTAGTGAATAATAACATATCAATACTGGTTCACTAACTGTGACAAATGAAATAAGATGTTAATAGGACACATGAAATATACTGATAAAAGATGGCAATGAGAGGAATCTAGATGGGAACTATATAGGAAAGCTCTGAATATTAATTGCAACTTTTATGTAAATAAAAAACTACTCTAAAATAAAGCTTTAATTAGCATCCCGAAGTCTTTTCTGGTATAAGTCTCCAGACTAATGTTTTCAACTTTCTCTTCAGAGTTTGACCTGGAACCACTAGAAATTAAAACTGCTTTTCATTGAGCCCTGCAAACTGGATCTAGACAATTAAACCTCGTGCCTGCCTGCAGAAAGTTTGCTTAAATGCTTTGTTCCAACTACAGTCCACAAGAGTCTATCAGATTGCCAGTGCAATCCGAGCATGCATCAGAGACTCTAGAAAGCAGTTTACAAAATGTTCCAGATATTAACCTGTTTATCTTCTGTCTCCATAGAAATGTCTTTTACTGAAGATCTGTTTGTCTACATGATCTGTAGAAAATCAGTCCATCTACAATGCCACCTTACAGCTGTGTAATGGGGCTGGCCAAAGTGCACTCCTTTGCTACTCGGCTTTTAATTCAATTTTTCTGTTTCACAGTCACCAACTTAACTTTTAATATGTGGAACTTCTAGGGAAGTTACAGACAGGGGACTGAAGGGGTGCAGGAAAACTTACCCCCAAATATGGTGTTTTGCCACAAAGTCTCTCTGACCTTCCTGTTACAGAGAAGCTGCTTTCCCACCTGTTATTTATTATATACTGCAGAAAAGAAGGGCAAGGTAGGACCACACCTGTGTAGACCTTGCAAGCATAATACCTATCTCTTGGGTGCATTCAGCTTCCTTTGCAAGTCATTCTGTTTCCCCTACTCATTCATTCTCCCAACCATGTGTTGTCCTTCAACTGAATTCCTCCTAGCCAGGTGTGGTGACCTGTATCTCTAGTTCCACCTACTTGGAAGGCTGCTGCGGAGGGATTGCCTAAGCCCAGCAGGTCGAGGCTATGGTGGCCGTGAACGTGCCACTGCACTCCAACCTGGGCGACAAGAGTAAGACTCCAATTAAAAAAAAAACCAGAATTCCTCTTCCTGCCCCCTCCAAAATCTGTTTTAGCAGAATGCAAGCCCCCATTCTCCTATAACCTCCAGATGGCATTTAGGTTTCTGAAACTCATTGCAAGTTGGGTCTTCATTTTGAAGGTGTCCATGTATACACATGAAATGTGTATGTCTTTTCTCCTATTAGTCAATCTTGCCTCGTGCCAGGGATTTTTCTGTCAATCTTAAGGGAGCCCTCGCACCATGAAAACCTCCTTGATGGCATTCATAATCTGGTTCGGCCATTTAAAATGATAGCATTACCTCCCCGTGCCGCCTAACCATAAGCATTAAAAAGACAATAATAATGATCAACGAGAGCGCTAAACTGTTTCACAGCAGTCCGATGACACGACACGCCGAGCTGGAGGGGAGGTGGCAGGCGGGGCTCGCGCCAGGCTTCCGGACATGCTCCTGCGGCTCGGCGGGCCTCCACGTCCTGCTAGCTAGCACCGGCCTTCCAAACCAGCCAGGCAAGTTTGCGGCGGGAGGGACGGGCACAGAAAGACATGCGCTTTTAACTTCTGCTTCCACGTTGAACCGAGCTCAGCTACAAAGAAAGCGTCTTCCTACCAACGAGCGTCGAAGTCTCTTCCAAATGGCTGTCCGAACAGACCCGCAACGGCCTCTTCTCAGCCTGGAGCCAGGGTGCACTTTTGCTAAACGACGCGCGGACATGACACGAGGGAGCACACGCCGCGCTCCCCTGGGCGCCCGGCACCACAAGACGACGCCTTCTCGCGCCCCGGCGCCCTGTGGCTCCGCGAAGCAGCCTCTCCCGGGAGCGTCCCAGCGGCTGGGAGACCGCGGCGCATGCGCGGCGCTGAGGACGGGGCGGGGACAGCACCCCCGCCCAACCTCCGCTTGGCGGCGCGCGGGCGCCCTCTCCTGGCAGGATCTTTACTTGTTTTTTGTTTTGGGGGGAGTTTTGAGTTGGAGTCTTTACTGTCGCCCAGGCGACACGCTCACGATCACCGCAGCCACCACCCGCTGGGCTCAGGTGATTCTTACGTCTCAGCCTTCCAAGTAACTGGAACCACAGGCGCACACCACCACGCCCGGCTATTTTTTTTTATTTATCGTAGAGACAAAGTCTCACTAGATTGCCCAGGCTGGCCTCGAAACCCTGGACTCAGGCAATCCTCTCGCCTCGGCCTCCCAAAGTGCTGAGATTACAGGCTTGAGCCACCATGCCTGGCTTACTTGAAATTTTAAAAAGTGCATTTACAATAGCATCCCCAGAATTGAATGAATTGAATGTCTTAAGTATAAAACTGACTAAATGTATACGAATATGCATTCAGAAAACCTTGAATCACAGTTGAGAGGAACCAAAAGAAATAAAAATAAATACAGATATATTCCTTGTTTAGGAGTAGTGCATTCATTATTGTTAACATTTATTTCTAACTCGATCTATAGATTCAGCAGAATCCTAATTAAATTCCCAGTAAAGATATCAGTGGATTGTTTCTTTTTTCTTTTTTTTTTTTTCTTTTTTTTTTTTTTTTTTGAGTTGGAGTCTTGCTCTGTTGTCCAGGCAGAGTGCAGTGGCAGCCACTGCAGCCTCTACCTGCTGGACTCAGGTGATCCTTCTACCTCAGCCTTCCAAGTAGCTGGAACTACAGATGCGTGCCACTATGTCTGGCTAATTTTTTTATTTATTGTAGAGACATGAGGTCTTGCCAAGTTGCCCAGGCTGGCCTCGAACTCATGGGCTCAGGAAATCTTCTCATTTCGGCCTCCCAAAGTGCTGGGATTATAGGCGTGAGTCACCGCACCCAGCCAGTGAACTGCTTCTAAACTTAGAACATATGACATAAGACTGAAGAAAAACAGAGTTAAAAAACTTACCATCTAGATCTGAGCAGTTATCATAAGCTACAGAGAGTGAAAGAATAGACAAATAAATAGAATAGAATAAAGAACTCAAAACGAACTCAAGTTAATACAGTTAACTCATTTTGTCAGAGACAAAGGCAATTAAATGGAGAAAGAAAAGACTTTCACAAATGGTAACAGAACAATCAGAAACCATGGGGGGGAGGAATGAACATAGACCCAAATTGTATAACTTACCCACAAATTCATTCAAAACAGTTAATATACTAAAATTTTCAAATGCAAAGTCTTACAAATTATAGAAGGACATCTATATGTCCTTGGGTTTGGTAATGAGTCTTTACTTACAATACCAAAAGCCAGTCCATGAAAGAAAAGAATATTGACTTTATTAAAATTTGAAATGTCTACTCTGTAAAAGATCCTGTTTAAAAAAATAATAATAAGATAGGCTGGGCACAACAGCTCACGCCTGTAATCCCAGCACTTTGGGAGGCCAAGACAGGAGGATTGTTTGAGCCCATAAGTTCAAGGCCAACCTGGGCAACAGACTTTGTCTCTACAAAAAATGTTTTAAAAATTAGCCAGGCACAGTGGCATGCATCTGTAGTTCCAGATACTAGGGTGTGAAGTAGGGTCTGAGAGTTTAAATCACAGACACAAAGTTATAAGTAACAAAGGAGAGGTTTATTAGCCAGATTCGGCCATGGCCAGTGGCCACTTGCTGGATAATGAATTCCAAAGCAAGGGCGGCCAGCTGCAACACAGGGCTGCCTTAAGTAATTTAGACTTACATTCTAGTGGGCTAAAGATAGAACTTGGAATGTTCCGGGGTTCTTATCACATTATTCTGCTAGCATGGGAAAGCAAGCAATTTTATAGAAGCAGATATAGCCAGTTATGCAGGTGCAGTGGATAAGGGTATTATTAATTTTGCAATGTTTTCAAAGCAGTTTTCAGGAAGGGAGTGAAGTCTGTGAAGCCTGCTCCAAGGTTGAAGCCGCTTCTTTGTTCTCCCCTTACATTCCCTTCTTTGTTCCCTCTTACCTTCCCCCCTTTCAGTTGTGCCAGGAGTCAAATCATTGACTCCTCAGACGAGGGGGTGTAGTGGGACCTGAGTACCATCATTTTTACAGGCATGATACTATTTCTTATGTAGGTAAGGTGCTGCTTGAGAATGCAGGGCCCTACAGTAATACCTATTAAGAGAAGGAGGAGGGGCCTGGCTACTGCCAAAATTAGGGTGGTAAGCCAGGGGGACCAGGAGAAGAGATTGATACCAGTTTTCTGAGGCCTGATTTTGTAACTTTCGCTGTTTGATGTTTTCCCCTACTTGAGCGAGAGTTTCTCGTATTATCCCCGATTTGTTGGTATAGAAGCAACAGGCTTCTCCTAAGGCCATGCACAAACCCCCTTGATTCATGAAGAGGAGATCCAGGCTTCTCCTGTCTTGAAGCACTACTTCAGCTAGGGAGTTTACTTGTTCTTCCAACTGAGATATACTTGATTCTAATAAGCTTAAATCTGCATTGACTTGCGTGCTAAGTTGTTTGAGATTCTGGTCCCCCACAACCAAGGAAGCTGTACCCAAGGCGGCAGTCCCCGCAACCCCTAGACTTACAAGGAGAGGCACTAATATGGGAACAGCGCATTTTGCCCATGCGAAGCCTGGGAGCTGGAGATGTTCCCTTCCCTCTGTTCCCTCATATATGTATACTTGGGGCAAAATGTGCACCAGAATACAGAGCTCTGAGGTTCGTAGGTGTTGCAGAGCGACACATGGGGTAATACCCCATGTACAGGTGAACCAAGTGGTGGGTGGAGCTACAGGTAACTGAGGGCTTTCAGTGCTTGGGAGATTCTCAGCATTAACTCGGGCGGTGGCGTTGCAGGACGCCTGGAGAGGGTAACTGTTTAATGGGAACTGCAGTGAAAGGAAACAATTTCCCCTTCCTTGGAGATCTCCCAGTGTTAGAGTCGGGTGTGTAACCCAGGGACATAGTTCCCGAAATTGAACCTCAGTTAGACTGAGGATTTGTATACTTTTCTCCGTGTCTTCTATAGGGGAGACAGCCCCAATTCCCACATAATATGGGGGACGGGGATCCAGGCATAGCCAGCAGTCTTTCGCTAAGTCAGGGCGAGTGGCGTTAGTAAGCCGGTGAACTGCTGACAGCATAGGAAGAAACTGATTTTCGGGTGGTAGAGAAGGCATAGCGGTTGCTTGCATGGAAAGGGCAGCGGAAGGAGTGGTTACAACAACGGGGCTAGAAGGTTCAGGTTCCCGGAGAATGATATTACAGATGGGGCCGACTGGGTTGAGGGCGTGGGGGACAAGCTTTCTTTGAATAGTAAATGACATTCTAGGGTCTAGTCCTGATGCATACCTTCTAAGTCCCCATGTTTTACCTAGTTCCCATATCTTTTGAATACTAAAGGCATCCCAATGAATAACTGTGAGCTTTAGGGAATTGCAGGTTTTAGGTTGTTTACAAGGGGAGGCGGTTAGTTTTCTGCTGAGAGATATGTATGGGTCCTTGTTGCCTTTCCAAGGAGCAATAGTTTCGCAACCCCAGGCAGCACAGTGAAACTGTTGGGGCTTGTGGCAGCGGGCAGGGCCAGCAGCTGGACAAGCGTAGAAACCTACTTTAGCAAGCTGGTTTTCGTTTTCTATGTTGCTATACCTGCATCCCGGAAATTGTGGGCTGTGGCTTCCCCATCCTTTGGGGATCAGGGACAGATTAGGCCATAACTTACAAAGGTCAAAGTTAAAAATCGGCTGTCTATCCCCGTAGTAGGTGGAGATCACAGTCCCCATGATGGTATCCATTAAGACCCAGGAGTAGTTTCCCGGGGCATAGTAATACTGCAAGTGGGGCTGGTAGGCCTGGCTTAGGGGGAGCCCCACAAGGAGTAAGACTAGGATTTCGGGGCTCTCAAGAGTCTTATCTTTAACGGGTCCTTCTTGGCAGCCGGTTTGATGATTCTCCATGTCTCCAGATGTGTGTCGGTGACCACTTTCACCTGCAAGTGATGAATCCAAGGACGGACGCCACTGACTTTAACGGCAGTTGGTGTTGTCAGGATCACCATGTGAGGGCCTTTCCACTTGGGGGCAAGAGCCTCGGTTTTATGCCGTTTCACCCAAACTCAATCACCAGGTTGGAATGGGTGAGGGATTCCTGGAGCTGGCTTCTGGAGGGCCACCTGCATGGTTTCTATTACAGTCCGTTGAACTTTTTGGAGTGCCTGTAGTGACTGAAGCAAGTTATGGTTAGATAATTCTGCCATGTTTTTTATTCCAATTTTTGGGAGTAACAGTGGGGGCCATCCAAAGAGGATTTCAAAGGGGGTTAGGCCTTTAATATGGGGGGTACATCTAGCCCTTAGGAGGGCATAGGGAAGGAGGGCTACCCACCCCTCGCCGGTCTCCAAGGTTAATTTAGTCAAGGTCTCCTTGAGTGTCCGATTCATTCTTTCTACCTGACCTGAGCTTTGGGGATGATACACACAGTGTAAATTCCAATCTATCCCCAATGCCTTTGCTATACCTTTTGTGAGTTTTGAAATAAAAGCTGGTCCATTGTCTGACCCTATTGATATGGGTAGGCCATATCTCAGAATGATGTCGTTTAAAAGTTTCTTGACAGTAACTGAGGCAGTCTTGGCTTTAGTGGGAAACGCCTCTACCCATCCCGAAAAAGTGTCCACTAGCACCAACAGGTACCTATACCCATACTGTCCAGGCTTTACCTCAGTAAAATCTATTTCCCAATGTCTTCCAGGGGTTAATCCCCGGTCCTGGACTCCTTGGGTGGATACACTGACCTTAGCGCTGTTAGTTTGTTGGCAAGGCACGTAGCCTTGAATAAGCTCCTGCGCCAGGTGATCCAGGCGGGGAAGGAAGAATTCCTTCCATATGAGTTGTCAGTTTTGTTTTTCCCAAATGAGTTCCGTCGTGGAGTTGGTGTAGAAGTTGCCACCCCGCCGGGCTCGGTGGCTCAGCCTATAATCCCGCGCCTTTGGGAGGCTGAGGTGAGTGGATTGCCTGAGCCCATGGGTTCGAGACCCGCCTGGGCAGCAAGACCTCATCTCTACAACAAATCAAAAAATCAGCCGGGCGTGGTAGTGCATGCCTGTAGTTCCAGCTACTTGGAAGGCTGAGGTGGAAGGATCGCCGGAGCCCAGCAGGTCGAGGCTGCGGTGGCCGGGAGTGGCTACTGCACTCCAGTCTGGGCGACAGAGTGAGACTCCAACTCAAAAAAAAAAAATTGCCACCCCAAAGTTTGTGGGAGGAAGATTCTGCCATCCTGAAGTTGCAGCCATCCCTCAGGGTATTAATTCTGCCCAGTTTTTGTGTAGTCATGAGATCTTCATCAGTATACTTTGGTGACTCGCTCAGCAACGGTGGGGGGGTAGCATTAACAAGCAAGTGGTCCTGCGGTAAGCAGCATCCTTGGCTGCTTGGTCTGCCTTTCTATTTCCTATCGCCTCCTTTGAGTTTCCTTTCTGATGACCAGGGCAGTGGATAATGGCGACTTGCTTTGGGGCCCATATAGCTGCCAGAAGGTTCAGGATTTCTTCTTTGTTTTAATAGTTTTCCCTTCTGCCGTGAGCAATCCCCTCTCCCGGTAGATTGTCCTGTGCACGTGCGCCGTGGCAAATGCATATCTGCTATCAGTGTAAACATTAACTGTTTTTCCCACTCCTGTCTTTAGGGCCTCCATTAGGGCGATCAGTTCTGCTTTCTGGGCTGATGTCCCTGGTGGTAGGGGCTCGGCCCAAACAGTTCCTTGCAAAGTAACCACCGCCATCCCCGCGTACCTTATTCCATCCTGCACAAAGTTGCTGCCATCCGAGAAGAGTGTCAGGTCAGGGTTATGTCTCAGGACGTCCGCGAGATCCCAACATAGTTTCTGGAACTCTGCTACCTCATAACAGTAGTGCGGGGGCCCCGAGGAGCTCTCTTCTGGCAGCAAAGTCGCAGGGTTTAAGCAGGGGCATGCCAGAGCTTGATCCGAGGCTGATCTAGCAACAGTGCTTGATAATGAACTATACGAGCATTAGACATCCATTTATCATCAGGGGCCCCTTGGAGCAAGGACTCTACAGCATGGGTGGCCGTAATGGGTAAATCTTGTCCCATGGTTAGTTTGTCTGAGTCTTTTACCAATACGGCAATGGCCGTGACAACTCACAAACAGAGCAGTCAGCCTGAGGCCACTGGGTCTAGTTTTTTTGATAGATAGGCAACTGGCCTGTTCTAGGCCCCAGCTTTTGGATCAGGACCCCTCAGGCGACGCCGCACCTCTCCTCTACAAAAAGATGGAATGGCTTCTCTATGTCTGGCAGGGTTAAAGCCAGGGCTGAAATTAATGCATTTTTGAGGGCCTGGAAACCTTTGTCGCCCTCTGGAGTCCATTGAAAGCTAACCTCTGGTCCCTTTGTGATTTCATATAAAGGCTTGGCAAGTTCAGCAAATTTTGGGATCCAGAGCCAGCAATATCCCACTGCTCCCAGGAATTCTTGGACCTGCCTTTTATTACTTGGGGCTGGAATGCCTGTTATGGCCCGTATGTGCTGGTCGGTTAGAGACCTTTTACCCGCTTGGAGGTTGTAGCCAAGGTAGATGGCTTTTGTTATGCAAAGCTGGGCTTTCGTTGCTGACACCCGATACCCCAGGGTTTGGAGCTCTCTAAGGAGGTCTTGGGTTGCATGCAGGCACTCACCCTCTGTTGTTGTTGCGATTAACAGATCATCCACATACTAGAGCAAGGTTACCTCAGGGTGCTGTTGCCTAAAATCCTGGAGGTCTCAGTGCAGGGCTTCATCGAACAGCGTAGGAGAGTTTTTAAACCCTTGCGGGAGCCGGGTCCAAATTAACTGGCCATTTCCCCCCTTGTCTGGATCCGTCCATTCAAAGGCAAACATATGCTGGCTTTGCTTGGCCAGGGGAATGCTATAGAAGCCATCCTTAAGGTCTAGGACAGTGTATACTTGTCTTTCGGGGGAGAGCCCGCCCAAAAGGGTATACGGGTTAGGGACCGTGGGGTGAATGTCCTCCACCCGCTTATTAACTTCCCTTAAGTCTTGCACCGGCCAGTAATCCCCTGTGCCTGCCTTCTGGACCAGGAGCAGCGGAGTGTTCCAGGGCGAGTGGCATGGCACTAAGATTCCAACTAGCCATAGGCGCTGTATGTGAACTGCGATGCCCCTCCAGGCTTCCTGGGGTATAGGGTACTACTTTACCCTAATAGGCACTGCCTGACTTTTAAGTTGTACAATGACCGGTGGTTGGTGGGATGCCAGCCCAGGAGGGTTTGATTCAGCCCATTCTTGGGGAAACTCAGTCTGTAATTGAACCAATAAGGAGGTTTTTGATGAGTCCAGGGGGAGCTTATTTTCGGTTAGCACATACTCCTTACTTACGGGGACAGTGATAAGAATTTTTGATACCTCCGGCTGAGTTAGGCTTACCACTGCTATGGTTTCTTGAAAGCCTATGTTGGCCTTGAACTTGTGTAAGAGGTCCCATCCTAGGAGCGGGTACAGGCAGTCCAGCATTACTAGAAATGAATGGATTACTTCCCCCTTCCCCAGGTTTACTGTTCTTTCGGTTGTCCAAGGGACCAACTGGGTTCCAGTCGCTCCCTGAACCAGGGTCCGTTTCTGTTGATGGGGGCCATTATCCCTTTGCAGAACTGAGATTGCAGCCCCCATGTCCAACTAAGAAATGGACAGACTTGCCCCCAACAGTCAGCTTTACCCTGGGCTGTGGGGGGTGTTTCTAGAACCCCGGCCCCATCAGTTTGTAGCTGAAGTACCATAGTAGACAGTGGTGGTGGGTACTCCTCCAAACACCGGGAGGGAGCCTGTGCTTGGGGCAGCTTGTCTGGGCAATTCTTTACATAGTGTCCAAACTTTTTGCAGTAGGCACATTGGTCCTTTGCCAGCAGCTTTCTTTTTGCATTCCTGCTGCCCCCTTTCCCAGCTGGTTGTTTTGGTTTGGCTTCCTCCAGGGCTGCTACAACCACTTTGGCCACTCTCTTAGCCTGCACATCCTCCTGGGAGTCCCTATTGTTAAAAACTTCAAAGCCCTCAATTTTCTGCAGTTTCTTTCTTATGTCTGGAGCTGACTGGGAGACAAATGCTATGACTAGTGCCCTCCGGTTTTCAGGGGCTTCAAAGTCTATCGGAGTGTACGTCTGGTAGGCCTCCAGGAGCCGTTCCAGAAAAGTGGTGGGAGATTCCTGTGAGCCCTGAATAACCTCACTTACCTTGGATAAATGTGTTGGACACCTCTCAGCGGCCCAGAAACCCCCATTAGAGTCCGGCAATAAGTGGTGAGACTCTCCCTACCATGGTCAGTGTTGGGGTTCCAGTTAGGTCTCTCAGTGGGGAAGACATGCTCCACACGGGACTGCTCCACAGGCCTGCCATCTGGTCCCAGTAACAGCTTCCTCACTTCCTGGTGGATTCTCTCCCTCTCTTCTGCAGTGAAGAGAGCTTGGAGAAGCTGTTGGCAATCATCCCATGTGGGCTGGTGGGTATAGAAAGTAGTTTCTAAGAGTGATATAAGACCTTGGGGTCTTTCAAGTACGGCAGGTGTTGGCTTTTCCAATTGTAAAGATCACTAGTGGAGAAAGGGACATATACCATAAAAGGTGGGGCTCCCGTCCCTCCCATATCAACCCCTAGGGCCTGTCTTAAGGGGAGAATCACCAGCATTTGCATCTCTGGTTTTTCCAAAGATGAATCCAGGCTTGTTGGTTGAGGGGGACCCATTGGCTCTCCTGAGGATTGAAGGAGTAGCGGGGGATAGATGGGCTGATAGGGGGACCCGCTCCTAGTGTGTGATGGGCTGAGAGCCTCCTGAGCCCCTTGATTTCGCCCGGGTGCAGGATGTGGCGGGGGAATGTCGCCATCCTCTGAAGGACTCTGGAGGACTGGGGGTTTGGCTTTAGGGGTTTCCTGTAGAGATAAAATGTGAGAAAGGTTATTACTTCTCTGGGCCTTCCTCATCCATGACGATTGTTGCATTACCAGGAGGTACCAGGCTGTAACGTACAGGATCTGGTCCAGATGACGGCGACAGACGAACTGACGGACTCTCTCCACTACAGTGGGATTGAAAGTCCCCTCTGACGGCTAGCTGCAATTAGGAAATGTGGGCCATTCAAGAAAGCAAAAGGTGGTTAGTTTACCCTTGTTTACCTGGTCACCCAAGTCTTGTGCCGCTTTCTGAAAATCCTTGAAGTGACACAAGACCAGCTGCAGAGGGGTGTCAGGCTGAGAACATTGTTGTTCCATGATATTGACAGTTATGACAGACACAACAGCGATGAACACCAAACACGAAAAGGACAAGGACAAGGAATGAACAAAGAGACTTGACTGCCCGAAGGCAAAACAGGAAATCCCAATGATGTCTCACTGGGACCTCAGACCCCGGAATTAGCACTGCATCCAGCTTTCCTGAGGGTCCCTACAGGAGTGCACTCAAAACAGAAATCAGGAACCTGACTTACCTCTCTGAGGGCTTCCAGGGGCGTTGTGAGTCTGCCAGAGATACAGGCCTAATCAAACCCAGAGAGTTCGCAGGGACGCAGCCCCACAAGGCCCGTTGGTTAAAACGGGTGTAATTTAAGCACCCGGTTCTCCCAGATGAGCCCCCAAATGAAGTAGGATCCGAGAGCTTAAATCACAGACACTGACACAAAGTTTTAAGTAACAAAGGAGAGGTTTATTAGCCAGATTCGGCCATGGTCAGTGGCCACTTGCTGGATAATGAATTCCAAAGCAAGGGCAGCCAGCTGCAACACAGGGCTGCCTTAAGTAGTTTAGACTTACATTCTAGTGGGCTAAACATAGAACTTGGGATGTTCTGGGGCTCTTATCACATTATTCTGCTAGCATGGGAAAGCAAGCAGTTTTACAGAAGCAGATATAGCCAGTTATGCAGGTGCAGTGGATAAGGGTATTATTAATTTTGCAACGTTTTCAAAACAGTTTTCAGGAAGGGAGTGAAGTCCGTGAAGCCTGCTCCAAGCCGCTTCTTTGTTCTCCCCTTACATTCCCTTCTTTGTTCCCCCTTACAGGTGGCTGAGATGGAAGACGTGCCTGAGCCCAGAAGGTCGAGACAGTGGTGAGCCATGATTGTGCCACTACACTGCAGCCTGGGCAACAGAAGGAAACTCCAACACAATAAATAAATAAGCAACAAATAAATCAGCCTGTGCCACCAGCTGCAGCCGGCGCTGCTCGGCTGTGGTTGTGCCCATGGTGTGCAGGCATCATGTGCACGTCCTGTGATGACTGGCACTGCATGTGTTCCATGCTCGAGTTCTCCACCATTTTATGGATATGAAGTGAACTGGAATACCTAAAGGATTTTCTGTGTATGTTAACACATAGGGTTTTTCACCAGTGTGAGTATATTTATGTTCTTAAATAAACTTAAGAGAAATAAATGCTTTCCCACATTTCTTACATGCATTCCTTACATTCCCAGTGAGAGTTTTTTATGGTCTTGAAGGAAACTGGAACGTCTGAAGAAGGCTTTGCCACATTTCTTACATTCACAGGTTTAGCTCTCCAGTGTGGTCAGCCTGGACAGTACCGGGGCTTCGTGTACATCGTCACCACCATGGCCTCGCAATGAGGTAAAACCAACGTGAAACCAGGCTCGGTGGCTCAGCCTGTAATCCCGCGCTTTGGGAGGCTGAGGTGACTGGATTGCCTGAACCCGTGGGTTTGAGACCCACCTGGGCAACCTAGTGAGACCTCATCTCTACAATAAATCAAAAAATTAGCCAGGCGTGGTAGCACGCGCCTGTAGTTCCAGCTACTTGGAAGGCTGAGGTGGAAGGATCACCGGAGCCCAGCAGGTCGAGGCTGCGGTGACCGGGAGCAGCCACTGCACTCCAGTCTGGGTGACAGAGTGAGACTCCAACTCAAAAAAAAAAAAAACCGACGTGAACTACACTCAGCTCGTCGATCTGCACACCCGATAGGCTGAGTGCAGTTCGCGCATCCTGGCCTTCCCCAGCAACCAGTTCGGGAGGCAGGAACCAAGGAGTAACAAAGAGATCAAGGCATTCGCTGCAGGCTACAACGTCAAGTTCGACATACACAGCAAGTTCTACATGAACAGCGATGATGCCCACTTGCTGTGGAAGTGGATGAAAGTCCAGCCCTAGAGCTGGGGCATGCTGGGAAATTCCATCCAGTGGAACTTCACCAAGCTCCTCCTCATCAACAAGAATGGCTGCATGGTGAAGCATTACGGCCTCATGAAGGAGGCCCCGGTGATCGAGAAGGGCCTCCCCTGCTATCTGTAGCTCCACAAGCGTGTCTCCTGAGCCCCCGTTTGC
This sequence comes from Cephalopachus bancanus, assembly GCA_027257055.1. Lineage (NCBI taxonomy): Eukaryota > Metazoa > Chordata > Mammalia > Primates > Tarsiidae > Cephalopachus > Cephalopachus bancanus. Next base: position 2,821,559 of record JAPVLO010000007.1, read on the forward strand.
GACCCAGAGCCCTCTTCCAGCAACCATGAAGGTCTGCCTGCAAACCAACCACTGGTGGGGCGGACCCTAGACTCGTGGGCACCCACCAGAGGGAGGTCCCTCGGCTGCCAGCTGGGCTCAGTGTCCCCAACTCTGGCTGTCTTGTGGAATAAAAAACAAATTGGCAAAAATAAATAAATACAGACTCAAAGAAATTAGAAAATACATCTGAAAAGGGATTTGTATGCAAAATATACAAAGAAACCATAAAATTAAACAAGAAGACAACCCAATTAAAAATAGGTATAAGTCTGAATAGACATCTTACCAAAAAAGACATACAGATAATGTTCAACAACAGCTGTCATGAGGGAAAAAGAAATTAAAACAATGAAATAGCATTGCATACCTATTAGAATGACTATAATGGAAAAACAAAATACAATAGCAATTGCAACAAAAGATTCCCATTCATTGCTGGTGGGATGCATAAGGGTAGAGCCACTTTGGAAGAGTGTTTGGGTTTTTTTTTCCCAAAGTGAAACATAGTCTCATTAGATGTGCCAACAATCAGACTCGTAAGTATTAATATTTAGATAACTACTTTGAAAATCTGGGGCCCTTGTCCTCTGAGCCTGAACATTGGCCTTGGTCCTGTCTTCCACTGCTCTACATCCTACTCTCCAGGATGTGCAGGTGGCTCTGCCACAGCCTCTGTCCACCCTGTGACCACAGGTACTGGAAGATCTGTAGTGAGGACACCGAGACACCTCAGAAACCATGACGTGGGTGTCTTCGAGGCTGTGGCTGTGAACTTCATCCAGAAGGAGTGGGCATTGTTGGATCCTTTTTTTGAAGAACCTCCATAGAGGTGCAATGCAGGAAACCTTCTGGAACCTAGCTTTTATTGGAAAGAAAGAAGATCAGAGCATTGAAGATCAGTACAAAAAGTTGTGGAGAAATTTAAGGCACATCGTACCCTCTGGAAGAAGGCCTTTTGAGTGTGAGTAATGTGGAGAAAAGTCATGTAAATATAAACCATGTCAGAAATTCTTCATGTCTCTCACAACAGGTCAAAGAGAAACAGTAATGCACACTGAAAATGAATATGATAACTGTAAAGTATGTAGGAAATTCTTTTCTTTTTCCAATTCATTTCAAACACATCAGACAACTCACACTGGAGAGAAAATCTATGAATGTAAGAAATGTGGCAAAGCCTTCAGACGTTCCAGTTTCCTTCAAGACCATAAAAAACTCTCACCGGGATGTACAGAATGCATGTAAGGAATGTGGGAAAGCATTTATTTCTCTTAAGTTTCTTCAAGAACATAAATATACTCACACTGGTGCAAAACCCTATGTGTTAACATATGCAGAAAATCCTTTAGGTATTCCAGTTCACTTCCTATCCATAAAATAATTTACAGTGGAGTGAAACCTTATGAATGCAAGAAATGTGGTAATGCATTCAGTCATTCCTGTCATCTTCATAGGCATAAAAGAACTCATACTGGAGTGAAATCTTATGAATGTAAGAAAAGAAATCCTCCAGGCCTCCTAGTAACTTTCTTCACCATGAAAGAACACATACTGGAGAAAAATCCTATGCATGTGAATAATGTGGTAAATCCTTCTGTCATTCCAGTCACCTTTCATTACCATGAAAGAACTCATACTGAAGTGAAGCTTTTTAAATGTAAAGAATGTGGCAGAGCATTCAGATGTCTCAGTTCCTTGCAAGGACATATAAAGCTAAAGCAAGGTAAAACCCACACGCATGTAAAAAATGTAGTAAAATGTCCAGTCTTTCCAATTTCCACTGGAAACATTAAATAAGTCATACTGCACATAGACCCTGTAAATATAAGGATTGTTATAAAGACTTCAGATGATCATGTTCCCTTTGAATGCATGAAAGAATTCACAGTGGAATAAAGTCCTATAAATGTAAGAAACGTGTTGATACCTTCAGTTGTTAAAATTCCTGTAGAAAACATGAAAGTTCACATATTGGAAGGACACCCTGAACATAAGGGATGTAGGAAAGCATTTAACTTTTTTCCAATTTATTCAGAGACGTAAAGGAAATCAAACCAGAGCAAAACCCTGTGGTTGTAAGAAATGTGGTACAGCCTTCTACTTTTCCAATTCTTTTTGAAAATTTGAAAGAACTCAAAACAAAAAAGGACTCACACTCAAGAAAAGACTTATGAATGTACAAAATATGATAAGCCCTGTAGTTCCAGTTGCATTTGGTAGCATAAAATCACTCATTCTGGAGAAAAACTTTATGACTATCCTAAATGTGGGAATGCCTCATTTCTTTTATATTAATTTAAAAACACATTATAATACCTTAAAGTGTGTTGGGTGTATAAGTGTATTGAAATGCATCTTTTTCATTTTTTATTTTAAATATGTGGGGTACAATTTAGGGTGAAATTCATTTTAATTTGTATGCAGGTTTAAATTTATATAGTTGTTAAATTGTTCTGTGATTAATTGGCCATTGTATAATGAGTATAATTTTTAGAATTTTTTCATTGACTTTATAGGACAGATTTTTTATATCCATATATAATGTCTGCATAATATATAGATAACACATATCTAGTCTTTTATTTGTATGGCACAACTACTCTTTTTTTAAAAAAAGTTTATTTTCTTTGCTATTGAAAAGTTAGTGTCAATTTGTAAGTATGTAAAGTTTTAGAATACAGTCTTGGGTGAATTGTTTTCATCTGTTGCTCTTCATCATTACTTTTGGCTATCACCTGCACAGGTCACTTGGAATTAAGGAGTGAAACCTGTAAGCACAATGTGTGTGTCTAATCTGAGAAAGATAGCATCCAGTCTTACTATCAAGTATGGTGACAGCTGTGTTTTTTGTACATTTCTTATAGCAAGTTCAGAAACTCTTCTGCTGTTCATTATGTATTGAATGTTTCACTGTCAATTGTTGTTGAACTTTTTTATATAGTTTTTCTGTATCTATTGAAATGATCTTGTAATTTTTGAAAGGTATTCTATTAGTATGGTATATTACTTTGGCTTTTAGATGTGAAAGCAGCATGGCTTTCTGCACTGACTTACATGAAAAAATCACTGCCCAGATCAATGTTCTAGAGCATTTTTCCAATATTTTCTTTTAGTATCTTGACAGTTTCGGGTCTTACATTTAAGTATTTCGTCCATCTTAATTCGATTTTTTTTTATATTGTGAGAGATAAAGATCTAGTCTCATTATTCTGCATGTGGTTATCCAGTTTTCCCAGCACAATTTAATGAAGAGGCTGTATTTTTTCCATTGTATGTTTTTGCTACTTTTGTCAAAAACATGCTCATTGTAAATGCATAGATTTATTTCTGGGTTCTCTATTATGTTCTATTGTTCTCTGTGCCTGTTTTTATGTCAGTACCATGCTGATTTGTTTGTTGTATGTTTTGAAGTAAGGTATTGTAATGCCTCCAAGTTTGTTCTTTTTGTCCAAGACTGCTTTGGCTATTCAGGGTCTTTTGTAGTTACATGTAAATTTTCAATTTTTTTTTAATATTTCTGTAAAAAATGCCATTGATATTTTGATATGGATTGCATTGAATTTGTAAATTGCTTTGAGTAGTACAGACATATTTACTCTTATAACCCATGCACATGGAATATCATTAGTTTTTGTGTCCTCTTTAAAAAAAAAAAAGAAAGAAAATCTGGGAATTCTATCCAAACAAACACCAGCCTGTAATTATGTGCAGCTACTATCTTCATAACGGCCAGATACTTCAAGGAATCAGGATGACCTTAAAAAGGTGAGTGAACAATAAGCTGGGGTACATTCTTGCGAGGGACTACTAGTCATCAGAGAAAGGAGTGATCTATGAAGCCATGAAAAGGCATGAATGCAGCTGATATACATACCACTAAGTGAAAGAAGAGATCACATACCGTATAATCCCATATCTATGATACTTTGGAGAAGGAAAGACTACAGAGATGCTCAACAGATCTGTGATTGATCATGGTTTGTAGGGGGCAGGGAGTGAGTTGAGCCAGGGAATAGGTTGATGGAAGAAGGCACTCATGGGCCAGGTGGGAGTGGACTCTGGTTGATGAGATCATGTTGTGTGTGTGGAAAAGTTCGGGATATATGCCAGCATAAACAAGAAGGCTACTTCTCATTCTAGGAGAGAAGGATTTTCTTTCATCACACACAAAATTATTTTAGCACTGGTTCTGAGGAATATTTTGCTGTGTGTGTGATAAAGATACATAGCATAAAATTTCCTTTCTAACTACTTTTAAGTATATAGTTCAGTGGCATTAAGTTGTGCAACCACCACCGCTATCATTTTACAGTCCCACCAGCAAGACACAAGGGTTCCAGTGTCTCCACATACTAACACTAAACTGATAGCAAGTTTAGTTAGCTTCCATTTTTTGATAATAGTCATTTTAATGGGTATTAAATGGTATCTCGTGGTTTGGATTTTCATTTCCTAATGGATAGTAATATTGAGCATGTTTTCATGTGCGTATTGACATTGGATTTGACAATGATTTCTTGAGTATAACACAGAAAGCAAAATAAAAAGATGCATTAGCCTTTATAAAAATTAAAAATGTGCATTAAAGAACACTATAAGGAAAGTGAAAATGAAACCAATAGGAATGGGAGAAAATACTTGCAAGTCACATATATAATAAGGGTCTGGTATCCAGAATACATACTCAATTTTTTTTTTGAGTTGGAGTCTCACTCCGTCACCCAGGCTGGAGTGCAGTAGCATGCTCACAGTCACTCCAGCATTGACCTGCTAGATTCAGGCGATCCTTCCACCTCAACCTTCCAAATAGCCAGAACTACAAGCATGCACTATCACGCCCAGATAATTTTTCAATTTAGTGTAGAGATGAGATCTTGCCAAGTTGCTCAAGCTGTTCTCGAACCCATGGAGGCAGGCAATCCGTTCACCTCAGCCTTCCAAACAAAGTACTAGGATTACACACTTGAGCCACTATGCCCAGCCCATAAAGTACTCTTATAACTCAAGAACAAAAGGACAAACAGACCAAACAACAAAAAAAGGTTAGAGGACTTAGAGACTATGTTCCAAAGAAGAGATACATATAACACATGAAAAGATGTTCAACATCATGAGCCATAAGGGAAATGAAAATGAAAATCAAAACCATAATGAAATACCACTTCAAACCCATCAGAATGGTTATTTAAAAAAGTAATAAATGAAAGTGGAGAAATGTAAACATTTCTGTGGGCATGTAAAATAGCACAGCCACTATAGAAAATAGCTTGGCATTCTGCAAAAGGATAGATATAGAATTACCATAGGACCCAGAAATTCCACTCTTAGATATATACAAAAAAGAATTTAAAACAGGTATTTCAGCAATAACTTGCACACTTACTGTTCATAAGCATTAGTCACATCAGCAAAAGGTGGAAATAACTCAAATATCTATCAACAGATAAATAGAAAAGCAAAATATCCATACAATGGCATAATAGCTCTAAAAAGAATTGAGATGCTGATTACACTTCAAAAGGAATTTCAAAAACATTGTGCTAAAAGAAAAAGGCTGAACACAAAAGTTCACATACTGTATGATTCATTCACATGAACCATCCAGATAGGTAAATCCACAGAAACAGAAAGCAGATTAGCAGTCACCTGGGGTCAGAGAGAAGGTACATTGGGTACTCTTAATGATAGGGAATTTCCTTTTGGGGCGATGAAAATGTTTTGGAAGTAAGATGAGGGTTGTTCAACATTGTGCATGTCTAAAGTCACTGAATTGTGCATTTTTAAGCAATTAACTTATATTATGTGAATTTTACCTCAATAAAAAAAATCCAGTGTTCATGTTCCCTCACCAGGGTGAGCTCTCTAGCCTAGCAAACAAGTCCCTCCACAGTCTAGTGCTGCCTAGGGCCTGGCCAACCACGTTCTGGACACAAACTCCAGCCACACTGTCTACCAGCTCCTAAACCCACTGGTCATTTCATCACTCCAGGTCTAGGTCATTTTCTCTCTGACCCCTTCACAGTGATCAATACACCTTCTCAGTTCTCACAGAGTTTTTTGAACCTTGTCCTGCTGTAATCCAGACTTTGGCACATGGTATCCAAGGGTTGTCCCATCTCAATAAGGGGAACTCAACGTTTTCTGAGCACCACCGTGAGCAGGTATCTCATCCAGGTGAATTCACAGCAGCTTTGCTAGAGATGGCAGGTCCCACTTACAGAGGGGAGGTGAGCATCAGGTGGTTGAGTGACTCACTTGCAGCCACACAGCCTCCAAGTGGCTTCACTCTCAGGTTCCAAGCAGGTCTCCAGGTGCTACTCAGGGAAAATTTGTGAGTCAGATGAACATGTGTCCAGGCCACACAGGAAGAGGTGTCCCGGCTATGAGGGTTGCCTGTCTGATCATGAGATGGCCCAGAGCTTCAGACACTGTTATAAATACACCAGTCAGGGGCTCCCCAGAGGTTGGCTCCAGGAAGCAGATTTATGCTGATACTTTAGACCAGTTAGAAATGAGGATGCCTACACCTGACTCCCATCCATACCCCTTCCTCTCTGAACGCTAAAGATACATTCTGGGACTTGCCTACCCCTGCTGACCAGAATCTGGCTCCACTGAAAATCCCCACAAAAGTCTCTGTAGGCACACAGGGTAGCAGGGGTTCTTATCTGAGCTAGAAGGGGCTTTTGCCTTTGGATGCCTGGGACTTTAAGAAATTCTTTTGCCAGGCTCGGTGGCTCAGCCTGTAATCCCGTGCCTTTGGGAGGCTGAGGTGAGTGGATTGCCTGAGCCCGCGGGTTCGAGACCCACCTGGGCAGCGAGACCTCATCTCTACAATAAATCAAAAAATCAGCCGGGCGTGGTAGCGCATGCCTGTAATTCCGGCTACTCGGAAGGCGGAGGCGGAAGGATCGCCGGAGCCCAGCAGGCGAGGCTGGCCACCGCACTCCAGTCTGGGCGACAGAGTGAGACTCCAACTCAAAAAAAAAAAAAAGAAGTTCCTTCTACTCGGACCACAGGGAACATGAGAGTCTGCAGGAGAGGTGCTCCTTGTGGCTCAGATCCCAGAGAGAGAGATGAGCCTCCATCTTATCCTACCTTCAAAACTTTACCACCCTCAATCCCAGAATGGTCTCATCCCTGCTCTCACTGGGCAAAGGATCCCAGTGCCAGACCCAAGCCCAGCATCAGGTCCCCTTGTGATTTGCATGGGGCACCCAGGAAGGGGGTGGGACCCCCTAGGAGGGGCCACAGTGCCTGGGTCCAGCAGTCAGTCTCTCCGGTCATCTGCCTGGGACACCCAGGAAGGTGATGGGGTGCCATGGGAGAGGCCACAGTGCCTGGAGCCTGCAGGGATGTGAAGATCATTGGCAGAGGCAGGGACAATGTTATGGATTTAATTTTGTTCCCCAAAATTGATGGGTTGAAGTTCTAACCTGTTCCAGTGATGCCCGGTGGAGTGTGGTATAGTTGCTCTGTGGGTTCTTTGACTTTGCCACAGAAAAGAATTTCAGAGCAAGCCCAAAGCATAGTTGAAGACAGAGTTTATTAGAAAGAAGACATGTTCAAGTGAGAACATGGGTGCCTTAAGAGAAAGGACACCCTGACCTGTTGTTAACTGAGTGCTTCTATACATATTTTAGCAACCTATTTCTTAAACTAAGATCTGCGTGCCACATGGTGGGTAACAATCTATTGATCATATGTTCCTATTCTTTTTTTTTTTTTTTTTTGAATTGGAGTCTCACTCTGTCGCCCAGACTGGAGTGCAGTGGCTGCTCCCGGCCACCGCAGTCTCGACCTGCTGGGCTCTGGCAATCCTTCCGCCTCAGCCTTCCAAGTAGCTGGAATTACAGGCGCGCGCTACCACGCCTGGCCAATTTTTTGATTTATTGTAGAGATGAGGTCTCACCAACTTGCCCAGGCGGGTCTCGAACCCGCGGGCTCAGGCAATCCACTCACCTCAGCCTCCCAAGGCGTGGGATTACAGGCTGAGTCACCGAGCCGAGCAAATATGTTCCTATTCTTGTCATCTGCTTCTGAACTTACTTGCATCCTGTAAAAATCTCAAGATAATAATAAAAGTTACTATTTTACTGATTTTCTTCCTGAAAACACCGTCCTCCAGTGCCTCCAGTTCTAGAGAATTATGTCTTATTAAGATGGCATTCAACTGGATTCCGGACCGCTTGGTTTTTTTAAAATTTTAAAAGCTATGCCTGCCTGCAAGAAGCTCATCTATCTACCTTCAAGCTGTGTTAGTTACCCTGCCTCAACAATACCTGTGAATGTGGCCTCATATGAAAATAGGGTTATAAACCAAAAAGAGACTGAGGTAGGTGTCTCAATCGATTAAGAGGTTTATTCAGCCTACATTGAGGATGCACCAAGGAAAAAACATGAATCACAGGAGTATCTGTGATCTATGCTTTTTCCAAAAGGGGGTTTTGTGGACTCCAGTATTTAAAGGGGAAAGAGCAAGCAAGGTTGGGGGGGAAGACAGGGAGGGCAGGCAGTGAGGAAGATGGTTTCTCTGAAGTTCTGATTAGCATCAGTTAGTCTACATTCTACATATGAAAAGAGCAGTACAGGAAAAAGTCAATTACTAACCTAAAGTAAACATGTGGGGGGGGGAAAGGAATAAAGAAAATGAGGCTATGACACAGGGTGGTGACTTTCCCTTTGACATAGTGGATTTAGGATCTCAAGATGCTATTATTTTCTTTCATAGGGTCTTTGTAGATGATCAAGTTAATACTGACGAAAAAGCCAAACTGTAAAATATTTAAAGAGGCTTATTCTGAGCCAAATGTGAGTGCCTGAGGCCTGTGATACCTGTCCCCAGGAGGTCACAAGAACATGTTCCTGCCATGGTTAAATGTATATAGCGTGGCGATATACATTTTAAGAGGACAAAAGTTACAAAAAAACATAAATCAATACATGTGAGATTTACATGGGCTCAACTTGAGGAAGCAGATCATCTCCAAGCAGGGGCTTTCAGGTTATAGGTGGATTCAAAGACTTCCTGATAGGCAATAAGTACAAGAGTGATCATTGGAGATTCTGAAAGTAGTAAAGGAACTGGGCGGCTTGAGGGTGAGGAGGGAGCCAGGCTGATATGCAGTTGAAGTCTCAAGGTGGTGGACTTCAGAGACAGCAGGTAAGTGTCTTAAAAGGTGCCAGAATCCCCAAGAGAGAACATTATAGGGTCACAAAATACTTTAACTTCTTTATCTATTGTGATGTTATGCCAGAATCATGTTGGAAAGTAAACATGATATGAGGGAGTTAATAAAAAGTCCACCTCTTCAGGCCCCTTAGTTAGGAATGTGGCAAGGTAAAGAAAAAAGGTCAGTTTAGTCCTCACCCCAGAGCTGTCCCTGAACCTCTACCCCACTGTCCCCAGAGCTGCCCCGAGCCTCCACCTCACTGTATCTGCCCAGCTATCCCTGGAGCCCAGCTATCCCTGGAGCCCAGAAAGCCCAGGGCTGCCCACACCCTACACTTTACACATCCTCTGGCTCCTTCCCCTAGTCATCAACACTTTGGAACAGCCATTATGCCCCTTTTAATCTCAGTAAGGAAGGTGCTTCAGGAAGGCACAGAAAGTCGCACCAACTGGCCATGGTGTCTCACCTCTGTCCACGAAACCCAACTGGCCCTTTAAGGGGGTGAGGGCAGAACAGGCTGTGGGCCCACATCCCTCATTTCAGAGAGGCCAGGGGTAAAGCCAGAAAGAGGAGAGGGGAAAGGGGGCCTGTGGGTAGGACACTAAGGGCGGATGCCCCTCCCCACAGGCACTGAGTGGAGGACATGACGACGACTCTCCAGCCTCCATCCAGACAGGATCTCTGACAACTGCATAGATGCCCCATCCTTGGCCTGGACCTTCTCAATAGGTCCAGGCCAAGAGTCAGCTTCAGAGACTTAAGCTTATTTTCCCCAAAATGGACATGATGCAGCTGGCTGAGTCAGGGTTCTAGAACTTCCAGGACTGAGACCATTGCCTACTGAGGATAGGAAGCAGCCCAGAAGATAGAAAATGTCCCAGAGGTCCTCACAAAGCCCATGTCTCTGACTGTGACCAGCTACCCACAAGGAACGTCTTCGCTGGGTCTCTGAGCCCTGCTGGAAGCAGGAAAGGCCACAGGCCAAGGATGGGATGGGCCCAAAGTGCTACATGTTTCCTGGGAGGGCCAAGGGGTGCCCCCCTGTAGCAACCCCAGGCAAAACAGTCATGGCTGCTGCCCTGATTCTGGGGTGAGCCAGTCTGGCAGGGGATATGGAGCATTGAGACAGCCCTGAACTCAGAACAGGCCTGGGGTAGAGGCTCACACTGTCCTCCCTCCTGACCACCAGAGCAGCTAGGCCCAGGACCATCTTAAGTCAAATGGCCTTCCTGACCATTTGGCATATGACTCTAATTCTGCTTTCTGCTATTTCCTCTTTCATGCAGAACTTTAAGGACACTCTGAGGTAGAGCAAATAAAGTGCCAATTTGGAACATTCTTGTTCCAATATAGTAGAGGAATAGGTTATATCTTCTCTCTCCAAAAGAAAGAGAAATGGAAAGCTATAAGCACAATGTCCATAGCTGTGCAGACTCGGATACAAGTACAGTCCTATGGCAATGGGGATCTGACAGGGAGCTGGGGCATAAGACAAGAGAGAGAGTCATATACAAAATGCCCAGGCAACAGCAGGAAACTAGGAGACAGGGATTTCTGCAGACAGAGCAAGGAAGCTCAATGATTACCAGAGAACATCACCCCCTCATTCATGCTGACCCTTGATTTGAAGAACAGCTTCCCTTGTGCCAGTGTGAAGTCAGCCAATGACCATCCCCACTCCACTTCATCTGTCGTTACAGACAAGCAAAAATGAGTTGCCAATGGTTAAAAATAAGGGGGGGGGAGTGCAGCAAAAAATGAAAGACTGGTATGATAAAGCTGGTAAGTCACCAGTAGAGGAGGAACGGGTCCCCAGGTCCCTTCTTTCTGGCCCCAAATCCTTCTCTACACAGAAAAGGGTCCAAATCCACAGTCCCAAAAGTCCTGCCTTCAAACTACGAAATACGATTTTACAATGCTAATAAGAATCCTCAAGAAAGTATACAATATTGCATCCATAGAAAGTAACAATCGATGAAGGAAAGAAAATTCAGAAATCAGTAAAGAGAGCTTGAAATTCTGTCAAAATTTTTAAAAAATGGAATACAGAATGTAAGAACTAGCCCCCAAACCACATACAATTAAAAAGAAAACACAAGATAAAAGTAAGCTCTTGGGGAGATCGGTCCCAGAGTTTCAACATCCAAATAACATTTGTGCTCAGAAGAAGAAACTGAAAACATGGAGGGAGGCACTTATCAAAGACACTATCAAAAAATATTACAAAAAGCTCAGATGTTAGAGCACTGGCCTTGTAAAAGACCCATACCTGGGACTATCAGTGTGAAATTTCAGAGCATAAGACAAAAAACAAACACACATAAAATCTCCAAGAAAGGAGAAATAGGTTATCTGCAAAGGAATAAATGTCAGAATAACATCTGACTAAACAACAATGATAGCTATATCAAAATGATAAGGTGCCTTCAAATTTCTGAGGCAGAAAATATTTTTAACTCAGAATTCTGTCCCTGCCAAATTGTTAATCAAATGTGAGGGCAGATTAAAGACATTTTTAGAGCATAAAAGAATTCATAAATTTTCTCTAGAAGGTGCCCTTTCATGCAAAGTTGTTTGAAGATACTCACTAACAAAACAAAGAAGTTGAGAAAGGAAATACAAGACCTGCAACAGAAAGCACTGAAGCAAACCCATGGGAGCAGATATGTGAGTTCTGGGGATGATGGTCCCCCCCCCCACCCAAAGCTGATCTCCTACCCTACCTTTACAGTGCAGCTCCAAGGGATATGGCAATCCCAAACACAAAAGCAAAAAGACCACATGCTTTCTTTCTATAAGAGATTTCTTTTTTTTCTTTCTTTTTTTTTTTTTTTTAGGAGTCTCTGTCGCCCAAGCTGGAGCACAGTGGCACACTCATGGCCGCTGCAGCCTCAACCTACTCAACCTTCCGCCTCAGCCTCCCAAGTAGCTGGAACTGCAGGTGCATACCACCAAGCCTGGCTAATTTTTGAGTTACTGTCTTACCAAGTTGTCCAGGCTGGTCTCAAACCCCTAGACTCAGGCAATTCCAAAGCGCTGGGGTTACAGGCGTGAGCCACCATGCCCGGCTAGATTTTTCTCCTTAAAGCTTTCATCTGCATGCTGTCCATGTATTAGATTCCAAATATCTTCAAAAAAACTGATTTTGTCTTTAGTACCTTAACTGTTGCCTCAGTGGAGGTGCTGATTCTTGGAGCTCCCTACTTGTCCATTTCTGTTACATCATTCAGCCTCCTTGCTTGGCTCTCAAGTTCACATCCTTCAATCAGTTTTGTTCACCAATTCTTTGCATTTTTGAAATCACAGATTTCATCTTCAACCCTGGCATATAGCTTCCATGTAACATACGTTTAAGCTTTTATATAAGAATCAAACTAACTGAACAGATATCAAAATACTTTTCTGCTCCTTAAAACAGTGCCATTATCAAAACATCCTAGAAGCACACTTAACATTCTCAAAGTAGGGGGAAACTGCCAAAAACATTAACCACAATCTTCAAAATTCTATTCTATTGTGTACTTGGAGCCAGTCACTTTTCCATTTTTCCATTCCAGTTTCAGACTTATTAATGAAAAATAGTGCCTTCCCTCACATCTACTATGATACAGAATTAAGCAACAAATGATACAAATATCTAGTGAAAGTAAACACATAATATCAATAAAGAAAAAAAGGCTTTTAAGATTTTGAAAAGAATCTATTCAAGAATCGAAATCCCACCCAGGACAGAGAAGCAGTGCCAAGGTTGAATATCTTAACTACCTTTATTGATCTCATCTGTGTTTACCCACATACATCATCTCATTGAAATCCATGTTTCAAATTTCTTGGCTTTTTCCCCAGTAAGTTCCAGATGGGTAAAAGTATTTTTACATACACATTTAAGTTTTTGCATTACATACTTTAAATCTATAAATTTGAAATATGTTTTGCACAAGTCTATGGCTTTGCTACTTTTCAAGACAAAATTCATATATTAGAACAGACTATTCAAAACAAAAATAAACAGTTGTCAAGAATGTGGTTTACAATATAGATCTTGCAGATAATACAGACTATATTATGATTTGCCTGTTTTAAAACAGAAAGTAGTGCATTATACTGAATTCTGGTGTAAGGTGCAAAGGAAAGCTTATTCACAATTCTCCCTTATAAGATAAACACCAAATTATTTCTCCCATATATTACAACCATATGTTTTGACCAAATTCTGGTTTAAAAATCACAAACTGACAACATATAAATACAAAATGCTAGGAAAATTTTAACATATAAGGGGGAAAAACATGTCTTATGCACTATAATGATTTTTACAATTTAGCATAAAGGCAAATGTGGTTGTAAAAAAAATTCAGTTCATACACAATTATAGAAAAAAATTTAGTCAAGCCACCTAAAATAACACATTTAAATTTCACATATTCATTTACTATTATATCCAAAAATTTCCATGTAACGTAGAAGTCTCCACATATCAATTAGAATAATGTCAACAAGGACCTGCAAACTACAAAGTATTAGCAAGTAAAATTAAATCATGCATTTCTCTGTGATAGAATGAAACAGTTAAAAGGCAACGACTATGAACTAACTTTCTTTAAAACAGCTTAAGTTTATCAGTCTAGAGCAATATACATATTTTCCCAGCTGGGCATGCATATGTATTGTATGGTAAAAATAATTCAGTTATTTTAAAAGGCAGAAAAGATCCAAAAATAACCAGAATTCAGGCTCAGAGAGACACTGAAGCCCAGCAACTCCCAAGAGGTTAAAATTAGTAAGAAAATCTGGATACTTAATCCTACACCAACATTCTGAATTTAGATATATTGTTAATAATTTACACTACTCTTCTCTTTGGGTAAAAAAAAGTTTTAAAAAGAACCAATATTTTGGAATAAGCAGTGTAACTAAGACCATTCTGCCATGTGACTACTAGAAAAGCTGCTTTTCTTCTAGCCTCCTGAACGTTAAGACGGAAAGCACTGGACACATGGCCTGAAGAAGATTGACTTCCTATGACACTGTGAATTACATTGTTCTCCTGCAATGGAGCTACTAAAATCCATGTATTTGTCCGTAAGAAAAATTACAAAACTAACAAATCTTTTTTTTCTTCAGAATTATAAAAGATAAAATCTATGAATCAGTACTCTAATGTGATTACAGAAAAATAGCAAACAGAAGCCAAAAAGCACAGGCTGTCTATGATATAGTCCCCAGTCTATTTCTTGCAGTCCTAATACTTTTTACCTGTTCTGAGAATTGAGTGTGTCAACACCTTGGAAAACCATTATGGTCTTTAAAGTTGGGTAAATGACCATCCCTATGGTTAGGGTAAAGGTAATACACCTTATTAATTTCACACACACAAAAAAAACTTGTTTCATTTTTTCAGGATATTCTTTTAGGGATCAACAGTGGTTCTTTTAAAGGATACTAAAGGTATCAGAAAAACACCTCCTTGGAATTCTTTTGGAATTCAAGAAAGATATCTGGCAGCTGACCTTTTATTCCTCCTCCCCCATGAAAAATCCTCCTTTTAAAAATTATAATTGACAACTTGCATAAGATTGAATTAATTTACTTAAAATAAGGGCAGCCTCTCAATAATGTTTCCCCCTCCAGAAAACTAAAAAGTTAAGTGAAACTCAGTACCAGTAATGAAGAGGTTAATATAAAAATTCATACCTGGACACTGGTGTGTCACACTCAGAGAGGATTTTAAACATTTGCAAACTTGTGCTTTGTTTCACATTTTATAACAAGTTAGTTTCAACTTCAGTTTTCATTTTGAATGCGCAACATGTGTATCTTGTGTGAGGAATAGTTGTCAAACAGTCTCTGCTATGCACACTTCAGTGTTTCATCAGAGCTGAAAAAGAAACATCCTTCTCTTAAGATTCTCACCACTTTGGGAAAACATTATTCTGTGCAGTGTAGGTCTCGTTGGATTATGTAAAGAAATCATACCACTGAATCCACATTTTAGAGGACAATCAAGAACCAGAAAAAGAAAACTACGACGTGGACAAGCACAGCAAGCCCCTTCTCTGTGACGTCTTCTAGGAGACCCCTCAAAAGCAGACAGGCGGCACACACTTCAGACCCTGCCATCCACTCTTCCTCGTTTCCCGTTAACAGGAGACTTATTTTTCTCTGTAATAAAGTAAATAGTACTTCAGGGGGTCTGGCAGAGGCAGGCTCAGGACCTTCTGGCGCAGGAAGTTCACTGGGGGGTCTGGCTTTGTTTCAGGTGGGGTCTTCTCTTCTTCTTCGCGCCGCTCCTCTTCCAAGTCTTCACAGCTGTTGTCATCGGAAGGGTTGGAAATCCGACTGGCAAAGACCTCTTTGTCCAAAAAGACAATCGTTTCCATTCGACGGCGGCGAACTCTCCTTCGTTTAAACCTCGGGGTGTTCTTTAGTCCATTTCCGTTTTTGCTCACTGCTTCCTGATGAATGATCTTTTTAATGGTGCCCCGGATGGCAATGCGAGCCAAGTCCTGGAGGCTGCGCACTGCCACTGGTGCTGGAGTGCAAGGAATGAGACATAGTCAGACTTGTCTGACTGACAACACCACAAAGCCCAAACATCTAAGAATCCTAGCATCATCTGAATTCAGTGGCAAATTTACAAATATGTTACAAGAATATGAGAGCATTCCAAGCAGATGTCAATTAGTGCTCTAATTTGCATTCATATGGTACTTTTCAAAAGACATTTTCAAATGCACTAATTCTTAACGTTGAAAAGTAAGCAATATAGCTTGGCTAATTACCCAGTGGCAGAATTAAAACCTGGGTTACAGTTTGGTTCTTTGACAGCCTAGTTTCATTACTCTATTTATGGTATTCATTCATGTATTAATACTCACCTAGTAGTAACAGTGAGTACATCTCCAATGTTTTTATCTATTGTAATATTTTCATAGTTATTTACAAATTGAATATGTTTCTTTTCTTTTTAAGACAGAGTCTCTCATTCTGTCACTCAGGCTGAAGTGCAGTGGTAGGACCATCGCTCACTGCAGCCTCCACTTACTAGGCTCCTGCAATTGTCCTCCCACCTCAGCCTCCTGAGTAGCTAGGACTAGAAATGCATACTGCTACACCCAGTTAACTTTTTCTGTTTTGTAGAAATGGGGTCTCACTATGTTCCCAAGGCTCGTCTCAAACTCCTGGCCTCAAGTGATCCTCCTGCCTCAGCTTCCCTGTTCCTTTTTATTTTTTTTAGCTAAAGTAGAGAAATGCAAATCCAAACTTTTTTTTTTTTTTTTTTTTTTTTTGAGTTGGAGTCTCACTCTGTCACCCAGACCGGAGTGCAGTGGCCGCTCCCGGCCACCGCAGCCTCGACCTGCTGGGCTCCGGCGATCCTTCCGCCTCAGCCTTCCAAGTAGCTGGAATTACAGGCATGCGCTACCACACCCGGCTGATTTTTTGATTTATTGTAGAGATGAGGTCTCGCTGCCCAGGCGGGTCTCGAACCCGCGGGCTCATGCAATCCACTCACCTCAGCCTCCCAAAGGCGCGGGATTACAGGCTGAGCCACCGAGCCCAGCAAATCCAAACATTTTTAAGAAAAGTAAAAACTCCAAAGCACACCAAGGATAAAAAGATTTGGCAATTAAATTAAATCTCACAATTTAATGGAGGCAATACACACATAGCTTTTAAACTGAAAACCAGGATCACTGTTTCCCACCAGTACCCAACTTCCACAAAGAACAACGGTCTGCATGATAGGAAAGGGCTCCAGTGTTGGCCACCATGTCTATTACCAAAGCCAGAGAGGCCTTCACAGAATCCCACCATCTCCACTGTCCGAGACAGCCCAGGCTCCTGGCCGTGAGTGAGGACCTTCTCCCTCCAGGACTGACACCAGCCTTTCTCTCCAGCTTTGAAGACAAGGGGTCCCTTCTCCCTTCCCCAGGGTGGGACCCCGCAGTTCCTTCTTCAATCCTGCCCCTCCCCTGAGCACCACAATCATATCTCTTGTCCCATCTAGAACCTGGCTTCCTGAAGTGCCACTATCTTTCCTTCCCTAATCACTTCACTTCCAGAAAGATTATTTCCAGAGCCATTAGAATCTGGCTGTTGCCCCCAAGATGCCAAAACAACTTCTTCCTAGGCTGTCAGACTCATACCTGCCAGCTCTGACCACTCCAGCTCTACAAGGTGCCTGCTTGGGAGAACTCAGCTCCCTGTTCTCCTAGCCCAGGGCACAGCAGCCACTTCTCACTTCTGCTGTTCATCTCTCTTGCAGGCCTCTTACACCAGCCTAATGGTGCTCCCTAAGGCTCCAGTTTTCATCATTTCCCTCTCTCAGTATGCCTGCGGATCCTTGGTTTTACACCCATTCTGTGGCTTTAAATAACAGGGCCAGCCAACTTTCCTAAGGTCCCAATCCAGTCCTGACCAGAGTCCTGGAGTCTCCCATAGACCCACTTCTACGACAGACAATGGACAACTCAGACTCATATGTCCTTCCTCAGAAAAGCCATGATGTGTCCCTAAATTCCTTCCACCATAGAGGCTACGATCTTTGTTTCAACCTTTAACTCTCGCCTGGAAAATTCCAAAAACTTCCTAACTGGTTCCGCCTCCATTTGATTTGAGAGCTCACCCATTCACCCCACAATGCACACATTCACACTCATAGGATTTTCTACTCTATCATCTTCATTAACACAACTTTACAAGTCTAGGAAACTCTGGCGCAGAAAGATAAAAGTTGCAAATAACCTGACTATTCACTTCAGGGACTCTAAATGGCATCACATTCGTGTTTTCATCCATCCCTCTCTTTGAAGCCCTTGTCTCAAAACAAGCATCTTGAAGTGCCCACCATATCACCATAATTCTTCTCCAGGCTGATCAAGCCCTCACAGGAAAGACTCATTTTCACACAGATTCTCAAAAAGTCTCATAAATACCCTAATGGTGCCCTCGCCTTCCCAGGCTCTGCAGCTGGTGCCCTACCTTACCAAGAGCAGCATTTGAATGAAGAGGTTATTCTGGTGAGACTTCCAGGGAATATGTGTTTGACAAATTCACCCTCCACCTGACCACCAGGGTTATCCAGGACACAGAGGTGCTGCATCTTTTATTTAAAACATCTGATAGCTTTCCACAGCCTATAGGGCAAACACCATTCTAACCTACATACCAGTCTAGTTTCTGCCACACGCCCCAACTCTAACCACACAGGAGAACGTGCATTTTAAATTTTGCCTTGCCTCTGCTGACACTTTTCTCCCCTTTCTTCTCTCTTCAAGGACTGCTTTTCACCCTTGAAGACCAGGACAGACATCATCCTCTCTCAAACCTTTCCTAATTCCTCTAAGCCTTTTGTATACCCCATTATTGTTCATAATCGAATTCAAGAACTGTGTCTATTTCTTAGGACCTGCACTTAGCAGAGACCAAAGCAAAGTATATAACAATTTGATAAATGACTTCTCATCAATTAAAAAAAAAAAGTTCTGGAAGGTATTTGCCAAAATGCATTGTCTTTTGGTGGTGGGACTATGTATATTTTTCTCCCTTTTTTTTGCATTTTCCAAAACTTATAAATGATCAGAGAGCAAGCTGAATAGCTTTATTTTACATAAATTAAATTGGAATTATACATCAGGATGCATGCTGCCCTGGTGTCAGCTCCTGGTTCAGTCTACATCTCCAAACAGTAAAACGCAAAGGCTCAGCTGTGCAAGGCTCCGCAAGACAAGCCCCGTCTCATTCCAGGAGACAGTTGAAATGTGTTCTCCACCTTCATCCTCTCACATGGCAGCAGCAGGCGCGAGGTGCTGGGGACAGACAGGCCATTGACTGCAGGCACACTCTGCATCATGGCTCTCTTGGAAAGACCCGTCCCAGTTGAAGAAGCAAATAGCCTACGTTCCCCACAGGGAAAAGTTCACTCCCTTTTACATGGGTCCTCTTTCAAGCATGACCAGCAACAGTTATCTAAAAGAGGCTAAAATAACCTAAGACAAGCTAAAAGTATAGTTTTTTTAAATGTTTAAAATTGATTGTAGAATTTTTAAGTTTCTGCAGGACAGGGGGATGCTCTTTAATATCAAGAAGTTCCTTGTAAGGTTTGCTCTCTTTCAAATTCCAATGAGGCTAAAAAGGTTTTAAAAAGTAAAGATCAGTGTACTTACGTAGCTGAACAAGTCTTGATTTTCCTGACTCTGAATGGCAGGGCTGGATCAAAGGAGCAAAAGAAACAGCCAGAATTTTTTTGGTTTCCCAAGCTGAAGGACCTGTGCGTGTTATCTTAGTCAACTATCCCAAAGACAAAATGAGAATATTCAAAGGTTATTTACTGAGTAGCATATTTATTTATTCATTTATTTATGTCAGGGTCTCACTCTGTCATCCAGGCCCGAGAGCAGTGGCATGATCACGGCGATCACTACTCATGGCAACCTTGACCCCCTGGGCTCAGGCAATCCCTCCACCTCAGCAACCTAAGAATCTGGGACTAGACGCAAACGCCACCACGCCTGGCTAATTTTTTGACTTTTTTGTAGAGATGTGGTCTCACTATATTACCCAGGTTGGTCCCGAACTCCTGGGCTCAAGCAATCCACCCACCTTGAACTCCCAGAGTGCTGGGATAACAGGAGTGAGCCACCTTACCCTGCCTGAATAGCTTATATTTACATATAATCATTTCAATACATAACAGAAAAAAACACAGATAAACTAAAATGAACTATCCTATCATATGAACCTGAATCTGATAAGCCATGAAGCACATCTAACTCATGAATACTCTTGCAAAAATGATTAGCCTGAACATATTCAAGTTCTACACCTAACTTCTGTTTACAGGAGATACATGGTAGAGAAAGTAGTTAAACAATAGCAAAAGGAAGCAAGTAGATAAGGAATGTGGGAATTCTTATAAGACAACAATCTTGGACTCTTGGGTTCTCCAAAAAAATCAATGCCAAGAAGGAATAGTTGGTGGGAAGCAGTTCTAAAGTAAAATAATTGAAGACACAACAATCAACTGCAATGCTCCAACCTATACGGAATCCAGGACTATTCTTTCTCAGAGCATAACTATAAAAAGACATTTTGCAACAACCGAGGACTCCTGATGGGCACTGAGTAACAGATACTGTTTCAGAATCACTGTTGACTTTCTTAAATGCAAACCTGTCATCCTGGATACCTAGGTAATTATCCTCATTCTTAGGAAACAAATACTGAAGTGTTTATATGAGCTTCACCCTGACATCACCCCCAAGAAAGCACTGGAATTGGAGGTTTAACACACCACAGAATAGGTCATCAAAACATTTTCTTTGAATTAATATTAGGAACACCAGAGAACCCAATTACACAACATGGCCCTCTGTGTGTTCAGTGTGGCTGGGCCAGTCTCCAGATGGCCTAAACAGGTCACAGCACTATTTTTGGTCCCCTCTGTCATGCTACACTTAAGTGCTAGTCTTTTCTAAAAATACCTAAGCCAGTAAATCCTCTAAAAACCAAGATTCTATATCTTGACTCTTAAAACTAAAAGGATTAAGTAGCCATGAACTAAGTAAACATCAACAAATTAATCATATTTTTGTATACCAGCAAAAACATTTTTTCAAAAACATTCTTGAAAGGATTTCTAGTTGCAATGAGCATCAAATATTTCAATAGTTAATAAATGATACATGAAACTTTTTAAAGAAAATCATAAACTCCTATTTCATATACTAGATTAAATATCGTAAAGATATCCATAATCCTCAAATTAATCCAGATATAACATTGTTCCAATCCAAAATCCAATATATTTTTGCATTACAACAAGCATTTCTAGTATCATTTGTAAAAGACATTTAAAACAATCTTCTATTGGACATGATGGCTCATGCCTGCAACCCTAGCACTTTGGCAGGCCAAAGCTGGAGGATTGCTGGAAGCTAGGAGTTTGAGACCAGCCTGGGCAACAGAGCAAGATCTTGTCTCTAAAGATAATTTTAAAAATTAGCCAGACATAGTGGCACATGCCTATAGTCCCAGCTACTTGGGAGGCTGAGAAGTGAGAAGATTGCTTGAGCCCAGGACTTCCAGGCTGCAGTGAGCTATGACTGCACCACCATACTCCAGCTTGGGTGACAGAACAAGACCTACATCTAGAAAAAAATTCTGAGGAGGAAGAGAAAAGATAAGGTGTGTCAGCCATGCCTTTACATGCAATAATAGGAATCACACAGGCGGCAGGTAGCAAGAGCACCAACCAGCTCCTTGCTCATGCTGCTGACAATATTGCCTTTGAAAGGACAACTGGCAAGAGTTTTAAAATGCAGTCTTAATTTGCATTTCTTTGATGAGCAGTGAGGCTGAGCATTTTTTCACATATCTGTTGGCTGTGCTTATGTCTTCTGTTAAGAAGTGTCTATTCATGTCTTTTGCCCACTTGTTAATGCAGCTGTTTGATTTTTTATTTTCAGCACATTTGAGTTCCTTATAGATCCTAGATGTTAGGCCTTTGTCAAATATGCAGTTGGCAAATGTTTTTTCCCGTTCTGTTAGCTGTCTCCCCACTCTCTTGATGGTTTCTTTTGCTTTGCAGAAGCATTTCAGTTTGATGAGATCCCACCTGTCTCTTATCTCTTATGACAGGATAGTCATCATCAATAACTCAAAAAACAACAGATGCTGGAAAGGATGTGGGGAAAGAGAGCACTTCTACACTGTTGGTGGGAGTATCTTCTACACTGTTCGTGGGAGTATAAACTAGTACCACCTCTGTGGAAAACAGTGTGGCAATTCCTAAAAAAATCTAAAAATCCACCTTCCATATGACCCAACAATCCCCCTTCTGGGAATATACCCAGAGGAATTCATTCTATAAAAAAGAAAACTGCACACACATTTATTGCAGCATTATTCATAATAGCAAAAACATGGAACTAACCGTGCTGCCCACTGAAAGTGGAATGGATAAAAAGAATGTGGTATATATATATGATGGAATATTATGCAGCCATAAAAAAGGACAAAATTATGGACTTCACAGCAGCTTGGATAGGTTTAAAGTCTATAATACTCAATGATCTATCACAGAAACAAAGAACTGAGTATCACATACTTTCACTCATAACCAGACCCTGAAAATTTATCATAATACTATACGAAAGGGATTGATAATAGGGGAAAACTGCCAGGGAAGGGGGACACACAACATCATTAAGGGTACCTGATCTCAAACCAGGTGTAGTAGAACCAAAGGGAAGTCCAAACTTTACCTGTACAATGACCACTTGTATACCTAATCCTGAATTGTACCCCACATCTTTAAAATCAAATAAAATTTTTAAAAAATAAAATAAAATACAGAGTCTTTGACCAAGCACTTCTGCTTTTGAGACTGTACCTGGAGATACAATTCTATATATATATGTATATAACTAAAAATTCTGAGTTCCTATTTAGACTTTGGAAACTTGTGAATATTTCACAAAGTTATAAAACAAAATAAACCTAAAATGGCAATCCCTAAAAAGTCAAAGAAAACAAACGAGCTGATTGGGTGTCAGGTTGGTGGCAAAGCCTTATAAAGAAGCATTATTTTAGGTGATTTTAAAACACAGTGATTTAATTATACATCCCAGTTGGAATATAAGGAGGAAAAAAAAGACCAAAAAACAAGAAAAAAAATTCAATAGAAAAACATATGAAACATTACTAGAGATATGTAATCTGCAAAATCTAGACTGTATAAATCTAGACAAATCAGATGTCTTCAACAAAGTGAAAGGAAAAAGTAAAAGGAAGGAAAGGAAGGAGAACCTACAGATTAAAAACACTCAAGAACTAGATCAACCAAATGCAATATATTTACCTTAAATGGGATCCTCAAATCAAAGAAATTTTTGAGACAATAAGGAAAATTCGAACACAAATTGGATATCTGAAGATATTCACAAATTACTATTAATTTTTATAGGGTGGCAGTGGTTTCATAAGGATGTTTTTTAAAAAGTACCCCTATCTTTTATAGATACATAATGAAACATATATGGGTGAAATTTTTAAAAATTAGGAATATTCACTAAAGCCTTTACATAACAGTAAGTACCAGTGAAATACTATCTACAGCCTAATGCCTGATGAAAAAAGCTAGTTAATAAACTTAGTTAACAATTCAACAAGCTACTATGTACACATAAAAATGATGAGCAGGACATTAAATGACTTAAAATTATATTCATGAACTCTTTTAAGTAAGACAATATAAGCTATACACCAGTATGTACAAGAACCTTTTGAAAAAGCATCACACACTAACTGCTATTAGGATACAAATTATCTATCTATCTAGAATCGGGGTCTCACGCTGTTGCGCAGGCTGGAGTGCAGTGGTATGATCGTGGTTCACCACAGCCTCAACCTCCTGGGCTCTGGTGATCCTTCTGCTTCAGCCTCCCCAGTAGGGGGGACTACAGGCACATGCCACCAAGTCCAGTTAATTTGTTTTTATTTTTGGTAGAACCGGGGTCTTGCTATGTTGCCTAAGCTGGTTTCAAATGCCTGGGCTCAAGCAATCCTCCTGCCTTGGCCTCCCAAAGTGCTAGGATTACAAGTGTGAGCCACTGTGCCTAGCCATAAGTTTTTCTTAATGTTCATAACTTGTGGATTTTCTAAAATGAGTATTATTTTTTTAATACTACAAAGGCTAATATTTAAAAATTGACAAATCTCCTAATTTTTATCATTTGTGTTCTTCCTAGTTATTTGTGACTGAGAGATAGTCTTCCTGGTGACCAATTCATCTCTGATAATATCCTCATTGATTATAACCTGTTGTTCCCAGTGAAACACAGTATCTAAAACAAAGACAAACATAAATGATCAAATGGTAAATTTGAACAAGATTCCCACAAAGGGGACTCCTATAAAATACTCACCATCAAAGTTTTTAACAATTACACTAATAATTAAAATAGAATTACTCTAATAATTTAATACACAGTAACTCTAATAAGAACAATTATAATAGAATAACAGAGTTAAAATCAGAATAGCTGGGAGGCAGACTGGGAAAAGAGGAGGAAGAAGACAGGAGAAAGGAAAGGGAAGGGGAGAGGGAGAAGGAAGAGGGAAAGAAAAAGTGGAGGAAAGACAGAGAAAAGGGAAATGGAGGAAAGGGACTCAAGTGAGGCTCTGTGGTACCTACCTGAGTCAGGTTCTGGCCCCACCTAGGGTATCTTATGACCTGGCAAGGTCCCTCACCTGTCTCTGCCTCTGTTTCCTAATTTGTGAAACGGAGGAAGTTGTTAAAAGGTTAAGTATATGTAAACTGCCTGAAACAGATCTTGGCAAATATTGCACAAGAATGTCAGTTATAGCTGGGCATGGTGGCTCACACCTGTAATCCTGGCACTTTGAGAGGGCCGAGGCAGGAGGATCACTGGAGCCCAGGAGTTCGAAACCAGCCTGGATGATATAGTGAGACCTCATCTCTACAAAAAAAAAAGACAAAAAATTAGCCGGGTGTGGTGGCATGCACCTGTAGTCCCAGTTACTTGAGAGGCTGGGAGGGAGATGGAAGGATCACTTAAGCCAAGGAGGTCAAGGCTGCAGTGAGCTGGCATCACACGCACTCCAGCCTGGATGAGAGTGAGACCCTGTCTCAAAAAGAAAAAAGAAAAAAAAGTCAGTTATGAAGGGAATCTGACCTTCTCCTCTAGTGGCATGACAAGGATCCCTCCTACTTTGAGGAGATTCTTCATGTACTCTTCATGTTCTTTCTGTACACCAGCCCCACAGTACACACGATCATACTGAGAACAGTCTGGAGAAATCTCCAGGCAATTGCCAGTGACAAAAGAAGGCTCACAGAAGTCAAACCTGGAAATAAAAACAAAAATGTTTTCCGTAGTGAAAGGTAGCATATTGCAACAAGTCAATACAGCAAATCTATGCTAACCACAGGCTATATTCATTATACAACCCCACAGCAATGTAATATGGTTTACAGAACCAAGAGCTAGAAGCCACACTTCCAAAAAGAATTACACTATATAAACAGAACCCTAAAATGACAAACAAAATAGCATGAAAGTGAGTACCAAAAGTATGATCCAAATGTAATACATCTCCAATTATCATCGTCTTTGTAGTTTCCATCATCTTATTCAAGATGTACTTCACAGTGATGAAGGAAAATGTTTGCTTTTTCTAAAAATATTCATCTTTAAAATAAAAACCTTAATGCCTCATTTAAAAATGGCAAGAGTTAATTATATATATTGTTTGGAAATAAATGCCACAATTTTATTTTAGAAACAATTAGGTGATAAAAAGTTGTCTTTAACGGAAACATGAAAATTGAGGGAAATGAATATTTTGTTTTCTTCTCTTATTATATTGGTAAGAAATTACCTTTATGTAGGTATGATAGTTACAAAAACCTAAAGCCCTTAAAAACACAGAATACAGCCGGGCTCGGTGGCTCAGCCTATAATCCCGCGCCTTTGGGAGGCTGAGGTGAGTGGATTGCCTGAGCCCACGGGTTCGAGACCCGCCTGGGCAGCAAGACCTCATCACTATAACAAATCAAAAAATCAGCCGGGCGTGGTAGTGCATGCCTGTAATTCCGGCTACTTGGAAGGCTGAGGCGGAAGGATCGCTGGAGCCCAGCAGGTCGAGGCTGCGGTGGCCAGGAGCAGCCACTGCACTCCAGTCTGGGCAACAGAGTGAGACTCCAACTCAAAAAAAAAAAAAAAAAACACACAGAATATTAAAAGAATATTAGAACAGACACACAGGAGCATACTACCACAGTTAAACATGTTTTGCTGGCATATGAACACGAATAAACTAATTTCTTTCTACATGATCAAAAGTGTGTCACTTTATACTTCACACCCCCCAACCCAATGAATAGCATCTGATCATACTTGTCAAAGCTGTCGCTTGTTCTGATGAAGAAGTCCAGCTTCTGCTTTGCATACTCTATCACATCTGAATGAAGTTCCACCCCATGGTTTACACCAAAAGGACCTAAAAGGTTCGAGAACAAGAAAACTTGTAGAACTAGGGCAAGAACTCTGGCTCATTTGTTTACTTCTATTTTGTCAATTACAACACACCTTATTCAGCCTGTATAATTACAGAAATTCATAAAGTTTTGAATCCCCATCATAGTATCACATTATCCCTACTCACCACATCATACATACTTGTTTTGATACCTGGGCTTCTCTGCTCTCAAACTTTTAAAAAAATCACTTGAAACTGGAAAAAAGCCAAGAGTTCAGGTCTTATTAATAAATTACAGAAGGAACATGTATTTGAAAGTGAAGCTGACATAGTCCTCGCCTGTTTGTCCAGAAGCAGCACTTAAGTGACTCTTTTTCCCTGAAAGGTCCCCCAAAATACTCAGATGTGGGCATTTTAATGATCCTCACAAAATACATAGGTTTTCATCATCATGAAAATAAAGTTATGATTCCAAATCACAATGAAACATTTTTATATTAAATGAAATGTATCAGTAATTTGAAATCAAACTGCGAGAAATGTTACGTGTCCACTTAATGATAAAAGTGTTCCCTCTGTATAAAACTGCCTCTTAAAGTTGGGTGAGCAGAGACCACACTACCTATACTCAGCTTAGATGAATCTCCGTGTTGTAGGAATCCATGTATATGAAGGTAAAAGTCAGGAAAAACTCATCTATGCTGATAGAGGGTAAAAGAGTGGCCACCTTTCTGGAAGAGGCAGGGAACATGAGAGCCTTCTGGGGTGCTGATTCTACCCTGCTTATGGAGGTGGATGCATATGTAAAAATTTACCAAGGTTCACATTTCGCCATTTACTATACGTAACTTACACCTCAGTTTTTAAAATCTGCATTTAAATTCAACAGAGCACATAGAGTAGATTTAGTAGGCATATGTACCACAGCCACAGAGTAGCACTCAACCCTATAACCCAAGCAAAATACCGGTAAATAAGCAACCTTCTGTGCATCCCACACCTGTGCATTGTGCCACGTGGGTGCAGCTGGTCCCTTCCTAGTACAACAGCCACTACCCAGACCAAGGCTTCCCTGTATCTGCTGCTCTTTTCTCTTGTCTCTCATGCACAGAGCTGCTGCTAGAACATTCACTGAGAGGACCTATTTTCACTATTTACCAAATCAAACCCTAAATTATCCCAAATTTCAAAACCTTTTGCCAACTCACTGACTCCAGCTCCCATCACTCTGACATGGAAGCACTGTGCCAGAGTCCAAGAAAAGCTGCTTGTTTTCTTCCACTCATGTTTTGTGAACCCCTCACCCTCACTTTCAAACTGAGACATGGCACTGAAGCTGGACCTGAGAGGCCCCGGCCAGGCAGATACCACACACATGCCACTCCCTGCCACACAGCACTCTAAGGCAGGTTCCTTGTGACCCACCACCTCTGAAGCAGCTACTATCTCCTCCCCTGGTTGACAAGAAACAAGGAAAGGACAGTCCTGAGCAAAGTGGAGAAGCGTCCACAGAACAAGGAGAGGCATATAGCTGACCCACAGGCATTTTAGACCAGGTGAAAAGCCATGGGGTCACAGTAAGAACTCTGTCACATGAAAGACCACATGAAAGACTTCAGACCTCATATTCGTAGGCATGGCAGGCAGCGAGGTTTCTCTGTGGAAGTATGGGTGCAAAGAGGCATTAAGGGTGAATACTCTGGAATATCTGGGCACAGAGGTCAAGGTCCCACCAAGACATGCATCCATGAGGGCAAACCCTGAAGTAACTTCCTCAAACATATCACAGCAGCATGTTACATCCACTACTGCAGAAAACAGAGCTTTTCTCCCTTCAGACCTCTCGTATCTCAACAGTCAATGAAACTCCCAGTAAACAGGGGACTCAGAAAAGAGGAGCACACTGGAAGGCCTTTCTTTATCACTTCTACGAGTCCTCAAGCATCAGGCCACTTTAGGCTTACTTTAATTCATCTTTCCTAAGCACTTTCACCCCCCCTTTTCAATAACATTTCTAATCTGGTCAGTTTGATAACCTATTTCCCCTCAGATACAACCTTGGCTGTAGGTCCAATTTCTCAGCAACAATGGAGGAAACTACAATTCCCAAATTCAAAAAATGGAAAATAATCTGGGCACAGTGCTCTCTTCTCAAAGTATGGGGACCACAATAGTCTCAATCCAAGGCAAATTAAGGCCAAAAAAGCATTATAAAAACCTACACATTTTCTCATTTGATAGCACCAACCTACAGCCTAAAGTCTCAAAACTTCACGAAAGTCCAAAGTATACAAACTTACAAAGAAAACAAAGTTCTTATTCCATAGCCACAAAAATCAATTGTTACTGTCAGGATTTTCTAAGTTTTTCAAAGCGACATTAACAACTACAAAAGAACAATGCTATGATGTACATGCCAATGCATGTTTACATGACATATAGGTCATCACAACTTGAAATCTTAATATTCAGAATTTGACACTAATTGGTTAACATTAAGCCAAAAACCTGGTGTACATTCTTAATGTTTCTTTCACAACCATATCCTATCCCTCCACAAATCCTGTCAGTTCCAACATCAAACAATACAGACTGGAGGCCCTCTGCACCAGCTCCACCCACTATCTCTCCCCTGGCTTGCCACAGCCACCCAGCCCTGCCTCCTCTTCAGAGCAATCTTTTACTGCATATACCAGCTCCTATCACTCCTCTGGCAGCACCACTCCTCATTCAGGGCAAAAACAGACGTCTTCCCCACTGCAGTATTTTATATGGAACAAGATTCCAGTAACAGTATTTGCTACTATTATTAGTAATATTAAAAATGGCTGGATTCCTATGTGCATCCTTACAACTTGTTTGGCAAAATGGGCTAAATGACTTCAAATGAGATACCCTGTGAAATCCCTTTCATCCCTAAAATTCATTTAAAAATAAATAATCTATAGTTATTACTCTTTTAGTATTAAAACAACAAAACAAAAACAGCTTGAAAGAAATTTAAGTCCCAAAGGACTTTAAACTTAATTATCCTCAGCTAAGACAGAGTGACAAGGAAGACTGAGTGATTAAATTAAATCAAGAAATCACAGTGAGTTTACAATTTACAAAACTCTCTTGGTCCTCCATCATCCAGAGGGCAGGTGTGCAGAACAGGTTGTGGTGGTTCAAGTGGAAGGAACAGGCAACAGAAGTCCTTCCAGAGAACTCAGGGCCCATGAGTGCATGCAGGCCATCCTCCCTCACCCCTCTGTCCACCAACCAGCGACATGTCGACATCAGGTAACTACTGGAAAGGCCATGTTCTCTATTGGAGCAGGCCATCAGCAGACTATATTTTCTGTCAGAGGCGATGCCTCCTGCACCGAGACAGATGAGCTTGCAGACTCTCCTTCCAGGCTTACCTAGAATGAGGCCCACCATAGAGCTGAGGTACCCGGTCCCACTGCCTAGGTTCAGAAATGAGAGTCCAGGCTGAAGATCCAGGGCTTCCATCACCTCTGAGTAGATGCACGGGGCCGAGAGGTGAATGTTTCCATGTTTCCACGCCAAATCTTTATAAGCATTTTCTTTAAATTCTTCAAGATAATAATCTGCACGATCAATAGCTCGGAAAGCCTGCTCCACCAGTTCAGTCCGGATATATTGCGCTTCCTTCAAATTATCTATCAGCTCGTCATTGTCTTCACCAGCACTCACAGCGCCACCCATGTTCAAGATTATTACACTTGGGCAATGCTATAATTAAGAATGTTAAAAAAGAGCTGTTTACATTAAAGGTAAAAGCAGAACAATGGAAGTTCTAAACACACAATGTCAAATTCTGAATTCAGAAAATAGTAGATGGAAAACCCTTTGTCAACACCGAACTCGGCCCTCAAGATGCCAAATTTAGAAGAAAAAAAATCTAGTTCAATTAGAAATTCAGGTAAACACCAACACTAAAAAATTATTTAATGTTTATTTGAAATTCAAATTTAAGTGGTATCCTATATTTTATCTGGGAACTCTATACCCCAAAATATACACAAATGACATACAAATCAAAAAATCCATTCAATCTGGTGATTCGGATATTTTTATATTCAAATTTGAAGCAAAAAACACATCAACAAAACTCTCTTCCCAAAGAGAACATATTGTGATCAACACCTTATCATAACAAAAACAAAATCCATTTCAAGGCTAATGTTTAATAGGAGCGGCTGCTACCAGAATTTCCCACATGCCTACTAAACTGCTTGCTGTGCAGCTTTTCCAGCTCTTTAAAAATAAAAGTACATTTCTTACCTTTTCCCAAACAGCCTTCAAGAAAAAGTGTGTGTGTCCACTCTGAGCCCAACTATTAAAACATAATGTACCTTCATCTAATTCACAGAAAAATGCTCTTTCATCTGGAGAAGTCTTACTCTTCCTAATTTTCCAATTTTATACTTACCCCATGTAACTTTTTCAAAGTAATGGCTTTACTACACATAAGAAACACTTTACAAAACATCTGATATAAACTGTTGAAGAAAAAAGACCATCACACCTCATGAAGACCGACACATTGTCTGAAGCACGACAACCTTCATAACAACCTATTATAATTTCTCTAAAGTGCATATTTGCCTTCCTCCTTACAACTATCTGGATTTCTATTGGCAGAGTGAGGCTCATAAAGAAATGCCAGGGAGAGAGTTTCCACAGACACCCGTGTATACAACTGACGACAGTGATGGGAGAGGTTTTCCTGGTCATGAAAATAATCATATAGGTCAATCGTCAGTTTCTTACACCAAACAAATATGTGAAAGGTATGTATGGCTTGGTACAAATTCTCTTCCATTCTATCGTGGAATGGTCGATCTTCATCATCAAGATTTAGAGCTGAAAGTCAGATTTTTCAAATCACTAGAATGGTCCAATCATTAAATTCTCACACCCTGCTAAGGTTGTTTCAGACCCCTGGTTAGATAAGGTCCATGGCCAGTTAACTTAGACGGAATTAAGTCCTAATGAGGCCAAGCTTAATCTGGATAAACCACTTAGTTCTCAGGCTACACCTCTAGTCTAGCCTAGGCATCTTAAAATTTGGGTCACTGCTTTTAAGTGTAGTCATGTGTTTCGATGCTTAAGGGTCTACTTAGGAGAAGAGCTGGAAATCACATATCATACTCTGTGTTGGGGCAGGAAAGCCACCTTTTCACCCCAAAGCCTATATGTAATATTCTATCATTCTATCTCAATTCCCTCATTTTATCTTTAGATGGTACCCTCAAACTGTATATTGGATATGTTTAGTTTTCTACCTATTATCCTCTACCTGTTATTTATGTTGACCTTTTCCTCAGTTCATAAGCTAATACCATACCAAAATTACAGGTTTTTAGTAATAAATAGCTACCACCCTTTTACAAGTACACCTGCCAGTCACAACTTTATTGAAACTTCACATCATTATAAAGCACACTGGGGCTGACCAGTATATTTGCTCATGATCACATAGCCAGTTTGTGAGGAGGGAGGTGAATTCAAATCCAGGGCTGCCTGGCTAAAGGCCTATGTTTTTTATGCCACACCAATGCAGCTCTTACAAGTTCTCAACATGCCAAGCACAGTGGCTCAAGCCTATAATCTCAGCATTTTGCGAGGCCAAGATGAGGGGATTGCCTGAGCCCACGGGTGTGAGAACAGCCTGGGCAACTTGGCGAGACCTCATTTCTACAATAAATCAAAAAATTAGCCAGGCATGGTAGCGCGCGCCTGTAGTTCCGGCTACTTGGAAGGTTGAGGCGGAAGGATCGCCTGAGCCCAGCGGATCGACAGTGGGTGGCTGTGAGCATGCCACTGCACTCCAGCCTGGGAAACGGAGTGAGACTCCAACTCAACAAAAAAAAAGTTCTCAACAGAGCAACATTCTTTACCACACAACATGTTGGTAACCTTCTAACTATGGGATAATCCTACCTAATGTCATTGGCAAGATACATGTGTACATCTGTGGGGTCTGATATATATGATTAGCTTCGCCTGGTAATCTAACACTACCTCCCACTGGAAACCATCACTGCTTACAACTGACCATGGATGTGATCAGTAATGAAGTCCCCAAAAACACCAATAACCAACTCAGATACCTTTGCCAAACCAAATCTTATCACTTTCACCTGGATTTCACCAACAGTCAGTCAAATCCAATTTTTCAAAGTGCGGCAGGAAATAATTTTTAGGATGCCACATTTGATTATTCTCTGCATGTTGTTTTTGCTGTAATTCTTAATATAATTCACCACTCTGTAGTATTAATACTAGCCACAGACCAACAGGCTAACTTCCCTGCTCTTCCAAAACCAACTGCCAGGTTACACAAGGAAGACTTGCTAGTGGCAGCAGGCATGGGAAAGTCTCGGGATTGACAACAGAGGAGGCCATGACTGTGGCTTTGTCAGCACAAACATGAGACTATGATCATGGAGGGTTGCGATTCCAGGCCATGCATGGAGGACCATGTTCCAACCTGGATGTCACTTCTTTAGATGAATATGGACAAAGCAATAAATGTGGACGACGAACTGGGGAAAGTGCCCCAAAACCAAACTATCTTTGGGCAGAATGATACAAAAACATAAGCCTTCTCAACTTTAAAACCAGAACTCTTACAAGGTATACACAAAGAGACTTTTTCCAAATACAGATGGTCTCCAACTTAGGGCGGTTGAAGTTAATGCCTTTTTTTTTTTTTAACGATGTGTTTACTGGGATGTAACTCCCAACCTAAACTGAGGTACATCTCTACTTGAAAGGCTGTCACATGCACACCTCTCATGGGCCTAGCAAAAGCCAGACCAGGGGTACATGTTGGATGGAGACAATGCCTTCTGAATACATACAAAAGCAGTCTAACTATTGGAATTGCAAATAATGAAATAAGCCCTTCCTCAAAACAACCCCCCCAACCAAGTCCCATGGGGTAAGGATGGGGCAGAGGGTGAAGGCACTGGCCTCAAGAGCTGAATCCCATAACCTCCGAGTTCTCCTCTCACCTGAACGCGTGGCTCTATTTCCCCCAAGCACAGCCACAACAATTTTTAAGTTGCTTACAGGCAACTTCGCTCAGCTTCACTAATTCCTGAATGGCAATCGACCAAACGCCCAGTATGGAGCTGTTCAGCCATTCCTTTACGGGAGGAAAAAAGAAAACGATTCTAGGCTCACGAGTCAAGTGGGGGGGGTGGATGTTCAGATGACTAGCTGGAAGCGCTATGCTGGAGCAAACCTCACGGACAGCAGGCTCTCCCTCCTCCAGCTCCCAAAGACCTTTTCCAGCTGCCTGGGTTGAAGTCCCACCGCTCACCTCCGGCCCCTAGTGTCTTCACGGAGCTGGGGGGAGGCGGCAGTTATTTTTGTAACAGACTCCGTCACCTCCCGAAAAGCTCCAGGAAGCTTCTGCACTAGCCCTGAGCCCCTGCCTCGCCTTGGCGCTACCTGCACACGGCTCCGACTCGGGGACTGCGGGACCAGCCGGGGTCCGCAGTGAGAGGACGCGAGTGAGAGCAACGGCGCCGGCTAAGCGGCGAAAAGCGCGAGCGCGCGGAGGGCGATGGGGGGTGCGCCGATGGGGGTGCGCCGGCGGGGAATGGGGAAGGAGAGGCCCGAGGAGAGAAGAGAGGGCCCCCCGGGGGAAGGTCCAGGCGCCCGGAGACCCGGAGGGGACAGCAGACGGGGCGGAGGGAAGGGCCGGGGGAGACGCCGCCCGCGCGCCACAGGCCGGGCCGAGGGGGGCGGCGGCGGCGGCTCTACCTCCGGACTCAGCGGGCCCGCGGGCTCGGGCCTCCTCGGCCGCGACCGGCAGCTCCGGGGAGCGTCCCCCGCGCGTCTGCAGCACTGGCGCGCCGCTACGACCTCGGCCGCCGTAAACATCCGCCGCCGCCTCTGCGCCTGCGCGCGCAGCGGTCCCACTGCGCGTGCGCCCCGGCCGGGCTCTTAAAGCGGCGACGGCACCGCGAGTGGACCCTGCCCCGCCTGGTTGCCCCCGCTGCCCTCCCCTCGCGCACTCGCTGACACCGCTCCCCACCCCGCCGAGTCGCGGCTCCCATGGGCGCGTCCTGGCGCCGCGCTTGGCTAGGCGAGTGGACTGAGAGGCCCTCCCGTAAGAGCCATCTGAGATGACTTTGCTGACCCGGGTGGGATCATGCTGCACCTCGACAGCGATCGTGAGACTGCACACTGGTCCCTGGATGCTGATTTCAGAACGGGCGCTGTCCCCGCCTCCGCCGCCGCCGCCGTGGCCGCCCCACACCGAGCGCGGCTGTCTGGATGCCGCACAGCCCACCCTGCCTAGCAAGCTCTGTCGCCCAAGCCTCACGGGGGCTTCCCAAACCAGCTTTCGCAGCAGAACCCTTCCTTCAAACACAGTCCTACGAGCTGCCCGGTCTGTCCAACGGGTACAAGCATCGCTACTGCCGAGGAGGAGGTCTGGGTCCCCTTCTGCACCCACATTGCTCCCCAGACCCTGGGAAAAGCTTGAAGACAAAAGGCCGGTGCCTTCACCACCTGTGGTCCCAGCCAGAGCTCACTTCTCTTGTTGATCCACGACCCTGAATCCAAGGCCCTGTGGTCCCCCACCAACCTCGTGACCTTTACACTGGCTCTCAGCATCCATCTACCTGAGATCCTGTGGTTATCCGTGGCCATTTCAAACTAGAAAGGCCTTGGAGCTATCCCAGACTCTCTCCCCACTGTCAGAGGGCAACTTCTCCTTGTATCCCACCCTGCCCTGCCCTGGCTCCCCTCACCTCTCACCACCCTTCCCTGGGCTCTGAGGAGTGGTCCTTCTAAAACACTCTGACCACATCACTGCTCACTTTAGACATTCCCCTTCAGACCCATTTGCTTGGCTCTCCAAGGTGGTTTCCCCGTGGACTCCCAGTACTATCAGCATTAATAGCATTAACCCTTCATAGGGTATTATGTTAAGCACCCTACATGGGTTGTTTCAGTGAAATCGGTACCAGTGTGCCCTCCAATGAGAAAAGCAGACCCTGACATCAGGAGCTGGCCTGGTGCTCTCAGGAGGCCATGGGGTCTCCTGATGGATGCAAACAATCTTGTAGAGGAGCACCACCATGATATAGGAAGGCAAAACGAGGTCATATTATAATTTTGTCTAAGCACAGACAAAAGCAGGATCACCGTGCCACTCAAAAAAGCTAAGACATGCCCTCTTTGAGCTAGTAACAATGACCCCCACTCCTCCACCAGCTGCAGCTGCAGAAGGCTACAAAGTGCTCCTCACCTGCCCTAACCTCCTTGCTGACAATTACTGAGATAACATTTACTGAAATGCCAGTCAGAGAACTGCCTCCCCCATTCCTGACGGCATCTAATCTGCACAAAAAATCATCCAACCAAACCCACATCCTGCACCCACATTGCTCCCCAGACCCTCCAGCTCCACTTTAGTGAGTTTTCCCAACACCTCTTACTGAGATGCCCTGCCATTCCCACGGTGTGCATTCCCCCTTGCTGCAATGATAATAATCCCAACTTGTTCAACTACAAGCATGTTCCTTTGTCATGAGGGCACTGATACCTCATTTTACAGACGAGGCCGCTGCGTCTCTGAGAGATTAGTGGCTTCCCCTAAGCCACATAGCTAGTAGTAAATACAGGAAGAGGGTGTGGAATCCAACTGCTGCTCCTAACCCTCCTCCAGCTTCCTCCTAACCCCAGCCACAGGGAGTTTTCTGAGTATGTCTTCATTGTCTCCTTTTCCAGACATCCATCCCCTGGCACTTGGTCACTCACGAATGGTATATCTGAAGGAGGAGTTTCCAGTCAGAGGACCAATTGTGCAAAGGCTTGAAGTATGAGTGCACCTAGGAGTCCGAGGATCATCGAGTGGCCAGAGCCACATGTGGGAGGATGTGTTGCCATCTTCAAAGTTACACTATTTCTATTATGGTAAAATATGCATAACATTTACCATTGTAAGTGTGCAGTTCAGTGGCATTCACGTTGTTGTGAAACCATCACCACCATCTGTCCTTCTCCAGAATTTTTCATCATCCCAAGCTGGAACTCTGAACCCATTCATGTTAAAAATTCTCAGAACTAGGAATCGAGAGGAACTTCCTTAATTTGATAAAGAGCATCTACAAAAAGCCAACATCTAATATCATACATAATGGTGAGAAACTGGACATTTTCTCAAAATAAGGCAAGAATGTCCCCTCTTACTACTCCTGTTCAACATTTTACTAGAAGTCCTAGCTGGTACAATAAAACATGAAAAGGCAAAATAAAGTATAGAGATTTGGAAGGAAGAAATAAAACTGTTTTTGTTCACAGATGACAAGATTGTCTACATATAATATCCTGAAGAAGCTACCAAAAAACTTCCTGGAACTATTAAGTCATTACAGCAAAGTTACAAGATACAGTAGTTTCCCCTTATCCTTGGAGAATGTGTTCCACAACTGTATCAGGGCTGTGTACCAAATCCTATCATACATACAGGGATGCCTGAAACCGTGGGTAGTACCAAACCCTAATATATACTATGTTTTTTTCCACACATACATTAACTATAATAAAATTTAATGTATAAATTGGGTATACTAAGGGATTAACAACAATAACTAATAATAAAGTAGACCAGTTATAGCAATATGCTATGATAAAAGTTATGTGAATGTGGCTTCTCTCTCAGTTGCTAAGTGACTAATAGGCAACTAGGGTGTATCACTTGCTATGGATGCACTGAAGGAAGGGCTGATTCATGTCTGGGCAGGATGAGAGGGCTGACACAAGATTGTATCACGCTGCCCAGAATGGCGCACACTCTAAAACTTATGAATTGTTTATTTCTGGAATTTTCCATTTAATATTCTTGGACTGTAGTTGACTGCAGGTAACTGAAACTGTGAAAGGTAAAGCTATAGATGGGGGACTATTATACAAAGTTAAAATACAAAAGTCAATTGCTTTCCTATACACCAAAAATGGACAATTGGAATTTGAAATTAAAACACAATACTATTTACAGTAGTACCAGAAAAGAAAAATACTTAGGTATAAGCCTAACAAAACTACTACAGATCTATATGAGGAAAACTACAAAACTGATTAAAGGAATCAAGATCTAAATAAATGGACAGATATTCCATGTTTGATAGGAAGATTCAATGGTGCTAAAATATCAGTTCTTCCCAACTTAATCTATAAATTCAATGCAATACTTATCAAAATGTCAGCGAGTTATTTTGTGGATAACAACAAACTGATCTGAAGGTTTATATGGCAGGCAAAGGACCCAGAATTGCCAACACAATACAGAAGATGAACAAAATTGGATAACTGACACTACCTGATTACAAGACTTACTATAAATTTACAGTAATCAAGACAGGATGGAATTGGCAAACAAACAGAAAAATATATCAATGGAAAAGAATAGAAAGCTCAGAAATAGACCCATACAAATATAGTCACTTGCTTTTTTGAAAGGGGGCAAAAACAATTCAGTGAAGAATGGATAGTCTTTTCAACAAATGGTGTGCTGGAACAACTGGACATTCACATTTTGTTTAAAGTATATATATAGAGAGAGAGAGAAAGAGAGACTTTATGCTTCGATTTCACACTTTTTACATAAAAGTTCGAGAAGCTAGCACAGAAAAAAATCCAAGTGACCCTTGGTTTAGGGATGACTTTTTTGACAAGTCAAACACAATCCATGAAATGAATATAGATAAGTTGGATTTCATTAAGATTAAAAAATTCTGCTCTGTGAAAGACACTGTTAAGGGATGAAAAGATAAACCACAGACTGAAAGAGAATATTTAAAAACCACATATCTGATTTAAAAAATACTTGTACCAAAATATACACAGAACTCTTAAAACTCAACAACAAGAAAATAATGCAATTTAAAAGTGGACAAAACATCTGAACAGAAGCCTCAGCAAAGGCTACAGATGGCAAATAAGCATATGTAAGATTTTCAACATCATATGTCATAAGAGAATTGCACATTTTGAAAACAATGATATACCGCTGCACACCTATTAGAATGGCCACCGTTGAAAACACTGACAATAGAAAATTCTGGTGAGCAGTGGAGCAACGGGAACATGTAGAGCCAGATGGATTAGACATTGAAAGACCGTTTGGCAGTTTCTTACCAAGCGGAGCATAGTCTTACCTGATGGCCCAGCATTTGCACTCCTAGGAATTTACCCAAATGACCACTGTGTCCACACAAAAAAACGCACATGGATATTTATAACAGTTTTATTCACAATTGCCAAAAACTGGAAACAACCAAGATTCCTTCAATAGGTAAATGGATAAACAAACTGGTACATCCATACAATGGAGTATTAATCAGTGATAAAAGGAGTGAGCTATCAAAGCCATGAAAAGACATGAAGAGCCTTAAATGCTTATTGCTAAATAAAAGAAATCATTATGAAAAGGCTATATACTGTATGATTTCAACAATATGATAATTTTAAAAAGTAAAAACTGCAGAAACAGTAAAAAAGATCACTAGTTCCCAGAGACTGGGGTTGGGGGCAGAGGAAGAGATTAACGGGCAGATCACAGAGGATTTTTAGGGCACTGAAACCATTTTGACACTGTAATGGGCCATGCTATTAAGCTTTTGTCAAAACTCATATAACTGTGCAACAGAAAAAGTGAACCCTAACATAAACTATAGGTTTTAGTTAATAGTAACATATCGATATTGATACATCAATTGTCACAATGTACCATACTAATGCAAAAATATTAATAAGGGGAAAACTGCAGATGCGAGAAGGACCTATGAGAATTCTGTATTCTTTGCTCAAATTTTCTGTAAAACCTGAACTGCTCTCAACTATAGTTTATAGTTGTGTGGGTTGCTGCTGAATTTTTTTAGCTTTTGTATATCTAGAGAAAAAATATTTCACTTCAAAAAAGATAAAACTCATTTATTGAGAGTTATTTGGGGATTACAGAAAATATGGGCAGATAGTACAGAGTTCCCATAGACCCTTTCTCTCCCCCTGCACAATTTTTCTCTTTACTAGCATTTTTGCATTTGTGTGGTACTTTGTAACAATTGATGCATCAGTATTGATACGTTACTGTTGTCCAAAGCCAGTAGTTTGACAAGATGAGGAATTTACCACAAGGTGTCACCACTGCACAGCTGCTCAGTTGGAGAAGGCACCAAATTAGGTCATCTGAAAACAGAAAAAAGTAGTTCTTCCTCATTTTAAGCCCTGTAGCCAGAGAACGGAATTACCACTGTCGGTTTTCAGACATGTGCCAAGGCTACTCTGCTATTCATACCACAAAGGTGATAGCAATTTGATGATATATATATATATATATATATATATATATATATATATATTTTTTTTTTTTTTTTTTTTTTTTTTTTTTTTTTTCTGTTGGTTCTGTTTCCCCAGAGACCTTGGCTGATACAGGGTTCTTACAAAGAAGCGGTGTCCCACCAGGGCCCAGAGGTCTGTCCACAGGACCCTGAGGTGGAAGTGTCCTGAGCTGACATTCTCACCTCTGAGGATATGGGACCCGACATTCTTGGTGACATTGCTGCCACTAACAGGAACTCGGGCCCCCCTCCCCCTGCACCAGCCCTTCTGCCACTCCTCACTGTCTTGTGTGAATTTTGACAAGAAAAACTCGAGGGGAAAGTATGAGTGGTATCAGCACTGGAGAAGTAGGAGCTTCTCCGGAAACTTCTGACTGCAGCAGGTGAAAGACCAGACTAGTCACTAGGAAGAGGCATAGCAGCAGGCGTTTTTACTCCCAGGCCCCAGTGGGTGGCAACTGGAACTGTCGGTGAAGACAGGAGGGCTTCAAGTGGGACCTCCAAACTTGGCTTTGCAGCTGTTGTCAAGTATCAGGTAGCCAGCAGCCCACCAGGGCCAAACCTAATTGAGAGATGCAGGGATGTTCCTGACGTATCAGAGATGGGTGACCTGGGGCTACAGTGAGTCCCTGCAGACTGACTTGATATGGCCAGACCCAGAGAGAGGCACCCAGTTGCCAAGTTTCTGGAGAGCCAGCTCCAAGTCAGCTCCTCCCGGGCAGGCCAACACTGGGATCTAGGGAGGAGATGCTATGTGGAGCACCTCTACCCTGTCCCCACACTTGTCCAAGTATCCCCAGTGACCTGGGGCTGGCCGCGGACCCTCCCTTCCTCTCTTCCCCCATTCCTCAGTGGCATGCACAGTTTGCCTAATTGAACAGATCCCTCTGGACCCTGGGCATCCAGGTTAGTGTCCTAAGACTCTTGTCTCAGGGATCTTGGGCAGACAATCAACCAGAAAACACATCAGCGAAGCCATTCCACTGCTTAAAAGCCCCCGGTATCTCACATCTCTTGCAGAGCCAGAGTCTGGGCATGACTGAGCACTCTCCCCCTCATTCCTCCACTCTGCCTATGACTCCTGGTCAGCCCCACTGGCTGGCATCCTCCTTCCCTTACGCCTGGGTCCCTGCCTCTACATCATTCCCCTACAGAGCTGACCCTCATCTCCCTCAGGTCAAACGTAAATCCTCTCATGAGGAGCATTGCCTGGCCATCCTCGTTGTGCCCCATTTCCCCTCCCTGATTTCTCTGTAGCTCTTTTCACCAAATATGTAATTCTCCAGATTAACCTGGAGAATCTGCCTCCATTTCAAGGAAACTTTAGGGTCCTCCCTGCCCTGGAGAATGGTCAGACTGTCCCAGGAGGCAATGACATCTCCTGGCTCCTCTCCAGGCATCCTGCCTGGTGGGCTGGATAGCTCCCAGTGCTCCTGAGACTGGGGCAGCCCATCTGTGAGATCTTGGCTCTCCATGCTGAGCCCAGGTGACTTCTCATTGGTGCCTCCCACCCCACTCACTGGACCAGGGGCCATGGCAACTCCTTTCCCTCTGACTCCTGAGACATCCACCGGATCTGACTGCTCTGAGGATCCCTTCCTTCTCCTCTTAGAGGGAGAAACCCCCGCCCCAGGGGCCACTGCAACACATAATACTTCAGGTCCAGCCCTGGAGCTGGGGCCTACAGGAAATCCCAGCTGCACAGCTGATCCTCTATGTGACCAGAGAAGCTTTCTGGGCCTCCCTAAGTCTTGGTGTCCTCAACTGTATGATGGGGACAGTCCTACTGCCTGCAACCAGGTGGCTGAGAAGTTGAGAGTTGCTTCCTGGAAAGGGCTCAGGATTACACTTGCCTACAGTCCTTTTTTCTCTTCTGTGCCTGCTCAGAGCTGAGCCAGGTGGGGTCTCTGTATGAGGTGGGAGTTGGGGCAGCTGTAACAGAGCCCTCTAGGCTTTGTGCCTGATGGGGTTTCAGACTTTCAGCCTATGGTAAAGGGTCCCAAGCAGTAGCCCAGGGCCCCACTTCCACTTGGTCTTTCCAAGGCAACAGGTTGGGGCATCAGATGGCTCCTCTTCAGTCACAAACATTACCAGGTTTGTCTTCTGCTATTTTGAGAACTTCTACAGAGAGAGCTGTGATGGAATTAGAGACAAGGAATACACTTTGGACTGTATGTGAAAGAAACTGGCAAAAGCATGTCTAGCTTGGCAAAAGGAACTCCACGAGTACAGATGCGTGTGTCCCATGGTGGTAGCTGCGGCTTCCTGCTCAACTGCCCATTCCCTGGCACCTAGGTGGGGACAGAGCTGCCCAGGCACTCCCTGCCCCTCCTGCAAGCCCCCCTTCTACCTGTGAGTGGTGGGTGCTCAGGGATGGTTCTGCAGGGCTGAGACCACACCACCTCCTCTAACTTCATGGGGCTCCAGGTATGCCCCTCAAGACCTACACTGGCCCAGGAGGCTTCAGAGTATGGCCAGCCCTCAGGAGCCAAAACCAGTCCAAGGAGACATGTTAGCCAAACTGTCACATCTACTGGGAGGGATCTCCTGGAACTCAGGAGAGTCTCTGTGTCCACGAGGTAGGCAGGGTACAGCCTGTACATGTGTATATGTATCCTTGTACAGCTTGATGGAGGATCCCAAGTGATCATCCATTCTTCCTCCACATCATACATCTGCCCTTGTTGATGCCTGGGGTTGGCCCCCCGGGCAGCACACACCACTCGCTTGTCGCTCCGCAGAAGCATTTGCACTCACGTGGCACATCAGGCAGTTGCAGCCCTTGCACAATAACAGCTCTTGCATGGTCATGAGAGCTTCAGCAGGGTGAGTGTAGACTAGGGGCTGATGGAGATTGGTGCATCGCTGGGCCCATGGAGGGCCAGACTGAGAATAGCAGGTGGGCTATTGTGATCAGTAAGGTGGATGTCCTGATATCTGTGGAGCATTTCAGAGGAAACCCAGAAGGTGCTAGAGTCAGGAAAGGCAGGCTTGGGGGACAGTGTAGGAGTTCTCTGTATACAGTGAACATCAGCCTTGGAAATGAGGAAAATGGGGCAAGGACACAGGCTTGGGCAGCACCTGAGGAGTACACAGGGGTAACTGCAAGGTGGGTGGAAATCAGAAAGGAGAGGCTGGGGGGCACAGGCATGTGGGAGGAGGATACAGTGGAGGAAAGGAGAGGAGGAGGAAAGGAGAGGAGGAGGAAGTCATAAAGGCAGAAAGACTACACTTCAGAAAATTCAGCACAGACGGAGGCCTGCATGCCATAGACACTGAGAGGAAGGCAAGAGCGGCAGAGACAATGGGAGCAGCTGGGAGGGAAGGTGGGGCTGGGAGTGAGGGCCACAGAGTGGCTTGGAGCCACAGCTCTGCCGATGGCCAGCTGCCTGGCATTGGCCCAGGCCACCCACCATCATGGATAAGGGTGTCCTTGCATGTTCTCCTGTTTTAACCTAATTGGCACTTTGCTAGAGTGAAGGTTGAGGCTCTATTAGAGAAGCTTACTATCCTTATGTTAAGGATGGCGAAGAGAATGGCACAGAGACTGTAACCCCTGGGGAATATCAATAGCCTGTGCTGCAAGGTTCACAGTCAG
Organism: Cephalopachus bancanus; assembly: GCA_027257055.1. Lineage (NCBI taxonomy): Eukaryota > Metazoa > Chordata > Mammalia > Primates > Tarsiidae > Cephalopachus > Cephalopachus bancanus. The sequence continues at coordinate 2,864,728 of JAPVLO010000007.1, forward strand.
CTGACAGTTAGGAAACCCTCTACACCCATATCTTTAGCAACTTCTAAAAGGTCAGAGCTTCAGTGGGACAGAGTGCTAAATGAGAGAAAATGTCACCTCAACTTGAGACCCCACTTACTCACAGAGTGGTGTCAACCCAGCACTGAGCCAACTTCCCACCTGCACAAGGAGACAGTCAGCCAACCTCCCACCTGCACAAGGAGACAGTCAGGTGCTGATCAACTGGAAGCAATGGCATCCAGGTAAGGAAAGTAGGTGTACACAAGTATCCACCTTGCTTCTTTCTCTCTCTCTCTCTCTCTCTCTCTCTCTCTCTCTCATTGGAATCTCACTCTGTCACCCAGGTGATCCTTCTGCCTTAGTCTTCCAATGACTTTTTTGATTCATTGTAGAGACAAGGTCTTGCCATGTTGCTTGGGCTGGTCTCTGACAACCCTCTTGCCTCTTCCTCCCAAAGTGCTAGGATTACAGGCATGAGCCACTGCGCCCGGCACACACCAGTTTTCCAAATAGCTGGTGCTTCTCTCTTAAACCAAGCTAAGATGGCAGTTCTTCAGGTATAAATTGGCAGGAGTGGAGAGATGGAAAAGGAGGAAACAACGAAATTTAGAAGCCAGAAAACTCACAAATGCAAAATAAATGGTTCAGGAGACCCAAAACACTAAATTCTAGTCAGAGTGTAGAAAGTTCAGAACCAATACAGTCCATGTCCCTGAACCCTCAAGAACTGGCAGTACCAGGTTCTGCTGGAAATGAGAGAAGGGCTAAAACATAGATAACTGGAAGTTTCAGAAGCTGTCAAAACCTCAGAGCCCCGTCCTGACTCAGAGATCAGGTGAGTACTCACCTTCTTCTGAATAAAGCCTCAAGCATTATTCTCTGGAGAGGGCAAAAGGGAGGGTATGTAGGCTGATAGAGAAGGCCTAGCTGGGGGTGGGAGTCCCGTACAAAATGTAAATCCGAAGAGAGCATATAACTGACTCAAAGACACTCTTTCTCCCAGCTCCCGGCAGGGTTGGTGGCCTAGCCAGTCCCTCTAAGCAGAAGGTGAGAACATCTTGGGGTTGACCAGCTCTGCTGTTGTCAAACTGTGAGATTGTGCAGCTTTCTAACATCATCCCCCAGTAGGAGCATCACAGTCTCCACCTTCCCAGCCAACTCTCATGCCTCCCAGAATGATTTCTCCTCCACTTGCAGTGGGGACACCTCAGAATCAGTCTTGCTCATACCCACCCATGCCCCAGCATCTGCCAAGCTGATGTGAAGAAGCATAACCCCAGGCGGCCAGTCTCCCTATCACAGCGGGGTCTCGGCAAGGGAGACCCCCAGGAGCCCTTCCTCACAGTGCACGGGTTCTGCATAGCCTGCTAGTGGGACTGTTGCCTGCAATGGCCCACAGTCAGCAGCTGGAGCTCTCCCAGCAGACCAAATGCCCCCCAGGTGCCATAGAGCCTGTCTGGATGGAACAGAGACTGCAAACTCAGACCATAATATCTAAGAATGTGTCAGTGAAAATTGATCCTTTGTTTGCACATCAGATGGGAGCCTCGAGAGCTGGATTTCCAGGGAGGTCCAAAGGCATGTTGACAGTTCAGGTGAAATGTGACCAGAAGCCCCAAATCCAAGTCTCAATCTGTGGGGGCTGGAGCTCTACCTCACACAAAAATGTGGAAATGAAGAAGGTGAGCAGCCACCGCAAGCCCAGAAGGCCAACGCACACCAGCTTTTCTTTTCTTTTTCTTTTTTTTTTCGAATCGGAGTTTCACTTTGTCGCCCAGGCTAGATGTGCAGAGGCATGCTCACCGCCACCGCAGCCTTGACCTGCTGGACTCAGGCAATCCTTCCACCTCAGCCTTCCAAGTAGCTGAAACTACAGGTATGCATTACCACACCTGGCCAATTTTTTAATTCATTGTAGAGACAAGGTCTCGCCATGTTGCTTGGGCTGGTCTCAAATCTGTGGGCTCTGACAACCCTCTCGCCTCTGCCTCCCAAAGTGCTAGGATTACAGGTGTAAGCCACTGCGCCCGGCGCACACCAGTTTTCTATAAAGGTCACCAGAGAACCTCTCTTCCTCCATCTTCCACCTCCATTTCTCAGCTCTGCTTCCATGCAGAATGTCTGAACTCTCTCTTACTATAGATGGCTTCTTCCTTGTATCCAGGAGAGATGGCCCCAAGCAGCCCCAATTTTACAGTCCCCACCCCGGTCTAACAACCTCAGAAGGAAGACTTTTTCACCCCTACCCTAAGAGAAGACTCCTGGGGAAAACTCCAATTTGCACATGCCAGATCATGTGGGAAAGGGCAGATTATAATATTTAGACCTTCTAGAACCACTGAGGGGGTGGGAAGACAATTCCAAAGGACCTGTTTGTGAAGCCAATGCCAGGCAGGCCCTGTGTGTGATATCAAGGAGAGACCAGAGATAGAAGCATCCTCCCTCTTACCCTGAGCCACCCACGCATTCCCAGGATGGTGAGTGAGAAATCTCATCAGGAATGGCACCAACTCACAGTCAGAGTGGACTTTTATTAGGAAATCACCCTGAAAACACACCATGAAGTGCTGTGGGTTCAACGAGTTTCCTGAGGAAGGAAAGTCACAGTATCGGAGCTGTCAGAGGGATGGGTAGCACAGCCTGTGAGTCCCACGACCACTCGAGGCTGCCTGTGGCCAGCACTCCCTCACAGCAACAGGCTTCCGCCGTAAGAGCCGACACACAAACGCAACACGAGAAACACGCCTGAGCACACACATCTGCGCTACACTTAAATAATAATAAATACAGAATTCCATTTGCAGTTATTCCTGCCTGAAACAAAAGGAACCCAGAAAGGGAAAGGAAAATCAGATGTCTTTCTCTCCATTGTACCAAGGGGGAAAAAAACCCAAATTATCAAAATTCCTCAGTTACAAAATACTTTTTTAAAAATTCCATTATTAAAAGAATAAATAACAAAATATATAAAAAATAACTTGGTTGCATCAAAATTATAACTAGAAGTTATATCAAGATTTATTGTGGCCTATATTATAGTCAAATAGTTCTTTTTGCTTTGATTTCACTTTTTGTCCCTCTTATGGTGCCCTGGTGTGGGGTCTAGTTGAAATAGTATAAAATTAATAAATAAAAATGTTAAATAAATAGCAAACATTAACATAAGAGGTTGTAAATATAAATACTTACATCTTGACAAAATTAAATAATTTACAGAATAATTAAACTAACTACTTTTTAATTTCTTCCAGGAAGTGCAATTTCTCTACTTTTAAATACTAGCTCGGAATCGCAGTCACAGTCAACTTGGACTCTATTTACACAGTAGGAACATTGTGTTTTTAACACATTAAATTAAAGTTTACCTTTTTCCCCCATCTTGAATGTATCTAAAAAGAAGTAAAACCTTGGTGAAGGAATTTACCCCCGACCCCAATGACGTTATCTCCACCTCCGTCACCATGGACACAGAGATCAAGCCCAGTCGTGACCTGGGTAATGTGGCAGTGATAGGTCAGGGGCCTGGGTGGACACACAGAAGCTAGAGGCCTGGCCCGGTGGTCCCTGGACTTAGAGCCCAGACCCAGGGTCTAAAGGCTGCCGTCCCAAGAGGGAGGTATGACCTAAGGCCACACTAGTCTGCACAGCCTCAGGTCACCAGCCACCCCCAGACATGAGGCTGATTTCCAGGGGTTTCCCAGGCTAAAATTCCTTGAACTGACTATGGGCTGTGACACTTGTCAACTGTCTGGAGTGGCCTTCTGGAAGGCCTATTCTTAATTTTCCCTCTAGAACAGAGCTTTGTTCCATCCTTAACACAAAACGGAATTAAATCAAAACAGAAAACACACTTGCCGCAGGGGCCCTCACTGAGCACAGACACGCTGCCTGGGCACGTCCTCCAGGCTGAGACACCACCACTCGCTCCTCCTGCCCACCGCACCGTGCCCACACTACCCTCCCAGCCTCGACAGACAAAGGAATACTGTGGTTGCAAACTCCAAAACTTCCCTGAGAACCTTGTCCATGAGCTTCCGCTGGAGACTTTGAGCTGCTCTTCAGATTTCTTTCAGAAAACAAAAATAAATCACTTTGTAATACTTCAGTGCCCCCGTGCACTCGCATGGGGAGGTCTCAACCCCAAGCCTAGCGGGGGGGACATCATGGGAGACACTGATTTCCAGGCACCCCTTTGGATAAACCCGCCGAGGCCACACCGGGCTACGAACAGGAAGTCACTGTGAGCTGGGAATCCCCTCATGCGGGGCAGGGCGAGGGAGGTAAATGATGCATTGGGCTGGGCACTCCTCAGGACCACGCGGCCTAGACCTGGATGCCCCTCACAGCCTGCTTGATGCTCTCCAAGAGATCCTTGTTCTCGGGGTTCTGGTAGCACTCCTGGTTGGAATACATGTCGGTGAGGGTGCTCACATAGGCGTCAAAATTCTGTTCGCATATTGGCTCCTAGAGAACAGAATTAGGTTGGCAAGCCCCATCCACACAGTGAGCCCCACACCATGGAGACCTCCATGGAGACATCCCCACGTGACCCAAGACAAGCCCACAACTACTGGGAACAGCACAGGCTGTGCCACCCTCAAACAGAAACAACCTTGAGTGTTTTCCTCTGCAGTGATCCCAGTGGCAGACTTTCTGCTGTTAGAACCACTGTCTTGCTTTGTATTCATTATTTGGGAGAGCTAGAGCCACCAAAGTCCTCAGGTCACTGGGCCATTCGGAACAGAGAGAACCCCCACAAGGGGCACAGAACCCTTCCAGCAAAATCCAGAGGCAGAGCAATGAGAGATATCCTGCCCTCCCACCCTCTGAAAGGGCCCTGGGGCAGCCACCAGCTCGGCTGTAGTGCCAGCAGGGCCGCGTGCTGCCTACCATGTGCGGAAGGCGGATATTGGCAAGACTTTGGATGAGGGCCTGGCTCAGGCCGGACAGCTCCAGAAACAGGGCTTCATTCTGTTCCTCGATGAGCTTATTCTCCTCCTCGATGTTCTTCAAGTTCTTCTCCATGGAGGAGATCTGTGCCAGAGAGAGAGTCAAAGTGTCACCTGCACTTGACCCCCTCCTCCTGGGAGTACACTGGGCCGCACCTCGCATCTCTCTGATAGAGGGCAGAGCCCTGGGGTAGGGAAGGGACCAGGGACCCTGCCTTCCTGTAGGGGGCCCTGACACAGGCAAGGGGCTATCAGAACCCTGATCCCTGGATGGAGAAGAGAAAGGCAGGTGCCCTCTGGAGACATAGCCTAACCTCAGGAAAGCCAGGGAGGGGATGCAGCAATCATGCCAGGGCTGCATGTGGCATGGCTCTCAGTGCTGAGAGCTGTCTCATGGATGTCTGTCTTGAGGGATGGATGCCACAGCGCCCCAGTCTCACCCAGAACACCTCCATGTTCTTAGCTTCACTGTGCTTCCTCCTCCTATCTGTGAGATGGGAATTACTGTACCAGTGGGGATCAGACTGCTTTTCAGTCTTCTGCCCACCAAAAAGACCAACCAACTGCCTCCCCAGGGCCTCGCAGGCACATCTTCCCCGGGCTGAGCACAAGCAAGTCTTCCTACTTCCCCACCCTGGCCGTGAGCCTGCCAAGGGTTACACTGGTCTTGAGGCCTTTGGTGTTAGGAACAGCCCCCAGCCTGACTGTGCATCTCTAAGGAGACACAGGGATAGAGGCTGAGCCCCCCAGGAGGAAAATTCCTCCTACAGGTGAATGAATGGTGAGTTCCATTCTGGGAGGCTGTGGATGGGGTTGAGCACTCTCCTCTGCCACCTACTGACAAGCAGGTAGCTTTAAAAGGATTGCATGAAACATAGGCCCTGCCTTCTCTTTGTCTTTGCCCTTCCACAGAGGACACCACTCACCAAAGGCTCTCAAAGGGGCAGGGAGCTTCTGAGCCCTTACAAAGGGATGCCAGTGAAAGGTATAATCTGCCTTTTTTTTTTTTTTTTTTTTTTGAGTTGGCGTCTCACCCCGTCGACCTGCTGGGCTCCAGCAATCCTTCCGCCTCAACCTTCCAAGTAGCGGGAACTACAGGCACGTGCTACTGTGCCTGGCTAATTTTTTATTTATTGTAGAGATGAGGTCTCGCCAAGTTGCCCGGGCTGGTCTCGAACCCACAGGCTCAGGCAAACCATGCCTCGACCTCCCAGAATGCTGGGATTACAGGCTGAGTCACTAAGCCTGGCTTATAATCTTCCTTTTAAAAGATTGGTTTTGGCAAATAAAGAGCAATCAGAGGTGCCGCCACAAGGACACTAACACTGATGAGGGCCCTGGGGACTTTGAGAGGGAAGAAACGGGGAGCAGAGAGTGTGGCAGCCACACAGTGCTGCCTCTCCATACCCAAAGATGTCACAGGAGACAGGGCACCCCAGCCAGGAGGACCCAGAGCCCCTTCTCTGTGGTTCCTGCCTGTGAGCCCAGGAAGACACTGCATTGACACACACATGACAGAGCGAAAATCCTTCCTGATCTCCATGGGGCGATGCTATTTTTATATAGGCTCTTGAGGAATAAGCAGCCAACGTGAGTCTATTTGCCAGCAGAGACAAAAGCAGAGGAAAGATATGTGTGGCTGGAATGTGTCACCTGCTATCTGCAGCTTCAGGCAGGAGGGCCCACTCTCTTTCCCTACGGGACTTGGGTACCTCTTTGTCCCTTTGGCCCTCCAGCCATAAGAGACACAGTTATGTGCCCACTCCCCCAACACTGCCAGCGCTGCTCTTCAGCAGCCCCAGGGCGGGGTATGTTCTTACTTCTAACAGAAGATCTTTACTGCTTTTTTCCCTGATTACAAATGATCATTTGGGGGGAAATTAGAGAAATGTAACATATACACTAAAAATAATTTGTAATCCTATTCCTCAGCAACTGCAGCTGTCATCCGTGGCACTTATTCTGGGTCAGACACTCATGCTAAATGCTTTCCCCATAGAAATGTGTTCACCAGACAATGACCACATGAAGTGGAATCTTTTTTTTTTTCTTTTTTTTCTTTTTTTTTTTTTTGAGTCAGGAGTCATACTCTGACTGTCATCTAGGCTGGAGTACAGCAGCACCATCATGGCTCACCACAACCGTGACCTCCTAGGCTCAGGTGATTCTTCCACATCAGCCTCCTGGGTAGTTGGGACTACAGGCAAGTGCCACCATGCCCAGCTCATTTTTTAATATTCTGTAGAGACAAGGGTTTTGCTATGTTGCCCAGGCTGGCCTCAAACTTTTGACCTCGAGTGATCCTACCACCTTGGCTTCCCAAAGTGCTGGGATTACAGGTGTAAGCCACCATACTCGGCCTGGAATCCTATTCTTCTCTCCATTTTACTGAGGAAGAAATAGGGGAACAAGCCGGGCTCGGTGGCTCAGCCTGTAATCCCGCGCCTTTGGGAGGCTGAGGTGAGCGGATTGCCTGAGCCTGCGGGTTCGAGACCCGCCTGGGCAGCGAGACCTTATCTCTACAATAAATCAAAAAATCAGCTGGGAGTGGTAGCGTATGCCTGTAATTCCGGCTACTCAGAAGGCTGACCCGGAAGGATCGCTGGAGCCCAGCAGGTCAAGGCTGCGGTGGCCGGGAGCGGCCACTGCACTCCAGTCTGGGCGACAGAGTGAGACTCCAACTCAAAAACAAACCAAAAAAAATATAGAGGAACAAAGAGACCAAAAGTTTTGCCAGGTTACACAGCTGGTAAGTGACTCTACTTGGGGTGGAACCCAACTACAGAGTCAAGATTCAGAGGATCCACGCCAACAGGACTATTAGTACTAGCAAGACTAGTCACAGGGACAGTACTACTCATGCAGATGAGACTAATACCAACAGTACTTATCACTCCTCTGAATGGAACTACCAAAACGTTAACAGGACCACCAGCACCAGCACTCAGTGTGACTCACAAATGCTGCAACATTGGCATGCAGCACATTCTGAGAGTCCATGTGTGCCAGGTGCTACACTGTCCCCAGGATGGACACCTGAGTGGGAGGGCAGAGAGCCCGGGCTGGGGTGGCATCACCCACCTGGGACTGCAGCTGCACCATGGCGGCCTCCATCTCCGAGTTGGACTCGTTCAGATCCCGGATCTCCTGGTTCAGCTGCTTGATCTCCTCATCATTCTCCAGCACTGCCCCAGAGAGAAACCTCTGTTGTTGCTCCCCAGGCCAGAGTGTGGGGGGAAGCCCACTTTCCAGATAGAACCAGAACCCCCCCACCCCGCCCCACAAGGCAGGGGCCCCCTTCCAAGCTTTCTAAACTTCTCTCTCTAGGGGGCTTATACCCCACACTTCATGCTGTAAAAGTCTCTCTTGAAAACTCTGAGACCAGTGTTTGCTGTTTGCCTCCTGCCGTGGGTCACAGGTAGGAAAGCTTAAGCCTCTTTAGGTGGTATTAATTGCTAAGATAACAATGGAAGTTTGTCCAAATGATCCTGCATTTTCTCACCTAAGTGGGATTGAGTCACAACCCTCCACAAACTCAAAGCACATGGCTCCAGGTGCCAGTGGACTCTGATCCCAACCAAAGCCCTAGATTAGAGCAGGCATGACTACCCAATAGCCAGGAGCCCCAGACACCGGGACCAAGAGCTTCAGAGCCAAGATGAGGAGGGCCAGCTCAGGGTAAGGGGGCTGCCTCCACCATGACTCATACCAAGAGGGGCTCATTCCTTACTCCCTTCCCACCAGTACAAAGAGATGCTGAGTCCTCTCTCACCCAGGTCCCCGGGCACGAGCAGGCAAACCTAGGAGGGCGTGCTTACCATCACTGGTCTTGAACTTTGGGTTGAGAACCTCATCCCCTGAGAGTTTTCCCTTCTTTCCAGCAAATGTTGCTCTGGGACAGCCTGACAAACTGGAAGCAAAGGTCACACATCATTGACCAGTCCAGGGCCACACACCATGACCAGTCCAGGCTTGCCCACCGTGGCCAATCCGAGGTCACACATTATGGGCTAGTACAAGACATGGTCCACTTTTCCAGATGACCCTTAGGGCCAAATTGCTTTCCATTACCTTTGTGCCCTGCCTGTGGAAGAAGCAGTTGCATCTGGGCAAGGGGATGCTGGGGAGCGACCCCATAGCTCATCCCCTCTGGCACAGCCATAGCCAGCCCTGCCTGGTGCAGAAGAGGCCAGGGACCTTGCTGCTCTGGGCACTGCTCCCTCAGGGGCCTGAGGTCCACATGAACTGCTTGGTGGTACTTGGCAGCCTACCTCCCAGAGAAGCCCCTCCCAGCAGACCCTGCCCCCAAGAGGCCCTCGAAAAGATGGTGGTAATGACAGTCACACATGATTCTTTGGATATTCCAACAGAAACATGCATTAAAATGTGTAGATTCCCAGACACGATTTCATTTTTGTTCAATGGTTGTATCCACACCATAAGTAAAGGCTGACTGAGGCAAGGCAAGACATCCTCAGGAAGCCCAGAGTGTGACTCCTCTGCCCACTGAGCCCCAGTAGCCTCCTCACTGGCCTTCCTGGCCTCTCCTCAGATCATGCCAGCTGCTCAAGTCAGACTTGGTTTCCCCTCTGCTCACTGCCAGGGCCCCTCACTCACAGTGAAAGCTGAGTCTTTGCCAGCTGGAAACCTGGAAAGATCCTGGCTCAAAACTTTCTACCTTGTCTCCTTTTGTCCCCTCCCCCTACCTCCAGTATCCCAGCTCCTCCAGCCTTATCCAGCAGGCTGGCCATTCCCAGCTCCGGCCACTCCACTGAGGGCTTGTACCCGCAACAGTTCAAGCCTCCTTCTCAGAGACACCTTCTTTGTGTGCTTTTCTGCTGCTGTTTTTTCCCAGAGTACCTGCCACCATTCACCATACTAGGCATTTTACCTATTTATCTGTTTGTAGGCCACCTCCCCACCCATCCTGCCCAAAACACACTCGGCTCTATCTCCAGGGCTTGGTACATAGTATACATGTTTTTGTTGAATGAATGAATGAATGAGAATTAATTTTGTAGGGGGCCGGGCTCGGTGGCTCAGCCTGTAATCCCGCGCCTTTGGGAGGCTGAGGTGAGTGGATTGCCTGAGCCCGCGGGTTCGAGACCCGCCTGGGCAGCAAGACCTCATCTCTACAATAAATAAAAAAATCAGCCAGACGTGGTAGCGCATGCCTGTAATTCTGGCTACCCGGAAGGCTGAGGCGGAAGGATCGCCGGAGCCCAGCAGGTCGAGGCTGCGGTGGCCGGGAGCGGCCACTGCACTCCAGTCTGGGCGACAGTGTGAGACTCCAACTCAAAAAAAAAAAAAAATTTTGTAGAGGAAGGAAGGGAGGGAGGAGGGAGGGAAGGAGAAAGGGAGGGAGGGAGGCAGGTGAAAACAGGGGAAAGGGAGGGGAGGGGAGAGAAAAAGAAGAGTCAGCACTGGCCATGGGCCCAGACATGAATTTTCTGACAGGACCAGGCACCAACCCCACGCCCATTGGCTGTTACTATGAGACACAGAGAGGAAATGGGGTTGGTGAAGCTAGGCACCCTCAGGCTCAGAGCAGATGTCAGAGGACAGGTGAGAGCCAGTGAGTGCTGCCCAGGCCCACTGCCCAAGCAAGAAGGAGTCTAGTTGCCAGGTGCCTTGCAAAACAGACAGAGGCCTCTGCCCAAAGTTCAAAGTGGGCCCAATGGGAAGGGCAGGACATAAGGTAGAGGAGACAACTTTTCCTAAGAAGTTGGCAGCCTGTTCAAGAGAACATGTGTGTCAGACACAGGACTCTGCTCACATGTGACCTCCATGTCCAACTTAACACCCAGACCAGAGGGATTTCATCAGGATGAGGAAGGGAAGCTTACAAGACAAGACACATGGTGAAAAGGTAACCAATAATATCATCTGGTACCAACAGAGCTTCTGTGGCTTCACCCCATTGGCTACCCATTTGACCTTGCTTTATCTTGAGAAAATTCTGGTCACACTGAGCCTTTGTCTGACCCTCCCTCGGGAGCCTCACCCCCAACCCCAAGGCCAGGATGTCTACTGACTGCTTGGAGAGGGCAGGGTATATGGGAGACAGTTACCTTCGGTGGGTAAGGAAACTCCCATTGGCATGGCCAGAGCCATCACAGCCTGGAGTGGGGCAGGTTGGCCCCTCATTCTTCAGTGACTTCCAGGACAATGAGGAGCCATTGAGGGAACCTTCTTTCTGCCTCCGGGCAGCCAGTGGGCAGCCAGATGCACTTCTGTGAGAGGCATATTTTCCGCTGATGTGACCAAGTCCCACACAGCCTGGAACTGGGCATCTGGATACAGAAAAGCCAGAGGTGAATACAGGGGTGCTGAGCTGGGAGGAGAAGCCTAGAGACCCTCCTAAGCTAGACACGACATCATACAGAGGCAGGGTCCTGCAGCCTCAGGGGAAAAACTGAGTATAAGTATGGATCAACAAATGCCCCAGGCACAGCGTAGGTCAGAGGACAGTATACATACTGTAGAGGGCCCAGGGCTTTCCCTCTCTACATGTCTGTTCCTTAGGGAGAGACAGGATTTGGGGATCTGCGGAACCAGGTCCCATGCCTGACCTAGGATAATTTCTTCAACTTGCAAGTTTCACTTTTCTCTCTCCAACAAATGAAACTCATCCAAATTACCATTTGTCACACACTCACTGCTGAGTACCTCGAAAACACAGGCCCGCAAGAGAGGACACCATTGTCCCATGCACAGAGAAGTCCCTGGGGGTACGGGGAAGTCAAAGGCAGGAAGCCCTCAGAAGGACAGAGGGCCATCTGCAGAGGCTCCTGCTGCAGGGATGGGTTGGGGACACAGGGTGTTGCCCAGTAGGAGGTCAGCAAGAAGGAGAGGGTGGTCCTGGGCTCATTGCCTGGACACTCTGGCCTCATCACAGAGATGACCACTGTGAACACCCTTTTAGCCACCCCAGCCAAGTGGCTCCTCCTCTCTCCTCACAGGCCACTCTCTTGGTCCCCATACCTGTCTTGCTTATCCTACCCACCTTGCACTCAGACACTTGTAGGACATTCACTGAGCCAGCCCACGCTCATCTCATCCCAGTCCAGAGCAGAGATACTTCCCCATGGGGGCTTTGGGAGTTTCACATTCAACATCCAGGCACCCTCAAACCAGGATCCCTCCCAGCCATGGGGCTCCTGAGGGTCCTGGGCCAGGAAGAGGTACCTGCTGAGGCTGTGGCGCCATGCAAACAACTGGCGAAACAGGAGGTGGCACTTCCATCACCCCACACAGCTGAATCTGAATCTTTTTACCTATTTTATTGCAAAAACCCTAACCCTCCTTGCCAAGAGGAATTGTTACTGTTCCCTAGGGCGGCATACATGCAAAGTACTGCAGATATTATTTTTTTCTCTCTTAACACCCAGTGTGGAACCTTCAGAACCATCAGGGATATCACATTGAGAGGTACTTGGGGCCCAGTGTGGGCACGGCCTCTGTACTTCTCACATGGGCTGCTGTTTCCTAGCATTTGGTGAGGCGCAGGAGCTGTGTGTGCCAGTGACGTGTGGAATATGGCCAGGACCAGGGACCAGAGATGCATTTATTAGAGGCCAGTGTGGCCAGGGGTAGCATGGTTCCCCTCTGGGGGCAATGGGCAGGACAGGGGGAGCGTTCAGCTCCTAACCCCCACGCCAGAACCTCCATAGACTTTTGTGACCAGTTATAAAGCTGTGGCAAAAGGGATTTGCCACGAAGTGCCAACATGACTTAATCCTAAGTGGCACAGAGGTGTCACAAAAGGAAGCCCTTCCTATGCCAGCCTTTTCAAATCTCAGTGATTGCAGGCTGACAAAATATCTTCCCTCAGCAGGACTTGGTTTATCATTAACGTTTCTGCTTTGGTATGCACTTGTTTGAAGATGCTATTCAATTATAAATACAGTTAAGGTTTATGGCTGGGGGTAAGCCCTGTAAAATGGAGGTGCTTAGTGAGGGTCCTCACTCCACCCTCACCCCTGCTTTGCCATGGAGGCATGAGGAACTTCATCTGTCCTGCAAATGCTGAACTCTTTCTGAAAGTCACAATCTCCACTTGGCTACAGAACTCTTGTTTTTTTAAAAGCAAAAGTGACAGCGCATTAGAAAGAGGAAAACCATTTTTCCCAGTTAATTTGAAAAATGCTGATCTTGATTTTAATCATTTGCAAATGCAGCACAATTCACTTGTAATATCCCTGCCAGCAAAATCCTTGCTAAATCCATAAAGGCATTGCATTTATGTGATCACAGGCAAATTCCTGGATTCTCAGGAGGAAGAATACCCTTTAGCCATCCCAGCATTGAGTATGTGGCATTCACAATACCAACAACTACATATTTTGCATTGTTAATTTAGCATTCCTTACAGTTTTATTATAAAAAATTAAATAAACAAGCCATGGCCTTATTACACCAAACAGCTGGTTGCCTTCTGAAGAACATGATGCTGGTACATTAGGCCCCTCTTTGGTGGCCAAGCAGATGTGTGGGCACAGCTGGAGGAAGCTGCTAGGAGGAGCAACCCAGTCTTGGGCCAAGTTGCCCCCTCTAAAGAATGAGGATCGGCTGTTCTTGGCCCAGCAGTAACATAAGGCAAATCTGCTTCCTATGGGTCTACTGGGCCCTTCCTTAACCAAGCCAGCCCCATGGCTGGGCAACAAGGTGGCTAGAGCCATCACTTCCACTGCTCACCTGCCAGGGGGAACCCCTGCCCACTTTGCCAGGTGTCAGCTCTTACCACATCCAGGGAAACTTCTCAGTCTAGAGCAAATTGGCCAGTGGGTCATCCTGTCTGAGTCTGTGGCATAGTGTTACCCCCACTTATATGTGGGCAGTACAGGGAGAGTTCCCTACTGGAATGATAAGCTTGCAACAATACAAACCCCCACTGAGTAAGGTCGCATACAGAGTCAGGGTTTACCTATGAGCTCCCCAGAGACATGCCAGACTTCCCTCACCTCAGTGAGAAGGGCAGCAGAGGGCAGTCTTTTAGCCTCAGGAACTCAAGGCCAAGGATGTCCTCTTTCCTCTCCCCAGCAGTGTCTGATTCCCAGTTTCAACCCTCCCCAGCTCTCTCAATCTACCAGTTTCCACACAGATGTATGGGAGTGTAGGCACATGAGATTCAAAGATTACACATATTTCTAATCATCCTTAACTCCTTGACTCCTGCACCTCACCTTTCTTGCTACACAAAAGTCATGGAAGTCGCAAGGCCCTGGGGCCACCCTGCGGTCCACACCCAGGTGGCTCCAGGACATGGGCAGCAGAGTGCTCTGCCTCTCCCAGCCCCACCCAACACCCAGACCTGAGAGGGTCAGAGGGGCCAACACCTGTGCCCTGGACACAACATCTAGGGCTTATGCTTTCATAGGTGCCAATATGCAGGGTATGAGAACTTCCATTAAAAAAAATGTCAGCATTGATTACATTCGTGGTCCACAGTATTAATGAAAAGAGATTCCAGAAGGTGCTTTTAAATTTATAAACTTTAGGAAAATCCCAATTCTGCAGAGCAATGACGGAACCAGGCAGCCCGACATACTTCATCAGCTCCGGGTCCTCCTTGTCGTCCTTGGCAGGTGCCACCTTGACTCCACTTTTCTTGGCACGAGGGCAGCCAGACAAGCTGGTTTGGGAAGAGGAAAAAAGTCTACCTTAGTCCTGAAACAGCAGCTTCTCACACCCACCCACCTCACCCTCTCTCCTCAGCCTCCATGACCCCCAATGGTGACACAGGTGGTCCCAGGGAGAGAGTGAAAAAGGCCAGTAGATGGACCCATCCTGAGAAGCAGACACAGAGCCCTGCAGAAGGCATCCAGAGTGAGAGCGTTACCATCACCCCCCATGTCTTGTTCTCTTACTTCAGAGGGCAACCTGATCAGGTTCTAGAAATATAAACAATTCAGATTAAAGAAATAGAAATGGGGCCAGGCGCAGTGGCTCACTTCTGATTACAGAAGTGCCAAGGCAGAAGGACTGCTTGAGCCCAGAAGTTCGAGACCAGCCTGGACAACATAGCAAGACCTGGTCTCTACATAAAAATTTTAAAAAAACTCAGCCGGGCATGGTGGCATGCACCTATAGTAGTACGCTACTTGGGAGGCTGAGGAGAGGGATCTCCTGACCCCAGAGGTCGAGGCTGCAGTGAGCCATGATCATGCTACTGCCCTCTAGCCTAGGTGACAGAGTAAGAGCCTGCCTCAGAAAAAAATAAAAGAAGAAGATGGAAATGGATTCTAGGTGCCAGCAACATTCAAGTCTCATTCAGAACTGTATACCTTTGTCTGAGGGAGCGATTCCCCACCCATTCCCACTGGCCTAGGACCTGAGGGTGTGGCAGGCTCACCTCCGGTGCGAAGCGTAGTTCCCTGTGATATGGCCAGAGCCATCACAGCCAGGCGTGGGGCACCTGCAGAGAAAAGCAGAGCTGGTGCCAGAGCCCATGGCGTTTGGCCCCAGCCCAAAGCCCTGGGACCCACCAGAGGGAAGCCTTCTGATGCCCACCCTACCTTCCCCAGACTGGGGTCCTTAACTGCCGGTCCACAGGGAAACACTGCTGATGCTTGCCCCAAGCTGCCCACTGCCGGTAACAGGGTGTCTGAGGGGGTCATCTCAGAATTTCAGTACTCTGTCTCCTAGTTTCCCCAAAGGGAGCCAGGAAGGCTGAGAGGAAAGCGGCCAACTGTTGTTCAAGGGCAAGTTTTATGCCCAGACACCAAGCCTGGGCATTGGGATGGGCCTGCTGGGTCTACTGTAGCCAAGGGAGATGCTGGGCTCCCACATCGGCTTTCCATCAGGTCTAGGTTGGAGAGAAGCATGGGGAACACATCTGAGCCACAACTTTAAACACGGGTGTTCAGGAACCTAAGACAGTTCATCTTCCTGGACTGGCTAAGAATGTCACAGAGAGTGGCCACCAGGGCTGGACAAATGAACAGATGCTTTTTGCACATCTGCTACATTGCACATAGCACTGGCTTTGTCAGGCCTGGCTGTCATATAGTGTGAGTGCACAGTTCATATAGTCAGTAGCTCACAGCAGAGGGTAAGGAGGGAAAATTCAAGGCATGAAAATCCAACTTTATCCACCCCAAAATGTTTGATGAATGCATCACATAAGGTGGTAAAAAATAATTTCACTTTAATATTACAAGCATAGATGTTCTTAATTTTCTCCTGAATGTCCACTGAAGGAAAATGTATGCGTTCTTGCTGGTGTTAGAGAGTGGATGGAGGTATCCTGATCCTGTGGGTGGGTCCAACCCCCATCAGGTTGCGCTCTGCACTTTGGGAGGGTCCCAATCCAGACCAGGCAAGAGTTAGGTGTCTGTGTGAGATCAGCCCATTACCACAAGCACTTCACCTTGGCACACAGGCCCTGGGGTGAATACCTCACTTTCTGTGCTGTGACCATGGCCCTTCCTTGTTGGAGTCTCCACCAGCACACATGGTGACAGGCTTTTGGGGCAGGATATCTCTTTGCTCGGATGACAGAGGAGGCCAGGTACAGCCTGGCACCCAAAGACTCCCACAGCATGGCAGTGTTGGCCCCACCTCCTATAATCTGCTCTCCAGCCCCTCAGGGTTTTCTCGGCATGCCTTCTTAGGGGTCTCAGGATCCCACATCATTGCCCTGTGAGTCATACATCAGGCACCTCTCTGGCTGACCTGTCAATCATTCTTCAGTCTTCATGGGACCACTGTGACCTCCAGCCATGGAGATGTGTCACGTCAGGATGTCCCCGATCTCTGGAAGGCTACATCCAGAGAACTTAAGACAGACTGCCCCTCCTTCCTGGGTGAGAAGCTGTTCAGGTGGCCACCCGGGGCTCCTGTTCCTTGTCTCAGCATCAGGGAAGCATTGAGCAGAGCTCAGGTTCAGCGCTGTGGGCAGCAGCCACTCAGGTGTCCGGTGCAACAGACCTATAGCTGTCCCAGGTTTCGATGGGGGCAAGCACAGCTCTGGGTTGGAATGATGTCAACAGCAGTGCAGACACACCCTGAGGGCACCGTGAGTGAGTCTTGGGTGGTGGTATGACTCCCAAAGGGCCAGCAGGTACCTGACTCACAAGTGAGGCCATCCTGCATGCCTCACTGAAGCCCACCTCTGCAGCATGTCTCAAGAATCGTGTCCAAGAGAGGACAGTGTTCATGTGTCAGAGGAGAAGCTGTCCTTGCTGGGGGCTCCTTATGCCCCATGGACCCACAGGGTCAGCTTCAAGAACACTGCCACTTGTTCTGATCACCTTGTCTGGGCAGAAGGAAGCACCATGTCTGAGGGACACCCTCTGCCTCAGCGACACATGCCAGGTCCCACCTCTGAGCCCTATCCCTATGCTGTGGGACCGTCCTCCATCCTGCACAGAGCCCATCATGTCCTGGCAGGTGTGTGGTGGCACCTTAGCCACACACACACGGTAAGCTGAGTGGCCTGAAGTAGCTGTGTCCTCTCAGCCCAGTATTCTCAGTCCCTGACCACACCAGGTACATGAAAGGGAAGAGCAAACACTCTTGAGACTCACTTAAAACACAGAAAACACATCATGCAAGACTCTCTGCATCCAGGTGTCACTAAAGAGGCCTTGAAAAAGATCGTATTTGCCCCAGCTCTGGAGAGGGCACCTTCACCCACCCCTGCCACAGGCCTGGCTAGGAGCAGTCCATTCCTGATGCCCTCTTGGACAGGAGGAGAGGTGGGAGAGCAAGAAGCATGGACACACTAAGGCACGTGGTAGGGTGGGCCACTATCATCCCAAGTCCACACTGTACTCTGACGGCAATAAGGAGGTGGCCTCCCATGGAGAGATCCTCAATGGGGCAGAGGCACTTTGGAGGGAGTCAGGCTGCCTCAGCTGCCTTTGCAGACCTTGCTGGGGCTAATGAGTGGTTCATTTTCACACAAGGAAGACTTTTTTTGCTATTTCCAAAGACATATTTGGTTAACGTTCTTCACAGAGTCTTAGTCTTAAAAAAGCACTAACTCTCCCAGAGAGCCATGTCTCCAGATCCAGATCATGCCGAGTTTCCTTCCATCAGCCCTGAGCATCAGCTTCTCAGGACAGAAAGGACACCAATGACATTTGGGCCACTGAGTACATGAGGCCACTTCACTCATTCTTGAATTATTCAGGCCCTCAAATTGGAAAACCGTAGAAACTAATCATGGTTAGAAAAGACAGCAGAATCGGAAAAGAAAATAAGAAAAGGGAATACAAGAAAGACAGCAAGAAAAGAAGGAAAGAGGAAAAGAGGGGAGTCCCTGAAGCTTCAGGACAGTACTTCAACTCTGGGCTTCTGGGGCCAGACAAGAGGAGGGGCAGAATGAATAAATAACTAAATGTGTACATCTGCTGTGGTGATCTGAGCCTCAAAAAATGATTATGTGAAAGCTGTTAAATCCAGAAAGAGCTGGGATGACAGACCTCACACCGGCCTTATCTGTGAGAACTGAAGCGCCCAGTGCCAATCCTCCTGGCAGCCGGGCTCATATCAGTCTCTGCAGAGGATCAGAAACAAAGCTGCGGTGGGGCTTCTGGGGACCTAGAACTTCCTGTCCTGCTCCGAACCAGCTCAGATCCCTACAGGCCTCCAGCAACTTCATCTCCTCGTCTCAGAGGCACCAGCGCCCTGGCTCTTGTCTGGACCCAGAATGGAACAAGCTAGAGAGAGGAGTGACCTGAGGAGATCAGGATGGGCTCTCCTTCCTCTGAGACCCCAGCTCAACTCCGGTGCCCAGGACGAGCCCCCCTGGCTCAGGGTCACATAGGCTATGCAGTCATGGTTCAACTGAAGGCATGAAAACCAAAGGCCATAACAGGCCCTGACTCCAGCCCTAAGAGGACATGGATACCTGGAAACCTCTGGGTGCCTGTGCTGGGTTGTGCAGGACTGCCAGGCAGGTTAGCTGGTGCCCACAGGGCCTGCCCTGCTGTGAGCTAGGGCTAGGGAGGTGCAGAAGCAGAAGGGGTGGGCCCAGCAAGGAGAAGCACAAGCACGGAGGCAGGCACAAGGCCAAGGCAGAAGCAGCTGGGCAGTCGCAGGAGGAGGGGGCTGAGGAGCTTCCTGTTTGTCATCAGCGTCCAGTCCATTTAGCAAGAGCTGCATCACCTGCAGCCACAGAACCATGACAGGACTCAAGCCTCAGCCCATTCTGGGTTTCCCCCACAACTCTAGGGCAGTAAGGAAAGCAGGCCCAGACAGCCCTGTTGGGGATCTTCAGGAGAAGCTGAGGGTGTGGGACAGGGCAAGAGCAGCACAGGAGTTTGCAGCAGCCTCCGGCCACCAAAGGAGAGGCAGACAGCAGTGCTCAGAGCAGGGGCACAGGCAGAGCAGCCCCAGCCAAGCAGAATCAGCCCTTCCGCAGCCCAGCCCCTCAGCCCCATCCCAAAGGGAGCGGGGGGCCAGCCTGGGGCCAGTGCCTTGGAGAAGGCTGATTTTTGCAGGAGCCTCATGGAAGGAGAGTGCAAAGCAAGGGTGCCGCTCAAGAGACAGGAGGTCAGGGAGCGCAAACATACTTGAGGTCAGCAGAGTGGGCAGCCATGAGGTTTCTGAGGCTCTTGTCAGCAAGAGGGCAACCAGAGAGGCTGAAAGAGAAGAGATGGGACATTGGGGTAAGCCAAAGAGGGGGAGCAGAGGAAGAGAGGAGGAAGACCCACCACGAAGCACCCAGGCCAGGCCAGACTCGAGTGGGACACGAACCTGCGGTGGGAGGCATAATTCCCGGTGATGTGGCCACTGCCGTCACAGCCGGGGGTGGGGCAGCTGGACAAAGAAAACAGAGTGTCAGAACAGACCTCCAGGCCTGCCCCAGGCCAAGCCCATGAGCCAAGCGGTAACTCCTTCTCTCGTCAGTCCTCTGAGCACAGCCCTCACCTCTCAGCCTGGACGTTTCTCCCACACAACTTAACTCAAGAAGGAAAGCATAACCAAATTAAAGTTGAACTTGAAGTCAGGATGCCTCTGAAGCACAAGCACTGTGTGTGCACATGTGCTCTGTGTGCACCCATGAACATATAGGCAGGGCCTAAAGCAGCCTGGCCTCACACCCCTCCACTGAGGTTGGATCCAGCAGTCTTGGGGAGGGCAAGCTGCAGGGTGTGAGGAAACTATTGGGCTTCAGGGTAGGGGGAGAGGGAGCCCAGGAATCAATTCTGAGTGCAGGTGAGAGCTGGGTCACCTTTGGTACAAGTGCCAAACACAACCTTTCTCAGTCTTCAAGAAATGGCGGTTGGCAATGGGGCTTAATCTGAAGGCCACTGGCGTCTGACTATGGATGATTCGCATCGCCAGCAGCTGGGTTTCAAACCTGTGTAGACTCTCTCAGAGGGGCAGTCTTGGAGCAGCTGGGCTGCCAGAGTTGAGGGGGACAAGTCCCATGACTGTGCACTCCAGGCCTTGGGACATGGAGCCCAG
The DNA here is from genome assembly GCA_027257055.1 of Cephalopachus bancanus. NCBI lineage: Eukaryota > Metazoa > Chordata > Mammalia > Primates > Tarsiidae > Cephalopachus > Cephalopachus bancanus. The sequence continues at coordinate 2,885,097 of JAPVLO010000007.1, forward strand.
AGGAGAAGGTGACTCACTGTGGCCTCAGGGAGAGGCCTGGGGCCTCTGGTTGCCCCAGAGCTTCTTGAGAGCTCTCTGCTCATTTTTCCTCAGCTCTCCTCCTGCTCTGCTTTGTCCTGCTTTGCCAGTTGGGCTGGGGCTCCGCCTTATTCTTTTTTTTTGAGTTGAAGTCTCACTCTGTCACCTAGGCTAGAGTGCAGTGGCACGCTCACAGTCACTGCAGCCTCGACCTGCTGGGCTTAGGCGATCCTTCTGCCTCAGCCTTCCAAGTAGCTGGAACTACAGACATGCCCGGCTAATTTTTGTGTGTATGATTTATTGTAGAGACAAGGCCTCACCAAGTTGCCCAAGCTGGTCTCAAACCCCCAGGCTTGGCAATACTCTCACCTCGACCTCCCAAAGGGCTGGGATTACAGGCTGAGCACCCGCGCCTGGCCTCCTCCTTATTCTTAATTACTTTTAGAAGACTGCGTTAAAGCCCAGCACAGTGCAGTGGTGAGTTGCCTGGTTCAAAACAATCAGAAAAGGGTGTGGGAAGACCCTGGACTGAGCAGACCTGGTCATCATGGGTTGGGACAAGGGCCTGCTCCTTCCCAGAGCACAGAGGGTCTTCTAGGAGCTGTGCCGGCCAAGGAGGGGACTTACGTGAGCAGCTCCTTCTTTATGTCCTTGGAGAGAAACTTCAGCTTAAAGTTGGTCAGGGTGACTTCCCCCGGGTACTTCCGCTCTTCAAAATTCTCTTCCGACACTTCCTGGTCATCTGCTTCAGAAGAAGCAAAAGAATGGGCTGCTGGCTCTGACTGCAAAAAACCAGCAGGGAGATGTTTTAACCAGCTGGCGGGGAGGCCCAGGTGCCCAACCCAGTGGGCGAGGGAGAGGGACCCTTCAGGACAGTGTCCACAGAAGCATTTCCCGGAGTCTCCTATATTCTGAACAAGGGAAAAAAACTTAGTTTCTCCCCAAAAAGTCACAAAGAGAGCACCCCTGAGGAATTGGTTCCTCCCTCACTGCAGCCGAGCTCCTGAGATGCCCCCCAAACAAAAAGGCCTGGTGTTGCCCAGCACAGCTGGCTCCTGACACCTACTATAGCCTCAGGCATGGGGGTCACCTCCATCAAGTCATCCCACAGCATAAACACCAGGACACAGTTTCCTTCAAAGCCAGTGACAGTGCTCAATAGACAGAAGGCACAAATAAATGCTGTTGAAATGTCATGTAGATGAGATGGCAAAGTGAGAGCAATAACATAACAATTATGATAATCATGGTGACCTTGAGACCACCTGGCCTGACACCCCCACCAGTGCAATGCCTTGACCACAGCAGGTAATTGACAAAGGCTTCGAATGGAAGGTTGGGCTAGAGGGCAGGTGCTGCAGACACGGATATGCAAGGTGCCGTGAGAAGAACTTGAAGGGCCAGGAGACCAACATTCTGCAGAATAGATGTAACTACAGTTCAAATTCCGGTGCTGACAAGTACTTGCTGTGTGTCTCAGGCCAGCAGTTCAAGTCTTGCAGCCCAGGTACCACACTTTTGAACTTGAGCTAACAACAGCCCCCTCATAGGTTTTTGGGGATCAAATGGAGAAGTACCTATGAAGTGCACACCCCAGTATGACAGCAGTCTCTGGATAATTGGATGGCGGATCTTGTCGATGCTGTGGGTGCTGCCATTATTACTCCCATCACTATAATTGAATGAGTCTTGGGGAATGTGACTAATTTACCTCAGAGCACATATTCAGCTGAGTCTCAGGATGAATGGGGGCTTGTCAGAAGCAGAGAGAGGAGACTATTCCTGAGTAGGAGAGCATTTCTAGGCCTGTGGGGCCTGAAATACCCAGGGACAGGGGCAGGGAGTGTGGGAGGTGAGGCTGCAGAGTAGGTGGCAGCCTTACCCAAGACAGGTCAGAAAGGGAGTCTCTGGCAGAACTGGAAGGTGGATCTGAGTCAGGAGCCCACAGTGGCAGTAGAGAGGAAGGGCCTGACTCAGGAGGTATGTCCGTGGGTGACCCATGCCTAGGACATGGGTGGGAGGAGAGGGGGAATTTGGGCATGAGCTATAGCTCCGGACTGCAAAGTGGACCACTGGCCACAGTTGCCTAGTGGAGTGTGGGGGCCAGCTTCAGTGGACAAGGACCTTGGGGTCTCTGAGACCCCGGTCACCCCACAGATGGCGGTTGTATTCCTAGAAGGGTGTGTTAAGGGAGAAGAGGAGGGGGCAAAGTAGCCCAGGAGACCAGCGCTGAGCTGGAGTTGAGGAAGATATGGAAGGAGCCCAGGACACAGTGTGTTTGTCACCCTCCCACTTGAAGCCAAGATAATAGCTAGTTGAGGAGTCATGACCAGTGGACCCAGAGGACATGGTGAGGGTGGGGAACAGATGGGAGTGACCTAATCTTGTGAGTAGGAGGAGGACACAAGGACAACAGCAGACAGTGGAGACATGGCACAGGAGGACCCACACAGGAGGGTACCCACCCCCCAGACAGGGCTCCCACCAAACACAGGGAAGCCAGGCTCAGCAGTCTCCATTAGACCTGGCTCCAGGGCCACCTCTCTCCTTTCAGGGCTCAGTCTGGGGTAGTGCCTCTTCTGGGACCTGACACCTGAATGGGAGCCACTGACAGAGCCCTGTGACCTACTCAGGGGCCCAGGCTACCCCTTGTAAAATGGGGTGTCACGAGGCACATGAGGGCAGCATGAGAGTTGATTCAGGAGTCTGGCTCCCAGGGAAGCTGAGCTGTGGAGAGGCCTGGCCCCACCTCTCCACCCGCCTCAGAGGCCTGGCCCTGCTCCTTCCGTGGGCACCCCTTCCTCCTCCTGAGGGGCTTGAGATGGAAAGGGGCCTGCCAGGGTCACACTTGCTGCACTGCTGCCACCTGGACCCCAGGCCATCCTTCAGGACATGCCTGCTTAGGGAAGAATCCAGAGCCAGCTGGCCTCTGAGGGCACTCCTTGTACATGTTTTAAGGAACTCCTGAGATGGGAAAGTTCTCCTGCTCCCCAGGCCACAGCTCCAACACCTAGGGGGTCTCAGGGACTTGAGCCACTGCCCACCACAGGGATGCCCTGGGTCTGGAGCTTCCTCATTTACCTCAGCCCAAGGAGCCAAGCAGCCAGGCCTGCCTGGATGGCAGATGTGCTCTGCAGGTTGGTGGGAGGCTCAAAACGAGGAAGCTGGAGCCTCTCCTGGAATTTGAGAGGCTCCAGGGTGCCCACACGGTGCTGGTCACCACATTCCAGAAGTGAGAAGTCCGCCTCCTTCTTGACGGACAAGGCTACAGCACCACCCTGTAGTAGAAAACCCCTCCCGGGCGCCAGGAAGGTGAAGGGCCCTGCGCAGGAAGAGATGAATCCCTAGCGGTTTGCCAGAGCCCGTGAGGAGGAGCTGCCTGGAGAAGAAAGCCAACGTCGCAGCAGCCCCTGGTTAGGGCGAGCGCAGCGGCCGCCTGACGCCGGCACCCACCTCCTCGGGCTCCTCCTCTCTCAGGCGGCTAGGCTTGGTGTAGTCCAGAGGCCGATCCCACTCATCCTGGCGGGAAGCCTGGCTGGACTGGGGGGAGGTCATGGAGCTGCTGGGGGCGCTGGCGCTGCTCTGGCGCTGGGAGACATCAGGAGACTTCACACCAGGGCTGCTGCTGCAGCTGCTGCCACCAGGGAATGTGCTCTCCCGCCTGCGGTGTTTGTGCATGCTCAAGTCCAGGGTTCCATTTTCATCCACCTCGATGTCCACAGACTACAAAGACAGAGTGAAATCTGTTATGGATTCCAGTCCCTTCCCACGAGTGCTTTCCAGTACATGTTGATCAAATTGACAGAGAATCTAGAACACTGATTCCCAGAGAAAGAAGTCAGTCAGGAAGAAGAAAAACGTCAACTGCCACTTCCAGATCTCCCATGAAGAAGGCCCTACAATTCCTGTTGCCTCTCAGCAGCACAAAACCAGTCCCTTGAAACATGCCATAAACATGGGTACAATCAGGTCCACTAAGCCAGGAGAACCGGTCAGTGAGCTTGAGACTCACAGGAAATACATTGAACAGGGTATTTGCACACATGTATGCCCAGCCCTCACACTCAGAGAAAAACACATGGGAACTTGGCATGTGCACAGCCCTGGGTCCCCATCAGCTCAGCTCACAGGAATCTCCCAAGGGAGATCCATCCAGTCTGTGCTGTCATGTGGGACCATGGCCAGGAGGCAGAAAAAGCAAGAAAGAGTATTATAACTAGACACCGGCTGTTCCTAGGGACTTCTCATGTAGGAAACAGGTGGGCCCGACTGCAGATTCCACCAACTCCTTGCTCCCCAGCACTAACCTTGCTTGGGAGGTCTTGTGGCTTCGTACTGAGGTTCTCCGGCATCTCCCAGCAGCGTGTGGAAAGGTTCAGGATGGCAGTGGCGGCCATGTGTGCAGCCTCGGCGTCATGTGAGTAGTCGAAGCCTGCAGAAGAGGATGAAGTGCTCCTCACATAACTACTGGAGGGACTGTGCCTGGGGGAAGAGGCCTTTGGGAAAGGTTTGGCTGTAAAAAGGGAACAATACCAGGCTGATATACACTTTGAACAGAAGCAGCAATGCAGACTCTGGGGCGGGGACACTTTGGGAGGGCCCAGGGCACCGCTATGGACAAGGGGCTCGGCCACCCATCCCACTGCCACATCCTCACACACCCCACTCCCACCTGTCCTCCTTTAGGGGACTGAAGGGGCCATCTCCTTTCTTGCCTGACTATAGTTTGGGCAAAGAGAGCAAAACCCTGCAAAGACATCCCAGCAATCCTGGTATTTCAAACAAATTAACCTGTCTACCAGCAAATGCTTGTTGATGAACTGAATAATTCTGTAAGTAGGATGAGTGTTTGGCGTATCACCCAAGTAGGAAAATTTTGTTACGTCATTTCAAAAGGGCCTAACCCTATTTAGGATGACTTTAGTGTCCCAGTAACAATCACCGCCTTGATAAAGTAACATTATTGCTCAAATAAACATGACAAATGAAGGCATAAATTATTATCTTTTCTAGTAAGTGTACTGTGGCCATAAAATCACTCTCATGCACAAAATTCTGAGTAACCATGATGTCACCGGTATAGTCCAGAAAAGTCTAGACATATGTAAAGCTCATTGTGAGCTCCCCCTCTCTGCCGGCTCTATCACACACCTTTGTCGAACCAGGCATGTGTGCACCTGGAGACACGAAGTCCTCCATCCTAAGAAGCAGGTTCTGCCAAAGTTAGGAATAGAGGATCGCACCCTGGCTGGTAGCTTCATCAATCAGTACTTTCATTATTAACACATAGGAAGCTTGTCACTGTCATGTTTGTAGCTGACAACATTCACCAGGAGATAGATGCCTTTCCTAATTTCATGGGTACACTAGGGTACTTTTCCATTTCACATGCATTTCCTGGGCTAATGGGCTTATTGCACACATTACTGCAATAAGTGATAAGAAAATAGGACACATTGTTCTTGAAAATTTATAGGAATGATTTTTGTCAGTACAATTACCCAGAAAACCTATGAGTAATATCACAAATAACACATTATATTCAGCAAAATGGTCCCCACGCAGAAAAGCAATGACTTCCTGCCAGAGTACTGGGGCTCAGCCCAGCTGTCACCTGGCCCCACCAAGTCCCACAGTCCAGCCCTCCCCATAGGCAGTGCTAGAAAATGAACACCCCACCACATTGGGATTAAACAGGTTGCATGAGGACAGTGGGAAGAGGGGTCTCTCTCAGGATGAACCAAATCCATGAAATTATTCTTTAGTCTTTGGACATACATGTTCAAAGGACCTGGGTTTTGTTTCACAGATAACTGGAAGACACATACAGGTTCATGATGAACATGGAGGCCGCAGCAAGGGTGAGATGTAGGCCCCAAGAAAGCCACCACAGGGCCCACTGGAACAGCCACAGCCTCAGGCCTGCATTGTGGTCCCCCCACGAGGATGGAGATTCCTTCTCTACTACCTCCTCAAGAGGTCCCTCCTCCACTGCCCCTTGAATCCTGCCCTTCCCAGGAGCAACACACGAAGAGAAACAAGAACAATTCTCCCCAACTTACATTGAAAGGCTTTAGGTGAGGTTTCGCTGGTCTGAATCTTTGGGGCAAGCATGCGTTTGCCAAAAACCTGAGCATCGAAACTTGCGTAGTCAAAGGTGACCTTGGAGAACTTCTCCAGCTCCTTGGCCAAGTTGGCCCTGGGTGTGGCGGGGGCCACATTGGGCCGGTAGCTCCCATACGGAGGGACCTCGAGCTGCTTCACGAAGCACATAGGCCTGGGGTGCAGTACAAGGATGCACAGCCAGTGAGGATGGGACCCTGGGACCCCATGCAGCTCCCCAAGTCCCCATCCCATAACCCAAGCAGGGATCCCACAGAACCCAGTGAGAAAGGAGACACAGGGAGACATTCCCCTCCCATATCCCACTACCAAAGCCTGGTCAGGATTTCATCCCCAGGGAAAAGTGCTCCCAAAGAAGGCCTATGATCTGTACAAAGAAGAACTGCCTGCAGGGAGGAAGCAATAAGAACTTTGGAGAAACGATGACCTGTCCTCATGCTGACAACATTAGCCAGAGGGAGGAGGGTCTGAGAATTTCCCCAGAACTTAGGAGAGCAAGTTTCAAACAGCTAGGCTACCATGAGTGTGAGCCGTTGGCAGAAAGCTCAACAGCAGCACAGCCCAGGATGGCAGCGAGATAATCCAAGGCAGAACAGCCTGGAACTCTCCAGCAAGGAAGAAGTTGGGAAATCCAAAAGGGATATTGGTTGGATAGAGCGCCTTTCAAGGAGTGGCCTCAGGGCCAAGCCTGACCCTTCTTCACTCTGCCAGGGACCCAGCCCTCGGTTATCCTCTTTTTAAAACCAGTTGAGGTGGCCCCTTGCGGGGGCGCTGCTGGAAGAGTTAACAACAGGCATAAAAAGACTACTGCAAGCATTCAATAATGACTGACATGCTTGGAAGACTTCAGGACTTTAAATACAGAAAAGATGGCATGAAGACATTGGCCTATAGGGCACAGGAGACAGGAAGACTGGCAGTGGAAGCTGGTGACCACACAGGCACAGAAAGTCTTCTGTACCACTCAGCTCAGAGAGGAGGAGGCCTCTTGTCTGGACCAAGCAATGACTTCAGTCTGAAAAGTGTGCAATCAATGGAATTAAGAAGGAGCTGATGGTAAGAGCACCCAGGGCACTGTGCACTACCAGAACATACGTGGAGACTGAGAACAGAGCCTGGCACATGGAACTGCCAGGACAACTCTGCAACTATGATGGGCCAGTTCGGCAGGGTCTGGGAAAATTGGACACCACCAGGGGTGGGCACACACCCATTCCCCAAGAAGGGTAAGTGGCCCCAAGAAGGGTAAGAGTGAGGTCAGCAGGCACCAGCAGGGGAAAAACTAATTTTAAACTTAACATTGGTACCAGTTTTTGACAGCTTCCATGGCCAAGGCTTCAGTCTGAATCTACATACTTACTGTGTGTGACACCAGCAAAGCTTTGCAAAGCTAACCTACCCCAAGGTGTAACACCAGAAATGTGAGCCAGGCAGAATCAGCAAAGCCAATGGGAGGCCACCATCACCAACATTTGTCCCTTAAGCCTCATGAGCAACTTTTTAGTTTGTTAGTTGTTGTCCTGATTTTCTAGGTGAACAAACTATGGTCCAAGTCCCAGGGTTGGAGCCTGTTTGACCCCCTTCCTTGGCCTTCCTTACCCAGCCTCAAACCTGGTTCAAACCCATGGTTTGACATTTTACAAGTAACTTAGATAAAGACAAGGAAATAATTGAATTAGCTGCTGATGGGAAGCTAGAAGAAACAGCAAATTAGATGAGAGGAAAAAGCAGCTTCCAAAGATCGAGAGAGCCAGCCAGTAGGAAGAAGTCAACTAAGACTAGGGCTGAAGGTGCCCAGTGAATGGGACAGTATAGAGCAGGAAAGCAAGTCTCCCACCTCCACCCAGAGACCCCACATGTGGGAGAAATCCTCCGGAGCAGGCCAGGGAAGGGGCCAGCCTGTGGTACAGTCAAAGTAATCAACCGAGACCATCTGGCTGGGACTTTACCAAACACGTGCCAGGAAAGGAGGCAGGCAGTGGAAGGGGCTGTGCTGTCATTCACACTCACATCAGCCAGGGTCTCCCTCACTCTTGTTTGGGGACAAGAACATGGAACAGACATGGAACAGGAGTCTGAGAACTGGGGAGAGGGAGATGTGTGTGAGTCCTAGTTCTTCAGGGAAATGGGGAGCAGGGCATCTGCTCAGTGAGGTCTGTAGGAGGCAAAAGGAGCAGATGGGAGTGTCCTCTTGGGCAGTGGGTGGTTCAAGGAAATGGAGACTGAAGCCAGGTAGGGTCGGTACAGTTGCCTTTGGCAAGTTTCTGAGCCTCTGGTTTATTTGTGGCACTTACTTCCCAGAGTCACATGCATGGAAGGGACACTAATCTGCATTCTGAATGGTCTTTCAGAAGTCCTCTTATTGATGAGAACCATGTCTACACATGCACACACACACACATACTTGCACACATTTAAAAACACTCACGCCAATGCACACAAAAACAGGCCTGAGAACAACCACATGCATCCTACACCCATGCATACACGGACACCCATGCCTCCTGTTGTCTCAGAACCTCAGGAGTCACAAAGGAGGCAGCACTCTGGGGAGCAAGTCCTGCACCTACTCCTCCCTCTCGGCTTAGGGCCTGTCCTTGGGTGGGAGAGACAGAGGCAGGACAGCCAGAGGTTAGCAGCTCATGGTACTTCCTGAATGGCCGTGGCCCTGGGTTGATGCAGTCGGTTCCTTCCAGACTGGGCCACTATCTCCACAGTGAGTCCCTGAATAGTCTCAAGTGGTCACATCAGACACCTCAGGAGAGGCAGAGCACCTGAGGCTCAGGCAGGGCAACTGTACAGGAGTTTGTGCTTTGACTGAGGCACTGACCAATGTGGCAGTCATGAGACTCTGTTCTGTGTGTCCCCAAAACTGACACTCTGTTCTGACCCTGGGGGTGCTGGAGGCGTGTACACACATGAGCATGCATGCACATACACACAGCCTGGGAGAGACCAAGATGCCTCCCGCAGGCATTTTAGAGGTTCCCTCTTGAGCTCTGTGGCTCATCTCACCTGAGGATCCGGTCTGAGTTGGAGCTGTTCTTGGAAGTGTCTCCTGCCTGTGGCTGCTGTTTCTCATGAGATTTGGCTAATTTTTCGGCGGCAGCAATGGGACACCCAGACAAACTGGAGGAAAGAAAAGGAGGAACATCTGAGCCTTAGCCTCCAGGTCTGGCCCATTGTCTGGGTATGAGGGTCTCTTGAAACAAGGTCACTCGGCTGTGGAAGCTCCTGGTCCACGAGAGGCCCAGAGCCAGGAAGAAGCCTGTAGTCTCTGCAGGACAGGGCTTTCTCTCTGGCTCTGTCCTTGAGCCCTCAAAACACAAGTTGCTCAGTTAGTTTCTGTTTTGGAAATTCTAAGCCAACCACACACAAAGATAAAACACATCCTAAAGGTCTTCAAAGCTCTGGGCAAAGGTGCCCCTCAGCATGGGTCTGGGTGGCAGGCTGTCCCCTCCTCTCCCTCTCCTTCTCTTGCCAGCAGAGCTGAGTTCTGCCACCATCTCTGGTTCCTGCTCTGTTTGCTGCCTTGGGGCAGTCCAGAGCCCCACCTGGACCATGGCCTGGGCACTGACTTTGGGCAACTCAAGCCCTTCCCAGGAAGTGCCCAGTCTAAGACATGGAGGGAACAGCTCCATCTGTCAGAATTGAGTCCATCATGAGCCCCAGGGCCAGCCCCTCGGCCATGATGGAGAATTTGGCCTCTTTTTAGATGAAGTGCTCTCAAAAGCTCTGGCAGTCCTTTCAGCTGAGCCAAAGCACATCCCATGGAGGACGTAGCAACCCCGGCACTTCAGGTGAGGCTGGGGTGATCTCACCTTGTCACAGAAGACGAGCCAATAACTAAACCTGGAGGGTGGTCCGGAAGCCTCACTGTCACCTGGGTCTCAGCACTCCTACAGAGCAGCCCAGAGCTGCTAAGGCTCCTGCCCATGCATGTCCTCCTCCCTCCCCCGGACCCCCAGCCATGAGCAAGAACTAGTGTGTAGAGGTTTCCTGAATATGAACAGGACACAAAGTCTTTACCTGACTTTCCAGTCATTAGACCTCTCTTTACCAGCACATGCTTACTCCTCCACAAGCTGCCATTTGTTCTCTTGGGACCCCCTGTTACTAGGGGTGCAGGCAACAACACCACTGGGTGACTGCACCTCCAGGTGCTGCTCTGCCTATGAAAAAGACCTCACATCTCAGGTGTGCCCGATCCAATAAATAACGCTTGGAGCAACAGGTTGGGGGGAGGGTGGCACCTGGCAGATCATAGCCCTTCTCACATGAAGCTCAGTAGGGATATTCGTTGCAGGCCCAGTTCGGGTTCCCCACCGTATATGAACCCCGCACCTCGCCACCACGGCTTCCACCATGACCCATCTCAGCCCAAGTACCTTCTGTGTGTGTTGCGGTTGCTATTCACGTGACCCTGGCCCGTGCAGCCAGGAGTGGGGCACTTCAGCACGTTCTCATGCATGGCCAGGACTGTAAGAGAACCAGGGAGGAGGGGAGCCAAGATGTCAGAATCCAGTGAGCACCAGCATGGGCTGCACAGGCAGGGCCACCTGCAGAGGATGCAGGACCCTGTCCAGAGGCTACTGCTCTGTATGTAGGCAGATGCGGGACATGGCCACAGGGAGCAGTGACATGGGCAGCTCCAGCCCCCAAAAGCCTCCTGGCAGGGCACCCTCTCCCATCATGGTCTCTCCCTCCTGTGGCAGAAACAGACTCAGTTTTAAAGTCTCTCGTTGTTCTGTTTGCTCCTCTAAACTTAATTTTCACAATCACTGCTTCTGGCATTTGCTTCCTGAGTTGTCTGAGCACAGAGGCCACTGCAAGAAGACCTCCATCTTCCCAGCTTGACTGACACTAGCCTGTCTCCTCTCATCTACCTATGTTTGTGACAGACTTCCAGGGGCTCTGATCCAGGCTGGCATCTCTAGGTGAACACCTGGGAAGGTTGCATGTCCCCAGCCTCATAAGGCTCAAGTTTGGGCTTAAGCAGTTTGGCTGGTGAGGGTTGGTAGCTGGTGAGGATATGTGTCTGCACAAACAAAAGGGACAGGCAAGTTTGTGGCCCTGAGCAGGCCACTCCTCCCCATAAACACCACCCAAATACCACAGAGGTGACCAAGCTTCCCAATTTGGGATAATGGCTAAGGAGAGCTACTCACTCTCCGGGGGGATCCTGTCCTTGTGGGGACAGCCAGACAGGCTGCGGTGGTGAGGATACAACCCAGTGACATGGCCAGTGCCATCGCAGCCTGGTGTTGGACACTTGATTTCACGCTTCTCAGCTCTTGAAGGATCTAAAACACACAAAATGCATATGTTGTAGCCAGGAAGTTGGATGGTGGGCGGTAAGGTAGGGGCGGGGACAGCTCATGACCCTTAGACTGCCTAGGAGTTCAAAAAGTAACCGGTGCCAGACAGGGATATGACCCTAGAGAAACTGGCCCACACTGGCTATCAGTGAGGAAAAGCCTGGAGACTGCCCCATCTTCCCAAACAGCAGAACATGCAGCGTTTTAACGACACAATCCAGATGGAAGCTGGAGTCCTCTTTCCTGTCTCCTGCAGACAGTGGAGAGGCCTGATGAGCCAGCCTTCTGTGTCTAAAGATAAGGGCATTGACAGTATTCCTATCAGAAGGTGTCTTTGGAATTTGACAACAAGAGGAGGACAAAGAAGTAAAGCAATTTATCCACCGTTGTATGGCTAATAAATGCCTGGGCAGAAATGTAAACCCAAATCGCAGTTGTTGACTTCATCTAGCCTCTGAAGGCCCAGCCAGGACACTATAGAGTATGGGAACCAACAGGGACGTGGAGGCCTCACAGAGCAGAACCAATGTCTCAGAGAAACTCCTCCTGGATGTCCTCCTTGAGAGGGTGCAGAGGTCATGACCCCACACAGAGCCCCCACCCCAGAGAAGGAGGGAGAATCCAAAGGGAAGGATCCCGGCTCTACCACTCCAAGTGAGGAGCCCCCAAATTTGTGCTCAACAGCTGCCTCCTGAGTTTGCTGCCCCTGCCCCACAGCCTCTGCCCAGAACCCTCACTGATCTGTGCCCCACACCAATCCCTTAGAACCAGTCCCACTCTCCACCTTAGCACATGTCTATGTCTGTATGTCCCCATAGACCAACTTAGTACTGCCTGGGGTTCTCAGTTTGGCCACCTGTGTCACCCAAGGCACTGCACCCTGGGTCCAAGACCCTGAAAATCTAGCCCTGAAGGCAGGACACCTTGCATCTGCATCCCCCGATGTCTGTGTTCCTCATCTGTGTCCCACCAAAGTATGCCCTGATCTGTGCATGCCATACCCAGGCTAGCAATCATACCAGGGCCTCCACTCCTATCCTGGAGTCTGTCTTACTTTCAACCTCTATCTCCTTGTGCACATGGTCCCTCAAGGCCTGAACCTGACTGTGCACCTAAATCTGGGTCCCTAAACAGCAGTCCCCCAGTCTGTGTCACCCTAAATTGTGTCCCCTGAGAGCCATCCCCCAGATTCGCCTTACCCTGAAGCAACATCTCTACATGTATCTCCTCAGTATATTTCCCTTGAGTTTGTCTCATATGTGTAGATGTTCCCAGAATATGTGACCCTCATGTTTCCACGATGTCCTGGCTATGATGCCCTTGAATTATGTCTCACTCAACTCTGTCTCTCTCACAATCCAAGTGCATCTTCCCAGGATCTGCCCAAAGTCTGTGTCTCCTGCAGTTTTGGTTCTTGGCCCCAGCATCTGAGGACAACCTCCCACCCGAGTGCTCTCTCCTTATCTGCTCCCTCCCTTGCCTTAGCTAATCCTTCCTGAGAACAGTCATGAGAAGAAAGAGCACCAGGGACTCCTACTACCCAAATCCACCTGGAGAAGAGAGACAGGACTAAAGGTAAGGAAAGAAAAGACCAAAGTCAGGGTAGCACCCTAGTCTTAGGAGAATTGAGGCCAAGTGTCCAGCTGCAGGATCAGCACCAGCCACAGTAGAGTGGACAGCGCCAAAGTCGACCTATCCAAGGCCTGGCCTCCCTGGCATAGTTAGGTTGGCTCTCTTAGAGAGCAGCCTCTGGTCAACCCTGAACCCTGTACCCTAGTCCCCTGTCCTTGGCTACAGAGGTACTTCGAGATGGGCGATCAGCAGGGCAGATACAATCTATCATCCAGACCATGACATCCCAAGTAATAACAGTGGCTGCAACTGTTCATTCAGGATCTGCCCTGACCTGGCACTCCAGTCTCCCAGCACCTGTCCCATACGCCAGCCCAGACCCAGGCTCCTTCCAGCAGCCCACCTGACTATGCTTGCCTCCAGATCAGCCACACTGCAAGGCCAGGGGATGCCAACTGATGCCCTTCACACTTGGGACCAAATCCAGAGGCAGGTACAGAGCCAGAGGCTGCCACTCCCTCCAGAGGAGAAAGGAACGGACAGCCATCCTTCACATCTGCCTGCTGGGCTCAACCCTGCAAGAGGGTCAAGAGGACCCAGCACAGCTGTAGAAAACAGCAGGTTCTGTCATAGCCCCATCCCTGCCTCAGGTGTAAGTTGGGGTGGTAGGACAGGCAAAGCCCATCTTCTCCAGGCAGCAGATGCTGCTGTGGTCAGCTACTGCAACCATCCTCTCCCTTCCCTATATTCCTTCTCACCCATTTCAGCTCATGTGTCTCCAGATTGCCTATGCAAAGCAGAGGAAGCCCACTTTCTCTATATCTGGCCACAGTCCATGTCGTGTGTGTATCTGTTTCTTTGCCTGCTTTTCTGACCTCCCTGGGGCCCCAGACTGTAAGCACCCTCCGCCTGCATCTGCACACCTGGGACAAGGGTGAAAGGAAGGGTGTGCCGGGCTAGGCCACACCCAGCCCCTACCTTTACTGTAATAGCTCTTCCGCACAGTGTCCAGGGACTTCGCAGCCTTCCCTGGCTCACCCAGGCCCAGCGGGCCCTGCTCTGCAGGGGGGCAGCCTGGCTCGCAGACTGTGCGCACCTGCTCGGCCTTCAGGGCAATGGCCTGCTCCAGGAGACCCAGGTTTCCCCGGGTCATCATGTCATGCATCTCCGACTCGTCCGTGACTGCTGACTTCTGGGAGTGTGCATCCTCGTCCTTGTCATCATCCGAGCGGACCTCTACAATGACAGAGTACTCAGGCTTGGGACTGGGTGGCTCTGGGCGCCGGAGCTCAGGAGCCTTCTGGGCAGAGGAATGGGAGGCATCCTCTTCAAAGATCACATCAGGAGCAGCCTCCTCCCCCTCCTCTTCCTCCTCCTCATCTTCCTCCTCTTCCTCTTCCTCCTCCTCTTCCTCCTCTTCCTCTTCTTCCTCCTCCTCCTCCTCATCCTCCTCATCCTCCTCATCCTCCTCATCCTCCTCCTCGTGGCCCAGGATGCCTTTCTGTTTGCAGGACTCCTCGCTGGCTGCATCCTCCAGGGACTGGGGACACAGCTCCTGGGAACGCTCACTGGTGACCTCGACGACCTCCTCTGCGTCCTCTGGCTGGATAAAGAGTTCCTTTTCGCCCTCGTCGCTGGTGGCTCCCTCAGCAGCCTCCTCCTGAAGCAGGTGCACGATGCCAGGGTTGGGTTTGGCTGCCTGACCCAAGTCCTCCCCCACCAGGGTCTCTTCAGCAATTTGGCCCAAGTTTAGGAGAGAAGTTGCAATGATTCCCTGGTAGCTGCCATAGCTGCCCTTGGAGGAGCCAGTGGGGCTGCTGATGGGGTTGGATCCAAAATGGAACTTGATGGGGCTCCTTCCTGCACAAAATCAGAAATGCCATGGGGGCCAGAAGAGAGCACATGGGGAGCCTTCAGGCCTCTGGCCCCAACTCACAGGCCAGTGCTTCACTCTGCTCTACTGCCCACTTTTAGCATCCCTGGGAAAGCAGGAAACTCCAGAGGCCAGGGTTTGGGATGGGTGTTTCTGTTGGCTCTCTGCCTGAATCCAGAGATCATGGTGAGCTTATTTTAGGAGGCAGATCATGAGCCACTGACATATTTTTTAAGCTGAGAATTACTTCGATCTTTTTGTTTAATGATCCTCCCTCATTACATGTACTTCTCAAACCAGGTAAACCTTTATTTGATAAAATGGAGCTTAAGGAGCAAGTCAGATTTTAAAAATTGTTTCTTTTCTTTTTTTTTTTTAAGAAAGTAGGATTTATTGGGAAGACAGAAAAGCTCCCACAGTGGGAGGGAACCTAAGGGGGTTGCCCTCTTTTCTTTTTTTGTTTTTTTTTTTTTATTTTTGAGTCAGAATCTCACTCTTATTCAGACTGGAGTGCAGTGGCACTCTCATGGCTACCACAGCCTTAACCTGCTGGGCTCAGGCAATCCTTCCACCTCAGCCTTCCAAGTAGTTGGAACTACAGGCATGCACCACCACACCCAGCTCATTTTTTTATTTATTGTAGAAATGAGGTCTCGCCAAGTTGCCCAGTCCAGTCTCAAACCTCTGGGCTCAGGCAATCCAGTCACCTCTGCCTCCGAAAGTGTTGGGATTACAGGGGTATGAGCCACCACACCCAGCTAAAAATTGTTTCATAGTTGAAAAGCAATAAATAAATTTATATTTTTCAAGGACTCAAATTTAATTCCTTTAATCACAATACTAAGATGTGGCGAATGCTGATTACATGCAACCCTATGGGATCAGCAGCTAGGACTCTTGGGCCAGTGCTACCCTCATTGGTAGGAACCAGCCCTGCCATCCACCCACTCCAGGGAGGAGAGGCTAAACCAAGGCTGATGTCTGAATTCCAGATGCCCTTGTTAGTAAGAAAGTTAGTATCTTCCTTGGGTCACTACCTTCAGAGGCCCACAGAGTCCTCAATGACCTGATGCTCAGCCTAAGCTGTTCCTCAGCATCTGCCTGTGAGTGTCTCAGGGCCAAGCAGACCCCTCACCCCTGCCCCCAGACTGCTCTCCCAGAGGGCCAGGCAGAACGGAAGGCCAGTCTAAGACCCCCTCCCCACATAGACACACAAAGACACAGCCCTGTCTGTCTCTCACTTGCACACAGACACACCTGCTGAGATGCACCACATCTGCACTTACACAGCAGCAACAGCCCTGTGTCTGTGTGTCTGTCCTGCCTCCCTCCTACGGCCACAGTGTTTGCACACAAACACACCACAGACTCCAGCAACACCGTGGGCAGACCTCTCTCCCAGGAAGCCCAGCGCACATCAGCACAAGATGTGCCTTGTTCTCAGACGGAGCTTTCTCTCACTCATGGTGAGCCCCTCCCGCCTGCAGGCCCCGCTTCTCCAGGACCGCACTAAGCGCCTTTTATTAGGGAGAGAAAGAGCGACAAAGCACCTTCAGCTGGCTCGGGGTGATGAATCTCCTCCTGTCCCGACATCTCAGCCTCGGCCCCCTCCAGAGTTCCTTCCGATTCATCTGAAACAGAGGCCTCCTTCACCTCAGCGTCCTCACTGCCGTCGCTGTCCACACCATAGCCCTCGTCCAGAGCCAGCTTCAGGGGATGCGACTTCCTCTTGGACACCAGGTGCTCGGCCCCAGCACACTCCAGCTTCCTCTTCTTGGCCAGGGGACAGCTCTGCAAGCTGGGAAGGGGAGTGGGCAGTGGAGAGAGCCAGACAGGGTCCCAAGTGGCCTTGAACCCAAGCACCCCTCCCGAGGGGACTCCCTCCCTCTCCCAGATCTGCAGCCACTCTCAGCTAGAAACTCCAAACTATTTCTGTTCTGACATTTAACTATACACATTTTAAAAGGTCCTGATTGTGTTTTAAATTGCATTTCTTGTTTTTCTTGAGCAATGGGAAAATGTAAACACAGTGGGCTAAGTCCACAGCTGGAGTGAGGACCCCCACTTCAGGCTGGCCCAGGCTCCTCTCATCCCAGCTGTCCCTTTAGACCTGGACAGCACCCCACATGTGTCTAGTATCTTGGCCCACTTCCTCTCACCCTGGGCCTCTCCTTCTCCACCATAGTCTCCCCTCTAAACCTGGCACGGTCGTGGAGAGAGCCTGAGGGCAGGCTGACCATCCAGGATGACCACACTGACAACCCCAGCAGTAGCTCATGTGATCACCACACCTGCTCTAAACTCTCTGCCCTTCAGACTCATCCAGTCCTTAGTGGGAAAAGGGGACAGGTGGTCTGCCTGCACCCCAGGGGCTTGCCTACAGCCATACTCACCTCCTCCCTCAAGTGGATACCATGGCTCAGAAGGGTGGGGTGGATCTGGCCTCAGCAGCCTCAGACAGAGATGGAGGTTTTTCCCCATGAAGGGGTCCAGGGCAGGGGGAAACCTCCTTCCCAGGAAACTCAGAGCCAAGGGGCTTCTTACCTTCGATGCCTGGAGTACTTGCCCCGGACATGTCCTGAGCCCGTGCACCCTGGGGTGGGGCAGCTGAGGGAGGCAAGCAGGAGAGGTCATATAGAGCAGTGGTGTTCAAATCTCAGGACGTACCCCAGACCCTCATGGTAGGGAGCAGAGGATTACTCTGAACAGTTTATCTCAAAAGGACTGCTTGCAGTTTGCTAAAAGTTAATGAAATAACTCACCCCATTTAAATAAATGAATGGTTCATTACAGTTTTATGAATGTGTTTAATTAAAGATCTGTACATATAAGAGCATGACTTCTAACACCAGAGTCTCCTAGCTGGCTTCCCACTATAGGCATCTTACCAGTTGCCACCAGGTTTTCAGGGGCTTGGGGACAAGACTCTCTGAGGCAACCCTGAACACAGAACTCCTCTCTAAAGAGGGCTCATAGCTCGAGTCTGGCCCAAGCCCACAGCCCAAAAACTGGAATTATCTGTGGCCATCAATGATGCTGCAAGGCCTGGGGCCACTGAGGGCAATGATCTCTGCACCCTCTGCCAGTTGTGCCTTTTACCCCAGCAAACAAAGCAAGGACTGACAGGCAGGAAGGACTTTGTGGTCCAAGCCACAGGCCCTAGTTGGGGGTGAGGCAGTGAAGAGCCCCCGTGCCTGAAGCCTGATGTGGGCCCTGCTTCCACTCAGAGAGGTGAAGTCAAGAGGGCTGGCAGGCTGAGAACTGACTGCCCTGCCTCAGTGGAAGACTCTTGGGCTGTGTTAAGAAGGGCAGTTTGAGAGGGTGTTGCTGACCCTCTCTCAGCTCCCACCCCAGAGCTGGCAAGCACAGGTGGAACTTCCTTGTCATCAACCATCATCGGGTCTGCCAACATGACCAAACTAGCAGAAAGCTCTGGAAACTTCAGATCATGCTGCAACCTCGGCAGCAGGGTCACAATTCCCACAGGAGCCACAGGGAAGAGCATCCACAGGGATCTGTGTGGGCTGTGAGGCCAGGGTCTGCCACATCCCAGGCCTGCAGAATGTTAGACACCACCACGGGTCAGGGACTGCCAGGAGTCACTGCTACCCCATGTCATTGTGGAGCAGCAAGGTGGGGAAGCCTGTGCGAGGCCACCTAAGGGAGGTCAAGACAGTTGCATCCCTGGCTAAAATGGGAAGACCTTGTTTTTAACAGGGTTGACACAGTGAGTGTAAGTTTCTTCCTGGGACCAAGCTCTCCTAAAATACAGGCACATCTTTCAGATCCTGTAACACCTGGGACCCAGGGAAGAGGCCACCACCAACCTCTGTCCAAGCACCTCTGATGGCTTCTAGTCTGATTGACAGGCCTGACTGCAGGCAACTGGGGCCCAACTGGCCATGCAGGCCATACTCACTGACCCTTCAGGGAGAACAGTCTGGGGAACCCAGGCCCCACCTAGCCCTGAACGCAACAGCAGCCACAAGGGGTCAGGGACTCTGATGTGGATGTTTCCTGCAGCCCTTCAGGGTGGGGCTGATCTTGGTGTTAGACTTCCAATGGAAGAAAGAAAGAAGAAAGGAAGGAAGAAAGGAAGGAAGGAAGAAAAGAAGGAAGGAAGGGAGGAAGAAAAGAAGGGAGGAAGGGAGGAAGGAAAGAGGGAGGGAGGAGGGAAGGAAGAAGGAAGGAAAGAAAGGACCCGGGCAGGAAGGGAGGGGAGGAGGGAGGGCAGGCCACATTTGATTGCAGATTTCCTTTCCAAACAGAAGGAGTTGCCACTGCCCACCCCCCACCAATTTATTCTTAAATCCAGACCCATACTTTCTTTCACTCTCTCAAGATCTAGCTTTGAGACTTTTCACAAAAAGCTCCTTGTTATTGGGGATTTGAAGCTGAGATCCCAATTAGTTGATTAATCACTGAGTTAATCAGGCAATTAGGTGACAGCTGCAATGGAGGCCTGTGGGGACTGGAACTGCCCCAAAACACATCACCTTCTCCAAGCCACTCCTCTACCTGCCTTTCAGAAGAGTCCTGGCCCCCTGCCAGGTGGGCCAGCACCTTCCAGCCCACAGCTCAGAGGGTGCAAGATGGCCTATGAGCCCAAGTGCATGGAGCTGACAAGGCCACTCCGAGGAGCAAGCTGGGAACCCACTAGATGGAGTGGACAAGAGACCTGACCAGGGCCTCCAGAGGTTGTCACACTGACAGACACCAGTCTCAGGCCTTATGACTCACGTGGGTTCACCTGAGAGCACACAGTGGGCACAATATTTCTCAATCCCCTCCATGTGCTCTGGGCTATGACTATAGGGGGAAGAAGTGGGTAAGGGTTCCAGGACTTCAGAACCTTTCCCACCATGGGAGGAGGGACACACCTGAGTCGGTCCCTCATCCTACTGGATTCCCAAGACCCTGGATTCCCAACATGTGACTAGGGCTGGTGTCAGATATGCAAGGAAAGTGGTGAGGCTTGGCAGAGGATGGTTCACACCTCCCTATAGTTGGCATCCCAGGTCGCAGCTCTGAAAGACCCAACAGGAACAGCAGGCATCAAAGAAGCTGAGTAGCAGGCTCAGCCTGTAATCCCAGCACTTTGGGAGGCCGAGGCAAGTAGACTGCCTGAGCCTGCAGGTTTGAGACCAGCCAGGTCAACTTGGCAAGATCCCATCTCTATAATAAATAAAAAATTAGCCAGGCATGGTAGTACATGCCAGTAGTTCCAGCTACTTGGAAGGCTGAGGAGGAAGGATCGCCAGAGCCTAGCAGTTCGACTCTTAGGTGGCCATGAGTGTGCCACTATATTCCAGTCTGGGCAACAGAGTAAGACGCCAACTCAAAAAAAAAAAAAAAAAAAAGAAGTCGCAACTTGGAGTCCTGCACTTCAGCTACCAGCCTTCAAAGGAACTGGCTCCCCTCCCCACCTCAGGGCAGGTAGAACCCCCCACCCCACTCCCTCTTGTCCTCTGGGTGGGAACCAGCCAGTGTCTCAAGGAACAAATCCCAGAAGAGGAAGTATGAGCTACAAAAAGTCAGGAAACAGGAGTAGCCTCTCTCTGAACTTGGAGATGGTCCCAAACAGCCCCAAAACAAGTATAGTCAGGCCTCCCTGCCTCAAAGATGCTAGCCCCAACCCTAACCTTCATCTCCAGCAGAGCCTCTCTGAGGCCATGTGACCACAGATGGACCCAGACTAAAGCCCTGCCAGTTTCTCCATTGGTATGAAAGGAAAAACCATCAAACCCATTTCTTCTCTCAGGCACTCAGAACATTAAATTTTGGGCATAGGAAAACTACCAGAGGGCTCCAGAGGTCAGGATGGCAGATCCAGGCCCACCCCTTGGCTCACCTGCAAACTACCACCCTGCTGTTGCCCACAGAACAAGTCTTCCTGGGAGTTCTACGTGAGTTGGTGGGGATGGGCTGGGGCAGGGGATGGGGCACTATGGGCTGTGTCAATGGCGCATGAGTTCCTCGTCCACGAAGAAAGTTCCGCACACAGGGTTTCACCACAAGTGATTCTGTGTGCAAGAGTTCATCTGATGTCACGTTGTGCACAAAGAACATGATGTCCCTTCCCCAGACCACAGCAGTGACTTTTCTCTGAGAGTCGCACTCCCTGGACTCCTCCAGGATAGAGGTCTCATCTGCTGGTCTGCCAGGCTGACCAGAGCCCATGGTGTCCCAGTAGACAGGCCTCAGGGAGGGGAAAAACAGTATCTGCCAGTTCCTGTGGGGTAAGTGCTCCCACCACAACTGTGCATGCAGTCAGCCAGTGTGAGCCACAGGAACAGTCCACAGACTGTGTCCCCACAGGCAGTGCATGGCCAATAACATTAGTGAACACAAGAGTGAATGGCACCTTCCACTTCAAATATGTTTGACGGCTTGACATAGTCTTTTTTCCAGTTTACTCTGAGCATCAGTTTCCAAAAATGAAGAACTGCTAAAGAAATGGACATCAGTACATTTTTAACCAGTTTCTCCATCAAAAAGTTTAAGGATCTCACTATTACCAAGTAAATAGATTGAGACCACAAGATGAATGAAGGTGGCAACATTCAGATGCTCCCAGAAACCCCCTCACATAGGCTGGCCTGGTCCTCTCAGGATGTTTCAAAACAAACAAATCTAGCTGTCTGCCATTTTTTTCTTTCTGGTGTTTCAAAGTTACAAGAGAACACCCAGCCACTTAGATTTGCCTTTCCAACTTCATCTGTAACTTCACCTGTTGCCAAAGTGAACTGCTATTACCAAAACTGAGAGTTTCCTAGATTCCTGCACCCACTGCTCCCTCGCCTGGGACTCTCCTCCCACCGTGTTCCCAGGTGAGTGCCATGCAGAACCTCCTCTGTTTTTTTCTCTGGGCCCCTCCATGCACCACACAGCATCAAAATCATTGCTTCTTCAGTGGTCTGGCCCATCCAACAGTGTCTCCCCTCCAAGGAGCTGGCCCCTGTGCTCTGGTGGGGCACTGAGGACACCAGACCAGAGGGGCTGGTACATGGCCTGGTGCAGCTGTAATTCCACCCTGCCCCTGCCCTGTGGCCCAAGACTGGGCTTCAAGCATCAGAGGATGTGATTTGTCTCTTCTGGTGGGATAAACATGAATCCCTGAGTCTCCATTTCCCCACCTCAAAAATGGAATAATAGCATCGCCAGGTGATGCTTTCATGAGATTCCTGGAGATAAAGACACTAATGTGAGGACATCACAGAGTCCAGGGCTCAGAGCATCCTGGCTCCTCCGTGCCCCTCGTCTCTACTTCTAATTTACAGCCTCAAGTGGGGGGTGGGAGGTGCAGAGGACATCGTCTTCCTGTTCCACCTTTGTGCAAGGTTTAGGGAGTGAACTTTGGGGCCCTCTCAATTCCCTGATTGTCAGAAACCATCACTCCACAACTGCGTGGTGAGGAATAAGATGGCCCCTGCCTGGATTTGCTCATGGTTCAGTGAGAATCTTCACCCTAAGAAGTAGGAAGGACATAGTCATGGACCTCAGTCAGCTGGATCATCAGCACACAAAACCACTGTGTGCATCCCATCAGTGGAAGACTCAAGATGTAGAACACCCAGTTCTCTCATCTCTGCCAAACCAGGCGGGCTCCAAGCATCTGACACAGAAGGCTTGTCAGATTCTACCAATCTTGTCAGATTCTACCTTGATCCTGGTTTCAGGAACTGTGCTGACAGTCCAGATTCTAGAGCTGAGCTGGTATGAGCACATTCATGTCCCTTCCGTGAGGTTGGAACATCTCATGATAGGGCCAGGACAGAAGTGAGAATGGGCAGAGACAGGGCCAGGATAGACAGACACGTGGCCAGGAGAAAGACAGCCTCCTTAGGCAAAGAAAAGGCTCCTGGGGTTGGGGGGAAAGTAAGTGTTTTGTTAGGCTAAGAAGACCCTGTTTGGAACATTTAGGATGTCTCCAGGGTCACAGGCACATGGGTAATGCCCAGTGCTATTGGAAGACTTCTTTACCTGAGGTCTGCAGCTGTGGTCTCCGGGGGTCCTAGGTAAAAGAAAGAAACAAGGAAAACACATGTGGAAGTTAGAATTTAAAAGGCTCATTGCCCTGACAGCATAAATAAGTAAAACAGCTGAGAGGTCTGTCAAAGACACACAGATGTAATCGTAGTGAAAACTAAACTGTTTCTCCGGGCCCCCGACCCTTTCCTGACTCCCTAGGATGTCCTCCAGGGTCAATGGAGTAAGCTGCTTCCTCCAACCAGGAGGGGTTCCTGACCCACCTCAAGGAACTGAGTGGTACTACAGAGTGGGGCCCATGCTCCACCTGAGGTAGACTCTCTGGGCCACCAGAGCCAGGGATGGTACCTCCTTCTCTGATTGCAGATAGAAGTTGGCTTTTGGCAGGAAATATGAACCACAAGATCAAGCTGGACAGAGAAGAGGACATATGGACCAAGCAGCTGGTTCCTCAGTGATGGGCACTGGCTGTCAAGATGCACAGGGGCCGGCCTGCCTGGGGTAGGCACCCCTGAAATGCTCGGAGCTCCTAGCCACTCCACGAGGTGCAAAGGAAGCTCCTCAGGTGCCAAGGAGGGGAAGCTGGGCAGGGGTTGGGGCTCAAATCCTAGCAGAGTCAGCAGGGCCCCAGGCCCTCCTCCTCCTCATTGCCAGTTCACCCCAGAAACTTTCGAATCCCTGGATTTCCAGGGAGAGAAGGGAACTGGTGGCAGAAGGCTGGTGGCCTTGCCTTTCCAAACAGAATGGTCTCATAAATGAACTTTGCTATGCCCACTCTATGAAGCTAGGTCTGTCTCCACATCTCTGCCCCAAGGCAGGCACCTTGGGCCAAGGACTCCTCAGCAGCCCTCTTAAATGTCAGCTTCAAAGCCCAGCAGGCCTGAGGAGGAGAGAGGCTTAAGAGTGCTGAGATCCCAAGGTATGTCTGACCATGAGTTGTGGGCTTGTTTTCCAGGAAAACTGTTGGGGAAAGTAGCATTTACAGCAAAAGAGAAGGCAGCAGCCAAGGACCTGGACACACAGCCAGCCCCGGCCTGGAGGGGAGGGCGGCACTCACCTCGGAGGGCCTTGGATCGGGTGCGAGCTCGCTTATCCTCATTTTCTAAGCTCATCTGCAAGCAAAAACCAACTGTTATGTCAACAGAAAACCTAAGTAAGCACATCTTGAGTACAGAACCATCAGGACTTCTGGCCATTTTCTGACTCAAACTTTAATGAAAGTGACTTTGTGGTACAGAATGACAGGAATGGGCTCCCAGAACAGGAAAGGCCTGAGGTCAGAAGCAGCAGGTAGGAAGACATGGGAGGTGTTTCTGGGCAGGGAGCACCAGGCTCAGAAGTGTCCCATTCGCATGTCCCAGCCCTTGGCAAGGGGGCCACAGTGAACCCTGCCCTCCTGCTGCCCCTGGTTTGTACCCAACAGCAAGCGCTGAGGTGTGGGACCTGCCCCACTAAACCTCATGAATGTCGGTGTTTTGTAACATGAGGACCTAACAAGGAGCAATACCCACTGCTCACGTGACTGGTAAGTGCCAAGGCACCAGGGCAGATCACTTACCCAGACTCGGCTACCACCAACTGTGCTGGGTCAGCCAACTAAGTTTGACCACAATGTGCCCCCAGAGCATGGTTTCCCACAGACACTTCCCTCCCACTCAGCAGAAGGCTTTAATGCCCCTAACACACTAGGGCCATCCTATTGGAAACAGGCAGTATGGAGCAGCCTCTGCCCACGTGTCCTCTAGCTGCCAGGGTCCTTGCCCAAGCCCATCAGTGTCCCCACCTCCCTATATTCCCTGAATCTGACTAGCCTCCACTGGGATGTTGCCCACTACATTGTCCTCAAGGGAGCCAAGGGAGAGTCCCCAGGAGGTGACAATCACAAAAAAAGATATGCCTGTGCATGACAGTCATAGACAGGCACCCAGGGGCCACAGGTCATCACACAGAATCCTTGTCCTGTGTCACCCATGACAAATCTGGACAAACAGGTAAAATCCCAAACATTTCATGCAATGCAAAACAATCCTATCTCAAGGAGCCAGACCAGGCGGGGTAGGGGGAGCTCCCTATACCCCTAAAGGCCCAGAAGGAGGGCAACCAAATTCACCACCTGGCATCCATAGTCAGGAAGAGGAGGCAGCAAATCCACATCTGTCCCAGGCCACAGACACCAGAGCAGCTAGGGTTCCATGAGGTTGTCAAAGGGAAAGCAGGAGAGTGGGGAAAGTCACAGAAGGAAGGAAGGGAGGCAGGAGAGGGCTCAGAAACCTTGTCTTAAATGAGTTGTATACCCTAAAAGCCAGCTAGAGACAAATGCCTATGGTACCACCTGGGAAGAAAGAAAAAGGAATGCCCCCAATTAGTAAGATGAAATTGTGAAGTGAACCTCTCCTATGCAGCAGCATGAGCATGCAATGATGTATGTGATTTGTTAAGGAAGAAAAATCAAAACCTGGGTAATGTATGCAACCTGTCAACTTGGGCTGTGGTGCTCCATGCTACGAGCCATGCGTGTATTGCAGCCTTCCAACAGAACAGAAGACAATTACCACAATTTCTATTTTTAAAGCAGAGGTTCCCCATGGACCAATGGCTCACATTTAAAGTGAAGAGAGGAGCAGGTGTCACAGGGACCTCATTACATGGATGAGCCTTCCAGTGTCGTCTGCTCTGA
The DNA here is from genome assembly GCA_027257055.1 of Cephalopachus bancanus. Classification (NCBI taxonomy): domain Eukaryota; kingdom Metazoa; phylum Chordata; class Mammalia; order Primates; family Tarsiidae; genus Cephalopachus; species Cephalopachus bancanus. Next base: position 2,910,667 of record JAPVLO010000007.1, read on the forward strand.
GCCCGTGTGCGACGCCTTCCGAGGCAGGGTACACAATGGGGCTGACGCGGCTGATTGCTGGGCTCCTGCATTCCACTGAAATGCAATCTACAGCTTTATTTTTTGTCAGTTTTCCCAAGGAAATTGGCAAGCATTCTGCTAGGTTAAAGCGTGCCTTGGCAATTTGGATTTCCTACAGATAAATTATTCAAAGCACACAGAATATTGAGAGATGTGGGGATGCGTAACGGGCACTGCTTGCAAACTGTGAGCCCCCACTGATGAAGTTGATGGCTATGGTGCCCATTCTGCTGAGCACCTTCCACTCGTGATTTATCTGCATCAAAGGGCCAATATGCAAGAAGTTCTCTTAGGTGCATGTAGCTTTGATTTTAAAAGGGAAAATACTGAACTACTGAAGGAAAAACTGGGCTCTTTAAGGTGAGAACGAATTTGTAAGAGTTAAGCAGCATGGGACACTTTGGTTTCTGAGCTGTTTGAAACGAGCAGTGGAGCAGTGCTGGATGTCACGAAAGCATCTGGGTGAGGCTGTGACAAAATCAGTACCACTCGATTTGCATCATTTTCCTTTTCGAAAGAACTCAAAGCACTTCAGAGATGGGCTTGGTCTGTCCTTCTGCCTCAAAATCATGTGTCCCCACATGGTGGATGGAGAGCCAGTGTGGCAGCAGCCCTGTGCCCGGCATCAGCGAGGCTTAGCCTGGGCAGTTGCTGGGCAGCATCCCCTGGGCCTTCTGTCCTCACCATACAATAACAGCCATGCCCAAGAGAACAGCTCAGTGATGAAAACACAGTAAGACACTTCTCAATTTCTTGCTGATTTTTTTAAAACTTTTTACTTGTTCCAAGCACAAGCCAACCAGGCCCCTGTTCTTACACAGCCCACAAATAACTCATTGGCCTTTCCCCTTGAGGGTGAAAAGCCTCTTTGTTGAGACAGGCCAACCTCACTCCCCTCCCTCACTGCCTGGCCAGTGATGTCTCTCAAGTGCAATATCTGCTCTCTGTTTCTCCAACGCCAACTTCATTCTGCCACCAGGAGCATGTCTTATAACTTGAATTAATATTTCAATAATTCTGCCTTCAATAGAAAAATCAGGAAAACTATGGGGAAGAAGATAACTTATAAATGCAAATATATTGTGTTTTGCCAAATCTATTAACCAGAGAGAATTGTCTCTTCATCTGCCCATTTAACTTGCTTTCTTAGAACCATATAAAAGTAATCTCTTCAAGAGGGTGTTTTTTGCTTTGTTCTGGTTTGTATTTCTTTTTAGTAAAGTCAAGATTACTCATGTAAGCTCTTTTTAAAATACACACAATTCTCACCATGACGTGCTACAAAGACTAACCCCTTTGCCAGACTCATCTGTATGATGCCCTTGCCAAAATGGAGTCCCCTGAGTTGTACATTTACAAACTCAAGAAAAAAAATGCAGTAAGCACTCTCAAAACCTGCCAGTTCCTCTAGACTCATGGGCTACAGTTGTGAGAAATGCACTCAGAACCCAGAAACACAGCCAGTGACAAACCACTTGTGTCTAAAGGGAAATGGGGGATTCAGATTCCAAAGATGTAAGAGTCAGAGACTTTCCATGCTGTACAGAGGGTTTTGTGCTTTCTCCTTTGCCCCAGGAGACCATGTCTGCCCACCCTATTCCCAGCCCAAGTGCGATACACTCATGGTGAATGCCGTCTCTCTTCTCCTTGCTCACTCCCTTACCCTCTCTCTCTATCATCTCTCACTCCCTACTTAGTCCTTTTTTCCTGCTTCCTCCCAGGGCCTTCAGAGCAGAAGATCTCTCGCTCCACCCCCCTCCAACCCTGAACCATGGTCCTGCCCTTCTGCATGCCAGCCCATACTGGTCACAGTACCAAACCTGGGCTGAAGCCTTGCCCCAGCAGGAGCAGGAGGGTGTCTTGGCCCTGAGTGGCACCAGTCTCAACATCTCCAAAGTTTGCCCATCACTCCATGGAGTTGTGGGGTGCTCTGGGGAGAGCTCGAGGGATAGTGGACTATAAGGCCTGAGAGCTGGGGTGAGGTGGGGATGGGGTGGGGATCTGTGAAGGCCTGAGGACATTTGGGGTGGGAGGCACTCCAATCTTGGGAACTGGAAGCATCCTTGGGTGGCTGGCACCCTTCTTCATCTCACTCTCTCTCTCTTATTTTCTACCCTGTGCCTGCTTGTTTCCCTCGTGTCTCTCACCTTGATCTGAAATGACTCATTCATTCATGATGGTAAGGACATTGTCTCTCCTGCAGAGAGATGCTCAGTACATATCATTGAAAGATAGGTGGATGCAGGAACAAATAAATGAATGAGGGCAGTCTGAAACATCTCTGAAATCCTGGAGCTGGAGAAGGTAGACACAAGTAGTCAGAGGAATTCATAGAGACAAAATGTGGGAGTCACGAGCTGGAGGTTTCAGGCTTCCTGACATCACGGGGAGCCATTCACCCCAGCCCTGGGCTAGAGGGGGCAACATGTTAGTGTTTTATTTAATTTAAAATGTCTTACAACAGCCAGCAAAGCTGGAGAATTGGAGCAGACTTACAGACATTTTTTAAATCCTTGAGATTACATGGGTTATACTGTCCCTGTAGGAGGGTTGAGCCTCTTGTGTAATGCTTTTCCTCCCAGAGACCTAGACAAAGAGAGAGTGCATCTATCCACTCCCCAGGGACCATAGGAGGCCCAGAAGGAAGAGGACCATGAAGACAGGGTGACAAGGTGGCTGGGAACTGGCCATCAACCACCCTGTCGGGCCCCAGCAGTACCTGGCTGCTGTCAACACCACATTCAACATCATCTCTCTGCAGGGAGGGATGGGGAGGAAGAAAGAACCATGGTCTGGCTCATTTTCTTCTCACTCATATACCAAGGGCAGTGCCAACTCCCCTGGGGCCACCGTGAAGCCATCATGACAGGTGGCATTCACAAAGATGCCCATTCCCACCTCTAGGGAGATGCTCCACTTGAGGACAAGAGGGTGGCAATCAAGTACTTGCCTTGCTCCCCCTCCCCAAGCATTTCAGTGGGAGTGTTTTCTGCCTGCCTGCATGGCTTGGCCTTCCCTTTCCTTTCCATTGAGCATGCCCCTGCAAGCCAGCTCAGCCCACTGAGCAGAGGTAGGAAGCCAGCTGCCTCAGAGACCTCCACACACATCCTTCTTTCCATTCTCTGGATTTCCAAGACTAAACCACCTGTCCTCACCCCTGTACCCCTCTGCAGCCATCACAGCACCCCCTGGTTCCTTGAAGTGACAGTTCTGTTCCCACCTTTGGGGGACATCTCACTGTGTGTCTGAAAAGCTCCTGACATTCCGCCCATTGTGCAACCTACCTGCAGTTATTCTAAATAAAACAGCCTCCTCCTTAGGGGAAAGGACATCCCATGGGGTGTTATTTAACACATGTCATAAGAGGGTTTCTCTTGACAGCTTTAAACATGAGATCCTGGCTCACTCAACCCCCAAATTAAAAAATTATAGCAATATAACAGACACCCTGGTGAAGCGGCCATATCTGCATCCATCTATTAAATACTCCAGTATAAGTGGAATGTATACCCCCACTCAGGACACGATCAAGCAACATCAAGGGAAGCAGACCAAAAGGGCTACACCCAGTGGCACCTCTCTCCCTTGCAGGAGCCTCTATCCAGTCATCCTTGCCAGAGGCCCCCCCAACCCCAAGTAGTATAGGAAAAAGGACTGACCGAACGCCCATGTAACCCACCTTTTTCTTGATTCTGTAACTCTGAAGTCATCTGCTGAATACTATGCAAATTGGGGCCCAAATATTTCCCTCTTCAAGGTCAAGAAAGTTTAAGAAGCTACTACCAAGTCCTGCCCTCCCTCAAGCACACCATCCCCCAACACCCTTCTGGTAGACCCCTCCAAGGAGTCCTGAGCTGTCCACGTTCCTGGTGCTGAACTCAGAAGCACGTGGCGGCCAGTCAACGCCTCCTGCATGGGCTTTGTCTCCCCCACTGCCTTCCTGTGCTGGCTCTTCACCTCACTCACCTCTTATCTTAGGTCAGTCCCCAAAAGACTGACTCCTTTGCCACCGTTGCTGTGTGATATTCTTGCACTATGGCCACCACTCAGCCCCGGTGCTGTCATCTCCTCAACCCCCGCGGCCAGAAGGTACCACCCGCACCAGACCCACAGTCATCTGGGCACAACCTCTCTCCTTCTCTGGCCCAGTCTTCTTCTTGGATTCTCTACTCAGAGCAACAACTCAGGCCCTGTCTGCCGGAAATAAAGGAAAATGACCTCAAGTGGAGCAGAGATGAAACAGCTAGTGGTGCCAGGAGAACCTGGGTATGGGACCCCAGGCTTGTTCACAGACACTACATTTGCACATCACAGATTGTCCATGGCAGGTTCCAAACCTTCTGAGTTCGTCATGCCTGAGCCATGGGAAAATCAAAATTCTCCTACCCAACCCTGACATGGCACCAAAGAAGCGTAGATAACACTTCACCCAGAGCCCTGGTCTCAAATCAAGTAACTTTCGTGGTTACATGATCTCATGCCTGTGCAGCTCTGTGTGAATCCTCAAGGATAGGCTAGAACAAGGGGAGTGAGGCCAGAAACTCAGTGATCAGGATAAATGATATTTTAATTCAATATTTTAAAACATCAACATAGTGCAAAAAATCCACAATAAATAAAATACCAAAATGTTAAATACAGGATCAATATTACGGACTCTTCCTTGTGTCTCAGGTTCTAACGTGGATTGGCAGAACACTGATAATCCTATGAGAGCCAAAATGTGAGTGGAGGGGCTTAACAAAGTAGTGATAACAGACCCCTTGAAATGTACATTCTTGTCACCAGACTCAAAAGAAACATGTTGGATTTTGTGAGTAAAGTACAGGCGCCCTCAAATGAAGTTCCCTCAACTGCATAGCCCCACCACCACCTACACCCTGAGCCAACACCATCTTGGTAGCCATGCCCTAGGTCACTACTGGACTCTTGCTGGAGAGCATCCACATGTCAAGAAAATGAGAGGTCAGAATCTAGTCTATGGGAAAGTCTGCCCCAAGCCTGTTGTCAGTCCCTACTTCCATCTCTGAGGGTCATCTGACCCCAGAGACCTATCCTCACCCAAAGCATGTAAGTGGGAAGTTCTAAAATTAGAGGGTTGGTGGTAGGAAACAGTGTCTCTGAGAACATGTGGTAACCCAGGGCTTGGGAGTGTTCCTGGGAGGCAGGAAGCCTGGGTCACCTCCACCATGAATTCAGGGCAGGTGTGAGAAGGGCATGCACCATCTGCCTCCACTTAGGGAGACCAAAATAAAACAAGGTTAACAGACCTCAGAGCTCCTGTCAGCAAGGTCTGCTGTCAGACCCTGCAGGGATTCTCACCCTACCCAGGTGAATGCAGGATATATAGAGAGCAGGTTGCTCAGGTCCAACACATGAACCCAGGTGTGATCATGTCTCAAAGCAGGGCTGGCTGAAAGTTGAGACACTGCTGCCACATTCTAGTTGTGATCTACTCAGAGTCGTTTTTCTTCCCTTAACTTTAAAGTGACCAGATCCTTGACGTACCTAGTCCCCATTTACGCTTTGCCTGGCCTGGACTCTGGTGAAGATCAGAGTTCAGAAGTCATCTCTGTGCTTCCTGCCTGGGAGCCAAGGAGAGGCTGTGCACAGGCAACCGTGGGGGCCCGAGACGGGGGCTGCCCTCCAGCACCTCACCTTGCTGTGTCTGCCCAGGATATACCTCGAGGTCCTGCAGCTGCTGGCCTTGCCTCCGTGTGTCCACCTCTGATTCAGCAGCTCACCCCGGAACTCATTTTCTGAGGGTTAAAAAGATACAGGATCAGAAAAAGAAAGCTTGAAGAATGCCAGCCATTCCAGCTCAAGGGAAGAAATTAGAAATGTGGGTGGCCACTCTTCCAGAAAACAGATATGGTCATGGTCTCATGGTTGGTACAGGGACAAGAGAAAATATTTCTCTAATGTGGAGCCTCTTTGGAAACTCCAGCACCTGCTCTCCTCTGCACCGTTTTCCTAGGGCTGGTTCTGTTCTGTGACACGTGCCTTGAGTGGATGATGGTTCCCACTGACATGGGCATTCCAACCAGAGGGCGCTGGGCAAGACAGGTGAGCCTCTCTTTGAGAAGACCTGGAACTTAAACTCTCCAACTTTGAAAATGAACTAACTCATGAGTAATTATTCACATTACAAGTAGATCCTTCTACTTCCAAAAGGATGAACAGCACAGATTCATTTGCAAAAAGGAGGGAGAGAGAGAGAGATTGTTTTGCACAAGTTCTCTGGAGTCCATTGACAGGAATGCGAGGTCCACCTGTGGCCCCGAATGAATTTTGTCTCTCACAGGAGCCCCAGGCCCCGCCATTGCTCTCTGCCCTCGTTTTCAGCATCTTTTCTCACCCTGTGTTTCTGCCTCTCTCCAGAGTAATGTCTCCAGTTAATATTTAATTCCTCACATAAATTCACATGTCTAAGCAGAGGCTGAATGCATCAGCTGGACATGACAAAGAAATGCATTGTGTACCTATTCCCTGCACGTCACTCCCCGTTTCCATGACAACCTGCTTTCTACAACTGCGGCTTTTCAAAGGAAGGTCATTAAGTAACCAGCAATAAAAACAGGAAATGAATATCCCTGCATTCTGCTCCCTGCTTCTCCTAGGAAGTGAGTTTGGATTCTGCTGAAGGCTGGTCAGGCGCACTGTCCTTGCAAACATTACCTTTCTTTTCCCCACATTTTAGATGTGCATCAGCAAATGCTGTTTTTCTCTGGAAATTCACCTCTCCTGGCCCCAGGCAGCCCTGTGGCTCCAGCTGTAGCATCCTCTTGTTGTCTGGAAATGCCTCCATCCCATTAAAGGGCTTCACATTACCTTCCACAGTATAAACACAGAGGAAAGCAGATTTTGTTGTCAAGGAGATGGCATAACACAAAGTCTTCAAAGGAATGAACAAAACCACTAGGATCTGGAACTACGGTGTACACCTACTATGTTCTTCCTCCTCTCTGAGCTGTGAACCAACCACAGATGACCGCTATGGTGACAAAGCTTTGGCTGCATACTCCAAGGCCTTGACTAGAGAGGAGTGAGCTGTGGGACTTTTCCCATAACCCTAGATTTCTGGGTTCCTGGGTTCCTACCTGTCACTGGTCATCAGCACTGAGCCATCATGAGGTTGCTCTAATGGGGAGCCAAGCCTGCCCACCAGGTAATCACATTCTCAACCCTATTACAGGAATGTGGGGAACAGCCCTTAAGAGAACCAAGCGCACTGAACTCACAGGCAGAGGCAGCCAACGGTGTGAGGGGCCCAGCACAAAGGAGAGGCCAGACAGCCACACTCCATGGGGTAAAAGGTCAGGAACACATGTCGGAAGATTCAGGAGGTAAACAAATAATAATTGTTCCAGCCACAAAGTGTGTTTCACACTTTGAAGATGGGGCATGAGAGTGCCCCGTGTGTCTCCTCCACAGTGGCAATGGAAGCTGAGAGACACCTAGGGCCCCAAAGTACATGGGACTCATGTACTGAGCATCCATCCCAGGGGTTAAGAGGCTGCCAGGACCTGTGCACTGGACTGTCGTGCCAGGTTCAAGCAGCATTTCTTGTTCCGGTTACATATGTAAATATGCAGGTAACGGGAGTGGGGCACTTCTTGCTGACAGCAAGGAAAGGACGCAAGTCTGTGCTGTGCTGTGCAGCAGAGTGCACCAGAAGAACTGCCTTCCCAGAGCCAGCTCCCCTGAGTTCTACTCTAGGTCTCTCCCACTTCTTAGAGAAGCCAGGCAGAAATGAACTGCAAAGGGAATTCCAGCTTGGTCTGATGGGAGTAACCAGCTCACTGGGGCTACCCCACCCTTATCCACCCATGGGATTCTGCAGATGAAGCCCCGTGGAATTCTCCATTGCCTGCATCCCTTGCACTCCTGTCCCACGGTCAGCCCTGGGTTCTGCAGCCCTGAGGCCACACATCTGCTCAGGCAAAGCACTAGGACCCCGGGATCATCTGGGCCTCCCAAGAGCTACTCTTGCCTCCCCTAGGCAATAAAGCCTCAGAGCTTCTCTGGGCAAGAAAGCAGAATGGCACCTGCTGAGGACCTCTGCACCACATCTCTGAGATGCAGAGCACACAATTAGTCGAAGCACCTACCCTCAAGCTCAGAACCTCATTGATAAGACCAGGCTCAACCATAACATGATTCTGCCTCCCTTTTCCAGGAAACTTCTTGGCAGCCCAGTAAGGTGTGCCAGGTCTTCTTTGGCCCTCTGGGTCCCCACAGGGACCTGCCTGGGACTTGGTGTGCTCCTCCCAGACAAGGCTCTCCTGTCTGGGAGAACGCTCTGCACAATCAGCACCCCTAGCAGCACATTGAGCCCCATGCACCAAAACAATGGCAGCGGCCACAGGCCACAGAAAAACGCTGCACAGAAATGTAGAAGGGTTCAAAAAGATGCACCTTCCGGACTTTGTGCTACTCCATGGATATACCCTGTGGCATGGCCAAGGGCCCTGAAACTCACAAAGAGCAATGTTGACTTAGGCCTGACCAGCAGGCCACACAACCTCTCTGAGACATAAGTTCTTCATCTATAAAGTGAGAAGGAGATAATCATTTGGAGACTTAGATATGTATGGAAAGAGCCTCGCAGTGAAGGCACGAGGGTGTCACTGTTGTTATCATCGCCACATTTCTTACCAGGAATCTAAGGTGAGGAGGAGCTTTGCATCAAAATGAGCATTTTAAGTTTCTAGCAAGTTAATCTGAATCCCTGCTCATTGATGCAAACAGAAACCTAGACGTCAGAGACCACCACGTCCTGAGCATGTCTCTCAGGTAGGAAGCCCTTAGAAGCAGCTTCTAGCAGTCAGAGGGGTGGCACTGGCTAGGATCCCTCTCTATGGACCTGGCAACTTTGCACCCAAAGCCTTGTCCCCGCATCAGTCCCCACTGCAGCCCCAGATTCACTTTAACAGGGCTCTGATGGGCAGAAAAACTCAGTAAAGCAAACAGGGCCTTTTCAGCCAAGACTAAGGCACACTGGGCCACAGGAAAGAGAGTTGCCCTTCACAAGGCCAGAAACTTCAGTGCAGACCAGGCAGATGTGCAGAGCTGAGCTGCAGTTGATCTGTCCCTCCTCTAATGAAGACCACTTTCTTGAACTCAGTAACATTGTAAACCCAAGGCCAGCTTGACCCAGATCTGAACAGGAAATTTCCAGTGAGAGCCAGAACCTAGGCTGGACTCATCCCTGGCAGTGCTACCCGTCTACCCCAAGGTTTGCCTCTGTCGTCACAGCAAGGAGACCCTCTTGGCCCAGCTCTAACATCACAGCCACCCCCCGTCCCACAACCAGCACACCCTTGCTCCTTGCACTGGGGTCCACTGTACAATCTCACCCCATGCAGACAGCCACATCTGCTGCAATGCCTCCTGGGTCGCCTTGAATCTGGCCTGTGCCAATCTGCCCCAGTGGCACATCCCCTAGGCCTCTAGCTGGGAGTCCCTGTGATGGTCAGCTTCAACTCTCTCCAGCACTGGCAGCCCAATGGTCTTACATTATGTAAAACCTCCCCACCCAGAAAACAGGAAGGCTGAACAAGAGGCCAGGCGATCATGTGGAAAGTCACAGGACTTTGAAGTTTTCACTAGCTTTGGCACCTGTGGTGACCACAGGCTGCCTTTGGGGCTAGGAACCATTACTACCTGCCCTTCAACATGCAAAGAGGTGAAGGGTAGTCATTGAGGGGAGCCCTCATCTCGATTCTTCCATGTACCCACACCCAACACACACTCAGCGGAGGATCTCGCCACCACATCAGTTGGACATGCCAGCCCCTCAGCCCTCCCCTGTCTTCCACAGAGAGTCTTGCCTCCCAGTTAAGCAACCTCTCTTCTGGGCTCTGGATCCCCCTCCTTCCCGCTGTCAATTCCCGCTGTCCCAGGAATATCAGCACTACCCTCCATTCTTCTCAAATATTTAATCACTCTCTTAAACTCTACAACAAGCTTGAGGCATCCACATTTAAAAAACAAAATCTGTCTGGACCCCATACCTTGGCTACCTCTCCACCTCTGCCCTCTTCATTAACCACATTCTTAGGGAGTCAAACTTGCTGACCTTACTCCTCACTCCCCACCGCAGGTAGCTTCCACCAATATCCCTCCATCCAAACAGCAGCCCACCTCACAGGGTGCCGGATGTCCTACCACACATTGCTGCTCTTTGTGTCTGCTTCCTCCTCCTATGGTGAGCACTCACCCTCCCAGCCTCTCCTCCACCACCAGTGCAGGAACCCTCCTGCTCACCTGGCCACCTAGCCATCGGATGTCAGAAGCCCTCTCATCTTCACTCCTTCTCTGCCCACAATATCTCCTTCTCATGTGACTTAGATTTTTCCTCCTCTCCTTCTCAACCATCAACTTCTCATTCCAGAAACCTGGGAGCAGTCCTAGGCCCCAAATCCTATCAATGTCACTTTCTGAATCACACCAAATCTGACCACTTCGGATCTCTCCAGCTGTTTTATTTGCAAAAATTGACAAACTCATTCTAAAACTCATGTGGCAATTCAAGGAAGATAAAACAACCGAAATAATTTTGAAAAACAACCAAGTTGGAAGATCTGTATGTACTTCTCAATTTCAAAACTTACAACAAAGCTGCATGGTCAAGATAATATGGTATTAACAGCAAAGACACACAGATAAGCAAGATGGAACTAAAATAATCCCTTATATTTATGGACAATTGATTTTTAACAATGCAGCTAGGACAATTTAATAGGAAAGAATATTCTTTTCAACAAATGTGCTGAAACAGCTGGATACCCCCAAAAAATGAAGTTAGATACCTCTTATGCAAAAATTAACTCACAATACTTCACAGATTTAAATGAAAGAACGAAAACTCTTAGAAGACACAGGAGCAAAGCTTCCTGACTCCAGGTTAAGCAATGGCTTCTTAGATATAACAACAAGCCGGGCTCCGTGGCTCAGCCTGTAATCCCACGTCTTTGGGAGGCTGAGGTGAGTGGATTGCCTGAGCCCGCGGGTCCAAGACCCGCCTGGGCAGTGAGACCTCATCTCTACAATAAATCAAAAAATCAGCCGGGCGTGGTAGCGCATGCCTGTAATTCCGGCTACTTGGAAGGCTGAGGCGGAAGGATTGCCGGAGGCTGCGGTGGCCAGGAGCGGCCACTGAACTCCAGTCTGGGCGACAGAGTGAGACTCCAACCCAAAAATAAAAGACATAACAACAGAAGCACAACCTATTTTTTTAAAAAAACTGATATATGGGACTTCATCAAATTTTAAAATTTTGGAAGTTAAAATAATACCATCAATAAGGTGAAAAGACAACCCATTCACAAATTCTATATCTGGTAAAGGATTTGTATTTGGAATAAAGAACTCTTACAACTCCATAATAAGACAAATAACCTAGGAATTTACCCAAATGACCACCATGTCCACACAAAAAACCACACATAGGTATTTATAACAGTTTTATTCACAATTGCCAAAAACTAGAAACAACCAAGATATCCTTCAATAGGCAAATGGATAAACAAACTGCTACATCTATGCAACATAGTGTTGATCAGTGATAAAAGGAATGAGCTATCAAGGCCGTGAAAGGACATGAAAGAACCTTAAACACCTATTACTAAATAAAGAAATCATTATGAAAAGGCTACATACTGTATGATTTCAACTACACGGCAATTTTAAAAAGCAAAAACTGCAGAAACAGTAAAAAGATCAGTGGTTGCCAGAGACTGAGGTTGGGGGCAGAGGGTGAGATGAATGGGCAGATCACAGAGGATTTTTAGGACACTGAAACTATTCCGCATGACACTGTAATGGTGGGAACATTCTATTAAGCTTTTGTCAAAATTCATATAACTGTGCAACAGAAAAGTGAACCCTAACATAACAAACAGCCCAATTTTAAAATGGGCAAAGGAGATGAACAGACATTTCTCTAAAGACAACATGTAAATACCCAGTAAACACATGAAAAAATGTTCAACATCTAGTAATTAGGGAAATGCAAATCAAAACCAAAATCAGACATCACTGCACAATGGATGTAACTTAAGAGAAAAAAAAAGACAGCAACGAGTGTTGGCAAGAATATGGAGAAACTGGAACCCCACACATTACTGATGGGAATGTAAGATAATACAATCACTTTGGAAAACCATCTGACAATTAAAATGTTAAACATAGAATTATCATATGACTCAGAAATTCCACTCCCAGAAATCTACCCAAGAGAAATAAAAACATATGTCCACATAAAGCTTTGTACACAACTATTTATAGCAGCTTCATTCACACTCGCCAAAAAGTAGAAACACTCATATGTCCATCAACTGCTAGTGGATGATACAAAATACAATTGCTTAGTATTTGGCAATAAAGAGAAACAAAGTGCTCATACATGCTACAATGTGGGTGAACCACAAAAGCATTATGCTCATTAAGTCAGGAGACCACATACTGCACAGGTCCATACTTAGGAGATGTCCAGCACAGGCAAATTCACAGAAACGGAAAGTAGATTAGTGGTTGTCTAGGACTGGGGGTTGGGGGAAAATGGAGAGTGACTGTCAATGGACATGGAGTTTACCTTTGGGGTGATAAGAACAGTCTAAAATTAGATTGTGGTGATAGAAGCACAGCTCCATAAACATATTGAAACCACTGAATTGTGTCATTCTAATAGGTGAGTTATATGATGTGCAAATTATTTTCCAATAAAGCTGTTTTTAGAAAGCGGCCTGCGGCCAGGCATGATGGTTCACACCTGTAAATCCATACTTTGAGAGGCTGTAGCAGGAGGAATGCTTGAGTCCCAGAGTTCAAGACCAGCCTCAGCAGCATAGCAAGATCCCGTCTCTACACAAAAATAAAAAATAAATTTAAAAAATTAGCCAGCATGGTGGCTCATACCTATAATCCTAGCTCTTTGGGAGGCTGAGGTGGGAGAATTGCTTGAGCCCAGGAGTTTGAGACCAGCCTGGGCAACATAGCAAGACCTTATCTCTACAAAATAAAAATTTAAAAAATAAGCCAGAAGTGGCAGCACAAGCCTGTAGTCCCAGTTACTCAGGAAGTTGAGAGAGAAGGATAGCCTGAGCCCAGGATGCTGTGGCTACTGTGAGCACCGTGAACATACCACTGCACTCCAGCCTAGGTGACAGAGTGAGACTCTGACTCAAAAAAGAAAAAAAAAGTGGCACATACGTGGTTGGTGAGCCACCACTGTGGATTCTCACACAGGTCAGGAGGTCCAGTGGATCACCCTTGGTTCTCTAGCCTGGGTTCTGTGAGCCTGATGCTGGTCTAGCCTGGCCCCTTATGACTACTACTTGACCCCAAACTGACCACCTGGGATCCCAGCACTCTTTCCTCCTGAAAGTCAGGGAGGGCTAGGTACAGGAGGAGAATGGGTGACATGAGTGACAGGCCATGGAAGGCAGGTTGAGGGCTCTTGGCCCACCTCACCTTCCACTCCTTAAGGGTAGTTGCAGCCACACTCCATCAACACAGGCCAAGGGAATATGACGGCTTCTGTGCAGCCAGAAGGCTCTAGCACAGCACAAACTCCCCTCCTGTCTCTGCCAGAGCTATGCATCAGTGTATGTCAGCAATTAACCATGAAGCTGCAGATGCACACCGCTCCACGCTTTGTCTGTACAGGTGCATTGCTGGGGCTTCCATGTCCCAGGACACTACGGCTGCTCCTGCCATAGCTGCCATGGAGTTCCATGGCCCTGGAGACAGCAGGCCTCCTTAGCTTTCATATACCTTATGCAGAGCAAAATTGAAAAGCTGGGCCCTGGAACTGAGGATTAACTTACATCTTGCCATCTGAAAGTGAAAAAAAATTTCCCCACTTTTCATCTCAGTCTCTCATGCTGGTACTCAGATTTAAAGCAAAGCCCAATAAGGCAGAAAGAAAGGGGTTAGGATAAAAACGTAGAAACAATTCAAGGCCTGTACAAAACCATCCACAGGTCACAGCCAACCTTTGATGGGACCACAGCCCAGAATTTCACTCTCTAGATTTACAGAGCCTCTGACACACAAGGCCCTGAGGTCCTGACTGTGCCCCCAGACATGGGAAAATAGGGCTATTGGAATCGAACAGACTCACACCCATATCACATGGCTCTCAGAAGAGGGAGCAGGAGGAGAACCAGGCCCAGCCTCTCTCAAGGTTTGAAGTGAGGTCCCTGCCCTAGTCTGAGAATCCTCAGGGAACAGTTGTTTCTGAGATCATCCCTGACCCATGGGAGGAACCGGAACTAGATGAGCAAATGAACGGTTAAGATGCTCCCTCCATTGGCAGTGTGGACAGTGACTAGAGCAGGAGCAAAAATACAGACCAGGAGGCTAGACATGGACTGTTCAGTGACAAAGGGATGGAGCAGACATGGCTTGGTCCAGGCAGTGACAAGAGAAGTTGGGGAAGACTCAATACCACTGTGTCTGCTTTCCCAATTTGGAAATAAATTATAAAGCCAAAATGAAAAATTCAATAGAAGAGTTGGGAGGTAGAGTCAAAGAAGTTTATTAGAAAAGTGAACTGAAAAACAAACAGATCAGAGATAAGGAGGAAAAGCAGAGTGAGACTTGAAATCCAGCTTGGGAGTTCCATAAAGAAAGAGGGAAGGAAAAGTATGAATTAAACAATGTTTAAATTTTCCCAGAACTAAAAGACATTATATTTTTAGATTAAAAGACCCATTCAGGGTACCTGATCCAAATCTGGGGGAAGTGGGGACCAGTGGGAGAACTAAACTTCACCTGCACGTACACTATTTATGTACCTAATCCTGACTTGGGCCCCATATATTTTAAAAAGGAGGGGGGAAGGCCCATTAAATGAATGAAATAAGACTCATATCCAACCAAGCCCACCTCTATAAAGTTTTAAAACATGAGAAAATAGAAAAGAGACCCTAAAAGCTTACAAAATGGGGAAAAGATCACAAAAGAAACCTATAACCAGAACAGTATCACATTGCTCAACAGCAGCAGGATGTTAACAGACAGTAGAGAAAGAACTTCACAACTTTAAGGGAATTGATTTCCAACTTCAGGACATGTCCTCTATACCCAGACAAAATATTAATCCAAGGAAGTAGCAAACTAAATATACTTCCAGATGTGTACAGTCTCAAAAACATCCCACTGAATACTAAGTAAGGGGATGAGGTGCAGATAATTATCTACAAGAAAGACAAAAACCAAGCCGGGCTCAGTGGCTCAGCCTGTAATCCCGTGCCTTGGGAGGCTGAGGTGAGTGGATTACCTGAGCCCGCAGATTCGCGACCCCCCTGGGCAACTTGGTGAGACCTCATCTCTACAATAAATCAAAAAATTAGCCGGGTGTGGTAGCGCACACCTGTAGTTCCAGCTACTTGGAAGGCTGAGGCGGAAAGATAGCCGGAGCCCAGCAGTTCGAGGCTGCAGTGACCAAGAGCAGCCACTGTACTGCAGGCTGGGCAACAGAGTGAGACTCCAACTCAAAAAAAAAAAAAAAAAGAAAAAGAAAGATAAAAACCAGAAATTTGTAGGAGAAATAACCCTAGTATATATCACTTGACCCAACAGTGAAACATTAAAAATAAATGAAGATAATGTTCAATGCTACAAAGGAATTAAAAAGGTCGCTGTGAGCACGTGAGACAGAGGCATCCAGTTCTGAAGCCATAGGGAGGTCATCACACTCAGGATTGTTCTGTCCCATGAACCCCACAGTCCTGGGCAAACTAACCAGTGAGTCTCCCTAGTACCAGAGCCTGAGCAGAAGAGAGGTGTCCCTACCAAGGCCTAGCTGGGAGCAGAGGCTGAGGCTGTCCCATGGAAGACCAGAGACGCCTGCAGAAAGGAGCCAGCACCTGTGTGGCATGAGAAGGGTATTGGAACAGGGAAGGTGCATGGATCAAACAAGTAAATATATCAAGAATACATTAAGAGTTTCTCACTGTTGGAGGAAGAAGTTATACATTTGGAAAGGTAGCACTCTAGAATGAACTCACTGGGGGAATTAGTAACAGAAGTATCAGTGTGAATGTGTGGTGATCAATATATATTGACGGAGAAATCAACACAGACCTAGGTGTAAGAGAGTGTGAAAGCATGTGTGTGTGGTCATCTGTGTACATGTGTGTGCACACATATACATTTTCCCAACCCTGTCTGCTGAGAGGCACCCAGCAATCAGGTTTCGTGCTTTTTCTAAGAAAAGAAACCAGGGCTCCAGACCCCAGGCAGGAAAGACAAGAACAAGGAAGAACAATGCAGCTGTGATGAAGATACAGGTGGCGCCTCACTGCGCTTCCATTGGCCAATCAGGGACAATCCGAGCATCAAAATAAGGTTTATAGTCTATTGAATAAAATGAAAAATCGTGAGTCTATAGAGATAGCCACAAAAATCAATAAATTGATAGTTTGATGAGGAAGCATTAGTGGGTCTCTGTATCACAAGAAGATATTTCCATAGTTTTAAAATACCTCCCCTCAAAATACTTATTAACTGCAAGAGAAAAAAGTGTGACATTGCCCAGAGATGCTGAGATGCCCCATATAATTCAGTGACTGAGTCAACATTGTCAGTTAAGAGTTGAACTGCCTTCAGGTGCAGGGAGAAGAACCTCACACTTGGGTGTTCCTGCATGACCTAAGTCAAATCGCGAGTAGCCCACATGGAAAGGCATTCTACAAAATAACAGATCAGTGCTCTTCAAAAGGCTCATGAAATACAAGGAATACTGAAAACTATTCTAGACTGACAAAGACCAAGCACAACATGTGACTCAGAACTCCTCTTCTGAACGGCTCTGAGGACCAGTTGACTGTGAAGGTGAGAACAGTACAGTGGGACAGGGTCCTCTCTGTTGGACACCAAGTGTCCTAGGTGATGACATCACATTGGTAACAGATGATTTCAAAACAACGGTTTTGTCCTGTACTTGAAATGTTTCTGGGGGTTTCAGATTGTTTCCAAAACATATTTTGAAAATATGTTTTCAAAACATATTTTGTTTTGAAAATAGGTTTTCAAAACATATTTTGTTTTGAAAATAGGTTTTCAAAACATATTTTGTTTTGAAAATAGGTTTTCAAAACATATGGGGTGAGATGATTTAAGTAACCAGTGGTCAGTGGAGGCCTTTGTGAGGAGAGGCTGAAGCCAAAACCGAGGGGTTCCTAAGGCCCTCCCTCCTAGGCAGGACACTCTACCTTCCACTGTCCCAGATCTGCTCCTGGAAGTCCATGATGTCCATCACGTGCTCGATCAAGGCCACCTCTGAAGCCGGCACACCCCAGTGCAGGCCCCACCATAGGCTCAACCACAGGCCCCAGCTCCACCCAGGGTTTCTCTTTGAGATGGCAGGCTCTGCCCCTGGAGTATCCTTGAAAACTCAGGGACCAGGCACCTGGGAAAGAACCCAGGCCCTAGAGGCTGCCAGTCCCATGGTACTGTGGGGAAGGCAGGCAGCCCACCCTGGACCCCCTCATTTGTCCCCTGCCCTCAACCTTTTCCTGCATCGAATCTAGAGCAGCCCAGAAGCTCCGGGAGGTGGGCGCCCTCTCCCCCCTGGCCACCGGAAAGCCTTCTCCATCGCACACCCTGGAAGGGATTACAAGAGGAGACCCGTTCCCGGCGTGGGGCACCCAGAGGCGGCATGGGCAACCCTCCCCCAGGGTAGCAGCTTTTGGCATGAGACACAAACAAGGCCGAGGGGAAAATGAGGGCAAGTTTTGCTCTCTTTTTTTCTTTTTTATTTTTTTAAGCTGGAATCCAGAGAGAAGTAAAATGAAGACTTGCTGAGTGGCGCAAAGACAGACCAGCTTTTGCTGAGTTTAGGTGAAAATGAGAGAAGGGAGAGGTGGGGGCAGGGGGAGTTGGCAATTCTATAGCTTTGCACATTTCTCTCATTATTTTGCTTCTAAATCAGCCTCGCTGGTACTTTCTCTATTCAATAAAAGCCAAATGCAAGCCATGTCCCTTAATCTCTCCAACAGCAGCTCACTGCTGAGAAAATAATACAGATGTAACTTCCAGCATCATACACTTTCTTTTCCATTTATATGCAAATAGTGACCTTTCACCCAGGCTGTCTCAAAGAAGTGTTTCCTTAAAAATGCAAATAGCATGTTGCAGGCAGTTACTGTGGCTGAGTCTTTCTTATATTATTATCATTATTTCTTTTAACCTTACCAACGCTGTAAAAACAACAGCTAAACTGCTCTGCAATAATAATGACTTTCCAAACCAAATCACAGGATGGGCTCTCCGGGCAGCCTGTCATCAAAGGTTGCCAACAGGGGAGGAAAGCACCCAGCCCAGAGTAGGCAGTGTCCTGGAAGAGACACAGATAGTGTCACACCCATCTATCGCACAGGCACCTGAGAAAGCAGCTCAGCTGTGTGATCAAGCCTCACCCAGGCTGGGTGCCCAGAGCCCGGGGGCACCAAACAAGCCACTCAGCACTGCTCCACATAGGCAAAGACAGGACTTCCCTTCCAAGGCCAGAACATCTTCAGCCCCAAGTGGAGTTTAATGCTGGGAAAAGAGTCCAAAGTACTCACTCGCCTTACCCCCAGGACAAGGAGCCAGAAGGGGTGACTCCAGAAACAGGTGACTCCCAAGAGCCCACCCAGGGCAACAAGAAAGATACTGCATGAGGGGAAGCTCAAGAGGGGAAAGGGACACAAGCACAGTGGGGACAAATGGCACTGGGGGCTCCTCCCCTGCCCTTGACCCTCCTGGCCAGGCCGCAGGTTGGGGAAAAGCCCAGGAAAGATGCTCACTCTGTCAGCCACACCCGCCCACCTGGCCACCTTCTGTGCCTGTGACTGTTGGCCCACCTTGGGGCTCAGGAAGGAAGGAGGGAGGGAGGGTGGCCAGGGAGAACCGCAGGCCCTGCCTCACTGAGCCGAGATCAGAGATACCTTTTCAGACTTATCCATCTGAATCCTGGGCATGGAGAGGGAAGGGGGACACAGAGAAAACAAAGGCAGTAGAAAGCGGCTGAGCTGAGAACAGGCCTGGTTTGATAGACCTGGCCTCTGCACCCACTGGTATTCTAGGCATAGAACAGGAACTAAGGACATGGTCAGAGCCAGCAGGGCTGGTTGCTGGGGCATCCCCCTCACGGGTCTCTGAGAACTCCCTGGAGGATGCATCGGCCTCCCAGGATCAAGAAAGGACTGCTCTGCAATCCCACTCCAACGTTCAACATCCTCCGGTCCCAGAAACCTCTCTTTGTCAGAACTGGCCCAACTTTCCAGGCCAAGGAGAGGAGAAATGGTCAACTCCCCCTTTAAAGTCATACTTGACTGAGGCCTTGAAGACTGCCAGCCAGGAGGAGCAGTCACCATTCCTTTTCAGGTCTGCCCACATCCCGGCTCATCTCCAGTTCAGAAAGGAGAGGTCTTGGGGGATGATCGCAGGGTCTCAAAACCTTCAGGAATGATGGTTCTGACAGCAACTCCCTTTTCTTCCTCCCATCCCAGACTCTCTCTAATTGCAGGACCCCTGCCCACAATCCTGTTTCAGTGGAGAACAAGCCCAGGTAGTTGCTCCCTGGTGAGTTTAACTGCAGCCCCAGCTCCTAGGCTCAGAGCTGCCTCCTCTGCTGCTTTTGAGGCTTAGAAAAATGGGGAAGGGGAGGTATATGCTAATTTACCAACCTGATTGGACAGTGTTCAGTACATGAGAGCCAACACTGAACAGAACTTGGAGGAAACACTTCACACCCAGCAGAAGCACCTGTCCTCTGAGGGATTCTGGGCAGGAAGTGGATGCTCAGCAGAGGAACTAGCAGGAGAGAGCTCAGGGTCCAGAAGGTCATGCCTCTGCACTGCCACACAACTCCCAAAGCCATCAGAAAATGAGTTGGATTCAAATCTTCATGTCAAACCTGATTTGGGTACCTCCAGATGCCAGGGGTGCAAGTTGTTGGCCAAGCACAAAGACTCAGACCCTGGGGGCTGAAGGGAACCCACATCCAGCAGCAGCTCTGAACTTAGAAGCTGCACATGTGACTCTCAGCCAGACAAGCAAAGGCCGTCAGTGTGGGCCGCACCCTAAGGGAAGAGGGGCAGGGCCCAGAGGCCTGGAGCTGATTCCTCTTGACAGGCTCTGGGCAGCCTTCTAGAGGACTGTCAAACTTTGACAGATGCAATTCAAATAACAAATCACTGTTCTCTTCCTGTCTGACCAATGCATCTAGGAAGTAGACTCTCCCATCGCTGAATGTAAAATGGTAGAGAGCTCATCGCTCTTTATCACCCTTAAAAATGGGGGAAAGTGCTTGTCTTTGTGTGTTGTGGGGAAAGAAACAGCTGACTGACCCACTTTGATGTATCAATGACATCATGGCTGGGTTATGGCTCACCAAAGCAAGGAATGGGCGTGGCCTTCATGAAAATAAAGTGAGGTAGCACAAAAGTCTAAATAATCTAGCCAAAATCAAATCAAACCATTTTTTTAAATGACCATAAGAGGTACCTCTTTAGTGTGAATTCATAATCTAACTTTTTTTTTCTTTTTTTGAGTTGGGGTCTCACTCTGTCACCCAGGCTGGAGTACAGTGGCACAGTCACAGCTCACCACAGCCTGGAACTCCTGGGCTCAAGTGATTCTCCCACCTCAGCCTCCTGAGTAGCTGGCACCACACATGCCTGCCACCAGGTCCAGCTATTTTTTTTTAATAGACAAGGTCTTGCTATGCTGCCCAGGCTGGTCTCAAGCTCCTGGGCTCAAGCGATTCTGCCACCAGGCCTCCCAAAGAGCTTGAATTACAGGCATGAACCACCAAGCCCAGCCTTATAGTCTGACTTTGTATCTAAGTGGACTTGACCTCAAATTGCCAGAAGACAAGGCTCAACCTCAAGAAGGAACAGATAGGAGAGGAAAAATTCAGAACTGAATACTCCTTAACTGAGTGTTTAGACAGCTTTTCTTCCCACTGCAAGTTTTCTTCCTACCTCAAGGTCAAAGCTTAGATGCTTCCCTGGCTATGTTCAGCACCATTTTGAAAACCCCATGCACTGTTGAAAAGGAAGCCCTCAGGCAAGCACATGCCTCTGAGCCAAAGTTGGGACAGGATGCTCCTACTTGAGCCAGGCAGGCCCCAGAGCTAGTCACCTTCAGGCTCTTGTAGAAGGCCAGCAGGGACACGCATAAGTCTGATGCAACATCACAGCAGAGTTGCCAAGAGAGGCATTTCAGTCTGAGACACATGAGAGTAAAGGTAAGTAAAGAAGGGGCCCAAGATGGCATCTGTACTAGGTCTTGAAAGAGAAGCAAAAATTCAACTGCAGGAGACGGGGAGGTATGTTCAGGGACCTTGGGGAAACCTGGTCAGGGATGGAGAGAAAGGTTGAGAGGCAGGCTGGGGATGGGCCCAGGGCATCTCCAAAGCTGTGAGGAAGGAGCAAAGAGGGCAGCAAAGGTCCTACTGTGGTCTGAGGATGACCCTCATAGCCGTCTGAGGCATAAGGCAGGAAAGCAGGATAAGGCTGGGCGGGGCTGTGAGGGAGGCTCTTCTGGAAGCATTTCCAATCTCAGGTACACCACTCACCTGGGAAGCTAATTAACCTCTCAGCCTCAGGGTCTAGCACAAAATATGTTACTGAGAGTTAAACGAGTTAACATAGTTCCAGACACAACGGTTAAAATAACAAAGTCAAAATGTGTTTATTTGGCCCTCATGACCTAAGTCATATTTTCAGTTCCATTTTATAGATAATTGCTCGATCTCAATAAGAATGATGTTAAGTAATTTCAAGATACTGTTTCTTCCTGAACAAATCTTTGATAAGAACAGAATATGTGAGAAATGAAACAATTCCAGTGCTAACCATGACTAACCAATTGTTCAGTTAGCAGTTTGGTAACTGAGCAGGTCATTTGGAACCGCCTGGGACAGCTGATGCCCTGGGAAGCCCCAAGCCGAATGAGTCCTTGTCCCCAGGCTCGAAGTCTCATAAAGAACAGGCAGCACCTTTGGTTAGGAAATACTGCCACAGAGAACAACTGTGAAGCTGTTTTATTTTCAGAAATCTTACAAATCCTGTAGGTGTAAAGACCCAAGTGCTTTGACAATTCAAGTCAGCAAGGTGCACGCAGACATCAGGGTTGTGGCTTGGCACCCTCACAGCTGTGGGTCTGACTCACAGTCCAACCACTCCAGGCACATGCTGCTGTGGGTTTGAGCTCTGGGAGCCACAGGGACCCTCTAGATCTTCTCAAGCAGGTCTTTAGGCACAACAGGCATCCAAGCTCGTGTCCTCCTCCTCTCAGGCAGGGGCAGGGCAGAGTCCAGCAGCTCTGGCAGAGACCTGCAGGGTCCAACCCAAGTGAGAGACTCCGCAGCCCTGCCCCAGGCCCCTCTTCTCACACTGCCCCTCTGATAGGTAGATTCAAGGCAACAAAGTGGGGGGGAAAGAAGAGGACCCAGATGGCTCCTGCCCAAGCCCTCAGACCAGTGCTAAACACGACGGAGGTGTGAAGCCAGGCGTGAGTGAGGTAGGGCCCAGCAAGCTAATCTGTCAGCAGTTCAGGCCATATGGCACCTCCACTTTTCCTCCCCAGCATCAAGATCCCACGTGCTCATTCCCACCTGGCTAGGCCACCTGACCCCTGCCGAGTGTTGCGGCTGACTTCCTGACCATCCCCCAGGCACCCTTCTGGCCCAGGCCACACTCTCAAATATACCCCAAAGCACAGCAGACACATCCACACAACTCTGAGCAACCCCAGGGCAGACCAACACACTCCAGCTGTTGCGCACAAAGTCATACTCCTGAAGTGGGGCTGTGAGCTGAGGGTCGAGTGCCTGGGCCAAGGGATGGCAAGAAGGCTATGGACGCCTGTACCTGTCAGACATCCTCTCCCTCTCCAAGGGCTGAGCTGATCTATATTGGGACAGATGAACTCGGCTGAGGCAGATTAGAACATCCTCTGAGTTACTTTCATTCCTTCTGATTAAAATAGCATTGCATTTTTTAAAGTGCAAACCAAAAATGAAAAAGGGAGGAAGCAATGGGTGAAATGCATCTTCTCACAAGAAGAACATACATGCTCCTAATGGCATTAACCAAGGGAGCCAGGACTCTGAACTGGTATCGGACTGGTTCCAGTAAAACTGAAGATAAAAGGAAGACATTTTCAAACTACGCCTTCTACTTGCAAGTATTTATTAATCTATTCTCTCTGAAGCAGGCTCAGTGGAAGCCTGAGATCAAAAACATTTTAATTCAGGTGAAAATGCTTCTAACTAATTTTTGTTTTGAGTTTTTTTAAGTGACATTTGGGGAAATTCTGTCTGAAAGAAAATATGCTGGAAACCTCAAAGCTGTGAAAGCTCATTCCACCCTGAAGCTTCCAGCAGACACCCTGGGCTGGGCAGTGGGCTGTCCCCGGTGGGGTGTCTGGAAGCAGAGATGGGCCCTGAGGTCTCTGAGGAGTAGAAGCCAGCAGGGGAGCCCCTCTATTCCCTTCCAGGAAGCTTGGTATTTATCCATCTGACTAACCTCATAGTGCTGATTCCCAGACTACTTTCCTGTAAATTCACACCATAAAATTCCCGTTAGAGTTACTTCTGCAGACAGCTAACATTCAGTTTATTCATGAGTTGAGTTCCCAAGGAAAGAGTAGAGGAGGAGAATCCGAGACAAGGAGGATGGAAGAACTGGGGGGAAGTGGGAACAGAAAAGTTCCCCCCAAAACCAAGTACCCCACTCAGCTCTGCTGCCCAGCCTTTTGCAAGAGAAAAGTTGACAAAGGTGGGCTTAGGGCAGAGCATTGGGACAGGCAGAGCATCCACTTTCCAAGATGCCTGAGTCACATGCAAATCTGGCTGGCCATCCAGTGCCTTGCCTGTTCCCAGAGCAGGTAACCAATGGCAGTCCCCACCCCTGCTCCACCAGCTGGGCCAGTTCCCTGCCTCTCTGTCCACTCCAGCCCAGTCCTGACTAAGGTGTTTCCATTGCTCCTGGTCCCTCAGCCCCAGCCCCAGCCCAGGCAGGGGAATTGGGCAGACCCAAGTCCCGCTCACTGTTTTCCAAAGTAGATGTGCCTTCTGCACCAAGTCCATCCAGGAAGAGCTCAGTCCCTACCAGCCTGACCACCACTGTCAAGCAACTGCTGGGGGCCCAGGATGTCTTTCTAGTGCTCTGTCCATTCACAGGCACCTCTCCTGCTCTCTCTGCCCAGTGCTGGGCTGTGCAATCCAGCACTCCAAATGGTCCTGCCACCACTAGGGTGGGCAGCCCCAGGAGGGTGGTCAGCCAGGCTCTGACTCTGGCCTCCCCAGTGCACCATGGTGCTGGTCTCCTCTGTCCCCACACCACATACAGCACCAGCCATGTCATCGTCTGCACATTCAGTAACCCTGGGCCAGAGGAGGACAGAGGATGGGGAGGTGCGCTCCAGGCAGCACAAGGGAGAGTGCCCACCACAGCAGCTAGGGGACAGGCCCCACCGGCACTGCTGCAAGTCAGCTGCCTGAGCCGCGCAGCCTGTGCAAGCACACTTTCTGCCAGCGTCTCTTTGGCATCTCCAGGCACTACCAGGGCTTTCAAGTCAAGGCTGCCACAACCCCTAGAACACAGCCCCCTTGCAGCCAAAAGGTTAGAAGAGGTCATCCCAGAGTACGTTCTCCCCACTGGGACAGGCACCAGGGGCATTTTAGGCAATTGGTGACCACTACCCTTGCTGGTGTCTTCTAAGAGTAGTCAGAGCATTGGCTCCAAACACTGGGGGCTGCCTCCTGTGGGCAATGCTATGATCACACGGGCCCCCTGAGCTGCACTTTAGAAAGAAACAGCCCCAATCCGGGAGGAGCTCCCAGCCACACCTGTGCTCCACTGCCCAAGGGGCTTGGTGCCCAGGCTGTTTGGGGAGGGAAAGGCCTCCATGCCCAACTCTGCATGGCTCCTGCTCAGCCCCCTGGATCAGCAAACACCCTTTGAGGTTCAGCACCACCCAGGTGCCCCTGCAGGACAGGGGCACCCTGTAGGAAAAGTTCATAAAGCTGCCTCCTCTTTGAACACAAACTGCCCTCTAAGTTCTGACCCAGCCTCTTCTGTACAAGGAACAACCACTGAGGGGGACAGGGAAGCTGCCACCACTGATGGCAGCTTCCTGGCTAGGCACTGGAAGACTCCAATCCCTGCTGCTCCCCCACTCTTTTGTTTACCGTTAATTAACAGGGCCATATGGAAGGAGGTGATAATCACGGCCAAGGACCAATGGGGGGGAGCCCTGGTGGCTGGGAGCCTGGGGCCAAGGGGAGTCTTCCCCAGCCAGCCCTGGATGAGGACACAGCACCCCCACACCCCAGGCCAGAATGAGACAAGGCAGGTTCTGCCAGCACTTACAAGAAGTCAGCAGAGCACATCCCTCTGTATCCAGCTGAGCCCCCCAGGTCTGCCTCAGTACCCCTCTTACCTTTTGTTCACTATCCTCAGAGATGTCTTTGGGTTTCTCTGTGATTTTTTTTAAGCCACCAGGGTAAAATTCCCTACCTCCCTCTTTCAAAAGGACAATTAGAATCATACTGTCATTATTATTGTTATAGTGACACACTCAATGCTCAAGACCAAACTCACATGCAGCCACTGAACTCCCCCCCAGATGTTTTGTTTCAGAAATTAAACACCCAACTTTACCAGCCAATGATGTCCACTGATTCAAAGGTGATGCTGAGACAAGAAGGGCCCTCAGTGACTCCGAAAGAGCAGTGAGGACCCACCACATCAAAACACAAAGCCACTCCGGCACTTGTTTATTTTCCCAGTTTATAAAGGAGAAAGTGAATTCAATGGACAGAACCAACGTCCGCAGCCCCAAAATTAAGAGCAATGGCATTGAGGCATTCAATGCTCAAACTGACTTCTTAGTCAACCCTGATTTTTAGTTTTAAATATGAAAATTCAGTTACCCTAACACCATAAACAA
This sequence comes from Cephalopachus bancanus, assembly GCA_027257055.1. Lineage (NCBI taxonomy): Eukaryota > Metazoa > Chordata > Mammalia > Primates > Tarsiidae > Cephalopachus > Cephalopachus bancanus. Next base: position 2,936,686 of record JAPVLO010000007.1, read on the forward strand.
TCACACTCCACAACCCCACGGCCACATAACGAGAAGAGGAACAGCTGATATTTACTTCTGCACATCTATCCCACAGACACATATGCCCTCAATATTGCTCCTTAAGTTTAGAAATATATGAAGCACAAAAACGAAATGTTCACATGAGCAACCCTACTCTGTACCTTGGGTGGGGGTCACAGATGAGATACCCCAGACTCTGAGACCCTGCTTCAGAGAGGTCTTCTGCTTAAGGGACCAGCATTCTCCACAGGCACGGAGTCGCTGGGTCCCAGGGCTGCAGACATACCCGTTGTTCCTCTCCCAGAATTGCGCATAAAGTTTCTCTTCTTGATACACACTCCCCCTCCCCTAATGTCTCCTCTGTCAGACGCACAACATGTCCCCTAGAATCTCAGAGGAGCATGGAGAGACAGAGAAACAGGAAGAAAACAGCACACAGGCAGACCAGGGAGGAGAAGAAACCCTCGGTACTCCAGAGCAGTGTTAAAAAGCCATCCCCAGACCTGCTTTTCCTGCAAAGAAAGCCTTCATCTTAGAAATTAACTCTGCCCGCACCCTCTCCCTGTCTCTGTTCAAGGGGAAAAACCAAGCATTGGGTGTCTGCCTTTGTCAGAAAGAACATAACATTGACTTACCTTTCCCCACAGCTATTGTCTGTCCTCTTTCAAAATGACATCACGGAAAGCAATCATGAAATTTACATGGGGGGTGCTGGGTGGACTGGGGGGGAGGAGAGGAAAGGCAGCTGCCTCGCTCACAGCGGTCACATGTGGGGAAGCCTGTGTGCGGGTTTCAATTAAATATCTTCTCCCCTTAGTGTGCGAACTCCTAAGCCAGCTAAAGGCGATGTCTCATTTACTTAATGACCGCTCTCATTAGCAGCGGTGGCACGGGCTGGCGGAGGAGGCTCCTTTGTAAATACGCTACCCATGAACCCTTGGGGCTCCAATATATCTGTTTACTCTCTGAGGTGAAATAAATTTACAGTATAGCATCAGAAAGATGGATCTGCTGGATTGGGGGTGAAAGGCACCCCAGGCTGGGGGTCCCCTGTCCCCTGTTCCAAGCCTCAGCCTACAGAAGGTGCCTATGTTTGTCCACATGGACTCATAATCAATATGCAGCATGATTGAGTTTTTTTTTAATGCAAAACACACAAAAGGGCAGAGTGCCTTACAGCCTCCACGTTCACCCCCCTCTGCTTTCTCTGCCAGTGGTTCAGTCCAATAATTCCTAATAGCAGCAACCGGAATGACAGATGCCCTGGGTTAGCATGGCTACAGCGAAAGTACTTTACAATATTTATTGGTGGTTAGGAATATGACCTACCATCATAAAGAATGGGCTGCAGAATTTATTACTCAAATGAACCAGGAGTATTACATATTGGTTCATCTGCATATTCAAGTACCAGCGACTTAAATGGATATATATTTTTTTATTTGCATAAAACATACCTACAGCCACAGACCAAAAAATAAAGTCATGCACATAAAGAAAAGATAAGGAAAAGAATTTTTTCCGTTGTCACACATTCCCTTTTTGCTTTAATTTTGAACATAATAAAACCTTCCCAAAGAGAACTTGGGAATTCCTGAGGAACCGGCATCCTACCCACTAAAAACATTATGCTTATTCCAACCAGAGGGAAGCACACTGCTCAAGTTTTCTTTTCTTTTTCCTACTCTTTTTAAAACTGCCTGAAACAAGCTATCCAATGAAAATCAAGAAGAGAAAAATCCATAGCACACACAATAGAAGTGCCCACCCACTCTTTGCAGCCTGTCTGCCTTCTCATCTGGCAGTTTGTGGGTTTTTTCCGCATTTAGGGATAAATGTGGGAATTCCTCAGTAAGAGTACCTAAGAGCCAAGATTTTCATGTTTACTACCTAAGTCCCCTTCTTGTGCTCATAAAACAATTGTCTGTTATCATAATGAAGATGTTAGAAACTATAATGTGAAACACAAGGATGAAAACTGAATTTCAGATACCTGCAAAAGCCAACTGGAGAACCAGTAAAACTCGTGTCTCCGAAGTTCAGTGCAGAGATTTCAACAGACAGTAAATATCATTTCTTGGTAAATTATGCAAGAACACAATACTGCCAACTTAATTAGCACTAGAGGGCTCAGGCCACCAAAAGTGTAAATGAGACAGAACTAAAAATTTCACTTTCTCTAAAAGAGCATGTTTTGAAAATCTTAGTTGATTGTTTTTGACACACAGTTTGTGCTCTATATATTACATGTAAACCAGTAAACCTCACCCAAAAAAGCTACTATGTTAGATTCTTATATACACACACATTATTCTCAACAAATAAAACACAAAATGCATGCGGGGTAATCATTTAGATGGAGCAAAAGGAAAAAAATGCAAGCCAGCACTGGTCAAACTGAGGATGAAATATTAATTAGCCAAATGAGAACTGTTTGAGGTTTCCACAATGACTGCCTACCATTTTTTTATTCTTTCATAAACTCATATCCATTAGCATAAAAGGACACATTCAGCTGAGAGCACTCCTGAAAAGCCATTTCTATCTCCTCTGGACATGTTGTGAGTGCAGGGATGTTTTACATCCCAAACCTTCAGTATTTAGAAATTCTATTAAACTCTTATCGGCAAGCTGCAGGCTCCAGGCAGCCTTGCAGGCCATTGTTCCACAACGAAGATAGCATCAAAGGCAGGGCCAATGCTGAATCAGCCATATTCCCCAACAATGCCCAATGTTTCATGAAAGCCCTCTAATTCAGATATGTAATAGTCAAATGGAAGAAACAACAAAACGGAGGTGACAGCAGGGAGAAATCAATATGTGCAACAGAAAGACCTCATGGGCCATGATCATTTTTTCAGGTAATAGAAATTATACTTGAGCAAACTTAAGTCTTCCGGCATTTCACATTTTTCCCTTTGAACGATCACGGTCCTCCTGAGACATGTGGCTCTGCTGGTCAGAAATGGGGCACCCAGAACCTAGCTGGGGCTGCTGGTGAGAGCATCCAGGATATGCTTGGAAACTTAAAATCGGGGCCTTTCGGCGGAGCCTAGAGAGCCCTAGGCGCTCCCACTGGGAGGCTGAAGTTGTATGAGCAGTTTCAGAAGATGGGTCTTGATGAGCAGAGGTTCAATATCTATAGCTGACACCACCAAGAGAACAAAGGAGTCAGGGGAAAGAGCAGGGCAGAGGAGGAGTTCGCCGGCAAGTTTCTCGGATTTGTTTGCTTCTGCTCAATCCCCGAGAAGGAGCCTGAGCGCTGGGTGGATCCGAGGCCTGATCAGCACTTCGGACAGCGCTCCCCCCTCCCGTCTCCGCCTTTGTTCTCGGCGCCAGAAGTCTGGAGTTCGCACCAGCGTTCAGCAGGCGCTCCGCTCAGAGATGAGAGAGGCAATTCCAGACCCAAGGCTCCCAGCCCAACAGATCCCCGCTTGGAAATGACAACAGCAAGTATAATCTAAAACTCTTTTCTTACATCAGGTGAAAATTTGTCAGGATTTTTCTACATGATAAAAACATTTTCTTTCCCAGAGCTAAGCATGGAGCACATTGTTCCTTTAGATTTTATTTCATCAAAATCTGTGGGGAAGTCTTATGTAACTTTTTAATGCTATGTTGGGGAAGACCCACAGGGAAACATTCCCGTCTGATTGGTGGGTCCTCAGACTCCCCACGGGGAGGAAAAGGGGAGATTTGCAAAACCAAACTTGCGGCTGCAGTCGCACTCGCTAAGAAAGTGCTTTGTGTGAGCTGGGGGAAGCAGGCTTAATGATCGCTTAGCTGGTAAGATCATTTCAAATAAAGTGTAATTACTTGTGCAAATCTGCACACAGACATTCCAAGTGTCAGTTCATTTGCTTCATAAAAACTCTTTCAAGTAATTTTGGTCTAAACTTTCTGCATCTGTAATTGGCACCACCTTCTCCGGTGACCAGCTGGGGGTGAGGGTTTTCTTGTTTCCTTCTGAAAGCTTCCCCGCAGATGGGCGCCTGCCTTAATGCTGCAGACGACAATTAGGGCCGTTGTGTGCGGCCGGGATGGTTAGCATTAATATTGTATAGAACAGCTGAGGGCGGGGGTGCTGCCCCAGGCCAGCCCTGGCAGATGGGGCAAACAAAACCAGGAACCACTCTTAGCCACACTCTGGGCTGACTTTGTGTGCTTGTCTCACACTCATACAGACACTCAGAGATATTTGGCATCAAGCTCATGGGTTTATCTCTCACACACGCACGCACGCGCACACACACATGCATGAACACAGAGTAACTTTGAGTGAGATGAGAACACAAGCAGCAGCAGCCTCAGCCAAAGCCCCCTTGCTACAGTATGTCCCAGGAGACATCTGTCACACACAGATTCTCTCCACCCGCCTTCTCAGCGCCTCGCTGCCGGGCCAAGGTCTCCTGACACCCACTGGCAGCACTTGCCTGCTGGGCAAATCTGATGGGCAGGTAACTCAGCAGGAAAGGGCCTGGCTGGCCTCTATACACACCCTGCCTACCACCCTCCCACCTCCAGCCTTCCGCAGGGCAGTCTCCACTGGGCTTTGTGCTGTCAGCACTCCTGCAAGCCACAGGATCTGCTGGAGGGGAGGCAGCCCTTTCCGAGGGGCCTTGGCTGTTGTTCAGGAGGGAGCATGTGTCTGTCACCTCCTTGGCTGCCCAGAAAAGAGCACTGAGCATTGAGGAGGGACACACACAGCTAATTAGTCCCTCTGGCATCTTAACGGAGACATGTGAACAGGCCGGGGGCAGGGGGGGGACCGGGGTTGGAGGTGGTACGCACCCAGAAAGGTCCCACAGAGCGTCATCCTGGCCAGGGGGTGCACCTTCTCTCCAGGGCCTGGACACACATCACTTAATGCTGGAAAAAGTTGCAGCATAAAGTTGTGTCCCAGTGCCTTGGGGAACCCCCACTGCCCCCAGCCAATCAAGACCAGGGAGTAGATCATCACAAATTGATGCCCTGCGGCCTGCCAATGGGCTGCCTTCCTTACACAATGGGCCTCTGGACCCAGACAATGCCCCCGCCCCCCTCAGGGGCCAGGGAAGGGGAGTGAGGTAGGCAAAGATGGCCCCTCCCACACTCACACACTGACAGTGAGGAAGGGGAGGGTCTTTCCTGGAGACTCATCCCTTCCCCCTACTTCCGCCCTCAGGTGGCACTGAAGGCGAGTTTTCACTTGAAACCTGGCAGGGAACCAGCAGGCTGAGCAGGAGGGGTCAGGTCTGGCTTTGAGAGGGCAGGCTCTTGAGATCCCTCAGCTGTGGTGACTCCTCCCACCTGTTCCTACACAGAAGTTAGGGGAGAAAGGATGGGGGAGATAATGTGGAGGGACCTAGACCCTCTATGACCTCCTGAGGCCTTGTGGGCAGAGAGGGTGGGGTATGCAGGGAGGAAGGCTGGGGGGGAAGGGGAGGGAGGGAAATGACTGGAACCAGCTCCATCCAGACCTGGGGTGGGAAGGGATGAGGTATGTGCAGGTAGGCACCGAGGCTGCCTCTCTGGGATGATTCCTTGTGCCTCACCCTGAGTCCACTACCATTTGCTGCCCATTGCAGCCCTTTGACAACACCTTAGAGCCTGGCTGTCCCCTTGCCTGGATACCCTCAATGCTAGGGGAAGCTCTTGCTCACCCCAGGCAGCTCCAAGTCACCTCCTGGTCCTCAGTGCTGCCAGTGTCTGACCTTGACAGGATGAGCCTGGTGGTGCTGGCTTCTTGCTCCCATCATTTGGTCAAATCCAGGCCAGTCCCTTCCATCCTGGACAGTATGGCGGGAAAGGTGGGGAGTATGAGGGATTCAGAACTTCAGAGGAGGCAGATTTGGATCATGGCCTGCCTCTCATGGCTGTGTGACTGAGAACAAGCCATGTATCCATACCTGCAGCGAGACCACCAGTGAGTGCCACTGGGTGCCAGTGAATGGTCAGGGAATCCCAAGGGGAGACTGAGAGGCCAGGAATTATGCCTGAGTTGGGATGCGTGCTGGAGAAGGGCCAGGCTGCTGAGGTGGTAGAGAAATAGGAGGCCACAGAGATGCCAGGGTGGGTCGGAGCCATTGGGAGGGTAGCAGTGCTGCAGGAGCAGGTTTGTGGGAATTGCTGCCTCTGCTTGGAAGTGTGACCACCTTTTAGTCACCAATTGACACTCAATGAAGATGTCCTTCTGAGTCTGAGCTTGGGATAGAGATTGAGCTGGAAATAAAAGGTGAGTCATCACATTTACAGCAAAGAACAAGGAGGTGAATTGCTGAGAGGCTGGTGAGAGGACAGGAAAGAAAGGGGGCAAGTCCAAATCGGGTGGAAGAGGGAGGAGGCAGATGGGGGAGATGGAGGGAGAAGGGTCAGATGGGAGGAGGGGCAGAAGGGGGAGAGAGGCAGATGGGATGGGGGCAGATGGAGGGAGGAGGGACAGATGAGGAGGACAGATAGATGGGAAGGAGAAACAGATGAGGGAGGAGGGTCAGAGAGGAGGAGGGACAGATAGAGAAGGAGGGGCAGAAGGGGGAGGGAGAAGATGGGGGGCAGGTAAAGGGAGGAGGGGCAGATAGGGAAAGGGGCAGATTGAGGGAGGAGGGACAGATGGGGAAGAGGGGCAGATGGGAGAGAAGGCAGATGGGGGAAGAGGGGCAGATAGGGGAAGGAGGGGCAGATGGGGAGGAGGGGGCAGATGAAGAAGAGGAACAAATGAGGAAGGAGGGGCAGTTGGGGAGCGGGGGACAAACAAGAAAGGAGGAGTAGATGGGGAGGAGGGGTAGGCAGATGAGGATTGGAGGGGGAAGAAAGGGGGAGGAAGGGGCAGACAAGTGAGGAAAGGAAGGGACAGATGGGGAGGAGGAACAGATTGGAGAGGAAGGGGCAGATGGGGCAGAGGGACAGAGGAGCAGATAGGGAAGAGGCATAGTTGGGGAGGAGGGGTAGACAAGAAAGGCGGGGCAGATGGGGGAGAAGGTGTAGACAAGGGTAGGAGAGGGCAGATGGGGAAGAAGGCAGATAGAGGTAAGAAGGGGTAAGAAGGGACAGATGGGGGAGGGGGAACAGATGGAGGAGGAGGGGCAGATGGAGGAGGAGGAGCAGATGGAGGAGGGGCAGATGGGGAGGAAGAACAGATTGGGGAGGAGGGGCAGATGAGGGAGGAGAGTCAGATGAGGAGGAGGGGCAGATGAGGGGAGGAGGAGCAGAAGGGGAAAGAAGAAGCAGATGGAGGTGAGGGGCAGACAGGGAAGGAAGGGCAGATGGGGGAGAAGGAGCCGATGGGGAAGGAGGAGCAGATGGGAGCAGGAAGGGCAGATGAGGGTGGAGGGGCAGACTGAGGCAAGCAGCTTCAGATGCTTCTGGGTAGAAGACCAAGTGTCCCTGATGGGCTTTTCTTTTTCTCCTGTCAAAGGTGCCATCTGTACTTAGAGAACTGAGGTGTTCTGGGTGGGTTACCAAAGCTCTGTGACTCAGTTTCCCCACCTGTGAAATGAGGGATGCCAAACAGAGCCAGCCTAGGTTGGCACTGAGTAATTGCCTGTGTCTCCCATCACTTCCTACCCTCTGCCCCCCACCACGAAGAATGTCCCAAGATCTGGGGTCCCTCTCGTACCACAGACACCAGACACCATTTGCAGCTCCAAAGTGCTCCAACTAACTGGAACTCCTACCTTTAGGGCAAATGCGCTCCTTGAATGGAGTTAATTAATACTGATTATTTAAAGTCACAGGAAATACTTGTGCTTTCTTTTGATAGAACCAGCCACCCAGCATTCTTCACATGATGAAACCACATGGACATATTCAGATTCAGCTAGGCAAAGTCAGGCTCTTTCCTGCAGGTCAGCTGAGGAGGTCCTCAAGGCCCCTACCTCCACCTGACATGTGTCCAGGGACCCTCAGGACCTGGTGTGGACTGAGTGGCATCCACCAGACAACCTGTGGGCCCCTCTGGAATTTTGAGCATTGGCCTCAGGCCACCAGCCCAGGCAGCTCCCCTCACACCTGTTCCCTCAGGACAGGGCTCTGGCTGTTAAAGGTGGCAGTCACCTTTAACAGCCACTGAAGGGTGCTGTGCTACCACAGTACCTCCTTGCCCTCACCCAGAAGCCTGGGTTGCAGCTGACCCAAGGGAAGCCCTGTGGATACCACCCACCACAGCAGGGTCCCAGCACACAGCATCACCTCAGCTGAAGTGGACAGTGACCAGAGCTGTGCTTTGTGACTTGGGTAGAAACCCCAGCAGGTGCAGGCAGGAAGCCCTCTGTCTGCCCATGTGGCTCCCCTACCTGCCCTGCCATGACCCTGGGCCTGCGTGGGCCTCTCAGAACCTTGGGGCCTCAGCACAGTTCAGGGCTAGAGACCCTGGACTTCTCTCTGCCTTGGTTGCAGCCTCCCCTTCCGAAGGCTTGAGGGTTCCAGAAGTGAAAACTCAAATCATGACAGGCCAGCCTGCTGCTCAGGTATAGAGGAGGACACCACCTTGAAATGTGCCATCCTACCAGGTGGTGGGTTGAGGAGATCTGACTGGGGCTCTGAGCAGTTTGATCTGGAACACAGAAGCCTCTCTGAGGACCCCGGTCCCTGGGCCCTCAGGCCTCAGAGGGGGCCCAGTCCTGGGGTTTGTAGGCAACTCACAACAGATGCAGCAACAGCTCAGGCTCAGGGACAGCTGGGGTACAGGGCTCAGCAGGAGAAGGCAAGGTCACTGTGGCTGCCATGGAACAGGAGAAAAAGTCTCCCTACAGCACAAGCAATCTAGGCCAGACCTCAGGAAGAACTGGAAGCAGTTCCAGAGAGGGGCTTCCTTCCCATACCCCTGCAGTCAAACTGGTGTCAAAGTGCTGTGGAGCTGGGGGCTGTAGGGTAGGGGCAGTGGAACAAGACTGCAAGTTCAACCAAGAGTGGTTGGGAAAAAGTGAGATGCCACACCTGCCCACAGTAGGGAAGGGACTAAGCTCCTGACAGGAGGCCTGACCAGGAAGGGGCAAGGGTGCATCCTGAGTCATGGCCATGAACCTAGAAGGGGAAGCACATTTAGTGAACAGTGGGGCTGGGGCCAGAGGGGTAACAGGGAATAAGGTTGGAGCTGAGGGCACACCACCCTGGGGGTAGGTGGACCCAGGAAGCTGACAGCAGTGTCTGGATATGCTCTCTGAGGCAAAGGAGAGGAAGGAAGGAAGACAGGAATGCCTGGAGCGTGTCAGGTGAGCATGAGGGCCAGGCCTCTACTCCAGAAGCACCCAGGAGGGCAAGGCAGGGGACAGAACCCATCTGATTGCCTGGTCCTGCCAGAGAGCGAGCCAAGAGCAAAAAGAAGCTGACCCATTAGGAAGAGAGACAAGAGATGGAAATGGGCCAAAGAAACAAAGTCCATAGCCAGGAGGGGGTCCAGAGACCAGGGGAGTCAACACAGAGATGGACCCAAACAGGTAGTAGAGGAAAAAAGGGATGTGGGGACAGAGGAGGCAAAGACAGAGAGGTGAGGCAGAACAAAGAGGGCTCAGGCAAAGAGGTAAAGGACAGAATGGGAGAGAGTCATGCAGGAGACAGATTGGTAACCACTAGGGCATCCTGGGAACCAACTCAGTGACAGCAGGAAAAGTGAGCAACCAGTGGGAGCTACAGACAGCATCGTCTTCCATTCCACAGGGGTCACACTGTGTGTGCATGTGTGTGTGTGTGTGTGTGTGTGTGTGTGTGTGTGTGTGTGTGTGAGAGAGCATGTGTGCACACACATGTGAGGATGGGGCCCTGGTGCCTCACACCGCTCAAGGCTCTGTTTAAATGGCTTTGGAATTGTGCTCCCAGAACAGATGGCCTCGGAGATAAAGCCACCAGGCTCCTGGATAGAGAGTGAGTGAGGCCACAGGCGGTTGCCATGGCAGGCGGGGCTGGCAGAGTACTCTCGTTAGTGGTTGGAGAGCTCTGCCCACACATGTCAAGATGGGCTCATGGAGGTGCACCCCCAGAGGAGCTCCAAGAAGAAAAGCTCCTGACTGGAACGTCCAACCTTGTAGTCTGGAAAACAGAGCTGGATGAGCTGGTAGGCCCTGACCAGCTCCTGGGTGAGATATAGGACAACAGCCACACTGACCACATTGAGAGAAACACCACCAGTTTTCTGTCCCAAGATGCCTGAGCAGGATCCCAAGACTCACTAACCCTGGCATGGTCCTGCCATGTCCAGCCCTTGGAGACCAAGAGTCGGGCATGGGCCAACGCCACACTCTGGCATGACAGGACAGCTTCCTGGGTGAAGAAGTAAAGGGACAGCCCTAGTCTTACATGCAGCACCCTGGGGCATGGGTGAGAGCTGACCATGGGGCTCTAAAGCCTGTGGGTAAGGCCCTCCCTTCCCAGGGGCAGCTGGAGCCCTGGGCAGGGTGAGGGTACAGATGCTGGTGCCAACTCCTTACTATCCCAAAGCACACCTGAGCACCTGAGTGGCCCAACCCCAGGCTGGACATCTCAGTGGTCACTCGGTCCACGGGCCCCTCTCCTAAAGAGAAGACACTGGGCACGTTCATCCATGGAATCCCCAGGGCGACTCTGTGGGCCAGCAGTGTTGCTCCCGACTTGCAGACAGGGCTTAGAAGGGTTGAGGGTCACAGCTCCCAGGACCCAGCTAGGATTGAAGCCCAAGGACCCAAGGCTGGGTTTGAGCTTTCTGCATTGAAGAGGAGCTCATGATGCCTTCCTTGGTTGAAAGCTTGGGTAGTGACAAGATTCAGGTCCAGAGAAGTCCCCTGCCAGACTTCAAAGGGACACAGAGCCAGTTCAGCAGGTCCCAGTCCTGGGGAGAGCAGGAGGCATCAGATAGCCATCCAACGAGCAAAGCCAGGGGCATACAGGGCAGGCAGCTGGGATAGCAGAGGAGTCCCTAGGCAGGTGCCTGAGAGACACACTCACAAGGACAACAACAGAAACTGGCCACATAGCCTCCAGAGCCCATGGCCTGCTCCACCTGGGACTGCCCAGTCAGGCATAGGCCTAAACCAAGCCAGGCCTAGGAGCTCTGCGTGGGAACCCCGGCCATACCTTCCCCTGAGCCCCAGCCCAATACAAGTTCCAGATCTCCCAGCCTCACAGGTGTGATGTGTGTGTGTGTATGCATGTAGTGTGTGTGTGTGTGTGTGTGTGTATGTGATGCACATATGTGGTATTTCAGTGCATGTGTGGAAAATGTGTGTAAAGCATGCATGTGGCCTCCTGTGCTACCCTCCTACCCCCACCACCACCACACATGACAGACCACAAACATGCACACATATGCACACACACACACAGACCACACAAATATACACATAGCACACACACATTGCACACACACCACATACGTATATACTGTATACACATACACCATGTACACACACATATACATATGTATGCACACATACACATGCCATGTACACACACTGCACACATATACACATGGTGTGCACACACACACCATGTACACACACATATCACACATATACAACCACATACTGAAATACTACATATACACACATCATATATACACATATACCGCATGCACACCCATGTTCCCCCCATCTGTCTATGCTCCTTCATCTGCCAGCACACACAGGACATCAGTCCTTTACACAAGGCCCCACACCCCCAGAGCCCCAGCTATGACAAGGCGCTGGGCTCAGTGACTTGACTGACCAAGGTTCCAGGGGCACTAATGGCAGAGCAAGTACTCCCAGGGCCCCAAGCACAACAGCTCACGCCCCCTCCCCATAGTCCCAGGAGCAAAGTAGAAGCCCGAGGAGGTGGCAGAAGAGTGAAGCCCATGTTCCTAGTGGCCATTGTCCCACCACCTGTACCTCATGCCGCCAGCCCTGCCAGGCGTGGGCTACTGCCCCACCCCCACCACTTCAGCTGACCAGCACCTGTATGCAAATCCCAGAGGGCAGGGGGAGGGGAAGCTGTGGCCACACTCTACAGCAGGGTCCTGCGGCAAAGGACAGGGGGAGGTGACCTGGAGGTGACAGCTGTGTGCTCTGGCAGCCTGAGGCCTCCACCTCAAGGGATAAGCAGGATCACAGGGGTAGGCATGGGAGCCCCATCCGGAGCCTGGGAGCCGAGGGCAGCTCTGAGAACAGGCTGTGGAACTATGGAGCAGGATGCCTGGAGCACAGGCCTACCATGGCCTCGGCCATCAGTCACTCCTTGAAGTGGGTGCCGACCCCTCCACTCACACAACTGCAAAGTACCCATGGAAACACTGCGTTGGACCATCTGAGTCTGCAGGAAAGAGCCACACGAAGCGGCCACGCCAGGGAAAATGTCACTCTGTCCCAGGGATCATCCACACGACGGATTGTCCTGCTGTATGGGCACAGAGAGGAGATAGGGTTTTTCTGAAGTCCATGGCAGTGTGGCCAAATGGAATTGGGCCACAGTGTCTCTGGTACACAGTGTCGGGCCTCATCCTGCCCCAAGAGGGGCTTGCCATCTGGAAGCCCACTCGATGTTCCACAACATCCCACAAAGTGCAGAGGCCAAGGGCTTCCAAGCGAGGCCCATGCACAGACCCATGTGACAGACACAGGGGACCAGGCACACACACATGCAGAGCCCTGAGACAACACAAAGCCATCAGGTCAGATTCAAGGCTTGCACCTGCCCTGTACCCTCACTGTAACCACGTGTTTGTCTAAGGCTTCCCCCAACAGACTTGACTGTGATGGGCACCCAGAAACATGGACATAATGTACCCCTAGCTTCCAAACACAGAAGATTCCAGACATTTCATGAGACCCTAAATGAATGAGGCAGGCTGCAAACTCCCACCACTTTACTGCCTCCCTTTGTACACCTGTGTTTATCAGCCTGCGTTTGCCAAAGGCTGGTCTCTTCCAGCTTCACCCAGAAGGCAAATGCCAGTGGAAACCAAGAGGAAGATGTGTCTGTGATTTGTGCTTTTAGGCTGATATTGTCACCTCTGCCTCTGACTTCAATGCCTCTGACTTGGGACTGGAAGGGCAAGGAGAACAAACCTCCCGGCAGCCAAGAATGTCCCAGGACAAAGGAGCTAGGCTAGGGCAGCACTGGAGCCAAACTCACACTCACACTTTGTACCCTCTGAGGAGTGGCTCCGCAGCTTTGGAAAGTACAAAGAACACACAGCAGACGTCCTTTACTGAACCAAGATAGTTCTCCTGGGCGCTCCTGATGCAACCACCAAGAACCTTGAGGGCACCAAGTCCTTCTGCACACCTCACCCCCAGGAGCCACACTGGCCTCCCCTACCCGGATATTCCTGTGACTCACCTCCCAGCAGATCTGCTCCAAGTTCAACTAGTCCTGGGACACTCAGATGCCCTGAGCTGGCACATAGCACCCTTGACCTTGAAATAAAGTTTGAAAGTGTGTGTATTTTCTTCTCTCTTCCACCTAGGCTCCCCAGTAGTTCCCGGCACCCAACCTTGCTCCTTAAATATGTGAAAGGCTCACCTGGTCCCCTGACATCTCCTAAGGGCTCCAAGTCATATTCTGCTCAGGGCGCTCCAGCAGCTGCCCTCTAAAGACCTGATCTCACTCTCCAAAACGGGCCCAGGCCCAGAAATCCAGCTTGAGCTATTCCCAGAGGGCTCCAGCCAAACCCCTGGCCCTGGCCTCTGTATCCCAGCCTAGACCACCCACTTCAGCTCCTATACTGACATACCCCTCTTGTCATAGTCCAAAACTTGGGTTTCCACCTCACCTTTCAGAGGCCACACTTATTGCCCTAACACTCTAGCCCTAGAATACTAAGACCAGTGTCTCATCTCCATTTTTCACAGGCCCCTTAACTCTCTCACCTAAAGCTGGGATCTCCCTCCAAAGTCCCCCCACTAGAGCAGGGCTGTCCATTCTCCACAGCCCCCCACCTAGAGCAGGACTGTCTGTTCTCCACAGTCTTCTCACCTCCAGTAGGACTGCTCATTTTCTACGTTTCTTTTTGTCTTGTGAGAATATTTTCAAGTCTAGTACCCCAGAGTTGTTCTCAACCCCTGCTTTAGGGCCCTTATCTCTCCAATAACTTATGAGGAAACTCCAATATCCCCAGTCCTCAGGCCAGAAAACTGATGCTCAGAGAAGTGGCAAGATGTGAACCCAAGCCTTCTGTCTCTAGTGCACTCCTTTAACCGGGCAGTATTGTCTCAAAGCAAGAACCCACAGACAGGGATAAATGACACCTTCATCTCTATTGGCCCCTACCTGTGACAACAGAAGCAGGGCTTCACACACATATATATATGTGCACCTCTGTGTGCATAAACTTGTTGCACATGCATGTGCACCTCTGCGTGCATGTCTGTCTACACATGTGCATGCTCTTTTTTTTCTTCCTTGAGTCAGGGTCTCACTCTGCCACCCAGGCTGAAGTGTAGTAGCATGATCATGGTTCACCATAGCCTCAACTTCCTGGGCTCAAGCGATCCTCCCACTTTGGCTTCCAAAATGCTAAGATTACAGGTGTGAGCCACCACCCCCAGCCTGTGCGTGCATTTTGTGTGTGTATATGCACTTGTGCAGGTGCACATCTGTTGTGTGACCAGTGCCGATGCAAATGTGCAAGTCTGTCTGTGCACACACACATCTGTGAGTCAGCATCACACACAGTTCCTGCCCCCAAAAGGGGGCTGGCCTCATCCACAAGACAGCCCTGCAGAGCAGCCCCAGCTGCTGCCATCCAGTCAGTTGTACCTAGATGAGGGCCATGGAGAAGCCCTTCACAACCCCAGGCCCATCGGGCTGCCCTTCATCCCCACTTCAGACCATGAAGTCTTCCTCAGTGTGGGCCATGTGCATCCACCAGACTAGGGTCTCAGGGGCCCCCACTCCCACAGGCCTTTGCAGGTGCTGATCCTACAGGGACACTCTTACTTTGCCCGTAGCTGAGGGAACAGTCTCAGCTCAAGGCCTTCAGGATGCCATGGTCAGCCAGAGCTCTGTCCATCCCCAGGCTGTGGTCTCCACACCGCCTCCCTGTGTGTGTGTGTCTTCATGAACCTCACCAAATCTCTCAGTTATGTGCTGCCTGCAGCTATGCTGCCTTCTGCAAATGATGCTCTAAAGTGTCTTTATCTCTTTGCCTCTACTTGGTGGTTTTTCACATTTATCCTGCCATGTGGAGCCATTCTATTGGAAATTGCTTCATGGGAAGCCATGTGAAGGGAGCAGCAGGTATCAGGCGGTTAATGTCCTGGCTGTTAAGCAAGTCTGTGTTGGGTGCAGTGGCTCAAGACTATCATCCCAGCATTTTGGGAGGCCGAGGCGAGAGGATCACCTGAGCCCAGGGGTTCAAGACCAGCCTAGGCAACCTAGCGAGACCTCATCTCTACAATAAATCGAAAAATTAGCCAAGTGCAGTGGCACACACCTGCAGTTCCAGCTACTTGGAAGGCTGAGGCAGAAGGATCACTTGAACCCAGCAGGTCAAGGCTCCAGTGGTTGTGAGCGTGCCACTGCACTCCAGCCTGGGCAACAGAGTGAGACTCCAACTCAAAAAAGCGTTTCTGTGACCCTCCACCATCCTTCACCTCTTCCTGCATTTGTGTGGAAGCCCTTGGAAGATCTGGGGGTGGCGGCAGGGAGTGGCCCCTCTCTTGGGGAAGTTCCCCAGGGAAGCTGACCCACACCCATAACCCCAGGAACAGAACTGATACACAGGGTCAGAAGAGGGGTCATGATGAAGCAGAATGTCTCCAAGAGTTACCCAGCTCTAAGATGACACTTTCCACTTTGAGTTGACAGTGACATGAACTTGTGGTCTGCAGCAGCTCGGTGGGTGACCCCAGTTTCAAATGGAATATTACTTGGCTGTGAGATCCCCAGTCCAAGTCTGGAGTCCTCAGCATCCCCTCTTAGGGGACCCCAGGGTGCAGACTCACCCTGTTCAGTTAAGCATACTGGGCTCAGGGAAGTCTCTCCTCACAGGTTAAGGCTAGGATCACAGGTGGAATATCCACTCCCCTGCCCCATACCCAGGCCCCCATCCTGGGACAGCGGCCCCTCCCTCCTGCGCCCTCGTGAACCCCATCGCTTTAGAAAAGACCTCTATCTCCTACCCCCAGCTCCACCACACTCAGCCCACTCCCTCCCCTTTCCACCCCTTGCCCCACCATCTCCTTCCTCAGGATGGTCCTGCTAAGGTTCTCTGGGAAGCCTCCTCGGAGTTCTTCTGGGGACCCTTGTCAAAGCTGGAATCACATAAGGAAGTCTTGCCATCTGTTCAGCATCAGTCAAAGGCCTGTCAGAGGAAGTGCCAGAAACATCGGAGCCTACTTGAGGCTGTCAGTTAGGATGGCTGCACCCCACACACTCTGAGGAGGCTGCAATGGGTGGACGTGTCACTGGAGAGCCTCAAGAACAGGACTTCTTTGAGAAACTGAGGGTGGGAAAGGGCAAGGCTGGAAGCGTCCCCCACAAAGAGCCCCATCTGCGAAGCTGACCCTGCACCTGCCTGGCACCCCCGTTCATGCCTGGAGAACCTGGAGCTGAACTTCCTTCCCCCATGGGCAGAGAGGGCTGAGTGCTTCTGAGCTGGCATGGAAGGCCTTTGCCACATGCCGCCACCCAAGGTCCCACTGTTCCCTTGCCCTGATGTCAGAGGCCTCCTCCTGAGACACAGCCCCACCTTCAAGGGGTCTCAGTTCCTGAGCCATACCACCAGTCAGTTCTCTGAGCTGGCACCGGGCAGCCTCACTCCCACTCAGAGCTGCACTCAAGGCACCGTCTCTTGTCTCCTCCACAGAGCAGGCCCAGGCATGGGGCCTGGTGGGGAAGCTGGCCCATTTCCTTGGGTTCTTCCCACCATCCCAGGCCCAGGGCCCTGCCTCTGGGTCTCTCCCCTGGATAGCCTACCCTCTCCTCCTTAGACCCTTGAAAGAAGGCGAGGCCTGACTGGACGTTTAGGAGGAAGAACAGAGTGGGCAGAGATGGCTGGCCAGGCCGGTGCTCCCAGCAGCTCTCAGGCTTGGCAGGGGCATGGAGTCAGCTTCTGCTTGCAACAGCCTGGCCACCGATTCCCCAGTCTGCTTTAAAGTTGTGCTAATTGAACTGATTGAAAACAGAGTCTTGCAGGGTAAGGGGAGGAAGAGGGAAGTTGTCCAAGAAGCTAGCAGTCCATCCCCCAACCCAGGCAGACACCCAAGGCAAGGCTGAATGCCTTTTGCTGGCCAGGGCCTCAGCCAGGGTGGCCACTTGTTTCCTGACCCCAGGGCCAGCCAAGCCTCCTGCCTGATTTGGAGCAGGGGCTGGTGGACCCAGCGAGAATGGGTTAAGCTCAAACCAGGGCATGTCCAACTCCGAGATGGGACAGAGGTGGGTCTGCTATAAGACAAGACAAAACACTCAGTCTCTCTTACACACGTGGCACAGGAGCCTGCTGGTCCACTGATGCATTCCACATCAGTCCCACCACGCCAGGCGAATACTGGCAAGGGAGTCCCACAGCACTTTGTGTACCTGCCGCATCTCAGTGCCATTATGACACATGTGTTCCCCCACAAGCCGGGCAACCTGCAAAGAGGCCTGGGTGGGACCAGGAAACATTTGGGAAGGAGAAGTGGGTATGAATGACTCCTTCATCCACTCAAAATAGAAACATGGTCATGGGGTTTTTGTTTCTCCAATTAGTGTACAAACCTCCAATACGTCTATTAGCACCAAATTTATTATTTCCTTCTTAAGTACTATCTTCCAACATGCACGCCAAGTGTCCAAAAATGCTGGGGTTTAGTCCAAAGGAGAACTAGTTCTACTCCCAGATCCTGATGGAGAGGAGCTTCGGGAAAGCCCCACCAGTCTACGGGCAGCGCTGCTCCTGTCGCAACCAGAGTGTTGCTGCAGAACACACCTATGCAAAGTCTGTTACCCTCACATGTTCTACCCGATGCACAGATACATTGCTTACATATACACACCACTCACACCCATACCCTCACCACTTTCACACATATGCACACAAACTCACATGCATATGAGCACACATAATGCACATGGGCAACATAAGCACATCTATATGTATACAGGCATGTGCACACATATGCATACACCACTCACACATCCACACATATGTGTGATCATACACACACGCACCACACATGCAAACATATACACAACACATATATATGTGCACACCACTCACACACTAGATACTCATATACATGCATGTGCCCATACACATATGAACATACCACCACACACATATACTCATGGGACTATACACACACACTACACACACGTGCACACATACACAGCCTTCATGAGTGTTAGGGACACGATCCTCTCTGAGGAAAGAAAGAACCCTTCAGAGCACAGGTCCAAGTTTTTGGCAATTCCTGGTTTGGGGAGACACCTGGCAAGCTGAGCAGAGTTGGGATAATGGCTGTGAGAGGGGGTGGAGGCTGCAGGGTTTGCAAGCCAGAGGAGCAAGAGCAGTCGGGAGACCCAATCAGGGTCCTTGCTGGGGGTCTGGGACGCCAGAAAGCTGGACAGCCGGACAACCAGACAGCTGGACAGCTGGGGTTCAGGGAGCAGCAGGAGGAAGCCCAGCCTGGGCAGGCAAACCTACGGCAGCCTGAGCAGACTGGAGGGGCCACTGCACCCCGGAGGCGGCCAGTGGGCCTGGAGGACAGCTGCAAGGGAGGCTCTAGAGACAGCAGGATTTGGGAAATGGGAAGGAGGAGCAAGGAGAGGTGCGGGATAAGAAGCTGATTGGCAAACGAGTAAACAGCAATTGCCTGATGAAAAATGTTTATGGTGCAATTAGCAGCTGTGCCATAAATAAAAGTTTAACTGTGTGTATTATAAACTTGTTGAGCCACAGGAAACTGCTCTCTGATGAGCCAGCCTCAGCACTGTTTACCCGGGAGCCGTGCTCTGTGGTACATGGCTGTGATGCTTCTCAGCACACATTTACTCCAGAGCTCCAGCCTCTCCTGCCCCGTCCAGTTACTGGAGCCTGAACAGAGAAGAACTGACCCTCAACACACCGCCTCTCCTACCCACATTCCTGTCACCTCCACAGAGGGACACAGGCACATGTCCCTACTTGAGCTCTGGTTCCAGGAAGTGCTGTGGAGTCTGGAGCCACTACTCACTCCCAGGCCTAGAGCCCCCAGCTCTTCTCCCCAGTTCCTGCCTTCCTACAAAGTTCTACCTGAATCCTCCAAGTCTCGCCTCTGCTCCACCAACCACCTGGGCATTCTCTCCACCACACAGGAGTAAACTTCCCTCAGCTATCGCCTCATCATCCATCACCTATGATCTTTTGATGTTTCATTTTTAAGCATGAAAATGTTCAGACACACGTTCAAAACACACCACCAAACAGATGCTTATGAGAAACCTTGGCCTGCACCGCCCTCCCCAGAGGGAGCATCTCTGAAATTGGTCCATATCATCTCTCTGCATGTTTTTGTAGTTTCAGTATCTATATACATATCCAAAAACAGTGAGATTGTGCAGAACAAAACCCTTTGCAACTTGCTTTTATTGCTCAACACTTTTTTTTGAGACAAAATCCTGTTCTGTTGCTCATGCCAGAGTACAGTGGCACAATCATCGTTTACTGCAGTCTTGACCTCCTGAACTCAAAGGATTCTCCTGCCTTAGCCTTCCAGGTAGCTGGGACTACAGGTGCCATCACACCCGGCTATTTTTTTTTTTTTTTTTTTTTGAGTTGGAGTCTCACTCTGTCGCCCAGACTGGAGTGCAGTGGCCGCTCCCGGCCACCGCAGCCTCGATCTGCTGGGCTCCGGCAATCCTCCCACCTCAGCCTTCCAAGTAGCCGAAATTACAGGCATGCGCTACCACGCCTGGCTGATTTTTCTGATTTATTATAGAGATGAGGTCTCGCTGCCCAGGCGGGTCTTGAGCCCGCAGGCTCAGGCAATCCACTCACCTCAGCCTCCCAAAGGTGCAGGATTACAGGCTGAGCCACCGAGCCCAGCATTTTTTTTTTTTTAGAGACAGGGTCTCACTATGTCACCCAGGTTGGTCTTGAACTCTTGGCCTCACGTGATCCTCCTATCTCAGCCTCCTAAGTAGCTGGGGCTACAGGTGCACACCACCATATCTGACTCCAACATTATTTTTGAGGTTTGTTCAAGTTGGTCTGACTGATTTTAACCCATGTGTGGCATTACAACAAATGAATAAAACATACCTCTGTGTTTTCCTACTGAGAGACGCTGAGGTCCACTTTTTATCATTACAAGTACATTTTTGATGACCCTGTCCCTGTGGCCAGGCCACAGGTGAGGATCTCCTGGACTGGTTCTCCTCTTGCATCAGCCAGAAGTCTCCCACATCACATGGACTTGCCTGTGCTCAGAGTATCCAAGTTTTCAGTTTTGCCAAACTCCAGTGTATCCCAGGTGACTTGTGAGGTTGGTGTGACACAGTGTGGGGTTCTAGATAGAGCCTCATGGACAGGAAGGAGGGGACACATGCTCAAATTCCCAATTTGGCGACCAAGGACCCAGAACTTCCAGGGCAGATGGTCACATGAGGTGGGAGAGGCTTCTCGATGGGAGCTGTAGGGCTGGAACATTCTCCACACCAAGCTTTGAAGCACTATCCCCTGTTCACCCTGAGAAGAGTCGCTGATGTGGCTGTGCTCACCTCAGAGCACCTCGGCCCTGAAGGGTCACCTCTTTGTGAAGGAGAGATGGAGACAGCATGCAGGGGTCCCTAAAACCTTTCTTCACCTTGCTGGGGTGTGTCACAACATCCACCTCCAGCTGGGGCTCCTCTCTTTCCTGGGCTGTACCCCTTCACATCTTAACCCCTTAACCATGCTGGCACCTGCCAGGAAACTTTCCCTGCTCTCCCGGGGGGTCCCTGGTTTCTTCCTGGGAACCACGACGCTCCTGGCAGCACTTTGTTGTTACACACTTCTTAAATGTTTTCAGAACTCCTTTTCATCATAGAAAGAACAAGGTGGCGCTGCCAACTTGGAGAACAGAGAAAAGAAAAGCATCTGTTTGGTTTCTAGCACGCTGCCTCCACTGAAGGCAGCTGTGCAGCACAACTTCTGAGCTCTTCACGTCTGTGCCTGCCTCCCCCTCCAGGCAGGAGTGGTTGGGGGTCTGTTCCTACAGGAGATGTGGAGGATGGAGAGGGATGAGAAGGAGGAGGCGGATGAGGAGAAGGCTGAGAGAAGCATTTTGTCTGTTTTTTCTGGGGGTTTTTTTGAGTTGGAGTCTCATTCTATCGCCCAGACTGGAGTGCAGTGGCCGCTCCCAGCCACCGCAGCCTCGACCTGCTGGGTTCTGGCGATCCTTCCTCCTCAGCCTTCCAAGTAGCTGGAACTACAGGCGTGCGCTACCACTCCCGGCTAATTTTTGATTTATTGTAAAGATGAGGGCTCGCCAAGTTGCCCAGACGGGTCTCGAACCCACGGACTCAGGCAATCCACTCACCTCAGCCTCCCAAAGTGCTGAGATTACAGGCTGAGCCACCAAGCCTGGCTCTTTTGTCTGTTTTTTAACTACAGACTCCTGAGTGTGTTTGAAGTCCAAAGGTCAGGACTTGGTGAAGGGAAGAGAAGGAAGAGCCTCAGGGGGATGGGTTTAACAAGCAGAAGGGGAGCTGGCACCCCCTCACAGCCCAGCTACAGCACCTGACCAACCTCACAGCCACCAGCCTCGGTCTTCCACCTGCTGTTCCCTGCCTTTCCACCTTGCACCAACACCTCTAAGCTTACCACGACCCCTTAATCATCCTCATTTTCCTTCCTTTCTTTCTGGGAATGTCTGTTTTGCCCAACACTAGCTATAAGCCTGTGCACTCAGGACTGCTTCTGCTTCTAAGTAAGCACGTCCTCCAGTCCCAATGGCTACCTGGACCACAGGTGCACCCACTTTCCCCTCAGCATGGATCCTCTGTGGGGCCTGAGGTGGGGACAGTCTCAGGTGTGGGAATAGCCACAGCCTCGGCATCCAACTGGCATCTTGGCCCAGCTTGTGGGTAAGGGACTGGTCCCCAGTCCTGGGTAAGAGTCCCGGCACCCAGTCTGAGAATGGTGGCAGAAAGGTGAACTGTCACTTTAATTTCTTCCCAGGCAAAGGCTCCAGACTACAAAAACAAGATTTTAATTTAAATTCCGATTCCACATTCATTCACGGAGCAGCTCTGAGCAGGGATTTCATTAAAGACTTTAATAGATTTTATAGGACTTGTCACATCAGGAAAGGTGATGGAGCAAATTCATTTTCTCTGCTTCCAGTATTTTAACAACGGTTCAAAACACAAGCTTGCCATGAAAATGCAGAGCAGTCCAGCCTTGAACAGACAAGGAGAAGGGAGATTCACTCCAGGTCAACAGAGAGCTGGTGACCCTCTCTCCCTCCACCAAGAGAAAAAAGAAGGGAAAAACTAGGGAACAAGGAGCCCTGGGTGGCCCAATCACAGTGCTGCTTGGAGAAGAGGCCAGGCACTTCCCAGTGGGCCGCCCTCTGTCCACAGCTCCCTTGGTTTGGGGCCCTGAAGCTGTTTGCACTTTGACCTGGCTATTTCCCTGGGACTCTATGGCACCTTCCTTCTTCCAGGTTCCCTAAGAGAATATTCAATAGCTTCCCTGGGCTCCCAGCCCAACCCTGGGACTGTGGAGGTTGCTACACCCCACACTGCCCAAGCCCCTGGGCAGTGGTGGTCCTCAGCAGCCCTGGCCCCTGCCTCCCAGTCCAGAGCTCCTGCAGGCTGATAGCTAGGCTCCTCTCTAGGCAACCCACACTGGTCCTAAATACCCACTCCTTCTCCCGGGTTAAACACCCAGGGGCCCTACCGACCTGGACACTGCATTTCTAACCGTCAGAGCAAGTGTTTCAGGAACTGTCAAAGTAGGGCATCAAAAACAATTGCTTTAAGAATTTGACGTTTTGTTTAAAGATGCCCAGGTAGCCAACCTGGGAAGAAACTGCAATATTTTGGACTTTCTTACACTAGTTTTATGATTTAATGCTGTTTTTATCTTGAATTCTATGTCCACTTCATAACCTTTCGGCACAGTTTCAAAACACTTGCTGCACAAATGAATGGCATCTCTGGCTCACCACTAATGTCTCCACTGTCCTTATGAGATGATAAGCCCTGACTCCCACTCAGTGGAGGATGAATTCTCCAAAAATGAAAACAGTCTGGTTTTCTTTTCTTTTTTTTTTTCTTTTTTTCTTTTTGGGTTGGAGTCTCACTTTGTTGCCCAGGCTGGAGTGCAGCAGCACACTCACAGCCACCCTAGCATTGACCTGCTGAGCTCCAGCGATCCTTCTGCCTCAGCCTTCCAAGTAGCCAGAACTACAGGCATGCGCTACCACACCCGGTTAATTTTTTATTTATTGTAGAGACGAGGCCTCACCAAGTTGCCTGAGCAGGTCTGGAGCCTGTGAGCTCTGGCAATCCACTTGCCTCGGCCTCCCAAAGTCCTGGGATTACAGGCTGAGTCACTAAGCCAGGTCAACAACCTGGTTTTCAACTCTGTAATACCTTCCAGAAACAGCAGCTCAGCTTAGCAGAAAAGAGTGTGGGCCCTAGAGTCAGCAGTTTAGGCTCGAATCCCAGCTCTGTGTGACCATGGGCAGCTTACTTAACCTCTCTGAACCCCAGTTTCCTAATCTACAGGACAGGGTTGTTGTGAGCATTAAATGAGCTCATGAAGGGGTGAGTACACAGTAGTGCTCATTAAAAATAACCACTGGTGTCTGAATCCTCCTGGTTTTGGCCCAGAGCCTGGCTAAAACAAGGTTTCTCCAGTATTTGCTGACGGACTGAATGAATGAATGAAGGTGCAGCATGGATCCCACCCACCAACAGCCTCTCCACACACCCCACTCCCACAGGCCCCACCCTATATCTCCCAGTATCCCAGCATCACTGTCCCAAAACACTGAGGTGAAGAGGTCCACAGAGCTCTGCAGGACAAATCACAGCCTTGTCCAGGCCAGCTTGTGGTCGGCTCATCCCACACCAGCCCTGCCCCTTGGCCTCCACTGGCCCAGACCGGAGCCCTCCAACTCCTGACCCTACCCTGAACTCCTGGGGGCTTTGTTCAAGTCCCCTGTGAGTGCACATTCCCCAAGTCAGTGTATCAATCTAATACCCTAGCAGAGCTTGCCCCAGCATCCTGTGCTGGACACAACTGGCAGCTGGCCTCCCCAGCTCTCTACTTTTCCCCTGCCCAGAGCCTGGGGGGGCCTGCGGACCACCTGCCTCTTGGCTACTGGTTGGGATTGGCCACCAGCAAGTCTCACAGGTGATGGGGGACTAGGTAGTCCCCCAACCTCCCTGCAGTTTCCCTCACCTATGGGTCTCAGCTCCAGTCTGACGATGTCCTGGCAGCCCTACTCTGGGTCCTTTCAGGTCTGAGAGTGGCCCACCTGGCATCATTCTCAATGGCTTCTCTATATCCTGACCACATATCAGCCCCTTTGCTCAGTTATCTTCCAATTTTCCAATTTGGGGGTGACATCTGTCTCCTACCTGAACCCTAACTGACACAGATTCCTATGCCAAATTTAAACCTAGATGAAACAAAGATGTAAAAGCTTTTAAAATAGCCATGAAGCCGGGCTCGGTGGCTCAGCCTGTAATCCCGCACTTTGGGAGGCTGAGGTGAGTGGATTGCCTGAGCCCGTGGGTTCAAGACCCGCCTGGGCAACTTGGCAAGACCTCATCTCTACAATAAATCAAAAATCAGTCAGGCATGGTAGCGCCCACCTGTAGTTCCACGTACTTGGAAAGCTGAGGTGGAAGGATTGCTGGAGCCCAGCAGGTCAAGGCTGCGGTGGCCAGGAGCGGCCACTGCACTCCAGTCTGGACAACAGAGTGAGGTTCCAACTCAAAAAAAAAAAAAATAGCCACGAGAGCACCAGAAGAAAGCATAGGGGAGGGGGAATAATATGAGCTCATGAAGTGCAAATCATAAAAAGTTAATTATCTCATATAATAAATAAATGTCCACATAGCAAAACTACCTTAATCAGTGACAAAAGTCAAGTAACAAACCAGCAGGTGCTGTGGTACACATTTGTGGTCCCAGATGTTTGGGAGGCTGAGGCAGCAAGACTGCTTGAGCCCAGGAGTTCAAGACCAGCCTGGACAACATAGCAAGACCTCATCTCTACAAAAAAATCAAGGAATTTGCCAGGTGTGGTGATGTCCACCCGAAGTCCCAGCTATTTGGGAGGCTGAGGCAAAAGGATTGCCTGAACCCAGGAGGACCAGATGGCAGTGAGCCAGGGGCGTATTACTGCACTCCAGCCTGAACAATAAAGTGAGACCTCCAGCTCCCCCCATCTCACAAAAAAAAAAAACTTAAGAAAAAGAAGAAAAATAAACCAGGAATAATATTAGTGAGTTTTTTAGGATAAAGACCTTAATATGCAAACAGCCTGCACAAGTCAATAAGATAAATCCAACAATCTGATAAAAAATTGGGTCAAGGCTATAAAAAGTCTTCAGAACAGGGGAAAATGACTTAAACAAATGAAAAGTTGTTCAACCTGACTCATGATAGAAGAAATGCAAACTTAAACTGCAGAAAATTTCTCCTTAACTCTCATACTGGAAAAATCTAAAGACTTCACAACAAAAATATGTTAGGAGGGTGTGAGGAGCAAGACCCTGTGACCACCACTGCTAGGTGGATGCTGGGACAAGCTCTCTGGAGGGCAATTTGACAACAGACTCTGCAGTGAAAACTGCGTGTTTTCCTCCCCCAGCACATCTACTTTTGGGACTCTGCCCTAGGATGTGCTCACCCACTGGGAAATGACACGCATTTGAGGACATCTTTGATACAACTGTCCATGAAAGAGAAGTTGAAAACAACTGACATGTCCATCAGGAAGGGGCAGTTGTACCACAGACAAGGTGGTCCAAACAATGTGGAGGTCTCCAAGCCATGGTGCTTCAAGGAAGACACATGTAAAACTGCCCATTGGCGGGGCACGTGTGGCGTGCAGAATCACTGTCAAGGGCCCAGGAGAAACAGGGAAGGGCTCCCTTTTCACCACGTCTCTCTTTGTGCCTTTTGCACTTTTAAAATTATTTATTTTTAATCCTTTTGCTTTTTGACTCATCTGGATGTTTTCCAAGAAAATAACCCATTTTTGGCAACTTCATAATTTATTTCCCCCCAAAAAAGGAAAATAAAATAGTTTTAAAATATTAAGATATTTAAAAATACATTTTTAAGTTCCTAATCCTGTAACTGACATCACAGCCTAAAGGTGACCCCAGAGTGAATCTGAAGTGCTGGGGGCAGGGCCGCACTTTAAGACTAGGGGCAGAGAGCTGTAACCCCCTTCCCAGGTCAGTCCCTCTGGGTGCTCTCCCAATACCCTGGAACCACCACGGTCTGCTGGTGGTCCAGGTGGGCAAACTCAGGCAGATGCCGCCACCCGCTGGTGGACAAGGAAGGAGACACAGTCTGGAGACCAAGTAGCTATTCCTGAAACTTCAGGGAGCATCAAGGTCCCCAAGACCCTGTGAGAACCTCACAGGGGCCCGTGGGGACCATGTTCTACATGGCCCAGGCTCGCAGTGAGGATCATGGGTCACACCCCCATGGCCCATGTGTATGTTGTGCTTTGATTTAAAAACAAGGAAAGATCCTGAATCTGCCTGGATGACCAGGTCGGGTCTAAAGGTAGATGTACTCCCCAGGCAACTGAAGCAGTAAGATCCCTCCCAACATGGCAGCAGGCCAAGACCCACCTCAAGTCCCAGGAATCTTGGGAGCAAACACAGCCCGACCTCCCTGGCTATGGAGGGCCACCCAGTGGGCCATGAGAGTGGGCAGTGAGGAGGGGGGACCCCGCAGGATGTGAGAAAGGCCCAGACAGGCCTGGAACTGGGAGGATGTGGTCTCCACTAGATCCCCTCAAGGTCAATATTTGGCCTCACCTATGCAGGCGCCCCAGCTCCTCCCAACCCACCTGCTGGAGCTTGAAGCCTGTGGGCAACTGTCCACCCCTGGCAGTTGTCCTCATCTTGCCTCCTACCCAGCCAAACTCCTCAGAGCAGCATGGTGCCCACGTTGTGACCAGATGGCCTACGCTGTCCACCCTGAGGCCTGCTTCCTAGGGGAACACTGCAGTGCAGCTACACGGCAGTACATCTACCCCTACAATGTGCCGACACTGTGTCAATATTCTACCCACATATGTGGGTAAAAACACATGCACACATCTGGAGCCAGGGACTGCCAGCGGCCACCTCCACTGTCCTTGTGAGCTGAACAATAGAATGCCAACGGTCCAGAACAAGTGCACCAAAGTTCCACCTTCAATGCCCAACAGACTTCCACATAACCCTTTGTCCTCCCCCTGAGCACACCCCTGCCAAGAGGCTCAGAACCCCCATGGGCTTCCCCAGAAGTGAGCGTGCTGCAAGATCATGCTCACCCTGTTCTCAATCCAGGGGTTAAAAGTAACACAGGTTAAGTAAATCTCTGACACAAAGGTCATAACTTTACCTTCAAAAATGCAACCTTTAACATGTTCTAGAGGCCAGGTGCAGTGGCTCACACCTGTAATCCCAGTACTTTGGGAGGCCAAGGCAGGAGGATCATCTGAGCCCAGGAGCTTGAGGCTGCCGTGAGCTATGGTCATGCCATTGCACTTCAGCCTGGGCAACAGAATGAGACTCTGACTAAAAAATACACACACACACACACATATACACATATGTATGTATAGAGAGAGAGAGAGAGAATGAGGAGTTTTAAAATTTTTGTTTTGTTTTGTTTTTGTTTTTGTTTTTCAAAAACCCCCCACTGCCTCTAGGAAAACAGTCCAAACTGTTCACCGTGGCCCAGCACCTCCCACCAGGCCCAGGCCCCTCTGCACCTCATTCCAGAGCCTCTGTCCCTGCCATTTTCTCAGTTTAGAGCAGGCCACCCCACACTCACTGCACTGGTCTCCCAGGGCTGCCATAACACAGGACCACAAACTGAGCGACTTAGAACCACAGAGATGTGTTCTTTCACAGTTCTGGAGGCTGGAAGTCCAGAGTCGGGTTTTGGCAGAGCTACATTCCCACCAAAGACCCTAAAAGATGAGACTTCCTTGCCTTTTCCAGCCTCTGGCGGTTACTGGAGACCCGTGGTGTTCCTTGCCTTGTGGACACATCACTCTAGCACTATCACTTCTGTCTTCTGTGTCTGTGTCCAAATTTTCCCTTTTCTTTAAGGACACTCCAATCCACCAGGGCCCCAAATCAACTAATTATACCTGAAAAGACCCTAATTCCAAACAAGGTCACATGCACAGGTACTGGAGATTAGAACATCAACATACATTTTGGGAGACACAGCTTGATCAACAGCATTCATTAGTGAAGAAATCAAGCAAATGTTAGGACCTGGTTCAAAGAAGAGTCCAAACCACTAGCCCATCCACAGGCAATGAAGGGTGCTAAAATGAATTTGTAAAGAGATACAAAACTCATTATCCACAGGGCAATCACCAACTGAATTCCTCTGAACAAAATTCTTTACAATTCTCCAAACAAGAATTGTTGACATTACTATCAGTTTTCCATAACTACAGAGATAAAATAGTTCGAAGATAATGAAAGACAGAAAATCTAGGAGAGGGTGCCATTAGGACACCCAATAAATGTTTTTTACATTTCAAAGTTTTCACAATTTGTCCTGACTTTCAAATACACACAAAAACAGAGAGTAGACTATAAGGACGGTCCGCGCAACCCACTCAACCCAGCAAAGGCCAAGCTGGGCCACTCTGGCTTTGTCTGTGCACACAACCCTCACACACATTCACAGGATGGGCTTGAAACAAGGCTCAGGCATGGCATAACATCTCACCCTCAAGGATGGAAATAGGTAGGATGTAAAGACTTTAGGGGAAGGGTGACATGATTCTACCGGATTTTAGAAAGATCATTCTGGCGACCAAGCAGAGAAGAACCTTCAGGAAGAGATGAGGGATGGGAGGCAGGGAGAACCCCCACACGCCACACATCTGTGCATGTGAACACTCCCATGCACACGTGTTTACACACATTCACAGCACAGTGCACTCAGGCAGGGATGGTGTCTGAGGGAGGAAGACATAGTTGAGAAACTCGTGCGAAAACAGTAGGATCCAGAACGTGAAAATAACTGCAACCACCTGACAAACACCTCCACTTAAAAAAACGCCCAGAGTCAAGTAACTGAGGCAGCAACAGGAAGCAGCATGGGATCATGGGACATGTCTTCCTCCCTCTGTCAACCCATCACCTCAGAGGCCTAGGTTAGTCTGAGGCACTTGAGACCTGGTAAGTCTCTTCCCAATGGGCCCTCTGAACTTCCTCCACCATCTTACATGTGACACGGTCCAGGCTAGTGAGGTCTGGGCCAAGCTGGCACCGGAGCAACCCAGGAGCTAAGGGGCAACCAGAAGGCCAAGGGGTTGGAGAGGGTGGGGCTGCCAAGCCGGAGCCAGGAGCAAGCCCATAGCCAGAGAGGCACCTAAGGCGGGACAAGAGGTGTGAGACCTAAGGCAGCTGTCCTACCTCCCAAGAGCAGGCACTCCCCACCAAGCCCCACCCCACCTTTGCCTTCGACTGGCCCCCACCTGCTCCCTTCCTGCATCGAGCTTCTGGTCCCACATGCCACCAGCAAGGCACTGAGGACAGTGCTGAGGGCAGAACCAGGGCACCGGGTGGAATGCTCCCAGGGACAGTGGGGCAGCCATGGCCAGTGCCCCAGGAGCTGCGATGGGGCAAGCTGGGGCTTCACCAGAGAACAATGCAAAACATGGAAGGAAGAAGTAACGTCAAATTCACAGAACGTGTCCAGAAAACGGGAGGGGGAGCACCTTCTGACTCATTCTCTGAGGCCAACATTACTCTGATATCAAAAAAATTGCAAGAAAAAAAGTAAAAACCAACATCTATCAGGAACACAGATACAAAAATGTGTAACAAAATTGTAGTAAATCAAACTCCAACAATATATAAAATATACACAAAATATATCCTGACCAAATGGGGTTTATTTCAGAATGCAGAATTAGTTTAACATTTTAAAAATCAATGCAATTGATTATGTTACCAAACTAAAAAAGAAAAACACATGATTATCATAACAAATGTAGAAAAAGCATCTGACAAAAATCTAACATCCATTCCTGATAAAGACTCTCAGCAAACTAGGAACAGGGAAACTCAGGAGCCTGACATGAAAAGCTAAAGCTGGCAACTCCCTCAGGTCCCCTCCCACTGTGGGAGCTTTTCTGTCCTTTCAATAAACTCTTCTTTAAAAAAAAAAAAGGCTAAAAAAAACTAAACTGTGTCCATGGTAATAGGGATGCCTTCCCCTAGGATCAGGACTGAGGAGAGGCGGTCCACTCACTACTTCCACTCAGCATGGTATTGGAGGTTCTAAACAAACCCATAAGACCAGAAAAAGAAATAAATGTGTCCATATTGCAAAGAAAGAAGCAAATCTGTCTTATTCATAGACATGATCATCTGTGTAAAGAGTCACATGAAATCTATCCCAAAAAAAGCTACGAGAACTGATAATCAACATTAGCAAAGTTGTGGGATGCAAAAATGGATGTGATTTCTATTTCCTAGCAAGAAATGATCCAAAAAAGTTTTTAAAGCAATGCTATTTACAATAGCATCAAAATATGAAATACCTAGCAATACAACTGACAAAAGATATGCAGAATCTATACATTAAAAACTATAAAACTGGCTCTCTGCTCCTCCCATTTGACACACAGTCAGTCACATCTCTCATGCAGCACCAGCTGTGTCTCTGAGACACCATGGCGCAGGTGAAGGCCAGAGTGAATTTGGGTGCCTGGTCATTAGGACTGTTTTTAACATTGGCAAAGTGGATATTGTTGCCATCAACAACCCCTTCATTGACCTCAACTGCATGGTCTACATGTGCCAGTACAACTTCACTCACAGAAAATTCCACGACACCGTCAAGGCTGAGAACAGGAAGCTTGTCATCAAGGGAAATCCCATCACCACCTTCCAGGATCAAGAACCCACCAAAATCAAATGAAGGGCTGATTATGTGGTAGAGTCCACTGGTGTCTTCTTCTTCACCTTGAAGAAGCCTGGGGCTCACTTACAGAAGAAAACCAAAAGGATCATCATCATCTCTGCCCCCTCCACTGATGCCCCCATGTTTGTGATGAGTGTGAACCACTAGAAGTCCCAGAGCAACCTCATGACTGTCAGCAACACCTCCTGCACCACCTACTGCTTAGTCCCACTGGTCAAGGTCATTCATGACAACTTTGGCATCGTGTAGGGACTCATGACCACTTTCCACATCATCACTGCCACCCAGAAGACCATGGCTGGTCCCTCTGGGAAACGATGGCGTGGCAGCCACAGGGCCCTTCAGCGCATCATCCCTGCTTCCACCTGCACTGCCAAGACCATGGGCAAGGTCATCCCTGAGCTGAACAGGAAGCTCTTGGGCATGGCCTTCCATGTCCCTACCACCAGTGTGATCTGACCTACCTCCTGGAGAAACCTGACATCAAGATGGTGGTAAAGTAGGCATCTCAGAGCCCCTACAGTCATCCTGGACAACACCGAGCACCAGGCTGTGTCCTCCAACTTTAAAAGTGACACCCACTCTTCCACCCTTGATGCTGGGGCTGGCCCTGCCTTCAAGAACCACTTTGTCAAGCTCATCTCTTGGCAGGGCAATGAATTTGGCTACAGCAACAGAGTGGTGGACCTTATGGTTCACATGGCTTCCATGGACTAACAGCCCCTGAACACCAGCCCCAGTAAGAGCACAAGAGAAAGAGAGAAGCCCCCAGCTGCGGGACAGTACCTACCACACACAGCCCCTGACCACACTGAGAATCTCCCCTCCTCATAGTGTCCATGTCAGACCCCCTAAAGAATGGTGGGGGAGGACCTAGGAAGCCCTACTTCATCATGTACCATCAATAAAGTTCCCTGTACTCAGGAAAAAACACTGCTGAGAGAAATTAAGCAAAATGTAAATAGAAGAAGAGATCTGAAGTGTTTATGGATCTGAAGACTCAGTATATCAATTCTGCCCAAACTAGAGATTTAATGAAACTAAAATTGCAAGAGGCTATTTTTGTAGAAATTGACAAGCTGATTAAAAAATGTGTATGGAAATACAAAGAATCTGGAATAGGTTAAACAACTTTGAAAAACAAAAAACCAAGTTGGAGGACTTGTACTTCCTGACTTCCAAACTTATTATAAAGCTATAGTCATCAAGACAATGTGAGATTTTTTTGTTTGTTTTTGAGTTGGTGTCTCACTCTGTCGCCCAGGTTGGAGTGCAGTGGCATACTCACAACTACCACAGCCTCGACCTGCAGGGCTCAGGCAATCCTTCTGCCTCAGCCTTCCAAGTAGCTGGAACTATAGGCATGCACCACCATGCCCAGCTAGTTTTCTGATTTATTGTAGAGACAAAGTCTCGCCAAGTTGCCCAGGCTGGTCTTGAACCCCTGGGCTCAGAGAATCCTCTCGCCTCCACCTCCCAAAGTGCTAGGATGACAGGCATGGGCCACCGAGCCCTGTTGACAATGTGATATTTATATCAAGATAGACAAATAGATCAATAGGACAGATTCGAGAGACCAGAAATAAACACACAAATATGGTCAATTGATTTTCAAAAAAGGTGCTGTAACCAAAGTCCCTCATTTCAAAAAGTCTTTTGGATTTTGGGAAGCCTGGGCAGGAGGATTGCCTGAGCCCAAGAGTTCAAGACCAGCCTAGGACACATAGCAGGACCTCATCTGTACAAAAAATAAAAATAAAAAAATTAGCTGAGCATGGTGGTGCATGCCTGTAGTCCCAGCTACTCAGGAGGCTGAGGTGGGAAGATCGCCTGAACCCAGGAAATCAAGGTTGTGGTGAGTTGTGTTCACACTACTGTACTCCAGCCTGGGCAATGAGGTGAGACTCCAATTCAAAAAAACAAATAAATTAAATTTAAGAGAAGAGCAATATAGAAAAAGAGCAATATACTTGCAGCACTAACTAGCAGCTTAATAAATGATCATTCTACAAAATGTCTTTTGAACTTTTTTTCTCCTCTCTTTCTCCCTTTGCTTCCTTTTCTCACAAGACTCTTCCTCGCATCATGTTCATGCTTGCTTCAAAGGTCCAGAGGCTAATCTTGAAGTAAGCCTGATGGCAGCAGGATTCTCCCCCACGGGGAGATGACCTTAAGGCTCTGCTGGATCTACAGGTCCAAGACAGTGCAGCCTGTACACCAGAGAGGGCAATAATTCGAGATGGCCACCAGGAAAAGTCACGCAGACCATCGTTCACCGTCACTCCCACTTGCTCCCCATACCCAGTTTCCCATGTTTAAACCCCTGCACACAGCCCAGAAGTCTAAATGATATATTTGAGGCAGGAACCTGGCCATTTCCCCATCTGCCAGCTTTTGGAATGAAGCCACTTTCCTTCCACCATCTCTTGGCTCTCAAGTTTGGCCTTGGGTAGTAAGTGCCTGAACTTCTGTCCCAGTACAGTGCAAAGGCAACTCAGTGGACAAAGACTCTTTTTGTTTCCAATAAATTATGATAAAACAATGGACATCCATATGCAAAAAATTGAACTTTAGTCCGTACCTTGTATTATTTACAAAAATCAAGTCAATATGCCTTGTAGACCTAAGTGTGAAACCTGAAATCAAAAAAGTCTAGAAGAGAACACAGGAGAAAACCTTTGTGAACTTGGAGGTAATGAATTATTTGACAGTATACCAAAAGCATAACCCAAAGAATAAATAAGTTGTACTTCATCAAAATCAAGAAGTTCTGTTCGGAAAATGAAACACAAACCCAAGACTTGGAGAAAATGTTTGTAAATCACATATCTGATAAAGGTCATGTATTCAGAATATATCAAGAACTCTCAAAAATCCAATAATAAGAAAATAACTTGATATTGTGGAACACATAATTGAGCACCATCCCCATTTTGGCACACAACTCCTAAAGCCCTGGCAATCTCCTAAGTGATGTCTTGTGTATGCTCGTGACTGACTGGTAGCTGGCACCTCCTGGGTGCCTTCAGGATGGGACTGCTACCAGGAAAGACCAAGGCAGGATTAGAAGGATGGACCTCCAGGCAGGGAGAGGGCTGAAGGGTAAACTGCTCACCGATGGCCAATGGCT
Source organism: Cephalopachus bancanus (assembly GCA_027257055.1). Lineage (NCBI taxonomy): Eukaryota > Metazoa > Chordata > Mammalia > Primates > Tarsiidae > Cephalopachus > Cephalopachus bancanus. The sequence goes on from JAPVLO010000007.1 coordinate 2,970,840, forward strand.
TCACCAACAAAGCATCCATAGAAAAAGATGGGTTCAGGCAAGCCTCCAGATAGCCAAGCACTGGAGGCTCCTGGAGGAGGCCCTACACCCTTCCCATTGTCAACTTAGGTGAGGAGATTCAGAAAATATAATCAAGTATAGAGATTATTATTTTGCAAAGTTTGTGGATGGCCACTAAGAGACAATGACTCCAGACAAATGGGGTCACCATTCCAAAGTGGGGAATCTAAAGTTTCACTTATATAGGCAGACAGAGGAGTTTTAGCAGACCCACACAATTTCATACACAACTGGTGCACATGGTACAGCTCTTTGATTGGTTGCAGATCACTACATTCCAGGGAAGATTCCTTTACTACTCTGTGAGGAAGTACAGTGATCTGAGGGGATCTTGTCTCTGGTGCCATTTGGTCCTCCTAATCATTTATGGAAAAAAAAAGAACAGAAATTGCAGCTGCACACCGTGTGATTCGGGCCACATAGCCGCATTCCTCTCCAGGCTTATGATATCTTAAAGTTCCAATAGCTTTTTTTAAAATAAGAAATACGTATTTTGGTCTTCAGAGTATTTATTTCAGCTGTGTGTTTTCCTGACACAGTTCCTAAAACTCTTGGAATCTTCTAAGTGGTGTGTGTGTGTGTGTGTGTGTGTGTGTGTGTGTGTGTGTGTGTGTTTGAGTCAGTCTCACTCTGTTGCCCACAGTGGAATACAGTGGCACAATCACAACCCACCACAGCCTTGACCTCCTGGGCTCAAGTGACCATTCCCTCTCAGCCTCCTGAGTAGCTAGGACTACAGGCAAGTGTCACCACGTGGCTAATTTTGAAAATTTTTTGTAGAGATGAGGTCTCACTATGTTGCCTAGGCTGGTTTCAGACTCCTGGACTCAAGTAATCCTCCCGCCTTGCCTTCCCAAAGGGCTGGAATTATAGGTTAGAGCCACCACAGCTGGCCCCAGTAGCTTTAAGTTTGAATTAGTAAACCTCATGCCACATACCTTGCCCTATTTATCTCTTCATCTATATCTTTTGTAATACCCTTTATAATAACTGATAGATATGAATAAATGTTCCCCAGAGTTCTGTGAGCCACTCCTGCAAATTAACCAAAAGCAAGGAGGGGGTTATGGGAACCCCAACTTATAGTCAGTCAGCCAGAAGCATAGGTAAACAACCTGGGGCTTGCAATTGGCATCAGAAGTGGGAAGCAGTCTTGTGGGACTGATCTGATGTCATCTCTAGATAGACAGCGTCGGAATTGAATTGGAGGACATCCAGCTGGTGTCTACTGCAGAACTGCTTGCTTGGGGCGTGGGGGAAAAACCCTGACACATTTGGTCACAGAAGTCTTCTGTGTTGGTTGTTGTGGTGTGAAAGCAGAGAAAATCCAGTTTGAGTTTCTTCCTCACAGAACAACCAATCCAATTTTTTAAATAGAGAAATGATATGAGAAGATACTTCACTAAAGAAAACAAGTGAACAGCAGATAATGTGAAAAAAATGTTCAGCGTAGCTAGTCGCTAGTGAAATGCAACTCGAAATCATAAAGAGATACCCTAACACTTATTAGAATGTCTCGAACAAAAAAGACAACCACACCAGGTATTGATGAGGATGTTATGCAACTGGAACGTCCCACAGTGACGGTGGGAATGTAAAATAGTGTAGCCACTTCAAAAACAGCCTGACGGTTCCTCCAAATGCTAAAATGTATGACATGTCTGTCATTTCACTCTAGGAATTTGCACAAAGGAAAAAGGGATAGATGTCCATACGAACAATTATACACAAACGTCATCACTAAGTGAATGGATAAGGAAACAGGCACGTGCAGTGTATATTCAAACAGTGGAATACTGTGCAGCAACATAACCATGTGAACAAACGTGAACCTGGAAGGGCCAGTCCTTCCAGATGAATCCCGAGTGGCCAACTGGCCTAAAATTAAAGTCCAGTCCAGCCGGGTTCGGTGGCTCAGCCTGTAATCCCAGCACTTTGGGAGGCCGAGGTGAGTGGATTGCCTGAGCCCATGAGCTCGAGACCCACCCAGGAAACTTGATGAGAACTTGTCTCTACAATAAATCAAAAACTAGCCAGGCATGGTAGCGTGCACCTGTAGTTCCAGTTACTTGGAAGGCTGAGACGGAAGGATCGCCGGAGCCCAGTAGGTCGAGGCTGCGGTGGCCGGGAGTGTGGCGCTGCACTCCAGTCTGGGCGACAGAGTGAGACTCCAACTCAAAAAAAAAAAAAAAGTCCAGTCCAGCAGCCACTTGCTGACTAGGGGGTCACACATGTACTTGAGTTCCTGGGAAACCCACGCTTTTTAATCTTTGGAACTTTCGGAGCCTCCCAACCAATAAGTGCTTAACTGCATCGATCCATCAAAACTGAGTTTCAACCCTTCATTTGCATACAGACCTGACTGGAAACCTGGGGAGGGGGTACATTTTGCTGTAAAGTCTGAGGCCTTCCCTTGTTCTCTGGAAACGCCTGTTTTACACCTGAGGCTCCCTTTCCCTGGGGTGCAAAGTGTTCACTGGAATAAAGTCTCTTTCTTCCAAATTCCTTTTCCGAGAGCTTTTGTTCACAAAGGAATGAGCTGCTGATATGTGAGTTATGCTGAGTGAAATAAGTCAGACAAAGAAAGACTACAGATGGAATGATTCCATTTATATAAAAATCAAGAAAATGCAAGCTAATTCTGAAATGCCGAAGCGATCAGTGGCTGCCTGGAGATGAGGAGGGGAGAGAGAGGGATGACAAAGTTACTGGAAGCCCTGGAGGTGGGGGGTGTTCACCACCTTGACTGCGATGGTGGTGGGCTCACAAATGTGTACAGGTGTCTGCAAATCTTATTAACTACCCACCTGAAACGTGTACCATGTGCCATTCATTATATGTCAATTATCGCTCAGTGCGTTGTTGAAAGAAAAAAGGATTCATGTAGTGGGTTTGGGATGCCCCATCACAGGCTGGTCCCAAGAGGCTCCCATTACCTTCCTGCACTCGGAGTTCCACCTCAGAACCTGTTTCCCAGGAAATTGACCACAAACAACAAAGAGTAAGTCCTTGTTAGGACTGAAAGTGACAGCAATTGGGACACCAAGAAGAGGAAACTGAGGTTCAGAGAGGAGAGGCCTGACATAGGAGAAGAGATCAAACACAATCCCGAGTCAGGAGGCGTCTGATCCCCAGTCTAGCTGCTGCCTGTGCTGCTCCTGCGAGACTGTTAGTAATTTCACCCCCAAAAGGCATCCTGAGGGCTGGAAGAAGACAGTCCCTGAACCCAGGTGTGGAGTCTTTGAGAGCTGCCCAACTCGCCTGTGGCCATGTGGACAGGACCCTCAAGGCCCACCATTGAGCCTCCTAAGCCTGTCCAGGCGACAGCTGGAACAAGCTGCGGCCAAGGCAGCCTGGTAGCAGGAAAAGGGCCTGCTGCCGCCCACCACCGAGGCCGGGTATAGGGAGCCACAAGAAGTGGCTGGGGTTTGGGAAGAGTCTCATCCCAGACGAAGTGAGGTGCTGCTCTGCAGAGACGAAGCACAGCTGACCCCAGCCACCCACTTCATGCCACTGTCCCTCTGCAGCCACCTCTGTGGAGCTCAGGACTCTGGACAAGACAAAGATGAGAATGGTGGTGATAAACACAGCACTCAGCTCCTCCCATGGAGAGCACATCAATTCTCACCATGCCCTGAGGGCTGGTAGTAGCATCACCTCACTTCACAGATGAGGAAACTGAGCACAGAGAGGGCAACTGATTTGCCAGGGCATGTGGGGAGCCAGGATTTGGGCCCAGCAGCCTGGTCCCAGAATGTGTGGTCCTGACTGCAAGCGAGCTGTGGTCTCAGGGTTTAACATAGTCTCACAAGTCTCCCAAACATAGATTATAATTAACTTTTTAAAAGTGGAAATGTGCCGGGCTTGGTGGCTCAGCCTGTAATCCCACGCCTTGGGAGGCTGAGGTGAGTGGATTGCCTGAGCCCGCGGGTTCAAGACACGCCTGGGCAACTTGGCGAGACCTCATCTCTACAATAAATCAAAAAAAAATTAGCCGGGTGTGGTAGCGCGCGCCTGTAGTTCCAGCTACTTGGAAGGCTGAGGCGGGAGGATGGCCAGAGCCCAGCAGGTCGAGGCTGCGGTGGCCGGGAGCTCCCAGTCTGGGAGACAGAGTGAGACTCCAACTCAAAAAAATAAAAATAAAAAAATAAAAGTGGAAATGTGAAAGCAGTGAAACAAATAGAGCATTTGCAGTTGCCGTATGTTAACAATTTGATCTAGTATGAAATTGCAAAGGAGATCTGGGATAGGGGCTAGAGAGGCTTCAGCAATCCAGAATCCCCTAAAACTGAATGTGGATTTTACCTTCATTTGAGGAGAGGGTCCCAAGCTTTCATCAGATTCTTGAAGGAGTAGCTGACTCGAAGAGCTGAAAGTCCTGAAAGGGAGGCTCCATGGCGAAGGAAACGCAGGTCTCCAGCCACCTCTGAGACACCGTGGAAACCTGTGGGTTTCACCCTGATATCTGGACACCTGGGAGTTCTTCAAAAATACCTGCTTGTATATGCTTGCTCCCACAGACCTCAAGTTAAAATGAGATGCCCGGTGTCGGAGATGGGCCTAGTGGGAATTGTTTGGATCATGGGTCATGGGAGCGAGTCCCTCATGAGTAGCAGAGTACCTTCCTAGTGAGTGAGTTCATGCAAGAGCTGGTTGTTTCAAAGAGCCTGGCACCTCCCTCTCGCTCTTGCTCCATTCTCACCACATGACATGCTGGCTCCCTCCCTTCTGCCATAATGGGAAGCTCCCTGAAGAGGACTGGGCATGCCCATCACCCTCTTTCTCCACATTGCTCCCCTCCCCCAGGAGAGCCCACCCACCTATGCCAGAGCAAGCTCCACTCCTGCAACTCTGGTCCTCACCCAGTGACAAAGAGGATGCTTTCCTTAAATGCCCACACGGCCTGACTCAGTGTGTCCAGAAAAGAAAGTGTCACCTTTCCTTCAGCCTCAGTCTACAGCAAACATTCCCAAGTGGCAATCTCCACTTTCATCAAGCCTCACTGGCAGGGGAGCACACCTAGGCAGGTGGCACCAGTCTAGGGCTCCCTGGGCTCCTCTGTCCAGAATTGGAGTGACATCTTGGGACCCCTGGGGCCAGGAGGTGGTATCAGAAATGGAGCCAGGGCTCACAGAGGCAAGGGTGAGGCAACCTAAGTTAATGAGCAGATGGGTGGGTGGATGGATGAGCGGATGGCTTTGTGGTGATGGACAGATGGATAAGTGGGTGGGTGGGTGAATGAGCGGATGGGTGGATGGTGATGGATCTATGGGTGGATAGGTGGGTGGGTGGGTGGATGGATGGCTAGGTGGTGATGGATGGATGGGTGAATATGTGGGTGGTTAGTGTTTCCCAGACCCACCGGTATCTCATTTCACCCTGACAAAAGCATGATATTGTTCTTCCCATTGCAGAGATGTGAAATTGAGGCTCAAAGAGGAGAAGTGGCTTGACCAAGTTCACACAGCTGGCAATTTGCAGACAAGGAGCTCCACCCTGTGAATCCCAACATTATCCCAGGCATCTAATCATCTCTGTCCTCAGGGACATTAGCATCCATAATCCTTTCCAAGCCATGGTTCCACCGCGTCAGCCTGTCCCCAGGCCCTGTCTACCAATGCCCTCTCAAGACAGGCTTGAGTCTCAGTGGTTGCAGTTCCTGCTGGTCACCTGTTCGGCCTCAGTCCTTCCATCCAGAGGCCAGAATGATTGCTTAGACACACAAGTGTGGTCATGTCACTCCTCTGCCTAAAACTCTGTGGCCTCCACTGCCTGCAGGTAGGATCTCATGTCCCTGTTTTTGGTGATTGAAAGATAGGCCCTCCTGCCCTGTGACCTCACATTCCTTAACTCCAGCTATCTTGAAATGCCCATGGTGTGCTCTCCACCCTCCCCAGGTGGCCCCTACTCACCTCAAGTTGCTGTCCCTCCAGGAAGTCTGCCCTGACTTCATCAAGGTGGAGGCCATAGCAAAGGTCACAGTTATGTGTTTGGGTCTCTAACCCCAATGGAACACCTTGGGGACAGGAAGTGACTTGTCTCTTGTCTTAGTCCACTTTCTGTTGCTTATCACAGAATATCTGAAAATAGGTAATAGTGGCTCAAAGAGGAGAAGTGGTGGCTCACACCTGCAATCCAGAACTCTGGGAGGCTGAGGTTGGAGGACAGTGACTCACACCTGCAATTCCAGCACTCTAGGAGGCTGAGGCGGGAGGATTGCTTGAGCCCAGGGGTTTGAGACCAGCCTGGGCAATATAGTGAGATCTTGTCTTTGCAAAAAATTAGCTACGTATGGTGGCACGCTCCTGTAGTCCCGGCTGCTAGGGAGGCTGAGGTAGAAGGATCACCTGAGTCCAGAGATCGAGGATCCCATAAACCATGATTGTGCCATTGCAGTCCGGTCTAAAAAAAAAAAAAAATTTAAACTGGCCAGGCTCAATGGCTCAGTCTGTAATCCCAGCACTTTGGGAGGCCGAGGCAAGTGGATTGCCTGAGCCCACGGGTTCGAGACCGGCCCAGACAACTTGACGAGACCTCATCTCTACAATAAAAAAAATTTTTTTTTAATTAGCCAGGCATGCTAGCACCGTCTCCTTGGAAGGCTGAGGCAGAAGGACAGCTGGAGCCCAGCAGGTCAACTCTGGGGTGGCCATGAGTGTGCCACTGCCCTCCAGCCTGGGCAACAGAGTAAGATTCCAACTCAAAAAAAAAATTAAAAATTAATTAAATTAACAAAATTTATTTCTTACAGTTCTGGGAGCTGGTGTTCTGGCCCAGTCTAACAAATTGGCTGCTATCCTCTTTAGGAGTTAAATACAAAAGGCAGAGACTGGAAGAAAAAGGGGTGTTTAATTTCTTTTTTTTTTTCCATTTTTAAAAAATTTTTTACTTATTATTTATTTATTTTACTAAACAAAATGAGAATTTATTGAAAGCAGGTACTTTTCAGTAGTTCTGATTCGAACAAGTCAGCTTAAAGATACCAAGATATTATTACTCAATAAAAATATGTACAAAAAGTAGGGAAAGGAGAATAAAACAACTTAAAAGAATTCAACTTGAACAGGATTGAATTACTAAAAATTATACCTAATACAACAAGCCTGGGGCGAGGACTCTGGTTCCCCAATTCTTGAAACATAGCCCATAAATCTGTGGAGCGGAGGCTGACTGGAACATGAGGATCTCACTGCTGACTCCACGTAATGAGTCCATGGCCAGGGCACAAGCTAAACACAGAAAACGAGGCCACCAGACAAGACACACCCCCACCCCCTGCCATGAACCTCATAAGAGAGAAGAGTCTATAGACTTGGCAGGGATCACTGGACCATGGATAGCTTAGAGACAGGTATTCCAGCCACATAAAAACCCTAGAATCTAAGCCCTACAATGTCCTCATCCAAATTCCCACTAACTAGGGAGGTAGAGGAGTAAGACGTGGAAGCTTTCTCCAAACCAATTTCTGGTCTTCAGGGATAAACATACAATGCTGTTCCACGGTCAGCCTCAAAAGAAAGACTGGCACCGCAGGTGAGATTCCAAAGTTCCACTCAGCAGCCTCCACGGAAGGAGGAGTGGGAGGAGTGGTGGGTGTGGGAGAGGAGATGTGCATGCTCTGCTGATGTGTACCGTCCCCCCCCTTTCTGGACCTGTTCTTTCTGGGCACAGAGCTCTCATTTCTGACCCGAAACCTCCCAGCCTTAAGCATACAGAGTGGAAATGCCAGATAGAGAGAGATGTCTGAGGATGGAGGGTAGGCAATCTTCCTGAGAATGGGGGTGTTCTTCCCACCTCGGGTGCAGGTAGGGCAGGACAAAGTGAATGCCGAGTTACAGGAGGCAGGCAGCAGCTCAGAGAGCAGAATTCAGCTGGGAGAATGACAGGAAGTTTCCACTGCATGAACACAGCAGGCAGTGGCTGGGGTCACCTGGGTTGGGAAGTTGAACAGTAAAGCTTTACCTAAATGGTATAGGAACAGTGTGCCTCCCTGCTCTTGAATTCCCCAGGAGGAACACAGCCTCCTACTCTTGAAATTCATATTCAAACAAAACACTAAGCCTGAAGGGAAGATGTCTCTTCAGGGTCCCAGAAGTGCCCATTCAAAGTCTATCCCATCAACGTTGCCTTCTCATTTGGGGGCCCGTATGTTGTTGCAGACTTGAGCAAGACGGCTGGAGAGCTTCTTAATGTTTCCCAAGGCCTCTGGATCCAGTTGTGTAATATTGAGCCTCTGCAAGTCACTGGCCAATAATCGCATACTCTCTCCACCGCCCACTGACACAGTGATAAAGACCTCGTTGCTGTCAGCAAGAGGGCTGCCATTCCCTGAGATGCTGTAAATCCGCTCTCCTACGTCTGGAGTACGCAGGCCAGGGGTCTTGAAGATCCTGGAGTCAAATCTGGGTGTCAGGCCTGGAGTTGGTTTCACCAGAGTTACCTCGGCCCACAGCTTGGGTAACCATGTTACTTCGGCTTGATCTACTTGGAGGACACCTTTTGACTCTTGCAGTGTGAAGATTCTTGTTGTTATTTTCTTCTTCCTCTTCCTCTTCCACTATCATTTCATCCACTTCTATTACTTTTCATGTTTTAGCTGATTTCAAAGGTGTCTGAATAGCTTCTGCTGTTTATTTGTTTCAGTGATATCCAGGTCAGCTGTTGGTGCCTCTTCGAGGGCCTGCTTGCTTCCTCCAAGGGTGAAGTAGTCGAGCCAGTTCATCTCGTGCAGAGCCTTAGGAAGTTGCAGGATCTCGATGTTGTAGAGGTTATCCACCTCCTTGAGCAGGTTCTGTCTGTCTGACTCAATTTGCTTGGTCCGTATTTCCACTTCACGGTCGAAGTCTTTAAGAAAGGAGGCAAGCCGGGCTTGGTGGCTCAGCCTGTAATCCCGCGCCTTTGGGAGGCTGAGGTGAGTGGATTGCCTGAGCCCGCGGGTTCGAGACCCGCCTGGGCAGTGAGACCTCATCTCTACAATAAATCAAAAAAGCAGCCGGGCGTGGTAGCTCATGCCTGTAATTCTGGCTACTTGGAAGGCTGAGGCGGAAGGATCGCCAGAGCCCAGCAGGTCGAGGCTGCGGTGACCAGGAGCGTGCCACTTCACTCCAGTCTGGGCGACAGAGTGAGACTCCAACTCAAAAAAAAAAAAATTTCTACAGCCAGGATGTAGGGAGATGGGTCAGCATCATTGCCCAAAAACCCACTCCAAGCAACATAAATGCATTTCAGTATTTATACTCAAAATTAATAGCCCTTCACTCATCTCGAATCTGAAGTCTGCGTATAGTTTTTGCATGACTCAAGATTTATATTAACAATTTCTGATACATGACCACTGACGTGACACAAATCTCCTGGCTATGCTGACATTTTCGATAATATTTTGGAATTTACAACATGTTCTTTTACAGTTTTTTGTTTGTTTGTTTGTTTTAGAGGAGAGGCAGACAGTTGCAACATTTGGAAGGAAAGGAAAGTCACAACATTTAAAATGATAGCTGTAGAATGTTTTAAAACATAATTGTAACAATCGCCTATTCCCAGAACTCTGGTCTGTAACAGTCTGATGTCCTTGTACTCACAGATGGAGGAGAGGTGGGCAGTGCCCATGCCAGGCTTCAGACACACTCCTGTGGGCCTGGGACCACTCTCCTAATCATTAGGTGGTCTAGCTTGCTGGCTGTTTCTTCTTTAGCACCAGCAATGGCTATTAGGTAAGACTGGCCAGTCAGAGAAGGCTGTGCTGGGGTAAGGGGCGAATAGGAATAATGTGCATTTTTGAATTTAAGCAGCTTTTACGTTTAGCCAAACTCAGCTACAAAAGAATACATATTTTTAAGATTTTTCTCAATGGACTGCTCTAATATGACCAAAATGACCTCTTTTCAGCCTATAACACTGGGATGACCAAGGCTAAAGGGCCGCAGCTGGGGAGGCCTTCTGGTGGGAATGCTCTACAGTGCCCGGAGAAGGTACAGGGCTCAGGTATCTCTTCCTCTTCTTATAAAGCCACCAGCCCCACTCCCCTGATAATCAACCAACCCATTAATCCATCCATGGGTTAGTCCATTAATGAGAGCAGACCCCTCATGACCCAATCACCTCTTAAAGGCCCCACCTCTCAGAACTGCCACACTGGGGACTACATTTCAACATGAGCACCCTATATCTTCAGGGACACAGTGCCCATCGGCCCCACACCCACTCACAAGTGTGAGCTGGACAAGCCACAACAGACCCATCGCCAAGCCTGAAGTTTCAGTACTGGGGCCTCCCTTGTCTGTGGCCATCTAATTTTTAGGAAGGCGCATTGGGAGCTGGGCAGGGGTTTAGAGGAGACCCCCACCCCACCCTTATTAGAAAGATCCCTTTTCTTCTTCAGCAATGTTCAGAATTGGCCACTGGAGGTCAGGATTGGGCTGTGTGACACAGACCCTGGATGCTCCAGGAGCTGGAGTCGTCCCTGCCCATCTACGCCAGCTGAGGAAAAACAGCTGCCATGCTATGGGTGGGCAGAGCTGACCAGGAGGGCCTCCTGGAAGAGGGGGTTATGAAGTGCTTTCCCTCCAGGGCAGAGGTCCATACCTCAGGCCAGCCAGCAGCTGTCCTGCTGGTGTCCAGTTCCCTGCACAGGCCAAGAATCACACACATACCCACACACACACACACGCACACACGCACACACACAAACACTCCACCTGCAGGAAGGCCCTCCTGCAGCCTGCAGTTGTGTCCTTCACCAGCCTCTTGTCCTACTCACAGCTGTCTTGAGGACCGTGTTACTTCTGGGCAGCCACCTGAGCTGACCAGGCCCAAGGCTGAAGCCCTAGATCAGGTCCAGAGAAGCATGGGGAGATGGACCTCAGACAAGGCTTCAAGTACAACATGCACCGACCCAACACGCACAAGCTTCAAGTCGAGCTCTCAGCCTACATTGTCTCAGCCCAACCCTCTCTACTCCATGGCAGGAAAATTATGATCTCAATTTTACAAGTGAGAAAATGGGGGCTCAGAGAGGATGGATAATGGATAATTCACCCTGGGTTACACAGCAAAGACAGAGCCGGCTCCAGACCCGTATTCCTGACCACCACCTGGCTTACCCCCTCAGGAGACAATCTAGGCCACAACGTCATCCTTAACTAGTACCGGTCTAGATCACAGGTCCACAGGTCCACAGAGCTCTTTACCCAGGCTCTGCCACAACAGTCCCCAGGCCACATGCCCTGAGCCAGCTTGTGCAGTGGAGCCGTCCCCAGGCCCAGGCCACAGGCAGCACCCAGATACTCCAGGTGCCCTCAGGGCACACCCAAGTAGGCAGAGACGAGGGGTGAAGAGCTCCACTCAGCCTCTGGTGTCCTGAATCGGGAGATTCCTGCCCACCCCCCGCGCAGCGTAAAGAGAGGACAGTTTCTGCAGGCAGGAACCCCATCAGAGGTGCCAAGTCCTCCCTGGTGAAAGAATGAGCTCCCCTGCCCACCACTCATCCAGAATACCCTGGAGAAGCCACAGCTCTGGTCTCTAGGGGACCCAGGGAGAAGCTAAGTGCTCCACTGCTCTGGGATTAGCAAGCATTCACCAGGGGAGGTGCTATCTGAGCCTTCTGCTTTCATCTGTAAAATGGGATACAGGTAGTACTACCCCCCAGGTCACTGTGGGGACAAAACAAAACACAGGTGTGTTTTTAGTTGTCAGTACCTGGCACACAGCGAGCATTCAGAACTGGAGACAGACCAGAAGGTGACTCAGATCACAGGACTTGGCAAAGGTGGTGACAGAAGGAGATAGGGGGCCCAGCATGCTGAGGGGCCCTCCTGTCCAGCACAGCCTCCCTTGGGGGACCCTCTGGTATACCCCTAGGAAGACTCCATTGATTAACGGCTTGTCCAGGACCAAGAGGCTTCCTGAGATGCAGGACATTTATGCTAAAATCCGGACATCCCAGACAAACCTGGACCCTTCACACGGAAGCAATGTTGGAGGCCACAGGGTCACCAGGGCAAGGCTTCTGTGGACACCAGGTCCTCTGCTTACAATAACTCCACACTGTTGCCATGACTACCGGAGAGCAAAGCCATGACTTGCCCACACATGGGAGGGGGTGAGGTCCAGGCCTGGCTATGTGTCCCCAGGAGCAAGGGGATCAGCCCACCCCATTTGCCCAGGGTGGATGGGGCACACAGCCCTCTTCAGCACACAGTAGCTCATCAAGCTTCAAGAACAGACCTGGGAGGCAGGAATCCCTAAGGTGCTGGGCTGTAGATGAAGCTTGGAAGACACACTGACCACAGCCCAGGCCCTGCCCCAACCCAGGGCTGGACTCAAGGTCCCTTCTCTGCCTGTCTCCCCCTAGCCTTGAGTTCAGCACTGGATTGGGGCAGGGCCTGGTGTGTGGTCGGAGCTCACCCATGCCCAGCCAAACATTCCAGCTGGGATAGAGCTGCAGCCCTCAGCAGGGGGTCCCAGCCTCAGCCCTCTCTCCAGGTTGCTGCCTGGGTGATAGCAAGAGGGTCCCTCCCATCAGCCCTGGATGCAGGCACCATCCCCAACACCCTCAAGGTCTCAGCCCAGTCTGGGACCCCAGCACTGAGCCCAAGGCCTGGCACACAGTGGGGCACATGCATGTCTGTTACAGGTAGCAGCAGAGATGCCCAGGAAGCAAAAGGCAGAGGTGGGAACCAAAGCAGCCCCCAGCAGGAGGCCCAGGAGGGACAGGGCCATGGCGGGGTCCCCAGAGCTGAGGGTGCCTTCACCCCGTCCTGGTTGATACGGCAAATGCCCAGCTCTGTGTAGGGGACAGGGTTTCAGAGGGAGAGGGTGCAACAGACAGAAGGCAGATGTCCCTTCTCCGGGGTCTGCTTGCAGCCCCCCACACAGCTCTGGCCCCTCAGTTCTGCAGGGTCCTCAGAACTGCACAGACCCAGTCTTGGCATCCCCTACACAGTGGCCCACCTAAGATGTCACCTTAGCAGGACCCTGCTCATGGGCCAAGGGGGCCACAGGGAGGCACCAGTGGTGGGTAGTGCCCCCCAGCCCTGCAGCTGCCAGCTCCTCCTGGCTGCCCACCCGGAGCCCTCCCAAGGTTCCTACAGCAGAGGGCAGTGTCAGGGATAGGCTCCCCAGATGGCGGGTGCCCAGGCCCTGAATCTTGTGAGAGAGAGCCTGTAAGCCTGTCCATGGAACATGTGTAGTTCGAGGCGGGGCATCCAGAAGCCCTCTGGGTGGACATGTGCAGACATGACAGTGTCAGTCTGGGGTGAATGGGGAAGAGTATGTGAACATGGCATGTGGCAGGCAAGATGCTGTGAACACAAGGCAAGAAACACAGGTGTGTGCTCTGATGCCCAGGCCATGGGGGTATGGCCATGAGGCTCTGCACCTGCCCCGGCCGCCTCCCCCATCTCTAGCATTCCACCCCACCCTACCCCGCTCCAGCCAAGTCTGGCCCCACACCATACCCCACTTTCCTCAGCCCGGGCCCATCTCAGTGGCCAACCCAAGAGAGCCCCACTCCACCTTCTGTGTGGAATGGCAGCAGGCAGGACAGGGAAGTGCATGGTCCAGAAATGATCTGGAGAAGTTCATGCAAACATGGGGCGCAGGCGTATGATCATGTGTGGAAGAGCATGCATGTGTGTGCCGACATCTGTGTGAGTGACTGTGAGGGTGGGCATATGTGTATGCGCTGATATCTGTGTGTGCATGTGTGTGTATCCATGTGTGAGAGGGCATGTACATTTGTGCTAGCATCTGTGTGTGCATGTGCGTGTGCCAAGATCTGTGCATGTGTGTGCACATGCTGTGTTGGGGGCACTGGGGTCTGCCAGTCCTCAGAGATAGATGAAACTTCTCCCAGGCCAGCATCCATGCTCTGAGCTCAGACTTGTGCCAGGCAGGCAGGAAGGAAAAGGAGACAGGCAAGACCAGGAGCCCCCACTCCCATCTGGGCCCCTCATTCTGGCCCTTCCAGTTGCTGGCCTGGGTATACTCTCCCCTGCCTAGAAGCCTTCATGTTGGGGAATCCAGAAGATGGGGACAGCTTACCCCAGCCTTCTTCCTCACATCTTCCCACCTGCCTCATCTGCCCACAATGGACCTGTGCTAGGGCAACAGGTCTGACCACTGGAGCAGCCCAAAGCGGGCGCCACCTTCCCTGGGCCAGAACCAGCCAGGAGGTGTGAGGGGGTGCCCACGTAGGGGCACTAGCACTGCATACCTGCAGGGCCCCCCACGAGGCCTGGCTTTCTTGTCTAAGTCACAGAGACTGCAGGAGCCATCGAGGGAGTTGAAAGCCTCCAGATTAGGCATAAACCCACCCTGCCCATCAAAGGATCATTCAACAAGAACTACCGCCTGTCGAGGAAACCAAGCTCCTGGTCACTCAGCACCAGCTCTCAGACACTCCTGGGCCCATCTCCAGGCACCAGAGGAGGGTGTCACAGGATATACACACACTCCTGCCCACCCACATGAGTGTTCACATGCCTGACATGCTTGAGTAAACCCTTCCCACTGGAGACTCAAAGACAAGGCACCTGCCTACTATACCCATGCCCATAGTCTCCAAGGCCTGCAGACAGGACAAGACACCTTTCAGCACTCTCCTGTCCACAGAGGACTTTATATCTCTAGCCACACTGACTACCACTGAGATGACCCAGGGACATGCCCCAAGACCAGATGCAGCACCACCTCGGGGAAGCCCTCTGGAAATGAGCTTTGAGGGGGAGGGGGGCTGTTCCTGGTTGTTGGGGCCTGAGCTCCTTCACCAGGGCAGGGAGGGCAGGGAGGTGGGGGAGCAGCACTCTGGGGAAGATTGCCTCATGAGGTCCGCCCTCTGGTGCTTGAATTGGGGCCTTTGTGGGTGGGGAGGAGGCGGCAAGCACTTTGGCGATTGATTTAAACAAGGCTCCCAACCTGAGATGGGTCTGGGCCCTGGGGGAGTAATCACCTTCCTTTCTGTTTTTGTGTTTAAGTCACAATAAAAGCTTCGTAGCCAGGTCCCCTGAGGGAGACCTGACACCTACCTGCACCTATTCCTGGGGGCACGTGGGCAGGGCAGGCACAGCTTTACCAGACCAGGCTCAGAAGTGGGAGGGAGGCCCCAGGCAGGGTGGGTGCTGCCCACAGCCGGCCAGACTCACAGGCCATGCCGACCTCTGACCTCCTTTACCCCTACATCACCCATGGCAGGGAGGCCCTGGCTATGGCCCCATCCCCAGCCTGCTCAGCTCCCTGATCCCTCCATTCTGGCGCCAGGTCCCAGGAGTAAGGACCTGGCCCTGAGGGAGGGCCTCTGTCTCCCAGGGCCTTGCCCCCCACTTGCCTGGTTCCCCCTGGCCCCTCCAGGCTTCTTGCTGTTGCCCCAGAGCTCCCCTTCCTCTGCTGTTCCCTGTGTTTCATTATTTCATTCCCCATCTGCCTCCCCCATTGAGGGCCAGCACATGAGAGCAGGAAATGCTTCCTCTTTGTTCACTGCTGTATTCTTGGGCAAGTGTTTGTTGAGAGGATGAACAATCTGGGCCTAAGCATGAGGTATTGGTAGGCAGCTGAGAAGAAGCCCCTGCAGGGGCCCAGGCTAGCTGCCTCAGCCTCTCTCACCTGCCCTGAGCCCAGCTACCTGGTGCCTGTGGCCTCTGTCTGCACAAGAGGGTCCAGGACTGACCAGAACCCCAAAAGCCATGACTGCCCCCTGGGGATGGCTCAGTGATAATTGGAAGGGAAGGACAGAGAGGCTACAAGTGCCCCGTGACATGGTGGGGAGTCCTGAGTCTAAATGAGAGACGGCCCTTCCCAGATTATGGCAGCATGCACTCTCTGCCTCCCTATAGAAACTACTTCCTTCCCTGGGGAACTAGCCCTCAATTATTTGTCTTCACTGATTACCAACTTAGAGGCTGCTGGGGCAGGACCTCCCAGTGGTCTTAACCACCTAGGTCTCTTGGGAGCACTTGCCCTGCAGGGCCACTGCAGAGCCAAGCCCACCCTCTACTGGGGCCTGCTGGATTGAGCTGAGTGGTTGACATGCATGTACATGTGTATGCATGTGTCTGTGTGAGTGCCTGTGTCAGTGTGTCTGCTGTGTGTGCATGTATACATACATGTGTGTGAAGACTGGAGTCACAGGGCACACTGAGGGACGAGGGAGGGTGGCTGCCACACCTGCGTGGGTTGGCAAGAACAAATTCTGAATGGCTGAGCTGAACATGTCTTGGGCTGTCTCTGTCCTGGAGCTCAGGCACACAGGGTGTGCGACTCCCTCGCTGCTGCCCTGGGGGGGACAGTGTCACACAGCTCTGCTGCTTGAGTCCCTGCGAGACCTTCACGTGACACACATAACAATGCTCAGATGCTCATGGACTTGCACCCATGCTCCTATTCCTCCCCCTCAGCACCCAGAGGTGCTCAGACATCTTCAGTGGCCTTGCTGCCAGTCCCCTACTCTTCACACCCAAGTGCCTCACAGGCTGATCTGAAAAGCCCATTCATTTCTGAAAATGGAAATCATTTCCACAGAATGATTCTCACAGGCTGGAACAACGCCCAACCCACAGGCAGAACAAAGTTGCCTTTCCAAGCCCCAAGCGCTGGGGCGCACTTGGGGCATCCCCAGATCAAGTTTGGCTGCCAGGCGTAGGGGAGGTGCTAGGTGAGGTGCTACTCGGGAGAGAAGGAGCACCTAGGGTTGCCCCACTTGTGGTCCTGATGCCTGGATGACCCAGGACATATAGCCAGCCTCCCCGGGGTCCTGGGTTTAGCACCCATGTCTGGCAAATCCTCAGTTCCCCCACCCTGCAGCTCCCATCAAAGCCTTGGAATCCCCACCCTCCCATCAACCCCCCTGGGGTCCCCTTGCCCCTCATTGACCTCAGGGGTCCCCTACCCCTCCCTTAACTCCCTGGGGTCCCTATTCCCTCCATTAACCTCCTGGGGTTCCCACCCCTCCATCAACACCCATCACCTCAATCAATCCCTCTGGGATTCTCCATCACCTCAATCAATCCCTCTGGGATCCCTATTCCCCCATCGGCCACTTCCCTAGGGTCCTTATCCTCCTGTTTGTCTCCAAAGCCTCCCTGCCTCCCTTGAACGTGGTTGGGGGGGTGTGCCAGACCAGTCTCAGGACGGGTGCAAGAGAGCAGAGCTGGAGCCTGGGAGGGGCTCGGCGTACAGACATAGCAGACACTGGCAGAATGAGGAGTCCTGCCTCCTGGTTTTTCTCAGAGAAAGCCAGAAGCACAGTGGGAGTCTTGGGAAGATTCAGTTCTCAGGAATGCTCTCTGATGCTGGGCCAACCTCCTAGAACTGGAGGGAAGACCAGCCTGCAATAAGTGGCTCTGAAACAGCCATGTGGGATGGCAGTGGGGGTGCAAAAGGCCCACCCAAGAGCTCAAGGCAGTACAACAGTACCAACAGGCTACCTACTGGCTGCTGGGGTAGAGGGAGGTGCCAGCATGAGCCCTGGGCCCCCAAGATGCAGAAAGAGGAGGGGCTCCAGTACCTCTCACAGGGATGTTCAAAATCAGGCCAGCACAGCCTGCCCTAACCCCACAGCAACTGGGTGATTGGAGGCCCAAGACACTCCCCAGTGCCCATGCAGAGCTGTGGCCAGACTTTCACTCCCCAAGATGACTGCTTGGCCCAGCCCACAGCCTTGCCAACACCTGGACCACAGGTGTCATGTCTCTGGCTTCCAGAAGCTGTGAACTGACCCACCACCTCTACCTCCACAAACACCCCCAAAGCACAGCATCCAGTCCCAGCGCAGCCTCCCTGGTGGCTGCTCTCCACGACTCCCTGGCCTCCTGGGCCTCAGTCTCTTCCTCCATGACAAGCTGCTCCCACCAGTCCTGGTGTTGGGCCGAAGGTGGTGCCAAGCTCATTCTGGAGGGCCTGAAATACCCACCTTGGCTCAGCATCCACACAGCACAGGCTGTGGATGGGAGGGGCTGGGGGTTGTCTGTGGTCAATAAGTTCTGCTTCCCCATGGGAGAATACAGAGCATACAGAGCCCCAGACCCTACACTCAGCCAAGGATACACATAGACCCCCTCAGATAAAAGCAGAGCTCACCACAGAAACAGGCCAAAGGAAGGAAGACACAGGTCCTTGCATGTGTATACACACATGCCCACACAGGCACATACCATGCACACATGTGACCTGCCAGGACACCCGTGTACACAGATAAGGGTTCCCAGGTCCATAATGACCCGCTGGCAGAGACACAAATGCCTTTGGCTTCCCACTGTCTGCACACTTGAGCACACCCAGAGGCTCCTGTACCGTGAGCTTTCCTGACACACAGGCACACGTGCACAGAAACGCACATGCACCTCACTCAGCCCAGGCGAGCGAGAGCAAAGGAGACCCTGGGACAGCCGACTGCAGGCGCGATGGCAGCTGGGGGGGCTGCCTCCCCGGCTCCACGTCAGCAAGGGGGATCCGCCTCCCTCCCTCACGGCATCCGCTGCCACCAGGCTGGGAACCTCACCAGGCTGAGCAGCGGCAGGGCAAGACTGGGAGCTCCTGGACCCAGCCTGTCTGTGGAACCCACACCTCCCGCTTCACCCCCGGTCTCAGGGGCCAACCACTACCAAGAGCACTCCAAGGCCACCAACTTCTGTCCTCGAATCACCAGAAGGGTCCGTGGCTCTAACAGTAGGTGGCCCAGTGGGGTCTGCAGTGTCTCTAGGGAGGGCCTAGCAAGGGGCAGGCACAGGGACTTCTGGAGGAAGGCACTTCAGGTTAAAGGGGCAGAGGTGTATCTGGGGGGGCGTTGAAAGGACTGCGTGGATACTACTTAGACTGTGCATGGGGTTTGCCAGGGTAGGGTGGGGTGGGGGGCAGTTCCAGTCTCCTCTCCCCTGGTCAGCAGCTGTTCTCTTCGGGAGGAGGGAAATGACCTGCTGGAAGGGCTGTCCAGAGGAAGGCTGGGGGAGGACCCCCTCCGCCTGCCTGGGCTCCCTCTGGCCCCAGGACCAGTTAGACGGTGCCCCTGCATGTCCTTGACCTGGCAAAGTGGCTGCAACCTCTGCTAGAAAGCTTGGGGAGGCTGCTGTTCTAACTGATGGCCAGATCCCAGAGTTTCTGGTTGTTTCTATCCCAGAATCGTGCCCGAGGAGGCGCCTGCCAGAAGCCCAACTCTGAGGCACCCCCACTCACCCAGGGCACAAGCTGTCAGCCATCCCACCACTTGATGCAGGCCGCTGGGCACCCAGAGCCCCTCAACAGCTCTTCCTTCCCCTCTGTGATGGGCGCCACTCTCTCTCAGGACAATGGCACCAGGACCAATGCCACCATCCCTGAACCACTGGCGATCTTGTATGTGCTCCTGCCAACCGTGTACTCTGTGATCTGCGCTGTGGGGCTGGCTGGCAACACGGCCGTCATCTGTGTGATTTTGAGGGCACCTAAGATGCAGACAGTGACCAATGTGTTCATCCTGAACCTGGCCGTCGCCGATGGGCTCTTTACGCTGGTGCTGCCTATCAGCATCGCCGAGCACCTGCTACAGCGCTGGCCCTTTGGGGAGCTGCCCTGCAAGCTGGTGCTGGCCATCGATCACTGCAACATCTTCTCCAGCGTCTACTTCCTGGCCGTCATGAGCGTGGACCGCTACCTGGTGGTGCTGGCCACTGTGCGGTCCCGCCGCGCGCCCTGGCGCACTCCCCGGGTGGCCAAGGTCGCCAGCCTGTGTGTCTGGCTGGGCGTCATGGTCCTGGTTATGCCCTTCTTTGCCTTCGCCGGTGTCTACCACAATGAGTTGCAGGTCCCTAGCTGTGGGCTGAGCTTCCCGCAGCCGGAGAGGGCCTGGGTCAAGGCCAGCCGCGTCTACACACTGGTCCTGGGCTTCGCAGTGCCCGTGTGCACCATCTGTGTGCTTTACGCGGACCTGCTGCGCAGGCTGCGAGTCGTGCAACTCCACTCCGGTGCCAAGGCTCTGGGCAAGGCCAGGCAGAAGGTCACCATCCTGGTCCTTGTTGTGCTGGCCGTGTGCCTCCTCTGCTGGACACCCTTTCACCTGGCCTCCGTAGTGGCCCTGACCACAGACCTGCCCCAGACACCACTGGTCATCAGCGCATCCTACGTCATCACCAGCCTCAGCTATGCCAACTCATGCCTCAACCCCTTCCTCTATGCCTTCCTGGACGACAGCTTCCGCAAGAACTTCCGAGCCATGCTTGTGTGCCGAGGGGCCTGAGCACTCCCCACCCACCTCTTCACCCCACCCTCACATACCCCTTTACCCTCAACCCCCACTACCTCCCCACCCACTTCCGCACTCTTACCCCTCACCCACATTCCCCATCCATCTCTTCACCCCACCCTCACCCACCCCCTCAGCCCCATCCCCCACTACCTCCCCACTGACCTCCTCATCCCACCTCCTCACCCTAAACCCTCACCTCCCAACTACCTCCTCACTCCATCCCCTGACCTCTACCCATCACCCACCTCCTCATCCCACCCCCTCACCCTTACCCCCCCGCCCACATCCCCCACCCACCTCTTCCCACTCCCTCACCCACTCCCTCCCCACCCTCTCCCACTCCCTAACCCCATCCCCACTACCTCCTCACCCCACTCCCTGACCCCACCCCTCACCCACCACCTCATCCCACCCCTCACCCACATTCCCCACACACCACTTCACCCCACACTCACCCACCCCTTTACCCCCACCGTCCATTACCTTCCCCCTCACTCCCTCCCCCCACCCCCTGCCCCACCTTCACTCTATCTCCTCTCACCCTTCACCCACTTTCTCATTCACCTCTTCACCCTACCCTCACCCCCTTCCTCACCCCACTCCCTGACCCTACAACCTCACCTCCACCCTCTGCCCATTCCCTCATCCCCATTCCCTTACCCCCTTATCCCTGCTTCCTACCTACTCCTCACCCCATCCTCCACCACCCCTCCTCTCTACCCCCACCCATCCCACATCCCCATCCTTTACACTCCTTCATCCCCACACCCCCACCTACTCCTCTCCCCATCCCTCCCACTCAGTCCTTTACCCCCATCCCCCACAACACCTCTCAGGCTCCCGCCCCCTCACCCTCATTTTCCCACCCATACCCTCACCCCAAACTCCCCACCCCCCCACTCACAGCTTCAACATCCGACCCTCCCGCCTCGGCCCCACCCTTTCACCTATCCCTCAGGCCCCCCCCCCCTCACCCTCCTCCTTCTCAACCCTCACCCCAGCCTCCCTACCCCCACCCCCTCACTCACACCTTTAAACCCCACCCCCTCATCCCCATCCCCCCACCTAACCCTCACCCCATCTTCCCACCACTCCCTCACTCACCCCCTCCGCTCACCCCCTCACCCTATCCTCTCCACCAATTCGTTCACCCCTGCCCCCGCACCCACCCCCTTGCCTAGCCCTCACGTCCAGCTCAGACAACATCCCAACCTGTCTTCTCCATGCAGAAAGACAAAGACCCTTGAAGGTGGGCCAGAAGACCTGCAGAGACAACCAGGGGTGTGTCTCTTTCCACACTACTGCTCCTGGACTGCCCTGGGTGAACAAAGCGGGGATCCAGGCCCCAACAAAAGTTCTCAACATAACAGGCATCTTAAGTCCACTCACCAGAGACAGACAGATGGACAAGCCCCCTGGACGTTTCCTTCCAGGTCCTCTCCAGCGACCTGAGAGCCCTAATGACTGTGGTCTGGAGGGGAAAGAATCTGAACTGTGACCTTGTCCTGGAGCCAGCACCGTGATGCACAGTCAGGACCCCTTGGGCCCCTCTGGAGATGGGTTGGCAGGTGACACATGTGTGGACATGTTGCTGCAAAGGCCAGGGATGTATGAATCAAATGCAACTCCCACACCTGGAACCCAAGTGCCATCTCATCAAGCCTCCCTTCCCCTGTCTCCATGCCATAACCTTTGCCCCTTTGTACCCTTATGCTTGACCTGTGGCCCCTCATATTCTGCAACAGGACACAGAGGCCTTCCGCCAGGACCTCTGGGCCACCATAGCCTCAATGTCATCTGTCACTGAACAGGCTGACATAAGGAGTCCTTTCTCCCAGTGTGAAGTGAGTCCTGGCCTGGGCAAGTAGGAGCCACTGCTGAAACTCTGTGGGGAAGGGGGCTTTCAAGTGCAGGCCGCTCAGAGACCAAGGACTGCCAGGTGGGAAGGGCCGAGGGCAGGTCCCAGAGGACCACTCTGCTCTTGGGCACATGGCTTTCAGCACTCCAACCTGGCTACATAGTGTGAGTTTTCCAAGTTGGGCTCAGCCTTCATAATCCAGAACTCCAGTCAGTCTATCCAGCTGGCACATGGGCCCACCATCTACCATCCCACAGGGTGCCCAGGGTATATGCCTGCCTCCCACCCACCAAGGACTCCAGATCTCCAGGCCACACAGGCCCATCTGAGCCCAGAGCAGCTCAGGCCTGTGTCACCACTTCCCCCACCCCCTGCCCACGCTGGTCAGCCCAAACACTCCAGTGTCATCTCTACAGTGTCTTCCCTGGCAACACTGAGTTAGTTATCTATTGCTGTATAAAAAGCTTCCCCAAAACCTAGCAGCTTAAAACATTTATTGTGCCACAACTTCAGTGGGTCAGGAAGTTTGAAGTGGCTTATTTGGGTGGTTCTGGCTTCAGGTGTCTCATAGGGCTGCAATCAGGACGGTGGCTGAGGCTCCATTCACCTGGAGACTGGACAGGGGCTGGAAGGACCCCTCAGAAAAGGCCCTCTTCCATGACTGTTGGCAGGGGGCCTCCTTCCTTGACACGTCACTCCCCATGTAGCTGCTTGCATGTTCTCATGATATGGCACTGAGAGACCCAGAGCCCACACCCCAAGAGGGATACAAGACTCCTTGAGAAGTGTCAGAAGCTGCTCCCTGTCCCTTCCACCACATCCTGCATATCTGAAGCAAATCACCAAGTCCAGCCCACACTCAGGGCCGGGACTCAGTTTTAAGCCACCGCCCACAGCCCGACTCTGCAGGAAGCACGCTCTCCCAACTCCTCGCTGTGCACAATCACACCTCGCACAACAGCGGCCTAATTACCACTGCATGAACACTGTTCCTGTGTCTTGGAGCTCCTTGAGGAGACAAGTGAGGCTCTCTGCGCTTCCAGAACATGCCATCCAAGATCACGCAGAGCCAGGTGTGATGTGTGCGGAGATGCGAGAGCATGCGGGAGGGGGCAGGTGGTGCGGGCAAAGAGAAGGCAGGTGCAGAAGCGGACACAAGCAGCCTCTGCCAGGACCAGGATCTCCCACCCTGCCCCTAGCTTGCCCTCTGGCTGCAACAGGACATCTCCACAGCAGAGAAGGTGCCAACCACATTTCCTCTGAAGAGCCCACTTTATGCCCTCTGGGGACTCCTGTCCCCAACCACAGCCCAGCAATGGGATCCTGATGAGGCACAGCCAAGTGGCTTATGGACCCCCCCAGCCAGGGACCAGCGAGGCCTGAGGACTGGGGTCACCTGCCAGCCAGCGGGGAGGACAGGCACACCTCGCTAGGACATCCTCCCCCCACCATGGACCTCCCGACATGGCTTGGGGCATGGGACAGGGGTCCACACTGAGGAATTCTGCCAGGTACCCACGCTCTGGGCTCCTGGTCTCAGGAAGAACCTGGTCACAGAGTTCCAGACCCCAAATCTCACTGCCATCCCCACCAGAATCCACCTAGGACCCTCGGCTGAGCCCATCATGGGGGCCACAACACCCCCTGGTGGGCAGCATCCATGGCAGCTGGTGAACCCAAGCTTTCCAGAGATCTGACAGGACCCCAGACCCTCCCCTAGTCCCCAACCCCACAAGGAAGGCTCTGAGGTTCCTTTTGCACAAAGGAGGAAACTGAGGCTCAGAGAAGCCAGATGACTTGACCAAGCCCAGCAATAGGGGGCAGATGACGGGAGTCCTGGTACAGGCAAGGGCCAGTGGAGCAGGGCAAGGTGGAGAGCTGGGGAGCAGGCAGCCTCCAGTGCCTCCCGCTGCCTCCTGTGGCCCCTTGTTCCTGCCTGGCTCCTTCTGGAAGATACCAGCGGTGGATGTTGACCCTGGACCCACACCCCACAAGACAGGACAGTCTGCAGCCCAGTAGTGCACACAGTCATCCTTCCCCAAGTCCATACCAGCTCCTGAAACTGACATGGTGTGGCTTACTCCTCCCAAGTTCTCCCTTGGTATTAAATTTTTGTTTTAACAGCAATGTGTCTGTTGTGGACTAAAGGTTCCCCCAAAATTCGTGTGTTGAAATCCTATCCCCCTCAAGGTGATGGTATTAGGAGGTGGAGGACTTTGGGAGGTGATGAGGTCACGAGGGTGGAGTCTTCATTGAAAAAAACAGACTCTTCAATGTTGCAAGTATTTCTCTTTTTTTCTTTCCTTTTAATTTCACAAGTATTTCAATAGTTTGTCTTCAGGAAGGGCATTTGCAAAGAGATTAGTGCCTTCAAGAAAGGGACATTCTGGAGCTCTTGGGCCCATGTGAGGACCCAGTAAGAAATTAGTCTTCTGAAACCCGGGAGCAGACCTGCCCCAGAACCCAGTCATGCCTGCACCTTGTCTCGGACTTCCAGCCTCCAGAGCTGTAAAAATAAGTGTCTGCTGTTTATAAACCATCGGGTCTGTGGCAGGTTGTTACAGCATCATTAAAACTTGTATAAAGCGCCGGGCTTGGTGGCTCAAACCTGTAATCCCAACACTCTGGGAGGTGGAGGCGAGAGGACTGCTTGAGCTCAGGGGTTTAAGACCAGCCTGAGCTGGTCTTATTTTTTTATTGTCTCTACAATAAAAAAATCAAAAAAAAATTAGTAGGGCATGGTGGTACATGCCTGTGGTTCCAATTACTTGGAAAGCTGAAGTGGAAGGATCACCTGAGCCTAGTAGGTTGAGGCTGCGGTGGCCGTGAGCATACTGTAGCACTCCAGCCTGGGTGACAATGAGACTCCGACTCAAAAAAAACTTGTATAAAGCCAGACACTAGCCCATCTTCCCATGCCCTGAAGACAAGCACTTTTGCTGGAGTGTCACCATGCCACTCCCTCTGAAGCCCTCTGACAGGAGTCAGCCTGGGTTCGACCCACACAGGAACCAGGAGACTGACCCCATCACACAGTGGGTCCAGTCCCCAGAGGAGATTGTTCTGTTCATCTTTCACCAAAACTCCCCTCAGATCTGCTCAAGGAAGGAGAAACAGGAAGGCATAGGGCTTCTGCTGAGATGATCCAGATGGCAGGAACACCCATCCACTGCATCCACAGGGAGCCTCTTTCCAAATGACAAAAGAGAGGGGCAACAGCTGGTTGTTTAGGGAAAACTATTTGTGTGGAAGAAAAGTAATAGCCCTTGCCAGCCCATTATACGCTAGGTCACCTTCTGCAACACTGGCGCTTCTTGAGGGACCTTCCATTAAGGACAGAGCCTGGCCTGCTGGGCAGCACAGGGCAGGTGGGAAGTCTTATGAACGAGATCCTACAGCCCCCTCCCGCCCACGTGCCAATCACAGAAAAGGTACGCCAACAGCCAGTCCAAGGTGGCAGGAGTCAGAAATGCCTGTTACAAGGAGAGCGCCAGAGTCAGGAAAGGGTTTTGTGATGGCCCTCCTTCCTCAACCCAGAGGTGGGCTAAGGGTTAGCTACATGCACAGGGAATGGTACTTGTTGCATGCACAAACACATGAAGATGCATGTTACATCAGCACAAATTCACACATTTTTTAGACCTGGCAAGAAAACGCTACAGCCAGGCAATTCCCATCCTCAGAGCCTCCTGTCCCTGAGGGAGCCCTGGCCTCTCCAGAAGCAACCCTACCAGCCAGGACTCCCCGAAACAGGAGGCACCAGCCCAGGCTCCATGGCCAAGGCAGAGCCTGCACTTTCTGTTCTTTGCAGGTGTCCTTGGTCACCTGGCCAAAGTCTTGGTGGAAAGAGTCTTTTCAATGTTGCAGGGTATTTCAGCAGTTCTTCTGCAGGAAGCGCATTGGTAAAGTCAACAACCCGCAGCTTCCATGTGTAGACCAGGGAGAGTGATCTTGGGGTACCATTGTGGGGCATCCTCTGAGGCACAAAGACCCCTATGTCTGTGAAGCAGTGACAGTCCTTGAAGCTTGACTCAAGCAAGCCCTGCTGAGCCCTGCTCTGTGCTGGTTCTGCAACGCAGCCAGCTTCTGAGTGGACAGCGAGCTCTGGCCTTACTCAGAGAAGGGCTGGGCTGACCAGTGAGGCAGGTGGTCTCCAGTGGCTGCAAAGCAGAAATTGTCCAGCGGCCACCCTTCCAGGGCCCCCTCTCTCCTTCCCACAGCCTTCTGCCACAGCCCAGCACAGCCACTGACTTCTGACATCAGGGAGAGACGAGACTGTGAGGGAGCCCTGAGAAGGCATGGGGATCCCCAGACAGAGAACATTCCCCCACCCTGCCCCAAACAGAACAGCCAAGGCCAGGAACATGGGGCCTCTGCTTGGTGGACAATGGAACAGCCCATGGTGGTCCCGTGGCATCTTTCTCCAAGCCACTCTTGTACTTGAGCAACAGCACTTAGAGTACATCCACAGCACAACAGTTCCTCACACTTCTGGAGGGAGTGGCCCAGGGCCTCCCACTGATCTCCTGAAGGGAAGTGGGAGTTGGCCCCCAGCCAAGTTTCAGGCAGGGACAAGCAGTCATGCAGCAGTGCTGGGACGTGGCAGGTCCACACACACTGCATGGTGGAGTCGGCTGAAAACCAGAGAAGTAGTTGGCTCAGACCCACTCAGGACCTGTGAACTCAGGGCGGAGGACTGATAGTGACTTGGATACTCCCTCCTAGGGAAACGTTGGCTGCGCAAGCATAGTCAGGACTGGCAGGTCCTCCAGTTGGCAGCTCTAAGCTCAGGGCATATCCCAACCCAAGGAAATGCTACCCACTGTGCTCCCTGGGCAGCACCAGGTGTGTGCAGCTGCCCTGAAGGGACACCACTGGACACCGTCGGAGCCCTGCTGTGCAAAACAAACAGCACACAGCACATGGGTGTACACGACTACACAGCTGCTGCTACTCCTCTGGGTGTGAGCCCACCTGGGGTTCTGACAACTTGGCAGAGGGAGATGCCAGCAAAGAGTCACATGGAGTGTGGGAGCAAGTACCCTGCTCCAATTGGTGGAGACTACTGGAGCGGAGGGCATCAGCAAGGTGCGCTTGTGTTCTCCAGGCCCTGCACCTGGAGGGCAGCGTTAGTCTAACCGGGCTGGAGAGGCAGCCCTAATGCTTGGACCTGTCCCATGATGTCCCAAGGTCCTTCTCTGGGACCAGAGGGAAAGCCCATCCAAGGCTCTGGATGCTCAAGCCTCAGGTGTGTCCGCTAGAGAGCAGTAACCTGTGTGAGCTCTGTGTTGGGCGTCGACGGGCTCTGTGGGCTGACAGGCACCATGGGCAGGTCCACGCCTAGTCATGCGGGCCGCGGGACTGTCTCGGAGGTCTTGCAGACCAGGGCCACGTCCTTGGCAATGCTGCGCACACGGTCAGACACCTGCACTTCCCGGCGCAGGGCAGATGCACAGCAGAACTTGCGAAAGCAGGCCTTGAAGTTTTCGTCCAGGAAGGCATAGAGGATGGGGTTGAGGCAGCTGTTGACGTAGCCCAGGGCTGTGCAGAAGCGCAGCATAGCCACAGCAGTCTCGCTGCCGGGCTGCACACCCAGCCCTTGGACCAGCACAAAGACCTGCACTGGCGCCCAGCAGCCCACGAACACGGCCACCACCACCAGCACCAGCCGAGTGATGCGCCGCAGATTCCGGTCCTTCTCTCGGGAGCCCGAGAGCAGGCGGACTCCACGGAGCCGCCGCACCATGAGGCTGTAGCAGATGGAGATGATGAGCACGGGGATGATGAAGGAGAAGAGGAAGATGCAGATGGCAAACACAGGCCCCCAGTAGTCCTGTGGGGCAGGGATCTCCACCAGGCACTCGATCTCTGCAGAGAGAGCAATGGGTCAGAGTGGGCCCAGGATGCAGAGGGCAAGTAGACACAGGGGAGCCCCCGGGAGCCACAGGGAGCCCGTGAACGGAGGAGGGAACACCTCACTGACCTTCGTCTTCGACCTGTGCTGAACCCATGATGGCAACAGGAACGCCAACCACAGACGCCAGGGCCCAGATGGCCACATTGACAGCCTGGGCTTTGCTGGAAGTCCGGACGTCAAGAGCACGGATGGGGTGGCAGATGGCTACATAGCGGTCCACACTCATGGCAGTCAATGTGAAGGTGCTGGTGAACATGTTGTAATAGTCAATGGCAATGACCGTCTTGCACAGAGCATTTCCAAATGGCCAGAAGCCCAGGAGGATGTCTGTGCCCTGGAAGGGCAGTGTCAGCAGGACCAGGGTGTCTGCCAGTGCCAGGTTAAAGATGTAAATGTTGGTAGCTGTCTTCATTTTAGTGTGCCTGCAGAGGACAGGGAGAAGAAAGGCTTCATTTGGCCACCCCTGGCTAGACCAAGGGCAAGGGGCTGGTCTTGTTGGCCACCATAGGGGGTACCAGCTCTGAGTCTTTCAATATCAGAGTCTCCAAGGGAGCTTTTCAAGTGGCAGGTTTCTAGACCCAACCTGAGACTCACTGAGTCAATTCAGGGGATGGAGCCTGGAGTCAAACATTTTCCAAGTTCCTCAAGTGATTCTGACACAAACAAAAGGGTGCCAAACCTTAAAGATTGGTCTGCTTTGGAAAAGTTGGGGCATGTGTGGTACCAGAGCACACACTGGACTCTGTATGGGAGAAAAGGGAGAGAATCACAAGTGAAAGAACTTGTCCTCCTCCCTTTTGAATCTCCCCCCAAAGCCCTTCATGGACTCAAATGCTGGCTCTCCAGTTGCCAGAGGTTTCTAAGGGATCCAGCATCTGTAAGAGCACATCAAAGGTCTTTGTCTACACTATTGTATAGCAATGGAGACAAAAAATGTTGACAGAGACAGGAGAGACAGCAATGGAGTCTGATTGCATCCTAGCACCTGGAACAGGGCCGGAAAAATTGTAGATGATTAGTAAATTTTTGTTAAATAATTTAATGGTTGTAATAGTAGAAGGAGTATCATGATGGTGGTGATGTTGGTAATGATGGTGGCTCTGGTGTTGGTGATGATGGTGGTGGTGGTGGTGGTGGTGGTGGTGATGGTGGTGCCGATGGTAGTGAGCATGGTGATGATGATGATAGTGGTAGTGATGGTGATGATGGTGATTATGATAGCAGTGATGAAGATAATGGTGATGATTGTGATGATGATGACAGTGGTGATTATGGTGATGAGGATAGTGATGGTATTGGTGGTGATGGAAGCTATAGTGATAAATAATAGCAGTGATGACGGCTGTGGTGACAATGGTAATGATGATGGTGATAATAGTGATGGTGATGGTGGTGATGGTGGTGATGATGATGATGGCTGTGATGATGATGGTGGTGGTGATGTTGATGATGATGGTGATGGTGGTGATGGTGGTAGTGATGATGATAGTGGTGATGGTAGCAATGGTGATGATGATGGTAACAAGGACAGTAATGATGGTAATGGTGATGTGATGGTGGTGTGGGTGATGGTAGTGCCGATGGTAGTGAGTATGGTGATGATGATGATGGTGGTGATGGTGGTGATGGTGGTGATGGTAGTGATGGTGACGATGGTGATGATGATAGTGATGACAGTGATGGTGGTGGTGACAGTGATGATAATGGTGATGGTAACGGTGGTGATGGTGTTGATGGTGATGATGGTGACAAGGACAGTAATGATGGTGATGGTGATGTGATGGTGGTGGTGGTGGTGGTGGTGATGGTGGTAGTGATAGTGGTGATGAGGACACTAATGATGGTGACAGTTGTGGTAATGGTGTGGTGGTGGCAGCACCAGAGATGGCAATATTCCATGCTTGTTTAGCTGCCATGAGGAAATCTGGGGTTTAGTTCTACCTCTTGAAGAGGGATTATGATGAATAAACACAAAGAGGCTTCAATTATGGCCAAATAACAACAATGACAATGATTAGGGCAGATGCCTGTCCCAAGATCTTCACATAGATTTTATCTCATTTAAGATTTACAAAAATGCTATTTTGATTTCCACTCTATAAAAGATGAAACGGAGGCTCAGAGGATCTAAGTTGCTCTTTTAAGGTCTTCGAACTGGTAAAGAGCAGAGCAGGGCTCAGGACCAGGTGTTTCTGATTCCTGGCTAGTCACCCCAACCCACTGGCTGTGTCCCACGTCTCAGGCCAGTGTGGTCCAGCATTTCCTGAGCATCACTCTCTGGGGACTGTGGGGCAAGAAGGCCTTCCATGTCTGCTCGAGCCCGGGAAGCAGCTCTGAGTGTTTTTAAAGATCCAGTGAAGAGAAAAGAAAAGGAGCACTAATAACAGACAGTGTGCCAAGGCACAAGGACTGCCTGAGTGGTTGCATCTCTGAGCTGCAACATGCCCTCCAGGCTTGAAAGGGTGTGTGGACATGAAACTGTTTCCCTGGACCCTCCCCTGGGGGGTCAACACTGCAGAAGGGTGGCTACTCTTCCCACCATCTTGTCTGATCAGGCATCACACATGTACATGAGCACATGCATAGGGTCCACCTTCCTCACTTTTCAGAGGGAAGCAAATTTTTCTCAGGGTTACTCAGAAAACAGGGCTGGGGAGACAGGACATGGACAGCCCCATCACCCTGTCCTTCCTCCATCGATACCCTCCTACCCCAATGTCTCTGACCGGGGCCTTTGAGGTTATAAGGAAGGACCACTTGCTTGAGGGCCTGGGCACTTTCTTCAGAATCACTTTTTTCTGGGACACATCCTGGATCAATAAGAAACCTTATTCTGGCTGTGCCATTTTCTGCTAAAGTGGCTTCCTACTGCCTAAAGAACAAAGTCCCTTGACCTGACACTCAAGACCCCACTGCTGTTCCAGACCCTCAGTACTCACCCATCTGGAGGGACTTGGCCTCCACCATTTCCTCTGCCCAGAAACTCTTCCTTTCTGCTTGAGTCACCCACAGCCTCTACTCGCCCAATGCACACTCCATGTGGAGGGTCCTGGGCCCACCCTATGCTGCCCCTCACTCTGCCTTATACTACCCCTCCATCCTGCCCCCACGCCATGTCCCCTACATCTCCCATGCTGCCCCCACACTATCCCTCCAATGTCTCCCACTCTGTCCCCTGACACTAGCCCTCATGCCTTCCCCACTGCTCCCCCCACACTATTCCCCACAGTTGGCCCCCACAGCCCAGCTACCCAGTCCCAGTCACTTAATTTTTGGTCCCCACAAGTTTCCCACCTGAGCACTGGCAGATCATGGACTCGGCCACAATGTCTGCATGAGCCGGGAGCTCTGGAGCCTGAGAGAAGGTGCTCAGGACCATCCAGCACTAGCCTGTGTTTCCCTTGGTCCATCCAAGGAACAGACTGACCAGAGCTGTCTGACAGGCCATGTGGGATCTCATGAGGCCATTCAGCATGGGTGGAGCCTGGCCACAGCTCTAGCCAGGGGCTAGAGTGGTGACATGCCCCCTGGGACAGAATGGGGTGGGGCGGGGCAGGCCCCACTTTCCCTCTCTCCCCTGACCAGGACCCTTTCCCTGGGGAATGAGCATCCAGGGTCTCAGATTGGTCCCACCCCCTGCACAGAGCAAAAGGAATTTAATGGGGGAAGCGGGAAATCACCACCTGCTCAGGTCCATCCAGAACAGCCCCCACCTCAGTTTCCTCCTCTGCATCTGTGTGGGACTCACCAGACAGGGACCTTGATGGCCCAGCCTACCTGAGGATGACGTACATGACGAGGCAGTTCCCCAGCAGTCCCCCAATGCACACAGCCAGGTAGAGTCCCACGATGGTGACCTTGAGCCCGAGGGGCAGGAAGGCGCCATGGCTGGCGTTGAGCATCAGATGGGGAGGCAACAGGCTATGGTTGGGGCTCAGGAGGGACAGGTTGCCCTGAAGGTGGCTGCCATAGAGAACCTCCCAGAATGGGGCAGGGAAGAGAGGCTCCATGCTGCTCCCCGCAGCGCCACTCGGTGCAGAGCCTGGGACAGGGCACAGACGAGTGACTGCAGTGCCAGACACAGGCCCAGCTGGGCTCAGGTGCAGCACAGGCAACTCACAGGCATGCAGACCTCGCCCCCTCACAGGCAACCACATACACTGAGGCTCACATAAGGACACACAGGCACACCCGTGTGCACATGCAGAGACACATGGAGACATGAGGACATGTGCGCACAGATAGGGACATGCAAAACACAGAGATACACAATCTCATTTAGTTTACAGATACACATGGGCTGTAGGGAGGCAGTTACACACCAGGACACGTGTCCACCCACAGGGACTCACAGACACAGATAGAGGGATGCAGAGACACGTGTGTGCACACACAGACACACAGAGATGCCCCAACCTGCCCTCATGCACATTCAGGCAAGAAAGAGTCTGAGACACACCCAGAAAGATCCAGGACCCAGAATATAGGCTGTGAGCACAGCTTCCTCCTGCTCCTCCAGCCAAGCAGCTTCACTGGCCATCAGCTCATCCCTACCACCCTCCAGGGGCTCAGGCTCTCACCTCGAAACCTCCTTGGGAGTGGTGGCCTTGGAGACCTGCAGCCAGCTGACAGACCAGGGCAGGAACAGCTCCGGGCCAGGGGCAGCTGCTTGCTTGTGCACAAGGTCCGGATGGGACCGCAGTGGCTGCTCCTTCTCCTCAGCAGACGCCAGACCAGACGCAGCAGCAAGCAACGCGCAGCCAGAGCTGGGGAGGGGGAGGGGGAGGAGGCTGCCACTCCAGAGGAGGAGGGGCCTTGCAGGCTGGGGAGGAGGCCGAGGGGAAGGTGGATGGCCGCGCCCAGGGCCACCCAGGCCCTACACTGGATAGGGACAGATGCAAGGACCAACAAAGCTCAGATTCACAGACCCCAGACAGAGATGCACATACAGGCGGGACTCAGACAGTGACGTCCACAGGCTCACATACATAAGGATGGAGATTCGAGACAGATACACACAGGAACTCAGACACGGGGACAGACACACACACAAGGAAACACACTCAAACACAGACTCAGACATGGGGACAGACAGACACAGGAACTCAGACACGAGACAGACACACACACAAGGGTATGCAGACTCAGACAGGGGACAGACACACGCAGGAACTCAGACACAGAGACAGACACACATAGGAACTCAGACACAGATACAGACACACACAGGAACTCAAACATGGGACAGACACACACACAGGGAAACACAGACTCAGACATGGGACACACACACGCACACACACACACAAGGAAACACAGACTCAGATACGGGACACACACACACAAGGAAACACAGACTCAGATACAGGACACACACACACACACACACACACACACACACACGGAAACACAGACTCAGACACGGGACACAGACTCAGGGAGACACACACAGAGACATGTTCACAGACTCAGACACACCAACGTGGGGACCCTCATTTCACGCAGACACATCCTGGGACAGCCTGGCCCAGACCAGCCTAGTTGGCATTCAGTGCCCAAAAGAGCGCCCCCACTGGCTCCCGGGTGTGGTGGGGCAGGTGCACAGCAATGCCCCACCTGACCAGTCCTCCACAGGTCAGAGCCTCACTGTAAACAGGCAGGCGGTGCCTGGATTCAGGACTCAGCACTGGCCCTGCCTACTATGTGCTCCTGGCGCTCGTTAATCCCATCACACCCGGCATTGCCTGAAAGTACTAGCCTCAGAGGTGTGAAGCCCCTGTCAGAGAGTCAGAGACAAGGTTGAAATCTAGGTTTATCTGTCACTTGGAGACACACCAAGGTCACCTCTGCCACAGCTGGGTCCCAGAGCAACACCACCCCCACAGACAGGACCCTGGCATCCACACAGCTGAACAGCACAGGGTCACATGCCCAGTCCCTGAGATGAAAGGTCACAGGTGTGACCCCTCAGCTGAGTTGCCAGCCCTTACTCGGTCATGGGATATTTCTTCCTGCATGGGCTTTGGAGAGCCAGACCTCTCTCCACACAGTCTAGACCTGCTCCAGCACCTTATCCAAGGATGGGGACCTGGTTGCTAGGCAACTGGAAGCAGCGTCGCTAGGATACCTGGCAAATCAGGAGGACAGAGCAGGCAGACGCCCCAGGACTCAGCACTCCAAGCTGTCCACCAGGACCTGTCCCTGCATCTTCACTGCAACCAAGATGCTGGGACACGTGTAAGGACACGGGGCACGTCCACAGAGACACTCAGGGACATATGGGGACACATATTCCTGCAAACACATACAGAGATGCCCAACAAGCACATGAGTGAATACACAGAGACATGAGTACATGCTTGGAAATGCACACTCACAAGGATGTACAAACACATGGGCCACACACATGAGAACCCCTGCCACAGTGCACGCAGTCACATGTAGAGAGTAGGTGGATACCCTAGGGAACAGGCCAACATAGACCAAGGCCCTCGGACACCCAGGGAACATACACATGCACAAATACACTCTCCTGGCAAAGCTTAAGGCCTGAGCCTGCTGACCTCAGGAGCCTGGGGGAGGCAGGAACCCAGACTCCTGCACAATTCCCCAAGTTGGGCTCATCAAGGTCTGAGCAGGAAACCCCAGACCCTCCTGCCCCAGTCACCTGAGACCGCCTGCCCATGCACCTATAGAACCCCATTTCCTAATGGCCTTCAGCTGCCTCGCTGCCCAGCACCCTGACTGGGGAAGAGGACACTGTAGGCACTGAGGGTGGGCAGAGCAGAGACCCTGCGGGAGGAGAGAGCCAAAGGAGACCTCCTAATGACCCCAGTCCAGGAGCTAAGTCAGAGGACAGGGCAGGGTGGGAGGCAGGGGCATGCCATCCCTGCTGTTCCAGGCCCCTCCCCCTCCACATGTCTGCCACCAGGGTCACTCCACCCATCCTCCTCCCTGCAGCCAGAGGGGGAAAGGTGTGGGGCTGGTATGGGGAGAGGAGGAAGGAGAAAGAGGAGAAAGGTGTGGGGAGATCAAGAGCAGGAGGGGTGGAAAAGGAGGGGGGAAGAAGAGGGGAAGGGGAGGAAAGCCAGGAAGAAAAGGAGAACAGGGAGAAAGAAGAGGGAAGAGGTCAGGCAGGTTGGGTTACATCTAGCTCCCTATCACTTCTTTTAACCCAGTCTCTCATCCAGGCAATAAACAACCACCCAGTACCACACTCCAGGCTGCCCCCAGTTCTGCCCTGTCTGCCTTTCAGGAGTCAAGAGAGACCTCAACCCCCTTTGTGGGAGCCCTTCAGGGTCCAGGACCAGGCCTTAGCACTCCTACCCCAGACACACTCACAATTGTGTGTTCCCTCACGCATACTGTGTTCTGAGTCATCCTGCTCTGACACATGTTCGAAGACCCCACCCCCCACGCAGGTCCTTCACTCCCCCACCCCCACATCCCCCACACCTCCACCTCCCCACAAGTCCTGCCCCCTGCACAGACCCTGCCCCACCCCAGCCAGTTTCAGTCCTGCCTCCACCCAGAAGCCTCTCCTATCCTCCCTCCCCACATAGTAGCCCTGCAACCTTGGCGGTGACTCAGTGATGCTGCTGCCCGTGCTGCCAGGCTGGGCCTGTGAGCTCTGGTTTCAGCAGATATCCCCTGAAAGTGTGCCTGAGGGATCCAGCAGGGAGACCAGCAGGGAGACCAGTTAGAGGCAAAGTCTGGCTCCTTACAGGTGCAGTCTCAGGTGGAGTATTCAGGCAAGTCTCAGGAAGTCTCAGGCTTGGTCACCTGGCTGGGGAGTGACTGGGGTGGGATGCTGGCTGCACTTTCTGGGGTGGGCAGGGGTCCAGCTGGGACCCTGAAGTGCTTCCACAAAGGGGGCTGTTGATACAGAAAATGGACCAGCTTTCTCTTGACTGACTGAGTCCCTGACTGAGTCCCGCCCCCACCAACCTGGCAAGGAGGCAGGGAGGCCCACCAGAGGGACAAAGGCAGAGCCAAGGTCCAACAAAGAACACAGGTCACACAAGGAACAGCAGGGAACATGTGTCAAATGAAAGAGCAAAACAACCTCAAACACTCATGTCAATGGCCAGCAAAAAAAAATGGCAGGGACACCAGGGACAGCCCAAGAGGTACAGATTCCGTGAATGACAACACAGAACACATGTCTACAAATTATAGTTCAAGCCTGACAGGGGTTACACATGGAGCCCTGGGTAGCAAGGCAGGCCTGGATCCTGGAGTAAGAGCCACACCTCTACTGGGCAAATATGCCCCCACTCACCCAGCAACTCAGAGCCTATAGACAACCCCTCCGGATGGGTGCACTGTCTGCTCCCCCTCCTCCCTTACATGCTTTGTCACCCTGGGATGGGTACAGGAATCAAAGAAGAGGGTCTGGCAGCCTACACAGAGCAGCTGCACCCTGGAGAACCCCATCACCAGGCCACACTGTGCCACTGTGCTGTTAAAAAAGTGAAAGAGGCAGGGCTCAGTGGCTCAGCCTGTAATCTCAGCACTTTGGGAGGCTGAGGTGAGTGGATTGCCTGAGCCCGTTGGTTCTAGACCAGACCAGCCTCGTCTCGTCAATAAATTGAAAAATTAGCCAGGCAAGGTAGCTCATGCCTGTAGTTCTGGCTACTTGGAAGGCTGAGACAGAAGGATTGCCAGAGCCCAGCACATCAACACTGGGGTGGCTGTGAGTGTACGACTGCACTCCAGCCTGGTCGATGGAGTGAGACTCCAACTCAAAAAAAAAAAAAGTGAAAGAATTCTAACAATTCCGTGTTTCATCAAAACAAATTACTTTGGCCTTATGATTTTAACTGCATAAAATGTATATACAATGTCCAAATAATTGAGCTGCAGCCTTTCAATACAGTGTCCAATTTTGTAGTCATTTAATAAAGCTTACTGATTTGATTTTGAAGTTTTCAGGGTTTGATACCAATAAACATGCTTTTAGATCTCAGGATTTCTGGTAGCCTTTGAAAAACACAAGAGTCCTAGGGACAGAAACATATAGGAGACCCCAGCCTGGTGGGTCCCTCACAATTGCTGGGCCTCAGGCTCACAGGGAGCAGCCCCCTCTCAGCAGAACTGCAGGTGTGGGGAAACAGCAGTGGTTGGAATGTGAGCTGGGTAGATCCTGGGAGCACCTTGCTGGGAACTAGGGAGAAGAGGTTTTCCAATCCTACAAAAACAGAGGAAAGGTTACAAGTCTCTTTCTGGAGAAGAACAGAAAATTCCCCTACTTCCTGTGTAGCCCCTTCCTAACCATCAAGCACCCTGCCCATGTGTCCCCCTGGCCTGGCCTCTGGGAAGCCACGAGGAGGGCCCAGGTCTCTGTCTCGAAGGACTCATCCTGTGGGAGCACAGAACGTTGCTTGGAAGAGGCGGCCTGCTGGGCGAGCATCTCCAAGCCTCATTGCTCCTTCCAGAACCCAGGACCGTCAACAAGTAGAAGCCCCCATGCCACAAAGGCACATGCAGAAGGGGAAAGCTGGGGAAAAGTTTGTGCAAGAGCTTGGGGGTTGGGAGGATGGACAGTCATCCACACAGCTGTGGGGATGGGGGTGTAGGCTCTGGGACACAAGGCCAAAGGTCATAGTTACCCGCCTACTGAGAGGCCAGGGAAGGCTTCCAAAAACAGTGGGAACAACCAACAACCTCCTGCAGAAAGGCCAGAACCTCAGCTGTGACCCCATCCCTCTGCCACAACAGGCCCCACTCTCCGTGCACAGACTCCAAATGCCCAGAAAGGCACCACTTTGGGCCCCAGCAGGCTCGTCTGTGAACACAGGGGAGCATGTGGGCACACTGTGGAAATAACAGATACGTGAACATATCACAGACTTGATGGTCTAATTTTTGTCTAACCATGGAATTAATGAATTACAGAATATACTGATTAATTTCCAAATAAATTATAGAATTAACTGAAATATGAAATAGTTATAAAATAATATATTATGAAATTAATGAATAATAAATCGATTTCTGGCATCTAGGACCTAGGACCCAAGATCAACAGACTGAAGGTTTGGCAAAACCCAGGTCAGGTCATGGAGGACACCTGGACCCCTGAGATCCCAAACTTGTTCTAGAAAAGGTGAGGGGGTCTCAGGCTCTGTCCCAGTTACATACACCCTTCTGGGTCCTGACTCTGGAGTGGCTGGCAGCCATGCTCCCCGCGTAGCGCCTGGAGTCATAGGCTGCTGGGCATGCTGAGGGCAAGGGACCTCAGCCACAAAGTTCTCACAGCTGAGTGTCCCACTCCAAAAGCTAGCCCCAAACACATCTCATATCAGGAATCTGAGCCCACAGCCCCCAGAATGGCGCGTCTCTGGCTGCCTGGAAAGGATGTGCACCCAGGCTGAAAAGGCCAGTGGTCACCATTATGGCCAGCTGGGGAGGGCTGGGCCCTTATGATGGGAGGTCGCCCCGCCCCTGCCAGGGGGGAAGAGGCGGGACTCTCGGTTGCCCGGCAACTGCATCAACAAACCCCAGAGAGTCTAGGCTGAAGTGGAGGTTACTGGCCCAACTGGGAAGGCAGAAAGTACAGGTGTGGAGACTGAGGGGTGGGGGCAGGGCCCTCGACTGTTGAAGCTAAAGAGGGGGAAGGGGTGGCAGCCGACCCCTGACCATGACTCTGCCTCTGGCCCGCAGGGAACCTGAACTTGGCAAAGGGAAGGTTGGACGTTGTAGGACAGGGAGGGGAGTCCCTATCCTCCTGGCCTGTCCCCTCCAGCTCCTTTCCTCCACCCCGCCATGGGTCCTTTCTACAGTCACCTGCCCTGGGATCTGTTCCTCCCACTATGCCTAGGAGGGGACAGCCAGGAGGATGGGAACTCCTCTGCATTGAGGCAGCTGTCCATGGAGCTCTGAGCCTACACACACACACACACACACACACACACACACACACACACACACACACAGCAACGAAGACTCCCACTGACACCAGCACACTGAGGCCCAGATATGTGCACACACATCGTCCAGAGAGCCTGGGTCCTCTGTCCAGGACATACTGAAGTTCCTCCATTCCTAATAGCCTGACACTAAGGCAGGACAGACCAAATCAGGTGCTGGGGTTCCAGTAGGGTGGTGGGACACCGACTGATGTGTGGCACAATGAAGTCCCACCAGACCTCACTCAGAGGTCTCCCATGTGGCCGGCAGGCCCGGGTAGGGCCTGAGACCAACCTGGGAGGGTGGGAGGTCTCAGCACTTCCTCAGTTCAAACAGAACCACCAGTAGGGTAGGAAAGACGGTTCCTAAAACTGAGTCGATCCATGGCAGGACGACAGGAGAGGTTGAGCTGCCAACACTGTGCTAAGCGAGGAAGCCACTTGGGCAAAGGTGCGGGGTCCCAGGCCGACTGCGGAAAGGCTGGCCCATGGAGTGCACAGCGGGCCGCGGCAGGCAGGCCTGGGGATGGCTCAGGCATCCACCCGCCACCCACCACCTCTTCCCGCAGCAGGGTGGAAGAATGCCACCGCCGGCAAGGGAGGCCGGGAGCCAGGGTCCGCGGGAGCGACCCGGGAAGGGAACGCCGAGCGCGGCGCCCAATAAGAAGAGCGCCAAGGGGGTGCCGGCGACAGAGCCACCCAGGCCGGGCTGGGCCCTGACTCTGGAGGGACTGGAGGCCATGGTCCCCGCTCAGCGCCACCGCCATCTGCTTTTCGGCGACCTGCTCGAGGACGTGAGCGCGTCCGCCTCCATCTTCCCGCGCGAGTCAGGGGATCTGGGATGCCGCATGCCCGACACGCGCGCGTGGGCTCAGCCACCAGAGCTGCCCGCCCAGCGCCAGGACCTGCTCCTCGGCGTCCTCAAGGCGGCGGAGGCCCGCGGACGAGTCCGCGCATTGCGGCTGCGCTACGCCCGCATGCGGGTGAGGCAGGGGCTCCCGGGACTGGCCGGGAGGTGAGGTGACCAGGGTGCCAGCGGGAGGGACGAGTGGAGGGTCCGGGGTCCCCGCGGGAGGGGAAGTGAAGGGGCCAGGGGTTCCCCGCGGGAGGGGCCAATGGAGGGGCTGGAGTGCCCCGTGGGAGGGGCCAGTAGAGGGGACGTGGCCAGGATGCCAGCGGAAAGGGCTAGTGGAAGGCCCGAGGTCCCTGTGAGAGGGGAAGTGGAGGGGCCGGGGTCCTCCTCGGGAGGGGCCATTGGAGGGGCCGGGGTCCCCCGTGGGAGGGGCCAGTGGAGGGCCCGCGGTCCTCGCAAGAGGGGCCAGTGGAGGGGCCGGGTCGCGCTCTAAGCAGGCAAAGCGAGGACGCGCGGCTCAGCGACCCCCGGCTGCAGGCGGAGGAGATCGCGCTGCTCATCCAGCGGCAGAAGTCCGCGCGCGCCGCCATACGGCTCGAGCTGTTCCTGCCGCCGCAGCTGAAGCCCACGAGGATCCCGGACCCCCTGGACCGCCAGGAGGTGCCAGCAAGCCCGGGAAGGGGCGTAGAGGGGCCCTGCCTGTCTCCCCGCATTCCTGGTCCCAGCCTGTCTCCCCCGCAGCGGAGGCGCGTGGAGACCATCCTGGAGGAGAACATCGATGGCAGCATCTTTCTGTGTTGACGCACCCTGGAGTGTGACTGCACCCTCCCCGCATAAAGTTCTACTTCTCCACGGGCTCTCTGGTCTTTCTGCTTCCCCTCTCCAGGACCCCAGAGGAAAGGGGGAAG
This sequence comes from Cephalopachus bancanus, assembly GCA_027257055.1. Lineage (NCBI taxonomy): Eukaryota > Metazoa > Chordata > Mammalia > Primates > Tarsiidae > Cephalopachus > Cephalopachus bancanus. Next base: position 3,011,558 of record JAPVLO010000007.1, read on the forward strand.
CATGGACGTCCCCCCACATCCGACCTCATAGACATGAGGGTGCAGGGGGCAGGACTCTCCCAACAAGGCAGGGAGATGCAGGTGGGCAGGTATCACAGCAAAGAGAGAGGACACCCTTATCCCTCCATCCGGCCTGCCTCCATGGGCTAGTTGTGGGTCCATGGGAGGCCTGCAACCTGCGGGAATACTGGAAGAAGAACCTGTGCCAGCCACAGCCACACCCCCAAAAGTATGGACTGCCTCAGGCCACAGCTGTGCAGGTCATCCCAGGAGAGGGCCAGAGCAGGGGAATGTGGCATCCTAGGCAGGGGAATGACTGCATGAGCCAGAGGTGGACTTTGGAGAGTCACCAGCTGTGCCCAGAGGACCAAGAGACTGGAGAAAGAGAACCCCTCTCTGGGAGGCCCCTTCTACCTCAGACAGAAAATCCACGCTCTTCCTTTCCACCCTGAATAGCCTCCTATGCACCCCCTCAATGCCCCCTGCCCTCCCCCACACACAACACAGAAAGGAAACTCCCCTTCCCATTCTGACAGACAGACCCACAGCCTGCAAAGTCCCTGGACTCTGAAAAGCCCCCGGCTTCTGGGCAGAACTTACTCCTCTCGTAGACAGGGGCTCTTTGCAGAACCTGGGATGTCTCGGCCCTCTCCCTTTTCTCCCTCCTAGCTCTCCCAGGAAACTGCACAGAGGTGGAAGCTACAGAAACTCAGACAAGCAACCTTCTCCTGCCCGGGGGTTGCCTGGTTCCCTCTGGGTCTGCCTGGAGCAGAGAATGGATCTGGAAGATGGAGCAGAGGTCAGAGCTGGGGGCCAGAAGGATCCTGCTCTGTGGTGGCTAGTGTCCCTCCTGGACAGTCATGGGATGGGGACCGAGCCATGCAGGGACCTGTGCCCTCTGTCCCCTAAACCAGCCCTTCTCCCCCGGCACCCAACCCTTCACCCTTTCTGGGCTGTTGCTGCCCTTGGCCTTGACCCAGGCCCAAGCTGTATGCAGAGCCCAGAAGTCAGACACAGCACCCTGGGGAAGCAAGAGGAGAGAGATGAGGTTCAGGCAGAGGGGGAGGGAGGCTCCAGCAGGGTCAAACAGACAAAGAAGGGGAGGCAGTCTTTTTGTCCAGGAGTGGCAGTCACTCACACCCTGACATGCATGGAATGACAGGCAGCACTGGCATCTTCTGGCCAAGCTCCCTGCAGGCAAACCCCAGAATTCTGTCTCTTGGGGCTTGACTGTGAGCCTGGAATGACTTCATCTATTTAGTAAATCACATATTGTTTCACCACTTCTCTGAGTCTCCATTTCTTCATTTTACCATGAGGGTCTCAGGGCTGAGAGCAGAGGCTCTTACCTGTAATCTTAGCATTTTGAGAGTCTAAGTTGGAAGGATCACTGAAGGCCAGGAGTTCAAGACTAGCCTGGGCAACACAGCAAGCCCCTGTCTCCACAAAAAAATAATAATAAAAAATTTAGGTTGGGCACTTTGGGAGGCTGAGGCAGGACTGCTTGAGCACAGGATTTTGAGACCAGCCTGGGAAACATAGTGAGACCTCGTCTCTACAAAAAAAATACAAAATTTAGTCAGGCAAGGTGGTGCACAACTGTAGTCCCAGGTACTCGAGAGACTGAAGCCAAAGGATTGTCTGAGTCCAGGGGGTAGAAACTGCAGTGAGGGGTGACTGTGCCACTGCACTCCAGCCTGAGTGACAGATTGAGACCCCCCCCAAAAAATTGCCAGGCATGGTGGTGTCAATAGTCCTGGCATCTCCGGAGGCTTAGGCAGGAGGATCACTTGTCCCAGGAGTTTGAGGCTGCAATGAGCTATAATCGCACCACTGCACTCCAGCCTGGGCTATACAGAGTGAGACCTTGTCTCAGAAAATAAAGTCTCACTTGGTGTAGTGCCCCACATGCAGTGAGTGCTCCAAAGGAGAGGGTCATTCTACATCAGGCAAGTGTGTGAAGGCAGAGGGTCAGAGATAGACACAAGCCCAGCACCCTAAGGCCAGCAAGATGGTGGCCTCACCATACCAGGTCATGCTGGCTCACAGGGCTCTTGGTTCCCCATGAAAGGGAAGGGACTAGGGAAGGTGGCCAAGGACATTTCCTCAAGGCCTGGAAGAGGCATCTGCCTAACAGAAAACTCTAGGGGCGAGCAAAGTTTGTGGGTCAAGACTAGGATACCAGAGGTTGTGAGGGGGCAGAGGGTTCTGGGTTTAAATTCTACCTCCATCAATAGTCCAGCTCACCTGGGTTCCTCTCATGGATTTCAGGGATACTGAAGGGTAGAAGCCAGGGGAGTGGAGAGCAGGCCCAAGGGGGCTAGAGATGAGTGGGGAGTAGAGTGACCCAAGGGGGAGGGAAGGCAATGATGCACACCACTGCCAGCTGCCCACACCCACATTTCTCCACCGTGGAGTTGCCTTGCTACATACTGTGGGATCAACCTGTTTATGTGGCCCCAACCAGGTGCCAGCCCATCTGTTGAGTCTGCCTGTACCCACCTGTATCCCCCTCAGGACTATCTCCTGGGCTGAACAAGTGGCCACTCTCCTGTCCAGAGGGTCTTCCTGGCTTCTGCCTCGCTTCAACTGGTTTGCCAGCCTGGCAACCAGATGGTTCTGCAGTCCTGCCAGTCAGGGCCCCGCCATCCAGCATCAGGAAGCCGCTTGCCCTCTGGGCCCGCTCACCTCTGAACTCTCCTCCTCAGCCCTCACCACACACTCACTGGCCCCCAGAGGTCAGCTCCAGGCCGGGTCACATGGCCTGGCATACAGGGATGCTCAGGTACTTGCCGACTGAATTAGGGGCACATGTAAGACCTCCACCTCCCTTTGCACGCGGGAGTTCTGTGAAATGTGTGCATCGCGGACTGTTGCAGCTGGGAGACATTTGACGAGCAGCCCCAGTACAGGAGTGTCCAGGCCACGCGCCTGTGCCGGGGAAGGCAAGAGCAGTACACAGCCCCGCAAGGGGGGTTGCAGACACTTGCTGCCCATTTCCAGAGCAGGGTCAGGGCTATGCTGACCCTAGGCCAAAGCATGCTGGGATCAGGAACTCAACTTGCATCTGGACCGAGTCATAAAGGACAGGAAAACTGGCTAAGGTGACAGGGCATTCGTGGCAATGGGGACAGTGTGGCTTTAAACTTCAGGCCATCTTGGGGCAGATGGGCCAGCAGGGACTCAGCCAGGCCCCTCGGGAGACATGCGAGTCCGGATGCAAGAACCCGCACCCCCAGTTCCTGCCAGCACCGCAGCACGGGAGCCTCCCCTCCCCCACACCTGCCCTGGGAAGCCCCCGCGCTCAACCACAGGCTCTTCGCCCAGATTTACAATGAGGCGCAGAGCGGCGAGGGGCGGGCCAGGCCGGCGTGACCACCGCTCAGTCCTGACCAGCAGCCTCTTCTTACCCAAGAAGGCAAGCTTCATGGGACCCGCTCTCTGCCTCCACTCTGGGGTCCCGGGGACGCCCCACAGAAGCGGCCAGTCAGGAGCGGCCCCTGAGCAAAGGGTCACGGCACACCCCCAGTGCCTAGAGCGTAGCACAGGCCTCCGGGGCCCGGGCTCCGCCACCAGCACCTTGTTACCCCGGGACACCTCGAGCAACCGCAGGGCCGGCGCGCGGGGCGGGTGGGGCGCCGGGCCAGCGGGGCGAGGGCGGGGCGCGGGGCGGGCGAGTGGGGCGGGCCGGCGCCTCCCGGCGCGAGGAAGTCCCGGCCCCTCGCTTTGGGGAAGTGCTGCCCGGGCGCCTGCGCACTGAGCCCGCGCCCCCTCCCCGACGGCCGGGCTGGACCTCGGAGCGCGCGGGCGGGCGGCGGCGCGAGTGGCTCGGGAGCGCGGCCGGTGAGTGCGCGCGCGACGCCGGGGACCGCGGCCCTGCCCCTCCCGCCTGGGCTCCGGGACGGCGCGGGGCGGGAGCTTCGGAGCTGGCGCCGAGACCGGCACCCAAGAGCTCCCGCCGCGGGGTCCACGTGTACCCTGGGCCGCGGTGGGACTGGAGTCCGCCCCGCGCGTGAGGGAGAGGGCGCTGCCTCAGGGTTCCCCTTTTTCTGCAGCTCAGAGCCTGGGGAAGTGATTGCTCAAAGGTGGGGGCCGGAAGAACCCAGGTTTCCGCGTCTCCCGCCTCCCCCCCAACCGGGCTGGGAGGAGCTGGGGCGGGACACCTTGTCCGCCCCCGCCCCCGCCGGGTTGAATCTGGCAGCCGCTCAGCCCTCCGAACCGTAGGGGAGGCGCTGCGCCCCCCACCCCAGCCGATCGGGGGCTCCGGAACGCCTCAGGAGTACCTCCTGCTCTCTGACTTGGGTCCCTGCTGCTGCAGTGCACGCCCCTTCGGCAGCCAGGGTGGGGTCCAGACCCAACCTGGCCCCTCCCGCCCCCGTCCCGCCTTTGGGTCGCTGGTGAGTGGGGCACCGAGGCAAGTTTTTGAGGCAGGGCTGGGGACGTCAGGCTGGAGGAGACAGGCTTCTCCAAACCAGACCCTACTAGCAGAGAGAGCGGGAGTGGGTGGGTCACCACTATCCTTTCGAAGGTGGGCTAGGGAGGGCTGGCCTGTATTGGAGGGACCAGACCAGGGCTCATCTGCCAGGAGTGGCAGATGGGGGAAGGCATTAACTAGGATCAGAAATGGGAAAGGAGCCCCTCTGTCAACTCCCCTCCCAAAGGTCATGACATTTTTTTCTGGGATTGTCACATTTTCTTATTCTTTTTTTGGACTGGGCAGGCTCGGGGACGTTCTTTTTCCTTCTGTGGAACAGAGCGGCAGCCACTCTCAAGGGAGCCTCTGTCCCCAGAGACCAGACTTGCCGCCTGTCCGGCCTCTCCCATCCTAGATTTGGGGGCCAAAGCCTGGGGGAGCTGGGGAAGAGGGAGGAACCTCCAATACCAGGATGAGGGGCAGGAGGACCCTAATTCAGACTCTGTCCCCCTGGAGAGAAGGCAAGTGGCCCGGGGCACCCGTGGGTCATCTGGGGACATGGGTGGCCCCAGCTGACCTGAGAAGGGTTCAGGGAGCCAGGTCCAGGGACGGGCAACTAGGGTAGGCCCTGCACCTGGGAAAGAAGGCACTGGATATCTCCTCTGCACCAGACCCAGACCCCAGCCCCATACCCCAGGCAGCTCCCCTTCTCCAGGGGAGAAGGGGAGTTGGAGCTGGGTTGGAGATGGCTGCCGGGAAGGGACAGTCTCCAGGAGGCTAGAGTGGGGGAGGGCCTTGGTAAGGGTAGAGGAGGAAGAATGCCACTGCCTGGGGAAGTCACAGCCATCTGGGTACAGCTACCAGACCTCAGGCTGCCACGCCCCTTCCTTTCCTTAGAAACTTGACCCCTAAAGGAAGGCCCAGCTGTGGGGCTGCTTTCTGTCTGTCTGTCTGCTGGGAGACTGGGAACCACGACCTCAGAAGAAGCTGGGCAGGTGGGGGGGGCTGATGCCCCAGGATGCCCTGCGCCTGCCCCAAATGGGCCAGGGCAGCGGGTGCCCCCGAGTGCCACTCACACACCACCCAGGAGGCCCCAAGAGATGAACAGGGACAGAAACAAGGACTCAAAGGCCACAAGTTGGGGAAGGCATGACGCAGAGGATGATGGTTAGATGAGAAAACAGAGTCGAACCAAGTAGTTAGCCTCCGAGAGGGGTGGCAGACGGCCCTCCCCTGAGCAGAGGCAGGCAGAGGCCTTCAAGACTGCCTCCTCCAAGCACTGACTGGGGCTCCTGTGCTATCACCCAAGGAGATGTGGAAGTCTGCAGTGGCTTCGTAGGTGGTATGAGGGCTGCTTCCAGCTTGGGCACTTCTTGCACACCACCGCTGCCAATAGTGCAGGTGCACACTAGGAAGGACGTGCTCACATCCCTGGGCCCCTCAGAGATCCCAACCAGAGAGCAGGGTGCCCCCACTCCCCTTGCTGGCCCACCTGCAATGGGGCCTTGAGGCACAGCAGTTTCACAACATGGAGGCAATGAGCAGGGAGAGAGGGGAGTTCAGAGTGTAAGCAGGGGCATGGGTTGTGTGGACCAAAAACTGTGTTCCCTGGGGATACAAGTCTCTCCTCACCAGTGCCGTGCCTGGCCCACCTCCCACCCTCGCAGGAAGTCCTGTCTGATTCCCACTCAAATCCTCAGTCTGAGGCCAAGCCTGCTGCCCCGGCTGGGTCTGCTGGGGCCGACAGACAGACCTGGTCTCTTGGCAGTGAGCAGCTCCACCCACCTCCCACCCCAGAGTCTGGGCAGAAGCCCAGAGGGATGTCTGCCCACCACCCGGGGCACCAGCCTGTAGCCCTAGACTTTGGGGCCCCTTTGAGAGGGGCTGGAAGCCGGAAACCAAGAAAGAGGAACCCAGGCTTCCGGCTTCCCAGGGCTGAGCGGATGGGGGCGTCCCAGAACCTCCCGTGGGGGCCTCCACTGGGGCTCAGCTTGGGAGAAGGGGCCAGAAGCTGCTGCAGCCCCCTCCTCACTGATGCTGGACCCCCTCCCAGCCCTGCTGTAGGCAAGGGGTGAGGGTAGCAGCCCAAGGCAGAGCTGGATCTGGGAGTAGGAGGCAGGAGCAGGTCCTGCCAGGGAGATACCCTCTCAGGACCCCTCCCAAGGGACAAGTGGGGGCTGGGGTTGCAGGTTCTCACCCAGAACCTTGACCCCTCTCCCTAGACCCCCAGGCTGTGGTGAGGGTCCAGGAGTTGGCACCACGGAGCCTGGGCAACCTCCTTCACCCATCCATGCCCACCCCACATGAGGCTGAGAAACAGGTATGCCTCTTCCCCCTCTGCCTCTGGCCTCCCAGGGGAGATGGGAGGGTAAGTTGAGGGCCACAAGGCGCTGGGAAATCCCTGAACACCTGGGGACTGGGCGGATCCTGGGAGCGAATGGGGGAGAGGTGGAAGGTCTGGTGGGTTCTGGCCCTGAGACTAAGGGGTCCATCTTTCCCCAGCACACAGGACCAGAGGAGGCGGGCCGGCCCCCCTCAATGTCCAGCCATGATGCGGCACCCCCGGCGGCCCCCAGCCGCAACCCCTGCTGCTTGTGCTGGTGCTGCTGTTGCAGCTGCTCCTGGTACGTGCGTGGCCTGGGGACCACAGCCTGCCTGGTGGGGGGAGGGGGCAGGCAGACCCAAATGGGACCCTCTGGTGGCTTCTGAGGCAGCTCTGCAAGCAGGATGCCCCTGCCTCCTCCAAGCACCATCCGCGCCTTGGTCCCCAGAGGCTTGTGTGTGGCTCTTGTACCCAGTGTGCCAAGGGCACGTCTGTGTGGTCACATACACACATCTGCCCATTCATTCAGCACATACTGCCAATGGTGCTGTGAACCATTCATGCTGGGCTCTGGGGACTGGTGATGGACAGGACAGGCACAGACCCTACAGACTGTGAAGTGAAGGGATGTTTGAGCAAAGGCCCAAATGAGGGTACAGCTGGCCCAGGGCATTGGGAAGAGCTTCATGGGGGCATGCATGAGGACAGCAGGATGCTGGGGGTCATGGGTGTCCCTAGGAGGGCAGGAGTGGGCTCCAGATGGTAGCAGGTGTTCTAAGAGTGCAGGGAAGCTGGTGGGTGCTTTCAGGCATCAGGCCCTTGGCCATTTAGAGAACAGCACTGGGGGACCCAGAGTGGGCTCGGGTGACGAGTGACCAGTCTAGGAGCGGGGCCAAGAGGCAGTGAACACTGCTGAGCTCTAGTTGGACAGTGGGTTCAAGATGTCTGTCGGCCATCTGAGTGGTTCTGGAAAAGGGCAGGTGGAGGTATGGATTTGGGCCCAGCACCAGCAGGGTGCTAGGAGACAAGGCAGGGCAGGAGATTTCCTAGAGAGGATCAGGGGCCAGGCCCCAGGACCTGGCAGGTGCAGACAGGAAGCATTGGCTAACAAGACACATTGCTGACACTTCAGACCTGCAGCGTGGACCCACTGGTGAGGACGGGGCTGAAGTCAAGCACAAGAGTAGGGTAGTGCCTAGCAAGCCAGGGGTGGGGGAGGTGGGTACCAGAAGGCCACAGACTGCAGAGGCCACCAGGTCAAACTGCTAAAAAGGAAGAGCACAGAGGCTGTGGCCTGGGCACTGCAACAGGGACAGCAACCTGGACACAGATGCAGTAGGGGGATGGGGGAGGATAGACACCTTGCCTAGGAAGGTGTAAAAGGAGCCAGCTCCAGGGGCTGCCCTGCCCTGCAGTGAGTTCCCATGTGCCAGGTGCCATGTGTCAGGTGTTTGTCCATGTGCTAAGGACCTGTGTGTGGCCATGGGGGTGTGTATGGAGGCCGTGTGCCCCAGGCAGTGCTGCCTCCTCTCTGTCCTCAGGAATGAAGGGCGGCGGCGTGCATGGCAGGCCTCCCGGGAGAGCAAGCTGCAGCCCCTTCCCAGCTGCGACATATGGTGAGTCCCGCTGGCCAAGTGTGTGAGTTGGGGGGCCCCGGACCAGGGGCCTTGGCCTAATGTGGTCTGGCCCCGTGTGAGCAGTGCCACACCAAGCCCCGAGGAGGTGCAGAGCTGGGCCCAGTCCTTCGACAAGCTGATGCATAGCCCGGCGGGCCGCAGCGTGTTCCGGGCATTCCTGCGCACAGAGTACAGCGAGGAGAACATGCTCTTCTGGCTGGCCTGCGAGGAGCTGAAGGCTGAGGCTAGCCAGCACGTGGTGGATGAGAAGGCACGGCTCATCTACGAGGACTACGTGTCCATCCTATCCCCCAAGGAGGTGCGTCACCACAAGACGGGCCAGGGCACAGCCTGAATTGGGCGCTGGGTGGGGAGGGTGCCTCCCAGGCCTCCTGATCTCAGCACCTCGTCCCGCAGGTGAGCCTGGACTCCCGTGTACGGGAGGGCATCAACAAGAAGATGCAGGAGCCATCGGCGCACACATTTGACGACGCGCAGATGCAGATTTACACGCTCATGCACCGGGACTCCTACCCCCGCTTCCTCAGCTCTCCCGCCTACCGTGCCCTGCTGCTGCGGGGGGCCTCCCAGTCCTCCTCTGAGGCCTAGGCTTCCCCCTGAGGTATGGACACGTGCCTCTTCTGTGGGCAGACTCTGGGTGCCTTTGCAAGCTGGTATCAGCGGGGTTTCAGGGCACACACCTGCAGGCCCACCCAGGCTGGCAAGGCCCCAACCCTGGTGGCAGTCCTGGTCCCCATGGGAAGCACCGCAGCTCCTGGCTCTGCCCTTTTGGGGCCCAGCAGGAGCTCTGAGGGTGGGCAGGCTGGAACCTCCTCACCAGCCCACTGCTGGCTGGCCTAGTTCCCCTGGCAGGGCCCCTGTACAGTAAGAGGAGTCCCTCAAGGCATCCTGGACCCAGGCAGCCAGTAGGCCTGACATAGGCCTTGGGTGGAGGATGGAAGCACTGCGTCATCTAGTTCTGTAACATGAGACCCTCCTTCCTGAGCTGTCTGCACCCAGAATCAGACCCAGAACCTCAGAACCAGGCTCAAGGTAACAGGACCCAATTTCTATTTTATATGTCCATGAACGTTAAACTTGGAAATATGTCCTTACTATGTGTTTTACAAGAAAAAAAAATTTTCATATATAACTCTATCCTTCCGTCCCTGCCCCTCCCCCCAATAGGATGTCTTATTGTTGATGATATTTTTAAAGCAAGTCACTCCTCTATTTCTAAGTTTGGGGCAAGATTCGAGAATAAGGAACTGTCCCAGCATCAGGGCTAGGAGCCATCAGCAGGGTGTCAGGGCAAAGGGTCTAGTGTCTGCTTGGAGGGAGTTACAGCCTGAGCGCTCTGGCCCCTCCCTCATCCTGGGCTCCCACCCAACCTCAGAACAGTGGTCCCTGTGGGTGGGCATGCTTAGCCCTGCCCAGGGTGCTGGCTCCATGCCCTCAGCCTCAGCCTTTCAGCTGTAGCCTGGGGTCAGAGCAGAGTGACCCACAGCCCAAAGGTGTGAGGCAGTGGGAAGTGCTGCCCAGGCCCTCAGTGAACAGGGGTCCTTAGTAGGTATCAAAGGCTGTCCCCTGGAGGCAGGCCAACGGGGACACATCATTACCTAGGCCCTGCCAGGCAAGCACTCACCCTCAGATTTCTGGGAAGTTAAGTGACTTGAAGCAGGAATTGGCTCAGGGCCTTGAGACCTGCCTTCCATAGGGTGAGCAGAAAGGGATGATGGGGACAGCCATCCTGAAGTGCCATGGGGACACAGTCCTGGCCCTGAGCTGCTGTGCCTGAGGTGAGGGGACACAGCAGGGTGGTTTAGCCCAGGCCATGCATGGGACCCCAAGCTGTCTGCTTGCACACAAGGCCCTCTCCTACCTGCACACAGCCAGCTTGGCTGAGCTGCCCCACACACACCTGTTGCACACTTGCCCGAGCAGAGAGGTGCTTGCTCCGTTTGCCAAGGTCTCCCAGCACTGACCCACCAGGCCAAGCCCAGGCATCGACTGACCCAGGGAGGAGAGCTGTCCATGGCAGCAGGGGATATGGACATGGGGGACAGGGCCCACCAGAGCAAGGGCTGAGGACAGCGAGGTGGCAAAAAGAAACATTTAATAGTGAGGGGAAGGGCAGAAAGGGGCACTCCAGGCAGGCAGGTTCAGGCAGGGCATGCCACCTTCCAGGGGTCTCCAGAGAAGCTGTGCCAACCGAGGATGTGGGAGGGACCAGCACTGGCCATGGCCCAAGGCTGCAGCCTATCTGCATGGGCTCAGCAGAGCTGCAGGAAAGGCGTGAGGTGGCTCCACATCACTCCCCAGGGAGGGGGCTCCCTCACCACACCCAAGACCCAGGAGGTGGGCCAGGCACAGCCATCCCCAGGTCACACCACAGATCCCATGGAGGCTGAGACCACCTCCAGAGGGCAGGTCAGTAGGGGCATCCTGCGCTCACCCACCCACCTTCCAGCGGTTTCCACACTCATTGCAGACAACAAAGGTGGTCATGGGCTCGTCTGAGCTGCGGGTCTGCACCTGCAGAAGTGGGGTGAGCCCAAGGTCACCACCAGGCTCTGGCAGAAGGGCATCGCCTGACCAAGCAGTGCTGATCTACCAGTCGCTGGGCCCATCGGGTGACCTGTCTGTGGTTCCGCAGCGACCCCAGCCTCCCAGAGCTGAGTCCCAGGGACTAAGGCAGTATCCACAGGGGCAGAAGTCCTCAGGTGGGACAGAAGCACCTCATGCTTCCTGGCCCAAAAGCACACTGACTCTCAACTTGCAGAGGTCCCAGTACCTGTGGCCACTTTTTGGAAGGCCCAAGGCGAGGTTTACCCCACAGGCAGTGCAAGAGCAAGTGGCTCCGCACAGACACAGGCCGTGCAGTCCATGGGGAAGCAGGGCAGCCTCCAGCCCCTTTGAGCCTGTCTGCCAATGACAGTGGCTGCCTTGCCCTGCTTTCCTCAGACCCCCAACAGCTCAGAGGGCCCATACAGTCTCCCCAGGCCTCAGTATCCACCTCCATGGCAAGGACTGAGGGTCCCACAGACAGCAGACCAATGGCCATCCTGTGTACCCCCCGACTGAGCACCCAGGATGAGTGGACTCCCCCTACTGGGGACACCACCTCTCTGGGGGTCCTGGATAAGGAGAGTGGTCCCTGATGGTGACCATCACTCCCTACCTAGTCAGAGACTGAAGCTCAGTGGGAAGCCCACCCACAGACTCCAGCCTGGCTTTGCATTCCCCTGTGAGAGTGGACCCACCCTCCAGAGGCATGGGCTCTGAGCAGGGCACCAGGCACCCTGAGGACACAGGCTGGGGGGACTGCCAGCGGCTGCTCACCTGCATGTAGGTGCAGTTCTTCCGGCACTTGCTGCAGGTGAATAGGTCGGTCTGTGTGCCGCCAGTGCGGGCCATCTGGTGCTCGCGGATGGCTTCCTTGGTCATGGCCTTGCGGATTTCCTTCAGCTCATCACTGGCCATCTCCTGGATGAAGAGCAGACAGCTTAGCCCACACTCCACACAGACACCCTCAGTCCCCCAGCAGAGCTCACCTCCGACGTCATCACAGCGATCTGCTGGGGCGCTATGGTGCCACACAGCACGTTCCGCCGCAAGTCAGGATTCTTGGCATCCTTCAGGTTGGAGATGCGGCTCCTCACCCGGTTCTTATACTTCATGTCTGTGTTCCCGACATCCCGGAAGATGCGTGCCAGCAGTTAAGGACCCATCCAAGGCCATGCCGCTGCCCTCCCCCACCCCCAGCTCTATGGGGGCCCGTGTTGGAGGTGGGGCTAGGAGCTGTCTGCCCACCTAGGCCTGGTAGTGAGCAGAGGACTGCAGGCTCCACTGGACCCAGCCCTGACTCGAGACCCAGGACCCAAAGCCCAGGCAGAATCAGGCCCTCGGCAGGGTCCTGGGAGCCTTTCTGAGCAAGACGGCGGGATCACCCCAAAGGCGCTGGATAGCTAGGCAGCAACATCCGGCCGCCAGCAGGGAGAACCAGACTCAGCAGCCCCCTGACTTCAGAGCCTCAGGCCCTGCCAGCTCCAGCAAAGGATATATTCCTCAATCTGGGCCGACAGATGCTGGCAGTCCGCACCGATGGCCACGTGGTCGTCTGCAAGAGAGAGCCCTAACCAGGCTTCTTCACCCACTACTGGCTTCTCCACTTGTCACCCCCTCTGCCTGTACAACACCCTGGCAGCTGATGGGACACCTGTGTCCCTGGGGACTCTGGATGGGGCTGATCCATTCTAGGCACAGCCACAGCCCACCTACGAGGCCCACAGCCCCACTCCTCATCGACTCTCCAGGTAGTCAAGTTACCCCCACGCAGGCCACTGCCCTCGTCTGGACAGACCCCCCTATCTCCTGCCCCTGCTCTGTCTCCCACCAAAGGCTTGTGTTTCCTCCAAATCCTCACACAGATGAGGCTGGGCACATACAGGCCACACCTCCACTACAGGCACAGCTCCTCAGGGTTCGAAGGGCCGAGCACCCACCCCAGAGTCCGGGCACTCTGGTATCCCCAGGACCCTCTGCTCCTTCCCAGGATGGCTACAGTGGGCTGAGGGGGCAGGCCGTCTTCCGGAAGCGAGCCTTGGTGGGCAGGAGCCCAGGCCCCCCTGTGAACCCAGATGGTGTGTCAAGACAGGCCCTGCCAGGCACTCACGGTCTGTCTGCAAGGCGGCCGTCAGCATCTCACGGCACTTGTTGCGCACAGCATCGCAGGTGACAGGAACTGGGGGGAACGTGGTGATCCTGGGGGTGGCCAGCATCCTGGGTGGCTCTGGCCTCCTGTGGCTGGAGAGAGACAAGGCCAGCTGGGCTCAGGCTGCATGCACCAAGCCAGATGCCGATCCCAGAGGAGCAGGTGCCTGTCTCAGCACAATCCCCACTCTAAGCCCCATTTGTGCTCTCCCCCCACCCCAGAGCCCGACAAGGCCTGTGGCCCTGCCCATCTTGAGTCCAGCCAGCATGCCATGGGGTCTGCCCAATCCCAGGAAGGGGTGGGTCTTGAGTTCTCTGCCAGATGGGAACAGGATGCCAGATCCCTTTCTGGCAACTGGAGCCGAGGCAGCAGCCCTAGCTGGTCAGAGTGGGCTGAGCAGTTTCTGCCACCCATGGGGCACTCATCCCCAGCCACACCACGAATACCTCCCCACTGATGGCAGCCACAGCTGCTGCCAGGACAGGGAGACACCTATGGCTGCCTGGGTCACCCAAGGCCAGGTTCTGCTGTCACAGGTGACCCCACTTGGCAGGTATGAAATCAACTTGGGAAGGCATGCCATGAGCTCCTGGCCACATAGCTTCCAGCCACAGTTGCCCAGTCTGGTCAAGGGCAGAGTGTCTCTCAGTCACAGGTTGTCACCATGAACACCCCCAGCCTGCATGGCAATGGAGACCAGAGCCCAGGAGCCAAAGCCCAGGCAGAATCAGCCCCTTGGCAGGATCTGGGGAGCACTCCTAGGGCAGGACTCCCAGGCAGCTGTGTCCACACATGTGCATGCAGGGTAGGAGGGGTCGCTGGGTACTTGCCTTGATTCTGGGCAGAACTTTCTAGGAAGAAGGGGCCCTCATCGAGGGGAGTTAGGGAGGACGGCCAGAGCAGGATACAGAGAACCAGACCCAGCACAGGGTCTCAGGGGATGTGGGGAGGGTCTCCCACGGGCTCACTCGGGGAGAGGCCATCACGGCAGCTTCCAACAGCCAGACACTGCCTGCACCTCAGGATAGGGTAGGCGCAGTGCCCCATGGATGAGTGTCCAGCAAGAGGCTGTCCACTCCCTTGAGCAGTGCCCGGGCACACGGAGATCAGCACCCTCTCTGCAAGGAAGCAGAGGCTAGAAGCAGGTGGGTGTGCATCTCCTTCTAGGTGTGCTACCTGGGATCCTCGGCCTCTGATACCGCCTTCGATGATGACGGAGCCAGAGGCATGCCCCGGCCCTGCTCCCTGGCTTTGTCGTGGGAAGCATCTGCAGTTGCCAGAAAAGAGGAGGGATGGGCTGATAAAGGAAGGCAAAGGAGCGAGGGAGCCCGTCACCACCCGGGGCAATTTTAGCCAGACCACCAGTGCTGCCACCCACCCAGCCAGCCCAGCCCAGTCCCGCCCCCCAGACAAGCCAGGGTTCAGAATCCCGCCATGTCCCCCTGCCGGTGGGTCTCTCTTCCCAGGAACCCTTCAGACTCTTCAGCCCTAAGGCGCCTCCACAGCCCCTTTCCTGCACTAGCCCCACTCAAGTGGCCACCTCTGGGGCTCACCCTCCTGCCTGTCCTGGCCAAAGGGACCAAGCATGCCCCCCAAAAGACCTTCCTGAAACCCCAGCCTTGAATGGAGCCCAGCCCAGAGCCTGCACTGAAGACCAGGACATGGCTGTGCCCCATGCAGCCCAAGAGCTGGAGAGAGGTCTAGGTCATGTGGCTGTTTCACAAGGGTGTGGACAGAGTCCAGAAGGGGCTGCCTCCCCATCCGGGAGAGACATCCCCGGACACCCCACTGTCCCATGGAAGAGACTGCCTGCTGTCCCGCCCAGCCATTCCCTGGCCAGGGGCTTCCCTCTGTTCCCTGACAGCCGGGGTGACTCCGCCTCCTCCCTTCTGCTTCCTGTCTCCTGACCTCCCCCTGGTCAGGAGGTGCCCTCTAGAGCATCTCAGCACTGCCTTCCCCTCTGCATGGCCTCCCCAGCTCAGCCCCATCCCTCTAGGGCTCCTGGCTGCCCTCACTGTTGGCCACTTCAGGTCCCAACCTCAACTTCCTCCTCTCCTTGTTCTACACGGAACCCCTCACCAGCACACACACACCCCCAGCCATGCCTCCTGGTCCAGGCTGCCACCATCCCACCCCCAGGTGGCCTTGCTCAGGGTGGCACTTCCTCCACCCTGCACTGTGCAGACCCACCAGAGGCCAGCACTCCTCAGGGTCCCTTGCCCCAGTGCTCCCTGACCCGCACCCAGGAGCTTCTTCCAGGACTTGATGAGGGACTTGGCCAAGGCAATGACCTCCTCGTCAGAGCTCTGCTTCCGAAGGGCGTTGACAGACATCCCAACTCGGGTGGACTGCAAGGCAAGTGGCCTAGGTTGGGTGGGGTGGGGCGTGCCCCATCAGATCTTCCCAGCAGACCCTGGGTGCTCCCACAGGGCAGGAGCTGGGGCCCAGCAGAGGGGAGGTAGGCACCTGTCCCCATGGCTGCCCTTCCTTTTGGAAACCAGGGCCTTGACTGTGGAGGACAGGACAGATTGTCCTCAGACTGCTCCCTGCCCTGTCGAGCACCAGAAAGAGAGGGGGACCCTCGCCTCAGAACAGGCGTTTGTGCCAACCAAGGCCTGGGAGTGGGGTAGCCCTGCCAGGCACAGTTAGAACTGCTGTCCCCTGGGCTGTCCCAGGAGCTGCCCCTGACGGGCAGGCAGAGGCCTACCTGGAGCAAATGCAGCGTGACAGGCACGGCCTTCAGCTCCCGCAGCAGGTCCACAGCCCCTTCCTAGAAGCAGAAGGGGGACCTTCGTAAAGGACTTCAGGTCTCAGTGGACAGTGCCATCTCCTCCTGCCTGCTGGGGGCACATGGCAGTGGCGACTTGAAGAGCCCACCTGGGGTCAAGGAAACCACCACTCTTCTCCCTGGAGACACTCAGGGCTCTGCCACATGTCCTTTCACCATAGCAAGCCAGTTCCAGAATGGAAGAGCCCTGCCTTCTCCGCATCACAAGTCATGTGACCTCCCACCCGCATCCCTGGCAATGACCCCACCAACCTCACGGTAACCACCTCAGGTCACTCACCAGGACAGGGAACTGCCAGGGCAACCACCTCAGGTCACCCACCAGGACACGGAAAATGCCAGGCTCCCACGCAGTTTGGCACAGCCCCTCCCGGCAGCCAGGGCCACACCCGCATGAAGGTGCAGCCCCAGCTCCCTCCCATGCCCACTCCCCAGTGTGCAGAACAGCCTGTCCCCGGAGTGCCCCTCGCAAGCTGGATGGGGCTGATCACACTCTAGGCACAGCCACAGCCCACCTACGAGGCCCACAGCCCCACTCCTCATCGACTCTCCAGGCCTTCAAGTTACCCCCACGCAGGCCACTGCCCTCATCTGGACAGACCCCCCTATCTCCCACCCCTGCTCTGTCTCCCACCAAAGGCTTGTGTTTCCTCCAAATCCTCACACAGATGAGGCTGGGCACATACAGGCCACACCTCCACTACAGGCACAGCTCCTCAGGGTTCGAAGGGCGAGTGCCCAATCCAGGATCTTTGCCCCTGTAGTTTCACTGCCAGCACACCTCCCCAGGACAGCTATAGGGCTCGTACCCGTCTCCCTCCAGCATCTTGTTCAAATGACACTTCTCAGTGAGGACGCTCCTGCTTCAAGCCCCAACTGTGCCACACAATGCCCCATCCTCCTCCTCCTTTTTCCCAGGCCTTTATGAACATACAGATGCATCCCTCCCCAAACCATGAGATGAGTAGGCCCTGCCACTCATTGAGTAGGCCCTGCCACTCAATATCCTCCAACACAGAGGCCATGGGAGCAGCTTGGCCTTCCCTCCCCTACCCCTGAGATCTGAATGGCATTTCTCAGGCTGCAGCCCCTCCTCACTCTTTGCTCCAAGCAGGCCCTGTCCCTGAAGCCATGCAGAGTCCAGCCCTGAGGTGGCCACCTCAGAAGGGACACGATCCTAGGGCATCATTCCCCTGATAGCTCTGTGCCAGCCACGATAACTTTCAGCAGGCTCAGGACCCCAAAGGCACAAAAGCCCCAAAATCTGGCCTCCAAGTTCCCCTGGGGACCTCATGTGCTAGAACCCACAAGAAGCCTCTGTCGGCTCTCACGTTCACTCCTGTGTCCCCCACCTTCTCACCTGTTCTTCCCCCCAAAACTCTCAGTTCAGCCAGGCCCCACCCCACCCTTCAGGGCTCCAGTACCCATCTTTGTTTTTTTCCTGCTCCAGCTTTATCCTTTGTGTTTTGTCTCCTTTAAGAAGGGAACTCTGGAAACAGCTACAGATCCCCAAACACCCCCACTCTGTACTGCCCACAGTCTCCCAGGGGTGTGAACACAACGGGGGGCTGCTTCCAGCATGAATAAATGAGTGGGAGCCGCCTCCTTCCTGGCATAGACTCCAGGCCAGAACCCTGGTTGACTGGAAAAGACTCAACTCTGCAAAACCCATCAAGCCAACCCCAAGCCCCACTGCAGTCACACAGCCCGGGGTGGCCGCACAGCCATCAAAGCCCGTGACTCAGCCCCTTCCGTGCCCTGGCCTGGTCCAGCGGACACACAAGCCTGCCCTGCCCAGGAGCTTACAGTCTGGGTGGACAAGCACAGGTCGAGTTTATTGAGGCAGCCAGGCCTTCCACGTGACCTGAAGGCTGGATATCTCCCCACCCTCTGTGAGGCAGGCACTATCCACTAAAGACGCTTCTGTGGGAGGCTGTATAGGCTGCTAAGGTCGAGAGGCTGCGGTTGGATCCCCACTGGCCTGGCGCCTATCAGAGGCCTCACAAGGCCTCCTCCAGAGGCTCCTCCAGAGGCTCAGGCCGAAGTAAGCAGAGCTGGCCAGTAAGCAGAGGACCGGCACCCAGACACTCCCAGGTTAGGCTTGCCGGACCTCCCAGGTCTTACATAAGTTCCTAGGCTCTTTTCAGAGAGCGTCTACATATATACCCACACCCAAGTGGCTGCTGGCTGAGTCCAGTCCTGGCTAAGGAAGGGAGAGAATTTATTAGAGAAACCTGGTTCTGGTGAAGTGGGGCAGACAGGGAAGAAAATAAGCCCCACAGCCTGGGCGACCTCTGGCTGCCTTCTGGAGGATACCAAGGGCCAGGAAGAGGTAGGGGAGGCATTGGGAGGAGGGGATCCAACCTCGGACCATGACAGGCCAACAAAGGGCACGGGCGGCGACCACAGGCGACCGAAGGTGCGGGAGGATTCCGAGTTGGGGGCGGGGCTGAGCCTGAGCTCTGGAGGCCCTGAGGATGCCTGACGGAGGAAGGCAAGGGGGGCGGGGAAGGTAGGGGAGCGGGGAGACAAGAGGGGTGGGGCGGCCCGCGGGAGGGAGCGGGACACTGGGGGTCTCGCGGGCGGGTGGGCGGGGTCGAGGGAGGTGTCCTCCCCTGTCGGGGGTCTGGATCCAGGGGACAGAGAGGGTGCGGAGCCCGTGACGGCGGGGCCTCAGCCCAGCGGGAGGGCCCTGAGTCCAGAGCAGGTGGCACCCAGGACAAGGTCCAGGCCCGTATGTGGCCTCGGCCGGGGACGCGGGGTGCAGAGCGGGGCTGGCCCGGGGCAGGGGTCTCGGCCACGGCGGGGTCTCCCCGCGGCCCGGGAGTCTCTGTCGGGGCGGGGCCTCGTCCTGCCCCTCAGGTGGTCTCCCGGCCCTGCCGGGGGTCGGCGGGATCGGCAGGATCTCGGCGGGGCGGGGGTCCCGGGGTCCTGACGGCCCGCGCCCCTCACCGCGCTCTTCTTGGTCACCATCTTGTCCAGCCTCCGGGCGATCCGTGCAACCTCCTCTTCCTTGCCCGTCATAGCCTCGTAGCAGCGCCCCTGCGCCCGCCGCCGCCGCCGCCGCCCGGCTGGGACACGGACCCGGCCGCCTCCAGCACCCACTGCAGCCGACACCGCCCCGCAGCCGGCGCCAGATCCGCTGTTCAAACCTCTGGCCCCACAGCCGCGCGCGGCCTCCTGGGAAATGTAGTCCCCACGCGCCTGCCCCGCCCACGCGCCACGCACCACGCGGCGCGCACAGCCTCACGGGAAGTGTAGTCCCGACGCGCTCCAGGGGCTCGCGGTCCCACAAACCCCCGCGAGGGAGGCGCCGGCCGGCAGGGGCTGGCTCACGCTGGATACGGTCTCTGAGCGCGCCGCCGGCTGAGGCCGGGCCAGAGGGTCGTCCCGAAGGGCCCTGGGGGCCGCAACCCTGCCCCACTCGAGTCTCGATTCGTCCACGCTCCGGCGCCGCCCTCAGCCCCGCCCTGCGGCCCCTGGGAGCCCCACTCATTCAGACCTCCGCGCAGAGGTCACCCGGGGAGGACTCATGTGCAGCCCTGGAGGTGGCCTGGGAGAGGCCAGGGCTTGACTGGGTGCCGGGACTCTTCACCCAAAGTCTCCCAGCAGGTTGCAGATCCCGGCTCTGTACTTGGGCTGCTCTGTGCAGGGGTCCCCACCTGTGAAATTGGGCTGACAGTAGCGCCTGCCTCGTGGGCGCCTGTCGGAGTGGTTTGAACTGATGCATGGCACTCACGGAGAGGAGGGTAGGGGATGGCGCCCGGGCAATTCCTTGTCATCACCGTTGCTTCTGGAGGCCCCTAGGCCGGGCCAGACTGCAATCAGGCAAAGAGTGACCCCTGCCTGGGGGGCGGCCCCCACCGAAGCCTGCCATCTCCTCAGTAATGAGATGCTGGGTGGTTTGCTGAAGAGGGCACAATTCTGGGGGAGGGCGCAGCCCGAGGACTGATGTCTACAGTGTTGTGAGGCCGAGGAACCATGAGGCTAGGTGACAGGAGGGATATCCAGGTGACCTGGGCTAACGATGCCCTGGGCTCTCTGTGGCATTAATTAGATATTTGCTCTTTCCAGGAGCCCAGCTGAAAAGGGAAATATGGTCAGTTAGGAGAGTCAGGCCGGGCACGGTGGCTCATGCCTGTAATCCCCGCACTTTGGAGGTCGAGGCAGAAGGATTGTTTGAGTCCAGGAGTTCAAGACCAGCCTAGGCAACATAGTGAGCCCTCGTCTCTACAAAAAAAAATGTTTTTAGTTAGCCAGGCATGGTGGTGCACACCTGTAGTCCTGGCTACTCAGGAGGCTGGGGTGAGAGGATCACTTGATCCCAGGAGGTCAAGGCTGCAGTGACACATGATCGTGCCAGAGCACTCCAGAATGAGATCCTGTTTCAGAAAAAAACAAGGACCTGCATAATGAACATTTGTATACCTAACTCTGAATTGTACCCCACATATTTAAAATAAGATAAAATAAAGGAAAAGTTATGAGAGCCATCTTAATCATAAGAAAAAAGCATGGAATTCCTTGTAGGAAGCAAAGCTTTTCCAAGACAGAGACCCTGTGATGGAGGAACACAACACCTCCAGTTTCCATACTGACTGCTTCTGCCCCTCACTGTTGAGCTGGGCATAGCTCTGAGCCTAGGCCGACCAAGTGAGTCCCCACAGCCAGAATCCCATGTTTTTAGCATGTATGAAGCCTTTTAAGAGCCAGCCACACCAGGGGTGCCAGGGAAGGCTGGAGCCACACACTCTTCAACCCCCTCTTGATGGCTGACAAGGAACCAGACCAGGGAGCTGGCCTGGGTACCGAGAACCAACCCTGGGGCCACCTTGTGGAGGAACTAGCAGGAACTCCAGGAAACATGGCTTCAGAGATCCAGGCTGCAAAGACTTCAAAGCCAACTCCCCAACATCCATGGGGACATTGGACACATCCATGGCGGCTGCCCAACCAGCGCCTGGGAGACACAGGCCTCTCCAACAGACAAGATTGAGTTGATTGGGAGACCACCTCAAGGGAGCCACCCTCAAGCTAGGGAGACCTCCAGGCATCAGGACAGGAGATCCCAAGAGACTGACCAAGTCTGGAGCACAGAGGGTCCCCTCCTGGCCTGGAAGTATAAACCCAGGCAGCTAGCATGAAGAAGAACTAAGTAGGCATGTGTGTGTCCAAGTGACACTAAAAGGGTTTCAAGTCACTAAGCTTAGAGTCAGAAAGAAGAGAGGGCAGGATGGGCCTCCTGGAAGCATCCCGAGGTGACTGAGGGGTTTCTGCAGTTTGTGCATCGCCCCTGCCTGGCCGAGGTGTTTGAGGTGTGTGATCTGGGATATTGACACAACCCCTGGAACAAGTCGCCACCATGGAGCCACTGAAGCCGTTCCCCATTGGATGCCACCTCAGAATGGACAAGCACAAGGTTCTAGGGAGGAAGCACACACAGGTGTCCTGGAAAACCAGACTAAGGACCCACCATGGCCCTGGTCAGGCCAACCCACCTGGTGAAGGAACTTTTTGTGAAGCATGCTTTTAAATGTTTGAATTACCTGAATGTTTTAAGCCACAAAGATACTCCAGCACAGTGACTCCCAGAGTATGACCTAGAGAGCCAGTTGAACATGAAGGCTCCTGCTCCTTTTACCCCCAGGGAGTGGGACCCTGGGGTCTCTGTTCTCTATGACACCTGTGTGCAGTTCAGAGGCACAGGCCACACCCCAGCCAGGGTGCATGAGGAATGGCAGGTGACCAGAGAAGGAAGGAGGCTCAGGAGGTCTGGGGGTTGCATTTCAGGAGTGCTGAGGGTATCCCAGAGGTGGGGGGTGGGGTGGTGGTCTCCAGTTTGTATACAGCCCCAACCACTTTATTCAAGCTGTGGGGAGGGACAGGGTCTGTGGAGACAGGAGTGGGACAGAGAAGGGCAGGACTGGGAGCTGTGGGGAGTTGGGCAAGGTGGGAGGGAGCAGTGGGTTGGGGTCTCAAAGTCTGGGGGTCAGTGACAAGCCCCCGACTGGGTGGGAGAAAATATCATCTCCTTTCCATGGACCTCTGCAGACACATCTCACTCCTTGGGTTGTAAATGAGGTCATGAACTGATGTGGTCAGCAGAGCTCGCCAGGGAGCCCATATGCTCATGGGTGCCCCAAACTCAGAGATTGTTTACACACATCATTCCTTGTTCAATGTGGTACCAAAGAAGCACATGGACTTCTGTATCACGTAGCTGAGAAATTGCTGACGTAACTGGCAGTATGATTGATGTTCCTTAGAGTCCCATGAAGTTCACTCTGGGCACTGCCTGGTACGTTGCACTAACAGAAGGATGCAGAGGTGAGGAGGCACCACTAAGACACTGAGAACTAGGACTCTGCCCTTGCTGAGCCAGAGTGGGGAGGGTCCCAGACCTCCTGCCTCGTGCCCTTTTTTGTTGTTATTTTAGAGATGAGGTCTCACTCTGTCACCCAGGCTGGACTGCAGAGTGGTGCAACCACAGCCCACTGCAGCCTCAGCCTCTGGAGTCACTGGGATTCGGCGTGAGACACTGAGCTCAGCTTTGGGCCCTTTTTCCTCCTCCGTGGATTGGTGGGAGGTCTTTAACTCCTGGCGCTCCAGGAGGGCCACAGGAGACAGAGCTTATGAGCAGCCTGCCATGTACCATTCCAATGGAGCCCACTGAGGCCACACAGACCAAGATGCTGTGGCCTTTGAAGGACAATGGCTGCAGCTTTGGGGATCCCTGCAGGAGGGGTGTCCAGCAGAGGCCCAGCCTGTGGGGTTGCACTGGAACATCTGGGGAGCCTGGTCAGACAGGTGAGGATGGGGCCAATGGTGGCCTGGCCCACGCAGGGGCAAGTGGTGGGAAGAAAAGAGTGGATGGGATAGGTAGGGGTGGGGGAAGAGGCAGGTGCGTCTGATCTGTGGGCCAAGCCCCCCATGACAGGAACCCTGAACCCTGACCCATCCAGTCCCGAGTAGGGGGAGGAATGTAGCCCATCAGGGGTGGTCAGAAGACCGGGGATCTGGTGGGGTGACCCCCTTGTGGGGCTGTGGCAGCTGACTGGTCCCAGTGGCTTGTGAGAAGCAGTGGCCTCTAGGTGGCGGGAGCGAGCCACAGACCACCCCTGAGACGGTCCAGGGGGTTCCCAGTAAGAGCCACAGCTGCCACCAGGACTCTAAAGTCAGGGTGAGGCTGTGGCCAATCCTGGAGAGAGACCCTTGCTTGTGGGGTTGTGACATCAACTAACCCCAAAACTCCCTACCCCCTACCTTAGAAATCCCTGGGCCTGGGGACCTTAGAGCCCCGACCTCTGAGACATTGCTCTGACCACTCACAGCCCATACAAACCCTTCCTGGACCTTGGTGACCTTGGGACCATCCTCCTCCCAGGAGCTGCCCCTAGCACACTGCATGGGTTACCAGACGCTGTGTCCTCTGGGAGCTGCACAGAGGTCTAACAACATCAGAACCATCCAATTCTCCTGTTCTCCAGACCCTACCCGGGCCCTCTCCAGTTGAAGGAGTCTCCTTCCTCTTTGACACAGCTCAGACACATGCACACACATGCACATGCAGAGGACCAGTTAAGGAGGCATCTGTCTCCCAGGGAATGCACACATGGAGGGTGAGACCTGTGTGTGCCACTCTCTGCCAGGTCAGGGTTAGGTTTAGACCTTGAGAACAGAGTCTGGAACCTAATAAGTGCTCAGTACAGACTGGGGTGGCCCTTTGGGAGGAGGGAGGTGCACTCACTCACCTCTGTCCCCAGCCAAGTGACGCAGGTGAAAGGGAAGGGCCAACAGGAGCAGGCCTGAGGGAGCTTCTCACCCCTCCCTAGACCCCATGGCCTCACCAGCCCAGGCCAGATCTCTGTGGCCTCCTGCAGTCTGCCCCACTCCTGACCTCTGTCGACTGGGGCTGAGCCCCCTTGACTGGTCCATAGGGGTTTTGTCATCTCCTCCAGGAAGTCCTCCACACTCTGCCCTGGCTCTACCCTAAGGAACGTTCTGTGA
This sequence comes from Cephalopachus bancanus, assembly GCA_027257055.1. Lineage (NCBI taxonomy): Eukaryota > Metazoa > Chordata > Mammalia > Primates > Tarsiidae > Cephalopachus > Cephalopachus bancanus. Next base: position 3,035,420 of record JAPVLO010000007.1, read on the forward strand.
CAACAAGGCCTTGTCCTGGAGAACCTGGGGAATGTGTCCCAGCTTGGTGGTCTGAAGGGTTAGCCATGGCCTAACAGGGGTCTGGGGGAAGCCCCCAGGGTCCACCCCACTAGGCTGGCCGCACCTTTTGCCCAGAGGTCTGCCCCTCCTCCGCCCTGAGTCCAGGAAACTTCGGAAACTCGGGCCATTTATTTTTCTATTTGTGTCCCCACCCCCCGCCCAAAGCCGGCCGTGACCCTGGTGGCCAGCATCCCGCTTCCCCTCCCGCTGAGGCAGAGCTGTGGTGGGAAGGCGCAGGCTGCCAAACTCACACGGAGCCCCCCTACTTCCTGTGACCATAGAGAGGGGGCTGGGGGACCATGCAGCCCCAGGAGCCCCCGCCACCCCCTGCCACCCAGCAGGCAGCCCTCCCCAGCTAGGCGCCATCTCCACTCCTCCTTCCGTCAGACCCTCCAGCCCACGATGAGGGCCACAGAGCCCCGCCACAGGCACTCCAGAGCTTGACTCCAGTTGACCCCACCCAGGCCTCCCTGGGATACTGGCCTTTGAGGCCCTAAGGATTAGGGCAGGGCATGGGGCTAAACCCACTGCTCCTGGCACTGCCATTGCAGCAGCCAGTTCTCTGGGCCTCAGTCTCCCAGTCTGCAGAATGGAAAGAACCACCTGCCCAGAGCACTGTCTCCAGAAAGTCCCCAGGCAAGCCTGCCGTCTTGGCCTGGGCCCAGCTCCCTCCCCCAGAGGCAGTGCTGGGGAGGCAGGAGGTATTCCCCAGAGGCCAGTGGCAGCCCTGGCGGCCTGCTCCAGGCTGGCTCTAACAATGCACTTCCCCCACACAATTCCCAGAAACGCTGCCCTCCCTGCCCTGCCAGCCCGCCAGCCTGGCGGCCACTCCACCCTCCCCCTCCCCAGGGGCCCAGGCAGCCATGGGGTCAGGGGCTATAGGTGAAGTGGAGGTCTGACTCCCAGGGCAGCAAACCTTGGGTCCTTGCAGCAGTGCCTCCCAGGGGCAGGCACGCCAGCTGGACCCTGCTCTCCTAGAAGCCCTGTCCTGAAGGAGACCAGGGAGACTCCTGAGGCAGCTAGAAGAGGGCTGGGGACCAGCCTGTGCCAGCCTCCTGCAGAACAGAGCCCAGCCATTCCCACTGGTGCAGGGCCCATCCTACCTGAACCTCACAGACCCAGCTTCATAGAGCAGCCGTGCTCGGGCTGTGCAAGGTAGGTAAGAGCGCACCCTCCACTCAGAGTCCTCCAAGTTCCGAGTCTCAGAGAAAAAAGACCCTTCTAAGCCCTACAACCCAGTACCCTTTCCCTTCCTCTGCCCACCCAGAGGACCTCCTGCCGAGGCCTGGACATACCTCTACCTCTCACATCCCCTCACACATCTCCCCCAGGTGCCCTCAAAGTCACCTTATGACAGGACAGGCAGCCTTAACACTGCCTCTCCAACCCTAGCACCCCAAATGCTCTCTTGTCTGTAGATTTGTGGGCCATCTGTCTCCCCTCCCCACAATGGAAGCTTCCCGCAGGCAGGTCCCTGCCTCCTGGTCAGGGCCTGCTGCAGAGCAAGTGCTTCATCGCGACAGCAGGACAGACGGGTGGGTCCTGTCGCTGAGCAAGAAGGGGTGGCTGGTCCCCAAGAACAAGGCCTGTCCCCTCCAGCCATGTGGCAGCCCCAGCTGGTTGTGTCCAAAGCCAATTGTCACTAAACCCAGGACAAGCCAGAGAAAAATGCACAGCTTCAAGCTTCCAGCCCTGCAGTACCCCAGGCTGGTGGGCAGGTGGTCACCTGAGGGTATCCTCCCTGGCCCCACAGCCTGGCAGGAGAAGGAGGCTGAGCCAGCCCAGGAAGGGCGGTCAGTGTTTGTACTGTCCTTCAGGGGCCCCAGGTGCCCATGCATGCAGACACCAGCCCCACAGTGCAGGGCACACGGAGCACCCCAATGCCTCCACAGGGCCACTCAGGGGACCTGGGCACATTCAAGGGCAGGGCCAGGGCCGCCCACAGACCCAGGTCCAGATCTGAGAGAAGGCAGCTACACAGTGTGGGGGCTCGGCCTAGGGTGGGGCAGTGGAGCCTGGCGGGAGCGCCAGCAGCAGGCTGGGCCACTGGACAGAATGTCTGGCGCCTGCTCAGCCCAGGCTGGCCCTGGCTCCCCGCAGCCAGGCAGCCTTCCTTCCTGAGCCGCTGTTTCCTGGCCCCTCCCTGTTGTTGCCGCGGAAACCCAGAGCAGCCCAGCCCCCAGCCTGTTCCCATGGAGCCCTGCCGAGCAGCATCGAAAGGCCACACACATGCAGGACCTTCGAGGATCCACAGGGCCACGCAGCCACCCCCAGCGCAGAGCACGCCTGGGTGTCCCACAATACCCCTGGGGCTCACACAGCATGCCCTACCACCCCAACACTCATCCAGTGCCCTAAGAGTGGGTGCAACCCCCATCCCCACAGCTCACATAGCGTGCCCCGCCACCCCAACGCTCAATCAGTGCCCTAAGAGTGCGGCAACCCTCACCCACACAGAACAACATCTCCAGAAGTCGGGGACAGCCTTCAGATCACTCAGACCCCTGGGGCACCTACAGAAGCCACCCTCACCACAGGGGATCTGACCCCCACATCCCTGTGCATTCGGCACGCCCACCCCCACAGCCCTCCTACATCCCTCAACCCAGAGAAGCCCTCACCTAGCTCAGTCCCACCAGTCTAGCACTCAGGTGGGTGAGCTCCCAACACCATGATGTCTGGCACATCGCCCCTTAGACCTGCCGCACACCCCGAGAGCACCACAACCCCCACCCTCAGACCATCAGCCGCCTGCACCCACGTCCAGGTCTGCAGGCAGCCCTAGGGTCCTCTTGACTGTGGCAACTGAGCTCATGAGCCTGGACCCTGGGCCCAGCTCGACGAGAACCACAGCAGGGCAAGTCCTTATATCTCCCACACCTGTCATGCCTCATGAGCCCAGGCACCTCCTGACCCGCAGCGCCTCCCCAGATGGAGGCTGGCAGCATTCCAGAAGCCACTGGCACTGTGCACACCAGGACAGATGACAAAGTGGCCTGAGGTAGGAAAGCCCTCTGTTCCCCAGGCAAGGGCCCTATGTTCACCTGACCAGGTCTGTCACTGGCCAAGAGACACACCCTCACACAAGAGTGTCCACCCAGCTCCAAGGAATTGGGGGCCTCCCCAGAGACCTTGACCCCAGGGCAGAGGCTGAGGTTGGCCCAGTCTCGCATTCCCTACGAGGCCTCTGCCACCTTGGTTGGCCAGGTCGGAGCCGCACAACCTCAGGATGAGGTGCTGCTCAGACAGGCAGAAGGCAGGAGCTAAACCAGGAGGTCTGTTCCAGGCCGAGGTCTCAGGAGACGAAGAGCTCTCTCCGCCTGAAACCATGCCCAACAGGGACCCCACTCCACCCTTTGGGAGCAGGAGGGTCCAGCCCCAAAGAACTTGGTAATTGGTCCCAGCCTCGCAGCTCCTGCAGTGCAGGGGCTGGGCTGGTGGGAGCCTGGGAGGTCTGTGCCCAGACAGCGCCTGGGAGGTCCCACCACCCCAGCCCGGAGCTGCGCCAAGCCAAGCCCCCACCCAGAGCCACCGAGGGGGACTACCCAGCATCCTTTGCAAGACTCGCCTGGAGGCCAAGGGTCTGGTCCAGGCTGCAGGAGAGGAGCAGGTGGTGGGCAGGGAGGACAGTGAATGATCAATGCCCAAGCCAGCTCCACACTTACAGAGATTTGCCTCTCACTCTTTCTGTGTGGAGGCTGGGGTATAAACAGGTTCCTCCCCAGGGTGGGCAGCAGCCGACTAAGGCCAGGCCAGAGGGAGGTGGGGTTTCCACATAGGGATGTCCCCAGACCACGAGTTGCCCCCAACTTGGACAGGGCTGGAGCCCAAGCCCAGTGGCTAGAGAATGCTTGGGTCCCCTCCATTATTCCCTGAGCAGGATCCCAATCCCGGACCCGTGGGTCCCCATCCCCTCATAGGACAGTCCAGCCTGCTGGCCCCCAGGGCCCTGGGCAGCCTTCAGCACCAGAGTCTACCTTGCCCCACACCCAGGCAGAGGGGCAGACCAGGCCACACACAGACACACACAGTGGATGTCCCTCCTAGCACAGCAGACCACACCCACCCATCCCCTGGACAGCCTCAGGGAGTCCTCCAGCCCTGCAGCTCTGGGGTCAGGACCACCCCGTTACAATTCCTGCCTCCACGTTATCCCATCTGGACCATGGGCTAGGGCTGCCAGCCTCACCCCTGCCAGTTCCTGTGTAGGTCCCTGCCTCCTGGGGAGGAGAGGGAGCACTCCAGGAGGCACTCCGCCCAGCCCTGGCTCACAGGACATGACAGCCGGACACCTGAGTCCCACAGCTCAGCCAAAAGGGAGGGTCACTGGCTGGCGCCAGGCGAGGCAGCTGCTGGGGGGGAGGGTTGTGGATGTGATGAGGTAATGCTGGACACTGCCGGCCACTAGTGGAGAGCAGCTTGGGTGACTCTGGGCCCTTAGGGGCTGCAGAGGACAAGGCAGACCCCTCCAAGAAATTGCAAATCCATCTCAATGTATGGGGGCTGCTACAGGGGACCCTGGGGCCTCTTTCCCAAGCCCCAGTGGCCATAACCCCAGACCAGCCACTCCCCAGGCTGAGCCAGCTCTGATGACCCAGGCTCACGCACAAGGCTGGCAGAGGAAGCTGCTGCCAGGTGATGGCTGGGGCAGGAGGCAGGGCAGTCCCAGCCCCCTGACCCATTCCCCCACCTTCACACAGCTCCCCACCCCCACCACACCCTCTGCCAGTTGCCCAGGCCATCCACCCACCCTGAGACTGGGCCCAGAGTCCACCCACACCAAGACCTGGCAGAGGCCCATGAGCCTGACCATCCCAGTGATCATCACCCTTGCCTGCCTCCTGGGAAAAGCCAGAGGCCCCACCTCCTCCTGTTCAACTGCCCCCCACTCGCAGGCACTGGCTCAGTGTCCATTAACTCAAGTAACGGGAGATTCGGAGACCAGCTTGGGAAACTCAGCCCTTTACATGCAAGACCCTATGTGATAGACTGGTGGGGGCTAGGGGACAGGCTGGAGCCCCCAACAGGGACAGCCCTCAAGCCAGGGTATACCTAGGGGAGTGCCCTGGGGACAGCCCAAGAACAGCCACTGAGGGTGCAGCAGGACCCACAAGGGCCGCCCCACTCACAAGCACAGGCTGCTGTGGTCTCGAGGGTACCAGGGACAGAGAGCTGAGAGTCACCACCTGTGGCCTCAAACCATGGGGCTCCCATTGCCCAGGGCTGGGGCTCCTGACCCGGCAAGGGGGCTGCAGAGCTTCCAGGCTAAGTAAATGTGCAGGGAGGAAAATTCAGACCCCATCTGGAGGACTGCATGCCCAGTCCGCTGCGCAGCCCCTCCCCATCTGGAGGGGAGCCTCTTGGGTGAGCCCCGTCAGCTCTGGAGCCTAGATTCCCTCCCGGTGGGGCAGGAAAGGGGCAGTGAAAATTAAGGAGCCTGAAGGCTCCTCTGCAAAGAAACCTTCCAGGTGGGAAAGCCGAGGGAAAGGGCCCTCAGCAAGGACCCGGCTCCTCCTTTCCTTGCCTGGCTGCCCAACCTGGCGGCCTGGGCAGTGGAGATCCCACCGCAATCGGGGTGGGGGTGGGGTGGCGTGGCGGGGCGAGGTCAAGGGCTGCACTCTTGTCTTCTGCCCTCTCTCTTCCCAGGCCAGCTTTGCTGCTCCTGAGCTGACTGGGGGAGGGAACGGGAGGCCCACCTCCTCTAACTCCACCATCGGGCGTGGGGGAGGCGTTCAAAGTTCCGGTGCTGGAAGTCCCACGTGCGTGGGAGGGCTGAGGACACCAACGCCCGTGGGTGACGGGAGCAACTTCCCCAGGGTGCCCCCACGTTTGAGCGGCCAGGAGGGCTGCCTCCCAGAACGTGGTGTTAAAACAAGGCCCCCTCCTCCCAGCGGGCGTGGCATGACCAGCCTCCCCTCACCCCCGTCACCACCCGGCCCGACTCCGTAGGTGGGTGGGCAATAGCTCGGCTCTGAGGGTCGGAGGGCGCTGGCGCACACCAGCAGCAACCTTTCCCACTCGGAGGCCTCCCCTTCATAGGGGAGCTGGGGGCTCTGCGCGGGGGAGGCCTCAGCGAAATCCCACCCGGCCAAGAAGAAAGGGAGCCCCCGGGGAGGGGCCGGCCCCAGACCGCCCCGCCCCGCCAGCCCGCCGCCGATTGGCCCCGCGCCGCTATATCTGGGTGCCCGCCCAGCGCCAGGCCACCGCTTCCAGCCACAGTCCGCCCGCCGTGGCCATCCTCCGCGCCCGCCGCCCGCCGCCCGCCCGCCGCGCTCCCGCGCTCCGTTCCGCCCAGGCCGCGCCCAGCTGGAATGCAGAGATCGCCGCCCGGCTACGGCGCACAGGACGACCCGCCCGCCCGCCGCGACTGTGCATGGGCCCCGGGACACGGGGCCGCCGCTGAGCCGCGCGGCCTCCCAGCCGCCCCCGCCGCGCCCGCCGCGCCCGCCGCGCCCGCCGCGTCCGCCTCGCCGCCCAGCCCACCGCGCAGCCCCGACCCAGGGCGCTATGGCCTCAGCCCGGCCAGCCGCGGGGACCGCCAGACGGCCGACGAGTCGCGCATCCGGCGGCCCATGAACGCCTTCATGGTGTGGGCAAAGGACGAGCGCAAACGGCTGGCCCAGCAGAACCCGGACCTGCACAACGCGGTGCTCAGCAAGATGCTGGGTGAGCGGCGGGGAGGTGTGGGGCGGGGGCGGGAGACGGGCTGGGCTGCGGGTGCCGGGTCGGACCCTCGGGCGCTCAGCAAGACGTGGGTGAGTGACGGGGGGCGCGAGGATCGGGCGGGGCGGAGGGCGTGGGGCCAGACCCTCGGGCGCTCCCCAGGCGCGCGCTGGCTTGGCCGCCCGCCCGACGGCGCAACTGACCCGCCCCGCGCCCGCAGGCAAAGCGTGGAAGGAACTGAACGCAGCGGAGAAGCGGCCCTTCGTGGAGGAGGCCGAGCGGCTGCGCGTGCAGCACCTGCGCGACCACCCCAACTACAAGTACCGGCCGCGCCGCAAAAAGCAGGCGCGCAAGGCCCGGAGGCTGGAGCCCGGCCTCCTGCTTCCCGGCCTGGCGCCCCCGCCGCCGCCACCCGAGCCCTTCCCCGCGGCGCCCGGACCGGCTCGCGCCTTCCGCGAACTGCCCGCGCTGGGCGCCGAGTTCGATGGCCTGGGGCTTCCCACTCCTGAGCGCTCGCCTCTGGACGGTCTGGAGCCCGGCGAGGCCGCCTTCTTCCCGCCGCCTGCGGCGCCCGAGGACTGCGCGCTGCGGGCCTTCCGCGCGCCATATGCGCCCGCGGAGCTGCCCCGCGACCCCAGCGGCTGCTACGGGGCCCCCCCGGCGGAGGCGCTCCGGACCGCGACCCCCGCCGCGCCGCTCGCCGGCCTCTACTACGGCGCCCTGGGCGCGCCGGGCCCCTATCCCGGCCCGCTGTCGCCACCGCCCGAGGCGCCGCCGTTGGAGGGCTCCGAGCCGCTGGGGCCCGGCGCTGACCTGTGGGCCGACGTGGACCTCACCGAGTTCGACCAGTACCTCAACTGCAGTCGGACTCGGCCCGACGCTGCCGGGCTCCCGTACCATGTGGCGCTGGCCAAGCTGGGCCCGCGCGCCATGTCCTGCCCCGAGGAGAGCAGCCTGATCTCAGCGCTCTCCGATGCCAGCAGCGCGGTCTACTATAGCGCCTGCATCTCCGGCTAGGCCGCCTGCCGCCCCGCCGCCAGCCACAGCCACAGCCCTCGGAAGCCACAGCGCGCGGCGCGGGCCGCGCCTCCCCGCCCCCTCCCCGGGCTTCTGGGGGACTCTGCGGGAGGCTGAAGGCTTCTCCGGGAAGCCCAGGCCGAGAACCTGTGGGCTGGCCCCGCCAGGACGACATCGCTGAAGCGCCTAACCCTTCTCCTGCAGTGTGTTTTCTAGGACCAGACTGTATTTTTTACTTTGCCTTTTTTTATATACATAATACAATATATTTAATTTTTAATTAAACTTTTCTTCCGAGGAGTTTCAGTGATCAAAAGCATCAGCATGTCCAGGGCTTTTTACATATGAGGAATAACGATGTTTGCTGTGAAGGAGGAGCCCGAGTGGAGCTGGGTCCCGGCGCCAGAAGAGGCCCAGTACAGCTGGGCCTTCCCGGCCGTTGCCTGGCACACTTGGGTCTGTGGTGCCTGGGAGGGAGGGAAGCCAGATCCTCCAAAAGCCCTGGATGTGCCCTTCCTACCTTGGCCCCCCGGAACCTTGACTCCCAGCTTGAGCCCCACAGCATCCCCATCCCTCCAGGACACACCCCGGCCCTCCACTCTCCTCATATCCCACCTCCCATTGTAACCCAAGCCTGTTGGGGGTTAGACTCTGCCAGTAATCTCCCCACACCCCACGGTTTCGTCATCCTCATCTCCCACCCAGGGACTATCCAGAACAGCGCCTTCACTGAAGGTCACTGAGCACCCTCACTGAAGGGCTGGCAGTTGACAGCCCTGTGCTGACATGCATCCTGGGGTCCCCACCGTCATTCTCATCCCTTGTGGCCCAGGAAGGGTGGCACCATGCCACACCCACACTGTCGCCTGGGGTAACCTATCCAGACAGGGCCAGTGGTTAGGCAGGAGGACCCAGGCTCGCATCTCAGGACCCCCAACTCTGGAGACCTGTCCTACCAGCCCTCCAGGACTGGATCCTCTTTCCATGCTGACTCCTCAGTCCTCCGAACGAGTGCAGGGAGAGCTGGAGCCATCTCCCCAGAAGTGAGTCCTGCGCCCATACTCCCCAGCCCCAGGTGGGCCTTCTGAGCCAAGAGGAGGGTCAGGCATCTCCCTCCCAGGAAAGGGGCCCATCCTGTCCAGCACCCGCAGAGCCTATGTCCAGAGTAATGGGTCCTCGACAGCCCTGAGGTGGAAAGTCACAGCCTCCCAGAAGGGCTATGAGCACATCCTGACAGTGGGTGCCCATTTCTCCATGTGTTCAAGTCAAACTCCCAGTTTGGTGTCCACACGGGTGACCACGTGTGGCACAAGCCAAGCCTGGGCTGGATTTGCATGAGTCTGTGCACATGGCCTGCTGCCCAAGTGTGAGAAACGGGGATGAACAGGCACTTCTGCATGAGCCAGCATGAGCCCCACACAGGTGGTGGAGAAGGGGGCTGCAGTTGGCCTCCTCCCTCCCCCAGCAGCAGCAGAGCTCAGAGGATCAGAGAGAGACACACAGGGAAGGAAACAGACAAGCTGAGGAGGGCAGGAGATGGACTGGGGAGGTGAGATGTGCCAGGCATGAGCAGGGACTGGGGGACACTGAGGACACAGCTCCCTCCTTCCATGCACACGCATGCCGCACACAGTTGGGATGCAGAGAAGCCTAGACCCACAAGAACACAGCCCAGAGTGATCCAGACCAGCCACATCCATCTTTGAGGGGGCTCTGAGGCTGCCTCCTCGTGGGTCTGTGCCACAGGAGAAGTGTGTCAGACCCATCTCTCATGGCCGCCAGCCTGTGTCTGGGCTCACCCCCTGGAGCCTTGCGGTCAGGTCAGCAGACCCAGGGTGCACCCCCTTCCATGGGAACAGCCTCAGTACAGATGAGGACTTCAGCCAGAAGAGACACTCCAACCAGGGGAGGAGGGAGACAGCCCAGCCTGTCCTCTGCCTGAATGGTTTTTGTTAGTGCATCCCGGTAGGGCTGAAACTCTCGCCACCTGTATCCAGTCTAGCAACGCCCACAGACACACATGGAAGCATCTGGACACACACCTGGTACAGGCCAGAGCGCCGTCCTCATGCCAGGACACATCCCCCATTCTGGGCTCCTCACCTCCCCTCCCCCCCAGTCCAGGTCAGTGGAGCCAGCGGGAACTTGAAGAGCACCTAGGTGGCAGCCCAGTCTGATGTCTGGGCAAGGAAGGGACAGAGCAGGTGCTCATAGAAGCCCCTCTCAAGTGCCAGGGTGGAAGGTCACAGGGGCCTGTTTTGGAGCGTGTGCCGCTCAGGGGTTGGAAACACCCAGAACAGGATCAGAAGAGACATGAAAAAGGCTCCCACTAAGGGCAGCTGGTTCCAGTAGTGGCCCCTCTGCCTCAGTGGATGGGTCCCTTGCCTTGCCTGGGACCTCCCCTCTGCCCCCAAGGGCCTGGCAGCCCTCCCAGGCAGGACCACAGCCCTGGGCCTGGGTGGTTTGGACGGGACACCAACTTCATCACCCTCCCCCAGGCCCTGAATGTCTCCTTCCCGAGGATCCCAGAAGGGAAAGCCCCACCCCTGCTTCCATTGAGTCAGCCTTAGCCCCTGGCAGGAAATTCAGACAGGCCTGCCTGGCACAGGCCACTCCCCCCTGTACCCTCCCCCATGCCTGAGACCAGCCTGTCCCTGGAGTGACCTGGGTGAGGGGTTAGACTCTCCTCAGCAGGCAGCCCAGGGGCAGAGGTCAGTCCGTGTGGGGCTGAGAGCAGGTATGGGCACCCTTCTCCCCAGCACACACAGTCACACCTTGGACACCCTCTGGGACACCAACACACATACACACCCATCAACATGCCAGACAGAGAGACACATCTGACCACCAAGGTCAAGGCAGGGCAGGCAAGGAGGGCAAGTGTGTGCCCCTCAGTTGCTCAGCCCCCTTCACTCAGCCAATCACCCCAGAAAACCCAATCCCTTCACTTACATTCTACAAAACCTACACAAAATGTTAAGTGAACACCGCGGTGGTTTTGGTATATTCACGGGGTTGTAAACCACCACACTAATTGTAGAACTTTTTTCTGTTTCTCTTTTTTTCAAGATAGGGTCTATGTTGCCAGGCTGGAGAGCAGTGGCTGTTCACAAGCATGACTATAGCACCTGCAGCCTCATCCTCCTCAAGCACTCCTCCTGCCTCAACCTCCAGAGCTTTTCATCACCCCCAGAGAAACCCACTGCTCCCCATTCTTTCCTGCCCCTTTCCCCTGACAAACACTAAACTGCTTTTGGTATCTATGAACTTACCCGTTCTGGACATATCTTACAGATGGAGTCACACATTGTGGGGCTTTTTGTGTCTGGCTTGTGTTTTCAAGGTTCATCCGTGTTGTAGCCTGGGTCAGAGCTCCCTTGTGAACAGCCACTGCTCCCTTTGTCCCTTCATTCATTCATTCCTATCGCTATGTGGATAGCCCACATTTTATCTATCTGTTCACCAGCAGACATTCAGATTATTTCTACATTTAGGCTATTGTGAGTTGTGTTGCTATGAATATTAATGTAAGAGGTTTTCTGTGGATGCTGTGTTCATCGGAAAAACATGTATCTCAGCTAAGCACGGTGGCTCATGCCTGTCATCCCAGCACTTTGGGAGGTGGAGGCGAGAGGATCGCCTGAGCCCAGGGGCAATATGGCGATTCTTCATCTCTACAATAAAAAAAAAAAAAAATTAACTGGGCGTGGAGGCACATGCCTGTGGTTCCAGCTACTTGAAAGGCTGAGGTGGAAGGATTGCCTGAGCCCAGCAGGTCAAGGCTGCTGTAACTGTGAGTGTGCCCTGCACTCTAGCCTGGGCCACAGAGTGAGACTCTGACTCAAAAGAAAAAAAGAAAGAAAGAAAAGAAAAACTTACATCTCTAGCAGCCAAGTCTTAGCAGTAGGTTACATGCCTTGAACCCACAGTGAGCAGCTGCCCCCAGTATGACTCTCCAGTCACACACAGGTCATCCAAAACTGCAGCTTTGTAGGGGGACACAGCCCTTTGCTCAGTCCACCCATCACTTCTGCCCCAGGCTGGAGAGGACACCCAAGGAGCAGTCCAGTCCAGCACATCGAGGGGTGTCTTGGCCAAGTGGAGGGGGCAGTTCTCAGGAGGGCAGGGAGGGAGCACCACATTCCTTCTTACCAGTCTCAACTTGCTCTGGCCCCCCACCTCTATCTTCCAGGGAGGCACCGTTTTTCACAATCCACTCCGTCCCCCACAACCTGAGCCTGATCCCCCACGACCCCGACCCACCTCCCACGACCCCGCCCCGTCTCCCACGACCGCGCCCACCCGCCCGAGAAAACAGGAAGCAGCGGTGGCGCTGGAGGTGCAGGAAGCAGCTTTATCTCTGACCGCAGTCCTGACCCCTGGCCTCGTGCCGGGCAAAGGCGCCAGGGGCGGCTCAAGGACTGGGGCTGCTCACCTGGCGGGGAGCCCTGGCCGCCACCACTGTCACAATCGGGGCACACAGGGGAGGCCACAGGCCCACGACAGGACTTCCCGGTGGTGTCCCCACCACAGACAGGAACAGGTCCCATTAGGCAGCCCACCCTTCCCACCATTCCAGCTCACGCCACTCTGCCCTGTCTGCCAAGGGCCTGGCCTTCCCATTTCCCCTAAAACAAGGACTCACTTCCCCCAGCAGGTGCAACCTCCTGCTGCTTCTTCCGGGATTTTGATGGGGGGGAGCAGAGGGAGGGCTATGGTTGTTTGTTTCTGTGTTTACAAAGCTGGGTCTTTTCCTGGGGAGGGGGCAGGATGGGGGCTGTCCCTGGGCCCCTCCCCATGGTCCTGAAGGCCACTGTCAGGGACAATGGCTCCAGCACCTGGAGCCCCTCCCCCACCCCCTGTGAGTATGTGCTTCCTGGAGCGGGGGACATATTTGTTTGAGTCGGCCACAGTTGGAGTTGGGCCTCCCTGCACACCTGCAAGGCCAGGCACCCTCCAGGTCTGGGAGCAGGTGTTTCCTTCTGGGATCCTCACACTCCCCAGCCACCACGCCAGGCACCCGGGCCAGTCCTGTCCTCTCACAGCCCAGGACCCAGGCACAGCAGACACTCAGACAGTCGATCTTTCCCGCCACTGCCCCAAATCAGCTCAGCCACAGTCAACAGAATTCCCAGGCTGGGGCAGCGGCCAGGGGTAGGGGAAGGTGCTATGGACAAAGGCCCCCAGAGGTGGTGGCCCTCACCCCCGCAGGGGTGTGGGGGAGGGAAGCATGGGGTGGGCATGAGGAACACACAAGTGGCAGAGTCAGGATTAACTTTTGGTATTGCAAATCCAGAGACTAGTTTGCCGGAGTTCCAGATGTTTTCAAAGCCTCCCCGTCCGGGGGGGCTGTGGGACCCAGGCTTCCTTCAAAGCCTGCCTGGTCCCCTCCTCCCAGTGCTACACATGGGGGGCCTGGCTCCTGGGCTGCGGGAAGTTGCACAACCCTGGCCAGTGCCCTGCAGGCCTCATCTGCCTCCCCCTCTAGGCCACAGCCCCTTCCCTGGAAGAGCCAAGCCCTGAGAAGGCACAGGGTGGGACGGGACGTTCCTGTGTGCACGCTCCAACCCAGAAACAGTGTCTTACAGAGGGAGAACGAGGCTAAGGCCATGTCCGCAGGCCTCGGCAGGGAGGGCACCCCAGTTGACCACGTGGGATCTGCCCTCTCAGTTCCTGTGGCCCCTGGCTCTGTCCCCACAGTTGAGTTTTTCCCACTCTGGGTTGGTTCTGGTCAGTTCCAGTCAGTGTTTGTGTTCTGGCCACTCATGTGCTGGCCAGGGCCAGGTGCTGGTGAGCCATGGTGAAAAAGACAGATGCTTCCTCCTGGTGGGGCCACGACGGTGTCATGGCAGGTTCCTCATGGGTACCGGGCCTGAGCCTGAAGAGGAGTCACACAGCTCAGGTTCTGAGCAGGACCCATGGCTTCTCCTCTCATTTTTGTGGCTCCTGGTATCTCTGAGCCTCTCCATGTGGCTCCACACCTGGCCCCAGAACTAGCGGGGCAGCACGTCTCTGCCTGGATGAGTTAACTTTGTCCCAGAAGCCCAACACCATCCTGCCCCCATCCTGCAGGGGGAGAAGCCATGAGGCCAGGATTTGGGGGGTTCTCACCCATCCACATAGTCCTGGCCCAGGACTCAGATACTGTGTGTCCCCAAAACTGAGGCCTCTGCTTCTGTGGTTTCTGTCTGAACCTTTCTCAGTCGAGGTCAGGGGGAGCTGTCCCTGTTGCCCACCCCACTCCCCAGCCTTTGATGGCTCTGAACAGCAGGAAGGGAGCACTGTGGGTGGCCAGAAGCCATAGAACAGCCCAGAAGGTTACACCTAGGTCCTAGGAGAGGAAACGAGTGCTCCCTTCTCAGACTTGGGGCTGGGGTGGGGGTCAGAGGGCTAGAAGTTAGCAACCCTTGGGGAATGGAGAGTGGGAGGCTTCCTGGAGGGCCTGTCCCCATCCTGCCTCTGCACCCAGCCCAGACCCTTGAACATCCTCACTGACCGTCTTTAGCCCCTGACTCAGCTGTCCCCAGCAGTGTTCTGCCACCCTGCCCCTCATGCCCCGTGCTGCAGCACACTCAGCAGAGTCCAGTAGCATGAGCCTATTGGCCCATGTCCATGGCTCCCAGAAGACACTCCTGCTTCCCTGTCAGTGTTCTCCAAGTCCAAGGTCCCTGAGGACCCACAAGCCACTTGGGTCCTTGATTCCCCTCACACTTTCTGTCCAGTTCCCTCAGCCCTCTGGTAGCCGAGTGGGAGCCACGACCCTCGCCCACCTCGGCCACACAGTCCCCCATCCACACACAGCCACAGGGATCTTTCTAGATCCTGCCTCTAACAACTCACTTTCGCTGAAGACCCTCCACACCTCCCTCTCATGTGCTTTGGCTCCAGTCGGGGCCCCTGTGCCCTGCTTGCTTGCCCTGAAGAGGAGTCAGGCAGCTCAGACTCCACAACGGCTGCCCGGTAGAACAGGCAATGCAGAAACTGGACCCGCGAACACTTTGTGCTTGTGATGAATCTGCAGAAAAGCCCAGGCACACTAAATTAAGTCCGGGACACCCAGCTCCCCGTCCTCAGGGCAGGGACCACAGGACAGATGCCAAATTTGGGCCTGGGTCTGATCCCATCCTGGCTCTGTGACTTGCAGCAAGTCTCGAAACCTACCCATGCCTCAGCTTTCTCATCTGTAAATCAGGGATAGCAGTTCCTGTTGCATGGACTGGATGCACTAACACACTAGAGTGGGGAGCTGGTCAGGACTAGCCTCCTGGGTCCTTCCTCTTAGGGCAGGAATGGTGACATGTGTGCAGTGCTGATGCTCCATTCTCCCCTCTCCAACATGGGTGGGATCAGGGAGGAGGGTCAGACCCCAGACCTGAGGGAGCTCCCCCAGACCTGTGGGGGGGTGGGTCCCACATCCTGCCCCGCAACTGCAGGGCCTTAAGGGCCAGAAGGCAGTCCCAGGCCAGCCTGGCCAGTCCTGCAGCGTCCCAGGCCATGGCCACCCCTCCCGAGGCAGCAGGAAATGACCGGGCCACACTCGCAGCCCCGGTCACAGTCCCAGCTTCCTTCAGACCCGTTTCCTTTATCCGGTTGTTTTGCTTCGAATTCACCAAATCCAGCCTTCCCCTCCCCTCCACTTCCACCCTCGCCCTGATCCAAAGTGGAGCAGGACGGATACATGACGTTTAGGGGCCCCAGGAGGCCCCCACCGCGCCCCTCGACCCAGCAGGGAGCAGCGGCCCAAGCCAGAGCTGTGACCCGCGCCCGCCCCCTGCTGCCGGAGCCCTGCCAGGTAGAGTGGGAGGTTCGGGCCCCCACACCTCTATGGCCCGCTTCCATCAAGGCGCAGGCCCCAGGGCAGCCTAGCCAGCGCCCAACCAGGCCAGCGGAGGGAAGAAGAGGTGGACTCCAGCACCAGCTCCGTTTATTGTGGCCTCGCTCGGCCACAGACGGCGGGCCCCTCCGTAAACTTCTGCAAAGTCTGGGCGCTCGGGGAGCTCGGCTGCGTCGAGGGAGGGGCTGAGGCCGCCGCAAACCGTCGACAGCACGAGGCTCGGCCCCAGGCCCTGCCCGACCGCTGCTCTCCGCCCTGCGCAGGACGCCAGAGGCAGGGCCCGGCGGGCCGCTCTAGGAGGCCGCGGCGCGCAGCGCGAAGAGCTTCTCCCAGCAGGTGGCGACCGCGTCCAGCGCGCGCAGCAAGAGCCGCCTTCCGCCGCCGCGACGCGGAGCAGGGCGCGTCTCGGGTCGCCGGCCGTGCTGTCGGGGACGGGGTGGTTAGTGGGTGCGGACAGCCCCCGGGCCCAGCCTGCGGGAAGGGGGTCGCAGTCCGGCAAGGGGCCCACTGGAGACCTCAGGCCCCGGGGCCACGGATGGGGCTTGGGGGAGCCCGGCCCTGCGGACCCGGGGACGCACCTGGCGCAGCGACCCGCAGTGGCGCCGCATCACCGCCTCGGTGCGCACAGCCACAGTCCACGCTGCTCTTTCCAGGGCCCCGCGGCGGCCCCCGGCCACTGCCCCGCGCAGAGTTCGACCCAGGGACGAGATGGACAGCAGGATACCGTGCTCCTGGGAACAGCAGGGAGGGCAGAGGGGTGGGGCGGAGGAGACTGGGAGAGAAGCCCGGTCCCGAGGCCACAAGCCAGGGTGGGCGGTGCCTCCCCCTACACCATACCTTCTGGGAGCCGCACGAGGCCCGCAGGCGTCCCGAAGTCCCGGTTCTAGTTAGGTTTCTCTGTATAAAAGGGAGGTGTCTGGGGGCCGGCTCGGGACTGACCCGCCTCACGGCGGCCTGCAGATCCTCGAAGATGACGGCGCGATAATGGCGGAGCACATCCGGGACGCTGCAGGAGCGGAGCCGGGCGCGGCCGGGCGCAGACCCCAGCAGCGCCAGCAGGAGCGCCCAGAGCGCGGGCGTGGAGGGCACCTGGAAGGGACACCAAGTGGGACTGGGCGCCAGGCCTTTGGGGACTTCCAGCACAAGGATCAGGCCTGACTTTGGGCCACCATAGAAGGTGCACGTCTTGCCCCACAGGGTCTCTCTGAGTGTATAAAACAGACAGATCAAGGCAGGATACACCAGAAGAGACGACAGGCAGGCTCTCTGCTCCTTGCCAAGATATGCAGGGTGAGGGGCTGGGGAGGCCATTTCACTAAGCCCTTTAGGACCCACAAAGAGATGGAGGAGACAGGTCCAGAGGTAGGAAAGCTGGTACTCTGGTCGCCGTGGGAGTGAGGCCGTGGAAATGGAGCAGCAACCTGCAGCTTACCTGGCTCTGTACAGCTCGGCAGCGGCTGGGAAGCTCTTGGGGGCTATGCCAAGAAGTTGCCCCAGTACAACCTCAGCCCAGCCCCATGCCTCCCAGACACACTGGCCCCTCTGCGTTCCCACAGCACAGGGGTTGCACACTTGCAGCTGTGCCCTCCCCCAGGGGCTGAGGCTACCCCACTCCCAACAGTTTTGCTGCAACCAGCCCAGACAGAGGCAAGGGCAAGAACTCAGAGCTCCAAGCCACACCCTATGGGAAAGGGATGGCTGGGAAGAGTCCCAGAAGTGACAGGGGAAGAAGGGGACCACCAGAGCAAGCCCAAGCCAACAGCCAGGGTCCAACATCAGGAGCTTCCTCCCCCGCCCTGTGCAACCCTCATCCTCTCGGCCCCCACCAGGAAGGAGGGCCTGGCTCTCACAGGGAAGGAGCCCACACTGCAAGGAGACAGCCAGCCGCCCCCAGGCTTCCAGCCCCCCCAAGGATCCAGCCCCCAAACTGCCCTAGGCCCCCAGGCTGGAGTCAAACAGCAGCAGATCTGGGGCTAGAAAACTAATCATGTGAACCCGACCGAGATGACAGGACTCGACTCGGCTTCCCAGCCCTGGCAAGGGGCCTGGCCAGCAGCACCCAGCCCAGCCTGGAGCTGGGTGTCTGGGGGCTCCCCATGGAGCCCAGGGCAGCAATGGCTGGAAGAGCAGATGCAATTTGCAGTGGCCCCTTCTTGACATTTGCCCCCGCCCACACATACCACAGCAACTCCGTGGGTTTGGAATTGCCATCTCACCCCCCTTTCTGCTGCAGGTCAGAGATCAGTGAGAACGAGTGCCTACCTCAAGCAGGCCGGCTGGAGTGGCCAAAGAGATGTCCAGTGCCTGCTGCATCCCAGGTGACCTGTCTCCACCCACTCAGACCCAAGCACAGCCTCAGCCCAGCAGGGAGAATGAAGTGGCTGGCACAGGAGACCCCTCCCCCCTTGCCGGGAAGACCCGCACACACGCACCCACAGCAGCACAGTGACGGGAACCAACCAGGGGATTTCCCGGCAGGGTGCAGGGGGACAAGCCGCATCTCTGGGTTGTGTGTGCTCTCAACCCCTTGGCCCAAGTGAGCCCCTCCCCAGAGGCCCGCAGCTGCTCACCATGAGCCTCTCAGGGTTGCCCTCCCTCACTCCCACCAGCAGGCCACGGACATGATCCTGGGTCCTCGGATGGGAGTGTGCCGCCACCCCAGGTCCAGCACGAGCCAGCAGAGCTTCTCTGGTCAGGCAGCCTGCGGTGGGGCAGGCCAGGCAAGCCAGCAGGCGGAGGCGGCTTTTGAAGTTGGCTCTTCCAAGCGAAGGAGGGAGGGAACAGGAGAGGGAAGGAGAGGCCACGCAAAGGAGGGAGGGAGCAGGAGAGGAAGGAGAAGCCACGAAATCCCAGCCCTGCCCCCTCCCTCTCCCCACCCCCTATCCAATTACTTCAACCAATCTGACCCTGGGACCCAGATCTGCTGGGGGCCCCAGAGACCTGCTCTGTCAAGGAGGGGGCAGAGGTGCTCAGGGGGCAGCAGGCAGTGCCAGGCCCAGCTGGGGGGCAGGGAGCCAGGTAAGACTGGAGCTGCCTCTCCTGGGGATCTGGCTGATGGGCAGAACCCAATGGGCAGGTGTGAATTCCCCTCCTACAGCTGTCCCTGCAGCCTGACATCCAGGGTCCTGCCCAGCAGTTCCCAAGATGCGGAATTTCCCTCATGGGCTGAGGGGTCTCACCGGAGAGGTCACCATCCCCCTCTACAGGGAAGGCTGGTGCTTTGCCTGCTGTGCTAAGGAGCCTAGGTGCACTCGATGACAGGTGGTGGAGTGAGGTACCTTGGAATGGAGCAGCCCCAGGATCCAACTCACCTTTAGTTTGGGTGAAAAAAAAAACAGGTGAAGAGAAGCTAAGGTAATTTCCCAGGGAGAAAAGTCGGTCATTCACATAAGCATAGTCAATGACAGGCTGCCATGCCACAGTGGTCTGGTGAGATTACAACGCTATATTTCTATCGCACTTTTGCATGTTTGGATATGTTCAGACACACACACTGACTACTGTTAGACTTGTCCACTGGATCCCACACAGCAACTTGGGTCCAAGTGAACAGCGAGCACAGCCAGGTGTGGGGTACACTGCTGGTCTGCATCTATGCACACTAGCATGTACACAGGACCAAGACAAAGCATTTCTTAGAGTGTGCCATCTCCACTGTTAAGACACATGACTGCAAGTTGAACACCTCAGAGCACAAGAGAAAGCCAAACACAGACAGGAGATGTGCACACATGGAGCAGATGCCCTGGGACTTTCCGAGGGCCCATGGGGAGCCTCCCCTGAAAGTGACCTGGAACATTTTCTTCAGCTGATCCCTCGATGCCCATTTGGCATTGACTGTGTTTGGCGGCAAGGCCAGTGGAAGTGGTAAGAAGCTAGATCCAACCCAGGGCACAGGCCATGACAGCCCGGGGGCTGCAGCCAAGTCACTGCCCCTCCTGGGCCTCAGTATCCGTATCTGTACCAGGGCAGGCTGGCTTTCAAACTCCAAAAAGCTGTAGGACTCTCTTCAGAGTACATTTCAAAACCCCCGTATGACTCCAGCTCTCCAAGATCAAAGGAGATCCCAGTTTTAATGGCACTTGCAGGGAGTCCCAGCAGTCACTCCTCAGGATGGGCAGAGTAAGGCCTTCCAGATCCACAGGCCCTACAAACAGCTCATGACCCCACATGGGGTGGCTGGGGCCATGCCCTAGGCTGGCCATGTCTGCGACACCCTAGAACCACAGAGAAAGTGAATCCACACCCTACTTCTGGTCTGCCTTGATGCTGATAGGCGAGGTAAGTACCTGGCCAGGAGCATGCCTCAGGGCTCCCCGTCTCAGCCCACCTCGCCTGTCAGGAGCAGGCGACTACAAGGTTGAGCACAGGCCTCCACACAGAAGGGCTGAGCCAGCTTAGTGGCTACCCCCATTGTGGCCCCTACCCCCTGCACCACAAGACACATGAGCCCTCCACTTTCTCATGAGGACATATGGGCAGCTGCTCTCCAGAAGACAGATCCTGCTGGCCAGCCCTCTCATCCCACGTGACAAAACCTCTTCTCCTTGGCCAACCTGAAAGACTGTCCACCCACAGCCTTGGGGTTAGTCATGACCTCCAGCCACAGCCCACATGCCCCTTCAGAGAGAATGCACCAAGACCCGAGGGATCCTTTTATCCACACAAGCTTCAAGGCTCAAAGGAAGCCAGTTCTCCCAGGTAGTGTACTTTTCAATCTAGAGGTGAGGATGGTTACAGGTGCTTTAGGGTCAAATTGCTGTTAATAAATTAGCAAAAATAAATTCACCTACAAAAGTAAGAAAACCTCTTTCCCGTGATGTTTTCATTCACACGCACCCCTAAAAGGCCTATGGAGGACCCTGGGCAGAGCTGGACCCTGCGGTTTGCACTCAGATGCTGGGAAGCCCAGCTGTCCCTGGACTAAGACCCCCTACAGGCTCCTGCAAGTGGCTACTGACCCCATGTGTCTCCAGATCTGTGACAGGGTGCCCCATATTCCCTAGCTGTCCTCCACACATGGTATGCCCTGAACACCCACACTCTGTGCTTCTCCACAGTGCTTCCCCACAGTGCTTCCCCACAGTGCTTCCTCTGTGAGACACGGCCGTCTTCAAGGAGCCTCTGCTCACACAAGGACAGTGTGGGACAGGCCGGACCAGGGTGGCAGAAGCATGAGCCAGAGGGCCCCAGAGAAAACCAACAGGGCACTCACTCTGATAAATGACATAGAAAACCTTTAATAAAGGAGAATGCGGCTTGAAGCTCTTCCATGCCTTTCCCCACACTGCCCCAGCCCCGCCCCATGAAGACCAGCCTGTCAGAAGGCGTTCTTGATGCGGCCAGCCACCAGCACGAGAATCTCCCCGATCTTCCTCTGCCAGTTGGCGATGTCCTTGGACACAGCGCACCACAGCTCCCCATGCCGGGGTTCTGCGTTTTCACAGCGCTTCCTCACCTCCTCCTGCTGCTCCTGGGGGACACAGGCACTTCAGGAGGGCTTCCAGATGCTCCCTGGACCTGCCTACCCCACACCTGCCTGCACCTAGAGATGAAGCAGTCTTTGGGGTGCTCCTCAGGGGAGCTCCTCCTCCCGGGGAGCCTGGACCCCCAGCCTCAGCACATGGGAGGAGCTGAGCCAGGCTAAGTCTGGGTCTCACACAAATGCCTCCAGTCCACCTTCTCTGAACAAGGGGTTTGCCACATTCAACATGGGCTGGCTACCACTTTCGTTAAAGACCTCAGGATAGCCTGACTGCCCCTATGAGCATGGCTCTGATACACTTGGCTCCAGGGAGCGGGGAAAGCAGGGGCTGATGCCCAAGCTCAGGTCCCTGAGACAGAACCAAAATCTTTTCCTGGGATCCCCACATAGTGGACTAACAGGTCACTCAAAACAGACCAGGCATCTACATTTCAGGGCATGGGGCCATGAAGTTGCACCAGGAAACAGCTATGGGGCGTGTGGAGGACAACATGCTCCCTCTAGACCCAGTGCAGTTATGATAGCCTGGCACCTTATGGGGACCCCAAGGGCTAGTGAAACACCCCCTTCACCACAGAAGGCTCTGCATGGGATGACCAGCAGGCCTCACCTCAGTGCCGTGCTGCAGCTCAAACTTGTAAAAGAAGGCCCAGGCATCCCCCAGGTCCGAGTCGATCTTGACAGTGCGGTGGAACCACTCCCTCGCTTTGGTGATCTTCCGTTCACTCCAAAACAACCTGTTCCAGAAGAGGGGTGGTGGGAGCCAGAGTGAGAGGCTGTGAGACAGGGCTCGGGGCCACCTGCCTCACCTCCACCTGCTGCCCCTGTGCTCCCCAGAGGATGGCCTGAGGAATGGGGCCTGCTACCTTGGAACCCCCCCAGATCACTGCCCTGAAACCATTCTTCAAGGCTCTAACCAAACTGTTTAAACAAAAAATGCACACACAGAGAAAGATCTTCAGATTACTTAAAATTATTGTTTTCTGGTTGGGCGCAGTGGCTCATGCCTGTAATCCCAGCACTTTGGGAGGCTGAGGTGAGAGAACTGCCTGAGCCCATGGGTTCAAGACCAGCCTGGGAAACTTGATGAGACCTTATCTCTACAATAAAATAATAATAAAAAACTAGCCGGGTGTGATGGCGTGTGCCTGTAGTTCCAGCTACTTGGACGGCTGAGGCAGAAGGATCGCCTGAGCCCAGCAGGTCGAGGATGCGGTAGCCAGGAGCATGCCACTGCATTCCAGTCTGGGCAACAAAGTGAGACTCCAACTCAAAAAAAAAAAATTGTTTTCCTCTGGGCCAAATACAATGAGATAAAAATAAACCTGACAAAAAAATTAAGACTCCAGTTATGCTGGGTGTAGGGTCTCACACCTGTAATCTCAGCACTTTGGGGGGCTAAGGCAAGAGAATCGCTTGAACCCAGGCGTTCCAGACCAGCCTGAACATAGCAAGTCTCATTTCCACAAAAAAACTTTAAAAGTTGGCTGGGCATGGTGGCACACACCTGAAGTCCCAGCTACTTGGGAGGGTAAGGCAGGAAGATAGCTTGAGCCCAGAAGTTTGAGGCTGCAGTGAGCTATGATTACACCACTGCACTCCAGCTTGGGTAAGAGTAAGACCCTGTCTCAAAAAAATAAGACTGGCCAGGTGCAGTGGCTCACGCCTATAATCCCAGCACTTTGGGAGGCCGAGGTGAGATGATTGCCTGAATTCACAACCATTGCCTGAATTCACAACCAGCCTGGGCAACTTGGTGAGACCTCATCTCTACAATAAATTTAAAAAAAAAATTTAGCCGGGCATGGTGGTGCATGCCTATAGTTCCAGCTACTGGGAAGGCTGAGGTGGAAGGATCACCTGAGCCCAGCAGGTCGAGGCTGTGGTGGCTGTGAGGGTGCCATTGCACTCTAGTCTGGATGACAGAGTGAGACTCCAACGCAAAATAAATAAGTAGCCGGGCTCGGTGGCTCAGCCTGTAATGCCGTGCTTTGGGAGGCTGAGGTGAGTGGATTGCCTGAGCCCGCGGGTTCGAGACCCGCCTAGGCAACTTGGTGAGATTTCATCTCTACAGTAAAATCAAAAAATTAGCCAGGTGTAGTAGCGCGTGCCTGTAGTTACAGCTACTTGGAAGGCTAAGGCGGAAGGTGGCCGGGAGAAGCCACTACACTCCAGCCTGGGTGACAGAGTGAGACTCCAACTCAAATAAATAAATACATAAGTAAACAAAAGACTCTGATTAGGGGAAGTTCTGTGAAGCCTAATAAGCCTGCACCTCACAGACCAGATGGGTCACTTGGCCCCACCCTACCTCCAGCAGCTTTCCCAGCAAACACCAAAAAGAGGGGTTTTCGGTCAGTACCAGGATTTAGGGAACACATGCCATGTTGCCTGCCAGACAAACAGACACCTGAAAACTAGGCCTGAAGAGAATCCATACTGGCCCACCATAAGCCAAATCAGGGTGTGCATAGGGCCCCACCTGAGATGAAGGCCAGACTGTGGATGCTGGGCATGCAGACAAGCCTGGTACACCACGCTGCACCCACTGCCTCCCTAGCTTCCTTTCTTCCTGTGGCCAGAGGCATGACAGCAAACAGACTTCACAACCAACCCCCAGCTCCAGGCAGCTGTTCAGGCTGGTCTTGGTTACCAAATGGAATCACTCCATGCTCTGATAACCTGATTGTTTTTTAAGCCTGTGGTATTCCTAATTGCTTGGTGTTAGATAAACTGTAATTTAAAGAGCACAAGCCCAGAACGCATACACACAAAGTGCTAGCTTAGGAACAAGTAACTTGTTTACTTTAGCAAAGCCTTTTATAAGGTTTTATGGCTGCCCTATCAGAGTATCAGCATAAGCCACTCTGGGGGGTGGAAGGCAGGGCAAGATGAAGGGAGCCTCAGGCAGATTCAAGCTAGAGGCCTATGGGCCCTGAAGGGGAGGTGCCTGGGTGGGACAGTGAGGAGAGCTCACCATCTCTGGAGACAAGCACCACTGCCCATCAAAGGTGCAAAGGCATGAAGTAAAGTCAAGAGCCCACTAGGGAGGCTGCCACCTGCCATCACTAGGGGTGGGGCAGACAGAGGGGAAGTTGGGCACGCCCCTGCCAGGCAAGAGGGCAGTCTCAGAGCAGCCCTGGAGCTCAAGCCAGAGTCCAGGATTCTTCCAACAAACCCCTTCACCCCAGTTACCTCCTAGCCTCCAGGCCCATACTCAGGCCTACAAGGGAGCAATGCCCGTGGGTCAGGATGGCTGAGCTCCCTGCTGTGCCCAGCACACCACAGGCCTCTGTCCATGTGTGCACAGAGCTTGTACCCTCTGCCACACAGTCATACAAGGCTGCCCTCAGGCTCGAGTCAGGTCCCCAAGGAGCCTCTGACCCAGCACCTGCAGGTCAGTGTCAACCACATGGTAGGAGGACACTCATGGATTCCTTGCTCCCTCAAACCACATGTCCTGGGAGACACCTCTAGCATGGTCATCCCCTGTACCCGACACCAGCTCTGGTTTATTTCTGGAGTCACAGAGCTGCAAGCATCTGACTTCTTGCCCTAATACAATGAAAATACATTTCTTGGCTGAAGCCCTTATCCAAAGGGGATTTCTTTGCTCATTGAATTCTGCGTGGACCAACATCAGCCATATGTCATGTAACCTAGGCTGTGTATACACTAAAAAGTGGCAGAGACAAAGAGAATAGCCCCAAGAAGGGCCAAAGCACACTTGGGGAGCCCTGGGGGGGGAGCTAGAGAGCCCCAGGGGATGCTGTCCCTCCCCAGGGGTTTTGGACAGAGGCCCAGTCAATGTAGCAGCACTTTCGTGTGGTCATCTCTGCCCGGAGACATGTCTACCTGGAAGGTCACAGCAGAAGTGACAACAGCCCAGGACCAGGGGAACCATCCTGTTCTTGGACACCTGTAGGATGACCAGGTAGGGGAGATAGACACCAGGAGAAAGTCCCCCCAGGACCCCGTGGGTCGGCAGTCCTGGGAGGACTCCCCACTCACTTGGCCACAGCCAGGAGCACGTGGGGGTCATGCTCACACTTCTTCAGGGCATCCACACTCTTGGTCTTCCTCTGGGGCCTTGCTTCGAGGAAGATGGCTTCAGACCACAGGATACCTAAAATTCAGAAACAAAGTTCTGCACCTCAGCTTTTCACCTCTGGTTTCTGGAATGTGCCCAACCTGCAGATATTCTAACCCAGGACATACTTGGGCACAGTTGGGGCCTCCCACGTGATGCCCACGGAGCCTGTGCAGGGGGAGCCAGAGGCCCACACAGTTGCCCGCCCTGAACCACAGCAACCTGAGGGCACAGACGGAACAACCTACTGGGCTTCATTCCTGTAGAAGTTTCACAGTTATGAATTCATCATAACAAAACAAACAGAAATGCTAGCAAAGAGTCACACAGAAAGAAATCTTAGTGGGTGCAGTGGCTCATGCCTGGAATCTCAATACTTAGGAAAGCAGAGATGGCAGTATCACTAGAACCCAGGAGTTCAAGGCTGCAGAGAGCTATGGTCATACCAATGCACTCCAACCTGGGCAAAGAACGAGACTTTCTTTTTTTGAGTCAGGGTCTCACTCTGTTGCCCAGGCTGGAGTGCCATGATCATATCTCATCACAGTCTTGACCTCCCAGATCAAGCAATCCTCCTGCCTCAACCTCCCAAATAGCTGGGACTATAGGTGTACACCATCATGCTCAGCTAATTTTTTTTAATTTTTTTTTGTAAAGATACAAAGTCTGGCTATGTTGCCTCGGTGGGTCACAAACTCCTGGGCTCAATCAATCCTCTCACCTCAACCTCCCAAAGTACAGGTGTGAGTCACTGTGCCCAGCCCTCCAGTTTTGTTTTTTTGTGTTGTTTTTGTGTTTGTTTCTTACAGAAAGACAGTAATCTCAAAGCAGTATCAGATTAAAAATTAGAGAAAACCTAAGCATACAACAGTCAATAGGTGAGTGACATATCCACACAATTATAAAAAGCTACTAAAAAAATTATGTTCTTGAAGATTCAATGAAGATAGAAAATTCTCACAAAACGTTCAGCTTTAAGAAAAGGAACAAAACTAAAAACACAGCATGACTAACTTTGTGCAATAGTCTGAGTTGCAATAACACAAACATGCCAGGAGCAGAGATTCCTGAGTAGGGCCTACAGGTGCCATTTCCTCCTTTTTTACTCCAAATGTGTTTACACTGCATATGCATTACTTGAAATATGTCAAATTTTAAAATAAAAAGAAATGGTAGCACTTCAGAACATGAAATCACATTCTCCCATGCTGAAGTCAGGAAGTTAATTAAATGTCTTAGTGACCAAGTACAGGTGAAATTTTGACTGAAATGATTCACACAAACAAAAAATGTTAATGAAGTTGGCCTACAGCTCGTCCCCACTCCCTCAGTAAACACCACTCCCTGCTGAACCTGGAACCCAGGAAGCACCCTTACCTGAGTTGGGGCACTCCTGCAGTGCCTTGGCCATGAGCGTGTTTGCAATGTTCTTCAGGCCTGCGCGGTACTCCAGTCGCACGGACTCCAGCCTGAGAAGACAGTCCCCAGGATGCCCAATGGCCGTCCACCAACAGCCATCTACTAACTGAGTGAATTCTGGTAGCTTCTGGCAAGTCTTGCTTAAAAGGGTTCCCAAGCCAGTCACAGCAGCTGGAATTCCGTTCTCTGCAGAACAGAGCTTGTCTGCCAGAGAAGCAAGGTGCTGGTGCCCACGTGCCCGCCAGCCCCAGCAGCAACTGTCCCACAGCGAGACCTCAGCTCCTGACAATACCCAGGTGATGGGAAGGTGCCAAGAATAAGCACAGCCCAGCCTAGGGAGTCAGTGTCAGTGAAGCACCCAGGAGCTGCCCCATCTGTAGCAGTGTCTGCCCCCAAATCCAGCCCTGCTGCCTAAGCTGGATAATATGCCTCCGAGAACCCAATGCTGCCTTCCTTGGCAAGCTTCTCTCACCCCACAGGACCTTGCCATGTCATTCCTTCTTAGAATCGGCTCTTTGGGCCTCATCCTTCCCTCGTCCTAGCCAGCATTAGACCTCCCTTCCCTGGGCATCCTCTATCAGAGTACAAATTAGCCTGCATCAACCATCTACAGGCCTGTTGCAGTGTCTGGGTCCAGCCCTCGTAAGACAGAGACCTGGACTCCTCATGGCCAGCACCTGCTACCCTCACTCCAGGGAGCAGGAAGTACTGTACCAGTAACCTCACACAGCAGCTAGATGAGCATGGTCCACCCAAAGGGTGACCTGGGTCTCTCAGGACTCACCACAGCCCAGGGTTCTTCGGGTTCTTCAGACGAGACTTCTCCAAAATGGCTCGTGCCCGGGTAAGCTGCCCAATCTTCTCCTCCAGTCGGGACAGCAAAAGCCACAGGGGTGTGGAGTGGGGACATTTCTTCAACTGCAGTCAACAAATCAGGTTAAGAGAGGAGCTCAGATGGTGACTACAAAGAACTGGGACATAGCCATGGCTGGCTTCACACTGGCAGTGGGCGAGTGTCTAGGGCTGCCTATGTCTACGTGTGCACAAGGTATGTGTGGTTTATGAATGGGTGGTGGTGCTGTGTTCACACACAGAGGATGTGTGTGGTTTATGAGTGCATGGGTCTTTGCCCATGTGCAGAGGGTGTGCATGGTTTATGAGCATGTGGGTCTGTGTCCATGTGTTCACAGAATGTGTGTGGTTTATGAGTGTGTGGTGGTTTGCATCCACGTGCATTCAGGTATGTGCACAGCAGCCTGTGTTTCAGGTATACCATACCCTGTGCTTCCCAAATGCATCGTGTACAACTTTGAAGAAGAAAATTTACGAGACTTGGAGAGGGGATAAGGGTTCGGGATCTGAGTGAGGCACCACCCACTGCCTTTTCACTTTCCTCACAGTGAAGGGCTGCGGTCCCACCCCAGAGGGCTCCATTCTATGAGTGCCAGGATGCTGCAGCCCAAGTGCAGCCAAGGCTCACCCCCTGGTTGTAGGCATCCCGCGCCTTCTCCATCAGCTCCTCCTGCTCCTCGATCTGCCCCTTCATCATCCACAGCTTGGGGAAGCCCTCATAGTGCCGCAGGGCCTCCTCACACAGCTCCTGGGCAGCCGCGATGTTGCCTAGCACCCACTCCAGCTTCACAGACTTCATGAACACCTGTGGGGCAGACATAGCATCACGGGCGTTGGCTCCGTGACCCACGCTTCATGCTATGGCTCACCCTCAGCACCTGCATCCTGCTGTTCTCTATGTACTCTGAAAGCTCCTCACAGCACTCTGTACACACAGAGCAGGGACCTAGAGCCAAGTCACCAAGATGTTCTATGGCTGTCACCATGTGAACTGGGTGTGGGTCTGCATGTGCACACCAAGCGCCCCAGGATGGCCCTGCCCGCCCGCTGTGCCTCACCCTGGCGGTGGGTGCGCTGCTCCGCGCCTTGGCCAGCAGCCTCCGGGCCCGCTCGTACTCGTTGTTCTCCGACTCCAGCTTCACGGCCGCCAGCCAGATCTCCTCGCTGTTGGGGTTAGCCTGGAGGGCAAGCAAAGCCGCGCCAGAAGGAGTCAGAACAAAAGGGATCAGGGCTCGATCACGCTAATCAAAAGCAGGCAGCCTGGGCACCAAGCCGGGCCTCACTCTGCTGCAGGACTGGTCTGGTCCTAGCTCTTTCTGGGGAGGAGATGACAGAGCTGACTCTAGCCTGAGAATCCAGACTCACCTGAAAACACACAGGCCCATGCTCCCCCTCTACAGAGAAGGTCCCACAGCACGCAAACTACAGCACGGTGGGTAGAGCTGTCTTCTCCAGGACCCATCCAGCCAGCCCTCTCAAAGCCCTAGATGGGCCACTCATGTCCTACACAGGTGGACCCACCACACCCAACCTCACTCTTTCCCCTGAGCTTGGTGAAGAGGAACCAGCCAGCCCAGTGTGTTCATATGGGTAGGACAGAAGGATGCCCAGTGTGTCGCCAGTAGTGTACAGAGGGCTCCCAAAGGCTGAGACGGGGCTACTAAGATCCAGGTTCAGCAGCCATGCAGGCGATGCCCTGGAAACCGCCCCAGGTCAGGGGTTCTGCCCAGACTAACCCTCATCAGCACAGCTGCCAGTTGGCCACACAAGATGACCATATCACAAACCCAGTTAGCAGTCCCGAACTGTCAGGGCTGTGAAAAGCTACTGGACAGGTGGCAGCCACCAGGTGGACAGAGGGGGATGCTGTGACTACTCAGGAACAATGCTATCTGCTCTTGGGTTCTCTTCAGTAGGCAGCTGAGAGCGAGAGGCTCAACCCAGGCCAGTGCCCTCTCTGGGTATTTACTCAAGGAAAGACATACTTTATGACATTAGTCTGGGTTACAATAACAGATTGACATTTATACAGCACTCTATAGTTTATTAAAAATGATTTGACTAACACCATATTGTCATAAAGTATTAAGATATTACACCTGACAATAAAAATAAGGCACCTGAAAAAACCTGCACATGTCATGACCACAAGGCACCATCAGCCTGGCTCGGTGCAGCTACCTGAATGCCTCTCCACCCACTCAATGGTTCCTGCCGGCTCCCAGGGCCCTTGTGGATCCCATGTTCTGTGTTCTGGCCACACTGAGTAGTTGGACCGAGGGAGTGACCACCTGCTGAGCTGTCTTTCCTGTTCTCAGGCCATCTTGTGGCCCTGGCTCCCACGAAGCAGCCCTGGGTTTTGGTGCACCCTGACCAAGGTGTGTGTTCACGGGGAGCTCTCAGGTCCCCCAGCACAGACGACCCTCACCCACCTGGAAGGCCAGAGCCAGGATGCTCCTTGCCGCAGGCACATCCCCTGCCAGCCACTTGGACTTGGCACCCATGAGCCACAGTACCTCTGCTTTGGGGCAGTGGGCCACAGCCCTCTGCAGGAGTGCTTCCAGGGACTCCCTGCAAGACAGAGGGCCATGGTCACCAGGGCCATAAACAGCCACAGCACACATAGCCATGGCGAGAGTGCCAAAAAGACAGTTATTGCTCCAAAGTTCAACATTATAAATGATTTACCAGATTTTACAATGGGGAGAGTGTGGGGAAATCTTTTCTCTTCATAAAGGTTCTAAAATCAACTACTGAAGAGGGTTCCACAAAGCAACGCATTGTTCAAATAGCAGTCATAGAAAGGAACTTCACAAGACCCTTTTACAGCCGTGTGTGCTGGAGGCAGCAATAACTTCATGGCTGTGGCAGGGAAGGCCTTTTCATCTTGAACCACAGGATACACCCTGGACCCATCAACAAAGATTATGATCCCAAGTCTTCTGGCATCCAAAAAAAAGGACCTCACTGGAAGAAAATTATTTTAGGTCACTACTGAGCAAGAACACTGCTAGTCTTGGGCACCAAATATAAAGCCCTGGACTCTCATGAGGCCACTGACCCTTGGTCACGTCACCTTGCACCAATAATTCTTGTGGGCCTCAGGGTGCATGGCCACAGGACCAAGAAAGTATACAACATCACCCTACGTGCAGTGAGGTCCAGCAGACCCTTGGCCCTGCTGCCTCCCCTGCCCCTCTGCAGAGAGAGCAGGACAGGAGAGGACCTGCCCACTAAGTCCAAGGGTTAAGGGTGGCAGTTCATACTTGGGTCGTGGGCCCAAGAGGCCTTAGCCAACACCTGAAACCACCCTATTCTGCACTTAGATGGCTCCAGATGACCTTCTACGGGGCGTGACATCGGGCCCATTCCAAACATCCCCAGAGGAGTTAATTCCAAAACACCAACCCAGTTGGGGGGCCAGGCCTGAGCAGCACCATGGAAAGACGCCCTGAAGAGACTGAGCCTTAAAGCAGAAAAAACAAGGGCCCCACAGTGCCTGCTGCAGGCCCAATGAAACCAGTAAGGCCTGTCCTCACCTGACTCAGGGCAGCACCCAAGGCCCGGGGGGGAGACAAACTGAGGGTGCACAGGGACACAAACCCAAAGCCCTTGAGAGCTACCCATTTAAAACAAGAAACTGCAACGCCTAATTTAATCAGCATTTATAGCCAATAAGGCAGACCCAAAAGGTTTTTTCAATTAAAGAGTACAATGAAAGAAAATTGTCAAGGACCTCCTCTGAGCACAAAACCAAGCCAAAACCCAAAGCCAGCAGGGCTTAAATAGAAAACACGCCTGCCTAGACCCAGATGCTGCGCCGCCCACTGTTGTGGCCAGTGCTCAGGACAAACATGCGGGCCCAAGTCTCAAGCCTGCACCCTGGCCCCACCTCAAGCCACAGGGCACTTGGGCAGGACAGCTCCTTCCATGCCTCAGTTTCCCGACTATAAAACAGTAACAATTCTGTCAAATCTGTTTTTATAGGAACTATAAAAACAGATCCATAGCCAGGCTCAGTGGCTCAGCCTGTAATCCTGCGCCTTTGGAAGGCTGAGGTGGGTGGATTGCCTGAGCCCGCAGGTTCGAGATCCGCGCCTGGGCAGGTGAGTCCTCATCTCTACAATAAATCAAAAAATCAGCCGGGCGTGGCAGTGCGTGCCTGTCATTCCGGCTACTCGGAAGGCTGAGGCGGAAGGACCGCCAGAGCCCAGCAGGTCGAGGCTGCGGTGGCCGGGAGCGGCCACTGCACTCCAGTATGGGTGACAGAGTGAGACTCCAACTCAAAAAACAAACAAACAAACAAACAAAAAAACAGATCCAGCCGGGCTCGGTAGCTCAGCCTATAATCCCATGTCTTGGGAGGCTGAGGTGAGTGGATTGCCTGAGCCCGCGGGTTCAAGACCCACCTGGGCATGGGCAACTTGGTGAGACCTCATCTCTACAATAAATCAAAAAAAGAAATTAGCCGGGCGTGGTAGTGCGCGCCTGTAGTTCCAGCTACTCGGAAGGCTGAGGCGAAAGGATCGCTGGAGCCCAGCGGGTCGAGGCTGCGGTGGCCAGGAGTGGCCACTGCACTCCAGTCTGAGCGACAGAGTGAGACTCCAACGCAAAAAAAAAAATTTTTTTAATAAAAATAAAAAAACAGATCCAGCTGCAAAGTACCAAGTGTAATAAAACTTTCTGCCTGCCATCGCAGACGGGCAGACCTCACATGGGCACACCAGTGGATCTGCAAAGATGAAATTTTAAAATCAGCGTGGTACACTGGGCATAGTAGCTCATGCCTGTAATTCTGGCAGTTTGGGAGGTGGAGGCGAGAAGACTGCCTGAGTCCAGGGGTTTGAGACCAGCCTGGGCAATTTGGCGAGGCCCCATCTCTAAAAAATATAATAATAATAATAATAAAATAACTATAATAAATAAAATCAGCATGGTACCAATAAGAGCTGAAGGGCTAATGAGCTCACAGGGGCAAGTGAGTCGTCATCATCCCCCCACCCACCCTATACCTAGTGCCATGGTTCTTCTCGAAGTAAGCAGCTCGCAGCCACACACTCTTCTTGCTGGGGAACACTTGCAGGGCATAGGCGTAGATGGCTCGTGCACACTCCAGGGCATTGTGGGCCACACACTAGAGCAGAAAGAAAGATGTGAGAATAGGCCACCCAGCACTGGCCACAGAGCAAGATGCCTGCCCCAGCCACGGTATCTGCCAGAGGGTGGACACCAGTGGCTGATCCAATTAGAACTAGAATCCAGGCCCAGGAAACCGAGGATGGGGACACGAACACCACACAGAACCATGTAGAGTATCTCCTGGCCTTAGCCTGCAGGATCATCCAGTGCAGAGGGGCACCAGGTTCCAGTTGCAGGTGAGCCAGGTGGCACACACTTAACACACCTGTGCACAACACACACAGGCCTGTGGCCGAGGTATACATGTCCACACACGAACATGAGCTGTTACTGTACATCATGTGCAGTGGTTTCTTGTTTAAAAACTAGGTATAGTATACACTTACCATTACAAAGTTATACACATGGGAAACCTGTAAAAGACACGTAAATACAAAGAGAAAGAAAAATCCTATCCACTCCAGCAGAGTTATGGTAAACATTGTTCTGTTTTCTTCAGACTTGTTTTTTTTCCATACTCTAGAGAGGTTTTGTTTATTGGTTAGCATCAACAACAAAACAAAACAAGAAAGCGGTCACCATGTACGGCATTAAAGTATCCAGGGATTAACGTCACCAACCTGACTGGGTCAGCTCATAAATCTATTCTCATCAGCCCCATACAGGGCTGAGACACCACAGATACTCATGCTATCCTCCTACCAATCAAGGGTCTATTGTGTAAGGTAAGTGAAAGACCACTAGGAAGCGAGGCAGGAGCATAGTTTTGCAACTGTGAACCTCAAAATGGTGTGAACCAGGATGGGCAGCTCACAGCTAGCCAAGCCCCCACACAAGAGCACCCAAGACCACCTCCCAGGTGGGAGTTGTCTTCTCCAAGAGGAATAACAGTCAGTCTCCCAGTGTTCAAGGACCCCAGCATGAAAATGGATGTGGAGAAGGAGATGTCACTGAGGACTCCTCACGCAGCCCCACTGTCTCTCAAGTCATGTGGCCTCAGCCTGATTCAACTAGCACAGAAAACTGCAAGGATCCTGTATGGGCACTGTGCCTTGAAGTGTCAAGGGGCTGGGGAGGACACCAGCAAGGGTGAGGCCCTGGACAAAGCAACCAATTCACGCCTCTCTCCTTGAGTTCTGACGGAAGTCCTGTGGGTCCATGGCAAATCCTTCAAATCCTTTTTTGTTTTTTGAGTTGGAGTCTCACTCTGTCACCCAGACTGGAGTGCAGTGGCCGCTCCCGGCCACCGCAGCCTCAATCTGCTGGGCTCCCACGATCCTTCCACTTCAGCCTTCCAAGTAGCTGGAACTACAGGCGCGCGCTACCATGCCCAGCTAGTTTTTGATTTATTGTAGAGATGAGGTCTCGCCAAGTTGTCCAGGTGGGTCTCGAACCCATGGGCTCAGGCAATTCACTCACCTTGGCCTCCCAAAGCGCAGGATTACAGGCTGAGCCACCGAGCCCGGCCCCTTTCAAATCTTTTACACCTTCTATAATCTGATCTGCACAACCACCTAAGAGTGGCTTTGACACCCACAGCATGGGGTCATGGATCTGGGTGGGAAGGAGCACTGAGAGAGCACCCCGCACTTCTGTGCACCTCAGAGAACACTATCGCACTTCCTCCAGCGGGGCACAAAGCACCCTGAGAAAAACAGCAGTGCTTGCTCTAGTACGTGGGAAAAAGGCAACAACAAGCAAAGAAAAACCGTAACAGCCCTTGAACTTCTGCTGGCACAACTTGTTTCCTGAGGGGACGACTCCCCCGACCGAGAGGCTCCAAGGCTGTCAAAAGCAATAAAGAAAAAATAGAGCTCCTCATCACCTTAGTGATCAGAAATGAGGTGTCATTCCCCAAGTCCTGCCCGCAAGAGCTAAGGATCTTACTGAGAGTTGAACAGAGTTTTGCCCTAACTCATGGGTTGTGCAAGAGTAAGTTGCTGTTGGGTTTGACTGACCGTCGATAGATTGTGATGTGGTACATCTGAAGGCTATTGAATGCAATTTACAATACTTAATAAAAATCTGTATTCTGAGGTGAAAGGATTGCCTGAGCCCACAGGTTCGAGACCAGTCTGAGCAACATGGCGAGACTTTGTCTCTACAATAAATCAAAAAATCAGCCGGGCATGGTGGCACATGCCTGTGGTTCCAGGTACTTGAAAGGCTGAGGAGGAAGGATTGCCTGAGCCCAGCAGGTCAAGGCTGCAATGGCCGTGAGTGTGCCACTGTACTCCAGCCTGGGTGACAAAGACTCCAACTCAAAAAAACCAAAAATCTGTATTCTTTTAGTATATAAAAAAGAAAATTAATAGAGAAGAAAAGCATTTAACTCTGCATTTAGAATCAAAAGGGCTTAACAACTAGGTGCTGGCATTCTTTTGCATATTCAGGAATTTTCTTTCAGTACAGAGACTATGTGGATGTTTGTTAAGTTATTCTTTATACTTTTTTATGTCTTAAATATTACATTATGAAATAAATTTTAAAGATATTCTGTTGCCCTGTGTCTTAACTCACTTAAGAAACAAAGTATATACTTAGTGCAAATAGGTCTTCTGTGGCCACGCACAGCACCCAAGCTCTCAGTGGTGTCACATGGGGGTGTGGATGAGTGCATACATCTCACACACACAATGCCAACCACAGATCCCGATCACACAGACCAGAGGAGGAACCTCAGTCATTCTGGATGTAAGAATGTGCACACACACGTAAGTGGAGGGTGGAGGGTAAAGAAAAGTTCTTCATTACAGAAGAATCCCAACCAATAAAATGTAGGAGAAGCCGGGCTCGGTGGCTCAGCCTGTAATCCCGCGCATTTGGGAGGCTGAGGTGAGTGGATTGCCTGAGACCGCGGGTTCGAGACCCACCTGGGCAACTTGGTGAGACCTCATCCCTATAATAAATCAAAAATTAGCCGGGCATGGTAGCACACGCCTGTAGTTCCAGCTACTTGGAAGGCTGAGGCGGAAGGATCGCCGGAGCCCAGCAGATCGAGGCTGTGGTAGCCAGGAGCGGCCGCTGCACTCCAGTCTGGGTGACAGAGTGAGACTGCAACTCAAAAAAAAAAAAATGTAGGAGAAACTGTATTTAGAAAAATCACCATTTAGCAAATACCATGGAAATAACTTTCAGGTCAAAAACACCATTAATGATGGATCCTCAAATAAGCAGGTCAAAGTTTGGCAAGAAATGGTATTTTCACAGTCCTACAGTATCTCGCCATAAAATACTTACTAATTATGAAGGAAAAAACAATAGCCTTACAGTGAGAAACCCTGGTAGTCACCCCTGCACCAGTTGGTTGGAGTTGAACAAGGGTGTGCAACTCCATGTAACACTACAGGAGCACTGGACTACCTGCCAAAGACACAAGACCTTACCCCAACCAGGGCACATCAGGAGGCCCACACCAAAGTGGACTCTGTTAAACTACTGGCCTGCGATCCTCAGAAAATCCAGATTCACGAAAAGGAGACTGAGGGTCTGTTCCAGACTAACCTGAGGATGACCCTGGAAGACTGCTAAACAAAACACAACTTGTTTTTTATTTTGCTAAAAAGACACTGAGACAATGGATGAGATATGAATAAGGTCTGCAAGGTATGTGACGGCATTGTCCCAACATCAATTTCCTGATTTTGATAACCGAGCTAAGGCTGTGTAAGAGAAGGTCCTCTTTTAAAGAAATCCACCAAAGTGTTTAGAGGTAAAGGGCATCACATCTGCAACTTACTGTCAAACAATTCAGGAAAAACAGTAAGGGGTAAATGCAGACGTGTGTGTGAGGAGAGAATAATAAAGCAAATGTGGCCAGGCATGGTGGCACACGCTTGCAGTCCCAGCATCTTGGGAAGCTGAGGCAGGAGGATCACTTAGGCCCAAGAGTTCAAGGCTGCAGTGAGCCATGACTGCACCATTGCACTCCAGCTTGGACAACTGAGTGAGACCCTGACTCTAAAAAAAATAAATAAAAAATAAAGCACATGTAGTAAATGGGTAAATTTGGAGGAATCTGTGTAAAGGGGATATAATAATTCTTTACATAGTTTTGCAACATTCCTGTCATAAGAAATTATTTTATTTCAAAATTAAAAGCAGAACAACCACCAAAAAAAGAGGGCCATAACTGTATTAAACATCTTCAACATGTTTACTGATTTATTGATTTTGGTCCCTGAAAACCTGTTTTAAGGAAATAATCTCAAAGAAAGCAAAAGCTTTGTATGAAAAATGTTTTCTGAAATGCAATTTATTGTAGAAACCAGGGAATGGAGGACAACCCAGATATCCTAGTGAGAACAGCTAACAAAGCAGTAGTCCAACCACACCCAGCTCTTAGGTTCTTCCACCACTGTGCGGCCTTGGATAATGTGCTGGGTTCCTTGTCTGTTCAGTAAAATTCGAAATATTGGCTCTTCATTTAAACTTAGTTAACAGAAAACTATGTCCTTACAACTGCAACTACGTGTAAAACAAGTGTATTTTTAAAAGTTTTAAGGCCAGGCACAGTGGTTCATGTCTATAATTCCAGAACTTTGGGAGGCCAAGGTGAGAGGATTGTCTGAGCCCATGGGTTCAAAGCCAGCCTAGACAACTAGGCAAGACCTCATCTCCACAATAAATCAAAAAATTAGCCAGGCATGGTAGTGTATGCCTGTAGCTCCAGCTACTTGGAAGGCTGACAGAAGGATCACTGGAGTCCAGCAGGTCAAGGCTGCAGTGGCCATGAGCATGCCACTGCACTCCAGCCTGGGCAACAGAGTGAGACTCCAACTCAAAAAAAAAAGTTCTAAAATAGCCTACTAGCTACGGTGACTGCTGTTCCCACACACAGAGACTCCACATTGGGGACTAGGTCACCAAACTTACGCTGTCAGCATCTTCCATCCATGTGTGCTTCCGATCTTCCTCCTCAATCCCAATTCCAATCACAGCCCGCATGACCGCCTGGCAGGTGGCCACACTCCCTGCCCTATCACATTCCTCGGCATCCTGAAAGAGAGACACAAACATTCTTTTTGATTTTGGAAGTCAGAGCTGCAGGTGCCTGACAAGGAAAGAGCATGCTGCTTCTGGACAGTGAAAGCTGGGAGACAGCTGGTGTCACAGGTGGCATGGGCTCAGCCCCAACACAGCTCACCTGGCTGCATCCTGTCACTGAGGTAACGTCCCTGCTACCCAGCACATATGTGCTCAACAAATACCAAGTGACTGAATAAAGCTGCATGCATTCACTCAACAAACTTTAAAGAAGCAACTACTGCACACAAAAGGTTCTGGTAGGCTACTTGGTGACTATGCTGAAAGATACATTCAAAGTAGTAGTTGTGAGAGACAAATTCACCAACACTTGCACATGCTGGGCTGGAACACAGACTCAAGACTGACAAAAGGTGGAAATGCCCTGACCCAGACAGACAGACCTGTCGGGTGGGGGAGCCCTGGGCACAAGAGGTGAGACAGTGCCTGGGAGAGGGTCCAGTCACAGGGTGCTCCACAGGCAGGCCAGCCAGCAGAAAAGCACATCTGACGCTGGGAAAGCAAGTTTCAGGATGCAAGAGAAAAGACATAAGGGTCTACAGCATTAGACACAAAAATCGGTTACTGAGGATTCGAGGAAGTTAGTCTCTTGCACGTTAATTAGAGGGAAAAAAAGCCAATAGAGCAATGCTGCAAAGAACATAAACACAAAATACACCAGAAAAAAAATGCAAACAACTTTTAAAAGTCTGAAAAGAAATTCTTTTTTTTTTGAGTTGGAGTCTCACTCGGTCGCCCAGACTGGAGCACAGTGGCCGCTCCTGGCCACCGCAGCCTCGCCTGCTGGGCTCCGGCGATCCTTCCACCTCAGCCTTCCGAGTAGCCGGAATTACAGGCATGCGCTACCAGGCCTGGCTGATTTTTTGATTTATTGTAGAGATGAGGTCTCGCTGCCCAGGTGGGTCTCGAACCCGCGGGCTCAGGTAATTCACTCACCTCCGCCTCCCAAAGGCACGGGATTACAGGCTGAGCCACCAAGCCCGGCCCAAGTCATTCTTATTTTTAAGATGCTAATTAGGTTGAGTGCGGTGGCTCACGCCTATAATCCCAGCACTTTGAGAGGATGAGGTGAGAGGATTGCCTGAGTCCACTGTTTGAGACTAGCCTGGGCAACTTGGCAAGACCTCGTCTCTACAGTAAATAAAAAATTAG
Organism: Cephalopachus bancanus; assembly: GCA_027257055.1. Taxonomy (NCBI): domain Eukaryota; kingdom Metazoa; phylum Chordata; class Mammalia; order Primates; family Tarsiidae; genus Cephalopachus; species Cephalopachus bancanus. The sequence goes on from JAPVLO010000007.1 coordinate 3,074,177, forward strand.
CTGGGCATGGTGGCGTGTGCCTGTAGTTCCAGCTACTTGAAGGGCTGAGGTGGAAGGATCACCTGAACCCAGCAGGTTATGGCTGCAGTGGCCCTGAGCGTGCCACTGCACTCCAGTCTGGGCAACAGAATGAGACTTCATCTCAAAAACAAAATGTTGGCTGGGCTCGGTGGCTCAGCCTGTAATCCCGCGCCTTTGGGAGGCTGAGGTGAGTGGATTGCCTGAGCCCGTGGGTTCGAGACCCGCCTGGGCAGCGAGACCTCATCTCTACAATAAATCAAAAAATCAGCCGGGCATGGTAGCACGTGCCTGTAATTCCGGCAAATTGGAAGGCTGAGGCGGAAGGATCGCTGGAGCCCAGCAGGTCGAGGCTGTGGTGGCCAGGAGCGGCCACTGCACTCCAGTCTAGGCGACCGAGTGAGACTCCAACTCAAAAAAAAAAAAATGTTGCTCAGCCTGTAATCCCAGCACTCTGGGAGGCCAAGGTGAGTGGATTGCCTGAGCCCACGGGTTCGAGACCCGCCTGGGCAACTCGGCAAGACCTCATCTCTACAATAAATAATAAAAAAAAATTAGCCGGGCGTGGTAGTGTGCACCTGTAGCTCCAGCTACTTGGAAGGCTGAGGTGGAAGGATCGCCAGAGCCCAGCAGGTTGAGGCTGCAGTGGCCGGGAGCGGCCGCTGCACTCCAGTCTGGACGATGGAGTGAGACTTCAACTCAAAAAAAAAAAAATGTTAATTAAACTATTTTAGGAGTCAGAGTCTCATCCTGTCGCCCAGGCTGCAGTGCAGTGGCACCCACGATCACAGCCACCACAGCCTGGACCTGCTGGGTCCAGGCAATCCTTCTGCCTTAGTCTTCCAAGTGGCTGGGACTACAGGCATGTGCCACCATGCTCGGTTAATTTTTTTAATTTATTGTAGAGATGAGCTCTTGCTATATTGCCCAGGCTGGTCTTGAACTCCTGGGCTCAGGCCATCCTCTCACCTTAGTCTCCCAAAGTACTGAGATTACAGGCATGAGTAACAGTGCCTTAAGTACCATTTTGCACTTATCAGATAAGCAGCATGAGACCCTGGCTGACTTGCTCATGTTGAGAGGGTGGGCAAAGACCTTACACTGCTGAAAAGCACACACCCCTATGAGAGGCAATTTCACATTTTCTATCAAAATAATACACGTACATATTTGATCCAGCAGTTCTACATTAAGGCACTCAGCTTACAAATATATTCCTTTGTGTGCATATGCTCCAGGACACTTTTATAGCACTGTCTGCAAATGGAAAAGAGCAGGAACCACCCATGTGTGGGCGATACGATGCAGAGCACATACACCACCGTGGCTAAGGTACTGGACGTGCCAACCTGGGGGACTGTGACCTGAAATTGGAACAGCATCCCTCCTGGAATCCCTGGGGGCCCTGAGAGAGTCAGAAAGGTATCCCAGACAGAAAGCAGAGCCAAGAGCAAGTTCTGAGCTGGAAACACACACGAAGGCAGAGCAGGAGACCAGTGCTGAGGAGAATGCATGGGGCAGGTTAGTGGGGCAGTGACCCTGCACCCAGATCTCCTCAGAGTCTGCCAGTCACAGCAAGGGCTGCCTTTACTCCACAGGCACAGTTTCTACTGAACACTACTGCTTTTAAGCCACAGGCCATCTGTATTTGCAAATCATATATCTGATAAACAACATATATCCAGAATATATGTAAAGATATTTTACAATTCAATAGAACACAATAATAAAATGACAGACAAAAATAATATATAGACAACAATTAAGACAACCTAGTTTAAAAGTAGGCAAAGGAGACAGGCAAGGTAGCTCACGCCTGTAATCCCAGCACTTTGGGAGAGGGAAGTGAGAGGATTGCCTGAGTCCAGAAGTTCGAGACCAGCCTTGGAAACTTGGCAAGACCTCATCTCTACAATAAATAAAAAAATGTCAGGTATAGTGGCACATGCCTGTGGTTCCAGCCACTTGGAAGGCTGAGGCGGAAGGATTGCCTGAGCCCAACAGGTCATGGCTATGGTGTCTGTGAGTACCACTGCACTCCAGCCTGGGTGACAGTGAGACTCTGACTCAAAAATAAAAATAAAAGTAGGTAAAGGGTTTCAATACATCCATCCTACAACATGAATGATTCCTGAAAACATACTAAGGCCAATCACAAAAGACCACACATGGTATGACTCCATTTACAGATGGCCCCCAACCTAGGATGCTGCAAAGGTGACAGGCATTCAGAAGAAGTTATACTTCGGGTACTCTGACAACCATTTTGTTTTGCACTTTCATTATGGTATTCAATAAGTTGCATGAGATAGTCACATTTTATTATAAAATAGACTTTACGTTAGATAACTTTATCCACCTGTAGGCTAACGTATGTGTTCTGAGCACATTTAAGGTAAGTTAGGCTAGCCAGGCACGGTAGCTCACGCCTGTAACCTCAGCACTTTGGGAGGCAGAGGCGAGAGGATGGTCTGAGCCCTGGGGTTTGAGACCAGCCTGGGCAACATGGAGAGACCTTATCTCTACAATAAAAAAAATTAGCCAGGTGTGGTGGCACGCACCTGTAGTTCCAGCTACTTGGAAGGCTGAGGTGGAAGGATCATCTGAACACAGAACGTAGAGGTTGTAGTGGCTGTAAGTGTGCCACTGCACCCTAGCCTGGGTGACAGTGAGACTCCGACTCTTGAAAAAAAAAAAGCTAGACTCTTTTTTTTGTTTTGCTTTCTTTTTTAGAAGACAGGATTTATTAAGAGGACAGAAAAGTTCCCATAGTGGGAGGGGACCCAAAGGGGTTGCCCCAAAGCTAGGCTGTTATGATTGGTAGGTTAGACATATTAAAATGCATTTTACGCCAGGCTCGGTGGCTCAGCCTGTAATCCCGTACCTTTGGGAGGCTGAGGTGAGTGGATTGCCTGAGCCCCCGGGTTCGAGACCTGCCTGAGCAGTGAGACCTCATCTCTACAATAAATCAAAAAATCAGCCAGGCGTGGTAGCGCATGCCTGTAATTCCGGCTACTCGGAAGGCTGAGGCGGAAGGATCGCCGGAGCCCAATAGGCGAGGCTGCGGTGGCTGTGAGTGGCCACTGCACTCCAGTCTGGGTGATCGAGTGAGACTCCAACTCAAAAAAAAAAAAAAAAAAAAAACGCATTTTAGATGTCATATTATTTTCAACTGATGTCGGGTTTATTGGGACATAACCTCACATAAGTTGAAGAGTATTTGTATAAAAAAATTTTCAGGGAGAAAGAAAGTAGAAGAACAGGTCCACAGAGAAGTCCTAGCTTAGGGACAGAAGGATGGGAGTGATGGATAATGAGAGTAGGATTTCTTTTTGGGGTTGTTGAGAAAGTTCTAAGGCTTTGGTGATGGATGCATAACTCTGTGATTATACTAAATATCAATGAATTGTACCTCTTAAATAGGTGAAGTTTATAGAATGTTAATTACAGCTTAATAAATTGTCAAAAAATTAAAGAGAAAAATAATTTTTTTTTCAGTTGGAGTCTCACTCTGTCGCCCAGGCTGAAGTAAAATGGCAGGTTCACAGTCACTGCGGCCTTGACCTGCTGGGTTCAGGTGATCCTTCCACCTCAGCCTTCCAAGTAGTTGGAACTACAGGTGTGCGCCACCATGCCCACTTAATTTTTTTTTTTTTTTTTGTAGAGATGAGGTCTCACCAAGTTGCCAAGGCTGGTCTCGAACCCTTGAGCTCAAGCAATCCTCTTGCCTTGGCCTCCCAAAGTGCTGGGATTACAGGCCTGAGCCACTGTACCCGGCCAGAAAAAAATAATTTTAAAAATGAGAAAGGTATCAGCAAACTGTGGGATAGCTTCAAGTGGCCTAATGAACATGTGTCCAATGGCCCCCCTCCAAAAAGGAGGCGTGATATTTCAAGAAACAGTGCCAAAAATTTTCCAAACTTGATGAAATCCATAAATCCACAAGTCCAAGCAGCTCAATGAACAACAAGTAGAGGAAACATGATGAAAACTACACGAAGGTATATCACAATCAAACTGCTCAGGATGCAGACAGCAGCAGCTGCTGAGAGAACAGTTATTCGAACTGTGGTAACAGGAGGCACCGGGGAAGGGAGGCTCCAGGGAGGCAGAAGGCATCCTCTAATACAGAGGGGCAGGTCAGGTCAGCAGCACTTTCCACAAGGCAGAGCCATGCAACAGAAGCACACTCTGGTGACTCCTTGAAGGAAGGCAACGGAGGGGACTCAAGACCTAGTGGTTGGGTTAGGTGATCTCTGCAGACTTCTCTAGCCTTAAGTCTACTGAAAACATTGAAAGATGAAAGAGTAAAAGAAGCCATGACACTTTCTGTCTTTTTTTTAGATTAGAAAATATAGTTTATTTAAAAAGTAAATGAAAGAGAGAGAGGGAGACACCTCTGTCATTCTTTTAGGTCATACTGTTTCTACCAGCCAAGCAATGCAATCACGCACATGTGGACACTGACAGCACTTCAAGAAGTACTCACCCTAAGACCAACCCCAGGCCCTGAATCTAGTGAAGAAGGGTGGGTGTGCCTGGGTTCCTCAGGGTCCAGCCACTCCTGAACCTGTAGAGAACCCCCAACAGCATCCAGCAACCCCAGCCCTATGTGGGACTCCAACGTACAGGACACACACTTCTAATGCCAAAACCATGCCGCTGACCACATCTACCTGGATCCACTGCTCGCGGTTGATCTCTACACCATTGGCCCGCAGCGAGGTGATGGCACGGTCAATAATCTTCTCCACCATCTGCGTGTTCCCATTGGCTTCCTCCAGCTTGGCGGCCGTGATCCAGATGTGCCGGTCTGTAGGAATATTCTCCCGTGCTTTGTTTAAGACCTTGCGGGCATTTTCATAGGTCTCCAGTCTCGCCAGAGCAAGCCAGAGCTACACGGAGAGGATACCAGAAAAGAGGACAAAGTGCTGAGGGGACAGCTCCAGGCCAAATGGTGAGCCACCCTTGAGGGGACCCGGCCACAACTTACTTTTCATAAGCACTAGAAGACCATTTAAGTAAAAGCCCACAAGACAGTCACAGCAGCATTCCTCACCTGATCAACTATTCATTTACGTTCCTGACTTATTTAGCGGCTCTGACTAGGATGAAAACTTCATAAGATTCTTGGTTGAATGTTATAAACACTGGTCCCAGGTGCAAAATGCACTAGACCCAATACCAGTGGCTAGCACAGGTAAGTGGGACGTGGCTACTGCCCTCACGGGCCTAACAAACAGGCATTCAGTCTCCTGGAGCTCCCAAATCCTAGCACTGTTGACTCTTCAATGTTCCATTCCAAAAATGTGTATGGGCCTTATTTATTTTTATGTAAATAAAATAAGATTAATTTTGTTTGGAGAATTTCACAATACCCCGTAGGGTAATTAAAGGCACACTGGGTACCATAAAACCAAGACTAAAAATTACTGCACAGAATGCTGTGAACTGGAATGTTTAAAACTAAAGAAATTCCACTAGCTTTGAGGCAGAGTTGACCTCATGCTGGGCTGGCAGAAAGACAGCAGTGTTTTCTATCACCCTGCTACCTCTAGCTCCCATGACGAACTCTGAGTTGAATGAGAACCAAGTGCCCTGAAAGAGCAACCAACAGAGTTTTCTGTAGTGGTCAGAGACCAGTGAAGATTCTCTTTGCACTTCCACTGGGAGCACAGCACGCCAAAGCCACCAGTCACCCTGCCTGGCAGCTGATTCCACACAGCCCTCTGTGAGTTCAATGCCACCTCCAGACATGGAATCCAGACTCAGGCCATGGCAGAAATGGTGGCCCTGAGCCGACACACTCACCTCCACACTTGTGGGGCAGCACTCCACAGCTCGGCTCAGCATAATTCTAGCGTCCTCTGGCTCTTCCAGCTCAACAGCCGCTTTCCACAAGCGAACCGAGTTTGGAACATGCTCAAGGGCTGAAAAGGATCAAACAAGAAATCAGGTCACAGAGAAGCGAGAGAAAAGCAGGCAGCTCGTGTCATGAGCATGCTGCTGCCTGCAGGCTGAACTGGAACCTCCCTGGTGTCAGTCAAGGACTGTCCTTTATATGGGTCTTTTCAGGTCTAGGGCAGACACACACAAGGCAAAAGCATCTCGCTGTAGCAGAAACCATGGATGTCATCAAAGACTGCAGGGATCATGTCAACAAGACTCAGCACACAGGAAACAATTTGAAGGAAACCTGAAAACATTTTGGGCAAGAAGAACCAGTCTCCAAAGAGTTCACACTGTATGGTTCCCTTTATACGAAGTTTGAGAATAGGCTAAACTAATCTTGGTAAAATAAACCAGAAGAGTAACTGCCAGGGGGGTGGAGACAGTGTGGGCATCAGGGGACTCTGGGGGGAGGAAAACTTCTACACCTTGGTTGAGTGTGGGTTACATGGATGCATGCACTTATGAAGACACCAAACTGTACACTTAAGAGCTACGTAATTTTTGAAAAACATTTAGAAAAAATGATCAATGCCAGAAAGATCTCATTATTGTAAGTTTTCCCTTAAAACAAAAACACCTAAACCTTTAAAAACTTTAAGAGCAAACTAAAAGGCACTCCCACTGTACAATGATGAGCTACTCTGAAGGTCAGAAAGAATAAAAACTGCAATATAGTCAAACTCATGAAGTACAATAATATCCAAAGTTCATGACAATGCTAAAAAAAAGACCACTAGTCACCTCTGAAGAATGCTAAAGATGGTTTTCATTATTCTGAAAGTTGAAAGGAGAACAAATCAAGCATCTATTCTATCTTTCTTAAATAAACTTGGAATAACCAAATTATGGCTATGGGAAATTTCTTCTCTTTAGAATTCTGACAACAAGAGCAAAAAGAGTGACATAACTGTCATGTCTCCATTTTGCAAGCCCTAATGAAATACCAGATGCCGCATGGTCAGGTAGCTGCCACAGGCAGGAGCTGAGAGGCTGTGGCAATCGCCATGAAGCATCCCGGGGTCACTGCTCATTCTCAACTTCACAAGAGAGCCTCTTACCTCCTGATGGTGCACTGCTGCTGACACTTGCTTGCAAATACAAAAACAAACAAAACAAAAACCTGATCCTGATGGAGCATCCAAATCGATCTTCCAATTTACCAGATGATGCAGGAAACAGAGGACCCATGTTAACAATCTCACGGCTACTGTTAGCAAAATCCAAACATAAGGAATCTACGGAGAAACAACCCAATTCCTTCACAGAACCTAGAAATGATGTACCAACCAAGTGGCAATGTTTGCACTTCGTTTGGATCCTGATTCAAACTAAACATGGGAGCATGTGATTTGCACATGTGTGCATGGCATGTGTTGACATGACAGTTGGGTAAATTAGAATGCTATGGACATTTAACTGTATTAAGAAATTACTGGCTGGGCTCAGTGGCTCAGCCTGTAATACCAGCACTTTAGGAGGCCCGAGGCAAGTGGGATTGCCTGAGCCCATGGGTTTGAGACCAGCCTGGGAAACTTGGTGAGACCTCGTCTCTACAATAAATCAAGAATTAGCTGGGTGTGGAAGCACACGCCTGTAGTTCCAGTTACTTGGAAGGCTGAGGCAGAAGGATCACAAGAGCCCAGCAGGTAGACGCTGGGGTGGCCATGAGTGTGCTACTGTACTCCAGCCTAGGTGATAAGAGTGAGACTCCAACTTGAAAAAAAAATTACGGAATAAATGATATACTATCTGGGATTTGTTCCACATGCCCCATGGGGTAAGGGTGGGGCACAGCAGACCCACGCTGTGTCCCTCAGAGCAGAGGTCACACAGAGTGCTGCGCACATATGTCTTTCCCACATGCTTGAGAACCAACGTGAAGACACAAACAATGCATACGTGAGAAGGAAATCACCTCGGAGGAAGCACCAACTGGGCAGGTCATGAGTGAGTAAGCAGAAATCCCAGGCAAGGACAACAGAAACGAGCCTGGAAGTCATGTCTGCCAGGGCTGCTGCTCATGTGAGGGTGCCTGAGGGCCCATTACCTCCTTCCTGGTCTGGGAGGAGGAGGAGGAAGAAGTGTGGGGAGGGGGCACTGGCAAGGGGGCCTTTGCCCCACTCTGGCTCAGCCTCCCACAGACACAGAGGGACATCAGTAAAGACAGCAGACTCACAGAAGAGGCTGTGACACCCTGCAGCCCAGGAGCTCCCGAACTTTTGTTTCAGCAGCAGAGCCCTTTCTTCAGATGCAATTTACAAGCCCCAAACACAGGGCACATAAACACAGAGCCCTGCAGTGGAGGGACAGAGGATGGCCTTAAGGCCCTCAGAGGTCAAGGTGGGTCTGAGACTTCCAGCTGGCCCCAGTGGGGTGATGGTGGCCACACAGGGCTGACAGAGAGAACACAGTCCAAGTCTTCCGCCCGTTTTCAAACCACAGGCAGGAAACCAGATGCTTCTAAGGCAGTCCCCGCAGGATCGTGTTTCTTATAAACACAGGGGTCAAGCTTGCTGAACACAGACCTAAGATTTAATGCTGCAGAAGTACAGACCCACAATATTTCCCATGTGAAATGAGGGCACAGACTGGGTCGCCTAGGGAACCCAGACAGAGCCAGGATGTGATCCCTTCAGTCTCTCTGAGCCCCACTTGCCAACAGAAGCAACTCCCCTCTCATGTCTGAGCGCTTCCTCCACTAAGTACCCAGACCAGCTGACATCCATCAGGGCAGCTGTCTGCGGGAGTGCCCCTTTTCCTCTCCTATAGCCAAGCCAGATGGCAGCCTGCCCCACCAAACACCACAGCAGTCCTCAAGCGGGTATCATGATGCTATCCAGAGTCGGTAAGCAGGAAGCAGCATGTATCTGAGATGCCCAAGACAAGCGAGCCAGAGAGGGTAAGATACACCCCAAGTCCCAAGGGCCCACCTGCAGGGGAGCTGTGAGGGGTCATGTCAGGACCTACCCTCCAGCAACTGCTCCTGTCCCACCTACCATGGAAGATGGAGCAGCAGGCCTGGGCCCTGAACTCTGTAGAGAGAGCAACACCGCAGAAGCCCTTCCCCATTTCATGAAGACTGTAGACTTCCTGGTGTGTTAGCCGGGCATGGTAGCACACTCCTGTAGTTCTGGCTACTTGGAAGGCTGAGGCGGAAGGATCACTGGAGCCCAGCAGGTCGACACTGGGATGGCTCTAAGTATGCCACTGCACTCCAGCCTGGGCAACAGAGCAAGATTCCAACTCAAAAACAAAAAACAAAAATCAGATTCTCTGGTGTGGTGGGACCCAAAGCCACAATAACCCAGCAGCAGGTCCAGGCTGCTTGGCTTCACAAACTCAATCACACTTGAATGAGCTGTTCAGCCTCCAGACAGGCCCGGTGGGGAGCCCAGCATACCTCAGGCTTTGGAAGAAGCAGCGGCACTCTCCCACAGACACTGGCACTCCTGTTGGGAACCAGGCCGTGGTAGGCACTGAACAATGGGCTAAGGGCAGGAAGCAGTAAGCAATCTGCTGTACACCATGAGCTGGGTGCCTTCTGAAAGACCAAACCCTCAAGGTCAAGTAGATGCAGCAGCATCCTCACTGGGTGGAAATGGTACAGAGGAGGGGGAACAAGGGCAAGCAGGGCAAGCAGGGCAGACTCCACACACCATTGCTGCTCACTACCGCCCCTCAGCTCACACACATGGCTTTCAGGGAGCTCCTGAGGACCAAAGGGTGAGAAGGGAAACGCCCACTTGGTTTACACATGGTTCTGCACAGCACACTGGCACCAAAGGCCCTGGCCTAGAACTAGGTCATCTGGTTGCCTACTTGGTCAACTGAAGATGACCAGAAGACAGAGCCACACAAACTCACTGATTCATGCTAACGTGGCCTCACTGCATACCCATCATTTGGAGTAACAGCCTGCAGCGGGAGACCTCCTGAGTACTCAGCACATAGGCTAAAGCACTCCAAGGAACAGGCTTCAACCTTATAAGATGCAACTCGTACTGTGAAGACAACACCTCAGGCTGGATTTCACAGCCAGAATACAAGTCTAGGAGTAAGCAGTGATGTCCAACTGGCTCCCCAGTCACAAGTTTGATCTCCACCCCTTTGAACCCCATTGTCAGGAGATCTAGTCCCAAGGGAGGGTACACCAACCAGGGCGCATGGCCATGGCTCCCTTAAGCCTCCTCCTGTACCAGCACTGACTAGAGAGGCTAACCTTGACCCTCAGGTGAGACTGAGCTGCCGACACACACTGAGACTAAGTCTAGAGCCCAGAAGTCCCAAGTGCAGCTTAATATTTCCATTTCCAAGAGCAAAAACTAATGGAAACAACAGCAGCCAAAAAAGGGGAAAAGCCAAGCATCCAGGTCCTCTGGGGATAAACATTTGGGTCTCTCATCCAGGTAAAGAACCTGACCAGGTGAGGCGATGGCAAAAGCCACAGCAGTGGAGAAAGAAGACCCTAACCTCCAGCCAGAGGACACAGAACTACACATCTGTTATTCTGTTCTTCCCACTTATTCTCCTGTGTAAGGGGTGAGGGCTGTATCATTTACATATGAACCACTTCTCGGCTACCTTGTATACTGGTGAAGATGAATTCATAACTTAGTCTCTAAAGTACAGAACATTCCAGTGGGACTGAACTTGTGGAGTCCTTAACTCATGACCCTCAGTACTTTGTCTTCACGTCCTGGGAGAGAGCTAGTATATTTTCTTTGGCCTCTCATCACCAGCCCACAGGAGTAATGCTAAAACCAACAAAGTCAACTTTCCAAGGTGTCGTCAGAACCCACACATGATACCATGTTAGGATAACCTCCGAGGAATGGGACTTGACCAGCAAGAGTAAAAGAAGCAGCAGAGTCAGCCCATGTACATAAAGGAGCCACACACCCCTGGAGTTGGCCCGGGACACAAAAAGAGCATTCTGAACTCTAGACTCAGCTGTGAAGATGTGACCATGTGGAGGCCAACACCATCTCCTGGGGCCATGTGACCCTGCCAGGAGGACACTCAGTGAGCTTAGGGCTATGCTGTGTCCCAGGGATATACTGGTGATGGCTGCTAGAGGCTGCCATGCTTTAAGGATCAGAGCACATACGGCTTCGGTATAAAATAACTCCACTTCATACATCTGTGTTAACTATCAGAGTAATGCAGCACTTCACATGCCATACAAGCTACATTATTGCAGGGGAATCCTCTCACTGGACGCCCTACCCTAACCAGTGAGCTCACAGGCCACACCAACTCCCATCCTGAAAACCCTCTTCTCTTTTAAAGATGAAGACACTGAAGCTCAGAGGTCAGCTATCACGTCCAAGGTCATTCAGTTTGCTCAGGCCTCAGGACAGCACTCATAATGCCTGTTCTCCCAACAAAGGACAAGGATGTCGGCCCAGCCCAACTGCAATCCAGTACTCACAGAGAATACTGACAGGTATCCTAAGTCACTGGTGAAGGGAGCTGTCTTCTTAGTTTCAAAAGCCAGAACCTTCAACAATGGCTATCTTTTTTTTTTTTTTGAGTTGGAGTCTCACTCTGTCGCTCAGACTGGAGTGCAGTGGCCGCTCCCAGCCACCGCAGCCTCAACCTGCTGGGCTCCAGCGATCCTTCCGCCTCAGCCTTCCGAGTAGCCGGAATTACAGGCACGCGCTGCCACACCCGGGGCGAGACCTCATCTCTACAATGGCTATCTTTTAAGTGTTCCCCAACAACTAATCGAGGCAGCACCGGGCTTTACCCCAGGATCCTTGGAAAAAGAATGCTGTTTTTGGAATCAAAAACAGGCCAGGACCAGAATTAGGGGGCAACGGCAAAGACCAGCCTGGTGATTCAAAGTTCTTTCCACCTCAGCACAGCTTCTCTGCCTGAGAGCAGAGCCAGGAGGCCACTCCCCAGAAGGCCAAGTATGCCGTGGAAGCAGTCCCTCCACACTTCCCTCAAGGACCCCACCTCCACGTTCCCCTCTCCAAATCCGAAGCCAACTGGAAACAAACCCAGACAATCTGGTGTTGAGCAGGGAGTGGCCACAAAGACATTCATGACCATTCATCAAACTGTGGCAGGGAAAATTCAGTAGAGCTTTCCTAAATAAATAATGCTAATTACCCAGAGTTTAATGTGCTTTTCATCAAATAACTATTTTCCTGGCTGAAAAAATTGAGTTCTACAAACCACCACAGGTGCCCACTTTGCTCCTGGCATCATCGTAAGACATCCGAGCACTCAGTGAGTACCTAAACTGCAATCAAGAAGCCAAACTTGACCGAGAAAAATATGTTCAAACACATGTAGGGACATGGGCCACACACAAGCAGACACACCTGGCCCCCAACACACACAGTAGGAAGACAGAAACCGTATTTTATAAGGGGTTTTCTACCAAAGAGCCCTCCCTGCATGGCCCTGATTCTTGGCACAGAAGCCTTAATGGGACCAACTGTTCTCTGATGTTTCACTTAAACACACATGGGAAAAACAACAGCTGGAAACCTCTCACTGAAAACTTGCCCCTGATTCCACAAAACAGACCTTCATTTACCCAGGCCATACATTCAGGTGGAATAAGTCACCTGCACAGATTTACTCCAGAACAGCCTATGACTAGCATGTGTTCTGCAAAGCATCAAAAACAGCATCTATGGCACACTTCTGGTGAAGGGAGACATAGTGCTCCGTTTATGTACACACAGGAAGAAAAACAAACAAACTACCCATAAAAGTTCCACCGTGGTGGGGATCCCCAGATGATCCCTGGCACAGCATCCCACACTCATCTGACCACAGACTGTGGTGCATGCAGCCTTACTGAGCTGTGAGGCATAGGCTGTCAGCCACAGGAGGGAGTTCAGTAATGGGGGATCCAGTGTCTTCTCCATAGAGAAACGACTGACACCCACCAAGGCCTGAAGTGTGCCAGATGCTGCTCAGCATGTTCCGTCCTTCACCCAGACCCTTCACTGAGGCCCCAAGCCCCAGGACTGTATGTCTGGTAGAGGAGGAGAGCCTGTGCCAGAGAGTGACTGTCAATGCACATGGGTCCACACAGCTGGAAAAAGGCAGGAGTGAGGGCTCAACTCAAGTTCCTAGGTAGGATGGGAACCACTCCCACCCTGGTCCCTCGTTACTCCCATGGAGGGTCCAAGGCAGAGACAACCAAGCCCAGGACATGGCCTGAGAAATATCACTGCACCCTAAGCCTCTCACCAAAACCCTGCGCCGGCCGCAGAAAGGCTGCTCTTCGCAAGCAGGTGTCCTGGGAATCAAGGAAGCAGTGAAAATCCCCAGGAACACCTGTCTGCTAGAAGGGCACTCTGAGGGAAGCCTACCTTTCCGAAGAACCCGCTTCTTTGCACGAATGTCAGTTTCCAGCTCTGCTGCTCTGATATAAATCCTGACAGATTGTGGGAGATGACGGACAGCCTGGGCCACCACAGCCTTGGCTGTGTCCCCAGGCTGCAACCTGGCTGCTTCTAGCCAGACATCTTCACTCTGTGAGACAAGAGACAAGAGAAGTAAGGCTAAGGACAGGCTGGAAACAGGCACCTCTGAGCAGAACTTGGACCCCCCAGATTTTAATAAAGTCAATCAGTTCGATCTTAGTAACACCTGCACCAGAGCTCTCCCCATTATATATCACTCCAGAAGGGGATTACTATACGTCTGAGTGAGGGACACGTACATAACACTTAATGAAAAGAACACAATTCGCCCTGTAGGAAGTCCACAGACAAAGCAGAGACCACACGCCTGTCTAGGAAGTTCTGATTTGTGCCTGATGTCCTGGGGTAATTATTATGACCTCTTTCATTATCAAGAATATCCCAGTCTCAGCTGGGCATGATGGCTCACGCCTGTCATCCCAGTACTTAGGGAGGCCAAGAGAGAAGGACTGCTTGAGCCCAGACTGGGCAACATAGCAAGACCTTGTCTCTGCAAAAATTAAAAAAAAAAATTACCTGGGTATAGTGGCACACACCTGTAGTCCCAGCTACTTGGAAGGCTGAGTGGAAGGATCTCCTGAGGCCAGGAGGTCAAGGCTGCAGTGAGCCATGACTGCACCACTGCAAGAAAGGATCTCCTAAGCCCAGGGTCAAGACTACAGTAAACTATGATTGTGCCACTGTACTCCAGGCTAGCAACAGAGACCTTGACTCAAAAAAATTAAAATATAAGCTAGGCTCGGTGGCTCAGCCTGTAATCCCACGCCTTTGGGAGGCTGAGGTGAGTGGATTGCCTGAGCCCGCGGGTTCAAGACCCGCCTGGGCAGCAAGACCTCATCTCTACAATAAATCAAAAAATCAGCCGGGCGTGGTAGCGCATGCCTCTAATTCCGGCTGTTTGGAAGGCTGAAGCGGAAGGATTGCCGGAGCCCAGTAGGTCGAGGCTGCGGTGGCCGGGAGCGGCCACTGCACTCCAGTCTGGGCGAAAGAGTGAGACTCCAACTCAAAAAAAAAATTAAAATATATAAAAAAAGAATATCCTAGTCTGCACAATAAAGCACATGGGCACTTGGAAGGTCTCATAATACTTTTTAAAGCTTCTCTAATCATGCCACCTCCAGAAACAAAAGTACTAAAATGAGCTGGGCATGGGGGGTAATGCTTGTAATTCCAGCACTTTGGAAGACTGAGGTGGGAAGACTGCCTGAGGCCAGGAGTTTGAAACCAGCCTGGGCAACACAACCAGACTCATTTCCACAAAATTTTTTTTAAAATTAGCCAGGCATGGTACAGTCCCAGTCGCTCTGAAGGCTGAGACTGGAGCCCAAGAGTTTGAGGATGTAGTTAGCTATGATCTCAGGACATTCAATTCTAAAAACTAAAAATTTTTAAAGTGCTAAGGTGAGGCACAGTGATTCATGCCTGTAATCTCAACACTTTAGGAGGCCAAGGCGGGAGGACCACTTGAGTCCAGAAGTTCAAGAGCAGCCAAGGCAATACAGTGAGACCTCATCTCTTAAAAAAAAATTGTAGACAGGCGTAGCGGTGTGCACCTACAGTCCCAGCTACTCAGGATGCTGAGACAGACGGATCGCCTGAACCCAGGAAGTTGAGGTTGTGGTAAGCTGTGATTGTGGCTGAGTGAGACCCCAACTCAAAAAAAAGAAAAGTGCCAAAATATTTTCCTAAGAGTTACCACTAGCTTTTACATTTCTTACATTAGGTGAGCTAAGGAGCTAACCAGTTAGCTCTTTCTAGTTAAGATTAGCCTACTGTTAAATCAATTAGTGGCTCAGCCTTCATGCCATGTGAGCACAAGCAGGAAAAAACCCTTTCCCCTAGCCTGTCCTACTGTCTGTAGATTCAACACCCAAAGACAGAGTGATTAGCTCTAACTTGAGGTGCTTCCAAGAGGGACCCACAACAGTGCAGCCCTCCAGGAAATGCCTACAGCATGCCTCACCTTAGGGCACATCTCTGTCCCCTTCATAATAAGGTTTCGAGCCACCTGTAGTTTCCCAGTTACTTCTTCCAGGCGGGCTGATGCAATCCACGCTGGTGGGTGATGAGGGTTTGTCTCCCGAACAGACTTGAGGAGCAGTCGTGCCTTCTTGATGTCACTGCGAGGGTGAGAATGCACACAGCACTGGGTCACATGACAAGGATATGCCCAAGCCCAGAACAAAGGTGCCCACCTCTCAGACACAATGTACCAACTATCAAACCTGATGTCCCCAGGATACAAACCAACCCAAAGTTTTAGTCAGCACTATCCCAAGCCTGTTTCTCAGAACCAAAGTCCAGGTGAAATGAATGGGACACACTCAACAAGGTGCTCTCTAGCTCAGCACAGGCACAGACTTAGAATACAATGTGCCAAACATTTAAGTACACAATAAATGAACACAGAGATGCTTTAAATGGAAAAACAACTACTCCATTGTCTTTCTTGGAAAAACGAAAAACTATGTCGCATTTTGATTGTATACTTTCCAAATAAAATCCACAACATCCTAGGCAACCATAGTTTCCATCCCAACCCATCAATTCTGCAAAGCACTCACTCACTTGATGTCCCCTCCGTGGGTTGGGATCATAGAATTTAAATCCGTCAGATAGCCTTTGGGATCAACTACAGTCTGTCCACTCACCGAGTCAGACACCTGTGAGATAGGCCAAGCTGAGCGTCAGTTGGATGTGACCAGAAACATCCAAAACAAAGTACTTGGAGGTTTCCTAGAACCCCTTCCCGCAATCCTGACTGCCAGTGTGTAGTCAGGAGGAAAAGGAAGAAAGCAATCTTAGTTTCATTAAAAAAAAACAGTTTGTGATAATAATAATAAACAAACTTCTTCTAAATAGAAAAAACACTTATATTAAAAAATGACACTCTAGAACTCCCAGGAAATAAGCCTAAGTAACATAAAAAAGGTCTTTCTAAGAACAAATGAAACCCAGAAATCATAAAGTAAAACACTGGTAATTTCAACTAATTTTTAAAATTTGCTTATAGCAATAATTATACTATCTTTTTCAGTTGTGAGTTTTAAAATTACCATAATAAACAACAACAAAAAAACAAGTCAAAAATGGGCAGAGGACTTGAATAGACATTTCTCTAAAGAAGAAATACAAATGGTCAAAAAAATGCATGAAAAAATACCCAACATCATTAATCATTAGGGAAATGCAAATATGCATAAAAAGCACAATGAAGACTACCTCATGTCCATGAGAATAGGTGTTTTTGAGGGGAAAAAAGGGCAAGGAAATAAGTGCTGGCAAGAAAGTGGAGAAGCTGCAACTACCCTTGTACACCGTTGCTAGAAATGTAAAACGGTGCAGCTGCTGACAGCAGGTTCTAAATAATTCTTATTAAACATAAAATCACTATATATTCCAGCAATTCCACTCCTAGGTATATACCCAAAAGAATTGAAGCCAGGTGCGGTGGTTCAACCTGTCATCCCAGCACTTTGGGAGGCTGAGAAGAGAGCATCGCTTGAGCCCAGGAGTTTGAGACCAGCCTAGGCAACATAGCAAAACCCACTTCTACAAAAAATGTTTTAAAAATTAGCCAGGTGTGGTAGTACAGGCTTGTAGTCTCAGCTTGTGGTGAGCCATGACCATGACACTGTACTCCAGCCTGGGTGACAGATTGAGACCCCAACTTAAAAAAAAAAAAAAAAAAAAGGTGGAAGCAGCCGAAGTGTCCACTGAGAATAAATGCATAAGCAAATGTGGTATATACAGTACAGTGAATATTCAGCCTTACATAAGATGGAAATTCTGACACATGCTACAATGTGAATGAAACTCGAGGACATCATAGCTAACTGAAAAAAGTCAGTCACAAAAAGATAAACACATGTGATTCTACTCATGTGAGGTACACAGAACAGTGAGATCCACAGAAAGAGAAAGTAGACTGGTGGGCAAGGGGATGGGGATGGGGTAGTGGCAAGTCAGAGTTCAATGGGTGCAGAGTTTCAGTTTGAGAAGATAAAGAATTCTGGATATGAATGGAGGTGATGGTTGCATAACAACATGAACATATATCATGAACATACATAAAAACGATTAAAATGGTAAATATTGTGCTATATATATTTTGCCACAAAAAAATTACCATGATAAAGTTTATTGTTTTTTGAGTTGGAGTCTCATTCTGTCATGCAGGCTGGAGTGCAGTGGCATGCTCACAGCCACCACAGCCTCAACCTGCTGTGATCCTTCCACCTCAGCTTTCCAAATAGCTGGAACTACAGGCACATGCCACCATGCGCGGCTAATTTTTTTATTTATTGTAGAGATGAGGTCTTGCCAAGTTGCCCAGGCTGGTCTTGAACCCATGGTCTCAGGCAATTCTCTCACCTCAGCCTCCTAAAGTGCTGGGATTATAGGTGTGAGCCACTGCGTCTGACCAATAAAGTTTTTTTTAAAGAAAATATATCTGACTAGGCCCAGTGGCTCATGCTTGTAATTCCAGCACTTTAGGAGGTAGAGATAGGAGGACTGCTTGAGTCAAGGAATTTGAGATCAGCCTATGTAACATAGCGAGATCCTATCTCTACAAAAAAATTTAAAAATTAGCCAGACATGGTGGCTCATACCTGTAGTCCAGCTACTTGGGAGGCTGAAGTGGAAGGATCACGGGCCCAGGAGGTCAAGGCTGAGATGAGTCATGATCATGCCACCACACTTCAATATAGGTGACAGAGTGAGACCCCAACTCAAAAAAATAAAAAATTTAAAAAACTTCTATATTCTAAACAAGGCTAACAGAGAAAATAACAGTCACATGCAACATAAATGGCAATCACGTTAAAACAAACCTAACAAGCCAGGTGTAGTGGTTCATGCCTATAATTTCAACACTTTGGGAAGCGGAGGCGTGAGGATTGACTGAGCCCAGGGGTTCAAGACTAGCCTGGGCAAATCGGCAAGACTTCATCTCTACAATAAATATATAAAAAAAAGCTGGGCTCGGTGGCTCAGCCTGTAATCCCGCGCCTTGGGAGGCTGAGGTGAGTGGACTGCCTGAGCCCATGGGTTCGAGACCCGCCTGGGCAACTTGGTGAGACTTCATCTCTACAATAAATAAAAAAATTAGCTGGGTGTGGTAGCGCGCGCCTGTAATTCCAGCTACTCGGAAGGCTGAAGCGGAAGGATCGCCGGAGCCCAGCAGGTTGAGGCTGCAGTGGCCGGGAGTGGCCACTGCACTCCAGTCTGGACGACAGAGTGAGACTCCAACTCAAAAAAAAAAAAAAATTAGCCAGGCATGGTGGCATGCACCTGTGGTTCTAGCTACTTGGAAAGCTGAGGTGAAAGGGTCACCTGAGCCCAGCAAGGTCAAGCCTGGGTGACAGCAAGACTCCAACTCAAAAAACAAAACAAAACAAAACAAAAAACTAACAAAGAAATGGGTAAGCAACAAAAGAGGCATTTCCTACAACTACCAGAGGCTATATCATACATGAAAAGATATTTATCTTTACCACTAATAAAAATACAAATTACACAGAGGTTCGTTGGGGTAGGAGAAAGGGACACTGCTTCTCAGATGACCTCCCTCTGACTCAGGAGTGCCAGATGCCAAGGATGTAATCACACAGGCACTCTTACCCAGTGTCAATGAGCATGAAATAAAACATTCTGAAAGGTAATTTGGTATTAAGTAAAAAATACTCATCCAACAATTCCACTTCAAAAATATGACAGAATTTTTACTTAAATGTACAAAGACAGAAGCATCCCCACAGATTGCAATAGTAGAAGTAGAAACAACCCAAAGGTCCGCCGCAGACTAAATTATGATTTACATGGTCAGATGTAAACAATGAACCACTCTCCAATTTATAAAGTATAGACACACATCTAGTAACACAAAAATGTGTGCAATTTTTTAAAGCAGTGAGTTATTGGTTTTTACTATAAAGCACAGTAACAGATCAAGTGAAATTTTAAGGTTTTCCACTGCACAAAACAGTAATGGCTGAACAGATTATTATACTACTTTTCTCTACTTCTAAGGTATGTGTATGCAATTATTCCCTAAATAATTTTGAAAAGAAGCTCCCACTCAGCACCTCTACCTCGTCCACCAGGAGTAACCTCTATAACATGTAGCTCTGATCATCTGTGAACAGATATACACAAATGGAAAATCATACATACCACTCTGTAACTGGTTTTTTTTTTTTTTTTTGAACTAGAGTCTCACTCTGTTGCCCAGGCTGGAGTACAGTGGCACACTAACAGCCACCACAGCCTCGACCTGCTGGGCTCAGGCAATCCTTCCACCTCAGCCATCCAAGTAGCTGAAACTACAGGTGTGCACCACCACACCTGGCTAAATTTTTATTTATTGTAGAGATGAGGTCTCGCCACGTTGCTCAGGTTGGTCTTGAATCTGTGGGCTCAGGCAATCCTTGCGCCTCTGCCTCCCAAAGTGCTGGGATTATAGGTGTGAGCCACCAACCGCAGCCTGCAACTGATTTTCATGTGCATATTTTCTCCAGTTTGTTGGTTCTTTTGACTTTATAGTGTTTTTTTCTTTTCTTTTTATTTTCTTGAGTTAGAGTCTCGCTCTGTCACCCAGGCTGGAGTACAGTGGCATACTCATGGCCACCACAGCCTTGACCTGCTAAGCTCAGGCAATCTTTCCACCTCACCCTTCCAAGTAGCTAGAACTACAGGCATGCACCAAGAATCAGGGTCTCAGTCTGTCACCCAGGCAGAAGTATAGTGACACTATCACAGCCCACTGCAGCCTCAAATTCCTGGACTCAAGCAATTCTCCCATCTCAGCCTCCCAAGTCGCTGGGACCACAGGTACATGCCACCATGCCCAGTTAATGTTTTTTTATTTTTTGTAGAGACAAGGTTTCACTATATTGTCCAGGTTGGTCTCAAACATCTAGGCTCAAGCAATGCTCCCACCTTGGCCTCCCAAAGTGCTGGAATTATAGGTTTGAGCCACTGTACCCAGTCTTACACAAGTCTGTCAGGCACTCTGGCTTACACCTGTAATCCTAGCACTTTGGGAAACCGAGGTGGGAGAATCACTTGAGCCCATGAGTTTAAGACAAGCCTGGGCAACACAGTGCAGCCTCGACCCGCTGGGCTCATGTGATCCTTCCACTTCAGCCTTCCAAGTAGCTGGAACCACAGGCGCACTCCACCACAACCAGCTGATTTTTTAAATTTATTGTAGAGACAAGGTCTTACCAAGTGGTCTGGGCTGGTCTTACACCTGCAGGCTCAGGCAATCCTCTCACCTCAGCCTCCCAAAGCACTGGGATGACAGGCTTGAGTCACTACGCCCAGCCAAGAGACCTTGTCTCTATTTAAAAAATTACAAACATTAGCCAGGCATGGTGATACGCGCCTGTAGTCCCAGCTACTGGGAAGACTGAAGTGGAGGGATCACCTGAGTCCAAGAACAGGAGGCTGCAGTGAGCTGGGATTGTGCCACTGCACTCTAGCCTGGGCAACAGAGTAAGACCTCGTCTCAAAAAAAAAAAAAAGTCTTATAATGTCTATGTGCACAAATCTGAAAGTATTCTCCTTCAGTTTCTGATGTGCCATGTCAGAATCAGAGGACATTCTCGACATCACCAGGATCTAGCATCCAGTTTCTAGAGTGGAGCACATGTTCCCTGCAGGGTCACATAACAATTTGCTGAGGCGCATCCTGCCAGAACAGAATCCTGATCACTCTTTTGTTATGGGCCAGGAGATCTTATATTATCACAGTCTGCTTATCTCATAATAATGCACTTACAAAGGATGAAATGTTCACATTTCTGTTTTGAATTTGTTGGCTTTTTTAAAAAAAAAAAAAAACAAGCATGTTAGTTTTATTTTTTTTTAATTTTTTTGTTTGAGTTGGAGTCTCACTCTGTCACCTAGACTGGAATGCAGTGGCACACTCCTGGCCACTGCAGCCTCGACCTGTTGGGTTCCAGTGATCCTTCCACCTCAGCCTTCCAAGTAGCTGGAACTACAGGCACACACTACTACGCCTGGCTAATTTTTTGATTTATTGTAGAGATGAGGTCTCACCAAGTTGCCCAGGTGGGTCTCGAACCCATGGGCTCAGGCAATCCACTCACCTCAGCCTCCCAAGGCATGGGATTATAGGCTGAGCCACCGAGCCCGGCCATGTTAGTTTTATAACCAGGAAACAAACATGTTTAAATGCCATCTGTAGGAAAATGCTGCAAGATATAAACTCTCACCTGGCTCAGCCTCATGTCCATCAGGGTGTTCCTCGCTTGGCCAATTTTCCTCATGTCCAGCTCACCTGTGCCAGGCGTCATCAATCCTGGTGTCATTCCACCTGGGTATGGAGTGTTCAGACCACCTGGATAGGGTGTGTTAAGACCTCCAAATTGCTGGAGGGATGGGAAGGGAGAATAATATGATAGCCTGCATTTCATGCTGAAGAATTTTACTATCTCTGCAATCTTTCCACTATGGTTTGACGCATGCACAGTTATACAGACAGACGGAGTCCCAGCACAGCCACAAGCCACAGAAGTTCCGACCTAATCTGATGTCCCCCCATTCCTGCCACTCATCTGCCTAACAAGACTGAAGGAGCCCCATTCGCCTTCTTCTCAGATGCTCACAGTTTGTCGGGGATCCACTGAGGTATGGTTCTCTCCAGTCTGCAAATGCTTGGCAAAAAAACTGTCAGGAACAGGGGTCAGCTTCTCATAGCGTGGGTTACGCTGACGTTTATTCCTAGCATCGCCAACCTCCGGGATGCTCAGCCACTCCTCTTCTGTGACTTCTGCCAACTTCCTCTGGAAACATCCAGCCCCAGAACACATTAATTCTCTGGCAGAATTCACATGTACAGGTAGAACCATGCTCTCCCTCACCCCTAGCCTCTGGATCACCATGCCTCCGAAAGGATTTTGATGCAGAGTTGGTTTTCTACTTCACTTAGAAAAATAAATTTATCAGAACTGCTCAAATTCACTAAAATGTAAATTACTCTGTCAATGCCCAGAGGATATAATTTAGAAAACTTTATGTATAAGTGGAGTCACAGTTATAAAGAATATAAGTTCATTTGTTCCACCTTCTACGGTAGGGAGAGGATAGGGTTTTCCTTACATATATATACACATAACACACTGAAACAAGAACCTTCTTCTTTTAATTAGTCTCTGAATTAAATGAAAAGCAAGTTAGTCAAGTCTCAACAATTCCACACTAGAGCAGGCTGACTCTCTGCTGGTTAGATTACGTGCATTAGAAACATGTCATTCCAGCCGGGCTCGGTGGCTCAGCCTGTAATCCCGCGCTTTGGGAGGCTGAGGTGAGTGGATTGCCTGAGCCCGCGGGTTCGAGACCCGCCTGGGCAACTTGGCGAGACCTCATCTCTACAGTAAATTAAAAAATCAGCTGGACATGGCAGCACATGCCTGTAATTCCGGCTACTCGGAAGGCTGAGACGAAAGAATCGCCAGAGCCCAGCAGGTTGAGGCTGCAGTGGCCAGGGGCAGTCACTGCACTCCAGTCTGGGCGACAGAGTGAGACTCCAACTCAAAAAAAAAAAGAAACATGTCATTCCATTTGCTCACTTTGAGATCTGAGAATTGCTGCTGGATTTTGGGGCGTTCCATACGGTACTTCTCGATTTCTTCTTTCTCCCTTTGCTCCCTAGGAAATAAAATACATGCACACACATGTGCATACTGGACATCCATTCTGAAACAAAGCTGCTTTATCATACATCTTAATTGCAAAAAAGAACAATTCCACACTCTCAGCAACTAAATCTATGTATATTAAGGTAGCTATGGATACATTCATAAATCTAGTAACTCAATTATCTATCAAATGAAAACATGCAATTCACCAAAATAAAAACAAGCTCTCTTATTTTGATTTAAACACTTCCATTAGAACATGAGTATATTCACTGCCTAAAAATTCACAAAATCCCAAAGGTAGAGCCATCCTATGAACACTCAATCAGAAGGAAAACTGAAATACTGTTCTAGTCACCCACCAAGCCCCTCTACCTAACTCATCCATCGTTGCTCCCCTCTCTTTCAAGTAAATAGCTTACCACTAACAGTCAACAAGCCCTCATTCAACTTCACAGCTCCAACTGCCAGTACTAACTGCATCAGTACCCACGTAGCTGTTCCTCAGGGAACAATGTAAAGCAAACCACAAGTGCTGACACTGTGTGCGGATATGGTGTTCACTGCACTCTTCTTCCTACTTGTTTGTATTATAAAAATTAACAGAATAAAAGGTTTAACAGAGTGTCCGTGTCACCTCCTCTTTTTAAAAGTGAATTAGTCCCAAAGGATTGAAATAAAATCCGTAAAAATGCAAGGCCAGGCACAGTGGCTCATGCCTATAACTCCAGGCATGGAATTTGGAAAGCCAATGTGGGAGGATCACTTGAGGCCAGGAATTCCAGACCAGACTGGGTAACATAGTAAAATCATGTGTCTGAAAAAAAAAAAAAAATTTGTTTTTTATTTTTTGTGAGTGGGCGTCTCACTCTATCATCCAGGCTGGAGTGCAGTGGCATGCTCACGGCAACCACAGCCTTGACCTGCTGGGCTCAGGCAATCCTTCCACCTCAGCCTTCCAAACAGCTAGAACCAGGCATGCACCACACCTGGCTAATTTTTTTTATTTATTGTGGAGACAAGGTCTTGCCAAGTTGCCCGGGCTGGTCTCAAACTCCTGGGCTCAGGCTAGTCTCTCACTCTGCCTCCCAAAGTGCTGGGATTACAGGCGTGAGCCACCACGCCTAGCCAAAAAAAAAAAAATTTGTTTTTAATTAGCTGAGCATGGTTCACGCCCGTAGTCCCAGCTACTCAGCAGTGGAAGGATTACTTGAGCCCAGAAGGTTGAGGCTGCAGTTAGTTATGACCGCACCACTGCACTCCAGCTGGGCAACAGAGTGAGACCTTGTTGCTACAAAAAAAAAAAAAAAAAATTAAAAAAATAAATAAAATAAATAAAATGCAAAACTGTTCACACTTAATTACTATAGGTATGAATTTATGCACATTGACTTAAAAAAAAAAGTCCCAAAAGAACTGTTATTTCACTTTTTTTTTTTTTTTTTGAGTCAGAGTCTCGCCAAGTTGCCCAGGCTGGTTTTTGAACCCCTGGACTCAGGCAATCCTCTCTCCTCGGCTTCCCAAAGTGCTGAGATTATAGGCATGAGTCACCACACCTGGCTATTACACTCTTTTAAAATGATCTCGAAAACATAAAAAATTCTACATATATCATAGGAAGTTACAAAATCACATGAATAAAAAGAACAGAAACCGGGCTCGGTGGCTCAGCCTGTAATCCCACACCTTTGGGAGGCTAAGGTGAGTGGATTGCCTGAGCCAGCGGGTTTGAGACCCACCTGGGCAACTTGGCAAGACCTCATCTCTACAATAAATCAAAAATTAGCCAGGCGTGGTAGCGCGCGCCTGTAGTTCCAGCTACTCGGAAGGCTGAGACGGAAGGATCACCAGAGCCCAGCAGGTCGAGGCTGCAGTGGCCGGGAGCGGCCATTGCACTCCAGTCTGGGTGACAGAGTGAGAATCCAAATCAAAAAAAAAAAGAACAGAAAGAAGAAAATGAGTCAAAATGTTACCTGTTACTTTCTGGGCTTATGAGTAAATGTTATGCTGTTACCTATATTTAATCTCATTTTCCCCAATATTCTTTTTTTGTATTTTTTTTTTTGAGTCAGAGTCTCACTCTGTCACCCAGACTAGAGTGCACTGGCCACTCCCGGCCACCGCAGCCTCGACCTGCTGGGCTCCGGCGATCCTTCCACCTCAGCCTTCCAAGTAGCTGGAACTACAGGCGCGCGCTATCACACCCGGCTTGGTTTTGATTTATTGTCGAGATGAGGTCTCGCCAAGTTGCCCAAGTGGGTCTCAAACCCACGGGCTCAGGCAATCCACTCACCTCAGCCTCTCAAGGCGCAGGATTACAGGCTGAGCCACCAAGCCCGGCTTCCCAATATTCTATAATAAGAATGTACTCTTTTTACAGGAAGAAAATATTAAAATATTACAATACAATATGTTATTTCACTTTGTAATATAGCGTGGTCACAAATTTCCCTAGAACAAGGACAGGGAGCTCAGGAAGCGGCCATACCCACTGGTACACTGACATCACACCAATATGACACGCTGTTGAACTAGAGCTCAGAACAAGATGCCACCTTGGAGTTCCACAGAGAAAACACAAAGGACTTGCAGAGGCACAGTCCAACCTCTAGCAGGGAACCCGGGGATAGAACGCTCACCCCAGCTAGCATCTCAGCGAACTCCTCCCTCAGTCTGTTCCCTCAAGCTCCCTGTGGTCTGAACTTCCCAAGGTTGTCACAACACTAACATGTGGAACAACCTCCCAAACCACAACCACCTTCCCACAAGTATTTAGGTGCTCATTTGCCATCTTTAATTCATTTCCAAATTACTTAACATAGACTAATCAACACCAGGTCCATTTCAAAAATGGAAACCCAAATGTAAAGTCAAAGTAATCCCCCAAATTCTGTTGATTTCTGGAAAGCCAGACCCAACGTTCTTAAGCTCTCCGCTCCAGTCCCCAGGCCTTCAGGCTGTTCTGCAACAATCCAGCACTAGTCCAAATGGGGCTGCCATAGCCTGAAACCCACATGGCCGCAAAACTGAGCAGACACACATACTATTTTTATAACTTTTCTCCAAATATAAAAGTCAAAACAAATGTTTTTTAAAAAGTTGATAAACACTATGAAAGGTAGCAATTTGTTTTACCTCCTCTCTTTTCTTCTTTCATCCATCCTTTTATCCAGGGCTGCATAAATAGCATCTGCTTCCTCATCATCTTTTTCATAAGGCCCGCTTGAGAAGAGGCTCCCAGCATAGCCATTAAACTGAGAACCAAACAACATACGTAGAGGGGTCAGCTTTTCCTCAAGCACAATCACCACTAG
The DNA here is from genome assembly GCA_027257055.1 of Cephalopachus bancanus. Taxonomy (NCBI): domain Eukaryota; kingdom Metazoa; phylum Chordata; class Mammalia; order Primates; family Tarsiidae; genus Cephalopachus; species Cephalopachus bancanus. The sequence goes on from JAPVLO010000007.1 coordinate 3,100,580, forward strand.
CAGTAACAGAAAACATCTCCACTTAAAAAATACTTGCTGAATTGTTTTTTGCAGCCAATAAACCCAAATTAAGAGATAGTCCACAACATAACAGATCAGTACTCTTCAAGTGTCAAGAGCATGAAAGATAAAGGAGCCATTCCAACTGGAAGAGACCAGGGAGACATGGCAAGCTGCAAGGGGTATCCTGGACTGTAAAAAGACATTCATGGAAAAACTGGTGAAATTCAAATAAAATTCATCATTAGTTAATAGTACTGCATCAATGGTAATTTCCTGGTTCCAATAATTGGGCTAAGATCATGTAAGATGGGGGAAAGCTTAAAGAAAGTTATGCAGAAACTTTTTTTTTTTTAATTGGAGTCTCACTCTGTCGCCCAGGCTAGAGGATAGTGGCACATTCACGGCCACCCCAGCATCAACCTGCTGGGCTCTGGCAATCCTTCCGCCTCAGTCTTCCAAGTAGCTGGAACTACAAGCACGTACTACCACGCCCGGCTAATTTTTAAACAATTTATTGTAGAGACAAGGTCTTGCTAAGTTGTCCGCAGGCTCAGGCAATCCACTCGCTTAGGCCGCCCAAAGTGCAGGATTACAGGTTGAGCCACCAAGTCCGGCCATGAATTTTTAAAAAAATTTTTGGGACCAGGCTCGGTGACTCAGCCTGTAATCCTAGCACGTTGGGAGGCTGAGGTGAGTGGACTGCCTGAGCCCACAGGTTCGAGACCCACCTGGGCAACTTGGTGAGACCTCGACTCTACAATAAATCAAAAATTAGCCGGGTGTGGTAGCACGCACCTGCAGTTCCAGCTACTTGGAAGGCTGAGGCGGAAGGATTGCCAGAGCTCAGCAGGTTGAGACTGCGGTGGCCAGGAGTGTGCCATTGCTCTTCAGTCTGGGCAACAGAGTGAGACTCCAACTCAAAAAAAAAAAAAAAAATTGGGGGGGGCGGTACATCTTTTGCAAACTACTACAAATTTAAACTTATTTCATTATTATTTTAACATTATTTTAAAAATCTTTTCCTCAGAGAAAAAAATGTCATCTGCTAGAAGATATTTAAGTAAAGAAAAGTTCAACTGATTGAAAACCAATTAGCTAAGAGAGTGAGTATTAAAGCTAATAAAAGCAAATATTATCACCAATTCCACTTAAGTTTTCATAATTAAAGATTTGCCAAGGCAGTGGTTCTACCATTTGCAAGTACATCTCTTTGACAAGACAAAAAGTACACATTTTTCACTATTTTTGCTGCTTTCCCTCACACTCTGCTAAAGAAGTCTCATGAGCCAGGTGTGGTGGCTCACGCCTGTCATCCCAGCACTTTGGGAGGCGAAGACGAGAGGACTGCCTGAGCCCAGGGGTTCAAGACCAGTGTGAGCAACATAGCAAGACCTTGTCTCTACAATAAGTCAAAAAATTAGCTGAGTGTGATGGCACACGTCTGTGGTTCCAGCTACCTGGAAGGCTGAGGCGGAAGGATTGCCTGAGACCAGCAGGTTGATGCTGCAATGGCTGTGAGTGGGCCCCTGTACTTCAGCCTGGGCAATAGAACAAGACTCTGACTCAAAAAAAAGTCCCAGCCAGACTCGGTGGCTCAGCCTGTAATCCTGCACGCTTTGGGAGGCCAAGGTGAGTGGACTGCCTGAGCCCGCAGGTTCGAGACCCGCCTGGGCAACTTGGCGAGACCTCATCTCTACAATAAATCAAAAAATTAGCCCGGCGTGGTAGCACACGCCTATAGTTCCAGCTACTTGGAAGGCTGAGGCGGAAGGATCGCCGGAGCCCAGCAGGTCGAGGCTGCGGTGGCCAGGAGCGGCCACTGCACTCTAGTCTGGGCGACGGAGTGAGACTCCAACTCAAAAAAAAAAAAGTCCCATGAATAGCTGGAATGTTAAATGCACAAGCCCCTGTAAGCTGCTGATCACAGACGCCAGCCAGGTTGGGAAGCTGGTCAGCCCTTCTGGAGACCAGTGAGAGGAGCCCAGAAGCCCAACACAAGTTACCTCGTCATAGTTGGTATCATTCAGATCCTCATCATCATCATCGGCAGCCTGGTTCTTCTTCATCTGGTCCCCAACGGTTCTCTTGCCTGGTGGAGCATGGCGATCATCCACAGGGTCATTTGCATCGCGGGCTGGCCCAATGTCTGACCGGGTAGTGAAGCCAGTGGCACTACAAGAGAACCCCAAGATGCCCATTATCTGGGTGACCCTATGCCTGTGCTCTCTCCTCTACCCCCTGTCATCACTTAAAAACATCTCTTCTGGCCGGGTTCGGTGGCTCAGCCTGTAATCCCAGCACTTTGGGAGGCCGTGGGTTCGGGACCAGCCCAGGCAACTTGGCAAGACCTCATCTCTACAATAAATCAAAAAACTAGCCGGGCATGGTGGCACACACCTGTAGTTCCAGCTACTTGGAAGGTTGAGGTGGAAGGAATGCTGGAGCCCAGCAGGTAGATGCTGGGGTAGTCGGGAGTATGGCACTGCACTCCAGCCAGGCAACAGAGTAAGACTCCAATTCAAAAAAAACAAAATCTCTTCTTCTAAACCTCTGGGAAATCTCCACAGATCCTGGTGACAATGAACTGCACTCTCAAATATTCCTGGTCTTCTCTGCTCATCTGAGCATTTCAACCATGTTGAAGTTACCCAGGCAATCTCTCTCCACCCCAAGGCTCCAATCATCTCCTCCTCCACATCCAATCAGGGCTTCAAACCCAACTTGGCCCAAACTGAGCTCCTCTCTTGTGCCCACCCTACAGCTGCTCTGGGCTGTTCAGGTGTTGAAGACAGCATTCTGGCATCCCAGGTACTGAGGCAGGCACCATGACATCATCTTCACCTCCCTCTCCCACCTTGTCCATCTTGTCTGCTCCCAACACTAATGAGTCTACCTTTAAAATTTCTCCTCACAGACCATGACTCCCACCGCAGCTTGGAACCCAGTCAGCCACTTCTGCCTCTAGCCTTCCTCTACTTCAACCCATGTTCTGCCGGATGAGTCTTCCCAAAGCACAGCTCTAAGAATTTTGAAGTGTCACCGTCTTTCCATGTCTCCAGGAGCTCTAGCCTGACTTTCAAGGTCCCTCAGACTTCCTGCAGCTCTATTCCATTTGCTGCACATTCCACTCAGACTGGACTCCTTGTTCCCTGGTCTTCCTCCCTGACTCAGCTTTTTTTAACTACCCACACACCAAATGTCTGTGTCTCTTCTACCCTTGCCATATTTCTACACCCCTAAATCCAGCTCTCCCTCTAAATTAGGCTCAAATGCTACACTCCACTGAGCATCCCTGATCTCTAGAACCCGAGCTCTAAATCTGTTTTCTTTATGTACAAACTTATGCTAACAGCAAACCTAGTAAACTGTAGGTACTCTGAAGACGGTGTCAATATCTGAGTCTAGCATGTACCCCATGGATTCTAATATAATACTATCACTAAAAGCCCAACTGTTTAACAAATAAATAACCAAATAGGATGATAATGACTGCTCATGTATTCAACACCATACGGAGGTCACCTGCGCGGCAGGCAAAGGGGACCCAAGGCACAAGTCCCACAGATGCCATCCTTGCCCCCAGGGAACTAAGGGTTTGAACAGCACGGGGTGACCAACAACACGGGAAAGAACGAGGCACTATGAGCAGTCACACAGAGGAATCCAGCCCAGACTTTAGGCAAAGGATCAGTCGGCTTAAGGAGGTGGGAGGATGGTCACGTGTCCCACGTCTCAACTGAGGTCCCCTACCCTCCCTGCAGACCTGCATCCGGCGCCACCACCCACCCGCAGACGCCAGCCTGGGGCTCAGAGCCGCGTCGGCCGGGAGTCTGCCCCGCCCCCAGAGCCCACGGCTTCCCACAGAGATGAGCCACACCGCCCGCGTCGGTCAGGCGGAGGCCCCAGGCCCGCCCCCGGCGCAGCCCGCCTCACCCCCGGCCCAGCCCCGGCACGTAGCCGAGCGGCGCGGGCATGCCCAGGAACGGCTTCTTCTTCTTGTTCATGGCGGTGGTGGCGCCCAAGCCCAGAAGCGACGAGGCCGCGGCTGAGACGGAAGCGCAGGAACGTCCGAGGCGCTGGCGCCGCAGGTCCCAAGTCGCCGCCGCCGGGAGGGTCGGGCCTGCGCGTCACCCGCGCCCCGGAAGCAGAGCGCACCGCCCGCCTACCCTGGCTCCCGGGCGGAAGTCCCGGCACTACGCTCCCGACGACTTCCGGCCGCGGCGGCGCGGCGGGGCGCGGGGGCGCGTGCGCGGAGCCTCATACCCGTGGCGAGGTCCGCGGGGTCATCAGGCCGCGTCACTCCAAGTCCCCGGGGGGGCACCCTTCTCGAGTGCTGTGATGCATTCCCGGGGGGGACCTCCTGTGCCAATAGGGCCCGTGGGTCCCTCCCTCCCTCCCTAGACCGACCCCGCCGCCCCCCCGTCCTTCCCGTGGTCCTGGCCCCTCAATCCCCGATACCTTGGAGTGGAGGTGCACACTGCCCAGTCGTGGAGGGCGCGTGTGCTGTGGGTGTGTGTGCATATGACTGCCCTGCGCTTTTAGCACTTAGGGTCTTGCGCTGCAATTCGGGCACCTGTCCCTGGTGGTCACCACAGTGCCTCCAGCTGAACTACAAACCCTACCCATGCCCCCTACGTGTCTTGAGTATTCTACTGAGGGTAGGAGCCCAGCCACATATCTGGCTCCTGGAGAGCTGACTGGCAATAAATGCAGCAGACGTCGGGAGCCCGTCAGTAGTCAGCATGTGAACTTGGCTGTCCCAAGCATGTGGAGGAATCCTGTGCGTTTTCATGGGGTGAATGCACAGGTCAAATCATATGTGTTCGTGTTCTGGGTGCACACGCATGACTGTACTCCCTGCATGCTTTCTGCATGTCAGTGTGCAGCTCTGCTCCTTAGCTGTGAGACACTATCCAACCCCACACACACCTGGGAGGGCACCCAGGCTCTCACGCAGAGCAAGCAGGACTCAGCAGGTTGCAAGCCTGGCCTGCTGGTCCGGGCGGCTACGTTTTCCCTACCCCAGCCCACCCCGGCACTTCTTACCGGGTTCTGGAGCAAACACATCCCTCCTGCCTGCCACATATACAGCCTCATTGGCGTTCTTCTCTCCCATCCCCAGCCAAACCCCTTTCAGTTACTGAGCACCGTGCCAGGGCACTGAGCCCGATTCTGGGGCTGCAGAGGGAAAGGAGAGCCACCCTGGAGTTCACAGTGTGGTGCGAGGGAGGAAGCCGGTGCACATTTGAGGGAGAAACCTGGGAGCTCTGGACAATGCAGGAATAAACGCGCGAGTGAGTAAATTAGTGAGGTAGGAGAATGGGTGAAGTGTGCGTATGGGAGGGGGCGACCCAGCCCTTGGCCTGGACTCCGGCGGGTAGAAGGCACTAGCAGAGGGTGGATGTGCCCGCCGTACTCCCACCCCACCGCAGAGAACCCCGGCAGGTGCACCGGCGACGCTCGTCCGCGGAGCCGTGCCAGGTGCGCAGGACGCCCTGCGCGCCAGCCGCCACCCTCTGCACACGCAAGCCCGCGCGCCGCCGCCACCTCGGGGTTCCCGGAGCGCGCCCAGCTTGCAGGGCTCGGCGGCAGGTGCTCGCCGCGCAGACTCGCGGGCCGTGGGGACCGGTTCGGGCGCGGGCCGGCGGGGCGGGGAGGGGCGGGGCGGCGGCGCGCGTTCCCCGCCTGCCACACCGGCCGCCTGCGCTCAGCGAGGGGCGTGTGCGCGGGCCCGGTCCCCGCGGGCCCCATGTTCACCGAGCTGAGGTCCAAGCTGAGCCCCCGCGAGGTCGCGCCGGGGCTGTGCGCCCGGGCTTCGGGGAGCACCGGGATGTGGACGGTGAGCGGGACTGGACTGGGCGCGGGGGTACCGCGGGCAGGGTCCTTGGAGACCGGGAGGCACGGGGGCGGGGCCCGGCCGGCTTCGAGCGGCGGCAGCGGGGAATGCTGGGGCCGTCCGGGCCCATGGGGTCCCCGTGGCCTTTGTCCTGCTCTGGGGAGCTGCCGGGTTCAGACCTCAGGGGTCAGCGCGCCCTTGGCCTGGGGTGAGGGGTGACAGTCTCCTGTCTCCAGCCTGGCTCCACACTCAGGTCACCTTTTCCTTGGCACGGAGAAGACCTTCCCCACCCTTTGCAGTGGGGCCGAGAGGGAGTCGAAGTCACAGCCTGGCCCGGGCGTCCCCGCCCCACTTCCTTCTGGAATCCTGACGTTGGGGCTGGAACGGACCGACAGACTGACTGACGGGGCCTCCCCTCCTTCCCCTCCCTGGAGTGCGACAGGAAATGGGCGGGACCCGGCTGGCCCGGCAGGTGCGGGAGATGCGGGCGGGAAAGGAGTCCAGCTGATTCGCGGCGCCTCCTGCCCAGCCCTGCGGCTAAGGCCCTACGAACCCCTGAGACCACCGCGCCTGTCCGCTGGGAGGTGCGGACTTGAAATAAGTCTTTTCCCATGATACTGAAGGCCACATCGGGGCGGTAGCTCATGGGCCACGTCCTCTGCTGACCATGGATTTCAAATTTAGTCACCTGGAGTCTGGTTCCTGAAAGCTGCAAGAATAGAGAGGGGAATGTTAAGTACCCAGAAGTTCTAAGGGGTGGAAGAACAGGGAAGGAGGGTGTGAGTTTCCCCATTCCTCAGACCTCCTAGACACATCATCAAGTCCTGTGCCAGTGTGGAGTGAGTGGCTGTGTCTGAGGGAGGGAGAGAGGAAGGGAGGGTGGGTATCTCACCCTACTGCTGAGTGGAGGGCAGGGGAGAAGGGCACAGGCATGGGAATCTCGCCCTACCCTACTGAGTTAGGGCCTGGATGCTGTAAAGATGGGAATGAGTCTGCACCCACCTTCCTGTCTCCCCCCCCCAGACTGTTGCTTTGCAGACACCATATAGAGTCTCCATTTGTTCATTCACTGTGTTTGTGGGGTACCTCTTGTGTACCCAGACCTGGGCAAGGCAAGAGAAGCCCACCCTGGATGGGAGTGTCCCGCTAGGTGTCTGCCCCCAAGACTCATGTGAGCAGTCCCTAGAAATAAGGATAAAACTAAAATATACGGGCTGAGTACAGTGGTTCACGCCTATAATCCCAGCACTTTGGGAGGCCAAGGTGAGAGGCTTTTCTGAGCCCACAAGTTCAATATCAGCCTGGGCAACTCGGTGAGACCTCTACAATAAATCACAAAATTAGCTGGATATGGTGGTACGTACATGTAGTTCCAGCTACTTGGAAGGCTGAGGCGGAAGGATCACCTGAGCTCAGCAGGTCAAGGCTGTGGTAGCCATGAGCGTGCCACTGCACTCCAGCCTGGGCGACAGAGTGAGACTCCAACTACAAAAAACAAAAACAAAAATCACTAAAATGTAGCGAGTATAGTAGAGTTGGTGTGAGACAAGAATGCCCAGGGCATCCCACAGTACCTGAGTACATGGCTGACCCCAAGTATGTGTGCTAAGTAGCCTTTGCCCAGTGAGTTCTCCCCATTCATACAAAGCTGTACTGGGCCCCGCGGACCCTCGGGGAGGTGACCCAGCAGGAAAAACCAGCATGTACTTGGGGAGTGAACCCCACTTGAGGGCTTACTCAGCATTCAGGCTTTTTGTCAGTGAGTCATGATCGGTGAGCACAGCAGGGCAGGGCCAACCGTCCAATGCCAGATGGCTGTAGAAACCAGGCACCTTCAGTGGCGATGGGCAAGCAGCGTCCTCAGCAAGATCTCCCCCACAGAGGACCTTCCAACCTCTCCTCAACACATGCCCTGTGTACTTCCTGGTCTAGTGTGGTGTGTGTGCCAACCCAAGGCAAGGCTGAGCTCAGGGCTGTCCCAGGGCAGCACCCCTTGCCTGGCTACAGGTTGTAGGCCCCCTAGTGGGCACATCCTCCAAGCCTAGCAAAATTCCTCCTCCCCAGAGTATGGGCTATAGGCTTGCAAGGGGCCAGGTTTTTCCAGTTCTCCATCCTTGACCTGGGTGGTGTCCTCAAGACAGCTCCTGCACATTTCTCTCTGCCTTCGGGGACTTGGAAACTCCTCGTGGGGAAGTGACTCCATGGATGAAGGGGAGACAGACTGGCAGCTAGGCAGAGAGCCAGCTCTTGGGGAGGTGAACCTCTGGCCCTGCCCCAACTGCTCTGACCAGGTACCCCTGCGTACAGCCACAGCCCACGTCAGCTTCTGCCGGACCTTCCTGGAGCACACAGTGTCTGCTGAGAACATCCCCTGCCACCTGCCTCGAACGACCGGCAACAGCCTCACGTGGCACGATTCCCGCAGCCAGAGGGCGGCCAGCAGCAGGCCCATTAAACTCCTGCAGCAGCCCGGCTCAGAGACCCCTCAGGTACCCATGCACTCCGCCACCTCTGCGCCTGCCCTTCCTCTCCACCACTCTCATGCTGCTTGCATGCCTTCCCCTGCAGAGCCGTCTGTACTCTGACCACTACGGCCTGTACCACACGAGCCCCTCACTGGGCGGCCTGACAAGGCCCGTGGTCCTATGGAGTCAGCAAGATGTCTGCAAGTGGCTCAAGAAGCACTGTCCGCACAACTACCTCGTCTACGTGGAGGCCTTCTCCCAGCACGCCATCACTGGTACGGCAGGACCCGACTGGCAGGAGTGGGGCGGGGGCAGGAACCTGGAGTGCCTCTTCCCCACACACAGCCCACCTATCCCTTGCTATTGTCTGGTTCCTCATCTGGCTCCTGTCTCTAGTGTCTCTCTCTGTGCCTTGCTTTCTGTGTCTCTTGCAGTCTGTCTTTTGCTCTCCATCCCTTCCCTCTGCCTCTCTCTGGCTCTCTTCCCTGTCTCTAAATGTCTTCTTCCATCTGAATTTCTCAGTGTCCCATATCCCCTCTCTCCCCTCCCTCCTTTCTCTGCCTCCGCGATGGCAATGAGGCCTATGGGCCTCAGCTCAGCCCTGTTCCTCTCCCCAGGCCGGGCGCTGCTTCGGCTGGATGCAGAGAAGCTGCAGCGGATGGGACTGGCACAGGAGGCCCAGAGGCAGGAGGTGCTGCAGCAGGTGCTCCGCCTGCAGGTGCGTGAGGAGGGGCGGAGCCTGCAGCTGCTCAGCCAAGGTCAGTGTGAGGGACCAGGGTGCCAGAGAGGACCCTCAAGGGCAGGGTGTGGAATGCCTCAGGAGGTGGCTGGGGACTCTGTAAGGGCCGTGCTGCAGACAGCACTAAGAACCCACCCCTCCTCACCCTGTCCACCCCCAGCTTCCTTCGGAAATATGTCTTAGCTGCTGCCAAGGCTTGAACCCCAGACCCCAGCACTGTGACTGGAGCCCACAGCCAAGGATGAGGCAGAGTTGGCCACGCAGCTCCTTGTGGACCCTGCAGGATGCCCGGGTGGCCAAACCTGGCTTAATGGACAGGCAAGGCCAGGACCACCCCTTCCCGTTGCCTCTGGCCAGGCATTCCAGGCTGGGCCCTGGGGCTGGGTGGGCAGGGGCTGGTTGAGCACGGCCCCTCCTCCAAGGACCTAAGCCCAAGCTGTCCCCTGGTGCTACTGGGAGCATGTATGGCAGTTGCCTGGAGTCAGGGCTGGTTTGGATGCCCCCCAGACTCCCAGGGAGTCTGTTATTTGCATTCTCTTCACCATGTGTTATCCATCCCCCATGGCCTGCTGAGTCACTTGTCTGTCCACCCACCTATCCTGCCCAGTTCTGTGCCCTCTCCCAGCACCACCAGGTGGAATAAGTGGCCTCGGCTCCCTTTGGTGTGTGCCTATCCTCTGCCAGGGCCCAGCAGGCCAACCCACCATCCAGAGTAATAGCCATCAGCAACCGCTCGACTGGGCCCCAAGCCAAGCACTTCCATTCATTATTTATAAATCCTCACCTCACCCTCGTCTACTCATGAGAACTGAAGCCCAGAGAGGTCCAGGTTGACCAAGTTCCAGGGACAAAAGATGGCACAACAAGGACCCTGCCCTGCCTAGGTGGCTCTGCGCCCAGTGGCCAGCCTCTGTGTGCTTCTGGCCCTATGTATGGAAGATCTGGCTTCTGAGCATCTCCCCTTCTCCCAGGCTCATGGAGACCACCTTCAGGGCACAGTTGTGTGTGGGTCCTCCAATTACTGCTTTCCCAGGAAGGCCTGGATTCACAGGAGGCTGTACCCAGGACACTCCCCAACATCTGCCCACCAGAGGTCTGAGCAGCCCCTTACTGGGTGGTCTGGGGCTGGTGCTGCCTGGCAGAAGGATGGTGAGGGCAGTCCCGGCCGCCCCCCCTTTGTGCTCCTCTGCCCTGTCCCTCTCCCCTGGGGCCTTTGAAAATCTCAGGGACAGATGAGGCTGAGCCTGTCCCCTCTCTGCGCTTTGAGCTGGCCTCCAAACTTGAGGGTAGTCACACAGGTCCCAAGTGGGATCTGGACAACTGGCCTGGCCCTTCCCATCCCTTGAGCCCCCCTTGGGAGCCCCTGGTTCTGTCTGGCTCCGTTGAGAATCCCGCCCACCTCGTCCATTAACCTTCATTCAGCCTTGCTTTCTCCCTCCTGTGTCTTTCCCGTCCCACATGCTCCTGTCTTGTCTTCCTTGTTTTGCGCTTTTTTATATACTCTGAAACAAAATCAGAAATAAACCTGATTCTCAAGTGCCCGGAAGTCCTGGGTCTGGGAGAGGGGGTGTCCAACCCAGCTGCCTGCAGCCACTGCCACCAGGGGGCAGTGGTGTCATGTCCTGGAAGGGCATCCTGTTAACCCCAGTGCCTCACGAGGACAAGAGGCAGAGACTGAACACGTGGGACTACAGCCAAGTGGTGACACCCATCACTGACACAACCCCCAACTTACGCAAAGTCATGCTCAGACACAACGTATGTGGCTCCTAGGGCTGCTGTAACAAAGGGCTACAAACCAGGTGGCTGAAAACAGCTGAAATTTGTTCTCTCACAGTTCTGGACGTGCAAAATCCAGCAGGTCGATGCTCCCTCCAGGGGTCAAGGGGAGAGTCTTCCAGGGCGGTGCTCCCTTAGGGGGGTTGAGGGGAGAATCCTCCAGGGTGGTGCTCCCTCATGGTTGAGGGAGAGTCCTACAGGGTGGTGCTTCCTCTGGGGGTCAAGGGGAGAGTACACCAGGTTGGTGCTCCCTCCAGGGGTTGAGGGGAGTCCTTCCTTGTGTCTTCCATCCTCTGGTGGCCGCCTGGGAAAGCCTGGGCTTATGGATACCATGTCCATCTCTGCCCTTGTGGCCAGATCACCTCCTCTTCTGTCACTCTCAAATCTCTCTCTGTTTCCCTCTGATGAGGATACTTGGATTTAGGGCCCACCTGGGTAATACAGTGTGATCTCATCTCAAGATCCGTACATATCTGCAAATACCTTTTTTCCCAAATAAGGTCTCATTCACAGGTTCAAGGATCTGACACGGACATCTGCTGGGGGCCCATCATTCAACAATGTCCCATTATAAGAAACACACAGATCACACTGGAACACAAACACACACATAATAACCAGACACATACACATAAACACTAGCACACAGAGACACAATAACACTGACATCAGCAAACCCCAACACACACAAGCATGTGCATGTAGTTGGCCAGACACACAGACACAATGATACCCTGACATGCAGACACAAAGATACATAACAACATCCCCACGTACACAGATGTAATCACACAAGCACACAAATGCCAACATATGGACACACAATGACCTCCTAACAAGTAGAAACACACAGGACACAGCACACACCCCCACACACACACAAACACACTATATTATGCAACATCCTGACATCTGGGTACACACAGAAAATAGTTGGTCCCTCAAACCCTGATACACAAGTATTGACACACAGACATGAACCAGCACACTTAGACATGTCACAGTCCAGACACATATATATGCTACGATCCAGACACATCGACCCCCACACCTGATGTCTAGTCACTTGGATACTGACAGGCACTGACCTCACCTAGCACAGAACATTGATATACCCTGACACTGGTACGTCCAACATAGATGTCACCTGACACACATCTACCAACAGACATTGACATGTCTCATGTAGACACCCACACATACATGCGGAAGGCTGACAACACAGACCCTTGAAGAAGTCCTTTGGGTCCTATCCCCAGGGTGGAGATGGTCAACAAGGGAAGGGCATTGTGACCCTGGCCTCAAGGAGGCCTTCCCCTTCCTCTTGGGGTCACACAGGGTGGTGCACATTCACCTCTCTCTGGCTCAGATTTCCCAGGGGGGATCAACTGACTGACCCCTCCACGGAGATCCTGTCTCCATGCAAGCACTTTGTACCAGCCTGGAGCAACATAGATCCCAAGAAGTCCTTTGAGGAAAGGTAAAAATCTGCCCTCAAGTGGGGCAGCTGAGCCAGCACCAAGGGGGATAGGGAGGGGTGCAGGCAGGAAGGGCCAGGGAAAGAGATGCACCCGGTAACTCCGTTGCCCAACTAGCGATTTCCAGTCCACATCAATCTCAAGGAATCCAAAATGTTTGTGGAATGCAAAGAGGGGGCATCGCAAAGCTTTTCAAAGCCATATGTAAAAGTAACATATGCACATGGTCAAACTGTTTTGAGAGTACTGTCGGCACAAGATAAAAACTCAGAGTCTCTCTCTCTCTCCCCTACTGAGGCCTGAGCTTCTCCTGTGAAGATGGTTCTCTTTGGGGAGAGTCTCAGGGGTCCCCTGCCAGCTCAGGGGGTTTCGCAGGTAACACATGCTCTGCCTCCCGCCAGCTCTCATTGGGAGAGTCGCACCCTTCTCTGCTTCATTCATTCCTAAGTCCAGGGGGGTCAGGGCTCCCAGGCCATCCAGTGCAAAGCAGAACTGACACCAGTGCCCCCCGCAGAAGCCCAGGCTCTGGGGCAGAGGAGCAGGGCACTGGCTGCTGGTCTAGCCCCCCCATGCCCCACACCCCCCCACTCCAAAGCTGGGACAGGTGGAGCCAATGACCAGTGACCCCAGTAAAGCCCCAATGGCCTCAAGCTGCCAGGGCACTGCCAGAGCCAGGCGATCCCCAACAGTGTCCAGACACACAGGTGGTCACAGGGCTAATGACCTCAATCCTGCCCTGCCAGTGCACAGACCCCGGGCCAGGAGGTCAGGTCCTGGAACACGGTGGTCTCTCTTGTCCCTGGCACCCGCCCGGGTTGCATGAATCCGTGCGCCTGACTTGGGGCAGTGCCCAGTGTCCCTATCGTGCCTCAGTTTACCCACTGTCCAAGCAACGCCTCCTGCCCTGCAGATGACATACTGGCCACTTGGGACTGGGGGTCTGGCAGACGGAGGCACAATCACGGAGCTGGGAAGAGTAGGCCCGTCCGACGGACCCACTCCCCCTTCCCCTCCCCCAGACCCGCCCCCTCCCCGTCGCGGAGCTGCGGCAGGAATACCGCGAGAGTTCGCCCCCTCCCCCCCCACAGTAAAACTGTCAAAGGTGGGAGGGGCGGGAGCGCGCATGTGCGCAGCGCGGAGCGCAGCCTGCGCCGCCTGGACCCCGCGCCCCGCGCCCCGGCCCGGCCCGGCCCGGCCCCGCTGGGCGCCGCAGGTAAGCGCCCCGCCCCACCCGCCGCGGCCGCCCGGCCCGCCCCGACTCTGGCCTCGCCCTCGCGCGCAGGCCCAGGCGGCCTGGCCCGGAGCCCCCCGCGCCCGAACCCCGCGCCGCGCCCCGCGCCCGCGCCCGCGCCGGCGCCGTCTTCCTGCCGCCTCCTTCTCCAGAAAAAGTCGCCATTTTGGTTCACTGCCTTCGCCCCCCCTCGCCCCCGGGCGCCGCGATCGGCCCTTCCGGGGCCAAGCCGAGGCCCACCCCGCGCCCGCACCCCGGCCGCAGGTGACAGGTGGGTGGCGGGGCCGGCGTCCAGGTGCGCGTCCCCCGCTGCCTCCATCCGCGCACCCGGGCCTGGCCGGGGTCTGGGCCGAGCGGCCTTCTCTGCGGTCCCGTTGCGGCGTCGCCTTCGGTTAGCGTGGCGGGGCCCCTTCTCCCTGTGGGGGCTCGTGGTTTTGCTGAACTCGCTCGTTCTCGTCTTGGTTTGCGAGTTGCTGGCCCGGGATGGAAGGAGAGTCTCCGCCTCCTAGGCCGGCCCTGGTCTCAGGCCCCGCAACTCTGAATTCTTTGCCCAGGCCTCAGAAAAATTGGAGGGGGTGCCCAGTAGGCATCTGCCCCCCTAGTCACGGGGGAAGTCAGGGGCCGGGATGACTCATGCTGGCTCTGTCTCCTTTCGGAGTTGCAAAGTGAGGACTTCAGAGAACTTTGTTTGCATGTTCTAGGCCCAGGACACTGGCACTCCCCTCTTGGCAATGGGCAGTGACTATCCTGACCTCTGACCTCATCCCTCTGGCCCTCCTGGACACAGCAGCCCCTTCCCATCTCCTCTGATCTAAGTTAACTGCAAGCTGTCAGGAGAGAGGCCATCTGCTTCTGTGACCCTCACCCTGCTTCCTGGCACCATCTCTTTCCATGGTTTTGGATTTCCCTGGGGGAGGACCCAGCAGAGGTGGGCTCAGAGTCCTCATCTGCTCCCCACTCTTGGGATGGGGTCCCCCCAGAAGACAGGCCTATGGAGGCCCAGCCTGGGACAGCAGGGTGTTCTGCCGCCAGTAGCCTGGCAGTCTCTTGTGCCTGGGCCATTGCTGCCTGTGCTTACCTTGACGTGTTTGACTGAAGTGGTGCTGGTGGATCTGTGGGCAAGGAACCGAGGGGCTTTGAGAGTGGAGGCGAGGGAGAGGTCAGCCAGCCAGGGGTGGCTAGGGGTGGCGAGGGCTGAGCACAAGGCCTCTGTCCAGGCAGAGGAGACGAGGTGGAGAAGAAGGTCAGGTAGGATGGCTCACCTGGTGCAGTGGGGTCCTCAGTCTACACCAGAAGGGAATGCGTGCAAAAGGGGAGTGGGCTGGGGCCCACAGCATTCTCTTGACTGTTTTCTGTTTGTGTCTGGAAAGAGGGGTCCAGGGGTGCTCTCTCGGGGAGGTTGGCATTGCATCGGGTCTGGGTGGGAAGGGCGTGGGCCCTGTGAGAGAAGGTGTCCCCCTGTGCCAGAGCCAGGCAGGTGAGCTGGCAGCCATCGCCCTGTCATAACTGCCCCCCCGCCGAGGGATGTGGTCAGCCTCCTTCTCCCCACACAAGCCACCTTTCCTGGGGATAAGCCCCACCCAGCAGGGTGGGCGTGCATGAGCCGTGAAATTGTGTCTGGGACTGAGGGAGACTGCTGAAGCGGGTGAGGGTCTCAGGGTCTTGGGACAGGATCAGGTCCTTCCACACTGATGGTGCCTCCTGGACTACCTGGGGAGGTGTTAACTGGGCAGCTCCTCCCTATCTCCTGCTTTCCCATGTAACTCAGAACACAAGACGGTAGACTCCCCTTCCTTGGCAGGAGGGGCAAGGATCCAGGGCAGCCCCACCACATCCTGAGTCAGGCCTGTTGGGCCTCAGAGGTCTGTCCATTTGCTCTGCAGAGATGACAGATCCCTTCTGCATTGGAGGTCGTCGGCTCCAGGGGTCCAGCAAGAGTGGACCCGGGAAGGATAGCAGCCGGAAGGAGGTCCGACTTCCCATGCTGCATGATCCACCAAAGCTGGGTAAGAGGAGTCAGGTAAAAGCTGTAGTTGTGGGCAGCAGGTGGCAGGAGTGGGCCACCTCCACAGGAGTTTAGTCCTGGGTACCCACTAGGGCACTTGAGTTCCTGAGGGCCTGCCCAGGTGGGGTTTATCTTGGACATAGCTGGGCCCCTGGGTTCTTGTCCGACGCTGTCCATGGTTCCTGCTCCATGCCTTGGTGTCAGGGAAGGGAGGCTCCCTCTGGACCCGAGCAGCTCAGGTGGCAGGCAGTGTTGCACAGCCACCAAGCCTCAGTGTCATATGCTGTAGGGATGCCGGTGGTCCGTGGTGGACAAACAGTGCCTGGCCAAGCCCCACTCTGCTTTGACCCAGGAAGTCCAGCCAGCGACAGAACAGAAGGGAAGAAGAAAGGACGGCCAAAAGCTGAGAACCAAGCTCTCCGAGACATTCCTGTGAGCTCCTTGAGGGCCATGGTGGGGCTGGTGCTAAGATCTCCCTGTCCGACCACGGCCCTGCCCTAACTTGCCCTCCACACATCCTGCACCAGCTCTATGCCTCAGGGTGTGGGCACTAGCCTGGTGGGCCTCAGGCAACCTGGGGCCCTCATGTCTGCCGTGAGGCCCCAGGGGTCATGTTGGTAGGTTCTTAGAACAGGTCTCAGTATGGTACCACCCTGGTGGCATGAATTCTGGCTGCACTCCAAGGTTGAGGGGCTCACAGAGTGCATGCCCTGCAGGCCTAGGGAGGGCTCTGAGTCTGGGACTTGGGCTGGCAGGGCCTGAGTGACCGCGGTCAGCAGCGCGGCCTTTCCCCATGCCCAGCTCTCCCTGATGAACCAGTGGAAAGATGAGTTCAAGGCACACTCGAGGGTGAAGTGTCCAAACTCGGGGTGCTGGCTGGAGTTCCCCAGCATCTACGGGCTCAAGTACCATTACCAGCGGTGCCAAGGGGTAAGGGACTGCGGGTCGGGAAGAAGCAGCGTGGGGGTGTGTCTGGGCAGAGACCCTCAGGGCCCCATCCCACATCTGCCTTTCCTCCAGGGTGCCATCTCGGATCGGCTGGCCTTCCCCTGCCCCTTCTGTGAGGCTGCGTTCACCTCCAAGACCCAGCTGGAGAAACATCGGATCTGGAACCACATGGACCGACCCCTGCCTGCCCCCAAACCTGGGCCTGTCAGCCGGCCAGTCACCATCAGCCGGCCAGTTGGGGTCAGCAAGCCCATTGGCGTGAGCAAGCCGGTCACTATCAGCAAACCTGTGGGTGTCAGCAAGCCTATTGGCATCAGTAAACCAGTCACAGTTGGCAGGCCCATGCCAGTCACCAAGGCCATGCCGGTCACTAGGCCTGTGCCAGTCACCAAGCCTGTCACGGTCAGTAGGCCCATGCCAGTCACCAAGGCCATGCCAGTCACCAGGCCTGTGCCAGTCACTAAACCCATCATAGTCACCAAGTCTGTGCCAGTCACCAAACCTGTGCCGGTCACCAAACCCATTCCAGTCACTAAGCTTGTGACAGTTACGAAACCTGTGCCAGTGACCAAGCCAGTGACAGTCAGCAGGCCCCTTGTAGTCAGCAAGCCGGTGACAGTCAGCAGGCCCATTGCCCTTGGCAGACACACACCACCCTGCAAAATGGTGCTGCTGACCAAAACAGAAAACAGAGTACCCCGCGCCACAGGCAGGAGCAGTGGAAAGAAAAGGTATGGGCTCGAGCCAGGTGGGGTACTCTTCCACCATGGCACGGGGGTGACAGGGCCCAAAGTCGGGCCCTCCTGGCCCTCACTCACCTGCTCCCTGCAGGACTGCAGACAGCCTGGACACCTGCCCCATCCCGCCCAAGCAGGCAAGGCCAGAGAATGGAGAGTATGGACCAACCAGCCTGGGCCAGAGCTCAGCTTTGCAGCTGAGTGCAGAGGCCAGCGGCGGCTCCTTGTCACTGGACAGAAGGCCGTCGGGGGGCAAGGAGGCACTGCGGGCCACAGGCCCTGTGTCCCCGCCCGAGGAGGACCCAGAGCGCACAAAGCACAGTAAGACCAGAGCCCTGGGGGCTGTGGTGGGGGGCTCCAGCCTCCTGATGGTTATTTGACCAGAATCTTGGCCCTGTTTTCTCTCCCCGAGTCAGGAAGGAAACAGAAAACACCCAAGAAGTTTACAGGGGAGCAGCCATCCATCTCAGGGACCTTTGGACTCAAAGGTGAGACCCTGGCCAGGTGGGCACCCCCAGGGCTGGGTGTTTTCACAAGTGTGTCAGCCCCTCAGCCTGGGTCTCCCCCACCCTGCCTGCGTGTGCACACAGGCCTGGCCAAAGCTGAGGACAAGGCCCGAGTTCACCGCTCCAAGAAGCAGGAGGGGCTGGGGTCTGAGGATGTGCGGAAGAAGGTGCTGGCTGCCCCCATCTCTGTCAGCAAGGAGGCACCGACCCCCATGGCCCATCCAGCCCCAGGTAGGAGCTCCTGCAGGGACCCAGAGCTGTCCTGACTATGAGGTCCCCACAGCACAGGGCAGGGGCTGAGTGTGGACCCTGGGCTCTGTGACCGGCAACCCGGGCATCCAGGAGTCCCCACCAGCCTCTGAGGCCCCTGCCCTGCCTACAGGTGGCCCCGAGGAACAGTGGCAGCGAGCCATCCATGAACGGGGGGAAGCTGTCTGCCCCACCTGCAATGTAGTCACCCGCAAGACCCTCGTGGGACTCAAGAAGCACATGGAGGTGTGTCAGAAGGTAAGACTGCCCCACAGGTGCAGGAGGGAGATGCCCCCAGCCCGGCAGAGCTTCTCACGGGAAGGGGGGGCTGTGTCTGCAGTTGCAGGATGCACTCAAGTGCCAGCACTGCCGGAAGCAGTTCAAGTCCAAAGCCGGCCTCAACTACCACACCATGGCTGAACACAGTGCCAAGGTACACCACCCGGCCCCAGTTCCCACCTAGTCTTGACCTCTGACCTCTTGCTCCACCCCCCACTGTAGCACCCTCTCACCTGACCTTGTGACCCAAGCCCTGGCAGGGCAGGAGCAGGGCCCTGTGGTGGGGCACTGAGGCTCACTCTGTCCCCAGCCCTCTGATACCGAGGCCTCCGAGGGGGGTGAGCAGGAGGAACGCGAGCGGCTGCGCAAGGTGTTGAAGCAGATGGGACGACTGCGCTGCCCTCAGGAGGTCAGTAGGGGGGCACTGGTGGGGCCCTGGGCCTGGCTCCTCACTGGCTACTCACCTGCCCTCTGGCCCCCCAGGGCTGCGGGGCTGCCTTCTCCAGCCTCATGGGCTACCAGTACCACCAGCGGCGCTGTGGGAAGCCACCCTGTGAGGTGGACAGTCCCTCCTTCCCCTGCGCCCATTGCGGCAAGACCTACCGCTCCAAGGCTGGCCACGACTACCACGTGCGCTCAGAGCACACAGCCCCGGTGAGTGGCCTGCAATCACCTGTGGGCCTCATGCCTGTGCTGTTTCACCATGCGCTGTCCTGTGTGTCACATGTGTCCTCACATTCCATGGGCACTGAGCATATGTGTCCATGTGCCACCTGATACGTGTGTTCTCCATTCCTTCCTATAAGAGACGTGTCCTGGACGGGAGTGAGGAGGGGCCCTGGACCCCATGCCTCTGTGTTCCCTCAGGCTGCCTATGTCGCCCATGTTCCCAACACACTGTGTGTCCTGAGTCCACCTGCCACATGTGGCCTGCACCTCACTCTGACCCTGATCCTGACCTGCTGTTTCTTGCTGTCTTGCTCCCACGGCTTCCTCTGGCCTCTGTGCGTTCCTGCCCTCCAGCCCCCCGAGGAGCCCATGGACAAGCCCCCAGAGGCTGAGGACCTGTTGGGTGTGGAGCGGACCCCAAGTGGGCGCATCCGCCGCACGTCGGCCCAGGTTGCTGTGTTCCACCTGCAGGAGATTGCAGAAGATGAGCTGGCCCGAGACTGGACCAAGCGGCGCATGAAAGATGACCTTGTGCCTGAGACCGCACGCGTAAGCCACCCGCCTCTTGTGTCTATGTGCTTCCTTGAGCCCACGACCTCCTGGCATCTGGACATGTCTTGGCCCAAGTCCTTGTGACAGCCACCCTCTGTGGCCTGGGCCCTCTGCTGCCCCATCTGTGCCACAGCACAGTCTTCTTAGAGCAGCCAGTATCCTTTGGGCCTAAGGCTTACCTGGTGCTGTGTTACGACTTTACAGCTCAACTACACCCGGCCAGGGCTCCCCACGCTGAACCCCCAGCTGCTGGAAGCCTGGAAGAACGAAGTGAAGGAGAAAGGCCACATCAACTGCCCCAATGACGTGAGCTGGGGCAGACTGGTGGTGGGGGTGGGGAGATGGCACATGAACAGAGAGCCCAGGTGAGGCCCTCTGGGCCAGAGAGAGGCTGAAACTGAGACCTGTCAGGAGGTGACCAACCACCCTCTGGCCCTTGGCCCCTCTGGGGACCTCAACCTCAGACCCTCCGTGCCCAGCCTGCTCACTCTGCAAGACTCCTGGGGTCAGGCCCCCACTTGCCCCAGAGGCCTCAGAGTTCCCCGGGGCTGGGGCAAGGATGCACTTGGTGTGGGATGCGGGGTATCCCTTGCCCACAGCTGCCTCCCCTGCAGTGCTGCGAAGCCATCTACTCCAGCGTGTCGGGACTCAAGGCCCATCTCGCCAGCTGCAGCAAGGTTAGTCCCAGAGCCTCCCCTGTTGGCTAGGTGGGATGCTCAGAGCTCCCAGCTCACCCTAGCCGGGCCGGGATTCCCCCCATGTGAGTGTGAGACCCAGCCCTGCTTCCCATGGGCCACCCAAGACACCTCACTGGACCCTACCCTTAGCCATAGCCAGTGGATCCCAGTCCTGTCCTTGGGCCTTCTTGTCTATGTGGGTACGAGCAGTCACCCCAACCCCAGGGTACACTGGTGTAGAATAAGGTACCCTCAGCAAAGGTCTGCAACCCTTCTCCTGGGCACCTACATCTCTACCCCTCCTCACACCCACCTGCCCTGCAGCAAGAGTGACTTGGCAGTCCTGCCACATAGTGATCTCGTGGGTCCCTGAAGCCCCCCCACAGGCGCCCATCCTGGCACAGATAGCCACAGCTTTTCTTTGGCTATCACTGCCTCTGCCCCTCCAGCCCCGGGGTGAAGGCTAGATCCTGCCTTTGGGAACGGGCCTGACTGTGTGTTGCAGGGGCCCCACCTGGCAGGGAAGTACCGCTGCTTGCTGTGTCCAAAGGAGTTCAGCTCCGAGAGTGGCGTCAAATACCACATCCTCAAGACCCATGCAGAGGTGCGGGGCTGTCTCTAGACCTGGGGCAAGGGGCTGGCCCAGGAGGGGGCGGGGCCAGGCAGGGAGAGGCCCATAGCCTGCCTGAGGGTGTCTGAGCAAGGGGCCAGTGTGGAAACATCTGGTGGTTTCTCCTCAGAGTGGCCTCCAGCTTCCTTGGAAGAGCTGGAAGGCTTGGTCCCCTGCTCTCTGCCCCGGGCACCCTGAGCAGGAACTGTCCTGTGGTAGGGGCCTGCCCTTCAGCTGCCTCGCTACCATTGTCTGCTGCTCCAGAGGCTGCATTGGGCCAGGGTGTGGGCTCCCAGGTCACGCCTGGCTCTGGTGCTGCGTGTCCCCCATCCTGGGTCTTCATCACCACGTCTCTCTCCCCAGAACTGGTTCCGCACCTCAGCAGACCCACCTCCCAAACACAGGAGCCAGGACTCAGTGGTGCCCAAGAAGGAAAAGAAGAAAAGCCTGGCAGGCGGGAAGAAGAGGGGCCGCAAACCCAAGGATCGATCCCCTGAAGATCCCATGCCCAAGCTGCCCCCCCGGCGGGATGACTGGCCCCTGGGATGCAGAGACAAGGGGGCCCGGGGCTCCACTGGCCGGAAGGCAGGCGCTGGTAAAGCGCCTGAAAAGTGAGCTTGGTGGGTGGGTCCTGACCCCGCCGGCTACTGTGCCCACTCTGTCCAGGCGGAGTAGCCAGCTCCAAGACCTGCCCTCTGGTTCTCCATCATCCACCCCACCTCGTCATCCATCTAGTGGAGGTGGCCAGCCACTCTCCCTCCCTGAAGGTGGCCCTTCTCCTGCTGAGGTGGCCCCAGGGCACGCCTGGGTTGGGACTCCCCAGAGGGTGCCCAACAGAAGTGCAATAGCCAGGAGGGCCAGCACTCCCCACGGGAACGTGTCTGGGGCCTTGGGCCATAGGGGCTGTGGAGCAGAGCAGGTACTTGACCTTGGCCCTATCTCTGTGCCCTCAGGCCCTGCTGGGTCCCCACCCTGTCTCCCCCAAGGCTCAGGCGCCTCTGGTGACCTATGGTTCTGGGCTGGCTAGGGTGCCCAGGCAGCCTGGCAGCCACCCTCCTGGCCTCACCTCCACCCAACACTGGAACTCTGGACCCCCCAGCTACCTCCCAGGACAGACCTTGTCTGACCACTGCCGAGCTGACCTGACCAGGCGCCCCCCCCCAACTACCCCCCCCCCACTTCTGTTTTCTACCTCTGCAGCACCCTGCTTCTCTGTCCATGGAATCCCTGCTGTGCTTCAGGCTCTGCCCCAATGGCCTGTGTGCAGTGCTTACAGCATGGCATAAGGGAGGGATTCTGCTCTCCTGCCCTTGGGGCTGCAGAAGCAGGAGCTGGAGGCCCTTGATGCAGCTGTCAGCCCTGGGGACTCGGGAACCCTGGAGTGTGCACTGCTGGCCTAGGTTGGGGCAGCCTGATGGGGTAGGGACAGACTAATTTGGGCTCTGGAGTCTACCAGGGCCCATGGGCATGTGGGCAGAAAGCTGGACAGAGCAGGCCTGGCTCTGAGGAGCCACTGGGGGATAGCAGCCCTCTGTCTGCCAATCTGGGTTGGCTCAGTGGCCAGGCATCCACAGGATCCCCTCCCCCTCCTTTTTTAACCTGCTCCTTTGTTTCTGGTTGTGTGGTCATTTGATTCAGGTGGCCAGTCAGGGGAGGGGGCTTGGCCAGGGTCACAGCAAGGGAGTGGCAGCTGCAGGCTCTGTCTTCACTGGCACTGGGTCCCTGAGGATGGCTGAGTCTGCAGGTTGGGCAGGGTCAGGCAGGGAGTCTGGTGCCTGGAGGAGGAGGTCACACAGCCTCTGGCTTCCTCCCTGGGCCTCGCCTCCCACCAGCACTGCAGGGAGGGGATGCGCAGAGAGGGTGGGTGTGAAGGGAGGCCATTTCTAGCAGGGAGGGGTGGGCTGAAAGCTCGTCCTCACCTATCCTGGACGATGTGATTTTTGATATTTGCCTGTGTGCGTGTGTCTCCTGGGTGTAGTGGATGCCAGTCTTGTTGCTGTGACAAGTAACAACTTTTTTTAAAATTCTGTTTTTTATACGAAAACTCAAAATTTGACATTTTGGTGCTAAGGGTTTCCTGGTGTCGACAGTGGGTCTGAGGGCTGGGCTGGTTTGGTTGTGGGCCTCTGGGGCTGGGGTCCATCAGGCTCCCCTGCTTCTCAGCACCTCATCTCACCCAGTCCCCAGGGAGAGGGGCCCCGCTGGAGTAGGCTCTCCTCAGAGACAAGTTCCAGGGGAGCTCTGGAGCTGGGGTTACATGCTCCTCCTGTCTGTGGCTTTTTCCTGTGGCCAGAAGGCTCTGATTCTCAGCGTCCCTGGCCTGATGTACTGGCGGGGATGGGGGGTGATCTGATCCAAGGTGGGGGCTTGGGCAGAGAAAGGTGTGATCCAGCACCAAGGGGGGAGGCCTCTCTCCTGTATTACTAAACTTCACTCTGGTGCAGCAGGGCTAGGTGGGGTCTGCATCTGCTGTGGGGCAGCCTCTTGGGGTGGGCAGGCCCTGGACGGAAGGGCCTAGGTCACTTTGTCCTTGTTACCAGTGGCGGGAGGTCAGACCTCAACTCTGCAAGGTGTGGTGCCCACCCCAACCTCTCAGGTACTTGGCCCTTGGGGAGAGGAGGAGGTCTAGTTTTTGCTGGGGGGTGAGTTTCCAGGACACCCCCAAAGCCCCCAGATAGTCTCTGGTGTGGGAAGGGGGTTCCTGGTTAACTTGATGTTTAGCACTTTAACCCCCTGCTTTGTCTTTAAAGTAGGTGTGGGGGCTGCTGCCAATGTGGCTGTTGGGTCTGAGGCCCCCCCATCCACCTTTCTACCCTCCCTGTCTCCCACTTGATAGCTGGTCTGCAGAGCCCTCCCTGTGGGGTAGGGCCCTGGCCAGAGCTCAGCAGGGTCTGCCTACCTCCTGCCCTGGCCCACACAGAGCCAGGTGACCAACGGCCTCCAGGAAGCCCTCAGTTAAGAGGGACCAGTATGGCAGACCTCAGCACGTGATGAGCGTGGGACCTGCCCAGCGGGGGCCCTTCCTGCGGATCTACCTCTGGCTCAGCGTGCCCCCCTGCTCTGAGAACAGGAGAGTGCCTGGAGGGGCTGACTCTTAACACAAAAGTAGGATGCACTTTATTTGCTCATGCAAAGGCAGATAAGGTGCCTCCCGTGTGACCTATGGCCCTCGGCCTGGGGTGCCAAAGGGAAGAAGGCCTTGTGCCCTGACCCCAGGAAGGGAAAGCTGTCCCTGTGCCCTGCTAGGTGGCCCCAGGCAGCTAGCCCTGGAGGCCTAGGCTCAGAAGGGCTGCAGGTCACCCTGCCTGCCTGGCAGCCCTCGTCCTATGCTTTGGGTTTCTTGGTTTGGGTTTTTTAATGCCGGTTCTCAGTACATAAGTGCATTTCGAAGAGAGGTTCCAGCTATCACTTGTAACCATATATATACATATATATTCTATCTACAAAGTGTTTATTTGCAAAATGTCACGGTGAGCTCGGGCCGCCCGCCTTGTGACCATCTGTCCCTGGTTCTTGTCCCCACCCCGGCCCTGCCCCCGAGTGGCGTGGGGGTGGCCACCACTGTATGTATTAAAAATGACTGTATCAAATAAATGTTTATTGATTTTTTTTCCAGGGCGTCTGTGCGGCTGAGTTTGTGGTAAGAGTGGGGTCCTTCCGGCACGTGGCGGCGGCTGCACT
Organism: Cephalopachus bancanus; assembly: GCA_027257055.1. Classification (NCBI taxonomy): domain Eukaryota; kingdom Metazoa; phylum Chordata; class Mammalia; order Primates; family Tarsiidae; genus Cephalopachus; species Cephalopachus bancanus. The sequence continues at coordinate 3,125,024 of JAPVLO010000007.1, forward strand.
CCGGGTCCGACCAGACTCGGGGTCCTGCAGCTGCGCGGCCTTGTGGGGCTTGTAGTCCAGGGGGCGGAGCGGGACCTCCGCTCCCAGCGGCCCGTGCGCGCCCCACCCTCACGCCGGGCCCGCAGAGAGGCCCAAGTCCCATGGCTGCGCCCCCAGCCCTCGTGGACACCGCCCCCTCGCCCCCTCGAGATGCTCCGGGCCGGCCGGCAGAGAAGGGCGAGGCCGTGGGCGAGGATCGGTAGGCGCGGGCGCCCCTCCTGTTCACGGGCCGCGGAAGCGGGGGACCCGCAGCCAGCGCCCCCGCCTCCTGGTCGCAAGGGCGGGTCTGGCCTCCGCTGCGCGCCGGACGGCGTCGGGGTGAGGGGTGGCCGAGGTGTGGGTCCGACCCTCCTCTCCCCCGAGGCCGGCGCTTCCAAACCTCGTCTTCCGTGGCGGGAGTGGCCCAATGGTCTTGGGGCGGGCAGGGAGGACTGACCTGGCCCGAGCCCGCGGCCTCTGCGAGGTCGAGGGATGGGGCCTGTTGGCACACCCTCAGTGTCGGCCTCTGTTTCTGTCCCGGGCGGGTTGCGGAGCGAGGCGTACGCCCGCGCTACCTTCCGAGCTGGCCGCGGTTTTTTCGGCCCGGGGTTGCGCCTCTCCCCTCCCCCACCCGAAACTCAGCCGGCGATTCTGGTGCTTGGTGCCACCTGTGGGACCTCCCGGGCTCTGCGGGCGCTTTGCAGCAGCAGGGAGAGGAAAAACTGGGGGGCGCAGCGGTAGGAGCTCCCTCCCCACCCGCGTCAGTCACCCCCGGGGGCACCTCGGGGAGACGGGCACCTGCTCGCCACCTTTGCGTCCATGGCTATCGGGACGGTGGCTGAGCAGTGCCCAGAGCTGCAGTAGCCCGCACGGGCACTGTCTCCTCCTTTCGGGTTCTGAACAGCGTCCCCTGGAGAGGCCCAGGGGCCAAAAGGAAGGGACATTGCCACTCAGACACCTCTCGCTTGGGTTCTGGCTATGAAGAGGCAGAAATGCTGTGACCTGGACTCCTCGCGTTGGTCTGGGTGGTGCATCTCCTTCCTCGCAGGAGAGGGTGCCCGCGCCTCCGCCAGCCCTCCCCCCGGAGCTGCTGAGCAGAAAGCTTTTCACCGGCTCTGAAGGAGGGACATCCGTTGTCCTTTCAGGCTCACACCCTCCCAGTGGGCAGCCAGTAGGAGCATGGTGTGTTTGGGGGGTCTCATAGGACCGAGTCTGTCCCCTGCTGATTCCTGAGGGTTTCTGATTTAACCCCTGATGCTGGAAGCCAAGGCCAGATAAGCACCGAAGGCTTGTGAGAAAGGCACTCTGTGGTGGCACAGGCTGGTGGCGGTAGCTGTTCAGGCTTGCCCTGTACACAGACTGTGGACAGGGTGTGCTACTCCTCATGGTGCCATGGGAGGCTTGTTCACTGAAGGCCAGGAGGGGAGCCAGGGCCTGCAGGCATTAGATGTGGAAGTACCATTTTCCTCCGGGCCATCTGCCCTGGAACTGCCTCTGGGCTCCTCTGATACATTTCTTGCACTTTATTTCCTGATACTTGCGTCCTCCTAGGCTGACTTTTCTCAGTGGTCTTCAAGTGCATCCCCCGGAGTCCCTGCACTTGCCCCATCAGCCCATAGTGCTGTCCCCAGTGTCCCATAGCCGGCTACAACCCGGTGTCCAGGTCTGTGCAGGGCCTACTCTGGGCTGGGCCTATGCCCTCCACTGTTCCGGGTCCTCCTTCCAATGTCACTGTGGAACAGCAGGGTGGCCCGTCCACTCTGCCGGTTTTTTGTTGTCTGCCCGACCCTCATGCCCATAGCTCTGTCCCCAGCACCTGTTTTGGAGTTTGCTGTGCTGGTGCAAGAATGAGTGTTGGAGTGTTAGCAGTGATTTCTGGCTGTGGTCATGGCGCCCAGAGCTGCAGACATCGGGGCGGGAGGCTGACCGTGACCTACCACCGCGGGTCCTGCGGGAAAGATCTCCAGAGTGGTGGATGGGCCAGTGCAACTCCCTCTTCTCCACCCAGCTCCACTGGGGTCCAGCAGCGTTGGCTCCTGTGGACTGGCTCCTCCACCCCCCTTCCCACTCCTTCTTTCTGCCTCCTCCCCCCTCCCCCCTCCCCCCTTCCCCCTCCTTATCTTCCTCATCTTCCTCCTCCCTCTGGCCTCATTTTATTCATCAGGCAAACTTCCCTGAAATCTGACCGGATGCCAGAAAGTGCTGTGCAGGCACCTGGCAGGAGGTCTGTGGTGACAGCCACCAAGGGGTGGGAGGAGAAGACTGAACCACATGGAGGCAGGGTCTGAAACCTTTTTCCATTTGTGTTCTGTGTTGAATGTTTCCTCATGTCAATTTCAAATGTGCTGTGAGCTCTGCTGTTGCATAGTTATTTCTAATTCCTTTGGCATCTTAGATGGCTGGCAAGGGGCAACCTGGCCCTAAGTCTCTATACGTGTTTGGGCTTATCTCTTATAATAACATCACTTTTGGGGTCTGTATTGCCAGTGAGACCCCTGCTTTGGTTTTCGTGGCCTGCCTGTGGTGTGCCTGCTGCTGTCCTTGAAACCCAGGCAAGCTGCGGCTCTGTGGTGGGCGGTGGGCGGGTCTGAGCCATACCCCACCATACTGTACATGAGAGTAGAGTGGCCAGGGACTGAGGAACCGGTGAGAGGTGCCCTCCAGCCCTGCACGCCGCCACCCCCGCAACAGCCCTGACACTTGAACCAGAGGAACTGGGGAAGACCTCAGGTGGAAGGTACCTTAGGCAGGGATGGCATAAGAATAGGCATTCTCTGTTCCTCCCCAGCCCTGGTGAACCAGAACCTGGGGGGGTCTGGACACTAGGGGTCACCAGCAAATAGGGCCAGGGAATGCAGGGAGAGTCTAGAAGTTACCTGCCTCGACTGCTCCTCCCTGCTGTGGCCTGCCCGGCAACTAAAAGACCCGGTCACTAAAGGGCATGCTGGAGACTATCCTGAGTTTCCCGGCCTATGGCAGACACGGGATTCAAGAGTGGGGCCTGTGGTTCCCTTAGTAGTCACATACCTGGGCACGTGCCTCCAAGTCAGCCTCATCCTGGCCAGTGGAGGCACGTGCTGGGCCAACCAATCTGAGTCCACTCTGCAGCTCAGACAGCCACACCCATGAAATGATCCCCAGGAGCCCAGCTCTGCATCCCTGCCCAGGAAGCATCAGCCACCCTGACCGTGGGCTGTCCTCTGCCCCACTTTCTGGGCTTGGGGTGCAGCTAGCCACAGTCAGGAGGGTGGACATGAACGAGCCAGTCCTGCCTCCAAGGTAGCTCCTAGGTGGGCCCACTTTTAAGGTGCGTGAACTCCTGAGCCCCTGACAGCCCCTGTCAGCCCGTCTTGATTTTGGAAGCTTTTTGCAGACAGACAGCTGTGGCCTGAGGGAGCTGGCACCCACTCTTGATCCAACCACCCCCAGAGGGGGTGGGAGTGGGGCCTTCTTGGTGCAGGTCCCTTTACCAACTTCAAGACACTTGAGCTGTTGCACCCTTGCTGAGGGTGGAGCTGAGTCCCAGCTTCCTCTGTTTCTGTTGGGGGGAGGTGGCCCAACCCCTGTTGACTGCTGAGCCCTGGGTGGCCGTAGGGATGCAGGCCTCCAGGGGTGGGGGGAGGCTGGGCAGTTATTTGTGGATGGTGCCGGGAGGTAGGGTTTCAAATTTGTTTATGCCTGTAGGAGGCACCTTGGGGCCCGGGTAGGGCGCCCAGCTCAGCACTGACATTCAGGTCACCTAGCCAAGAGGCATCTCAGATGTCCCTATCCTGCTGTGGGGACGTTGGCACTGCAGCCCTAGACAGACCAGGGGACTGGAGCTTTCTCCAGGGAGCTCTGGAAAGGGCATCGGGGCTCTGTGCTCCTCCACAGGTCCTGGCTGACTGAGTGTGCCAGCCTGCGCACAGGAGGGGCAGTTCACACCAGGGCTGGCCTGAGGATTGTCCAGGCCACGCCAGGCAAAGTCAGTGCTATTAATATCAGGCATGCACGAGCCCCCAGCTGGGTGATCCTCTTATGCTTGTGGCCTTGGCCTCTAGGACAGCGGAGACTGTGTTTCCTCCATGCAGTGGGGGGCTCCAGGGGCCTCCCAGCTGTTGTGCCACTCAGCCATTAGGCAGGCAGCTTCTACCAGCTGAGGCTTTTCCCCTCTGGCCCTTCTGCTGTGCCATCCACAGCAGCAGTACCCTCCATGGGGAGGCGGTTCAGGCAGTCTGAGCTCCTGAGCTAGTCTGGGAGACTGCTGTGGGTCTAAGAGGCGGTGATGCCCCCCATGACTGCCAGTGTCTGAGCCCCACACAATACCCCTGGGGTCACCCCACTGTCCAGGAGCACCGGCCCATGTCCTTGGTCATGAGCAGCCCCTTGGCTTACCCTGGCATCAGGATCTCAGGGTGCTGGGCCCTGGGAGCAGAAGGCAGGTGAGTTGCAATTGGAGCCCCTGCATCCCCTGTTGCTGCCGGGGTCGTGGCCTCTCTGAGCCTTTGTACTGTTTGTATCCGGGACCATCAAGAAACAGATGAGCTGGTGGGTGCTCTCGGGAGCAGGCAGGGCTAGGTGGCTTGGGGCTGTGGGTCACTGTTGTGTTTGTTTTGGTTGTGGCTTGTAACATTTTAGGTTGGAATTGGTGTAGCCAGAAGCAGCAGACGAAGTGAGGTCTTTAATGCGACCTTCCCCTCCCGAGGGGCACTTTTTGTGAAAAATGAGGGAGCTCTGACCCAGGCAGACCCAGCCTGATGCCCTCCGTGCCCCTCACAAGCCTGGGGTGAGGTGGATTTCTGGCACCATTGTCCCAGCCTGCTGTACTGCTCCTCTGCATGGCCTAGACCCAAAAAGGCTCAGCACCGGGCTGTCGGCAGCGTAAGCCTCGCAAGGGATTGTGGCGGTGGTGGTGGTTTCATTTGGATGTGGAAGGGTCGCAAGTGGGGAACCGAAGGCTCCTGGCAAGCCTGACAACCAGGAGATGGTGAGGATGCATGGGAGCTGGCAGGTCCCAACCCCGGGCCTCCACCATCCCACTTGTGTCCCTCGAGTCAGTCCAGACCGAGTGAGCAGAGACACTCGGTTCAGGAGGCCTTACCCTCTGCAAGTCAGATCTTCTGTGTTGGAGTTTCCTCCTGAGTATGAAGACAGTGGTCAATTCCCCACAGACATGGAGTTCAGAGGGGAGGGCCTGGCCTGGACTTGTCTGCCCAGTGGTAGCCATTGTGGGCCAAGGCAGCTCCCAGCCCAGGGCCTGCAGGGGGCCAGGCCGTGCCCCTCCCCTCCCCCAGACCATCAGTTGTTGCCTGCGGGGAGCTGCATCTCTGTGGGTGGGCATAGGCTACCATTTGGTAATGGTAATGCCCAGGTGTTACCATTACTGTTAGTATGGTAATGCGTAAGTGAGCAGCTAGTGGCCCTCCATCCAGGGATGGAGGCCGCAGTTGCTTTTGTTTGCTGAGTTCCATCTCCTTGACTGAGAGCCATTCCAGCTGAGGCCTGAGGGACACAGGTCGCACCCCAGCCCATGTCCCCACACGCTGTCTGGTGGCAGCATTATGGTCCCCTGCTCCCATCATGGTGCCCCACACATCACGTTTGCTCAGCTGCTGCTGACGTTGCCCTGCTCCACAGCCCAGCAGTGATGCTGAGTGGGCACCTGCCTCCTTACCCCCAGGCTCCTCCCCTGCCCTCTCAGGTGGTGCAGAAACAGGCAAACATGGCATATTTGTCTCCCAGGAGAGGTGTTGCCTGTTTTCCTTGTCAGATGCAGAGGCTATTTTCTTGCTGTTTCGGCATCTGCCTAGCTGTTCTCCAGGCCCTGGAGAGCAGCTGATGGAACCTGTCATGTGTTAGGTCTGGCTGGTTCCTTTCCTGGCCCCCCTTGTGTGCACAGACATGTCCTGGCTGGGGGGTGGTGCTGGTCCTCAGCTGTTCCAGAGAAGGAAGATGCCAATCATGTTCCCATCCTTGGCCGTGCACAGCCTTCACTGTGGCCAGGCCCTGGTGTGTCAGGTGGTAGCAGTGACAGCAGGACTGTGTGCTTCTGAGACACACAGGCTTGGCCTTTGATAGCCAAGAGGGCACGTGCCTATAAACATGTCAGCGTGGCAGAAGTCAAGGCACATCTTTTTTTTTTTTTTTTTTTGAGTTGGAATCTCACTCGGTCGCCCAGACTAGAGTGCAGTGGCCACTCCTGGCCACCGCAGCCTCGCCTGCTGGGCTCCGGCAATCCTTCCGCCTCAGCCTTCCAAGTAGCCAGAATTACAGGCATGCGCTACCACGCCTGGCTGATTTTCTGATTTATTGTAGAGATGAGGTCTTGCTGCCCAGGCGGGTCTCGAACCCACGGGCTCAGGCAATCCACTCACCTCAGCCTCCCAAAGGCGTGGGATTACAGGCTGAGCCACCGAGCCCGGCTTAAGGCACATCTTGATGGCCAAGGTGGCCCTGGTCACAGCGGGCCCAGCAGGCATCTCCCTCTCATGCCCTTCTCCAGTTGCACGCAGGTGAGCTGCTCCACAGGTTTCTACTTAGATGAAGACACAGCTCACGTCGGTGTCCACACTGGCCATGCCCTGAAGGTGCCTGCCCTGCTGTACCTGTAGCTCCGCCTCGTCCTCTCAGGCAGGCACTTGCTCTTCTGCACAATGCCCAACCCTTGCAGGTTCTGAGTGTGGAGGATGCACACTGCTGCTGCAGGAAGCGTGGGCAGAAGTCCGCCCTCCGTCCTACTATGCCTGGAGACATCCTGCCCAGGGACCCTGCCTTGCCAGGGGTCTGAGCTGTTCTGTGGGTGGCCCATGACCTCAGTGTCAAACCCCCTTCAAGGCCTCCTGGCATTCTTGAAACCTGACGCTGAGACAGTCGTGACCAGCCTGGTCTCTCCTGGGCGGAGGCCAGAAGCATCTCCTGCCCAGTCCAAGTCCTGTCCCTACTGCATGTACACACCAGCCTCTGCACCTGAGCCTCAGAACTGGTGTTGGGTCCATGCAGTCTCCCTGCAGGCTACCAACCCTATCCAGCCTCCCCAGAAGCTGTCTCCTCCTGGGGCTCCATGACTGGTAACAGCTCCCTGCCTCCATGGGGGGTATAAACCAGCTGAGAGATTAGCAGGGATCTGGATGTCAGCTCAGCACACGTGACATGTGTGGATGCACACGGGCATGGATACATGGAATGTGTGTGGATGCACACAGGCACAGATCTGTGCCTTCCTCAGGCTGATTTCCACCTGCCAGCCTCCGGGTGGGCCCAAGGGTCAGCTGTCCCATCAGTCTGGCACCTGCCTCCTTAGTGATTGTGGGATGCTGGTGGTTTCTACCTTGGGGACCAGGAGGGGCAACAGAAAGGATGAGTCGGGCTCCCATGGGTCCCCCAGCCCAGAGTTTGCCCTGCACTCTGACAGCCAGAGAGGCTGGTCATGGCACCACCTGCCCAGAGCTCTTCTGAGCCTGTGCATCAGGTCCAGCCTGAGGCTGCTGGCCTCCCTCCCCCAAGCCCCTCCGCCTGGTCATATGTGGGGGCCTTCCCCATGGTTGTAGGCACAGTGGTCTGGCCTTGCCTCTGCCACCCACTGCCTTCCCATCTCCTAGGCTCCTGCCTTTCAGTGTGGCAGTGGCTTGGCTGCCCAGAGGGTGTCCCGGGTGGGGCAGGGGGCCACAGTTCACTTTGGGGTCTTACCCATGTCAAATCCCTTTGGGGACAGGGTCCAGCCCACCCTGTCCACACAGGGAGGAGCATGGCCCTGAGACAGTGCATCTCCTGTCCCCTTGTCACAGTTTGCTATCCCTTTGTCTTTGCTATGTGGACAGTGGCCCTGTCCAGTGGCCATGGCCCCAGGCTCTGTGGACTGGCTGCAGACAGCTTCCCTGTGCACCCCAACCTGAGCTGCTGGTGTGGGCGTGGGCGGGCTCCAGGGGCTGGTGGCCCTGAGCCCAGGCAAGCATGTCCCTCTCAGTAGCAGCAATGCAGAATCCTTGGACAGACTCCTCCCGGCCATGAGCACGGGGCACACCCCCCGGAAGCGCACCACCAGCCAGTGCAAGTCCGAGCCACCCCTACTGCGCACCAGCAAGCGCACCATCTACACGGCAGGGCGGCCACCCTGGTACAATGAGCACGGCACACAGTCCAAGGAGGCCTTTGCCATTGGTGAGTGCAGAAGGGCTCTGACTCCTCGTGGAGGTCCTGTACCTCAGGCTGTGTGACTTTGGTAATACCCCCAGGACACACCTGTGTGGCCAGCCTACCAACTCCTGATTATGGGGTTTCCTTTACTCCCGCAGGCCTGGGAGGTGGCAGTGCCTCTGGAAAGACCACCGTGGCCAGAATGATCATCGAGGCTCTGGATGTGCCCTGGGTGGTCTTGCTGTCCATGGACTCCTTCTACAAGGTGAGGCCCCACTCGGGCCCCCAGCACTCTTGTCCCCTCCCTAACCCCGGGGCCCCTGCAGTTGCCAGCTCCTGGTCTCTGGCCCTGCAGGCTATCCTGAAGGGCCCACCTGTGCCCCACAGGTGCTGACCCCGCAGCAGCAGGAGCAGGCCACTCACAACAACTTCAACTTCGACCACCCAGATGCCTTTGACTTTGACCTCATCATCTCTACCCTCAAGAAGCTGAAGCAGGGGAAGAGCGTCAAGGTCCCCATCTACGACTTCACCACCCACAGCCGGAAGAAGGACTGGGTACGCGCAGGCGCTGGCTCAGGCCCAGAGAGGGCGGTGACATAAGAGCTGGGTGCTGCAACTCCTGGGTTCCTTTGCAGAAAACACTGTATGGCGCAAACGTCATTATCTTTGAGGGCATCATGGCCTTTGCTGACAAGACACTGCTGCAGGTGAGGGATGCTGGGAACCCTGCTGCACGGCCCGCTCTCCCCAGTGCTCACCCTAAGCACTGTCCTCCAGGAAGGCTCCTTCACCCTCAGTGTTCACCCGCCCCTCGTAAGGCCTCCATGCCCTGAACTACCTGCACTGGCCACGCCCCATCCCCACCCTGACCTCAGGTGTAATGAAGCCTGGGCCACTGGCTGGCCATGAGGTGTGGAGCATGACTGCCTGGGGCTGTAGTCCTCAATCCCACCTGCTGAGGTGGTGCTCACACCTGCCACATTTGTCATTCTTGCTCCTTGGTGTAGTCCTGGGAGGATCCAAGGCCAGTGAGTTTCAGGGACTTTGCTGTAGGTCATGTGGGCCTCCAGGGCCCGGGTCCTGCCCTGGCATAGGCCCAGAGGACTCCACTGTCCAGCATGGAGCAGCAGCCTTGGATCCCCATGAGGCCCCCTGCTGTGTGTTGAGTGTGGGGTCACACCCTGAACTTGCCAAGCCCCAAGGGCCCCAGCGTGTGCGTGACCTTCACTGAGCAGAGTACAGTGTTGCCCTGGCCGCCTGCTCCGGCCTAGGCCACCTCCACCTGCACCCCTTCCCTAAAGCCCCTGACAGCAGCACCCCATCCTCTCCATACCCCTCCATACACACTCCCCACCCACGCACACATATGCCCCTGACTGGCAGGGGGCCCCAGACCTGACCCACAGAACAGGCGCAGGAGCCAGCCCGACGTCTCCACGCTGGCTCTGCTGGTGATGGTTGCTCACTGCCTCGCTCTTCCCCTCAGCTCCTGGACATGAAAATCTTCGTGGACACTGATTCTGACATCCGCCTGGTGCGGCGGCTGCGCAGGGACATCAGTGAGCGAGGCCGGGACATTGAGGGTGTTATCAAGCAGTACAACAAGTTCGTCAAGCCTTCCTTTGACCAGTACATCCAGCCCACCATGCGCCTAGCGGACATCGTGGTGCCCAGAGGTGAGGCTACTGCGCTGCCTGCAGGCTTGGAGGAGCAGCTGGGCAGCCGGCCTCTGGTCACCTTCCTCCCGTTCCACCCCAGGGAGCGGCAACACAGTGGCCATTGACCTGATAGTGCAGCACGTTCACAGCCAGCTGGAGGAGGTGAGCCAGCAGGCAGGGTCCCTGTCCCCACAGCCAGCTCTACTGCATCCCCGCTTCCCTTCTACCGCCATCTCCCCAGCAGCCTGCTCCCTCCCTCACACACCTTCACCATCCTCTGCTGGGTGCCAGCCTTGCTGTCTGGAGCCTGCTCAGTCAGCCAGATCTTCCAACCCAGCCCTTTGAGTCCCTGAGGAAGTAGGGATGGGGACACGGGAGCTCAGGCCCAGCCCACAGAGCACCCAGCCAGAGCTTGGCTTGCACAGAATGGTATTCTCCTTGCCGGGATTTTGGGAGTGACAAGTGACCCACTATCCCACTGGCCCACTACTGCGGGATCTCAGTGCCAAGTCCCACACTGGGCCAGTGGTTCCTCTTTCTCAGTGGGTCATCTCTGGAGTGCTGCACCAACCAGGGGACCCTGTACTCCCTGGGGCATTCTGTGGCTGGGCCCCAGAGCCTGGACAGCTCTGGGTGCACTCCTTAGCAGGCTGCTGGAGGCCCGAGGTCTGTGGAACAGAGCACAGGGGTTCTGGCTCTGGCCACCCCAGCCCAGAACTGTGGGTCCTGGCCAAGGTGGCCCCTAGGCTAAAGGGTATTAGAAGCCCACCACCTCCGTGGCTGGATGTGTCCCTGCGGGGCTGCAGCATGTCCATTCCTGGGTGGGAATGGCCTAGCCACCTGCCCTGGTCACTGATGCATCACCGTTCCCTTGTGTTTCCCCGTGTTGCTGCCACAGCGTGAACTCAGCGTCAGGTAAGACTTGCACAGCTGGCCGTGCAGATGGAGGCATTTTCAACACCCATGCAGAGCTCCAGGTCTGGGCTGTGGTCCAGTAGGCTGGCGGGCAGCCCTTCCCTAGACACAGAAAGGGTGGGGGGGGGTCCCAGACCTGCTTCTGCCCCCTCTTGCCAGCAACCAAGACAGTAGCTCACTCAGGTCACACAATGCCTGACCCCAGCCTGACCAGACCTGGCTGGAAGCTTCCCCAACCTGGGACTGTGTGAGCTTTGACCTCAGCACAGCTGTCCCCCTGAGCCTGCACTGCCAGGTCCAAGACCAGTGACCACAGACATGTCCTAGCAGGACCTGCAGGGCCTATTGTACTTCCTCTGCCCAATCTCACAGGACCAGTCAACTTTCCCTAGAGGGTGGTGAGGCCCCAGCACTGGTCCTTCCTGTCCATCCTAGTCCTGCTCTGTCCAGCTTTGTCCCCAAGCCCAGTACAACTCAGGCCAGAAGATCAGGGTCTGTGCTGTGGGTAGGGAGCTCCAGGTGGGCTGGGGCTGCATCCCAGCTGCATCCACAGCTCAGAATGTGGTCAGCTCCCAGGGACCTGCCCTTTTTGGGCTGTCTGGCCAAACCTCTGGGTGGGAGAGTCTCATGTCTGCAGTGAGTGCCCCAAGAGTTTGCTGTGCGTTGGAAATGCCTCCAGGGCCCATCCCCCAGCTGTCCTTGCCGCCTGCCCTGCATGAGTCTCTGCTTGGCCCTCACTAAGATAGTGAACCTGTGGGTCTTGTCACGTCAGGTTCCTCTTGAAGCCTTTGTTCTGAGAAAAAAAAAGGTTTCCAGACTTGAGAAAACGCCTGATCACGGCCAGCTACATTTTCCATTCTCTGGTCAGCCAAGGAAGTGGTGGCTAACGGCCCCTCACCTCCTCCAGCCCCAGGAAGTGCAGCTGATGGGCAGGAGGGGGCGGCGGCTAGGGTTTTGAGGTGCAAAGACTCATTTCCCACGGACCACGTGGGCCTCTGCAGGGACCACCCTCCCCGGCTGAGTGGTCTTCTCTCTGTTCTCTTCCTGTTCTCTGTAAACCCCGTTTCCTGCCTTGTTCCCTCCCTGAACATGCTCTTCACCTGGCGAGCAGAGGAAGCTGCGTTGGGATATGTGAGCAGAGTGAGCGCTGGTTGTGGTGCTGCCATGCGCCCCTGCCCCCACCCCTGAGCCCCCGCTGCTGCCCGTTCCTGCTTTGCCCTGCTCTCTCGATACCCCTCCTTCTCTGGCCCCTTCCCCGCCCCCTCCTCTGCCCCACCTCCTCCCTCCCCCTCCTGCCCCGCCCCCTACCTATTTGCCCCTTCTGGCCCTACTCCTACCTGCTCTGCTCCCCTTACTGCTCCACCCCTCGCTCCTTCTCTCCCCCTCCTGCCCCGCCCGCTGCCTGCTCCGCTCCCCATCCTGCTCCGTCCCCGCCTCCTCACTCCTCATGCCCGGTCCCTGCCAACTCTGTTCCCCTTACTACTCCGCCCCTCCTCCTCACTTCCCCTCCTGCCCCGCCCCTACCTGCTCTGCTCCCCCTCCTGCCCCGCTGCACCTCCTTGTCGCCCCTCCTGCCCACCCCTTCCTCTGCTCCCAACCCTGCCCCAGCATCTCTCCCCACTCCATGCTCGGAGCAGTGGGGGTGGGGCCACCGGGCTGCACTGGGCCGGTTTGCCTCTCCTGGGAGGGGCCACGCACTGCCTCAGGATGGGCTGGGGGCTTGGCCCCCCAAAGCTTAGCTGTTCCCCTAGGGAGAGGCTAAGACAAGCTGCCCGTTCTGGGCTAAGCCTGTCCGGGCGTGTGCGCCTACCCTCTGCCTGGCCGCTTCTGCTTCCTCTGAGTGCAGGAGAGGGCCTGGACCAAGAGGGCATCTCACTCCTGGGCCTCTGCCTTCTGCCTGGGGGTCAGTTGCTCTGCCTTTCGCGGCAATCTTTCGCCTTTGCCTGGTAGTTCAGGTGGGGGGGGGCATCTGCCCCCAGATTGGCCACAGGGAGGCAGTCCGCCCCACCTTGCACATCTTGCTGTCCCCCAAGTGTCGCCTCATGGCAACAGTCCGTGTGGCTGAGGAAGGGGCTTTGGGGAGGATGTCCCTCCTGAGTGTCGCCATCTGCTTGTGTTCCAGGGCCGCACTGGCCTCGGCGCACCAGTGCCACCCGCTGCCCCGGACTCTGAGTGTCCTCAAGAGCACGCCGCAGGTACGCGGCATGCACACTATCATCAGGTGAGGCCCTCCTCGGGGTGGGGCGCGTGCCGGGTCCTTCTCCACCCCCCCCACCCCCCCCGCTGATCCGCCAGCCCCACAGGGACAAGGAGACGAACAGAGATGAGTTCATCTTCTACTCCAAGAGGCTGATGCGGCTGCTCATCGAGCACGCGCTCTCCTTCCTGCCCTTCCAGGTGCTTCGCGGCGGGAGGGGGCCGGGGCGTGGTTCAGGAGGGTCGGGCTGGCCCTGGGAGAGGGTGGGGCAAAGCCTCGGCAGGGAGAATGGAGTTGGGGAGGAGCAGGCCCCCAGATTTCGCAGCATCCCTTCCCGCTCTGCACAGGACTGTGTGGTGCAGACACCGCAGGGGCAGGACTACGCGGGCAAGTGCTACGCTGGGAAGCAGGTGCGCCTGGGTGGGAAGGGGTGGGGCCGCCTAGGGCCCTAGGGGAGGGTTTTCAGGCGGCTTGCTGGCCTGGCCTCCCCTCCCCAGATTACTGGCGTATCCATCCTGCGTGCTGGTGAGACTATGGAGCCTGCGCTGCGAGCCGTTTGCAAAGACGTCCGCATCGGCACCATCCTTATCCAGACCAATCAGCTCACGGGGGAGCCTGAGGTGCTGGGTGGAGGGGAACCTGGGGGGTCCTGGGAGCCATGGAGATGGGGAAGAGGAGAGAGAGGCAGAGGGTGTGTGCAGGAAGGGGTCAGGCTATGGGTAGCCCAACCTGCAGCATGACCCGTGGCTGCCCGCAGCTCCACTACCTGCGGCTGCCCAAGGACATCAGTGACGACCACGTGATCCTGATGGACTGCACGGTCTCCACAGGCGCTGCGGCCATGATGGCTGTGCGCGTCCTCCTGGTGAGTGCTCAGGTGGTCAGTCACAGGTGCTCCTGGTGAGTGAGTTGTTGGTGGCCAGCAGTGTGTACTCCTGGCTAGTGGACCTGGGCAGGCAGCCTCCTGGTGAGTGGATCTGGGTGGGCTGTAGGCAGGACACTGAAGGGTGGGGTTTATTACTTGTTCCCATATTCTGCAGGACCATGATGTGCCAGAGGACAAGATCTTTCTGCTGTCACTGCTCATGGCGGAGATGGGCGTGCACTCGGTGGCCTACGCGTTCCCACGCGTGAGAATCATCACCACGGCTGTGGACAAGCGAGTCAATGACCTTTTCCGGATCATCCCAGGCATCGGTGAGGCTATCCAGGCCCCTCAGCAGCACACAGGGGCAGGGCGGATAGCCCCAGGAGGCCCCCTACGCTGGCCTGTGTCTTTCTCCAGGGAACTTTGGTGACCGCTACTTTGGGACAGATGCAGTCCCTGATGGCAGCGACGAGGAGGAAGTGGCCTCCATGGGTTAGCTACCCAAGCTGAACCCACCCTGTCTCACCTGATCTCCTCCTACCTCCTGGTCCAAGATTGCAGAGTATAGAGGTGTTAACACACACAGCTGATTCTATGCATTTTCTAAAATAAAGCTTTAGAAAAATGAAGATGTGACTGATTAGTGAGGACACAGGACTGGTGTCCTGACTGGGACTTGGTTTGTGGCATCTCCCATGGAAGGGGGAAGCTGAGGGTCTCGCCTTCTCCACAGGACCAACCATCAAGTCTTGCCTTTGTGTCAGGTCCAAGAGAGGGCAGGCCTGGGGCCTGCAGCTCCCAGCTCTGCTACCTGGTGCCTAGAGCACACAGCTAGGTGGCTACCTGGCCTGGACCTGGGGAGGGGCCAGGCCACCTGGGGTCAGGGTCTTGCAGGAGGCAGCCTCTGTGGCTGCTTCCTCCCACCTACAGTGTTTATACCATCAAGGGACCCAGCGGAAGTTGGTATTGGGCGGCTGTGGGCGTGAGGCCGGCTGCAGCCGGCCTGGGCCTCACTGGGACTAGGTATCCATGTCTCGCCCTGCTTCACTGCTCCTGGACCCAAGGCTGAGGCAGGCTCCCTTGGCCTACCTGGAAGGGTGCTTGTGACACAGATATGGGACACTACGCATGCTTGTGGCCATGCTCTTAGAGTCATGGCCATTGGGCTGGGACCCCAAGGTAGCTACCACGCCCTGTTGCCCTCCTCCATCCCTCCAGGCCTGCTCTCCCTCTTTCCTGCCTCCCTGGTCGCCCTACACCCCTCATCCCCCCACCTCATAAAGGCCTTATCATGGAAAATCTTGTGGGGCGGGGACAGGAAGCCACTGGGCGAGGCCAGGCCAACCACGGGCAGATAAAGGCGGAGGCTTGTCCAAGGGCAGCCAGGCACCACTAGGGCAGAGGAATGATGCAGGCCCAGAAGTCAGCAGGAGCGGCTTCTGCTCCCCACCCTGGTGAGTGGACCCTTCTATGTCTCAGGGCCCCTGTTTGCTCCCCTGTACTCCCCCATGCTGGTATCTTGCAGGCCACAGCACTCCTGGCCCAAGGAGCTGCCCTTCTTCCAGCCAGGTCTTCCCAGGTGAGGAGTGGAGAAAACAGTTGATGAGGACAGGGCTGGGGCCAGGTCATCCTGGGGCCAGGTCATCCCAAGGCCAGCCAGGGGCAATGGGCTCCCAGAGGGCAAGTCAGAACCCTATGTGCACGTGAGTGCCAACACTACCACCCACCACATGGCACATGCAGCAGCAGGTTCAGGGACACGTGCACGTGAGGAAGGAGTGGGCCCCTCTGCCCCACTGCCCCATCCCAATAGTCACCGGTCCCTAGGGAAAGGCAGCTTCCTCACTTCACATACATTTTTAAAAATTGTATTTATTATTGTTTTGTAAAGACGGGGTCTCACTTTGCTGCCCAGGCTGGTCTCAACCTCTTAGCCTCAAGCAATCCTCCTACCTCGCCCTCCCAAGTGCTAGGATTATGGTGTGAGCCACTACATCCCGCTTTCCTCTCTCTTCTTGGGGGTCAGTGGAAGCCTAGGGAAGAGCCTGGAGGCAGGAGGCCTGAACCGAGAGCCCTGCCTCCATATCCCCATCCACAGGAAGCTGTGGTGCTGCTGAGAGGCCTTGGACTGGGGTCTTCTTATAGGCGGGCATCTCAGGGCAAGGCTAGGCCAAAGGTTAGACACATTCTTGGGCCCATTTCCTGCTGGGGCCCGTGGGATGTCAAAAGTGGGCCATCTTTCAAACAGCCCTGGAGGGTTTTCAGGGTGCTGGTGGGGGGAAGGGCAAATCCTCTGGCCTCTAAGAATTTTCTGGGTCCATGAAACAGGACCAGGATCCCAGGTCCAAGACCTTCATGAGAACTAATCCTCAGCACAGCTGCTGGAGACACGGGCTTCTGGTCTGGGGAGGTGCAGGGCACGGGTGGGATTTGGGCTGTTTCCCAGGGGCCAGTGAGCCCATGCCCAGGAAACCCTCTGAGGAACGAGTGAGGACTGGGAACAGGAGGGCAATCTTGTGCTGCCCTCTGGGCCTCGCTGAGCCTGAGGGTGAGTAGGCAGGCAACCTGGAGGAGGAGAGCAGTGAGCACAGGCTGTGGCCCCGAGACGCCCTTCAGAGCCCAGGAGGGCACAGGGCGGGCCAGAAACAGACATGGAGCCCCTCCCTTAACTTACATCCAGAAATTCCTGTGACACCCAGGGTGAGGGTGCCTGCAGAGAAGCCCCTCTGTCCAGCTCCGCTTGCTGCCTCTGGGCAGTGCCTCTAGGACTGTCCAGCCTGAGAATGGTGAGTCTCCAGGGTCAATCTCAGGTTCGTCAGCCCATGAGGTGCTGCTCCAGCCACCGCGGCTGACACAGGATGACGGATACCTGGGCTGGTGGATGGTGAGACTGCCACGCTGGAGCTAGCCGTGGCACAAGGCACAAGTGGTTGTCATACTGCATGGCAAGCAGGAGGGTCTGGAGGTCTGGGATGGGCTGGGGAAGACCCTGCCCTCCATGGTGCCTGCGCAGGCCACCTGGGAGTCAGGAAGATTTCTGGGCCCTCGGCCACTGTTGAGCACTCCAGGAGGAGTCCTGGAAAGAGGGCATTTGAGGGAAACACCTGCAGGGCCAGACAAGAGCAGGAGGCAGCCAGAGAGGGCCACAGACAGGCAGGGTTTTCAGGCTCTCCAAGGTCACATTGCGGGTCTGGGAGGCAGGAGAACCCTAAGAGAAGCTGCAGGGGGAGCAGCAGTGTGAAGACACCAAGGGAGGGAAGCAGGTAGACTTCAGCTGGGACTGGGTTAGGAGAACCAGGTGAGTCACATATAGGGGCTGAGGAAGAATGAAGCCCCAGGAGGGATGGACAGGGTTAGGCACAACGGTGATTTTTTTCTTTTTGAGTGGGAGTCTCACTCTGTCACTCAGGCTGGTAGTGCAGTGGCACATTCACGGGCACCGCAGCCTCAACCTGCTGGGTTCAGGTGATCCTTCTACCTCAGCCTTCCAAGTAGCTGGAACCACAGGTGCACGCCACCACACCCGGCTAATTTTTTTATGATTTATTGTAGAGAGGAGGTCTTGCCAAGTTGCCCAGGCTGGTCTCGAACTCCTGGGCTCGGGCAATTCTCACCTCTACCTCCCAAAGTGCTGGGGTGACAGGCGTGAGCCACTGCATCTGGCCCTTCTTTTCTAAGTCTAGGTCTCACTGTCGCCCAGGTTGGAGGGCAGTGGCACAATCCCAACTCACCACAGCCTCAGCCTGCTGGGCTCAGGAGATCCTTCTGCCTCAGTCTTCCAAGTAGCTGGAACCACAGGTCTGGGCCACCACAACCGGCTAATTTTTTTATTTATTGTAGAGATGAGGTGTCGCCATGTTGCCCAGACTGATCTCAAACCCGCGGGCTCAGGCAATCCTCTTACCTCAGTCTCCCAAAGTGCTGGGATAACAGGTGTGAGCCACTGCGCCCCGGCAATTGCGACTTTTAGTGGAGACATCCACGCGGGCCAGCGGGCAGGAACGAAGCCCCCGGCACGGGTCCTGCCATGCCTTCCCCCTGTTCCGGCAGGAATGGACCACGAGCGGAGCAGGTTCCGAATGTCACCTTGGGGCTGGCCAGGGACGCCACACCCCAACACAGGCGCGCGCTGAGGTGGGAGGAAGAGCGTGGTGGCATGGGGGCTCGGGGTCCTGGATACCGGGCAGGATGCCTCGGGCACTCCGAGGCTCCGGAAAGTTGCGGCGGAGCCGGGCTGCCGAGCAGGGCTTGGTCGGGCTGAAGGCGGGCTCCCTCTACCGCCGGCGGGTGGGCGGCCGTGCTGAGGACGTCGGCCTCCCACGGCGACAAGTCCTCACCGCCAGGAAGAAGCTCGGAAGAGCCCCGCGTCCGGGAGCTGCTAGCGCCGTCCACCGGGAGCTGACCAGGGGCGGGCCAAGTGCGCTCCCCGGCGAAGCCGCCCGGCTGAGGGCGCGGGATCAGGCGCGCCATCTGCTGCCGCGCGCGGGGAGGGGACAGCAGGGACGCTGAGGGCGGTCCACCCCGCGCACCCCTCCAGACCGCAGGCCAGCGAGCCAGGTTCCGTCGGTCCCGCCCGCGCTCCTTCCCCGAAGTTCACCGCGCAAGGTGGTGCCGCGTGGTCCCCGCGCCCAGGTTCAGGCTCGTGGGCAGAGGCCCCGGCCGGACGCCCAGCCCCTGGCGTATGACCCTTCAAGGGTGACGCTGGGGCGCATGGGACACGACGAGGAGTGCGGCGTCCTTGGGGCCCGACCCTAGGCGAGGCCGGACACCGGGCCCAGAGCAGGCGTGCGGGCACGGAAAGCTTCGCGCTGCCGGTGAGCCCCGTGCCGCCCTCCCGACCCACCCCGGCTCTCACCTCCGCGTCCGACCGCGGGTCCAGCGCCGCGAGGGCGGGGCTTCTGGCGTCGGCCCCACCTACCAACCACGCCCAGGCCCTGCCCTCCGGTGGCCCCGTCCCGCACCCTGACCTGCGCTCCTCACGAGTAGACCCCGTCTTGGCAGCAGAGGAGACTCCTTGGGAGCCGGGGCGGTGTTGGGAATCCTGCCAAGCGCCGCCCAGCCATTGGTCCGGCAGACCAGAGGTGGGGGGGGGGTGGAGACCTCCACTCGCAGAGGCCCCGCTGCTCACCACCCTGGACGACTAGCATTCAGGCTTGGTATGGCTTCGTGCTTCTCAAGAATCCCATGAACAATTACCGTTAATATTATAAGAAAATGATTGGCAGTAGTGGGAAACTGCCAGGGGGAAGAGGGTGGGGGGGCAGAACTGGTAGTAGTGGGAATCTGCGGGGGGCGGGGCACACCTCATCAACAAGGATACCTGCATTATGAACATTTGTATACTTATCCCTGAATTGTACCCCACATTAAAAAAAAAAGAAAACCCATACACGAAATGCTAAAAATAATAAACGTGGACTCTTCCTAGTTAAAGCAACTCAGGAGACCAAACAAGAAAAAACGTCTGACAATGCGACAGCTGCAGGGAGGCAAGGGGACAGTGAGAAGATGGGGAAGCCGCTTTGTGGGGCAGATGGGCCACGTCACCAACAGGCTTTCAAGCCCAGGTCCCAGCGACCTTACCCCAGGGTGACAGGGACATTCAGGCAGCCTTGTTTCAGCAGTGAAAAGCTAGAAACTGGCATGGCCAACTCGACCAGGATCAGTTGCCATTAATTCATGTGTTCTGTACAGAAGCTAAAAGGAATGAACCAGACCTAACATAACTGCATGTAAAATTTTTGGAGACACGGTCTCGCCATCACTCAGGCTGTATTGCCCTGGTGCAGTCATAGTTCACAACCTCGACCTCCTGGGCTCAATTGATCCTCCTGCCTTAACTCCTGAGTAGCTGGAACTACAGGTGTGAGGCACCATGCCTGGCTCCCAAATTATTTTAAAAACTAGCTTTTAAGCCAGGCATGGTGGTTCACTCCTGTAATCCCAGCACTTTTGGAGGTGGAAGTGAGGATTGCCTGAGCCCATGGGTTCGAGACCAGCCTTGGTTAGACCTCATCTCTACAATATATTTTTTAAAAAATTAGCTGGGCATGGTGGTGCATGTCTGTAGTTCCAGCTACATGGAAGGCTAAGGCAGAAGGATCACCTGAGCCCAGCAGGTTGTGGCTGTGGTGGCCATGAGCACGCCACTGCACTCCAGTACTCTGACTCAAAAAAATATTCACCTTATTTGAGTTGGAGTCTCACCTACGCTGGAAGGCAACGATACGCTCACGGCTACCACAGCCTCGACTTGCTGGGCTCAGGAGATCCTTCCGCCTCATCCTTCCAAGTAGCTGGAACTACAGGCGTGTGCTACCATGCCCGGCTAAAGAATTCACTTTAAATTCATTTCTGAGAATGTCCTACCTTTCTGTGAGCTAAGACCAAGGGCACAGGAAGTCCTCAGCACCCCCACCTGAGGACATTGGTGAAAGAGGAGGGGTCCACTACCTTCTACACATGTGACAGTAATCACAAGGGTGTGGCAGGTAGCACTTGCAGTTGGCTGGCAGGCCCATCCATGAGCCCCAAGGGTCAGATGATTTCTACCACCTTAATCCTGGGGTCCACAGGCATCAGGCAGGTTCCAGTTGTACCCTAGCAGAGCCCTCACCCAGGTATATCCAGAACACCCCAGGGACACACATGCCCTCAGGCAGAGATGGTGTTCCCACAGGTGTCAGAGGTGGGAAAATAGGCACAAAGGCCATTGAGGGCCTGGGTGGACACCCAGGATCAGTCCTGCATGGTGTCCAGGGTGCCTGGCTAGGTCCAGGCTGACCCCTGCTCCCTCTCCCAAAGTGGTAGCATAAAATGAATCTGAGAACACATTCGGGACTGCAACTCCCAAAGGCTGGTAGGAAGAGACAGCAAGGAGGGTGGTCCACCCTGACATGTGGGGTACAGGGCTAGGCCACCACTGGCTTGGACTGAAGCAGCCAGGGGGAAGGAGCTGCTGCAGCTGTGTGTGCAGCTGCCTGGGTGGGGTGGGCTGTAGAACCGCTGGAAAACCAGCTGTGACACCAAGCACCAGGGAGCTGCACAAGGTCAGTGAAGAACTACAGGTCACTGCAGTACCCACTGCCTGGGGACATGCCCTCTGCCCTTATCACACCAGCCCTACCTTCTGCTGCCTGCTCAGCATTGAGGCCTGTGGTATGGCTGAGGGCACAGGCCCAGAACTGAGCAGAGCCGTGCTGAAGCGGGCATTTAGTTCATGATGGTGCCTGCAGTTCTGAGTGGCAGCCTGCGCATCCTGAAGTGAGGTCAGTGGAAATGTCACCATGGGCACTGTGGGGAGTATGGTGGAGGGTTCCTAGAGGCACAGGCAGAGAGGAGCCAGTGATGTCAGCCAGGTGAATCAAGGGCTGTCAGCCACTGGCTTGGTGTGGCCATCAAGGCCACAGGGCTTCTGCCAGGCATGGGAAAGATGTCACCTGATCTGGGCAGCCAGCAAGGGATGCAAGGCAAGGCTTCAAATGATGGAGCTGGGCATGCACTGAGGGTCCAGGACCGCAGCCCTAGTTCATCAACCTCACGGCTAACAGATTCCTTTCCTCATTCCAGTCTTGGGATTAGAATACAGGATTTATTTATTTTTATTTTTAGTAGGAATCTCACTCTGTCACCCAGGCTGGAGCGCAGTGGCCACTCACAGTCACTGCAGCCTCAACCTGCTGGACTCAGGGGATCTTTCCCCCTCAGCCTTCCAAATAGCTGGAACTACAGGTGTGCGCTGCCACACTCAGTTAATTTTTTTGATTTATTGTAGAGATGAGGTCTCGCCAAGTTGCCCAGGTTGGTCTCAAACCCCTGGGCTCAGGCAATCCTCTAGTCTCTGCCTCCCAAAGAGCTGGGATGACTGGGCCCAGTTAGAACACAGGATTTAGAACACGGTGGTAAGAACAGCACCAAGGGGAGGGTGTCTGTCCACACCTGGGCCAGATAGAAGGCAGGTGAGGTCCCAGCTCCAGGGGGGGCCTGAGGTCAACCTCAGTGCAAGACTCACCAAAATCAGGAACCTGCAGGATCATTAAATGAGACACACACAGGGTCTGCAGTGAAAACATTTATTTTACAACAGTTATCTTTATTTTAGGTCAACATTCAGACATACAAGACAGAGATCACCATGCGAAACCACCTGGCCCTCAGGTGTGCGTGTGAGAGGCAGGGTCACCAGAGGCGCCCACAGCAGCCCACATCCAACACATCCAATTGCAGAACGGCATGAAACCAGTACATGGACAACTGATTTCCATGCATTTGCATTTAATCTTTAAAAACAATGTGTTTCAGTGTAAACGTCCTCCTCTCATGTGGCTTGAAACATTTTCCCTATTTTCTAGAAAAACAAAATCTACCCTGGAGTATGGTGCTGCATGGCCCCTGTCCACGCCCGTGTGGATGCTCTGGGGTGGACCTGTGGCCAGGACAGACCCTTCCCAGAATGCCCTTGAACTCAACTTTGCCACTGATTGTATCTGTTGCCTAGAAAACAGGTTTTAACGTTTCAAGGACGGAAACAGTTTCCAGTCACTTAGATTCCACATGGAGACACACACCTGAGGGTCAGGTGGGCATGACAAAGAGTCCCCAGGGACGGGCATGCTTGTGACAACCACCCTCGCGCCTGACTCTGTGGATGCCAATACTGGCGGGCACACAATAGGCCCGGTGTCTCCTGTGCATCTGCCAGGAGAACCTTGTAGAGACCCTGTCCCTGCCTGACGCGCCAAGAAACCAGAGGCTGTCCAAGAGCCAGCTTTTATTGTACTTGTTGCTTCACTGCTGGACAGCAGCATGACACGCCTGCTGCATGATATATACATATGCACATATGTACACACACAGACACACCACAGCCCACACTCACAGCATGTGATGACGCAAACCGTGCTGGTGAGGACAATAAGAATGGAGCCTCTGCCAATTCCACAGGAGGATGATTCACAACCAAGACACAGGGCAGTCCTGTGCCACATGGGCTCAAAGCTCCAGAACTGGGAAAAGGAGATCAGTCACTTTGTATACCCCTCACAAGTTGTCCCCACGGCAGGCGGCACCAAGAGCCGGGGGACTGACAAGACTCATGCTGAGCTCTGCCTGCACCCACCTATCGGGTGCTGGAAGTGGCGGCTCCAGGTGACACTTGGGCTAGAGGTCTGAGAACAGTCTTAGTGTGATGCTTCAGGGACTTTCTGGACCTGGGCCTGGACCTGGAGCCCGAGCCCAGCAGTCTGCTTCCTGCCAGCCACAGCACACACTCTGGTTTCTTTTTCTAATAGGTCCCCACGGGGTGTTGGCTGCATTAACTGAACATCAGAGAATTAGGAAAGTTCACGAACACCAAGCAGTAATATCTAAAGCAGTTTAAAAATAAAGCCAAAAGGAAGACCAAACGCACCCACGTCACTGAGTGGAAATAAACCCACATGCCAGCAGCTGCCGGAACGAGCCCAGGACCCTCAGATGGCTCCTGTTGGTCAGCAGTGCCCGGGGTCCAGACCCCATGGAACTGGACAGGCCCCAATGCACAGCAACCCAGCACTCCCCAGCGCTTGCTGCAGCACCATCTGCAGCCTGAGTGACAGCAGGAGGGTGCTGGGAATGTGGGGCCATCCTGACTTGTAAACACATGGCTCCAGCTGCCCCAGGACCCACCAGCTCTGCTTAAGAGAAAGAAAACAGAGAGTCTACTCAAGAAAACAGGGAAAGAGAATGAGAGAAATTTTGTCCGTAAGCCTAGACAGGGCCTTAAAACCAATAGGGTAAAACACCAAAAAGAGGATTTTCCTCAAGGTCAGGCAGTAGAGGAACTCAGCTCTCCTGGGAGGGTGGGTCTGGGCCATGTAATCCCACCATCTCTGTGAGAGTCGCTGTCATGGCCATGATTCGTTTAGTTTTTACAAAATCTGCAGAGAACCAGGTTCCAAACGCTCTAGACCCGCTGCTCCCCCATCCTGCCCTACCCACTGCCCTGGCAAGCTGCCTACTTCTAAGAAATGGTCGACTGGACTGTGTAATTTAAAAACCACCTGGCAAGGGACCTGCTTTGACAGGTGTGAAAGAGCCCTGGGTTGTCCTCGCCACAGGTTGGCAGAGGACCTGGTAGGCGGAGGCCAGGTCTGGGTTGCTATTTCTCAGAGCCAAGCTTAGAGCCTGACTCCTGGCCACTCTGGGGAAAACAACTCATTTCTTAGTTACTGCTAAAAAAGTCACAAAGGTGGACTGGGGCGCCGCCTCAGGCTGAATTCTTGCTGCTGCTGTATCAGGATTGGCACAGAAGTTTCCCTGTTGTCTCACCTCCCACCTTGCTCCAGAACAGGCCAAGCCATGAATTGCTTATCCTTTTACAAGAGTCTGCTTTTAACATGCTATTCCTAATTTAAAAAGCACAGTGCACATCTCCCTTCTCATTGAATGACTCCATGATCACTATATTGAACAAAAACCAAAGCAAAATGGGACAAACAGAACCACCCAAGGACCTGGTGACGGCAGCCAGCTGGTGGCCCTGCAGGGTCACTGTTGGGCTCAGCTGGGGCTTAACGAGCACCACGTTCCTAAGCACATCTAGGTTTGTCCTCACATCCATGTCCCTTCTGGCAACTTCTTGGTCAACCTGAACCTACCCTCTGCACAGCCCTGGGTGGGTGGCTGAGGAGGCTGGGTGCACTGGGGCCAAGAGTCAGCAGGCAGGCAGGGGAGTGGGCTCCAGGAGAACCTTCCGGCTCGTCTGAGCTGGAGAGCTACCACCGTGTGGCCTCCTCATTTTCATCTCTGGAAATCCAGATGCTCAGCAGTGGCCCCTAGGAAAGCTCTGCAGAAGCCAAGCCCTGCACAGCTGGAGAGCTCTCGGCCAGCACGGGCATACGCGCAAGGTCTGGGACCCAGACAGGGAAGATTCGTGTCCACTGTCCACAAATGGATCCCGTCTTCTGACTACTGGCCTCCTAGGCTGGCTGAAAAGCCAAGGGAATCACCAAGGCCTCTCTGGGACCCAACCCTCCAGAGGCCCAAGGGACCTCTGGTCCAGCCAGTTCTTCCTCCAGGGCCCTAATGTATCTAGCAGTGCCTGAATCATCGATGATGGGCAAAGGAAAATGTGGTGGGTGGGACCTCCAGCAGTGAGGAGGGCTAAGGGCCACCCGTTCCCAGGAATTGGGCACTTTTCAGTATGGACTCACAGTCCTTCTGACTGTTACTAACTGGACTGGTCCTACCACTTGTAAATCTAAAGGTCCAAAAAGAGTTAAGAAAAGGATAGTTGAGCTCAAAGGAATGTGGAGGATGACCCAGGGAGGGGTGAGGGGAGACTGTGGCCCCATCCATCTAGCTCCCAGTCCTGAAAAGGCGCAGGAACGCAAACATCCCCCACCCCGTGGACAAGTAACACACCTCCAAGGACAAGACCTCAGTCGTGACTAGGAGACCCAGGCTAGAAACACTGTAAAGAGAATGTGGTTTCAGTCTCAGAAGGGGATCGCCCATGCTTTCCACAACACATTCCCCCACAGGAGGATCTGCCACGTGGCCAACGAAACTTGGTAGACACACTTCAGCCAGCCATACTGACCCAACCACGGAACGGGCGTTGATGCTGGTGGTGCCAGGAGGACACAGCCCAGCCCCTTCCCTGACAAGTGAGATCTGAGCCTGATTCGACCCTGAGGCTGACAGCACACAGCACAAACTAGACCCTGCAGCCAACATGGCAACACAGCTCCAACCAGCAGCTGCCTCTGGCCTCCACGAGCACGGGGAGGGAAGGGGTGGCCCCTCCCTTCCTCACCCAACTGGCCAGGTGGCACCCAGCAGCCACAGCTACAGCCAACTACCCTCCCTGGACTGACCTGACTGTAAGCCCTGAGGCAGCTCCACCGTGCGGCCAACGCGGCCACGCCACGGCACATCCACAACACAGACATGGAACATAATCCCGCACATGCTATTAAAAAAGAAAAAAACAGAAGAAGACCGTAGCTACACTGCTTTAAATACTGCATGCTACGCACTTCGTGGGTCAAGGGTCGACGCTGGGCAGGCGTGGAAGAGGTGGGAGAGGCCCTGACGCAGCCACGGCAGGTGGGCGAGTGGACTTCCCCCATCTCTGTGACTACAGTTCATGATGCTAAGGTTGGCGTGGCCGGGCACTGTTCCTCCTCTGACCACAGCTTCTCCTGAACCTAGTTGAACCCATCGGTATGGTAGCTGGGGTGGGAGTCAGCCGTGAGCTGGGTGGTCTCGGTGGCAGACGCTGGTTGTATGACGATTGGCGTGTCTGTGGCCTCTGAAAAACAAGCACACACAGGGCATTGCTGAGGGCAACAGCCTGGCATGTGCCTGTCGACACTTGTCCTGTCACGACACTCGGGCAGCTGGCTAAGCTCCACAGGAGAGGCTGCTCGCCGACCTCCACCAGCACGGCCTCCTCAGTCGCCTTGGGTCACCGCCAGCCCTCGCCCTCGCCCCCCCACCTGCCTGCCGCCCCGCCACCGCTCATCCCTGGGATCTATGGCTACCGCAGGTCATGGTGGGGCCAGCTCTGCGCCTGCTTTACCTCCAGGGTCCACGTTCACACCTCAACAGTCCCAGCTGCCACCACAAACACTCGCGGCACAGTGTCAGTGCCCTCCTGTTTGACAAGACAGGTTGACACCGTTCAGGGCCCGGTCTG
Organism: Cephalopachus bancanus; assembly: GCA_027257055.1. Classification (NCBI taxonomy): domain Eukaryota; kingdom Metazoa; phylum Chordata; class Mammalia; order Primates; family Tarsiidae; genus Cephalopachus; species Cephalopachus bancanus. Next base: position 3,151,477 of record JAPVLO010000007.1, read on the forward strand.
GCTCTGCCCCAAGCACACACACAGGTCTGGGGGCAAGCACTCACCCCGCTCATCAGACTGCAGCTGGGCCTCCAGGTCCTCCGGCGACACGTAGAACTCTGTTTCCTCGCCCTCAGGTGCCTTGGGCTTGCACTTCCCACAACAGCAGTTGAAGCAGCAGCACAGGCAGCAGCAGCAGTAGCAGCAGGTGAGGAGGCCACAGAAGACAAACAGGGCCTGGGGAAGAAGAACCCTGTGTCACATGCCCTCCCCCTCAGAGGGCATGCTTCCCAAATGCCTATAGCATGAGCAAAGGGCAAGGGTCTTGCTGAGAGTATTGTTTTCCTGATGAGAAAGTATAAAGAGAGAACTTAAAAGGAGTCAATGGGAGACACAGAGAGAGAGCAGGTGCTCAAAGAAAAGTAATCTATAAAGATGGGAACTAGCCGGGCTCAGTGGCTCAGCCTGTAATCCCAGCACTTTGGGAGGCTGAGGTGAGTGAATTGCCTGAGTCTGTAGGTTCGAGACCCGCCTGGGCAACTTGGCGAGACCTCATCTCTACAATAAATCAAAAATTAGCCGGGTGTGGTAGTGCACGCCTGTAGTTCCAGCTACTTGGAAGGCTGAGGCGGAAGGATCGCCGGAGCTCAGCTCGACCGAGGCCGCGGTGGCCGGGAGTGTGCCACTGCACTCCAGTATGGGTGACAGAGTGAGACTCCAACTCAAAAAAAAAAAAAAAAGATGGGAATGAGGCTGACTCATAAAAGCCAAAAATGGGCTTCCTGCAGCTACGGGCCATGGGCTAATTCACACCCTTTGGTCTTACATATGATAGATACCTGGAATAGATTGAAGAGATGAAGAATGTTAATAAAAAATGAAGGCTTAGTTCTAGCTACTTGGAAGGTTGAAGGATGGCCTGAGCCCTGCAGGTTGAGGCTGCGGTGGCCCTGAGAGTGCCACTGCACTCCAGCCTGGGTGACAAAGTGAGACTTTAACTTAAGAAAAAAATAAATAATGAAGGCTTATTTCCTACCTCTAGCCTTTAAAAAACTCGGACCATTTATAAAGAAAACTGGGTTGATACGACTGGCTGAAGCAGACACTGCTCTGTAAACTCTGTGCACGCACTGCAGCTTGCTCCAGGCAAGTCGCCAAGCCAGCAACAGGCCTTTGCCCATCACACAGGACGAGGAGAAGGGCCGCCCCGTGCCCAGAAGCCATCCCGCAAGAGTGGAGTATCTGAACTCGGCACACAGATGTTGCAGGGTCTGGTGTCCCAGCAGTCCCTCACCTTGGCCCACCAGCTGGACAACACAAAGTAGGTGTTCACGTTCTCTTCCCCAAACTGTTCGGCCACGTAGAGCCCCAGCGAGCCGTACTTGTCGTATATGTTTCTCTTTGTGGCGTCCGTCAGGATGGCGTGGGCGTTGTTAATCTCCTTAAACTTGTCTGCGGCTTCTGGGTTGTCAGGGTTCTTGTCAGGGTGGTATTTCAAGGCAAGTTTCCTGTAAACAAAAACCATGTCCTGGTTCCAGCCTGGCCTATTTCACAAGCGTCCTCTAGAGGGTCCAGTGGGAGAAATATTTATCCATCACCACCTCTCTTCAACTCTGCAGAGTTCAGAAGATCAGGGTCAAAAGAAATCTCTGAGGTGTTGCAGGCAAGTTTCCCTACCCTGACCCACCCACGGGGGTGGGGTGGTCCAGGCATGTCTGACTTCAACAGCGGAAAGGTACAGACCCTACTGCCATACCTAGTGCTCCAGCCTGATGACCACATGTCTGCTAAATAAACTGGAAGGCACAGAAGGTATAGCGACGGCATCTTAATATATGTTTAATAAACTATGCAACACTAAGAACACAAAAGGAGGACTATCTCAAGTGTCTAGATTAAGGAAGTTGCCTGTCTCTTATAGGTTACTAAACGAAACTGTACCTACAGGCGATAAGTTCTTCAAGTTTAATGGCAGGGCCACAAGAGTGAAGAAACTCTATCATCACTGTGTTAAAACAAGAACACCATTTGACCATGCAAAGCTCTGCCTATACCTGTATCTCTCAACAGGCCTAGACCCTGATTCCCTGTGGACAGCTTATAAGACCAACAAAGCACTATTTTGTTGTTGCCAAGAGAACATTAACATAACAATTTTAAGTCATATATAAGGAGCACGCTACATGTACAAGGATGCAAGAGAACTGCCACCAGTTAAATACTGAGTGTACCAGGAAAAATAATGTGCAATGGTATTTGGTAAAATATAAATTAAACTACACAAGGGCTTGTAGGTCTTTCTGGAGGGATGTGTGGCCCAGGCTTGGCCTCTTACCGATAGGACTTTTTAATGTCATCTGAGGTTGCATTCTTGTCCAGTCCAAGAACGTGGTACAGTGATTCTCCGGAGGTAGAGAGTGAGCGCTGTCTCTGGTCTGCCATGTTAGGTTAATCTACAAGAGAAGAGAAATAAAGCATCAAAAAGTATAGAGGAAAATGCCAAGCACAGAGCTGATGGATTTTAATCCGTAAGACGAGTCAAAGCAAAACAAAACAAAACACTGGTTTATGAGACTTATCGTGTGCACAGCACAAAGGAGTGGGGAAAGTCCCACATGGGATACAGTTTCTACACTTGTCCAGGAAGTGTTACAATACTGCTACCCTAAGCAGACCCTAAGAAATTAAAGATGTGTATTGCAATCCCTACAGCAACTGTACATAAAAATGCAACAGAGGGATCGCTAAAGAGAAGAAAAATAAAACTCTAAAAAATATTCAAGTTGCCAAGCACAGTGGCTCACACCTGTAATCCCAGCACTTTTGGAGGTTTAGGCTAGAGGATTACCTAGTCCAGAGGTTCAAGACCAGTCTGAGTAATTTGGTGAGACCTCAAAAAATTAGCCAGGCATGGTGGAGTGCACCTGTAGTTCCAGCTACTTGGAAGGCTGAGGCGGAAGGATTGCCTGAGCCCAGTAGGTCGAGGCTGTGGTGGCCGTGAACGTACCATTGCACTCCAGCCTTGGTAACAGATTGAGACTCCTGCTCAGAGAAAAAAAAATTTTAAGTAAGGCTGGGTACAGTGGCTCATGCCTATAATTCCAGCACTTTGGGAGGCCGAGGTAAAAGAAATGCCTGAGCCCAGGGGTTGGAGACCAGTCTGGACAACTTGGCAAGACCTCATCTCTACAATAAATCAAAAAATTAGCCGGGTGTGGTGGCGCATGCCTACAGATCCAGCTACTTGTAAGGCAGAGACAGAAGGATAACGTGAACTCAGCAGGTCAAGGCTGTGGTGGCCATGAGCATGCCACTGCATTCCAGCCTGGGTGACAGAGTGAGACTCCAACTTAAAAAAAAAAAAAATTCAAGTAACACAAAAAACACAAGGAACAAATAGAAAATAAATTAGTAGATCTAAATCTAAACATAGCAATAATCAAATTCAGTGTTAGTGGACTAAAAACTCCAATTAAAGATAGGGAGTGTCAGGATAGATAAAAACGCAAGACTCAACTATATTTTTAATACTCCTCTCAGAAACTCACAGAATAGACTCCTTCCCACCAAAAAAATCAGGAAGAATATGACCTAATAATCTGAATAATACTCTCAACCACTACAACCTAAGTGATATTCCCAGAACAACCAACATCTACAGAATGGGCATTCTTTTTTTTTTTGAGTTGGAGTTTCACTCCGTCACCCTGACTGGAGTGCAGTGGCCACTCCAGGCCACCACAGCCTTGACCTGCTGGGCTCCGGCGAGCCTTCCGCCTCAGCCTTTCAAGTAGCTGGAACTACAGGCGCACGTTACCATGCCCAGTTGATTTTTTTATTGTAGAGATGAGGTCTCGCCAAGTTGCCTAGGCGGGTCTCGAACCCGCGGGCTCAGGCAATCCACTCACCTCAGCCTCCCAAAGCGCAGGATTACAGGCTGAGCCACTGAGCCTGGTTGACATTCTTTTTTTTTTTTTAAGAAAGCTCACACAGTGTGAGGGGACCCAAAGGGGTTGCCCCTGGACATTCTTTTTACGTGAATGCTGTACACTAAGTATACCACATGTTGAGCTTTAAAGCTAGTCTCAATAATTTTTTTTTTTAAATTGGAGTCTCACTCTGTCACCCAGGTTGGAGTGCAGTGGCACGCTCATGGCCACCATAGCCTCAACCTGCTGGGCTCAGGCAATCCTTCTGCCTCAATCTTCCAAGTAGCTGGAACCACAGGTGTGCACCACCACACTCGGCTAATTTATTTATTTATTTATTTTTTGAGTTGGAGTCTCACTCTGTCACCCAGGCTGGAGTGCAGTGGAACGCTCATGGCCACCCCAGCGTCGAACTGCTGGGCTCCAACAATCCTTCTGCCTCAGCCTTCCAAGTAGGCAGAACTACTATACCCAGCTAATATTTTAAATAATTTATTGTAGAGATGAGGTCTGACCAAGTCGCCCGGGCTAGTCTTGAACCCACAGGCTCAGGCAATTCACTCGTGCTACCATGCCTGGCTAATTTTTTTTTTTTATTTATGTAGAGACAAAGTCTCGCCAAGTTGCCCAGACTGGTTTCGAACCCCTGAGCTCAGGCAATCCTCTTGCCTTGGCCTCCCAAAGTGCCGGGATTACAGGTTTGAGCCACTGCGCCCGGCCTGGCAGATATTTTTTATGTATATCTCAGTATATATTTCATCTCTTTCCTTGCTTTTATATCCTGCCTCAGCCTCCCAAAGTGCTGGGATTACAGGCTTGAGCCACTGTGCCTAGCCAAATTTTAATGAACTGAAATCATACACAATATGTTTCCTGTCCTTAACAGGATTAAGTTAGAAACCCAGGAGCAAGATATATCAGAAAACCTCTAGTACCTGATGCTTAGCCACACACTTCTAGGTAACATACAGCTCAAAGGGGAAATCAGAAAATATTCTGACTAATAAAATACAACACACATGGCTGGGCTCGGTGGATCAGCCTGTAATCCTGTGCTTTGGGAGGCCGAGGTGAGTGAACTGTCTGAGCCCGCGGGTTCATGACCCACCTGGGCAGCTTGGCAAGACCTCATCTCTACAATAAATCAAAAAAATTAGTTGGGCGTGATAGTGCGCACCTGTATTTCCAGCTACTTGGAAGGCTAAGGCAGAAGGATCGCTGGAGCCCAGTAGGTCAAGGCTGCGGTGGCCGGGAGTGGCCACTGCACTCCAGTCTGGGCAACAGAGTGAGACTCCAACTCAAAAAATATTTATATATATATAACACACATGATGGTCAACTGTATGTGCCACCCTGACTATGCCATGGGGTACTCAGATTAAACATTATTTTTGGGTGTCTGTGAGGATGTTTCTGGATAGGATGAGCATGTGAACAGGTAGACTAAGGAGCAGGCCCTCCCCAGTGTAGGTAAGTATCAACCAATTCATAGGGACTGTGAGAACAACAAGGTGGAAGGAGGAGGAATCTGCCCACTTTTTCCTTCCTATCTGCCAGACTGAGGTAGGACATGGTCTCCTACGGCCCTGGGACTGGGATCTTGCACCACTGGTTTCCCCATTCTCAGGCCTTATACTCAGACCAGAATCATCCACTGGCTTTCCTCCGTCTCCATCATCACGTGAGCCAGTTCCTCATGATAAATCTCCTTTCAGACAGATGGGCAAGCAGATACACATAGACAGGTAGATTCTGATTCTGTTACTCTGGAGAACGCTGACTGGCACAACACATGAGTCAAGATCTACAGTTCTGTCTACCTCCTCATGAAGCCACCAAGAGGCAGGAGAAGCCCAAAAGAAACGGAAGGAAGAAAATAATAAAGAGCAGAAATCAACAAAACAAACAGTAGTGAAAGTTAACAAAGCCAAAAGTTGGTTTTTTGAAAACAACAAAAACATTGATAAACTATTAGCCAGATTGACCAAGAAAAAGGGAGTAAAACAGTAACACAAGGAGAGTTCATAACTACAGAGCTTTGAGACACAAAAAAGATAATGAAATATTATAAACAATTTCATGCCAAGAAATTAGAAAAATTAGATGAGACTGGCTGCAGGGGCCCATGTCTGTAATCCTAGCACTTTGGGAAGCTGATGCGAGAGGCTCACTTGAGCCCAAGAGTTCGAGACCAGCCTATGAAATATAGTGAGACCTCATCTCAACAAAAGATTAGCTCAGCCAGGCTCGATGGTTCAGCCTGTAATCCCACGCTTTGGGAGGCTGAGGTGAGTGGATTGCCTGAGCCTGCGGGTTCGAGACCCGCCTGGGCAACTTGGCGAGCCCTCATCTCTACAATATATAAAAAAATCAGCCGGGCTTGGTAGCGCATGCCTGTGATTCTGGCTACTTGGAAGGCTGAGGCGGAAGGATGGCCGGAGCCCAGCAGGTCGAGGCTGCAGTGGCCGGGAGCGGCCACTGCACTCCAGTCTGGGTGAAAGAGTGAGACTCTGACTCAAAAAAAAAAAAAAAGATTAGCTCGGCATAGAGGCACAAGCCTGTAGTCCCTCAGCTACTCAGGAGGCTGAGGCAGAAGGATAGCCTGAGCCCAGGAGTTCAAGACCATGGTGAACTGTGATCATGGCACTGCACTCCAGCCTGGGCAACAGAGATCCTGACTCTAAATACATACATATCTACTTACCTACTGTAAACTGGGTATCAAAGGAAAGCTCTTCAGCCTGATAAAGGACATCTACAAAAAAGCCTACAGGTAACATCATGCTTAGTGGTAAATTATTGAAGAACTTTCTGTCTCTCTTTTTTGAGTTGGAGTCTCACTCCTTCACCCAGGCTGGAGTGCAGTGGCATGCACGCTCACAGCCACCAGTGATCCTTTCGCCTCAGCCTTCCAAGTAGCCGGAGCAATCTCTTTATGTCCCCTGAGAGGGGACATCCAAGTGCCAAGGGTTAGTATGTAAAGGGACATGGTGGCTCAGACCTATAATCCCAGCACTTTGGGAGGCCAAGGAGGCAGGATTGCTTGAGCCCTCACTCTACAAAAAAAAATTTTTAAATAGCGGGGCGTGCTGGCACACATCTACAGATAGCCCCAGCTACTCAGGAGGCTGAAGCCGAAGGGATCACCTGAGCCCCGGGAGGTCAAGGCTGCAATGAGCTATGATAGTGCCACTGCACTCCAGCCTGGGTGACAAAGTGAAACCCCGACTCAAATATAAAAACAAAAATTAATATTCTCATTAAAAACAAATCATTGGCCGGGCTCAGTGGCTCAGCCTGTAATCCCAGCATCTTGGGAGGCTGTGGATTCTTTTGGGAGGCCCGGGCAATTTGGCAAGACCTCATCTCTACAATAAATCAAAAATTAGCTGGGCATGGTAATGCACGCCTATAGTTCTGGCTACTTGGAAGGCTGAGGCAGAAGGATCGCTGGAGCCCAGCAGGTCGAGGCTGCAGTGGCCAGGAGCATACCAATGCACTCCAGTCTGGGCAACACAGTGAGACCCCAACTCAAAAAAAAAAAAATCATTAGGGCGGGGTGCAGTGGCTCATGCCTACAATCCTAGCACTTTGGGAGGCCGAGGTGAGAGGACTGCCTGAGCCCACGGGTTCGAGACCAGCCTGGGCAACTTGGCAAGACATCTACACAATAAATAAAAAAATTATCAAGGCATGGTGGTGCATGTCTGTAGTTCCAGCTACTTGGAAGGCTGAGGCAGAAGGATTATCTGAGTCCAGCAGGTTGAGGCTGTGTTGGCTGTGAGCATGCCACTGCACTTCAGCCTGGGCAACAGAGTGAGATATCAACTTAAAACAAACAAACAAAACATTGTATGGCAATATGCTTTTTTTTTTTTTTTTTGAGTTGGAGTCTCACTCTGTCGCCCAGACTGGAGTACAGTGGCTGCTCCCGGCCTCCGCAGCCTTGCCTGCTGGGCTCTGGCGATCCTTCCGCCTCAGCCTTCCGAGTAGCTGGAATTACAGGCGCACGCTATCACGCCCGGCTAATTTTTAAAAATTCATTGTAGAAATGAGGTCTCGCTGCCCAGGCGGGTCTCGAACGGCAATATGCATTTTTAAAAGTTTTAAGTTCACTTGGAACACAGTCTTATGACTAAAAGCTCCAAACGGAAGTATCTGACCTCATTCCTAGCATATGTGATATTGGGAAACACACAGGGAGGTCACTGGTGAAGAGAATGATTATGAAAGGCCAAACAAGAGAAAACAGTTAAGAGAGGAAGAAATGAGAAAGTTTGATGGGTTTTATTTTATTTTAATTTTTTTGAGTCTAAGTCTCACTCTGTCACCCAGGCTGGAGCTCAGTGGCATGCTCTCAGCCACCGCAGCCTTGACCTGCTGGGCTCAGGTGATCCTTCTGCTTCCGCTTTCCAAGTAGCCAGAGCCACAGGTGTGTGCCACTATGTACAGCTAATTTGCCAGACCCTTCTGGATGAGAGCCCTGCTGACTGTCAGCCCCCTCCCCCACCATCCCACAGTGCTCTGGGGTCTGGCCAGCAGGACAACTTACTCCCTGGCAGAGTGCTGGGTCCCACCTCAGCATCTGACTGGGTCCCACCTCAGCATCCCGTCAGCTGGAGAGCTCTAGCTTAGCTTGCAGTACCCTATGGAGACATCACTGCTGCCCTGGGAATCCTTTCCAGGCCACACAGGTGAGTCCATCCTATTCTCTGGAACTGTCCTGGCCTTAAGCACATGTCTGTTTCTGCCTGTCATAGCTCAGCATTCATTTGTTGAAAAAAACAAGTTACAAAGCATCTACCATGTGCCATGCTCTGTTCTCAGAGTCAGGAACACAGTAGTAACAAAATAAACAAAAGGCAAAAGTCCCTGCCTGCACAGGCCTGGAGTCCAGCACCACGTCTATGCTTCTCAGAAGACACAAAGATCTCCAGAGGAAAAACCCACATGTTCTCATTCCTGTACTTCCAGGTACAATCCCAGCATGCAGCGAATGTTGAGCTGCTGCTCCAGTCAGCCTACTGGTGAGGAAAACCATGCACCAACTTTGGGAGAAAAGACAGATCTGAAAACACAGTAGAAGTCAATTTTTGTACTGTCTTAAATATTTTACTATGTAATATGTGACATACAGAAAGGAACACATGGAGCATATAAGTTATGATACATAGTAATAAACACCATGATCCTGCCCCCAATTTAAAAACTGGAAAACTATCAATCCCCAGCTGGTTTCCCCTGTATATACAACCTTGAATTTAATGTTCGTTATTCTCTTGTTTTAAAAAAACTACCTTGTGGCCAGGCATGGTGGCTCATGCCTGTAATCCCAGCACTCTGGGAGGTAGAGGCAAGAGGACTAACTGAACTCAGAGCTTCGAGACCAGCCTGGGGGGCAACTTGGTGAGACATCATCTCTACAAATAAATAAAAAAATTAGCTGGGCACAGTGGTGTGTGCCATGACACTCTGACAAAACAAAACAAAAAATCCCAAAAAACAAACAAAAAAATCACCCTGTAAACATCATTTAATTTTTTGAACCTAAAAAAATGGCCTAGCACTGTATTGAGTCTTTTATAATCTGTTTTTAGATAAGGTCTTGCAATGTTGCCCAGGTTGGTCTCAAACTCCTGGGCTCCAGCGATTCTCTTGCCTCAGCCTTCTGAGTAGCTGAGACAAGCAAGTGCCACCATGCCTGGCTTGATCCACTTTTGAAACACAGTATGTTTCTAAGATTCATGCATGTTGTGGGGTATGGCTATAATTCATTCATTTCCAGTTGTGGTCACTTTCCATTTCATGACTAGACCACAAACAATCAATTCATCCCCCCCCACCATGCCAAAGGCAGGGTGTCACTCCATCACCAGGCTGGAGTGCAGTGGCACAATCACAGTTCACTGCAGCCTTGAACTCCTGGGCTCAAGCGTCCTTCTGCCTCAGCCTCCCAAGTAGCTGGGACTACAGATGTGCCACCAAGACCAGCTAATTTTTTTTTTTTTTTTGCTTTGTTGCCCAAGCTGGGTAATCCATTCTTTTATGGAAGAACATCTGGGTTGTTCCCAGCTTTTGTGATTACAAAGTTGCTTTCAGCAACATTCCTGAGTAGCTGGCACAGTGGGTGGTGAGGGGGAGGAGGTACAAGGCTTGGGAACACACACATCACAGCAGCAGTGAGTGACCACTCATTACAGAAACAAGCCAATGAAGCACAAGAGAAAATACTCAACATCTCTGTTCATTAGGAAATGTAAATTATACAAAGAACTGCTACTATACACCTATGGAACTGCTGTAAAAAAACAATCTGACAACACCAAGTGCTAGTGAGAGTGAACAACTAGAACTAGACCCTATACATTGCTGTTAGGAATGCAAAATGATTCAGCCACTCTGGAAAAGAGCCTGGAAGTTTCTCATAAAGTTAAAAATAGACTTAAGACATGGTCCAGCAACCCTAGGTATCCCCCGCAAGATAAATGAAAAGTAAAGTTCACACAAAAAACCTGTACGTGAATTTTTATAATCATCAAAACCCAGAAACATTACAAATGTCTTTTGACTAGACAACGGATAACAAACTATGGAGGACCCATACAACGAAATACTACACAGCAAGCTGGGAGCGGGGGCTCATGCCTGTAATCACAGTACTTTGGGAGGCGGAGGCAAGAGGATTGCTTGAGACTACGGGTTCAAGAACAGCCTGGGCAACTTGGTAAGATCTCATCTCTACAATAAATCGCACACAAAAAACTAGCTGGGCATGGTGGCTTGCCTCTGTAGTTCCAGCTACTTGGAAGGCTGAGGTGGAAGGATCGTCTAAGCTCAGCAGGTGGAGGATGTGGTAGCCGTGAATGTGCCACTGCAGTCCAGCCTGGGCAACAAGAACAAGAGTGAGACTCCAACTAAAAAAAAACAAAAAACAAATAGCAACAATGCTGGGCTCAGGGGCTCACGCCTGCAATCCCAGAACATTGGAAGAAAGAGGCAAGAGGACTGCCTGAGCTCCAGGGTTCAAGATCAGCCCGGGCAACTTGGCTCCAAGATCGTGTCTCCACAATAAACCAAAAAAAGTTAGTCAGGTGTGGCAGTGAACCCTGTAGTTCCAGCTACTTGGAATGGTGAGGCTGAAGGATCGCCTGAGCTCAGCAGGTTGAAGCTGTGGTAGCCGTGAGCATGCCAATGAACTCTAGCCTGGATGACAGAGTGACATTCTGATTCAGAAACAAACAAAAAACAAAACAAAAAAACCACCACTACCAACAACAAAAAAACCTCAGCATACTGTACGTTTTTTAAAAAGTCAAAATTTATGTTCACTTGAAAAATAATAGAGAAGAAAAAAAAATCTGGACCTGTACTTTATGTCTGTGATTCCCTTTTCTAGTCATCTCTGTGGTAATTTACAGAAGTATCACTGGTCTGTGACAGATTGGAAATTGAAAAAAATAAAATCGGTCCTTCACCATAGCTTAGAAGAACTACTTTGGGTGTGAACTACAAGTGGAACTTCGGGGCATAGGAAGAGGCTCCACTTGATGAGGTATGCCAACTGTACCAGCCAGCAACTCCACCAGCATCTAGGACACCCAGTCACTTCCTGCAGCCTCAGCCAAGGCTGGTGCCACCAGGCTCCCAACTGCATCTGGCCCAAGTCCTCATTCCCATATGGATGATGAGGGTGAGCGTTCAAGGCCATTCTGTCTATGATGCCCAACAGACATATCCTGGTCATCAACACGTTCTAGGTTATAAATGTTACAAAAAGTTGCTTCTAGTTGACAGTCCTTTTTACTTACGATATCTTTTTTTTTTTGAGTTGGAGTCTCACTCTGTCACCCAGACTGGAGTGCAGTGGCCGCTCCCGGCCACCGCAGACTCGGCCTGCTGGGCTCCGGCGATTCTTCCGCCTCAGCCTTCCAAGTAGCTGGAACTACACGTGAGCGCTACCACACCCAGCTAATTTTTTGATTTATTGTAGAGATGAGGTCTCGCCAAGTTGCCTGGGCAGGTCTCGAACCCGCGGGCTCAGGCAATCCACTCACCTCAGCCTCCCAAGGGCGTGGGATTACAGGATGAGCTACCAAGCCCGGCTACTTATGATATCTTTTGATGAACATAAACTTTTTTCTTCAGCTGTGGTAAAACAACAGATAACATCAAATTTACCATCTCAATCAATTTTTTTTTTTGAGTCGGAGTCTCACTCTGTCACCCAGGCTGGAGGGCAGTGGCAAGCTCCTGGCCACTGGAGCCTTGACCGGCTGGGCTCAGGCGATCCTTCTGCCTCAGCCTTGGATCCAAGTAGCTGGAACTACAGGCACACACCACCATACCTGGCTAATTTTTTGATTTATTGCAGAGATGCGGTCTCGCCAAGTTGCCCAGGGTAGTCTCAAACCCTTGGGCTCAGGCACTCCTTTCACCTCAGTCTCCCAAAGTGCTGGGATTACAGGCGTGAGCCACCGCGCCCAGCCCACCTCAACCATTTTTAAGTGTATAGCATAGCAGTTTTCCATACATGCACAACAGCTTTCCTACAAATTCATAGCTTTTGTGTCTCAATCTATTTTCCCCCTTTTTTTGTTCATGAAATCCTTGCTGATGCTAAGGTCAGAGGTGTACTCTGCCATGTCACTCTCTCTTCATCTGCAGGGAATTGGCTCCATCAGGAGCTGATCTGGGCTGAGCAGGAGACACAGAGCAGCTTCCACCTGAGAACTGCTGGTACCCCAAGTCACAGAATGGCTGTCCCTGGGACCTGCAGGTGCCTCTGGCCTCTGTAAACTTCCACATGTGAGGTCTATTTGGGGGTTCTCTATTTTGTTCCATTTCCAGTATCCTTTATTCAAAAACCTCTGAAATCATCTGAGGCTATTTCCAACATTTTTACAAAAGCTACAAATTCTTTGGCATTTCTTTTTTGTTGTTGTTGTTGGAGTCTCACTCTGTCACCCAGACTGGAGTACAGTGGCTGCTCCCAGCCACTGCAGCATCGACCTGCCGGGCTCCAGCGAGCCTTCTGCCTCAGCATTCCAGTAGTTGGAACTACAGGCGTGCGCTACCACGCCCAGTTAATTTTTTTATTTATTGTAGAGATGAGGTCTAGCCAAGTTGCCCAGGCCGGTCTCAAACCTGCGGGCTCAGGCAATCCACTCACCTCAGCCTCCCAAAGCACGGGATTATAGGCTGAGCCACAGAGCCCGGCTTCTTTGGCATTTCTACATAAATGTTAGATAGCACTATTTAAAGCAATCATGTTTCATACAAGCATTCCATTAGGAAGACAAGGAGGGCCTTAAGAGTAGTGTGAAGCTGGGCGAGGTGGCTCAAGCCTGTAATCCCAGCACTTTGGGAGGCTGAGATGAGAGGATTGCCTGAGCCCAGGGGTTTGAGACCAGCCTGGGCAAGTTGGCGAGGCCTCACCTCTACAATACATCAAAAAATTAGCCAGGCGTGGTGGCTTGTGACTGTAGTTACAGCTACTTGGAAGGCTGAGGCGGAAGGACTGGCTGAGCCCAGCAGGTCAGGGTTGCAGTGGCTGTGAGCATGCACTGCACTCCAGCCTGGGCAACAGAGTGAGACTCCGACTCAAAAAAAAAACAACCAAAAGCAGGTCGTGATCGGTGGCTCAGCCTCTAATTCCAGCACTTTGGGAGGCTGAGGCAAGTGGACTGCCTGAGCCCAAGGGTTTGAGACTAGCCCAGGCAACTTGGTGAGACCTCATCTCCACAAAAAATAAAAAAAATTAGCCGGGCATGGTAGCGCATGCCTGTAGTTCCGGCTACGTATGGAAGGCTGAGGCAGAAGGTTCGCTGGAGCCCAGCAGGTCAACACTGGCGTGGCCATGAATGTGCCACTGCCCTCCAGCCTGGGTGACTCAAACAAACAAAAAAACCCCAAAAGAGTAGTGTAAAGGTAAACGACGTGAGTCATGACAACATCCCAGTTCCCTGAGTTCCCCGGCTACAAGGACTAAAGTCTGGGAGGCTTAGCAGGAGGTAAGAAGCAGGTGTCAGAGCTGTTCTAAGGTGCTTGCCCAATGGAGAGTGGAGAGCGCCAAGGGCTGCACGTTACTGCACTGTTCTCTCTCCAGTCTCCCTGCCTTTTGTGGGTCACCCTGAGTTGGTGGCTGGACAGGTGGCTCGAGAGGAACGGCCTGGCTAAGGGCAGGAGAATGGAGAGTGCCCAGAGAAGGCCCAGGCCACCAAGGTGACACATCCTATGATGGACAGTCTGAAGACTGTTAGAAACCTTGTGGGAAAGTGAACAACTTCAGAAAGGACAGAAACAACCATCAGAGGAGGGAAGGGAAGGAAGAAACGCCGACGCCCTAAGCATACAGGATAACAGGTGACGTGTATGTTGATGGAGCACGATAAACCTATGTCATATAGGAATACAAAGAAACAAGCATGGAGCAACCAAGAGGGACAGGGATGGGAAGGACACAGGAAACGGGCACGACAGTACGCGGTGTCAAGGGGCCAGCTGCAGACACCTCTGGGAAAGAAGGTGCAGATGGGGAGACAGGACACATAAACTAGACACCTGTGGCCCACTCCACAGAAGAAAATCTTTGCAAAAATTAGCTGGGCGTGGTAGCGCGTGCCTGTAGTTCCAGCTACTTGGAAGGCTGAGGCGGAAGGATCGCCGGAGGCCAGCAGGTAGAGGCTGCAGTGGCCGGGAGCGTGCCACTGCCCGCCAGCCTGGGCGACAGAGACTCCAACTCAAAAAATGAAAATACTAAAATGAAAAACAAGAGGCCTTACTTGTAACCTTCTGGAGACTCTTTATTTAAAATCCGTGGTGAATCATGTAAAAACAACGGCTAACGAATACTCCAACAGGTAGTTAGGCAAGAGAAGGGCCAACGACCAGAGTGTTCTGGGGACGGGGCTCAACACACAGTGGAAAGGTGAAAAGCCCAGCACTTTGAATGTATCCTCTGAATTCCCTATCTATTCCAAAAGGAAAAAAATTAAAAGGCTGTGGGATAGAAGGAACTGGCGACCAGTTAACTCCATGAATACATGCAAGAAATGGCAAGCAAGAGTTGACAGAAGTGGAAAGCTGGAGAAGTGGCAGGGAGTGTCACTCTCACCTCTACTCTTAATGGAGAATGAATTTCCAATGGGAAGAATTCTAAAGCCCTGGAAACATAGAAAGATGTCAAGTTTCCTCCCTAAGAATAAAAGACAACAGTGATGCTGAACCTTAAAGAGAGAGAGTATTAAGAGCAAAACTGCTCACTTCTTTAAGCCTGACCCCCACCAATCAATCATCCAAGCACAAGAGGAAATGGATATAAACTTGAGCTGAGGAATGAGCCTGGTGAGCAGCCAGAGAGTAAGTGGGAACAGCAACTGACTGTCAACCAGCCAGCACTTCCCTGTCATAATAAGCACTGTGCCCAGTCACACAGAGTACACTCAAGATAACTAAGAAAACTAACATTTTGCCCTCACAATTCAAAAATTAACAGAAGGAAATAGAACTGATCACTGCTTGCTGCAGGCAGACACCTGAGAAAGAATCACACTGTCTCAATCCAGAGCCATATCCGTGCCTGGAACTTCAGTTTCCCAAACTATGAAACCATTCCGGGGGTATGGTTAACTACAAAAAAACAAAGCAAGACTCAGCACCCTGAAGCCCTTCTGATTTGTTGTTGTTGTTGTTGCCCAGGAGCACGCTCATGACCACTGCAGCCTCGACCTGCTGGGCTCAGGTGATCCTTCCACCTCGGCTTTCCAAGTAGATGGGACTATAGGCGTGTGCCCCCATGCCCAGCTGATTTTTTTTAATTTAGAGATGAAGTCTCGCCAAGTTGCCTAGGCTGGTCTCGAACCCCTGGACTCAGGCAATCCTCTCATTCCATCTCCTAAAATGTTGGGATTATAGGCATGAGCCACCACGCCCAACCAGCTCTTCTCATTCATAAACTGAGGTCCTAGGAGAGCATTCAGTGAACATGTGTTGAATTAATTTTGTCAGTGTTGATTTAAGTTCAGAAACCTAATAGGGTTTTTTTTTTTCCAGTAAAGGATGGTTAGAATACAATAATTCAAGAGGAAAAGGAGGTCAGAAGTTACGCAAAATGTAGATATGTGCCTAAATACAAGAAGAGTAAAAAATAATCTAACAAACCTATTACTCAGAGTGGAGGTCATTAAAGAACCAATTTGTAAGGAGCCACTACAATGCTCCTGTCCTCCTACAGATGCTCGACTCATCCTCCTGAGCACCCAAATGCCTGACCTCACCCTCCCAGTCCTGTGCCCACATCACCTTGGGTGGTACAAACAGTAGAGAAATGATCTGGTGACACCAATGAGGTCACGAAGGACGACACCTGGGCAGCCACTGCTCAATCCAGCTCTGAACCTCTCCATACTAAGAGCACCTAGAACAAGCAAGAACCCGTGGAAGCAGAATGGGACTGACAAACACGAGCGTCACTTCCTTTGTTACAGCACTGGCATTAACATCACTCCTCTACGCACAGCGCTAGAGAAAAAGGTTCCAGGGCAGAACTATTACTATAACCAAAATATTCCAGAAAACCTAACAATGTCTCAAATGAAACCAGAGAGTGAAAGACAAAGTATTCTTCATAAAAGTAATAAGCATTAGGGGGCTCTGGTGTTTGGTGTTCTAATCTCACAATACCTGAACTGTCAGGATGCTAAGGTGGCAGTGGGTGCTTCTCATCCCAGCAAGCATCTGCCGCCCCTCACAGGGGCTGTGGACTCCATCTGAGAATCACCAGCCCCACGAGAGAACCTGGAGATACTTTGTACCATGGCAGAAAGAGCATAAAACAACCAGCAATTAAGTAAGTAGAAACCTGCTCTCATAGGAAAGAATTTTGTCTTCTTTTCCCTTCCTTTCTTTTTGAGATAGGGTCTTGCTCTGTGGCCCAAGATAGAGTAATGCAATCGTAGCTCACCGCTATCTCAAATTCCTGGGCTCAAGCAATCCTCCTGCCTCAACCCACCAAGTAGCTGGCCCTGCCAGTGTGCACCACCCGGTCCAACTAAAATTTTCTTAATCACAACTTTCAGATAGTCAACTTCAAACAACACATACATTCAAAAACAAACTTATGATCTCAATCCTACTGGCAATATATTTATTGAGTTGGTAACCACTGTCCTGTTCATTTTGTGATGTTACCTATCACATGACCCACCCACCCTGGTTGCGTAGCTCCATCCCCATTCGAGTGGACTGCATGCTGGAGCAAAACAGATTCCAGAGCAGAAGTTTAAGATACCCACACAATGGATAAGCCAGAGTTCATAAAGTGGTATAGACCTATCAAGCGTTTCCTGCATTCCAATGGGAACACATTCTGAAACAGAACTGATGGAAATGGCACCAGCTTCCCCGAACTGCCTCACTGTCTGAAGACTACTCTTTGAGAAGTCCACCTGAAGATGGTTGCCTCCCACTTGTGGGCTGCCTTTGATAAAGTAGACCAACAGAGCTTCAGAGTGACTGCCTCCCTGCAACCATGACTAGCATCAAATGAGTCCATCGAATCTAGTAACAGCCCTGTATAAGACTCCTCAGGTAAGCTATGACAAGCCAACTATAAAACACGCCAAATTTCAGAGGCAGTGTTAAAACACACGCACACATCTCAGAATGGAGACAGCACAAATGGACAGAACTTGTGATAATTGCTGTGATTTTAACCCACACGGCAGCTGCAACTTAGGGAGTGTCATCATGTGCCTACACCCCACTGAACACTCCTAGGAAGCTGATGAGATAGACCTGGTCAGTGGGTGGGAAGACAGCTCTGGGGTCCCCTGCTGGGACTAGAACCTGGTTTTGCCATTCACAGGGCCTCGGTGACCAGGTAAGTTACTGGACATCTCCACATCTCAATCTCCTCTGTCAAATGCGGATTAAAACTTGTCAGGCAAGGTGTGTCTGGGAGCTAGCTCATGTAAAGGGATTAGACGGATGCCAGGCATACTATAGTAAGCACTAGTTACTACTATAATGATCTGTAGTTTACAGTTGAGAGTACAGAAGTTCAGGAAGGCTGAGTGATCCATGGGTAACTACTTTGCTAGGAGTTGGCAGGGCTGGGATTCAAATCCAAGCCTGATTCTCAAGCACTGTACCTAGTGACTGATTCTCAGCAACCATTCTACAAAAGGAAGTAACTCTTCCCTGCCCTGATCACAAATAATTTATTTTCTCGTGCATCAAGCCTTTTCTGAATAAAGTATTATATTAACCCTTGGTTATGTTTTGTTTTTTTTTTTGAGTTGGAGTCTCACTCGGTCGCCCAGACTGGAGTGCAGTGGCCGCTCCCGGCCACTGCACCCTCGACCTGCTGGGATCCAGCGATCCTTCCGCCTCAGCCTTCTGAGTAGCTGGAACTACAGGCACGCGCTACCACGCCTGGCTGATTTTTTTTGATTTATTGAAGAGATGAGGTCTAGCCAAGTTGCCCAGGCAGGGCTCGAACCCGCAGGCTCAGGCAATCCACTCACCTCAGCCTCCCAAAGGCGCAGGAGCCTTGGTTATATTTTTAAATAAAAATAAAATAAATGCGGTCGGATTCAGTGGCTCAGCCTGTAATCCCAGAACTTTGGGAGACCGAGGCGAGTGGATTACCTGAGCCTGCGCGTTCAAGACCTGCCTGGGCAACTTGGCGAGGCTTTGTCTCTACAACAAATCAAAAACTAGCCGGGCATGGTAGTGTGCGCCTGTAGTTCCAGCTACTTGGAAGGCTGAGGTGGAAGGATCGCCTGAGCCCAGCAGGTTTAGGCTGCAGTGGCTGGGATCGTGCCACTGCACTCCAGTCTGGGCGACAGAGTGAGACTCCAACTCAAAAAAATAAAATAGAATAAAATAAAATAAAATGCAGGTATAGGCAAAGTTCATAAAGCTGAGTAAGAGTTTTGTTGGTTATACTTTATTTATTTATTTATTTTTGAGTTGGAGTCTCACTCTGTCACCCAGACTGGAGTGCAGCGGCCGCTCCAGGCCACCGCAGCCTCACCTGCTGGGCTCCGGCGATCCTTTCATCTCAGCCTTCCAAGTAGCCGGAATTACAGGCATGCGCTACCACGCCCGGCTGATTTTTTGATTTATTGTAGAGATGAGGTCTCACTGCCCAGGCGGGTCTCGAACCTGCGGGCTCAGGCAATCCACTCACCTCAGTCTCCCAAAGGCGCGGGATTACAGGCTGAGTCACCGAGCTGGCTTGGTTATACTTTAATTCTCAGCTTGAAGACTAATATTAATTATTGTTACATAGCACTTTAGGTATAAAAAGTCCTTTCCCTAACTTAAAAAAATCCTTCAAATGACCACCTGTAGTCCCAGCTACTCGGGAGACTGAAGTGGGAGGACTGCTTGAGCCCAGGAGTTCGAGAACGCAGTGAGCTATGATGGCACCACTCCATTTCAGCCTGAGCAAAAGAGTGAGACCCTGTGTCTAAGAAAAAAAAATCCAGTGTATTACTTTGCTGTATTGTCCTTTGTCTTTTATAAACATAGGAAGCCGGGCATGGTAGCTCACACCAGCAACCCCAGCACTTTGAGAGGTGGAGGCTAGAGGACTACTTGAGCCCAGGAACTAGAGACCAGCCTGGGCAACTTGGCGAGACCGAGTCTCTACAATAAATCAAGAGAACTAAGCTGGGTGTAGTGGTGCACGCCTGTAGTTCCAGCTACTTGGAAGGCTAGAGCGGAAGGATCACCTGAACTCAGCAGGTCGAAGCTGTGGTGGCTGTGAGCATGCCACTGTACTCCAGCATGGCCGACAGAGTGAGACTCTGACTCAAAACAAACAAACAAACAAATAAAACACAGGGAGTCGGGCGCCTGAGCCCAAGGGTTCAAGATCAGCCTGGACAACTTGGGGAGACCTTGTCTCTATAACAAATCAAAGTAATAGCCAGGCGTGGTGGTGTGCACCTATAGTTCTAGCTACTTGGAAGGCTGAGGTGAGAAGGATCACCTGAGCCCAGCAGGTTAAGGCTGCAGTGGCTGTGAGTATGCCACTACACTCCAGCCTGGGCAATAGAGTGAGACGCCAACTCAAAACAAACAAACAAACAAACAAATAATGATAAAAATTAAAAACACAGAGGAAGCCCAGCATTTGAGGCTTTGTGGGAGGCAGCTAGCAGGCAGCTACAGTAATTCTGGGATGAGCACAAAGACCACTATCCTCTCCAGTTACTGCATCCAGGCTGCCACACAGCTGGGCTGATCACAACTGCTGCCACCATGTGCCCAAATTAAGACATGCCATGAATAAAGGTAAAAATCACACTTAGGAATGTCTGGCTATTTCTCCAAAACTAGAGCAGGTCCATGAGGATGCCTATGCCACAGACCCCCGAGTGCATCTCCATCCATCACCCGAAGAGAAGATAACCTCAGAGGCAGCTGGACAGGCTGCCTGCTTGAGGCCACCTCACATTCCATATAAGTATAGTACCTTTGTCTTAAAGGGTCTGCATCAGTATGAAACCAGTGTGGGAACCGTGTCAGCACTGCACACCAGCAGGACGCTGGGAACCTGTCTGCTGGTGACAATCAGTTAATATCACCCAACCAGGCAGTGTGTTGCAAGAGGAAACAGCACCAACAGAAACGGCATATTAAAAAGAAATCTGAGGGGAGAGCTGGGCACAACGGCTCACGCCTGTAATCCAGCACTTTGGGAGGCAGAGGCGAGAGGATTGCCTGAGTCCAGGGGTTTGAGACCAGCCTGGGCAACCTGGCGAAGTCTCATCTCTACAATAAATCAAAATATTAGCCAGGCATGGTGGTGTGCGCCTGTAGTTCCAGCTACTTGGAAGGCTGAGGTGGAAGGATCACCTGAGTCCAGCAGGTAGAGGCTGTGGTGTCACTCCAGCCTGCGCAACAGAGTGAGACTTCAACTCAAAAAAAAAAAAAAAAAGTGTGGACTCCTGGGTACAAGCAATTCTCTAACCCCAGGCTCCCAAACAGCTGGGACTACAGATGTTCACCACTACACCTGGCTCATAAGAAATTTCTTTTTTTTTTTTTTGAGTTGGAGTCACTCCATCGCCCAGGCTGCAGTGCAGTGGCACACTCAGGACCACACCAGCGCTGACCTGCTGGACTCCAGCAATCCTGCCTGTCTTCCAAGTAGCCAAATTAAAGGCACGTGCTGCCAGGCTCGGTGGCTCAGCCTGTAATCCTGCTCTTTGGGAGGCCGAGGTGAGTGGAGTGCCTGAGCCCGCGGGTTCGAGGCTCACCTGGGCAACTTGGTGAGACCTCATCTCTACAATAAACCAAAAATTAGCCAGGCATGGTAGTGCACGCCTGTAGTTCCAGCAACCTGGAATACTGAGGCGGAAGAATCGCCAGAGCCCAGCAGGTTGAGGCTGCAATGGCCGGGAGCAGCCACTGCACTCCAGTCTGGGTGACAGAGTGAGACTTCAACTCCAAAAAAAAAAAATAAACAAATAAATAAATAAATAAATAAAGGCATGCGCTACCATGCCCAGCTGATTTTTTATTTATTGTAGAGACGAAGTCTCTCTAAGTTGCCCAGGCTGGTCTTGAACCCACGGGCTCAGGCAATCCACTTGCCTCCCAAAGTGCTGGGATTATAGCCTGAGTCACTGAGCCTGGCCTCTTTCCTTTTTTTTTTTTTTTTTTTTGAGTTGGGGTGTCACTCTGTTACCCGGGCTGGAGCGCAGTAGCATAATCACAGTTTACTACAGCCTCCACCTGTCAGGTTCAGGTGATCCTTCTACCTCAGCCTCCCAAGTAGCTGGGACTACAAATAAATGCCACCAAGCCCAGCTAATTTTTTTATTTTCTGTAGCAACAAGGTCTCACTATGTTGCCCAGGGCAGTCTCAAGTTCCTGGGCTCAGGTGAACCTCCCAAAGTGGTGGGATTACATGTGCACGCCACTATGCCCAGCTGGCCATCCTTCCCTTTGTTGGTCTCCCAGAGTGATAGTATTACAAGTGTGAGCCACCGAACCCAGTCTAGAAATTTTTTATTTTAAAGAACACATTGAGAGAGCTAGCAAAATTTACAGCAATTGGCAAAAAATAAAAAAATCAAACCCTATAGCAGTTGCTAAATGAGCATCAAGATACAGTGTTAAAAATCCCATGTGAGTGAAGGGGGAAAGACACAAATACATTGCCAGAGAGAATATAAATGTGGTAATACATGGCAAAAATTATGAAGTCGGTACTCTTGGGCCCAGAATTTCTTTCATTATTTGTCTTAGAGAAACCTCACAATAAAAGACACTCCTATTTAATAAAGAAAAATCCAATGGGACTGCTTAGCTAAAAATCAAATATTTGCTCTGCTACTAATCCCTCCCAATAACAGAAGGAAAAAAAGCAAAGGCCGTGCAGTGGCACACACTCCTTCTGCAGAACAGCGGTCACTCCTCCCACCTGGCACCTGCAACCTAGTCAGGGCTGGAGGCCTGTGACCTGGCTCAACTCCATCCTAAGGCTGTCTGATGGGGAGCCCAGGGATTGAACCTCTAGCACCTGAATTCAGTTCCTGCCCCTTCTGAGGTATAATTCAAGGGTGGAAATCCAGGGTCGGAATCAGATGGGATCTTTTGGTTTCACTAGAACACATTTCCAGTTCACTCAGTGAAAAAAGCAGAAGTGCAGGGCAGAGGGAGCTCTCTAAGAGGCTGGCCATACTCCAGAGATAGCCAGAGGGCGGGGCACAACTGATAGGGGGCTGGCAAGTCAGCATTCCAATCTTCTGACTTGCCAGGATTGTAATTTTATAACCAATCGGCAGAAAATTCCTCAGAACACAGCAATGCAGACACCAAGTGACTCTGAACACTTCACTTCATAAACGATCATTTTTACTGGTAATACCTTTAATGTAGAGCAGTTAAAAGGACAATAAATGAAAAACAACCCATGGTGACAAATAAGTTTCATTCATATTCATATATCCAAGGAATATTTACTAAGCATCCACAATGTATCACAAAATTTAAAGGTATTAATTGGGTTTAATATGTCAGGCATAAATCACAAAGTTCTCTGACACACAACTAAGTTTTTAAAAACCATTCATGTAGCCAGACACAATGGCTCACACCTACAATCCCAAAATAATGATGATGATGATGATGATAAAGACTAATCATGTAAAATGTAGAATGATTTTGGAATGAAATAATATTTTGGTGTACACAGATCAGCTCTGAAGAAGAAACTGATCAAGACAGAATTTTCAGTGACAAATCCCAAACCTGGTCTAAGCACTTATTTCTTTAAGCTGGAGTACAGTAGCACGATCATGGCTTACCACAGCCTCAACCTCCTGGGCTGAGGTGATCCTCCTGCCTCAGCTTCCAGAGCAGCTGGAACTATAGGCATGCATCACCATGCCCAGCTAATTTTTTGACTTTTTATAGAGATGAGGTCTTGCTGTGTTGCCCAGGCTGGTCTCAAATCCCTGGGTTCAAGCAGTCCTCCCAACTTGGTCTCTCAAAATGCTGGGATTACAGGCGTGAGCCACTGTGCCCGACCCACTTCTTCTTTTAGAATATGAAATGCTGTCCTTCATTTCTGCAATTGCAATGTGAAATATCAGTATCTACAAAACTCTTAACATTTAAAACACTTATTTCAAATGACCTACATCTATGAAACGTCTGCCAGGTAACAAGAATAAAGCAGAACACACTTTTTCATCAACACACCGTGTACTCCAAGTTAATGCTAAGGGTGAGAGACAACATCTAGCTAATGGTTGTCGGGTAATCCGTAAATCTTCAGAGTTGAATTGCCTGTGACTGGTAACAGGAGAACTAATCCTCCTCAGGGGATGTCATTATCTGGGGTGGTCCCAGCATAGCAGTCAGGGCTCCTAGATTAGGGGTAGCATTTTCATAAAAGAAAACGATTAGCATTTTTGTCATCTTTGTCACTTCCATTTAGGAAGCAGGTGATGAGACATCTTTCCATATATTACCTCCTCTGCTCCTCCAGCAGGCAGGCAGGTAGCACCATTACCCTCATTTTACAGAGTGCAGAGGCTCAGAGACAGAACAGCCCCAGTCACGTGAGCCCTAGTTCTGTCCTCCTTCAGAAAGGAAGGTCTAGCACTGATTCTGCTGCCACACAGAGGGGAGAAGGCCTGTGGTAGGGCAGGTATGCTTGACAGAAGACCACGCTCCCTGGAAACATCCCAGGACTCTGCAGCTCAAGAATGCTCCAACCAGAATGTAACAGTGAGCCTCATTTTTGGAGTACTACAGTGTTAACTGCCCACCTGGAGAAGCATGAGGGTCACCCGCAAGAGTGAAGGGCCTCTTCTTCACTTCGCGTACAGAACTAGTCATCACATTTCAGTTCCCTACAAATGGCTTCTCACCTGTCCCCTGAAGACCCAAGGATCTGATTCCTTACTGGAGAAAAACTGGCTGCTTTCATCTGCTAACATGGTTTGGCCACAGTATTACATACTCCAAATCCTTTATACCATGCTCACTTTAGAAGCAAACCTCCACCTTCAATAAAACTCTACCTTGTCATGATCCCAGCACCACCACATTTTAGTCATTCACTCAACAGACATCTAGTGAGCGTCTCACACCTAGGCTCTAAAGATATACCACTAGCAGCTTGTTACAGAATTCTTCAGCGTGGTGTCAGTCAGGAAGGTGGTCAATGGATGATTAGAAGAAACCTGATATAGGAGGCCTGAGTTCAAGCACCAGGTCTGACAATTATTAACAGTGAGACCTTGAGCAAAGGCCCCAGTCTCCAGGGCAGCTCTACAGCTGAACCCAGCAGACTCCACCCTCTGCAAGTGAGGGGGACTCAAGACCAAAACAGCAGAGAAACCATAGCATCTGTTCAATCTCTTAACTACATTAGCAGAATCATCTTCAGGAATGCAAGAAAACCCACTCACTCTGAGTTAATGTGGGCATGAGGTGCAGGCTCTGGAAAGGACTCCAGAGTCCCTAAGTCACAGCACCCTAGCTAATGGGGCCTGAGGTTGAGGGCAGCAGGAGCCGCTCACCCCCCACCCCTGCAGTCCTGCATTAAGAGCCAGGCAGTTGATCTACCTCGTGCTGCTACATCACCAAATGTCACAATGTGAGACTAGCAGGTCTCACAGAACCATGAGGGTCAGGGAGTGGATGTCAGGCGAACCCGAGGACAGAGCGCCTGAGTTTGTTCAGGTTTTTTCTGGTAAGTGTAAAATTTCTAAAGGCATTATTACAAGTTGTAGATCTGACTTAAAAGAAAAAAAAAACCTTTTAAACTCTGAAATAACTATAGACCAAAAGTTGCAGAAAGATTTACAGAAAGGGCTCGAGCACTCTTCCAATCAACCCGCCTCTCATCTGGCTGTCTGTCCCCAGTAGGCAGGTGGGGGTGTGGCAGCTCTTCATCCTGAGGGCTGGTGTTATCCTCCCACACCTTCCAGGAACTGACCCTCCAAGTGCTTGATACTCACCCACGACTTCCAGGTAACAAGGGCACCGAGGTCATCACATCGCCCAGCTGTAGCTAAGCTCCTCACTTTCATTCATTCAACAAATATTTACTGGGCACATACTATGTACCAGCAACTGTTCTTTGCACAAACACGCTCTCCTTGGACCTTACCTCATAGTAAAATAATAATAAGCATAACCAATGTCTTCAACAGCACACTGGAAGGATTGAATGCTGTGAGAAGCTCAAGCAGGGAAGGGAGACAGGAAATAGGAGGTGGCACCATGAGCTTGCTCAGGGATTAGCAAGGAGGCTGCTGTGCAAATGCAGAATGAGTCAGGGGCCAGCGGTCACAGAGGAGTGGGGGTTCAGATCTTGCAGGCCAACCTTTCTCACCCAGGGTGTCCATCCAGAGACTGCACCATCTGCTAGCTGGGGCAACTCCCACAGCACTGACAGGGCAAAAGGAGCTCAGACACTCAACATGCAAATGTCCCACAGTCCCCAAAGATGTGGTTAATTTCATCTCCTGCTTGACAGATTACCCATTTTTGATACTCAGCAGGGCACTTTTTAAAGAGATGCAAATAAATGAACGTGAAATCTTAGAGGCTTTAGGTAAAGTTTTGTCTTCAGGAAACCATGACAGTAGATGGAACGATAGAACTGTTTTGTCATTAAAACAATTTTTTTTAAACAGACAACTAAATGAGGGCAAAAGAGCCTGAAATCAAACACAGCGCCGATGCTGGTCACAATGTCTAACCAGCCACTCAAGTCTTCCCCACCCAGCCCAAATTTGAAAACAGAAATAAAGCTGCAGCCTTGGCTTCCTTTTCCTGTATGTCACAACTGAATGCATTGCGAGAAACCATCTCTCAGGCACAGGAAAAGGGAGTTCTTAATCCAGCCACTTAACACCAACAAGTCAGAACCTGAACGGATGAGTTCCTAATGCTCTCCTTGGTACTCTGAGGAGGCAGGAGGCATTGCTTGGAAAGACGCTTGAGTCAACCCAATAAACAGGTGTTTTCTTTAACAAACCGAAGGCTGTTTGGAATTGACAACAGTTAGACGACGGGTTCACAGTGCGCAAGGGGTAACTTTCAGTTCCCCGAGCTATAAATACGCCGGCCTAGCGGCCACATCATCCAAAAAAGAAACACCGTCTTCCCCACGGGAGGGGAAGACCCTCGGTCGGTCGCAGCGGCGGGGCGGCCGCGCGCGGTCGGCGGCCCAGGGAGAACTGGGCCACATCCCGGAAGACCCCGCGGGGAACGGCGCGGCCGAGAGCTGCCCCATCGACGGTCTAGGCCGGAAAGCGCCTTCCCGAGGCCCGCCGCCACCGCCGGCACCGGCACGGCCCCGACCTTCCCGCCAGCCCCTGCCCCGCCCGGGCCGGTCTGAGGCCGCGGCGTCGCCCGTCCGGGAGCGCCCGGCTGGGGGGTCGCCGCCATTTCCGGGAGCAGGCGCGTCGGCTCTGCGCCTGCCCAGTGCCCCCCACCGCCCGCGCCCCCAACCCTGGCCCGCACCCCGGCCCAGCCCCGACCCTCGCCCCGCGCGCTGCGGCCCCCGAGCCCCCGCCCTGGCCTGACGTGGGCCCACCCGCCCGCAGCGAGCTCACCTGCCCGTCCGCCCGCCGGCTCCGCGGCTCCGCTCCCCGCTCCGCCGCGCTGCTGAGCAGCGGCCGACGCGCTCTTCGGCCTGGCGCCCGGGGCAGCGGCGGCGGCGGCGGCGAAGACGGCGGCAGAGGGCGCGGGAGCAGCACCGGCGGAGGCCGCGGTGACGCGCACGCTCACGCACGGCCACGCACGCACCCGCACCGGCGCGCGCGCCCCCGGAAGGACGTGTGCTCCGGCGGGTCTGAGCTCAGAACTCTGCGCAGAAGCTCCGCCCACGAGGGGGCGCGTCCCAGAGTGACGGAGCGGAGGCTCCAGGACACCACCGAGGGGCGGAGCCCCGAGTGGCAGGCTGGGGCCGAGGTTCCATTGAGCGGTGGGCGGAGCTCGCAGCCGGAAGATCCTGCCGCCAGGCAGGGGCGGGGCCGGAGGGCGGGGCGCGGGGCAGGGCCAATGTTCCGGAGACTCAGGCGGTTGTGGAGGCATCCTGTTCATCCGGGAGCCGACCCTGTGCGGCGAGCCGCGCAGAAGAGCTGTAGGGCTTGTTTTGCAGCTGAATTTACTCAGAGGTTTACGTGAGATTGAGAAAACCGAATTGCTCTCAGAGACCTGGAGAGGGAAGGGAGCTGGAGGCGCCCCGACTGTCACAGAACCGATATCTGCTCATCCTCGAAGCGCCAATCTGCGACCTCTTTCCTTCTTGTCCAGCCACTGAAATGTCACCGTTATTGCCCAGCCACCCTCCCAGAATCACCCCCAATGGCGTGGAGGGCACGCGGCTTGCGCTGCCCCAGTGCAACTCGTGCTCATGGCATGGTCCACTGCTTGACTCGCTTCCCTGTCACTCCTTATGTATATAACGCCTCTACCATTTGTTGACTACCTGCTCTGTACTGCATATGCGACATGCCCCACCTTTTTTTTCTGAGTTGGGGTCTCACCCTGCTACCCAGACTGTAGTGTAGTGGTACGAACACGGCTGACCCTTCGGTCCCAGTCTCCGGAGTAGCTGGGACTACAGATGCACGCCACCACACCTGGCTAATTAAAAAAAATTATTTTGTAGAGACAAGGTCTTGTTAAGTTGTCCAGGAGTTTGACGCTGGTCAAGCAATCCTCCCATAGTGTTGGGACTACAGGTGTGAGCCACCACACCCCACTGCATGTCCCACTTTTAACCCTAGAAGCTTTCCCAACAGACCTCTCCAGCCAGTGCTCCTGTTTCTTCATTCCCACTCTTGCCAGTTGATCATTTTAAAATCAGTAATCTTTTTAAAACAAGCCTGATGATGTCCAAGGCTTCCCATGACACACTGAGTTAAATCCAAATTCTTCCCATCTTCCTCTGCCCTCGTAACTCACTGCCGTCATGCCAGTAGTGAACGGCCACTTTTGTTCCAGGCTCAGAGCCTATGTCAGAGAGCTCAGGAAGCCTCCAAGCAGTCACTAAACTGCAGCATCAGGCAGGTAGCAGGAAAAGATTTATGAAAACCAAGAGGGCAGGGTGTGGTGGATCACGCCTGTCATCCCAACACTTCAGGAGGCCGAGTGAGAGGATTGCCTGAGCCTACATGTTCAAGACCAGCCTGGGCAACTTGGTGAGACCTCATCTCTACAATAAATAAAAAAATTAGCTAGGTGTGATGGCGCACGCCTGTGGTTCCAGCTACTTGGAAGGCTGAGACAGAAGTCAAGGCTGTGGTGGCCATGAGCGTGCCACTGCACTCCAGCCTGGGTGACAGAGTGAGACTCCAACTCAAAAAAAAAAACAAGCAGCAGCAGAAAGGCCAGGGTAACATCTATGACTACTGGTTCAAGAGAATGAAAGATTTCAGGTTAGAATTGGAAGAATGAGAGAACACAATGGACCTGGTTACCAATTTCAGACTGAAGCTGTGTTCAGCTTGTGTTGGCAATGGCAAGAATGAATTGATCAGGCCTTAAGTGAGTCTCTCCAAGACCTAGCAGTTATACTTTAGGGATATTCTTCCTAAGAAAAATTCCCCAAATACAGAAAAAGGTGGGTGCAGTGGCTCATGCATGTAATCCCAGCACTTTGAGAGACCAAGACAGAAGGATCACCTTAGCCCAGGAGGTCAAGACCACAGTGAGATGTGATCATGCCACTGCACTGCAGCCTGGGTGACAGAGCAAGACCTTTTCTCAAAAAAAAAAAAAAAAAAAAGGGATATGCACTAAAGTGGCAGATTTATTACAAGTATGTTCATAAACAAGCCAACCTGTTTGGAGAAAACAAAATGAAAATAACTGTTGAATGTTGACAGTGGTTACAATTTGGGATTCTCATATTTATTCCCAATATACCAGGTGCTGCTAAGTGCTTTATAAGCTCTAAGTCCTTTAATCAGATGAGGCAGATACTGTTATCCTCATTCTGAGGGGACTGAGGCCTCAGGTATGCTGCCCCTTCCAATGCAAGCCCCTCCGTTATGCCTTCAGTTCTACCCATGCACTTGCTCCAGTCCTTGAAGCTCTCAAAGCACTCACTTCGCCTCATCAAACACCAGTCACAGACACTTAGAGGGCACATCTCCCCTAACAAACAGAACTGCAAAGTCCTCAAGCGCTGGGTCCAAGTCTGATCTGCCCTTGTAACCTAGCAGACTCTTACCTGTGAGACACGATATTTAATAAACAAAGACCACACAGAAACTATTTCCAATGTAAATGAGAGATGCTGACTGCAGGCAGCAGTGGTGCTTCTCGCCCTTGTTGGCAGCAGCTCACTGCTGTCTTGAAGCCGATGCGCTACTCAATTTGAGGCCACTTAACTTTTCTTGCCATTCCATCTCACCAGTCCCGCTATCCCTGACCTCCAAAGGCAGTCCGGCACTCCCACTAAAGGGGTTTCCCAGCAGAAACTCCCAAGACAGCAGGAGTGGACACAAGGAACCAGGGGCAGCGCAAAGTGGAGGTTCTCCCTCAAGGGACTACAGAGACCCAGCGAGGACTCCAGAGCATGTCAGGAAAGACAAGTGCAGAGCAGAACACAGCATGCCACTTTTTGAACAATGAGAAGGGAATGAGATGCATATTCATATTTGCTTGCTTTGGCAGGAAACAACACTGGGAGGCTGAACAAGTAACCATCACAAAGGGTGGTTGGGGCACGGGAGCAGATTTAGTACCTCCAGTTGTGACTTTGGAATCCTGTAAGTTACCTAAGAACACTTAACAAAGCAGTCCCTGAGCCACCCTGGGATGCCCCTCAGAGGCAAGTTTTCCACATAAGGGGAGGCAGAGGCTGCATCCTTCCCCTGCAGCTGATGGGACTGTGGAAGGCACTATCTAGAGCCTGCTGGGACAAGGACCCTGCAGGGCAAGGACCCTGTTCCCCCACCTCACCTGTGCCATCATGGCTGATCTGACCTGAGCCAACGATTCAGTCAACACTTGAGGGGCTTCAGTTACCCACCGCTGTTCCAAATAGTCCCCTCATCTGTAGAACACAATCACGCCTCCCAAGGATCCTTGTGAGCATGGGGTGACATAACTGCCTTGACAGCCACTATGTGCTGGCCTGAGGAGTGGGATCCTCTTCTTCCCAATGCCCTCTTCCTGCCAGCCTAGCTCTTCACTTGACACAAGAGGGACACCACACAGCTTTCCCAATGCCCAGGGCTCTATTCTACAACAGTTCGCCTATTATTTTTTGAGACAGGGTTGGGCTAGGTTGCCCAGGCTGGTCTCCAAATCCTGGGCTCAAGCAATCCTCCTGCCTCAGCCTCCTGAGTAGCTGGGGCTACAGCCTCAGAAACACCTCAATTATAATTGCAGCTGAAAGCTCCTGGGGCAGGGATTCCAGTTGTGACCCTGGCTGACAATCCTCTGAAATGCCCCACCCAACCGATAACCCAATGAGCACCTCCTCATCCTCTCCTGAGATGCTGGATCTGACTCCACAGGGTTGTCCCTGCTGTGGTTTCATAGCTGGCTTCAACTTCACAGCATCACAGATTTGCAACCTGTGTTGGGATTGTTGCTGCCCACCTCTCTCCCAAGGGTGTGGACTCTCCAGGGTGGACCTGGTGTGCTGGCTTATTTACCCCTTTTGTCATGGTCCTGAAAGACATACCACACAAGCTGAGGTGAATGTTCTGCCAGAGGAATGCTTTATTGACAAATTACTCATAAGGAGACGATACATAAGTAACCACCCTTGTACCCCTGCCGCTCACATCCTGTGAACAGGTTTTAACCCTGGAAAGAGGGCCCCAAATGACGCTCTTCCCTCGCCAAGGAATGCTGTCAAGAGTGTCTGAGATAGACAGGGACACTTGGCTATCAGAGGACACATCACGTTCTACCAAACAGAACACCTGAGCTGAGTGGCCCTTCCCCTCCAGGGAGTACAGATGAGCACACAGTAGGCAAGGTGCCCTGCAGACCACGCCTCCCAACATGCAGGCCCTGGTGTGGGAGGCTGCTGGGGCATGATGGTTTAAAAACAGAAAAGAGATCTTTGTAGCTCCTGAGAGAAGGTGACAGCAAAGTTCTAGCAGATCCCCATGCCCCACCCTCGACCTGGCCTGTGGGGTCATTTCATCCTAAGTGCAGCAAACAGGTTGGCTGGAATTACTGATTAGCGCCAGCCAGTCAGCCCAGGCCCATGCAAAGGTAGCACTATGAAGGGGGCATATCTCTTTTAAAGGGTGCTATAAGACAGGCTTTTCTTCTCTTGGCCCCTCCTAACCCAGAGGCCCAGGAATCCTTCTGGGCACAGAGGGGAGCCAGTAGGAGCTGCCAGTGGTTGAGAGGAGAAGCAAGTTTTACACATTGGGATGGAGTGCATTAGTGAAATAAAATATCCGACTGGTACAGGCTGCCACACAGGCTATGTACAAGTCTACACAGTGCTCACAACCTGTTAAAGAACCCTCATTTATATATATAAAAAAATTATAAACAAATCAAGCATAAGGCAATGTAAGGCTTGTATCTCAGCTTGAGGCCAAAGAAATCATGTTCACTAACCATGAGGCTAAAGCGGCTCTGCCTGATTTTAATTTTCAAAAGTTCACTGCATTTAAAAAATAATGACTTTGCTTTTGTTAAAGCTAGATTAGTGTAACAATTAGGCAGCTGCTGATAATCGGTTTCCTTTCTAGGGGTCTCAGAAAATGGACAGTTCTTTCATTCAGCATTTTGAGATTAAAAAATTGCAGATAGGGTTTTCTGGGTGACTGTATTCCTTCTGTGAGTTAGGGCAGGAAGGGGAGATGGTCAGAAGATGCCACTTATCTTATACTTAGGACTCTTTTCAATTCTTTGACATTCTGACGAACTGACAAGATTCCCAATGGGAGTGTGGGCTTTGGCTCAATACTCCTCTGGATTCTCTGCCCTGTCCATGTCCTGCACCCCAGGAAGGATGGCACAGTGATCTGTTTCGTCTACAAACTTTAGTGTAAAACATCTGTGTACAAGAATGTGTTCTCTAATTCATGCGAACGCAGCAGCCACATCTACTTGGATGGGCGCAACTGTCCTCAACACTGACTGTGCACTCGCCCCGGCTGGTGGCTCCACCACGCAGGGCTGTGGTTTGATGATGAGGTGTGCTTGCGCGTGTTCTGTGGCTGGGCGAAGTGACTGCAGGCTTAGAAAGGTGCGTGATCCGACAGGGGTTTGTCGCCACTCCCCGTTGGGGAAGGGAGGTTGTCACTGCCATTCTCTCTGTCACCCACGACCTTAGACTATAGGAAGGAAAAGATCAAGAAAGAAAAACCTGAGACAGAGCACACAGTACAAGGTAGATCCTAGGCCCAACCCCCAAAGGCTCCATAGTATAGAGCTTCATGCATGTGAAATTATTGAAATGACAAAATTACAGAAATGGAGAGCACGCTACGAGTTGCCAGGGGTAGGGTGGGAGAAGGTGGGCCAAGGGGCTAAAGCAATCCTCCTTCCTCGGCCTCCCAAAGTGCTGGGATTACAGGTATGAGCCACCATGCCCAGCCAGGCTCTGTGTCCAGACTGCATCAATGTTAATGTCCCGTTTTGAGACTGCACTACTGTTTTGTAAGATGTTAACATTGGAGAAAAGTGAGTAAAAGGTACGAAGGACCTCTCTGTATAACTTCCTACAACTGTATGTGAGTCTACAAGAACTAAATACCCAATAGTAACCAGGCTGATATAAGTGACAGGTCACACTTCATCCATAGGACAGCTCAGATACAATTACCTTTATTGTCCCAACTCGGTCTTCAAACGACTTGAAGGTTGCAGAGTTCCTTTAAAGAAAAAGGAGACCTGTTGTAGTCAAGAGCAAGTGGCTGTGCTGCCCTCCTAAGTGTGAAGGGCCTCAAGGCTAGGGCCAGCCTCCCCCTGGAAAGTCAGGTCTCTAAGACCTGACTGCAAAAATGGGACACAGTCAGATCATTCCAGAAGTTCTGCAGGTTAGAGGTAAGGTCAGCCATGCTCACCAACCACAGGGACAGGCCCAGACATCTAATGAGAGACTGCGAAACCCTTGCCTGTGCAGTGGGTGGGAAGCCTGGCACAGCTCTGCTGCAACTTACAGGTATACCTGTAGCTCTCATATTGGGCTTATGAAAAGTCCCAGAGTTCTTCACACACATCTCTCAGAGAAGTCAAGTGAGAGAGAGAGAGAGCCAAGGACAGTTCTGGGACGGCAGAGCGACAGAGGCAGAGAAGGAAGGCCAGCCCTATGCCACCCAGTTCCTCTTACACATCCCGATACCCTTCCTGCTCCAAGGCCTTGAGAGGCTAGTACATCAACAGCACTCAACCACAGTCTCCAAAACAAGAATGGGACCCTCCTGAGAACCTCCCTAAGAACACCCCAAGATCTCTCTGCAAAATTGTGACAGCCAGGTCACTTAAGAGGCTCCGCCGGTCATCCTAACAGAGCAGGCACAGGAACAGACAGATCACAGCTCTGGGTGTTTTCATAAAGGCTAAGCCACCCAAAGCCTCCTGAGTGAGGTGCCAGGGCGCATGGGCAATCCTCTCTCCTGGCCTGACCCTGCATGCAGCCAGGACACGAAAGTTTCAGGACGGGGCCCAGTGGTCTGACACTGTGCACAGCCAGAATGTGGAAGGTTCAGGATGGGGCCCAGTGGCCTGACCCTGCAGCCAGAATGTAAAAGGTTCGGGATGGGGCCCAGCAGCCTAACCCTGTGTGCAGCCAGAACATGGAAGGTACAGGATGGAGCCCAGTGGACAGACCCTGTGTGCAGCCAGGACATGGAAGATTTGGGATGGGGCCCAGTGGACTGACACTACATGCAGTCAGGACATGGAAGGTTCAGGACTGAGTTCAGTTAGGGTCACCTCTGGAAGTCACAGGATAAGAGCTTCAAATTCCCAGTTCTTTCTTGTCAGACTAGAAGGAATCTTTCCCCAAATCAGTCGACAGGTAGCTGTAAGGGGAGCAGGGTCCTTCTAGGCCTTCAAGAGCTGCCCCAACCCTCACCCAGAGACACCCTGGTTCTGGAGCACCAAAGAGCAGGTGTACATTACCTCATGGCCGGCATACTTATGGAGTGGCGAATGGAGTAGCTGCTGCTTGGAAGCATGGTAGGAGCAGAGGAGGAAGCAAGAGTTAACACTAAGGACCACTGGCAGGCACTCATCAGCTGTCAACACGCAACCTCAAGCCAGCTGGGACAGGCAGAGGTGAGATCCCACTCCCAGCATAGCTGGAACTACCTGCCTGCTCCCTCCACACAACACCCCACAAGGAAAACTGGACACCAGACCCCTCCCTCCTAATCCCATGGGAGCATCCTGTGTTGCAGAGTGTGGCCCTGGGGAGAACAGTACCACAGTAGGACACCATCAGGAGGCCTTGGTCTAGGCCTCAGAAGAATACTTGGTATAAAGTATGGCCTTAAGGTGTCCCACTTGACTTCACGGCAAGTTAAACGACCTTTTGGCAAGGGAAACCACTAGGTCAAGTTAAACAAAAATATCTGAAATCACAGACTGTCCTAGCCTTAGCTCTAGACCTCCGAGTTCCAGTTAGAAGAGTATGTGACAGGAGCGCCCTGGGAAAAGGGACCTAGTAGGAGGAACGCCAAAAGACTTCTGGGTAATCCATGATACAAAACTCAACCAGAAGGATAATGAGGAAACAGGACCAGCATTTGACAGGAAAACCAGTGAGGGGTTGGCACAGCCCTCCCATGTAAAGATGCTCCTTCTTGGGAATAAACTTGCTCACTGACCCACTGGCAAGTGGCCTGTGTGCCCAGGTGTGAGTACTCAGAGGTGATGCAGACATGTTGGGAGGTTGGGGGATCACCACCTCAATCCCACAGCTGCCTGAGCAGCAAGAGCAGTAGATCATCCCTGATATGCAGTAACTGCCTGGCTGGTGCTACACCTGGAGGTGACCCCCTCTCATCCATGCTCCACTGGCACAGCCTCCCACAGGCCCCACCAGAGGCCAGACTGCCCTGCTTTAGAGAAAAACCTTCCACAGGCATGTCCAGGTCAGTCTTACCTAAAGGAGTGTGAGAATGGGTGAGCCCTGGAAGGTGGCAGTAGGAGAGAAGAAACACAGCATTAAGCAAGGAGGCAAATGCCCGCCTGCCCTCCACCAGGAGACCCGCCCCAGGCCCTTAGCTCACATGTCAGAAGGCCCAGCAGAGGGCCATGTGAGGTAGGGATAGGACACTCCACAATGGCCCCTCCATCCTTTTGCCGTCAGGGAAAGCAGCCGTCACTACAAGGGGCCCCCATGAGTGTGTGACTGACAACTACACAGCACCATGGCTCTGCCTACTGGGCACAGCCACAGGAACAGGAGGCTCCTATGTCCACAGTGTTTGGAGGCAGGAGAAGGGAAGCCCCAAAGAGGGCCACAGACGGCACCTAGGACACAACCAGCCCCTCTAGGCAGTGCCAAGGTGGGAAATGCACTGCAGCAAGTCAGCTGGACTTGGCCAATGCGTCATGTCAACAGAGCGGCCTGTATTACCCAAAGCGCGTCAGGTGAGCAGAGCACAAGCCCCATGAGCGAACCCAGGAGGACTTTTGGGCTGCACATGTCTGTTCTCCATACATGACAGATGCCAACCTGGAAATTGTGTCCAAGGGCAGCTGCTGGCCACTTCTCCACTGTGCAGCCAGAACCACTGCACTGAAGAACCCATACATGTTCATCATGCACTTGAGGTCCAGAGAGGGCACAGAGCCAGACAGTGACCCAACCCTGTTGTAAACCACTCCCTGACCTGAATCCTGTTCCCTCCCACTACTTTGCCATTTTATGCCCTAGGTTCTGACACCAAAGGCTTCATGGTCCAGGGATACCCGGGGCAGGCCAATTGTAGACACAGGCATTGGGCAGTTGTTCTGAAGGCCCTGGACCCAAGGGTCAGGAGGGTTCCACTAGGGACCATCCAACCCTAACGTCATGACATAGACGTTCCTGAACCCAACTTTTCTTTTCAAGAAGCAGTGAATTCTCAACCTCAGTCTCTAAGCCTCAGAAATTACGTGTGACCCCTTGGTGAGATGATGTCGCTACACTAAGGGCAGAGACACTCAAATTCACACAACCTCCAGCCCAAACAGAAAAGCCCCAGGGTAAGACACACGATAGCCAAGACATCTCTGTGGGCACCTTGAACATGACCGGCCAACGGCAGAACTGGTTCTTCTGGCACTGCCCCGCTAGGACCCATGGTCTGGAGCACATGTGTAAGTCACACATGGCACAGGGAGGCCAGGCATGCACACAGTTGTCCTAGCAATGCTGTGACAGGAACTCTGCTCACTGTCAGCCACACCCTGGGGTCATCCACAAGTCCCAGGTCTCTGAAGAGAGAGTGGGAGCCTTGCTCCTTGTCAGAGAAGGAGCAGAGAGAATGAATGAGACCCTGTCCCAGGCTTCCAGAGAAAAACAGGCCCCACAAAGAGCTCCCCAGGTCAAAATAGCTGGGACAAGCTCGTGCACAGTCACTCCTGGTGCCAGTCTCAGCCTACCCTTTGGGTTTTCACAGGATGCTCTGAACAAATTTGAAAGGTAGCGAGCAACTCCAAAAGGGAGAGGGAACTCCAAGGGAGAGCACAACTGGGGCACCACAGACACCTTTGCTTCCTTCAAATGCTCTGTGGGGAGACTGACATTTCCAGGAAGAAACAGGCAGCCCTCATGCAGCACTCTCTCTGCAGTAATGGGCAGCCTGCCTCACCTCCATGGCAGTCCCTGACGCCGAGTTGTTGCCTCTCGATGGAGCTTCAGGGAGCACACTCCTCCCTCACCCATCCTGACACCACAGGCCACCCAATGGCACTGGCAACCACCCCCAATGACGAACATGGAAATGGCAGAAAGGCAGCCACCAGGGAGGATGACCCTCAAGCAGGGGTCTGTGTACAGACCTTGTGCATCTAAGCCCAGGCTCTGCGCAGGCCTTCCCCAGAGACTCCAGCTCCTCAGTCCTCCCCAGCCCTGACCAGGTCTCAGGGCAATGGGGTCAGGCAGGGTCTCACCTCATGTCTCCGAGCTTCCTGCTGATGGCAGAGCCCATAGTGGACAGAGCAGCTGAGGTCCTCTGTCCTGCCTGTGAGAGAGTTTCCTGAGTCTTCTTGTAGCTAGGAAGAAGACACAGCAGTTATAACAACCAAATAGCCAGGGCAGGCCACAATCCACAGTCAAGGAGACAGAGTGCGGAAAGCTCCCGAGGGGAAGGAGGGAGGAGTTGGAGTGAGGGCAAGCACTGGCTGTGCAGCTATGGAGGGGACCTGGGCCGGGTTCCTGAGCCCCTGGGGCAGCCTCAGTGGCAGAGGAGCAGCCTGCATGCCCACATGCCTGCTGAGCTCTCTGCAGCACCGCCGAGTCATGGTCTTCCAACTCGCGTGATGCTGTCATCTCTCACAATTCAGTTTTGCCTCCCTCACCCAACACTGTCCAAGCCCACTTTCCTGTCTTCTCATGGCATGTCTGACTACCTGGAGAATGCCACAGCTGCCTGCAATAGAGGGAACAGCCCCAAAGTCTTGGGCTTAGGGTACAGGCCAGGTGGGCAGCTGAAGCAGAAAGGCCTCAGTTCCCCACCGGCAACACACACTGGGGGCTCCCTGTTCAACACAAGCCCCAAAAGCTCCATGGGGGCGAGCTCCACTGTGCAGCCATGCAGCCTGCAAAGGTGGTGGCCCTCTTGACCAGAGATGTCCATGCTTTCAGAAGACAGAACAGCTCCGTCCTCATGCCACCTTCACAGTGCACATTACAGTTTGCCACCTTGTCCCCTCCTGTCCTTCCAACGTTCACCCACATGTGGGCACATCACACTGAGACCAGCTTCAGGACCTCAGCGTCAGCAGGCTGGACAAGGGCAGCAGGCAGGAACTGCGCCCACAGAGATGCTCTTGGGCCTACCTGAGAGTCAATTCCTGGAGCTGCTGGCCCTTGTCCAGCTGCCACCACAAACAAAAGACCACAACCAAAGCCTAGGCCCCAGCTGCAGCACCAACCTGAACAAAGCCAGGGAACTCAAGGAGGAGTGAAGACGGGGCTCCCAAGGCCATCTCAGTGTGCCCAGGGAGGGCAAACCTAGCTGAGTCCCAAGTGAGTTAGTTTGAGTTGACAGGCCTCCAGAAACAGTGCAGGTTCCGCTCATTGCCATCGGTGCCACCAGGCAGAGCAGGCACCTGCGATGAGCCCATCCCACTGAGCCTGCAGGAGGTCCCGTGAGCCGAGCTGCTCTCTAGCCCCTCCAAAGATGAACAAAAGTATGTGATGCGGGTAGAGGAGGTCTGGTAGCACTTCCCCACAGCCCTCCCTGGCAGTGCCTGTGTAAACTCCCAGCCCATGGCCCAGCCAGATGACACCTTTAACTATCAATTGAGATAAGGACAATGATGTGGAACCTGGAACCATGGCTGTTTTTAAAAACAAAACACTGGGCACAAGGTAACTAATGACCTGCAACATTTAGTTTCAAGAATACAAATTCTGAACTCACCTTTAACCTCAATCTTTCCTGAGATAAAAAATACAAAAAATCTGCCGGGCTCGGTGGTTCAGCCTGTAATCCCGTGCTTTGGGAGGCTGAGGTGAGTGGATTGCCTGAGCCCATGGGTTCGAGACCCACCTGGGCAGCTTGGCAAGACCTCATCTCTATAATAAATAATAAAAAAAAATTAGCCAGGCGTGGTAGCGCACACCTGTAATTCCAGCTACTTGGAAGGCTGAGGCGGAAGGATCGCCGGAGCCCAGCAGGTCGAGGCGGCGGAGGCCGGGAGTGGCCACTACACTCCAGTCTGGGCAACAGAGTGAGACTCCAACTCAAAAAAAAAACAAAAAAAACCATGTTAATATGCAGTGGTTTGTGGAGTAGTCTGAAGCAGAGGATTTAAAACAAAATCCTTACAGAATTACTGTGCCCAAAGGGTAGAGGCAGAGAAACTGAAATCAGAAAGAAAATAAGCACCTGTGCCTGACACTGCCTGGGAATGAGGAGGGTCCTGAGGTGACGGGGAAGGGGTGTTAAGGACCACCCACATACACCCCCATACAAGGAAGAGAATCCCGGGGTGATGGTGGGTGAAGACCACCCATGAGGAGGAGGAACCTGGGTGATGAGGGGGTTAGGGCAACCCACATGAGGGTCCTAGGGTCACTAGGGAGTGGTGAGAATCACCCACACAAGGCGACACTGTAGTCCTCAGGGCTGCAAACTAGTGCTTGCACAGGCTCCAGATCCCTCAGCAATTCTTGAGTGTGGATTGGGGGGGTCATAAGTGAGTCTCCTTTGGAAATAGGAACTTCGAAACTGGGGATGCCCCTGGAAGGAACTAGCATCACCTGCAGGGCCTGAGGCTGCCCAGCACCTTGCTGGCCCTTCTCTTCCTACAGCAGGACCCACCTAGCACCTGTGGCTGTGACCCCCTTTCTCCTTCTCTGCTCCATCCTGGGACTTGGAGACAGCAGCAGCTGGGAGGCTGCATTTCCTATGGGCTCCAGTACTGCAGGTCTGCTCCAAGAGCCTAAGAGACACACACACACTCCTCGGTGACCTGGGAGGCAGGGCAACAATCGCCCATGACACAGATGGGGAGATTATGCTCAGGAGGTGATGGGGCTGGGGCAGAGCCAGCATCTGCACCCAATAGCTAGGTCCAATACTTGAGAGTACCAGGACAGACAGCAATTTCCTCCATGTTAGTGCGTGTGTCCGTCAGTCAGCACACACCACTGTCCAATGGCCCTTTCCCACTTTCAGGGTGGGTAAGTGATCCAGGACTGGCCAGTCAGAGGACACCAGCCCCCTGGTCACAGCCACTAGTCCAGTGAGACCCACACAGGGCCACATTGTTGGACTGAAGAGCTGAGAGCAGGGGTATCTCTGCCAGGTGAGTGCTCCCACCTTCTTGTTTGGTTGACATGCCCTTTAGCTGTGCCTTCTGTCACCTGCAACCACAAGGACTCCAAGTGAACCAGCCAGTAATGGCAAAACTGATATAGTGCCCATTCTCAGCACTTGGATTTTAGCTTGATCTACCTGTACAAAGACTGCATCCAGGTGATCATTTCACAAGTCACAGAACATGGCTGCTCTTGGATACAGAAGTAGTCAGTGGAGAGGGAATGGCATCAGCAACCACAGTTACTGAGGTCAGCACAATCACCCCAGGGTCCAGCACCAGAGGCAGGCTGTGCTCATTCCGGTTCTCCAGAGTGCTGAAAGGCAGCTACAGACATTTAAGTAAGGAAAGTAGGTGAGTCGGCTCCCGTCACCGTCCCCTGCCAACATACTAGGCAGTGGAGGCCTGCAGCAGCCCTCTCCTGAAGCCTGATTAGGATAGGCACCAACCAAGCAGAACAAGCTATGCACCTCCTTCCTGGCTGTCCCTGCAGATGCCCTTCCAGCTCTGGAAAAATCTGTCAGATGACTCTCCCACTGATATATTGGCTGACACCTCAGGGGATGGTCTCTGCCTGGTGAGGCGCCCATCACATACTCTGACTCTTGCAGAGTAGTCAGATTTTAACTGTCCTAAGCTCTTTGAAAAACTATTTTATTTGCAACAGTATCCCAGCAGCCTTATGCCAGAGGTTTACAGAGCAGCACTGAAGTCTCTTGAGGATGTTTACAGATGGAATCTGCACTGGGCTTCTGCTGGGTGTCCAAATTGCAGATGACAGTCACTGTCTCAAGCCCAAGACACTTCTGCTCCATGAGGTCACTGTGGAACACAGCCCCAAAAGCTCCAATAACACCAAAGACAGCAGCTGGCAGCGGTACCAATGCCCACCAATTGCCAGAGCTTCCTGGTACTGGCCTCCCCCATGACACAGACTTCAAGGGCTCCACGCACACAACAAGCCAACTGGGGCCCGAGTCACCTTCAGAACAAACTCCACAGCAACCACTTCCTTTCAGCCCAAGCATGGAAGGACTCCTGCCCATGTTCTGGGACAACTATGGCAGCACTTTCTTCTAAACAAGAGATGGAAAAATCCCATCCCAGAGACTATATAAGTTATAGTCAGATCAGAGCACAAATAAATGGAATGCTATTATCTACTTTAAGGATTTCGAAACATTGGGAGTCACCCTGAACTAGGCCTCGGAAAGACACAAATAAAGCGATTCACGTGTTATCCACTCTTTGCTGACGCTCTCCAGATGACTGACAATGTCACCTCTGGTGCCTCCCAGACCATGAGGAATTCATGTTCCCACCAGCACAGCCAATATCACACGCTCCACTGAAGAGCTAAGTATGAGCGAGCTCTGAGAACCCGAGAGCTGGAACTAAGTATGCAGAGGAAGGAAGGAGAACAAAAATCAACCCCACAAAAATTCACCCACAACAAAACCAGGCCAGGAAGCACTATCCACCATGCTCACTGCTGAAAGTCAAGGAGCATCTTCTAGTCAGAGATGCTGCCCACGCCCAGCTCAAGTCTCTTATAGGGCCACATCAGGCAGAAGGGAGTTCTGCGTGTGGTACTGTGGCTGAGTGAGTTTGTCAGCTATTACACCCCATTTCACAAGAGTTTAGAAGACAGTTTCACTTGTACCTGAAAGGAGAAAAGCTGTGTTAAGAAAAAATAACCAGCAAACACCAACACAAGGTTTGTGCTGGGTACGCACAGCCCCCACCCCAACAGCATCAGGAGGTGGAGAACAGAAGGAAGGAGGAGCGGACGGCACAGGCACTCACAGGTCCGACTGGGTCACTTTCTCATTCCACTCTCCAAGTTTCTCAGAAGTTTTCACATAGCTAAAAATAGAAAGTCTGTGGTGAATTATTTAGAAGAATGATTTCAACCCAGGCTTCAAGCTGCAGGTGAGATTCCGAGGAAAAAAAAGATCAGCTGGTAGGAATACCAATTCTCCAGCCTGCTGGACAACAGGGTCCACTGCTGTGACCAGTCTGTGCAGTCCCAGGAGACCAGGGGAGGAGTCAGTAGGGCAGAACAGATCGCTACCTGGAGGGAGCCCCTGGTCTCTCACTAGAAAAAGGCTCTTGGGGAATGGTAAGAAGCTGGAGGGCACAGCCTACAGCCTCAAAACACGTCCTTGACAGTCGCCCTTGGGATTCAAAACTTATGATATCCTAGGACAAAAATATGGGTTTTTCACAGGTGGGATTTATAAAGTGTGACTCAATGTGACTCAATTTACAAAATATGACTTTCTACAAGACGTGGCTTCTGAAAAACATTGACCCCCTCCCCCAAAGAACATGTGTCAGAGAAGCCACATAGCCAGAGCCAAGTTAGAAAGCAGTGCTCCCTAAATTCTGAGAGCTGAGTCATGTCCAGGTCAGAGATTCCTGGGTTATGGGACCACACAGTCACGGAGAGTCAGAAGTCCTATTGGTTATGGAACCACGTGGTGATGTCTGCATCAGAGGCTGTGATGATGCCACACTCATAAGAACTTGTGTCCACTTCTAGAGAGGACTACAGAAAAGCCACTCTCACTGAGGACCTAATCAGCACTCTCTCAAATCTGAACCCTGAAACACATTTTTCCTGTCAGTTTCTGCTGGGACACCTAACTAGTGTGTCTATCACCTTCATGTAGATACCAAGTTCTCTGAATAGACAGAGGCGCAGTTCTCAGGTCAGGACTTGGCCTCTCGCTGGCTCTTTCCCAAAAAGCTCACTTGATCCCGGTTGCTGCACCTCATCCCTGAGCATGAACATCCTCCACCTGCAGGTGAGGTAGGGCCCTCCGGTGTCCAGGAGCCTCCCTGCTGTGGGCAGATACCTACGCGTTAGACACCTGCACGTCGTGCCAGCTCCTGGACAGGTTCTGTTTCAGCCCCCCCAGGGTGGAGAGGCCCAGCCTCCTCTTGAGCTCTCCACAGTGCCTCTCCTTGGCTGCCAGGACCTGGCGCAGAGTGATGATTTCCTCTTCCACCTGCAAAGTGTGCAGTTGATATGAGCCACCACTATTGCAGGAAGTAACCAACATCCTTGTACATGCCACCATGAGAATTATATAAGAACATTCCAGTCACAGAAACATAACTCATCTTAGGAATGGAGTCTACAGCAGACAACTGTTTTTAACCTGGTACTAGAAGCCCGACTCTGGAGAACTGTCTCATCTCCCTGAGCCAAGTGGCTCTGGTGGTGCTACCAGTGTCCACTCAGGGTCATGAGGACTGGCCCAGGATGACCAAGTGAGGCCTAGCAGAGCTATTCCCTGGGACTAGACAAAGGTGTTAGAAGAGAAAAGCCCCAGGTCAGGCGCAGTGGTTCAAGCCTGTAATCCCAGCACTTTGGGAGGCCAAGGTGAGAGGATTGCCTGAGTCCAGGGGTTCGAGACCAGCCTGGGCAACTTGGTGAGACCTCTTCTCTACAATAAATCAAGAAAAATTAGCCAGGCATGGTGGCACATGTCTGTAGTTCCAGCTACTTGGAAGGCTGAGGCGGAAGGATCACCTGAGCCCAGCAGGTCGACGCTGTGGTGGCTGTGAGTGTGCCACTATACTCCAGCCTGGGTGACAAAGTGAGACTTCGACTCAAGGCAAAAAAAAAAAGAGAAAGAAATCCCCTTTTCCTCTGGGCTCTGGGTCTGGGCTTAGAAGGTGGAACTGCTGGCAGCCTTGGGGGTGTGCAAGAAGCAGCACACACAGAAAGATGGACAGAGACCCAGGTGACAGAGAAATAGCCCTATGACAACACCTGTGCTCCTGGGGTCAGTTCCAGGCCTTGGCAAAAGCTAAAAAGTACACAAGCCAAAAAACCAAGTAAACTTTTGCACTTAAGGCAGTTTGACTGGGTAACAGAAAGACTCCCGATAATAAAGGCTTGAACTTTCAGTTCTTAAATTTAAAAAAAAAAAAAAGAATGTGACTTCTGAAGGGAGTATCTTTTAAAGTTTTACCACTTTACAACAGATTCTCAATATTTTCAGCTCTTATGTGAACAGCTATTCTAAAAAAAAAAATCCCCTTCCTTAAAAAAGGGATTGTTTGAGGCCAGGTGCAGTGGTGCATGCCTGTAATCCCAGAACTTTGGAAGACCAAGGTGGGAGAACTCCTTGGACTCAGGAGTTCAAGACCAGTTTAGGCAACATACCAAAAGCTCATCTCTACAAAAAATAAAAATTATTCGGGCATGGTGGCACATGCCTGTAGTCTCAGCTACTTAAGAGGCTGAGGCAGAAGGATTGCCTGAGCCAGGGAGGTTGAGGCTGTAGTGAGTTGTGATCACTAAGTTGTGATCATTGTCTGGGCAACAGATTGAGACCCTGACTAAAAAAAAAGGTGGGGGGGTGACTGTTTGGAATAAGGCACTGGAAAACTACTTAGAGCACTGTTATGTCACCAGGTTTTGCTTTAGAAAATAG
Organism: Cephalopachus bancanus; assembly: GCA_027257055.1. Classification (NCBI taxonomy): domain Eukaryota; kingdom Metazoa; phylum Chordata; class Mammalia; order Primates; family Tarsiidae; genus Cephalopachus; species Cephalopachus bancanus. Next base: position 3,196,298 of record JAPVLO010000007.1, read on the forward strand.
CCAAAACAAAAAATATTTTTTAAGCCAGGCTCGGTGGCTCAGCCTGTAATCCTGCACCTTTGGGAGACTGAGATGAGTGAATTGCCTGAGCCCATGGTTCGAGACCCACCTGGGCAACTTGGCCAGACCTCATCTCTACAATAAATCAAAAATTAGCCAGGTGTGGTAGCGCACCTGTAGTTCCAGCTACTTGGAAGGCTGAGAAGGAAGTACCGCCGGAGCCCAGCAGGTTGAGGCTGTGGTGGCCGGGACTGCACTCCAGTCTGGGCGACAGAGTGAGACTCCAACTCAAAAATAAAATAGCCGGGCTCGGTGGCTCAGCCTGTAATCCCGCGCCTTTGGGAGGCTGAGGTGAGTGAATTGCCTGAGCCCGCGGGTTCGAGACCCGCCTGGGCAGCGAGACCTCATATCTACAATAAATCAAAAAATCAGCTGGGCGTGGTGGCGCATGCCTATAATTCCGGCTACTCGGAAGGCTGAGGCGGAAGGATTGCCGGAGCCCAGCAGGCCGAGGCTGCGGTGGCCGGGAGCGGCCACTGCACTCCAGTCTGGGTGACAGAGTGAGACTCCAACTCAAAAAAAAAAAACAAAAATAAAATAAAAATAAATAAAAATAAAAATAATTTTTTAAAATATAGGATCATCTAAAGCCAAACTACTACCAGTCATCTAGCAATTACAACCAATTACCAGGATGTTCCCATGAAATGGTGCCACAACTGACAGGATTCAAGGGCACATGGTCTATTTGTCTGGAGGAGCATGCAAATTTAAAACTATATTTTTGGGGGAGGCTGAGGTGAGAAGATTGTCTGAGCCAAGGGGTTCAAGACCAGACTGGGCAACTTGGCAAGACCTCATCTCTACAATAAATAAAAAAATTAGCTGGGCATGGTGGCTCATACCTGTACTTCCAGCTACTGGAAGGCTGAGGCAGAAGGATCACATAAGCCCAGCAGGAGGAGACTGTGGTGGCTGTGATTGTGCCACTGCACTCCAAACTGGGCGACAGAGTGAGATTCTGACTCAAAAAAAGAAAAGAAAACTTTGTTTTTTATTTATTTTTATATAGAGACAGGGTCTCACTATGTTGCCCAGGCTGGTCTAGCACTCCTGGCCTCAAGTGTTCCTCTTGCCTACACCTCCCAAAGTGCTAGAATTACAGGTGTGCATCACTGTACCCACCCTGAAAATTTTAAAAGATACAGAACTTTACCTTGAAATTCAACTCTGAAAAAGACCTTATGGCTTTAGTTTCTAAATTAACATATTCTGAATAAAATGCAAAGTAACGTCTCCTTGGACTTCTTGCTACTTTCCCTTAATCTTCTTTCAATCTAGAAATAGCTGTGATGTCTTTGGGATCTGAAACCTGGTCCTCAGGTTCAGCTGCACAACCAGCTCTGTTCAGACCTAGACCTGGACCCAGAGCATATCGGGATGTGGCTCTGCCTGGACCTAGGCCTGGACTTGGAGTGTATCAGGACAGGGCTTGCCTCTGAAGACAGAGCAAGGGCCTGTAACAAGCAGGGCTCCATACTCTACAAATCCATTTTCCCAGATTCTGGACTCTTAGGTGAGTCACTATTAGCATGCATCACAGGGTGAAGAGAAAACTCTTGGTGGTTGGCTGAAAAAAAATTATGCTTGGAGGCTTTTGTTCTTAATTCCTCTTTTACTCTTAAGGGCTTCTCACTTAAAGATCACTTTGCAAAATAAATATTTTTAAAAGAAAAATTAAGATTCAGGGCAGATGGATTCATGGGGTCTTGGAAATGACTATCAAGTGTTAATTCCAACAGAGATACTCCCAGCAGGCAGCATGCTCAGAGAGGCCATCCCTGTGTGGCCACTCTTCTCATAGGGCACTTATGAGGAGCCAAGTACAAAGCTGGGAGGAGGAGATCAGGCCCTGTTTCCACTGCCAGGTGACTCCGAGCCCAATACATGGAGCAAGGCACATACAAAGAGAGTCTTGTAATCAGTGGGAACACACAGCAAGGTGGTGATCCCCAGGGCAATTCCTCCAGAGGATGGTCAGTGCTCTGACCCCTCATCAACCCAAGAGGACCTTAACTTATGGTCACCCCAGGACAGTCAGCCAAGCCACAGCACCTTGGTGAGCTCTGCCCTGAGCTCCTCTTCCTCAGCCTCCGTCAGACCCTCAACAGCAGGAGTCCGGGCAGCCACACCTGTGTCGACAGGGACATCGGTCATGGAGTCAGACAGCAGACCTTTGTTAGGAGAATTCAAGTTGATATCTGCCAGAGATAAATAAGTCCAGAAAGTCTCAAGTAAGTGACCAGGAAGTAAACAGTACTGAGGTCTCCAGCAGGAAGAAAGCAAAGGTGGTAGGGAAGATGGCAAAGGGGGGGACAGAGACCCTGGAGACTAACACCTCTTCCCTGAAAGGTCTGCAAAGGCAGTCTGGGTGTGAGGCTGAGGTGAGCCATACCTCAGGTCATCTGAGACAAAAATCCAATACCACTGTGGTGTTTCAGAGCACTAAAAATGCTGACCCAAGGAAGCCAAACCCTAACACTCGTTTCCCCTGTAAAAATACTATCTTCAGAGGCAGGAAACCCTTACTACAAAGAAAGCAGCCCAATCTAACAGCTCTTCCATTTTTTAGAGCAGAGGAACTTAATATGGTTACAAACACAATAAGCACCACTTTCCACTCAACTCGTCTGCCAGGGCATATGCTAAGATTACATACAGCTGGGCTTGCAGCTCCAGCAGGGAGACAGCAGCACAACATCCCCTTTAATCACACCCTCCATCCTTATCCTATGGCCAGGAGCTGCCAGCATGTGGAGAGATGCAGGGAACATATTTTCACATCTCTGCTACACCCAGACCAGATTCAAATTCCTGCAGTCACTAATTTTTCTTCACATCTTTCAGCCGGGCTCAATGGCTCAGCCTGTAATCCCACGCCTTTGGGAGGCTGAAGTGAGTGGATTGCCTGAGCCCGCGGGTTCGAGACCCACCTGGGCAACTTGGCAAGACCTCATCTCTACAATAAATCAAAAATTAGCTGGGTGTGGTAGTGCGTGCCTGTAGTTCCAGCCACTTGGAAGGTTGAGGCGGAAGGATCGCCGGAGCCCAGCAGGTCAAGGCTGCGGTGGCCGGGAGTGTGCCACTGCACTCCAGTCTGGGCAACAGAGTGAGATTCCAACTCAAAAAAAAAAACAAAACACACCTTTCTGTCTGCACAGAAAGTCTAGATGTCACAGGAGGCAAAACAGCCTATTTTAGTTCTCTTCAACCCAAACACGTTACTATTGCAAAGTACTTTTATACAGTCAGCACTGAAAACAATTTCTCTCTTGACCAGCACATTCTGTAAAGAAACAGGCCTACTGTACTGCCTGAATGCTGGAAAGTGCTGAAATAAAAGGCATTAAGATCGAAAGAGTCTTTAATTATAGTTACGTTTGTCGACTGAACAAATCCCAGAGAATCTACTAAAAATAGACTGAATACACTTAAAACAAAGATGTTCTTCTTAAGCTCCTTTTCTTCACAAACCCCACATGGTTGGAGCTGTGCACTTTCCTGGCGCTCTGCAGAGTTTATTAAGTAAAGCACGTCCACTTCTTCATCAGCGGATTCTGATTTTTACCTGAGATCAACCTACATGACTTTAAACTTTCTCAAGTTCAGAGCTATTTTTTTTTTTTTAATTTGGAGTCTCACTCTGTCACCCAGGTTGGAGTGCAGTGGCACGTTCACAGCAGCCTCAGCCTCGACCTGCTAAACTAAGGCAATCCTTCTGCCTCAGCCTTCCAAGTAGTTGGAACTATAGGTGCACGCCACCATGCCCGGCTAATTTTTTGATTTACTGTGGAGACAAGGTCTCACCAAGCTGCCCAGGCAGTCTCAAACCCCTGGACTTAGGCAATCCTCTCGCCTCAGCCTCCCAAAGTGCAGTGGCCGTGAGTGTGCCACTGCATACCAGCTTGGGTGAGAGTGAGACTCCAACTCAAAATAAATAAATAAAATAAATAAAAAATAGGCTGGGCGTGGTGGCTCAGCTTGTAATCCCAGAACTTCGGAAGGCTGAGGTGAGAGGATGGCCTGAGCCCATGGGTTCGAGAACAGCCTGGGCAACTCGGCCAGACCTCATCTCTACAAGAAATCAAAAAATTAGCCAGGTGTGGTAGCATGCACCTGTAGTTCTGGCTACTTAGAAGGCTGAGGCGAAAGGATCACCTGAGCCCAGCAGGTCGACACTGGGGTGGCTGTGAGCGTGCCACTGCACTCTACCCTGAGCGACAGAGACTCCAACAATCAATCAATCCTCTCAGACTGTCTCTACCTATAAAGCTAACACTGGATCCCATGAAAATCATCCCCAGATAGAATGTACACTTACCAATGTGCCAGGCACTTCACAATCACTCTAAGAGATAGCAAACTCATCACACCCCTGCAGGTAGAAGTCATTCACATCTGATTTACAGAGGAGACAGAGGCCAGGAAGGTATCTTACCAAAGTTACTACACAGCATACATGTGGAGCTGGCATCATAAGGAAAACTACTGAGCTAGAGTCCTTCACCCTAGGTAAATCCCAGCTTTCTGAGATCGTACACTCATCTGCAAAACAGGGGTAATATAAACACCAAGCCCAAAGAGTTATTCTGAAAATGTTTATAATCATTTAAGAAAGAGGCTTATGATGGTGTCTGGCACACTGTAAGGGCTCAGTAAATGTTTTTTCTTTTTTTTTGAGACAGAGTCTCACTTTGAGGCCCAGGCTGGAGTGCAGTGGCACACTTCTGGTCACCACAGCAGCCTCGACCTGGTGGACTCAGGTGATCCTTCCACCTCACCCTTCCAAGTAGCTGGAACTACAGGTGTGTGCCACCACACTAGGCTAATTTTTTTGATTTATTGTAGAGACAAGGTCTAGCCTCTCGCCATGTTGAACCCCTGGGCTCAGGCAATCCTCTCATCTCTGCCTCCCAAAGTGCTGGGATTACAGGCGTGAGCCACTGCACCTGGCCTTCAGCAAATATTTTCTGTCATTCTTATCAGATTTAAGTGCTTGTGATGCTTAAATGAGAGTTGCAAGTTAAACAGTCCTGCTACTTGGAAGGCTAAGGCAGAAGGATTGCCGGCACTCAGCAGGTGGAGGCTATGGTGGCCGTGATTGTGCCACTGCACTCCCGCCTGGGTGACAGAGACTCCCACTCAAAAGACAAAAATAATAATAATGAAAAGCCTCCTGAATTTATCAGACCTGCCTGGAGATGTCTGATGCCATCAAAAGTAGGAAAACTCCAGAATATATCAGAAACCAGAAACTCTGATGCTTAATTAAAATGCAGATGCAGGTCAAACAGTCGAAATTTGGCATTCCTCTCCAGAACTCCAGAAGGGAAGACAGCCTTGTGTCATCTTCTCAAGATTGTAGGCTTCTGGACCTGCTCCACATCCCTGGGGCCATCTCCTACCGATCTGGCATCTGTTCTGGAAACAGGCCTGGTATGCAGGGTGTTCCTCTGATTCACTCTACCCTTCTTCCCATGAGGGAACCCCCGTAGGCTGGGCTCCGAGTAGAGTTGCCACCAAGGGGAGCTTCCCTGGACGTGAAGGCGGCCTCACCACCCCTGTTCGGCCCGGGTCCGGGCCTAGATAGGGTCCCCGAGGGAACTTCGCAAGGACCAAAGGCGCCAGGGCGAGCAGGGCCGGGAGGGGGGTGATCGACACGAATAGACCCGTCTGGGGCGAGGACACCCAAATTCTGGAAACAGGGAAGACGCCAGGGAAACACCTCAAAAGCCCCAGGGGAGACCAGAGGGCGGTTGGAAAGAGGCCAGGTGGCTGTGTGGACGAGGCAGAGAACGCACCACGACCACCGCCAGCGCAGCGGTCAGGGGCCTGAGAGCTGAAGGCGCCGAGTCGCAAACGCGACCCCGGGGAGGGGCGGGGCGGACTGAGCCCATCCGTGGCGGGGGCGCGGGACGCAGCGGGTACCTTGGCCGGCGGAGTCCATGTTCAGGCGGTGTCCGGGACTCGGCTGCGGTCGCTACAAGAGCCGAGTGGGCAGCACCAGAACCGCTCGCCGCGTACACTCGAGCCAGCGGAACTGCCTCGGCCGCCTCTGTATTACGTAATCAGCGGCGCGACAGCCACTCCCTCTCGGGTGCGTGCTCCGCCTTTGTCCCGCCCCCCCAGCGATGTCCAATGAGAGTGTCACTTGGCCCAGTCCCGGTATACCAGACTCAACCTGATAGGCCGAAGCTACAGGCGCGGCAGGAAAGGGAGGCCGGGTTCTGAGAGGCTCCTTCCCAGGTTGGCTCCGCTAGCGAGACTCGCAGGTAGAAAGGTCCGAATGGTAGGAGCGCGGGGAGGTGGGAAGTGGGAGGACCGTCCAACATGGCTCCGTGGAAAGCCCAGGCTAGGTCCCAGGTGACCTTCGGGGGCGCGTGCTGCAACCTCGAACGCCAGAGGTTGCTCACCTCAGCGGGTCGAATTCAGACCCCATAAGATGCCCTCAAGGCCAGACCCCCAAACTTTGGGGATCAGCCTCCTCCAGTAAGTCCTTTTTATTTGTCCTTTTGGGGGCGACGTTTTATTGTATGAGGTTTCTCAAAAAGGCGAGACCGCGATTCGTTCTCTTGCCCTGCGGGCGCCGCTGCACTTGGGGCTGTCTGGAGCTGGCTGGAGACGTCTGGGTCCCTGAAGTCCTCTAGTCCCTCGTGTCTTCAGTCGCCACGTGCGCGCATGGGCGCCTGCCTCGTGCACGCGGAGCCTCCGAGCGTGTACATGCGGGGAGCCATAGCCAGTGCTAGGCCTCCTGCAAGTGGAGGCCTTCGTGTGCCCCGCACTCGGCCCTGTGGGCGTGCACCCAGTGTTGTCTCGCTTCCTTTTCACAGCTACCGCTAAGCCAGTACTGGTGCTCTCCCCACTTCACAGATGAGGAAACTGAGATTAAAGTAACTTTACCCAAGGTCACTCATTACCAGCAGACTCTGGACAAGAGTCAGCCTGACTTCAAAGCAGAGACATGTAACCACCAGGCAACTAGCCTACAAAAACAAGCCCCACAACTTCCCTTCTTTGGTTCCTACTTGCCCCTGGAAAAAAATCCTTAAACGGTATTCAAGCCCTTTTGGATCTGATCCCCCCTGGACTGATCCCCCTTCCAGCCAGGCCTCCAACCAGGCCACTCTGCAAGTATGGTCCTTAGGCATGGAAGCCCCTCCCACTGCCCCTTCCTTCCCTGGCCCAGCTTCTCCCACAGGTATCTTCCTGGTACAGGCCCAAGTCCTTCACCACCATGGCCTTATCCTGCCCTGGTGCTCACAGTAATAGGTCTTCCCCATTTGCCACCTTTCCTTCCAGGGGTTTTTGTTGTTGTTGTTTTTGTTTTTTGTTTTTGAGTTGGAGTCTCACTCAATCACCCACACTGGAGTGCAGTGGCATGCTTCCGGCCACTGCAGCCTTGACCTGCTGGGCTGCAGTGATCCTTCCGCCTCAGTCTTCCAAGTAGCTGGAACTACAGGCGTGTGCTACCACACCTGGCTAATTTTTTGATTTATTGTAGAGGTGAGGTCTTGCCAAGTTGCCCAGGCGGGTCGCAAACCTGTGGGCTCAGGCAATCCACTCACCTCAGCCTCCCAAAGCGCGGGATTACAGGCTGAGCCACCGAGCCCAGCCTCAGAGGTTCTTGCTCAACCCAATCTGGCAAGCTCAGGGCCTAGGGACAGCCCACAGTCCCTGCTTTATGCAATTCAGGGCAGACCATAAAGAAGTGACATAACAGATGGTGGTGAGCAGAGGTCTTGTCCCTCATTCTGTGTTGCACCCCTAAGTCAAGAACAAAACTCAGGCCTGACCCCAGGTAACACCCAGTGATGTCTCCTGGTCAGTGCCAGTGTGTCTGCTGTAGCCTCACATGCTGCCATGTGTACCTGCCACTGAGTCTGCAGTCCCTCTGTGGATCCCCTCCTGGGAATGTCCAGCTGTGAAGACCCGCCTCATAACCCTACAGTGACAATGTTCTCCCTTCACAGCTCAGGGCAACTCACACAGACCCTTCAACACTGAGGGATATCAGCTTCCAGGAGCCATACTGTAACCCTGGCCAGGTGAAGGGTTCCTCTCTGTGGTCCCAACGCCCCTGTTCCCATCCTCTTGTGACTGAGGTACCCATCGCACAGCACTGCCACAAACTGGATCACTTTAATCTTTGCATTCCCTTTAGGAGCTATGCGCCTGTGTTCAAGTGTTCCTGGGAGAAAGAGAAGGAAGGAGGGAGAGAGCAGGGAACAACAGAGGGAAGGTCAGGATGCCTGGTGAAAGAGAGCACCAGGTTTCCTGGTGCTGCCCACTCTGCGCCAGAATCTAGGTCAGGATCCTGGACAGCTTTACTGGTTGCTGGTGTGAGGAGGTGAACCACTGGGGCTGGAAGGTGTGCAGTTCGGGAGCCCTCCTGGGGCACCGGACTACAGCTTCCAGGGCAACTGGAAGTCCTCAGGGTCCAGTGGGCTGCAGTGAGTCGCCTCCACGTTCTTGAGATGCCTTCGTGCCAGGAACAGCGCCAGCTGCCGGCGCCGCCGTCGGCTCAGGCCCTGGCCCACAAGCCAGGGGAAGGCGGGCCCGTGTGGATCGCAGGCCTCCGGGTCCTCCAGCTGCTTCTCGCGTTGCGAGCGGTAGGAGCGCAGCAGCATCAGGCACTGCTCGTCGTCCACGCGATAGCGAGCGTAGACGGCAGCCTCCTGCTCTGGGCTGCCCGTGCGGCGCAGCCAGCGCTTCACCGTGGCGTGGCCCTCGCGCCCCATCACGGCCGGGTAGCGGTGCTGCAGCAGGCGCAGGAGCAGCTCGTTGCCGCGGTTGCCCTCCACGTCGCTGGGCGGCAGCGGGGGTAGGTGGCCGGAGGTGTTGACCACGTGATCCTGCGTGCGCCGCAGCAGCAGCACCGGCCCAGAGTAGCGGCACAGTTGCTCGGCCACGTTGAGGTTGAAGTGCTCGCGCACGGTGCGCACCACCATCCCCTTCCAGCTGTGGGGCATAACCTTCAGCGCCAGCGGCACGAGGTCGTCGAAGCTGGCATCGAGTATCAGCGCCCCCAGTGCGGGGTAGGTCATGGTGGCCCAGGTGGCCGTGAAACCTCCGATTGACCAGCCGTAGATCACCACGTGCGCGGGAGGGAAGCGCAGGCGATGCAGCGCGTACTTGACCACCACGTCCATGGCGTTGGCATCGTGCTGGGGAAACGGCGCGCCCGTGCTCCCTCCAAAGCCCGGGTGGTTCCAGCCCAGCACCGAGTAGCCGGCCTCAAGCGGCGCGGCCAGACAGCCCATCTCGTAGAAGCCGGCATTGCCTTCGCAGCAGATGACGAGGTGCAGTCCGCGGCCATGGCTGCCCGGGTGCTGGCGGCGGTCCATGAACATGGTGTCGATCTCGTTGCCGTCACAAGCCACCAACTTGGCGCGTCGGCCGTGGTAACGCACCACGAGGCGCTCCTGGCCCTGCTGCAGCAGCGGCAGCAGCGCGCGCGTCATCAGGAATATGGAACCGGGGTACACCAGCCAGCGGCCTAGCGAGTGCGCCAGTGCGTAGCTGGCGAGCTGGCTGGGGAGCTCGCGGATCTGCTGCAGGAGGCACAGCGCTTGGCTGCGCGCCCTGCGCGGCGCCCGCCCCTGCGCGTCCCCGCCCAGCGCCGTGTCGCGCAGCAGCCACACGCCTGCTGCAGCGGCAGCGCAAGTCAGCGCTCGGTGCCCGCTGCCCCCGCCAGCCGCACGTGCGTCGTCCCAGCGGAAGTCCACAGGCCAGCTGCGAAAGTTGTAGGCGTAGTTGGCGGTCAGGTAGATCTTGAACACGTGCACCAGCGCTTTCATGAAGCAGATGACACACATGGGGGCGGGGGCCACGGCCGCCCTGTGGGCCCCTGATGCGCTGTCCCACCAGTCCCGCGCAGGGCTGCCATGGGCATGCCTGCTCTGGGCTAGGCCTTGGTGTCCTTTGTGACCCGGCCTTCCAGGCCTAGGGGAGGCCGCCTTTGTGAGTCACTGTTGCTGGGGGAAGAGGCGACACCAGGGTAGATAACCCACAAAAGGCCCCCGGGTGGGGGCCTCAGGTTCTGCCGTGCTTCCTTCCCAGCCTGAGGACCCCGTGTGGCCACATCTTCAAGCTGTTCCCATCTCCCTCTTCTGTAAATTGAAGATGGACAACCAGACAGGCCCCAAACAGCAGCTTGACCTCTTAGGGTGTAGCAGGGCCTCGCTTGGAGGTAAGTGGCCTCCCACAGCCCTGCACAGGCTTGCTGTGGGCACCACCCCCTTAGGGTCCAGGGATTTGAACATCTCTCCTCAAGGGCCAGATCTCAACCTGGGTGGCCACCGGATCAAGGAGGCAGTGTCTGCGCCTGGCCTGCTGGCCCTTCCCCTCCACACCTTCCTTCTCAGGAAAGGCTAGAATCGTCCTTCGTTTCTGGATCCTCTTCTCAGGCTGCCAGCAGCGGCCGTGACCTTCTCCAGGTGGGTTCTGCCTGACTGGTTCCTCTTTTCAGCCCTGGCTGAGCTCCTCCAGCCACCCCACAAGCTGTACCTTCCTCTTTTCTGAAGGGCTCTGGTGGGTTCCCTTTTTTCTTCTGCCCTGGAGAAGGCCAGCCTACCTAAGGGGAAGGGGGCTGGGTTAGGGCCACCAGGGGGAGCCCCAAGGAATGGCAGGGCTCAGGTAACTTAACCAGACCTGAACAAAAATGCTAAAACCAGGGAATTCAGCAAACACAGCCAGATTCTCTGAGCCCAAGAGGCAGGCCTGTGGACAGATACCAGCCTTCTGGGAAGGGGGAGTTTTAGGCCACGGCAACTCCTCCTGTTCTCTGTCTGGGTTAGGGGCACTGGCCTAAAACAGCCCCCTCCCTAGCTTTGGGAGTCAGCTGAGGGCAAGGGCACAAAAAGGCAGGACTTACAGAGTGCCTGAGGGCATTGACCAGCACCCCCATCTGGGCTTCCGGATAAAATACAGAATACCCAGTTCAATTTGCATTCCAGATAAACTGGGAAACACTTTTTGAGTATAACTATGTTCTAAATACTGTTTGGGACATACTTACATTTAAAAATTGTTTATTTGAAATTCACTTTTAATTGGTGTCCTGTTTTTTAGGTTTGTTATTGTTTTACTAACTGTGGCAGTCTTACCCCCAACACACATCCCCTTCTATCTGAGATCCAGTTCTCCTGTTTGTTCAGCTTTCATCCCAGATGGACTGCTCTGCTTATCGGTCAGGTCCTAGGGACCTAGAGAGTGTCAGGGTTCTCTGGCACACCTGGTCAAGGGTCCCCACCCTCCTGTCCACTGCATCACTCCACTGGGTCCTGGGCACCAGCTGAAGCCCTTCCATAGGAGGGAGCCCACAGGGCAGGACCCCTGGGGCCAAGGGATGGGCAGGGCTTCGCCTGGGGATTAGTGGTTCTCATCCTTCTGAAGTGCCCACCCCTAGCTCTGGTGAGGAAGACAGTTGTAGTTGGAAATGGAGATGGAGCCTGGGGGCAGGGTGGGGACATTTATTCTCCTCACAGACTCTTTCATGAAGGCAGATGCTACCTCTCCTAGGTGGGTGGGAGTGGGGACCCAATGGTTCCAGACTTTTTGTATGAGACTGTAGCAGTGACCCTCAACGACAGAGTGGAGGACCTAACTGGAGGGTCCCTGCCTCCCCAGCTCAAGTCCAGGCAGTGGCGGAGAGGGTGACTTCAGGGTTCCCATCTGTGGCTTGGGCCTGTAGACACAGTAGTCTGGCTGGTGTCCTGGAGGGCTGTCCACATAGTGTGTTGGATGCACTGCATTTTGTTTTGACTCTCAGGAAAGATCCTGCCTGTAGGATCCTTGTTCTCCTGGGGCAGTCTCCCAGCTCAGTCTGCTCTGAGACTTGTTTGGAAATGGAGGCTTTTCTTCAGCCAGGCCCACCTGCCCTTAATCACACCCCCCCCACACACACACACAAGAGCAGGAAGCTCTAGAGAGGAGGAGGGGAAGAGCTAGAGACCGGATTCTGAGGAGCAGAGGTCAGCAGGCTGGAGTCACTGGCCCCCAGGGGCTCCCTGCCTTATCCTGTGTCTGGCCTGGCCCCTAACCTCAGCAGCCCATGGGAGCCCGAGTGCCCCAGAACCACCAACTCTGTTGAGACAGGAAAGCATGTGACAGGAAGAGAGCTGTCCCCTCTCCAGAAGAGCCCCCAGACCGGACCAGCTGCAGCAGCAGTGACCTCTCATGCCCCCTTCCCCCATCTGCTCGGGGAAGTGTCCATAGTGAGGCTGGGGGTGGGTCTGTGTCCCTGCTTATTGGTTTGTGTAGCCCCCCAGCACTCCAGGCTGACATCTGAGCAGACACCCCACCCCCACAGAGACCAGGCTTGCTAGTCTCTGAGACCTCCACCCCACAGGGCTCCACCTCCCCCGCTGGGCCACACTCTCCTGCCCTGGCCAGTTCTGTTAGGCCTCCCTGGAGGCCCTTGATTTATGCTGGAGCCTGCAGAGCCAACCTTGGAGAAGAAAGGAAGGGAGAGAGAGAAAACCAGTCCCAGAGGCTGGAGGGGCAGGAGCCAGGATCAGAGCCTTTGGCAGCGGGCACAAGCCGACCACAGCAGCCCAGACTCAGGGGCAGTGCCCAGGCCTCGGGGAAGCTAAAGCTCCCCCAGTGGGAGGGGAGCTGAGTCTGCACAAACGCCTCTGCTCAGGAAGTGGGGTGCAGGGAAGGTGGGGGTGGCTTGGAGCCCAAGGACAGGAGGGGATGCTTCCTGGCGGATGCCGGGTCAAAAGAAGGGGCGGAAATGGCCAGGACAGCTGCTGAACATCTGGAGTCACAGAGAATTAATTACCCAGTGCCCTCAAGGACAGTGGGCTGTTGGGGGAGCAGCGCCTGCCGGAGCCTTCTTCCCACTCCCTGTAAGGCCTGGGCTGTCTGTGGCTCTCTCCTGCCAGGATGAGGGACACTACTGAGCAACCTCTCCCCAGAGTGCTCCCAACACGTTCATCTCAGAAGCAAAGAAGCCATACGGTGTCCTTTCTGAATACATCTTTAACCACAATGACAACCTGTGACCACACAGGCTTTGAGTGATCATGCTGTGTGGCTGTGGAGGGCCAGAGCCCCCATAGGGGCAGGGGACAGATTACAGCCCTTGCCCAACACTGCTGCCTCTGGTGCCTCCTGCACTAGCATGTGGCTCCTGCCCCAGACCTGCTCCTCCTCTCCCACGGGGAGGGGCTAGAGTCACACCAGAATCCTGGGCATGGCCCTTGGGCACTGACAGAGGTGCTGATGAGGGCACGGCCACACTCTCCCCCCATCAGGGTAAAGACTGCAGGCTTGTGTGGTGTAGGGCGAATTCTGAATTCCCTGGGGCTCACCACTCCCCTCAGGCCAGGACACACTGTACCACTTCTGCAGACTCCAGGGGATAGATGGTCTCTGGAACCTGTACACACACTTTGAAGGTCACTGTGTATTTAGAGCCAGTCTCACTCTGGCTTGGAAGACCCTCTGAGAAAAGTCCTTGTCCTTTCTGTCATTGCAACATCCAAGTTTTGATATAAGGTAAGTGCTTAGTTGTTATTATTAATCAAAATGTAAAGCTCTCATGGCACCAGTGATATACTTTTTCCACACCCCTCTCTAGGTGTCCAGTGCAGTGATCCTTTTTCATCTGCCTGCAAACATACCCACACAGAGTCTTACCCAGGTCTTATTTTGTCATTTCCTTTTGCAGACGTGGGTCTTGTGCACAGTTGGTTCTGCTGCATGGTTTTCTCCACAGCATACCATGAGCATCTCTGCATGCCCAGTGCTCATGTACTAGTAGCCAGTGTGTCCTGTGCTGGGGGACACGCAGGCTCCAGCCCCTCCCCTCTGCACATGTGGCTGCAGTGTGAACCCATGTTCAAAGACCCTGAGCTCTAGGTGCTTTTCTTATGTATTAGGTTTGTAAAAGTGCATGGCTCACTCAGAGCCCAGGCTTTTCCAAAAGACTGTGCAGTCAGAGTCCTTGGAGGGAGCTCATCTCTGTGACTGCTGCAGCGACACAGGCAGGGCCATGCTTTTGGTGTTTGTCCCTTTGTGCAATGTATTGATTTAGTAAATACCAACAGGTCCTTGCCACTGACCAGGTTGGCACCAGAAGCCATTCCACCCATCAGGTGATCCGGTCCAGCTTTTTGCACAGGGCCCTCTGGAGACCCCTCACCTGCGGACCCATTGCCAGCTGCTGGTGACCAGACAGAAACTGTGGCCTGGATCTCCACAGTCAGTCCTGGATGTAGTGGGGGAGGGAGAGTAGGCAGGGCAGGGGTGGATGGAAGGATGAGGGTACCTTGGCTCTTGGCCTAAGAGCTAGGTCTGCACTTCCTGAATCCACTGTGTTCCGCCTGGCCAGCCAGGGACATAGAAAACCAGGAACGGGGTCACACCCCAGACCCAGCCCAGAGAATCCCAGACTTTCCTGATAGAGGTCTCAGGTTGGAAACTCTGACTCCACAAGGAGCGTAAAAGACTCCTGGAGAGCACAGGGGTGGCCCCTCTTTCCTGGCTTCTCCAATCCTGCAGGTAGCAGGGCCCTGTATGAAGCGAAGCCCAAGGGTAGCCACATAGCAGCACTTGCAGGGCAGAGGCGACCTGGGTCCTCACCCAATGCTCTCACCCTCCTCCCACCACCCCTGTGACTGGGCTCCTCTCCAGGGGGCTGCAGCTTGTGGGGAGGGGGATTTTTGTCCAGTTTGGGACAGTCATCCTGAAGAGTGGGAAAGCAGTGTGGTCGGAGGGCTTCTAGCCAAATGCGGAGCCCAGGCTGGGGCCTCCTTGAGCCTGGAGAGGGGAGGCAGCCAAGGTGCACCCAGATTAGGCTGCGTGGGCCCTAGTCCTGGGTGGTGTCATGGGAAGCTGAAAGTACCACCAGGAGGTCTTGTGACCTGTGGCTGGGACCCCCACCCCCAGACCTGCCTTCCTGGGGCATGAGGCTCCCACCTGCCAGGGTGTGTGTGCTATGAACTTGGGGCAGGGCTCCTTTAAGATGCTAGTCTTGAGGAGCCCCCAGCCCTGGTCCACATGGTGGCCCCTGGAGACCTCAGTGCCAGAGGGAGCAGGAGGTGGGAGGGGAAGGAGAGAGCCAGCCCAGAGTGGGTCAGGACCCTGCAAGGTCACCATGAACCCAGGTTTCTGGCCTGTGGGACAGAATGAAACTGTGTCCAGGGTCCGCAACTGCCCAGCCCACACATGGCTGGGGGAAGGGAGTGGCTCTTGGGCCATGTTGGCCCTGCACCTCCCAAGCTTGCTGTGAGCGGATCTAGGTTACAGCCCTAGCGGCTTCTTCTAAATCACTTGTGCAGATTAAAAACAGCAACTGTCCCGGAGCTGACCCCAGGGGACCCTGAAAGCCTCCCCCCCCACCAGGCACTCTCTATTCTCAGTGTCTGCTGGACTCTGGGCGGCTGCTCCTAGGCTCACTTCCCACACCCCACCCAACCCATCCCTGGGGAGCTGGCACAAGGTCAAGCCCACCGCAGCCCAGGGCGGGCCCAGACAGGCAAGCCCTTCTTCCTATGACCCCCCCTTTCGGTTGGAGAGTGGGAGGGCAAGGAGGGGAGGAAAGGAGGCAGAAAGGAAGGCTGTGCTGAGGGGTCCTGAAGGGATGTCACCCCCTTGGTTCCTGTTGCTTCTCTAATGAGGCCAGCTCCAGGGCGAGGCCCCCAGACCCACATGCACCATACAGACACACAGACATCCCCACAAGGTGGCCCTTGCTTCAGGACAGGAACTGGGGACCAGGAAAATGCCTGGGCCTTTGCCCCAGCCCACCCAGGAAGGCAGCTGGGTGGGGAGGATGAGTGAGCTGAGAAGGGGTTCTGCCAGGAGCCTGTCACCCCTCTCTGTGCCTCCCACCCCAGCCCTGGGGATCGGGTGCTCACCGCAGCACTGCCCACTTTGTGCTTTGAAGCTGCCCTGGGGGAAGGGGCCAGCTGCCAGGGGTGTGTGTGCCCTCCCAGCCCCTCCAGCTGCGTGGGAGCTGGGAATGACCACAGGGCCGCCAGCAGCCTTTGAAGTGCTGGGGCACGGCCACAGGAAGTGGGCGGCAGCCCACCCAGGCCCTGGGCCCAGCCTCCCAGAACCAGCACCCCTGCCCAGCAGGCTGGGAGCCCAAGCTTATGGGGGCCCCTCTGCTCCCCAGGTGTGCCTGGGCTTGGGAGAGAGGGGCACTGCCAGATTGCAGCCTCCCCCCTAACCCCAGCCTCAATTTCGCCCAGGTTCCCGCGGGGGTGGCAATGGGGCCAGGAACTGGTCCCTCTCCCTTGGTTAAAAATAGCAGGCCTCAGGCTCTGCGGAAAGCCCCTGGGGCGGGGGAGGAAGGAGCAGGGCTGGGAGCTGGGGCCCTAGGAGGGAGGCCACGCAGGAAATGCCCCGGTGCCCTGGCTGGCCCAGCAAAGGCTTTTGGTCTGAGGTTTGGTCCCCTGGAAAGTCCCAGGCATTGCCTGTGGACCTCTGTGGGGGCAGGGCCAGGAGGGTGGCTGGAGTCTCCTGGGGCTCTTGGACCAGGCCTCAACACTCCAGGTGGGGGTTCCTTCCGCCAGCTGATGTCCTAGGCCTGGCTGGTCTCCTGCCATGGGCACAGGAGGGCAGATAGAAGTGGTTCCTCCATCCTTGGTTTTTCCCAGCACTTGATCTGGTGGTGACCTAATCTCCCTCCCCATCCCCCACCCTTTCCACCTTCCTCCTTTACCACCCTTCAAAGAATCACTTATTCAATTTTTGAGGCCCTAGGCCTCATCCTTACCTCAGAGTGTTGCCTGCACAAGTGCCACCCATAAGAGGACTTTGCAGGAAGCAGACACCCAGTGGTTGCCAACATGAGAGCAGGGAGGGATCAGGGACTGAGACCAGAAAGATGGGCAGGAATTGGCCCTGTGGCTTCAGTTGTAGAGTGGGGGCCTGATGCTGGGAAAGCCCTAGGGCTGAAGGAGTAAGAACAGAAGGAGGCCGCTGTGGCTGGAACCTTGGAGGTGGAGGTTGGGGTGAGGTCAGGGCAGTAGGAAGATAGGCAGGGCTTTGCAGATGGGTGAGGAGTTGGGAAGGAAATCACCTCCCCTAAGAAGCCACTGAGTCAGCCAGGACATTCCAGGCCCCTGTTTACATTTCAGAGGATGTGAGTGATGGATGCTGGCAGGTAGGGTACTGGCTGCAGGAAGAGGCCCAACACACAAGACCGTCAGGAGACCATGTCCTGAGTGTCTGGGAAGGGTAGGGGGCACTGCCGAGACCCATGGAGATGTCCATAGTTTACCAGCATGGAGGTGGCAGTGCAGAGTGGTTGGGAACATCGTGAGCAGCACGTTCAGGTTTGAAGTTCTGGGGGCACCAACCTCCCTGGGTGGATTTTCTGAGTGATGAGTGATGGCTTGGGCTTTGGCAAGGTTGGGGTTCTTAGGAGGATGCCAGAGGAGAGAGACACATGAAGACTTCCAGAATTTTATTTGATTAATTAAACTGGAGTCTCACTCTGTCACCCAGTCTGGAGTAGAGTGCCATGATCACAGCTACCATATCCTCAAACTTCTGGGCTCAGGAGATCCTTTCACCTCAGTTTTCCAAGTAGCTGGAACCACAGGTATGTGCTAAATTTTTGATTTATTATAGAAATGAGGTCTGGCCATGTTGCCCAGGCTGTTCTCAAACCCCTGGGTTCAGGCACCCCTCTTGCCTCCACCTCCCAAAGTGCTGGGATTACAGGCGTGAGCCACAACACCTGGAGACTTCCAGAATTTTAGAGAGGAGACGACATGACACAATGGATCATGAGACTTAAGCTGAGTAAGAAGGAGGTCAAAGAAAGTGAAGGCTGCCTGTGTTGGGGGAAGGAGGCCTATCCTTGGAGCAAAAGGCTTGAAGAGGTGTGACAGCAGTGTGAATGTCGGGGAGGTGGGCCACTATAGATAGTCATCTGGGAGTGTGTGGGCTTTGGTAACAGCAGGCTCCAAGGTGTGACACTGAGTATGACTATAGGTGGGAGGTCAGGAGCCACAGGACATCTTTCCAGGTGCATTTAACATTCGGGGGGTAAAGGCAGCATCTTAACCACATGATGCCTTTGCCATTACAACAGCCACTTCCACCCCCATTGCTGTTGACAGCCGTGGTCACTGTGGCTTCATCACAGCCAACATCAGCACCATCACCATGATTGCCTCCAGCCTCCAATCACCTCCCTATCAGCATCACCAAAACCCCCCATCCTGGCACCACCATCCTCCGTCCATTAATTTACTCAGTGGGCGAATGTCTGTCAAGAATCTTCTCTCACCAAGCGCAGTGACTCACACCTATAATCTCAGCACTTTAGTGGGGGCAGAGGTGAGAGGATTGCCTGAACCCATGGGTTTGAGACCAGCTTGGGCAACTTGGCAAGACCTTGCCTCTACAATAAAATTTAAAAATGGGGCTGGGCACTGTGGCGCAAGCCTGTAATCCCAGAACTTTGGAAGGCCGAGGTAAGGGGATTGCCCGAGCCCACGGGTTCAAGACAGTCTGGGCAACTTGGCGAGACCTCATCTCTACAATAAATCAGTAAAAATTAGCTGGTCGTGATGGCACATGCCTGTAGTTCCAGCTACTTGGAGGCTGAGACAGAAGGATCACCTGAACCCAGCAAGTCAAGGCTGCGGTGCCCAGGAGTATGCCACTGCACTCCAGCCTGAGTGATGGAGTGAGACTCCAACTCAATTAAATAAATAAATTAACTAAATAAAATAAGCCAGATGTGATGGTGGAGTGAGACTCCAACTCAATAAAATAACTAACTAAATAAATAAAATAAGCCAGGTGTGGTGGTGCATGCCTGTGTTTCCAGCTACTTGGAAGGCTGAGGCTGAAGGACCTCCTGAGCCCAATAAGTCGAGGCTGCAGTGACTGTGTTCACACCATTGCACTCCAGCCTGGGTGACAGAGTGAGACTGAGACTCTGACTCAAAAAAAGAAAAAAAGGATCTCTTGATGAGGAGTTGTGCTGGGCTCCGGCCTCAGTGAGCAGCAAAGGTAAGGTCCCACCCTCAGGGTCAGACCAAAAACAAACATATAAAAAGATTTAGAAAAACACTAGGTGCAGTAGCTCATGCCTGCAATCCCAGCATTTTGGAAGGCTGAGGTGGGCGGATTGATTGCTTGAGCCCAGGAGTTCAAGACCAGCCTGGGCAACAAAGCAAAACCTCGAAGTTACAAAAATAAATAAGTTGGGCTTGGTGGTGCATACCTGTAGTCCCAGCTACTCGGGATGCTGAGGTGTAAGGATCACCTGAGCCCAGCAGGTCAAGGCTGCCGTGAGCTATGATCATCATGATCATGCCACTGCACTCCAGCCTGAGTGACAGAGAAAAATAAAAATATTTAGAAAATGAGATGTAGAATGACTTGGCAATCCCCTTCTAGGTATTTATCCAAAAGAGATGAAACATGTTCACACAAACACTTGTCCTCAAATGTTCATAGCATCATTATTCACGATGGCACAAAACTGGAAAAACCCAAGTATTGGTCAACTGGGAACAGACAGAGGCTGGTACAATTGGGAGAAGAACAGAATACATCAGAATGTTTCTCAGAAACACAGCATTAAATGAAGGAACTATACACAAAAGACCACGTGCTGTGTGGTCCTTTACGTGACATTCTAGCAAGGACAAAGTGGCAAGGACAGAAAGGTTGCTGGTTGGGGCTCAGGGGGATCCTGGGGTAGTGGAGGTGCTGTATTGCCACAGTAGGGTTGATTACATGACAGGATACTTGTTGAAGCTTGTCAAATAGCACACTGGAAATTGGTGAATATAATTGTAAATTATACTGCAACAGGCTTAGTCTTTAAAAAGAAAAGGTTGTGAGTGGAACAGTAAAAAATGCATGGAGGGGAGGTGGTGGAGGAGGGGGCTATTCTGGCAAAGGTGTGGAGCCTCCCTTCAGGGCAAGCACTTCCGTGTGGATACCAGGGAGCAGAACTCCTAGGTCACACAGTGCCTGCACTGAACACCCTCTTGATTGATTTTAACTCTCAGGGAAACAGAGTCAAGTTACCTTTTTTTTTTTTTGAGCCAGAGTCTCACTCTTTTACCCAGGCTGGAGTGCAGTGGCACACTGCTCACAGACACCACAGCCTTTACCTGCTGGGTTTAGGTGGTCCTTCTGCCTCAGCCTTCCAAGTAGCTGGAACTACAGACATGCGCCACCACACCCAGCTATTTTTTTTTTTTAATTGTAGAGACAAGATCTTACCATGTTGCCCAGGCAGGTCTTGAACCAGTGGGTTCAGGCAATCCTCTCACCTCTGCCTCCCAAAGCTGGGATTATAAGTTTGAGCCACTGTGTCCCACTGGCAAGTTACCTTTACAGATGGCTTTTAGGTGACAATATCCTGCTCAGGGTATTAGGATAGACTGGCAGAAGTGTCCACGGATGGCCAGCAGGCACTTGTGTTGGGTGCCAGGCTGTGGCCAGGAGACTAGTGTGGGGGTGTGGGACCCTCCAGGCCTTCCAGACAGGGAGGGTATCATGGGCCCCAACAGGCCTGGGTGAGGGACCGCAGGAAGGCCCCACCTGGGCCCCTCCCCTCGAATGTCAGGCCTGGCTGCTGCTCAGCCTCCAGGGGCTGGGGACCCTATGGCCTTCACCCCCGTAGCTGTCCCTGGGTTTCCTGTCCTAGGCAAGGGCAGGCCAGGACCAGCCTGAGGTCTCTTCTGTCTGGAGGAGAGGCCTTGCATAGGAGCTGAAGGCCCACCCAGGCCTGAAGTTTCTCTCATGCAGCACAGGGCTCTCTGAGGATGGGTCAGGGTGGTGCCACCTGGACCGGTGTGGGGCAGCTCCACACCTCACCTGGCCGTGATGGGCCTGGGGACGGGTAGGGGATGTGGTGCTTCACCTCTGCTTGTGTCAGAGAGTGGAGGGCCGTCCTGGAACAAAGGGCTTGGTGGAGGTGACCTGGACTGGCCACGGGTGCAACCAGCTGATCCTGGAACTTGAGCCCCAGGCCCCAGTGACCTTTTCCCCCTGTGGCCTTGCTGGGGCTGGGAACCTCCGGCCTGGCGTCCTGTGTCCTGCCAAGAGGATGTCCTGTTTCCCCTCCCCCCATTCCTCCCAGGAGCTGCCCAGGCCTCCTGGGGTGGAAGTGGGGTGGGAATGGACGGTGGAGTCAGCAGCTCCCCAGAGGACAGGCATCTCCTCTCTCAGCTCCCAGCTCCCTCCTCTCCTGGAGCCCCCAGCCTAGCACCTGGGGTTTTTCCAGGACAGACTCCAATCCCCCCAGTGAGGGTCAGGGGGCAGTTGCTCAGGGAACAAAGGCTGGGGGAGGAGAAGGGAAGTGGGGAGCAGGGAAAAGGAAGGGGCAGGGCAGGGCAGGGCCGAGGTCAGCTCCCCATGAGGCGCCTCCCTGCAACCCAGCCCTCTCTTGGGGCTTCCGGTCCTGAGGCGCGGGAGCCAGTGTGGAGGGAGAGGGGACACTAGGCAACTTGACTCAGGCTCCAGCCCAGTCTGCCCTTGGCTGGGAGAGGGAGGCCAGGTGGGAGCCCAGCCCCTCAGAGGCTGCAGGGAACTTGGGCAAGTACTGGGGGTGGAACCATCCCTCAGGCCTCTCCTCTGTCAGTTTGGAATGTGACCCAAAGGTCCTCCCTGCATTCACCACAGCTGGTGTTTTTGAGTCCATGTGGGGTAGGTGTGCGCCTCCAGAGGTTGGAAGTTTCCCAGGGCCTGGGAAGCTGGAATGTCCACATCTGTGCTTACCTCCTGAATCTCTGATCTCTGAGTCTCTTATGTTCTTCAGCTCATCCCTGGGCAAGCTGTCTCTGTGTGTGTGTGTGTGTGTGTGTGTGTGCGCGCGTGTGTGCGCGCGCGCGCGCCTGGGTGCTCTATCAGACCTGTGTCTTTAGTGTGTCTCGGGCTCATGTCTGAATCTGAGTATCTGAGTCCTCCGTGTGTGACCATATTTGCAGGGTGGAGTGCATTTTCTCCTCTAAGGTCGAGAATGACTGGTTTCCCCTAGAAAACCCTGACCCTAGGAAGGCTGGAGGCAGGACAGCAGCTGC
Source organism: Cephalopachus bancanus (assembly GCA_027257055.1). Classification (NCBI taxonomy): domain Eukaryota; kingdom Metazoa; phylum Chordata; class Mammalia; order Primates; family Tarsiidae; genus Cephalopachus; species Cephalopachus bancanus. The sequence continues at coordinate 3,218,371 of JAPVLO010000007.1, forward strand.
TAGAGCTTCCCTACCTCCCTCCCCTAGGGCCCTGTCCACCTTCAGCTCAGGCTGCTCAGCCAAGTTAAAAATAGCCCATGGCCTCTGGAAGTGGAAGGGGTAGGGATAGAGGCTCCCAAGGAGGACATAGGGGAGAGGATAGAGGGCGGAGGGTGGAGAGCAGGAGGCGTCCCGCCTGGCAGGCAGCGGGTGGGTCCCTGGGTCCCACGCCAGCACTCTGCAGGCCAGCTTCAGCAGGACAAGCCCCATATTCACTGCCCCACGTGTGCAGTTGTGCCCCCCATCACCTTGCGTGGCTCCTCAGCCTCTGCCAAGACAGGCAGAGCCAGCCTGGGGGGTCCCTGGCCACCTTCCCTGAGCCCAACCCCTCCCGCACGTCCCTCTGGGCTGCTCTTTCCCTCCTTCTTGCTCCTTGTAGGCTCCCTCTACGGAGGGTCAGGCGGACCAGCCTTCTCTCCCTGGCTCCCAGCCCAGGGCCTCCCTGTGGCTTCCCTGAGGGAGAGAGGTCACTGTCAGGGCTGGGCCCAGGCCGGATGCAGGATGGAGCAGGAGGGAAGCAGAGGGCCTCAGGGAGCATTCCTCCCCCAGAAGGAGTCGGCAGAGGGCCTTTTGACTTTTTGTAACTTTTTGTTGAAGAACCACATACACACAAAAAAGTACACACATGGTAAGTATATGGCTTCATGAATGTCCAGAAACTGAATGCTTCTCGTCACCAGTACCTGGATCAAGAAAGCAGGACATTGCCAGAGCCAGGAGGCACTCCAGCCTGTGCTCCAAAGGCTCAGGAGATGCTGGGTTCACCTGCACTGGTCTCAGCTGCTTCTGAGGCTCTCCCAAGCCATGTACCCGCTCTCCTGTATTCTGCCTCTGCCTCTGGGTGTCAGGAGTCATGACACAGGGCTGCAGTGGGTGCCCTCCGTGGGGCCTGGAGTTGGAGGTGACTGATTCATTGTGGTCGAATTCCACACCCTCTCCGCCTGCTGTAGTGCTGGTGGGCATTTGGGCATTTCCAGCTTGGGGCTGTTACAGATCTGGTGGCCTTGAACACTCTCATATGTGTTCTCTGTGAACCCAAGTATGAATTTCCATCAGAGTGGGATTGCCAAGGAACTGGTCAGTCCCATCTGCTGGGGCTGCTGTGGATGCTCTCAGGAGATGCTGGAATTTGCCGTGATTTCAGGGAATGCAAACCCCTCAGAGGCCCCTGAACTCTGGGCCCACAGATGACCAGGTCTCTCAGCCTTTGGAGTATGTTTGTCTTTGTTTGGGCTGGGTCTTGAGCTGGGATCTCCCAGGGAGAACTTGCTCTCCCCCAGGAAGACTAGGCAGTGTGCAGCCCCCCTGCTCTAGGCTGGGCACACCCAGAGGAGGCGCCCCATCCTGGAGGCACACCCACCCTTCCTTCCTCAGGAAGACTTGTGGCCTGATAAGGACTCCAGTCTCTGGTTTTCAAAACCACCCCGGCACCAGGACCCCCAGGGGAGGAGGGACCAGAACCTGACAGCTGTGGCCGCTGTGGGCAGGGAATCTTGCCCGGGGTGATTCACAGCCAGTTCCCCTCCCCTGAGGGAGCTCTGAGCATCCTGGTCCTGGAGTGGGTCTGGGGCTATGGAGCAGAGTGGCCAAATTACGTGGAGTGGTCATTTCTTCCTGCAGCCCAGCCAGGCAGGGCACCCTCAAGGCCTTGGCCAAGTCGCCCAGCCCCCTGCAGCCATGGTGTTGACCTCCCCTTGTGACTGGTCACAGTGGCTCATGCCTGTAATCCCAACACTTTGGGAGAGAAGTGAGAGGATTACTTGAACCCAGGGTTTCAAGACCAGCTAGGGCAACTTGGTGAGACCTCATCTCTACAATAAAATTAAAAATAATTAGCCAGGCATGGTGTTATATGCCTGTGGTTCCAGTTACTTGGAAGGTTGAGGAAGAAGAATCGCCTGAGCCCACCAAGTCGAGGCTGTGGTGACCGTGAGCGTGCCACTGCACTACAGCCTGGGTGACAGGGTGAGACTCTGACTCAAAAAAAGAAAAAAAAAAAAAGAACACCCACAAGAAAGGCATTTTCTGGGGCTCTGCTCAGTGAGGCAGATTCTCAGGGAAAAGGAAGCCTTGCTCTGAGCCACAGTCAGCGGTGATGCCAGTTCTGGTCAGGATCAGGACTCACGGACACGCAGCAGAAGGGGAAGGGAAAAGACAAAGAGAGGGTACAGGCAGGGCCGGGGCCAGATCTGTGGGATCCCCAAGCAGACGGGATGGCCGCATTGTGGTGGGCTGGGAACCTGAGAAAGGTGAGTCTCTGAGACACTGGGAGTCATTAGGTAGGCAGAAACAGGAATGGCGTTCCAGGTGGAGGGAACAGTAGATGCAAAACCCAACACAGGTGAAGAGCCGGCTGTGACTAGGGCTGGCAGGCTTGGCAGCAGCATTGGTGATACAACTGGGCTGGTGGGTAGAGGCCAAGTAGGTCCTGGACATCAGCTCAGCTGGTTGTTTCTCGTCCCAAGCAGGGTGTGGGCATGGGTTTGCATTTCATGAGACCAGCAGGCCTAGAGGCAGGGAGGAGGGACACTGGACTCAGGAGCAATGGGGGAGGTGGTATTCTATTTCCATTTCAGCTGTTTCCTTCTTCTGTCCGACTGTACTGCACAGAGGGTACCCCGGAGTCTGAGCTGTGTGAAGCCTCAGGAGGGTGCGGCACCAGCTGTGGTATGGAGGCTTCAGCCAGAGCTGTGCAGGGAATGGAGGAGGATGGGAGTGTCCTGGCGGGGTGGAGGTCATCCTGCTCCATACTGATGGGCCCAAAAACCCAGAGAGCAGACCATGGGGCCCAATCCTGCCCACATGTGGAGAGGGTCCTGCGTCAAGCTGTGGTCTAGACTCGGCTCCATCCTCTGGAGGCAGCCTGTGGAGGCCACCAGGCACCCAGGTGTTCTGAGGAAAGGGATCTGCCCTAGCCCCAGCACAAATGACCTCTGAAACTCCCAGTGGGGAAGGGGGAGAAATGGCCAGAGGTCTTCCCAGTGCCACATGGACTCCCTGATCTGTGCCCTGGAATCACAGTGACTGGGGCCAGCTCTGCTCCCTCCCGTCCTCCATGATGCTCCTGCAGCCCTGGCCTGGCTCCTCCTACCTGGGCCAGCAGCACCTTCGTGGCTCCCACATCCAGCCCCTCTGGCTCCCTGTCTGGGACCACTGAGCTGTCACCCCTCCGCCTTTGCGGGAGCAGGGAGGCAGGCCCGCCTCTGACTTCTCCCCCATCTCCTACTTCCACCCAATCCCTGGCACATCAGTGCTGCATTCTAAATGTTTCCCTGCCTAATCAAGTCTGTCTCTTGTTCAGGCATCTGCCATGGTGTCCTGCAGCTCGGGGAAAACCCAGAAGCCACAGATTGGCAGTGACTGGAGACTGGCTTGTTCCCTGTGGTCTCCATCTCTCGTGGGCACACTCAGGCTCAGCTCATCCCATCTCAGCTCAAGTTGATGCCCTCACACTGCCCATGGACACAGCCACATCCTCTGGAGGCTGCTCAGAGCCCCTGCCTCCCTCTGTTGGGGTGTCTTGACTTTGATCCAAGACTGGGCTCAGGGCTCATCCTCAATGGGGTGGGGCCCTGAGGGTAGGACCATGCCCACCGATGGCATGGAGCATGGAGGAGGGGAGGTGCACAAAGGTATTCATGACACACATTTGCAGACATGCACAGACATGAGTGCCCCTACACACACACACACACACACACACACACACACACACACACAAACCTGGCCACACGTGACCACATATGAGCACACACAGTCACATACTTGCAGACACGAGTGTCCCTACACACACACACACACACACACACACAGGCCTGGCCACACATGGTCACATACGGACACAGACAGTCACCCTTCACACACACAGACACACACAGACATAAGTGCCCCTATACACACATACACAGACCCTGCCACATACGGGCACATACAGTCACCCTTCATACACACATTCATAGACAGGCTTGAACAGACATGAGTGTCCCTACGCACATGTACACAGACACAGTCACATACAGGCACATACAATCACCTTTCACATACACACACACACAGACACACTTGCACAGACACGAGTGCCCCTACACACATGCACACAAAACTGGCCACACACGGCCACAGCCAGGCACACACAGTCACCCTTTGTAGACACACATGCACACACAGACACACAATTGCAGATACAAGTGCTCCTACACACACATACAGACCCAGCCACACACGAACACACACAGCCACCCTTCACACACACACACATACACACACACACTCACAGACATGCTTGCACAGACATGAGTGCCCCTACACACATGCACACAGACCAGGCTTCACAGTCACATATGAGCATACACAGTCACCCTTTGCAGAGACACACATGTGCGTGCACACACACGCAAGCACAGATGTGGTGCAGATGCAGGCAGAGACTCTCAGGAACCATCAGCAAGAAACAGCACCAGACACTTGAGGGTGACAGGACCGGCAGACTTCAGTGTCAAGTCTCAACTCCAGCCCTGACTAAGGCGACTGAGGCTTTTCAAGGGAGAACAGAAAGGGAGCAATGAGGGGCTGTGGGGAAGTGAAAAACGGGGAACAGAAAAGGGGGCTGGAGGAAGCAGAAAATCGCAAGAGAGGTAAACAAAGTTGTGAAAATGGCTTGGCAGTGTGGCTTGGATAGAGTGCACACTCTTTCTATGTTGGCAGAATTTCGTTTTCTTGAGCAAAGACTCAGCCCAGGGCTGGGGTCACCTTTAGGGACAGGGCTCATGTGGCCAAAGCCAGGCTGAGGTTTGCAAGAGACTCTCAGCACAGCTTTCTGCAGGTCCCTGTGCCGCATGAGTCCACACTTTATGATACTCAGACACACATGCACATGGGGACCAGTCATCCTGCGTCCCATAGCGCTCCCTTCCCGCCTGGCCTGGCTACTCTGGAGTCCCTGTGGCCTGCATGGGTTTCTAGGCTGGACAGAGCCAAGAGAACTCTGCACCTCCACATTCTTAAATTGCAAATGGGCATCTTGGCAGCGATAGACTCTGAGAGGCTGACTCCCAACACCAGAACCCAAAGGAGGGGGCTTTCTTATGGCTTGGCTTTGCATCTTTTCCTTTTAAAAAATAAACTTTAAGAGCCGGGCTTGGTGGCTCACCCTGTAATCCCGCGCCTTTGGGTGGCTGAGGTGAGTGAATTGCCTGAGCCTGTGGGTTCGAGACCCACCTGGGCAGACGAGACCTCATCTCTACAATAAAATCAAAAAATTAGCCAGGCGTGATAGTGCACACCTGTAATTCCAGCTACTCGGAAGGCTGAAGTGGAAGGGTTGCCGGAGCCCAGCAGGTCGAGGCTGCGGTGGCTGGGAGCGGCCACTGCACTCCAGTCTGGGTGACAGAGTGAGACTCCAACTCAAAATAAATAAATAAACTTTAGGCTGGGTGCGGTGGCTCAAGTTTGTAATCCCAGCACTTTGGGAAGCCAAGGTGAGAGGATTGACTGAGGCTACGGGTTCAAGACCAGCCTGGGCAACTTGGCAAGACCTCATCTCTACACTACATTAAAAAAAAAATTGGCCGGGCTCGGTGGCTCAGCCTGTAATCCCACGCCTTGGGAGGCTGAGGTGAGTGGATTGCCTGAGCCCGTGGGTTTGAGACCCGCCTGGGCAATTTGGTGAGACCTCATCTCTACAATAAATTAAAAAATTAGCCGGGTGTGGTAGCACGCGCCTGTAGTTCCAGCTACCTGGAAGGCTGAGGCAGAAGGATCACTGGAGCCCAGCAGGTCGAGGCTGCAGTGACCGGGAGCGGTCACTGCACTCCAGTCTGGGCAACAGAGTGAGACTACAACTCAAAAAAAAAAAAAAAAATTAGCCAGGCGTGGTAGTTCACGCCTGTAGTTCTGGCTACTTGGAAGGCTGAGGCAGAAGGATCGCCTGAGCCCAGCAGGTTGATGCTGGGGTGGCCGTGAGCATGCCACTACACTCCTGTCTGGGCAAAGGAGTGAGACTCCAACAACAACAAAAAACTTTATTTTTGAATAATTTTAGATCTCAAAAAAGTTGCAATGTTGCAAGACATAGAGAGCTCCTGGGTACCCCTACTCGGTTTCAGCTTCCCCTAATGTTAACTATCTTGTGTCGTTGTCGACTCTAAGAAATCCACATGGGTATGTTTCTCCCAACTGCAGGCCAGTCTTTATTTGGATTTCATCAAAGCCAGGTGTGATGGCGTGAGCCTGTAATTGCAGCAACTTGGGAGGCTGAGAAGGGAGGATCGCCCAAACCCACAAGTTTGCCAGTTTTCCCATTAATGGCCTCTTCTGTTCCAGGTCCCATCCAGGGCACCAAAGTGCTGTAGTGTCCCCTTAGGTTCTGTCTGTGGCAATTTCTCAGACTTTCCTTGCTTTCATGACCTCAACAGTTTGGAGGATCACTGACCAGGTGTCTTATAGAAGGCCTCTCCATTTGGGTTTTCTGCTGCACTTTCTCATGATGAGACAGAGGTCATGAGTTTTAGGGAAGAGTTTTACAGGGTGAGGTGCCCTTCTTTTCACATCCTATCAGGGGCCTGACATCCACATGATCACCTGGGGATGCTCACCTGGGTTACTTGGTCAAGGTAGGGCCTCTCCTCTCTCTCCTCTGTCGAGTTCTTCTCTTTCCTTTCCTTTTTTTTTTTTGAGTTGGAGTCTCACTCTGTCTCCCAGACTGGAAGGCAGTGGTCTCCTCTGTCGAGTTCTTCTCTTTCCTTTCCTTTTTTTTTTTTGAGTTGGAGTCTCACTCTGTCTCCCAGACTGGAATGCAGTGGCCGCTCCCGGCCTCTGCAGCCTCGACCTGCTGGGTTCCCGCGATCCTTCCACCTCAGCCTTCCAAGTAGCTGGAACTCCAGGCACACGCGACCACACCCGGCTAATTTTTTGATTTATTGTAGAGATAAGGTCTCACCAAGTTGCCCAGGTGGGTCTCGAACCTCGTGGCCTCAGGCAATCCACTCACCTCAGCCTTCCAAGGTGCGGGATTACAGGCTGAGCCACCGAGCCCAGCTTCCTTTTCTTGACTCTATTTTTTTTTGAGTTGGAGTCTCACTCTTTCATCCAGGCTGGAGTGCAGTGGCACGCTGACGGCCACTGCAGGCTCGACCTACTGAGCTCAAGTGACCTTTCTGCCTCAGCCTTCCAAGTAGCTGGGACTACAGGTGTACACCTCCATGCCTGGCTGATATTTTTTTATTTATTGTGGAGACAAGGTCTCACCAAGTTGCCCAGACTGGTCATGAACCCATGGGCTTAGGCAATCCTCTCGCCTCCACCTCCCAAAGTGCTGGATAACAGGCATGAGTCACCACACCTGGCTTATTAAATTTTTTTAAGGCCGGGCACAGTGGCTCATTCCTATAATCCCAGTACTTTGGGAGGCCAAGGTGAGAGGATTGCCTGAGCCCATGGGTTCAAGACCAGCCTGGGCAACTTGGTGAGACCTCATCTCTACAATAAATAAAAAAATTAGTTGGGCATGGTGGTGCGTGTCTGTAGTTCCAGCTACTTGGAAGGCTGATGCAGAAGGATCACCTGAGCCCAGCAGGTCAAGGCTGTAGTGGCTGTGAGCGTGTCACTGCCCTCCAACCTGGGTGACAGAGTGAGATGCCTACTCAAAAAAAAAAATTTTTGTTTTTTTTTTTTTTGAGTTGGAGTCTCACTCTGTCACCCAGACTGGAGTGCAGTGGCCGCTCCCGGCCACCGCAGCCTCGACCTGCTGGGCTCCGGCAATCCTTCCGCCTCAGCCTTCCAAGTAGCCGGAATTACAGGCATGTGCTACCACGCCCGGCTGATTTTTTGATTTATTGTAGAGATGAGGTCTCGCTGCCCAGGCGGGTCTCGAACCCGCAGGCTCAGGCAATCCACTCACCTCAGCCTCCCAAAGGCGCGGGATTACAGGCTGAGCCACCGAGCCTGGCTCAAAAAAATTTTTTTTAGGAGACAGGGTCTCACTCTGTCACCCAGGCTGGAGTACAGTGGCACCATCATAGCTCATTGCAGCCTCGACCTCCTGGCCTCGAGTGATCCTCCCATCTCAGCCTCCCAAAGCCTCCTGGCTCTGTTCTTTAGAATGGAGTCCCTAAACCCAGTCCACGTTCGAGGTATGTGGGGGGGGGCGTTAATCTCTGCTTCCTGGAATCTGCAGATCTTATTTGAAATTTTGTATGGAAGGTTTGTCTCCTCCCTGCCCTGAATTGTTCTTCATTTTGTGTCTGCTGTATGTTAGGTTATTACCCAGCACCCTGGTCCCACTGCTCACATGGTGCCAACTCTGGCCATCCTTTCCACTGGCCCCCCCGTGCTGTCCTGGCCCTGCTACTCTGTGTCCTTCCACAACTTCGGTGCTCACCTTGCCCTCTCCTGCCCTGCATCAGTATTAGCCCTTTCTCTAAGAGGCCCTACTCACAGCTTCTATTTATCATCAGAAATGCTCTTGTGTATTTATTTGTTGATCTGTTCATTGACTCACTCCTCCCAGGATATGAGGGACTTCGCTTGTCCTAGCACATGGCAGGTTCCAGGTGTTCGTGAGTGGTGCCCTGTGAGTGAGTGAGGTTGAGACAACTGGTTGGAATGTACCCACCAAGAGCACCCCAGAAGAGCCCTCTGGCAGGAGGGGAGGGGCCTGACTCCCTGGTGGAAGGATGGAGGCCTCGGAGGCATCATCCCTCTCTTTTCTCCCCTTCCTAGGCCCGGGCACAGGCTAGTCCTTCCTTTCTGTTGCCCACATGGGGAGAGCCCCAAAGTAGCAGATGCCCAGAAATATGTCCCATCCGATTCTTCCTCCCAGCCCAGTCTGACAGGCTGATGAGGCCCCCTGGACCCGCCCCATCATGTCCCAGCCTAGATGCCTGCTGCCTGACTGCAGGTCCCCGAGGGGACGCCAGGGAGAGCCAGGTGTCCCTTTCGCTTGTGTGGTTATCTGTAGAGCCATCACCAGCCTCTGCAATGCGAGCCCTTGGAGGCTGCGGCCCCTGGGGAGCAGCTGTGTCCCTTCAGCTGGGACTGAGGCCCAGGCCCCCTTGCCTGAACAGTGCTGACTAGCTTGTCCGAGCCTGGGATGGAATTACAGCCACGGGCCTGCACCTGTGAGGGGCAGCAGTGCCTCCCCCTAGGCCCGGCCAGCCGTCTCCAGGGCACCAGCTCCATGCCCAAGCCCTGAATCTAGTGGACTGGGGGAAGGATGGGCTGTGGGGGCTCCCATGTGGGGGCTTCCCAGAGACCACTGGGACTACAGGGAGGCAGTCTATCAGGAGGGAAGGGGCAGCAAGGTCAGGGCTGGGACCCAGAAAGGTCGCCAGAGGTCAGATCATAAAGCTACGTGGGCTGGTGGGAGCTGGGCTAGCCTGGGACAGTTGAGGCCCAGGTGCTGGCCCCCTCGGGCTGTGCAAGGCAAGTGGGCACCTGGAAAGAAATCTGGTATGTAGGGGGCCTGTACCCTCCTGGCTGTGGTTGGCTGGGTCCTCCCAGGGTCTGTGGTTGGCCTGACTGTTCACAGACCCTCAGAGGAAAGGCCTTCCACCCTACCCCACAGCCCCAGGGGCCAACTCAGTGCAGGCCCTGGCTGCCTTCCCACTCCTGGGCTGGGCCTGGTGTGGCAGCTGGCACAAGGACAGGCTGCCCTGCCCTCTCCTCCCCTGCTCTGCTCACTCTCTCCCTACCCCTCCTGTCTACTGGCCCCATCCCTTCGCCCACTTGCTGCCCCTGCTTTTCTGCTCAGGGCTTCAGTACCTTCCCACCCCCGCACCCTGCAGGCAGCAGGTGTGGCCTGGCTTCTGTCCTGTGGGAAGGTCTGGAATGCAGAGCCCTGGTGCCTGGCCTGGGAGTGGTGGTGGGAGCTGGGGCTCAGGAAGGAAGGGGGCTGGCAGTTGGCAGTGGCATTTTGGAAGGACGATTGGGGGTGAGCGAAAGCTTGGAATGGAGACTGGTCGACAGTTGGCCGTGGCAGCTGGAGCGGCAGTTGGGGCTTGGCAGGGGCACAGGCCCGGAGGACAGTTGGGGTGGGGCAGCCGTGGGGTTGGCAGGTAGCCCCTGGCCTAGCAACAGCTATGGAGGGTGGTCTCAGGGAGGCCGGGCAGGAGGACAGGGCCAGCTAGCACTGGACCTGGCCGGGCTGTGACCAGGAGGAGGCCCACCTCCCTCCAGCGGCGGTGAGGTGGCCTCCCCCAGCCCATGGGTGGGTCTGCAGCCCATCGGCCTCCATCCCCTGCAAGACTCAGGATGACGTGCAGTGGGCGGCGCCCTGGACAGCCCAGCATCCTTGGCCGGCACGGGCCTCTCTCCCTGCCCTGCCCTCTGCCTCTCTCTGTCTGGGCCTCCAGCAGAGGCCTGGCCAGGGCAGGGACAGGTTCTGGGCAGTTCCCTGGGAGGGGGCAGGACTCTCAGGGCTGTTGCCATGGGGACGACTGAACAACACCACTGGCTGGTGAATAAACAGGCAGGTTCCCTGACCAGTGACTGAGACAAAGACAGCCATAGAAAACCCAGCTGGGGGTGGATAAGGAAAGGCTGCCTCCGGGAAGGTGGGGGTGGTGGAGAAGGCCCTGCAAGATGGGGGCTGCCCAGGTGGACAGGGAGGGTTTGTTGTTCCTCTGAGCTCTCCTCCCAGAAGCTCCACCCAGTACATCTTTTACAAGAGCAGACCGTATGGATGAGGCAGGGCTCTGCTCCCTTGGTGGTGTCAGAGCACCTGGCACCAGCTCTTCTGCCCCAAGAAGCTGCACAGTGGGTGGAGGGTAAGCAGCCAGTGAGTAGTGCATGTGGTGCAGGGGTCTGTGAGCGCAAGTTTGCAGAGAGGCTGTAGGTATGAGGATGTGCCTGGACCCTTCCAGGCCTGCTAGCCACAGGGCTCTCATGTGTGGCTCCAGTTGAGTTGTCCCAGGTCCCTGGGGTCTATAGGCATTTTCTGAGAAGCTGCAATCAGCCAGCTGCAATCACCCGGCCTCTGCCTCTTGGCCCTGAGCTCCCATGGCTGCCCAGAGCTCCTGTCTTGTTGCCACTCACACCCTCACAGGACTGGGGTCCCTTGGATGGGCTCCAGCCACGCTCACCCAGGTGGCTAAGGTTACTTTCTGGAGTGGCTGCATCACACGGGACAGACGAGTGTGCCTTGTAGAGCCTGGCCCTCAGTCCGGTTGTGTGTCCTGTGTCCTGTGTGTGCACTGATGAGGTTAGGGCCATGTCCAGTTCACCACAGCTCCCTTAGGCTGCACTTGCTGGACCCTGGCCCTGGATGCTGGGATGCTCTGGTCAGAGGCTGCTGAGGCCAATCCCCTGTGCCCAACCTCTCCTCTTCCCAGAGCAGTCTCCCAGCCGGCTACTGGGTAGCAGATGACCCCTGGAGTGTCTGGCCAGGCCTCATGTATGGGACGGTGTATGTCCCCTGAACCAGAGGCCCAGGGACCCTGGGAGAGGAGGCACTGTGACCCAGCCTGGCATTTGCCTGTCTCATGTCTAATCTAGCAGTGGCTCAGCAGACACTGAACACTAATAAAGGTGGGACTCTGGGGTCATGGAGCCAGCACCTACGTCAGAGCAGACACATAGAGATGGGGGTCCAGCTGCATGATCCTCTTCTTTCCCCCATTTCTGCTGAGCGGTCCCAGCCACTGCTATTTTATTTTATTTTATTTTATGGTAAAGGAGTGTATTAACTCTTAGAACAAATATCATCTGGAGGTGGGGTGGGCTTCAGGCACAGCTTAATCAGGGCTCTCTTATGCTCTTATGCTTGGGAGTGCTTGGCTCTGTCTTGATGTATTGGCTTCATCTGCAGGCTATCTGACCTTCTGTTGGTTCTGGGAGCAGAAAAGACAGGAGTCTTGGTCTCTAATTGTTGGCGACATTGCTGGGGGCGCGGGAGTGGATGAGAGAGGTCCCAGGGCCCCTTCTGCCTTGGCTCATTCTAGAACTCAGCAAGAGTTTCTGCCAAGATGTGCAGCCCAGTCTGGCAGGTGGGGTGCGTGTTGGTAGTGGTGAGGTGAGGTTTGGTTCTCATGGCGAGGCCTTCCAGGTAGTGGCTGGGGACCATAGTGTGCTCTGGCGGGTGTGGACAGTGGGCATAGCACCCAGTCACCACTACTCTCCTTGGAGGGTGCCTGGGGAGGTCTGGTGGGGGGAGAGGGGAGGTGGGAGAGCAGACAGGCTCCCTCTGAGGAAGGAGGAGAGCTCCCCAGGAGGCCCCTGGGGGGCAGGCATCAGGGCTGAGTGCTCCCGGGTTTGGCCGTCAGAGGCAAGGACTCTCCTGTCTCTCAGTCCGCCTTTCCTCCGTGGGTTACAGCTGGGCTCCAGGTAGGCAGGGGACTTCTGCAGACAGTGCTCTCTGTTCCCTCAGAGGCAGGAGGCACTGACCGCCAGACCCTCCCTGAGCCTAGAGAGTGGCTGTGCTCAGCCCTCACCTCCCCAAGGCGGGTTGTTTCAGAACAGGGGGTGTCGCCTACAGGGCTCCCCAAAAGAAAGGTGTTGGGTGGAGGTTCCTAGGCCGGCAGTGCCAGCCCCCGAGGTGGGGAGGAGAGGGGTGGGGGCGCCTGCATAGCGTCTCCAGGCGCCGGCGGCAGCAAGGGAGTGTCCGAGCCTTTCATCCGGTTGCCAGACCTCGGCTCGCCCTTGAGCACTCATGAATTCCCCGGGCCTGCCCTCCCACCGCCGCCGTGAATGCCTCCTCACACATCCTGAACGCACCCACGAGGCCCGCCGCCTCCTACCTCCCCAGGAATTCCAGGCGCTGGGCCCGCGGGAGGCAGGACCCGGACGGTCCGGGAGCCTCCCCATTGGCTGGCCCCGCAGTGCTCAACTCCCCTGCGCTGCTGGCCGGCCGCGGGCCCACCTCCCTTCCCGCCACCGCGCCGGGGAGAGAAAGCGAGGCGGCCTTTACCCCCGCGCAGGCCCGCCGGGAATGCGGGCCGCACCGCCCACTCCCTCCGCCTGAGGGTTGGAGGACGGCGGAGGTGAGAAGGGAAGTGCTGGGCCGGGGAGCCCCATCCCGGGCAGCTCGACTCGCGATTAGCCCAGGGGTGGGGCAGGGCCCGGGTCGCTCGCTTCCCGCCCCTTCCCGGGACCCTGCGCCCCTGCAAGGCAGATGACACGATTGGGAAGGATCCGCGCGCGGCCGCCGGTGCTCCCAGTTAGACAGACCCAAGCCCCAGAGGCGAGTACCGCCACGTGGCTCGCGCCCCAAGGTGCGCCCATCCCTGGGTGCGCCAAGGTCCCTCGACGGTGGGGCGCGCCCCGGGCGGCCTTGGCATCGCCTTCGCGCGATGCACCAAGCGGCCCGCGGAGCCGCCTGGCGTGCGGGGAAGTCGCGAAGTTTGCGAGACGCGCACAGCGCGACGGCGCGTCAGGGCGCGGGGACAGCCTGTGACCCGGGACCCGCCCGCCCCCGAGAAACAGGAGCGCGGGCCACGCCGGGGCGCGCAGTCGGAAAGGAGCTGCGGCGCCCCGCCCCGGCCCGTTTCTCATGTCTGATGGTCTCCGGGCCGCTCGACACCCGCGGGGAATGGGTGCCCGGCCCAGGGCCGCGCCGCCCCAGCCCCCAGCCAGCCCAGGGGAGGGGGCTTCCCACAATGCCCAGCGAGCTCAGCCCGCACTTCCGCTGTCCGGCTGCCCACGGGTAGGGCCAGGGGAGAGCGGACCCCCACGCGGCCCCCTCTGACCCCGCGGCGCGGCGCTCCGGCCGGGCGGGGGGCGGGGCCGGCGGTCGGGCCGGCGTGGGCGGGGCGCGGGGCGGTGGCCGCGGCCGGGGCGCGGCGCGGGCCAATCAGCGACGGCCGGGCGCGCGCCGGGGGGCGGGGTCGGGTCCGCGGGCGGGGCGCGCGCGGGTGGCGGGGGCCGCGGGGTTGGAGCGGGCGCGGGGGCGCGCGCCGGCCTGACGGACGGACGGACGGACAGACGCGCAGAGCGACCGAGGCGAGCGCGCAGCTCGGACCCGCCCGGACGCAGCGTTCGCCCGGCGGCGGCGGCGACCACCCGCGCGGGTCCGGCGGCCGCGGCGCTCGCCCTCGCCTGCGCCCCATGGGGTCACAGGTAAGCGGCGCCGGCTCATTGTCCGCGCGGCCGGGCCGGCGCATCGCGGCGGGGCCCGGCCAGGGCAGCTCGAGCCGGGCCGCCAGCGCCCAGGCGCGCCCCCGCCCCCGCCGCCCGCCACGCCCCGCCCCGCGGGGGCGCCCTCCTGGCGGCGCCCGGTGCCCAGGCTCCGGCTGCGGGGACGGCGGCGGGGACCCCGGCCCGGCCCCCCGGGGCCGGGGCGCGGGGGCGAGGCAGGCGGGGTGGCGGGTCCCCGCGGGGCTGCGCTGGCGGCGGCGGCAGGGCTTCCTGGCTCCCGGCTTCTCGGCCCGGCACCTCCCGCCGCCGCGGTCCCTCCCCGTCACCTCCGAAAGGGGAATTTTCCAGCTGGCAATTTCTGCTGCGTCAACGCCTGGCCCCGGGAGGCAGCCGGGGGCGTCCCGGCGCCCCCCGCCCGCGGCGCCCAGCGCGCCCCCAGCCGGCGACGCGGAGCCGCGCCCCGACTCGCCCGCGCCGAGTTTGCCAAGAGTCGGAGCTGCGGGAGGTGGGTGCGGACCAGTCCCCGCTGGGCCTGGGGGTCCTAGTCTCCCCCAGAAGCCGACACCGACCTGGTCTCCATTTTCGTGGCTGGCTGAGCCGGGGCTCTGGGCTTCCGCCCGGGCGGCGCGGGGCGCGCGGCGGGCCCGGGGCGCGCGGGGCGCACGGGGCGCGCGGAGGGAGCGGGGTCCGCGGCGGCCGCGTCTTTGTTTCTCCGTAAATAGACATGTCAGTTTCCCAGGGCAGCGGGAATCGGCGTCTGACAACTCCATCCCGATGGCAAAGGGGGAGTTCCTGCGCCTGGGGGGCTCTGGCTAGTCGGGGCTCCCCGGTCCTGCCGACACCTTCCCGACTCGCGGGTTCAGCGAGCCACACACAATAGGGCCGGATCGAGGGGCCTGGGCACACGCCACACAGGCGAGGAAGGGATATTTTCTGACACCGAAGAAATATAAACAAAAGAAAGTTTAAGGTTCGCGGTGAATTCCCTCCCGCTGTCGGAGCCAGCCGCAATCCCAGCTCTGCGTTTGGCGGGGTTAGGGTGGCAAGATCGTTATCAGTATTGTTTAAAGAAATGCTAATTAGAAAACGTGTTAGCGAACGGCCCTGCGCGGACACCTTTGAGCGAGTCCCAGGTGCTTTTGACAGCATCGGTTGTGGCATCTTCCCGTGTGGGGCGCACGCTGTGAATGCGCCTCCATCGCTGCCCTACGGTGCCGGTGCAGGGCAGTGTTTCCACTCTACCAGAGTGGAAAATAGTTTGCTCACCAAAAGGAAATCTGTGGAAAGGCTTTTCACACGGATGATGAAGCAGACAGTGATGTCTTATCGTAGCAAAATCCCTCCCTTGGCTTATTTTATAATGGTGTGGCATATTTTGAATGGGAAACATGGGGCACCCATTCTTGCCACTGCAGGAGGGACTCTGCAAACGGTAAGGAGGAACTGGCATACTGAGTAGGAACTGGCACACTGACCCCTAAGAAGCTAGTTGTTACTTTCGTATCCTTCACTGAAGGGAGGAGGGGTTGAAAGTTGCTATGAGGTTTCTCTTTAGAGTGGAAGTACCCACTTTGCGGTGCTTATAAAATCCCAAACTCAGACTTGCCTTCTGGCCAACCTGGGGACAGCATTGAATTAAGCCTCTCACCGACATTATCCTGGATGCAAGGATTTTTGTCTTGCTTAGATGAGATAATTTCTGTTCGTGTGAACATAAGTTGATCCCAGGTTCAGACCTTTCCCTGTGTTCAGGGTGGTCACCTGCAGGGCCAGCCACTTGGACAGGTGTGCCAGGTCATCCTGACCCACTGTGCGGGAGATGTCCCCTGCCCCTCGGTCCTGGGAGTTGTGAGGTAGATAGTGGGAAACAGCGAAGTTGCTCTGAGGATTTTGAGAGAAGGCCCTGGAGTGTGGACACGGTCATGGATGCTGTGTTATTTACAAACATTGTTAAAACAAATTAAATCTTGACAGAGTGAACTTTCCAATGCTGTTCTTATGTGGAGTTTTTCAAATTAAGGGAAATTGGGCCACTCTGTCCCTGCGGTGTGTGTTTCTGGGACAGTTGTATGGCTCCTGCTCTGTTCTCAAGCAGAGGACTTTGACCAGCCTGGGAGAGCTGAGGAGACCCATTTAGTGCTTGTGTTCAGACGGCAGCACACACCCGTGAACTTGAGCCTGTGCCTCGTGTTGCCTTACTTCTGTGCTGAGGCTTCTTCTCCACTGCTGAGTTGAGGTGGGAGGAGAGTTCTGGAAACCACGGCTCCCTCAGTCCCACACTCGGTGGACCAGCCTCTGCCTCACTCCCGCCCAAGTCTCGTTCTCATAAAAATGTAGGCGTTTTCTTCTGCTCGAACAACATGTTTTACCTGAGTCTCTTGAGTGATCTTGAGTGGTAGTAGATTAAGAATTTCCCCATGTCTTTTCTGATTTTTCTAGAGGTTAAAAAAAAGAATTCCCCTGTGAATCTGTCCCTTCTTCTGGGGGAAAAAAGATTCTTCTTGTTACTACAAGTTTGCTTGAATGACCTGATGCCTAGGAATAAATGGATGATTAAAAATCTCTATTAAGGCCAATGACTTATTTCAGGCTTTCAAATATGCCATCTTGTCCTGATCACGGTTCTCCTGTCCTCAGCTGGGGTTCTGGCTTTGGCATGGCCAGTTCTGGCCATGAGCTTGTGCAGAGCACTGGGGTCCTGGGCCTGGGGTCAATGGGTTTCTCCTTCTCTGTCATTCTTTCTTAGACATGTTGAGTGTACAGACTCAGGTTTGGTGTTCCAGCTTACCAGTGGTGGCAGGTGTGCCCTGTGGTATTGTTTGCAGATTGAAAAGAGAAAGAATCTTTTTTAACAAACTAAAAAGTTGCTCTATTGAAAGATAAAAACAAGCAAAACCTGTCAAATTTGGACTGAGTATGATTTATGCAAAGTCTTCTGTTGATTAGTTGAGTATCAGTAATTTTAAAATCTAAATCTAGCTCTAATTTAGATTTAAAAATTACTAAGCACTTTAAACATCATTATTTGAATTAAAAATTGCCACCCTAGGTATTTTATAATAGAAAGTTGAGGATCTTTAGTGTATTTTTCGAAAGCATTTACAGAGCTTTTGTGTTTTGACAGATGTGTTTTCTGAGTCATATTAAACAGACCTTCCAGAGTTTCCCATTCATGACTATTCCTTGGTGTTACTGAGGACCTGCTAGGGACTAGCATTTAGACCAGGTTGGGGACAAAGTTCCTGCAGAGGGGCCAGTGTTCTGTTGGGTTGGGGACACATAAGAGCCGCTGAAGTGACCCGATGGGGTGACAAGGCTGGTGAGTGGCAGCACCGAGAGTTTGGAGGAGGACATGTAGACCACTGCGGGGAGGGACACCAGGTTTACAGATGACTTGAGGGGAAGTGAGTCCACTCAGACCCCGCCCCAGCATGGGCCCCAGTGCTGGGTCGCCAGCTACCCAGAGAGAATCGTATTCTTGCCTCTACTTTTTGGAGTGTATGTTGCTGGTGGAGAGCAGGGCAGTGTCCAAGGAGGCTTGTGGGCACTGTGGGGGTTGGTGTGAGGGTTGAGGTTCAGGGGCTCCTTCCCAGGCTGTGTCAGTACACGTAGCTCCTTCCTGAGTACACTGGTGGTCTTCTTGGAAAAGTCACTGTCATTGCTCCTTCATGCACCCTGGTGTGCCCAGGCTCCTCCCCCTGCTCTTCCTATTGCATCCCTGACTTACTAATGTCTCCATCATCTTCAGTTGCCTACAGAATGGAAAAGATGCATGTGTGTGAATGATTGATTTTAGAATGTCTTCATTTTCATAAAGGCTGGACAGCAGCTGGGGACAGTGGCTCACTCCTGTAATCCCAGCACTTTGGGAGACCGAGGTGGGAGGATTGCTTGAGCCCAGGAGTTCAAGACCAGCCTAGGCAACATAGTGAGACCTCATCTCTACAAAAAATAAAAATAAAAAAATAACTGGGGGTGGTGGCATGCACCTGTAGTCCCAGCTACTTGAGAGCCCGAGGCAGGAGGATTGCCTGAGCCCAGGAGGTTGAGGCTGCAGTGAGCTGAGATTGTGCCACTGCACTTGAACCTGGCTGACAGAGTGAGACCCTGACTCAAAAACAAAAACAAAAATAAATAAAACCCCCACAAAAACCCAAAGCTGGACAGCACCGCTGCCTGCATGAGACATGGTGCTTTCTTGGTGTTTGCAAGACATTTTCATTTCCTGAATCACATCAGCTCTCTTCCTGACTGCTCTGAAGAAGATGAGTGGGAAACCTCCCACTTAGCTGCCATGTCCTGTGCACAGGGGGCCTATAGGAGAGGTGGAGAAAGGCACCTCTCTACGGGCCTGTGCAGAGGGCTTTGGAACCTTAGGAACTGAGGGCTGCCTCTGTGAGAAGGGTGACACATCGGTAGCGCAGCCCGTGGGGTCATAGCATGGCCACCAGGTAGATGGAGGGTTGATGTATCTGCAGGGTTATGGAGAGCAGAACAGCGACTCTCAACTGGGCAGAAGAACAGACGCTGTCCACACTGAGCATCTACCTGTCTGCATTGCTGACACACTGCTTTCCCGACTGACTTCCAGGAAACGGTCCCACAAAAAGTGACAGAGATTGGATGTTTCTTTGAGTTACAGAGAAACTGTAGCTGGGGCTGTTGGTTTCTGGGCTGGGGAGGGCATGTCCAAACACATGAGCTTTCTAGAAACACACTCCTCAGTGTAGCCGGCCCATTCGGCAGAGGTGGGGAAGTGGAGTGAGGCCGTTCTGGGGAGGAGCAGCATGTGTGGTGGCAGAACCAGAACAGGATTATTTGTACTATGCATTGTGCTGCTGGGCAGAGAAGGGTTGGCCTGGCAAACAGATGAGTGAGGGGAGTCGATGATGGGACATAGTGGACAGTGTGGTTGAAAATACCATCTCTCAGGGCATCGAGAAGAGCCGAGGGGAAGGCGACAAGTGTCCTTGGGCATGTGTGGCTTCAGTGGGGTCATGACCACGGGGTTGTCCTCCAGACCCTATGGTGTTAGGAGATGAAGCGGGGGGCAGTGCAGGACGGCCCCTCCCATGTGAATTTATCTGATATTTGCCTAAATCGAGCCTTAAAAGAGGGTGTGGTCTGTGGTCTTTCTTGTCTTGGTGTAGCCCTAATAAAATAAAATGGATTTGTTTTGTGTGCCCCTCCCATCTCACTTATAGTATTTTTATTTCTATTTTTGAGTCAGAGTCTCACTCTGTCACCCAGGCTGGAATGCAGTGCCATGCTCATGGCTACCGCAGCCTCAGGCTGCTGGGCTCAGGCGATCCTTCAAGTAGCTGGAACCACAGATGTGTACCACCACACCTGGCTAATTTATTGATTTATTGTAGAGACGAGGTCTTGCCAAGTTGCCCAGGCTGGTCTCAAACCCCTGAGCTCAGGCAGTTCTTTCACCTCTGCCTCCCAAAGTGCTGGGATGACAGGCCTGAGCCACTGCACCTGGCCCCATTTAAAGTACTGTAGCATGTGAATGGCAGGACCATTTTCTTTAGAAGGTTCAAAGCTAACATAGGAACTGTTACCACAGCTCACTGCAACCTCAAACTCCGGGGCTCAGGTAATCCTTCTGTCTCAATCTCTCATGTAGCTAGGACTACAGGTGACGCCATACCCAGCTAATTTTTAAAATTTTTTGTAGAGACAGGGTCTTGTCGTATTGTCCAGGCTGGCCTTGATCTCCTGGGCTCAAGTGATCCTCCTGTCAGGACCTCCCAAAGTCTTGTGGGGAGCCCATTCCTTGTTTGACATCTCCTCTTAAAAACAGGAAATGAAGCCATCCTGCAGACCATGTCCACACAAAGCTCTGAGAGGACAGAGGTCCGGAAGGGAATTAGGCAGAGGAAGACTTGGAAGACAGAAATGAAAGTGGTTGTTCTGGCAGTTGGCGCTGCAGTTGCAGTGTCTCAGCGGGTCATCTTTTGGTTGTCATCTAGAATTCCAAGACTCACCTCAGGGTCCACTCCCTTACATGTCACGCTAGTCAGAATGGACTGTATCCCCTCCCTGTATGCGTACCTGATGGCAGGTACCATTCTGTCTCTCCTAAACAGCCGCATTGACTCAATGGTTCATCTTCTAGTGGACACATCTTCAAATCCAGGGATGGGAGGGCCAGGGAGCAGTTAATCCAGGGTGGGGCTGAGCCCACCTTGGTGGCCAGTCAGAGCACCTGTCACGCTTAGAGTACAACAGGTCTTCCGTGGTCCTCTTGAGCCCAAGAGCCTCCAAATCCCACAGCCCGGTTTTGTGTGTGTATACATGTCAGCTCTGGGGAATTTCCAAAACTTTCTTTTTTGAATTTTTTAAATTAAAAAAAAATTTTGTTAAGAGAGAGGGTCTGGCTTTGTTGCCCAGGCTGTAGTATAGTGGCACGATCACAGCTCACAGTAACCTTGAACTCCAGGGTTCACGCAGTCCTCCCACCTCAGCCTCCCATATACCTTGAACTATAGGTGCCACCATACCCAGCTAATTTTTTTATTTTTTGTAGAGCGGGGTCTTGCCATGTTGCCCAGGCTGGTCTTGATCTCCTGGGCTCAAGTGGTCTTCCTGCCTCGGCCTTTCCAAAGTGTTGGAATTACAGTCGTGAGTAACTGCACCCAGTCATTTCCAGAGCTTTCAACACACTCTCATTTGGAGCCTGACACCCCAAAAAGGTTAGGTCCCATTGGTGAATGAATGTTTTGGGGGGTTATTTGAGAGCAGTCAAACTTAGGAAGGTTGAACTTGTGCTCTGTCATGTGTTCCTTGCTCTCATAGCTGCCCCCAAACCCATGGAACTACTCTGAGTGCAGCTATGCCAGCTGGTGTTGCATGTTCCATGCTTTCTGCCTGTCCCAGGTATGTGTGTTGATTCCACTTGCTCATTGCTTCCTTCATCAGTTTCCGGGATGTCAATCTTAATAATTCACTGTTGAGTAAAAGTACAGTGGTGACTTTTCCTGAAAGAACTTTCCTGGATAAGGGGTAAAGGTGTACGTCCTTGCAGTGTGCCTAGTGAGTCTGGGGCTTCCTGGCTAAAAAGGGCTTGTGGTGGGCTGTGGGGGGAGAGGGGCTTATGCTCTGGAATGGTTGGTGACGTTACAAAAGGGCTGTTTTCTGTGATTTGAAATAATAATCACTGACCATATGTTCATTTTTAATGTTTGATTTTTGGGGGGAAACAGGGAGTTGGGTTAGTTAAAACCACACAGATGCTTATTAAACAATAGCTAATGTTCTTGGCCAAAGTGAATGAAACATTTTAGGTGAATGTCACTGTTTGTAGTCCCTTAAGTATTTCTGTTTAGCATTATATTATTGAAAATGTAAGCTGGGCATGGTAGCACGCATCTGTATTTCTGGCTACTTGGAAGACTGAGGCTGAAGGATCACAGGAGTCCAGCAGGTCAAGGCTGTGGTAGCTGTGAGTGTGCCATTGCACTCCAGCCTGGGTGACAGAGTGAGACTCCAACTAAAAAAAAAAAAAAAGAAAAGAAAAGAAAAGAAAATGTCCCATGACCGATCCATTGCCTGCCTGTAGTCCCAGCTACTTAGCAGACTGAGGTGGGAGGATTACTTGAATCTAGGAGTTCAAGGCCAACCTGGGCAACATAGCAAGACTCTGTCCCTAAAATATAAAAATAAAAAAAATTTTTTTTTTTGAGTTGGAGTCTCACTCTGTCACCCAGACTGGAGTGCAGTGGCCGCTCCCGGCCACTGCAGCCTCAACCTGCTGGGCTCCAGTGATCCTTCCGCCTCAGCCTTCCAAGTAGCTGGAACTACAGGCGCGCGCTACCACGCCCGGCTAATTTTTTATTTATTGTAGAGATGAGGTCTCGCCAGGTTGCCCAGGTGGGTCTCGAACCCGCAGGCTCAGGCAATCCACTCACCTCGGCCTCCCAAAGCACGGGATTACAGGTTGAGCCACCGAGCCTGGCCAAAAAAATAAAAATTTTTAAAAAGTGTGCCTGTTTGCTATCTGTCATCTCTTTTGCTTTCTCTTTTAGATTTTACGTGGGTCACTCCATGCATTGAAAGTTTGGATGTTTTTCATGAGGAAATGATTGTTTTCCATTGTCTGTGGTTATGTAGAAACACACCGACGCTATTTCATTGCTTTTATTGTAGTTGTATGAAGACTTTTGTTCTTTAATGTCAGGGTGTTTTGAATAACTTCTCAGAGGTCATTAGTAGACACCACTTGACTGGGACGGTAGAACACGTGTCCCATGACCGATCCATTGGGCAGCTGAACAGCATAGTTGTCTGGGTTTGTTTAGACTGTCCCTACTATTTTTCACATGTATTGGCAGAAAGAGAAAGGTGTCGAGAGGGGACACTCACTCTGGCATCTTTCAGTTATGTAGCTTTCACAGGTGCTCATGGAATTTGACTAGCTGATGCCGTAACATTTGAGGGATTGTAAAGTGACCTGTTAAATCCTTCTCTCCTGCTGCTCTGGCCTCTTGGTCATTGTTGTTTCTGCTTTTTTCAGTGTGGGAAGGTCTCAGGAGAAGGCAGGTTGAAAGGTTCCAACGTGTTATGTTTTGAGTGTCTGAGGCAAGGCCCTCACCTAGAGCAGAGCCATGAGCACTTGCAGACGTGCTTCAGGTGTGCTGAAGGTGGGGTGGGGAGGGGTGGTACTGGAAGCACCCCTTAGTTCTGGGTGGGGATGGCTGGGACTCAGGATGTGCCTGGGAGAGCCCATGGGTGGGTGTTATGCTCTACCTGTGCACTCTTGGCATTTGCTTCATGATTTATATGGTCTCATTTTTACTTAAACTGACTTTTGCTTTGCTGTAAGAAGGAAGAGTATGCATGAATCATGAATTTGATGTCGTGGTTGTGTTTTTCTTGATAATGCTGAAACTAACACACTCCTGGTAGGGTGCAGCCTTTTCCTGTGAGATGGCCAGAGCCCATCCCTGCTGCTGGCCTGACCCACCCCCGGGGGCTCTGTCTGTGGCGTGGCTTGTGCTGCCTCTTGCCAAGGCCATGGCTGCCTTCCTCTGAAGCAGTCCATCTGGTGGGGATCATGACTGGACTCGGGTGCAGCCGAGGGGTTCTGGGTTCTTGGCTAAAAACAGCCAAGGTTTATTCGTTTGCATTCTGGAGGCTGAAGTCCAGCATCAAGGTGTGACAGAGCCGCACAGCCTACCACTGCTCTATGGAAGAGTCCTCCTGCCTCTCCAGCTTTAGGCATTTGGCAATTCCTGCATCCCTTGGCTTATGGACGTGTCCAGCCTCTGCATCCATCCACTCCCTCCCTCCAGCCTCTGCTTCTCACCAGCCTCTCCTTCCCTCCAGCCTCTCCCTCCCTCCAGCCTCTCCCTCCCTCCAGCGTTTCCCTCCCTCCAACCTCAGCCTCCCTCCAGCCTCTGCCACCAGCCTCTGCCTCCCTCCAGCCTCTGCCTCCAGCCTCTGCCGCCCTCCAGCCTCTGCCTATGTGTGTGTCTGCATTCAAATTTTTTCCTTTTAATTTTTTAACGCACACTTGTCCTGTTGGTTGAGGGCCCACCATGATCCATCAAGAGCTCATCTTCACTTGGTTATATCTGCTAAGGCCCTATTTCCAAATAAGATCACATGAGCAGGTACTGTGGATTAGAACTTCAGGACACAACTCAGCCCTTAAGATCACATGTGTGGGTAACAACGGGTTAGGACTTCAGGAGACACAACTCAGTCCCTAAGGTCACATGTGCAGGTAACATGGATTAGGACTTTGGGTGACACAATTAAGCCCTAAAGTCACATGTGCAGGTAGCACAGGTTAGGACTTCAGGATGCACAATTCAACTCCAGGTCATATGTACAGGTTACATGGGTTTGGACTTCAGGATACACAATTCAAACCTAAGGTCACATGTGCAAGTAACATGGGCGAAGACTTCAGGACACACAACTCAGCCCCTAAGGTCACATGTGCAGGTAACATGGATTAGGACTTCAGGGAACACAATTCAGCTCCTAAGGTTATGACGGCTGACTGCCGCCTCAGCTGTCAAACTCAGCAGCGTCAAGGGTACAGCTGACGCTATGACAGGGGACAGCTAAGGTCACTTGTGCAGGTAACACAGGTGAGGACCACAGGACACACAACTCAGCCCTAGGTCACTTGTGCAAATAATATGGGTTAGGATTTCAAGATATACAATTCAAATCTAAGGTCACATGTGCAGGTAACATGGGTTAGGACTTCAGGATGCACAAATCAACTCTAGGTCCCATGTGCAGGTTACATGGGTTAGGAATTCAGGGGACACAATTCAGTCCCTAAGATCACATGTTCAGGTAACATGGGTTAGGACCTCAGGATGCACAATCCAACCCTAGGTCACATATGCAGATAACATGGGTTAGGACTTCAGGACACACAATTTAACCGTATGTCACATGTGCAGGTAATGTGGGTTAAGATTTCAGGACACACAATTCAGCCATAGGTCACATGTGCAGGTAACATGTGTTAAGACTTCGGGACACACATCTCAGCCTCTAAGGTCACATGTGTAGGTAACACGGGTTAGGACTTCACAACACAGCCTGGCCCCTAAAGTCACATGTGCAGGTGGCACAGTTTAGGACTTCAGGACACACAATTTAACCTAAGTCACATGCACAGGTAACATGGATTAGGACTTCAGGATACACAATTCAGCCCTTAAGGTTACACGTGCAGTTAACACAGGTTAGGACTTAAGGACACACAATTCAACCCTAGGTCACATGTGCAGGTAACATGGGTTAGGGCTTCTGGGCCCATAACTCAGCCCAACACTGTGGGAGCTGTCATTTCTTGACAGGTCTTCCACACACATTTCTCATCCCAGTCCTTATTGAGGCTTCTCTGGGCATCACCAACTGTCCCCTGTGATAGTGTCAGCCGTACCCTTGACGCTGCTGAATTTGACAGCTGAGGCGGCAGTCAGCCATCATAGCCAAAGTATTGCCTAATGCACCCTGCCGGCATGCACACTGCCCACCCCTATGGCAGAGGCTCTTAGCCTGGGCACACAGTGGCTCACAGGGCCTGTGCTGGGCAGGGACTGTGAGAACACTGACAGAAGTGCCTTGAGCATCCCTCCCAGCGATGTGAACTTGCAGCTGCCTAGGAGAGAAATAACACAGGGTGACGGGGGTGGGGGTGATGAGGGGATTAGGCACTTTTCCCCCTCTGCCTATGCGGGAGTGCAGTGCCAGGATCATAGCTCCCTGCAGCTTCAATCTTCTGGGCTCAAGTGATCCTCCTGCCTCAGCATCCTGAATAGTTAGAACTACAGGTATGCCACCATGCCCAGCTAATTTTTTAATTTTTGTGGAGGTGAGGTCTTGCTGTGCTGCCCAGGCTAGTCTTGAACTCCTGGGCTCAAGTGATCCTCCTGCCTCAGCCTCCCCTGTAGCTGGGAGTATAGGTGTGGGTCACCATGCTTGGCTAGGATCAGGCTCTCTTGAGTGAGATAGTGGAGGTGGAGCCAAGGGCGTCTGAGTGGGCAGCTGAAGTATGGCAGCCGCTCCTGCCTCCCTATCTGCAGCAGGATGTGGGGCCTTCCCCAGACACTCCTGCCTACCTTGCTCCTTGCACCTGTGCCCTCCTATCCTGCCAGATCGGACCTGGATCTTGGGCTTCTCTCTCCCTCAGTAGCCAGTGAGACCCAGCCCCTTTCGGACCAGAGCTTTATTGCTTCCAGTGAGGTCACTGGAGAAAGAAGGATAGCAGCAGGTGCAATGTAACCGTCCCTATTTGGAAACACTTGATTTGTGCTGCAGTGACCTGTGGGGCTGTAACATACCTGGTGCCATGGTGAAGCAGTGGGTTGGACTCTCCTTGTGCTGAGGTAGCGCCGCCAAGGCCAAGGGTACCCCGAGGTGCCGCAGTGGCCATGGTGAGATGTGGAGATGGACTTGTTACCCACAGTCAGACCCCTGAGATCCAGGCTCACTGTAGCCCTTGGGGAGGGCCACCCCTGAATAACGGCCTCACCTGATGGAGGATGAGGCACGCCGCCACCGACTTGGACAGATTCAGTGGGGACAGGGCTGCCAGATGGATACTAGGTCAGATACTCTGACAGTGTTTGCATCGTTTGATTACACATTTCCCCAATTTCGTGAAAATTATGTCATTCTCTTATAACCCAATTATGTTTTTAAAAATGTATTTTGGGGCCAGACACAGTGGCTCATACCTGTAATCTCAGCACTTTTGGAGGCCAG
Source organism: Cephalopachus bancanus (assembly GCA_027257055.1). NCBI lineage: Eukaryota > Metazoa > Chordata > Mammalia > Primates > Tarsiidae > Cephalopachus > Cephalopachus bancanus. The sequence continues at coordinate 3,244,720 of JAPVLO010000007.1, forward strand.
AGCAAGAGGGTCACTTGAGGCCAGGAGCTTGAGACCAACCTGGGCAACATCATGAGATCCCAGCTCTAACTTATTTTGAAAGTTTCAAATGTATGTATAATTAGAGTAAATGTCCCCATCACCCAGCTATTGATAATTCCTGGTGGTCTCCCCTCTTGTTTTATTTATCTCCCTTGTTGTTTTTTCTGGAGTACCTTAAAGCACCTCTCAGGCATTTAGTGCCACCCTCAAGTGCTTTGCCATGTGGCTGACACACATCAGGCACCCAACAACACGTCCTCGGTGTCACTGATGCCCAGGTTGGGCCTGGTGTTCCTGGACTGTGCCATGTGCATTTGTGCTGTCAGTGTGTGAATGTCAGAGCTGGGGCGAGGCTCATGCGCTGCATGTGGGATGGGGCCCCCCAAACATCATTCATTCTCTGAATGTCCCCTCTTGGCTTAATGCTGCTTGTTGGAGGATTGGAGTTGTCAGTTATGTAGACTTTCCCTGTGGTATCTGGCTGGTTACATCCTTGTGACCTTGAGCAGGTGCCTGAGCTCTCGGGAGAGGCTCCTGGGCTAAGACATGCCTGTCCCGGGCAGGAGTGGGGTGGCGGGGGGAGCCATTGCTCTGATGTGCTCTGATGTGGAATTTCCCACGTGACATATTTTAAAGCACTCGGTTTCTGTATTTTAGTGCCTACTTTTTTTTTTTTGAGTTGGAGTCTCACTCTGTTGCCCAGACTGGAGTGCAGTGGCCACTCCTGGCCACCGCAGCCTCGACCTGCTGGGCTCCGGCGATCCTTCCGCCTCAGCCTTCCAAGTAGCTGGAACTACAGGCGCATGCTACCACGCCTGGCTCATTTTTTGATTTATTGTAGAGATGTGGTCTCGCCAAGTTGTCCAGGCAGGTCACGAACCCGCGGGCTCAGGCAATCCACTCACCTCGGCCTCCCGAAGTGCTGGGATTACAGGCTGAGCCACCGAGCCCAGCCTAGTGCCTACTTCTAAAGTTATGCATGCCTTTTGATAAGGAGATTTACTTGGAGTTTCAAAATACTTGTTGCCTATCTAAGTTTTATTTTAAAAAGTCTAAATTTGCCATTGGTTAATAGAGTGTAGGAGCATCTTGTGAAATTTCTAAACCTTAATTCTCTTATCTCAAATTGATTTCCATTTAGCTTTTACGAAAAACACAAATATAATTTTCTTTTTTTAATGTAGGAAAAGTAGTTGTGTAGTTTTGCCTCAATTTGGAGTTTCCTATTAGTGAGAGGTTTTGTTACAAAAAGACTGCCACTTTTGTGGGTCATTGCTAAAACACTATTTTGATATTTGCATGCTTCTCAGTTTGGAGTGAAGAGCTGTGTCTTCTTTAGTTTTTTTCCCCACATAAATAAGTTTTGTCCATGGCAAGCACTGGATCTGGAACATGTGGACAAATCCCTTTAGAAAAGTGGGACCTCCTGCTTAGTGATGTGGGGTTTGCCTCTGGGATTTTTGTCTCATGAAGACAACGCTGGAATTTTGACAGAGCTGGAGGAAAGGGGTTTGTTTGTTCAGCGTGGCTCACCCACCATGAGTGTCGGGTCCTTGTGTGTGGCACGAAGGTGGGACGGCGGCAGTGTCTTCTGGGCAGGTAGAACTCTCCCACTTACATACGTGTCCGTGGGGTGAGCTGGCTGGTCTGCCACCAGCCCGGAGCTGACCCAGCAAGATCACATCTCTGCTGGCGGGAGATTAGGGTCAGCGGTCTGCTGACCCAACCTCAGCCAACAGGAGGAACTTGGGGAGCCCATGGGGTGGCCCATGGCGCCAACCGTCCTGGTCCAACCCACACACCCTCCCCTCTGCACCAGACTGAGACTTCTGGTTCTTCTGCACTGCCCATGGCCTTGGGCACGCTGGACCTCTGGAAGTACTTAAGGAGAAAGTGATGCTTGTATCCTGCCAGAGCTGCCCACTGCCCCACGGAGGAATTTCCTTCTACTCTGACAAGTCAGAGCTGGGGCTGGGTGGCTGCTATGAGAGGCAGGTGGAGGTGGTGTCAGGAAGACCTGCTCTGCATGCCTCTGAGGTCCCAACCCCATGGCAGCCCTGAGGTTCTGGAGAGACTCACATTATGCTCACGTCCCCTCCTGCTGTGTCCTCACCCCCTGCGGGCCATGTGGGCTCTTTCTGTGGGGCATAAAACTGCCCTTGTCCTGAGTCCCTGAGTCCTTGAGTCCCCAAGTCACCTGAGTCCCTGGGTCCCCAGAGCATCAAGCCACCCTTGTCCTGAGTCCCTGGGTCCCCAGAGCATCAAGCCACCTTTGTCCTGAGTCCCTGAGTCCTTGAGTCCCTGGGTCCCCAGAACATTGAGCCACCCATGTCCTGAGTCCCTGGCCTCCAGAGCATTGAGACATCCTTGCCCCGAGTACCCTGAGCATCAAGCTGCCCTTGCCCTGAGTCCCCAGATCACCGAGCCACCCTTTCCATGAGTCCCTAGAGCACCAAGCCACCCTTACCCTTAGCCCCTGAGTCCCCAGGGCACCCGGCCACCCTTGCCCCGAGTCCCCAGAGCACCAAGCCACCCTCGCCCTGAGTCCCCAGAGCACTGAGCCACCCTGATCGTGAATCCTTGAGTCCCCAGAGCATCGAGCTGCCCTTGCCCTGAGTCCACAGAGCACCAAGCTATCCTTACTCTAAATCCCCTGAGCATTGAGCTGCTCTTGCCCTGAGTCCCCAGAGCACCAAGCTACCCTTTCCCTGAGTCCCTGGGCTCCAGAGCATCAAACCACTCTTGTCCCGAGTCCCTGAGTCCCCTGAGTCCCTTGCCCTGAGTTCCTGAGTCCCCAGAGCATCAAGCCACCCTTGTCCTGAGTCCCTTGAGTCTCTGAGTCCCCTGAGCATTGAGCCGCCTTTGTCCTGAGTCCCTGGGCCCCAGAGCATCGATTTCCTGAGTCCCTGAGTCCCTTTAACATCGAGCCATCCTGGTCCTGAGTCCCTGAGTCCCTAAGCTCCCAGAGCATCCAGCCACCTTTGTTCCGAGTCCTGGGACCTAGAGAAGCTCCTTGAAGGATGCTGATTTCGCTCCTGTTCATGTCGACTCCCCTCCCAGGTCTGCAGCTCCCAAGCATCACCCGCCCAGGATAGGCGACTGGTGGGCACATCTTCCGTTTTGGTTTTGACAAAGCAGGAACATGGTGTGTGAGGGAGGCAGCTTGAGCACATACCTGGGAGTCTGGCAGCTCATGTGCAGGGCAGGATTTCTGTTCTCATTTCTTCTCATATTCCTGAGGATGGTGAAGCGTCCATGTAAATGGCATTTTTAGTCTCCTCCAGTAGGGCTTTGCCCGAGTTTGGTGCTCCATGGCTTACTGGGCCATTTTCTTGCTGTCGGGTGTGGATCGTGCCCTGCTTCTCACTGTTATTGGTGGCTGTGCTGGGGAAATGTCTTGGAACAAGCTGACTTTTGGGTCATTTCCTTGGGTAGAGTCTCAAAAGTAGAACTAGTAGGTAGAAGTAGTGACACACCTGCTGGACTGTGCTCAGGGCAGTGCAGTGCTTGGCTCCTGGACGGCCACCTTCTTTGGGTGTTTGTGACTTTACATTGACTTTTGTCAGCTTTATGGATTTAGGTTTTTCTTTGAAATCTTTTCTTGAGTTGATAAAGTTGCACTTGGTGCTTTTCGGCCCTTTCCAGGAAACTTCAAAGTCTTGAGTTAAGCCAGACCAGCAGCAGCAGGGTTAACATTGACTGAGAGGAGGATACTGTGGGGTCCCCACCTCCTGGCTGACACCCTGAGACCCCCACAGCACACTCACAACCCTAGGGTGCTCCTGCCCTGGGCCAGGCTTGCTGAGGATGTGACTTCCAGACCCTGAGTGGGCTTTGTGACTCCTTTGAGCATGACAGAGGGAGTGGTGGCAACCACCCCAGCCCCAGCAGGTGTGCATGGGCATGGGGAGGTGCTGAGGGTGGCCAGTTCTCTCAGGGGCCACTGACGTTTGTCCCCTGTCCTGGCTGAACCTGTGCTTCCAATGCCCATTTGAGTTAAGCCTTTGGTGATGTCCTTCAGTGTGGTCACTTTGCCAGATGGAATTGAGAACACACTGAGCAACTTTACAGCCCCCAGAGCACCCAGCCGTCCTTGTCCTGAGTCCCCAGAGCACCAAGCCAACATGGCCCTGAGTCCCTCAGTCCAAAGAGCACTGAACCACCTTTGCCTTGAGTCCCTGAGTCCCCAGAACATTGAGCACCAGCCACCCTTGCCCTGAGTCCCTAGAACATCGAGCTGCCCTTGCCCTGAGTCCCCAGAACATCAAGCCACATTTACCCTGAGTCCCCAGTGCATCAAGCTGACCTTGCCCTGAGTCCCTGAGTCCCTAGAGCACTGAGCTACCCTTACCTTGAGTCCCCTGAGCATTGAGCTGCTCTTGCCCTGAGTCCCCAGAGCACCGAGCCACCCTTGCCCTGAGTCTCTGAGTCCTCAGAGCACTAAACCACCCTTACCCTGAGTCCCCTTATTCCCCTGAGCACCAAGCCACCCTTGCCCTGAGTCCCTTGAGCATGGAGCTGCCCTTGCCTTGAGTCCCTGAGTCCCCAGAGCACTGAGCCACCCTTACCCTGAGTCCTCTGAGCATCAAGCTGCCCTTGCCCTGAGTTCCTGAGTCCCCAGAACACTGAGCCACCCTTACCTTGAGTCCCCTGAGCATTGAGCTGCTCTTGCCAAGTCCCCAGAGCACCGAACCACCCTTGCCCTGAGTCTCTGAGTCCTCAGAGCACTAAGCCACCCTTGCTCTAAGTCCCCTTATTCCCCTGAGCACCAAGCCACCCTTGCCCTGAGTCCCTTGAGCATCGAACTGTCCTTGCCCTGAGTCCCTGAGTCCCCAGAGCACTGAGCCACCCTTGCCCTGAGTCCTCTGAGCATCAAGCTGCCCTTGCCCTGAGTTCCTCAGTCCCCAGAACACTGAGCCACCCTTGTCCTGAGTCCCTAGAGCACCAAGCCATCCTTACCGTAGCCCCTCAGTCCCCAGGGCACCCAGCCACCCTTACCCTGAGTTCCTGAGTCCCCAGAGCACTGAGCCACCCTTGCCCTGAGTCCACAGAGCACCAAGCCACCCTTACCCTGAGTCTCCAGAGCATTGAGCCATCCTTGCCCTGAGTCCCCACAGCATCGAGCTACCCTTGCCTTGAGTCCCCAGAGCATTGAGCAATCCTTGCCCTGAGTCCCCAGAGCACTGAGCTGCCCTTGCTGAGTCCCTGAGTCCGTGAGCACTGAGTCACCTTTACTCCGAGTCCCCTGAGCATCAAGCTGCTCTTGCCCTGAGTCCCCAGAGGACTGAGCCACCCTTGTCATGAGTCCCCAGAGCAGCAAGCCACCCTTGCCCTGAGTCCCCAGAACATTGAGCCATCTTTGCCTTGAGTCCCCAGAGCACTGAGCCACCCTTTCCCTGAGTCCCCAGAACATTGAGCTATGCTTGCCTTGAGTCCCCGAGTCCCCAAACCACTGACCCACCCTTGTCGCGAATCCCTGAGTTCCCAGAGTACTAAGCCACCTTTGCTCTGAGTCTCCAGAACATTGAGTTGTTCTTGCCCTGAGTCCCTGACACCACAGAGCATCAAGCTGCCCTTGCCCTTGTCCCCGAGTTCCTGAGTCCCGAGTCTCTGAGTCCCAGCATCCCAGCTCTTGCCTCTTGAGTTGTGGAATTTTCTTTCTTTTTTTTTTTTTTGAGTTGGTGTCTCACTCTGTCACCCAGACTGGAGTGCAGTGGCCGCTCCTGGCCACTGCAGCCTCGACCTGCTAGGCTCCGGCGATCCTTCCGCCTCAGCCTTCCAGTAGCTGGAACTACAGGTGTGCACTACCACGCCCGGCTAATTTTTTGATTTATTGTAGAGATGAGGTCTCGCCAAGTTGCCCAGGTGGGTCTCGAACCCATGGGGTCAGGCAATCCACTCACTTGAGTCTCCCAAAGCACGGGATTACAGGCTGAGCCACCGAGCCTGGCTGGAATTTTATTTCTAAAGCAGCAGAACTTGACAGAACAGGACCTTTCCTGGGGGAGACTCTGTCTCCCTCCCACTCAGAGGAGTTTGGGTTTCACCCAAAAAAAAGAGTCAGGGACCCTTTCTAGGGGCAGGAAGGGGACCCTGCCCTGGAACCCCAAGAGGGCTGAAAAACCTGGCTGCTCACAGCGTGGGGAGCATGGTGGGGTCTGGACACCTGGCCTTAGGTCCTCTGTTGGACCCCAGGCAAGCATTGCTTAGAGCCATGTGGTCAGAAGCTACACCCTGTCACTTTAGCGCCCCACACAGATGGGTCACTGCTCTTGCTTTCAAGTGGCACAACTTCTAAGAGGAGAGTAACTGAGGAGAGATTATATCATATTGCTTGATGTAAACAAATGTAGCAAAATCTTAAAAGATGGAGTATGGGGACATTCTCTGAACTGTTCTTAAAATGACCCTGTCCGGAGCCCTGAGAGCCCAGGCCCTGCTTAAGAAGGATGAGCGCAGCCTCCCCCTGCCTGCCTCTGGGGACCCCCTGAATGGCATGAGGCTGACTCCCTGTGGATCTGGAGGACCAGGTTCTGCCCCCACTCCCAGGTCGGTCCCATGTTGCCCTGGTACTGTGTGGCCTCTGCCTTCCAGTCCTTGCCTTGGGCCTCAGCCGATGCTGCACTCAGACCCACTTGGGCAGGGGCAGAGTTTGACTTGCAGCATGGGGACGAGGGACCCCGGACTGGTCCATAGCCAGTGAGCCAGGCCTCACAGGTCCCCATCATTCCATGTCATTGATGCCTACGTAGATGTGGAAACTGAGGACTCAGCAATCAAAGGAAGCCAAATGAAGAAGAGATGGGTGTCTGTGTGGAGCACTCGCAGGCTGTCCATGCGGCCTTCCTACTGCTCATGTAGTTACTCTTCATTCTGATCTGTCCACCTGTCTGTCCGTTTGTCCGTTCATCTGTCCATCCCTCCATCCACCCATCGTCCACTCAGCCTCTGATGAGCATTCACTGTCTGAAAAAGCTGGCTGCTCATGGCGTGGGGAGCACAGTGGGGCCTGGACGTCCGGCCTTAGGTTCTCTGTTGGACGCCAGGCAAGCCTTGCTCAGGGCCATGTGGTCAGAAGCTATACCCTGTCACTTCAGTGCCCCGCACAGATGGGTGACTGCTCTTTGCTTTCAAGTGGCACAACTTCTAAGAGGAGAGTAACAGAGGAGAGATTCCTTCATATTGCTTGATGTAAACCAATGTGGCAAAATCTTAAAAGATGGTGTATCTGGGTAAGGAGTGTGTGGATGTTCTCTGAACTGTTCTTACAACGTTTCCATAATTTGGAAAGTATTTCAAAATAAAAAGTTAAAAAGACATTCCATCAAATTCCTCAGAGTGTGGTGTTGCCTTTATTTTAAGCAGGTATTGTAACTGTCTTATTTAGGGGCATGTTTTTTCTTGGTGGCAGGGAGCTCAAGTGTTTAAAGTTAAAATTTCAAGTCATTATCCAGATCAGATTTAAGATGTGTGGAAATAGTTTTCTTGCCTTGTTAAGTTGATCAGCTTTCTTTCTAAGAAAATTATAATTTTTATTTACATTTATTTAGTTAGTAATATTTATTTTTTGAGTTGGAGTCTCACATTGCCACCTGGGCTGGAGTGCAGTGGCATGCTCACAGCTCACTGCAGCCTCGACCTGGGCTCAGGCAATTCTTCCGCCTCAGCCTCCCAAATAACTGGGGCTACTGGCACCTACCACCATGCCTGGCTAATTGTGGAGGCTAGCAGTGGAGGGTCCCCACCCAGCCTCGTCTCTGTGTCTCTCTTCCATGTGGCCCCTTGTCCTAGGGATCCCATCACAGGGTCCCCTCTGGCTAACTCATATCACATCCTGCTGGCTCTCCTGCCAGATGTTTTCCAGGAGTGGCCTGTGTTTTGGCGATCTCTTGCTGTAGTCCTCCCCTCTCCATGTTCTGAGCCTCCAGCCACCACAGCTCTCCTGCCTGGGTGACATTGAGCAGGTATTCAGTTCTTGGGAGAGGCTGGATGATGCAGCAAGTGTGGCCACTCGGGTCAGCGCGTGGCAGTTTGTGGGAGGCTAGGCTCGGCTGGGAAGAGCCAGGCAGGAACAAGCTCACATCAGGGTCCCAGTCAGGCTCAGGCCAGGATGGTCATGAGTCTTTGGTCTCATTCTCTTGGGCAGGAAGCACAGGCTGGGGTCTGTGTGGGGGACATTCTGGCCAATTCCAGTGCGGTGGCTCCTCAGGCCTCTTCTGTGGTCTCGGCCACCGAGTGGTACTGTCCTGGCTGAGACAGGGCAGGGCAGGGACAGCAAGTGGGACCTGGAAAATGGAAGCCAGGGGTGGCCTGGGAACCCAGAAAGAGGGAAGTGACACCGTGCAGGTGTGGTAGGCAGAGAAGGCCGCCCAGGCATGCAGTCAGGACAGAGGGAAAGGAGCCAAGAGGGGCCTGTGGCAGGTGGGAGGAGGGCTGGGCAGCTGGGCACCAGGCACAGCTCTGCATTTCCAGAAGAGCACATGGGCTGCAGTGTGGAGAACCTGAAGTCCCTAGCACCTGAGTTACGTCTGCTCACCAGGCAAAGCTTGGGCAGTACACCTGCATCACTGTCCAAAGGCGAAATCTGTCAATGTGTCTTGGAGTGTTATTTTTCCAGCCAGAAGCTTGTTTAAACATTTTAACTGGGCACAGTGACTTACGCCTGTCATCTCAGCACTTTAGGGGGCTGAGGTAAGAGGATTGCCTGAGCCCAGGAGTTCGAGACCAGCCTGGGCAGAGTGGCAAGACCTCATCTCTACAAATCAAAAAATAAGCCAGTGTGGTAGTGCGTGCCTATGGTTCCAGCTACTAGGAAGGCTGAGGCAGAAGGATCACCTGAGCCCAGCAGGTCAAGGCTGCGGTGGCCGTGAGCGTGCCACTGCCCTCTAGCCTGGGGGACAGAGTAAGACTCCAACTAAAAAAAAATTATTTAAAGTGTAGTCATGATCAATGGTAATATGATATATATAAATCTCAGTTTGTATGGTAATTTTGCACCACTTACATCTGAACCTTGGCTTTTCCAGAAGAAAGTAAAGCCCTTCAGCACTGTGGTGTGTGGATGATGCCCATCCAGGGAGGATCTGGAGGCTGCTGGGTTCCTACCCAAGGGACATTGGGCAAGCTGGGGCTTTCTTGGCAAGAATGAGCAGGGACATCCATCAACTGAGGAGCCGGGGCCTCTGCACAGTGCTCCTGGAGGGTGGGAATGGCATGTCCGTGTCCTGGAGCTGTTGCTACTAGGTACCACAAATGGAATATCTTAACAGATATTAATTCCTCAAGTTGGAAGTCTGAGGTCCAAGTGTGGACACCTCCCTCAGAGGGCGCCTGGGCTGGTCCAGGCCTTTCTGCAGACTCCGGTGCATCCTGGGCCATGGCAACTTCACTCCAGCCTGCACATGGCCATCAGCCTGCACACGGCTATCATCCTGTGTATGTTGGACCCAAATCCCCCCTTTTCCTAAGGTCATCCTTTCTACTAGATTAGGGGCCACCCAGTGACCCCATCTTAGTTTAACTATTACATCTGCAGTGACCTCTTTCCAAATAAGATCATAGTCTGAGGTACTGGGAGTTAAGAATTCAACATGTGAATTTTGGGTGGGTGGGGGGTACAATTCAGCCCATAACAAGTGGCAGTGCATTCCTTGGATAGATAAGCACAGGGCCATAGTTGAGCAGGAATATTTTTACAAAAATAATTTTCTTTTAATTGAGTTGGAGTCTCACTCTGTTGCCAGACTAGAGTGCAAGTGACACACTCCTGGCCACCACAGCCTCGACCTGCTGGACTCCAGTGATCCTTCCATCTCAGCCTTCCAAGTAGCCAGAATTACAGATGTGCGCTACCATGTCTGGCTAATTAAAAAAAAAAAATATTGTAGAGATGAGGTCTTGCCAAGGTCTTGAACTTGCAGTCTCAGGCAATCCACTTGCCTTGGCCTCCCAAAGTGCTGGGATTACAGGCTGAGCCACTGATCCCAGCCCCAAAATAAATTTCTAATCTTTTTTTTATTTGAGTTGAGGTCTCATTCTGTCACCCAGGCAGGAGTGCAGTGACATGATTACAGCTCACCACAGCCTCAACCTCCGGGATCAGACAATTCTTCTGTTTCAGTCTCCCAAGTAGCAGAAAATAAAAGCACCACTACACCTGGTTAATTCTTACAAAAAGTATTTTTCATAGAGACGAGGTCTTGCTATATTGCCCATGATGGTCTCGAACTTCTGGGCTCAAGTAATCCTCCCACCTTGGCCTCCCAATGGCAGCCGTGAGCCACAGTGCCTGGCCCAATTTCTGATCTTTATTGAGGTATAATTTATATACAACAAATCACACTTGTTTGAAGAGTGTAATCTGATGAGTTTGTGTACTTGCATGAAACTATCAGCAGCATCCAGACACAGGACATCCTTGCACCCACGAAGTCTCCTCAAGCCCACCAACCTAGACAAGGCCTTCTGCTACTGACGTGTTTCTGTTTTCTGGAGTTTCATGTGAAGTGAGTTGCACCCTTCCTTGCTGCCTGTCATCTTGCACTCAGTGTCATGATTTTGAGACTCATCCATGTTGCGTGGACATACCACTTGGGTGGGGAGGTACCCTGAGGACCTGGGCTGGAGCTGCTTCCTTTTCATGGGACATCGCTGTGTCCTATTGCTTGGAAACACCCTACTGTGTCTGTCTGTCCACCTGTTGGTGTGCATTTGGGTTGTTTCTAGTTTGCCCGATTCAAAGGAAGTGACTCTGGATGTGTGTATGTGTGTGTGTATGTATGTTTTCACTTCTGGGTGGGTCCCCAGCACTGGAACCGTCAGGCCGTGTCTGGCTTCTGAAGATGCATCAGCTGTCTTGTGAGGACATCCTGTTCCCACCAGCGGTAGGAGGGCTCTGTGGCGCCACGTGCTTACCGGCACTCAAGGTGGTGGCTCCTTCTGCCTTAGCCCTTCTGGTGGATGTGCAGTGGGAGCTCTGCGGATTTTGTTTGCACGTTCCTGGTGCCTGATGAAGTTGCACATCTGTCTATGTTTAGCCATTGACGTGTCTTCTTTGAGATGTGTCTGTTCAAAGTGTCCATTCAGACGTTTTCACCAGAATGATTGTGAAGAGCAATCTTAGCACAGCCGAGTCAGGATTGGCGGGACAGACGTCCGAGTTCTCCCCTCTCCCCCCTGGGCCTTCCTGCCCTCGCGGTAGGGTCCAGAGCCAAGGGTGTCTTGCTTCCACTTTACAATAGGGATTTGTGTGTTGATTACATCTTAAGCAAAGTTTAAATAAAGCATTTAATGCAAGCCTGACTGAAATGAGGATGTCCTATGTCAGGTAGGACAGTGAGGTGGGGTGAGTGTGGTGGCGAAATTCCAGAGGCGGTGGGTCTCTCCCCAGCATCACAGCGGCTGGACCCTGTGAGCCGCAGGGCCGGGATGCTGCAGGCCGGTCAGCAGGGGGCGCCTGAGGCCGCTCCCCAGGGCCTGTCCTGGAGCGAGAGCTGTGCACCCTGCACGGAGCCGGTGACCATGACGACGTGACCGAGACTCCACTAAATTACATCCACTGTTTTACATTTGTATTAGAACAAGCTGCCTTCCTGGTAGAGCCCCTTGGGGACGGGGGAAAATGACCCCCTCCTTCTCCCTAAATTAATACTTTGAACACATAGGGCGGCAAATTCAATGTATTCATAGCAGCCTTTGCATTTAGCGGTTCGTGTGCGTCTCATGGCGCGATCCTCTGGCCTCTCCTGTGAAGCATTAATGGTGGCACAAAGCAGCCCGAGTGAGTAACACCTACATGTCTCAGTGGCAGGTCCTCTCAGCATGGTAGAGGCCATGGGGGCTGGGCCCTTGCCCTTCGGCATGGTGGGAGGAGGGTGTGATGCTGCCCGTTGCCTCCAAGACGGTCTAGAGGCTGGGCCACGAGGACTTGGTACCATAACACGGTTGACTGACAGCAGCAACTTGTCTCATCCCAAGACACCACCTGATGACTCCCCTACCCTGGGAGAGGAGGAAGATGAGGGTGCATGGCGGGCGGGTTTGCTGGCAGTTCTGCTGCAGGTGTGAGTGCTACAACTGTGCCCAGGTCCCTGGGTGGGTGGTGGCCTCAGCACTACTGTTGCCTCTGAGCCAGCAAGGATGGGAAGATGCAGGGGGCACCTGGCTCTGAACCAGCAGCTCTGCACCCATGGGCTCTGCACCCATCTGTATCTGGCTGGGGTGTCACAGGCCTATCATTGTGCTGTGTGGAGGCCACCTCTGCCTCTCTTAGTGGCAGCTGGGATTGGAAATGGTGCAGAAAAGCCCAAAGCACCAGATGTCGCCAGGCAGTATGGCTCCTTCTCTGTTGTCCTTTGTCACATGGGCCACTTGGTTGTCCCTAGCACTGGACAGGGTCATGCAGCTTGTGCCATGTGGTCTGAAGGGAGGGTTTACATTGTTGGTCATGTGGCACTGATGCTGATGCCTGACTTGTGTGTGTTTCTGGTTGAAATGGAAGGACCTAGAGACTTTTCAGCTGTAAGACAGACGATCAGGACCTGTAGGAAAACTCAGAAGTGGCGTTTGGAAAAAACAGCACAAGTGGTGGCTCCTTGGGTGACACTTGTGCAGCCATAGTGCCATCTATGCTGCCCCGTGGTCTTGCTCAGCCTTCAGCACCCTGCCATTCATGACCCACATCTGTGTCCTTTTGTGCATGGGAGGCTCCTTTCTGAAAGGGCTTCTCATACACGGGTGCCACATGCAATCTGGGAACCCAGTGCCTGTGATTCTGTGCAGAAGCATGGGAAGTTCAGGGGGAGGGAGTATCTACGGGCACATGTCCTGGGAACAGATGCGAACAGGTGTGTCCCATGAATGCACCCACGTCTGTCCACAGCTGTGTCCTGGGAACATGTGTGTGTCTTGTGAACAAGTGTGTCCTGTGAACATGTGTGCCCTATGAGTAGGTGTGTCACATGAATATACCGTGTCTATCCCTAGGTGTGTCCTGTGAGCAGGTGTGTCTCCATTAGATGAGACACACCACCAGGACAGGGGTTCCCACAAAGAAACCACATTGCAGGCTGTCTGCTCCTTACCTGCTGAGCAGTAGCTGACAGACCCTGTGGTACTCACGGTGCTTCCGTTGTGAGTGTTGCAGCTGCCACTCGAGCACTGGTGCTGAGAGGTTGTCAAATTGGAAATGTAGATTCAGGTATTCTCCAAAAGCTTCCTATGGGTCAGGTGATGCTTCCACTCGGAATGCCAAAGGTCGTGGCAGATCCTTCAGCAGACCCCCAGCCTCGCTGACATCTTGGTTTTGAACTCCTGTGTAAGCCGCCCATCTGTGGTGCTTTATCTTGGTGGCCCTGGGAATGAGGATGGCTAAATGAGAGCTAGAATGAGGGAACGGGGCTAAGGTCACTGAGTCCAAGGAGAACATGATGGCCCCCATTGAGGGGCGTGCAGATCTTCTGTGACTCCGTGGAGCAGAACTGCCATCTGATGCAGGAGTGATGCTCTCACATGTCCCATGGGTTCCGGAAGTCTCTCGAGGTCAAGCCCATCCCTGCTGCCCCTGCCAGTGCCAGGTGGGACCTCACAGTACACCAGGACATTCCTCTCTCCAGCAGACTTGAGCTGGCTGAGCTCAGCCCTTTGGCACTTTCTAGGGTTAAGGCCATGACTGCCTATGTTAAGTCCTCTCTGCTCTATAGGTTTTCTGTGTAGGAGGTTTCATTTATTATCTTTTTAAAGGATGTTTCTTCAAGCATGAGGGATGAAGGCCACAACTTGTGTCATTTCACCCAGATTTTCAGTTTGGGTAGGATGGTTACTCCAGCTATGGATGAGTGTGGCTGCTGTTTCTGGGATGTGTTGCTGCCTATGAGTGTCAAGTTCTGCTCTGAGCCTCGTGTCCTCATGGCAGTGGTTGGCCCAGAACCGGGGATTGCTTGAGACACTTCCGCTCGGTGCCCTCCAGGTGTTTCCCACCTGCAGAAGGTGGACGCACAGGCATTTCCTTCATACACCTATGCCCCGGGGTGTGGGTGGATCCAGTAGTCCCTCTGCACTGCCCCCTCCGTCCTAGCCTGGGGCTCCTGCCATTTGGGCAGGTGTGCACTGGGGCCCTCTCACTCAGTTACCTGCGCTAAACTGCGTGTAACTCTGTCCTTCTCACCCTGCAGAGTCTGTAGACGAGGCAGCACCCGGCTTCCAAATGAACAACCGGAAGGAAGATATGGAAATCGCGTCCCACTACCGGCACCTGCTGCGTGAGCTGAATGAGCAGAGGCAGCACGGCGTGCTGTGTGACGTGTGTGTGGTGGTAGAGGGCAAGGTCTTCAAGGCGCACAAGAACGTGCTGCTGGGGAGCAGCCGCTACTTTAAGACACTCTACTGCCAGGTGCAGAAGACGTCTGACCAGGCCACTGTCACGCACCTGGACATTGTCACTGCCCAGGGCTTCAAGGCCATCATCGACTTCATGTACTCCGCCCACCTGGCCCTCACCAGCAGGAACGTCATCGAGGTGATGTCGGCCGCCAGCTTCCTGCAGATGACGGACATCGTGCAGGCATGCCATGACTTCATCAAGGCTGCGCTGGACATCAGCATCAAGTCGGACGCCTCAGATGAGCTCACAGAGTTCGAGATTGGTGCCCCAGCTGGCGGTAGCACGGAGGCACTGATCTCTGCAGTGATGGCTGGGAGGAGCATCTCACCATGGCTGGCCCGGCGCACCAGTCCTGCCAACTCCTCTGGGGACTCGGCCATTGCCAGCTGTCATGAGGGGGGCAGCAGCTATGGGAAGGAGGACCAGGAGCCCAAGGCCGATGGCCCTGATGACATGTCTTCGCAATCGCTGTGGCCTGGAGACATGGGCTACGGGTCCCTGCGCATCAAGGAGGAGCAGATTTCGCCTTCTCAGTATGGTGGGAGCGAGCTTCCCTCTTCCAAGGATGGTGCAATCCAGAACTTCTCAGAGCCAGGCCCTGGGGATGGCTGGCAGCCCACGGGCCGGAGGAAGAACCGGAAGAACAAGGAGACCGTGCGGCACATCACACAGCAGGTGGAGGATGATAGCCGGGCCAGCTCCCCGGTGCCATCCTTCCTGCCCACGGCAGGCTGGCCATTCAGCAGCCAAGACTCAAGTAAGCCTTTCCTCTGTGGCGTTCAGGGTCGGCCCCGGAACCCTGTGTGCTGAGGCCTCGTGGCTGCTCATTTTGGGGTGAAGTGGTGGCTTTCCGGGCTTATGGGTCGCTTTCTGTGGTCACCTCCTTTCACAGCAGATAGTGTGAGTATGCCTGACGCATTTCAAAGGCCAGGGAAGCTGCAGGGCCCCAAGGATCCCCTGTGTGTGCATTCCATCAGCGCAGTACTTGGGTCCCTGACACACTGGCTGCCTGGTCAGGGCTCGTCCAAAGCCGGGGCACTTGGGTTGGGCGTGAGGTGGCAGCGGGGGCCCTCTGTCAGCCCCGCTTTAAGTGGTGGCTTGGCACGTGGGGTCTGCTCCCTCTGGTGTACACTGGCTAGTGGGCAGTGCCATCAGTGCAGATGCTGCCTTATTCCCCTTCCCCCTTCCCCTCTTCCTTCCCTACAGCCTTGGCCACTGTTACAATGAATGCTGAGTGAGACATCATTGCCTGTCCTTGGTGCCTCAGCAGTTTGGGCCTGGGCTGATCTGAGGTTTTGGCCAGGAAGCAGCCTCTCAGGGGGGTCCTCGCCTCTGCTCGTAGGTGTAGGTTCCAGTAGTTAGACCAGCAGACAGCATGACTCGTCCTTACCGCATTGGATGGTGCTGTGTGGGGCAAGGCCTCTCATTCGAATCCCTCTTTGGACCCAGCATGTCATTCACTGCAAGAGTTTCAAGAGTCTGTGTTTGGCTTGGCAGAGCTGGACCTCACACCCCAATGCTTTTTTCATGTCTGTCTCCCAGACTAGTACGTTATAAATTAAACGTTTACTGAGTCCTAGGTTTTGTTCCTGTGCTGAGCACATGATAAGATGGTGGCGGCCACTGAGCCCTTGTTGAGTGGCAGGCGTGGTGGGGCCTTAGCATCTGCCCTTCCTCCCAGACCACAGTCCATGTCAGGGAGGGGTGTTTGGAGCCAGGTATGGTGGCATACACCTGTAGTCCTAGTGACTCTGGAGGCTGGGTCAGGAGGATCGCCTGAGCCTAGGAGTTTGAGGCTGTGGTGAGCCATGATTATGCCACTGTACTTCAGCCTGGGCAACAGAGTGTGATCCTATTTCTAAAAAAAGACAGAGAGAGAGGAGAGAGGGAGAGGAGAGACAGAATGAGAGAGAGGGGAGATAGATAGAGAGAGAGAGAGACAGGGAGGAGAGAGAGAAGAGAGTGAGCAAGAGAGAAAAGAGTGGGAGAGAGGAGAGGGAAAGAGAGGCGATTTAATGAGAGCAGGGATGGAGGCTTCCTAGCAAGTGCTGCCAGGGGAGAAGCCGCCCAGGGTGAAGGTTAAGATTGACTTGGGATTACGTGAATGGACAGAGGTGGGCAGAGAACAGCTGACTATGGTCCTAAGCCCTGGAGAGTGTCACACGTGCTGGGCATGCTTGTGAGTGTGGATGGGAGAGCCTTCTTGGGCAGAATGGGTAGGGTCCCTTGGGTGCCCGTGCTCCTCCTGTCCTGGGCTGAGGGTTCCCTTTCAGCTAGGAGAGAGTGGGCAGGAAGGGTGCCCCCCAAGGGCCCACACACTGCAGGAAAGCCAGCTAGTTTTTTTTTGTTTTTGTTTTTGTTTTTTTGAGTTGGAATCTCACGCTGTCGTCCAGACTGGAGTGCAGTGGCCGCTCCCGGCCACCACAGCCTCGCCTGCCGGGCTCCAGTGATCCTTCCGCCTCAGTCTTCGGAGTAGCCGGAATTACAGGCACGCGCTACCATGCCCGGCTGATTTTTTGATTTATTGTAGAGGTGAGGTCTCGCTGCCCAGGCGGGTCTCGAACCCGCGGGCTCAGGCAATCCACTCACCTCAGCCTCCCAAAGGCACGGGATTACAGGCTGAGCCACCAAGCCCGGCTTGCCAGCTAGTTTTTGTTGTGGTAAAATGTACATAACATCAACATCACCATCCTAATCTTTTTTTTTTTTTTTTTTTGAGTTGGAGTCTCACTCTGTCGCCCAGACTGGAGTGCAGTGGCCGCTCCCGGCCACCACAGCCTCCACCTGCTGGGCTCCGGCGATCCTTCTACCTCAGCCTTCTGAGTAGCTGGAACTACAGGCGTGCACTACCACGCCCGGCTGATTTTTTGATTTATTGTAGAGATGAGGTCTTGCCAAGTTGCCCAGGCGGGTCTCGAACCCGCGGGCTCAGGCAATCCACCCACCTCAGCTTCCCAAAGCACTGGGATTACAGGCTGAGCCACCGAGCCCGGCTCATCCTAATCATTTTTAAATGTACAACTCTCTGACGTTAAATTCAGCCATATGTCACTTATGACTGAGAGGGACGTTTTCTGAGAAATGTCAGGCAGTTTTGTCATGTGAACATCATGGACTGTAACACAGCTGGAAGGTGTGGCCTCCTGCACAGGACAGACTTCATAGCAGGTGTCACCACCCTACTGAACACCATGGGCCACTGTGACATTGTGGACATTGTGTGTTAAACATGGGAGAGGCGTGGGAGCAACATGGCCCAACAGGTGAAAAGTGGCTTAGCTGAACCTGCCTAGGCTATTCACCATGCCCAGAGCAGGATGAGAATCGCCCTGGGGAGCCATGAGCCATGGGGATGGGAGTGAAGGCCTAGGATGGGACTGTGTACCACTGTGGCTGCTGTCAACACTGTACACAGTAGTGGCACTCGATATGGTGGCTATGGTGTCACTGGGTGGTAGGCATGTCCCACTCTGTTGTCATCTGGGGGCCAGTGCTGTGTGGGCGGGCCCCTGTGGCACATGGTGTCCAGCCACCATGGTTGCCTGTTTCCAGACCATTTTCATCATCCAAGATGGCAGCTCCATGTCTGTGAAGCAAAGACTCCCATAACCACCGCTTATCTCATTGTTGCTGTGTGTTCCCAGCACCGAGCACAGGGCCAGACCCTGGGTGTTCAGTAAATGCTGGTCAGTTGGACTTTCTCATCCTTGAGCTGAACAGTTCTCTGTGACAGGATGTCCTGGGCACTGGAGGGTGTCAGTGGCATCCTGGCCTCCACCTGCCAGATCCAGGAGCCCCCCTTGTGACAGCCAATCGTGTCTCCAGACATTTCTAGAAGTCCCCTGGGGGCATACCCTTGGAACCACTGGAGTTTAACTGAATGAAATCGGAAGAATGTTGTTTCCATGGTGATAGAAAAATTGTCACACGGAGAGTACACAGGAAGCAGGCAAGGGACAGTGACCGTCTGCCTGCTGGTAACTCTGTTTATTCTCCCACCAGCTCCAACTAAGACCTGGAAAGCTTTGGTCCCTGGTGAAGACGAGGCTTGGTGGGCATGTTCTGAGGTTTACAGATGCATGCAGGTCTGCTGTCAGTACAGTGTGGCCCCTGCCACCAACTCCAGGACACCTTGCTGAGCATGTCCATAGGTCCCAAGCAGGTGACGGGCTGGAGGCCTGTATTTTATCAGTCCATCAAGATATTAAGAAACCATACACTCCTGGAGGCTGTGGGCTGAGTGCTTTAAATGCAGTTGTCTAGCAGAAGGTGTTTTTAGAATCCAACAAGTGATTTTGGCTGTATACTTTTGTTAGAGTCTAAAATTCCTGGGGTTTCCAAGGCAACTGTGAAACTCTTCACTAGATTATTCTGAGTTGCTAAGATGAGGCCGTGAGGCTGTGGGCTTGTTGAGTGGTTTCGCCCACGCCCAGGTGGACAGTCAGCCCTGAGCTCTGTCCTATGCCTGGACCTGGCCAGGATTTGGAAACATAAATCATGACCCCTGATGGAGGCCATTTTGTTTCCATTAAAGATTTGTTATATCTTATTTTTAAATATTTTAATTTAAAAATGATTTTTATTTTTTGAGATGGGGTCTCAATCTATCACCCAGGCTGGCATGTAGTGGTACGATCATAGCTCACTGCAGCCTTGAATTCCTTGGCTAAAGCTATCCTCCTGCTTCAGCCTCCCAAACAGCTGGGACTATGGGTACCACCATGCCCAGACTTAAGTCTTAGGAGAAGAGAATATTTTATTCTCAGCCCTTGTATAGAAGAAAGAAGTTTTGAAAAAAGCATGTACCTAACACTGTAGAGGGATAGACATTGTCTCAGGAAGCCCCTCAGGCCTCCAGCCCCTCCTTGTCCACAGCAGCTACCCATTTGGCCTTTTCCACAGCAGCTGACTCTTTTCTGAAAGGCGCTTCTCTGCAGGAAGTCAGGCAGGTGTCCTCTGCAATGAGGGGCTCTTGCTCCATTGAGTGATCCACACTGTGGTGCCTGCTGCAGTTCACGCCTTTGTTATGGGGGCATTGTGGCCACCATCTGCATACCCCCGTTGATCTTGTCTCTTGAAGACAGACATCGGGGCAGCTGCCTGTTTCTGCTGTTGCGAATGAAGCTTCTGGGAAGATTCTGTGGACATACATTGTCATTTCTCCATTGTCATTTCTCCACACCCAAGGGTGGAGAGGCCAGGTCAGAGGGAAGGGATGTGTTTGCATTGACAGCAGTCGCCGACCTTTTCCTCAGTGGGCGCTCTCTCCCTCCATGTGGACGAGGAGTCAGCTTTCCTCCTCCTTGCCAACTTGCTTGTTGAGTCTTTCTTATGTTAGGCAGTTTCGTGGAGGTCTGGTGAGTCTCGACACATGTACACACAGAGACATCTCCCTTCCCGAAGCTCCCATGTGCCCTTTCCTATCAGCCCCTGCCCCAGGGCAGCCATTACTGTGGGCCACATGGATGTGTGCCATAGGCGTGTATCTGGCTTATTTTACTCATCTTTTTTTTTCCATTTTGAGATCTGTAGACCCACATGCAATTGCAAGAAATAATACAGGTTACTCCTGTATGTCCTCTGCTGGGGTGGAGGGTTTTTCCTCTCCAAAACTCATAAAGAAGTTTAATTGCCATTGTAATGGTATTGAGAGTGGGGGGCCCTAGGAGGTGATGAGGCCATGAGGGTTCCTCCCTTGTGGTTTGGGTTGGTGCTGTTAGGAAAAATGCAGGTCTCTAGCTGAGGTGACATAGCAAGTCCTCGTCTCTACAAAAACCATTTTTACCAAATCAGCCAGGCGTGGTGCATGAGCCTGTGTTCCCAACTACTTGGGAGGCAAAGGCAGAAGGGTCGTCTTATCCCAGGAGGTGGAGGCTGCAATGAGCTGTGAGTGTTCCACTGCACTCCCACCTGGGTGACAGAGAGACCCCCCCAACTGAAAAAAAAGAAAAGAAAAAGGCAGGTTGGCTCCTCTCTTGCCCTCTTTCCCTTCCACCTTCCACATGTTATGATGTAGTAAGGAGGCCATCACCAGATGCTGGCACCTTGATGTTCGACTTCCCAGCCTCCAGAGTCATGAGAAATATATTCTGTTGCTTATAACATACCCCGGTTGGTGGTGTTCTCTTATATGGCACAGCATGGACTAAGCCACCCTTATGCAGTCTGCCCAATGGTGACGTCTTGCAAATTGTAGTCATAGTGCCACAACCAGCATGTGATGCTGATGCAGTACATTGGCCTCATTCCGATTGCTCCATCTTACTTGTGCTTGTGTGAGCTTAGTTTTATGCATTTAGCACCTGGGTAGGTACTCAGCCCACACACCTCAGTCTGAACAGCTGCATCACCACAAGCCCCCTCGTGTGGCTTCCTCCCAGCCCCATCCCTGCCGCTACCAGTTTGCCCTCCAGCTCTTTGGTTCTCAGCATGTTTGCGAGTCTCTTTCTTGCTGCTGTACGCATCAATAAGTCACTCTTTTTACTGCCAAATCGTACTCTGTTGTCTGACTGTAACACAGTTTGCTTTTGCTTATTCATTCACCTGTTGATGGACATTTGGGTTATTTCCAGCTTATGGCTATTATGAATAAAGCTGCGGTGAACATTTTTGGGCCAGTTTTTGTGTGGATATCTGTTTTGTCTCCTTGTGGGTGAATATGCAGGCATGGGATCAAATCAGCCGGGCGTGGTGCATGCGCCTGTGTTCCCAGGTGCTAAATGCATAAGACACTGGGCTGTAGGGCAGTGTCTGTTTAACTTGAGAAGTTGTCAGACAGTTCCTCAGTGGGTGTGTGCGTTCATACTCGTACCAGCGGCACGTGCGTTCCCTTTGCTCTAGGTTCTCGCCGTCACTTGTTGTGGTTCATCTTTTAAATTGCGGCCATTACCCTTAACTGTACCCCACAATATCATAATAAAAATATTGATTAAAAAATAAATAAATAAAATAAATTGCAGCCATTCTGGTTAAATGGCATCACTCTAGGGCTTTTAATTGCATTTCTTTGATGGCTGATAATGTTGAGCTTATTTTCTTGTATTTTTTAGCCATCTACATATCTTTTTTTCTGAAGTGTCTTTTTGTCATGTATTCAGGTCTTTTTGTCATGTATTACTATTACTATTATTATTATTATTATTATTATTATTTGAGTCAGGGTCTCACTCTGTTGCCCAGACTGGAGTGCAGTGGCATGATCATGGCTGACTGCGGCCTCAACTTCCTGGGCTCAGGCAGTCCTCCTGCTTCAGCCTCCCAAGTAGCTGGGATTATAGATGTGTGCCACCACGCCTAAAAACTTTTAAAATTTTTTGTGGAGACAGGGTCTTGCAGTGTTGCCCAGAGTGGTCTCAAACTCCTAGGCGTAAGCAATCCTCTCACCTCAGACTCCCAAAGTGCTGGGATTATAGGCGTGAGCCACTGTGCCTGGCCTCCGCCATGTTTTAACTGGTTGACTTGTGTTGTGAGTTTTGAAATGTTGCCATGTGAGAGGGCATGTCCTGGTTTTAGTTATGATGAACATTTTTCATGTGCCTGTTTGACATCAACATGTCTTCTTTGGGGAAGTGTCTATGCCCTTTTTTTAATTACTGGGTTGTGAGAGTTCTTTATATATTCTGGTTACAACTCCATCAGGTTTATGTCTTACAAATATTTTCTCTCATTTCTTCACTTCACAGTGTGTTTTGAAGAGCATACATTTCTAATTTTACTGAAGTTCAATTTGTGAACTTTTTTTTAATGGTTCATGCTTTTTGGGTCCAACCTGAGAAATCTTCGCCTAGGTCACAAAGACTTTCTCCTGTGGTTGTTTTCTAGAAGTTTTATAGATTTAAGTGTAACAGTTAGCCTGTGATTCAGGTTGGCTTTTGCAGGGGGTATATAGTCTGCTGAGATTTAGTCTTACATGTGATGTTCACGGCCCTTGCCAAGAACTCTGTCTCTTATCCATTGATTTACCTTCCAACTAACTATATATATAAAACATTCAGGAGAAGTCTTGGAGGTTGTGAAAGCTTTTTGATAGTTATAGTAGACAAGGACACTTGATTTTAATGTGGATAAGAAACTTTAGAAATAGAGTAAATTTTAAACACTCATAAAGTGAGAAAGTAAAAATGTCTAGGCAAAGAACATCTATAAGCATTGTTCTGCATAATTAACTTTCTTGAGCTCTGTTTTATATGGGCTGGGGGATTCAGCAGAAGTTGAGGCATAATCTGCTTTTTAAAGTTAAGGTTGGGTCTGACCTGAGCCCTAGCCATGGGAGGGCAGAGTCTGTGTGTCCCTGCTTCCAGAACTTCTCCCTCAAGGCAAAGTCAGCCCAGTGGTTTTCCACTTTCTATGAGTCTAGAGTGTTCCAGAAGTCTCTGTTGTGTTGCTATTTGTGCATCAGCCTATACATAGACCTGTCGGGTGAGTGAGCATTTCTACAGGTACAGAATCTGTAGAAATGCTCTCAAATGCATGTGCGGCTTCAAGAATTGTTGCTTGGAGGCTGGGTATGGTAATCCCAGCACTTTGTGAGACTGAGACACGAGGATCGCTTGAGCCCATGAGTCTGAGATCAGACTGGGCAGCATAGTAAGACCTCATCGTCTCTACAAAAAAATACAAAAATTAGCCAGGTGTGGTGGTACGCATTTGTAATCCCAGCTACTTGGGAGGCCAAGGCAGGAGAATAGCTTGAGCCCAGGAGTTCGAAGCTGTAGTGAGCTATGATTGTGCCACTGCACTCTAGCCTGGGTGACAGGGGAAGACCCTGTCTCTAACAAACAAAATAATTGTAGTGTGGAGATGTTGAGAATCTCAACAGTGGAATCCTACAGGCCCTGGCATGAAGTTGACTCCCTTCTCTACCCTCCTCCTCATCCTCCTCCTGCTCTGTGATGCCAGTGGCCTCAATTCCTGGGCCCAGGCACCTTTCTTTCTCCTGTTCTGTCACCTGTTTAACCCACTTTGGAACCAACACTGCGTGATCTAGCGTAATCTTTTTTTGGGGGGGGAGTTAGAGTCTCACTCTGTCGTCCAGGCTTGAGTGCAATGGTATGCTCATGGCCACCACAACCTTTACCTGCAGGGCTCAGACAATCCTTCTGCCTCAGCCTTCCTAGTAGCTGGAACTACAGGTGTGTGCCACCACACTTGGCTAATTTTTCTTGATTTATTGCAGAGACGAGGTCCAAGCTGGTCTCAAACCCCTGGGCTCGGGTAATCCTCCCACCTCTACCTCTCAAAGTGCTGAGATTACAGACTTGAGCCACTGTGCCTGGCTAGCTTAATCTTTTGAAAAGTTGACTGATTTTCATGATAGTCTCTTTTCTGTGGGTCACATTTCAAAATGTCAGGCTATGTCATTTATAGGAAAAGGGAGAGCACTCTTTTCTGCTCTAGATACACCTTGACATTTAACTTTTAGCCCTTTGCAATTAGGTTTTGATGTTTTTGATGCTGTCTGCTTCCTTAATGAAAACGTAGTGACCTGGATGTGTCTCGCCTGCCCTACATGGGTGTGTGGTCACTCTCTGCTGTCATACTTGTGTGTGTGTCAGATGCCACAGATTCCGGGTTGGGCCCCAAAAGGAGCTGCTCATAGACTTTGCCCCTTTACAGGGGTGGGGGGTAGAATCTTCCTCTCGTGTTACCACAGCATCTGCAGCGTCTTTGCTTTTGCAGAGGAAGGTGTCCTTACTCCCCGTGGCTGGGAGACCTCCCCTGCAGTGGGGCCCATCTACCTGCAGACCCGCCTGTCTACTGCCCCCCCACTGTGGGCACAGCCTTAGGCATCCTGTTGAGGGGACATCAGGGTGTCTCCCCAGAGCCTCCCTAATCATGAAAGCAGATGACCTATGGCTAGATCACACACCAAGAAGGAAGCAAAATCAAGTGCTAGACACAGGGACCCCCATAGCAGAGGACCAGGTTAGTGGTGTCCTGGGGGGGACCTTGGGCTGCAGCAGGATCAGGGCGAGTAGATGGGCATCTGCTGGGAACCCGAGTGCACACCAGGAGAGGCATGGGGGCGTCCTTTGGGTGCAGTGTTCCAGAGGAAGATGTCCCAGGGGCATCTTGGGGACCCCGGAGTCCCAGAAGTGCAGGCCTGGGTCCAATGTCCACACTCTCCCAGACCCACGTGCCCAGTGTGGGGGGTGGAGTTGGAGTGTGGCACCCCTGCCTGCTGTGATCCGCTTGGAGTTGGCACTTAAGCCATATGGGCTCCAAACTTACCTCTCAGGATCACGTGACTGAGGGATGGCCATAGCTGCCCCATGGCCCCCTGGACTGCTTCCTCACAGAGAAAATAAAAATGCTTTTGGGGTCTTCCATGACACAGAACTCTAATCTGTCCACATGTGGATTCGTTGCAATGTAAACATTGCTTTCCATTTCCTGTTCTGTTTGCAGAATTTGCTTTTGACACCACTGTCCCTTGGTCCCTCTTTCTGACTTCAGCCAGGGTCTAGAGAGGCCTCAGCATGTCCTTCAGCATGTACCTTCCTCAGCATGCACCTGGGGTGGGTCTACCACTATGCTAACCTGCACGTGCTGCCTGTGAGGGGTACTTCTTACTGTGGCTGGCCCCATCTGGCTCCTTGAAGAGGCAGGAGGATTAAAAGTGGGGGCAACATCACCCAACACAGCCCATCTTGGGCACCTTTTTCCTTCCCTTTCTCATTTGAAGGATCACAGATGCTCAGAAGACAAGCTGTCTTCATCTGTTCTTGCTGCTATAACAAACACCTTAGACTAGGTAATTTATAAATAGTAGGAATCTTTTTTTTCAGTCGGGGTCTCACTCTGTCACCCAGGCTGGAGGGCAGTGGCACAATCATGGCTCATTGCCGCCTTGACCTCCTAGACTCAGGCGATTCTTCCACCTCAGCCTCCCGAGTAGCTGGGACTACCAGCATGCACAACCACGCCCAGCTAATTTTTAAATTTATTTTTGTAGGGGCGAGGTCTCGCTATGTTGCCTAGGCCAGACTCCAACTTCAAGGCTCAAACAGTCCTCCCACCTCAGCCTCCTAAAGTGCTGGGATTGCAGGTGTGAGCCACTGTGCCCAGGTTAAATAGTAGAAATAGATTTTCACAGTTCTGGGGGGCTAGGAAGTCCAGGATCAAGATGCCAGCAGATTGGGTGGGTGAGGGCTATTCTTAGTTTCCTAGGTAGCACAGGAGAAGGAAGGACCAGGCAGCTCTTGGAGGACTCTTCTACATAGGCACTGATCCTGTCCAAAGGATGGACCCAATCACTTCCCCAAGGGCTCCGCCCTTTGATACCACCACACTGGGGATGAAGCATCCCCCTGAATTTTGAAGGGATACAAACCTTCAGACTGTGGCGCCAGCTCTACTCCCACTTCTAAAAGTCAGTGCCAAAGTCAACTCAGAAACAAGCAGAGCCCACCGGGGTAGCAACCAACACCAGGGGCTTCAGCATTCTCATTAGTTTAGATTATTACAGAATATTTGTTGATGCTTCTGAGTAATTTGAATCCTTAGAATGGAGGGGTGACTTTGGCATTTTGTTTGA
Organism: Cephalopachus bancanus; assembly: GCA_027257055.1. NCBI lineage: Eukaryota > Metazoa > Chordata > Mammalia > Primates > Tarsiidae > Cephalopachus > Cephalopachus bancanus. The sequence continues at coordinate 3,270,657 of JAPVLO010000007.1, forward strand.
ACGGTATCATCCTTGTGTTAGAAGATGTCCCAAGTGTTATTTTCAGAAATTTGGGAAGTGGGTTGTCATGACCTATGTGCCTGGCAGGGAGACTCTGGAACTCTGGAAACCCTGACCCTTTTTGCAGGCACAAATCCAAGCATGTTGCCCTTTCCCCCACAGGCGGTATCTCCTGGGTGAGGGGACACTTTTCTGGGCTGCATCTCCTCGGCCTCTTGCGGCGTCACCGAGTGGCTGATGAGATGGGGTGGGAGTGGGGGCGCCCAGCCACAGGCCTGTACATGGAGGGCTTTGCTCAGAGGATGTAGGTGTTCCTCAATTTGTTGACTCTACACTTCCTGTCTTCCTCTCAGCCTCCGAGAGAGAGAGACCAGGCCAGCTTGAGACCCTGTGACAGCAGTGGTGGGTGATAGGGCAGCTGGCCTGGTGTTGGTGCCGTGTAGCCCCATGCTGTGGGTCATGTCCAAGGCTTGGGCACAGGGGGCTTAGCAGTAGGGAGGCAGTAGGGACCTGAGGGAGGTCCTGGACAAGGCTTTGCCCCTGCATCTAAAGGGCTTCCTCCCACGCCTGGACAACTTGAGCAGTCGGTGAGGTTCAGATGCAGAAGACAGCTCGGATGTCATCCATCTCGCTTTGCTTACTGATTTGCACACTACCCTTCTCTTTATAATTTTCCTTTCCCCCAAAGTATTTGTTTCTAAAAAGAAATCTTATCAGAAATTGTATCCTGGCTTATCTTGCTTGAACGCTCTTGGAATCTCATTGATCCCGAGGACAGGGAGCCTCGTAGCCCCAGGAGCCGTGCCCCGCTGGGACCCACAGGCTCTTCACATCTCCAGTGCCCTGGGGTCACAATCCGCCTTGGGTGGCCACCAGCACTGCTGGCCTGTGGCCTGTCTCCTTTACTCCTCTAAAGATTTCTTGATAATGGGCTCAGCCTTATAATAAATTAGGTATACTAATAACTATACTAACTTTATGATGTGCTTGATTACTTTAGGGCCAGTACCCTGGGTCATGCTTAGTGGCAGATGGAGCATGGACTTTGGGGTTGTCTCCTTCCATTTGTTGTGGAACTCTGCTTGACTGTGGGTCCGCACTGAAGCTCACCAGAGCTTGCTAACAGCCAGTTCGCTGACTGTGTTGAAGGTTTTGATTTGCTGATGATGGTTGTGGTTATACAGATTTGGTTTCCAATAACAGTGGTAACTTTTTTTTTTGAGTTGGGTCTCACTCTGTTGCCCAGGCTAGAGTGCAGTGGCATGCTCACTGCAGCCTGGACCTCCTGGGCTCAGACGGTCCTTCCGTCTTAGCTTCCCAAGTTGCTGGGACTATGGTCATATGCCACGATACACAACTAAGTTTTTAATTTTTTGTAGAGATGAGATTTTGCTGTTGCCCAGACTGGTCTCAAACTGGGCTAAAGCGATCCTTCTTCCTCAGCCTCCCAAAGTGCTGGCACGAGCCACTGCACCCGGCAGCAGTGTTAACTTTTCTATATTATAAATATCCTTTTGGGGATTTTTCAGTTACAAGATTTTAAAATTCCTTCAACGTGATCCTAGAGACTGTGGGCTTTTACTCACCATGTGCTATCTTCAGGGAGGGTGACCACCTTGTTTTTTGGATCCTCTTCATGATTTTGTCTTCACAGCCAGCACAAGTGGCTGGTGATGTAGACCATGTGGCCTGTGTAGTGGGCACCACCATCATCTCCTGGCTGCTGACCCAGTCCACCCTTGAACAATGACTGAGTCAGCAGAACCTGGTCACATTCTGTTTGAAACCCAGCCTTCAGCATTCCACATGGGTGGAATTCTTTCAGCCCACCCTGATTCCCATAATGTGACTTTCAACTTAAATTGTTAATATAATTCAAATTAAAATTTTGTTTTTAGGATCTGGTTTTTTTGTTTTAAGGCTGCTATGTACTGAATGTTTGTATCCCCCCAAATGTATATGTTGAAGCTCTAACTCCCAGAGTGGCTATATTTGGGGATGAGACTGTAAGAAAGTAACCAAGGTTAAATGAGGCCACGGGGCCCTGATCTGGGAGGATTCATGTCCTTATAAGAACAGGCATCAGAGCACCCAGTCCATGCTCCCAGACGCTGAGGAGAGGCCTGCGAGCTCACATAGAGAAGGCGACTGTCTGCAGGTCAGGAAGAGAGCCCTCACCAGACACCAGATCTGCTGGGACCTCAATCCTGAGCTTTCCAGTCTCCAGAACTGTGAAAAAATAAATTGTTGCTTGAGCCACCCAGTCTGTGGTATTCTCTTGTAGCAGTCCAAGCAGACTAAGACAAAGCCTTAATTAATTAGATAATTTTTGAATCGTAGTCTCACTCTTGCCCAGGCTGAAGTACAGTGGCATGATTGCACTGTAATCATGTAACCTCAACCTCCCGGGCTCAGGTGCTCCTTCTACCTCAGCCTCCCAAGTACTTGGGACTATAGGTGCATGCCACCATGCCTGGTTAATTTTTGTATTTTTTGTAGAGTCAAGGTTTTGCTACGTTTCTTAGGCTGGTCTCGAACTCCTGGCCTCAAGTGATCCTCCCACCTCGGCCTACCAAAGTGCTGGGACTACAGGCACGAGCCACCACACCCAGCCAAAGCCTTAATTTAAATTTTGATATAATCTTCATATTTAGTTTCTGGAAATGCAAAATTAATATGCTATAGCATTAAAGAATTGGCAGAAAAAGATAAAAAGGAAGATAGTTTGAAAAAATAAAAAACAGCACCCAGAAGCCTCCAAAAGAGGCCATACATAGCCTGAACAATCCCACAAGTGCTTCTGAAGGTTGCTGACTTGTGGAAGAGTCACATGCACACTCTGCCCCAGGATGTGCTGCCCTTGGAAGGTGATGGCTGGGCTCTGTCCTGCCCCCCACCCCGATCCCTAGACCCTGCTGCACTGCCCTGGGGGACCTCCATGCCATGCAGGACATGTGTGTTTTCATTCGTTGGTCGGTGGCCACATGTCCTGAAGGCACCTCTGCTTCCAGCTCCAAGTGCTGTCCCCACACCCTTTGTCTCTGTGGTTCTGATCCTGATTCCTGTCTGGAACCACAGCTGAAAGTGCATTCTCTTGCTGGGAGAAAATATTCGCAAACCACCTATCTGGTAAGGGATTGTTACCTAGATTATATAGAGAACTTCTAAAACTCAACCAGAACAACCCCATTCAAAAATGAACCAAGCAATTGAATAGACATGTCTCCAAAGAAGATGCACAAGTGGCCAGTAAGCATGTGAAGAGATGCTCAATGCTGCTGACCATCAGGAATGAGGTACCTGCCTGTATCTCTGGGCTCCAGTCCCTCCTGAGGTGGGACCGCCCTCCATCCCCCTGAGCCTGGCCATGCCTCCCCTGTCTGCATTTCACATCTTTGCCAGAGAGTCTTCCAGAAGCACATGGCATGCTTTTGCCCAGAGGGCCTGGTGATGCCCAATGGCCCTGGAGCAGCCTTCCCCTCCGGAGCACAGCTCTTGGCCAGCATTTCTCAGTGTTGCCCATCTGTCTACAGCAAGCCCCTTAGACGTCGTTTCCCAAGACCCCCACCTCAGGTGTCAAGCGTCTCTCCATTGATGTTCGCCATGCACCGTGAGGGACGCAGCTTGTGGGGTCTCCTGGGCTAGATGACGCCTGGGGCAGGTAGCGCCTTCTGTCCTCCTTTTTTCCTGAGGTGTCCCTCCTCCCGTCCTGGTGCTGCTGCCACCTTGACCTCGTGGGCCTGGGCGGGGTCAGGAGGCACAGAGTCAGCACTGGGACCCTGCTCTCCTTGCATTCCAGGTCCACCTGGGCACCACGACTTTGCAGAAGCCCTGAAACCTGTGGCAGATCTGAGGAGGTCTGGACATCACAGGTGCTCCTGGACTCACCACAGCCTCAACCTCCTGGGCTCAGGTGATCCTTTTGCCTCAGCTTTCCAAATTGTTGGAACTACGGATGCTTGCCACCATGCATGGCTAATTGTTGTATTTTTTGTAGAGACAAGGTTTCACAATGTTGCCCAAGGTGGTCTTGAGCTCCTGGCCTCAAGGATCCTTTTGCCTTGGCCTCTCAAAGTGCTGGGATTATAGGCATGAGCCATTGCATCCAGCCTCCCACTGGTTCTTTTGAAAAATTATTGCCTTGGCTGGACATGGTGGTTTACACGTATAATCCCAGCAGGATTATAGGCCGAGATGGGAGGATTGCTTGAGCCCAGGAATTCAAGACCAGTCTAGGCAACAGAGTGAGACCCCGTTCCCACAAAAAATTTTTAAAAAATTAGCTGGAAGGGCATCCCCCTGGGGTCCCCTCCCACTGTGGGAGCTTTTCTGTCCTCTCAATAAATCCTGCTTTTTCAAAAACCAAATAAATAAATAAATAAATTAGCTGGGTGTGGTGGCACATGTCTGTAGTCTCAGCTACTTGTAAGTCTGAGGCAGGAGGATCGCCTGAGGCCCAGAAGGTCAAGGCTGTAGTGAGCTGTGATTGCACCACTGCACTCCAGCCTGGGCATCAGAGTAAGACCCTGACTCACACACACAAAAATATTATCTTTAAGACTTTTTTCCACTTTTAATTATAAAAAATGTCACACGCTATGTGAAGGTCAAGTGAGCCCTCGATTTTCCCTCATTCAGCCTCAGTAATGAGCAGTCCCACCCTGTTTCTGTTCTGTCTAGTAGACTCAATACGGAGGGCTCTTTTTTTACATGACCACAACCACTTTAGAAAGTGGCAGTTCTTGAATGTCACCAGATGCCCCGTCGACGCCAAGTGTTCCTAGCCATGGCCCCAGCATCAGCGCAGTTGCTGCCATGTTGCGAAGTATCTCCCATGTTGGAGACATGTCTCCCTCCTACATCCCCTGGAACTGCAGAGCTAAGACTGAGTCAGGCTCCTGACTTCTTACCACGTCCAGTCCAAAGGCCTAGAGGACGGCATGTCACTTCTGTCACACAGGATGGCCCCCAGCCACATGGGCCGTGATTTCTACCTGGCTGCACCTCCTCCTGCTATAGCGTCCTGAGCCCCACATCCTCCCTGCCTCCCGCTACAGCCTCCTGAGCCCCACACCCTCCCAGCCTCCCTCTACAGCCTCCTGTGCCCTGTGTCCTCCCTGCCTCCCACTACAGCCACCCGTGCCCTGTGCCCTCCCTACCTCCTGCATCCTCTTCCAGGACAGCTCTAGGAGAGAAAAGAGTGTGGGTGCCGCCCATCCCTGGGCCAGCCTAGTGCACACAGTGGCTGGGTTCTTCCCTCCTGGCCCCCCCCACCGGCCCTGGCTCTGCTTCAGGAATGTCCTGCCTATTCCTCTGTCTCCCCATTCCTCTGTTTCCCACATTTCTGAGCTCCAAGGTCCCTGCAGCCGCAGCCCTCCTCTACCCCCCGCTGGGCTCCTGGCTGTGACTGTACGTTCTAGGGTCTTCTCTCTCCCTGTGTGTCTCCCCGCCAGAGGGAAGCTACTCCTTCAAGCCTTGACTGGCCCGGGCGCAATGCTCACCAGAATTCGTTGAATTAGTGACTCAAGGTCATCGCCTCTTTTTTTAAGTAGCAACTTTATTGAGAGATGGTTCACATACCATTCACCCATTTAAAGTGTGTGATTCAGAGGCTTTTAGTGTATCCACAGAGTGGGGCAGCCTGCGCCACGGCCATTAGACTGTCTTCATCAGCTCAGGAGGAGACTGCAAACCTCTCAGCGCCTGCCCAAGCTCCTCCCCCAGCCCCGGCAGCCACTCATCTTTCTGTCTCTGTGGATGTGCCAAATCTGGACATTCAGTAAATGTGAAATAATATTATGGGTGGCCTTTTGTGTCTGGTTCCTTCCACTGAGTGTGTTTTCAAGGTTCATTCCACTGTAGCCTGTGGCATAGCTTTGTGCCTCTGAGTCATAGGCCACTGTGTGGATGGACTATGTGGTGTCTATCTGTCATCCGTCGATAGGCACTGAGCTGTGCCACTTTTTGCCTGATATGAATAATGTTACCACAAACACTCACATTCAAGCTTTTGTGTGGACGTGTGTTAATTCCCCTGGTTGTATGTCCACATGTAGAATTGCTGGTCCACACAGTGACTCTGTAATTAATGTTTTGAGGGACTGCCACCCTGACACACAAACACTCAGCAACACTGTTCACATTCTCACCAGTCGGGCATGAGGGTCCACAACCCACCAGCATCATCAGCACCTGACTGTCCCCTCGCTGTCCTAGTGGGTGTGAGGCGGAATTGTGCTTGGTTGTTTGTTGACCAGTGATGTTGAGCATCCTTCTGAGTGTGTCTTCTCTGGAGATGTCTAGTCAGACCTCTGCCCCGTATGAAGCTGGGTCACAGCATGATCTTTTTATCATGGGATATGTAACCTAAACACACTTTTCCCATTCTGTGATTGTCTCCATCTCCATGGTCGTCCAGCCTTGATGAAGTCCAGGTCTCCATTCTGTTGTTGTGCCTTCTGTGTCATATCCAAGAACCTGTGACCCATCTCAGATCACACAGGTCTTCTTCTGAGAGTCTGTAGTTTTAGCCCTAACATTTGGGTCACTGATCCCCTTGAATGTCTCCTGTCTGGGAGGTGGGGCCCTGCAGCCCTGAGAGCCTTTTTCTCTCACACCTCAGCCCTGAAGCACCCTCCTTAGGGTGGGCAACCCACATGGTTCTGAGTTGAGCTGTCATCTGTGACTTCGTTGCTGTCCTGGGGTGTGTTGTGACTTGGGTGGGCAGGACAGGAGAGGACAGGACCAGCCGGGGCTACCATGTTGCTCTGGGCAGGTGCTCTGGCTTCCAGGACCAGGCCGGGCTTTCCAAGGCTGGACAGCAGGTAGCGGGACTGTCAGGAAGTTCATTGCCCTCCTTCTCCTAAACCTGCCCTGGGTTAGTCTCTAAACGGCTCTTGTGTTTCCTGTGTGTCATCTCTCCCCAGGTGCAGACCTGACCGTCACTGAAGCCAGCAGCTCCGACAGCCGAGGAGAGAGGGCTGAGCTCTACGCACACGTCGAGGAGGGGCTCCTGGGGGGAGAGGCCAGCTACCTGGGCCCACCCCTCACCCCGGAGAAGGACGATGCTCTGCACCAGGTGACCGCCGTGGCCAACCTGCGCGCAGCGCTCATGAGTAAGAACAGCCTGCTGTCCCTCAAGGCCGACGTGCTGGGGGACGATGGCCCCCTGCTGTTCGAGTACCTGCCCAAAGGTGCCCACTCGCTGTCGCGTAAGTGCAGGCCCTGGCGGGTCGCTCTGCTTTGCTTTGGTTTTGATGGTTAAGAGTTTTGAGTCTCGGACTGAGGATGGGATGGTGTGGACGGCAGCTGCCTTCTGACCTCCCACCTTCAGGAGGGGTAAGGCTGTGTCCCAGCCTAAATTGGCCTCTCAGGTTACACAGGCACCGCCGGGTCACAGGGGCACTGCCGGGCGCTTGTCTTAGATCGAGGAGGGAGTTTATGTAGTTGTCAGGGCAACAGGAGGGGTCAGTCAGATACTCCTGGGATGGATTCATTCTGGAACTTGAGGCATCTCACACTAAAACCTGAAACTTGCACACGAGTAATAGACCTGGATCCCTAGCCTCATCTGAGTCACAGAGGCTTGGCAGGGAGGCACAGGGTCTTTGTGTACCCAAGACGGGATCCAGCTCCTTCTGGCCGTTCCTCTGTTCTACCTTTGTGCCGGGCTGCCCTGCATGGGGAGACGGAGGAGCCTTGAGCTGATGGGGAGAGTCAGATCATCTCTCCATACCTGTTTTCGCCAGACCACGTGGGGCACACGTGCATATTTACACGGAGCTGCGTGTTGTGTTTAGAGTGTGTCTCTGGCCGAATTCCAAATGCTGAATCTCCGCCATGGGTCCATGGGTGTGGCTCTTACTGCTGGCGGACTCAACCAGATTCCTCTTCTGGCAGGACAGGAAAACAGTCAACTTTCAGTGTTAAAACCCTCCAGGGGCTGCTTGGTGCGAGCAGCCTTCTGTGGTCATGCACTCATCATGGCTGTGGTGGCCATTGTGGGCCTGGGTGCGGTGTACACTCGGCATTTGGTATGAGCTGGTGCTCAGCCAAGCATGGGGAGGAGGCAGGTCCATTTCTCTCCATGGGAGAGGGGCATCCCCAAACAGGCAGTGCTGAGTTGGAGGTGTGAGAGGCCCCATTCTGGGTGGTCAGGGTCCGAGTATGTGTGATGAATGGTGCTGACCTGTCGGTCCCTGACGACTGAATGAAGTGAGGGAAAGCTTACCAGCTGTCCTTGACATTGGGGATTTGGGGAGCATGTCTGTGTTAATTTTTACACTGCTTTAAAAACAATACTTTTATAACTTTGTTTTCATACACACACAATATTCTCTGGGCTTTTGGGTTGCATGAGTAGTGATGCGAACTGTGGTGGCTAATAAACACTGCCAGTGGAAAATCATGTCGGCGTTCTCTTTATTTCCATGAACTTACTCAAGCACCACTGCAGGTGATGGGACTTGAGGCACAGAGTCAGACCTGGGCTCAGCATCTCACAGGCGGTAGCAAGCATTGACCGTTGGGCTCGTGTTATAAACGTTTTTAGGTCTCAGTTTACACATCTGAAAAATGGGGGTGAGTAGCACCACTGACACAGCTGCTGTGACTTTAAAACAAAGTAGAATTTTGAAAACATCAGACACATTGCAGGTAGAGTGTGTGCAATCGATGCTCCAACACACTGGTCCCTGTCCCCTCTCCAGTGTGAAAGTGTCCTTGTTGGCAGAAATTTCCAGGTTCATCAGGACCCCAGGGTGTTGGGACGGTCAGAGAGACGGTGACAGGACATGGGGCCTCTGAAATTCAGGGTAGGAGTGTCCACTGTTGGAGGGGATGGCGGTCGGGCTCTGGGTAGCAGGTGTGTGGGCTGGGATGTGGCTGATATGTGCCCTCGAGGTGCAATGGGGCCCCTCACTCCTCACCACCTCACTGTGATCACCCTTCCACATTGCAAGGATCAGACATCAGCCTTTTTGGATGCTCTTGCACTGTAGGGCAGGGGCCCTTATGACATTCAGGTACTCCATTGTCCCAGATGAGGCCCATCTGGCTTTGTTGTTGGGAATGACTTTGGAATGGGGAGAAATGATTTGCTGTGCTTTTTCTCTGTGTCTGGTTCTGCAGCCTTCCCCTCAGTGTGAACCCTGTCCCAGAGGCCTCCTGTGAGGTTGCTCCAGGAACCAGGCAGCAGATGGGGTCAGAGGGTGCATCTGGCTCAAAGGCATGTGTCCCACCCCTATGGCCCAGCAGGGGCCTAGTGCTGTGTAAACTCCACTCCAGTCTCAGCTGCCCTGGGCAGTCTCTACCCTCTCCCACCCTCTGAGGTCCTCCATCCTGTCCCACCCCCAGGAGGGGCTGGGCTGTCACCCCTGCCTCCACACCCCTTGCAGGGTGGCAAGGTTGTGAGGTTGTGAGGGTGGTGGCTGCCCCTTGGGTCCGGGCCTCACATAGTGGTTTTTTTTTCTCAGATCTTTCTCTCCTGGGTGGGTCATGGCCTACTCTGTGCTTAGTACATCTTGGAACTGTGTTCAGGTGGCAGCCCCTGCACTCTGGCATGGTTTGCAGCATGACCACTCATTGCTGTGGTCGCTCACGTCTCGCTGCACTTGGGGTGGCAGGGAGCTGAGGTTGGAGTCCCATCTTCATCTATTTTTAGTGCACCTGTGACTAGTTCCAGGTGAACACAGCAAGTGGGCTTTTGTTATTTCTATTCTGTTTTAGCATCCTAAATTTTCTACTTTTCTCATAAGAATTTACGCTTTTGTTTTCCATAAATAAGGTCTAGAGGTTGGCAGCTCCTCTCACTGGTTGGGCTGGGAGCTAGATGACTTAGGCTGCATGTAGGGATCCAGATCCCTGCCCAGCGGGCAGAGAGGCTGTAGAACTTGGTGGGGGAATGGACTATTTTAAAACTATTTTTCCCTTTTTTTACATTTTTTGTAGAGACAGGGTCTTGCTGTGTTGCCCAGACTGGTCTTAAACTCCTAGCCTCAGTAACCCTCCTGTCTCAGCCTTCCAAAGCACTGGCGTTACAGGTGTGAGCCACTGAGCCCAGCCGCTAAAACATTTTCTGACACTCTGAGTGACATCAATCTGTTTCTGGGCATCCACTGAAGTGAAAAATAGAAACAGCTGAGAAAAATACCCTTTATTTTACAAAATATTTGACCCCTACTTTAGGTACCTCTTCCCAAGTGATGGTCCTGACCCTTCTTGAGATGTGGACTGGCACCGGCGCCCGCATCCCAGTGGCTGTATGGAGCTGATGTGTGATCAGACAGCCCCGTTGGCAGGCCCTGCCTTTGGGTCACTTGCTGTGGGTCATCGTCCTATACCATGGCACGCGTACCGACGCGCCACACAGTCTGCCGGCCCTTTTGTGTGTGGACTTGTTGGGGGACTCAGCTCTGAGTCCTTGCTGTTTGTGGACTGAGGGGTTCATTCACAGGTGCTTCTAAATGCTTGAGGAAGGCCCACAGGCCTCGGCATACCGCCTCTCCTCTTTCTCTCCAGAGCGCTCTTGGTGTGTGTGCATATCCGCTGCTCTTGGTGGGGCCCGGGCTACACTGTGTGGGGCAAGGGCTGAGCCAGACAAGTGGGACACTCCTGTGCAGCCATCTGTGGTGTGGCCTCCTTGCCCTGCAGTTCTGGAAACACCCCTGAGCCCAGGTGCCCACAAGCTTTCGTGCCATGTCCTCCAGGGCAGTCACACTGTGCACCTGGGAGACACCATGTACCCACTGAGGAGTGAAGACAGCCTCCATCAGGTGGGCCTTTGTACCTTCCTTCCCACTGTTCTCCCAGGGGTGCCCTGGAAATGGGGCTTGGAAGGTGGTAAGACCCCCGCTGCGGGTCTGGGGCCCATGGTCCTGGGCTGGCCTGGCCCTGTGTTCGGGCTTTGCTGTGTGTCATGCCTCATGACCTCTACGTGCTAGTTGCCAGTGACTGGCGTTTTCATCAGTGTTATCTCTGGCATGCCCCATCAAGCACACATCCCAGTGACATGTGTGGCATTGAGAAACCAGACAGCAATGCCAGCATCCTCAGCGAAGTGTCCAATGGGGCTTTGTGGTATGGGGGTGTGGTGTGGGGACTCCAGCCTGGCCTGGTCCTCCTTGGTCACGAACTCACTGTGGTGGTATAACCGCAGTCTAGTCATGGCAATTGTAAACAAGAATGAGATTGTAGTAACCGAGTTTTAAATTTAGAGAACCGGTAAATATGCAGGCAGTGTGCCAACAGTATGCAGCAGCCGACACTCGGAGGGACTTTCAGGAAGGATCTGGAACATTCCAGAAAAACTGAAATGGCTTACTTGTTTTTCTAGGACTAATAGCATTGGCTTGGCTGTTAAGCTTAACAGCTGGTGGTTCCCTTTCTAGATCATCAGTCTTTTGACTTCACCGTAAGAGGACTTTGCATATTGCTCATTTGGATTCCATTTAATTTGCCTCTCTCTTACTTTTGTTACTTTTCCACAGCTGGCTAACATCCGCCGTTCATAGTCAGGGTTCACCAAACAGGAACCATGGAAAGTGTCATTTTTGGCTCAGAACATGGCTGTTTTCGAGTTGTTTGTGGGTGACACTGAGCTGTGGTGGGTGGTGCATGCACCGCTTTCAAGGGCCGGGAAGTGTCACCATAGAACACAGGGACTGTGGAACAAGCTGCAAGAGAACCAGCCAGCTGGCACAGAGGGCTGAGCCCCCAAGAGGCTGTGGCGCCACTCAACACAGTGATACCAAAAGCGTGGGGCACACCATCCTAAGGAAAGAGTCAAGATCCCCACCCTTCCTACGGGGGCACATGCCAAGTTCCCACCGGTTCTCTCGGGGAGGGACACTTCCCCATCGCAGCTATTGGTGGCATTGGCTGTGGTCCAGGCACCTTGTGGAGAAGAATTGTGGCTGCTCTTGCTTTGGTTGCGGCTTAGAGACTCTTCTCCATGGTATTTAGAAAAGGAACCAAGGACTCCAACTCGATGCTGGAACTTTAAACTGTTTCTGAGTAAGAGGTGCCGCTGGTGGGAATGTTTCTGCACTTCCAGAGGAACATCCGGGCGGGCGCTGGCCACAGGTGGTGTCTCATGGGGTGCGTACTCTGCTTCCTGTGCCAACACCGTGTTGCTCCTGGGAGAGGGACCCTGCCCCAGACGAGTCATGTGCGGAGACCCTGGCGTTGGGGTTGGCACCCACACATCTGCCGCCAGCAAGACCCTGGCATCACCACCACTGCGCACCGCTCCCTGGGAAGATCGACGGTGCTTCCGGAACTCTCTAAAGCCCCACGGTGGCTGTGCGTTCCGGGGGTGAGACTCCTTTCCTGTGTTCCCAGGGCCCGAGTCACTCATGGGGGACCCTGGTAGCAGAGTGGAAGGCCCTCCACCCGCCTTCCCCAGAGCCACGGGATGGTCTCTGGGGACCCGCCAGACCCAGCCTGGGGCGTTCTTGCCACCTCCCACAACCCAGGTAAGACACGAAGGCGGCCAGCCACGTGGGGCAGCCAGGCCAATGTGTGGGCACACTGTGCCTGTGACATCATGTGCCAGTGGCTGTGTCCAGGTGAGCCTGGAGCCTCTGCTAAGGTTCTTGGCGCCTGTCTCTCCTCTTCCAACTCAGCCAGTTGCAGGGAAAGCCCATCTTGGCCTCTGACAGCATCAGCCTTTGCAGCAATAGCTGACCCATTCCCACAGCACCGTGTTGTGTGACATTCAAGTGGTTTTTATATTTAAATTAAAATGTTTCTCTGAACTTTCCTTGAGGAGTTTTTACCCTAATGTAAAGACATCTGATTTGTGTGGCAGTTGAGTAAAAACACTGTTTCCCAGAACTGAGTGCTGGTCTCGGGCTGGGCTGCCCCACACCAGGTCACTGTGTGCATCTGGCCATCCCTGACTCGGAGACCACTGCCCCAGCCCGAGCCCCACAGGGTGCGGACGGGAGACAGGTTCTCCTTCCCGTTCCCAGGGAGCAGGGCTGCTTATCTAAAGAAATGTCTCTGAGGCTCAGTTACCTCCCTGAAAAAAAAGATTCTTTAGAAAAAGCTGAACCACATATTTTAGATTTTGAAGTTAATTTGCTCTTCCTACGAGTCATTTCTAACAGGACAGTTTTGGTGGGGGGGGGTGTTGGTGTTCTGTTCATGCAGATTTCTCTTCTGCATGTCTGTTCATTGAGAATTAATTATAGCTTTCCTTTCCAGATGGCCGAGACGGGTTGTCTTAGTAGCGATTGGACAGTGTCCCAGGTGAGTAAGAGGCGACAGAACATGTCGGCTCTAGAAGTCTTGCCTGATTTTATCCCGTCCCACGTCTGTAACTCATCTGTCTCTGGTTCTAGATTGACACCTCGTGGCGTGGCGTCCTGGGCTGAGCTGTCCTCTTCTGTTGCTGGCTTGAGCTGGCATCTGGGTGGCTTTCTGCAGGGGCTGTGGCCTGTCCAGGATACCCAAGGAGGCCTGGATGGACTCACCCAGCCCAGGGTGGCCAGTGCTGGGGCGGCCTGGCCTGGCCTAAAGCTCCTTGAGTGCAACAGCTGTACTTGAAGTCAGTGAAGGAGCCCACAAAGAAAATGTCCCCGTGGAAACAGAAGGACGGCTCTCCTGCTTGCCATGGCTTGGGACAGAACTGACTGGGTGCCTTTTGTCCACATTGGAGCCAGCATTCCCTCTTCCTTGATACCGCTGCCGGGCTTTGGTGTTCAGGTCCAGGTGGCATCTGGGTCAGCCTGCCCAGGTGTAAGAACATTCAAGTGTGTAGATGCAGGCAGGGAACTGGGTGACTGGAAGGCCATGTCGGGGCAGGAATGGCCTGTGGGGAACTGGGACTGGGGGCCAGTGTGTATCATAACTGTAGTCACTTCTCAAATCCTCTGCCAGTTGCCAGGTGAAGGCATTCCAGCATCCGGCCAGCCAATGGGCAGGTGGGCCACCATCCACTGGGAGTGCAGCCAAGTGGCTCTGACCCAGTCACTCTCTAGAAAGAGCTGAGTGACAAAGTCTGCCTGACGTCCTTGGTGTATGTGCTTGTGTGTGCATGTCCCACCAAGTGTTGATACAGAATTACCAAAAACCACGCTTCTTTTCAGAAAGAATGCCTGGTGTTTGCCATGGGCTGTCTTTGTTGGACGCGTTGGGTTCAGTGTCAGCTTGTTAATTCACAGCAGGTGGCTGTGGGCTTGGTGGGCTCCAGGGACCTGGGGCAAGCACAGGTGGGCCCAGGAGGGAGACAGACACCCTCGTTCCATTACAGGCGGGTCTGGGTTAATCGAATGTGCCATCTAGTAGAGTGGGCAGGTGTCTGGGAAAGGTGCTTCTGGATGGGATACCCTTCTCCACAACCTAGAGGGCAGCCCTGGCTCCCTCCCAGGCCAGCCCCACATCACCACAACCTGCCCCGTTTTCCAGTGCCTGCCAGTTGGTAAAATCTTTATGATCATGAAGTGAGTTTCTGAAGGTGGAGAAAAGTTAGGGTTTTAGGGAGACTCAGGATATTGTTCCCAAAGGTGACCGCACTCTGTAGTGGTGTCTGCATGAGTCAGAAGACCAGTCAACCCAGGTCAACCCCTTCTGAGCCAACAGAGACCTTGTTAGTTTATGTAAGTGCCTATTTGAGCTTGAATGTCATTTCCAGAGAAAAAGCAGCTTTTCTTTTCTTTTGCATTGGTCATAATGGGACCTTTCAGCTGTTAGGTCTCAAAGGTTATTTGTCCAAACCTGGTCACGGTAACAGGAGAAACACATGGCACCTGGTGTGTGATGGTTCCACGTACGGGTTCTGCGTTTGTGGGCTAGGGGTGCCGTGCACTGTTAACGAGAGAGAGACATCAGAGGCCATATAGCTGCTGTGCCTTTTGTGTCCCAGGGTGGGTGGCAGGTGGGTCCAACAGGGAGAGTTGTCGTTTTGGGTATCAACAAGGAGGGCTGTGTTGTGGAGGTTCTCTTGGTGCTGTTGTGCTGAAATGGTTTGGTTAAATTTTGAAAACAATTAAAAAATTGTAGATAAGTTCTATGGAACCTGAAAGAACTGGGCTCATGGCAGACGGTAAGATGATAAAGAGTGTGAGAAGCATTTTGAGGATGGACATTGTCTGATTTCATTCTTACCTCTAACATTGTTTCCCCTAAAACTGCATGGGCACCCAACAAAGGAAATTTTCAGCAAGTTCATTTAAATACTTTATCTCTTATATTTTGTTAAACTTTCTGTTGAAATACTTCATTGAAATACTGTGGCCTGTAAACCCAGCACTTTGGGAAGCCGAGGCAAGAGGATTGCTGAGCTCAGGGGTTCAAGACCATCTGGGCAACTTAGTGAGACCTCATCTCTACAATAAATCAAAAAATAAGTTAGGCATGGTAATGCGCACCTGTAGTTCCAGCTACTTGGAAGGCTAAGGTGGAAGGATAGACTGAACCCAGCAGGTTGAGGCTGCAATGGCTGTGAGCATGTCACTGCACTCCAGCCTGGGCTATGGGTGATGGAGTGAGACTCCAACTCAAAAAAAAAAAGAAAAGAAAAGAAAGAAATACTGTGGCTTGGGGGTTGATTACAAAGAGTTTTTTAAATGTATCAATATGTAACAATCTTCCTTGAAAAAGAATTTCATAATAAAAGGTCGATTTTTTCATTAGGTATATTTACAGCCACAAAACTTGTTCTATGTCTACAAATTCATTTTGGGCTTCTTGGCATATTTAATTTACCGTTTTCACAAAATATGAATGGGTGGCTTCAGAAACTTGGCTATCAGTCAGTACAACAGTAACTGGGTGTCTGTGTGTGTGTTTATAGAAAGTAAGACTTCCACTCACTTGGGGAATATTAACTTATTAATTTTGACTACATTTAAAATAAATAATGCAGGCCGGGCTCGGTGGCTCAGCCTGTAATCCCAGTACTTTGGGAGGCCAAGACGAATGGATTGCCTGAGCCTGTGGGCTCAAGACCAACCTGGGCAACCTGATGAGACTTCGTCTCTACAATAAATCAAAAATTGACTGGATGCAGTAGCATGCACCTGTAGTTCCAGGTACTTGGAAGGCTGAGGTCAAAGGATCACCTGAGCCCAGCAGATTGATACTTGGGTAGCCATGAACATGTCACTGCACTCTAGTCTGGGGGACAGAGTGAGATTTCAACTCAAAATAAAAATTTTTTTAATAAAATAAATAATGCAGCTTGGTGGCTCACACCTATAATCCCAGCACTTTAGGAGGCCAAGGTAGGAGGATTGCATGAGCCCAGAAGTTTTAGACCAGAATGGGCAGCATAGCAGGACCTCATCTCTACAAAAAAAAAAAAAAATTTTTCATCTGAGTGCCGGTATAGTCCCAGCTGCTCAGAAGGCTGAGGCAGAAGGATTACCTGAGCCCAGAAGATCGAGACTTCAGTGAGCCATGATCGTGCCACTGCACTGGGCAACAGAGTGAGATCCTGACCCCCCGCAAAAATATATATGTGTGTGTGTGTGTGTGTGTGTGTGTGTCCTGATTATTGTCAGGTGCTAAGGAAAAGGCATTAATTAATTATTTAATTAATTTTTTTATTTTTCTGAGTTGGAGTTTCACTCTTGTCTCCCAGGCTGGAGTACAGTGCCACGCTCACGGCCACCGCAGCCTCGACCTGCTGGGCTCTGGTGATCCTTCCATTTCAGCCTTCCAAGTAGCTGGAACTACAGATGCACACCACTATGCCTGGCTAGTTTTTTGTGATTTTATTGTAGAGATGAGGTATCACCAAATTGCCCAGGTTGGTCTCAGACCCCTGGGCTCAGGCAATCCTCTTGCCTTGGCTTCCCAAAGTGCTGGGATTACAGGTTGAGCCACTGCACCTGACCGCATTAATATATTTTAAGGAGGATTTGTTTTGAAGAAAACTTTTTAAACTTCCAGTTTCAGCCATGACTAACTTGTTTTGAAAACTATTTGAAAGGCTTGACAAAACAAAAACCAAAACAAGAAACCACATGCATGTGCATGTGCACACGCAAACGTGCACGTGTGTGTGTGTGCACGCGCGTGCGCACACACACACACACACACACACACACACACCCTGAAGGGTGACCAGTACAGGACAAAGGCTGTGGTCCCTGAGGCAGGGAAGGACAAAGACAAGCTGCACCTCACCCCACCTGTGTCTCTGGCGTTTTTTCGAAACTGTAGAGCAGGAAACAGAAGCTAAGCAGAAAGCAGCTGTATTTTTGTGCTATGGGTATGGAGGTTGTTCATCAAGGCAGCCAGAATAGCTGGGACTTGAGGGACAAAATCTCAAAAAGCAAGAAACCAGAGAGAAAGAGCCCCTAAATCTTCAGACAAACCCTCTAGCCTCTGAAACACATCACACACACACACACACACACACACACACACACACACACACACACACACACACACAGAGCAACACTGTGAGAATCCCAGCAGGAACAGCACTGGGCAGAGGCTATATTGCACAGCTGAAGTCTACACAGTGGTGCTCACTAGGACACAAGATGGGAGCCAAGCCCAGGCAAGGGGAAGGGAGGGAAACATCCTAGGTTTAAGATGAGACCCCAGGCCGGGCTCGATGGCTCAGGCTGTAATCCCAGAGCTTTGGGAGGCTGAGGTGAGTGGATTGCCTGAGTATGTTGGTTTGAGACCCGCCTGGGCAACTTGGCGAGACCTCGTCTCTACAATAAATAAATAAATAAATAAATAAATAAATAAATAAATAAATAAATAAGCCGGGCATGGTAGCACATGCCTATGTTTCTGGCTACTTGGAAGACTGAGGCGGAAGGATCGCCAGAGCCCAGCAAGCCAAGGCTGTGGTGGCTGGGAGCATGCCACTGCACTCCAGTCTGGGTGAAAGAGTGAGACTCCAACTCAAAAAAAAAAGAAAGAAAGAAAAGAAAAGATGAGACCCCAGAGGGACCACACTCCCTGGGACTACAACAAAGTAAGTCTCACTCCCTGGGACTACCCAAAACCTGAATAAGAGCAGCACTAAAAACTAAAATGAAGCCTCTACAAGGACAATGCAATTCTCCAGAATCTGTCTGTTTGCCAGAGATAAAAACATATCACAGCCTTAACTATCTTTGGAAAAAGGTGACATTGTCCGAAGTGTATCTACTCTTCATTCACCATATCTACCATCTAATAGGAAGTTACATTGTGTGCCAAATGACAGGACTAAATGACTAAAACCAACCTGGAAACACAGATATTGCAGTTAATCAGACAGAGACTCAATGATATCTATAGCTAACATATTCAAGAAAATTGAGCACATGATGGACAAACTAGATTAAAAACATGTAGACTTTTAAGAGAATTAGAATGTACAAAAAAGAATCAAGTGGAAACTTTGGAACTGAAAATACAATATCTGAAATTAGGACTTCTCTGGATAGGCCAGTAGCGGTTGGTGACAGAATAGAAGGTGGGGTCAGAGAACTGGAAGGTAGATCCATAGGAAATACTTATGCTACAGCTCAGAGGGTAACAAAAAGAATGGGGGACAAGGCAAAGAGACATGTGGAACTCCTTGAAAATGTTTAATGTATGTGTATTGAAGTTCTAGAATGGGAGAGGAGAGAATATGAAGCAGACACAATATCTAAAGAGACAGTAGCTAAGAGTGTTCCAAAACTGATGAAAGACATTATCCCACAAATTCAGGAATCTCAGTGAACTCAACGCAGAATGAATACCAAACCAACTAAAACAACAACAAGCTGGGCTTGGTGGCTCAGCCTGTAATCCTGCGCCTTTGGGAGGCGGAGGTGAGTGGATTTGCCTGAGCCCGTGGGTTCAAGACCCGCCTGGGCAGGCGAGACCTCATCTCTACAATAAATCAAAAAATTAGCTGGGCGTGGTAGGGCATGCCTGTAATTCTGGCTACTCGGAAGGATGAGGCGGAGGGATCGCTGGAGCCCAGTGGGTCAAGGCTGCAGTGGATGAGAGCGGCCACTGCACTCCAGTCTGGGTGACAGAGTGAGACTCCAACTCAAAAAAAGAAAAACAACAACAACAACAACAAAAATGTAGGCACATTATAGTGAAACTGTTGAAAACCAAAAACACAAAGAAATCTTAAAACCAGCCAGAGAAAAAATGCTTAATATTTAGAGGGGCAAAAACAAGACTAATGACTGACTTTTCAACAGAAACTAGCAGACAATGAATGACATCTTCGAGATGCTTGAAGGAAAAAGTTGGTAACCAGAAATTCTATACCCAGCAAAAACATTCTTTCCAATATAAGGCTATAGAAAACATGACCAAGAAAAGTCACTGCCAGATGGCAAGAAGTATGAAAAAGTGTCTTTCAGGCTAAAGAAAAAGTGTCCCAGATGAAAGCACAGAAATGAAGGAATAAAAAGTTCCGAAAGGGTAACTCTGGGGGTAATGTAAAAGAAACTTGAATGTTTAAAGTAACATGTATACTCTTTGTAGGGTTTTAACATAATTAGGAGTAAAATATATAGCATGTAGTAATAGCATGCAGGGGTGGGGGATAGATGAGGGTTAACTGTTGTGTGGTTCTTGCATCTTTTGCATAGTGACCATGATTTGTGACTAAAGTCAGGCATGGTGGCTCACGCCTGTAACACCAGCACTTTGAAAGACCAAGGTGGAAGGATTACTTGAGACCAGGAATTCAAGGCTGGAGTGAGATATAATTGTGCCACTGCACACCAGCCTCAGTGACAGAGAGATACCTTGTCTCTAAATAAATAAGTGAATAAATAAAATTAAAAAAAGAAAGATGAACTAAACAAGCACTTACCTAAAGAAAGTCAGTATAGCAATTTTAATACTGAAGTAAACTTTGAGAAGTCTTACTCAAGAGGGAATTGCATGATGAAAAAGGGTCTGTTCAGGAGTAAATATTACACTCCTAAGTGTGTATACTTCTAACAGCTCAGTGTTAAAATATGTGATCTAAAAGTCCGAAGTACTTAAAAGAGAGATAGACAAGTGCACAATTATAATTGGGGATTTTTTCTTTTTCTTTTTCTTTTTTTTGAGTTGGAGTCTCACTCTGTCGCCCAGACTGGAGTGCAGTGACTGCTGCCGGCTACCGCAGCCTCGACCTGCTGGGTTCCGGCGATCCTTCCGCCTCAGCCTTCCAAGTAGCCGGAATTACAGGCGCACGTTACCACGCCCGGCTAATTTTTTGATTTACTGTAGAGATGAGGTCTCACCTGCCCAGGCGGGTCTCGAACCCGTGGGCTCAGGCAATCTATCCACCTCAGCCTCCCAAAGGTGCGGGATTACAGGCTGAGCCGCTGAGCCTGGCTGATTTTTTCTTTTTTAAAAATTTATTTTAAAATTGTGGGGTACAGTCAAGGGTTAGGTGTACAAATATTTATTGTGAAGGTTAATTGGGGATTTTATTTTATTTTTTTTTTTGAGTTGGAGTCTCACTCTGTCACCCAGACTGGAGTGCAGTGGCCGCTCCCGGCCACCGCAGCCTCAACCTGCTGGGCTCCGGTGATCCTTCCGCCTCAGCCTTCCGAGTAGCCGGAATTACAGGCATGCGCTACCATGCCCGGTTGATTTTTTGATTTATTGTGGAGATGAGGTCTCGCTGCCCAGGCGGGTCTCGAACCTGCGGGCTCAGGCAATCCACTCACCTCAGCCTCCCAAAGGTGCGGGATTACAGGCTGAGCCACTGAGCCCGGTTTAATTGGGGATTTTAAAACATTCTTCTTTCAGTAGTTGATAGGACAGCAAGCAAAATCTCAGTAAGGATAGAGAAGATCTGAACACAGTTTTCTTCTTTTGTTTTTGAGTTGGAGTCTTACCCTGTCGCCCAGGCTGGAGTGCAGTGGCATGCCCCTGGCCACTGCAGCCTCGACCTGCTAGACTCAGGTGATCCTTCCACCTTTGCCTTCCAAGTAGCCAGAACTACAGGCACGTGCTACCACACCCAACTAATTTTTTGATTTATTGTAGAGACGAGGTCTCACCATGTTGCCCAGGCTAGTCTCAAACCCCCGGGCTCAGGCAATCCTCTCGCCTGGGCTTCCCAAAGTGCTGGGGATTATAGGCTTGAGCTACTGCACCCAGCACAGTTTTCAAATGTTAAGTTAACCATGAATTCCTGAGGCAACCTGTCTGGTCACAAGCTGTTATTCTTTTTCTGTATCATTAGATTCAATTTGCTAATGTTTTGTTTGAGAGTCTTGCATCTAAGTTCACACATATATTGGCCTCTAACAATACAGCCCAATTTGAACATTATACCAAACGAGTGCAGAGTATTCCAAATGTACAAGAAACATTTTAAAAAATAAACCAGTGCCATAAAGTAAGTCCAACAAATATCAAAGGACTGAAATCATATAGAATATGTTTTTGACTTTAGCGAAATGAAGTTGGAGATCAGTAGGAGGAAGACACTGGAATATCCAAATGCATGTAAGTCAAGCAACATACTTTGACATAATCCACAAATTAAAGAATAAGTCATGTGGGAAAGTATATCAGAACTTTTAGGCCACATCTAAAGCAGTGTTTAAGGAAAGTTTATAGCTTTATTTGCACTTGTTAGGAAAGAAAGAATGATTCTAAATTTCTATGTTAAGAAGTGAGAAAAAATAGCACATTAAACCTAAAGAAAGTAGTTTACACCAAGAACTAGTCCAGTGGGGGGGGGGGAGAGACCTAAAGAAAGTAGAAGGGATGAAGAGTAGATACCAACAAAATAGAGAGTAGACCTGCACAAAAAGAGAGGAAAGTACAAGTTACCAGTAAAAGTTATAAAGAGAGATCACTACTACAGAGCCTACAGATATTGAAAAGATTATAAGAGCACAGTATGCACAACTTTATGCCAATACATTTGACAAGTTGGAGGGAATGAGTAAATTTCTTTAAAAACACAATGGACCAAAACTGAAGCAAAAAGAGAAACTCTCGATAGTTTTGTGATCTGAGGAAATTGAATTAATACCTGTAAAATCCTCTCATAGAGAAAGTGCCAGGGTCCAATGGCTTCACTAATTAATTCTTCAAATGTTAATGGAAGAAATATCAGCTCTATACAAACTTCCAGAGACTAAAAAAAAGGGAACACTTTGTAGCCTGCCAGGTGAGGCTGGCATTGCCTCAATCCCAGAACCTGGCAAGGCATTACCAGAAAGAAAAACTGTAGGCACTATCACTCAGCACAGATGCGCAACTATTAAATACTAGCAAATTGAATCCAGTGATAGCACTTGGTCAGGTGGGCTTATTCCAGGAACTCAAGGTCAAGTCAGCATTTGGAAATCCATCAGTGTAATTCACCACATTAGCAGAATAAAGGAGAAAAACCCCTATCATCCCCTCAATAAATACAGAAAACATTTTTGATAAAATGCAGTAGCATTCATGATAAAAATTCTGGGCAAACTTGGGGTAAAAAGAAATGTTTTTAATCTGATAAAAGGTATCTATAAAAATAATAGTTAACATCATGGTTAATATGAAATAATGATGACTTTGCCTCTGAGTTTGGGGACAAGATGAGCATGGCCACCATCACTGTTTATGTTCAGAGTTGACTGGAGATCTTGTGCGTGTATAGGGTGGCACATGAGAGCCAGCACCTTCTAGTTCAAGTGCCCCTTGCCCCTAAGCCCCACCCCCATCCTAAGCAATGCACTAAGGTAATTAAAGGAGCCAAGGGAGTCAAGATTAGAAAGGAATAAGTAAATCTGTCACTGTTTGCAGATGACATGATTATGCTATATAGTAACTGAAAGACTCTAGAAGCCATTCGATTTAATAAGTGAATTTACCAAAAATACTGAATATGGAGTCAATATGCAAAAGTCCACCATATTTCAGTATGTTAACAACAAACAGACCTGGGGTGGTGGCTCACACCTGTAATCCCACACTTTGGAAAGTGGAGACAGGAGAACTGCCTGAGCCCAGGGGTTCAAGACCAGCCTGGACAACTTGACAAGACCTCATTTCTACATTAAATCAAAAAATTAGCTGGGTATGGTGGCACGTGCCTGGAGTTCCAGCTACTTGGAAGGCTAAGGCAGAAGGATCACCTGAGCCCAGCAGGTTGAGGCTGTAGTGGTTGTGAGTGTGCCACTGTGCTTCAGTCTGGGTGGCAGAGTGAGACTTCAACTCAAAAAAAAAAAAAATTCATTTACAGGACATCAAATGCTTGGAAATAAATCAAACAAAAAATATGCAAGACCTCTACAGAAAACTATAAGATATTGCTGAGAGAAATTAAAGAAGATATAAATAAATGGAGGAATATACTATGTTCATGGAATGGGAGACTCACTACTGTTAAGATGTCAAATCTCTTCAAATTGATATGTAGATTCAATGCAATCCCTATTAAAATCCCAGCTGAGGGGTGTGTGTGTGTGTGTGTGTGTGTGTGTGTGTGTGTGTGTGTGTGTGAATTGATTGACTTTTAAATATGTCTGGAAATGCAAAGGATCCAGGATAGTGATCTGAGGGTCCCTGGGATTTGTCTTAGTTGGGTGTGTCAAGGTACAAAGACACAGAGATGACTGTCACAAGGAAGAATTTTCTTATATTCACAGATTCCTAGGAGTACAAGGCACACTGTTCCATGCAGAGCTGCTGCAGGGGGAGGCCGAGGGGTGGGGCAGAGGGCAGGGGGCAGGAAGAGGGTAGTGCAGGCCAGAGCTGCGTTGAGGTTTCTGTGGGAAGGAATGGATGGGGTTTAGCATTGGCTTGAATGACTTCAGCATGTCTGGACGTGGGCTGTCTCTTGTCCAGTTCCAAGCCCTGGGGTGATTAGAGAAGGGACTATATGCTCTGAGGTGAAAGCCCTTAGGGAGGTGGTGGGGGTGTGGCTCTGGCTGGTTGTTTTGCATACAAAAAGTGAATCAGCTGGCACAGTGGCTCATGCCTTGTAATTCCAGCACTTTGGGAGCTGGAGACTAGAGGATTGCCTGAGCCCACGAGTTCGAGTTCAAGACCAGCCTGGGCAACATGGCGAGACGTTGTCTCTACAATAAATAAAAAATTAGCCAGGGGTAGTTCCAGCTACTTGGAAGGCTGAGGTGGAAGAATCACCTGAGCCCAGCAGATCAAGGCTGCAGTGGCTGTGAAAGTACTACTGCACTCCAGCCTAGGTGACGGAGTGAGACTCTTACTAAAAAAAAAAAAAAAAAAGAAAAAGTCATTTGTTATCTCTAGGAATTGGTCATCCCTGGGAGGAGAAGTCCCTCTAAGGTGGTCAGGATGCCTGTGGAGGAGTCAAGAGCATCAGAATACAGGACAAGGAAGCTGGGGTTAACAGACAGCTGAGAAGCTCTTAAAGAGGAAGGAGGAGGCCAGAGGACTGGCATAGCAGATACCAAGCCTTGTAGGGCTGCAGGGGTGGAGGCTTGGGGTATCTGTGCAGGGATAGAGGAGCAGATGGTGATGTGTGATATACCATGGTCACCCCTGCAGTTCAGTGGGGGATGAGGGCTTTCCAGTACATCATGCTGAGTGAATTGGACATTTGCATGGAGAAAAAAATGATCCTTGACCTCCGCTCCTCACCAAGCACGAAAGTTAATTTGAGATGAATCATAAACCTTTGAAAAACTGTTGGGCAATATCTGCTAAAGTCAAACATGTGAATACCATGTGATCCAGACATCCTTTCTTGGGCCTATGTTCTGCAGAAATGAGAGCTGATGCCACTGAGACATGTGTGAGAGCTGTTTGAGTACCACTGCTCAGTAGGTCCAAACTGGCATCCACAGAATGGATGCATTGAGGTGTAACGTACCATGGAGTACTACACAGCAACAAACAAGAACAGACACTGCTCTGGGCAGCAGCATGGGTACCATGGTTGAAGCCACCATGGCCTGTAAGCCCACATACATGCAGCCCCAGAACAGCTAAACAAGTGTGTGGTGATCCAGGCAGGGCAGCTGCGGCCTTTGGGGGTGCCAAGGGGCTCTTGGTAGGCTGCTGGGGATATGCGTGCCTTGGACATACCATAAGTGGTGATATGTGGGCGTGGGTGTAGATCAGATTCACTAAGCCACATGTCTATGGTACCTGCACTTTATGCAAGGCTAAAAACTTTTTTGAAAATAATTTGAGCTGGTCGCAGTGGCTCACGCTTATAATCCCAGCACTTTGAGAGGTGGAGGTGAGAGGATAGCCTAAGTCCAGGGGTTCAAGGTCAGCCTGGGCAACTTGGCAAGACATCATTTCTAGAATAAATCAAAAAATTAGTCGGGTATGGTGGTGAGCATCTATGGTTCCAGCTACTTGGAAGGCTGAGGTGGAAGGATCGTCTGAGTCCAGCAGGTTGAGTCTGCAGTGGCTGTGAGCATGCCACTGCACTCCAGCCTGGGTGACAGAGTGAGACTCCAACTCAAAAAAAAAAATTGGACACATTATAATTCCACCAAATTCTAACACAAAGCAAGTGACAGCTCAGGAACTCTGTAAATGGAAAAACAGTGTATGGTGCCTGTGTGGATTCATTCTGAAATGCGTGGAAGAGCACTTTGGAAATTATGCTCAGGCCTGGATGTTAAATATCCAGATGAGTTGGTGGCTGAGGCCAGAGCGGTCCACGTGCCCTCTGGAAGGCGCCTCCTTCCCTCTGAACACACAGCCCACCTGCCAGTATCTTTGGTTCCCTGGTGGTTTCTGGCCATTGTGGACTCTGTTAGGAAGAGGTTCTGGAATGTTCTTGCATACAGTGACTTTCGTAGGACTTCGGGTGCTCCCACGGTCGGGGAGTGTCTGAGGGGTCTGAGCCCCTGCTTTGCCCAGAGTTTGCAGGAGAGCCTCCGGTTGGGTGTGAGTTCCAGCAATTGTCCCAGATGTCCCTGAGCTTCATGTTCTGGGTGACCTGCTGCTACGGGTTCTTCACTTGGAAGCTGGCCTTTTCCTCATGAAAACACTTGACTCTTGGCTACTCTTAAGATGGATTGGCAGAGTGCCTGTTTTCATGTAACGATCTTTATGCATTTTCATTTGTTTTAATGACTCTTACCATATGGATTTTTAAGGCTTGATTAGTGTTGATGGGAATGAAACTATGTGATGTTGAAGCTATTCTAAGATGTGTAGACTGTAAACCACAAATACATTGTGGAAGATGTTTCCAATGAGAAATTATTTTAATAATAATAGTGAGGCCGGGCTCAGTGGCTCAGCCTGTAATCCCGCGCTTTGGGAGGCCGAGGTGAGTGAATTGCCTGAGCCTGCGGGTTCGAGACCTACCTGGGCAACTTGGCGAGACCTCATCTCTACAATAAATAAATAAATAAATAAATTAGCCGGGCGTGGTAGCGCATGCCTGTAGTTCCAGCTACTTGGAAGGCTGAGGCGGAAGGATCACTGGAGCCCAGCAGGTCGAGGCTGCGATGCCCAGGAGCGTGCCACTGCACTCCAGTCTGGGCGACAGAGTGAGACGCCAACTCAAAAAAAAAAAAAAACAGTCAGTGAAGAATTTCCCTTGGCCATCGTTGTTACTTAAATGTGGTGGGTCGAATGGTGACCCTGTGCCCCAAAGACATAGGTGCATGTTCTAATAATCTTCAGAACCTGTGACTGTGACCCTGTTTGGAAATAGTTTGTGCAGATGTGGTTAAATTAAGGATCTGAAAATTAGCTCATCCTGGGCTTTCCAGGTGGGCCCTTGGTCCAGTGACAAGTGTCCTCATAAGAGACAGAAGAGGAAAAAACACAGAGGAGGCCACATGGAGATGGAGGCAGGGACTGGAGCGACGTGACCACAAACCAAGGGATGCTTAGAGCCACGGAAAGCTGAAGAAACAGGAGGGACCCTACCTTGAAGTCTCCAGAGGGAGCATAGCCCTGAGGCACCTTGATCTCAGACCTATGGCCTCCTGAGCTGCAAGAGAATGAATTTATGTTGTTTTGAGCCACCCAATTTGTGGCACTTTGTTATGGCAGCAACAGGAAAATAATACATTACGAAAATACTCAAATGTAGCCAGATGTGATGGCTCACACCTGTAGTCCCAGCACTTTGGGAGGCTGAGGCAGGAGGATTGCTTGAGGTCAGGAGTTCAAAACCAGCCTGCGCAACATAGCAAGACCTCATCTTTACAAAAATTTTTAAAAATTAGCTAGGTGTGGTGGTGTGCACCTGTAATCTCAGCTACTTGAACAGCTGAGGCAGGACTGCTTGAACCTAGGGGTTAAAGGCTGCAGTGAGCTGTGATCATGCCAGGGCACTCTAGCCTGGGTGACAGAGTAAGACTCTGTCTCAAAAGAAAGGGGGGGAGGAGGGGAGAAGAAAAGACAAGATGAAAATGTGTCACTGCAGGGTCACTTCAGAAAGTGCCAATTGTGAAGGACAGTCTGCCAGTCACGGTTATTCGGATGGGGTTACTGTGATGAGTCACTCTCATGTCCGTTCTGAATTGTTTTTCCAGGAAAAACATTCAGGTTTTCTTTGCAGAAATAAGCTTTTATTTTATTTTATTTTTTGAGTTGGATTTTCACTCTGTTGCCCAGGCTGGAGTGCAGTGGCATGCTCACGGCCACCCCAGCATTGACCTGCTGCTGGGCTCTGGTGATCCTTCTGCCTCAGCCTTCCAAGTAGCTGAAACTACAGGCAAGCTCTACTATGCCTGGCTAATTTTTGATTTATTGTGGAGACGAGGTCTTGCCAAGTTGCCTGGGCTGGTCTCAAACCCGGGGGTTCAGGAAATCCACTTGCCTCGGCCTCCCAAAGTACTGGGATTACAGGTTGAGCCACCAAGCCCAGCTGAGATAAGCATTTAATATATAGGTCTGAATTATTAAGTAGAGATGGCTAAAAGATGTGATAATTGAACATTTTAATTTTCATGTTTGTAGAAGCAGAATAGAAACCTGAATGAATATATTCTCAAAAAATTTGTCTTATATAAAATACTATGGCCGGGCACAGTGGCTCACACCTGTCATCCCAACACTTTGGGCAGCCAAGGCAGAGGGATTGCTTGAGGCCAGGAATTTGAGGTTGCAGTGAGCTATGATCATGCAACTGCACTCCAACCTCAACCACAGGGCAGGACCTTGTCTTTTAAATAAATCAACAATGAATAAATCAATCAACAATACATACAATACATACAATAAAATGAATAATCTGAAAACTCATTTCCTTATTCCCTTTTCTGTCCTAGAAGGTGTAGCACATTTGCTTGTGGGTGTGTCATCGGATGACACGGTGCAAAGGAGGAGGGACATCCTTGTGGCCTAATTTATAGAGACCCGAGGCAGGGACAGTCTTGTCAGAGAGAGATGGGAAAGCTGAGCTTTTCCACCTCAGGAGCTGCCAGGTGTGGCGTGTGCGCTGCGGATGGACGTGCCCCAGCTGGTCACAGGCTGCTGTCCGTGTTTGCTGCTGCCATGCCAGACTGGGCCTCTTCGGTTGTCTGTATCTCAGCTGCACAGACATGCTCCGGTGAAACACAGGGGCATTCCCAGAGACACCGAATTTCTTCACCCGACCTGCCTTTCCACAGGTCCCAGAGCCTCAGCAGATGCCCCTGCACAGGCCCAAAACTGAGGCCAGAGGGTCAGGCAGCATTTCCATGTCTCAGGCTGTATCTTCAGGGGTGACAGATGGGTGCGAGGATTCACCCACAGGGACTTCATGGAAGTGGTGTCCACAGGGTAAAACATGAAAACAAAGGTTCCACTGTAGGGTCTGTTGAATAAATGAGGCATGTTCAGACAGCAAAAACTGGATGGGCTGGGCACCACAGCTCACATCTGTCATCTCAGCACTCCTACGTGGGAGACTTGCTTGTGGCCAGGAGTTCTAAACCAGCCTGGACAACACAGTGAGACCGCAACATGTACATTCTAAATCCAGAGCAAAGCACTCTTGGCATGTGGGTGTGGATGGAGCTCACAGTGACCCCGGGGGTGGGGAGCCTTACTGAGTTAGGTGTTCTCGTGGTGGTGCTCTGGGCTCTCCCGTTAGCCATTCCCAAGCCTAACTCTCCGTGGCTGGGCCTGAGCAGCAGAATGGCACTGCAGTATTAGGGTCTCCTGTGTTTTGAGGCCAACTCCAGGGCACATGTTGCGGAGACAGGGTGGGAGGCCTTGCCTCTGGGCAGCTCCTGGATCCAGGTTGGGACAGACTCAATTGAACCATGGTGGTTTCTTCTGCAGCCTGCTGGCTCTACCTGGCAGCAGGGCTCAGAGTGTGAGTCGCATCCACGTCTCGTCCTCTGCACCCGTGTTCTTCTGGTGCTTGTCATCTGCTGCCTCAGTGCCTCTGGGGAGATGTGTCTGATCCCACAGGCCCGGGGCCTGTCACCAAGGACTGCCGCCTGCTCAGTGAGGCCTGAGGGCACCGAGGTGGGTCTGACAGGGACAGGTTAGGCAATCAGGGTTGCCCATCCCACCTCTGCTGCCTATGCTGGGCTCTGGCCTGTCTCCAGTGGTCTCTGGACTTTGTTTAGAAGAGACCTTGAGAGTGGAGCCTGAGCCCAGGGTCAGTCTTGCTGGCACTGCTGCAACAGCGGGTGGACAAATGGGTGCACTGTGAGTGGACCATCTCTTTAGGGACTGAGAGGCCTGGCCGGGCGCTGTGGTGGGAGCAGTAGGGGCTCCCATTCCCACTTTCCCCTCCCTCCCCCTCCCCCCATCCCCACCAGGGGGCCAAGGTCCCTGTGCAGTCAGAAGTGTGGCCTAGGATCTGGGGTATACCTGATACCTGAGGTAGTCCAGAGTGAGGCCTAGGGCAGTCAGGGGTGTGACTTGGCATTCAAGGGTGTGGCCAAGAGTGGTCAGGGGTGTGGTCTCAGTGGTCAGGGGTGTGACAGTGGGAGTCAGGTGTATGGCCAGAGGTGGTCAGAGGTGTGGCTTGGCAGTCGAGTGTGGTCTAGCATGCGGTTGGGGGTGTGGCTTGGTGGTTAGGGGTGTGGCCGAGGCAGTTGGAGGTGTGACTTGGCGGTTGGGGGTGTGGCCGAGGGCGATCAGGGGTGTGGCTTGGCAGCTGGGGGTGTGGCCAGAGTGGTCGGGGGTGTGGCTTGGCGGTCAGGGGTGTGGCTGACACCTGGTGCCTTTGCTTTCCAGTGAACGAGTTCACGGTGATCAGGAAGAAGTTCAAGTGCCCGTACTGCAGCTTTTCGGCCATGCATCAATGCATCCTCAAGCGCCACATGCGCTCGCACACCGGGGAGCGGCCCTACCCCTGTGAGATCTGCGGCAAGAAGTTCACACGGCGCGAGCACATGAAGCGGCACACACTGGTGAGCATGGGCTTTGCGGGTCACAGGCACCTTGGAAATGGGGACACCCCGCGTGGGGATGACTGAGCAGGGTGCGGGGAGCTGCCAGGTGGCACTGACCTGTCCCAAGGCCCAGGACCCTTCTGCTGGGCCTTGGTAGATGTAGCCTCCTCTGCTGGGAGCCAACCCTCGGCCACTCCTGTGGCCCCTGCCCTGCATTTGGGTGGGTCCCAGCCCTTGTTTGTTGACACCCCTGTGCTCACCTGCCCAGCCTGGAGCTCAGCACCAGGTGGGTTAGGGTTAGGGAGAGGGTTAGGATTAGGGAAAAGGTTAGGGTTAGGGAGAGGGTTAGGATTAGAGGGTTAGGGTTAAGGTTTGGGAGAGGCTTAGGGCTAGGGTTAGGGCAAGTGTTAGGATTAGGAAGAGGGTTAGGACTAGGTTTATTGTTAGGGTTATGGAGAGTGTTAAGGTTAAGTAGAGGGTTAGCATTAGGGAAAGTGTTAGGAAGATGGTTATGGTTAGGGAGAGGGTTCAGGTTTGAGTAGAGAGTATGTTAGCATTAAGGGAGGGAGAGGGTTAGGGTTAGGGAGACTGTTAGGGTTAATTTGAGAATAGAGGGTTAGTGTTAGAATTAGGGAAATGGTTAGGAAGATGGTTATTGTTAGGTATAGGGTTACGGTTAGGAAGAGTGTTAGGGTTCGGGTGAGGGTTAGGCTTAGGGAGATACTAGGGTTAGGGAGAGTATTAGAGTTGTAGGGAGATTGTTTGGGTTTAGTAGAGAGTTAGGGTTAGGGAGAGGGTTAGGAAGATGGTTACAGGTATGAAGAAGTTTAGGGTTAGGGAATGTATTAGGATTAGACTTAGGATGAGGGTTAGGCTTAGGGATAGTGTTATGGTTAGGGAGAGGTTTAGTGTTTTGAAGAGGCTTAAGGTTAGTGTTAGGGTTCTGGAGTGCTGGTAGTGGATAAATTTGCCAGGTTAGAAGCGCCAGCACAAAGGCAGCTGGAGACAGAGAAGCACACCTGCCTTATCGGAAGAGGGTGCTCATTGGGTGTGAGGACCCCTTAAGTCTGGGTGCACAGACCACTCAGCTTGGGTCCACCACAGCCTCCCTGGCCAGTCTTCTGAATTCTGGAGACATCCTCAGCTAGATGCAGCACAGGGGCCGTATTTGCACTCAGGCATGACAGCTGCAGAAGGGCCTGGGGCGTCCTGGGCTCAGGCTAAGATTGGTTTGTATGGTGGGAAGGTATTGGGTCTCACCGTGGCTGGGGTTCTTAGGACCTGGGACATCAGTAGAGAAGAATATGGCCTGTCCCTGAGCATGCTGTCCTCTGTGGGCTGGCCCTCAGGAGGTGCCATATCCTGGTGTTGTCATGGCCCCAGGGCTTGGATGCACGTTTCTTTCCATCTGTCCCTGTAGTGAGCAGAGTCCACCTTCCCTCCTCTCCCAGGGTTGTGTTAGCTTCTGGGTGTTGGTTCTGACTTGATCTTTGCTGGTTCCCCAGTTCATCTGTCAGACAGGCAACTTTAGAAGGCTCTGTTTGTTTCTGCTTTTTTCTCGTGGGGTTGGGGGTAGGGACATGGGAACCCCTCAAGAGGGGTAAGCTTCTGAGATAGAGTCATAGAGCTGGAATGTGGCCCAGGGCTTCCAACCTGGCTGGGGTACTTATGTCCCCTGCCAGCATGTCCACCTGACTGGCTGTGGATGAAGGGTCACTCTGAGCCCCTGGGACCCCAGCCAGGGACGAGGCCTAGAGCAGATATGGGACCAGACTGAGACTGAGCTTGGGGCTGGCTCTGGCCTTCCCACATGCCCCATGTGTCCCCCGTGAAGTGGGGACAATGGAGAAGGGTGAGTCCCAAGAGGGGCCCTGGACCCTGAGGCAGCAGGTCTGAAAATCTGGGAGCAGGCCATGCCCCTGCAGCCACAAGGTCCTGGGCAGCTGGTGGTAGGACTTGGCATTCCCTGGCTGTGTGTTTGTTTCTGCTCACATAAGCCACAGGGACAACCCGGCAGAATGACTCCTCAGACTCAGGCCCCACAGCGTGCCTGCATTTTCCTATTCCGAGAAAATTGTCTTGTTTTCTATGCAAATAGGTGCTGAAAAGTTTCCCCATGGGTTACAACATCTTTCTTTAGCCAAACTACGCTAACGTCTCAGTGGATGTCTTGGTCCTGTGTGAGGTGCACTGTGGCTGCCTGTGGCTTTACCTCAGAAGGACCGGGACTTTCATCCTGGGGTCATGGCTGGGCTTCGGAGCCTTAGGTCCCTGGAAAATGTATTTAAGGCATCTGGGGCTTGCCTTGTTGAGGATGGGTCTTCTCTGGGGCCCTGGTCCTGGGAAGACAGCCCCACAGGTGGGAAGGTGGCCTGCCTGGCCGAGGCTCACTTGTAACACTGACTGCTGTGTCCTCCCTGGCCTGTGGGGCCCCTCAGCTGGGATAGGACTCCATTGCATGGGCAGGGCAGCATCTGGACAGGTGAACGGCCAGGCTTCTGCAGTCACAGCTCCATGGGCTCAATGCCCACATCCTCCCCCCCCCACACTTCCTCCCAGGGCCTTTGTTCTTTCAGGCGAGCACCCAGCCTTCTGGGCCTGTCCAAGAGGCTCCTGTGGCTCCTGGAGAGACTTTTGCTGCCCCCCTGGCATCCTGGCCCAGCCAAGCCCCCGTGGGAACCCAGCTGTGTCCCCTTTCTCGCTCCCTCTTCCCCCCTCCCGTGGAACAGCTTCTGCTGGGGATTGTCTTGAGTTTTTGTACTTGTGATTGGAGGCCTTGGTTTACAGCAAAAACAAACCAACCAAAACCTAAGGGAACAGTCTCTGTACCAAACTATCTCAGGATCAGTTTACAGGGCTGGGTGTCTGGACATTCGAGGAAGCCTGGTGGTGCTGCCCCAGCCTGAGGGCTGCCAGCTGCCCCCGAAGATCCCACATCCCCCCATGACCACCTGTCCCAGGCTACAGTCAGATCTCATGTGTTTGAAAGCCACTTTGGCAGTGGACACTTGAGTGATCAGGGCTTTAGGGTTCCAGGTTTTGTGGAAGTTGGCAGCCACCCTGCTTTCAAGGAGGGCAGGCTCAGAAGGGGAGAGACATTCTAGGTGGCCTTGGTCCACCGATCTGGGAGGCAAGGACAGGGTGGGGGCTTGAGGAGGTGGGCAGCGCGTGAGGACACAGGGTGAGGAGACAGCAGCCATGGTGCCTACCTGTCGGGAGGTCTTGGCAGGTACATGGGAAACTGCTTCCGTCACGACATAGGTTGGGTGTGTCTTTATCATGGGGACAATACTGACTTCCTCGCAGCAGAAAACAGGAGAATTCAGAGTGGCGTGAGGAAGAACTGAACACAGTCACCTTCCAACTTCGGTTCTCACAGCTGTGATGGCCCTTACACCATGGGGATGCCACTTGGATGGAGAAGGAGCCAGGGCTGCCTGGGTTCTGGGGGCTGCCAGAGTCTGAGGAGGACAGAGGCCCAGGCAGTGCCAGGCTCAGGCTGAGGATAGACTGGAAGCTGGCTCACTTCAGGGAAGCCTCTGTGTGGCTTTGGCCGTCGGGCTGGGCTTCTTGCTGTAGGGTTCCTCAGTGTGTCCTGGTAGCCGTGATGGGAGACACAGCTGGTCCGTGCCCACGCCTGCTCAAGTTGCCTGGCCAAGGGTGCCTTTGCACATGCACAGGGACCACCTCGCCCCATCCCCAGCCATGTGTCCTTGTGGACCAGTCTGCACAGGCTCCAGCTGTCCCTGCCTGCCTTCAGCAGCAGCACGTGATGCTCCTCTCAGAACCTGAGGCCTGTGGTGGAGCCCTCTCTGCGAGATGGACACTTTCATGTGCTGCTTCTCCCTGCCGGGTACAGCACTGAGCAGGGACACGGCACTGGGCAGGGGCATAGTACTGGGCAAGGACACAACACTGGATAGGGGACACCACTGACAGGGAACACAGCCATGAGCAGGGACATGGCAGTGGGTGGGACATGGCAGTGGGTAGGGACACGGCAGTGAACAGGGACATGGCAGTGGGCAGGAGCAGCACTGGGAGGGACACCACTGTCTAGAGGACACCACTGGGCAGAGGACACAGCACTGGGTAGGAACATGGCAGTGGGCAGGGATACGGCACTGGGTAGGGACACAGCAGTGGTCAAGGACATGGCAGCGGTTGGGGATACAGCGGAGTGAGGGGGCACGGCAGCGGGTGGGGACATGGCAGTGCACAAGGGCATAGTACCGGGCAGGGACACAGCAGCACAGCACTGGGCAGGGAACACAGCCCTGAGCAAAGACACAACAGGGGGTAGGGACACAGCAGTGGGGAGGGACAGGACAGTGGGTGGGGACACAGCAGTGGGCAGGGGGCAGCACTGGGCAGGGGACAAGGAGTGGATGGGGACATGGCAGTGGGGAGGGTCAGCACTGGGCAGGAGGCAGCATAGCCTCCTATGTCACCTTCGTTGCTAATCTCTGTAAGTGACCTCACAACATCCTGAGGAGGGAGGTGCCCCCTTTCACCTACAAGGAACCGGGTAGGGGCCCAACCCCAACCCTGGCTGTGTATGTGCAGCGTGATGGGGTGAGTGCAGGAGGGGTTCTGGGGGCTCCTGTCTAATGGGCTCTGAGCCTCCTGGAGGAGGTGTGAAGGGTGCAAAGCCTTTAGACAGTGCTAGGGGTGGAACTCCAGGAGAAATGGGGACCCCAGGTAGGGGTGAGGCCCCGGGGAAGTGGGGACCTCAGGGAGAGGCAAGGACCCCAGGAAGAGTGAGGACCCCAGGGAGGGATGTGGACCCCTGAAAGGAGGGGCTTGAACCTCAGGGAGGGGCGAGGACCCCCAGAGAGTGGTGGGAATGCTGGGGGAGGGGCAGGAATCCCAGGGAGGAGTGGGGATGCTGGGGGAGGGATGGGGACCTTCCAGGGAGGGGCAGGGACCCTGGAGGAGGGGTGGGGACCCCAGGGGGAGTGGGGACCCCGGGGAGGGGAAGAGATGCCAGGGGAGGAGCAAGGACCCCAGGGAGGGGTGGGTACCCCAAGGAGGAGCAGGGACCCCAGTGAGGAATGGGGGCCCCAGGAGAGGGGCAGGGATGCCAGGAGAGGGGAAGAAATCCCAGGGAAGAATGGAGATGCCAGGGGAGGAGCAGGGACCCTCCGGGGAGGGGTGGGGATCCCTGAGGGGGGTTGGGACCCCAGAGGGAGTGAAGATCCCAGGGAGGGGCAGGGTGCCTAAGGGGAAGCAGGGACCCCAGGGAGGAGTGGGGGCCCCACAGAGAGAGGGCTGCTGGGCCACAGGTGGGGATGCTTGGGTGCTGAAATCTGGTCCAGCTAGGGCTGGGGACGGGATACCCTCCGTGTGCAGTCCCCTGGGACCACAGGCTCAGGTGCGCAGGTGCCCCTGGGAGGCCGCGCCCCTCCCGCCGCGGGGCCCTCAAGGCACCCTCTCCCCGCAGGTGCACAGCAAGGACAAGAAGTACGTATGCAAGGTGTGCAGCCGGGTGTTCATGTCGGCCGCCAGCGTGGGCATTCGCCACGGCTCCCGGCGCCATGGCGTATGCGCGGACTGCGCGGGCCGAGGCATGGCAGCCCCGTTGGAGCACGGCGCGGGCGGCGAGGGCTCCCCGGAGGCGGAGGCGCTGTTCCCCGGCGACGCGCCCTACCTGGAGGACGCCGACGACCCGCGCGCGGAGGGCGAGGAGCTGGGTGACGACGACGAGGGCCTGGCGCCCGAGGACGCGCTGCTGGCGGACGACAAGGACGAGGAGGACTCGCCACAGCCCCGCAGCCCCCCGGGGGCCGACAAGGACTTTGCCTGGCTCTCCTAGGCCGCCCCGCAGTGCGTGCGCCCGCATGTCTCCGCTGGGGGCGGGGCCGCGCTGGCCACTCCCATGGCCCCTCCTGTGTCAGATCCCCAGAAACCAGTCCCGCGGGCGGAGAAGCGGGCGTCACCCGCGAGCGGACAGCGCTGGGACCAAATGCGGAGTGACTGGGGGGGTGGGCGCGGGGTGGTTTTGAGCGAAGCGGGAGCCTGGCCCCAAGTCCCGGCAGGGGGTGCAGATGTCGGCGGTTCAGCCAGCGCAGGCGCTTCCTCCAGGGCGCAGAGGGCCCCGGGGCCAGCCTGACCGTGCCTCACGATGGCCCGGTGAGTGGGCCGGGTGGGCACTGGCCAGGGTCATGAGTGAGGCCCAGAGGCCGCGGGTCTCAGTAGGTGCCGAGTTTCGCAGACAGCTCCTGCGGGAAGCCCGCTCTCTCTCCTCCGTCCTCCCCTGTCCCTGCCTGTGGCTGCCGCCGTGGCCGCCTGTGGGCCCAGGTGCTGTGCATAGAAGACCGCATGACCCTCTTACCTCTGGGCTTGGTGCTTCACACAGAGGACCCGCTGCAGGCCAGGGCTCAGGTGCTATCCCGCGGCCGCGGCCCTGGGGCGAGGCAGTTCCTTCCGGACTCCCGCCTGCGCCCCACCTCAGGCCCACCCCGGGCTCTCCCTGTGTGCACTTCCTTGGAGGGCCTGGCCGCCCGCCCTCCGCTGCCGCCCTGTTGTGCCCACGCCCGGCGCTCCTGCTGCCCCTCCTGGATGGCCTGCCGGGTGTCTGCCTTTGCTGCTAACACTGGAGGTGGGTGTCCCCGGCTGCAGTGTGCTGCTCACACCCCGCGCGGGTAACCAAATTCTGAAGTAGTCAGAGACACATTGAGGTCATTACATAAGATTATTTTGTTTGGCATTATTTTTCTCACTTGACAAAACTATATGGAGTTGTTTTTCCTTATGCTTGTGGTCAAGTCCTCTTGCTATATTTTCAAAGGCGCTCACGTGTTCTTTTTTTTCTGGGTGAAAAGCAGAGGTCCCATCCTGTGTGTGGGGCACCCCGCCCGGTCCTGAGGGTCCCAGGCATGTGCCCACACTCATACCTGCGGGATAGATGCTGTAGCCATGTTCTGTCTGTGACAGCACTAAGCATTCCATCACCCCTCACTGGGATCAGCCACTTCAGGCATGTGCTTCTGGTGCAAACCAGGCAGGCTGGCCGCCCCCTACCACCTGCCCGCCTATGCAAGGCCTCCTGGGGCCCTGGGTGTCAGCACAATTGGAGAGACCGGTTTTACTCTCCTGCTTTCCAGACTGCAGGCCACAGTGGCTTTGTCAGGTGGTGCACGTGTCCCCACCACACACCCTGAGCACCTCTGATGTGCTTGCTGCAGCTTGGGAGGATGGGACTGGCCATGTGCATGAGTGGGGGGTCCATGCAACAGGGACAAGTCACGGCTTCCACATCAGCCACTGTCCCTAGCTGTGCCAAGGCACCCTGGCCACTGTTGTCTGGGCTGCATGCATGCACCCTCAGCTGGGACGCAGGAGTGTGGAGCCAGGGCAGGCTTGGCGCTGCCCACTGGTACTCTGCTTCGTGAGCGGCTTCAGGACAAACCTCCTGGTAGGCAGCACCACTGAGCCCCTCACCCATGGGGCCCTGCCCAGCCCCTTGGGTTCTCAGAACTTTGTACTTTCCCCCACTTTTTAGACCCCTTTTCTAAACACTTTCTTATAAGGCGCATTTGGAAACCAGACCTTTGCTACCACGAGTGTCTCTGGGTTTTGTACCAGTGCCCCTCAGGCCGTCCCACCACCACCCTGGTCCCCCATGGGTGCCTCCGCCTCCACACTCAGGATGTCTTGCCCTTTCCTTTCCGACCGCTTGCTCCCATGGCCTGCCTTTGCTGACCTTTTTGGGGGTTCCTTATCAGTGCCACTGGGCATTTTCTTTCTCAAAACCATTACTGTGCCGGGAACCCAAAAGTCCCCGTTCCTGTCTGGCTTCCCTGGATGTTTGCTGGCGGCAGGTGCGTTGTCTCGTGCACAGCTTGCTGATCGGAGCATGGGACTTCAGAGACCAGGTGGACACACCCCTCGGGAGGCATGGAGGGAGAAGACATCATGTCATGAAGGGTTTTTTTTTACGTGACTGATTTTTTTTTTTAATCAATGTTCAAACTAATAAATATTTTTTTATGGAGGAAAAAATGTGTAGATTACATTTCACATTTTGTATTTTTTTTTTTTGTTTGTCTTTGTATTTTGGTGTTTGTAACACCAAAGTGGAACATGGAGTCCTCGGGGTAGTGCATTCGGGGCGGGTGGGCGGGAGCCGTATGACTTTTGTATCAAGCTCTGGATCCTGATCAGGTTGTACACTTGGAAACGACACTGCCAGGACGAGTAGGGACCTGACTCAAAGGACACAGCTGACTGCTTCCAACTTTGCACATCTTCCTTTTTAAAAAAAAAACTGAGAAAATGCAAAAACTGGAACTTTTTGCAATATTATGAAAGATAATCTTATTTTAGCTCATTCTGTGACACGTGCAACTAAGAAAGCCATACTTAATGGTTGTTGTTTTTTATTTTTTAGATCCTATATTGTGTTTTGTATGTGGCCCTTTTAGAGCTACTTGTAGTGAGGGTGCTGTGTGTGTGCTTTTCTTAAATATTTATTTTTTCAACATGCTTTCAACCTGTCAACAAAAACAAAACAGACAAAAAAAGAAGGGCAGTGTTTGAAGATTGTTGATTTTTTTCCCTGGGGGTAATCTATATTATGACTTTATATTAATTATTATAAACCTGTGTTTGTATTGGAGATGTGTTCATATTTGGGGAGCCTTTTTGTAAACAGTCGGTGGGAAATCACGGCTCTGTAGTCCTGCTTCTCCGTAGCCACGGAACAGGTCAACACTGCCTTCTCTATTGTGGGTCTCGAGGTATCGTGTCTGCCTAGGCGTGGTCCAGGCCTGCCTGTGGGTTTCCTTTCTGTGACGAGATTAGCTTAGACATTCTTGCGAAGCGATCACTTTCAATAAATTGGGAAATTGCTGCTCCAAGCAGATGCCTCCTGTATGTTTCAGACAGCGTCCCCTCCTGTGGGCCCATGGTGGGTGGGGGCAGGCAGAGGGTATCCCCCAGTTCTCTGTGGCTTGTCACTGGCCTCCCACATCCTGCCCACCACTGGGTCCCGCTCCTATGTCCCTACTCCCAGGAGGCAGACACGACTTCTGGAAAAACCTCAAATCTTTAATTTTTCTCCTCGCCTGGAATGGCCCAGACGTGAGACACCTGAGCTTCAAAAACATGGTAAAACACCAGCCCCAGGGCCCTGGAACCATTGAGTTAAGTGCGAGCAGGGGAGTCACCTCCCTGACACCCCTCAAAGTGCATCGGGACTGGCCCCCAAATCTGGGCCCAGAACATCCTTGACAAGTCTGGGCCAGACAGGCAGGGAGGGTGGCTGCCCCCTGGGGCCAAGAGGACAGCGGTGTGGTTTGGCTTTAGTGCAAAAAGCTGGTTTCTTCAGAGGCACTTTGAGTGGGGGGGACCCCTCCCCCACCTCCGAGGTCCAGGGTCACTAACTCCCCCACCCCCTTTGCAAGTAGACCCTGCAGTCTGGAGAGGCCAGGTCTGGGGCTCCCCCAAGGCTGTTTCAGCCCCTGGCTGGGGCTGGGGAGAGAAGACGGTAGCTTATTTAGTCCTGTGGAGTCAAGGCCTGGTGGGCTCAGTCCAGGAACCGCTGGCAGGCCTTCTTCCAGCGGCAGGCCGTGCACCACAGATCCCGGTGGTCAACGCCGTACACCTTCCGGCACTTCTTGGCGTCACCACGGGGCTTTCTGGGAGACACAGAGCATGGGTGCCATGGGGCCTGACCCTCCCCGCCTGGTGCCTGCCCTAGCCCTCAACCCCCACGCACCTCAGGTGGACACCAATCCTGGAGGGCAGGGCTGGCATGCAGGCTCCAGCTTCGGGGGGCTGTAGCTCCAGACGGCCAGGTGCCAGGCAGCCACGGGGGAAAACACAGCCAGGGCTTCGCTCCCCTCCAGAGTGTGCTGAGGTCCGCTCCCAGCTACCACCCAGGGCCTCGCCCACCTGGTAGGCATGGTCACCATGGCACACCTGGGGAGGGGCTGCAGAGCTCAGGACAGGGGCTGGGGACTCCAGCAGCTCCAGGCGGGGAAAGGCAGGTGGCACGGAGGCTGTGGGGGACACTGGGGCCAGACTGGACAGCCCGTCTGTCAGCATGTCCACACCCACATCCAGCTCCGTGTAGTAGAAGTCTTCCTCACCGTCACTCTGCTCTGGTTCCCCCTGCCTCCTGCTGGGAACACAGCCGGGAGCTGATGGGGTGCCCGGTCCCACTGCACCCCACCGGCCCCCGGGCCCCACCGCACCCCAGGTGCACCAGACGGATGTGTCTCTGCATCGCGGATGCCGTGCTCAGCACCTTCCCACAGCTCTTCCACAGACACTGGAACATGACACGGGCCGAGCTCTGGAGGACAGGGGCTGCGGTCAGCTTGGCTATACCCTCGCTTCTACCCCCCGGGGCTGCCCCCAGCTCACCTTCCTCTTCCTCAGGGTGGGTTCCCCGAAAAGAAAGTGGGCTGCCTCGGGAGGCAGTGGGGGTGATGGGGTGGACGGAGAGGACTGGTCGCTGGCCAGGTCCCAGCCCCAGTCTCCACTGTTGCTGCTGCTGCTGTAGCTGCCTGGGGGCCGTGCCAGTGCCTCCTTCCAGGGCTCCAAGCCAGGCTCTGTGGGGACACGCCCCCTCAGGTTTTGCGGTGGCTTCAGCGAGTTCCTAACTCTGAGTTCTCCCTGCCCGCCTACCTATGCCCAGGTGAGCCTGATGGGCAGAGCCTCTTGGAGGAGCTGGCCGGGAGGAGCAGCCTAGCACAGGAAAGGGCAGACAGACGTCCCATGTGGGGTGGGAGCTGCCTGATGTGGCCCGCCAAGTGCAGGGGAATAGTTCACAGAGGCCAGAAGGCTGGGGCCTTGCCCCACCCACAGCCCTGAGTGCAGACCTGAGTCTCACCTGGGCTGAATGCTGCAGCGGGGGCCCCCAGCAGGAGCGGGCTGGTGGACAAGCTTGTAAGGGCTGCGGCAGCCATGACCTCGTCCAGCCGGGCACTCGGGACGGCTCTGGAGATGGGGCAGGGTGTGGGTGGGGCCCAGAGGCATTCTGGGTCCCTTCTCTGCGGGGTCCACGTGCAGGCACCGGCACGTGTGCGCACACCAGGCTGCCTGACTTCCAGTGCCGGTTGGGCGGCCTGGCTCCTCCCCCAGCTCGGGTTGCAGAGTTGAAAATGGCCAGGAACCACCAGAAACAGGCCCGGGGCTGGATAAAGCCCGAGTTATCTCCAGCCTGGGGTTTGTTTCAGTGTGGCTCCTTCAGGCCTTGGTGCAGAGCAGGGGCCCGAAGCCCCAACAGAGGGGCAGGCCGAACCCAGCCCTCCCCCCATCACACATTAACCAGGGTTGTGCAACAGCAGCTGTGGGCCTCGTGCCAGGCCTGGGAGGGCGGGAGCAGCGGGGGAGACTGGGCTCAAAGCACAAGCGGGTCCAGGCCCCAGCGAGTCAGGCCAGAGCCTGCCCCTGCCCTCACAGTCAGCCCCATGCGTGGGCACGGCAGGGGTGAGGAGGTGGTGGTCAGGAGCCCCAGGGACTCCTGGACAGTCAGTCTGATAACTGGCAGCCTCTTCACAAAAACGGACAGCCCCACCCTCTCAGTCCTTCGCTCTGGTGCCCAGGAGCAGGGGGAGAATAAGGGACCCAGATACGTTGCTCATTTCTGCCCAAGCCCTCCGAGGCTGGAGAGCTGGGAGGTTTAAACAGCTAGGACCCTGAGCCGCCCTCTACAAAGGCCTCCTGAGGGAGGCGCAGAAGGCACGTGCCTGCACGCACCCGCGCCACTGCACACCTCGACGCAAGTGCGCATCGCCCACCGAGTCCCGGACTCCGGCTCTCCTGCTCACCTCTGCACTGGCACCGGGATGTGCGCCGACTGAGTTCGGAGCCCCGCCGCCCCAGCCCACGAGCTGGGAGCCCCCAGCTCTGCGTTCCGCGGCTCTTGCGGCAGCTCACACTCCAAGCCCGCAAAGCTGTCGCCCACGGAAAGGCCCTGAGGATGGGGCAAGCTCAGTGAAGGTGGCGGGCCGGGTACCCCAGGCCTCCCCAGCCCCCACTTCCCCTCTCCCCCCCCGGCCTCCCCCCTCCGGCCTCCACCCAGATCCGCTCGGCGCCCGCCCCCCAAACCGGCTGCGGCCGGTGTGGACGCCGCGGCCCCGCCCCCAGCCCCGCCCCCGGTCCGGCGCGGCGGGAAGCGTTCCTCGGCCTCCCGGCACTGTCCCGCCCGGGCCGCGGACAAGCGCGTACCGACGCGGCCGCCCCCGCCGCCGGGTCTCCGGGACCCAAAGTTTGTGCGGCCCCGACGCCATCTTTGCAGCGGGAGAAACTTTCGGCGCCCCCACCCTCCGGCGCCCGGTACCTTCGGCGGCGTGGGCACCGTCCCGAGGGCGGCGCGCGGACCCGGGTCCTCCGCGTGCAGCCCTGGCACCTCCACCCAGCGCTCGCCGGGGTCTGGGGCCGGCGCAGCCGCGGGATCCCGGCCGGCGGCGCGGGACGCGAGGTGCTCGCAGCCCGAGCCCAGCGCCGGGGGAGGCTCGGCCTCCATGGCCTGCCGGGCGCCAAGGCTGCAGTGCGAGGGCGGACACGCAGGACGCGGCCCCGGGCCGGGCCGGGCTGGCCGGGCCACCGACCCCCGCCCTGGATCCGGCCGCCGCCCCTGCCGCGCTGCCGGAGGCCGCCCGGCGGCCACGCCCCCTCCGCGGGCCGCGCTGGCCCCGCCTCGCCCCTATGCACGCGCCTATTGGCCCGCGCGCTGTATCAACATTCCGAGGTGGACGGCGTCTCCGGCATACCGCGCTCTCATTGGCCCGTGCTTCGCGGGCCCGCCCCGCCCCCGGCCGGTTGCTCCCGCGCTGGCCCGGGGAGGGAGTTGCGGCCCAGCTCCAGCGCCCCCGCCTGCTGGCGGTCTCCGTCCCGCCCCACGCGCCCTCGGTGCCCCACGCCGGGAGGCCAGCTACCCACGGCGGCTCGCGAATCTGCCAGCGCCGGGCAAGGGGCCGCACTTCCCTGGCGGGCCTCCCGGGAGCAGGTTATTCTTTAACGCATGGCCGCCCACCTCCCCCCACCCCTTATGTAACACCAGG
Organism: Cephalopachus bancanus; assembly: GCA_027257055.1. NCBI lineage: Eukaryota > Metazoa > Chordata > Mammalia > Primates > Tarsiidae > Cephalopachus > Cephalopachus bancanus. The sequence goes on from JAPVLO010000007.1 coordinate 3,313,876, forward strand.
GGCTCCACGGCCACCCTGCGGCCCGCTGCACTGCCCCTAGAACAGACTTAGCCTGAAAGCCCCACCCCAGGTGCTCGCCTTTCCCCTCTCTCCACTGACCAGGGGGCCTGACCAGTGGGACGTGGCCTCAGGTGAAGGCCCAGGCTCCAGAGGGGACATCGCTAATACTCATAGGCAACTCCTGCCCCCTGCCCCAACCTTCCCAGTTTTCAAGAAGGGCAGGCTGTGACGCTGGTGGTGTTCATGCTCTGGCGATTGCCATTTATTAGACGTGAGTCTTCCCCGTGGCAGGAGGCACGGGCTGTCAGAGCCGCTGGAACCTCAGGGGCCTAACTGTGGAGGAAGGAACACAGGTACTGCAGTGCTCTGGGCAGGGAGGGGAAGGCCGAGGCAGGTGTCAGCCGGGAGCCTCACTGCCCTGCCTGTGTCCACTCATGCTAACAGCCAGAGCTGGGGGCTCTGGGACCCCCTTCTCGCAAATGCTCTCATACACGTTTTCCAGGGGACTGCTGTTCACACCCATGCGCCAGAATGGTAGGGCCTCACAGGCCTCCTCACTCCCCAAGGCCAGAGTCATGCCCCTGTCCTTGGGGTCCAGCAGGTCCATGGTGGGTCCTGGGTCCCTCCTCTTAGGCTTGCAGACCCTGGAGTAGAGGGTGTCCACCTGGGGAGAGGGAGCCACCGAGGGAGAGCTCAGCACCAGCTTGCTGAGGACCTACCAGCCCCACCTACCATACCCCACTCTGGCCCACTGTACCTGGGTGTCTGGGGTCACCACAGCCTTCCCCAGCTGCAGTTCTTGGAGGTCCTGATCTGCCCCCTTGGGCTTCTGGATGCAGGCATACTCAGCCACCACAGGCCTGGCTGCCAGGCTGGCCCTGGGAAGGGCTGCCAGCCCCATGTTGGAATAGGTGGCCTCCGGGCTGATGGAAGGCATGGTGGCAGGCAGGGCCCAGGGTGGCTCCTGGGGTGGGAAGGCTCGGGGTGCTGCCTGCAGCCTGGTGGGACCCCTGCAGACCTCCATCCAGGATGGGTGCAGGAGGTCCATGCTGGCAGGCCAAGGCACTGGGGGTGGGGTCAGGTGGGTCACTAGGGGCAAAAACAGGTCTGGCCCAGGTGGGAGCTGCACAGCTGGCCCCGCCCATCCCCACCCCGCAGGGCTCTTCTCACCTGGGCCACGGTGGGGCCTGTGCAGCTCGTGCAATCTGGTGTCTGACTTGCTGAGAGAGCAGAGGAGGGTCCGCCTTAGCAGTGACTGGGGGGCGAGGAAGGTTGTCGGTATCCTGCAGGCCCCGCCCTTGCCCCAGGGACAGCCCGGCACTCACCGCTTCCGCAGGCTCCACAGGGCCCTGCAGGCCCACAGGCTGCTTCCGTGCCTGCTTCCTGGGGGCAAGCGTGTCATGGGGGGAGGGGCAGAGGTGGGGACCAGCCATCAGCCTTGTTCCAAGGTCCCAAGGTGGGAGCAGAGCTGGGTGCACAGACCTGCCCCAGCCCACACCCCCCATCAGTGGTGGAGGGGCGGTAGAGCCCAGTCCCTCAGGAGCGGATGAGGACCTACCTGTGGCAGGCCGTGCACAGCACCCACACCCAGAGGAACAGGCAGCAGCAACCAAGGACCCAGAGGGCAGGAGGGGCTGAGGATATCTGCAGCCCCATCCTGTGCAACCAGGGGCCTGGGGGCAAAGGAGCGGGGCACTGGAGCTGGCCAGGGCCCCTGCTCTGGGGCCCCGTCCTCCCTCTCCGGCTCTGACTCAGCACAGGAAGCCCCGAGGCTCCACAGCCCCTCCCTCCAGGAGGCGCCCACCCTCCTGTCTGGCTGGGGCCCCAGCAGAGATGGGAGGGTGGCCGCAGCAACACCCAGTGTGGCCAGAGAGGAGACCAGGGCAGCTGTGACCTTGCCAAGGCTGCACTGTGGTCACTGCAGCCCAAACCCAAAATATGGGGAAGCCCCTGGACCTCTGCCACAGGTTTCAGACCTTGCCTGCAGGCGCCCCCTGCCCAGACATGGCTTCCCCCCCCCAACACCCTGGCAATGCCCCCACGCCTCACCGAAGAGCCCAGCACCCTGAGGACCTGGAAAGGCAAGGCGGGGCCAGCAGGCAGGAAAGGGCTGCTTTGGGCCCTGAGTGCCCCCACCCACTTCTCCCTGGCTTTTCTCTTCTCCCGCCATCCCTAACACAAGATGTTACCTTCCTGGGGGCTTGGCAGAGTTTCTGGGGGTGGGGACACAGGCCAGCAACACAGAGGCAGGCACTGAGTAAGGAGTGGTCTCTGGAGGTCAGGGCCTGTCTGCCCAGATCTGGGGAGTTGGCTTCTCTCACAAGGACCAATCAGGCCACAGCCAGGTCCCAAAGCACTGACTTGGATCTCAGCTGCCCCCAGGAGGGCACTGAGGGGCTGGGAGACCTGTCCAGGCACTTACCAAGGCCACGGCCAGCTCTTCCTCAGCTGTCAGGTCAAGCCAGGAAAGCCTTTGTGCACCTTCAGCAAGCCCCTGCCTCACTTCCTGTCAGCTTGGCACCGCCCACAGCCTCCCACCCACCTGCTGCGCCTGCTGAGATCTAGACGGGCTCTGCAAGAGCCCCAAGCCAGCACCACTCTGAGAGCCTAACCCGCGTCCCCCCACATGGCAGGGAGGCAGGCAGAGTAGGTGCACTGGACAATCAGTGCCAAGCCCTGGCCCAGAACCCCTAAGCCCACAGGGCCGCATCCCCTGCCTCACTAGCAGCACTCCCCACGGGAGCACAGTGCTCCCCACCCCTGGAGCAGCACCGAGCTCCCAGGTTGTGAGTGTCAGACAACCTGGGCTCTGACCCGCCTCAGTTAGAGAAGGGAGAGAGAGAGAATGCCAGTCCTCCCAGGCTGGGGCAGCAGCCCCACTCAGCCCCTCAGCCCAGACCACCTGCCACACAGCCCCGTGCAGACTCTTCTCTCCTGAGACCCCACAGCCAGCCCAGTCTTCACTGAATGACACTGTGATGAAATCACTTTAATGTCCTCGCTAAGGAGATGCCCCTAGACACTGGCAGGGTGGGCAAGGAAGTGTCCAGGTGCAACCCCGCTGCCCATCTCCTCTCAGCAGTTTCCACACCCCCAGGCTGAAGGGCCAAGGGGGCTGGCCTGGAGTGGCTGGCGTCCTGGTTGTTGGACAACAGCTGTCTTCCTGAGGACGGCTGGAGCCAGAGTCCCTGGCTCTGTCCACAGTGCTCGTGGGGCCTCTAGAACTCAGTCATCTTCTTGTGAGTGTCTGCTTTCCTCTGCTCACGCTGCAGGCCCGCCTCCTGTGCCCGGAGCTGCCCCAGCTGCCGCTGGGCTCCTGCCAGCTTCTCCTCCAGCTGGGCTGCTGCCACACTGTGCCTAGGGAGGGCTGCCATCAGCCAGGCCCAGGCACCCACCCCAGGTGCTTGCCCACTGCCATGCCACTATGCAGGCCCCCCAGAATCAGCCTGCCATGCGAGGGCCTGGTGTGCTCATACACGTGTTGGTGCCTGGCTACCCCAGCTGCCCTCTCTGCCCCGTGCTGGGTCCCACACGTACCGGCCGGCGTTGCGGGCCAGTGCCTCCCGAATGCCCTGGATGTCCCGTTGGGTTCGCTCGATCTTCTCCTCAGTCTGAAAGAGCCGCAGGCTCAGGGCACGCTTGGCGCTCTTGCTGGCATGGTATATGTCCTTGCTCCTCCTCCCTGGGAGGGCTCCCCTGGGCTCTGGGGCCCCAGTTGTCTGGTCCTGCAGCTTCTCATTCAAGAAGTCAAACACAGTCCGAGAGGGCTGGCGACCCCCAGGCCTGCGCCCTCTTCCCCGGGACCTGGGGGACCTCCCAGCACCAGTCCCACTGCGCCTAGGCAGCTTCTGCAGGAGTTCTGCACACTGGTCCAGCGACTTCCCACGAGGCAGCACCACTGCGTGGATGGGCTCCACTCGGCCTTCTGCATGCCGGCCCAGGCCTGGAAAAGACACAGGCTGGTACTGCTGCTGCTGCCAGACCCCAAGGCCATGCCACGGCAGCCCCGTCTCACCCAGGGCCATGCACACTCACCCTTGCCAAACTCGTAGCCCATCTTGGCGAGGAGCCTGGAGCCGATGCCCCGTGTGTGCACCTCCCAGCCAGCGAAGGCAGAGCTGCAGGGCCTGGTGTCTGCTGTGCCTGACTCCACCACTGCAGGAGACAGGACAGTGGCTCGGTTAGGCCAGTGGTCGCTGCATTGTGACCCGGGCTCCAGCCCATGTTGGCCCAAGAGCTCAGCTCCTGGGCAGAGCCCCAGTCCCACCCTCAGGCTCTGGCCCGTCACCCAGGCCTGCTGTGGTGACAACTGACAGAGCTTAGCCACCCCCAGAGACTGCTGAACCGCAGGGTGGCACCTGATTGTACCATACCACCCACCCTGGTCCTCCCACCTTACTGGATGCGAGTGCCTCCTTCCCTCATGGAGAGCTGCCAACTTCACTCCGCTCCCATCACCACAGATGGGGTTTCAGAAACCTCGTTCATGTCTTAGGTCCGGGATACCTCCCTGTCTTGTTCTGATCCCTGAGGGCTGGGCACTGCCCACTAGTCCCCACTCACAACTCACATCCCAGGACACCTCCCCGTCTTGTTCTGACCTCTGAGGGCTGGAAAGTTCCTGAAACTTCCACCCTGGTCGTGTGGACACTCTTCTTAGCCTGCCAGGATCCACAGGGTACCCAGGCCCTACGTTTGAGAAGTGCCTTCCTGTGACTTCCTTGGCAGCTCCCGCATCAACAGCAGGGTGTGGCCACAGCCTCATGTCAGTGAGACTTCAGTTGTTGCCCACACGTTCCTTGGAGGCAAAGGCTGGGTACTGCCCTGTGGATCCTGGGACCTACTCAGGCCTTCCTGCTCCTCTGCCCCTTAGCCAGTGCTTCCATGAGAGGCACAGCCACACTGCCCCAAACTGGCAGACCATCTGTTTGGACGGGCCCCCAGCTGGAGCTCTCAGGGTAAGCATTCCACCCTCCTGACTCTGGACACCCCGAGCAGCAGCAAACCTCTGGCATAGCTGGCATCATCCATGTCGCCACCATCTGAGTCAGAGGACTCAGCGGCCTCTGTGCGCAGTGGGGGCAGGATGCTGTCCCCCTCCACCACAGCCTCCCTCAGCAGCAGTGAGTCAAACTTGACCGTGTAGTAGCCACTGTCCACATCTGGAGGGACAGAAGGTGCCAGTGATCAGGGGCATGCTGGAAGGAGGGAGCAGGGCAGGTGATGCTAGGCACACCTGCTCACGTCAGGCCCAGATCCAGAATCCCAGGGAGGTGGGAGAGGCCACATGGTAAGAACACACGTGATGCCCGGGAGGGGGGGTCCCTGAAAGGGTCCTTGGTTCTGTGGAAGCCACTGGAGAGGTCCTGTGGCCAGCCTCACCCGTGATCCGTGCTGCATGCCAGAGGCCGTCCTGGTGCTTGGCCAGACATGCAGAGCCAGCCCGCAAGGAGCTCAGGTCCGGGTCCTGGAAGGGGCGCAGCTCATCCAGGGAGACCACCTGCCCGTGTGAGAACCTGCAGAGAGCCGCAGGGTCAGGGCTCAGGTATGGTCATCCACCTGGGCACTGCCACAGAGGGAGAGACGGAGAGCCCATCAGACACACATCCACAGGCACTCTCTCACACACACGTGCACACAGGCATTCACACACAAGCATGTACAGACTATTTCACACAAGCATATACATACAATGCGCTCTTATGCATATATACATGCACGCACACATGCACATACTCACTTTCATGCATACACATACTCATTGTACATGAACTCCTACACATGTATACAAATGCACACACACACACTCACTTTCTCTCAGGATGGACTTGGCACCTCTGAGAAGATGCCCCAAGTCTCCCAGCTGTCCAGGCTAGAGTGCCAATGGGCACACAACCCTACAATGGCAGCTCGTCATGTAGCCCCAAACAGCCACAGTTCGTCAGAACACGTGTCACGGTGTGCATATGTGTGTGCTCATATAGCCGAGTCCCCTCCAAGCTAACAGTTATCAAACAGTGATGCCCTCACATACAGGAATGAGTGAACTAGCAAAATAAAACCAAAACCAAGACACACAGAGAGAGAACAGAGAGGCAACACGGGACACACTGTGACCTTTCATCTGCCAAACAAAGAAGTGAGCAGATTAAGTGCCACCCGCCACTGCTAAAACCAGGGCACCAGGAGAGCTAAGGCTGTGCCCGTATGCCCTCAGTGGAAACTGGCTGGAAAAGGCAAAAGCAGCATTCAACAGGAAACGCTGCCAAAGAGCCACCTGGGAGCTGTAACACCACTGCTGCCACCCCACCCCTACTGGAGGCTGGGTTGGCAACACGAAAAGCCTTCATGTTGGGTAGACTCTCTAGCCCAGCAAGTGCATCCAAGAAATGGGTTTTCAAAAGTAGTAATGTGTACAAAGGTCCGGCCACAAGGATGTTAACCAAATACAAAAAACATGGAAACAATGGAAATTTCCAACCATGAAAAGTTGTCGAGTTGATGGTGTGCCTGTAAGATGAATGTGAAACAAACAGAACTGGCAGATGGCCGACAGAGCAGAGAGAGCACTGGGGAAAGTTCCTGCACGCAGCGTGAACAGCATAGTGAGTGAGGACGAGGGACTGGACTCAGAAGGAAATGGGAAACACTGGGTTTCCAACTCACCTACCTCACAACATCCAAGGAAACCTCCACAGTAAGCAGGGACTGAACCCTGAAACAAACATTTAGAACCAAAGATGCTTCTGGTTTCTGGCTGCAGTCAGGCAGAGGCTATTAAACCCTCCCACAGAAAAACAAAGCTAAACTGGACCAAATTATCAAAACTCACCGACTCAGTTCTGGAAACTGGCCAAAGCTGACAACACACTGAGAAGAGATTACCCCTGAACAACTGCTCAGTGCAGGTCAGGACAGGGAGTCTGTGCCTGCTCCTGGCCTGGGTCAGTAAACGCGAGAGCGTTCCTCGCTCTCTCAGCTGGCTGCAGAAACCAGCGGCAGGTAGGTGGGATGTGGGACAGAGGGCGGGACCAGAGCCTGTGGCTCACTGTGGTGAGGTGAATGGAAACTGACAAGGAAGCCAACTGGGGCTATGATTCCAGCTGGGCTGAGCACTGGGCAGCCAGATGTCTGGAGGGAGACCCTGAAGATGAGAGACCCCTGAAGGGTTGGCTCCCCACAACCTCTGGCTCTCCAGGAAGCTACTGCCGATGTTGGACGCTCCAGGACCCAGAAAGGGAAAGTAGACACTGGATGGCTGTACTTGGGATGTGCCCCCTCACCTAGGAGCTCCCCACCCACATGCTTCAGTGGGACACTGCCTCGGCTAGAAGTGTCTGACTGAGCACAACCATGGCCTACATCACTGGCTGCCCACTATACCATGCAAACACAGAAGCAATCCCTAGGAGGCCAGATAAAAAATAAAAATGAGTTTTAAAATCTGAGCAGAAGCCGGGCTTGGTAGCTCAGCCTGTAATCCCACGCCTTGGGAGGCTCAGGTGAGTGGATTGCCTGAACCTGCGGGTTCGAGACCTGCCTGGGCAACTTGGCGAGACCTCATCTCTACAATAAATAAAAAATCAGCCGGGCGTGATAGTGCGTGCCTGTAGTTCCAGCTACTTGAAAGGCTGAGGTGGAAGGATCGCCGGAGCCTAGCAGGTCGAGGCTGCGGTGGCCGGGAGCAGCCACTGCACTCCAGTCTGGGCGACAGAGTGAGATTCCAACTCAAAAAAAATAAATAAATAAAATAAAATCTGAGCAGAGACATCAGAGGCTACACACTATGGAGGATTCAGATTTTATAGTTTAAAATGCATCTACTATTGTAGAAAGTACAGAAAGCTTGACTTAAACAAAGAGAACACAAAGCTCAGGAAAACAATTCAGAATCCAGATACGTATCATCTGAAATATCTCGTTTTCAACAAAAAAAAAACATGAGACAGGCAAACAAACAGGAAAGTATGATCCATATTTAGAGCAAAAACAGCAAATGATAGAATGTGACTCTGAGCAAGTGCAGATGCTGAATGCAGCAAAGACTTCAAAGCTGCTACTATAAGCATGTTCAAAAAAATTAAATGAAAACATGACGACTATGACTCAAGAAACAGGGAATCAAAAAAAAAGTGGAAATGGAAATTCTAGAGTTGAAAAGTACAAACACGGAAGGAAAAAGTCACCATAAGTAGGGGAGGGAAGGATGAACAGGCAGAGCACAGAGGATTTTCGGGCAGTGAAATTGCTCTGTGCAATGCCACAATAGTAGATGCAAGTCATTACACCTCTGTCAAAGCCTGCAGAACACACAACACCAAGAGGGAACCCAATGTAAACTAGGTGCCCAGGGGGATCATAGGTGTCAGAGCAGGTGTGTGAGTGTAACAAACATACCACTGGGCACAGGAGGGTGGCAGTGTGGGGGTGTGTACATGCGGGGCCAAGGGGATATGTGAAATCTCCAAACCTTCTACTCAATTCTGCTAGGAATCTAAAACTGCTCTAAAAAAGGAGTCTATTTTTTAAAAAAATTCACTAGATGAACTCAACAGCACATGTAAGATGGCAGAAGATAAAATAATAGGTGAAAACTTCCCAACAGAGTGAGACTCCAACTTAAAAAAAAAAAGAAAAGAATTCTATATCCAGTGAAACTATTCTTCAAATTTAAAGGTGAAATAGACATTCCCAGATAAACACTGGATTGTTGCCAGCAGACCTGTCCTACAAGAAATTCTAAAGGCTGTCTGTCAGATAAAAAGGAGATGACACTAGACGGCATCTTAGATTCACAGGAAAGAAGAAAAAGTAACAGAAATGATAAACATGCGGGTGACACCAAGGACTGCATAGGTTTGCATATTTTCTCTTCTTACTTCTCTTAAAAATAAGTTTGAAACACTAGTGACAACACTGAGTAGCTGCATGTATAACACACACAGACATAATCTATGAGAGGAAAGCACCCAGGAGAGGGAGGAATGCTGTAGAGACATGGTTCTCCCTTAGAGGATTAGTCAGAACTAATCTGTGATCACTTTGGCAGCATAAACACTGAAACTGGAGCAATACAGAGAAGTTAGCATGGCCCTGCACAAGGATGACTCACAAATTTACGAAGCATTCCACAACTGTAAAAATCAGTACTAATCTGAAGTAATGTGAAGTTAGACACACACTGTAACCCCTAGAGCAACCACACAGAAAATGACACAAAAAAAGCACAGCTGAAACATTAACAGAGACGGATGGCACTAGGTTGACAGAGTGGGCGGCTCCATGGACCCACTTTTCCACTAAAGCAACGAACAAGCTGTCAGAAACTGTCACAGCCAGCTGTGTTGGACTCTGGACCTGACAACAACCAGATGAATGCCTGTGGAAGTGAAGCTGCGGAATCTCAGGAAAAGCTGTGACAAATGCTTCTCCGCCGACCATCTGCTGCTCCCCAGCACACTGGACCTAGGGGAAGGCCCCTGGTGTGGCCTACTGGTGTCAGAGTTGAAATAGCAGTGGTTATGTGCTTCGATCTTCCTGGTGTCTCCCTGACAGATGGCCTTAAAGGTTGTATGGAACTCTCAGACCCCAGGCAGCCTCCAGAGTAGCCTTTGCTGAAAGCATTTAACTGCAGGCACTACCTGAAGCTGCCTGGGGCCGCAGCAGCAGCAGCAAAGGAATGCCCCAGGAAATACAGGCCAGGAAAAGAGTTGCAAAGGGGACGCAGCTTAGAGAGCTTCCGCATGTGTCTGTGTGCATACACCCAGGCTATACACATGCTCAGAGAGCCATGGAAACCCCTGGCTGAGCTCCAGCCTCTGTGAAGCAGGAAGCAAAGGCTGAGGAGGAACTGTGGGTGGCCTGGTTAGGTACTGAGGAACACCCCAACAGGGACAGTCTGTAAAGGATGGAAGAGGCTCTGTTCCCTTCTTGATTCCAGACATCTAAAGACATCTCTAGTTGACCACCAACCTAACAGGGCAGAGACTTTGATGAGCACTCATGACAGAATACAGCCTTGACAAAAACAGGCCAGAAAAATAGCTGAACCCTGAGCCTGCGGGTTCGAGATCCGCCTGGGCAACTTGGCGATACCTCATCTCTACAATAAAGCAAAAATTAGCCGGGCGTGGTAGTGCACGCCTGTAGTTCCAGCTACTTGGAAGGCTGAGTTGAAGGACTGCCAGAGCCCAGCAGGTCGAGGCTGCGGTGGCTGGGAGCGGCCACTGCAGTCTGGGCGACAGAGTGAGACTCCAACTCAAAAAAAAAAAAAAAAAAAGAAAAATAGCGGAACAAATGAAAAACTACAGCCCACAGCAAACAGCAACAACAAATCCTGTAGAGGACCACAATTTAATATTCAAACTGTCCAGGCTTTAGCAAAAATGTGCAAGACATGCAGAGAAACGAAAGTTTCCATTTCTCAGGAAACAAAGAAATGAACAGGAACTGTTCCCGACACATCTGCCTTACTAGACAAAGACTTTAAATTCATTTTCTTACATATAACCCCAAAACTAATGGAAACCATGGATAATGAACTACAGAAAAAACAGAAGAACAGTGCTTAACCAAACAGAGAATATTAATAAAGGAATAAATATTACAAAAAAAAACTAAGTAAGCAATCTGGAGCTAAAAAGTACAATTACTGAAGTGAAAATTTCCCCAGAAGGCTCAACAGCAGATTTGAGCAGGCAGAAGAAGGAAACAGTGAACCTGAAGACAGATCAACTCAATTTTTTTTTTTAAAGGGAGTCTCACTCCGTTGCCCAGCCTGGAGTACAGTGGCACGCTTAATGGTGTATCACAGGTCCCTTGGATCTTGTTCACTTTTTTCTTTTTTTGACTTGGAGTCTCACTCTGTTGCCCACGCTGGAGTGCAATGGCATGCTCGTGGCCACCCTAGCATCAACCTGCTGGGCTCAGGCAATTCTCCCACCTCAGCCTTCCAAGTAGCTGGAATTACAGGCATGCGCTACCACACCCAGCTAATTTTTTGATTTATTGTAGAAATGAGGTCTTACCATGTTGCCCAGGCTGTTCTCGAAACTGTGGGTTCAGGCAATCCTCTCACCTTGGCCTCCCAAAGTGCTGGGATTATAGGCTTAAGCCACCATACCTGGCAGAGCAACACAATTTATTCCCAACAAGGAGAATACAGGAAAAAAAAACAAAGAAAAGTGAACAAGGCGCATGCCTGTAGTTCCAGCTACTTGGAAGGCTGAGGTGGAAGGATTGCCTGAGCCCAGAAGGTCAAGGCTGCGGTGGCCACGAGCATGCCATTGCACTCCAGCGTGGACAACAGAGTGAGACTCCAAGTCAAAAAAAGAAAAAAGTGAACAAGATCCAAGGGACCTGTGATACACCGTTAAGCATACCAATGTTTGTACAAGGGGAATTCCACAAGTAGAGGACAGAAGGGAGAAAAAAATAAAATATGAATAAGTAAAGAATAATGGCTAAAACTTTCCAAGCTTGATGAAAGACAGGAATCTTAGCCAGGCGTGGTAGTGCACGCCTGTAGTTCCAGCTACTTGGAAGGTTAAGGCGGAAGGACTGCCAGAGCCCAGTGGGTCGAGGCTACAGTAGCCGGGAGCGGCCACTGTACTCCAGTCTGGGTGACAGAGTGAGACTTCAACTCAAAAAAAAAAAAAAAAAAAAAAAAAATTTTGAGATGAATGAAAATGGAAATAGAACAGATCAAAATTTAGGTCGGTATGGTGTTATACGCCTGTAATTCCAGCTATTTTGGAAGCAGAGGCAGGTGAATAACATGAGGGAGGCCAGGAATTTGAGACTGTAGTGTGCTATGATGGGCCTGTGAACTGTCACTGCACTGCAACCTGGGTAACCTAGCAAGATCATGTCTTTTAAAACAACAGGCTGGGCACGGTTGCTCAAGCCTGTAATCCTGGCACTTTGGGAGGCAGAGGTGAGAAGACTGCCTGAGCCCACAGGTTCAAGACCAGGCTGGGCAATTTGGCGAGACCTTGTCTCTACAATAATTCAAAAATTAGCCAGGCATGGTTTCACATGCCTGTAGTTTCAGCTACTTGGAAGACTGAGGTGGAAGGATCACCTGATTCCAGCAGGTTGAGGCTGTGGTGGCCGTGAGCATGCCACTGCACTCCAGCCTGGGTAACAGAGTGAGACTCTTAATCAAAAAAATAAAAACTTAAAACAAAACAACAACAACAAAAAGAACGCCTTATGGGATACAGTGAAAGCAGTGTTTAGAGGGAAGTTTAAAACTATAAAGGCCTATGTTAAAAAAGAAGGTCTCAAATCAATAACTGTACACACTGAAGAATTAGAAAAAGCAGCACTAATTAAACCCTAGAAGGAAGGAAATATAAAAGTTTAGAATGGAAATAAGTGAAATAGAATGTAAATAAATGAAAAACCATACAGAATCAGAACAAAAAAAGATCAACAAAACTGACAAATCTATAGTTAGATTAACCAAGAAAAAAAGAGAAGACTCGCCAGGCTCAGTGGCTCAGCCTGTAATCCCGCGCCCTGGGAGGCCAAGGTGAGTGAATTGCCTGAGCCTGCGGGTTCGAGACCCACCTGGGCAACTTGCGAGACCTCATCTCTACAATAAATCAAAAAAATTAGCCAGGCGTGGTAGCGCGCTCCTGTAGTTCCAGCTACTTGGAAGGCTGAGGCAGAAGGATCACTGGAGCCCAGCAGGTTGAGGCGACTGAGTGAGAGACTGGACGACTGAGTGAGAGACTCCAACTCAAAAAAAAAAAAGAAAAAAGAGAAGACTCAAATTGCTAAACTCAGGAGAGAAAGTGGAGACATTACCACTGACCTTAAAGAAATACACAGGCTATTAAGAGAATACTATGAACAATTTATATGCTAGCAAATTAGATAACCTAGATGAAATGGATACATTCCAAGAAACAAGCAAACAATCAAAACTGACTCAAGAAGAAACATAAAAACTGAATAGACCTGTAACAAATAAAAAAAATTGGCTGGGCACAGTGGCTCACATCTATAATCCTAGCACTTTGGGAAAGCAAGGTGAGAGGATTGCCTGAGACTACGAGTTTGAGACCAGTATGGGCCACATGGTGAGGCCTCATCTCTGCAATAAATTAAAAAATTAGCCAGGCATGGCTGCACACACCTGTGGTTTCAGCTACATGGAAGACTGAGGCAAAAGGATCACTGGAGCCCAGCTGGATGTGGTGGCCGTGAGCATGCCACTGCACTCCAGCCTGGGCGACAGAGTGAGACTCCGACTCAAAAAATAAAAAAATACAGATAAAAAAATTGAATCAGTAATTTGAAAACTTCCAACAAAAGTCCAGAAACACATGGTTTCACTGGTGAATTAGATCAAATACTTAAAGAAGAATTTATGGTTGTGTGTAGTGGCTCACGTCTGTAATCCCAACATCTTGGGAGGCTAAGGCAGGAGGCCTGCTTGAGCCCAGGAGTTCAAGACCATCCTAGGCAACATAGTGAGGCCTCATCTCTACAAAAAATCAGCCACAGGCTGGGCTTGGTGGCTCAGCCTGTAATCCCAGCACTTTGGGAGGCTGAAGCGAGTGGACTGCCTAAGCCTCAGGTTGGAGACCAGCCCAGGCAACTTGGTGAGACCGCTTCTCTACAATAAATTTTTAAAAATTAGCTGGGCATGGTAGCACACGCCTGTAGTTCCAGCTATTTGTGATGCTGAGAAGGAAGGATTGCCTGAGTCCAGGAGGTCAAGGTTGCAGAGAGCTGTGATCCAGCCTAGATGACAGAGTGAGACTCCAACGCAAAAATAAATAAATACATACATAAAAAAATTAACGAAGAATTAATGTCAATTATTTAACTCTTCCCCTCAAGTAAAGACTATTTCCTAACTCATTCTATGAGGCCAGTACTATGTTGACACCAAAGCTACTTAAAGACATCACAAGAAGCCGGGCTCGGTGGCTCAGCCTGTAATCCCGCGCCTTTCTGGGGCTGAGGTGAGTGGATTGCCTGAGCCTGTGGGTTCGAGACCCGCCTGGGCAGGCGAGACCTCATCTCTACAATAAATCAAAAAATTAGCCGGGCGTGGTAGCGCACGCCTGTAATTCCAGCTACTCTGAAGGCTGAGGCAGAAGGATCGCCGAAGCCCAGCAGGTTGAGGCTGCGGTGGCCGGGAGCAGCCACTGCACTCCAGTCTGGGCGACAGAGTGAGACTCCAACTCAAAAAAAAAAAAAGACATCACAAGAAAAGTATAGACCAATATCTCTTACGAATACAGATGTGCAAACATCCACAGCACAACAAATCAAGTCCAGCAGCATGTTATGATTATACATCAAGACTAAGGATGACTTGCCCCAGGAATTCAAGAGTGGTTCAACACGTAAAAACCAATCCATGGGCCACGCTCGGTGGCTCAGCCTGTAATCCTAGCACTTTGGGAGGCTGAGGCAAGCGGATTGCTTGAGCCCGCAGGTTCAAGACCCGCCTGGGCAACTTGGCGAGACCTCATCTCTACAATAAATAAAAAATTAGCCAGGCATGGTAGTGCATGCCTGTAGTTCCGGTTACTTTGAAGGTTGAGGTGGAAGGATCACCAGAGCCCATCAGGTCAAGGGTATTCACAAAAAACCTACAAGTAACATCATACTTAATGGTGGAATACTGAAAATTTTCCCCTGAGATCAGGAACATGATAAGGTTGTCTGTGCTCCAGTCACTTATTCAACATTATTCTAGAAGTTCTAGCTAAGGCAATTGAAAAAGAAAAAGAAATATAAGGCATCCAAGTTGGGAACAAAAACTACAATCATACTTATTCACAGATAACATGATCATATATACAGAAAATCGTAAAAAACCCATAAAAATTCCTATTAGAGCTAATAAATTAATTCAACAAAGAGCACAAGATTAACATACAAAAATCAGCTGCATTTGTATACACTAGCAATGAATGATCTGAAAATATAATTAAGAAAATAATTCCGGTTTACAACAGCATCAAAAAGAATACCTAGAAATAAATTTTTTTTTTTTTTTTTTGAGTTGGAGTCTCACTCGGTCGCCCAGAGTGGAGTGCAGTGGCCGCTCCCGGCCACCGCAGCCTCGACCTGCTGGGCTCCGGTGATCCTTCCGCCTCAGCCTTCCGAGTAGCCGGAATTACAGGCATGCGCTACCACGCCCAGCTGATTTTTTGATTGCTGCCCAGGCGGGTCTCGAACCCACGGGCTTAGGCAATCCACTCACCTCAGCCTCCCAAAGGCACGGGATTATAGGCTGAGCCACTGAGCCCGGCTTTAGAAATAAATTTAACCGAGAACATACGAGATTTGTACACTATTAACCTATTGAAAGAAGTTAAAGAAGACCTAAATAAATGGAAAGTCATCCTGTGTTCACGAATTAGGAGATTTAACATTGTTAAGATGGCAATAAACCTCAAACGATCTACACATTTCATGCAATTGCTATCAAAATTCCAACTGCCTTTTACGCAGAACTGGACATTCATCTTAAAATTCATATGGAATTACAAGCAACCCTAAATGCTAAACAGTCCGGAAAAAGCAGAGTAAATGTTGGAAAACTACTATTTTGGGATTCCAAACCTACTACAAAAAGCTACAGTAATCAAAATAGTGTGGTACTGCCATAAGGACAGACACCAGTGGAAAAGGATAAAGAGCTAAGAAATAAACCCTTACATAGATGTTCAGTTGATTTTCAGCAGGAGTGCCAAAATCATTCAATGGGGAAAAATAGTCTTTTCAATAAATTATGCTGGGTAAACTGGAAATCCATGTGCAAAATAATGAAGTTGGAAGCTTACCTAACATAATATATAAATATCAATTTGAAATGGATCAAATAACTAAATTTATGACCTAAAACTACAGAGTTCTTAGAAGAAAACATAAGTAAAATTCTTCATAACTTTGAATAAGGCAGTTTGATAACAAAAACACGGGCAATAAAGAAGTGATAAATTGGCCAGGCTCGGTGGCTCAGTCTGTAATCCCAGCACCTTGGGAGGCCAAGGTGAGTGGACTGCCTGAGCCCGCAGGTTCGAGACCCATCTGAGCAACTTGGTGAGACCTCGTCTCTACAATAAATCGAAAAATTAGCCGGGCGTGGTAGAGTGTGCCTATAGTTCCGGCTACTTGGAAGGCAGAGGCGGAAGGATCGCTGGAGCCCAGCAAATTGAAGTGGCAGTGGCCGGGAGCATGCTCCAGTCTAGGCAGGCGACAGAGTGAGATTTCAACTCAAAAAAAAAAATATTGATAAATTAAATTTCATCAAAATTAAAAACATTTGTTCATCAAAGGACACTATATAGAGTGAAAAGATGATAACTCAAAGAATGAGAGGAAATATTTGCAAATTCTGTATCTCATAAGAGTTGAATATCCAAGGCCAGGCATGGTGGCTCATGCCAGTTATCCCAGCACTTTGGAAGGCCAAGGTGGGAGGATTGCTTGAGCCCAGGAGTTCCAGACCAGCCTGGGAGACCTTTGTCTCTACAAAAAAATCACAAAATTTGTCAGGTATGGTGGCAAATGCCTGTAGTCCCAGCTACTCGGGAGGCTAAGGCAGGAGATGCATCTGAGCCCAGGAGGTCGAGGTTGCAGTGAGCCATGAACATGCCATTTGCCCTCCAGCCTGGGCAACAGTGTGAGACCCCAGCTCAAAAATATAAAACTAAGCTAAATACTTTTAAAACGCTAACTCATCACTTTCTCAGAATGAAAAATATTTCACTCATTCTTGAAAACTAAGTAAACAAAACAGAAAACCCAGCATGTTTTCTGCCTTTTCTAAGAACTGCACCACTGGCTAGTCAAATCGTAAATGAGGGAAAGCATCTGTCATTCAAAGGTGATAAATGAACATGAACTGATAGAGTGAACCCCTCTCCCACACTTGGTAATCCCTAATGAACAAGAGGATCTAGCTCCAAGGGCTCCTAACATCACAGAAGAGCAAGTGATGGAAGAACAGCACTGGAGTCTGGCTAAAGAGGCTTGGCCTGAGTGACCAAGTGCCTGATCCAGCTGCTCCCCGCAGGAGACAGAAGTGCTGGTGGTATGGCTACTTCAGGGAGGACAGAACAGGAGTGGAGAAGCCTGTGGACGCCAGATTCAGGCATAATCAAAGTGAGAAAACAAACAGGATGGAACTATAACGTTTACTCTGCAGGTTCTCCCGGGGAGAGGCCACAAAAACACATGTGGTGATTACTATACAAGTCAGGATTGTAGTTATTTTTGGAGGAGGAAGAAGGCTATTTTGCAGGAGGGAGGGACTTCTGGGGTGATTGGTAAAGTTATAGTTTTTATCTGAGTAGTGACAGCCAGAGTATTCACTTTATGAGAAGGCCCTGGCTGGGCGTGGTGGTATGCACCTGTAGTCCCAGTTACCTGGGAGGCTGAGGCAGAAGGATCACCTGAGCCCAGGATGTTAAAGTTGCAGTGAGCTATGACTGCACCACCACACTCCAACCTAGGTGACAGAGAGAGACCCTATCTCTCTAAGAAACTTGCCTGTACTCTATGTTTATTTTCTGTGTCTCAACTTATTTTACAATAACAAGATAAAAAAATTACTGTGTGATTGATTACTCCTTGTTGGGAACCGTTCTAAATATCTTATTCTTGCATATATTAGTGCATTACATTCTCCCAATAACCATTTTACAGATGAGGAGGTGAATATAAAGAGATTAAGTTATAACAAACATGTGAAAAGATGCTCACCCTCATTCATAATCAATGATACACCAGTTTAATTAATTTTCCCAGCTTTCAATGGGCACAAATCTGTATTTGAGCACCGTGACTGTGGGCAAGCCTGGAAGACTTGGGGCCAGGTACTGTCAGGCGAAAGCCATAAGAGAACACACTCCCTCCACACTGGGTGCACACTGAAGAAATACTGAATGCAAAAGGAGACACGTGCCAGGATGCTCACTGCATACTGACGACAAACAAAAGCTGAAACATCAGAAGGGGACAGAGTAAATAAATGTGGTGCTCAAGAGGCAGAATACTACTGCAGCAGGTGAGATGACTGAGATAGCCTGTAAGTATCAAGATGGGTGTCTCTCAAAATACTTAGCGAAAAAGCAAGCTACAGATGAATCTTACTATACAATACATTTATTTAAGGTTCCTAAAAATAAAGCCCAGATATATACCATTTATGGATTGCTAGTCATGCACTGCTTATGTATAACAATGTTTCAGTCAACCACTGACCACACATGGTGGTGGTCCCCCAAGATTAAATGAAGCTGAAAAACGCCTATTACCAGGTGACATCACACTCATCATAATACTACAGCACAATTACTGTTTCATAAACTGAATATCCAGTTTGGTGTTCAGTGCTGATAAAGTCTACAGCAGTGTTGTCACATCCTAGGCCTTCACTCATCATCGCTTGCTCACTGCTCTAGCCACTTCCAGCTCTGTAAGTGCCACTATGGTACGTGTTTTGTATGGGTATACCGCTTTGTATGTTTTACACTGTATTGCTACTGTATCTTTTCTATGTTTAGATATGCAAATATTTGCCATTGTGTTATGGTTGCCTCCAGTTCAGCAGTCACCCACTGTACAGGTGTGCAACCCAGAAGCCACGGGCCACACAGCCTAGGGGTGAAGCTGGCCCTGCCATCAAAAGGCATCAAGGCATGCAAGGACACTCGAAGATGTCTGCAAAGCAATGAAGTTAATGCGTTTCTCAGATTGTATCCTGTTGTTAAGAGCTGAATGATGTGTACTAAGAAGTAACACCAAAGTTGTGACAATGATAGGCTCTTAGAAGAGAGAAAGGAATGTGATAGAGGAATGAGGTCAAAGGGCACTTCACTGTTAGCTGTGCTATTTCTTTGACTTTAAAAAGTCCAGAGCCAGACATAGTGGCTCATGCCTGTAATCCTAGCGCTTTAAGAGACTGAGGCAAGAGGACTGCCTGAGCCCAGGAGTTTAAGACCAGCGTGGGCAACATGACGAGACAATAAAAATTTAAAAATTAGCTGGTTTTGGTGGTACATGTCTGTAGTTCCAGCTACCTGAAGGCTAAGGTGGAAGGATCGCCTGAACCAAGGAGGTCAAGGCTGTGGCAGTTGTGAACGTGCCACTGCACTCCAGCCTGAGCAACAGAGTGCACTTTGTAGGATCTAAGGCCAAGGAGGGAGGACTGCTTGAGCCTAGGAGTTTGAGACCAGCCTGAACCACATAGCAAGAGCCTGTTGCTATAAAAACAAACAAACAAAAACAAAAAATTAGCCAGGTTTGGTGGCACACACCTGTACTTACTCCCAGCTACTTGGGAGGCTGAGGTGGAAGGATTGCCTGAGCCCACAAAGTTGAGGCTGCAGTGAGTGGTAATCATGCCACTGCACCCCAGCCTGGGTGACAGAGTGAGACCCTGACTTAAGAAAACAAAACAAAAAAGTCCAAAACAAACCCAAGAAAGTAACTCATCAGTCCTGGGGTGTGAGGTGGGTGTTTGTTAGCTGCTTTGGAAGTCTTCAGATGGGGGCAAAAGCAGCCACAGCAAGCAGCTCTGGGTGAGTAGACAGAGGAGTTGGGGGCCTCTCAGAGTCCTTCTGAGCCAAACAGCCTCGGGCCATCACCAAGGCTTTCACTCCTACTTCCTCCTCTGTAAGAGAGGGTGCCTACAGAGCCTACCTGACAGGGGTACTGCCCAGATGAGTGAATGTGCGAAATTCCTGCGGGGATGGGTCAGATCTGTCATCCCAGGGAACACCCAGAGATAACCTCCAGAGGGACTAACGTTGAAAGGTGGTCTGACTGCTGGTGACACAGACGTGACCACTCTGTGAAAACTCACTGAGTACTCTGATGACTTATGTATTTTCTGCATGTGTGTTACATGTCAATAAAACCTCCCAAGAACGAAGGAGTGAAGAAGGGAGACAAGAGGGGCAGGCCCAAATAAGATTCTGGATCCAGCCAGAGTCTATAAAGAAAGATGATGCCCAAGGAACCGGAGATGGTTGTCCTGACTACAGGTCAAAAACGAAAACTACCTACTAGAAGAATCAGTGAATACTTCTTTTAAAGAGAGAATAAAAGGAACAGAAATAAAGCTATGCTTGTAAGAAAAAAAAGACAGCATGGCAACAACTGTGAACATCTGAAAATGAACTAGGTAGCACCATTGTTACGATATAATTGTTACCATTATATTGCTAAGTATAACAACATGGAAGTTTATTTTAGTAAATTCTTTATCATTTCGATTAAAGATGCATCCCAAAGTAGTTACAGTTGGGGGAAAAAGCCCGTAATTTCTGAAATTTGCTTTAAAGCAGTCCAGGAAAAAAAAGAGAGAACAGATGAAACAAGACTGGCAAAATACTGGCAGATGAGGAAGCAGGATGAGAAAATGTGGGTGGGGACTCTACCACTCTAATTTCACATTATGTGTGACAATTCCCATAAAACTGACAATGGGTCGGGGGCCTGTTCTCTTCTGCATAAGCCCTTCCACACCTCTTGAATTACCCAAGAAAAGCCAAGGCAACACCTAACAAGGACGCTGCTGTCAAAACCCGTCCGCCCGTTGGCTGGGGTGGGGTGAACCTGCAAGGCGCAGAGAGGGAGGCCAGGGCCGACCCCGACCGCTCGCGCCCCCCCCCCACCGCGCGTCCCTAAGCGCCAGCATCTGCAGCCAAGGGCTTCACCTGCAGTTCTCCTTGAAACGGCACTTCCCCTCCAGGAAGAACGGGCAGGGCTTCAGGGACTTGTGTGTAGGGTAGAGGTAGAGCACGCGGACCCCCGCCGAGCCGTCCTCCGCCTCCTCGGTGCCCACCACCATAGCATTGTGGTACTCCAGAGTGCCCCACGAGCTGTAGTACGGGGCGTTCACCTTTGTCCCGCTCAGCTCGTCCTCGTCGTCGTCCTCGCCCTCCTCCTCCTCCTGCCCTCCTTCCGTGGACTCTGGCCCCGCGTCCGTCCCAGGAACAGCCTCCGGCGCCGCCCCCGGGGCGGCCGCGGCCTCCCCCACTTCGGCCACGGCTTCCTGGAGAGCAGGGCCCTCGGCATCCCCCCGGTCCGGGCGCTCTCCGTCCATCGCGGCCAGCAGTTGGCTCTTCCGGACCGCCGCCAGGCTGGCCTCGGTGAGCTCGATCAGCTCCTTCAGGTCCGCCTGCAGCTGGAGGAGATCGGCCTGCTCGGGCGAGTGCGGGCCGGCGCTGAGAGCCAGCTCTACCTGCCGCAGCTGTGCGCGGTAGGTCTGCAGGGAGGCCTCCAGGCTGCTCTCGTCCATGCTGCGGGCCTGGCCCCCAAGCGCGGGCGCTGCGGAGAAGGCGGCGGTGAGCCGGGTAGCAGCCTGCGGGGCTTCGCTCGCAGCTGGGCGGCGGCCCCCGGGCTCTGTAGGGCGCGGGATCCGCAGGGCCCACAGCACCACGGGCTGGCTGGCCCGGACACCGCCCCCGCCGGGCCCCACCGACCTCCCTCGCCCCGCCCCTCAGCCGGGCCGGGCCGACCCACCCACCGCTCGGCCCCCTTCCCGGGTGTCTCCCGCGCCACAGGCCGCCCGGAGCCCACCGCGTTGCCGCGCGTGTCTCCCTCCCCCTCTCTCGGCCCGCTCCCCCAGCCCGGCCTCCCGCTGCCCCGCCCGGCCCCCTTCCCCAGTCTTCCCGGCGCCGTAGACCGCAGCCCACTCGCCCCGGCCGGGCCCTCTTTCCGAGCGGCTTCCCGCCGCCGCCATAGAGAGCCCGCCGGCCTCACCGGCTAGAGCGGCCCACACTCCCTTCCGCCTTCGCAGCCGACAGGCACTTCTTCTCGAGTGCTGCCGTCTCCGGAAGTGCCCGGCGCGCGGGGGCCGTCGGGACGCGCTTCCGCCTCGGCCCCCGGCGTCCCGTCAGGCGCCGCACGGGGTCGGCGCGGGGTCAGGTGCGCGGCGGCCTGCAGGCCCGGGGGTCTCGGGCAGGTAGGCCCAAGGCTGCGCGGCTGGGCCCTGGGGCGACCGGGACTCCGGGGTCGCGGGCTGACAGGAGGGCGCGCCGGCTGCGCATCTTTGAGTCTAGAACGTGGCGGCCGCGGCGGGGGACAGCAGCCGTCGGGGCTGGCCCCGGGTCCTTCCTTCCGCCGGGAGGGTCAGTCCCGCCCCTCCAGAGCGCTCTCGAGTCTAAGACTGGGGGCGGCCCGGCCTGAGGCCCGCGGGGCACCCCGATGGCGGTGGCCCAGGCTGGTCGCGGCTTCTGCGGTAGGAAGGGCAAGGTGGGGGCGGGAGGCAGGGCACCTGGCAAGGGTCATGGGTGCCGCGAGGCCGTGTACAAACACCGCAGAGTGGGTCTGCAGTCGATTACACCCTGAGAGGCAGTGCCATGAGCGCAGCGACAGTGAGCAGGGCCACCGGCGAAGTCATGGAGGCCGAGCCGAGGGGACGGGGTGTTGGGAATGGCCCCAGGCTTCTGGGGCACTACTGAGCACCGTGTGAGACTGGGCGCTGCAAGCCAGGCTGCACTGACATCTCCTGCCTGCAGGCAGGATGTATACGCTGCTGTCGGGCTTGTACAAGTACATGTTCCAGAAGGACGAGTATTGCATCCTGATTCTGGGCCTGGACAATGCTGGGAAGACGGTAAGTACCTGGCCCCTGCCATGCTTCCCCGGAATCCATCTGCAGTTCCATGTTCAGGGCCCAGGATCCCAACTGCCAGCTTTGTGAAAGGCAGGGTGTCGCTACTTGTTTCTGTTATTGTTTTCTAAGAAACAGGCCCAAACAGGGGTATTTGGTAAAGCACTTGAGCCCCTTCCTGATGCGCATACTCCCTCTCTCCTCAGACCTTCCTGGAGCAGTCGAAAACCCGCTTTAATAAGAACTACAAGGGCATGAGTCTATCCAAGATCACCACTACCGTGGGTCTAAACAGTAAGGGGGAACTTTGGGGCTGCGGGTTTGGGGCCCTGAGGATGCTGTGATGTCCACAGCCCAACAGCCAGCGGCCAGAGACCTGTCAGGCCTCTGCTCAGGGCAAGCCCTTGTCGAGTGGCCTCAGAGTGTGGGCTATTCCCCCGGGAGCTGGGACTTGGTGTGTCAAAGATCAAGTTCATGAGCCTTGCCTGTTCTCTCCTCTCCCCAGTTGGCACCGTGGATGTGGGGAAGGCTCGCCTCATGTTCTGGGACTTAGGGGGGCAGGAAGAGCTTCAGTCTTTGTGGGACAAGGTAAGACATGCCGTGTGCTCCCCGGCTTACACTATGTTCCCTGCCTGCTGCTTCTCTCCAGGCAGCACCTGTGGTTTCTTCCTCAGCAACCTCCACCACCCACCGTGTTCCTGAAGCATTTCTCTCCCATCCTATCTCAGCTTCCTGAGTTGCTCCCAGTTTTGTGTTAGCTGAACCCTTGACTGGAATTGCCCCAACAGTGGTGTCAGGGGAGCTCCCACAAGGAAGAGCCCCAAACCCTCTGGGGATGCCTATTGGGATTCCTGGGAAAGAATCACTGAACACCAGGGTGATTAGGTCAACATTTTTATTAGGGGACTTGTTCACAGAGGGGGTTGCAGCATATTCTCGGGGGCAGCGAGAGAAAAGGATATCCTATGCAGGTGCGTGCAAAGCACGGGATCAGGACATGGAGTTTGTATGAGGGTCCAAGGAAGTTGGGTCAGGGCTAGGGCTAGATTCTTTCTGTGTCTTGAGTAACATTAACATTTTTATGAGGGCCTAGAATGTTCAAACCCCCAGCTTGGGCTTGAGCCACAGGGAAAACATGTAGTTGGCCAAGTCACAGAGTGGTCAAGGCACTTTGGGTTAGTTTCTCAGGACAAGAGAAAAAATGTGGGACCTGGGGGACTCTATGCTTCCCCCAGAGTGAGACTACACTTATTTCCACTCAGTGTAGAGATATGATCACCACAGGACGTGGGCAGAAATGGCAAAGGCCCAATGTGGGAAGGTACACAGCTACGTTTCCTTTGACAGTCCCTCCACAGTTCTGATTTCACACCCACTCTTGCTCTTCGTGAAGGCTTCCTCCCCAGCACAGGAGAGTATCCTCAGGGCCAATGGTAACTGTTTCCTTCTGACGTGGATTTTGGACATTTTTGGGGTCTCAGTATGGTGCCCTTCCTCCACACCCCCAAGCTGGAGTCTTTCTTACCTCAGCCTATGCCAGGCACAGGTCCAGCATGGAGCAGTGCTGACCCAGCCCCTGCCCCACAGGTGGGCACACTGGACGTGAGGCAGTCTGGTGCCTGCCTGCTGCCCTGCTTTGGGAACTGGGTGCCTTGTTCCTTTCCTTGACCCCACCAGAGCGTCCCTTCCTGCCCTGACTCCTAGCCAAGGGGCGGCATCTCTCTCATGTTATGTCTCTGACAGATCCTCTGTGGCCACATCAGACAGGACAACAGACAGGACAAGTCAAGTCAGAGCCTGGTTGTCTAGATGCCTAGCACACATGGGGAGTTCTTGTCACAGTCTAGGGTCTCACACAGATACTGAGACAGGTTGGGATGTAAGGTGTGTATTGGGCATCAGCACCAGGAAGGCAGCAGAGACAGGGTGGGGAAGTCAACTCAGGCAGTAGAGCCTGCAGGGCTGTGGGTGGCCTAGGGAGCATGGGGGGAGAGCTGCTAGTTATGGCTATGCCACTTCAAGCCATGCTGGCCAGGACTTCCAACTGCCACTGGCACACAGCTTGTGCAGCCTGGGACATGTGTGACTTAGTAAGGTGATTCTCAGCCAAAGCAAGCCCCACTGGAGCCAAAATGAGGCCTCCCCTGGACACGCTGCCTACCACCTGCAGCGGGGCCACCACAGGGCCACCTGTGCACTACTGGGCCCCAGGATCCCATGTCAGGAGAGGGCCTCTCCTGAGGGGAAGCTGGAGCAGGGAGACAAGGGGCTGTAGCCTGTCCTTGCAGCTACACCATTAACAGACCTTAATGAGGTCTTGAGCCTCATTCTTCCTGAGGACCCCCGTCCTGCTAGGTGTGACCTCCCAGCAGAGCCCTTCTCTAGGCCTACCTAAGTGGGCTGGTGGCTCCCTGGGCCCCACTGTGTGGTGGCAGTCCTGCATGCTGCCCTCTAAGTCTTCTGATCATGTGGAGCCCAGTATGCCCACAAGGCAGCTGCTGAGTGTATTATTCTTTGGTGGTCAGGACTCCCGACTCTGCCAAGCCCAGAGCTGTTTGAACAGGCAGCAGAGCCCCCTTATGGGTCACTGCGAGGGACAGAGGAGTCTCCTGTTCCCACCCTGGTTCCCAGACTCTGCATCCTTGGGAGCCCAGTGCCCCAGAAGGGTCTCCAGTTGGGAGAGTTGGCCTCGTCATGGGACCCCAGCAGTGCTGTTTCCAGTGGACATGGCCGCCGGTCAGCCCTGGGTCAGCATGCGTGGGTATGGCAGGTGCCTTGGGGCCTTTACTGTAACATGAGTCTTAGGATGATGTGGTGTCATGTGGAACCCCGGCTGGCACCTTGCCTTTGGGGAGCTCCTATTGCTACTGGGGACACATTTAGACCCAGTCTGGGGTCCCTCTGGTCCCTCTGGTTGCCCCACTGGGTTCAGCCGTGCTACCATTGGGCCAGGAACTTGTGGTCCCACCAGTGGTCCCACCAGCCTTGGTGAATAAAGCCCATCCACTGGCCTGTGCTCTGCCACCATGTCTGCTATGTGTGTGTCCATGTCCACCTGAGGTATTGATCTCCAGTATCTGCTGGTGGACCTTGAGACAGGACTCAGGGCTTTCCTCCCGTGTCTGTTGTTTGCATCCCTAGTCCTTCTGGCACCACTCTGTGCCCACAGGCCTACATATGCCAGTCTCAGGCCTTGACTATGTGCACAGGCGGGCCGCCTGGTGTTCTGGCCACAGGGAAGACATCCCCTGTCCTCTGGCCACTGGTGAGCCACCAGCCATGCATGGGCTTTCCCTCTTCCCACTGGCTGGAGTTCCTCCACTGGGGTCTGGGACCTCCTAGTCTTGCTCACACGTATCCCCATGTGCTGCTCATCTTCTGTGGCCCCTTCTGGGCTGTCCACCTTATGCCTGGTGGATGTCATGGCCAGCTCTGGCCACTTGGTGCCCTGGTCCAGGGCCCGGTAACGTGAAGCTCTCTGTCACCCAGTTCAGGATCCATGGGGGTAATGTGGCGACTGTCTCACGGGCTTGCTGCCGACCTCAAGAGTGTCCCTTGCTACCATGCAGGCCTCCAGCTAGGGCCTGCCAGTTCCTGGGTCTTGGCAGCAAGATAGCCAACCCCCAACCTGACCCCCGGAGCTGGTGGCTTCTGTGTCAGACCTGTCTATGGGCCAGAGAAGCTCCTGTGTGAGGACCCGCTGCCTGTAGAGCATTCCCTGCTTGGGACACCCTAAGGATGTGGGGAGCTTGTGGGCTGGGCCAGGCCTCCCCCTTGTCTCACACCTTCAGTGATGTGTACGTATTGAAACCAGCTCGTCCCTCTCTGTCGGCATCAAGTTCCAGGTCACTGGGAAGGGAAGCTGCCACCACCCTGAGCTGAAGTGACAGGTGTCTGCTCCATGTGGATGCCAAAAGTTTCCCATATTCTTTTTTGGTGGGTAGAAACACTCTCACCCACTCTGTGTTCGGGTCTCGTGCCCAAGGCCACAGGGATCTTTGCCTTGTCTCGTCTGTTAATGGTGCACACCAGTGCTGTCAGCAAGCCCAGGACTGGATGGGAGGGCTTGCTTGGTAGGCGGCGCTGGCCTTCCCATGCCCCCCTGCAGTGGCTCAGCAGGGACACCAGTCAGGCTTGCCATCCAGGTCAGGGATTAGGCTGTGCGCTCGGCTCTGCCAACCCCTAAGCCTCGCCTTTTGGCCTCTTTCTCTGGCCACATCAGGCCAAGGGTCAGGGTGGTTTCCCAGAAGTGTGGTGGGGGGAGGGGAAAGGGGGGCTGCCAGGCCTCTTAAGGGCTCTGTACCTGGGTGTGGTATGGCGGGGCAAGGAGGCTGGGGTGTGAGCACATGTGGCTCCCTTGCAGCAGGGACAGCCACACTACAGGGGCTTTCCTCAGGGGGCCTGGCTTCTCCAGCACTAGATCTCCTGCCCCTGGAACACACCCGGCAGGTTCTCCTGTTGGGGATGGCCCTGTCTTATGAGTTGCACCTCCCTGGGGTGGCCAAGTTGCCACTGCTCTCACTGCCTCTTCCTCTCACAAGCCCCTTGCGGTGGCTGCGACTCGGGATCCTAGCCACGCTGGCCCTGGGCAGGTTGGTGACTACAGCCCCAACTCCCACTGCTTCCTCTTAGTACTATGCAGAGTGCCATGGCGTCATCTATGTCATTGACTCCACCGATGAGGACAGGCTAGCGGAATCCAAGCAGGCCTTTGGTGAGTGGCCTGGCTGTCCCTGGGAGGGAGGCTGGGGGAGATGGTCGGGGCAGCTTGGGCTTCCTGTGTGTCCAGAGCTGGTCTTGGAGTGAATGGCTGGGTGGTCAGGTGGGATGCAGGTGCGAGGTGTTGCCTCTCCCGCCCTCCCAGAGAAGGTGGTGACGAGTGAGGCGCTGTGTGGTGTCCCTATCCTGGTGCTGGCCAACAAGCAGGATGTGGAGGTGAGCCCTGCACCCCTGCAGTGTGGCTGTCCCTGCTGCAGTGGAGCCACATGTGCTCATACCCCAACTTGCCCCGCCTGAGTGTAGAGCCCTTAAGAGGCCCTGCAGCCTCAGGTCCTCTCCGAGCTTCCTTTGGAGCTGCCACCGCCAGGGCAGACCTATCCCTGCCGAAGGTTTTCCCATCCCAGGGCAGGCTGTGGGTGGGCTCCTGAGCCTCTTCCTGCAGGGCACCTGCTATCCTCTGGAGGCAGCCCTGCCCAGTTCCAGGAGTAGCTGGGCTGTGGGGACCCAGGTGGACACTGAACTCGGAGAAGGGAAGAGCTGGCCCTGGTCCTGCTGCCCTTGGGGCCAGTGTCTCTGCTCACAAGCTCCCCAGAACCTGAGGGAGCTCTCAAAGCTCCCTGAGGTGATGCTGGCCACACCGACCCTTGCTGTCTCAGAGGGCCAGGGTGAGTCTTCACTTCCCACCCTCCCAGGGTGACTGTGGCCCTGGGACCTGGCCACCTCCATTGCCTGGGCCTCGGCCTTCAGATGGTCCTAGTCATGCCAGGCTCCTGGGTGGCCCCTCATTGGAGCCACTTGTGGACGTCTAGAGTTGGCTCCGGCACCAGCAGCCATGTGCAGACTCAGGGACTGAGCTCAGGGTCCTGACTGCTATGGCCTCAGTATGAGACCCTGGGGCCCTGGCCAAGCTGTGTGCCATGCCATGTCCTGGGTGTCAGCAGGCAGGATGTGGGGTTGCCCCTCATAGCCTCGTCTCCCCCAGACTTGCCTGTCAATCCCTGACATCAAGACCGCCTTCAGTGACTGCACCTGTAAGATTGGCCGGCGGGACTGCCTGACTCAGGCCTGCTCTGCCCTCACTGGGTGAGTAGGGCCTCCTCCAGGGTGTCCTTGGGGCCTCGGGCCAGGACAGCCCCACCTCACACACACTGTCTTCACAGCAAAGGGGTGCGTGAGGGCATTGAGTGGATGGTGAAGTGCGTCGTGCGGAACGTCCACCGGCCACCGCGGCAGAGGGACATCACATAGGCACGGCAGGCCATGGCTGGGGCAGCTCGGCCCCTTGTGCCAGAGGAGCGGGCTTCCTGCCAGCTCCCTCAACGCCCACCCTGGGACGTGGGTTTGCTTTGCTTTTTGGTTCTTCCATTTGTTTTGTGTTTTCTTGAAGACAAACTTTCCTGTCTGGAAAAGTACAGGCATCCAGAGGCTTCTGCAGAGGGAGTTGGGCAATGGGGCCCTCCCAGGCCCTTTCCAGGATGGGATCTGAGGGGGACCTGGTTGGAAATGGGAGTCCCTTCCTCTGAGTGGGACTGTGAGCTGCCCCGGAGCCCTTGTGAACTCCTGGATCAGCTCCCTTCCTTGCCCAGTGAAGCCACAGCTGTGCTCTGGTCTCTGCACCCTGTGATTCTGGAAGTGGTCTGGGAGCTGGCCTCACTTTGGGAAAGACCTGCTCATGTGCCCAGAGGCCAGCTGGTTGCTGGGTTCTGACAGCCTCAGGACAGCACTGAGGAGGCCTGAGAGGAAGACATAGCCCCATGCTGGTCCAACGTTGCCTCATTTTAATCCTCAGGGAAGGGAGAAAGCTGGGAGGTCTTGCTGGGGGAGTTTTTATCAACATGGGCAAGTTGGGTGCTGTTTGTGGGCGCCCAGAGCCCTCTGTCAGCCACGTGTGTCTGTGGCCAGCTCAGCTGGTGCCGTGGGCCCCACTGGGTGGTGGCCTGGGCACACTCTTTTGGGGTAGGTGGGGGGCCACCTACCCCACCATGGGGCCAAGGTCAGTCTTGTGCTGGGCCTGCACTGAGTTGGGGCCTCCCAGGTGCCCTTATGCTGACGGAGCAGAGGCCCTCCAAGTGAGGTGGGTTCTAGGACCGGCCTCACAGCCTCTACCTGACTGGGCCAAGTGTCTGGCTATACTGGGCCAAGTGGCTGTGAGCAGTTAACTGCTGTCCTGAGTGTCCAGGCATGTGTGCACAATAAAGGCATCTCATTGGCTCCTGTCTGACCCTTCCTCCTCGTGGTCTGGGTACAGAGATGCTGGTCCTGAGCTCCCAAGGGGCTGACAGGGAGGCAGGAGTCTTTCTGGTGGGTCTGGAGCCATGGCCTGTCCAGGGAGTGGCCTCTTCAGAGGGTCAGGCTACACTACCCTGCCCCCAGAGGGCTTGGGCAGAGCTGCTGGAAAGGTGTGAGTCTCATGGGGGTGGTGCCCAGCTGTGGGCTGTGACTCACAGGAGTTGAGTGGGAGGTCCCCACACCCTCTCCCCAGGGACCCCCAGTACCATGGGTATGCTGGGCCTCCAGCACCTGGAGGAACCTGTCTGGGTTGGGAGGGGAGGGTTGTTCTGGATGAGTCTGGAAATGCCTTGCTTCCCAGAAAACACACAGGGTGCAGGGTCTGGGTGAGGTCTTTGGCTCATCCTCTCCTGGGAAATCCCCTGAGTTGGGAGTGGGAGGGACTCTGGGTGGGGAGGAAAGGGGACGCGTGGGCGCCCCCAGCACCAAGGCCAACAGAGCTGTGCTCTCCACTCTTCAACACAGTGACACCCTCTTGGGCACTGACCGTCCCTCCGCTCTGCCCCAGCAACTGAGTGGGATGGGGCGTCTTGGAGTGAGCTTTCGGGACTCCCGCCACCTCACGGCCAGCAGGCGGCCTCGGAGCAGCACCCACCACCCACTGCCCACCCTTGAAGTCCAAGTGTCCAAGGGAGGGGAGCCTGAGCCGGCGGGTGGGGGGCTTCCTGCCTGGGCATCCCTGCCGCCCTCCCCAGAGATGCCCAACACGCGCTAGCTTCAGAAACAGCTTTATAAAAAAAAAACGAAGAAGCCTCCTGCGGTGCAGACCGCCGAGGGTGTGGAATAAATAAAGAGATGCTCAGCGCGCAGGAAGGAAGCGCTCGCGAACGCCCCGCTCCAGCCCGGGAAACCTGGCAGCGCCTGCAGCAGCAGCCGCGCCACCAGCAAGCCGTCCCGCGCCTCGCGGAGCTCAGAGAGCCGCCGCAGCTTCGCCCGCAAGGCTGCGCGGGTCCCCCCGCGTGGGGACGCGACCCTGCGTTCCGGTCCCGCGAGGGCCTGCTGCAGCCTCCGCACTGGCACGTCCTGGAAAAGCACAAAGTCGATGATGGCGCGCTCGCACTCAGTCCCTGCGGGGGGGGGGGCAGTCAGTCACTTCGCCCACAGACGCGGGCGGGGAGTTCACAAAACAAAAAAAAACGCCTCTGCGTACCCAAGTGGGAACACGCGAGCTACGCCGGAGGGTATCGCACAAAGGCGGCAGCAGGCCGCAGGAAGGCGCAACGCGGCCTTCTCGGGTGAGCCCCGGAGGCCCCAGGTGGGGGCGGGGCTTCCGCCGGTGCAAGGCGTGAGGCTGGAGCTGGCGGGACCGCACCCGACCTGGCTCACCTCCCTCTGCGGACCTCTCAAGAACCGCTCAACTCTGGACCCCGGCCTCCCGGTGTCTTGGGGGTCGGGAGGGCTGGCGAGTAGCTGCAGTCACCTCCCGGGGCTCCCAGGGGCTGCGTCCTGCCTCGGAGCCTAACCCTCAGCCACCCCTGATAGGGCTGGGGCCCTCCCAGAGGCCAGCCGCACTACCACGACCCGCTGCCTCGTCCCTGCTCACCTGGCCCGCGCGGCCCCCGGGCGCTCAGGGGAAAGCCGGTGCAGCTGGTGCACAGCGCGTCGTGAGAGGAGCCTGGCACTTTGAGCGCCAGGCCCAGGGCCGTGCAGTTGCGGTGGGGCTGGCACCGCTCCGAGCTGGAGCTGCGGGCTGAGAAGGTGCCCGGGAGACACGGCTGGCACTGCGTGTTCTGGTTGGGGGTGCCTGGCGGGCGGGGAGGACAGAGTCGCAGCTCCGGTCAGCCACCGAACCCCGCGCCGCCGGTTCCCCTCTCCCGGCCCCGCCCAGCCGCCCAGCACCCACCGGCGGTGCTCACGCCCGCGCCGGGCGCACACCGCGAGTGCTCCAGGCAGACGCCTTCGTGCGTGAAGAAGCCGGCACGGCAGCGGCAGGCGCGGTTATGGGTGGCGTGGCACGGCCGCGCCTTCTCCTCGCGCTCCCCGCAGAGAACGTTGCAGTAGCGGCAGCGCTCCAGGTAGTCCCAGAACTGCGTGCATTGGCGCGGCGGGCAGGGGCTGCACGTCGTGGGGCTGTCCTAGCTGCTGCACGAAGGTGGCGGGCAGACACTGGGCGCACGACAGCCACTCCCGCGTCTCGCCATGGGAATGTGGGCGCGTCCGCCGCCCCGCGCAGGGCCAGCGCCAGCAGCAGGGCGGCCAGCTCCCACCCTGCAGGCACCCTCATGGTCCAGTTAGAGCGGGGAGACCGTGGCTCAGCGCAGACACCGACGGCGCTGGCCCGCCAACACGCCCGTCCGCCCAAGTCGCTGAACGCAGGCCGAGTCCCCTCTTCCTACCGCCACAGTACATGCTCCCACGCTCAGGTGACGGGGCACCTACTATACGGGCGGCGGCCGGGCCAGCCTCGCCACGCCCCCGCGGGAACCTGCCCTCCCAGGCAGCCCCCTCCCCCGCCTGGTGCCATCTCTTCCGCGAGAGCACCACTTCTCCCCACGGTTCAGTCCAGGCTTCTGACCCAAGGGTCGAGTGAAGGCAGCCCAGGTGTTAGTGGATGGGGACAGGCTGAGCCCCAAGTTGATAAACCAGTTCTTGTAGGACAGGTGGGAAGGGGACCCCTGCGGATGCCCTGTCCCTCTAAGCACCCTCAAATCCCACCAAACCCAGGCCACACACCACTGCCCCAGGCACTGCTAGCAGCTTTATTAGAACTGTCGCCTGATTAAAAGTTGGCACACACCCCGTGAGCTCCTTCCTGGGTGGGAGTTCAGCGGGGATGT
Source organism: Cephalopachus bancanus (assembly GCA_027257055.1). NCBI lineage: Eukaryota > Metazoa > Chordata > Mammalia > Primates > Tarsiidae > Cephalopachus > Cephalopachus bancanus. The sequence goes on from JAPVLO010000007.1 coordinate 3,346,261, forward strand.
TCTGGGATTGCCCTGGGCACCACTCATGACACAGCAGCCAAGGAATGTTCTGGGAAGCATCTTCCAACAGACCCCAGGTAGTTCAGGCTTCTTTTGTGCAGGCCCAGACCCTCCCGGCCTCAGGGGCCAATCACAGCCCACCCATCTGAGGCTGCAGGGGCCTGGCAGGTGGGCATGCTGGCCTCCCTGTTGGGTGGGCTCTTGCCTGCACCATAGCTGGGCGGGCATGTGTCCAAGCCATGATGGGGTGCCCTGAGGATCTTCACGGTGCTCACTGGGGCTCTGGCCAGAAGACCTGCATGAGGCTCTGCTTCCTGGAGGCAGTGTGGCAGGCTGGACATGTCCTAGAGACCTGTGGAGACATCAAGGCCATTGGACATACCACCAGGCACCGCTAGTGGGCAAAGGCCCACCCCCCCTCAGCCCACCACCTGGGGTGACACCCAGCAGGGCCTGTAGGGGGCCGGGCACCCACCTGGAGGTGCTGTCGCCAGCAGCCCTGGCAGGAGTGGAAGTTGCAGGAAGGGCACTGGAAGGGTACCACGTCCTCTGCCCTGCAGCCCCCGCATAAGAAGCCTGCTTTGAGGGGCCCGCTGTGTACCCCTACAGCCTGCTGCTGGGTGCCACCCCACCCATGAGGCTCACCCCACTCGGACTTTGTGTGCCTGTGAAAAGGTCCTGGGGACCCACCGGGCCCTGTGGTGGCACTGTCCGCCCCTGCACTGTCTGGGGGCTGCTGCCTGGGCAAGGATGAGATCTTGCTCTCGGTGATCACAGGTGTCTGTGACGGCGAGGGACCTGCAGACATGAGTGAGTTTGAGGGGTGCCAACCCAAGAGTTGCAGAGGCGGGCATCAGGAGCACCCAGGCAGGACCCCTACCTGGCTGGGGGTCCCTGTGGGTGGGTGCAGAGGGTACTGTGGAACTCGCCTCCCAAGATCTAGATGGCTGTGTGTCCACAGCCAGGGAGGGCAGGCCAGTCAGGTCCGCGCACACCCGTGAGAAGTGCTGCTTGTGGTGTGGACGCACAAACATGCCAAACCCTGTGGGAAGCAACACTCAGACATGGCTTGGCCCCTCCAGGCCCTGCCTGGCCCCACCCAGCCCACCAGCCACCACACCCAGGTCACTTGCTTCGCAGCAGGGGGAAGTCCTCAGGCTTTGAGGTGGTCAGTGCAGCCAGCACAGCCAGCACCTTGTCGAGGTCGTCATCCTGTTTGTAGGCAGTCAGCGCTGCCAGGAGCTGGCCGCAGCCAGCAGATCCCAGCGCCCTGCGGGCATCTGCCAGGTAGGTACTTGCGGTGGGCTGGCCCCGCTTCTCTGCTCGGGGGGCTCCAGACCCCACATGTGGGCCACTGCCAGGGTCTCCTGGTGCAGGAGTAGCATGGCTCGGAGGCAGCCGTGGGGGCCAAGTTCCACCCCCCTCCACCTCCCCTTCCTCAAGGGAATCTGAAAGCCGGTGGCACCTCTCAGTACCACGGAGTGCAGAAAGAAAGCAGCCCACCAGGAGACGCCCCACAGTGATCAGCTACACTGGTAGCTCTGGCTTAAACTGTGAAGCGTGAGTCCCCATGAGTGAAGAGTCCCCGGGGCCTGCATGTCTGGCCAGCCTCAGGAGTCAGCTACCTGGGGAGGCTGGCCTGATGGACAGGTGGGGCCCACCCTGGTTCAGGTGCTCTCCGGGATCCAGTTGTCCAGCTGTGGCCTCAGACATGGTCAGCTTGGGATCAGGCTCCCTCCTTCCTGAAGAGACATGACAGCACAAGGCGCTGCTGAGCTGGCTCCTGAAGACCCAGAAGTTTCCCCAGGAAGAGGCTGGTACAGCTAGTGGGTGACTAGGCCCTCACTCGCCACCCAGACCAGTGGGGCACCTTGACACACACACATTGTGGCCAGGCCCACGAAGCCATGCCCTGCTGGAAGGGGCAGGGATTGTTTCTCAGCTGGGAGCCAGCCACAGTTCAGCTCAGGAGCCCTGAACCTTGGGGTGCCATCATGAGACACCCCAGCAGGTACCAGGCCCAGAACGGGGTGGGGAGTCTTCCCCAGAAGCCAAGCCCCTGGTCAGAAGAAACCAGCACCCAGTAGTGCTCCAACCTAGGAGGACCTGGCTCAGCTCCAGTGGAAATGGACGCAGGAAGGGGCAGGTGTCTGGTCCTAGGTGCTGGTCTCTCCTGGGAGGCCAGGCCCATGGCTGCACGTGGGGGATGGGACTGTACATGGGGGGGTGGGGCTGCACATGGAGGGTGGGGCTGCACAGGGTTCAACAGGGCTGTCTCCAACAAGTGATGCTGCCTTCTGGTGACCCCATCACCCCTGTGAAGGTGCAGGGAGGCTAGGCCGAACAGGGCCTCGGGATGCCCACCCCAGCTACCCCACCTGGCCACCCTGCCTTCCAGATCTAAGTTTGCAGGTCCAGCCCGGGGCCCCTCACCAGTGGGGTCCAAGGTTGGCTGTGCCTGCTGGCTTCGGGGAAGGCTGTGGTCAGGCCAGTGGCTGCAGCCTTGTCCTGTGAGCTGGAGGCAGACCTCTTGGAACTGCCGCTTGTGGTGGGGTCGCATAAACTGGTAGAAGCCTGTCGGGGAAGGGGTGTCTGGGTTGGGGGCTCAGGACCACAGGCCACCCACCTGCACTCTTCTAGGGAACAAGGACAGCCATGGGCCCTGGTGGCCTGCCGAGCTCTCGCAGCAGACCCCATACAGCCCCTGCGACCCAGGGTACCTTGGAGCAGACTGTGCTTCTTAGGGTCCTCAGCAAAGAGGGGGCCAAGGCAGGCCACCAGGGCTGCGAAGTCATCAGAGCGCTTGTAGTCCTGCAGGGCCTGTGTGAAGGTGTGGAAGCTGGTGGGGCTCAGTACCTGCCTCACGGCCACCAGGAAGTGCTTGGCCCTGCCTGCCTGGGCACCAGCCGCCAACTCATCCTGTGTGGGACATAGGCAAGATGCACCATCAGGGCCAGCCTCATCTGTCCCTGCTGGGTCTGTGGCAGAGCCTTCTTCGGCTTGTCGAAGGTTCCCTGCAACATGGGAACCTATGGGGACCGTGGCAGTGAAACTGCCTGGCTGGGCCAGGTACAGGGAGGGACTGTGGGAGGAGCACTGGGCAGGGAGTCCACACGGGCCCTACATGGAAGATGGCCACAGTCTGCCTGCCACAGTCCCTGAGAGCAAGTGGGCAAAGAACAGCCTTGCTCTCCCTCAAGCTGGGGACTCCTGAGGGCCCGTGTCGGCTCCTCCTTCAAGCCCCTACCCACAGAAGGCACCACTGGCGGGCCAGCAGCTCACAGCAGGACACCCTGGGTGGACAAGAAAACATGAAAACCAAGGCAGGGCGGCCCCAGGCTCTATTCCTGTCCCTGTCCCCACCTGGCCCTGGCTAGGCCCCAGCCAGGCCCTAGACCCTCTCTCAGCAGCCAGCCCACTTCCTGATGGTAGCAGTCCTCCCTGGGCACCGCCCAGTTCTTCCCAGAAGTCAAGGGACATGGACAAAGACTGTGTTCGGGGCTTTCCACCGCCGGGGGCTTCCTGGCTCAGGCTGCAGCTCCGACAGCTGTCACCAGGGCTGGAATGGGTGGCACCTTCAGCATGGGCAGGTTAGCACCCACCCTCAGGAAAAGGCAGGCCAAGCCCAGCACTGCCTCCACAGAAGGAGAGCTATGGCAGCTGCAGGCCGCAAAGCAGATACGCCACAGGAAGGGAAAACAGGGTATGTGTGCCGCACAGAAAGACCCACAGACTCAAACCCCCGGGCCCCACCTCAGCTTGGTTAGAGGCCATGGGCACCTAGAGCCTGAGCATCTATGGGCAGCAGCACAGGCTAGGGGGACGCTCACGTACTGGGCAGCTGACCAGTCGGACCTTCCTCCTTCTGCCTCTCTGCTCCTTGGCCAGCCTCTTCTCACACAGGAGGGACTGGGGGACCCGATCGTGTGTCTGAGGAGGACAGGTGGTGGTCCCAACCCATACCCTCAGGCCCCAAAGCACCTGTGACCACCTGGTCCACAGGCGAAGATGGCACCCAGAGTCTCAAGAACCCTTGACCAGCAGCTGGGACAGAGGTGGGTGGGGGTTGTCACGCCCTTGGGCCAGTGCTGCCACAGTCCCTCTCCCATGTCATACCCCACACCTGTGGCTCACAGGTAGCAATGTCAAGAGCAGGTTTGAAAAGATGATGTGATGCCAGGGGACTGATGAAAGGACAACGGTGCCAGCTCCCAGTACCCCAGACTCGCCCAGGGCCTGTGGGGCAGTAGAAGGGAGGGCATGGCTCCAGTGGAAGCAGGGAAGAACGTAGGAAGTCTGGGGAGAAGGAGCTTGGGGTGCTGCCCACAGTATGGTCCTGGAGAGAGGCCAGTCCCAGGGGCAGTGGATGATGGGGGTGCCAGGGTGAGGCAGGGCAGGGCCCAGAAGGGGCTGCACAGGGAGCACTGGGCCAGGGCCTCAGGAGATGGAGGATTGTGTCTATCCCGGGCCCGCACCTGCATCTCCTCCTCGCCAGAGCAGGCCCCATCCCCAGAGCCCCCAGCCCACTGTTCACTGTGTTCTAGGGCGGCCAGCAGGCCTCTTGGCCTCCATGGGGCACGGACTGGCTCCTGCTCGTACTCCACACACAGGTTCCTCTCGGGGTCCCCGGCAGCTGGTGACCCTGCAGGAGCATCGTGTGGGCAGCAGCATTCGCTGAGGGCCCAGCCATAGGGGGACCCATCCTGGGGCAAGAAGCCCATGCCAGGCAACGTTGCCTCCTGGTGTGGCCCTGCACCCATCCCCACTCACCTGAGGACCTCTGCTTTAGACTGGGGACGTGCAGGTCCAGGCATTTTGCCTTTCCGGTGGAGAGAAGGGGACTGGGTGCCATGGTCCCCTTGGCAGCCTCATCTCCTTCACCCGGACTGGGAGCCACAGACTGGGGGCCTGGAGCCCAGGGGGCTGGGGTGGGCACCTGCAGAGCCACAGGGTGAGGGGCTTGTTTGTCTCTGCGGGAAGAGTACCTGCCCCTCCTGGGTGGGCGGGGGGTGACACCACAGGGCTTCAGGAGCTCACTGTTTTCTGAGCAACACGGAAGAACTGGGCCACATCTCGGATGACATGGCCGAAGCTGTTGTACACCTTGACGTAAGGACGTACCCAGGAGGGCAGCTGTGCTCTGGCGTCAGTGTGGGCAAACCTGGAGGTGGTATGGCTGTCAGTCCCACTTCAGGCTGCCTCTGCCCTGGTGTCAGGGAAGTGAAGCGCCTCCTCCCAGCAGGAGCCCCGGGCTCAGACTCCACAGGGGTAAGAGGCTGGGAAGACAGGCCTCATGCCAGAAGGTAGGTCTGAGGGTCTAGAAAAGGATAGGGCCTGGCGGAGCAACCAGGCTCCACATACCTGTGGTCACAGAGGAACACAGCCCCATAGTCATGGCGGTGCCGGATCACCCGCCCAATGGCTTGGTTCACAGCCCTGGATGCCTGCTGCTGGTACCACTTCTGCCCCGAGAGGACCTGTGGGAGCAGGGCTGGTCACCAGGGCTCCTTATCTTAACCCAGCTCTGCCCCACCCTGAGTGACTCCCCTGGCCCCAGCCTCACCCGGGTGTCCCCTGACCCCAGCCCCACCCTAGAGTGACTCACCTGGCCCCCAAGCCCGCCCTGGCCCTTCATCTCATCCAGGAACTGCATCTTGAGAACAACCCGAGGGTCCATGCGTGGGGGGTAGGGGAGGCCCGTGACGATCACTCCACGGCCATTTGTGTCTGAGAAGTCCAGCCCCTCACTGGCCTAGGAGACAAGTCAGGGAGTCGCCTGGGGGCCTTGAGATCTCCTCATCCCTGGTTGTCTACACTGAGCCTGGCCCGGGGTGCACCGCTCACAAGCTGCATCCAACTACAGCATGCTAAGAATCTCCTCCTTCCTGCCCTCCCTTGGCCACGAGCAGGTCCCAGTTCCTAGCCAGGGTAATCCCAGCAGGGCTACTCCCTCTAATCTGTCCGCTGGACATGGGCCTGAGAGAGGTGACCAGTCCTGTCTTGTTTAGGGCCCAGAGTCTGCTAAGGAACCATGAACTCTCATGAGACAACAGGTGGCCAGTTGGGGGGAGGCTAGAGGACTCACCTTGCCCCGGCACACGGCCAAGAAGGTGGCCCCACTGGAGCCAGGGGAGCTGACCCTCTGGTAGTAAGCATCGATCACCTGTAAGGGGAGGCTGGTCAGCCCAAGCCTGGAGCCCCATCCCTTGGCCCCTTCCACTCCTTGGATTGAGACCCCAGACCCTCCAAGATGAAGGATGGTCCCAGTCAAGAAGGGTCGGCATGGATTTCAGGCTGACCCCTACAATGCACCCAGAATTTGCTCAGCGTTCCCAGAAAATACAGGGACCCTGGAGCAGGGTGGCTGGTGGGACCCTCAGATAGGAGCGTTGGCTGCCACCCAAAAGGCGGCACACTCGGGGTCAGGAAGGAAACAGGCACCCCTCCCAGCCTGGGGGAGGCCATGAGGGCCAGTGAAGGCAGGAGTGGACAGCAGGCCCTGACCCTGGCCAGGTGCAGACCTCGGAAAAGCTGCCCTTGCTCCTGGGCTCCACAAACAGCGGCTTCAGCTCCTCCATCCTCCTGACCAGGTCGTGGGCCTACGGGGGAAGCCAGGACATGGATGCCCAGGGCTCAGGCACACTATCTGCCCGATGGGGGCAGGTAGGGGGCGGCAGCAACAGTCTTCTTTGTGCCCTGGCCCTGCCCCCTACCCTGCCCCACCCTCCGGTCCCAGGAGGACATCCAGGGAGACACACCCGCCAGAACTCCAGGCTCTTCTCCATGACAGGGTAGGAGGGGAAGAAGACCAGCAGCCCATGGGGCACCACGCGGGCGATGTTGCCTGGAAACACATGGCCATGGTCAAGGCAGGGTCCTGGGTATCCACGGAATGGATGTCCTATGGGCTCTAGGGAGTGGGGGCCAAGATGGACATAGCTGGGGTCTGGGTTTCCCAAGGGACATGGGCTTCTGAGTGGGGAACACTTACCCAGGGCCTTCCCCAGGGAGGACAAGCACTCCTCAGAGAACCTGCAGAGCCAGGAAGCCATGGTTCAGCATCCCAGGGCCCCACGGCCCCAGGGCCCAGCCCACATGCCCCAGCCCTGTTTGCCCAGGAGCCCTCACCGCTTGTTAAACGCAGAGCTCAGCTGGGCTCCATCAGGGCCTTTGGAGACAACCCCCACCCAGATCTGGTGCTCACTGATGACATGTGGGTTCTCCAGGCACACAGGGAAAGGGCTGGGCAAGGCCAGGGAGTGAACTGTTGGTGGGGCACAATACACCGCAGCACGCAGGGCCCGAGACCCCAGCACCCCAGCTCACAGGATCCCAGCACCCAAGCAGTGCCCCCCTACCCCCACCCTGCTGGCGTCACTAGCACTTAGGCCCCTGGCAGGGGTGGCCATACATCTGCAGCTCCAGAGCAAAGGAGGACACCGGGGCCAGCGTGCCGCTGGTGAGGATGATGCTGCGGACACCCTGGTGGAGGAGCTCACGCATGCTGTGGCCGGGGTTGAAGCACCAGTAGCTCAGTACCTTCCCTGTGGGGTAGCTATGGGTGAGGGACCAGGCCTGACCGCCCCTCTGACGGTCATCCTCTCCCCCCACCCAGCCTCAGACCTGTGAGGCCTCACCCTGAGCCATGCTCAGCCTGCAGGCTGGGGCCCCTTGGGAGCAGAAAAGAGGGCCCAGGAGGACATGAGGGATATCTCAAAAGTCAGCCCACCCAACCCTAAACTTTGCGGAAACTGTGACATGGGCTCAGGGCATGAAACCCACCCACCAAGAGCACACTGGAAGGAAGCAGCATCCACGCTCCCAACATTCCAGGCGCGGGTACAAAAGGGCAATGGGAGTTCCCAGGAAACAAGAGAGTCTGTGCGAGCCACTATGCCGCATCAGAAATAAACAAGGTCAGAGGGAAGTTCCTGGAAGTGCCTGACCCACTGTCCGGGTGGCCGTGGGTGTGGGGGCCGGAGCGCACGGGCCAAAGTTCTAGAACTTAGCATGAGAAGAATAGCTCTAAATGCGACTCTAACATCCAGTCTGAGGTCAGTGGGACAATGGCCTGCAGCTGGAGATGCCTTTTCACGTTGGTGATGACACAAGGTCACTAAGGCCGGACGGTGGGGAGCAGACCACCTCAATGAGCTCATTTCCTGGAAACATCAGCCCTGGGAGTGGCCGCTTCTGAGAAGTCACATGACATCAGAGGCCCATGGACCACAGGGCCAGCCCTGGAGCCGGAGCCCAAGCTCTGGCTGCCTCAAACACACGTGGTCTACAGGACCTCACGAATGCCGCATGAGGAGGCACTGTCTCCACCAGGACAGATACTTCCTGCTGAGAGAGGTTGTCACCCAGCAGGGGTCAAGCTGCAGCCACTTGACCACCCTCACAGTCTTTCCCTGTCCACTTGGACAGGCAAACTCAAATTATAGTGTCCACACAGGCGCCATGGACTCCTTCTGCTGGGGCCGCATTGTACCATGGGCCATGAATCAGATGGCAGGCTGAGAAAGAATGTTCCTGAGAGGGAAGGGCAGGGCTTGCATATGGAGAGGAGCACCCTAGGTGGCGGCACTCCCAGGCAGTGGTGTGAAACCCTACTCTGGCCACCCTCCACTGAGTTGGACAACACGCGGGGCATGCAGAGGAGGCAGGGACTCAGAGCAAGCTCAGTTCAGAGCTTCGGTGACAGGGTCAGCCAGCACATCTGTTCACCCTTCAGATACAAGCCTGAGGTTGAGCGTCTCCTGGTAACGAAGGGGTGTGGAGGGCCCAGAGGGCGCCAGTTGGCCAAGGGAAGGAAGGCCTGTACACTGACTGGCCTTGGGCAAGCCAGCGTATCCCAGGCAGGCTGGGTGGGAGGCCTCGCTGGGCTCTGGCTCTGCCACCACCAGTCAGTCAGGAGCCATTGGGCTTTCTCCGAGGTCTCTCTAGCTCCAGTAATTGACTTTCAGAGGGGGTGAGGAGGCAGTCCCCAAGAGGGCTAAACACAGAGAAGGTGGCCAGGCCCTGAGGTGGAGATCGGAGTGGGGTGCAGGGTGTGCCTAGTCCTGGCGTGGTGGTGCTGAGTATACACTGAGGTCAGGACAGAGTGTGACGGCCCTGAGGGCCTGTACCTTGCTTCCTGGTTGCAGCAGAGCCCCAGGTGTCTGACCGCTGAGCTGTCCTCCGATGACTAGTATCAGGGTGGATGTGTACCTGGAGGGAGGTGGGTATGTGTCCTGAGCCCCCACCCATCTCCTGGAGGAGAACCTTACTTCTAAGGACTGTGGGACCCCAGCCCTGCCCACCCACCTCCTGGAGGAGTGACCTACCTTATAGGACTGTAAGACCCCCAGCCCTGCCAGGGAACTGGGGCCGCCCTCAGGGGAGTCCACACTGAACACGATCTGAATGGCAGAGGAAGCACAAACTACAGTCAGGAGCCTGGGTGAGAGCTCAGACACCCGTGGTGTGCCCAGGGAATCAGGCCCCAGTCTAGTCCAGCTGGTGCTCAGCACCCAAAAACACCCAGGTCGCCCAGCCTGCCATGTCCTCCCCCACATGCCAGACAGATGCTCAGCAGTCATCTGGCTCCCCTACCCCTGCCATCGAGGCATGGTATGGCCCCAGGCTGAGGGACTGGAGCTCATACCTGCCTCTCCCACCTCCAGGGAAACCAGCAAGCTCTCTGTGCCACCATCCTGGACCATCTCCACACACTGGAGATGAGGCCGCCTGTAAGACTCTTCAGCTGACTCACCTGGCTCCCCTCTGTGCCCAGCCCAAATTATTCTAGAAACTCAACAATTCCAGCCAAAATCATGGCAGAATTCTCAAAGCATGCAAACAAGCTGACTCCAAAGTTCACTGGAAAAAATGCCAAGATGAGTTTAAAAAGAACAAGAGGGCTGTGTTCTGGCTGGCTCAAGACTTGCTACAAAAACACAGCAACACACACAAGAACAAAAGGATGGAGAGACACCCAACCAACAGGCAGCGGCTGGCCGGGGCACTGGGAGAACACGGAGCACTCAGCCTTTCACGTGCCCACAGGTAACCTCAGACGGACCAAGGCCTGGACACAACACTGCGTTACAGCAGCCTTGTGTGAAAACACCACAGGACAGAACACCTGCCCACAGGAAGCATCTGTTCACCAACCCCATCATGAACATGGAAAGCAGAAGGCAGGTGACAGGGAGGGAACATCCACACGGCACATGGACCAATGCTCAGAATTAACAAGCCCTGCACATAAGCGGGAAAAAGATCGCACATGCACCAGGATGGGGCATGGGGGAACGATTCACAGAAGAGGCACCCAAATGGCCAAAACGCAGACAGGACGCCACAGCGAGGACACAACACCCTGCCCACTCAGCCTCACGCACAGTGGGATGGGGGTTTAGGACAAAAGACTTGGAAGTCTGGTGGGGCCCAGCAGGAGCCCAACACTGCCCTCCTCCATCAGGGTCACACACACCATGTTTCCAGGGCTCACCTCAGCACAAGTCCCCAAATCCTCATCCTGGGCCACCCGCCTCATGCTGCCTGGGGTCACTCACTGTCTCTGCTCCAAGGATAGCACTGCTCTCCCCTACCTGACACACCATGTCCCAACAAGAGCGCCAGGCACCTGCAGGTGCTCAGAGGAGCTAAGGATGAGTGAATGCTCAGTCACACATCCTCTGGCACAGACATGCCAGCATCCGTGACCACAGTCCCCTGGGCGGGGTGGGGTCGAGCCACCTGCCAGGGGCTCCCCAGAGCAGCAGCCAAAGGAACTTCTAAACCAAAGGAAATTCCAAATCAAAGGAGTGAGCAGGGTTTGATTCCAGAATGTGGAGGAGGAGGAAGCTCTCTCCATAAAAGGAGAAAAGGAGCCAGGGAGGCACTCCAGGGAGGGAGGGTCCTGGCTGGCTCACACCCGCCCTCCATGCAGGAGCTGCAGTGCCCACCCGTATCCTCAAAGAAGGGAGAGAGCAGGCTCCCTGAGTCCACCAGGACTCAGGTGAGGCCCGCCTGGCAGGAGCCCGGCCACTTGCTCCGGGAGCCAGACACACTCCAGAAGGAATGGCAGGCGGATCTATGTGGGCAGCACAAGGGCCTGGGCAGCCAGCAGTCAGAGAGAGGGCTGTGGGGTCTGCCCTGGGATGCCTAACATGCCCTGGGAGGGAACAGGGAGGACAGAGCAGTGTTATCTTGGTAGCCCCAATAGCTGCACAGAGGAGACACTGGCAATTGGGTGGCCACCTGCAGAGGTGGCCAAGGGGGATGCAGGCCCAAGCCCAGGACCGGCTGTCCTCTGTGCCCCCAGCCCCTCCTGGCCCCGCTCAGCACCTGGCTATCTCTGGAGCCTCTAGCTTCACACCATGGAAAGAACACTGCACGAAAGTGTGGATTGGCGTGGGCCTGGGCTCTCTCCCAGTCTCCCCAGTATGAGCACTCACAGAGCCATCACACAGCCAGGTAGCCCTGCCAAGCCCACTGTGACCTTGAGCTCATGCCTGGAGGTGCAGTGTGGGTGGCAAATGGAGGTGGCTGCCTATGCTTCACCAAGAGCCGATGGTCCCACTGTCAGGGCTCCTGCGTGTCTACTTCTAAAGTCCTCCCCAGGCCCAGGAGAGGCAAAACTGTAACCAGAGCCCCCAAAATACCGGCCATGCCTTAGCCACTCTGCCAGCAGCTCTCCAGCATGGAGGCCAGTGCTATGTACACACAAGCAAGGAAAATGCTCAGCTGCCAGGAGCCCTGGAGAGAAGGGGCAGAGGGGGCCTAGAAGAAGGGGGCAGAGTTGTGTTCCCCCTTCTGCCCATGGGCTTACAAACACAAGACCCACAGGACCTGTCTGTCTCCCAAGAAGCTGCTCAGAAAGTCACGTGTCTCCAGAAGCTCTCCACTGGGGCCCACAGGAGCTGTGAGGTGTCAGTATCAGCAAGGTTCTGCTGGCTGGAGGAGCCTGGGCAGGATAGGCGTGGCCCTGGCACTCTCTCCTTGGGATCTTCACCAACCAGCGCAACCCTGCAGTGATTGGCCATTGAACAGCCAAATGTGGTCTACTGCTGCCCTCCCAAGGGCTTACTGTGTGGGTTTAGGGCCTAAGGGCTTACTGGCCAGAAAAACAGTATAAGTCCCATTCCGAGTATAGACAGGAGCGCCTGTCCAACCCACACCAGGAATGGAGATGCCACATAGGCACATGCAGGCCCTACCTGGATGATGTCAGCGAGCTTCTGCAGTCCAGCCGTGTTGGTGAACACTCCAGCACCTGCAGGGTGGCCAGGAGCTAACACCCACAGCACAAGGGTAGGCCCTGACCCTTCCACATCCCACTGCAAGTCAGCACAATCGAGACTGATTTCATGCCCAATGGGGCAACTGGTTTCTCTGTACCCAACACAGAATGCGGGGTCTGCTCAGGGAGGGCAGCTTGTCTGCTCTGCCCAGCAGTCAGGGGGAAGCCAGACAGGGACAGTCTCCAAGGGGGTCAGTGGGACTCAAACAAGGCTCTGTGGTCAAGTAAGTGTCGGAGCCACCAGAACCGCCCTCCCCAGCACCCATGAGCACAGCAAAGACCCCACTGAGTCTCGCATTTCCAACCCCCCTGAGACCTCACTTAGCAGAAGCCAGTTCCACAGAGTGACCGTGGGGATGCTGCCCCAGGAAGTCCTCTGTACCTCACAGCTCAGTGGTGTGGACAACCTGCTGAGGCTGCTGGCAGCTTTTCTTGGAGGGACTCACTGGGAGAGGCCGCAGGGAGAGGCGCTGGCGTGGAGCTGAACACGCTCTGCAGCGTGGCCAGGCAGCACCAACGCCAGCGCATCCCAACCAGAGCCCAGCTCTGTGCCCCAACCCCCATCACAGGGAGGATGCCAGTGCCACCAGGAGAGCTGTGCTGAGTGCCCGGTGGGCACGGGGCAGGAACCTTGACCGGAGGCCCGCCCTGCCCCCCATCTGTCTGCATTGAAGGCCCTAGCCTGACTCACGTCCTGCCAGGTGCTGGATGATCTGGTCCAGTGAGTCTAAGATGCAGCCCTTGGTCTGAAATGTGATCTGGGCTTCCGCAAACAGCTCGAAGATGTAGCTGCAGAGAAGAAAGCAGCTCAAGCCACAGCTCCGGGAACTGCAAGCAGGTGGCTTCGAGTTTCCTTCACTCAGAAACAAATTCTAAACCCTCATGGAGGCCAGAATTAGAGGTGAGAGGCCTCTGCCCAGGAGCCTGCAGGTGGAGGGAGATCAGCCCTGGCATGGGAACCCCAAATCAAGGAAAAGACAGAGCACCAAGGAGAGGGGCTGCCGGGGGGGGGGCATCAGGGGCTCCCTGGAGGTGGTGGCTCTGGCAGGGCCCTCAAAAGCTTTGGAAAGTGACTTGAGGGGTGGTAGCAGAGGCTACAGGAGGGGAACTTGGGGTGCAGGGTGGGAGCAACCCAAGGGCCAGGGCAGAGCCTTGAATGTTGAGCTGAGGAGTCTGGCTTCATCTGGGAGCACCTGGAAGTCCCTGTGAGGATCAGAACCAGGGGAAAGATGGCTGGCAGGGGAAAGCAGCCAAATCCAAGGCCCAGAACACGCTCTGCCCATGACACATGCGGGCTGGGGTCCCAGCATCTGCCCACAGGACAGGCAACACACCCTGCTGCCCTGGCTGCTGAGAAGACAGAGTCCTGTGGGACTCAGAACATTCCAGGCCTCCTGGAGTCCTAAGAAGGGGTGGTTGGGATATGGATCGCCCTCACCAGAAGGTCTCCTTGTAACAGACACCTACTGTACGCAGGGGGCTGGACCAGGGTTGGGGGCCAGAGGAGACATGCAGCTCTGTGTGGGCATGAAGGTTGGTCCTCCTAATGTCTCAACAACCAAGTGAAAAGTGTACAACCCCTCCTGGGTCTCAAAAATTGGAAACAGACCTCACTAATGTGCAAAGGCCCAGGACTGGGCAGGAGGTGCCAGGTAGAGCACCATGGGGACAGAGCACAGCAGGGGCAGAGTGCTGCAGGGACAGAGCACTGCAGGGACAGAATGCCATGGGGATGGAGTGCCACAGGGAGAGAGGGCTGTGGGGACAGCATCCGGGCACCCACTGCCATTTCCGACCCCAGGCAGGGCCAGGGTCAGGGGCCAGCTCCGTTTCTCACCTCCCAGGCTTGGTGATCCCGCTGTTGTCTCCTGGCAGCTCCACAGCATCAATGGCCCCTTCCAGGTGAAGCAGGATCACTGTGGGTGAAGGGGTATCAGAGGCAGCCCCCCACCAACTGCAGGGAGGAGGGCAGGTAGCACTTACTTTTGAGTTTCGCGATGTCTTCCAGCCCCATGTTCAGCCCTGGCAGGAGAGAAAGAAGGCACAAGTCTGCTTCTTGCCAACTCCCCACCCGTGTCCTTGAGGCCAGGACTCTTGCATGGAGGGGAGAACACGGGTATGAGAGGCAACCACGTGAAACCTGCCCTCCAGATTTGAACTGGAAACAACAGTATGCGTTTGAGAGGTGTTTCATTTCTAGAAATAACCCAGGGATGTTCTCCCTAGCTCTGCCCACTAAGAAAACCAAAAGCAGCAGCAAACCCAGTGACAAGTGGCAGTCCAGTGGCTACTGTCACTCTTGAGAGACCCACTCCCACTAGGAGGATCCAGGACTTCCTGGAGATTCCAGGTCTGGTACTCCCAGACGGTAAGGCCTCAGCTTCCAGGGTTACATCGAAAGGACACCGTGATGTGAAGACACCAACAGTGGAATGCAGGGCTTCAGTGATGAGATTTACAGGGACTGAAACAGTCACATGCACTTGAGACATGCATTCATTGATGACCTTCTAGAAACCACCCCCCCCACAATGACAAGGAACCGAAAATAAGCTGGAATTAACTCCAACTCCCACATGTGCAAATCAGGAAAATAAAGGGAAAAAGCCAAGCACTGATCCTGCTGCTCCACACAAGTGGTGTTGCCACAGAGCTGATGCTGTGAAGAGCATAAGACTACACCTGCAGCTGGAGGATAGCATTTGCTCATCACCATCTTAGACTTTCTGATAATTGCAGTGCAGGTCCTGAGCAGCCACAGTGTCACCATCAGGGAGGAATGCAAAGGCGACACTGTGAGCCTCCTGGGAGCTAGGACTCACCCAGAGGCCAGTGCAGGGACGCACCTGGTCTGACTGAGGCTGAATCCAGCTCAGCATGCACCTTGCAGGACGGGCAGCACCCCAGGCACGCAACCAGCAAGACTCAGACTGCAGCTAAGTGGCCTGGTTTCTCCAACAAATAAGGTGTGAGGATGATTAACAAAGGGGGACAGGTCTGCGGTTCCAGTCTCGAGCAGGGCAGAGGAAGTACAACCCCCCACGGCCCCACTGGCTACAACGAAGAGCCTGCACACAGCAACTCACAGAACACACTGAAGGTGGGGAGGAAGGCAGGGTGGGATGAGGGCCAGCAGCAGAGGGAGGCTGCTTGTTTCCTACATGTTCTAGAACCTGCCGCACAACCAAGAAACCCCAATGGGTACAAGCCAAAGCAACCCCAAGAAAACTCCACTCTCTCTAGCCAAAGGGCCAGCAAGAGGACCACCCCACTCTAGATGAACACGACTAAGAAGCGCAGGCTACCCCCGCCCTACCAGGTGCTGTGGCCATGGAGATCAACCACCAACATTAAGCAAAGAGATGGCGTCCTCCCCTCCCAAAGGATGAGCTGTGATGGTGTGGGAAAGAGCCCTGTCTCCTTCCCACCCAGTGCGAGGGAAGAAAAGAGGCAGCTAGAAGGTGGGGGCAGAGGATCGCAGGGAGGAAGGAAATAGAGCAAAGGCTTCTTTAATCTGCATATGAAGTCTCAGGCACTGTCCCCTACAGGGGTGCCCCTGAGTGAAAGCTTTAAGAGCTGAACATGGTGTGGACAACTCCCAGAGCAGACTGGCCTGAGGGTGGCAGGTGGGCTGGTGAGAATGGCGCCTCATGGAGGTGGAGTGCTAAACGGCTTTTCCAACCACAGCCCAACAGAGTCTCCAGGAAATGCAATTCTGAATCCATACAGGCAGACGGCCTGCTAAGCAGATTTAAATGAGAACCATAAGTATTCAAAATGTCCAAGATATGACCCAAAATTGTTTGTCATAAAAAAATAAATAAAACCTCAGGAATATCAACTTGAATGAGAATTGGCAATCGGCAGATGCCAACTTCAAGAGGACACAGATGCTGAGATTCTCTGACAAGGATTTTTAAAGCAGCCATCATAAAGATGCTCCAACAAGCAATCATAAACACTCTTGAAAAACAGGAGAGTCAAGCACAGTGGTCCATGCCTGTAATCCCACTTTGGGAGGTGAAGGAGAGAGGACTGCCTGATCCCAGGGGTTCAAGACCGGCCTAGACAACTTGGCGAGACCTCATCTCTACAATAAACCAAAAAATTAGCCAGCCGTGCTGGTGCATGCCTATAGTTCGAGCTACTCGGAAAGCTGAGGCGGAAGGATCCCCTGAACCCAGCAGGTCAAGGCTGCAGTAGCCATGAGCATACCACCGCACTCCAGCCTGGGCAACAGAGTGAAACTCCAACTCAAAAAAAAAAAAAAAAGAAAGAAAGAAAGAGAAACGCAGAAAGCCTCAGTAGAGAACATGCCCAGAAGAACCAAGTGGAAATTTAGGACTACAAAACAATGGCCAAAAGGTAAAGTTAAATGGATGGGATCAACAGCAGAATGGGAACAGCAGAGGAGATAGTAGTGATCTTGAAGAGACTTATGAGATTATGCTGTCCAGGCAGCAGAGAACGTAGGCTGAAAACCCACAATGAGCAGGTCTTCCGGGACCTGTGGCACAAAAGCAGATCCAACACACCTGTCAGGGCCTGAGGAGGGGAAAAGTGTAGGACTGAAAGATGTTAAAAAAGAATAGCTGGGGCCGGGCTCGGTGGCCCAACCTGTAATTCCAGCACTTTGGGAGGCCGAGGTGAGTGGACTGCCAGAGCCCGTGGGTTCGAGATCTGCCTGGGCAACTTGGCGAGACCTCATCTCTACAATAAATCAAATATGAGCCGGGTGTGGTAGTGCACCCCTGTAGTTCCAGCTACTTGGAAGGTTGAGGCAGAAGGATCGCCGGAGCCCAGCGGATTGAGGTTGCAGTGACCGGTAGCAGCCACTGCACTCCAGTCGGCGACAGAGTGAGATTCCAACTCAAAAAAAAAAAAAGAACAGCGGAAAGAAAACAGCAGCCACAAGCTGAGAAAACCCAAAGAACGCCACACCAAAACACAGTAGAACCACACTGCTAAATGTGACAGGCAAAGAAGAAAACCTTTAACTCAAGAAAAATGATGAATTGCCAACAGGAAATAACAGTCTAAATGGCAGTGGACTTCTTATCAGAAACCAGAGGCCAAAAGCCAGTGGAACAACCCGGTTCAAACACCAAAAGAGCCATGAACCCAGAATTCCATATTCAGCAAAAACAGGTTTCAGGAATGAAGCAAAATAAAGACATTCTCAGATGAAAGAAAACTAAGAATTGTCACCAGCAGTCCTTCTCTAAAAGAAGTGTTTTATGGCCGGGCACAGTGGTGTATGCAGTAATCCCAGCACTTTGGCTGAAGGCCAGGGGTTCAAGGCTGCATGCAGTGAGCTATGACTGCACCACTGCACTCCAGCCTGGGTGACAGAGGCAGACCTCATCCCTAAATAAATATAATTAATTAAATAAATAATTAAAACATTTTAAAATAAAGAATTGTTAACCACAAATAAGTGGCAACTATGTGAGGTAATGCATATGTTAGTTAGCTTGACTTATCCATTCCACAATGTATACATATTTTAAAACATCATGTGGTACACAAAAATATACATAATTTCTACTTGTCAATTAAAAAATAAGAAAAATGTATTAAAATGAAATAATTGGTCAGGCATGGTGGCTCATACCTATAATCCCAACACTTTGGGAGGCCAAGGTGGGAGAATTGCTTGAGCCCAGGAGTTCAAGACCAGCCTGAGCAACACAGCAAGACCTGGTCTCTACAAAAAAATTTTTTACAAATTAGCTAGGTGTGGTGGGTCACGCCTGTAATCCTAGTACTTTGGGAGACGGAGGCAAGAGGATTGCCTGAGCCCAGGGGTTCAAGACAAGACTGGGCAACTTGGTAAGAGCTCGTCTCTTCAATAAATCAAAATTAGCCAGGTGTGGTGGCATATACCTGTGATCCCAGTTACTTGGAAGGCTGAGGCAGAAGGATCACCTGAGCCCAGCAGATCAAGGCTGTGGTGGCCATGAGTGCCACTGCACTCCAGACTGGGCAACAGGGTAAGACTCCTGCTCAAAAAAAAAAAAAAAAAAATTCAAAAAATTTGCCAGGCACGGTGGTTCGCACCATAGTCCCAGTTATTCAGGAGGCTGAGGGAGAAGGATTCCTTGAGTCCAGAAGGTCAAGGCTGCAGTGAGCTGTGATCATGCCACTGTACTCCATCCTCGGTGACAGTAAGACCCCAACTCAAAAAAAAGAAGTTAACATTCTAAATGTCAACCTGAGCCGGGCTCGGTGGCTCAGCCTGTAATCCCGCACCTTTGGGAGGCTGAGGTGAGTGGATTGCCTGAGCCCGCGGGTTCGAGACCTGCCTGGGCAGCGAGACCTCATCTCTACAATAAATCAAAAAATCAGCTGGGCGTGGTAGCGCATGCCTGTAATTCCAGCTACTGGGAAGGCTGAGGCAGAAGGATCGCCGGAGCCCAGCAGGTCGAGGCTGCGGTGGCCGGGAGCGGCCACTGCACTCCAGTGTGGGCAACAGAGTGAGACTCCAACTCAAAAAAAAAAAAAAGTAAATGTCAACCTGAACAGTGGACACAGCTCCTCTGCAGGGCTCCATGCTAACAGCAGCTCTGCCTCGGGCGGGAGATGCTGCCTCTCCACCTGGACTCCTGGCTGTAAACTCACCTGGGCTGGTGGAATCTGCACTGAACTCCAGGTGGAGCTCGCCGTGCTGTGCTGCCTTGGTCTGTTCCTCCAAGACCTGGTCTATGACATCCAGTCCTGACGCCACGTCATGGGGAGTCAAGTCAAAGGACGCTGACTCCTCACACATCTTTTCCTGAGGGTCCAAATACACCCACATCACAGCAGAGCAGGACAGAATCAGGGGTCTCAGGAGGCAGAAATGGGGGCAGGAGTGTAGAAAGCACAGGGGCTGAGAGCTGAGTCCCTAGAGCCATGCCCCATAGCACCTAGGGCAGGCACAAGTTGGTCTAAAGATGTGTGACCAGTGTTTAAAACAATACTGAGGTCAGGCTCAGTGGCTCAGCCTGTAATCCCAGAACTTTGGGAGGCTGAGGCGAGTGGACTGCCTGAGCCTGTGGGTTCAAGACCAGCCTGGGCAACTTGGTGAGACCTCATCTCCACAATAAATAAAAAATTAGCCGGGCATGGTAGCATGCGCCTGTAGTTCTGGCTACTTGGAAGGCTGATGTGGAAGGAACACCAGAGTCCAGTAGGTCATCACTGGGGTGGCCATGAGTATATCACTGCACTCCAGTTTGGGTGATAGAGTGAGACTCCAACTCAATAAATAAATAAGAATAAAAACAATATTGAGTTGTCAGTATTTCTTAATTGCAAGATTTCCCTTTTACAATCTAGAGTTCTGGCTTCTCTCAGAAATCAGCAGACCTGGCTCACCGTCTCCCATGGCAATAACTACTTGAAACCAAGTAGGGGCTGTGGGCGGTCACTGAGGTCCCAGGGCACCAGGCCCTAGAGTGGGAGCCACATCCAGTGCCACTCTGGCCACAGGCAGGGTGGGATTGTGGCAGAGGTGTGATGAGAAGTGACAGATGGAGCCGGGAGGGCCTCCGTGGGCCACTCCTGCTGCGGCAGCCACCAGGGAAGCAACTCTCTCCAAGACAGCCCTCCCAAGGGTTAGGCCAAGTGCCTGAAGGGCAGAGACACTGCAGGAAAGGCCCCTATCATTGCCTGGTGATGGAAGCCAAGGGCAGAGAGAGACAGTCCCAGGCCAGGCTGACCCCACCAGCCAGCCAGAAGGAAAGGGCTGCTGTGGGGCTGTGTGTCTTTGTGCCCAGGGGCAGGTCTACAGCCAGCTGGACAGTCTTAGCCCCTGCAGAGGCACCAGGCTGGGGGTTGGTAGCAGAAGCACGTGGGTATGCCAAGTCCTGAGCACCCAGAGCCCCTCTTGAAAGGTTTGCATCTTCTCGACAAAGAAACTAGAAGAAACAGGAGGCATCCAGAACAAGGCCAGAGAGACTTACCACATTGTGAGCTTCATCAAAGATCACGACCGTTCCTTTCAGGTCCACGTTGTGTGCCCTGCGGCTCTACAAAGAAGACAGGAAGGGGTTCAGGGCTGGAGCCAAGCGGGACAGGGACCCACTGGGAGCACAGGTGCATAGAGGCAGGGAAAGTGGGAAGCCGAGGCCTGCGGCAGGCACCAGCATCACAAGCACCGACTGCAATGCTGCTGGTGAAGATGGGGGCAGGCCCTCTCATGTTCGTTGGGAGAGCAGCTGGTCAAGGCTAGTGTGAAATGGCAACCTGGCAACACCACCCAGGAATAACCAGTGGCCCACCGCTAAGAGTCTGTTCTGGGGACACTCTCCTGCACAGCAGAGGGCACGTGCCAAGGTCAACCCAATGGCCACAGATACTACGGGAGCCCAGGTCACAGCAGCCAGGCAGCCACAGAGGTGGGGAGCCCAGAAGGGCCAAGACTGGCAGTCCTGCCCTGGCACACACTCAGGGAGTCAATACTCCAATATCCAGGTCCTATCCAGAGTGAGAGGAAGGGGTCTGGGGTGGGGTCCACTTTGGTACTGTTCTTAACTCAATTTAAAACCTAATCTTCATACAATGAAATGCCCACTCTAAGTGAGTTTTGACAAACGTGCACCGTGTAACCACCAGCACCCGCTGCCTTTCCTAGATGGTCACGGGTAGACTCCAGCAGGTCCTCCTCACACCAGCCTTTGGGCTAGCGTGTCTGCAACTCACAGCTTCTGCCTTCTCGTCGCTAGGTGCTCTACTCTATGGAGACACCATGACTTGTGTTTTCCCCATTGACGGTTCACAAGTTGCTCTCAGAAACTCTAAGTGAAGCTCTGGGGAACGTGCCGTACAAGCCTCTGAACAATGCGCTTAAGTCTCTGGGCTCAGCCGTGGTAGTGTCCGCAGGGCAGCAAACTGCTTTCTGATCGCCAACAAGCAGGAGTCTCCTGGCTGCTAGCTCCTCTCCCAGTGCTGCTGAGTTTTCTGGCCTCACCTGTTAGCCATATGCAGCGTCAGCTCCCTGAAGCTCTGCTCGATACTCTCCGGATGACCAATGAGCATCCATCTGGGCAAAAAGTCTGCCCAGATCTTCTCCCCATAGCTAACCGGGCTGTTTGCTTAGTTGTGAGAGCATTTTAAACACTCTGCTCAAAAGTCCTTTGAGGCCATTGCCAGGCCATTGTAGCCACTGCCTTGCTAAGCTATGATGCGGCCATGTGCTCTTTGAGCTATGGTCAAGTCATGTTTTCTAAAGCTTTGATCCCCTCCCTTCCCTTGGGGAGATGAATCTCCTTTTTTTCACTCTCTTTCTAATTTACTTTCTAAATAAACTATATTTTCTAATCTAACTTCTGTGCAATTCTTTGCATCTTTCATATGGCACCAGATTGCACATCAGACACCCACACCCTTGGCGGATCTAACTTAACATTCTGGAGGCCCCACTGGGAGTGTGCCCTAACATTTTTGGAGGTTCCACCGAGATGTGACGTAACATTTTTGGAGATTCCACTGTGACCCTAACACATCAGAAATATGTCTAGCTTCTGATTAATCTGTTGAGAAGTGGTTTTCAGGAATCACGAGTGAGTCCTTCTGCATTATCTTTGAACAATAGACTAGATGATAAATTACATATATATATATATATATATATATATTTGAGTTGGAGTCTTACTCTGTCACCCAGACTGGAGTGCAGTGGCCACTCCCGGCCACCGCGGCCTCCACCTGCTGGGCTCCAGTGATCCTTCCGCTCAGCCTTACAAGTAGCTGAAACTATAGGCGCATGCTTCCATGCCTGGCTAATTTTTTAAAATTTATTGTAGAGATGAGGTCTCGCCAAGTTGCCCAGACAGGTCTCAAACCCACAGGCTCAGGCAATCCACTCACCTCAACCTCCCAAAGCGTGGGATTACAGGCTGAGCCACCGAGCCCGGCTAAATTGCATATCATTAATGTGGGAGGAAGAAAACAAGACTGCCTTGTCTGCTCAAATAGAAAAACACCAGGTGGAAGATATCAAACAAATTATCATTGCATAACACGTATCAGTGAATGTACAATGCAAAAAAAAAAAAAGAAAAAAGTCCTTTGAAAAACGGAAGCATTTCTCCCTTCTTGTGACTGCCTTTTAATTTTCTAAATTTTCCAATCTCTCGGAAGTAAAGCATGAACTTTTGGTGAAATTCAATTTTTTTTCATGGCAGCACTAGGATTTATTAGGATGTGACTTAATACAGGCATTGGGGCTTGCCCATGGTGTTGTTGATGTGTAAGGCCTGCACCTTACACCAGTTCGAGGGCAATGACACCAGAAAGGTAACAGCCAGGTGGATGCCATATACAAGCTCACTATCACTCATCTTTGCGTGGCCAGGGCCACACCCAGAGATAGCACCTTTCTCATCTGGAATTTGAATTCTCATCTGGACGTCACCTCACCAGCTTTTCTATCGTGTAACAGCAGGGAAGGAACTTGCCAGCCTTGCTGAGGGCAAGGCCAAGGACTCGTGGGACCTATGTCATCTGAGACTCTGAGGCCAAAAAGGCATCATACTTCTTGGCCCACATCTTGACCAGCTTCTCATTCTTGCTGAGTTTCTTAGAGCCTCAATGTCCATGTGGTGGATGTCCGGAGCCCTGGCCTTGTCCCAGTACTGCTGGCCTCAGGCCAAAACCAGAGAGCCTGGGGCAGGCTGGACTTGAGCCTGACAGCTCGAGGAGCCCTTGTCCTTCTGGAGTCCCAGCTCTCCAAGAGGGTCTACAGCACCACTATCTCTAAACCTTTCAGCGCCTACGCTGGTTTCTGGCCAGGACTTCCTGTACCACCTTGCACAGCATGTCTCAGGAGACTTTGCTGCTCATGGCTCCTCACACCACCGTAACCGGAAAAAAAAACTTTTTTTTTTCTTAATGGCTAGTGCCTTAAGTATTCAAGCTAAGAAACCTTGGTCGACCCCAAAGTTGTAAAGACTTCCCCCCATTTTTCCTTCTAGAATTTTTAGTTTTAGCTTTTAAATTTAGGTTTACACATTGTAAAGTAAGGGCTAAGATTCACTCTTTTCCAAATGGATATCCAGCAATTCCAGACACCCCCCCACCTTTTTTTTTGAGTCTGGGTCTCACTCTGTCTCCTAGGCTGGAGTGCAGTAGCATAATCACAATTCACGGCAGCTTCGACCTCCTGGGCTCAGGTGATCTTTTCACCTCAGCCTCTCAAGTAACTGGGACTATAGGATGTGCCACTACACCTGGCTAATTTTTTTATTTTTTTGTTGAAACAAGGTCTTGCTATATTACCTAGGCTGGCCAGCACCATTTAAAAAGCAAGCAAACAACTCTCCCTGTCCCATGAATCACCGCAGCACACCTGCTGACATTGTCCTTGCACTGTGTGGGTCTGTCTAGATGTCTGCTTGCTCCCCCGAGCTGGGCGTCCACCTGTGATCCAGCACAGTCTCTAGCACTGCAGCTGTGCAGTCACCCCAAGGTGAGGGAGCAAAGTCCCCCAGCGCTGTCCTTCACAACCATCTTGCTCTTTCAGATCTTCTGCATTTCCATGAGAAGACCAGAATTTGCTCGTCAGCTATGTTATTCTGTTCTGGTTGGGCCCTGGTTCTGGAAGCTTGCCAGGTGGTTCTCACAGACAGCCAGGGTTGAAAGCACAAAGGATCACCCGTAACCACGGCAAAATGCACCAGCTCTCTGGGCCTCAAATCTGGCCACTGCCCTCATGGGGCTCTGCCATGGTCCCCCAGTTGCCTGCTCGCTCTGCCCTCACCAGGCATCCTGGCTCACTCTGCAGCACCTAGCAGAACCATCAGTGTCTCCCATCTCCCACAATACTCTCACTAGGGCCCTGCTGGGCGTCCCTCTTGTCCACTTGCTGTCTCCACCACCTCATTCTGTACTGTTTCCTTCATGATCCCTAACAGCCATCAGTTCACATGCTTACTCTTTTGTTGTGTATCTGAGCACCCCCATCCCCAGTCCAAACTCCACATGAATGAGGCTGGTTTTGCTGCACCTCAAACAGCACCCACTACAGTGGGTAGTGGATAAACAGCCACCCTGGAAATGATCATATGGACAAAAGGATCTGGAGAGGAAGATACAATCATTATGCAAAAGCTCACGTCACAGAGTACGTGGCATGTGATCCCACCTGCACTGGAAGGAGGGCACACAAGCTGCAGGTGCCCATGGTGCCAGGACAGTACCACAGGCGGGTCTGGGCTCCCTGTTCCTTCCAGACTGACTCAAAAGAGAGGCTGAGTTATCAGTACCAAGGGCAGACCCTGGCCCAGGGTCTCCTCACTCCCACCAGCTGCCCCTCCCAGGTTGCTCAAAAGGACCCATTCACAGCCTTGGGCTGCTCACTACTGCTGGCTGGGCTCTGAGCCCAGCAGTGACAGTTCCTACTGCCCACACCTGCAGCCTGAACCAGCAAGGGCTCCACAGTTCGGCCAGCCCCTCCTGAGCCCAGGGACACCCCCTTGATGCCAGGAAGCAGCTACACATTGAGTCCTCACCTTGGAGTCCAACAAGTAATTGTAGGGCATAAAGATGATGTCGGCTTGCTGCCGCAGGTTCCGAGAGAGGTAATACGGGCATACCCTGCAGAGGAGAGCAGAGGGAGCAGACGGGCTGGAGGCATGCAGGGGCTACCACATTCCTGACCCAGAAGAAGCCCTCTCCCAGCACATGGGTCCTTGGCGGCAGTTGGTGCCAGGACAGACAGGGAGGCCATGTGAGGCTTCCACCTTGTGAAGGCATCAGTTATGCTAAGATTCCATGAACAAACAAAACACTCAGTCCTACTCCTGGATGGAAGTCACCAGAGACAAAACAATATAAGAAAGCCTTTCCTGTCACAACATGCATCCCCGAAGCTAGAAAGAGGAGGGCGGTTCTGTTGTGCCAAGAGGAACAAGGCAGGCAGCACAGCGTCTGCATGGAGAGCTGTCCACAGTACTGAGTGAAAAACAGCAGACCAGGAGCAGGGCATGTAAACACATGAGCATGTTTCTACTCAGATACAAAAGACTGGCAAGGGCTCACCCACACATGTGAAGGGTCACCTAGGCTGGGCTAGGTGACCTTTACTTTATATTCCTCAGAATTGCTTAAGTTTTTTCATACTGAACACCTGTAGTCCCAGCACTTTTGGGAGGCTGAGGTGAGAGGATCGCTTGAGCCCAGGAGTTTGAGGCTACAGTGAGCTACGATTGTGCCACTGCACTCCAGCCTAGGTGACAGAGCGAGACCTTGTCTCTTAAAAAAGAAGGAAAGTAGCCGGGCTCAGTGGCTCAGCCTGTAATCCTGCGCTTTGGGAGGCTGAGATGAGTGGACTACCTAAGCCCGTGGGTTCGAGGTCTGCCTGGGCAACTTGGCAAGACCTCATCTCTACAATAAATCAAAAAAATTAGACGGGCGTGGTAGCGCGCGCCTGTAGTTCCAGCTCCTTGGAAGGCTGAGGCGGAAGGATCGCCCGAGCCCTGCAGGTCGAGGCTGCGGTGGCCGGGAGCAGCCACTGCACTCCAGTCTGGGCCACAGAGTGAGACTCCAACTCAAAAAAAAAAAAAAAAAAAAAAAAAAGAAGGAAAGAAACTAACGACTGCTCAATATGAAGAAAAGAAAAGAAATATATCCATGCTCCTGCACATCATGGCAAAGTCCAGTCACGGAAGGACACAATAGCCACGGCCTCTCAGGAAGGAGCCTCACCTGTGCCTGTTTCCACTCTTGACCAGGTCCTCAATGTCCAGGATGGGAGCGGTCAGCTCCTGCTCCAGGCTTTTCTCTGTGGGTACGAGGCAGAAGTAAACACACACCCTCAAGGTCCATTGTGAGTCTGCCAGACCCCAGGGGGACACCAACGACAAAACAGATCCTGCACAGTGGGCAGTGTGAGGCATCCACCACCCGTGAAGGTGTCAGAGAATCCAAGGGAGGCCTCCCAACCAAGCAATCTCCAAGGGAATCTTGCCCTCCAGAAGGCAGACACCAACCTGAGGCTGAGGATCAGTCACAGATAGATGCCAGCACTGTCCCACGGGTCCCATCCATCCTCTCATCCCAGACAGTCCCAAGACAGGACACGAGTAGCCACCACACCTAACCCTCCGGGAGGCAGGGAGGAACGGCCCCCAAGTCTGTTCCCCAGCCCACAGAGGGATCTCCCACAGCCCCTGGAGGTGTCTATCTTGTGATTAGAGCCACCATCCCTCAGCTACCAACTAACCACCACAAGCCCAGGCTCCAAGGCAGGACACACGACTGCAGCTGGGGCTCAGCAGTATCTGAGGCAAGGCACAGGCAGGGGCACCAAGGCAGAGCCCCTCAATCCCAGTGTGACGGTCAGGCCTGCTCCTGCCCACAGGCTAAGCAGTAGCCCATCCCTTTCTCAGGATGGCAGTCCTGGGGACAGGCACTACTCATGCTGGTGAGACCCAGGGCAGAAAGGACTTCAAGGATTCTCATGAGGGAACTGTCCTACCTCTCCACCACCCCATGGCACAGGTCCCCAAACCAGAGCTGCAAGGATCCCTTGGGGAGCTGGTTAAATGCAGGAAGGACCAGGGACATCTTCTAACAAGTACCGCAGAATCTTAGGGCAGCCACGTGTGGAAATGGGGTCCCCTAGCTCTGTCATGGCTATTTTGTGCCTACTCTCAGCAGGTGCCAAACCCCTCAAGGGCAGGACTGAGGACCATCCCTTAGTGCAGAGACCAGCGCACACACGACACACACACACCAACATCATCCAAGTCCAAAATGCCCCCAGGGATACAGGGATACCAGGGAAGGCAGGAGAGAAACAACCATCCCTCAGCAGTGCCATAGCAACAGGCCAGCCAATCAGCATGCTCTGTAGCAGAGCAGGGAGCACACACTTCCCCATGCAGAGCTGGTGGAGGAGGGTGGATAGAGGAATGGAGAGATGGGTTGGGGGGAAAAGAGTGACACAGGCCTCAGGGCCCGTGCTTGCTGTCCTCACCTCCAGGTTCTCACAGGACACAGGCCAGGAAGTTCCCAGTTCTCCAGCTGTGTCCTCCCTCCCTCCCTCTTGGGCTCCTCTTGAGCTGCAGCCCACTCCAAAGGTGGCCAGCTGCTGGAGATACCCTCATAGCCCAACCAGGGGGCACACAAGATGCAAAGGCCCAAAAGGCTATGCAGCAAGACAGCCACGGTCAAGGGAGGTGGGCTGGGGACTGACCTGTGGCCTCTAGGATAGAGGCCAGGCCCCAGCGGGCAGAGATATATGGAGGCCAGAGCCGTCAGGTCAGCAGGACAGTCCCTCCTCTCTGCCTGGGGTGGTGGAAACAGGGCCTAGAGCCCAGGGGCCAGCATGTGGCCCTGCCCTAGTGGGGCCTCTGCCACTGGGGCCCAACACTCCCTTGGGCTCCCAGCCCACCCCCCTCCTCCTGGCCACTCTCTGCTCAGGACCCTTCAAGGAAAGCCTTGTGGGAGGGTAGGGAGCTTATAGCCCTCAAAGCACTGACCTGCACACACTCTGTACAGTCTGCTGGAGCCAGTCCCCACCAGTGACACCCCAGCCCCTCAGACACCTAGCACACAGGGCACCAGTACCCACTCCTTGGCTAGTGCTATGGACAATAGGGCCAACCATGGCAGGGCAGAGAAGGAATGACCCATCAAACAAGCATGTGTGGTGCCAGGAGCTGTGCGAGGGCAGGAGTGGGTAGGAGAGCTGTGAGCAGAGGGTGGACAAAGTGAGGGGGAAGGACACCTTCGGGGCGAGCCAACATGGATAACACCCATGAGCCTGACTAGACGGAAGCCACAGCTCGGAGTGGCCAGAAGTCTCCAAGCCACAGGCCACAGACGGGAAGTCGTCCTTGCCCGGGCAGCGGGGGACCAAGCCCTGGTGGGTGTTCCCTACTGCATAGGCCTGGGGATGCCAGCAGGCACCCTCTCCTTGGGAGCCAGGCGAGGTCAGTGGAAATGGCCACTGAGATTGGAAGGGACGCCTGAGATTGGAGGGGATGGCTCCCATCCGGGTACCTGGGGGCACAGGCACCTGGACAATCACACATCAAAGTCACAGTGGGTTCTCGGTGCCACCAGACCAAACACCACAGCAGGCCAGGCGTGGTTGCTCATGCCTGTAATCCCAGCACTCTGGGAGGCAGAGGTGCAACAACTGCCTGAGCCTATGGGTTTGAAACCAGCCTGGGCAACTTGGCAAGACCTTGTCTCTACAATAAAATCAAAAAATTAGCTGGGCATGGTGGCACACACCTGTAATTCCAGCTACTTGGAAGGCTAAGGCAGAAGGATTGCATGAGCCCAGCAGGTCGAGACTGCAGTGACCATGAGCATATCACTGCACTCCAGTCTGGGTGACAGAGTGAGACTCTGACTAAAAAAAAGCCAAAACAAAACACAGCAGACAAAAAGGCAACGTGGAACTTGCTCCCAGCTTACTGGAGTCTTGGCTGTGGGACCATCTCCCGCACCATTTCTTCAAGGGGCAGGACACAGGGACACCTGGGGGTGGGTCAGGAAGACTGCCCAGTGCAGATATCTGCAGGGGCACCATCCTGAACACCATGGCAGCCTCAGGGCATCAATATCACTCAATGAGGTCTTAGCCCTGGCGCAAGGAGCACACAACAAACATCAGAACAGACAGCAGCCTGCAGGACTGCTAGTGTCTTACAAGAGCACCAGGGCTCTATCACCTGGGCCCTGGCACTCGCAGGTAAGATTTTAGCCCTGATCCCACAGAAGCTCAAGTCCTGCAGTCACACAACCCTGACTGCAGACGAGCTTCCCTCACACCACAGGAGACTAAGAGCCACACCTCAGAGGCTCACCCTGCCTGTCTCTGGGAGCCTGTAATAAGCCCAGACATCCTTGACAAACAGGAGGGGCAGCCACATGGGTGGAAAGTGAGCTCTGGAGGGCACCAGCACCAGCCCCCACTTCAGGGCCCTCACAGGCTGTGGTTGTCTCAGTCACCATGGAACACTGCCCTGAGCAGGCTGTGATCACTGACCCTTTGCTCACTCATTCCACCTCTGTGGATGAGACAGCCATCCACAGAACTGGGCCTGGCATAACATCCAGGGTGGTGGCTTATTACAATAAGATTCAATCAAGGGGAAAGACATATGGGGGAAGTTGCGGAGACCAGCTGTGGCTTCCAGAGGCCGCCAGTGGAGTCTCACAGGACAATGTGGGGGCTGGGCACAGGCATCCACTGCCTGCCCCTCACCAAAATCCCAGACTTTCGAAGAGAAAGCAGGTGCCCAGCTGCGCCCTTCTATTTACCACAAACAACACAGGTGCAGGGAGCCCCTTACCAGAAATGGTGGTGCCCCCCACATCCGAGTTCCCCAGCGCCAGTCAGCAGCCTTACCAGCTGGGTGTTCTTGGACCCATGTGTGAGTTCTCCTAGGCATCACACTAACACAGTGCCCCTCAAGTTAGGAGACAGGGCCAGGCACATGGCAGTACTGGTCACCCTTTCGGGCAAGAAGCTCAGCCCAGGAGACTGCACACGCTCAGTCCCAACCTGGCTTCACCGTGTGGCTTTTACCTTCCACGTTGTTGTAGAAATGACAGGAGCGACTGGCTACCTTCCTGCGGCACAGGTGGATCTGCAAAAGGCCAGGCAGAGTACATGGCTGGAGCAGAGTCAGGAAAGGACTCAACCTTGCCCACACCTCACCATGGCCCCCTACCATACCCTCAGGTGTACTTCACACCCTAGCCCAGCCCAGCAGCAGCCCAGAACCACAAAGCCCACCTGAATGTGACTACTCTCCTGCTTCTTCACCTCGGGGTGGATGCACAGCTGCTCCCGGGAGCCCAGCACACACACCCTGGGCCTGGCGAGAGAGAGTACATGAGGTTGAGGAGCAGCTACTGCCAAGAACAGCCACAGTGTGGACCAGCACATGGGCTGGGTGGGAACACATGGGAAATCGATAGCTAAGGAAGCTATCGTAACTGGAGTGGGGCACCGGCTTGGAAGGGGCCCAGAGACAGGTGGGGGAACCTGGACAGAGAGATGAGACTCTAGAGCGTCCACAGTGCCCCACGACCTGACCCCATGCACAGGAACCAGGGTGGGATGTACAGAGTCCTCAGGCTCTGGCAAGGGGTAGGGCCTCCTCCCACTTCACCAGGAAGATGCACTGGGGGCAGGTCCTGACCAACCTCAGCTGACACAACAGTGCCAGCAAGGAGCCCAGGTGCCAACCGGGGTCATCAGGCAAACGCAGAGCTGCACTGTCACAATCAATGGCCTTGGGGACAGCCCAGCCTCACCCTGCTCCTGAACATCGGAGCATGCACACCTCAGGGAGGGTCTAGGTAGAGTGCCACCTACAGCCACACAGCACAGGCTGTGGACCCAGCATGTGCCATGCCCCTCCATAATCATGAGGCAGCTGTGAACCTGCCTGACCCACCGGTAGGAGGTATTCCGAAGCTCGCCGATGACCTGCGTGAGCTGCGAGTGGGTCCTAGAGGCATAAATGATCTTCGGGATGTCCGTGTAGCAAGCTGGCCAGGCAGAAGCAAGCACAACGGGTCAAGGCTCTGAGTCAACACTCTCATATGCTAGGATGGCAGCATTCAGCTAACCCAGGTTGCAGACAGCTAGGAATCTAATATCCCAGATACTCATTTATCCAAAACCGGTTAAGTAGCTATCTGCAGTTACCCCGCCCAGCAAAAGCCCCACCCCTAGGTTTATACTCAGGGTGGTGGGAAATGATGTGGCAGCTACAGCGTCCTCCTTGCTCAAGTATGCACAGGAGATGGCAGGAAGCCCGCTGGGCCCACTCATTCCCAGCTCCATCCCTTCCAGACCATTCCCACATGAGGCCAGGAGAGGCCTGAGAAGCAGGGTCACCTATGGGGTCTCCGTCAGCAGCCGCAGTCCCCCAGGACAACAAGGGCTGGTCGAGGAACAGCTTCCCTTGCACCCTCTCAGCAATTTTGTGGGCAGAGATGGAGTCCCGGAGGTGTTCCCGCCAGGCCAGCGTGGTGCAGAGCAGGCAGAGTGTCTTTCCTGTGCCTGTAGGGCTCTCCAGGATGCCATTCACTTTCTGAATGGAGTCAGGAGGAGGGGTTATGGGAAGCAGTCAGGCTTCCTACCAAGACAAGCCCTGTAACCAGCAGGGAAGCTCTTCCCAGAATCACAACCCACTGTCAGGTGGCAAGAGCCCCATGAGACCGTGGGTAAGTTCACATGACATTCTCCACTCACCCTCAAAGCCCTGGGTGAATTCAGTTCTCATTAGCAAAAAGTTGCAAAACATTACCCAAATGTGACAGTATTTTTCAGCCTAATATAAACAGCAAGATGACTAAATAGGTGTCAAGTCTCAAAATAGAAAATTGTTCCGCATTTCTGGGTCCAGGCATATACACTGTCCTATCTAAACAGACTGATGTCCTACATATGAGCTCTCATGTGGGAGCCTAAGCAAGAAACTTGGGGAGGGACTGAGAGCAGGGTGCCCCTCTTCCACCTCCCTGCACAGCCCTGAGGTTCAAAGGCCTTCCAAAGTGAAGGTTCGGCACCAGATACCCCTCTAGACCTTGGATGGTGGCCGCTCCTTGTCAATCTACTTCTGCTCAGACACAACCTCTCAGGAGAGGGCCCCAGGCACTTCCAAACCCATCACCACCAAGAGTTACCATGTTTGTTTACTTGTTGATTGTCTCTCCCACCCCACCTGGAGCATCAGTCCCTCACAACAGGGCTTGGCTGGAACAGTGGGAGGGACACACAGCCCCGAGTTCTACTTGAAAGCTCTACCCATGCCAATTCATTCCCAGTTCAAATTCAGGATCTGCAGTTTTACCTTTTGCAGACATTCCAGGACCTTGGTCATGTACTCCTGCTGGCATTTGTACGGCTGGAAGGGGAAATCCACCGTCACACCATTCAGGATTATCTTGGGCATATCAGCCTGTTCTCAGGAGGTTAGGGAGGTCAGCTGAGACGCAGGTTGCCTGTGTCTGAGAGAGACAGCCTACTGGGAACATCAGGGTCTTGGTCACTCCAAGTAAGTGGTGCCAGCAGGAGGCCAGGGACACACTGTTGTTCTCCTTGGAAATTCCTAGGGCACAGATGTGGGGAAAACAACACGACTCTGTTTGTGGACAGCCTTCGTGGGGTAGCAGGCCACTGGCAGTGGTGTCCTAAGCCCCTCCCACAAAGAAGGGCAGAAGGCAAGCCTGCTCTAACCTTTCCCAAGGGACTTGGGAGTGGAGGCGCTGAGTGAGCAGCCCACCCCACACAACTCACAGGAGCCGAGTCAGGTACAGCTCTGCCATCTCCACCTGCAATAATTCGGTTACCTGCACAAAAGTGTGAGAGAGTCGGGGGCCGGCAGCTCCTCCGGGCCTGGCAGGCGCGCAGTGCAGAACGGAGTGTCTAGACCTCCTGCCCTGCGTCTCCAGCCCTCCGTTCGCCCGGCTGGGGCCAGTTCTCAACCGCCCCGTAGGCAACCCGGTGTAAACAAACGAACGGAAGAGCATCCCGGGATGCCGATCCGTGCAGCCCCTCAGCAGGTCACTCAACTTCTCTAGGCCTCAGTCTCGCCTGGAAACTGGGACTTGCAGGCCAGAAGCCTGCACACGGAAAGACGACCCCTCCCTGGGGCTCCGGCCACGCAAACCACCGCGGACTGTAAAACCGCCGCCGCGCCCCGAGTTCACGCGCGCAGGAAACTACAACGCCCAGAATTCAGCGCGGCCAAATCCCCAGCCCGCGGCCCCGAGAGTAGCGCGGGGCCTGCCAGGAGCTGCAGTTTCGGAAACCGTAGGCGTCCCACGAGCTCCCCAGGGTAAAAAGGCCAGTTGCAGGGTCTCCGCAATTCATGGCTCACTTGTGTCCGCGGGAGGCCGCCCGGAACCGCGATCTTCAGCAGCTCTGCGGACTCCAGTGGAAGTGCTGCCACCGCGTCCTCCGCCGTCAGCCAGTTCGGACTTCGCGGGCTAAGGCGCGCAGTCGCCGCTGAAGCCGCCGCCCTTCCGCCCCCACATCCGGTCCTTTGCTTTGTGCTCCCGGCGGAAATTGCTCCCCGGCGGAAGGCGTCCGTCAGCTCCTGGGCAACTAGAGGTCAGCGCGGCCCCTAGTACGTCGTGTCCGGCGCCGCTGCTTCTTCGGTGATCCTGAGCCCAGTAAGCGGCGCTTCCATCGCCCGCAGGCAGATATCTGGGGTTCCGCCGTCTCCTTCCTCGATGTCGTCTTCCGCGAGGGTCCCCATTCCACTCCCGCCTGCCTAGGCCATGTCACCACCACTGCCCAGACTTTGCGCGGCTTCCTTGCTTTGCCACCCTCCTTCTCGAAGCACCCAGAAGCGTCTTGTTATGGCTCCAGTCTGTGTCGACTGCTTTCCTCAAAACATGCAAAGGACCGCCCGTGCCCCGGACTGGCTCCTAGAGCCATCACCACCTCGTCTCTGCTCCCTCCCCTTCGGCCAGCTTCTGTTCCGGTGTCCTCTACGGGTTAGGACAGGTCCCCAGCACCTGGCTCGAGCTGACAATCACTCCATCAGAGATGTTGGCCTAGGGCAACCCCAGCATGTCCCAGAAGGCACCAGGAGGACGTTGCTGCAGCTACCCTGACAGTTCAGCCAGCAGGCAGCACCTGGCTGAGGGCCTCTTCTGGTCTCTGTTTAACGTCCAGATGTTTTCCTGCTGATGGCACATGTGTATGCCCCGTGTGTGCCCATGCTCACTTCTGTGGAGTCATGCTTGGGGAACCCTGGCACCCACCTGGTGGAGGAACAGTAGACCTGGCCCCACATGCATTGAAGGGTCACCAAGCACAGGTTTCAGTAGCACCTATGTAAGCACTGCCACAGTTATCCTCCTCATGACCTCTGAGATAAGTCCTCTCATGATCTGCACTTCATGTGTGAGGACACAAAGCACAGAGTGGCTGCTGGACTGTCTGCAGCCTGTTGAGGAACCTGGAGTTTTACCCTTCACCTTCACACCCCATCTCCTGAGAGCAGGGGCCAAGGGATTGGTCTGAAGTCTGCGCCTAGCTCTGGGTGTCTGCTTGTTGCCAGTTGCTGTAGGAGCATTCTTGTTGGCTGAGGACTATCAGGAGCCCTTGTACCCCTGCCCTTATCCTCTGATTGCTGATGTATTCACAGCCCCCCAGCACATAGTAGGTGCTTGATAGATGTCTTTTGAATGACTGAGTGTCCTTCAAAGAACAGATTTAATTTCAGGAGAGCAATGCAGAGGTCCAAACTATAAAGCTGCAATTTATGAAAACATCTTTGAGATGGCTGTTCATGAACTTCCTTGTTTGAGAAGGTTGACCTTGGTGAGAAGTCAAAATCTGCTCCAAGACCCAGCACCATATTGAGACAAACATTTAAAACACCTACTGTGTGCACTTACTAGTGCAGACTATGTACATCTACTATGTGCCTGGCACTATTCCAAGGGCTTCCATAAAACTGGGATATGGAGGCTCAGAGAGGACATGCCCAAAGTCACAAGTCTGAAGAAGTGCAGTCCCCTTAGCCGGCCTTGGCGGGTTCCAGCCTCTCCCCATGAGAGGATTCTCAGGTGTCCTAGCACCTGAGTTCCAGCACCTGGAGGTGGGATCCACCTGAAGGACATTGACTGTCCCCATTGTAGCTGTGGTGACATAGAGGATGAGGCTGCACTGTTGTGAACAACTTGGTGAGTGTCTCCTCCCTTCCCACTCTTTCCCAGAGCTGGGTTCCCAGGAATGGGTGCAGGGCTCTGCATGTATTAGTTTTACACGACTTTCAACAAATCACCACAAATTCAGCAGCTTAAAACAGCCCTCACTTATTAGCTCACAGCTCCTAGTATCCCAAGGCTGCACCCACATTGTCACCTGGGCTGAGTTCTCATCTGGAGGCTGCAGGGCAAACCTGCCTCCAAGCTCATTCTTCTTGCAGGCAGGGTTCACTTCCTTGTGGTTGAGTGCTGACTGTCTTGCTGGCTGTCGCTGGGAGCGGCCCTCAGGTCCTGGCCCCATGCCCCTCATCTTCCTTGCTTTGATTCCCCCCACTGCTTCAACCAGACAGAGGAAACTCTGCTTGGAGAGGGCTCCTGTGGTCAGGTCAGGCCCACCCGATGATCGTCTGCCTTAAGGTCTGCTGTGCCACACAGTGTAACTCAGTGCCAGCATCAAACCTACCGTACTCATGGTGCCAGGTCTGCACTCCTGGGGGCAGGAATCTCTGGAGTCCCTTAGGATGGGGTCAGCTTTGGATGCTCCTGACACCCTCCCAAGGCTGCCCAACCTGGCCCCTGGGTTCAGGCTTGTTCCTGGCCTTTCTGAGCCAGTCTCATCTCTCCACAAGTCTCCTGAGGGTCCCCGGAGTGTTATTCCTGGCCCTATGCTTTAATTGCTTCTCTTGGCCTCTGAGGCTCTGTCCCTAAAACATGAATGACACTTTATCTGCCTGGTAGGCCCTTCCTTTGGGGGTTATGAGGAGAGGGGAAGCAGGACAGCATCTCCTCTTTGTTGTCTGGGGACCAGTGTCATTGTCTCATCTTACACACAAGAAACAGGCCCAAAGAGGTCAGAAACCTGCCCCCAGCCACACAGTGAGTGGATGTCAGAGCCAGGGTTAGCACCCTCCTGGACCTCCCTTCAGAGCCCTTGTTGGGACCTCACCACCTCCACTCTTCTCTGCCAGAAGCTGCCCACCTTTGGGTTCCGAGGAGGTGTCCTGGGAGGGCTTCCGGGTGCCCAGCCCTGTGTCTGAAACATCCTTTCCTCTCCATACAGACCCGGGTGGGGCAGTCGCCATGCCCAGCTCTGCCACCCCGCCCTGTCGGCAAGATCTTCCTTCGACCTTGCCCCTGCCCCGCTCACCCTGGGGAATAGGGCTTATCTCACTATCCCCCTAGTGCACAAAGCCAGTTCCGGGGAGCGGAGGTTCATGGCGGAGCGGTGGGAGGATGGGCGTCTGGTGGCAGTCCCCCGCCCTCCCCTCCCCTCCTCTCCCCTCCCCTCCCCTCCTCTCTCCTCCCCTCCGTCCCTCCTCCCTCTCCCCTCCTCCCTTCCTCCGTCCTTTCCCCTGAGGGCTGCGGACCCTGTCGTGGCGAGGCGCTTCCCTCCCCTCCCCTCCCCTCCCCTCCCCTCCCCTCCCCTCCCCTCCCCTCCCCTCCCCTCCCCTCCCCTCCCCTCCCATCTCTCCTCTCCCTCCCTCTCTCTCCACCCCCTCCCGCCGCGCCCGCCTCCCGCCCGCCCTCTCTCCTTCCCCTCCCGCCCCAGCACTGCAGCATTCGCCGCCTGCAGCTCCAGCAGCCGCCTGTGTCCCTCCGGTCTCCGCAGGGCCCGCCGCCAGCACCATGGCCAGCACCGTATCCGGTAGGCCCCTGCCCCGGCTTTCGGGGCTGCGGATCCGAGCAGGGGCCATTGTCTGGCCGCCTTGACGCAGGGGTCTAGGCGGGCTCCGACCTCCAGTCTCGCAGCGGGCGCGTTGCCAGGCTGGGCTGGACCACGGGATCCGGGGACTGGGCGACCCGGCGCCCAAGCGCGGGCTCTGCGGCGCGGGCGGGGGTGAGGGCCGCCGGGCGGTCGCCGCGCCCGGGGTGGGGGCGTCGGGGGCGGGGGCGCCGCGTGCCAGGCAGAGGCGACCGCGGCGGGGTGGCTCCGAGGCTACAGCGCGGGCTCGTGACCCTGGTGGGCGCGCTCGGGATGCGCGGGCGGGGTCCCCGGAGGCGCCCGGCGACCTCAGCCGCGATCCGATGCGTCCTCGCGGGAAGGCGAGGATAGGGTGGGATGGCTGCGAGAACCGCAGCGGGAACCCCGCGGTCCGTGCACCCTATGGAGCTCTGGGGGCGGGAAGGGGCGCTGCGGGGGAGGACGAGCAGAGCTGGCTCCAGCCGGGAGAGTGTGGGGGCTTCCCGCGTGACCGCGCCCCTCCCCCACGCCGCAGCGGGCTCGGGGACCACCCTCCGCGACGCCGGAGGCACCGGCTTTGGCCGGAAAAGCCACCGCCCTTTGCGGGTCTTGGATGGGGGCGGGACTGCTGCCGTTTCCAAACCCTCCCAAGGTGGGAGGGGTCTCCCCTTCTGCCCTCTGCCTCCCGCGCTGCCGACCCCCCGCCCTGAAGACTGTCCACCCGCACCGGCCTCCCGGCCCGCGTCACACCCGCATCTATGGAGAAGGGGTGGGCACGGGCGGGCACAGGCAGGCAGACACCAGGCGCAAGGGATCCCGCGGGCCACCCCGGGGCTAGGACTCGAGACTCGCCAGCCCTACCCTGAAACACTCGGCTCTGCGTGTCCGCCCCGAACCAGCCTCATCTTTGCTGGGTGCCCGCGGCCCCTCCCCCTTCCCAACCCACCCCCTGTCCAGGAGCGGCGCTGCTGCCCACCGTTTCTTTACCCTGGGGATGGGACGCCATGGTCCCCTCTCCCTGGCTAACTCAGGTCTTTCCCACGCGCCTGGGGCGCAGAACTTTGTCCACCCGCATGGGCCTCACCCTGATCCAGTCCTCAGGCCCTGTGGACTTGGAGGTTCCAGGTGACTTCTGTGCCTGTCCAGGAGAGGACCCTGGTTGTCACTGACTCCATCTGTCTTCCCCATCTGTCTGGGAGTCTTGTCCATCAAGGCTTTGTCCGCCCCTCCCACACCCCCAGAGATATTGGACCGGACCCCCAACAGCATGAGCAGCTTTGTCCTTTTCATGGCCAGCTGCCGCCCCAGGCCACACTGTGGCCTTGCTGATCACCTGCACTTGAGCCATTCCCAAATCGGCCTCAGTTCTCAGCACCATCTTTGGACCCACAGCCAGCTCCTTACATCCTGTGGGCTGGCTCCTTAAGCATCTATCCTCGAGCCTACTCTGGAGCTGTAGCTATGCCAAGTCTCATCTGGTGGGAACCACAGCAATGGCACCTCCCTCCCTAGGCCTTGTTCTGAGGAGTGAATGAAGTATTTCAGGACTGGGCTTGGCCCAGTGCCTACCCCAGATCAGGCATCCCAACTGCAGAGACCACATTTCCCAGGGTACCTGCCCGGTCATGCCAGGCCCCCAGCACTGTCCCAGGTTACTCTGCTGAGTGAGAGAGGGGTAGCAGGGAACTGTAAGCTCCATTTTGGGGGGCAGCCAGCAGCAGCCTTACCTGAGCCATCAGGGATAAGTGGACATTTGTAGTTCCCAGCCCTCCCAGGTCTAGACAGATCCCCCATCAGACTCACAGTAGAATCCTGTGGTCAGAGGCCCAAGACTCCTTACTGTGTGCTCATCCAGGCACACTGTGTGACTTTGGGGGGGCCACATACCCTCTCTGAGCTGCTTTTCCTCCTCCACCTCACTGGCCGGCCTGGGGGTCAGGTGGGAGCAGTCACTGTCACATTGCCACAAGCTGACCTGGTGCCTCTTTCTTACTCCTGCTCATGTGGGATTTCATCATCCAGAAGGCCAAAATGCATTTTTGGTATCTAACATTGAATGTGGAGGAGGGGGAGCAATGCAGTTGTAGCAGAAAATTGCTTTTAACGACTCCCTTGACCTCAGTAGAGGTAGGCAAGAGAGGAATCCTGGGGTGGGGGCAAGAAAGGAGTAAGTGAGGGAGTCAAAAGAGAGAGGGGTCCTCAAGGCCTTGGCAGGGCTTCCTGGGCTCAGGCTGTGTCTGTGGCTCCTGGCCTGCATGGCCTCTGCCGCCCTACCTCTGCAATGAGAGGCAGAAGACATGCTCTTGGAGCCTCACCAGCTCCAAAGTGTCAGGCGCACGTCCTGCCTGGCGCCACAGCCAGCACTGGCCCCACTTCCTCCCAAGTCTGCCAGTCCCTCAACTGCCTCCAGCCCCTCTGACCTGCTCTTTCTCCCGCAGCCAGGCCCCCTCCTGTGGCACCCTCTCCCATTTACTCCTTGAGAACCTTCTGGGAAAGGAGTGGCCCATGAATCCTGGGCCTTGGAGGAGCCAACCAGGGAACCTTGTGACCCTCAGATGCCGGGCTGTGACTGCAGACACGGGACACAATCCCTCACTTCCCAGCTGGACACTTGTCCCCTGGGCAGAGCCATGAACTACATCACCAGTCTCCCTCTCCTTTCTTTCCTGATGGTACAGGTGCTCATACCTGCCTCCCCCAGACCAAGGCGACAGCATGACCAGAGACAGACCTGGAGGGGCCTAGTCTCTCCTTCCTGTCCTCTCTTGGACCCAGGTCAATCCTGCCCCAGCCCACACTCCCTCTCACTCCCTCCCTTTCTTCCCTTCCTGAGCACAGGCCTGGTTACCTCCCCAGCTTCTCTAAATGCCCCCGATGTTCCCTGACCTGCTGCTACGGAGCAGTTTATGTCACTGCCTCTAATTTCTTCATCACATCTCCTGGGATATACCCCCCTCTTCCTTTTTTTTTTTTTTTTTTTGAGTTGGAGTCTCACTCCGTCGCCTAGTCTGGAGTGCAGTGGCATGCTCATGGCCACCCCAGTGTCGTCCTGCTGGACTCCGGCAATCCTTCCACCTCAGCCTTCCAAGTAGCTGGAACTATAGGCATGCACTTCCACACCTGGCTAATTTTTTATGTGTTGTAGAGACAAGGTCTCACCAAGTTGCCTGGGCTGGTCTCGAACCCACAGGCTCAGACAATCTACTCACCTCGGCCTCCCAAGTGCTGGGATTACAGGATGAGCCACAAGCTCGGCCTTTTTTATTTTTATTTTTATTTTGAGTCAGAGTCTCGCCCTGTCACCCTGGTTGGAGTGCAGTGGCACACTCACAGCCACTGCAGCCTCAACTTGCTGGGCTCAGGTGATCCTTCCACCTGTAGCTGGAACTACAGGCACATGTCACCATGCCTGGATAATTTTTAAAATTTATTTTAGAGAGAGACAAGGTCTCACCAAGTTGTCCAGGCTGGTCTCCAACCCCTTGGCTCAGACAATCCTCTTGCCTCTGTCTCTCAAAGTGCAGGATTACAGGCATGAGCCACTGCACCCAGCCCCTCTTTCTCCTTTTCAAGATTAACTTTTAATAACACAAATAATACATTAATAGATTTTGCTTGTGAAAAAATAAAACCTGACAAGGCAGGCCAATATCACCTTTGAGACCTACTCCCCTGCCTCCCTCCCCAGCCTCTGAAGACCAAGACCAGTACGTGTGTCTCTGCCCTGCCTTCCTGCCAAGGTTTGGTCCTTTCCCCCAGAGCCTCTGCCCTGGCTTGCCCACCTGGGGTTCCTTGTTGGGTTCTGTGCTGTTCTCTTCAGAAAAGCCTGGATCACCAGGAAATTTAGGTCAAATAAGATTATTCTCTGCACTGGCTGTGGGAGGACCCAGTTCACCAAGAAGGGCTTGATAATTTCTGTATCAATAGTTTTCTCAATTTCATGTCAATTCAGTTTAAAATATTATCTTGTGTGAAACCTGACCTGAAAGTTTCTTGTCTGTCTAAACACCTGTCCAAATTCTGGCCTGCCCCCTGGAAGGATGCCGACAAGTGGCTATGCCCACCTCTCCTTCACAGAATCTGGGTTTCCTCTCCTGGAGTCTTCTCCAGCCAGGAGGTGGGCGCATGGGCTTCAGAGCCTCCTATCTCTGGGTCCTGCTGTCATGGTGGGAAGAGTGCAGATCCCGGATTGCACTTTGAGGAACATCAGGCTTGTCACCTCAGAACCCTGGGGTCCCTGCGGAGTGGGGTGACTGCCCTGAGCTCACAGGGTGGTTGAGCAGAGGGATCAATGGATCTGCTTTGGAGTGTGGCTCACCCTGGATAGAACATAAGAGATCAGCTGTGTTCATTCTGAGAGTGGGTGGCTTCCCCTTCTATGACAGGGCCCGGCCATAGTAGCTGGGCTTACCTCTTTTTCTGACTGGGACTGTGATCTGAAAGGGCCAGAGGACCAATGGTGGTGCTGAACGGACAGCTCCCTTCTCTTTGTCCTTGGTATGGGCAGCAAGGAAGATACAAGGATGGTGAGCAGAGACCCAGACAGGCAGAGGCCTAGTCGGTGTGGGCTGCTGTAATAAGACACCTGAGATGAGGTGGTTCTAAACAACAGACATGTATTTCTTGCAGTTCTGGAGGCTAGGAAGTCCAAGGTTAAGCGCCAGCAAATGTGGTGCCTGGCAAGGTCTCACTTCCTTGCACATACACAGGCAGCCCCTTCGAACAGGGTGGGAAGTGCCAGGGAGCTCTCTGGCCTCTCGTATAAGAGCTCTGGTCAGGTTCTGGAGGCTTCCACCCTCATGACCTAATCACCTGCTACCTCCTCATACCATCACCCGGGGGGACACAAACATGCAGACCACAGCAGGTAGGGAAAAACACAGGAAAGGGCAGACAGAAACACAATCAGTGCAGGAGATGAGATAGAGATGCCAAGAGACAGAGACTACAAGACAGAAGCACAGAGACAACACAGGGAGGCCTACCCAGGAAGACAGCAGGCTGTATCAAAAGGAGAGGGAGAGAAGGGGTGAAGAGGGTGAGGGGAGTGTGCACCAGGCCCTGCATTCCATGGGAGACACACTGGGCAGAAATGGGGAGGGAAAGGGGTCCCCAGGTG
The DNA here is from genome assembly GCA_027257055.1 of Cephalopachus bancanus. Taxonomy (NCBI): domain Eukaryota; kingdom Metazoa; phylum Chordata; class Mammalia; order Primates; family Tarsiidae; genus Cephalopachus; species Cephalopachus bancanus. The sequence goes on from JAPVLO010000007.1 coordinate 3,388,033, forward strand.
ACCAGGGGAGGGGACAGTGCCTGCTCAACCCAGCCTCATGCCCACAGCCTACAAGGAGAAGATGAAGGAGCTATCCGTGCTGTCGCTCATCTGCTCCTGCTTCTACACTCAGCCGCACCCCAACACCATCTATCAGTACGGTGGTGAGTGTGCCCTGGGCTGATGCTGGAGGAGGGGCCGTCCTGGGGGCTCAACTGCACCTCAACACCATCTACCAGAATGGGGATGAGTGGACCCAGGGCTGCCGCCAGGGGAGGGGGCTCTGGGGGAGGGGCTGTCCGGGAAGTTCAGCCGCACCCCAACACCATCTACCAGTACGGGGCGAGTGCACCCCGGGCTGCTGCCAGAAGAGGGGGCTCTAGGGGAGGAGCCATGCTGGGGGCTCAGCCGTATCCCCTCTCTTAGCCCTGGCCTCCAGCCCCCATCCTCTGGCGGGGCCTCCTGAGACCCCATCTGGTCTTGCCCTGCAGACATGGAGGTGAAGCAGCTGGACAAGCGGGCCTCTGGCCAGAGCTTCGAGGTCATCCTCAAGTCTCCGTCTGATCTGTCTCCGGAGAGCCCTGTACTCTCCTCCCCGCCCAAGAAGAAGGACACCTCCCTGGAGGAGCTGCAGAAGCGGCTGGAGGCAGCTGAAGAGCGGAGGAAGGCAAGGAGGCCCCCGCCCCACCCAGGAGTCCGGACGCAGCGCTGGCCTCGCTGGCCACGAGGACAGGGCGCCCCAGGCGGAAGGGGCTCGGGTTCCCTGGGCCTCCTCCCGGGGGATCGGGATGGGACGTGAGGCGGTGGTCAGCTGGAAGGAAACAGCAACCTCTGGCGGGGGTGGCGCCCTTGGTCGTGGCCCGCAGGGAGTCGGGAGGTGGTCCTCAAGAAGGGCCGGAAGGCCCGGCTCACACGCCCACCGCCCCGCGCAGACGCAGGAGGCGCAGGTGCTGAAGCAGCTGGCGGAACGGCGCGAACACGAGCGTGAGGTGCTGCACAAGGCGCTGGAGGAGAACAACAACTTCAGCCGCCTGGCGGAGGAGAAGCTTAACTACAAGATGGAGCTCAGCAAAGAGATCCGCGAGGCGCACCTGGCGGCGCTGCGTGAGCGGCTGCGCGAGAAGGTGCGCTCGGGGCGGGGCCCTGGGGGCTTGGCGGGGCGTACCCTAGGCGGGTGGGAGGAGCCCTGTTGGGGGGGCGCGGGTCATCGGGGGCGGGGCGGGGCGTAACCCTGGGAGGCGAGGCGAGGCGAGGCGGGTCCTGGAGGGCCTCGCCCCGGACCCCGAAGGGCGGCCCAGACTCCTGTCCTAGTGGGACACAGCCAATAGCCGCAGTACTAAGCGGATAAATTCACTGGATTGGAAGAGCTCCAAGGAAGTGCACCCCCAGCACGAGCTAGGAGCGGGAGAACTGCTTAGGTGTGAGAGCAGCGTCCCCAGGAGACCCTCCCTGGCCTGGTCAGCTCCCTGTTCACTGGCTGTCCTGTCCCAGCGACCCGCTATCCTGCTTGAAACCAGCCCTGGAGAGGCGAGGCCCGCCTTGGCCGGAGCCCCTGGAGCACACATCAAATTCCTAGAGCGGCAAAGCTGGGGTCATGGTTCCCCTTGGCCACATTTTCAAGTCTCCCCACCTCACTGTCCCACAGGAGCTGCACGCGGCCGAGGTGCGTAGGAACAAGGAGCAGCGGGAGGAGATGTCCGGCTAAGGGCTCTGGACGGTGCCTGGACCCTGAGGGAGACAGAGCACACTCGGGTTTTGGTTTTGTTTTGTTCCACTCTGTCTAGACACCACTTGTGTGCCCACTCCCTTCTCCTCCCCACACCCTCAGCCTCATGCTTCTCTTCTGCACTTGAGCTGTCCAGTCCTTGTGGTAAGTCTAGACCACAGGCTTTTCCTGGAGCACCGGGTCAGCAGACACAGTCCCTCCGTTCCCACACCGGCCAGGCGGCGGCCAGGTTCCCTCTCAGCGGCCCTGTGAGTGGATGTGGTGGTGACCCTAATAAATCCAGGGCAGTGGCGTGGACTTCTGGCTTTGCAGGTCCTTATGCTGAGCTGTGGGTCGGCACCTCATCAATGAGAGCAGGTTCTCAGGCCTCTCCCCTGGGCAAGGGGCAAAGGCCGTGGGGGAGGGGCTTCACACAGGGAAGGGGATGTGGGGGGAGGGCTGGCCTTGGAGGAGGAGGGACCTGAGGATCACTGGGCAAGTGGGGCAGAGGCTCCCTGTCACTGTGGCTACCCCTTGGGGCCTGTGTGTGCAGCAGGGCTTTTTGAACTGTTGGGTGGGTGGTAGGGGCTGCTGCCCTCTTTAATGTGGTTGCACAGGTGTCCTCTGAGGCCACCTGGCCTGAAGTGGACACTCTAGGCCTTCCTGGGAGCCTGCAGTCATCACAGGGACTGGAGTTGGGGGCATGGCCTGGCCTGAGTCTGTTGGGGGTGGGACCCGGGAGCATGCTGCTGTGGTCTAGAGGGCTGTGGGTAGCATAGCTGGCCCCCACTCAGCAGTAACAGCCTAGGCACCTGTGTAGGACAGTCCCACTGCCCTTCCCCCTAAGGGCTTTGCATCCTCAGAGCTCTTGGGTCTTGGCCCCCTCCTGCCCCCTCTGCTCTGGTTGCATGCTCTCCTGGCCACTGGACTTTCAGGCAGGCACGGCCAGGTGTGAGTGGCGGCCAGTCCTTGGCAGGGAGCCCTAAGGGAGGTTCCACAGGACCAGCTGTCCACAGATTCTGATATTGGAAGGGCAGTGGGCAGGGTTTCCAAACCGCCCCCCACCCCTGCCCCCAAAGTCTATCTTTGAAATTCGAGGGGCCAGTGGGTCAGGCAGGATCTAGGCCTCTTCTGCCAACAAGCCCCTGGGTTGGGTCCTAATCCTCCCTCATGCTGGCCTTTGGAAATGATGCCTGCCTGGGCATGAGGAGTCCTGTCTCTGTGTCCCTGCAGCATCACCCCTCCGTGGTCTGTGCTGTCTGCCCAGGGCACAGTGTGAGGAGGACAGACACATTCTCTCATGACCCAGAAGCTAAGGGCTGCAGCCCTGGGCCCTCAGCAGCCACCCTGCCAGAAATCCACAGTAGGGGTCACTGCCAGCAATATTCCTGGGCAGCCAGAGAGCAAGTAGACACTGATTCCTGTGGCTTGGGAGTGAGCAGGGACCCACCAGGACAGCCAAAGGGAGCAACACAACGGGACTGGAACCCGGTGGCCTCCAAGTGACTTTCCTGGGACTCAGAAAGGAAACCAAGGACTGGGGCTTTTCTGGCACGGCGCTCACGTGGAAGCCTGGCGTGACATGCACCCATCTCACCATGTAGTAAAGTGACTTGTAGTTTAAATGAACAATTAAAAAACCTGTGTGTATAAGAAATGGTTGAACTGTACCGAGTGTGTGCTGCCTCTTGGGGGGTGGCTGGAGCAGGAACTGTCCGAGTGTGTTCTGCATGGGGCAGGGAGCCTGGAGCTGGTCGTCTGGGAGTGAGAGTTTGCTCAGTGTTTGACTCCAGAGTAAAGTGGTTTTGAGTCTTGTTTTATCACTGTGATTCTGAATTGTCTAATGACATTGGTGGTTTTGAAACATGAGCATGGTAAACTTTTCTTTCTGGAGCCCAGGGTGGGGCGAGCCCTGTTCTTGCTTAGGCTAAGCCTTACTGCTCCCACTTCCCTTGGCCCAGGACGCTGCTGGTGATGGCGGCTACCGGGGGCAAGAGAACAGGGCCTGATGTCGGAGGCTGAGGTCTGAGCCTCAGGGCTGTGGGTCTTCCTGGGATGGGAGAGCCCCTGAGGTGCACCCCATAGTTCATGGACTCCTTCCCATCACCATTCACGGTCCCAGGTCTGGACTCAGGACAGGGCCTGAGTAACAAAAGGAATAAGGGGACATCCGATCCGTGGACACACCTGTCCCACAAGCAGCCACTTGGGGGAGCCCATGAGCCTCCTGCTAGGAAGGTGCCAGGTGTGTAGTGGGTGCCCAGCCCTCGGAGCCAAGGTCTACATATGGGCCCCACGTTCAGGCCTTAGAAAGGCACAAACCAGTTCCCCCTCTCCTGGGGCAATCCCGGTGGCTTTCCTGACCTAAAGGGGCTCTCAACATCACTCTGCCTCCTCCAGCCTCAAGAGAGGAGGGCAAGTCAGCTGGAAGGACAGGGAGACCCGAGAAATGTGCAGGAGGGAAGAACGTGGAAGATGTTTGTGTGGGGTGTGCGTCTGCGTGCACACCACACACCAGCACACGTGACCAGGCTGATCGGGCCAGGGCTTAATTCCTGGTGGTCAGTGAGGCATTGAGGGGTAGATGCCATTTGTGACAGTCACCACATAGAGCCTCTGCCATCAGGCAGGGGCAGGGACCCTTTACAACTGGTCACGCATTTCCTTACAGAGAAAAGTGGAGGAGTGGTTCCTGCAGGGAGGCCAGTCAGAGCCCTGTCAGTTCTCTGCTGCTGTGTGTGACATGTCACCCCTTAATCTGACAACAAACATGACCTCTAAGTGTCTACAAAAAATTAGCCAGGGCTGGGCAGGGTGGCTCAGCCTGTAATCCCAGCACTTTGGAAGGTCAAGGCGAGTGGATTGCCTGAGCCTGAGGGTTCGAGACCAGCCTGGGTAACTTGGTGAGACCTCGGCTCTACAATAAATAAAAAATTAACCAGGCATGGTAGCGCATGCCTGTAGTTCCAGCTATTTGGAAGACTGAGGCAGAAGGATTGGCAGAGCCCAACAGGTCAATGCTGGGGTGGCCGTGAGCATCCCACTGCACTCCAGCCGGGGCAACAGAGTGAGACTCCAACTAAAAAGAAAAGAAAATATTAACCAGGTGTGGTGGCGCATGCCTGTAGTCCCAGCTACTCGGGAGTCCAGGGCAAAAGAATCACCTGAACCCAAGAGGTCAAGGCTGCAGTAACCCATGATTGTAGTACTGAACTCCAGCACTCTGTCTCCTGGGTGAGACTCCAACTCAAGAAAACAAACAAAAAAATAGAGCCAATAAATGTTTTTCTAAACCAGGACTGATGAATGACCCTGATGGCTTACTGCAAGCTCTTCTGTGCCACATATGGTCTCACTCTGCCACTGACACGGTGAGGTATATTCACCCACTCCCATTCATGTGAATGTAAACCCAGTTGAACATTTCCCCTGTGTTAGACAGTATCTTCTAAGACCTGAAGAAATCAGATCCACAATAAAAGATTACATTAAAAAGGTCCCAATTATTTCTTGCACCCGCTGATGTATTACTCTAATCCTTCCCGTGAGGAAGCTGAATGGCAGGGCTGACGTCTTGTGTGAGACTTGAGAGCTGTCAACAACACTGTGCTCCCACCAGATCCCACACTCTCTTGGCACAGTCCCTGAGAAGCGAGATGTCCTCCAGGTGGATTTATGCAGGGCTTTCTCTAAGTTCCAGCAGATCCAGAGAGTCAACACTTGTCTGCCTTTACTTGGAATGGCTGCCAGTACACCTAGCCCAAGGCTACACTGAAAGCCCCACCTATGTTCTCAAATTTTACTGAAATCTGATTTGGCTGACATACATTTCTCAGGGGGATCTAGGCTCATCTATTTTGTGGGTGATCTCCTCCCTTGTTCCTCAACTATGCTGACCTCCCAGCATGCATCTTTCTTTCCCCACCCCCCTACTCCTGAGTCTTGCTGTGTCACCCAGGCTGGAGTGCAGTGGCATGTTCACAGTCACTGCAGCTTGGACCTGCTGGGCTCAGGCAATCCTTCAACCTCAGCCTTCCAAGTAGCTGGAACTACAGGCATGCACCACCACGCCCAGCTACTTTTTTTTATTTGTTCTAGAGACGCGTTCTCATTGTGTTGCCCTGGCTGGTTTCAAATCCTTGGACACAGGGAATCTTCCCATCTCCATCTCCCAAAGTGTTGGGGTTACAGGCGTGAGCCACCATGTCTGGCCAGCATGCATCACTTAAAACAACTATCATTCAAGGGACATAAAGTTTCTAGACAGAAACTCCAATTTTGCCAGACACAGGCACTATACTTAGAATATTTGATTTCTGAGGAAGGATTGCACATAAACCTGGATAGAATCAAAGGCTATTCTAGCCTTTCCTTAGCCCTCAGCAAAGAAGTAACAATGAGGAATTCTGGGATTGACTGGATACTGTGGAAATTGGATACCTATATTTTCTTTAATAGCTCAGCCTTTATACACACTCTGGAAATTAGATCACCCTGATCCTCTTGTTTGGACTTCAGAGGGACTGAAAGCCATACAAGTTATCAAGGAAACTGTTACGACCACCCCTGCCTTACGGCATCCTAACTATAGCCTTTTGCTTCCCTGTTCATTCATGAAGACCAGGGAAACACCGTAATAGACTTGTTGGATATTACAGCAACCTGACACAGTCGCGAAAGAGACGCCACCATGCTGGGGAGCAATCTCTGCTACCACCACACTCTGCTACCATTGTTTCTATCTGTGTTCCCCACTCCATGGAGCCTTCTGGACTCCTGCATACCCCAAAACCCTCTGTTAACAGACTTGATTCCTAAGAATTTCTCTGGCCTTACCCAATGTTACCATTTCCCACTGTAATAATCTTACCCAGCCACTCTTTCTCCTTTGCCACTGATGAGATGCCATAGGACTGCATCACTCTGAGTAGCCCACCTCTTACACCTAGACAGGACTTATATGAGATACCATTTGATTCACAATGGTTCTTATTTGAAAGATGAATCTGGACATTATCAGGCCGGTTATGTTATAGAGTTTCTAATGGAAGTTACAGAGGGTAATCTTCCAGATGTAAGGTCAGCTCAGCAGGCAGAATTGATTGCCCTAACTCAAGTTGTCAACTGGCAAAGGATAAGATGGCCAACATTCATACTGACAGCAGATATACATTCGGAGTGGTCCGTGACTGGGATGCTTTGGAAGCATGATGTGTTTCTGACCTAGTCAGGTCAACCCATCAAAAATGGTCAACAAATCACTCCTATTCAATGTAGTACTAGATGTCCTAGCCAGAGCAATCAGGCAAGAGAAAGATCTAAAGGGAATCCAAATTGGAAAAGAAGAAATCAAACTATCTCTGCATGCCAATGATAAGATCTTATACCTAGAGAATCCTAAAGACTCCCCCAAAGACTCCTGGACCTGATAAATGGATTCAGTAAGTTTTAGGATACAAAAGCAGCACACACAAATCAGTAGCACTGCTAGACACCAAGAGCAACCAGGCTAAGGATCTAATCAGGCAAAAGCTCAACTAGGAATATAGTTAACCAAGATCTCTACAAGGAAAACTATAAAACATGGATGAAGTAAATTGTAGAGGACCCAGACAAGTGGGAAAACATCTTATGCTCATGGATTGGAAGAATCAACATTGTTAAAATGGCCACATTACCCAAAGTAATCTACAGATTCAACACAATCCCTAACAAACTACCAACATCATTCTTCACAGAATTAGAAAAAAAATTATAAAATTTATATGGAACAACAACAAAAGAGCCAGAATAGCCAAAGCAATCCTAAGCAAAATGAAAAACACATTACTGATTTCAAGTTATACTACAAGGCTATAGTAACCAAAAGAGCATGGTACTGGTACAAGAGCAGACGTGTGGAGCAATGGAACAAAATAGAGACTCCGGAAATAAATCCAAATACCTTCAGCCAACTGATCTTTGACAAAGCAGACAAAAACATATGCTGGGGAAAGGACATCCTATTCAACAAATGGTGCTGGGAAAATTGGATAGCCACATGCAGAAAAATGAAACTTGATCTCTATCTCTCCCCATATACAAAAATTAACTCAAGATGGATTAAAGACTTAAATGTCAGACTTGAATCCATAAAAATCCTAGAAGAAAACCTAGGAAAAAACTCTTCTGGACATTGGTCTAGGCAATGAATTCATGGCTAAAACCCCAAAAGCAAATTCAACAAAAACAAAAATAAACAACTGGGACTTAATTAAACTAAAAAGCTTCTGTACAGGAGAAGAAATAATCAACAGAGCAAATTGGTACTCTATTGAATGGGAGAAGGATTCACAAACTATAATGGGGACAAAGGATTATTATCCAGAATCTACAAAGAATTCAAACAAATCAGCAAGAAAAAAGCAAATAGTTACATTAAAAAGTGGGTAAATGACATGACTAGACATCTCTCAGAAGAAGATACACAAATGGCCAATGAACATATGAAAAATTGTGCAATATCACTAATCATCAGGGAAATGTAAATTAAAACCACAACAGGATACCACCTCATACCAGTCAGAATGGCCACTATTAGAAAATCAAAAAACAGTAGATGTTGGCATGGATGCAATGAAAAGAGAATGCTTATACACTGTTCGTGGGAGTACAAATTAGTACAACTTTCATGGAAATCGGTATGGAGACTTCTCAAATAACTAAAAGTAGATCTACCATTCAATCCAGCAATCCCACTACTTGGTATCTACCCAAAGGATAGATATCAAGGTCATTATCAAAAAAGTTACCTGCACTTGTATGTTATTGCAACACGATTCATAATTGCAAAGATGTGGAATCAACCTAAATGCCAATCAACAAATCAGTGGATAATAAAAATGTGACATTCACGCACACACACACACCATGGCATACTATTCAGTCATAAAAAAGAATGAAGTGGCAACCCCCTCAGGTCCCCTCCCACTGTGGGAGCTTTTCTGTCCTTTTAATAAATCCTACTTTCAAAAAAAAAAAAAGAATGAAGTAATGTCTTTTGCAGCATCTTGGATGGAATTGAAGAATGTCATCTTAAGTGAACTAATTTAGGAGCAGAAAACCAAATAGTGCATGTTCTCACTTATAAGTGGAAGCTAAACTAAGAGTCCGCAAAGGCAGAGAGAATGGCATAATGGACATTGGAGACTCAGAAGGTGGGGGAAGGGGTGGAGGATGAAAAATCACCTATCTGGTATGATGTGTACCTGTGGGGGTGGAGGGTACACTTAAAGACTTCACCAAAATGCAATGCATCCATGTAACCAAAAACTATTTGTACCCCCCTGAAGCTATTGGAATAACTTTTTTAAAAAGAATGAGGTAGATTTACATGTATTGATAAGGAGAGGTCTCCAAAACATATTGTTTAATAAATAATCACACACACACACACACACACACACACACCAATAAATCGCTGACCTCTTGGAAGCAATCAGGAAACTCAAATCTCCAGCTGTCATCTAAGTTCCCGGTATTGACAACCAGATTCTCCAGAGAGTCAAGGCAATCATTTTGTCAACAATGCAGCCCTGAAGGTTACATCAGACAAAGAATGTCTTAGGATGACCTTAAAGACTTATGACCCGTTCACAACTTTTTTTTTTTTTGAGTTGGAGTCTCACTCTGTCACGCAGTGGCTCTGGGCCACTGCAGCCTCGACCTGCTGGGCTCCGGCGATCCTTCCACCTCAGCCTTCCGAGTAGCCAGAATTACAGGTGCGCTCTACCATGCCCGGCTGATTTTTTTATTTATTGTAGAGATGAGGTCTCGCCAAATTGCCAGGTGGATCTTGAACCCGCGGGCTCAAGCAATTCACTCACCTCAGCCTCCCAAAGTGCGGGATTACAGGCTGAGCCACCAAACCCAGCTCACAACTTTTTAAAAGAAGCACAAATAGGCGCTCCCGGGAGGAAACGGATCTCTGGAGAGATACAGCAGATTTTCTCCGAAGCAGGTTTGCGGTGCGGCCCTTCTGATAGATCAGTCCTCCCATGCGGCTTCAGTGTCCCTCTCTGCAGCGTGTTCAAGAGCTGACTCACGGAGAGCAACACTATTGTAAACATCCCCTCTTGCTCCTCAGAAGGTTTATTCTCGCTGTGCTGTTTGTGACTCACAGGAACATTTCCCTTCACCTCTGGGGTCCTTTGGGATATGGCAATTAGATTTTACTCAGCCAACTCCATCTCAGGGCTGTAGGGGTTTTGGGATGCAAGTTCATGTGTTCTCTCGCTGGGTGCAGCAGTCCCACGCTATAGGTCACAGCTCAAGCAGCGAATAACTTGCTATTAGAAAGGTAATTCCTCCATGGGGAGTTTGGTCAGGGCTCCAGAGTGACCAACACACTTTCCCTGTCAAGTAATTGGGTCATTTCCAACATTTGGCCTATATCCCAGTACTTCCGTTGTGCCTGTCACCCCCAATCCTCTGCTCAGGGGAATGCACTGATGGTCTTTTAACAAAGCTCAACTGGCAAACTTAACAGAAGTTTTTAATTTTCCTTGTTCAAGGGCTCTCCATTGGTTCTGCTCAACCTGTGATCAACCCTATTTGGAAAACGGCTCTCTTCCTTTGAAATAACACTAGGGGCCATTGCTTTGCTAAGCCATGGTTTGGCCATGTACTCCTTGAGCTACGGTCACCATGTTTCCTAACCTTGGTCCCCTCCCCTACCTTGGGGAGGTGAATCTCCTCTCTCTCTAATATACTTTAAAAATAAACTATATTTTCCAATCTAAAAAAAATAATAGCACTAGGAAGGCCTATGTGACCAGATAAAGGAGCTTCAAATAAAAGATTCTCTTCAATCCCATTGGAAGGGGTTGTATTGGATATTGTTTTTTTTTTAGAAATGGGTGGTGCTATGTTGCCCAGGCTGATCTCAAACTCCTGGCCTCAAGTAATCCGCCCACTTTAGTCTCCCAAAGTGCTGGGATGACAGGTGTGAGCCACTGCACCCAGCCCAGGTATTGTCAGTCAATCCTTGGCTACACTCAAGGGCATGGACTCATTTAAGAAGGCAAACCCGCCAGCAAGGACGTCTTCACCACCAGAGATTCCCAGAATTTGGTTCTCCAGACCAGGATGAGATGTGGACAAGTATTTATTTGGTTACTTTCAGGAATTGGAACACTTTTTAGATCTGTATTTCAAATTGTTTTGTTAATAATTGCCTTTATTTGCATAATATATTTTATTATTAAATTGATTATGCTTTGTATTTCTAGATGTCTAAAGTCAACAACAAAGAGGCTGGGTGCGGTGGCTTATGCGTGTAATCTCAGCACTTTGCGAGACTGAGGTGGAAGGATTGCTTGAGCCTGGGAGTGCAAGACCAGACTGGGCAACATAGCAAGATCTTGTCTCTACAAAAAAAACAAAAAGAAAATTAGCCATGGTGGCGTGTGCCTGTAGTCCCAGTTACTCAGGAGGCTGAGGTGGAAGGATTGCCTAGGCCCAGGAGGCTGTGGTGAGCCGTGATCGTGCACAGCAGCCTGGGCGACAGAGTGAGACCCTGACTCAGAAAAAAAAAAATAGGCTTTTAACTTTTTGAGTTAATTTTATCTTATGGAAAATGGTATGGCATTTCCATGCATTCTCTTCCCAGCCTCCCCGAGTGCTGCTGTCTGACATAACCGCAGGACAATCACTGGAACCAGGAAACTGGCATTGTACATACACCATTATCAGCTGAACTGAAGCCCTTGGTCACTGACACCAGTTTCCACCAATATCTCCAGGGCCTCAGGGCCTCACATTGCACTTGGCTGTCACGTGTCCTTCAATCCGTGCAGTCCCTCAGCCTTTGTCTTTTGTAACCTTTTACTTTTGAAAATTATCGGGTTTTTTGCCAAATGTTCCTCAGTTTGGGTTCGTCTGATGTTTTCTCATGACTGGCAGGGACGTTCTTGGCAAGAGCAGCAGAGCAGGGATGGCGTCCTTCTCGGTGGATTATCCCTCAGCTCCCAATGTCAACTGTCCTACGGCTGGTGACCTGGTTTCTCTTCCTTAAAGCTACTCTTTCCCACTGTAGCTAATATTGTGGGAGGCAGAATAACTGTCCCCCAGATGTCCATGACCCAACCCACAGGACCTGGGACTGTCGGGTTTCCTGGGAAAGAGGAATTGAGGCTGCAGGTGGGATAATGTTGTTAGCCAGCTGACTCTAAAATGGGGAAGCTGCCCAGTGTCGCCATGAGGGTCCTTATGTGTGGACGGAAAAGCAGAAGGGTTGGCATCAGGACCAGCAGGGTGAGGAGGACGCAGCCCACCTTGGCTGGCTTTGAAGTGGGGCCGGGCCATGGGCCGAGGGACACAGACACCCCTGGAAGCTGGGGTGAATCCTCCTTGGGACTTCAGAAGGAATTGGTCCTGTGGATACTTTGGCCTTAGCCCAATGAGGCTGGGCTGGACTCCCAACCTACAGACCAGTTAGAGAACACATTTGTGTTTTTAAGCCACTAACTGAGGCGATTTGCCATGGCAGTAGAAAACTGATGTGTCTTACAGGGAATATTTTGAGACCATGCAATTATTGTTTCACCTTAAACTTTTGCCCACTAATTTTAGCACCTATCAGTAGATTTTGTCTGTAACAAATAATGGTGACTTTCTGTTTCCTTTCACACTTACTAATTGGCATTCCACCGTAAGGAAGAGCTGTTCTGTCTCCCCCACTTATCCAGTTATTTATACCACATGGACTCCCAAAGACTGATTTTCCTCTGTGGATTCTAACCCAGGGCTGCAGCGTCCTGGGGCTGCACTGGCTATCTAGCTCTGGCCAGTGTGGTGTCGGGTTGGTTCCTCTGTTCTGCCAAGGCTTCATGTATTTTCTAGGTGCTCACTAAACACTAGCTGTCTTAGATCAAGCTGCTATAACAAATACACCCTAAACTAGACGCCTTACAAAAGACAGGCATTTTTTTTTTATTTGAGTCACCCAGGCCACTACAGCCTCGACCTGCTGGGCTCAGGTGACCCTTTCGCCTCAGCCTCCCAAGTAGCTGGAATGTGCCACTACACTTCGCTAAGTTTCAGATTTACTGTAGAGATGAGGTTTTGCCACGTTGCCAAGGCTGGCTCAAACTTCTGGGCTCAGGCAATCCTCTTGCCTCGGCTTCCCAAAGTGCTGGGATTACAGGCGTGAGCCACCATGCCTGGTCATAAAAATAGGCATTTATTGTTCACAGTTCTGGTGGCTGAAGTCCAAAATCAAGTTCGGTGTCTGGCGAGAGCCGCTTTCTGGTTCCCTTTCTGGTAGATGGCACCTTCTCCTGTGACCTCATGTGGGGGAAGGGGCTGGGGGTCTCTTTCACAAGGCACTGATCCCTTCAGGCTTCCACCCTGATGACTTCATCATCTCCCAAAGGCCCTGCCTCCTACTGCTGCCATCCTGGTTAGGATTTCAATATGAGAATTTTCAGTAGATAACAGACAACAGCACTGGCTGATGAAAGGAATTCACCTGGAGAACTTTTCATGTCCTCTCTGCAACAAGGCCTGGCCCTCAGGGGTTTCTCACCCATCTCAGGCAAACTCAGGATTGACTTCAGGCTTTGGAGTAAATGGAAGTTGGGCTGGGTGTGGTGGTATGTGCCTGTGATCCAAGCTTTGAGGCCAAAGCAGGAGGATCACTTGAGGCTAGGAGTTGGAGACAAGCCTAGGCAACATAGGGAGACCTCATCTCTACACAAAATTTAAAAGCTAGCTAGGTACAGAGATGCCTGCCTATAGTCCCAGTTACTCAGAAGGCTGAGATGGGAAGATCTCTTTATCACACCACTGCACTCCAGTCAGGGTGACAGAGATCCCTGTCTTTAAACAAACAAACAAAACCCCAGAAGTTGTAACTCTGAGTAGCCTGGAACATTTGAACGTTTGCTTTTCACGATCTGGAACTTGTACCTCATAGGTCCTGTTCACCCGTGGACACACAGGAAGTCACGGTTTGTGCAGTCACGCCATGGTGGCTTGGTTTCTTCCTTTTCAGGCCTGTGGTCTCTGGCTCTGGGCCTCCCTGGAAACTGGGGTCCTGCAGCAGCAGGAGGAACAGGGGACAGAGCCCCAGCATGTCACCCCAGGGGACAGTGGTGGTGGCAGTGCTGACCACAGGTATGATGTGGCTTCTGTCCCCAGAGCCTCCTCCAGTGCTCCCCTCTGATGTTACTGGCATTTATTTCCAAGATGTGAGGATAAGCAAAGTCAAATAAATGAGACATACAAACTGACACACCCTCTTGCATTTATTAGGTAGTACATTAAAACAGCAGCACTGACAAAGGTCCAATTTTTTTTTATTTATTTATTATAGAGACGAGGTCTCACCATGTGGCAGGCTGGTCTCGAACCCACGGGCTCAGGCAAACCTCTCACCTCGGCCTCCCAAAGTGCTGGGAATACAGGTTTGAGCCGTCACGCCCAGCCTAACAGTTTAATTTTTAAACTTTCCCAGCCGGACTCGGTGGCTCAGCCTGTAATCCCGCACCTTTGGGAGGCTGAGGTGAGTGGATTGCCTGAGCCTGCGGGTTCGAGATCTGCCTGGGCAGCAAGACCTCATCTCTACAATAAATCAAATAATCAGCCGGGCGTGGTAGCGCATGCCTGTAATTCCGGCTACTCGGAAGGCTGAGGCGGAAGAATTGCCGGAGCCCAGCAGGTCGAGGCTGCGGTGGCTGGGAGCAGCCACTGCACTCCAGTCTGGGTGACAGAGTGAGACTCCAACTCAAAAAAAAAAAAAAAAAAAATTAAATTAAATTAAACTTCCCCCCCAGCTTGAGTACATTCCACGTTACTGAGACTCTAACAACGGTGTCACCCCAGTTGCGTCCACCTGAGCCGCTTGCAGAGGCCTAGTTGCGCAAGCATGAGTGGGTCACAGCCCCTACTAGACAAGCCCTTGCCTCCTACTTTCTGACCTAAGTCACCTCAATGCCTGCCAGGGTCTTGCACCTTTTACCTGACTCCTGGGCTCTCTGACAGTAGCTGACCGCTAGGGCAACGCTACCCACATTTTTTCTTTTTTTGTGGTTAGACTCTCACTGTCACCCAGGCTGGAGTGCAGTGGCATGCTCATGGCCACCGCAGTCTCGACTTGCTGGGCTTAGGCGATCCTTCCGCCTCAGCCTTCCAAGTAGCTGCAACTACAGATGTATGACACCACACCTGGCTAAGTTTTGTGATTTATTGGTGTCTCACCAAGTTGCCCAGGCTGGTCTCAAACCCCTGGGCTCACGCAATCCTCTCACCTTGGTCTCCCAAAGTGCTGAGATTACAGGCTGAGCCACCGTGCCCACCTTACCCACATTTTCAAAGTTTGCATGGCTGGGCTGTCCTAGGAACAGTAGCTTGGACAGTCCCAGTCCCACTGCAGGTGCAGAGAGGACCCCAGAAGAGGCTAAAGGCCATGGTGTCCAAGGCCACCATGGCCATCCGAGGACCCAGGCCAAGGTCCCGACACTCAGTACCCAGGCACCACCTGGTCGCGTGAGCCTCTGGCCAGCCCATCTCTGCAATGAGCAGCACCCAACAGATGTTTGCTGAGCAAGGCTGGTTCTGGAAAATCCAATGACGTTACATTCCAGTGTCTTATCCAGTTATCTTTTTTTTTTGAGCCAGAGTCTCACTCTTGTCACCCAGGCTGGAGTACAGTGGTACACTCACAGCCACCTCAGCCTCCGCCTGCTGAGCTCAGGCAATCCTTTCGCCTCAGCCTCCCAAGTAGCTGGAACTACAAGCGCACACTACCACTCCCAGCTTATTTTTTGATTTATTATAGAGACAAGGTCTCAACAAGTCGCCTGGGCTGACCTTGAACTCCTGGGCTCAGGCAATCTTCTTCAATTGAGCCACGGTGCCCACCCCCCATCCGGCCTGCCTATTAGATTTTAAACTTTTTTTTTTTTTTTTTTTTGGAGCTGGAGTCTCACTCTACTGCCCAGGCTGGAGTGCAGTGGCACGCTCACGGTCACCACAGCTTCCACCAGCTGGGCTCAAGCGGTCCTTCCGCCTCAGCCTTCCAAGTAGCTGGAACCATAGGCATGCACCATCACACCTAGCTGATTTTATTTTTTGTAGAGACCTGGTCTTGCCAAGTTGCCCAGCTGGTCTCGAACCCCTGGGCTCAGGCAATACTCTTGCCTCGGCCTCTGAAAGTGGTTGGATAATAGGCTTGAGCCACCACGCCAGGTCATAACTTTTTTATTTTTAAATTTATTGTAGAGATTGAAGTTTCACCAAATTGCCCAGGCTGGTCTCGAACCTGTGGGCTCAGCCAATCCTCTCGCCCCGGCCTCCCAAAGTGCTGGTATTATAGGCGTGCCCCACCACGCCCAGCTAATTTTTAAAAAATTTATTTTACAGACAGGGTCTCGCCATGTTGCTCAGACTGGTCTCGAACCAATCCTCTAGCCTCGACCTCCTAAAGTGCTGTGATGACGGGCTTGAGCCACCGCACCCGGCCACCCATAGTGTCAAAAAAAAGAGCAACTCTCAGCGTACCCTCGACCCCACCTCCGCGTGACTTTTACGGCTCAGAGGCAATCGAAGAGCTGGGTTCTGACCTCCATTACTTGAATTTAAGTCACCCGGTGGCGGGTGGCCGCGGCGGGGACAGTGCAGTAAGGCCCAGCCTGCAGCCCCCGCGCCGACGAGCAGAGCCGCAGCCCAAGGTTTCGGAGAGGCGGAGCGCAAACTCGAAGCGCCGGGCCGGGCCGGCTCTCACGCAGCCTGGCCCAAGTTTCTCCCCGAGGGTCGCAGGCGCGGTCCGCGCTGACGCTGCCCCCCGCCCCGCGTCGCCTCGCGCGGGTCCCTTCGTCCAGCCGCCAGTCCCCAGCGACGAACAGCCGTGGGCACCAGGGATAGCCGGCGGTGGTAGGACCCGACGGCTCCGAAAGCCAACGACGCCCATTCGCGCACGCGCAACTAGGCCCGCCGGGCCTTATTCCGCGGCACCGCCCTGTCCCTCGCCAAGCGCCAAATAAGTCTCGGCCCTCCCGGCCCCGTGCGTGCGCGCCCCCGCGGTAGGCGTCACTAGGAAGCGCGCGCCCGCGCCCCCGCCGCCGCCGCCGCCGCCGCCGCCGAATCCCCAACAAGGAGCGAAGCCCGTGGCCGCCGCCGCTGTCCGCTGCTGCCGCCCCCGCCGCCGCCGCCCCCGCCGGGCGCCCGCGCAAGCCCGCGCGGCCCCAGGTAAAAGCGCCCGCGCGCCCAGCCCCCCGCGGCGAGGCCTCCCGCTCCGCCGCGCGCTGCCGTCCAGTCAGGGGTCCCTGCGGAGCGTCAGGACGTTACGGCGGGGGGAGGGGAGCGGGGGAGGGGCGGCGGGCGGCGGCGTCAGGGCGACGGCGCGTCGGGCGGGCGCGGGCGGCGCGGGCGGCGGCGCTTCCGGCCGCCATCTTGGCCGCCGCGGGTCCGGCGGCCGCGCGGCGGGACCCGGGCTACGGTGGCTTCCTTGGGGCGGGCAAACGGTGGGGACCCGCGGGGGCTCGATCCCAAAGACCTGCTCCGTAGGGACTCTGGGGGGCCACTCTGTAGGGACTCTGGGAAACCCAAAGCATAAGGACTCTGGAGGTCCACTTCGTAGGAACTTTTGGGGGCCCACTCCACTCCATAGGGACTTTGGGGGGCCCACTCCATAGGGACTCTGGTGACCCACTCCGTGGGGACTCTGGGGGGCCCACTCCGTAGAGACTCTGGGGGACCCAAACTTGGGACTCAGGGGACCCAAACCGTAGTAACTGAGGGATCCACTCTGGAGGGACTCTGGGGATCCACTCCATAGAGATTATGGGGACTCATTCTGTAGGGACTCTGGGGGCCCACTCCATAGGGATTTTGGGGGACCCAGACCATAGGGACTCGGAGGGGCCCAAAACATAGGGACTCTGGGAGTCCACTCTAGGAACCCTGGGGGGCCCACTCTGTAGGGACTCAGGGGGACCCAAATCATAGCTACTCTGGGGGGGAGGGGAGCGATCTAAAGGACCCACTCTGTAGAGACTCTAGGAACTGTAGGGACTCTGAGGGACTCAAACCATAGTGATCCTTGGGGGAGCCTGATCCAAAGGACCCACTCTGTAGGGACCCTGGGGAGCCACTCCATAGTGACTCTGGGGGACTCAAACCTTAGTGATCCTTGGGGGGGCCTGATCCAAAGGACCAATTCCAAAGGGACTCAGGGGGCCCACTCCAGAGGGACTCGGGGTCTCAAACCATAGTGACCCTCAGGGATGCCCGATCCAAAGGACCCATTCTGTAGGGACTCGGGGGACCCAAACCCTAATGATCCTTGGGAGGGCCTGATCCAAAGGACCAACTCCTTAGGGACTCTGAGGGACCTACTCTGTTGGGACTTTAGGGAACCCAAACTGTAGGGACTTGGGGGGCCCACTCTGAAGGGACTCTGGTGTTCCACTTCGTAGGGACTCTAAGGGACCCAAACCATAGTGACTCTCAGGAGGGCTGATCCTAAGGACCCACTCTGTGGGGACTTTGTAGACCCACTCCATAGAGACTCTCTGGTGGATTCACTCTAGATACTCTGGGAGACCCACTGCATAGTGACCCTTGAGGCGGGACCCAATTTAAAGAATGTTCTCTAGGTGAAGTGGATGAGCCTTTCCTAACTGGTGTTCCGAGTGTGCTGTGAAATGTTCTCTAGGTGAAGTGAACATGCCTTTTCTTACTGGAGTTCTGGCTCCAGTGCTTTGTCATATTGCCTAGCCATGTCCTCTGTCCGGGCCTCCTCACTGGCTACTGTCCAGCAGCACTCCCACTGGCCTGGCCAACCTAGCATCATCATGTGGGGCCCAGCTCTCCACACTTTCTTGCTGCTTTTTCTTTGACATGAGTGTCTCCAGTGTTTAGCCACCATCCCTCGATTCCGATCACCTCCTTTTTCTTGTTCCTGGGATCTCTGGCCAGAGTTTACTTTGGAGACTGCTGTCATTTACGGTTGGTGTCCCTGAAGTCATAGCTCTTTCTTTCCTCCCCTTTGTCTTGCCTGTAGCCCTCCACTTTTGAACTATCTGGAGACCCCTCCCAGTCAGGAAGAAGCGGGCCTGTGGGTCCTGGTGAGTCCCACGACGAAGGGTGTGTGGAACGGAGGAAGAAGCCCATAGTCCGAGGAGCTTGTGTTCTCCGCAGACGGTTCACTCCCTAACAGACTTGCACAAAGATGTCCACTTGCTAGAGGATGTGGGTTGAGGGTGATTGAGCAAAATACTTGAGCCCCTGAGGGCAGTTTTGTGATTGTCGTCCAGTGTAGGCCAGCGAGTCCTGGCATGGAAGGCCTGATTGCAGAGGCTGGCTGGGCCAGGGTTGCTTCTCCTAGGGAGCAGAGGGCTGTACTCTGCAGGGGACCCATGGGCTGGGTCAGTGGACCTGCTCCTGTCCTTAGAGACACATGCCGTTTGTTACAGTCCTAGGGGAGGTGACGTTGTTTGCACATTAGCAATCACCATGTTGAAAAAGAAGGATCCCTAATAACCCACTATGCCGTGACACCATTAGAACGTTTTGTAATTGTGGAAAAACATGCCTGACATACATTTACCAATTTAGATGTGTAATCCAGTGACAGTAAGTACATCCACAGTGTTGTCCAACTGTCTCCAGTGTCCATTTCCAGTACTTTTTTTTTTTTTGAGTCAGAGTCTCAGTCACCCAGTCATCCAGACTGGAGTGCAGTGGTAAGCTCATGGTTACCGCAGCCTCGACCTGCTGGGCTCAGGTGATCCTTCTGTAAGCTCAGCCTTCCAAGTAGCTGGAACCACAGGCACCTGCCACCATCCCTGACTAATTTTTTTATTTTTTGTAGAGACAAGGTCTTGCCAAGTTGCCCAGGCTGGTCTTGAACCTCTGGGCTCTGGCAGTCCTCTTACCTCCACCTCCCAAAGTACTGGGATTATAGGTGTGAGCCACTGCACCCAGCTCATTTCCAGAACTTTTTCATCGTCTCAAGCAGAAATTCTGTGTCCATTAAAGCGTAACTCCCCACCCCCTCCTCCAGCATCCTCTGTTCTACTTTCTGTTTCTGTGACTTTGACTCTTCTAGGCACTTCACATATGTTGAATCGTATTTGTCCTTTACTCTCTGGCTTCTTTCACTTGCCTTTTTTTTCTCTTTTTTTGGTCGGAGTCTTACTCTGTCACCCAGGCTGGAGTGTAGTGACATGCTCATGGCTACCGCAGCCTTGACCTGCTGGGCTCAGGCTATCCTTCCACCTCAGTTTTCCAAATAGCTGGAACTACAGGCATATGCCACCACGCTCAGCTAATTTTTTGATTTATTATAGAGATGAGGTCTCACCAAGTTGCCCAGCTGGTCTCGAACCCATGGGCTCAGGCAGTCCTCTCACCTCTGCCTCCCAAAGTGCTGGGACTATAGGCATGAACCACCGTGCCTGGCCAACACTTGCATGTTTAAGGCAGAATACTATTTGATGATGTGCAAGGGCCATGTTCTTTTTACCCATTCGTCTGCTGATGGGCACAGGGCTTGTTTCTACCATGGCCCTTGTGAACAGAGCTGTTACAAACACATACAGAGATCTGCCGCAGGCCCTTGTTTCAGTGATCTTGGGTCTGTCCCTGGAAGTGACTAGATTACATAGCAATTCTATGGTTAACTTTTTAAGGAACTGCCAAACTGTTTTCCATGGCGCTGTACCACTGCACTAAAAATGCTCATGGGCTCTAATTTCTCTCCATTCTCAACAAAACTTGTTATTTTCACCTCCTAATAGGTGTGAAGTGGAATCTCATTGTGGTTTAATTTGCAGTTCCCTAATGGCTAGTGATGTTGGCCATCTTTACAAAATGTGCTTATTGGCCATCTCTGTATATTCTTTGGAAGAATGTCTATTCTTACTCCTTTGCCCATGCTTAAAATTTGTTATTGTTGTTGTAGGAATTCTTTTTATTATTATTTTTTTTTTGAGATAGGGTTTCACTCTGTTGTCCAGGCTGAAGAGTTGTGGCCTGATACAGTTCACCGCAGCCACAACCTCCTGGATTCAGGCAATCATTTTGCCTCAGCCTCCTGAGTAGCTGGGACTACCTTTGTGTGTCACCATGCCCTGTTGTTGATTTTTGTCTTTATTTGTAGAGACAAGGTCTTGCTGTGTTGCCCAGGCTGGTCTCAAACTCCAGGGTTCAAATAGTCCTCCTGCCTTGGCCTCCCAAAGTGCTAGAATTATAGGTGTAAGCCATCACACCTGGCCAGGAATTCCTTATATATTCTGGAATTGGTCCTTTACCAGATATATAATTCGCAGATATTTTCTCCCATTCTCATGGTTGCCTTTCATTCTCTTAATAATGCCCTTTGATGTACAAAAGCTTTAAATTTTGATGAAGTCCAACACAGCTTATTTTTTTCTTTTGTTCCCTATATTTTGGTATCACATACCAGAAATCCTTGCCAAATCTAATGTCATGAAGATTTTCCCCTGTTTTCTTCTAAGTGTTTTATAGTATTAGCTCTTAGATTTAGGTTTTTGATACATTTTGAGTTAATTTTTATATATGATGCAAGCTTAGAACTCAGCTTTATTATTTTGCATGATATTCTGTTGTCCAGTGCCATATTTTGAAAAGATTATCCCCTCCCCCATTGAAAGTGCTTGGCACCCTTGTTGGAAATCAACTGACTTATATATAAGGGTGCAATAGCAGTTTTGTTTTGTTTTGTTTTTTGCCAATTTTAGTTTTCAAAAGATTTGAAAATCTTTTGAAAACGAAATGAACTTTTTAAAAGGTACATTGCTGCTTTACTTTGATGCATATATGGATTTGTGTACTTGTCCCACGTTCAGAATGCAAAATAGCCCCGGCACTCTGGAAACCTCACTATGCTCCCCTTCTTTAGTCATATCATGTTCCCCCATCCCTGACAACAACCAATGTGTTCTCTATTACTGCAGTGTTGCTGTTTTGAAAATATTGTATATGAGGGGACCCCAAAAACTCTGGAATTTATTTATTAAAAATTCTGTATTTATTCTTACATGTTTAAATTTCACTTGCCTTCTAAGTCCTTTCAGTGCACCTATCGAGATGCTTTTTCCACTGCTCAAAACAGTTTTTGAACTCATCAATGTTGATGCCTTTAGTTCTTCTGCTGTTTTTGGTTTCACCTTTGCCACATTGGCAAAACGTTTTCCTTCGAGGACTTTTTTCATCCAGGGAGACTGTGGTGCCCACAGAGCAGATCCACAGAGCAGGCAGAGGCTGTCCACTGAACTGCCTAAAATCCACGAATTGACATTGACACTTCAGATGCTTCAGTATTGCCTGGAGTCTGTGGTGTCTATGATGGTTCACTCTAGGTATACACTCTGGGTGTGGGCAAGTGCACAGGGACATGTGTCCGACGTTCCTGCGTTCCCTTCACTGCCCTAAAGAATCTCTGGTCCACACTGTCCCCTTCGCCCCATCCTGTCAGCAACTGACCTTTCACTGTCTTTGTAGTTCTGCCTTTTCTGGTACATCCTAGAGTTGGAATCGTACAAGAGGTAGCTTTGTCAGACTGGCTTCTTTCAGCTAGCAACATGCGTCTAATGTTCTTCCATGTCCTTTCGTGGCTTGATAGCTCTTTTCTTATCATCTCTGGAATATAAATAGTCTGTGTATCCATTCACCTTTTGAAGGACCTCATTTTTCACAGCCTACTTAGAATAATATTCTACCACATCATGTGAAATGCAGAAGCAGCACCCGTTGCCGAGACCCCCTCCCCCATCATGTTGTAGTTGTCAAGTCTGCACGTATGCACTGAAACCCCGCCAGACAATATTGTGAGGTTTGTTTGTTTAGAGAACTTCAGAGGAAGAGAGCTTATTGTCTCACTGCCTTGATGGTGCTTCCTGCATTCCTGTGTTTCCGGCTTCCCTCTGGTGTAATTTCCCTTCTGTCTGAAGAGCTTTAATTCACATTTCTTTTAGAGCAGGTCTGTTTATGAACAATTTTCTAATTTTCTTTCACCTAAAAATGTCCTCCTTTCTCCTCCGTTTCTCAGGGACCTTTCACTGGGGTGGGATCCTGGCTAGCAGTTAATTTTCTTACAGCACAGAGGCTGTTGTTTCCTTCCCTCTGGCCTCCGTGTTCTGGGGTGAAGCTGCTGTCATTTGAGCTGTTTCCATGTAGCAATGCACACATCTTCGCCTGCCTGTTGGCGATTTCTCACTTTGTCTTTGGTTGCCAGTGATGTGATTGCGATCTGGGCATGGGGTTCTTTGAGTTTATCCTGTTTGAGGTTTGCCAGTCTTCTTCAATGCCTATGTTTATGTCTTTCACTACCTTTGAGAAGTGTTCAGCTATTCTTTCTTCATTTTTTCCCACTTAGTACTTTTTCTTCTCCTGTTGGAACTCCAGCCACCCCAAGGCTCAGCTCTCCATGTTCATTGCTTGTTCCCAGAAGCTCTGTTCGTTATGTTTTCCTCGTCTTTTTTCTGTGGCTTGACTGGATACTTTCTGGGTTTGTTTTTGTGCTCCTTGTCTCTTCCTTCTGTCCTCTCCATCCTGCTTGGGGCCCATCCGGTTAATTTTTTATTTGGTTATTATTTGGTTATCATAGTCTTAATTCTCAGATTTCCATTTGGTTGTAACTTCTGTCACAATAGCAGAACCTTTCCTTTGGTTCGAGAAGTTTTGTTTTGCTCTTGGACCTGGCCTGTAGCACCGAAAGTCCTTGTGGTTTCCAGTGATCATCTCAAAGCTGACTGCTCTTTATTATTTTTTCCTTTAAGAATTAATCAAATTTTCTAGGTTCTTTGTATGTCAGGTAATTTTGGATTATGTTCTGGATACTTTGAATATTATGTTATGAGACTCTGGGTCTTAAGTATCATGTAGGTGTTTGTTGTAGCCTAAAACTCACCTGGTTAGGTTCAGGCTGCAATTTTGGACCCAATCCTGTGACTGGGATCTTAGGCAGTTCAGTGGACAGCCTCTGCCTGCTCTGTGGATCTGCTCTGTGGGCACCATCGGGGCCAGGCCAAATCCTGGGTGATGGGCTCCCCTGTGGGTCAGTTCTCTTGGGCTTGCCGTTTAACATCAGGTCCACACGTGACTGGGCATAGATGACCCAGGTGTTCGTGTACAGGTGTGTGATCTTGCCCCCCTGTCATATCCCCATGCTCTGACCCCAGACCTTATCCTCTGCTTAAGCCGGGTGCTTCCATGCCCCCCCCATGCTGCATGGAAGATGATGTGTGAGAGAGAGTACTGTGAGTTTTCAGTGCTGGCTGGGCTACTGCCACCATCATAGGGTTCTAGCCTCTACCCTGAGGGCAGAGCCAGCAAAGACAAAATAGTAACAATAAAACGAACCAGGGCATTGCCCCCTCTCTGTCTCTTGTGGCTTTTCCCTCTTTCTCCTCGGACTAGAGAGAGGACCTCTCTCAGGATGCTTTCTATCTGCACCTGGTTCTCAGTTAAGGCCAGGAGGGACAACGGAGAAGTGACAGCCAGAGAACTTGCCTCCAAAGAGTCGCTCCTGGACCCCAGTCTTCTTCCATCCCACTATGCCACCACCTCACAGGCCCTCATGGACCGAGCAGCAATGTGGGTTCTGCTCACAATCCTGGCTCATTGGTGGGGAGGGTGTGTGGGTTGGGCAGGTACCACTCTCAGAACCCTCTGTTTCTCATCAGGAGGTGGTAGTCTGGGACCTCTTAAAGAGGGTTTTGGGCAATATTTAAAGGCACCATTTGTGAATATTTGGTGGTATGGACATGGAGACCACGGTGACCCTGTGCCCTGCTTTGCTTTGTTCAGGACCTGGACCGGGAGGACTGACGCCTCTGGGTGTCCTCTTCAGTGAGCCATGGCGACCCCCGACGTGAGTGTACACATGGAGGAGGTGGTGGTTGTGACGACTCCGGACACTGCAGTCGATGGCAGTGGTGTGGAGGGAGTGAAGACCGTGTTGGTGACGACCAATTTGGCCTCTCATGGGTAAGCATGGGCCGCAGTCCTGCTGGGACCCTAGATGATGCAGCTGGTGCTAAGGGGTGAGGGAGGATATGGGGACTCTGGTTGTTCTGAGAATGGTCTCAGGTGCCTCTGAGGAGTGTGTGGACAACAGCAGGAACAGCACAGGGACTGGAAGGTCTGCCTGCATACTGTAGGGACGCATTGTCTATGACCATGTGCTTTCATTTCCTAAAATACAAGATGAACAGTGAGGTGACTAGGAGCTGCATTTTCAGAAATGAAGTTGCAGTGCCAGGGATTCTCTTCACATTTCTCATTACACTGAATGTCTTCTTCCTCATCTCTTGTAGCTGGTGTCCCAGTCAAATGTTAGTTGAGATGTTAGTTGGAGGAAAAACCCAGGTGCCGGCTTCCTTTTGCTATCCTCATAGGTAGAGCTGCCAGGGGCCAGCAGATCAGCTTCTGCCATGAGCCAGCATCACCTGTGCCCCTGCCGGGTGAGAGGAAGGCTGCAGACAGCCCCTGCAGAAGGGTGGCTGTGAGTCCTCATGCTTCTTCTTGAGGCTTGGGGCGTCTGTCTTGGGGCTGGGTGGTCTTTCTGTTGGTCTAGTCTCCCATGCGCCTTCACATAGACCGTGTGTCACAGAGCCTGGGCTTGTCATCTGACAGAGGCCTTCTGAGAGGAGGACCCTAGTTGGGGGCAAGACCTGCTGCTGATCCCTGCGAGTAGGCACCAACCTCCCTTCAGCACAGTGTGTAGGGGTTGCTCTCACTGGGCCTGCCCTCCTTTCCCCGCATCGCAACTCTGGTGTTGGACCCAGGACTTCAGCCTCTTCATGTGACCTCGGAGCGCAGCTCGGCTTGGGTGGTTCCTGATAACTCATGATCTATCCGTGTCAGTGCTGGCATTTCCAAGTGGGACCTCATGGCTGGATGTTCCTCTTGTCTTTGTCAGCACTGGGGACAGGTAACGCTTCCTGCCATCTCCTGCCTGTGTGCTCTGTAGTGACCTCCCACTTCCACACCAAGAGGTGACCAGGTGCTGTCTTAGATTTGGGATGGCCTGCAATAAGTACAGGGTGGCAGAGTGGCCCTTGTCAGAGAAGGCCACATGGCTTCCTCCTGGCACCTGGAGCTGTTGTGAGGGGCCCGTGGTCCCAGCCAGCTTTCATGTCACCCACTAGGCATCTGGGTGGAAGGAGCTCTGGATAGGTCAGCCCCATATTGTATCTCCCTAGTAGACCTATACACTTGGGCTTTGGCTGGGATGCCCACCATTCTGCATGTGGCCTTTCCCACTGAACACCCTCCACAGGAGGGGAACCAAGGCCTTGGAGGACTGGCTGCAGCGTGTCGGTCATGCTGGTCAGAAAGTCGGCCTATAATCAAGTGAGGAGTGGGACACAGCCCCCAATCTTGCTGAGCGAGCCACAGAGGATGAAGGATGTTTCATTCTACGGTTGCCTTGCCAGGTGCTGAAGCCCCCTCAAGCAAGCCCCTTTGGGGCCAGTGGTCTATGGAGGAACAGGGAGACTGGGAGAGGCCAGGAGAGACCATGCACCTTCCCTCTGAGAAGACTGCATATGGCAGCAGGGTGGGTCTGTTACCCCAGGAGTCATTTCTTTGTGGGACGTGTCTGTTACCCCATGTTGGGAGGTCCAGAGTTAGTCTTGCCTCCTGTTTCTGGGAAGATGGGGGAGTAGAGCGAGTTAGTTGCTGTGTGGGTGCTAGCTTCTCCTGTTAGGCATGGGGGAGCCTGAGTGTGCCCCTTCTTGCGGGGCCTTCTGGGGCTGCCTAACCTTGCCCTCAACGTGCTGGCAAAGAGTGCCGTCTCATGGGGACAACCAGCCGCCCACAAGCTCTGCTCTGAGTAGAGTGGATGCTTTTCAGATGAGGCTTGATCTGCACATTCCACTTGACACGCTTGTCACGCCTCACAGACCTCAACCTGGGAGGGACTCTCCCCTTGGACTGTGCCTCGGGACCACAGGTGACTTTGGGCAAAGTGGATGCCAGCTGGCCTAGAGCGTGGGGTGGGCCTGTGGTGCCCTGTCTGCATAGCCGTCTGCTGCCCTCAGGCCTGTCTCTGGGTCATAGCTTGGGCCCACATTTGCATGTGGCCTGGTAGACTCCGTCTCATGAGCCATGGCTCTGGCTCGTTGAGGCTTCCCTGCCTCCCTCCCCACCCTTGGGAGTGGGTCCTGGCTGGCTGTCGGGTGGGGCCCATGATGGTGCCCCATCAGCGTGTCCTCTACTTTCTGAGTTACAGCTCATGCAGACAGCTTCCTTTTCTGAGCCCCCGCATCCCCTGTGGAGTTCTGCTGTCTCCCCTCAGATTCTTCATGCAGGAGTCATTCTCAGTATGTCCCAAAGACCAGATTCCAAGTTTGTACTTTCCTTCAACTCCCGTTTCTCACATGGTTGAAGGTGAAATACAGTGTTGACAACTGGAGAGTGGTGAAGCCACTGGACATGTCTTCAGGAACTTGAGGAGGAAGATGGGTAAACAGGGGACAGACTTCCTGTGTGTCTGCTGCTCCAGGACCGTCCTCTGAGCTGTCCATTCATGCCTCCCAGGAAGCAGGCGCCAGGCCCGCTGGAGGAGACCCAGCAAGAGGCTGCACTGTGGCTCTGAACGCGTGAGGGGTAGGTTAGTGGGGCCTCCAGGCAGTGCAGCACTAGGACAGGGCGTGCCATGGGCAGGCGGCTTAGCACAATGCTGCAGGGTCCTGGGTGGTTTGCAGAGCTGAGTGCCGCCCCCATGGCCCTGCAGCCACAGCCTCTTCTCCATCCCAAGGAACCTGTCCTCTCTCCTGCACCTCCAACTTCTGCTGCCAACTTCTGCTGCCACCTCTTCCTGCACCTCAGCCCCTGCTTGGTGCCCGCCGTCCTTCTCAGGGTCTCTGCAGATCTGTGGGTATTGTCCAGCCATGAGCTGACATCCAGTCACAAGTGGCACCATGGACATACCTCACTGTTTCCAGTGCCTCTCTTGGGCTTCCTCCTGGGTCCTTGCTACTCTGCTGCTGCTGCATGTTGGCACTTCAGGCCACTTCTCTGCATGCCCATTACCTCTCCCTGGGGCCCCTGCCCAACCGAGGCTTTGCTGATGATGCCCAGGTCTGGACTGGAGCCTGTTTGCTGAGCTGTAGGCTCACCTTGAAGGATACACATGGAACAGGTAGTGGATTGCAGAATGGTTAGAACAGAACATCATATAGCCACAGGCCTGAAGGAGTCACGGCCTTCACGGTGGCAGGGGACTCCACAGCAGGCTGTGCAGAAGAGGGGCGGGGCCAAAAGGCATGTCCTGTGGTTTAGTTTACATGAAGTTCAAAAGCAGCAAACCTAGTTGAGCCACTGGCTGCCCCTTGGGGCCAGAGATGGGGACCAAGAGGGGGCTGCCTCTGGGTGCCAGTGTGAGTAGTACCCCAGGTGCCTCCAGAGCTGCCCTCGGTCCAAGCACTGCTGTGTGCAGGTTACACCCTGGCCAGAGTTGCCCAGCAAGGTGCCAACTGGGTGTCCCACACTTGCCCCACATTCTTCCCGCCCTTCCCTGCTCATCCTTTCTGGGCCCACAGACTTGGCTTCACCCCCAGCTCAGAACCAGCAGGTCTCCAGGCATCTTCCCTGCCCAGAGTCTCTGTATCTTACCTGCTTTCTCTACCTCCTGGGCTCAGGGATCCTCCCACTTGGCCTCCTGGTTGGCTGGGACCATGGGCACCACTGTGTCCAGCTCCTCACCTCCTTTCTCAGCCCCATTTCCTGATCCCACCCTGCTCTTCTTTCTGAAATGCAGACCTGAACACATCTATCCTGTAAAGATCCAAAGATCAGCCAGGCGCGGTGGCTCAGCCTGTAATCCCAGCACTTTGGGAGGCTGAGGCGAGAGAATTGCCTAAGCCGGGCTTCAAGACCAGCCTTTATCGTCTCTACAATAAATCACAAAAACTAACCGGACTTGGTGGTGTGCGTCTGTAGTTACAGTTACTTGGAAGGCTGAGGTGGAAGGATCGCCTAAGCCCAGCAGGTTGAAGCTGTGGTGGCCATGAGCGTGCCGCTGCACTATAGCCTGGGCAACAAGAGTGAGACTCCAATTAAAAAAAAAAAAAAAGATCCAAGGTCTCCTCCTCACCCCCAGCCTACAGTGAGGCTTTGCCAGCCAGACATGTCTTGCTTCACAGAGACTCCTGCAGGTCCTGGTCTCTGCCCTTCGCCATGGACAGGCTCTCACATTTCCAGGGCCAGCTCAAGAATTGCCTTCCAGGTGCCAGCTTCCCCCAGAATGGGTGCTGCCCGGCTTGAACTGCCCCATTGATCTGGCTCCTTGTCCCTCCAGGTGGTGGGGGAACCATGGAAGTCAGGGCTGTGTGCTCCGTGCCCCAGTCCCGAGATGTGGCCAGGCCTCTGTCCACTGAGTGCCTGTGCAGCACTGCTGAGGAGTTGGGGAGCCACAAGCTTCACAAGAGCACGTGTGTTTTCAAGCAGACAACTCCAAGGGTAAAACACATGAATCATATGCACACTAGAGCCCCACCCAGACCTTTTCCAGCCCATCCACAAGTTCCCCTGCCAGAAGCCAAAGGGAGGTGTCGTGGTTCAGAAGTTCACAGTGAAGGTCTGTGCAGCACACCTCATGCAGGGAGCCCTCACTGGCAGGATGCACAGGTGCTGGGTCAGGGCATATTCATAAGCTGTGGACAGAGACCCCCATGTAGGCATTATCCATGGCACTAGATCCAGCCTCTTACACCTGCATGCCAGGCCCTGGCTCCCGGCCACCTGCTGGCCATGTTTCCCTCCTGTGGGCTGTCTAGGGGAGCATGGTGTCTTGGTCTGGTGCCTGTTTGCATTTCCCAGGCCTCTGGTGTAGCCTCCGCCTGTTTCCTGTTGGGCTTCGATGTGACCTGCAGGGCCTCCCTGGGAATGACGGGATCAGCCGCTTGTCTCCTCTTGCTGCAAGTGTTTCCCCACAAGTTCTCTATTTTCTTAAATGTTTATAATAGTCCCCCCCCGCCAACATTTTTATTCTTTTTAGGACAAAGTTATTTTTTAATTATTTTCTTTTTTTTTGAGTCGGAGTCTCACTCCATAGCCCAGGCTGGAGTACAGTGGCATGCTCACGGGCACCCCAAGTGTCGATCTGCTGGGTTCCAGCGATCCTTCCACCTCAGCCTTCCAAGTAGCTGGAACTACAGGCACACACTACCACACCCGGCTAATTTTTTATTTATTGTAGAGACGAGGTCTCACCAAGTTGCCCAAGTTGGTCTCAAACCCTCGGGCTCAGGCAATCCACTTACCTTGGCCTCCCAAAGTGCTGTGATTACAGACTGAGCCACCAAGCCTGGCTGCACAATTATTTTTTTACATTTCTGGGTTTATTTAAGAAAACCCTTTACCACTTTGACATAATAAAACAAAAAAAAAATCTTCCTTTTTTTTCCTTTTAATTCTCTTATGGTTTCGTCTTTTACCTTTGTATTTTTAATTGTCTGTAATTTATTTTCATATAAGATGAGCTTGGGCCTTGGTAATTTCTTTTTCTTTCTAAAATTTTGTATTTTCTGCGAGTTTCTTTTTCTTCCCTCCCTACCTCCCTTCTTTGAGTCAGTGTCTTACTCTGTCACACAGGCCAGAGTGCAATAGCATTATCATGACAATCACGGCTCACAACAGCCTCAACCTCCTGGGCTTAGGTGATCTTTTCATCTCAGCCTCCCAAGTAGCTGGGACTATAGGTGTGCCTCACCACACCTGGCTAATTATTTTGATTTTTTGGGGTGAGGTTTTGCTATGTTGTCCAGGCTGGTCTCAAACTCCTAGGCTCAAGCAATCCTCCTACCTCAGTCTCCTGAAGTGTTGGAATTTTTTTTTTTTTTTTTTTGACTCAGAGCTTCACTTTGTTGCTCAGGCTGGAGTGCAGTGGCATTATCACGGCCACTGCAGCCTTGACCTGCTGGGCTAAGGCGATCCTTCCACCTCAGCCTTCCAAGTAGCTGGGACTAGGTATGCACCACCATACCCAGTTGATTTTTTAATTTATTGTAGAGATGAGTTCTCACCATATTGTCTAGGTTGGTCTCAAATCAGTGGGCTCAGGTAATCCTCTCACCTCTGCTTGCCAAAGTGCTGGGATGATAGGTGTGAGCCACTGCACCCAGCTGGATTTTTTGTTTATTTGTTTGTTTGTTTGTTTGTTTTTAGTAGGAGTCTTACTCTGTCGCTAGGCTGGAGTGTAGTGTCAAGCTTACGACCACTGCAGCCTTGGCATAGGCAATCCTGCTCAGCCTCCCAAGTAGTTGGAACCATAGGTGTGTACCACCACCCCCAGTAATTTTTTGATTTATTGTAGAGATGGGGTCTTGCCAAGTTGCCCAAGCTGGTCTCGAACCTCTGGACTCGGGCAATCCCCTTGCTTCCGACTCCCAGAGTGCTGGGATTACAGGTGTGAGCCACTGTGCCTGACCTGTAGTGCTGGAATTGTATACAGGCATGAGCTACTACACCTGGCCAAAAAAACTTTATTAAAGACAGAAATGGAAGTGTAGCTTTCCTACCTGAGCATCTGTTGCTCCTACAGATCCGTCATGCTGGGTTCGCTTGCCAGGTGCTATTCTGGGCACTCACGGCACAGCTGTGAACCAAACAGAAAATGTGTGCTTTCTTGAGCGCCTATGACCTGCACAGCCTCTGCCATTTCTGAATTAAGCTGGAGAAGTGTCACAGGTTGGCCAGGAGTGGTGTCATGAACAGGGTGGTAGCATGCACTGTGTACTGCAGATTTGGCTCGGGATCCTGATGTCCTCATTCTCTTCCTCACTCTTCACAGGGGCGACCTGACAGAAGACAGCATGGAGACAGAAAATGCAGCAGCCGCAGCTGCTGCTGCCTTCACAGCCTCCTCCCAGCTCAAGGAAGCTGTGTTAGGTAGGAAGCTGCCTTGGGTGGGAGCCACCTTCTTGCCACAGCAGGGATAGATGGTCCTATGCTCAATATGGGGACCAGCCAGGGATCCCCAGGGTCCTTGTGCGGCCGTCCCCAGTACACGCCCTTAGGAGAGTGAGCAGCCAGGCCTGGGGCCCCTGGCAGGGTCTGTCATTGTCTGTGGTGAAAGCTTAGCCCCTGCCTGATAGGTCGGAAGAGCAGAGCAGGCTGCCCCAGTCTTGCAGCACTCTCCTCTTCTGGACTGATTTTCCTCTCACTGTTTCTGCACCTATTGGTCATGACTATCAGTGAATAGGAGTAAAATTCCTTACCACATCCTTGGTATTTTTTGTTGCCTAAGATTTTTTTTTTTTGAGTTGGAGTTCACTCTGTAGCCCAGACTGAAGTACAGTGGCATGCTCCTGGCCACCGCAGCCTCCACCTGCTGGGCTCCGGCAATCCTTCTGCCTCAGCCTTCCAGGTAGCTGGAACTACAGGCGCGCGCTACCACGCCCAGCTAGTTTTTGATTTATTGTAGAGACGAGGTCTCACCAAGTTGTCTGGGCGGGTCTCGAACCCGCGGGCTCAGGCAATCCACTCGCATCGGCCTCCCAAAGTGCTGGGATTACAGGTTGAGCCACCGAGCCCTGCCATGTTGCCTAAGATTAAAGGCACTAAAACTTTTAAAACCTTAAGTTTCCCTAGAATTGTTTTCAGTAGAGTTTGATTTTATTTCCCTAAGTGGCTCTTTAGTTTAATCATCGTTTACTGGAATTATATTAATGTTACTCTAGTTAAGTCCATTTTGTGGATTTACCTGAAACTCTAACCCATTCTGATGAGAACGTTCTGCTGCCTTGCTCTGCCTTGGCCTTCCTGGGTTTAGTTTTTGGTTTCCGGGTTGGCAGTGGCTTTCGGCATTTGCAGGGCGTGATTTGGAGAGGTTATAACTGGCTTTCTGTTCTTGCCCTTTGCTGTCAATCGCCTGTGAGAAGTGAAGATGGCTGAAGAGGGGGAGAGCCTGGAGGCTGAGGTTGTATACCCCATCACCTGCGGGGACAGCAGGGCCAACCTGATCTGGAGGAAGTTTGTGTGTCCTGGCATCAATGTGAAATGTGTCCAGGTGAGGGTTCAGACAGAACAAAAGCACAGGCGGCATGCAGGGCCCCAGGGCAGGATGCCCTTGTGGGCATACCTGTTCCTGCACCGGGGCATAGCTATGCTGGGGACCTTTGGAAGGCGGGTCCCCAGGGACGGGATCATGGAGGAGGCTTCAGGAAGAGGAGTTCCTGCCACCTGGTGGGTGCTACACCTTCCCATGCCAAGTGCTGGCTTCACCTGCAGGGGGATGCTAGGGGCTTGGGGGAGACTCTATGGTGAGGGGTAAGACGAGCGGGATCATGCTTCTGGCAACTTGGTAGATCAGGTACCCAGGCTCACCTGGTACTGAAACAGCTAAAATGCCTGTCAGGATATTTTCATAAAGCACCTTCTAGGTGCTCCATGCACTGGTCCAGGCCTGAGTGTGGCAGGGCTGGAGAGTGGACAGAGCAGTGTGTCCAGCCTGGGCCTGAGCTGGGTCTTCTCACCCTGTGGACCCAGAGGTCGGAAGATGATGCCCAGGCTTCCCCAAGGCATGTGGGTTGCGGGGGGAGGGACTACGCCCTCTAAAGCCAGCACCTCCAAAGGGTGAGCTGCTAACAGTGTACTCCCAGCTGTACCCTGTCCCCTGCCCAGGGAAGGGGGAATGCCATCTTGAGGATTCTTATGTGGCCTGCAT
This sequence comes from Cephalopachus bancanus, assembly GCA_027257055.1. NCBI lineage: Eukaryota > Metazoa > Chordata > Mammalia > Primates > Tarsiidae > Cephalopachus > Cephalopachus bancanus. The sequence goes on from JAPVLO010000007.1 coordinate 3,421,398, forward strand.
GGTCCAAAAGCCCAAGCTGAGAGTTAAGTTGTGACTCCTGGCTAGCAGCTCTCCAGGAATCTGACAGAAGCAAACTAAAGATGCTTCTTGGAAGAATTCATCTTCATATCAGGTTTTGAGTAATTTTCACAAAGTTCTAAGGAAGGGAGCAGCTCACAATGAAACAGACAAGAACATTGGACACTCTGGAAGCCTGCCCCGAGCGAGCGGGCGGCAAGCAGTAGTCACACCCACAATGGCCTCAGGCTTTCAGATTTTCAGGCACAGAATATAAAGTGGTCATGTTTAATTCAAGAAATAAAGGAGGACATGAGTAAAGCGCAAGCAGATTTGATCAAACCATTATTAGAAAAATAGGATTAACATTAAGCACTTAGTGGATGAGTCTTGCAGCAGATCAGACATAGCTGGAGAGATAATCAGTGAACTGGAGATAGAACTAAAGAGATGTTCAGAATATAGTCCACAGAAATTAAAAGATGGAACACAGAAGCATGAGGCAGTCAACACATCTGTTTGAGTTCTAGGAGGAAGAGAGAGAAGCTGAGGATTTTCGTGGCCGAGGGGACAGCAATCCAGTGCAAGACCCTGGCAGACCCCAGGCCAGATAGGAAGACCCCTGCTTACATTCGGGACAGTTTAGCAGCAAAACAGTGATAGGCCTGGATTATCACTCAAGTGAAGGAAAACCAAATTTATTGCAGTGTGTCTTGTTTATTCATGTTAAATAATGCAAAGAGAGAAGTGTGGCTCTAACCATAGACCCCAGTGATGTGCTGCGAGGAGCGATGTGTCAGGGCTACAGGAGGTGTCCACTAGGTGAGGAGCAGGGCATCCTGTGACACCCACAGTGGCTCCTGGGAAGCAGGCAGGGGAAGCTGACAGGTGCCTCACCTGTGACCCACATTCACACCATCTGCCTCAGACCACTCCTGGGCCTCCTGAGATAGTATGGCCAGAGTCTGTGGGACTTCTGCCAGAAATTCACAGCCTGACACTACTCATGAGGAAACAGCTGATGCAAATTGAGAGGCAGTCCACAAGCCGGGCTCGGTGGCTCAGCCGGTAATCCCGCGCCTTTGGGAGGCTGAGGTGAGTGGATTGCCTGAGCCTGCGGGTTCGAGACCTGCCTGGGCAGCGAGACCTCATCTCTACAATAAATCAAAAAATCAGCTGGGCTTGGTAGCGCATGTCTGTAATTCCGGCTACTTGGAAGGCTGAGGCGGAAGGATCGCCAGAGCCCAGCAGGCGAGGCTGCGGTGGCCGGGAGCGGCCACTTCACTCCAGTCTGGGCGACCCAGTGAGTCTCCAACTCAAAAAAAAAAAAAAAGAGAGAGACAGTCCACAAAACACCTGATCCACGTGCTTCAGAAGCGTCAATGTGAAGAAAGATGGGACAGACTGAGAAGCTGCTCCATCCTGAGGACACAGGGACTGGAGACACGAGACAGCCACTGCGTCATGGTCATGGACTGGATCCTGCATCAGAAACAATTGCCAAAGGCTCTTGTTCGGACAGTTCGTGACTGTGAATGTGGACTGTGGATTAGACAACATAGAAATGATGACTTACTGAGTTTGAGCAGTACTCTGTGGTTGTGTAAGATAACTTGTTCTTGGGAAGTCTATGCCAGTTCTAGGGGCAAATGGCGTGGCATCTACCCCTGACACTCAGCAGTCAGGAGGAGAGTGACGTGCCACACATGTCAGGTGCAAGTGAGGGACCAGATGTGAGCATCAGAGAATCCGGGATGGGCGTGCTGGAGCTCCCTGGACTATCCTTGCAGTTGTTTATAAGTTTGAGATTATATCAAAGGGGTCAAAAACAAGAAAGAAGTTTACCATTAGTCACCCGGTAATGAAATGCCAGAACGACAGGCACAGCGCTGGAGCAGAGGCCAAGCTTCACAACAGTGAGCCCTCCCAGCAGCAAGGCCGAGGTCTTAGAGGGAGCCGCTGGGCCTGCTGGGACCCATGATGCCATCATCCCTAACCTGCTAGTTTCCAGGTCGATGCAGTTTTGTTTTCAGTCTTTGGTTTCCATAGTTGCTTGTGAACAAGGTGAAACCCACAAGCTGTGGGGCTCCCTCAGTGGGGTGAAACCCACAAGCCCCAGGACTACTGAGTCAACAGCACACGCCCTGACCTTGAAACTTGTGTGTGCTCGGAGCAAGGGGCTCTGAAGCGTTTGTGCTAGGAGGGCCTGGTGAAGGGCTCGCTCATGGCTCAGTCCCATGTGGTATCTGTTGCCATCTTACGGTGTTACATATGCAGTAGTAGGCATTTATGGAATAAGTTGCCCAGAGCCCAGCCCAGGCATGTGGCTGCTCCCTTGCGGCTGGAGGGGAGGCTGCACCCACTACAGCCTGTGGGTACATTCTTGTTCTACCCAAGTACACTGTAGAATGTGCTGTAGGGAGACCTGGGGCTGTCCAGTCAATTCTGTGGCACTATTCCCTGCCACACACCCTGATGCAGGGTCGGGCAGGAGAGGAGGGCACCGCACGGTACTCCGGCCAGCCTGACCTGCCATACCCCCCACAGTATGATGAGCACGTGATCAGCCCGAAGGAGTTCGTGCACCTGGCGGGGAAGTCCACCCTGAAGGACTGGAAGCGAGCCATCCGCATGAACGGCATCATGCTCAGGTGGGCCTGTGGGCAGTGTTGCTGGTGCCACGAGTCCTTCCCCATGGAAGGGATATGGTGACCGGTGCTTTTTCATTTGGTTTTGGGATTTTGAAGGCGAGGCACATTTTAGACATGGTACATGTAGACAGCCTCCCGGATGCTGCACCTACTCACAGGATGCGATCAGGTTTTTAGAACTCTTTTGTCAAATCTAATTTTAATTTTCAACAGTTTTTTACCTGGAGTTACCAGCAGCTGTTTCGTTATTAACAAACAAAATTGTATAACCTGGCATTTGTGTATCAGACTGGCAGCCAAGTTTAATCTCTTCGTGTAGCCTTTCTTCATTTTTGTCCTTTTTATCATGCAGCATGCACAGACCATTGGTGAACAGTTATGCTGGTGTTTTTAATTTTTTCTTTTAGAGACAGGGTCTCACTCTGTGGCCCAGACTGGAGTGCAAGGGCATGATCCTAGCTCACTGCAGCCTCAAATTCCTGGGCCCAAGCTATCCTCCTGCCTCAGCCTCCCGAGTGGCTGGTATTACAGGCTCGTTACCATAGCCAGTTCTCTGGCTCCCTTTCTTTGTGAGCCACAAGCCACAATCTTGGTCTTTGTGGGCCTGGCTTCCACCTCACTTATGGGCCTCAGGAGTAACTGGCCCCAGGTCCTTTCCCACAGCCCAGGCCCCGACCTACTGAGCTGGCTTCTCATTTTCTAGAACATGGCTAGTGGCACAGCTGTGGAGACCACTGGCCGGGGAGGTGGGTCCTGAGCCTCATGCAGAAGCACCAGCCTGTCATGTACCTGAGGCCAGCGCTGCCCAAAGGCCACTCAGCCTCCTTTCACTGGCTAAGGCAGCTCCTTGAGACATGCAGGAGGGCCTGAGATCCTGGATCTCTGGGAGGGGCTGGAGAGCAGGGCCTGGAAGGCAGCTCTGGCAGGGCGCTTGTAGTGCCTTCCTGGTAAGGGGAGGGTGAGCAGTGCCCATGCCCTTGTTGTCTCTTCATTGCCTGCCTCTGGGAGGGAAGAGGCTCCTGGAAGTGGCTTCTCACCTCTCCCTGCTTCAGCACGCCTCAGACTCAATGCAGGGGACCCGGCCTACCTTCCTTAGTTGTGGTCGCTCCCATGGGACCGTGGCAGCAGAACATCCTGGAAGGACCCAGCACCACAGCATTGAGTGGGCATCTCTAGGTGCCCACCTGCCAGGGCCTTCGTGCTCCTCCTGTGGACAGAGCCGCTGCCTGGGTCAACCTCTCTGAGGGGAGCGGGTTCCCATGCACACAGCCTGTGCTGGGAGGAGAGCAGAGCCCACCCCGCACAGCAGAGCCCAGCTGTGGTCAGCACCACTGTGGGGACTGCCCCCACGCAGGCGATGGCCCAGATTGGGACAGGTGGACTAGGCATCTTTGGCACTTGGGCTCACCTGGACGCCCCGGCCCCATCCTCTCACAGGAAGATCATGGACTCTGGGGAGCTAGACTTCTACCAGCATGACAAGGTCTGCTCCAATACCTGCCGCAGCACCAAGATCGACCTCTCGGGAGCCCGCGTGTCCCTGAGCAGCCCGACGTCTGCTGAGTACATCCCGCTCACACCTGCCACTGCTGATGGTAGGTACAGGGCCATCCATCTTGTGGGCCAGCATGGCCTGCCCTGACCCAGCCCCACACTGGCTGTGGCTACAGAGGTGGACATGTCCCATGATGGCCTCCCTGGCCCCTGCATTGGGTCCTGCGAGTGGGGTCAGCTGCCTCCATCCTCACAGGAGGTCTGGTCAAATCGCTGTTCTCCTTGATAGGGAAGATGGAAGCACTTCTCTGTGTTAGCCGTTCGTTGTCAGAGATTCCCTAATTCATGAGGAAGGGTATAGCGCCAATAGAGGGAGCCCCTAGGCCTCCAGGCCATCTACCCTGCCCTGCCCCGAATCTGGAGCCACTTCCTCACAGGTTGTGACGCCGCGCGGGTCTTCTCTCCCACCTTCTTTGCCACGCATATTCCCTGCTACCTCGAATTTGAGTGACGCTTTATGGCATTCTCCATGTTGATCTCTATAGCTCTGAATTGTAGGAGGATTAGTTCCTGGAATTCTTTCTAGCCTTATAAGTAGAGGAATCCTTTTTGAAACTGAAGTTAGCATGAAGTTAGGGCCTGGATTCCCTGGTCAGGTTACTGGATGATCTTTGGCAATGTTGTGTTTCCAGCAATGCCACTTGCATTGTCTCTAAACTGTCACTCCGTGGTGTTGGCTGGAGTGTGCTGCTATGACCAGGGACATCACTGTTTGTCACTGACTCAGAAGAGGGCCGCTGAGCCCTTGTCCCATCTTCGCTGGGGAGGAGAGTGAGATCAGGGCGGCCAAAAGGCCCCACCCTTCTCCCCACGTCCTTTCCTAAGCCTGGCAGGAGTAGGCCAGCAGATATAGTGCTAAGTCCTCCTGAGAAACCCAGGACGCTCAGCTGCCGTGGTCAGAGGGGCTGGCCTTGATTGGCCCTTGCTTTAGTTGGTGGTTGGTTCACAGCGAGGGAACATGTCATTGCTTGGCTCCCCTAGGCCAGAGCCACAGGCAGGGGTGGGGTGGCCAGGGCAGGGCCCCCTGTAGGCCTGTGGAGCATGAGGCAGTGGATGGGGGGGTTGGGTGCCCCTGGGGCCAACTTGGTTGAGGCCCAGCCTCCTGTCTGTCCTCCCAGAGCCCTCTGCCTGGCTAGTGTCAGTCCAAGTTACTGGCACAAAGTGAGCGCAGTGACACCATCCCTTGGGAGGGGGTTGGGCCCCTGCATCCTGCAGGCCTAGTCTACTCCACCCGACAAGGCAAACCCGGGCTTAAGATTTTACTTTCCTTATAATTTCTTTGTCCTGAAATCTCTACGAACCTCTGACTTAGCTATTGTGGAGTTTGTGAAAGATTGTCTTGTCAGCCCAGTTGGTGAAAACATTAGTTCATGCCCCACGTCATTCCAAGGATATGATAATACTTACCACCACGATACCCTTTTTTTTAAAGTTAGGATCTCACTCTGTTGCCCAAGCTTGAATGCAGTGGTATAATCATGGCTCACTGCAGCCTTCACCTGCTGGGCTCAGGCAGTCCTCCTGCCTCCTTCTCCTGAGTAGCTGGGACTACAGGTATCACCATGCCCCACTAATTTTTTTATTTTTTTGTAGAGACAGGTCTTGCTATGTTGCCCAAGCTAGACTTGGAACTCCTGGGCTCAAGCGATCCTCCTGTCTTTGCCTCCCAAAGTGCTAGGACTACAGGCATGAACTACTGTTCCTAGCACGTCTTTGATGAATCTGGAAAGGGCACGTAAGATTGAAACGTTTCCCAAAACATTTTACCTGTTTTGGGTTTTGATTTGTCTTTGAGTATTGCTCTGTCACCCAGGCTGGAGTGTGGTGGCATAATCACGGCTCACTGTAGCCTCAGCCTTCTCTGCTTCAGCCTCCCAAGTAGCTGGGACTACAGGCCTATGATGCCATGACCAGATAATTTTCTTATTTTTTGTAGAGATGGAGTCTCACTATGTTGCCTGGGCTGGTCTTTAACTCCTGGGCTCAAGCAGTCCTCCTATCTTGGTTTCCCAGAGTGCTGGGATTATAGACATGAGCCACTGCACCTGGCCCTGGCTTGTTCTTAAAACCAGGTCTGTGGATAAAACCTTGATCAGAAACTGTCCAAAATGGCGAGATACAGGCTATACAAACCATTGAGTTTTATAGGCACCAGAAATCCCCAGGAAAAAAATAGTTTTTCTCTCTCAGTCTCACCTCTTCTGATTTAGAAGACTAGAACTAGACAGTCATAAGATTTGTAGGGGCTTCCATGAAGGGTCACCCACAGTCATGAGATGAAGGTGAGCTCTGGGGGCAGATCCAGCCACAGCCTTCCAGAGTCTTGTAGATAGAAACACAAGTCAGGCAGGGGTCTCCCGTCTCATCCCTCCATTGAATGAACACAAGGAGAACAGATGCTGAGAGTTGTTGAAGCTGGGCAGTGGGTTCCCAGGGTTGTTTTCATGTTTTTCTATGTTTTGGTGACATCTTAAGTAAAAAGACTCAAGATGCGAGAGAGGCCAGTCCCTTCCTGTGAACATATATACTGTGTCGATTTCGTGGAAGTGGATGGAAAGGGAGGTTCAGAACATGGCATGGGAGGACCAGCGGGTCTGTGGGGTCTGGAGCTGCCATCCACACGGCACTCACTGCCGTTCCCTTTTGGCTGCAGTGAATGGGTCCCCCGCGACCATCACCATAGAGACCTGCGAGGACCCTGGCGACTGGACTGCAGCCATTGGAGGTAAAACGTCCCTCCCTGTGGGCTTCTCTTGCATGCAGGCTGGGCGGTGGGTCTGTGCCTGCCTCAGGCCACATGGGCTTCAGGAATCCAGGTGGGGCCAGTGAGGTCCTTTTGGAGAAAGGTTGGGCTCCAGCCACCATCATCCTGGGTGTTCCAAGGTTAACCTCCGTGCCACCCCATAAGACTTAGGCACCGTGGACGTAGCTGGGCAATGCAGGCCCAGCTCAATGCCAGGCGGTGCCCATGCCCCCGCATGGCGTCCTTGTGGCTCTCCCTTGCTCTGCACCCCTGTGGCCACTCCATTGCTCTGCACCCCTGTGGCCACTCCATGCAATGATGCTCTTCTTGCCCACTGAGCCCTCTCCTTCCCTTGCAGATGACACGTTTGCCTTCTGGCGGGGGCTGAAGGATGCTGGCCTGCTGGATGAGGTCATACAGGAGTTCCACCTGGAGCTGGTGCAGACCATGAAGGGCCTACAGCAGCGGGTTCAGGACCCTCCCCTGCAGCTCCGAGGTGAGGGGTGTGTGTCTTCCGACAGGTGACATCTTTGGGGATGGGGTGGTTAACCCTTCCCCAGGCTTCTCCCTTTCAACTCGAAGGTGAAGTGTCTGTGTCTGCTGACAAGTAGCATCTGTGGGGTTGGGGTGGTTAGCCCTCACCCCAGGCGTCCCCCCTCCAGCTCCGAGTTGAGGGGTCTGTGTCTGCCCACCAACCAGGTGGCATCCACGGGGGTGGGATGGTTCGCCCTCCCCTGGGCTCCTCCCCTGCAGCTCCAAGTTGAGAGGTCTGTGTCTGCCCTGCGACCAGGTAGCATCCATGGGAGTGGGGTAGTGACCCCTCCCCCCTGGGCCTCTCCAAGCTGTTGAATCTGGACCCAGGACCTCAGCTAGCTGAGACTGAGCTTCTGGTGGCAGGAGGGTCCCTTGCGTGTGTCTTGAACTCTTCTGCTGAGTGGGACTCCCCATGGCCTGGGTTCCCAAGGAGTCGGCCTGTCCTGGGGTTTGGTCCCCTGGAAAGGGCCCAGTCCTCACTGAGTGCTGTGCTGCTCTTTAAGATGCCATCCTCCTCAACAACATCGTACAGAACTTTGGCATGTTGGACCTGGTGAAGAAGGTGCTGGCCAGCCACAAGTGCCAGATGGATCGCTCGCGGGAGCAGTATGCACGGGACCTGGCAGGTAGGCACCGGCTGAGCTTCTGGGCCCATGCTCGCCCAGCCCTGTGTCCAGATCTCTGAGCCACACCCATGATGGAGAGCTTCTTCCCAAAGCCAAGGAAGTAAAGATACAGCCCTCACGTAGGAAATGATGTGGTCAGACCCACTGTCATAGAAAGTGCAGGCGGCATCCCTTCTATTTACTGGTGCTGACCCGAGTATTACTTAGGAGGAAATGGCAGAGAAGTGGGACAGGCCAGCTGCCCCCAAGCAGGCATGCACCTGCCTGATGCCAGCCCATCTTCTTCAGGCTCTTCCTGGGGACTGTACCTACTGTGTGTCCTGGTATGTGTGTGTGTTTATTTGTTTTGTTTTATTTTTTTGAGTCCGAGTCTCCGTGTTGCACAGGGGATGGGTGGACAGTGTCACTGCAGGGGATGGGAGGACAGTGTCACTGCAGGAGAGAGGGCAGTGTCACTGCAGTGGCATTGAGTGGCACTGGAGTGCAGTAGCATGCTCTTGGCCACCGTAGCCTCAACCTGCTGGGCTCAGGCGATTCTTCCACCTCAGCCTTCCAGATAGCTGAAACAACGGCATGTGCCGCCACTGCATGTGTTTAAACACAGTTATCATATATGTTTTTCTTGCTTTCTATCTTGATAAGTCACACGAGCAACTTTCCATACAAATGTTATGGCTGGCTATGTGAAAGCTCACAGGAAGCTCTGGCAGATGCATAGAACATCCTATGCAGGCCTGGTTTGTCCCTGGGCCATCTGAGGGGTCCTGCCTCCTGCCCTGACCCTACTTTGGCAGATGGCTATGTGGCTATCTGGGTTTGGTATGTCAGGCAAGCACACCTGAGTTGCCCCTGACTCAAGGGCCACCCAGTGATGGTACGTGTGTCCCCTTGTCCCCTGCAATGACACTGTCCCCCATATCCTACTGTTGTACTGCTCATCCCTGTCCCCTGCCGTGATGCTATCTGTACTCTCTTCTGCAGTGACACCGTGTGTCCCTCATGTCCTGTAGTGATACTGTCCATCCCCATCCCCTGCAGTGATGTTCTGTCTCTACTCCCATCCCTCACAGTGACAGTCTGTCTCCGTCTCCACCACCATCTCTGTTCATCTCCCACCATTACAGTGACGCTGTCCACCTCCGTCCTCTGCAGTGACACTGTCTACCCCATCCCCAAAAGTGACACTGTCCACACCATCCCCTGCAGTGACATGTCCACCCCCATCCCCTGTGGTGACACTATCCACCCCCAGTCCCTGCGATGACACTATCCACCCCATCCCCTGTGGTGACACTGTACTCCCTGTCCCCTGCAGTGACACTATCCCTGTCCCCTGCAGTGATGTGGTCTGTCCCTGGGCCCTGGCCCCTGCAGTGATGCTTCTGTCCTCCGCAGCCCTGGAGCAGCAGTGTGATGAGCATCGCCGCCGGGCCAAGGAGCTGAAGCACAAGTCCCAGCACCTCAGCAATGTGCTCATGACGCTGACGCCCGTCTCCCTGCCTCCTCCCGTGAAGCGGCCCCGGCTTGCGCGGGCCACGTCTGGACCGGCTGCCGTGGCCTCACAGGTGCTCACCCAGTCTGCCCAGCTTGCACTCAGCCCGGGCGTGCCCGTCCCCCAGCTGACCAGCGTGCCACTCGGGAAAGTGGTGTCCACCCTGCCCTCCACCGTCCTGGCCAAGGGTTCCCCCCAGGGGGCCCCTGCCAGCTCACCAGCCTCCCCACTGCTCGGGGGCTACACGGTCCTGGCATCCTCAGGCTCCACCTTCCCCAGTACGGTAGAGATTCACCCCGATGCATCCAGCCTCACGGTGCTGAGCACGGCTGCTGTGCAGGATGGCAGCACAGTGTTCAAGGTGGTCAGCCCACTGCAGCTGCTCACACTGCCTGGCTTGGGCCCCGCCCTGCAGAACGTGGCGCAGACATCGCCTGGGGGCAGCACCATTGTGACAGTGCCTACGGGGACTGCCCCGGGGCCCGAGGAACACACGGCTACCATTGAGGTCGCTGCTGTGGCAGAGGACCATGAGCAGAAGTAGCCGGTGGCAGGCGAGGCCCCCGGGAAAGACAGGGCTGGCCACCGCTCCTCAGCTGCAGCCACAAGGGAGTGCGGAGGCCACGGGACTGGCGTGGGCAGGCGGGCATGTGGGCTGTGAACCAAAGAGAGGAATCGCCAAAACAAATCAGGAGCTGAGAGAAGGGGACAGAGCCATGACGGCCACCCAGACGGCGGTCTTCGAGTCCCAGACTTCCTCCCCTTTTTTCTTGGGAAGTATATTTTTCCATCTGTTGCTTGTCAATCCTGTTTACACACTGGGTCTTGTCGGGAGCCAGGCATGGAGGACCAGGAGGCCTGGTGCGGCTGGGGGAGGTGGCACCCAGACCCTGCCGGGGCCATGGTCCCAGCTGCTGAGGGCCATGCCTGCACTCCTGCTGGGCTCCTGGGGACCAAGCCTGCCGGGGGACGTTACTCACACGACTTGGGACGCAACCCAAGTGAGACCCATGGATCCTATGGATTTGGTTTCTTCCCACAGTTTTCTGTAGGTTAGCGTGGCTGGCGCTGTTCTCCAGCCTGTGTGGGAACGCACACCTGGGGTGGGCACAGGTCTGGATGGGCACCCACCTCCCTGCCCCAGCAGGTACTCAGGCAGGCAGGGGTGTGGGTGAAGTGTGGTCCAGGCATTGTTGCACTTGCGCTGAGGATGTTTTTAAGTGATTGCTTAGTAGGCTTCTAGAGTCAGATTTATAGCATTTTCAACCAAAATGATGCTGAGTGCGGAGGCCTCTCCTGTCGACTCCTGCACGTGTACCTGACCGGGCACCCATGGTCCTGGGTGGCCTCTGCTGAGCCGGCCCCACTCAGGGCTCAGATCCCAGGGGTGTCCCTGGGCTGTGGTTCTGGAGGAGGGATGTAAACAAGATGTTGTGTAGGATTCACATGGGGCTCTCCAGCCTTAGGGGGCTCAGTGTAGCCTGTGTGCAGCCTGCTGGCAGGGCTACCACAACAGCTCTCAGCCCCCTGCCCTGTGAAGCTCTTGGACTAACACACAGTGTTCCCTTTCCAAGGGTGGGCCCCAGGGTGACTGGGGAGACTGGGACCATCCAGTCAGGGCCAGGGGTGAAAGGGGAGCCCAGCATGTCAGGGCTGCTGGGAGCTGTTGGCAGCTCTGACTTTGGACTCACAAAGAATACCAGACGGGGCTCCTCCGGGCCCTGAGGCAGACATCTCAGGGAGCAGCAAGCCCAGGCCTCCTGCTGTTTACAGCAGGTGTCCCGGGATGACCCTAAGGGACCAGCCGTCCCCAGACCTTCCTGTGGGTCTGTTGCTGGCCCCAGGCCCTTCTGAGGGCCCTGCAGGGGAGGGGCCACTGTCCCTTTACTGCTCTGAAGCAACTGGCTGTCCATCCATCCGTCCCGTAGTGCCCCAGACCCACCTTGGCACCTTTGTTGCGACTGGGCCCTGTCCCGCCGGCCCTACTCCATGTCAGGCTACTGAGGTTCTGTCTTTTGTTTTCTTCTGTTACATTTTTGTTTGTAGTTGGCTGGTTTCAGCACGATGGTTATGTGTTTGTGTACATACTCCTTTTTTGAACCCATTTCACTCTAGTTGTGAGTCCTGTTACATGTGGCCGTGTGACCCTGTGGCATCAGGAAGGCTCTGGGCCCCCACCCAGCTCAGAGCCTGTGTCTGCCACCTTCTGGCTTTCCTGTCAGCCATGTGTGCTGTCTGCCTTCATGGCCGCTGCTGGACTGGACTTCACATGGGCTGTGGGTTCATTTCCTTTCTTTTAAGAGCAAGGTTGGTCCTTTTCTGCCCCTGCCCCTTGGTCCGTCAGGGTACTGGGAGAGGAAGTTCACTTCCGAGCCATAAAAGATAAGCCACAACCAGCTTCAGAATTGACTCTCAGCCTGTTCAACTGGGCTGGAGGCCATTACCAGTGCTCTGGGGATGCCGCCTGGGGACATCTGCTGCTGACCCTTCGGCAGCCTGTCCTTGGGAGCTGCGCTGCCCTGGGGGAGAGTGTCATCATCAGTGAGCCTGTCCCCATACTGCCCCGGGGGAGGGTGTCGTCAGTGCACTCCAGTCCCTGTGCTGCCCTGGTGGGAAGGATGTCATCAGCACACCCCCATTCCCACACACACGCCCCTGCACTCCTCTGGGTCCTGCTGGCTCCTGAGGGACAGGGCTCCCTGGACTCCCTGGCCCTGCCCCTCAGGGGCCAGCCAGGGTCTAGAAAGGAGGCGTCTTAACCACAGACCAAATGTGTTTCATGGCTGCCTTCAGTTTGGTTTTCCAAGGAGGCAGGATGGGATTTGGACCTCCAGGAGGCAAGAATGTCTCCTGGGCCTGCTCAGAGGCCCTGGGGCAGGGCCATGTTTGAGTTCTGCTTTGTATGTTGTTTTGCAAGTATCTGCTTGGTACTTTGATTTAAAATAAAAATACTTTTCATAGTCTGTGTGTCTGTCTCTTGGAATAGAATGTGGTGAGAATCAGATCTGTAAAAGCACCTGTGGCAGCAGTACCAGCCGGGTCCTAGGCTCCTCAGGCACCTCCATGTACTTGGTCCCTTCAAGGTGTGACCTGGGGGCTCCAAGGCCCTCCAAGGTGTCCCGGAGATCAGAAGTATCTCATAATGGCAAGCTCTGAGCGTGTCGTGAGGCTCCCTGAGGCTAGTAGGGGCATTGGCTGCTTCATCTGTTCGGTCAGTCAGCCAGGGCCACAGACGGGGGCTTCTGTGTGGTAGGTTCATTCTTCACGGTTCTAAGGCTATAAGAGCAGGATCGCGGTGTAGCAGAGTGATGCCTGTGAGACTCTGAGGGTCCTGCAGGCTGCCAGAGGATAAGAGGCCAGTGAGAACAGCCTCTGCCCCTGCCTTGGCCCAAGGCTGGGGTCAGAGGCACCCCCACCCATGGGCAGGGAGAGGGTTCCACACATGTGGCCTTGCCTGCTTACTGGGAGCTCCAGCCACTTCCCTTCCCCAGGGCTAGGTTCCCTTCCTGGGTCCTCTCTGATGCTGTCATCCAGCTAGGGCTGCAGGAGCTGTGCACACCCAAGGAGGCAGGTGGCATCCACACCACGCATCCTTGGGAACACCCGGCTCCAGAGGCAGAGCCTAGAATGCTCTGAGAGTCAGACCCTGGTCCCCTGGGGGCATTGCTGGAGGGGTACGCATGCTGGGTTTGAGGGCGCTTCTTTCTCGGTCTAGGTGCTGTTGCAAAGGGTCCACTCCTAAAGCCCACCCTTGGGATATATCTTTCCATGTATGTGCTCTTTGCCACATGATGCTGATGGCTACACCCATGTGCCCTTCCACTCAGTCTGGGCCCACCCCTGCCACCTGTCTCCTGCCATGTGGTGCCCACAGCCACACCTACATACTCTTTCACTCATGCTGGGCCTGTTATGGTCTGAGTAATGCTCAGCTGCTTGCCCTTGATACCAATAAATCAAGGGGGAAGGGAACTGGTAGAAAGGAGTTTATTTCTGAGTTCAAATTCAGGGAGCAGAGCCGGACTTGAGGTCTTTCTAATATGGTTCTGCTCACCCTCCAGGCTTTTATAGTTCACTTTTATAAGTCCAGCATTGTTAGTTCCTTTACATCAGCCAAGTGACCTGCAGAGCATTGTACAGAACTTGAGTTTCAGCCGTATTTATCAATAGGGTCATTTTTTGGTCCAGACTTCCTGGTGCCAGGTATGAGAGGTGTCTCATAGCTTTTATCGGTTGGCCTGGCAGAAGCGTTAATCAAGCTTGCCATGGAATAAAGAGAGTTTATAAGGCCTAAGACAACATGCATTATGCAAAAATTACACAAATCACAAAACTTATGATTACGTTGATACAAAAGTTATACGAATCACAAGGTATATGATTACATTGGTACTATATTATTCAAACCTATAACCACTCAGAAAAAGGGAGTAAACATAGATTTGCATCTTTCAGTTGATTGGGCGTAGTCTACAGAGAAGTCAAGGATCCCCTGAAGCTACTTACTGGGAGTGCATAGGAGATAAGGGGACTCTCAGTAATGTGCTCAAGAATGTGCAGGAGCACTTGAATCCTTGCTATGCCTGTCTCTAGGGGCTGTGACAACATGGATGGAAGTTAGTAGGTCTCTGTATCAGGCCCATTCCCAGGATACCTGTCTCCTGCTATGTGGTGCTCCTGGCCACACCCACGTGCCCTTCAGCTCACACTGGGCCCACCCCCCTGTACCTGGTCCATCCCCATCATGCTCTGTGTGAGGTCCCCACCATCACTTGCTCAAGCCACCTTCCTGCACCCTCACCTTGAAGATGCACCCCTCCTTTTCCGGCCAAATGCCCAATCTAGGGCAAGAACAACCTGGGCTGCTGCCTCCAACCCTCCTGCTGTCCACTCCACACCGCGGCCTCTCCTAGTTCTCGAGTGCTGACACGGCCTGAGGGGGCTGTACCCCTCATCAGTAACTCCTGTGACACCTTCCACTCCTGGTACTGCATGTTGAGGGCTCACAGGCTGCAGGGCATAAACCCAAAAGCTCGAAGGAGTCACCTCTTGACTTGTGTCCACTGAGTGGATGTACTTAGGGGCAGGCTCCAGAATCAGTCACTCTGTGGCTGAGGACACAGGTGGAGGGCAGGGAGCAGCCTATCCAGCCCAGGCATGCAGGCCTCCAGAGGGCAGGAGTCCCCACAGAGGGTGGAGCCAGTGCTGAGTAACATTCCAGTGTCTGAATGGGCCACAGTTTATCCATTCAGTCACTGAAGGACATCTTGGTTGCTTAAATCTTGGCAAATAGGGGTAAAGCTGCTATAAAAAAACTTGTGCAGGCTTTTGTATGGACATAAGTTTTTACCGACTTTGGATAAAAACCAAGGAGCACTGTTGCTGAGTTGTGTGGTAAGAAGATGTTTAGTATGGTAAGAAAGCACTGATCTATCCTTCACAGTGTCTGCCCCATCTTGCATCCACACCAGCAGTGAGGGTTCCTGTTGGTCTACATCCTTGTCAACACTTGATGATGTCAGTGTTCAGGATTTTGGCCATTCTTTTTTTTTTTGAGTTGGAGTCTCACTCTGTTACCCAGACTGGAGTGCAGTGGCCGCTCCTGGCCACCGCAGCCTCAACCTGCTGGGCTCCGGCGATCCTTCTGCCTCAGCCTTCCAAGTAGCTGGAACTACAGGCACGTGCTACCATGCCCGGCTAATTTTTTGATTTATTGTAGAGATGAGATCTCGCCAAGTTGCCCAGGTGGGTCTCGAACCAGCGGGTTCATGCAATCCACACACCTCACCCTCCCAAAGTGCTGGGATTACAGGCTGAGCCACCGAGCCCGGCTAATTTTGGCCATTCTAATCATTGTTCTGATTTGCATTTCCCTGGTGACTTGCTGTGGAGTGTCTCACATGCTATTTGCCGTCTGTCTTTCCCCTGTGGTGAGATATTTGTACAGATCTTTTGCCTGCTTTTAAAATCAAGTTGTTCATTTTCTTATTGTTGAGTTCTAAGAGCTCTTTGCATATTTTGGATAATAGTCCTTTATCAGATGTGTCTTTTGCAAAAGGCTGTGACTTTTCTCATTCTCTTAGCAGTGTCCTTCACGGGGGAAGTTTTAATTATAGTGAAGCTCAGCTGATCAGTCATTTATTTCATGGGTCAGGCATTTGGTGGGGTATCTAAAAAGCTGTTGCCGTATCAAAAGTCATCAAGATCTGCTTCTATGCTGTCTTCTAAGAGTCTCATATTTTGTGTTTTACATTCAGATCCATGATGCACTTTGAGTTAATTTTTGTGAAGGGTACAGGTCTGTGCCTGATTCTTTTTTTTTTTTTTTTTTTTCGCACATGGATATCCAGTTGTTCAGCACCATCTGTTGAAAGGACTGTCTTATTGTATTGCCTCTGATCCTTTGTCAAAGATCAGCTCCCTTTGTTTTTTTTTATTCCCTATTCTGCTCCATTGATATATTTATCTATTCTTTTGCTAATTCCACATTCTTGATTAACTTTATAATAAACCTTGAAGCTGGGTAGTTTCTGTCCTCTGACTTTATTCTCTTCCTTCAGTGTTGTGTTGGCTGTTCCTGGTCTTTGTTTCTCTCCGTATTAACTATAGACTCCATTTGTTGATATTCACAAAATCATTTGCTGAGATTTTGATTGGGATTACATTGAATCTATAGATCAAGTTGGATACTTTGAATATTTTAAGGTTAGATTATTAGATATATGCACAATAATAGTAAATATAGCTTCTTAGTGTTTTTCAAACGAGGTAATGTATTTTAGAGGGTTGATAAACCAGTTAGAAGACTGTGACCCTTGTTTTCTTAAACACAAAGGAAGAGAACAGAACAGAGTAGGAGGTGCAGGGTAAAGGTAGCATTTGGAAAGCTTTCTTTGCAGATCCCAGTCCCAAAAGTTCCAAAAAAAAATTTTTGGGGGGGGGCAGTCAGAGTCTCATTCTGTTGCCCAGGCTGGAGTGCAGTAGCACACTCAACAGCCACTGCAGTCTTGACCTGCTGGGCTCAGGCAATCCTTCTGCCTCAGCCTTCCAAGTAGCTGAAACTACAGGTGCATGCTGCCATGCCCAGCTTATTTTTTGATTTGTTGTAGGGACAAGATCTTGCCAAGTTGCCCAGGCTGATCTCGAACCCCTCGGCTCAGGCAATCCTCTCGTCTCAGCCTCCCAAAGTGCTGGGATTACAGGCTTGAGCCACTGTACCCGGCTGAAAAAATTTTTTTTTAAATAGAGTCCCTTTTTCATTAAGTAGTGTTTCTTCCTAGTCCTTTTATCTCGTGGGGATTTTTTGCCACCACATTCTAGTTTGACATTAATATTGCTACATTGTATTTTGTTGTAACTCAGGTAAGTAGTATATCGTTGTATTATTTTCTTTCCTGTTAAATTCAAATCTGAGATCCTCAGTCTTTTAATAGGATAATTGAATCCATATACTTTTAGTGTAATTGTAATTACTAATCTATTTGGTTTTGTCTCTTAGTAAGTTGTTCTATAGACTGAAGTATTTGAGGGTTTTTTTTTGACTTGTGTTTTCTTTTGGGTTGAACTCTGCCTTTTTTTTTTCCCCTTTCTTCCTGTGGTATGGATTACTTTTGACTCTTTTCTGCTGTGTGGTGGCTTTAAAATATATGCACAAATTTAACGACACTGTACTCACAAAAGTTGAGTCTATTTTCCCTTCCCTTGATTTTGAACTGGCCTTAGTGACTCCATTTTTTTTTTTTTTTTTTTTTTTTAGAGACAGGATCTGTAACCAAGGCTGGAGTGCAGTGGCCTAATCATAGCTCAAATCCAGCCTCAAATTCCTGGGCTCAAGTGATCCTTCCACCTCAGCCTTCTGAGTAGCTGGAACTACAGGTGCACCCCACACACTCAGCTAATTTTTTTGTAGTGACAGGGCCTCACTGTGTTGCTCAGGGCTGGAGTGACTCACTTTTAATGACTTGAATGTGGTAGATGTCATGCTAGGTGATGTCCGAGGAAAAGGTGGTAGAGATTCTCCTGGCTCATTCTCGCTCTCTCTCAACATGCTCATGTTGGAAAAATAGAGGCAGGAGCTCAAGCCCTCATGGTTTCAACATCCAGCCTTTGACTGTCGCGCCTGAGCTGGATGACAGACATGGCATGAGGAGCCTCAGATCACTCTACTGCTGAACTTGAGTCTGACTGAGGCTCCCGGCATCTTGAGACCCGCTAGCCCTGCTGTGTACTGTCTGCATGTTCAGACTGGGAAACTTGGGTGCATCATGAATGGTCGCTACATGCCATTGAGTTTTGGGTCATTTGTTACACAGCCATGCTAACGGGGGCATGCTGTGTCTGTGACCAGCTCCTGTCCCTCTGAGGCACATGTGAATGTTGGCATCTGGGTCCTGTCACTGTTTGGTGGCCTGAGGGGCAGGGCCTGGGAGGGTGGCTCCCGCGCTGTATCCTCTGTTGGAAGGGGTAAGGCTGGGTGCTCTTATGCCTGTGCTGGGGCTTCCCAGGGCAGCTGGGCCTTGACCATAGCCAGGATGTGTGGATTTCCAGATGGGATTTTCTCTGTTTGGGCTTCCTGCACTATGAAGTACCATGGAGTTCATCCAGGGTTCTGACCTCTAACTGGCCTGAGTGGGCATCCTGCGTCCCAGAATGGAGTAGAGTGGGCTCTGTCCCTGGCCCTATTGGGTC
This sequence comes from Cephalopachus bancanus, assembly GCA_027257055.1. Lineage (NCBI taxonomy): Eukaryota > Metazoa > Chordata > Mammalia > Primates > Tarsiidae > Cephalopachus > Cephalopachus bancanus. The sequence continues at coordinate 3,439,683 of JAPVLO010000007.1, forward strand.
CTTATGGGCCCTGATCCCTGCCCTGGCAGCCTCGGCTGGGGTCCAGTTCCTGACCCCTTGACAGATGGGGGTGGGTGGCACCTTGGGCTCCCCACACCAGCTAGAGGGTGGTACCCAGCCTACAGGGCATGCACAGGTCCTGCGCTCACTGGCCGGTGGGTTTCCTTCCCACTCACCACTCCTGGCATCTCTCGCTCTTGATGTCTGGCAGTGGAGCGGGCTATGTCTGAAATGCAGCAGATGCATTTGCATGAATGGCTTCACACATGTGATGACACACACTCACTGCACCAAAATACACAAACATGAGATGCAGAGAACATCCGTGACTGCTGGATGAAGTGTTTGTTTGTTTGTTTGTTTTTTTGAGCTGGGCATCTCACTCTGTCGCCCAGTCTGGAGTGCAGTGGCATGATCACAGCTCACCACGGCCTCAACCTCCTGGGCTCAAACGATCCTCCTGCCTCAGACTCCTGAATAGATGGGACTGCAGGGGTGCACCACCACATCCAACTACTTTTTAAATTTTTTGTAGAGACAGGGTCTCTCTGTGTTGCCCAGGCTGGTCTCAAACTCTGGGGCTTGAGCAATCCTCTCACCTCAGCCTCCCAGAGTGCTGGGATCACAGTTGTGAGCCACCACACCTGATCTAAGAGGAGTTTGGTTTTTTTTTGGTTTTTTTTTTTGCTTTTGTTTTGTTTTGTTTTGTTTGAGTTGGAGTCTCACTCTGTCACCCAGACTGGAGTGCAGTGGCTGCTCCCGGCCACTGCAGCCTCGACCTGCTGGGCTCCAGCAATCCTTCCGCCTCAGCCTTCCAAGTAGCTGGAACTACAGGCGTGCGCTACCACACCCGGTTAATTTTTTTTAAATTTATTGTCGAGATGAGGGCTCACCAAGTTACCCAGGTGGGTCTTGAACCCGCGGACTCAGGCAATCCACTCACCTCAGTCTCCCAAAGCGCGGGATTAAAGGCTGAGCCACTGAGCCTGGCTAGAGAAGTTTTAATAAATGCAAGCACATAACTGCTCCCTTGTCTGGACATCCCTTTTATTCCTTTTCTCATCAGTCTTACCCCCAAGCACTGACCTGGTTTTCATACATGTCTGTTCCTGAACCTCATATACACAAGGCCATACCTTAAGTACTCTTTTGTGTTTGGTTTCTCTCACTCCACACAGGTTTTGAGATTCCTCCAGGCTTTCTAGGTCCCGGTGATCCTTCTGCCTCAGCCTTCCAAGTAGTGGAACTATAGGCGCATGCTACCATGCCCAGCTAATTTTTTATTTAATGTAGAGACGAGGTCTTGCCAAGTTGCCTGGGCTGGTCTCAAACCTGCAGGCTCAGTCAATCCACTTGCCTTGGCCTCCCAAAGTGCTGGGATTACAGGCTGAGCCACCTTCCCGTATATTTCATCATCCAGATGTGCCACGATGTGACCATGCTGTCGTCTGGTGACATGCATCTGGGCTGCTGCAGACCTGCAGGTCCTGGTCCTCGTGTGGCCAATATGCCATCCCCTGCATGAGGGGCTCCCCTGGCCAGGCTGTGTTAAGAATGAAGATGCAACTTTTGGACTGGGTGTAATGGTTCACGCCTGACATCCCAGCACTTTAGGAGGCCAAGGTAGGAGGATTGCTTGAGCCCAGGAGTTTGAGACTAGCCTGGGCAACACAGCGAGACCTTGTCTCTACAAAACATCAAAAAATTAGCCAGGTGTGGTGACATGAACTTGTGGTCCCAGCTACTTGGAAGGCTGAAGCAGAAGGATCGCATGAGCCCAGGTCAAGGCAGCGGTAGCTGTGATGGTGCCACTGCACTCCAGCCTGGGCAACAGAGTGAAACCCCCGACTCACACAAAAAAAGGAGATGCAACTTTAATCTCTTTTGGGTAGATACATAGGAGGTGAATTACAAGCAGAGCCGCAGTGCCAGCCATGGTGTCTTGAGTGGAAATTTTTTATATTTGTAAATCCTTTAATCAATTTTTTTATATTAGTACCTCTCATGTCCTTTTAAAGATTGCCTTCCCCGAGGTTGGGAAGATTTCTTGTTTTCTCCTGGAAGCTTCCCCGTTGGGCTTTGGTGCTTAGATGGCCCATCTTGGATTAATTTTTGTGTCCAACGAAAGGTGGGCAGAGCTTCCGTTTGCTCACACTTGTTTCCTGGGGTTCCAACCCCATCTGCCCTCCCCTGGCCTGAGTGCTTCGTGGGTCAGTCCTTGGACCCTGTGTCCCGTCTGCTGTCTTTCCTGACTGTGCAGCCACACTCCGGCCAGTGGGCTGTGCATTTTGGATTGCAGGAAAGAGCTTTGCATGGTCCCGCCAGTCCCGCACTGGGTGTAATCTCTGCTCGCTCTCTCCACACAGTGACCAGGCTCCCTGCAGGCACTGGTGTGCGCATTGCTGGGGGTGGACCTCACTTGGGAGGCGGCAGGGCGGGTTCATGGTGGACTTGAACCTCTGGGCGTCAGGAGCAAGCCACGTTTCTGTGTTGAGGGAGGAGCGGGAGACAGGGAGGCAGGGTAGAAAAGGCACAGCCTCTGCAGACTGCCGCAGGGCAAGACTTGGCTTTCTCCTGGTGCAGCCCAGACGGTGTGTGGGGCGCAGGGACCAGTCTAATTGACTCCTGACCCACACCCCCAGCAAGAGGGGCTTTGCAGGGAGTTCAGCTGCATTCTCCAGGGACTAGGAAGTGCCCCCAGCATTTCAGAGAGGTGGCAGGTAGAAGGAACCACGAAGGGGCAGTGAGCACATGGGAGCCCTCAGGAGAGGTCTGGTCTGAGCAAGCCACCAGCTTCAGGAGTAGGTGGAAGCGTCACAGGCCAGGGGCGGTAGGAGTGGGGTGGGCAGAGAGGCTCCCTGTGCCCTCTTTGAGACCCTGTGGTGGCTGCATCCCGGGCACCTGCTGGGGTCGTCCTTTACATCTTCAGGTGGATGGCAGTCACCACCTCTGTGACACCCACAGCCTCCTGTTTTGGACCTGGTCTGAGAGCTACAGGCAGCATCTATGGGGAACGAGGGGGTGGTCAGGGGGACTGAGGCCCCCCCCAGATGACTGCCGCTTATCCCACACTCCAACACAGCTCCCCACCCACACCAGATGTACACACCAGACGGGGTTTTTCCATCCCAACAGCAAATCAGGCAGCTGCTGCAGACACCAGCAGAGTGTCCCCCATTTGCCCCTGATGCTGCCTACCTAGAGACAGTCCATGAGACAGTCCCTCTTTCCCCTGCTGGATGCAAGCCCCAGGTGCTTCTGACCGGACAGCCTTAGTTCCGGCCCCTCGGGTCGGATTAACTTGCTGGGGCTGCGGCAGCCCTCAGGGAAACGTTTAACTCAGGGTTGCCGACGTATCACAGAGGACACTGCAAAGGACACGGATGACGACCTGCACAGGCAGTGCAGTGGAAAGTGCAGGGCCTCCCTGCCATCCCCAGGCCTCCTCCAGAGGCCTCCCTGACCTTCCTGGTCCTCTTCCGGGGCCTCTATGTGTTCGACTCTCTGGAACCGCGTCTGAGCCCGTCCTCTTGGTTTCTATGGAGGCTTTGTTACATAGGCATGATTGATGAAACCACTGGCCACCAGTGACCAGCTTATCCTTCAGCCCTCTCCCTGCCTGGAGGGTCATCCCTCGAATCCTGGGAGCAGCCCCATTCTGAAGCCACCAGGAGGCGCCGGCTATCAGTCAGTCACTAGCATATAAAAGACATTACTTTGGAGATTGCAAGGGCTTTAGGAGTTGTGTGCCAGGAAACAGGATGAAGACCAGGGTATAGCTCACAGAAGCACAGAACCCATGGCGGAGGGAGGCCAGGAGGACTGAGGGTGCAAAGCCCTGTTCAGTCCCTCTTGGTGCCTCTGCACGACGGAGACGCAGCCCTGCACCTTCTCCCAGGAGCTCAGGAGGACAGGGGACTGGAAGGAGGATAGGGAACTCCAAGGAGGACAGGGGACCAGAAGGAGGACGGGGGACTCGATGGAGGAGGAAGAACTGGAAGGAGACAGAGGACTCCAAAGAAGACGGAGGCCTGAAAGGATGGAGGACTGAAAGGAAGACAGAGGACTCCAAGGAAGACAGAGGCCTGGAAGGAGGGCTGGGACTCCAAGGAGGCCTCCTGACTGTGCTCCTCCCCCAGGGCTAGGCTGATGTGATCTGGAACCCCCCCCCTCCAGTCTATTATGTCCTCCACATAGGGTGTGAACTTTTTACAGAATGGGATGTCCCCAGGAGGACCTGGCACAGGGTGTTCAAGTTCTGCTTGGCTGGGTCAGCACCAGAGGCTGTCAGCACCCAACTGCGAGAGGGCATGCCACCCATAGCCACAGGTGCAAGATGCCTGACCCCCACCTGGCAGCCTCCAGGGATGCTGGGGAGAGTGCTCAGGCCCTGGCAGGTGGAAAGTGGTGGAGGGTGGGGGCAGAGTGAGGCTGGGGAACACTGAACCCCCCAGGAAGGATGTGGGCAGGAGACTTGTATCCTGGGCTGAGACGAGGTACGGCACTTACTCTTCAATGTGTACTGTAACTCAAACAAACTTACACAAGAGGCACAAAAACACTGCAAAGAACTTCTATGTGCTCTTTAGACTCACCAATTGCTTGCATTTGGTCCTATCTGCTTTATTATACTGGGGATGCCCCAAAACTGCACACCCATTTTAAAGATGTGAGCTATGTGTGATTTTTTGAAGTTGAATAGAAAGACAGTAGCCATGTGTAGTAGGTATGACGTTCACTCAAAAGATGGCGTTCGTCAAATGAATGCTGGCGTCACCATGTGACAGGCAGGACAGTCAAAGAAAACAGCAGAAGCACGGTTGTCGGTTGTCGTTCGAGGGGCACAAGACCATTTAGAAGTGGTCTTTGATGAGCCGGGCATGGTAGCGCGCACCTGTAGTTCCAACTACTTGGACGGCTGAGGCGGAAGGATCACCGGAGCCCAGCAGGTCGAGGCTGTGGTGGCCGGGAGCGGCCACTGCATTCCAGTCTGGGTGATAGAATGAGACTCCAACTCAAAAAAAAAAAAAGAAGTGGCCTTGAAATTCGATGATGTTGTGGAAGGACAACGACAACGGAGGCATGTGTATACCGCAGAGCTTCCAACACACCCGACACTTGCGTATGTATGTGATGAATCTGAGACACATGGTCCTGTGTGCGATGTGCACCAGGGTCCCAGGAGGCCTTGCCCAGCAGCAAGTCCTGCAGTCATTAACCGACATCAAAAGTGCCTGGTCGCGGATGGGGACTACCCTGAGCACCCCTTGAAACTGCAGACATCAAACGTGTCTTGTGTTCATCTTTTGTTATTGGGATACATCAAGTCTTACAATTTTTTTTAAAGCAGGATTTATTAAGAGGACAGAAAATCTCCCACAGTGGGAGGGTACCTGAAGAGGTTGCCCCAAGTCTTAGAATTATTTAACAGAGTTTTCTATTCTTGAAACATGTGTGCTCTTTTTGGCATGTGCTGCATATCTGTGTAAGACTGTCTGTCCAAACAGACTGTCTGTTCGAGAGTGAGATGTGTGCCCCTGGCCCTGACACTTTAGTATGTGCTTCCCAAGAACATGGATGCTGTCAATCACTGGATCAGGACATCTAGGTGATACAGCCATGTCACCACTGCCTGACCTGTACTGAAATTGTGTGAACTATCCAGTACATCTACCCTTCCCCCAGTCCCGGTGCTCACCTGGGCACAGCACTCGAGTTTTGTGCCTCTATGGCCCCAGCTGGGGTGGCTGCCCAGCTGTCCCTTGCCTTTTGTGAACTGGACACTTCTGGGGAACACAGGGCAGGCATTCTGCAGAATGTCCTCCCATAGGGACTGTGCGATGATTGGGGTGAGGCTCTCATGGCTGGCAGATCTGCAGGAGGGCACATGTGGCCATGTGTCTCACCTTTGGCAATGTGAACTCATATCCCATGGCTCTGGTGGCATCCAGAGTATGCCTCTGGGGACTGCAGAGCCATGCTTTCCAATACTTTCCCACTGTGTACATTCATTGGTGTCCATCCCAAGCAGAATTGTATCTCTTTATTTATTTGAGTTGGGGTCTTACTCTGTTGCTCAGGCTCGGGTGATGACCATGGCTTACCACAGTCTTGACCTCCTGGGTTCAGGCGATCCTTCTACCTCAGGCTCCCAAGTAGCTGGGGCTACAGGTGCATGCCACCACACCCAGCCAATTTTTTAATTGTTTGTAGAGACAAGGTTTTGCTATGTTACCCAGGCTGGTCTGGAACTCCTGAGCTCAGGCCATTCTCCTACCTTGGCCTCCCAAAGTGTAAGGATTATAGGCATGAGCCACCATGCCTGGCCTTTTATTTATTTATTTTGAGTCAGGGTATCACTCTGTTGCCCAAGCTGGAGTACAGTTGCATGATCATGGCTCACTGCAGCCTCCAACTCCTAGGCTCAAGCAATTCTCCTGCATCAGCCTCCCGAGTAGTTGGGACTAAAAAGGCATGCGCCATAATGTCCAGCTAATTTTTTGTAGAGATGAGATCTCACTATGTTGCCCAGGTCTTGATCTCCTAGCCTCAAGCAATCCTCCTGCCTTGGCTTCCCAAAGTGCTGGAATTGCAGGAGTGAGCCACTGTGCCTAGCCCTGAGCAGAATCTTAAAAGGAAGAACTATGGAAGGCAGGCTGCTGTAGGAGCCTAGTGGGTGCTGGACAGGGTGCCAGGGTTCTGCATCAATGCTGACTCTTAGCAGACAGCACTGTTGATGGCTGGATGCAGTGTGAGGAAGAGCCCAGGATGCATCCTTTCAGCTGTCACCTGGGAGGACGCAGTGTCCTTTCCTGGAACAGGGGGTCTGCTGGAGGAGCTGGAGGAGAGTCATCTGCTTGACATTCAAGAGAAGAGGCTGGGGGTGTGGTTGTCTGGAGTCCAGGGAAGAGACGGGGCTGTGACAAATGCCGCCAGCACCTGCACGATTTGAGGAGGCCAGAGTAGAAGGGATGGCCACTCTGCCATGAGCATGGCTGGGTGGGACCGGGCAGGGTCCATGGGAACTTGCCAGGTGCAAAGACTCTAGGATTCACACTAGATGGAGATGATGCTTTTCATTTCTGTTTAAGGAAGACATGCACTCAGTGCAGCACCAAGGGTGTGAAAGGCGAAGAAAGACAGCAAGTCTCTGTCTAGCCCCACATTTACAGCTAACAGCTGATTTCTATAGTAGATGTGTGCTTTCTCTCTATTTTTTTTATTTTTTCAATTCAAGGTACATTGTTGTGCATGCCAATTTTCTTCTTAAGCAAGAAAAAAATGGTCTCCATTCTAGAACATGTGAGGTGCCTCTTTCTTTTTCACGGCTGCAGAGTATTCCCTGGCATGGGGGTGTAACCCATAGACCCTGAGTGACAGGCACTGGGGTGTCCTTGTCTGTTGTGACTAGAAGCGAGGCCTCCATGGCCTGTGAGCATGCACGGACGTCCCTCTGTGCATGGGAGCATCTTTGGACTCCCAGGGAAGGGCTACGCCTTCTGCTTCCGGTGGGGTTGGCCTGATTGCCACGGGGTGCAGGTTGATTTAGACTTTCTGGCCAGGTGCTGGGCCAGAAGTGAAAGATGGTACCATGTAGTTCTAGGGAAGTGAAAGATGGTACCATGTAGTTCTAATTTGCATTTTCCTCAGAGAGAGGTTGAGCATCTCACTGCATTTGTAGCAATTTCTATTTCCATTTTTTTTGTGAAATCTTGGTTTACATCCTTTGCCTATTTTTCTCCTAGGTTGTGAATTTCTTATTAATTTACAGGATTTTAAAATATATATTAAAAAAAGAATAGGCTTTTAGCTGTGATCCAAGCTGCAGTGTTGTTTTCAGTTACTGTTTGGCTTGTGACTATTGATGGTGGACTTATCCCCGTGTAAAATTGTTTTATTTTTGTGAGGTTGACTGTATCAGTATCAGTGGTGTGTTGGTAGATGTCTAACCAGTTCCCTAGGAAGGAAGACAGTGCCTCGGGTCATGGTGCCTGTTGTTATCTAAGGTGTGTGCATGCCTCTTGTGGCCTGTGCTGAGGCCGAACCCTGAGTCCCTGAACCTGAGTCAGGGGAGCAGTCTCGTAATCTCTGCTGCCAGGGTTGGGTTTCACTTAAGAAGGCCTTTCCCATTCCAAGGTTACTAATAAGTAAACATTCTACCTTGGTTTCTTTCCCTTTCTCTTACTTATTTATTTTTTTAAAGTCTGGGTCTCACTGTGTCACCCAGGTTGGAGTTCAGTGGTATGATCATAGCTCACTGCAGCCTTGAACTCCTGGGCTCTGGCGATTCTCCTGCCTCCCGAGTAGCTATGTCACCACGCCTGGCCAACTTTGATTTTTTACAGAGACAAGGTCTCAATATGTTGCCCAGACTGGTCTAAAACTCCTGGCCTTAAGCAATCCTCCCACCTTAGCCTCCCAAAGTATTGAGATTATAGGTGTGAGCCACCACACCTGGCCAACGTTGGTTTAGTCTTTCTAATACCTCTTAGGTTGATTTCTTTTCATGTGTAAGTCTTTGATCCACCAGCTATTTTATTTTGGTGTAAGATGCTAGATAGAGACCTTCTTTCCTATCTTAGTTTCAAGGCGTTGCTGGCTGGTTGTCCTAACAATTTGTTGAATAAGCTGTCTTTCCCCAGTTGTCCTGAATGCTGTTGCTCTTCCTATACAGACTCCAGTGTGCACTTTCATATTTCTAGACTCTGTGCTGCCCTTGGCCTGTGTGTCTGTGCCTTCACACTCCTTGTCAGTGGGTGTCAGTACTCAGCAGTGCCAGAACCCTTCTTCTCTTAAGTTCTTCCAAATGAACTTTAGAGTCAGCTTGTTGGGTGGGGCATGGCGACTCACCTGTTATCCCAGTGCTTTGGGAGACCAAGGCAAGAGGATCACTTGAGACTAGCCTAGGCAAAATAGCAAGAACCTGTCTCTATAAAAAAATCAAAATTAGCCAGACATGGTGGCACACACACATGGTCCCAGCTGTTTGGCACACTGCGGCAGGTGAATCACTTGACCCAGGATTTCCAGGCTTGGTGAGCTCTGATTGCAACACTGCACTCCAGCCTGGGTGACAGAGAGAGACCCACCCTGTCTCTAAACAAAAAAAATTCTTTTTTTTTTTTTTTGAGTCAGGGTTTCCTCCCACCTCGGCCTTCAACGTGCTGGGATTATAGGCGTGAGCCAATGTGCCCAGCCTAAAAAGTAAGTGCATAAATAAATAAAATCAGCTTATGCAATGGAATATTATGCAGCCATAAAGAGGGACAAACATATGGACTTTCCAGCAACTTGGATGGATTTAGAGTTGATCATACTCAGTGTTCTATCACAGAAACAAAGAACAGAGTACCATATGTTCTCACTCAAAAGCAGACTTTGAACAATTATAATAAGATACAAAAGGGATTGGCAGTAGTGGGAAACTGCCAGGGGAGGGGGTGGGTTTGGCAGTTGAGGGAAACTGCTAGGAGAGAGGGGGTACACCTCAACAACAAAGGTACCTGCATAATCAACATTTGTATACTTAACCCTGAATTGTACCCAACATCTTTATAATTAAAAAAAAACAGAAACAGAAAAAAATAAAAATAAAGTCAGCTTGCCCACTTGCCCCCAATTATTCTTAGTATTTTTACTGAAGTTGCATTTCATTCACAGATAAATTTAGGAAGAACTGACATCTCTTTTTTTGAGTTGTAGTCTCACTCTGTCGCCCAGACTGGAGTGCAGTGGCACACTCCCGGCCACCACAGCCTCGACCTGCTGGGCTCCAGCAATCCTTCCGCCTCAGCCTTCCAAGTAGCTGGAACTACAGGCGCGTGCTACCATACCCAGCTAATTTTTTCTGATTTATTGTAGAGATGAGGTCTCGCCAAGTTGCCCAGGCGGGTCTCGAACCCACAGGCTCAGGCAATTCACTCACCTTGGCCTCCCAAAGCACGGGATTCCAGGCTGAGCCACCGAGCCCGGCCAGAACTGACATCTTTATGTGATGTTAAGTGTCCCTATTTGAGAACATAGTGTCCCGCTCATTTTTGACAGTGCTCTGTGCATTCAGAGTTTTGCATGCTCTGCTAAGCTCATCCCAGGTCTCTCCCCACTCCCTGTGCTGGGTGCTGATGTGATCAGGTCTGTGGAGAGGTCCCTGGTGTGCTTGTTGGGGGGCAGCCAGCCAGCTCCCTGACTTAAATGAAAAACTGCCACCGTGACCCTCCCTGCAGGGTGTTGGCCCTGGGCAGAGACGGCCATGCCTCATGTTGACTGCTGTAGACACACCACCCTGACTCAGTGGCCTGAGCAATGGTCCACACTGTGAGCAACTGTTGCCTCACAGTTGGGTGGGTGAGTGGTCAGGCGGGGGCCTCTGGAGACGGTGGTCAATCCAGAGGCGGGCAGGGCCTCTCCACAGGGTTGCTGAGGGTATCCCCAGAGCTGTCCAGAGAGCAAAGAGGCAGAAAGCAAGGGAAAACCTACAGCAACTTCTAGGACCTGGCCTGGAACGCTACACTTGATCATTTCTACCACATCCTAGTGGGTGTGAGCGCCACCAGGACGCCAAGTGGCTGGGGTGGGAGGCCAAGTTGCCAGGGTAGGGCTGGGCAGGGGTCATATGTTCAAGTTAGCTCAGCTATGGTGGTGACCATAGAGCTTTGGCTTCTCCAGTGGGCTAGATGGCCACCCAGGACCCTCTTTGCCATTCAGTTTCCTCACTCCTCTGGACTGAGACCGTCCTGACATCGTTGCTGCCTTAGAAGGGTTATACTTGTCCCTTAGGGACCCCAGGTGACAGGGCCAAGTGTCTTCAGGAAAGCACTGCCCCCAGGGGCCTCTAACTTGGCTTTACAGGGAGAGCCCCCCACATCTCTGCTCCTGCGCCCTCTGTCTACATCCCCTTTACATCCCCCACCCCCACCCCCTCCTCCCTACCCCCACCTCCTACCTCCTGTCCTTCCTCCGGCCCCTTTCTCCCTCTGCACCCACCAGCAACCCACCCCCTCCAGCCCTGTTTCTCTGCCCCACCTCCCCTCCTTTGCCCCTTCCATGGGGTAGGAGCAACTTTCTCCTGGGGTGGCATTTCCCTGAGGGCGACCCAGATCCCAAGGTTTCCCTACTGCATGGGATAGGCACAGGGGGCGGGGAACAGTCGCGGGATGAGGCAGTCGCAGGGGGCGGGGGACAGGCACAGGGGGCGGGGGACAGGCACTGAGGGCGGGGCGGGGGGGCCGTGAGGTAATTTCCGCGATTGGGCGTCAGCGCCCGGGGCAGAATCGAAACCGATCACAGCAGGCGCAGCCCCGGGTGTCCACACACGGTGAGTGGGGCAGGGAGGGAGCAGGGTCAGCAAGGGGCATGGGGGTTTGGCGCGCTGGGGACCCCCATGGCCGCGTAGCCAGCCAGTTTTCGCCCTCAGATCCAGTACAGTCCCAGTTCTTGGTCTGGTCCCGCGGCTCCGGACGCTGTTTCGGGCTTTGGCTTTGGGGTCTAGGCTCCTCCTTTCGGGACCTCTTTCCTGGGAACGCTGGTCTTCTCCTTTTAAACTTCATCTTCCTGTGTTCCCAAGCTTCCCTGGAAAGCCTCCTTTAGCCCAGCGGTCTGCAGGGAGCCGCCCCTCCCATCTCAGCTGCGGTGGGGACAGTCTTGCTCCTCCTGGCACCCCTGGTGGGAGCCCTGATGTGGACCCTCCCTCTTGGTGGGGCCAGGCTTCTACCAGGCTGCCCTCGCCTCCCTGGGACCCCCCCCTTGCCCAAGTACAAATGTGGGGTCTTCTAGTCTCAGGAGCCAGAAAAGGAGTTCCTGTGTCCTTAAAAGAGTCAGAAAACCAGGAGCTTGAGGGGCCTTTGGGTGCACAAGACCCCTGGTGGGAGGGGGAAGGGCTGCTGGGGAGGCCTAGAGGGCTTAGAGAAAGCACCGGGAGAGGACTCTCTCTGCCCGCAGGGCCCAGCTGACCCCAAAGCCACCCTGGGTCCTCTGGGCAGGACCTGGGGACCCTTCTGAAGGGGAGGGCTTGACTGGGTCTGCTCAGCAGGCCCAACTCCGGGAACAGGTCAAGGCTGCTCACCCAGTCATCCATTCCCCCTCTTGCTATGTTGGGCATATTTCTCCTCTCCTGCCCGGGGGAGGGACTGCGTGTGAGCCCTGTGGTGGGTGGGGGATCTCTCCTGGCCCCAGCCTGACCTGGCTCCTCCTGCCCCAGACTCCTCACATCCCAGTGGACCCACCCAGCTCAGGAACCTCCTCCACCGCCCCCAAGAGCCCGGAGAGCCCGGCCAGCATCCGAGATGGTGTCCCCAGGGCCCGGCCGGCCGCCCACCAGGGCCACGGCCACCAAGGGGCCATCCCTGGCTGGGCTATATGCCAAGGTGGAGCTGTGTCTGGGCTGCTCCTGCTGCACCCAGCGCCTCAACGAGAGCACGTACGTTCTGCGCGGAGTGGAGCACAGCTGCCCCGGCGAGATCCTGCTGGCCCGCTTCAAGCAGGCCACCAAAAGCAAAGTCTGGCGCAAGGTGGGCCGCCGGCCCAGCTTCCCGAGACCGTTGCGCTATGAGGTCTGTCGCTACTATAGCCCAGGGCTGGGCTGCAGGCGCCACTGGAACCGGTGCACCTTCGCCCATAGCCGCGAGGAGGCCCTGGTCTGGACTTTCGAGCGTGAGCACAACCTCCAGCGCCTATGGCTGAAGGCCGCGGTGCAGGGCAGGGCCCAGGCAGGGCCAGTTGACGCAGCTGACGCCATCCTCGCAGAGTTTGGTGGTCGCTTCGAACTGCTCTGCGCCCTCTGCTTCAGGTGCTGTCCCCCACGCGTCAGCCCTGTGGACCCCCGGGGCCAGTGCCCCAAGCACAGAGGCTGCCCCTCGCTCCTGGCCCATGTGAGTGCCGAGGGCCGCCGCAAGCAGCAGTTTGTGGAGGTGCGGGTGCGGCCACGGCCGCAGTACCGCCAGCCGCTGGCCTACTGCATGTTTGTGGGCCGTGGGCGGCCATGCCGGCACGGGGCATCCCGCTGCCAGTATGCACACAGCGCCGTGGAGATGGCTGTGTGGGAGGCTGAGCAGCTGAGTGGCCTCCGGCGGGGGGACCTGCTCACACCCCTTGCCCCCGGGGATGGGGCTACAGCCTCCCAGAGCCAGTCCACTGGGGCCCAGCTGTACTGCCCTGCCTGCCTGGTCACCTACCACTCTCAGGAGGCCTTCGAGAACCACTGCTCGTCCCTGGAGCATGCGCAGATGGTGGCCTTCGACCAGGCTGTGCCCTGGGAGCACCGTCCCCCACCCCCAGGGCTCTCCAAGTTCGAGCTCTGCCCAAAGTAAGGATGCTTGGGAAGGAGCTTGGGATGGAGGTGAACCCGTTATCCCCAGAGCCAGGGACTCCAAGGTTCACTGGGCGGGGGCCTTCCTGCCACATACTGTGTGCCCTCTGTAAGACGGCTGACACTGCTGTGGCCTCTGAGGATATGGGTGAGGCAGGTCTGTGGTTGAGCAGTGCTTGGGCCAGACCTATTCTTGGGAACAGGCATGGAGTCCTGCCCCCTACCCCTAGCTCCAGATTCTGTTCCCACTCCCCACACAGGACTCGTGGGCCCAGGGGATCCTAGCCTTGGAGGCCTCTGTGTGGCTGTGCCTTGCATGCCTGCTAACCCCCTGTCTTCCAGACCTGACCTCTGTGATTACGGGGATGCCTGCATCAAGGCACACTCAGCACAGGAGCTACAGGAATGGGAACAGCGTGTGCAGGCCGCAGAGCTGCGGGGACAGGCAGCCTGGCAGGAGGGGCTGGTGTCCTACCAGGAGCGGCTGCTGGCCGAGTACCAGCACAGTGGCAGCGAGATCCTGGTGGTAAGTGGGACCTGGGAGGGCTGGGGTGGCAGGGTCCGGGCTGCCTACTGAAAACAGGGATTCCTGTACAGCTGGCGGAGACTGTCCCAGGAGTGCACGTCACCTGCAACCAAGCCCTGGTGCATCAGGCTACAAAGAGGAAGATCCAGCACAACTGGGCGTTTGCTGTCCACTCTGAGGTGAGGGATTGACATGGCCTGATTCCACCCCGAGTGATCAGCGCAGTGGCGTGATAACCATAGCTTGGGCGGATGTTGAGTGCCTGGGTCCTGGAGCCAACACCAAGGCCCTGCCTCTCAGTGTCTGTATCCTGAAACAAGGACCTCAGCTTCTCTGCCTCAGTTTCCGCACGGGTGGTTGTAAAGCCCCAAACCTGTAGGGATGCTTTATGGGGTGGATGCATTAATATAGGGTTCATGGAGGGTCCACTCACCAGTTAATACAAGGGTTTGAGGGTCCACTCACCAGTTAATACAGGGGTTCACTGGAGGGGTCCACTCACCAGTGTCTGGAGAGTGAGTGATGAGGTCCCACGTGGTGGTCTCACTCAACCTCCTGGGGCGTCAAGCAGGTTCAGTGACACTCATTTTGCAGACAAAGAATCCCAGGTTTAGAGAGACTGAGTGACCAGTGACCTGCTTGGGTTGAAAACCTAGGAAACAGCAGGGCCTGGGCCCAAATCCTGCAATCTGGCTCCACAGTCCAGGTTGCCTCTCAAGGGGGTGGGGAGCTGGGCACCGGACCTCCTCACCACCTCTCTTTCTTCTAGGCCCCCCTGCTACACGTGGCTCTGCTCAAGCAGGACCCAGGAGCCAACTTCTCCCTGGTGGCCCCTGAACTCCCTCCGGGCCAGCACTATGCACAGGGGAAGCGCTTCCAAATGCCAGACTCTCCCACGGACTTCCAAGTGGGTGTGTGTGTGCAGGCCGCCTCCTTTGGTGCTTTTGAGCAGTGGGTGGTCTTTGACTTCGGCCACCGGCCGGTGCTGCTTCGGAAGCTGGGGCTGCAGCTGGGCCAGGGCCACCACCCAGGACCCCGGGAGAGGCCAGTACCCAGCCAGCCTGAGGCGCTAGAGGTCTGGCACACTGGCAACCGCAACGTGGTGCCGGGCATGGAGCGCACAGCTGAGCAGACGGCCCTGATGGCCAAATACAAGAGGCCTGCCCTGGCCCTGGAGTACAGCCGTGGTGGCCAGGCCTTGGGCCCAATCTCCCGAGCCAACTATCGGCAGAGGATGCACCAGTTTCTCTACAAGGAAGAGGAGGCACGGCAGCAACTGGTGGCCAAGTGAGCGGAGCTGGCAGGGCAGGGTGGGGGTGGTGGGCCTGGAGATATGCTGTGGCCCTGCCAGCTGACCCAGGCCCTCCCACCAGGCTGACTCTGCGGGGCCCAGTGTCCCTGAAGATGGCACTGGAGACGCCAGCCCTGGGTATGCTCTTTGCGCCACCAGGTGCGCTCTATGCTGAGGTTCCCATCCCCCACTCCCTGATGCCGGACACGGACCAGGGCTTTCTGCTGGGTCGGGCAGTCAGCACAGCCCTTGTGGCCCCCGTGCCTGCGCCCGACAACACGGTGTTTGAGGTGCGGCTGGAGGCATGGGCCAGTTCAGAGCAGGCACTGTGGCTACTGCTGCCGGCACGCTGCTGTACCGCCCTGGGGCTGCAGCCCAAGGCAAGCCCAGTCCTGGAAGTGCAGTTCCAGATCGACCCGCTGACCTTCCGCTACTGGCACCAGGCGGTGGACACGCTGCCTGAGGAGCACCTGGTAGTGCCTGACCTGCCCGCCTGTGCCCCACCCCGTCCACGGCCTGCCCCGCCCTCTCTGCGAGGCAACCACAGGCAGAAGCTGGCCGTGGCTCTCATTGCGGGTGACAGCCCCAGGGGCAGGAGGCGTGTTCCCCCGTTGCTCATCTACGGCCCCTTTGGCACCGGCAAGACCTACACGCTGGCCATGGCCTCCCTGGAGGTCATCCGGCAGCCCCATGCCAAGGTGCTCATCTGTACCCACACCAACAGGTGAGTCCAGGACTGGCGGATGGCACCAAGGCCACTCCAGGGCCATGCTGGCTGGGCCACTAGCCATGCTGCCCATGCTGGGTGGGTAGTCACTCCTTGAAGCGGCCACGATAGTGGCCATGGGCCCTGGGCTGGCTTCTGGGCTAGTCTGGGGGGTCTGGGGGACTGGGTGGGTCAGAAGGTCAGGCTGTGGTGTGACAAGTAGAGTGGCCTCCGGCCCCTCATGCTGCTCACCCGACACCAAGGGGGAGCAATGTAGGGATCCACTCACCAGGTGCACAGTAGGCTCTTGAGCAGTGGTGCTGGGGCCCCAGCCGGAAGCCCACACGCCCTCCCACTGCAGCGCTGCCGACATCTACGTCCGGGAGTATTTCCATGGCTACGTCAGCAGCGGCCACCCTGAGGCGGCTCCACTTCGGGTAATGTACACAGATCGCCCGCCCAGCCAGACGGACACGGTCACACTGCAGTACTGCTGTCTGACAGAGGATCGCCGGGCCTTCCGCCCGCCCACAGAGGTGGAGCTGGCACAGCACCGCGTGGTGGTCGCCACCACGTCCCAGGCCCGTGAGCTCCGGGTGCCCGCCGGCTTCTTCTCACACATCCTCATCGATGAGGCAGCTCAGATGCTGGAGTGTGAGGCCCTCACCCCGCTGGCGTACGCCACGCCCAGCACCCGTGTGGTACTGGCAGGTGACCATATGCAGGTCACGCCGAAGCTGTTCAGCGTGGCCAGGGCCAGGGCGGCTGAGCACACGCTGTTGCACCGCCTGTTCCTTCTCTACCAGCAGGAGGCGCATGAGGTGGCACAGCAGAGCCGTCTCATCTTCCACGAGAACTACCGCTGCACAGCGGCCATCATCAGCTTTGTCTCGCGCCACTTCTACACAGCCAAGGGCAACCCCATCCACGCCAGGGGCCACGTCCCATGCCATCCCTACCGCTACCCACTCATGTTCTGCCATGTGGCGGGCAGCCCCGAACGGGACCTGTCGAGGACATCCTGGCTGAACCAGGCAGAGATCGCCCAGGTGGTGGAAACGGTGCAGGAGGTCTATGACACATGGCCAGGCTGCTGGGGTGGCCGGGAGCAGAGGGCCATCTGTGCCGTCTCCCATGGAGCCCAGGTGAGCCCAGACGCCCTCTCCACCCCACCAGGGAAGCTCGTAGGCAGATGCACAGGTCCCTTGGTGGACCTCCTCAGCCCCAGTTTCCCCATCTGTAAGCGAGGGGCTTTGGTATTTGCCTCCCAGGGCTGACGTGGGGCCTGGTCCCTGAGGATGTCCAGGGCTCTTCAGGGGTGTCCTGTTCTTGTCAGGGGACAGCAGGCCCTCCCCCCACTGCATCTAGCATCATCCCAGGCCCCTGTGGTCTTCAGGTTAACGCACTGAGGCAGGAGCTGAGGCGGAGGAACCTGGCCGAGGTGTCTGTGGGTAGCTTTGAGATCCTGCCAGGTGGGTGACTGCGGTGCGGTGGAAGTGGGCAGTGCTGACTGCACCCATCTTCCTGGCATGGGGGGCAGGGCCAGGGCCAGGGCAGGGCTGATGGGGAGGGGGTGGAGTGAGTGGGGCTGGGTGGAGCAGGGGGCAGGGCCAAGGGCCAGAGTCTGTCCACCTATCCTGCTGACCCATAACCCCTTGCAGGGCGAGAGTTCCGGGTTGTGGTGCTGAGCACAGTCCACAACCGCGACAGCTTGCTCAGTCCCGGGGCACCAACCTCTGAATTCTTCACTGATGCCCGTGTGCTCAACACAGTACTGACCCGCGCGCAGTCCCAGCTAGTGGCAGTGGGGGATGCTGTGGCCCTGTGCTCCTTTGGAGCCTGCAGCAGGCTCTGGGAGAGCTTCATTCGCGAGTGCGTGGAGCAACGCAGTGTCTGTCCTGAGGGCCTGTCCATGGAACAGATTGAGCAAGGTGCAGCCCAGAGACAGCGCTGGGCGCCCAGGGCCCAGGAGACCAACCTGGGAGAGGCTGGGGGCCTGGACCCTGCGAAGACAGAGTCAGTGGGCCAGACCTCAAGCCCTGTGTCCCGTAGCATCACAACAGCCAACCTGGGGCTGGAAGCGGGTGCGGCAGCAGGAGACTTGGTGGCAGGGGAGGGCCAGTCATCCCCCAGGGACATGGAGGGTGGGGAGGCCGATGACCCTGAGGACTCGGGGTCCGACTTCTGGCTGCTAGATGGGGAACTCAATGCCGACGATGCCATCCTGCGGGAGCTCCTGGACGAGAGCCAGAAGGTGACAGTGACTGTCGGGGAGGATGGACTGCTGGACACCGTGGCCAGGCCTGCATCTCCACATCAGGCCCGGCAGCATGTGAACCTGCCCCCTGTGGTGCTGAGGAAGCTGCTGCGTGAGGATCCCGAGCGGCACTGTCGCTGCACCTTCCTGCCGGAGACCTTCGAGCGTGCCCTGGCCATCCCGCTGGACGATGCCACCATGGGCCCCCTCCAGGTGCGGGGCCGTCTGGACTGTGGGATGGCCTTCAGCGGGGATGAGGTGCTCGTGCAGGTCCTCGCTGGCGACAGGGCCTCCGCAGGGCGGCTGCAGGGCCGTGTGGTGGGTGTGCTGCGGAGAAAGACGCGGGAGCTGGCCTTTGTGTGCCGCATGGATGAGTGGGATCCCCGCATCATGGTCCCCATCAATGGCTGTGTGACCAAGATCTTTGTGGCCGAGGTGAGGGACCCGTGGCTGGTCCCTATCCACCGTCTCAATCAGGGCCGGGTGCAGCGTGTAAGCCATGAGCGGCTCTCGGCTGCGGACCGGCACCGCCGGCTCTTCTGGGTCCGCATCGTGCTGTGGCGGGAGCGCTTCTACTACCCACTAGGCATCATTCTAGAGGTGCTGCCCGAGGCCACCACCTGGGAGCAGGGCCTTCACATCCTGGACCTGGAGTATGGCCTGAGGGTGCCCTCGCTGGACCCTGCCTGTGTCTCCAAGGTGCTGCAGAAGTGCCGTGCAGAGTTTGGCCGGGCTGCCAGCAACCGGGAGGACTGCCGCGGCCTCCTGACCTTCACGGTGGACCCCCAGGGCGCCCGCAGTCTGGATGACGCCCTCAGCATCCGTGACTTGGGCCCCAGGTATGAGGTGGCCGTGCACATTGCCGACGTGGCCAGTGTCATGCCCAGGGATGGAGCACTGGATGTGGAGGCCCGCAGGCAGGGCATCGCGTTCTACGCCCCCGGCAAGGAGCCGGTGCCCATGCTGCCAGCCAGCCTCTGCCAGGACACGCTCAGCCTACTGCCAGGTCAGGACCGCCTGGCCATCTCCCTCTTCCTCATTCTGGAGAAAGGCAGTGGCCAGCTCAAGAGCCTGCGCTTTGTGCCCTCTGTGGTTCGCTCTGACCGCCAGCTGTCCTACGAGGAGGCCGAGCAGGTGATCAGGGAACACCCGGGCGCCGGTCACAAGCTTCCCGCTCGCCTGGACTCCGTAGACGCCTGTGTTGTGGCTGCGTGCTACTTCTCCCGAGTGCTGCGCCGGTGCCGCCTGGGCTCTGACTGCCTCTACGAGCAGCTGGACGAGGACAGTGCACTGGGCTTCCGTGCTGCCCACATCATGGTCAAGGAGTACATGGTCCAGTTCAACAGGCTTGCGGCCGAGTTCCTGGTGGGCAGCGAGCGCATGCAAGCTGTCACGCCTCTGCGGTGGCAGCCCACGCCCAATAGCCACCAGCTGGAGGCCGTGCGCCAGAAACACGGGGAGTGGGTGCCCCTGTCGCTGCACCTCAGCCACCACCTGCACGGAGGCAGCCTTTCCAGGCAGAGGCTGTACCTCCTGGCCTCTCTCTGGGAGCAGATGCAGATGGCCGCCTGCACCCAGGACTATGAGAGGATGGTGGACCTGATCGCCACAGACGATGTGCACCCATTCCTGGCGCCTGCCGGCCTCGACCTCCGGAAAGCCCTGGGCCGCTCAGCATTTGGCCGCTCCGGCCGGGGCAAGCAGCAACTGGCTGGTCACTACTCACTGCAGGTGGACCAGTACACCTGGGCCACCTCACCACTGCGCAGGTACCTGGACGTGGTGCTGCAGCGGCAGATCCTGCAGGTGCTAGGTCATGGGGGCACCTCTTACTCTGCCAGGGACATTGATGGGCTCTGTCAGGACTTCAGCCGCCGGCTCTCACAGGCCCAGGGCTACCAGCGGCGGGCGCGCAGCCTGCACCTGGCCATGCAGCTCAGGGCCCAGCCTCTCCCCAAGATGGGTTTCGTGGTGGATGTGGAGGCAGGCACCCGCTCCTTCAAGCTGCTCTTCCCCACCAGCCCTGAAACTCTGCCCGACCCCTGCCCTGTCCCCTACCGCTCCCTGCAGCTGGCCGAGCATCCCCAGGGCCTGGAGGGCCGACCGGGCCTGCGGCTCCTGTGGCGCCGCCGCCTCTACTCGTTGCAACCATCCAAGCTGTCCTTGCCACTGCCTGGCGCCCTGCACGATCCCTACACCACAGCTGTGGACACTGCCCTGTGGAGGCAGCTGCTGGCACTGGTGGAGGCCCGGCGCTGGCCAGAGGCGGCTGCCTTGGTCCGGGAGCAAGGCAGGAAGGAGGCACAGAGGCGGGAGACTGGGCGGGTGCAGCGGAGCAGCTGCGGTCAATTCCTGGAAGTGGCCCTGGAGCTGGGCAATGGGGATGCGTTGCAGGTGCAGCTGGGCTCCAGCCTGCAGCGGGGCTTCCTGGCGCCCTCCCTGCAGCTGTGGATTGTGGCGCCTGGCCTCAGCCTGTGCCTGGAGCATGCTGAGCTTCCTGGGGACTGCTTCTCCTACTGCTCCGCAGGCCACCCGTGCCCGGCCCCGCGGGGCCCGTACGGCAGTGTGGATGAGTACTGCCGCGTGTGGGAGTCGTTCTGTGCCCTGGAGGCAGCCACCAGTGCAGTCACCGAAACTGACTCCATCACACTGCAGCACCTGAGTGTGTCCTGGGACAAGGCAGGACAGCCGGAGCTACTGCAGGGCACCTTCCGCCTGGAGGCTGCCTTCCTCAATGAGCACGGCATTGATATCAACTTTGGCTGCTGCTTCCTCTGCGTCCGGCTTGAGGGGCTGCGGGCACCTCTGGCCAATGTGTCCCTCGGACCCAGTGGCCTTGGGCCTGCCCTGGGTGTTGACCCAGACACCTACACCTGGGTGGCCCATGGACTGACAGAGAATGAAGACCAGGAGGGCGGGGTGGAGTGGCAGGAGGGCCCCAGGCGCGTGCACTTCTCCATTCACCACATGGCCATGGAGAAGGTTCCAGAAGAGGTGCTGCAGCCCAGCACCCTGTTCACTGTTGAGGTGCTGCCCAAGCAACTTCCCGATGTGTGAGTGGCACCTGCAAGGAAGTGGGGGAAGGGGGGAGTGATGCTGTGGGCAGGGTAGGCCATGAGGGGGTGGGGAAGGGGTGGGGTGGGGCTGGGCGGGATTGGGAGCAGGGCCAGGCAGGGGTGGGGCTCGGGTGGGGAGTTCCCGGGCTCCTCTTCTGCGAGGGGTAGTTCGAGGGGTAGCAGCTCCTTTCCAGAGCGTCCTGTTTGTTTCCCGCATGTCTCCATTTCCAGGCGCAAGGAAGAGGCTGTGCTTGGGCTGGAGAAAGCGTCCCAACTGGTCGCCAGCATTGCCCTGGGCCAGCCCATCCTGCAGCCCCACCGCCAGTCCCCCCAGCAGCCCCCACGCAGAGGTGGGCTTGCCCTGTTCCCTTGCTTACCCTCTCAGCCCTGTCCCCCACATGAGTGCTCATCCCTCCCCTTCCGTGGGGTCCCCTCAGGGTCAGCCAACAGGGTCCTGGAGCGACAGTCCTATGACATCCCTGGAGGCCGCCACAAGCTGAACCCCAGCCAGAATGCTGCTGTCAGGCTGGCTCTGGAGAAGCCGTTCTCAGTCATCCAGGGTCCGCCAGGTGGGCTCATGCAGGAGGAAGGCATGGAGGACTGTCCAGCGGGCAGGGAGGGAGGGCTGGACTCACCCCGCTTTCTGCTGCAGGCACTGGCAAGACGGTCGTGGGCCTCCACATCATATTCTGGTTTCACAAGTCAAACCAGGAGCAGGCACAGGCCAGCAGTGCTCCCGGCAGAGGGAAGCAGTCAGGGGGGCCCTGCATCTTGTACTGTGGCCCCTCCAACAAGTCGGTGGATGTCCTGGCAGGTGTGTGGGGTGGCTCTGGGGGGACTGTAGGTGCTGGCAGGGGCCGGCACTCACAGCCTTGCTGCTCCCAGGAATGCTCCTGAGCCGGCCAGAGCTGAGGCCCCTCCGCGTGTACGGCGAGCAGGCCGAGGCCACGGAGTTCCCTGCACCGGGCGTGGGCAGCAGGAGGCTGCTCAGGAGGGGCCCACGGGAGGGGAGGCCCAATCAGACCCTCAGGTGCGCCTGTCCACCTCCTGTGTACGTGGGTGGCAGGGCCGGGCTGCCTCGTGTCCCACCGAAACACAGCTCACTGAGCTGTCCCTGCAGGAGCATCAGCCTGCACCACCGAATCCGACAGGCCTCCAACCCCTACTCGTCCTCTATCAAGGCCTTTGATGTCCGGCTGCAGGGTGGAGAGCTCCTCCCCAGGGAAGACCTCCTCCGGTAAGCCTGGGGCTAGGTGGTGTGACCCGTGGCGTGGGGTGCCAGGGTGACCGGCCACGTCTTTGCCAGGTACAAGTCGACCCTGGCGAAGGCCCGGAAGTTCGAGCTGGAACAACACGAGGTCATCCTGTGCACATGCTCCTGTGCGGCCTCGTCCAGCCTCAGGAACCTGGACGTGCGGCAGATCCTCGTGGATGAGGCGGGCATGGCCACAGAGCCCGAGACACTCATCCCCCTGGTGCAGTTCTCACAGACAGAGAAGGTGTGTGTGTGGGGGTGACCCAGCCTGTCTCCCACTCTGCTGGGTGCGTGCAGACACAGGCCGGCCATGGGCCGGTCCCTCTGAGTCTGGGGGTTTGGGGCCACACCTGCCTGTCTCTGCAGGTGGTTCTTCTTGGGGACCACAAGCAGCTGCGGCCTGTGGTCAAGAACGAGCAGCTGCAGAACCTGGGTCTGGACCAGTCTCTCTTCGAGCGGTACCACAGGGAAGCCCACATGCTGGACACGCAGTACCGCATGGTCAGCCCCCTGTTAGGGTGTGCCTGGGTCGTGCATGGCAGGAAGGAGCTACAGCTCTGGGCGTGGGATGGCCAGGCCTCTGACCTGCACACTTCCTCACCCTGCAGCATGAAGGTATCTGTGCCTTTCCCTCCATGGAGTTCTACAGTAGGAAACTGAAGACCGGGCAGGGCCTGAGGCGGCCGCCCAGTGTCCTGGGCCACACTGCCAAGGAGAGCTGTCCT
The DNA here is from genome assembly GCA_027257055.1 of Cephalopachus bancanus. Classification (NCBI taxonomy): domain Eukaryota; kingdom Metazoa; phylum Chordata; class Mammalia; order Primates; family Tarsiidae; genus Cephalopachus; species Cephalopachus bancanus. The sequence continues at coordinate 3,462,802 of JAPVLO010000007.1, forward strand.
GTCATCTTTGGCCATGTGCAGGGCCATGAGCAGAGTCTAGTAGTGTCCACAGACGAAGGGAACGAGAACTCCAAAGCCAACATGGAGGAGGTGGCACAAGTGGTGAGTGTCCGTGGGGCCGTTCCTGGTACTCCACAGGACAGTAAGGGGCCAGTGGGGCTCTCGTGCCCATGGCAGGAGAGGCACCAGGACCCTGCTCCACCTGCCTCTCGGCCCCTCAGGTCCGAATCGTCAAGCAGTTGCTCCTGGGGAAGACAGTGGCGCCCCAGGATGTCGCCGTCCTCACGCCTTACAACGCACAGGCCTCGGAGATCAGCAAGAGCCTTCTGCAGGAGGGCATCCTCGGGGTGACCGTGTGCTCCATCACCAAGAGCCAGGGTGAGGCTGGTGGGGTGGGAGGCAGGGGTCAGGGCGGATGTGGGCGTGGCCGTGTGTGGGTGTGACTGCTGCATGGCCTCCCCCTGTCCCCAGGGAGCGAGTGGCGCTATGTGCTGGTGAGCACTGTTCGCACGTGCCCCAGGGGCGACCTGGACCAGCGGCCCACCAAAAGCTGGCTCAAGAGGTTTCTAGGCTTCGTCGTGGACCCCCACCAAGTGAACGTGGCCATCACACGGGCCCAGGAGGGGCTGTGCCTGATCGGTGAGGCTGGGTTAGACACCCTTGGGGAGGGCAGGGGCAGAGGCAGACTGAGCTCTGTCTGACCCCAGCCTTCACAGGAGACCACCTCCTCCTGCGCTGCTGTCCGCTCTGGAGCCGGCTCCTGGACTTCTGTGAGGCCCAGCACAGCCTGGTGCCTGCCAGCCAGGTGAGGGTTCAGAGGAGGCCAGCCGTGTCATCCTGAAGAGTCCTCCCCACCACCTGCACCACAGGTGCCAGGGCCTAGAGGGAAGGTCCTGGTCCCCTTTGCTATCAGCCTGGGGCCACTCAACAGTCCTACGTGCCTGGGTGCCCCCCCAGCCTGCAAGGCTGCCCTCCTCTGCCAGCCTCCATCCCAGCCCTGCTTTTCCGGGTAGGATGCAGGCCTATGTGAACTGCCTGTTTGTGGACAGACCTAGAGGAAGAAAAGGTGAGGGTGAGACCCCTTCCCTCGCTGCTGTGCTGCTTTTCTGGGGACACTTAGGGACAAGAAAGCCCCTTGGGGGAAGCCCCAGTGTGAGAAGGTTCTGCTTTCACTGAGAAGTGTCAGAGTAAGGAAGGAACCCCTGTGGAGGCCGCTCTCAGACCTCCAGACGCCATCCGTGACCATGTTGGGTGGCCCTGTGGAGTTCAGCTTTATTTTCTATTTTTGTCTTCTTCACTGGAACTGGAACCTCAGTCCACACGCCAGGCAAGGAGGCCTTCCTGGAAAGAGAGCCTTCTTCTCACCCCCACTGGCCTGTGTCCTTCGGGGGTCACCCATATGAAGGCCCAAACCAGTTGCCCACACCAGCCTCACTCCCCCTCCCAAAATGTGAAGAACCATGTGCAGTACTTCTGGGGGGTCGGAAGTAGGGCACCCCCAGACCCCACCCTGAGCTGTGCCTTTCTGGGACAGCCTTCTCAGTGTGTCTGTTGCTCTGACCTTCTGTTGCCCCACCTCAGCCCCCAGGTAGCTTGGACCCTGGGAAGCTGAGTTTGATTTGGTGCAGTTACTCAACCCTCTGGGTTTGAGTCCCAAGGCTGCAAGAAGGTGTGTAGGCCTGAGGGGCTTGTCCTTCTGTGGCCTCATGAAGGAGCCCTCCAGGGGATGTGTCTATGGGATTCTGATGTTTTTATAAATCGAATGTCTTCATTCCAGCCAGGCTTGGTGGCTCGTGCCTGTAGTCCCAGCTACTTGGGAGGCTGAGACAGGACGATTGCCTGAGCCCAGGAGGTGGAGGTTGCAAAGTGCACTCCAACCTGGGCAACAGAGTGAGACTCAACTCCAAAAAAACTTTATACATTCCAACTTTTGTATCTTTTCTCAGATGGGTGATTTAATATTAATTTCATTATAAAGACTACTCTGCAAGTGTTCTCATTTCTGGGTGTTCGGAGGTCTGGTTAGGGGCTATGGAGGCTGTCCAGGGCCTGCTGGGGATGAAGTGCTGGATGCAGGGCACGCGGAGGGGCCGGCGCCTGTTTTAAGGCTGGTGAGTCGGCTGTGCAGCCTCAGGGTCCTCTGCTTCAGGCACAGGAACGAGTGGGGGCTGGCTCAGCAAGGACAGGCCTCAGCTGGGAGTGCTGTCCAGGTGCCGCAGTGACCCAACCCTGTGCACTCTGTCTCCAGGCTGGGCTGGCTGAGTCCGAAGTCCCCAAGGCTACCTGCCCTGACTGTCCTGACTGGTCCCAGCCTGAGGTCACTCCTGGGGCCCTCGGTGCGGCACACCCTCCAGGGTGCGTCTGTGTCCCCAGAGGCCCCACAGCACCTGCTGCCACTGGAAAGGCACAAGGCTTGGCCTCCCGTGAGTCAGGACTTGAGTGGGCAGGGAGGCTGCACAGTCACTGTAGGGAAAAGAGGCCCCATTAAGCCCTGAGCATTCACAGGAGGTGGGCGGGGAGCAGATGCCAGAGTGTGGCCTCCTTGGGGAGGCAGATGGGCCCTGCACTGCTGTCCAAGGGCAGTCGTAGGGGTGTGCAGTGGAGGAGGCTCATGCTATCTGGTGGGAAGTGCTTGAACAGAGGATGAGAAGGCACCACATAGGCAGGGGGAGTTGGGACCTGGCATCCAGGAGGGCTTCCAGGAGGAAAGGGCAGTTGGGGTCCTGAAGGCACATGGCAGCAAGCAGGGGCTGGGCCGATGGTGGAGTCTGGGCCTCTTTGAGATGAAGGTGGCAATTTTAAGTCTGTGTGCACCCGGCACCCGTGAGGAACAAAGATGGGAAGTATGTGGGGATGAGGGGGCAGGGGCACAGGCTGGCACAGCTGAGCTGCTCACTGCCAGGACTCACTGTGGCACCACCACCTCGGAGGTGCTGACAAGGTTGGGAGGCTGTGCAGAGGGCAGGAAGCACCAAGGTCACACCCTTGGGAAGCCCCCAGCCTAGGAGGCAGGTGCAAGAAGCCAGAGTCTGACCATGGGGGTGGAGAGACATGGAGGCCATGGCTGGAGTGGCAAAGCCCCCATGGAGTGATCCTAGTCATTGGAGGAGGCCACAGGGTTGGTACTTCTTGCCTCAGGGGCTAGCTGTCCTGGAGGAACCAGCTTGGGCTCCCTGGGGAACAGCAGGAGCTGGGGGGAGGGGTCCCGGGGAACCGAGCTAGGAGAAACACTTGTGGCCGTTTCTGCCTTGATAACATGAGTGTAGCCAGGTGCCTATAGTCCTAGTTACTCAGGAGGCTGAGGCAGAAGGATCACCTGAGCCCAGGCGACTTGGGTCTTCAATCCCAGCACTTTGGGAGGCCAAGGTGGGAGGATCACTAGAGGCCAGGAATTCAAGACCAACCTGAGCAACATAGTGAGGCCCTGTCTCCACAATAAATGAAAGTTTTAAGAATTGAGCAGGTTTGTTTCTTTAGTTCTGTATGCACGTTTATACTCCTCTTTATTTGCGGGTAAATATTAGAAAATCATCTCTCAGAGGTACGGTCAAGGGCAGACTGGGCTGCTGCTGGCAGGGGGCAGCCCTGAGGGCAGTCCCAGCTTGGTCTGTAGGGTGAGGCTGTCCCGCCAGGGCTCATACACCAGCGTGTAGCTCTCGGCCCTCTTGATGGTAAACTTGTAGGAGCGATTGGGCAGCAGGCTTCGGACAATGAAGGCACAAGCGGCCACGGGGACCACGCCGCACTGGGTGCTCTCCTGCTGTGTCCGTGGGTCCAGCAGCCTGAAGCGCAGCTCAAACTGCTCAGGTGCCGCCGGCTGAACAGTGACAAACCAGCGCAGGCTTGCCCAGTCCTCGTGGGCCACTGACTCCTTCCGGTCGAACACGACGGGCATCTTGGTGCTCAGCATGAGCCGTATGTGTGGTACCTTGGTGGCACCAACATCGGACACCAGGCGGTGCTTGATATGCAGGCGCCCGGGCACCATCATGACCAGGAAGCTGTCCATGATGGCCGACAGCTCTGCCAGCCGCCGTGTCACTGGCTCCCAGCCAGCCAGGAAGGGCCGTGGGTTGGGTGACTCCAGTAGGGCATCCAGCTCTGCACGGCCGCTGTCCAGCTGCTCCAACAGGTCAGCCAGCAGCAGCAGCTGGATCTTGGCCTGCGCCGTGCCCACCTTCTTCATGCGCTGGAACTTGCAGGGGTCGATGAGCTGGAACAGGGCACTGGGTAGCACCAGCGGGTTCTGGTCACCCAGGGCCAGGTGCTTGGGCAAGACCTCGATGTGGTAGGAGCACTTGCGCAGCAGCTGCAAGCGGGCATGGTGGCGCTTGAGCAGGTGCACGCTCAGCTCTGAGGCCAAGAACTCACGCAGTGCACTGCGTCGCTGCATGTACGTCCTCCAGGCCTCTGGCTCCAGTAGCTGCTGGTCTTCTGCCTCCTCCTGGTCCAGCAGGGCCTGGGGTGCGCCCAGTCTCCCCTTGTTGGGGCCCAGGCTGGTCTCCTGGAAGCTCATGGCCTGGGAGCTGGGGGTGCAGGGTGGCGTGAGGGGCCAGCCAGGCCAGCCTCCCTGCCAAGGCACTCGGGGCAATGTTTCTGCAAGCCTGGGGTGGGGAGCTCAGGCCCACTGCCCCATTCTGGGCCTCCATCCCCCCTTGAGGCATATCTCTCTGCAAACCAGTTGCAGATCTGGACAGAGGGCATATCGAGGAAAAACCCAGGGCCTGGTGGTCACATGCAGCCACGAGACCAGGCAGAGCCGGGCCAGGGGCCCTGAGCCAGGACAGTTGGGGCAGAACCCCAGCCAGCCATGAAGCCCTGCAAAAACCCCAGCTCCTCTTCTGAAACGGGGTGCCTGTGCCCATGGGCTATGGAAAGGAGTCAGTGTGACCTGAGCTGTACAGGACACCCTTGCGGACATTCGTGGACATTCTTCCCCTGGGGTCCTTCGGAGGGCTCTGCACACCTCGCTCCACTGCACAGCAGGGGACAGGGCCCACCCAGGCAAGGGCAGTTGGTGACTGTGCCCAACACCAAGGAGTAACCCTCACACCCTTCCACTCACAACTTGTGAGTGTCCTCTGTGTCCCACTGGGACTCGATGGCCTGCTGAGCTCCATGACCCCACAAGATAAGCCTCACGAGGGGGCTGGATTCTGTCACCCCAGCTCACAGATGGGGAGCACAGAGCTAAAAAGCTTGGCGCTTGCTGTGGTCCTGGGGTTTGCACCCAGTCACTGAGCCCAGATCCGGACCCTCCTGTCTCCTCCAAGACCCGGCTCTGGCAGGGGCTGGCACACCCACGTGGGTGCAGCTACAGACTGTGCCATGCTCCTTGGAGAATGGGCCAGGGACCCTGGGGACGAGGTGGAACCTCCAGCTAGGCTGGCAGCTGCACCTGGATCTCAGGGTGTTACGGGCACCCCAGGTTGGTTGAACTCAAGATGAGAATGACACAACTGCGTGAACTTACTCAAGGTCACAACCTGGTGTGGTGAAGCCGGGACCCAAGTCCGTCTAGCTCCTGAAGGGCCAGCCTTGACCTTCCTGGGGCAGGGGGCATGCAGAGAGGGTATCTGGGTCGTGTGACGTGAGAGCAGGACCTGGAACCCTGGCCTAAGTCCTGCTCTGGCTGGAGGCCGGGCGATTCTCTGAACGTCTTCTCCGCTGTGGTGGGGATGTCACCAACAGCCTCCCAGCTGGAGACCGCAGAGCAGCTGGTGTGAATCCTGGGAGGGCTGCCCTGAGCCCCATGACCGCCTACAGTGCCTCACCCAGGCGCGCCTCCCAGAGACCACCCATGCCCCTCCAGCCTCCCCTTACCCCTTCCCCTTCCACCTCGGCCCTTTCCCTCGCCCCAGGCCCCCCTCCTGGGGCCCGGTCTACCTGTCTCTCGCCCTCCCGCGTCCCTCAGCCCTCTCCACCTGACCCGGCGCGCCACCCACTTGCCTGCGTCCCGGAGCGGAGCCCCACGTGGACTGCCAGAAACCAAGGCCTTGCACTGGACGCTCCATGCGTTGCCATGGGGACCGCGGGCCATTGTGACGCCCCGCCCAGCATTGCCGCAGGGGGCGGAGCGCCCCAGACTTGGCTCAGGAGACCCCGCCCCGCCGGGCCTGCTCACTCCCACTCTCGCCCTGGAATCGAGGGAACCGGTCCCGCCCACTTGAGCGAGGCCGGCGGGCATTCTGTACGGGACCCGTTTCGCTCTCCCAGAACACCCCGGCTACCGGAACGGGAACTCCTGCTGGACTCCCCACCCAGGAGCTGCCCCCGGAATCCCTCGGAGGAATCTAGAGAGGAGGTGACTGAAACCTGGAGGACGGATCGCCCATGAATGGCGGGACAGGAAGGGGTGCTCCTCCCACCTGGCTGGCAGTGCTCCACTGTGTGCTGGGTCTGGACAGAGGGGGTCTCCCCAGCCCCAGGGAGCCCCCAAAGGGTTCTCAGGCCCTCCATGCCATCCCCTGGGATCGACCCTCTCCAACCCCCAAACCAGCCAGCAGTCTGTCTCAAACCCTGCAAGGTGCTCCCTCCTCCCGTGGAGAGCATGAGGGCCATCCCTTCCCATCCAGTATCTCCACCCCATGCTAGATGGGCCCCTTCCAGGCTGGGGTGTCCCTGAGCTCCTCCCAGTCGATTCTGTAACCGGAGCCTTGGCCACCCCTTCCTGTGACCCCACCCCACCAGGGAAAGGTGGCTTGCCCTGCTGTGCCCATTTCGTGGAGCCCCCAGGAGGCCACACTGTTCCTGCCCTCCTACCTGCCTCTAGCTACACACATGAGGGCTGGTGCTGTCATGATCGTTGTTGCTGTTATTCAAGGGCCTGGGGGAGGGAAGCCGGGGTGTCTGGGGAAGGCGTGCTGTCTGAAGGTTGGGGTAGGCTGGTACCTGGGGAGGAGGAGGGGGTGAAACACGGCAGGGGAAAACTCCCTCCTCAGCCCGGTGGCAGGCTTCAGCAAAGGAAGCCCTCCACCCCCTTTCCATTTCTAATTTCTCTTTTTTTTTTTTAACTAAACTCTGTTGAGATCATTGCAGATTCTCATGCAGCTGTGAAAAATAGCCCAGAGGTCCCGCCTGCCCATCACCCAGTTTCCCCCAGTACAACCACCAAGACCACACCAGGCTCTTGGTGGTTCCACACCGGAGGCTCCAGCCCACAGGACCAGCCGGTCCCTGTGTGCCCCCCTCCTCCCAGCCCCTGCAACCACTAGTTTCTTTGTTCTATCATGTGTCACTTGAGAATGTTGTATGGAGCAGCCCTCTGTGTGTGGCCCTTGGGGCTGCTGCAGGCCCATGTCTCCTGCATGTGGCTGTGTGTGCGGCAGTCGCTCGCCGTCACTGCTGAGCAGCGCTCCAGGTGCAGACGCACTGGTTTGTTTCAGCCTTGCCGGCCCCTGCGTGCAGCCACCAGGGTGTGGGCAGTGAGCAGTTGGCTGCCCCGGTGGACAGAACTTTCCTAGGTCCTGAGGCTGGGGAGTCTAGGGGTCATGAGGTCACGGCCTGTGGAGGGAGGCACCCTGGCCATAGAGACCCTAGGGGATGTGCCCACAGACATGAATGGGGGCGAGGCCCCACTGCCCAGCATAGGCTCCTGCTGAAAAACGGTCCTACTCTGGCTAGGGAGAGAGGGACAGGACTTTGTTTTCTCATCTGTAGAAGGAGGAAAAAGCCCCCACCCCCACCACAGCTGCTCTGCCAGGGATCTTTGTGACGGTGCCCACCTGCTGGTTCCTCTCTCTCTCTGGGCCTTTCCTTGCACTGCCAGGAGGCCGGGGACATGTGGGGCCAGGCCGAGGACAGAGGAGGGTCCCCTCATCTTGACCTGACTGTCATGCCTGCTGCTGGCTCCAGCTGTTTGAGAAATGTGCTGCATCCCAGGGGCCAGGACCCTTGGCTTGAGGGATGGAGAGTGTCCAGGAGGGTTTGCATTCAGGGCCCTACACATCTGCCCCAGGGCGTGGTCAGTATCTGCCCAGGGGCACGGTCATCATTGCCCTGGGGGCATGGTTAGCATCTGCCCGGGTGGGCATGGTCAACACATGGAGCCTCCCAGCCCTGGAGTAGAAGCAGGCATGTTAGGGGTGTTCTAAGGAGAAACCCAGTTCACTTGCAGATGGGAGGAGACAGTGGTGGCATCAGCGTCAGGGACCCTCCAGGCTTCCCTACCTGGGTATTCACAGTCACCCACATTCTGAATGCCATCCCCCAGGGTGCGTGGTGCACAGGGCCTGCCCAGCCTGGGATGTCCCGCCTCCAAGGCCCTGTGGGCTGTGCCAGCGCCACACAGCGGCTCATGGCTAGGGACACGCTGCCAGAGCCTACGAGGACCAGCCTTGGGCATCCGCCCCATGTCCCAACAGCACACCGATATCCAGACCAGGTTGCAGAGGAGCCATCTGCGGTTCTGGGGCAGGTAAGTGGGCAGGTGGCTTTCCAGGGGTCGGTGGTTTGTCATACCTGTGTGATGAGCGTATTCAACCCCAAAACGTGGAGTTCCAGCATCGTCCAGTATGACGGGCTGGAGGAAACTGCCTGGCCCTGCTGGCCCCGCCCCCACCCCGCCATCAGCAGCCGTTCCCAGCCCTGTCTGGTCCCGGCCCTCCGCCACCCCTCATGGCCCCACCTCCGTCCCAACTCCGGACCCCACGGCCCTCTGTGACCACGATCCCGCCCTGCCCTGCCCTGCCCTGCCCTGCCCTGCCCTGCCCTCCGTGGCCCCTCATGGTCACACACCCACCCAGCCCCGCCCTCTGTGGCCCCTCCTGGCCCTGTCCCTGGGCCGCCCCCACCACGGCCCCTACTGGTCCTGCCCTCGCCACGCTCTCCGTGGCCCTCATGGCGACACCCCTATCCAGTCCCGCCCTCCACAGCCCCTCCTGGCCCTGACCCTGCCCCATCCCCCGCTGCTCCTCCTGGCCACGCCCCTGCCCCAGCTGCTGTTGCCGATCTCGTTGGGAGAGGACCCTGTACCCCAGATAGCTTCAAGGTGTCAAGGTCGAGGCAAGGAGGGGCTGCCGCTCTGTCAGCTCGGAGGTGAGCTGGGCTGCGTTGCCTTGTAGAGGGGCCCTCCCAGTGACCGCAGAGTCAGTGTCACCTGTCGCCCTGGTACCAGCTAGGGACGCCACAGAGCGCTCCAAACCAGGCTGTCCCACCGGCCCATCCAGTTCTTCCCTCTGCCTCCTGCGGAGTTCCCGGAGCCCCCATGGCTGTGCGCTGCCTCCCCTGCGGGGCCCTCCGCCCGGTGTGGTGACCTGAAGCCCCACGCCTCCAACAGCCCTGCATGGAGCCCTTCCTCAGGAAGCGGTTGGCCTTCCTGTCCTCTTTCTGGGACAAGATCTGGCCGGCTGGCGATCCAGATGACAGCCTCACTGCAGCCCCGGACTTCGATGCCGACCTAGTGCCGCAGCTCCCTGCAGAGTTCCCTGCGGAGCCCCGCAGGCTTCCAGGTTCACCCAGCCCCAAGCTAGATGTCGCCAAAGCCCCCACTGAGCCGCTCTGGGACCAGCCGTGAGTACCTTCAAGCCTTGGGCGAGGGCCTGGAAAACCAGGGTGAGGGCAGGATTTTGAGTCAGAAATAGTGTTCTAGGTTCACTCCTTCATCCATGCATTCATTCAGGGGCAGTTCATCTAGCTGCTGATGGGCACTGGGCAGATGGCAGATGTGGCGAATGGCCATGTGCCCTAGGCACTCTGCCAGGGAGTGCAGTCAGGAGGGGTCGGGTCAGGGTAAATCAGCCGGACTGACCAGGCACCCGCTGGCCATCACTCCAGGACCTCCTCTCCTGCCCTCAACAGGGAGTCAGTGTTCACTGAGTGGTTACTGCTTGGAGGGCAGGGCCAGGGTCTGGGTGTACCAGGTGAGATGGGCTCATGCACCAGGAGCCCCAGGGAAAGGCATGGTGAGCGGGGCCATCAGATGCTCCTAGTCCAGCTGCTCCAGTCCTGTGACCACCAGCCTCGGCCTTCTGAGGTCCTTGGTGCCCACACATTCCCCTGGGGGTGTACATGGCAGGTGAAGTCACAGGAAGGCCTTCTGAGGGTGCCAGGCCCTCCCTGATGCTCCACAATTTGCTCTGAGCCTCAACGGGTCTGGGCAGTCCTTTGGGTGGGGAGGGCTCACAGCTGCCCCTAGGTGGGGGGTGGGGGACAGACCCTGGGAGGGCAGGGCTGGCCTTGGAGAGCAGGGCGCGGCTGCTCATATTGACGCTAATGACTGTTTGCCTGGGCTGGAGATGAAAGGGCTGACCACACTCACGGTGTCATCAGCCCCAGACGCTGGCCCCATGCCCTGTGAGAGACCTGGGCACACCCCCGCAGCTCTGGATGTGCCCAGGGGCCAGCATCCCCCCCAGACCCCGCTGGTGCCTGGAGACACCCACTTCTCATCTCCACAGCTCAGCCGTGCAGAGAGGGAGCAGGGCCCCTAACATACAACAGTCTTGCTGCCCACGGACCCCTGAAGGCAGGGCCTGGCAACAAGAGGCTCGCAGTGGACAGAGCCGGGCAGCCTCAGGGCTGTACCCCCACCCAGAATGAGCTTGTGTGCCTCCCCGAGGTGGCCACCTCAGCAGGTCTCATCTTGGGGGGACCCATGTCCTCCTGGTGACCAGCCCTGGCACTGCCTACTGCTCTTATCGTCAGCTCCCCAGGCCGCAGCATCTGTCCACTGTCACCTTGCTCTCCTTGTCTCAGCGGTGCCCAGCCCCCGGTCCCCAGAGTCGGTTCCTACAGCCCCATCCCCTTAGCTTCCCCAGGGGGTGGTAGCACAGGCCTGTCCCTCCTCCATGCAGGACAGCACAACTTTGCCCTGTCCCCTTCTCTCTTTCCGGGACTCACACTGAGTCACAGACGCAGCCTCCCAGTCAGTGCTGATTTCAGAGCCCCCCACTGTGTCTCCCCATCGGGTGGATGAGGGGCTGTGCTCCCAGGGCGTCAGGCCTGCTCTCAAGAGTCCTGGAAGGTGCTCAAGGCTCCAGTGTGGGAAGTTGAGGCAGGATTGGAAGCCCCCACCCTGGACCCTGGGAGGTGGAGACTCGTGGCATGGGGTGGGTCCAGGAGCTTCTCTGTTTTCCTTTCAAGGCTGTCTCTGGCTCTCAGAGTGAGTGTGACTTAGGGGACGGCCACGGTCTAGGGAGCCCCAGCAGGTCTCCCATGCCCAGCATGGGCTCCTTGCGTCTGGGGACCTGCAGAGACAGCACCGGGAGCTCCCTGCCTCCCAGGCTCAGGGCAGCCATCCCAGCCCAGCTCAACTGAGGGAACTGCTCTGTATGTCAAGGGTCAGGGCTGGGGGCCGGGAGCGGGGGGAAGGAGCCTGATAAACAAGGGGCTGTGAACCTCCTGGCAGCCCCCAGAGCCCCTGCAGTCCCATACCCCCCACAGTCCCCAAGCCCCCACATCCCTTGCAGTCCCCACTGTCGCCACAGCCCCCACAGTCCCCAAACCCCCACAGCCTCCACAACCCCCAAGCCCCCAAATCCCCTGCAGCTCCCACAGCCCCACACCCCAAGACCTCACAACCCCTGCACCCTGCACACCCCTTGCAGCCCCCACACCCTCCACAGCCCCTGCAGCCTCCAAGTCCCCACAGCCCCAGCAGCCCCTACAGCCCCACACCCCAAGATCTCACAACCCCTGCACCCTTCACACCCCTTGCAGCCCCCACAGCCCCACACCCTCCACAGCCCCTGCAGCCTCCAAGTCCCCACAGCCCCAGCAGCCCCTACAGCCCCCATACCCTCTACAGCATACCCCCGCAGCCCCTGCAGCCTCCAAGACCCCATACCCCCCTCACACTCCTTGCAGCCCCCACAGCTCCCAAGTCCCCACACCCCCCTGGAGCCCTCACAGGCTTCCTCTCCCGATTTCCTGCCCAGTCGTCCTCCGGCTGCCTTCTCTGGGGCCTTCGGGCTGCTTGAGTCAGCTGCCTCCACTCACCAACTGCCCGGGGCAGTGGGCCGTGCGCAGCCAGGAGTGGTCATGGTCCCGTGTGGCCACGTGGCAGCCCAGCAAGTGCTTCTGGGCAGCTCATCTGGGCCCCTGGGGACCCCACATGGACTCAGCAAAGTCCCTAGTTTGGCAGGTCCAGCCTGTGCTGGGGCTGCATGTCAGCCTGGGCTGGCCCTTTGAAAGCAGGGAATGGGGTCATTCACAGCCGATGGCGAGGGAGTAGATTTGCTGGTAGGGACAAAACACAGAGCCTGAAGAGATCCGGGTCAACTCAGGCCCTGGCAGCCCTGCCCTCCAATCCCTGGTCTCTTGGGGTTGAGCAGGGGTGTGGGGCTGGCATGGGTGGCCGAGGCAGGCCACACTCTAGGAAAACCCAGCCCACTGGTGCACCTGTCCCTGAGAGCCTGCTGGACACCAGGCCAGGAAGCACTGCCAGCACAGAGTGGGACACATGGCCGGGGCTGAGGAGTGGTGCCTGGCTGGGCCTGTGCAGGACCAGGCTGCAAGCTGACCACGCACCTACCCTTTGCAGCTGGTACTTCAGCGGGGTCAGCCGGACACAGGCACAACAGCTGCTCCTGTCCCCACCCAATGCGCCTGGGGCCTTCCTCATCCGGCCCAGCGAGAGCAGTCTCAGGGGCTACTCATTGTCAGGTACTTGGGCAAGTCCTCCTGCCTCTCCCCATTGGCCGGTCACCCTTGAACTCCGACCTCTGAGTGGTTGATCCCAGGGGCTGCTGGCCCCTGACTCACCTCCAGCCCCATCAAGAGCCCCACAGCAGACATGCTGGTCATCTCCTGTGCCTGCTCACTTGCTCATTCATTCATTCATCTTACTCACTCATTATCCATTCACTCATTCATCCACTCATTAATTCATTCTCTCATTCATCTACTCACTCATTCTTTTATTCATTCACTCATTCATCTATTTTTTTTTTTTTTTTGAGTTGGAGTCTCACTCCGTCGCCCAGACTGTAGTGCAGTGGCCACTCCGGGCCACTGCAGCCTCGACCTGCTGGGCTCCAGCCATCCTTCCGCCTCAGCCTTCCAAGTAGCTGGAACTACATATGCGCGCTACCACGCCCGGCTGATTTTTTGATTTATTGTAGAGATGAGGTTTCGCTGCCCAGGCGGGTCTCGAACCCGTGGGCTCAGGCAATCCACTCACCTCAGCCTCCCAAAGGCGCGGGATTACAGGCTGTGCCACCGAGCCTGGCCATCCATCTATTAATTCATGTATTCACGCATTTATTTATTCATTCATTCACTTATTCATTTTCTCACTTATTAATCTATTCACACATTTATTTATCCACTCACTTGATTATTCACTCATTCACTATTCACTCATTCACTATGCACTCATTCATGTATTCACTCATTCATTCACTCATTGTCATTTATTCGTTCAATTGTTCATTCACTTCAATTGTTCATTCACTTCTTTCTTCACTTGCTCATTCATTGATTAATCCACTTCTTCCATTCACTTGATCATGGGCTCATTCACTCACGTATCTTTTAAGTGTCTATTCTGTGAACACCATGGCAGAAGAGCCTGCCCTGACCTGCTGCTGCCTACACCCTCCTCCTCCACACAGCTGTGCCACCTCGGGGCTCTGGGATAGATCCGAGCCCTGCCCCTCGGGAGGGTTGTGGCCCCACAGGGAGGCTGTCTGCTGTGGTGGGAGTGCTGGCGGGTTGCCTGGAGACGGCTGGGTCTCCATCTCTGCACCCTCTCTAGTCCGGGCCCAGGCCAAAGTCTGCCACTACAGAATCTCGACGGCAGCCGACGGTGGCCTGTACCTGCAGAGGGGCCGGCCCTTCCGCAGCCTGCAGGAGCTGCTGGCCTACTACCGGGCCCATGGAAGGCTGAGTCGGAGCCCGCTGCTGCAGCCCTGTGTGCTCCAGGTGGGCCCTTGGGATGCCCCTCCGGATCAGAGCCCTCCGGGAGTCGGCCCTGTCCAGGCCTGGGGCAGGGCATCCTGAAGGGGAGGCAGTTTCATCTCCACCTCTGAGGCTGGGGCGGCCTGCGGGGGTCCTGGGCTTGGGAGAGGAGAGACCTCAGGGTGTGTCCAGCTCTTGGGGAGCGGCAGGGAGGGTCCAGGGGTGGGAGCTTTGAGGGAGGATGATCTCAAGCTGGGCACCTGGGCTGGAACCACGGAGTTTCCAGGCCATCCCAGGAGAACCTTTCAGTGAGGGCCCAGGGCAGCAATCTGGTTTCTCTGGCCTCATGATGACAGCCCAGCCAGGGATGATAATGAGAGTTTGTGGACACATATCCGGCTTGGGCAAAGGTGCCACTTAGGTCTCCAGAGCAATTAGATCCTGCAGCCCCGGGCAGGTCTCCTTAGGCCAGCACCTGCCTCCCCTCTGTCCCAGCTGGGCCCTGGCGAGCCTGCTCTGGGGACAGAGGTGCCCGAGGCCCAACGCTGGGACTCTGCCTGGGATGGACCAGGAACCCACCTGCTGCCTTCCTGCCCTGAGCCCCCTACCCCCGCAGACGCCCCCAGAGCAGGACGAGTGGGAGCGGCCGCGCTCCGAGTTTACCCTTCACAGGAAGCTGGGCGAAGGCTACTTCGGGGAGGTGTGGGAAGGCCTGTGGCTGGGCTCGGTGCCCGTGGCAGTCAAGGTCGTCAAGTCAGGTGAGCCCCGCCCCAGGCCCACACCAGGCCCTGGTCAGCCCCTGCCCTCCCACCCCGGAGCCCCACTGTGGCATCCGGGCCATCCTGCAGCTGCGCCGTCTCTCGCAGCTGACATGAAGCTCAACGATCTGACCAGGGAGATCCAGACACTGAAAAGCCTGCGGCACGAGCGGCTTATCCGGTTGCATGCAGTGTGCTCTGCTGGCGACCCCGTGCTCATCGTCACCGAGCTAATGCGCAAAGGCAACCTGCGGGCCTATCTGGGCAGTGAGTACCAGGCGATTCTCGTATCTACCTGAGCAGTGAGTACCAGGCAGCCCTTGGGCCTAGCTGGGCAGTGAGTACCGGGTGACCCGTGGACTTACCTGGGGCAGGGAGTAGCAGGTGACCCGTGGGCTAGCTGGGCAATGAGAACCTGCTACTGATCAACAGATCCCATTCATGGGGAAGCTACAAGGGCTTAGAAGGGAGCTGGGCCCTGTGGCCAGATGGAGTGGGGGGGTCCAGATGCAGACCCCAGCCTTGTTGGGCCTCCAGCTGCAGAGTCTGGGTCAGGTCTGAGCCTTGTGGGTCCAGGGCTGAGGCTGGAGTCTGGGGGACGTAGCCCCTCTGGGTCCCCAGCATCTGTCTAACAGGACCATGGAACAAGCCACGCCCCAGAGACCCCCCTCCTCTCTGGCCTTCCTGTGGCCCTGGGCCACTGGGGCCTGGCTGGGGACGAGGGAGCAATACTGAGGGGTTGCTGTGGTGAAGACGGGCTCCCTTCCTGCCTCCCTCAGTGTCCACTGTAGCCTCAGTGGGTGGTGCCATCATCGCCCGTCACTAGAGAAGAGGAGGCTGAGGCGCAGGGATGGGGCGCGTGTGATGCCTGCCTCGCTGGCTGCTGGCCTCCCAAGCCCCACCCTGTCCCCTGCAGGCCCCGAGGGCCAGGCACTGAACCTGCCGCCACTGCTGGGCTTCGCCTGCCAGGTGGCTGAGGGCATGAGCTACCTAGAGCAGCAGCGGGTCCTGCACCGCGACCTGGCTGCCAGGAATGTGCTAGTGGACGACAGCCTGGCCTGCAAGGTGGCCGACTTTGGCCTGGCCCGGTTGCTCAAGGTCAGCAGGGACTCTAGGCCCTGACCCTTGGGGTGGCAGGGAGGGTAGGGTGGCTGTCCTGCCTGCCCCACCGCTGGCCTCCTCTCGCCCCAGGATGACGTGTACTCCCCAAGCAGTGGCTCCAAGATCCCAGTCAAGTGGACGGCACCCGAGGCTGCCAATTATCGCGTATTCTCCCAGAAGTCGGACGTCTGGTCCTTCGGTGTCCTGCTGTACGAGGTCTTCACCTACGGCCAGTGTCCCTACGAAGGTGTGTCATGAGGCAGCCCGAGGGGGTAGGCACGCCCAACTCAAGAGTCACTGGCCCCGGCCCTGAGGCTGCCTGCTGGGGCTGCAGGGTCCAGCCAGAGCAGGTGGTGATGCGGGCGGCAGGGCAGCGGGGCAGCAAGAGGTCTCTGAGTGACCCCGGCAGACTCAAACGCTCCTGGCTGGCCCCTCCCCAGGAATGACCAACCACGAGACGCTGCAGCAGATCACTCGGGGCTACCGGCTGCCGCGCCCGGCCGCCTGCCCAACAGAGGTGTACATGCTCATGCTGGAGTGCTGGAGGGCCAGCCCTGGGGAGCGGCCGGCCTTCGTGGTGCTGCGGGAGAAGCTGCACGCCATCCACCGGCGACTCCAGCCTACCCTGGCATGACCCAAGCCCTGGACACCAGCGATGATGGAACCACTCCTGCTGGGCATCCCCAGGACCACATGCCATCTACAAGGACCCAGATGCTGGTCAGCTGGGGACCGGACAGCCCCTAGCCGTGGGCCTCACCTGCTGACATGCACACGCATGAGCACACGAGGCTTACATGCACCAGCCATGCTCACTGCAGACACATACCCAAATAGTGGAGGGGCTGAGGCCCAGTGTGACCTGCATCCCTGGCATCTCAAGAGTGACACACGTAGCATAGAAGGGCTGGCTGGAGCCTTGGAAGATGCTGGGCGGAGAAGCCCCCAGCCTGGCATGGCCTCCCCTGCCTGCCTGCCCAGGGTCAAGAGACCCAATGTTCCCCCAAATCGCCCCATGGGTTTGTGTACGTGGTCAGTGCCGAGCCCCCAGGCAGACCCCAGCACGGGACCCACCTGACCCAGACCAGCACCAGGGCATACCGGCTGTCTGTGTACAGACTGAAGCACACATGCAGACAGCACTCAGTAAATACATACTGACTAGTGCAGACACACACACACATTACACGCCGGCTCAGCCCCCGACCCCAGGCCCAGGTGCTGGAGCAGAGGGCGACCCCTGGCTAGGAAATGTGGAGAGGGAGCTGGTGCCCACTGGTCAGGTGCTACCTGGGCATCATGCCATTCTTTCCGTGTCCCTGGGCCAGAGTGAGTGGATGGGCTGAGGTTGAAGAGGGAGGGATTCAGGAGGGGTGTGGTCAGGCTGCAGGTTGGGCAAGTGGGAGGCCTGGCTGCAAGCTGCCCTCTGTGGCTGTTCCTGGGGTCTAGGTGATCATCGTTCAGGAGGTAGAGCCTCCTGGCTGCACAGGAGCACACAGGTGGAGAGGTGCCATGGTGTGCTGGCACCTGGTAACAACTGGGTCTGGTAAGCCTTTCTGGGTTGAACATGTGGAGGTCACTGAGCTAGGAGCTGGGCAGAGATGCACACAGCTGGCTCTCATCACCTGCACATCCCGGTTGTCAGAGACAAGTGGAAGGCACAGGAGCGGGCACATGAGGGCTGCGGGGTCTGTGTCCAGGGTCCTGGGGCCCAGAAGGCTCATGGGGGCAGAAAATGCAGAGATGAGCCTGGCAGCTCAGCTCCTCATGTTCAGAGGGGACGGGTTCAGGGTCAGCGCTGCATCCCCTGAGGAAACTGAGCTGGTCACCGCGGACCACAGGCCCCATGAGGGAGCCAGGAAGTGGGACTCCTGAAAGTCAAGATGAGCAACCCCAGGGTCTCAGAGGACAGGCTGTGCAGGGCTTCCTGGAGGATAACAGGTGAGACCACCCAAGCAGAGGGAGGCGGTGGAATGGCCACCCTGGGGACCCAGGTCAGCCTGGCCGCAGCTCAGACCAGGGGCAAGAGGGGCTGCCAACTGGGGCCTGGCTCCGAACCCTGCAGGTGTGGGGGCAGGAGTTGTCTGGGCTGTCTGGGAACCTACTCAGCTGGGCCACGCCTCTGCCTGGCCCCTGCTCGGCCTGCCCCTCCCTGGGAGAGGCTGGAAGGGGCTGACTCTGGTTCTGGGCCCAAGAGGGGAGGCCTGGAGCCTAACTTCTGGTTCTGGGTGCTTCCCCGACAGCAGTACCGAGGCCAGGGCCTCCCCTGGACAGATGGCCTTGCCCTCTGCTTTCTAGAGTCCAGAGCTGGGTGGGCACAGTCAGCCTGGGAGGGGAGGAGTATGCTGGGGCTAGGGGTGGCCAGCCCCAGGGCAGGTGTGCCCGCAGCTCGGTGTGTTCCTGAACGACTCGTCAGCCACAGGCTGAGCAGGTTGGGCACGCCTGGGTCTCCGGGAGGGGCTGGGACTTTCCTGTGTCCAGATGTGGCTCAGACTGCACCTCTCCCAGGTCTGTACCCAGGAACATGGGCCCCTGGACACAGGATCTGGGTTGAGCCCCAAGGCTGGATGGCAGGGGCACAGGGCCTTGGCAGGTGGGCATGGAGCTCCCAGGCCTGAGAGATGCCACCAACCCTAGCTAGCTACCCCTCTCCCTCTGCATGCTCCCTTCCCCCTCACCTCCCATCCCTTCCCCACCTTGGTTGGAGCTGAGCTGGGCTGCCCTGGACGTCTGTGACTCTGATAAATAATACACATTCCTGTACCTAATCTCACCGTGAAGTGAGGGGATTGTGCCATTGTTTCTTCTCCGAATTCACAGAGCTGAGGACAAGGTTCCCTGTCACTCATCCCTACAGATTTGGCAGTCCCTGTCCCACTCCCTGTGGCAGTCAGCCCAGACTCCTGGGTTGGAGGTCCCTGGGGTGGACATAGCAGGGTCAGCGCAGGGCAGGAGAGGTGGGGTGGAGAGTCTTGGTTGCTCACTGGGGGTGAGCTGGGGTTGAAGGTGGGAGTCATAGCAGGTGGGGATCACAGCCCATGGAGCTCACGGTATATGGGGGTCACGGCAGGTGGGGGTCACAAGCAGAGCTTTCCAGGAATGTGTTGGGGAGGGTAAAGTTGAGTTGGAAGGGAATTGGGGCTATGGAGGCTGGTCAGTGAGGGGGGCAGAGGCTGAAGCTGGGGGTGCCGGGGAGGAAGGAGGGAGGTGGAGGCTGCAGGCTGGTGGTGTGGGCGCTCCCAGGCCCCGCATGGTGTTTGTGCGCCCCCTGGTGTCCATATTGGGAAAGTGCCTGTTCCTTCAGCCTAGTCCAGCGGGCCAGGGTGCCCGCCAGTCTCACACTCAGGGCATCCCCTATGTCCCTCAGGCCCTCCTCTTCCAAGAAGTTTTTCAGGCCGCTGACGGAGCTATTGCCACCCTGACCATGCCCCGCCGCATCCACAGCCCTCCCTGTGGTCTCCACAACTGCCTGGCTTCTGCCCTGTCTGTCCTGTGCTGGGCAGGGGTTCCATAGGCCATTCTGGGGTGGTCCCTCTGGGGGGATGGGCATCGCGATGAGGATCCTGCCCTTCTCTTCCCACTCACAGACGTACATGCTCAGGCCCAGATGGCCAGGCTTCTCCCCTGGACCCTTGACTCACTGAGAGCAGATCCCGCCTTGTCTGCTAGGTGCCACCTGCCCAGGGGGCCATGCTCACATCAGCAACTCCTCATACTGGCCAGTGGACTCTTCGGCCCCTGAATGGGAGGGGACCTGCACTGCTTCCCTCCCTCCCCACAAGGGGCCCTTAGTTCTGCTCACACCCAAGAGCCCACTGCCATGTCAGTTCCCGAGGCAGGCTGCATCTGACGGCCATCCCTCCTCCCCATTCCAGCTGCAGGTCCAGCTACGTGGCACATGGCCATCAGGTCTCTATGAGCGGGTAGGCTGAGTGCCCAGACTGACTGAGCACAGCACCCAGTGGGCAGGAGGGGGACATGTGGGGCTGGCTGTGCCCTTGGGGCGGAGCCTGGGTGCCCTGGGAGGTGGAAAAGGCCACCTGACGGGCACTGGGCGTGGCTGTCTCCGCTGTGTCATGGAAACGTAGGCAGGTGGCCTAGTAAGGACGGCCCGCCCGGCACACCCAGGCGGGTGCCCATAGCCCGGTCCTGCTGCCACCTGCCATGACGTCCCGGTGCCAGGATCACCCGGGCCCCACATATGTAGGCCTCTGGGACTTCAAGGCCCGGACAGAGGACGAACTGAGCTTCCAGGCGGGAGACCTGTTCCACGTGACCAGGAAGGAGGAGCAGTGGTGGTGGGCCACGCTGCTGGATGCGGCAGGCGCGGCCCTGGCTGAGGGCTATGTGCCCTACAACTACCTGGCGGAGCAGGAGACGGTGGAGTCGGAGCCGTGCGTGTCCCCGGGAGTTGGGAGCAGGGATGGGGTGGGTGCTATACTGGCCTCCCAGAGGCCCAGTGAGTGGGGACCTGGCTCCTTCTTACTGTACCCTGAAGTCCAACCTGGACATCGCCTGCCCCCATCCCTGGGCTTACCATGTCACATTCCAGCTGTGTCCCAGAGAGGACAGAAGGTCCAGGGTGGACGTCCAGCCCCGGCTGCCAGGGACAAGGTCTGTGCGGCACCAAGGCCTTGGGATGTCGAGCTGCTCACTTTCCAAACCGCCCGAACCAGCTGCACCACCTGCTTGGGGGAGTGGGAGGCTGCCAGGAAGCTGCTGCAGGGTCCCCTGAGGACTTTCTTGCCCACCCAGCCCTGCGGGAACCAGAGGGCAGTTGATGTGGCATGTCCTGGCCTGACAGCCACTCTGAACTGGGGCTGGGAAGGTCTTGAGGGTGTCTGCTCTCCTGAGCCCTCTCTCCTGGCTCATCTGCATTGATTGGGTGCTGACTGTGTGCTGATGTGCTATGGGCTGTGCAGGGCCACCTCCACAGGTGACTCACAAGGAGCAGATGTAGCTGTCAGAGGCAGGAGCCCATGATGGGGACTTGCAGGGGTGGGAAGGAGGGTCCCAGGTGCAAAGACCCTGAGGCCAGAGACTCCACATGTGTGAGGGGTGAGAAGGGGCCGGTGGTCAGTAGTGAGGGGGGCAAGAGAAGCTGTGCAGGAGCAGAGGGGAGACCCCGGGGGCTCTGAGCTGGGTGAGGATCTTCTGTGTGGGAGGGAGTCCTGCAGAGGTCACCTGCTGAGGCCTGCTGGCCCCACCCTCAAGTCCACAGTTCAGGGTCCAGCCACGCCCTCCAGCTGGGAGCTAGTGTGAGTGCCTGTGTGTGCCAGTGTGTCTGCGTGTGTGCATCTGTGTGTGTGAGCAGATAAGGATATGTGCATGCATGTATGTGAGTATGTGTGTGCAAATGTGAGTGTGTGTGGTGTCATCAGTGCATGTATGTGAGTGGCTGTGCATGTCTGCATGTGTGCATGCGTACTGTGTGTGCAACTGTGCACCTGTGCATGTGGGGACATGTATGTGCATGTGTGTGAGTGCCTTCTGCGTACATGCATGTAAGCGGTAGTATGAGTGTGTACCACATGTGTGTGAGCGCATGTATGTGAGCATGTGTGTACATGTATGTGAGTGCTTGTTTGTATGCAGCTATGCACCGTGTGTGTGAGTGGAAGTGCATGCATGTATGTGTGCATGTATGTGCAGAGGCAGTGCCAGGACCCCGTGCCTGGACACCCTCCCCACCTCGCGTCCCCAGGCTAGAGCAGGTGTGTTCCCTGGTCCCGGAACATCAGAGGCTGGGGGTTACATATCCACATGATAGACTGCGTGTCCTGGGGGCTCAGATCCATGGATGGGACCACCAGGGCAGCCTGGTGGCAGTACCTGTCTCCCTATTCTGGGGCACTAGGACCCTTCCTGGTGTCCAGAACTGGCCATTTGGGACATTCAGGGTCTATGATGGGCAAAGAAGGGGACTCTGGTCGGGGACAGTGTCGGGAGCAGCATGGTCAGGACTGGGAGCCAGATGTGGTAGGTGAGGGTGGCTGCCATTCCAGATGGGCAGGTCAGGGATTGGTGTGAGGTCAGGGTGGGTAGGGGCTGGTTTTAGCTTGGGGTCAGAAGTCAGTGTGGGGTCAGAGTGGGTTGGGGTTGGGGTCAGCATGGGGTCAGAATGGGTGTGGGGTCAGGGTCAGTGTGGGTGCGGGGGTGGGATCAGCATGGGGTCAGAGGGACATGGGGTGAGTTTAGCATAGGATCAGCGTGAGGTCAGTGTGGGTCGGGGTCAGCATGGGCATAGGGTCAGGATCAGTATGGGGCTAGGTGGCCAAGGGGTAGGGGTGAAGGTCACCATGGGGTCAGAGTGGTTGTAGAGTCATGGTCAAGGCCAGCCTGGGGTCAGAGTGTAGGTCAGAGTCAGCATGGGGTCAGATGGTCAAGGGGTAGGGATGAGGTTAAGCGTGGGGTCAGAGTGGATGTAGAGTCATGGTCAAGGTCAGCATGTGGGTTATGGTCAGCATGGGGTCGAGGGGGTGTGGGCTCAGGGTAATGTGGGGTCAGGGTCAACAGGGGGTCAGAGTGGGTATAGGGTCAGGGTAAGGGTCAGCATGATGTCAGCATGGGTCATGGTCAGCGTGGGTGTGGGGTTGGGTCAGCAGGGGGTCAGGATGGATGTGGGGTAGGGGCTGGGGTCAACACGAGGTCAAAGGGGCATGGAGTGGGTTTATCACAGGGTCAGTGTGAGGTCAGTGTGGGTTGAGATCAGCATGGGGTCAGCATGGGGGTGGAGTAGGGTGAGCGGCAGTCAGCATGGGAGTGGGGTGTGGTGGGGTGAGCAGGGTTCCGTGTGGGGGTGGGCTGGGGTCAGCATGGGGTCAGCATGGGGATGGGCTGGGGTGAGTGAGGGTCAGCGGAGGTCAGTGTGGGGGTGGGCTGGGGTGAGCAAGGGTCAGCATGGGGGTGTAATGGTGTGAGCAGGGGTCAGCGTGAGGGTAGTGTGGGGTGAGCAGGGGTCAGCGTGGGGGTGGGCTGGGGTGAGCAAGGGTCAGCATGGGGGTGTAATGGTGTGAGCAGGGGTCAGCGTGAGGGTAGTGTGGGGTGAGCAGGGGTCAGCGTGGGGGTGGGCTGAGATGAGCATGGGGTCAAGGAGCTGGTCCCCCGTGCTCAGGCGCCCCCTCCACAGGTGGTTCTTCGGCCGCATCTCGCGCTCCGAGGCCCTGCATCGGCTGCAGGCCGCGGGCAACGCCACGGGCGCCTTCCTGGTCAGGGTCAGCGAGAAGCCAGGTGCTGACTATGTTCTCTCCGGTAAGGTCTCCTGGGGCTCCAGCCTGCCTGCCGAGGGGCTTCAGGTCCCCAAACTGCCATCCACCACCCCTGCCCCATGGTGAGCCTGGCACCCTCAGGACCTGGGCTGTCTCCTGGGGGCTCCCATGTCGTTGCCCACCTTGACAGCTTGTCCCTGGCCCAGGTAGGCTCCCTGTGGGGAGCTGTCAGCAGCAAGACCCCCAGGTGGCAGCTCCTTGTGGGCAGGAGGGCTTCTCTGAGGTCCTTGCCCCCCCCCCACCTTGTAGTGGGAGTCCTGAGCCCCTCTGCCCATGACCCTGGGGGTGTGGGGAGAGGCCAACTTGGCCCCAGGATCTTTGTGTGGCAGTGGCTGTCCAGGTGGGGGCTGTGGGTGGTGAGACAGCGGGGCAGATGGGAGCCATCTGGGGGCCAGGGACAGGTCGTCGGGAGGGGGCAGGCCTCATGGAAGAGGCAGCCCTAGCCTGGTGGGTCCCCTGAGTGGGTGTGGCCAGCAGGGTGGGGCGTGCAGGGCGCTCAGAGTCAGTGGTGGCCACACTCACATTTCTTGTACCCTGCCCACTCTTCCCTCTCCCGTCCCCCGTGTCCCCTTCCCCTTGTCATCCTCTCGCCCCCCCCTCCATTTCCTACCCTTTCTCCCTTCCCCCCTAGTGCGGGATGCGCAGGCTGTGCGGCACTACAAGATCTGGCGGCGAGCTGGGAGCCTGCACCTGAACGAGGCGGTGGCCTTCCCTGGCCTGGCAGAGCTGATAGACTACCACAGGGCCCAGAGCCTGTCCCCTGGCCTGCGGCTGACCACACCCTGCATGAAGGTAGCACCACTGCTCCATCCCTCTGGGCAGGCTAGGGGTGGTACATGGGGTGCTTCTCCTGGGGAGGGTGGCCCGGCCTTCCCTGGGTGTTCTGCGCTGGTCCAAGCTGTGGTGGGGCCAAGCAGAGGTGGAGGGGACCCAGAAGACATGCCCCCTGGGCCTCTTCTCACTCAGATCAGCCCACCAGGGTCAGTTGTTCTGCCGCATCCTGGCCCAAGTCTCTGGGTGTATGTGTGCAACCCAGCAGGGGCCAGCCCAGCCATGCGCCAGACACTCAGACCCTCCCAAGCTGGACATGGCCCTAAGTCTGAGGACAAACCTGGGCTCCCACACCGGGTTCAGAGTGGCATTTCCTGAAGGGTGAGCAGGGCAGCTGGGCCGGAGTCCCCTCCCTGCCCTATGTGCCCGCCTGTCCCCCTAGCACGAGCCTGAGCCCCTGCCCCACTGGGACGACTGGGAGAGGCCAAGGGAGGAGTTCTCACTCTGCAGGAAGCTGGGGTCCGGCTACTTCGGAGATGTCTTCGAGGGGCTCTGGAAAGATCAGGTCCGAGTAGCCATCAAGGTGATTTCACGAGGTGAGTGGGCCTGGCCTACCAGGAGGTTCTAGGGCACCCCCTCTCGCCCTCCACATGCTGGTGTTCTTGGGAGAATAGTCTTCTTCCCGCTGCATCTGTGTTTTCACATGAATTTGTTTTCAAAGAAAATGTTCAACCCTTAATGCAATGGAAACCTTTGACATAAACAGATCACTGGAATCTGAAAAGGCTCACCTAAAGCTGCCTTGGGCCCCAGTAGGGGTGTGGCCCCCACAGGTCAGGAATCAGGGATGCAGGAAGCACGAACGTGGCAGGGGGCTCTGAAGCTGTGGCCCTGACAGATGTTGGACAAGGGGGTGTGGCTAGTGCAGATGGGCAGTGGGACCTATGTGAGTGCCGGGGCAGGGGCTGGAGTGCCATGACCCTGGGCTGCGTCAGTCCTGGCATCGAGGCCTCGGGAGCGGGGCATCCTGTCTCGGGGAGGACATCCATGTTTTCTGAGCAGCTGCTGGGGGTAGGCAGGGCCTTGGTCTCCTCCTGGGGGCCTGAGGTCAGGGCCACACACACCCAGGCCACCCATACCCACCCAGTCTGCCTGTCCCCCAGACAACCTCCTGCACCAGCAGACATTCCAGTCAGAGACTCAGGCCATGAAGAGGCTGCGGCACAAACACATCCTGGCACTGTATGCGGTGGTGTCCGTGGGGGACCCCGTGTACATCATCACGGAGCTCATGCCCAGGGGGAGCCTGCTGGAGCTGCTGCGGGGTGAGTGGGCACGGCACAGGCCCTCAGGCTCCTGTCCATGCCTCCACATGGACACGCACTGGTACACACTTGTACATGTGCACTCCCATATACACACTTATACATGTGCACTCACTTATACCTTAGACACGATCACAGGAGAGCAGACATGCCTGTGTGCACACTTATGTACATGCATACACACATTCAGGCACATGCACACTGATGCACTTATACAGACACAGACACACTCACGTGCACCCTTATATACACAGTCACTTATACACTCATGCATGCACACCAACACACCCCACACACTTATATACATGCACACACAGACACACAACAGGTCTCACTGACTCAAAGATATCATCTCAGATGCTCTGTTATTTTCTTTAAAACCAAAGCCAGTACTGCCAGGATGCAGAGATATGGGTGTGTGGAGACACAGCCGACTCCAAAGAAGTGAAAGTGGGGGCATACGCAGTGGGGACTGGCCTCACCCGTGGTGTGCCCAGCCAGACCCACACTGACATGCAGGATGCTCTGAAGGAGCGAGTCTGGGTCCCACGTTTTCCCACAGCAAGCGTTGTCATCTCAGGCAATGCCCCATCATCTGAGGTCCTCAGGAATGCCAGGGGTCTCCTGCGGCCACACCTGGCCACTCGCCTGCTGGAGCCTCGGTCATGTAGACGGCTCTGCCCTGACCACCATCCCACACACCTCTCTGAGTTCCTGCTGCCTTGTAGATTTCCAGAAGGCAATGACTGGGCAAGGTGGGAGTAGGAACTGCTCTGTGGCTCTGGACACAGACCTGCCTTCTGGAAGACCGCGTGGCCACCATTCTGGTTTTAACCGGGCCAGTTGCCTTCTGCCCCAGCCCAGGAGCTGGTGCTCACATAACCTGGGATGCAGCCCAGCCTCACCACCCTACACAGCCAGTCCAGCTGACCCTGGACTCTGCTCATGTCTGCAGATACTGACGAGAAGGCCCTGCTGGTCTCGGAGCTGGTGGACATCGCGGCTCAGGTGGCCGAGGGCATGTGCTACCTGGAGTCCCAGAACTACATTCACCGGGACCTGGCAGCTAGGAATATCCTTGTAGGGGAGAACAACATCTGCAAAGTTGGGGACTTCGGGCTGGCCCGGCTCATCAAGGTAGGGCCCGGCAGAGGGCTGGGTTTCCTCAGGTGCCATGTGGCCCTGCTTTCCATGCTCTTACATGAGCATGAGTACACAATCCCAGTAGGATGCAGCTGGGCCTGCGGCACAGACAGCCAGGCTCCCAGCCCTGGCCCCCGATGCGGCCCAGGAGCCTCCTGCTTTCCTGTCCTTGCCACCCTCCCACCCCCATACTGCAGACCCCAGGGAGGGCAGTGCTTCTGGTGCTCAGGGTCTCAGCACGAGTCTAGCTGCATGGGCAGCAGGCCGGTGGCCATGGGCCACCCCCTGTGCCTGGGGCCCGTCACGGCCACCCAGCACCAGCCTGCTTACAGGAGGATGTCTACCTCTCCCATAACCACAACATCCCCTACAAGTGGACAGCACCTGAGGCTCTCTCCCGAGGACACTACTCCACCAAGTCTGACGTCTGGTCCTTCGGCATCCTCCTCCATGAGATCTTCAGCAGGGGGCAGATGCCCTATCCAGGTACTGGTCCCGACACTGGAGATGCAGGTGCAGGTCCTGGTGGCCAGCAGGGAAAGGAGGTGCCTCCCCCGACAGTGTGTGGGGAATGCCAGGGCGCAACCTGAGGCTGTGGGGAAGGCTACCCAGGGGGAGGGTGGGCAAGCGTGTACAGCCTCCTTCCCAGTTCCTCTCATCCCCTGGCCACAGGTATGTCCAACCATGAGGTCTTCCAGAGGGTGGACGCCGGCTACCGCATGCCCTGTCCCCCAGAGTGCCCGCCCAGTGTGTATACACTCATGCTCTTGTGCTGGCGCAGGGCCCCCGAGCAGAGGCCAGGCTTCAGCGCCCTGCTTGAGAGGCTGGCCACCGTCACTAGGTATGAGAATCCCATCTGAGCCTCCTTAGAGGTCTGAAGAAGATGGCTGCCATCCTGAACAGAGAACCGGCATGTGGCACAGCCATCCTGGGTGTGCTGAGCATGGGGTATAGGAAGCATGCACTCAGTACAGCATACTTGCATGAAATAAACGTGTATGTCTCCTGCTAACCTGTCTCTGTTACTCGGAACTCAGCTGAGACCTGTGATGGTGAGAAAGAGACTCTCTCTCCCCTGCAGTTTCTGGCGCCCAGTGTGGGGCAGCTGAGACCTACCAGCTCTGGAGCTTGCAGAGGAAATCCCAGGGCAGCTCCCAAGGCCAGCTCCAGGGAAGGATGCTCAGCAGGGCCAGCCCTCTTGGGTCTCTGTCTGCAGGCCCAGGTGAGGGAGGAAGGTAAACCCATCTCTTCTCTTAATTTAGGCTTGCAGGGGAAATTCACATGTGTATTGAGACTCCTGTGGACCCTTGGTCGGGGGCCCCTTAGTCCTGTCCCTCCTGTCTGGCTATTTCTTTCCAGTTTGTCCTGAGAGCATGGCCATGTGGCCCATAAGGACACTCTGTTGTCTGCCAGCAGGGGGGTGGGCATTGGCTTGTGGCCCTGCTGGTCACTCCACACAGGCTGTCTGGGCTTTCCCGTCCCACCAGCCAGTCAGGGGTTGCCATGGGCAGCCACATGAGAGACTTCTGCCACATTAGCCTGTGTTGCTTGATCCATACTGGAAAACACTCCTCATGCCCGTGGTGACAAAGGTCTTCCCTGGGCTGCCCGTGGTGACAAAGGTCTTCCCCTGGGCTGCCCGAGGGCTGGCTCTGGCCCAGGATGGTGCAACTTTCACATTCAACCTTATTGGTTTTGGCTGAGTTACCAGAAAAGTGTTTTTGCTTTAAAAGGAGAAAAGAGAGTTCCATATTGCCAGGAACAATATTTACTATTTGTCCCCGCTGACACCTGATAACAGGATATTTGAAAGGATTTTCAAAGAGCTCGAAGGTCAGAGTTGGCTTAATTGGAGGCTGACAGTTGGGGCACTTATTTAATCCCTGAAGGCTGCTCTCCTTCATTGAATCCTGATTGCCCATGGGATCTCCTCAGCCCCCTGCTGACTATACATCTGCCCACCTGTTCACTCCCTGCTGGGGTGACCCTGGCCTCTTCGGGACGCCTGAGATGCCCCGAGTGGCCCCAGAGCCTCTTCCTCCTTTCTGCCTCTGCCCCTTCTTGCTTTTGCACTTTGTCACTCGTCCCATCCCCCTCAAACCCCGCCTATTCTACCCACTGTCCACCGCCAGGCTTTCCGTGCCTGCTCCAGTCCCAGCCCCCAGGTGAAGGGTAGGGCTCCTGCGCCCAGGGTTCTCTGGGTCCCCTGAAAGCAGCTGCCTGAGGCTGAAGAGCAAACAGGCTGAGGCAGGCTGATGACAGCACTAGGCATCTCCTGGATCATTCATCTCAAATTGAGCCCATAGCCTCTCAAGACTGACTCCTGGCTGGGCACAGTGGCTCACGCCTGTAATCCCAGCACTCTGGAAGGCCAAGGCTGGAGGATCGTTTGAGCCTATCAGTTCGAAGATCAGCATGGGCAACACAACAAGACCTTGTCTCTACAAAAAAATAATAATAATAAATAATAAAATTTTAAAAGATTGATCTCTGATAATCAGCAAATATGTCCCAAAAATCCTGAAGAACTTTCTCTGTGCTTTTGAGATGTAAATTTTCTCCTATCTTCTCTAAAACCTGAGTCATCATTTTGAGATATAAACTTTAGGGAGATGATTGTCCTCAGGAAAGAAAATTACTACTTGGATGCTAGACAAATGAAAAATCATGTTAAGTCTTTTCCATAGACATTAGTAAAACGTTTTGGCCATCTGAGTGGGTCACCTTGTCCTATTTCGTCCAGAAACACTACTTGCATACAAGTGTAAGTGGAGATAAGCCTGTATTACTGTTTTCCTGATTTACAAATTAAAAATTTTACAAATTAAAATTTACAAATTAAAAATTTTAAATGAAAGCTGTAAGATCTATTTGTGTATATGTGATATTTTAAAATTTCAGATGGTATTACCAAATCAATCTACAAAATACCTTTAAAAAGTTCTACTCAGATGGGCTTAGGGATAAATGAGCGCTCACATAAACATTCCTAAAACTCTCAGAAATATAGAAACTAAGCCAAATTTCTTTTAAAAAGTTTATGTGATCATTGCCAGGTGCATTGACTCACACCTATAATCCTAGCACTTTGAGAGGAGGCCAAGGGGGATGATTGCCTAAGGCTAGGAATTCGAGACCAGCCTGGACAACATAGTGAGATCCCGTATCTACAAAAAATAAAAATGTCTATGTGACCTGGGATAATCTTTGGTAAATAAAGCTAGTTTTAAGACTGTTGGTAGCCGGGCTCGGTGGCTCAGCCTGTAATCCCGTGCCTTTGGGAGGCTGAGGTGAGTGGATTGCGTGATCCCGCAGGTTCGAGACCCGCCTGGGCAGGCAAGACCTCATCTCTGTAATAAATTTTTTTAAAAAATTAGCCGGGCGTGGTAGCGTGCACCTGTAGTTCCAGCTACTTGGAAGGCACAGGCAGAAGGATCACCGGAGCCCAGCAGGTCGAGGCTGCGGTGGACGGGAGCGGCCACTGCACTCCAGTCTGGGCGACAGTGAGACTCCAACTCAAAAAAAAAAAAAAAAGAAAGAAAGTTAAAAAAAAAAACTGTTGGTAAAATAAAAATAAAAATGACTTCATAATTGCCAGTGGTAAATACAGTGCAGATATACATTTTCTTCTGCCTGTGTTTAGTAGTCAAACAAGCTTATGTCATCTCTACTAAATGTTTAAGATCATAACATGATTCATGAGCAATTCAAGCAGAATTGTTAAGAACAAGAATTACATGAACAGAAGTGGGATAAGTTTATAAGTGAACCTTTGGCCGGGCGCGGTGGCTCAGGTCTGTAATCCCAGCATTTTGGGAAGGGGAAGTGAGAGGACTGCCTAAGCCCACAGGTTCGAGACCTGTCTGGACAACTTGGTGAGACCTCATTTCTGCAATAAATCCAAAAATTAGCCAGGTATGGTAGCGCACGCCTATAGTTCTGGCTACTTGGAAGGCTGAGGCAGAAGGATAGCCTAAGCCCAGCAGGCTGAGCCTGTGGTGGCTGTGAGCATGCCAGTGTGCTCCAACCTGTGTGACAGAGTGAGACTCCAACTAAAAAAATAAATAAATAAATAAAAAGTAAATCTTTAAACCATAACTGTTTTATAAAATATGTCTACCTAGCCGGGCTCAGTGGCTCAGTCTGTAATCCCATGCCTTTGGGAGGCTAAGGTGAGTGGAATGCCTGAGCCCGCAGGTTCGAGACCTGCCTGGGCAGCGAAACCTCATCTCTACAATAAATCCAAAAAAAAACCAAAAAACAGCTGGGCGTGGTAGCGCATGCCTGTAATTCCAGCTACTTGGAAGGCTGAGGCAGAAGGATCGCCGGAGCCCAGCAGGTCGAGGCTGCAGTGGCCGGGAGCGGTCACTGCACTCCAGTCTGGGCGACAGAGTGAGACTCCAACTCAAAAAAAAAAAAACAAACAAAAAAATATGTCTACTTAAAAAGTTTCCAAAATCATTTTGGTAACCTGCAACCTTAAACTGAGTAATAGATATTGAATGGCTGTCTGGGTCACTTCTAAGAAAGACAAAATAGGCCGGGTTCAGTGGCTCAGCCTGTAATCCCACGCTTTAGGAGGCCAATGGGAGTGAATTGCCTGAGCCCGTGGGTTCGAGATCCGCCTGGGCAACTTGGCGAGACCTCACCTCTACAATAAATCAAAAAAATTAGCCAGGTGTGGTAGTGCATGCCTGTAGTTCCAGCTGCTTGGAAGGCCGAGGCGGAAGGATCGCTGGACTCCAGCAAGTCGAGGCTGCAGTGGCCGGGAGCGGCCACTGCACTCCAGCTTGGGCGACAGAGTGAGACTCCAACTCAAAAAAAAAAAAAAAAAAGACAAAATACTGAAACATAAATTACTAAGCATAAGTTTAGGGTTATATGCTTTTGGTATTTGTTTCCATATGGCAGAGAGAAGCTTAATATATTTGGGTCTGTTAATAAACACGAGAAAAGTGTACTTGCATAAGCATGTTTCTGCAAATTATGAAATCGACAAAACACTGGTGTCACACAGAGACCAGCATTGCCTACTTCCTAGTTGTCACTAGAAGTTAAGCTTACCAAGAGTTAATAACTATGATTAGTGTACATAACTAAAGCTACTAGAAACAGTAAGGGAAAAAATTCTGCATGCAAAGTACACTTGGAAAATAAGTGTTTTTTGGTAAGGAAAGTTATAAGGTACGAAAGATGTTTTTCCTGCTAAGGGAGAAAGGAGAAATTAACTATATTCTAAAGTAGAGTAACTGGTTCTTCCAGAAAAAGAAAAATGTGGAAAGAAAAAGCTGATGGACATTTAAAAAAGAAAAAAAGTTTTGTGGGAAAGAAATTTTGTCTTGTGTAGCCAAAGCTGCCTGAGACTGGATGGATTTACTTGTAAAGTTCTTTTTAAAATTAGCTGTATTATTACTAGTACACGGATGCAAAACTGGTATATGAAAGGTTTTTATTGATCTTTTTAGTAATTGGGCTAGGAAACAACACATTTATGTTGTAAGATAATTTCTTGTGCTTCATGCTGGCTTTTATTAGGTCTTTGGTTACTTTAGAAAGTGAATCTTCTCGATACTAACAGAGCTAAGTTTTGTTCAAAACTGCGTAAACATCTACATTTGCCTTTAAAAATTACTGTCACTTTGACTAACCAAGATCATTTAATCAAGTGTCTTCAAACTTTTGACATTTTTAACAACTTCCTAAAATCAAATTCTAAATCAAGTCTTTTTGACCTTGAACTCATTTTGGGAGCTCCCAGAAGGGCCTCTGGGATATCTCAAAAGCATTTGTCTCCCACCTTGTAAGAGAGAAATGTTAAACCAACTAGGCTATTTTTATGTTAAATCATGTGGAAAGCACTGTCAAAGAATAAGTGATGCTAAGTGCTCTTGAGGTTATATTTATGGGAATGTTATTGAGTGCCACGGAAACTATACAAAATCCCTAGAAATCTGATGTTATCCTCGACATACACCCCGTATCAGCAGTCCCCAACCTTTTTGGCGTCAGGGACCAGTTTCACGGAAAACCATTTTTCTGCAGATGGTGGGGGGGCTCATTAGATTCTCATAAGGAACATGCAACCTAGATTCCTCACATGCGCAGTTCACAATTGGGTACATGCACCTATGAGAATCTAATGCCACCACTGGTCTGACAGAAAGCAGAGCTCTGCTCAACTGCGGCTCACTGGGTTCCTAACAGGCCACAGTGGTACTGGTGCTGGTCCACAACCCGGGGGTAGGGACCCCTGTCCTATGTATTATGTTATTCCTAGAAATCTGATATGTTATCAGGCTTAATTTTGGTTACCATGTTAAAACTGACATATGCCACAGAAATAACCAAGTTTCCTTGTTACTTGAACCATTAGTTTAACAAGCTGTTGTCAGATTTATTTTTTTGAGTTGGAGTCTCCCTCCATCGCCCAGACTGGAGTGCAGTGGCACGCTCCCAGTCACCACAGCCTCAACCTGCTGGGCTCCGTCGATCCTTCCGTCTCAGCCATCTAAGTAGTCCGAACTACAGGTGCATGCTACCATGCCCGGCTTCTTGTCAGATCTTTACTCATGGCTTTTGTCTTCGTCACTCACAGGCAGTTACTGTTTTACTTTCTTTTCTGAAAGCGTTTGCAGTCAGCTTGTTCTGAACGGGTTCTTCTTCAAAGAGACTCATGAGAAGTTCCTGACAGGTGCTCTGGATACAGGTTTCTGATAACTTGAAGGTCATAACACTGGACTAGGTAAGAATTTCCAGAATGCTAATGGATTTAGGAAATGATGATAATTTATTATGCTTTTATTAGATCTGATTACTTTTAAAAACTGAGACTTAGCCAAGTGCAGTGGCTCACATCTGTAATCCCAGCACTTTGGGAGGCCAAGGCAGGAGGACTGCTTGAGCTAAGAAGTTCGAGACCAGTCTGGGCAACATAACAAGACCTCATCTCTAAAAAAAAAAAATTAGCTGGGTTGGTGGCATGTACCAGTAGTCCCAGCTACTAGGCAGGCTGAGGCAGAAGGATCACCTGAGTCCAGGAGGTCGAGGGTGCCATGAGCCATGATCATGCCACTGCAGTCCAGTTTGAGTGAAACTCTGACTCAAAAAAAAAAAAAAAGTGTGTGTCTTTTTAGACTCACCCAGATAAATCAGAATAGGACTTAATGCAAATGAATAAACTGATGAGGATAACTTTTAATGGTTTTATGTCTGGGACAGCACTTGTACTTTAATTTTTTTTATTTTTAGTGAGAAAGCAGGATTTATTGAGAGGACAGAGAAGCTTCCAGTGAGAGGAGACCCAAAGGAGTTGCCCCACTTTAATGTTTTCTAGGCTTCGGGAAGCTCAGCCTTTTCTTAAACCACCTATAGCTTACAGCAATTGGTAAAACACACCTTTGTAAACAAAGCGAAATGTCTTTTTGTTCATGCCTAATCCCTCCAGAATTCAGAGACTACTGACCAGTGTTCTTATATTTATGGCAATAGTTACTTGCATAAGTTCAGTAAGAACGAGCTTTCCTTGCAACAGGGCAGGACTGGAAACACTGGTTATATCACCAAGGCGTTGACTAGAATGCCATTTTCAGATTTGACCAAAAACTTTAAGGAACTAAAGTTAAATTATGGAGCCAATGAAGGTTCTTGGAAAAAAAAACTGGTACCTTGCAACCACAGACCCCCTAGCACGGTCCCCTTACAGATGAGTAAGGGTATCAATCCCTGGCAGGCTCCACAAGCCTAGGATACTTTAGGGCCTCAAGAGGAGAGGAACTCCCCCAGATCTACAGGTACTGCAGGAGAGTCTGATGGAAGGCCCTGGCTTGGCCTCCAGGCCTCAAGAGGCTTTCACAATGCCCATCTGGGATTCCCTATAAAAAATTCCAGCAATATAAACTTAAAAAGAGCCTTTGTGGCCAATCACTATTTCTGCTGCACTGGTGAGAATAACCAGGCCAAGCTTATTAAGACTAAACTTAGTTTGCAAAATCAGTCTTGCTTTGATTATTGTTGATAAAAACAAGTTGGCTGTAGAGAAAAAAACTATTTCAGAAGAAAACTTATCCACACCCACACTGCCACTGTCTTGAGTCGGTGCCTCCACCTGTAACTCAACCATACCTGCCCTGCCACTGTCTTGAGATCAGTATCTGGCTACAGGTCTCCACTCTAACATGTCCAGGTTTCCTCCCACTCTCTGGCCAGAGTCACTAAGAATTCAAAGTACTTTTGTCTGAAGTCCTGCAGCAGGGGCTGGACCACTGACATAGACTTGAGAGAAGCCACAGTAACTCATGTGCAGACATTTAAGCTGCAAACCTGGAAAACCTGTCAGATTGGCACTGTCCACCCCGTGGCCAACATCCAGAAGCCTTCTGACTGCCCGCCCTCAGGGCTCAAAACAGAGTCTATGGCTTGTCCTATTCAGTAACCCCTCTCTTTTGATCCTACAAAAATGCCTCCTCTTATTAAACACCCAACTCCTCTTATTAAACACCAATGAGCACAGCTGTCACCTTTTGAACAGCACAGACCTGTCCCCAGGTCAGCAGATCAGGTTGGCATGTTATGGGAACCATCTACCAACCCAGTTCTTGGGGAGGTTCTAGGAAGAGCAATGATGGGGGGCAGGAAGCCTGGTTGCATGGAAACTGAGGCAGAAGCAGGAAGGCCTCCTGACCTTCCCCTCGCTGCTCCCCAAGGATCCTGTGACAGGTGCCCTGCCCATACCCAGAGGGAAAGACATCTCAGAGGTGCCTACGGAGAATCTGGATAAGCCTTGTGAGTGCCCTCTGTCTCCCAGTCGCTCCTGCACAAGTGTCCCTCAACAGACTCCCCACTTTCCTGGGTCTTTACTCAGGCTCCCAAGTTACTCGACATCTGCACTACACACCTGCATGTCATTCTCAATCCACCATCTGTCACATGGCTCTCAGCCAGGTGGCTTGTGTGGGGTGAGGAAGATACTGGAGGTGTGGCTCCTGTAGACCAGGACTCCTGGAAGCCACATGACCTCAGCCTGCCCCTCCCCGACTCCAACTGCAGAAACCTCCAAAAGCCAGGACTGTTCCTGTTGCAAGTAGGGTGCACTCACCGGTCCTGAGCCAAAGCCCACTGGTTAAGCTGGGCTAACCCCCCCACCGCCGGAGCCTTGTGGGTAGGCCTTGAGCTTTGGCTGGACTCTCAACACCCAGCCCCTGCCTGCCCTCTAGATGTCACGTGTATGCACACATGCACCTAGGGGGCCTCACAGGGAACCAGGGGCTGTCCTGCCAAGACAATCAGCAGCTGATTGGGCTGTGTGGACACTGGCCAGAAAGACTGAGGGGACCCTGGACCACACTGTGGAATCCCCTCCCCTCCTGGGTCCATCCAGGTGGAGAGTTCCCCTGTCCAGCCTCGACACTGACCACCAGGCTTGGGCACCAAGGGCAGGCAGGACAGAGGCTCAGCCATCGGAGGCCACAGTCACAGACGCCTTCCAGTGGATCCCACCATTATTAGAGTGTAGGATGGGGAGGGTGCCAGGAGAGGCTGTGAGTCTACCTGCAGCACCCCCCTCTGTGTTCCTGACCCACACAGAGCCCCCAACCATCTCATGGCCTCATATCCCTCACAAAATGCCCCCATCAGACCTGAGACAAGCCCTGATAGCCACTCAAAGTGTGGACATAACCAGTTGACCACTAGCCATGGTCATGGACACCTACCCAAGAGGAAACCTAACAAGGCCGTGACCCCATGTGCCTCCACCCGCTGGCCCTCACCAGGCCTCGACTGATACCATTCCTGGCTCAGGCATCCCAAACACCCTTGGTGAGGGTCAGGCCAGAACACAACAGCCTTCTGTGCCCACTGCAGCTCCTGTGCCCTCTGACTTTTCAGTTGGGCTACCTGTGGCAGGAAGACCCCTCCTGAGGGCCTGCAACCCTTACACCTCACTGTCTTTGGTGTTCCCAGGTAGGGAGTAGCTTGCTTATGGGAGAACTCTGGGGGTTCCATGAAACTGTCCACATCAGCTGGGAGGTCCAGCTTCCTCAAAGCTACTGAATCCCTCCAGCTGAGGGCTCCCAAACTCACAGCCAGAGGCCTGGATACTGAGGACCCAGTCACTTAGGACCAGCCTCCCTGGCTCTGGGTAGCACAGGGAGCTGACCTGGGGTGCACCCCAGTGGCTGACCTGGGGTGTCTAATCTGACTCTAGGGCTTCTTGCCCTCCTGGAAGCAGCACAGGGCAATGGGGCCCACTCACAGGAGCAGCCCTGCCCTCATAAGCCTGGGCTCCCAGGAGCAGCAAGTTCAGGATGACTTCACAGGAATTTCTCCAACAGACCCTGGGACCGCATAATTCACCCACACCATCAGGAGGTCCTGGCTGCCTGGAGTTTATTTTCCACTTGGTGCAGGGAGACAGTTACATAATCAGGAAAGCTCCCATGTGCTGGGCAGTGAAAAGCAGTGCTCTCACTTCTTTTGGTGTTTGCTGTGTTGATAGAAAATAACCCAACTGCTTGTCTGCCTGCTGCAACCACCTATTTGCCCGGAGGGATGGGAGGGAAAAGGAGAGGGGAAAGGGGAGGGGCGGGGAGGGAGGGCTCTGACAGCCTAGCGCCTCAAGGCCTGGGGCTGGTGGTGGTTGCTCAGGATGGGGGCCCAGCGTTGGCTTTACTGGACTGGCCACCAGGCTCTTTCCTTGTCGCTTCCCGAGCCAAGCCACGGGTAGTCATCCCGCTGGAGGCTTGGGGGGGTTCCGTGTGTTCCGTGGACTCCAGCACCGTGGCCATGAATGGGAGAGTGGACTTCCCGAAAAAGAAGCTCGCCCACCAGTGACCCGGGTCAGCCTTGGGAAGACCTGAGAGAAGCAAAGCGAGGTCACGTCGCCACCCACTCCGGGTGGGATCAAGGGGGGGCGGGCCTGCACTCACCCGGGGGGTGCGGGATGGCTTCCGCGGGGCACTCGGCACTTCCGCAGGAGCTGTTGCTGGAAGTGGAACCCAGGCGGCCTGGAGCAAAGAGGCCGGGTCAGCAAGGCAGGCGTGGAGCCCCCCGCCCCTCCTCGCGCCGGCCGGGGTCCATCCGCGTGGGACGGGTTGCACGGGGCCTACTTACGCCGGTAGTAGTCGTGAGTAGCCACGAGCGAGCCGCTGGAGGGGATGGCCGCCATGCTCTTGCTTGTGGGCTGGTGGAAACCTGCGCACGCGGGGGTTGGGAGTCCCTGGTCAACGTGCTGCTTCGGGAAAAACCGCCCCGTCCGGGACCCCTACAGGCTCCTCGGCCCTGCCGAGGCGGGGCTTCCGGGCGCCGGGCCCACCCTCGGGCGGCTCTAACCAGCCCGAACCGGCCGCGCGGGCGAAACAAAGGCGCTTTGTGCACTGCGCCCCGGCTTGGGCGCCCAGACTTGGGGGACACCGACCGAACCCCTGGCCCGAGGAGCCGCCCGCGACCCCGCGGCCCTCAGCCCGGTGCCCCCAACCCCCTAACCCCGCACGGCCCCAATCTGGCCCTAGCCGGCCCCGCGTCCCCCGCCCTCTTGTCCCACGGTCCATCCGTCCAGAGCGCGCGGCCCCGATGCCCAACATCCACTCGGACCCCACCTCGGCGACGACCCCCGCGGGCCTCGGCGCGCGATTACGGGTGGCGAGGAGCGGACGCTAGGCCACGGAGCCCATCTGCAGAGGAGACCGACACAGGCCGTGCCACCACTGAGAGCACGCACACCGCGCGCGTGCGCGGACACGCCTCCTTATATGCCCAGGGCCGTCACGGGAGGCGGGGCGCTTGGGCCCTGCCCGGAGCTGGCTAGGCCCCGCCGAGCCCTGCGAAGCCCCACCCCATCGTCTTCCCGGCAATGCCC
Organism: Cephalopachus bancanus; assembly: GCA_027257055.1. NCBI lineage: Eukaryota > Metazoa > Chordata > Mammalia > Primates > Tarsiidae > Cephalopachus > Cephalopachus bancanus. The sequence goes on from JAPVLO010000007.1 coordinate 3,500,861, forward strand.
GAGCCCTGGTAGGCCCCGCCCAGCTTCTCCTGGCCCTGCCCCCGAGCCCGACTAGGCCCCGCCCGAGCCCTGCGAAGCCCCGCCCCATCCTCTCCCAGGCCGCACCTGAGCCCGGCTAGGTCCCTCCCTAGCTTCTCCCTGCCCCGTCCCGAGCCCGGCTAGGCCCCGCCCGAGCCCGGCGAAGCCCCGCCCGAGCCCTGGGAAGCCCTGCCCCAGAGTCATTCCGGCCCCGCCCAAGCCCTGCTAGGCCCCGCCCCAGCTTACCTCGGCCCCGCCCCAAGTCCTGAGAAGCCCCGCCCCAGCTCCTACCTGGCCCCGCCCCAAGTCCCCGCGAAGCCCGGGTCCTGGCCCTACACTTTGGCAGGGCTTGGGCCGTCCGGCTCCGGCTTAAGTCCATCTCGGCGGTGTTTGTCCGCCTGGGGCGTCCTGGGAAGCGTACCCCGCCTGGCCTGGGCTTAGAGGGGTAGACGACCCCTGCTGGCGTCCCAGAGCTGGGCCTGTGCCCTCTTCCCCTGGCCTAACCACCCTCTCCAACTCGGGCCCAGCCTCGTCCAGTCGGTCTCATTCTCTCCAGTCCCCATGGCGTCCGGGGGTGACCGCTGCACTTCAGTCCCTGCAGGCCCAGTCCCCCACTCGGCTGGGGACAGGGACTGACTCACTCGCCCCAGATAGGTGGGGGCTTCCGTTCGTGCGTGCCCCTCCAGCCGAATGAGGACCCAAGAGACACCTCGCCTCACCTGTGGCACTGGCGGTACCCGGGGGTGCTGTGTGCCTGGAGCCCAGCACTTCAGGGACTTCACAACCAGGAGACACTCGTGTCCTCCTTGCAGCCCTGGCAGCTCTGGAACCTGCATTCGCATTTGTGTTCCCCAGGCCACTCCTGCTGCTTGCAGGGGCAGTGAGAGGGTGGGGGGATGGGGGGGGTGGAAGTCAGGGCACAGGTGGAGTGGAAGGCTTATTTGGGCTGGTAGGGTCAAGAGGTATCTCTAGTCGCTGGAGTCAGAGGCTGGGTCCATTTGAGGGACCCAGAATGCTCCTGGCAGATGCTGGACTCTGGGGATGGCCCACCTGCCCTTGTCAAGCAGTTCTGCTTGCTTTCCAGTCACTCCCTCCCTGCCCAACCCCCCCATCCTCCCTCAAGCTCCCTCCCCCAGAGAGGAAGTCTGTGTGGAAACTCTGTGTCTTACACACCTGGTCCTGACTGGGCAGAGTCTTCTTCAAGGTTGAGAGGGTCCAGAAAGGTCCGAGGGGCAGTGCAGTCTGGAGGGCTCCAGAATCATCCCCTGGTGGGTTTGATGTATGAGCTGGTGGGAGGCTTGCTGCCTCTGTTCCTGGGAGACTGAGGCCAACCACGCCAGACCCTGCCCTCATGTGAACCCAGAGCCAGGCAAGGACCCCGGGGAGGCCTCTGAACAACGGGCACTCTTGTGCTTCCGAGGAAGTGGGGAAGGCTAGGACCAGGACCCTGCACCTTTCTGTCTGTTCATTGCATGAGTGTGTTGAACACCTGCTATCTGTGGATGGCTGCACCGGTCGCAGGGTGTGGTGTGCCCAGACAAGAGCTGCCTTCCAGGGCAGGGCCAGTCAGGAGGCTGGACAGGAGAAGGGGGGGAGTTAGGTTTAAGCTAAGGTCTGAGAGGGATCTACCCTCAGTGCTGTGGGCAAGGCCTGGACAGGGCCTGCATGGGAGATGAGGCCAGGGCCACTGAGGGGTCTCCGATGAGGAGATGGGTCAGTCTGGCTGACACCAAGAGGGCAGGGCTTTCCAGCAAGACCCTGGTTTGTCTCATGGCTGCTTGTGCTGTAGGCTCTGAGGGACCCAGGCTCGGGGCTCTGTCCCTCCACTGGACTCCTGGGTTTGGAGGGTCACAGGCATGTGCTGGGCTGCCCATCATGGGCCTCACACCACATCACACCATAGAGACAGTGACTTCAGGGCTCTAGGACTGCCCTCGAATGACATCCATGGCCCAGGAGATGGGGCTGGTGCTTGGCACCCAGGCCGCCCTTTCTTTAGGCAGTGAGGGGCCCACACAGAACCTGGGCACAGCGGTCACTTGAGCAGGGGCACAGTTGGGTGGGGTGAGGGCTGGGGCAACCCTGAAGGGCCTGGGCAGAGGTGGGGAGACAGCTGGGTTGGGTCTCCTGCGGCAGGTAGGGGAGAGTTGAGACTTGGGGGCTGCCCTGGAGAAGGGGGCCACCCTAGAACCCCAAGGGCTGGGGCGGCCGGCCAAGGTTTCTGCTGGGAGGGGCCTGTGGTCAGTGGCCGGTTCTGGCCTTGTTGCTGTTGCTTCTGGGCTGGCACCCAGCACTCTATCCATTCTGTGACTCCTTCCTTGGGCACAGTGCGACGTCTATGTGCAGAGGTGGGTTCGCTGGGAATTCCCACCCTCGTACTATTCAGGAGGAAGTACGAGAGCCTCAGCACCAGAGTGGGGAGGTGCTCCTGGCAGCAGGACCAGCATGTGCAAAGGCCCTGGGGCCAGAGGGAACCATGGTTATTGGGCTGTGGGTGTGGGAGGTTGGAGCCAGACCCTAGTGGGAAGCAGAAGGCAAGGATATCCGATACGTCTTAGGACTGGGTGTGTGTGGCACAGTAGTCACTGGCCGTGTCTTGCAGTGTAGACGCTGGGCACAGCCACAAGCCTGTCCTCTGTGGCCGAGGGCAGGGGCAGCTATGGCTGGGGTTGACCTGTGGTGGGCTGGGTCAGAGACCCTGCAGGGAGCAGGTGCTCGGCCAATTGCTGTGGCTACCTCCTGTTGGGCCCCCTCCTGCAGAAATGTCCAGGCAGGTTCTCAGGGGCAGACACTGGGATGAAGTTTGGGGTGCAGAATGTGTGCTGGGATCCACTCCTGGGAAAAAAATGGGAAAACACAGGACGGATGGGGGAGCTCCAGGTGGCAGGGACAGTTGAGTGACCCATGTGTGCCAGCTGTGCATGGACCCGACGCAACTGCCCTGCAGGGAGGCCCAGGGGGGGTTGGCGCTGGTTGGGGCTGCCCCTGCAGGAGCTGATAGTGAGCGCCATTTGCCGCTCCCCCACCATCTTCTGCTGCTGTCTGGGCCGGCCTGACCCAGCCCACCTCACTCAGTCTCACCAGCCCACGACAGCAACAGGACATCGGAAAGGGGCAGCTTTTATTCTCCTTCACGTGAAAGAATAGGGGCTGCATCTCCTAAGCCAGAAATGGCGGCCCCATGAGTTCCTCCCTGTGGTGGCTTCAGAGACACCGGTTGGCATCGACAGTGCATCCTGGCCCCAGTGGAAGGAGCCATGGGGCCTCCATGCCCACCTGGATCCCAGCTTCCATGAGGACTCGCGGATGCCCGCAGGGCCTGCCCGTTGAGTGCAGGGGGCAGTGGGTGACACTGGGCCCAGTTGTTCTCAGGCCGAGGGGTTACAGACTGGTCCCGGGTTGTGGCTGGTGCTGAGAGCCCCCAGGTTAGGAGCCACACTGCCTAGGCTGGACCTGCGCCTCCCCCCCCGGCCAGGCTCACCAAGCCCAGTGCCTCCGTGACACCAGCCTCAGACAGAGGAGCCCATGTGGGCAGGAAGGGTGAGGTTGGGGAATGTCAGCCCCCTCTCCACTGTCTCTGGGGATTCAGTTTGGGGGGTGGGTCTGCAGGGCCGGGCACGAGATCAGGAAGCAGGAGCAGTGAGACACTCTGCACCCAAGCCTGTGACTGTGGGGAAATGGGTCCAGAAGGACCAAGGGCAGGTGCATCACCACACACTATATGGAGGCTGGTGGAGCCCAGTGGCTGCCTGGGCAGGGTCATCAGCAGGGATGATATCAATGGACAACTCAAGGAAAGAGCAGAGCTGGCAGGACACAGGAGTAAAAAGCTGGCTGGCCCCATCCACTGTGGGCTCCACCCTCTCCCTGGCAGCACCCTCCTAACTAGCATGGGGAGGGCTGGATGGGAAAGGCCTGCCTTGGCACGTGGGAGTGTTGCCATCTGTACCATGTGCCTGCCACTGGCATTTGGAGGTGAGAAGAGAGTTCTCCTGAAGCCCCAGCCAGAGCTGGACCCTCAGGGCTCCTCCAACAGCTCTGGGGGGTGGTCACAATAGCCCAACCCCCATCCCTTTGCCTTCACGGTCAGAGGCTCTTTGTCCCTGGTGGCAGCTGCTGCCTGGCTCTAGCCAAAGCAGGTGCCACCATCTGCAGAAGAAAAGAAGTCTGCTGACTGACATTTGATGACCATCATCACATAGCATTACTATGCGTGCGGCCCTCGGAGCAGCCAGGGGCAGGATCCCTGTTTCTCAGTCTTCCTGTCTATAATGGGGGGGTATCTAACCCACCGGGCTGTCTTGAGGTAAAGAGGGTTCCTGTGAGTGCTTAGACTAGGACCTGGCACACAGTGTTCAGAGAAAGAGCCACAGCATCAATATTCATGGCACCTTCACTCCTGGAAAGAGCCAAACTTGTTTGTTTGTTGGCAAAGCCAGGTCTGTGGGAATAGGGTCCTGGGTCCCCAGTGCAGGAGGCATTCGGTGAGTGGATACCATAAAGGAGGGAATTGTGTCATAAAAGACTTTAAAGGTTTCCTGCGCGAAGCAGGGAGGTCAACAAACCCTTTCCCCAAACGCACCTGTAAACCTGGACAGAACAGTCAGAAATGGCCATTTCAGCTTTCTAAAACACAAGCAAAGGTAAACAAGAAGTATTTATTCATCAAAGAGCTGACATTGTAGCCCCAGCTACTTGGGAGGCTGAAGCAGGAGAATCTCTTGAGCCCAGGACGTGGAGGCTGTGATCATGCCCCGGCACTCCAACCTGGGCAACAGAATGAGACCCTGTCTCAAAACAAAAACAAACAAGCAAAAAAACAGAAAGCTGAACTTTGCGATAAAAGCCCAAATTACTCCACATAAAAGAGCCAGGAGTTTCAAGCCGTGGGAAACAACAGCCAACACTGACAGAGATGATGCATGCCAAGATGACCCGCCCACCTTGGAAGCAGCTATGGCACAAAGGCACCAGCAAGCAGTCGTGAGCATCCTTCACCAAGTGATGGAGAGGAGGCATGTGGCAAAATCAGCATGCCTTCACGGTGTGCATCTCAGCCAGGTGGGGACAGGAAGCGCTTCTGTCCAACAGAGAGCAGTGATGAGGCATAGATTGCCAGTGCTGCACAGAAGCAGGAGACAGAAACTTCTCCCCCAGGACTGGGAGCAGGCACTGTTATTCCACATCAACTGCAAGTCTTAGCCAGTAATACAAAGCAAGAATAACAATAAAAGGCCGGGTGCAGTGACTTACACCAGTATTCCCAGCACATTGGGAGGTCAAGATGAAAGGATCACTTGAGCCCAGGAGTTCAAGACCAGCCAGGGCAACACAGTAAGACCTCGTGTCTATGAAATTTTTTGAAAAATTAGCCGGGCATGGTGGTGCACACCTGTCATCCCGCTATTCAGGAAGCTGAGGCAGAAGGATCACTTGAACCCAGGACGTTAAGGCTGTGGTGAGCTGTGATCATGCCACTGCACTCCAGCCTAGGTGACAGCGTTAGACCCCCAACTCAAAAAATTTTAACAAATTAGGGGCCTACAGGTTGAAAATGAAGAAATAAAATTGTCCTGATTCACAGACAACACTATTGTCTATGTAGAAAATCCCAAGTCTGCAAAAAAGCTGAGTGAAGAAGTGGGGTTTGCAGGACTGCAAGACACGTCCACACACATGTCTGCAGGATGCCTGTGTGCTAGTAATGCACAGTCACACACATGTCCATGGCAGGCCTGTGTATCGGCAACATAGTCACACACACGTGCACAGCATGCCTGTGTGCCAGCGAGGCACAGTTACATGCATGTCCACAGCGTGCCCATGTACAGCGACACCCAGTCACACATATCCACAGCGTGCCTGTGTACCAGTGAGGCACAGTCACACACATGTCCATGGTGTGCCAGTGTACCAGCAACACACAGTCACACGCATGTCCATGGTACGCCTTTGTACCAGCAACGCACAGTTAGAAGTAGCAACTTTGGAAATGAAATGCTAATGAAGGTAACCAAGGAAGACCTGAGTAAGTGGGAGACTGCTGCGTTTGGGGTGGGGGACACAGCCCCTCCAAGCTGCTGCTTTTCGCAATGCTGGCTCTGTGCCTATCAGGCAGCAAGCCTACTGCTTGGAGACATTTGCAAATCACATGTCTGACAAAGGACTTGGAACCGCATACATAAGGAACTCTAAAACTCAGCACTGAAAAGTAAACAACTCAATTTAAAAATGAGCCAAGGATTTGAATAGACATTTCTCCAAAGGTGACACGTAACCAGCCAGGGCACACATGAAAACATACTCAGCCTCGTGAGTCACTAGGGAGATGCAAGGCAAAACCACAGTGAGATGCCACTGCACACCAGCTAGAGTAACTCTTGTCCAAACAACAGGCAAGAAACACTGGCGAGGAGGTGGAGAAATGGAAGCCCTGCTCTCTACTGTTGGGGACGTGGAATGGTGTAACCACTTTGGAAAACATTTTGGCAGTTTCTCAAAAGGCTAACTATAGTCACGGGACCCAGTAATGTTGCTCTTCGATATCTACCCAGTATAAATGAAAACATGTGTCCACACAAAAAACTTACATGTCCAGAGAAGCATTATGCGTATTAGCTAAGAAGTGAAAGCAGCCCAAATGTCCATCAGTGGATGGATGGATAAACAAATGTGTTCTGTCCACACAATGGAGTATAATTTGGCAATGAGAAAGAAGGACCCATCAATACCTGCCACCATGTGGGTACACCTCAGAAGCATGCTGAGTGAAAACACCAGCACGAGAGGCATACAGTATGCAATTTCATTTACATGATATTTACAGAAAATGTCCAGAACGGGCAAGTGCGTAGAAACAGAAGGTAGTAGGTTCATGGTTGCCAGGCTTGGCTGGGGGTAGGAGAGGAACAGAGAATGATTGCAAGCTGTTAGAAGGATTCTTCTTGGGATGATGACAATGTTCTAATGTTAAATTATGGTGATGATGGCATAACCCTGTAGACATGCTAGGAGCCACTGCATTGTACACTTTAAAATTTCTTTTTTTTTTTTTAGAGATGGGGTCTCACTCTGTCACCCAGGATGAAGTCCAGTGGCACAATCACAGCTCACTGCAACCTCGAACTCCTGGACTCAGGGAATCCTCCTGCCTTAGCCTCCTGAGTAGCTGGAACCACAGGTGTGTGCAACCACGCCTAGCTAATTTATTTTTATTTTTTGTAGAGATGGAGTCTCATTACATTGTCCAGGCTGATCTCAAATTCCTGGGCTCAAGCAATCCTCCCACCTTGGCCTCCCAAAGTGCTGGGATTACAGGCATGAGCCATGGTGCCTGGCCACATTATATACTTTAAATGGATGAACTTTATGGAATGTAAATGATACCTCAATAGAGCTGGTTGCTGGGCTTTTTGTTGTTGTTGTTGCTGTTTGTTTTGTTTTTGAGTCAGAGTCTTACTTTGTCCTAGGCTGGATTGCAGTGGCACACTCACGGCCACCACAAACTCGACCTGCTAGGCTCAGGTGATCCTTCTGTTTCAGCCTTTCAAGTAGCTGAAACTACAGGTATGCACCACCATGCCTGGCTAACTTTTGATTTATTGTAGAAACAAGGTCTCACCATGTTGCTCAGGCTGGTCTCGAACCCCTGGGCTCTTGTCTCCTCCCAAAGGATTGAGATTACAGGCATGAGCCACCACACCCGGCTAGAGCTGTTGTTTTGTTTTGTTTAATATGTGGAGTATGGCCAGGCTCGGTGGCTCAGCCTGTAATCCCAGCACTTTGGGAGGTCAAGGCTAGTGGATTGTCTGAGTTCATGTGTTCGAGACAAGCCTCGGCAACTTGGCAAGACCTCATCTCTACAATAAATAAATAAAAAATTAGCCAGGCATGGTAGCACGCACCTGTAGTTCCAGCTACTTGGAAGGCTGAAGTGGAAAGATCGCCGGAGCCCAGCAGGTTGACGCTGGGGTGGCCATGAGTGTGCCACTGCACTCCAGTCTGGGCAACAAAATGAGACTCCAACTCAAAAAATATTTATATGTGGGGTACAATTCAGGGTTAGGTATGCAAGTTTTCATCATGCAGGTACCTTTGTTGATGAGGTGTGCACCCCCCTTCCCTGGCAGTTTCCCCTTACTGCCAATCCCTTTCTTGTAGTATTATGATAGTTGTTCAAGCCCACTTATGAATGAGGACATGTGCTACTCAGTTCTTTGTTTCTGTGATAGGTCACTGAGTATTATAGACTCTAAATCCATCCAAATTGCTGTGAAGACCGTAATTTTGTACTTCTTTATGTCTACGTAATATTCCCTCGTGTGTATGTACCACATTTTTTTTATTCATTCCTACAGTTGGTTCCATGTTTTTGCTACGGTAAATAATGCTGCAATAAACATGTGTGTGCAGGTATGTTTTTTAATAGAGTGATTTGAGTTCCTCCGTGTATATTTCCAGTAGGGGGATTGCGAGGTCGTATGGAAGGTCGATTTTTAGATCTTTTAGGAATCACCACACTGTTTTCCACAGAGGCTGTACTAGTTTGCACTCCCACTAACTGTGTAGAAGTATTCCCTTTTTGCTGCATCCTCTCCAACATCTGTTGTTTTTTGAGTTATTGATAATGGCCATCCTGACTGGAATTAGGTGATATCTCAGTGTGATTTTAATTTGCATTTCTTTGGTGACTAGTGAGGCTGAGCATTTTTTCATGTATCTGTTGGCTGCTTGTATGTCTTCTTTTTTTTTGAGTTGGAGTCTCACTCTGTCGCCCAGGCTGGAGTGCAGTGGCACACTCACGGTTACCTCAGCTTCAACCTGTTGGGCTCCAGTGATCCTTCCATCTCAGTCTTCCAAGTAGCTGGAACTACAGATGTGCACAACCATGCACGGCTAATTTTTTTATTATTATTACTTATCATAGAGACGAGGTCTTGCCAAGTTGCCCGGGGTGGTCTCGAACCCATGGGCTCAGGCAATCCACTCTCCTTGGCCTCCCAAAGTGCTGGGATTACAGGCTGAACCACCAAGCCCAGCCTCATATGTCTTCTTTTGAGAAGTGTCTATTCATATATTTTACCCACTTTGTAATGGGGCTGTTTGTTTTTTTATTCTCGGCATGTTTGAATTCCTTGTAGATCCTAGATGTTAGACCTTTGTCAGATATACAGTTGGCAAATATTTTTTCCCAATCTGTGGGCTGTCTCTCCATAGAGCTGTTTTTAAGAAAAGATACAGGACTTCCACAGGAACTTCAGTCAAGATGATGTACTGGTCAGCACAGGAAAATCCCTTCTACAACATGAGCCATTAGGGAAATGCAAGTTAAAGCCACCATGACTTTGGGAGGCTGAGGTGAGTGGATTGCCTGAGCCCGCGGGTTTGAGACCCGCCTGGGCAACTTGGCGAGACCTCATCTCTACAATAAACCAAAAATTAGCTGGGCGTGGTAGTGTGTGCCTGTAGTTCCAGCTACTTGGAAGGCTGAGGCAGAAGGATAGCCAGAGCCCAGCAGGTCGAGGCTGCGGTGGCCGGAAGTGGCCAGCGCACTCTAGTCTGGGTGACAGAGTGAGACTACAACTCAAAAAAAAAAAAAAGCCACCATGAGATGTCACCACACACCTGTTAGAGCAGCTGAATCATTCCAAACATATCCAAGACCAGGTGGTATTGGCCATAGAACCCTGGGGCCCTGCATGAAGACCACCCAGCCACTCTGGGATCAGTGTGGTAGTTCCCTAAAAAGTAAAACATAGCCAGGCTCGGTGGCTCAGCCTGTAATCCCGCGCCTTTGGGAGGCTGAGGTGAGTGGATTGCCTGAGCCCGCGGGTTCGAGACCCGCCTGGGCAGCGAGACCTCATCTCTACAATAAATCAAAAAATCAGCCGGGCGTGGTAGCGCATGCCTGTAATTCCGGCTACTCGGAAGGCTGAGGCGGAAGGATCGCCGGAGCCCAGCAGGTCGAGGCTGCGGTGGCCGGGAGCGGCCACTGCACTCCAGTCTGGGTGACAGAGTGAGACTCCAACTCAAAAAAACAACAAAAAAAGGTAAAGCATACACCTGCCATTGACCCAGAGCACCATGCCTGGACATCTCACACTTGTGTTTACACAAAAGGTTGTACACAAATGTCTATGGTGGCTTTATTCATCAGTACCCAACTAGAGACCCCTATGTCCTTCCGTGGGTGGATGGAGAAACAGATGGGCTCATCAGGCGGGCCTCCGCTTGAGGCAGGAAGGGACGCGCCTCTGACATACGAAACGGCCTGGGTGGATCCCAGTGGCGTCACACAGAGCGGAGAAGTCAGACCCCAGGAGTGATGCCCGTGTGTCCTGTGACTCATCCCTCGTTCCCTGGAGAACAAGCGAGCTCCCTGGGGCATGAGAAGAGTTGTGGAGGGAGCACAGGGAGCAATGCGGGCCCTTGCTGGGTGGCAGTGATCTGCACATGTGGACAGGCAGGGGCTGGACACCTTCCAGAAAAGCCCATGATAACTTACTCCATGATCATTCAAAACATAAAGATAGGTAAAGAAGTGACTTTAAAAGCACTACCATTATAGTAAACATGGACCCAGGCAGGAATTGTCAATGAGGTTGGGTACAGTGGTTCATGCCTGTCACCCCAGCACTCAGGGAGGTTGGAGCGGGAGGATTGCTTGAGCCCGGGAGTTCACAACCAGCTTGGGCAACATAGCAAGACCTCATCTGTAAAAGAAATTTAAAAATTAGCAGGGCTCGGTGGCTCAGCCTGTAATCCCGTGCTTGGAGGCTGAGGTGAGTGGATTGCCTGAGCCCGTGGGTTCGAGACCCACCTGGGCAACTTGGGGAGACCTCATCTCTACAATAAACCAAAAACTAGCCAGGCATGGTAGCGCGGGCCTGTAGTTCCAGCAACTTGGAATGCTGAGGCAGAAGGATCGCTGGAGCCCAGCAGGTTGAGGCTGCGGTGGCCGGGAGCGGCCACTGCACTCCAGTCTGGGTGACAGAGTGAGACTCCAACTCAAAAAAAAAAAAAAAAATTAGCAGGCATCAGTAGTTCCAGCTACTCAGAGGCTGAGGTGGAAGGATCACCTGAGCCTAGGAGGTCAGGGCTATGGTGAGCTGCGATCATGCCACTGGGGTCAGAGTGAGATCCCTACTCAAAAACAAACAAACACACAGGAAAGGAATTGTTGGTTGAGAGAAGGATTTTGACGAGGACCAGGACAAACCCAAGGCACGTCCTTGTTGATAGCTCATTCATTGCAAAGGAAAAGATGATGGCTTTCCTGTGAGAAACATCACTAGACATACAACCTACAGTCAAGGAGAAAAGCCAACTGTCAGTTAATTTTCTCCCAGCTGCAGCAAATTCACACTTCATTGCCTGCCTTGAAGACATGGGTCTTGCCTGGCATGGCAGCTCATGAGACACGTGGATGCCACTTCAGCTGGATGATCTGGGGTGAGGCCGCTGCAGGTGACAGCTGGTGTTGGAGCTTCCAACATCCGATGTGTCATGAAGGATGCATGGGCCCTGGGCTGCTCCTGAGAAAAGCACAGCCAAACCTGCTCGTGCAGAACACCGGGAAAGATCCCACAGAGGGACAATCTACAATGTGGCTGGCTCACGCTCTTTAAAGTGGCAGTGTCACACAAGATTTTGAAAAAGACTGAGGAATGACCGGCCTGGCATCATAGCAAGATCCTATCCCTAAAAAAATTTTTAAAATCAACTGGGCTTGCTTGCACATGCCTGTAGTCCCAGCTACTCAGGAGGCTGGGGTGGGAGGATCACTTGGAGGCTAGAGTGAGCTCTGATGGCACCACTGTACTCCAGCCTGAGCAACAGAGACCCATTCTCCAAATAAACAGATAGATGATAGATAAAAGGCCAAGGAACTGTTTCAGATTAGGGGATGCTAGATCCTTGACTGGTAAATCCCCATGGTCCTTGTTGAGAGGCAACGGCTGAGATGGGCAGCTGGGGCAGCTGGCCTGTGGCCTGGCGGGGAGGGACATTCCCCACCGGAAGCACCCACAGAAGCCCTGAGGACTGAAGGAGGGGTGTGTGCAACCCTTCTCACATGGTTCAGATAAAGAATACATGCTCGTATACACACACAGGAAGAGTAACAGCAGATGGGGCAAAGGCTGGTAACCCTCAGCATGGCCAGCAGCACGGGCAAGTTCTTGGCACTGTTCCTGCCATGTCCTGTATTTGGAATTATTTCAGTATCAAAGCAACTTGTGTGGACTCTGCTTCCTGTCATGCAGGGGCAGCTGTTGCCAGGTGGCCCCTCCACAGGTAACAAGGAAACTGGACAGAACTCAAGGGCAGCTGTCTCCAGGGGGCGGGTGTGGAGCGCGAGGTGCAGGTGTGGAGCACGAGGTAGGGAGATCCGAGGAAACATGGAGGCACCAGTGCCTGCCACTCCCTGGCTGTCTCGACGGTGCTGCCGCTAAGAGACAGAGGCTGGTGTGGAGGGGCTCATGTGAGCGGTATGTGGGGTGAGGTTGTGCTGTGCAGGGTGGGGCAGAGGCCTGCAGAGGATGGTCCCTGTGGGCTGTTATCTGTGGCGCACAACGAGTCACCTCAAACACAATGACTGTCAAACACTTGCATCTGTCAAGAAAGGAAGGAAGGAAGGAAGGAAGGAAGGAAGGAAGGAAGGAAGGAAGGAAGGAAGGAAGGAAGGAAGGAAAAAGGATCTGTCCAATGCACAGGAGAAAAGCTTAGAGTAATCCTGCCATTGTTGAACAGCTATTGAACATTGGAGTCACAGCCAAGAGACCAGAAACTGACAACTGGCATACTGCTCATACCCCATGGCTCAAAAATATGCCTGGTGTACAGTGAATAATCTGCAAGAGATGTGAACACAGGACGTGCACAGAAGTGTTCCTGCAGCAGCCAGAGCCTGAAGTGGAATACTACTCAGCAACAAAAACTGGACGGTGCTGATGGATCCCACGGACATCACGGTGTGTGAAGAAGCCAGATGAGAGAATGCACTCACAGAAAGCTTAAAAACATGGTAAACCAGTTGGGCTGGGTGACTCAGCCTGTAATCCAGCGCTTTGGGAGGCTGAGGTGAGTGGATTGCCTGAGCCCATGGGTTTGAGACCCACCTGGGCAACTTGGCGAGACCTCATCTCTACAATAAATCAAAAATTAGCCGGGCATGATAGCGCGCGCCTGTAGTTCCAGCTACTTGGAAGGCTGAGATGGAAGGATTGCTGGAGCCTAGCAGGTCGAGGCTGCAGTGGCCGCTCCCGGCCACTGCACTCCAGTTTGGGTGACAGAGTGAGACTCAAACTCAAACAAAACAAAACAAAACAAAAACATGGTGAACCACACCATGGTGTGGTCGGGAGGTGGTCACCTCGAGGGGTGCCTGTGAGCCAGGCGGGGGGTGGGGGTGGGAGTGCTCAGATTCCTGGCCTGGGTGCATTCACTTTAACAGCTCCTCAGGCTCACTTGTGACAGGTACATTTTCTTCCAAGTGTGCTCAGAAACAAATGTTGAAAAAGGGCAGATGTCCTCCTCGGTGTGGTCCTGGTCCTCCCTTGCTGTGGCCAGCCTCCGTGTTCTGCAGTGTGGGCAGGTCCTCCTGGGGCGAGGGAGCCTTCAAGTCTCTGCTGTGGATGGAGAGAGGGTGATGGGTGCAGCCTTGGGTGAGAGTCTCGACTGCCCGTGGAGGGAGCGCTATCCAGAGGGTGGCATAGGACCTCCCAGCGCTATCCAGAGGGTGATATAAGACCTCCCAGCTGCTCATGGGTGCCAGCATTCCCAGGGCAGTTCCCCTCTTTGAGACCTCCAGCCAGAACCTGGTGTCAGGTGCGTGGGAAGCAGATGGGGCCTGGGGCAGAGTGCTGGCGGGACTCTGCTTCCAGTGAACCCTGGAGGGGGACTGACCACAGACTGGGGTCCTCCATTCTCAACTGGACCTGCTGCAGGAAGAGAAGACATCCTTGACGTCCCCCCTCCCCACTTCCCTTGGGTCCAGAGGAGGCTGGCTGTGGGGGCAGTGGCCCACAGACCCTCCCAGGCTCTGCCCTCTATCTCTGGGCACTGGAGGGTACAGCACCCCTGCTCCAATGCACGAGTAGCCCCTTCTTGGGTCTGAGAGGCTGACCCCTCCCCCATTCCTCCCTGCCTCCTGCAGCCTCCCAGCCTGCAATGGGCTGAAAGGTGGGGGAAGCTGCAGCTGGAAGCTCAGAAGTCTAGAGAGTGTAGTTAGTGACCAGGGTGTGTGCTCACTGACCTCAGCAGTGGGTGATGGGCTCCTGGGCAGGAGGGCCTGGGGAGGGAGGAGAGGACCTGGAGGAAGGGAGTCAGGGAGCAATGGGGGAGCTGGGGGGAGGGAAGGAGAACCCTAGAAAGGACAGAGGGGCCTGAGAGGGGGAGCACATCTAGCAGGAGGGAGGGGCCTGGGCAGAGGGAGGAGCCTGGGCAGAGGGAGAGCCCTGGGCAAGAGGAGACAGGGTCTTCCTGGGCAGGAGGGAGGGTCCTGGGCAGGAGGGAGGGGCCTGTGTGAAGGGAGGAGCCTGGGAAGAAGGGAGGGTCCTGGAAGGGAGAGGCCTGGGTGGTGGGAGGGGCCTTCATGTGCCCAGTTTCTCACCAAGGCAACATTTCTTCCGCAACTGCAGGTGGCCCCACGTTGGAGGAGCAGGCTGCCGTTCCCCCTATCTGAGGGCTTGCACCCTCTCTGGGCTTCCCTGCAGGACTCTGGCCCTCCTACCCACTGTGTTGGAGGGAGGAGCATTTGGGCCCGGCTGGCCCCTGGTCTGACTGGCCTATGCTGTACATTCCCTGCCCAACCCGGCCTCTTTAATTTAGGGGGACACGACCTTGCTTTTCCAAGGGAGGCTCCAGAGGCAGGCTGTGAAGACCACGTCCTTTGATGCTCCAGGGTCTGCTCTGTCCCCAGGTGTCAGGGGAGGACCTTGTCCTGGTGGCCGCCAGGACCTGCAGCCCAGGTTACTGACTCACTCCCCGTGTACTCTGGGTAGGGGCAGCTGGGGGCTCAAGGGCAGGGTTGAGGTTGTCTTGAGATCCCTGAGGCTAGAGGGCCCGTTTCAGCCTGGTTCCCTCTGCCCCCTGCCCCCACCCTGTCTGCTTGAGGCCAGCCTCCACCTGTCAGGGGCCGTAGCCGCGGGGTGCTGGGCAGCGCCCAGGCACATGCACAGGTGGTTAGTTATGTACTGGCAGCTATTATTAACCCGGCAGTGACGTCACCGGCAGCCAATGGGAAGCAGGTTTATTTCCAGGGCTGACAGCTTGATAACAGTTAATTTTAGCTGGGTCTTCTTTCCTGAGGCGTGTGAAACCGTACCCGGTCAAAGAAAGGGTTGCCTGTGTCTCCCCAAACAGCTAGCAATGGGTCCTGGGGTCTCCGGGAGGGGTGAGGGGGGTGGGCCTGTTCCCCAGAAGAGTCCTGATTGGCCAGTGCCCTCTCCATCCTCGCCATCCCTCCCCATCTTGGCTGTTAAGGGGGCTACTGTGACCAGTGACTCAGACGTGGTAGGAGGGCTGTAGATGGGCCAAGGCCTGACCTGGGGGGAGGCCCCAGGCTTCTGTATGGAAGTCAAACTGACCTGGCTCAGGCCTTCAAGCCACCTGCTTGTTGTGTGACCTCGGGCAGGATGCTTAGCCTATCTGTGCCCAGGTGCCTCATCGGTTCTCGGGGGCCTCCAGCATCATAGTTCCCACCCTGGCGCATGGCAACTGGGGCTGTCAGGGTGTATTACATGAAGTAGTACTTTAGCAGTTGCGAGGTATTATTCAGTAGTTGACTTAGTCCATTTGTGCTGCTATAACAGAATTCCTGAGATTGGGTCACTTATGAAGAACAGAAACTGATTTCTCTTTCTCACAGTTCTAGAGATTGGAATGTCCAAGCTCAACGTGGCAGCATCCAGTGAGGCTGGATGGGGGAAGAGAGAGAGGAAGGAGGGGAGGGAGAGGGAAGGAGGAGAGAGAGAGAGGAGAGAAAGAAAGAGAGGGCGAGAGAGATGGGGGAGAGAGGAGAGAAAGAAAGGAGGGGAAAGAGAGGAGAAAGAGAGAGAGACAGAGGAAAGAGGGAGAAGAGAGAGAGGAGAGAGAGATGGGGGAGAGAGAAGAGAGACAGAGAGATAGGGAGAGGAGAGAAAGAGGAAAGAGAGAGAGGGGGCCGGGCTCGGTGGCTCAGCCTGTAATCCCAGCACTTTGGGAGGCCAAGGAGAGTGGATGGCCTGAGCCTGCTGGTTTGAGACCAGCCCTGGCAACTTGGCGAGAGCATGTCTCTACAATAAATAAAAAAAATTAGCTGGGCGTGGTAGCGCACACCCATAGTTCCAGCTACTTGGAAGGCTGAGGTGGGGATTGCCAGAGCCCAGCAGATCAACTCTAGGGTGGCCGTGAGTGTGCCACTGCACCCCAGCCTGGACGACAGAGTGAGACTCCAGTTCAAAAGAGAGAGAGAGAGAGAGAGAGAGAGAGAGAACAGAGAGAGTGGAAAGAGAGAGGAGGACACACAGAGAAAGGGGACACAGAGAGGGGACAGAGAGAGAGGAGCACAGAGAGAGGGGGGGCACAGAGAGAGAGGGGACGGGGGAACTCAGAGAAAGGGGACATAGAGAGGGGACAGAGAGAGAGGGGGAACACAGAGAGGGGACATAGAGAGAGGGGACAGAGAGGGGGGACACAGAGGGGGACAGAGAGAGGGGACAGAGAAAGGGGGGTCAGAGAGAGGGGACACAGAGAGGGGACACAGAAAGGAGGGGACAGAGAGAGGGGGACACAGAGAGGGGACAGAGAGAGGGGACAGAGAGAGAGGGGACACACAGAGAGAGGGGGACAAAGAGAGGGAACAGAGAGAGGGGGATCAAAGAGAGGGGACACAGAGAGAGGGGACACAGAAAGGAGGGGATAGAGAGAGAGGGGGATACAGAGAGGACAGAGGGAGAGGAGACAGAAAGAAAGGGGGACAGAGAGAGAGGGAGAGACAGAGACAGAGAGAGAGAGACATAGAGAGGGGGAAGAGAGGAAGAGGGAGAGAGAGGGAGGGGAGGGGGAGGAGGACGGGGACGGGGAGGGAGGAGAGGAGGAAGAAAGGAGGGGGAGAGTTGTGTTTCCCACTGGTGAGTTTGGGGAAAATGTTGGGACCACAGCCGCAGTTATTGAGGGGGTGCCTGTCTGGTGGTCAGTGGTCATCTGTGCTGCACAGCAGCAGCTGCAGGAACTGCTATCTGCTACTCAGCATCACTGTCTTATACTCTCTGTGTCTGCATGTCTCCAGATGCTGCGTTGCTAGCTCCCAGGGCCCTGAAGGGCAGCAGCACAGTAGACTGAGAGCACCTTGATGATAGGATACCCCTTGGACAAGTGCTGGACACCCTTCGCCAGGGTCAGCACACAGGCCCTGGAGGAGGACGCCACCTCCCACTGTCAGGGCCACTATGAATGGCACAGGCTCCCCTGGCACAGGCTTCATCTGCTAACTGCTGTTGGGGGGCTGGGAGCCATAGGCGTGGGGTATGCTTGATAAAGGGTCCTGGGTATTGGGGGTCTGTGGGGAAGTGGAGGGCGGGCATCCTCAGGGACCCTAGCCCCCACCTCCTCTGTCTGACCCACCCCAGCCTGGGCCAATCACAGCATCAGCAGTAAGCCAGGCTCCGGAATCCCAGTCTAACCTTCAGGCTCCAAGGGAGGTATTAAATATAGGGACCAGCTGGGTGCGGGTGGGCTGGGCTTTGCCTTCTTGCCAGGCGTTTATTTTTAATTCCTGGCTCCCGTTTGATGGCATCAGTCACATGGGGAGGTGCTGGGTCATCTGGGAGGCTTTTCCCATTCCCCTCCTGCCTGTGGCCCAGCCCAGGCCTTAGGAGTCCCTGGTTCCCATGGGACAGACAGAGGGACAGGTCAGTCCCTGCCCAGGAGAATCCCCATGGGCTGGGGAGAACTGCGTGGCCCCCAGCCACCATCCCCCTTTCCTTCCGCCTCACACCTGTAAGCTGGTTGCTGGGGGGCCCATCTCTGGGGGAATCCCAGAGGGTTTCATCCCAGAGACTGTGCTGGCCTCCACCTGGGGCGTCCCAGGTCTAGACCCAGCAGGAACAGGTGAGGGAGCTGGTCTCACCACATGTCCCAAGACCCCGCTGGTGCCTGCCCAAGTTGCCCACCTGTACTTAGGAGGCTCCAGTCAGAGGGGAGACCCATGGATCACCTGGATCACCTGCGTGAGGGACCAGTTCTTGGGGTCTTGGGAAGAAACCCCTGAATTTGGTCCTCACAACACATTTGCCATTGCTTGGGTCTGGGCCCTTCTTGGTGGCTGTCTTCGTCTGCCAGGATCCTCAGGGTCTCCCCCCACTTTCCTACAGTGCATGACTCCTTGGCGGGACAACAGCAAGGCACTGGGGTGTAACTAGAGGGGGGAGCTGGGGTACAGCTGGGGAGCCGGGCCAGAGGCCTGGAACGGTTTGGATCTGACTTATCTCTTTGGTCACTCATGAGTGCACCCAATGGCGTCCCCCGAACATGTCAGTGGGCTCTGGGGTAAGCCCCCAGCAGGTCCTGCACCCATGGGGCCAGGGTGGAGAAAGTTCCTTCCAGGGCCTCGAGGGAGGGTGGATCTGGGCTGGACCTGCCGTCCGCGGCCCAGGAGGACGGCCCGTGGGGACAGGGCCTGGGAAAACGCCGATTCTGGGATCCTACACAGAGGGCCCTGTACCCACCGCTGCAACCAGGGCGACCGCCCCCAAACCGAGCTGGGTTCTCTCATTGTGCCTTAGTCGAGCAGGGCCAGGTGAGGGCTGCTGGGAGGCGCAGGCAGCGACGGGCCCAGATCTCTCCCAGGCTGGCCTCTGGGGGCCGCTGACCTGGCACTGGACCCATGGCCACCCCTTCCCCCGCGGGTTCCCTGTGCCGACGTTTCCTCCGTCCCTGGGGACCGCTCGCTCCCGCTCCCCTGCCCCAGCGGCTGTCTGGGATAGCGCAGCCTGAGCGCCCTTGTCTCCTGCGCCTTTCTCCGTCTCCTCCGCTCTGCCCCTCCCTTCCTGTCCTCCCCCGCCGCCTGTTTTCCTTTCCCACCCGCCTCCCGCGCCTTTGTGGCTCGCTCCCGGCCGCGTCCTCGCGCGTCCCCGCCCGCGCGCCCGTGGGCCCCGCGCCCCCGCAGCCGCGCGCGCCCGCGCCCCGCCCGCCCGCGCGCCGGTACCGCATTGGCGTGCTGCAGGGGCGCCGTGCACTGCGCCCGCGCCGTCGAGAGGCGGACCCCCTCCCGGAGAGATAAAACCGCGGCGCCGGCGCCCCAGTCCCTCTGCTGAGACCTCGGCTCGGTAAGCGCGCGGCTGCGGGTCCGCGCCCGCCCGGCTTTGCGCAGAGGGACCCCCGGGGCCGCTTCTGGGGCGAAGGGGACGGGCCTCGGCGCCCCTCGAGGCCTCCCGCTGGGCTTGGGGCGCCGGCCGCCGGCCCCGGGCCCCACGCCCCGCACCGGTGGGTCCCGCGGGCACCGGCGGCGCTTGTTTACGCGGCGGGAGCGGCGCCCGGGCCCTGGGGGCAGCGATCTCCCGTGACCGTGACCTTGGGGCCTGGGAGTTGGAGCAGGGTCGTTGGAGCCGGAGACTGGTGGGGGTTGGCCTGGGGGATGCGGGGCATTCGGCCTGAGGAGGGCGAGGGGGATGGGGAGATTGGAGGACCTCGCTTCCCCACCCCCACCTGTGTTCCCACCCGGGTGGCGTGGTGTCTACCCTGTCTCTTTCACTGCGCAGCGTTTCTCTGCTGAACTCCGGGATGGGTCCGGGCTGTGAACCAGGGCCTTGACCAGAGGGGAGGGGGAGGGGTGTCTCCACACTCCCCAGGGGCTGAGAGCATCTCCACCTGGCACTTGCTGAGCTTGGGTGGGCCAGGTTCTCCCTTCTCTGGCCAGAATGGAATCCCCATCTCCCTGCCACCATCTGCCCCCTGCCAGTGTCTGGGGGAGGGCTCTAGCTATTCTGGGTCTCTAATCTGGGCACTGCATCGCCTGTGGGCGCCCGGGCCCAGCCACCTGCCCTGGTGCCAGCCTGCCGGCAGGGATGAAGGAAAGATGGCGCCATCCCTGCTTGAGGAGGGGAGTGGGGAGTCTGACCATTTCCTGATGGCAGCAGGTGGGGGTGGGGCGCTATGTCCCTGGCCCAGGCTGCAGGGGAGGGGGAAGCAGGCGTTGAGGACAGGGCAGCGGGCAGGGTGACTCATCACCCAGGCTCCTGTGGGTCATAGCTCCCCCAGCCTGGTACTCTGTGGTGTCTCCAGATGGAGACCAGCCCTTGGTGAGGAGTGGTGCTCCATGGGTACCCTCACCCAGATGCTCCCAGCAGAGTGGACTGCAGGAGTAGGGGAGTGCACCTGTACTCACCACCTGACTGGGCTGGGCCAGGTCCAGGGTGGGGGTGAGGGGGCGCTCTCTCCTCCCCACCAGCTGGGGGGGCAGCCTGGGGGCGAGGTTTGTGGGCAGTCTCTCCAGGCTCCCCGTGTCCCCTGCGACCCACAGACGCCCCGCAGCGCCCCCTGCTCTGAGCCAGCACCCCCAGGTTCTGCCAACCCTCCCACACCCCAGGCAGAATGGGCAAGGAGAAGACCCACATCAACATTGTGGTCATCGGCCACGTGGACTCGGGCAAGTCCACCACAACAGGCCACCTCATCTACAAGTGTGGGGGCATTGACAAGAGGACCATTGAGAAGTTCGAGAAGGAGGCAGCAGAGGTGAGTGGGGGCGCCAACCTCCACCCTCCCCCAGGGCAGGAGAGGTGCAGCTGGAAGGGACCCCAGAAGGGGGTGGGGGTAGGTGAGCAGGGCAGCGCTCTCTGAGGAGGGTTAGGGACAGAGGTGGGACGATCGCAACTGCTGAGGGAGGGCTGGGTCCACAGTGGGCTCTGGGGCTTGGGACCAGAGCAGGGACCCCAGGGCCTTGCCCTCTTGCCCCCCAGGACACGGCTGGGCTGGAGGCGGTGCTGCCCTCCCTTGCACAGGGCCAGGCCAGGACCGGGCTGCTATTAATAGCTGGCTGACGGCAGCCGGCCCATCTCCATTTTCCCGTGCAGGGCCCAGAGGCTGCCTGTGCATGGTGCCTCGGGTGGGGTTCCTAGCTCCTGCTGCCTCTTGAAGCTGCTCTTCTTTTGAGGTTGAGCCCTGTGGCCAGGAATGGCCAACGGCAGGGCCTGTCTCTGTCCCACCTCTGCCCCTGGCTCTGGGTGGCCCTGTGACAGCCCCCTGGCTGGATGACCAGGGCTGAGGCCAGGTGGGCTCAGGAGGGCAGGCACTGGTCGGGACTAAACCCTGCCAGTGGGGGTGGGCTGCTCTGGGCTGAGTAGCTGCATAGCTCTTCACTTGTGGGAGGAGGCTGAGGTCTCACAGGGCCACCAGCTCAGGCCTCCACTGGGTCCTGTCTGGTCTCCTTTGGGTGGCCCTCCAGGCTGGGCAGCCTCCCTGGAGGGCATTGACCCATGGAAGCACTGGTGGGGTGCTTTGCCTAGCTGAGTATGGACCGCAGCTGCTGCCCTGACCTGGCTCAGCCCAGGTCTTACCAGCCCTGGCATTCAGGAGCTTGCTAGCAGCCCAGCCTCATGCCTGGAAGGAGACGAGGTGGGGAGGGGCCCAGAGGTACTTAGGAAGAGCTGGGAGCCAGGCATTTCTCACAAACGCCTTCCTTTTCTTTCTCTTATCTTTTCATTTTAAAAAATGACACAGCAAGGTTATCTATTCAACAGCCCCAGACTCAGCAAATGGAAAACCTCTGGCTGACAAGGGGTCTGGGTGGCTCCCAGTCAGATAAAGGGCCACCCTTGGGGTGGGAGGACATCCCACCTGGTGGCTTCTCACCAGGCCCTCACACCACTGCTAGTGGATGTGGCATGTGTGCTCATTCAGGAACCGGATGGGGAGAGTCCTGGGGGACAGAAGGGACAGCCCTGGGCTGGGCAAGGCCTGGGTGTAGACATGAGAGAGGGCTGCATCCTAGGATTAGTGGGAGCAGGGAGGTGCTGGAGCCTGTTTCCGGCATCTTGTGGCCACTCTGCTGCCACGCGCAGTACCTGTGGCCCTGAGCCATGACCCCCACGCCTCCAGATGGGGAAGGGCTCCTTCAAGTATGCCTGGGTTCTGGACAAGCTGAAGGCGGAGCGTGAGCGCGGCATCACCATCGACATCTCACTCTGGAAGTTCGAGACCACCAAGTACTACATCACCATTATCGACGCACCAGGCCACCGTGACTTCATCAAGAACATGATCACCGGCACGTCCCAGGTGGGCAGGACACAGGGACCCTGATGTCACCCAGGGTGGTGGGGGTGTTCACGAGGACACCAGTCCCTGCCAGGGCCCCCAGACAGACAAGGGGCAGATGCAGACATGGACACGCCGTCACAGATGGACATGGAGGCCAAGATGGGGGCAGTAAGGTATGCATAGAGACGCAGTCAGGCCCGGAACATAGGACATTGCTGGGCACTCAGATGCACAGGCAGGCACGGTCGGGTGGACACAGTGCCACGCAGGCTGCAGCTGAGGCACCCCACAGGCTCCTCTGTTCCCTGGGAGTTCCTTCTTGCCAAACTGCAAACTGCTGTGACAACTATGGTCATGTTCTGTTATCAAGTGAGGGACAGGGCCAGAGACTGAGTGACACAGCCTGCTGGGGGTGGCTGAGCTCAGCCTGGGTCTTCCTGCCCTGGGGCCTGGCGATGAGTCCCCCACTGCCCTGGAAGTGGGAGACCCCCAGTCTCCACCCTCACCCACTGCCTGGCAGGGCCTGGGGGAGCTGGGCCAGGGCTCAGTGTGCCCCCTGCTGGCAGGCGGACTGTGCGGTGCTGATCGTGGCAGCGGGCGTGGGTGAGTTCGAGGCGGGCATCTCCAAGAATGGGCAGACGCGGGAACACGCGCTGTTGGCCTATACGCTGGGCGTGAAGCAGCTCATCGTGGGTGTGAACAAGATGGACTCCACAGAGCCGGCCTACAGCGAGAAGCGCTACGATGAAATCGTCAAGGAGGTCAGCGCCTACATCAAGAAGATCGGCTACAACCCAGCCACTGTGCCCTTCGTGCCCATCTCTGGCTGGCACGGCGACAACATGCTGGAACCCTCGCCCAATGTAAGTCCGGGCCGGTGGTGGGGATGGGCAAAGACCCAGATCAGGGCAGGCACCGTGGCTGCAGGTGGGTTGGGGGCTGGTCCCCAGGCTTCCCTTGGCCCTACCTGGCCTTGTGGGAGCCCCATCCTCCTCATGCCAGGGGTATCAGCTCCAGCTCAGTCTCCCCATTGGCCAGCAGAGGACCCACAGGCCCCTTCTCTGGTCAGGGACCTTGCCACCAGTCACTGCTGCAGAGTCCCCTGTGGTGGTAGTGTTTTCATCTCCTCCAGGCTTTTGTCATGTCCCTGGACACCATGTAAGAGCCACAGGGCTGGGTCATGGGACCTCCCCTGGGGTCCCAAGTAGGCCTGGGCCCTGGAAACTATGTGTTCCTGGGCTGGCCGGGAGGCTGTGGGTCAGCTGGGTAGCTTAAGGTATGGGTATCCTGCAGCCTGGGGACCCAGGCTTGGCTGGAGGCAATGGTGGAAACATGCGGCAGAACCCAAGGCCAGTCTCCTAGGGCTCTGTCAAGCCAGGGGACATTGCTGGCCCAGAGGGCAACCCTGGGCCCTGGTCCTGGGAGGACAGGTTTGGAGCGGGGAGACAGCCAGGGCAGAGCGGATGGGGTGCTCCCATTCCACCCCATGTTGGAGTGTTGTTTACTATGGCTCACGCTTTCCCTGTGGGATCTGGTATAGTGGTCTCCTCCTTCCCCTCTAGGAGGCCTCCAGCCATCTCTTCCCTGCTCACCACACTTCCTGCCGGCCTGACCTGGGACCCTGGGGTTGAGGGGTTGAAGAACTGCTGCCCCCTCCCCTCTTCCTGTTGGTGGTGGGTGGGCGCCTGGGTCTGAATCAGGAGCAGCTGTGGCAGGGCTAGGCCTCGAACTTGGAGCCAGCATGGGGTCCAGCAGAGTTTCTGGGGCTGGGGCCAAGACTGGACTGTGTCCCTGGCTCCTCCTGCTCTGGCCTGCCCTGCTTGGGGACCCGTGGCTGGGGCCTGGGGGGATTCGGGGAGTTGACACTGTGCTAGGGACCTGTTCACAGTGTCAAGGATGTGTAAGCAGTCTGGGCCGGGTGGAGGCTTTTTTCCAATGTCCTTCCCTCTCCTAAGAGTCTGTGTTGTTGAAACTGTGAGTAAGGACAGGGCGTCTTGAAGGGCATGAGGTGAATTTGGCCTGAATGGGTAGTGGACAGGCTGTGCTCCACCACCAGGCCCCTCAGTCAGGTCCCCCTACAGAATTCCTGGAGGTCCCCAGGAGGCCGAGGGGAGGGGAGGCTGTGGTAGTCTCTCTGATTGGTGGTTTTCTTGCTTCTGCCCAGATGCCATGGTTTAAAGGCTGGAAGGTGGAGCGTAAGGAGGGGAACGCAAGTGGCGTGTCCCTGCTTGAGGCCCTGGACACCATCCTGCCCCCCACACGCCCCACGGACAAGCCCCTGCGCCTGCCACTGCAGGATGTGTACAAGATTGGCGGTGAGTAAGGACACAGGCTACAGCATGCTGCTCCACCACAGGTGCCTGCCACTCTGCCCAGATTCACCTCCTGGGACACCCCCCCCAAGGGTCTCCAGAGGCTGGGCATCTCCACTCTCACCTGCCACACACTTGCTGGAGAGCTGTCCATCCCCATCCATCCATTTGTCCTCCATCCATCCATGCATGTGTCCACATCCCCACCTATCCATCCTCCACCTGTCCATCTGTGTGTCCACTTCGACACGGATTCATCTTCTATCCATGCTTCCTTCCATCCACCCATCCTCCATCCACGTATTCACCTCCACACCCATCCATCCTTCATCCGTCCATCCTTCCATCCATCCACCCACCCATCCTTCATTTGTCCATGTGTTAACCTACCCACCCTGGCATCCTCCATCTGTCAATCCATGTGTCCACCTCCCCACCCATCCATCCTCCATTCTTCCATCCATCTACCCATCCTCCATCCATCTATCCACCCATCCACCCTCCATCCATCCATCATCCACCTGTTCCTGTGTCCACCTCCTCACCCACTCATCCTTTATCCATCCATGTGTCAACTTACCCACATACCCATTCTCCATCTTTCTAGTAGACTATTTTTTTTTTTTTGAGTTGGAGTCTCACTCTGTTGCCCAGACTGAAGTGCAGTGGCTGCTCCCGTCCACCGCAACCTCGACCTGCTGGGCTCTGGCGATCCTTCCACCTCTGCCTTCCAAGTAGCTGGAACTACAGGCGCAAGCTACCACGCCCGGCTAATTTTTTGATTTATTGTAGAGATGAGGTCTCGCCTGCCCAGGCGGGTCTCAAACCCGTGGGCTCAGGCAATCCACTCACCTCAGCCTCCCAAAGGCGCGGGATTACAGGCTGAGCCACCGAGCCCGGCTTCTCCATCTTTCCATCCACATGTCCACCTCCCCACCCATCCATCCTCCATCCATCTGTCCATCCCTCTATCCATCCATGCATTCATTTTCCATCCATCCATCATCCATCCATCCCTGTATCCACCTTTTCACTCACTCATCCTCTGTCCATCCATGTGTCAACCTACCCATCCACCCATCCTCCATTTGTCCATCCTTATATCCATCCACCATCCTCCATCTGTCCATCCTTTCATCCAGCCACCCATCCTCCATCTATCCATCCTTCCATCCACCTATTCATCTTCCATCTATCCATCATCTATTCATGTGTCCACCTCCCCACCCACCCTTCATTCATCTATCCATCCATCTATCTACTCACCTACCCTCCATCCATCCATGTGTCCACCTCCCCAGCCACCCATCCTCCATCAGTTCATCCTCCCATCCATTCACCCATTCATCTTCCATCCATCTGTCATCCATCTGTTCATGTGTCCACCTCTCCACCCATTCACCCACCTACCTACCCATCTATCCTCTATCCATTTATACATGTATCCACCTTCTCACCCATCCATCCACCCACCCATTCTCCATCTACTCTCCATCCAGCCATCCACCCACCCATCCATCCACCCACCCATCCATCCATCCACCATTTATCCATCCTTAAATCTACCTCCCATCCACCCATCTGTCCATCTCCCCACCTATCTACCCACACAGCCATCCATCCATCCACCCATCTACCATTCATCCATCCATCCATCCATCTTCCCACCCACCTTTCTGTTCACCTTCCCACCCACCCATCCATCCATCCTCCATCTTTCCATCCACCTACCCACCAACCACTCACCAGTCTATTCATCCTTCCATCTTCCTCCCCATTTATCCATCATCCAACCCTCCATCCATCAATCCACCCATCCATCTGTCCATTCATTCATCCTTCTGTCCAGCCATCCAACTATCCATCCTTCTGTCCATCCATCCTTCTCTCTATCTGTCCATCTATCCTTCTGTTCATGCATCCATCTATCCTATCCATTCGTCCTTCTACCCTTCTGTCCATCTCTCCATCCATCCATCCTTCTGTCCATTCATCCTTCTCTCCATCTGTCCATCCATTCATCCTTTTGTCCATCTGTCCATCCATCCATCATTCTATCCATTCTCCATCCTCTCATCCATCCTTCTGTCCATCTACCCATCCTTCTTCTGTCCATCCATCCTTCTCTCCACCCTTCCATCATCCATCCTTTGTCCATCCATCCATCTTTCTTTTTTTTTTTTTTTGAGTTGGAGTCTCACTCTGTCACCCACACTGGAGTGCAGTGGCCACTCCTGGCCACTGCAGTCTCGACCTACTGGGCTCCGGTGATACTTCCACCTCAGCCTTCCGAGTATCCGGAGTTACAGGCACGCGCTACCATGCCTGGCTGATTTTTTAAAAATTTATTATAGAGATGAGGTCTCGCCAAGTTGCCCAGGTAGGTCTTGAACCTGCGGGCTCAGGCAATCCACTCACCTCAGCCTCCCAAAGCACGGGATTACAGGCTGAGCCACTGAGCCCGGCTTATCTATCCATCTTTCTGTCCTTCTGATCATTCATAGTCTGAGCCTCCTCCAATCAGAGCTGGGCCCTAGGAGGCTCCAGCCCAGCTCTACTGCATTCTCTGGTCCCCTTCGTGGGTGTGCCTGACTGCCACGTGTGGCTCTGCCCCCAGGTTACCATTCTGAATCACCCTGGGCATATCAGCGCTGGCTACTCTCCCGTCATTGACTGCCACACAGCCCACATCTGCCCATCCATATGTCTTTCATCCTTCTTTCCATCTGTCCATCCATCCTTTTGTTCATCTGTCCATCCATCCATTGTTCTGTCCATCCTCCATCCACACATCCATCCTCTGTCCATCCGTCCATCTATCCAATCTTCTGTCCATCCACCCATGAATCCATCTATCCTTCTGTCCATCCATCCTTCTTTCCACCCTTTCCTCCATCCGTCCTTCCATCCTTCTTTCTGTCCATCCACCCCTCCATCCTCCATCCACTCATGCATCCTTCTGTCCATCCGTCCATTCATCCATCCTTCTGTCCAGCCGTCCATCTGTCCAGCATTGGTCAGCATCTCCATCTCTTCAGGTAAGTGCTCCACCCTGTGCCAGGAGTTGGTGGCATAAGGAGCCTTAGAGGTGACTTGCACATCACTCTCCAAGGTACTAGTCTTGTAGGAGAAACTATCCCACTCCAGGAATGAGAAATTCCACTCATGAGGTGAAACAAATTATAAACAGATGTGAGACCCAAGAGAGGGGCACTGATGGGAGATTCCCAGCTAAATGGCATCTCCCCAGCACAGAGAACAGGTACCAGTCTCTGTCCCCATCATCCTGGAATGCTACAGGAGCTGCCATTACAGCCCAGGGAGGCAGGGGTGGAGACCCCCATGTCCGGGGGGAGATGACCCCCCCAGGAGCCACAGAGTTGGTACACACAGACCAATGAGGAGCTTGGGGGTTCAGAGGCCCCTCGGGGATGGAGACCAGCCGTGTCCCGGTGGACAGGGTCACTGGGCCT
The DNA here is from genome assembly GCA_027257055.1 of Cephalopachus bancanus. Classification (NCBI taxonomy): domain Eukaryota; kingdom Metazoa; phylum Chordata; class Mammalia; order Primates; family Tarsiidae; genus Cephalopachus; species Cephalopachus bancanus. The sequence goes on from JAPVLO010000007.1 coordinate 3,528,903, forward strand.
AACACAGGAGCAGTTCCTGTGGCCTGGTCCACTCTGTGGTGCTGCAACCCCAGGGCCACGAGGAGGGTCCCCAGTGAAGAGAGTTCCCACAGTGTCTCCTCTAAGGCACAGCACCCCTGGGGCAGGCATGTAATCCCAGGTCCAGATAGCCCTCTCCTGGCCCATCCCCCCATAGCTTTTCCTTGGGTTCCAGGAACGCCTTCTTGTTCAGTCCCCAGCTGGGTCGGGGAGCCTCCACTTCTGTCAGAATCTTGGTGCCAGCCTTGTCCTGGGCCTCCCTCCATGTGGCCACAGAGGTGGGGCTTTGTTGGTTTCCTGGGTCTCTCCCTGATGTCCTGCCCCCAGCACCCTGCCTCCCCCGCCTGCCCCTCACAGCCCCCTCCTCTTGGCCAGGCATTGGCACAGTGCCTGTGGGCCGCGTGGAGACGGGCATCCTCCGGCCGGGCATGGTGGTCACCTTTGCACCTGTGAACATCACCACGGAGGTGAAGTCGGTGGAAATGCACCACGAGGCACTGAGCGAGGCCCTTCCTGGTGACAATGTGGGCTTCAACGTGAAGAATGTGTCGGTCAAGGACATCCGCCGGGGCAACGTGTGCGGGGACAGCAAGTCTGACCCACCGCAGGAGGCTGCCCAGTTCACCTCCCAGGTTGGTGGCTGAGTTGGTGTCCTGGGGCCCGAACCTGCCAGGCAGCAGCAAGCTGTCCTTGGTGAGGTCGTTGCCACATGCCACCTGGTGCAGAGATGACAGCTACATTTCACCAGTGAGGCCCTGAAGCCTTGGGTGGGGGTGGCAAGTCAGTGCTAAAATGACCCAGGCCTGGCCACTCCTGCCTCTGTCCTGTCTGCTGACCACAGATGGAAGGCCCAGCCCCTGAGGTCCTACTTCTGTCCTGAAAAAAACACCTTCATTAACTCACGGCCTGAGAAGTCTCTGTACTTCTTTGATTCTTTGCATTTTTCATGGCACCCTCTCTGATCACCTCTTCATATGACAGCAGTTTCTAAAATTGTTTTGAGGTATACCTCAAACACAATCATTGAGGCCCGATTTTGCCACCCTCTGGCCTTAGTTCCATCCAGCGTGGGCAGTGGAGGACCTGCCCCTTCCCTGTCGAGTAATGCACTCATCAGTTGTTTATCTCTTGTGGTTTGTCAGGTGCTTAATGAGGATGAAGGCCAAGGTCTCTCAGTGGGTCCCCCATAGTCTGAGCCTCCTCCAGTCAGAGCTGGGCCCTAGGAGGCTCCAGCCCAGCTCTGCTGCATTCTCTGGTCCCCTTTGTGGGTGTGCCTGACTGCCACATGTGACTCTGCCCCCAGGTCATCATTCTGAACCACCCTGGGCAGATCAGCGCTGGCTACTCTCCCGTCATTGACTGCCACACAGCCCACATCGCCTGCAAGTTTGCTGAGCTGAAAGAGAAGATTGATCGGCGTTCTGGCAAGAAGCTGGAGGACAACCCCAAGTCCCTGAAGTCCGGTGATGCAGCCATTGTGGAGATGGTCCCAGGAAAACCCATGTGTGTGGAGAGCTTCTCCCAGTACCCGCCTCTGGGTGAGCCCCCGGGGATCGAGGGAGGTGCAGCCAGGAGGCAGTGGTTCCTCCAGGTGGGGCAAAGGGCTGCTGGTGTAGGGGAGGAGATGCTGGGGGATGGCAGTGGGCCTTCCTTTACTACAGCAACCTTTCCTGCTGAACTTAGGCTTAGAGCACGGCAGGAAATCCATAGCCTCTGTCATGGAGCACAGGTAGCCCTGCTGGACAGACCTGGGATGGCGTCCCCCCTGCCAATGAGGGATCCTTAAATGATTAAGGTTCACAGTTATTCTAGTGGCAGAGTTAGAATTGACCACCCAACAGAATTAACTGACCCCCCCAAGTGGACAGACCATCTACAGACCTACCTCAGATTGCTGCCTTGAACAAGGCTGAGCCTGCTGCTGTCATTAGTTAAAAGGGTTAGCTAAGCATGTTATAAGGACGTTTCAAACGTCATTTAATTCTCATACTATCTAGCCCAGCACAGTGGCTCACACCTGTAATCCCAACACTTTGAGAGTTCAAGGTGGAAGGATCCCTTGAGGCCAGGAGTTCCAGACCAGCCTGGGCAACATAGCGAGACCCCTTCTTTATTTAAAATAATAATAATAATTTCTGCACTCGCTCTGGGAGAGCCCTGTGTGCAAATCCTTTATGCCACCAAGGACACGGCTTACACGTGATCGCTGCAGCACTTGCAGGCTCTGCAAGGCGCAGGTGCAGAGACTCTGCCAGAGCTTTCCGCGCTGGAGAAGACGCTTGTGTGCCAGTGCACCAGTGCGCTTGCGCGCGGCATCCCGGTCCAGGCAGGCCTCGGAGTTGCTCACACGCCCTTCTCTGCAGGCCGTTTCGCTGTGCGCGACATGAGGCAGACAGTGGCTGTGGGCGTCATCAAGAACGTGGAAAAGAAGAGTGGCGGCGCTGGCAAGGTCACTAAGTCGGCCCAGAAGGCGCAGAAGGCCGGCAAGTGAAGCGCGGGCGCCCGCGGCGCTGCCCTCCCCGCCGGCGCCGCGCCCAGCCCTCTGGCCCGTCCCCGCCCACCACCCCGTCCCAGGCCAGGCCCCGGCCCTGGCCCCAACCCCGGCGCGGTCCCGGCGCCTCGCCCCCCCGCCAGGCGCATGTCTGCACCTCCGCTTGTAAGAGGCTCTACGTCAGCGACTGGATGCTCGCCATCAAGGTCCAGTGGAAGTTCTTCAAGAGGAAAAGCGCCCCCCAACCCGAGGCTTCCGCGTCCAGCGCTCGCCACGCTCAGTGCCCGTTTTACCAATAAACTGAGCAACCCCAGAGTCCTGTGCACCTGCTGCTGGGGGCGGGGGGGTCATGGGAACCCCTCCCCTCTCAGTCATCCTACCTGGCATCCTCCACCCCTGCCAGGAGTCCCGGCCAGCTGTCCTCCAGCGCTGCCCAGAGTGGGTGGTGGGCCGGCCCCGAGACAGGATTGAAGGCCAACTGACCGGTTGGCCGCCAGTGGCTTTGGAGTGACCCTGTGGGCTGCCCAGGGCAGAGAATTCACACCAGATCCACAGAACTGAGCGTTTCAGGGTCTCTCTGTGGACTGGTGGAGAGCTGAGGGTTCCTTCCCCATGGGTGGGTGTCACACAACACATTCTTTCTGAGGCTCTGGGCACCTGGTCTTGCACCTGTGGTGGGCACTACCACCCGTCCATCCTGGCCTGCGGCCCAGGCCCTTTGCTGTGGGTGTAGGAGCTCCAGTCTAGGAGGTGGGAGGCCAGCAAGGGTAGGGGGTAGCAGGATGGCTGCTCTCTGTGTCCTCTCTGCTCCAGAGAGCTACCCGGCTCCACATCTGGTCTTGCTGCTGCAGACCCCCTGACCTCACACGTAGCACTGAGGGTGGGCTCCTCTGTGGCCCAGACTTTCCCATTGGCAGCTCCTCAGGGCCCAGTCCAAAACCAGTCCCAAGGTGTCAGCAGGGCTGTGCCTTCCAGAGGCTCGAGGGGAGTGGGTCTTTGCATCTCCCCACTCATGGTAGCTGTGTGTCTTCCTCGACTTGTGGCCACATTGCTCCAGTCTCTGCCTGTGCTCACCCTGCTTGCCCCCCTCACCCGTGTACCAAATCTCCCTCTTAATAGGACACATGTGATTGCGTTTAGGGCCCGCCTAGATAATCCAAGATTATCCCCATCTCACAATCCTTAAGGTAATCGAATCTGCAAGGTCCTTTCTTGTGGCCTATAGTCACATTCGCAGGTTCTGGGGTCAAGGGTCCGATAGCCTCGGGACACATTCAGGCCACTACACAGGGCGGAGGGAAATGACCCAGCCCAAGTGTGGAGGGCCAGACACACTGACCCAGGGGTGCCTTTGGAGGAGCTGCTGGTATCTCCACCCAGTCCCAAAGTTGGGGTCCTTCAAAACCCACAGGGAAAAAAGGACAAGGAGGAAGAGCTGAGTGACCAGGCAGTGGTGACTGGGAACTTGGTCCCCCAGAGGTTGGTGCTGGTAGCCTACAGACCTGAGTTTAGGCTGATGAATGTCCAGGCCACAGAGGACTCCAAGGAGGACAGCTGAGTTAGAGAATAAAGGTACAGGAAGGCCGAGCCGTGTGATTGCTCATGCCTGTAATCCCAACATTTTTGGAGTCTGAGTCTGGAGCCTTACTTGAAGCCAGCAGTTCGAGACCAGCCTGGGCAACACAGCAAGACCCATCTTTACAAAAAGCTAAAAATTAGCCGGGCTCGGTGGCTCAGCCTGTAATCCCGTGCCTTTGGGAGGCTGAGGTGAGTGGATTGCCTGAGCCCGCGGGTTCGAGACCCGCCTGGGCAGCGAGACCTCATCTCTACAATAAATCAAAAAATCAGCCGGGCATGGTAGCACATGTCTGTAATTCCGGCTACTCGGAAGGCTGAGGCGGAAGGATCGCCGGAGCCCAGCAGGTCGAGGCTGCGGTGGCCGGGAGCGGCCACTGCACTCCGGTCTGGGTGACAGAGTGAGACTCCAACTCAAAAAAAAAAAAAAAAAAAAAAGCTAAAAATTATCTGGGTGTGGTGGCATGCGCCTGAAGTCCCAGCTACTCAGGAGACTGAGGCAGGGGGACCCCTTGAGCCCAGGAATTCGAGGCCACATTGAGATATGATCATGTCACTTCACTCCAGCTTGGGTGGCAGAGGGAGACTTTGTCTCTAAAAAACAAATACGAGATAGTCCAATTGGAACTTCAGATAATTGTTTTACTATAAAATGTCTGAGCTGTATTTATGTGAATGTGGAGCTCCTTGTTTATCTGAAGTTCTGATTTGACTGGGTGTCTGCATTTTGTCTGGTGATCCTATCCAAGGACCCCAGATATCTCTGATGCCCCTGCCCTTCCTGGAGGCTATTAGTGTGACCCCACAGAGCCTGCCTGGTCCAGGAAGTTGTCCTTACACATGTGGCTTGGGGTCAAACGAGACATTCGTCAGTCCGAGATGGGACAAGGGTGAAAAGCAGCTGAAGTTGCAGGAAGCCCCCAGGTGATTCCTAGGGGCTGAGGGTATTCCCTCACTTGCAATCCCTGTTGCTGTGGCAAGCTCTGGCCTCCCCTGGAAACCCCTGGTCATCCTGATTCTGTGGGTTCTGCCCACCGCTGTCTGTGCTGAACCACACTACTCCCTCTCAATGGGTTCGTTTCTGGGGTGAGACAAGGTCGCCCACAGCCTGGTCTTGCCTGTCCACTGCTCTCTGTGCTGGGCCACACTGCCCCCTCCCGGCAGGTTTGTTTCTGGCGTGAGCGTGGCTCAGGTCTGTCCAGCTTCGTGAACTCCCAGGAGGGCATGAGGACTGAGGAGTGGGAGCCCCCTATTCCTACCCGAGCCCTTAGCAGATGAGGGTCCTGGCCATGGTGGCCTGGAGAGTGGGCTTTAGGGAGGGTCTCTGATCTTGGGCCCTATCCTTGGGCCGGGTGGTGAAAGCAGGTCTGAGTCTCTAGGTCTGAGGACTGGTAGGGCCCACCCCTAGCACCCAGACTGGGGTCTACAGTGAGGGTGGGTGGGGATCGGACAAGACAGGAATCTGGGACCTGGTTCCCTTGTCCACGCAGCATGTGCTGGCAGTACCAGGACTTCCCTGCTGGCCACCTGTGTGGGGCTTCCCTGCGTCCAGCTCAGGAAGGGGAGGGGCTAGGGGAAAGCCCACACTGCAGGCTGTAGCCCTGGATCTCTAGGGAGCTCACAGTGCTGCCCACGCTCAGGGCGAGAGGGGATAAGGATGAGGGGTGGACACTGACCACAGGTCAGGTCTGAGGGACTGAGGGGAGCGAGGCATGCCCCTGTCAGGAGGGGAGGGCTGGCACTGGCAGAGCTCTTCTGTGCCAGCCCCAGGCCCGAGGCTCTCAAACCTTTGGTCTCAGGACCCTTGCACAGTGTTGACAATAAGTGAGCTGTCTAACATCCTGGAGGTCCAAAGTGAAAAGACTTAAAACACAAGAGCACACAAACACACACACAGAGGCTGCCACATGTCCACATGCTGGGGCCTCTGGGAGTTCCCTGTCCCAGAGGACAAGAGTGAGAGCCTTGTTACTGTGAAGACAGTTTTGACCTCAGGGCCATCTGGAAGTTTCCTGGGGATGCTGAACCGCACCCTGTGAGCTGCTGCTCTAGGCAGAGAGCACATGTTCGAGTCCTGGCTCAGGTATCTGAAGTGGCTCGATGGAGCCAGAGGTGTTGCTATGTCTTGTTTCTCCATCAAGGAAAGGGGATGGGTGACACCTGCCCGGGGGAGGGGCATGAAGTGAAACCACACAGTGCTGTGACCATGGTCACTCTGACGCCTCTGCCATTGTCCAGCTCTAGGAGTCACAGCAGAGCTGGGGGCTGAGACTGCGCTGAGAACTGGGCTTGGTGAGGGTGGGCCTTCCCACAACAGGTGAGATGGGGGCAGGGGAGGGGCAGAGCTCATGGGATCAGGGCTAATGGGGTCACTGGGGTTAGCTCATGGGGCTCCATGGGCACTGGTGTGGGGAGCCTGCTGGATGACCGGACAGGGTAGTGGCGGTGTGGGGCAGGGCTCCACAGCCGACCATGCCCTGGGCCCCAGCAGAGGTGGGTGTGCAGTCTTGGGGTAGGGAACCCATTGGAGACATGGGCTGATGCTCACACCCAGCAAGTGCACCTGGGCTACATTTGACTGAGGCCAGACAGTGACTCTGCCTGGCAGTCACTGGGCGAGAGCAGGTCCTCATGGGGCACGGCAGGGAGGGAATGGGAACTTCGTCCTTTGCTGGCTTGATGAATAATTTAAAACAGGATCTGCCAAGACACCTGACTGGCAGCTTCAGCCCACACTTTGCCCTGCTGAAAAATGCATGAGGCTTGAGTTGTGGGGCCCTGCTGAGTTGGCCGAATCCGATCTGTCCCCTGCCCTTACCTCCCCGGGTGTGACCTAGGCAGAAAGGGCCTTCTAGCCTTCTCTGCTCCTAGGGTGACTGGAGGGCTGGGGTGCCCCAACAGTGAATGTCCTGGGTCTGACAGTGGCTTCTGGGGTCCTCTCTGAGGGGCTAAGCCTTTCGCAGGTCAGGTCCTGGTGATGAGACCCCCAGGATTTGTCACATGCTGTGACTGTGGGAATGGCTGTCCTTGTGGGTGACTGTGGGGGTCTTCTCCAGGGTGTCTTAGTGTGTCTTGGAGTAGGACTGCAGGCAAGGGGGTTACGTGCAAGCCCTGGTGTGTGCACCACTTGGTGTGTGAGCGTGACTTGGGTGTAGAAGTCTACATGTGGTTGTGAGGCTGTGTGGGGTGCAGGGAAGAACCTGGTAGGGTGTCCTAGAGCCCTTGGAAGTCGGGTGGTACATGTGTGTCTGTGTATACACTTGTGCACACATGCGCAATGCACATGTGCGTGATCATTTGTGCTTGTGTGCACATGCATGTATCTGTGTGTTCATTAGTATATGTGTGCATGTGCACTCTTGTATTTGTGCACACATGTGCACATGCCTGTGAGTGTGTCCATTTGTGCATCTGTGTGCACATGTGTGTGCATCTGTGTGCTCCCTTGCATGTCTGTGCACATGCATACATCTGTGTTTATTTGTGCACATGTGCACATGCCTGTGTATCTATATGTTCATTTGTGCACGTGTGTGCACATACGCATGTGCCTCTGTGTGGTTTACCTGCCTTTTGCTGCTGCCTGCCTGGAGTCAGGGCTGAGTCCCTGGGAGGTGTCCGCCAGGTGGCTGGTCCCAGGCAGTACAGGCAGCTGTTCTGTCCTGGAGCCATGCAGGGAGGAGCAGTCTGGGGGTGGGACTGGGCTGGCAGGTGCAGGAGTGACCTGAGCCGTAGCCTTTGAGGAGGGAAAAGGCTGGCTCACTCCTTGGCTTCCTGGCTGCTCATGCTCCTGGTGTCTCGGGGCTTGGCCAGGCAGGAGTGGGAGATGCTGCCGAGGGGCCGTGGGGCTGAGAGCAGCTCCCGGGAGGTTGCTCACCTGCACCAAGCCAGGGCCTGAGGCAGGGATGGGAGGAGGGGAGAAAAGGTGGAGGCCTTGCTTCTGCCTGTTCTGTGGGCAGGGTGGAAGGCGGAGAGGGAGCCTGTGCCAAGGAGGCAGCAGGTCCTTGGTGGAGCTGTGGGTGTGGTGGGAGCAGAGGTCTAGGCTGGAGGCGCTGGGGACAGGAACACGCTCCCGCCCTGGTCCCTGGAGCGCCTGTCCAGCTGAGGGGGCTGATGGCTCTGGGGAGGGAGCAGGCTGTGCATGTCAGCAGTGGGGTGGGGGAGACTCCCACCGGGCTCTGGGTGTGAGGCCCACCACCAGCCCTTGTGAGGATGAGTCCAGCTGGGATTCCAGGGCCAGCTGCCTGGAAAGAGGGGCAATGCTGGCCAGGAAGCCAGAGGATGTAGGTGGAGGAAGGGGGCCGGGGAAAGGGTGGCCCCCACCCCTGGGTGTGGTCTGTAGGTCCCCTCTCCTGGTCTCTGGGATGCTTCGCTCTTCAGGGAATAGATGTGAGAGCCTTTAGAGATGGGTCCGGGTGGAAATGGCTGTCCATGCCCACCCCAGGGGCCAGCTTCCTCAAGTTGAGGAAGGTAGCCATGGCAGAAACGCAGGGCTCTCGAACCATTAGAAATGACTCATTTATTTTTACCCTACACTTATGTAATGCCTGCTCATGCCGGGTGTTGTTCTAGGTACTTCTGAGTCTCACTCCACTGTCACAATGACCCTAGGTGCATTTGCTGTTATCACCTGTTTTACAGGTGAAGCAATGAGGTGCAGAGAGATTCTATCATCTGCCCAAAGTCACACCAATTAGGCTCGTAGACTGAAACACAAGTGCTGGTTCCCTCATTCTGTGATGTGAGACACCATTTTGTCATCAAGCTAGGGATTAGCAGCATAGAATACCGTGGCTCCTTTGTGGAACTCTGTGGCCGTGCTTGCCTCCTGAAAACCACCTTGGAGGAATGGGCTCACCCTCCTTCCTTTTGCCCAGACTGCCGCCCCCTTTCCCATGAAAATTCTCATCCCTTGGCTTGGATTTTCTTAGGAGCTGGTGGGAGAAAGTGCTAGGATGTGAATGGTTAACATGCCAGAAACATTTGTATTTTAAGAAAGGACATTGCTAGCTGGCTCGGTGGCTCAGCCTGTAATCCCATCCTGTGCTTTGGGAGGCTGAGGTGAGTGGATTGCCTGAGCCCGCGGGTTCGAGACCTGCCCGGGCAACTTGGCAAGACCTCATCTCTACAATAAATCAAAAAGTTAACTGGGCATGGTAGTGTGCGCCTGTAGTTCCAGCTACTTGGAAGGCTGAGGCGGAAGGATCACCGGAGACCAGCAGGTCGAGGAGCATGCCACTGCACTCCAGTCTGTGTGACAGAGCCCAGCAGGTCGAGGAGTGTGCCACTGTACTCCAGTCTGGGTGACAGAGTGAGACTCCAACTCAAAAAAAAAAAAGAGAAAGGACATTGCTTACCTAAGTCTTGGTTTCCTAGTGTCAGCACTACTGATGTTGGGCTGGATAATTTTCTGTTCTAAAAGGGGGGCTGCCCTGTGCCCTGCGGGACGTTACAGGTCCCCGGGCCTCTCTCACTGGATGCCCATGGCATCTGTCCCTCAGCTGTGACCACCAAAAATGTCTCCAGACATGACTGAATGTGTCCGGGGTGACAAAACCACCCCCCAAATGAGTCGCATCCCCGTGGGTGGGACACCAGCAAGGGCTGGGCAAGAACCTGGTCTCCAGGGACAGTCCAGGGTGTCTGAGCTGTAGGGGTCACAGATTCTCCTCTATCCTCCCACAAGTGTGGGGGATCTGCAGGAAACCAAAGAAGGGGTATGTCCAAGCTGGGAACAGGGACGATGTGGGCACTTCCCTGCCATCTTTTGATGCCCTTGGAGCTTGGCCACAGGCTTGCTTCGATGTCCTGGCCCTCACAGGTTGTGGGGGCTGAGTCTTTCCCCTTGTCAGAATGGGAGACTTCGTCCTGGTCAGGTGGGCTGCTGCCCCCAAAGACCTCAGACAGTGACTTCAGCCACAGATGTCGGTTTTCAGAGCTCTGAGACCGGAGGGTTTATCATGGTGTGGCAAACCCAGTGTCTGGTGAGGCTTCTGCTTGTGGAAGGGAAGCAATGTTGTGTCTCCTGCAAGGCTCCGTCCCGTTACCAGGCCCCACACTTGTGCCTAGTCACCCACAGGCCCCGCCTCCTAACACATCACTTTGGAGTTGGGGTTTCAACGTATGACTTTTGGGGGATACCAACATTCAGTCCACAGCAGACTCTGAATGGTATCTGGTCTGTAAAGTTCACACAGCTTGAATGAACCCATGTTGGTACCTCGGGGTGTCTTCTGTGGGGTGTCAACCCAGGGGTGTCTTCCCTGGGGTGTGGTCCCTGATGTGTCGGCCCTGGGGTGTCGACCCTGGGGCATCTTCCCTGGGGTGTTGGCCCTGGGATGTCATCTCTGGGTATCTTCCCTATCAGTCTTGGGGTGTCTTCTCTGAGATGTTTTCCCTGGATCATTGTCCCTGGGTATCTTCTCTGGGGTGTTGACCCTGGGGTGTTGGCCTTGGGGAGTCTTCCCTAGAGCATCTTCCTTGGGGCATCTTCCCTGGAGTATCTTCCTTGGGGTGTCTTGCCTAGGGTGTCAACCCTGGGATGTCTTTCATGGGATGGTGTCTTCCCTGGGGTGCTGTCCTTAGGGAGTCTTCTCTGGGGCTTCTTCCCTGGGGTGTTGGCCCTGGGGTGTCTTCCTTGGGCTCCTGGCTTTATTGTGCCACCTGCACCTTGCTGCCTTCCATTGAGGCAGAGGCTGAGCTGCTGGTGGCCGGGGGTGAGCCCTGGCATTTGTGGTGAAGGGGACACCAGGGCCACCCCAGCAGAACCCTTGGTAGCAGCCGGGCTCCAGTATCTATCCACATTGCTGTCCCAGTTAGCCAGTTCTTTTTTTTTGAGTTGGAGTCTCACTCTGTCGCCCAGACTGGAGTGTAGTGGCTGCTCCCAGCCACCGCAGCCTCGACCTGCTGGGCTCCGGCAATCCTTCCGCCTCAGCCTTCCAAGTAGCTGGAACTACAGGCGCGCGCTACCACACCTGGCTGATTTTTTTATTTATTGTAGAGTTGAGGTCTTGCTGCCCAGGCGGGTCTCGAACCCGCGGGCTCAGGCAATCCACTCATCTCAGCCTCCCAAAGGCGCAGGATTACAGGCTGAGCCACTGAGCCCAGCAAGTCCAACCTTTCAGAGCTATGGACCTGGTGGGGTGTTCAGCAACCTTGTCCTGGCAAGGGGTGGGAGGGGCAGGCTTTTGATGGCCATAGGCCCTGCCCCTGGCTGGACGGCACAGTGCAGAGCCCATGGACATCTGGCAGGCAGGCAGCAGGGAGCCGGGCTGCAGTCATGGGCAGCCAGGGACAGATGCAGCAGCTACACATGAGCCGGGCACCTGGTACTCCACTGGTGGAGAGCCCGTCTACACCGCGCTCAACAGCCCTAGTCCTCCCGGGGTCCCCACAGCCCCGAGCCACTCGTGCCCTGGGCAGTCATTCAGGACACATGTGGTTGAAGGCTCTCACTGTCCGGCTCAAGGTCAAAGTGACTGTTCACTTGATAGAGGTTGGCAAGCACCCCCTCAGGCTGGGCTGGGGGTGAGCACTTACACTGGCCCTCAGGGGTCCACAGTGGGGGAGGGTAGCATAGGATGCAAGTAAAAGAAAGTTCCAGATGGTGTCATGCAGCCAGAACTGGGAGGTGGTGGGGGCAGGTCCGCTCCAGGGAAGACCCACCTCAGGTAGAGAGAAGGGGGGTTCTGGGCAGAGGGGATGGTGCATGCAGGGGCCCCTTCGCCTGCTTGAGGGATGCAGAGTTGGGCATGTGCCCAGGGTGGGAGCATGGGGGTGGAGTTGTGGCAGGGCACGGTCTGGTGACAGCAAGGAAAGTGCTGGGAGAGCGTCACAGTGCTCAGGAAGTGCAGGGGCCTGATGTCACTGTGTGAGCCGTGAGGCTGTGTTCCTCATGATTTCTGTCTACTGTGGAACAGGTGACTGTTGCAGTTTCTTCATTTGCCTGAAGGCATGGGGGGGGGCACGTGAGAGGCCACTCACAAAACCCGCAGGCCTGAAGCAATAGAATGTGGGCCTCAGGGCGTGGAGCTGTAGCAGTCACACACCCAGCAAGGCATTCTTTCACACCCAGGGGCCTCTTCTGGACCCATCCAAGGCCACTGCCGCTCTGCTTCCTATCCCTGGCCATCCAGGGACCACGGGTTTCCCCAGTCAAGGTGTGACAGGCCGGCTGTGACAAGTCCCAGTCAAGTCCCTCATGCAATTAGTTGTCTTGCCAGGGGCTAGGGAAGCTTGTTGAGAGCTCTGGTCCTTTTTAAAAGCTATAAATTAAATTTCTATTGACTTCAGTGTAAGATGTTTTTAAAAAAATCAATGTTTTCATAGCTTAAATCTTCTCCTCACCTCCCTGCTCCTCTGTGAGCTGGAGAAGCACAGCCCTTCCTCCTCATCATCATGAAAAATTCCTGTGGGGGCTGGGCCTGCCTCTCTGGGAGGCACATCCTGCTGTTCACACCTAAGGGTTAAAACAGCATTAGCCGACTGGGAGTGGTGGCTCAGCCTGTAGTCCCAGCACTTTGGGAGGCTGAGGTGAGAGGATTGCCTGAGCTCGGGGGTTCAAGACCAGCTTGGGCAACTCATTTCTACAATAAATCACAAAAATTAGCTGGGCGTGGTGATGTGCATCTGTAATTCCAGCTACTTGGAAGGCTGAGGGAGAAGGATCACCTAAGCCCAGCAAGTTGATGCTGCAGTGGTCGTGAGTGTACCACTGCACTCCAGCCTGGGCGACAGAGTGAGACGCCAACTCAAAAAACAACAGCAACAACAACAAACAGCATCAGCCTTGACCTGGGTTCCTTGATTGAGAACATGTCTCTCCTCATTTCCCCAATATTAAGTCTCATTTCTCGGCTGGCTGGTCAGCTTTCTCTGGCCCGCCAGGTCATCTGTCTTCCCTGAAAGTGCCGCACTCTCTTCTTCCACCAGGAGGGGGCCTGGCTGCTCAACCCACGTGTGCGGTTGTCTGCAGAGATCAGTCACACACAGGACTCACTCTGCCGAGTGCCGGAGCAAACCCACCCATGACAGTGCAGGGGTAAACGGGGGCACCAGCCTGCACTGTGTTCACATCCTGCACAAGCTCATGGTGGCATCCCCCTTGCCCTTGGCAGACAGCCCTGCCAGGAGGGACCACTGGTGAAGACATGTTTTATCTTGACTCACATCTCCTGGGCTTGGTTTCTTCACTTTTGTTTTTATTTATTTTATTTATGTACTTTGAAGAGTCAAGATCTCGCTCTGCTGCCCAGGCAGTGGCATAGTCACAGCTGACTACAGATCACAGCTCCAAATCCTGTGCTCAAAGGATCCTCCTACCTCAGCCTCCTGAATAGCTGGGACTTAGGTGCACATTACCACACGTAGTTAATTTTTTTAATGCTTTTTTTAGAGACAAGGTCTCAATATGTTGCCCAGGCTGGTCTTGAACTCTGACCTCAGGAGATCCTCCCGCCTTGGCTTCCCAAAGTGCTGAGATTATAGTTGTGAAACACCGTGCCTGGCCTGGGTTCTTTGTGTTTGCTCTGACCATCCCAGTGTCACATCTGTGAGACATGACTCACCAAAGCCACATCTCAGCTTGAGGGAGAGCAGAGAAGGGGGTTTCTGGAAGCACTGGGCCCATCCCTGGCCCACCCTTTATGAGAGGATCACTCTGTGGTTTCTCCAGAGGGGAAAACAGCTAGCTGTGCTTGATTCAGCCTCCACTGAGGACAACCCCACGACCATGGATCCTGGCCCCATTTGTGCCAGGCTACAGGGAAGGGTGTGCACGAGTCCAGGGGGAGGTCGACCAGAGGTGGTCACAGTTGTCCGTGGTCAGGCTTCCTATGGGGAGGGACATGCAGGAGGGTTTTGGGGGCAGATGGGACTCTTGGGAGTGCCCAGCTGGCCTTCGATGTGGCAGCATTGTCCATGTCGCCAGTCGTTAGCGCAGCCCAGCCATGTGGGGGCGGGAAGGCTGCGAGGTCACCGGCCCAAGAGCAGCAGGAGCTGGGAGCTGAATGAGCCGACTGAGGGAGGGTGGGCTGGAGGTGCTGAAGGGACAGCGCCAGGCGAGGAGGCCTCTGACAAGGCCAGCTCCCGGAGCCAGGCGGCCCTGAATCAGTCTTTCCAATCTTCCTCCCTGGATCCTGCCAATGCAGTCTTGGAACAAACTCGGTCTGAAAACTATTCCCATTTATTTTTAAGTAATTGGAATTCCTGTTGCTCGCATGAAATTTACCCTAACGGGGCACTTTCACGACCTGCTCTGCCTGGGGGCAGGGGCCATGTGGTAACCTGACCGTTGACGGCATGCAGTATGGGTGTGGGAGGCTCAGAATTAAAAACATAAATGATTAATGAGCCAGCTCTTGGAAAGGACATCCTAAACAAAGGAAGCAAAGATTTCCAAATCTTGATGCGGGATTCTCTTTCCAGACTTTCTGAGTGTGTTCACAAGCGCTGTGTGTCCATGACGGGCCAGGGGCTGCAGGTGAAAGGGGTTACTGCATCCTTTACCATTCCCCTCCAGCCTGGCTGCAGGGTCCCCACGGGGTCCCTCTTCAGCCACTTGCGGAAGACCGTGATGCAGTCAGTGGCTCCCCGAGTCCTCAGGGGGATGCTCCATTTTCCCTGAGCTGGTTTATCCTTCCCGGTGTCCTGGAGGACCAGCAAGCCTGAGGCCCTGCTCCCACCTGTGGCTTGTGCTGCTGCTGAGAGGAGCTGGAGTTGCTCCCCTCCATCTTCTGTGAACCTCTGCCCCCCTGGGGTCCCACTCAGCTCTGACATTAAACCCAAGATGCTTGCCCTCCCCACTGGAGGGACTGTACCCAGCTCAGTAACTGCCATGTGGCACCCAGGGTCTGGGGCATCCCCTTCTCAGGGTGAGGTAAGCTTGCTCTGCTAGAGTTTGCAAGTTTGAGCCCCATGGCCACTAGCTCTGGAAACCAAGGGCTGGCTCCGGCCAGGGTCAGTGTGCTGGATGGGAGAGTTGCCCATAAGGACAGGGCCAGCCGCTAGATAGGTGCCTTCCTCTTGGCAGGCCCCATCGTGCCAGTGACCTGGGAAGAGGCTGGATGTGGTATGGAGATGCACCTGCAGCGGATACCTTCTTGGAGGTGCAGAGGAGGCTCCAGGGTGATGGGCTGACAGTGTGGGCACTCAGGGCCCAGTGGGGCTCAAGAAGGGGGTCACTTTGGCCTCCCAGCAGCAGGTCCAGAGGGATTCCCCACAGGACACTTCTGGCTCTGGTGGAGGGCCACCTCTGCCCACTCCCTCCAGAGGACACCATCTTGTCTGCGTCCAGGGCCTGCGCCTGACCTGCAACACCGGGTGTCTATGCTGCCCTGGGGCCTGCCCTCTAGCCCTCTGCCCCTGCCACAGGCCCCTTCTGAGGTCTGCATGACAAAGTCTGATCCCTTGGGGGGCTTCAAGGCCCTCCAGGAGCAACTCTCTCAGTCCCCACCTCTATGACAGGCTCTGTCCCCTGACCTCCTCCTTCCCTGGGCTCCTCCAGCCTGAGCTGACCCTCCTTGCACACTTCAGTGGGAGCTGAAGGGATCCTAACGCCTGGTTCACCCTGATGCCAAGAGCAGGAGGTCCCTGTGGGCCAAGGCTTGAGGAGCGTGGCAAGGCCGGAGGCATCCACGCCCGGGCATCCATGCCCGGGGCCCAGCTGGGAGGACTCCAACCCTGCTCCAGGCCGCCGGCACCGCTCTGGGGTCTCGGGGACGCTGGGGTCGTCAGGCAGGTCCACTCGTTGGGGCCTGCCCACCTCGGAGGTAACCTCGGAGGCGACCCTGTCGTTGGGCACACGGTGGGGGAGACGGAAGTGTCGCCCAGTCCAAAGGACCCTCCCTTCCCCCTTCTCAGTCGCCGCCAGCCGGCGCCGCGGGGGTTAACGCGGGCTGGGCGGCGCAGCGGGCGGAGCCGGGCCCGGCGCCAGGCGCGCGCGGAGCGAGGTGGCCGCAGCGTCCCCGCGCGCGGCCCGGCCCGGCAGGAGCGCGAGCCGCCGCCTGGCCATGCGGCTCCCGGGCCGGGGGCCTGGGCTGGGGCCCGCGCCTCCCGCCGCGCGCCGCCCGCGCTGAGCCGTCCGCCGGCACCATGGTGCAGAAGCCGCGCAACGGCGGCGTGTACCCCGGCGCGGGCGGGGAGAAGAAGCTCAAGGTGGGCTTCGTAGGGCTGGACCCCGGCGCAGCCGAGTCCACGCGCGACGGCGCGCTGCTCATCGCGGGCGCCGAGGCCCCCAAGCGCGGCAGCATCCTCAGCAAGCCGCGCGCGGGCGGCGCGGGCGCCGGGAAGCCCCCCAAGCGCAACGCCGTGTACCGCCGGCTGCAGAACTTCCTTTACAACGTGCTGGAGCGGCCGCGCGGCTGGGCCTTCATCTACCACGCCTACGTGTGAGTGCGGCTGGGCCTCACACGACCCTAGCGTCCCACGGACCCGCACGGCGGCGGGCCCGGTGCGCTGCGCACCGCACCGGCTTCAGCGCCTGGGGTCCGGCTTCGCTGGTGGGAGCCGAGGGGAGGTCGGGAGATTTCGGAGAGCCGGGCGGAACGGGGTTCTGGGGGCCCGGCCGCGCAGGTGGAGACGGGGCCCCGGGCCGGCTGCACCGCCCCTCCCCCACAAGATGGGACGCTCAGCCCCAGCCCCCTCCTCAGCCCGGGAGGCCCCTCCCCGGCCTGCTGCTCGAACAAAGGGCTGGCCAGGGAGGGAGGATGGGGAGGGGAGAAAGCGGAGGGAGGGCGGCGCTGCGCTGGGTCTGGGCTCCCGGGGACCCTCTGGGTGGGCGCCCCACTGAGCGGGGGCGATGAGGCGGGCCGGCTTCTCCTCTCCAGTCTCTCAAGCGTCTCACTTTACATTGGGGTGAGCTGCTGTATTGCTGACATGGGGGAGGGGGCCTGACGTTACGCCCGCCCCCAGCTCTGGGTTGAGGACACTGACTGTCCTGCCCCGTCGGCACTTAGTCCGCTGCGCTCAGTACAGTCCTGCCCATCTGCAGCCGCCATCCGACCCCTGCACATAAGGGCTCAGAAGCCCACCTCGGCGACACACGGCGGGGAGGGGCTGCAACTGTCCCGGGCTCCAGCCCTGGACCTGGAAGGCGCCCATCCCCTCTCCCTTGGCGGGTAGGGGGGAGGGGTTCAGGGAACCACTGCCTCGGGGACAGGGCTGGGGGCGGCAGCAACCTGCGTTTGCACATGGGTGTCCGTGTGTGGTATCTGCGAGAGTCGCTGCGTGTGCGAATGCGTGTGTGGTTGGTGTGCACGGCCTGCCCGCGCAGGGCGCCTGCTCCATCCCAGCTGAGCAAGGGACGCGGGCAGGGCTCCGGGACTCGGCCATTTTGTGTGAAACAGGCATTTTGGGATGGGAGTGAGTTGCGGATTCTGGGAAGCTGACACCGGGAACCCGCCTGGCCAGAGGGGCGTGAGCCCTTCAGAGCCCATGTGATGTGTGCATGCATGCATGTTCTGGGCAGACCCTATTGTGATGTGGGAGAAAACCCCAAGAGGGAGCTGCCAGGGCACCTGCTGGGGACATCCTTGGGGAGACCACTGCCTTGGGAGGCCCTGTCCCCAGCCCAGCGCTGAGCAGTGGGGATGCCCCCAGAGTCCCCAAGGCAGGGCTTCCCTGACAGGGCCAGCTGTGAGCCTCACCCCTGCCTCCCCTAGGAGGTGAACCTGGTGTTCCCTAGTCCAGGATCCGTGGCCCCCATTCCCTGGAGAGTCTGTGTCTTCGTGGACGCCCCCCGCCCATGGTCCCCTCACTGCCACAGCCTCCCTCTTTGCCTGACCGGGGCTTGAAGGGACTCCTGATGGCCTGGCTCTGGTCAGCCAGGTCCCGACCTGAGGTGACTTCTGAAAGGTGGGCAGGACAGAGCCCCCACAGCCCACTTGCCAGGGTGGCCAGCGCCCCTCTCTGCATCTGACCCATGGCACTGCTGCCCAGGCGTTTGTCCTGCATCGCTCAGCTTCCATGAGCTGAGCTGGAGTCCCCAGCTGGCAGCATTTCCTGGGGTTCCCCTTTGGGTCAGGAGCCCCCAGAGTGACTGCTCACAGCTTGGGCTGAGCTGGTCAGCCCCTCTATCCCTCCTGAGTGTTTCCTGCCTCCTGGAGACTGCAGCATCCAGCACTAGGCAGAGTGTGGGGAGCCCTGGGGAGTCTGTGTTGTCTCCGCCTGGATGTCCCTGAGTCAGGATGGGCCTCTCCCGATGGGACAACCCTGCCCTGCAGCCTGCTTGAGCCTCTCCTGGGTTCCTCTGCTGTGGACATGGTACATCCTGGAGCCCCTGGCAGGGGTGGCTGGGACTCAACGTAGGTGACCGCACCAACAGGGGGATTTCTTGTGGGGGAGGGCAGGAGTAACAGGCCAGAGGGCAGGGCCTCTGGGTTGGACACCGCAGGTCTGGTCTCAGAATCTCTGTAAGCCTCCATTTTCCTGTTGGTGTAATGGGCACAGCTGCTTGTTGCCTGCTGGACTTTGTGGAGACCAGCTGAGGAGGAGTGTCCACTCTTTCAGGCCGGCTAGAGCCCCTGAGAGGGCACACATCTCAGTGCTGCTGCTGCAGCTCACTACCTGTCCCCCCGAACTCTAGGCCCCCAGGCATGGTTCCCTGTCCTGATGACCATCCCATCCCCGGGGCCTGCCCCCGACCCCTCCCTCACCTGGGAGGCCTGTTGTCCCCAAGTTGCCCCTGGCCTGGCATGGCCTGGCCATGTTGGGCCATTGGCATTGCTGGTTTGCTTATTCATCAATTAAACAGAGATTGAGTCGAACCTGGCCCTACCCTCCCTCTGCCAAGCTCCCCACCATCTTGACTGAACCACCGACCTCTCCTAGGCCACCTGCCTTCTACCTGTTGCCACTAGTGTTTGGCTTCTGAGAGGCCATTGCCCGCCTCTCTGGGTGTCTCCCGGAAGGGGTACAGAGGGAGGCGGCCACCCTGGGCCCCAGGGCTCGGTGGGCATCAGGCTGGGCTGCCACAGCCTTGCTCTGCAGAAGGGCTTTCTCCGTGGCCAATGTGTGCTCTCCTGAGAGCCTTTTCGAAAGCCCTTCCTGAGGCAGAAGGCCCGAGAGACCTGCTCCTGAAGGCTTGAGGCATGGGCACCTCCCAACCCCTCCCAGCAGGGTGGGAGACCCACCCTGGGCTAGTGTGTCAGGCACTGGGGAGCTTCCTGGGCAGAGGGAACACCATGGGGCCTATGGGCCCAAACCCCAGGCCAGTTCCCCCTCCTGCCCACTGTGCACAGGGCTGCTGGGCAGCAGCCCCACCATGGAAAAGCGCCCCTGGGCAAGGCCTCCACATGGGTCAAGGTAGGAGGGGCCAGGGCCATGCTGTGTTCCCACCATGTGCCGCTCTTACCAGAACCTGCCAGATGGTGGTGCAGCCCTGTATTTACAGAAGGGGAAACTGAGGCTGAGAAGTCTGAGTAAACTCCAGTTGTCCTGCTTAAACTGAAACGGAGGACTTGGTCTCAGGGATGGGAGCTTGGGGGTGCAGATTGCTTGGTTGTGCCAATGTCCAAGCTGTGTTCCGTGGTCTGGATGAAATTGTGTTTAAAATAAGCTAGATGGAAAATCTGGCAGCAGGAGGGACTGTCCGTTGGGGTGGAGCTCACGTTCCTGCCTGGGCCTGTGGCCAGGGGCCGGTGGCCCTGTTTCATCTCCCATTCCCTAGCAGGGAAGGTGGGGTCTGGAGGCTCGGGGTCTCACTTGAGTTCCTTGGGTGCTCTGGGCTCCAGTGCTTCCCCTGCATGGTGCTGGGTGACTCCAGGGGGTCAAAAACAGGCCACCCTGAGGTTCCCTCCCTTGGCCACAAGTTTTGAAGTTGCTCTGAGCCCTTGGAGGCCCTGGTGGGCAGGTAGGCCTGAACATGGTGCTGGGGTGGCCACATTCTTCTTGGTCTTGGTGCACTTGAGGGGTGTGTGTCAGTCAGGCCGTACCTAGCATGGATAGGAAGGGCCGTCGCAGGTCAGGGTCCAACCCCTGCCAGGAAGGAGCTGCTGCCTCTGGGTGGTATGTTCTCGACCTCTCTCAGGCACCAAACTCCCTGCAGCCTCCTGGGCAGGAAACCTCACGGAAATTTCCCAAAAGGTGAACAAGCCTTCGGAGTTGTGGTTTCCAGGGAAACCGGGATTTCTCTGGGGCTGGGCATGCCAGACTTCCCCAGGCCTGCCTCTTTGCCTGATGTCTGTGCCCTAGCAAAAAATTTAAAGTGAAATGACTCTGAAGTGATAAAATATATTTAAGCATTGCATCTATGCCATGGAGTAAATCTTTGAAACACTCATGTCTGCAAGGTAATAGGAATCTATTAACAGGAAGCTCGCTTTTTGACAGCTTCACAGGTTAGAGCAGAGGAGATCTTGGTTTTATGGGAAGTCGGTAAGCGTCAAGTAGTCAGACCAATCTCTACAGAGGCTCAGTCACCACGGAGGCAGCCCAGCCAGCAGGGCTGAGGCCTGGGTGCATGCCATACGGTGGGAGGCCTGTCTCTGAGGTGGAAACACCAAACCCTTGTGTGTCTATGACAAAACCAGGCACTCCTGAGCACAGGCCGAGTCTAGGACTGGAAAGAGCATCTTAAGACATTGCTTGTCCTGCTCATTTTAGTCCATCAATTAGCTAATCCACAGGTCCTTGTGAGACCCTGTGCTCTTGGCACGTCCATGCAGAGGGGCCAAGACAGGTGCTCTGGGTGCTCCCAGTGCCCACTGAAGGTTGGAGGGCAGAACTGGGCCTGGACCAGACCATGTCCCGTTAAGGGCTCAGCTGAGAGCCACAGGCTCACAGGAGGACAACAAGTGGGCCTGAGACTGTGGCTGTTATCCCTTCACGAGGAGAAGCTTTGAAGGACACGATGTCATGTCATCCTCAGGAGGGGTCTCGGCCAGTTGGCATAAATGAGTAGAGCAGGAGGGCTACCTGCAGGGGACACTGTGGGGAGTGGGTCAGTTGACTGTCTCCAGGTGAGGGTTGGGAGAGTCAGTCAACTGACACCAGGTGAGGGTTAAGGGTCAGTCAGCTGTCTCCAGGTGAGGGTTGGGGGTCAGCCACCTGTCTTCAGGTGAGAGGGGTCAGTCGATTGTCTTCAGGTGAGGGTTAGGGATCAGTCAGTTGTCTCCAGATGAGGGTTGGGGTCAGTCGACTGTCTCCAGATGAGAATTGGGAGGGGTCGTCGACTGTCTCTGTGTGTGGGCTAGCAGTCAACTGACTGTCTTCAGGTGAGGGTTGGGGCTCTGAGGTGGACCCCATTGGGTGAAGATAGAGCCACACAGTTCTGTGTCAGTCTCATCTGGCTGTTGTGGGGATAAATCATGAGTGACTTGACTCAGTGCTCGCAGTTGATGTTCAGGGGTACATAACTGTCCAGTGTGAGTGAGAATAGGGTTCAGCAGAGTGGAAGGGTCGCCTGCTTGGAGACCAGGAGAACAAGGCTGGCCTGTTGCAGATGGTGTCCCTCAGCCGCCCACCCCTTTGGTGAATTCTCAGCCCCATCAGTTAGTGGGTAAACCTTGGTCACTGTTTTTTGGGGGGTTGGAGTTTTACTCTGGCGTTTTTTTTGAGTTGGAGTTTTACTCTGTCGCCCAGGCTGGAGTGCAGTGACACGCTCACTGTCACCCATGTGGACCTGCTGGGCTCTGGCGATCCTTCCGCCTCAGCCTTCCAAGTAGCCAGAACTACAGGCGCACACTGCTACTGCTCCTGGCTAATTTTTGAGGTATTTTAGGGACGAGGTCTCACCAAGTTACCCGGGCTGGTCTCGAACCTGCAGTCTCAGGCAGTCTACTCGCCTTGGCCTCCCAAAGTGCTGGGATTACAGGCTGAGCCACCGAGCCCGGCCACCTTGGCCACTGTTTAAGGATAGTTCAGACGTTCTGGCCTGAGACTCCCCTGACCCCCAGATCTGCATGTCGGAGACCTGCTGCCCGTTTTTCTGTCAGCACCGACTGTAGAGATGCCACTGTTTTCCTGGGACAGAGGTTGCTTGCTCTCGTCTGCCCGTGTTGGGAATGTTGTCTGTGATGGTTTCCTGTATGTCCTGAGGGTTGAGGCCTGGGGGACAGGAATTATTTTTGGCTTGAAAAACACTATGTGGGCAAGTTTAACCAGCGAACCTCTCAGACCTCCAAAGAACTGCTGCACAAGCCCATGGACAGCTGGTGTCCATGACACCTGCATCCGGGAGCCCACCCGGAGACTTCACCCATCACGGGTCCAGCTAGGCCCTGTCCCCGGCGTGTGGGACGCCTGCCACACATGGCCGCTTCCGCGCAGGCTGGAACTTGGTGCTGCCTCCCACGGCAATCTGCTGCCAGCTGCAGGGAGTCAACGCTGTGACTCGTGGCTTCTCGGTGGGGAGGAAGCGCATCTTCCTGTTCACAGTGGCTGCACCTGTCCAGTGCCTGATAAAATCCGGAGCAGTTTACTTGGATCCGAGGTGGAAGTAAGAGGGGCCTGCAGAGCTGAGATTGTCCCAAAGAACATTCTGGAAATGATGCATGTGTGCCCCTGCTCCCACCCTGCTTTGCTAGCCAGGCTCTTGTGCTGGGCTCTCTCTGACTGTGAGGTGGCTCCGTGTCCACTAGCCAGGCCCCATGCTGGGCTCTCTCTGACTGTGGGGTGGTTCCGTGTTCACTAGCCAGGGCCAGTGCATGGCTCTCTCTCTGACTGTGTGGGGTGGCTCCATGTCCACTTGCCAGGCCCCATGCTGGGCTCTCTCCGTGACTGTGTTGTGGCTTCATGTCTGTTTTCTCTTCAGACCATGGCATGACTGCCCCAAGCTCGATTCTTTTCCAGGAGGGTCAGCAAGTGGTGGAGTCGTGAGCCTTGCAGCCAAGGTCCTACCCTTCTGGGATTCAGGGAGGACTGCATGCAGGAGACACCCAGGAAAGAAGGGTCACCCCAGTCTGCTCCTCGGCAGCTCAGTGGAGAGGTTGAGTCGAGGTTGTGGACTGGAGTCTGAAGCCACACGGCCATGTTTCACTTCACCTGGGAGGCAGTGGGGCTGCCGCATCCTCTGGGTTCCGGTGCCCCTGCTGGGGAGGCCCTGAGGCCTGGCAGGCCGGAGGGCTGCTGGGATCGCCTCAACCCTGACCACATTGGGCTACACTGAGACTCTTCAAATGGAAGTCTTGGGGTCAGCACTCCCAGAATAAGGTGCTTCTGGGATAAGGTGCCCTTGTGAGTTTCTATCTCTGCACCCATTCTAGACAGGAGCCCGTGAGCACCTACTTCCATGGGGGGTGATGGGGCTGGGGGCTTTTAGGGGAGATGCCTCTGGGAAGGGTGTGGGAGCCACTCTGGGCCCCGCTGGGAAACCTGTGTAGGGCTGAGCGACTCACTCCCACATGACAGGAGTGGGCTGGGCTCCGGGCACCCTTTCCTGGTGGAGGGCAGGGTAGCAGAGCCAGACCCGGTGGCAGGGCCCAGACTTCAGCATGGGGACATCAGAAACTAAGCTGTCTCCTCCTGTTAAAAGCAGGCATGTAGCCGGGCTCAGTGGCTCAGCCTGTAATCCCACGCCTTTGGGAGGCTGAGGTGAGTGGATTGCCTGAGCCCGCGGGTTCGAGACCCGCCTGAGCAGCGAGACCTCATCTCTACAATACATCAAAAAATCAGCTGGGCGTGGTAATGCATGCCTGTAATTCCGGCTACTCGGAAGGCTGAAGCGGAAGGATCACCGGAGCCCAGCAGGTTGAGGCTGGAGTGGCCGGGAGCGGCCACTGCACTCCAGTCTGGGTGACAGAGTGAGACTCCAACTCAAAAAACAAACAAACAAACAAATAAAAGCAGGCATGTGCTGTGCTCTGTGGGGCATCTCTGGGGGTCAAGCCTGGGAAGGGACCCCAGTCTCTTCCTGTGAGGGGTGAGAATGATCAAGACTGTGGGACACACCCAGGTCTCCAGACGATGTGAGGATGGAGGACAGGAAGGGCCAGGAGTTCCATGTTCCCTTCACGCATGGTGGGGGCTGACGTGGGTGACTTGCTGAGGCTACAGGGCCTCTGCTTCACAGAGGGGTGGCCGCTTGTGTGCCCTGGCTGGGGGATTTCATTGTGGGATGGAGAGGCCCATGGGCTGCTTCTCGGGGCTGGGCACCAGCAGCCTGGGCCAGCGGATGGAGATACACACGCCTGACTTCCAGCGACTTCTTGCAGAGGAAGTGGCAGTTTGGGGACCATGGCTGTTCCTTGCTAGTGAAGGGAGGGTGCTGCCCAGACGTGCTCCAGAGTCATCATGGGGTTCTGTGCTCATCCGGCTGGAATAACATCAGGTCTTTAATTTTTTGGATTACTGGGAATGATTTTGTAAATGCGTGGAGGAACGATTGTTCCAGGAAGTCCTGACCGAATTGACTGGACACTCGGTGTCTCCATCCCTGAGTCATCTTAGGTGGGTAGGCAACTGGAAGTGGGGCATGGCGTGGTCCCCTGTGGGTCTTGATCTGTGTCTGTGGAGCAGGGACTGGCCCCTGGCCCCCAGCACCTCTAATCTGGCCCCCATGGAGCCCTTGGCCCCACCCTGCGCTGGAGCCCAAGGACCCATGAGCTGGCCTCTGTGTAGATGTGGAGAAGACACCAAGAGAGTCTCCCAGGGTCCCGGGGCAGATGAGGAGACACTTCCAGAAGCCTGGTCAGAAGGTTGTGGGTGGGAGGGCCAGGAGCGCCTGGATCATGCGTTTCTGCTCCTGCATGTGGGCTTGAGCTGGGCCTGGGGTGAAGACGGTGCATGCAAGGAGTTTAAAGTGTATCCATCGGAGAGGCCATGCTAGGAGGGCAGCATCACAGCCTGAGGGTAGGACTGGCCCAGCTGTGCTTTTCTGGGGGGACAGTCAGGGAAGCAGGGCCTGATGAGCTTTACCTATGAGGGGTGGGAGGCAACCTGGGGTTCTCTTTGTAGCAGGGTGGGATGTTTGGGCCAGGCAGGGGCTGCAGTCTCTTCTTCTTCTTTAAAAAAATTTTTTTGAGACAAGATCTCATTCTGTTGCCCAGACTGGAGTGCAGTGGCGCCATCACAGCTCACTGCAGCCTGACCCTCCTGGGCTCAAGCGATTCTCCTGCCTCAGCCTCCTAAGTAGCTGGGAGATGCCCCCTTCTATTCTGTCCTTCCTGCATAGGTCAAATGCATGTGACACGTGTGTGCATGCACACATGGAATGAAATCAGTGGGAAATCATGGGACATGTAAAGTGGTATCCAGTGAGAATGATGAAGCCCCCGCCCCGCTCAGTCCTGTCCCCAGGGTCAGCTGTGGCTCCCCACTCCTCTCTCCAGGGCCTTTCTCTGCACACTAGCATGGTGTGGGGCGTGTATGCCCGTGTGTGTTCACGCACTTCTTTTCATATGTGTGGAGTTGCTCAGAACACTGCTGTGCGCTTCCTGCTGGGCCATCCTTCCTGAGTGTGGAAGGCACCCTGGGGTTCCCCCAGACACACTCAGGTGCTCAGTACATACAAGACGTCCTAATACACATGTACAAGCCTCGGCATGCATTCCTAGAAGCTGTCAGGTCACCATAACTCGTTCTCAGCCTGAATGGCATTTTTCCTTGGGCCACATATGCTGGGAAGTTAATGCTCAGTGTTCCTGTCACTGAGAGCCACATGCCTGTGGAGATGTGTCAGGCTAGGGTGGAAGGTAGGTGTAGGACACAGGCCCAGGGCCTTCCTCTAGCTGCTCAGAGGGCGATGTGAGGACTGCCTCCCACCTCGCTGGGTGCAGGCTTCCCCTCCTGCCTGGCTGGGTCCTTCCTCCCCCCTCCTGCCTAGATGGGTCCTTCCTCCCCCTCCTGCCTGGCTGGGTCCTTCCTCCCCCTCCTGCCTGACTGAGTCCTTCTTCCTCCTGCCTGACTGGGTTCTTCCTCCCCCATCCAGCCTGGCTGGGTCCTTTCCTTTCTTTCTCCTCCTACCTTGCTGGGTGTAGGCTCCCCCCTCTTGCCTGACTGGGTTCTTCCTTTCCCCTCCTGCCTGGCTTGGTGCTGGGGCCTGGACTCTGGGACTGGGGAGCCGGAGCCCTTCCCCAGGGGCACTGGCCTCGGTCCTGACCAGGAGCCCGCAGTTTCGTCTCTACGTGGGCCCCTTGACTGACTCTTGATTGTCACCAGCTGAGGCCACAGGGAGGGGATGGGTGCCCCTCTGGCTGGTGCTGGGGAGGGGCCAGCACTGGAACATGCCCTAGTGGATGACAGGCTGTTGGGCTGGACATAGAGGCTTCTTCTTGGTGGGCATGTCAGCCGGTCCTCCCAGCCTACCTTCCATGAGAGCCGCTAGACCAAGGTCTCAAAGGGGTGGCTGGAGCCTCAGTTGCAGCTCTGCCCCACACGTGGGCCTGGCTTTCTTCCTTTCTTTCTTTCTTTCCTTTTTTTTTTTTTTTTGAGTTGGAGTCTCACTCTGTCACCCAGACTGGAGTGCAGTGGCCGCTCCCGGCCACCACAGCCTCGACCTGCTGGGCTCCGGCGATCCTTCTGCCTCAGCCTTCCAAATAGTCAGAATTACAGGCATGTGCTACCACGCCCGGCTGATTTTTTGATTTGTTGTGGAGATGAGGTCTTGCTGCCCAGGCGGGTCTCAAACCCGCGGGCTCAGGCAATCAACTCACCTCAGCCTCCCAAAGTGCTGGGATTACAGGCCGGGCCACCAAGCCCGGCTGGCTTTGTTTCTTAAGGAAGTAGTCGTGGTTATTATTTCTCTGATTAGAAAAGCAGGCACATCCATTGTAGGAAATGGGCAAGGCTGAGAGGCTCAAGGCAGGTGTTGTCCTTCCTGACTTGTTCCCAGGTCTGCGTGTCTGCATCTGCTGCAGATAGGCCCCAGCTCTCGTGCCCCTCCTGTGCTGATGGTGTGCCATGGGCTCCCTCTGATGAGAGGTGCCTCTTTAACAGGTGTCTGGCCCATCTCTGTCCTCAGGCTGCTACTCTTCCTTTCCAGGCCACTTTTGGACACATGGGTCACAGTGGAGTGTCATCCACACGCGATCGTCCCTGCATGTGCATCAACACACACACCTGTCCTTGGGGTGTGTCCACAGGAGACTTGGGGGTGCAAATGCGTCCTGTCCAGGGGGGCAACATCACACGCTTGGGGTCTGCCTGCCCTGTGAGTGGTGGCCTGGCCCCTACACTGTCTTGTCCTGGGCAACAGAAAGGGTGGTGAGGGCATGGGAGGACTAGGGCTGCCTGTGAGACTCGAGGTCCTGTCTGTGGGTTGAGCCCTCCATTTCTGGAGGAGTGCAAGCAGCGGCTGAGGCAAAGCAGGTGCTCAGACCCTTGTAGGGGCCAGGAACTGGAGCTAGAGCATGGACCAGCTGAGGACACCAGCCTGGTGGGAGGAGTCGGGCTTGGCTCTCAGGAACTGTGGGATTGGGGAGGCCTGCTGAGCCTCAGGAGAGCTGCTGTCAGTGTCCTGTGCACCTGAGTGGGTTTTGGGTGGGAATGCTTGTGGTCTAAGTCCATGGAGGGGGTGTGAACGTCTCAGGTGGGGTGTGGCTACCCTGGTACCATGTTGAGGGCCAGAGGGAGCCCCTCCCCACCGCACAATGCCTCTGCTCCTGGTGGCTGCAGTGGGTCTGGGTGAGTGGGTGTGGGGACTGCAGGGGCCACGCTGGGACCCCCAGGGGTGCCAGGATGAGGTGCGCAGAGCAGGAGCTCCGGGGCAGGTCTGGGCAGTCGGTGGGGACTGGAAGGCAGGGAACTGGCGCTGACTAGGGACAGAGCCAAGCATCGGACATGGAGGAAAACACGTCCCAGGAGGGGAAGCTCCCTGTTCCTGTGGTCGCCTGGTGTCGTGGACTCCCTGTGGATACAGACGCTCAAGCTTCCAATTGATGGGTCTCACACCAGCAGGGCAAGCGCTAGGATGGGGAAGCCTGGAGGGGACAACAGGTGGTCAGGCATCTGGCTCTCCCCACCCAGACCTGTCCTGTTCCGAAGAGAAACTGAGTCACAGGTGAGGAGGCCTCCCTGGGCACAGTGCCACCTGGCCGGTCACCTGCCCTGGGGAAAGAATAACCTTCCTCACTATCCCTGACCTTGACATGTGGCCCTGCTTATGTATTTATTTTTAAAAGTTGCAGTAGATCCACAACGGTTCTAATAACTGGTATGTGTTTTCTATAAGAAATCATTTTCCCAGCTTTATTGAAGTACAATCGACAAATGAAAATCGTATATATATTTGAGTTTTTATTATTATTTTATTTATTTATTTATTTTTTGAGTTGGAGTCTTACTCTGTCGCTCAGACTGGAGTGCAGTGGCCGCTCCCGGCCACCACAACCTCTACCTGCTGGGCTCCAGCGATCCTTCCGCCTCAGCCTTCCAAGTAGCTGGAACTACAGGCACGCGCTACCACACCTGGCTAATTTTTTTGATTCATTGTAGAGATGAGGTCTCACCAAGTTGCCCAGGCGGGTCTTGAACCCGCGGGCTCAGGCAATCCACTCACCTCAGCCTCCCAAGGCGCGGGATTACAAGCTGAGCCACCGAGCCCGGCTTTGAGTTTTTAGAAAGTAAAATAAAAGCGAATACTGCAGTGGGGTCCTCCTGACATGCAGATCATCCTTTCAACATGAACTATCCGTGGTGCTTAGTGTGTTCCCAGGGTGTTTCACCACCAACTCCTCTTAAGGTTTGTTACCCTATAAAGATGCTCTGGACCCATTCGCTGTCACGCCCCCTCCCCTGCCCGGCAGCCACAGGTCTCCTTGCTGTCTCTGATTTTACTGTTGTGGAATTTTGCATCTGTGATGTGCAACGTGTGTCCCTTGGCATGTGTCCTTTGGTGTCCAGCCACCCTCGCCCAGCAATCCCCAGGTTCCATGTTGTTGTGCATCAGTGCTCTGTCCTTCTCCATGGCTGGACTTCAGCTTGTCCATCTGCCTACCTGCTCCCACCGCTGGGCTGCTGTGGAAGGGGTGGGTTCGAATCTGTGGATATATCTGGGCTCATGTATGGCCAGGCGCCCCAGGGTGGACCGTGTTCCTTCTGTCCCACCCCTACCTTCTGAAACCCTCGAGGTCCTCCCAGACCTACACAGGGTCTCCCCTCCTGGGCCCTCGCTCCCACCCTGCCAGCTGTAGGGGAGGCGCAGTGACACCCAGAGGTGGGCTCCAGCCTGGGGCCAGTATGTCTAGGGCAGAGTCTGGCTGCCACTCGCCCAGATATGGGAGCAACCCAGGGTTCCAGGCAGGGCATTTGCAGACAGGCCTGCCCGGGGGAGAGTGAGGAGACCCTGCACTGGGGATCGGGGCACAGGGAGAGTCGCAGCTGCCTGAGGGGGCTGGGCTGGGTGGTCTCTGGGAGGAAATGGCCTGAGAAGGAAGCCTGGGGCACAAGGAGGGGGCAACCTGGTGACCTGTGGGCAGAAGAGGGTTCCGGGCAGCAAGAAAGGCACATGCAAACGTCCTGGGGTGGCACACTAGGGCTGGAGGGGAGCGGGTGGAGGGTGCCTGGGATGGCCGCGGGGAGCAGGGCTGGATCTATTTCAGGACACAGGGCCAGGGAGGGGTTGGCAGGGCTGCCATTCCCATGGGGTTTCTCTGGCTGCTTCTGGGACTGAAATGAATGTGACCAGAGCAAGACACCCTTCCTGGGGTCTTGGTGGGCGCAGGTGACTGGAACAGGCTGGGGGTAGAGAGTGGGCGGTTGGTACGTGTTGGAGGAAGAGCTGATCTGGGGACCCCAGACTGAGGGCCATGATCCCTGAGGTTGGAGGCTGGGATGTGGCATGTGCAGTGGGCTGTCGGCGTGGGGCTGGGTGGGTGCTCCGAGCTGGCATACCTGTTGGGTCTTTGCTGGCACCTGTGATCCAGGTGGGACAGGTGACTAATGGGACCAAGCCATGTGGACCTGACATCCCCCGGGAGCCAGAGCAGGAGGAGCTCAGGCGTGGGCTGGGACTGACTGTTACCGCGTGCTGAACCAGCACATCTCCTGCCAGGCCTGAGTCCTCCCCCGCCCGTGGTTCCCACAGCGCCCCGGCTGCAGCACCCCCACCTTCAGGGGGCGTGGGAGGGGCTGAGATGGCCCTGTGATGACCATGGGGCACACTCGGGAGCTGGGAGCCTGTGTGTGAATAGGGAGTGACACGGCAGTGGCCATCCCAGCCTCCAGCTCCTCTGCTGGCCCTTGTCCTGGAGGGAGCCCGACTGGCCACGGACCACTGGCATCCTGGGGTTGCTGGCCAGTGGAGACATGGAAGAGTCCCTGAGAGCAGCTTCCTGTCTGGGTGGAGAGGAGGGGCTGGATAGGAGTGGGCGGTGTGGGGGTGTGGGAAGGCCCAGGCCGGGAGGCGGGGCCAGCAGTGGGGCCTTCTGAGGCCTGGGACTTCCTGAACCGCAGCCTGTCAGGATCCTAATGTATGCAAGGACCCAGGTCTTACACCTGGGCCACCTCCAGTTCCTCCCCACAGCATAGGCTCTGGTGAGTGCTGCAGGGATCCACCCTGGCCAAGGTGGGCCTTGACACAGCAGGCTGATAGGCACGGCGGGTGAGGTTGTTCCAGGACTGGGGTCTCTATCATCCTTGGCCTGTGTGGCCCATGTCTGTCCTGTTAGTCACGCCTGGCTTATGCCTAGGGCAGCCATCAGCGCCTGCTCCTTCACTCGAGATTGGAGGTGGCAAGTCCTGAAAGCAGAGTTCATTATGGTGAAATTAGATTCCCAGCTGCGGTGCAGCCTCTGGATGTGTGGCGGGAGGTCCCTTGGGAGGCCGGTGTGGCTTGGCCTGGCACCTGCATGGGCCTCTCTCAGGCTTCCTCTCTCCCCTGGCCCTGCCTGGCTCTGGCCCGGGAGGCATGGTCTCCCAGTTGTTCAGCAGGGGGCTCCGTGGGGACCCCGAGATAGTCTCCAGTTGAAGAGGAGTGCCCGGATGGGAGGGGCTCTGCAGCCAGCCTGCTGGTCAATCTCATGTGGGCTGTGTGGGGTCCTTCAGAGCCTGTTTTCTAGTCTGTGAAATGGGATGGGGGCATCTTCCCACCTTTGAGATGCTCCCGCCTGGCGCTTAGGAGACGTGCTGAGGAGTTTGTCCTGGGGGGCCAGAGCGGGGGAGCACATCAGGGCCGTCCGACCCTGGCTCTGCCCGGAGTAGCCGGCAGGAGCTGGGGTGGTGTGAGGTGCTGAAGGCATCCCCACCTGCTCACGAGTGATGTCATTTCGTCAGATACAAGCAAGCCGATGGATGGCCAGCTCTGTCAGGCCCCAGGAGGCACCTGCAGGAGGGAGGGTCTGCAGTCCCCACAGGGTCTGCACTTCAGGGCCGCCTGCAGCCAAGCCTCCCAGAGTGGAAATGCCTCCAGAGGAGGCTGCCATGGCTATGTCATGTTCCCAGAACAGCAACACCCCATCCGTCAGCGGGAGGAAGGTGGGGGTGCGGAGGCAGAGGAGTCTCCCTGGAGATGGGGACCCCTGAGGGAGGGACGTGCAGGCACAGGGACTCATGCACATGTGCCCTCTGCACCATAGGCCCTGCAGTGTCGGCTGAGGGCTGACCACCCGGGCCCGCTCAGCACCTCCCTGACAACTCCCCTTCTTTGCACTGAGCTCTGAGAGTGCTCAGAGCTCAGGCTGCAGCTGGGAAGTTCCTCCTTGAGTCCAACTGAGGTTCCTATGCCTCTGGGTCCTGGGGTGTTGTGGCTGGCCCTCTCTGGTGGCCTTTCTTGTGGTTTGGGGTTCTCTGGTGGGCTTGAGGACTTGGATGTACATCGGGGATATGGGGTACCCAAGCTGTTGGGGTCCTGCCCCCCCAGGTTTGGCCCCAGAATCTGGGGCTGGGACCAGCGGCTGCCTGCCTAGTCTCCTTGGCAACGGCTGCCAGGAAAACTCCTGTAGTCGAATCCATTATCATAATTAGCCTCGAAGTCCTTTGTGCTATAATCCTGGGCTGCTGAGACACCACCATCCTCTCTTCCGTCCTCCCATCCGACACCACCTCCAGCCTGTCCTTTCTTTCCCCATAGGCTTGGCTGGCTCCTGGCTGGAGGGTGTGGAGCCCCTTCTCCCACCCAGGGCTCCCGGGGCCTTGGTGTGTGGCATCTGGAGACATGGCCAGGCTGCGGACTGAGGCCCAGACTGCGGGCCGGGGTCTCCCTCCCAGAAGGACACAGGTCCCACCCTCCTGGGTTGGCATTCTGGATGTCTGTCCCCAGCTCACTGTTGCCTAGGAGGGGGAGGCCGAGCTGAGAGGTTCTGGGCCTCGTACTCCGCGTGCACAGGCACCATGCCCTGGACCCAGTCCCCTCAGCCTCTGTCCTCTCCCACAGGGGAGGGAGGGTATTCCTTGGAACCCCACAGCTCTGGGTGGGGGGAGTGTCAGAAGCCAGAACAGCATGACTGGGTTAGAGGCAGGGAAGGCCACGGGAAGGAAGCTGGTGGCTCCTGCCCAGCCAGTATGACTCCCACCAGGGCCTGTGGCAGACAGGGTCCCCTGGCTTAGCCTGGAGGTGGCTGTGCTCGCAGACTGGGTCTGAGGATGATGACACCCATACCAGTCTTCCCCCTACCCGGGGAGGCCCCTGGGGACTGGACCCCAGGGGGTGTCCACATCACACCTGGGACTGTGAGACCAGAGGGGTGGGGAATATCTCCTCCCAGAGGTCCATGCCTGGGTGATGCCCCATCCCTACCTCACGAGCCTTAGTTTCCCTCTCTCTAGAATGGACATGAATGTGGAGTCTCAGAGACACCACTGTGGGATCAGTGCTGTGTGGGGCAGGTGCTGGTCACTGAGGTGTCTTCCGGTGGACAGCCCTCCACTGCCCTCTGTCCCAGGGATCTGCGACTCCTGTGACTCCTGAGCCAGGCTGTGACGCCCTGAGCCCACGCCTCCACCTCCCTTCCTCCGCGTCTCTTGCCTCCCCTGCACCGGCCACCCCCGCCACCATCTGGACCATCTGTTCTGAAAACTTAAAGCTTGGAGCAGTCACTGGCACTTCCTGGGTGGGGCTGTGGGGGGTGGGTTCTGGCATGGGTTTCCTCCAGAGGGTCTGCTGGGGCGGGGCTGAGCAGAAACACCGGAACCTTCCGAGGGCTGGCTGCCAGGCTCGTTGTCTCTCTGCATTTCTGACTGTGTTTGTCTGGTCGCTGGCGGCTGGGGTGGGCTGCAGATCTGCATGTCATGGCTGCATCCATGTGTGCCCTGTCTCTGCAGTTTCCAGAATGTTCTGGGGTGCCTGGTCAGAGCTGCCCTCAAGAGCAGGGCTGGGGTCCTGCTCACCCTGGAACCTGGGCCCAGCTCTTCTTTCATTTAGAAGAATGTTCTTTGCCACCTGAGAAGTTGGTCTTCCTGGATGGGTTCCGAGGACTCATATTCGGTTCTGTGGGGCTGGCCCTGTCCCCCACCCATTCTCCTGTCTGGTCAGAATCATCCTGGCTGGATCTGGACACACCCTCCCCCTCCTGTCTCTAGGCCTCTCCCAGCTCTTCCCACTGCGAGGAATACTCTCCCCTTCTCCCCTTGTGGCTGGCCAACTTCTCTTTACCCTGCAGGGTCCACCCGTGGACACCTCCCTGGGAATCCACCAGGGTTTCTTCCCTGGGCGCCGCATCACACTGCGAGCCTCAGCTATGGGGTGATGCCTCAGTGTCCCTCCTGCATCCCTCCAGCTGCCCAAGCCTTGGGGTCCTGATTCGGAACCCTAGGGAACCCTAGGATCTCCCAGTTGTCCCCTCGGCCTTCCCCACTGATGGATTTGGGAGGAAGCCCTGTGAGGCAGACAGAGCTAGCGTCGAAAGCGCACGAGATGTCTGCGCATTTTTCCCCCCAGGGCTCAGCTAATTGAATAAATTGGCTAATAAGCAAAGGAAATTAATTGCGGTTTTGAAATGTGACCGTTTCTTTGTGTGTGTTTTGTCTGCCAGTGGGCACTGCCTGCACTTCTGACTGGGAGTGAGGGAGCCTGGGGACTGTCGGGGACAGTCAGGGACGTGGTGGCCGTGCCCAGGGAGGAGGGTGCAGAACCATGTCTTGTTGGTACTGTCACTGCCCCTTGGGCTTTGACTCCAGCCAGCCTGGAGTTCTTGGTGCTGAGGTTTTTGCTGGACATCAGCTGCAGAGAAGGACCCAGGCCCCAAGTCAGCCAGAGCTGTGGCCAGGCTCAGGCTGGACCTCAAAGCATCAGCTCCTGTAGGGTCTCCAGGGTCCCACCATGGAGCTGTGGTCTTCAGGGTGATGGGGAGGGGCGGGGGGGGACAGGCATTGGCTCTCAGATCCAGGCATGACCCCCGGTGCCCACCCAGCTTCTGTTCACCCTGTGTAGTGCTTCACGCTTCTCACGTGGCCTGGACCCTCACCCGGCCTGCAGGGACTCTCCTTGGGACCCCCACCGTGGCTGGGTGCCCAGCTGGCATGCCTGGGGCCAGGGAGCAGGTGTGTCACAGGGGGCTGCATAACTGAGGAAGTCATAAGGCATTTGGGAGGATGGTGGTGGCTGTGAACTTGAGCACCTAGGGAAGAGTTGAGGAAGGACCAGTGAGAGTCAGGTATAAAGAGAGGGGAGGGCGTAAAAGGGTTGTGTGCGTAACATCAGCTGGCGAGAGGAGGCTCGTGCAGCATCTGAGGAAGGAGGGCCTTGAGCTTCCTGGGAGCCGGGGCAAGGGCAGCAAGAAGATACAAAGAGGTCTGGTTTAGCTCCAGATTTAACTGGAAGAGAACAGTTTTCTGCTTCCGAGTCTAGAGAGGAAGTGGTCAGGTGCAAGGAAAAGGGACGAACATTTACAAGACGCCTTCTGCAGGGCAGGCACTGTGTGGGGCAGGCACCATGTGAGGCAGGTGCCCCATGGCAGGCACCAGTCTATGCTGGTTTTCTTGTTTCTGTTGGCACCAAGAATCAAATGGCCAGGCATTGCTGTTCTCCTCTGACTGAACATTTTGGAGACTTTCCCAAAGCACAGGCTATCTGGCTGGAGACAGATGAGAGTGGGGCCCCAGGGCAGCTGCACGTGATGTGGTGACCCTGGCATTGCCCAGTGTCCCTGTGGAGGCTGGGGTTCCTGCAGGCAGAAGGGCAGCTGTGGGTGTGCCCCTAGCCCTCCCGAGCTGGCGGGGCCCTGTTCCCTGGCCTGACCCCGCCCCCCTCTGCCCTGCAGGTTCCTGCTGGTCTTCTCCTGCCTCGTGCTGTCCGTATTTTCCACCATCAAAGAGTATGAGAAGAGCTCAGAGGGCGCCCTCTACATCCTGGTGAGTGCCTTGGACTGTGTAGACCCCACACAGCAGTCAATCTGACCTGCGACTACAGAGCTTCTGCCACCCAACTGGCTTCCAGCCCGGGCCTGGCCTCCCCCAGCCTCCCGCTTTGCCACGTACCCACCACCCTCTCCTCCTGGGGACCTGCCCTGCTCCCCCTGCCCTCACAGCCTCCTAGCCTCAACATTGGCCGAGTCCTAGGGTTCTGAGAGCTGTGAGTAACTCAGTCCTTGCTCGCCCTCTCCTGGTGATGTCACTGCGCCTGAAGCCGCTCCCTCCAGGTGACCTCAAATCCTCTGGCAGCCCCCGCCTCCTGGTGCCATCACAGTTTCTGACAATCCCTCCTCCTGGTGACATCACAGCCTCTGATAGCTCTGATAGTCCCTCTGCTTCATCACCTCACAGCCTCTGACAGTCTCTGACAGCCCCCTCCACCTGGTGACATCACAGCCCCTGACAGCCCCCTCCTCCTGTTGACGTCACAGCCTCTGACAACCCCTCCTCCTGGTGACATCACAGCCCCTGACAGCCCCCCTCCTGGTGATGCCACTGTCTCTGACAGCCCCTCCTACTGGTGATATCACAGCCTCTGATAGCTCCTCCTCCTGGTGACATCACAGCGTCTGTCCCTCCTTCCTGTGATATCACAGCCTTTAACAGCCCCTCCTCCTGGTGACATCACAGCCTCTGATAGTCCCTCCTTCCTGTAATATCACAGCTTTTAACAGCCCTTCCTCCTGGTGATGTCACAGCCTCTGGCAGCCCCTTCCTCCCTGTGACATCACAGCCCCTGACAGCCCCCTCCTCCTGGTGATGTCACAACCTCTGATAGCCCCTCCCCCCTGTGACATCACAGCCTCTGAGAGCCCCTCATAGTGACATCACAGCCCCTGACAGCCCCCTCCTCCTGGTGACATCACAGCCTCTGGCAGCCCCCAGTTCTGGTTAGGTACAGTTCCACCTTCTCCCCTTTTTCTCTAGAGCCAGAGGGTGCAGGCAGCCCCTCTCCTGTGGGGGTATGGGGTATACCTGACAGATGTGGGCACTTGGGGTGGGAGCTGTGATGCTGGCGGTAACCCGTGTTGGGGGTATGGTAGGCACCTTGGCAATGAAAGGGTAATTCCTGTCTCGCTGTTGATAAGTGGGTGGGGGAACCTCAAGGAGACTGATCCCCCCACAATGCACCTCCTCCCCTCCCCTCCCTACCCTCCCTCTGTCCTGGGGCTGCCCGAGTTCTGGATGGAGGTTGGGCCTCTTTAATGACCTGGGATCTGCCCCCAGTACAGCCCTGCTGTGTGCCCTTCCCTCCAGCTCAGACAGGGCCCCCCACTCAAGGCAGGACTCCCAGCTTAGAAAGCCTCCCTCAGCTCAGACAGGACTCCCAGCTCAGATGACAGGACCCCCCAGTTCAGACAATACCCTCAGATAAGATAGGACCCCCCAGCTCAGACAGGATCCCCAGGTCAGACAGGGCCCTAGCACAGGCAGGGCCTCCCAGCTTAGACAGGATCCCCCAGTTCAGACAAGATCCCCATGTGAGATAGGGTTCCCCAGCTCAGACAAGACCCCCAGCTCAGACAGGGCCCCCAGCTCAGACAAGACCCCCAGCTTAGACAGGGCATCCAGCTCAGACAGGACCAGTTCAGAGAGGGCCCCCAAACTCAAGACAGGGCCCCAGCCCAGACATCTCCCCTCAGTTCAGACAGGGCCCTCCAGCTCAGATGAGACCCTCAGGTCAGACAGGGCCCCCCAGCTCAGATGAGACCCTCAGGTCAGACAGGGCCCCCCAGCTCAGATGAGACCCTCAGGTCAGGCAGGACCCCCCAGCTCAGACAGGGCCTCCCAGCTCAGACAGAGTCCCCCAGCTCAGATAGGGCCCCCATCTCAGACAGGATCCCAGTGGCCCCTATGGTTTTCAGACTTTGTGGTGCTCCTGGCTGCAGGGTAACCAGAGGGCTCCACCCTTCCTTTTGGGGACTGGAGTGAGGTGGGGGCCCTATGGGAGGCGGCCCTTCAGCTCCCCTTTGGGGTCTGGGTGCTGTGGCTCCATCCTGGGCCTGTGCTGCCCTGTGGGTGTCCAGGCCGGGCCTGGCATGACCTCAGTGGCGCCTCCCTACAGGAAATCGTGACCATCGTGGTATTTGGTGTGGAGTACTTTGTGCGGATCTGGGCAGCAGGCTGCTGCTGCCGGTACCGTGGCTGGAGGGGGCGGCTGAAGTTTGCCCGGAAGCCATTCTGCGTGATTGGTGAGGCCCAGGGGCCGGGGGTGCTAGAGGGGCAGCAGAGACCCACAAGGCCCTGGGAGGAGCTAAGGCAGCTGTATTGGCTGGGGAGATGGGTGAGGCTGCAGGTTTGGGTCCTTCTGGAAGTTTCTCCTTATCTGCCAACATGGCATCAGAACCTGTGGCTAACGTGGTCTAAGTGTCAAGAGGAAGGGTGGGGCCCTGGGTGCCTGGGAGGCCCACAGGAGGGTTGGACTGTTGGACTATCCTCTCTGGGGCCCAGACCACCTAGCCCACGCCAGGCACCGTGCAAGCACTGCCCGTCCATCTGTCCTGGAACCCAGCATGTGGGGCAGTCCCCACCCCATTCTGCGGCCAAGCTGAGGGCCCGGGGCTGCCGTGACTCACACATCTCCTGCAGACATCATGGTGCTCATCGCCTCCATCGCTGTGCTGGCCGCTGGCTCGCAGGGCAATGTCTTCGCCACATCTGCACTTCGGAGCCTGCGCTTCCTGCAGATTCTGCGGATGATCCGCATGGACCGGAGGGGGGGCACCTGGAAGCTGCTGGGCTCTGTGGTCTACGCCCACAGCAAGGTGAGGAGGCACCCTACCCCAGAGTCCAGGGCAGGATAGGAGTCACCAGGCTCCAGGGTCTAGGCCCACAGCAAGGTGAGGCGGTGCTCTCCACCAGGAGTCATGGTGGGCTGGGGATCACCGGGCTCCATGGTGTACGCCCACAGCAAGGTGAGGCAATACTCTCCCCCAGGGTCCAGGGCGGGATGGGGGTCACCAGGCTCCGGGATCTAGGCCCACAGAAAGGTGAGACTGGCGCTCTCCACTGGGTGTCAGGACGAGATGGGGTCAGAGCCCTAGCTGGGCCATGCCTGAACCAGCTTTCCCTCCTGCATGTCTTCATGACTTGCTGGCCTCAGCCATCTGTCTCCAAGATAGCTGCCTTTGCGCAAGTCCTGTCCATTTGCCGCCCCCCGCTGGTGTCTTCTGTGGTTGGGAGTCTTATTTCCTGGGTTTTTAGTGCCTGGATCAATACGCTGCCCAGTCACCTGCCTATGTGGTTGTTTAAGCTGTGGCTTGTGGTGGCCAGTTGGGGAACCTGCAAGGTGGCTGCAGCCATACATCCTGTGCTCTGGGGACCCCAATCCCCCAGGACCAAGACCCTGTCCTGCCAGGCTGTGCTTTCAGGCCATGCTGCTCACGGGGGCTTATCTGTGCTACTTCCCTGAAGGGGGCGGTGGCTTTAGAGGCAAGACAGGCAGGTGTCAGCCCCCTGGAGGTCCCCCAGCCCTCCCTAGATGCCATGGGGACCAGGGTGCTGATTGGGGGGCATGCCCTTCCATAGCTGTTTCTCCAATGCTTGGGAAGGTCAGGGGGGTGCTCCACCTCAGAGATTCTGCAGCCCTGCTGGCTGCTGGGGTGAATACCCCCAAGCCTGGGTGGGTGCTGACTTGTTCCTGGGTACTGGGAGGAACAGTGCTGCAGGGGTGGTGGAGCTACACCCTCCTGGTTTCACTGCCCCCATGCACAGAACTCCTGCTGACCTGGGGTAGGGCATCTACCTAAAGCCCCGGGCACAGAGCCCAGGGCAGACCTCCTGCAGGCAGTCTGATGGGTGGCGTGATGGCCGTGTGTCCCACAGGAGCTGGTCACCGCCTGGTACATTGGCTTCCTCTGCCTCATCCTGGCCTCATTTCTGGTGTACTTGGCAGAGAAGGGTGAGAATGACCACTTCGACACCTATGCTGACGCGCTCTGGTGGGGGCTGGTGAGTCCTGGTCTCTGCACCTCCCTCCCTGATGACATTCACCTCTCTCCCCGCCCTCCTCCGGCCCCAGAGCCAGAGGGGAGACAGAGGCACTGGCTAACTGGCTGAGCTGGCTGAGCTGGCTGGGCACGTCTCTTGGGGGCCACCTGCTGGCCTTCCAAGACCATGACGGCGTGGGGAGGTGGCAGCAGAGGCAGTTGTGGTGCAGGGTGGGAGGGTTGGCTCCAGACAGGCCGTGGTGCCATCTTCCTCCTTGTTGACCACCCACCTGCTCTGCCGGGTTGTGGGGTGAAGGTGGTCCCTAAGAGGCCTACCTGCATCACAAGCATATGGCCCTCTCTGCACCCTCTGGGGAACCCCTCACCTCTCCCTGCCCTGCCCCATGGCCTCCTGTCCTTCCCCAGGCCTCTGTTGGAAGGTGCTGGCTCCTCCCTCAACCCTACCTTCTCTGGCCTGAGCCCCTTGACCTCTTGTGAGCTCCCTGCCGGCCCCCATCCTGTTTCTCTGGGTCCCTTTCTCTGGGTCCCTGTGGCACTTCTGCCTCTGCCTGCTTTCGAGCTTGGTGGCCAATGATGTGGGAACCGCGGTCCTGACGCCGTGCCCTGGTGTAGGCCCGTTGGCTCTCCAGGTCCTTTCGCGTGTAACACGGGCACAGAGCCTTTGGGGGACCCTTCTGTCATGGAGGGGACGAAGAGAGGCTTGAGAGGCTTGCTGTGGCCGCAGGCTGAGGGGCAGCTGACATCGGCCCTGGCCTCTCAGGCCTGTGTTCATATCTGGGGTGGGTGGCCCTGGCTTCTGTCCCAGCCTGGCCCTGAGCAGCTGCTGGTGTCCAGCTGTCCTGGGTTCGAGCAAATCCCTTGTGTGACTGGTGTCCACGGTCCGCAGATCACCCTGACAACCATTGGCTATGGAGACAAGTATCCGCAGACCTGGAACGGGCGGCTCCTGGCAGCCACCTTCACCCTCATTGGCGTCTCGTTCTTCGCGCTCCCAGCGGTGAGTCCTCCTCTCCTGCCTTTGTGGGGGATGAGGCCACACAGCCTCCCTAGGTGACCATAGGCCATCCTGGACACTGCCCTGGGGAGGACCCAGGGCAGGAGCAGCTCCCAGTGGGCCCACGGCCTGGTTTCTACAGAACTGGAGTGGGGCTGGCCTGGCCTAGAAGTCCATGTCCCTGGTGCTGGCAGCCTCCTTTGATCCCTGCAGCAGCATTCCTGGGGTACAGGTCACTGTTTCCATGGCCTCTGTTTGTCTCTGGTGGCTCCTCTTAGTTTGAGTGGGGCTGGGCGGTCCTTGTGACCAGGGGCAGTGCTGCTCGGTGACCACTTTCATATCAGGTCTTGGGGCAGAAAGGAAGAGGACGGGCCCTGTCGACCCTTTAACGCAGCAGAACAGGGCAGGGTGGCTGGTGTGGTACCAACAACCTCAAAAGGCCGGACCCCACTGGTCCCTCCACTGAGAGCTCTTTGTGAGTTGTGGACAAGGGCAGGAGTGTCCATTTGGGCTCAGTGTGGGCCCCAGGTTTAAGGAAAGCTCCCCCACCCTGGTCTTCAGGTGGAAAGGACTGAGGAGGTGGGAAGGCAGAGCCTCTGAGGCCTTGGGATGTGCTGGGGAAGCCTATGAGCATGAAGGTGGCCGCCAGGAGCCCAGGAAGTGTGGGAAGAGGGCTGTGGGTTCTAAAATGTGGCCCAGTGCTGATGAATGAACTTGGGAGGCAAGGGTCCCTGTATGCAGTGTGACCTTGAGGAAGTGGTGGAAGTATGGTTCAGCAGAGATGGGTCTGACTCCAACCAACTGGGGCTGGAGGTCCATGGTGTGGTCTCACCCCGATGATTTGGGGACTGGGTTCCCCAAGCATGGTCTGACCCCATGAATTGGGTTGTGTGTCCCTGAGTGTGTAGTCTGATGCCATGACTTAGGGCTTTGGGTCCCTGGGCATGGTCTGATCCTATGACATGAGGCTGGGTCCCTGGGCGTGGTCTGACCCCATGACTTGAGGCATGGGTCCCCAGGTATGATTTGACCCCATGACTTGGGGCATGGGTCCCTGGGTGTGGTCTGACCCCATGACTTGCAGGGCATCTTGGGGTCTGGCTTTGCCCTGAAGGTCCAAGAGCAGCACCGGCAGAAGCACTTTGAGAAGAGGCGGAACCCGGCGGCAGGCCTGATCCAGGTGAGTCTGGCACCCTCACCTGGAACCAGGGGAGCTCCATCGTAGTCCCACCATGTCCAGGAGTGGAGCCACCTGGGCCCTGGCATCCCACGTCTGTGACCCAACCAAGGCTCTTGTCCTGTGCGGTAACATGTCAAGGAAATGGTTGTCTGAGTCAGGGTGTCAAGAAACAGTTCCAATCCCCGAAGTCGCACAGCAGTGCCTCCTGTGAGGACACTGGGCAGCGCTCGCACCATGGCCCCAGCATCCTGCCTGGCGCTGCGGGGAGGTGGGTGCATTAGCTGCCCATTCTGCAGATGCGGGACTAACGCAGAAAGCACCTCACTTGGGTGGTGAGCAGGCCCCAAGGCTGCGTCTGCCCTCCCACACTGGACTGTGTGCCACCATGCCAGCCTCACCCTGCCCCAACCCACCATTCTGGGGTTGGGTAGGGTGCAGTGTTCTCTCCAGCATCCCACAGTCATTCTTGAGGACAGTGTGGACAATGTGGACAGGACAGCTGACAATATGGACAGGACAGCTGACTCCCTGGGGACCCGGTGTTCTTGCGGCTCCTTCCGAGTCTGTGGGACCCCATGGGCCCTCAGAGGGACCAGGATGGCCATAGCTGGTGTGGCCCTGGCTGTGCTGTCGCCTTTCAAAGCTGTGGCTCTGGCCGCCTTGCCCTGCCAGCCTGTTCCATGTGTGCATTTATCTTTCACTGTAGAAACTCCACATGGCAGTTTTTAAAATGCAGTAGTGAATAAAGTATAGAAATGCAGGCACAGGTGCTCACGCCTGTCATCCCAACACTTTGAGGGGCTGAGGTGAGAAGACTGCCTGAGCCCATGGGTTTGAGACCTCGTCTCTACAATTTAAAAAAATGTGCTGGGCATGATGGTGCATGCCTATAGTTCCAGCTACTTGGAAGGGTGAAGCAGAAGGATTGCCTGAGCCCAACAAGTTGAGACTGCAGGGCTGTGAGCGTGCCACTATACTCCAACCTGGGCAACATAGTGAGACTCTGACTCAAAAAAGAAGAAGAACTGAAATACCCCTAACCTCCCTCTACCATCGACAGTTCTGGTTTTTTTTTTGAGTTGGAGTCTCACTCAGTCACCCAGACTGGAGTGCAGAGGCCGCTCCCGGCCACCACAGCCTCAACCTGCTGGGCTCCGGCGGTCCTTCTGCCTCAGCCTTCCAAGTAGCTGGAATTACAGGCGCACGCTACCACACCCGGCTGATTGTTTGATTTATTGTAGAGATGAGGTCTCGCTGCCCAGGCGGGTCTCGAACCCGCGGGCTCAGGCAATCCACTCACCTCAGCCTCCCAAAGGCGCGGGATTACAGGCTGAGCCACCGAGTCCAGCTTCATCGACAGTTTTAAGACACTTATTTATGTATTTATTTTGGGTTGGAGTCTCACTCTCACAACTTTACAACAAAAAGACAAACAGCCTGAAGGCTTGTTCGGCAAAACATTCCAGTGGACAACCTCCCAAGAAGACACACAAGTGGCATATAAGCCAGTGGAAAGACACTCAGTCCCGCCAGTCATTAGGCAACGTGAGTCAACACTGCATGAAGACGCCCCTGCCCACCTCTGGAGGCAGTGGGAAGGAGTGCTGGTGAGGATGTGGGGAAAGTGGGGCCCTCATCCGGTGCTTATGCAGAACATAGAGTGGTGCAGGTACCGTGGAGAAGTCAGGCAGTTTCTGAAAAAGCTAAGTATGGAGTTGTCACATGACCCAGCAATTCCAGGCTAGGTATAGACCCGAAAGAATCGAAAACACATCTCCAGACAAAATGTGTGCACAAGTGAGCGGCAATGGCCAGAGAGTGGAAACCACCCATGTCCATCATGATGAATGGATGGACCAAAGGTGATGTTGTTGTAAAACTATTATTTGGCCGGGCTCGGTGGCTCAGCCTGTAATCCCGTGCCTTTGGGAGGCTGAGGTGAGTGGATTGCCTGGGCCTGCGGGTTCGAGACCCGCCTAGGCAGCGAGACCTCATCTCTACAACAAA
This sequence comes from Cephalopachus bancanus, assembly GCA_027257055.1. Classification (NCBI taxonomy): domain Eukaryota; kingdom Metazoa; phylum Chordata; class Mammalia; order Primates; family Tarsiidae; genus Cephalopachus; species Cephalopachus bancanus. Next base: position 3,572,336 of record JAPVLO010000007.1, read on the forward strand.
TCAAAAAATCAGCCGGGCATGGTAGCGCATGCCTGTAATTCCGGCTACTCGGAAGGCTGAGGTGGAAGGATCGCCGGAGCCCAGCAGGTCGAGGCTGCAGTGGCCGGGAGCGGCCACTGCACTCCAGTCTGGACAACAGAGTGAGACTCCAACTCAAAAACAAACAAACTATTATTTGGCTATAAAGAGGAACAAGGTGTGGACACATGCTGTAGTGTGGGTGAACTTGGTGGACACTGCTCTGTGGAGGAAGCGGCAGAGAAGGCCATGAACCGCATGGCTCCATGGATGGGAAACACTGAGAATAGGCACATCCTAGAGGCAAATGTATGTGGGCAGCCGCCAGAGCCGAGGTAGGAGGGAAGGGGTTCAGTGTGCAGGGGGTTTTTTTTGGGTGAAAGGAAGTTCTGGATTAGATAGGGTGACAGTTGCACACATGGAATGAAATGCCACTGAACTCTGCACTTTAAAATGGCTAAAGAGGCCAGATGCTGTGGCTCATGCCTATAACCCCAGCACTTTGGGAGCCTGAGGTGAAAGAATTGCCTGAGCCCACAGGTTTAAGACCAGCCTGTGAAATTTGGTGAGACCTCATCTGTACAATAAATTTTTAAAAAAATCAGCCAGACATGGTGGCATGTGCCTGTAATTCCAGCTACTTGGAAGGCTGAGGCAGAAGGATCACCTGAGCCCAGCAGGTCGAGACTGCAGTGGCCATGAGCATACCACTGCACTCCAGCTTGGATGACAGAGTGAGACTCCAACTTAAAAAATTAAAAATAAAATGGCTAAAGTGATGAATTTTGTTATGTGTATTTCAGCACCCAAAACAAAAAACAAAATACACAGGTGTAGGGAACAGATATCCTGTCTGGTGGAGGCAGGCTCAAGCTCCCGGGCTGGGCTAAGCCCCCCCATGACTGGAGAGGCTGTCCCTGGCTGGGCAGGATGGAGGATGGGAGCTCACATCCCTAACCCCGCCCCATCCCCAGCTCCTCTGGTCCCATAGGGCCACTGGGAGGGCAGGAAGGTAACTACTTTGATGGATTATATCCCCCAGTGTCAGGGAGACACAATGAAACGGAGGGGATGCAGGGCTCCCTACAGACCCACTGTGGGCCTGGTACTGAGCACCTGACCTGCTCCCCATGGAGACCCCAGGCCCCACAGGTGACCCTGCCCGACCTTCCTACAGAGGGTAAACTGAGACTGTGGGGTTGCAACAGGTGCTGGGGCCTGGCCCTCCTGGCTGAGAGTCCCCTGTGCCTGGACCCACAGTGCGCCTGGATCATGGGAGCCGAGGCCCCCCCAAGCCGCTGCTGCCAGGCCACCCATCCCCACGAAGGCTGACCCTGCCCGTTTCCCCTCCACAGTCCGCCTGGAGATTCTATGCCACCAACTTGTCCCGCACAGACCTGCACTCCACGTGGCAGTACTACGAGCGCACGGTGACCGTGCCCATGTACAGGTACCGCTGCCGCCTGCCGTGCTGCCACCATGCACCAGTTTTGTGCTTTATTTTCCATTTGTTCTGAAAGCCCATTTTTTGCTGTTCATTATTTTGATGGGTTGATTTCCTTTTTTTTCTTTAAAATGTGTGTATTTTTCAAAAAGGACTTCTGCGTGTGTTTATTTCGAATTCTGTGTGTGGTTAATTTTGCTCTTTGTTTCATAGCATCGCGGCTTTGGTTTCTCACCTCCATCTCCCCGCCCCCTTGCGTTGTTCCCTTGGCCATGGGTGGCTGTGTTGTGAGCCCGGGACACGAGCTCCTCCTGGGTGCTCGGAGGTAAATGCCCATGGGGTGCCTGGGCCCAGCTTTAGAGTGGAATGGCATCGTGACCCCATCCTGCAGTGAGGAAAGTGACCCCACATCACAGTGAGACTCTCGAACTAGGAGACCCCAATGACCATGGTGGTCCCAACCCTCAAAAAGACAAGCACACAGACAGCTCTGGAGCCCCCAGAAGCCCGTGTGCTCGGTCACCCAGTTTTCTGTGCTAACTCTTAAGGTCTGAGATGAGGGGTTCTGGGGCCATTCACATGGTCCATGCAGATCAGATGCCCCAAGCCCCTCTGGGTGGGCACCACCCTGCCTGCCTTCTGCTCTGAGGCGGGGGAGGCTGAGTCTTGGGAGGGGGAGGCTGAGTCTTGGAACTTCCCAGCTCATGGACCCTCCTCATCTTGCAGTGGTGTTTCTGTGCACCAATAGTGGGGTTTCCAGGCTGGGGGCATCCTCGGGGGTTCCTGAAGTTAGGGATGGTCAGACGGGCCCGAGGCTGTCCCCACCTGCCATCTGCCTCTGCAGGGGCGCATCACCGGGAAGGAGGTGCTGGAGTCCTGGCGGTCCTTGACAGTTGCTTTCCGGGCCTGCCTGTCCCTCCTCCAGCACCCATGCCCCCTGCACCTTCTGGAAGGCTGACCAGGGGCCTGGCCATGCCTGTCCTTTCTGGACCGTGGGCATTGGGTATCCCTGAGCCGGTGCTCCTGGCAAAGCGACCCTCCCAGCGGGTGGGGCAGGACTGACCCTGTGCTAATTTTCTTTGTTCTTTTGTTCCCCCACTTTCCTTGACTCTTTTTTCCTTTGCTTTTTCTTATCCCGTTCTTTTCAATTTTCTGTTCTTTTCCCTTTGTGTGTGTGTGAAAACACTTGAAAGCTCGCAAACTCAAACCTACGGGGCCTCCAGGTAGGACATGCATGGGACAGAGCTGTGTGTGTGGTTCTCGTTTTCTGTCTGGGGGCGATGGGCATAACCCTGGGAGTACCCGGTTCCCCGGTTCCTCTGGCTCTGCGGTCCCCAGCCCCTAAGGCCTGCAGAGCCCCTGTCCTGGCCCCCTGAGTTCCCAGCCTCCTGATCCCCCGGCACCCAGCCTTCCAGCCCCCAGCCCCAAGCCTGCAGAGCCCTTGGTCCTGACCCCCAAGCTGATGGCTGCCCAGAGCACCCCTGCACCTCGTGGCCCCAGGCCAGGGACCCTTTGGCCCTGCCTTGCCTGGAGCCCACGTGTCCAGCCCACCTCTTCCCTGGCGCCTCCCTGCCCTCCCGGGACCCCGTGTCCCTCTTTGTGCCTTCCCACCCTTCTCCTTGATGCTGCTTCTGTTTTGCCTGATCCGTTTGTCCCCAGTAGCCCTTGTTCCTGTCCTGCTTTCTGCCATGTCTTAGTAGCTGCCCCCCCTGCCCCCACGGGCAGAAGTGGCGGATATGGGGCTCCTGCCATGTAACCAAGTGCCACCTGTCTTCTGATCCCGCCGCAGTTGGGCTCGCGTGAGGTGTCTGTGGGGCAGTCCCCTGGGCCCTGCCTCAGTCTCCCTCCCTGGACTCTCCCTCCCAAGTCCTACCTCCAACTCGGGGAGGTCTGCAGGCCTGGGAGAGATGCTGGAGTAGTCCCTTCCCTGTTCCCACTGGGGAGTTGGTGTGTCCACCCTGTGGTCCTCCCCACTAAATGGGAAATGAGGCACTTGCTCAGACTGGGGGTATTGAGCTGCTGCAGAAGCCTCGCCCACATGGTGGGAGGGCTTTTCCCTGTGGAGCAGGTGGGCTTGTGCTGGGTAGGGGGGACCCGATCCTTCCTACATAGCCCAGGATGGCCCCATCAGAGGCCCCACTGACTCCCAGGGGCCACTTGCCCTTCCTGGGGTGGAGACCTGTCAGCCCTGTGGGAATCCTTAGTGTGTTAATCCCTCTACTCCCAGAAGGGAAGGGGGTGCCATGCAGGGCAGGCAGACCAGGCTTCATGGGCACTTGCACCCCCGACACGCCCAGACGTGGACATCCCAACATCTGCAAGGGCTTCCATGTCCGAGGCACAGCCTCCCATCTGGCTCTCAGAGCTGATGTTGTGTCCAGCCCGGGCCTGCGTGTGGGACTGAGCTGGGAGGGTGTCCCAGGGTCACTGCCCCAGGCCCCGTGGGTGGCAACTGAGGAGGGATGGGGGGCCAGCTGTGACCCCTGGACAGAGGCTGACTGGGCCAGGCTGCTCCCATGGCAGGAGCTGATACACCTGACCGCCTCATCCGGAACTACCAAGACAGTGGACAGCCCTGGGGAGGGAAGTGGGGGCAGGGGCTCACGGGACCATCCCTCCCACCAGTGTTGTTGGAGCAGCTCTGGGGCTGTAGAGGGAACAGAGGGGCCAAGTGCTGCTCAACCTGGAGAGGACCCCGCAAGTTGGTGGGTGGCACCAATGGCGGGCGAGATGGGGCAGGGGATCTTCCAGGGCAACTCAGGAGCAGGAGCATGGCAGGATGAAGGCCCTGAAGGCCCATGGAGTCAGTGGCCCTGTTGTTTTGGAGGCAGTGGGAGCTTCTGGGTGGTTGATCAGGAAATTGGCAAGGATGCACATCTGGAGAGCCAAGCAGGGCAGGCGGGCGAGAGACGGGCAGCTGAGGAGTCCAGGTGAGGTAGGCCACAGTCTGACCGGAGACAGAGTGGAGAGGCTGGGAAGGGGCAGCTCCTGTGGCCACGTGGCAGGTAGGCAGGGGAGGGCCGGCTGGGAGGTGGTGGGCCTGCTGCAGGAAGCAGAGAAGCGAGGAGGAGGCCCCAGTGGGCTCAGCAGGGGCATCAGGAAGGCTGGAGCCAGGGGACAGGGAGGGGCCTGGGGGCCACAGTTGAGTGGGGTGTGTGGGGAGGAGTCAGGACCATGGGAGGAGGAGTTGTGGTGTTAGAGGCGGAGTTGGGATCATGGGGGAAGGAGTTGGGGTGTGGTGGGGAGGAGTCAGGGCATGGGAGGAGAAATCCGGGATGTGGGGGAGGAATCAGGTGTGGGAGGAGGGGTCGGGACATTATGGGGGAGGAGTCGGGTGTGGGGGAGGAGTCAGGCCATGGAGGAGTTCTGCTGAGTGCAGGTGTCAAGGAGCAGGTGAGACTGAGTCAGGATGGCCCCAGATCCCAGCAGAAAAAGGACTGCATTCCACAAGGTGGGACGCCTCCCTGTGAATCAAGATGGAAAGGGTGTGGGACTGGAGGGACAAGGAGGAGCTGGAGCATGAGCTGGTGGGAGGGAGGTACAGAGAGGAAACTAGTCCAAACCTGGGGAGGGGCTCACATGCCTTCCTGGGGTGGCAGGTGTGACCAGGACTGGGAAGGGGACTTGGAGCAGAGCTGGGCCACCCTCCAGGGTCCCCGAGGAGGCTGAGCTCATCCTACAGACCTGACATGAGCTCCTCTCTGCCCAGCAAAGCCCTTTTCTGCATTCTCCCCACCTCTGACTTTGGCAAAGTGGAGTCTGGGACCTACGTAGGTTGGGTGCTGTGTTTCAGCCGTGCTCCCCTTGGAGATGTTTGGTGGCAAGACGGGAGGGGAAGAGGGTGTCCCCACCTATGCTGCCTCCTGCCCCTCTCCACGCTATAGGGGCCGGGGTCTCCACGGATGGCGGGTACAGCTCCCCTGCTGTCCCTGCTGGTTACTGAGGCTCCCTAGGTCCTGCCTGGGAGAGTTGGACGCTGAGCCCGGGCCAGTGGGCCACTGCCTGGCTGTGCCATGCCCCTTGGCCGCAGGTGGGCAGAAAGCTCATTGACCTTTCCTTCTCTCGCCCAGGCTGATCCCCCCCCTCAACCAGCTGGAGCTGCTGCGGAATCTCAAGAGTAAATCTGGACTCGCCTTCAGGTCAGCAGGGTGGGTGCTTTGGGTGGAGGGGGGTCTCAGGTCCCCATGGAGAACTTGGCCCTGGCTGGTGACTGGGGACTTGCAGGAGCCCTGGAATGCGCTTGGCCACTAGACCTGGCATTGATAGGGCTTCTCTTTCCTCTTCTGCTGACCCAGCCTAGGCTCCTGACCCCGCAGGTCACCTGGGTCAGTGGGCAGGCTCAGGGGGAAGGGTGGCAGGGTGAGGAGCATGCAGTACATGGATGGGGTTCTGCAGGGCTCACTTGGGACCAGGCAGAAGGAGGGGCCCAGCCCTGCATCCTCGTGGAGTGTCCATTGGAGGCAACTGTGGGCTCTCCTGTCATCACCAAGTCTACAGCTCAGAGTTCCAGGGTGTGGAGTGGATGCAGGGGGGCTTGCTGAGCAGAAACACAGCACAGGACATCTGGCGGGGCTCCCCACCATCTTAGAAGAGCACTCCACAGGCAGGAGGGATGCAGGAGGTTGGATGATGGTCCCTGCTCCCCAAAGTTGTGCCAGGCCCTGAAGCCTGGGAATGGGACTCAAGAGGAGGTCATCCCGGTCTCTGGGGACCTGAATCTCAGGAGCGTTCTCATCAGGAGAGGGGGCTCTGGAGACATACTTTGAGGCTGCATGAGAACAGGAAAGAGATTGATGTGGCCACAAACCAAGGACACCTGGAGCCACAGGAGCTGGAAGAGGTGGGAGGGACCTCCCCTGGAGACTCCGGTGGGATGTGACCCTGCCACATCTGGATTTTGCTGCCTCTAGCACAGTAGGAAGACACATTTCTGTTGGTGTAAACACATCATGGCACTCTGTTATGGCAGCTTACAGTGGCCCTGCCAGCACACATAGACTTGATCCTGGACAGTGGTGCTGCTGTCCCAAACACCTGAACACGGGGACATGGCTTTGGAGCTGGGTGAAGGGCAGAGGCCAGGAGAGGCTGGGATAGGCCTGTGTCACCTTGAAGAGGCAGTGGGGTGGAGTTTGGATCCACAGGCACCCCTGGCGCAGGAGTAGGGGGGTGAGGAACCTTCCAGGGGCCTGAAGGGGGCTGATCTGTGCTATGCCCATGGAGGAGGAGGAGACTCTGCTGGGCTGGACTCCCCTGCTGGGCAGAAGCAGGACCTGTGGATGTTGACCCTGGACATGTTTCCTTTCTAACATGCTTTAGTTGTTCATTAAGAACAGTCGGCACATGGATGTTGGCCTGGATGTTGCCAGGCCTGGTGTGGAGCTGTAGTCTGGCCTCTTCTTGGAGCTGCTAAGAGAAACTGGAGCTTGGAGGTGTGGGAGGGCCTCACCCATCCCAACAGCAGAGGACAACAGCAGAGCCTGTGGGGAGGCTTGGGGATGCGGGCAGGCCTTGCGGAGGGTGCGGGCATGTGGCTCGCACACCCTCAGCATCTCAGTGGAAGTCCAGGAAGAGTGCAGAGTGCAGAGGATGGACTCGGCAAGTGACACCAATCCCTGTGGTGCACTTGGGAGGCCCATGAGGTTCCGGGGAGTTTTTTTTTGCCACAGACACTCTGGAAGGGCCAGAGACTAATGCAGCAGAGACACCTGGGGTCCTGTAAGCAGGAAGAGGACAATGGCACAGCTCAACTGGGACGTACAGGCCTCAGGCAGGGGGAGTGGCCCTGAATCCAGAGCACGGCTGATGGAGCCAGGAGCCACTGGAGCTCATGCCGAGTGGCACCTGCTCTGCCATGTCTGAAGCTTGGGCGATCAGTGGCCCCTTCTTGAATGGGCATGTCTGTCCGACGTCCATCCTGTCCTTGCATGTTTAAGCAGATGACGCATCTCCCAGATTCACAGGTCCAAGAAAGGAGAATGTGAGCCCCACATGGCTCTTACCCAGAGTCTCACGCACACCTCATGCCAGTGGTCATGATGATTCTGGTCGTTACTTGGGACTTTCTGAACAGATGGATGTGGATGAGATCTGGACACAGTTGCTGCTGTGATGGGTTGAGACGCTGGGACAGGTGGATGTCTGGACATAGATGGGCATAAGTTCTGGGGGCTGGGGGATTTAGCGGGTCAAATGCTGGTCCCCAAACAGTCATGGCTGTGCCCCACAACCCATGAATGTGGCCTTATTTGGAAAAGGGGCCTTTGCAGATATAACAGCATCACGGGTCCCAAGATGACACCATCCTGAGTTATCTGGGTGAGCCCTAAATCCAATGACAACTGTCCTCATAAAGAACAGAAGAGACACAGAGAGAACTCCGTGAAAGATGGAGGCAGAGGCTGGAGCCATGTGGCCACAAGCCCAGGGATGCTTTAGCCTCCAGCATCTGGGAGAGGCAGAAAGGGCCCTCTCCCAGGGCACTCGGAGGCAGCCTTGCCCGTCGACAACTTGAATTTGGGCACATGGCCTCCAGCATGTGGGAGGATGCATTCCTGCGGCTTAAGCCGGCAAACTGGTGGTCATTTGTTTCAGCCTCCCCAGGAAACAGGTGTAGGGTGAATTGTAAGCCCTGGGCCCAGACGTGCCCCATGGGGCAGAATGTCCCCCAAATGCAGCAGAGACGTTTCCTCCTGAGGCCTAGGCCCAGACGTGCCCATAGGGCAGAGTGTCCCCCAAATGCCCTGGGTGTGTCCATTCCTGAGGCCCCTGCTGAAACGTGCCCCTTAGGGCAGGGTCCCCCAGGTGCCCTGGGTGTATCCTCTCTTGAGGCCCAGACCCAGACCTGCCCTGCAGGGCAGAACGTCCCCCAGGTGCCCTGTATATGTCCCCTCCTGGGGCCCAGGCCCAGATGTGCCTGATGAGTAGCGTGTCCCCCAGGTGCCCTGGGTTCATCCTCCAGGTGGGATTACTTGGGGTCTACAGGGCGGGCGCCCACCGAGGCCATGTCTCTGAATGTGTTGCTGACCTCACCCCCTGTGAGGTGCTTGTTGCTCTTGAGGGGGCACCAAGGAGGTTTGGGCTCAGGCCTCGGGGACCCCCAGCTCAGACAGGGAGTCCAGCCTCCTTCTGGCCCTCCTACACACTCCCCTCTGCCAGTGCCATGGCAACATGGTCTCCGTTGTGCAGTATCCAGCCGTGCAGACAGCCCACTTCTAGCACAACAGCCAGGTCTGTGTGCCATCCACGACCTCCGAAACGAGACACCTGCCCTCGCCCCATGGTTAAGCCAAGTGAGGACCCAAGCCACCAGTCTTTTTATTTTACATTTTGAAATCAGGGTCTTACTCTGTCACCCTGGCTAGAATGCAGCTAGGTTCAGGCAATCCTTCTGCCTCAGCCTTCTGAGTAGCTGGGACCACAGGCATATGCCACCACGCCCGGCTAGTTCCAAGCCACCAGTCTTTTACTCAGTTGATAATGAATTTTACCGATGGAAATGATCCACCCCAAGTAAATCATCTGGTGGACCCAAGGACCTTGCTGCAGAGTGAGGCTGAGACAGCTGACCTTGGAAAGGCTAGACATGGGCTGTCTGACCAGAGCACAGCAGTGCAGGTGGGACCACCGGGGGAAACTACATGAAGAGGATTATCCTGTTATGTTAAAAGTGGGAAGACCCGAGGCAGCCCTATCGGTCCTGAAACCTAATCACTGCCCTGAGTATCCTTCTTCAGTGTTAGCACTGGTGTGATGCTGAACACAACCACAAATGTGGGTGATGGTGACCCCAGGGTCGGGGTGCCATGTGGCCCTTCTTGGAGCCACCCTTCCCTCTAGGCCTGGAGAAGGGCATTGGGCCCTCACGGAGTGGAAGCTGTCTTTGCCCTTGTTGGGCCTCCTAGGGCTCTCCTCACATGCAGCACCCAACTCATGGGACCATGAGGGCTGGGCAGGTCAGGGGACCCTGGGGGGGCACCCAGGGAGGTCCCTCTCCTGGCCACTGGCCCTGCATGAGGCCTGTCCCAGGGCTGCCACTAACTCTGTTTCTTCTGTTTGAAGGAAGGAGCCTCCACCAGAGCCGTCCCCAAGGTCAGTGTCCCCCTCCTCCAGCTGCGCTCCGTGTCCGCCATGCGCGCCCGTCTGGTCTCGCTCCTGTGTGTGCACCTGTCCCAGGGCGTGTGCTTCCGTATGTGAGCGTGTGACTGTGTGCTCACCCTACCCTCGGAGATGTGGGCCCTTAAATGCCTTTTCCTTGTTCACCCCTCGTCCTTCAGTGCTTTGGTTTCTCTCTGCAGCACTGCGGATCCGGGAAGCTGGAGGGTGGGGGTCCTTAGGCAGGCCCCTCCACCACCCGATAGTCCGGCCCCAGGGGACCCAAGGTGGGGATTCTGTTAGAGCATCCCCCACCAGGTCCAGCTCACAGCCCAAACCTGCAGCTGGGCAGAGCCAAGGCCCACCCAGGTGAAAACACCCAGCAGGTTCACTCTGGGTCAGGCAGGCAGGAGGTACCAGGGCAGATGGGAAGGAGGGGCCTTTGCCCACACCCTCACTGGGGACCCTGGTCTGTGGATAGTTTCTGAGCTGGTGGGAGGCCCTCGTCCCCCTCAGAGGAGATCCTGCCTGCCTCCCTCTCCCCATGTGCCGGGGAGGTCAAGGTCGGCCCAGGAGCTGCCCAGGTGCTTAGCCTGGGTCCCTCTCTCTGCCCTGCCCTACCCCAAGGTGGTGTGTGGCAAGTTAGAAAGGGACTCTGGGGGACCTCATGGGCTAGGCTCAGGTTGGGTAGATAAGGGTCTGACAAGCCTCTGCCCATTGTGCAGCCCAGGCTGAGCCCCGAGCTCCCCTGAGCCCCGAGCCCTGTCCACATGTTGCAATAAACCTGGCCCCAGACTGTGGGTCCAGGGTGGACACCTGCCCCCCCCCCCCATGCCCTCCTGTATTGCAAGGAACCACAGCTGACCAGACATGGGGAGCTCGTGTGGGAGGAGACAGAGGCCCACCTTCTCCAGCCTTGGAGGGGGATACAGTCCCCTGCTCCCCGCACATCTCACAGAAGGGGAACTGTTGGTGCCCTGAATGGAAAAGATTGGCAACTCTTTTGCCGTGAACCAGCCACAAGAACAACCAATGACTGGAACTAACTGGGGACCAGGGAGATAGGGCCAGCCCTGTGCAGCGTCTGCCCTGGCACTGTCATGGGCAAGATGGGCTGGAGACTCAAGCCCACCGGACCCAGAGGGTGGGACAGGGACAGGTGCCAGCCTCAGCTGTCAAGGATAGCACCCACTCATGAGTGGCCACACCATTTCTCGTCGTTACTGCCGATGTCCCTGTACTGCCTTCTGCTGACCCCAGTCCTGGAGACGGCTCTTTGTGACAGCCATAGGCTGTGTCCTGAGGGCTGACCTTCCGCTCTGCCCGGGTAATGGGGGCTTCCGATCCATCCCACATGGCCCCAGGCCCTGTCCCGGGAGCCATCCGCTAGGCACCTGGCCAGTTGCGTGTGGTGCTGCTGCCCGGGTTGCGCCCTCCGCAGCGCTGTCTCAGCCTCTCTCTCTCTCTCTCTCCTCCCGCCCTCCCCTGCCCCACGATTGGACCCTTGCTGCCCCCAAGTGCTTTAATCACTGTCACTGCCCTCCGGGGCCCCTTTCTCGCCTGCTCTGTCTGTGGGGATGAGGTGCTTTCAAGCGGACTCCAGGTGAGGACACGCGGGAGCCTTGGGCCCTCCGGTATGTTCCGTGGCTCCCCGCTCCCCTTCCTGCCTCTTCCCCGGTGGCCAGTGATCCCACCTGCCTGTGTCTCCCTATACCCTTCCCTGAGTGCCAGCGCCCGCCCTACCCTCCTTTCGTGGTGGCCGTGATGAGGGTCGTGGGGCCTGGTCCCTGGGAAGGGGCTTGCGTGGACACGGGCTCCCCACAGCCAGCAGGTGCGTGGGAGTGAGGTGTGATCTCTGACCGTGAAGTCTACCTGCCCATCCTGGATGCTTGCCTGCCAGTCAGGTCATGGTGGCACCTGCACCCTGGCCTGGGACCACAGTGGCCCTGTTGTGTGAAGGAGGTTGTTTTGCACTTGTCACCCATGGGGGGCGGGCCTGTCTCTTGGTTCCTATGAGGAGCCTGGTCCGTAAGGCTGGGAGTTTGGCGCCCACCCCCTACTCCTCCCCTCCGGCCCTGGGCTGGGTGTGTCCAGCTGCGCCTCTGACTGTTCTATGGGTGCAGAACCTGCATGGCAGGATCCGTTGGTGTCGGCTGCCCAGGCAGGTGGACAGTGTGGACACAGGGACCCTCCCACAGCTGCCGAGACCCCCGTCCTGGCTCAGTGCACAGGCGCATGGTGGTGAGCGCCGTCTGGAGTGTCACTCCCACAGGAGTCACACGAGGAGTCTGCATTGGGGTCTGGGCTGGGAGCTGGGTGGGGCTTGGACGCTGTCCCATGGTGTCTCTGCCCACACTGTGTCTTGTCCCATGTCTCATGTTCCCCGCCTGTGCCTGGAGAACCCCCATGCCCATGTGCCGTCTCATTCGTGTGGGCGTCCTCTTCACAGATGTCCATGTGTTGAGTACGTGTCTGTCCTGTCTGGTCTGGGTCTGTGTCTGTGGGCCTTTCCACCCCAAGCTCAGGGCCCTAGGACCCTGTGGGCCTGCCCTTCCACCCTGCCTGGGCCTTGAGCTCCTTGGGCAACCCTTATACAGGGACATGCCATGTGACTGGAGAAGCAGGAGAAGGAGTGTGCAGGTCACGCCAGCCCTAGGCAGGCGGGGTCCTCAGCCCCCTGGAGAGCAGGGGTTGTAGCGGGCAGTGGCCAAAGCCCCTCCTAGCCCTCGCTCGGCTCTCAGACCGTGGCATCCCACATGGGAGCCGCTGGCCACATGGGGTCATTTGAATTAGCACTTACATTGACCATAGTTAGAGCCTCAGTCCCAGAGGCATGGCTGGGGCCATCACATTGGGCAGGGTGGCCTGAGAACGTCTCCAGGGCATATGGGGCCACAGGGCCCTGGGAGGTGCTTCCTGGCAAAGCAAGTGTGCTGGGGTCGCGCCTGGGGGCCCTGAGGGATGGGGTCTGTTAGAGCACTGGGACCCCATGGTGCTGGGGCATCTCAGGTGTGACTGCAGTTGGGGTGGCCTGGAGCGGCCCCAGTGGGAAGGGTTCTGGGAGCAAATGCTGGGACTTTGTCCCTACCTGGACAGCTGGACCAACCCCCTGGCCCCACTGCCTTCTAGTCAGCAAGTGAGCCGCAGACTCCCTGCCTTTGTTTTGCCTCTGGGTGATGGCAGTTGGAACCTGCCTGTGAATTGAAAAAGCAAAGTTGGCCTGGGAGCAGCAGGAGCTGCCTTCCTCCCTCGGGGGCCAGGGAGTGGGAGGCTCAGGGCGTCCAGGACTCAGCCTGCCTGGGCAGCCGTGGAATGAGCTGGTGTGGCCTTCATAGGTGCTGTGTGGGCAGCGAGCCACAGGGAACGCTGGCGCTTGCACGTGTGTTGCTTACACAGTGTTGCTTGCACACATGTCATGTACATACATGCCGTTTACACACGTGTCCCTTTGCACATGTGTTTACACATGTGTCACTCACAAGTGTCGCTTACACACATGCCACTTGCACACCGTTGCTTTCACACGTGTCACTTGTGCACGTGTTGCTCGCACATGTGTCATTGCACACATGTTACCTACGTGGAGGGGGGCTCAGCACCTTCTTCCTGTTGCACACGCCACATTCCTGGGCTTGTAGTTTGAGAAGTGCAGTGTCAGCGAAAACAGCCGCAGAGGGTGAGGGAGAGGCTGGAGGAAAAGGAAGGCTTTCCCTGGTGTTCTCAGTGTTTGCATTTTTGCCTAAAGACAGGTGCATTCTCACACAGATATAAGCCTCAGTGTTTCTCTTGGGAAGGGTTTCAGGAGGTTCTTGGGAGAAGGTAGGCGTTTGCTGAGCTCATCTAGGGGCCTGCCCCGCAAGGGCGTAGCTCAGTCAGGACTTCAGCCCCGTAGGTCCTCTCAGGCCCGGCCCCTGCTGACGTTGGCCAGGTCCTTTAAATTCCAGGCATCCCCAAGCCCTGCCTTCTCCAGTTAGCAGCAGCTGCTGCCTCTGGGTAAACTGAGGCCTGCTTCTGGCTGGGGACTGGCTGGCGTGGCAGAAGCTCGCTGCTTGGCTCATAAAGCCAAACTGCACATTTTTCCTCCTAGAATGTGGCTGCTTCCCACCCCTTGCCCTCCAAAATCACATCCGTCCAGAACAGGCTCTCTGTAGGGTCTTTGCCCAAGTGTTATTTTTTGTTGGCATGAATATGGCAAAAAATGATATGTCTCTCAGGAGGTGAGCTCACACTGTGGTATTAGAAGGAAAAAGTGTTTTTGGAGGAAAAAAACAGGGACTTTTTTACCTCCAAAAATGGGGACTCTTTCCTTCTCTGGGCGGCGGGAGATGCTGGTGCCCCCTCCCTGTGTCCTGGCTCAGACATGACCACCGATCCTGAATTCCCCGGTGGTTGGGCTGCCTCAGTCGACCGCTCCGTGGCTGTGGCCCATGGCCAGCCCTAGGACTAACTGTGCTCTCCTCATTTCCAGTCAAGGCAGACGGTGCAGAGGGTCCCTGTGCGGATGCTGCCCTGGACGCCCTAGGTACCGCGGAACGTGCCGCACGGACGCCCGCTGCTGCTCGGTTCCTCTGCCCGCCTGCTTGTTAGAGGCTCGTGATGAGTCGGAGGCCAGTGCTGGCCGGACGCACCGCGTGCAGGGCAGAGCTGGGCGGAGGCGGTCCTTTCTCCTCTCCGTGCCAGGCGATGCCCTGTGCGTGGCAGGAGGGCTGGTGGGGGCTTTGAAAGCTTTCCTGTGTGTGCCGGGCTCCTCGGTCCCGACGCCCCAAGTGCTCCAGAAAGCCATGGCCCCCCTTCCGACTCAGGCCTTGCAGGGCAGACGGGAAGCAGGATGGTGGAGAAGCCGCCCCCTTTGCACGGCGGCTCCTCCCTGCACCTTGATTGCACTTCCCTGTCCCCCTAACCCTGTCTGCTGTGGGTGTGTGATGCTTGCTCCGGGGGTTCCTACCTCCCAGCCGGGGCAGCCAGGTCACAGTGGGGCTGTGGGGCTGTGCCGTGCCGGCGGGGGGTGCCCTCGTGTGTGCATGCAGCCGCGGCGCCAGGCGAGGGTCGGCCCGGGCGGCATGCTTGTGCCTTTGCATCCGTGCATGGTCCGGGGCCTTTCCGTGGGCGAGGCCTGGGGGTTGCCTCCCCTCCTATGCCTCTTCACTGACGCCCTCTGCTGCCTGGGTGCTCCGGAGGCTGGCACCAGTGGGGAGGCTGTGGAAGCCCCCAAGGGCAATGGGCATGAGTCTGGGAGAAGCTGCCCTGCTGGCCTGGAGCCTCTGTGTCCAGGGCACTTCTGGCTGCAGGCCAGTCCCTCAGGGCAGGGGCCAAGGCTGGGTTGCTTGGGAAACAGAAGGGTCTGGCCATGGGGCCAGGAGACAAGGCGGGAGCATGGCACACGCCCGCCCCCCAGTGTGGGTCCTTATGGACGTACTTTCCTCCTCCCGCTTGGGCATCCATTGGTCCTGATGTGGCCGGGCAGTTCTCTGTGGATGCCCTCCCTCCAGCCCCTGTTCACCCCATGCATTTGAGGGTGGCAGGCAGGGCAAGAGGGACAGGGCCCAGTTCTCTCTCCCAGACTCTCCCTGCAGGCACCAAAGCCTAGGTGCCATGTGCCCTTGCCGTGTGGAGGGTAGTCCCGGCAGGCATCCTTATCCCAGATAGGTGGGGAGCTCCCACGTTGCTTTAGTTCTTAGCTTGGTGCTGAGGGGGATGTGAGTTGCCCTGTATGTTCCTGCTGTGAGGATGGCTGCAGGGGTTGGGTGTCACATACCAGCTTTGCTTGAGGGCAGGGTTCAGGTAATTGTGGCACCCAGAGGAGGGAAGGATATGCCCAAGTCAGGGCCCCGTCCGCCCAGTAGAGTGTCCCTTGCACACCGTGGTGAGCACAGAGCCTGTGGGCCAGGTCAGCAGGCCACGCTGAGGCCAGGCTGGCTCCTCCCAGTGGCTCTGTCCTTGTGTGACTTTTGCTCTGCAGTGGCCTGGGCAGTGCCATGGGCTGTGTTCCAAGAAGCCACTGTGACTATGGGGGCAGCAGGCCCAGTGGGGGGTCCCCACTGCCTGCTAGGTGGGGCTGTGGCTCCTCATGATGGCAGGGGAAGAAGGTGGAATCACCTGGAAAATGGAAACGTCAATGTCAGACCCTTGTTTGTTGATGGCCACCCTTCTGCTGTCCTTGGGCTATGGGATTCCCTCTATGGGCTTTGGGGCTCTGCCCCTTCTCAGCCTGACAGATCTGTGTGGCCACAGGAATCTGGTGAGGTCACATGGGTCTATGTGGCCCCATGGGTCTGGTATGGCCCCATGGATATGTGTGGTCATATGGGTCTGGTGTGGCCACGTGGGTCTGTGTGTTCACGTGGGTATCTGATCCATTGGCGCCGTCGGGCCGTGGTCGGTGTCAGCATAGGAATCTGACATGATTCCTAGAGGCAAGCATCTTCTAGCTGCGCCCATGGACTCCGTGACCACCTGAAAGCCCTGTGAGTTGGCAGCCCTGTCCTGGGGTTTGGCCCTTTGGTCCCAGGACCCTCCACAGCCTTTTAAACAGCTTTAAGGAGAAAGAAAACGACTACTCCTTCCTCTCCTCCAGGACTTGACCCACTCAGGCTTAGAGACAGAGAGAGAGGTATGGAGTCATTGAGTGACATCAGAAGAGTGGTTTCCCACCCACACTCCCACCTCTGAAAAAGACTTATGCCATGGAGGAGGGGCTGTAGGAAGAGAGTATTCTGGAAACCAGAATGTCCCAAGCCAGTGCCCAGGTGGGGCCCGGTGCTCCCGTGGCCCCTGAAGCGTCTGGTTTCCCCCACCCAGCTGTGCCCCTGTCGGACAGGAACCAGAAGGTCCAAGGCTCCTGGACTCTGAACAGCCCTGGCTCCTGCCCCTGTGTTGGCCTCAGGAGGGATGCAGAGGTGCGGCCTCCAGGCCAGTGTCCTGAGCAAGCAGGTGCTCCCAACACGTGGGGGACACAGATGCCTGGGTGTTTGGGAACCCTACCTGTCCAATCTCGTTTCCCTGAGTGAGCACCACACCTGGACCTTCTTCCCCGGGGGTCTTTCTACTTTGTCTCAGAAGTTGCTGCTGCCTGGGGCGGGGTCCTTACCACAGTGCGCCGTCCAGGTGGGGGGATGGTGTGGACTCTTCCTTGTGGCCGACTGTCTCGGTGCCATCTCATGGATGTGTCTCTCTGGCTGGGGCCCTGCATCGGGACTGCCCTCTCCCACCACAGGCCAGGGAGCTGTGACAGGGCTGGAGGCGGTGTCTGAGGAACTCATGAGCCACACTGGGCATTAGGGCTTCTCCTTGGGGGTGCATCAGACCCGTTGGACCTCCTCACCCTGTCTAAGCCCTTCTGGGAAGCTCTGTGGCTGCTCTGCATGGTGGCCATTCCGTGTGGTGGCCGCCTGCCAATTACCAGCTCTTTAGTACCCCGCTGGCCTCTGCCGATGGTGGAGAGGCTGGCAGGAGGAAGTCACATTCTCTGGTGCTTCCAGACTGTGGGGGTGACCACATCTGCCTGATGAACCCCAGCCACGCTACCTACCACCTCCCCTTGCTGCTTCCCAGAGGGCACTGGGGCCAGTGAACTCGGGGCAGATCCATGTCCATGGTTGCCAAGGAATGGGATGAGGACCTTGATAATATGAAGGTGGCAGTCTGTCTACTCTGTGGAGAACCTTGCTTCTCATCCTGCAGGCCTGGGGTCCAAGCCATGGTCCTCCTGCTTCTCCAGCCACCGCCTACCCTGGGGCCAGGGCTCAGGACCTGAGCTCTGGAGCCTCCACTCCAGAGGCAGATGCTCAGTTCTTGGGACAATATGTCCTAGGGGGCTGGAAAAGGGACAGCCGGAGCCCCAAAGAGGAGGCCTGGCCCTTTCGAACCTGTCCCCCCATGGGGTGCCCTTGGGCTGGCAGGAAAGATCCTGGGTGTGGCTGGACATGCTGTTGGCCCCTGCAGGCAGGTAGTGGAGGGTCCAAGGGAGGGAGGAGGCCATTCCTGGGGAAGTTGCTGGGAAAAGCATTGGCGAGGCCGGAGCAGTCCCTCGGGGTTGGGAATGCCTCTTGCCCAGAGTGTCCCCAGAGGTGGCAGGACATATGGGACAGTGTGGAGACAGCTCTGACCTCTTGTGGTGGTAGTAGAAAGTGATTTAAGAGTCCACAGACATGGCCCCCACCTGGCCGAGCTCTGCTGCCCCCCCCCAGCCCCAGCAGTGCTGTCCATCAGCCCGCCCATCAGTCAGCCTCTCCCGCAGTGACTCTTGGACTTGCGTCTTCCTGGGTCTTGTGGACAGTGCCGCCTGAGCGGCACACCATGTTCCTTCCAAATGACTCTGCTGTTTCTCTGTGTGTCTGTCTGTCTGTCCGTCTGTCCTCGTGGGAGCAGCCAGAAGGTCAGCTTGAAAGATCGTGTCTTCTCCAGCCCCCGTGGTGTGGCTGCCAAGGGGAAGGGGTCCCCCCAGGCCCAGAGCGTGCGGCGCTCGCCCAGTGCTGACCAGAGCCTGGAGGATAGCCCCAGCAAGGTGCCCAAGAGCTGGAGCTTTGGAGACCGCAGCCGGGCACGCCAGGCCTTCCGGATCAAGGGTGCTGCATCGCGGCAGAACTCGGAAGGTGGGTCTGACCATGGCCTGCCCTGCCCCAGGCTGAGCTGCTGCCAGGTTCCCCCCGAACACCTGAGCTGCCAGGCACCACTCTGTGGTGCCACAGCCTCTTGCATTTGCCAGTGGGGTGGGATGCTCCTGCCCTTTGTAAGGTTGAGGCGAGATCCCCACAGCATGACACGAACTATTTAAGATGCACAAAGTACAGTCACCGCATTGTGCAGCCATCACCTCAGTCTAGTTCCAGAACATTCTCCTCACCCAGAAGGAAGCCCCTGCCCCCAGACAGTCACCCCGCTCCCCTCCCCCAGTCCCCGCAACCGCCAGCCTTGTGGCCGTGTGGCTGTGGCATGTGCCTCCTCCTTCCACTGAGCATGTTTGTGAAAAGGTTCTCTGTGTGGTAACATGTTAGGATGCTGTCTTGTCTTAGTGTGGGATGACGTCCCCTCGTATGGACATGCCACACCACTGGTTTGTCCATTTGTGAACAAAGATGTCCTCTTACGTCCTCCTTCAGCCACGCCCTGTGGCCACAGCCTGCTGGGAAGGCCTGGCCAGAAGAGCTGGCGCAGAGGGGCAGGACTGAGAGGGGTTCTGAATGAGCAGGCATGCCCCATAGGGTGTCCAGGAGTCCCAAAATTTCCCGGTGCACTGTCTGGCAAGTGGGACCAGAGGGGCAGGTCTTCTGGCCTCTGCATGGTTTGTCCACTCACAGCCTGTCTCCTTCCACCCAGAAGCAAGTCTCCCAGGGGAAGATGTCGTGGACGACAAGAGCTGCAACTGCGAGTTTGTGACCGAAGACTTGACCCCAGGCCTCAAAGTCAGCATCAGAGCTGTGTGGTGAGGACATGGCCCGGCCCCACATCCCAGGAGGGCAGGCCTCTTGTTCCCTGCCCCAACCAGTGAGGAGCCCTGTGGCCCAGCAGAGCAACCAGGAGACAGGAGATGGGTTTCCTAGGAAAAGAAATGGGGTCCTGGTGGGTGTCCCGGGGCCACTCATCCACGGGGCCATTCTCAGGGTACACCTGTCCAGAGAGAGGCCTCAGACTGACACCCCTCCACGTGGATCCTCGTGGCTCACGCAATAACTCGGTCACCTTGTGTCTGGTGGCGGGAAGCCCAAGGGGAAGCAGCCAGGACCATAGCCACTGTGGTGGAACCGAAGCCAGGAGGCCAGGGCCGCGAGTGGCCTGTGGGTAGCAGGAGGTGTCTCAGATAAGTGGGATGAGCCCTCCAGTTGCCTGCAGCAGCCGCGGTCTCTAAGCCCGGGGCTTGGAAGTGATGGACAGGGGATGTGGGCCAGCCTGGTCAGAGTGGGCCCCGGTAGTCTCTGGCGGCACTCACAGCCCCCATCCCCTGCAGTGTCATGCGGTTCCTAGTGTCCAAGCGGAAATTCAAGGAGAGCCTGAGGCCCTACGATGTGATGGATGTCATCGAGCAGTACTCGGCCGGCCACCTGGACATGCTGTCCCGCATCAAGAGCCTGCAGTCCAGGCAAGGGCTCAGAGTGGGGCGGGGCTGCTGGGCCAGAGCTCAGATGGGGGGTGTTGGGTAGGGCCAGGGCACAGGCTGGGGGTCACCCCCGACCCACACCGGCACCCATCTGCTTTCTGCTATGTCTTCAACAGGTGTCCATCTCTGGTGTTCTGTGTCTGTACTGCCTCCCCCACTTGCGCTGTGGTGGGCAAGTGTGTGTGTAAATGCACACATATGTGTGCACATGGGTGTATGCATATGTGTGGTTGCGTGCATTGGGACTGTGTGGTGCACCATGTATGCACACACATGTGTGGGTGCATGCATGTTCTCGTGCATGTGTGTTGGGAGTGGAGTCGCTCTGTGGAGAGATGGAGCCGCAGAGCTTGTGGACCCCCCCAGGCAGCAGTATGCTGCTTGCCACCTGTCCTTTCGGAACACAGGTGTGTCCACCTGCCCCTGGCAAGGAAGAGGCAGCATCCTGAGCAGGAGCTGGCCAGAGCTGGGCACTCCTCACCCCTGTGTCTGGCCCTGTGTGAGGACTGGCTTGTGTTCCAGGACTCATCTACCCATGCGTGTACAGACACACACAAGGAAGAGCCCAAGCCCAACCACGCGCACACATGCATTCCCACGGACAGCCTGTACAGACCTGTGTCCACTCCCCCCACATATGCACACACCACCATGCTGTGGCCTGATGCCCACACACAGGTGTCTGGTAAGTCCACGCACACACTTGCCCACAGGTGTGCACCCTCAGGCACACACAGACGAGCCCATGTACGTGTGTGTGTGCGTAGCACTGCTAAGGAAGCCACACAGTGTAGTCATGTCCCCTGAAGTAGGTCACACACTTCTCTCAGTCAGGTCCTGCCCCTCCTGGGCCCCCACAAAAGGCTGCAACAGGTCCCAGCCCTGGGAGCCAAGCCCAGGCTCTGGTTACAGGGAGGGGCCTTGGACAGGCAGGAGCAGTCTGTCCACAGCCCAGCTCCAGGCTTGTGGGGACCACATGTTCCTCTGAGGAGTTGGCCAGCCCTGGCCTGGGTGCCTGCACTGTCCTGCCCCACGATGCCTACCACATGATGCCTGAGAAGGCCTGGGCTCCGCATTCTCCCCAGAACAGTGACTAGACCGTGTGTGTGTGTGTGTGTGTGTGTGTGTGTGTGTGTGTGTGTGTGTGTGTGTGTGTGTATGGCTCGGGGTTCCCTGGCCTCTCTCTACGTCTCTCACTCCAGCCATTTTGTCTGCCAGCTCTTCTGTCCTGAATATTCCCTGTTCCTTCTCTTTCTGTCTGGAAACACAAAACAGACCAGGAGCCAGGACCTCTGTCACCTGCTGACAATGAGTCACATGCTGCGCTGTGGCCGGCCCTCTCGGGTACACACGGCCCAAATCCGCATGCTCTGCCCTGGCCGCACCCAGGTGCCGGTGGCCGCTCCCGAGCCCCATGCTTGGCTTGAAGCCAGGACTCAGCGAGTCCAGGCCCAGCGCGTGGCGGCCCCTCCTCTGTGAACGGGACATGTGGTCGTGCGCGTGAGCTGTCCCTGTGTCCCCGTTCCCAGCCACACTCCCTCGTGTTGCTTACAGTGCATCTGCGGTGTCTCTCTTCTGTTTACTCTGCCAGGATAGATATGATTGTGGGTCCCCCACCCCCTTCAACTCCCCGGCACAAGAAGTACCCCACCAAAGGACCCACGGCCCCTCCGAGAGAGTCTCCCCAGTACTCTCCTAGGTCAGGACGCAGCACCTCCCGACACGTCTGTGGAATGGCCAGCCCCTTCACGCCAGGCCACATGACGGCAGCACCATGCATGCTCCTTCCGCAGCACGGGGTGGGGTTGGTGGTGGTGGGCAATGGGTTTCCTCTGTTCCTGGAATAGCAGCCTTAGGGAGGAGTCATCCTCTGCTGAGGGCCTGGTGTCCCTTGAAGCCTGTGTGGTGTCCCCTGGCTCAGACCCGGACACGTCCCTCAGAGGCAGAGGGCCCTCCTGCTCTCCCTGGGCACTGACTCGATCCCTAACAACTGCCCGCCATGGGGGGATCCCGCATGCGTGGCCCAGACTTGGCACTGGGCAGCTGCCAGCAGGTAGACTTATGTCTCGCTGACTCTGTCTTTCCGTGCGCGAGGTGAAGCTGAGAGCCTGTCTGCCCTTCGGCCAGTGCTGTATTTCCAGCTGTCCTCGTCATAATTAGCATGTTGATGAGGTGGGGACCTGCTGATGGACAGGATGGAGGAGTCAGGTAGGGGAGTTCACTTGGCCACAATAGCAAAAGAGGTTCCTCAGCCATTAGTTGAGACTGCTCAGGCCTTCTTGTCTTCCTGAAACCATTCACGAGAGTCTGGCCAAATGGGAGGAACTTGGGGGAAGAGGAACCCTGGAACTGGGACATGGGAGGCAGGGGAGCCCTGGGGCAGGACATGGGGGGAGGGGAACCCTGGGGCAGAGACAAGGGAGAGAGGAGCCCAGGTGCAGTGGCATGGGGGGAAGGGAGTCCTGGGATAGGGATGAGGGGAGAGGGGAGCTCTGGGCAGGAATGTGGGGAGAGGGGAGCCCTGGGGCAGGGATGGGGGAGAGGAGCCTTGGGACAAGGAGGGGGGTGCAAGGGGTGCCCTGGGGCAGGGATGTGGGGGAAGGAGAGCCCTGGGGCAGGGACATAGGGGGAGGGGAGTCCCTGGGGCAGGAAGGTGGGGGGAGGGAAGCCCTGGGGCAGGGACTGTGGGGGAAGGGGAGCCCTGGGGTAGGGACATGGGAGGAGGGGGAAGAGAGTCCTGGGGTAGGGATGGGGGTGGAGGGAAGCCATGAGGCAGGAATGTGGGGGAAGGAGAGCTCTGGGGCAGGGACATAGGGGGTGGGAAGCCCTGGGGCAAGAATGTGGGGGAAAAGGAACCCTGGGCAGGGACAGGGGAGGAGAGCCCCAGGGCAGGAATGTGGTGGGAGGAGATCCCTGGGGCAAGGGGAGCCCTAGGAGCAGGGGATGAGGGAACACGGATGCCCCTGCCCAGCCTGACAGCTCTGGGCACAGCTAACGCTGGTGTGTGGGCTGCAGAAGCCCAGGCCTGAACTGGCGGGCACAGCGCCTGGGGGGAGTCCAGCCCCTCTTCCCTGCATCAGGGCTTCTGCCCATGAGGCCGGGGGTCCCACTGGACGTCTTGGCCGGTGCTCTGCCCACGAGGCAGCCAGACTGGGGGGCAGCCAGACTGTCTGCCTCTTTCTGGCCAGGTGGCCTCGACAGCGTCCAGGGATTTCCCTGCTCTGTTGTGCCCTCCAGGCCCTAGGATGCTCTACCCAAAGCCTGGAGCTTGCCCTGAGCCTTTAGGGACAGAGACGTTCAGCCCCCAACTCCCACCACCAGGGTACTCACAGAGTCACACAGAGAAGGGGCAGGGTGGCCCGTCTGGGGCCTCACCCACTGGAGGGGCGCCCAGCACATGGGACTGAGTCGGCTTCTCCAGCCTGTGGCCCAGGCAGGAGGGGCTCAGGGTCCTCAGAGGACCCAACCCGCTGCAGCTCTCGGCCGAGCCCTTGGCCAGGGCTACATTGGACCTGGCCAGCTGGCGGCCCGTCATGTGGCAGGGGTGAAGGTGCTGTGCGTGTGCCTGGACCTGGGCCCTGGGAGCCCCAGGGAGCTGCCTCCTTCCTGTGGCCACTGGTGTCTGCTTGGAGCCAGGGTCCCCTCCTGCCCTCGCCCGGCCCCCTGCATGAGTCACGCATGGAGCCAGTGAGCATGTGGAGGCTGCACAGTGGCTGCGCCAGCCTAACCCTCTTCTGTTCTTGCAGAAAGAAAACCACAGTCCCCCCATCTCCCCCCCTCATCAGATGCAGGGGTGGCCTCTTGTGACGAGGGTGTGGCCCAGCTGGCTGGTACCGGGCCTGAGGGTGCCCTTGGTGCCCAGGCTGCAAAGCCAGAGTGGGACCTAGGACCTGGCTTTGGGCCTCGGGGTCTTGCCAGCCACACCCTGCATCAACCACCCAGACCGGGTCTCGGCAAGAGGTCTTCCTTACTCTCAGCCACACCTGCTCCCTTCCCTGCTGGCCCCTCCTATTCAGCAGGACAGACGCCCAGTCCCAAGGGAGAGGGAGTGGCTGGCCGTCTCATTGTCATTAGTGAACTATGGCCTGATTGGACATCCGCTGAGCTGAATTCTGCATCCTGCACATCCATATGCAAATGTGCACATGTGTGGGTGCACATACAGAGGCACAGTCGCCCCTGTGCCCATGCAAGCACACACAAATGCACACACATGCACACCCATGTGCATGCACAGATACACCCAAGTGCACACACACACATGCACACCCACATACAGACCCTCCCTGGTCCAGTGGCTTCATCTGGCCCCAGTGTTTCCTGCTTCGTGTGCCGCCCCCACCCCACCCCCGTCCTGTGCATGGGCTGCAGCTCTCTACCTTCTGCTTCTGTTGTTCCACTGCAGACATCTAACTGTCCCCACCAGACCCCGGCTGGGCCGATGGCCTCGGTGGCACATTATGTTGGAGTAAAACTCAGGGCTGGGAGCCAGGTGGGGTGGGGGGCTCTAGAGCGGGTGCTGTGCCCCCAGGCCCGTCAGCATCACGTGACCTCTGGGCCTCTGTGGGGGCCGGGAAGAGGGGGCAGGTTGGACAAAGTGTGGGCAGGGAGTCCCTGGAGAGGGACTGGGGCGACATCCTGGGGGAGCCCACTTCCTTTACTCCTTGGTAATGTGCCAGGCCCGCCGGAGTGGACCGACAGGGAGCAGGACCTGCAGGGCGTCAGGGAGCCCTGAGAGCAGATGGGCTGCGCCCATCTGTCCTGGCTCCTGCTGTCCCTGGTTGGCCCCGGGCTGGGCCTGGAGCCTGGATCTGGGGGCCGTGGCCCAGCCCCAGAGGAGAGGGCCCGGCCCCCCACACTCATGCAAACTCATGCCTGGGGGGTCTCTGTTCCCGGTAGAGTGGACCAGATTGTGGGGCGGGGTCCAGCCATCACCGACAAGGACCGAGCCAAGGGCCCAGCGGAGGCGGAGCTGCCTGAGGACCCCAGCATGATGGGCCGGCTTGGGAAGGTGGAGAAACAGGTGGGAGAGGCGAATGAAGCGGTGGGAGGGGAACGGCTGTTGGTGGAAGTGGAGTGTGGGGTGGGGGACACAGCTGAGGGCGGGATGGGTGCAGATATGGGCAGGAAGGGTAATAGGGGCGTGGCTGTGGGCAGGAGGGGGGACAGGAGGGTGCAGCTGAGGGTGGGAGGGGTGTGGTTGTGGGCAGTAGGGGCCCCTGACTGTGTGTGGAGGCCATATGGGTGGGGGAGCATAGCTGTGGACTGGGGGGTCAGAGAGGTATGACTGTAGATGGGAGAGGTGTGGCTGAAGGTGGGAGGGGTGCGGCTGAGGGCAGGCCCTTCTGTCAGCCAGAGCAGGCTGGGCTCCAGGCTGGATGCGGCAGGAGGGTCCTTGCACTTGGGGACTGGGGCCCTCTCACCATGGAGTCTGCTTTGTTCAGACCCTCAGCCCCACCATGACCCCCGCTCCGGGCTGGGGTGCTTTTCTTCTGATGCCATAGAGGGCCACATGCCGGGAGGCTGGGTGGGGATCACTGCAGGTAGGGATTGCATTTGCGGGTCCCCTGTGGATGTGCTGGAAGTCCCACTTCTGAGCTTTCTGACCTCCTCCTTGCCCACTCCCTGGGTACTCTTTCTGGGGAGTGGGTCCTCAGATGCCATCTCTTGGGACTCTTGTCTCGGAGTCTCTTCTGGGAGCCTGGGATGATCATTCCTTGCCTGGAGTGTTTGCCAAGGGACCCGTGGTGGGCGGCAGGAGGGACCCTGTGGTCTGGTGAGGCTCTGGGAAGGAGGAGGGGTTTCTTCTTAGGCTCTCCACCTCCTGCCCTGACCCAGCGGTGGCCTCCTCCCCCTCATCTCCTCAGAGAGTGACCTCCAATCCCCTCCTCCTGGGAGCAGCCCTGGTCCTCCTCATCCTCCTGGGAGCAGCCCTGATCCTCTCCCTCCTCCTGGGAGCTGCCCTGGTCCTCTGCCCCCTCCCAGAAGCATGTTCACCAGGAAACCCTAGTCTCCCCCTCCTGGGAGTTGCCCAGTTCCCCCCTCTCCTCCTGGGAGCAGCCCTGATTCTCCCCCTCCCCCTGGGAGCAGCCCTGGTCTTCCCCCTTCTGGGAGCGGCCCTGATCCTCCCCCGCCTCCTGGAGGTGGCCCTGGTCCTCCTCCCCTCCTGGGAGTAGCCCTAGTCCTCTCCCTCCTCCTGGAAACAGCCCTGGTCCTCCTTCTTCCCCAGAGAGCAGCCCTGGTCCACCCCTCCTGGGAGCAGCCCTGGCCCTCATCCACCCCCTGGGAGCTGTTCTGGTCCTCCCCCTCCTCCTGGGAGCAGCCCTGTCCTCCTCTTCGTGGGAGCAGCCTTGCGGCGCCTTCCACCAGCCCCTCCCACAGGTCCTGTCCATGGAGAAGAAGCTGGACTTCCTGGTGAACATTTACACACAGCGCATGGGCATTCCCCCAACGGAGACCGAGGCCTACTTCGGGGCCAAGGAGCCTGAGCCTGCGCCGCCGTACCACAGCCCGGAGGACAGCCGCGAGCAGGGGGACCGCCATGGCTGCATTGTCAAGGTCGTGCGCTCCACCAGCTCTGCTGGCCAGAAGAACTTTGCGGCGCCGCCGGCCGGGCCGCCCGCTCCGTGCCCACCCTCCACCTCGTGGCAGTCTCAGGGCCACCCACGAGGCCACGGCGCCTCCCCTGTGGGCGACCCCGGCTCACTA
This sequence comes from Cephalopachus bancanus, assembly GCA_027257055.1. Lineage (NCBI taxonomy): Eukaryota > Metazoa > Chordata > Mammalia > Primates > Tarsiidae > Cephalopachus > Cephalopachus bancanus. The sequence goes on from JAPVLO010000007.1 coordinate 3,598,693, forward strand.
GTGCGCCTCCCGCCACCACCTACCCACGAGCGTTCACTGTCGGCCTATGGTGGCGGCCACCGCGCCAGCACGGAGTTCCTGCGACTGGATGAGGGCTGCCGGCCCACCGAGGGCGCCCTGAGGGACAGTGACACGTCTATCTCCATCCCATCCGTGGACCATGAGGAGCTGGAACGCTCCTTCAGTGGCTTCAGCATCTCCCAGTCCAAGGAGCAGCTGGACGCCCTCAACAGCTGCTACGCAGCTGTGGCACCCTGCGCCAAAGTCAGACCTTACATCGCGGAGGGCGAGTCGGACACGGACTCGGACCTCTGCACCCCATGTGGGCCCCCACCGCGCTCAGCCACAGGCGACAGCCCCTTTGGCGATGTGGGCTGGGGCGGGCCCAGAAAGTGAGGCCTGCAGGCTGTTCCGAAGACCCTTTGCCTCCGAGGTGTTGCAGTGGAGACCTCTGGGGCCCTTTGCTTAGAGTGACTAGGGTGCACGGGGCTGGGGGGGAGGTGGCCCGGTGAGGCTGTGGGCTGGAGGTAGGGTTCTTGCAGTGACATCTTACAAAAGCTCTTTTTAGACGGGTTGGAGGGCAGGCGGGCCTGGTGATTCAGGAGCACCACACTGCAGCAGGGTCGCCCCTGCTCACTCTGCCTGGGTACAGGGCAGACTTTCAGCCCCCCATGTGAGGACAAAGCAGAGGTTTGGGGTCAGGAGCAGAGTCCAGGGAAGGGACAGCAGGGGGCAGACCTGTCCCCATCAGGGTCATCAGACTGGAGGCCTGGTGGGGTTTGGGGGCAGCCACAAGAGGGTGTCTGACCACTGGGCGTGGCCTATCCTTGCACCTGACCAACTGGCCAGTTTGCCCTGGTCCCCGATGCCATCCTTCATCGTGTGTGGGCACAATGGGGGTGATGCCCCCTCCTTGTGGGCACCCGGCCAGACAGCTGCTGGTCAGCATCTTCTCTCTGTTCCTTCTGGGTTCTGAGGGGTCTCTGACAAGAGTTGGCTCGAGGTGGGGACCCTCGCCTGCAGTTGAGGGCGGGGTGAGGCCTCGGGATACACCAGATCCCAGGGTGAGTCTTGGCCCTCCTGGCTTTGCTGTTTCTGGGGAGGGCCTGACTCTCAGGGGCCCGGGCACCAGCTCTGCAGGGTCTTCTGAAAGGGAGTCCCTGGGGGCTTCAGCACTTCACCTTGGGCTCTCCTGGGTGTGTGGCAGCCAGCAGCACAGGCCCTTGTCCCTTCCTCTCTCCTTATTATGCTGGCTGGGTGCCAGTCACCAGGCTGTGGCCAGCACTGCAACACCTGCCCCGTGGGTGAGCAGACCTCCCAGTCTTTTCCAGGGCCCTGCCTGGCCTGTCCCCCACCAGTGTTCCACAGACTTGGACAAGGCTGAACAATGCTGGGTTTTCAGCTACCTCCTGGCCCCCCCACGGTCAGCAGGCCGTCTCTCCTGGCCTTTCTGAAGGACGCACCTGCCTTGTCCATGCTCCTCCATTGGCCGGTCCCTTGGCTGTGCCCTCCTGGAGTCTTGAGAGTTGGGCATGTCCAGCATCCTCTTGTCGTGGGCAGCGAGATCCTCGAGCAGCCAGTATAGAGGCAGAGCCAATCCCCGGACAGTGTCTGGTGTGTGGAGTAGCAGGTGGGGCCTCCCTGGTGAGGGGGTCAGGAGGGCCCAGCAGACAGACACTCTAGAGATCAAGTCCTGAGGGGCCTCAAGTTGTTTCTCATGCTGCATTTAAATCTGCTTTGACAAGGACAGAGCAGTCATGGGACCTGTGGTCAGCTAGACCATCCCTAGGTGAGGACTTTGATAGCAGCATTAGAGGGCCACATGCCCCAGGCTGTTGGGGTCCTGGGTCCTGGGGATCTTAGGGGGCCATTGCTGCTGCAGCCTCTGTGCCTGTCCCTTGACCCCTGGCCAGGGATCCCCTGGGTCCCGCCCTCAGGGCATCTCCCACAAGTGGGGCTGACTCTTCCCACTTCCCTGTGCCTGGAGCCACCCTGGGGAGGTGCCAACCAGGTGGACATGGGCTCTGGCGGGAGGCCACGGCCCACACTCACCCGACATGTCCACCTGCATGCGCCTGGTTCTCAAGGGCATTGTTGCTGACTGCAGGCCCTCTGGCAGGAAGCGAGTCCCTTTTAGTGACCGTGGCTCATGTGAAGTGGGCAAGACCTGCGTCCGTCCCCTCACTGCCTCCCCAGGCCAGGGCGAGCCTGGCATTTAGCGCCTTGGCCCTCCCATTCTGAGCCAGGGACAGACGTAGCCGGTCCCAGAGCACCAGCCTGGCCACTGCTCCCCGCAGCCCATGACAGTCAGACTTGCAGCCTGGCTCAGCCTCGGCCATCCAGGCTCCAGGACCCTGCTTGGCCCTGTCCCATGGTCTCTGAGCCACTTGCTTCCTCCACATGTGGCCTGCCTTCTTTCCCCCAGAGCAGCTAAGCACTCCTGTGGGTCTGGGAGGCAACGAGCACCAGTATGCATGGGCGGGGCTCTGGGCAGCTAGGGTGGGCCAGGCCCTTCCCTTCCACAAGCCCAGGCAGAGTCTAGACTCATATTCTGTGTCAGCATGGCATGTGTGACATGTCTACCGCAAAGTCTCTGCCCCTGGGCAGAGGGAAGATGCATCTCTGAGGGATTGTTTGGGGCACCAGACCTGGCCTGGGCAGGGCCACCCCGGGTCCTCCTCCAGAGAAGGAAAGGAGGATGCTGGGCCTGCGCCGTGGTTTCACGCTTTCCAAGACAAGATGTCTGTTAGAGCACACGCTCCATGAGCCCACGGCTCACACACATGCTCACACATCCTGCATCCGTGTGCACACATGGATACCCACACGCACACACACAAGGGCATAGATCACACAGGGTACACACATACTTACACATATGCATGCATACACACAAGCTCATGCACATACAAGCATACACACACATGCGTGGACAGCACACACACCCCCAGGCACACACGCCCTCACTCGTGTGCACATGCTCCCCGCTTCCCATGTCACAGCCGTTCCGTGCCTCTGGTTTTTCCCTCCTGCCTCTGTTGGATTTAAGCCGCCAAGAGAGGAAGCCATGAGAAGTAACTCTGGGGGTTGCAGATGGTTCTGGAATGTTGAACCTGGGTGGGGTCCACTGTCCCAGGCTCGTGGGCCACAGTGACAGAGGGTCCAGTTAGCCCAGCCGGGGTCCCAGCTGCCTTCGCCTTCACACTGGGTGGCCTTTAGGTCGTGGGGTCACTGAAGGCCAAGGGCTGGATGTTCACGTGGACGTCTGTGTGGACCTGTGTTCTGCCAGCCTGGAGGTGTGGCCAGCTCCCTGCGCTCTCCTTAGCCGCATGGCCCAGCCTCCCTGCCAGGCCCTGCACCAGGTGGGTGCCACTGTCTGTGTTCATTTCCTGGCCTCGCATCCCCTTCTCCTGTCCTTACAAAGTTGCCATCTTAGAGTCTTCCCTGCTGCCACCACAGCTGGGACACCCTGGGGGCTGCCCCTCCCTCTGGACCCACTATCTGAGCAGGGCTAGGTACAAGGCCTTCCCATGGGAGACAGGGCCACCCCTCAGAGACACACCCTTGTGGGCCTCACACCCCATCTGGAGGCTGGCCAGTTGCCTGGGCCCTGGAGGGCTTCTTTGCAGGGACCTGCTGGGCCATGGTCCAATCACCAAGCCCCACCCATAGGCACATCCCCAGCCAGGCGTCTGCATGTTTTCATTCTTACGTCTCAATCTGTGTTGAGATGGCCTTCTCCCTGCACTGGCCGAGGCCTGGGTCCTGGTGCAAGACACTGCTCTGGGAGGGAAGGAAGGGCATGCCCTATCTTCTGCCAGACCCAGCTGGGCTCAGCCTCTACATTTGGGAAACTCCATGCAAGAAGCATCCTGTTCTCCGTGGAAAGGCCCTGAGACGCTTCTAGATGCTTTGCAGTTACCAGAAGGAGCCATGGGAGCCGGGAGGCCTCTATGGAGACCCTGGTGTGTTTCCACCTTACTCCAACTGTGAACATCACCCAGAGTGGAGGCTGCGGGTATTTTCCCCTGGACCCTGTGCTGCAAGGCCAGAAGGACAACACAGACCCTGAAAGCAAATGTGGATCAACCTGGAGGGCATCAGCACCTGGTCTCCCAGCAGGGGGCCCCACAAACGCTCCCATGGGCCCTCAGGGCCTGCGGTCCTCTGGTAGCCCTCAGCCCTGGTGTGGACAGGCCTGCCCTCTGACCCCACCCAGCCCCCTTGCGAACCTCCCTGGCCAGCTGTGTGAATGTCTGGAGTGTAGCAGGGTGAGGCCAAGGCCTGTAGGGGCTGTATGGCTGTACCAGGCCTGTTGTCCTGCATTTTCACCTGCAGACAGGCTCCATCTGGCCCTAACCGAGTACTAAGGAGTAGGAGAGTCAACCATGGGGACTTCCTGGAGGAGGCAGGGATCAAGGGAATGACCCAAGTTCCTTTTCCCTCTCCGGAGACCTGGAAAGACAGTGACACCTGGCAAGGGTTCTCTGTGTCCCCTGGGGCGTGGTGAATGGAACCACAGTTAGCTGAACTTTGCTGTCTCGTGGGATGGGGCTGATATTGGAGGGTCTTCAGGAGACAGGGTGGAGAAGGTGGGAAGGATAGGCCTCCCTGGGACCCGAGAGCCTTCTGCCAGTCTTGGGCATCTGCGGGACCAGGTGGGGTGAGGAGCTCTGGTCTTGGACACTTGCCTTGGGGGCCCAAGAACCAAGGGTGCTGGATCTGACCCATCCTGAGAGGTCCTGAATGACCCTCGGTCAGGTTCCAGCGGGGAGGGGACGGTCGCCAGGGTGCCCAGGCAGGCCTGTGCACGTCGCTACATGCCACACACCCGACTCCAACCGGGTCTCACAAAGTCGTTGCCTTAATGCAGTGGACAGAAGCTACCAAGGTCCCCCTACCCCAGCCCTGCCAGGCACGGACGTCTGGACCTTGCCACTGGGCTGGGCTGGGTCAGGTCGGTGAGGACCTGAGGGCCAAGCTCCTGAGACTGTGTGGGGCAGGAGGGGTCTCACACCAGGCACTGGAGCCAGCCGCACCTTGGGATGCCACCTGCCCAGGATCGGCGTGGCCCATGCCCACCACGCTGCCCACACACCTGCCGTACGCCACCACAGCTTGCCCTCCAGCCGAGACGGCAGCTAAGCTTCTCCACCTGCACGGTGGCTGCTGGCTGTCTGCACTTTCGTTCATGCTCCAAAGAATCTTTCATAATGCCTTCAGCCCCGATGCCCACTTCCCGCCTCGTGTGTGTCCCTGTGCCGTAGTGACCAGGCCTTCTGGTGGACGTGTGACCCGCACACTTCATCTCGACTCGTGCACCGTCGTTTTCTAGGGATAGACACCCAGGGAATGAACTCTCATTTTCTAATGGACTAGCCAAGATGCTCACTTGCTCTCCACTGACAGGTTGACGTGAAGGGCAGGCCAGAGAGCTCGGGCATGGAGTTCCATGGCGGGGATGTCTGTGGAGAGTAGTTCTGCTGCCCCGGGGGCGAGTTGGATACCCGGTGGACTTGTGCACTCAGTAAAATGCAGAGATTCAACCTGCATGTTGTGTGGCCTCTTCACTGTCGCCGGCTGTCCCTGGGCAGCCGATCAGGGGCTAGGATCCAGGTGGGCAGGGACAGGTCTGCCCAGACCCCCTGGGCCCACGGGTCCTCAGGCCCTCCTGGGCTATGGGCTGGTTTCCCAGGGCCAGTATCACAGTACCATCAGCCAGGTGCCTCCAGACCTCAGAGATTTCCCCCATTCTGGAACCCTGAGTCTGTCAGCCCTGACACCCACCTGTACCTGGCCACATCATGAAGGCTCCTGCCTGGGACCCTGGACACACAAGTGAGGATGCAGCTGCACCATCAGGAGCAGTGGAGCCTGGGGTGGGGCCCGTCAAGCTCCCCTGGGCCCTGGGTTTTGGGCATGGGGTCTGAGCCCACATGTGGTCCACACATCCTGCCTGGGTCTGTCGCTGTTCCAGCCACCCCTGCAGTCCTTGAGCACCCGCTGGTCAATCTCCCCAGTGCCCCCCCCCCCGTCTCTTCCTCCCTGCAGGCCTAGGGGAGGATTGATAGGCGCTTGGCTTGTCTCCCCTCTGGAGAATCCAGCGAGGGCCTGGCTGAGCCCACCCCTCCGGCATCTTCTAGCCCACAGGTCCTCCCTGAGCTTCTGGGGTCAACTGAGCAGGAAGGGAGGCTCTGCCAGGCTTAGTGGTCCTGGAAGCCATGAGCAGAGTCCAGACCTGCTGCCTCCACCGGGGTCAAGGCCCACTGCTGCCAGAGGCCCTGGCTGTGCAATGTGAGGTCAGGGAGGGGTCCAGCCTTCATCCTCAAGACTTTAGAAAGTTCTGAACTGTAGTGTCTTGGGTTTCAGGAAGGACCAGCTGGGCTCTAGGATCGTCACAGGCATGTCCAGGGCCACGAGGCTCGAGGTACCTTGGCTTGCCCAGGCAGGATGATGACCACAAAGCAACCACTGGGCACCTCCTATCTTGGCCTGGTCCCCTGTCCACATGCCTGTCTTCCTCTCCCCCAAATCTTCCTCTCTCCTGCCATTTCCTGCCCCTTCACCCACCCAGAGAAGTCCCCAGGTTCCCCTGTCTCAGGGCCCCACCCCTGTTGGGGAACTCTGTGGTGATGTCACGCCCAGGAGACTGACGACGGGTGATGAGTCTCCTTGGGAGCTCTCTGCTCCTCAGGCACAGACACAGCTTTTCTAGCAGTGACCCAAATCCACCCTGGTAGCTGAGCACGTTCTCCCTCACCTGGATGTCTTCTTGAGGGGATACATTTGCAGGAGCTCCCCAAGCACCCAGGCTGAACAGTCATGGGGACCCAGGGACAAGGAAGGGTCTGGAGGATTGGGAGGGGGGCTGTGGTCAAGGGTGCAGGACAGTGGCGTGCCATGGGCAGGGTGGGAGGACACCAGTGGCTCTGGTGGGCTCAGGGAGTCACCTGCCAGGGGCCGGGGGTGAGCGCACAGTCCACCCAGTACCGGCCAGCGGTCAGGGGCCCCATTACCCTCGGACTCCTGCTGCAGCCAGGTCTGAGATGACCACCAGGTGGCAGCACTCACCGGAGGAGGAGGAGGCCCCAGGCAGCCCACCAGCCCTGCACCCGCTTGGACCCACAGCCAAGTCCAAAAAAATCCAGCTGCTCCGCTGGGAGGCCCTGCCCTGGACATGAGGCTGCGGGGTGTGTGTGTGTCAATTCCTCTCTCCAGGTGGAACCTTCCCTCAGCTAGTCGGCGGAGCCTGGACACCCACCAGCCTGGGGGGGGCTGGGTTGAGGGACTGTGGGACTGGAGGGGCAGGACAGCACTCAGGACCCAGCAGGGAAATCCCACTCCTGTCCAGACCCACTGACCCCTGGACTCCACCCAGCCCCTCACCGGCCAGTTCTGCCTCCTGTCCCACCCAGCACTCCTGGAAATCACCTGTATGCCAGAGCCCCGCCTTCACCCGAGGCCCAAGGACAGGAGGGGTGTCCTCAGACTTGACTTCAACCAACCATGACAGGCCTGAAGGGAGGCCAGGTGGTCTCCCTGCAAGTGGCTGCACGCCCTTCATTTCTTCACTCATTCATACACCAAGTAGGCCTGTGCCGGTCACTGGGGTGTGTGGAGAAGGAGTTTGACAGGAACATGGGCTTAGGGGCCTGAAGCCCGGACCTGGCCCTGGGATGACAGAATCTAGGGCATCACTGAATGCCACCACCGAGTGGGGAGTGTGGACAGAAGTGCCCTGAATGGTGCGGTTGGCACCCATGCTGGAGGGAAGGAGCAAGAGACACCAGGCTCAGTACCCCCCAGTTCTGGGCTGCACAGATAGTGACTTGCAGGGAAAGGACAGTCAGACCTTCATGGCAGCTGTTCCCCCAGGCGTCCACCTCCCCCAAGGACAGGCCAGGGTGGGAATCTCTCCATCGGCCTGGGTCGCTGTGGATGGCAAGCCAGCGTCCCTCCAGCCTGGTGCTGTGTTCGAGATGCCAGGGCAGGTTCCTCCTGACAGAGCCTCTCAGGCACCTGGGAGGACAGGAGCTGGTTGCTAATGTCCAGTGGTGGCCTAGCCTGGCCTGGGTCTGGGTGGGCTTTCCAGGGCACATCTGCCTCGGACAGGGAGGGCAGACCGGCTTCCGAGAGGTTCTATGGCTGCAGCTGGGCAGAGGGGAGGCTCTGAGGACAGGAGGTCATGGGGAGGCAGAGCCAGCACTGGATGAGCCAAGGATTGGGAAAACCAGCTGGCAGAGGAGACACTCTGCAGGTGGGGCTGAGAGTTTTTAAAAAAATATGTAGAGTTGGGGTCTCACTATGTCACCCAGCCTGGTCTTGAACTCCTGACCTTAAGCAATCCTCCCACTTTGGCCTCCCAAAGTGACTGGGATTACCCGTGCCCGGCCAAGAGTCTTGTTTGAAAAAGACCCACACACCACCTCACGCCCCTTAGGATGGCGACTGTAGGAGAACAGAAAATACAGGTGTTGTCAAGGATATGAGAAACCGGCGCCCTTGTGACGGTGGGTAGGAATACGAAATGGTACAACCACTGTGAAAAGCAGGGTAGAAACTCCTCAAAAGTTAAACACAGAGTTATCACATTCCAGCAGTCCCCTCAGGGTGCAGACCCGAAATAAACGAGAGGAGAGTCCTGAAGAGATGTGTGCCCGCTCTGTTCACAGCAACATAGTCACCACAGCCGAGAGGGAAGTGCCCATTGTAGAGGATTCAGCCTTGACGAGGAAGGTGCTTTGACATCTGCTCCAGCACAGATGTCCAGTGCATGGAGACGGGCACACCGCTGCAGGATGACCCTCGCTGGAGCTCCCAAGAGTCATCAGGGTCAGAGACAGAAAGTGAAATGGGTTCCCAGGGCTGGGAGGGGTTGGGGAGTGGGAGTTTAGTGGGAAGGTGGAAAGTTCTGGAGATGACAGTGGTGGTGGCCACACAACAGGGGAATGTGCTTAGTGCTGCTGAACTGGGCACCTAAAAATGGTAAAATGGTGAGTTTTATGCTACGTGTATTTCCCAATTAAAAAAAAAATACAGAGACAAACCTTTTCCCAGTCTCTGTCCCTGGGCTGGGACAGGTCATCAGAGGGTCCTGGGCAAGCACAGTCTAGGACTGGAAGCTACAAGAGCTTCGGCACTTTTGAGTTGGGGGCTTTGGGTGCCCCAGACCCAGTCTTGGTCTCTCCTTTGTTAAGACTGGACCTCTATCCCCCACACTGCGAACTGTGAGGACGACATGGTCCTAAGTAATCCTGAGAAACACCGCTGCCAGCTCCGCAGAGGACACGCCCTCTAAGTGGTGCTGGGGTCTCATGGGATGGGAGCAGGGCCCAGGTGCTGGAACGGGCAGCGCTAGGCCTGCGGGGTGGCCACGGGCTGGCCTTGCCGGCACACTGGCATCTCAGTGGAGCCAGTTTGTCCGGTGAGTGGCCCCAGGGCCCCTTGGGGCGGCTGGCCTCCAGGCAGGCTTAGAACCTGAACCCTCCAGTTCTGGGCAGGTGAATGTCCAGTGTGGGGGTCTCCAATAAGCCAAATCCAGGGCCAGTCTGCCTGTCTATGGAAAGCCAGTTCCCATGGCTTGTGGCTCCCAGTCCTACCCTGACCTGCAGCCTGGGTCGGTGACCCAGAGGCCCAAGGCTCCCAGCCTGTACCACAACCTCAGGAGCCAGCATTGCCCAGGGTGACCTGCTGTGGACTTCCTTCTGGATGCTTCCAGAACACTTCTTCCTGACCCCTGAGCCTAGTATGTGGAAGGGTGCCGGAGTTGGGCCAGGGTGACCATGCCTGCAGCCTTCACCCAGTGCTGGAGGAAGATGGGAGGCGGGGATGGCACCCCATGCCCGTCTCAGCCCCACTGCTGAGTTCCTCTTCTGCAGAGCCAGGTGATGACACCATGGCTTCTGATCCTGGCGCCACAGCGGTGGGTGGGTGCACTGGGGGCTGAGGACCTCAATGGTCTATGCCCTGCCCTCTCCTGTGCTGGGCCACCCACATCCTGCCCTGCTGACTCTCCACCTCTCCCGTGCCTGGTCACCCTACCTGTCACCCTTCCTGGAGTTTCCAGCCACACAGTGTGGATGCTTCCCCATTACAGGGAACAAAGCTCCAGCCGAGGCTCCTGGACCCCAGGACTTGGGACTGGGGCAGGAGCAGAGGATCCCATCCTCCATCCTGAGACCTTGTGCTTTTGTGCTATTCACACCCTGGATCAGCCTCTGCTTGGCCTCCTCCCACCATGTCCCCACCCTCCTCACCTCCTCCAGGCTCTGGACAGGACGGCAGTGCTGTCGGAAGGGCTCAGGGCACCTACCTGCCCACTTGAAGAATCGGACTGAGGTCCAAGATGGGGAACAACCAGCTGGGGTGAATGGCCGGTCTGTAGGCAGGATACGGAGCTGTGCCACCTCCACCCTCCGCCCCTGGCGCTTGGGACGCCCAGAACACCAGGGTCCCTGAGGGTAGCTAGTGGGCACCTGGCCCTCTTGCACCGCCTGCCCCAGACTGCCAGAGCCTGAGGTCCACCCTGCACAGAGCTTCAGGAGCTCCAGAGGTAGGGCAGGGGCTCATAAAGGTGGAGTCCCATCTCACCTGCAGGAATGAGAAGCCCCCAGATCCCACGCCCAACAGGAGCTGCGGATTCCTACGAAACTCGTTCCTCTAGCACCAACCCGCCAAGCTGTGCGCTGGGGAAGATGGCAGTTCCACCCAGAAACTTCTCTGTGTGCAGATGTTGGCCTGCCACACCCACACCCGAGAGTGAGGCTTCTGGCACCTCCTGTCCCCTCCCCCGGCTTGGTGGGAGGGGGGGACCTTGACCTGATTGTGTGCTACCTGCCCCAAAGCAGGTGTGGTTCCCATGGCCAACAGGGAAAAGCCCCAGTTCTTTGGTCCCTCAGGGTCTTACACAGTGGCCACGTCTGTGCACCCACCCATGTCCCTCCTGCCCTCCACTGTCTTCTGGAGTCTTCCTGATCCTTCCCATCCACCTCCAACTCACCTCCTCCTGGGCGCCCCTGCACCTCCTCCTAGGAGCCCCACCAGATCCCCTCCCCTGTGTCCCATTCGTGGGGGTGGGTGGGGGGTGGCATCCTCATCCCCCATTCTCCTCCTCCTCCCTCTCTCCATCCAGCAGTCCCAGCACCCGGCATCGCATGTCCTCAAGAGCCCTGCACAGATGCAGCTTGTATCAGCTTCAATAAAACACAACACAGTTAATTTCTTTTTCAATTTAAAAATGAGATGATTCAGCCCAAGAAATGGCCTCGGGAGACAAGGCTGTGCCAGGTGTCTCTGCCCACTGGGCGACCCTCCGGCCAGCAGGAGAAGCAGCAAAGCTGGTCTCCCATGTGGCTGAGAGTGCTTATGGAGTGTCTGCTGCATGCAGGAGGGAAACAGTGGGCAGGGAGGCCTGGCCACACAGTAAGCCTCTCCTGGAACTGCTGGACAGGAACTGGGGTAGTCCCAAGAGTGGGGAGCACAAAGTTCCCCCTCATGATGCCCATCCCTGCAGCCCGCTGTCCCTCAGTCCCCCAAGAGAACAGTCCCTGCAGCCTGTGACCGGAGTCCAGTCCCTATGGGGTGCCCTAGACTGCCCACTGGCCACAGGGCCTTGTCCTCACTCCCTCGCGGCATAGTTTGTAGCCCTGTCACCCTGCCCCTCTCGGGTCTCCCACATCTGGACCCAGGACACCAGGGCACCACCGAAGGCCGAGGCTCCAGTCCCTCCCACTTCCAAACAGGATCCAGGTTGTGTCCTGGGGGACCCATGGTCCACTGACACCCTCAGTTGCTTCCTCGTGCCCCACTTTTGGACTGGGACAGTGAACTGAAGCGCTGCTTTGGCCACCCTGGTCAGATGTCCCTCTGCCCTGCTGGGGTTTGCCTTCTGGTCTGCACCAGCAGGCCATTCTGCATGCTGACTCTGTCGTCTGCAGCCCATGGGCTCCACACTTTCAGTGGCCCCCTGACAGGTTTCCTGGCCAGCCCTGCGATGTGGGGAGCTCTACTTCGATTTCCCAAATCGTCTCCCTAGTGGCCTGAGTGTGACTATCCTGGTGGTCCCTCTGCGCCAGTCACTGGCCCTGCTCCAGCTGCAGCCTCCCCCTGTAGACTCTCCCCACAGACTCCCCCCACAGCCTCCCCCAGCCTTTTCTCATAGCCTCCCCCCACAACCTCCTCCCATAGCCCCCCCATCCTTTTCCCCAGCCTCCCCCTCCATCCTTTCCCCTAGCCTCCTCCTGCAGCCTCCTCCCTCATCCCCCTCCTACAGCCCCCCAGACTGGGAGCTGGAGAAAGCAGCCTAGCTGTGTCCGCTCCACCATCTGGGGCAGGCAGCTGAAGCCAGGCCTCCCTTCTTGACATTCAGAGCTGCGACTTCCCCGTGTGCTGGCTGGCATTTAGGTTGGCAGGATTCCTGTGAGTTCCCTCCCTGCGCTGGCCGGAGACCAGCTCCTCTGGCTGCTCAGGCAGTGAGCCCTGCAGAGGTGGCTCTGGGCCTGGGACCAGGCACAGACCTGGTGCCATGCCGCACAGGGACCCCCGCCTCTGCCCCACTGCAGCCTCAAGGCACCCTGCCCTGAAAGTATGTGGCTCCCTTCCACCAGGGCCCCACCCAAGTGCCGTTTCCATGCGGTGTCCCTGACTGGCCCTTACCCGAGACCCCCTCTCCGTGGAGATGCTGGTCACACCCTGCTCCTCTGTCACTTCCTGGATGTGGCCTCGTGACAGCTCTGTTCTGGTTGGGGCCTGGCTCAGCCCTTTTCTTTCCACCCCAGTGCCAGCCCAGGGTGGGTATACACTTGGTGCCAATCAGCCTGCATCACACGCCCCCTGTAGCATCAGGGGAGCCACCATGTGCCTTGTGTCCACTCCATCTGCCCTTCCATCCTCCACTCCAGTCACTGGCCAGGGCAGGACTTTGCCTTTTAGTCCTGCTGTGTATGCAGCAGGTGCAGAATGGGTGCTCACTAACTCGACAAGATAAGGAGACAGACTGACCTGTCTAGTTGCAGACAAATGTCACACCGCAGCCAGCGGCTCTTGATAGGACATTTGCTGAGGGCCTGCTGGGAGGAATGTGAACCAAGTCGACAGCTGAGAGCCCAGTGGGGGCCACCTGCCCAACCCTGGTACTCTCGTGCCAAGCCTTGCCTTGGCCCAGCCTGCATGGCCCCCATGCCGCTCTGCCCTGTTCTCACCCAGTCCAGGCAACCGCCTGATATCTGTCCATCTGCACTCACTGAGGCTCAGTGCTGCCAGGGCCCAACAGGGCCCCACAGAGTGTAGTCAGCTGGTCTGCCTGGTCTTGCCCTGATACGTTTCGCTGATGTCCCGGGTGATATCAACCTCCCGGCAGAGGTGGGGTGGTGGGTCCTGGGTCCAGCACAGGCCAGTGAGGCTGGAGGGTGGGGGCTTCCTGTGACTATGGTCCTTCTTGGGGCTGTGGACTTCGCCTTGGGCCAGGCATCCCCTGGGACACTGAATCTGGAAAGGGTGGAGTGGGAAGAGATGGAGGATCTCGTGTAGAGGATCTCTGTGTCCCCTGCAGCCCTCCAGAGATAGCCCAGAGGTGACAGTCTGGGGCAGACACCTGGCTCTTCCTTCTGTTTACATGAAGCCCGCCTCCATGGCACAGCCAGAGGGAACTCAGGGGCCTCCCTAAGCCAAAGGCCCAGACAGGGCCTCCAGGGATGGAATACTCTGCACAGAGGGCTGCCTGCCCACCCAGGGACTGGCCTGGACCTTCCTGCCAGGACTTGCAGAGGCTGGAAAACCTGGTCCACATCCCCTGAGGGACTGGTATGTTGAAAGTGGGCACAAGGCACCACAGAATTAAGATTAGGGAGGCACAGAGGTTCCCTTGAACAAAGGAGTGTGCCAGCCATGCCCATGCACCTATGGGTTCTTCTGACTCCTCCATCAAGGTGTGAGGTCCGCACCCCTCTCTGGAGCCTGGGCGGCCCCGAGGTAGAATGTGTGGGGATGACACAGCCTGACTTCCGAGGCCAGGCAAGGAACACAATGTGGTTTCCATGTGGACACTGGACGCCATGTTGTGAGGAAGCCCAGGCCACACGGGGAGGCCGCGGGCTCTGTGCAGGGGTTCTGGCCAAAAGCCCCAGCCTGGGTCTCTGCCAAGCTGATGAATGGTTGATCGAACCCTCAGGTGCTTCCTGTGGAGGTTCTGGACACTGGGAGCTGAGGCCCACTATCCTTGCTGTGTCCTGTCCAGATTGCTGACTTACAAAAACCATGAGATAATAAATGGTTATTGTTATTTTTAAGCCACTACATTTAGGGTAATTTGCCACATAGCAACAGATATACATACACAGAATCACAGGATTTCTGGGAAACATGAATCCGTGGCCCGTTATGAGGCATGGCCCCCATGAATGGGGACACAAAGCTGGAAGACACACTCCCGTCCTCTCTTGGAGACAGGGTTTGGATGGTGCTGCCTGCAGACAGAAATGGCGTAGGAAGTCCTTCCATTCCCAGTTTGCTGAAAGTTTTGATCATGAGTGGGTGTTAAATTTGTCAAATGCTTTTTCTCCATTGATAGAGATGATCATATGTTTTTTCTTCTTTAGTCTGTTAAATATGTTGAGTTATACCAAAAGATTTCTGAATGCTGAACTAGTCTTGAATTCCTGGAATAAACTTGAATTGGTTGTGACATATCATCCCTTTTGTATATTACTGAATGTGATATATTAATACTTTTTTGAGAACTTTTGATTCATGTTCTCAAGGGATATTGATTTGTAGTTTTCTCATCTTGTTATGTTTTGGTTTAGTATTAGGGTTGTGCCACTTAGGGTAGGGAGTTGGGAAGTATTCCCTTCTTATTTTCTTTTTAGAGATGGAGTCTTGCTATGTTGCCCAGGCTGGTCTCGAACTCCTGGGCTTGAGCAATCTTGCCACCTCAGCCTCTCAAGTAGCTGGGACCACAGGCACACACCACCACTTCTTTTTTTCTGAGAGCAATTGTATAACATTGGCATTATTTTTTCCTTATATGATTGTTAGAATTTACCAATGGAACACAGTGGGCCTGGAGTATTCTTTTCTGAAAGGCTTCTAATTACAAATTCAGCTTCTTTAATAGGTACAGGACGCTCCCAGTTATCAGTTGTGGTAATTTGCATCTTTCAAGGACTGGGCCTATCTCATCTAGCTTACACTCTGTTACTGTTCCTTTAATGACTGACGGTCATAGTGGTGTCCTCCTCTTTCATTTCTGATATTAGCAATGTGTGTCTTTTTCCTTTTTTTTAAATTGGTCAGTCTGTCTAAATATTTATCAGTTTTGTTTTTTAAAAGAGTCAGATTTTGGGTTGATTGATTTTGCTGTTTTTCTATTTCCAGTTTCATTGATTTCTGCTCAAATCTTTATTTTCTTCCTTCTGCTTTCTTAAGGTTTAATTTTTTCTGCTTTTTCAGTTTCTTCAGGTAGGAGTTTGAGTCACTTATTTGGAATCTTTCTTCTTTCCTAATATAGGCACTTAATGCTATAATGTTTCCTCTAAGCACTGCTTTACCATGCCTTTCATGAGTTTTGGCATGCTGTTCTTTACAATTTCAGTTCAGTTCAAAATATGTTTAATTTTTCATGAGACTTCCTCTCACATAAGTTATTTTCAAGTGTGTAATTTGATTTCTTATGTTTGTGAAATTTTCCACCTGTTCTGTTATTGACTTCCAATAGACTTTCGTTATGTTCTGGGACCACACTTTGTGTGATTTCTATTCTTTTACATTTTCTCGAGTTTGTTTTATAACCCAAAATACAGCCTATCTTGCGAGTGCCCATGTGTGCCTGAAAGTAACGCCTGTGCGCTATTGTCTATACATGTCAATTTGACCAAGTTGGCTGAGGTTGTCAGGTTGACACTGATTTTTTTGCCTCATTGTCCCCAGCGTCATTGCTGGAGGAGCATGTCATCTCCATCTCTAACTACAGATGTGTCCATTTCTCCTTTTGGCTCCGTTAGTGTTCATCTCGTGTATTTTGAGACTCTGTTATTAGATGCACACACACTTAGAACTGCTATGCATTCCTAGAGACCGACCTTTGTATAGTGATGTAACCCCTCACCCCTGGAAACAGTCCTGTTCTGAGGTGTCTTCGTTCTGATACTGATGGAGCCCCCCAGAGTCCTGTTGGTAAGTGGTTGCCAGGTGCATCTTTCTCCAACCTTTGTTGGAGTCTTACTCTGTCGCCCAGGTTGGAGTGCAGTGACATGCAGTGACACGCTCACAGCCACCCTGGTGTCGACCTGCTGGGCTCCAGAGATCCTTCTGCCTCAGCCTTCCAAGCAGCTGGAACTACAGGCACGTGCTACCACGCCCAGCTAATTTTTTGATTTATTGTAGAGACGGTCTCGCCAAGTTACTCAGGCTGGTCTCAAACCAGCAGGCTCAGGCAATCCACTCTCCTCGGCCTCCCAAAGTGCTGGGATTACAGGCTGAGCCACTGAGCCCAGCCTAACCTTTGCATTTAACCTATCTTTGTCTTTATAGTTAAAGTGATTTTTTAAAACATCCTATTGTTGGACCTTGTGTTCTAAAATCAGGATGATCTCTTTTTTTGAGCTGGTGCGTTTAGACTACTCACATCTACAGTGACTAGTGGTGTGGTTGGGCTGAAGTCAATCTACCAACTTGCTAGCAACTCCGTACTTCTTCCATTTGGCCTTGTTTCTCTTCCTGTCTTTTTTTCTATTGGATTCATTGAGGATAATCCCAGCTCCTCCCTCACATCCACTGCGCCATTTATATTGCATATTTTATATTCACATGTGTAATAAAAACAAGATACATGGCTTCCATTTTTTGCTTTGGGCAACTAGCTATCTTTTAGAACAAGTAGAAATAAGAAAATGGATTTTAGCCGGGCTTGGTGACTCAGCCTGTAATCCCGCGCTTTGGGAGGCTGAGGTGAGTGGATTGCCTGAGCCCGCAGGTTTGAGACCCGCCTGGGCAACTTGGCGAGACCTCATCTCTACAATAAATAAAAAAATCAGCCAGGTGTGGTAGCGCATGCCTGTAATTCTGGCTACTCGGAAGGTTGAGGCGGAAGGATCTCTGGAGCCCAGCAGGTCGAGGCTGCAGTGGCCGGGTGACAGAGTGAGACTCCAACTTAAAAAAAAAAAAAAGAAAATGGATTTTATTTTAATTCCATTTGTTCAATTTCCAACGCTCCTCATTTCCTATGGGCACCCAATTTCCTGACTGACGTCTTCTGCCTAATTAACTTCCTTCAGCATTTCTTCTAGAGTTGACCTGAGAACAATTAATTCCTTCATCAGCAAGGGCTAAAACCACTCACCTCAATGTCTACTGTCCTACACAAAATGCCTGGCTTTCAACCAAAAATTATGAGGCATATGAAAGGCCTAAGAAAGACTTCACCCTCCATATTTAATGGATAATTTTGCTGACTACTGAATTCTGGGTCTACGGTTTTGTTTCTCAGTAAGTTAAAGCTGTCACCCACCTTGTTCCAAGGCGTCCTCATTCAGATACTGATGGAGTCCCCGAAGTTCTGAGAGTGAGTGCTTGCTGGGCGCATTTTTCTCCATCCTTTGCTCTTAACTAATCTCTGTCTTTGTGCTTAAAGTGACTTTGTACTTATTCCGTTCTTGCCTGAATGGTTTATGACAAGGAGTCTGCTGTGGCTCCTGTATCTTGTAGGTATTGCATGTGTTTTCCTCGGGATGCCTTCAAGAGTTTTGCTTTGCCTTTAGTTTTCAAAAGTTTGAATTTGATATGCCCAGGCACACTTGTTTTTAGTATTTCTTGCACTTAGCATTGTCTGATTTTTTTATATCTGTTGTTTGGTGTTTGTCATTAAATGAAACATGAAATATGGCCATGTTTCTCCAAAGAGTTCTTCCCCATCTTCTTCTTCTGTTCCTGGAGGCTCCATCATGCCCCCATCACCTCCTGCCACACAGGGTGTGTGTGTGTGTGCTTGTGTGTGCATGACAGTGTGTGTGTGCGCATGTGTGTGTATGTGTGTGTGTGTTTGACGGTCAGATGTTGATCTAGCTTCACATTCACTGATTCTTTCCTCAGCTGTGTTGGGTTTCCTGCCCAGGAGAGGCATTTTTCGTCCCTGTTATTGTGTGTTTGAAGCACTTCCTGCCGGCTCTTTCTTATAGTTCCCATCTCTGTGCGCTCCTGTCATCGTGTGTGGTGTCTACCTTCTCCATATGAGCCCTCATATTACTCACGGTTATTTTAGGCTCCTGCCTGATATTTCCAGCATCTGTGGCATATCTAATTCTGATGTGAGTTATTGCTTTGCCTCTTGGGAGTGGGTTTTTTCTTGCCTTTCACGTGCCTCATAATTTTTGTTTGAAAGCCAGGCATTTTGTGTAGGACAGTAGACATAGAGGTGAGTGGTTTTCACCCTTGCTGGTGAGCTGCCTGGCTTCTCCAGGTCTTTGGCGTGGAGGTTTAGTTAACCAAGTCAGACCTAGGACTTGGTTGAGGTGGTTGTTGCTATGGTTACTCTGAAAGTTCCTCTAGCAAGTTCCGGTGTTCAGGGTGGGGGCCAGTTTGCCAGAGACATTCCCAGTGTCTTCTTCTTGGCTTTGAGTCTTTTTTGGTGCTGTGCCCAGAGAGAGTCTATCTCCATTAGCTTTGCCAGTTTCATTTTTATTGGGCCATTGCTGGCCTTGTGCGGGAGGTCAGGGTGTTCTCTGACATTTTAGCAAAGCAGGTACCTTGGCAACAGGTCTGGGGTATGGCCTTCACAGCCTGCCGCTCCTGCCCCAGCTCCCAGCAACCCTGCTTGTCCAAAAGTCTTCCTTCCTCTCTCGCTTCCTACTCCTTCCTCAAGTTGCCAAGTCTTCCTACAGGAACCCTAAGGTGCCATGTTTCGCTGCTCTTCCGGTGAAAATTGATTGACTTTTGCTCCAGGGGAGGATGAGGAGATGGATTCACAGGAGTCTGGGCAGTGGCAGTCGGTCCCATCCCCAGGTAGCACCAGGGGGACGATGATTCATGATTTCCCTGACCTTTTGTGGAAAACCTGGGGAGCGTGAGAAGGGCAATCCCCTCGTCATCCTAGAAGGACCTGGGGGTGTGAGAAGGGCAACCCCCTCTTCAACCTAGAAGCACCTGGGGGAGTGAGAGAAGGGTAACCCCCTCTTCAACCTAGAAGCAACTAGGGGGTGACAGAAGGGTGGGTATGAGGGGGTGTGAGCAGGGTGACCCCCCTCTTCATCCTAGAAGCACCTGGTGGATGTGAGGAGGGTGATCCCCTCTTCATCCTAACCTTGAGGTTGTGAGCAGAGTGACCCCTCTTTCGTCCTAGAAGCAAGTGGGTGTGTGAGAAGGATGACCCCCTCTTCAACCTAGAAGCACCTGGGGGATATGAGAAGGGTGACTCTTTCTTCAACCTAGAAGCACCTGGGGGGTGAAAGAAGGGCGACCCCCTCTTCATCCTAGAAACACCTGGGGGTGTGAGTAGAGTGACTCCTTTCTTAATCTTGGAAGCACCTGGGGGGTGTAAGAAGGGTGACCCCCCCCCTTCATCCTAGAAGCACCTGAGGTATCTGAGCAGGGTGATCCTTCTTCATTCTGGAGGTTTGCCCTACCCCGTTGCTTACGTCAGGAGCCTGGACCCTTTGTCTCTGCCATTTTAGCTCGTGTTTTCCCTGGGATATGTTTTCTGATGGGTTTAAGAAAAGTGGGTAATTTGTGGGTTTTCCATTTTCTCTCATTATGAGGGTTGGTGTGATGGTCTTTTCAACTCTTCCCATTGATGTGAAACCAGAAGTCACACATTTGTACTTAAAGGATATTTTTGCCGGATACAGAATTCCAGATCACCTTTTAAAGTTGCTGCTATGACGTCTTTTTACCTATGCTATTTCTGAGGATAAATCTACTGTTATCCTCTATTTTTTTTTTTTTTTTTGAGTCAGAGTCTCACTCTGTCGCCCTGGCTGGAGTGCGGTGGCATGCTCACGACCACCCCAGTGTCAACCTTCTGGGCTCAGGTAATCCTTCCACCTCAGCCTTCCAAGTAGCCAGAACTACAGGTGCGTGATACCATGCCCGGCTAATTTTCTGATATATTGTACAGACAAGGTCTCACTAAGTTGCCCAGGCTAGTCTCAAACCCATGGACTCAGGCAATCCTCTCACCTCGGCCTCCCAAAGTGCTGGGATTACAGGCTCGAGCTACCTCGCCCGGCTATCCTTTATTCTAATGGGTCTAACATTTTTTCCCTCTCTGGGTGTTTCATTGATTGATTTTCTTGATTTTGCTAGATTTTCCTTTAGCACTGACTTTAAACAATATAATTATCATTAAATCCTTCACATGGTTTAAGCCATGCTTATGTCTTATGCTTGGGATGCATTTAACTTGGATTTGTGGGCTTGTTGCTTTCATAAAACTTGGCACATTTCCGGCCATAATTTTTTCAAGTATTTTTCCTGTGTCTCCTCCTCTGGGTACTGTACATAAGTGTCTACAAGGCCAATGTAGGTTGTCCTGCTGATCGCCGATGCCCCTAATTTCTTAGGCATTCTCTCTCTCCCTGCCTTTCATCCTGTCGTTCCCCTGGATCTCTCTTCCATCAGCCCTACCCAGTGTGCCTGTCATCTCAGACATTGTATTTTTCATCTCTAGAAGTGATATTTGGGTCTCTTCTGTATCTTCTGTGCCTCTACTTAACTTTTTTCGAGTATGTTAAATACAGTTATAACAGCATTTTACTTGCCTTTCTCTATTAATTCTAGCGCCTATGTCAGTTTGGGGTCAGTTTCATTTGATCAGATCACATGTTTTTCTGTTTCTATGTATGCCATAACTTGCAAATTTTAATTCACAATAATTCTGTGGCTTGTGGATGTGTTTACATTCTTACAAATGTTTCTGACATTTGTTATGTTTCTCAGAATGTTTGAAGTCAGGCATCTTGTTAAGATTCATTCATCAGTCACAGATTAGCCTGTCATCTAGTCCTAACTGTTTCCCACTGCTAAGACTCTGCCCACGTTCCCTTTGGAGTACCGTGTCGCGTCCCACAAATTACGAAGTTTTCCAGTCCAGCTGTTGGGGATGGTCCTCTTGACTGCTTGCTCTATGGGAGTGCTGGGTGCTGTCCCTCTGACATGCTGGGCATCCTCTTCCTGGCCTTGGCAGGAGGGGCAGATCTCTGGGGCACTCGGCGTCTTCTTGGCCCCCAGAGCGCCTGTCTTCCACCAGCCGCCAGGCTTCCCCAGACTCCCAGCTCTGTCTCCTTCACAACTGGGTCCCCAGAAAGCAAATGTGGCCCTTAGGAAGCCCATCTTGGGGCCATGGCCCCTGCTGCCTAATGTCCCGTGTCTCAAAGACTCCTTGGAGCCTGTCACCATCCAGCAGGAGGCAGCTTTGACCCTGTGACCACCTGTGGGCTCTGCCACTTCTGTGATGCACGCTGACGCCTTGTCCCATCACAGGAATGTTTCAACGTTCCTGCCCTGGGCCTCTGCTCACACAAGTTTGGGCCCTGATGTCCACCCAACCTCCTCTCAGAATCCCATCTGTTGTGGGGCGTCCTGGTACCAGCATGCGTGTTCCGTGTGCAGCAGCAACTGAGGGGAGAGTGGGGTGAAGGGGTGGGTAAGCTTCAGGAAACAGCCAGGACTGCCCAGTGAGGATTCACCTGGTCTTTGTCCGGCCTCTGCTTCTTTGGCCCTTCCAGCTGAGAAGCGGCCACACTGGTGTCTCTTCCCTCTGACAGTCGGCATGTGATCTCCTTCGACCGGGCAGGATGCTCACCCCAGATCTGCCCAGAGAACCCACATGGAACTCCCACTTGCCTTCTGTGGCTCAGCCAGGTCCTTCCCAGCTCTCAGGGAGATGCTGTCTCCCAGGAAGGCCAGCAAGGCCACTACTTCTGGCAGGCACCATTGGGCTCCCTCCTGCTTTCCAAGATTGATGGTAGACACTCAGGAAAGAAGCGCCTCTCCTTCCTCCACCATCTGGCCTCTGGCATCCTCCCTGGATGGTTGTGGCCAATGTGCTCAAACCCAGCACACTCCTTGACCTGCGCCTCCCAGGGGAAGCCTGGGCTCTCCCTGCTTGCGGGCACCTCCTCTCCCAGCCTCTCCCGTCAGTGGTCCAGGATTCCCTGGCTCATCTGCTCCCGTTGCTCCATAGGCCCCCCAGGGTCTTAAGAACTGCACACCCCCGGCAGTGCTGACATTTGCTCTGTCCCCACCTGGCTCAAGAGGCATCACCAGGCTCTGTCCCTCCAGAAAAATCCCCCAGACCCTCCTCAGAGCAGCTGGGGCCTTGAGTTGAGGGCTACCCAAGTCTAGGATGTCCACAGGTCCTTGGTGCCATCTGCACATGAGGTTCCGCTCACAAGTGTCAGCGCAGCTGACTCTGTGGGGGATGCAAGGGTGGGTGGGGTCCCTGCCAAGCCTGAGGGAAGAAAAATCCGTCTGCAGAAACTGCGGGGGTCGTGGCCTCAGCAGGGAAATCTGAAGGGCCCTCTTGCTGCTGAGGATGTGAAACGAATTTTATTCTCCTTGGGCAGCAAAGAGTGGCCTGGCCACTATTTCATGTGCCTTTAAGATTAATATTTGGAAGCCGGGCTCGGTGGCTCAGCCTGTAATCCCACGCCTTTGGAAGGCTGAGGTGAGTGGATTGCCTGAGCCCACGGGTTCGAGACCCGCCTGGGCAGGCGAGACCTCATCTCTACAATAAAACAAAAAAAAATTAGCCGGACATGGTAGCGCGCGCCTGTAATTCCGGCTACTCGGAAGGCTGAAGGATCACCGAAGCCCAGCAGGTCAAGGCTGCTGTGGCCGGGAGCAGCTGTTGCACTCCAGTCTGGGCGACAGAGTGAGACTCCAACTCAAAAAAGAAAAATTAATATTTGGCAGAGAGAAAGATCAAGTCGGACAGCCCGTGGGCCTTCCCTAAGCTGGGGAGTCATGTAAACTCACAGGCCTGTCAGATCAGGAACAGTCCAGAAGCCCTGAGATGATTTCTGCCACTGCCTACTGCTGCTGGCACTGGGAGGGAGTCCGGTCCATCTTGGGAAACTGGGGAATACTCGCAGGTGCAGCTCTTGCACCAAGGAAAGGAGAGGGAGTAGGTCGAGGGTAGGACAAATCCACCGGTAGGAGGGTAGGGCCGGGTGGAAGGCAGTCAGGGACTTGGGACGGGCCTAGGTGACAGGCATGCAGGGACATGGAGTGGGGTGGGTGAGGTGATAACCTGTGCAGGGACATAAGACAGGGCTGGGGTCTGGCTGACACTGAACACTCAGGCACACTTACCCACAAAGAGTCCCTGGGGGTCCTGGAACCCCTCATGGGTGCAGGGGCTGGGAGATGGCCAAGCCCATCAGTGGGTCAGCCATGACCTTGACTAGGTAGGATGGGCAAGGGGTGTCTGTGCCTGCCCAGGCTCTCTGTGGGGATGCTACTCCACAGACCTCTCCCCAGTCCCAAGGGCTGCTCCTTCCCGGCAGACAGATTCTGTGTCTGGTCATGAGGGTCCTGGTCCCTGGAGGGACACCCTCCCATCTTGACAAGGCCAGAGGGCCCCACCGTCTGGTTCATCCTGCCTTTCAACGCCTGCTGACTGTCCATCAGCACCCACTCTACAAGGACTGGACAGGGAATGGGTTCACCAGCCTTGCATCTGGAAATGCTGGTGAACCCATTTTACAGATGAGAGACCATGGTCAGGATCAAATGGCAAGGTCTGGGTTCATAACTTGGCATCATGACCCCAAGGTCCTCACTGCCTGCCTGGGCCCCCACCCGGCAGGGCAGCCCCTGCTGTTGCCTCAAGCACTCCCTGAGTGGTCCAGCAGGTGGCGATGTCGGGACACTTGCCGGCTCCCTGCTGCCAGGCTCTGGACTGGCAGTAGGCCTGGGGCTGAGCCTGGGTCTTGGCTACCCCAACCTGGAGGAAACCGTAAGTGCAGCCGCATGTCCATGCCCCTTTGCAGAGGTGAGACCCAGCTGGGAGACTCGTGGGAAACCATCTGGCCTGACTTCCTCCCTGGCCTGAAACTGATTCTGGCCCTAATAGTCCGCACCTATCTGCTGAGCCAAGGAGACATGGGTGGCTGGGCCCAGGTTCCGAATTCTCATGGAGCCCCGACACGCCCCACCCGCCGGGAGCCCATCTCACTGTGTTGCCTGGGCAGGGCTCCCTACCCACCCAACTCCAGTTAAGAAGCAGGTGCCAGCCAGGCTCGGTGGCTCAGCCTGTAATCCCGTGCTTTGGGAGGCTGAGGTGAGTGGATTGCCTGAGCCCGTGGGTTTGAGACCTGCCTGGGTAACTTGGCGAGACCTCATCTCTACAATAAAATCAAAGCCGGGCTCGGTGGCTCAGCCTGTAATCCCGTGCCTTTGGGAGGCTGAGGTGAGTGGATTGTCTAAGCCCACGGGTTCGAGACCCGCCTGGGCAGCGAGACCTCATCTCTACAATAAATCAAAAATCAGCCGGGCGTGGTAGCGCATGCCTATAATTCTGGCTACTTGGAAGGCTGAGGCGGAAGGATCGCGGGAGCCCAGCAGATCGAGGCTGCAGTGGCCGGGAGTGGCCACTGCACTCCAGTCTGGATGACAGAGTGAGATTCCAACTCAAAAAAAAAAAAATTAGCCGGGTGTGGTAGTGCGCGCCTATAGCTCCAGCTACTTGGAAGGCTGAGGTGGAAGGATCACCAGAACCCAGCAGGTCGAGGCTGCATTGGCCGGGAGCGGCCAGTACACTCCAGTCTGGGCAACAGAGTGAGACTCCAACTCAAAAAAAAGAAAAGAAGCAGGTGCCACTGGAGAGACACATGGGCCCCTCCCAAGAGGCCCTAGGCTAAAACCAGGTGGAAGTTGGCACAGCTGTGTGGGGCCAGGCAGGGGTTGGTGCATACAACAGACCCCGAGTCATGCAGGGAGGGAGGGGCTGTGGGGCACAGAGTGGTAGCCAGTACCACCTGGGCCGACCACTCCCAGAGCTGGCCGCATCCCCTGGGCAGGCACATGCACTTCCAGGCTTACATCCATACTTCCCCCGTCCTCTCCTGTGGGGAAAGTCAGGGGCCAAGAGAACAAGGCAAGGAGGGAGGGTGGAAGTGGCCTGAATGACCGACTGAGGTTTTTTTGTTTTTGTGTTTTGAGTTGGAGTCTCACTCTGTCGCCCAGACTGGAGTGCAGTGGCCGCTCCCGGCCACCACAGCCTCGCCTGCTGGGCTCCGTTGATCCTTCCGCCTCAGCCTTCCGAGTAGCCGGAATTACAGGCATGCGCTACCACGCCCGGCTGATTTTTTGATTTATTGTAGAGATGAGGTCTCGCTGCCCAGGCCAGGGTCTCGAACCCGCGGGCTCAGGCAATCCACTCACCTCAGCCTCCCAAAGGCGCAGGATTACAGGCTGAGGTTTTGAGCTCGGGAAGTTGGAGGTGGAATAGTCTGATGACACCCAGCAGAGCTTCAGAGCAGTCCGCTGTGAACCAAGTGCTTGTGGACACAGAGAGCTCAGGCCTGGCCCTAACGCCTGTGTCATGCAGTTAGGTGTGGACCTGGGCTCTGGCGCACCAAGGGGGCGGGGGCTTGGGTGTTTGGAGGGGTTGGGTGGCATCACCCTCAGAGTCATGCGTCCCCGGCAAGTGGCATTAGCACCTCGGACAGCTCCAGTTCCTGGGAAAGGCCGGGCTTCAGCAAAGATCCCGCCCCTTCCCAACCCCATCCTCAACTCCACGTCCCTCCTCCAGGCCCTCAACTCCATGGCAGAGCCCATGCCTTTCAGACAGCCTCGCAGTCCCGAGATGCCCTGGGCTTCCCTGCCACACTCTGCCATGTGTCCACTGGACGGTGGGAGAGAACTGGCCGTGGGGTGAATGACACACGCATGAGTGAGTGTACAAGGGTGAAGAAGCTGCCAGGAGGCCCCTCCTTGATGGCTCCTGCAGGTCCACTTTAGAGAGCTCCCTGGGCTGAGGAATTTGCATCAGAAACAATAACTTAATACCCAGGATCGAAGCACAGAGCCTGTGCCTCTG
Source organism: Cephalopachus bancanus (assembly GCA_027257055.1). Taxonomy (NCBI): domain Eukaryota; kingdom Metazoa; phylum Chordata; class Mammalia; order Primates; family Tarsiidae; genus Cephalopachus; species Cephalopachus bancanus. The sequence continues at coordinate 3,624,725 of JAPVLO010000007.1, forward strand.
AAACGCACCAGTCCCTCGAGTGCCTTCGGGCGAGAACAGCCAGATACAGGACAGGCGCCTTTCCCTGTTGCCACATTAGCTGTGCTCGGCCATGCTGGGGGTCCACAGGGCTGGCCCGCGACAGACCTGTGACGCATGGGTCTCAGACTGACTCAGATGGCGTTTGCTCCTCAGCTTGGTGGCTTCCACGATGCCCTGAGTATGCCTTGCTGCTGAGAGGGAAACCGTGCCAGGCTGGGCTAACTGCTCCAGGAGTGTCACCAGCACAGGGAGGTGATGCCACCAACTCAGCACTGGAACCAGGGACCCCTGTGCCCCTTTATCCTCAACCTCCCCTAGGCGCAGCTTGAAGAGAGAGCAGGAAGTGGACCCTGTCTCCTGGCCTCGAGACCTGGGTTGGAGGTAGGCGCAAGTCTGAGCCTTTGTTCAGGGAGCAGGTCCAGCGCCCAGCGCACAGGGTGGCAGCTGGCTTTCCACTGGGACAAGCAGGGATCGACTCTTCTTGTCTGGAGATCTCTATCCCCTGGGGATGCCTGGGGGGAATGTTGTCCCAGGCCAGCATGACCCCAACTCCCTCTCACTGCTGCTGAAGCAAAGGAGCCCCTCTCACTGGGCCTCAGTTTAACTGTCGGTCAAATGAAGGGAAGACGTAATCTAGGGGTGCATTCATGGGCTGGGCGTGCGCCTCGTCTGCCCCCCCCCCGTGTTTGGGGGTCGCGATTCCCCTCCCCCTGCTCCTGGAATGATTCAAGTCAGGGCCTTCAAAGAGCTCATGGCTCAAATGTGACTAGGGTTGCTATGGAAACACACCGGGCTATTCGGTGGGGGTTGGGCCCAGAGGGTCTTGCCAGGATAAGGTGCTGAAAGATAAATGAGTTTCAGAGCAGGTCGAGGGCAGGGCCACCCTTCTGGGCAAGTGTGGGCTTGTGGGATGCAGAGGAAGCCTCAGCTTACCAGTCACATCCACACAAGCTGACAGTTCATCTAAAACGTCTCAGGAAAACAACAGTGGACTCAACCCTCCCCGCCTCTCCCTGGACGATCTGATATGTGGGGTGAAGCCGACTGCTGGCCACTGATACTCCCTCCTAAATATCCTCTCCTCCCGGGTGCAGCTCTGGGTAGAGACCCAGGCTGGAGAGGTTGTCAGCCCAGGTCAAGGCAAATGAATCCAGCTCTCTGGACAAGCTAAACAGCAGGTGGGGTCTCCCTCTGTCCCACCCCACAGAGGGAGCATGGAGGAACTCAGTCCCCAAGGGTCCCCAGGTCCCAGGACCCTGTGGTCACCAGTGGACCCCGCGGTGGACACACGTGCTCCCTGCTTTGTGTCTGTGCCCAAAGCTTCGATTTCCCCAGACAAAGTCACTGACCAGCTCACCCCAGATAGAGGGAGACCAAGGGAGACCTTTCCTGGGCACAGCTCTAAGGTATGCCCAGACCAGATGGCCAGAGCCATTGGCCATTCTACTCAGGCGGGAGCCTGGCCAAGGGACACTGCAAGCTGAGGGCCACAGCAAAGGCCCATGGGAATCACTGGGGAGACTCTGTCCTCAGCAGGTGGCCTCAGCACCCCCACATCAGCCTGAGGTCACCGCAGGTTCATGGGTGTGTAAATGGAGGAGGTGGGGGGAAGGAGGCCTCTTCTGCCTTCGGCCCCACTTCATCCCCTCAGCCCTGCTCACTGCCCTTCCCTTGCCCTTGGCCCCACCTACTCCTTCAGGCTCTCTGCCCTGCCCACCTCCTTGGTCCTGCCCGTCACCTACCCTCCACCCCACCCACTGCCTTTCACTATCATCACCATCACCTTCATCTTCACCATCACCATCATCACCACTGTCATCATCACCATCACTATCACCATTACCATCACCACATCACCGTTATCGCCATTGTCATCACAATCACCACCATCCTCACCACACCACAGCCATCATCACCATCATCATCACCACCATCACCTTCACCACCACCATCACCAGCACAGTAGCATTTTCCCAGAGCCTTCTCTCCCACACCTTTGACAGAAGGCTCTGAGGCCCTAGGCCTATCTCTGCCAGCTTTCTCCTCGGGGTGGGGGGTGGAGCCCAGGCAGGAGCTGCTAATCTTTGCTGCATACCTGAGCCTGCCCTGGCAGTGCCAGGCCCTGGGAACCTGCCAGAGCTGGGAGTTTCCCACCAGAGTCACATGTTTCCATGCAGCCCAAGAGCCCTGGAGAAGGTCCCAGTCCGCTGTCTCCACTTTGTCCAGAGAGAGCAAGGCTACACTACGTGTCCATCTCAGCCCACCCTACGTGCCACCAGGGCCTCCATTGAAGTCCTAGGAAACAGCCACACTCAGCCATGCAAACGGGCCTAAATTCCTGCCCCACCACATTCAGCATTCTATCCTCACCGCAGGTCACTCACAAGCCTGACTGTGCACAGGTCCATTCCCGTTGTATACTCAGGGGGAGGCAGGCGGGGAGGCTTAGCCCTGCACCCTCAGCCCCAGCTGCAAGGGCAGAGCCAAACCTGTCCTGCACTAACCCTCCTCCAGGTGTGTGGCTGTGCCTTCTCTTTGGGGTAGCTTGGGGTCTAGGCACTCCTAGATGAGTGTGGCCCCCACACAGCCTGTCCCCCATGTCCCAGACCCAGCCTCAATGGTAGTAGCAGGAGAACTTCCTCCAAATTTCTGCCTGGAAGACCCTAGCCTTGGGGAAAGGCAGGGGTGGGAAGGTACTGGTGCCCTGCGGGCTGCCCTGCACAGAAGTATCCCCAGGGTAGGACCTGACAGCCCACAGACCACAACCCAGGGGCCACATGGAGAGGGGCCCCCCAGAGTCCTTGGCACCGATCCCAGGCAGGGATACCTGGTGTCCATGCTTTTGCCCACCACTTATGCTTTGTTGTGTGGCCTCTGACCCTTTCCTGTAGGGAAACCCGCCCCACTGGGCCAGGCATCTGCCGGGCCTGCCGACCAGAGCTAGTGACCACAGAGACCCAGCCTCCTGCTGAGGCCCTGTGATCTCTTAGGTGGGGGACCATGCCTCCCCTTCCCAGGCAGCCCTTGGAGCACAGTTCATGCAGGAGAGCACCAGGAGGGAGCAGGCGGGCAGACCATGCAAGGGTCCCTGCAGGGTGAACCCCTGCAGTCTCACAGGCACTCCCTGTCACCTCAAGTGTTTATATGCTTTTCCAAGGAAAAAGTTTCATGTCTTGCCTGACAAACTAGAAATCAGTGAAAAGAAATGGGCGCAAAGAGAAAAGTGAGTGAACTGGGAGTGACTTTTCCCCAAAAGTGGGTGAATTGCTGGGAAAATTGATACCAGTCCTGAGACCCAGACGGCAGAGTAGTTTCTAAACTGCTTCCTGGAGCCCTAGGAAAATGCCCAGAGCCCGTGTAGGAGTGCAGGACTGGACTGGGGGTACAGAGTTGATCAGGGGCCGCAGGGTTGGTGGGGGTTGCAGTCTGATAGAGGGCAGTTTGGTGGGGGTTGCAGTCTGGTGGGGATGCAATCAGGTGGGGGTACAGTCTGATGGGAGATGAAGTTGTTGGGGTTGCAGTCTGATGAGGTGAAGGTCTGGTGGATGGGTTTGCAGTCTGGTGGGGATGCAGGCTGGTGGGGGGTGAAGTCTGAAGCAGTTGCAGTCTGATAGGGGTGTGCAGTCTGATGGGAGGTTGCAGTCTGGTGGGGGTGCAGACTAGTGGGGGGTTCAGACGGGGGGTTAAGGGCTGGTGGGGGTGCAGTCAGGTGGATGAAGGACTGGTGGTATGCAGTTTGGTGGGGGTGCACCAGGTGGAGGTAGAGGTGTGGGCATCCTCTGGTGAGGAGTCCTTTGGTGGGGGTGCAGGTGTGGAGTACACCCTGGTGGAGTGAAGGCTGGTGAGGGTACACCAGTGAAGGTACAGACATGGGCGTGCACCCTGGTGGGGTGAAGGGCGAGTGGGGTGTGCACCGAGTGGGGGTTCAGCCTGGCGGGGTGCAGCCTGGTGCCTGGCTCTGAGTTCCCCTCTCCACCAAGGTAGCTCTGATTCCCTGTGGTATAAGTGGACATTCCAGTGTGTCAAATTGAAGACATTCTGAGGAAAGAGCAAAGTAAGCATGGCCTGGGCAGTGGCCTGTAATGCCCACCAATGTCTGTCCCAGACAGGTGTGGAGGAGAAGCTGGGGCTGGGCCAGGGCAGCCAAATCGAGTGGCTGCCAGTGCTTTACATGCACCCTGGGGGCAGAGAACCGTAATCTATGCCTTGTCATGGGCTACTGAGACGACTGCTCTGATGTGAGCCTGGGTACTGCCACTGGAGCACAGGGAGGTCGAGGCAGGGGGAGGGTGCCTGGCCCTGCCTGACTTCCTCCCTACCCCAGAGGCTGCATCCTGCAGGGACAACCTTGGGCACAGAAATTCCATTAAAATCAGTGTCACTCTGAGGGAAGCATCTCCGCCCATCAGCCTGGTTGCTGGGAGGAGTTCCACCTCCCCTTCTTCCTCCCCTCCCCCCCTCCCCTCCCCTGCATCAGGAACCCGCAGGGGATAAAGGCCCACACACTGCGGTTGCCTGGGCTCAGTCCCATGGGCGTCTCCACAGGAGACACAGAAGGGCTTCTGAAGCAGTGTGGGTGTCCCATGAGGAGTGAGGTGTCCTGTGGGCATTTTGGGGGTGTCCTGTGGGGAGTGGGGGTATCCTGGGGTAGTGGAGGTGTCCTGAGTTGTGGGAGTGTCCTGGATCATGGAGTGTTTACTAATGAAGCAGGATGTGAGCACAGACACCTTTGTCAGTCCCCCTTCCCCAGTCCCCCTTCAGCCCCCCTTCCTTGGGGCAGCCTGCTAGCCTGCTGGATTTGGTGAGGAGACATCGAGGGGGTAGGACCAGCCTGGACTGGCTGTCTGAACAGACTCTTCTCTTTCATAGCTGACAACCACAGACCCCACTGCCAGGCACACCCTGAGGCTCCCTGCAGAGCTGTGCATGACAAGGTCTCAGCTTGGGGTGCTGGGCACAGGGTCTGCCCATCTCTGGACACCCCAGGCTGTGTGAGTCTGACCTCCAAGTCCTCCCTCCAACGGATGCATCGCTCACCTGCCTGTGGCTTCCCCGTCCCAGTGGTCCTGTTGGCCCCTTCGCGTCCAATCTCTGTGGAGTGAGATTAGGCCCATGGGAGGCTCATTTGCTCACGGATGGTGGCTTCCAGCCCTGCAAACCCTTCTCCCAAGCCGCTCAGAGGCTGTGGTCAGCCTGGGCCCGTCTGCAGGTATCCTGCCTCCCCAGCACCCCAAGCCTCAGTACAGTCTCCGTGTTCCTGGGAGGGAAGTCTGGTCTCAGCCTCGGCAGAGGCTGAGGCAACAGGACCCCAGGCTCCGTGTAGGAAGAGATGCCTTTCTGGACTAGCACAGGGCACATAGGGGTGTCCGGGTCCCCAGGGGTGGCAACTCTCCCCAGCAGGCAGGCTCTGGCACATCAGCATTCAATGTCCATGCCAGGCCTGGTGCTGACAGCTTTAGAAGGAGCCTCCCAGTCCTGGTCATTGAAGCGGCCTTCCTCGTGGGACCCAGCCAAGGGGAAGGGACATGGGCCAGCCATCCAGCACTTCACAGCCAAATGTGTGTGTCCAGTGCTGAGAGGACACATTTCAACTCTGCAAGCGGACGTCAGGGCAATTATTCCACCAGGACTGGGACAGGGTCCAGGCCTCCCTAAGAACAGGCCAGGGACGTGTCCAGTGCCTCTAAGAGACAGCAGATGGGGACAGAGGTGTCAGCACAGCAACTGCCTGGGTGCAGAAAGGGAGGTTGAGGCTGCCGCTGCCTGCTGGAGCAAGAGAGGGACTCAGGGGGTCAAGATCCAGGCATGTGGAGCCAGGAAGTGGCCTGCCCCTCCCTACTGGTGAGAAGCCCGAAATATTCTTGCGCCCCCAGCCGAGCCCAGGTAGTCGGGCTGGCGCTGTGCTGGCGCCGGCTCATTTCGAAGCGCCGCAGCACTCTGGTTGGGAGACGTGATGAGCTATTTGTAGACACGTCTTTGTCAATAAGGAAGCAGAGCTGGTGTGCAAGCTCCCCTGAGCAAACTCGGTCTCCAGGCACCGCAGGGGGATGCGGCTCTTCTCCTGTGGGTGCGGGGATTCAGGCACCAAGACCTGCCTGGACATGGGGTGCCTCGGGTCTGGGAATCAGGGCATCAAGGGGCTGTGATGCTGGAGGTGGAGGGAGGGCCCTGGACTCTAGGTCCCCCGCCGGACGACCTTGGCTCTGTCATCATGGGAATAACAGAATGATAATGTCACCCAGACGCTGTGACAAGCCAGCTAGTGTGACAAATGTTAGATCGCACCAGGGACTAACAAGTGCTCTGTGCTGCAAATGAAGCCCCCACTCAAAGCTATGGTTCAGAAGCCCAAAGGCAGGTGCTCAGAGCCTGCCCCTCCCTGAGCCCCACTGGGCAGCTGGAACTCACTACCAGGGCTCGCATTCTACTTTACAGGACGTGTCCAGCTGAGTCCCAATCAGTGAACCTCCTCCCCGCAAAGGCGCCATTACCCAGTCTTGGCTCTGGGTCCCTGTAGGGGCTGAGTCTTGTGTCCCTTCCCTGTGAGGGAGGAGACCCGGGGGGGTTCACTGTGGGCCCCAAGGTAGGCCAGGGCCTGGGAGGACTCAGTGGGGGGCATGGTGCTGTTGGGGGGAGCACTGGTGAGAGGGCTAGGGCAGCCTGTGGGAAGAGTCCAGGAGGCCGGGCACAGGCCAGGAAAGGGGAGGGGTCTTGCTTTGAGGACTGGGGCCAGCAGGGCTGGGGGGAACAAGTGAGGAGGGAGGTGTTCCGGAGAAGGCCCTGAGGGGACCTGGAGGAGCAGAGTCCCAGACACGCTGCTTGGGAGGACAGACTTGGCGGTGGCAGAGGACGGGCATCCTGGCTCGTGTCAGGGTGGCTCAGGCTCCTCATGCTCCGCTGAGCACATCCCAGCAGCACCCTGACTTGCTGACGGTGCAGGAGGTGCCTAAGCTGCAGATTGGGGTGTCACCAGTGGCCTCAGAGGAGCCTGAGGACGCCCGGGGCACCTTGCCCGCTGCCCCTGCTTCCGGAGGAAAGTGCTGATTTTAAAATCCAGTCGTCTGGGAAGGAAGTCTGTCCCTGTGAAGCTGGCCCTGAGGCAAGGACCTGTGTTAACCAGAAAAGACAGAGGTGCGGCCCCCAGATGCAGGGAGAAACATGGTGGAGGCTGAGGTTGTGGGGGTGCCAATCGTCTCTCCCTGCAGGGGCACCTTCCAGGCAGTAGAACTGGGCATGGAGGTGAGACAGACATGCACAGCATCCCCAGGCAGGGATGCTAGGGCCACAGAACTGGGACAGGCATGTCAGGGAGTGACTGTCATACTCACTGCCTGGAAACACATGCCCCACGCACAAATAGGCCTGGTGCACACACCTCCCGTGTACACACATGCTCTGGGCATACACTCCTACATACACCCTGTGCACACACACCCCATGCACACACATTCCATGCGTACACACATGTGGTGCACACACCCACACATGCCCTGTGTGCACACAGGCCTGGTGCACACACAACCTCCATGTACACACATGCCCCAGGCACACACTCTTGCATGCACACTCACACACCTCATGCTTACACATATCCTGTGTGCACACATACCTGGTACACACGCACACACGTGCCCCATGCACACACGGGTCTGGTGCATACACCTCCCCAATGTACAGCCATGCCTAAGGCACACACACTCTTGCATGCACACACACACTTTGTGCATGCAGGAGTATACACACACACCTCGTGCATACTTGCCCCATGCACATATGACTCATGCATGCCACACACACCTCATGCGTACACACAGGAGTGACCTGAGCTCTCACCACCCATGTGGCAGCCCTGGGCCCAGTCATCGCTGGATTTGGTGGCAGTGCTGGGGTCTACCAGGGGTCCCTTCCCCACCTCAATCAGCTCTATCCCCAGAGACCCTCCCACCTGTGCAGGGGCCATGTGGCCCTCTTGGGTCCTTGGCCCAGTCTCTGTAGTGGTGGGCATCCTTGCCTACTGATACCGGTCACCTTGGGTGGGGGAGGGCACCCACACTTCCCTTTTCTGGCCTGTTTATGGGACATAGGTCCCCAGGACACTGGCCTAGAAAGTCCAGGGGTGAGGGTCCAGTCCACATGGCTCCCCAGGAGCCATGCTGTTCCCCAAAGAGCCTATGACCTTGATGTGGTATGAGTGGTCTCAGCAGGGCTCATCAGAGGTGGCCACTCCAACGCTTTCCCCCTTGATCACTGGACAGGCCTCCTCTCAGCTAGGCACACCCTAAGAGCACACCCTGCTCTCAAGGCCTCGGCAACGAGGATCGGTCCCCCCAGGTCCTGGGGCTGTAAGGGCAGACTCATGCCTGGGCTCCAAGAAGTGGAGGCCCTGAGCAGCCCAGGGAGGCTGGGGCTGAGAGGACAGCGGGGGAGAGGCAGCTCTGCCCCAGGGTGTCTGGGGAACGGATGTCCTGAACTGCCCCAAACACCTGACATTGAACACCTCAGAAGCAGGAGGGCAGCTTCTGAGGACCCAATGCTGACCCCAGCTGGGAAGAGCCCCTCCCTTCCTCTGAGGCCCTCCAGCCTGGGGATTGCACGAGCAGTGGCCCGGTCCAGGCAGGGCGGGCCTGTGAGTGTCCCACCCCCTCAGGATATCCGGGCAGCACTGGTGACTTCTGTCCAAGCCCTGTGCTGGAAACATGCCCTGCGCAGAGGGCTCAGGGTTTGGGGAGGAGGAAGGCAGGAGCTGGAGGAGACAGACACTCACATACTAGTGGTTCAGGCCCCAGAACGCACAACTGCCTCTTATGCAGTGCTCACAGACAGTGTCCCGTGGACCACCCGGGGACACAGCAGTGGGGCCACAGTGTGACACCTGAAACCACGGGTAAGCCGAGTCTGTCCCAAAGCCCGCCAGACAGCCCTTGTGTGTCAGTCTTATGTGAGCTACGGCCAGGCCAGGACATGGTGCTTCCACAGGCCAGAAGCACCAGGCCCTGGGGAACTTGTGGACACCAGGCAAATCTCCCTGCTCCTCGCTGCCAGGCCTGGGGACACGAGGTAACTCAGAGGTGAAGGAGGACTGAGCGTCCTTGGAGGGTCACCGCCTCCACAGCGAATGTCTGGGTAGCACCTGGGCTGGTCAGCAGCTCTGGCAGAGTCATCAGATGCTGCCCTTCCCTCCCCCTTCCCTCCTCTCCCCCCTCTTCTCCACCCCTCCTCTGCAGGGACTCTGTGGCCCTGGCTCCTCTTGGCAGTTGCATCCATCCTCCTGGACAGAAAGGTGGCTTCGGAAGGGCCCAGGCTGGAAATCACCCATGGGTGGCCAGCTGGCTGGACAAAGGGCCTTTCTGTGCCAGTGGCCTGTCAGGATGCAATTCCTCACAAAGCGTCCAGTGCTCCCTCTCCTGATGCCTGCTTCTAGCCAGCCGCAGGGCTGGGCCAAGTCTTCTGAACTGGGAAGCGGGCCCTGGGGACCCTCAGTCCCTGTCGTAGGCACAAGGCTGGCACTTGCAGCCCCTGGCAGGCTCCATGCCAGAGCTCTGAAGGCCCTTGAGCTATGACCCTCAGGTGTGGGCACAAGGACTTCCTAAAAGCAGAAGACTTGCCAAGCGGCTCCGGGGGTGATCCTGGCACCACGTGCCTGCATGGCCTCCTCCATCTTCATAACACCCAGACACCTGGGGTCCAAGTCCTCACTTCACAGCTGAGGAAACCCAGGCACAGTGACCTGCCCTAGGTCCCTGGCAGTGGGGGTGGGTCCAGGGCTCAAACTCATATCTCCGCTCCCCTGCCAGCCGTGGTCTTGGGGTCAACAGCAAGGCCTGGGGACAGTCCCCAGCGCCGAAGTCTCATTCCTGACACAGTCTCACCGGTCAACCTCCTTTGGATGTGCTCACAGGTATAGCTGCTCAGTGGGGAGGCAGCAGTGTGGAGGGAGGGGCAGCCTCTGGCAGATGGACACACAGGTCCAGTCCCCAGAGAGCCCAGCTGGGACAGAGAACTCTGGAAGCTGGAGGGGCCCGCAGAGTCCGGCTCTGGGTGGGGGCTGGGGGAGGCAGCCGCCTGTTGCAGCAGCTGTGATGGTTGTTGATAGTGTGTTCCCCAGGTGGCAGGCCCCAGCCTTGGCATGGCCCTGCCTCTGCTCAGGGCTTTGTCTATGAAAGGAGGTACCTATAGAAACCTAGAATAAGCTTAGTTTAGCATAGCCTTTTTACCTCAGTATAGTCATTTTTGCTTAGACTTTATCCCTGACACCCTTTTTTTTTTTTTTTTTTGAGTTGTAGTCTCACTCTATCGCCCAGACTGGAGTGCAGTGGCCGCTCCCGGCCACTGCAGCCTCGACCTGCTGGGCTCCGGCGATCCTTCCGCCTCAGCCTTCCAAGTAGCTGGAACTACAGGCGCACGCTACCATGCCCGGCTAATTTTTTCTGATTTATTGTAGAGATGAGGTCTCGCCAAGTTGCCCAGGTGGGTCTCGAACCCGCAGGCTCAGGCAATCCACTCACCTCAGCCTTCCAAAGCGCAGGATTACAGGCTAAGCCACCAAGCCCGGCTCTGACACGCTTTGAATCTAGCACAGGTTAGACACAGAGAGATAAATTTCCAATAGGCAGGTTATAGGAAATGTTCAGATATTCTACTACAGGCCAAGTGGCAGCCTACCCCACCCCCTCAACAAATCTCCATCAGGTGCAAGACCAGGACAGCCTCAACCTTTCAGTTCATGGTGTAGCATAATAATCTCTAGGAAACTTTCTGGTTCCTTGGTGAAAGATCAAAGGTCATCCTTTGGCTGGCCAAAGACATAGAAATGATAAGACCACCTTTTAGTTAAGGAGTTTGTGGATTGCAAATGTCTGACAAGTCTCTTGCAGGAAAAACCCCTCCTCTAGTCTCCCATCTAGCTCACCACCCTGGCAGCAAACATGTGACTAACCCACCCATCTGCCTGCTGTCTGTCACCTGATGTCAGTACCTGTGCTTACCTGCTTCTTCATGATAACGTGGAGCAGACCACTACCAAATCACCTTAATGACCTTCCCCCATTCAAAGGAAATGGTTCAAAGGACTCAACCATGAGCAGCCATTTTGCCATTACCTTACTGGACTCTGGTGTGACCATGTGCTCTTTGAGCTATGGCCATTACCATGTTTCTTGGTTTTGGCCTCCTCCCCTCTCCTTTCTCTCTCTAATTTACTTTCTAAATAAACTACATTTTCTAATCCAACTTCTGTGCAATTCTTTGCATCTTTCATGTGGCATCGGATCGCACACTAGACACTCACACCCCCAGCAGGCCTGACCTCACATTCTGGAGACCCCGCTGGGAGTGTGATCCTAACAGTCCAGAACCTGGGGGATGCACTGCCAGCTTCTCAGAGAGGGCTGGACCTGGGGGGTCTGAGTGCTGCCTTCCACTATTTCCCCAGGGAAAGTGTTTGATGTTTTCAGTGGTGGATCCTGGCAGGAGCCAGGCCTCTCAGCTGCCCACAGCTCCCATTATCCCAGCACCTGCAGCCTCTGGCTGGTCAGCAGAGGAGGTTCCAGGAGGGGCCTGGGGCAGAGGGCCAGGACCGCGGTGAGGATGGCATGGGAGGAAGCCTCACCTTTGGCCGTATTGGCCCAAGACTCCTCTCTCTCATTCTCAATGGATTTCGAACATTTTGCTTTAAAAAATGGGCCCAGCTGGGCTCGGTGGTTCAGCCTGTAATCCCGCGCTTTGGGAGGCTGAGGTGAGTGGATTGCCTGAGCCCACGGGTTCAAGACCCACCTGAGCAACTTGACGGGACCTCATCTCTACAATAAATAAAAGAAAAATCAGCCGGGCATGGTAGCGCGTGCCTGCAATTCCGGCTACTCGGAAGGTTGAGGCGGAAGGATTGCTGGAGCCCAGCAGGTCGAGGCTGCGGTGGCACTGCACTCCAGTCTGGGCGACAGAGTGAGACTCCAACTCAAAAAAAAAAAAGAACCCAAAGGTGCCTGCTTGGCCCAAGGGCAGCCGCTCTCTGCGCAGATTGGGGCTGGAGGGGTAGGGGAGGCCCTAGTGTTATTCAAAATCCCAGCTTCTGAAAACACAGCGCAGCCATGGGAACACTTGAGTTTTTTCCTTTTTTTTCCTTGCTGGGTGCCCGCTACACAGTGACCCTGCAACTGGGATTAAGCTCATACCTGCTGCTCTAATTGTGAACTTACTTAAGAAATTTCAGAGGCTTATTCAGCAATAAACTGCATCTGGAGTCCCATTGCTTGGAATCACCGATGCCTAGAGATCCCGTGGCAAGATCTGGAAGTTGCCCTGGCGCTGATCTATAACCTGACCAGAGTTGAGAGGGCAGAGAGCTTTCTGGGGGACTGTTCCTCAGGATACACCTTGAGGAGAGACTGCAGCACTGCCCTGCACCACCTGAAACCCTCAAAACCCTCCTTCCACCTTTTCCCTATAAAATTCCTCACCCTGGCCCAAGATTTGGAAGTGGCCTCTTTGAGGCCTGAACCTGGCCATCTTCCCCCCTGCTGGCTTTTGGAACCTTGCACTGCGCCATATGCATGTGTGTTGTCTGGCAAGCAACACTACAGTAGAACTTGCAGTCTGCAATGCCAGAGGCTCCGCTGGCCTAGGAGAGTACTTGTGTTCCTAAAGTGGTCAGGTAGCCTGGGGGGTAAGCGTGACATGCTCCCTTGGCAGCCTCTTCATTTCCACCTTGGAGGAACAAGGCGGAGGGACCCAGGCAGAGGCCAGACCAGACAAGAAGTGAGCCTTGTGCCATGTCTCCTGACAGCGTGTACAAGGCCAGGGCCGGCAGGATGTGTGGGCCCTGGTCAGGCCCGACTCTCCTGATGGCCCAGAGACAAGAGCAGAGGCCCCAGGCTCAGGGGGCACACAGTATGTCCTGGGAAGGCCCCAGGCAGGACCGGAAGAGAGGGGCACTTGGGGCCACCTGTGTGACCCCGGCCTAAGGGGGGCAGGGCCTTACCAAGCCCAGGGAGGTTCATGACTGAGTCACTCTCAGCATCCCTGGAAGGTGACAGGGACATCCAGGCAGTGGAGATGGGTGACTCTGAGCTCCTCAGGTCCAAGCATTTGCACCTGCCATAGGCATATGTCTTCTCGGCCTGTGCAGGTCCAGGTGAGAGGTGAGGTTGCTGTTGACATGATGGGGGCCCACTCTGGGCAAGCCCTCCCTGTGTCCTCTGGACAGGCATTGGTTCACTGGTTCACTCACTCACTCACCCATCCATCCACCCACCCACCCATCCATCTACTCATTTATCTACTTATCCACCCACCAACCATCCACCCATCCATCATCGATCCACCATCCAACCAACAATCACCTATTCATCATCCACATCTATCCATCCATCCATCCATTCACCCATCCATCCAACAAACAACCATCCATTCATCTATGTCCATCCGTCCATCTCCCATTCATCCATCTATCCATCTACCATCTTTCCATCTATCCATCATCCATCCATCCCTTCATCCACCGTCCACCCATCCATCCACTGAACCAACCACACATTCACCATGGACTGAGAGCCAGGCTCTGTGTGCCAGACTTAGACCTGCTCTCATGGACTCACACTGTTGGAAGCCAACAGGGAGCTTAGGTACCAGGAAGAAGCCCTTGAAGATTTTGGGAGGCAGCTCAGATAGGCATCCAGTCGATCCCCTCAGTGCTCGCACCCTTACTACAAATCCATGTTTGTGCCAACCGTTGGTTGCCATGGAAATGTCCTTGGGGTGGAAAGTAGAGAGGGCAGTGGGAGAGGGAAAGATCCCCCAAGAGCCCGGCTCCTGCAGGAACTGCTGTCCCCTCAGCCAATGCCACCTGGAGCAGGTGCTGACATTGGCTGGGGTGGGAGCAAGCATCTGCGGGGAGCCTGGGACATCCTTCCCCACCCACAAGCCTCCAGGGGAACTGAGGCCACCGAAGAGCCTTGCCCCAGAAGCTGGCCTCACTGGCCTGTGGGTGGGCGTCCTTTTCTTTGGAATAGCAGTTTCAGGGGCAGAAGAGCTGGGTGTGGAGAATATGTCCAGCCTGGCCATGACTGCAAGGCCTGCAGCTGGGCCTCTCCAGGGGTGCAGGTGGAAGGGAGGGGCTGCCATGGTAATGAGTTAGGCCGATTAATCTCACTGCATCAGCAAATCCATGGGGAACCCACAGGGCTGGACAGATGTGTGTGGGCCAGCGCACGTGGCTGCTGGGGGTCTGGCCTGGCCAGAAGGTTAAGCTGTACCTCCTTCTGCTGGTCTCTCAGTGTGAAGTCACCTGTGGGAACTCTCCAGTGACAGCCACCGGTCCCCGGCCCTGATGCTGCACACACTGAGTCTGGGCATGAAGCCTTTGTTGCTGTTAAGAGAGTGAAGAGGAAGACCAGAAGACAGACTTGGCTGGTCCCAAGCCGCTGCCCAGCTCCTGAAGCCCAGCTTCCCTCCCCCTGTGGGACAAGTCCTGGTACCACCCCAGGCCTGACCTCTGGCTCCTGCTGAGCCCTGCCTGGTGGGAGAGGGGGAAGGATGTGACCTTCCACTCACTGGGCCAAGTGGTTCAGAGCCCGGGTTTCTCAGTATGCTCTGAGCTTCCTGCTTCAGAACTGCCTGGTGATGGTGTTAGAAGTCACAGATCTGGGGGCCTCTCCCAGGCTGAATAGTCTCTGAGGGTGGGGTTCCTGGCTCTGAGCTTAAACAGCCCTGTGCACGGCTATGAGCGGACGTCCAGGGTCCCTGGGGTGGTAGATCTGTGTGCTTCCTCCTCCAGGGAGGCTTAATGGATTCATCCACTTCCCATGCACTCCTCCCTCCACTCCAGCCCCAGCAGAATATTTACCACAGGCCTCAACAAGTCCAGGGGGTTGAAACCCTGAGGCAGAGGCAGGTAGGAGCCTGATTTGGTTGGGGCCAGGCCAGGCACCCAGCTGTGAGCATCCAGGAGGACATCACTTTAGTAGCAACAGATGGACCTTGTTTGTACCCCACCCTCCTGGCTGCCAAGTCCAAACAAGGGTAACCCTGCTTCACAGGTGTTGTGACCCTTGGGGTTTCTGGAAGGGACATGGCAAGGAGGGCCTCAATGCTACTTGATGTACGTGTTCTGTGGCGTTAGGTGGGGGCTGTCAGGCAAGGCAGCCAGGGCTAAGGGCAGCGCGGCCCCCCATGGGTGCACCGGTCCTGCCACCCCGTCCCCTTCCTGTGTCTGTGAAAGAGTCAGAGGTCAGTGGGTAGTCCTTGTGCCCCTCACGGGGCTCATGGGGCTCTGCTCCCGTCCCCAGCACCCCGCCAGCCATGAGCGCTCACTCCTCCCAAGTCTCCATCCTCTGTGGAAGGGGCTTCACGAACCCTAAAGAACCAAGGATGGGGGTGGGGTGGGGCGGGGCTAGGAGACTGAGGAGGGGAGGAGGACCCCTTGTGGGGACAACTCAGCCTGGACATGTATTGTCAGAATCTGGAGGAGGCTGAGTGCAGACCTGAAGTCAGACAGCCTGGGCTGGAACCCTACTGCAAGCTGTGTAACCTTGGACACAAGCTCAGCCTCTCTGTGCCTTTGTTTCCTCCTGGGTAAATCAGGGTAAGGAAAGAACCCATCGCACAGTGTGGCATGGGCATTTCAAGAGCTCATTACAGGCGCTGCCCATGGGGTAGACCACAGTGGCGGGGGGCAAGAGGAGCCCATGTGAGGGTCATGAACTCAGCTCAGGGCCCCAGGAGAGAGGGCAAGGGAAGAGGTGGGATGGAGAGACTGGGGAGGGGTAGGAGAAGGCTGGAGGGGATGGAAGCTGCCACTGTGGGATCCCATTACTCCCACCGCCTGCACTGGGGCTGGGGGCCCAAGGGCTCCTGGACACCCCTGTGACATAGCCCTTGAAAGAGGGTGCCCATGGGGAGGGTGGTGCAGCCCCTTCCACTCTGGACCCACCTGGAGCAGAGTCTCCACTGCAGAGCCTCGAAATGGTCGGGTATGATGTTACCACCAAGCTGGCCTCCCCACCTGGCCTCCCCACCCGCATCCATGCGGGGAGGCCCCGCGGAGGCCCTCCTCCCAGCACCTGCTGTTCCAGGCGCCAGCACCCACCTGAGGATGGAGCCGGCCTGGGGCCTTGCAAACTCCGGGCATCTGGAAGGGCACATTCAAGGCCAGTCCTGGGCGTCAGGTCTGTTCTCCAAGCACCTGGCCAGCTCTGCGTTGCTGCCCCGCACCCACAGCCAAGGCCCCTAGAGGAGAGGCGTCCATGAGGTCCTGGGCTGCCACTGAGGGGCGCGGTGGGCAGACAGCTGGACAGAGACAGCAGGAGGCGGCCTCACGGGGGGGCGGGGGGCGTGAGGGTCCTTGTCCTCTCAGAGGGGCGGCTGCAAGGCCAGGTCCATACCGGGGCCTCCAGCTGCACGTGGGGGGAAGGGGGGCCGGCCGCCGGAGGGTAGGCGCCTTCCAGAACGTCTCCCGGGAGGAAGACAGACGAGGGATCACACTGCAAACAGTCGGCGCTAACGCGGTGTGGGTGGCGTTCGCAGGGTCCAGCGGAGCGCCTGCCTCAAGCCTGCAACCACGGGTGCGCGCCCCCGCCTCCAGGCAGGCGGCGGGGTGCCTGGGCTGCAGCCGCAGGGAGGTCAGGTTGCCCCGGGACCCCTCACTCGCGCGCAGTGGCCACGGGGTCCCCACCCAGGCTCAGGCTTGTCCCGAGCCTGGGGAGGACCAGGAAACTCCCCCGTGCAGGGCAAAGCGGCCTCCGGTCCCTTCAGCGCGTCAGTCCTCCTCACTCTCCTCCTCCCCCCCCTTCCCTTTTCCCCTCCTCCCTCCTCCCTTTTCTTCTCCTCTCTCCCTTCCCTCTTCCCTCCCTTCCCCCTCCCCCTTCCTCCTCCCTCCCTTCCCCCCCTCCTCCCGCAGCCGGCGGAGGCGGGAAGGGCCGGGCGGGGCGCGCCACCCGCCGCAGCCCAGCTCTCCCGCCCCGCAGCCGCGCCCCCGGGAGGAGCGGCCGAGCTGGGACGCACGGCCGAGGCGCGGGGCATGAAGTTGGGCGCGGCGGGGCCGGGAGCCGCCCGCGTCTAGAGCCGAGGCGCGCCATGGAGCTCGGGGGGCCCGGGGCGTCGCCGCCGCTGCCGCCTCTGTTGCTGCTGCTGGGCGCTGGCCTCCTGCCGGGTGAGTGTCCGCGGGACGGGCCCCTTCCTCGGCGCCAGGGAGGGGGCTCCGCATGCAGTCCGCGGGGTGCGCAGAGGACGGCCGCGGAGGCGCCCCCGCTCGAGCCGCCGGGCGGGCCAGGAAGGAGATCCCCTCCCGATCCGCGCGTGCCAGGAGAGGGGGTTTCTGGGTTCCGCCGCTGTTTCAGAGCTCGACCCAGAAGCTCCAACTCGAGTAGAGGTGGGCCGGCTGGTCCCTCCCCTCCACGCGCCTGAATTCTCCTGAGCGTCCCCGCGCCTGCTCTGGTCTGGGGGCGGAGGGGCAGCCTCTGCCCTTGATGGCCCCACCCCACCTCTTCTGCAGAGGAGCAAGGTCGCGGTGGGGGCTCTGGGCTGGGAGTCAAGGGCCCTCGCAATGTCCTGTCTGTGGCTCTCAGGTGAGCAGGACCCGGTGGGGAGCGGGGTCCCCTTCCTTTCCCACCCCCCATGCAGCACCCAGGGAAGGCAGGAGATCCCCAGACGTGTGGGGAGGTGCTCACAGGAGGATGGCTGGAGGGGCAGGTTGAATGAGCCTGGCAGCGATGGGGACTCACTCCTGTGTCTGCATCAAGGGCGTTCTGTATGTCTGTCCAGGATACAGGGAGCCCATGGCTGGGGTGGGGGGGTGGTTGCGTGCTCTGGGCAGGTCTGTGCCTTATGATCGCCAGGCATCAGGGAGTCCAGCAACTGCACATGGTGGACCCCTGGCCCCATGCAATGCTTTGCTGGGTCCTCAGGGTCTCACAGCCACTCTCTGCCCCCGCCCCTCCTGCGCAATGTTACCCTGGGAGTCCCGGGTTCCGCTGGTGCTGGAGACACAGCCCTTCCCTCTGAAATCACAGTTTGATGGGAGCCATGTCCAAATCCGTGCCCCTGGGTCACTTGTCTGGGTGTGTGGTGAGGGGGGTCTCAGCTAGGAAGGCCCCACCCAGCCTGAAGGGTCTGGAAAAGCTTCCCTGGGAGGCTGTGTTTACACCTGAGGTGGAGGGAAAACAGACTATGAGGGGACAGCGCACGCCATGTCCAGCGCCAGCATATGCAATGGCCCTGAGGTGGGAGGTGATTGTGAGCAGCTGGAGATCCAGGACACCTGGGACCGGGACACATGGACGGCAGCCAGGAGGGGTCAGGCACAGCAGATGAGGCTGGGCATGGCCTGGTCTGGGGCTGGAGGGCCTGGAACACCTCCATTCCAGCACCAAGCCGCTGGCCTGCCTCTCCCACAGCGAGCAGCCATGTGGAGACCCGAGCCCATGCCGAGGAGCGACTCCTGAGGAAACTCTTCTCTGGCTACAACAAGTGGTCCCGGCCAGTGGCCAACATATCGGACGTGGTTCTCGTCCGCTTTGGCCTGTCCATCGCACAGCTCATTGATGTGGTAGGTAGGGGCCCGGTCAATGTTCCCTGGAGAGGCACCGTGTCCGGGGGGCAGAGGGTACGCCACCACACTGGTCCCCAGGGCTGTGTGTCTGGCCAAGCAGGTGGGCCAGCCAGAGCATGAGTCCAGCAGGAGGTGGGCTCTGTGGTTGTGGCCACAGGCCCTGCCCTCAGGTGACCTGCTTTCAGCTGGAGTCAGAGGCCCTCAGAAGCAAAGAGCAGCATTTCTGAGTGGGGTAGGGGTGGACTGGCCTCACCAGTCCTCTATAGGAGTGAGAGGGTGGGTTGGCCTCTGGCAGGTTCTATTTACCTGATGTGTATTTGCCTTCAAATACACAGGTGGGGGACCCAGGAATCTTTGGGAGGACACGCGGGGTGGGGGAGAGTCCCTGTGGTGTAAGCCAGAGCTCCAGGTGGGAGTGGACTCCAGGCTTCAAGGCCCAGAGGAGCAAGTGCAGAAAGCTTGAGACACCAGGTAACCCAGCAAGGCCTGCCCAAACCAGGCGAGTCCTGCCCTGGCCCACAGCCAGGAGTCAAGTCTCAGCTGTGCCTCTGGATGGGCTAGGTGAGGGGCAGCTGAGGCAGTTTCCTGGCTGGCTCAGCTTTCCAGGTTAGGATGGGACCACCCACAGGGTACCTGACTGGAGGGAGTATGTGGCCGGGCCCTGCTCTCAGGTCTCAGACTGTGGGCTACAACCTCACTTGGGGTGGACAGGTGGGGCCCTTGGGGGCGGGTCCACCTGCCCATGGGCAGTCAAAAGCTGGAGTAGTGGGACTGGGCCTTCTTCACGGGGCTCTGCCAGCCCCTGCTGCTGAGACCTAGCTCTTTGGGTCCAGGGAGGGAGCCCAAACCTGGGGGAATTTGTCCCTGCCAGGACCTGACTTTGGATCTGCTGGTGAGGGAGGGACTGCAGGAGAATTTCCTAGGGAGGCAGTGTTTCTAGGCTGGTGACATGCATGTTGGGGGACTGGGCCTGTGACCCTGTGACCCTGTGAAATGGCATGAGGTGCTCTGCTTTCCAACATCCCAGGGCCTTGGGGAGACATGGAGGGCTGTGGCTACGCTTCCTCGGACACACTGCCCCAGCCTGCACTGGGCTGTGTGTAGAGACCCGTCAACCGGCCCTGTCTGGGACTGGACCCCTAGACTCCACTCTCAAGTGTCCTGGAGCTGGCCTTGACTGGGTCCCAGACAGCGAGCCCGGCTGGGCTGGCCTAGCCGGAGGACAGTGCAGGATGCACAGGACCCATCTGTGACAGGCTGGTAGCGGCAGTGGCCATGGTGGCTGGCTGCTAGAGGTCCCAGGCCTGCTGCCCCCTGCCAGCCACCTCCCCGAGTTGTCAGGGCTGGCTCCATGGGTCTCCAGTTTTCCAGGAGACAGGGAGGCTGGAGCACACCCAGGCTGAAGTCCAGTGGGGACGTGGGCAGTTCCCAGCCTGCTCTCCATCATGGAGCTGACCAGGGTCACATGCAAACGTGCACACATGTGTGCTGACACTCCTGGGCACTGGCCTGGGTCCTCTGCCATGTTTCTGTGGAAGGACTGCCTGCACCAGCCCACTCTGTGCGTCCCACCAGGGCTGGGAGCCAGTGCTCGCCCTGGCGCCCCTTGGCCCAGACCTCCTTCAGGGTGCCTGTTCTCACTGCAGACATGAACACTGTGAGGGATCTGCAGGAGCAAAGGGCTCGCATGTCAGCTCACGCCAGGACTGGCTGCAGGGTGGCTTCAGAACCCCACAGTGTCCTCCCGCCCATGAGACACAGTCTTGGTGAATGTGCCACGTCGGCATGTCCTCCGGCCTCAAGGGCACCTGGGAGTGGCAGCAGCAGGGGGTGGGCGGGGTGCTGGGTGGAAGGGCTGTGCCCTCTCCTGCAGCTTCCTTGGGTGTGGGAACAGGGTCCTGAGGGGACATGAGCCAGCAGGGACGTGGTCACTCAGGGTCGTGGTCATGCGGGGCCGTGGTTGTGGAGGACAAGATCCTGTGGGCACGAAGTCGGGCAGCTGCATGCGCCACTCATGTCCCATCCACTCCTCAATGTTTTCAGGGAGGGGACCAGCCTGGGCAGCTGGGGTGTCTCTGCTGGGGGAGGCTCTTCTGGGAGAGGTTCTGTCAGGGGTGGGACCAAGGGCAGGGCCTGGTGCTAAGGGGGTGCGGCCCATCCCCACACTGGTTGCAGGTTTTGTGCCCCAGGGGAGGCCACAGGAACGCCTGAATCTGTACTTGGGACATGAGTGCCCCCTCCACTCAGTGGGCGCCAGGACATTCTTCCAGCTTGACGATCGTGTGATTTCTTCGGCTAGAGGGGCTTTTCCAAAGCCACCTTGTTGGCTGCTGGTTTGGGCTAATAAGGGAGATGGCGGCCCCTAGGAGGCGAGAAACACCTAGGAGGTGAGAAACACCATGCCGGGGACACTGTCCCCACACAGGACACCTGCAAGAAGAGCCTCACCTCTTAGATGCCGAACACTTGCTCTCTGAAGGACACCAAGTGCTCCCAGACCACAGCAGGAGTACCCTCGCCCTCCTGGGTGCCATGGGCAGGGATGTGGCTGTGGCCTCCTGAGGGTCGGCATTCACACCACAGAGGGGTTCCTTGATTCCACCTGTGTGAGGTCTGGAGGCTCGAGTCCTGGAGGGACCAAAATGGTACCTGTTCACATAGTAGGGGTGGCTTTGGTGGCTGCAGGCGGGAGTAGGTGTCTGCTCACCTGAGGTCTTGGCTGCAGAGAGACTCCAGAGCTGGGAAAGGAGGGGTACGCAGGTGGAGGAAGCCATCCAGGAGGTCTGGGCAGGAAGAGCCTTTCCCTCCCCGCATACCGGTCCTCTGTTGGAGTAGACCCATGAAGTCAAGTGACCCTGTCCCCAGTATCCTTCTGGAGATATTCAAGGTTCTGTCCCCTGGTCCCTCAGTCCCCTCAGAGCCTGCCATCCTGGACTTGGTTGCCTCCAAGGATGAGGTGCTCACTCCCTGCAGAGGTTACCTGCCCCATGCCCAGCCCTGGCCCTGTCCTTGTACCTGTGCCATGGATAAGGACACTCAGGGCTGGAGAAGGGTATCCTATCCCTGAGGGGGTCACACGCTCCCTTCTCGCTTGTGCTCTAGGATGAGAAGAACCAGATGATGACGACCAACGTGTGGGTGAAGCAGGTGAGTGGAAGGGTGCCACCCGCCCCGCCCCCTCATCCCCACCCTCTCACCCCTGCCCTCTCCATCGCCATTAGGAGTGGCACGACTACAAGCTACGCTGGGACCCGGCTGACTACGAGAATGTCACTTCTATCCGCATCCCATCTGAACTCATCTGGAGGCCGGACATTGTCCTCTACAACAAGTGAGTACTGGCCCTCCCAGGCAGGGAGCTCCGCCGTGGTCACCCCACACTGCTTGAGCCAGCTCCACCCTCGCCGGCAGGACTGAGGCCAGGTCAAGGCAGGGAGAAGCGGGAACGGAGAAGTTGGGGCATCTGGGGAGGGGGGTTTCATAACCCAGGCCAACAAACTGGCCAAGGGCGTCCCAGAGCCAGGGGCTGGGGCTTCGGAGCTGGAAGGGCCCACGGGTGACCATGGGCATCTGGGAGGCTGCCCCTGCCCCATCAGCCCTGGTCTCTCCCAGGCAATGGCTGCAGGCAGGGCCTTTCGGGCTGGAGTGATTTTCACAATGGTCCCTGGCACTCACCGCCCCCCAGCAGTGTGGACCACAGGGTGCTCTGGAGAGGGATGAGGAAGACCAGACTGCCACTCCCGGTCGGCAGGGTGTCTGCCTTTCTCTGCATCAGTCCCCGCCCAGGACAGACGTCACTCAGGTCGGCCAACCTGGCAAACAAAGCCACGGCAAACAAAGCCACGGGCTCCGCCAAGCCCGTCTGGCCCCTGGAGGCTGAGCTGAAGTCTGGTTGTGGAAACGGCTTTTCTGAGCTCAGAAGCCAGGGCCAGGGATTGGCTGTGGCAGGCAGGCCCTCAGAGGCTGGTGTCCTCCCCAGACCCTCGCCGAGGTCAACTGGTGCTCTGAGCTGAGCCCACCCAGGGGCGATCGAGTTGCAGGCCAGGGGCTGTGCACAGCCAGCTGCTCTCTCACACAAAGCAAATGGACGCTGGTCCTCCCTGGCAATCTGCCCATAGCCCCCAGGCCACAGAGTGTCCGCCTGACCTACAAACGCTCCCGTTTGATTAAGAACGATCGGGCTCCTCCTCCGACTTAATTGATTTCAGTAATGGCAGCAGAGAGCCTGAGCCGTGAAGAGAGGGCCGCGTACTTTGGAACACATCTGGCGGTCAGCAGGAGGGCAGTGAGTGTCCTCCAGGGCAGGCTCCCCACCAGCCACCTGGTCTGAGCCATGAGCCGGGAGGTCTTCCTGGCCACCCACTCCACTTCCAGGCCTTGGCACCAAATCTGCTTGTGGTGGCCCGTAGGACCCCTGAAAACAGCTTCAGGGAGAACTGGAGCCCCTGGGTGGGACTGGACCGGTTGGATATGCAGCTTAGGAGTCTGTGCCACCCCCACCAGAATGCAGCCCCTTAGGGCCACAACCCTGATCCATCTCCTCCAGGACCACAGCTCCCCTGGACTCAATCCCCTCCAAGACCACAGCCCCCCAGGACAGCAGCCCCCAGGATAGCAACCCCCCAGGGCCACAGTCCACCAGGACAGCAGTCCCCCCAGGACCACAGCCCTTCAAGACCACAGCCCCCCAGGACCACAGCCCCCAGATCCTTAGGCCCTCCCAGGACCACATGTCCCAGATCCTCAGGCACTCCCGAGATCACAGCCCACCAGGATAGCAGCCCCCCAGGACCACAACCTTCCAGGTCCTCGGACCCCTGGTCCTCAGTCTCCCAGGACAGCAGCTCCCTAGGACCACAGTCCCCCAGGACAGTAGCCCAGCAGATACACAGCACTCCCAGGACAGCAGCCCCCTAGGACTGCAGTCCTCCAGGACTATGGCCTCCACCACAGCAGGCCCTCAGGTCCTCATACCCCCAGGACTGCAGCCCCTAGGACTACAATAGTCCCCCAAGTCCTCAGCCTCCTAGGACAGCAGCCTCCCAGGGCCACAACCCCACAGATCTTCATCCCCTTCTAGGACCACAGCCCCCAGTTCTGCAGCCCCCCAGGACTACAGTTCAAGAGAGTGGGATTCAGCCAGGCCTGCTTTGTCTTTTTCCTTCCTTCCACAGCCTGTGAGGGGCTGTGGGTGACCACAGCTTCTCTGTAGGACTGGAATTGGTCTCCGTGGACACGACCTGGGGCCAGGTGAAGGCAGGAAGGACCTGGACCAGTGGCTGGTGCCAGATCTGCCCACAGCCAACAAGGAGGCCCATCTCCAGGCAGCAGGGGTGTTGGCTATGTGGTGTGCACTTGAGTGTGGCCTGGGGTCTGCCGGCTGTGGGCAGCGGAGGCCTCGGCCCTTTTCCTGGCTTTGGGGAGCCCCTCAAGCATGTAAGACTTCCATAAGTTTGTCCTTTTGGGGCAGGAGCCCAGAAATCCTGGACCTGGTACAGAGGTCAGGACCGAAGGTCCACATAGCCTCAAGGCTGCTGGAGTGGGCTCCCGGGGTTCCCACCTGCGGCCAGGCTGCGGCTCTGGGCAGCAAGTCCAGAACCAGCTTATTGTGGATGGTCCTCCTCAAAGGCCTCAGGAGCCAACCTGAGCCCAGCTGGCAGAGATCCAGCCGGAACTAGGATTCAAGGCCACTGGGAAGACACTCTGGCCTCTTATGTCTCTTGTCACCTGAGTGTAGGACCCTGGTGCGGTTCTGGAGGGATGGGCCCTGCCAGTGGGTAGAGCCCAGAATACACCCGGCTCCTGTGGGGGTTGGGGAGGGGTGGCCCAGGGCAGCCCAGGCCTCTGCTGTTCTTTCCAGTCCTGTGCTGAGCCGAGGCTTCGCCCAGCTGTGGCTGCCAAGTGCGGCATTCTGGTTTGTGCCTCTGAGTAGGAGGCTCTGGCTTTGGAGAGATGGGACTGGGGAATTCTAGCACAGCAGGACAGTCCCGCCCGGAGGGGCCCTCCACTTCCAAGGGCAGGCCATGCCCAGAGCCTCAGGAGAGGCCGTGGAGTTGCCCCAGTGGGGTTTCCCTGTGTGTGCCCTGTGGCTGCTGGGGGGCAGGTCCCCATGACCTGGAGGGTGGAGCTCCAGCAGTACCGCCACTGCCCGGTGCCATGGAGGGGATGTCCCTGGGACCTGACGGCATACCCGAGTGCAGGCCAGTGTCTCCTGTGTGCTGGCATAGAAGAAACTCAAGGGGCAGTAGCCATTCTGCCTAGGATCTTAGGAAGGGAGGTGGGTGAGGGCTGACAGAGGGTCCTGGCAGCTAGGCGATGGGAAAGCAGAAGGTGCCGGTGCCCGTGGCAGTGCCAGCCTTGCTGCCCCACCCCCACAGGCTCCCAGGCCCACAGACATGGCTGTGGATATGACTTCACTGGCATTCACTTATCTGGGATCGGAGTGGATAGCTTGGGTCTCATGGGGAAACTGAGGCCTGGAGAGGGGTATACCAGTGGCCCAGATCACACAGGGAGCATGGAGGGGAACTGCGCTTTCCAGCCAGACCCTCCCAGTGGGGGACAGAGAGCCAGGAGCAAACTCCAAAGGCAGAGAAAGCTCTGTGGGGGCTGCTGGCTGGAGTTCCCGTGAGCTCAGAACGTACTCTGCAGTGAGCCCCATGAGGCCAGTGCTGTCTCGACATTCTGGGTAGAGAAGCTGAGAAACAACTTCCCTGTCTGCAAAGTGCTGGAGGGGCCAGTGCTGGAGCTCCACCTGCCAGCAGGGTCTCAAGGATGCCACAGCCCCCAGGGCAGAGAGAGAGGCAGGAGCCTGCTCAGACAGCTGTCCCTGAATTGGGCCACTCCAGTTCTTGCCCCGTTGCATCACCCTCAAGTGACCTGGGCACCTGTCTCTGCCTCTGTGGAGCTTGTGTCCCCATCCTCCCACTCAGGAGGGTGACCTCTAAGTTCCCGGGGTTCATGACTGAAGTCAGGTCGAGGGGCTTCAGTGGTGCCCGCAGGGCTGCTTGGCAGCACAGGTACATGGGGACTCCCGGCCCATCCCCGCTGCACCCACAGAGGATGCCCACCACCAACAGCGGGGTCTGCCTGCCTGTGTACTCCAGGCCATGTGCTGTCTCCGCTCACAGATGGTAAACGGAAGCTCATGGGTAAGTCGCAGCCCTGGGCCCGTGCCCCGCCCGGCTTCTGGACAGGCAGTGTCCCTCTGAGACTCGTGGTGGGCTGGCCTACAGCGGGTCTCACCTCCCATCCTTCTCCTCCCCCAGCGCCGACGGTGACTTCGCGGTCACACACCTAACCAAGGCCCACCTGTTCCACGATGGGCGGGTGCAGTGGACGCCCCCAGCCATCTACAAGAGCTCCTGCAGCATCGACGTCACCTTCTTCCCCTTCGACCAGCAGAACTGCACCATGAAGTTCGGCTCCTGGACCTATGACAAGGCCAAGATCGACCTGGTGAGCATGCACAGCCGCGTGGACCAGCTGGACTTCTGGGAGAGTGGCGAGTGGGTGATCGTGGACGCTGTGGGCACCTACAACACGCGCAAGTACGAGTGCTGTGCAGAGGTGTACCCTGACATCACGTATGCCTTCATCATCCGGCGCCTGCCGCTCTTTTACACCATCAACCTCATCATTCCCTGCCTGCTCATCTCCTGCCTCACCGTGCTGGTCTTCTACCTGCCGTCCGAGTGTGGCGAGAAGATCACGCTGTGCATCTCCGTGCTGCTGTCGCTAACCGTCTTCCTGCTGCTCATCACCGAGATCATCCCGTCCACCTCGCTGGTCATTCCACTCATCGGCGAGTACCTACTGTTCACCATGATCTTCGTCACACTGTCCATCGTCATCACTGTCTTCGTCCTCAACGTGCACCACCGCGGCCCGCGCACACACACCATGCCCGCCTGGGTGCGCCGCGTCTTCCTGGACATCGTGCCCCGCCTCCTGCTCATGAAGCGGCCGTCAGTGGTCAAGGACAACTGCCGGCGCCTCATTGAGTCCATGCACAAGATGGCCAACACCCCGCGCTTCTGGCCCGATGCTGAGCCCTGTGTCCCTGGTGGCCGGGACCCGTCGTCCTCTCCATCCTTCTGTGTCCCGCTAAACACGCCAGCAGAGCCCGCTGGCGAGGCACCTGCCGAGACCGAGAAGGCCGCCCCTGGCCTCTCGTCTGGGCCCTGCCAGCCGTCCTATGGCGCCCATGCCCCGGGGCTGGCCAAGGCCAGGTCCCTCAGTGTCCAGCATGTGTCCAGTCCGGGCGAGGCAGCCGAGGGTGGTGTGCGGTGCCGGTCTCGGAGTATCCAGTATTGTGTCCCTCGAGATGACGCCACCTCCCCAGCCAATGGCCAGGA
Organism: Cephalopachus bancanus; assembly: GCA_027257055.1. Classification (NCBI taxonomy): domain Eukaryota; kingdom Metazoa; phylum Chordata; class Mammalia; order Primates; family Tarsiidae; genus Cephalopachus; species Cephalopachus bancanus. The sequence goes on from JAPVLO010000007.1 coordinate 3,651,644, forward strand.
GGCCAGCTCCCCCACATCCCGGAAGGCCCACTCGGCCGAGCTCCCACCCCCAGACCAACCTTCCCTGTGCAAATGCACGTGTAAGAAGGAGCCCCCTGCGGTGTCCCCTAGCACCACGCTCAAGGCCCGCAGCACCAAACCACCACCCCGGCACCTGACCCTGTCGCCAGCCCTGACTCGGGCAGTGGAGGGCGTCCAGTACATTGCAGACCACCTGAAGGCAGAGGACACAGACTTCTCGGTAAGTCCTGTCCTGGAGCTGTGCCAGGAGGGGCCCCTGATCCATGTGGAGCCAGTGGTCTCTGTTTCTGGCAAATAGTGCAGAAACCTGGACCTCAGGCCACTCAGCTCTGGGGTGCCGTGTGGCCCTATGTGGCCAGGATCCTTGAGCTGATAGGGCAGGTAGCCCCGGTGACGGGTGGAAACTGGGTGATGGTGCCTTCCCTTGGCCTCAGGACATGGTGAGCCTTGGCAGCTGGCAGGGTGGGCCCTAGTGCTCTTTTCAGCACCGCCCAAGGGTGTCTGTGGGGCGTCTTCTGGCACTGGTGCTGGACGTGGAGACTCCTGCCAGCAATGCCCAAGTGATGGGTCGGGCCCATGCTCACCCTCCTCAAAACCAACATGCCAAAGCGTCCCCCAGGGTGCTTCTGCCATGGCTCTGACAATCTCTGGGCCCTGTGTACCTGTGCAGGGGTGGGAGGCATCCAGGCTCTGGGCCGGGTGAGGGGGGCTGAGAGAAGACAAGTGAGCCTGGGCTGGTCAGGGAAGGGTCGGGTCCTGGACCTTGGTCAGCCCACATAGCCAAGCTGGGAGAGAACTGGAAAGCCCCGGGTGGCCAGAACACCTGCAGGGGACCTGGGGACCCTAGAGCCAGTTCCCCATAAAAGTCTCAGGAGAGGTTGGGGACAGGTCCTGGGCTGGCCCTCTACCACCTGCCCTTCATGCCCAGATGTGCCAGCCATGTGACCTGCCCAGATGTGACAGCCATGTGACCCAAGGCTCCCACCTGTTTCACACAAGAGAGGCCATGAGACCCATGGGTAGGAGCCAGGGTCTGGGCTGGCTCTGCCCAACCCCCACCACCAGGGTACAGTCCCTCTTCAAATGTCTGCCTGCCTGTCCCACAGGGAGCTTAGGGGCCAGGGTTCTGGCTCCATCCAGGCTGAGAGGGAACCCCTGGTTCAGGGCGCAGGCAGAGCCAGCTCTCCAGCATCCCAGAGGTTGAATCCAACTCAGCTGTCAGTGGGCACCGGACCTTGGGTCTCTGCCACGTCTCCTGTGATGTCCGCTATGACCACTGGGCATCTGTGCTGCCTGTCAGCCTATCCTCAGCACCTGCCCCTGTCCTGATGCTGTGGTCCCTGCAGGGGACCACAAAGTGCCATTGCAAAGGTTTATTCAGACACGCCTGGTGCCTGTCCCCTGATTAACAAGCACACCCTGGAAAGGAAGAGGACTTGTGCCCCATACTCCCAAGAAGAGTGAGTCATTCACCCCACACAGCCCCACTGAATCCCAACAACTGCGAAGCCCTTCTGCAGGTTTCTGGAAAGTTCCGGGGGTGACTGAGGCTGGGAGAATGGCTCTGGGCCGTGCTCTGCTCCAACTCTCAGAACAAGAGGCAGCCTGGAGCGGGACCTGAGGGGCAGGTGCTTCGAGAAGTTTAATCATGATTTTCTGAGGCCGGGTGGGTGTAACGCCTGCGGGTCAGAACAGCCTGAGCCCCACTCCTCTGGCTCTGGCTGCCTGACCTGGTTCTGGTTCCAGGGAAGCGGAGCTTTTCACAGCGCCTGCCTCAAGAACAGCAGGAAGGCTCTGGTGTTCAGGACGGAGGGAACCCAGTACACAGGCTGGGGATGAAAGCAAGAAAGAAAGTGCAGGGCTGCGCCCAGCCCCCACAGCCCAGCAACAGCTTAGAGAGCTTGCATTGATAAATGACCCGGTTGCCGGCAGGTTTCCTGAGAATAAGCGCAGCTGAGTCTTGGGTGCATCCAAAGCCCTCAGGATGCCCGCGATGGCTTTAAAGATCAGAGCAGATGCCCCATGCAGGAAGCTGGACTGTCCCTCGCCTGGCTGAGCCCTCGCTGGCACCTACAGGCCCAGGGCCCAGGACACTTGTGCCTGTCCCAAGGCAGCTCCGACCAAGCTTGAGGGTGATAGAGTGCCTTCCGGATAGTGACTCCCACACAGGGCAGGGAGCAGGGACAGGGCAGTGCATGGGCGGCTGGCATGCCCTAAGGGCTGGACATGGCCGCTCAAGTTTGGCCTCCCCAGGTCCTAACAGGTCGTGGCCTCAGCTTCCCTGTGTCTCTGCTCCCGGGGTCGTCGGGCATCCCTGGGAGCCAGCTACTCTGTGTCAGCCCCAGGTGGAAACAGGAATGTGGGGTTGGGATGGACCTGGAACCACTGTCCCACCTCAGATGCATACCCATGGGCCGTCCTGTGGCCACTCTGTGCCTCAGTGTACACTTCCCGCGTGTAGACAGGACAGCCCAGGTGAGGGTTGAGTGTGGTGCAATTGGCAGACATGCTCCACATGCCACCACCTCCGCCCCCTGGCCTCGCAGCCTCCAAAATCTCCTCTCACCTCTGTGGCACATCAGGGGTCCTCATTACCCAGCATGCCCTTGGCCTTACCCAGGTCCAACTTCTCACCTGTGAAATGGAGCGGTGGGCTTCCTCCGCGTCCTCCTGCTGCAGCAGCCTGACAACAGATTTTCTAACAAAGCGCTGAACCCTGGCCTCTCCCTAGGAGCCCCGTCTCCACCTCTGTGCCCAGGCCACCGGCCTGCAGGGAGGGCCTGTAGGGAGGGCAGGTGGGACACAGGCAGAAGCCCTGGCTCTGCCGGGGTGTGGGGTTCTGCTAGGTCTGACTTTGAGTTCTACACACGCTTGCCTTGGTGACACGCGGGCTGTGGGATGCAGGCTCACCATGGGGCGCCCTCCCTGCTGGCCCGGCCCAACATTGCCCCATAGAAGGGGCCCCTTGTCTCCAGCTGCTCATAGTGCCCTGCATCCCCTGCCCTGTGGGTCCTCTCAGCACCAGCGTGCGCAGGCGTATACTGCAGCCATGGCCACTTTGTGTGAAAGGGTGGGACACAGAGAACCTGCCCCTCGCTGCACCAGGTTCCGGAAAGTTCTCTGGCTGCCTGCGAGACCGGCATGCTGGTAGCCATGTCTGTTTTCAGGTGAAGGAGGACTGGAAGTACGTGGCCATGGTCATCGACCGCATCTTCCTGTGGATGTTCATCCTCGTGTGCCTGCTGGGAACTGTGGGGCTCTTCCTTCCGCCCTGGCTGGCCGGCATGATCTAGGGGCCCAGCTGGGAGGCCCGGCCCAGCACGCAGCAGTGGTGTCCACGTTGGCTGACTTGGCTCCTCCCTGGACTCCCTGGACTCTGCTGGGCCACACCACCACCAAGTCGTCCCCCTCATCTTCTGTATCTTGGGAAGGGACGCACTTGGGTGCTGGTTCCCTCTAGGCCATGGCCCGGGCAATGGCTTGGAAGGACAGCCAGTCAGCTTCTCGAACTGAGTCCTGTCCAGGTTCCTCCAGAGGCCACGGTGTGGCTTTCCCGGCTGCAGAACTCGCTGGTCTCTGGCTCAGTGGTTGCCCCATGATGGCCCCCACTGTCCCAAGAAGCTCTGTGGCTTTATGCCCTTCCAGTCCCAAACACCTCTGCCTGGTCAGGCCTGGCCAGTCTCCCGCCGGTGCCCTGTTGGCCTCAGCGGCCCCTGCCTGGGATCCTTGGGCCCCTCCAACCCTTCAGGACAAACCCGAAGACACTTCAGCCTCCTTTGCCAGGCATGGGTCCAGTAGGGATGGGACTGTGTTTTGTTTTGGGCAAATGAGTGAGAATCCGAGTTTTGTGTCTGAGATCAGCCTTGAGTAGAGTCGTGTAGACCTGGTTCTCTTGGGAGAGGACCGAGGGGTAGGTTGCCCATGGGGGTGAGGTCTGTGGCAGGTACCTACAGGGGCTGAGCGCCCTGCCCCGGGCCTTGTGTGTGGTGAGGTCCATTGGGGACCAGGTGCCAGGCTCTGGGCTCCCCCAAGACACCATGGGTGTCTTTCTGCCTCTGCACAGTCTGGGAGATCTGCTTTGGGCTCTGGATAGACACCAGGAAGAACTTCCTGGCACAGTCGCTGTGGGGAGGCCAGGACAGGGGGCAGCCCTTGTGGACAGTGTACCCTGCAGATTCTGGAGCCCTCAGGGCAGGAAGCACCTGAGAAATTGTTGGGGGGCCCTGGACTGTCCTCCAGGAGCAGCAGAGCCCAGAGGGGCCATACCCGGCCCCTACGCTCATACCTACGCTCAGCGAGGGTGAGGAGTCTCAGACAAAGTCCAGGGTGCAACAGTGCCACCTGAAGACAGGGGTGTGGGCAAGCACCCCAGGGTGGGCACCCTGTCCCTACCTCCCTGTCCCTAGCCATGTCTGTTTTCAGGTGAAGGAGGACTGAAAGTACGTGGCCAAGGGGGGTATGAGAAAGGCAGGACCCCTACCCTGGGGCGTGCGGGGGAGGAAGGCAGCCAAGGCCAGACGAACCCTCCTGCTGGGGGCAGAGACCCACTCCCCACATTCCCCAAGACAGTGGACGTCCAGGTTGTGCCCACTGCGTTCCCTCCTCCACCCCAGCCCAGGGCTCCTGGGGCAGGGCCTGGTCACACAGTGTGGAGAGAAAGATGAATAATTCAGTGGCGCTGGGAGCCCAATGGTGCCCAGGAAAGGCCGCTGTCGCTTCCATATCCTCGAGACGTGACATGAGGGTGGGACTTGGCTGCGGTCCCCTCCTGCCCCTGGGGGCAAACCAGCCCGAGAACCTGGAGTTGGGTTGGAGGCCCTGGGGCCAGGAGTGAAATGCAGAGACTCAAGTGCCAAATCCTGGGTGTCTCCTTGCCTCTACCAGTGTCCCCTAGCTCCCCGCCTTCCTCGGTATCCCCCAGCCTCCCTACCTCCCCCAGTGTCTCCAGTCCCCCTGCCTCCCACACTGTCCCCCAGCCTCCCTACCTCCCCCAGTATCCCAGCCCCCTGCCTCCTCCAGCGTCCCCATGCCTTCCCCAGTGTCCTCAGCCCCTCTACCTACAATGTCCACCTGAACCCCCACCTCCCCCACTGTCCCCAGCCCCTCACTTCCCCCAGTGTTCTCCAGTGTCCCCCCAAGTCCCCACTTCCCCCATCCCCTGCCTCCCCCAGCTTGTCCCAGCCCCGATCTCCTCCAGTGTCCCCCAGCCTTCCTCCCCCAGTGTCCTCCAGCCGCCTGCCTCCTCCAGTGTTCCCCAGCCTCCCTGCCTCCCCCAGTGTCCCCAGCATTCCTCCCCCAGTGTTCTCCAGTCCCCCAGTGTCTCCCAGCCCCCCTGCTTCCCCTAGTGTCCCCAGGCCCCGCCTCCAGTGTCCCCCAAGTCCCCTCCTCTCCCGTGTCCCCAGTCCTGCCTGGCCCTCCCCAGCATCCCCCAGTGTCCTCCAGGCCCCCCTTCTGCTCCCCCCCCACCATCCTCAGGACATTCAGGGCCCCTGTGCTGAGCTGTGAGCTGTCAGGGGCATCAGCCTCGCCTTCCCTCAGCAAGAACAACTGGATGCAGGAGACCCCTGGCAGGTGAAGTCACCCCAAGACCATGGGAGCTGGTGGGGACAAGCCTCAGGAGGGAGGGGCGCAGACTCCAGACCGAAGCCCTTCAATCCATGTTGCATAAGTGGACCCAGCTGCGGATGTGTGGGCAGCTGCGGGCAGCGGGTGGGCCCAGCTGTGGGTGTTCTTTTCTGGGTCAGAAGCCGCCCAGAGTGACTGGGACACTCCTGTGGGGGGCGGACCCTCAGCCTGGGGAAGGCTCCCTGCCTTTCTGGCTGGAAGAAAAAATCAGAATCCAAAAAGAAAATAAAGCACCGTATTCTCACCACACCCAACAGCTGTGTTGGCAGGTCTGCCTCCAGTGAGATTTTTAATTGAGGTGAAATTTACATAGGGAGAAGCTGCTGAGGACCCTTTGGGTGGTGGGCTTGAATGATGGGCCACGGTGAGTCCAGACCCCATGAGGCGGAGGTACCACCCAGGAAACCCCGGCCCCTGCTGCCTGCACCCCTCCCCGCGGGCGGCTCAGATGTGACCACCCAAGCCCAGCCTCACCAGCCTCGCCCCTCCTGTAGACAGAGTCGCGCAGCTGCCTCTGCCACCCACTACCTCCCGCCCTCTATGTCCAGCCCCTTGTGGTGTGTGTCCTGGCCCTGCTTCTGTCTGTCTGTTGTCGCTGAGTGTGTTTTTCTGTCCGAATAAACCAAGGCACGTTGTTCATCCATCACCTGTTCCCGGCCTTTGTTCCCAGTTGTCGGTAGTTGGGATGGAGGTCTGGTGTGGGGCTTGGTGGGTGGGCGCCTCACTTCTTGTCAATGATGTTTATTTTCTATATATTGCGATGTTTTGGCATCTGGGACTTTTTAGATCCAAGACTACTCCTCCAGGGTCAGCAGTGCCCCCAGACTCCTGGCCTCCCCAGTGTCCCTAGCCCCCTATCTCCCCCCGCCCCGTCTCCCCTGGCCTCCCCAGTGTCCCCAGTCCCCCTGCCTCTCTCCTTGTCCCCCAGTCCGACAGCCTTTCCAGTGTCCCCCAGCCTCCCTGCCTCCCCCAGTGTCCTCCAGCCTCCTTGCCTTCCCTAGTGTCCCCTAGGCCCCCCACTTCCCCAGCTTCCTCCAGTGTCCCCCAGACCCCTATTTCCCCTGGCCTCCTCAGTGTTCCCAGCTTCCTGTCTCCCCCACTGTCCTCCAAACCCCCAGACTCCCTGGTGTCCCCCAGGTCCCCATCTTCTCCAGCCTCCCCAGTGTCCTCAGCCCCCTGCCTTCCCCACTATCCTCCAGCCCCCCAGACTCCCCAGTGTCCCCTAGGCCTCCCATCTTTCCCAGCCTTCCTTGTGTCCCCAGTATCCCTGTCTCCCTCACTGTCCCCCAGCCTCCCAGCCTCCCCAGTGTCCCCCAGGCCTCCCACCTCCCCTAGTATTCCCCCAGCATCCCAGTCTCTCCAGTGTTCCCTAGCCCCCTATCTCTCCCGGGTTCCCAAGTATCCCCAGCCCCCTCCCTCCCTTACTGTACTCCAGCCCCCCTGCCTCCCCTAGTGTCCCTAAGCCCCCCATTCTCCCCAGTGTCTTCCAGGTCCCCCACCTCTCCTAGTGTCCCCCAGTCCCTTGCTCCCCCCACTGTCCTCCAGCCCCTCAGCCACTCCAGTGTCTTCCAGCCCTGCCACCTCCCCCAGCCTCCCCAATATCCCCAGTGTTCCCCAGGCTCCCTCAGTGTCCCCCAGCCACCTTCCCTGAGCAGGCCTGGCCCCAGGGTGGTACCTCTCCCTTCCCAAATGCTCACACTCCAGGCCAGTGTCTCCTGGCCCATAAGACAGCAACAGAGGCCTGCTCTCAGCTTGGAGCTGCAGATCACTCAGTGTTGCCACTCCTGAGCTGTGACCCCGCCCACCCTGTCCTGCCATCAAACCCCATCAAGGCTCAATGGATAGGCCCTGGGGCTCCTTGTGTGCCCTGACTGGCGTGGTGCACCCTCTCCTCTTGTGATCAAGGGATTGGCCTCGGGACTTTGTCATTTAAACATTGAGGGTGGCACAGACACCTGGGCATACCCCAATCACAGGGCAGCAGATGCCCACGGCAGAGGCAGCGCCATGCTCTCCCAAGGTGGCTGTCCCTCTAGCCTTCATGCTGGACATGCCAGAAAGTCTAGGTGTTTCACACCTGCAACCGCAGGCCCAGTGGCTCCACACCTGGCTCTGTGGACCTCGCGGCCCTGAGCACTCCTCAGCACCCAGTCTCCAGTAAGAAGTGTTGGCCTCTGTGGACCTCACAGCCCTGCCCTCTGCAGCACCTGGCCTCTGGTAGGAAGCGCCAGCCTAGCCCTGGTGTCCATGTGCAGTGTGTGCAGATGTGAATATCAATAAAAGTTACTGGCCATGTGCTCCACGCCCTGAGTGCTCATTCCAGTCTCTCCTATTTCAGTCTGTAGAAAATGCAGGTTGCAGCCCTGAAATTGATTCTGTGGCCCACAGTGGGCAGTGCTTCGTTTGGAAGATGATGGCCAACACTGCCCGTGTGTCTACGTGTCACACTTTCCTCTGTGGACAGGAGCTCCTGTCATGTTGATCCTGGCTGATGTTTCTCAGCACCTGCCTACCCTACAGGGTCGCATGCATACAGGCGAGTGCAATTCATCAGTAATGCTCCATTTTCTCCTTGACATAACACGCCCATCTAGCCAGCACCAGGAATCCCCTGCCTGCCCAGCCAGCCATGATCCCCTAAGGTGACCTAACACCTGTGGTTCTCTCTGTCTAGTCTTTCTGTTTGTTTGGTTTTGTTTGGACACAGGGTCTTACTCTGTAGCCCAGGCTGGAGTGCAGTGGTGCAATTGTAGCTCACTGCAGGCAATCTTCCTGCCTCACCCTCCTGAGTAGGGAACTACAGGTACATCAATACTACCCCTGGCTAATATTTTCTATTTTTCATAGAGATCTTGCTATATTGCCCAGGCTGGTCTCCAACTCCTGAGCTCAACTTCTGAGCTCAATCCTCCCGCCTTGTCCTCCCAAAGTACTGGGATTATAGGTGTGAGCCACTGCGCCTGGTCTTACATGTTGGGTCCTGGACTCACAGGGTGTCCTCTTATACCTGGTCTTTCCTTGCCTCCCATCTGCTTGCTGCACATGGCCAGTGTTCTGGAGGGATCAACCATGTGGCAGTCCCACAGCTGATGTGCCCATTCCCCTGTTGGTGGACACATGGGCTGTTTCTGGTTTGGGGCTATTCTGAAGGGTTTTCAGTACGTGGATCTTGGGGTGACGATTGGACACAGACCCAGCATCAGGTTGCTTAGCTGCAGTTGGCCCAAGCAGTTGTGGACAGAGTTTGCCAAGGTGGTTGATGGATGTGCCCCCGCCAGGGGGTCTTGAGTCCTGCCCATCGCATGGGAATCTGTCCTCTCACTTGGCTGATACTGCAGCTCCCCACCAGAGAATGGCATTACCACTCATGTTTCTTCTGTGAAATATCAACCCCTGTCTTTTGTCAATTTCGAATCTTTGTTTTTGAGATCTGACTTAGTTCCTTAGTAGTTGGAGAAACACTGTTTCATTTCTGTCCTTTTAAATGCATCAGGCATGTAGAGGGGCCCAGCACGTGATCCGTCTTATTCAGTGTTCTGCATATACTTGAAAGGAATATGCCTTCGGCTGTGTTTCAGGGAACGTTCTAGAAATGCCAACCAGGTCAGGCCTGTTGGGAGTGGAGCTTGAGTCTTCCACATCCTTGTGGATTTTCTGTCTGCTGTTTCTGTTGACTCTGGAGAGGGGAGTGCGGATATCACCGAGGATGACTGTGGTCTTGTCCACTCTCCTTCCAGCTGGGTTTGTCTTTGCCTGGCATGTTTTGAAGGTTCTGTGACGTCATGTTTGGGACTGTCAGGTCCCCTTGGCGGGGCATTCCTTCCATCATTACGTAACATCCCTCCTCACCCCTGGTAACTTTCCATGCTTAGAAGTCTACTTTCTCTGATCACAGTGAGGCTAGCTGGCTTAGGCATGGGGGGATGGAAAATTACTGAGCCATAGGTTAAGAGGTTAAAAACTTCCATGATGTGTAACTATCATGGGTACCTAGTGCATGTAACTAGCATGGGTAACCAGCATTTGAAGGCAAACTTCCTGTGACTTGTAACCGACATGAAGCTGACATTAAAAATCCAGACAGAAGCCAGAGATAAAAGTGCATCACCCTCCTGAAGATGCCCCGCTCCCCTCTCTGGATTCTCATCAAAGCTCCTCCCTTTGCTTTCTGTGTCTCATCCTTGAATTCTTTCCAGTGAGAGAGTCGAGGGCCTGGCCCTGGGACAGGTTGAATTCTTTCCGGTGACAGAGTCAAGGGCCTGGCCGTGGGACCTCTTAGGAGATTTCCCATGCCCTGAAGACTCAGCTGCACTGGGCCTGCCTGGAACTCAGTCTCTCTGGCCAGAGCCCTCCCCAAGCCTGTTGCCCTCGCTGACACAGCCACACCAGTTTTCTTTCGACAGCTGTGCATGTTCCATCCTTCTCTGGCCTCCATGTTTAGCCTCACAATGCAGCTGTGGCACAGGAGGAGACTTCTGCAGATGACATGAGTTGCCAGCCACAAGGTGCACCCCAGCACCCAGAAGGATCCTTCCTGTCCTCTGTAGTCCAAGCCCTCTGTGCCTAGGACACCACCAGTGTGATTTCTGTCATTGCTGAGTGATCCTGTGTGCTCTAGAACTCTGGGTGGGTGGCATGGTCTCCTTTGTGGGCCTCTGTTGTCAGCAAGGTGTTTTGGACACTCACCCACAACGTTGCACACAGTTAATTCATTCATTTTATGAATATGCTACGATTCATTTATTCATTGATGGATGTTGGACTGCTTCCAATTGGACTGTTATGCCTACAGCTACAATGGACATTTGTGCACAGGTTTTTGTGTGGACACTTTTTTTTTCATTTCATTTGGGCAAACACCTTGCAGTAGAATTGCTGGGCCATAGGTGGTTGTGTTTTCATCTTTTTTTTTTTTTCTTTTTGAGTTGGAGACTCACTCTGTTGCCCAGACTGGAGTGCAGTGGCCTGCTCCCAGCCTCGACCTGCTGGGCCCCGACGATCCTTCCACCTCAGCCTTCCAGGTAGCTGAAATTACAGGTGCGCACTACCACACCCGGCTAATTTTTTGATTTATTGTAGAGATGAGATCTCACCAAGTTGCCCAGGCGGGTCTCGAACCCGCGGGCTCAGGCAATCCACTCACCTCAGCCTCCCAAGACGTGGGATTACAGGCTGAGCCACCGAGCCCGGCTGTGTTTTCATCTTTATAAGGGACTGCTATACTTGTCCCCCAGTGCAGGGGAGGGGCTGTGCCCTCCACCACCACCACATCGTCTCCCAGGGGGTTGCTGTGCCCTGAGTGGCTACATCTCCCAGGGCGTTGTACTACCCATAGCCACACCATTTCCTAGGGGGCTGTGCCCTATACCACCATGCCATCTCCTGGGGAGGCTGTGCCCTCCACAGCCACACTGTCTCCTGGGGGGCAATGCCCTCCACTACACTGTTTCCCAGGAGGCTATGCCCTCCACAGCTACACCATCTCCCGGGGGACCTCCACACTCCTCCACCATCCTCACTGGCACCTGGTGTTTTCACTGCTGCAGTGTGTGTAGGGTTTGGGCTTATAACTCCCTGATGACTGGTGGTTCCGGGCACCTGTCCAGGTCTCAGCAGCTGCTCACATCTGCTTTTTGTGAAGTTTTTTGTTTCTGTTGCAATATTTTGCCCATGATTGTACCCGATTGTTTTCCTTTAACGCATTGTAGGAGTTATTCACACACTCTGGCAGGAGATATTTGTCAGAGCTATGTGGTGAGAATGCTTCCTCACTGTCTGTGACTGTTTTCATTTTCTTAGTGATGACTTTTGAAGAGAAGCTTTTACTTTAGTTGAAGTGTCATTTCTCCCTCTTTATGGTTATGGCCTAATGTGTCCTGTTTAGAAAAGCTTTGCCCACCCCAGGCTGTGGACACATTCTTCCATATTTGCTTCCAGAAAATATACTTTTAGTGCTATGTTTAGGTGGAGATGGCTTTTGAATTCATTTTTGTGTGTGGCATGAGATAAGGGTAGACTTTCATCTCTTCTTGATTCAAGCATCTCGTTGTTTCAGCAGCATTTGTAGAAGAAACAGCCCTTTCCCGTGGAGATGCTGAGAACAGCTGCCTCCTCTATTTTGCCCAGCTTGGCTGTTGCTTTTGGTCTGGGATTGGTTATGCCACATGGCTGGAAGCAGAACACTGTAACCTGTCTTTAAATGCAATGTGGAGAATTTGTCTTTTGACAAGTGAATCCCACTTCTATTTATTGCCATTTCTGTGGCGTTGGCATATATTGGGACCATCCCTTACTGTTTATCTGTCCCTTCCTCAGAGGAAAACTTGATGTGGCTGGCTGCCCTGGAAGTTACACGTCTGACTGTGATCTCCCGGTGTCTTCTCCTGACTGAAATCATGCGTCTATGTCTTTCAGGAGCTTAATACACTGACCTGAAAAGCATCTCAGCCATGCTTTCCAAGAGAAATGGGCACCTCAGCGGACTCCCGGGAGCTGTGCCCTCCAGCACCAGCCACACCAGAAGTATCCGGATGTTGGTCTGTGTTACTGCAGACGCAGTCTGTTAGGGTGGAGGGCTTGGCCATTCTATCCATGGGGAACTAGACTCAGCTTTTCCCAACCGTGGGCTTTCCCACATATCTGGTGTGTTTTCTGGTTATCTTTCTTTGGGGGGAATACTTCCTCCAGGGGGTCCAGAGGACCTTGCATGCGACTCCTTCTGATGCTTTCTGGGCTTTGGGAGACGTGTTTGCCCTGTTCTTCTAAGTGATGATTCTACCGTACATGAAATGCAAGTAGCCTCCCTCCACACGCTGACGTCTTCGTGTGCCCTCACCTCTGCTGTCCCTGCTCTCCTGTAGCTCAGTCTGCAGGGTATCTCCTGGAACGGCTTTTGGAGTTCCCCATTAGCTTCATCAGGTATTGCATCATGTACCATGTTGAGGACTCTAAGGATACATGTAAACATCTATTCCCCTGGACACTTGAGTCCTTCTACTCGGAGATCTCAAATCTTCCCCTCATTCACAAATCTTCAAAACCTAATGATTTCAGCACCTTCCCCCACTCTTCCCTCCCAGAGACCCTGTCTGCGGTGTTAGCACTGACAATGCCCACTTCATTTGTCCTGTCCCAAAGCCTCCAGGAGCTGCACCCCGACCTCATAGCTCATCAACACTCACAGCTGGACCCGTATCTACTTCTCCTTCTATGTTTCCCTGCATACCGTATTTCCAGCTGGTTCTTGTACCTGCTAATTCTGGCCTCGTATTGCTGAGATCCCTGCCTGCCTCTTAAAAGATGTCATCGTTGTTAAAAATTAATAGACTGAAGAGAACACGGATTCCCCTTTGTCTGGTACAGATTGTTCAATTTGTCTCTCAATGCGCTGGTGTATGTGCTTGCAAAGGCATGCCTGTGTGTGCATGTGCATAAAGATTTGGGGAGGAAACAGTTACCTGTCATGAAGTGGCTCCACACACACGTGCACACTCGTGCATACACATGCACACACACACATGGCTGAGTCATGGCCAGCTCCCAGGGCTTTTTGCTACTCCTGCCTCCCTCCCCTTCCACTGTCCCGGTTACCCCATCGGGAGTTTGTGTTTTCACATCTGCTTCATTTGAGTCTGTGGATTTGATGGCTTAAACTGAACTGGAACTCTGTAACTTCCACTAGCTCTCTTCCTCTCCTGCCTGTCCTCTGCTCAGGGCCCTCTTGTGTCCCTCCTCATCTGCAACCAACTACTGGTGTTTGTGTCTCCCCCATGCACTCTGGCAGGTTTGGCTGGCTGCCTTCCCCATCAAGGCAGTCCACTGGCCCCCCAGACCCCCAGACCCACTTCTCTCCTGCCTTAGGGGAGAGCCCCTGCACTTATCAGGGCTAGGGCCACCCTAAAAGATCCATCAATGTCTGCTTTTGGGGCTGTAGCTCAAAGTTGCAGGATGCTTTGGGGAAGTATCCTTCGAGGTTCAAGGCCAGCCCTTCTCCTGTCCTTTTCTTCTTCCTGCAGCTGGAATGTGACCAGAGGGCTAAAACCAGGGCAGTGTCCTGTGTAGAGGACACAGAACCCCAGAGGGAAGAGTCCCAGCGGCCCTCCATACCTCCCTGAGACTCTGAGAGAATCAACCTCCATCTTGTTAGAGCCACTGTTCTGTGTCATATTGTTACCTGAAGCCACATTAGTTCTTATGATGATTTCTCATTTTGTTGATCATGTGCTCAGCTGAAATACCTATTTTCTGGGCAAGGAGAGTACAATCACTGTACCTCAGCAGATGTCTCCATGTGGGATTTATGTTGACACGATTGCTTTTCTGCCAGCTTAACACCAGCCCCTTCCCCAGGGACATGTGACTCCTGGAGCAGCAGCAGCCATCCTGTGATATGCCGAGGACGGCCAACCAGCCTGAGCTCCTAGAAATTTCCATTACAGTCCTCAGGATTTTACACGTGATGGCAAAACCTATTTGGCGAAGCTGTTGCAATCAGGTTTTCATTCAATGCAGCACATCACAGTCTTAATAAATGTGTCCTAGCTGGGCTCGGTGGCTCAGCCTGTAATTCTGTGCTTTGGGAGGCTGAGGTGAGTGGATTGCCTGAGTCTGCAAGTTTGAGACCCGCCTGGGCAACTTGGTGAGACCTCATCTCTATAAGAAATCAAAAAATTAGCCGGGGATGGTAGCGCGTGCCTGTAGTTCCAGCTACTTGGAAGGCTGAGGCAGAAGGATCGCCGGAGCCCAGCAGGTCGAGGCTGCAGTGGCCGGGAGCATGCCACTGCACTCCAGTCTGGGCGACAGAGTGAGACTCCAACTCAAAAAAATAAATAAATAAATGTATCCTTCCTAAGGGTTTACTTTCCGCTACTTAAAATTTTTAAGGCTGGAGTCTTTCCTAAAAAAAAAACCTCACTTAAGACTATAAATTGCCCTCTAGGTACAACTTTAACTGCGTCCCAGAAATTCTGACATGTGCTGTGTTCATCATAATTCTGTTCTAAATATCTTTGTTTCATTTTGGCTTTCCTCTTTAACCTGTGAATTAACATGGAGTGTGTCTTTTAGCTTCTGAATGGTTTGACTTCTTTTACTATCATTGGCTGTTTTTCTAATTTCCTTAGTCACACTGGACTCTGAACAATGTGACTCTTTGGGGTGTGAGGGTTTCTTTGCGGCTGAGTTCGTGGTCAATTGGTGTGGGTATTCCAATTGTGTATGAGGAGGAAGTGTCCCTGTTAGGCATGCAGCCCCACCGGCCCCTCCTGTGGCCACTCGCTCTCATCGTCCCTCAGGGCAGAATCCATCTTGATGCTGCCTGGCTTCTCTGATCTCTGACCTGTTTGTGCGGTGTTCCATTCTGTCATGCTGTAGCGAGAGATGGCCTTCAAGGCTGCCTCCTGGCCTTGGGCAGGGCCGTGTCTCCCATGGTAGGTGTCCCCTCCCATCCTGGACCTGCTTGCCACTCCCTCTATGGTCTCTACATGCACCACTTCCAGGACCAGACAGAGCATCTGAGGCTGCTTTGCTTCCCCTTCTTGGGCTGTGCTTTAGTGCCTGTGAGCCGCACCTGTGATCTCAGTGAGTTGCTCCTTCTTTCAACATCAAGGGTCTGTCTCAACTCCTCCCCCTGTGGCACACTCTCTTTTCATGTCTGGCATCTGCTTAGCTACACGAGTGGGACAAGTGGAAAAGGAAGTGAAAGTTCCCATATCTCCTCCAAGGGCCACAAAATTCCCAGTGTGTGTACTGGGCTCACCCCATGCTGTCCAAGACATGGTGTCTGGGACACAGCAGGAATAGACAGTGAGGCCCTGGCTCAGGAGTGTCCGTGAGGAGACAGATCAAGAGCAGGGGCACTAGGCAGCGTGGTGCTCCAAGATCCTAAGGTTGAGGGGCCAGTGGTGTCATACCTCAAAGCAGGGTCCCTGCACAAGGAGCCCATCACAGGGCTGGGCACATATGGGATTGTCACTCGCACACAAGGATCTGAACTCCTTCTTGGGCTGGGGTCAGGGTGAGTGAAGGATGATAGGATTGTACATGCAAGGGTGTCGACAGACACGCTGGGACCGAGGTGGGGGTGCTAATCCTAGAGAGTGGTGCCAGCAGGGGCATAGAAGGTGCCAAGGCCCTGGGGCAGGTTCTGGCTTCCAGGCCCAGGGTGTTAGGAGTGCCGGGTTGGCATCTGGGACCCTTGGCTCTGCAGCTGTGTGGGTGATCAGTGACCAAGCTGACTGCGGTCGTGTGTGAGGGGTGAAGTGGGAAGGGTAGCTCCAGGGCCGGGCCACATTGGAGAGGCCAGAGGAAGGAGCTGGTCCTAGATAGCTTGTGTGAGCGGCTGGTCAGTGGTGGCTGCCCTGTGCTGCTGCCCTCAGATCCCAACTTCTCACCCTTCACCCTCCTCTCCTCCACAGAGACCAGGGCTGCAGGCCCTCAGGGAGGAGGGTGAGCCTGTACTGTGCACCCTCCAGGAAATGACCACAGTGCCACATGCATGCAATCATGGTTTATCTGAACAAAAGGCTACAGGCGAGGCCTGGGGACAACCAGGGCCTTTTCCTTCCTGCACCTCTGATTCCCAAGGGTCTCCTTCCTGCCTTCCCATGCCGAGCTCACCATCGGCATCCATACGGACCAGGGTGCTGAGCTACTTAGGGCAGCATGGGGAATGTCCTGGAGGGAGAAGGAGAGTGGACGCATCAGGAGAAGCCAGTCAGCTCTGGACCAGCCTGCCCACAGACACAGGCCTCTGAGAGTCCCTGCGTCCTGGTCTCCCACACTGCAATCCACCTTGGGGGGAGCTGAAGCACCAGACAGGGACGTCATTGGCTCAGTCTGCTGAGGAGGCACAAGGCTGCTTATCCTGGGCCCACTTGCCCTCATCCTCAAGCAGCTGCCTTCTCGCCCAGCCAGGCCGGAAGCCCCTCGTTCTCGCATCTACTCCCCTTGGACTCCCTGATGCCCTTGCTCCTGCCAGTTATCTCCTGCCCCACCTGGCCTGGCCCCACCTGGCCTGGCCTGACCACAGCCCTGGAGACACACCTGCCACACTCTGGCTCCTGTCCCAACTAGTGCCCCTGGATCCCTATGCCCTGTACCACACATGCCTCCTGCACCCCTATGCCCTGTACCCACTGTGCCCTGCATCACTCCTGCTCCCTGCCATACCCTGTGCCCCTTCAATCACCCATGCCCCCTGCACCCACCCTGCCCTGCACCCACCCGTGCCCTGCACCCCCTACTCCTGCACCCACCCATGCCCTGCACAATCCCTGTACCCACCTGTGCCTCCAGCACCCACCCATACCTCCTGCACCCACCCATGCCCTGCACCCATGCTCACTCCTCTGACCAGCCTTCTGGGTGAGGTGACCTGGGCCACCCTCCTCCCACCCTTCCTCTCTCATCCACCCTTCCTGGACTCCCAGGACCCCTCCCGCAGGCCCTGGCAGGTGTCAGCTGGGTGCACACCTGGGCTCCACCCTCTCACTGTGCTTACCCTGCTCAAGGCCCCACCCACCCCATGGCCACAATCCCCTCAGGCTCCTGCTGCCCCAATCTATGCCCCATGACCCCATGCTCCTGCTGCTGCAGGCTACTCAGTGCAGCATGGGGAGTGTCCTTCCTGCCATCCAGATCTAAGGTCCACCTTACCTCCTCTGGGACAAACTCCTATGCCTGCATCTCGCCCTGGACGGTGCCATGCCCACTGTGGGGCCCAGCAATGCTTAGATGACCTGCATGCTCTGCTGTGCCCCCTACCGGGTGCCCCTCCTTCTTGGACTCACCTGGCCCTCCCAAGTGTCCTGGAGGCTGGGCACCCTGTGGCCCAGAGCTGTCTGTCTGACTGATAGCTCCTGGCTCCCCTGGAGGAGGGAAGAGTGTGCTTGAACGGGGATGCAGTTGGGGCCCTGCCCTGAGGGGGATGGCGGGCGTCTGGGCCTTTCTCTGGCACCAGTAGCTGACGCAGTCCTCAGGGAGGCTGAAACCTTGAGGGCAGAGGCAGCACACTTTGTCCCAGCGAAGTTGAGGGGTGATGGCCAAATGGGAGGTGTGGGGCCCTGTGACGGTGCCCGTCACCTGGTCCAGACTGGTGGATGCAAAAGGGGCTTTCTGTTCCTAGGCAGTGGCCACCCTCATCTGTGGGCTGAGACTGCCAAAGTGGGGAATTCCCTGGGGGAGACATTCACACCGAGCAACGTGGGGCCTATGGGCTCCACCAGACTGCCAAGCTTTCTGTGATATCTGTGGTGAAAGGTGGCATTCAGCCGACACCCAGCAGAATGGAGCCCTCCCGGATGGTGGTGCAGAAATTCCCTGCCTGGCGGGGCCCAGCCCTTCCTCCCATCCAGGCCTCTCGGACGCCGTCTCCCCCAGTCAGCCTCTTGTCCATCTTGGCATCCGCTGTGACCTGCCACAGTCTCCTGACAAGGCTGCTGGAGCCTCCCGTTGTCTCGAGTAGGAAGATGGGGGAAGACGGGGCAAGTGGGAGCAGGCAGGCAAGGACAGGGAGAATAGCAGTAGGTCGGACTCTCTGGGGCGGCCCCACTGGCAGCTCCTAGAGATTGGGGAAAGGGCCACTTCAAGGACCCCAGGAGGCCAGCAGCCCCTGACTCTCTGGTTGTGACTGTCTACAAGTGGGTTCAGGGAAGCCCCATGTCCCCTCCAGCCCGGGGGGTCCCCTCCACCAGGCTTACCAACACAGCAAAACCCCTGCCAGCACAGGCCCCAGGGGACGGCCGCACAGAGTAGAAAGCACCATACCTCTGTTGCCCAGGTGGCCTCTGCCCTCCCATTGTCTGGGAAGTGGGGCCTGTCTGCTTGTGCTGGGGGACCCTGGGGACTCCGCCTTCTTCCCCAAGATGGGCATCGGGGGCCTGGTGTTCTCATGGAGGAAGGAGTCAAACCTCAGCACGTGCGCTGGGGAGAGGAGACATGTCAGGCAGACACAGCAGCCCAGGGGACATGAGGCCTCTGTGGGCCACGCCAGGATGAGTGCACATGTAGTGGGCCAAGCCAGGGTGAGGATGGGCATGCGTGGTGGGTGCACGCAAGGGCCTCACTCACTCTGGATGGCCGACTCACAGGCCTGGATCACGAGCTGGTAGATGGTTGCCAGGGACTGTGGCTCACCCTGGAAGGGGGAACAGAATGGTGGCTCTGGGACCCATGTGGCCCACGCCTTCCCAGAAGTGCCCTACCTCCCAGGCTGAGTCAGAGACTCTCAGACTCACCCACCTTCTCGCCTCGCTCCCCTTTGGGCCCCGGCAGCCCCTGAAGTGGAGGAGAAGAGCTGTCAATGAGGGATGGTCTCCCGGGAGGCTCAGCCTGAGGGTCCTGCTCCAGGCACACTCAGCCATGGTAGTCCAGGGTCTGGCCACAGGCGGCAAGACCCCACGGGACAGCTGAGTAAAGCCCTAGCTTCAGTTCCCAAGTCCTGGGAGCCGGTCCATGCCTGCACCCCAGAGCCAGCAAGTGGGAGCTCCGGACACCCTGCAGCAGGGAATCCAGGCACCCAGGCCTGGAAACTACCTCCTCAGCCACTGGGAGAGCCTGGAGCCCACCCATGGGTGCTCTGGAGAACAGTTGAAGGCCCCAACCTTGCTTGTAAGGCCAGAAAGGTCCCAGGGTGCAGCTTCCCCAGGAGTGAGCTGGGGCCTCTCTGCCAGGTCTGTCCTCTCCCATGGCATGGGGAGCCCCAGCCCCTCTCAATCCTCTCCCAGGCCTGTCCTGGGGGACAGGAGACGAAGTGGAACCAGCCCTGGCTCTACCCTGCTCTGTACAAGCCCCAACACCACCACCCAGCTCAGAACAGGCCTCCATCTACAAACAGGAAGTTCCTGAGCAGTCAGTGGGATGCCCCTGAAGGATCAACAAGACATCTCTGAGAGGTCAATGGGAAATCCCTGGAGGCGAACAGGAAGTCCCTGAGAGTTCAATGGGATGTCCTTGAGGGTCAACAGGAAGCCCCTGAGAAAATGATGGGAAGTCCCTGAGAGGTCAATAAGATGTCCCTGAGTGTCAACAGGAAGTCCCTGAGCAGTCAGCGGGATGTCCCTGAGGTGTCAGCTAGATGCCCCAGAGGTCAATGGGAAGTCCTTGGGGGTCAACAGGAAGTCCCTGAGCAATCAATGGGAAGTCCCTGTGTGATCAATGGGATGTCCATGAGGGATCAATAGGAAGTCCTTGAGCAGTCAGCAGTATGTCCCTGAGAGGTCAACAAGATGTTACTGAGAGGCCAATGGGAAGTCCTTGGAGGTCAACAGGAAGTCCCTGAGGGGTCAACTGGAAGTTCCTGAGTTATCAATAGGATATCCCTGAGCAGTCAACAGGAAGTCTCTGAATGATCAATGGCAAGTCCTTGAGCAGTCAATGGGAATCCCCTGAATGGTCAACAGGATGGCCCTAGTGGTTAACAAGACGTCCCTGGGCTATCAACAGGAAGCCCCTGAGGGGTCAATAGGATGTTTCTGAGTGGTCAACAGGATGTCCCTGAGAGGTCAATGGAAAGTCCCTGAGTTGTCAACTGGATGTCCCTGAGGGGTCAGCAAGACATCCCTGAGAGGGCAGCAAGAAGTCCCTAAGCAGTTGACAAGATGTCCCTGAAATGTCAGCAGGAAGTCACTGAGAGGTCAACAGGAAGTCCTTGAAGGGTCAACAGGAAGTCAACAGGAAGTCCTTGAGCAGTCAAAAGAATGTAGTCAACAGGACATCCCTGAGTGACTGACAGGAAGTCCGTGAGTGGTCACACACTAGGATTGCACTGTTCATTTCCCCACCTTTGGCTGGCTGGCAGGGGTTGGGGTAGACTTACCGTGGGCCCCACGGCCCCTGGGGCCCCTCGCTCCCCACTGCTGCCCCTGGTCCCTGCCATGCCCTGGAACCCCTGCAGAGATGCAGAAGTGGGACTTGTCTGGAGCCCCGTGAGCCTACTCCCTCCTCAGCCCTGGCCTCTGGGCCCCACTGCCCATAGAGGCTGCCCCCTGCTGGCCCAGCCTCCCTCCAGCCTCCAGCCGCTCTCCCCAGCCTGGTCCAGGCCCTGCCTCCTCTATGCATTGGGTAAGGGTGGGAGGGTTTTCAGGGTCATACCTACCCTGGGTCCTGGGGGTCCAGGCAGGCCAGCCGTCCCCTCCAGTCCTCTCATTCCCTGTCAGCAAAGGAAGGGTGAGCTGAGGGGTTTGTGCCTGTACACACCCCTCTCACGGTGACCCACACCCAAGGGGATACACCAGCACCTGGCTCAGAGATAAGGGCAGCAGGCTCACCCCCAGCCCACAAGGTGTCGAGCCACAAGGAGGCAGGTGGAAGAGGAAGCCCTTCCCCTGCCACAGGCTCCATCTCCAAGACGCCCTCCCTCCAGGTCAGTCTCTGCCACCCATGCAGAACACTCCAGGCCAGAGACAGTACCTTTGGTCCCTGGAGGCCGACTCTCCCTGGGTTGCCCTGGTGGCCAGGGAGGCCCTGGGAGAGAACAGAGGTAGCCAGGAAGGACCAAGGTCACACATGTAGGAGGGGGCCTGCCTACAGGCCCCAACCCTTACTATTCACCCATTACCCACACTACCTGCAGGCCTGGGAGTCCATGGTCCCCCTTCTCTCCTTTGACCCCCGGTGGACCCTAAAGAGGGAAGATGGGCTGAGCAGCAAGAAGGAGGGTACAAGGGAGGAGGGCGGGGACAAGAGAGCACATACCACAGGTCCCTGCACTGTATGGCCCTGGGTCCCAGGCGACCCCTGCTGACCTCCAGGGCCTTCAGGTCCTGTCTGTCCGGGTGGCCCAGGCTCTCCCTAGAGACACAGATGGGGGGTGGGCCTGAGAGGGCATGCCATACCCTCCCGCGACCCCTTTCAGCACTGTCCACCCAGGAGGGCCCCAGGATGACCTCGTCCCACGGAAGGTGGCAGAGCCAGCATGTGAAAAGAATCCTGTCAACCCCTCCCGTGGCCTCCCCATCTGAACTCTGGGTTTCAGCAGGGGTTCAGGGGGCTGCAGAGATCACTGAGGAAGAGCCAAACACCCCAGTAAGCCAGTTACATGGAGTCTTTCCAAGTAACACAGAAGCCTTTCTTTAAGTTCTTCCCCTATAGGGTGGGTGACACTGATGTTAAACTGTTTCAGACCAGGAAAGCACTTCTATTTAAGTATTTACATTTAAGAGACGGGGTCTGGCTCTATCGTCCAGGCATTACAGCCTCAAACTCGTCCGTAGCCCATTACAACCTCAAACTCCTAGGTTCAAGTGCTCCTCCACCTCCACTTGGCCTCCCAAAGCACTTGCCACCTCATCTGGCCCAAATTATTTTTTTGAGTTAAGTAAACCAATGTCCTGAACTCTTTAAAGAAAACTGCACACAGCCCTTTTTATGAGTTCAATGCAAAGGCCCTAAATAAAATGTCAGCAGATGGGATCCTGCCGCACATTAAATGGATAATGAGGCTGACATGGCGGCTCATAAAGCACTTTGGGAGGCAGAGGTAAGAGGATCACTTGAGCCCAGGAACTCGAGACCAGCCTAGGCAACAGAGCAAGACCTCATCTCTACAAAAGAATTAAATTAGCAGGGCATGGCGGCACATCCAGTTACTCAGGAGGATGAGGCAGAAGAATCACCTGAGCCCAAGCGTTGGAGGCTGCAGTGAGCTGTGATCATGCCACTGCACTCCAGCCTGGGGAACAGAGTAAGACCTAGACTCAAAAAAAAAAAAAAAAGATAAGAGAACTCAGCGACCTAATCGACTTTTTAATAAATGCAAAAATAGTTCAGTATTCAGGGACAGACTAAAATTAATAGCCAATCGCTCTAAGAAAAATGATTTGATCATGCCCATAGCAGCACTAAAACTTATTTACTGATTTTTAAAATCTCCTAATGAAATAAGAGCAGATGGACTTTGCTATCACATGATGGACACATCTGTCCAGCTTCCACGCCCGCGCTACACTTTGCCGACAAGCACCAGAGTGCTTCCATGCAGCCAAGCAGATGCGAAGCCTGCTGCTGCCGCGGCACCCCAGCAAGGTTCTGGAGCATTTACCAACACCCCCAGACAAGAGAAGAAATCAGAGCTACAAAGAAATCAGAGTTGCAAAGGAGAAGGTGAAGTTTTTCCTGCAGGTGATAGCACTGTAAACCTGGGAAACCCAAGAAAACCATCTGATAAAAAAGTATCACAGACTGGGCACAGTGTCTCAAGCCTGTAATTCCAGCAGTTTGGGAGACTGAAGTGAGAGGATTGCCTGAGTTCAGGGGTTCAAGACCCACCTGGGCAACTTGGTGAGACCTCGTCTCTACAATAAATCAAAAAAATAAGCCAGGCGTGGTAGTATGCACCAAGTAGTTCTAACTACGTGGAAGGTGGAGGCAGAAGGGTCACCTGAACCCAGCAGGTTGAGGCTGTGGTGACTGTGAGCGTGCCACTGCACTCCAGCCTGGGCAACAGAGAGATTTTGACTCGAAAAAAAAAAAAGTATCACACAGAAGACAGTTGAGTAAGAAAGTCAGGCATAAAGGTGTAACACACAGAAAAGCAATCGGGATGCAAATTGTGAGATGGAGGCTGCAAGAAAAGAGAAGCCACATGGACAACTGACAGCAGCAGCAGAGTGATGACCAGACGGGGTTAGTGAGAACTGGGCAAGTCTGATAAGAAGAACCTTCCAGACATTCTACCAGGGGCCACAGAGGACATGGCCACAGGGTGAACAGTCTTCTTAGACAAGAAGACCCAGCACTCTACACTTGTCAGCTGGTCCTAAGTACACCCATAAATCAAAAGTGGTGACAAATAAAAACACCCACTGAACGGCTTGGAGTAAATGAATGAGCTGGTTCTAAAGTTCAATAAAGGAGGAAATTAGCAGAGACAGTCAGAAAAATTCTAGGGGAAGAATATAAAAGAGAGTAAGCCCTTCCGGATGTCAGAGTGTTAAACAAATCTGTGATGATTTAAGAAGTGTAGTCCTGGCCAGGCGCAGTGACTCAAGCCTGTAATCCCAGCACTTTGGGAGGCCAAGGTGAGAGGATTGCCTGAGGCCGGGGGTTTGAGACCAGCCTGGGCAACTTGGCGAGACGTTGTCTCTACAATAAATCAAAATATTAACCAGGCGTGGTGGTGTGCACCTGTAGTTTCAGCTACCTGGAAGGCTGAGGTGGAAGGATCGCCTAAGCCCAGCAGGTCGAGGTTGCGGTGGCTGTGAGCATGCCACTGTATTCCAGCCTGGATGACACAGCGAGATTCTGACTCAAAAAAAAAAAAAAAAGAAGCAGCGTGGTTCTTGTGCACATTGACAGGACAGACTGGAGGTTCTGACAAAGAACAAATACACAGGGGACTTAGGACATTCCAGGGACAGCATCAGCCTTGGATGCTGGGGAGTCTGGAAAGAGAGGCATTGTATGACTGTATGGTCCCCCCCCACCCCCCGCCCCTCTACACAGCATGAATTCCAGATGAATCAGCATGTGTTTAAAAGGCATGAGGAGGAGGGCTGGGCTCAATGGCTCAGTCTGTAATCCCAGCACTTTGGGAGGTGGAGGCGAGTGGACTGTCTGAGCCCATGGGTTCAAGACCTGTTCGGGCAACTTGGCAAGATCTCATCTCTACAATAAATCAAAAATTAGCTGGGTGTGGAAGCTCACACCTGTAGTTCTGGCTACTTGGAAGACTGAGGTGGAAGGATCGCCAGAGCCTAGCGGGTTGAGGTTGTGCCCAGGAGGGTGCCACTGCACTCCAGTCTGGGCGACAATGAGACTCCAACTCTAAAAAATAAAAATAAAAAGGCATGAAGAGGAGGAGAAAACGAGGAAGGCCTATCCACTCTCGGACTAGGGAAAACTTTTTTTTTTTTCTGAGTTGTAGCCTCACTCTGTCGCCCAGGCTGGAATGCAGTGGCACACTCACGGTCACCCCAGCATCAACCTGCTGGGCTCCGGCAATCCATCTGTTCTAGCCTTCCAATTAGCCGGAACTACAGGTGTACACTACCACACCTAGCTAATTTTTGATTTATTGTAGAGACGAGTTCTCGCCAAGTCACCCGGGCTGGTCTTGAGCCCGCGGGCTCAGGCAATCCACTCGCCTCAGCCTCCCAAAGTGCTAGAATTACAGGCTAAGCCACTGAGCCTCGCTAAGGAAGACCTTTAAGAACAGGATACGAGCCGGGCTCAGTGGCTCAGCCTGTAATCCCACACCTTGGGAGGCTAAGGTGAGTGGATTGCCTAAGCCCGCGGGTTCGAGACCCGCCTGGGCAACTAGATGAGGCCTCATCTCTACAATAAATCAAAAAATTAGCCAGGCGTGGTAGCGCGCGCCTGTAATTCCAGCTACTCGGAAGGCTGAGGTGGAAGGATCGCCAGAGCCCCAGCAGGTTGAGGCTGCAGTGGCCAGGAGCAGCCACTGCACTCCAGTCTGGGCGACAGAGTGAGACTCCAACTCAAAAAAAAAAAAGAACAGGATACGAAATTCAAAACCACAGAGGACAGGCCACCAACGCTGACCTGGTGAAAGTCACTTAAAAATCTGCATGGAAACAACACAAACAAGGTCAAAAGAAAAACTACACCATGCTCAGCACAGTCTCCACCCACATCACACACAGCCGCTTCCATTAAGTAGGAAGCACTCCCACAAATTAATAAGAAACAAGGAACAGAGGGGACGGACAGCCCCCGACGGGATAACACCAGCACCTTCTATAGGGCATCCCGCTGCCTGGAGGGGAAATGCACTTCAGCCACATCAGCCAACCATGCGCAGGTGGGGCACAAAGCCGTGGTGGTGGCAGTGAGGGCACCTTGCCTCCTTCAAGGGGACAGTGTGGCTGTGGCGGGTCCTCCCAAGCACAGGAGCACTGGTCCTTCCCCTCAGCGACTCTGTTTTGAGAGCTGATTCCCAAGATAACCTCCAGCAGAATGTGCACAGCCATGCAGGGGCACGGGCAGCTCACAGAGAAGGCATTCTTGCTGGACTAGGCTGCACAGAACTTTCTGGAAGGCTGCTGGAGGTGGGGTTTGGGGTTGGGGAGGACCAGGGCTGGGAAGGGGGTACATGGCGTCACACCTCCTGCACCTCGTGTCTTGCTTGTGCCATGTCGTGGTTTAGGTGGACTTCTAGACCTGAACTGGAAGGGAACCCCCAACTCCCGCGACTGGTATGCGTGCGGTTGTCATGGATGAGGCACTGCCTTCATCATCCTTCTCCGCAGAGCCAGAGCCCCCCACAGCCTCCTGCATGGCCCGGTACCCGAAGCTAGATGTGTATGAAGGTACTCTGCCTGGCTTACAAAAGGCACTGGGCACATGCCCACTAGGTGGACATGGGATCCTTCAGGGTCAGACAGGCCTGCTGCCTGGACAGATCTCTCACCTCAGCAAGCCTCAGTTTCCCCACCCATGCCATGGGATTGTTCTGCCTCCTAGGATGAAGAGGGAACTTCCATCAAATACCAGGTGTGGTGTTGGTGCCCAGCAGGCATGTGGGGGGAGCCCAGCCCGCTTCCCTGGGTTCCCTGGCGCATCAGAGACCCTGGTGGCCTTTGGCTAAGGGAGACGCCCCACTCTGACAGGGAAGGGGTTTTGCCGCTCGCTGCCTGCATGCTGATGAACATGCCACGGCAACCTCTTCTGCCAGGTAAGAGCCAGGGTCCCAAGACTTACCCTGGGTCCTGGGAAGCCCTGCTCTCCTGGGGTGCCGTCCTTCCCTGGGAGGCCCTGGAAAAGCACAAGCAGGACTCAGCCCCCAGCACTAGCCCAGCCAAGCAGAGGGGCACAAACCGCCCCTCACCTGCCCAGGCCCTGCCTCCAGCTCTAGTCCCACACCCAGCTCCAGCTCCACCCAGCCCAAGCCATGCCCCCAGCCCAACCCACAACCGTAGTTCTAGC
Source organism: Cephalopachus bancanus (assembly GCA_027257055.1). Classification (NCBI taxonomy): domain Eukaryota; kingdom Metazoa; phylum Chordata; class Mammalia; order Primates; family Tarsiidae; genus Cephalopachus; species Cephalopachus bancanus. The sequence continues at coordinate 3,678,173 of JAPVLO010000007.1, forward strand.
ACCTGCCCAGGCTGAGCCCTACCCTCAGCCTGACCCAAGCCTCTCAAGCCCCACCTCCAGCTCCATCCTAGCTTTACGCAGCCCAGGCTTCACCCCCAGCACTCCCAAAACTGCAGTGGAGGGATACAAACCAGTTCTACTCCTAGTCCCATCCCTGGCTAGTGCTGGACCCCCATCCACTGCTGTTGGGAGGAAGAGGAAGAGGCTTCCAGTGGCAAGGTCATCCTGACCTACCCTGCCCTCTAACAACTGGGCACAGGCTAGATTCAGGCAGATCTGGGTTCAAAGCCCCAGCTCCTTCTGTGGAACCTGCCAGATCCTGGAGCCTCGGTTGGCAGAGGCAGCTCCAGCCACGGAGGTCTGAGGATCCTCTCAGGATCATCCAGGCCTTCAAAGAGCTGCTCCTGGGGGTCTGTGCAGAAGGGTCCCCAGGACACCTGCTGCAGGAGATCTAGGCCACCAGTATCAGGACAGAGGCCGCCCAAGTGGCCATGACTCATAGTAGCCATGAGACACCTACGGCCACAGCCAGCCCTGGAGCCCAGCTAGGCCCCGGCCCCCTCCCACCCTGCTATTCAGAAATGCTGAATTCCAGGCCCGAGAAGGCTCAGGAGAGGGAGGCCCAGCCAGCAGGAAGGAAGGGGCCGGCCAGGCTCCTCTCATGGGCTGGGGGTGAGGGGGTGTGCAACAGGGTGGAAACCCGCATCTCATCCTCACGGTTGGCCAAGGGTGGGGCTGCTGGTGGGCTGGTCTCTGGCCAGTCGAGGAGCATGGGACGGCACCCACGCCACACCTGCCCATGGTCACCCTCAGGGGAGACACTGCTGGACTCACTGGAGGCCCTTGGGGCCCTGGAGGTCCAGGGGTCTCCGAGGAACAGGTGCAGGCAGAAGGGAAGGCCGGACAAGTCTCTCTATCCCTCTGCAGGAAGAGAAAACCCACTCTTAGGATGCTCCCCCTGGCTCTTGCCTGACCCCAGAACTCAACACAGGTAAGGAAACCTGGCCCTTAGGAAACCTCCAGACCCACACCTGGGTGCGACCACGAAGCTCCCATGTGTGCAGTGGGGCTCTGGACACTCAGTCCCCCAGGATCTCTCTCTCTCTCACTCTCCAGCCCAGGCTCCAGCACAACCTGAGCTGGGTACACGGTGGAGTCAGCAAAGGCCTCTAGGCACATCCACAGGTTGCTGCATCCCCACAGGTCTGGGGGCACCTGGCCTGACTGTAAGGTGCTTCCAGCTGGCCCTCAGAGATAGGGAGTGGCCCTGAGGACACAGCAGCGGCCACCCCTGCAACTGAGAGTGCCCCTCCCCCAGGGCCTCCAGGACTCTCCCATCCAGTCACTCTGGACTCACCCTCTGGCCCCCGAGGCCACCTAATCCAGAAAGCCTGCCTTGATCTCTCATAGCGCAGTAATGACCTGGACAAGCCCACAGACCCCCAAGCCCTGTGGCCCTCAAGTGGGCCCCTGCTTCTCCTTCCTGGAGCTGGAAGAGGACCGAGGGACCGTGGCCAGGCCCACACTGCCACCTACCGACGCAGGAAGCTCACAGCACCGATCCTCATCCGCCCAGTTGTCATTGCACACGATCTGCAGCATCTGCAGCTGGAACTGTAGAGCAGGGCAGGGGTCAGACAAGCCTCAGAGCCCACAGTCCCTGACTATCAGGCCAGCCTGGCCCGCAGGATAAGGCCCAGGCTCACCGTGGCTGAGCTGCTCCGGGGGCCCCTGGCCTTGGCCAGCCGCCCCAGCGTGACGAACCCGGTGGTGGGTGGGCTGCCCACTTCCCCAAGAGGGCGGTCAGCCACCTTCTGGCAGTCCACATAGAGCCTGACCCTGGTGTGGCCCACAGCCACATGCACCTGCAAGACAGCAGGGAGACTCCCAAGGCCTAGACAGGACCCACGCTGTCCACTTACAGGCCTGGCCAGTTTAGTGGAATGGCTGCCCCTCCCCGAGCCTGGGCATCAGGATCTGACCCTGCCCCAGGTCTCCCACAATACTCATTGGGTCTCAGTTTCCCCTCTGTAAAATGGACCCAATGGCACCTGCAACAGGTTCCTCCTGAGGGTCTGTGGGACCCACAGAGAAGAGCTGGGTGCACTTTGACCCGGTAAGATGGAACAATCAGGGCAAAGGGACAGGTGCTCCAGTGTGCAATGTTTCATCCCAAGGAGAGTTCTGGTGACTACAGGGAAGAGGCATTGGCCCACAGCACCTGGGGGGCAGTTCCTATCCCAGAGCTTCGGGGTATGGGGGAGGTGGATCCTGAGTTCCCCAGACCTTGTGGAAGCTCCCAAAGAAGATCTTCCTCACTTCCTGTAGGTCGAAGCTGGCCTCCTGCAGGGCTGCCCTGGGGTCTCGGGTGAAGTAGGTCAGGGACTTTCTGCCAGCTGTGGGGTAGAGGAGGAGCAGGTAAGGACAGCCGTGCCAGGCCTCCAGCAGGGCGGCCCCTTTGGACGAGAAGCAGCCCTGAGGATGATGCCTAGGTGGCCCTTGACGCCACAGAGAATCCCGTTCAGGATACCTGCCTCCCACCTAGTCCCATGTCTCTGCTGCCAGGGAACCTGGAGTTGAACTTCCTCAAAACCCACAGCCTGGGGCAGCCCCATCCCTCCTGACAGCCGAGGTCCACTCGGGGCCCATGGTCACCATCCAGCAGAACCCCAAGGACGGGCTGGAAGTCCTCGGACATCATCTGCCACAGCGCGAAGGCTTCACGGGGTGTCTCGGGGAGGAGGCGCATGAGGAAAACGATGGTGTGCTCCTGAGGGAGGGCAGCCGGGTGGATGTCACTGTGAGGGGGACAGGAGGCAAATGAGCAGACTGAGGGGCAGCCAGGCCTGGTGGGGACAAGCCCCACCTGTTGAAGCTGCTCTGTGGTTATGATGGACCCCCTGAACCTGCACACCCTTCCCGGGTGCAAGCTGAGTGTGGAGTTGCTCGGTTTCCCAGGGCTTGCACTAGTGGCCAAGCGGGGTCTCCCCTGCCTTGGCATCCCCCTAAGTAACACAGGTGTGTAAAGGACAGAACTCCCTCCAGGGCAACCAGAAGTGCTCGAGGGTCCCAGACTGCCCCAGCCCTCACCCAGGATCATCCCAGAACATGTCAGTGGTTCACAAGGGATCACCAAGACCACCCCAGGGAGGGCAATCTCAAGTTGGGAGCTGCCCACCCACTCGCAGGTGTCTTTTTTGAGTGGTCCTGCCAGCACGTGCCCTGCCCTCGCACCTGGCTCGTCTGGTCAGCTGGGCGTCCTTGAAGAGTGTGAAGGTTGGGGCCCCGCCCAGCACTGAGGGCTCCATGGCCACACCGCGGATGGAGGCGTAAGCCTTCTCCACGAGGCCAAAGGGCGCCATCAGGTCAAACCCTAGAGGACAGGTGGCTGACTGAGGGACAGAGGCAGGGAGGGACTGGGTGATACCCAGGGAACGTAGTGTGGTGGGGGGCTGCAGGGGAGTCAGTGCAGGGGTGAACAGGCGTCTGCTTCAGGCCTGGGCCCAGCATCACCTGTCTCACCCCAAGAATCCAACTTGGGTGGGGGTGCCACCCTCAGGCCACGCAGGGAAGATGCTTGGCCAAGTGCCCAGTCCAGAGACAGACAAGGCTGGCCCCTGGCCCCACAGGACCCCAACTTCTGCTGCTCTCTGTCCATTCGCAGGGACCCCAGCAGACGGGGACCCTAGCAGGTGGTAAACCTAACAAATGGGGACCTCAGCAGACAGGGACCTCAACAGGCAGGGACCCTAGTAGGCAGTAACTCTAACAGGCAGGGACCTCAACAGCCAGGGACTCCAGTAAGCAGGAACTCCAGCAGGTGGTGACCCTAACAGACGGGGACCCCAGCAGGTGGTGATCCTAGCAGATGGGGACCCCAGCAGGTGGGGATGTCAACAGGCAGGGACCCCAGTAGGTGGAGACCCCAACAGGCAGGGACTCTAGTAAGCAGCAACCCAAACAGGCAGGGACCCCAACAGGTGGCGACCCCAGTAGGTAGGGACCTCAATAGGCAGGAACCCTAGTAGGCAGCAATCCTAACAGTCAGGGATCAGGCAGGGATCCTAACAGGTGGGGACCCCAACTGGGGGACTCCAACAGGGGGAACCCAGCAAGGGGGACCCCAACAGGTAGAGACCACGGCAGGCAGGGACCCCAACAGGCGGGGACCCTAACAGGCAGGGACTCCCAGAAGTCGGGGACCCCAGTAGATGAGGACCCTAACAGGTGGGGACACCAGCAGGTGGGGACCCTAACAAGCAGGGACTCCTAGCAGTCAGAGACCTCAATAGGTGGGGGCCTCAGCAGGCAGAGGCCCCAATAGGGAGAGGCCCCAGCAGGCTGAGGCCCCCAGCACCCATCTCTGTAGCCCCACCCAGCCCTCTAAGGCTTGTCTTTCTCTCCAGGGAAGACACTGCTATGAGTCCCTTGGGGGCACAAGCCTGGCGGCCCCAACTGCCTAAAGACCCCTGTGGCCTTGCTCCCACCAGCCCCACAGGGCCCAAGGCTGGCCATGGAGCCCTCTGCATGCGCCCACTGCTGCCCTCAAAGTCCATTAAGACTGGAGCTCCCCCTCCAGTCTTAATTGGTACAAAGTGAGGGGTGAAATCCTATTGACACAGTGCTTATCAGTGTCCTGCAAACCGGGGTGGGGGGGAGCAGCAAGGTCCAGCTCCTCCAGGCCTGTTTCAAGTCAGTAGCCCAGTTGCCTATCCTGCCCCACCATGCCTGCCCCCATCCATCTGCCTTGCTATTCCTGTCCCCATCCCTGCCCCACCGTCCCTGTCCCCATCCCTGTCCTGCAGTCCCTGCCCTGCCCCCACAGCAGGCTCAGCAGCACAGGGTCACTTGCTGGGGCCCAAGGTGAGACTCAGCATCAGCCGAGAGACACCCACCTTCCAGCAGCCCCTCCCTGCACCCCCAGGGCACCGTCCCTTGCTAGGACAGAGTTCCATGGCCACTTCCCCTTCTCTGGGGAGGGCCTCAACTCTCAGTGGCATGTATGAGGACCCCCAAGCTCGGCACCTCACACTCCCAGCTTGGGTCAGCAGAGGCCAGAGGCCAGAAAGGATGATGTCAGAAAGGACTCAGGGCAGCTCTGCCTCTGCTCAGTCATCCTGGCTGTGACCTTGGCCAGCCCGTTCCTCCTTTGAAAGGCTGGAGTCACATGGCCCTGCCAGCCTCATGGGGACAGTCTGCGCAGCACAGGCCTACCTAAGCACCCTCCAGCATCACGGTGGCCCAGACCCAGGTCATGACGCCCTTGCCCCACATCCCCAGGAAGAGCCTGAGAGGCTGTGGGAGGGGACCGAGGGAGCAGGGATCAGCTATCACAGTTGAGACCAAGACCCACCTGGAAGGGAGCTGTTGAGTCGGAGCGCCGGGCAGGTTGCTGGGAGGAGGCAGAGGGTGGGCATGAGTAGGGCATGGCCCTGGCGTCCCCAAGTCTGGCAGAACCACCAGGGGAGAAGCTGCTTTGAGGATGTGCCCTGACCTCTCCTGTGGTCCATGAATGGGTCTGGGCTGCTTGCCATCTGCCCACCCACTCTCTGGCCTCAAGGCCTGTGGTCCTCACACCTCTGGGCCAGGGAGGGGTCCTGCCCCCTCTGGGATCTCAGTGAGCAGGTGCTTTCCACCTGCCTCTGTGGGAGACAGAGCCCAGCAAGGCCCAGGGCCAAAGCGGGGGGTCCCACTGGCCATTGTACACTGAGAAGGCACTGGTCACCCAGCATGTCCCTGGCAACAGAGAAGAGGATGCCAGGAATTCAGGCAGGCTCAGGGACATGTGTGGGCCTGGGGGCTAGGACATGAGCTGATCCCACTACCAGGCACAGCAGGTGCTCGGAGGTGTCCACAGGTGGAGGAGGCAGGAACCTGCACCTGCCGCGCGAGGAGTCACTCTTCCCTCACGTGGGAGGGGGGTGCCAAGCCACGGCGCTGGGGACCCATCCTCAAGGCATTCAAGCTGAAACCAGGAGACCCCATGGCATGACCACCCAGGGGAAGCTGGGGAGATTGGCTGGAGACCTTCTGCTCCGAGCTCAGTGGTTGTGCAAAAAAACTCGCAGGACATACGAAACGGCCAGCACTGGGCCTTGCCAGTGGAGGACCCTGGGGCGATCAAGACTATGTCCCTGTCCTTGGAGCTCCAGGCAGGGCCAGCCCGAGACTCTCCTGGTCATCTTGGACCACCATGACCCCACTCGTGTTTGTGGCCCGCACTGGGGGCTCTGCTGGGTGTTGCCCAGCACCTCCCAGGCAGGCATGGAAGTTCTCGCCAGGTCTTGGCATCTGTCAGTGAAAGGGCTGCAGTGGGACCCCTGGTCCCAGGGCCTGTGGGAATGTCTGTACGGTGTGGCCTCAGCTGTGGAAATGGCCCTTAGCATCTAAAATGGAGGGTCTCACATGCACTTCCTGTGTCCCTCTGTCAGTGCTGGGCCATCTGCGGGCGTGAACAGTGGCCGCACAGGCTAGACAGACCCCAAGCTCACCTTTCTCCATGGCTCCCACCCTGACAAGCTGGGTGGCCCCACAGGTCTGAGGTCTATGCTGACTGGGTCTGGGCCTGGCTGGGTCTGAGGCTGGTTGGGCCTGGTTGAGTTTGGGGTCTAGCTAGGTCTGGGGTCTGGCTGGCTCTGTACTAGCTGGGTCTGGGCCTGACTGCATCTGGGCCTGGCTGGATCTGGGGACTGGTTAGGTCTGGGGTCTGGCTGTGTCTGGGTCTGGTTGTGTCTGGCTGGGTCTGGGATCTGGCTGGGCCTATACTAGCTGGGTCTGGGCACAGCTGGGTCTAGGATCTGGCTATATCTGAGCTTGGCTCTGTCTGGCTGGGTCTGAGGTCTGGCTGGGTCTGGGGTCTGTCTGGATCTGAGGACTGGCTGGGTCTGGAGTCTGGATATGTCTGGGCTTGGCTGTGACTGGCTGGGCTGGTGGCCTGGCTGGGTCTGGGATCTGACTGGGTCTGTGCTACTTGGGTCTGGACTGGCTGGGCCTGGGGTCCTGGTGTCCACTCACCTGTACGGCCTGTGGCAGATACTGCCTCGCTCTCGCCTGCTCTGTAAATGGCTGAGACCAGGACCCTGTACTTGGTGGCCGCCTGCAGGTTGGACAGCGTTGCGTGGCTCCTGGATCCTGGCAGGGAGACCTGGGGGTGGGGCGTGGTCTCCTGACCTGACTCCTGGACGTCTTTGTTCACCTGCCCACTCAGCTTCCTCCATCTGTCCCACCATAGCACACCAGGAGGACCATGTGGGTGGCCGCCCCATTCCCACCGAGACTCACCAAATTCTCAGGCCCCGAGCCCGAGGCAGGTGCATAGGTGATCCGGTAGTGCAGCACGTGGCTACTGGGGGGCGTCCAACTGATCCGCAGGCTGTTAGGGGTCTCTGAGGCCAGGGCCAGGCTGGAGGGGGGGCTCCTGATCACCGTGGCTGGGCGAGAGCGGGGTTGCAGGGCTCAGGGCCCTCCAGAGGGGCCTCTCTGCAGCCGGGGACCAGCCCATTGACCACTCCCTGGCTATACCTTGCCTGATGCCCACACCATGCCCCTTGCCAGGTCCCCAGAGCACAGCATTACCCACCATACCCCGCCAAGTCCCCACACCTCGCCATGCTCACACCACACTTCCCCACGCCTGCTGCCTGGGCTGCCTCTGCAACAGACTGTCACCACACCAAGTGATTCAGACCCTTGGCCACTGATGAACACCTGCCCCCTTGTGGACTCAAGGAGGCCCTGCAGGACCCAGCGGTCAGGAGCTTGCTGATGTGATTTGGGGTCCCCTCTGGGCTGTTCCTGCTACACAATCAGTGAAGGGGGAAAGGAAGGGCCACCTACCGGGGCTGTAGCAGAGGGATACAGGGTTGCTGCGGGTGCCATCCCTGTAGTAGGCCAGGATAGTGATCTCGTACTCTGCATGCCTCCCCAGGCCTGGCAGGACGGCTGTGCCCAGGCTCCCCGGGACAGAGATCTGAGGGAGGAGTGCCAGGCGTCAACTGGCACCACAGGGTTCTCACGATGGGGCCAGGGCAGGAGGTGTCCATGCAACACAGGACAAGGGAACCCACAGGGCTTGGCGCCCTGGGCCTGACCTTGGGGGCTGGACCCGGGCCTCCTCTGAAGGACAAGCCCACTACTGCCCACCTCATGCGCCTTCCCCTCTCCCAGGGGCGTCCACTTGATCTGGTAAACCAGCACACCGGACAAGGCTGGGGCCACCCATGCCAGCCGGACTGCATCCCCTGGCAGCTCCGTCACCGACAGCTGGATGGGGTTGGGGGCTTTCCCTGGAAGACGCATGTGGAGATGGGGGCAAGGGCTGCAGGCCTGAGTCGTGGCACCTCAGACCAGGCAGCCACACCCAGGTGCATCCCAAGGGCCTGTCTCACCCTCAAGGGGCCTACGTCCTATCTGTCACAATGTCCAGGTGCTGTCCTGCCTCGGCCTAGCACAGATGCCCAATGCACTTGTGATCTGAACTACTCCACAGGGCAGGACAGCACCCCCCCACAGCGACTGCTGGACCCTAGCCCCTGCCTCTCCCCACTCACTCGTGGTCACACGGCCAGTCAACGTGGAAGAGCTGCCCCCAGGGTAGAGGAAGGTGATGCGGACAGTGTAGGTGGTGGAAGAAGAGAGGTGGCTCAGCGTGGCCGAGGTGGCATTCCCAGGGGCCTCCAACTGCAGGGGGACACAGGCAGGCTCCTCATGTGCCTGGAGCCCCTGCTATGAGGGAGACCCAGGCGTAGGACCTGCGTCGGAACCACCCCAGGAACCCCCAGGATGAGGAAGACAGATGTGTGCTGGAAGATGAGGTCAAGCAGACCAAAAGAGGTATTGGCAGGGTGTCCCTCCCAGTTGCCACGTTGGCCTCCACATCAGATGTCCTGCAACCCCCTGCGGCTGTCATAGAATATCTGGTTCTTTGAGTCCCCTCTATCTGCTCACCCACCCCACGCCTGCCAGAGTGTGTCCTGTGGTCTCCATGAGAGCGCTTGTGCTAGGTTCCCTGTGGTGCCCGTGTGGGTGCTGGGTCCCCCCAAGATGCTGAGTCCCCTGTGATCCCCATGTGGGCACTGGGTACCCCCACAGGCTCTCAAGAGACTCAGGCCTCAGATTGGGTCTGAACTCACCTGCCCCGAGTGGCTGCCCACGCTGGAGACATAGGTAATCCTGACCAGGTGTACAGGCCTCAGAGTGCCCTCCCAGGACACACGCACTGAGTCGTGGCTCACGTCTGAGAAGCCCAGGTGTCGTGGGGGCACCAAGGTGGCTGCAGAGCAGGGCAAGGCCTGGGGCTAGATGCCATCCAGCGAGGGCAGGGCGGGTCTCCCAAGGGCCCTTGTCCCCACCTGTGCAGGGTTTGGGGGTGCAAGGGGGCACCTGTGGGGGCAGACAGCCTGGGGTGGGCACTCACGGGTCCTGGCATGGATACCACGGGCCTCACTGGCCTCGGGGCCTCGTAGGCTGCACACTGAGACCTCATAGTCCCGGCCAGGCTCCAGGCCATCCAGCAACACCTCGGGCTGTGCCACCCGCACCTGCAGGGACAGGGCATGGTGGTGGGGCCCACATCTGCCCTCCATCCTCCTCCAGTTCCCCTCCTCAATCCCCTCTTCCCTTCACCCTCCCTCCCCCATCAATCCCCTCCCCCTTGCGTCCCTCCTCTCCTCGCCCCTTCCCACATCAACGCCCTCCCCCCATGAACCCCTTCTCCCCATTTGGTCCCCTCCCCTCTTCACCTTCCTCCCCTCTTCACCTCCTCCTTAACCTCTCCCCCATCAATCACCTCCCCCCATGAGCTCCTTTCCCCATTTGATCCCCTCTCCTCCTCACCTCCCTCCCCTCCCTCTCCTCCCTCTCAACTCCTCCCCCATCAATCCTCTCCCCCCACCCCGTGAGCACCTTCCCCCATTTGGTCTACTTCCCCCCTCCCCTGCCTCCCTTCTTCCCCTCCCTTCCACCCCCATCAACCCCCTCCCTCTGTGAGCCCCTTTCCCCCATTTGATCCCCTCTCCTCCTCACCTCCCTACCCTAACCCTAACCTTCACCCCCTCCCCCATCAGCCCCCTCCTCTTGTGAGCCCCTTCCTCCCATTTGGTCCCCTCCTTACCTTCCTCCCCCTTCACCTCCCTCTTCTCCTCCTCACTCCCTCCCCCATCAATCCCCTTCCCCTGTGAGCCCCTTCCCCCATTTGGTCCCCTCCCCTCCTCACCTTCCTCCCCTCCTCCCCTCCCTCCCCTCCCTCCCCTCCTCCTCATCCCACACATCAATCCTCTCCCCCTGAGAGCCCCTTCCCCCATTTGGTCTCCTCCCCTCCTCACCTCCCTCCCCTCCTCCTCGCCCTTGGGGGAGGTGGGCCAGCATCGCACCAGGTAGTGGGTAGCCCCAGCCGAGGGTTGCCAGGTGAGGTGGAGGGTTCTGGGGGTCACTGTGGCCAGGGTCAGTGCCTGAGGCGGGGGCAGAGGTGCTGTGTAGGGGGCAAGGGCAACCTTAGGAATGAGGCCCAGCAGAAATCATACCCTGGGTGCCCATTCCAAGCTCTGAGCCGTCCTACCCCCATCTACCTGTGGTGACCAGGCCCCGCAGTCCCTCTCCCACCCCAGCCTCGTAAACAGGGAAAACGGAGACCAGGTACTCCGTGCTGGAGGTCAGGTTGTGGAGCTCTGCGGACGAGGCGGGCCCCTCTACCACCACCTGAAACAGAGGAGGGAGGACAGAGCCTGGGAGTGGGGCTCCGGGGACAGGGTATAGGGCAGGGACTCTATCACCAAGGGTGTGACCTGGGGGCTGCGAAGCCATGTGGGGTGGAGAGGCCAGGCCATGCTCACCTCACTGGGGGCACCACCTTGGGACGCCTGCCACACAATCAGATACTTGAGGGGTGGCTGGTGGGCGGGGATCCAGGAAAGGTGGATGCTGGTGGCTGTCACCTGCCCCAGGACCAGGCTTGTGGGGGCAGGGAGGGTGGCCAGGGCTGGAGCTGCCATTGCCGGGGTGTCTGGGAGTGGGAAGAGCAGGTGGTCAGCAGCCCCAGAGGACAGCTGACGTGAGTAGCTCCACTGGCTCCCCCTGGTGGCCAGTTATGGGCCACTCCGTGGACAGGTAGGGGTTGCTGCAGACTCCTCAGAACCTTGAGAAACAGCGTTGTTTGCCACATGGGAGCCACGGCATCTCCCCAATCTCCACCCAAAGCAGCCAGGCCAGCCTGTGGGGTTGTATTCTGCATGGACCATCCGCCCCTCACCTGGAGCCCGCGGTGGACCCCTGCCTTGGAGTCTCTGGCAGAGAAGGCGGCTGACCAAGCCAGCCAGCGTACCCAGCTGGGGGAAGTCCTGCACATTGTGGACAGTGATATCCCTTGGCGGAGATGCCAGGAGCCTCAGCTCAGTTTCATCCGCATTCTTCACACCTGCTCGTGGAGAAGGAGGGAGATGAAACGAGTTCCGCCTGCCCTGCTCCATCCCACTCACAGGACCACCGCAGGAGGGAAGGGGGCAGTCCAAGACCCCACAGGGACCCCAGTGAGAAGTAGCAGCTGGGCCATCCTGTGATGGCGTGAGGGTCTCCGAGGAGGCTGGCTGGGGGGAAGATCCGTGAGCTCTACCTGCGAGGTCAGCAGTTGTGGCCATGTGGAGTGGTTCGGGCAGCAGGCACCCGCTGACCCACCCACACACTTGTGCCTGGCTGGGCCCTCCTGAGGGACTAGGGGCATCAGGAGTGTCTTTGTTCCCAGAACCCCTCCCTCAAAATCTGCACTTTCTTTCCACAGGGCAGACTTGGTAATTAACCAAGAAATCCCGGTCCTGGAGGGCGTGAGGATGCTCCTCCCAGGCAGCAGGTGGGAGTTGCCAGGTGCAGGGACGCTGGAAGGACCAGCTCCAGGTCTGCAGGGTGAATTCACACACTTGGAGGGGGTGGCACTGCCAGGACAGAGGGCGTGGTGGGGGGTTCTACAGACAGCACCAAAAACCAGAGACATGAGACACGGCAGGGAGCAGCCACGCCGGCCCGCCCACCTGCACTTCTGCGGCATCTGGTGCATGCAGGGTCCAGGATCTTGTTTGACCCTGCAGGGGAGGGAGTTGGCCTCCCATGCCCTGGACACGGAAGCCACACTAGAGGCCAAGGGCCACTGTGTCCCCCAGCTGCAAGGGGGAGGCCAGGTGCCAGCTCCCACCAGCGGCAGAGTTCATCCGTGTGAGAACTCCCAGTCAGAACGAGGCGAGGCGCTCACCCACAGCAAAGACATCCACACCCAGGTCCTGGAGCACCCGGGCCGCGGGGTGCACATCGTCCTGGGACTTCCCGTCTGTTACCAGAACCACCAGCTTAGCTGCCGCCTGACGCAGGCCCGCTGAGGGCTGCAGGTTCCGTCCAAGCACATGGGCCAGGGCCAGGCCTTAGGGATAGCGGGGACAGAGTGACAGGTGGATGCCACGTCCCTCTTCTAGCCTCTCAGTCCACCATGCCAGTCCTGCCCTTGCAGGCTGGGGACACCAGAGAGCAGGGCCCCTCCTCCCCTTCCCTCGCTAGGCACCAGGTGGTTGCCCCGGGACAGCAAGCCCCAGGGAAGGGGCAGGAGGGCCAGGATCCACCTGCAAGCTGAGCTCCCAGTTGGGAGGGCGTGGACCCAGCCAGAGGCCATGATCAGCAGGAGAAACCCCCCACTTTCAGGCCCACAGAGCCCACGTTTTGCCAAAGATAAACAAGGGGGCAATGCTGCCTTTTACAAAGGTGGGGGTTGGGCTCAGTGTCCACACCACCCGGAGTTCCATTTGCACACAAGATCTCAGGGGCCGTGGAGGCAGCAAGTGGAGTTGGGGCGGGGTCTTGCGGCAGCGGAGCGGTGGGGGGGTGGGCCCTTAGGGCAGGGGGCGAAGCTTTGGGGCAACGGGTCAGGGCCTTGGAAAGGCGGGGAAAGGCCTTGGGCAGCGGGGGCATGAGGCGGTGGACGCGGCGGGGCCCGGCCTTGGCGGAGATGGAGGAGGACTTTGGGGCAGTAGGGTGGGGCTTGAGGCAGCGGGCGGGGCGCGGTCTAACAGATCCTCTTCCGCACCTGTGAACGTGTTCCCTCCCCTGTAGCGGAGGCTGCGCATGGCGGCCAGCACCTGCTCCTTGGAGCTGAAGGAGTTCAGGTCCCACTCCGTCTGGGGATCTCCGCTGTACTGAGTCAGGCCTGGGGGCACGGGCGTGACCGCCAGGCTAAGTTTCCAGGGCTGTGGCGCCAAGACCGCAAGGCTGCACACGTCCCGCGGGGTCCCTGGCCATGGCGGCCCCATCCAAGGGGAGGATGCTTATAGAATGAGGCCTTCACTCAGAGTGGTCACTGGAATACCCCCAGCGGGGCAGCCGTCCCATTCGCCTAGGAGGGGGCTCTGGCAGGTGCGGGGAAGCTGGGGGGTGCTGGTCCAGGCTGTCCTGGTCAGCGGAGTCCCTCCTTCCTGTGTGCTGTCCCCCTTGGCTCCTCCTACTTCCTTCAGGGATCAGGGTAGGGACTGTGAGCCACCCCGGGTTGGGGTGTGAGCAGCACCCACCTACTTGGACTTTGTCTGGCCCAATTTCAAAGGGCTCAATGAGGCTGGCCAGGAAATCCTTGACCTGCTGGAAGTGACTGTGGCCGATACTCCAGGACCCATCCACCAGGAAAACCATGTCGGCGGCCATGGGGGGCAGGCAGCGGAACTGGGGGCCAGCTGGAGGGTGCACAGAAGTGAGGAACTGGGCAAGACCCATTGCTGGCCAAGACTTGCGGCTACCCTGGGCCCAGCTCCAACCTCCAGTCACCTCCTGGGGCTCCAGCCCTGAGAGCATGGCAGGCAGGGCCAAGTCTGGGAGCAGGGACACCCAGAAAGCCCCACACAGACCCTGGTCCAGCCAGCACTAATGGTGGGACAGCCTGGTAGCCTTGGCTGGCCACAGCTCGTGACTGTCTACAAGGGGTCCACCTTCCCCATGAGCCAGCAGGTCTCCACACAGCCTCCAGACCTCAGGCCCAGATACCCGTGGGAGCTGATGGGGGTTGGGGGCACTGTGGACAGCCTGGGTGGAGCCCCTGTGAGAACTGTCCTTGACCAGCTCTGGGCTGAGGCCTTGCTGACGTGAGGACCCTGGGTTTGGAGAGGAAGTGGGGGGCTTGGCCTGGGGTTCTCCAAGGTTTGCACAGACTGTGCCAGAGCCTGGGTCAGGCCCCGGGGACACTCCTGGGGTCAGCACTGTGATGCCATCACAGGTGAGATCCCAGTCTAATGGGAGAGCAAAGCCCGCCCTTTCGGCCCTGCATGAGTGAGGACCCCATCCTGGTAGGGCCCAAGTCCAAGGGAGACACATCAGGAAGACCCCAGAGGAGAGGGACATGCCCACGTCTGAGGAGAGAGATACTGCTTCATCTTCAGCTTTGCGGGGAGGTCAAGTCCTCCCTTTGGAAACCCACGTGTGATGGAGGAGATGACGTTATGAATGTCCCGGTTCTGTGGGAAGCACAGGCCCGCCCACAGGACCTCCTGGGCAGCCCTGGATCATCCCACCCAAGCCCTGCCTCTCACCCAGCTTCTCCTCTCTCATGGAGTGGCTCTGACTCTCCAGGTCTGGGGGTGGCTGAGGAGAGGGGCCTTTACCCCAGGGCCTCTGGACAGGCTCTCTGCTCACAGTGCTTCTGACCCTCTCTGCTCACAAGGGGTAGGGAGACAGTCATCACCTCTCACTTCCTGGGCTGGGGCCTTCAAGGGTGTTAGAGGTAGTGGGACCACACACTCCAGGGTGTCAGCAAGTGTAGGCTAAAGCTGGAGAGTGTGTGGTCAGACACAAGGAAGAACTTCCTGGCCCCATGTGAGAAATGTGAGAAGCTGCAGGTCACCCCTGCCCCCAGGAAACTTACTCTCACTCCACGTTGACCCACCAGGAATGGGCAGGTCCTGGTTTGGCGTGAAGGCAACTTGGGGTTCTGAAGTCTGCTTCGGGTCTGGGCTCTCCATGAGGGAGGGGGTGGGCTCTAGGGCCGCCCCTAGGGGCCTCCCACTGCTCCTGGCCAGGAGGTTGCTCTTCAGACCCTCAACTAAAGAGATAGAGAGCTGTGAGAACCCACCCTGGGGGGCAGGGGCAGAGGCCAGGGACACCCCCAAGAGCATAGCCCTGGCCCGGCTGTCATCCAGTGTGTCACCCCCCACCGGGGTTGAGCCAGCAAAGCGGGCAGTAAGTGGACTTACTCACGAACTCCCTCTGGGCCAGCAGGACACGTCCAGCGCCTGTGAGCTCAAAGATCTGCACACTGTAGCCCTTGGAGGGGCTCAGGCCCCCCACCGTAGCCTTGGGGGTCTTGGTGGTCAGCATGACCTCCTGCTCTGAGTCCCCTGGTGGGGGAGGAGGAGCTGTAGAGGCCACCAGGCAGGTGCACACATGTGCCCCTGCCAGCTCCTCCTCCCCCCAGGTCCTCCCCGAGGCCGAGGAGGGAGGCAGGGACAGGTCTGATGGGGAGATCTGCACTCCTGGTAGGACTGAGAGAGACGGCATCTGATGTCACTTTCAAACTTCCCCGGAACTGGTCACAGGACGAGAGCCCTTAAGCCCTCAGGGTGCTTGGCTGTGAGAGCCCCACCACCTCACAGGCTCAAGGTACAGAGAGGGGGCTGCCCAGGGAGAGGGCGGGAATGCGAGGGACTGGGTCCAAGCAGGAAGAGCTAGGGCCAGGCCCCACCTGCTGCCAGCCCCCACCCGTTGCCAGCCCCCACCCGTGGCTGCACAGTGCACCTGCCCGGAGTGCCTTCCACCTGGAGATCCCACAGATCTAAATTAGGGCTGGATCTCAAGTATTAAAGACAA
The DNA here is from genome assembly GCA_027257055.1 of Cephalopachus bancanus. Classification (NCBI taxonomy): domain Eukaryota; kingdom Metazoa; phylum Chordata; class Mammalia; order Primates; family Tarsiidae; genus Cephalopachus; species Cephalopachus bancanus. The sequence continues at coordinate 3,693,989 of JAPVLO010000007.1, forward strand.
ACAATTTCAAAGGATGCAGTCATTCTCAGAGGGCAAGAAGAAACAACCTTGAAACAGAGCCCAGAAGGCAGTGCTCAGACTTAGTGAGGCACTTTAAGCACATGGGGCTTCTTTGGGTCTCAAATGCCAGACGGGGAGAAAAGGAGAAAGGACCTGGAAAGAGGTGACCCAGGTCCTCCTGGTATGAAAGGCATTGCCCTTGTTCCTGCACCCAATCTGTTGGGGAGTGATGCAGCCGGGTGGAACCCCTGCACTTGATCGAGCAAGTGGGTTATGCAGGAGTCACTGAATCAGCATTTCTGTTGTTGTTACCATTAATAACATTTTTCTTTTCTTTTCTTTTCTTTTTGGAGACAAGGTCTCACTGTGTCACGCAGGCTGGAGAAGCACAACCATAGCTCACTGCAGCCTCAACCTCCTGAGATCAAGTGATCCTCCAGACTCAGCCCCCCAAGTAACTGGGACTACAGGTGTGCACCACACACCTGGCTATTTTATTTTTTTTGGAGAGACGGGGTCTCATCATGTTGTCCCAGCTGATCTCAAACTACTAGGTTCAATCGATCCTCCTGCCTTGGCCTCCCAAAGTGCTGGAGTTGCAAGTGTGAGCCACCATGCCCAGCCAATAGCTAACTTTCATTGAGCATTTGCTGTGCCTGGCACCATCCTAAACGCTTCACCAGCATCAAGCCAAATAATCTTCACAGTGTCATCAGACCTATTTTATAGATGGGAAAACTGAGGCTCTGAGGACCAGCCACACAGCTACTCAGTGGCAGAGTCGACATTTGAACCCAGGTCCATGATATTCCTGAGCCCACCTGCCCAAATGTGTGATTAGCAAGCAGGTAACAGCAGGTGACTGGCTCAGCACTGTCCTAATAGGGGGGCTGGGCACAGGCCCTTACCTGCCACAGGTGTCACCTGTACCAGGTAGCCAAGGGTGCACCCCTCTGACTCCGTCCACTTCATCTGCAGCCGGTCCTCAGTCAGCACTGACAGTCTCAGGCGGCTGCCCACTAAAAACAAAATGGGTGGTCGGGACCAAGCCCTGGGGTCAGCCAGCCTCTTCCTACACCCAACCAGCCTGGGTCTCCCAAGGGTCTGAGGGGCCACAGTCCCACCCTGGGGGTCTCTGAAGGTTCCGGAACACAACCCCAGACTGAGAGCCTGAGGGGACTCTGCCCTCTTGGGGGGAATCTTGGGAAGATGAGCCCCACCTGGGTCGGGAAGAAATTGGCCCCTAGGGCCCAGTACCAGGACCACTCTGGAAGTTTCCAGGCGAAGGACCCTAGAACCACCTGGGGAGGTCCCACCTGGCTCCTTCGGTGTCCCCCACCCCGAACCCACAGTCACTGCCCACCGCCTGGCCCTGGCAGTTAGCCCAGGTTTCCTGGCCTGAGTTTGGGTTGCAGGAGGGGCAGCTGTGCAGCTGCAGACCCCTCAGCTGCCAAGGTTGTCCTAGGTTGACACACCCCTTGACGGAGAGTCGGGCTGCAGAATCCCAAATTGGAAGTGTGGGTGTGTGGCGTCATGTGCATGTGTCCACACCATGCATGTGTGTGCGACTGTGCCTGGTCTGTGCCACCTGTGCCTCATGGTGGTCTGCCTCCTGTGGTGGGGGATGGGTGCCCACGCCATCTGGGAGGAGGAGGGGGTGGTGGGCTGGCCAACCTCCCTGGCTCTGAGGCTTCCGGGCTCTGTAGGGGGCAGCTAATTTTGGAAATGGGAACAGAGATGGGCTTCTTCAGACCAGCCCGCTGGGAGCTGTGTTCAGGGAGGGCAGAGGCTGGGGGCACCGAGCCGGACACAGGGACCCATTCAGAGTGGGAGGCAGCTGGCCAGTCCCCAGATGGGCTGCTGCCTGGGAGCATCGCACTGAAAGGCAGGAATGTGCAGGATGCGGGGCCTGCAGCCAGCTGTGAGCAGGACCCGTCTGCCGTGAAGAGCCCTCTGTCTTCACTCTGCCCCCGATTATGGGGTGACACATGGCTCCCTTCTGGGGATGACCCACTGAGGCCTTGGTGGGGCCCAGGAGGACAGCGGGGTGTGGGAAGGGCCTCCCAGGAGCAGGCTCTCAGCCCAGACCATGGCCCACCTCGCCATGCCCCACTATCCCATGGGGACTTCATGTCCCCAACCCTTCCGGGGACTCGATAGAGCCCAGGGGCCTCGTGAGGGGCCTAGGTGGGGTGGAGCCACACATGGGCCATCTCCCCACCCAAAGCTGCCTTGTGGATTCACTTAGCAATTTGGCTCAAGCTGATACGGAGGCTTCCTCCCAGCTGGCACCTCGGCCCACGTGGGCCCCACATCAGTGTTCCCTTGTCCAAGCCAGGGCAACGAGGACCCGCCACACGATGGCCTTCACCCTGCCTGCAGAGTCTAAGGAGGTGCCACACTGTGAAGAACAGTGGGACACCAGGAGGCAGCAGTGGATGTGCCACTCACACATAGTGGCCAGAAGAGGCCCTATCACACCGTCAGGTTCCCTGCTGTCCTGAGACACCGCGCTGCACTGCGAGGGGTGGCTGCTTCATGCCTGCTCACCCATAGAGCCCACACATTGCCCTGTGGCTGCCGGATGTGCTGGGCCCTGAGAGTGCAGAGGGCTGGGTAGGCCAGCCCAGGAAGCAGGCTCCAGTGACCCAGCCTCAAGGACCAACACAGAAACTCACCTCCAGATCCAGCCACCATTCTCCATGGGCAGAAGGGAGCCTCCTGGCACAGAGACCTTTGCCCCCAACCTGGGAGGTGCAGTGAGGGCCCTGCAGGAAAACTACTTAGCTGCCCTGACAGGAAGTGGCCAGGTTGAAGCGCCCTTCGTGGACATGGTCGCCCAAAGATGCACCAGAGAAGGAAACCTGGTGTGAGCACGAATGCTGGGGCCTAGGTAAGACTGGGTGTGACCCATGGGCTTTCAAACCAGCTGCTGAGCCAGGCAGTGCCCGGGACTGTGTGTGGCCGGGCAGGTGGGGAGATGAGGGCGCTCCGCCTCTCACCCAGGTTGGTGGTCTTGAAAATGGAACACCGAGAAGGTGTCTGTGGAATAACTGGGCAAAACACTCACACAATAGAGAATTTAGTGCGCAGTATCACCATTAAAAACAACAACAACAACAGAAAACACACAAAAGTGTCGAGTTGCAGCTGAAAGGTTGCAAGGCAGAGGCTAGGCTGAGAACTGAGATGAGGCCTGAGGGCACAGCGGCCCCTGCCGGCACATCTGTCATCAGAACTGCCTTGAGCCCAGTGGGTGGAATGGGAATGCCAGGCGTGGGCTCGTCTGCTGTGGGCTCTGCTGGCAGGCATGGCCTGGGCAGGCCAGGGAGTCCATGTCCTTACCTTGTCTCTGTCCATGTCCCAAGGCAGCACCCAGCCACAGCCAAAGCCAGAAGCCAAGGTGCGGGGGAATGCGGAGACTCATGGCACCTGCCCTGTGGAAAGGCCATGCCTGCAGCGCCCGCCCTCAAACCATTCAACCACCACCCCGGGGCTACAGAGCTGGGGTTTCCCCATCCATGCCCTCCGGGGTCATGGGGAAGCCCCATGGGGGGCACCCACATACATGTGTGGGGCCCAGAAGACTGCGGCCCATCATCCAGGGGATGTTGCACCCCCAGCTGCCCAAGGCTCAAGGAGGTGCACACAGGGGATGCACACAGCAGGGGACTGCTCAGAAATGGCAGAACCTTGAGCTCCCAGCCACACCACACCCCATGCAGATGGTGCTGGGACAGGCATGTCACCAGGCTCCTGCTCTAGGGGTCCTCAGGCTGTGAAGACTGCAGTCATGCATGTGATCGTCTGACATGTGTGGAGTCCCTGCAGGCCCAGCTTCACCCTGGAGGCAGGAGGACCCTCTGAGACCTATCCTGGTGAGCGAGAGCAGCCTGGGTGGGAGTGGGCGGGTCTGGGGGCTTCAGCCAGGGGCACAGGGTATGTGTGCCATGGGCAGGACAGTTCTGAGGCCCAGGCAAGGGCAGAGCCTGGTCCACAGTGGGTGTCTGCCTGCTGGAAGGGGCTGGAGGTCAGATCTGGGAATTTCTGAGGAGCAGCTGAGGGGGACACAGGTCAGGGGACCCAGGGACCCATGCCCAGAGGCGCCACTTGGTGAGGTGGGGGTGGGGGGAAAAAGCCATGTGCCCAGGGCTGAGGGAGAGACATGCGGCTGGCCTCCACTCTGGGTCTCCATGGCCTGCGCTGGCTCATATGCCTTCAGGAGGTGGCAGGGTGTCCCCAGCTGGGTCATACCCCTCTGTGCCAAGCCACATGGTGGGGCTCTGGGTCCTTTGTGACCCAGTGGCCCCCAGCCCCACCCAGCCAAAGCAACCCCCCCATGCATGACCCTCCAGGGTGCAATAAGTAGTGTCCCGTCAGGGAACTAGCCCCTCCCCAAGGGCAAGGCATCACCAGTGGGAAGACCACAGCTGGCACACCTGTGTTGGTACCCCCCAGGAGTTCAATCACGGACCCCTGGTTGGCCATGAGGCCCAGGCAGACAAGGTGCAACCTAATCACAAAGGTGCCCAGAGGACAGCCCCGAGTGCCCCTCCCCCCAGTCCCTAGACCCTCCCAACCTTCCCATCCATAAACCTGCCTGACTCAGTGGGCATGGCCCAGGGCCACAGGCTTGAACACCAGGTCTCTCTGCTAGAGCAATGACCACCTCCTCACCCAGAGATCCCCAGAGGGCTTGTTGTGCCTGTCCTCCCACTGCACCTGGCTGCAGCCTGCTGCCCCTCCCACCCCAGGCATCTGGTCCTGCCTGGCTCCCAACCCAGTCCTTCTGAAGGTCACAGTCATCCTCAGATCACAGACATGAGGGATCCCATGGTGGCCCCCTCATCCACTGGCCCCAGGATCACAGGCATCACCAACCTCCTGTTCCCAGGACAGTGTCCCTCACTCCCCGGGCGCTGGTCCTCTCCTGTCCTGCTGAGGCCACAGGGAGGCTGGAGCTTATGAGAGTCCCTTGGCCCGCCCCCATGCCCCTTCCCTTCCACCCCCTCCCCTCCACTTCCCTCTCCTCCTTGCTTCCTGCCGTCTGGGGCGTCTCTCCAAGAATCAGGGGCAAAGAGATCCCAGATGAAAGACGCCCCACTCCAAGGGAGCAGAGAAGCCAGAACAGGATAGGCCATACGCCTCTCCGGCTCAGTCCCAGAGGGTCTGGCCCACAGAGAGGAGCTCACAGGGAAGGCCACGCAGATGTAAAGGCCGCCATGGGTGCCGGACTTCAGGGAACTCTGGCAGCCCATTTGGAGGCACAGGCTGGAGCAGCACCGGATCCCAATGTGGCCGCCAGGGGAAGCGCCACACCAGAATCCACCCTGCTCCCCCTCCAGATATCCTGGACCCCCAGACCCAGGCAGGACTCCCCAGGCCTCAGGCCCATGCCCACACTGCCCCTACCCAGATGCTCCATCCACTTTTCTAACACCCCTCTGCCCTCAGAGAAGCCCTCTCAGCTCACCCTGACAGCCCCCTGTATTCCCTGAAGACTGACTCTAGTGAACAGAGCTTTGGCAGGTGACCGGGCCAGAAAACAGGCCCTTGACCTGGCTGAACCCCATGGGGCTCTGGACCTAGACCAGTCAGACACTGGCCCACTCCCACCCCACCCCTGCTGCAACCTCAGTCAGCCCAGGTCCCCCAAAGTCTCTGTCCTAGCTGGACCCATGGCCCTACTTCACCCAGGCTCCTCCCATCATGGCCACCCTGACTCCAGGACCCTCCCACCAAGGCCATGCCCTGACTCCAGGACCCTCCCACCACAGGACCCACCTTGACCATAGACAGACACAGCCCATCACAGGCCAAGCCCTGACTCCAGGCCCCTCCCATGACAGGCCCCACCTGACACAGGTCCCTTCCACCAGAGGTCATGCCCTGCCCCCCAAAACAGGTTCCTTCCACCACAGGCCCCACCCTATTGATCCCACCCACCACAGACCAAGCCCTGACTCCGGCCCCTCCCTCCCATGGGTCCCCCTTGACACCAAGCCCGCCCTGACTCTACTCCACCCACCATAGGTCACACCCAATGCCAGGCCCCACCCTGACTCCAGGCCCCACCCTACCTGGTGCTGGCCCTGCCCAAGCAGTGGATCTGGGTCCAGCAGGAGCTGAGGTCTGCAGACCTCCCTGCTGGGCTGCCCTGGGAACAGAGAGGACTCTGTCCCCAGACCCCATCCCTGGAAACAGTAGACAGCCCATGTTCCACTGGGCCACAGCAATGCTTATGTCCACTGCAGCAACTGCTTGCTGGGACTCTGAGGTCCCCTTCTCCAAGCTGACTGCCCCTCCCCAGGGCTGCCCCTTACCCAGAACTGCCCTTGCAGGGGATGCCCGGAAGGTTGCACAGGGGCCCTGGCTGCTCTCAGCCAGTGACTGACCCATGCTGGGTGGAGCCACCTGGCCTCACAGCACAAAACCTGGTGCAACTTACGCTGGAGCTCACAGCAGGTGAAGCTGAGATGCTTCCCTGACACACCCTCTTGCAGGCCTGTCCAAGATCACCTGAACCCTGTCCCAGCCTCTGCTTTTAGGAATCTTGACCTAAGACCAAGCATCCCATGTGGGTCTACTTCAAGGATCCTGGAGGCTGGTCCCCAGACCCTGCCTCCTGCACTCAGGGAACAGCACAAGAGGGCTGGTACACTCCAAGCTTCCTGGGCTGCGGGAGGGCTTAGGCGGGGCCCACCAGTCCCTCCTGGCACGTGTCCTGCCCCAGCCCATCTCCTGGGCAGCTGAAGAGGAGCCCGAGGCAGGTGAGCACCCACAGAGCACCACGGCTAAAGTGAGGCCCGCTGGAGAGACCCTCGATCAGGAACTCCACAAGGGCATGCCCTGAAGCGCCCCTCAGCCCATGTAGCAGCACCGGGGTTGGGGCAGGCCTGAGGAGGGCCCCAGGTCACACTGAGGGGTGGGATGGGGCCAGGAGAGTGTCGTCCTCTCCCCACCAGGCACTGTGGCCCCACCCAGGTCCTCACCCCATAGGAACCCCTGGTGTGCCTGTGGCCCAGCGCAACAGCCCTCTCTGGGCAGTCCTAGCAATGGGGGGGATGGCCCCAGAGTCCTCAGGGAAGGTTCCTGTGCAGCCTCCCACCCTCCCGTGGCCGCAGTGCTCTGGAGATTGAGCCCCACCCTCCATTTTGCTGGATCATAACAGATCAGGGCCATCCTTCCCCAAGTGGCCCCACTGCTACCACCCCACTCAGATATGCATGGGGTGGCAGGCAATGGGGACTCACTGGATGGGGGACACCCACTGGGAGCAATTGACCAGGTGCAATGAGCAGAGGCCGGGGACAGCTTGGGATGCTTTAATGAAAACTGCAGAAAGGGCAGATGAAGGCCTTGAAGAGCATCCGCTGGCCAGGCTGGTGCCTTGGGAGTGGTCAGATAGCAGGGGCCAGCCCAAGGGGCAGTCAGAGCCTGGTAGGGCTGCAGGAGGCTAGGATCATGCCCTCACTGGTCCAGCAGCTCTAGCCTCAGCTCTAAAGCACTGCCCATAACAGAACCATCCCAGGGAGGCTGCCAGTCAGGCACCTGGCGCCGGAGCCTCCACGGGGCCTCTCCTGACCAGTCACCCTAAAGTTCGGGATGCAGCTGTGACTGAGGGCAAAGGCCATGACGCTGCAGCACCTTCCCACCACTCGCCTGAGGTGTGGTGCTTCAGGTCTCTGGGAGGCGAGCCCTTCTGAAGCCCAGGCTCAGTGCTGTCCCCACTCCCGGGGCTGCTGCCCAGCTCTCCAGGGTGCCCTGCCACCCCAACCCCCAGCCTCACTGGTCTCCCAGAGGGGCATGCCATGGCCACTCAGCCTCCTGCTGGGTCACTGCCTCCCTGAAGCCTGGCTCAGATGGGACACAGCCTGGACTCTCCAGGAGGTCCAGGTGAACAGTGGGCCTCTCCTAGGGTCCCCATGACACCCAGTGGTAGGGCAAGAGTGGGGAGGGAGACAGGCCCAGGTTCCCAGGGTATGCCACCTCTGCCTCCTCGGGGGCCCTTGGGGTCACCAGATGTCCTGCATGTTCCACGTGCTTTATTGGAATGTTGCTGGGTCAACACCCGTGTCCAGGCCCCCGCACGCCAGGAGGGCCCCACCCTGTCCCCATCAGCACCTGCAGAACAGAAGGCGCCAGCTCCTGCTGAGGGGTCTTGGTCACCACATGCAGGTGGGTGGAACACCCCCCCACATTGTCTTCTGTTCATTTTGCATCAAAAGGGCCTCCCTGGAGCACAGGAGCCACCCCCATCCCAACAGAACAAGGCCCCAGGACAGGCAGCTTCCTGAGCGGGAATAAGACCTGTTTCGTGATGTTAGAGTGCTGACGTGGAACAGGAATGTGGGACACCCCCACACACCTAGGACAGACTCCACCCTCCTCAGGTTACCTGTCCCAATGGGGTAACTTTGAGCCTCAAGTCCCAGCTCAAGAGAGACCCATCAGGCCTGATGAAGACCCTTCTCTAGCTCAGTCCTCAGTCCTCCAGAGCATGTGTCCTGTGCAGCCACTGCAGGCTCTCATCTGCCCTGTGGTTTCTCAGCATCTTGACCTCTGACCTCCAACACAATGACAGCAGACCAAGTCCCTCTGATTGCAGCCAGGGGCATGGGCACCCACACCTGGCCACCTAAGAGGAGGATGAGGCCCCAGGAGGGATCTCCTAAATCTAAGACCTGTCTCATTATGCAGGTGGCTGTGAATCCCTGAGGCAGGATGGGCACAAGAGCTGAGGGGTCCAGGACAAACCAGGACCCTGCAGATGGCAGCTGGGGAAGGGGCAGGCACACCACACAAAGCACACAGGCAGGGTCTGGTACATGCGCTGCAGGTCAAACCCAGGGTCACACAGAAAGGATGCAGGAAGTCACAGCACTGTCATTGTGTCCTACGGAGGGCAAGGTGGGCACGCCTTCAGGGGTGTGCCATCCAACAGGCTCAAGCCTGGTGGGCTCTGGGTGGTTAGTAACAGAGTAAGAGGATACTGGGTGGAGGACAGCTACATGCCAAACAGGTGGCGGGGCATGCCCAAGCACGGTGCGGACAGGCCTGCCTCACTGTCCCACGGAGAAGGGTGCTTGTGGCTTCAGAATCTGGTGCAGGGCCCTACACAGGTCTCCTCCTGGCCCTCCCCACCACCAGACTCCCAGGCATGTTCCTCACTTCCTCCAGGATGGCCACGTGCTGAGGAAGACTTGGTGTCAGGTTGAGCCTGGGCCCACAGAGTGCGTGCAGCCATCAGTAGGGGTCCGCTGGTAAGGCCAGGCTGGGTAGGGCACACATGGGAAGCCACTGGGGTACACAGGTTAGTCAGGTGAGTTCATGGCTCAGGCCTAGGAGCCATTGTGGGTTGGAGGGCGGCGGCAGTGTGAGCTATGGGTTGTTTCTGCGTTTCCACCTGACTCCAGGCCTATCCTCCAGGAGACGAGGGCCAGAGTGGACTCCACATTCAAGAGTACTCCCATGAGAAGGGGAGACTCTGGCAGCTGGCGCATAGCCCACAGCTGATCCTACCCCCAGGAGGCTACGGTCCCAAGGCTGTGCCCCAGCCCAAAGCTGGAAGTCCTTTCAGAGACGCCCGGGATGGAGGGTGGGGGGGTGAGATGCGAACTCCCAAGAAGTCACAGAGGGTGAGCCGTCCCCACACACTGAGACCCCCATACTGGGCAGCAACCCTGGTCTGAGTCTCACCAGAGTCCTGCCTCCTGTGGCGCTGTCTTTGCTGCGGTCACTGTGTCTTGGGTCAAATGGAAGAGGGACGATGGGGGCAGAGTGCAAACACGCAGTCCTGAGGGGGCCGGGCTGGCCCTACCAGTTCTGGTTGTCCCAGCCGTCGTCAGTGGGCGCAGGTGGTGCTGTCTTCTTGTTGGCTTCCCAGCCCTCCCCGCCGTCACTGTTGCTGTTCTTGTTGGTGGAGGCTGAGCCCGAGCCCCACACCTCCCAGCTGTCCGAACTCCTCCGCTCCGTCGAGGTGTCGGCACAGGTCCAGCTGTCACTGCTGGGGGACTTGCGGGCCCGCGGGGGCTCGGTGCTCCCAAAGGTCTCCCAGAAGCTCTGGTCGATGGCGCTGCTTGGCACGTGGTCTACGCCGCTGTTCTGGTAACTGTGGCCCTCTGGGAGTCTTTAAAAGAGAAAAAGGGGTCCCGAATGCCTGTTACAAGGCAGACACTCCCATATGGGCGCCCAGCAGCCTGAGCTGCCCTTGGCATTTCTCCACAGAGGCCAGGTCTCTGAGCCAGGTGAGCTGAGGCCACAGCCCACAAGCCCAGCCCACTACTTGGAACGTGCACCCATAGCTCTGCACCTGGGCAGTGGCCTGGACAGCAGCCCCACCAGGGGGAGCTGTTTCCCTCAATTTAGAGCAAGCTGTCAGGTGGCCAGAGGCACAAACCTGCTGCCAGTGCCCACACTTAGCCAATCACACAAGCTAGAGGAGGTTTCTTTTTTTTGAGTTGGAGTCTCACTCTGTCGCCCAGACTGGAGTGCAGTGGCTGCTCCCGGCCACTGCAGCCTCGACCCACTGGGCTCCGGCGATCCTTCCGCCTCAGCCTTCCGAGTAGCCGGAATTACAGGCACGCACTACCATGCCCGGCTGATTTTTTGATTTATTGTAGAGATGAGGTCTCACCAAGTTGCCCAGGCGGGTCTCGAACCCGCGGGCTCAGGCAATCCACTCACCTCAGCCTCCTAAAGCGCAGGATTACAGGCTGAGCCACCGAGCCCGGCTGGAGGTTTCTAAAGGAAGCGCCCTTTCCACCAGCTCCAAAGTGCTGTAGTGGCTCAAGGGGGAAGGCACTGGGTGCTGCCTCAGGCAGGGGACAGGGGCTCCCTTTAGAGACAAGCCAAACTGGGGGTGGGGCTCTGCTTAGAGACAGGCTGACCCAAGGACAGGGGCTCCCCTTAGAGACAGGCCAACCTGGAGGCTCCCCTTAGAGATGGGCTGACCTGGGACAGGGGCTCCCCTTAAGGTCAGCCTAGGACAGGGGCTCCCCTCAGAGGCCGGCTGGGGAACAGGGGCTCCCCTTAGACATGGGCCAACTCTGGGACAGAGGCTCCCCTTAGAAGCCAGCCTGGGGATTAGGGCTCCCCCTTAGATGGGGCTGGCCTGGGGACAGGGCTCCCCTTAGACATGGGCCAGTCTGGAAACAGGAGCTCCCCTTAGAGGCTGGCCTGGGGACAGGGGCTCCCCTCAGACAGAGGCTGGCCTGGGGACAGGCGCTCTCCTCAGATGGGGGCCAGCCTGTGGACGGGCTCCCCTTAGATAGAGGCCGATCTGGGGACGGGCTCCCTTTAGACAGGCCAGCCTGGGGACAGGAGCTCCCCTTAGATAGAGACCAGCCTGGGAACAGGTGCTCACCTTAGACAGAGACCAGTCTTGGAATAAGGGCTCCCCTTAGAGGCCAACCTGGGGACAGAGGCCGGCCTGGGGATAGAGGCTCCCCTTAGAAGAGGCCAGCCTAGGGACAGGGGCACCCCTTAGACAGAAGCTAGCCTGAGAACAGAGGCTTCCCTTAGACAGAGGCTGACAGAGACCAACCCAGGCATGGGGGCTCCCCTTAGACACAGGTGACCTGGGACGGGAGCTCCCCTTAGACAGGGGCTGACCCAAGAATAGGGTCTCCCCTTAGACAGAGGCCGCCCTGGGGACAGAGACTCCCCTTAGACATGGGCTGACCTGGGGATGGGGGCTCCCCTTAGACAGAGGCTGATCTGGGGACAGGGTTTCCCCTTAGATAGATGCCAGCCTGGGGATAGGGACTTCCCTTAGACACAGGCTGTCCTGGGGACAGGGGCTCCTCTTAAGACAGAGGCTGGCCGGGGGACAGGGGCTCCCCTTAGACGTGGGCCAACTTGGTGACAGAGGCTCCCCTAAAAAACTAGCCTGGGAATAGGGGCTCATTTTAGACACAGGCCAGTCTGGGGACAGAGGCCCCCCTTAGACACAAAGCGGCCTGGGAACAGAGGCCCCCCAACTTAGACACAGGCAGGCCTGGGAACAGGGGCTCCCCTTAGACAGAGGCCGACCCAGAGACAGGGGCTCCCCTTAGACCGAGGCTGCCCTAGGTACAGGGACTCCCCTTAGACAGAGGCCAGCCTGGGGATAGGGGCTCCCCTCAGACATGGGTTGTCCTGGGGATGGGCTCCTCTTAGACAAAGGCCAGCCTGAGGACAGGGGCTCCCCTTAGACAGGGGCCGGCCTAGAGACAGGGTCTCCCCTTAGATAGAGGCCAGCCTGGAGACAGCGGCTCCCCTTAGACATGGATTGTCCTAAGGAGCTCCCCTTAGACAGAGACTGGTCTGGAGACAGGGGCTCCCCTTAGACACAAACTATCCTGGGGACAGGGGCTCCCCTTAGAGATTGGCCTGGAGATGGGCCCCCCTTAGACAGAGGCCAGCCTGGGGACAGACTCCCCTTAGACACAGGCCAACCTAGGGACAGGACTCCCCCTTAGGCAGAGCCCGGCATGGGGACAGGTGCTCCCCCTAGACAGAGGCCAACCCAGAGAAAGAAGCCCCCCTTAGACAGAGGCCAGCCTGGGGACAGGAGCTCCCCTTGGACATGGGTCAACTCAGGGATAGGACTCCCCTTAGACAGAAGCCAGCCTGGGGACGGGAGCTCCCCTTAGAGGCCAGCTTGGGGACGGGAGCTCCCCTTAGAGGCCAGCTTGGGGACAGGGGCTCCCCTTAGACAGAGACCTGCCTGGAGACAGAGGCTACCCTTAGACATGAGCTGTCCTAGGGACAGGAGCTCCCCTAGACAGAGGCCGGCTTGGGGACAATGGCCCCCCTTAGACTGGGGACTGGGGTCCCCCTTAGACACAAGCTTGCCTGGGGACAGGGCCTCCTCTTAGACACAGGCTGTCCTGGGGACAAGGGCTCCCCTTAGACAGAGGCCGGCCTGGGACAGGAGCTCCTTTTAGACAGAAGCCAGTCTGTGAATAGGGGCCCTCCCTTAAACACAGGCCAGCCTGGGGACAGGGGTCCCCCTTAGACATAGGCGGGCCTGGGGATAACAGGCTGGCCTCGGATATGGCTTCTACCCTCAGCTGTAGTTGCAGCTGGTGGAACACCAAGGAGCACGTTGGGAGGCTGAGCCGCGGCATCACACTGTGTGCAGGGAAATGTTCTGGCCCCAAGAGGTACCTGGTCCTCAGGTGAATGTCATGGACCATGGCTCCCACCCAAGCCACAACAGATCCTCCTTGCTTCACATGGGGGCCAAAGGATGAGATTGCCAGCCTCAGTAGAAGTGCCCAGGGTACCTGGGATGGGTCTCTGAGGCCTCTAGGCCTCCTGCCTCTGGGGCCTGCCCGCTCTGCCCACCAGAACCTGGGAGACAACAGATCATAGAGCAGGGTCAACCCCCTGTCCACCCCTCCATCCCCAGCTGGGGCAGTGTCAGCTCCATCAAGGGGTGTGAGGAGCCAGCAGATGAGGCAGGCAGATAGAGAGCTTTCTACAAAGTAGGCTCTGACCTGCACTGCTCCGCTCCTCCCCCACAGGGATGCTGTTCCTTCTTGGAGAGTCCCTGGTAGGACAGCATACACACTTTGGGAGGGGACACAGCATACCTATCAGAGGGGTCTTCTGCTTTCCCAGAAAAGAAGGTGGTGACATCCCGCCATCCCTTGCTGCCAACTCCCTGGACCTGGAGGAAGAAGGGAGAGGCTAGCCAAGCCCCACTCAGATAGCAGTCCACGAACAGCGTCCTGCTGAGACCCATGAAGTCTAGAAAAGGGTGCCTTGCGCTCACATGTGCACATGCAGACACGCACAGCAACACAGCAGCACAGCCACCTTGCATGGAGAGCATGAGGGCTCACAAGTGGGAGGGGCAAGGAGGGCTCTAGCAGACATGGCTGCCTCTCAAGGCAGAAATTAGGAGCCCTATGCCCTGCCTGTCCCCATGCATGACCCATGCAGGCCCTGTGGTGGCAGTGGCCTGGAGGCAGCTCAGCACTTACCCAGGGCGAGGCCAGTGGCAGCAACAAGGGCAGAAGAAGCGACAGTTAGTGCCTAAGCTGCCCCCATCAAGCCGTTTCCATATTCCTTAGGCCTTGGGCACCCAGCAGCCCTCAAGGCTGAGGACAGCACCGCTGCCAAGCCCCTGGGCACCTCCCCAGCCCGTGTGCCCTTGTCAGGCCATGGAACATGGAGACTGGCTTCAGCGGTGCCCGCATCCAGCGGGCTCCCTACCTTGGATGCCAACTGAGAGACCCCACTGGACACATCATCCAGAATCCTCCCCTCCTTCACCTGCACAGGGAAGATGGCCACATGAGAGGGTGGAAGGGGCCTGTTAGAGCTTCGGGGAGGGTGGGGAAGCGCCCAGTAAGGTGTCCAGAACAACCATGGTGTACATAAGCCTCTGTCATGCTAAATTCCAGAAAGTTCTACAGTGGCCCCAAAGGGATTTCAGCACTGTAAGATATCACCGAAATGCCGAGCACTGCAGATGCAAAGACCATGCACACTGAGGAGGCCCTTCCCCTCCTTGGGGGAGCCCTCCCCGCCAGTCTAAGTTGGGCTCCCAGGGGCACCCGAAGAGCTACCCAGGCTGTCTCTCAGTGGTCTCCGTGTCACCCACAGCCTCCTAAGGACAGGCTGGCACTCCACACGATGGCCAGGGCCACTGGAGTGGGAGGGATTTAGCTGAGCAAGGGGGTCAGCGGGCCCCAGGCAAGGGGAGGGGACACCTGTGCTGAGGCAGTGGGGTGAGGCCACTCCTGAGTCTGACTGTTGGACAGACGGAGCCCCCCACCCCCGGTGGAAGGCAGGAGGCACAGGCAGCACTCCTGCCCCCACTGCCCAGCTACCACCTGGTACCTTCTCCTGAGCAGGCTTGAGGACGTTCTCGTTCAGGCTGTGGCCCAGCTCAGAAGCCTGCGGGAAGAGACACTGTATGAGCCCCCACAGCAGCAGCCACGTGGCACCCAGGTCAGCCCATGGCACAAAGGCCCATCACAGGCAGTGCGAGATCTGCCAACGGGAGGAAAGGCAGCAGTATGGGAGTGCACGGGGCACGGGGACACAGGGCAGATGACACCCGGATACACCCAGCGCTGCCATTCAGAGGAGGCTGGGAAACCATGGGTCCCACACACTTTCACAGGAAGGGCCTGCAGGACAGCAGGGAGTTCCCTCGGAGTCCCCCTCATGCTTAGCCATGCTCGTGGGAATACATCTCATGGAGCCCATGCCAAGGCCCACTTGGAAGGAAGGGCACTCAGGAACAGTCTGTCCCCTGCTGGCCCTGATGTCACCATGGGGTTAGGCCCCAGGGCACAAGCTACCTGGGGCATGGTATGAGGGCCTCCTTTCCCCCCCATAGCAAAGCACCAACTAGAGATTCCCCAAAGAGAAACTCCTTTAATGCAGGAGGGACCCTCATCAGGAAAAGATGCCTTTGGACTCCCCTAGACACAGACTGATCCGTGGATGGGGGCTCCCATTAGACAGAGGCCAACCTGTCCCCAAGCCGGCCTCTGTCTAAACAAGGAGGCCATGAGGGATGCCTGGCTAAGCTGCCCACAGCCACGGCTCCCAGGCCTGCCCAGCCCCTCCACAGGCAGCACCTCTGGGTCCCAAGTTGTGTTTTAGAGACAAGGTCTCTGTCACCCAGGCTGGAGTAAATGATGTGATCACAGCTCTAAATAGCCTCATCCTCCTAGATTCAAGCAATCCTCCTGTCTCAGCCTCCTGAGTAGATGGGATTAATGTGAATCACTGTGCCTGGTGCAGGTCCTGGACTTTAGAGGAGACCTACGGCCTGTGACAGGCAAGGGAGGGTCTGGGTATACACGTGAGGTGAAATGACAGGCAGCACAGGGTGGGGGCGGCAGGGTAAAGCACATTCAAACGGGCGGCATGCACACGCAGACGTGGGCTTTACCGGCTCTGGCTGCTGCTTGTAGCCCCAGAACTTTGCCGTGATGGCAGGGAGACAGGTTAGGAGAGAGCAAGGTGGGAGTGGCGTTAGCAACAACCAGGTGCACCTCCCAATACCCACATGGCTGCAGGGCTCCAGGGGCTACACACAGGCCATGCAGCTGTAGGTCTCCAGGGGTAGCACCTGGGCAACGCAGCTGCAGGACTCCAGGGGCAACACCCAGGCCACCTGGCCACAGGGCTCCATGGGCAGTACCCAGGGCACTCGGCCATAGGGCTCCAGAAGCAACATCTGGGCCACCTGGCCACAGGGTTCAGGGATAGCACCCAGGTGGGGCTGTCACCGGTGTGACTTGGAGCTGCTCTTTTCTGTTCCAAATCTGCCACATTTCAAATTGCAAGCGTGAGTGCAATTCAGGAAGCTGAAACAGAGACTCCAAGACAAAGGCAGAAATGGGCATCCCTGTGGCTGGCTACCAGGGGTGGGTCTGGTGGAAAGATCCCATCAGAGATGAGAAGGGCTTCAGGGGTGACGGTAGGCATCTGTAAGAACTGACCCCTTGCCCAGAGCATGTCCTGAAAAGTCACCCCAACTCACGCCTGCATTTCTGAGCTTTCAGGGAAGGCCTCCCATCACCCTGGTCGCATGGGAACCAGAGGGACCCCGGGCATGAAGAAGACATGCTATGGCCAAGACAAGCCACCACCGTCCACAACAGAACACGCTGGCCAGGGCCAATGGACACCTCCTCCTGCTGAGCGGCCGTGGCTGGTGTGGTGTTTCTGCTGAGCCAGGCAGCCCTGCCCCACCGTGGCACATGGTCTCATACCTGCATAGTTGCCAACCCATGGGTTTGCAGGGTTTGGCCCTGCAGGCCCTGAGCAGGCATGTGAGGTGACCACACTGGCATGAAGAGGAAACACACTGTGGTGCATTGCAGAAACATTCCCTCCCTTCCACATGGGAACCCCTCAGGCCCTGGGCGTGTGACCCGAGAAGGGGGGACACACAGCTCTGGAGCCCTCATGGATGTCAGACATGCAGGAGCATTTAAAATGCACTGGAACAAAAGTTTCCCTATTACCTTCTGACTTGCTTGAGATCCAAATTTTGTAGCCTGAAACAAAAAAACAAAGGCAGGGCTTTTGAGTCAGTGGTCTTAATGCAGATCACCAGGCTGCCTCCCTGCAACACTCAATGGACCCTTGTCCTAGACCACCTCTCCATGGTCCCCAAGCTACCAGCGGCTCCAAGGATCCAAACAGCTCCGAGATGCCCAAGGGGCTGCAGGGTCTGGGTCAGTACAAAGCCAGCTCACCTGGAAGGAGGCCAGCGCGATGCACCATGGGGGCCAGGAGCACACCTGTGCCACACTTGGGCACAGCAGGGCCAACCCATCCTCCAGACTGTAGGGGTAGAAGACACAGGCTCGGGCAGCCACCCCAGCAGTATTTTTTGTGAGCACTGCCATTGCCCCAGCTTTCTACCCCCGATGCAGGGTGGGCTCCATGTCCAGGATGGTCCAGGTACAGTGATGCACAGTGCCCCATCACTTCACTCCAGGGAGTAGAAGAGGCCTAGCCAGGACACTCTGGCTGAAAGGTACCTGGATCTCCCCTGCTGCGGATCTCCCTTAGAAACAAGGACACAGAGGCCCTGGTGGGAACCAGCAGCAGCCACTTGGCAAAGCCACGGTGCCATGGGAGCTGGAGCCCTGGACACCACTCCAGGACAGAAGTGGGAAGACATAGGGCCAAGTGGCCCACAGGCGGCCCTAGCTGTATGGGTGGTTGCAGGCACCTGGCCAGGTGACCTCTGTCCTGCCCTGGGCTCTAGCTTCTCTCATACCACAGTCACACGGCCCAGTCCCAGGGTCCACAAACTCAGGTTTCGGGCCTGATCACACTGCCAGAACCTGCTTAGGTCACTGCCTGGGGATCCACCTCCCCCTGACAGAATCTCAAAGCCTCCCCTCACTTTGGGCTGAGCAGCAGCCAGAGTGGGAGAGAAACCTAACATCAAAACACATCTGAAGAAACTCCAGGGGTACAATGTGCCCATGGCCTATTTCCCCGGGCCAGGATGGGGCCTGGAGAGAAACTGGGGTCATACCTGCCCCCTGCACTCATCAGGGTAAGGACAGCCCTGCCAGCAGCATGTCTCCTGCCACAGCGGGGGCTGTGTGCTCCCGCAGGCACCAAAGTCTGTGATGAGAGCCCCTGGTACTCCATGTCCCATGTCCCTTCTGTGGCTCCCAGAATCCCAAGTCAGAGGCACCCCGTGTGGCCTGCATGTGTCCCATGATGGTTACTTACACCCTCCTTAGCTGCCGAGGCAAACTTGCTGGCTCCAGTGGCAAAACTGCTCCAGCCCTGAAGGAGGAGACAGAGAACAGCCACATCAAGGTACCACACATGGCCATGTCCAGTCCCCACAAAACAGGTGTGCTCTGACCCAGGAACTGATGCTTCCACAGAGCATTTCAGCTAAAAAGGTGACCCCAGAGGTGCCTCAGAGACCTGTACGGCATCCACTTCTCTAAGGAGACAGCATTCCTTCCAGGAGCCAGCCTGGGCACTGGGCACATCGTCTCACCCCCTTGCCAGTTGCAGTACGTGACACATAACGTGACTACCCACTACCCTCCCAACCCCTGGAGAGGAAGGGTGCAAGAACCAGGTCCATACTGCAGAGAAGTCCCACTGGCACGCCCTCCTCCCTCCCAGATGGATGTGGGCTGGTGGGGTTGTGGCCCCTGACGCCCTTGCCTTCTTCTACATTCAAGGTCGTCTCCTCCCAAGCCTCCCAAGGTAAACTAAAGCTCTTTAGAAGGATGAACACTTCATTTAAGTCACAACCTGACCCCCTCCTCCTAAAAGCGAGGCAGAGCCTGCCCCCAAGAGCTGACCAAGAGCCCTCATCATCTTAGAGAGTCAGTGACCAGCAGAGGGCGGGAGACACAACATGAAAACAGCATCACAGAATGAGCCTTAGAAGAGACCAACAGCCCAACCCCAAATGGGCTTTCCCCTAGAAGATTTGGTCATGACCACAAAGAAAGTCACTGCGATGGCCCGTGCCCACCAGGCTGCCCAAGTGGCAAGGGCTCTGCAGCTGCACTTGCAACCAGTGGTGGCGCCATCTCAGGTGAAGACACCTGTGGTAAACCCATTTGTCTTTAATAGATGCAGTCCGAGGGCTCATCATACAAAACACCCAGCAGTTTTAGCGTAAAGCAGCCCTATCTCCTGGCACACGGTGACAGGGTTGGGAAGCTCTCCAGTTGCTGCCATGATCAGCAGCATAGGCAATGCTGCAATGAGCAAAATCATTTCTAAAAATGACAGAAGTTTCCTTGGAAAAGGAATGTTTGGCAAAATGTACTTCATGGCTGGGACAGTGGCAGCCACTTGGGAGCCTCTGCTCTGGCCATCGGACACGGAGCAGCCAAGCACTTCAGAGAGACACGTCAAGAGCAGGCGGGGCATGCCAGCCCAGGACACAGTGCCCACAGCTCCCAGCACTCAGAGAGGACGACGATGCAGGCTACACAAAAGTTGCAGCCCTTGGGGGATGTGTGCACTGTGGAATCCAATGTGACCAAGTACATCTGGGATCTAAAACATTTAAGACACATTCGTAAAATTCCACTGTGGTGAGGGAGGGCCTGAAGCCAGAACAAGACTGCGCATGTCCCCAGGGACAGCCCACCCTCCTCACCGAGTACAGGGAGGACATAGCACTGTTGAGAAAGTCATCGTCTCTCTTCTGGGGTGGCGGCGTGTTCCCAAACCCCACGTAGCGGTTCCCCTGGGCCCTGGAATCCAAGCACAGACAAGTAAGTGGCACAAATCCTGCTGCCATAAAGACAACGTGGGCAGAGGTAGGGTTGACCTTGTGGGGCACGTGCACAGGCACATATGCTACACCCGCAACAGTGTAAACCTGGTGGCTCCTGGGACACAGAGCCAGGCCTCCTCTGCAGATTTAGAAAGACCCCTCTTGACATATCACGAGAGGGTCCCCGCAGAACCCAAACCCATAACCAGAGGTACAGAAAAAGGATCAAAAGGGCTTAATCCAGTATCTTAGGGGATAAAAACTTAGTTGCAGGTTAAGCAGATTCCAGGAAAAAAAAATGCATTTCCTTTTCTTACTAAACATGAGATTTTTTTCTACACTCAAGACCCCAATTCAAACCTGAATTGGTGGCCAGAACTTGGCACAATCAGAGAACATACCCGCCGCCCACAGAAGACCAAGTGCAGCCCCCAAGAGAAGCTCAGAACCTGTGGGCCAGCCTGCAGAGGTATCCCCAACTCACAGGCCTTACCCTTGATAGGAGCCAAGGTCATCATTCAGCCAGTCTTCGAAAGCCTTGTCTGAGGAGGCGGTCACATTCTGTGGCTGACCAGGGCCTCTGAAACCAGGGTCAAAGGTCACTAAAGCCCACACTGGGCCAAGTGTGTAGCAGACACCAGCCAGGCCCCTGCAGCCCCAGCAATGCTCCTAGAACCACCTGATCTCCGCAGGAGGTGCCTTCCTTTCACCTGAGAGCGCCTGTCGCCAGGCCAGCCTAAAGCTCTGTCCGAGGCTGCTCAGGCTCAGCTGCTACCCCCATCCTCTGGCCAGGCCAGCCTCAGGTAGCTGGTTCTGTACCCACTTTGTCACTGGGAGGGTGGGGCAGGAGGGACAGGGGTTGGGAAACGAGAATTCACCAGCAGTATGGGGCCTTCCACCAGAGGTACTCAGACATGAACCCAGGGGGCACAGGGCCACGAGGCTCTAAATGAGGGGGGCAACTTCTGTGACCGAGTCACTCCACACCTGCCTCCACACAGGACAAAGGATGTGTCCACTATGGGGATGGGCTCAGCTGTCATGGGGTGTGCACTAGGGGAAGTCAGGTAACACAAAAGGCAGTAACCACAAACTGTGATCATGGACACATGAAACACCATCCACATCCCTGCCATGCCATGGCTCCTGGCTGCAGTGTGCCAGGCACACACATCTGGAAGGTGAGAGGAGATATCTTCAGAAGCAGGGAGATGCTATCTCTTACTTTAGACCGATCCTTATTGGTTGGAATTTTGCTAAAGCCTGTATTGTCTCAGCAATTTTAAGAAGCTGTTTCCCAAGGGTGGGAGTGGCTCAGAGACAGGGCTGTTAAAGGACAGCAGAAGCCAGGTCTCCATGGGGATCTGGAACCACAGCTAAGGACAGGCCTGACCAATGGCCAGGGAAGGAGCTACCGGGGAGCAGTGGACAGCAGCGTCCTGGGCTGAGGTGGGGTCCAGTTCTGGGCAGGCGAGGATTCCAGAGACCACTCTCTGCCTTCAGCCAGTGTGGCCACCTGACAAGGGGACACAGGTGGTTAGAGCATGGAGTTGGCAGTGATGCCCACAGACACTGTCTACTCCACCACAATGCATCCAGTCCCACCCAAGTCCACTGGGAGCACCACCACATATAGCCTCCTTGCAGGCCCTGGCCCTGGCCTCACACTGTGACGTGACACACAGCCATGCTGGTAAGGCCCTGTCGGTGTAGCTACAACTTCAAACCCACAGGAACTCCCTCACTTGGCCTCCCCGGGAAAACAGACCTCACGACTGTCTCAGAAGTCCTGGACCCAGATAGAACAAAGGCAGCATGGAGGCTGGGAAGGTCTATCTTTTGTCCCTGGTAATTACAGGCCATTGGTCGTCTCTTTGGGCAGGAAGACCCTGTTCCAAGGTGGCAAGGTCCATGTGTTCCTCTCTATCCTAGATAGTGCATGGTGTCAATGGAGGTATCCGAACTGATGAAGAGCCAGGTGCAGTGACTCATGCCTGTAGTACCAGTACTTTGGGAGGCCGAGGTGAAAGGACTGCTTGAGCCCAGGAGTTCGAGACCAGCCTGAGCAACACAGCAAGACCTCACCTCTACAAAAAAATCAAAAAGTCAGTTGGGCATGGTGGCACAAACCTATAGTCCCAGCTACTCAGGAGGCTAAGGTACAAGGATCGCCTGAGCCTAGGAGGTCGAGGCTGCAGTGAGCCGTGATCATGTCACTGCACTCCAGCCTGGGTGAAAGACTGAGACCCCAACTCAAAAAAGAAAAAAACTGATGGAGGAACCTCAACTCCTAGAACCACTAAAGACCACAGTCTGGGCCGGGCTCGGTGGCTCAGCCTGTAATTCCACGTTTTGGGAGGCCGAGGAGAGTGGATTGCTTGAGCCCGCGGGTTCGAGACCCGCCTGGGCAACTTGGCGAGACCTCATCTCTACAATAAATCAAAAATCAGCCGGACATGGTAGCGTGTTCCTGCTCAGAAGGCTGAGGTGGAAAGATCGCCGGAGCCCAGCGGGTCGAAGCTGTAGTAGCCGGGAGGGGCCACTGCACTCCAGTCTGGGCGACGGAGTGAGACTCCAACTCAAAAAAAAGACCACAGTCCAGCCCCCATGAATGGTGGAGCGACCCCATGCCAGGGACAGGAGCAAGTCGGTGCCTGTCTCTACCTTATCCCTGAAGAGGGCAGCGGCTCTGCTGTTGTACTTCTCCTGTAGTGACCAGCAGGGGTCGTAATCCTCCTGCGATTCCAGGAACTTGCGGAACTTGGAGTTCCCACCCGCTTTCATCTTCTCCAGCTCCAGGTCCTTCCACTTGTCCATGGTCACAGAGCGCACGAAGCTAGAAACCAGAGGCCCGACCGAGTGACCTGGTGCTGGGAACAGCCAGGAACTCCCACCCAAACTTGGGCTGTGAATGAGACACAGCCAGAAGCAACCATACAGAGGCTGAGCGGCCAGCTGGCTGAAACCTGCACCGTAGCGTCACTGGAGTAGACACCAGCAACATGACGAGTGAGCAGCCCCTGGGCTTCCTGGCATCACACTGCTGGCAGCAGGAGGTGCCGTACAACAGATGCTAGGTGAGCCTGGGCACTCCGCAGGGCCTGGTGGCAGGACACTGACCTGAGGTGCACCCCCAGCCCACGGTGTCTTCCCGAGCACTCCAGGCAGATCCAGATGCCATAGGTCACGCTGACCCACTGAGGGTTGAATGCTCCACACTCAAAACAGACCTGCAAAGGGGCCACAAGCAATTCACCAGCTGGCCCAGGCAGAGCCCAGGCACCCCAGGATCTGACAGGTGGCCCCAAGAGAGGCAAGTAGCACATGCCAGACCTGGACAAGAGAGTGGGTAGATAAGCCAACAGGGCTGAGTGGTGTGGCCAGGGCATGGGTGAATGCAAAGCGTGGAGGGAAAGAGCCCTCGTGTAGGCAAACATTCAGACAGAAGAAGACAAGAGAGCCCATCCTTGGAGCCATGTGCTCTGAGAAACGGGATAGGCGTCCCCACCCCCAGCACAATGAGTGCCAGCATGGCCGCCGCTGTACTGATCACCGTTCACCCATGCCAGGGGCCAACACCAGTCATGCACGAGGAGAGCTGCGCCAACAGCCACCACAGCAAGGAGGACACAGAACCGCAGCCACACTGACAGACACCAGCGCCAAGTAGATGCTCACGTTGTTCTCATCCTGCACCCTGACTTCCTTCAAGACCTTCCTGGTTCTGGGGCTGGCCATGGTGCTGCCAAGGAGAAAGACAGACTCGTTAAGCTCACAATTGAGCAACTTCACAAGCAGAGGACACTGGAAACCACGATGTGCATAAACTGACAGCTCAAAGACAATACAGCACACGATGTGACTAACAACTATGCCACAGCTAAACAGGCCCTGGTACAAACCCAAGCAGGGGAACGGCCCACTGAAGGGGTCAGCTCCACCCTCCAGGATGCCCTGGCCACAGCTGGGGCAGTGACTAGGAAGTCCATGTAATCACTGGTGTCTCTTGGCTTAAGCTTCATGTACCACCAAGACTGTGTCACTTATCAACAGGCTGCCTTGTAATGGTGGAATCTGCAGCAAGAGGTAGTCTTTATATGACACACATGGATTGTCTGCTAAGTCCCAGTTCCCACTAAAAGGTGACAGGCTGGACTGGACTAATCACTTCCAATGACAGGGAGCCAGGACCGTCTGTACCTCTACCTCCCCAGTAAAGTCGGCCGGCTTTGCCCCGTGCCCCGACACCAGCGGAGGATCAGTAGGATGCCCTCCAATGGGTTGTCCTGAGGCCTGGAGCTACAGTGTGGCCTACAGACACCAGACTCACCCCAACTCACAGGGGCCCTCCCGGGGACAGCAGCACAAGGCTTAGGCTGAAGAGAAAGCCCCTGTGTTTCTCTGTGGCTCTACTAGCTATAATGACGTTCAGACTACCCTGCTGGCCTGCTGGATTCACAACTAGGAAAACTCACACCACAAAAGTCAAAACTGGCAGGGGGCGGGACCAGCCCCAGCCCCAGCATGGGATGTGAGTGAACCTCTGGTCCAGAACACCCCGTGAGTGGAGAAGGTAGCGTCCAGCCTAGAGGCAGAGGACCCAGGCCTCAGGCCACCTCTCCCTCCAGCCCATGACTGAGTGCCGTGTCCAAAGCTTGTCCACCCCTGGTACAAATGCGGCTGGATGTGCAGAACACAGCACTCTGTAAGTGGTGGGAGCTGGCTGCGTGTGCCTGGCATCAGCTCGCCCTCCTCCACTGTGCTAAGATGCACTTTCCTGCGAAAGGTCAGGTGCAGGTTAAAGACTGAGGGGGAGGGGCGGGGGGGACATCAGTACTTTGTCCCGTATTTCTCCTGCATTTCCTCTTTAACTGTAAGCAGTGGAGGTGTGTTCCCCAGGGGAGTCCTCCCTCCTCAAGGCCATGTCCTGGATCTAGAAGTCCAGGACCACCTAGGTTTTCTGAAGTCAGGAAAAAGGC
This sequence comes from Cephalopachus bancanus, assembly GCA_027257055.1. NCBI lineage: Eukaryota > Metazoa > Chordata > Mammalia > Primates > Tarsiidae > Cephalopachus > Cephalopachus bancanus. The sequence goes on from JAPVLO010000007.1 coordinate 3,718,706, forward strand.
ATCTCTTTTCTGTCAAAGATTAAAGCAAAACCAAAGTTTGTGCTGGCTCCCTCCTGCTCACCATTCTCTGCCACATGCCACGTGGACACCTCCCACTCTCTCTTGCCCGAGGGTGTGGACCCAGCATGACACATCAGGCAAGAGCCAACACCCAGCACCCCTACACACCACACTGAAGGCAGGAGGCATCACCACATTTGGAGAGACGCCAACACATTTGGAGACAGCCGGCGGGCTGGAGTTCACAGTGCCCTTTGGACACGTCCTTCTCATGGTGGCCACACGAGGGCCCTGTGCAGAGCTGGAGCTCAGCTGGCCGTGAATAACCAGGGCCGGCGGAAAGGTGGTAGCTTCCCTGTCACAATTACCAAGCTGCAGGCCAGGCCAGGCCAAGTCAGAGCACCATACTCAGCCCTGTGCTCTTTCCATGGCATTGCACCTCCTCAGGGTCTTGCGTCTCGGTCAACAAACCAGGCAAACAAAAGCAGCACCGAGGTGAGACTGCTCTAAAGTTCTAACAGTGAAAATAAAGAATGACGGTGACAGAACCACTGGAGAGAGAGAACGTGCGAAAATTAAAAGACTTGGCTTGGGTTTAAAAGAATTCCCCCACGGGATCAAAATTTTGGATGTTAAGAGTCCTCATTCTCTGAAATGCTAAGATTAATAACATGAAAACAAGTATCTCCCAACTTTCAAAAGCACAAACATGGGTTTATCTTGAGAAATAACCCAAGAACTCTTAACACCTAAAACCAAGATGATAAAATGTACCTCTTTCTGCAAGTGGACATAACTTCAGTACATGTCATACCAAATGAGGACACTTTTCCTCAGTTCATTAAGCCACTTAAACTACAAAACGCCAGACCTAAAAGCCGGACCACTCGACACGTGAAATCAAAAGAGATGTCTCAGGACATTGCTCCAAGGCTGTAATAGGTGACAGGTAGAAATACTAACCATCTGTCCCAGAAACTCGTCCCAAGCTCCCTGGGTACCCATGTCTAAGAACAGCCCTTACTCCTTCTAAAGAACATATTATTTCTGAACTTTGGCAGGGATGCCAAAACAATCCACAGAGCTACGCTGACCAGACCCTCGTCAGGGCCCCACCAGCTGCTGCCATAAATGGAGCACAGCGGGAATGTCAGGCCCGCAGCCGGCAGCAGAATCAGCTCTCGGAACTGAGTCTTGGGATTAACTTATTTAACAGAGTCCATCCGAGGCACAGTGCTCGTCCTAAACACACCTGAACTGACAAGTGTTAAAAGTCCCCCTACTTCTCTTTCCCTCCCCCAAGACCATCATCCACGTCACAGAGTGAGGAGGAAAACAAGGCCAGCAGAGGCCTCCGTTTCCGATGGGCCCGGCCCTCCCCCACCTGCGGAAGGGAATCCACTTCTCGGGGGCGGAAGGCGGCTGGGGGCTCGGAGGGGCCTGGCTGGGCTGTGAACAGGCCGGGTCCTGGGTATGAAGGAGCCCGGGAAGAGGGTGCTGAAGAGGACAGAAACAGGGCCCGCTCCAGTCACGGAGAAAGAGGAGCATGGACCTCCTTTTCTGGTGGGGGATTCCAGATCCCGGTGGGTTGGGGGCAACTTCGGGGGGTTGCGGGGAGCGGGACGGAAGATTCGCCCGAGAGGGTCTTCGCGGCCCGGCGCCAGGGGACGGAGAGGCAGGGAGGCCGGCCGTGGGGAGCAGCCCGGGAGGGGGCTCCGGGCGGGGGCGGCGCCACAGGAGCCGGGGCCTCGGGCGCATCCGCGCTGCCGAGCCGCGCGCTTACCTGCCGGAGGGACGGGACGGGCGCCGGGGTCAGGGTCGGGGCCGGAATCGGGCCGGAGCTGGGGTCGTCCCGAGGCCAGGCGGGTCGTACCACTCAGTCGCTCCGAGGCTGCGCCGCTCGCCCACCGGCCGCCACCAGCTTCCGGCTACGTCGCGCGCGCACGCGCGGCCTCACGGGAGCAGCGGGGGCGGAACTTCCGCCTCAGGACCCGAGCCCGGAAGCGCGCGTCCGCGCTGTCGCCATGGAGACGCGCCCCGAGCGGTACCAGCCTAGTCCGCCGAACCTGCCAGTGGTCCAAGCGCTGCGGGTCAGCGGGACGCGGCCCCGAATGTTGTGGGGGTCACGGGGGCCGCAGCCTCTAAGGGGCGGGCAGGAGAGGCGTCCGTGTGTACGGGGGACTCGGCGACTCCGTAGAATTGAGTTGTGGTCGCTCCGAAAGGCAGGTCCACGGGACCAGTAGGGGAGAGGGGCCTCCGTGTGATCGACGGGGGGCGAGCGTGGGCTCCGGGTGACGGGCAGGGTGAGAGGAGACTTTGGGTGACCGGCGAGGGGCGGGTGTGGTCTCCAGGTGACCGGCACGAGGAGCGGGAAGGGGCTCTGGGTGACCGGCAGGGTTGAGGGGAGTGAGAGGGCTCTGGGTGACCCGCGGAGGTGGAGGGGGCGTCCTGGGCCTCGTGCTCCCCCCTGGGTCTGAGTTTGTCTTGGCACTGAGGGAGGCACGGGCCCTCGTGGCAGGGAAGCAGTGTCGCGCTGCGGTCCCCATTCTCGCCATCGGGAGGCTCACAGCTGATGTGAATAGCAGAACCAAGTATGTGCATATCTGGGAGGTTAATTGCAAGTGACCTTTGGTTTGCTTCCCCTCCTGCTTTCTGGATCTTCTGCGCATTCCTCGCTGATCTCTGTGACTTCTGCACATGTTTATTGGGATATAATCTACAGGCAGTAGAATGCACAGTCACTGTGGTAGAGGTTACACCCCTGCAACCAACCTACCTTACTCTGTAATAGAACATCCCATAGGATGCAATCACCTGATTCCCATCTATGGATCTTAGTTTTATCTGGTTTAGAATTTCATGTAACTAGAATCATGGAAAATAAGCTCTTTCCTGATAACTTCGCCCACATGACACAGAGTCTTGGACAGTCATCCTTGTTGTGGACACAAAACTGTTTCCTTTGTACTGCCGCAGTGTCCACCAGGGAATGTGCCACATTTGCTTATCCATTCTCGAGTTGGACACCAGGGTCCTTTCTAAGTTTTGACTGTCATGAATAAAGCTGCCTTGAAATCCATGTACAAGTCTCTTTGTGGGCATATTCTCTGTTTCTCTTGGATAATTCCCTAGAAGTGAGATTTCCGGGTGATAAAGGAGATGTGGATGTGTGTTGAACTTTATTAGGAAGTGTTAAGTGGTTTTCTGAAGTGGTTGCATCACTGTATGCTTCCATCATCCTATGTGCAGTATAAGAGTTCCATTGCTGGGGCAACCCCTTTGGGTCCCCTCCCACCGCAGGAGCTTTTCTGTCCTCTCAATAAATCCTGCTTTCTCAACAACAACAAAAAGAGTTCCATTGCTGTGTATCATTGTCGGCACTTAGTGTTGTTGGTCTTGTGATTGCAGCCAGTCTAGTGGGTAGCAAGCGGTGTCTCCTTGCAGTTTACTTGCATTTCTCCCTATGACTGTTTGGAAGCTGCCCTGGGCACTCTTAACTGCCCACCACCCTCTGCCCAGCAGGAGTACCCTCCTGCAGCTAGAAGAGGCCTGGGAAGGGAGTCAGCAGCCTTTGCAGTGAGAAACCATGGGCTTGCCCAGAAGTGGGAGGGCTGAGGTGGTGTGGATGGGCACCAACAGTGTTTTCCTGGTGGCAATATGAACAGTGTAGACTTGAGCACAAGCTCCAGTGGCCAAGATGTCACCAGGACACCCCAACAGCCATTTCTTGTTTCTTGTTTCTGCTGTAGTGAATGCCTAATCATGTGCTTAAGAATTCTGGCTGGGCCAGGCTCGGTGGCTCAACCTGTAATTCCAGCACTTTGGGAGGCCGAGGCAAGTGGACTGCCTGAGGCCATGGGTTCAAGACCAGCCTGGGCAACTTGGTGGGACCATGTCTCTAAATAAACAATAGCTGGGCGAGGTAGTGCATGCCTGTAGTTCCGGCTACTTGGAAGGCTGAGGCAGAAGGATCGCTGGAGCCCAGCAGGTTGACGCTGGGGTGGCCGTGAGCATGCATGCCTCTGTACTCCAACCTGGGCAACGGAATGAGACTCCAACTCAAAAAAAAAAAAAAAAAGAATTCTGGCCTGCATGTAGCCATGCTTGCAGTTTCCCAGCCCTTCTTCCTGGAGAATTTTTTTTTTCAGTCTAGTCTTACTCTGTCACCCAGGCTAGAGTGCAGTGGCACAATCACCACTGCCAGGACATCCTGGGTTCAGGCAATCCTCCAGCCTCAGTCTCCCGAGTTTCTGGGACTACAGGTACATTACACTACACCTGGCTAATTTTTAAATTTTTTTTGTAGAGACTGGGTCTTGGTATGTTGCCCAGGCTGGTCTCAAACTCCAGGGCTCTAGCAGTCCTCCCACCTTGGCCTTCTTTTTTTTTTTTTTTTTTTTTGAGTTGGAGTCTCACTCTGTCGCCCAGACTGGAGTGCAGTGGCCGCTCCCGGCCACCGCAGCCTCGACCTGCTAGGCTCCGGCAATCCTTCCGCCTCAGCCTTCCGAGTAGCTGGAATTACAGGCAGGCGCTACCATAGCCCAGCTGATTTTTTGATTTATTGTAGAGATGAGGTCTCGCTGCCCAGGCGGGTCTTGAACCCACGGGCTCAGGCAATCCACTCACCTCAGCCTCCCAAAGGCGCGGGATTACAGGTTGAGCCACCGAGCCCGGCTCCACCTTGGCCTTCTAAAGTGCTGCAGCTACAGGCATGAGCCATCACCCAGCCTCCTGGGGAAAACTTAAGCTTCCTTTCTTCTCTATATCCACAGGCTCAGCTGCTTAAGGAAGCTAGACTGCCTGACCTAAGTGCCATATGTGGTTGAGTGACCCCTGCCAGATACTGAGGAGATGCAGACTAGGCAGTTACCCCCAGCTGCGTTGGCTCATTAGTATAGCATTATAATGTTAAGCTCCACCTCTCCAGGAACATAGCCATTTGGGGTTCATGTGATGTGTGGAGAAGTCTGCTGGTGCTTGTACACCTTCGCACATCACTGGCTCCTTCCACCCCTCTACTGCTGGGGAGCAGGTGCCTTCAGAGAGGATGCCCATCTCCATTCTTCAGGTCACTGCCTGCCTTTCCAGTCAGATGTTCTTTGCAGCTGATGCAAAGTAGGGAAAGAACAATTTACTGGTGACGAGAACTGTTTAGGGCTGTGGGAGCTGTGTGCTGAGTCCATCACAGTGGACTTCCTAGAAGAAGTGGACTTTGAAGGGTGAGAAGTTTAAAAATAGGAGAGGAAAAAGGCAGATGTTCCTGGAAAGGGCACAGCCGGGCCAACATTTGGTATGGGGTAACCAGATGAGCGGTGGTTGAATTGCCAGGAAGGTCTGGGGCTGCTTCCCTGCCCAGGGCAAGATCCAGGTCCCCGGAGCCAAGACCAGCAGTGTGGCCCTTCCTAGGACAGGCAGGCCCGCCTCTCCCTGCAACCTCCTGCACACACAGTGGTCCAGACAGCAGGGTCAGATATTGTTCTCAGCACAGAGTCAGTCACAGAGCAGCAGACAGCACAGAACATGCGGCTGCAAACAGAAAACATTTTATTGCCTCATTGAAGGTACTTAGTTTGCTTTACTTATAGAACTGCGGCGGTCTATTAATTTTCAGGTATCCTGATGTGATCATCTCTGGGGCTTCCTCCCTGCTGCCCTTGAGTTCTCCATGCAGGGAGAACTGGATGGAATAATCCAGAGAGTGAAATGAAAGCCTCAGAGTAGACAGCTACGCAGAGCTGGGGTCATTCAGCACTGGCCTTGGCTGCATATGGTGTGCAGGAGTCCAAGTCACTTGTGAAATCACCTTGGGCCCTGGGGCACATCGCTCTTTTTCCCTGACTCAGTTTACCCATTTGAAAAATGAGGACCCCGCACTCCCTGAGCACTTGCCAGAAATAAGGCCCTGGGCTTGATGGGGCAGATCTCATTTAAACTGTACAACAACCACACACTCTTTCTGATATGACTGTTGCTCAGATGAAGAAACTAAGGCACAGCACACAATTCAGAAATTTGTCCAAGGTTAAAAAGGTAGTAAGTAGCAAACCCAGAGGTCTGTAACGTCCTCTTCAGAGCAAACAAAGGAAGGTGTAGGGGCCAGGTTTGAGGCCTCATCTGTGGCCGACACTGCCATGGACACCATGCAAGGCCCCAGATGTGCCTGTAACAGCCCACATCTCACTGTGTGGTCTGGTGTTTGCCTTCAGTTGTGACATGGGCCAATGTTGACAGCTGTGGGCTCCACTCTGCACGTGGTGCAAGCCACAACCTGTGGTCAAGGCGCCCACACTAGAGGGGTCTACACCTGCACTGGGAACCGGAGGTGGTGGGGTTGCTGCCCAGCACTGGCAGCTTGTGAGACTGGTGCAGCCATCTGCTGGAAGACACTGCCTGGCGGGGCACAGTCTTTCTTTCTGCCTCCCCTTCTGCCTTTTCCTCCCCATCATCCCCTCCTCACTTCCACACCAAGCCCCTTCTCTCCCCATACCCAGCATAGACTCAGCTTCTTCACCTGAAAGTGAGGATCCAGCACCTGCCTGGACCCTGGGAGAATGCATAGAGAGCAGAGTAGTTTGCTCAGACCCAGCCCAGGGGTCCAGTCTACAGCCTGTGGTTAACCCTTCTTCATGGCTGCAGGCCATGGCCTGTAACAGTGTACCAACGGCCTGTGGGCAACAGGGAAGAGTGAAGCTTAACCTGGAGAGGAAAGGGGGCTCTGGAAGAGGGGCAGCAGGTGGGCACAGGAGCTTCCTCCCCACTCCCCCCTGCAGCCCCAGCCTCCTCCCCCTCACCTCTGCTGCCCCAGCATCCTCACTCCCCACCCCTGCCTCCTTCCCCCTCACCTGTGCTGCCTGAGCTTCGCCTGCTCTTCCACACACCCAGGTGTCCGAGCTCCAGATCGGCCTCAGTGTGGCCTGGCAGTCCCCCTACCTGCTTTGGAAGCAGAGGCCAGGGTCCTCCCATAGATAAACCCAATGGCTGAGGAAGGAGTCCCAGGGCCCTGGCCACCCCAGGTCACTGTGTATCTCGGGAAGAGCTCTCTACATTCAAATATGCTTCCTGCTCTTAGCCAAGGCTCCTCTCTTTCCAAAGGGTGAGCACTGGGGGCTGGTGGGCTCAGGGCCCAGCTGGGCAGAGGCCAAAGCCAGGACAAGGATGTCACAACACACCAGAAACAGAGCACAAGCTAACTTTGGTCCTGGCTTTCTGCTGTCTGTCTATAGAGCTGGAAAGACACCAGCTGGGCCCCTCCTGGCCTGAGGTGTGGGGAACACAGGCTTGGGCAGCAGGACACCGGCTACCTGGGTCCTGCACTTCAGCTGCTGCCACAGGAGTTGAAGGCAGCATGTGGTTGGGAGCAGATATGAGCACAGGGTGATGGGTCCAGCCCACTCCTCACCGGAGACTGTAGAGGCGGGGAAGGAAGCTGGCAAAAGTTGGGGCTCGAGGTGCAGACAGGCTGTCCAGCATCCTTGGAATACTCTCTGAGGCATGGACACCACCCCAGGTGAAATGAACTAAATCAGTTAATAAAATCAAATTGCTAGCAAAATAATAATATTAACCAGCTTACTCCATTTTGTTTAAAACTTTTATCTTAGTTACCTGCCTGACCTAAGAATCATTGCCTACGTGTAATTACAGTAATGTTCCCATGATCGCAGACCTCCAGTTTTGTCTCCTTTGGGCAGGTCATGCTGACCGTTTCCTGCTAACTGTTACAAAACTCCTTAGCCATAAGTTCCATGTAATTGTAAGGTTTGTTAACTGAAGTCAAATGTTACGCTTTATATTCTGTTAGTAACCTAACCAAGGTAACTCCATTGTGTAATGATTCCTCTTCTTTGTCTCTATGTAACGACCTTAAACTATATCGTAATGGGAAAACTCCAGGGACTTTCTGGACACTGGCTATACCTAGGACATAAAATTAATCAAAGCTCCCTAACAGTCAAAAGTTCCCATTTTGGTTGCCAAGTTGTTAGTTAATAGTTGCTATGGTCACTAAGTTGCTATGTAGCCAATACTCCAAATTTTACCTATAAAAGCTTGTCACAAACTGCACCAATTTGTCAAAGTTATTTTTTCTGGCGTTTGCCTGCTCTTGACCCGCGCGTTAATAAAACTCTAATTAATTAATCTCAGCTTGCTGCATGATTTCTTCTCACTTACTCGGTCATAACACAGGGACAGCCCAGGGGACCAGCAGCCCTGGGAGAGGGTAGCCCATTCACATGCTGAGAACCGCTAAGGTCTTACTAGTCAGGGCTCTGGGTTGCCAGATGATCTGACAGTGGGTAAAGTCCACCTGCTGGGAGCTCCTACTCCTGGGAGCTGGGAGGGGGCTGGGAAGGAAGGGGCCCCTGGAGGAAAGGTGGAGAGCCTGTTTCGGTTCTGTAGTTGTCACAGAAACCCACTCAGGGAAGGCACAGTGGCTGGGCTAGAAGGGCTAAGAGCAGGCTAGGGAGGACAGTCCAGCACCAGGAGCTGTGACAATGATCCTGCTACCCCTCTGTCCCAGCTTCAGACTTATGGGCCCAGGGGAGTCTGACCAGCCATGCACAGGCCAAGGCCTTGTCTGTGCCACCCACTAAGGGCACCGTCAGCGTCACGTCCTCTGTGGTGGTGCCCAATATTGTACAGGCACAGCCTGTGTGGTCACATGGAAGCTGCGTCATCATGATCTGGGTGAGTGAGAGGCGCTGTCCCGAAAGGAATTGGGGTGCTTTGGGGAGACAAGAAGGCAGGGAGAGGAATGGGATCTGGCTGAAGACCCATCCACAGGGGCGTGTGGGGCAGGGACATAGCACGTGCTGTTGGGATCAGGAACCGGGAAGTCACGCTGACTAGGGGGCAGTGGGCATCTGAGTGGGGCCTGAGAGTGAGCAGAGTTTGGGGGGGCATGACCACATTTACCTGGAGGGACCAGGGAGCGAGACTGGATGAAGCAACTCCCAGAAGTCCCCACTGAGGCAGGTGTCAGAACTGGGTGCCTGTTCCCACACTGGCATCCACCCCTCTGTGTGCCATTGGGCGAAAGACCCTCCGTTCAGGAGGGAGAGGCTGGGACTCAGAGATGCAGGCTAGGCCGTGGTCTCTGCATGTCTGTAGGAAACTGGAAGCCAACCAGGGCTTGCTTCTGGAGGAAGACAGTCAGCAGCACTGCCTGTCCGGCGGCCTCTGACTGTCTGGATACAGGTTTGGCTGTCCTCTCCATGGAGTTCAGAGATCGGCCTCTATTCTTCCCTTTGTGACTAGTTGGGGATTTCTCCAGTCTCATCTGAAAATGTGAAGTGCCCACTGCTCTCAGACACAGAGACACAGATGCTTTGACCACAGGGAGGTCCTTCCAGCCCACTGGGAGCTGGCCTCACACAGACCTGCTGCCCATCCTGTCTGCTTCCTTCTTCTAAAGGTTCCTCCAGGACCAGTGCTGAGGGGCAGGGCTGGCCAAGGTGCTAAAAGCCATGTATCACCACCAGAGTCTGTTCACACCCTCCGAGTGCAGTGGTTGAATGGGGGCCCCCAAGAGAGGTGATTCTAGATGCCTGGAGCCTGTGAATGGGATCTTACCTGGAAAAAGGAGTCATTGTGATGTGACTAAGGATCTTGATGTGAGGTCATCCTGGTTTACAAGGTGGGCCCTAAATGCCATCAAGGATATCGTCACAAGAAACTCACAGAGCAGAGACCGGAGAGGAGAGGTTGTGTGGAGACCGGAGAGGAGAGGTCGTGCTGGAGAGGTGTGGCCACATGCTAAGAGATGCCCAAGACTCCAGAGGAGAGGCAAGAGGACCTTCCCAGAGCCTTGTGAGGCTGTGTGGCCCAGCAGCCCCTGGATGTGAACTTCTAGCCTCCTGGACTGCAAGAGGTTGAACTTCTGTTGTTCTCAACCCCTGGTTTATAGTAATTGGTTATGGCAGCCCAGGAAATTAGTGCACCAGGATCACAGAGTAGGAAAAGGAAGAAAACGCACAGAGTCCTGGTCCAAACAGCCTTGGGCCTCTGGTCCTGAAGACCAGCCTCCCCAAGAAGCTTAGTGTAAGCATGCACTGACTGACGGAAGCAACCCTCCCTCTGCAGTATCACTTTGACTTTCTGGAGATCTGGGGATACTTCCTGCCTGGTTGTCCCAACTCTACCCTCAGCCTCCTGGTATAAAGGCCATGACACCTGGCCTCATCCTGAAGGCTGAGGCAGCCTTGCCCCAGTGTCAGCATTCTAGCCCATCCTCCCAGTCCCTCAGCCCCTCAGCTGGTCAGGTCTGGGTGAAGGCCCTGGGGGGGCCTGGAGACAGCTCACCTGTCGTCAGGAGGGAGGTGTGGTTATTGCAGTTTCGCATGGCCCTGAAGTCCAGCTCTAGGCAAGGTTGCAGATCCGTGCAGTCATGGTGATGTGGTCCCGTTCAGCTTTTCAACAGAAGGTATCTCACAAGAGGTAGAGGAGAGCTGGGGATACCTGGCGATGGCCAGGTCCCGATGACCTGGGGCAGCTGCAACTCTGTCCTCACGAAGGGAGGGTAGTTGCAGAACTGGCTCCCGAGGCAGCTCTGAGTTCACCTGGTGACACCATACCAGGCGTCCCACTGGCCCAGTGTAGCAGGCATCCCACCGGCCCAGGGCAGGTGGGATTCATGTGTGTGAATGGTGTGATCCTGGAGATGCTCTGGCTGAGCATTCGGGGGCTGTCCAACACTGCACCAGGCTTGGAACTATGGAGCAGGTGATGCCCAGGGTGGCTCCTGGCTTTGACACTGGGACGAGAGACACTGACATGCTGCATCCTCAGGGGGTGGGTGGGAAGATGGGGGTGGGTGGGAAGATGGCTTTCCCCTAGAGGCCACCCCAAGCCAGCTGCCTGTGTCTCCTAAGAGAGAGAGAGAGAGAGAGAGAGACAGAGACAGGCAGAAAGAGGAAGGGCCCACAGACAGGCCTGGGAGGGGCTGTCCCTTTTCTGTCTCGAGCTCAGCAGTGCCCTGGGCTGCTCTGTGGCAGGATTGTAAGTCTTTTCCAGGAGTTCTGTCCTGCCTCATGGAAGGTGCTAAGTGCCCAGGGGGATCAGGATGATGGGGCAGGGGTGTTGGTTCCACTTCATTTGAAATTAATGTATTATGTACTGTATAAATAAGAATTTTTGACTGGGTGCGGTGGCTCAAGCCTGTAATCCTAGCACTTTGGGAGGCCAAGGTGAGGGAATGGCCTGAATCCACAAGTTGGAGACCAGCCTGGGCAACATGGTGAGACCTCATCTCTACAATAAATTGAAACATTAGCCAGGCATGGTAGTGCACGCCTGTAGTTCTGGTTACTTGGAAGGCTGAGGTGAAAGGATTGCTGGAGCCTAGCAGGTCGATGCTGGGGTGGCCATGAGTGTGCCACTGCACTCCAACCTGGGTGATGGAGTGAGACTCCAACTCAGAAAAGTAAATAAATAAACAAGCATTTTTTTTCACGTCATTTAAAACATTGAGATATAACCCACACATCATAATATTTGCCCTTTAAACGTGCACAGTTTGGTGGTTGTGGGCATATTCACAGAGTCATGCAGTCAGCCCCATGGTTAGCCCCTCTGAAAAGGAGGGTGGAGCTGTTGGCACCCTCCAGCTGACCACACCTTTGCTCTCTGACATTTCCTGTGTATTGGTGTTAGAAGCTGCCCCTCATGAGCCTGGATTAGGGATGGGGTGGCTCCCCCAGGTTGAGTTCTTGACCTTGTCCTTGCCCTTCCCTTGACTGGGTTCATAGACTTAAACTCCACTCTGTGGGACTATGGGACAGTTATCCAAAATTAGGGAGGTGCAAACCTGTGGAGGTTTGTCAAATCACGAGTGAGGTTGGTGAAGGGAGCGGTGACTGGGTCACCCCTTCGCTCTGTCTGGACACAGCCCTGGCAAGGACTAAGGGCCAAGTGGCCATGTACTGGGGTCCCCTGAGATATGGCTACCTAGTGTGGTCACCTGGTGTGGACCCTCCTCCCCAGCCCCACACTTTAGACAGGCTTTACTACAAAGTCAGACCCTAGTGCCTCTCTGGGACCGCAAGGAAAGGCCAGCTGGAAAAGCAGCCAGGACTCCTCTCCCTGTCCCTTCGGCAGCTGGGCCACCCCCACCGCCCATGACTCTGGGCTCCCTCAAACCTCAGGGTTCTGCCTCAGGAGCACTGCCTTGGTCCAGGCACAGTCAGAGCAGGCCTGGCCTTCAGGTCCCCTGACCTTCTTGAGGGGATCTTTCAGCTCTGGACCCGGTCCAGGAACTGTCCAAGCTAAGGACTTTCATGTGAAAACTCCTCAGGCATGGCGTGTGCCTGGACCCTACGAGGAAGGCTAATGGGGATATCACACCTCAGCCCAGAGCCACGCAGGTACCAGGTGCCGGGCGAGTGGGATGGGGGACAGGTGCCAGGTGCAGGGCCAGTGGGAAGGCCAACGGCAGGGTTGCTGGACTTCTTGGGCAGCCTGCAACCTCGAGTCTGTCCTGAGAGGCTGCGCCATCGCCCCTTTAAGAAGGGTCCCGCGTCCCCTCCCCCCCAGCTGGTGCAAAGCCCCCAGGAGGTGATGGGGTGGCGGCAGGGGGAGACGCGGCGCAGCTTTTATCGGGAGGGGGTGGGGCGGAACCGGAGGGGACGTCCAGGGGCTGTGGGGCGGGGCCGAGGCGGGGAGAGGGGGATACCGGCGGCGGGGGGGGGGTGGCAGGGAAATACGGGGGGGGGATGGGAGGGGAATACGGGGGTGGGGTGGATCGGGGAAAGGCTCTGCCGCGTGCGCGGTGAGGTTGGCGGGCCTGGGGTTGCGGGGAACGCGTGGGTAAGGGGAGGAGGAAAGGGGCCGGGCAGGGCCTGTGCGGGGCGCGGTGGGGGTGGGGGTGGGGGCGGGGAGGGTGGGCCGAGCGCAGGGCTTCCCCAAGCTCCAGCGGAGGCGGCGCCCGGGCAGCTCCGACACCATGTGCTACTGTTCTGGCCGCTGCTCGCTCGTCGTCCTCTGCACTTTCCAACTGGTGAGTACCGACCCTCCGCGGCCCTCCTGGAACCCCGGGTGACTGGCCCTGGTGGACTGCGAGGTCTGGGCGCCGTCCCTCCGCCTCCAGTCCAGCTACGGGAGGTTGGGGCGACCCTCGGCGCCGGGAGTGGCAGGTCCAGCGGATTCCCGAGCGGCGGATACACGTGCGGGGAGCGACAGTAGGGGCCGGGTAGAACACAAGCGTCGGACCTGATCGCCTGGACCCGGCCTGGGCCACGGTCCAGCAGGGGAGACCCTCGGCGCGGGAGTGGGGGGTGTAGTGTTGTTGGGGGGGAGGCAAGACCCGTGTGCAACAAGTCAGGTGGGCGCGGCAGACTCTGCTGGGCACCAAGGCCACGCATGTCTGAAGGTATATAGCCCCAGTGGCCACAAGGAGCGTTTGTGCGCACGCGATTGCAGTGTGTGCATGAGTGTGTGCGTGTGTATGTGAGTGAACTCCTGCGTGTGTGTGCATGCCTGTGCATGTGAATGGTGAGTGGGCGTGTGTGTGCATGCACGTGTGTGCATCTGTGAGTGCGCGAGAGTGTGGGGGGGCATGTGTGTGAATGTGTGCATGTGAGTGCACGCCCATGTGTGTGTGTGCGTGCTTGTGTGCATGTGTGAGTGCACTTGTGTGTGAATATGTGTTTCCTGAAGCCAGCTCCAGGTGCCAAGTGAACAGGGAAGTTTGGCTGAGACCTGGAAGGGGGAGGGGTGTGCTTGTGAGTGTGTGGGTGTATGTGGAGGAGGTGAGACCGTCATGCCCATCACGTGTGAGCCAGCCCTGCCTGTCCTTGAGGGCCCCTATCACCCTGGCCTGGAGAGCTGGGGAGGGGAGGAAGGAACGGGAGTCCAGGAACCCAGGGTGCACTTGGAATCTTTTGTGTCAGGATTAGCTGGGTACCACACCACCCCTCCCGCAACCCAATGCAGGGCTTTGTCTGGGAACTTGGGCATCCCCCAGCCAAGTGTCCATCCTGTTCTCCTGTCATGGGAAAAGGGGCTGCACAAAGGTCAGGCCTGGCCTGGCTGGGAAGGGTACTCTGTCATGCTAATGGCCTTGGACCTCAGGTCTTAAGAAGGAAACAGGGCTTTGTTGTCTGGTGTCTGAGCTCAGCTGTACAGGGGTTTCCTCCCCCTTCTTGGGGGGAGAGGGAAGGAGGGAGAGAGAGGGAGGGAGGAAGGGAGAGAGACAGAGAGAAAGAGCCATTTCAAGGAAGTTTAGAGTAGAATTCTTGGGCATCTTGGCTGTGCTGTCCGCTGCTCAGGCACATGGGGTGGCTAAGCTGGTGAGGGCCAAGGCTGCCTTTCCTTTCCTGAGGAAGGAAGGTAATGCACAGAGTTCCCAAGAGGTGCTGTAGTGGCATAGAGGGGTGCGCATGATGGGCTTTGGGGTGGTCTGTAGGGCTCATGCTGGGTCAGGCCCAGTGGGGGAGGTAGCCTGGGCCCTGCAGCAGGTGGGGGGGGGTTGCCCAGGACTCTGGCAAGACTCAGAGCAGCTGGACACTGTCTTTCCATGAGAGGCTCCTAGTGGCAGGAATCCCTCAGGAGGCTGGGGGTGGGGCTGGAAGCCTGAATGGGGGAGGTGCTTGTCTGCCTGGCGCGATGACCAGGAGAAGGACAGGGATGAGCCCGGGTTGACACCGAGGCTTGGATCCTAACCAGGGGCGGCTGCCCATGTTTGGGTGTCAGGAAGCACTTGGGGGGGTGGATCTGTGACTTTGGTTTCTGCGTGTTTAGTTTGGTGTGAGGGTGGTCTCAGGTTGAAGGTGGGCTGGGATTTGGGTTTGGGGCAGGACAGATGATGCTCCAATGTCACGTGTAAGGTGAGGGGCAGTTGTGTTGCCTCTTTCACCCCTGTAGGGGGCCATGCACAGATGGGCACCTTGCTGGCCCCCACAGAACCCTGCGTATATGTTTGCAGCTAGAAGGGAAGGGTCATCTTGGCTCAAGGGCAGCAGGGCTTCCTATACCCACAGGGTCTTCTCCAGGGACTAGGGAGGGTCATGGCTGAAATGTGGCAGAAAACTGTCAAAGGCCTTTTGTTTTGGCCTGCCAGCAGTGGGGCCCTCACCCATCCCTCCTCTGCTTCATGGAGGAAGGGGCAGGTGTTCCTCACCCCCCTGGTCCCCATGTGCGGGAGCGCGGGGGTGGGGGGGTGGGGGGGCAGGGTCCTAGGAAGAGCTGGGGGTGGGAGTCCTGCGGCTTTTCTCTCCCTCTCTCTCTTTTTTTGGACAAGCATGAGAATTTCTGTCACCAGACAGAAACTACAGGACAAAGGGCCCAAGCCTGTCTTCTGGAGGCTTCTCCCCAAGAATAGTGAGAACTTTGCCTGTGCCGAGCCTGCTGCCTACTGCCGCTTCCCAGGCTGTGCTTGCTGTGTAGACAGGATTAGAGGCAGGGGCCCAGGAGGGATCTGGATGGGTCTTGCAGGACCACCAGGTGATGCCTTGTGAGTGGGCCGGGTGTCATGGGTCGCTGACCTTGGGTGCCTTGGCCTGCAGATAGCAAAGACTCCTGCATGACCTCGCCCACACCACCACCACCTGTGCTGCAGGGTCCCCGTTCCCCAGGAAGGCCCTACCTGCTCCTCAGGGAGAGACCCTCTAGCAGAGGCATGGGCTGGGCCCCACTGTTAGCCAGCACCTCACAGGACCTTAGGAGTGGCAAAGTGGGCCAGGGCAAGAACTGTTCACTGGGGGACCATCCTCACTCTGTTTCCTGCTCTGTTCCTGGCCCCCAGTAGGCTGGGCAAGGCAGATGTCCTCCGTGTGGGTTAGGTCCTTGGGGTGGGAACAGGAGTCCAGGACTCAGAGTTTAGCTCTATTCTGTGTCTAGCACAGATGCCTGGGTGGGTGCTGTATGCACGCCTCTCTCTCCCTCTTCCGGAACACCCATCACAGTGTAGACTCTTCAAGCCGGGCCCTCCACCTCTAGGCTTTTGCTGAGCCCATCCTTCCACTTGGCGTCCCTCCCTGCCACTACCACACCTGCATCCCTGGAGTCTGCTGAAACTGACCCCTCAGTGGCTGAGGAGCCTCATATGGCCACTCTCCATGGAGACTGTCAGCGTGGGACCCTGAGGGCCTGTGCTGAGCCCACCCTCCCATGGCCACTGCCCAGGGTCAGGGCTCTTGGGGGACCTCTGCTCTCAGATGCTGGGCTCTTTTCCAAAATGTACGCTGTAGAGAAACTTCAGCGAGCCCTACCTCAGCCCAGGTATGTCTACATGTTGGAGGGTTGTGACAGTCCCTTGCTTTCTCAGAGGGCCAGCCCAGCCCATCCGGGACCCTGAGGGTTGTGGAGCGGCTCTGTCCACATCGCACTCAGCTGGAGGACGTGGAGACATGGCCTTTGGGAGACCCTGCTGCCCCTGCACAGCAAGGACAGCTCCGTCCTGAATGTGCGGCTGGGACTAGGGTTGTTTCCAGCAGTGGAACCTGGGTGAGTGAGGCTTCTGGCCCACAGTTACGCATCTTAACTGTCTTGTTCAAGTTGCAGTCACGGGTCAGGGATGGGGGGCCCGAAACATGGACTGGAGGGGCCCATGCAGCCCTTGGAGTGACAGCTGGGGAGAGGCGACAGTAAGTCCACTGGGAAGTTCCTGATGTGCATGGATGCTCTCCTTCTCCTGCCTTCCACCCAGCAGGCCCTACCCACTCGAGCTCCCACCTCCAGCTGTCTCTCTGGGGGACAGTCCCCCAGGACATGCTTGAAATGTCTCCTCCCTGAGACTTCCTGGAAACCACCATGCCTGCTTGGGCTGTCCACGGGTGAGTGTGCCCAGAGCATGCCCACAGCAGCTGTATCCTGGGGGCTGGTCTGGGGTCCTGTAGGGTTCCAGATATAGGCCTGGGGCAGCAGAGATGAGCCAGAGCAGGGAGAGGGTGGAGTGTCCTGGCCGGGCTGGGATATCTGTGACCATGAGGCAAGTCCTCAAGCCCTCCCCCTGTTACTCCATCCCCAGTCACGGTACAAGGAGCTGAGTGGGGAATGAGGGCCGCCCCACACCCAGTCTGCCCTCATCCCAAGCCCCTCCCAGCTGAGCCTCCTCTTGTCTCCTGACTGTCTAGTCTTGGTGAGGGGCGAGCTATACCTTCCTGCTGTGAGGAGGCACCAAGGCCATCAGAGCCCTCCTGCCCAGGACTTAGCCTCTTGGGCAGTGCCCCCAGCCCACACGCCAGAGGCCACCCTGGGCCGGGGCCTGTTTCCTTGATGCTTCAGTGCCACGGAGCACAGGGAACAGTGGGCCCACTGTGGAGTCTGTGGAACGCAGCCACGGTATGCACCCCAACTCGACGGGCTGTCCCTTCATTACTGCTGCCCTTGCAGGCTGCGACCAGTCCCTTTCAGTTCTCCCTGAACATGCCCCCCTTGCTCCTGGGAAGGTAACTGGGAGGGAGTGGATTCCACCTGACATTCTCTTGGTTCCCCTATACCAGCACGTGGGATGGAGCTGGTGATGAATGAGTGAGTGAATGAATGACAGCTTTTAGAGTCATGATCTGGTCAGAGTCAGTTGGTTTTCCCTAAGTATAAAATACTAACTTTCAATTCATTGGGGGGCACAATGGTTCATGCTTGTAAATCCCAGCACTTTGGGAGGCTGAGGTGGGAGGATCATTTGAGGCCAGAAGTTCAAGACCAGCCTGGACAAAATAGCAAGACATCAACTCTTAAAAAAAAAACAAACTTCTTAGGTGTTTCTCCTTCCTTCCCAGTGGTCATGCAAATGTCCCCAAAGTGGAGGCAAGAGCAGCCTCACCACCACTGTCCCCAAAGCCCTGAGTCTGCTGGTAAGGGAAGGCTGCTCCCCTGGAGGCAGCGGGGCCTGGGGCCTTAGATGCAGCACCCCATGTGGACCCTTCTGCCCCTTCTCTGCTGTTTTTGGAGCTAGTGTTTTGTGTCTGTCGCTTGGGCTCAAAATCCGTGAGTTGGAACTATTAGAACAGCCTCCTCTCTGCCCCTGTGTTACATTCTCCAGAAGGGGAAAGCTATGACTGGGCGCTTACACCAGGGAGGGTACCTCCACAGGGATGCAAAAGGCCACTCGGACTTACTTGGAGATTTTTGTTGGAGTCAAGCACACAGTAGGTGCTCAATGCTTGCTCGATGGCGTTCTTGAGCTGGTGTTATGGCCCACCTGCCATGGCTCCCAGAAGGGCTCAGATGGTGTGTCTGCATCCGGGACCCCCCTCCTCCACACAGAGCACCTGGGGCCAGCGGGCAGGGTTCATGCCTCAATTTTCCCATCTGTAAAGCAGAAATGGTGACAGCCCAGCCTTCTCTCCCTAGTATGCAGTGTGGGCAGCTGTCTGGGTCACCTGGAATGTCTTCCTTATCTGCTTCTATCTGGAGGTGGGGGGGCCTCTCCAAGGTGAGTGCAGATACCCCTCTGTGGGGTCCTGGCAGTTGCCACATAATGCCTGATATGTCTGCCTGTTCATCGCCGACCCGATGCGGTGGCTTGGCAGGGGCTTGGTCTATGCTCAGCTTTGTCCCCAGCACCCAGAACAGCCTGGCCTAGGTCACCACTCAGTCAAGGTTTGGGGGAAAGACCAGTGATTTGGTGCGGGGGATGAGATGTGTCCACCAGGTCTGAGGGTATTGGTGGGGTGGGGAGGGCACCAGGAAGGATTCTTGGAAGAGGTACCTCAGAGCCTGAAGGATAGTCAGGGCTGAAGTCCAGGGAGCAGAGGCCATCCCGGCAGAGGCAAGCTGGCAGATGGACACCACCCTCCTGGGGCCGCGTGGGACCCTCAGCCTTGTGCTGTGTACACTCCAGCAACCCCCGGGGCTGATCAAGACTCGCTCCTCCTGGTGTGAGGGGAGACCACTACAGGGTGTCGCTAGAGCCTTCCTAACCAAGGCTGTCTCAGGACTTTGTCTGATGCTCAGAGGTTGCTCCTAAGAATCAGGGTGGGTGCAGTTTCATCTACGTGCCTGGCTGCTCCTTGGCCAGAGCCAGCACGGGTGGGCAAGAGGGCAGGTGCCCAGCAGGACAGACCGGCCCCTGCTTTGTGGGCCCACAGCAAGGAGACTGCCCAGAATCCATACATATGTCAGGTGGCAGCTTTGGCTAGAGACGTGAAGGAGGGGTCCAGAGCACAGGAGAGCAAGTCCTGGGGGCTGACCTGGCAGGGGGCCTTCTTGGAAGAGGGAGTGTGTGGGCTAAGGACAGGCAGAGGAGCAGCTGGAAGGGCCTTGGTGCTCCCCCTCCACCAAGGCTGGCGCCCAAGGGGGCAGAGGGGTGAGGGTGGGAGGACAGGACCAGCTCCGCTCCTCAGTAGCGTCCACCCAGGCTGCAGTAGGTGGAGCTGGCTGCCTCCTGAGTGCCAGCCTATCCTTCCCCCTCGCTTTTAGGATAGCGAGCTCCTGACCTTCAACCTCTCTCAGTACTGCTCCTGGTGGCACGAGCACTGGCCGGGCTGTCTGTGTGAGGAGTCGTCCACAGCCAGCCTCGGGGCACGGCGTGGCCAGGCCCTGGTGTCAGGTACTGGCTGCACCCTGGAGCCCAGCTACGTGGAGGCCTTGCACAGCGGCCTGCAGACCTTGCTGGTGGTGAGTATAGGGGTGGTTGGGTGTGAGGATAGGGAGGAGACGCAGAACTGGGACTCACCCTACCCAGGCCCAGGGCCTTCCTCTGCTGGGGTGGGATACCCTTCCTGGTCCCCCAGCCCTGCCCAAGAGGTCAAGGCATCACAGGTGGGTTTCCGGGTGGGCTCCCAATGCCGGAGCCTCAGTGCCCTCCTCTGCGAAATGGACTCAGGACCAATGTCAGCCCCAGCTCTGATGACTGGTGAAGAGCTAAGCATGAGAACTGTGACTCTGAGGGACAGGACCCTCTGTGGGGATCTGGATGAAAGCTCCCACTGTCTCCCCCCAGCCCCAGGACAGGGGCTGCAGGGAAGGGTCAGACTCCAGCCCTCTCCAGGGGGCGCACGTTCTGCTCTTGGTGCAGGAGGGCAGGGGTACCAAGTTTAGTGAATAAAAGTGCAGGACACCTGGTTAAATTTGAACTCCAGATAAATAACTTCAGGTCTGTGTTCCAGGCCATGTTTTGAACATACTTACACCAAAAAATACTTATTGTGTCTGAAATTCAGATTGAACCGAGCATCCTGTACTTCATAGGAAACCCCAGAGAAGTGAATTACCATCAGGTAAGACCTGGCTTGAGGGTCCACAGGACTTGCAGGCTGTGTGCCTTCCTACCTGGCCTGGCCCCTTCTAGAACATGGTGCAAGTTTGCAGAATGAAACTCAGGCCAGTGCGTGGGGCAACCACCTGTGTGATTGCGGGTGTCGGTGCCCTACTCAGTCTGCCAGCGTTTGGACCCCGGTGATAGGTATCAGGCTATCGTGGCTCTGTGACATGCATAGTGTGGCTTGAGCTCAGGCCTGCCTTCCACCGTCCACATGGCAGAAGTACTGTCTCCATGAGCAGTAGTGGAGAGAGGCACGGTTGCCTTCCATGCATGTTCACAGACTCTGTTCCAAAGAAGAAAGTCGGAAAATGATGAAAGACCCCTGGGTGCCCCAGCCTCTGGGACGATGTGATGAGGTGGGATGGGGGAAGAAAGGTGTGTGGGGGGTGGCTGTGGGGGCCATGTGGACTCCCCAGGGCTGCTTGGGTGACCTCATAGCATGGCGCTGGGTCCCCAGAGCCTGCACCCCTAAAGGGAGTGAGCCTCAGGCTGCAGAGCCTGCCAGGACCCGGCCTTGGACATCCACGCTGGGGCCTGGACATAGGGTGTGGCTTGCTGAGGTGTCCAGGGCCAGTGTGGGGCTGGGCCCCTTGGGGGACAACTTTTCTCCTCTGTTCTTTCACAAGGACACTGGTTGCTACACTGGAAGCCCCCTAACACATCCTGGTCCCATCCCAGTCATATTTGCAAAGACCCTCTTTCCACATTGGGCCACACTCATAGGTCCCAGGTTAGGACTTGGATGGATGTGTCTGGGGATACAGCCCAGCCCACAGCAGGAATCCTCCAAGTCTCACATGAGCGTGGAGCAACAGACAGTGCCCCCAGGAGGGGCCGACCCAGCCCCTTTCCAGAGCTGAGTGTGGTGCTTGCCTCGGTGAGTGGGAAGGGCCAGATCAGCCCAGGGAGACCCCACGTTAGGCTTGGCGATCCCAGGAGGAAGAGCACACGTCCTCCTGGCCGACTGTGTGGTGGGACCCACTCTCTCTGTCCTGCCTGTTCTATCTCATGTCCTGAGCCCACTGGCCACAGAATGCTGGCAAGGCTTGGCAGGTGAGAAGCCCCTCAGCTTTGCTCAGAACCTTGGAGCGTGCACTTGGCAAGGTTGGCACCATTCATGTCCACCAGGCAGGGAGTCCCTGGCCCTGGCTAGAACTGAGGAGCACCATAGTTTGTGCAGAGAAGGAGGCTCAGCCATCAGCCACCCCCTGCTGTGCTGTCTCGGTGAACCCTGCACCCTCTCTGTGCCCCTGCCCCCGCTTCTGTAAATGCCGATATGCCAGTGCCTTTCCCAAGCACTGAGGATGATTCAGTGGGAAATGGTGGCCAGCACTCAGCATGTGTGGAAAGCGCCCAGTCAGCGTCTGGCATCATGAGCTATGGGGCACAAGAGACGCTTGAGGCTCCCTGACTTACCCTTGTGCACATGGTGGTGTCAACACCAATGTGCCAGATGGGCATGGAGCCTATAGGGGAAAGTTCTGCCACCAGCGGCTGACCGTGGAAGCGGAATTCCAGAGCTGAGGATGTCGTGGTGCGAGGATCCTGCGGGTTCCTGGTGGCCATGTGAACGCCCAGGGTTCCTGCCTCCCTGCTCTTGTTGGCCCTGTGGAGACTTGTCCCCATGGCAGGGCCCCGCGGGTCAGGGACCGTCTCCTACCACAGCCGCTAGTGAGGCACAAAGGAGCCCTGATTGCCCGAAAACGCAGAGCCTGGTTCATCCTCTGGAAGAGAAGGAGCCAGTTTGCCAGGGGTGCTTGTCACAGCTCCATACCTGGAACTCGTGATGAGGCAGAAGGGAAACTGCACAGGAGTGCCTGAGGGCTTGCTGGTTGAGGTTGGAGGGAAGGGGTTTCTGTACACAACGGAGGGGATAGAGGGAGTGGGGAAGGGGCACAGCCACCTGTTTGCTTCATTCTGATTCCTGGGGAGGTTTCTTTCACGGGACGTGGGCTCCTGAGTTCCTGCCAGTGAGTACCTTGCCTTGCTGGGAGCCCAGCTGTTGCTCTGAAGGTCTAGGAAAGGCCGGCGTCTTGCATGGCCCCCGCCTGTTGGGCTGGGGAGGGACGAGGCAGGAGAAATGCCTGGCGAAGCAGAGCGGGCACCTGGGGTGGGGTCTGTGGGTCCAGGACATCCAGGTGGGGGGTGGGGAGAGTGGGGTATGGGGAGCTTCAGGGTGAGGCTGAGGCTGGAGCTGGGAGGATGGATGGGAGCACAGTGGAAAGGGAGGGCTTCAGGGAGGCTCATGGCAGGGGCCACTGCACGTCCCACATGGGGCGGGTTCCAGGCTGGAAGGAGCACCTTTCCAGAAGGACAAGAGCTTAGCTGTGTGCTCAGCATAGGTTCCTTCACTGGGAGATGGAGGTATAAGCCACAGAGAGGTCCAACCCCCAGTCTCAACCATGGCCATAGCGTGGAACTAGCAAAGGCTATTTGGGAGGGCTTCCCAAGCTTGTCTCTTAATACAGGGATATAGTCTGCCCAGCTTGCCATGGGGGAGAGGTGTCCTGGTCCCGACTTGCCCCTGGAAACAGCTGGATCTCCAGGAAAGCAGCAGCTGGCCTGCCTGTGCCTGCGGGTGAGGCCTGGGGGCCACAGCACCCAAGCATCTCAACTTCAGGGCCTGGCACTGCGTGGCCTGTCCCCTTTGTGGGATAGTGGCCTTCAAGGAGGGGACTGTTGGGCCAGGCCTGGGAGGGAGAAACCAAGACCAGGAGGTGAAGTTGATCTCCAGTTCATGCCTTTGCATGGTGGAATGCTCTGTGGATGCAGAGACAGTGTGCAGAAGCCCTGCTGCTGCTGCTTCTGATGGCCCTAGGTCATGGAATCGCAGTCACTATGCCTTCCTGTCCCTTCCTTGGCATGGGAGGTTCTATGACCTGAAGTGTCCTCAGCCGGGCCCCCTTTGGGGCTGTGATACCTCACAAACAATACCACTGTCTGCACCCCTGCTGTGGCAGAAACCCCCATGGACTGTCTTTTCTGTGGATACCTGACTCTGCCAGGGACAGAGATGGAGCACTTGGGCCACACCATCTGGGGGCTCGGGAAGGGTCTGTACACATATGGTGCTATGTCAGGGACCACACGGGGTATGGCACTTTACAGGACTTGTAGCAGCCAAGGTGGTACCATCGGGGCCTGAGGGGGTATGGGAAGGAGGAGTCTCCAGGCCAGGGCCAGCAGAACTGTGGCCCTCTGGAGGCAGCCCTGGGACAAGGGCTGGAAGTCAGGCCTGTTTCTCCTCCCTCTGTCTCTCTCTTCTCCTGCTGGGCTCCCTATTGGCCAACCGTAACGGAGGAATGTGGAGAGAGGGTCTGCAGCGGTGGGGGGGGCACCTTGGACCCACTGTCAGCAGGACCTCACTCCTGAGGACCAACCAGCTGGATGGGTGTCATACAGGGTTCCCTGGAAGACACAGGCCTGACCTCCCTGGGTCACAGGGCATGACCTCGCCCCTCCAGGGCTAACTCCCAAGCATCCAGGCTCTATGGGAAAAGCTGCCTGTGTCCATCTGTCCCACCTGGTGGATGCATGGGGCCAGATGGTCTCCCTGGAGGGCACAAGAGGCTGCAGCCCTTCAATGGGGACCTCCTTAGCTGCCCTGGGATGTCAGGATGCTTTTAGCTGTTGAGTCACAGCCAAGCTGTTCTGTGTTTGGCCGCTGCGTGTGTCACCTATCAGCCCTGTTGTAAGTTGTTTTTTTGTTTTTGTTTTTGAGTTGGAGTCTCACTCTGTCGCCCAGACTGGAGTGTAGTGGCCGCTCCCGACCACCGCAGCCTTGACCTGCTGGGCTCCGGCGATCCTTCTGCCTCAACCTTTCGAGTAGCCGGAATTACAGGTGTGAGCTACCACGCCCGGCTAATTTTTTGATTTATTGTAGAGATGAGGTCTCGCCTGCCCAGGCGGGTCTCGAACCCGCGGGCTCAGGCAATCCACTCACCTCAGCCTCCCAAAGGCGCGGGATTACAGGCTGAGCCACCGAACCCGGCATAAGTTGTTTTTTTTAAAGATGGTGGAGCCTGGTAGGGGATAGCCAAGCTCGGGGAGGCATCCTGTGGGGACTGGAGCCCTACACCTGCAGTGGCCCAGGGGCCTGTGCCGGGAAGGGATACGGGATTAAGTGGCCTGGTCTCTCTCTGAGCACCTTCCACCGATCCTGGCTGGGAGCCTCTGCCCGCCTGACCCCCGAGCCCACTATCTGGCCCAGAACCCCCTGCTAGGCCTCAGGGCTTTCCTGCACTCTACCTGGCTCCATACTCCTTTAGTCACAGAGGCCTGCAGATGGCTGCTCCAGAGAGGGGGATGGTTGCTGGTCCCTGCTGGGTTATGGGAAAGAGGTGGAGAGCTGGCCTGGTGGGAGGGTCAGCCAGGCTCATCTAGGCTGGGGCTGGGTGTCCTCACCCTGCCGTACCAACACAGGCTGTCTTGGTCCTAACGTCTGTTATCCTCACCCACCTGCCCTTGCTGAGCAGGGTAGGAGGAGGCAGAGACACGCCCAGACTGGGAGAGCTGAGGAGGCTACAGATTCACTCTCCTGCTCCATTTATATAGGAAGAAACTGAGGCCCAGGAGAGGAGGTTTCAGTGTTCAGGGATCCACCAGGAGTGCCCTCTACTCCATGTCCCCAGTAGTGCTCCCGCAGACTGGTCTAGTCATCCTCCCCCAGGCTGTCCTCACCCCCTCCCGCCCCCGCCATCTTCACTTCTGGCCGTCCTCATTGCCTGCCATCCTCACCCTGGCCTCTTGGTGTCTTCTAGCTGGTGGGCTTTGTGTACAGCTGCTACATGGTCAGCACATGGACAGAGGAAGAGGACAGCTGTAAGTGTGGGTCTGCCGTGCCTCAGCCAAGGCCTGCCAGACACATCCGGTTGCAGACAGAGGGGGGAAGCAGACACAGCCATGGAGGATGCATCTCCATGGTTCATGTTGGGTAGGGCCTGAGACCTCCCCATGTGTTGGGATTCTGTGTCGAGTGGGGTCCCTGCCACTGCTCTAGCCTGAGTGTGTGGGGATGACCCAAACACCTGGGAAGACATGAGGGGGGTCCTGGCTTGTGAACCTCAGGGCTCAACTTACCCCCAAGACTGAGAGCTGCTGGCTTCTAGGGCTGAGCCTGCCCTCGCAGCCTCCAAGGTCTCACAACTCCCAGGACTGAGGCTCTTGTTCTCCAGGACTAGGCTGGCACACATGACCCTCAAGGCCCTCATGACCCCCGGCACTGAGGATTTCTGTCCTCCAAGGCCCAGCTGCCCTCATGACCCCTACAGTTGCTGCAGGTGGGAGGTCTGAGCCCCAAATCGACCGAGACACGGGCCATTCCAATCTCCTGGTGGCCATGATGTCCACCCCAGGCCCTTGGGCTCACCCATACCCATCTCAGCAGCATTTTCATTTCCCTTCGCACAAGAGCCCCTGTCAGTTCTTGCTTTGTGACATGCAGGAGTCAGCGCTTAGGCACCTCGTTGGACCCTGGGCCCTGCCATAGTCTCAGGGGAGGCAGAAACCAGGCAGGGTCTGGGCATGCCTGGGGTTCACTGCGTGTGTGGACAGAACCTTTCCTGGGGTCGGAATTGGAATTCCCCCCATCCCTAGGAATCCGGCGGCCACAGGGCAGCCATCCACGTGTGTGCGTGGCATCTTGCACCCAGACCAGGGCTGGATCCCCAAAGACGGGAGCTCTGGAACCGCCTGTACCCCCCTAGCCCCATCCTGAACCACACTCACCTCCAGCTAGTGGTGAGCAGGCTGTCAGAGGGACAAGGGTTCCTGAGCTGATCATGGTGCTGTCCTACATCAGACACTTGAGACAGAGCCTGCTGGGGGCTCAGAGCTTCAGCTTCCCCATCCAGCCCTGGCCCACTGTGCAGACACGGCTCCACAGGTGCTGGGTGCCTGGGTGCTAGGTGTTTGTGAACATGAGGAGTGATTGGAGGGCCACAGGGCACACACCGCCTTCCTCGGGCACCTGAGCTATCAGGTCCCGCTCCGTCCCCCAGGCCACCTTGCTTTCGTTCACCATCTTTTCCATTGTTTGGTTTTATTTGGATCTTGGTTTCTTTCAGTTGATTTCATTGGTGGATTTGATCCATGCCTCTTTACCATGTCAATGAAAAGCCATCCATCCTCTTGTCCAAGCAGGTGTACTTGTAAGTATGGCCCACAGACCACTCTGTGGCCAGCCTAGCCAGCCCAGCATGTACTGCAAGAGGCCCCTCCCCTTGGGGGCCCTTGCCGGGCATTTGTCTGTCTGTCCATCCATCCAACCATCATTCCATTCACAGCCCCTTTCCTGAGGTCTCCGTCATGCTGGGCTCTGGATGGGTACGGGGTCCAGGGGAACTAGGATTTGGTCCCCCTGGAGCTCAGAGCAAGTAGAGGCAGCATCTGTGGGAGAAAGTTGGTCTCCAAGCTGGCCCTGAGCCAGCAGCTGCAAGTGGGGCACTGAAGCCCACTTCCCAGCAGGGCAGTGGGCAATTCTCCAGGGGTGTCACTGTGGCGGGGAACTAGGACAGCGCTTTCCCATCTTTGGAGAACCAGACTTTTTTTATTTTTAAGTTGGGGTCTTGCTCTGTTGCCTAGACTGGAGGGCAGTGGCATGATCATAGCTCACTGTAGCCTCGAACTCTTGGGCTCAAGGGATCCTCCCTCTCAGGCTCCCCAGTAAGGACTACAAGCATAGACCACCATGCCTGGCTAATTTATTTTTAATTTTTGTAGAGACTAAGTCTTGCTATGTTGCCCAGGTTAGTCTCGAACTCCTGGGCTCACGCAGTCTTCCTGCTTCAGCCTCCCAAAATGGTGGGATTACAGGCCTGAGCTCCTTTCTTGAATGGCAGCATCTTCGGCTCTGCAGAACCCAGGCCTTGGGGTGGGTTCCCAGCTCACTCTGCTGATGTGGCCTTTGCCATAACCTGCCACATACCTAATCCTAGTCTGGGGTCAGAATAGGTGACTGGTGGTTCTTATCTTGGTAAATCTGTACCTCCCAGGTCACCCAAGCCCCCAGAGACTCGTGCTGGCCTGTCTCTCACAGCCCTTGCCCTCCCACTGTGACCGTGAAGCCCATTCAGCAAGGGCTATCTATGGTAGCACGAGCCCAGCTTCTGGGACAAAGAACCAGGGAACAAAGACCTTGCGGGGGGAGGGTGGGGGGTGTGGATCTCACGCAGGCCCCAAGCCAGGGATCCTGGCACATGACTGGGTTTAGCAGAACTTTCCACACTGGACAGATCTCAGGGGATTTTACCCCAGCTGGGGAGCCCGGGTGAGCCCTGCTCCATTTGAGCCCTGCTGAGACCCTCGCTGAGATGTCAGCACAGGGAGGAGGCACCTGCGACCCCTGCCACTTTGTCAGAGGCCCCAGACCCATTCCTTCTTGGGCTCTATTCCATTTGCATTTCCAGTTTTCCAGGGGACAGAACAGTACCCCCACCGGCACACAGCCCTCCCTTCCAGGCCCAGAAGCGGCTCCTTGGGTGCCCTGACCCCATGTTGCCCCCACAGGCCTGCATAAGTGAGGAAGCAGTGGATCGGCTTCTGTGGCCTCCAGACTCAGCGACCACCAAAGACCATGGCAGGAGCCCCCGAGCCTTGGGATGCCCCCAGTTTTCCTGCCTCCCACCTGGCACCCTAAGATGCTGGCAACACCTGCCCCACCTTCAGTGCTCAGATACCAGCTAGGTTGCAGGATATGGGCAGGGGCAAGACCTGGGCCAGCTTCAAGGGTTAAGAAAGACTTTGTAGTTTCCTTTCTCCAAGAAAAATAGATAAGACATGAAAGGTAGAGAACTCACTCGGTCACCTCTGGCAGTACTGGAATGACAGACCTGTCCACAGTCGCCTGGGACTGCCAACAAGGAGACCCTCAGGAGCCTGTCTAGGGCCAGCTGACCCTGGGGCTGCACACACTGCTGCTAGGGGATGTGGGGGGGACAGTGTTGCCCCTCCAGGAGGTCAGCGTGAGTCCACCGTGCCCCCTTGAGCTTCTAGGGCCGAGTGGAAACCATGGACACACCAGACAGAGCCCCCCCATCCCAGGAGCTGAGACTGATGGAGACCCAGGGTAGGAGCTGAGATGACCAGAAACCCTGGAGCCCAGGCCCTGTAGCACAGAGTGCTGGGTGGTGATGAGTGGGTGGCATCATTCATAAAGAGAGGTCTTGGGCAGATGGTCCCAGAGACCAACCCCCAGCAATCATGAAGTCGGTCAATAAACAAGAACATGGACCCAGCCCACCCTTCTGCAGATACTGCACTAGGGTTATTTGGGTCTAATCTTGGGAGGGCCTGGGTTCATGCTGGGGTCTTTAAGGCACTGGGAGGATTAGAACACAAGATGGAAAATGAGGGGTGGGAAGAGGTGTCCTCAAGAGCAGGATGCCTTTGGGATGTGCCCTGGGTGGGGCATGTGGGTGGACAGTGGCCAGGGTCTGAAACAACTGCTGAACACTCTTGGGAAACCCACTTTATTTATAATCAGAAGCACTGAACGCAGACCTGGTAGAGCCTCCCCACACCAAGCAGGCTGCCTGCTCCATCCTGGGCTGCAGCTGGGAGTTGGGCTGATCAGTGGTGGGTGGACAGCAGCGGCCCACCCAGCAGCCCGCCTGGTCCCTGCAGTGCCTGGAGGGAGAAAAAGGGAGGGGTCAGTTTCTCCCCAAGGGCTCGTGCTCCAAGCGGGGCCCTCAGGCCCCAGGGAGCTCCCTGCCATTTTATTGCCCCCCTCCCAAGGCTCTCACATCTTGAGGGTAGCTGCAGAGGCCTTGAAAGTCCATGGCAGTCCCTGCTCTCCTGTTGGTCGAGGAGTCTGGGGGTGTCCCCTGACTTCTCTAACCATGCTTCATGTTAGAAGCATGTATTCCCACCAGGTATTCCCACCAGGCCCTGGCTGTGTATTCCCACCAGGCCCTGGCTCCCTGGTGGAGATGGGTCCAGGGCTCACTCCCGCTAGCTGAAACCCAGCCCAGCCCATCCCCTCATGCCTTCAGAGCCACCCTCTCTGGCTGACTGCTGCCATGTGCCTGGCTGGAGGAACACCTTGTCCCCCTTGACCATTGAGGAAAGTTGGGGCAGAGGCGAGTCCAGCAGGTATCATTCAATGTGTCCAAACAATGGAGGTGGCCGCCCAAGGTGCCATGTTGGGAAAGATTGGGTGAGTGTCTGGGCATCAGGAGAAGGCAAGGTTGACAAGGTGCTGTCAGTCAGTGGGGCAAGAGGATAGGCTGCCACCACCTCCCAGGAGTGTCGCACCCCAGTCAGGAGGGCGGGTCTGGCTGCTCTGGAAGCCTGGTTGCGGGTGGCTTGGGTGCTCACCTCGCTTAGGACAGGAAGGTGCGCACACGGCTGTGGACAGGGGCCCGGCAGATGGGGCACAGCTGCAGGCTGGGAGCGCACTCGGCACAGACCAGGTGACCGCAGGGCACGAAGACGACGCTCACGGCATGATCCAGGCACACCTTGCAAGTTCGTTCCTCCCGCAGCCTCCGCAGCTGCTCTTCCGCATCCCCGACTCCTGGGGGCTCAAGAAGCCACCGTACCCTCTGGGCCTGGGATCAGCTGGCCCCACCAGGGATGGGCCTGCGATGTGTCCCCACCCTGGCTCCACCCTCTGCCCCACTGGGTGCATCTGTCCCCCCACCCCAGCAGGCCCTGGGGCTGCACCTGGCTCCTGGGCGCCTTCAGACTGGGCCTCTCTTCTGGGTGTCAGCAGCTCAGGGTCCCCATGGGTGGGAGCTGTGAGCAGGTAGGGTAGACTTGAGGCCTAGCCCTGAGGTGAAAGCCAGGCCCTGCCCAGAGACTGGTTGGTGGCCTCTGAGGTCGGGTTCTGATCTGGAAGGGTCAGGCTGTGACTGCAGGGGCCCTGCCCAGACACTTGTCTTCCCTTCCCTCCCACAGCACAGGATTTCAGAGGTTTCCTTGAGGGACCATTAATGCACTGCCCTCAGCCAGGGCGCCCTGCTCATTCACCCCTTGGGCAGTGGCCATAGACGCTGTGTGCTGGACACCATGGGGGTGGTGAGGCCGGGCAATGACTGTGCCCAGAGGTGGGGGTCCAGAGAAGTGAGTTGGGAGGCAAGTGGGGGTGGGGGATGGGAGTGGCCCCTCTGGCCCCTGCTGCCCCTCCCCTGCCCACAGTGGGCATGGCCTCTCATGAGGCCAACCCAGGTAGCAGCTTCACACCCCCAGGCAGTCTTGCCCTCCTGCTGCCAGGCAGGGTGGGGATACCCAGAGGCCTCTGCTGTGGCACAACCTGCAGGTGCCCCAGAAATGCCACACAGGTGGCTCTCACCAGAGGGGGCGGTAGGGGCTGCATCTTCTGCTTCTTCCCATGGGTCCTGGAAGGGGCCAGAGAGTACTTACCCTTGAGTACACAGAAGTGGGGTCCTAGCTTTCCGGCCCCAGAACCCCAAGGAGAGGCAGCACCCACCCAGAGGCCAAGCAGGTGGGCATGAGTTTCCTGGACGCTGTGTACAAAGTCTCTTCCTTTTGCCTGGAGCAAGAATTGGCACCTGCAGAAAGTGGGTGCAGAAGCCCCGCGGCTCATGGGCTGGGCTGGGTTGTCAGTGCTCCCACTGTCAAATTCAAGCCCTTGGGGCCCTGGGCAGGAGTTGTGCCTCTTGCCCCCTCGCCCCCCTCCACAATGCCCTGGGCAGCCCCTGCTGGGAAGGCTGCTCTGGTGATGGGCATCAGGGAGGGGTTGGGGACACACGTGCCTGCCCCGCAGTGCTCCCAAAGGACTCCTGTGGAGAAAGCTGGTATCCCTGATATCCTGGGACAGTGGGGCTGGGGGTGACTGGACAGAGTCCTTCAGGGCCCATCCAAGCCCAACCCCATGCCCAGGCCTGGGAGCCACCCACAGCTGTTACCTGGGGAACCACCTGGCATGCTCGGTCCAGGGGTCATCCCCTTGCTTCCAGCTCTGCAGACCTCCGTAGCAGAAGAAGCACCTCACCTTGTCCTGCTGGCCTGGGGTATGGCAGAGATGTGGGTCCCAGCTGGCTCCTGTCCAGCCCCACAGCTGTCCCCCAAGTCAGAACTTCAGATAGGGGGTGTGTTCCAAGGTGACAGCAGGGAGAAAGGGGCAGGTGGGACCATATTCAGAGGCTTGGCAAGTTGTTTCTTGTGTCAAAGATGACACAGGGACAATGTCTGGGTGCTCGCCAGGATGGCCAGGAATGTTCCAGAAATCACTGAGCTGACACATTGTCCACCAAGCTGGGTGGGGGAGGGGGGTGGGGACATCTGTAGCCCTGGGGGACAGGGCCCCAGGTCTCCACCTCCCTTGGTTGGATTCCCAGTGAGGAAGAAAGGGGGCTGCCTTCAATGCTGATCTGGTGCCAAGCTTGGTTTTAGGGGCTTGTGCCTCCTTTTGGAGGTGGAGCATCATTCTGGGCCTCCCTGGAGGCCTGCCCCCCTCACTATGAGCTGAGCTCATAGGTGAGGTCAGCTACAGGCACGTCCCAATACCTGACTGCTAAGGACCCCTCCCTGGGGCCCCTGTGCCTCCTGCCCACCTTGGTCTGCTGAGCCTCGGACCTCCAGGGAGGCAGGTGAGCTGGGCCTGCCCCTTGCCAGGTGACTCCCAACTGTCCCAGCATCTAACCCTCCCCCTTAGTGTCCAGTTGTCATATGTGGCCCAGCCTCTTCCCAGGACAGCGCTTGGGAAGGTGAGGATGAGCCCACCAGTGACAATGACCACAATGTGCCTGCGCTTACAAAGCAAGTCCTGCTGCCCCGACCCTCAGTCAGGAAGGGGCAGAGCTGGGACTTGAACACATAGCCCTCAGTTGTAGGGCAGGGAGCAGGCCCAAGCCGAACCTACTGAAAGCAGCCCAGAGGAGCCCAGAGACGTTTCCATGGGCTGCACAGTCAGGACTTGGGGCCAGTCACCACCTGCATTGGTCACCCTGTGATTCTGTCTCTGAAATCTCTACTGGCTCTGGGGATACAGACATGGGGTGACAGAGAAGGCTCTGGGCAGTGGTGGCCCCAGGAGGGACCTGAGGCAACTGGGTGGGGGGATGCCTGCAGGACCAGGCTGGCAGCTTCCACAGCCGATATGCCCCGCCGTGGCCAAGGTGAGCCCCTCCCCTATGAGCCACAGTCTGAACATTCGGCCAGCAGAGACTGGGAGTGGGGTAGGCTTGAGGACATGCTAGAGAGGGGCTGCAGAACCACCACCCCGTTCATGGGACCAGCCCTTCCCTGTTGTGGGGGATGGGTACTATGCAGCAGGTAAAGCCCTGGACTGGATAGGTCCAGAATAGTGCCCAGGGCAGCAGCAGGGGCCCTGGGACCTACCTGTGTGAAAGAAGCCGGCAGCAGCCAGCAGCTCAGGCTGTACACCCGCTGTCAGGGGCCAGTTGCAGAAGGAGGCCAGTCGCAGCTCCTCAGAGCCCATGCTGGGGAAGGCAGGCCCCCCGGGCCAGGCTGCCCCAGCCCCCTCTTCTTCTTCCTCCTCTGCCAGAGGGCGCAGCTGGCCCAGGATCTGCCCATCCACATGGTCCTGGCCTCCTGGGGGGTCCTGGTCCTGGACATGACCGTGCAGAAAGTGGGTTCTGCTGTACTCTGGTGCGGGACCCTCCCCAGCTGCCCCGCAGCTCGGGTCTGGGCCTTGGTGCAAATGTTTGGCCCTGTCTTCAGGCCCCATGGAGGTCACACCAGCTCCAACCAGATCTACGGTAGGGATCTCACGCCAGGCGGCTGGTCCTGGAATATGCCCAGCCGGCCCGTCTCAGGGTGCCTGACCCCAGGCCTCCCTGGGGACAGCGAGGCAGGCACGGGCCTGCCACCAGTGCCCCGGGCAGGGGAGCA
The DNA here is from genome assembly GCA_027257055.1 of Cephalopachus bancanus. Lineage (NCBI taxonomy): Eukaryota > Metazoa > Chordata > Mammalia > Primates > Tarsiidae > Cephalopachus > Cephalopachus bancanus. The sequence continues at coordinate 3,751,725 of JAPVLO010000007.1, forward strand.
TCTGGGGCCTGTTGCTTTCTGGAAGAGGCCAGGGTAGCTGTGGGGGGTCACATGGTCTCTGCAGTGAGGGCGTGTCATGAGGCCCCCTGGCAGGGCCTCAGTGAGGCCAGCCCTGTTCCACTCCCTGGGGCAGATGATGGCACCCAGAACAAGGGGGACTGGATGGCGTATGGAGACCCCCCAGGCATCTTCCAGAGGAATGGTGCTGGCCCAGGACCTGGAGGAGGAGGGTGGGGCTACAGGGGATGTCTCCAGTGGGCCTGGTCGGATTGGGTGCCTGTCAAAGCCTCCCGAAACTGATCATTAATGCTCAAGTAAACACAGATGGGCTACGCCTGTTGGCAGGAGAGGAGAATCCACACCCGGCTGGGATGGCTCTGGCTGCTCAGGTGCCTGGTGCTGTGTCAGGGGCCGACTCAGCAGGCTGGCAGACAAGCAGGGAGACAAGTTGCCTGGTATCCTCCTCTAAAACACCTCTCTGCCCCATGGGCCTCCACAGGTCCAGAGCAGACTGACTCCCATCCTCAGACCATGAAGAATCAGAAGACAGATGGGCCTGGTCTGTCCTGGGGAGGGAACCAGGCCTGAGTTCAACCCCCTCCCTTCCCCCCACTCCCTCCCTGTCTCCTACCCCCACCTCTCCTCTTCCCCTTCCCTCCCCTATCCCCATCTGCCTTGGCCAAAGAGATCACAGGCTGACAGGGGAGGATTAAACTTTTAGGCACATAAACCAGTTCCCCTGTAGCTAGGCAAGGAAGAGTGTCCCTGCTTGGGCCAGGGGTCCTAGCACATGTTGTGACCAGGGGCATTGGGTGCACCCTTTCCCATCTCTCTCCTGCTTGAGAGAGCTCTCAGCATCCCTGCTGGAAGCAGCTGACTGCCCCCTCCTTTCCTGTGTGGTGTCCCCCCGCAACCCAGAGTCCTCCTGGTGCAGGAGCCTCCTCTACCTGTCGCCACAGAACTAGGACTCCAGCTGGCTGCAGGGCCCTGGGCACCCTTGTCAGAGGCCTATAAGTGGAGCTTCGGGTTTTGAGGTTGCAAGAGCATGATGTAGACCAGTGGTCTCCAACGCTTTTGGCCTCAGGGGCCGGTTTCATGGAAGACGATTTTTCCATGGATAGGGGTAGGGAGATGGCTTCAGGATGATTCAAGCACATAACATTTATTGTGTACTTTATTTCTATTATTATTACACTGGAATCTATAATGAAGTAATTATACAGCTCACCATTAAAAAAAGAGGCATGAGTGGAAGTGCCACGTGCAGACTAAGATAAGTTCTGGGTTCTGGCGTAAAGCCTGCCCCCAGATGCAGCTGCCCAATTGAAATACATTGACTCACCTGCCACTCACCAGAAGGGTTTTGAGGAGTCTGCAAGCAATTGGTTTATTATGGTCTCTGTGCAGTCACACTTTACTGCTAATGTTCATCTGTATTTTCAGTCACTCTTCAGCATTAGCATCACCGCCTCTGCTCCACCTCAGATCATCAGGCATTAGATTCTCATAAGGAGCACACACATGTGCGGTTCACAGTAGAGTTCATGCTTCTATGAGAATCTAATGCCACCGCTGATCTGACAGCAGATGGAGCTCAGGTGGTATTGCAAGCGATGGGGAGTGGCTGTAAATTCAGATGAAGCTTTGCTCGCTTACTGGCCACTCACCTCTGCTGTGTTGCCCAGCTCCTAACAGGCCATGCTGGTCCACGGCCCAGGGATTGGGGACCCCTGATGGAGATGGAGGGGGCAGGTGGGGGCCAGGACACAAGTGCTGTGCCAGCAGCCTCCAGTGCTGGAACCCCAGAATCCCAGTGTCCTCCCTGTCTGCCTGAACTCCCTTTGTGATCTTACTTGGACCCGGTGCCACCATCTGAAGCCCACAAAGCCTTATAGCCATAGCACCCCCCCACCACCAGGCACTTGGGGGAGGAGAAGCATGCCAGGCAGGATGTGTGTTCACATCCAGGCTCCAAAAGTTCACGCCTTGGAGCCTGGAAGGAACCATGCCTGGAGAGTGCCATGAAGACTTTTGGAAAGGACAGAGCAAGAGAGAGAGAAGGCAGGGAGGGAAGAAGTGGGGGGAGGGAAAGGAGGAAGGGAAGGGGGAGGAAAGGAAGGGAGGGAGAGGAGGAGGGAAAGGAAGGAGGGAAGGGAGGGAGGAGAGGAGAGGGAGGAAGGAGGGAGGAGAGGAGGGAAGGGAGGGAGGGGAGGAGAAGGAGAAAGGAGGGAGGGGAGGAGAAGGAGGAAGGCGGGAAGAGGAGAGGGAGTGGAAGAGAGAGGAAGGAGGGAGGAGAGGAGGGGGAAGGGAGGGGAGGAGGGAAGGGAGGGAGAGGAGGAGGAGAGGGAGGGAGGGGAAGAAGGAGGTAGGGGAGGAGGAAGAGAGAGGAAGAAGAAGAGAATGGAGGAAGAAAGCCGAAAGGGGAGGAGGCAAGGGGGGGAGGAGGGAGGGGAGGGAGAAGGAGGGAGGGGGGAAGGAAAGAGGGTGGGAAGGAGGAAGGGAGGGGAGAAGGGAGAAGGGAAGTGAAGAAGGAGGGAGAGGGAGGGGAGAAAGGGGAGGGGAGGAAGGAGAAAGAGGAATGGGAGGAGGGAAGGAAGGGAGGGGAGTAGGGAAGGAGAAGGGGGAGCGTGTGAGGAGAGCACAATATCTTGCTCTGTCCCTGTAGAACACAGGTGATGTCCCTGTGCAATTCCTTCCCCGAGCCTGGGTTGCACTCTCTGGAGCAAATCCCAAAAGAAAGATAGTGTAAGGGCTTCGCTGGGGGGGGTCTCCCTAGGCAGCACTAGGAAGGAGTGGCTGTGTTCCTGAGGGTCACTGTCCTGAGTACCCTGCTTCCCAGGGGCTCTCCAGGTGTCCTGTCAAGGGCCAAGCGTCTGGCTGGAGTCCCGGGCTCTGGGCCTCAGGCTGAGGCCACTGGGCACTGTGGCTCCTGGCTAGGGCCAGAGAGTGCCATGGGCAGAGTTGCAAGAGGCCAGCAGGGGGCGCACAGAGAAGGTGAGCACTTGGCCAGGACTGCCTGCCAGGGGCCTTACCCGGCTTGCTGGACTGGGCCGGGCTGGACTCCAAGGTGGGGCACCGTTTGAATGTAGCTGTCTGTACCATGCCTTGGTGGCTACAGTCCGACCGGGGTCCACTTATTCTCTGGGCATGCTTGTCCTGGCCTGGGCTGGGAGACAGCGTCATCTGGAAGCCCATTCAGTCCCGCTGAGTTGGGCCCTTCCTGCCCCTTCCCACGCCCCTGTCCCCCATGGAGCTGAGCTGGGGGGTGGCCTGAGACCAGGGATGGACAGAAGGCCTCCTTGCTGGGGAGGAAGGGCAGGAGCAGTGGCCCTCTGTTCCCATAGCCCTGCAGGCTCCAAACGTCCACTGGCCAGCCCTGTTGTCTATGTGCTTCTGGTCATCGTTTGGAAACACGAGAGGGCCCATCTCTGGCCCCAGATCCCAGCATGGGCATCCAGGAGACTGCTGGTCTCAACTTCAGGAAGGGCAGGATCAGGGATCTTGGGCCACATGGAGGTGCTGGAAGTAAGAGGCTACAGGGCACAGACTCCACCCTGCACTCCCCAACTCTAGGTGAGGCTTGAGGAGTGAGTGGATGGTAGGGGCTGGCAAACCTTTCAAGTATCAGGGTCTTAGCCTCACCTGGAAAGGGTGGCCTCACTGGGGAGGGCGGGCTGGCCTGGAGGAATGTCACCAATTCCACCCCTGGGGACTTGGGTTCCTCTGGTCTGGGGGTTGGCATGGGTGTTAGATGGAGCCCCCGGGGGAGTGAAGGACCAGTCTTGAACATCACTGCCTGGGGTCTGAGCTTGCGTGTCCAAGAGAGTCACCACATTTGAACGTGATCAAGAATCAATAAAACTGAACACGCAGTTTCTCAATTTCAAATGCTCAACAGCTGACGTGGCTGTTTGCCACCTACTGGACAGCACAGCCCAGAACTTATGGAAACCCAGCAGGTAAGGCCCACTACACTCTGAGGGAGGGGTGAGGCCCTCGGGATCCCCTGCCTCCTGCCTGGGGAAATAGAGGCAGGTAGGTGGGGAGCCAGGAGGCCACTGAGCCCTGAGCCGTCTAACTCCTGGTTCAGAGCTCCCTCTACTGGACATAAGGGAGGTGACAGCACAGGAGTGACGGGGCCTTGGAGCCTGGACGCAGGCCCTGCAGACAATGACCAGGGTGGTCCCACCTTCCCAAGTGAGCATGAGACTCGGAGAGGAGTGGGGAGGGGTTGCGGGTGGGAGGGGGTGAAGCCCAGAGAGGTTTCTGAGGGGAGGGGGGCTGTGGAACAGGGCAAGGGACTGCAGGGGAAGGCACATACACTCAATGACATGTGTGCCCTGGACATGGTCCCAAGCAGGGAGTTGGAGCCTGGGGAGAAGTCCTGGGGATGGCCAACTCAGACGTCCCTTCCCCTCAGGCTCTGGTACGCAGGTCACGCTGAGGCCCTGGGTGAAGGGTCCTCTGCCTGCTGACTACACCTTGCAGTCCTGCACAACAAGTGTCTCATACACCCTTCCTTGGGGCAGTCCTTGGGACTGGTTCAGACCAGATGGGACTGCCTGCACCAAGGCTCATGATCATGGGTCATATCCAGTTCATGAGACCACTAAAACCCCACCCCCAGTGGCAAATCCCAGCTATCCTGTGTCTATGAGACGTGTGTAAGCGAGAGCTATCCTTGCCCTTGGCTGGCTGAACCGGTCCATCATCCTTGAGATGCTGTTGACCCCTGCGCCCTCAACATGGGGTGTGGCCCCCTCCCGCCCAGTGCCACTCCTGCCCCACGACCCTGCATTTCCTGAATAAAGCCCCTGTCTGGTTTGTTGTCTCTGGGTCATTTCTTTGGCCTCTCCAACACAGGGCCTTCCATTTTGGGGTTTTGAGGGGTCTGGCACAACAAGCAGGAGGGGGCACAGCATGAGGTGATCGGTGTGGAGTGGGTGAGCTGGGAGGGGATGAGAGGCCTGCCTGAAGTTAGACAGCCAGGTGGTGTGGGGTCCTTGTCTATCGTTGGGGGCACAGGCTGGGCAATGACCAACACGGTCTCAAGACTGCTGGGCCACCCAGAGACATCACCAAAGCCTTGTGACCCCCGTTTCCGCTCAGGACACAAGGAGCCATCTGTTCCTATGAGGGAGAACAACTGGCCCTGAAACCTCCATGCTGGGTGGCCTCCCTTTCCTGGGCCAGGAGCTTGGTGGGGTGAAGGGATGAGCCTCAGTTCGTTGGGCAGCAGATGTGGCCCTGGTGGTTACAGGAGACTCGGCTCCTGGCTTCCAGGGGAACTGTCCCAGGTCCCCACCAAGGTAAAGCCTTCCACCTAGGGCTGGCCTGAGGCCCTGCCTTCCCTGCTGGTATGCTGCCTGTTCTCTGCTGCCCCAGACCTCTGCTGTCCCTGCTCTGGGCAATCCTCCCCCACCCTCTGCATTTCAGGGCCAGCAGGGTGGTGGTGGGGTGGGTCTGGGTGGCAGCTGTTAGATCTCGCTGGCCAATTCCCAGGTCGCCAGACTTCTGGGCAATGATGGCACCTTCTCAGGCCTCACACTGTGGGGGCTGCGCCTTTGGTTCACACTTGTGAGTGGCCCCCACTCAGTCCCAAGACACCCCCCCAATCTTTCTGTTGGTGTCACTGCTAGACCTCACCAGTGACCCTGCAGTGGCTGAAGTGTGCCCTCAAAATTCATGCCACTCAGTATGGTGAAGGTGACATTATTTGGAGATAGTCTTTACAGATATAATTGCCTTTTTTTTTTTTTAAGAGACAAGGTCTTGCTCTGTTGCCCAGGCTGGAGGACTCCCATGCCATCCATAGCTCATGGCAGCCTCAACCTCCTGGGCTCAGGTGATTCTCCTGCATAGGCCTCCTGAGCAGCTGAGACTAGAGGCACACATCACCATGCCCAGCTAACTTTTAAATTTTCTAGAGACAGGGTCTCTCTGTAATTATGACCGTGTGTGGCAGCTCACACCTATAATCCCAGCTGGGAGGCCCAGGTGAGAGGACTGCCTGAGTCCATGGGTTCGAGACCAGCCTGGGCAACTTGGTGAGACCTCATCTCTACAATAAATTAAAACAAAAATTTTTTTCTATATTGCCCTGGCTGGTCTCAAACTCCTTGTTTGAAACAATCCTGCCTCAGCTTCCCAAAGTGCTGGGATTCCAGGTATGAGCTGCCACACACGGCCATAATTATATTAGGATAAGGTTATCCTGGATCAGGGTGAGCCCTGGATCCAATGATGGCTGTCCTCATAAGAAGAGACTCAGAAAGACAAAGAGGAAAAGACCAAGAGACGAGGCAGAGATAGGAAGCTGAGGAAGGCTTGCTGTCTAACCCGAGGCTGAAGGAGGTGAAAAGACCCTCCCCAGGACCCTGGAAGGAGCCCGTGTCTCCATTTCAGCCCAGAAATGCTGCTTTCAGACTTCTGGCCTCCCCTAATGGGAGAGAATACATTTCTGTGTTTTTAAGCCACCCAGTTTGTGGCACTTTGCTAAAACACCCCTAGGGTCCTGCACTGTCACTGCTGAGTCATCCAAGAGGTCACCTAAGCTCTGAGTGGCCACTTCCTGCAATGCCAATGTGGCCTCCTATGGCTGCTGGGAACCTTGTGAGTGAAGGCAGCAGTAAGAGCTGGCATTTCCAGATCCCTGGTGGGCGCCGGGAACTACACATACAACTATGCTCACCTACAGCTTCATACAGCACAGGAGGGAAGAAGGCCTGAGGGCTGTGTGGCCCTGACCCCCAGTGGCAACCACTGCACTGTCCTGCCTGAAGGACATGAGATAGGAAGAGGGCAGAAGCTCCAAAAGGTCCGAGTCCCCTCTGACCACCCAGACACTCCCTTGCCGTGGTCACAGTTGTCCTGCTGTTCGGGGCTCGGGGAAGCAGGCACACAGCCCCCTCACCACGGAGGCAGGTGGCAGGGCTGCGATAGGCACATAAGAGCTCTGCCCCTCAGCAGTCCCACTGGCCCCTCCAATCCCACACCCCTTCCCCATGTTTGCCACCGTTGGACATGTGCTGTTCATTACTGGATCTACACCAAATGTGTGGGCTTCATCTTGGCATGAGCCGCCCATGGCCCAAGCATCTCAAAGTCCCAGTGGACCCAGATTCGTGTTTGAGGTATCCTAGCTCTGTAGAGGGGAAACAGGCCCGGCCTTTGGCCAGGCAGGCCCCGGGGAGACCTGATGATGAGCAAATCGGAGCAGCAGCCCTCCGGGAGGCTGAGTGATCCCTGGTACAGTTTTCATTTCCTTCCTGTGGCAGTGAGAGAGCTGTCAGTGTTCTGCTGTCGGGGCCGCCAGGCTTGGAGCCTATCTTGGGAGTCCGCTGTGGTCCCTGAGGTCCCAGTTCACTCGGCTTAGCGCATTTGCCTGGGGCCCCTTTGGGAAGGCTCCTGTTGCCTGCCTGCCTGACACCTGTCCTGGGCCAGCATTCCACGTTTCTCCCCTTCAATGGGAGGAAGACAGGACCCAGGTCCCGACCTTGGTTACACCTGCCAGACTGCCAGAAAGAAAAACAACCACCTGGATGCCTCTGTGGGGAGTGGCCACAGGGGTGGCAAAACGGACGCTGGCTGTAGGGAGCTGGGGTTCAACACTTGATGGAAGGGCGTCCAGGCAGGAGACTTGGAGGGGACCAGAGAATGAGAACAGGGCCTCTTCACACAGTTGGATCCAAGAAGGGGCTGTTTGCTCTCAAACAAAGAACAGGAATCTCCTTGCCTGGCTTGGGCCAGGTCACAAAGTTTGGCTGGTCTCTTTTCCTCCTAGTGATGATATCAGAGCCAAGAAACTAATATGGGCTGGGTGCGGTGGCCCATGCCTGTGTCCCAGTACTCTGGGAGGCCAAGGCTGGAGGATCGCTTGAGCCTAAAAGTTCAAGATCAGTCTGGGCAACGTAGTGAGAAAAAATAAAATAAGATAAAATAGTAGATGGACTTCATCTCTGGAAAAAATAAAATAAGATAATCTCTGGAAAAAATAAAATAAGATAATCTAGTAGATGGACTTGGCTATTGCAGGCTCAGGGGCGCATTCACAAAGCTGCCGCCCGGGGTGAAGCCAGGCCGCAGGCAGCGTGGACAAGGTCCGGAGGACGGCGGGAAAGGGCCGGAGTACCCTGGGCCACGCAGGGGACGACGCGCGCGGGGGACGTGGGACATGCAGGAGCCCGCGGCGGGCCAGGGAGTGGGGAGCAAGCAACGGGGCGGACCGGCTTTGACCCGCCCCAATCCAGCTGTCCTATTGGCGCGGAGGTTCTTCTTCCGGCCTGGGGGAAAACCACATGGACCGACAGCGCCCGCAGCGCGCCCCGCGTCGGGGGCTGCGATCCGCTTCTACGGTGGCAGCCACCGGGGCGCGAAGACCTGCGCACACTGGGCTGCAGCTCTCCCGCCCTTCCCCCCAGGTCCCGCGGCGCCTCCGGCCACGCCCACGTGACTTCCCAGGCTTGCCCCTCTTCCCCCGCCGCGGCCCCGCGAGCGAGATAGGGACCCGGGCACCAAATCCGTCCCGCACGGCGGCAGTGCGCAGGCGCGGAGCGTGTTGTCCCGCGCCGTTCCCGGCCTGCCCCGCGCACGCTGACGTCGCGCAGCCTCGTCCCCGCCGCCGCCGCCGCCGCCATTGGGCTCCGTGCCTTCTCAGAGCGTCGGCGCCCGGGCTTGCCGTCGCCGCCACCCGCCAGCGGCCCGCGCGCCCAGCAGCCACCGCTGCCGCTGCCCGGGGAGTTGGCGGCGGGGCACGGGGCCGCGCGAGCGGGGGTGACAGGCCCGGCCTCACGGGGAGGCCCGAGCCGGCGGGCGCCCCGGCTCCGCGCCGCGCCGTTCATGAAGCATGTCGGCCACCAGCGTGGACCCCCAGGTATTGGGGCCGGGCCGTGCGCGGGGGCCAGGGTCGCGGGGTTGGGGTCTCGGGGCCGGGCCGAGGGCCGGGTCGTGGGGCTGGGCCTGGGTCGCGGGCGACCGCACAGCCCACCGGGAGGGTTCCCCTGGCGCTGACTCTGTTTCCTTCCCCTCGGGCCGTGTGTGCCCCGCGTCCCGGCCTCCGGCGCTGCAGAGAACGAAAGGACAAGATAATAAAGGTGAGCAGGGTCCCGGGCCGGGGAAGGGGGCGGGGCGGGGCTGGGGGAGGTCCGTGAGGCCGCTTGGGGCCGGAAGCCGCCTCTCCCCCGCTAGCCTCGCTGGGGAAAGCTTGCGGTGGTGTGGCGTTTCCGGGGGGCTTGAGGGTGAAGGCGGGGGCCCGTATAGGAGAAGTGGGAGCAGGGTGCTCGGAGCAGCTGCGGCCCTGCCCCGCCGCGAGGCCCTCGACTTGGGTGGGAGGACGTGGCCGCAGGGCCCGCGAGATCTCTCCGCGCCTGCAGGGGCCCCGGGACAGGGCAGCCCCAGCTCCCCGCTTTCCGAGTCTGCGACCCTCTTCTGTGGTGGTGGCTTGGAATAGACCCCACAGTCTCCTCCGGGGGAGCTGGTAAGTGACGCTTGATGTTTCCGCGAAAGACTGTGTTCAGCCAGCGCGTGTGAACTCAGGTGTTAACCAGATACGGTTCGTCGTGTTTTCAGGTTGGAAAAGGCCCAGTACTTTCTTGGCCTGCCCTCCCTTTTTCTCGCTGGGCGTCCTACAGTGGCCATTCGGTGGGCTGCCCTAGAGCGCGAGCTTTGCAGCCGGCCCCCTTCCCCCAGGTGTTTCCTCCTCATCGGACTCTGGAGGCCCCACCCTCTGGTTTCCACGTGTAGACCTTAGAGGGTCATTTCACCTGTTGTGAGTTCCTTATCACACAGTGTTTCCATCCACGATTAGTCAACATCTCACGAGATTACCATGAAATCTTATGTAAAGTGCAGGTTAAGTTATTGGAAGTTCCGCAGTGCCATTCTAGCTAGTTGTGTAAGCATCAGTTATATGCTAATTTTGCCTGTTTCATAATTTTTTGTAGAAATGAATGGAAATAGACTTTACTAACTGTAATTCACGTGCTAGTCTTTTAAAATTTGATGGTAATAGTTTTCAACTTCTCGTTTTAGTACAAAATGGTTCTTTGCATCAGAAGGATACAGTTCATGACAATGACTTTGAGCCCTACCTTTCTGGACAGTCAAATCAGGTAAGTTAATTTTGTTAGTGTATGTTTATTTTCAAGTTGGTTTTAATTGTTTTGTAGTATATTTTTACTGTCATAGTGCTGATTTTTTTATTGTCCTAAGTAACAAAGAAGCAGACTAAAGTGTTGGAAATGATAGGGTGCTTATAAAGACTTGCCTCCCATTTTGCTTGGGGCATGGGTGTGATGGAGATGGTTTTTCTCTGTGAAGGAGGTAACATTCTGCCAGAGCTGGGATACAGTAGTTCTGGTTGGTTCTAGCATTTGTGGGTCAGCAAGGTGGTGCCTTTGACAGAGTGGAGGTGTGTAAATTTCTCTGAGGGTTTCTGGTGTTTTTATTTCTAGCTTGGGATGACGAGTTGTGATCTGGAAGAGTAGCTAAGTGCTGGGCTATGGAGCCAGATGCTGTCCTGGTGGAGTTAGGTCTTAACTCCATCACTGACTGTGTGGCCTGTGTCGGGTGGCTTGCCTTCTCTGTACCTCAGTTTTCCTTTTCTGTGAAATAATGACTCTTCATAGATTGTTGGGAGGATGACATCAAATGGTGCACATAGGACGCCAAGACAGTACCTGATACAGGGCCCAGTGAGTCATAGATGCCCTGTTTCCTTAGGTAGTTCAGGGTTTCTTTTCCTGGGCACTGTGGACATTTTGGACTTGAACGCTCTTTGTCTTGGGGTCTGTTGCATTCTAGGATGTTTACCAGCCTCCACCCACTAGATGACATTAGCAACTCCCCCTCCCCACTCCCATCCTCAGTTGTGGTAACCAGAAATGTGACATGTTTCCTCAGGGGTGAACTGGCCCTGATCAGAATCTCCTGGAAGCTACCCACTCTCCTCCTCTGTGCTCCCATTGCAGCTCCTGAGAAGAGGTGTCTGGTTGGGAGTCCGACTTGGAACCCGGGCTGCCCTATACCACTTTTCCACTTCTAGGAGTGATGAGGGGACTGTACCTGTGTGCTTTGGTGACAGACCTGCTGTCCCGAGTTCTCATCTCTGTTCCTCCACCACTCTTCTGCAGCCGCCCTCAACAAAGACACAAAGGCCCTGGGCCAATGCTCTTCTTCCCAGAAGGCAAAAACCACTGGGATGTTTGGGTTTTAGGTTTAACTATGTCTACCACTTTGAATAAGTACTGGGCATGTTTACTTTAGAATAAAACTGGGCTTCATCTCTTGCCTGTGGTGGAATAAAACTAGTCTGCCATTTTCTTGCTTAATCTGCCCTTTTCTTTCTTTCTTTTGAGTTGAAGTCTCACTCTGTCGTTGAGGCTGGAGTGCAGTGGCATGCTCACAGCCACCCTAACATCGACCTGCTGGGCTCTGGCGATTCTTCTGCCTCAGCCTTCCAAGTAGCTGGAGCTACAGGCGTGCACTACCACGCCCAGCTCATTTTTTATTTTATTGTAGAGACAAGGTCTCACCAAGTTGCCCAGGTTGGTCTTGAACCTGTGGGTTCAGGCAATCCACTCACCTCGGTCTCACAAAGTGCTGGGGTTACAGGCTGAGCCAATGAACCCGGCCTAATCTGCCCTTTTTGAAAGCATGTTAGAACTTAAAACATTGCTGTGTCCTCCTCCTCTTTCCTGCACTGGGCAAATCAGCGGCTTAGAACCCTAGAGACCCTGTACAGATGGAACCCTGACACCTCCTCCCCTCCCCAATCTTTTGGTTATCCTGAGAATCTGCCCCTCCTGGGCAGGACAAGGCCTTGCAGAAGTGACTTGGCCACAGCAATGGGTTTTTGGTCAGAGGTAATGGCAAGAAGTTAAGTGGATCTGGTTTTGTGAATATCTTGCTTCCTACTGATCTTGTGTGGTTTTAATGCTTTGGCAGTGTTATGTACTGAATTTTAACCAAAAAACATGGAGGGAGTTTTGTTTCGGTACACTTGAAATATATTAAAGTGGAACTTTTGTGTTATTTGGGAGGATTTCTTTAAAATGGAATAGGTGATTTTTTTGCTGCCATTGGGTGTCTTGGGTCTGTTTTGCCCTTGGAGAAGTCGTGGGGAAAGGCCTTGAGTGAGCAGCTTGAAAATGACCCCTTAGTTTTATATGTTCAGATGTGCACTTTTCAGCAAAATAGTTAATCATCACATGACTTAAGAGGAAATCCATATTCTTGATCGATTGGCAGCACATTTTCCAGAAATACCCAGCTGAAGTAAAAAGGAAGCATGCAACACAGGAGAGGTCTTAAATTCTCATTTTCTGGGTCTTTTTATGGAGAAATTGAGGACCAGAGAGTCTGTGGTTTGCCTGTGTCCTGGAGTCAGTGTGTGGTAGAGCTAGAGCTTGCAAGGGTTGAGCTTGCAAGGGTTGGGAGGGGGTTCCTTTTGTCTCATTTCGTTGTATAGGGCCACAGTGTTGCTTTACCTCCTTGCCTTGAATTCTCCTTATGTGGCTGTTTCAGTCATGAGTTATTTGGGGATTGTTATTATCTCTGTTTGGACTTTTCTGACAAAGATTCCTATTTTTTCTCTCTTACATTTTCAGATTGAGGATTGCCGTGCTGTCCGCCCAGCCAGACTGCTAGTGAGTGCGTTGTGAGTGCGTTGTGGCTGGTCCTGTCCGTGTGTCTAGGGACCTCGTGGGACTTGTGTGTGTGTGACAGTTGTGTGGAGGTATTACTGATATGTGGCAAACTTCAAATACTTATAGATTGTGTAGTTTTACACTTTCTGACTTAATGTAGGCACCCCTGGAGCCATGACCACAGTGAAAATAGTGGATATATTCCTCAGCCCTGGGGTGCTTTTTCTTCTAAATCCAGACATGATTTGTAGAAGTCAGTTGGAGGCTACTTTGGTTTTTCTGTGAAACCGTAATACTTTGAGTGGTTTGGAAACTCTTCAGGCTCCTGCTTGTTAGGCTGGTTAACTTGTGATGGGCTGGGATGGGTGGTCCTCCCTCAGAGGGGCCTCACTGTCCTCACTGAGCTTCTGCTGCCTTTAAGTCACTGGTCACTGTTTAGAGAAGAAGCTCTGTGGCAGCGACGGGAGCAGAGGGACTCAGGGTGCTAGGCTGTGGGCCAGTTGTGACTGTTGATGTTCTTGTTTGGGGCTTTGCCTGCTCTGGCCCTCTTTTCCAGGTCCTTGTTACTTTCTGAAAGGTCAGGAAAGACCTAAATGACCCAGAGCAGGTCCTACTCAGAGTGGCATTACCTCTGAGTGATGCCTGAGTTGACAGTAGATGTCACTGGCCTCTCTGGTGTATGTGCTGTGACTCCACTGACAGAAGTTAACCAAGGGCACCTGAGCATGGGAATGATGACACCTGCATTGAAAGTATAATCATGCTCTGCAGGATGACGTTTGGTCAGCAATGGACCACATATTCAATGGTGGTCCCATGGAATTACAGCAGAGTCAAAAAGTCCCTGTTACCTAGGGATGTTGGAGCCCTCGCATTACTCGCGTGTTTGTTGTGATGTTGGTGTAAACAGACCTGCTTCCGGTTGTATAAAAGTGCAGCACGTGTGGTTATGTACAGTACAAAATATTTGATGATGGTGATAAGTGACTGTGGTACTCGTTCCCATATGTACTCTACAATATCTCTTTTTTTTTTTTTTTTTTTGAGTCAGAGTCTCACTCTGTCACCCAGGCTGGAGTGCAGTGGTATGCTCACATCCACTGTAGCCTCGACCTGCTGATCCTTCCACCTCGGCCTTACAAGCAGCTGGAACTACAGGCGTGCGCCACCACGCCTGGCTAATTTTTTGATTTATTACAGAGATGAGGTCTTGCCATGTTGCCCAGACGGATCTCAAACCCGTGGGTTCAGGCAGTCCTCTTGCCTCTACCTCCCAGAGTGCTGGGATTCCAGTATAATACTTTTAATCATTATTTTATAGTGTACTCTGCCTACTTACTAGAAAACAAAGTTGACTATAAAAAACAGCCCAGGAAATCAGCCGGGCATGGTAGCGCATGCCTGTAATTCCAGCTACTCGGAAGGCTGAGGTGGAAGGATCGCTGGAGCCCAGCAGGTCGAGGCTGCAGTGGCTGGGAGTGGCCTAGACTGCACTCTGGTCTAGGTGATGGAGTGAGACTCCAACTCAAAAAAAAAAAAAAAAAAAAAAAGCCCAGGTAAGGCCTTCAGGAAGTGTTCCAGAAGAAGGTATCACTGTCATATAGGAGACAACAGCTCCAGCTCCATGTGTGTCACTGCCTCTGAAGACCTTGCAGTGGGACAAGATGTGGAGGTGTAGGACAGTGAGTAATGGGGATGATCCTGACCCTGAGTAGACACAGGTTCATGTGTGTGTTTGTGTCTTAGTTTTGAACAAAAAAACAAATTTTTGAATTTTCAAAATAGGAAAAAGTTTATAGAATAAGGATGTAAAGAAAGAAAATATTTTTGTATAGCTGTGTTTGTGTTTTAAGCTAAGTGTTATTAAAGAGTCAGTAAGTTAAAATTTAAAAGTTTGGGCAACCCCCTCGGGTCCCCTCCCACTGTGGGAGCTTTTCTGTCCTCTTAATAAATCCTGCTTAAAAAAAAATTAAAGTTTATAAAGTAAAAGCATTACGGTAAGCTAAATTTAATTTATTATTGAGGAGAGAATTTTAAAAAATAAATTCAGTGTCACCTAAGTGTACAGTGTTGATAAAGTCTACAGTGGTGTACAGTCATATCCTAGGCCTCCACACTCTTCGCTCTCTCACTGACTTACCCAGTCCTGCAGGCTCCATTTGTGGGATGTGCCCCAGACTGCTGCAGGTGTACCCTTTTTTATCGCTTATATTGTTTTTGTACTGTGTCTTTTCTGTGTTTAGATGTGTTTATATATACACATGCCTACTGGTATGTTAGTTATCTCCAGTATGGAGTACAGTCCCATGCTGTGTGGGTTTATAGCCTGGAAGCCATAGGCTGCACCATAGATCAGGTGTGTGGTAGGCTCTGCCACCTAGATTTGTGTAAGTACACTCTGGAATGTTCACCTGGGGATACATTTTTCAGAACATGTCCCTGTCATTAAGCAACGCATGGTTGTACTTGGTTGTCAACCCACTCATTTGCCCAGTGACATCTGACAGAAACAGGAAATAATGAAACTTTTGTTTTTCCTCTTTAATAATTCAGTTGTGTTCTAACTATAAAGTGAAACTTTCACTTTATAAGAAACTTTCATAGTTTTCCTGGTTTGGTTCCAATGCCAATCGGTTGTAATTAGTTTGTCTCTGAGTTTAGGACGTCCTAGAGCTTTGGTATATTGTCCCTTGAAGTCCCTTGTGTCCGTCTTCATTCATGTTTTGTGTGGTTCAGTTGAAACTTGTACCCGTCTATGTGCAAGAAGCTGCTGGGCTTGAGAGGTGTTTCAGTTTAAAAGAGAAGTGTGTCTTGGAAATTGTGCCCAACTCATCACCCAGGCTTCCTTCAGGTTTTCACCCAGCAGCACAAAGCTGAGCTCAGTCAGTGCTGTACCTTGTCGAGACATCCAGAGCAGCTGTCCTTGAGAAAAGCCTGGGAGACACAACACAGGGTGGCCAGTGTGCTGGGCGGTTCTGGTGGGCTCAGGGCCACCTAGGGATCAGTAGCCGAGGGCTGGTCATCCAGGTGGGTGCTCATCCCAGGTTTCTTGTGGATGCTTCCTTAACATACCCTGTGGTGGTGCTCACTAAGTAGGGATTTGCCACATGATAGCTTCCCAGAAGTACAGTTGGCAGAGCAGGGGGCTTCAGGTTCTGCTCATGGCAAGTTGCCAGGACAGATGAAGAAACTGTTAACCACTGCTATCTCTGTACACCCAGCCAGCCCAACCTGAAAACAAGAGAAGTGAGCAGCTGAGGAAGGGACTGGGGGCTTTGGGGCTTCTTTCTCTAATGTTTCCTCTGTGTCCCCCAAGGCTTCTCCTGGAGAGCTGCAGGTCATACTGGTTGACCAGCCTCTGGCCTGGGCCGAGCAGGTCAGCTCTTGTTCTCTCTGTTGTCTTGGGCTTCTGAGGGATACTTTCTGCTTCTCCCTTTGTATTCTCCTGGTCATTCCCAGGCCAGAATATTTGAAGGCTTTCAGAACTCTTCTCAGAAAAATGGATTCAGGAAGCAAATGTTGAAGCTACAATTTAAACAGTTTTGGTTGTTCAGAATGGGAATTTATTTTTGTTAACATATTAGATTTGAAGAAAGTATGGAAAGCCTTTCTTAGTTCTAAAATCGAGTTAGGACTTACTATGTTTGTTTTTTTAAATAACCTTGGGATAATAGTGACTGATTATTTAAGAGTTCTTTAATTCTTTGTGTGGAGGAGCCTTAAGAGTCTACAGCTATATTTTCCTTTGTCCATGGATTCTGATTTTACCTTTAAAAATGTGCTCACCTCTCTTCGGTGAGGTCCTAGATTGCTCTCGAGGGGCTGTCGTGAGTCTCTGGTGTGGATGCGTCTGGCAGCATGGAGGTCCTGCCTGTGTTGTCCTTAAAAGGGTTTGTCCTTTACCAAGATGAAAGTGCACTTTTCCAGAGGTGTCAGTGTGTTAAGAGCCAGCTTGGCATTTGTTTTCATAACTTTAGTTTTTACAACTCTGTCCCTGGTAAGGAAACTTGGATACTCACATTGTTGTGTGCCCCTGGCTCCGCAAAGCCCAGGGATGTTTTGGTGGCAGCACGTTTCACTCCCAAACTGGGTGGTCCTGTGAGCTCTGAGCTTGTGCCTGGCTGTGCTAAGGAAGGCCACAGGCTTGGTAGGAGGCTCCTTGGGTTGCCCAACCAGCCAGCCTGTGTGTTTCCAGCACCCATTAGAAGCACATTGCCACACGTTTAGACAGTGCAGTCATCCCTGTGTGCTGCTGACTGACCAACACAGCTTCCTAACCAGGGAAGGGGAGCGAGCGGGCAACCTGCAGCCTGGCATGTGGCCTAAGCGCTGGTAACAGGAACGCAGCAGAAGCACCAGGTGTTCTTACTGTGGAAGGTCTTGCTTCATGTAGTTTTGTAAATGAAGCAAGTTTTGTAAACTTTCGAGTTTTGCTGGAAATCTGGCAGGTTCCATGGAAACTGGGTAGTCAGTAAGATTGAGGAAAATTGAAATTGGGCCTACAGCATCCCAGATTGTGCAGTTGTGCAGCCTGGTGAGAGAAGAAGCATGGGGACCAGGTGTACCCGGTGAAGGGTGGCATCCAGTGGGCATCTGGTAGAGGGACGTTTTCTGTCAGGTGGGGACAACCCTGGTTGGCCTGATGCATGTTGTCAGAGAACTCTTAGTAAACTCTAACTTTTTAAATCTGGGAACTTGAAATTAGAAATTTTTTTCCTTGTATAATTGGAAGTGTTTAAGAAAGCTCCGAAGGTCCAAATTGTTTCATGATTTTTCAGTAGGTTGTAATGGTACTGTTGCTTATATTGCTGTCCTCTTCTGCTGACTGAAAGTAGGAGATGGGTGAGGTCCTCCCAAGGACCTTTCACCTTGCCTGACCAGTTATCACTTTGTGTGCACATTCCTTATTGAACTTGGGCTGTCCCCTGTCCTGGGTTGTGATGGTTTTTGTGGGAAAAGACAGCTAGGATCTTAGTAATAGAATCATAAAAGAGCTGGAATTCCAGGATTCGGGTGGGAGTCTTTGTGGTATTTTAGTTGAACCCGTGTCCTGGAGGTGAAGGTCCAGATGTGGTGGGCTACCTCTTCTTTGCACAGTTCTAGTGGAAGCATCTGAGAGCACCTGCCCTGCATAGTACAGGAGGGAAGCCTTATGGGCCATTGGTGGGCCCTGCATCTGTGACACGTGTGGCCTGTTTGGCCCATGTGCTAGGTGGGTCCATTTAATACCTCAGTGCATTGTAATGTGCATTTCCTCACGTCCTAAGTTAGGTCCAGTCTTTTTTTTTTTGAGTTGGAGTCTTACTCTGTCACCCAGACTGGAGTGCAGTGGCCGCTCCTGGCCACTGCAGCCTTGACCTGCTGGGCTCTGGCGATCCTTCCGCCTCAGCCTTCCAAGTCACTGGAACTACAGGCGCGCACTACCACACGGCTAATTTTTGATTTATTGTAGAGATGAGGTCTCGCCAAGTTGCCCAGGCGAGTCTCGAACCTGCGGGCTCAGGCAATCTACTCACCTCAGCCTTCCAAAGCGCTGGGATTAGAGGCTGAGCCACCGAGCCCGGCTAGGTCCAGTCTTAGGTAAGTTTCCAGTAGAAGTCAGAAGTGACCCTGGCAACTCTCATCTCATTCCTGTCATTGATTGGTTATGTGGCCAAGTGGCTTAGAATGCCACAAAGCTGTGAGGCCTTCTCTTTGTTTTTCTGCATAGGAGGGAGGGTGTGTTGGTGTATTACAGCACTACTGGGAAGTGGGTAGCCCTGAAGGGAGGGAGGAGGCCTCCCTTGGGAAGGGCTGCCCCTGTGTCCTGCTGTCTGAACACCTTTTGCGAATGCCTCTGCAGGCATCACCGGCAGAACACATCCTCTCCGCCCAGCCTCCGTTACCAGAGCCAGAGAAGGGGAGCTCTGCTCTCCCTTCTGTTTGGGCCTGCTGGATAGGCTGCTTGGATTGGTTGGATAAGAGGCACATCCCCAGGAGAGGCTGCAGCAAGGAGCCAGAATCACTGACAAGCTTCAAGGAGCTTCAATCATGTTGTTCTTATGTTTACAGAATGTTGATGGTGTCCCATTTGTCTTTTTTTTTTAACTCTGCAAATCTCAAATTTTTATAACTGGAGGCAATTTTTATTGCATTTTAAATGATGATTCTGGAATTGTCTAATGACACGTGGAGCATTCAACAGGAAGGAAGTCAGAATATAATTCTAATCTGATTGCTGAAGGAAGCCCCAGGAATTCTAGGGATGGGACCAGGAAGCAGGAAGTGGTGGCTAAGTTACTGGGTCCCTACTATCTGCAGCATTGGCTGGTGTTGGACCATTGTCCACTGGGAGAGTTGCTCCTGCCATCACACCAGTGAAACTGATCTGGGATTGCAAGCTTCCCTCACTGCCTCAGATACCTTCCCCACTGTTGTCTTCTGCCTGGATGCCACATCCCTCACAGTGTGGTCCTTGACCCCCAAAAGGGGTAAACATCGGGGATCAGCTGCTCTTGCTTGGAGACCCGGTGTGAGACTGAGATGAGGTCTCCATTGTGCTCTGGTTACTTGGGAGGGGAGACTGGGGACTATTTAAAAGTCAGAGGATGGGCATTAGAGACTGGAGCTTAGTGGTTATCTCCCTTCCTCACTCTGAGCTGCTTCTGGGCAGGGGCCTTCTCACTTCACACTGGGCCATTGCCTCCCTGCACATGGGTGCACACACCCTCATGTTCCATAGGAAAGCCATTTTAGTACAAGTGGTGGTATGGGAGTGGGGACTTAGGTCCCACCAGATCCTTGGGTGATTCCCTCTAAGGAGATGCTATCCCAACACTGCTGACCCTAAGTCTAAATCCACCCGTTGGGTAGCTCTTCCAAGACCCTTACAAGGAGGTGCTGACCACGCACATTCTCCACCAGACCTTGCTGCTTTGTGGTCCATCCACTGTAAAGCTCCTCTCTAAGGTTCTGTGTTCTCACTGTGAAAGCCCAGGTGAGTGGGCTTTCACAGTACCCATACTTGGAGTGCTTCCTCTTGTCCAAGGAACTGGAACCTGCCAGGGAACCTGGGATTGTGACCCTCTTGGGCTCAGAGGAGAGAGGCTGTCAGGAGAGTTGTGTGGAAGGGGCCCCTTGCACGGTCCTTGAAGGATGACTGGAAGTACTGTGGCCCCGGTGTGGGAGTGTGTCCCAGGAGGGGTGTCAAGGCCCAGGGTTGGGGTGCTAGGGTGTGTTGAATATCTGTGAGGTTGGATCAAGTTACTGTAGCAAACAACTTGGCCCTGAACATCCTGGCCTGTCCCTAGAAAAATCGTACTGCCTTTGAGAACTATTTGATTTTCTGCTTTTCTGTCAGTATTCGCCTAAGTACTGTTACCAGCAGGAAGGGGTTTATTCCAAACTCTGGATTCCTTTAAGGGTATCACTTCTTGAAGGCAGAAGTAGAGCGGGGGTGCTACCTAGCTGGTTCTAGAGAGACTTAGTTTAGTCACTTAGCCTGAATTCAGATCCTTGCAAACGATGCCTTGTGTTTTGTGACAACAGCCTGAATTGTGTTCATTGTTAGTTTCTGAGTCTTTGTTCTCACACTGTAACCTTAGTGCTCCTTTTGGAAGGAGTAGCCTGGTGCCATGCAGGGCTTTTTTTTGTGCAGCTTGTGCTTAAGCAAGAGATGGTTGGCATTTTCAGTGTCTCTTTGTGTTGTGAAGCAATCTAACTTGCCATGTGTTTGTTTTCACAGAGTAACAGTTACCCCTCAATGAGCGACCCCTACCTATCCAGCTATTACCCTCCGTCCATTGGATTTCCTTACTCCCTCAATGAGGCACCGTGGTCCACCGCAGGGGACCCTCCGATTCCATACCTCACCACCTATGGACAGCTCAGTAATGGAGACCATCACTTCATGCATGATGCTGTTTTTGGGCAACCTGGGGGCCTGGGGAACAACATCTATCAGCACAGGTTTAACTTTTTCCCTGAAAATCCAGCATTCTCAGCATGGGGGACAAGTGGGTCTCAAGGGCAGCAGACTCAGAGCTCTGCGTACGGCAGCAGCTACACCTACCCGCCAAGCTCCCTGGGCGGCACAGTCGTGGATGGGCAGACGGGCTTTCATAGTGACACCCTCAGCAAGGCCCCCGGGATGAACAGCCTGGAGCAGGGCATGGTTGGCCTAAAGATCGGGGACGTCAGCTCCTCTGCCGTTAAGACAGTGGGCTCTGTCGTCAGCAGTGTGGCACTGACTGGCGTCCTTTCCGGCAATGGTGGTACAAATGTGAACATGCCGGTTTCAAAGCCAACCTCGTGGGCCGCCATTGCCAGCAAGCCTGCAAAACCGCAACCTAAAATGAAAACAAAGAGCGGGCCTGTCCTGGGGGCCGCACTGCCCCCTCCACCCATAAAGCATAACATGGACATTGGCACCTGGGATAACAAGGGGCCCCTGCCGAAGGCCCCAGCCCCTCAGCAGGCCCCGGCCCCTCAGTCTGCCCCACAGCCCCAGCCGGTGGCACAGCCTCTTCAGGCACAGCCTCCCCCTCTGGCCCAGCCACAGTACCAGAGCCCTCAGCAGCCACCCCAGACCCGCTGGGTTGCCCCTCGCAACAGGAATGCGGCGTTTTTGCAGAGTGGAAGTGCCAGCAGTGACAGTAAGTCTCCCGGAAGTGCTCAGCCCACTTCTACCCCAAGTGTAGAGTCCCACCCTGTCCTGGAAAAACTGAAAGCTGCGCACAGCTACAACCCCAAGGAGTTTGACTGGAATCTGAAGAGTGGGCGTGTGTTCATCATCAAGAGCTACTCGGAGGACGACATCCACCGCTCCATCAAGTACTCCATCTGGTGCAGCACGGAGCATGGTAATAAGCGCCTGGACGGCGCCTTCCGCTCCATGGGCAGCAAGGGGCCCGTCTACCTGCTCTTCAGCGTCAACGGGAGCGGGCACTTCTGTGGGGTGGCCGAGATGAAGTCCCCCGTGGACTACGGCACCAGTGCTGGGGTCTGGTCTCAGGACAAGTGGAAGGGAAAGTTCGATGTGAAGTGGATTTTTGTCAAGGATGTGCCCAATAACCAGCTCCGGCACATAAGACTGGAGAATAACGACAATAAACCGGTCACAAACTCCCGTGACACACAGGAGGTGCCATTAGAAAAAGCAAAACAAGTGCTGAAAATTATCGCCTCCTACAAGCACACAACCTCCATCTTTGACGACTTTTCTCACTATGAAAAGCGCCAGGAGGAGGAGGAGGTGGTGCGCAAGGTGAGTCCAGTGTCGTCGTGTCCTGCTGCATAGGCATCTGTGTTTGCTGCAGATGTGGCAGGTCTGCTGAGTGGGTCCGTTGGCGGACAGTTCTTAGCTGGTCAGGGTGGGCGGATACCTTGCCTGGGCTTTCCCACTGGGTCATCAGGAGTGACCATTGGCGAAGTTTGAGAGGATGTCACCAGTTGACCTTGATTACGTTTCAATTTTTAAGAAACATAATAATTGGGACCACCATGTACGCATTCTATTACAAAGCATTTGAGGATAACGTACTCTCTTGTTCTCTATTTTCTTTCTGAATTACAATCTTTTCTAGAACTGTGCTCAGCATCTGTCCAGTCAGGAACACTTAGAAAGTCATACTCATAGGTCTCTGAGGTGGGCGAGTAGGGCTGCGGAGTCACATGCGCTGGTCCAGGGTCTCTTGCTTCCCAGGACATTGCCTCTCAGTAGTCAGGAAGCTCCATCTGATCTAGAAGATATTACTTTATTCTTCTTTTGAAAACTCAGTATTCTGCAGTTTTTGTACATTTGCACTCATTCCATCCAGGTAGTAAAATGGTGGGGGATGGGGTAGGCTTGGAGTTCAGATTTTGTAATAATAAACTATATCCAGTGTATAACTTGGGTCCAGTAGGCCTCAAGTGGTCTCTCTGAGATGGTCTTGATCTGTTATGCTTGTAGCCAGACTCCTGCATCTGCGCCGTCATGATGCATCTGAGTGAGTGTCTGCTCTTCGGAAGATTTGACCATCAGACATGGGACAAGAAGGGCATCTACATACTTCAGAAAGCTTCCTGCATTTGAGAGAGTTCATCTTGAGAATCTCTCCTGCTTTTTTTTTTGCATTAAAATGTCCTGTCTTTCATGAACTGTCAGTTGATGATAGGTGGGTTTTCAGTCCTCCATATTAAGGAACTGTTCATCTGTTAACATCCAGTGTCTTGAAGTATTTTTAGCCGAAGGACATGGACATAGGGTATGCAGTCGTGCTGTTAGCAGTCTTTTTTTTTTTGAGTCGGAGCCTCACTCTGTTGCCCAGGCTGGAGTGCAGTGGCACGCTCCCAGCCACCGCAGCCTTGACTTGCTGGGCTCCAACGATCCTTCCGCCTCAGCCTTCCAAGTAGCTGGAACTACAGGCATGCACTACCACACCCAGCTAGTTTTTGATTTATTGTAGAGATGAGGTCTTGCCAAGTTGCCTGGGTGGGTCTTGAACTTGTGGGCTCATACAATCCACTCTCCTTGGCCTCCCAAAGTGCAGGGATTACAGGCTGAGCCCTGTTAGCAGTCTTAAATGTTACTCACATCCCGAATGACTTGGAGTTTGCCAAACTTTGAAAAAGTGTTGGTCTTTTCTTCTCTCTTTTGTGAGAAGAGACTAGGATGTCATTTATTTTCAGTTACTGAAATTCTGTATTTTAGTTCTTTTAGGTATAAAATAAAATGTTGAATTTCTGAATTTGCAGGGATAGAGTAGGAATAATTGCTAATGAAACTTTAGGTCCTTGACTGACTTTAAGCTGGCAGCCGAGAGAGAGAGAGAGAAAGAGTGTGTGTGTGTGTGTGTGTGTGTGTGTGTGTGTGTGTGTGTGTGTGTGTGTACACGCGTGCATGTGCGTGCATATGTGCATACATGTGTATGTGTGCACATAGTTTTTCATCTGTTTAAGATGTGACATGTAACCGATACTGGGTTTTCCTAAAGTGCACTGAGTCCTAAAGATTTGTGAAGAGTTAGGGGTAAAATTCTATCCTGACCTGGTTGATGTTTTAAAAATGTGTGTGTTGTAAAACCTGCCTTGCAGCACCTCAACACCGTAGCTGTGTTTTTATCAGGTCTCGGGTTGGGTTTCACAGTGAGTGGACTGCAAGGCCCATGGGTGTTGGGGTCCAAGGTGTCCTTAGGCTGCTCGCGTGTCCTGGAGGCAAGTCCCCACCCCCACCCCCCAGCAGCCTGTGAAAGCTCCCTGGGAAGGTGTGAGGTCACCACTTCCACCCTGTCCGCCCTGCTGGGAAGCTTGTCTGAGTAGATTGGTGTTAGGTTCACTCATGTCCTTGAAAGGGACAGATGAGAACCCTGAGGTGTCAGTATCTGGTGAAGTTTCCGGTATCTTTTAAGCTCACTGGGCAGTGTAGAGGCATAGGGGTGGTTCTTGGGGACATGCCCCACTGGCCCTGGTGGGTCCTGTCTGTGCTGCGCTCTTCCTGTCTACCAGGGTGCTCTGGTCTCTGCTCTCAAGCCTGGATTGTCAGTTAATTCAGGAGTCTGACACTGAATTTTGAGTATTTTCTCCCTCTGGTTTTCCAGTGAGGAGTTGTGTTTTAAGGATGATGTGCACTGAAAGGACAGTGATGCCTTCCTCTTGGTTGTCATACACTGTGAGCTCCTTGTGAGGCCCCTCAAGTTTCTCTTGGGACTTTTGAGAACAGCCCTACCTTTGGTTCATTTAGAGTTAGACTTCAGTGCTTTCACATGCTCATAATTTGAAAAAGTCTACTACTGTTTGTTTTTTAAAAAACGTTTTTTAGAGTTGAGGTCTTGCTGTATTGCCCAGGTTGATCTCGAACTCTGGGACTCAAGTGATTCTTCTGCATCAGCCTCTGAGTAGCTAGGATTATAGGTGTGTGCCACTGTGCCTGGCAAGAAAAAAATCTAGTGCTTAGGAAGCACAATGCAGTTAACATTTTGGAGGATTGCTGTCCAGTTCTTCATTTGGAAGCATACTGGTTTCTTAGGACAGGACTAGTTTTTATGGCAGCAGTATCAGACCAAGTAGTTGATTGGTACATTTTGGTTTTTGAACACTATAAATAGTCACTTCTTAGGATGCTTAAACACAGTGAAAGCGGGGAGTATTTCACACCATATGCCTTGCTGGATTTCTTGTACCAACTCTGCTCGGCTGCTGGTGCCCCGACCTGATCTGGTCTGCGGGTCATCTCAGCAAATACATGGGCCCACCCCTCAGATGACAAGTTTGACTTTGGAGACTGAGTAGAGAGGGGAGGATGTTAAGAATAAGCATTTACTGCCTGTGTGCTATTGGACGTTCCACTAAAGTGAGCTGAGCTTCCTTTGTCAACTGTTTCTTTGAGTTTTATGAGTATGATGACCTTTGTAGCAGCTTCGAAGGATTGAAGGGGGCGGGCACTGGGAAGGTTCCTTCTGAATGCCTTTAACAACAGCGATTGGAACTCGGGAGAGATTGGCATCTGCTCAGGAATAACAAGCAAAGAGGTTTTTTTTTTTTTTAAGGAATTTTTTAAGAACATGGAAAATACAGAGTTCTTAATTTTCCCAGTTGCTCGGGATAGGGGTGAGTGTTAATTTGAGAGTGTACAACCCACCCAGTGTGTTCACCCAAATCCCTGTAGCCTCTGAGGTACTTGAGCCCTGTGCTGGGTCTCACTCTGGGCCATGCAGGTGGTGGGGGGATGTTGACGTATTACCTGAACATACTTGGGCCTTTTGTAGCAGAAGAGGGGAGGATTCCATTTGAGGTTTGTGTGTGCCGCTCAGCAGTCTCTATTAGTTCGCCTCTCGTGGGACAGGGCACTGGGTGAGGATGGATGGCCAAGGATGCCTGTCACTGAGCCGGGCTGTGTGTGCTCTTTGGTTCCCAAGCCACATTGTAGAGAGAGGTGGGGATGGTTTCTAGACCCTCCTAACTAGAAACCAGGCAGGCGGATGGGTAAAACTTCACATCTATGCATCACCAACTGGGTCTCAAACACTCTGGAAAAGAGGGTTCTCTGTGGAAGTAGAAAGTAGAACCTGAACTGGGCTTGGTGGCTCAGCCTGTAATCCCGCGCCTTTGGGAGGCTGAGGTGAGTGGATTGCCTGAGCCCGTGAGTTCGAGACCCACCTGGGGCAACTTGGTGAGACCTCATCTCTACAATAAATCAAAATGAGCCGGGCATGGTAGCGCGCGCCTGTTCCAGCTACTTGGAAGGCTGAGGTGGAAAGATTGCCAGAGCCCAGCAGATTGAGGCTGCGGTGGCCGGGAGTGGCCACTGCACTCTAGTCTGGGTGACAGAGTAAGACTCCAACTCAAAAAAATAAAAAAAAATAAAAAATAAATAAAAAATACATTTAAAAAAATTTTAAATTTTAATAAAAGAAAGTAGACCTGGCCAGAGGAGTGCTGCTCTGAGGGAGTTCTGCTGCTAGGGCTGTGGTTTTCTGTTTGGAGCTAGAAGTGGGGTGTGGACTTGACGGCGAGCCTGTCTTCCTGCCCTTCATTGGCAACGTTGAGGTTTAAATGAGATGTAGTACAAAAGAGCATCTCCTGCGTGCCTGGCTGCTTGAGTCCAGAATGTGCTAGTTCCTTTCTCTTGGTGCAGATAATTTCACATTTCTAATATGTTTTCCATGTGGAATGACAGTGACATAACCCATGATGGAAGGGGAGGTCTCCCAGCATACAGGTGACAGGTGATGCTTTCCCACGCAGAGTGGGCTCTTTTGAGGAGGATGGGGCAGAATGCCATGCTGTGGGGGCTGGTACCACACAGCCCAGTCTGTGGGACCAGGCCTAGGTGGCTTGGGTACCAGGCCAGTGTACACCTCCAGATCTGCGGGGCCCTGGGAATTCCCTGGGGGAAAGGAGCCGTGTGTACGGCATGGTGACGTTCTCTCTCTTTCCAGGAACGGCAGAATCGAAACAAGCAATGAGGACAAACCAGCTTCTTACGTGTTCTAACACTTGACTTTGAAAAACAGTTTAAAGCCGTGTGCTTGGTCAGCTCCAGCGTGTCGTCCTGTGCAGGGCTTGAGTGCTGCATCATCACCTCTATGTGGTTTTTTTGTTTTTTGTTTTTTGTTTTGCCTGGATGGGTCTGCATTTGTTTGTACTTTTTCTATGTATATTATAATATTGTAGAACTCACTAATAAAGGATTTTTTTTTTGTCAGCTTATCAATCAGACTGACCTAATGCAAAAATACAAGTATTCTTCAAAACAAAACAAAGCAAAACAATCCTAATATGTCCCAAAGATTGTGTTTTGGCAGAAATTATGTTCTTGAATCTGCAGTCGTTCAATATCTCCATGTGAGACATCACATTTCTCGCCCCTTTATTGCTTTATAGGAACATAAGAAACCATGAATGTTGTCATTTAGAATGTTCTGTTAAAATCCTTTCAAAATGTTAAATTCAAAAGGTTATTGGTCACCTTGTTCAGCGGGTTTGACATTTTTATCTGTCTACAATGCTAATTTTCTCCTTTTATTTTTCTGCTAGACAGAAAGATAAATTTTACTTTTTCTAACTTGGTGGACATGTTTCCTTGGAAAATCTGTCCTTTCACAATCTGTGGCCCCCCCAAGGGCTGCTCCGTGGCTCGTGGTCCTGTTGTCTGATCCAGCCAGATGGGGATGGAGCTCGACTGTCTGAGGGTTTGTTTTAGGTCTGGTCCATTGTCCAGGCATTCTTAGTTTTTGCGGATCATTTTTAATTTCCCCTTTTCTCCACTGGAGAACCCTAATGCTGTCTTAAGTTTTGATACAGTGATGCTGAGCTTTAAGTGTAGGATCTGGTAGTACAGTGTGATGGGTGATGCCGCTGATTGTAAATTTCACTGTGTGTCTAATTTTTTTTTCCTGTTAAATGGGTAAACACAAAAAACCTTTTTGAAAATGAATTTGCTGTCATGTTTTGGGGAACGAGGGACCGTTGAACTTGCCACCACCTGGAGTTTGAGTTGAAGCATGAAAATGGTGCTCATGCCTGACGCCCCAGCGCCCAAATCTGCACGTGCCCTTGTAGAGGACCCTTCCTGTCTTAGAGAGCAGACGCCTTCTGAAAATACTTACTCCACAAGACCCTCTGAGTTCAAGTGCAAGCTGTATCATTTAGACTTGTATCTAGAACATGTCACTTCCTCTGAACTGTCACTGCCTGTATGGAGTCCTGGACGACATCGGGTTCCTTCCTCTAGGAGAATACAAGCCTTAATAAACAACACCTATTTAGCAAGACTGGTGTCCTCTCATTCCTCTGCTTTTTGGGTTAATATTTTTGGGGTTTTGAGACTATAGAGCTGCTGAAGATGTCTATGAAGAAAGCTCCTGTGTTTCTCATGACCTGAGGTTCTTGTTCTCTCACCCCGGGCAGGCAGAGCTGTTCATGTAAGACCACAAACTGCATCATGACGCTCCTTGTCAGCAGCGTGTGTAGACCCCAGGGGCGGTGTGAGACCTCCATGAGCCCTAATTGCTGTCCCCTAGACACAGAGGCCCTGTCTTCGCCCCCCCTCCCATGTCCATCCAGCCTCTTTCTCTGTGTTCCAATGGTGGATATCAGTGTGCTCACTCCAAGTTCTGCATGCACATCAGGGGGAGTTGAATATGTTTTCTCTTTGAGGTAAAATTTACAGTGAAATGCACAGACCTTTATGTACACATGTGCCAGGATCTGACAGTAGGAGACGCAATACTAGCGTCACACCAGAAAGTTGTCTCCTGTCCAGGCTACTGTGGCCTTTGCTGGAACTCAGTAATGAGTGTGAGAAAACACCCGAGACGGGAACATAGACTCGCTGTCCCTATGGCCTGGTGGAGGGGACTTTGTCCTCCCACCTGCAGCTCCAGATTATGCCTGTGATGTTACCTTAGAAAGTGTGTTTTCCAACCATGCTTGGCGGCTCAGCCTGTAATCCCAGCACTTTGGGAGACTGAGGTGAGTGGATTGCCTGAGCCCATGGGTTCGAGACCAGCCCAGACAACTTGGCGAGACCTCATCTCTATGATAAATAATAAATCAGCCAGGCATGGTAGCATTCAGCTGTAGTTCTGGCTACTTGGAAGGTGGAGGCGGAAGGGTCACCAGAGCCCAGCAGGTTGACACTGGGGTGGCTGTGATTGTGCCACTGCACTCCAGCCTGGGCGATAGAGTGAGACTCCTAAGTAAAAAAAAAAAAAAAAAAAAGTGTTTTCCACCTTGAGTAGTAAATTCCTACTGTTTGTGTGCTGTTTTCTTGCCTGTGTGCTACTAATGTGCTCCTGTGCAGGTGAATTGGTGCCTGGAGGTGGCATGTGTCACAGCAGGGTATTCCCCTGTCACTTGGGCTTGTGGAAGCAGTGGGTACTGTCGACTGGTCCTCACAGTAGGTGGTGGTGACGGGGACCCTGGCTAGTGGCGTTGCTGAGCATCTTGTTTCAGGAGTGAACAGTACAGCCCATGTGTCACCTCCCCAAAGGCTTCCAGCCCTGGGAGAAGTCTTAGGGGGCAGGCATCAGGTGTCAGGACATACACCTGCATTCCCGGTGCCTCATGTGCGAGTCAGAGCTAGGTGCACCAAAGGAAGGGGGACAAGCGATGTGGTCTCCTGGTGTGAGAACTCAGGGACCACATAAGCCCCATATTTTTGCCCTCTGTCCCTCTCCAGGGCATACCGTGGTAGGATTCTTAAATCTCAGAATGAATTCCAAGCCACTGGCAGAAACTTCAGCTGGATGTGCTATTGAGGTACCTCTGGCTCTATAAGCTTCCCAGGAGGGTCTGGGAGGTAGCTGAGGTATAGTCCAAGCGCCCCCATTAGCTGGTGGGGGTCACTGACTGGCTTTGCAGGTCGCTGTCCTCCATTGGGTGCTTAATGGGCAGGCTAGGGGCTGGCACAGGACGACATGAGGCCAGTGGTTCTCGAGAGACCAGGTCCACCTCACTCAGGCTCACTGTCCTGGAATGTGAACTCCTCCTTTGCTAGGACGGAGATAACTGCTCTGGGCCTGAGAAAGGAGCCCAGCACCTTGGTTCCCAGCCTGGAGCTGTCGCTGCTGTGTGACTTCAGATCGCTAGACTGGGCCTCCCATGGGCTTCTGGAGCCTCATTGTGATTCTGGCTGCTCCCTCCCTCTGCCCCACGGTCCCCCACAAGTCTGTAGCCTGGAGTTGCTATTGAGGTTTGCACATTTGTTTCTGGAACGGTGTTTTAACAAAGGTGTTTATTTAATCAGCCAACCCCTGCCACATTGTCAGCTTCACTGTGGATACGTCACAAGGTGCACACTTGAGCTAAAAGAACATCCGGTTGAGTCTCCCCGAAGCCATCAGGGTCCTCTGGGGGGGGGTCTCTTCTTAGAGTTCATCATTGTCACCAAAAAGGCCCAGCAAGAGGAAGACCAAGCGAAGGGGTATGAGGGAGGAATGTCCCCTTGCTGGTGTTCTGATGACACGTTACTATTTCCTCCTTCCCCAGCAACCAGGCCAGGTCCACATAACCCACAGGTCGCCCTGGCTTGACTGACACGAAGGGTTGGCTCTGCCCAAGCAAGCGTCCTGTCTGTACTGCTCAGCTAGCAAGGGAGAAGCCAGACAAAATCACCAGGCCCAGGCTTCAGCAGCGTGGACACCGGGCCAGGCCTCACTCCGGAGTGAGCAGGGAGGTGCCTGCTGGGGCTCCCGTGGTGGCATGAGGCCAAGTTCATCCCAGCACAGGCCAGCAGTGAAGCCCCTTTGCCTCTGGGGAGTCCACACCCTCCGTTCCCCAAGCATCTAGGTCTTCCTGAGTCAAGAAATGACCGACCACTGCCAACATCTGGACTGGTTCAGGTGTGGGCACCCCATGTGTTCAGAACAGAGAGAAGCTGTCCTCCCAACCCTGTGGCCTTGTGGCCCAGTGCCCATGGTCAAGGCCTTGGCAGTGAAAAGCCACAGCCCTTCATGGGCATGTCCTGGGGCTCTGGGTGCCAGGGCACGCCGACACCTTGTGTCGCCCTGCAGGGGTGAGGCTTGGCAATCGCCAGCCCACACACCACATACCACGGGTGAGTGGACATGAGAGTCTGGACATAGCGTGACCGCTTGATGGCAGGTGATGCTGTGGAGCATGAAGAATCCCCTTCAGGGTGAGGGGAGCCTTGATTCCTGCCTTGGGTGGTGCTTTGCGGTTATAGGCTGGGTAGCCCTGGTGACTTCTGATAGCCCACAGGGGTGGGCGAGGGGAACACAGGTTCCAAGGCCCTCAGGAGACTTTGGGCTTTGGCCAGGACTGTGGTCAGCATTGGCGGGTGTGACCATTTGTGTCTGGATACGGCGCTCAAGAAGTTGGCCTTGGCGAGGCTCAGGGTGTCCAGGTTCTCAGGCCGATCTCTGCCAGGCAGCAGGGGTGGGGCCTCCCGTCCTCCCTTACCATGGGAAGACTGCTGCCCCCTGGGGACTGGACTTGAGCATGTGGGGCTGCAGGGATGGCAGAATCCTGGGCCAGTGGGGAGCAGGAGTCTGTCTTCAGCAGGGGACAGTGCAGCTCTGGAAGGAGAGGGAAGAGCCCGGTCCTGGCTGCTCTGGGAGGGGTGCTTGATGGAGTAGGATGGGGTGGCGGCTGGTGAGGAGGGCAGTTCCTTTTTCAAACTTTTACTTTGGAAATATTGTCAAATTTACAGAAGAGTTGCAAGAATATAGTAAGAATAAACCCCCTCACACAGATGCACTTAATGTGAACATTTTGCTCCATTTCCTGAAACATCTGCTTCACTGTGTGTGTGGTGTGTATTGTGTATACATGTACATGCCTGTGTGCATGTGTATCCATGTACATTCAGGAGTGTGCATGTAGCATGTGTACATTTGTGAGCATATGTGTGAGAATGCATGTTGACATGTAGCTGTGTGTATATATGTACGTGTGTGTGCAGATGTGCACAGCTGTGTTTGGTACATGTGTGTATGTGCCTGTGCAGTGTTTGCACTCATGCACATGTGTACTTATATGGCATGTGTGGACAAATGTGCATGAGTGTACCTGTGTGGTATGTGGGGGGTCCTTATCATTACCCATGGGATGTGTGCATGTGTGTGCCTTACATGTGCCCATGTGTGTGTCTGTGTGGTGTCCCATGCACGTATGTGCATACATCTGTATGTGTGTCCAGATTCAGGGTCACTTGCCCAGATACTGACACATCTTCTGAAGACCCAGGTGCACACTACATGAGACACTTCAGCAAACGTGACAGATGTGATGCTTTCACCTGATATGCTGTCATGGCCGGTTTTGTTGGCACAGTGGAGTCCTTCACAGCATCTGGGGGCAGCAGGGGCCTTCACAGCCTGGCCTCTTGCCCTGTGGCCTGAGGATAGCCATATCCCCTACAGGCAGGGACAGGAGCCCTGGGCAGGACAGTCACAAAGGCCCCTCCACCATTCCCCCGCCCCACCCACCTGCCCTGTTCACCCGTGGGTTCTACCCTGGGCCTGGCGAGGATCGAGCTTCGTGGGAGGCTCAGGAGGCCATCTGGCTCCTTCCCACCGAGTTCTGGGTGGTTGGTCCCTCCCTCCCTGGGCTCCCACCCCATCCTTGCCCTGCTTGTCCTCCTGTCACCATCTCCCACCTCAAGTCACCCTAATTGAACAACTAAAGAGCTACGAGACCCCAAGTTGCAGGACAAAGAGGTGGCAAGAGTGGGCCCCAGGGACCTGTGGGAGGATCTGATCAGGGAGGGGCCACGCCATTTGGGGGCCCTTGTCATTGCCCAGGGAGCAGCCCCAACTTGAGAGTGTGTTCACAAAGGAGACAGGATGGTCACCAGAACAGTGGTCCAGCAGGGTAAGCTAGAGGGGATTCTGGGGACCCTGGAGGTATGCTGGCTGGCAGGGCCTAGGGCGGGCTGAGTAGGCCTGGAGGGGTGGGTGGAGTGATGCGGGGGGTGGAGAAAGGGCCAGGAAGTGCACCCCACTGTGGGCTTGGCGTGCAGCAGGGGACAGGCCAAGCACCCAAGGGTGTGGAAGCCTTGGGACTTGCACCCTGGCATCGTGCCTGGGGGATGCCCCTCAGCCCTGGGGCCCTGGAGGAGAGACGTGGCAGCTGTCCCGGGAGGGGATGCATTGGGCAGTAGAGTCCATGGATGTGGACG
Source organism: Cephalopachus bancanus (assembly GCA_027257055.1). Lineage (NCBI taxonomy): Eukaryota > Metazoa > Chordata > Mammalia > Primates > Tarsiidae > Cephalopachus > Cephalopachus bancanus. The sequence goes on from JAPVLO010000007.1 coordinate 3,784,473, forward strand.
TGGTTTAAGTCCTACAGGTACCTGCGGGGAGGTCACCTGCAGGCCGAGAGCTGAGAGAAGGGCCCTGGGACTGGGCCAGGCCGGAGCATAGCCTCTTCTGCTTCCTCAAGGGGCCAAGGGGTGGGAGTCCTGGCCACAGGGGTCCTCACTTGCGGGGAGTGTGAGGACTCCAAGAGTATGGGTGGTTCCCATACTCTTGGTGAGACTGACTGCAGTGGGACGGGAGGTTCCTTCTTGCCCTTCTACCCCTCTGGGCGTCAGTGCTGCAGCCCCCAGGCCTGCCTTCTCCATATCCGGGCGCCACTGGAAATGGTTCCGCTGTCCTGACAGGACTGGCCTCTGCTTCTGGCTGGACCCACCGAACCTGAGGTCCAGCCAGTGGCTGCTGCCTGTGACTCTGCCCCACTTGGGCCCATCTCCCCCTCCTCAGACCTGATGTCTGGGTTTCTTTCCTCCCCCAGAACAGGGCCTGGAGTTCAGGGCCCCAGGCTGCTCGAGGGGCAGGCAGCACCATGCCCAGCATGGAGGCCGCTGAGCCCTCGGGTCTCCCCCAAGTGCCCTCAGCAGGTCCTGAAGGACCTTCCCACTGTTCCCCAGCCCCCAGTTCACCTGGAACCTGGAGCTCAGTTAACCTTCTGGTGCTCTGGTCACTGTCTGTCTTCAGTGACAGGGAGACAGGACAAATGACAGTCTCTGCCATGGAGGGCCATGGGACCAGAAATGCCAGAACGAGGTATGAGGCCTGGAAGGGGCAACGGCAGGAGCTCCCAGGGAGGCTGGTGTGGACAGCTCCTGTCACAATGACTCTTGTCTCCGATGGCACCTGTCCTGGAGCTTTCTCCCAGCAAGGAGGCCGAGGGCCAGGGCTGGTGGTCACTGAGCCCTGGGTTGGGGTTGCAAGTCTGTGATCTGCCCCCAAACACAACTACTTGTTGCTGATGGGTGGGGAGGTGTGTGGCTGGGCCTCAGGAGAACCTGGGGTGGAAGTCACATGCCTGCCATGCCAGAGCTGCCCTGGGGCTGGCCCTTCCCTGGGCCACAGCCCTGCCCCAAGCACACCCCTATCTGTACCACCCTCTTGGAAGGCCAGGGGCAGGCAGATCAGCCTTTTGGGACCTGATCCTCATACAGGGTCACTAGGAGTGTGAGTATTGCCCCACCTGGCCTTCCCAGACGGTGCCCCAGGGGATGCCCTGGCTCCAGGGCCCTGTGAGAGCAGCTAAATTGGGGACTGGCTCTCCAGTATCCACAGCAGGCAAGCTGAACCCGTCCTCTATGTAGCAGCCTGGGGTCCCAGCATGGGGCAGTGTGGAGCCCGTCTTCTCTGGCCTCCCTCCATAGTTTTTCTGTCTGCTAGCCAGGAGGGATTTCACCCTGTGGGTGCCAGGATGGGTGGTGGAGGCCCCAGCTGGTTCAGAAGGTAGAATCTGGTTGGAGAGGGAGGTAGACCACCAGCAGCACCGGGCGATGAGACCAGTCTTGGTCTGGCCTCTCCTGGCTGGTCACCAACCCTGGTGGCCAGTGAGGGACCTCAGAGCAAGGCAGCCTTGGGGAGTGGAGGGTAGGGAGCTCAGGAGTGCCAGAGCTTGGTGCCTGCTTGTGGTGGGTCAGTGAAGCCTCCCAGAGACAGCAAGTTGAGACCCTCAGGGCACTTGGGAAGGGGCAGTGGGGGTGTCAGAACAACTGCATGGGTGAAGGCTGCCAGGCATGACAGGCTCCAAGTGTCCTGGAGTGCAGAGGACCAGGGGTGGGTGGTTATTTCCTGCCCTGGACCTGCCCTCTGCACCCTACACCCTACATATGCTTACTAACACAACACACACACACAAGGGTACACCTGTGTACACATGCACACACGTGCATGTGGCATACACACAGGCACACGTGACATACAAACACAGAGAACATGCATCTACATGTGGACATGGGCTCATAGACATGCATGAGCATGTACACACTGGCATACACATGCATACCCATGTACACACACAAACATGCGCGCAGGCACATGTGCATACAGGCACACACAGGCACAAACACACGGGCCTGTATCAACCTGAGGGGCCAGTTAGAAAGATGGTGATGGTCCCGAGAACAGGAGCCCCTCGGGAGGATCTGTCTTCCCCTCTGTCTAGGTGCAAGGATGGTGCCTCCGCAGGCCTGCTCACGAGAAAAGATGGAATTTCGCCGGAATTGGGCCTTCCCGTGGGCTCTGTGTGGTCGCCAGGCTCTTGGACTGTGTCTCTAGCCTTTGGGCATTTGGGCTCTGCAAGGGGCTGTCCAGGGAGAGCCTCCATGCCTTCTAAACCAGAAGCAGGACTGCTTGTCCCCAGGAGGTTCTGCAGTTCTCTGAGTTTGAGTGGTTGGGCCAAGACAGGGGTCTTCCCTGAACATTTTGGAGGGTTGTGGGAAAGGACATTGGGAACTGGCTAAGGGGCTTGGTCCAGGGTTGCTTGGGCAGTGATGGCTAGGGCCTCTGTGGCATGGGAAGAGCTATCCTCATGTGGAGTCAGGGACCTGAGCATCACCCAGCTTATCTGGCACTGAGCACTGAGGCCTCCATGTTTCACCACAGCTCTTAGCTCTTGACTCCACCCTGTAACTGCCCCTCCTGTGTCCTCAATATGTGAATATCCTCCTGGGAGTATATGGGTCTGTTGAGTGACTTCTGGGTGGCCACAGTTCCAGTAGGCCTGTACTTTCTTCATTTTGCTCCCTATCCCTGCTTCAAATAACTAAAAACAGGACTAGCCAGAGGGAGTGTCAATGGCTCCACCCTGTGGTCGATGATGATGGTAATGGTGATGATGATGGTGGTGTTTATGGTGATGGTGATGATGATGGTGATGTGATGATGATGATGGTGGTGACAATGATGGTGATGGTGGTGATGCTGATAATAGTGATGATGATGGTGATGACAGCATTGATGGTGATGGTGAGGATGGTGATGGTGGTGGTGATGATGGTGATGTTGATTACGGTGATGGTGGTGACAGTGATGGTGATGTTTGTGGTGTTGATAATGATGGTAGTGATGATGATGGTCATGATAGTGATGGTGATAGTGATAATGATGATGGTGTTGATGGAGATTGTGGTGGTGATGGAGATTATGGTGGTGATGATGATATGGTGGTAAACATCTAAGCTCACCTTCCAGTCACAGATGCACAGAGGGGTGAAGATTTGACTCCGGGATCCTGAGATATGTCTTTGTGTCCTTGTGCCTGTGGCTCAAGGGGGCCTGCATTCCTGCCTGCTGTGACCAGGAGGCTCCTGCTCTGTTCCAGACTCTGATCCAGCTGGGTTCCGGGCAGAGCACAGGAGTTCATATTATCCTCTCTGCCCAAATGAGTTCCTGTCCCCTGCAGGCTTGCCCAGACCTCAGCAGCACTGTGGCCTGGTCCCCAGGAGAGGCTCAGAAATATTTGTTGAATAGAATGAGCAAACAAAGCACCCAGGTGTACAAGGGTGCCTCTTCCCCTGGTCGTAGGGGAAGAGGCGTAGGGTAGTCTCCCAGGAGGGAGGAGCTGCCTTTGCGGGAGACAGACTTTGGAGCTGGCCTTTGGGGCCCGTGTGGTGTGAAGTACCTCTGGGGTTCCTCCCATCCTGGTCCGGGAAGGGCTCCTGTAGCACTCAGAGGCGCCCTCGTGTGGTGAGCACAGGCACCTGCAACAGTGCCTCGCCCCATCCACCCAGGGAGTACGGGTGTTGGCAGTCCTGCTGCCTCCTCTGATGGTGTGTGTTGCCTGTACCCTTCGAGACTCTGCCCGAGCTTGGTCTGGTGCCCTGTGGACAGCCTCATCTTGTCCCTGCAGTCTCACTTGCTTCAGAGCACCAACCCTGTGTGCCATGTGCATGGGCACAGTCTGGAGCTGGGGACTCTCCCAAGCCTGGGCACGTTGGCCTTTCATGTAGGTGGAACTCAAACTCTGCTCCTAGCCTGGACTTTCCTGGGTTGGTCGAGGGTCTTTGTCCCGGCTGGGGTTGTCATAGGAGGGCCCAGAAAGTCACGCCTGGAACAACCTATGTGCCCCAGAGCGCCTGAGCTCGAGGCATCAGCTTGCATGGAAGAGCAGCCCCAGGACCCGGATTGCCTTGGCCCATGTCCCTGGCCAGCGGTGACTCTAGGGTGGTGAGTCCAGGAAGGAGGGGGCTGCAGGGCCACAGGCTTCAGGCAGCTTGGAGGAACCTGCTGAAAGCCCTGAGGGCCAGAGATGCGCCAGACCCCCATCACAGGGCTGCAATTCCACCTTGCTCTATTTCTCCAACCTATGGCTGGTCCCAATTCCCTGAGCATCTCGGATATGGTTGTTGGGGAGGCTCCCCACTCCCCAGCACAGGGTCTGTTACCGCTCCGTCTTCCAGCTGCGGGTGTTCTGGCTGCCAGCTGGGGTTGTGGGCAGAGCTGGGAGGGCCAGGGTGTGGCCATCTCTGTGACCATTACCACGTACTGGCTGCTGCTGGGTCCGCAGGGACAAGGCGGCTGGAGGAAAGGGCCTGGTTGTGCTCCCTGAAACACGTCCCCAGTCCTGGGCTGGGCCCCCTGGCCTCCACCTCCCCAGGCCAGCCTCTCCTTGCTCTCCTGCTCACCAGCAGCCCTGGAAGATGCAGGGCCCCACTCTTCCCATTGACTGGCCCCGTCTGATGGAGCGCCCTGCAGCCCGATGGAGTGTGGGCGTGGGAGAGGACCCTGCCTCCTTCTGGTGCCTCTGGGATGGGGCTCCTCAGCAGAGGCTGGCTGTGCCTCTGTTCCTGGGCCCTCCACACCTTCCCCTCTTCCTTCTAACAAGTGGGAGAAAGTCTCATCTTCTTATCTTCATTTTGGAGTTTAACTCCTTTCCAAACATGACTTAATTCACCCCCCCCCACCAGCTTGCTGGCAGGTCCTGGACCCACAGCCCAGCCTGGGCACAGGGCTGGAGGCGGAGCTGCGAGGTCTGGCCTCACACGGGGTACCCAGGATGCAGTGGGTCCTGCACATAGGCAAGAGCGCTGGCTCCCAATCTCTGCCTGGGCCGAGACCTGCAGGCCTGGACTGGATAATGGCCCAGGAGGATCCCGGGGTGGAAGAGTTGCTGCCCTGGCCCATGGATGCCACCTGGTCCCTGGCAGACGCGTGGAAATTGAGGAAAGTAATCTGGAGCCAGTGGCAGCATCTTTATTAGGTTTCATTCAGGGAAAAGGAGTCCTCACCACAGGACCCTTGGTGGAGGTGTCTGTTCCCATGTGGGGAGCGCCTGTACTGGAGGACCCTGGGCTGGCTCCGGTGGATGTGCTCCTGGTCAGGGGTGTTGTCGGCCCTCCATTCAAGCTTCTGTCCCCAGGACTACTGCTGGCACTGAACTTGGCTGGTGCTGGGGAGTCGGCACTTCTGAGTGGAGTCAGGAGGGTTCTGTGAGTGTGTGTGTGTGGGGGGGGTGTCTGCGTGTGTGTGTGTGTGTGTGTGTGTGTGTGTGTGTGTGTGTGTGTGAGGGGTGACTGAGCATGTGTGCATATGTGTGGGGATGACTGAGCATGTGTGTGCATGTGTTTGTGTGCATGTGAGGGGTGACTGAGTATGCACGCGGGGGTGACTGAGCATGTGTGTGAGTACGTGTGAGCACCCATTTGTGGCGTGAGCAGGAGCAGCAGTGGTGAGTGGCCATGGGGCCGAGCTGGGTGCAGAGCCCTTGGTGGCCTTGGCCTGAGGGTCTCCAGGCAAGGCAGCAGCTCAGCCCCACAGTCTGACTGGCTCAAGGTGTGTGTCCTCCCCCCACACCCCTCCTACCCCCTTGCACTGCGGCAGATGCGCTGCAACTGGCAAGCAAGGCCCACCCCATGGAAGCAGCCTGGCAGACTCCGCAGTCCCCCTGTGCCACTAGATCCCTACCGATTGCCCCAGCCCGGGGCCCTGACACCTCCCTGCATCCTCTGGAGCAGAAGCCCAGGAACCGTGGGCCTGCCTGGCTGGGTGCACTGGCAGAAAGGATGACAGGAGGAGGAGGCTCTTCCCAGACACCCACAGAGCCCGATGCCCAGGACTGGGGCTAGGGACTGTGTGCCTGTGGCTCACTGTCCCTCAGCTCTAGACTGACCCCCAGGCTAATAGCAGGAAGATCCCTGCCAGTCAGGAGCCAAGTCTCCAGGAAGGAGGAGGTGGGATCCCAGCCCATCGGGCCCCAGGGAAGGACAGTGGGGGTCACACGCCCCCCGGGGAAGGTCCAGGCTGTGAGACCAAGGAGGCCCTGTGCAGCCTCCGGATGAAGCTGGACCATAGCCACCTGCCTGTGCCCAGCAGGGACACCCAGCCCCAGGGGCCACCACCAGTCCCTTCAGTAGTGTCCTGGGATGACCTTGAACTTTGCCCTCTCCCTGAGACTACAGGTGCTTCTGGGGGTGCCACCCCACCCTCACAGGGGCAGGAAGGGAGCAGTCACAAGCCCAAGGTCAGTGCTGTGGGCAGCCCAGGCATCTAGGTTCTGAGGAACAGTGGCAGGAGGTTGTCGGGCTCTGTGGTGGCTGGTTTAGACAGGGGTGGGGAAGGGGGACAGTGGCTTCTCTTATGCCTGCAGCATGCAACTGGGTGGAGGGTGGCAGGCAGGAGCCACTGGGCTGTGGGTGGGTATGGAGACATGGTCTGAAGCCCCAGGCTTCTTTCATCTAGCCTGGGGCCTGAGGGTGGGACAGCTTGGGGCCACCAAGGGCCCTGAATCTCAGAGTAGGGCAGGAGGACTCTCCCCAGTTAAGGGAAAGTGTGAAGGTGACAGCCAGTCCTAGGACTGCAGGAGTAAAGGGGCACGCGGTGCATCATTTTCCACCCCTGCCACCCCAGCCCACGCTGCAGCTGGTCCCTGGGGATGGGTGCAGGTGGGAGGCGGCCAGGAGGTGCCAGCAGAGGCAGGCTGGGTGCCGGCAGGTGGCGCTGGCTTCCGGGGACAGAAAAAAAAAAATCCCTGCAGCAAACCCGAGTGGGTGTCACTGCGGCTGCAGATGGTGGCGGGGGAGGGGTTCGTCATTCCCTCCCGGCTGCGGAACCTCACGTGCAGCATCCTGCAAAGCCCCAGGAGGCTTGGGGGCGGATGCGGTCGGGGCTGCCACCGGTGCTGGGACCCCGGTTGCAGGCGCAGATCGCCCCCTCGACCCCAGTTTGAGCCTGGTCCTCGAGGTGCGGCTGTTCTGGAGTCCCAGGAGCCGGCCGAGGCAGCTTGCCCCTTGCCCAAGGAAAGACGGACTCTGAGGTGACCTCAGGGCCTGCCCCACCCCCTCCCCCGTTGATGTGTCAACTGTCCCAGGCGCCCAGGGCCGAGGCGAGTGGACTCGAGCACACTTGGAGGCACCTGTCCCCGCGCTCCTAGAGCCTCTGTCCTGCGGGGCCACCGCTGTCAGCACCGTGGACAGTGACTCACCCGGTCGGCACCCCGCGCCCCGCGCCGCGCGGGCCCGCCCTTTGTCTCCCGCCCCTGTCGCCCACTCCGGTGCCCGGTGTTGCGGACACACGTGGCCAGGGCCAGAGCCACCGTCTCGCCCCCGGCCGCCCCCACCGGCCCCGCGATGCCCGAGGCGGGCGGCCCTTTGTGTCCCGCGGCTGGATCCCGGCCGGCAGCTGGGCCGCCTCCGGGCGGTCGCATTGTTCGCCGGATTTGTCCGTGGCGCGAATGGCCGCTGGGCCCGGCTCGCCGCGCTCCCGCGGGAGGGGCGCCGGCCGCGGGCCATTTCCATGAGAAAGGAGCGGGGAGGCGCCTCTCTTGGCATTCACCGCGTGCCTTAATTGTATGAACATTAAATCAAGGTCCGCTGTGAACACGCAGAGGGGCCCTCAGGCGGCGGCGGGGCGGTGGGGCTCGACTCGCGTGGGGACCTCGCCCGAGGGGCGCGAGCGGGCGGGGACGGGGGCTGTGCGCTCGGCCCACTCCAGGAGCCCACATGCCTCCTCCTCCTTCGGCGGTGCAGAGGGTCCCGGCGAGTCCCTCTGGCGCTCCTGGAGCGGGCCCCGCGGGATCGCGGCGGGGAGCGCGGGGGGCGGGGAGCGCGCGCGCGCCCGGCCGCCTACCGCGGTCCCCCTCCCGCGGGGCTCGAGGGGAGCAGAGCTCGCCCCGACCCGCCGCGCCAGCGTCTTCGCAGCTGCACTCCCCGCGCCGCCCCCGTCTAGTCCCGACCAGGAGGGCGCACCGAATGCAGTTAAAATAAAGGAGCTCCACGCTCGGGTGCAAACTAGTCTCTCCCCACGAGCGGCAAGCTCGCCCTCCCCGCGCCGCGAGCCGGCGAGAAGGCGCTGGAGCCTCCCGGGAGGGAAGGCCCGGGGCCCCGATAGGCCGCTCGCCCGTTCGCCGCGGGCGCCCGAGCGCAGTTACCGGTCCGGGCGGAGCCGCTGCCGCCGCTCCTCGGCCGCCTCCGCTCCAACACCGCCCGCCGCTCCTCGCTCCCGCGGGCCCCGCACGCCGCCGCCGCCGCCGCAGGCGCAGGAGGCGCGGGGACCTCGCGGGGGCAGCAGGCACGTCCTGAGCGCCGCGGGATCTGCGCCGGGGCGTCCTCTCCTGCCCGCCTGCCCGGCCCCGCGCGGCTGTCCGGGCGCTCTCCGCATTCGCCCCGGCGCCGGCGATTATCACTGGGGCGCGCGGTGACGTCACCCGGACACCGGCTCCGCCGCCTCCCCGAGGTGTCCTTGAGAACTGCGGGGCACGCGCGCCGCGCACACGCGCACACGCCCTCGCCGGGGCCTCCCGCGCACTCGCGCCGTCCCGCCCCGCGCGCTCCGCGGCCTGCACGGACGCAGCCTGGAGCACCTGGACCGTGCCAGCCCCGCAGCCGCGGAGACCAGGAAACGCCGCTGTCTACCCCCACAATGGGGTCCCTCCCGTAACCCTCCCGCCCCACGCGCGCAGCGCGCCCGCCGCGTCCCCTCCGACTGCGCACGGACACCCGCCAGCCACGCCCGCCACGCGCGTCTGGCCACGCGCCGCCCGCCTGCACACGGCCCGCAGCGCCGCAGAGGCATCGCAGTCGGGCCCTGACTGCGATTCGCGACTCCTGCCCCCGGCTCCCTAAAACGCACTCTGCACTCTGGTCAAATGTGGGTCACTGCCCAGCGCCCCTCCAGATCTCTGGCTTCTGAGGAAGGGGAGGGTCTCCTGGCCGTCCTGCTGGGCTCTGTACATGGAAGAGGGAGTTAGAGGCTGTCCCCCCATCAGAGGCACCCCCTCACCGTGTCCTGACTGGGGGAGAGCTCCTGCCCCTCAGGGACCACAGAAGCAGTCAGTGCCGGTGGCTTGGGGCTTTCCCGGGAGACCCTGGTCTGGCCCTGAAGGCCAGGGATCAGCCGAGCCTCACCCCGGCCTCCCCCGCGGGCCTTTGTTCCTGTGCAGACGCAGAGGAGCAGCAGGCTCCGTCAGCAGACGCTGTCCCCTCTCCTGCCTCCTAGACCAGCCCTGCGCCATCTGCCCCATGGCAGAGCCTGACCGCGCTCCTTTCCCACGCAGCAGGGCAGGACTGGGGGCTCAGGCTGGCTCCCTGTTCTTCGACCTCCACCATCAGGACTCCCCTCCCCTGGGTGGCTTTGCCCTGACCCTTCTGGGCAGCAATCCCTCTCTCTGGGTGAGTGTCGGGGTGGCCACTCTCCCCAGCTCAGAGCCCCTGGAGCTGCCCCAAGCTCTCAGGCAGCCACATGGTGCAGGCTGGGGCTCAGGCGCCAGGCAGCAAAGGCTTCTGCCCTGTTAGAAACCATAGCCCTCGGCCTCTGGGGCTCCGGCCTCAGCATAAGGCTGTCCATGGTGTTGAAATGAAGCTTGAGCTATCTCACCGATCCTCTTCTCACCAGAGGTCAGGCCCTGGTGAGCACAACTCCCAGCCCCACCTCTCGAGACCCAGCCTTGGCACTCTGGAGGCCCAAGATGTCCCTGGAGCTGTGTATGTCCTGAGGGAAGGCTCCCCAGCACCCCCTCCGTGCCTCAGGCTTAGGGACCCCACGGGGCTCCTCTCCATGCCAGATCCTCTGGCCAGGGGCCAGGCAGTGACCCACCCCACAGACTTGCTGTCTTCCCTACCCAGAGCCTTCACTCAGCCCTTACCTGTGGCTGGAGTTGGAGGTCAGCCTTTCCCTTGAGTCAGACCAGCCTTTTGCACTTTTCCAGGACACCCACTGGCTTCTGGCTGCTGTTTTGTCCTCTGAAGTCCCAAGTGGCCCCAGGATCCCCTCTGTTTCCATCACCCAGCTGTTGACAGGCAGGGGTCGGACTGTCCAGGGCTGGGGGTGGAGCCACAGACTGGAGCCAAGGGACAGGGAGGCCACCTCCAGCCTCTGCCCTGCCCACCCAGTGAGGACCTTCCTGGTGGCCCTGTGGCCTTCAAAGTGTTCCTGGAGGCCAACTCACTGTGGCAGGTGGGCTGGGGCTCAAGCTTGAGGCCACTGCCATCAGCCTGGCCTCTCTCGCCTTCTCCTGCCGTGGCCCTCAGCACACGGAGAATGTGTGTTGGTGGATTTATTTATTTGCCAGCTCCAGGCACTGTGGGGGAGGGAAGGGGCGTGGAGGTGGGGGCGGCCCTACTCTGCTCAGGTCTCAGTCAGCCTAGGTGCACAAAGGCCCAGCGTGTTTGGCCCTGCAACTTCCAGATGGGTCAGGCGGCCCTGGTGGGTGGGGGCTGGAGGAGGAGGAGGAGGGATAGGAGCCCAGGCCCCCTCCCCCTCCCCCTGCCCGCCATGGGCGAAAGCCTCGAATGGCGTGGGATTAAACAGATCAGCAGAAGCCTGTGGAGGCCTCCTCCCTTTCTGCAGCTCCTCCTCGTCACACGCGCCAGCCCCTCCTCTCAGGAGCCCTGTCATTCCTCCAGAAGGGGGTAGGACCACGGCCGCATCTGGGCACAGCTGGCTTGGGCCTCTTGACCCTTGACCTCACCTTGGTTCGGAGGCTGCTGCAGGCATCCCCAGCCCCCTGAAACATGTGAGAAGCCTGATTCAGAGGTCCCTACCCAGCACAGATGTGGTCAGAGGAGGGGGGAGGGGGCAGGGCCCACTCCCTGGCCACTTCCAGTTGGCCACAGCCTCCTAGCTCCAGCTTGGGTGGTCACGGGAGCCCAGAGGCCTCCAGCTGGTGGCTCCCCCAGGGATGGTGCAGACCTCAATCTCTCTCTGCAGCAAGGCCCGGGCCTCTCCCCACACCCAGTACCCATGAACCCAGACATCTCCCCATAGGTGGCCTGTCCTGCTAGGTGCAGGAGGGAAGCTCCCAGAGGTGGGGCAGATGCCTGGTGTCTGGAGGGGGTCCCCAGCAGGCCCATCCCACCCAGCTTGAGCTGTCTCCCACCCCTGGGTGCCCCAGAGATACTTCACTGGCTGCTTCATCAAAGGACTGGAGATGGGGGCACAAACATGGCAGCAGCTCCTCCATAAGCCACTCACAGACATATGTCCCCACCCATCCCCTGGCCAGGTCAGGATGGACCAGTGCTGTGGCCCAGGCCTGGCGAGGCAGGGGACCCTTCCTGGTCCCCTTCTCCTCATCCTCTGGACCGGGTAGGGAGTGGGAGGCAGCGACCACAAAGGCAGTGATTGTGAGCCTGCCCAGCACATGATGGGAGGGGGCTGCGTGGCCTGGGGCCCTCTGCATGGAAATGAGACCACTGACCCTTCCCCTCCACTCCAGCTGCTCCCTCCCCCAAGCCTGGCGGAAGGAATAGAGGGACCTTGGTCCCCCTTGTCGGTGGGCCAGAGCTGCTGGGCTGAGCCTTGGAGTAGGGCAGCATGGGAGCCAGGTAAGCACCACCTGGGCAGGCGGTGCTGGAGGATGGGCTGGAGGCTGGGTTGGAGGCCGGCTGCTTTTGGGGCTGCCCAGGGTGGGGGTGGATTAAGGCACCTGGCTGGATGCCTGGCCTGGCAGGATGGATCTTTTGTTACCCTGGCCCATTTTTCAGCCAGAGGGGCATTCCGGGTGCCCTTGCCAGGCATCCATCCACCCACTGTCAGAAAGTGAAGCCAGCCCTGCCCAGGCCTGGCCTCCCTGGGACAGGGCTGGGTCTTTGGGCAGCAGCCTCCCATGGCCCCCAGTCCAGGGTGGTCCTGAGGGTGTGTTGTGGGGAGGGGACTGAGGCTGGCTGCTGGCTCCATTGCGAAGCCAGGAGTGCCCACTGGTCCCAGTGCTGCCCTGGAAAGCATGGAGGAGTGTGGGGGCAGGAACTGATGAAACTCAGGGTCAGGTGTCCCTGGGTTCCCCCAGAGCCAGCAGAGCCCCCATCTCCAAGCCCAGCTGGAACCCCGCCTGCTTGGCTGTGGGGCCATGCCAGGCAAGGACACCCACTGAGGGCAGAGATGGGGGAGACAGAGACCAGACAAGGACACCTATTTTGAGCCAGGGTCTCAGGAAGCCTGGACCATGTCCCTCTCTGGGACCCCTGCCCCAGCTGACCTCTTGCCTCCTGAAGCCTGGCCTCCAAGTAGGGAGCTCCCCTCAGGGACCCTCCCCATCACAGAGAAAGGATTGGCTCCATGTCCCACTCCTCTCTGCTCCCAGAGGCCCGGAGCTCAGTGACCAACCTGAGGAAGCCCATGAGGTTCCTGAACTGGTCCAGCCACGAATGCTCAGAGCCGAGCCAGGAGTGGTTTAGCTTGGGTGGGAGAGCAGATGTGTCCTAGGTCCTTGGCAGGGCTGGCAGGACCCGATGGTGTCCTGGTCGGGGATGCGGCTCTGATAGCCCCAGACTGTGTCCCTCCTCCAGGAACTCGGCTGGCTGTCTCTGTCTCCCTGGTTTGTCTCCCCTCGTCTCTGTCTCCTGTAGTCTTTGCCTCCCCTGGTCTCTTATCTCCCCTGGTTTCTGCCTCTCCCAGTCTCTGTCTCCCGTTCTGTGTATCTCCTGGTCTCTGCCTCCCCTGGTCTCTCTATCTACTCTGATCTCTCTGTCTCCTCTGATTCTGTCTCTTCTGGTATCTGTCTCCTTTTGTCTCTGTCTCTTCTGGTCTCAGTCTCCCTTGGTCTCTTTCTCTCCTGGTCTCTGTTTCCCCTGGTCTCTGTGTCTCCTGGTGTCTGTCTCCCTTGGTCTCTGTCTCTCCAGATCACTGTCTCCCCTGGTCTTTGTCTCTCCTGGTCTCTGTCTCCCTTGATCTCTGTGTCTCCTGGTCTCTGTCTCTCCCGGTCTCTGTCTCCTCCAGTCTCTCTGTCTCCCTTGTCTCTGTCTCTCCTTGTCTCTATCTCCTCCGGTCTCTGTTTCTCCTGGTTTCTGTCTCTCCCAGTCTCCATCTTCCCTGGTCTTGGTCTCTCCCAGTCTCTGTCTCCCCTAGTCTCTCTATCTCCCCTGGTCTCTGTCTCCCCCATCTCTGTTTCCCTTGTCTCTATCTCCCCATCTCTGTCTCCCCAGTCTGTGTCTCTCCTGGTCTCTGTCTCTCCTGGTCTCTGTCTCTCCTAGTCTCTGTCTCCCCTGGTCCATGTCTCTCCTGGTCTCTGTCTCCTCCAGTCTCTCTGTCTCCCTGTCTCAGTCTTTCCAAGTCTCTATCTCCCTTGGTCTCTGTGTCTCCTGGTCTCTGTCTCCCTTGGTCTCCATCTCTCCCCGGTCTCTGTGTTTCCCTGGTCTCTGTCTCCCCCAGTTTCTGTCTCCCCTGGATTCTGTCTCTCCTGGTCTCTGTCAGTCTTGATTTCTGTCTCTCCTGGTCTCTATGTATCCTGGTTTGTGTCTTCCTTGGTCTCTGTGTCTCCTGGTCTCTATCTCCCCTGGTCTGTGTCTCTCCCAGTCTCTGTCTCCCCTGGTCTCTCTCTCTCGTCTCTCCTAGTCTCTGTCTCCCCTGGTCTGTGTCTCTCCTGGTCTCTGTATCTTCCAGTCTCTCTGTCTCCCTGTCTCTGTCTCTCCTAGTCTCTGTCTCCCTTGGTCTCTGTCTCTCCCCTGATCTCTGTCTCCCCTGTCTGTATCTCCGCCAGTCTGTATCTCTCCCAGTCTCTGTCTCCCCTGGTCTCTGTCTCTCCTAGTCTCTGTCTCCCCTGGTCCATGTCTCTCCTGGTTTCTGTCTCCTCCAGTCTCTCTGTCTCCCTGTCTCTTATCTCTCCTAGTCTCTCTCCCTTGGTCTCTGTGTCTCCTGGTCTCTGTCTCCCTTGGTCTTTGTCTCTCCCCAGTCTCTGTGTTTCCCTGGTCTCTGTCTCCCCCAGTCTCTGTCTACCCTGGACTCTGTCTCCCCTGATCTCTGTCTCTCCTGGTCTCTGTCAGCCTTGATCTCTGTCTCTCCTGGTCTCTATGTATCCTGGTCTGTGTCTTCCTTGATCTCTGTGTCTCCTGGTCTCTTATCTCCCTTGGTCTGTGTCTCTCCCAGTCTCTGTCTCCCCTAGTCTCTGTCTCCCCAATCTCTGTCTCTCCTGGTCTCTGTCTCCCCTGATTTGTCTTCCCTGCTCTTTCTGTCTTCCCCGTCTCTGTCTCTCCTGGTCTCTGTGTCTCCTGGTCGATGTCTCCCCGGTTTCTGTCTCCCCCAGTCTCTGTCTCCCCTGATCTGTGTCTCTCCTGGTCTCTGTCTCCTCCAGTCTCTCCATCTCCCCTGTCTCTCTGTCTCCCTTATATCTATCTCTCCTGGTCTCTGTCTCCCCCAGTCTCAGTCTCCCCCAGTCTGTGTCTCTCCCGATCTCTGTCTCCCCCAGGCTCTCTGTCTCCCTATCTCTGTCTCCCTTGGTCTCTGTCTCTCCCGGTCTCTGTGTCTCCCCCAGTCTCTGTCTCCCTTGGTCTCTGTCTCCTCCAGTCTCTGTTTCCACTGGTTTCTGTCTCCCCTGGTCTGTGTCTCTCCCAGTCTTTGTCTTCCCTAGTCTCTCTGTTTCCCCCAGTCTCTCTGTCTCCCCCATCTCTGTCTTTCCAGGTCTTTGTCTCCCCCAGTCTGTCTTCCCCACTCTTTCTGTCTCCCCTGTCTCTGTCTTTCCTGGTCTCTGTTTCCCCTGGTCTCCATCTCCCCTGGTCTCAGTCTCCCCCAGTGTCTGTTTCCTCTGGTCTCTGTCTCTCCTGGTCTCTGTCAGCCTTGGTCTCTATCTCTCCTGGTCTATGTCTTCCTTGGTCTCTGTGTCTCCTGGTCTCTGTCTCTCCTGGTCTGTATCTCTCCCAGTCTTTGTCTCACCTAGTCTCTCTGTCTCCCCTGGTCTTTCTCTCTCCTCCATCTGTCTTTCCTGGTCTCTGTCTCCCCCACTCTGTCTTCCCTACTCTTTCTGTCTCTTCCGTCTCTGTCTCTCCTAGTCTCTGTTTCCCCTGGTCTCTGTCTCTCCCGGTCTCTGTCTCCGTTGGTCTTGGTCTCTCCTGGTCTTTGTGTCTGTCTCCTGGTCTATGTCTTCCTTGGTCTCTGTGTCTCCTGGTCTCTGTCTTCCCTGATCTCTGTGTCTCCTGGTCTCTGTCTCCCCCGGTCTCTGTCTCCTCCTGGTCCGTGTCTCTCCCTTTCTCTATCTCCCCCAGTCTCTCTCTCTCCCCTGGTCTCTGTTTCCCCCGGTCCCTGTCTCCCCTGGTCCCTGTCTCCCCTCATCTCTGTCTCTCCTAGTCTGTTTTTCCCAGTCTCTGTTTCCTCTGGTCTCTCTGTCTCCCCTGGTCTCTCTGCCTCCCTTAGTCTCTGTCTCTCCTGGTCTCTGTCTCCCCTGGTCTCTGTGTTTCCTGGTCTCTGTCTCCCCTGGTCTGTGTCTCTCCTGTTCTCTGTCTCCCTCGGTCTCTCTCTCTCTTCTGGTCTCTGTCTCCCCCATCTCTGTCTCTCCTGGTCTCTGCCTCCTTTGATCTCTGTCTCCTCTGGTCTGTGTCTCTCCTGTTCTGTCTCCTGTCTCTCTCTCCCCTGGTCTCTCTGTCTTCCCTGGTCTCTGTCTCCCCTGGTCTCTGTCTCCCCTGGTCTCTGCCTTCCCTGGTCTCTGTTTCCCTGATCTCTCTGTCTCCCCTGGTCTCTGTGCCTCCCTCTGTCTCTGTGTTTCCCCTGGTCTCTGTCTCCCCGGTCTTTCTGTCTTCCTCGGTCTCTCGGTCTCATCTGGTCTCTGTGTCTCTCCCTCATCCTCTGCATCTCTCCCCTAGTCTCTGTGTCTCTCCTCTGGTCTCTACGTCCCCTGGTCTCTGTCTCTGTCTTCTCCAGCCTCTGTGTCTCTCCCCTGGTCTCTGTTCCTCTCCCATCCCTGTGCCTCAGTCTCTGTTTCTCCTGGTCTCTGTGTCTCCCCTGGTCTCTGCCTTCCCTGGTCTCTGCCTCCCCCAGTCTCTGTCTCTGTCTTCCCCAACCTTTGTGTCTCTCCCTGGTCTCTGTGTCTCTCCCCTGGTCTCTATCTTCCCCAGCCTCTGTGTCTCTCCCCTGGTCTCTGTGCCTCCCCCAGTCTCTGTCTCTTCTGGTCTCTGTCTCCCATGGTCTCTGTCTCCCTTGATCTCTGTCTCCCTCATCTCTCAATCTCTCTCCCCAGGACTGTGCATTGCCATCTCTGTTTGTCTTGGTTCTGTCTCATCTCAGCCATTATCTTCTCCCTCTTTTCCCCTGCCCATGTCTCTCTCTTCTTTCTCTTGCCATCTGCCTCTCATGAAAGACTCTGGCAGGACAGGGGTCCTGGAAGGGTCTTCTCCACCTGCTGTCTGCTCTTAGGGTCGGGAACACTTTCTTACCTTCCTCCTGGGAGACACCCCCACCCGAAATCATGTGACACAGGGGTGTCCTGTGCTGGGGGACCCTGGCCATTGCCCCAGGATCCCCACCTGTGTCTGCAGGGCTAGGGGAGGTAAGGACAGGCCTTGGGTTAGAAATGGCCAAGAAGTGGGAGGGGCCCCAGGCCAAAGCAACTGCTGCTGTGCGACCAGTGCAGATAGACCCTTTAAGGGTGAGAGAGCCCCAAGGTTTCTTCTGGTGGTGCGGAGTGTGTGGGGCAGGGAGGTACTTGGGGGTGGGGCAGTAGGTGGGCTGGGAAAGCGCATGGGGGTAGAGAGGTGTGTGGGGCAGGAATGTGTGTGGGGCTAGGAGGTGTGTGTGGGGGGAGGTGTAGGCACAGTGGTGTGGGGTGCAGAGCTGTGGAGCACATGCATGGGCACAGGCATGGGCTCCTGCTGACCTGGGCTGACCTGACGTGGAAGGAGGAGACAGCCTGTTCCCTCCTCGGAGCCTGTGGGACAGCCCAGGGAGGAGAAGGAACATGGGCCCTGGTGACTTGAGGAGCAGAATCCTGGTCTGGGGCACATCCTGTTCTGCCTGGGACCACCTGACATCCTTGTTGTGACTCCATGGCAGTGCCGGGCCCGTTGACTGCTGTGTGGTTTCAAGGACTGCTTGTTCAGGGGTGGGATGGCGACTCCCTGGGCCATGGCCATGGAGGGCTCACTGGAAGCATGGTTACTCAAGCAAAGAGAGTGGGTGGATGAGAGCCTTCCAGCAGGGTGAGCGAGAGGCCTCTGCCCCAGCAGCCTGGGGCATTGAGGCTGGGTGAGGCTTCCATGTCCCTGGGGCCTCGCGGTCTCTGCACCTAAGGCTTGTGTGGAGCAGAGGCTTCAGAGTCTGACGTGTGACTGCACACTCTGCTGTTTCCCACCCACGCTGCTTGTTGGGAGGTCTGCTTGGAGCTGGCATGGGGTAGGGGACACAGGCTGATCCTGGGGCTCCCAGGCACTGCTCCTGTCAGGCTGCATGGGGAAGGTGAGCCCGCATACCTGGAGCTAGGGGCCCACCTGGCAGGTGCAACTGGTGGATCTGCTGACAGGAGTAGAGGCAGAGAAGGGAACTGTCGCCTGGGGGTCACAGCAGAGGTCACATCATCCTTGGCTGTCATTGGGACCACTTTGGGCAGCTCTGTTTTCACTGCCTTTCCAAGCCTTTTTCCCTGTATCCTTCTTTGGAAGGTGTCTTAGACACAAATTCTCATTAAGGTGTCAATGACTGCCAAGACCTGCTGTGTGCCCCACCTCCAATGTTGCTCTGGAGGCACTGGCTGTGGGTGGCACCCCCAGGTCTGAGGAGGGAAGGGAGAGAGGGAGGGTTTCCCCAGCCCTCTGAGGGCTGCTGCAGAAGTTCCTCCAGGCTGGGTGGGGTGGGGGGCACTGAGGCTCAGTGGGCCTTCCGTGTCCCCAGAGGGCCCCCACCTCTGCAGCTGTGGGATGCTATCCTGTCCTGGTGTCCTGCCTGTCTGCGCCTTGAGGACCTGCCCTGACTAGACTCTCCTGGTTGCTCCTGGTGGCTCCAGCTGTTTCTCCCAGTGGCTTTACAAGAAGGCATGCATCTAGGGTGGCTGAGGGGCTCTGGGAGGAAGGCATGCGTTTAGGGTGGGTAGGAGGCGGGGGGGGGGGCCCTGAGAAGGTTGAAGGGAGGGAAGGAAGGGCCTTCCTGGTGGGGCCAGCCAGTGGGGTGGGAGGCAGGGATGGGGAGAGCTTGGAGGGCCCTTCCTGAATTCCACCAGTAGGGGACAGGTGTGCTCCTGCTGGGGGGCGGGGAGAGGATGGGGGACTGTATGCTCCCGCAGGAGTGGGGAGGGAGGATGGGGTGCTCCTGTGTGGGGGAAGGAGGGTCAGGAGGGAGGACGGTGTGCTCCTGCAGGGGTGAGGGATGGGAGGGGGAGGGAGGATGGGGTGCTCTTGTGGGGGAAGGAGTGTGGGGGAGGGGGGAGGGAGGACAGTGTGCTCCTGTGAGGGGAAGGAGGGTGGGGAAGGGAGGAGGGAGGATGGGATGCTCCTGTGGTGGGGAGGGAGGCAGGCTGGATGATCCCGGTTCCCGGGAAGTACCCACATCTGAAGGTGGCTGCAGAGGTTCAGGACTGGCTCCAGAGGACTGCCAGGAGAGGATGATACTGAGGGAACTGGCTGGGAGGGACTGGCCCTGAGCAGAATGGGCAGGTGCAGGAGTCAACTTGCCCTAACCCAGAACTGCATAGGACACGTCCCTCCCCCAGGCTGAGGGCAGAGGCTGCAGGGTCCCTCACTCCAGGCTTTGGGAAGAAGAAGCCCCCAGGGTGGAGTGGGAAGTATTTCCAGAGAACATCCTAGAATAGCAGGTGTCTCCCAGCCCTGCAGGGGAAGGAGCTTCGAGGATGCAGGGGGCCTGCTCTGGGTCCAAATTTTGGACTTCCAGGGGCCTCCTGGGGTGGGATGCCCTGAGATCTCCCTGCTTCTGCTCAGCTGTCTACTTCTGTCCCTAGGCCTGGTAGGAGATCGAACAGCCCCTGTCCTGTGCCCGCATCTGTGGGCTCTGCTCCTGGGCAGGCAGGCCCCATGGCGGAGGCACACTTGCACCCATCTGTGGCACTGTTCTGAGAAACAGAGACCCCTTGCCCCACTGTCACCTGCAAGCTTCCAGCCCCAAGGCTTGAGACAGCCTGCTGGCCCTGGCCCGCGGAGGCTCGGGCACCTTGGGACATCATCCCTGCAGGTGGCAGAGCAAGGCAGGTTGAAGCCCGCCACATGGGTGTGGGCGAGGGATTCCCCCTGCAGTGTCCTTGCTGGTCTTGGCTCGGAAGGGGGACTGGGATCATGGCTGCAGGGGGTCTGGACGGGCCTACCAAGGTGGGAGGTGGGGAAGAGGTCTGTCTCAGGCCCGTTCTGGGAACCATCCTGGTCCAAATCTGGTTTAATTCAAAATAGGAGCACCTGGGCCCTGCCTCAAGGCCCTCCTCCCCTCCGGGATGGGCTTTGCTCCGGACTCCCTAATCAGCAGCCCTCAGGATGGTCCATGGTGGATCGTGGTCTGGCCATCTGTCCTGCCTCAGGACTTGCCTCGGCACAGAGCCTGCCTGTGTGGCAGAGCCTCCCTTCCAGCCCCAACCCCCTCCTTGCCCCCTGCTTTCTGTGGCTTCTTATTTCATGTTTTGGAGGAAGGATGTCACTCTGACGTATGGGCTGGAGTGCAGTGGTGCCATCATAGTTCACTGCAGTCTCCAACTCCTGGGCTCAAGTAATCCTCCTGCCTCAGCCTCCTGAGTAGCTGGGACCACAGGTGTGATGCAACGCACCTGGCCAATTCAATTTTTAGTAGAGATGGGGCCTCACAATGTTGCCCAGGCTGGTCTCGACTTCCTGGCCTCAAGTGATCATCCTGACTCAGCTCCCCAAAGTGCTGGGTCCTAGGTCTTCTTGAAGGTTCTTGCTGCAGGAGCCAGGTCTTGGGTTCCCCAGGATGCCCCTTGCCCCCACTATCTGGCTGCACCTGCTGCCTTTTCCCTGGAGACAGGAGACAGTCTTGGTCTTCTTGGCTGTGTCCAAACTCAGGCAGGGCCTGGGCTTGAGGCCCCAGCGAGGATTTCAGAATGAGACAGGCTCAGGTCGCTCCACTCTGTGTTCCTGTGCTTGGGTGAGGCCAATGTCCTCTGAGCTACTCCAAGCCTCAGTGTCCTCATCTGATACATGGGGCCAATGACAGCCCCTCCCCCTAGGGTCTTGCAAGAGAAGTTAGGAAGGACGTGGCCATGACACTCACCCAGGGTGGACGATGTGGCAGCAGCTGTCTCACTTTTGTAAAAGTGGCATTCAGTGAAAGACAATTCTGGGAGGTTCTGCCTGTTCAGAACCCCATTGGCATCTGCCAGGCCTGGGTGAGGGCAGGAGGAAGGAGATGTCTTGCAATCTGGGCCAGTAGTCTGGCAATTCCAGGAGGGAGTGGCCTCGGCCCCTGTACTGGACCTTCAGGTGGAAGCAGGTGGTGGCTGGGTATACTGGCTGACCCAGCTTCTCCCAGGGCAGAGATGCTGATGCCCCCCCCACCGGTCTGAGGGTGGTCGGAGGAGGGTGTCAGGGCCCATGGTCGCTGTGGAAGCCAAGGGGAGGAAATGGGCTGGAAGAGCTGGAAGACCACTGTCCTGCCTTTCTCCTCAGTCTGGACCCAGCTGGAGGCCCGAGGACTCAGAGCCTGACCCTGGCTAGAGCAGGACGGCAGTCAGGGAGAGGCAAGCAACATACCCAGCACTCAGATGGTGGGGGGGATCAGGTAGGAATCAGGTGAGACCTATGGAGGCTCAAGTGGGACCCATGGAGGGTTTCAGGTAAGGTTCAGGTGGGTTCTGGTAGGCTCAAGTGGGTTCTGGTGGGCTCAGATGAGCTCAAGTGGGTTCTGCTGGGCTAAGGTGGGATTAGGTGGGCTCTGGTCGGTTCTGTTGGGTTCTGGTAGGCTCAAGTGGGATCAGGTGGGCTCTGGTGGGCTCAGATGGGTTCTGGTGGGCTCAGGTGGATACAGGTGGGCTCAGGTGGATTCTGGTAGACTCTGGTGGGCTCAGGTGAGCTCAGGTAGGTTTAGGTGGGCTCTGGTGGGTTCAGGTGGGATCAAGTGGGTTCTGATAGACTCTGGTGGGCTCAGATGGGTTCTGCTGGGCTCAGGTGGGCTCAGGTAGGTTCTGGTGTATTCTGGTAGGCTCAGGTAGAATCAGGTTGACTCTGGTGGGCTCAGTTAGGTTCAGGTAGATTCTGGTGTGGTGTGTTCTGGTGGGCTCAGGTGGGGCTTAGGTGGGATCAGGTGAGTTCAGGTAAGCTCAGGTGGATTCTAGTAGGCTCTAGTGGGATCAAGTGGGTTATGATGAGCTCTGGTGGGCTCAGGTAGGCATGTGTGTAAGTCACTTTGTTTTCTCTTACCTGTAGTTACAAGCTGACCTCACTGTGAGAGATCCTAGTGTCTTTGCTGAGGAAACTGAGGTTTAGGGATGGCAGTGACCACTCGACCTAGGGCTGGTTGTGGATGTCAGGACTGGGGCCCAGACAGACCGTGGCCTCCTCCTCAGTAGGGTTGGTCCTGGAGGCTGCAGACCCCAGGCAGGTGACATGTGGCCTTCCACCCTGGCTCCTCTCTGCCATTTGTGGTGCTGCTCCTTTGACCAGGAGCCGCCCTTCAGCCACTGTGTTCTCCTGGTCCTGTCCCCAGGCCCCCAGCCCTGGTCTGGAACAGGGTAGGGAACCAACGGGAAGGGGTGGAGGGCAGACTAACTTGAGTCACCCTCTTCTCTGAGGCTCTGGGCCTCTGCCTGGCCATGGGTCTGACTTTGATTCCCTGCACCTGGTGGGCTGGGCATGGGGACAGAATGTCCAGACTCGGGCAGTGGCTGGTTAGGCTGGTGTCTGGGGCATCACTGTCCATGACAGGCCTGGGGTGCAGGATCCTACATCTGGAGTGAGTTGGGTCAGGGTCAGTTAGGGGACATCAGATATGCCACCCTTCGCCAGACTGGGGCTGGCCTGGCCCGTGAGTCAGAGACAGCTGGGGGGAGGAAGGTCCCAGAGGCTTCTGTCCCTGGCTGAGTCTCCAACTGCCTGCACTCCCCAACCCTATGAGGGCATCCACTCTTCACAGAGTCACCCCACTGTGGACCCGAGGCTGTGCCGCCTGCTGGGCTCTTTCCTACCAATGTCTTTCAGAGGTGTGGCCAGGGTGGGTCGGCAGGGAGGGCTGGCCATGCTGTCCTCCTGCCTCCTCCTGACATCTCACCCGGCCTGGGGAGTTCTGCTCTGGGCTGCAATGGTCACACATGGATGATACCGGGGCTATTTCCCCCAAAGTAACTTTTAATGCTCCTCACTGATAAAAAGGCCATAGACTCGGAGCTTCCGGTTCTCCAGCAGCCACCTGCTGCTCCCTCACCCCTGGCCAGGGCTAGCCCCATGGGGGCTAGGCTGGGAGAGGCCGATATCTGATAGCTGAAGGGTGGTGCAGAGGCCAGCAAAAATCACAGCCTCCTTCTTGTTAGTCTTTTGTTGAGTGACATCAGGACACTCACGTGTTGTGTTGCCATCACCCTATGTAGTTTCAAAATTTACATGTGAGCACCCCTCTTGCCTGGGGCTGTCTTGGCTCCCTGGGGCCTTGTGTGTTGTGTGTGGGCCAGCGGTTGGCAGGGTGGCCACATGGTGGTAGACGTTGCTTCCTTACGAGCTATCTCATTTTTTTTTTTTTTTGAGTTGGAGTCTCACTCTGTTGCCTAGACTGGAGTGTAGTGGCCGCTCCTGGCCACTGCAGCCTCGACCTGCTGGTCTCCGGAGATCCTTCCACCTCAGCCTTCCAAGTAGCTGGAATTACAGGCATGCACTACCATGCCCGGCTGATTTTTTGATTTACTGTAGAGATGAGGTCTCGCCAAGTTGCCCAGGTGGGTCTCGAACCCACGGGCTCAGGCAATCCACTCACCTCAGCCTCCCAAAGCGCAGGATTACAGGCTGAGCCACCGAGCCTGGCTGAGCCATCTCACTTTGTATCTGGCCTCTCCAAATCCTGGGACCAGAGCTCTGGCCCCCGTGGACAGGCCTGTCCTACCATGTTTCCTGGATGCCTACTTGTGTGAAGCCCCACGTGGGTGTGGGGTCCAAGAACTCCAGGCAAGACTGAGTTCCCTCCTGACTTGGCCACGTGGGCTCCTGCAAGGGGCGGGGCCAGCCGGTGAGGGTGAGGGGTCCCTGCTGGCACTTGTGTCTCTGGCCCTGATGGCTCCCCAAGGACCTCACTGTGCTGCCATCCAGAACAATCAGCAGGCCAAGCAAACAGAGACTACAGGGAGTCTCAGGAGCCTGGGGGAACTGCAGGGTCTGCTGGAACAGAGAGCTTGGGGAGGCCCAGCCTGGACGCGGCCCCTGGGTCCCCCCTTCATGGGCACCTCCTGGGCTGGCTGCACCTGAGCAGGGGCCC
Organism: Cephalopachus bancanus; assembly: GCA_027257055.1. Lineage (NCBI taxonomy): Eukaryota > Metazoa > Chordata > Mammalia > Primates > Tarsiidae > Cephalopachus > Cephalopachus bancanus. The sequence goes on from JAPVLO010000007.1 coordinate 3,807,982, forward strand.
TGACCCAATCTGGCCCCCATGCAGGGCTGCTGAGTGTGAGTGGGCTCCAGGCCCCTGGCTTCTGCTTTCCTCCTGGAGGCTGGTCTCTGGGACAGAAGCCTGGAACACTTCTTGCCGTGGCCTCTCTCCCTAAACCCCCATCCCTAAACCCATGTGTCTCTGCCCTGACAGCTAGGGCCTTGGCCTTCTTCGTCTGCCTGGAACCTGGCAAGGAGCTGGGCACCACAGGGTAGGCTGGGCGGTCATGGCCCTTGTCAGAGTTCGGTCCCTCCACAACTGGGTCGTAGCCAGGAGGGCATCCTGAGGAGGGAGGTCTGCATCCCTTCCTGCACCCAGTTTCCATGGGGCCTGTCCTCCCCTGGAAGGTATCCCAGCCTCTTGCCACCGCCATGTGGGGCACTAGATTTAGGGTCGACTTTTACCCTCTGGACCTTTGAAGCCGTCAGAGGATGGCCTATGATTCCGGGCAGAATGGGATTCCCAGAATCCACTGGAGAAGCAATGAGACAAAGGGAGCTTGAAGCATGGCAGGACCTACACCCCCTCATCCTGGCTGGGTCCCACAGTGCCAAGGCCCCGCCCAGCCTCTAGGCAGCCATGATGGAGCTCACAGTCACACCCCCGCACTCCCTAGGATGAACTTCTTCCCTTCCTAACATCCATTACACGGGCAGGAAGCTGCCCCTTAGTCCAGGAGGGAAAGCCCCCCACCATCTCCAAGGCCACCCCAGGCCATATGAGCCTGGATGCTCCCCAGGTGGCTGGATCATCACTGAAGAGGTGTCTGCCTCACCTATAATCACACCTGGTAACTGCTCAGACCACAAGCGCAGGGGTGATCAGACTGTTTCCTGCAGGTCCCAGATGGGATTCAGGCCTTGCCAGGAGAACTGGGGCCACTGTGGGACCAATGACTGCATTCCCTGCACAGGCGGTGTGAGATGTGGACAGAAACAGCACGGGGAAACGCAGGGACCCTAGGTCAGGCCAGGACAGGCAAAAGCACCTGGACCTATGAGGAAGCTCAGGGCCAGCGGGAAAGCCAGAGGCTACCCTGTGCAGCCACGCAGTGGAGAGAGAAGAATGGAACCTGGCAAATCAGTCACCACTTCACGTAGTTGATTGACTTTGCCTCAAACAGTCCAATGAATATTCATGAGGTACATGGTCCTCCTCCGTGTGAGCTGACAAGACATCGCTGCGCCTGCCTCCCAGCCCTGATTGGCCCGGGCCACACTCTCTAAATGCCATGGCAACCCCTGGCTGGTTGCCTAGCGATTCCTCCCCTCCCTCCCCCCTCCAAGTCCAAGCCAGTAATCTGTAGGCTTAGGGCGGAGCACACCTTTGTGCCATGGCTTGTGCATGTGTGTCAATGCAGTCCCTGCTCACCTATTCTGCGGTAAGAGACCTGGGGACAGCGACCCCTGGCTGGCTGGTTGACCTGGGGTGCTCCCTGCATCCCCACTGCCCAGGATCCCCAACCCACATCCTGGGGACCCTGGCCGCCATAGCACAGCAGGATGGAGGCTGGACTCACCCTCCCTAGTGTCCAGGTGCTGAAACAAAGACGATCTTGATGCCAGGCCCCATCCAGCATGAAGGACCATGCTAGGTCTGCCCCTCCAAGGACCCCTATGAGTCCAAAGGGGTTGCCGTTCTGTGGCTGGATTTAGGGGCTATTGTCTGGGCTACAGATGGCACTGGGATGGGTGTGATGGAGTCCAGGTGTCCACGCCTGTGTGAAGCCTTCAGGAAGTTGTGGGAAGCTGAGGGCAGTGCCAGGAGCATTTGGGACAGTTCCCCCACCCACCATGTCCCTTTCCTTTGATTTCCCCATTTCTTTCCCCAGTCATCCCTCTCTACATGGGATAACCCTGACCCTAACCCTAACCAGGGCTCTGTCCTGGGCCCACTGAGTGTTTTCAGTGGACGTTGAGGGATCAGACCCTTGGGCGGAAAGTGAGGAGGAGGCCATCTTGGGTTTCGGGAGTTGTTCTTTGCTTAGAAGAAAGATCTGAGGAGACCTTCAAATGGAGATGTTGGTAATGTTGCCCAGACACATTCCAGAGTCCAGATGAGATCAGAGGTGACCCTGCCCCACCCCGCTCTGCACCCAGCTGACCTGGGCAGTGCTGGGTTCACCGCAGGGAGGCTCGCTGGTGGCCTCCTCATCCTGACCCTCGGTCTTCATGTCTGTAGGTGGGGTGTGCTGAGGACAGACTGATGTGGGGCAGGTCCTGCCTGCCATGCACAGGGCTGGCTGGGTGGGCACAGGGATGAGGGCCTGCTGGCTGTGTGGGATGCCAGGCAGAAGGTTGGGTTCTTGTTTCTGGGAGGTTGTGGCAGAAGGGTCGGTCATCACTTTCTTCGCGGGAGGAGGCAGGTGAGAGATTGCTGCAAACACCCTAGAGACAGTGATATATTCCTTCTATTTTGGGACATCGAAGAACTTAACTCTTTGCTTTGATGTCATTGGCACATTGGGATCAAGAAACCAAATGAACCGAGCCCAAAGTCAGCCACTCACAGTCAGTTCCACAAGACAGAGAGAAAGCAACGTGTGTCCACAAACATTTCTGGCCTTCCCAGAGGGCAGGGATCTCCAGGCTTGCTCTCCTCTCAGTGTTCCCATATGCACACATGTGCCTGCATGCGTGCACACATGTGTTCATGTGCTCACACACGTGGGCTCATATGTGTGTGCGTGTGTCCGTGTGTATGTGTGTATGTGCATGAGTGTGTGGGGTGATGGCAACTAATGTGGACACCCTGTATTTCTGACTGATAGAAGCACTACTATTTCTGCCCACGCACCGCCCCCCCACCCCATTTCCCTGTTAAACACAGCCAGCATACGTCTCCAATAAAAAGCTACACAGCAACTTAATCTCCGATCGATTGCGAGGAAGGGAAATAAAACCCTGCTCCCTGGGGCATGAGAGCGGGTAGGCAGTTGCTCCTGATATAGATGTGGGCAGTGGACGCATTAAATATAAATGGAGGTACCAGAGGAGTCATAAACCCTCTTCCTCTGCGCTAATTGAAAACCACGTCGAGGCTGATTAATGTGGGCTCCTTTGGGGCAGTGAGGAGGCCCCCAGGCAACTCACACCAGCACTGGCCATCCTGGCGGGCAGGGTCACATGCTGTTGGGTGGTGGGCAAGCATGGGCAGGGGAGGGTCTGTTCAGCCCTTCCTGGAAGACACCTGCCTGCTGCCTGCCTGTCCACCCCTTCAGCTGGGAGCCTCCCTGGACAGTCCCTCCCGTGGCTGATTCCTCACCTCCTTGACACCAGGCTCCCAAATAACTGATGTTTGACCCCCAAGTGTCCCGAGTCTGGGATTCCACTTGTCTGAGCCAGGAGGCATCTGTGGAACTGGTGGGGGCCGCACCATACCCTAGGTGCAGCCCAGAGCCCAGAACGTGGCCCAGGAGGAGTGTGTTCCAGCTCATATCTGCTATGAGGTTCCTTCATTCCACACTCGACTGGCATCCAGTGGAACACCCTGCCCTTGGTCCCTACACCGAGATGATCCACAGCCCAGAGTCACCTGCTCTCAGGCCGTAGACCGAGATGACCCACAGTCCAGAGTCACTGCAAAGCTCACCAAAAGCACCAGAGTCATCTCCTGCTCCATTCTGGAAGTCAGGGTCTCAGACCAGGGTGTGCAGGGCTGTGCTTCTTCCAGGAGTCTCGTGGAGCAGGGTGGAGGGAGTCGTCCTTCCTGCCTCTCCAAGTTCTCTGAGGCTCCAGGCATCCCTAGGCTTGTGGCTGCGTTCCTCCAGTCTCGGCCTCCATCGCCACATGGGCTTCTCCTTAATATCTGTGTCTGTCTCTGTTCCATTGCTTAGAAGGACACCCATGATTGGATTTGAGGCCCACCCCAGTTCACGATGACCTTGTAACCCTCATTACATCTGCAAAGACCCTCATGCCAAATAAGATTACAGTCTATGCATCCAGTGGGCGGGAATTTCTGGGGTCAATTTCTGCCCAACAGAGACGTGGTCAGCAGGCCCGTGTTGACCTCTGGTGGCTCAGAGACTGCTGAGATCCTGGCACAGTTGAAACTTGTCTGGAGTTCCATGTGTGGAAACAGCCACCAAATGATTCATGGATAGGGCAGCCATTCCAGTCCCTGAGGCAGGGAAGGCAGGTGGGGACTAGGAGGCCAGGCAGGGACCAGATGCACCGTGGGGCTGACCATCTGCAAGTCCAGTACTGTGGTGTTCGGAGGTAAATGAGGGTGTGGGGTCAGGGGGCCCAGCCATGATCTTCCCCATGTTCTGAGGTGTGAAGCCCCCTTGGTGCTGCAGGTCAGTGGCTGGCGACCTTCCAGTGGGGGTCCACAAGGGCCCATGCCTGTCGGGTTCTCCAGAGGCCCCCAGGGCAGCAGGGTGGGCTCTAGGACAAGGGTTGTGGACTTGCTGGAGTGACCAGGAAGGGCCTGGCTGCCTGGGAATGTCCGGGGCTTGGGAGGGACTACCTCGGAGCCTGGGTGTGGAGATGTGCTCAGGGTGAACCACCCCTGCGAAGGGAGGTCGGGCCTGGGTGGTCACTTCCTGCTGTCCTCTGTGGGATGTCCCAGGATGCCATGAAGGAAGGAGGCAGAGCAGCCCAAGACAGTCAGGCAGTGTCACCATGGAGACAGAACATGCTCTGCAGTGGGGACTCTGGGGCAGAAAGTGATGGGGGCACTTCTTGGGGCCCTGGACAGTAGGCACATGGCCGGCAGTGGAATCTGCCCTGCTGTGGGCTTGGCCGAGTTGCTGGGTCTCAGCATGGGCCGTGAGGGAGGTATCTGCGTGTGCAAGTGGTGAGCCCTGAGTGTGAGGGATGGCTGGCGTCTGTCACCACCTAGGCCTCACCAGATGGCCGGGAGCCCCCATGGATGCTGGGTCCTGTCCTGAAGCCCGCCCAGTTTGCCTGGTGTCCCCAATAAACTTCCCTCTGTTGGTCTCTGGCCTTTGCTCTGAGTCGGGGCAGATCTGCCTGGGGTGGGGGTGGCTCGGGGTCTTGCTTTCCCAGGCGCTGCTCCGCAACCATCTAGCGTGGCAGGGTTAGGAGGGTCTGTGCACTTGGGGGCAGTGGTCCTGAGTGCTGGGAAAGCACCTGGCCTGGTTCTCCTCCAGCCCATTCTCCCTCCAGGAGAGGAGCCTCCTCTACTGCCAAAACCACATTCCCCACACCTGTGGGACTGCACTGTGCTGTCCATCACTTGGACGTCAGAGTAGGAGTAAGCCTCCCACCCCAGCATCCTGTTGGCAGCTTAGCCCAGCCACACAGCCTGGGCCCTGATGATAGGGCTGCTCAGGGCGGACTCCACCTCGGGCCACCAGAATGTCCACTGTGAAGGCAGAAGCTACACACACCTTCTGGGCCTGAGTGGGGTGTTTGTTCAGCCATGGTGCCCTCATCCCACAGCCCCCACCTGTGTGTCCCAAGGTCTGGGGAAGCTCAAAGCTTGCCAGGACTAGCCTTGGTCATTCAGCTCTGCCAAGAGGTGCAGCCCCACTCCCAACCAGTGTGTCTGAAGCACATCACACTGTGCATAGGCCTGGGTTGAGCATAGGCCAGGGCTGCAGGCCCCAGAGACTGGCCCCTGGGCCGAGCCAGCCTGATGGGCACAGGCACTCATGACTAATGAGTCCCCGGCAGGGACCCCACGGACTATTCCATGATGGACAGTGGACAACCTGTGCTCCAGGAAGCAGAGTGCCCCTAGGCAGACCCAGAGGTGAGGAGTGCATGTGACTTGGCCTGAGGTGCGGGCGGCCATATGAGGTGGTCCCATAGACGCTGGCCTGACCCCGTCTCGCTCCTGATCCAAGCTGCACCCTCAGTCTCTAGGATGAAGAGGCTGGTGGCTTTTTGTGGTTTAACACTTTTTTGGCCTCAGTTTTATTATGGTATAATCCACACACCCTGCCCTTCATGCTTTTAAAGTGCACAAATCAGTGATGGTTAATGTATCCACGGGGTTGTGCAGCCGTCACCCACAGCCACCTACAACGCTTCCACCCCACAGAAGGAAAGCCTGCACCTTAATCAACATCCTTCACTCCTGTTCCCTGGCCTCAGCACCCCCTACGCAGCTCCTGTCTCTTAGCAAGGGCTTGCCTACACTGGACAACCAAGGGCCACGCAACACTTGGCTATTTTGTCATAGACTCTGCTCACTGCGTGTGTTTTCAGGTCCACCCATGATGTGGCAAGGGTCTCGGCTTCACTCCCTCCATAACTGAATAATATTCCTTTGTATGGATAAGCCCATTTTATTTATGAATTCCCCGTGTGATAGACACGTGGACTGTTTCCATTCTTTGGTCATTGTGAATAAAGCTACTGTCAACACTGGAGTGCATGCTTTCCTGTGAAAGCATGTTTTCATTTCTCGTGACTTTGTGCCTCGGAGTGGAATTGCTGGGTCACAGGGTAACTTTGTGTTTAACCGAGAAGATGGTCCCCAGGGTGAGTGAGCTCAACCCTGGTGCATGTGGGACTCTATAGCTGATTGGCCACTTGGAGGTACCTCACAGCCCACCTCAAAGTTTTTGATAAACTGCCAGAGTATTTTCCAAAGTATCTGCACCATCTTTGTTCACCCCAGCAGTACGTGGGAGGTCATCTTGCTTTTCAGTGGCATTTTTTCTTACTCTCTGGAAGCTACAACCATCCATTTACCCACCTGCTCACCCATTTATCCACCATCCACCCATCATTCGACCCAACTACTGACTCATCTGTCCACCCATCCACTCATCCACCATCCACTACCCATCTATTCATCCACCATCCATTCATCATCCATTCATCCACCATGCATTCATCCAACAATTCACCCATCTGTCATCCATCCACGCACCATCCACCACCCATTCATCCACCCTCCCTTCCACCATTCATTCACCATTCTTCACCCATCCATCCATCCATCTACTATCCATCCATCCACCATCCACCATCCACCCATCCATTCATCATTCATCTACTCACCAACCATCATTCATTTATCCATCCATCTCCATTCACTAGACATCCATCCATCCATTCTTCCACCATCTATCCATCCACCATCCACCATCCATTCATCCATCCATCCACCAATCCTTCCACCATCCATCCACCATCATCTACTATCCATCCCTCCACCATCTATCTATCCATCTATCCACCCATCCACCATCCTTTCACCCATCCATCCATCCACCATTCATTCATCTATCTATCCACCATGCATTCATCCAACCATTCATCCATCTGTCATCCATCCACCCACCATCCACTATCCATCCATCCACCCATCCTTCCACCATTCATCCACCATCTGCTATTCATCCATTTGCCCACCCACCATTTATTAATTTCCCCATTTACCCTTCTACCCATCCATTTTTCCATCCATCCACCACCGACCATTCACCATCGCTCCATCCATCGATCCATCATCCATCCACCCATCTACCATTCATTCATTTACCCATTTACCCTCCAACCCATCCATCTTTCCAACCATCCATCCACCATCCATCCACTCATCCATCATCCATCTATGAGTTCCCCAAGCACCTGCTGAATCCCAAGCCTGGGTACAAGAGCTGCAGGATTCAGTGGTGACAGGGTCCCTGGCCTCTATGTGCTGTGAGGACCTTTAGGCTGGGGCAGTGTAGAAGTGAGCACATGACCCGCATTCAGGAGTTGGGCGCCCTCCTGGGAGCTTCTTGACTTTCAAAGGGGGAGTGTGACCTGGCTAAGGCCACACCAACACCATGATATGAGCAATGGGACTTCAGGTCCTAGGACACCCTAGCTCAGGGGTGTCCATGCCCACACAGCCCTGTCCATTTGCAAACCCCTCCAGGCCTGCCTTCCCCAGGAGCTTAGAAGTGCAGCAGTACTTTGCAGACAGAAATGTGTGCACAAGACACCTAGAAGTCTCATTAAATGCAGACACAGATTCAGGGGTCTGCGGTGAGGCCTGCGACTGTTCTAACAAACTCTGGGAGGTTCACCTTACTGCTCTGGGGAGCCCCGGGCATTGGGCGTTCCATGCTACCTCTGCAGCCCTTGCTGCTGTGCCGTATGCCATGCCATCTTTCCTGTTGGTCCCAACGTCCTACTGTCAGCACCGTGGTTGTTGTTTCTCTAGTCAGACACATGTGCTGAGGGCAGGACTTCCTACCCCCCACTTGAAGCCTGCAGTTCCTGGGTCCCCTCACAAGGGCCCGCTGCCTGAGAGCGGGCTCCCATGGGCTTGGTGGGAAGTGCTCTGGAGGACCCTTTGGTCACTCTCTGTCCAGCACCTTGAGTGAATCACTTGACCACCGAAGCCACCAGAAGCTAGATGCTCTGAATCCCCCAGGACACCCCAGCCCAGGAGAACACTGCAGCCATGGTCCACAGGCCTTTCCTATCCAGAAGAACATTCCAACAGGAGTTCAGAACATGGGGAACTTAGCACGCCAGATGCGGCATGTGCACTGTGGGCAGCAGGCCAGCTTGGCACCACGGGGCCCTGTCAGCAGCTGGCAGCCAGCAGGCCTGTGTGAGGGCCTGTGCAAGTCTGTAATCCCAGCTTGCTGTCCCCAGGGAATTAGTCCCCACTTAATACTGCCTGCTCCCTGGGCAGCACTCCACCTGACCTCACCACCACAAATAGCACTGCTCACGAACTGCAGGCTTTATCTTTAAAAATTAATCCAGCTCAAGCAGCATTAACGAGGACATCCCTTTAGACAATGGGCTCAAGGTCAGGGCCAACAAGGCCCACTGAGAGCCGAGAGCCGCAGAGGCTGGGCCTCTGTAAATAAGGCCGCCACCTTTCCGTCATGCGCTGCAGAGGGAGCATGTGGGGGACCTGGAGAGTGGCAAGAGGGGAGATTTTGTGGAACGAAGGAGTAGAATTTGGCCGGGAAAAGGTCTTGGGGTGGCAATAAGAGAGAGAACAGAGGCACAGTTCTGGCTGTGGATCAGAATATGGTTCATGAGCTTGGGGCAGCCTGGAACCCCTATCCCCGCCCGAAACCAGGGGGACTCCATAAGGTCTTTCAAAGCCCCCCTCCACTTGGGCTCTCTGGTACCCAGGGGGAGGCCCTCACTGGACTGGGTCGCTGCAGGTTGATCGGGGTTTCGGATGGGTGGGGCTGCTGCAGTGGGTGGGGCTTCAGATGGGCAGGGTTGCTGCAGATGGGCAGAGCCTCAGATGTACAGGGTTGCTGCAGGTGGAAGGTGCCACAAGTAGGCATGGTCGCTGCCCACCGGCAGCACAGAGGTGGGCAGGGCTGCTGCAGGTGGGAGGGTCTTTGAGTGGGCATGGAGGCTGCAGGTAGGAGGAGCTGCAGGTGGGAGGCAGGTGGAGTGCATGACCCCTAGGAGCTGGTGGGCTCCCAGGCCAGATCTTTCTGCCCAAGATCCGCAGGGTCTGCAGACCTGGCCTTTGTACCTGGCCCAGTTTCTGTTCAGTGTGTTCTTGGGGTTGAATCCAGTCACCAGTTCCTCCCGTTGCTCCTGGACAGAGACCCCAGTGGAGCTCAGTTCATCCAGTGTCTCCTTTCCCTTTCTTGCCCCTCACATGCCCACAGGTAGGTCTGGGAGATGCTGCCTCCCATGCGGCTCCGCTGCCTATCAGCAAATGCAGAGATGCTGCTGGGCACCGCAGGCCTGGTACCCTAAGATCCCCGCGTGGGGTAGAAGAGGCCAAAGGAAGGGCCTGCAGGGAGATAGCGCCCCCTCCCCTCTCCCCCTTCCCTTCTACATTCCATTAACCAACTGCCCTGAGCATCTAGCCTGGAACTCCTTCCCCACGGGGCTCCTTTCTCTGCAGCCCCAAGAGTGTTCTGGGGACTGGGGTGGGGAGGAGTTAGCAAATGGCTGAAAGCCCCATCTGTGGGAACCTTGGCTCTGCTGTGCTGGGAGCTTGGTCCTCTGGGATGATCACATGTGAATGTGGAGTAGGGCTGTGTCTCGCTTGCCAGCCATTTTCAACAGGAATTTTTGCCCTGTTCGTGCATTTTAGAAACCTCATGTCCTCATTTAAAAGCAGAGAGTGGAGCTTTGTGGACAAGGACAGGCCTTTGGATGAGGGTTGGTATCAGGTAACCCACAAAAGGTGGGGTGGAAGGAGGGGAGAGAGGAGGGTGGAGGGAAGGCGGAAGAGGAGAGAGGGAGGAGGACCAGCCAGTCCAGGAGGTCTGAAGCACTCCCGACACCCCCATTTGCACAAGCTCTTTCAGCCGCCCCAAGGGCCAGCCCGAGGATGCCCCACACTCCTGGGGGGCTGAGGCCAGGCCCTTGCCCTCTTTTTCCCTCTCCCTCTTCCCCTTTCTCTCTCTCCTTCCTTGCCTTCCCACATCTCCCCCTCCCGCCCGTCCTTGATTGTCCAGCGGCCCAGTGGGCTGTGGGAGGCCATGATAGGGGAGGGTGCCCTAGGCCAGGGGGTGCAGAACGCCCCCACATCCTGTTTGTGGGTTTTGAGGAACCTCCAAGAGCAACTCAACCCCTCCAGAGGATGTGCGTTCCAATTGTGAAAAGGATTTCAATCTCATCAAGAATTGTCACTTCTTCTTTTTTAAGGAAACCTTCTGACTCAGCCTTCCAAGTACCCAGAACTACAGGTGCGCACCACCAGACCTAGCTGATTTTTTTACTTTATTGTAGGGATGTGGTCTTGCCGTATTGCCCAGGCAGGTCTTGAACTTCTGGGTTCAGGCAATCCTCTAGCCTCTGCTTCCCTGAATGCTGGGATTGTAGGCATGAGCCGCGGCACCCAGCGGTTGTGGCTTTTAATAATATCTTATAGATCTTCAAGATATCTTTGTTCATTTTCTCTGATTATGCTTTGGTTTAAGATCCAGGCTCAGGAGACGCTACAGAAAGAAGTCTTCATGTAACTGAGTGACTTTTTTTTTTTTGAGTTGGAGTCTCACGCAGTTACCCAGACTAGAGTGCAGTGGCCGCTCCCAGCCATCGCAGCCTTGACCTGCTGGGCTCCGGTGACCCTTCCGCCTCAGCCTTCCAAGTAGCTGGAACTACAGGCGTGCACTACCATGCCCGGCTAATTTTTTTGATTTATTGTAGAGATGAGGTCTCGCCAAGTTGCCCAGGCGGGTCTCGAACCCGCGGGCTCAGGCAATTCACTCACCTCAGCCGCCCAAAGTGCGGGATTACAGGCTGAGCCACTGAGCCTGGCCTGAGTGCCTCTTTACAAAAGCGCGTCCGGTAGACAACGCGCCTCCACGCAGCATGGCATGGCCTCAGAGGGTCTCTGCAAATGCTCTGGCCTTTATTACTGTGTTAATTTGGAAAACAGGTCATTGGAAATTAAATTGCCAAAAATAGGTCACCAATTATAACTCTGCATTCTATTAAAACGAGAGCATCTGAAATCTTTATTAGTTTATTGTAATTAAGGGCGAAATGTTCAGAGTTGAATCATGGCCAGGTCTATTTGCTTCCCAGTGGCCTCCCCTCCTCCCCAGACCTTGGAAAAATCTCCCTTAGAATACCTGTCATAGCCGGGCTCGGTGGCTCAGCCTGTAATCCCGCACCTTTGGGAGGCTGAGGTGAGTGGATTGCCTGAGCCCGCAGGTTCGAGACCCGCCTGGGCAGCGAGACCTCATCTCTACAATAAATAAAAAAATCAGCCGGGCGTGGTAGTGCATGCCTGTAGTTCCGGCTACTCGGAAGGCTGAGGCGGAAGGATCGCCAGAGCCCAGCAGGCGAGGCTGCGGTGGCCGGGAGCGGCCACTGCACTCCAGTCTGGGTGACAGAGTGAGACTCCAACTCAAAAAAAAGAATATCTGTCAGTCGGCGCCTTTTTTTTTTTTTTTTTTTATGTTTCTGTCACCCAGGCTGGAGTTCAGTGGCACCATCATGGCTACTGCAACCTCGACCCACTGGGCTCAGGTGATCTTCCCACCTTAACCTTTCAAGTAGCTGGGACTACAGGCGCACGCCACCATGCCTGGCTAATTTTTTGATATATGGTAGAGATGAGGTCTGCCCAGGTTGATCTCAAACTCCTGGGCTCAGGCAGTCTTCTCACCTTGGCCTCTCAAAGTGTTGGGATCACAGGTGTGAGCTACTATGTCCAGCCTCAGCACATCTTGACTCAGAGTCTATGAAACCATTCTGTGATTGAAATCCCAGTGGGACAGAGGATGAACAAATAATAAACAAAATTTTAGTCACTATTATACAATTGAGACAAAGTTCAATCTATTAGTGAAATGGAATTGCTGTCTTGACTAAATTCAGTCCTGAAAACACCACCCCTCCTCCAGTGAGGCGTACCCCTGTGCAGTTGCCAGGTCAGTGGAGAAAGCCCAGATCCCTGGGGCAGGACCAGGGACGACTATGAGGTCTAGATGAATGCCTATGAGTAGAGAGACTCCTGTGAGGTCTAGATGGACACCTGTGAGGTCTAGATGGACACCTGAGAGGTCTAGTTAAACACCTGTGAGATCTAGACAGATGCCTGTGAGGTCTAGATGGACTCACAGGCCTCTGAGTTCAAGGTGGATGGTTTTGACACCTGTGAGGTCTAGGCAGATGCCTGTGAGGCCCAGACCTGGTTCTAGAGGTTCTTGTTGTTCACTCGTCCACAAGCAGCTCTCTGAGTGAGCCACTGTGGCCTTATTGTGCAGACGAGGAGATGGAGGTCTGGGGAGGCTAAGGAACCAGCCCAGAGTCACATAGCAAGAGTGCAGGGAGCTGGGGCTTGAACCTGGTTATATGACTCCTGAGTTCATGCTTGACCCTTGCTGTCATACATGAGAGGATCTGCCAGAGTCATTTCCCCAACAGGCAAGACCCACTCGCTCCCCAGACAGGACAGTGCAGGTGCCGTGGGCTGTCTCTGCCACCAGAGCTGCATGGCCTCTTTTGTCCACAGAGGAGGAAGAGCTCTTGCAGAAACCCACCCTCCTGGACACAAACCCAGGTCTCAGACATGCTGGGCAGAACACAGCGTGTCTGTTGAGGACCTGCATCTTTGGGAGGCCACGTCAGAGCCCAGGAGGCTCCATTCCTGCTTCGTCCTGCATGTCCTCTGGCTCCGGGTCACTTCAGCCATGCCTAGACTGGGGCAGAACTCTGGGGGCAGATGGTCAAGACCTCTCCATGGCCCTCACTCTGTGCCCCCAACTGGTCCTCTCCTGACAGTGGAGGAGGCAGGAGGGTACAGAGTGTCCAGCCCACAGTGGCAAACAAAGAGGCAGATGTCCCCCGCTGCATGACCAACCCATGCCGCCCTGCCTGGTGGGGAACACCCTGCCCCAGCCACCAGCTCTCCCCTCTTTACCTGATTCTTTCCCATTAGGGGCAGGCTGGTGTTCCTCCCCGATTCCCATGTTGGAGCTGGACCCCGAAATTTGTTCCAGAGCCTGGACAGCTCCAAGCTCAGGCAACTGAGTGGGTGCTTCCCTGCCCAGCTGCTGAGCGTCTCTTAGAGTTCATGGGAAAGACTCTCTGTCTTCTTGTGGACGACAGTGAGGAGTCAGGCATAGCCAAGCTCAGACACCAGTTCCCCACATTCTTACTGTGTGACCCTGGACTGGTTCCTCCACCCCTCTGGGTGTTAGTCTCCTCTTAGTCTTCCTGCCGCATGATTGTGGCCATGTTTCTCTGGCTGTCTGGCAGTCCACGGCCCCACATGCTCAACTCTGAGGCTTGTTCCTCACATGAATGACCACACGAAAAACCCTGCCATAACCCTGGGGAAACGGCAAGAGTCTCACGGGAGTTCCATCCATCCTCTGGACCTTTGCCCTCCTGGGCCAGCAGTGTGATGCCTGACCCCTCACCCTGTCCTGGGTTCTGAAGGCCTGTGCTGGACGAGGAAGTTCTGAGCAAAGAGGGGGCCCTAGGGGGACCATTAGGAAGAGTGTCCCTTCCATCCTGCTGTTCGAGCCCCTCCAGGCGCCATCTGGAAAAGGATTTCAGCCAAGCATGGCGCTCAGCACTGGTCCACCATCCCTGTGGGCCCTCAATGCTGGCATGACACACGACTCGTTTTATACTTTATTTTGAACAGAGGACACTTCGCCCTGAAAGGGCTCTCTGCCACCTGGACTGTACTATTTTTATTGCAGTTCACCTCATCGTTGTGCTCCTGAGTTAAAAGCACACTCCAAAAATAAGTGCTCCTTTTAAATCACATCCTCAGGTCAGATTGCCAATGGTGTGGGTGTGGCAGGCGATGACAAGGGTCCCCCCATCTCTCCTCCCCACTCTGCCTGACTCTCTCAGGCACTCAGGTGGGCACAGCTGTTCTGGCAGCACCAAGTGTGCTTGGAGGCCCTCCATGGAGGCTGGTCTCCGGGAGATGTGGAGGCCAAGCTCACTGTTCTCCCAACTGTTTTCCCTGCTGGGATTTTCTCAAGAAACATTTGGCTCAGGCTTGACTCTGAAATCCTTTTCCAGACAGCACCTGGGGGGCCTTCAACAGCAGGGTGGAAGGGACACTCTTCCTAACCATCTCCCCAGGACCCCTCCCTGCCTGGCAAACCCCTGCTGCCTGTGGCCAGCTGGGCCCTGAGGCCTGGGGAGAGGTTCTGGCAAAGCCCATGGGGCAGAGACATGGCCCCAGGGTGCTGTCTGTGGGGACCACCACGACAGTCACAAAGCGGCAACCTTTGTCCACGGAACCCTTGTTGTGAGCCAGGCCCCAGCGTGGCTCTGTGCGTGTCTTCGGTGGGTGCCTCCTACCCAAGCCCAGGCAGGGCTACCATGCTCCCAGTCATGGCACAAGACAGTTGCCCATGCATGTCTGTGGGCTACCCCTGAGTGCTGGGTGCCAGACCATGGGTGGGGGTCCAGGGATGAGGAGGTAGTTGGGCCCCAGGGGCCACGGTGGTGGAGTGGGGTTGACGTCAGGGACACTCACATCACCCTCCACATCATCCCCCACCCGAGCCCACCAGGACGGGATCCTTCCTGTCTGACCTCTCACAACCCACTCTGCCAGGGGGAGATCAAACTTGGGATGGAGAACCCATTTTCCCAAAGTGTCGACCCCCAGACAGATGCCCTGTCCACACTGTGGTTCCCAGCATGACCCAGGAAGAAATCCCACCCACCCAAGTCCCAGCCCCATCAGATCTGACCAGTGCCTGCCGGTGGAGAAGGGGATCCTGTCCAGGGCGGCTGGCTGGGGTCACGCTCAGAGCCACATTGGCCAGAGCCAGGCTGGCTGGCCTCAGATGGCTGTATCACCTGCACGCTGGCCACCTGTGGGTGGCAGGCCATGAGCACCAGGGGAGTCTGAGGGAGTTAGAGCAGAGGAGCTGCCCACCCAGAGCAGTACCATCCCTCCCCAATATCCCCTTGGAGTCCTTGCTCTGGACCTGTCCCTGGCCATGGACTCCCCTCTGGCGCCACCTGCAGGCTTGGTGGTTTCAAGGAACCCTGTGGCCAGTCTCCCGGCTGCTTGCACCCACCTGGCCTTTCCCCTGGTGTGTGTCCTCTCGTGGGTCCTCCTAGCTCAGCAGTCCCACTTTCACCTGCAGCTGTCCAGTGCACCTGGCCCCTCCCACCTCAGGCCTCCCCCAGGCCTGCCCTGCCACCTGTGTCCTCTGCTTCCCCTGGCACCATCACAGGTTGTCATTGTTTGTTTGTCTTTTGGTGTGGAGAGACCCCAGCTTCCCACTGTGTTCACAAGTGGCTCAGTGTCTGGCATACAAACAGGGATTGGAGGTCATGCCCAGCTGCAGAGGCGGGGCCTGAAGCTCGGGGTGGTGGAGCACTTGGTGCTCTGGGGGCACCCTTGAGGAGGAGCTGTGTGGGGAGGCATCTGTGGAGCTTCCATGGGTCCTGGGCCCTGGGCTGGCTTTAGGGTCCAGCAGGGTAGGGCTGCTGTGGGCTGAGGGCTGAACCTGGGGCCGGGATGTCACGTTCCTGCCAGTGGGGCATCAGTGAGTCCTGGCATTCCACCCCAGAAAGGCTGTGCCTGGGGATGAGCCCCACACCCCAGAGGACACGGTGTCCTGGCACCATAAACATGAATGGCATCTGCACATACTACAGTATGGCTGAACCTTGGAAATGTGTTCACACACATGCTACAACAAGGATGAGTTTTAGAAACGTGTACACACATATCACAGCATGGGTGAGCCTTGGAAACATGTTAAGGCACACACTAAAACATGGATGAACCTTGGAAACATGCTCAGACACATACGACAACATGGATAAGTGTTGTAAACCTATTTAGACACATGCTACAGCATGGATTAACCTTGGAAACATGTTTACACACATGCTACAACATGGATGAGCCTTGGAAATAGATTCAGACAGGCTACTACATGGATGAGTATTGGAAATGTGTTCAGAAACATGGTACAACATGGATGAGCCATGGAAACATGGTGTTAAACAAAAGAAGCTGGGCACACAGGTCCAAAGTATGTGTGAATTCATTTATATGAAATGTCCAGAACAGGCAAATCCACTGACCAAAAGTGAGAAAGAGGAGAGAGGGGTGGCTGAAGAGTGGGCTTCTTTGGGGGTAAAAGTGCTGTTTAATGGATGGTGATGATAGTTTCACAACTCTGAATATACTTCACTACACAGAATTAAACGCATGTCTTAGATGAGGGAATTGTATGGTATGTGACATATCTCAATGGAGCTATTAAAAATAGATATGTTGAAATACAAAAAGGTTAGGAAACATGTGGACAGTACAGACAACTTGAGATGATCTAGATGCTGACATTAGCAGGCAGAGATTCCACACCATGTCATACACAATTCTGAGGGTATAATGAGTGAACATTGACATGCTGAGTGAACAGACAGGGGTCTCAGCAGACAGAGAGAAGCTCTGTGTTACTTACTGAGTGGCTTCCTGGCTGAAGAACAGATCAGTGAGTGCAGTAAGGACAGAGCAATTGAAACCTCTCATTGAAAGAATAGGAAGAGGGAGGCTTGGTGACCTGGTGGTCGACAGGCTAAAAGCTACCATACAAGACTCACACACCAAGTGCGACACATTTAATAAGCTATAGACTACTGTGTGAGACACGTGCACCAAGTGTTACACATCTAATCTATGTGCAACATTACCCCAAAGAGAAAAGAGAGAGAATAAGGCAGAAGAAATGTTTGAAGAACAATTGGCCAAACATTTCCTAAATTTGATGAAAAACTAACCTATAGATACAAGAAAGGACAATTACAAAGAAAACCAGTCTTAGATGCATCATAGTTAAACTGCTGTGAATGAAAGATCAAAAAGAAATCTTAAAAGCAGTCAGAGAAGAAGGACTCCGAGCACTTAGCTGAATCTCATCTTACATGATGGATTCATGAAGCCAATGAAATGGTACCTTAGAAGGGCTTTGTTCAATAACAGCTTATCTGCCTATAAGTTAATTATCCTCCTAAGTGAGGGTTAAATAAAGGCATTTTTATTTCTTCCTTTTTTATTGAGAGAAAGTCTCACTCTGTCACCCAGGCTGGGATGCAGTGGTGTGATCATAGCTCTCTGCAGCCTCAAACTCCTGGACTCAAGTGATCCTACCCACTCAGCCTCCTGAGTAGCTGGGATTACATGTGTGTGCCACCATGCCTGGCTGTAGCAGCTTTATTCATGGTGTTCTCAAACTGGAAACAATCCCTACATCCATGATGGTGAAGGGACAAACAACTGGCTACGTGGCATATCCACCTGGTGGACTCGTACTCAGAAAAAGAGAAGAGCCAGGCATTCACCCAGGAGAATGGACGAACCTCCTAAGGTCCTGTTGAGTGAGAGAAGCCCGACACAAGCACATATACACAGTACACTTACTTGTATATGAAGTTCTAGAACAGGCAGCGCCCGTCTCTGGCAAAAAAGAAAGAAATCAGAAATCAGCTGCCTGGTGTGAGTGGCACTAACTGGGAAAGGGGATGAGAGAGATTTCTGGGTGGTGACATGCTGCGTATCTTGAGTGGGTGCCGTCCTATGGGTGTACATGTTTGCAAACACACCCAGAACGGCACCCTCCAGGTCTGTGCATTCCTGGCAGTAAATGAGTAGCCGCAGACGGGATGTCTCTTATATGTTTCCCAGTGATCCTTGGGCAGCTCTGAGAGTCTCTGAGGGTGGGTCTTGGAGAGACAGCAGTGAGGCACCTCCAAGGACAGCAGCCTTGCTGTGGGGTGCCCTGTGGGCTCCGATCCAGCTCAGAGTCTGGCCTCTGAAGTCTCAAGATGCCAATCTGGCTGGGTGCCCAGCCCTCCAAGGGGACCATGTCCTGCAGTGACCCAGCCCCAGCAGGAGTCACCCCCTTGGTGTGATGTATGCTAAAGGCACTGGGTGCATTTGTGCCTTGGTTTCCATCAAGTAAGGGGAGGACGACCTCCAATGCATCAGGGGCTTCCTGTTGACAAGCGACGTTTGCACACCAGGTGCTGACCGCTGGTCCCAACCTCTAACACCAAAGCCTTATGAGGAAGAGAAGGGCAGTGAACTTGGTCGGGGCATGAAGCCACGGCCCTCTCTGCACGCACGGTTGGGTGTTGGCCCTGCAGGGCTGCAGGACCATCAGAGGGGGCGCAGATGTGTGCAGGATGCACCTGTGCCCTCAGGCCTCCTCCTGAAGCCCAGCTCCTGCCACATGCTCTTGACACCACCACACTGGGCTTGGCACGCACAAGGGCCTGCAAGCAGGGTTTCCACGTCCCCCTGGTGTCTGTGCTCCTCAGCTCCCCACCTGCTCTGCTCTGTTACCACCTCCGCCCAGCTCAGCCCTGTCTGTCAGTGGGTCCTCCCATCCTATCCCAGGTGAGTTCATGTGCAGGCTTCCTGGGGGGTGGAGGGGGGAGCAGGGTACGCTGAACTAGGGTTTCATGGGGGTGGGGTGACAACTTCTGCCAGGCTCCACCTGGTGCATTGTGGATGCTCTGTGAACATTGGGACAAACGAGGGAGCCAGTGAAGGGACTGCCAATGGGGCCAGGAGGATGGGCACCTGGTAGGCACTCTGGGAAGCTTTGCCAGAGAAGGTGGATACACACCGGGTGGGCTGAGGGGGCGTCGGGCAGGGGGCAGCGGCAGGACCACAGAGGCCCCTTGAGGGGACTGGCCTGCAGGCTGCTCCAGCCACATGCCATGCACTCTGACTGAGTCCATCTCAACCATGCTGAGACTTGCTGCAAAGTGCTCTCAGTGAAGACTGCAGGTTCCTGGGAACAGCGGGTGCTCTCCAAGTGTTAGCATCGCATCTCGGGAATGTTCCAGCAGGATCATGGCTCCAGCAAGGTGCTGAGCAGATGGATGTCAGAGTCAGTGACGACATAGTTCCCAGAGTGCCTCTCTGCACAGAGCAGGGTGTGGTGCTACCTGAGATAAAAGCATCCATGTGGTCATGAGTGTGTTAATTTAACACACTTATACAGTAGCTTCACGGACTCCCAGACTGTGCAACTATGTGCATCCATATGTCCCTACAAGTGGAGCCACCCCCACCTCGGTGCTGTGGCTTGTGTTAGAGGATCACGCTGTGTGGTAAAGATGACTTCCAGAACACTGGGATGCAGAGAATGCAGGGTCTCCCTGCCTCCCTTTCCCCATCGAGGCTGTTGCAATTGGCTGCTGTCTTGCTGTGCAACCAGATGTGAAAATTGCTGTTATGACAATGAGGTTTTTTCTACAACTTGTCGAGATAAAATGGTACCAGAATAACAGTCACCAAAACAACTTCTTGCCCAGATTCCAAACAGGGGAAATACCTCTCGCGACACACGGTCTCCCAGGCTCAGCATCTGTCTCTCTGCCACCAAGCCACGCCTGCTGCTGCTGAAAAGGACACCCTCTGTGCTGTAACTATCAGACTCAGAAGTTGTAAGATGGTGCAGCTTCCCCAGCTTCCCCAACACATTCATCTCACCGTGCGGTTCCACAGCCTCCCTGGATGCGTCTGCGTTTGTCATATGGTCAGCCCCCCTGAGGCCCCAGAGCCTTTCTCCAGGCCCCATCTTCACCCCTCCCATGCTGTCTTGCCCCGCAGCCCTGTCTTTAACTGTGTCGTTCCAGCTTGTTGTGTAGAAGGACCCACTCCAGTGCCCTTTTGAGCCTGGCTCTTCCCCTGAGTGCAACGCCCGGAGAGCCTGCAGCCGCCAGGAGTCAGAATTCCTTCTCAGTGGCACTGTGTCCGCTGCCTGTGCACCCTGTGTAGATGGTCATCTGTTGCAGGACACGTGAGTGTTGTCGCTCCCAGCTGGTGTTTCCTGCAAGGTGCTATGAGTGACCATGGGCAGGCTTCATGTGAATACAAGGCTTCCTTCTCCGGGATGAACGCCGAGAATGCAGCCCTTGGGCTCAGTGTGGCAAGACTCTGTCTCCAGGCAGCAGTGCCTGGTTAGATTCCCGCCAGCGGTGGACAAGGGGCCCTGTTCTTCATGTCTGCATTGGTATTTTGTGTTGCTGTCCTGTTTTATTTTAGCCACCCAGATGTGTCCCTGTGAGTTGAGTTGTGCCTCCCTCATGCTAGTGATACTGGCCTTCTTCCCCTGTGTGTGTCTCCGTCCGTCTCTTGGAGGAAATGTCTCTTCCTATTTCTTGTCCATTTTCTAACTGAATTATTTGTTTTCTACTGTTGAGTTCTGAGAGTTGGTTTTATTTATTTATTTATTGAGTTGGAGTCTCACTCTTGTCACCAAGGCTGGAGAGCAGTGGCATGCTCACGGCCACCGCAGACTCGACCTGCCGGGCTTAGGTGATCCTTCTGCCTCAGCCTTCCAAGTAGCTGGAACTACAGATGCATGCCACCATGTCTGGCTAGTTTTTGTGATTTATTGTAGAGATGAGAGCTCACCAAGTTGCCCAGGCTGGTCTCGAACTCCTGGGCTCAGACAATCCTCTCACTTCAACCTCCCAAAGTGCTGGGATTACAGGCTGAGGCACTGTGCCCAGCCTGGTTTTATTTTTTATTTTTTGAGGTCTTTCCTCCTCAGCTTTCCGAATAGCCAGGACTACACCACACCTAATTTTGTTTTTTATTGTTTTTTGTAGAGATGAGGACTTGCTGTGCTGCCCAGGCTGGTCTAGAACTCCTGGGCTCAAGCCATCCTTCCACCTGGCCTACCAAAGTGCTGGGATCACAGGCATGAGCCCCCACATCCGGCCAAGTTCTAAGAGTTAGTAATGTGTCCTGTGAGTGTGTTGTTGGGCCTGTGGTCTGCCAGCCTTTGCCCTCAACCTTAGCTTGTCCTTCCATTCTCTGGTTTTCTGTAGTTTTAACTAACAACTCATTTTGGTTATCCTCACTGCAGCACCAAGGCTATGGAAACTTCTGGTGAGGACACTGCATCCTCTGCCCAGAGACCCTTCCCATGAGGGCCCCCATGACTGGGCATCGTGTGCCACCATGGAACCAAGCAGCGGCAGCCTTCTGGGCACAAACTCAGTTGCGTGTTCTCAAGGGGGTTTGTTGGAATCTGTAATCTGGGTCCTGGGATGGGAAACACTACAGCTCAGACCCAAAGACACTGCCCACCTCAGCCATGCCCTTGTTTCCACTTGAGAGACTGGGATTCAGAGCGAGTGGGAGTCCATGGGGGTGACCCAGGAAGGTCTGGGGACACTGCACATGACCCCGAAGGAGCTCTGGACCCACTCACTGCACAGGGCCGCCCTCACATGTGGGGATGGTGGCCCCCACTCCAATGCAGTCAAAATTGATAGCCACTTTGTTCCCACAGGCGAGCGAGAGTGCCCCTCCCAGAGCTCACCTCGGTGGTTCCCCGGGGAACCAGCCATACCTCCTCCCAGCTTCAGGGTCCTCATCTCTGGTGGCAAGGGGCAGGGGATGTGTTGCCTCCGAGGGTGTCCTAACTGTGCCGTGTGATCCCGCAGTTGGGCAGAGCCTTCTGCAGGGCTGTAGATGTCACGTCAGTGCTCAACTCCTGTGTTCTTGTGTGTGTGCCCTTGTGTGTGTATACCCGTGTGTGTGTGTATCCTTGTATGTGTGTGTCTTGCACCCACAACTGTGAACATCAGTCCTATAGACACTCCCAGGGAGGTTCAGGGGAGCCACGTGTTTCATCATGCCACTTCCTTAAATAGTTGATTTTGTATCACAAAAGTTTGTGGAAAGAGAAACTCAGACCCCGCACGTTGTCAGCAGGGATAGAAATGGTGCAGCTCCCAGGGTAGATGGTTTGGTCGTTTCTCAGAATCACTAATCGTGGAGTTTCCATGAGACCTGGAGATTCTGCTCCTGGGTCTCTGCCCAAGAGATGTGGAAATACACATCCACACAGAGATGCCACACGAACATCCACAGCAACAGGGTTCGTGACAGCTGAGGGGGCCACACAAACCGCTGGTCCATCCACACGAGGGAACATCATTCAGCCAAGAAAGGGAACAAAGATCTCGCACCTGCCACTAGGGAGATGGGCTCAAAACATGGTGTTCAGAGAAAGAAGTCAGGCACGAGTGGCCATATACTGTAGGGATCCATTGACGGAAGAGAAGCCAGTTTCTTATGCCTTTTTGATCCACTGATGAAAGAGAAGCCAGACACAAGAATCCACACACTGCAGGGGTTCACTGAGGGGAGAGTCCAGGCAGGCAAACCAGAGAGACAGAGAATATTCCACAGTTGCCATGTGTGGTAGGGATAGCAGGGCAGGGCTATGGGCGTGGGTGCTTCTGGCACTGGAGTTTCTTTTTAAGACGATGAACATGTTCTATAATTGCTTGTGGAGGTGGGTGCATAGTTCATGAATACTCTAGAGGACATGGAGCAGGATGCTTTATTTGGTGAATGACTGGGCACATGGGCTATACCTCTCTGGGACGTTTTGCATAGCTATGGATGTCTTCCTGAGCCAGATGCAGTTGGTGACTCACCTGGCTGCCCAACCCCTAGTGCTGTGTCCTCTCGATGTCTGTCCTCCTCTGATAGTTAAGGGATTTCCCAGTGGGGCGGCAAGGCTGAGTGTTCTGACAGGTCATGACTGCAGCACTCACCTGTTTCAGTTTTCCAAAAGCCAATTTTGGATGAGAAGTTCTGTGGCCCTTCCCCCGCCCCCTATCATTCTCAACTGTTCCTGCACACCCTGCAGCTGTTACTCCTTTTCTAAATGACATGGGCCACGTCCTGCTATTTGTGTTGTTAGTTAGCTGGGAGTATGAAGCTCCAGCCCACTGACCTTTCCTCGAGCTCTGATGGGCTGAATCCTGCCTGCTATCAAATGCAGAGTAGGCTTATCCTTGTGACTTTAGAAATTGTGGCTCAGCCTGTAATCCCGCACCTTTGGGAGGCTGAGATGAGTGGATTGCCTGAGCCCGTGGGTTCAAGACCAGCCTGGGCAGTGAGATCTCATCTCTACAATAAATTAAAAAATCAGCTGGGCGTGGTAGCGCATGCCTCTAATTCCGGCTACTCGGAAGGCTGAGGCGGAAAGATCACTGGAGCCCAGCAGGTGAGGCTGTGGTGGCCAGAAGTGGCCACTGCACTCTAGTCTAGGTGACCGAGTGAGACTCCAACTCAAAAAAAAAAAAAAAAGAAAGAAATTAAACTGGTGTCTGGGCGTGCTAGGTCATGCCTGTAATCCCAGCATTTTGGAAGGCCAAGGTTGGAGGATTGCTTGAGCCTAGGAGTTTGAGACCAGCCTAGGCAACATAGTAAGACCTCATCTCTAGCAAAAAAACTAAAAAAATTAGCCAGGTGTGATGACACCTGCAGATCCAGCCACTTTGGCTGCTGAGGTGGGAGGATCACCTGAGCCCAGGAGTTCGAGGCTGTGATGAGCTGTGATTGTGCCACTGCACTCCAGTCCAAGCGACAGAGATCCCAACTCAACAACTACAAAGAGAAATTAAATTGGGGCCTTTTTA
The DNA here is from genome assembly GCA_027257055.1 of Cephalopachus bancanus. NCBI lineage: Eukaryota > Metazoa > Chordata > Mammalia > Primates > Tarsiidae > Cephalopachus > Cephalopachus bancanus. The sequence continues at coordinate 3,831,822 of JAPVLO010000007.1, forward strand.
TTTTTTTTATTCATTTTTATCCGTGTAAAACTTGGGTTATTTGAATTGCATTGATTGTGTGTGTGTGTGTGTGTGAAGGTTCAGTAGACAGCATGAGCTCAAGTGGGTTCTGCCCTCGGGCTGCCTCTATTTAGGACCTGGGGTACCCAGGCTGGGCTAGCAGGCTTACTGGTGCCCCAAGTCTGTTGGAGAAGTCATATCCGCATGACTCACACCAGGGAGCCCCCAGACCCCTTGGAGTAAGAGACACGCCTTTAACCTGCGCTGGAGAAACTGGGTGGAGCTGGGCGGGAGTGTTGCTCCCAATGGTGGCCCATGCAGGACTGTGAGCAGCTAGTCTCCAGCAAAGGTATGGGCAGTATTCTTCTTCTTTTTTATTTTTTGAGTTGGAGTCTCACTCTGTTGCCCAGGCTGGAGTGCCGTGTCTGGGTTCCAGTGATCCTTCCACCTCAGCCTTCCAAGTAGCCAGAACTGCAGGCGCACGCTACCATGCCCGGCTAATTTTTTAAAATTTATTGTAGAGATAAGGTCTTGCCAAGTTGCCGGGGCTGGTCTCGAATCTGCAGGCTCAGGCAATCCACTCGCCTCAGCCTCCCAAAGTGCTGGCATTACAGGCTAAGCCACTGAGCCTGGCTGGCAGTATCCTTCTTAATAGAGATAGTAAATTAGACTCGCTGCCAGGTGTTTCTTCACATGCCAGTCACCCCTCGCTGCATGGTGGGAACTGTCCGGTGACTGCGTGGGTCAGGGGCCCCATCTATCCTTGTGATGCCAGGCAGTGTATCCAGCACCCAGGGCTGTGCCTGCCGGAGTCAAGAAGGTTCTGATAGGTCGCTCCGGTCCACTGAGGATGTGGACCTGGAGACAGCCACGACCATGGCCATGTTGGCCTGATCTGTCTTTTTGTTTTTAGTTTTAATGAGCAAAACTCTGTTCACATGTCAGGCAGACTTCTGCATTGCTCACGAGAGACACCTTCTTGCAGAAAGCGCTGCCTGGGGTTGCCTCAAGCTGGGCCCACCTGGGGACACACCAAGGTTCTGTGGCCAGTCACCTCAAGGCTGGGCAAAACCACCCCACACCTGCCTGAAAATGCCTGCCAGGAGCTGAGGTGGGAATCACAGGGCTGTGCAGGGGACCTGGCCCTGGTGGCATGGGCCCAGACACACCTCCCCCAGGCCAGCGCCCTGACTTGCTTCTACACTAGTCACTGAGGATGTTGACGGGTAGTGAGTGCAGTTGCAGTGTCAGCTGTGGTGTGTATTTTGCAAGTAGTGAAACATTCCCTGGATTTGTTTAGGGGTGATGATACTTGAGATGTTGAGAGACCCTCAGGTCGGGGCTTGCGACCCCCACCTCGGGAGCCATGTGGTCCAGTCATAGCTGATTTTCATCACTGGCAGAGCAGTCCTCTTTGGGCTTTTGAGGTCAGGGCACTAACAGGACAGCTGGCTCATCCTCTGAGCCCCACGTCTCCTGCCTGCTGGTAGAGGATACGCGTGTCCCGGAGAAAAGCTGGGTCGCTGGGCAATGAATCCCTTGATCTGTGAGTTGTCGGCTGTGATTCCTCCTCCTGGGAGGGTGATGGGCCCCATTTTGCATTTCAATGGGTTTTTATTAACCCACCTGCGCACACACAAAAGCCCTTTCTGTGCCTTGCAGGGCATAATTTCAGCAGTGGCAGAAAGAAAAGGGAACAAACGCTATTGTTATTCTCCGTATACAGATGTTTATTCTGCCCCCCCAGTTCCACTTCTGTCTCGTCAGTGACGACATAAATAGGACGTGTCTCCTCGTGTCTTCCCGAAGCCTTTGTTTTCTGGGACAGCAGCCTATTATGATGTCACACGGTGGGACAGTAATGACCACCCCCACCCGGGAGCCTCAATGTGAGACAATGAGAGACGTATTGTGTGGTGAGGGGGAGGGGAGGAGGAAGGGTTGGGGGAGCTGGAAGGGGGAGTGCCCCTCTGACCACTCTGAATGGGACTTGCAGGAAGGCGGGTGTTGGCAGGCTCTGGACTTGACCTAGGCTTAGACTGAAAAGTCAGTGAGGACTGGCTAGAGTCCCCCCTGGGGCAGCCTCCTCTGGTGGGGCACCCAGAGTCCCAGCTTGTGAGCTTGGTCAGGAGGGGGCAGCTTTGGCATGGAGTACATGGGAGGCTCTTGACTCCACTGCCACGTCTCTGTGTCCCGAGGAGTCTGCCTCAGTCATGGGGGTGGGGAGTTGGGGGGTTGTGAATAGCTGGGTGGGGCCAGACAACAGCAGACTGGAGACATGATGAAGTGGAGGCATGCGCAGATGTTGAGGGGACACGGTCGATCACAGACACGACGGTGAGGTGAAGGAGAAGGTCCCGTTCTCTTCATGGGTGTAGAGAAGAGCTCAGTAAACCTGAGGCATTCAGAAAGCCTTGTAGCAGAGCTGGAAGGGAAGGAATCTTGTTTCTTTATTTTTATTTTTTAGAGACTGGGCCTCGCTCTGTTGCCCTGGCTGGAGTGCAGTGGCGCAATTATAACTTGCTGTAACCTTGAACTCCTGGGCTCAGGCGATCCTCCTATCTCAGCCTCCTGAGTAGCTGGTATTACAAACTCATGCCACCACACCTGGCTAATTTTTTGAATTTGTTGTAGAGACAAGATCTCACTGTGTTGCCCAGACTAGTCTCAAACTCCTGGGCTCAAGCAATCCCCCTGCCTTGGCCTTCCAAACTGCTGGGACTCACAGGCCACACCCAGCCTGAAGGGATCCTCTTAACATGAAGGACGTTGTTGACAACAAGCGTGCCTCCCACACCCCAGGGGCGGGGCTGTTTTATTTATCCATGGTGGTGTGGCCCCACAAGTGCACCAGCCGTGCTAGTGTGCATTGTGTAGACAGGCTTTAGGTTCACAGAGGCCAGTGAAGCAGCACATTCGAATAGCATCTCAGGAGAGATTCCATTTACAGATGCCCAAATCAGGTGCAACTGTGGAATAGTTTATTTAGGAGGCACACAGAGGTGGCAAGACTGTAAAAGACAGAGGGGACCCGGCACTCCCTTCTGGGAATATCCCCAAAAGTGCTGAACGTGGGAATACAAAGCGGTGCTTGTATACCTATGTTCATGGCAGCGTGTTCCTGACAGAGAGGAAGCACCCAGGGATCACCAACAATGAATGGAGAAACAGCATGGCCCAGCCTTAAACAAGAAGGAAATCCTGATGCCTGCTCCATCATGGACAAGTCTCAAGGACATCACACTGAGCCGGAGCACCAGGCACAGCAAGACAGACATGACAGACACTGTGGGACTCAATGCCAGGGGTCTCTGGAGTCATAGCACTCCAGATCCAGGGGCTAGGGAGGGGCAGGGAGTAGGTGTTTAACGGGAAGATGGAAAGTTCTTGAGTTGACGGTTATGAGGGTCGCACAGGGTGGGGTTGTGCTGAGTGCTGCTGAACTGTGCACCAGAAAAGGGTTAAGAGGGTAAATCTCGTGTCATGTAGATTCTACCACAATAAAAAATATCTAGGAAGAAAAAGCAAGCCGGGAACAAGAAGGAAGACATGGGCAGTCCCGGGTCGGGGAGGGCGTGGGGTGCTGAGGCTGGTGTGTTTTACTTCCCACCCTGGATGTTTGATTCATAACCACCTAGAGACATGTACATTTTACACACACTTACGTGATATGGCATTTCACAATAAAATAGTAAGAAATTAAAATGAGCCAAGGGGCGCTCCCTTTCCTGGTCGGCTGTGCTTCTGTGAATGTGGCTTGCCACAGATTCTTTTTGGCAGAATAAGCACACATTGAGGGGGCCCAAGGATGGACCCCAGTCCCAGCATCCAGCGCCCCCGTCCTCATTCATGGGACAGTCAATCTTGGGGGCACTCTCAGAGGAAGAGATTTCAGGGCTCTCTGGGCAGGGGTGGCAGCCTCAGCATTTTGCTGTGAGTTTGGAATCTTGGAACCAGAAAATGTGCCAAGTTCTCAAATTTTTCACTTGACAAAATATTTCTCAGGGGAACAGTAGCGTCTGAGTGGGGCCCTGCTGTTCACTTCCAGGAACATGATTTTTATGGCTATGCTGGGACATGAATGTCATCACAGCGGGGAAGACGCTGGTCGAATCCAACTTTCAGCCTCCCTGCCTCTTCTATCCTGAGGGGCCTGCTGCCTCTGGCCATTCCTTCTTTGCGACCTCATCTCCTGTGCCTTAAAGAAAATGAACAGAGGCCAGGCTCGGTGGCTTAGCCTGTAATCCCAGCACTTTGGGAGGCCAAGGTGAGTGGATTGCCTGAGCCTGTGGATTCGAGACCAGCCTGGGCAACTTGGCAAGACTTCATCTCTACAATATATAAAAAATTAGCCAGGTGTGGTAGCACATGCCTGTAGTTCTGGCTACTTAGAAGGCTGAGACAGAAGGATCGCCAGAGCTCAGTAGGTCGACGCTGGGGTGGTCATGAGTGTGCCACTGCACTCTAGCCTGGGCAAAACAGTGAGACTCCAACTAAAAAAAAAAAAAAGAAAGAAAGAAAATGAGCAGACTTTATTTCTAAAGTCCATTTCAGGTTTATGGAGAGATTGAGCAGGAAGTACAGGTTTCCACAAGCCCCAACGGTGCCCCCATCATCCACATCTTGCACCAGTGGAGTGCGGTGTCACACAGAGCCACTGCTGTCATGGAGCCCATGCCTGCCTGGGGCTTCCTCCTGGCGCTGGACACTCTATGGGCTTGGACAACTGTGTAACATCCTGTGTCCACAGTCATCATACCACACAATGTCACTGCCCCCAGGATGCACTGGGCTTCCCTGTTCATCTTTCTCCCCAACCCAGTGACCGCTGACCTTTCAATCTTCACAGATTTACCTTTTCTAGAAAGTTCCACAGTTGGACTCGCACAGGACAGAGACTTTCCAGATCAACTCCCTTCGCTTGGCAGAGGGCATTGAGGGCTCCCTGCATCCTCCCATGACTGAATCCTATTCCCTGGCTCCTGAGTCTTTTTTCTACTGTACAATGAGACACAGTGGCCAGGTGGTCAGCAGGAAGGGGGCTGGCCATGCCCGCTGTTGCCTGGCCGCTTGCTCACACACCAGGCCTCTTCACGTGTCCTGTGAGCCCCTGGGCTCCTGGGCGTAGGCTCCAGTTCAGGTCTCCCTTGGCAGCCCCTTGTCAAGGGAACACTTGGGGCAGAGGCATTCTGCCTTTGCTGACTGTGAGTCCCAGGGTGCGCCCCTCACTGGCTTTGCCTGTCTGTGGTATGGGACCCTGTGTGGCCCTATGTGGCTGGCGTGTCCCAGGATGCTGAGGCTCCAGAAGGAATGAGGAGGCTTCTAGCGTGTTTTGGGATGCTTCACCAATGTCAACCAGAGATTCTACAGACCCAGAGGCAGTCCCTCCTCCTGCGCCTGGGCAGCAGGCAAGAGGGCACAGGCTCTGGGGAGGCCCATGCCATGCCGGGTGCCCCAGGAGCTGCAGAGTTTCTAAGCACTGTGTGAAGTCTTGTCCTCCTCAGAGATGCAGCCCAGAAGTGCTAGATGCAGCACTACCTTCTGCCAGCTCAGCGACCGGGTGCCAGCTCAGCAGCCAGGTGAGGGGAGGCAGCCGCATCGACCTCATCTCAGAGCATCATGTCTCATCCCAGCAACACATCTGTCCATGTAGATGGAGGAGTTGAAACTCTGTGTCCACGCTCAAGACTCCAGGACGGGAGTCCCTCCAGCCCCAGCTGCAGCCGTGATGTGGGCTCATATGGCGGCACCCCTGCTCTCGCTGCTCCTCAGGCTTGGCGTATCTCACTGCATGGTGTAATTTCATGGCCATGACAGACATGTTGGGCATCCCCCACCTCTCCCTGCTCCAGGAACAGTCCTCCCGGTGGGGCTGGCCTGGGACAGGTGGGCTGATGACGGCTTGTGTGGTGAGAGTTCTCTGCTCCCTACATGAGTCACCCCTTGTGTCACCCATGCCTGGTGGCACCCACTGAGAGTACAGGGGGTGGTGGGCGGGGCCAAGGGAAGGACGGCAGTACAGGACCCTGAGCCGAGGACAAAGGAGCATCCTGGCTCTGTCAGGCTCCTCTGTTCCTCGCCCCGTTCCTGCAGCCATGGCTCCTGGACTTGGAGTTAATAACTGGGCTATGAACAGTGGGTGTCCAGGGGAGGCAAGAAGGGCTTCTCTCACCTTCTTTATTGGCAGAGAATGGGTCTACACTGGATGTGGTGATGCTGGCCTGCAGGCCCTGATTGTCGTGAGAGGGCTGGGGGGCTCTGATCTGGTAGCGAGTCGTACTCAGGCTTGTGTGGCCAAATCATGGTTTTTGCAAAATGACCTTGTGCTGGGGCAGTAAGTGTGGGATTTGGAACTAAAAGTACCTGGGGAGAAGCCCCGAGACGTCATGTCTTTATCCACGATTTGGGGCAAGACACGTCTCTGTGGGTGATGGGGATGTAGAGGCTGCCATGGGGACAGCCCACCGGGTTTGGTGCCCATACTAGGAAGGTATTTGTAGTTTTCTGAAATATAAATTCAGCTGGGCACCAACATTTTTATTTGCAAAACCTGTGGACCCCAAGAGTGAGGAGCCCTCAGGGGCTGAAGTGATGTTGGAAAAGACCAACTGGGCCTGTGACTCAGTTTACCCTGGGGCTCATTCCTGGAATGCCCAGGGAGGCTGGCTCCTGGCAACAGGTGCCCCGACCTCGGGGCAGCATGCCTGGCATCCCTAGGGTCCAGCATTGGTCCAGAGTGGGGCCCTCAGGACGTGCAGGACTGAGAGGCAAGGACAGACCCCCAGTCACCAAGGATGGTGCATGTGTAGGATGGGCCTAGTTGGGTGTGGGTCTGGGGATGATCTCTCTGGCCATGTGGTTTCCCAGTGACAGTAGAGATGAGGACACACTGGTGGCCTTCAGGTGGCAGGAGCATGAGGGGAGGGCAGGGAGCTCATGGCCACAGCAGATGCAAGGTGCAACCGCCCATTCACAACTGGGAGGGGTGGGAGGTTTGATCCACCAGGTTGGGGTTTGCCAGAGGACACAGGGTCTGGCCTTGTGCTGGCCCTGGATGGGTTGTAGATGGGGTGGCACTGTGGCTGTCACAGGTTGGAGGGACAAGAGCCATGGGTGTAGAGGGTCGGTTCTACCCTGGGGAGTGAGGGGTGGCCGAGGAGGTCGAGCCAGGCAGGCAGCAGGGGATGAGTAGGACCTGGGACTAGAGGGTGAGGGCTTCAGGGAGTAGGAGGCTGGGAATGAAGGGAGGGCTGGGGTGGGTTACCTGTGGCTCTGGCAGGAAGTAGGAGTGGCCCTGTCACCAGCCAGAGGTCTGGGCGGGGGTGGGTTTTAGTTGGGTGAGAAATTGAAGGGAAGGTTTCCAGGGGAGCTGTGGGGGCTGGGACCCCAAGGGCACAGAGGGAAGGTGTGGGATTGGGGGGTCAGAAAAGGGGGTGTGGGGACCCATGTGGGTGATGGTGCAGGGGGTGGGGCTCTGGGTGTGTCCGGGCCTCCTGCATCCAATGGTTGGCCCCAGGGTCTTGTGGCCCTAAGCCTGGCAGGGAGGGGTTCCTGGCCTCATATCCAGGCCTCTGGGCTCCTTCTTACCTGTCTGAGGTGAGGACTCCCCGGAAGAGCCATGTGGGGCATGCCTGGCCTTGGGACTGTGTGGAGGTAGGGTGGAGCTGTGGGGTCATTGGACACAGGCCTGTGTCCTGAGCCTAGCACCCTCATCCTGGTATAGCCTTGGGAGGGCCGCTCCATCTATCTCAGCGGTTGGGAATACAGAAGGTAGCTGGGAACTGTGGCGCTGAGTGGCCCTGACCCCATCAGCTGGCCCAGTGCTGGCCTTGGGTGGGCTGAGGATGGAGCAGTGCTGTGGGTTGTCACAGGGAGGGCTGGTCTGTGTTCTGGAGAGTCACTGCGGCTATCACTGGGGTCTGAGCGTTACCAGGCCTTGGACAGCAGGTCTGCTGGGGTAGGTGCTCATCTACTCCTCAGCCTCGGGCACCTGGGTGACATTCCCTCCTCCCACAGGCAGTGGGAAAGGCACCCAGTGCTAGGCTCTTTGAAGGCCAGGGGCTTCTCCCCAGGACAGGATCTTTCCTGGTGTTTGGACACCCTCGCAGAGGACCTGAGTCCAAGAGGGTCCTGTGGTGTCCACTCTGTGCCCAGTGAGCTGCGTGGGCCGGGGCCCCATCAGCACCCCATGACAAGAACTTCCATGCTGCCGTCACACTAACAAGGCAAGTGAAGCGTGGCCTGTCCCATTGGCTCTGCTGGTGCAATGTACAGGGAGGGGCAACGGTGGAGATTGCATCTTCTTAATGACTCTGTTAATTGATATGAAACAGAATGCAGGTGAGCCTGTGAGATGAGCTGATGAACTTGGAGACTGCAAACTGGGTGGAGTGGTGTGCAGTTGACAGCATTTCTGAAGGATAGAGTGGTGGGACAATGCAAGAGCCGACAGGGCCTGGGTGGGTATGACTGCTGCAGGGAGTTCTGGGCGAGGGTCTGTGATACCCCTTGGGGGGGTTCTCTGGGGTCTGGCTCTGCAGACCTAGTTGCACCCAGCACCCATAGCTCCTCTTAGAGGCAATGAGGCCAAGGGGGGCTCAGAGAGGTCGGCTGCTTGGCATGGGGGGCTGTGTGTGCAGGTGACTGGATGTGTATCGGTGCTCTCCCATACACGTGTGCGTGTGCATGTGTGCGTGTGTTCTCTGCATGTATGCATGTGTGTATGTGTACTCTCCAGTGTGTGCATGTGAATATGTGCACATGCTTTCCCATGTGTATGTGAATTGTGTGCATGTGCTCCTGTGTGTTCATGTTTATGTGTGCACTCCCATATGTATGTGCATGTGTGCACATGCGCTCCCATGTGTGTGCGTGTGCTCTCCAGTGTGTGCGTGTGCTCTCCAGTGTGGCAGCAGCTGGCCCCAAGCCTCCCTCCTGGCAGGACATCCTGAGAGTGCAGAAACCCATCCAGTGGATATATATAGCAGGGGTGAGCTGTCGGGTTGTGGAGGGAACAGAGGTGTGTCCCTCACGGGGTAACAGTGCTGGGTGGTGGAGTAGGAGGGTCAGGTCCAGACCTCAGGGAAGATATGCAACTCCCAGGCCTCAGTGTCCCAATCTGTGTGTAAGGAGGAAGATGTCTGCGTGCTGGTGCCCTATGGGTTCGGGTGCAGGTGACCCCGGTGGTCTTCCTGTTCTCACCTTGCTGCCTTTAGAAAGCTCCTGCTGGGGTGGCATCCTCGTTTTGCATGATGAGAAGCTGTGATCCATTGGTAGGAGGGGATATGGGACTTGATACTGGGGCCAGGGCCCTCCAGCTGCACAGACAGGACCTGTGGGAGGATGGAAAGAAGCCTGACACTCGTCCTAGAGGGGGAAGGGACAGAAGCCTCATGCAGAGCCCCTCGTCCCCAGCACGGCCCAGAGTGGGGCCCACAGGCCCGAGGCGACCACTCTTTTCCAGGGCTGCCAATGGCGTGGCCATGTCAGAATGGCCGCACGCTCTGACACAAGCAAACCATCTGCTGCTGTGAGCCCCCCATCTGCAGGGTTTAGTCATGGCAGCCCCAGGCCCTAACACGGAGAGACCCCGGGAGCCAGCCTTGGGCGCACTTCTGGGGGCAGGGGCAGGTCTTGGGACCAGGGAACAGAATTGTGGTTGACTCAGGTGGGCGGCGACAGTCATGGGTGGACGGTGACAGTTGCAGGTGTTTGTGGCTCTGCTCCCCAGGTCCTCAGGGCAGGCTCAGGCCCAGCCCCCACAGGGGAGGACTCCGCCAGGTCTCCTCTCAAAGTCCCCAGACATTTCTAGATAATTCTGAAGTCTTGTTATTTCAGGAGTCAATATTTTCCTCCAGAACTGAGGTTCGTGTGTCTACCTCACTAACTCCTCCAACAATGTTGTTTAAAAGCCACATACATGTGCGCACACAAACACATACATACATGTTCACACACGTACACAAGGTACACACACGTGTGCACACTTACATGTGCAAGGCATATGCGCACACACACAAAGGCACATACCCATACACACATGCATACACACTCACAATAACAATTTTAAGCCAAGTGGTGGACCATGGGAGAGAAGGAAAGTAGTTTCCATGTGTACCCGTCCAGTACATGGACTCGGGGCCCCATTGGCCTGAGCTTCTGTTGCGTTTTATGAATGATCGTGGAAGTAATTTCAGACCTGATTTCAATTTTCTACTTAATTAAAAAACAATCACCCTCAATTGAGGCTAATTGATTTCATCTTTCAGTGTGTTCCTCCTGCGCCTTCTCTTGACTTCGCTTTCTTAGCATGGCTCCTTCCCTCACAATGTGAGTTTTAAGCTGTGTGAAAACCTCCGTGGTGCCAGGCTCCCCATTGCTGTTGTGGAACCTTGGTGCCCTGAAGGAGGGTCTCCCCAGTGACCACTCTTCCCTGAACATGTTCCTGGAGTGCAGTGGTTAGAAGGCCAGATTCCCAGGCGGTGAGGGAGGAGATGGCCCTATTTGGTAGAGGTATTGACTTAGGGAGGGTGGGCATGGGCGAAGGAGGGGTCATGTGCCTGGGATGCAGCCACACTGGACACTCAAGCGCTGACCCAAGACCTCAGGCTGGACTGGTTGATGCCCTGGTCACCTCCCCCAGCTGGGGAGGAGCCAGGAGCTTGTGTGGTGGGAAATTGCAGGGATTCATTCACCACTAATATATGAGGGGGGCCGAAACAACCCAGAATTATCTCTTGGAGGACAGCCCCTAGTAGGACAGGCTTTCCCCGCTAGGTGAGTGATCTAGGAGCCCATTGGCATCTGTGGACCAGCTTGTGTGTTGTGAGAGGCTGCATTCGGCTTCAGTAAATTTTTTTGGAGATTCTTTCAACACGTCTGCTCATTTCGTGATGGGTAATTTACAAGGGTCCATGCCCACACCATGCTGAGTATTCAGCAGTTTTGGACCCCAAATGGCATAACCCCCACGCCCCACCCTCCCTATTCACCTTATCTCACCCTGAGTGACTTTTGTTTTTGTTTCCCTGGATGAAAAAGTCCTCAAAGGGAAATGTTTTGCTGATGTGGAAGAGGTGAAACAAAAAACAGCAGAAGCACTAAAAGGCATCAACATTGATGAGTTCAAAAACTTTTGAGCAGTGGAAAAAGTGTCTCGATAGGTGCGTTGCATCAAACAGAGAGGACTTCGAAGGCGACTAAAGTGTAAACGTGAGGATAAACACCCAGTTTTTATAGACAAATCCTGTTTTTGTGGGACCCTCATAGTTCAGACATTTCCCCTCCGAGTCTTGTGTTGAAATGTGACTCCACTATTGGAGGTAGGCCTGGTGGGAAGTGCTGGGTCATGAGGGGAGTCCCCCAAGTGGCCTGGGCCCTTCTCAGGGGAGTGAGTGTGTCTGGTCCTGGTCTCACTCTTGGTTCCCGCAAGAGCAGGCCACTGAGAAGAGCCTGACCCCTTCCCTTCCCTCTTGCACCCACTCTTGCCATGTGACATGCCTGCTCCCTCTCCACCTTCTACCCTGACTATAGCTTCCTGAGGCCCCGCCAGAGGCAAATGCCGGCTCCATACAGAACCCTTGAGCCAAATGAGCCTCTTTACTCAGCAAATCACTCCGCCTCAGGTGTTCCCTTCAGCAACACAAAATAGCCAGAGACAGTGACTACAGGCCAGGGCTCTGGAAATCCGGAACTGTTGCAATTGTGTCTTAAGACAACTTGCAGCTATTGTTTTAAATGTTATGACTTTCTCTTCCTTCTAAATGTTGCAATTGTCTGCCCCTTCCTCTAGAAAACTGTAAACAAACATGTTGCAATTACAGAATGTTATCTAAAATGTCTGTGTGACCAGGAGACTTTAAGTCACGTCAGTGGTTGTGTCCCAGAAAGTGCTAACGTAGATCTTGAGTCGTGCCGAAACTGCACATGGGCTTCTTCATCTTAGCTTGGGGTGAGTGAAGGGCTGTGAATTTTGGGGTAGAAATACTGGGAATACGTTTGTATTGCTCTGAGCGGGTTTTTGGTCACGACGCCACCTATCTCCCTGTTGCAGAGATTAAACCCCCCTTTCTCCCTGGTTCTGCCTCTCATTTTTGGCTGACTGAAAGGGACATCAGTCCCAGCTCGTTTGTTAGACTGGATGAAAACACAACCATCAAGCCCTCCTGAGGACCTGCCACACGTAGCCTGCCATGCTGCTCATCCTGGGCTCCCGGCTACTGTGCTCCATGGAGGAAGGCAGTGAGTACAGGGAACTGAGCCCCCACTTGGGAACACACATGCAGTGTGATGGGACATTTAATTTCCATTTTCATAGATTCAACTGGGTCTTTTTAATATCTTTCATGTCACCACATAGTTTTTCCAACACACAGATGCCTCTGTGATAACTTTTTTTTTTTTTTAGTTGGAGTCTCACTCCATCACCCAGGCTATAGTGCAGTGGCACTATACCCCAGCATCTACCCCAGCACAACCGCTGGGTTCAGGCGATCCTTTTGCCTCAGCCTTCCAAGTAGCTGGAACTACAGGCATACACTACCACGCCTGGCTAATTTTTTGATTTCGTGTAGAGATGAGGTCTTGCCAAGTTGCCGGGGCTGGTCTTGAACCCGTGGACTCAGGCAATTCTCTCACTTTGGCCTCCCAAAGTACTGGGATTACAGACTTGAGCCACCACGCCTGGCCTCTGTGATCACTTTTAACATCGTCCCTGTTATCTAGCCTTGGGTCAGTTCTATGTTGATTTCAATGGACTGATGTTCCTTCTCACTGTGGCTCATGTTTTCTGCTTATTTGCATGTCTGGTAACTTTTTTGTTGGTGGTGGGGGGAAACAGGGTCTCACTGCATTGCCCAGGCTGGAGTACAATGGTTCGATCATAGCTCACTGCAGCCTCAAACCTCTGGGTTCAGGTGATTCTCCCACCTCAGCCTCCTGAGTAACTGGGATCACAGGGGTGCACCACCACACCCAGCTAACTTTTTTTTTTTTTTTTTTGTAGAGACGAGGTCTCCACTATGTAGCCCTGGTTGTTCATGAGTTCCTGGCCTCAAGCAATCCTTCCACTTTGGACTCTCAAAGTGCTGGGATTACAGGTGTGAGTCACCATGCCCGGCAAGTGGTGATTTTTGATCGGATGTTAGACATGCTGAATTTCGCTTTGTCAGGTGCTAGATATTTCTGTAAATATTCTTGAGCTTCGCTGTGGGTGCAGTCGAAGTCCACAGACACAGCTTAACCCTTTTGGCCTTTTAGCATTTTTTAGGAAAAGACAATCTGAGACTAATCATCCCTGCCCTCCTCCTCCCGTGGGACCTACCTGAGCTCCTTCCTGATGCCCTGGGAGCTGGGAGGCTTCCGATCTGGCTGCAGGAACATCTCTTGCCCCTCAGCCCCATGTGAGCACACCATTCCCTTGTACCCTTATGGAAGGTTCTTTCCCAGCCTCAGGTCATTCCCAAGTGAACGAGTGCTGATCAGCATGGTTGAGTACCCGGGGCACCTGGATGGGTTTCTGGGTCCCCCGTATGGCCTCTCCTCCGCAGGGCTCTGCTCTGTGAACTCCCGCCACCCCGATGTCCCTGGGCTCATGGCTCCACATCCCACTCAGTGTCCCACAGTGGCACTGGGAAGCCCTTGGAATAGCAGGGCCACCTTGCTTGACCTCTTTACTTGAAAATTGCAGTCCTGCCCTGCCTGGTGTCAGGGCATTGCAAACTGCTATTTGATGTGTCCCACGGGGCCCCAGAGCAGGCAGGGAAGGGCAGATCGCTCTGACTCATGATTCTGTGTGGAACATCGCTGTGAAGTCAGGGCCTCAAAGACCCCTCCGTCCACGTGTGTGCTGGGCTGTGTCGAGCTGGCAGCGGCTGGATGCAAGGTCACATGGGGATAGACTCAGCCAGTCTGGCCCTGTCTATGGAGGAGCCTGGTGTGGCACAGCCAGGAGAGTGGGGTTTCCAGAGCAGGGGACTTGGGGTCCAGCTGCCCAAGTTTCAGTTCTGGCTCCTCCACATACCAGTGACAAACTGTGGGCAAGTCGCCCAGTCTCTCTGAGCCTCAGTTTCTCCATCTTTAGAACAGGACTGATGATAAAAGTCCACCTCCGTGAGGTGATCTTGAAGATTAAGTGAACTGCACACAATGACTGCTGGTTTCATGACTGCCATTATTGCATGACTTGAGCCATCCTGGGGAAGCGTAACATGCATGAGGGGACAGTGCAGGACTGATAGTCTCAGACACAAGGGCACAGGTGGGCTCTGCAGAGTCTACCTGAGCCACTGCCCAGTCTCTCCAGAAAGTTCCACAACTTCAGCATGAAGTGATGCCTCTTCTACCTTGCAGTCAGGGGTGAGTCATGATCCACATCTCTGGGGTTTCTATAATCCCAGGGGCTCAGCAGAGTCATCTGGGTGAGGAAACCATCCTGCTCTGGTGACCTGGGACCTTGGGGACCCTCCTGCGAGTTCCAGCTCTGTGGAGGGCTCCCTGCAAGGTCGTGTGCCTCCAGGAAACTCAGCATGTGAATTCATCTGGAAAGAGGGTCATTGAAGTTGCAATTAGTTGTGATAGGGGTCATACCAGAGTAGGGCTGGTGTCCCTCCAAGAAGAAAGAGACACAGATGTACAAGGGAAGACACTGTGTGAAAATGCTGGAGTGATGTGGACTCAAGACAAGGATGTCCAGTGTCCCCAGAAGTTACAAGAGGCAGGAAGAAGCCTCTCCTGGAGACTGCAGAGGGAACCCAGCCCCGCCCACACCTTGATTTCACACTTTGGCCTCAAGCATTGTGCAAGAATAAACAGAAGAAGCCAGGCATAGTGGTTCACACCTGTAATCCCATCACTCTGGGAGGTGGAGGTGAGAGGATTGCCTGGGCCCAGGAGTTTGAGACCGGCCTGGGAAACTTGGCGAGACTGTCTTCACAGTATGTTTTAAAAAAATTAGCTGGGGTTGGTGGCTCACAGTGCCTGTTGTTCCAGCTACTTGGAAGGCTGAGGTAAAAGGATCGCCTGAGCCCAGCTGGTCAAGGCTACAGTGAGCTGTGATTGTGCCACTGCACTCTAGTCTGAGCAACAGAGAGAGACTCTGACTCAAAAAATAAAATAAGCAGAAATTTATTAATATCAGAAGTTTATCAAACCAGGAAGTTGTGTGAAGCCAGCAGCATGTGATACTTTGTTACAACAGCCAGAAGAGTTAAACACAGGCACCTGATGTGAGGTACTGTCTCTGTCCACACCGGCTTCATGTCCCACTTCTGTCTGTGCAGCTGGCCAGTCACCCAGGATGGTGATGTCACATGTCCCCTCAAGGCAGGTGGCCCCTGGGTGACTGTGCCACTTGTCTGCCTCACAGTCACCTCTCCATGAGATACCCTGGCCATTGAGCCTGAGCCTTCTGTGCAGCACACCCCAGTCTGTGGGTCGAGGACCATCCTGCTCCTCAGGGAGGTGTACCCCAGCCTGTGTCAGCACACAGGACACAAGCTGCCACTTCCCTCTGATCGCGCCTGCACTGCCACCACTCCCTGCCCTGTGGAGTGGAGACAGTGTGTGGAGACAGTGTGTGGGTGTGCTGCCTTCTCTCACTCTGTGTTGGAGTCTTCCAGTTTGTGTATGCTGGGTGGGAAGGAACAAGGAAAGGTGCTCTTTCATTCGATCAGCAATGACTGATCAACTCCTATGCAAGGCCAGCACAGACCCTACCTCCTGAGTCTCTTGTGGAGGTACGACAGAGGACTTCTTGGTTGTAGAGATGGAGGCACACGCAGAGGTCTCTGACCAGGAGGTGTCGAAGATGCTGGCAGCAAACCCGCGACAGACCACAGGCTGTATCCACAGGCCCTCAGAGAGTTCTCTGCTCAGACACAATGTCCTCTTCCCTGGGGGAGACACCCCTCGGGTGGGAAAATGAGACTCTGACAAAGTTCCCAAGTCTCAGCAAAGCAGCTTGTGGGGAGGCAGGGCCAGACCCCATCCTGTGCAGTGTCAGGTGCTGTTTTGAGGGACAAGACAGTCACTCTGGCTCCCCAAAGCTATGTCATTGCCCCCCTCATTGCCAAACCCTAGGCAGAGCTGGCCTAGAGTTTGGGGCCAGGAGTGAGGGATGTGGCGCTGTCCGAGGTGCTGACCTGCCTCTTGGCGTCACCCATCTCTGGCGTCCATCTGGGAATCTTGCTTGGGAGCTTCACAGCGATGTGCAAAACCCATACTGGCCACATGCCTCTTGTTGGGTGCCACTGATGCATCTGGGAAGGTTCCATGTAGGCACACATGACAATGTCACCTCCCTCCTGCAGCAGCCCCAACAGGCATCCAGACACATTATGTTGAAGGCCACATGCCAGGGAGAAGAGGCCATCCATGTCTCCAGGAGGCAGGGACCTGGGCCATCCTGTGGCTACCAGCCCAGCACTTTCCGTAGACCCCATGTGAATCCACTGAGAGAGAAATGAGGCCTCTTCACCCTCCAGTGGTCACGTCTACTCGTGTCAAAGGGCTTGGAAAACCATCAGTGCTGGGAACACTGCAGCTGGCTGAAGTCCAAGTAGAGCCAGTACTCACTAGTCCCATCCTCTTCCCCGGCCAGCTGCCTCCCAGGCCCACCTGATGCTCATCTACCCCTCCATGTCTCTGCTGGAGGACAGGAGCAGCCTCACCCATGCAGTGTAAACACGTGGCCCCTCACCCCGTGGGGGGGAGGTGGGCATGCCACACTGGAACACAAGAGCATCCCTGCGGCCACAGCTGGGCACTGCACTTCCTTCCTGCCTCACCTCCCCATACCATGGCTGGGCTTCCCCCGTGTGAATGACTGCCCTTGAGTGTGTTTCTGGGGAACCCAAACCAAGTCTCTGGTCTCAGGTGTCAATTCTGGACATGGTGACAACCTGGCAGGAGCAGAATCCACTCACTCAGACACCCCTATGCCGGCCCAGCCTGCATGGCTCCTTGAAGCTGGCCCCCGCAGTAGACATACCTGTGGGCCTGGCACTGACCCCCCTATTCCCATTCTGAGTTCTGAAGACATTCCTCAGGCTCCCTAAGCACCGCTACCTCGTGAACTGAACAGTCGTTCAGACCAAGCTTGCATTCCCAAGCACCATTGTTCCGGCTTAGAGGTCCTGGCCGCCCCCAAACAAAAGTATCTCAGAGGCGGCTGTGACACCTCACTTTATCTACTGAAGAAGAAGGAACAAGAAAAGGAAAATTCTTTTTCTGGAAATAGATGTGGACGACACCTTGAAATTGCCAGCTTGTTAATTACATTAAAGTCTGAATTCTATATCTCTTGCAATTACTTTTAAAGATAGACTGTTTTTAGAGCCCTCTTAGGTTCACAGGTGATTCTTTCTTTTTTTTTTAAGTTGGAGTCTGTCACCCAAGCTGGAGTGCAGTGGCACCATCACAGCTCACTGCAACCTTGACCTCCTGGGCTCAGGTGATCCTCCCTCCTCAGCCTCCCAAGTAACTGGGACTACAGGCCACCATGCCCAGTTATTATTATTATTATTATTTGTAGAGACGAGGTCACCACAGTGTAGGTAAAGGGACTTTTCTGTTTCTTCTGCTTGGGTCCCACCGCCAGGTAGGTGCAACTCTGCCTGGCAGGCAGCTTTTGCCTTGAATGCTCTCAAGGTGCTTCCGGAGAGGTGGGCTCAGCAGACCCTCTTAGATGGTCATTAGATGCCAGACTTGAACTACCATAGGGTGGGGTCTCTTCAAATGGGACAGGCCAGTGTCGGGTGCAGGCCAGGCCCCTGTGCCATGGGTACCTGTCCCAGAATGGGGCTTCCAAGTGCCCTGGGGCCCCTCGTCCTGCCTTGAACTGAGTTCCAGCTCCTTCCAGGGCACACATGAGGCACGGGGTGTCTTCCTGGGAGTGGGCAGGTGTGCAATTGACCTGGGAAGTGGGAACTCAGGGACTCCCCAGCTGTGACTGGGGGCCAGGTCCACAGCCTGCTCCATCAGGGTCTTCTGAAGGCCGAGTGTCTCTGGCCAGGTGGAACCCACAGGAGCACGTACCCAGCAGCATCCCTCTCCTTGGAAGTCCTGTCCTTGGCCTTGAGGCTAGAAAATCCTTTATGGTGGAGGCTTTCTGGGCCTGGTTCCTGCAAACTGTCATAGGCCATTTAGAACCTGATGGATTAATGGAGGGGGCAGGAGTGTCATGGTCCTATGCACAGAACACCCTGAGCTGGGGAGCCTGCCTCTTCCTTTTCCCTTCTCTCCCACCCTGACTTCCCCTCCCCTCCTCCATCCATCCCTCCACTACAAACAACCTACCCCCAACTTGCCTTAGTGGTGGAACACGGCTTCACCACATGGTCTGGGGGTCTGGACCCAGGAGTTTGTGCTCATGGTGGCCAGGATATCCCCATGCCCCTGCTCTGTTCTGTGTCCCTAGCCAGCTCAGCCTTCATCAGGAGCACAGCTCTAGTTGGACAACTTCCTGGGCATGGAAGTTGTCCAATCACAATGAGATAATGAGGCAAGTCTCTAGGGGTCTGGGTACCCAATTCGACATCAATTATGCTGAAATTAAGTGACAGTGCCCACGGTGTGAGCCTGAGCCCTGGGATGATGTCTTCCAGAGGGAGTGGTCATAGCCCACGCAAGCCCTTGCTCCTGGCAGGGACCGTCTCATTGCAGGGTGGGGTGGGGGCTGAGGTCAGTCCAGCTTCCTGTCTAAGGGTTGCCACCATAGCTGAGGTTCTGGGGCTGTCACGTGAGCTACTAGGCAAGGACTGGTCAGTGTCGAGTCAGCAGGGGAAACGCTGGCCCTGGAGCCCAGTCACGCCCACAGCCCATGGCTCTGAGCTCTTGTGCTTATGGTGTGGCCACAGCCTCGTCACCTGGGAGTATGGTAGGGACAGGATCAGCCCTTCTGCAGCAGAATCTGCATTCCACACGGCCTCCAGGGCACTGGCACGTGGGCCAGAAACCCTGCCATGGGAGCCCTGGCCAGTAGCAAGAATCTGGGCCCACCTGAGCTGTGAGTTTGGCCACCATGGCCCCCTGGCCTTGGTGGTCATGAGGAGTCCTGGCTCCAAAGCCATTTTCTTCTGGGCTGTCCCTTAGGCAGGAGCCCTGGACTTTGCCAAGGGTCACACAGCCTCCGTGATATCGATAACCTCTGTGCAGGTACCGGTGACAATCCCACCTGGTCATGCAGCTCTGCTGATCTCAGCAAACCAAGGGTCCTCCTCCAGGGATGATCTTGACCACATTCATGAGCCGCAGGCCCAAGGGACAGACCCTGACTCACAGCTCCACTGTGCAGTGCTTCTGGGTAATCCTGCAATTAAAACCAAGGCACTGCAGCATTGCAGAAAATGGGATTTGCATAATTTGAAATTTGAGGAAAATCTCTAAATACTTTAATTTTGATAGAAACTGCTTCCTCTGCTGACATGTGTCTACACCTATAATTTCAGTTGATAAATTGCTATAATTTCTCCTCCATTTCATGTTCTTTCGAACATTAATTGTCAGTTGCAGGCTAAGGCACTGTGGAAGGGGGGGGGATAATGCCCAGCCAGGCAGTGCTGGTGTCCTTGTGGGCTGATGCTGCCGCTCCCCGATGCGTGTGGGATCTGGTGCTGTGGCCTGGCCCCAGCCTGCATAGCCATGGCCCAAACTAGAGACAACACGCATGGGTGGATGCACACACACATGAAAATGCACATGCATGCTGTGACTCTTGTTCACACATGTCCACACATGCACACACACTCTAACTCATGTTCACACACAACCACATACACTCACACAAACACTAACTCATTTTCACACACACTCATATACGCACACACTCACATTCTATTTCTATTTTTATTTATTTATTTGTTTGCTTGTTTGTTTGTTTGTTTATTTATTTATTTTGAGTTGGAGTCTCACTCTGTTGCCCAGACTGGAGTGCAATGGCCGCTCCCGGCCACCGCAGCCTCGACCTGCTGGACTCCGGCGATCCTTCCACCTCAGCCTTCCCAGTAGCCGGAATTACAGGCATGCGCTACCATGCCCGGCTGATTTTTTTGATTTATTGTAGAGATGAGGTCTTGCTGCCCAGGCGGGTCTCGAACCCGTGGGCTCAGGCAATCCACTCACCTCAGCCTCCCAAAGGCGCGGGATTACAGTCTGAGCCACCGAGCCCGGCTGCACACTCACATTCTAATACATATTCATGCACTCCCACACATGCACACTCTAACCCATGTTCACATACTCCCACATACACACACACTCACACTCTAACTCATGGTCACACATGCTTCCACATGTAAACACTCGCACATTCTAACGTTCAAACATGCACACATATGCACACACACTCATACTCTCACACTCTCACTCATGTCCACACACAGCTGTCTCCCTGCCACACACACACACACACACACACACACACACACACACATACACACACACACAGGCACACACTGGTGCACTCACACATGGGCATGTGCATGTGTGTGTGTGAGAGAGAGAGAGACTCTTAGGAATGATCAAATACATGCCTAACACATCTGGGGACAGAGGTTTGAGGGCATCTGGCCCCATCTGGGGACAGAGGTGGAGGCATGTGTAAAAACAGTGGTGAAGGGGTCCCGACCTTGCCTTCCTCCCACCCAAGCCTGCTGTTCAGTGCGTCCCCCCTGGGGGCCTTGCTGCCCTCACTCACACCTTGGTGTCCTCAAAGAAGCTGACTAGAATCGGTGTGGACACTTGATGTTCCGCTGGCCCCGGACCCCAGCCCTGAGCTGCCCCTTGTCTTTCTGTCTGGGCTACCATCCCCCTGCCTTGTCCCCACCCTCAAGGGTCCATCAAGGGACCCCAGGGTTATGCTCCCCCTGACCTTCTCCAAACACCTTCTGTGGGTGCCTCAGTCAGAGGGGCTGGGCTGGGGTCTAGGTCCTTCTGGCCACTAGCCAGCCACTCCTAGGGGACAGGGGCCACCTCATCCTCTGCCCATTGTGCGGTTAGAAATGTTCACTTGTGCCGGGCTCAGCGGCTCAGCCTGTAATCCCGCGCCTTGGGAGGCCGAGGCGAGTGAATTGCCTGAGCCCGCGGGTTCAAGACCCACGTGGGCAACTTGGCGAGACCTCATCTCTACAATAAAAATCAAAAAAATTAGCCAGGCATAGTAGCATACGTCTGTAGTTCCAGCTACTTGGAAGGCTGAGGGAGAAGGATCACCAGAGCCCAGCAGGTTGAGGCTGCGGTGGCTGGGAGCGGCCACTGCACTCCAGTCTGGGCGACTGAGTGAGACTCCAACTCAAAAAGAAAAAAAATAAATGTTCACTTGTTTGCTAAAGGGAGGGAAGGAGAGGAAGGGATGACCCCCATGGGTGGATTCTTCCTTTCCTGGTGATTGACCCCTCTCCCTTCCTTCCCCCCAAGGGGACACCTGAACCCAGAAGCAGTGAGAGTGCCCACCCTGGGGGTCCAGAGGTCATGAGGGTGCCCATCCGGGGGACCCTGAGGTGATGAATGTGTTCTCCCTGAGGGCTTTGGGTGTCTGCTCCTGCCAGCCCCACATGGCTCCTGTGGGCAGTTTGCACCATGGGCTCAGGAAAGCAGGGGTCCTATGCACAGAGATGGGCAAAGAGACCACTGGGCCTGCTCTGGGGACCCCAGAAACCGCCCTTACTATTTAATCCCCCATACTGTGTGCTGAATTTCTCTAGGCCTGCAGGATAAGTGATGTTTGCCAAGGAGAAACAGGTATGAGGGATGCCTGGCAGGGGCACAGGGATCAAAAGTCCACCCGCCCAGCAGGAAGGTGCGTGGGCCAGGACGCCTGCAACAGAATCTTCCAGCTGTTTTGTGGGAAGGGTGGGAACCAGGCTCATCTAAAAGCCCCCTGGGTTTGATCCCAAGTGTTCACCTCTCGCTTCCCCCAGCTCTGCCCTCCCTCCAAGCCCCACTCCCCCACTCTCCCCCTCTGCTAAAGCAAAGCCCCTCTTACCAGGGAACGTCACATGGCACTACCAAATTATTCCATTAATTTATTATTCATGATGAAAAATTATTCTAATAACATTTTCCATGCTATTAATATTCCAAAGCCGTGCCGTTTAAAGCCCTTCCTGCGGCCCTCCTCTTGGTGGGAGCTAATCTATTTTTAACAAAGTGTGTTGAAATTAAAATCGAATCATTTGCAATATGCTACGTTTAGCAAATCTGCCTTCAGACAGTCCGTGAGACGAGCCCACGGATGGCCCAGGGGGTGGGAGGGGCCTTTGGCACTGGGTGGTGAATGTGCAGTTCTAGCTGCCCCTCCATGGGGTCTCAGCCATCTCTGCATCTTCCTCACTGGGGGAGCTGGCCAGGCCACCCCTCCTTGCTGACTCCCTTCTTCCCTCTGTCCTTCATTACCACCCCCACCCCCCTAGCTGCTGTGTCCCTCAACTCTGCTCTGGGCAGGGGGTGTGCGGATCTCCAGCAGGAGCAATCCTCTGAGTGTACCCGATCATGAGGGGGGAGCCCTGCCCTGGCCAAGATGAGCCTCTCTGATCCCTCTCTCCTTCCTCTGCCTGCCTTCTCTATGTGGGGGTCCTTGGCCCCACCCCCAACACACATGGCAGCTCCAAGGTCGTCATGAGCACCTTGGGCAGATGTCCTGCTTTGTCTCCTCTTCTGAGCCTGTGCCGTGTGCCCACTGCCCACAGGGCCCTCTGGCTAGAGTCTCCTCTGTCCATCACTGGTCAGATGTGCACACACAGGCAACGTTGTTCATCCATCCAGCCTCAGGGACACCTCCTTCTGACTGGGCTGGACATAGAAGAATGAGATGTGAGACCAGTTCCAAGGGAGGGAGCAAATGTCAGCAGAAAATACGGGGAGCTGCCTTGATGGGGTCAGAGGAGGTGAAGCAATAGGTGTCTCCAGGAGGGGAGGAAAGAGGAGGGGCCAGGCATCTCCTTGGGTTGTGGACCTTCTCTGGCTCAACAGTGGAAGCAGCTCTTCCAGGTGGGTCTGGTGGGGGCAGACTGGAGTAAGGACTTGTGTTGGGGAGGACACTGGTGTCTCCACAATACCAGAAGTAGGATGTGATATGCAGGGGGTGAGCAGGAGGTCCTGGAGAAGGATGGAGTCACTCATGGGGAGCCTGTCATATATTAGTCTATTCATCCATTATTCATCCATCTATTCATCCAGCCATTTATTCATTCACCCATTCATCCATCTATTCACCTATTCCATCCAGCCATCCATTCATCTGTTCATCCATCCAGCCATCATCCATCCATCCATTCGTTCATCTATTCACCCATCATCCATCCATTCATCCATCCATCCATCCATCCATCCATCCATCCATCCATCCATTCAAGTGTTCATCAGTCATCCATCCACTCATTCATTCATCCATTTATCCATCCATCCATTCATCCTCCCACCCACCCATTCACCCATCCATTATTCATCCATCCATTCATCCCCATCCACCCATTCATCGTCCACCCATCCACCCATCCATCCATCCACCCTCCCATTCTCCAATTAATCCACCCATCCATCCATTCATTCCATCCAGCCATCCATTTATCTGTTCATCCATCCACCCATCATTTACCCTTTCCATCATGCATCCATCCACCCATTCATCTATCCATTCACCCACCCATCCATCCATCCACTCATTCACCCATCATCCACCCATCCACCTATTCATTCATCCATTCACCCACCTATCCACCCACCCACCCATCCATCATCCACCTACACCCTCCACCCATCATTCATCCATCCATCCATCCATCCATCCATCCATCCACCCACTCAGTCATCCATTCATCTACCCATCCATTCATCCACCCATCCATCATCCATCCATCCATCCATCCATAAATCCATCCATCCATCCATCCATCCATCCATCCATCCATCCATTCATCCATCCATCTATTCATTCCATCCATGCAGTACTCACTGTAACATCTATGCAACTTTTAGCCCAAGGATAGCCAGTTAGACCTTGAGGGTCCAGCGTGTGTGAGGAGGTAGTAGACCTGCATTTCTAAGTAAGGACCAGGAGAAGGGAATGAATTGAAGTAACATAAGTGGGGATGGGGAGAAAAGGAGAACAGGGAGAGGCTGGCCTTACACGTGCTCCAGAGTGGCTGTGTTTGGAGGGTATCCACACATCTCCCTCTGTTGCAGAACCCACAGTTTCCAAACCAAGTCCACTCTGTCACCCCACTGCACAGATGGGAAAACTGAAGCTAAGAAGGAGGGGTGACACTCCCCCAAAGTCCTGCAGCCAAGCGACTCCAGGCCGCACACTCTAACCTGGGATCTACAGTTGGCTAAGAGAGGCTGGGAGAAGCCTCTAAGGCCTGACCTCCAGAGGAAGGTGATATTAGGAGGGTCCCAGGTGCCCTTGTTCTGTATAAATGCTTCCCAAACCTGGAAGGCAGGAAGTCACCCAGAGGACACAGGTGCCTGGGACCCCAACCCCAGGGGAAGTTAGAGACCTTGAGACACCCTTGGGCACTGGGAATTTACCCAAGACCCCAGCTCCTGAGCCCAGGGGTCAGAGGGGCAGCAGCTGGGGTCCATGTCATCCTGCCTTTCATCAGCCTCAGAAGGCCTGAGACAGACACTTACCCCCCAGTCTCCCCAGTAGGTCAAAGGGGCCCTATCCCTTCCTACCCCATCCCCTCCCCTCCATTTCTTTGAGTGATTTCTATTCTGTGTCTGTGGACCTGGGGTGGTGGATGTGTGTCTAGGGAGAGGGCAAGGGCCTGGTGGGAAAACAGAGAACTAAGGAGCCTCCATAGCCCAGGGTCTCAGCCTGCACTTCTTTGAGAGTTCTCCCCCTCACCCCATGGGCCCACCCCAGTCCCACAGTCCCTTACATGTTATGTTGCTTTTCATGCCTTTTAAGTGGCCACTTTTTTTCCCCGGGAAGGATTTTCCATATCAGGAGCTGGCAAGATGGAATAAAAAACATCAATGCATCTCCTGATGCCTGAACCCCACGTGGACCCTCACTGCTCCCCCACATACCTGCACTGCCTCCTTCTGCCCCCACCCAGTTCACATCTGTCTCTCTCAACTGCAGCCCTATGACATGAAGCGGTTGGAGCCTCCTGGAACCTGGAGGCTACACCACTCTCTTGGCACTGGGACAACCAAGGGACCAGGTTCAGTGAGACCTGCCTGCCTACCACACCAAGCAGAAGGCAAAACCCAGAAGCAAAAACGGGCTAGTCCGTCACCCTTCCCTGGAATACGTGTGGCTTTCCCAGAGCAGGGGCAAAAGACGCGTGCTCATGCTCGGTCCTGTTTACTTAGATTCTTTTTTTTTTTTGAGTTGGAGTCTCACTCTGTCACCCAGACTGGAGTGCAGTGGCCGCTCCCGGCCACCGCAGCCTCGACCTGCTGGGCTCCGGCGATCCTTCCGCCTCAGCCTTCCAAGTAGCCGGAATTACAGGCATGCGCTACCAAGCCCGGCTGATTTTTTTATTTATTGTAGAGATGAGGTCTCGCTGCCCAGGCGGGTCTCGAACCTGCGGGCTCAGGCAATCCACTCACCTCAGCCTCCCAAAGGCGCGGGATTACAGGCTGAGCCACCGAGCCCGGCTTACTTAGATTCTATAGCTGCTTTGACAAATGGTCAAACACAGAGGCTCACTGCCTTATGGCCCTGCCAGTTAGGAGTTGCAGACGTTCCCTGGGACCACAGTCAGTGTCATCAGGACTGGCTCCTTCAGGGCTCCAAGAGAATCATTTCCTCCCTCTCCGACCTCTCAAGGTACCATCCTCCACATTCAGAGGCAGCAGGGCCTTGTCTCTGACTGCATGCTGTCCTCCCTCTCCTTTGGCCTTCAGGTTTAAGGCTCCCATAGCCACACAGGGATCAACCTGGGTTGCCTCTGGGTTGCCTCTGTGTTGCAGGGTCGATTGGTGGACACCTTAACTCCACCTGCCACCCTCAAGTTCCTCTGCGTGAAGCCATGTGGTCATGGTTCTGTACACGGGAACATGGGCATCTTTGGGGCCACTGCTCTGCCTCCAGGTCCTCAGGGCCCAACTCTGATACTTGGGGACATGCTCAGCATGGTGAGTCAAGAAGACAGAAGTCTGGGACCCCAGTTCAGCATGAACTTCAGAGAAGCTGTGAATCACTTTTTAGTGAGTCTGTCCTGAGCAGTGCACTCCAGGCTGCTGGGCATTATCCCAGGTGGCAGGACCACCGTGCCTCACACCTGTGGAGGGCCTGGTGGGGTCAGGAAGGTCTAACTGGTGGGAACATGGAGACAGGGTTTAACCCTCCATACCCCTTGCACATACCAGTGTGGACATGCTTCACCAGGGATGCTTCCCATGGGGCTCTGGAATGAGTGGATTCCAAAAAGCAGACATGCAAAGTCCCAGGACTTCCCGCCATGACCTGCCCTCTAATCACTCAGGGACCCGTGTGTGCTGGGGAGATGGTCTTTCTGCAGGCAGCTGACTCTGGGTTACCCTTCATCCCTACCTGGGGCATGGTGAGGGGAACACCCAGGCAGGGAGATGAAGATGGTGGTGTGGAAGCTTGGCCCTCCATTGTTTGGGTGTGATGATCTCCTGAACCCAAACTGCTCATGAACAACCTTTCAGTCACCTGAGCCCTCCAGCTCCCTGAGATCACAGGGCCTGATTTATGATACCTCTGTTAGCGCCCCTGGGCCACTTCTCTGGTTCATTTATTTTTTTATTTTTTTATTTTTTTTTTGAGTCGGGGTCTCACTCTGTCACCCAGGTTGGAGCAGCCTTGACTCCTGGGCTTAGGCAATCCTCCTGCCTCAACCTCCCAAAGTGCTGGGACTACAGGTATGGGCCACCGTGCCCAACTGACTTCTTTCTGTGTTGTTATTTGGGTAGAACCTGATGATCAGGTGAGGATTTGCTCTTGAGTAGAGCAGGAAATGGAAAAAAGTGTAGTTTGCTGCTATGAAGCATGTGGATGTGTTCCCTAAAGAACTGATGGTGCCTGTGCTGAGGCCTTGGCGAACAGTGGTTAGCCCCCGCCAGCCCAGGCAAGCCCCCTCCTAGCCCAAGTGACTCCCTTACAGTCCAGGTGACCCAAGCCTGAGTAAGTCCCAGCCCAGAGTTCCGCACCAGCCCGGAGATCCTCTCCCTAGTCTGGATGAGCCTCCCCTGACCCGTGTGATGCACTCCCTACCCAGATGACCCCTCACCAACCTGGGCAAGTCCCCTTCCTCAGCCTGGATGAGACCCTCTTCAGCCTGGGTGAGCCCTCCTGACCTGGGTGAGTCCCCCTCCCAACCTGGGGTCTCCTGCTGGGCTTCAGCAGCAGGAGATGCTCCCTGCGTCACAGACTCTCTGGAGCAGAGGGAGGGCTGGACAGCAGTGCCTCCATTCCAGGCTGAGTACAGGCCATGGAGCCTGGCAGTGAGGGGACACTTCTGGAATATTCCAAACAGAATTTCCATAGAACTCCTGTGTTCACACCTAGAGGACATCTCGGTGACCCTGAGCTGCCATTTTAGGACCTGCTACCATCTGCAGGCATTTCAACAGGCGCTCTCTGGAGTCGCCCTCTGGTCATGTTAGTCTCATAGTACGTGACTCTGTGTCCTCCCCACCACCCACGTGTCTCTGTGACTCTCCCTGGGGCCCACTCAGACATGCGGTGTCCAGTGTGACATTGCCCTGCCACTGGCAACCTCCACGTCCCTCCCTGGGGTCTGCTAAGACACGTGGTGTCCAATGTGACCAGAAAGAGCCTTTCTTGGGGAACCGTCGCCTCTCACATTCTCTCCCTTGTGCTGGATTCTGTAAGAAATTGTACTTAACTTCTCCTTCAGTGAAAGGCAAAGCCATCTTTCCATTGCAAGCCTGATGGCCTTAGCGAGACACCAGCCAATTCACTGTGCTCTTTGTATGTTTCCATGTTCTTTAAAATGCATGTTGTGTTTGGCTTTTCCTCTTTTCTGTGAGTCCTGACGTGACACTGGGAGGGTGTCGGGTCTCACAGAAAGACGACACAGCGGTAGCTTTGCTGGCAGCAGCTTTGCCGGCCCTTGTGTCATCAGCATGTCTTCAAGGGGATTCCTGTCCCTCATCTCTGGTTGCTGCTCTCTACAACACCTTTGTCTCCTGCCCTGCGGCGCATGTGGTGCCCCTGGGACAGGTAAGGAGGGCAGGAGGTGGAGGAGATGGGATAGATCTGATCGCAGGAAATGGTGACCCAAGGCTCGGCTCTGTGGATGTGGGTCAGCTGCTGTGGTGTCCTTAGAAGCCCAGGATTGCTGGCCTTGCAGAGCCTGGCCCCATATGCTCTGGACCCAGCTCTGCAACCACAAGGTGGCGTCCTGTCGGGGGTTAGTCCTCTGACCCTGTGGTTGCAGAGCTGGGTCCAGAGTATATGGGGCCAGGCTCTGGAGACCAGGGCACCATCAGAGAGAAAGCTCCTTCCAGCAGCAGGAGTCTTCATGGCCTGGGGGGAGACAGGCTCTGCCCAGCCTTGGTGTCTGGAGCAGCCCTCTGGCCCTGCGGCTCCAGCCTCCAGGTGCACCCCCAGGGCAGCAGCAGGAGGCACACTGGGGGCACAGGACTCCTGGCCTGACCTTGGACCAGCAGTGCCTCCTGCTCCATGCCCTGAGCTGCATCAGAGTGGAAGGAAATCAGGGTGCTGGGAAGGCAGTCGGGGGCTTTGTCTGAACTCCTGATGCTTGGGACCTGTGTCTTCCTCCTTCACCCCCTTTCACATGCACACGCAAGTGCGTGTCCCCAAGATGTGGGTGCCAAAAGGGACTGGCAATTCAGCCAAAATGACAGGGGCAGGAAGAAGAGTCTCCGTCTCCAACCACCCTGGAGCCTGGGCCCATAGAACTCACCCACAGCTCTGGCACAGGCTGGGGGACCCGAGGGGAGAAAGGACAACTTCCCAGAGGCCTGTGTGTGAAGGGTGGACGTGTCTCCTTCTGCAGAAGCCTCCAGACAGGGGCAGGGGCCAGACACACCAGGAACAGCGGCTTATAAGGCTCAAGTCCCAGGGGAGCAGAGGCAGACCCACCCGAGAAGGCACCAGGGTGATGGAGGATGTACACATTGCAGGCTGTTCCCTTGGCCCCTTGCTTTCTGCTCCCCAGACTGAGGATCAGGTTTGCACATCATGCATGAAGGGGACACGGGGGACATGGTCCACAGTGCCTCCCTGCCCAACAGCCAGTCTTCAGTAGGTCCCACACTCTAGTCTGTAGCTGGGACTCTTCTACCCAGTCCCCACACTGCTGACCCAGCCGCCCCTTCCCTGAGCAAGACAACTTGCTCCACCCACCCAGCCTGCTGGTGGGTTTGCACCTTGAATCATCTCTACTGAAGAGCCAGAGTTGACACCTGCAAGTGTGATCATTGCTGAGCTAAGCCTTCTCCCAACTACTAAGCTGCCATCCTTGGAGCCACCACGGATGAAAAGGAAGCAGTCAGGCTAATCTAAAACAACACCGACCTTTTCCTGCCCTTTTCATTTTGACTGCATTATGAGGATGGCTCTGACATGTGCCTGTTAGTCTCTGAGTGTCCCTGAGTGAGCTCTGCCTGACTTTAAGGGGATACTTCCTGGTCCACACAGGGTGTTGAGCTGGGGTCGTGTCTGCACCTTCCTGGGGTCTCTTGTGGACACATGAGGTTTTGGGGAAAACTGGCCAGGGTGAGACTGGCCTCTGCTTATGGAGGATATGAATGCTGCGGCAGAAAGATCTTTGTGGCCCCAGCCTGACAGAACCCCAGAGCAGGGAGGAGCAGGTGGTGGGGTGAGTTGCACAGCCCCTCAGGGCAGCATCCAGGCCTGGCCACAGGGGTGGCAGCCCCAGTCAACCTGGCCAGCACCCCACCTCTTGTTTCAGACCTCATTTCTGGGGACACTGAGCCCTTCTGCTCACCCCGCACTGTGTCCCAGGAGCCCACCACCCTGCCATGGCCAGGAGCTTCTTCTGACTCAAGGCTTTGCCATCCTTATGCCAAATTCACAATCATGTCTAGTGTCATTGCACTCATGCCCCCCAGGGTTGTCACGAGGCAAACTGGCACACACATGCCTGTCATGGGTCCCAGGCCAGCGGGGAGGCAGGTGGACCAGGAGGAAGGCAGGCAGGCAGCTTGGGCTGCTGGATTCAGCACCTGGTACAGGGGAAAGACAGCTCTCAGGGGCCCAGGACACCTTGGGTTGGAAACAGGAAGGATGCCCTGGTGAAGGGAGGGACTTCCCCTAGTGCTGCTGGGAGCCGTGAGAATAGTCTGAGCAAAGTGATGGATGTCACACAGGGGTCGGCCCAGCCAGTGTCCCCTGAGGGCAGGTGCAAATACAAGTGAGAGACAGGCGGCTAGGACAGCTGAGCCTTGGTCTAAGAGGCGTGCTCAGCTGACGCCAGGTCCTGCTAGTCTCAATGGCCAAGGCATAAGCGCCTACTGTGTGCATGAGCACCTGCTGTGTGTGAGTGCCTATTGTGTGCATAAGGACCTGCCATGTGTGTGAGCTCCTACTGTGTGTGTGAGCGCCTACTGCATGTGTGTCTATCGTGTGCATGAGCACCTACTACATGTGTGAGCACCTATCGTGTGCGTGAGCACCTGCTGTGTGTGTGCATGCCTACTGTGTGCATGAGTGCCTTTTGTGTGTATGAATGCCTACTGCATGTGTGAGCGCCTATCATGTGTATGAACACCTGCTGTGTGTGTGAGTGCCTACTGGGTGTGCGGGCCTACTGTGTGCATGAGTACCTACTCCATGTGTGAGTGCCTCCCATGTGTATGAGTGCCTACTGTGTTGTACATGAGTGCCTACAGTGTGCATGAGCACCTACTATGTGTATGAGCACCTACTGTGTGTGAATACCTACTGTTTGCATGAGTACCTACTGTGTTGTGCATGAGTGCTTACTGTGTGCAAGCCACTGCACCAGAGACTGAAGGAGGTTCAGGCCTTTGCCTAGGAGAATGCAGGCCACCTTCCTAAGCACAACACCCCCTTTAGAGATCCCTGGTGTGGTCCCCACATCCTGGCAGCTCTCAGGTGGTTTAGTGAGCTTTCTTGGTCTTGACATTTAATGTATTTAGTGAACTTACAGCACCCAGTGTATGTTGGAAATAGTTAAATTAGCTTATCAATCCCCAGGCCACTCACAGCCCACTTTTTTCAGTTCTCTGGAGCTACTTGGTTTAGCCAACAGCACTCCAGTCTGGAACCAGGCAGGGCGACCTTTCTCTGCAAAGGGTAACCACCCTGGGGACATTTGACAATGTCTGGAGATCGCTTTAATTGTTCTAATTAAACACATTACAGAGGGAGGACGCTGCCGTTGTTCGGTGGGTGAAGGCCAGGGAGGTTGTAAATCATCCCACAGCATCCAGGACAAGTCTCACCCCATGACTGTCAACCCAGAGGCCACAACACAGGGCTGGAGACTGGGTCCAGAGCCTTGAGTGGATGCTGATCTGGGGAGCTGCGTGTTGTGTCCAGGAACAACTTGGGCTTGGGCAAATCCCACCAGTCTCTGTCTGATCCCTGACATTGGGGCTGGGAAACTGCATGCACAGTGGCATCTGCATGGGAGGCGTGACTGACCTCACAGATGAACACAGGCCTGTCTACTATGTGCTGGTACCCTTCCAACCTGGGTTGGTATGATGACACGCAGATGCTCTGCTCTCGTGGGATTGCCTGAGTGGTCATTACAGAGCTGGAGTCTTAGGTGAGATGAGCAGGCACGCAGGTGTGTGCACAGGTGGCCTGGCTGCATCTGGTTGTGACAGCGACAGTCTCTGTGACTGGCTTTTGCCTCAGGTGCTGGGGGCTAGCCCTGCTGAAATCCAGGGCCAGCTTTCTCTGAATGTATTCAGTGCTCCAAAGTCTGCCCAGCCATGACAGGTTCCCCCCACATGAGGTCCCCGGTACCTCCCCCATAAATGGTGCTGCTCTTGGTGTCTAGGGGTGCATGGCCAGGAGGTTGAGGATTGGGTGCAGTGGGAGGCATACCCAGGAGGTCTTCTGCCCTCCCATTAATGCATAATGATGTGGTCAGAACACCCCACTTGTACAGTAGCAACCCATCCCAGGGTTTACCTGATTACCCGGACTTAGCATGTGAATCAGTATATAATTACCCTGCATAATTGTTCAATCTCATCATAACACTTTAATTTGCAAAGCAAAAATAACCATGTGATTATCCTGCAATTACATGATGGTTACTAATCAATTACTCCTATAGAGTTTGCCGTGTGTTTGCAGACCAGCTAATGCCCGAGTGCCCTTCCCCGCATGCGATGTTCTTGGGGTACCGTGGCCGATGAGCCATGTCCATCGCCAGCAAAACCCGGTCAGCCCTGGGTCCCCAGCTTGGGGCCCTCTCCCAGCCGATGACAGAGCCCCTGGACCCTGTTACATGCCCTCACCCAGGGTCACATCATGTGTGGTCTTGGCGCTGGGTCCCTCCCTCGCCTGCGACACCCCCCCCTGGAGCCCAGGGTCCGGAACAACAGTGGGACCTGCTCGGGGCCTCCATGTGCCAGGCTCGGTGCCAAAATGCCCACTGCTAGGTGGCTTTGTCCTTGCAGAACCTGAGAGCAAGGGACTGTGACCAGTCCCATTTGGAGGTGGGGAAATTGAGGCCAAATGGGGCGTGCATCCCAAATCTATGCAGCTGGCAAGAGGCAAGGATTTGGGCCTGTGTCTGTCTAAATCCAAATCCCACTGCCCAGATACCCCATCCCAAGGCTCTGAGGGATCCCTAGGCAAGTTAGTCCAGGGTTGCAGGCCCTCCTGGTCAGCAGGGGCAACCTCCTCCACACATCTGCTCCCATGTACCTAGGGGGTTGGATGTGAGTGCCCCTGAGTGCCCAGCTCCTGCTACCAGGCTTGGGAGACTCCATGTAAAGAATTCTGGAGAAGTTGTGAGGCAGTGAGCACATGGCCCCAGTAGAGATTTGAACCCATGAGGACAAATCCCAGAAACGATTATAAAAGATGCTGTAGACACAGATTTCTCTCCTTTCTACTCTTAACTGATTTAAAAAGCAGTTGTACCCAGCACTTTGGGAGGTGTGGGAGGATTGCTTGAGCCCAGGAGTTTGAGACCAACTTGGTCAACATAGTAAGACCTGGTCACTACAAAAAATGAAAAAAACGTCAGGCATGGTGGCGCATTCTTATAATCCCAGTTACTTAGAAGGCTGAGATGGGAGGATAGTTTGATCCCAAGAGGTAGAGACTACAGTAACCGTGATTATGCCACTGCACTCCAGCCTGGATGACAGAGTGAGATCCCCGACTCAAAATAATAATTAATAATAATAAAAAGCCAGGCTTGGTAGCTCAGCCTGTAATCCCGCGCCTTTGGGAGGCTGAGGTGAGTGGATTGCCTGAGCCTGCGGGTTCGAGACCCGCCTGGGCAGCGAGACCTCATCTCTACAATAAATCAAAAAATCAGCCGGGCGAGGTAGCGCACGCCTGTAATTCCGGCTACTCGGAAGGCTGAGGCGGAAGGATCGCCGGAGTCCAGCAGGTCAAGGCTGCGGTGGCCGGGAGCGGCCGCTGCACTCCAGTCTGGGCGACAGAGTGAGACTCCAACTCAAAAAAAAAAAAAATAATAATAATAATAAAAGACAATTGTAGAAAGTGCTAAGTGCAGAGTGGGTTCCTGGGCTGTAGCCTATAGAAATGCAAACTGCAGGCCATGTGTTTGCCCGAAACTGCCCAGAGGTGGGAAGAGTGAGGCTGTGACAGGCCAAGGATGTGGAGACAGAGGGCAAAGGAGTGAATTCATGACGCATTATGTTTGTGACCTCAAGAGAAGAGATGTGTTTGAGGAATGCCATAGGAAGGCCAAAGGGCATGAAGAAACCCCAGAGGGTCACAACACATCCCACTGGAACTCAATGGGAAACCCCACGATGGCCAAGGAAAGCAGCTTGGAGCCAAGAGGGCCCATCCTGGGGGCCTGGTTGAAGCAGAGACAGACCCGCCTGTGGCCACCCTTCCCCTGCTGCTCCTGATAGTCACATGGCCAACAGGAAACTGATGGGGACAGTTGTGGATAACCCACGCCAAGAAAGCCTGCTTTGAGCATCATGTGGGGTCACTTCTGTATGGCGTCTTCCTGGCCACGGACCGAGTGGAAGTGTCCATGCAGATCAACCCCAAGGCGCATCATCCAACCTCTCCACCAGCAGCCCAGATGCGTCCTTGCAAACCCTGGCTGGAGGCTCTGGGCAGGGGTTTTGCGTCCTGGGGAGTCTGTGCAACCCAGTGCCTGTGTTTGGAGTGAGCTCAAGATGCTGCAGACAGGGCTGTCTACCTGGTGCTGCCAGAGTGAGGCTCACCTGGCCAGTAGCGCTGCTTGGAGCACCTTTGCAGCCTGCCTGAGACAAGGGTGGAGGCACAGGAGCACGTGGTCATGACCAAGACACCCTCGAGTCCTTTGCCTGCAGCCTTGGTTCACTTCCTCCTCAGGCAACTGGAGACATGGAGGGAGGCCAGGATCCACTGTGGGGTGGGTTAGATCAGGCCAGAGGTTGTGTATAAGATTCGAGCACGTGCACACATGCACACATCCAGCATCACAGACACAGACTCTCTCAGTAGGTGATGCCCTGCTGCAGGAACGCATTGGTTGGGCCCCTGTTTCTACCAGCTGCTGCTGTAAGGAGCCCACAGGCTGTGGGACCCAGGACCTCTCTGAGCAGTGCCAGAAAGACCTGCTGTGTAGACCCTGTGGGCTGACTCCAGCTGCATCGCATGTGCCATTCCCACAAGTTCTCAGAACTTCTGTCTCCTGTGTCAACATGCTGGTTTTTCTGTCTTTCATGTTCACAGATCCAATCTCCATGACCAAAGGCCACGTGGGATCATGGTACAGGATGTGGGGCAGATGGTTGCTGCCCACCTCAGCACCACCTGCCCATCAGGTTCCCATTGGCTTCACTGTCCACCCAGGCAGCCTGGTCACCAGCTCTGCAGTGCCTTGGAGCCCAGTCCCCACTACCTTCCATCCCTCCCTAGCCAAGATGTGGCCCCATCTGCCCCTCGGCCCCCCCAACATCACCCCTCCTTGAGACCTCTGTGGCCTCTGTGTTCACCAACTCATGCTGGAATTAATGATGTACTCTCGCCTCCTTCAGGCAACCCCAAAGCAAACCCCAGAGGAGACAAGGGCTTGGGTGCAGGTTGCTGGGGACTGAAGTGAAGGACAGAGGGACAGGCCAGGGAGGGAGGAAGAATGAACTGCAAAGGACAGTTTTGTGAGGGTCCAGCTTCCTAAGCCTGTGGGAACTGGAGAATACACTTGGTACAGTCCACTCGAGGCTGGGGAGGCAGGAGAGTCCAGGGAGGCCGGAGCGGGGGGGGGGAGGGCCAGGGCATTTACCCATCACATCCTTCCTCATCTGGTGGTGGCGCCCTGGTGGGACAGAGCACCGCTCTTCCCTGTGCACAGATGGGCAGCATTCCCCCACCGGGACAGCAAGGCAGAGGTGCCTGGAAGCTCCCAGGATGGCAGCCACAATGTGTGGAGCTGTCCGCCCTATGGTGCTGAAATCCGGAGCGAGGGGGCACAGAGCTACATGAGTGGTCCCGGTGATCTTGATTCTCTCTCAGCGTTTCCTGGTGTGAGTTCAACCCCCTCCAAGGCCTTTGAAAGCAAGGCCACACACTCTGCCTCCCGTGTGGCCAGCTCCTTTGTGTCTGCTGATCAGAACTCAGTAAACAACACTGGTAATCCTGGCCCAGCAGTGAGGGGCTCTTGCGGATGAAATAAGCACTTGCTGAAGGCTGCAGGCCACAGACTGAGTTCGGCATTGAGTCTCGCCCATGGATGACAACTTCTCCTGATGAGAGGGTCCCATGGAGCCCTGGACAATGGGGTCTGGGGCGGGTCCTCCTCCCCTAGTTTTGTGGAGAGCCCCACAGTGAGGAAGGGCAGGACCTAGCCACCCTAGGCCCCATGAGCACCCCACCCAACCCTTCCATGGTTTGTCAGACTCCTCCACGTGTGGCCATGAGTTCTGTCCCCAGTCCTCACCTGCCCTTGGTTCTGAGGTTGCTAATGGTATACTGTGTGGCTATGTGGGGACACGATCCATTTCACTGAGACAGGCTTACTCTTGCCAGTGACTATTTTATTTTTCATTTTTATGTTTGAGTTGGGGTCTCACTTTGTCACCCAGGCTGGAGTGTAGTGACACAATCATGGTTCACAACGGCCTTGACCTCCTGGGTTCAGGCAATCCTTCTGCCTCAGCTTCCTGAGTAGATGAGACTACAGGTGCATGTCACCACACCCAGTTAATTTTTTTTGTATACATGGGGTCTTGCTATGTTGCTCAGGCTGGTCTCAAACTCCTGGACTAAAGCAATTCTTTCACTGCAGCCTCCTGAGTAGCTGGGACTATAGATGGGTGCCACCACATGGCTAATTTTTTGATTCCTTGTAGAGACAAGGTTTCACTATGTTACCTAGGCTGGTCTCGAACTCCTGGGCTCAAGCGATCCTCCCACCTCAGCCTTCCGAAGTGCTGAGATTACAGGGATGAGCCATGGTGCCCAGCCTGCATTTCTATTATTACTGTTAGTTTTACCATCATCAACAGCAACACTGAAGAGGCTGGCATGGCAGCAGTGATCAACTTCCAGAGACCCAAAGGCTCAAATGAAACTGTAGACACCCAGGCTCTGAGACAGAGCAGATGGACGTTAAGAAAAGGGTCTGGCCCCCCGCTCTGGCTTCTGAGACTAATTAGCTTATTGTGATCTCAAGCTTTGATGCTTCCTTAATGACGATGAATACAAGCATCTTGTTGGGAAGGGCACTGGGTGTCCGCCATGTCCCACCTTGTTCCTTTGCCTGAGAGGTTGAAGGCAAGTGGGATTGTTTGAGGCTGAACTTGGCCTTCAGCTCCCCAAACTTGGAACCACCTGCTTCCACTCCAGCAAGCAGTGTGAGTGTAGGATGGCATTGCTTTAATGTTGGTTTGAGCAGAGCGAAGACAAATTAGAGCTTAAAAGATCCCAGATTATTTTCCTCTTGGAAGAGCCACAGCATTTTTTCATAGAAAGAAAAAAAAAAAGCAAGGGACAGTGAAACCATGTGTGTCCTGGAGGCAAGACTGTCCCATGGGCAAGAAATTCTGTGAAGCTTTTCCCTCCATCTCCACAGCCCACTCCAGGGGCCACCTGCCTCCGGCCGATGTTGCCACAAGGCAAGACTGGAGACATGCCACTGCACCCCTCCCCCAGCCCACCCACCTCCATCCTAGCCAGTGCCTAATGTCACCCCCACTGAACATCCCCTTCTTTGGTGCATTTAACTTGAGACCAAAATTGGAATGAGACAAACTCAAAACCTCCCAGAAACGTCCTTCGAGCAGTGTTCCTTAGGAGATAGAAATCTGCCAAATTAACAAGTTGAATCCAACTCCAGTCTCAGCCCTGGGGTCACTGTGCGGTGCCCATGAGATGATGCAAAATGTGAAACAAAGTTGTTTTCTGTTCACAAAGTGCATCTTTAACTGTGCTACCCAGCTCCAAATGCCTTTTAGAACAGAATTTCCCAGGCCCTGAATTTAAAACTGTTCACATGTAACACTCCAAGGGAGTGGGCTCTGGGGGCTCGGGGAAGCTCAAAGTGGGAACTGAAGACGGAGCTCCTCCCAGAGAAGGAGAGAGGACAGATGCAGCTTGGAGGGAAAGCCCTGATCACCACATTCCTCCCAACAGACGTGGGGCTGACCATGGGCACTGGATGAATCCCTGTGACCCACCAATCTGGGGAGGGGACAGCATATCCTGGGGCTGCAGCTGATCCCCATGGAGAGGCCCCTGAAGAGAGCCCCTGCATCCTGAGGTGTACATCTGTTCCTCCAGAGCCCTGGAAAGATGCAGGAACTCAGACACCCCGCCCAGCCCAGAGGGCAGCTGGTTAGTCAATCTCGTTGCCAGCCACGACCCCACAGAGTGATAGGTGGTCCTAAGATGTCGCTGGCTCCACCCTGCTGGCATTGATACTCAGTGGACTTCAGGGTCTTGTTGCAGACTACCTGGGCCGAGATCTCCCCTCAGATTTGAAATGCACGCTGTCAGTTGGGACAGTCCAGGTGGGGGCTGAACATTACTATATCCCATACCCACTAGTCCCAGAGCCGCTGAGATGTCTGCGTTGTGAGATGTCCTCCCCAGAACAGGACAGTACCTTCTGGGCTGGACCCTAAGTCCCCCACCTGGGCCATCCCAGGGCTGAGCCCTTTCAGCCCTTCCCTGAGGACCCTAAGGCCTCACACTATCCCAGCAGCTCATTCTTCCATCCCTGCTCCCTGGAAGCAGGCCCAGAGAGTTCCTCTCTGGGTATCCCAGGGAGAGCAGGCCCAGCCTCCTAGAACACGCAGGCTGGCCCCAGAGGGAGGCGTCCCAGCAGCCTCCCTTTAGTGCTCCAGGGCTCAAGGGGGCTGTCGGGTGGCCCCACTCTGGGGGAGACCAGCTGCCCACAGACAGCCAGTCAGCAGGACTCGTCGTTATCATTCCAGCACTAATTAATTTCCAGCTCATTACATTTCCTGTGGCTAATTTGTGCTCGGAATGATTTGATTAAACTCATCTCTATGCTAATAAATGTGTTTCCCATTTGTTTTAGTGACTGAGGGAAGAAGGTTCGATATTTACATATTTTGAGGTTTATCAGAGAAATCGAAGTGTCTGAATTAATTTCTCTCTGATTTGTAAGTTTGTAAAAAGAATTGTAAGGCTAGACAGCTTCCCCCAGGTGTCTTCCTCCCAGCCTGATGGGATACTCAGGTCCTGCTTGGTGTGGATGTCTCTGTCCTCCGGCGTGGAGTCCCTGCCCCCTGGCATGGGAGTCTCTCCCCATGGTTGGGGTCTCTGTCCCCATATGATGCTCTCTCCCCATAGCCAGTCTCTCTGTCCCTGGTGTGTGGGTCTCTCCCTGTAGTCTGGGTGTCTTCCCCACCAGTGGTGGGTCCCTGCTCCCTGGCATGGAGGACTCTACCTGTGATCTGCAGTCTCTGACCCCAGTGTGGGGATTTCTGCCCCATGTAAGGAGGGTCTCTCCTCGTGATTGGTGTTTCTGTCCCTTGTGAGGTCTCTCCCTGTGGTCAGGGTCTCTGTCCCATGTGAGGGTCTCTGCCTGTGATCTGGGATCTTTGTCCCCATGTGGGGGTCTCTCCCTGTGGTTAAGGTCTCTGTCCCATGTAGGGTCTCTACCTGTGGTTTGGGTCTCTGTCCCCATGTAGGAGTCTTTCCCTGTGGTCGGGGTTTCTGTTCCTATGTGGGGGTCTCTCCCCATGTTCTGGGGTCTCTGTTCCATGTGGGGTCTCTCTCCATGTTCTGGGGTCTCTGTTCCATGTGGGGTCTCTCCCCATGTGCTGGGGTCTCTGTCCCATGTGAGGGTCTCTCCTTGTGGTCGGGGTCTCTGTCCCATGTGGGGGGTCTCTCTGTGATCTGAGGTCTGTGTCCCATGTGGAGGTCTCACCCCATGGTCAGGGTCTCTGTCCCATGTGGGGGTCTCTTCCCGTGGTCAGGGTCTCTGTCTCATGTGGGGTGTCTCCTTGTGGTCAGGTTCTCTGTACCCAGTATGGGGATCTCTCTGCAGGCCTCAGTGGAGAGGCCGCGTCCCCTCCTCTGTTGGGCATGTGCTGCCCATTGTCCCTCCCTGCTGGCCAGTCACCATCTGGGGAAGACAAACCCCAATGCCCACATCGCCCAAGCCTGGGTGGGTCATGGAGCCACTCATTCCCTAAACCAGTCTCATGCCTTTGGCCTCCAAGGAGCAATCACCGACCTCTGTGTGAGTCCTGCACACTGGGACCCAGGGGCTTGGGGGGCACCTTTGCCCACTCCCCTTGCCCCAGCCCCCACTGCCCTGCCCCCTGCACCAGCTTGGTCCTCTGGTCTACCCTGTGGAAAATGAGCTGCAGTGTCCTCATGCCCGCCACACCTGGGAGGAGGACTGAGACGGGGGCTATTGAAAGGTGCCTGACAGATGCCATCTGTACCTGCCCCTGACCTTCCCATGCCTGGCTGGGCCTCTCCCCACTGCCACCTGTCCCTCTCCGACCCAGTTCATGGCCTCAACTCCTGTCCCGCTGCTGACCATCCCAGCCTCCCCTGTTCCTCACCTCCTGGTCTTCCTCTGCCTCCTTCCCATTCCTCCTCCTCTCTCAGTCTCCCCTGGGACCCTCCTGGCCCTCCTGGCTTCACTTTCTGGCCCTTGTTGCCTTGGCCTGGGACAGGCAGGGAGGATCCACTGGCCCAGCTCATCCCACTTTCAATAAGGTTTTTGTGCCCAGTCGCCTTGTAGGCCTGTAGGGGCAGAGGGCAGCAGTGGGTATAGGGCCAGTCTGGCAGGGTGGGGGTTATGGTTGCTCCGGGATCAGGACTAGACTCCTACCTGGAGAGCACTGTGGGCCAGCTACATGCTTGTGGGGGAGCCAGGCTGAGACCTGAATGAACACTCTGCCCGCAGTGGGTGGACACATGGCAGTGGCCACGGTCTCGGGTCTGTGCCAAAGTCCAAGGCCTGGAGCTGCATCCACAGAGGAGCAAGTCCTGCAGAGATGCTGATAAATAAAGGGTACAGGTCCCCACTGCAGCCCCGGTGGGGATCTTCACTGGTGGTGTTCTCATGAGGGGAATTCCACTTTACCAGGAGAGGGTTGGAAGTATATCTAGAAGCCCTTGCTAAAATGGGTAAGTGATGGAGGAGGGGAAAGGTGTGTAGGGGTGGTGCCTGGGTGGGCAGGGCAAGAAGGGATGGGGCCTCTAGGAGACAGGGTTGAGAATGGAGGAGTTGGGAAAGGGTGGGACCTGGATAGGTGGAGCTGGGATGGGGAGGGGACTGGATGGAGCGGGGCATCCCCAGACCAGAGTACATGGGCTCACAGGGTTAGCGCTCAGGTCTGTCCTGGACCAGCCTTCAAGAACACAGTTGGGTGTCAGGGAGTGCCCTTTCTCAGATCATTCTTCAAGGGGGAATGGGCCTTAGGGGCAGATTGCTGCTGACCTCACCAGGCTGAACCCAGCCTTGCCTCAGTCTCTTACACTTCCAGTGTGTTGTGCTCTGAGCCCTGGGATGTGTCCAGATTCCTGTCACCCAGAAGGCCTGGGGCTGGATGGGGCATCCTGTGAGGAAGTCCCTGATTTTCCCCATGGCAGCCTCCACAGAGCCCTTCCACCTGGCCGGGCACCTGTGGACCCTATGCAGCCACCCCGAGCTGGGGACTGAGATGACACCTGCATGCCGGAGCTCTGACCAAGGGACCAGAGCTTACAACGTGAGCCTGAGCAATGTGACTCCTTTACAGATGAGGAAACAGAATGCATAATGGCTCAAAACTCAGCTATTTCATCTTCCCAGTCCCCCAAGACCACACCCTGGTCACAGAGCCATTGTCTGCTACAGAGAACGTGTCCAGGGCCCACACTCTTGCCCCATGTGGGGCCGTTTCCCCTCTGGCCTCCCAGTCCAACTCTAAATCCTCCAGTCTGTTTTACCAGTGGGCTGTGGTAGTTCCCTGCACAGTGCTCCATGGTGAGTTGCCCCCATGTCCAGCCCATGTGCAGGCAGGTAACTGGCTCCCCACCCACACGCTGCACCTGTCCCCTCTCAAAGACAGGACTGGGCACAGGGGACATGGTACCGGAAGTGTTTGTCAGATGTGACATGGAAAGCCAAGTGGCAGAGCCGTGTCAGTCAGCATGGGCTTGTGTCTTTGCTTCCTGAGTGGGAGAATGAACTCTGGGTGCATACAAATGGCCTTGTGCTGATTTCAGAAAGTGCAACAATGGTTATTCAGTTAAGTATTTTGCTTCCTTGAGTGGAGTAGGGAATGGAGATGAACAGCTTAGCCTCCTGGCACTCTGTATTCCAGCTTAAACTCAGCATTGGGACCAACCAGCAGGCCAGAAAACTCAAGCTCCCTTCCCAGGCCAGTGAGTATGGAATTATGCCAGGGCCTCCAGGGCATGTCGACTGCCACCTGCCTGGACCCTAAGTGTCAGGAGAATGTGATGTGTCCACATCATCTTCCCAAGGGCACAAGCAGAGGAAGGATCTCCCTGGGGAGGGGGTTGGGGAAGGGAGGGGAAAGTAGGCAAGCAAAGAAGAGCGGCCGGATCAAGGAAGGTGCCAAGTTCACAAAAAGGTGTTGCTCCTAAAGACACCCAGACAGAACCTCCCTTCATGATTGGGCTGTAGAGGAGGCTGGAAGCTCTTGAGGCTGGCAGGGCAAAGACTGCGACACTGTTGTCAGCACTTTGGGAAGGACACAGCGCCTAGTCCTGGTTGACCCAGCACTGTAGGCAGGAGACAGGTCAGCTTGACCACCCCAGGATGGTGGACACCGGCTGGCTCCTCTCCAGGAGAGCAGGGAGACTGGATGGCCACCATTGGCTTTGTAGCTTGATGAGGATGATGGGCCCAGCCTGCACACTGGCTGTCCTCCGTGGGGCCCCTCATCTCTCTCTGAAAGAGTCCCGAGACACTTCCAAGGAGCTGGAACTACAAGTGCGAGCTACCAAGCCCAGCTAATTTTTTGATTTATTGTAGAGACGAGGTCTCGCCAAGTTATGCAGGCAGTTCTCGAACCCGTGGGCCCAGACAATCCTCTCACCTCAGCCTCCCAAAGTGCAGGGATTATAGGCATGAGCCACTGCACCCGGCCTCTAATTTACTTTTCAAATAAACTATATTTTCTAATCTTAAAAAAAAAGGAAACAGTCCATGGGAGGCCAGCTCTGGAGCCTGGGGTTTCCGTCTGGAGTGGCCTTCCCTCCTGCCTCCACCCAGAAAGACACCCAAGTGTGTGAGAGCCTCAATACACATACGCCTGGTCCTGTCCTCACCAGTTGCCCGCACAGCCTCCTCCTCCCTCCTGCCGGCTCTCAGGCACCTCAGGGCTAGATCTGTTGCTCGGTTGCATATACCTGTCCTTCAGTGCCCCCTTCTCCCGTGGGGCGGAGTCCTTAGTTCCTGGCCTCTTTAAACCTCCTCGGATCACCCCTAGATGATTTGGACAATGAGAGCCCTGTCTTCCCAGGAGGGAAAAGATGATGGAGGGTCTCTGTGCTCCTGCTCCCACCTGGCCTGCTTCTATAGAAATGGTTTGTCTTGCTTTCTTCCTGCACTGAGCATCCAGGGAGCCTTTGTGTCACTGGGCTCCATGAGGCAGGTGGTTGTGTGTGTGGATGCAGTGTCCACACTCCAGAACTAGGGGTGGAGGGTGGGTAGCACCAGCTGCCTCCTGTCCTGGCCACTCTGGGGTGGCAAGTCCTGGGAGGCAGGTGGTCGTGGGGGTGGACATGGTGTCTATACCCCAGAACTGGGGGTGGAAGGTGGGTGATATCACCTGCCTCCCATCCTGGCCACTGCAGACTTCTGCCGTGGCCTTACTGGCATCCTGACCAGGGCTGGGCAGGCAGGGAGGAAGTTGGTAGCCAGCGGAGCTGTCCCTGGTGGATGTTTCCTGTCCATCCCCTCTGCTGGGGTCTGCTCAGTCACACTCCTAGTGGTGATGCTGGGGTTGCCTTTGCTACTATGTTGGATGGGGCTGGGGGCAGGGAGGGAACAAACGAAGAAACACTTGGACATGGGTTGTAGACAGAAGTCCCTGAGCTCAGCCCCTGGCCTGGACTCACCTCTCTTGCCAGGCTGTACACACCAACAACCCGGCTTGAACAGGATCTCAGGGACTGGAGCTTCAGTGGCCACAGATGTGATCAGCGCTTTACAAGGACCTGTGGGTGGTGCCCCCTCCTGTCCCTCCCACCCAAACATCAGACTGGGTGTTCAAGGAATGAGTGAGCAAGTGAATGAATGAATAAGTGAATAAATGAGTAACTTTGTGAATGAATGAGTGAACAAAGGAATGAGGCAATGAATGCATGACTAAATGAGTGAGTGAATGAGTGAATCAATGAGTAGTTTCATGAATGAATGAGTGAACAAAGGAAAGAGAGGACAGGCTGCCACGGGACAGGTCTGACCTCTTGAAGCAAGGGGAGCCAGGCAAGTCCTCCTGTGGCCCCAAGCCTTGCCCATCCACACGGCGACTCTGTTCGAGGCCACCCTCATCCTGCCAGGAACTTCTGGGTCAGCTGAGGTCAAATCACCCACTACTGATGCCTCGAACTCTAGGCACCTTTCCATTCTACATGTCCTGGTCACACTTTTCCCACAAGGTCACATATGCCTGGGATCAAAGCCCTTCCCCCACCCAAAGAATATCCAGGCCCTTGTGCTCCAAAATCGAGACCAAGGGACTTCTGTCTACACCCAAAACAGACAAGATGCCGACCAGGCCGTGCTGGGCAAGTGGGCAGGAGAAGCAGTGGCATCACTGGTGGAGAGGGGGAGCGTCAGGTCTGGGCTAACCTCTTGCTTGACTCTTCAGAACAGC
This sequence comes from Cephalopachus bancanus, assembly GCA_027257055.1. Lineage (NCBI taxonomy): Eukaryota > Metazoa > Chordata > Mammalia > Primates > Tarsiidae > Cephalopachus > Cephalopachus bancanus. The sequence continues at coordinate 3,876,252 of JAPVLO010000007.1, forward strand.
GGATGTTTAATTTGTACAATCTAGCAAGAAAATCTAATTAGCAATGGTCTTGATGACTGGCAGGAGTTATTTCACTCAAAGGAAAAGAAAAGTGCTCAGGGCAGTGGTTGATCCAGGCCCTGGCAATGTTGTATGTCCTGCGAATTGGTCACTGCGCCAGCCCGTGGCAGAGACTGAATAGCTTTGGGGGACCTCTGGACATGGTGGTACAAAGTCTGTGAGTTGGTTGTGATCATGCCTGTGAGGCCTGGGGTCCAAGACGACTTCTGTCCGGGGGCTGCCCATGCCCAGGGTCTTGGAGGACAGTGGGGACAGTATGGTGAACGGGTTCATCCTGTGACCTCCCCCACCCCTTCCTCCTTGGGTCTGACAGGCAGGGCAAGACTTTTCAGGAGCGTGTGCTGCCAGCGTGGCCAGGCTGCCTTAACCCTGTCCATGGTGTTTCCCACGCAGTCGATTACGTGAGAGGAAGGAAGCTCAGGGCAAAGAACCAAACTCAGGCCTCTGTCTCCACAATGGAGAGACTGCCCTTGGGAAGGGAGCGCTGCTGGGAGTGCCTGGCTGCTCACTGCAGGGAGAGGACACCTGGCCTAGGACAGAGCCCAAGGTCCTGAAGAAGGGCCCCAACTCCAACACCGAGGAGCCTGCCTCCACAGACACACAAGACTACCCTGTCAAATTTGAGCCCGCGGACGCTGAGGACCAGCATCCCAGCAATGAGACAATAGCCCAGAGGACAGAGCAATGGGGCCTTAGGTTATAACATAGGAATTCAAGGGATGCCTGCCAATGTGGAAGGCAGGTGTGGCCGAGAGTGAGACTGCGAACGCCGACCTCTTCAGAGACCTAGGACCCCTGTGTGCCAGGCCTAAAGGAGGTGGTAAGACAGCCCGTGAAGCTGCGGGCCTGGTCCCATGCGGACTGCTGCTGTCCTGTCCTGGCACCCCACCTGCCTGCTCGTCGGCCCTTGGCTCAGCTCGTGTCCTCTATTTCTGTCCACTCCCGGCCTCCTCCCGGGAGAAATGCTATTTTAGCATCTGACTCTGAGGACTAGTCAGGACGTTTTTAAGCATGAAAAACAGAGCTAGCTGATGAACAATGGCTTCTAAAATTACTCCAGCTCTGACAGCTTAGGGAGGAAATAAAGCCTTGGCAGAGACACAGAATTTCCTTTCTCTGTTTCTGCTTCAAGCCAACACTGGCCTCGGCGGATTCTCAATGACAGAAACAACCAGACGGCTCCCAGGAGACACCCGTGGTGTTTTTAGTGGCCAGCCGAGGCCCAGGTCAGATGATGTCACCTTTTGGACCCTTGGTGCCCGCAATGTCCATACCCACGCCCAGCACTGTGTCATGGGCTGCCAGTGACCGTGGCACTTTCCACTGAGGGGACACTGTGTCTGCAGGACGGAGGGGAGGCCTCCATCTGTGGCCCAGGCTTAGGGGCGCCACCTCCTCCCACTGCCAGGGTACTGGGAAGCCTGCCTGGGCCCGGCCCTGCTTTTCCAGGATCACGGGCTCCCAACTGAGACTGATTCATGGTCCAGCTCACAGTGTGGCTTTCCCAGGACTGGCTACATTGTGTACCCTGGAAATATCCCTTCCAAATGACTGTTTTAACTCACACTTGCCCATGCCTGTGACTGCTGGCGCTGTCCCACCCTGCGAGGATGGCTCTATGGGCTGTTGGAGAGAGGAAAAAGCCAAGGGACTCGTTTCTAAAACCACACCTGATCAGACGCTGTTTCTGGATAGAACCTGGCAGTGAACGTCTCATGCTGGGCCACCAGGCAGTTCCACGATGGGAAAACCACATGAAAGTAAGTGTTTAAACCATGTCTTGGCTGCTCAAGGAGATGGCCTGGGAGCTGAGAGCACACAGTGAGTTCCCACAAACAGCAGGGTTATAACATGGGGATTCAAGGGACACTGAGACCCAGTGGCCCTGCCCCACGTGCCCAGAAGATGGGATGGGCGCTCTTTCATGTCAGGACAGAGAAGCCTGTCCAACTGTGTATGCCTCTCAGAAAGCAGCTACATCCTGGCAGGAGGCCACGGTGAGCTGAGGGAAGGAGCCCACTTGGAAGCACCCTTGTCTGTGCTGGGTGCCCTGCCTCCAGCTGTGCTAGCTTCCAGAAGCTTCCTGCCTTGACACCCACTCAGAGTGTAGCAGTGACCTCTAGCCCCCTCCCCCAGCTCCTCTTTCCAGCGCCACTCTGCTGTACTGGGCTGGCAGCCTGGGAGGCTGGCTGTCATGGAGTCCCCAGCTCCCGGACAGCACAGACATGCGCCGAGCCCAGGAGGCACAAAGCCCCATGGCCTCCATCCAAATCAGCCTTCAGGCACAAACATCCCAGGCCTCCACCCAAAATAGCCTCCACCTAAAACAGCCTTCAGGCACAAACCTCCGTGGCCTCCACCCAAAACAACCTTTCCCAAGATCTGAGGCTCTCAAGAGGCCCACCCTCAGACACGAATGAGCCCCTTCTGCAGGTCACTGGGGGCCTTGCTGAGGCTGGATGCCAATGCTGTGGGCTCAGCCATCGGCTCTCGGAGCAGCCCACTCCTCTGACGAGCCCTGGGGTGTGCAGCCTGAGCTACTACCTAGAAATAAAGGAGAAAAGTCCTGCAAAAGCATCATGCTGTCGTACTCCACGGTGACTTCCAGAATTCAATACCAAAGGCTTAGGCAACAAAAGAAAAAACAGACACATGGGATTTTGCAAACATTTCACAATTCTGTGCATTAAAAGATAATATCAACAGAACCAAAGGCAGTCCAGTGACAAATGTTTGCCAACCACATAACAAGGGGTTGCTATCCAGAAAATGTAAAGAACTCCTACAGCCCAACAGCAATGCAAAGCCCAGCTCAAAACGGCAGAGTGGACGTTTCTCAAGAGGAGATGCACACATGACCAACAGCTGCATGGCAAGATGGCCAGCCACCAGCCACTCAGGAGACACAGATCAGAGTGACAGTGAGATGCCACTGCACAGTCCCGAGGATAGCTAGGGTCAAAAAGATTTAAAAAAGACACATGTGGAAGAGGATGCAGAGGAATGGGCACCATTGCACCCTGCTGGGGTGGGGGACACAAAATGTGCAGCCACTGTGGAAGACAGAATGGTGTCTCCTCAAAAACAATTAAATGTAAGGCCAGATGAGGTGGCTCATGCCTGCAATCCTAACATTTGGGGAGACTGAGGAAGGAGGATTGCTTGAGCCCAGGAGTTCGAGGCCAGCCTGGGCAACATAACGAGACCTCATCTTTGCAAAAAATAAAAAATAAAAAAATTATTGTGGTGGCGCATGCCTGTAGTCACAGCTACTCAGGAGGCTGAGACAGAAGGATCACCTGAGTCCAGGAGGTCGAGGCCAAAGTGAGCTATGATCAATCCACTGTGCTCCAACCTGGGTGACAGAGTGAGACCCCATTTCAAAACTAGATAAATAAATACACATAGAATCACCATGTGATCCAGCAGTTCTACTTCTGGTGGATACTCAAGACCAGGAAGGCAGAGTCAAAAAGAGATTTGCACGCCACACTCTCAGCAGAGCTACTCGTGACAATAGAATTCTGGAAGCAGCCAGTAGGAATGGACAGGGGCGTGGACCACAGAATGTAGCCAACATGCACAGTGGGAGATGACTCGGCCTTGGGAAGGATGGAGGTGCCGACACTTGCTCTGAGGAGATTGTGCTGAGTGAAGCAAGCCTGGCACAGGGCACATGTTGCAAGGCTCTTCTGGTATGAGGTCGTCAGGTTCAGAAGCAGGGGGGGGGGTGCCTGGCTGGGAGGGGCGGGAGTGGGTGTTCAGTGGGAAGAGGGAAAGTTCTGGAGATGAGGGTGGTGGTGGCCGCACATCACAGGGGTGTCCTTAGTGCCACTGAACTGTGCTTTTGAAAGTGGATAAGATGGTAACTTTATGTACATTTTACCACAACAGACACAATAAAGGAAAGCAAAGTAGAACAGCCCTGGGGACAACCAGCTCCTGGTCACGGTTCCAGCACCAAGGAAGCCTCCGATCACATCCCACAGTGACGGAGCTGGGGTCGGGTGCCTGACTGCGGGAACCCCAAGTCCAAGTCCACCCGCCTGAGTGGCCGGATTAAGGCAGCCTGGGAAGCCATGAGTGACTTCCCCATGTGCTCTGAAATATCCCAGGTGTACTGTGGGCTTGTGCAGTATTCTGGGAATCTAGCTGCTCACATGAGGATGCATCTGTGGGGAGACAGGGCAAGGTGGGCAGATCCAAGGCGCTGGCTCGGGTGGGGTGGACTGCAGGGAGACAGAGTGGGGTCATCAGGGTTCACGATATCCCAATGGGGCTCCATGGGCTTTCTTGTTGTTTGTTTTTTTGGATTATTTCCTTGTCAGGTTGCAGTAAAGGAAACGGAGGGGAGCACTCCCTCCACCCAGGATGGGGTGGCAGCATTGCCAGGATGAGGGGACTCAGTGAGGAAGGGGACCTTCGCTCTCCATGGGAACGTGCTGGAAAGTGCTGGGTACGGCTCTGGGAGGGGGCAGAGGGGAGCAAGGAGGCTCACCCACCCTGGGGGTCACCTCCCCAGCTCTTCCAGGGCCCTTCCTGAACCTGAAGGGGTGGCAGTGTTCCCTCGGCCCCTCCTGTCTTCCTTCCACCCAGCACCCTCCACCCCCACATGGTCACCCCCAGTCACAGTCTCATCCATGTATTTTCTCAACGGGGGTCCTGCACTGACCTACAGGGGGCATCAAGCCCCTGGATGCCCCCTGAGGCCTCAGCAGTGCTACTCTGACCATCCTTGTCATCAAGGTATTGACCTGCCTGGCAGGACTAGACTGCCCCCCTTCCACCTGCCTGCACCCTGCCCCTACCCTGGGCCTGGCCTCTGCTTGGTCATGGAGTTCTCTCAAGGGGCGCTTTCTCCCATAGCTGGGACCCCTCCTCCTAGGGGAACCAAGGTGGGAGGCACAGAGGATCACTCCCACCTCACCGTTTGCCAAGAGGGATAGGGGTTCATCAGAGTCCCAGGGCCAGACAGAAGGGGCCTAGGATGTTCTGAGGTCATTTCCCAGGTGGTCTGTGGAGGGGAGCTTGCAAGGGGGCTAAAGGAGGAGTGAGCAGGAGCAGTCTCCCCTGCATGGGGTGCTTGGCCAAACTGGAGGGGGCTCCAGGTGGAGGAGGGTGCTGGCCAGCCCCGACAGCCCATGATGAACTTAGTGTTTCAATATCCCAATATTGATGTTCCCAGTCAGTGCCAGGAAGTCACTCCTGTCTGAGCTCTCTCAGCTCTGACACGCTCCCTGTCAAGCGCTGTCAGGAACAGCCCCCCTTGTATCATCTGCTGAGGACTCTCAGCCTCTGTCAACTCACCTCAGTGACCCCACTGAGCTTCTGAGGGACCCCTCAAAGGGCAAGGAGCTGAGTGGGGCTCGGACCAGGCTTCTCTCCCCCCAGAGCACAGGTGGGGGCTCACAGTGCTCTGATGAGTGACCCCCCCCCAGTTGGGTAGACCATGGGGGTTCGTCAAGGCTGGAGATGGAGCTGAGAGGTCACAACTCACCCGAGCAGCAGCAGGTCAAGGGGCCTGTGCTCCCTCCTATCCTTCCCAGGGTGCTGTAGGCACAGCCTGGGTTCCCACTGAGTCAGCCCTGGACACTGAAGTCTGAGTCTGTGGATAAGGAAAGAGGCCTTGCGCACTCCCCAGGGGTGACTTGACAGGGATACCTGGTAGGGCACCAATGACGGAGATGACCGCAGGCCCTCAGTGACCAGTCGCTAACCCCTCAGCTAGAGCCTGGGCTGCTGCGGCCACCATCAAGGACATTTGCAGGCAGCACCATGACAGCCTGGCCACCCACGTGAACTGAAGAGCTGGCGCCGGAACCAGGTCAGGGTGAGGCGTCCTGCATCAACACTGTGCAGCACAAGGACCCCAAGGAAGGCATGAGACATGTGACCAGTGTGGCCTGGGACGTGTACATGTCCCGCTGTGTGTGCCAAAGTCACATCCATGTGCCTATTCCCCTGTGTGGAAGAGACCATTTTCTCCTTGAGGAGGCGGGTGCTCCTCCCCCTGAGCTGTGCCTCCCTGCAAGCCCCACACACCCCTGCTGCCTCCCTGGGGCTGGCATTCCCTTTACCTCCCATGGGGAAAGCAGCCCCCATAGGGAGAGGCACTGAACTATCGCGGGCACAAGCCCAGTGCCCATACCTTGTGCCTCTGTGGACAGACATCTCCACTTTCTAGTGCTAGGGCCCAGCCGAGCCTGCTGACCACAGTCTAGTCGCTGCTGGCCAGGAAGGGAGTTCTACTCTGAGGACGAGGCCTTCACACTGAGGGGAGGTGGTAATAGACCCTGCCAGCATGTTTGAGGATGCACACAGAACACATGCACACTCATGCACACACACACGTGCACACAGAGCACAGGTGCATGCACACACGTGCACACTTTCATGCATGCAGCCACTCACACACATCGTGATGTGTGCACCCACACAGTCATGTTCATGTGCACACAGAACATGTGCACACTAAGAACACACAGGCCAGTGCACACAGAGCACAGGTACACACACATAAGTGCACACTCTTGTGCATGCACTCACTCACACATGTGCTGAGATGCACACTCACACAGCCATGGACATGTGCACACAAGGAAATTGCACACACACGTGTGCACACAGAGCAGGGTGCATGTACACACATGCACACTATTGTGCATGCACTCACTCACACGTGTTGACATATGCACTCATACAGCCATGTATATGTGCACACAGGGCAATTGCACACATGCATATGCACACGGAGCACAAGTGCATGCACCCATTCACATATGTTCTTATGTGTGCAACCACCCACACAGCCATGTATATGTGCAGAGCATTCACATGCATGCATATGTACACTTAGCACATATGTGTGTACACACTTGCACACTCTTGTGCATGCACCCACTCATGCATTTGCTGATAAGAACACTCACAGCCATGTGCATGTATATACAGAGCGATTGCAAGCACACATAGATACATAGGGCACAGGTGCATGTACATGCTTGCACACTCTCGTGCATGCACCCACTCACACACTTGCCATTGTGCGCACACACACAGTCATGTACGCGTGCACACAGAGCAATGTACACACACAGCACAAGTATGTGCACCTGTGTGCACACTCTTGTGCATGCACCCACTCACACATGTATTGACATGTACACTTGCACAGATGTGCACTCATGCACATTCAGCATTTGCACACACATGTGTACTCAGAGAGCACTCACCCCTCAGTCTTGAGCCTGTGCTCAAATCGGCTTCCACTCACTCACCTGGTTCTCTGGGCAGGAGGCCAAGGTGTTGTCTAAACCTCCCTTCAGGGAGAGAGGATAGTGAACTCTGTTTCCCAGCCCGTGCCTCAGCTGGACACACAAATTTTTTTTTGAGTTGGAGTCTCACTCTGTCACCCAGGCTGGAGTGCAGTGGCATACTCACGGCCACCCCGGCATCGACATGCTGGGCTCTGGTGATCCTTCCGCCTCAGTCTTCCAAGTAGCCAGAACTACAGGCGTGCACTACCACACCTGGCTAATTTTTGATTTATTGTAGAGATGAGGCTGCCAAGTTGCCAGGGCTGGTCTTGAACCCACTGATCTTGAACCCACTCGTCTCGGCCTCCCGAAGTGCTGGGGTTACAGGCTGAGCCCCCGAGCTTGGTTGGCACACAGATTTTAATGAAGCTTTCCGAGAGCAAGCCGGGCTGTGCCCCAGGGAGACCCCTGGCCCCACCAGCCTTCTTCACAGAGACATGCCCTGTGTGATCACTGGCGGGTTGGCACGGCCTGTCCTCTTCTCTTCCTGCCTGATCTTCTTTTTCACACAATTAATTTCTTGAATTGGAAAGAAGATCACAGAAATATTTTGTCCTCCATGTGGTTAGGATGTCAGATTAACCACAGGGGAGAGGGACTTCAAGAGGCAAATGTTGAGGAGGTGAGGACAAAGGACAGAGCATGCCCAACAGAGGGAGCAAAGCAGACACAGCTCCTGCATCTCAAGCCACTCGGCCCTGCAGTGTCCAGGTCCTCGCCAAGACCAGGAGAACTGGATGCTGCCCCTGAAGAGACCTGAGTGGAGGGGAGGCATTCACTCTGTCTCTGCATATGAGCAAGCATGTGAATGAGTGAGTGTGTGAGTGACTGAGTGATGGGATGTGTGAGTGAATGCATAAACAAATGAGCAAATTAGAGGAGTGTGTTTAAATGAATGAAACAAATAAGTGAGTGACTGTTGTGAATGAGTGAATGAACAACTGAATGAGTGTGTGAATGAATGAGTAAATGAATGAATGAACAAATGAGTGTGTATGTGAATGAATGAATGAGCGAGTGACTGTGTGAATGAATGAGTGAATGAATGCCTGAACAAATGAAAGTGTATGTGAATGAATGAATGAACAAATGAGTGAGTGACTGTGTGTGAATGAGTAAGGAATGACTGAATGCATAGGTGAGAACCTGGGAGTCCAGATGGACTCAAGCCCACCTTGATCCATCAGCAGCTGGGCATAAATGGGTCAGAGACCCCGTCCTTAGAGGCTGCCAACGAGTGGCCACGCACTGGTCACCTCAACTCAGTGGAAGACAAAATGCCCCAGGTGGACTGAAGGCCAGCATTTGTCAGGGAGGTGATGCCCCCACATCCATGTAACCTGCCTGCTGTTCTCCCCCGGGGAACTTTGGGGATTACGGAAATCCCAAAATACCATGTCTTCTTCCAACCCCTCTGTCCCGCCAGCACCCAGCCCTCTGCTGCTCTCTGCTGGCCAGCCTGGCCCACCGCGGCTCCTAGAAGGGGAGGGGCGTGGGACGGAAGGGGACCGCAGGGGTGAATTGGGACGATGTCAGCTCCTGCTTGCATGGCTGAGTTGGTTGCCACGGTGACAGGCTGCTGTGCAGGCCCTCTATAACGCAGGGAGTGTGGCTGTCCTCATTCCACCGGAGCCAAATTCCTCCTGCTCCGCCTTCTCAGTGAAGCCCGCATGATCACAGGGCCCAGGGTAGGGGGAGAGTGTGAGGGGCTGGGCCACCTACTGCCCTGGGGACCCCCGGGGCCCTGCAACCTGACTCTGCTCGGGATGTTATCAGTAGGTCCCTTGTTCCTCACCCAGCCAGGGCCCCAGAATGCTCTTGCAGGTTGTGTTCCCACCTGTGGGATGGTGAGGATACAGGAAGTGGTCCCTGGGGCTGCCCTGCTTAGCTCATGGAGGAGTCCTTGGCTGTAGAGGCTCATGGGGGAGTCCGTGGCTAATGAGACCCAACACAGAAATGAGGCCCCAGCCTAGTGCCTAGCCCTGTCCTGAGGCTGCTGGGGCATGATATCCATCGGGGAGGGACGGCAGCTGACTAGGCCTGGATGGAGCAGACTGAAGGCTGCTGGAAACCAGGGCCAGACCCTCTGCTGAGCCTGCTGGCAGCCCCAAGGCCATGCAGCTCACAGCCTGGGGCGGGGCCCACAGGCATGGGGCCAGATGCTGGCCTTCTGGGGCCACGGGCACCAGACCCATTCCATCCCATGGGGATGGCAGGAGGCCCAAGGAGGCCCCATGCTCAGGGTGCCCACGGGAAGGTCGGAGGATGCCCCCCTCAGGTGGGGATCCCCAGACGTTCCTAGCCCTCCAGCTGTGACTTTCTGTAAACAAACACGAGTCGCTGGTTCTGAATAAAGTTATTTGTCCATGTAAATTAATATATCATATTCTCTCCTGAAACAGAATGGCTGTCTCTGGAGGAATCACGGTAAAAACTGACATAGGGTATAACTGTTCATTTGCATATGCAGATATGTCTAATTATTCAACTCTCGATTAAAGGCTTGTGTGTCAGCAAATGAGACTAATTAGATACATTTATCTATGATAATCAGCTTTTCACAAACAAAATAGATCCCCCTCTGTGTGCAGGGAAGCTGCTGGCCCCAGCCTTTCCCTGTGAGGTACCTCTCAGCAGTGCCACTCCCATGTCCTCCCAGCTACCCTGGCCCTGGGACAGTGAGGGTTGCACCGCCCCCCACCCCGGAGGCGATGCTGAGACCCGAGCTGTCCCTTGTGTGGATCCCACAGAAGAGTCCAGCCCCAGCTGACCACCCTTCCCCTTCTGGCACTGCCACCACCCTCTTGAACTGCATGTAGCCTGAGGACTCAAGGAAGCCCTCCTTCCACAGATCTGCACCTCATCCTGGGCTGTTGTAGGTTCACGCCCTCAAGGTCAAGGTAGACCATCTGGGCCCATGACTCCTGCCAGCTTTTACCCTGGCTGGGTATCTCTGGCCTCAGGCAGGCTGTCTCAACCAGGCCTGACAGCTCTGGGCTCCAGGCTGCCCATGAGGTCTAGTGGAGCTGAGCCTGGTGGCCTGGCCGTGACCTTCCTGATGGTTCCACATACACTGGCTGCCCATGTCACACCACTCCTGCCTCTTCCAGCTCCTGGGGGGTCCAGGCATCCCCTGGCTTGTGGCCATGTCACTTCAGTCTCTGCCCCCATCTCTGCACGGCCTTCTACCCTGTGTCACTGTGTCTGCCTCTGTTCTGTCTCTTACAAGGACACCTGTTGTTAGATTTGGGCCCCACCCTAGTCCACGATGACCTCGTCCTAGGACCCCGGCCCTCAATTCATCTGCAAGATCCTTGTTCCATAGTGGTGGAAGAGCGGTTGGAACCAAGCTGTCTCCAGAACAGTATTGTAATTCTCTAGTTTACTTGCATAGAAATAGCCCAATATTGCAACTATTCTTCCCACTTCTTAATGTAAATTTAGCTATTAGCTATATACACATATGTCTTGATTGGCTATCATAATTGCTTATCATTCCCTGGAACGGGTCTGCAGCAGGTCAGTGCACCAGGAGGGGTGGGACGGGATATGGATGGTAAACGGGGATGAGCCTCTTTGCCCCAGTCCCGGCCCTGCCCCGTGCCTCCTGCCAGCACCCCTCAGAGAAGTCTCTCGCACCCAAGCCCCACATCAGGTTCTGCCCAGACCAAGGCAGCCTCCAGAAGAACTGAGGACCCCCGGGACTGCTTGGGTACCCTCAAAACTTTCTCAGGCAAGGTCCCTGCCACCCATCATCCTCCCATTACCACTCATTTAGCCAGCAGAACTGTAGCTTCTAGAAAGTTCTGTCACATTGTCTCTATGAGTTTGTACTGTAATAGCAATATCCCTGAGACTGGGTAATTTAAAGAACTGAAACTGATTTCTCACGGTTCTGGAGACTGGAGGTCCAAGATCAAGGCTCTGGCAGGAACAGCCACCAGTGAGGGCCACTGTCTGCTTCCAAGATGGTGCGGGGATTGAGGGGAGACAAATGCTGTGTCCTCACGTGGTGGAAGAGATGGAATGAACCGATGAGGCACCCATCCATTCCTGAGGGCGGAGCGCTCATGGCCACTCACCTCCTGAGGGTCCACCTCTTCACACGGTACTCCATTTCAACTTTGGAGGGCCATGGTGTTCGACCCACAGCTCACCAGCTGGAAGTGCTGCCTGCACGAAGGATGACATGGCTAGGACTGGGGAAACGAGGCCTGATTGGTGGATCTAAGACCATGGGTGATGACGCTTGCCCTGGTCTTGTGGATTTTCCCAGATGGGCTGCACTTTCCTACCATGATGCCGTCTCTTGGCAGGGGAGCAGGGGGCTGCTGGGCTTTGTTGTTGGCCTGGGCATGACTCTGTGCTCTGCACGAACAACCTCAGTGAAGAACGGCAGGCAGCACTGGTTTCTAGGGTTGGAGACTGGTTCCTGACACCCAAAGCTGCCCTTCTGCCCACCACACGGTCAGGGTGTGCTGGGCTTGTGTGTCTCATGCATGTGAAAACTCTCAACCACGCCCACATGGCTTCTGTTACTGTCTGAAGCACGTGGTTCTCACTCGCATACATGCATGACCGAAACGCACTTGTGTACCCTCACATGCGCCACCAGTGCCACGGCCAAGTCCGACCTTAACCCAGGGCCTTTCATGCCAAAGCCCCTGCTGTGGCCACATCTCCCAAAACCAGTCCCTAGACCAGGATGGCAAGAGCTTCTAAGGGAGGCAACAGGCCTCTGGGCCACACAGCATCATTCAGGCAGTTAGTCCAGTTCCATGGCAGATGCTGGGGTCTGCAGGGCAGGAAAAGGGAGGGGAAAGAGGAGGAGGGAAAAGACTACTCTCTCAGCAAAGGATGGGACAAGAACGGGGTTTGGTGTCTTTGCAACCAAGATTGGAGTCCAGTGCATGCAACACCACGGCCTGTTCCAGAGCTCTAGGAAATCGTGGGCTGGAGAAAGTAACCCTGTCCTGAAGCTACTCCAGGAGCAGATGTCCTAGTGCGCACGACCACCGGAGCAGCATTTGTGCCCAGCTGAGTGCTTGGGGATTTAACTGTGGCCAAAGTCATAGCCTCTGGGCTGAGAGCCACCTGTCTGCCACCCGAGCCAGGGCTCCCCGCCCGATAATGAGGCAGGTGCACGGTGAACCATCACTGTGCTGGATGCCTGGGGATATAGAGCCACTGGCCTGACCCCACTGAGGCCCTGGAGCCCGGCGCATGTGGGAGGAGCTGAGTGCCACCCGCCAGGGTCGGGCCTGGGTTCAAAATGCCCACTGTCAAGCCTGGCGCTCCCCCTGCCATGCTGTGCAATCAGCTGAGTTTCAATGTTACCCTCAACAAGCTAAACAAATTATCACCTTCTGATACTGCAATCACAAGATTTTTATGTTTTGATGCTAAATCTGGCAAAACTTTAAATTAGGGCAATTAAATAATTAGCCATAGGTCACGACAAGCTAACAAACAACTTCCCTCTTACCCTGACAGTCCCAGGCAGGGGAAGACAATACAGAAAGCAGCTCGTGCGTCACCACGGCCTGGCCCAAGATGGCTGCCTTCCCCAAGCAACGTCATAGTTGTGGGTCACAGCAGCCTGGTGCTCATCGTGGGATCAGAGCTCCAGTGGTCTCCAGAGAAGGAACCCGACTCAGACTTCATCCTGAAGACCCTTGTTCCTTCTGGAAGCCTCTCTGCCACAGGAGCCAGAGTGATGCTGGTGTTGGAAACGGTTGCGGAGAAGCAGGGTGGAGGGACAGGAGATGGCCCTGCCTGGGTTCCGGGTTCCAGAGCCCTGTCATTCCCGCGGTGCCATCTGGATCAGATCGTTCCATTGTCCACAGAAAGGCCCAGAGACACACATCGTAGGCCTGGGATGGCCCGGATTCGGGGAGGAGGCCAGGAAACACCGACTCCCCAGTTCCCTGCCCAGAGGCCGCCAAGAAGTTCCCGCCGTGACAGCCAGCACAGCCCCATTCCCAGAGGTGAGGACACAGGCTAGCACCTCACAACCCACCTGCCTGTGTGCACACATGGGCGAGTGTGTCCTCTCCAGGTGACCTCTGACCCTGCACACATGTCCTGCTCACGAGTATGCTGGGTCCCAAGTGCCAGCCTCTGCCCACCCACCTGGAGGGATCCCACCCTGGTCTGGCCATGGTGGCCATTCCAGGCTTTCCAGGCTTGGTTTCTTTGTTGACGTTTCATTTCTGATGGTAGAATTTTACTCAAACCACAGGATGCCCAGCACAGCTCCTGACACAATATGCAGGCTCACAGGGCTCTGCCTTCATCTTCAGAGCTCTCGACTAAGGCTGATGCAAGTCCACTTGAGTGCCAAGGCCACCCAGCGACGTTGCCTGTCCTACAGAGCCCCTGGCACTCCACTGTGAGCCAGTGACACACTTGTCCAGAGCCAGTGTGGAGCAGTGGGTCTGCGCTTCTCCAGGAAGAAGGCTGGCTCTGCTGGGATGGGCCCTGGATACACCAAGCTCCCCCCCACCCTGCCGTTCCTCACCTTACCCAGCCAGTCCCCTCCCCACCCCCACCCCATCCAGCCCCCTCCCCACCCTCACCCTAGCCACCAGAAGAGGGAAGGGGTGAGGTGTGGGTGAAAGTATTTACTTTGCCTTTTTTCGTGCCAGGGACCAGAATCAAATGCACTGTTTAAAAACCACATTAGCACTTTCCAGCCTGTAGTCCACCACAATTGTGCTGTGATTATTAAACACTTCATAAATAATAATGTGACATTTTCCTATTGGGCATCAGACTAAGTGGCTTCCTTGCAACCTGAGACTCTGGACAAATGAGTTAAATGAAGATGAGCCCCACGGGGTCCCTACCACACTACTGAGGACAGGACTGTCCCCCGGGGTCTCTGCCCCCCTAGTGAAGATGGGACCATTCCTCAGGGTTCCCACATCCCCACTGAAGACAGGACCATCTCCCAGGGTCCCCACATCCCCCCATGAAGACGGGACCATCCTCTGGAGTCCCCACCCCCTCTGGCCCCAGGGACCAGGGTCAAGACTGCCCCACTGAAGCCCAACACAGATGCAGCCCTTCCACCCTCTGGACAGGGAGACGGGGGCCCATCCCCACCCCTGGGAGCTCATCAGCCTCATCCTGCCCCATGGTGTGAGCAGAGCTGTCCCATGAGCCTGCAGCCTCCCAGACACTCCTTGCCCCTCCCAGTGGCCATGACCCAAATTTGAGAGCCCACAGTGGAGATGGTCAATGTCAGAGGAGAGTCAGCAAGAGCCATGCCTCCCAAGTCAGATGTCCTCAGGGGGCTGGACCTCACAGACCCAGGCCCTCAGCTTCTTGGAGCAGCGGAGTAGGGGTAGGGGTCAGTGAGGGGACAGTGGGGGATAATAAAGGGGCAGTAGTTGTGGTGAGGTTTGGGGGGTCATTTTGGATAGATTAGGGGGCCAGGGGGGCCAGGGGGAGCAGTGGAGGGAGCAATGGGGGGGCAGTAGAGGGGTAATATCATCCTGGGCCTTCCCTCATCACCTGTGACCTGAGCCCCTGCCTCTCTCCCCAGTCTCCAGGCCACTGTCCTCCCCAGCCAAGGTTTCCTTTGTTTCAAGAGATGCCCCTGTCCCCTGCAGATGATTCCCTGGGGGCAGTCTCCTCAGACAGTCCCAGCTTGGAGAGAAGGGGCAGTGTGGACCATGAGGAAATTTCCTCGCTGAGGGGGAGAGCTCTGCACACCCCCAGCCCCAGCCCCACACCGCCCCCCATGTCAGAGACAGTGGCGGCCAGAGTAACCTGTTGGGGCTTAACAAGCAGGTGAGGAGCCCACAAAACAGGGATATCGATCACCGTTTGTCAGCACTGAGAATGGTTCCCTGGACACAGACATCACCACTGAAGGCGAGGGAGAGACATGGGGAGGGGCCCACAGCCAGTGGGGAGGCAGAGGCCTCAGAAGTGGAGCCCAGACACAAGGAGGCCAAGGCTCAGTAGCAAATCCACACGGCAACATGAGAATGGAGGAGGAAAAGCCCTCGGGCATCAGAGCAGCTTCCTCCTGGCTCCTCCTCTTGGTCTATGGGTGTCTCTTATCCAGACTGAATGTCAGGTGCACACACACAGGGCGTGACAACTTATTTGCAGAACCACTGAGGTCTCCCAGGTCACTTCCTGCAGCTCCCACGTGACATCATGGCATCCCAGTGCCATGGTCACACCATGTGATCATGCCTCTGCTCCCCTGCGCAACTGGACTCGCCCACATCCCACAGGGCTCCCTGACACTCCTGCTGGGCATGAAGGACAAAGGAACAGCCCCAGATCCTGGTTGTCCCTCTCCTCCCATGTCCTTGTCTCCAGCGCAAATGGCCAGCTCACAGGAATGATGGGGAGGCATGACACGGTGGTCCCTGGCATCTGTGCTTCTGGGAGCAGCGTGGCCTCCCTTCTTCCTCCACATGTGGAATAGGCTCTGGGGCAGGACAAGCGTGGCTCCTTGGGCCACCCACACCAACACGCTCCACACGGACATGCATGCTGACCACATACTGGTTCTGAGCCCCACTGAACTCTCTGCATGGTGTTCATGTGGCATGTGGGCACTGACTGTGGGTGCCATCTCTGCCCTCATGCTCACTCGCACCCACTTGTCCCCTCGGGATTCACATATGAACTTGAGACAAAAGGTGAAACCACTGAGAACTGCAAGGTCGCCATAGCATGGCATCAGGTCTGTGACTCCAGCCTGGTCCTGTGGACACAGCCTTGCCCTGCCACTACATGGATGTTGCCCCCATGAGAAAGAGGTCAGGGAGTAGAGGCAGGCACGCCCAGGTCCTGAGTTCAGCAGCACAGGGATGATGTGGTCACTGGGACTCAAGGAATCCTGGACACACATGGGCACCTACACACATGTGTGTGCACATACCCAGCACCTGAAATCCCACTGCCTTCAGGTCTCTCCCAGGAGCCAGTCCCCACCTCCTCTGGGTCATCCCAAAAAACATGCATGCCAGCCGGGCTCGGTGGCTCAGCCTATAATCCCGCGCCTTTGGGAGGGTGAGGTGAGTGGATTGCCTGAGCCCGCAGGTTCGAGACCCGCCTGGGCAACTTGGCGAGACCTCATCTCTACAATAAATCAAAAACTAACCAGGCGTGGTAGTGTGCACCTGTAGTTCCAGCTACAGGCTGAGGCGAAAGGATTGCCGGAGCCCAGCAGGTCAGGCTGTGGTGGCTGGGAGCAGCCACTGCACTCCAGTCTGGGTGACTGAGTGAGACTCCAACTCAAAAAAAAAACCAAAACATGCATGCCCAGAGAGGGTCCAAGTTCTCCGCCATGCCCAAGCCCACCAAGGTCCCCCGAATCCTGTGTCCAAGGAGGACCCGCAGGGATCTTTTGAGTGGGTGGGAAGGAAGAGGCAACTCAGGACATGCAGGGGAGACCGGCCCTCTTGGGATGCACAGGCAGGCATCTCCAGAAAGTGGTGGGTTCATTTCTTGACCCCGTAGCAGCTACGCTGAGGCTACACATGGCTAGACCGTGTCCACAGCATTTCCCGTTGCTGGAGGAATGGACATTCCATCACCTGCCAGGTGAGTGTGACCAGGTCGGAGGCCTAGAACTGGCTTCACCCTGGAGCCCACTGGGCGGCTGGATGACTGCCCTGGAACTTTCCCCACATCCTTCTCAGTGGGGAAGCACTCCATGCTCCCACCTCCACACTGGCCCCAACTCACATGCCCCTCCCTTCCGCTCATGGGTCACTTCCTGCCAGAGCCCCCCTGGCCCCTGGACAGGTCAGGCCCACAGCCACACTGCAGAGCTGCCATATGGGCACCCGCCACGTCAGGGACCGGTTCCTGCCACTGACGGTCAGTGTAGTCCTGAGATGGGGACCAAGGATGGGTTACGTGGCAGTCAGCAAGCAGCCTGCATGTGGGACACCGGTGCCCATTGAAGTGGGGGTGCCACCTGGGCTGACTTGGGGCTCTTCCCCCACAAGGCCCCTGAAACTTAGGATTAAACCTTAGTGATGGTTGTGAATATTGGGGGGGATGGGCAGCCAGCCCATCTCCTGGGCTTTTCTGGCTCAGGCTTTGCCATCACGGCCCGGTTGAGCCCCATGGTAAATTCCACACTTGGCCTCGCAGGCTGAGAGGACTCACACCTGGCGACAGTATGACGCCTGACCCTGCCTGTCTGCTCAGAGGCAGGCCTGGTTATTTGCAACCTCACCTCAAAAGAATGGAGAACACAGGAAGCCCAGCAGATGTCTCGCAGCCCCCAAGAAGCCTGCATGGTGGTGAGGATGCGGTTGTTTATTTTCTGGTCCAGACTATGAACTATCTACCCATGTGCACCACACCTCTGCTCAGCAGCCTCAGACGGGCCTCCGTGGGCTGGAAGTCAACAGCTGGGTCTATAACCGCGGTCCAGGGAGGCCCCGCCCATGGCAGAGCTCGCTTCATGGGCAGCCCAGGACCAGAGAGCCTGAGTCTTCTATCTTCTCATGGCACATGCGAGGGGCCCATGGGCTCTGCCCTCCCTGGGGAGGCGTGTGGGTGGGAGTGAACTCCTGGGGTCCAGATTCCAGGGAGGGACTTGGACGTGCATGGACACCTGCAAGCTCACGCCCATGGAGATACAAAGGCCTGGGGAATGTGGGACATTTTGGAGCCATTGTGGGAAATACCAACCATGCCTTCAAAGGGCTCCACTGGGGCCTCCCCCTGTTGAACCTCTGGTTTCTGTTGAAGTCAAGGAATGGTGAGAGCCAAGCTCTTAAGGCAGAAGTAACCTCTAAGAGGAGCCCCCCTCACCAACCTCTCCCCCAGGACTGGGAATGGGATTGGTGTGGGGGTGCCACAGTGTGTTATGGAAGAGTGGGGACAGGGGACACCCTGGCCTGGTGACCAGAGACTCCACTCATCCAGGCTGGAGAGAGCACCACGTCCGTCCTGAGACTCCTGGAGTGTGCGTGCCAGCCATGCCAGTACAGCCTCTGTTGCCCTGGTGCACCCAGGCAGGTCATGCCTGCAGAGAGGCTGCAGGAAGCACGGGCACTGGCAATGGCACACCCCAGAGCTGCGGCCCGTCCTGGTGCCCGAGGTTCCCCAGGGAGTGTTGTGGGATCCCACATGGGCCTCAGGGTATCCAGGGGGAAGGAAGGGGGAGTGGGCCAGAGCCAAGGCCCGCTTCTCACATCCTGGCAGGAAAGGCAGGAGAAGAAGAACTGAAACTCTGCTGGAAGATGGGGGAGCTGTCATTTCATGCCACATTATGGCAACCGGACTGAGGGCCCTGAGGGCAGACATGTGTGCGCTGAGGGCCGGCTCTCGCCCCCTGGGCTGCCAGCCTCCCACCAACTGTAACTTGATTGACCAGCAGAATGAGGCGATGGACTGCTTTACTCTGTCTCATGGCACACACACCCTTGCCAGGTTCTACACTCTTCAAATGACCCAGATTGGGGGAGGCCTGTGGGGAGGGATCCAGACATGCACCTGTGCCACGTGAAGTCAGGACACGCAGAAGAACCAGCACAGGCCTCCAAGCAGTGACCACAGCCTTGCAGGGAAAGGTTTGAAAAAGGGTCTGGTGGCCAGCACCTGCGTGGCTGCCCACACACATCTCTGGGTTAGGCACCGGAGCCAGGTTCTAGACCCACACACATGGCCAGTTAGGGATCTGGGTGAGGGCTGGGCCCCATACATCACCGAGTTAGGGATTGGGGTGAGGGCTGGACCCACACACATGGCCAGGTTAGCAGTCAAGGTGAACGTTGGTCCCTGCAACTCACCATCTGACGTGAAGTGGCTGGCCAGATTGATCAGGTGTTGGTTTTAGGTGAACATGTTGAGAGTGCTCTGAAGGGTGCTGTCCACATCCAAAGGTCATGAGTTGTGATCCAAGTCTGTGAAATGTCCAGAGGCTGAGGGAGGGGAGTGGGAGAGCCTGACAAGGGGCACGGGTTTCTTTTGGGGTGACAGAATGTTCTGGAGTGAGCAGTGGCTGCGCAACACTGTGAGTGTGCTGGTCACCATGGGTGGCCTCTGGAATGGTGCCCAGATGGCATGTGGCTCTGCCCACAGAATGCTGTGGCCTCCTAGGGGCTGTTGCATAAGAGCACTGCGTGCCTTGTGTGGGACGGTGAGGGCCCCCCACCAAGTGCCATGGGTGCAAGAGGCCAGCAGGACTCCACGGGTCAGAGCAGCCCCAGACAGCAGGATGTCTGTGCAGTCCTGGCCCCCAAGGCTCACGGGGTGCAATGGCTTTGATGGAGGACAAGATCAAGGCTCCATGCAGGTGCGTCTCCATAGGTGGCCCACTCAGCAGGCATGAATGCCCATATGTACATGCCCTGCTTGGCCTGGACAACCTCGCACAGCAGCTCAGACCCACCTGTCAAGCCTTTCAGGCTGTATGTCCTGTGGAGATGCCAGCAGCCCTGAAGGACAGGCTCCTGCCTGCTGTCTCTGAGGTGGGCACTGCACCGAGACAGGATCACCCTGTATGTGTTGCCAGGGCATGGCCTGCCTGTCAGACATTATGCTCAGGCCCTGTCCCAGGTCCCTGTGCCACAGACAGCATGCCATGGTGGCAGGGCTCATCAGAAGCCCATAGTATGGTAATGGGGTGATGGGTCAAGGTGGGGACCTGGCTCAGGAGACTCTCAGAGTCCCCCCACCAAGTTCACAGATGGGAAGCCATTGCCTGCAGAGCTTCTGAGAGGACTCAGGAGGCAGAGGAGGGCAAGGCCACATGGGTGCATGCTGCCATCGTTCCAGCAGGGGACACATGTGGTGTGTAGGGGCCTGACCTCTCCGAAGCGCAGAGCTCCTGTGTGACCCTGTCTTGGTTCGCTCATTATGGGGTGAGGAGAGACAGGGGTCCATGGTGGGCCCCGAGATCTGGGCCTGGTCCATGTCTAGCAGCTGGTCCTGTTGTGCCTGGTGCCGGCCTCGCAGGCACAGAGCCCCCTGGTCCTTCCTCTGTGGCATCCCAGTCTGGCACCGGCAGGCCTCCTGTGGCCCACCCTGGCCTCCCTGCTACCCAGAGAGCTCTCCTGCTGCCCTTGAATCAGCTGGGGGGCAGGGTGGAGTGGGGTGGGGCAGGACGGGCCCACCTGTCACCTCACACTGCCCCTGCCCCACTCTACCCGCCCCCCCATACCGGCTGCCCTTGGCTTTATCTTGGCTGCTCCAGAGGGCCCAGGACCTGCAGTCTGGCTCCAAAGCTATCAAAGACATGCTCGACCACCATGCTTCTGCCGCGCCCGAAGACTCACCTAGAGTGGGCCACCAGGACACAAACTCAAGGGCTTGCTGCCCCCTGGTAGCCAGAAAGAGAACTGCCTGGAGCAGCTTCTGTGGTCAAGGTGGCATTGCCCTGGGGGGACCAAGTCCCTATCTGGCCCTGGACCCCAGGCCATTCCCAGGCAGTACCATGGGTGAAGCTCACAGGACAGCCCCCTGGGGTGCCCACCTGTTGCCAGACCAAGCCCTACCCATACCCCATGGATGCCCAGGATATGTGACTCCAACAAGAGCTCAGTGGTGCTGGGCCACCCGGGGCGCCTGGGAAGGACATGGGGCCAAGGGCCAGGACAGCTGAGCTGCTCACAGCGAAGGAAGGATGGGGCAGTGCATTACAAGGACAGCCCAGGAGGGGCTGGGGCCTCCAGGAAACACAGGGTAACGGGCATCTGCCAGGTTGAGGGGAACCACACAGTCAAGATGGGCAAGGCCACGAGAGGACTGCAGGGATGAGGCCCCAGAGGCCACACCATGGTGTGGAGAGGGTGGGCATAACCCAGTGAGACAGGAGGGGTGGGTGACTGGCCCTGTGAGCACCCTTGTGTCTTGGGAGGGCAAGTTGGACTCGGGCTTGTTCTACCTTCGATTCTTCTACTTGTGCGGGCACCCAGCGACCCATTCCTGGGGAGCACTTCAAACACTGCATGTTGCTTTCTCCCAGGCTGGGGTATGCATGGCACTTGGTCCATGATGGGTGAGCAGGAGCCACAGCCCTGGACGCTGTCCCCTGGTGAATGCTGAGCACCACCGAGTGCCATATAGTGTCTGTGCCCAACCGTGGCTCTCTCAGTGTCCACATCTGAGGTGGGAGGGGATGATGGCTGCAGGTTGATGCCTCTTCAATGTTGATGCTTCCAGCGTTCGGTAGGTCTACTGGCTTGACTCTGTCATGAGTTCCAGAGCCTCTGTCTCAGTGCAAGTGCAGGAGCAGGGATGCCAGCTGAGGGCTCCCAGCTCCGACTGTGTGTAGCAAACCACCCCAGAACTTGCTGGTTTCACTCGACCACTGCCTTCTCACTGTCGCTTATGACTTGGGGTCCAGAAGTGCAGTGGGCAGGGGCGGGGCCCACCTCTGCTCACATGACCTGGACTGGGCTCCCTGCAGGCTCCACCCTGAGAGAGGTTGGGTCAGAGACCTGAGGCAGATCACCACCACATGCGGGGCTGTGGTGTCTGCAAAGTCACCAACTCTGGGAAGACACCGCATTGACTGCAGTAAAGTGCCCATCAGCGGGTACAGCCTCATGGCCTCAGGACGTCTCCCACCCAGAACCTTAAGGGTGTGAGCTCGGAGGCGGGAGGCAGGCGGAGTCTCTGGAGAATCCACTGGGGGGTGAGGGGACATTTGGACAGCCACAGGGAGGGACACAGGAGGTGCCATGGTGGCAGGTCCCCTCCTTCGGCTCCCTCCTCTCTCCCCATATGCCTACTCCAGATTCCTGAAAGGCTAATTCAAGGGAGGGCTGTGAACAGCTGGTGGACCCTCCAGTCCCCTGTGTCCAGCAGGGGCAGGTAGAGATCAGAGCATTGAGGCAGGAGCTATGGGACCTTCACGCAGTTTGAGCAGGAGCCACCATCTCCATCAGGGCCAGAGGCCAGGACAGGACCCCAGTGACCAGAGTGCACGAGCAGGGCAGCCCGACTCTAGAAGACATGAGTAGGTCAAAAGTAAAGGGATTCAGGAAGCTTTGCCATGCTAACTAGGACTGCAAGAAAGCTGGCAAGGCTCTGCTGAAGAAGACAGGGCTACCTGCAGAGCAGGACACATCAGAGGGGGACATCCGATAATGGTGCAGGGGTTGTTTCTCCAAGAAGACACAACCTCAGTGTCCACACACCTAACAACAGTTCCAAAATGCTGGCGGTTAAAATGGATGAACTTCTGAATATACTGTTATGATTGGAGACTGACACCCTAATCAGAAACAGTTGGATGCATAGGGAGAAACAAGCAATGGCACCATCAGTCAGTTGAGCTAACCCCACAACACAGAACACACACTCTTCCCAAGCTCACACGGAACCTTAACCAAAACATCATATTTGGGGCCACAAATACACCCCAACATTTAAAAGATGAGAAATCCCACAAAATATGCTGTTAATCACAATGAAGTTAAACTTGAAATCAGTAACAGAAAGACAGCAGGGAAGCCCCCCAAATACTTGGGGACTAAACAACACACTTCTAGCTGACACTTGCTTCTTCAAAGAAGTCTCAAGAGAAATTAAAAGATATCTTTAATTAAATGAAACCAAAAATATAACTTACCCAAATTTGCAGGTTCAGTGAGAACAGTGCTTAGAGGGAATTAAAACCATTAAATGCATTTACTAAAAAATTTTTTTAAAAAGATTTAAAACCAACAACCTAAGCTTCTACCTTATGACACTAGACAAAGTAAGCAGAAGAAGAAAATAATAATAAAAATTAGAGCAGAAGTCAACGAGATTGAAAACAGAAAATCAATAGAGAAAAATCATTGATACCGAAAACTGGTTCTTTGAGAAGGTCCATAAAACTGATAAACCTCTAGCCAGGCTAACTAAGAAAGTAGAAAGATACAAATTACTAGTATCAGAGATGAGACCGGGTATAATGGCTCACACCTCTTATTCCCACACTTTGGGAGGCTGAGGCGGGAGGATGACTTGAGGCCGGGAGTTTAAGACCAGCCTGGGCAACATAGCAAGACCTCATCTGACACTGACAGCACCAAGTGCTGGTGGGATGTGAAGCAATAGGGACACTCGTTCACTGCTGGGGGAGGGGGAGGGAAATGCAAGATGGGGTGGACATTTTGAAAGGAGCTTGGCAGCTTATTACAAAACTTAAATAAAGTCTCACCATCCAATCTGGCAGTTGTGCTCCCTGGTATTTACTTGAATTATTTGAAAAGTTATGTGCACACAGATGTTTACAGTCACTTTAGTCACAAATGTCAAAAGTAAATAACAGCTTCTATAGATAAATAGACAAGCCATGTCATAGTCGGACGGTGAAATATTATTCATTGATAAAGAGAAATGAGGACCGGCCAGGAGAAGACATGGAGTAGCCTTACATGAGTGTTGCTAAGGGAAAGAAGCTGACCTGCAGGGCTGTAAGCTGTGTGGAGACAGTAAAGAGATGAGTGTTACCGAGGTCAGGGAGAGAAACAGGTGGAATGCAGAGGACTTCGAGAGCTGAGAATCTAGTCTATGTCATCCCATGATGGGGGTAACTGGACCTTATATGGTTGTCAAAAAAACACAGCACAAAGATGTAAACTATGATCTTCTCTCAGTAACAATGTATCAGTAATATTTTTTAGAGACAGCTCTGTGCCCAGGCTAGAGTACAGTGTTGTGATCACAGCTTACTGCAGCCTCACCCTCCTGGGCTCAGGCTTGGACCGTTGTGCCCAGCTATAACAATGTGTCAACATTGCCTCACCCACTGTAACAATGTACCACACTAACAAGAGGTTAACAATAAGAAGCGTGTGAAGCCGGGCTCGGTGGCTCAGCCTATAATCCCGCGCCTTTGGGACGCTGAGGTGAGTGGATTGCCTGAGCCCGCGGGTTCGAGACCCGCCTGGGCAGCGAGACCTCATCTCTACAATAAATCAAAAAATCAGCTGGGCTATGGTAGCGCCTGCCTGTAATTCCGGCTACTTGGAAGGCTGAGGCGGAAGGATCACCGGAGCCTAGCAGGTCGAGGCTGCGGTGGCCGGGAGCGGCCACTGCACTCCAGGCTGGGCGACAGAGTGAGACTCCAACTCAAAAAAAAAACAAAACAGAAGCGTGTGAGAGGTGAGGGGAGTGTGAGAATTCGTTATACTTTCTGCTCAAGTTTTCTGCAAACAAAAACTGCTCAAAAAGTGAATCTGTTAGTTAAAAACACACACACACACACACACACACACACATCCTCCAGCCGCATCACGGCAAAACTGCTAAAAGCCAAAGAGAAAATACGAAAAGCAGCTAGAGAACCCCAGTTAAAGCTGATCATGCACATTCGATCTGCAAAACCGGAACATGCAAAACTCGACAAGTCTCAGAGAAAGGAGGTGGGGGAGCCTGAGGGTGACAGAAAACATGAAACTAGCATCGACCGCAACACGCAGACCTCACCTGATCCTATCCCTCTTCAAAAACTGGAAAAAATTACATCCTGAGGTGATTAGAAATGAAATACAAATTCTCTGACACCATCACATCTATAGTCACTGCTCAATTTTAGGTGTGATGATGACTTTAAACAACACTTGACACTTTGGGACACATTCTGAAACATTCACAAATAAATGAAGTTATCCCCAGCATTTGCTTTAAGATTATGGTGGCGGGAGGGGGACTTGGGGTACGGCAGGGTAGATGGGCTGTGGCTTGACGGGTTCAGGTGTCATCTGACTATTCCATCTACTTCTCTGTAGACAGAAATTCCCTACAGTAATAATAATAAAAACTGTATTTAGTAACAAGTCAGCAGGGCGTGGTGGCTCATACCTGTAATCTCAGCCTTTGGGAAGCCTCAGTGGGAAGATGGCTCGAGACTCATAGGTTGAGGTTGAAGCTTGGGCGACAAGCAAGACTTTGTCTTAAAAAAAAAAAATAAGGCCAGAGGAAAAAAGCTCAGTCTGATAATGTTTTGAAAGTCTTCTGACTTCTCAGCGGAAACAACAGCAGTCAGGAGACAATGAAATATCTTTAAGATCTAAAAGAAATGAACAAGTGCAGAATTTTATGGCCAGCAAAAATGTCCTTTAAGGATGAAGGAAACATAAAACATTTTCAGAACAAAAATGCAAAAAAGAGTACACACAATTCAAGACAGGAAAACTGTTAAAATTGTAGGACTCTGTGTATCCTGATAACAAAAGATGAACACAAGTCACGTTTGAAGCCTGCAATTTCAAGGGGTCCTCAGAGTGATCCCTATCGCATCCAGGCATTTCTGATGATGGCGAATGACTGCAGGACTTGCTGCTGGGTGAGGCCTCCCGAGTTTTCCTGGCCCACGTCGCACACAGGACCACGCTTCTCAGACTCATCACGCATGCATGCAGGAGTGTCGGAGGCTCTGCAGCATATGCACGCCTCTATTGTCGCTGTCCTTCCACAACGTTCTCAGATTTCAAAGACCACTTCCAAAAGGCCTTGTGCTCCTCGAACAACAACCGTGCTTCCACCATTTTCTTTGACTGTCCTGCTTGTTGCATGGTGACACTGGCATTCATTTGATGAATGCCATCTTTTGAGCAAATGTCGTTGCATACTACACATGGCTACTGTCATTCAATTCAACTTTGAAAAGTCACACATGGCTCACATCCTTAAAATGTATGTGCATTTTTTGGGCACCCCTGGTATAAAGGTGCTTTTCATGCAGAGGGAAAATAACAATGATCAAAGGGTAGAAATTTAAGAAGTTAAGGGCAGAATAAATAAC
Organism: Cephalopachus bancanus; assembly: GCA_027257055.1. NCBI lineage: Eukaryota > Metazoa > Chordata > Mammalia > Primates > Tarsiidae > Cephalopachus > Cephalopachus bancanus. Next base: position 3,902,361 of record JAPVLO010000007.1, read on the forward strand.
CAGTCTGGGCAATGCAGCAAGACCTGGTCTCTACAAAAAACAAACAAAACTAGTTGGGCGTGGTGGTGGCACCCGTGGACCCAGCTACCCAGGAGAATCACTTGAGCCCAGGCTTGCATGTTGGAAGGTCCATCAACAACTGGAATCAGACAACAGGGCACTTCCCACAGGTACCAGGGGGAGAAATGAGAGCATTAAAAGCAGTCAATATTTAAGTGATCTCAGTGAAGGTACAACAGAAAAGAAGAAACAACCCTAAAAGAAAAGGAAATGATTAGTTGATGGAAGATTCTAGCCCGGTACACCAATGACTAACAAATGGGGCCAGGCGATGTGGCTCACACCTGTGATCCTACCTAGCACTTTGGGAGGCAAAGATGGGAGGATCACTTGAGCCCAGGGGTTCAAGACCAGTCAGGACAGCAGAGCGAGACCTTGTCTCTAGAAAAAAAATCAAGAAATTAGTTGGGCGAGAGGACTCACATCTGTAGTTCCAGCTACTTGGGAGGCTGAGGTGGAAGGATCACCTGAGCCCAGGAGATCAAAGATGTGGTAAGCTGTGATCTTGTCCCTGCCCTCCAGCCTGGGGACAGAGTGAGATCCTGACTCAAAATAAACACATAAATAAATAAATGGGAAAATGCCCCCAATTAAAAAACAAACATGGTTTAAAACAATAACCACACAGTTTATTAGGTTATTACTATGCCCTTGGGAGTGGGACTACAGGAATGTCGAAAGTCAGGAGAGAGAAGAACACCATGCAACACCAGCTCCCAGCAGGACGGGGCAGGCACCTGGATCCCAAGCAGACTCATGATGAGTAGTGCTGCTGCTGCCGGAAGGGACACTCATCGCAGGAGCTTCAGCCCATGAAGACACGGTGACTGCTGATCACTGCACTGAGCAATGGGATCTGAGTCCCCAAAGCAGGTGCAGGAGAGGCAGACCCGCAGCCACAGGGGGGCAGTCGCAAGCCCCCAACCCACAGGCGCTGGCGCAGAGGCAGCCCTGACACATGGAAACGCTCTAATCCCACAGTCAGCAAACTGAGCAAATCAGCCACGCCCAGCAGCCATGGCGTCCTGTGGCAAGCACAGAGAATGGGGTACAGGATTACAGGATGCCTAAGAGGAACAGGATAGACACTGTAGGCAATACATGTAAATAGCACACAATTGTGTCATGCTGTCTTTCCATGCAAAACGAACTGTTGGCCGGGCTGACCGCCTGAGGATGGGTTTGGGGTGGGGGTGGGGATGCACAGGTAGGCCCCACAAATCTGCGTGGAGACACGTGTTATGACACGTTTGTAAAGACCCTCAGGATGTGCAGCACAAAGCGGGACCCCACGTGCCCCCCCCCGGATCTGGCTAGCAGGGTGTCAGAGCTCGGTCTTCAGCAATAATAGACATGCCCAACGTGAGCTTCTCAAGATGGAGGCGGGGGGGGCGTGGAGTAGGAATGCTGCGCTCTCTGGTCAACCCTTCCGTGAAGCCGAAATGGCCTCGTAGTGAAGCAGTGTATGAATGTCTCCAGACTGCACACATGCTGGGCCCAAAGTAGGTGACCCCGCTAGCATCATGGGCAATGGCACAGGGTAATCCCGGCATGGTGGGGGTGACTTTGGGGGTGTCCATATCCCCACACTCTGTCAGCTTCTGTCTGTCCTATCCCAGTCACATGGCAGGAGATGCCACTGCACCTTCTCCTTGTCTAGTGGACAGACACATGAAAAACAGGTGTCTGAGCACCACGCACTTGGCTGGGCCAGGCATCGTCCCCTAAGACACACGCAGACACAAATGCACATGGTACACTTTCAAGGCCAGCCGTGGGTGAGAGTGGGGAGGAGCCATCCTAGGAGCCATGTCACTGGTCCCATGGCAAAACGAGAAATGGGTCAGGGAAGTGGGATCCACACACCACATTCACCCAGGACTCGTTTATGGCATGTGGGACTGCTTCCTGCGATGAACCTGCCAAGCATTTCAGAGGAGTTAAAAAGGTCTGTGTCTGGACCTGGGGCTGTGTGTAGAGAGGGGAGGCAAGGCCTAGCCAGGAGGGAGGTTGTCCAGGAGGAAGGCTGTCCTGGGGGAAGCTGTCCAGGGGGGAGGCTCTCCAGGGAGGAGACTGTCCTGGGTGGGGAGGCTGTCCAGGGGGGAGGCTGTCCTGGGCGGAGGCTTCCGGGGGAAGGCTGTCCAGGAGGGAGGTGGGAGGGTCATCAACCCACTGGCTGTGCCTGTGCCTGTCACTGCCCTAGAGGGGAATAGGACCAAGCAGGGCTTGTCGTTGGGGCAGGCAGGGTGTCTCAGAGGCTTCCTGGGGGAGGGGGTGTCTCAAGTGTGGGGATGGCTCCAGTCTGGGCACAGAAGCAGTAGTGGTCTCAGCACTGCCCACCGGGATGCCAGGGTGAGGCAACAGGGCCTTGAGACCCCAGAAGGCTGGAGTGTCAACTCAAGGAGAAGACCGGGCCCTGCAGGCAACCAGGGGTCGCCTGGCCTGTTTAGCAGGAGGAGATGCAGCTGCCCAGGGCCTGACAGGGATGGTGGCCAGGTGACGCAGGCCACCCTTTCCCCTCCCTCCAAGCAAGGCATCCCACTCCAGACAGTGGCCGGGCTGACCCTGGCAGACAGATCCCACAGGGGCCACGTGTGGCCTCCAAGACTTACACCTGAGCATCCACCAGGCAGCACTAAGTCGAGACAGGGAGGCACCTGTGAGTCAGAGCCTGTCTGCGTGTGACTCCCCAAGAGGCCATGGCCATGGCTCAGCTCCTATTAAAACACCCTTTCCTCCTGCAGGGAGGTGAGGCAAGGAAGACCATGTGGCAGACTCCACTCTCACAGAATGTCTAGAGCTGGCCCATCCAGAGGCAGGACGTGGGTTCATGGGTGGGGCAGGGACCAGGTGGGAATAGTGCCAAGGGACCCAAGCCTGAGTGTCAGGGGCAAACAGCCTAGGACCGGACATGGCAACACTGCACAGCCTGTGGACACCCTCAGCCCCTGACCTGGGTCTCCCATGGGGCCCTGGCTCAGGCAGCAGTTCCAACCCCTCCCACAACAAGCCACCTCCTCCCCCCAGGCGCCGGCTGTGGGACATGGGAGCCAGGGATGTGTGTTTGTAAATGTCACGTGATGTGCACATATAAGAGGGAGGCCGTTTGTAAACTGTTGAGTGCCGTATACACATAAACAAGAGGAATGAGCCATCTGTAAACTGTTGGGTGCCATGCACATGTAAGGGGTCACTATCTGGAGCTTCCCCAAATGGCCCAGATAAGACAAAGGGGTCACCTCTCCACCTTTGCTGACCCCAGGGAATGACTCATGAGGTGGTGCTGGAGGGGCTGCAGGACCCCCTTTCCAGCAGGGCTCGGGGCTCAGAGGGTGGCAGTCAGACACGCCCTGATGGAGACCCGAGGAGATGAGCACTGGGGGCACCCAAAGTGAGCTGGCCAGCGGCTCTCCAGGGGAAGGCCTCCACCCTGCCGAGGCAACCCCACCACTGGGCACCCAGAAAACTAGCAGGGGCAGAGTCACCTGGAATCTCAGATCCAGGTCAGCCCAGAGGAATCACCATGCTGCCACCTGTTCTGGGTCAGGAAGGAGACTGATCAGGATGCAGGCTGTCCTGGAATGGAGGCTGCTCTGGGAAGGAGGCTGTCAAGGAGGGAGGCTGTCCAGGTGGGAGACTGTTCTGGGAGAGAGGCTGTCCAGGAGGGAGGCTGTCCAGGAGGGAGGTTGTCCAGAGGGAGGCTGTCCCAGAGGAGGCGATCCTGAGATGGAGGCTGTCCAGTAGGCAGGCTGTCTAGGAGAGAGGCTGTCCCAGCTGCCCTTCACTGCCCCCAGCCTCTTCTCGGGAAACCTGCCGGGAATCAGCCCACACCCAGATGGCAGGGAACGTGCAACCTTACTTGACCTTCCACACCTAGGAAACGTCACAGAAAAGACCTCACTGCCAGGTTAGAACTTAAGCAGAGTGGGAGCATGAGGAGCCCCACATCTGTGCTCCCAGGCACCGTCCAGCCAGTGCCTATGTCTAAGCCCCGCCCCCCACCGTCCGAGGGTCTTTATGTGAACTCACCTCGTGAGGGTGTGATGGCCGCCTGAGTACGGCCCCACCACCATGTCAGGGCTCCCTCAATGTCCCCTGCTCACCAGCAGAGATGAGTCCTCCTCAGGCTGATGCCGTAGGCCCCGGTGGGATCTCCCATGGGTATCCTTCCTCCTGCGGTGTCTCCTGTGGTGTGGAAGGTCTTTGGGCACTGACGGGGGAGCAGGCTAGTCTTCCTGGGTGCTTGGGACACTGCCACAGGCCTGTATCTCTGGGGGGGAGTGGTGGACCTAAGGCTCCCCACAGGTACCACCTCCACTTCCCAAGTAGCCATGGTGCCCTGTGGGCCACCAGCCCACCCCACCACACTCCCTTCCCCAAACAAGACTCCCTGGGAGCCCGTGTGGGCCATGGCACCTGTTGGTCAGCAGACACGTAGGCCAGGACACAGTGGAGGCTGTGGTCACTCGCAGGGCAGCTGTCTCGTGTCACACCACACTGTCCACAGGAGCACAAGGGAGCCACAGGATCAGCACGGCCTTGGATGAATTAGTCGGGGTGGCAGACCCACCCATGGGGGCTGCTGTAGGATCACGTGTGGGAGGAACACACTGCAGACGTGGACACTGAAGCCAGGATGTCAAGACAGCTGCTCCCACCACACCCTCTGCTGTCTTTGCCCACAAGAGGCAGAGAGGCTGGCGGGTGGGTGGGATTGTCGCTAGGACCCCCGCCCCTCAGGTTTCTCCCTCCCTTACCAAGCCAGTCTGCAAAACAGCTCCAGTCGCTCCCCCACCCCGCTCCCACCCCTGCCCCCGCCCCAGATGCTGGGCGGGCCTGAGAAGGCACATTTTTGTCACCCCTCTGATAAACACCGTTTCCAAGCCACCTGGGGCGCAATCTTCCAGAAGGCCAGCAGGTGGCGCAGTTAGACCAGAGAGGCAGCGGCCCGTCCCCTGCCCACTTTGCCTCCAGACCTTTTGGGTCAAGGTGAGCCCTGTTGAAGGGTCCTGATTCACTGGCCCCAGTCCTGGTGCAGGGTGGAGGGGGGAGCGGGGCGGGGCGTGGTTCACATCCCAAGCCCAGACTGGCAGGAGCCGAGGGCTCCAGAGCCTCTGGCCTTAATAGGAAGCCCATGTGGCCCAGGCTGGCTAGCATCCCCTTGGGGGCCTCCAGTGCCCCCGTTCCACATGTCCATGACCAGCATCACGATCAGCCCGGCCTCCCCACCCAGTCCTGCATCCCAGAGCCTCCCTCCATGCCCCACCATCCTCCCTCCATGCCCTGACAGCCTCCCTCCACAGCCCTGCCAGCCTCCCTCCACCATCCCAGAGCCTCCCTCCACACCCGCCAGCCCCACAGCCCAGGCCCCCGCAGCTGCCAGGCCTGAAGGCCCAGAGGAAGTGCCCCGAGCCCGCCTGTAGGGCAGCACTGGAGTGTCTTCCGAAAGCGCTTCCCTAAGGGTGACTCCTGGACGGTGACCACCAGGCTCTACCCAGTCTCCCAACCCAGAGAGGAGCTGTCTTCCCTTCCTGGCTCCACCCCCAGCTCCCTCTCACCTCCACTACCACCGCCACCCTTCCCCAGCTCGCTCACCACCTTTCCCTCCCCCATCTCTCTCCCTCCCCATCTCCCTCCCCATCTCCCTCCCCATCTCCCTTCCCATCTCTCTCTCCCTCCCCTGCTCCCTCCCTCCCCATCCTCCACCCCATCTCCCTCCCCTGCTCTCTCCCTCCCCATCCTCCACCCCATCTCCCTCCCCATCTCTCTCCCAATCTCCCTCCCCTGCTCCCTCCCTCCCCGCTCACCAACCTGGGAGAAAGTTTGCGTCCCGGTCTTCCTACCTGGTTGGATGAAGTGTGTAAGGAGGTAAGGTGGCCCCCTGCTACAGAATCCAGGTGAGGGCCTGAGGGGCGGTAGCCCATGTGGGGCTCGGGGAAAAGCTTCCGCTAGGTTGGCGCGTGCGCGTGAGGGGGGTTTTCGGGGTGGGGAGGCAGGCAGCGAGCCGGTGCCCCCCGCGGTTCTCCCGGCTCAGCAAAAGCCAGGGCTGGAGGGACCCGCGTTGCCCCTCTCCGGCCCTCACACCTCACGGGGCTTCAGTAGGTGTTGGAAACGCCCCCTTCACTCCACCCTCGAGCCTGGGCGCGGGAGGGCGGACAGTGGACACGGCGGCGCCGCGCGGCTGGGCTGGACACGCCGACCCCGGAAGGCCCCGCGCGCCCCGCCGGCTCCGGCCTCGGCGGCGTCGACCCGGCCGTCTGCGCCTCCTGCCCCGGTCCCACGCGACGCCCACGGCTCCGAGGGAAGGACAGGCAGGACGGACTGAGGCAGCCGCCCGGGACCGGCGCGTGTGGTGGCGGCAACCCCCGGGCGCTAGGAGGCGGCCACCCGGGCACCGAGAAGCAAATGGAAGCGCCCCGGGTGCACCGCCCCCACCTCGGCCCCGGGGACCCCCGCGCAGGCAGTCGGTCTGTGGCGCCGGCGGAGCCGGGCTCGGGCGAGGCGGTCGACCGGGCACTTCTGATTGGACGCTGCGAAGTCCCAGCGGCGCCTCCGCGGGTTAAATCCGAAGCCGGGGCGCGTGGAAGCTAGAGCCCGCTCCGGCCAGCCCCAAGAGCCAGCGAAGGCTAGGAGAGAGAGGAGGAGGGAGAGGAGAGGAGAGGAGGGAGAGGAGGAAGAGGAGGAGGGCGGGAGGAAGAGGAGGAAGAGGGAGAGGAGGAGGAAGGAGGAGGAAGAGCGAGGAGAGAAAGAGGAGGAGGGAGAGGGGAAAAGGGGGGGAGGAGGAAGAGGAAGAGAGAGAAGGGGGAGGAAGAGGAGGAGAAGGAGGAGGAGGGAGGGGAGGCGGAGGGGCGGGCCGGGGGCGGGCCGGAGGGGCCAGCGCAGAGGCTCCAGGGCGCAGACAGCGGGCGACGCGCAGAGCCGCGGCGGCGTGGCGACGGCCGGGGCGCGCGAGCTTACGCGCGCGGGCGGCGGGACCATGGCCGAGCTGAAGTCGCTGTCGGGGACGCGTACCTGGCGCTGGGCCTCGCTTACGGGGCGGCCCGGGGTCCCGAGGCGCCCCGCGGCTTCGGCGCGCCGGGTCCGGGCGTCGACCTCCCCGCAGCACCCGCGCCCCGCGCCCGGGCCGAGGCCGAGAGCAGCGGCGAGCAGAGCGGCGACGAGGACGACGCCTTCGAGCGGCGGCGGCGGCGGCGCGGGCCGGGGGGTGCGGGGGGCGCGGCGGACGTGCGGCGGCGGCCCCGGGAGCAGCGCTCGCTGCGGCTGAGCATCAATGCGCGCGAGCGGCGGCGCATGCACGACTTGAACGACGCGCTGGACGGGCTCCGCGCGGTCATCCCGTACGCGCACAGCCCGTCGGTGCGCAAGCTCTCCAAGATCGCCACGCTGCTGCTGGCCAAGAACTACATCCTCATGCAGGCGCAGGCGCTGGATGAGATGCGGCGCCTGGTGGCCTACCTCAACCAGGGCCCGGGCCTGGCCGCGCCCGTGGCCGCCGCGCCGCTGCCGCCTTTCGGCCAGGCCGCTGTGTGCCCGTTCTCTACCGGCTCCGCGCTGAGGCCCTGCCCGGACAAGTGCGCCGCCTTCTCCGGGGCGCCCTCGGCGCTCTGCAAGCACTGCAGCGAGAAGCCGTGACTCGCCGGCCCGCCTCCTCCCCCGCGAGCTTCCTCCCCAGCCGACGCCCCCATGACTTGTCGCCCTGCCGCGACGGGAGAGGCCCGAACAGACCAGCGGTGGGGAGAAGGCGGAACGACGGATACTAGCCAGGGCGTGCAGGGTCCGTGGGGCTCGGGATTGAGCCGGACGCTGAGTCCACACGTGCAGCTGCGGTGCCCACTGGGCGCTCTCCCAACGTCCCCAGGGTGTCATGGGACCATTGTGTCTAGGAACGTTTCAACAGAGACCAGCGGTGTTCCTGCTGCTGGCCCCGAAGAGAAGACCAGCCAGGGTTGGGGCAGGCATGGATCGGACCCTGGACAGGTGGTCCTGCTCTGAGCTGGCCCAGAGCGTGGAGGGCAGGGACAGAATGTGGCCAGGCATGGCCCTCGCCGGGCTGTCCTGGGGCCTCAGTTGCCCACTGGTGCCAAAACACAGGGCTGGCTGGACTGGGCGTTTCTGGGGGCTGGGCGGCACCTTTCACCCCTGCCGGCCCCAGGACTCCCAGACCGAAGCCTAGCATGGGGAGTGCGGGATCCACCCCACAAGGTGTTTGCAAAAAGTTGGACTCCGTTGCAAGAAGGCTCCCCTGCAAGTGGTTTCCTGCCTTTCCAAGTTGGAGTTTGTTCCATTTATTTTCTTGCCTGCCTAGAGGCAGGGGAAGTGGATGCCATCATTGGCTGCCTCAAAGTCTGCGGATGTGTCCCCTAAACAACCCAAAGCCCCCAGATGCCCCCCCTAGACTCGTGTACTGCAGTGGAGCCAGATGAGAGCGCCTTGGCTCCCTCGGTCTGAGGGGCTGCATGGAGGAGGGGTCCTCATGGGGGTATCCCCGCTTGAGCCTGGAAGGTCAAGGGATTGTGCTGGTCTAACCATGGTGACCAGCAAAGCCCCTCCCCACCAACCCCACGCGCTTCTGAGGGAGGAAGCTGGGCCTCAGGTGAGTAGCTGCAGTGGCCATATTCTGCCGAGTGTGATCCGAGATGGGGTGTCTCTCTCAACATCCCTATAATGATGTGTTCTTTCATTTATGTCTGGTGGTGTTCAGAATTCGGTCATCTTCTGAGGACAGTCACGACTAGCTGGGCCGGCCACCCCTGGTGGGGGGGGACCAAGCTCCCTCCTGGTGCTCAGAGTGGTTGGCCCGGGGTGGACCTCCTTAACCCAATTTCCATCCTTGGTTAACTCCAGGGGGAGGCCCCACCCTGGAAGCACCGTCTGTAGTGCTTAGCTTTAATTAATCCATTCCAAAAGAGTCTTTTGTGTTTGCAAAATGAGGTGTGTGATTATTCATAAAGACAGTGCTTAACTGGTTCTCACTCATTTCCATTTTTATTTCTTCATTGTCTTTTCTCCCTAACAGACTAGTTAATCAGTTTTGCACATTCAAAGCTGAGTGTTGGGGACTTTTTCAAATTCCTTTTAGATAAGGTTTGGGCAGGAAAGCTGGGGGCAGTGTTGTCTTCCGGGGTCATTTTAAAGCGATTCTAAGTCAACTTTAAAAGTACTTGCCAGGACTTGAAATGGGATTGCTCATTCTTTAAAATCATTTGGTACACAATTTGCAATCAGAATAAAGTATTTGTTTTCAAGTTATCTTACAAAGATAATATGATTAGATTTTAATATCAAATTAAATAGAATTCGTTTGTGACTGGATTCATCTTTTTTTTTTTTTTTTTTTTTTTTGAGGCCGAGTCTCACTCTATCGCCCAGGCTGCAGTGCAGTGGCACGCTCACAGTCACCGCAGCCTCGACCTGCTGGGCTCAGGCAATCCTTCTGCCTCAGCTTCCTAGGTAGCTGGAACTATAGGTGTGCACCACCACACCTGACTAATTTTTTGATTTATTGTAGAAATGAGGTCTCACCATGTTGTCTAGGCTGGTCTCAAATCCCTGGGCTCAGGCAATTCTCTAACCTCCACCTCCCAAAGTGTGGAATTACAGGCGTGAGCCACTGCACCCAGCTGGATTCATTGTAATTTCAGTTTCCAGGTAATTATGTCAAGTTAGGCCATACACTTCTATACCAGAATTAACAAGCCTCTGAAATGCTGAAACAGACCTGTAATATGAGAGATAAATCATAAGATTTTTTTTTTTGAGTTGGAGTCTCACTCTGTCGCCCAGACTGGAGTGCAGTGGCAGCTCCCGGCCACCGCAGCCTCGCCTGCTGGGCTCCGGCGATCCTTCCACCTCAGCCTTCCGAGTAGCTGGAATTACAGGCATGCGCTAACACGCCCGGCTGATTTTTTGATTTATTGTAGAGATGAGGTCTCGCTGCCCAGGCGGGTCTCGAACCCGCGGGCTCGGGCAATCCACTCACCTCAGCCTCCCAAAGGCGTGGGATTACAGGCTGAGCCACCGAGCCCGGCTCAAATCATAAGATATTTGAAGCTTATTATTCCAATTTCAAATCTATGAAGTCATAAGAAAAAGAGAATGGAAACTATCTCTCTTCTCCCCTCAGGGTGAAAAACAACTTTTAAAAAGAACCATCATGCTCATCAGAAATTCTCCAATAACTTAGTTTAAACAGAAGTTCAAGGTGCACATGGACAATTTTCTGAATTGCAGAGCTGCTTACCCACCGTTTTCCAAAATGTCAGCACGCCCGTCACAGGGGTTGAGTAGAGTCCGCATCTTGGAGAGAAACTAGGTGGCTTTCTCAGCAGCAGCTCCCTCAACATAAATATCACAGGGCCTACCCCAAGCTTGCACAGAAGCCTCCCCTACCTAGACTGCTGTCTGTGGCCTCATACCCAGGTCTGGCTGTCAGCAAAGCACAACCCACAAAGGCTGTCTGGCGCAGACCCATGGCTCTCCAAAGACTTCTGAGCATCTGGTGGTCTTTCCTCCAAGGGTCTTACTCCTACAGGTGTAAAGATCACCACAGCACCCCCAGAAGGGCTTCCCATCACCCGTGTGACTGTGAGCCAGTGTCTTCAGACCCTGTCCAAGGAACTAGATGGGAAAGGTCTTTGCTTGGCACTCAGGTTGGAACCACCTTTCAAGGTGCTTGTTTTAGATCCTCTTAGCTAGGAATGTTCAGCTGTGGGGGTATAGGGTAGTGTCCCCCAAACAGAGAGACACTGCCCTATGGACCAGCACTACCCCATGTAGAGAGTGTGTCGACCGTGTGGAGAGTGTCACGTCTTCTCATGGCCACATGCAAACGTAGAGAGAAGAGGGTGGAGGGAGTGTCCTTAATAACTTGTGTTTATCCCAACGTATCCAAAATGTCATCATTTCAACATATGATCAAGATGCTAAATGAAGCCGCGCTTGGTGGCTCAGCCTGTAATCCCGCGCCTTTGGGAGGCTGAGGTGAGTGGACTGCCTGAACCCGCAGGTTCAAGACCCGCCTGGGCAACTTGAAGAGACCTCATCTCTACAATAAATCAAAAAATTAGCCAGGCGTGGTAGCGTGCGCCTGTAGTTCCAGCTACTTGGAAGGCTGAGGCGGAGGGATCGCCGGAGCCCAGCGGGTTGAGGCTGCGGTGGCCGGGAGCGGCCACTGCACTCCAGTCTGGGCGACAGAGTGAGACTCCAACTCAAAAAAAAAAAAAGATGCTAAATGATTCGTGAGATGGTTTACTTTGTTTTTGGTACTTAAGTCTTCAAGCCCGGCATGTGTCTCGCACATAAGATCCAGCTCAGTGCTGACCAGAGCTGACATTTCAACACACCACAACCATATGTGACTCAAGGCAGCCCTAGCCGGTGAAGTGCCTGGGCTCTTTGTTTCTTTCCCTTTGTTTATTAATAGCTAGATATGTCCACTAACACAGGAATCCGCACTTGACAGAGAGGAAATAGCCACCTCATTCCTCTTCCTGTCTTGATTCACTGAGTCTCCCGAGTGCCTTAGCTGGGCTGAGGCCAGTGGCAGGGGAGGGGGTGGCTGTGTGCCACCGAGTCACTGGGTCCATGTGCCCTCAAGCCTCACGATGGCCAACCACACCCAAGCCTGGTAACCACTGGGAGACAGCAGATAGAGTGAAGCCCAGGTCTTCCTTCCTTCCCAAGGGCTTAGTCTGGGAGCTGTGCTGCCTTCTTCCTCTGTGAATCCACAGATAAAGGTCTGGGCCCTGCTGGCTGCTGCTTGAACTACTCGCAGATCAAGACCCATTCAGAGGAGAGTTGGGAGCCCCTGCTGGGCCTCTCTTTGGAAAGGGGTCCTTTCTGAGGCCTGGCTTATGGGGGCTGAAACAGGCTTCTCCAAACCTAATGCTTTTGTAAGTGTCCCTTGCTGGGCTCAGGCCCTTTTGGGTTGCCTAGCCTGCGGCCGGGGGAGGGGGGGCGACTCCTATCCAGATTCACTGACTGCTGTGTCCACACACTGGGGAAGGTGGGTGGGTCCAAGCTTCCTGTGGACCCACCCACCTTCCCCAGTGCCCTCTAGCTTGCCAGGTGGAAATAGAAGCCCAAACAGGTCAGAATGCATAGGTGGGCCCCTTTCTTTCCTATAAAGCACTCAGACGGCAAACATGTTTCTCCTGCTCCTTTGTACAGGTTGGCGTGCGGTTACTTTGTGGTCGGTGGAACCGGGATGGGGCGGCCTCCTGCTATTTCCCTCCAGGAAACCAAATGGTGTGATGGGACCTCCCTGCCTCACTGGCTGACACTGCGGGGACCTTCCTGCCTCCCCGGCCATCGCCATGGGTACCTCCCCGCTGGCACTGTGGACACCTCCCCGGCTGGCACCATGGGGACCTCCCTGTGTCCCCGGCTGGCATTGTGGCTCAAGCGTTGGTTCCAGTGGTGCCCACAATACTTTACAAAGATCTTTGCTTTCTCCAATTAGGACAGTCACTCTCCTAAAACAGCATCCTTGACTTTCAGCAACAAGTAACAGGTGCCCAGACTCTGAGGGCAGAACTACTCCAAACCCGGAGCCCCACTGCATCTGTCCAGCCCATGCAGGCCCATGGCAGGCTCCGAGTCAGGCACACAACTTCCCATGGCTCCATGTGGTTGTCAATCTCATCCCAAAGATGGACTTTTTCTTTTTGCTTATGCAGAGCCTACAAGGGTCACTGGGGACTTTGCTTTTCCTTATGACTGATCAGTGACCATCCCAGCACAGACACTTGCTTTGCCAAACACGCATGTGTTTCCCTTGCAGGCTGGGGACAGGAGAAGAGGTGCCTCTTTCTAAGGGACAAACGCCATCCTTCCTCCCCCAGAGCCACCACTTCACCGTCATCTCTGAAAGGCCTGGACACATGAAGCTGGGCTCCTAAACCCTGGTTAATCCAGCAGAGAATGATTACAGCAATTTTATAATGTGAGTTTATTTGTGATCTGTTGTAGTCTGTAATCGCTTTTGGCATCTCATTTAAGAGATGGACAAAGGGATTTGTGGTGTATTAAATCATTTCTCTGTCAATTACCTCTTTGAACGGATAACCTTGGATCCTGTGTTCAATACCCAGCCAAAGTCTGTTTCATAAAATGAGAAAGTTAATACACATTTGCAAATTTAACCTCATAGGAACAAAACGCATGTTGCCCAGATGCAGAAAGGTTCAAACCATCAGCAAAGTCACCTTGGATGTGAGTGTTTTCCTTGCTGTAAAAAGTGATTTATGTTGGGTGTTTCCGGTCTGAAGCGCCCGAGGCGTATTTACTCAGATAAACGGATGAACGCTGATTTCTGGCTGCTCACTGAGTGGGAACACAGTTGGGATCCTTCAGGAGGGTGATGGGGAACCTGTGTGAGGGTCAACTGTGGATGGGGTCTGTGTGAGCTGGCGCCACCCTCTCTTGGGCTGGTCCCTTCCTGACAGTGTCAGTGCCATCGAGGCACCCATGGGCACCCCAAGAGGCAGCCATGCCATACTCAGATGTAGAGACAGACACAGGCCTCCATGGCTCTGTGTTTCTGGGAGTCAGACACAGTGCGACAGTGTGGGGGGCCTGCCCACAGCTTCTGTTCCTGATACACAGGGCCACCTGGACACCGCCCCACCTGGGGCCACCGGGACAGGAGTGAGGTCTGACTCGGCCATGCTGAGATGTCTGAGCCTCCTTGCCTCCAGCTCAGTGTCTGAAGCAATAAACCCGCAGCCCATTGCTCTCCCAGGATCCCCTGATGTGGCCTGGCTTGAGGCCAACTCCACCCACTGTCCACATGGATGGCCCTCACTCTCTGATAAGGCTTCAACCGGCTGGTCTGAATATCTGGCTGAAATCCCCAAACCAAAAACAGAACACGCAGTGCACTCTGATGGCCCAAGGCATTGGGCGTGTCTCTGTCCCATCATCCAAGGTCTCTGCCGTGGCATCAGAGCCATGTGCCCCCATCCCAGTACTTTCTGACCACAGAAGGCACCGAGCTAACAAGACCCCTGGAGACAAATGGTCTCTGTGTTTCCGCATGGGAACAAAACCATTTCTCACGGCCAGGACAGCATGTGGTCATCCCCAGCCTGCGGCTGCCCAGGAATGGAGGAGCTGCGGCCACAGTGTAACCAGGATCAGAAATGGCCGCAGAAGGGGCACTGTGTGGGCGGTCACCTGGAGTCCTGTGTGTGTGCACATGTGTGTGGGCAAGTGTGTGTGCACGTGTGTGTGTGTGTGTGTGGTTTTGTGCAGAGTGGCCAGGATGCCCTCCACAAAGTGCAAGCTGGCCAGGGACCTGTCCCTCGGGAGTGGTCCATGAGTGAACACACCATGAGCTTTAATGGGACTCAGACACCCACTGCCCATGAGTCAGTCTGCACAGGCCAAGCTCACTCTCCTCCGGATTCCACATGAGCTGGCTAAACAGAACTATCCACTGCAGGGTCGCTGCCTCCCCTGGGCTCTTTGGAGAGGCCTTCATCTGCTGTTTCATCCAAAAGGAGCACCTTCTCCTATGCCAGGCCTGACTCAGCACGGCCTGGAGGGGCCTGTGCTGGGCACACACCCCCAACTCCCCCCCCCACCCCCACCCCACGCTCTCAGGCTCCCCCACCTCTTCCTCCTCCTGCTCCTTCTCCTCTTTCAATGCCCTCCCCCCCAGCTCCTGGGGAAGAAAAGGTTCTGACACACCCCTCCCCTCCAGGCTTCCTGCCCACCTGCATGTTCTGTGAAATATCCCAGGTGTGTGGTGGGGTCTTCCTCTGCTCAACTGCCTGGCTGGGGTGCCACTGGCATCCGGCTCAAGAAGGCCTGGTGGATCTGGGAGGGAGAGACCCGCCCCTGGGGTATGACCCAATGTCTGTGGTTGTCAGTCCAGCCTCAGCCCAGTGGATGTGGGGTGGGAACAAGGCTGGGGCAGTGGAGTCGCTCTGCCCAAAGGTCACCCCAGTTTGCGTGTGCGCACGTAGTGTGGTATTGTGCACGTGTGTGCATGTGTATACACGTGTACACATGTGTATACACGTGTGAATGTGTTTGTGTGGTGTGTGTGTGTGCCTATGTGGTGTGGTGGGGCTGCACACTTTCCCCAGTAGTGCCAGGGTCCCCACCCCCATCCTGATGCAGAGCAAACTGTGTCCCATCTCCCACCCTGCCGGCTCTAGGAGTTCTCCGGGTCCTCCTTCCCTCCCCTCAGCATCCCTGCCGCCTCATCCTCCCACCCCCACCGGCTCTGACAGGTCTTTGGGTTCTTCTTCCCTTCCTGCCCAGTTTTCTTGTGTGTTTCACCACAGTTGACGGGGATCCACGTCCCAGTTTCCTGGGATACCAGCCATCCAGTGTTGGGACCTGAGTACCAGGTACTCGGGTGTGCATGGGAGGATGAGGACAGCCTCAGACCCTCCCAGGAGGAGCTGGAGTGCCCAGGACCAGTAAACCAATATTGGGCCATGGCTCCCCTCCAGCCTGTCCTCCTCATGCTGTCCCTCCAGCCTGGGGCTCCAGCTGTGACTCTGGCAGGGGTCCCGCCTGCTCAGAGGACATCGGGGCCAGAGAAGTGAAGCCATATCTGACTAAGAAGTGGATGGGGAGCCAAAGAGGACAGGGAGGAGGGTGCGTCCGAGGAAAACGGCGCTTGTTGTCTGGGTAGGGTTGTTCAGCCATGGCCCCCTCTCAAGTTTCACGCCCCAAGGAGGGAAACCCAGAATGGGACAGAGTCACAGCAGGATCAGGGCAGGGAGGACCAGAGTTGTGGAGGATGGTTCTCCCCGAAGCCAAGGATACTCACAGCCAGTGAGCCCAGGGTGCACATGGCTCTGGCCCTCATAAGAGCCTTTTGAAACTGAACATTTCTTCAGAGGGGAAACTGAGGCTCAGGAGGGAAGGGCATTTTTCCACAAGCAACAGAGCTCAGACTGCAAACTCCGGCCGGCTGTACCCCGATGCCACAGCAGCATCCATGGTGTGCATCATCCCAAGATCAAAGGGGAACATGTGACCACGGCCCAGGGGAAACAGGATGTGGGCCAGGAAAGACATGGGAGCCTCCATGGGGCAGGGTCCTCTCTGTGTGGTGTCCTGAAAGTGGGGCATCCCTTTTGTGCAGCCCTGGAGGCAACAGGGCCAGTGCAAGGTGCCATCCGCCTGGCTGGGTCCGCTCTCCATCAGGAGCAGGAACAGCCAAATGTGCCCTCAGTCAGGGCTGACTCTGCAGAGAGGGGTCCGGGATCAGAGGGAATCCATTTCCTGAGCTGCGGTCACTTTTTGGGTCTGATATTTCACCCTCAGATGCCTCGCCAGCCTGGTCTTCCCAGCACCTCCCCCCACGCTTGGCCTCAGGGTCCATCGGATTTGACAAGAGGCAGAAGGTCTTCAGTGTAGGGTGAGGGGCCCACAAGGTGTAAGGGCTGTACCCCATGAGCACCCTTGGGCAAGGCTGCTCTGCTTTCTGCTTAATTCAGTGGGTCTAAAAGACCTCTGGGAGGGCCGTCTCTAGCCCACATGACACAGGGGTTGTTAGCATTGTGTAGGGACATGGTTGTACTGACAAGGGAGGGGAGGACACACCCTCGAGAGTGACCCCACGTGTCGCTTTCAATAACAACTCTCACACGATTCTTCTGCAAGCTGCTTTAATCCCAGGTTACTACATCGTTCTTCTTCAGCTTCAGCTTCAGCTGTTTGTTTCTCTTTCCCGTGACCTTAAATCTAGTATCTCTGCCAATCAATTAAGGTAACGCGGCACACACCGATAGGCCTGCGAGAGAGGAATGTATGCTAACATCCTCCAGCTGCCTAATTAGGGCTTGTTTTGTCTTGAGGTCTGGCCGCTTCGGGCGCCATGTTAGGGCGGAGGCGCTCCACAGCTCCCCCTTTATTTGTTTTGGCAGGAGAGGGTAGTGGTCACAGCCCCCATATAACAAGGACCATGTAAGACAGTCTATCTCGCGCGTGTAATCACCAGATCGACTGCCCACCTGTCCGACACCGATTTTCTGGGGATGGGAGAGGCGGTGTCAACACATATGCAGCTGGACATGCCCTCCACGGGATAACTCCTCCTGGGCCCCCGTGTGCAGTACTATTCTCACATCCTGCCCTGTTCTTATTGCCCTAACGCGGCAACCCAGACCTGAGGGGATTGATCCACCTCCATGGCAGCAAAGGCCTGCGCTAGTAGAGCACGGTCACGTGCATTGCGTTGATGCATACGGCAGAGACAATAGAGGCACAGGACACAACAAGAGAATAACAAAAAGGCCATTGAACCCATTCCCGCCCACTCTTTAAGATGGTATGCCGCCTGGGCGATCCAGGAGGCCAAGGTTTGAGCGACTACTGGATCTACTCTGATGGAGTTGACACTGATGATTTCACGACGTAGAGCCTCCGTCAGGTTGTCGAACTCTTGGGACCAATTACCTAAAAGATGGAGGGAAAGCTCTCGAGAGAGGTTAGCAGCAATAGTCATATTGTGGTATGGGATGCCGGTTACGCATAAAGCAATAGTGTGCCATTCACACCCTATTTGCACCATGCGCCAGAGAATGTCTACTTGTTCTTAGGAGAGTTTTAAGAGCCTGAAAAAGCGGGTGAGAGGAAGTAGTGCCCATGTTAGCAAAAAGGGGATCACCTCTACACCGAGGGCCCTTTTAGATCGCCTCTTTACCGAGGACCTTCCCAAATGGCCTCTTTACCGAGGACCTTCCCAAATCGCCTCTTTGCCGAGGACCTTCCCAAATCGCCTCTTTGCCGAGGACCTTCCCAAATCGCCTCTTTGCCGAGGACCTTCCCAAATCGCCTCTTTGCCGAGGACCTTCCCAAATCGCCTCTTTGCCGAGGACCTTCCCAAATCGCCTCTTTGCCGAGGACCTTCCCAAATCGCCTCTTTACCGAGGACCTTCTTAAATCGCCTCTTTACCGAGGACCTTCCCAAATCGCCTCTTTACCGAGGACCTTCCCAAATCGCCTCTTTACTGAGGACCTTCTTAAATCGCCTCTTTACCGAGGACCTTTCTAGTTTTTTCCCTCCCTTGTGGGATCTACATACCAGTCGACTGCCCTGAGCAGCTGCAGTTCTGAATCCAAGGATTTCGGCTTCTTCGAGTTCCCCGTACGGGCCACCACTTGTCGCTTTCAATAACGACTCTCACACGATTCTTCTGCAAGCTGCTTTAATCCCAGGTTACTACATCGTTCTTCTTCAGCTTCTGCTTCAGCTGTTTGTTTCTCTTCCCCGTGACCTTAACTCTAGTATCTCTGCCAATCAATTAAGGTAACGCGGCACACACCGATAGGCCTGCGAGAGAGGAATGTATGCTAACATCCTCCAGCTGCCTAATTAGGGCTTGTTTTGTCTTGAGGTCTGGCCGCTTCGGGCGCCATGTTAGGGCAGAGGCGCTCCACACCCACGACTCCTGCAGCCTGCTAAGCATGCCATGTAAGGGACATTCACCTTCCAAACTGCTGGCGTCCCCCATCATAGAGTAGTCTGAGGATTAATAACACTAACACGATGAAGTAATAGGCACGGGGCCTGGGTGTGCTGGACAGGGAGGCCACTCCAGGGCCCGCAGGCTGAGGGTGATGTCAGGCCTGGTGACCCAACACCACGCCCGCTCCTCAGCGGACTCCTGCCAGCCATCTGGCTGGAGTGTCTGCACATGGGGCCTGGACTCCAGGCTTCCCCAACCCCTGCCACCTGTCCCCTCCTCTGGGAGTGACAGTGATGGAGGGTCAGATGGGTGTCCACGAACTTAAGGCCCCTAGTCAGTATCGGTTGCTGTCCTGCGGCCATGGCAGCCTCCAGCCAGCCCAGAGTCAAGTGGCTCTGCATGCTGTTGGTGACATGGACACCTTGGCTCTTTGCTGAACACCAGCAGCTGGGGAGGGGCAGGTGCAGCCCTGGCTGAAGGGACAACTGAGATCAATAAGAACAAGGGTCATTTGTGAGTGGCATCTACAGTGGAAGAACTGAGAGTCGACCCTTCTGAGGGGGCGGTTCAGTCTTCCACAGAAGGATTTTTTTTATTCTAATAAAATATACATCACACAAAACTTACCCTCTGCACCATTTTTTTTTTTGAGTTGTCATCTCGCCCTGTTACACCGACTGGAGTACAGTGGCACAATCATGAGCTCTGCTAATTCTCCTTCCTCAGCCTCCCAAATAGCTGGTATTACAGGTGTGCACCACCATGCCTGGCTAATTTTTTATTTTTTATTTTTTGTAGAGACAAGGTCTTGCTATGTTTCCTAGCCTGGTCTCGAACTCCTGGGCTTAAGCAATCCTCCCACCTCAGCCTCCTAGAGTGCTGAGATTACAGGTGTGAGCCATGGCATCCAGCCCCACAGGTCAGTGGCATTAAGGATATGCACAGTGTTGTGCAGTCACCACTTCCATCTACCTCCAGGACTTGTCTGTAGCCTACAATTTGATTGTTCACGTCTTGTTTATTGAAGTATAATTTAGATACAGAAAAACCTACCCTTCTGAGGTGCTGTGTTCCAGAATGATGATGACACAGCCATGTGGCCACTACCACAATCACCATAGAGAATACTATGTCATTGTGTCACCCCTAGACGCGCACTCATGACGCTGCTCTGTGCCCCCGCGAACCCGAGCCTGTACTCTGGTTGGAGTTTTGCCTTTTCCAGAATATCCTGTAAAGTCATGGGTACAGAGTCTTCTGAGTCTGGCTCCATCCCTCCCTGTGCCTTAGCCTGAAAAGGAGTCACCTTGGCTGTGCTGGGCCGAGCGCGGCAGAAGACATATCCCTAAGCCACAGTGTATCATTGTCACACTCCCACAGTCCCCGTGGCTCTCACATTTTTAAAAACCATGTGCCCCTGCTTTCTGCAGGAGGAGCTTTGTGCGAGCCTCCAAGTTGGGAGAGAGACCTTTGGGGAATGAAGCAATCAGTCCGAAGTGATTTTGCCCGAAAGAGTCATGGACGCACATCAATGTTTCCAAAGAGGCGCTTCCTGCAGCTCCGGGCCATTGACACAGAGAATCTCCAGTCCCCCACTTATGTGTCTAAAATCACATCTCTGGGTTGGAGTTGCGGCACACACGCCTGTGTCAGGTGACTTGTCCAGAGGTGGATACAGGTGGGGATTGCCACAGGGGCCCACGCAACAAAGCCTACAGGAGACTGGTGCGGGCACAGAGGGCGTCAAGTTCATCAAGAGGCCAGGGCTGCTGGGAATGTGAGCGCTGAGAGTACTGAGTAAATTGTCAGTGGGGTCTACAGGGGACACCAGGGAGGTCTATGACTGGGCCCTTTAGTCAGCATCCGCCTGGAGCTGCCCAGCCCCCATGGAGCTCAGCTTAGTAACTGCGGGGCATAAGCCAGCCGGGAGACACTGACAGTCTTGAAAAGCAGGACATTCCATCCTGCTTCACAGTAAATGGGAACGGCCCAACCAGTGGTCGTCAGTAAACCACAGCTCATGGGGCAAAGCACAGCCTGGAAGAGGCACCGGCGTGGCCTTGGGGACATGGCTCGCAGGAAGGGTTGTCCTGCTCGAGTCCTGTCCCCACTGTCCTCTTGTAATCTTTCGATGGCCAAGGTTTCCATGAACAAAGGTTACTGCTGCCGTCAGAGTCAGCCAGGGATGTCGTGACGTGAACGTCCAATGGGGCATCAAGCATTCCAGCTGGCACCACCAGGTGCCTGCTGGTATGTCCCTGTGAGTTAAAGGCATGCATCATAACCCCCCTTGGGGCAGCTCTGTGACCTGCCAGGACGTTGTGGATGAGATGTGGCTATGTTTCCTCCTGCAGTGACCCTAAGCAAATCTTCGCAATTTTCATTTTGATGAGATTTAATATAGATGCTGCCCTGTGACTGGCTCCCATTTTAATCCAAAATCTCTCATTAATGGAGCTGGGCAGACATTGGCGGGCGCGGCCAGACTGAGGACATGGTGTAGGTTCCAGATGGGAGAGGCAGCTGCCTTGTGGGCGCAGGGTGCTAATCTGAAGTCCTGACCCATTTTCCTGCCATTACATTGATTAAATGCAACCAGAACAGTGTGATGGTGGGTTCCCGGCTGTCTCGGACCTGGGGCCTGCCTGAGGCTCAGGGCCCAGACCTCGTGGGGATGGAGGGACACTCCACTTAGAGCCCGCTATCCTGGGCCTGCTGTAGGCAGGCCTGCCTGGGCCAGGTCCTGGGGGCCCACAGCTGTCCCACCCAGGAGCTTCTGGGCTACCCCTCCCTCCAGACAGACATCCCAGCTGGGGACACCAGGCTGGAACACAGCGACCGAGTCCCTGCATGGGACAGAATTGTGCTAAAATGCAATTGTTGTTTGTCTGAAATTCAAAGTAAACCAGGCATCTTGGATTCTTATCTGATACATTTGGCCAGGGTCCCCTCATCCCTGCCCGCCCAGCCTCCAGCTTCCCCAGCCCTGCCTCCCACAGTCCTGCCTCTCCCACCCCCAACCTCCCCAAATCTCACCTCCCAAGCCCCTGCATCCCCCAGCCCAGCCTCCCCCACTCCCAGCCTCCCCCTAACCCTAGTCTCCCCCAGCTCCAGCCTCCTCCAGCCCCAGCCTTCCCCAGTCTCAGCCTCCCCTACTCCCAGCCTCTCTTAACCCCAGCCTCTCCTACCCCCAGCCTTCCCCACTTCCAGGGCCTAGAGCAGGGCGGAGGGCAACACTGGCTTGTTGGTGCCTTGTTGAGCTGAGCTCTCAGGGCACAGGGCATGTCCTAGACACATGGTCTCTGTGCTGCCCTTCCAGGCCAGGGCAAGGAGGGAATGGGCACCCTACAACAAGAACTCCCACTCCGCAGACTTAATCACCTACAGGGGGGGTAGACACCTCATCGGCCTGTCCTGATGGGCCCAGGAGCCAGAGTGGCTAGTGCATGTTAACTCACTGACATGGCCCATGATGCACTGATTAGGCACCCACTGTGTACCCAGCCATTGCCTTCAGAGAAGGCTGGAGGACCCTGGAAACATTTGCTGTTTTCTTTCTTCATGCGACTGACCTTGCTCTGTGCAGAGAAGCAGAGTTTCCCTGACAGGCCTTGGTGGATCTGGCTGAGAGGACCCCCCTCATGGAGTCATAGGAGAGCTGGAGAGCTGCTGTGGGGGTGGGGGGAGACTTCTCAACAAGCTGGGATGAGAGGTGGGAGAGAAGTCCCAGGGCAGATCCTGAGGGTCTGAAGGGCCTACATCCCAGATATGAGGTTCCCTTCCTCAACTGTGAGATCATCTTCTTTCCCCGCCCTGAGAGCTGACAGGTCCTTCCTGGGTGTATTAGTTATCTGCCGCTGCATAACAAATGAGCCCAAAATGTAGCAGTCCTAAACAACGGCGAGCATTCATAGGAGATGGCCATCCAGGTGTCACCAAGGCTATGGTCATTGAGGGCTAGACGTGGTAGGAGGATCTGCTTCCGAGAAGGCTCCCTGAGTGGCTGTGGGCAGGAGGCCTTGGTTCTTTGACACGTGGCTTCCCCGGGGCTGCCTGAGTGTCCTCTTGACATGGTGAGCAGTCACCAGGGCAGCAATGTCCTGTGACTGCATGCTGGAAGCCACAAGATGCTCCTTCCACACTTGCAGAAATAAGCACAGGGTTGGGTTCAGCCTTCAACTGTGACCTCAAGCTCTGCAGCTGGAGGCCAGTGTCCTGGGAGGGTCACACCCTGAGGGAGCACTCTGGCAACCCCTTTCCAGACCAAGAAGCCAAGTCCCTGTCTGGACGGGCTGTCCTCCAGGTGGTAGCCTCTGTCCTCTAGCCAACTCTGTCCTCTTAGCCCATCTCCAGTGCTCCTGTCCCTCGGGGACTGCACGGGCACACCTAGAACAGGGGTCACCTGCATCCTCAGTACCTGGGCCATGCTGGCCATGAGAGGCCCTCGCTGCCAGCCCAGGACTGTGTGCTCCAGCTTCTAGCAGGACCCGTCCAGTTCCCCCTGCCCCCATCCCCGATGCTTCCATCCTCCACGTGGCCACACTGGCTCTATTGATCCCCAGAGACTATCTTTTATAGAATTAATAAATGCCTGTGTTAATTAACTTAATAGGGTTGGCCCCAGCAATGTCTTTGCATAACAGGAGCAGCCATGCAGGTCCCCTACAAAAGCTGCAGTATTTATGTGAAGCTTCTATTGTTCTGAAACAAAGCAGAGCTGTTGCTAGAACATTCTGGAGGAGCTGGAGCTTCCCCTGTCCCCTGTTCCATGCAGAAAATGGAAGGCAACAGAGCCCTAAGGTCCCAACGTGCCCCTGTTCTCTACAGAACTTTGTCTCTCCACTCTGGCCTGGTCAGCAGGGGCGGCAGGCTGGTCTGGGGCACCAGGCAAGGCAGGGCAGGAGCCTGGACCGATGCTCAGAGAGCTAGGCAAGCTGTGACCACCCTGGGCCTCAACGTCCTGGTCTGTGAAGTGGGTTGAAGATGGCTCCTGGCTGGAGCTGGTGCACGTCTGCCACCTTTGGGCTCTGCAGACAAGGCCCACAGATGCTGGGGGGAGTGGGCACCCTCTTACAGGTACAAATGTGCCACAGGAGGGAGTTTTCAGAGACCAACTGGCATGCTGTTTCCAGAAAGGATAGTCCTGCTCTTGGGACAAGGACATGCCTTCTCCTGTCAGAGTCAGCTTCCAGCTCCTGCTCTGAAGCCTCAAACCTGGACACTTGCATTTGAAAAAAATGCAGAGCAGAGAAGCCCCACAGGGTCCCTGGAGGCATGTCACCCCCAGCCAGAGTAGCGGGCCCTTCACTGAGCCACCCACGCACCCAACCCCACGCCATCATCTGCCTGCACTCCTAACCCACCAGCACAGTGCCCACTGTACCCACTTCTGATCTGCATCTTCTTCTCCCCTGTGCCCTGCCCACCCAGGCCCCTCCCCAACTACCCCCTGCCCACCAGGACCCCTGCACTCACCCCCTGCCCACTTCTCCCCTGCCCACCTGCCCACCTGCCCCCCTGCCCCAGGCTGCAGCCCCAGGCTCTCCCTCCCCCCATTCCCCCCTTGAGCCACACTGGCCCCTGGCCCCAGGTTTCCTCACTATCAGTTAGTCCTGGGCTCAGGAGAGGTGACCTTGGGACTGACAAGGCCCAGTGGAGAGCTGGATGTGGGTGGAAAGGTGCCCCCTCCCACAGCATCAGCTCCTGTGGAGAGATAGCCTGGGATGTTCTCATGTAGAGGGACTCTAGGTGAGGAGACAGTTCTGGCCTGCCTGGGCAGGAGCTGGGAGAGGGGATTTGACTGATGGAGCTGGGTCCGGCAGGTGTTGAGACCAACCTGAAAGATTGTGGTTCTGAGGCCCCAGGGTCACCTGGTGCCTCCCACCTGAGTGCCTCACCTGAGTGGGGATGGGTCGCTCTCATCTCTAGTCCAAAAGGTCAGACATCCCCCCTCTGAAGTCAGAAAGAAGATGCTTCATTCACCCCAAGGCAGCATGGGCAGGAGGTGTGGCCACCTCAGAAGAACTCGGGACCCTGCAGGCCAAGGACCGAGGACTGCCACCCTGTGGGCCAGCTCCCAGCTCGCAAGGTGCACATAGGTCTGTGTCAGGGGATGATGGGAGGCCCACGGACACCGTGGACATATGGTGACACCGTGGTTATCTGGGTGAGGTGTGCCAAGTAAGCGGCGCAAGCGAGTAAACAATGGACGGGTTGGGTCATGCAAAGGACGGGCATTGGTGTGTGTCTACAGGTACACACTTCCTGGACTTGGGTCTGTCCTTGGGCCTCCACTCACAACACGTGCAAGCAGTGTTGAAAATCAGCCCTGGGTTTTAAAGAATGGAGGCCAAGCTTCTCATGGATTCCGACAGGTGCCCATCCTGGCTGCACTCAGAGGGTTTGTGTTGTGTGGGCCTGGACCTCCCTCCTGGGCCTCCCATCCTTCTGGGGCCCTCTCTCTGCCTCTCTTCCTTTCGCCTGGGCGGATCTCTGCCCTAGCCCAGAAGAGAGCATGGCCTCTGTCCAGTCCGTGTGTTACTCAAGGGCCAGGAGGCCAGCACTCCCTCCAATCACAGCAGAGCCCAGACTGCCTCACCCTGTGTAAGCCCAACCCGGTCACCCCGCAGGTCCAGCTCATACATATTGATGGTGCTTCTTTTGTGGTGCTTGAGCTCCCGCCACTGGGTCTACTGCGGTCTGGCTTTGTTGAGTGTCAGGACGCAGCAGCGGCAGATGGACGCTTGTCAGGCCTCTGTGCGCCCAGCCGCACAAAGGAGCCCAGGATGTTTTCAATATCACACACTTGCCTCGGGGCTTGTTTTAAATCCCCGTTTACCAAGGGCTCCAGCTTTTTATCAGTCAAATGCCTTAAGCACTTTGTCAACTTGGGCATCTGGCCGCACGTTTAAAAAATGTTTATTTGTTAAAATATTTAGTAGTGTGACGGTTCGGCTGGAGATGTGGGCAGCCGCGGCATATGCTCACACCAGCCACTCCCGTGAGGTCCAGAGGGCCATGCTGGGCTGAGGAGGATGCTGGGCCCAGGCTGGAGGCGGCAGGCAGGCAGTGGTGACAGCACTGTCCTGCAGAGGCCAGGGGCCACCGTCAGGAGAATTGGCACCTGCTCCATTAGGGCGCTGTGGGCATTCTGCCAGAGCTTCCCCTAAAACTCTCAGCAAGGCCACAGTAGCTTGTGGGCTCCGATGACAGGTGTGGTGGGAGCCACTCACGGATATACACGTGGGCAGCCATGAACCCTGTCAACACGTGGCTTGGCACCATTTGACAATGGAAGGTAAGGACTCCAGGTGCACATTGGGATCATGTGGACAAGCAGAGACAGTCCGCACGTGGACACTACTGATCCTGGCAGGAGGGAAGGTCAGATACACGCTACGCCACAGCCAGTCCCTGGAGACACCATGCTCAAGGCAAGAATCAGATGTAGAACACCACAGAGGGTGCCATGTGGTGTTTGTGAAATGTCACAAACAAGCAACCCATGGGGACAGGAAGGAGACTACATCGCCGGTGCTAGGGCAGGGGCTGGGAGTGCCAGTGGGCATAGGGGTGTTCCAGGCAAATCGGAAACATTCTAGAAGCAGATGGTGGTGGGGGCTGCACAGCACCAGGAGTGTGCTTGGTGCCACTGACAGGCACACTTCACAGTGGCTGGCATGACACAGTTTAGGTCATGTGTGCTTTAGCATATTTTTTACAGAGATAGTCACAGAGAAGAGACAGTGCCGGTACTGAGAGGGTAGCCTCACCCCTCCTGACGTTGACAGACCACGGTGGCTGTGGCTGTGTGCCCAGGATGTGTGTGGTGTTCATGGGAAGAGAAGGCTGTGTGGGTGGGGGAGGGGTGGGAAGGATGGTGCTATGTGCCCTGGTTGGAGCAGAGGTCAAAGGTCAAGGACCTGCATGGGGCAGGGAGAGGGTCTGGCCTTTTAGTGTCTCTGCTGTAGTAAGAGGGGGGATGTGGGCAGCTCACATCCCTCTGTGGAAGCCCCATTCTGTGACATGTCCCATGTGCCCCCAGGAAAGCCATGGGCCCGTGGTGTCAGAGCAGGGTCCTCGGTGTTCTGTGGGGACAGGTGAGAGGCATCGCCATCCCATACCTTCTCCTTGGGCACCCGTGGAGGCCACCAATGGGTTCCACCAATACCCCCTCCCTTCCAGAACATCCCTCCTGCCACCAACCTCCTGCCCCTGGGCTCTGTCCTACCTGGGGGAAGCCTACTCCAGAGTGAAGGGGCCATAAAGAGAATTGATCTTTGCCTGTTAACAATGATTTGCTGGAAGCCAGGGAAAACAGAGTTAGAGCACCAAATGGTGAGGGTGGGGGCAGTGGCCTTGGGCTGGGTGGGGGGCAAGCTGGATAGGGAGGCAGGGAAGGCAGGGCAAGGGAAGACTGTGTCGGTCTTCTGGCTCACATATGTGACTTCCCTCTGTTCCCATCCCACTGCTACAGGCTTGGGACGAGGGGGCACTCCTGGTCCCAGTACATGACCCCGAGGGCAGCCTGCAGGCCTGGGCCCTTGGCTCATAGCTCTGGTGTCCACCATTGAAGGAGCCTGGCCCTGGGGCCATCAGAAGACCCCCCCACAAGCCCCAGAGCCCAGGGAAGGCACAGGGCAGAGGTTCCCTCGCATGGAGGCTGGGCCGGGCCTGGAGGGACAGGGAACCCCCTGGGGCCTGTGGCCTCTGGGAACCCCTCAGGATATGGGGGGGATAGGGAGGGGACTGGGGAAGTGGTGCTGTTAGGCACATTTGGGAGAGGCCAGGGCTGGGTATCCAGTGTCCTTGCACCCAAGGCCTTGCCAGCCTCAGATGGGTCCAGCTTGCTCCGGTTGCCTTCTCCTGCTTCCTCTCTCATCCTGCTTCTTTCTCCTGGTGCCCAAGGCCCTCAGCTGTCCCCCAGCCCAAGCAGAGTCGGGGGAGGGAGGCCCACACGCCTGGCGGGCCCCCAGGCCTGCTCACTGCTCCCAGCCATATCAGTCCCATAGCTCCCAGACCCCGCCCTCACTGGGGACACTTGATCCTGTGGCCTCACACCTGCACTCACCATCCACAGGCTCTGGGCCAGAGAGGAGTGGGACAGCCCCCAGGACACCCCATGGCAGGTTGGCCTGATCTGTGCCCAGCCCTCGCACCACAAGGAGCTGGAGGAACAGTGTGAGATTATGGAGGCAACCAGAAGGATGTGCAAGCCAACGCATCCTTGGTCCTCTTCCCTGAGAACAGAGAGGCATGGCACTGTAGCCCCGCACCAGCTCTGCAGGCCCTCCCATCTCTTGGCGGCCTCAGAGAAGCCACCCTCACTCCACCCAGGGTCCTATTTCCCCACTGCACTAGCCAATGTGTGCCTGCTTCCTGGGCTGACGGACCGAGTCTGGCAGATGCCTGAACTCCCCGCACCGTGAATGGGGTCTGGAGCCCAGGGGAGCCCAGAGAAGACCCTGAGCGAACACATGGCACTCCCTGCTCCAGAGGGGACAGCAGAGGGAAGTAATGTGCCCAGGGTGGCAGGTGGCAGGCAGGGCTCACCTAGCCAAGCCAAGCCCTAGGGAAGAAATGCTCTGGGGCCGCCCTGGAGGGAGGGCTTGGGTGGGCAAGCAGGGGTGGTGCCCACTCCAGACATGCTCCCTCTGACATGGCCACTCACTGTGAACTCCTTCAAAGGGAACATTTGTTCTCCTCTCAAGGAGACAGGCACGCCTCCCTCCTGCTTTCATGTCCCGGCAAAGGCGCTGTCAACATGAAATGCTCCCACCTCTGCCCGCCAATCACACATCCTGCAACGACCACGCATGGTGTGTTTCAGGTGATGTTGGGCTGCCTAAACCCCTCCAGATGAGCCCCTCCTGCAGAGCGCCATGTCCCCAGGGACCTCCAGCAGGTTTGGCCCATGGCCCCCTCCTCCAGCTCCATTGGACCCACGCTGGCTGGTGTGGAGTCTGCAGTCCCTTTACCTTTAGATGTTCAGCAGCATGAATATTCCCATTTTTTATTTAAAACTAATTTGGAGTTCTAGCTCTCCAAGGGGCTTCTAATCACCAAAAAGCGCCTCCGGCAAGCACTGATTGACAGGCAGCGTGGCCACTTCTGAAGAACAAATTGGCCGTGGGCAGCTCCTGCACAAAGGGAGCCGCTAAGTGCTGATTATTTATGAGCTATTAGGGAGGATGCGATTAGCATCTGCTTCCCACATAGCAAAAACACCTGTCAGACATCAGGAGGCCATAAAGAACACACCTAATAGTTACTTTGTTTAAAAAGTCATTAAAATTGAATGTTAGCTGAAACTTAGAAAAACATTTGTTCTTCAGTCCCTTTGAATCTTGCAGGTGAGCCCTTGGAGACAGGACTGTGTCTGCCTGGCAGTGACATGCGTCCTGTGAGCAGGAAGGGACGCCCAGAGCAGTGAGGCAGGGTTGCAGGGTTGGAGCCTCAGCTTTTTGCCCGTGAGGCTCACACCGGGGATGCTGGAAGCTGCCTGTCCCGGTCCTGCCTCTGGGCCTCTGGACTGACAGGACCCCAACAACAAGGCGACCCCGGGCTCCAACCTTGTCTTCTCTCTTCTCTCGTCATTCAGTCAGGAGATACACTGACTCCTCTTGCCAGCTCTGGGGCACATCCATCCCGCAGGGCTAGGCAGGGTTCCCCTGCTGCCCTGACTGTCCCCACCAGTCCCCGTGGCATCCACAGCATCCATCCCACGCTGATGGCAGGTGCAGTGCTCTGCTAGCAAGGAAGTGGCCGCAGCCCCAACTCCCGCCTCTCCAAGCGCTGCTGAGAAGCTGCCAATGAGGGCCAATGGTGGAGACAGTGTGGGATGGAGCCCACAGCCAGGATGGGCCATGCAGCGGGCAGGACGCTAATTAGGGAGCCAGAGCAGAATGAGGGGCTCTCCAGTTGGAGACAGAACGGCCTGCCAGCTCTGTTTTGGGTCTGTGGGCCCGAACAACAGATGGGCCGAGGATGCCACGTTGCTACCCTACCAGACTTGGACTCCACACGGGCCATCAAAGCCCAGCTTGGGTGTGCATGAGGGTGGGAAGCTCCATAACAGGCGGAGCCTAGGATCACCTCAGCTGCTGGATGTGGGAAGGGCGGACCCAGCTAGACGGAGCCATCCCCAACTCTCACTAGACAGGGGAGGACCCGCCAGGGCACTGGACTCTGGGCAGGCCAGGAGCTTGGCACAGTAGTTCTCACCGGGAGACTACAGATCAGCTGTTTCTGACCCTGGTTTCTGGCTGTTTTTGCCCCGGGCCTGTGCCTCGCTGCTGCACTTGACTCAAGGGTCACCGTTGTCCACTGAAGGTGGGTGGAAGATTGAGCTCTGCCTGACAACAGTCAGATCTTCACAACTGCTGGAAACTGGAGGCCCCAGAGATGGGATATGATGGTTAGCACATTATGACAGGACAAAGTAGCCAAGCCTTGTTGTAACTTTGTCACATAAAAAATGAGTGGTTTTTAAATTAATTGTCTGGCTAGGTGTGGAGGCTCATGTGTGTAATCTCAGCACTTTGGAAGGCAAAGGCAGGAAGAGTACTTGAGGCTATGAGTTCAAGACCAGCCTGGGCAACAGAGAGCTCTTGTCTCTACAAAAAATTTTTTAAAAATTAAAATATTCACATTCAAAAATACACCAATAAACAAAACAAAAATACACCAATAATTAAAAAAATTTAAAATAAAAATAAAATGATTAGCCAGGCATGGTGGTGCACACCTGTAGTCCCAGCTACTTGGGGGGGCTGAGATGAGGGGATTGCTTGAGCCCTGGAGGCCGAGGCTGCAGTGAGCTGTGATTGCACCACTGCACTCCAACCTGGGCCACAGAGTGAGATCCTGTCTTAACAACAGCAACAAATTAACCCTGGTGAGAATCGTTTCGGCCATTAAACATGGAACTGGGACATGCTGATGGTCAGGTACACAACCATCGAGAACGATGACCTCAGAATCCTGTTGGCTTAGTGGCAGAAAGGCCCCTCCCCAAGTTATCCATCTGATGGAATCTCATCATAGAGACAAGAGTCACCACAGGGTGGGAGGTAGGGTGTCTGCAGCTCAGTGCCCTCAGGAGCCTGAGTTCAGAATACCTGTTTAAGGCAAAAATGGGAACAGGCAGAGAAACAGCCTGCAGGGTGGAAACAGCTCTCCTTCCTTGAAAACTCATTGTGGAAACTGGTGAGAAACCACTAGTGACAGCACTGCTGGCCCACAGGAAACAGCCCAGCCTCACAGAACCCCGGGCAGTACCACCCACCCAGCTCTGCCCCACAGACCAGGGAAGGAAGAAGCATTACCATACCCAGCTCAGACAGGTCACTGGGGAAGAGGGAACCAGGCTGCTCAGTCCACAGGGATAGAGGGAGGAGCTGGCAGAGGCAGAGGATGACGAGGATGAGTGGGGTAGAGGTCCGAGTCTTCCAGTCCTGTCCCTGGGCTGAGGGGATGGGGTAAGGGAGGCCAAGCCCCGGTTGCCCAAGTGACCCCCAGGAGGCTTTGGCCTCACACTGCTGGACAGCCCTCTGCCCACCCAGGACCACCCTGCCTTGGGAGAGGGAGGAGGACTGTCTGGTTATAAATGGGGGGAGGTGCCCAGAAGGGGACCAGTCCCACTGTCAGCCACCTGGAACAGGAAAGGGATGTTGTGGCAGGGAGGAGGGAGCTTCCCTCTGCAGGACTCTGGACTGGCATGGTCAGGAGCAGCCCCTTGCTGAGGGTCCTTGGCGGGTGTCTCAGCAGACGGGGGTGGCTCAGACACTGCTCTGGACAGACCACATAACCCATGGAGAGGACATGTCTGAGCAGAGGCACAGGAGAGCCTGGGGCACAGACACCCAGCGGCTCAAAGGACGCCTGCCAAGTCCTCGCAAGGGTCCCAGGGCCTCCACACCCTTGTTCGTTCTACTTTCTCACCAAGAACTCACGGCCCATGGAGGCAACATCCACCCTGTGGAAAGAGAGCGAGAGCCAACGAGGTGTGGGGGTGACCTCTCCCGATGCTCGCTAGTGGCTGTGGCTCCTGCTGCCTCATCTTCCCACAGGGACCCAGCCTCCCTGGCAGAGTGGTGGGGCTGGCGGTGAGGCAGGCACCCTTCCTGAACCTCCCACTATCTGAAGCCCTCAGCAGCTCCTGGGCACTAGACTGGCTCCTGTGGCTCTTCACAGCCCCAACCCCTCCTGCTCTTCCTAAGGGCTGCTCAGGCCATACCACCTGCCACTGCCCGGCCACACAGCCCAGCCACACATCCAGGCTACATACCCAGGGCACACAGCCAGGCCACATAGCCATGCCACACTCCCAGGCCAGACAGCCCAGCCACATGTCAAGGCCACACACCCAGCCCAGACAGCCTGCCCACATATCAAGGCCACATACCTAGGCCACACAGCCTGACCATACAAATAGGCCGCACAACCTGGCCACACAGCCAGGCCACATACCCAGGCCACACTGTCTGGTCACACAGTCAGGCCACACAGCCAGGCCACACACCCAGGCCACACTGCCAGGCCACATATCCCGGCCAGCACTGTTTTTGTCTGACTTGATTCTAGCCCTGCTGGTGGGCAGCAGCATCGTAGGGCAGGTTATTTTTAGCTTTGTTAATAATTGATGCCTGATAATTGTCCATGCACTGGGATAGAGGGCGATGTTTTCGCCCATATACCCATATGTGGTCTGTATACAGATCAAATCAGGGCAGTTAGCAAGTCCATCCCTCCGTGCGTCCTTTTTAGTGGTGATGACCTTCAAGGCCCTGCTTTCCAGTCATCTCGAAACATGCACCACATGGGCGTTAGTCATGGTCAGTGTCGTGCTGCTGATCTGCCTGTCCCGGGCTGATCCTCAAGCATCCCTGTGCCTGTGTCCCCTGGGCTGTGGCATCTGGATGGCCTGGGGCCTGGCAGGGCCATGGTGCGCTGTCACTTCTGCTGAACATGGTTCACCAGTGGATATCGGCATTTCATCACCACGTGTCCTCCCCACCTGGTTTGGCATTTCTTTCTGTTATCACATATGGAGGGGCTGCTGGCAGTTTTCCAGGGTCTTGACTCAGGCTGGGCCCACAGACTGCCCCAAGATGGCACCACCTGGGGTGGGGGGGATGTCATCACTCTTGCTGACTGCAACCCTGAGAAGGAACTCGGCTGTAAGCCGTCAGCAGCCACCAGCCGTCAGGGCAGCCCCTAGCCTCGCCTCTCTGCAGTCTTGGAGCAGCCCTGTCCACTTCCTAGAGTCCAGGGAGCAGTGGGAGCAGCGCTCTGGTGGCTGAACCTTGTCCTCCTAAACTGTTGCAATCACAACAGTGTGACCTTGTTTGGAGGTAGGGTATTTAAAGAGACAAGAAAGATAAACTGAGGTCACTGGGGTGGGCCCCGTCCCTGTGGAACTGCTGTCTCCATAGGGTGGGGACACTGGACACAGACACCTGGCGATGGTCCTGTGAGGGTGTGGGAGGAGCCACCTGCCTATACCTTGGGCTTGGACTTCCAGCCCCAGGGCATGAGAGAGCCAACATCTAATGTTCACACCTGCTCCCTAGTTCTGTCACACGGCTGGGCTGATGCCTTCAGCAGTGACTCAGCAGTATTGGACCTCCTGGTACAGGCTCGTCCATGTGGAAGTTCCTGATTTTGTTCCTGGCAAATGCTCACACAGGCAGGTAAAGACAGTTGGCAGGAGAAGGGGCCAGAAAAACCCTGCTGTGTTCCTGCAGTGGGCAGCTATTGGGTGTGCAGTGAGTCTGGGGGTGCAAATGCTGCAATAGATGCCAGCTCACAATCCCCTGGCCTCTGTACTGGGCGGGAGCCCTCCAAGTCACCAAGACACAGAAGCACAGAAGAAAATATTAAAATACATTTCCAGGCTGGATGCGATGACTCACACCTGTAATCGCAGCATTTTGGGAGGCTGAGGAGAGAGGATTGCTTGAGCTCAGGAGGTCAAGGCTGTGGTGAGTCATGATCATGCCACTGTACTCCAGCCTGGGTGAAAGAGTGAGATCCCAACTCAAAAAAAAAAAAAAATATATATATACACACACACACACACACACACACACATACATACATACATACATATCTCTCCCTAGCCAAAGGTTCTCCAAGCCAGAGGAGGGAGAAGAAACTTGAATGAGCACAGGTTGGAGGATGGTAATTAATGTTAAATGCATTAAATAATTTAATGGGACAGGCTGTATTTTACACTGTGTGTCTCTGGCATTTTTAGTAGTGTCTCGGGTTTGTCCTTGGCATGGACACTGTTGGCTGGAGACTTGTCTCTAAAGCAACTCTGAGATCTGGCTGCCCCTTGGCAATGGGGACACTGTTTTGGGGAGATGTAGGGGGGAGTCAGTGCTGGTCCAATTCTCACCAAGCAGTAGACACGAGCAGAGACCAGACAGCCGCTGGGATCGAAACTCTGGAGGATGGTTGCGGGCCTGCTGTGTTCTGCAGTTACCTGCACCAGCCTCCTCTGCCCCTGGGGTCCTCCTGGGGCATTCTCTAAGCAGGACAGCCTCCCCTCCTCCCACCAACTCAGATGCCCCCCTTCATTTCATGAACTTGGAAACAATTCTGACCCCTGGTCTGGGCCAGGTTGGATCCAGTGTGGGCCCATGGGAAGTGTCCTGCCCTCTGGCCAGTGGCTGTTGCTGCTCTTGAAACCCACCCCCACAAACCAGCTTTAATGCCTGTCACTTGGGGTCTCTCTCAAGACTTCTGCGGGTCAGAAATGTGGAGTGGGCACAGCCAGGCAGTCCATCTTGGGGTCTCTCCTGTGTTCAGTCGGAGGCGGGGGGCGCCTCCCTCCTGCATCTCTGGTCCCTCCCACGAGAGTGGCTGGGCTTGGTTCCAGCGTGGTGGCAGAGTTCCAAGAGGGAGTGACCCAGAGGATGGATGCTGGAGTCACAGTGATGCTCCAGAAACCTCATGAGCCCCAGGCCCCAGGGGCGGGGATGCACACTCCAGCTCTCGGGTAAGGAATGCATGGTGGCTTTTAACCTGCTTGGACCTGTGCAGATGACCTGCTCTCTCCCATCTCGCTGCGTCCACTGGGATCAGCAGACCCTGGAATTTCTGCAACTTGGATGGGGGACAAGTGTCTCCGAGTTACTCCTGATGCCATGTATTTCCACCAGGCAGAAAGGGGGCAGAGGAGAGTGCTGGGAGCCCTCCACCCCCATCCCGGGCCCTCAGCCATTGCAGCTTTCTGACTGGTCCCCTCCTACACTGGCCCATGACCCCACATAGCCACCAGGCTGCCCCCTAGACTCCAAAGCAGGCCGGCCAGGACAGCTGGAGAGCAAGGGTCCCCCCTGGGGAGGACATGATCAGCCCCATTTCCCCTTCACCCGCCCTGCCCCCCTCCCCCAGTCAGCTTCTTTCAAAGTTGGGAAGTCTTTTGTATTCCAAAGGCCAAGGGCCAAGTGTGCCTTTAATTAAAATGCACGTCCTTTAATTAAATGCCCTATAACACATGAAGGGCATCCGCTGAAATACGACATGTGACACAGTCATTACCCTACTGTTAATTACTAATTAATGAAGCTATTTCAATTAATAGCTTCCCTACCACCGCCCCCCCTTGGACAGGCCCCCTGCCGGGCGACCTGAACAGACAGCACTAGCCGCCACCAGCGCTGAAGCCACCAGCGCTGAATATTCATGGTGGCCTCAGCGCTTCTCAATTCCACACAATAAAGCAAATCCGTCAAAAGCACATTTCTACCTGCAGAGCACCTCTCTTCCCACTGAGAGGACACTGGTCCATCACTGCCCCGCAGGCCACCAGGCAGCGCACACAGGTATCGAGAGGCTCGGGTATCTGCTGGCATCGACCCAGGTCTGGACAGTCGCACCCAGGGAGTCTGGGAGTCCCCAAGTGGAAACCTGAAGGCGAGGTCCCTTCCCATGTGGGGTTGGCAGGCAGAGGGGAACATTAACATACTGATTAAAAATATTAGGCAGCCATTAAAGATCCTGCTTCAAAGAAATGACAGAAAAGTGTCACTTATGGTGATCAGGAGGGGACAACCCCCCCCCCATGAGCAGGAAGAGGTGGTCCTGGGCCTGGGGACAGAACCTGGGGGACAGGAAACCCAGGCCAGGAATAGCCCCAGCCCCAGAGGAATGTGTCAAGGGACAGGAGGAAGGACACTGGGCAGTGGGCTCTGGGGAGGAGCCGGGATGTGTCCACTTCACGGTCTTTGGGGCATGCAGGCAACAAGTTGTCAGTGCCAACGGTGGCCGACCACAGGACGCCGGAGGCTGGTGCTCCTTGACACGCTTCTGTTTTCCACCTTCTTCTGACTGGACATCACAATCACAAATCACTTAGACACAACTACTGCAGAGACTGTGGTCGCCCTGAATCTTCATGTGAAGTCATGTGGGAAATACCAAGCAAAACTGAAACAAAAGCAGCAGCCCCCAGACATCTAGGCTGGCCCTGCTGCGTGTGAACCAGCCTCTGTATGCTCTGGAAATGGGGTTCCACAGGAGGCCATGCCCAGCACAGCCATCCCTTCCTGGCTTCCCAGTGCCCAGGGTAGAGCTGCCCCTTGGATAGGATTCTCCCTTGTGAGTGGAGGGATGGCTGCCCCAGCACAGAGTCCCTACCCACCCCAGTCTACACTGCAGCCTGGTGGCCCCCTGTGCCCAGTCTACATTGCAGCCCCATGGCCCCTCTGTGCCTGGTCTATATTGCAGCCCCGTTGCCTCCCTGTACCCAGTCTACACTGCAGCCTCATGGTCCCCTTCTGCCCTGTCTACACTGCAACCCTGAGGCCCCCCCATGCCTGGTCTAAACTCCAGCCCCACTGTCCTCCTGTGCCCGGTCTACACTGCAGTCCCACTGTCCTCCTTTGCCTGGTCTACACTGCAGCCCCTGCCTTCCTGTGCCCAGTTTACACTGCAGTCCTGCAGCCCCCTGTGCCTGGTCTACACTGCAACCCTGCAGCCCCCTGTGGCTGGTCTATACTGCAGCCCCACGGCTTTCCTGTGCCCAGTCTACTGCAGCTCCACAGCCCCCCAACCCGGATGGAGGGACAGCCCTCCCTGACGCTGAACCCCGAGGTCTCATAGTCTCGTATCAGCCCTCCCTGAGCTTTGAGGAGAGGGGCTGGAACTGGGTATCCTGGGGGTCCCCAGGCAGGGGTGGGAGGGGTCGGAGCAGAGTCTCTACTGCTGCTATCTTCATCTTCTTGTTAAAGGTAGAGATGGGACAAGCCGTGCTGGCCAGAGGGAGGGGCACGCCATAGTGACCCCAGACCAGGAAAGGCATGGGTTGGTGGGAGGGAGGGACCCCTCTCATCTGAGGACATGGGCACTGCTGCCATCTGAGCATCAGGCTCCAAGGGGCCCTGGTCACCCCGACATGTAAGGTCCCCAACCCTGGGAGAGGACTGAGGACCTAGCCTGGTCCCTTTCCCTGCATCCCCTTCCCAGGCCTCACGCCTCTCCCCAACAACTAAATGTGACATTCCCCCTGTTGTCACCCACACTGTCCTCTCCACCCGATATGTTGTCCTTCAAGTGGTCTCATTGAGCAGGCTGAGGACTCCTTTGCTGGGAACTCAGAGGAGTGGACACAGCTCTGTCCGACGGTGCCCTCTGTTGACCAGATGGGGGATGACTATGGGCACATACTGAGGTGGCGAGCTCAATAGACAAGGGCACGTGCAGTCACGTGTGCACACTGGACAGGTGCACATGTGGACACATGAACACTCACATGTGCACACTCAAACACATGCATTCTCACACATGCACACTCATGCATGCTCACACATGTACACAGATGCTCACATTCCAGGGCACATGGATTCATACACATTCAGGCACCTGCACATGTGGACACATGCACACTCCCCATGTATTAACATGCACACACGTGCACAGACACATGCACTCACACTCTGACACAGGCTTGCACAACTCACACACACACACACACACACACACACACACATATATGCACACAGACTCACACAGTCCAGTGACCGGGAGGGGAGTAAAGGTGAGGACATGGGCACTGCTGAACCCTGAGATGCTCTCGGTTCAGCTGCTTACCCACCTGTTATTGCCGTCAGGGCTCCTGGCTAGCACCGAGCAACTGTCAGGCCCCAACATGGTGGTGCAGGGCCCCAAGCCCGGCTTGGGTCCCCCTGGCTACCTGGGAACTGCCTGAAGGTCCAGTAATCCAGTCCTGGAGATGGGTGCTGGGCGGCCAGCATCAGGGTCTGAGGTGTGATGGGCAGAGGAACTGGGTCTGACATCCTGCTGCCCTATCTGTCCTCTACCAAGATCCTGGAGGGCGTGTGCGAGGTGGCGAGGACAAGGAGGAGGGCTTCCTGGCCGAGGCCAACCTGCACTGGCTTTGGGAGTGGGCCAGGCTGCCTCTCACCTGCTCCGGAGACTACAGGCCCTGCTGCCTCCACCCTCTGCTCTAGTGCCCAGCTGGCCCCCTCCTTGAAGGCACTCCCAAGACACCACTGGCCTGGATGCTC
Source organism: Cephalopachus bancanus (assembly GCA_027257055.1). Lineage (NCBI taxonomy): Eukaryota > Metazoa > Chordata > Mammalia > Primates > Tarsiidae > Cephalopachus > Cephalopachus bancanus. The sequence goes on from JAPVLO010000007.1 coordinate 3,940,393, forward strand.
CTCCTCAAACCTTCCCAGCAGGTTCCTTCTCCTTCTCTGCCTAGACACCCACCCCCAGGCTGCTTTACTTGCCCACACTGTGCCCTCCATCCCACCCCCCCATCAGGAGGGCTGCAGTCTGGTCTGGCTCTCACCCTGGGGGGTGAGGCAGGGAGGGGGTCAGGACCTGCTGCTGAACAAACTCACCAAAGAACTCACAGGGGAATGAATGGGACAGGCTCCACTCTAGTCTTCTCCCCTAAGGGGACTCCCTTCTCTCCCAATCACCTTGAGGCCTGGGGTTCTGCATGCAGGTGCCACCACCACCCAGCCCAAGTGGCCCACAGGGCGGGGACAGTGTCTGGGCCTGTCTGCCCCAGATAACAAGTGCAGATCTCAGGCACTGCCACCCTGGGGAGCTGAGGGGCCCAGGGAGGCTGGGCTACTTCCCTCCCAGCAAGCATTCTCCCCAACTTTCCCAGACTCTTGGACATTGGCTCAGGGGCCAACCTAGGAAAGGCCGGGAGGCAGCACCCACCAGGGCTCGAACTCCCAAGTCCACAGGACAACCTCCTCTGGCTTCCACTCTGTGAGGATATAACAGAAACGAGACAGTCACGAAGTCCAGAGGGCCTGGGCACCGCGGCCCTGTGACCAGAGTTTACACTGGAGTCTGAGGTCTCCAGGGGCACCGCCCTCCCGGCCCCGCACCCCTTCAGGGGTCTTGACTAGGGGTTCCCGTGGGAAGGGCTGTCTCCTCTCCCTTACTCTCAGCACTATTTACAGCAGCCTGGAAGTTCAGCCACCATTGCATAGATACAACACACGAACCATGCTCATCTACACTGTGGGTGTCACTCAGCCTTAGAAAGGAAGGAGATCTGACATGCTACAGCATGGGGAGCCTGGAGGACACTGTGCTGAGTGTCGTGAGCCAGGCATACAAGGACAGTCCCTGTGAATCACTCATAGGAGGGCCCTGGCATTCTCAGATTCAGAGAGAAGGGGTGGGGGCTGGGGATGGGGAGAAGGAGTGGGTGTTTATTGGGACAGAGCTTCAGATTGGGAAGATGAGAAAGCTCTGGAGATGATGGTGGGGTTGACCATACAATAATATGAATGTAATTACTGCCACTAAACTGCACTTAGAAATGATTAAGATGGTAAATTTTGTTACATGGACTTACTGCCAGGAGGGGAGGAGAGGGATTCATCCTCTACACACAGGCCCTGCCCTGGATTCTGCAGTGGGGAGGTTCCCTCAGGAGAGTGGACTGTGAGGTCTTCTGGAAGCCCCCAAGACCCCTGCAGCCTCCAGCAGAGTCGTTGTAAGTCCTGGCTGAACCCACAGGACTGATCAGGCCACATCTCACGAGGCCAGATGCATCATGTGGACAAGATCTGTGTCTCTGAGATTCTTCTTGACTCAAACTGGAGAGACTGTGGGGAGCATCTGTGTTCACAGGGAATGTGACATGGGTCCTTCCTCAGTGCCCCAGCTTATCTGATTCTGCGGGAGCCACCTGCTCTGGAAAGCTCTGGGGATGACTGATAGTAACACAAGTAGTTGTCATCCATGGACATGCACAAGCCTTGCCCACAAAGGAATGATGAGAAGCCAGCATGGCCCTGGGCGCCCATCTCACACTGCCTGCCCCAGGCCATGTCTGTCAGGGTCTTCTCTGAGCTGGTTCTGACACTTCACTGGCTTCCTCATGAATGAGTAATACAATCTTTGACACATGTTCATTCTTAAAAAAACAAAGGTGCTAAATAAAATCACAATCTTCTTTTTAAATAGTTTAATGGTCATTTAAATAAGGCTTTGGTGCAGTTTTCCATATTTTTATAGTTTCTTTCCTCTGCATATACACTTTGCAAAGTCCATTATTAACTCATGAGGCCACCAACTCCTCAGAGTGTGAAAGGGGATATAGAAAGAGCACTAGAGACATGGTTCCTCTTTGCTCTGGGATGCATGGGGCCAATCCCCACAGGAGGTGCTGATGGTTCCTGGATGGTCCAAGGGCCAAACAACCCAGACCACAGCCACAGTAGACAGGGCCCAGGGGTGCCCAGGCATCTAGCCACCCAGGACACATTGCTAGTACCAAGGGAACCACAGGAGGAAAGACAGGGTGGGGGCTCCCCAGAGATGGGCAAGGGTCTCTAGCCCACCACCCACCATTGACCTGGGAGCTCAGTTGGCTGCTGGGAGAAGAAGCACTGAAGCCTTGCTGAGCAGGGTAGCCTCCCCGGGTGGTTTCTACCTGGGGACGTTGTATGAAGACAGTCCTGATTGCTGTGACTTGTGGGAGGGAGGAAGGCCAGGAGGGAGGGTGCTGCTGGCATGGAATGGGTGGGGTCAGGGGTGCTCCTAACATCCTGCAGTGCTCAGGATGTTCCCCCCGCTGGAGACAAGCGAAGCAGGTGAGGTATGGGGGAGACTCAGTCCAGCACCCCGCCCCTGCACTCCCAGGCACATGTCCACACAAGGGGTGGGGGGTAGTGCAGAGTGTGCCAGTAAGGAAGCTGCAGGATACCAAAATCCTCCACTCACCTCTCACAGTCACACCACCATATGAGGAGAACAGGATCAATCCCACTGGCAGGTGGGAAAACCGAGGCTCAGAGAGAGGTAGGTGGTTCATGAGCCCAGCCTACCCCATGCCCCAACCCTTCCGGACCTGTGTGGGTTGTGGTTTGAATTCTCTTCTGCTCAAGGCCTCTCTTCCTGAGCCCTTGGCCCAGAGGACTGTGGGGCCTAGAGATCCTGGTGGGACGGGTTCAGGTCCACCCTCCGGGCCTGTCCAAACACCAGGAAGGTGCACAGCCCTAGGTTGCTAATCACTGCCACCAACTGGAACAGGCAGGCCCAGGAGCCTGTGGTCTCAATCAGGTAGCCACCCAGACACACGCCCACGACACCTGCCGGGAAGCAAGGAGTGAGGGGCTCAGTGCTGCCTGGACAGCCAGGCCCCACCCCACCCTACCCTGCCCCGCCCCCATGGCAGCACCAGGGAGAAGTGCAAGGGTGGGGGCTGCAGCTGTGACTCAGGGTCCCTCTCAGTCCTTCTGACAAGCAGAAACCTCCGTGGTTCCCAGAGCTGAATTCTGGTGTCAGAGCTGCAGGGCCAGGCTCAGATTCAGAGGGTGTCGGAGGGGTGAAGCCTCACAGGATACCTGAGAAATGACCCCCTAACCAGTCTCTCCCATGTCCCTCCAAAGGGGAATGAAAGCAAAAGGTGGGTGGCAGGAGGAGCTAAGCCAGGGAATGATCCTGGGATCCTGGACGACAAGGACTCGACCACATTTGTGAGTGGGTAGGATGGCCACCCTGAGCTACCTGCCTTCAGTGACAGTTGGGGGACACCTTGGAGGTAACCATGTCCTCCTCTCCCTGGGCTAGCTCTGGGGTCTGTGCCCTCCTCTGACACCGGGACCCCTTGGAAGGGCGCCACACTCCACCCTGCAGCCCCTCAGGCCCTATGAGCAGTGGGACTCCATGCACGGAGACCCAACCTTACCTGCCAAGGCCCCAGCTGTGTTGGCCACACCTGTGAACAGGCCAGAGTCAGAATCAGGATGGTCAGAGGAAGCTCCTGGGGACTCCCACAGCCCACCCGCTTGGAGGCCTGGGCAGGGGCAAGTCCGGGCGAGTGACGTCCTCACCAAACAGAAAGCCGGCACAGGATGGGGCCAGGTCTTGAATGTTCACGGAGATGCCGCTGCAGGGACAGGAAGGGAGATCCGAGGTCATCACGGGGAAGGAAGGACCAGGTGAGCCCGGCAGAGGGTACTGGGAGATGCCTGGGCCTGCTCGCCCTGCCAGGCACTGCAGGACCCCCCCAAGCAACCCATCCTATGCCCCAGCATGGCACTCTTCATAGTGGACCCAGGAAGCTGCCCTGAAACAACGCGTAGCAGAGCACAGGCAACCCACTCACTGGGCGGTGGGTCCTGAAACAGTTCCCAGGGACACAGTGGCCACCGGGCAGCTCAGGAAGGAGGCTACACAAGAGGAGGGAATGTGGAGAGAGGCAGAGGCCTCTCGTGCCGAGCTGGGGTGCCTGACACCATGGCAACTCTGGTGAACAGAGTGGTCGGCTCTCACCTGTGGTTGAAGGTCTGGAGGCCGATGGAGGCCGATGCAAAGACCACAGACTTGCAGAAGCTTGAGGAGTGGCCCAGACACAGAGCGAACATGCTTGACAGGCCGAGGCCCATCACCTAGCAGGGGGTGAGATCCTGCAGCAGGTGCCATGGGCCACTGTGATCAGGACCCCTCCCGGCTTGGCCCACCCGACCAGCACCTAGGGGTACAGCGTGAGGGGCTGGTCTGCCCGGCCTGGACACCCATCATGGTCCCCACCAGAGGACAATTGAGATGAGCTCCCAGGAACAGGCCCAGCTATGAAGGAGGTTTTTTCGGCAGGTGCAAGCCTAGGCCCAGAAAGAGGCACCAAGTCCAGGGAACAGAGAGCCAGGAGCCCGAGCTCAGAGCCCAGAGAAGGCCTCAGGCCAGCCTTGCTGCCCTGACACAGGCGCCAGCCACCTCCAGTGCCTGGGAGGACTCGCATCTGCCTGATCCCAGAAATCAGGTGACTTAGGGACACAGCCCTCAGGCCCCAGGAGACCAGAGACAAGCAGGGATGTCCAGAGTGAGTCGCTGGAGGGATTTTCCTACCTGCATGAACTTCCGCACTGTGATGGCTCTGTAACCTGAGTGGGGAGGGAGACCAGGGAAAGGTCCTGTCAGCCTGCTCACCCAACCCCTCCTGATGGCACCGAGTGGCCCCCACCCAGCACAGCAGTGGAGAAGGAGGAGGCATGGGGTGGCTGGGGCGGTGGCTCAGGGTTCAGGGTGGGTGAAACATGTGCATATGCATGTGCACGTGTGCAGCACATCTGTGCGGCAGTCCATATGCACTCAGAAGATTTCCGAGGTCTAGGTGAAACACATAGAAGAGTGGTCATGCAGAGGGTGACAAAGGCGTGAACAACCATGTGGTTCCTACTTTCTCTGTTCCTCCAGATTTTCTAGTATTACCTCAGGGAGTGCCTATCACTTTTATAATTAGGGAAAACACCTACATCTAGAGAATGGGTATCCATGTGCAGAGTGAACACGTGAGCACATGTATGTATCCCAGAGGACACTGTCCTGTGGGAAGCACTGCATGTACAACCAGGTACGTAGGGAGCTCAAAGCAACATACACAGCCCTTGGGGCTTGTCCCTGTTTGGGTCTGGAGCACACGGGACAGAGATGGAACTCTTTGAAAGGTTCAAGTGCAGATGTGGGTGCCCGTACCCTCGGAACCCACCAGAGGCCTTCCTCCTCCACAGAGGGTCAAGGGCTGTGTCTCCCCAGAGGGAGAGTGCCACCATCACAGTGAGACCAGGGCTCTCTAACTGAACCCCAAGCCTGCCCTTAGCAAGGAAACTGAGCATGGGAAAGAAGAGCTTGGCTGAAGGCAGGTGCAGGCCAAACTGAATGGGCCAGGCCCCAGGCTGCGTCCACACCCAGTTCCAGTTTGGTCCTGGGCCACAGGCCTCCTCCACACTCTGAAGCTGCACCCTCTAAGAGGGAGCATCCCACCTTCAAAGGTGAAGCTAACCAAGAGCGGGCTCCTGGCCTGGTTCCCTCCCCAGGGCTCACCGTGACTGATGAGATGATCAGAGAGGAACCCGCTAAACAGACTGGCAGGAATCGCCACCAACCAGGGCACAACGTTGAAGACCCAGCCCTGCAGGGAAGAGCATGGCCTCAGAGGTGGAGGTCACCTGAAGGAGGACACACAGGCCAGACAGTACCCCATGCCATCACTGCCCAGGAAAGCCCTTCTCACCCCCAGACTGGATGTTCAGGCAGAGGCCCTCTGGGGTGGGAGGCCCAGGCTCCAGTCAGGCTGCACCCACTCAGCCTGCCACCACCTCCCACCTCCTTGAGGCAGCACACTGCTCCCACTGGGGATGGGGCAGGACCAGGGTGGGGCATGCAGCACAGCAGGTGACCTATACCCTCTTCCTGCTCTGCTCAGGCCAGGCCCAAGGGTGGGGGCTCTGGGGAGCAGGTGTTGTGTGTGGAGACAGCAGCAGCCACGGGAGGGAATCCCAGTCACCCGCATTCCAGGCCTCAGAAACAGACACCTGCTGGGCCTGCCTGCATGGGGAAAGCCATTTCCAGACAAACAGCTTTCCCTCAGAGTCCTGGCAGGAACCTGGGGTTCCCATCTGCATGCTGTGACTGGAGTCTGTGGTGCCCGGCACAGTCGGACCCCCCCTCACCCTGTGGGCAGGGAGAGGCCAACCCACCTTGGAGTGTGGGAAGGTCTCCTTAAAGAAGGTGGGCAGCCAGGAGAGCAGGATGAAGAAAGAGCAGGCTGAGGACAGCTGTGAGAAGATGGCCGCCCTGCATGGGGGCCCAGCTCAGGTGCGAACCAGCCCCTCCACACCCAGCATCCCTGCGAGCAGGCACAGCCTGTGGGACACACCCCTCCATTCTTCTGGGGCTGGCATCCCCACCCACTCCCTTCCAGACCAGCCCTGCCTGCTCAGGGCTATCCAGCAAGTGCTGGTCCATCCTCTCTCCAAGGGCCATGCAGCCCCAGCTCACCAGACAGGAGGCTTCCAGAAGAGCTGCCGCCAAGGGATGCTGCTATGCTTGGACACCGGCTGGCCATGGGCCATAGTGCCCCAGGCTGGGACGAGATCTGAGGGGTACAGATTCAAGGCAATGGCTGTTGGGGTCTGCTCTGAACAGGTGACTAGGAGGTCTGCAGGCCCCACCCATGCCTGGCATATACCCCTAGGTTTCTCCTGCCCAGCACCCAATAGCAGCATTGCCCTGGAGTGGCAGGGTCTAAAACACCTTCCCCACAGCAACCCCCGAGACCTTCCTGCCCTGTTCTGGCTCTGCGTGGCAGGTCACCCCATGTATCAGTCCCAGCCCTACACAGAACTTTCTAGACTGAATTGGGGACTGGGCAGGTGAGAGCTGGGTACTGGGGCACGCTTCCTCAGCCTCTGGTCTTGAGGGTCCTTGAGCAGGCCGGAGCCACAGCCTTGGGCCCTGCCATGCTGACCCTGCCCCATACTGACCCTGCTCTGCGCTGCCTGGCCGGTTACCTTTTCCGCTCAGCAGGTATCTGTGCACATACCACACCCAGAGCAAAGTGAGGCCGCCCGAGAAGTAGAAGACACCCTGCCAGCTGTGCCACTCCAGGAGCAGGGAGCCTGCCGCGCCAGCCAACAGTGTCCTGCAAGCATGGGGAGGTGTGCCAGGTAGGGGCATGCCAGGCTGGGAGGCTATCCCTCTGAGAAGCCTTTGTGGACCCATGCATATGTCCACCTGCTGAAGCTTGTGAGCAGGTTTCCTGCCCGGCCAGGCCTCGGCACATGCTGGCATCACAGAGGGTCTGGCGCCGCCCGGGAATAGGGGCTGGGAAGGAGGCTGAGGACACAGGGTTCCCATCACTGATGCTGACACATCGCCCTTAGCCTCACACACAGGCTGCAGCGACCTGCCTGTCGCTGATCCTGCTGCCATAGACGCTCACGGGTTGGGGGATGGGGGAGCGGGCTGCCAAGGGGGGCCCGCATCTGCCTCCATTAGTACAGATGAAAGGGAGTGTGAGGGAGCAGCCCCACCTCAACCCCATCCTCAAATCCCACCTCAGCACCTGCCAGCACCGGGAAGGGCAGGAGTGGCACATTGAATGCTCTGCACAGTCTCGGCTCCTTGGCGCTCAGTCAGGCCAGCAGAGCCACATCCCTGGCATACCCGCCTCACTGTGGCCACTCCACCCAACCATGGCCACCCCAGTTGCTGGCCTGATGGCCTTCCTGAGTTGAGGCCCGCCTTACCCGAACTGGGAGCCAGCGCCCACGGCGCTATAGGTGAAGGCTCGCTGGCTCTCCTGCACCCTCTGTGACAGCAGGCTGGTCAGGGCAGGGAAGTGAACCCCTGCAGCGAGGAGACAGGTGCTGTTGTCCTTCCAGGGAGTCTCACCCAGCCCACCCATCCAGGTATGGCCCATGACCCCCGCGGGACCAGCTGGGGACACAGGCTCAGTGTGGGAGAGATGTGCTCAAGGTCACATGACCTGCACAACTGTAAGAAGAATGTGTCCCCCAGGTTGGCAAGGATCCCACCCACATGCATGTACACAGGTGCACACACTCTCCTGCCAGCAGCACACCAGAGCCCAGCTGTGCTCCACAGACACCTCCCACCAACACACTTGTGACAGGTGCATATGTGCGCACATGCAAACTTCCACCAGCACACCAACATCTCAGTTGTGCTCCATGGCATCCATGCTGGCACACGCATGTGTGCTCATACAGATACACACACATAGATTATGCAGACACACAGAGAGACACACGTGCACAGATATGAACACACATGCAAACACATGTGCACATGGGTACACATACACAGAAATACACATGCCTGCAAACACGTGCACAGATACATGCACACAGAGACATGCACATACACACATACACACACATCTGAGCATGCAGATACACATGCATACAAATGTGTGCAAACATAGGTATACACATGTACACATAGAGATTTGCACACACATGCACACACAAACACACACTTTCCCCAGGAACACCATCTCTATCTGTTTTACAAATTGCACTTCCTCCTAGGATTCCTGTTGGATAGAGGGTTCTCCAGCAGCTTTAACAGTTTGGAAACTGCCTTACAGCCCCACATCCCATTCATTCAAGACAGTTCCCGTGCCTGGCCTGGAGGGGCTCTGGAGGCATCCATCTGGGGGCTGTGGCTCTCTTGGAGATGCCAAGACAGCAGGAGCCTGTCCTTTCACCTCAGGCCCGTGACTATAGGGCGATGATGCTGCCTCTCCATCCCAAGACATGTGCATGATGTCAGCATGCAGGAAATGCCCACCTGCTTCACTCTGTGACATCTTATCACTCTCATCAACTCACACAGTCCTGACTCAGAAGGCAGACCCCATTCCCTCAAGGACCAGCTATGAGCCAGGGACCCTGGAGCTCTCCCCAGAAGTCCAGCACCCCATTGTATGAGAGTCACAGGTCTTGGAAACCCAGTGTCTCCCCTCTGCCAAGGGCAATGTACACAAGCACACCACGGTCCCCACCTGCATGACCAGTCATCAGAGGTAGCAATGGTTATCTTGTGATCACCCTTGCTGCTCCTTGGGCCCCCCAGAGTAGACTTGTGGGCAGAGCATGAATCTGATATTAAAATGTACCAGGTTCATGCCTGTAATCTTAGCACTTTGGGAGGCTGAGTTGGGAGGATTGCTTGAACCCAGAGGTTGGACACCAGCTGGGCAGCATAGTGAGATCCTGTCTCTACAACAAATAAAAAACTAGCTGAGAGCTGGGCTCGGTGGCTCAGCCTGTAATCCCGCGCCTTTGGGAGGCTGAGGTGAGTGGATTGCCTGAGCCCGCGGGTTCGAGACCCGCCTGGGCAGCGAGACCTCATCTCTACAATAAATCAAAAAATCAGCCGGGCGTGGTAGCACACGCCTATAATTCCGGCTATTCGGAAGGCTGAGGTGGAAGGATTGCCGAGCCCAGCAGGTCGAGGCTGCGGTGGCCAGGAGCGGCCACTGCACTCCAGTCTGGGCGACAGAGTGAGACTCCAACTCAAAACAAACAAACAAACAAACAAAAAAACACTAGCTGAATGTGGGGGCACATGCCTGTAGTCCCAGTTACTCAGGAGGCTGAGGAGGGGGGATCACTTGAGCCCAGGAGGTCAAGGCTGCGGTGAACTATGATGGAGCCACTGTACTCCAGTCTAGGTGACAGAGCAAGACATTGTCTCAAGAAAACTCAAACAAACAAAACACACACATGCCAGATTTTGAAGTTTCTAGAACACAGAATGTGCCTGGCGTGCCCAGTCATCATAGCATGAACAGACTGATCCAAGTAGAGGAAGTGCAGCAGGCACTGGCAGCTGGCTGATGGGGGTCAGTCTGCGCTATTTAGAGCTGCCCATGAGAACAGCCACCCACCCCTTGGGCTGGAGGTCCAGGCACCTTCTCAGCAATAGCAGGGAAGGGCTAGAATACCTGGCCCATGGCTCTGGGAGTGTTTCCCTCATTGCTTCAGGTTAGGAACCCTGTCCTCACCTAGAAGTCCCCCGTGTAAACACAAATGATGGTCCTGCCAGGCCTGTCCTCCCCTCCTGGGGGTGGTCAGTCCTTCCTTTCTTCCCAGCTCCTTTGTCTCCTCACAGCTGCTGGGTCTCCTGTGGCCACTCAACTGTGTGTGGGGATGGGCGATGCAGGAGGAGCCAGCTCTGGATGGGATCCGCAATATGCCACCAGCTCAAATCACCACTGTATTTGCAGTACCTCTTCCTGGGGGCTGGCCATTCATGGGGTTCCGTGTGGGCCTTGGTGGGGTCAGGGTGCCTGTGTTCTAGTGAGACAGGCCTTGACCACAGGAGTGGCCTCTCTCCAGGCCACACACCCTCCTCTGCTGGGGGGGGTCCTGAGCAGCACCCTGAGGCCTGGAGTGAGGAAGAGGGGGAGGGGCCTGGAAGGGCATCCCAGACTCTCGACTTGGAGCAGGGGGAAGGTTATTTATCTATATATCTATTTATATATATATCTATTTACATATATATATATATATATATATATACACATATATATATATATATATATTTATCTATATATATATCTAGGGGAATTCAGCACTGCCCGACCTGACACTGGCTCAGGAAGGTGGGGCAAGGCATGGAGCAGGGTCTGGATGCTCAGGGCCCTGGGGGAGGGGGGTGGATGGGAACTCAGGAGGGCAGGCAGATCCTGCAGCCTGGAGACTGGGCAGCTTCTCCGGTCCCCCAGGCAGGGACGCCCACTTCATTCCTCTTGACAAGGGGCACCATGGCCCCAGAATCGGCATCACCAGTGTGCACATGTCTGAGTTCATGAAGTCCCATAGCCCACAGCAGGCCCCTCAGTGGGAGGTGTCACTGAATTAAGGTGTTGGTGACAACCTTCAGTGGCAGGAGGTCAGTATTGGTGCCCCATGTGATCCTATGTGTCACCACAGAGGGCATGCACCTTCTGAGGACACATATATGCACATACATGTACACAGACACATATGTACTCACATATGCATGCACGCAGGTACACACATATGTACACTGGTACACTGGCACACTCGAGCACACAAGCATTCACATGCACACACACAGACTACATGCACGCACAAATGTACACAGGCACACATTCACACGTGCACTCACATCTGCACACCCACCAACATATATGTACACATGTATGTACATATGCACACACTCCCCTTGTCTGTCCGATTGGTGGCACAGAGCTGGAGGTGCACAAGGGCGGCCACCCAAGAGTCCCTTACCTTGAAACAGGCCTGTGAGGATGCGTGAGACTGTGAGGAAGGCCAGGTGGGCGCTGCCTAGGTGGGCAAGCAGGGGCGTGGCAGCAGTGACACAGCCCCAGGCAGAGGCGGAGAGCAGGATGACCTTCTCACCTCCAATCCTGCAGGAGAGGCAGGTGGGATGAGGGGTGGTGTGGCACCTCTGCAGTTCCCACCCATGGCCCGAGCCCCTCCAGGGGAGACCAGGGATCCTGGGGCTGTGTCCCCTCCTCATGCAACCTCCCAGACCTCTACCTCCAGCTCTGTCTTCACTTCGCCTTGGAGTGCAGCAATAGCCACCTCTGCCCCTGGCCCTGTGGGCAGCTCTCTCTGGCAGGACAATAGGGAGGGTATGCTTACCGGTCCCCAAGATGGCCGCCCACAACCTGCGTCAGGCAGTAGCCCCAGAAGAAGCTGCTGAGCACAACGCCGGCCTCCTTCTTGTTCCAGCCGAAGTCCTCGCTTATGGATGCAGTGCACACAGGCATGCTGACACGGGTGCAGTACAACAGGCAAGTGCCCAGCAGCAGGGCACCCGTCCATGCCTGGCACTCAGGCCTGTGGGGGAGGAGAGGCTGAGTCCCCAGGGAGGCCCACGTGGCCCTGCTGCTCCCAGATCATCACCCAGAGACATCCCCAAATGCCGTGGGACATGGTCCCACACGCTGAGGGGCTGAATTGCGACAGCCTCATGGGAGGGCCACGGGGCAAGCTCTCAGATGTCTAAATGCACCTATCAGTTGCCCTAGGACATGGCAGAAAGGGCACACAGCAGGCTGGGAGCAGCCCGGGGAGGGTGGTAGAGGGCAAGTGACGTGAACAATGGCGTGTCCACATGGATGGCACTTCAGTACCCAGTACTGAGGGCCAGAAGCACCCGGTGCCACCCTTCATGCTTCCCTTGGTTCTCTGGCAGCCAGAGCAGCTGACAGCCAGGATCCCATGGTGGGGCAGGTGCTGGGCGAGGGGCTGTAGAGGCACAGGGCAGGCTCAGAACAGGAGGGTCCAGGAAAGTCGGCTGGGCCTGTCCAGCAGAGGACCTGGGGCAGGCAGGAGAGGATGAATGGCCCCTCAGAGGAGTCGGGGCAGGGCGAGGTGGCATCCCCAGGCAGGGCCTCCACATCCCACACATGGTCCCTCCCATGCAAATGGCGGTTCCTGGGCTGCTGTGTCTCTGATTAGGGAGTGAGGGGGGAAGACCCCGTCCCCCAGCCTGTGGACCAGCTGAGGGCAGAGCTGCTTTCTCAATGCTGTGGGTTTTGACAATGGGGGCTTATGGGGCACCAAGTCCCCTTGAGGGTGCCAGGTCTGGTCATGTTCCTGTGCCAGGCCTGGGTGGATGGGGCAGTGGGTGGGGCCCGGGTGGGGCTATGAGGTCTGTGTTGAACGTGCAGCCTCTCTGTCAGCTGGAAGCTGGCTCCACATCAAACTCTCACTGGGGAAGGATGGTAATAGAAAGGCCTCTCGACAGAGGCGACGGTCACAGAGGCTGGTGATAATCCCAGCCCATGGCCTCTGCATCTGGGCTGACCCAGAAGGGCAGGAAGTGGCCAAGAGAGAAGGCTGTGGTTAAGGCCAGGAACCCATCAGAGATGGGGGATGGGGTGACACCAGTCTCCCAGAGTTTCTTCAGAACCAGGTAGAGGTCAGGCATGGGGGAGTCTCACCCGGCTCCCCAAAAGCGGCATCTGGACCTGCTGGGGAGCCGACCGCAGCCCACACTATGCAACCAGGTCTGCAGAGAGCACTCAACAGGGAGCCTCAGGACACCACCAGCCCCTGGGAAGGTGGTAGCCCCTGGAAGGGTTGGTGCCTCCACAGGACGCCTCCTAGGGGACATATGACCTCTGAGGTTGGCACAACAATGCCTGGGCTGGCTTTGCCTGCAGGCAGAACTGCCGGTGGCTGAGCAGGTTGGCCATACGCTTGGACCTGAGGAGGGACCTGCCACGATGCTGCTGTGCTCGGAGGCACCAACAGGCCCACCCAGCAGGCCAGAGCCAAGAACTCTGATGCTTCAACTCCGCCACCAACCATTGGGGTCTGGGAGAGTCACGAGGGAGGAAGTGCTGTGTGTCCTGGAACCTATCAGTGGAGTATGGCTTCTGCTGGGGACAATTGGCTGGGTCCACACCTGGCTGGGGCCTGGGTCTGGGGACCAACACTATCCGTGGGCTACCAGGGGGCACAGAGTCCTGACCCTGACACCAGCCTCAGGGCCTGCTGCCCCAGACTGCCATGGCCTCCGCCCTGGCTTGGCTCACGCCCGCAGGCCTGTTTACTCTGCCCCAGCACCCAAGCTCTCTGTAAACATGTTTTCCCTGACTGAAGCACACCCTTAAGTTCCCACTAAAAGCCTCATAGTCCAAAGGTGTCCTCTAGAAGCAGCTTTGTTCCTTTATGTGGTCAAAGCAGCAAAGGAGTCACCTGTGTCCAGGTGGAACCTGCCCCACATGCCACCCTGTCAAGGCACACCTGGCTAGTGGACAGCCCAACCCTTTTGCTCGTTGGGTGGGAAGACCAGTTCAAAACTGTGGAAAACCCGCCTGGACCGCCCAGCCCCAAGGCTGGAACAGTACTGAGAATACAGTGCCAGGCTCTGGCTTCCCTGATGGCCATAGGAAGTCAAGAAAAGTCGATGAGTGCCCAGGCAGTTGGCCCGGAGCTGTGGGTGCTGGTAAAGGTCCCATGGAGCCATGTATAGTCCCGTCCCTGAGCTGGAGAGGCAGGGTTGGCCAGGCTGGCGGGGAAACCGCCTCCACAGCATAAGGAGACAGAACAAGTAAGGCTAGCTGGAGAGAACGACCCATCGTGACCAGGGCCCGAGGGCTGCCTAGGGTTCCAGGCCCAGAATCCTCCATCCACAGCGTCGGGAAGAACCAGAAAGCCGGAGCAGCCTGAGATGTGTCCCCTCACCTATGCCAACCATGCCAGCTCATGCCAGCCAGCTGGAGGGCCTGGAAGCTTTGAGGGAGCCTCTGATCCTGCAAATGGCCCCTGTACAGAAGCATCCACAGTTGAGCAAATAGTCACGTGACCTTTTGGTTCAGAAAAGGGAAGTGGCACCAGGGCGGGAAAACAACAGACTTCAGCCCAAGGGAATGTGTGTGGGGAGTGGGACCCGCTCCACTCTACCCCTCTGGCCTCATCCTGCCCCAGTCTGGTGGGGGTGGAGGGTGGGGGAGTGGGGAGAAGTGCCAGCCCCTGCAGAGGTTGCAGAGACACTGCATCAACAGAAGCACTCCACGTATGTCACTGTCTCACCCACACAGATGGAGCCCTGTGAAGGAGGTCAGGGCTGGGCAAATGCTCTTTTTAACAGAACAGCAGGATGTCTGCAGGCCCCAGGTGTCCACCCTCAGGAGCTGGAAAAGCCTGGCAGGTTCAGCCTGGAGCAAGGCCCTGAAGGGCCAAGGCCTGGGTAACCATGGGTGGAGAGGGAGCAGGGAGGTGCAGGACAGCCCTCTCTCTAATTGTCACCTGACAGGGTTGCAATTTGGGCTTTGTACCTTCTCCATGGAACTCCTGGCTTTGGGGGGCCCCTCTCACTCCCTGCCAGATTTCCCATCCCCAGGCGCCAACATTCATGGTGGCACTGTCCCGCAGAGCCTCCCACAACTGTTCCCAGCAGCTCAGGGTCCTCGGCCCACACGGTTAGAAGGCTGGTGGGGTCACAAGGCACCCTGACCCTGTAGGTGGTTGGCGGGTCCTGGGAACTCGGAGGTGGTGGGAGACTGGCTCCAGAACGCATAGCACCTGGGGACAAAGTCCGAGCCAGGCCAAGCAGCGGGCTCTTCTGCAGTTGGGGGCTCTCCTCAGGATCCCACTCGAACCCTCTTGCTCCTGTGGTGTCCCTGCCTGGAAGCCTTCTGCAGGTGGCAGTGGGTGACTTGA
This sequence comes from Cephalopachus bancanus, assembly GCA_027257055.1. Taxonomy (NCBI): domain Eukaryota; kingdom Metazoa; phylum Chordata; class Mammalia; order Primates; family Tarsiidae; genus Cephalopachus; species Cephalopachus bancanus. Next base: position 3,955,690 of record JAPVLO010000007.1, read on the forward strand.
AATATCCACAGGGGCAGGGAGTCTGGTGGAGAAGGAATGGTCCCCACATGCAGCTGGGACTTGGCATAGGATCCTAACCAGTCCATTCCGAGGCTCACCTGTCCAGTGACCCTGAGTAGATGCTCACTGCCTGCAGCTGTGGGGTCCCAGTAAGCATGCCTCCTGGCAAGGGGGTTCCTCACAACTCAGGACTGTGCCCAGGACACCTCTCTGCCTGTGAGCTTCTCAGGGAGCACCCCCAGGGCCACTGCTGGAAGAATTCAGGGGCAGCTGCCAGGTCACAGGACTTGATGGCGGGAAGAGGGTTGGCGCACTCACAACTCACGCCCTCCCTCCTCCCCAAGGGCTGGGGCTGCCTGAGAAGGCCCGGAAAGTCTGGGCTGTATGGGTCTGGGCGGCAGCCTTGCGGCCACAGGAGCCCTCCACAGCCCAGTGATTCCTACCCAGCGCAGTTGTAGAGCAGCGTCTCCCCTCCCTCCCCTCACATCCACCGCCCCTGCCAGAGTTTGCTCACCCCAGCCTCACCTGGACCACTGGGTGTCCCGGGCGGTGTCCCTGCGGGCCTCATCTGCGGGTAGCTGCATCTGGTTTGGGGCGCTGGGGCAGCCAAGGGCACAGCCGAGTCCCAGTGCTGGTGGGCTCTCCTGCCTCTGGCCCAGGCTGACCCACCCCGCAGCGCCGCCCAAGTCCACGTGTCAGTCCCGGCAGCGCTTCCTTCTGGTGCTCCCAGGACATACCGCCCCGGTCGGCCACCAGGGCGGGCAGGCGGGGCGGGGCATGTCACTTGGGTCCCCGCCCACCCTGCCAACTTCGGTAAGCCCGGCCAGGAACCTCCCTGCTGTCCCATGGGAGCGGTGCCCCTGCTGGCTAGGCGCACCTTGCTCAGTCCGGCCCTGAGGTGGGCGCCCCCAAAGCAGGTGCGGATGCTTTCTTGGCGGCAAGCTGGTGGGACTGGGGCTTGGAGGAGACAGACCCCGGCAGGGATTCTGGTCCCAGAGGTACCAGCCCACAGACCCTGGACTTGATAGAGGCCGGGGGAGCGAGCAGTCCCTGCCTCACAGGGGACTAATTTCCAACCAAGTGGAAATTAGAGACAGTCTCAGCAAAGTGCAAGGGCAGTGAAACCCCCAGGTAATCAGTTTTTAAAATGGGTTGGGGGTGGGGCTTGGCTCTTGGGCCAGAGGCAGCCTGTCTTGGGGGTTGGGGGAAGCAGGGGGTGGGAGACTCAGTGTCAGGTGTGGTCCACTCAGAGGCTGGGGGTTCAAGGCTATCAGAGGCCCCTGAACTTCTGGAGAGATGTTCCAAGCACCAACAACACACCAGGGTGGGAGGTGGGAGGGAGCAGGGGTGACAGGCTGGGGCCCCTAACCTGGTGCCCCTTTGCATAGGGGTCTCACATTGCCCATGCTGGCAAGGCACATGAAGCCAGCAGGGAGGGGCCGTGGATGGCAGGCCACCTCTTTCCTGGAGGCTATGAAGCCTTCTCTTTGCCCCCCTCCACATGGCAGCCTGACTGACGACATCACACCACACAAAAGCTTTGCAAGGCACTCAGAACCCACCCACAAATCTACCCCCCACCCTCCTACCTTCTGTCTTCACCAGTCCAACCCACCACAGGGCCTTTGCAAGGTCTGTCCTCAGGTCTTCCCTTCTTACCTTCACATATGCCTGCTGAATGGATCTTACAGACATTAGCACCTAAAAGCAAGGCCATTCCTCCACCCATAGCTGAGGTTCAGGGGGACAATAAGACCATGGCAGAGAAAGGTTTACTCGCCCAGATAGCCAAGAAGTCTGGAAATTTGCTAAACGTATTGCTACCACAGCATCCTCTCCTTTCTGGTAATTTGCTTTCATTCACAGCCTGAGGCACTCTGGTAATCATTCTACATAAAGATATGGAGTCACATTGTAGTGGACATAGCATAGTGGGCAGACAAAAGCCAGAGGATCCCAGGGGAGGGCAGGGTGTCCCCACACCAGGTGGGCTGAGGAGGCACCTAGCAAGCCAAGGGAAGCTGGGTGCATGGAGGGAGCTGGTGTGCAAATGGGGGCACTACCTGGCAGAGGCAGAGGCCTGAATGCACAGCGGGGTGTCCAGCCTGGCCAGGGCAGAGTGAGAGACAGGAAATGAGGACTGGTGGTCAGAGAGGTGCAAGGAGACCCCATGGGTCTTGGCCAGGTCAAGACCAGCCCAGGGTCCAGGTTAGGAAGCGCCCCCCACCCCGTGTCACGGGATCCCTGGCTGCCATGCAGTGGCTTGGAGACAGGGAGGACAAGGCCACTGCACTCTCGGGCCCCAGGAGTGAGGGGGGCTCCAACCAAGTGGGAGCCACGGGCCAAGGCACACAGAGCCTCCCTGTGCAAGATGAGCCAAAGGCCCAGCATGAGTGTGTGGTTCCCTGGACTCCTGGCCCTCACCAGGAGCATATGGGGCAGTACAGCCATTGCTGCCAGACAGAGGGGCCCCTCACAGGAAGGTTATGAATGCCTGGTGTTGGCAGTGGCCAGGGTGGACACTCCCCAGGCTGCCAGGCGACTCTGTGAGCTGCCCATAGTAACCAACAAACCACCTTTGAGGTTTACAGTAAAAAACTATGTTCAGAGGGGATGATAGCAGACAGTCAATTCCAGGGTTTCAAGGACAGAGGGTGACCTTGCTGACAGAGCCATCCCAGTGGCACCAGCTGATACTCCACTCCTGGAGGGCTGTGTCCCCAGCTTCAAGAAAGCTGGCCCGCTTAGCTTCTTTCTTTGAGCACTATGGCAGGGAGGTATGCCAGTCCTCGCATGAGTCCATCACAGCACTTCTGCCCTCGCTCCTGGACTCAGCTGTGGCCCTGCAGAGGCTATGAGGGCCCTGTACAGATCTTGAAAACAAGCCAGACCTGGGCCTGGTCTCCTCCAGTACCCTACTTGATCTGGCCTCCTTCCCAGCCCAGCATTACAATTCCAAAGACGACAATCCAAATGAACGAGACTGACAAGTGACATTTCCCCACTGCCACTGCCACTGTGAGGAGCTCAGTCCTGGCCCAGGATCTGCGTGAACTGATAGTGGGGGGCTGCCTCTCAGCTGTGACGGGAATGGGAGTACTGTGGAGGTGGACAGAGAGAGACAAAGACCCATGGGGAGATGTCATGGGAACCAGAAAGGTGACCTTTACAATGACGATGGAGGAGTGCAACGTGCATACTAGAGAGGAATGATTCTGGAAGGTTCTGGAACAGCTCATCCATTTCAGTGTGCTGGTGAGCTCACCGTTTGAGTTTTACAAACAGTACCGTCCCATGTTTCTGAAACTGAAGGGCCCAGCACCATGGTCCCTTGCCCTGGGCCAGTGTGATGTCACCACCTCCTCCTCCACTCCTCCAGGACCCACCATGCCAGAGGGTCCTTGGTGACGGGCCAGCTTGTGTCACTTTCAAAAGCCAGCTGGGAGTACGATCCTGACTGTCAGCTACAATCCACAGGAGGGCGATGCCTGGTCTGTGCGAGCAGCCTGCTGATGTGTCTCCAGGAAGCAGAGCCATGGCCAGATGAGCCTGTGTCTGACAGCACCACTTCTCCAGGTTAACTAGCTCACACCCCAGTCTCACAGAGCCCCAGGACAGGCAGACATAAGTGCCACCACAAGCAGTACATCCCAGTAGTCTTCTAATCAAGTGCCAAATGCCAGCTGGAGTCCCCATGGAGTAGGCATTGTGAGCGACCATGTACGTGGGCCGCAGCAGGAGGGCCTGCAGTGAGACATGCATTTAAATGCACACCAATCCAGAAGACACATGCAGACACACCTGCTCGTCTTCAGCAGCTGCTTCTTATGTGAATTCTTCGGGTAACAGCAGGGTGCAGAGGGGCCTGTGGTTTCCCCTGGTAAACTCTCCTCTGTATTACAGTCAGACTGGACCCCCAAATCTGGCCTTTCACCTGGGGGATACTGGAGTCTGTGGGCGAGTCAGAATGCCACAGTCCTGCTCGACATTTCACATAGGCCCAAAACCAAACAGCCCCCGATAGACGTGGGACAGGATTTTTACCAATGAACTACAACTCACCCCTCAGCTCCTGCCCTGCCTCAAGCACCTCACATCAGTGAGCTTGAGGCACAGGCCTCCTCACCCCCAGAGCCAGTTCATGGCTTTTGGGAAAGGCACAATAGCTCAGGACACTCTACCCCAGGAGCACAGTCTCACGGAAGGCTCTGCCACAGCTGGTCACCCTGAAGGCCCATCCAAGCCCTGCACTCTACTTCCACATGTGTCAAGTCGTGCAAAAGGACATGTCTGGAATCCAGGCAAACTATCCATCACAGACAGACTGCGAGTACAGGGAACCACGTGATCCTCGCAGACTGTCATCGGGAGCACACGCCATGTGCCCCTGGTGACACTATTGCCACAAAGGACTGCCATGCTGCCTTCCACATCAAGAGGCAGACACCAGAGGCCAGGCTGTGCCGACATCACAACACCAAAGCAGCCCTGCTGCGGAGGGTGCAGGGGTGGGAGAGACCTCCTTCCTCTACTAGTTGCTGCCCATCACATGCCAGAGCCGAGCCTGGCTAGACACCCTGCTCTGCCAGGCACTGTGCTGCGGCATACGGAGCTCATGCTCAAGCACAGGGAAGCAGCAGTGAGTTCTTCTCAAGGGCCCTGAGGGTACCCTTCACCCACAAGGCGCGAGTGGCCCAAAAGCATGGAGCCCCCAAGACTGGATGCCTGCAGTTACCTCTAACCATGGCCTCAAAACCAGCAGGATGCTGGGGTGTTACAGGACTCCCTCTGTTTTTAATATTTTGGACATTTTCATAAGTAAAAAAAAAAAAAGTTCCTTAGGCTATTCATGCAGTGGGTAGCTCGAAGGTTCTATTTCCTTCCCAAAAAGAAGACTGGCCAATCAAACTAAGCACCACACTCCAGAGAGCAGATGATGGATTTCAAACCAAACACACACAAGCACAGACACACAAGCAAAGAAAGTCAGTGTTGTCAGGGTGGGGACAGAGCACAAGCAAAGCGTAAAGGGACATTAAATGAATTCCCTTCTATCCTTCCTATTCTGTCAACTTTCAATAAATACAAATGTGTTTGTATTTTATTCTTTGTTCTGGCGAAAACATCCTTATTAAAAAAAGCTTTCAGATGACCATTCTGAAAAATATGTAAACATTTTTACTATCAAATTAAGAACAGGCCACAAAGTCTATTCTTCTTCATCTTGTAAAAGGTACTGGGGGCACAGGGCCTCACTGGAATCAAGGATTACAGAACCAAATACACACAAGAGTGCCACGGCAGGTCACAGTTCATACGAGACTTTAAGTGACTCATGCCGACAATACAATTTACAGATCTGAAAAAGCAGTACATACTTCTAACAGAAAAACATACCTGTTGTAAAAAACAATGTACACAGTATCAGAATAAAACATGTCAACAAAGCAGCCACTGAGAGATGACACCAGGCAGCCAGTCAGCAGAGGGCCTGCGGTGAGTCTTCAGCGCATGGGTCCCACTGTAGACAACGTCCTCCATCGTAGGAGGCAGACAGTCCGCTTGCCACAGGTGCTTTTTCAGTCTGGTCTCTGTTCACACTGACAGCTGGTGGTGGCAGCCCAGGAGTCCTGCTCTGCTATCCCAAGGCGCTGTTGCCCTCATGGTCACACGTGCAAGATTCTTCCTGGAAGCCCTGGTTCTTCCACTCTCCAAAGCTAACAGCGTCCAGGAAGAACATAAAGAAATCACACTGCCTTGGAAAACTGTCCTCAATATGCTTTCTCTATCTGTTTCCAGATCGTGTCTTGACTGGATGGGATGGGCAGTTAACCCTACCCGCCCCGGCCTCAGCAGACGTGGCTTACAGTTTCCATGCACACACGGCCACCAGGCTTCAGTCACACGCATGGAGATACTGCCTTTCCCGGAGCCCAAAAGCCCTGACTCAACGGCAACATGAAGAAGGAAGGAATATTTCAGCCTAGCCTTGTTCCTCACAGGACTTCCTGACACCAGGACTTGGAGAGCCAGGGCATTCTCGTGTTTATCTATCTCAAGGCACTTTCCACCATAAAGCATAGAAGGAAGAAACTACTCTGTAAAACAGAAATACATTTTAAAACACAATGGTGAGATCTGAAATGAGGCAAAATAGAAAAATCAAATTACATAGAATGTTCATGATCCCAAAGTGACTTCATTTCGTTTGCTTGGCATAGAAACAAAGATGGCAGCAAGGGTACAGATGGGACCACATGCCAAACGCTGCCTGGGATGGAGACTCCTCATGGCTGCAAGGTCCCAGGAGCAGTATACACAGCTCTCAAGCAGAGGTAAAGACCGGCACACCTGAGATTGCTGAGGCTCTCAAACACCCTCCTAACATGCTGATTAAGCTACTCACAGACTGAACTGGCAATACCAGCTCTGCGTGTTACACCCACTTAGCACCACTTCATGCATATGTCGAGCCCAGTCTCATCCCCTGAAGATGAGACCTCCCCGCTGTGCTTCTCAGACCCTCTGCTTTTGAGAATATGTCAAGTTAATTATGTATTACTTATGCATGTGAATGATTTTGCACTGCTAATTACAAACATGCTGGATTATCTGGCACTGTTCAAAGATATAGACTTCTCTCTATCTCTCCTAATATTCTTCTTCTAGCTTCTGTGGAATGTAACCTTTTAGCTCCTAAAGACTAAACTCCCATTCCCTCTAACTTGCTTTTGTCATCAGACCTCAGAGGGTATCACCCTGAAGAAAGGTCACCTCTGAGGAAGATGGGAGACGGCAGGAGTTGGAACATGGCACTTCTAGGAGGTAGGGAGGCCCTCATCCTCACATAGCCTAAGAGGAGGCTGAGGCGGCAGCCTGGAGGCCAGAACATTCTGGAACGACTGCAGTGGCTTCATCTTTGCAACTCTAAGTTACTCATCTTTGCAACTCTAAGTTATACAAGCCATCTGGGAAAACCAAACACCGCCCAAAGCACCCACCCTGGAAATGGAGGCTGAGAACCAGAGCATAGCCCCACAGGCTCTGCAGGGAGAAGCTTGGCATGTGCAGGCACCTGTGATCATGCTTGGGGATGGCCCCTGGAGGCAGGTCACCTGACTGGCTCAGGCACAGGCAAGGTGGCACCACATCCAGCCCCACCGTGCTCAGGATGCCTCTTGCTCCTTGGGAGCAGGGTGGGCAGATACCTCAGCTCAGCTGACCCAGGATAGGCCGACAGCCACCGCTGTCTCCCCAAGTCTCGCTTGGATGGGTCAGCAGTGCTGTGACCACTTCCATCTGCAACTCTCAGCCCTGGTCAGTGGGGTAGCTCAGCACCTGCTAAGCTGCTGCAGTGAAAACAAACATGTCTGTGCACAGAGTCTATGGGCACACCTACCATCAGCTGCACTGCCCTGCACATTCACTGGACCACTTCCCTCCTGCCCAACTCTAAGCAGGGCACACACCATGAGTGCATAAGCAGAACATCTGCAGGGCTGGCTGACAGTAAAGGTGAGAAGCTGCCAGAAGCTAGAGGGAGATCCCTGGGACCACACACATGCTCCTTCTGTCAGCAGCCTCACGCTACTTGGCTGAAACCCATGCGTCCTCGCTGGTCTAAGGAAGGCCATTTCCAAGGATATGGACCAGCCATAGAAGCCCCACCAGCTGAAGATTCTAGACAGTGCACAGCCATCACCATGGGGGAATGTAGCCCCAAAAACAAAAGGTTGTTTGAGATGATTAACACTTGTTGGAGGCCACTTTGGTCATTCTTGAAATTAAAGAGAAACCTTTATTTTCAACAAAACTGCCTAGAAGAGATGGTTCAATGATCCACTATGAACGAGTCACTCACCACATACAGCACCAAAATATATATTTAAAAAATTAAAAAACAGGCAGGCCCGCCCCTCTCACGCACATCTATCTCCCCAAAAGCCACTCGACCCAGACTACCAGGAAAACAAATCAAACGCGACACCCTCTCACACAAGTTATCTTTGAATTAGGATTTACAAATTTATATATTCTTTCCTATGAAAAAAACAAGAAACCAAGGGAGTGAGGACACCTGCAGGTGCGGCCTGACGAGACTTGGGAAGCAGGAAGGCTGCTGTCCGTGGCTGCTGTCTGCCTATGAGCTGAGAACGCAGAAGTGCAATCTGCACCCTCTACACTTGGGGAACAGGATGCCCCTGAAGGCGCAGCCCCTCCACGCAGGCCAGATCCTCTGGGGTCAGACCCCAAGCGCACCGGCAGCACGTCAGGTCTTCAGAAGGTTGCGGGCACAGAGTCTGCATCAGACTGCCAGAGATACAGCATCTTTCCTTGTGAGTTTTCCAGTGCCTAAGAAGGCCATTTTTCCCTTTAAAAAAGATGCCAGGTCAAAAGAAAAGGACAAGGGGAAAAGAGTTCTCTCCTGCGGTCAATATCTCCCAGCCACAGACTGGCTTGAGGACATCCCAGCCGCAGGGGGTGCAGGGCACAAATGCATGGGCACTACTTGGGCTCCTCGATCATACCCTTGCTCAGGTCTGTCATTTTGGGGTATTTTACTTTCTTCTGGTCCAGCTCATTCTGAGCCCACAGTAGTAGTTTTAGCAACTTGGCCAGTTTGGGTGTCGACTCACGATTTTCATAATCTAGGACAGCCTGGTTAACTTCACTCCACACCTGTAAAACAAAGACACCAGTAAAAACACACACCAGAGAGCACTAGCAAAGAGTCAGTTAATAACCTGCACTTTCCCCTCTTGGAACCATTTTTACACAAGTTTGTTGCTCATTTAAATGAACAGAAGTCCTAACCGTGAGGCACTCTCAGGCACCCAACACACAGTCCCCTGGGGGCTCATGGTCTGGTCAGCCTCTGTGGCTGGGATGTCCTGGGAGAGACTGGAACACAGGGTTGAGGGGGCTGTGAGAGGACTGACCAGCATGGCAGGAGACACATGTCCTCTCCTGACAAGATTCAAGAAAGCATGCCATGTGGACATGAGGAGTTGTCATGTTTGGCCAGACATGTAGAGCAAAGAGAGAAAAGTTTCTGAAAAAAATACAGGATTTTAAATGAAAAATACTTAGGACATAAAAAGAAAGCTAAAAAAGATAAAAACTAAAAGGCCGGGAATGGTGGTTCATGCCTATAATTCCAGCACTTTGGGAGGCTGAGGCAGAAGGATTACTAGAGTCGAAGAGTTTGAAGTCAGTCTGGGCAACAAAGACTTCGTCGGGGGGGGGGGGGGGGGAGAGCAAGGTGGTGGCAGCTAAGGCAAACAAGAGAAATCAGCATGGGGTGTGAATTCGCCATGACAGCCCCAGTTCAGACATCCCCAGCTCAGGGAGCTTACAGATTAAGATCAGGAGGAACTGTCGCCACCATACCAGTGTCCGTGTCCAGACATCACCATCTGCCGCTCAGTTCACACCACAAAGCTACACGCGCGCTTCCTTGTGCAGCCCTCTTGAGCATGTCCCGAGGTGGAGGGGAGCCTCCCTCCCAGGCCTCTACCTTCTGCCGCTGCATCATGTGAAGCAGGTCTCCAAAGGGTGACTCCTCGGGGCTGTCGAAGGCCAGCAGTGCCAGCGTGCGCTCCATTTCTGTGAGGCACTCCCTGCTCTCCTCACCCTGCTCCGCCAGCTGCGTCTGCGCGAACTCCAGTGCCGCCTCTGTCTCCCGCTGGCGGATCAGCTCGATCAGATGCTGTTGCTGGCGAGGGCAGAGACAGGTAGGCTCACTCCCAGGCCCGGCAGGCCTTGGTCCCCCACAAAAGGACCTTTGCAGCCTCTCTGGTTATCAAATGTGCATTTTTAAAGTAAAAACAGCAGCTGAAATGCATAAAACAGCAGCTAATTCAAAGCCCCTTCCCCACGCACATTAAAACAATATTCTATTAACGCAAATTAGCCTAGTGATTTCAGGATCATTGCGGATCACCTTATCAAGTGCCCACATGCCAGACTGCTCCCTGCTGAAACTCACCTGCAAATGGAAGTAAAGATAGCGGTTTGTGTCCAAGAGTTCCGGGTGGAGGCTGTTGATCAGTGCAATGGCCTCCTGAATCTGACCCTTCAGTATCATCTCCCGAATCTTGATTCGCTCATCAAGCGTTTCCAGATCCACGCTAGGTTCAATCCCAGATTCCATCCGAAACTTCTCCGCTGCTTCCTTAAAGCCCTCTGAAAATGAAAACCGTTGTCACCACTAAGAATGTTAGCAAGGAATTAACGCAAAGACTTCTCTAGGAAGTCCAGTGCCTCAACTATGCAACCTCTGATATATGACCCATGCTTTCTTAGGGACTTGGTGGTAGTGTCTTTGGAATGGACAAGTAAGGCCTTCGAAATATAAAAAAGGAGAAGAGTACGCGTCATTCCTTTCCACCCCATCCCAAAACTCTAGCCTATCAGCAAAAGTCAGGGTGGCTTCTGGCCCGACATGCGGGCGGGGTCTCCTTGATAGCAGCAGCAGGCCAGATCCTCCAAGACATGCTGGTCCTGCCTTCTCAGCAAGTTGTGCCTGAGAACAACCTGGTGACTCTGCTACTCAGTGTCATCTGCAATTCTTCCTGACACCAGAGCCAGCATTGTGTTCCCTGCCACGTACACACAGACTAAGGCCTAGATTTCCTCATAGCTTTAAAAAAATTTAACAGAGCCGGGCTCGGTGGCTCAGCCTGTAATCCCGCGCCTTTGGGAGGCTGAGGTGAGTGGATTGCCTGAGCCCGCGGGTTCGAGACCCACCTGGGCAGCGAGACCTCATCTCTACAATAAATCAAAAAATCAGCTGGGCGTGGTGGCGCATGCCTGTAATTCCGGCTACTCGGAAGGCTGAGGTGGAAGGATCGCCGGAGCCCAGCAGGCCGAGGCTGCGGTGGCCGGGAGCGGCCACTGCACTCCAGTCTAGGCGACAGAGTGAGACTCCAACTCAAAAACAAACAAACAAACAAAAAATGTAACAGAGATTAACACTGGAGGGGGCGCTAAGGCTAACAGAAGGGAGTATTACTCTCCAGTTTATACATTGTGAAAGCACCTGGATCTTCCACCATAGCCAGCACTGTCTATCTACCTCTCCACATCAGGAAGGGTCCCAGAGCCCCTCCCTTCAGCACGCCCCTGCCCTTTCACTTCCCCTCAGCTGAGCTGGACTCACCTTTCAGAAACAGGCCAGTGTACTTTACCAGACTGGCCAGGGAGATCAAGGATTTGGGCTTTAAGTGTACTTCAGTACAGTCATAACCATCTTATTATTATCTCATTGTAAAACTGTCAAAGGTCAAGAAACGGGGCTTTTTTTCCTTAGGTTTTAAAGACCTAAATCATTATCTCGTCTCCAGCAACACTTGTTTTTAACATGGTAATTCACAAACCCATCAAGTTGGCATCATGTCTTTATAACATCTGAGCACAACGGTATGACAGAGCTCCGGTGGTGAAGCCCCACTGTGTGCACAAAAGGGTGCCATGTTCATGTGGTGGAGCTGTCGCTGCATCACCTGTCCAAGCCTCACCTGTGACCAGGTAGTTCATGATGAGACGGTTCATGTCTGCTCTCTGGACGTGTAAGTTATTGAGCTTTTCCATCCACTCATCTTTTGTGATTTCATCAGGTTTTTCTGCATAACTCATTCTGATTTATTTCTACAGGAAAAATATAATAGCTGAGGGAGGAGTTTTGATTTTCCTGGGGGCACAGGGTGCTGCAAAGCTGTAAGTGAGAATCCCATGCCTGAAGCAAGTGCTCAGAGAAGGCAGTCGGGTGCCCACCAGACTGATAACCCTGGATCTCAACGAAGACATGAATTCCCTTGCGCTTTTCACTCTGGTGTCAGAAGAGCACACTGCGCTGCAAAAGTCATCTGCCATTCCTTGTAAAGCTGAACACATGTGCTCCTCATGACCCAGCAATCTCAACACATTCATACCCTAGGAAAACTCACCAGTGTGCACCAGACATAGACAACCCAGTTTACAGAAGCACTGTTCAAACCGGCAAAAATGTAGGTGCTACCACCAAAATGTTCATCCAACAGCAATGGGACCATGGTAGACAGAACCACAGTCGACACCAAACCCTTGGGCAGGTGTGCTCTGGAATTCAGAACGTTTCAGACCATACAAAGATCGCATGGTACAACTGACGATATCAGTTTTGCCAGGGAGGGGGAAGCATCCCAGAATCAGACTTGATTTCCTCCATGAACATATGAGAATTCATACCAAGTGGAACAGAAGTTACTAAACGTTACCAGACCAGGTTTGCCACAAAGTGGGTTAAAAATAAAACAAGAAACTTGGTTTCAGAGCTACTTGGATTTTAGCATTGCTTAGAAGGGACTGTGGTCATGCATTCAATACAATTCCACAAAGCAGTTAAAATAGATGCATTCACTCACAGTCACATGGGTGACTCACAAAATAATGCTGAATGAGAAAAGCATGTAGCAGCAGAAGCCACGTGGGCAGAAGTTTTGTAGAGAACAAGAAAAAAATACATAATATGTGCTTCAGTAACACGCTTGTATGTGGCAAAAACAATTTTGTTTTGTTTTTTAAAACAAGGGTATGAAATTTGACACTCAGGAGGTGGCTACCTGTGGGAGGGGGACAGATGGCTGAAGTCACAGAGATAGCTGTGCCGGCCTGGGGGGGCACCAGTGACCTCCTGGGATGGGCGGTGAGCACACAGCTGTTCATAGTCTTTATCCCTTGTCACCAACATACACATTAGGAACATTAATTTATGTACAGTATGTGTGAAATTGCTTCAATCAATTACAAAATTAAAAGATGGCTCTGGTCTCCAGGATGACAATGCATGAGTGCAGGATGGTGAGAGCAAGGGCACATCCAGCAAGGAGAACTTGAGTGAGAGGGGACAGCCCGGGCAGAGACCAACAGGCATAGCCAGACCAAGATGCTCTGGCCAAGGACGGCTACAGCTAGCTGAACGTTAAGGGACACATGAGAGGGAAGACTCCTGGGCAGTCAGTTTCCAGCATGAGAGGCCGCAGAGGGTGGGCCACCCACAGGGAGGAAGGACTGGGAAAGGAACAGGTTGGAGGAGCAGGGCAGGTATGAGATGACTATTAGACACGCAGTTGGAGAAAAGCGGGCGGCGGCCTGCAGACCCGGAGCTCAGGGCTGGGACAGTAATTAGGGAAACATTGGGGAACAGGACGTTCCGCACAGATGGCCCAGAAAAGCACAGGCAAGAGTGTGAAGTGGACACTGACAAAGCTCTCGGCCACCTGAGGATGCCGACCTCGGAAGCGAACTAGGTATGGGGCCGCAGTAGGGACTCTGCAGTGCCGGACGAGAGGCTGACACCGGGAGATGCCGCGGGTATGGACACCCACCTCGAGCGGCTACAGCCCACTGCGGTGCTCACCGAGGGCAGTTAAAAGCACTCTCAGGACCCCCCACCGGAAGGGTTCCTTCTCTCTCACTAGTCCCCCTGCCTGGGCGGGGGCGACCAGTAAACGCGACGCCCCGGACGAACCGGTCCGTTCAGTCTCCCGCAGGTCGGACTCGGTCGCCCCATGCTCCAGCACGGCAACGCCCAGCGGAAAAAGCGCGTTCCAAGGGGACCCACGCCGGCTCCCCCAGCGCCCTCGCGTCCTGCTTCCCAGCAGAGGCCAGTGCTGGGAGGCTGTCACGAGCTGTCCTCCCGGAGACCGCTGTACGACCCAGCGGCGCCCTTGCTTCCAACTCGCCCCTCAGGCCGCACCGGCGCCAAGTCCGGACTCGCTCGGACATCCAACCCCCAGCAGCCCCCGAGCAGGATCAGCCCGGCGGGTGCGTCGGGAGCCGCGGGGTCTCTGGCCCCAGCCTCCGCCTCAGTCTCGGCGGCAGGGGTCCCCGCCCGGGACCCCCAATCTCGCCCCTCTCCTCCGACCCAGCAGAGACGCTCGGGCAGAGCCTGCCGCGGCCATCTTACCGTGAGGCTCCGGCCTCCTGCACTGCGCGGTCTGGGCGGCTCCGCGGCCGCTCCCGGGGCTGGGGAGGGGCGGCGGTGACCGCGGCGGGGCGCCGGAGCGAAGGGAGATGGAGGCGGGGTCCGCGGCGACGGTGGCGGCGGCGGCGGCGGCAGGGGCGGGGAGCGGAGGGCAGACTTGGCGGCGGCCGCCCCCTGCACACCTCTCGCGAGTCGCGAGATTAAAAGCCGACAACCAATCAGGGGCTCCCGCGAAGGGTCGGAGTGGACGGCCTCCCGGAAGCGCGGGACTTCAGCTTCCGGCCTTGCGCAGAGCTCCTCTCGCGGCGCCCTCAGCCTACGGGTTGGCGCGAGAGTCAAAAGGTGTCGGTCGCCCCTGTGCAAGATGGCCGCTGCGGAGGCGTCGGAATGCGGAGACCATAGGCCGGGACGGCGACATCTAGACTGAGTCCGAAGCGAAGGTCCCAGTTCTTTTCCTGTCCTTTATGTGAGGCTGGAGGGGATGGGGCAGGGCGGGAGAGGGCGTCCCTGCGACGAGGCGGGTATCTTCTTCCGACGGGCGGCCTGACAGGCCCGCGGAAGGCCCGGGGGAGGCCGGGGCTTGGCGGGAGTCTCCTTTCTGCTCGGTGAAGTGGGCTTCTTGCGTTTCCTCGACGGATGTCACCGGGTGCGTCCTCACTGGAGGTCAGGGTGGCCAGAGGAGCCCTGCCCTTCGGGACGCGCGTGACGTCCTCGCTCGCCGCGGGTCCCGGCGTGCGCGGGGCCGGGCCGGGCCCTCGGCGGACCAAGGAGGTGGTCGGGCAGCCGCGCTGGCGGAACCGTAATGGGCATTTGCGTGTTTGCTTGCCTGTGGTCACCCGTCTGCTCAGGAAGAATGCAGACTCCGTCGCGGTGGGTTCTTGTTTTCCCGTCGCTGGAGAGTGGCGTTCAAGGGTCTGACGCGCCGCGGGGAGAAAGACTCGAGCCCTCGGGTCGGGAGGCCCGGCTTCATCCGTGAAAAGTCCACGGGGCGCCTTTCTAAAGTGGAAGCCAGGGGCGAGATGGTCTCGTGCGGTTGCTTAGAAGTGGTTCCATGATGTGAAAGCGCTGTTGGACTTTTCCTCCCCGAAAGAAAGTCTAATTCGGCAAGTAGGTCGGACCGCGACAACTGGTTATGGTCATTTTCCGTGGATCGAGAGCTAAGGGTGCAGCTCTGAAGTTTTGACATGGTTCTGCTCGAAATACAGATGTAGTATGTGTCAGTAATTTCGCTATTTGCAACTTTATGGGAAACAGTTTTTAGGTGTCAGGAGGAAGTGTGTAGGAAGTGCTTAAACTAAAGCTTTAGTGCCAGTGTCCTAAGGAGATAAGACACCTGTTCTAAAGAGGCTTCCGCGGAGCCTTCCTGTGGATCATAGGTCAATACCTTTCCTCTCAGCAGCCAGCCCGTTACCGAGTCCTACTCTTTCCATCTCGCTAACCTTTTCTAGAAAGTGCTTTTTGAATTGCCAGTATGTCTTCCTAACTCATGTCCCTCCCAGAAGTTCTGCCACCTCCTCAAGAATCAGGGGCCTAGAAGGCTTTCCTGCAGCCCCGGGGCGGAGAATTTCAGGAAGCTGTGATTAGCAGTGTCCACGCAGCAGGGAGGGCCTGGGTGAAGTCTCCAACACTGCCCCTTTGACAGTTATTGGTGACAGAGCCAGAAGCTGAGAGGTGTGAATGTAAGTCGTTCTGTTGTGTCGAGTAGAGTGCAGGAGAAGGCGGCTGTCAGGCTTTCAGAAGCTATCAGAAGCCTTGCATTGGGCAGCAGAGAAGGCCGCCGTGAGCTGGGTCTCACCAACACTGCAGCAACAGTGGGAAGTCGCTGGGGAGGAGAGGCAAGGATTTTTGGCATTTGGGTTTATAGGGTGGGTCTGTCCTCTGAACTGGGAACCTCAGAGAAGAGTATACATGTAGCGGGAGGGTCATAAGTCACGAGCTTGTTTTTGCTTGTGGTAGGTGTTTGGGTGCATTTGCGGCATCCAGATGGAGATGTCAGGGGAGCATGTGGATAAAGGAAGCTACGGCTAGGTGTGTGTGAGGTTTTGGTTGAAAACAGAGGAGAGCCTGGGCCAGAGCCCTGGAGACATTTGCATATAGTGGCCCCCAGAGCGCAGGCAGGCAAAAGGCAGGTGGGTCCAGGGATGGACAGGATGCAGGGACACATTGGTTCCCATCTGGGGCAGTGTGGGTTCATTAACTAGCTGAGCTTCCTGATGTGAGAGAGGCTGGCCAGTGGGAGTGAGGAGAGCCCTGATAGTCAGCTGAGAGGGACAGTTTTGCAGGATGAGTTGGTGGCTTTGAACCTGAAAAGTTTCATTTTGAAAGTGATGAATAGCGAGAGAAGTGCTAAAGGTATATACTAGTTTTTTTTTTTGAGTTGGAGTCTCACTTTGTTGTCCACACTGCAGCCTCGACCTGCTGGGCTTCGGCGATCCTTCCGCCTCAGCCTTCCAAGTAGCTGGAACTACAGGCGCGCGATACCACACCCGGCTAATTTTTTTTTTTTTTTTTTTTTTGAGTTGGAGTCTCACTCTGTCGCCCAGACTGGAGTGCAGTGGCCGCTCCCGGCCACCGCAGCCTCGACCTGCTGGGCTCCGGTGATCCTTCCACCTCAGCCTTCCAAGTAGCTGGAACTACAGGTGCGCGCAACCGTGCCCGGCTGATTTTTTGATTTATTGTAGAGATGAGGTCTTGCTGCCCAGGCGGGTCTCGAACCCGTGGGCTCAAGCAATCCACTCACCTCAGCCTCCCAAAGGCGCGGGATTACAGGCTGAGCCACCGAGCCCGGCTATATACTAGTTTTTTAAAAACATTAATGAGTTTTTAAAAAGGGAAAGGTGTTTTGAAAATAAGAGTGCTTCCTTTACTCAAAGCATAGAATGCTCTAAAACCAGGATATCAGCCATGTTTTATAAAACCACATCATTTCTATGGATATTTCTGTTTTACTCTCAAAACCACGGAGGCATAAGTCAAACCCCTATATACTGGAGCCTCCTGACTTTTTTTTTTAAGTCAGAGTCTCACTCTGTTGCCCAGGCTAGAGTGCAGTGGCATGCTCACGGCCACCACCTCAGCCTCCCAAGTAGCCAGAACTATAGGCGCATGCTACCACGCCTGGCTAATTTTTTGATATATTGTAAGAGACAGGGTCTCACCAAATTTCCCAGGCTGGTCTCAAACCCCTGGGTGCAGGCAGTCCTCTCTCCTCGGCCTCCTAAAGTGCTGGGATTACAGACTTGAGCCACTGCGCCGGCTACCTCCTGGCTTTCAAAGAAGTTTGGCAAAACCAACCACCTGACTTTTCAGAGTAATTTATAAACATCAGTTATTAAGAATCATTAGCACTAGTGGGATGGGTAGGATGTAGCTAGGCCTCAGTTTTCACAATAATTTTCAAAAAGGCCTTGAAGATGATGTTGGACAGAATAAGGAAGAATTGTGTGGCTTAGTTCTGCTGTACCTTGTACGCGCCAAGCTGGGCCCTGTAAGCCCCTTCTGTGAGGACAGTCTACAGTTGTTGCCTGACTGTTTCCTTTGCAGGCCACCCACTAGATGAAAAGCACTCCTTCTGTCCTCAGTTTGGCTGCATAAAAGCAAGAGTCACATTTCTCTTGATCTTTTATTTTAACCCTTTGTATCGGATGTCCCCTCTCAGGGTACATAAAGAGATTGCTGGTGATTGTACAGGACAAACTTAGGCCAGCACAAATTTTTCAAAAATGTATGTTTCCTTGAAGTTTTCCATTCAAGTTGCATGAAAAAGCAAATAAATAGATGGAATATACTGAGAGAGATGTAAAAAATATCAGCTGGCATTATGTGGAAAGAAGGTGTGAAGTGCTTTCACAGCAGTGCACAGACTGGACAAGAAATTATATATTATTAATGTGGGAGGAAGAAAATGAGACTGCATTGTTTGCTCCAATAGAAAAACAGAAAAATACTAGGTGGAAGATGTCCAACAAATTACTATTGCACAACATGTATCAGTGAACCTGCAATGTGTGCCGGTTACTGTTTCCCACATTAGAAAAATACAAGGTATACATTTTTTATTTTCTTTGTCATAAATAAGTTCTTCAATGTCCAAAATTCCATTGTAAACCAAATATCATTACAATAAAATAATTGGTGATTCATTTTTCACTATTTTGTAAAAAAGTGCAGTTGAATTACTGATAGGTGATTTGCAAGATGTCTCTGAGTGCAAAGGGTTAAACCTCTGACTCCTTCTGCTGAGGTTGGGATCAAAACTGTGTCCTGCTTACTGTTTCTTGAAGCTGGGGTGGGGGGCAGCACCTACTGCCAGGGCTTCCGGTAGCAATATGCTAGTCACCACACTGGTGCTGTTTGGTTTGGTTATGCCCTTGGGACATGACTGGTCAGGATCTGACCGACACTTATTGGCTTGGAATTTGACCTTATTTATTGAAGTTAGCAAAAAATGCATAAACGTATTCACATGTGGTTAGCTGCGCCTGTATACGTTCTAAGGAATTTTTATCAGGAGTGCAGCTGTTGTGATCAAATGGTAGGTATAATACTGGGTGCATGGGAGGCAGATTTTTGCTTTTTGTCTTTTACCTAAAACCCTCTTACACTTATTCTTTAAAGGCTTTTTATTGGAGAGACTTATATGCCTGACTTTTCATCTGTCCGCACAACCTTAAAAGACAGCATTCTTGGCCTCCCACCTTCTGCAGGCAGATTCCTGCAGATCTTATTTCTTCTTTGGATGGGTCAGTTTCTAAATTTTAGGGGTAGTTGGTTCAGGTTGGAACTCAAAAAGATTCTGGAATAGGAAGACTCATGTATATGTGTTGATTTTGTCGAGGTTCAGACTAAAACAAGTTCCTGTGTGGGTGTCTTTAGAAAATGCTAGTAGCCCAGCTGCTTGTTTTTGTTGGGATTTCTTTCAGATACTCCCATTATTGATTTCACCATTGTGTTTTTGTGAACTAGGTAAGAACAGAAATTAATTTATACAGTATAATATATACAATATAATATAATAATATATACAGTATTTCTTATCTGGACCAATTCTGACTCTGGAAGGTCCCCATTACGACCTGACTTTAAGTCTCCATTTTTTAAAGTAGTTTTATTTAAGAAGATTTTTTTTTTGGAGGGGGGGGGTGTTGTTTTGTTTTTAGCTCCATCCATCCCCCTAAGGTCCCACCCTCCAGAGGCTTGGGGTTGGGCAGAAAGCCTAAGAAAGTTAGGTCCTGGCCCTTGGTGTCCAGAGCTGTGAGTCTCAGCTTCCGGGAAGGCCCTCAGCTCCTCCTTGGCTCAGCAGCAGGGATCAAGCATCTGCCACTTGTTTTTCCCCTTTTTCTCGTTAGGTTTTGTGGTGCGATTCGCCTTTAAGGGTACACATGGCTTATTTGGCACAACTACTTTACAAGCCACCTTTCCATCAAAATCTGTGAAAGGCGTGGTTTTTCTTGGCGTTATCTTTTTTTTTTTTTTTTTTTTTTTTTTTTGTGGCAGGGTCTCACTCTGTTTCTCCAGGCTGGAGTGCTGTGGTGTGACATATCTCACTGCAGAGCTCAAAGGATCCTCCTGCCCCATCTTCCTGAGTAGCTGGGACAACAGGTGGGTGCCACCACACCCAGCTAATTTTGTATTTTTTGTAGAGACAAGGTCTCACTGTGTCTCCCAGGTTGGTCTCCAACTCTTGGGCTCAGTGATCCTCCTGTTTCTCCTGCCTTGGCCTCCCAACATGCGGGGATTACAGGTGTGAGCCACTGTGCCCTGCCCGGCTTTCTTATTTAATGTGTTCCTTTATGTATGTATGTACTTATTTTGAGTTGGAGTCTCATACTGTTGCCCAGGCTGGAGTGTAGGGGCATGCTCACGGCTACTGCAGCTTCGACCTGCTGGGCTCAGGTGATCCTTCCACCCTAGCCTTCCAAGTAGCTGAAACTACAGGTGTGCACTACCATGCCCTTCTTCTTTTTTTTTTTTTTTTTTGGTAGAGATGAGGTCTCACCAAGTTGCTCACGCTGGTCTCGAACCCCTGAGCTCAGTCCTCTTGCCTCAGCCTGCCAAACTGCTGGGATTACAGGTTTGAGCCACAGCACCCGGCTTGTATTTATTTTTGAGTCAGAGTCTCACTCTGTCCCCAAGCTGGAGTGCAGTGCATGCTCATGGCTGCCATAGTCTTGATCTGCTGGGCTCAGGTGATCCTTCCACCTCAGCCTCCCAAGCAGCTAAAACTATAGGCATGTGCCACCACTCCCAGCTAATTTTTTAAAAAATTTATTGTAGAGACAAGGTCTCGTCTAGTTGCCCAGGCTAGTCTTAAACCCCTGGGCTAAGGCAGTCCTTCCACCTCTGCCTCCCAAAGTGCTGGAATAACAGCTATGAGCCACCGCGGCCGGCTTGATGTGTTCCCTTAAAGATGGTGAAGAGATGAAGCCAGTCAGGTAAGAAGTACAGTTTTATGCTTTGTGCTCATGACAGTATTAATTTCTTCTGGAGTTGGTTTATTTGCTCTTCACTGAACTCAAGGAGGACAGACATCAGAGCAACAGGAAGCATTCTGAGAGGTCGGAGTAATGGGCATGGTCTATATTAATGTTTCACTCTTGTTTGGATAACAAAACTAGGAGTTTATTATAGCAGGGGACATAGGAAGACTACAACTCATTCCTGCTGTCTAAAGACCTCTGGGCAATGGCAGAGCAAGAGCCACACGTCTAGATTCACCTCCTGCGGTTTTGTGCCTTTTCTGTGGGTCTTGTCCTTAGTCCATGGCTGCCTTGTCTCAGTGACCAGAGATTCACCCCTTGTTGCTTTTCTAATTCAAGGAAAAGTAAGTCCTAGCACAGGTTTCTAGTCATGCTTGCGTGACAAGACACTGTCCCTAACGCCAGCTATAGAGATCAGTGTTGACATCCATTCCTGCGGCACTCTACTGGGATCCCTTCTGCCTGTCCTCCTTCTCTTCCCTCTTACAGTTCTTTCACGTTTGCTCTTTTGTCTAAAAGACAGAAAATGGGTCTGATTCTCATTTGCGACTTTGAACATGTGGCTCTGACTCATTCCACTGTGGGCTTTCTGGAGGTCTTTGGGGATGGGAACACCTGTTTAACGTCAAGCCTAAGGTTTTCCTGGCATCCTCTTGCTTCCTGGCCCTCTTCCTTCCTGCCAGTTCCCCTGAACTCAGTGCCCACCTGCCACACTGCTCTGCCAGGTGATGATCACTGTCCAGAACAGCGTTCCAGTGACTTCACTTCACGGATGATTCTGACACTGCCGTTTTCCACTGGTGCACACATGGAGCCTTTGCCCTGCTGGTGGACAAAGGTCTGGGGAAGTGCTAACCTGCCGCTTTCTTAGAGGGGAGCCAAGATTACTGTCCTTGGCTTTGCCTTGCGGGGAGCAGTGGCCTGTTTGACAGCACTGGGAGGTGCTGGGGCTGTGGAAGTAGCCTTTACCTAAAGTTCGCCTTGGGCATTCGCTGGCTTTATACAGCAAAAAAAAGTGATGAAGATTCATCAGTTTCCCGCAGTGTTCATTGGAGCTTTTGTTAGCAGTAATAAGATACTAGGTTTTCTTTCTTTCTGGGAATCTACAACTGTCCTGGGGAGTGGAGGGGGTTGTATGAGCTTTTCATTCCCCAAGTCGATCGAGCACAGCCCTGAGTGCAGGCACCTGGGCTCCGCACAGATGCGAGGCAAGCAGGAGACCCAGTGCTCTGCATGGGGAGGGGCTGCAGGGGAGGAGGGTCATGTGCGGGCCTCCACACCCCGCGGGCTTGAGGGGGAGTAGCTGGAGAGCCATCCAGGCAGGGGCAGTTCTCTGGCCAAAAGGGACAGTGACCTGTGAGGTGGAGCACGTCACCCTTGCCTGCATCAAATTCTGGAATAATCCTATGGGGTTTCCTCCCAACCTTGAACAGAGGCCAGGGAGGGGCCCAGTGAATGCAAGGCCTACACTCAGTCCCGCCCTTCCCCCATGTTTTCTGCCCTGTTGGGGGCCTTGCCCTATCCCCTCTGGGAGCTCAAGTCTGCGGACACTGGCCCCGTCCTGGCCCGGATGCTGGTAGGGCCGCTGTCTCCGATCCCGGGTCCTGCCGCTTTCCAGCTGATATGTGCACAGCGGGGGAGGGATGCCCCCAGAATTGGGATATGCATGGTGGCCTTTGCCCTGACTGGGTTGCAGTTAAACGGAATAAAGCAGGCTGCCTGCTGAAGTGCCGCTGTTGTATTCTTATTCGGGATCAAGGTAGTCTGCTCCAGACCCTGAGTTCAGTGAAGGGAAGCCTTTTTGTGAAAGAACTGCGGAGTGTTCCGGATTGTAATTTTAAAATGTGCCCTGAACTTTCCGAGGGGTGCAGGTGGCAGGCTGGCATCCACACTGCGCGAGTGTCTTGCGCACCTGGCCCGGCTCCAGTCATGCTTTGTGCTGGGGCCACCGGCGAAGCCTCCTACAGGGGCTTTGCTGGCCCCTGCCTGCCTTCCGGGCTGCATTCTGCTGCAAATCAGTGGTGCTTGTGGGTTTTTGTTTGTGAATTGGGGATATTTAGGGAAGAATTTGTTGAGACCACTGGAGTCGACTTGTTTTCTCCGCTATGTTAAAGTCTGTTTGGTTAGAAGGAAGTATTGAGCCAGTAGAGAGAGTTCTATTAAAAGTACCCAAACTATAAATTCTCCCAGTGCCTGGTTTACCAGGGAGGCACATCAGGGTGGGAAGCCAGCTTCTGCTAGGGGCACCCAGTGCTGGCCCTAGCTGGGCCAGATGAGGCAGGAGGCAAGTCCCAGCACCTCTGAAGCTGCTGGATGGGGGCAAAGGCATCTCCGTGAGTGTCATACTGAGCCCCCCCCCCAGGGGGGTGTTTCCCTTCCCTCTCCCTGGCTTCTCTGCCTCTTATTTCCTATTCTGTCCACTTGGCGCTCTTTTCTGTAATTTCTGCCCACCTCTCTTTTCTGTTCTAAGTGTCCAGCCTGAAAGTGCACCTGAGAGTTTACATCTCTTTAAGCTCACCTTCTTGCTCAATTAAATTGCTGCTGGTTTTGCTTCACTTAAAGGTCCTCAGCTAAGGATGCTGGGCCAAGGTTTCCCCATGTCAGCCCCGTTTGGGGAGAGATCCTCTTCCACAGCCTTCACCCCGACCCCAGCATGTGAGCCCCCCCCCCGTTACAGCCAGCTTGGCTGAGCTCCACTGCTTGTTCAAGCTGGCCTCAAGCCCATCTGGCTTCTGAACCTCCCACTCTGTTTTCTACCCAAAGTCTAATCAAGATGGAGCCGCGGCAAGCCCATCCCTGCCAGATTCAACTAAGGGGTCCTAATAGGTCACATCAGCAGAAACAAGCTGTTGTATTCCTTTGAAGAGAGCCGACGGTGTCTCAGGCCTGGTAGCCTTGTGACTTTTATGTTTGCCGCCCAGGCCTCTGCATTGTCGAACAGCTTTCTGCCCTTTGTCAGAGGCTGACACCAAGGCTGGAGGGTCCCTGACCCAGGGAAGTGGTGCTGTTCACGGAAGTGGCAGCGAGGCACGGGGTGGCTACGCCCCACTAGCGAGGAGTGACTGGACCGGAGGCCAGTGTCTGGCGCCTCAAGGCAGCAGCTTCCCCCGATGTTTCCTGAAGTGTTGACATTGGGTGGCCTGGAGAAGGTCCCCGTGGAAGGCTGCGCATCCCCCGACCTCCCTACCCCCTCGATGGCGAACGTCTCAAGGTTCCCTCCAGCCCCATTGCGTCCTGTGACTAGGTTCCTGGCCGGCAGTCCTCCGTGCGGGGCTCACGGTGCGGGCAGGCAAAGGTCTGGGGTCGCAGCACCGGGCTCCAGCCCCCAGCGCCCGGTGTCCAGGAGACCCGCCCTTGCCGAGCTCCGCGGGCTCCAGCCTGCGGGCCGGAAGTGCAGCCTGGAGAAGAGCAAGCCTGGCCTTTTCTTCCTCCGTCCTGTCCCCACCGCCTGACGGTTGGCCCAGCAGCGCCCATCTCTACCGACACGTGGCATCCCTCTGTCGTGGAAGTGGAGGCCTGGCCAAGCGCAGGCCCTCGGGGACGGCTGGTGGAGCCAGCGGGAGGAGGAGTCGGGAGGCCGGCGGGAAGCCCCTCTGGGGGCGCCGCTCTAGCCGAGTGTAGTCTCGGCGGCCTGCGTCGCCACTCCGCCACGCGCGGGGGCGCCGCTCTAGCCCGGCGGCATCTCGGAGACCAGTTTCGTTCCTCCCGCTGCGCTGGAGCGCCGCTCTAGCCTCGCGGCGTCTCGGTGGCCGCCCGCCCACTCCGCGGCGTTCCGAGGAAATGGCTGCGCGACCTGAGAACCTGCGCCCCGTGGTAAGTGGCGTCCCCGGCGCCGGGCGGAGGAGCTGGCTGACGCTCGGGCCGCACTCGGGAGCCAGGTGGGGCCGGCGTCGGAGCCCGGGCGGCCAAGGGCCGCGGAACCCGCTCGATTCACTCCTGCCGAGAAGATGGCGGCGGGCGGGGCTGGGACGCCGGCCTCGTCAGGCGCCGCGGATCGGGACGAGCGGGTTACGGCTGGAGCGGCCCGAGGGCGGGGCCGGCGGGGAGGCGAGCCAGGCTGGAGCGCTGGAGCCGGGCGGTCTGGGCTGGTGGCGGGTTCGCGGGTTTTAGCGCAGCCGGCGCCTCCGGACGGCCTGACCGGGTGCAGTCTCGCCGGCCACCGTCCTTGTCGAGCTGGCTGGTGTGTCCTGGCCGAGTGGCGACACTGCACGCCCGCGATCCCGAAGTTGAAGGCGCGATCGGGCCCTGCTTGGGTGCCGCCTCCGCAAGGCGGGAAGCGTTGGCCTTGGGACAGCCTCGCGGCTGGGCCTCCTGCGCCGCCGTGTTAGCATGGGAGATGCGGCGCCAGCCGAGGGCTGCAGGTTCTCCCCACTCCGCCCTTTGCGCCGGACGCGGCCCTGTGTGTCGCGAGGGGTGAGACCAGCCTTCCTCCCCCCCTCACCGTGGGCGCGTGTGACCGTCCCAGGGCGTCACCGGAAGGCCCTGCCCTGCGGTGACACTGGGCTGGCGGCGCCCATGGTTTCGCGCTCGCGGTGCGCTGGGGAGTCTGTTCGTAGCCTGTTCCGACGGCGTCTTGTCGGATTTTTCCTTTCTCGCCCGGGACAGAAGCTGTCGCTTATTAGTGTCTGGCTAACTTGTGCTGTGCCAAGCAAAGCAAGTCGTGTTGTGATAGACGAAAGGGCCCCACCCGCACCGGGGCTTCGGCTTCTCTCAAGGAACGCGGCGGTGAGTGGGTCACGGTGGCTGGTGGAGGACGCTCCACCGTCCGGGGGTTCAGGTGGGCCTGGGAGGGTCTGGGTGGGCACCTGGGCCTCCGTTTTCTTGGGTGACGTTTGCAGTTACTGTCGGTGGTACCGTGGGTCTCCTGCAGCCGTGGGGTCCGGATTCCCCCCGGGCTCAGTTCTGGGTAGCCCCAGGGGTGGTCCTCCTTAGCTTGGTGAGTTGTGCTAGGTCGGGAGTGTGTTTGTACTTCTGTTAACAAGACACATTCGCTTTTTCATACACCTGTTCCAGGTGACTTCCTTTTGTCTCTTGAACAGCAAAGGTTGAACGTGTTAGCATGCCTGTCTTTGTGGGTCCCAGCACTGTGGCACATGGCCCAGCAGCCTTGTTTCTTTATGTCCGGTGGACTCAGAAGCCCAGTGGGAATGTGTCCCTAAACGAAACTCCCTTTTGCATTTCTTATTTAAATTGTGGGGTTCCCTGCGGTGGTTATCTAATGCCAGCTTCTTTCTGTGTAGTACCAGATATTGTATGTTAACTTCCTTGCAAAGGTTATATGATTAACAGGTTTTGGAAATGCACTAATTGGCCGAGAGGAGGTCAGAGAACAAAGTCTGAGTTGCACTCACTTCATCTGAGTACACACTCTGACCTGTGAAGCAGGCTGTATTTATCTTTTGAGTAGTAACTTGAGAGTAAGCTGTTCTATGAAGTTAAATAGGTAATTGTACATATTTTAATAATTACGATCTGTGACTGTAAAACGTAGTAGGTATTCATAACATTGTGCAAGTTGTAAAGCAGATATTTCTGAGTATCAAACTTACATGCTGTTGTTTTGTTTTGTATGCACTGATAGAGACAATTAAATGGTACTTAATATACCTCTATAAAAAGGAAAATTCACTTCTAAAATGAAGATCTCTTTATTGTGTTTGGTTACAAATATAATACACATATAGAAAAATATGTCAAATATGGTGAATTTCAATAGATAAAACCAAACAAAAGTCCTGTGGGGTCCTGAGCACTTTTCAGTAGTCTGAGGACAGGCAGCACGGGGCAGAGTGCCATAGGTGTATACAAGGTAGCTTGGAGGTCCTTCCTGCAGCCAGGATTGGACTGCAGTGACAATTCGAAAATCAATTCACCAGAAGCCCACGTCCTAGCTGTCAGTGTTCTGAAGCAATGCTTCTGGCAGGGCATACTTGAGTGTGCCCAGTGTGCATCTGGCTTTCACTGCTCCTTCTCAGGTGTTGAGGCACTCTCCATGCAGTAGAAGTAGGGCTCATCATCCTTCAATTTTGGTCTTAAGGATTCCATTCTATAGATGTTACTAAATTTTTCAAACTAATCTCTTGATGATGGACATTCATTTGTGCTAAGTTGCTCAATTTTGCTTTTTAAAAAAAATCCTCATAAATTCATGTGCCCAGGTACCTCTGCTAGGTTAAAGTGAAACACTCCCTGCCCTCCACATGAAGACAGGGTGTCACCTGCTCTTGTCTCTGTGCCCAACACATGAGGGGCTCTTGGTAAACATTTGAGGGCATAGACTCACCTCAGAGCCTGTTTTCCAGAAACTCTGGCAGACAAGGTCCTGACATTTCACAGCCTTTACTGGTGGCGGCTCCTGCCGGCTGCACACTTGCTGAGTGCTGCACTGATTTGGCGTTCCACACAACAGACTTTCTGTTAGAACCTATTAGAGAACCGTGGGGTTGGTGTTGTCCCCGTTTCACAGCCAGGAAAGTGCAGCCCGCAGAGAGTGCACTTGCCCAGCTCACCTGGCAGCTGGGATTGAAGCCTGCATTTCTACATGTTCTGCCTTGAGTGCCCCCCCCATCTGCCTAATGAGGAAACATCTGGGGCTGCCCTTGCTGTGGTGCTGGTGGGCACATTGCTGGCTGTAGCCTTCAGGACCAGGAGTGCTGAGCCTGCAGCAAGAGGAGTGGCAAGTGAGATGCCCTGAGCCTCCTGGAGATACACAACCAGGGATGCTAGCCTGGACTCCCCAGATGTGTTTGGGACAGTGTTGCCCTTTTGCAACATCTTTTCAGTAGTAAGGCATCCTTTGCAAACACCCCCCTCCCCCCCCCCGCCCCGCGCGTGTGGTGGTGACAAGATGAACTGACTGTCAGTTCCAGCTGCTGTGGGCCTGTGAAACACCATGTGGAAAATCTTGCTACTTATGTCCAAGCTCCTTTATGTTAAGCCTGGGCCTTCCCCCACTGTGCCCTAAAAAAATAAAACAACAAAAAAAAACAACAGGCATTGGCATCTCTGAATCTCAGGGAAGAGAGATGCCTTCTGAAATGCACAGTTAATTCTTGACTTCTGAGTTTCCAAGGTCCCTGAGCATTAATTGTGCCCCATAGGCTGTGGCCTGAGATCCCCCGACACCTCTGTAAGATGCAAGTCCCCCTAGAGAAGCGAGTGCTTGTGAGAGAAGCCTTTTTCTCTAACCTCGTTGTCTTCTCTAACCTCGTTGTCTTCACCTGAGCTCAAGGCAATAAGAAAAGGAAGGGGCTCCTGGGAAAACCCAACCCAAAGCAGCAATTGTCACTGCAGTCCAATCCTGGCTGCAGGAAGGACCTCCAAGCTACCTTGTATACACCTATGGCACTCTGCCCCGTGCTGCCTGCCCTCAGACTACTGAAAAGTGCTCAGGACCCCACAGGACTTTTGTTTGGTTTTATCTATTGAAATTCACCATATTTGACATTAAAAATGAACCATATAAATGTTAAAGTTTATTTTTAAAATACTTATTTAAAATAGCAAACCACAGTGTCACATAATAATGTAAACAACATTTTATGGAAATGACTTTCTAAGTCCAAAACAATTTAATGAGGAAGATGGCACTGTTTTATGTTTCTTACATATCTCTTAGTCTAGCTTAACTGACAACAGCTGGATTCTCACATCTGCTTCCACGTTCAGGCTATAATATCCTCGCTTCTAGAAAGCTCCATCCTATATTCCTGAGCATGACTTTGGAAACGGTACAGAATGTCTTGGTGTTTGCAAGTGGCTTTCCTGAAAGGGCTCCTGGACCACCCTTTGAGAACTACTGTTCACAGTAACACTCTCTTTTTTTTTTTTTTGAGTTGGAGTCTCACTCTGTCGCCCAGATTGGAGTGCAGTGGCCGCTCCCGGCCACCGCAGCTTCGACCTGCTGGGCTCCGGCGATCCTTCTGCCTCAGCCTTCCCAGTAGCTGGAACTACAGGCGCGCGCTACCACACCCGGCTGATTTTTTGTTTATTGTAGAGATGAGGTCTCGCTGTCCAGGCGGGTCTCAAACCCACAGACTCAGGCAATCCACACACCTCAGCCTCCCAAAGGCGCGGGATTACAGGCTGAGCCACTGAGCCCGGCTCACAGTAACACTCTTAGTGAGTTTTCAAATAGTTAACTCTAGAGACTTGGGAAGTGGATCACGCCTAGAAAGACAGGCAGTGTCTTGGAATGATTCTTACTGGCTCTGCCATGGACTTGCCTTTGAGGAAGTGTGGAGTCAGTCTCACTTGCTGTCACCGGGTGACTTGGCACGGGGTGTATGCCTTGCTGGTCCCTCAGGGACCCCACTGCCACCAGTAGCCTGCATTTTGGGGCTGTGTGTTGTACAGGCCCCTAGGGGTGTGGACTGAGGAAAAGATGAGGGAAAGAACCTCTAAGCACTGGAAGGGATGGTGGCTTCAACCCAGCCATTACCTACGTCCTCAAGGGACCTGGCCCCAGAACCTGACCAGAACCCCCCACCCTGCCTCATGGGCCTTGGGTATCCAACCTGTGGTGGACAGTGGAGCTGTTAACAGAACAAGAACCCATGCATGTTAGTGATCACCAAGACATTTGGTTTAGATCAGCAGTAACCCTGGAATCCAGGACTTGGACTGTCTTTTGGGTAGTGTTTGAAACCATGTTTTCTTGGTCACTGAAAGACAAGAGGGAACCAGAGGTACCAGTTAGGAGACTTTGTGTCTAGCCCTTCCATAGAGAAACGTAAAGCCTTACTTCTTTTCCTTCTTAACCTTGATAAATGAGTTTATGTGACTGGTTTTGGTTCCTGGCTTTCATTTGGAGAGTTGAAATTTCCCACCAGAGTTGCTCTCTGAGGTCACAGGCGTGTGTTTGGCTCCAGAAACTGGGGCAAGGGAAACAGCAGGACCTTGACAAGGTTTTTTCTAGGTTTTTCTCTGTATTTTCTTTGTGAGAAACTTATTGTGTTTTTTGCTTCATCAGAATAATTTTAATAATGACAGTGTTATTTGGTAAGCGGCAGAACCTTGAATTCACCATCTAAAGAATTTAAATGTAACTTATGAGCCAGATTCTGCACAGGTATTAAGATAAAAGAAGATGGTGCCAGGCACAGTGGCTCGTGCTCATGGGAGGCTGAGGCAGAAGTGCTTGAGCCCAGGAGTTTGAGACCAGCCTGGACAACATAACAAGACCTCACAACAAAAAACTTAAAATTAGCCAGGCATGATATCGCGTGCCTATAGTCCCAGCTACTCCAGAGGCTGAGGCAGAAGGAGCTTCCTGAGCCCAGGAAGTCAAGGTTGTGGTGAGCCGTGATCATTCCACTGCACTCCAGACTGGGTGACAGAGCAAGACCCTGTCTCAAAAAATAAATAAAGGAAGATTGGGTTTCGTGTTGGCTGTAGCCCCCATCTCCTGTATGTTTGCTGCCCCCGACCGGGTGGACCTTGGGGTCCCACATGATAATGGAGACAGCTACTGCTGGTGGATGGGGGGGCTTGCCTGCTTTCGTATGTTGGGATAGTGTCTGAAATTTCTAGGCATATTCTCAGTAGTGACCATTAATGAGAACT
Organism: Cephalopachus bancanus; assembly: GCA_027257055.1. Lineage (NCBI taxonomy): Eukaryota > Metazoa > Chordata > Mammalia > Primates > Tarsiidae > Cephalopachus > Cephalopachus bancanus. The sequence goes on from JAPVLO010000007.1 coordinate 3,985,699, forward strand.
GAGTTGTGCAAGAGTCTCTCATAGGGAAGTATTTTCTTCATTTTTGTTAGTTTAATGAAGTTTTCTCCAGCATCTTCTCAGTCCCTCCTCATTTACGTGCCAAAAGGGTTGCTGAGACAGAATACCTTTCTTACACAGAAGGCACATACATGTAAGCTTTGGCCTGGCCTGGCAGAATTAACCAAAATCCTGAATCAGCAGAGTCCAAAATAGTGAGCCTTTATCATAGCATTGGTTAGAATTTCTGACTGGCAAGTTAGAATTGTTTTGAAATGAAAATTGTTAGTTTTGAAACTTGTCTATGTGGATCTCAACGCCAAGCCTTCATTCTTCCCCTCCATATGTTTTTGGGAGTAACATTCTCTCATCCTATGTAGCCTGCCTAGATTTCTCATGCAAGTCTGTGCTTCAGTGCACCTATAGTTCTGTTTATGGGTCAGTAAAAATGGAAAAAAAAAAAAAGTTCCTCTTCCATTCTGTGTTGTAGACAGCAACACACCACTCATTGGAAAATGGAAAAATAAAATAAAATAATATACAATGGATGCATTAAAATTATATGTAATTGTATAAATGGTGTAACAGTCATAAAATTAAGCAATTAAAAAGAACAAAATTGTTAGTTTTGAAAATCATTTCAGAGGAAATGAGGTTTGAAGAAGCACTAATGTTTTGCCACCAAGTGGGCAAATGTGCATTTGTGTATTATCTTTTTGGTTAGAAGTCAACAATTTTACTGGGAGTACCATGTTATAAAAATAGGAAATTTGTTATGTTATCCTATTTAAAGTGTCTTAGAAATTAGTTACTGAAAAATTAGTCTGAAGCTTGTGGCACTAAAAAATCTTTAAATGAGCATGCTTCAGTTATTTAAGCAGATTTTTAGAAGATTAAGAGTTCCGATTTACAATGGCTGTAAAGTTACGCACTAATATTTATCACTGAGGTTGTTTTGTTTTGATGCAGGGTTGCGCTCTGTTGCCCAGGCTGGAGTGCCATGGCACCGTCACAGGTCACTGCAGCCTCAACCTCCTGGGTTCAAGCCATCCTCCCAAATAGCTGGAACTATAGGTACACATTGTCACATCCGGCTAATTTTTTTTCATTGTTTTTGTAGACACAGGGTCTTGCTTTGTTGCCCAGGCTAGTCTCAAGAGATCATCCCACCTTGGCCTCCCAAAATGCTGGGATTACAGGCATGCACCCAGCAACAGTTGGGTTTTTAAAAAAATAACATGTAGCTTCATTTTGGGAGGATCTTTTTAATTTAGTTTTTAAGAAATTCACTTCTGGCAGCTTACTGTTTTGATGGGTTGGAAAATCTGGGGGCAGATTTAGAGGTTATTACAGAACACTTGTGGAAGGAATGTTTAAAGCTTCCTCTCATATCTGAGGCATAGATGTGTATTATTGCTTTGCATTTATCCAGTGTCTCCGTTAACTAGTAGAAATGGCATATTACAAGGATTTTGTGTTCCTTGGATCCCTGGGTTGCCCAAAACCCTCTCTAGGGCTAAGTGGTCAAAACCATTTCCTCAGTAGTAGTCGGGTGTGCTGTGCCTCCTGGGCTGACATTTGAGCCTGTGGTGCCCAGGTGACTTGGCACCCTTGTGCTGTTTCTTTACCATGGTGTACTGGGTGCTGAGGATGTATCGGTGTCCACAAGAGTGTCCTTCATGAACCAGCAAGTATTATTAATTTTATGAAGCCTCATCCTCCAAGGAGACATCTTTTGGACTTGTCCTTTGGTGAAATATCAAGTACACACTAAGCACATGCTGTGAGCCCACATGGATGGCTGCCTCCAGGTATACTCTGCGGGACTGGGACTGCTTGACAAACTAAGCCAGCCCTTTCCCACAAGATGACATCCATCCTTGACAGGACAACAGACAGATGACTGTTTTCACACTCAGTATTTGGCAGGCATATTGTTTAAAGTGAATGACGTGAGTCTCAAAGCAACTAGCAGTATTTATTGCTAAGGATAAATTCAAGCTTTCAAGTGAAAATTGGAATTTTGGAAAACTTGTATCTGCCATGAACTTGATGGCTTCTTCCCGTAATTAAAGACTTCCATGGAGATCAGAGCTGACAATGACGTGTTTCTTTTGTTGTTTGTAATGAATGTGTTGACATTGGCAATCTCTGTCTGAAGCTCACTGCACCCCTGTTTTCCAGATGATTAACACACATGTGGGTGAAAGACGCATTCAGAGTGCAGCAGAGACCAGTGGGTTTTAATGTGAGAAGTGAGATGCTGTTTCAGACTCAGTTACACCTGAGTTTTATGAAACTGCTGCTTGTCAGTTTCGGGGTAGTATCAGAGGACACGCACAGTTATGCAGGAAGTGCTAAAATACTCTGTTTCCTAGTGACGTATCTGTGGGAGGCAGGACTTGTGTTCTGTGTTTCTGCCAGAATGGTATGGGAGTAGACTTTATGCAGAAGAACACATGGGAAAGTCCACATGTCTTCTGCCAAGCTGGAGCTCTGCACAAGTGTAAGGCAATGCCACATGACATGAATTTGTTTTCTTTTGGAAATAACATTATTTTTTCATTTTTAACAGTGTTAACGGGTAATGAATTTTTAAAAATACATATTTAAAAATTTGGAAATGTCAGTGGATATAGTTCACAGAAGCTCTTTTGAGCACAAACAGATACTCAACTTTTAAGAATAGGTGGGGCGTGGTGGCTCAAGCCTGTAATCCCGGCACTTTGAGAGGTGGAGGCAAGAGGATTGCCTGAGCCCAGGGTTCGAGACCAGCCTGGGCTACTTGACGAGACCTTATCTCTACAATAAATAAAAAACTACCTGGACGTCGTGACGCATGCCTGTGGTTCCAGCTACTTGGAAGGCTGAGGCAGAATAATCACTTGAGCCCAGCCAGCCGAGGCTGCTGTGGCCATGAGAATGCCACTGCACTCCAGCCTGGACAACAGTGAGACTCCAAAAAAAAAGAATAAAGAGGTGTCTAGAGACCAGAAAGTTGGAGTGCTGCAGCTCAGGGACTGTGGAGGATAGCTTGTCCGGCTCCCAATCTTCACCATTCAAGGCTTTGTGAACACTGTTGTTAAGAAATGCTGGCTAGCCGGGCTCGGTGGCTCAGTCTGTAAACCTGCACTTTGGGAGGCTGAGGTGAGTGGATTGCCTGAGCCTGCGGGTTCGAGACCCACCTGGGCAACTTGGCGAGACCTCATCTCTACAATAAAATAAAAAAATCCAGTCTGGGAGACAGAGTGAGACTCCAACTCAAAAAAAAAAAAAAAAATCAGTCAGACATGGTAGCACGTGCCTGTAATTCCGGCTACTCGGAAGACTGAGGTGGAAGGATCGCTGGAGCCCAGCAGGTGGAGGCTGCAGTGGCTGGGAGCAGCCACTGCACTCCAGTCTGGGCAACAGAGTGAGACTCCGACTCAAAAAAAGAAAAAGAAATGCTGGCTTGCACCTAGGAGTCATCACATTGTCCTTACTTCTAATTGGTAGGAAGTGGTTTTCAGCTGAGAAAAAAATGTATGCTTAGAAATGTAGAAAGATAATTTTAGAGTCTCAGGACATTCAGTGTTCACCCACAGTTCACGTCCCAGGTTTGAGGGATCCACCTTTTTCTTTCTTTCTGAGGAAAATTGTTACTGATGTGCCATCTTTGCAGTTTCATGACCACATTCCCCATGGATGTGCTATGAAAGATGGTAGATTAGCAAATGAATTCCAGCTCCTGTTTGGTTGGTTGGTTTCTACTTTTGCCTTGGTGTAGTATGTTTTGATTTTACTTTTCCCTTGCTTTACATTTGTTTTTATTTCACAGGCTAACTGAAATTTTATATTAGATTTCCTGTGTTGAGATTATGAGAAAAAGATTGGGCTTGGTGGCTCAGCCTGTAATCCCAGCACTTTGGGAGGCCGAGGCGAGTGGATTGCCTGAGCCCACGGGTTTGAGACCTATCCAGGCAACTTGGCGAGACCTTGTCTCTGCAATAAATCAAAAATTAGCCAGGCATGATAGCACGTGCCTGTAGTTCTGGCTGCTTGGAAGGCTGAGGCAGAAGGATCGCCGGAGCCCAGCAGGTCGAGGCTGTGGTGGCCGGGAGCTTGCCACCACACTCCAGTCTGGGCAACAGAGTGAGACTCCAACTCAAAAAAAAGAGAGAGATTATGAGAAAATATCAATTTTCCAAATATAAAATGATCTGATCTCTACTGAATGTGTCCTTTATCTCATCCTACTTAATAGAAATAATTACATTATTTTCTGACTATTCAGAATACAAATCTGTCTAGAAACATGTTTATTTCTCAGATTAACATAAATTGAGTTCTTAAAAATGATTTTTCATTCCTGAGAACATCTTCATTTATTTGCTTTTATAAATGCTCAGTGTTGTGAAATATGAGTTTATTGTCAGTGTTTTCTGAACTCTTAGAGCAGTCATTTGAGATAGGCTTACCACATTTGAAGAGATTGTGACCATGGTGGTGTCATTTGGTTGATGAGAGGGAATGCTGAAGCTAAGTGGTCACTGTCTCGTTAAAAGATGAGTCTGAATGTTTGTGCCTTTGTTCTGAGGTCACCAGGGAGAACACAGTTAGAGGAGCAGGCAGTTGGAGTGAGACTAAGGAGGGTAAGAGGTGAGCTCAGTTCAGGAGAGTAGGCTGGGGGCAAAGATGCTAGAAGGTGAGTGTTCCAGACCTAGCTAGAAACAAAGGCCTGGCTCATGAGCAGCTGACTGTGTCAGTGTGGCTATTTGAAAGGGGATATACAAGGAGTTTTTTGTTTGTTTGTTTGTTGTTTGGGGGTTTTTTTGAGTTGGAGTCTTACTCTATCGCCCAGACTGGAGTGCAGTGGCCACTCCCAGCCACCGCAGCCTTGGCCTGCTGGGCTCCGGTGATCCTTCCGTCTCAGCCTTCCAAGTAGCTGGAACTACAGGCGCGCACTACCATGTCCGGCTGATTTTTTGATTTGTTGTAGAGTTGAGGTCTCACCAAGCTGCCCAGGCGGGTCACGAACCCGCGGGCTCAGGCAATCCACTTACCTCAGCCTCCCAAGGCACAGGATTACAGGCTGAGCCACCGAGCCCGGCTATTTTGTTTGTTTTTTAATCAGAGTCTCACTCTGTCACCCAGACTGGAGTGCAGTGGCACGCTCACAGCCACCGCAGCCTCGACTTGCTGGACTCAGGTAATCCTTCAGCTTCAGCCTTTCAAGTATCTGGAACCACAGGCATGTACCACCATGCCCAGCTAATTTTTTCATTTATTGTAGGGACGAGGTCTTGCCAAGTTGACATGGCTGATCTCAAATTCCTGGGCTCAAGCAGTCCTCTCGCCACCACACGCAGTTTGAGAAATGGTTTTAAAATACACAGAGGTGAACTGTATCACGATGTTAGGCATCATAAACAGTAGTCTTCTAATTTTTTCTTAATAAATGATATAGCTACAATACTAAGAATTTCAAGTAAGTACATCTGTGTGACTTTTCTTTTGTTTGAGAATTCTCTTTGCCCCCAGCCTACTTCCTGAACTGAGCCCACCTCTTACCTCCTCCTCAGCCTCACTCCAACTGCCTGCCCTTCTAACTGTGGTGTCCCTGTGACCTCAGGACAAAGGAACAAAAAAATTTTTTTGTTGCTCAGCCTTTTCACTTTTGTTGGTGTTTCTCTGTTCTGTGTTGGGTTTTATTGAGCTGGTCCATCTTAGAAGTCAGCTCACAGTGGGCAAGAAGCTGAGCCCTGGTGACTTATCTCTGAGTCTTGGATTAGCTACATGTCTGCCTGATCCCCTAGGCTAGCACAAGACCCTCTTTCCTGGGCTGTGCTGGCTGGCACCTTTCCATGGAGGATGTTCATAATACCTGCTGTACTTTCAACGTCCTCAAGGAGACGGAAGTGACCACCTATGTGATTGCTTTTAATTCCCCCGCCCGTCTTAGTAGGTCACATCATGCTATTCAAATAAGAAAGGACTTGGGAAGTTTGGTGCCTGTTTGTTGTTGTTATTGATATGTGAATTAAGATTGTAACATACTTTTAACTTTACTTTTAGGAGCTTACTCCATGGGAACAGTGTCTAGTTAATCTGAGTTGTTGAAAATATGAATCCTGTTACTTGTGAACAGTGACGGACAACAGCAGTGTTGTGAGGCCTGGCTGTCTACTTGGACCAAGAGCTCTCTCAGCCAGAGTTTTTTATTGTAGTTAGAAATTCCAGGGAAGTGTACAAGCTTTCAGTGAGAGCAGGTAAGTATCAATGCTGTTATACAGTACCAGCAGTGTTTTAACTTAATACACTTGTATTTTGTATGTCTAAGGTGGCATTATTTGAAAAGAAACTCATATAATGTAGTATTCATATTTATTTGAAATACAGTTGGTCCTTTGTAACAGGGATTTAAGAACTCTGTATCCATCCAACTGCAGATCAGAAAATATGTGGGCCAGTGAAATATGAATGATATATATCTTAAAGAAACAATACAATGTAACAACTGTTTATATAATATTTGCATTCTGTTGTATGCTTATAAATAATCTAGAGATGACTTAAAGTATGCAAGAGATTGTGCATAGATTATATGTAAACAGTACACCATTTTATAGAAGGGACTTGAGCATCTGTGGATTTTGGTATCCGAGAGGAGTCCTGGGCCCCATCCCCCATATATCTCGAGGGATTGCTATATTCTAAACTTTTGCCTAAGGTTTTTAGGTAAGTGTTTAACCATCTGTTACGGTTTTGATTCCAAGTGCTTATTTTTGCACTGGTTATTTTATTAGTGCTTATGCATAGACCTTGTGTATTCTCTTTGATGAGGACTAAATTTTGCTGAAAAGAACTCTCTTTGCAGAAGGTTGTCTATCATCAAGGGGGCACCTTTCTTTCCTTGACCCTGCTTGGGCCTCACAGGGTCCCATGGGGAGGGACTGCAGACCATATGCCCTTCTGGGTTGAAGGCTGACGTGAATCCCTCAAATTGTATGAGAACTAAGACTTGAAGATGACTCTCAAGTTTGTTGTAAATTTGTTGGTTTGCACAAGCAGAATAACTTTTCCTAAAAGTAAAATTTCTTTCAAGAATGATATATAGACCACTTCACTTGATGTGACTGAAGAACTGCCGTGCTACATATATTTGTATGGAGCATCTGCTTTTCATGCACTTCCTCACACTTAAGACCCATGGCCCCTTGAGGTCAGCATTGCCTCCTGGGTGAGAGCAGTCCACGTGGTGTGCCCAGGACTACCTGGCTGGCAGGGGAAGCCCCTTCTTGTCGACCACTGTGGTGCTAGCTCATGAAGTTCTGCTATGTGCTCCAGGCGGCCTCAGGCGCTGTCGCTGAGGGAGTAACTGTTGGTACCTGATTTAGCTTAGTGGTGTCCCTTAACTGTAACATTAACCACCTCAGGTGACCAAAGAAGTGATGTGGTCCTTGCCTCTGTGGCTGACCTGCAGTGTGGCCGGGCATGCAGGGTGCAGAGACCTTTGTCAGGCGGCATCTGTAACTGGACAGGAACTGTAAAGTGACGACACTTGGAGGGAAGCAAGGAAAAACAAGATTGCAGGTGATTTTAAATGTTGTGTATTTTGTATTTTTCAGGTTTTCCTTTGTACCCGTTCTTCCCCTAGAATGGAACATGGCATAAAGTCAGAGTCATCATCAGCATTTAAATGTGATTGAATCCTGAACAGCTTGAAAGGGAATTCTCAAGGTAGATACCATCTTGTTCAAGTTTTGTCATTTCCTTTAGTAACCTATTAGAAGGTAAGAAGAGTAGAGAAAGGCTGTTGCCTAGGCCAGTCTTTCCCAAGGATCCCAGTTATCTGTTGCTGCTGACACTGTTTCCAGCACTCAGTGGATGACAACAAGGTCCCTTTCATGTCTCACCACCTTGTGGGTCAGAAATCCTCTCACTTGTGACCACGAGGGTCACTTGGCACGCTGCCATCAGCAGGGCTGGTGTGGAGGGTCCAAGATGGGGCCCCTCCTAGCCTGGTCCTGGGCCGGGTGAGCAGGCTGAAAGCCAGGACTCAGTTGGATCTTCCCCTCTCCACGTGGTTTCTCCAACAAGGTGCTCAGCAGCCCAGGGCTCCAGACTCCAAAGTCCAGAGTAGATGTGCAGGCCTGGACCAAACTGGCATAGCATCTCGGTCACTGAGTTCCAAGCTGCCACACCTTGTGTCTATCACCCCCAGTGTTTTGTTCATGTCCTTAGACTGCTGTGCTGTTAATTGCTTAAAATTTTTCCTACTATTTGTCTTGTGAAGCCTTGTTCTAAGCAGTTAAATGGCAGAGTTACACAGCTAATGTCCTAGCTGTTTTCTTGCTAATCATTAGCTATAGCACTCTCAACATTTTCTCTATGAATCATTTGAGTCCTCCCACGTAGCTCACATCAGGAGATGCTAGTCTGCAGGCCTTGCTCAAGGGCAGCCCCATCCTTGAGAGTCAGTCTGGGTCGTCCCTGCCTGTGTCTGTGCATGGAGCGCATATTTGGGGCTTGTGTGTTGCTTGTGATATGATTATATTTTGTCAGTAGGTATGGAGGAGAAAAGTGATGCGAGCACCGAGGAAGCTCCCAAGGCCATCAAGCCCACAAGTAAAGAGTTCAGGAAAACATGGGGTTTCCGAAGAACCACCATTGCCAAGCGCGAGGGCGCAGGGGACGCGGAGGCCGACCCTCTGGAGCGGCCACCGCAGCAGCAGCTTGGCCTGTCTCTGCGGCGTAGCGGGCGGCAGCCGAAGCGCACCGAGCGTGTGCAGGAGTTTCTCACCACGGTCCGACGCCGGGGGAGGAGGAGTGCGCCTGTCTCCCTGGAGGATTCCAGCGAGCCAACGTCTTGTCCAGTCACAGATGCTGAGACTGCCTCAGAAGGGAGTGTGGAGAGCACTTCCGAGATGAGGAGTGGTCCCAGGACTGCTTCCGCAAGTATGAAGGAACGGCCAGCCTCTTCTGAAAAGGCCAAGGGAGGTGATGACGAGGATGACACCTCTGACAGTGACAGTGATGGCCTGACCTTGAAAGAACTTCAGAATCGCCTTCGGAGAAAGCGGGAGCAGGAGCCCCCCGAGAGGCCCCTGAGAAGTGTCCAGAATCGCCTGCGGAAGAAGCGCCGGGAGGAGGACCCCACAGACACTGTGGGCATTGAGACTGGCAGCGCTGTTGAGAGTGCCCTGCCCAGCAAACCAGAGCCCGAGAAGGATTCCGGGGCTGCGGTGCAGACTGGAAAGGATGACAGAGAGATGCTGGAGGGGAGGGCAGCTCCTGGGATCAAAGATGAGGAGCCCCGAGGCAGGCCTAAGCCTGAGTGTGAGGTTTACGACCCCAATGCTCTGTACTGCATATGCCGCCAGCCTCACAACAACAGGTGGGTTGCGGGGGTGCCCGCCTCTGGGGCTCTGCCAAGCAGTCCCAGAAATCCAAGGGGTCTAAAGAGTTAGAAAGCTAGCCGGACTTGGTGGCTCAGCCTGTAATCCCATGCTTTGGGAGGCTGACGTGAGTGGATTGCCTGATCCTGCGGGTTCGAGACCCACCTGGGCAACTTGGCGAGACCTCATCTCTACAATAAATCAAAAATTAGCCAGGCATGGTAGCACGCACCTTAGTTCCGGCTACTTGGAAGGCTGAGGCGGAAGGATCACCAGAACCCAGCAGGTCGAGGCTGCAATGGCCGGGAGTGGCCACTGCACTCCAGTCTGGGCGATGGAGTGAGACTCAAACTCAAACTCAAACTCAAAAAAAAAAAAAAAAAAAAAAAAAAAAAAGAGTTAGAAAGCCAGATGGGATGAGCCATCTGTTATGAGCAAGTGGTCATTAAAAAAGAAAGCCAAGGAACAGATCAGGGCTGCCCAGGCTTCCTCTCCGTTCTGGTAGCCACAGGCCACATGTAGTCCTGCCTCAGTGTGTGGACTGTGTGCAGCCATTGGCTCCTGTGCCACCAGTGCAGAGGAGGTCTTCACACTGAGACCTATCCGTGCACCGCTCCAGTCAGTTCCTTAGGAGAGTTAGTGGAGGGCTGTGTGCAGACCATGCTTGGCCCCCAGTATGGACATGTAGACAACTTCGAGCTTTTCTAGGAGTGGATGTCGGGGAGGCTGGATGGAATTCAGGTTACTGGTTAGTCTGGGTGGGATGCCTTAAAGTCTGAGGCTCACTCTTAAAAGGTTCTAGTCTCAGAAGCAATGGAGCAAGTGTGGTTGAATGTTAGTAAAATTGAGAGAAGAGCATATGGGTATTCTAGCTGTTTCTAGAATGGACTTTAAAACCCTTCTGACTTACTAATGCTGAGAAGTGAGAGTTGGCCACTCCCCGGTCCTGATGTCTAGTTACTTTGTGACTTCAGGTTTATGATTTGCTGTGATCGCTGTGAAGAATGGTTTCACGGTGACTGTGTGGGCATTTCTGAGGCTCGAGGGAGGCTCTTGGAGAGGAATGGGGAAGATTACATCTGCCCGAACTGCACCATCCTGCAAGTGCAGGACGAGACTAACTCAGAGGCCGCCGATCAGCAGGAGCCTATGTTTAGACCTGGAGATGCTGACGGCACAGATTTCACGAGCATAGGGACAGTGGAACAGAAAAGCAGCGAAGACCAGGGGATCAAGGGGAGAATTGAGAAGGCTGCGAACCCCAGCAGCAAGAAGAAGCTTAAGATCTTTCAGCCTGTGAGTATGCGTCCCCAAGGCGAGCATGGGTCGGGCTGGTGGGGCTCAGACATGCTGCTGGTGACATCCTAGGCAGTGCTGTGCCCTGCTCCAGGCTCCACCCCACACCGTCCGCACGAGGACTTTTTTTAAACCCTATCTCCTTCCTAGACTATTGTAGACTTAATTTTTTAAAACTAGACTTTCTTTTGTACTCTCTATGTTACTTGTGTTGCATAGATATTTGCAGAACTGTTTTTGAGTCATTGCAGTACCCACACCTCCATCACCCCAGCACCATCCAAGCTTCCTCAAGATGCTTATGGCAGCTTCTGGGGTGCTTGTGTTCTGCCTTGCAGCTGTGCTTGCTTGGCCTCCCCTTCTTACCTGGTCTTCACGCTCCTCTGGGGCACAGACTTTGATCAAGTTACCACACCATCAGCTGCTGCTGCCGCAAGAGCTGTCTCATGCTCAGCGAGTCTCCACTTCAGCTCCTGAGAGGGCAGGTGGCTCAGCAGGTCTTTAGCTGGGCCTTCCCGGGGTCCCTGGCCTGGCCCTAACCTCTTGGCCTCCTGTCCTCCAGCAGGTGTTGAGTGTGCAGAAGGCTTTGAGATCACTGTGTTGGTTGTAGGGTGGAGTGTGGGAGACCTGGGCCCTTGAATGACCATGTTCTAGGGGTGAGAGGGACTCAGTGGAAATGCCATTTTCACAGTGAAGATCACACTTAGCTGGTAAGAAATTAATGGAAATGTTAAACTGATGGAAACAGTAATCAGTTACACGTCTGTATTGTTGATGTGTTTGACATAAGCCACATAAGCCTAAATTTGATTCTAAGTAAAACTTAGATTCTGTGGAGGAAAAGCAATTATGTTAAATGTTTAATTTGATAAATAGGTTTTTCTCAAATACCTTTGGGGAACATGCTCATGTGTATTTATTTAGTCTTGACCATCAAAACGTGCTTTAGTCATTGTAAGCAGAAGCAGTCAGCTCTACTTCTTGTGGTGTGTCAGTATCCTGTTATTGAATGACAAACTACCACAGATTTACCTGACACCAGCACACAGTCATAGCCTCAGGTCCACAAGTAGCCTCTGCTCAGGACGTTCAAGACTGCAGTCAGGGTGTTGCTGGGACTGTGGTCTCCTGAGGGCCTGGGTTGGGGAATGACTTCCTTCAGAAACTCTCACCTTGCTTAGCATATAAGGAATATCCCTTGCATTGTATGTGGCATGCTTATACGAAAGCAGTCTTCATTGTTCATCTGATATTCCCGCAGAATTGGCCTCTTTTGCTTCTGTTGGCAACCTTAGCCTCAGTCCTGGCCATGGTAGCTTTCTGAGAACGACCCAGTTAACCTCAAAAGTATCAGAGGAGCCATCTCTCTTCCAGAAAGCCCTTCCCGCCTTTTAAGGGTTTTTACCTGGTTAAGTCAGACCATTTTTGACTCAGCCATCCCATTTGGACCTTGATTACATCTGCAAAATCCCTGAAGGTGGCCGTGCAGCAGAAGCTTAACTGTAGGTCTATAGGCCTAGGGCCACCAGAGATGGCAGGGCAGACAGTTAAGATGGCGGTGCCTTCCCCAGGGGAAATAGACTCATAGCTTGAATAAACAAAGGTAAAAAGTTCATTCAAAGTAAAAATACTTCTAGTATCTCTCACTTGCAAACAGTGGCCTTGTTACCACAGAAAAGCGATTTTACACACTGCTCTAACTGCTGCAGTTGGCAAGGATGTTGCTTGATTCGCCTGTTTTATTCTGCAGGTTGTGGAGGCTCCTGGTGCCTCGAACTGTATTGGCCCAGGGTGCGCCAAGGTGGCGCAACCTGACTCAGTTTACTGCAGCAACGACTGTATTCTTAAGCATGCTGCAGTGACTATGAAATTTCTAAGTTCAGGTAAAGAACAAAAACCAAAGCCTAAAGAAAAGGTGAAGATGAAGCTAGACAAGCCCAGTCTTCTAAAGTGTAGTGTTCAGGTAAGTCGGCCAGGACTGGTCATTTGAACAGGGATGCAAAAAGTATGTCCATGTGGTTTTTCATCTAGTGGTTTATATTGAAGTGTAGAATGTAGAGGTGGCAGGTGTAGACATGATGCAGGTGGTCTCACCTTTACTCATGTCTTCTGTCCACTAGTTTTCTTTACCCATTATCAGAAGGATTATTTAATATTAATGCAGTAAAGTACATGCGGGCACTTGGCCACTGCTGGAAAAATGCGAGAATTCAGGACACAGTACAGTCTCATGGGAAGAGGAGGCACCTGCCTACAGGAGTTTGTGCAGACAGCGGGTACCCAGGCGGGCGAGGTGGGGATCCTGGGCAAGGCCAAGTGCTATGTTTAAGACCCAGTTCTCAAAACTGTCACGTTCTGAAGCTCCTTGTGATTTGGGAAGAATCCAGAGATTGAGATCCATGTCGCTGCATTATTATGTGTGTGACAGGCAGAGCATGTCTAGCGCTGCCTAGCGAGTTTCCTTAATAGTTTTCAAAAACTTGGTTGACTTTTAAATGGCTAAATTGTTAGGGCTGACAATTGTGGATTATAAACTGCCAAAGAAACAGTCTCTCTGACAGCTAAAGGGATGTATAGCACCACCCAGCTGCCACCCCCTGCCCCCAGGTATCTCCCACTGCACTTGGTCCCGTTCCACCTTGGCCCCTTGGGTGTAGGCATAGCCTTGCACCGGCCTCTACTGTCTGTTTCCTGGCCACTTGCTCCGACAGCTCATACTCTGTCTTCTTGACAGCCTCATACCCTAGCAGGGTTACAGATGATTCTGTTTCTGGGGCCTCCATGTTGCTTTAGTAGTTAGAATCCTCATATTACATGGGAAAACAAGACCCACTGTATATGCACATGCAGCAAACTGTTGCTGAGCAGACGCAACACACAAGTTGGGGTGGGTGGGAAGTGGTGGGATTGTGACCTGTAGTGCTGGTGAGATGGCGCAGAGGTGTAATTTCTGTCCTTGTAATGATTGGGCTTTACTGATTATTCAGGCAGGCATTAAAATCTCTTCTATGCACAAGAGACCAGCTCCAGAAAAAAAAGAAAACACAGTGAAGAAGGCGATGGTGGCGCCTTCTCGGAACGAAGTCCTTGGGAAGGAAGCAGCTTGTGAGAGCAGCACGCCATCGTGGGCAAGCGACCACAATTACAATGCAGTTAAGCCAGAAAAGACTGCTGCTCCCTCGCCGTCACTGTTGTTTAAATGTATGTATCGCCTAGGGGCTGGCCTCCTGGATCCCTCCCGTTCTTTCTGGATAGCCTCTCTGGGCGTGTCCAGGACTAGGAGGTGCAGCTGTGTGTTCCTGCTGTGGTGAACACGGGCTGTGCCATCAGCCGGAAGCAAAGCCCATATCCGAGGTGCCTCCTGCCCCGTGTGTCCTTACCTAGTCTTTGGGGACTTCTGTCACTTTTCCACAAAGCTGTACAGATCTCACTGGTGAATGTTTTCACTCTGATAATTGAGTTCTTTAATCTCTATTTTCATTATCAGACTCTGGTAAGTATTTGCACTATCTTCATCAAAGTCTGATTGAATATACACTGCCCAGCACTCAAAGGGCATCATTGTTAAAATACCAGGTAGTTTTATTACTGCCCTATATAAAACTTATAGTTTTTCCATGTTAACAGTTTTCAGCACATAAAATCACTTCTTTTCTATGTTGTGGGAATTCTTTCTGCAAATTAGTGTTGCATCTGATATTCAATTGAGGTATGGTTTTTTTCAGGAGTTAAGTTTAGTTTTGACTGGACAGACAGGAACCTTTTCATGTCCAGTCAACACATAACACACTCACGGAACACACATTCAGATCCTGAAGACCATGCACTGCTACTCCACAGATCCCATGGGAAGTGAGTGTGATGCACTTCCCCTGAGCACTCCCTCATTCCTGTATGTGTTGGGCATGGTGTTCTGCGCAGGGCTGCTTCCTGACTCTCCTGATGTTTAGATGGTCAGAGGTCACACCGAGCTTCAGAGTCCAAGCTAATGACCCGGGAATATTACAGAGAGATCTTTGAAGCTGAGCTCAGATCATGCAACTTGAAGCTGTTTATTCTTGTGTCTCAGCCTAGTATGCCAAAGTTAAGTGTTAGAAATTTAAATTAAACCCGTAGGGCACAACTTATACTCCTATTTATGCTGTCAGTTTATAGTGCATTTTGTGCTTTTTTTTTAAAAACAAAGGTTAAGTAGTCAAGTCAGAGACTGTAGAAATGCGCCGTTTTCCCTTTAGTTGGCCTTTTCGCAAATCACCCAGGTGCTAGATCTGGTGTAGTTACAAATGTATGCACTCTTTGGATCATGTGAATGACCCAAGACCTAGGAATTGGAGACACAAGTAAATGAGTTGCCCAGTTGCTGCATTGTAATGGATCTCAATACTCCATAGATTGTTAGAGCTAGGAATTTTATGCTAGCAAATAACATGTCTCCAGTGTTTCATCAAACCATAGCACTCCACAAGTTAGTACTTTTACAGAGCTAAGATCATACAACTAACCTCACCTGTGTTTGAGGGGCAGGGTACATTAATACTATCCTGCGGTGCCCTAAGCTGCTAAGGGCACATACAGTCAAGGGAAAGACAACCGAGGAGTCACCACAGTACAGATCACTGGGTGGTGATTTCAGGTTGACTAATTTCCGTGTGTGCCAACCAGAACTGGAAAGCTGCCTTGAGGCTCCCAGTGTGGAGTTGAGGAGTCCCTGTACACTGGGAGGCGGGAGGTTGGTGGGAAGATGGGAGGATTCCGGGCTCTGAGCCCTGTAGTGTTATTTCCAGCCTCACTTACTCTGAGGGGAAGGGATGGGCGGGAAGCACAGGAGGTCCATGAGGAGGCGGGGTCTCTCAGAAGGGTTTTTCTTGGCGCTTTCTGCCTCTGCCCTCTATTGCATGTCAGCACCTCACGAAGCTGACAAGCCCTGGGGATGGTAAGTTGGGACAGGAAGGACAGAAGTGCCTGGTAGTACCTGGTTAACCTCCCAGCACTTCTGCATCTCAGCATTAAAGTTGGCGGACATCCCCAGTTTACACGGGGCATGGATAGGGGTTGCATTCTGAACGAGTAGGTTCTGGTCATTTTCTGTTATCCCAGAAATGCATCTTCCCAAAAGGTGACTGGGAAAGAGTTAAGGGCATTGGTGAGAGCAGCTGCTGTGTCTCTGCCTCTCCCAGACACCTCTGCACCTTTGCGGGCCCTGACAGGATGCTGGCCCTGCTTCCTGGCTGGCTCCAGAGCATGTTTTCTAGTGGGGGTTGGACTTGGAGTGATGCTGATGCTGGGTCTGTTCCAGTGGGTTTTCTTGGGAGCTGACCCATGCTCGCCTCGCTGCTGGCTGTGAAGACTGGCAGGGTGGAGCTGCTAGTGCTCCCGGCACCTCCTGTCCTTCCACCTGTCCTTCCCAGGGCACTCAGGCCAATATGGGGGCTCCGACCTGCCAGGCAAGGCCTGACTGTGCATGGACACTCTGCTGCCCAAAGGAGGGGCCGTGGCCCGCTAAGGTACCCAGAGACCCTTCACGTCCTCTGTGTGATTTGTCTTTAGGATTGCTGTACAGTTTCTCTAGCTTATGGAAGCAATTGGAATTTTTAATTGCTCCCAAAGATTATGTTTCTTTTGCATTTTTGTATTCTTACTGTCTCATTTTTTTCTATTTATTTCCAACTATTAGTTTACGTTCCTTTATTTTCAAGTCATGATGTCAGCTGTCTTTTTTTCTGAAATGTACCTGATTTCTTAGAATTTTGAAATGGAATTCTGGTATTTGTAGGCACAATTCCTAGTATTTTGGACTCCCTAATGGCTCATTAAGTTACTTAAAACACTGGAAATGTGAGCAGATTTTGACTGGAAAAAGGTTTCTACAGTACATTTCATCTAGCCATTGGAATTAAAATAGAAAACCTTCCCACCGTGTAAGCCCAAGTCAAGATGCCTAGTGATGCATTTTTCTCAGGTAGAAGCATTTCCCTCCGTTCCCATGTGTGCCACAGTGTCCAGGTGCTATGGCGAATTGGATCGAGGAGAACACAGATTTTCTCCAGGATGACACATGGTGTGGGCTCTATGGCACCTTTGCTGAAACCCTAAGAGGAACAAATTTCCAACAATAAAATCATTATGTGGGGGTTCTAGAACCAAGAAGGTTTATAGAAATTTAAAGCTTGGGTGGGAGGGGTCGGGGTGGGCTCTTCTGGTTCATGATGGCTTGAGCCATTTCTGTCTCATCCAGAGTTGTCTGTGGCAATAAAATGAGGTTGGGAGTAACCAGACACGCATCCAAATCAGTCTTCTACCAGTTAGCACTGGCAAGATCTGTACTGAACAAGCATGTAGCTTGACAGCTGCTTTTCATGTTACCCATATAGCTGGGATTTTCTTGGTGGTTAATAATGACATTCTTTTGGTATTTTAAACTGTTTCTTTTTAAAGACTTTTAAAAAATAGCCTACTATTCAGAAAATTATATCAAGAAAAGGTTTCCCATCTCTATACTTGACCCTGCCAGGTGAGTTCCCCTCGACTGCCCTCTGCTCTGGAACTCAGCACCTTGGGGAGGTGGGGTGAAAGGTAGTAGGCATTTCCAGCAGCCCTGGGCCCACTGAGTTCACCAGCTCTTCCAGTGGCCCTCACATGACTTTGGAGCTGTGCACCTAATCTTTAAAGATAGTGTTCCAGGAGGCCCCCTTGGCATTACTGGAGTCAGAGTGCTGAGGTCACCTGAAGATCCTGCTCTGTAATTCCTCCATTATGGTGTACAGAGTCAGGCAGAGTGCAGAGGTCACCTCTGAAGATCCTGCTGTAATTCCTCCACAAATTTCAGGTATATCCCTATCAAGTTGTAGTCTGGGGCTTTTTTCCAGTTACACATCAACATGCACATAGTTAAATTCTTAGCTTGTATAAATGAGAGTAGTAAAACTTAAAAGATTGATGAGAACTTGTGCTACTTTGATTTAAATGAAGGTTGGGGTAACTTTGATTTGCCGCAAACCTCGAAGAGTCCGGCAAGAAGATCATCAGGTAACTAACTGGCTGCACACTCCTGACCTGTGTTCCACACGGTGCTGTCAGCTGTGGGGCTTTATGCTGAGTATGACCCTTGGGACTGGGAGGACTACGAGGGAGGGCACGTGAACTATTTTAACAGGCCCCTGTCATGTTGGTCCAGGCAGGCAACAGTTTAGGCATAGATGAGGCTGGTTAAGGTTTGCCAGCTTGAATCACTGGTCTGAGAGCTCAGAAGAGCAACAGCCCCACTGCCAAGTGGGGCTCGCAGTCAGGCACACACTGCCAAATGGCTGGGCATTGCAGGATTGCTGTGAGGGGACACCCGTCTCTACAGCCTACAGCATGGCTCATCATAGTGGCTTGCACTGAGCTATACCTGACCAGTTCTCATATATTAGCAACCCAACACAATTCAGGTTTAAAATGCTATGTGAGACACACCAAGGAAAGCCATCTGCCTCCAGATGTACAATTGCTTTTTTGCAATTTTCCTGAGTTGCGCACCTCTTCATTCACATGGAAGTAACTCAAATATGGACATAAAAATGATCCTAAGAAGACTAGTCTAGAACAAGGCAGGGACTGGGCTCTGCCAGAATGTTCTGGCTGCAGTGGTCATCCCCTCGAAGAGCATCGGTGGTGTCATCTGTGCCGCCTTTAGTGTTAATGGGGAACTTATGTAACCACATATTTTCCTGATATGAAAGCAAATCAGTAACCTGATGTGCTGTTAAAAGCGCGATCCGTCAGAAGACAATTTAAGTGTGGTGAGGGGAGCAGAAGCAGAGCCCTTGTCTTGCTGTTGTCTTGATTGTTACATCAGAAAAATACACTGGCAGGAAGAAACAGCTGAGCTAGGAACTGCGTTGTACGTGTTCTCCTGCAAGCTGAAGATGGGGGTGTTGAGCAGAGTCTGCTTCCCTGTAACCCAGTGTTGGGACTTGGATACAAGGACGGGAGGAGATTCCTGCACCAACCAAAGTTCCTAGCAGGTGCAGTCACTGTGCGAGCCTGTGCCCAGGCACGTCTTTCACCAGCTCATTGCCTGCGAGGAGACATCTACGCGTGGGGCCAGACGCAGGCATCCGTGGGCAGGTTGGCCCTGAGCAGACATGGTCTCGCGGTGTGGTTTAGTTCCTGTCCTGCGCCTCCCACCCAGGTAGTTGCGGGTCCTGCAGGGGAGTGTACCTAGGTCCTGGTGAGGCCGGGTTTTCCTCCTGCTTGGCGCAGCCCTCTGGCGCCACCCAGTGGCCAGTGGCACCGTAGCGCCAGCCAACCTTGGGGAGATGGCCAGTTGGAGCAGCCTGCCGGTTGTGTGCACGGCCATCACCAGCTTTGCTCTGCAGTTGGCTGAAACCACACTCCTTCCGTTGCAAGCTGATGGCCACACCCAAGCTGCCACTTCCTCTAGGGCTGTGGCCTGGCCCCTGGGCAGCCTTTCCTCCTGCAGCCACGAGGGTGCAGGCCAGCCCCAAAGGCCACGCTTTACCTCCCATGAGAGACCACAGGTCGTGGGAGCCAGAGGAGGCAGCTCTGATCCGTGGAATGTTGCGGGGTGGGGAGGGCACCACTGGCCCTATGCAGCCACTCTGCTGTGTGGTGCCCCCAAAACTCCACCCCTGCTGCCCTGAGGAGCACCACATGGGGAACCTTGTGTCCTGAAGGGTGATGCTGCCCTTATTCTAGAGTGGGGTTTCTCCTGGTGGTGGCAGAATTGGTGTATACCCTTATCTCAGGCTACATGTACCATGATATGGGTCAGAGTGAGTGTGACGGAATTTGCCTATTCAGTTTTAGCTTTACTCAAAAATGAGTTCTCTTTGTCACTGCCATCTCACAGCTGCTGATTCAAGTCCAGTACTAAACGTGCTGTTCCCACTCAGGGCAGGACAAGAGTATGCCAGCTATGGAGCAGTTGCCAGGCAGAACTTGGGGCATGTTTTAAACATTTTAAAGTGGAGGGGCGTGTTGTGAGCTGCAGTCACCGGTCCTGGAGGCTTAAGGGCTTACCTGTCATTCGCTTGCCTGCCTGTGCCTGTTCACATGCGCTCAGAAGTGCAGATGAGGGATTGTGAAGGCAGAAGCAACCAGCTTCCTAAGGAACCTGCTGGCTAGGGAGAGCTGTCCCTACCTGTCTTGATAGGTCACCTCTATCTGTTGCCACTGTCTTGGACACGGGAGTTTTAACCCCATGTATCGGGAGTGTCTTAGAAATCATGTCTTTCTGGATTTTTCCTGAATGAGAGAAAATCACACCCATCACGCCACTGGGATGATTGCTCTTAACATGAACTCGTATTCTAAAGCTTAGGGTTCAGAGAAGTAGGGTTGAAGTTTTTGACGTTAGCACAGATTGTAGCCAGAAATGAGGCACATGTTAAGTATCGTTGAAAATTTGTGTCAGATTACATCACCAGTGTCCTGTATGTGACATTCAGGGCATTTTTGCAGTTTCTAGACACACCTTATACCAGCTTTTTGGAGATATTTATATGTGAGATGTCCGGGTACTCTCCACACAGTTTGTGTACAGTGACTGAGCTGGTTTCGGTTTTCTGTGAACTGTGACAGGTTCCCTTGCGTGCCTCCTGGCCGTGGGTGATCATACACCATGGGCCGGCGGGGTGTCCTTGTGCCCCTGCTCAGCAGCAGTCCTAACGTCAGCATCTGGGCCTTGCTGGGATGCCTACCCCCCCTTCCTTGCCCCCCTCCTATCACTCATTTTAAGTAGCATGTACTGTGCCCATCCTTCAGGTTGGATGCTGCAGTCCTTGTGAGCTTTCAGACCCTGAGGTGGAGACTCAGGTGCATACACCTGATCTGATGAACCTACTTGGAAGGCACTGTCAAGGCAGAAGTTCCTGGACAGAAGTAGCTTTCTCTCTTTGTTCTTGTTTCCTGAGTCTTCAGAACTTGTTACTGCTTTATGGTGCACTTTAGTTTAAAACCCAGCTCCCAAAGGAATAAAATGTTTTGCGATAGGCTGTGGGAAAGTGTATGCCTAGGCAGTGCTCGCAGGGCCGGGGGCCTGTGAACAGACCCCCTTTGCGGGGGCAGGCAGGAGCCATGGGGTCAGGAGAGCTCTGAGATGAAGTTACAGGCTTGGCCTTTTTAGTGAGCCACCATAAAAATGAATTCTTATTGTTACCACCACTCAGTGGCAGCTGACCCTAGCTAAGGGCTAACAAAGAACACACAGAGTCTCTGAAGCTGGTCTCATGCTGTTGACATGAGTGCTGTGCTGATCTCGGGCTATGGAGTGTTCTTGCTGAGTCTGAATTGAGGCATTTTATTTACCCTGTAAAGCAGGACCGACTTGTACCCCCTAGGCATTTAGTGCTGCATGATGAACTGGTAGGGGAAGGGCTGGCACCCTGCCCACATGCCAGGGTGAGCCACATGTGCAGCCAGGCCAGCCTCTGCAGGACTACTGGCCTCATATGCTGATAGGGCCTTAGCTCTTTCCTGAGCTTCCAAACCTCCCTTGCTTTTGGGGAGCAGTGACTAAGGAGCATTCTAGTTTAATCCCTCAGCAGAACTGGGCTCTTGGGAGTATGTATTGAGTCCCCACTTAGGTGTCTAGGAGCTGTGGCTAGTGACTGCATGGGTCTTCCCCCAGGGAGCATCCTCTCAGTTGGTGCCTTGTATACTTACTTGGCCACCTGCCCCAGGCACTCCACCTCATCCCATCACCTAGATTCCTGCCTTGGCGTGTGGTTTGCCCAGACAAGCATGCTGTCTGCCTCGAGTTGTCCTTGGTTCAGCAGCAGTACTTGTCTTCTGTGCTGATAGTTTATAGGCCTGTAATGGGGTTGGGTTTTCACCAACATGGAGGGGATTTTGTGCGTGCTGAGGATCTGTAACTTTTTGCTTGAGCTTTTGACTATAATCTGTGTTTGGATTTGTATCACACCAGGTTAATTAATTAAATGGCAACTCCTAGGTTATAAAGGAGCATCTTGTGTTCTCAGCATCCCTGTGTTGCTTGTTTACCAGTTTTCTGTCTTTTTATTAATGACATCATCTCCAGTGGACTTGTCTGGAGGGACAATGAAGTGTTGTGTGACTCCTGAGAAGTGGTGTATGGAATTCAAGTTTACCCTCTCCCCAAAAAAATTGTACTTCCTAGTGAAAATGCTGTTCTAAATCTGCCCTTTTTTGATAATGTGAGATTTGTGCCTCAGTTGTAAAGCTTGGCTAGTGATTAAATCAAGCCTTGATCACCAGGGCTTGTTTATAGACGTACAGGGCTTAATGCAATAACACAGCAAAGCATTTTCCTTCTGAAATAAGGTAGGACCTGGCATGAATGCTGCTGGCAGCCCTTCGTGTCCCTCCTTTTCCTCTGATTTCTAGGATTTTGCGGCCTTCTCCTCTATACGTATCCTGGGCAGCAATGTTGGTGTGGCGAGTGAGCTTGGGGTGGTGTGACTGCGATGTTAGGCGACAGCCTTCCCTTACTCGGCACCTGCCTTCTCTTACAGCCACGAAGGAAGAGCGGAGGTCCGAGGAGAAAACAGTGGCAGCCACAGCGACCTCGAGGAAGACAGCCCTTCCAGGCTCCGGGGCGGGCACCCAGTCATTGCCCAGAAGTCTTGTTCCAAAGAAGCCTCCTTTTGCTAATGTGGCAGCAGCCAAACCAGCCATTAAGAAGTCACCCGTGAATTTCAAAGGCTCCATCCCCAAGAGGCCGTGGCTTTCAGCCAGCCCCTCAGGTGGCGCATCTGCCAGACAGGCAGGACCCACAGGCATCGCCATGACAGCTGCTTCCAAGAAGCCACCCAGCTCTGCTGCTGCGGTTGGAGCTGCAAGGAAGCCCATAGCAACTTCTGTCCCCTCAGCCACTCCCGCACCTGGACGCCTGGGGGCCATGAGCCCAGCCCCATCGCAGCCAAACTCACAAATTCGGCAAAATATAAGACGTTCCTTGAAAGAGATTTTGTGGAAAAGGTGGGCTCCTCTGCCTAGTTCTTGTCAGTTAAGTAGAGGGTCTTGTGAGTGTGGTGTGTTCATTGTAAAACTGCCCCACTGCCTGAAGTGGGACACAGGCGGTGCAAGTGGCTCACGTCATTTCTTTCTTCTGTTCAGAGTCAATGACAGCGACGACTTAATCATGACAGAAAATGAAGTAGGGAAAATTGCCCTCCACATTGAGAAGGAGATGTTTAACCTGTTCCAGGTGACGGATAATCGCTACAAGAGCAAATACCGCAGCATCATGTTCAACCTCAAGGACCCCAAAAACCAGGTGTGTGCAGTTGTCATACTCGGGTGTCCTGAGCATGCAGGCCTTTGCTGGCTCGTTTCTCTTAGCGCAATTTGCCAGTAGTAAACCTCCCTATGAAAGTTAAAGTCTTCAGTGCGCCCACAGTGTAGGTGTGTATACATGGAGGCCCCTTCTCTTGCTTCCCTGGGTCCTGTTGGGAACTCACACACTTCCCCTGACATCTGTTTCCTATTTCACCAGATTAGGCTCTGTGATGTTTACAACTCTCCACATCACTGGCTCCAAAATGAAGCTCAGGGTCTTCATTTCAGGCTGTGGGTTGTCCGTGTTCTGGCTTTGGCAGACTCTTCTCCCTCGCCCACTTGTTATTCTTCCTCAGCTAAGCCAGCCTGAAGAGTCAGGCTTCTTAAGAGCCGTAACTGGAACACCTTTCGGTTTCCACCAAATGGACAGGTGCTGCCCATGAGGTGCAGAGTGGCCGTACTCTTGCCTTGTAATTCAGACAAACCCAGGCTGGAAAGGCTGATCCGCCTCCCTGGCACGGCCCTCCTGCCTCCTGCTGTGGGCTCTCGGTCTTCTAGTGTTCTCTCCATTGGCTTCTGGACTCTCCCTGTTGCCTAGAATCAGGATTTTAAATACTGTGACTTAGCATCTCGCAAAGCTAACCACCTCGAGCAGGAATGATCTGCTTTTATCCTCTCTCTGTACCTTTTACGTGGGTCCAAACTGTACACGTGATTTTGTGTTTCCTGAGGAGATGGTGCAACATGAGCCTGAGATGAGCCACATCAGTGTAGCATGGGCCTTGAACACTGCTGCTTGACCTCAGCATGGTTGTATTCTGGGCCCCCATTTGTTCTCCATGGGGATGGCCTGGCACAGACTCCCACGAAGCTGTCGGGAGTTAGACGAGGCCCCACCCCTACAGGACCTGGTGCAGGCTGTACGCGTGATTGCTGAGGGTCTCTGTTCTGTGACCAGGGAGCCTGGGCAATACTTCGAGTGCTGCTTGGTTTTTTTTTTTTTTCAGATCTCCAGATTAACAGATGTGCAAATATTTTTTGAACGAGTAAATGAAAGATGCTTGTTTACAGGGACTCTTCCATCGTGTTCTGCGTGAAGAAATCTCTTTGGCAAAACTGGTGAGAATGAAGCCGGAAGAACTCGTATCTAAAGAGCTCTCCACGTGGAAAGAGAGGCCTGCAAGACCCGTGAGTATGGACAGGAGTGGCTGCCTGAGGCACTCGGGGCTTGCTTTCCAGAAGGCATTTCACAGACTGTTGGCATGAGTGGCATATTTCTCCTGGAGAACAAGGTGTCCTTCCCATTTCAGGTGATGGAGTCCAGAGCAAAGCTGCACAGTGAGAGTAAGAAGATTGCCGTCAGGCAGGAGCCTGCCCCCGACATGGAGGACTCCCCGCCAGTGTCAGACTCAGATGTGAGCACTGAGGTCTTCTGTGTTCACCAGGGGTATACAGACATTTGTCCCACCTGCGGTCTTTTAGGAATCTTAATCTGTCAGATCAGACAGATGATTGTTATCCTTTGGGACTTGTGTTGAGCAGTCCCTTCTTCCCAGTGATGCTTTTCACATGTGCTGTGAACTGGAGATGGGTTTGGATGAGAATGAGCCTCACTGTCATGTCCTTCTGCTAACAGGAGCAGCAGGAGTCAGCACGCACTGCCCCTGAGAAGAGCGTGGCGCCGCCCCTGGATGTGTTCAGCAGCATGCTGAAGGACACCACTGGCCAGCACCGTGCGCACCTCTTTGACCTCAACTGTAGGATTTGCACAGGTGAGCACAACACAGGTCTGGAACTTGGGGAATTAAGTTTTTATTTGTGTGTAAACACACAAGAAAGGCTAGAGTGGTTTCCTGTAGTTTGCAAAGTTGGCCCCACCTTGGTAGCATGGTGATTTGACTTCTGTAAGATATGAGTGTGCTCTCAAACGTGCCACCCCCTTACAGTCTTTCCTCATATGCTTCAGGGCAGCTTCCATCATCAGAGGATGAACCGGCTCCGAAAAAGCAAAAACTGGTCACTTCTGCTAAGAAAGAAGACCTGAGACCCAGGCACGACAGCTCCCCGCCGTCTTCACTCCCAAACTCAGCTGAGGAGGTGGCACCAGGAGCTCTGTCAGAGCATGCCTCCGGACCTGGCCTAGGAAGCCCTCCTCATCCCTACGGGGAGGGAGCAAGTCTCCCGGGGCCTCCAGGAGATGGCCCTCCTGAACCCTGTGTCCTGGAAGACCCCTTGCCCTGCCCGGCCTCCTGTGGGGGCGAGGTGGTCACCACTGTCACAGTGTCTGGCCGGGACCCCAGGACTGCTCCAGGCACTCTTTGCACAGCCTCGGCAGCCACCGCCGCCCGCCTGGACAGCACCCACACTGTAGAAAGCAAACAGGATGGGCCGAAACCTGTGCCGCCTTCCACGGTAGTGCCCAAGTCCATCCTGGCGAAGCCATCATCCTCGCCCGACCCGAGGTACCTGTCTGCTTCACCGTCTTTGGGCATCAGGTGTGTGTTACAGGTGTGGTCCCCACAAGCCAAATATTTTCTCTTTTAGATTAACAAGAGGAGAGGAAATTGATGATTAAATCATTCAACTGAAATTTACCCAGAAACGCAGCTTTATTTTTAAAAGGCCCCATTTTAGGATGCCTCATTTTGGAGGTATAGATCTTAAAAACTGAAATGTGAATGTTTGGTCATTGAGTTCTGTTGCCTATTTAATTTATTCTTCTTTTACCACAATGTCCACATCGTCACCATTAGTCAATTGGCAGGAGTAAGCCACCACAACCTGTGGGAGTGCACTTTACTTTTCATATACAGTCTTTATGCTTTTGAGATTCTCATCATGCAGAGATAGAGCCTGACATGACCTTTTATGTTTTGTTTTGCAGCATCTCAGAGTCGCGATCCCCTCCGGAAGGAGACACCAGTCTGTTTTTGTCTCGACTCAGCACCATTTGGAAAGGATTTATTAACATGCAAAGTGTCGCAAAATTTGTCACTAAGGCGTATCCTGTCTCTGGGTGTTTTGATTATCTCAGTGAGGTTAGAACCAAGAGTGTGTATTTCTGTGTGAGAGACTTTATCAAAGTTTCTGCTTGGGTCATGTATGACACTCCTAGAACTGACAATCTATATACAAAAGCACCCCTAATGGCAAAGTAGACATTCTGTGATGAGCTGGCAGACTGAGCAGCTTAGGCAGGGCCAGACATTGGAAGCAGAAGCCAGGTATCTCAAACTGCTTAGAGAGGGCATGTCCTGGACGTATGTGCACCCAACCGCCAGCATGACCAAGCAGACAGGACCTTAGGATGGAGCATATACAACCTCATGGCAGGGCTTTTATTTTGCAAAATTAACAAAGAACAGAACTAGCATTTGTGACCTTAGTGCAAGGCAGCATCCTGGCTAATATCTGAACTGTTATTATGTGTGTGTACATAGAAGATAAAGACATGGGGCGGTTGTTCCTGAACATAGCTCTGTGGGACAGTGGGGGTGAGTCTCACACTGCCCTTGGGGGCCACTTGAGCCTTGGCGGGAGTTCACCAGGCCACACTTAATGCAGTTTTACCGTTTTCCTTGGAAGAACTATAGTTTTCTTGAATCTTGGTAGTTTGATGCCTTGAAATTACTACATTAATCTCTTTGTGAATACTACAGTTTCACCAGTATTTACTCAAAGACCTTTTTGTTTAGGATTTGCCCGACACAATTCACATTGGTGGGAGGATTGCCCCGAAGACGGTTTGGGATTATGTCGGCAAACTCAAGTCTTCTGTGTCTAAGGTATATAGTATAACTCTGCAACGGTGGAAGAGTGTTTATTGAAACACATTCTTGTTTAAACCTCTCATGTTGATGGGTTAACACTTAATGTGTTAGCCTACAACTCAATAGATATTTCCAGGTGGATGTTAAAAACTTACATAGCTCTATTAATATGTGAGGGTATATTTGAGTAATACAGTGATAGAAGCTTGTTTCTGACTGATTGTAATGATGTGTGTACAGTTAAATTTTAGTAAGAAATGTATGAGCTTTGGTGGTTTTTATGATTGAGGAGCAGAAGGTAGGATTTTGGGGTGAGCAGCCTCGGCCCTCAGCCTGGGCTTGTGAGTACCTTTGGTTTCCTGTGGTTCCCTGCAATTCAGCCACAGCCGTGTGCATCTGCAGTTTTCTTTGGGAGGATCTGTAGTTCTCCATGTTTGTAGGAGGGCTCAGACTCTTTTATCTTGCTCAGCCCTCCCATGTGGTGGAGGCGCACCAACGGCCATCATGGATCACACAGCCAATTCATCATGACTGCAGTCGCCATGCATGTAGTAAAAGCTGACTCTGTTGCAGACACTGCTAAGCTCTCACAGCACACGGATTATCTCACTGATCCAAGAGTTCTGAAAGTGTGGCTGTGAGTAAAAGGAATTTTAAAGGGTTTCCTATTGAAACCAAGATTTGAATCTGGTAATCTGGTGCTTGAGCCTGTATTTTCTTTATGAAAAATCAAAATCAGAATTGCTGAAGTCTCCGTTTCAGATCGTCCTTTCGAGGTTAAAGTACAAACCTTAAAGCAAATGGTTTCTCAGCATACAGGTGAATGCCCACTCCTATCCTGTGTTTGCATTTCAGGAACTCTGTCTGATCCGCTTCCACCCAGCGACAGAAGAAGAGGAGGTGGCCTATATTTCTCTCTACTCCTATTTTAGCAGTCGTGGCCGTTTTGGTGTTGTAGCTAATAACAACAGGCACATCAAGGACCTCTACCTGATCCCACTGAGTGCCAAGGACCCTATTCCATCTAAACTCTTACCCTTTGAGGGACCAGGTAAGCTCCAACTTGCTGGGTGGTGGCTGGTCACATCTGCCATCTGCACGCTCCTCCCCACCACCATGGTCCCACCGAGTCTCCACAGTGCAGATGCCGTCTCCCCCAGGTCACGGCTTGTGGGAACCGGCATTGGGCCCACAGGTGGAGCCACAGTTAGTGGTAGGCTTCCTCTCCTGGGGGTGGGACTGCAGTGCTAGAGTGCCCTTTTCATATCGTAAATTGAGTCAAGGCTCCTGGAGAGGGGAAGCACCCCCAGCACCTGGAGCCCAAGGGCCTCTGGAGAGGAAGGGTGGTAATGAGTCACACTCTGCCTTTTGGGGGATGCTGTCTCTTGACACTGAACACAGGAATGAGAGATGTCAGGGAGCAACTTCTGAGGTCCCTTCGCTGTCAGGGATTAATTTCTAAGAGATACAAAAAATTATGGTATAGAAAAATAGTTGTAGAAATAATTACTTTAAAATCTATGGCTCAAGTTATCATCTTTGCAAACTGCTTTGTGTTTGCTTATTCCTTAGAAAGTACTGTGTTTAAAGGATTATTTATATAAGTTAACCTAAAAAGTCCATGTTGTATTTGCCAAAGGTTTAGGGTGAGTCTGGGGGGGCCTGGATTATTGGTGTCCAGCCAATAGTTGGACAGTCCCTCAGGAGACATCAATGTGGCTTCAGTTAGGGACTTGGCATCAGATGCCTACCTTGAAGTGTCTTGTTGGCCATGATGTCCCCAGGGGGTGGATGTTACTAAAAGCTGACACATGGCACACGTGAGAGATGTCCTGTAAAGTGCTTTGTTGAGGAGGTGGCAGCTGGCACCCCAAGCGCAAACGGGATCTGCCCAGACCTCACACCTCCGTTTCTTGGTCCCTGTCACCAGGCCTTGGCGAGCACTTCTGCACAGCCATGTGGAGTGCCCAGCACCCCATGCTCCACTAGAGATGCCCCTCAGCTAGCTGGGGTCCCATGGGCCACTCCAGATCCTGGCTGGAATCTCATCACCCCAGCACAGCCACACACCAGCTGGAGCCTGTTAACACCTGCATGGGCTTGACTGACTCCTACCTTGTGGAATTAAGTGCCCATAAAGGTATTGGTTGGTGTCTGTAACTTCAGGGTAAAATATTGGCTGGCATGATGCATTAAATTATTTTAATGCCAAGCACGTGTTTAAAGTGGCATGCTTTAGCATGTCCTCTCAAATCCTCCTTGGGGTAAAGAGATACCACCTGATGGGTGACAGGAGGAACCTGGGTGGAGGGTCTCAGGGACGGTGGTGTGCAGCACTCAGCACTCCTGCGTGGCCGGGGAGAGGAAGCATCCAGTTCTCCTGGTGGCGAAGACCAGAAGCTGACCTCAGATCCCTGCGGAGATGACCCGGTCAGTCATGGATGCAAATGTTTGTTTAGGAGCTGATGTGAGCAGGGGCCCCATGGCGTGCACCCTCCTCTAGGGGGAAAAGGAGCACGCTTCCTTCTAGAAATGGGAACTTGTAGATACTGAACTTCCCCTTTTTGAAAAAAATCAAAGCAATTTCATCCTTGTTTGAACTCCTCTCCCTTCTGCATCTTCACACTTAGCCATGTCAGATGAAAATGGGTTGGGGGTGTTGAGTGAGCCCTGTGTTTGGGTGGGGGGGCAGCAGGGTCTCTGAACGGGGCTCCCATGGCAGGCAGCAGAAGGGTCGGAAGGCCATGGGGGGCAACGCCTCTGTTACCGGTGCAGTAGGAGCTAGTCGGGAAGGGGAGGGAAAGGGAGGGCGGAGCAGGAGAGGCATTCGCCTTGCCTGCTGCGTGCAGTGGGCACTGAGCACCCAACTGTCAGCCCAGTGACCTGCCTAGTGGACACCACACTCGCCCACCACGGCACCTGCTGAGGCCGTGACACTGCCTGATGCGGACACTTAAAAGACCCGCAGACTTCCACCCACAATGAAGAACAAGTATGTCTTGGTAAAGTGAAATGGGCTGGAGGAGCTCAGAAAAGTGGCCATGAAGGAAAACCTTGCCCAGATATGGAGACGTCATTGCTGACATTAACATGTCTGTATGAGATTTGCACACCTCGTGGTCATTACACAGCCTTGAACCCAGGCTAGGTCAGCTGCTTGACCTGCCTCACAGACTGATAGCGTGACTTGGCATTTCCCAGATACAGACACATGTGTATCCTGGTTTCGTGGTGTGAATGTGTTAGGGGTACGTGTGGGGGTGGTTGACTGGCACTGGGTCGTTACCCATCTCATGGAGTTAGTCTGCCCAGAAGTCTTTGGACAGCACAGGCTATGTCAGAGGGTGGTGGTGTCTTCCCAGTACCAGCGGTGGTGAACCAGCATCCCTGCACTGGCCCAACTGTGCTCCACAGCCCTGGTCTCTACTCCAGGGCTGCCCTTCTGGGTTCTCTGTGCAGTGTACCAGGCACAGGCCTGAAAGAGACCTAGTGCTCTGGCCCTAGGAGCTGCCCGTTGGCATCAAGTGCTGCCAGGGGAGCAGATGACACCCATCCATCATGGGTGTGATGGAGAAGGCTCTGTTGGAGGTGGCCACCCCACACTGGACTCCATCTACACCATGCCATGTTCCAGGTAGCTCTGCCTCCTGGATGTGGGACCAAGTAGATTTTTGCAGCATGGTGTCCCATCCACCATGCTTACTGTCAACACTTAAGAAGCTAGTGAAGACGCTAAGATGCAGGTGACAAGTCCTGCCTTTGGGGGAAGCCAAGGTAAACTATCCCATGGGCACTTGGTTCTTGTGTGGCCATGAGCGTGTAGAGCTGCCCCGCAGAGCCCTCCTGAGCCCGCGAGCTCACAGGCAACACGCTGCATCTCTCTGAGGACATTCTTGTCCTTGGATATTTCTGTGATTTTTCCATGAAGATGCCAGAGTGTCTTATTCTGTCACCAGCGGCATTTTCAGTCTTGGCTTAACGTGAAAGAAGAGTTGGAAGGCCTGGGTCCTCTCTGGTTCCGGAGATCTCCTCCACTCAGAGCTAGTCAGTTCCCACTGTCCGACGGGCTCGTCACAGGAACTTGGGATCGCAGTGTCTCTGCACGTCTTGGGGCTTTATTCATGGAAGGAGGACTAGTGGGCCTGGAAGCTTGTCTTGTAGGATTCTGTGTGAGGCCCTTACAAGATACCCAACCTGCTGTTCACCACGGCCCCGTCCCTGGCACTAGAGTGAATTGGTAGAACTCAAGTCCCAATTGCACTGCCTGCTGTGTGGCCTCCGCCTGTCAACACAGACATGCAGTTGCCTCTCTTCCCCAAGTGCTGGGTGGGCAGGGTCACTGCCCTCATGGGCTCTGATGGAAAGGACCGTTTCTCTGGGAGTTGTACACTGGAAAGTTCTGGGAGGAATGTTTGAATCCATAGTATCTTTCTGCATTCACTTGTAACTGCTTTCTAAATTAGCTGGAAAACTGACTCAAATCCCGTCAGGTAAGCATCTCCCCAGTGTCCGTGTGTGTATGCCTTCAGCTCTGCACAGACATTGTAATCATAGTCACATACGGTCTTGAATGGAATGTATTGCTTTCTCCTCCAAAATCAATAAAACTGTTTCATGGAAACCAGTCATCGTTTGTTTGAATTGGAAGCATTGGTAGCCCTTGGCCACCTCCTCGGTCACCTTGGCTTTTCATGAGCCCATGTCATGTCCCTATGGCACATCCCAGCCCTGGACGCTCAGAGGGCGTTGCCGGAGGTAAAGTCACAGCAGGGGCATGTGGGCTGAGCTGCCCTGGGCCCTCCTGGCCCCCAGGCACCTGAAGAAGGTGAACAGTGCTCTCCTGTTACCTGAAACATGTCCCCGGCCAGTTACTATACAGGTCTTAGGGGACTGAATGGGAAAGAGGGAGGTCTGACTGTGTGCATGTGTGTGTGTGTGTGGTGGGTTGGGGAAGTTGGCCACTCCCCACATTTGCCAAGTCTCTCTCCAAGTCCTACTTAAAACTGTTGCTTATTAACGTCCACACAAGTTCTGTTCCAGCAGGTGTGGGAATTTTGTTTTGACAGATGCAGACCCAAGGGAGTTTCTATCTTAAATAATGTGTAGTAGGATGTGCCAGGTTCAGGAGTAAAGACATCACTTGGATAGCTGAGGGCCAGACAGAGTCAGATTTAGGTGGTGTCTTGAGTAAGACGGAGCATCATCCTGCAGTCTCAGGGCAGGACATGGGGAGGCACTGGGACTGTCGCACCATCCCCAGAAGAGGGGCTTCTCCAACCACTGCTTACAGCCCCTGGCTTCAGTCTGTTCCCAAGAAATCAATGGGCACACATCTTGCCAAAGGTCCCCCTTGTCTGATTTCCTGGTGGCTTTTCCTGCATGTGTGATCTGATTCCAGCCACCAGATCTGAGTCTAGACACTTTCACCATGAAAACTCAGGGGACACAGACATGGAGCTGCAAAGGCTTGTACACATGATGCCTTCTGAAGAAACATCCACCCCCAGGGCTTCTGGAGGGAGTTGGGTGGGAGCGTCCACACCCTGTTTCCAGGCTGAGCACACCCTCCAGGAGCAAGGACGGCGCATGTCATGTAACTGCGGCTGCTCTTTCTGTATCCCACCCCTGGGTACCGATTGTCACCATTTCATGAACTGTGGCCCCAGGAGGGAGGTGGGTAAGTAGGCACCTGTGTCCAGTGCTGTCCCATGGGCCACTGCTTCTGCACCTTCATGGGACACGCTCCATTCCCCAGGGGCCCACACGTGTAATGTGGCGGCTGCTGAGGGGCAAAGCTTGGGGAGGGAGCCCCTGGTAGCCTGGTCCTCTGCTGTCCTCTCCCCAGCTGTGGGGTGTGGTTAGAGCTCTGACACTGGACCTCACTGGTCTGGTCTGCTTAGGCCAGACACCTGTCTTTTGGCATTGTAGAGCATAATTAGATTGGGGGCATACCCCTTCATCTCGCTAAAGATTGTTTCTCAGTCCCCAGATAGGTGAATTTTATTTTCTCTTCTATGAACATCAGTTATTTCCAAGGTGCTAGTCACAGTTAACATTCACACAAGCAAACCCCACAAGCCAGGCGATAAGATTTGACTTTCAAAACGGGTATGCATTTTGGGACAGCCCAGTTTAAGTTTAAAATCTTGGGTAAGGTTAATTGGAGGGATTGAAAAGCAACACTGATGTGACTTGCCATCACCAGCATGTGCAGATGGTCAAGCTGGCTGCGTTCCTGAGTCCCAGCTGCTGCTCAGATGCCAGTCTAGGTAGGCAGTGTGAACACTCAGCTATGTATCAGCCTGGACAGCCTTGTCAGGGCTGGGGTACACTGGTTCCCCTTAGTATGCACGTTAGCCATGAAAAGTTTTGGTAGGAGTGGCACACTGGGCAGGGCCCTGTTTCCCAGAGTATGACAATGTTCTGCCAGTCACATGCAGCTGGCCTGAATGGTTCATACTCTGCCACCATCCCTAGCAGCCCTTGGGAAGGTGAGCGCTTCCTTGAGGTGGCCTGGGCCCTTGTGGGCTGTGCCACAGCCCTGCCGTCCATATCCCTCCCAAGGCTCAGCCTGTTCCTGCTCCTCCTGGCGTCAGATTCTGTGAGTAGAGGACCAGGCTCACAAGCTTCCCTGTGGAAATTGGCTTGCGTCTCCGTGTGTCCCCTAGTGTTCAGCAAGCCTCAATAGCCCACTTGACAATTGATCAGCCCCCAAAACTGTTGGTTTGAATAGGCTGTGTTCAGTAAATAAACAGCTGTTATGAAGAGAGAAGTACTATCTTAAGTAGTTAAAGTATTCTTGTGTTAGTTGGAGGATGAACATGGGAGGTGGCCATTTACATTTGCCAAGCAGGAAGGTTTGACTGTAGACTGTGCCCTCCTGTGCCCACCACTTCCTTTCCCTGGATCAGGGCTCCCAGCAGAAGGACAGGGAGGGTGAGGGTTGGAAGCTAACATGTGAGGATGTGGTACCCTTAGAGCACCACCTGAGAAGGAAGAGGCCCTCAGGAGGGAGGCCACAACACCTGGTGATCTGTGTGGGTGCCAGCTGGCCCAGCTCAGCCTGGGGGGTGGAGGTGGATGGCCATCTCCCGTCGGTGCTCAGCCTGCCCATGGTAAATTCCTCAGCAGACTCGGGAGATGACAGCATACCTACTCAGAGCTGCGTGATGGTGTCCAGAGACAGCTAACTGCTGGAAGTGATTTGTGGTCATCTTTAAAATCACAGAAATATTAGGGAACGCTTAGTACCAGTTTTAACTGTAAGGGAAAACGAGTATGAATCTCATTTGTATATATACTACAGAGATGCTAAAACTTACCTGTAAGTTGTATTTATACAGTTTGATTAGTTTCAAATGTTTGTATGCTGTTGAAACATCCTGTCTTTGTGTATCATTTTTCCCTAAGTCACTGTTGTGTGACTTGGACTTTAATTCCCCTTTGGTAGTCTTGATTTATTTTGGGGGTCATGACTGGAACACTAGCACTCCTGATCTAAGCTACCACAACCTAGAATGTTTGGAATTGTCCTTTGTAAGATAATTACCACTTTTTGAAACTAATGCTGTGCCCTGAAGCTCCCAGCGTGCCTCCTCCATGTAATGTGCTCTTTGCTGAAGCCTGGAGCTTCCCATGAGCACAAGATCCTGTGTTTTGTGAAGTTAATGTTCACTGAATTTCCCTCTAAACTCAAAGCATCTGTTTTAACCATTTCAGTCAGCATCGTTTTTCCCATTAATTGTAATTCTGACACCAGAGACTAATGAATGACCTAATGGCTTGTGCTTTCTTGATCATTATGATTCTATTGATGATAATTGAGTTGCATTGGTCTCTACTCAAACATTTGATGTTAGTATATTTAGCTTAATGTATGTGTTGCAGTAAATATGTTAAGATATAAAGGGTTGCTTCCTTCTTGGTATGTACCAAGAGGTGCATAAAAGCACAGCTAAGGTTTTGTTTCAAAATATCCCAGTGCTTAGACTGTCAGTCCCCGCAGGGTGACATGTTGGATGTCTGCAGGATGGCCTCCCTCGCCTCTGTCATGCTGTTGTTCGAGTATGAGATACTGGGTTTTTAAGGCCATTTGACATACTTTCCGACTGCTGGTATGAACTTACTCATGGCTTAGGCCTTGGTTCTGCATCCTGTGATGAGGGGTGAATGGCTCCCTTCCAGGTGGCTCTGATCAGGCCTGGACTGATATCGGCCTGATCAACTTGATTCACCTGAGCTGGAACTGCTGCACTTGTGCAATAATCCTCAGACACTTGGTTTTATTTTGCCGTGGAATGTCTTGAACATTACTCTCAAATGTTTACCCCTACCAAGTTTACCTCTGAAGGATGAAAGCTGAATGTATCTTCTAATCTTTACATAAATATTTTGTCTTTCAGGTCTTGAGTCACCACGCCCCAATATAATTCTTGGGTTAGTAATCTGTCAAAAAATGAAGCGTTCTGCGAATGCTGGAGAGCTGGACAAAGCAGATGAGAAGCGGGCCCGCCTTCCGCAAGAAGAAACGGATGTCTCAGGCTACCCAAAAGTGACCACTGCCCCACAGCCTGAAAGGAAGCCCCCCCAAGTACCAGCTCTACTCCACAGACACCACAGTCAGCACTACACCCCCCGGGTCACCCCCACCTCCACCCCCTCTTCCAGAGCCACCAGTGCTGAAAGTGCCGTCAGCCCTCAAGCCAGGAGCCCCCAGTATGGCCACCGCTGTGCCGGTGTCCACAGCAGTCACCGCGGCTGCCCCTGCCAGCACACCAGCTGCACCCAAGACAGCCACGCCACTGGAGCATATCCTGCAGACGCTCTTTGGGAAGAAGAAGTCATTTGAGCCCCCTGGCCAAGGAGCCAGTAGGCTCCACCCCCACCTTCCAGCAGGACACCAAGGGCAAGGTCGACGACGGGGTGGCTGCAGCTCCTCTGTTAGATCCAATCGTGCAGCAGTTTGGGCAGCTCTCCAAGGATAAGGCTCTGGAGGAAGAGGAGGACGACAGGCCATATGACCCCGAGGAGGAGTACGACCCTGAGCGGGCCTTCGGCACCCAGCCCATGGAGCGAGGGCGGCGCCTGGACGTGGAGACGGCTCCCGAGGCTGCTGAGAGGGAGGAGGTGGCCTACGACCCTGAGGATGAGACCATCCTGGAGGAAGCCAAGGTGACCGTTGACGACCTTCCCAACAGGATGTGCACGGATGCCAGGGCAAGCGCCACAGAACGACTGGCTGAGTACACCACCACACCCTCGCTGATGGAGCAGCAGAAGATGCTGGAGGAGCTGAATAAGCAGATCGAGGAGCAGAAGCGGCAGCTGGAGGAGCAGGAGGAGGCGCTCAGGCAGCAGAGGGCCGCCGTCGGGGTCTCCATGGCCCATTTCTCCGTGTCAGACGCGTTGATGTCACCGCCACCAAAGTCAGCCCTGTCCAAGGCCGAACCGTTTCAGCAGGAACAGCAGACAGTAGACAGGCCAGCTCTGCTTCCTGCCACAGGCCCAGGGACCCAGACCACCAGCCAGAGGGACCCGCGGCAGGCCAGGCGCTTGGCAGCTGAGAGCAGCGAGAACGAGCCTTCCTCGCGGACTCTGGCTAGTGCCCAGGGTGCTCTGCCTGCGAGAGATGCTTCCGGAGGGGCTGCCATGTCTCAAGCGCCTGCACTGGCCCAGGAAGAAAAGGAGTCAGTGTCGCCCCCGTGGGTGCCAGGGGAGAAGCCCCTGCCCACATCTGAGCAGGACAGCCGGAAGGCGGAGTCCGGGGACGGCGCCCACCCCACAGCAGGAGACATAGCCAGACCCGCCCGGAGGGTGCTGCTGCCCACACCGCCCAGCACGGCCCTGCAGCCTGGCTTCCCGCTGCAGCTCGATGGGAGGGATCCTTTCTCGGGCCCAGTGTTCACACCTCAGGAGAAGTCTCTGGGCCCTGCCCAGTATGAGGCCCCAAGAAATCACCATTCTACTGTATGCAGTGACAACCCCGCTGGAGAGATTGAGGGGGACCGGGAGCTGCAGTCCAGACCTGGCGAGGGCGCTGCCCCTCTTCCCCTGCCTGTGCAGAGAGGAGGCGCCCCGCAGCCCCAGTGTCAGGGCCAGCGTGAGCCTGTACCTCGAGCTTTTGGGATGTCGGGGCTCCATGGACCCAGTTTCCCAGGACCAAGGGGTCCAGTCCCCCCGTTTTCAGAGGAGAATATGGTTGCAAATGAAGGGCTGCGAGGGCCACCACCAGCCAGATTCGGGGCTCAAAAGGGGCCCATCCCTTCCTTGTTCTCAGGGCAACATGGGCCGCCTCCATATGGGGACGGCAGGGGTCCCTCGCCCTCCTACCTGGGTGGACCACGAGGCGTGGCCCCATCGCAGCTTGAAGAACGCAAGGACCCCCATGGGGAGAAAAGGGAGTTCCAGGACGCCCCCTACAATGAGATGACTGGACCCCCTTCCCAGTTTGAAGGACCAGAACAAGCCCAGTTTCTGGGAAACAGAGGCACAGCACCGTTCCAGTTTGGAGGCCAAAGACGGCCTCTGCTGTCTCAACTTAAAGGGCCCCGAGGAGGCCCGCCTCCCACTCAGTTTGGAGGGCAGAGAGGGCCACCTCCTGGCCACTTTGTTGGCCCTAGAGGGCCTCATCCCAGTCAGTTTGAAGGACCCAGGGGCCAAACTCCAAATTTCATGCCAGGTCCCAGGGGAATGCCACCTCAGTCCTTTGAAGAGCAGAGGGTAAATTCACCACCACGATTTGCAAATCAAAGGGCACCAGCACCCCTGCAATTCGGTGGACCCAGGGGGTCTGGGCCCTTTCCTGAAAAGAATGAGCAGGCCCCCTCCCGCTTCCACTTCCAGGGCCCAGCCCCACCAGGGTTGAAGCCCGGGCCCAGGCCACTGCTGGAGCTCCCCAGCCACCCCCCGCAGCCCCGGAAGGACCGGTGGGACGACGCCGGCCTACCCACTGCCCTGTCCTCGGGTGCATCTGGGCAGGGCCCCGAGCCTGATGGGCAGTGGGCCTCGTCTGACTTTCGAGAAGGCAAAGGCCATGAATACCGGAGCCAGGCCTTTGAAGGAAGGCCGAGAGAGCGCTTTGAGGCTGGGCCCAAGGAGAAGCCGCCTGAGGAGGCTGATGGTCAGCCTGCGGAAAGCCGGCAGGGCCGGGCCTTCGAGGACCGGAGGCGTGAGCGCAGTAGGAACTGGAGCAGGGAGAGGGACTGGGAGAGGAGCCGGGAGTGGGACAGGCACAGGGACAAGGACTCCAGCCGCGAGTGGGACAAAGGCAGAGAGAGGGGCGCCAACCGGGACAAGGAGCGTGAGGCCGACCGCAGCAGGGAGTGGGACCGTGGCCGTGAACGGAGCAGGAACCGTGAGCGCGAGAGGAGGCGCGACCGGGACAGGTCCCGCAGCCGAGAGCGGGACCGAGACAAGGCCCGGGAGCGGGAGCGGGAGCCACGGGAGCGCGGCCGCAAGGACCGCAGCAAGAGCAAGGAGAGT
This sequence comes from Cephalopachus bancanus, assembly GCA_027257055.1. Classification (NCBI taxonomy): domain Eukaryota; kingdom Metazoa; phylum Chordata; class Mammalia; order Primates; family Tarsiidae; genus Cephalopachus; species Cephalopachus bancanus. The sequence goes on from JAPVLO010000007.1 coordinate 4,023,884, forward strand.
GTGCGGGAAGCCAGGCCCGAGGCCGCCGCACAGACCTAGGGCTAGGGTGATGCTGGAGGCCAGGGCTGTCTGGAGCCTCCGCTTGGCAGAGCCTTTCAAAGCCACAGGCAGGAGGGGGGCTGGACAAATCGCTTTTGAAATAGCTAAAGACTTAGTTCAGGGTAGAATATTCTGGACACAAAAATTACTGTAATTTTGTGTAAATGGTTTCTTACAAGCTTTCACATCTTTACAATCCTGAGACATTTTTTAAGAAAAGACTAAGAACTCTTAATATTTCCATTTAAAATTAAAGAAATGGGAAAGTATCTAGAAAAGCATATTGCTTTTTCAAATTACAAAATGCTCTTTCCAGTAACGTCGCTGTTGCACGTTGAAGGGACTTTCCTTGGAGCCTAGAGCCATCACCGTGCTGACTCACGGCTGCATTCGTTTCCAGAGCTGTCTTCTCAGGTCTGGCGGCTCCCGGGACAGGTGAGCCGCGTCTGCCCCTGCTGTGGGGAACAGTATTCGCAGCTCGCATCCAGAGTGTTGAGAAACACAGACTTACACATGCGTCTTTCTTTTGTCATAACGAAATTTGAATTACAGATTTCAAACAAAACAAATTTTCTTAGTTTGCTCAGTTTTTATATATCACCTTATAAATTTTTTTCAAAAACATGATTAAAAGCAACATCTGTCCTCGTAGAAATTGTTGCATTTTACATAGCAATTTATTGAAAAGTGTTTAAATGTTACCAGCCGGAAGAAAGCGACAAAATAAACCAATTAAGTATGCTTTAGAGGGGGCGAGGGGTGGGTTTATTGGCTTCAAATAATCAGGAGCGTTTTGCGTGTCCAGTGTTACATCTCAGCCCTCTGTGGCTGCAGGCTGTTGGATCTGTCAGGTGATACATTTTAAAGTTTGTCATTGAAAATTGGACAATATGTGTATAAAGTCAGATGGAAAATAGTGTTGATTAGTTCGGGAACTTCCGACAAGGCAGAGAGCTTTCACTGTGAAACACAGTCACTTCTTGTCTTGTGTGTTTCAAGTACTTCTGAAGTGTGAGGAAAAATCTGGCTAATTTATTTCACTTTGATAATTTTTTATATTTTCATAAACTTTTACAGACATAAAATTAGAGAATTTCATTTATTCTTTGGAGTCTATATCCCGTTGTACAGCACTACAGATTTTTCACTTTATAGCACAACTTTGTAAGTTAAGCCATCAAGGTCGATGGGGAGTGTAGGTGTAGAGGGTGAAGTTACATCCCAGTGGGTGTCACACCCCGCAGCGTATGTTGTGAAGGTTTCTTACATATACAGCAGATTTTTCTAATTTAAATACACAAATGTAAAAATCAAGTGTGTTTCTTCCGGTTTACTTGGTAGATTTCTGTAAATTGTATTTTATATGGAGAGTATTATATCACTGTACATGGACACGTGGGCACCGTAGGTTTTGTTACTTGAAGTAGAATAAACACCCACAGGCGTGCATCTTCTGCGTCCCACCTCCTTCCCAGCGCCAAGGAGTGAGGTCCACACAGTACCTCGACTGCCCCGTGTCTTGCGCCTGCTTGCTCAGGTGTGAGCAGGGTGCACTTTGGACCTGTCCTAAATTTGGGAGTAGCCTGGGGCACCACTGCCTAGGCCCAGTCCCCATGTCTCGCCACCTGCCAAGGCCCAGTCACCATGCATCCTGGAGTGAACAGGCCATAGTACCCTGGGGGTGGGGCACCCATGGCGCTGATGGCCAGTCCTCGGGCTGTCGGCAGGAGCCTGCAGCTGCCACCACACCCCACATGTGGTGCGGGGGACGCAGGACTAGGGCAGAAGTGAACAGGTTCAGGGAAGTGAACAGGCAACACCCTGGTGGGCTGCACCCCAAAGCCAGGAACCTGCTGCTCTCACACCATAGGCACTAGGCTTGGTCCTCCTGCCTTCCCGGCTTGTCATGACACTTATCTGGTGACCAGCACTTGGCTTCTGAGTGTTGGTGTCTGCAACCTGCTGTGAGCAGATGGGGTCCCCAGGAGCCGTACCAGCCCCCACCTCCTGCCCCCTGACCCACTTGGCATGCTGAGGCCTGAACATCCATGTGCAGAAGAGGACCTTCCTAGGGGACTGTCATGGCCAGCGACGCTGCCTCCATGATGGGCCCTCCACCACGTGCAAGTCATGTTGTATAAGCCATCCGCCTCTCGGAGGTGGCAGGTCCGGGGAGTCAGGTCTGCAGGCAGTGAGCTCTCATACTGGACAGGCCAGCTCCAGAGTGCCCTACCCTTCCTGGCCTGCTGGCTGTCAGCAGCATCCCCAAATAGGACTGTAAAACCCTGTGTTAGGGCCCAGGGTCCTCTGTGTTATCTGTGTCCATTCTCATTCCACGGCCCACAGAAGCAGCCACAGCCCTCTGCCCTTCCACCCCTGCCTCTCCCAGGTTCAGCCTCCTGGCTCCTGACCCAGGCCCTTCAACTGTCCCACTTGCAGGCAGACATGTTCGGGATGAGGAGACGCAGCTGCAGCCAGCTCTCAGGCTTGGGCAGCCAGGTCCCTGGGAGGTGTGCCCACCACACAGGGCCGGGGACTCTTGGGCCCAGAGCCATGGTGCCCACAGGTGGGGTCGCTCAGACATAGCACCTGCTGCAGGGTGCCAGCAGAGGCAGCTGTTGGGGTAAATGGGAAAAGGTGCCTCCCCAGAGAACTTGAGGGCGTTAGGATTGTGCCCAAGGGATGATACCTCCCTGCCCTCTTGGCGGTGTCAGTATGTCCTATGACACAATGATGGCTGTCCCTTAGGAGGGTCCCAAGCAGAAGGGAGGGAGGGAAAAGGCAACGGAGCACTCCAGACAGCAACCTTGGGCTTCGGCAGGACAGGGCCCCAGGCAGTAACCTCAGGCCTTGGCAGGGCCAGCAGGCTAGGGCCCCAGACCCAGCCTTCAGCAGCTGCCTGTGCCCGCCTCCCACCAGACAGATGTTTGAGGGTGTGGGAGGGGGGAGGAGAGGAGGAGAGAGGAAGGGAGAGAGGGGCTGGGAACCCCAGTCCCCCAACCTACCCCCACTCCCGAGTTCATGCCCAGCAGTAGTGCTGTCAGCACCAGGGTGTGGTTTCTTTATCTGTTTCCCTCTCTGCATCTGAGTTTTTTATGGAATTGGGATTCTAGACCTTTTAGTGGGATTTTTCCAACTTATACCCTAGGTGACTCCTAGAGGCATCAATCATTCATCAAACGCATTTACATTTTTTGCCAGTTCAAAAGGCCTGCATCTTCTGCTTTAAAAGGACATTTGCTCCCCACAGATTAGTGAGGCCCTGAGTGGTCACAACAGCCAGTTGGGCGGTGTCCCCATGTGAATCAGGGTCTGTGAGTACCAAAGACGAATTAGAGCCATAACAGACAGTATGACAGAGTGTCAGTGCAGCACGCCAGAGTCGGACACCAAGAGCCCATGGGCACCCAGCAACTGTGACACTCAGATATGGCGGGCAGGAGTTCACCTCTTATTAAGGCCCAGGGATGGACCAAGTCACATGACAGCCCTGTAGTCTGTGTGACTAGTGAGACACAGTTGCCCATCTGTGGGCATGTGGGGGTGTCGTGGCCTGTGGTTCCCACGGGTTGGCACTAAAGCACATGGCGCGCCTGCAGCATTGCCATACTCCGGCAGGTGAGCTGGAAGCAATGGAGGAAAATACAGAGGGTCTCAGGGGAGCCACAGCTCCCGAAAGGCTGGAGCGCTCTGCCCCAAACATGACTCAAGGCCGCACAGTGAAAACTCGTGGGCCACACACTTAACGGAGAGGTTACTCCATGTGAGTTGGACCAGCAGAGCAGGCCTGGGGGAGGAGGCTGGACGAGGTCCGAGCCATCAAAGGGGAGACCCACCCCATACACACACACACACACACACACACACACACACACACACACACCACACATCACACTTGCACACTACACACATGTACCACACATGCATACACACACTTCACATGCACCACACATGCACACATACTGCACATGTACACACGCACATGCCATGTGCACACACATGCACATGAACATACCATACATGCACACAAGGGTCGCATATGTGAACACATAGGAACACATGCACACATCATGTGTGTGCACATGCATATGGCACATGTGGTTGCATGTGCGCATATATACACAACACGTGCGCGTCTCACACATGTACAAATGCATGTGTACACAGCACACATGCACATATACACACCACACACATGCACACACACCATACATGCACATATCACACACACCTCACACGTACACACATACATGCCTCACATAGTGCACACATGTACACACCACACATGCACACACACCACACAGTACATGTATGTTGTGTGCGTCAGCTCCAGAAGGTGTCCCAGGTCAGCCCTTCCTCCTGGGACACGGAGGCCTTCAATCTGCAGCCACAGCCTCCTTATTTCAGAAAAACTCCCACGTATGCACATGTGTGACTCCATAAGGACTCAGAACACACATCCCTGGGTTGATAGACAAGGAGGGAGGGGGGGAATCATGGCCCCTGGCCTGGCCCTTCCACCCATCTGTCCTCCACTCTCCTGGCCCAGCTCCCCAGGCCTCCACCCTACCCGGCCTCCACCCTCCCCTAGCCTCCAGGCTCCCTCAGCCTTCAGCTTCCCCCAGCCTCCACCCTAACCACAGCCTCCACCCTCCCCCAGTCTCCACCCTGCCCCAGTTTCCACTCTCCAGCCTCCACCCTAACCCCAGCCTCCACCCTGCCCTGGCCTCCAGCCTCCTGCAGCTTCCACCCTACCCCAGCCTCCCTGCAGACTTGCCTGTGCCAAGTATACCTCTGCTGCTTTGTGCTGGGATGTTGCAAGTTCTCACTGCCCCCTAGGCCTCCCTCACCTTTCTGCCTATCCTGGGATTAAATTTCCAAACCCTTAGTTATCAATCACAAATATCTATAATCCAATTATCTTAAGCAGTTAATTAAAATCACATCCACAATAAAGGTTTATCAGATTTGTCTGGGCCCATTCAATACCTTAAAGAGTGAACAAAGTGATCGCAAGACACACATCGGTTGGTCCCACACAGCTTGCGCCTCAGAAAGTCTCTCTTACTCTTTCTCTAATTGTGTCAGGCAGGTGCAGCTGAGAACACTGCCAGAAGGTCAGATGAATGACAGTTAGACAGGGAGGGAGACAGAGTCAGAGGGAGATGAAGAGGGAGAGGGAGAGAGACAGAGAGAGAGCCAGAGAGAGGGAGGAGGGAGACAGAGACGGGGGAGACAGAGAGGGAGAGAAACAGAGAGGGAGATGGAGAAGGAGAGGGACAGAGACAGAGGGAAAGAGACAGAGAGAGGGAGGGGGAGAGAGATAGAGAAAGGGAGAGGGAGGGAGATGGAGACAGAGAGATAGAGGAAGAGGGAGAGAGACAGAGACAGAGAGAGGGAGAGGGAGAGTCGGAGAGAGGACAAGGGACACAGAGAGGGCAGGGATGGACTTGACTTGGCGCTCCTGGGGGTGAGTGGAACCGTGACTGCAGGAGCTTGGAGTCTGCAGAGCAGGTAGGGGAGGTGCTGGGGAGGGGAGCACAGAGGAACCAGAAACCATGAGGGTGAACTGGTCAGTTTCCTACCACTAGCCTCAGTGGCTATCGCAGAGCCCAGCTGCAGGAGTCTCTGGGTCATGAAGATAAATCCTCCCCACCCCTAGGGGCTGCAGGCCAGAATGAGGCCCATACCTAGCTCACAGCAGGAGGCTGGCAGGTGAAGGTCTGCACCTGAGCCTCCAGTCTCAACCCGGCCTCAACCCGGCACACACAGAGATGGCTGCTGCCTCTCTCCCACCCCCAGAGCTCCTGCAGGAGGGCTCTGCTGACCCCCAGCCAGAACCGCGTACAGGAGGGGACATCATGGACACTACGCCACCACTCCAGCACCCCCCAGAGCCCCGCAGCCCCCACCAGCTCAGCCCCAATTGCTCCTGCATCCCCCCACCTTGACACCACCTAGCCTGATGCAAATATCCCAAAACACACAGCCTGCTTCCAGGAGAGGAGGGAAGCTGCTTGTGACTTTGGGCTGCTTTGTCTTCCCTGGTACCCCTCCAGGCAGACATAGAGCACAAGGCCCGCTACTCTGAACACACCATATTCTAGACGGTGAAGGGATGAGAGAGGAGAAAAAAAAGATGTTTTGTAGACTGGAGACATGCCTGTAATCCCAGCAACTTGGGAGGGTGAGTTGAGAAGATCACTGTGGCTAGGAGTTCAAGATCAGCCTGGGCAACACAGCAAGACCCCATCTCTACAAAATAAAAAAAAAAAAAATTAAAAAATTAACTGGATGTGGCGGTGGCACCTGTTGTCCCAGCTACTTGGGAGACTGAGGTGGGAGGATCACTTGAGGCCAGGAGTTCAAGACCAGCCTGGGCAACACAGCAAGACCCCATCTCTACAAAATAAAAAAAATTAGCTGTGCATGGTGGTAGCACCTGTAGTTCCAGCTACTTAGACCCCAGGCTCAAAGAGGTATATATTTGGTTAATAGGCACAGGAGCATATGTACATCAACGTTAGGAAGAAAAGTGTGTTTCTTTCCTGAGGTTGTCACAACCTTCATTTCTGCAGCTAGTCACAAGGTCGTCACGGATCTAAAAATGCCTCCTTCCGCCACCCGTCTGTGCTCCCTTGGTGCTCAGCAAACCCCCAGCTGGTCGCAGTTCCTTGCTAGGTGGGATGTGAGCCTGCCCCAACCCTTCTTCTGTGGGATGGGCTGCCCTCAGATGGGCACTCGCAGACACGCATATGTGCATGGCCTCTGTCCATTGGCTGAGTATGTATGTTCCACGTGTGTGTTCCCGATCCAGGGTGCTGACTGCAGGGCCAGTTTGGAGGGCCTCTGTGGGCCTCATCTGAACCAGCTGGTCATTGACCTCCATAAACCTCGAGTCTGCTTGGAGACCACAGTGGTGCGGGCGTGCCCCAGACTGTGTGTCTCTTCAGACCCATCATCCAGCAATTCCTGAATGGTCTAGCTGCTTCCCTGCGTCTGCATGGTCTCCTAACACATGGAGGAAAGTCCTTTGGGGAGGCTGGTGGGAAGATTGCCAGGGCACACATGACACTCGGCAGGGCTCCTTCCCCAGGAGGCCCGATCTCTCCTCCACTTAGGGTCTCCGAGTCTGTCCAGTGGCTCAAGGCTGGAACTTGGCCGAGGGATTCCAGTCAGTCCTGCTCCCTGACCCTCTGCTGACGCGGAGGCTGTCCTGGATAGGAGATCCCTTTAAAAAGTTCTAGGGATACCACAATCACAGACCCCCAGCCGTGCTGGAGACCTCTGTGGCCAGACAACCCCACTTCCACCTTTGCCTCTGTACAAGGGTAGCCACACCCACGTCGTGCTTGGGAATTATGAACAGCTGCGTGTTTGCTGCCATGCGGACTCCATCATCCCCTGGACTTTGGAACACCGTGGACAGCAGCGGTTCCCCCTATAGTTCTTGGCCCACAGCAAGAATGATCCCAGAGTCCCAAGGCTCCTCTGAGGGGTGTACTTCTCAGCCTCCAGAACCTCTAGCTGATCTCCAACCTGGGGATGCATCCTCTCCAGTGTGCCCGGGAAGTTCTGCATTGAACTCACTCAGGACAGAGCCTCTTTCCAGTTGACAACCACAACAACTCTCAAGGCCATTCGTGCCCACTCACGTCATCACATTGAATCCAGAGTTTTGGATCTGAGCCCCTTTACGTTACTTCCACTCAGACCCACACCCTCCACCCCCTCCCATGCACATTCCTGGCCTTGGCAGAATCCACTGATATAGTGTCTGCGGGTCACGCTTCTCACCTCCCTCTAGGGTCTGCTGGAACTTGGGCCTGGTTATAGCTCGAGGAGCAAAAAACAAGGTGGTGGTGGGCCCTGGGGAGGGTGGCTGTGCCTTGCAAGCAGACCCTGAGGAGTGTCCACTTTGGGTCCTACAGGCAAAGTAGTCTCTGCTCCTCAGCAGGGGAAAAGTTGCATGCACCTCCAAAAAAGTCTCAAGAGAATTCAGGGGCTGCCGTCCTTAGCGTCACTGGCATCTGCCCATATGTTCCATTCAATTCCAGGTTCCGTTCTTTCCCAGCTTCCCTTTTCACTTCCCAGTCTTACTCTGTCGACCAGGCTGTAGTGCAGTGGCACAGTCATAGCTCACCACAGCCTCCAACTCCTGGACTCAAGTGAGCCTCCCACGTCAGCCTCCCAGAGTACTGGGATTACAGACGCGAACCACTGAGCCCAGTCCCAACTTCCCTTCGCTTTAACTAGATACACTACAAGGTAGGAAAATCACTTTGTGCTGTAATTAAGTTATCTACAAAACTAGGCTTTGGGTTGAGTTTCAGAGATCTCACCCCATGGCTGCAGGAGATGAGGATTTCTTTCCAAGCAGTCATAGACACTCTCAGGTTCTTCATTCAGACCTCCAGCCAGGATCCTATGGCACTGAGCTTGCCATTTTCTTTTCCAGGTTATGCAGGGCACATGGGAAAAACCACCCACTCCACGACACACTCGATTTTTACTGAAATGTGCAGTGACAGCAAATGCTCGGTCCCCAAAGTCTCACCTTATTAAAGTTACCTATGGATGATCACTTGTGTGGATTTTCTGTGCCTCTTCACCATGGGAAGCAGGGTCATTAAAACCTTTTTAGCTGGGCTCGGTGGCTCAGCCTGTAATCCTGCGCCTTTGGAAGGCTGAGATGAGTGGATTGCCTGAGCCCATGGGTTCGAGACCCACCTGGGCAACTTGGCGAGACCTCATCGCTACAATAAATCAAAAATTAGCTGGGTGTGGTAGCGCGCGCCTGTAGTTCCAGTTACTTGGAAGGCTGAGGTGGAAGGATCGCTGGAGCCCAGCAGGTCGAGGCTGCAGTGGCCAGGAGCAGCCACTGCACTCCAGTCTGGGCGACAGAGTGAGACTCCAACTCAAAAAAAAAAAAACAAAACAAAAACCACTTTTAAATCAAATCAGATCCAAGGCTCAGCTCCAGGAGATCCAGAGCCCACCTGGAGTTTAACCTTAGGACACTATCCTCACAAGTCACTTTTCCTTTTATTTATTTATTTTTTTGGGTTGGAGTCTCACTCTGTCATCCAGACTGGAATACAGTGGCACACTCATGGCTACCTCAGCCTCGACATGTTGGGTTCAGACGATCCTTGCACCACAGCCTTCCAAGTAGCTGGAATTACAGTTGTGCGTCACCACACCCAGCAAATTTTTTGGTTTATTATAGAGACGAGATCTTGCCATGTTGCCCAGGCTGGTCTCAAACCCGTGGGCTCAGGCAACCCTCTTGCCTCTACCTCCCAGTGCTGGGATGACAGGTGTAAGCCACCTCTCCCGGCTTCAAGTCACTTCTTCAGTGTCGAATTCTGATCAGAAAGGGATCAGCCAGAGACTCAGAACCAGCAGGAGATTTCAGATATTGATGAACATATAAAAATAGATACAGATATATACATGCAGCTCCAGATGCAGGTGTGGCCGTGGTGACTTCCTACGGGGTTTAACCTCATGCAGCTCTGGGAGCTGACTGAGCAGCCTCTGTGGGACTGCTGTCTTTACGCCAGATGCTGAAGCTTGATGCCCATAGGGTGGGTGGCGAAACAGGTGATGGCTGGGAAGCTACTGAGCAAGGGGTGCACCCAGCCCTGGTGACGTGGTATGGGGTCTTGCAGGAGAAGCTGGGGCCCCTACTCAGGGACCTGAAGAACCGCCTGGCCCAGCAGCCCGAGGAGTCACAGGGGAATCAGAGGGGGTGGAGCAGATGCAGGCCAGCCCAGGATCCTGCCCACCTACCCCTCCAAGACTTAAAAATGGAAAATGTCTGCTTGTTACTCTAGAGGTTTGTGTCCCTCCAGAATTCATGTGGAAACTGAATCCCAGTTGTGGGGGCATTGAGAGAAGGGGCCTTTTGAGGGTTATTTGATCATGAGGGCTCCACCTCTTGCATGGGATTAATGTCCCTCCACCAGAGGCTTGGGGGGGCCTGTGTTCTTTTTCAGCCATGTGAGGACACACCAAGAAGGTGCCATTATGAAGAACAGACCCTCAGCAGACACCCAGTATGCCAGTGCCTTGATCTGGGGCTTGCCTCCAGAGCTGTGATCAATATGTTTCTGATGTTTATCCATTGCCCAGTGTTTTATTACAGCAGCTGAATGGACTAAGACACTGCTGGGTTTTTATTGGCACTGGATACATCAATTTTGAGATGAGCAATATTAATTCTATTGAACTTTCCAATCCATGAACATGGTATATCTCTACATTTGTACATCCTTTTTTTAATTGTTCTCTACAATATTTTGTAGTCCTCAGTGTACAGATCTTTTACATCCTCTGCCAGATTTTTTATTTTTATTTTATTATTATTATTATTTTTCAGTTGGAGTCTCACTCTGTCACCCAGACTGGAGTGCGGTGGCTGCTCCCGCCCACTCCACCCTCGACCTGCTGGGCTCTGGCGATCCTTCCACCTCAGCCTTCCAAGTAGCTGGAACTACAGGCATGTGCTACCATGCCCGGCTAATTTTTTTGATTTATTGTAGAGATGAGGTCTCGCCAAGTTGCCCAGGTGGGTCCCAAACCCGCGGGCTCAGACAATCCACCCACCTCAGTCTCCCAAAGCATGGGATTACAGGCTGAGCCACCAAGCCCGGCTATCTTCTGCCAGATTATTCCTAAATCATATTTTTTTATATGATAAAAAATATGGGTAAATGGCATCTCTTAAAAATTCAATTTCTGAGTGTTGTTGCTATTTTATTAAATAATGCAATTTAATTTAATTTTAAAAATTGTGTTTGTTTCTTTCTTTTTCTCCATTTTCTGGTGAGGTGAATTTCATACAATTTTGAAATAGTTGTAGATTCAAAAGAAGTTGCAAAAAGCAGTGCAAAGAGGTCTCACACACCTGTCATTCAGTGTCTCCCTGTGGTATAACACCACAACTATAGTACAACACCAAAACTGGGAACAGACATGGATACAATACGTGCATCCATGTCTATGTATGTATCACATGTGTAGCTTCATGCAGCCACAGCAAGGACATGCCATCGCTGTCTCTCATCAAAGAGAGTCTTTCCATCACTCCTTAGGCCACCCATCTCTCTGCAACCCTACCCCTGACAACCTGTTTATATAGTTTTGTTATTTCCATACATTATATAAATGGAATCACACTGTATTTGTTTCCTGGTGATGCCATAGCAAAATGCCACACACTGGGTGACTTAAACAACAGAAATTTATTTTCTCTCAGCTCTGAAGACTGACGGCCTAGATCTAGGTGTGGGCAGCTTTGGTTTCTCCTATGGCCTCTCTCCTTGGTGGCAGAGAACTGCCTTTCAATCATGTCCTTACACAGACTTTTTGTGCATCCTACCACTCCTTCTTCTTCTTCTAAGGACACCAGCCATGTTGGATTAGGACCCTCAGACCTGTGTCCCCAAATATAGTTACGTTCTCAGGTACTGGGGATATATCTTTCTTGGGAGGAACACAATTCAGCCCATAATACACACTGTATGTGATCTGAGGCTGTTTTTTACTGTCCAGCATAACACCCTCGAGGCCCACGTAGGCTGTGGTGTGTACCAGTGGTCAGTCCTTCTTATAGCCAAGTGTGACCCCATCGCAAGGATGTCCCACAGTGTGTTCAACTGTTCACTATTGAGAGGTATTTTCATTGTTTCTAATTTGGGGCTATTACAAATAAAACTGCTGTGAACATGCATGCATAGGTTTGTGTGCAGATGTAAATTTTATTTATCTAGGATAAATGCCCCATGATTGCTGGGTCACATATGTTTAGGTGTTGTGTGTGTTTTTATATTTATTTATTTGAGTTGGGGTGTCAGTCACCCAGGTTAAAGTGCAGTAGCATGGTGATGCCTCACCACAGCCTTGACCTCTTGGGCTCAGGTGATCCTTCTTCCTCAGCCTCCATGTGCCACATGTCTAGGCAATTAATTTTTTATTATTTATTTATTTATTTATTTAAGTTGGAGTCTCACTCTGTCACCCAGACCGGAGTGCAGTAACTGCTTCCAGCCACTGCAGCCTCTACCTGCTGGGCTCCGGCGATCCTTCCGCCTCAGCCTTCCAAGTAGCTGGAACTACAGGCGTGTGCTACCACACCCAGCTAATTTTTTGATTTATTGTAGAGATGAGGTCTCGCCAATTTGCCCAGGTGAGTCTCGAACCCACAGGCTCAGGCAATCCACTCACCTCAGCCTCCCAAAGCGTGGGATTACAGGCTGAGCCACCAAGCCCAGCTTATTTTATTTTTATGTTTACTTTTGAGTTGAAGTCTTACTCCATCGCCCAGGCTGGAGTGCAGTGGCACACTCACGGCTACCCCAGCATCAGTCTGCTGGGCTCCGGAGATCCTTCCGCTTCAGTCTTTCAAGTTGCCAGGACTATAGGCACGTGCTAACATTCCCCTTCTAATTTTTTAGTTATTGTAGAGACAAGGTCTGGCCAAGTTGCCCAGGTTGGTCTCGAACCTTCAGGTTCAGGCAATCCACTCACCTTGGTCTCCCAAAATGCTGAGATTATAGGTTGAACCACCTAGCCTGGCCTGCCAATTTATTTTTATTTTTATTTTGTAGAGACAAGTTCTCACTATGTTGCTCAGGCTGGCCTTCAACTCCTGGGCTCAAGTGATCCTCCTGCCTCAGTCTCCCAAAGTGCTAGGACTACAGGTGTGAGCCACTATACCTGGTTTTAAAGTGAATTTCTTATTGGCACTCTAGGGTCTGACTTTTGGGCCCATTCTGAAAATCTCTGCTTTTTCACAGATGTATTTAGTCATTACATTTGATGTAATTATTTTGGTTATAATTTTGTTAGACTTAAATGTACCATCTTGCTATTTATTCTCCACTTATCCCATGTGGTCTTCATTTCATTTTTCTTCTTCTTTTTTCTCCTTTATTGGCTTATCAGTTATTCCTCTTTTTTATCCTATTTTAGCAGCTGTCTGAGGGCTTATAGTAAACAGCTTTAAGTTACCCAGACTCCTCATTCTTCTGCACGGATCCAGACTTTTATCTAGTGTGATCTTCCTTTTGTCTGAGGATTTCTTGAATGCTTCTTGTAGTGCAAGTCTGCTAGTGATGAATTATTTTAGTTTTTGTACATGCAAAAAAGTCTGTATTTTACCTTTGTTTTGAAAAATATCTTTGTTCTGGGTATCCATGGGGGATGGGTTCCAGGACCCTCAAAGACACCAAACTCAGCAAATGCTCAATCTCTGACATAAAATGGTATAATGTTTTCACATAACCTACACACATCCCACCATATACTTTAAATCATCTCTGGATGATTTATACCTAATAACACGTAAACCCTGTGCAAATAGTTATACTGTATCATTTAGGGAAGTGACAAGAAAAAAGTCTGTACATATTAAATGTAGATGTAATTTCCCTCCCCCCCCCCAGTTTTTTTATCCTTGACTGGCTGAATTCATAGAAATGAAACTTATGAACACAGAGCGCCAACTGAATATGTTGACATTTTTCTTTTTTTCAGCACTTTAAATATGTCATCCCACTGTGTTCTGACTTGCACTGTTCCTGATAAAATGTCAGCAGTCATTCTTATCTTTGTTTCTCAGTACACAATGTCTTCTTTGTCTAGCTGCTTTCAAGATTTTTCACTGATTTAAAGCAAACTGATTATGAGTGTTGGTATTGTTTTCTTCACGTTTCTTCTGTTTCAGGTTTGTTAAGTTTCTTGGGTCTGTGGATTTGTACTTTTTATCAAACATTTTCAATCATTACTTCTTAATACATCCCCCCAGTCCCTCCACCCCCCAAGTGGCTCCAAGTCATGCTGCTTGAAGCTGCCCCGCTGTTCCTTGATGCTTTGTTCATTCTCTCAGTGTTCCCTGTTGCTGTGTTTTATTTATTTATTTATTTTTGAGTTGGAATCTCACTCTGTCGCCCAGACTGGAGTGCAGTGGCTGCTCCCGGCCACTGCAGCCTCGACCTGCTGGGCTCCGGTGATCCTTCCGCCTCAGCCTTCCAAGTAGCTGGAATTACAGGCGCACGCTACCACGCCCGGCTAAGTTACTGATTTATTGTAGAGATGAGGTCTCACCAAGTTGCCCAGGTGGGTCTCGAACCCGCAGGCTCAGGCAATCCACTCACCTCAGCCTCCCAAGGCACGGGATTACAGGCTGAGCAACTGAGCCTGGCTGCTGTGTTTTATTTTAGATGACTTCTCTTGTCATGCTCCTGAGACTTTTTTTTTTTTTTTTAGTTGGAGTCTCACTCTGTCACCCAGACTGGAGTGCAGTGGCTGCTCCTGGCCACAGCAGCCTCGACCTGCTGGCCTCTGGCGATCCTTCTGCCTCAGCCTTCCAAGTAGCTGGAATTACAGGTGTGCGCTACCACACCCAGCTGAATTTTGATTTATTGTAGAGATGAGGTCTCACCAAGTTGCCCAGGTGGGTCTTGAACCCACAGGCTCAGGTAATCCACTCACCTCAGCCTCCCAAAGGCGTGGGATTACAGGCTGAGCCACCAAGCCCAGCCCTCCTGAGACTTTTAAGTCTGTACTTTCCTCTTTGGTTTTGTTTTCTGATATCTGATGTTTTGCTTAAAAATTGTGCATAATTTAATGTAAGCACGCATAAGTTCAGGTTTTCATGGCTGACATTACATAGCCCATTGTTGAATCATTGTAATGTGTTGGTCTGGTTGGTATTATTGGACACTTCTATAACTTATCAACTTTTTTTTTTTTTAGTCAGAGTGTCACTCTGTTGTCCAGGCTGGAGTACATTGACATGATCCTTGTTCACCATAGCCTTGACCTCCTGGGCTAAGGTGATTCTTCCACTTCAGCATCCCAAGTAGCTGGGACTACAGGCACACACCATTATGCCTTGCTAATTTTTTAACTTTTTGTAGAGATGAGGTCTCACTACATTGCCCAGGATGGTCTCAAACTCCTGGACTAAGTGATTCTCCCACTTCAGTCTCCCAGAATGCTGGGATTACAGGCATGAGCCACTACTCCTGGCCAATTTTTTAAAAAGAGACAGGGTGTAGCTGGGCGAAGTGTCTCATGCCTTTGGGAGATGGAGACAAGAGGATTACCTGAGTCCAGGGGTTTGAGACCAGCTTGGGCAACTTGGCAAGACCTCATCTCTACAATAAGGTAAAAAAAAATTAGTCAGGTGTGGTGGCACCAACCTGTGATTTCAGCTACTTGAAAGACTGAGGTGGAAGGATTACCTAAGCCCAGCAGGTTGAAGCTGTGGTGGCCATGAGTGGGCCACTGCACTCCAGCCTGAGCAACAGAGTGAGATTCCAACTCAAATAAAATAAAATAAGATAAGAAAAAAGAGAGAGACAGGGTGTTGCTGTGTCACGTAGGCTGAAGCCTTGAACTCCTGGGCTCAAGTGATCCTCCCGCCTCAGTCTCCTGAGTAGCTGAGACTACAGGTGTGCACCACCACACCTGGTTATTTTTTCTGGAGAGATGAGGTTTCACTATTTTGCTCAGGCTGGACTCAAACTCTTAACCTCTGGTGATCCTCCTCCCAAAGTGTTGGGATTTGTAATCTTTATTTTTAATTTTGATATTCCATCAAAGAAAAGTATGTACTAATATAATGAATTTATTCTGGAGTAAGCAAAACGGGTTATAATCCAGGATGCATGGTGATGGCAAGGCACAAATGCACCTGAAGTGGGGAGGGTAAAGGAAAGCTTTTGTTGACAAAGGGAGAAGCTTGCATAAGCTGCTTGGAAACAGAATTAATCAGTTTTGGAGGCTCAAAGTCAGAGATGGCATCACTTCATTGGTGGAGATGCCATTACTGGTTAAGTATTCTTTCCAGAGCATCTTATCCAGTTTCTGCAGTCCTCAAAAAGGACGAAAGTGATTTCATCTGGGTATCTGCAACTTTCATGCAAGCATCTGGAGCTAGTTTTTGTTAGGTGTGAAATTAGTGCTCTAACTTAACTTTTTTCCAAGTGATCAACCAGCTGTCTAGACCATCATTTCCCAACTGGGGATATATTAAGGGGGGAAAGCAAATGAGAAAATCTCATATATGTAGGGTCTTATATTTGTTCAAAGAAAAGAGAAGAAGAAAGAAATAAATAGGCACTCCCAAGGTAGTGTCTAAACTGTCACTGAATGAATGAAAAATTCAGAGCCTGCTTACAAGAGATTCTGGCCTTTATGTCCTGATACCTATACGGAAAACAGAAAACCAGTGGTTGAGATGGGGGTGAGAGATGGGGCCAGGAATTATTTCGAGACCGCAAAAATAAGTCTTTTAAAGACCACGTATTGCATGATACCATTTACATGAAATGTCCAGGTGGGCAAGCTTCTAGAGATAGGAGTGGGATCAGTGGCCGCCAGGCTGGCGAGAGGAACGGGGTGGCGGCTAATGGGGACAGGGATCTTCTTCCGGGGCAATAACAATGTCCCCGGATCGCCTGTGACGGTGTCGGCGTAGCGCTGAGAATCCACCAGGCCATCGCACTGCGTAGGTGATCCGGAAGGTCTGCAGCTCCATGAAACTGTTTTGGAGGCGTGTTCGTTCCTGCGGCGGTCGCGACTGACGGCGTGAGTCGCAGGCGCACGCACGCGGGACGGACTATCCCTAGGTTGTCACCGTCTGGGTCTAGCGCGGACTGCACCTTCGGTGTGGGCGTGGCCAGGAACGGGGTGTGGCCGAATCGTGGGGCGTAACCGGGGCGGGGCCTAGATGTGGGCGCGGTCGATCAGTGGGCGGGGCCGGAGTGCGGGCGGGGCCTAGAGGCGGGCGGGGCCCGACGGCGGGGGCGGGGCCGGGCGTGAGGGCGGTTGGGCCGGACGGGGCAGGCGCGGCGGGTAACGGAGGGGCGTGGCCGGCGCCGGGGGAGGGCTTGCCGTTGCGGGGCGGGGCGGCGCAGGCGCAGTGTGCGGCGCTCAGCGGTTTCCCTCCCCCAACGGCGTGCCCGCGGGCTCCGGCGCCGCGTCCTGCTCGGGCCGGGGGTCGCCGCCGCCGCCGCCGCCGCCGCCGCCGCGCCCCGCCTCGCCTCGCCCCGCGTTGGCCGCGCCGGCATGTCGGGCCCCGGGCCGCGGGAGGTGCCGGAGGCGGGCGCGGGCCCCGAGGGCGCGGGCGGGGCCGGGGACGCGGCGGCGCTGGGGCTGGCGGCCGACCTGAGCCTGGTGGAGATGACGGAGGTGGAGTACACGCAGCTGCAGCACATCCTCTACTCGCACGCGGAGGCCGACGGCGAGCTGGAGGCGCGGCTGGGCTCGGCGTTGCTGGGCGCGGGCGCGGGCGGGCTGGCGGCGCCGGTGTACCCCGTGCTGTGCCCACCCGCTCTAGCGCCCGACGCGCCCTGCCTGGGCCACGTCGACTTCCAGGAGCTGCGCATGATGCTGCTGGGCGAGGCGGGCGAGCGGACGCCGGGCGGCGCGGACGGGGTGCGAACGCGGGACAGCGCGCAGGAGGCCGCGGCGGGGCCCGAGGGCGCGCCGGAAGGCCGCGCCAAGCCGGCCGTGCGCGTCCGCTTGGAGGACCGCTTCAACAGCGCGTCCGCCGAGCCGCCGGCCGCCCCGCGCGGCACCGAGGCCCCCGAGCCAGCCGTGGCGCTCAACAAGTGCGTGCCGGGCCGCGGGGGCGGGCGTCGGGGGAGCGTCTGTGGGAGGGGACAGGTCCCAGCCCGGTCACCTGCAGGTCTGGGTGGGCACGAGGAGGCAACCTGGCCACCCTGCAGGTCTGGGTGGGCACGAGGGGACAGCCTGGCCATTTATTGGATCTGGGTGGAGATGAGAGCTTCAGCCTGGCCATCCTCCGGGTCTGGGTGGGCACGAGGGGGCCGCCTGGTCATTTATTGGGTCTGGGTGGAGATGATGAGACCCTCTGACCACCCTGCAGGTCTGGGTGGGCACGACGGGCAGGCTGGCCACTTCTTGGGTCCAGATGGAGACAACCGATTCAGCCTGGCTACCCTCCGGGCCTCTGTAGGCATGAAAAGGCATCTTGGCCACTTCCTGGGTCTGTTTCAGCCTGACCACCCTGCAGATCTGGATGGACATGAGGGGGTAGCCTGGTCACTTCCTGGGTCTGGGTGGGGACGACAGGTTCAGCCTGGCCATCCTGAAGGTCTGGGTGGGCACAAGGGGGCAGCCTGGCCGCTAGCTGGGTCTGGGTGGAGACGACAGGTTCAGCCTAGCCATTTATTTGGTCTGGGTGGAGATGAGAGGTTCAGCCTGGCCACCCTGTGGGTCTAGGTGGGCCCAAGGGGGCAGCCTGGCCATTTATTGGGTCTGGGAGGAGATGAGAGGTTCAGTCTGGCTACCCTCCGGGTCTGGGTAGACACGAGGGCAGCCACCCTTCAGATCTGGGTGGAGACAGGATCCTGACATAAAAACCACCAGCCTGCTCTCAAGTCTCCACAGGGAGCTGACCCCCTGGGTCTGGGGTCCAACCTGAAAGGTGAGGTGCTCTGTACAGGCTCCAGTGAGCAAGCACTTCCAGATACTGAGTATACACCCACAAGCAGTACTTTTTGTAGTGTGAATCATGAGACTGGGTCTGTGCACACAAAGGGGACATGAAAAGTGGGATATGTCTGCAGAAAGTTCTGTGTGCCATTTGCTCTTAGCCACCCTCCTGAATGTCATGGAAAGCCTCTGCTTCCCCAGTGCTGCCGTAGGGTAAGCTGGCTTCAGCTGGCACTCGCAGAGGCAGACCTGGGGGAGGACAAGTGGCTGTGTGTGCAGACTATGTGATGGGATGTCTGTGGAGGAAGCTGACTCTGCTGTTTTCTGCTCATCCTAGCCTTGGGTTGTCCCCTTCTGGCCCATGTTTTCAGAATTTGGAGAGGGTGGTGAAGCAGAGAGAGATGGGTGTCAGGGTGTGAGAGCAGGGCATGACACAACCTTCCTTCCTCCGTGAGGAAGGAGAGCTTGAATGTCCCCAGCAGCACTGGCTGATCACTGCTGTCCAGGGATCTCCACGATGTGTGCTGTGCAGCGGAGCAGAGCTGGGCTCTTTCCAGAAAGACTCCGGTGCACCCTGGAGTGGGGTGGCAGGCACTTGGGATGTTTCAGGGGCACCTCTGCCTCCTCTTCCTCACTGTCTGGGTCTTGTTTTTCCTTGGCAGTTTGGTAACTCTTATTCGACATCCATCTGAATTAATGAATGTTCCTCTTCACCAGCAACAAAACAAATGTACAACGCTAGTGAAAAATAAAACCGCTGCTGCAGCTACTGCTTTGCAATTCACATACCCGCTCTTTACTGCAAATGCTTGCTCCACTAGTGGAAACTCCAATCTTTCACAAACACAGGTAGGGAAAACTATTTGTGAGGTGTTACTGTATTAAAGAGATGCATTTTAATTATTTTTAAGTCTGAATGATTTTTTCAAAAAGCTTACCCTTTTAGAATTGAGAGTGTATCTTTTGGGAATATTTCATTTTATTATTTTTGAGTCAGGGTCTCACTCTGTCCCCCAGGCTGGAGTGCAGTGGCAGGATCGTGGCCACTGCAGCCTTGCCCTCTTGGGCTCAGGTGATCCTTCTGTCTCAGCCTCCTTAGTGGCTGGGACTACAGGCACACACCACCATGCCCAGCTAATTTTTTGGTTTTTTTTGTAGAGACTAGGTCTCACTGTGTTGTCCAGGCTGGTCACTAAATCCTCAACTCAAGCAATCCTCCTACCTTAGCCTCTCAGAGTTCTGGGATTACAGGTGTGAGCCACTGTACCTGGCCGTGGAAATATTTTAAAATCCTCCGTGCAACTTAAGTTATTCAGGTTACATAGTAATAGCTTTGGTGTTACTTCTAAGTGCATTTTATTTGTGCAGTAAAGAGATTTGCCACATACTGATAAAGTTCCTGTTGCTTCATTTTTTTCAGAGTTCTAGTAACTCATGTCCTATACTTGAAGCTGCCAAGCACCAGGATATTGGATTGCCTAGGACATTTTCTTTCTGTTATCAGCAAGAGATTGAGTCCACTAAACAGACTTTAGGTAGAAACAAAGCTCTGCCTGAGCAGGTTTGGATTAAAGTGGGAGGTAAGCTGTGAAGCAGTAGTGATGGGCCTGGTTGCCTGCCAGAGCCTCCCTTGCTGGCATTTGGCCTGGGGTGATGTGGAGGGCTGCTGGGACACTGAAGCAGTCTTGGACTTATGTACCTTGGGCCCTCTTCGCCCCCCTCCCCTGCTCATCCCACCCTGAACATCCAAATCTCATACCCATCATTGACCTTGGTGTGGAGACAGAGTTCTAGGACTTTTTCTTTTTTTGTTGTTTGGTTTATTTTTGAGTCAGAGTCTTACTCTGTTACTGAGGCTGGATTGCAGTGGCTTATGTCACTGCAGCCTTGACCTGCTAGGCTTAGATGATTCTTCCACCTCAGCCTTCCAAGTAGCTGAATCTACAGGCATGCACCACCACACCTGGCTAATTTTTTGATTTATTGTAGAGATGAGGTCTTGCCAAGTTGCCCAGGTTTGTCTCGAACCCATGGGCTTAGGCAGTCCTCTTGTCTCTGCCTCCCAAAGTGCTGGAATGACAGGAATGAACCACTGTGCCTGGCTCCAGGGCTTTTTCTTAACAGTAAAATGATGATTCATGAGTGGGACTAAGTGCTGTACTAAAAGATATTCCAGAGAGTGGCCTTGCCCTTACTGCCGTGTGAGAGCAAAGTGAGAACATGTCTTTAAATGAGGAAGTAGGCAATCACCAGACATCAAATCTGCTGACATTTTGATCTTTGATTTCTCAGGCTTCATAACCTTGAAAAATAAATTTCTGTTGTTTATAAGTAAAAAAAAAAAAAGGCAGTAAAATGATAGACTTACAGAAGTGTCCACCTGTCTTCAAGTCACAGAAAATGCTTTGTAGATTTGTTTTGTGTTTTATGTTCTGTGAGGCAATGTCTGCAATCTGCTAATGGCTGTCAGAGGGTGGGTCATAGGGGAGGACACTGCAGGTGGCAAGGAACTGGTGACTCTGAAAGGTTTGGAAAGAAACATGCAGGCAAGCTGCTGACTTTGAAAGTTCACTCCCAGTCCCCTCCTCCCTGGAAAGCAAGTTTCTTGACTACCCAGTAACATAGCACAGCTGACTTGAAGCTTCTCAGGAGCTGGGGGTGGGCAGGGCAGGATGAGGACCCCACCTCTGCCTGTTAGTCACTTATTTCTCTTCCTGTGACGTTTTATGCTGAAGCTTGTGTTAACGTGTGAGGCATCAAGATGAGGATTGAAGCCGTTCCTGTGCTGACCACTTATGTTGAAGAGTAGACTGTCCCCCTAAACGCTTGACTTCCTCTGTTCTCTTAGAGCACTTTCAAACTGACGTCCGTGTTCAGTGATTCATATCACTATGGGGAGCTTGGCTTTATATGATGTATGAACATGCATCACACCTGCTGGTCCCATGTGGTGTAAATTAGACTTGTATGCGCAATGTAGCATCAAAGCTGGGATGCTACTTCTCACTCCTTGGAGAGGAGAATCACTTCTAAGGCAAGCACCTACCTCACCTTAAGCTGCTTTAGTTGTGTTCTCTCTTCTAAGCATTGCAGTTAAATTATTCATTGCCAGAGTATTTATATATAAAGAAAATCTTTTTTGGAGATGATACTTCCTGCTTTTCATTCTGAATTTCAGAAATTGGGAACAACTGGATTTCTCTATTCATAGATAGCAACACCTTTTGATTAAAAAGAGGGACTTTTGACAAGCTTATATTAGTTGCATAACGCTTGGCAGGAGTCTTTTAATTTATTGATAGATCCATGATCCATTTTGTAGCATAAGAAAGACTCAGTGCTCTGTACCACCTGCTGCAGGGCACAGCTCTTCTGTCAGCTCTGTGCTGCTCACCCAATGCTGTTAAGTCTTGGGTTGAAATGCCAAAAAATATCTTTAGCATTAACCAAGATACATTAAGAATCAAAAATTAAAATGCCACTTTTTTCTTCTTTTGCAAAGAAGAAGCTCTATGTAAACAAGCCATAAATAAGAGGAATCGGGGTAGAATACGTCAGCTGGACACAAATGTGGAACGAAGAGCCCTCGGAGAGATTCAGAATGTGGGCGAAGGCTCTGCCACGACGCAGGGTGCCTGGCCATCTTCGGAGCCCTCCCAGCCAGTTCTGGGGGAGCAGCCCCAGAGCGGACCGCAGGGAGGAAGGTCTCAGCGTAGGGAGAGGCACAACCGCATGGAAAGGGATAGAAGGTAAGGCTGCACTTCCACAGGCTGGTTGTGTGCTCTTATCTTAGATGTGCACAGCCATCGCAGCCACTGCTGTGTGCTGAGGTGGGAAAGAAGTTAAGAGTACACATTGGCTTTGCTTTGGGTGGATCAGGGACTCCCCCATGCCTCCAGCTTCAGTGGTTGACTGGGATTACGGCCATTACTTACTACAGAGAAAGGATACAAAGCGAAGTCAGGCAGGGCACGGGGGAAGGTCTGGGGGGACCAGGCACAGGCCCCAGCGTTCCTCCTGTGGAGTCAGGGAGTCCTGTGAACTCCCTGGCAGTGTGTTCTGAGCATGGGAGAGATGGTGCCTGGATTGCCAGTAGATATGTCCTGTCACAGAGATGCTCCCTGCCTGCACGTAGCCGAGTCCTGTCTCCCAGAAGAGCAAGTGTTCAGTGGAAACCATGTTTGCACAGTCTAGGTACTGTGAGCCTCTTAACTAACTCCCAAAATCCAGGTTCCCAGAAGCCAGTTGGAGTCAGCCTTACATGCGGGCCTTTCTAAGGAGAGCATTCAGGCTGTCATATTAGCTTTTCATGCCAGGCCACTCAGTTCTGCAAGTTTTGTTTGGGTGGGGCTTGGTGCAGTGGCTTGCACCTGTAATCCCAGCACTCTGCGAGGCCAAGATGGGAGAATCGCTTCAGCCCAGGAGTTTGAGACTAACTTGGGCAACATAGAGAGGCCTCATCTTTACAAACAAGCAAACAAGACAGGTGTGGTGGCACACCTGTAGCCCCAGCCACTTGGGAGGCTGAGGTGGGAGGTTCCATGAGCCGTGGTCACACCACTGAACTCTAGCCTGGGCGGCAGAGCAACACCCTATCTCTAAAAAAAAATAAAAATAAAAAAAAAGTTGGGAAGGGGAAGGTTAAAGCTGTCATTTGCATAGTTTTGTCTGTGGGTTCTGTTTGTACTATTCTGTGTAGATTCAAAAGATGGTTAATGTTCCCCTGTTACACATGGGTTTTTACACAGCATTTTCCTAATATATAGGAAATATTAGTTAGCGTAGTCATTTATCAAGTACTGTGTACCAGTTTCTGGTGTGAACCCAGGAACTAAACAATAGTGACTTGAAGCTTCTCTGTTGTACGCTGAGCTAAGGCCGTTTATTTTTGAAGGAATCTATTAAAGCTAGCTGGGCATCCTTTTATGATACGTGTGTGTACACACACTAACTGCAGGACTTCCCTGAGATCATTGTGAATAATAAAGGACAGTTTACCTGTTTGACATTTACTTAATGAAAATGTATTGAGTACTGACTGTGTGCAAAACCTCATCCTGCATGTCGACAGTTTGAAAGTTTGACTTTAGCTCTACTGCTAGAACTGTGGTTAGAATTAAATGAGCTGATATGTCAAGAGTGTTTGGTTCAGTGGCTAGAAGTCTGAGCACACCTAGTGGGCGCTAGTTGTTTTTAGCGTGCAAAGTCCGTAATTGAAATTCCACACATGCAGTGTGAAGATGGATGCTGAGGGCCATGTGTTGGGAAGGGGAAGGTTAAAATTGTCATTTACATAGTTTTGTCTGTTGGTTCTGTTTGTACTGAAGTTGCTCAGTGCTACCTTATTAGGACGTTGCATATTACTGAATATGTAATACGTAATATGTAAAAGTTAAGCAAGCAGTCTAATAGTAAGATTTGAGTTGTGATTGAAGTGTTCTCTAAAAGGACAGGGTTTCAGGGTTTTAGAAGCTGAAGCTCTGTGGCTGCTTTTGAGTCAGGGCCCCTCGGAGTCTGAAAGCCAAGTGTGCCTCCCTAGTGTGGGAACGCGGCATGTGGGGGTGGGGGCTCTCAGTCTGGTGAATAAGTGATCTCCCAGAAAACCCACAGGTACAGATGCTGCTCCCAGTCTCAGTGGTTTGGAGCCATCCCCAGTCTAGACTTGAGCGTGGCCATGAGAAGTTGGCAGGGAAAGCGCCAGGGAGCGTGCTGGGGTATGGGGCTGCCACAGGCACCCACGGGTGCTCTGTCAGCCTGCAGGCAGAGAGTGCCTCCAGGCAAGGAGTGCCTAGCCAGCATGTGATCCTTCCCATCATGCATTCTGGCTGCAGCTCGTCCATGTGATTGCTTTGGGTTTTGACTATAGGCGCAGAATCCGCATCTGCTGCGATGAGTTGAACCTCTTAGTCCCATTCTGCAACGCTGAGACTGACAAGGCCACGACTCTGCAGTGGACCACGGCCTTCCTGAAGTACATCCAGGAGAGGCACGGGGACGCTCTTAAGAAGGTCAGTCCCCTCTCGCCCGGGTAGCTTTCCTGCAGTTTATCAGCTTCCCATTGGTGGAATCTGTGCTCACCAAGGAGAGCTCACACTGACTACCCTTTGTTTCCTGGACTCTGGTGTCAGTGCTGAGTCCAGTGTGAACAAAGCCCTGCTCATGAATGGCACACTTGTCCTCACTACATTAATCATCTCAGCCTGGACTTGCTGCAGTGCCATGTAGAAATGACCGTGATATGGCCATTGTCACATGACACGTTGAGTACATGTGTGCTGTCCTGGGGCCCAAGGGTGTCTGGGCCATGATGTGTGCCCCCGGAGAACCTTCTGAAGGGATAAGAGCAAGGATAGAAGGACAGAAGTGCAGATGAATGTCCAGTAGGGAGTCTGGACTTCAGATATGGGCAGAGGGCATGCCAGTGCCATCTCCATGGCTGGGTGACTGGGGCGGAGCCGGGGCCTTTGCAGGCCTGCTTTGCTGGCTCCTGGAAGCTGAGGCCACCATGGTCCTATCTGCATGGTCCAGACAGTGACTTGCAGTGAGCCTGCTTGGTTTGAGTGAAGGAGTAGTTGGCCCTTGGTGGTTTAGAAGGAGGAGCAGAGGCCACAGGGCTGGTTTGGGGCTCGGTCCTGGGGTCTCTGGTCCAGGTGCCAGCCCAGAGTTTGGTGACCAGCCAGGGTTCTTGTTCCTCCAGGAGTTGTCAGGCCTTAGTGAGATGAGTCTGCAGGGTCCTGGCTGTGCCTTGTTCAGACTTTGGGATGGTCCCGGAGAAGCTCGACTAGAGTGAGCTGAGCCTCTGTGCCAGCACAGACGCTTCTGAGAATGTTCTGGGTTGTGATGGTGCTGGGGCCCTGGGCAGAACCCGCCTATATTGTCCCTCTTCTGTGTCCATGTGACGTTTGCCTCTTATGAGTTACATAATTTCATACACTCTTTATTTTCTTGCTACATTTTATTGCATTTTAAAGCAATGCTGTGTAAACCCTAATTGGATCATTTATGGTTATTTTATAATGTAGTTACTCTTCAACGTTGTTGTTAGAGGTAGCCTGTTGATTTGTTTTAATAAAATAAAGCTTTTATATTTTAAAAGATTATTTAATGTTTGGCTTTTTGTACCTATTAGTAAATTATTATTGATACAAACTCCTCAAATATGACCAAGGCATTTGTCGTTTTTAAAATAGAAGATGTTTGTTAACTATATATACTCAAAGGTTAAGTAGATTAAAATTTATGGATATTTTATTATGTAAAATTTGCTGGGTATTCCTGCAATTTAATTACATTGAACTTGTAGATTGTTTCTGGGTCAGATCATTAACCCCATTGAGACAGAGGTTGATGTGTCTGCCAGCAACCTGCTTGGGAGAATCGGTACAGGCAGCCTCAGCGTGCAACCCACTGCTTCCCCAGGGGCTTCCCCTCCTCCCTATACACTTTCTTCTTAAGATGCAGCATGCAGAGTTTCAGGTGGTTTCTCTGAGTTATTTTAGCACTCATTCCATTTGACAGCTCTTTCCTCTTGTGACCAGGCACTGCGGAGGTGCTGGGGTATCCTGGATGTGATGGAGGGAGGCACTGGACAAGGACACAGTAGCGCCCTGCTTGAGTGACTTCTGCAGAGGGACTGCTGGGACCTGGGTGGGGCAGTACTCCAAGGCCCAAGTGAGGACCAGCATCCCAGAGCGGTGGGCCGCTGTGCTGTGGGCCTTGGGGCGGGTGCTACTCCTCGAAGACCGCCTGCCTGCCAGCCACATTGCCAGGCATGGCCTGAGGTGGCAGGATCAGACTGTGGGCTGCAGGTGTTGGGTGGGGAGTGATATGCCCTGACCCTTGTCCTGCCGTGGTGGGTATGCTGGACTCTAGGAAGGAAAGCTGGGGCGAGAGTGAGAGTTGGGGATATGCTGGCATGCCAGGTGATGGCGAGGGGGTGGAGAAGGCGCGAAGCTTCTTATGTTTGTGGTGGGGCCAGGCATGGGACTTGATGGAAAAGAGGGATCACTTAAGTTGAGGTTGGCTTGGCAGCTAGCTGGGCAGGCCACCTTCTGACACAGAGATAGGGGAAGCTCCACCTGGGCGTTTCCGGGGCATTGGGCAAGAGTGCTGAGGGCGACAGACCAGTGTGGGTCAGGGCAGGTACCGCCAGTCAGGGGGGACTCACTTTGAGTTCATCTTCTGGTGACCACAGGTGGGACCATGAGTATGTAACCATCACCTGACTGAGCTTTGATCAGTGACTGACTCATGGTTCAAAGCAGTTCCAGACAGGTCTCTAGAGACAGGCCTTCTCCTAACAGCCCAGGTCCAGCTCATGCCCTGCTACACCGGTGATAGTTATGTTGTCCTCTAGTGCCCAGTCTGTGCTCACATGTCCCTGACATGTTCTAACTGATTTATATAGCTGTTTCTTCCCATCACAGCCCTGCTGTGAACTGTGCATTGCATTTGATGGTCTCTAGTCCCTGAGTGGCAGGGACCCACTCCGAGTGCTTCACTAAGGCGTTAGGCATGGAGAGGTGGGGCTGGTATCTAGGGTGCTCCTCATGCTGGGCTTAGCTGGCTGCTGTTTTTGGTAATTTTAAATTTTGGTGTAGTTTCAAACTTACAGAAAAATGGCAATAGTACAAAGAGCTCCCTGCACACCTGCCCAGGGGTGGCCAGAGTCCCTGCCTGTCTGGGCTCTGTTCCATGTCCCTGTCCTTCCCAGTCTCTCTATGTCTATCTGTTGGGCCCATTAGACAGCGAGTTGCAGGTACCTGGCCTCTTTATTCCTAAATGCTCCCGTGCTTACTCAACAACAAGTGCATTATATAAACCAAATGCTGTGATCAAAAGCAGGACATTTGACACTGGTGTCACACTGCTATCTCCTGTATTTGGGTTTTGTCTGTTGGGTTTTGTCTGTGAAGGGTGTTGACAACACCCTTCACAGCCTTTTCCCCAGTCGAGTTCTACTGGGATTGCCCGTCGTGGGTGGTTGTCATGAGACGCCATTTTAACCTGAGGCTCTCGGGATTGCTGGGCATTCTTCTGCTGTGCATAGCCGTTCCCTTGTCCCCAAGTGGGTCCCCATACACCATCTGCAGTCAGGCCCTGTCACCCACTCAGGGACAGCCCTGTGCCTCCTAATCTGCTGACATGCTGTGACCTCTCCGGTTTCCCCCGGGACACGCAGACCAGGTCCCTTGCAGGCAGGCACCCCTGTGTCTGCTCCTGGCTCCCAGCACACAGTGCAGCTGGCTTCAGGTCTCCTCCTCTACCTCCCCTTCTGCACCCGTGACCCTGCCCCAACACTGTTCGGCGGGTGGTAGGTCAAGGCTGACCCACTGGCCTCTCAGTAGTGTGGATACTCTGCCGTTCTCTTACCAGCCTCCAAGATGCGCTTTCCCTCGTGGGGTGTCTTCTTATCCCCCACCTTCCCAGCAATGGTGTCCGGCTGAGTCCGTGGTCCTGGAGCTGAGGGGCTCAGGAGATGGAGTCTCCCCAGTCATGTACTATGTCCAGTGATCCACATCCAGTGGGGGCTCCTCCAGGCTGGGACCCCCTACCTCACCCTCCCCAGACAGCCCTAGCCTTCTCTCATGGGGAGGGAGGATGGGCTGCCCCACTTGATGGGTAGTGCCCGGGAAGGGGGACTTCCTTTCCGAGACCCATGGCTATCCCTTGGGGCCACCTTCCCCCACAGATCCTTTCGAGAACCCGCGAGTGCTGCCTTTTCCTGTCAGCAGGGTCGACGGTGCTCACGTTCCACTATATGCCTTCCAGAATGTCATTTTCGTGAGCAAACCTACAGGATTTTGTGAGTGATGACTCACGTGCTCTGTGTCCATGCGCACATGAAGCCCCTTCTGCAGTGGACACCCAGCCAGGTGGATATTCTGTTCTTTTCACATGTGGAGCCCGACCATGATGGCCTTGAAGCGACTGAGCACTGTGGCCTGCCAGAAGTGCATGGCCACTGGGCGCTCCTGGGAGATGGGTACCCACACAGGCACCTTGGCAGCACATGTGGAAGCACGGAGGGAGGAGCAGGATGCCGGCCCGTCTAGACCTGTGTTCAGGAACATGGTGAACCATGTCTGGTGACTCGGTATTCACATGCTGAGTCCTGCTGGGAAGTACGCGTGGAGCTTGGGTTGGGGGCTTGGGGACCATTTGCTGAGTCACTGCTGGTTTTGTGATGTCTTTGTTATCATTGACTAGCACAGAGGCCATCCTGTGGAAGGCCAAAAGACAGGTGACACCTGTCCCAGTTCCTGTGGAAACTGAATGTTTGCTTCGTTCTCTTTCTGGCATGTGTGAAAGAGTCCCCCTTGGCTGCCAGCAGCCTCTGTGGCTTGGCTGTGGCACAGTGGCCAGCACTGTGTTGCGACCTGCCCTAACAACAGTGTCTTGGAGGAGACCGTCACTCTCTGCTCTTTGTCCTGAGGTGTGTGTTGTCCTGAGGTGTGTGTACCTTCTTCACCTGTGGGGTCCCGGGTTCCCTCCTCTGCCACACCCTCTCCTGGGGCCTGCTGACAGGGTCTTCCTGGAGAAGCCCCTGGGGCTTGCTCTTGGTTTTTGTGTGAGCCAGTGGTAGTGTTTTTCTATCATAATTTGTATTTTTCTTTATTATTTTAAAACCTTATTTCTGTCATTTCCTTTTTTCTTTAAGTTTTAATTTCTCTGGTATCTTGAAAGACTTACTTTCAGTCTTGTTTTTGAATCAATCAATGCATCTGAAGTAAACTTGTCTGTGTGCTCTTTTGGAAACACCCCACAGGTTAGGGTGTGACACTTTCGTTGTCTCTTGGTGCTAAACACCTTGTAACTCTGACTTGCTTGCCTCTGCAACATACACATTCTCTGGAAGTAGAATTTAAATTTCCATATATGTAGGAGTCTTTTTCTGTCTTTAAAAACAGCTTCTGTCTATTTCTCGTGTTTATAATGTGATCAGAAGATGCTCCGTATAACAAAGCAGTTTTTAAAAATTTTTGCAACTTCCATTGTGACCTTGTGTGTGGTCAATTTTTTTTTTTTTTTTTTTGAGTCAGGGTCTCATTCTGTCACCTAGGCTGGAGCACAGTGGCACAATCACGGCTCATCACAGCCTCGACCTCCTGGGCTCAAGGGATCCTCCCACCTCAGCCTCTCAAGTAGCTAGGACTACAGACTGCATCACCACATCTGGCTAATTTTTTATTTTATTTTGTATTTTTTGTAGATACAGGGTCTTGCTATGTTGCCCAAGCTGGTGTTGAACTCCTGGGCTCAAGCAATCCTCTCACTTTGGCTTTGCAAAGTGCTGGGATTACAGGCATGAACCACTGCGCCCGGCCTTGTATGTAGTCAATTTTTAAAAGTCCTGTGATTATTTGGAAGAATGTGCTTTCTCTATTTGGGGATCTGCTTGTCTCTTTCCAGCTCCAGGAGACTAGACAGCACAACTTAACACCACTGCTGCCCAGCCATTGAGAGTAAAGACATACGCCCAGGACCAGCCTCATCATTATGTGAAAATGGTTCAGAAAGTCTCTCAAGCACTTTCTTATGTCTGAAGGATGATTGCTTTCTTCTTTCTGACTCTCATTTAGTTAATCTAAGAGGGAAATTCTACCTTACTGAGCACAGGCCCATGTTTCATATGTAGGCCCCAGGTGTCAGGATATAGGAAGTTATCAAGCACTTCGTCTTAAATTGCATCCTATGAGCATGTTTATATGCAGATATAGCTTCTGTGTGTGGTCACATCGGAAATGGCAGATTGCTCTGGTTGGATTGTCACTTAGCTTGTGGATGGGTGGAATGTTATGGCCACCCCAGATGACTCAAGTGACATCAATGGCAGCAGAGTGCTTGTCTCTTCCTAGCCTCGAATTAAGAATAAATTTGCTACAACACAGTAACAAAAAGACAACAGAAACTGAAAAGCGGGCAGAGGCCTTGAATAGAGGTTTCTCCTGAAATGCACAGACGGCCAGTAAGCCCAGGAAGGAATGTGCCAAGTGCTTGCCATTAGGATATATGAGCCAGAGCCATGGTGAGATGCCACTTCACGCACGTCAGATGGCCTCAAAAAACACCAGAAAGCAGCAAGTGTTGGTGAGAATGCAGACAGACCCGGAACCCTTGAGTGTTGCTGGTGGGAATGTAGAACGGTTCCACCACGTGGAAGGCAGGACGGGGTTCCTCAGAAAGCTGAACATAGAATTCAGAGTTGAAAACGGGACCAGAAGGGTGCTTTTTTGTGGATGTTCACAGCTGCGCCGCTCAGAGTAGTTGGAAGGTAGAAACAAGCGGTGCCCACCGACGGGTGAATGGGTAGATACACAGTGACTGTTCAGCCATGAAAAGGAAGGAAGCACTTGACAGGTTACAGCAGGGGTGGCCCAAGAAGCTTTGCAGAGTGAAATGTGTCCGTTCCGGAAGATAAACACTGCTTGATTCCACTGCACAAGACACCCAGAGTTGTCACTTCTTAGAGATGAAAGCATGAAGGGGGCACTGGGGGCGGGGGCAGTGAGTATTGAATGGGGATGGTTTCTGTTTGGGCTGGTGAAAAAGGAAACTGGTGGTGGCCGCACAGCCCCGCACACGTGCTTGGCATCCCTGGACCACACACGCAAAAGTGCTTACTGGCACATTTTGTTACAGATATTTTACTATGCTAAAAAATATGTAGGCCTGGATTTAATTGTGTAGAGTGTGATGTGGCAAGAAGACAGAAATTTCCAAACATGCATAAGACCGGAGAGAACAATGACCTCCAGGCCTTGAGACTTGTCTCAGTCCCACCTCCCACCTTCATTGAGCTACTAAGGCATCTCCAGACATCATTCACACAAATGTCTCTGAAAAGAAAGGGCTGTCTAAAGACTGGGCCCCAGCATCACTGCCATCCCGGATGCCACTGTCCTCAGCACCCACCTCCGCTCAGGGTCCCCAGGGCTCACGCCAGGTTTCATGGTCACCTTATCAGAATCAGAATCCAGATGTTGCATCTGGCTGGTAGCTTTTAAATATCTTTTAATCTATGGTAGTTCTCCTTCTGCTTTTTTTTCCTGTTGATCTACTGAAAGCTGAATAATTTGTCCCGTAGACATTCTTGCTTTCTACACTGGGCTTGTCTGAGTGGCTCTTGCCCTCTGTGGTGTCCTGTGGTTCCCACAGGCTTGAGGAGACTGAGGCCATCTACCTGGGCTTCCCTCCTGTCCTTGCCTCTCCTTCTGTGAGTGGAGACTGACCCAGCCATTATGATTGAGGAATTTTGAAAAACAGAGAGGTGGAGTGGCGAGTGGCAGGAGCAATGGCCCTCTGTGAGCATGCGCCCCCCCCATGTGCAAAGCCGGCTCTGTGAGGGGCACCTTCCCTGTGCTGGCCTCCAAGCACTCACTGTGCAGGGGAGTGGAGGAGGGGAAGTTACCGCAGGACACTTAAGAATGGTTTAAATGGTAAATTTTATGTTATGTATATTTTGTGTCAATAAAACTAGTATGCCTGCTTTTACAACATGGCCAGACATTTGGGGAGTTTATTGGAAAAACTAAATAATGATACACGTGCAGGGTAACTGCTGTTTGAGACAAGTGTGGGAATCCCTGTGTTTATCACTTGTACCCCCATGAGGTGTGGTCGTTTGGAAGTACTTACTCAGCTCTCAGTTCCACCCTGTTGTGCTTGTGAGGAGAGCAGCTCTAATGTCTACGAATCCAGTGCATTGACGATCACTTCTTGACTTTAGGAATTCGAGAGTGTGTTCTGCGGTAAAACTGGCAGAAGGCTAAAGCTGACCAGACCAGACTCCTTGGTGGCCTGTCCTGCACAGGGGAGTCTTCAGAGCAGCCCAGCAATGGAGATCAAGTGATGGGACTGGGCGGCATAGGCCAGGAGGGAATGGCCTCGCTTCGTGATCGTGCATGTGTTCTGGGACCTGTACCAGCTGTGGCAGCACAGCCCCAAGGACACGACTCCAGCTGCCAGGCCCCAGTAGGGACTCGGAGCATGCCCTGTAACAGCACTTATCTAGAGGGGGACACTTGTCCACTAAGGTCTTCTTAGACCACTCGTGAGGAAGACATCTTGATAATTAGTAAGTACTTTTTCAATTATCTGTCTGATTCCATCATGTTTTCTTAACATGATAACTTTAAAAATTAACATCTTTGTAATTTGTCTTGAAAGTACATTGCTTTTCACTTATTTATTTATATTTTAAATCTGTCCCTTTAGCAATTGGAATGCGTTAAATTGTTTTTGACTAGAAGTAGTTTGGAAATTTCATTTCATTGGTTCTGTCACTCCCCTGTCAGGCGTCCAGCACGTGGTGCTATATTGCAAAAGCTGGACAATTTTAAGCCTTTTTGCTAAAAATTCTCCAGAGACTTCCTTTAAAGCTACTTTTGTCCATACATGAAATGTTGTCTCAGTAGATTGCTTAAATGCATATTGAGAGTCATTATTTATGTGCAATAAACTGTGGTGTTTGGAACTGAATTTTTCCAGTGAGTGGCTTTATTTATCACAACAGGTAATACCAGCAGGTGTTAGTGCAATACAGAGTCACCATCAATACTGTTCATTGGAGATGCTTGTATACAACCGTGGGTAAATCAGACCAGACCTTGGTGTTGAGGGAACACTGTACACTGAAGTCTTTATTTTTGTTACACTGCAGCCAGTCATTCACCTGGAGAGCTAATATATAATTTTATTGGGATTATATTAGTCTTTACTCAAATGCTGTGTGAACAAGCTGCCGTGTATTTGTCATCTCATGGAATTGAACAGGACTTTCTGTATGCATGCCCATGTGCTCTCAGACGCTGAGTTTCAGACTCCTGCCTGGGGCTGTGTTGAGGTATGCTGGCAACAGGTGTGGCTACTGTGAGTGGGTGTAGGCAAGTCCTTGGACGATAGCCGGTCACGAAGCGTGCAGGCTGTGACCAGGTGTCGCCATTGAGGATGCTGAGGGCAGGCTGGGGCTCCTGGATGCCACCTGCCTGCAGCCATCCATGCCTCAGCAACAGAGCGCTGCTTGTTCTGGGCCCAGGAGCCTGCGTGTCTGCATCATCTCACTGTCTTGCGCCTGTTGTTCTTATGAGCTTCTGGAGCCTGATTTCTCCCCACTGCCTCCTAACACAGCTCCTTGGCAGGCGGAGGTGTCACAGATGCCTGGGGTCCCCTGGGCACCCACAGCACCTGGGAACCCAGCGTCACCGGGAGGTCCTGGCTCGCCGGGTGCACCATCCCGGCCGTCCTTGCTGACTCCGGGCACGCCTTGTGGGCCTGAGACAGAGCAGAGGCAGTTAGAAGCAGTGAGGACCAGAAAGCCATCATGCCTCACCCCCTAGCACACCAGCCCAGCCCGCCCTTTCCCTAGCTGGTTGCTTGGCCTAGAGGAGGCTGAGAGCAGGGACAGAGCCTCTATGAGGGGTGGAGGTGGTGGGAGCAGGGAGGATTAAGGCACCATGGGAGGGTGATACCACTGATGAAGGGGTGTGGATGGGGGTGCAGGAGGGGTGAGCAGGAGGGGAGGCTAGCCTCGTGGGAGGCCACAGGGAGGCTGTGGTGAGTGATGGTGCCGACCTGCTGGGAGGGACTGGGTGTGGGCAAAGGAGGAGCCCACCACCTGCACGAGGGCACAGAGTCCTGAGCAGCAGTGCCATGGTGCAGCTTGGATGCCAGTGTCCCCCAGGAATGGCAACACGGAGATGTGTTAAAGCTACACAGGTGGAGGTCCAGCTATGGTGCCTGAGACCCTGAGCACTCAGACACTGGGTGGCTACAGCTGGGCCTTTAGAGGAGGACCCAGGGGTATTCAGTGTAGCCTCAGGCCGGCAAGGAGAGGGTTTGGGGGCCCTGGGGCAGGGTGTAGGGCCTGGGCCCTCTCTGCCCACCTGCGGGGTGGAGGGTGCTGGAGGAGAGCCATAGCCAGTGGGTATTTGTTCTATCAAAAACCAGGATGCCCCAGATTTAAGGCTTGTGTGCGGGTGAGAAGGATCCTGCACAGAGTCTTCTAGAAGCCACAAGGTCCTAGGATGGGGGTGGGGAATTGAGGGGGTGGCCTTTACCAGGGACAGCAACACTATCTTCCTCCCTCACAAAGCACTTCTGACATTCAGAAGTTGAAACTCAATGGGCATTTAGGTCCGTTAAGAGGAAATCCCGTTAGAATTTAACTGAGATAAATACTACATGCTTTAGTGAGACAGTGCAACCAAATCCCCTCGGCTAAAATAAAAACAGGAGGACCTGTTTCTGGATTACACTGTCACGTTCAAAGTGGTTACCAAGATGATGCCTAGACTTGCCTCTAAGATTGCTTTGCCAAGAGAAAGAACCATTTTCTTTATAAGAAAGTGCATCGTGTGCATGACTGACTGCCCCCAGATGAAGTCACAGATGTGGGAGACATCACGCAGCTCGTACCTGGGAGCCCCTGATCGCCGTCAGGCCCATCCAGCCCTGCGCCTGCTGTACCCTTGTCTCCTCGGTCTCCCTGGTTTCCTGTAGGGGCGTTGGACACACACACATGGTTAGAATGTCTGCACAGCCACACGGCAGCGCTGGATCCCACCTTCTAGCAAGTTGGGTGCCCTCCTTTGATAAGCTTTTCTGAAGTGGGACCGTTTAGAAAAGTAGAGCTTGACATATCTGGCAAGAAGATCTCCTGTGTGCAACCATGTGCCATGAGATGGCGGCCCCACAAGATAGGACACTGTGTGTTCCCTGCACCTTTTCTACGCCAGGATGCGTTTACATACAGACACCACTGTGTGACAGCTGCCCATAGTGATGTGCTGTGCAGCCCAGGGGCCACAGGCACTGCTCAGGTGGGTAGCGTGCCCCACCCAGGAGTGTGTGAGGACTCTGATGCTCACACAGCAGTGACATCCCTGCCGACCCGTTGCTCGGGACACACCCCTGTTGCTGGCCAGTACCTCCCTGGCCCCTCATGGCCAGCTTGGCTGAGATTTTGGTTTCGTTCAAAATATCTGTGCCTATTAAGTAGTTGGGGACTTATTTGCAATCATATTTTCCATCTGACTTTTGGCCCATGAGTCACCCGAGAGTGCTTTAAATGTGTTTCTGATGGCTGTGCCAATGTCACGCCTCTGGGTTTGGGCTGCATGAGCTGCGGTTATGGTAACAGGTGTGCTAACGTTTAATCTGTTGCTGACTGCAGATTATTGGCACGGGCTTTGCATGTTCTGAAGCTATGACATGAGATGTGTCTGTCATTTTGGAGTTACACTCCTGGCCAAGGGATCCTTCCTCAGCGCAGTGATCTGTGTCTTGCCTGGTATCTGACAGCATCGCCACCTTGCTCTGGCTGGGGTTGGCCAGTGTTTTTCCCAATCCTCCCTTCTGAATCCATGAGAAGCACAGGTATGACCACAGTACCGAGGTCATAGGGCAGCACTGCCCACTCACACATCCCACATGGCTGCTGGCAGGGTGACCTTGGCACTATGGTGGGCCTCTCCTGTGGGCTGCCTGGTGGGGCAGTGGGCCTTACGGGCCTCTGGTGCCCAAGAAATCTGATGTGACTGGCCTGACATGCTGTGTCCTTGGGTTGGGGAGATGTACTCCTGCCCAGGGTTGCTTTTCCAGGGAGGGGACATGGAGGCACAGCAGTGACAGTGAACTGCAATGTGTACAACCATGCACATATATTCCCATTTAATCCCCACAACAACCTCTGGGTCTCCCATGCCTGCGTGCAGAGACGGGCTCCAAGAACCTCCTCCCAGGAGACGCTCCCCCACAACCCGCCTGTCTTCAGACTCAAATTAGAAGGCACAGCAGCCTGGGGGATGTGCGGTGACCACGTGTGGCTGTGTGGCCTCTGTGGTGTTTCACTAACATCGTGCTGTTTTCTGAGAGAACCAGGGAAGGTGACAAATGTTCTTTGTGAATTTTGTTTCCAACAGTCTTGAATTCAGGTCCCCATGGGAAGATCTTGCATGGGCTCTTTCTGAAGACCGCAGCCCCACGTGGCCCAGGACTAGCCCAGACAGCCTGAAAAGGTCGTACCTCCATGAAGGTTCCAACATGAAGTGGTTGGAGGGTCCCTGGGGGACGGATGTCGCCTGTGGGCAAGGTGGATTGGCCCTGTCTGCCTTCTGGACCTGAAACCCCAGGCCCTCTTAAGTGTCTCAAAGAGAAGCTACGTGCCCGTGCTCACGGTGCATAACGGACTTCCCTGCTGAGATTAAATTTCCTTCTCAGATGAAGAAAGGAATCAGAGTTAGGTTTCCCTTAGACACTTTTTCACTTCAGCTGTTCTTGAGAAGCAAGAAATCCCTAGGCTGGTCACTTGAAAGCAGCTGGGATTGTGGCTTTAAATCTTCACTTGGGTGCAAAGCTGGTTGCCTAGACGCGGGCCCTGCTGGGCACAGTTGTGGTTTTAGAATAAACTGCATTTTCAAGACCCGTTTGTGAAAGGTTAGTGTCCAACCATTCATGCAACTGTGTGTTCCTCTGCTTCTGGCCCCGAAGCTGTCTTAACTGGTCAGCACCATCTGCCAACAAGTTTCATCTCACATCTAAATTAAGGCATCCCGAGTTCTCTGTGGTTCTTCAATGGAGAGAGCTTTGGCTTTTCAGCCCAGTCTGTGTCTCCTCCTGTTCCGTGAAGGCGTGGCTCTAGTGCAGATGCAGCTGCTAATTCACCCTCATACTTTAACCCAGCTCACCCACAGGCTTGGGGAGATGTTCACATTTTAAAACAAAGTTCTAGTTCTCAAAATTAACGAGGAGTTACCCGTGCTAGGCCCGACGGTGTTCCGGAGTTACCCGAGGATGCCTGACCCACCCTCAAAGCAGTGTCCCATCATTACTCAATCTTTTATGGCATTTTTATAGCAGAGCGATGGTGGCCTGGGGTCCACTGCTCACCTCTGGGTCCTGGGTCTCCCAGCTCCCCTGTGGGACCACGGTATCCAGGGGGTCCTCGTGCACCAGGGTGGCCGATGGAGCCTGGGGGGCCAGGGGGCCCAGGGGGACCAGCCGGGCCGGGCCGGCCAATGGAACCTGGCGCCAGAGGCTTCCTCAGGTGTGCGGCCAGCTGGGCAATTTGCTCTTTTGGAAACAAGGGTGCAAGCATTTATTCAGAGTGTGCCGGATGCACGTCTACCAACACAGTGCTGCCTTCCTCCTGATTGGCTGAGAGAGTTTTGACTGCTTGGGTGTGTAGCCAATGCAGGGGCTGGAGGGGGGTCCCTATCCTCTTGGGACTGGGAAGGGTCCCTGTTCTCTTGGGGCTGGGGAGAGAGCCCCATCCTCTTGGGGTTTGAGGTGGAGTCCTGTTTTCTTGGGGCTGGAGAGGGGTGTCCATCTTCTTGGGGCTTGAGAGGGATCCCCTGTCTTCTTGGGGCTGGGGAGGGAGTCCCATCCTCTTGGGGCTGGAGGGGGAGTCTACATCCTTTTGGGGCTGGGGAGGGAACCCCGTCCTCTTGGAGCCTCAGACCCTGAGTTAGAGGGTGAAGTGTGTGTCTGGGAGGTTGGTAGCTGCCCTGGGCAGAGGGCCCTGCCTCTGTCCCTTGTACCCATGGGACTTTGGGCTCTGTTGTGGGCTGGGCACTGTATGACTCCTGGGATGGGGAGACCCTGAGGTTGACAGGCAGGGCTGGGCCCGTGGCTCATTCTGACTGGACAGTGGCGGGGGTGCAGAGGCTCTGTGTGTCGGCCTTGCTGAGACCCAGGAGGCAGCCCACCCCACAAACACACCCACCCCCGGGGGACTTACCGCTGATAAGCCCCCCACACAGCTCCCGGATACGCTGTTCACTGGCCTCCTTCCCCTGAAATGGAGCCGGGAGCTTTCAGTGTGGGGGCAGCACCTTCTAGGGCCTTCCCCCTCTTACAGCCTAAGGAGCCCAGATTGCTTAGAAAGGTGACAAGCCCAAGAGCCACATGTTGATAAGGAGAAGCCACGTACCGGGACTCCTGGCTTCCCTGTGATGCCAGAGATGCCCTGGATGCCCTGGGAGCCCAGGGGCCCTGGGGGGCCCGGAACACCCTGGACGCCGCTGGTGCCGTTGGGCCCCTGGATGCCTTTGGGGCCCAGTTCCCCTCGACTGCCAGACTGTGGAGATAACAGCACAGAAGTGGAGGTACCTGCCCGGCACAGATCCCTGTTGGCCTGGCACAGCCACATCATGTTTCCTACACTCAGCGCTGGGCTGCCCAGCGGGCAGGAGGCCAGCAGGCTCCTTTGGGTCTTATTGTGGGAACATCCCAGACACTCACCTCTCCTTTTGGTCCCACGGGGCCCTTGGGACCCTGTGAAGAGAAAAGCTGCGTTCAGCACTCTGCACTTGTTAGTGGGCCGGAGGGGCTACTGGGGACTGTGGGCATGTTGTCAGTTGAGGACACAGAAGATCTGGTCACCCACACCTGCTAGTGACCACACTGCAACCCTGGCCATGGCATTCTTTTTAGTCTTCTGTGCACACTTCATATTGCTGAGGTTGTTCAACCATTGATGCTTTTTAAAACTTACTTTCCCTAAAGAGTGATTATTGTCTCTTATACACATTCACATCCTTTTGTTGTTGTTACTGCTGCAAATAATGCTGAACTGAGCATCTCTGTCCTGAAACTCGGGGCCTCCATCCCTGGTCCTCAGGAAAGACTGTGAGCCGTGTCATAGGCAGTCTTCTGTAGCCTGAATACCCCCCTCCCCATGCATATTCAAATATGATCACCACTGGGATGCTGTTAAGAGGTGGGACCTTGATGAGGTGGCTGGATGAGACTCTTCCTCACCAGGAATCACGCTGTGGCCTCAGGGGTGGGTCCTGATAAAAGGACAAGCTCCACCCCTTTTCTTTTGCATGCTCTTGGCCCTTTCCTGGGAGGTCCTTGCCAAATGCATTCTCAGCCTTGGACTTCTCAGTCTCCGGAACTACAAGCAAAATACATCTCTTTTCTTGTAAATTACCCAGCCTGTGGTGTCTCTTAAAGCCCAGAGAATGGACGGTTATATCACCAGAGAGCAGGTGAAGTACCTGGCCCTGCACATGACACCTTGGTCAGGCCAATTTCCTGATGGGCCAGGGCCACGTCAGGAAGCGTGGAGGGGTGGGTGTCATCTTACACAGCCAGTCCGCTAGGTAGTGGAGAACAAAGCACTGAGCTTCCCAGCTGAGGAGACTCCATCCCCTTGGGCATCACCCCCACCCCACCAGTGATGTGGCTTTTCTGGGCTGTTCCTGAGATTTCCAGGGTCTGTTTGTCCAGGCCATCCAAGAATTCACCAAAACAAAACACACACAGCTGAGATGATTTTGGCTTGAGGCACAGCACATTTACACTACAAGGGTTTTGCCAGAGCCCATACCCCTAGGGGAAACCCAGACACAGAAGGACTTGGTGACAGAATGAACACCCTGGGCCCCCTGAATGACAGAGGGTCTCCTTTCCCTCCGGCCTTGTGGCTGTGCCATTTCCCTGGCCTCCAGAGGGAGTGCCAGTCTGTTAGTGGATGCTCAAGGTGGACTTTACTATGCCTGAGTCTGAGCCCCGTGGAAACAGAGTTTTGTGTGGTTAAAACTCAGCTGCGACTAATTCATGCCAAAGGGCCCTAGAGGCAGCCGCGTTCAAGCGGGTCATATACCATGTGAGGGCAGAGGTGGAGACCCCGTAACTTGTGGGCTGCCTCTCTCCTGGGACTTGCAAAGGGGTGATAGGAGGCCAGGGCCTCGGGCCGGCCCTGCCTCTGTCACATCCTCCCGAGACGACTGACTTTTTCCTCGGGATCCACGGACAGTCCCTACCCAGTGTGGCTTGATTATTGTGTGTTATTCCTAGCAGGGCTAACGTCACACTCACCAGCTCTCCCTTGTCCCCAGGAAGGCCATCGGAACCAGCAACACCCTGGAAATTATATGCCCAAAGTTAAAAGAACCATTGGTGCCTCTCATGGA
The DNA here is from genome assembly GCA_027257055.1 of Cephalopachus bancanus. Classification (NCBI taxonomy): domain Eukaryota; kingdom Metazoa; phylum Chordata; class Mammalia; order Primates; family Tarsiidae; genus Cephalopachus; species Cephalopachus bancanus. Next base: position 4,064,317 of record JAPVLO010000007.1, read on the forward strand.
CTTCACACCTTGAGCCAGTGTCCTCAAGCCTTGGCATGTAGCCTCTGCCTGAGACTGAGCCTGAGTCTGGGCTTAGGACTGGCCTTTTCAGGATCTGCCCTTAGACCATCTCCCGGGGCCACCGGTACCTTGCGCTTGAGCCCCACAGGCCTCAGGTGGTCACGGAGCTGGGGTCACCTATTTGCATAATGAAGCTTTTCTGCCAAGCAGACCCTGGCATGCAGTGAGACTGCTGCGGGTCCTTGACCAGCACAGATAGGCCCCCATCCTAGCGCGTTTCCAGAGAGAAGACAAGCATTTTCGACTTGCTTCTGCAACCTGCCTCTCCCACAAAATCACTGTTCCAGGACAACAGGAAGTCCGCCTTCCCTGTGAGAGCACCTATGGGTGCCACCCGGACCAGAGGCAGCCCCTGCTGCACCCATGGTCACACCGGGGATGTCTACCTGCTAGCTGTGAGCACCAGGAAGGCAGCTTGCCCCTGATCCCTGCCCCAGGGCCACGTGCCCCAAGCAGCAGGAGTGACAGGAACCAGAGTGTGACCAGGAAAGACAAAGAGGAAGAGACATGAGGAACGCTCAGAGTTCTCAAAACAGACCCAGGGCCAGAGAGCCAACGGCAGAGCCCTGTGAACAGCAGGCAGCTGAGCAGTCACAACTTTCACTCTGGCCATCCACTCACCTGGTCTCCCTTGGGGCCTGTCATGCCTCCTGGGCCCTGGGTGGAATGAAGATGCAGGTTAGAGGACTCACAGGAATCCCTCCTGGGCCCAGGAATGGCAACCACCCCTTGCACTCGCTTCTGACGGCACAAAGCGCTACTGTGCACGCCAGCCCCTGACATGGGCTGAAGGCCAAGCTCCCGTCCACAGATCACAAAGGACAGCTCTGGACACACGTGGGTGTCCTGCCAGTGCCCCAGACCCCACCCAAAGAGCCGTTGTCTCCTTACAGCCCCCTTGAGTCATGCCTTGTGGTCTTGTGGCTTTTGTGTTCCATGTGGTTTGTGGTAGCCGTGAATTGTATGCATGTCTGTGCACATGCAGCCCTAGGGCAATTTCAGCATGGTGGAATCACTGTGTCTAAGCCCACAGCTCCTGTCTGTCACCCTCCCATCGGATTCCGACACGGATGGCATGTCTGGGACTTGCTGGGACCCTTTGGCAGGATGTCCCTGTGCTCATACAGCAGCCAAGAACCTCAAATGCCGAAGGAGACTCCCTAATCCAAAGGGAAAGGAACTTTGCAGCCGGCCCTACATGGGTCCCAGCCATGCCCAGCCCTGCCATGTCCTGAGGCCCAGGATTGATGGTGTGTCCCAACCTCTGGAATTTCCTGCCTGGAGGCTAATGCAGGACTTGCTGTCCCTGCTGTGGGAGGTGGGTGTCTACAGCCCCAGCCTCCACCCTGGGTGAAGGGGCATTTGCAGCCAGGCCTGGAGCCTTCCTGGGCCCTGTGTACATGTCAGAAGATGGTTCTGTCCCTGCCCAACAGGGGACCATGGCTGGCACAAGAGGTCCTCAAGGTCTCCAAGGACCTGGTAGGACATGACTGGGACTGGGGCCCGGGCCCAGACCAGACCCACAGGCAGCCCTCCTGGTGACCCAGGCCTTGCCCCCCAACACCTGGACCCTGGACAAGCCCCATGGCTCCCCTGTACCCTGACCCCTGGGATCCAGCATCTTGGTCTACTGGGAGACCAGGAGAGTCTGGATGAGCCAGAAGCTGTGACTGCGACCATCACTGGGGATGCTGGTGTTCCCACCTGTTGTATGACAGGTGGACCTGACAGTGACGCCTCAGCTGGCCCAGGAGGCAGCAGCCATAGGGTGCCTGGAGCTGTCTCTCCCCCGCCTGACTATTGAGCACCGCTATGTATGGTGGCCCTATCAGGCTGCTACATGGGGCAGGAGATAGAGTGTCTGAGGATTCTGCAGACCTCTGGCCGATGAGGGATGCCTCGTGAAAGGGCAGGGACCAGGCACTAAGTCTGGGGTCCTGATGCTACCTCCATGCAGGTGTGCAGGTCCAGAGGACTCCTCATGGGGAACCGGGGGTGCCCCTCTCTGTCCATGTCCCCCAGGACTGTGGTAGGTGGGGTCCAGTGGGAGCACTTCCTGCAGGAGGGTCACTTACCCGGTCGCCCACATCACCTCGGAGGCCCTGGGGGCCCGGGAGTCCGGGGTCTCCCATGCTGCCCTTCCGGCCCTGTGGAAAGGTCCCACTATCAGTGCTCATGGGAGCCCAGTCAGGGGCCCACCCCATCCAACCTGCCCCACCAGTCTCACCACCCCTGGCTGGGTATGCTGGTCACCTTGCCCCACCCTTACCTACCTGAAAGCCTCGGACTCCGAGTGCCCCAGGAGGGCCTTGCGGGCCAAGGGCCCCCTGAAAGGCAAAAAATGGGGTATAAGTGGGTGTCCTGAGGTCTGAGGAGTCCCTGAGGGTCTCGGGAGCCTCTGTGGTCTGGGTAGGGTAGGCCTAGCCCAGTCCTGCCTCCCCCAGGGCTGGGTGGACAAGGAGCTGTTCTTGGGCTGAGTTACTGGGGACAGAGGCAGGGGCACCTCTTGGGGTAAGCTCAGGGGGTCTCAGGGCTCGGCACCCCTGGACCCTACTTGCCAGGCCAACCCTGGTGCCAGACACCCACACACATGCCCAGGGCCCTCTGACTGGCATTGTCATCATCTTGGTCTTCGAGGCTGCAAGGCCTGGGGAATTTCCACCTGGACTTCTAGGGTTGGAGGCTGGGCCTCAGCACAAAAGTCTCGAGGATGAGGCACCTCCTTCGGTCTTGCTGCTCCTGGCTCCTGGCAGGCAAGGGACAGGAAGGGGCCCCACCCCTCCCGGCATCTTCTGCTTCAGTGGGCCTGGACCATCTATGCTTGCTCAAAAATTGAAGTCGCCCACCGGAGGCTCCACGCCTATCCCCCAACCAGTGCCTTGGACCCACTCACCGCTGAACCCCTGTGGCCAGCCTCGCCGCGCTCCCCAGGCACGCCAGGATCTCCCTGCAGGGAGGCAAAGGGGCACGTGAGAGCAGGGCCCCGTGCACATAGCAGGGGGTTGGGGATGGTGGCAGATACTCACAGGGACGCCCGGCTCTCCCGACGGCCCAGCCTCCCCAAGCTCGCCAGCTCTGCCCTACAGAGGAACAGAGGTCGTGAGCGCTGCCCTCATCCCCTCCCGTGTCCCCTGGGGCCTGGGCCCTGTCTCCCTCCACGCCCAGGTGGAAGCAGCACAAAGCAGCACGTACCAGCTCTCCTTTCTCGCCTTTGGACCCTGCTCGTCCGGGGAGTCCCTGCCGGGATAGAGGCCAGGTCAGGACTGCTGAGTCCACAGGCTGCGGGCACATGAGCAGCAGCCCATGATGGCATGGGACACTGGGAGCATGCCTGGGGCCCGAGATGCAGCCCCCACGGAGAGGGGCTGACTCCTCCAGCCCTGCCAACCTGGGGCTCCCACAGCTTCCCCGCCAAATGCAGAGCCTTCAGGGTCCCCCATGGGGACAGCCCCAGGAACACCATAGAAAGTCCCATGGTGACCAGTCCACCCGGCCTGGCCCACACTCACTGGCAGCCCATTGGGGCCCTTCTCTCCTGGGGCACCGTGGCGACCTGCCTCTCCCTGTGAGGACAGCGATCAGATGTGAGACAAGGGTGAGGAGGCCTCAGGAGGCTGGACTTCCTCCACCCCCTGCCTTTCCTCACACCCCCAGCCCCAGCACCAACCTTCTCGCCATCCAGTCCTGGCACACCATCCCGGCCGTCTTTGCCCGGCATGCCCTGGGGACAAGGGACGCTGAGGCTCATTGGGCAGGGGCCACACCACCCACTGTCCTGTCCTGGTCAGCCCCTCTCCCCATCCCCCAGAGCTGGGTCTGTCCCCCGAACCCTGGGGGTATCTGTGGTTTCTTCATGACTGAGGTGGCCACATGGCAACCTGTGCTGCCCTCAGAGGCCATGCAGGAGAGGTGGTGTGGGTGAAGGGCAGATGGTGGGATGGGCGGTGCAGGCATCACTAAGGACTCAGGCCACGCCTTCCCCCAGCATGTGGAAAGCACACCCAGTGGTCACAGCGCCCATGGAGAAGTTCTGTTGTGGTAAGTTTTATAGGAGAGAAAAACTGAGGCCTGGGCTGAGCTGTAGTCACACAGCAGGGAGGAGGGTGCCCGAGGCCCACAGAGAGCCCACCTCTGTGCCCTCCATGTGGGAATGCCCAGCCCCCACCCTACTTCTACACAAGCAGTCAGGCCCAGCTCCTGGCAGCTGTGGAACTGTGGTCTCACAGAATGGAAATGCAGGGTCTGCTCAGTTGTCATTCCCACCATCATGAGGGCAGCAGCAGGGTGTTAAACCCAGCGTGGGACTTTCTGGGGGTCACACGCGGTGACACCAGCCTAGTGCAGCCAGAGCCCAGGAAGGAGAATGCCTTCCTGGGAGAGGGGAGGCAGCTTCGTGGACAGGAAGTTCAGCTGAGGGGACCACGACACAGGCAGTCTGTGCACTCACCGGCTCTCCTCCCAGCCCGGCCACTCCGGGGGTTCCTTTAGGACCAGCTCTGCCCTAAAGGACACACAAGTGACGGGCCCTGAGGACCCTCTTCCTGGAAGACCTCACGCATTCCTGCTGCTTTCGGGACCCCAGGGCTGTGCTCCAGGCCAACCCCAACACTCTGGGGGGAAGACTCCAACCCAGGCCTGTGGGCGCAGGGGGAAGCCATCTTGGGTCCCATGGGTGCTGCACAGGGACGCTTCCTGGCGCTCTTAGCTCGAGGCTTAGTGGAAGGAAGCGTGGAGGCTGCCGGTCACTTCAGGAGACCTTGGCTGTCTCAGGACTTGTGTTCACGTGCTTAGCCGAGGGTTGTTCCCTTGTTCCTCTCTCACAGCTGCCCTCTTGGCACGGGGGACCCCACTCTGCCCAGGCCACAGGACATAAGTGCATCAGCAGCCAGATTCAAAGCCTGGAGTCAGGTCTGTGTGCTCTACCTGTTGACCCCTCGGAGGGTCTCTGCAAGAACAGCTTGGGCCCTTCAGGGCCGGGCTCACCCCACCAAACCCTGGGCATGGAGAGCACTCCAAGTCCCCAGCAGGCGCCTCATGTGTTCCCCCACCCCAGCACCATCAGGAGTAAGATCAGATTTCTCAGCAGAAGGACCCAGAGGATTGAGTTCTCTCACTTACGAGGTCGCCCTTGGGCCCGCGAATGCCCTCTGGGCCCCTCTCGCCTCTGTCGCCCTGGAAATGACAGGAAGGACAGTAAACATGAAGAAGGCAGGAGAGCTGGCTGGGGTGACCGAGGCCCTTCCAGGGCCAGTCAGGCCAGAGGTGGCTGCAGATGCTGCCCAGAGTCACGGAGGTCACCAAACTTTTCACCCAAAACAAGGAAGGAGGCAAGTTTCCCACAAAGCGGGGACTCAGCAGACTTGTCCCCTCAGAGTGCCACAGGACAGCTCAGCCTTGGCAGGGCCAGTGCAACTCAGGATCCTGCCGGGGGGAGTCTGGGGTTGCGGGGGGAAGGGCTGCCCCACATACGTACTGCTTTCCCAGGTGCTCCTGGAATTCCGGGGGGTCCTCGGAACCCGATGGGACCCTGCAGAGGAGAGGGGCATCTGGGATCCTCCTGTTTGAAGTCTGGCCACAGCCCAACCACCCAGCTCCGTCACAGAAGCCCTGCCACCAGCACTCCCTCCTCCAGGACTCCCAGTGCCCCACTCAGTGGTCCCACACCAGCTGCCCCTCCCCCACTCAGTTTGGCCTCAGCCTCAGCAGCCCTCATGGAACCTGGGTTTTGGGGGGCATGTTGGCATGGGATTGAGGCTACTCAGCCTACCCCCACCCACGTATACACTTGTGAATGGGGACCCAGAGCAAGGCCCGCAGACAGCAAAGCTGAGGTCAGAGGTGGGGATGGGACAGGCCCCCAGTCCCATGGATGGCCCACCTCAGGCTGGCCCACAGCTCCCCGAGGGACCAAAAGGACTTACACGGTCTCCTGGAGGCCCAAGTGGCCCTGGCAGTCCTCGAAGTCCTCTGGGACCCTGCGGAGGGTGTTAGAGTTGCAGGGGCTGGTCTGCTGCCCACCAGGGAGCCTCTGAGGGCCCCAGGCACCCTGATGTCTTCCTTGAAGTCCTCAGCTTAGGGCCCCTTGGCCTCAGCTCAGGGCCTCCTCGGCCTTGGCTCAGACCCTCTCAGTCTCAACTCAGGAACCTCTTGGCCTCAGCCCCCCTCAGCCTCAGCTCAGGGCCTCCTCAGCCTTAACTCAGGGTCTCCTCGGCCTCAGCTCAGCCCTGCTCACCCTCAGCTCAGGGCTCCTTGGTCTCAGCTCAGCCACCTTCAGCCTCAGCTTAGGGACCCCTCGGCCTTATCTCAGTGCCTCTTGACCTCAGCTCAGCCTCTCCTTGGCCTCAGCTCAGGCCTCAGCTTTAGTTCAGCCCACCTTGGCCTCAGCTTAGGGACCTCTCAGCCTCAGCTCAGGGCCTCCTTGGCCTCAGCTCAGGCTTTTTGAAGAGGCAGGAGCCCCAGCACACCTGTGCCCTGTGCCTGGGTGATGGCCACCTGTCCCACAGCCTAAGCGGCACCCTCAAGGGTAGCTGTCCAGGGAGCTCCCATCCCATCATCCTCACCCCTCCTGGCCTCACCTGCAGCCCCACGGTGCCTGGGATGCCAGCAGGCCCGGGAGGGCCGGGGTTACCCTGTAGTGGGGGAGGAAGTGGTGGTCAGCAGCCATCAGGTTCTCCAGTACCTTTGGTGCCTGCCAGTCCTGCCATCCACACTGGAGCAGCTAGGGGCAACACTCACACCACAGCAGGGCCTCAGAGCCTCTGTGAGGGGGTCCCCTTGCCCCTGGCTCCCAGGAGGTCACATGGGTTTCAGTGGCTTGCCCCTGCCTGGGCTGGGTCCGAGGTTTCCATTCCAGCACAGCCCCTCGGCCTTGCCCAGGCCCCTCCTCCCCGCCAAGCAGGGACCCTTCTGCTGTGCTTGTGAGAGCCAATCATCTGACCACTCTTGCCTCTGCAAGGGCATCCCAGACCTCATCCCCAGCCTGTGGTGAGGATGGTCAAATGCCCTCCAGGGGCAGTGGCCACAGGGCGGGGAAGGGGATACTCCAGGCTGAAGCCAGGTGTCCTTACAGAGCCCTCCCCTTACCACCCCAGCTGCTTCGACAGTGAGGTAAGGCAGGTAGGGGTCTGTCCCGAGACCCTCTCCCGAATCACCCAGCCTTGACCTGCCAGGCCCGCCAAGGACACACACAGGAGGTGCCAGTCAGGGTGTGATCCTGCCAGGGTCCCTGGCCCAGCCTTCTCACTGCCACGCCCCAGGTGTCCCTGGTCCCGCCCTCTCACCGCTGCACCCCAGGGGATCTCTGGTCCCGCCCACTTGCCACCAGCCCACGGCCAGCCCAGCTTACCTTCTCGCCATCCTTGCCGACTTCTCCCTGTTCCCCCTTGTAGCCAGTAGGGCCCTAGAGCGAATGCGGGAGTCATGGCCCCACCCAGACCCCTGGATGCCTCCCCCGCAGCTCGGAAACCAGGTCTGTGGGGCAGGTCGGCCCAGGACCCAGCCTCCCTGCGGGGGCAGCACCACAGACCTGAGCCCTGATGGGAAAAATGAGGCCCAAGAAGCTCAGTGACCCACTTGAGGGTCCTCAGCTGTAAGGAGGGGGTGAAGCTGGGTGGAGAGTATGGGCACATTGCCTTTTCTCTGTCCTTTGTAGCCTGGTCTGGTCACACCATCTCCAGTGTGTCACAGAGGGCAGCAGGTGGGCTGGGGGTGCCAACCTGGGACCAGGGCCAGGTTGTCCCCCAGGCTCACAGCCCCTGCCCAGTGAGATGTGCTAGGTCTGCCTCAACCAGGGACTCACCTTGAACCCTGGCATTCCTGGGGGTCCAGGGGGGCCTGGTGGGCAGATACTTGGACACTGTTGGGAAATAGAGCAATTAGACACTTCCAAGCAGAGTAAGACCCTAACGTCAGCATCTGAAGGGCCCTGAGGAGCCCAGTCTGCAGGGACCAAGAGGCCTGGATGACCAGACAGGGCCTCCTGCCACGCCTGCCGAACCAGAGGGCTGCCAGGAGCCAGACCATCCCCCAGCCGGCTCCGGTTTCTCAGCCTGCGGCAGACCCAGCTTCAAAGCAGCCATTCAGCTTGGTGGCTGCCGGTCACAAAGGGGCCTTCATCCTGCACACTGTCAGGAAGGGGCCCTTCAGTGCAGGAATGTGCACAGCGGGCGGCTTTTGGGCTCTATGCTCCAGGCCAGAGGCTTGGGGAACCTAGGAAGGTTCTAGATTGTCCCAGGGCTGCAATAGGCAGGCTGGGCCTGGGGCAGAGCCCTATGCCCCCCTGCCTGTGGTGGGGCACAGCCACCCCCAATGGCAGATCCCTAAGCCCTTCCTCCCAGGACAGACAGCTGTGGGGCGTGGAGGACCCTGGCAGTCAGCCCCCAGTGGCTAGCCAAACCAGGCTAGATTTTTTCCTTCAAAACTAGGAGACCACTCCGTGGGGAGGCAGTGCAAAGGTCACCGCAGATGGCATAGGGAAGAGACACAACTTGGGGCTCCCGAGTCTGCTGTCTTGCTACACAAGAACAAGGCTCAGCCAGGATCGGTGGCTCAGCCTGTAATCCTGCGCCTTTGGGAGGCTGAGGTGAGTGGATTGCCTGAGCCCGCAGGTTCGAGACCCGCCTGGGCAGCGAGACCTCATCTCTACAATAAATAAAAAAATCAGCCGGGCGTGGTAGCGCATGCCTGTAATTCCGGCTACTGGGAAGGCTGAGGCGGAAGGATTGCTGGAGCCCAGCAGGTTGAGGCTGCGGTGGCCGGGAGCGGCCACTGCACTCCAGTCTGGGTGACAGAGTGAGACTCCAACTCAAAAAAAAAAAAAAAACAAGAACAAGGCTCAAAGATCAAGAAGTGAGTCCTGGGTTCGAGTCCAAAAATTTCTGCAGTAAAGAAGCTGTCCTGTCTGGCCTGCCCAATGCCATTGCTGCCTGCCCTGAGGGTGAGGGCACCCCATAGCTTGAGCAGAGGACACGCTGACCTTCTGTTTGATGTGACTGTAATTAACTAGGTGTACATGGCTCCATGCAGCTGGGGGCTCCGTGGGGGTCGGTGGACTGGTACAGGACTATATGGTGGGGGGTGGGGAGGCTGGGCTCTCTGCTTGGCTGTGCCTGGTGCTGAGCCCCATCCTCAGGGAGCTCCCAGGCCCTGCCCTCCTGGAGTAGAAGAGCCTGTCTGCAGGCCAGACCACTCCCCCGTCACCTGTGGTTGCCAGTGCCCACCTGAAGGTCAGCAGCGCCTTCGGGGAGGACTCCCGGATGTCCCTGAATCAGAGAGAGACAACTGACATCCCTTGCCCTCCATCCACCCACCCTCTGACCACAATCTCCCCAGGGAACTCAAAGATCCTTCATCCTATTCCCCAAGTGACCAGTGCTGGGGGCTGCTGACCCATCCTAGGGCATAGGACAATGTCCTTGGGGTAAGGTGGTGGGGGCCTGAACCCTGACCATCTGTAAGTTCGTCAGCCGAGCCACAGTCACTGTCCCCCATCCATCTGTTGCTGGCAGTGTCAGGTTAGGATCAGGGGCTCTCCGGGCATGGATAGGCAGGGGCTTCGGAGTGAACTCTGACCCAGCACATTAGTCCCTGCCCAGTACTTACAGGGGGTCCAGGTGGTCCCGGGGGGCCAGGGAGGCCTGGGAGTCCAGAGGGTCCCTGGGAGGGGATGAATTAGAGCAGGGCCAGCCCTGCCTGAGTGAGGTTACTAGCTCTACCCAGAGAGGACACTCCTGGCTCCCACCTGCCTCCCCCGCCCATGGTCTCAGCCGGTGTCTGTGCATCCTGAGGTCTGGTCTGTCCCTTTCCCAATCATTAGTGGCTGCTTCTGCCAGCACCCCACAAGAAGGGGGAGGAGGAAGGAGGAGAGGAGGAAGGAGAGGGAGGAAGAGGGAGAAGGGAGGGCCAGGTAGGAGGGTCCCCAGGGGTTGAGTTTAGCATGTGGTGGTGGCCACAAATGAGTCTGCTCCGAGGGAGGATGGTGTGGTGCAGCCACTCACCGGGGGGCCTCGGAGGCCGATGCCACCTGGAAGGCCACTCACTCCTGCCTCTCCCTAGGGGGAAGTGAAGTAAGAGTTGGGGGGTCTACACCGAGGGACCTCCATCCGGGGTCTAGGCATGGGGTGGTAAGAACCCTGTCCCCAAGGATCCCTGCCCCCAGCCACTGTTTGGGAGTCCCAGCCCAGGACAGCTTGGGGTGTGAAAGCTCTCTTGTGTTGGGCAATGGCCCAAGGGTATCAGTACTCACGGGGGGTCCAGGGAGGCCTTTGCCCTGCAAAGCCAAGCACGGGGTCAGAACCTGCTGGGCACAGGAGGGGCCCTGCCCTGCCCCCTCCCCAAGATGGTTCAGGTGAGTCCTGGGGAAGAGACCCTCGGGGAGGCATGGCCTTGCCCAGAAGTGCTCCAGAACCCAGTCCAGGGACTGTCCCTAGGAGAGACTGCAGGGGTGGGCAGCAGGCCACTGGGCCAGAACAACCTTTGGGGTCCCTGGAGGTCACCCTGCCTTGGCCAGACCCTCGGCTCCTCAGACTCCCATGGAGAGGTGGAGACAGCACTTACCCCCAGCCCAGGCGGCCCTGGGGGTCCCAGGCTTCCCTGTGGAAGGAAGGCAGGTGTCAGGTGTGGGCCCAGCCTCTACTAGCAAAACCACACCAGCCCTCTGGAGGCCCATCACAAATCTCTTCCCCCCAGGGAGGCAGGGGGACTTCCCACACAATTCACGGAGGGAGGACCTCTGAGGCCCAGCAGCCTAACAGACCCTCTGCCCATGGTCCTGGTAGGAAGTGTGGCCAGAAAAACTGCTTTCCTGGGAAGCAGCTGGGGACAGACCCCACCAGCCATAGCATTGGGCATGCTGGGCCCAGGAAGGTGCCACCCAGGGTGGGCCCAGGCACACAGAAGCAGCCCCAAATGTCCGTCTCCTCCAGGAAGTCCGCTCAGTAATCAACTTACAGAGGCCACAGAGACCTCAGTCTCAGCCCATGTCAGGGATCCCAGAGCCCTGGGCAGCTGGTTCCATATTGCCTGCTGCCCACGCTGGTTCTTGCTGGAGGCCAGAGGCTCCTAGCCTACCAGCAGCTGCTTCTCTATGTTGTTGTTGACCAGCATACTCCTCAGAGCTGGTGGGGTCCCAAGGGCCCACCTTCTGCCCCTCCTGTGCCACGTGCAGGAGGGTGGGAAGCACCAGCAACACTTCTCCAAGGGAAGCAGAGAAAAGCGGGCTTTGGTTTTGTATGTGGGAGGCATGAGGGGAAGCCATGCCAAGACAGTGTGATTGGTCAGGGTGGGACTTAGTGGATGATGGTCAGATCAGGGGGACTGGCAGACTAGGTGACTATGGGCCCCCACCAGTTATTTACTCAGGGCTCTGGGGTCCGCAGGGACACCTGAGGGGGAGGAGGAGCAGGGGGTGAGTCACACCATATCAGCTATCCCTGCTACATCTGAATGCCAGGATGACTCTGGCCAGATGTAGGTGTGGACGGGGAGGCAGCCACAGGGCTGGACACCAGCACTCTGCCCTCCTGCCCACCGCTCCACCCCACTGCAGGCCCAGGACTCAGATGGTGCCCGTTGTGACAGCTGCCATCAGAACTACCAGTGCCATGGCCAGTGGACATGGGACACTCTACCTGGACTCCCCCTGGCTGGGTCTTGCCTCTGAACTGAAGCCGTGGGGCACGGTGCAAGCACTTACCCGTTCTCCAGGGGCACCCTTGGGTCCAGCGGGTCCATCCCTTCCGGTCAGACCCTGGGGAGAGAGGTAGGGGGAGGCTGGAGGGCCCATGTGGGATACACAGGCTGCCCCAGAAGTCAGAATGAGCCATGGACCCTTCCCCTACACAGATGAGTTCTGGGAGACGGAGATCGTGGGCCAGGCACTCCCCTCTCTCAGTCTGCCTGCTGTCACCTGGTGGGCCCTGAGGCTCTGGGGGGGAGGCAGGGATAGCTGGCATGAAGCCAGCAACAGAGGCACCAGCTGGAGTCAGGCTTTGTGGGAGCCAGTCCAGTTGGACCAGTTCACGTCTCGGACCTGGCTCTGGCTCTAACCAAGGGGTGCTAGGGCCTGGCCTTGAGCCCGCGATGACTGACGTGGCCAGCCTGGGGGCACAGGACCCAGGCCAGTGGTGGGCAGGGGTCCTGATAATGGGCATTTGTTCCTGGATAAGCTGGCAGGACTTCCGCCTCTACTGTGGGCTGGCTCTGTCCTCACCAGATGCTAACAGGGTCTGGGATGAAGGCCAAAGGACCCCTGCTGAGGACTTCTGGAGACTTCTATCAGGACTGGGCTTCCCACTTGAGCAGGCCCAGCTGGAGAACAGCAATTAGGCCCTGACTCCTCCAGGGCCCTGGAGGGGGTGGGGGGTGGGGGCAGGGGTGGGCAGGGGAGGGGCTCACACACTCACATCCACTCCTGGCAATCCTGGCAGCCCAGCCTCTCCTGGCTTCCCCGGTTTCCCCGGGGCCCCTTTTGGTCCCTGTACAGGAAGAAAGGGCAGAGGTGTGTGTGTGTGTGTGTGTGTGTGTGTGTGTGTGTGTGTGTGTGTGTGTGTGTGTTGGTGGGGGAGGTCTGGCCGAGTCTTGGCCTTCATCGAAGGGCAAAAGTGTTTTCCACCCAGGCACCAGCCACGTGGGATGGGTTCTCCCCTCTCGAACCCTCAGACCCTGATCCAGTTTGAGCACCACTGCCCATGCCCCTGCAGGCCCCAGGAGGGCGGCCCACCTCATCCCTCCATCACATCTGTGGGATATCCACCCGGTCACCTGGATCTCCCCAGCTAAAGGCCATGGGGCTCTGAGCCTGTGATCCTTGGCCCCCAGAGCTTACTGAGACAGGAGTACGAGGTAGCCCTGGGAGGGTGCCATGCAACCCCCAACCCCATGGGCTGGCAGAGCTGCATCAGGCCCTCTCCTGGCCTGCCTGGGATTGGCCCAAGGCCAGACCTTGCCCAGAGTCACTGAATCCACAGGTCCCGCCTGCTCCTTCCTGGCTCCACCCTGCTCTGAGCCCTCTGAGGCCTCCCCTTAGGCGACCTGGGGCCGGGTGGTGGGACTGGCATCAATGACCCCTCTGTTCTCTGTGTTCCCCATTCCTCCAGGCTGGAGGGAGGCCGTTTCCCCCCATAGCCAGGGACACTTACCGGAGGCCCAGGTAGACCTGGAGGACCAGCTTCTCCCTGCAGAGGGGAGATGCCCACATGTGATCCCCCAAAACCAGGGGTCCTCTGAACACCCCACTCCCAGGGAGCAGAGCAGGTCAGCCTCCAAGTCAGCTCCAGAGGCCCAGACCAAGGAGATGAGATGGGGCCCTCAGCCCTCATCAGTGGCTGGGGTCACCCTCTCCTATGACAGGCAGCACTGGGAACAGGAGACCTGGACAGGTGGGGCTTGACCCCTGCAGCCCACACAGCATTTAGGAATCTTCTGAGGAGGGATACCACCCAGGAATGGCGGGAGCGTGTCCTGAAGCCCTGTACACCCCATTGGCCTGAGAGTGCTAGGAAGCAGACCTCCGTGATGCCCTCTGCTGGCAGGGTCAGCTCTCCCACCTGCTCCCCAGGGTTCCATCCCCATCCCATGATTGACCACTCGGCCTGAAATCCATCAACTGAGGCTCAAGGTCAGGTTTCCAGAAGGAGCCCTGAGGCCCAGGGACCCATCCCAGCAGGAGGGTCCTTGGGAGGCCAGGTCCGGGGTTCAGGTCCACATGGCCACCAGGGCACAGTCCTGCAGCAGGGACTCAAGAGAGGCTGAGGATGGACATGGAGGGCTCTTGACACTGTCCTCCCCAGCCTCCCCAGCCCCCTCGAGACTCCACAGCCCTCCCAGCCTCCACAGTCCCCCATAGCCCTCCAGCCTCCATAGCACCCCACAGACCACTCAGCCTCACACAGTCCTCCCCAGCCTCCATAACTCCCCACAGCCTCCACAGATCCCCAGACTCCACAGCCCCACAGCCCCCTACAGACTCCCCAGTCCTCCCCAGCCTCCACAGTTCCCCCAGCCTCAACAGTTCCCCCAGTCTCCACAGCCTCCCCCAGCCCTCCCCAGCCCCTACAGCCCTCCCCAGCCTCCACCCACCCCACCAGAAACAGCATGGGAATAAGACAGGTGAGGACAGATCTGGAGGGGCCCCTGTCTGTCCTCAGTGGAGGTGGCTGGAGGGGGTTGGTCCCTCTAGGGAGGCATGGGCTGCAGGATCTCAGCAGCCTCTCATGTCACTTGGGCCACACCTGGCCTGGGACTCCTCCAGGACTGGCTTCAGCTCCCAGCAGCCCCCAAGACCCATAACCTCCACTCATCCCAAGGTACGCAGCCTGCACCTATATGCAGTCCCAGGGGCCAGACCCCAGAGACACCTGGGGCCACCGTGCACTACCTCCATCTGTAGTCCTTGCAGGCCCACCCAGTCCCATCAAGGGTACTGCTCACCACCCTCTTGTCACCCAGTCCTGGGAGGGGGGGCCTTGGTTTTCTCTCCATAGGGCCTGGGCCCAGGGAGGTTGAGGCCTGAGCTGAAGCCCCAGGGAACCCTCCCCACCCCCAACTCACGTCGATGCCGTCCTTGCCCGGTTTCCCAGGTGGCCCTTGGGGACCAGGGGGGCCCGGAAGTCCCACTTTCTGAAATGGAGAAGAATCATTAGGGAGTGACCCCTCCCACGGCCAGTCCCCAGCTGGCCCTCAGGTCCACTTGACAGTGTCCCTTCTTCCTGGGTTCCGAGCAGCTCTGGGGCTCTGGGATCTGTCCCAGGGGCCCACAACTCCAGGCTGCTCCGTGACCCCCAAGGCAGGGTCATGGAACCCCTGCCGTTCATCACAGTCCCACTCTGGCAGAGGGGCTGCTGGGAACAAAGGCCATATTGTGTGTCCTGAGAGTGGAGGTGGCAGTGCTGGCAGCAGCGAGCCTGGCCCAGTGAGGACACAGCCAGGACGGGGAGGCTGTCTGGACTCCTCCCCAGGCGTCCAGAGTCCGTGGGGCTGAGCCCTGGTCCTGATTCCAGGCTCCTTTGGTGATGCAGGCTGGGGATCTCCAGCCCACAGGACATCCTGGCTCAGTGCTGGCCTGAGGTGGCCTGCTAGGAGTCGGAATCATCTCCCTGCGTGCCTTCACACCCAGCCTCAGCCACGACCCGGCACCCGCAGCCCCACACTCACCTGCGCTCCAGTGGCCATCAGGAGCTGTAAGAGCAGGAGCAGCACCAGCACGGGCGCCCCAGCCATGGCTGCGCGAGGTCTGAGTGCTAGCGGTGGAGTTGGGCTGGGCAGCTTGCTGGGCGGGGGAGGGCGGGACGGTGGGGAGGTGGGGAGGCCGCCGCTGCCCCGCCCCTGCCCACACAAGCCCCCCATTCAACCGGGCCCACCTGGGAGGGCGGGGGCATCCACTCCAACCCGCCAGGCAGGGGAAAAACAAGAGGGCTCCAGCTTCTCCGGCCAGCCTCAGGGTTAAAATTATCCCAGGCCGGCAGGACACACACACACACACACACACACACACACCTTTGAGCAGAAGAGAAAGACGCCCTTTTCTCCTCGGCTCCTCCGTCGAGTGTGGGGAGGGGTCAGTACACGCTGAAGGGCTCCTTTCAGGCAGGGCAGGGGACAGCAAGTCCCAGAAGCCACAAACACTCCCTAGCATCCAGGAAGTCCTTCAGAGAGGGTGACTCCTCCCGACCTGACCCGCCACAGTCCGGGGTCCAGTGCTGTCTGGACACTAGGACCCCTGGTGTCTGGACTCAGTGAGGGGTTTCTGCCATGGAGTGGAAACTGAGGCAGAGACGGACATAGGACCGCAATCTCCTCGGCCCTTCCTATAAACCTGGACGGTACCAGCCATCACCAGACTCTCAGCCCAGACTATGCCCCAGGGAGCAGATGGTCCGGGAGAGAGGGAGGCGGTGCCACATCCTGAGCCTCAAGGAACTTGTGAGCAGGGCCCCAGGCTGATGCCAGCATCCAATTCCTTTGAGCTCAGGGTCCAGGCCTGGACAGGCTCTGCTGCACCCTGGGGGACAGTGGTGGTGGGGGCACTCCAGGGGATGCCACAATGTAAGCCCATCAAATGACAGATTCCCAGCTCCTTGGGGAACATGGGCAGAGTTTAGGGTGCTGGGTGAGCTCATAACTGCAGGTGAATGCCTGACTTCTGAGGGAATGTGACAGACAACTGGTTGCAGTGTAACCTTCAGGAGTGTGTCTCCCTGAGGTGGGGCTGTGGGGGCTCTTTCACTGCTGGGTAGGCCTCTTGTGAGTGGGGTGTGAGTGTCAGGAGGGCAGAGAGCTCCAAGGGGTCACCCTCAGACCCCCTTCACAGTCACGGCTTTTAAAAACTTTTTTGAGTTGTAGTCTCACTCCATCGCCCAAGTTGGAGTGCAGCGGCACACTCACAGCCATCCCAGCATTGACCTGCTGGGCTTAGGCGATCCTTCCACCTCAGCTTTCCGAGTACCCAGAACTACAGGTGCGTGCTACCACGTCTGGCTAATTTTTTATTTATTGTAGAGACGAGGTCTCGCCAAGTTGCCCGGACTGATCTTGAACGCGAAGTCTCAGGCAATCCTCTTGCCTTGGCCCCCCCAAAGTGCTGGGATTACAGGCTTGAGCCACCACACCTATCCCACAGCCAGGGCTTCTGACAGGCTGGGACAGGTCTGCTCAGATGGCATGGGGCACGGGGCCTGGGGGGTCCTAGCAGTCCCACCTCCACTCTGAGTCCCAACCTGGGAAAGACTGTATCTCTCCAGCAGTTCATCATGGAAGGGTGTGGCCAGCCCCCTCGGCCCCTATTGTCCAGTCCTAGGTCCTGCCCCGCAGCGCCTAATGCCAAGTCAGTCAAAGTTCAGCTGGTCTTCACCTCTGGTCAGGAGGGTGGCCGAGTGCGTGGGACCCTGTCTGGCATGCCCCTCCTCTGCCTTCATTCCCTCACAAGCACCCCCCAGCTCTGGGCCCCTGGGCCAACTAGTGGGCAGAAAGGGTGCTGGCCACACACCCATCAGAGCCCAGCCTCCCATGCCTACCTTGGAGCAGCAGAACCAAGACACCACCCACCTGCCTGGGTTCATCACTCTTCCTGAGGTCGGGTGGGGCCAGCACTGCCGGGTACCTCCAAGTCCCCACCACAGGCATGAACCTCCCCAGGGTTCCCCCCTCAGGGATCCGGACTCTCCAACTAAAGCCTGACAACAGTCTAGATCCAGGATCCTGAGCACTAGGTACCAGGGGACCCTGCTGAAGTGACTGTGATTGAAGCCCTATGTCCATCTCTGGGTGCCCGCTGAGTCGAGGCACCAGGGGTCCCACAGCTTGCAGCAGACCAAGAGGGGGCAGCTGGAGAAGACTCTCCTCCACTCCCCACCTGGGGCCATGGGCCCTTCACCAGGGTGTCTTTATTCAAATGCCTTCTGGCGTGTCACCCCCTGCTCTCGACACCCTTGGGAACACAGCCTTAACTCTCCCCGCTTGGGAGCTCTCAGGTCTACATTTGATCCCCACCACACAAAGGCAAGTGTGTGGTCCCTTGGAGGAATTGGGATACCCTCCTCTCAGAGGCCCCACAAGAGCTTCTCACCTGGTGATGAAGAACACAGGTGAGATGGAAATGGCAGGTCCTGGTACAGGGGACCAACAGGGTTGGGCGGGAGGCCAGATGGTGCCTTGGGGCTGTTGAAGGGGCTGAGCTTGCCCTGGGACATAACACCCAACAGGGCAGGCGGAAAGGCCTGGTCCAGACCCTGGGTGCCCAAATGCCATCCTCACTTGCCGAGGGGGCAGTGCTCAAGCTCAGGCCCACCTTGAAAGGCAGCAAACGGTAGCCCAGTGACGAGCTGGCCTGCCCTCAGGGATCTGGGAAGCCATGGGCTCAGGGCAGGAGCACATGGGGGAGGGGGTGCACCCAGGGGATCCTGTGGCCAGGGTGTGTGTGCCCAGGGAGGCCCTGCCTGGGCAAAGCCATGGGGCAGGCCACAATGAACCGTGGAAGGATGTCTGGGGGCCATCAGTTATGAAACCAGTGCCCCCTGGCCAGCAGACAGGACCTTGGTTCACACCAACAAGGCTCAAAGTCAAGTGAGTTTATTCAGAAAAGGCCTCGCTGGGCACCAAACTAAAACAAGCCCCCAGCCCAGCCCAGCCCCCTAAGGGTCAATTTACAAAAGACTGGGCAAGGGGGGGTAGAGGAGGACCAGTGAGGAGGCTTCCGCAGGCCGTGGCCTTCCCTGAGGGGCCTGCACTCCTTCCGGGGTGGGGCCAGCACTGTTGGGGAGCAGCCCATGACTGCTCCTTAAGGCTCCGCTGGTTTGGCGGAGGGCCCCGATCCTGCCACCTCTGGCTCCTGCTCATCCCCAGCAGGTCCTGCAGGGACGGGGCTCCCGGGGACCCCCTGCTCAGGCCCCACCTGGCCTTCCATGTCCTCCTGGACCCTGCTCTCACCCTTACCAGCTTCAGGGCACTTTGGTGGGGCAGGCATCTGGATGCCCTCACTAGCTGCCACCACACTGTCCCTGGCGGCCTGGTCCACCCGCCTCCTCTTCCTCGCCTCGTCGGCTGCCCTGCTCCCCTGGGCTGGGAGGCCAGGCTGCTCAGCCTTGCCTGAATCCTGGCTGCCCACCTCTGGGGTGCCTGCCCCAAGGCCGCACCCCTCCAGGTTCAGAACAATCTTCTCCACCTCCGCAGCGCTTGGGGAGCCCGGCTCACGCCGGCTCAGCTCCAGCTTCCTCTTCTTGCCCTCCTTGGGGCTCATGGGCTCCAGCCCGTCCTCCCTGTGGCCCTCAGCCTCCTCTCCTGGGCTCCTCTCCAGGGTTCCCGTGTCCTGCGACTCCACGCTTGGCAGTCGGGGGCCCTCGGTCACTGGATCCTCATCCCACCCTGTCCCACAGGTCCGGCCGCTAGCCTCGTGGGGGGGCTCCCCAGGGTTCTGCAGCCCCTCTGCCTGCCCAGGGTCGGGCTGGGGTGGGGAGCTGGGTCGGAACTTCTGCAGCTTGTCGTGGGGCCCCCAGACGAATTTGCAGCGGGGCCGGAAGTGCTCCCAGGCGAAGTGCACCAGTTGGCGGCGCTGGCGGCGGCAGCGCACAGCAAACACAAAGTAGTCCAGGGCACTCTGCCGCACACCCGGCAGCTCGCGTCGCACCAGCGTCTCTTCCAGGAAGAAGCGTGCCAGTGGTGCCTGGTAGTGTTGCAGACCCAGCTCACCCAGCGACTTGAGGATGCGTGTGATGCGCAGGTTGTTGTGGCCATGCCTGTGGGGTCGGGTGCAGGGTCAGGGGTGGGTCAGGTACGTGGTCGCCCAGCCCTTCTGCCAGGCCTGCCCTTGTCTTCCCACTGGGCTCCCCTCATCCTCCAAAGCCTCCATACCCTGGCTGCTGTCCAGTCCCAGTCCCTGTCTCCAAAGAAGGACTCCCCCATACCCGAGAACATGGCCAGTGGGTCCTAGATGTGTGGGTGGGATTATGTCGCCTGGAGGGGGCCATCCTCCTGTAGGGCAGAGCTGGCTGGAGGGGCCACAGGGCCCTCCAGGGCGCAGGGCCCAGCACAGGGCCTCAGCTCCCTGCAAGGTGGCAGTGCCGCCTGCAGAGTGGCCGTGCCCTGCTTGGCCTGACACCCCCAGGCACCAGAATAGTTTTCTTTAAATCCTCAGACCCTGAGGCAGGGCCGACCCCATGCTGCAGGCTGGAGGGAGATGCTCAGAGCCTCGCTGGACTCCCCTGACCTGCCTGAAACCCTGCGTCGCCTAATCCCTTGTGATGGGGTGGCACAGAGGCTGGGCCTCACCAGTTTAGGTTCTGAAAGCGCTCCTGGTAGTTCTGTGCCCGGCACACAGTGCCAGTGTCCTGGTCCACCAACTGGATGCCATAGAAGCCCAGCATGAGCTTGTAGGCCCGGATGAGGCGCTCCTGGATCTCCTGGGAGCTCTTAAACGCCTGGAAGAGACCCGTGGGGTGATCAGGCGGCCATAGGAATTGCTCCTGGGGTGCGGGGGTGGCCCTGCAGACACAGAGCCACTGATACCTCCCCCAGTCCCAGCTCACTCAGAGGCCTGACTCAGGCTTTGGAGCAAAATGACAAGCGACATGTCTACGTGTCTCCCTCTTGCCTGGGGCCTCAGGCCGAAGGCCGCTGCTCTGCCCAGGACATCCTCAGCCCACCATCGTAAAGCAACTCCTCTAGAGACCCACTCTGCACACTGAGAGGCACATTTCTCAGCCCACCAAGCCCCGCCCATCCCTCAGGGGTGGCCCAAACCAGGAGGGACAAAGGCAGGTCCCACCACTGCAGTCTACAGCCTGCACACTGGACTCATTGCTGACAGATGGCAAACCCGAGTGACAGGTGGGGCCTCTGTCCTGGCTTTCCCATCTGGAGGCAGACAGCCTCCACGTGCCTGGCAGAGGCAAAGGCTACCTGGGAGGTAAGGTCATGGACCTGGAGGCACTTCTGGCCTTCTGCATCCAGCAGCCCCTGAGTGGGCACCAGACACCTGGTCAGGCACAGCCCACTGGCAGGGTGGTTTTCCTAGGGCTCTTCCCCAACCACAGCTGGATGATACTGACCTCGACCTCCTGGAGTGTGAGGGGCTTGGCATGCCAGTTCACTCCCGGCTCCCGCAGAGGAAACAGCCTGCAGTGAAGAGACACCTGGGCATGAGGGGCCATGCTGGGTGGCATGGGCAGTGCCCCACCCTCTCTGGGCTCCCAGCTCAACTCTAGGAGGGGCTGGCAGGGCCTCCCTTGAGTCAACAGTGAAGGAGAGCTCAGATGGACATGTGAGGGCTCAGGACAGGAGGCTGAGGTGTGCTATGGCCTGCAGGATGCGGATGGTGACTCAGTGGCCGGGTTGACAGCAGCCGTCCAGCCTGGCAGAAGAGGCTCCCTGAGCATGGTCCCCAGAGTGGCATGCCGGGCCTCACTGCATCGTGGGCCTCCATGGCAACAGAATGAGGACCGAGGAGCAGGGCAGACATGGTCCAGCCCCAGTGCCCCTCGGGGCACCCAGGCTACACCCTCCACAGGCAGGGCCTGCCCTCTTCTCCTTGGTGCAGCCCCTGTCAGTCCTGTCTCTCACCTTTTGGCTTGCAGCGAAGAGGTTGTTTAGAACTAAGAGCCCAGGCAGGGACAGGTCAGCATTTTCCTTGGTGGCCACTGGAGTGCCCAGTGATGCTCTGCCCTGTGTTGTATAGCCACCAACTTCCAGGAAAGCTGGGCATGCTCAGGCCACATGAGGAGCAGCATGGACGAGGCTCCTGCCGGGGAGGGCCTGCTCCCTCCTTCCCCCACTCCTCCCTGCTCCTTCCCTACCCCTTCCCCCTCCTGTCAGGCTCACCACTGGATGTAGGAGTGATTGTCCTCAAGGACGTCATAGTTGTCCCTCCAGTTCTGAAGAATGTCCTCAATGAAACAGCCTAGGTGCATCAGGGGACAAGTCAGCTGTGGAAGCCACCCTGATGGCACCAGAGCTGGGACAGAGCACTGCCCAAGGTTCCAAAGCCCCTGCCCACCCAGGTTTCTTGAGGTTCCTCAGGGTCCTAGGCCCGGCAGGGCTCCCCTCTGATGTGTAACCCACCCACTCTGGGACTGGCCCTTGCCCCTCTGCAGCCTGCATACTGGACTCTCACTGCTGACAGACAGCAAACCCGAGTTTCAGCCCGAAAGACCCCCTGCAGAAGAACCCAGGTCCCAGCCCCACACACCTGTCAGTGCAGAAGGGGGCCTCGCTGCTACCCCAAAGCACAGCCTGTCATCCAGGAACTCTGTCCTCAAGCAAAGCCCCCAGGTGACCCCAGACCCACAGGCCTAGGGCAGGTGGGCAGAGTTTCTCAAGGACCAGACAGAAAGCACCCTGGGCTTCGTGACCCTCGCCACCCACCAGCCTGTTTCACATAGCAACATGGAAGCCACCACAGACACATGCAGATGTGGATGGGTAGGCTGGCCTGGCCCTCAGTAAGTTGGAAACCCAACTTACTGACGTTGAACTTCTAACTTGGTACACTTTTCATGTCACAAAATCCTGTCTACTTTAATTTTCCCAGTCACTTAAATGTGTAAAATCCATTCCTAGCCCTGAAGTTTACAAGTTGCTTTGTGAGACAGCGAGATCCCAGTGGCTTCCACAGGGACCAGGTGCCAGAAAGCCTCCACCGACTCCTCCCTGGCCTATGCAGACCAGGACCTCCAGGTATGCACTGAGATGTGGGTGCCCTGGGCCCTTGTGGCTGCCTCCAGGAGTGCTGCAGGGCCACGTGAGAGCTGTGGCCCTGCAGCGGGCATATCCCATCCAGGGCCCAGGGGACAGGCAGCCAGGTGCTTGGCATGTACCGTTGGGCAGGAAGCGGATCTCGTTCCTGTAGAAGCTCAGGTTTGGCATATCACCATTGTAGTCTCGTTCCACCAGGTCCTGAAGAGCCAGAGAGGGGACAGTGGGGTCCTCAGGCTGCCTGGGACCCTCACAAATGCCTTCTGGGGAGAGCATCAGACAACCTACAGACCTCCTGAGTCAGCTTGAGGCCAAGAGCCCAGCTTGGCTGCTCCCTCTGTAATAGGGCCAGCTCAGAGAACAGAAGTGCCTTGGACCTCAGGAGCCAATTCAGAGGTAAGCAGGGCCTTGGACCTCTGAGGCCAGGCTCAGGGGCAGCTGGACCTTGGATCTCAGGGGCCAGGCTCAGGGACAGCAGGACCTCTGACCCCAGGGGCCAGGCTCAGGACAGCAGGGCCTCTGACTCCAGGGGCCACCTTCTCCTCCTCACCAGCAAGGCCAGGGCTGGGAGAGCCCTCCCTCCATGCTCCAGAGGTGGCACAGAGGTTGCCTGACATTCACAGGTGCAGAGGACAATGCTGAGGATACCACCTGAAGAGGTGGCTGTGAGAGGCTGACATTGTGGGTGTGGGGCAGGTGGGAGGCTCATGTGGAGACCCCACACACCTGCGTCACAAGCCTGGTGCTGCTGCCCTACATTCCAGGCTAGGTGCTGAGGTTCAGAGAGATGGGGCATGGCCCTGTGAGCAGGGAAGTCAGGATCCGGTTCACACGGCACCTCCTGTGCCCTCTACTAACCACGTGCAGGGACAGCAGCACCTTTGGTGCCCCACATCCCGGGGGACCTGGCAGCCCCAGGCTGGGTTTGTCTCAGAAGGGGGTGACGGGTAGGCTCTGTGTCTCCAGGTGGGCTGCTGAAGCACCATGGGGGCTTTGGAGCACTGTGGGGGCCGTGGGTACATACATACCGGGTAGCTGTGCCGGTACCTGCGCATGTCCCGCATAGCTCGCCAGTTTCGGATCCCTGTCATCCTGGACTGGGGAGAGAAGAGACAGGATCAGAGCCCCATGCAAGTCGTTTCTCACAGGCCCCACCCCAGTGAGGGTCTAAGCCTGGGCCAGCTGTCAATGAGCTGGCTTCAAAGGGCCAGGGCTTTTGAGGTTCTGCCCACCAATTCTTTCATACTGGCTCTTTTTGGGGAGTCAGGCCTGCCCCTCTACCCAGCCCTCCAGAGACTTCCAGTCTTCACCTCACGGTGGAGGACACTGTGCGCACTCCCAGGGGCATGGCCCTCCACACCTGGTACCCAGTTCCCAGCTTTGTCGCCTCCTCCCAGGTGTCTAGCCACCTTGCTCTGACCTTGGTCCCCTTCCATCCCTCAGAGCCCCCCATGGTCCCTTCTCCTTGCACTGAGCTCTAACTTATCACTTGGCTTTGCATCCCTGGGGCACTGGCCTCACCAACTACAGCCCCATGAGGGAACCCAGGCACCTCTGGCAGCATCTGATGCATGAATAACTGAGGCCCAGGGAGTCGGCCCCTTTCCTGCCTGGTCCCCACCCCTCCCTGCCTGGCCAGATGGCCACCACGAGGTCAGACCCTGCATGCCCCACCTCCAGCCCTGCCTGAGAACAGCTTCTCAGCAGGATGTCAGGTCCCTAGCCCTTCAGCACCCAGCTCTGCAGGCCAGGCCCCAGATTTAGGGAGGACCAGAGGTGACTGGCAGCGGGGATGCTACAGAAACAGCCCTGGGCCCCCTTGTCACAATTGTGGGGGCACAGTAAAGTAGATCTGCTGGAGGAGGGACCTGGGCATGACATGATGACATGAGAGGACAGCTTGCACCTAGGACCCTGGGGGAGTGCTGGAAGTGGGGTCAGGAAGCCTGGCCAGCTGCTGTGTTCCAGATCTGATCCGGGCTCCCACTGGCATCTGAAGTTGCTATTGTCCAATTCTAGCCAGGGCCATGGGTGAGGTTCCCTCTCGCCCAGTCGAGGACAGAGAACAGAATCGAAACTGAGCAGAAGTGGCCCCACCCCCACTGGTTCCTACTTCCTCCCAGGTTAGTTTCAGGGAAGGGTTCCGACTGGCCGTGCATAGGCAGCCCACAGGTGCACACATGACACTGCCCAGGACAAAGAGACACAGCCTCGCTAGGATCCAGTGTGGGGAAGCTGGAGAGGTGAGGAGGATGGGGTGAGGCACGGGGCTTGGGGACAGAAACTGTAGCAGGAGGCAGAAGGGAAGAGGTCAGAGGTGGCAAGTGCCTTAATATCAAGGCTCTGAGCACTGCTGCAGGAGTGGGGTCTGAGGGACTATGTGGGGACAGCACCCTCCATCAGAGCCTGCCTGAGGGCACACCACCCTAAGGGAGCAGGGCCAGGTTCCGCCCTTGTCTCCAGGTCTGGGACCCTGACTCCTGCCTGGCTTGCCCCTGTCCCACACATTGCAGGTGTGCCAAGGAGAGGACAGCGCTGACCTTTTTGGTAGGCTCAGGGCCCCTCAGGTCACTCACTGACCCCCCGGGGCCCCTCAGGTCACTCCCTGACCCCCCCCCACACCAAGAGATACCCCAAAAGTAGCGTCCCCTGCCCTGGGGCCCTCCAGGGGACTACAGCCGGAATCCAAGCCGCCTTCAGGTCCCCACATCACTTGAAACCCCAGCTGGAGGGAGGCTGGTTGTTCAGAGCCCAGCAGCCAGCAAGGAGCCTTTGGCAACAAAGTAACCCCTGGCGACAAGTACCCATGCCCGGTGGTAACAAAAATAACCTGCGCTGAGGCGCGGGCGCCTGCTCCTACTCACAGGTCACAGGGCTCCACACAGCCCGGGCCAGGGTGAGGGGAGGGACCGCAGGTGGCCCGGGCGGTGTGTCCAGAGGCCCAGACTGGGATCCTTTGGGGAACCGCCGCGGGGCAGGCGCAGGCTGTGACTGAGGGAGGTCAGGGTGGGCCAAGGCCTCCCTGGAGGAATGTCACCCACACGCGACACGGTCCCGGGGACTCGGACCTGACGTCACCAACGCACGGGTTCGACGTCACCGGCGTGGACACCGGACCGGGACCGCCCGCCGCCCCCGCACGGCCCGCCGCCCCGCACTTCCTGGAGGCTCAGCGGCTGAGCAGCGGACAGCCGGACTCGGCGAGTCTCGTCTGCACCCAGGGAGGGGCCCCACCTGGAGCGCGCTGGGCCGCGCCGCCCGCGGCTCCTCCGCGTCCTCGTCCTCGTCCTCCACGTCCCCCGCGCTGACGACCTCGCCATCCCCGCCATCCTCGTCCTCGTCGTCCTCCTCCCAGGTGGAGTCGCAGTCTAGGTCGTCCATGCTCGGGCAGCGGTGGGACCCGCGCTGGAGGCGGAAGCGAAGGGAACGCGGAGGAAACGCGGGGGCGGGAGGGGGCGGGGCGCGCGGGGGGCGGGACTGGAAGAGAAGCGGCTCCGGCCCCGCCCGTGTCCGCGCGCCGGAGGCTGAGCCTGCGGGTATACGCCCGACCAAGAGTCCCTCCCTCAACGTCCCCCTCGGAGGATGTGGGCCCCAGACGTCCCCGGGGACGACCGCCTGGAGAAAGCCACCCACTGAGGCGCCCCAAGATGTGCGGCAGGCGCCCGGAGAATCCCCCACCTCGTGATGCCTGCGGGAGCATTATCCTTGGGAGGATGTACCCCCAGAGTGTCCCCCAGTGTCCGACACCCAGGATGTTCCCCTGGAGGTCTGACTCCCCAGGATGCCCACCCTAGAAGATCCCCGGCCCCAGGATGTCCCCAAAGGAAGGCCCCTGAGAATCACTCCCTGAACGTCTCCCAAGAGAGTGCTTCCCAGGAGATAAGTCCCAGGATACCACTGAGGGAGACCTGTCTCCCAACCCCAAATCCAAGAATTGTTCTTCCCCCAGAGGATGTCCCCACCGAATGTCCCAGACACCCGGGTGTCAACACGGCTTCTTTCCCTGTGCTCAGGGGAGTCCCCGGCTTCCTGCTGGCTGCGTTGGGGGTGCCCTCAGCTCCTGGGGGCTGCTGGCAGGCCCCTGCCCCCACAGGCAGCCACAGCATGACAGTGTGCTTTCTCAAAGCCATCAGGGCGTCTCCAGCATGCTGTCTTATGTAACACAGTGTGGTCACCTGTGCCATATTCTGTCAGTTCTGCTCTGAAAGGGACAGGGAGACAGGGCCACACAGTCTTGACCCCAGGGGGCAGATGTGATAAGGGTCACCCTGGTGACCTCTCCAGGTCAGCAGCTGCTTTATGTATGCACATTGACTTCGGGCAACTGAAAGTCACTTTCAGCCACAGTTTCTTAGCAACTGCGGGTCCCTTGCTTGACTTCAGCCTTGGACATTGGCAGGCAGATACATGTGCTCCAGCTGAGTCAGAAGGAAAATGGGGAGTGACTGGGCACAGTGACTTACACCTGTCATCCCAGCACTTTGGTAGGCCAAGGTGAGAGAATTGCCTGAGTCCAGGGGTTTGAAACTAGCCTGGGCAAGTTGGTGAGACCTCATCTCTACAATAAATCAAAAAATTAGTTGGGTGTGGTGGCCCGCATCTGTAGTTCCAGCAGCTTGGAAGGCTGAGGCAGGAAGATGGCCTGAGCCCAGCAGGTCAAGGCTGCAGTGGCCCTGAGTGTGTCAGTGCACACCAGCCTGGGCAACAGTAAACCTCTGACTCAAAAAATAAAAAAAATAAAATAAAATGGGGAGTGACCATCCCAGGCAAACCCTTCTTCTGTAACTATTATACCAGTTTGCTTCAAAAAATATATAGGTAAAAGCCCAGTCTGGATTTTAGATTTGGCCACAAGGACAGCTTCTAGAAGTTGTCTCTGGGGTGGGGGCAAGGTGGGGAGGCAGGGTAGCCCCAAGGGACACTGCTAGCCCTGCAGGCAGCCTCCTCACCTGTGCCAGGACTGGGCACTCCCTGTGTGTGTGCCAGGGACAGCCTTGAACAGGGTAGCCTTGCAGTCATGGCCACCAGCCCAGCTGAAGGACTCCTGGGTGCTGGCTCCTCATCCTCACTGGTCTGCCCATCTCCCCTGGCTGGAACCTGTGTCCACATGTTCTCACTCCCTAGCAGGACAGTGGCCTTGTCTGAGCACAATGGCCAGGGCAGGTTTCCTGGAATGTGAGTGAGGCGCCCAGCCTCATCAGATAGTTGAGAGCCAGGACCTGGTCATGATGTCAGGGTAGTCGGGGGCCTCTGAGAGGTGCTTGGCGGTCGTCCAGGGTTTGGGCAATCTGAGAGGCTTGGGTGCATGGATTGCCCCTCTCCTGCCCCAGAACACGAACAAGCATGCTGAGTGCCCCAGCTCAAGAACTGTAGAATGATGTTCCTAAAAAGAACTTTTTAAAAAGATGATGCCAATGTCTGTTTCATGTGTTGCCACACCAAGCGCCCCTTAAGCTGTCTTTGTGTGGTTGTGCATGTACAGAGCTCATCTCAAGTGTTTATCATCTACAAGTGCAATCCTGCTGCTAGGACCAGCCATGACCCAGGCTCTGTGCGGGGGCACTGCTTCTCATAGCGAGCTGTGTCTGCTGTCCAGTGATGGCCAGTGTGGGCCAGGGTCCCCTGAGTGATACCCAATGTGGCTAGCATTTGATGCTGAGGCTGGAGAAGGGACTGGAGGGACCACACATGCATACACAGAGGAAGGGCCGGTGTGAAGTGCCCAGGGGGAGCACTGCTCATGGCCGAGGGACCAGCAGTCTGCTTGGCGGAGGGCGTCAGGTTAGACCTGGCTTCATGTCGCAGGTGAGAACAGCTGCAGCCATATTTGGCCCAACACACCCTGTTGATAGGCTGAAAGCCACATGTTGGCATCTCTGGGGGAGTGTGACCTGGACGGGCTGCTCCCCCATTTCTCCTGGAGTGCAACAAAATGTTAAAATAATTGAGATGAGGCAGATTTGTTAGCTAGGCAGATTCTGAGGTCTCCAAAGATGGGGGTTTAGAACCACAGGCCTGGGAGAGGAGTGCCTTCCTGGCCCCCCACAGGGTCACTTGCTCCCTGATTCCTTGTTGTTCTGGGCTCCCTATGGGCCAGGCCTCCCTCATGGGCCATGACTTCAGGGTGGGACCCGGACAGAGCCCTGATTGAGGCTGGCCTCATAGAAGACACATGGGGACCCCTGAGCAGGGAGATCCCACCCTTCCCTGGCTGCTGTGATTGGATAGTAGTGGTCCCCTAGAGACCTCACCGCAGTTGGAGAAGAAACACCAGCCTGAGTCCCATCCCTGGCTCTGTTTGGGATCTGCTCTGTGGCTGGATACAACTGATGAGGCTGCAGATTCGTCCAGGATCTGCAGGAAGGGGACCCCTAGAGTTTCCCTGGCAGCTGGTTTAACCCAGGAGTGCAGATTGGGCCATCCTGTTCCCAAAGTGACAGTAGACTCAGTGAAGCCAGCCTGGAACCCAGTGGGCGACCCTTCCTGCCCTGAACCTGTCCTCTGCCTCCTTGGTTGGTACCTTGAGATCAGTGTTACCATGAGGGACTCCACAGATGGCCAGATCCATTCCCAGGGGAAGGCTCCCCTGGCATAGAGGAATTCAGTACCATGGGCAAGACGCAGAGGCAGGGGTGGTCAGAACAGAGCGCAGCTTCTTGTGGTTCCCTGGAACGGCTGGGCCTCCCCTGGTGAGCCCCACTGTGGCAGCCTCACCTCACAGATGCAGAGTGGATGCCACGGCCGCTCAGCCTCTGCTCCCAGTGCTGCCATTTGAAGTGCTATAGTCAATAGAGTACACACTCTGCATCCCTCCTGCTTTGCTTATACATTGTATCAAGTGATGTTAACACATCACTTAAGTGTAAGCTTTAGTTACAAATCTTGGAACAATAGGGCTTCCTATGGAAGGAAAGTTAACTTATTTTGATGTCAAAATCACACAACCCCAGCTTAATTTTTTTTGTGCTTTAATATTCCACAGTTGAGCGAAAGCCAATCCCAGTCAGGGTGGGGCCTCTTGCTGGCCCTCCGCACCATCTCCGGGTCTGCTACTGGATCATACAAAAATAACCGCTACAAATTCTGTGTCTGGCATATAAAAACTGAGCAAAAAGGGCCTCAGTCATCAGTAGCTTAAAGCAAAACATCTCAGAAAAAAATACAACACGGGGTTAACTTCTGCAGTATTTTTTCATATAAAATACTAGTAAAATAGGCTTCTTAAAAATTAAATAGAGAAACGCCCACCACATATATACATCTTTACAGTACGAGAAAAGGAAGCCACGGATCCAGTTCCTAGTTCCCCGGTGGGGAGGGAGGCCATGGGTGTGGCCCAGGAGCCAGGAAGGCCACGTCCTCCTCATATCAGTCAGTGCAGAGGCTCACAGAGGGTACCAGGAGGGGCTGGGTGGCAAAGAGGAAGAGCGGCCCTTGCGAGGACAGAGGCAGGTGTGCTTATTGCTTGTGGATCCAGTGGCTCCAGGTCCTCGCCCGTCCACACAGCCAGGACCCCACACGTAGCGCGGAACCACCTCAGGAGGCTTGGGTGGCTCCAGGGACTGCAGACCATGGCCTTGGAGCCCTGGACATATCTCTGCAAGCAGCCACGTCTGCCAGGAGCCTGAGACAGGCAGTGTGGGCTTGGCCTTGGACGACATCACTGTGGATGGAGGGGAGGTTCTTGGACCCAGACTGACTGCCCCTCAGTGACTGCGCCCTGTCCTTCAAGGTGCTGCTGGGTGGTGGCTGGGGAGCCTAAGTCCGGCGCCGCTTGGCAGCACTGGGGCTGGAGGGGTTGCTATTGGCGGTCAGGACCTTGTCGGTGACGCGGCTGCGCTTCCGCTTGTCCGCCCCCTCTTTGCTTCCCAAGTCTGAGGAGTTCTTCTCTTTGTCTTTGCTGGATTTTTCTGCTGCTTTTCCCAAACTCCCTGAAGAGGAAAACACTGAAAAAGAAAAAACCATTTGGCTGAAAACAGAAGCTCCAGGATCTCCTGTGTCCTCCTAGAGCTGCTACGACCTGTGCTCACACTTGGCTCTGGACCCAGAGGACCTCTGAGTGGGCCTGCGCCTGATGCCTGGAGAGGACCCGGGTTCCCACATGTGGTCATGATGTTGCATGCATGCCCTATCCTCCAGTGCAGACCTGCCAGCTCCCTGCATCCTCTGCTCCATGGGGACCCCACAGGATCTGCCCTGGGCCGACATGGCTGGTGCTCTCTGAGTCTGCCCTCCCATCCCCCTGACCATGCTGTGTACACATGCCCTGACGGCCCAGGCAGCACACTCACTGTCATCAGCCCCACTGTGGGGGTCCACGTCCTCCTTCATCTCCTCTTTCATCTCCTCCTCGATAATCACCTTTCCTGTGGGGAGAGGCTGATGGTCACCACACACCCGCAGTGTGGCCGGTGCTGGGCTCGGCAGGCCCATGCTTGTTGCTCACAGGCCCAGCATCTGCCCAGACACAGATTGTGAAGAGTCCTCTCTGGCCTGGGGGCTCCCAACACCCTACAGCAAGCAGGGGCTGGGATCATTGCAGACCTTGAAGCTCCCAGAGGCCCAGGGCCTTCACCCTCACTGCAGCCCTTGGTCCAGGCCTGATGTGGCTGGTCTTACCTTCTCGAACCTCCTGAATGATCTCTTCTGGAAGGACAAAGTTCCGCTCTGGATTCGGGAACGGAAGGATCTCAGACTCATGCTGATGTTAGACAGAAAGTTTTATTTTTTAAGAAACAAGAAGAAAACGAGGTTTCAGTGAGTCGCTAGAGATGTGTGACAGGTGATGCAGGGGCGGCCAACAGGCTCTTATTAGCAAGGTCTGCTACGCGGGGCTTTCCAGATACCCTTGGGGAGGGCACAGCAAGGTGATGCAGTGCACAGAGTCATGCCCAGGAAGAACAGTGGGGCCAGCGTCACTGAGGAGGAAAGGTAGGGCTGGCCCTGCCCACAAACATGAGAAGCCATTCGCCCACCACTGCCGGCGTCCTCACTGTGAGGGTGCTCTCACCATGAGGGCCAGAGGACAGTGACAGCTCCCATGTGCTGCTGGTTCCTATTCATGTGGCAGGAACCCATGGACACTGAGGGCACTGCCCAGGAATGCCACATGCACGGAAGGTGGGGAGAGGGCAGCAAGGCCACTGAGGGCCAGCTAGGGTTCTGCCTGTCCTGCAGGTGACACCGATCAGAGGGAAGGATGAGCTAGCTGGTGGGAGGGTCCTGGGCCAGGAGGCAGGTCCAGGAGATGGGGCTTCCCTGGGCATTCGGGGGTGGCATGACCCCAGCCCAGTCCACACTGTACTCATTAAGCCCTCCTGGTTGTGGGCCAGTCTCTTGGGTGGGTCCAGGGACTCCATGTTTTGTAAGGTCTGGGTGACTGTGGCATTAGCCACACAGAGGTGCCGTGGTCCAGAGGTGGTGACAGCCTCCTGGTGTTACAGCCCTTTCTGGACACAGGCCATTGTAGGAATAAGGGCCACCGTCCTGGGGCTGAAGGCCCTGGTGGTTTCCTGTGACTCCCTGAGTGTCATACATGAGCCCAGCACCTGGGTGCCATAAAACATTTCAGGTCTCAGAGCTGTCTGTCTGCCCAAAAAATGAACACAGTGCCACCTTGATGTCTCCAAATCCTGGTGTGGGATGTATCTGGAGACCAAGTGTCCCTGGCTCCCACAAAAGCCACCAAACTCGCCTTTGCTGACTCAGATAAAGGCACCCTCTGCCTAATGCACTCGTGGGCCTCCACAACCTTGAACACCAACAATGGCCTAGGGCTCCTCCCCCCACCAGTCACAGTGAATGCTCCTTCTGGGTCTCTCAGCTCCTCAGCTGAAGGAGGCTCCCTGGAGGGGCAGCCTGCCACTGGTTCGGGGTATCTGTCATCACACTCGTGGAGCCCCCTTGCTTGAGGAGTGCCCCCTGAGATATCACGCTCCCCAAGGCCCCCAGGAGGCATGAGGGCAGGCTGGGACTCCTGTGCCCCCACTGGCCCCCAGCAGGGGAGGGCAGCCCAGCTCACCAGTGCCTGCATGTCATACATAGTGCTCAGGTGGTCCCAGATGACCTTGGATGGCACTTGCCGCCCAATGTTCTGGCTGAACTTGTCCCGGATACAAATCATGTGGAAGTGTCGGTTCACACCTGGGGGAGGAAGGCCAGCTTGTGGGAAGAGGCAAGGCAGGAAGGAGAGGTGGGGAAAGGAGAGATGGGGGTGGGTAGGAGATGGGGGAACAGCAGTCAGCCTGAGGAATGAAGGGGAAGGGTAGGCATGGAGGGAGGGGAGGGGGTAGGAGGGCAAGAGGCACTATGGGGGCGAACTGGGGTGTCCAGTGGGTGAGGAGCGTGGGGTGGGGGTGCTATGGGGGCAGGGGTGTTTGCAGAGGCGGGGGTGTGTTGGGAGGGATCTACGGGGCATGGGAAGGGGCAGGGGTGGGGAAGATGGGCAGGAGGGCTGAGGCGCTGCGAGAGTCGGCTGGGGTGGCAATATGCACAGAGGAGGGGTTGGGGGCGGTGTGGGAGAGTGGGGCACGTGAGAGAGGAAGGGTGTCAAAGAAGGCCCGGGTGTGTTGGGGTACCACGGAGGACCGCATGTGCTGTGGGTGTGTCACGGGGGGGGTCGGCGGGAGTGTGTGGGAGGGAGCAGAGGTCACACAGGGACTGGTGTCGCTGGGGCGGGTGTTTCACGGGGGGGTGTCCAGGCCCCGCCCCGCCCCCGCCGTGCGGCCGCGCTCACCGACGGGCTTGTGGCCCAGCATGGCGTGGAAGAGGCACACCTCCACCTCGGGGCTCCACACCACTGTCTCCTCCGCCGGGCTGGTGGCCGCCTCCCCCGGGCCCTTGTCGCCCGCTGCGCCCCCGCCGCCCAGCTCGGCCTCTCCCATGGCCGGCCCGGCCCAGCGATGAGCCCCGGCGGGAGTAGACAGCCGCGGTCCACGCAGGCGCACTCAAACGGGCTCGCGCTCGGGCTCCGCGCAGGCGCACTCGGGCGGTCTCGCGCTCGGGTTCCGCGCAGGCGCACTCGAGCGGGCTCGCGCTCCGGCTCCGCGCAGGCGTACTCGGGCGGGCTCGCGCTCCGCTCACGCGCCGGCAAAGGCTCCGCAGAGGGCGCGGTGCTGCGCACGCCCTCGGCGCCCCCTGGCGGCCGGGCTCCGCAGTGCAGTACAATCGAGGGCGACTCTACTCCGCCCTGTGGGCCTCGCACATGGGCACATAAAATGCCATTTGTAAAAGTGCAATAAAAAAGAGGACATTGCATCTAAATAAAATGTGTGCTTCAGAGGACCGCATCAGAAATGAAAAGACAGCCTACAGAATAGGAGAAAATATACGAATCGTGTATCTGATAAGGAACATTTACCTGGAATGCAGAAATACCGTTTACAGCTCAATAGTAAGACAAACAATACAATATAAAACGGCAAAAAGTTTGAATACACATTTCTTTAAAGATGATATACAGAGGATCACTGAGTGCGTGAAAAGAGTCCTTAGGGAATGCAAGTCAAAGTTACAGGGAGACTCCCCCACCAGCCTGGCTGGAGTCAAAGGTCAGACGCGAAGGTGCCGGGGGCCAGAGGCTGGGGAGGGAGGCTGTGAAAGCGCCGCTGCCTTGAAGGATGACCAGATACTTCATTAATGACTCAATAGTGGCCCATGACCCACACCTCCACGGGTACGGATCTACCACATGAAAACTCAACTGGCACTGATGCTCACAGCTGCCCAGTTCATAAAGTCAGAAGACGGACACACGGGGCTGGAGGCCTGCACTGTGGTCTCTCCATGCAGGGACCAGCACACAGGAGGGCGACACAGGCAGCACCACGAAGGAGTCACAGAATCCAGACACACAAAATACAGTGTACGAATCCACTGATTTGAAACATCCAACAAGCGGCAAAGCTGCAGAAATATAAAGTAGATTTGTGGTTACCAGCTGGGGGAGGCGGGGCTGGGGAGTGGTGCTGTTGGGAACTGGGTTTCCCTCTCAGGTGATGAAAATGCTCGGAATTAGATTGTGGCCAGTGTTGCACCATTCCGAATAAAACCTTACAGAACTGTGCACTTTTAAAACATATTAGATTCGTGGACCTCACTATGTTGCCCTTGAACTCCTGGCCTCAGGTGATACTCCAGCCTCTGACTCCCAAAACACTGGTATTACAGGCCTGAACAACCAGAGCTGTGCACTTTAAATGGGTCAGTTGTGTGGTACATAAGTTATATCTCAATAGAGCCGTTAAGAGGAAAAAAGCAAAACAGACGTTCCTGCGGGCCTGGGGCTCTAACCAGCCTTGGCTGCTCTTCCCGATGCAGCCTGGGCGCGGGACGGAGGGGCTCACGCCTGCGCTGTAAGTCCGGCGCCTCCTGGGCACAGGGGAAAGGGATTCGGGTCCTGAGGCCTTGGCCGCCAGCCTCCCAGGGGTGGCGGGGCCCCTTGGGGTCAACGCGGGACCGCGCCGTCTGGGCATCCGGCGAGTGTCCACAGCTGTTCTCTGCCCAGGCCCACCGCGGGGCGGAGCTGACGAGTGAGGAAGGCCTAGACCTGGGCGGAGGCGTAGCCTGGACGGGAGCGGGGACCGAGCGGCGCCAAGGCCAGGGTAGGGGCGGAGCCTGGGCGAGGCCAAGAAATGGGCGGAGGGCGGAGCCAGGGGCTGGGCGGGACCGGGGACTGAGCTGGGTCAGGACCCGGGCAGGAGTGGAGTATGGGTGGGGCGGGGCTGGGGACTGTGCTGGGGCGGAGCCTGTACGAGACCAGGACATGGGTGGGGGCGGAGCCAGGGCCGGGCGGGACCGGGGACTGAGCTGGGCCAAGGTTTGGGCAGAAGCTGAGCCTGGGCGGGGTCAGGACATGGACGGGGGCGGAGTCTGGGTGGAGACTGAGCTGGGCCAAGGCCTGGCCGGGCGGGGCCGGAGACTGAAGGGAGGCCGGTCCTTGACTCCGGAGTGTGGAGTCTGGCTGGCGCTGGCTGGGGCCGAAGCGGGGCGGGGCAGCTGGCCGGACCATAGTTCAATGAAGAGCTCAAGGCGGCATTGAATCAAGACCGCCGCGACTGTCAGCTCCATCCCCCCGCACCCTTCATGTGGGTCTCTCCTTGCCCCCTCCCTTCAGGCCACGCCCGGCACTGGGCCTCTGACACCTGTACCCGCTGCTTCCCTGCAGATGTAGACTCCGGGGTCAGCCTTCCAGGTACCCTTCCTGGAGCTTCCACCTCCCAGCTGTGACCGGGCAAGGCTCTGAGCCTCTTTGGGATTTAGTGTTGTACTCTATGCGAGGGTGGACAACAGCCCATTCCTCTGGGTAGGGTCGGTTGTCCCCACTGGCTGGAGCTGGCCCTGGGGAGTGCTGCCCCTTGATGCAGGCTCTGGTCAGCCCACCTGCTGGTCTTTGGAGTGGACTCAGAGCTGGTTCACTGTCAGCTTCCCCATCTGTGAAGGGGGTGTGGGTGAAACCCAAACCCACAGTGCTCTGGTGGAGACATGGCCCAGGGACATTGGTAGGGTGCTCAGGGCCACCCTCTGTCACATGGAGCCACGATGTGGTTGACATTCTGACTCCCAGCTGTGCCTGTGCACCTGCCTCTGCTGTGGCCACAGGTGGGACTCACCTCAACCCGTTTCTTGAGGCAGAGGAGGGTCCAGTCCACAACCACTTAGCACAGCCAGTGCCTGGCAGACAGCAGTTCTTGCCATGTTCATCTCCATATTGTTCCATGGACATCCTGGGGTTCCTGTACTCCCCATCCCTGCCAGATAAGACTCTACTCCTTCAGTCTGGACCACCTTCCCTGATGCCTGGCAGGGCGGCCTTGACCCCTCTCTGCTTCTTTTGTGGTGCCAGCTTCCTCTGCCCTGGCTGGGGGTTCCCTGTGCCTGTGCTTGCTTTCCCCAAGCTCTGGAAGCTCCTGGAGGCTGGGCTGGTCCTCTCTGTGCTCCTAGCATGCCCACCTTATGACTGCAGCGTGGGCTGGTCCTCTCTGTGCTCCTGGCATACACACCTTATGACTGCAGTGCCAGCACCACAGTGTACCAGCAACTGCGGGCCATGGACACCTGACTCCTTTCCTTGCAGAGAAATGTGGAAGGTGTGTGAGCCCCGGACTCAACATGGACAGGCTGGACAATTTGGGCAGAAGCAGACCCATGTCTCCATTTTTTTTTTTTTTTAAATTTGAAGTCTCCAGGAGCCTCCTCACCAGGAGTGTGGGGAGCAGACTGCTGGCATGGGCTCACACCAGGTGTCAGGATGGGGCTGGGCATGGTGGTCAACTGTGGGTCCTATCTGCTGCCCAGTGACTTGACTGACCCCCAGTTTTTACACATACGACACAGCTGGAGCTGGACACAGGCAGGAATGAGGAATCTGGGTCCCATGAGGAGGTGGGGCTTCTGGGCAGGTCTTCCAGGCCACACTGAGTGCTGGATGACTGGCGTGAGCTGCCAAGCCCAGCCTGGCAGGGATGTGTGGAGGCTGTGGTCAGGCACATCTTTGTGTGTTCACAGGCCCTGGCTGTGCTGTCCTCCCCTCTGGCTGAGTCTCTGGGACAGAGTGGAATCTACTGTGCCATGGCTGGCCTCACCCATCTGCCACTCACGCCTGAGGCCTCAGGT
The DNA here is from genome assembly GCA_027257055.1 of Cephalopachus bancanus. Taxonomy (NCBI): domain Eukaryota; kingdom Metazoa; phylum Chordata; class Mammalia; order Primates; family Tarsiidae; genus Cephalopachus; species Cephalopachus bancanus. The sequence goes on from JAPVLO010000007.1 coordinate 4,101,169, forward strand.
GCGGGAGCAGGGGCTCAGCCCGTGGAGCTGAGAGACTGGCTGTGGGCCCTGTACACCATGACCCCTGCTCTGCCGTGGTCCATCCCTCTGGGCCTCTTCCAGATATCTGGGCTGGGGGTCTTGAAGGGGAGGTGCCAGGGACTGCACGGCCGCCAGCTAGGGTCGGGGGGTTCCGAGTTGATGCCTCTGAGTCTTGCCTCTTCCTGCTCCAGGTCCGGTGTCCTTCCTGGCTCAGAGCCAGGTGGGAGAGGGTCACCTGATTAACACTTTATATCCCACCGTCTGCTTCCTTCCTGTTTGGGGAAAACAAATGTGACTAAGATTCCAGTCTAATTATTTCCCTTCTCACCAAAACCTGTGATCTCAGAGAAATAGAAGTTGGAGGCCAGGTGCGGTGGCCCACACCTGTTGTCCCAGCACTTTGGGAGGCTGAGGTGGGAGGATGATTAAGCCTAGGAATTTAAGACCAGCCTGGGCAACTTGATGAGAAATTAAAACAAAAAATTAAAAAATTAGCTGAGTGTGGTGGCACGTGCTGTAGTCCTTGCTACTTGGGGGACTGAGTTGAGAGGATCGCCAGAGCTCAGGAGGCTGCGGTGAACTGTGATTGTACCACTGCACTCCAGGCTGGGCAACCCAGTCATCCCCCCACCAAAAAAAGTAGCCGGGTTTCAGGGAACGCACTGATGGAGGCCACCAGGTGGGGAGCATCCCCAGGCCTGACCACTGAGGCTTGCAGCCCATGCATCACACCTGTAGGGGGCGTGTTCCACCCACTGTTTGCACCCGCATCATGGCTCTGTTTCTGAAATCTGCCTGCAGGGAAGGCATTTATGTTTCTTGGAACCTGGCCCACCCTGCGGGGCTACTCTCGGCCTCTGAAAAGAAAGTCCAGTTCTTCATGGGGCTGGGGCAGATGAAGATGCTCTGATGACCAAAGGCAGACTGGATATGGCTCTGGGGTGGGCTCCCTACATGCCCACAGCACCTGCCTGGCACTGTTGTTGTCCCTGCCATGTCACCTGCAAGGCTGACCATGGGCTGGAGCCACTAGGAGGCTGCAGAAGCTGGCTTGGCTGCGGTCACTGTGCCTGGCTGCAGGGCTCCTGGCTCCTTTAGGGGGGTCACCAGATTTAACACATGGAAATACCAAGTGCTGCCTGGACATACTTATGCTGTAGTTAGTCACTGTCCACTGGAAGTGCAAGCCAGGCTGGATACCCAGTGCTTCTTGGCCACCCTCCTCCAGCTGCCTGAACTCACTCCTGGGCAGCAGTGCAACTTGGTGGAAACATGGGGCCCACCTGGGCTCACCGCTGCCTGCACTTGAGCCTCCTGAGTGAGAGCCATGGTGGCTCTGTCACTGCTGGGTGTGCATTAGGACTTGCAGAGGGTGGAGAGACTCAGCCGTGGTGGCCCAGGGGAGCCTGGGGCCCTGGCTCTCCAGACGCTACTTTTGTGGGTGCAGAAGATTCCTAGGGTGCATGAGAAGCGATATCACCACCCTGCCTCGATGGACGGTCCTTCTGTGTACTAGTGCTGTGAGGAGCCTTCAAACCACAGGAGGTTTCCCGTGGACAGGTTTTCAGGAATCACCTTCTCTGGGGGGAATCAGAACTGAGGGCAGTGGAGGGGGCCTGAGGTCTGAGGGAGGGCATTCTGCTGCAGCAAGAGCTGCTCTCAGGCCTGGTATACTGGGTGGCAGACGGGGCTCCAGGCTATCATCTGAAAGAGGCTCCTGGTTCCTGCCTGGATGGATCTCCTGGGCTCCCACCTGGATGGGGCTCCTGGGTTCCCGCCTGAATGGGGCTCCCAGGCTCCTGCCTGGATAGGACTCCCGGCTCTCCCCTGGACAGGGCTCCTGGGCTCTCTCCTGGATGGGATTCCTGGGCTCCTTTCTGAATGGGGCTCCAGATTCTTGCCTGGATGGGGCTCCCAGGCTGTCTCCTAAACAGGGCTCCAGCTTCTCTCCTGGACAGGACTTCTGACTCTCTCCTAGATGGGGCTCCCAGGCTCAAGAGGCTGGAGCTCTGCTGATGTCAGCGTTGAAGGCTTCTCCCTGGCTGACTCAAGCTGACTCCAGTGGTGTCTGGGTCCACGGAGGTTGCCTCCCTGGATATACTTCAAGATGGGGGTGTTTGCATGGTCAACTGGTGGCCAGAGTCACATTCTGTTTTACTCATTGTCCTCCCTCCTTGGATCCCTGGGAAGCCTGGGTCTTATGACTTTCACACGTCACAGGGTGTGGGACAGCTTCACGTGCCACAGGAGAGGCCTGGGTTACTATCTGGCTTGGCTGTCACACCAGGCTCAAGAGGTGAATTTATTTTATTTATTTATTTTTGAGTTCGAGTTTCACTCTGTTGCCCAGGCTAGAGTGCAGTGGTGCTCTCACAGCCACCGCAACCTCAGCATGCTGGGCTCAGGCGATTCTTCTGCTTCAGCCTTCCAATAGCTGGAATAGCCTTCCGATAGCATGTGCCACCATGCCCGGCTAATTTTTGATTTATTGCAGAGATGAGGTCTCATCAAGTTGCCCAGGCTGGTCTCTAACCCCTGAACTCAGGCAGTCCTCTCGCCTTGGCCTCCCAAAGTGCTGGGATTATAGGCTTGAGCCACCTTTTTATTTTAAAAAGGTGGAAACTTTCCCTGTTAATTCAGCTTCCAAAGGTCAGCTCTGCTCTCTTCGTGTACCTGCAACAAGAGGAAGTTGTCCTTCGGGTTAGTGTGGGAGTGACCAGTGTTATCTTTGTAAAAGGGAGCACTGCTTCTTATGGCAGGACTTCTAAAGTGAAGTCTCTTCCACCCTGGCACGACCCCTGAGCTGGACTCTGGCATGTTGACTTTGGATGGGATTTCTGCCCATTGTTGGGAGGGAAACATGGGGTTTTGAGGGCTGACCCTGCGGGTGCAAACCACAGCTCACAAGGACAGCACGGAAGGGGACAGGGAAGTGTCAGCCAGACCCAGTGAGTGCTTAGCAGGACTGAGGCAAAGGGTGATGTCTCACCTCCTGGTGACATTTCAGAAGCTGGAGACAACAAGAAAAGGCACAATGGTTCCCAGAAGGGATCTGAGTCCCAAACGTCCCAGGAGCCAGTGACAGCTGGCCTTCATCAGCGACTTGGCTGGCTTGAGATACGGTCCAAGGAAACCAGCTGAACCCATGAAGCACAGGTCCAGTCCACGTCTTCATGTGTCAGGACCATGTGTCCACCAGGCAAGGCATCCATGTCATCCAAGGCACACCTTAGTCATGTCAACTGCAGGAAGGCTGCCATGCAGGATGCAAAGATGCAAAGACAAGAGGAAGAACAAAAGTTGGAAGTAAGAACAACACCGGCTCAGCAGGCTCCTGCCTATGTGAAGGACTGAGGACATAACTGTATCTCCTGTCCTGGGCCATCATAGCACATGGCCTTCCAGGGATGTTTATGTCATTCCAACATTTGCATGCTATTCATTATCCTCACCTGGTTGGAATCACCCTGTAGATGACCATTGTGAGTGCGACACTCTGAGTGTGACATTGTGGCCATTGTGAGTGTGGGGGGTGGGTGTCTGTGAGTGAGGCCATTGTGAGTGAGGCAGGTGACAGAGTCTTCAGGACTGAAGTCTATGAGATAATACCACGGGAGGAGGGATGGGGGCATGGACCCTGGAGGGCATGGCCTGGAGTGCTGGGGTAGGAGTAGGGGGGAGGGGCAGGGGCAGGGGTACACTTACCCTGGAAGACATGGGCAGGAGTGCTGGGGGAGGGACAGAGGGTGTGGGCAGGAGTGGGGGGGTGGGGGGCACACTTACTCTGGAGGGTGTGGGCAGGAGTGTTAGTCCAGAGGCCATGGGGGAGGGGCAACCCTATGGAGCAAGGTCTCCTGTTTAAATGAATTTCCCAAACTGCTCCTTGAAATGGGGTTGTTTTCATTTCACTCCAAGCCCTCAGGATTCATAGATGGAGGGTGGTCATGGGGGAGTCACAGCTGGCCCCTCTTCCTTGGCCCCCACCCTCAGGGACCACAGGGCCTCCTAGGAGCATTTAGATGTCCGCCAGGGCTGTGTGGACATGGACAAGGCCCTCATGCTGAGGCTTTGGGGGCCTGACATTTTCATAGTAAAAAGCCGAAGAATGTAAATCCCTGTCTCTGTGCTGGTGAAAACTATGACGAAAACTGAACACGTGATCATGCTCAGGTATGAAGACTTGCTCGGATCCAGCACCAGCCCTGCTGGAAAGTGGCCATCCCAGCCCCCCTGCTGGCTGTGCTGTGACACTCTCCCTTGCAGCCTGGGTCCCATCTAACCCCCTGATTAAAAAGCCAGATGAGAGCCTGCCCTCTCCCGCCCCCCACCCTCCCCATCGACAGAACATGAGGTGAGGGGTCCCATCCCAACCCTGTGAATGTGCCGTACTTAGCTGGTGTTTGCCAGGTACCCATGTCGTACCTGGCATCCTCCTCACGTGGAGGGCCCTGAAGGGTGAGTTCACTTGGACATCAGTGAGGAGAGTCACTCCAGGAGGGTCACTCCTGTTCTGTGTTTGGCTTTCAGGCAGTTGACACCCAGATGTAGCCTCTGCTGATGCCACCGGGCATTGGTGGGTGAGTACCCCCTCCCCGCCCTCCAGGACTCCTCTGTGGTGTGTCCATCTTGTCTCCGGAGGGCCCTGGGGGTACAGAGCTTAGAAATCCCCATTGTCCCTGTGTGTAGACACTCTGCATCAGCCGTCTCACCTTCACCTGCTCCCTGGTCACTTTCCAAACATAATCTGCCCCCAGGGCCTTGCTGGGGCTCCATCTACCCCAGGGTCCCCCTCCTGGGACTCAGAGGAGGAGCACTGGCCAGGGGACAGTGCAGGCTATGGGTGTCACAGCAGCAGCTGTGGCACATTTTAAATGCTGTGAGTGGTCTTTGCAGTTGGCTGGAGTGGACAGGGGATGGTGGCAGGAGGGCAAGCCCAGAGCTATTTGGGGACCTGGGCTGTTGTGTGGACTCAGGCTCTGTCGAGTGAGTTGGTAGGGAGCAGGACTGGGCTGACCCAGGCGTGACCCTGCAGGAGGCTGCAGGAGCCTGTGCCCAGTGCAAGGGGCCCTGGCCTGTCAGGACAGGATGAGGGACAGCAGGAATATGTCCGAATTTGTCTAACCAGCCTCTGGTTAAAGGACTCTGGGCTGTCTTGGCTTTAGTGACCCCAGACATGCTGCCCTGGGCACTGTGGGGGCCACAGCTCAGGAGCTGATGGCTGTGATCTTGCCCATGTTTCACAAGTGGGGCAGTGCTACACTGACCGTGAGCGAGAGTCAGTGTCCTTGAGTGCATTTCTGTAATTTCTCCCTGATACAAAACAACAACAATCCCAAACTCAGACAGGTAGAGTCAGGCAGGGGCCTTCTTCCTTGCAAATCTGCCATTCTTCCTGAATTCCAGGCCTTGATCTCAGGTAACAGCTTTGGCTTGAGGTGAGGGTGGAGGAAATTCTAGCCAGATGGTGGCATTGGAGGAAGTGGGCCCACCCATCCGTATACCCACCTGTCATCCATCCATCCACCCACAGATCCATCCATCCATCCATCCATTCATCCATTCACTCACCCACCCATGCCCGTTCATCCATCCATCCATTCATCTGCCATAATCCTTCCAACCACCCACTCATCAACCATGCATTCAACTAACAGACATTTTCCAGGTGCCACTCTTTATGTACCGGGTCTCGAGGAGGGGACACATATGATTCCTCATGTCTGGAGCAGGGAGACAGCAGATAAGAGAACAGGTTTACACCGGTTGTGGAGAACAGCAGAGCAGCAGAGGGGTGGACCGGATTGTGTCTGCTGCGGTAAGCTGCCCACGCCCGAGGCTGCTGGTGCTCCCTCCATGTGTGAAAGGCACTCCTCTTTCTGCATGTCTGAGGGCTCCTTCTCTCCCTTTGAACCACTGCGTCCCATCCACCCCGATGGCGTCCCTCCCTGTGGTGCTGCGGTGAGCAGGGTTCAGTACGCCTCCTGTTCTTGACCATTTAGAACTTTGTTTCCCACAAGAATCGAGGCTTATTTCCTCCTAAAGCCCTCTCTTCTCTTCCTCCTGCCCTTGGGGTGTGGCTCTGGGTGCGCAGGGCCTGCTGCTCCCCTCTCTGGATGGCTACTTCTGTGGGTCTGGGGCTCCAGCCTGGCCAAGTCAGCAGCTGCGAAGGAGGGGAGGAATCTGACCTCACAGCACCGGCACACAGGCCAAGCCGGACGCTGGGCCAAGGCATTTGCTTTGTGATTTTCTTTTTCTTTTTTTCTGAGGGTGGAGTGCGGTGGTGTGAACATAGCTAACTAAAGCCTCAAACTCTTGGCCTCAAGTGAGCCACCTGATCCAGTCTCCCAAAGCACTGGGATTACAGGCATGAGCCATGGTGCCCATTACCTTTATGATTTCTGACACAGGCTTTCAGGACTCAGGATCCTGGCACATCTACCCAAGAGCCTGTACATCTTAGCACCTGGAACAGTCCCTTGCAGAGCAAACCCTTCTCCTGGGCTGGAGGAAGAAGTGTACCCAGAACATTCACCCATCTGAGCACAAACTTTCTGGCCACTTGGGGGTGGAGGCCTCTCCTTCCCCCAACTCAGCTCCAGGATGAGGCAGGGGACAGCCTGTGGAGCACTGGAATCAGGCAGCCTGCAGGGCCGGCTGCCCCTGGCTTGCGAATGGTCTCACCCTGTGTATATACACTGTGGGTGCTGCAACTTTGCTGTGTCTTGGAGAGCTTAACTCAGGGCTGAAGAATGGAGTTATCCCCACCATGTGTGCATACAAGCTTGCAGGCAAATGTGAAAGGATGGTTGATACAAAACTTTCTTAATGGCAAAGATTCAAAATAACTTGCATTTCCGTCAGTGGGATCCCGGCCACTTGTAGCAAAGTCATGCCGGGATACTGTGTCAGCTTCCTGCTATGTAACTAATTGCAATCAATGGAGTGGCTTAAAACAAAACCCATATACCATTTTTGAGACAATCTCACTATGTCACCCAGGCTGGTCTCCAACTCCTGGCTTCAAGCGATCCTCCCACCTTGGCCTCCCAAAGCACTGAGATTCTAAGCATGAGCCACAGTGTCCACCACAATGCTCAGTTTTAATCTCATATCTGTGGGTGGGAGGCCCTGGCAGGCTCATTTGGTTTCTCAGCCTCTCAAGGCTGAGACCGAGGTTCAGCCAGCTGGGTTCCTGGGAGGCACTGGGATGAATCTGCTTTCTGCTGACTCAGGCTGTTGTCAGAGTCCAGGCCCCTCAATTGGGGACTGGGGTCCAGCGTTCTTGCTGACAGTTGGCTGGAGACTGCTGCCCTCTTGGGCTCCCAGTCCCTTCCGCCACCTTCCAGATCTGGGATTAGAGGCATAAACTATCGCACCAGACTAAAAATGATATATTTAAAAAAAAAAAACACAAAAAATAAGATGAGACCTAGATCAGGTCCAGGTTGTGGCTCGTGCGGAAGTTTTTAGACTGGGAAGCTACTTTGGCCTGTGGCCAATGGAAGGTCATTGAAGGTCACTGTGAGCTCCACCTCCAGAGGACCTAAGCACTGCCTGGATTGGCCGAGGCACATCTGTGACGATTGCTACTTAAATCACGTGTGAGGCTGGATGGGAGGTGGCACCAGCTGGTCTCCTTGCCTCTGTGGAGAGGTGGACGGGTATTTGTGGCTGTGCCTAGGCATGTGCAGAGAGGCAGTGAGCCGGTGATTGGGTCTGCCCTTCTCATGAGTGTTGGTACCTTGGGGTGTGGCACATCCTGTCTCCATGTCACCTGCACTCCTCTCTGACAAAGTCAGTGGCAAGCAATGCAGCAGCCGTGGGCTGTTAGCAGGCCATGCATGGGTGCAGGGTGGCACACCCAGGTCCGCCCTTGTCCTTCTCAGTCACACAAGCTGGAGTGACTCGTGGGTGTCAGGGAGACAGAATTAAAACCCACATCTCTTGCCATCCTGAAACTCTCCATGGAGGCGAAGAGCAAGAAGCCAGCTCTGCTGTGTCCCAGCAGTTGGGAATTGGCCGGGACAGAAGGAAGTTCCTGCACAGCCAAGCAGATGTGCCCACCAAGCACGTTCTCACCACAGACAGCGGCTCGTCCTCGAGTGAGCAGCTTGACGGCGCCATGTGTCACACAGACCCGCTCTCATCCACCTGCAGGCTGAGGGGCCATCTGTGTCAGATTGGCTTTATTCAGAGGAAAACTACAACCCTTGTTTCTTTACAGCAGGAGGTGGCCTTGGAGCCATGTGTCTGCCAGAGCCAAGCTCCTGCCACCCACGGGTCAGGGGACAGGCGCTGTCTCCCTGGCCCTTGCATGCCACAGAGGTGCCAGAAGGACATTCCTGGCTTGTACCCAGGCAGGAGGCTCATTCAGCTTTTAAAAGATTTACACACATTTAGGCTGGGTGTGGTGGCTCATGCCTATAATCCCAGTACCTTGAGAGACTGAGGTGGGAGGATCCCTTGGGGGCAGGGGTTTGAGATCAGCCTGACAACAGAATGAGACTTTGTCTCTGCCAAAAAAAAAAAAAAAAATAGCCAGGAGTGGTGGTGCTCCTGTTTGTAGTCCCAACTACTTGGGAGGCTGAGGTGGGAGGATCACCTGAGCCCAGGAGGTTGAGGCTGCAGTGAGCTATGATTGCAGCTTGGGCAATAGAGTGAGGCCGCCAACTCTAAAAAATAAAAGTAAAAAAGATTTATATACATTCAGAAGTACAAAGAAAGAGACCACAATTACACGTTTTCTGAAGTAAAAGATGAAAGAAAAGGGGAGTTTCTTTTCCTTTTTGCATGAGGGAAAATGTTCTGTTTTCTTTTTTGACTTGTATTTACCCTTACAGGGGCCAGTGGTGAGCTGTCCAGATGCTATTCAGATGCCCTGTTGCAGCATCAACCAACTTGTGTCAAGCACACAGGGTGGGCACCTGCCAGGAGGTGGATGCCAAGAGTGTGGTATGGGCCTGGTGCTGGGTCCTGGCCCTGCCATGGCTGCTGGCTGGGTGATCCTGTCCAAAGTGCCTGATGTGGCCTGTAATCCTAGCATTTGTGGAGGCTGAGATGGGAGGATCTCTGAGGCCAGGAGTTGGAGACCAGCCAAGATGCCTGTGCTGGGCACCCTCTTGCTTCTTTGCCACGGTGCAGGATGGATCAGCCATGGGCCCTCTGGCTGGCCCTCTCCTGCTTGCTGCCCTGGGGCACCACTTGTCCCCAGCGCCCCTTCCCATGGGCAGCATTGCAAGACCCTGTCTCTACCAAAAAGAAAATGAAAAATATTAATCAACAATCCTTAGTTTCCCACCTGTGAAACAGCCATGCTGCCAGTTCCTTCCTTGGGGGTTGTTGCAGGGACATAGTTGCACTAGGCTGGCGAGCTCAGGGAGTGTCAGCTGCCATCCAGTGTGGCTGTGGGTGGGGCCCAGTACCAATCCTCCTACTTACTGAAGGGTTAGGGTGCTGCGCAGAGGGGAGCTGGCCGGGTGGGGCCTGAGCCAGCTTTGGGAGCACCAGAATACCAGGTATGGCCAGGGCCCCCAGGGTGGGCCAGGGACCTGACAGAGGAGGGGCTCAGGGCTGTCCATCTGCTGCAATCACCCTCATGTGGTGACCTGGTGGGACCAAGGCATCCTGGTGGCAGGCGCCAATGGACCACTAGAGTACCTGCCTCTCATGACCTCGGTGCCCGAGGAAGTTGGGGGGAGCCTCTGGTTGGAGTCAAGCACGGGGAGGTTGGGATCGCAGGGTGGTGGGTAATGTCCATGCCGCATTTCCCTGACCTGGCTTTGGTTTTTTCTCTCGCTGCGCCTGCCCGGGCCTGGGCGACAGGCTGCTGGGGGACCCGGCCTCCCTTGAGGCTCTCCTCATCTGTGAATGGGGACAGTCTCACAGGGCTGCCAGGGGCAGGGGTCAACAGCCAGACAAATGCAGGCTCCCAGGTGGCTTCCTGGACTCCCTGATGTGGGGTCCAAGACCAGAGAGAGGTACCCATGGCCTCCCACCCAGAGCTCCTCCATCTGAGGCTTCCACCCTGGCGTGGTGTACACAGTAGGTGCTCATTAAATGTATATTGAGAGATTGAAACACAAATGCAGACTGGCAGAGTGGACTGTGGGGACAGTCAGGGGCCATGTCAGGCATGGGGGTGTGGGGAGAGGGGCCTGGGGCAGGGGTCATACCGTCTCCTCGGGCAGGCCTGGGTCCACACCAAGAGATGAGGGGCAAGTCCATGCCGTCAGACAGGCTGGGCCATGCCATGGGGCAGGAGGCAAGTCCACGCCATCAGATGGGCTGAGCCATGCTGTGGGGTAGGAGGCAGTGTTCTCGCTGCGCTGGTTGGGGGCGGCTCTGTGGCTGATCGGCCTTTCCACAACCTGGGACATGCTGCCGTCTGATGTAGATGAATGGCTGGGTGGGGAGGAGGAGCCTGACTGCTGGGCACAAGAAACTGGGTTATTAACTGGGTGTCCTCAAGGGTCATCTGGATCCAGAGGAGTGATTGATGTGGGCGAGCAGAGCCAGTAATGTCACATGCACGCTGAATTGGCTCCCAGGGGATCCCAGGTCCCGCGGGCCTGGTGGGCTGATTCCAGGGACAGATGTGGCTACTGGGGGGCTGCATCATACTGTCACCCCTGCAAACAGGCCCGGGAGTTTAGAATAAGACCCTGTCTCTTCTGCCCCACCTCCCACCTGTTCCCTCCTTCCTGTCCCTGCTGGCCTCACCTGGACTGTATCCAGTGACTGTTCGAGAGGTGAGGGGAGGGGGACACATCCTGCCCTCCCTTAAGGACACCACTGAAGAGCTGTGCTTGCCCAGCTTCTGAAGTCAGTGAGCTTGTGCAGGTACCACTGCAGCCCTGCACCTCCCTCTGCCGCCTCCTCCCACCACCCCCTTCTTGGTGGGCTGTGGGCACTGACTTCCAGCCCCCAAGGTGACCTCCTGACAGCAGATGGCTAGGATCTGCACTCACCAGGCCTGTGTCCTGCGACCTGTGTCCTGCAGCCAAGATGCCCGTGCTGGGCACCCTCTTGCCCCTTTGCCATGGCGCAGGATGGATCAGCCATGGGCCCTCTGGCCGACCCTCTCCTGCTTGCTGCCCTGGGGTACCACTTGTCCCCAGTGCCCCTTCCTCTGGCCACCCAGGACAGGTGCATGGGATGGAGGGGGCAGAAAAGGCCAGCCTTGTGCCTCAGTGGCCCCCAGGTGCCCACCCTGCAACGGGGCTTTGGGTGCAAGAAGGATAATTTGGAAGTCAGGGAGACACCAGCAGGAGAGTAAGGGGGTGACAGGAAGAGGAGGGTGGCCAAGGATGAAGCCAGGAGGATGCTCCTCAGACAGGGGCCACTGTGGACAACTGGAGCCACCCCTGAGGGGCCCCAGAGCGCCTCCCTCTTTCAGAAGAGTCCTGCTCTCTAGGCCTCTTTCCCAGACTTTGGGCAAATACCACTTCCTCCAGGGAGCCTCCTCTATCTTCCTGTCCTCCCTCCCCTCCCTTGGGACTTGCCAACGGCCCACTGCTACCTGGCACCTGAAAGGGACAGTCCAGGCTTGGTGCTGGGTGTTGGCGTGTGGGTCCTTGTTCTCACATTCTTGTTCTCACGACTTCCCACACCGTAGCAGTCGCCTGGTGTTTTTGTCTCTTCTAGGTCTTGAGGGTCAGTGCTTATTATTCAGGAGATAATACAGGAAGGAGAGAGCAGGGGAGGGAGGGGAGCTCATACAGTTGTGACTAGTGTCCCTGCTGGGGCAAATGGTGGTCCACAGCCCTTAAGTGACTCCCCTGGCAGGGAGAGGTTGGGGACATGTCTGCCTCCTGACCATGGATGGACAAAGGGCAAGGGTGCTCGGGGGTCAGTTGCCCAGTGTGTTCAGGAAGAGGGTCCAGGGCAGAGTCTCCGGTGCCATCAGTGTCCCTCCTCTGGCAGTCATCCTCGGGCTGTGCCTATGGCATGGAGGTCTGGCCATGGGCAACCCAGGGTCCTGACCCTCCTGAAAGGCCCTGGCACTGGGGACCATGATGAGCCCTCGAGTTGCATGGCTCTTGGGGTGGGGACCTGTAAGAGGGGAGGCAGGTGCTCTCTGGGGAGTCCCTGACCTCCACTCTGCCAGTTTTGGATGCAGTCACTGACCCAAGGTCCTGGTGCCCACTGTGAGCAATGCCTGCCCCTTCTCTGTGCTCAGCTCCCAACCCACTTCACCTGGCTACAGACCGGCCCTCTCTGCCATCTGTCAGGGTGGCAGGGGCTAAGCTGAGGGGTCTTGCTTTGGGCCCCAGGGAGCCGGCTTGGGCATCAGGCCTGGTTGGGGCTTCCTGAGACCCCTACGGTCTTGTGCATCACCTGGTCAGGTGTGTGCATGGGAGTGCCTGTGTGTGGTATGAGCATCATGTATTACATGTGTGCGTGTGTGCATATACATAGGTGTGTGTGCTGGGAGAGCTCTCTCACCACGTGAGCAGGAGGTGGCAGCCTCACCAGAGTTCGGGTTGGCTCCCTCCCTTTCTGCCCCTCGCTGACTGTGCTGACGGCCCCCTGTGTCCCCCGCCGTTTCCACCCGCTTGGAGCATTCCTTTCATAAATTCAGCCTGGGCATGGTTTCCATGGTGTTCTGATAAAAGCTGGGATTCCGAACATAATTGCAGGGGGAGAGGGGAGGGGCCTTGGTGCACAGGAAGCCCAGGCTTGGCTGCGCCTGCTTTTCTACCGTCAAAGGTGTTTGAACTGCGTGGAGTGTGCTCTGTGCTGCCCTGTTGCCTAATGATGGTAGTAGGCTGGTGCTGTCTTCCCTGGGGGTCTGTGGCCAGTGAAGTCCCCTTCAGTCCATGTACTGGAATGTGGGTTGAGCTCAGTGGATCTGCAGGAGTGCTGACCAAGACTGGCTTCACAGGAAAGGCCGTTGAGGTGCCCCCGAACTCACACTCCACGACAGGCCTGGATCCCATGGTAACAGCTAAATTCCCTCCATGTTCTTGTCTATGTCCACCACCTCTCAGATGAGGAGTCCAGGTCCCCAGTACTTGGAGTGGACAGGATTGAGAACCTTCCCTGCAGAGTTCAGGTGCGGTGGAGACTCTCAACTTCCTCCCTGAGCCCGTCAGAGGGGTGACTGGGGCAGCTTGCGGGGAGTCAGGCCCCCAGGAGCACAGATCAGAGAGGTGAATGAATGAATGGATGGAAGGGTGGAGAAGGTATGACCCTCACACCCTGAGCATCTGATTCCCCTGGAGAAGTCGTCAGAGGCATATGCTGGGCCCTCACGCTTCTGACAGCACCAATGGGGCTGGGCCTGGGATGCTGAACAGTACCAGGCTGCCTGGTGGTCTCGGTGCTTGCCACACTCTGACTGCCCAGGCCATGCAGGTGGGAGGGCAGAGGAGTCTGGAATAGGGGTCTCCTGCTCGTCCCCTAGAGGGCAGCATTTTGACTGTCCACAAGGGCCTGCTTCTCTCTGCCCTAGGGGTTGGGGCTGGGCTGGGGGCCGGGGGACTGTGGGACCGGTTGACCCAGCTATGGGTGACAAAGGCAGAGGGGTGAATAGAAGAGGGGATGGGGGCCACCTTCAACTCAGGAGATACCTCCTGTGGGGTGTCCCCCCATGGTGGGTTGTCATGCCTGGGGGTGTCCTCCCTGGAGGCGTCCTCCTCTGGGGTATCATCCCTGGGGTGTCCTTCCCTGGGGTGTCCTCCCAGGGTGTCCTCTCTGAGGAGTCTTCTCTGGGGTGTCCTTCGTGGGGGTGTCCTCCTGGGGATACCTCCCTGGGGGTGTCCTCCCTGAAGGTGTACTCTCCTGGGATGTCCTCCCTGGGGTGTCCTCCCTGAAGGTGTCCTTCTTGGGGGTGTTCTTCCCAGGAGTGTCCTCTCTGGGTGTCCTTCCCGGGAAGTCCTCCCCTGGGGTGTCCTTCCCACAGGTGTTTTCTCTGGGAGTGTCCTCCTCTGGGGTATCCTCCTTGGGTGTGTCCTCCCTGGGAGTGTTCTCCCTGGAGGTTCATTCTCCTGAGGTGTCCTCTCTGAGGTGACCTCCCCTGGTGTGTCCTTCCTGAAGGTGTCCTTCCTGGGGTGCCCTCCTTGAGGGTGTCCTCCCCTGGGGTATCCTCCCTGTGGTGTCCTCCTGGGGATGTCATCCCTGGAGGAGTTCTCTCCAGAGGTGTCCTACCCTGGGGTGTCCTTCCCAGGGGTGTCCTCCCCAGGAGTGTCCTCCTCTGGGGTGTCCTCCCTGGGGGTGTCCTCCTTGGGGGTGTCCTCCCCAAGGGTATCCTCTCTGAGGTGTCATCCCCTGGGATGTCCTCCCAGGGGTGTCCTCCCTGGGGATATCTCTTTGTGCATGTCTTCTCTGGGGTGTCCTCCCTGGGGTGTCCTCCCTGGGAGTGTTCTCCCTTGGGGAGTCTTCCTTGGGGATATCTCTTTGGGCGTGTCCTCCCTGGGGGTGTCCCCCCTGGGGTGTCCTCCCTGGAGATGTCTCTCTGGAGTTATCTCCCTGGGCTGCCCTCTCCTGGGGTGTTCCTCTGGAGTGTCCTTCCTGGAGTATCCTCTCTGGGGAGTCCTCCCCGGCATCCTCTCTGGAGGTGTCCTCTCTGGGGTATCCTCCCTGAGGTGTCCTCCCCTGGGATATCCTCCCTGGAGGTTCTTCTCTGGGATGTCCTCCCTGGGGGTATCTCCCGGGGATGTCCTCCCTGGCAGTGTCCTCTCTAGGGGTGTCCTCCCCTAGTGTGTCCTCCCTGCAGGTATCCTCCCCTGGGTGTCCTCACCTGAGGTGTCCTTCCTGGTGTGTCCTCCCTGGAGGTGTCCTTCCTGGGGTTGTCCTTTCCAGGGGTGTCTTCTCGAGAGGTGTCCTCTCTGAGTGTGTCCTCCTGGGGGTGTCCTCCCCTGGGTGTCCTCTTTGGGGTGTCCTCCCCTGTTGAGGTGTCCTCTGTGGAGGTGTCCCTTTATGAAAGCATCCCCTGTGAAGGTGTTCCTGTGGAGGTGTCCCTGGTAGGATTGTCCTCCCCTGTGGAGGTGTCTCCTGTGAAGGTGTCCTCCGGGATGTGCCCTGTCCTCCTTCCTGCTGGAGCTGGATCCCAGGGGCATAGGAGTGGATGATCTTGGCCTCCAGCTGTTCCAAGGCTGCCGTATGTATGGCCACCAATGCCACTGGATGTGTATGTTGACATGATGATGCATCTCCCATCCCCAGGACCACATATTCCCTCTGGTCCCCACCCTGTCCCTGTCCCTTCTACCCCACTTTCCTTCCTCCTGGGTGAGATCCCAGAACCCCTGGAGAGGCAGAGCTGCAGGGTTGGGGCAGCAACCCTGGGCTGGGTCACATGGAGAACAGGGTGTGGGAGGGCAGGAGACAGCAGACAGGGAGGCCAGGAGAGGGGAGACAGGGGCTGCAGGTGGACAGAGGTAGTGGGGAAGGGTGGGGGTTGTGGGTGTAGGGCAGGTGGGTGAAGGGTGTGAAGGAGCGGTGAGGAGAAGGGGGAGGGTGATGGGGAGGAGCTCTGGGCTGCAGTGCACAGCCTGGAAGGTGGCACCGGAGGCTGTCCTCACTCCCTCAGCCCCCCACTCCCTTGACCTCCTCACTCCATCAGCCTCCTGATCCTAGCCTTGGGGCTACCTCTGTTGAGGCACTATTATGACTCAGAAAGAGATGAGTCTGTCAGGCTAGAAGGGGCCTCCCCAGAGACCCTGTGGCCTCTTTTGGTCAGGCCTCCTCTACAGAGGTGGGTGTGTCCTTTGGCTAAGGTGTGGGGGTGTCTGTCACCAGGAGATGCAGTAGTCACGAACACTTGAGCACGAGTGAGGACAGGCTGATGGGAGCTGATGGGGCATGGCAGGACCCCACTAGGTTGGGTTCATGGCTTGTCTCCCTCATACTCACCCATCCCCACCCGGCCCGAGGGAAGGGGCCCCGAGACCCCCACGCACAGAAACAGCACAGAAAAATCCAAGCATGCCATGGATGGCTGTTGCCATGGAGGGTGAAAGGGACCCCCTTCAAGAGTGATCCCTGCCACAAGTACCCCGGGGCCAGAGTAGGTTCCTGAACACAGGGCCTCAAGCCCCCACCCCTCTGCCACCTGCACTCAGTCCTTCCACCAGCCCTCGAGGCCCTCAAGCTCCAACCTGTCTCCGAGTCCCCTACTGCTCTGAGCCCCTCATGTCCGGGGAGCCCCTCACTCCTGCAGGCTCTGTCTCCCACTGGCCTCCACCTCCAGTCAGCCTTCCTGGACTGTTCTGGCCTAAGCAAGTGTGCCTAAGCCTGACCTCCAAGGGTGAGCCTGGAAGCTGGTGAGAAATGGATCCCAGGGCTCCCAGAGACTCGCCTTTCACAAGCCTTCAAGGAGCCACCAGAAGGAGCCAGAGCCGCCAACCAGGCACTGCCTGAGGGCCCCAGGCTCAGTGGGGAGTGCCTGACATGGTGGGTGCTGGGAATCTGCATTTTTAAAGCTCCCTCACTGGTCTGGACTCCAGGGCTGTTCCTTCCTACCCATCTCCCCAGCCAACTCTGCAGTTGGGGTGCAGACGCCCTGGGGACAGGGTCCTGCCAGGGTGCCTTCTGGCTCCTCTGTGGCCTTCATGGGCTGGGCACAAGCTAGGGCCACAGAACCAGTAGCCGGGCCACTGTGGGCCTCCACGGGGCCACTGTGGGTCTTGATGGGGCCACGGGCCTCCTGAGCTGACTGGGGACCATGGAAGTCGGAGCTGAACGACCATGGGACCCTGTCCCCCCTTACTGAGCAGCCTTGGTGCCCAGTTCACAGATCAGGACACTGAGTCTCAGGGATTGGCTGGGACTCACCTGCACAGTATCTCGGCCATCACCAGGCCCTGCCCTGAGGGCCCCCAGAGCCACAATGGGCCTTTGGCCTCTTTGAAGACCAGGGTGGGTGGACAGGACATGAGCAGAGGGGTCCTCGCCCCCTACCTTTGGGAGTCGTGACCAAACCTCAGGCCCAGTGCAGTGCTGGCTACTGTGCCTGAATGAATGAATGAATGAATGAATGAGTGAGCTGACGAACAGGTGGGCACATGCAGCCCCTCAACACAAAAGTTCAAGTCCAGGGGCCTGCGATCTCCTTTATTGACAGATATGGGGGTTTGGTTCTCATCGATACAGGCGGTGGGGGTGGGGCGGGCAGGGCTGTCACAGGGACCCATTCCGTGTGCGGCCACTGTGCTCCCAGCACATGGGGCTCCCACAGGCACATCATGACTTGGCTGAAAGCTAACGACATTGAGTGGTGTCAGGGATGTTTGGGGTGTGGATACGTGTCCCTACAGACGTCAGGTGCAGGGAGTAGGAACAGGAGGACCTCAACAGTGACACAGACTTTGGGTCACAGCTGGAGACCTCACCCCAGCAGACCTCATGTCCATGGAGGGCCCGGGAGGTTGGGCATCTGTTCTGTGTACCCCTGGGGTCCCCTCTCTTCTGTCTGTTCTGGGCTGGGTCCTCCAGGATGGTCACATCCAGCTGAGATGGTGGAATGACATGACTGTTTCGTAGATAGGGAAACTGAGGCTCCAAGGTTCTGTAGTCGGAGTCCAGTCCTCAGGTTGGAGTCCAGTCCATGTCCAGAGCCCAGTGCATGTCCAGCCCCAGAGGCCATAGCATCTGCTCAACCCTGAGCCCACTCTGAGTAGGAGTGGGATCTGTGTTGACCTCTGGAGGCTCCAGGCTGGGTGGAGTCCCCTGCCCAGGGCAGAATCTGCATGAGAGCTCGGAGGGAGGGAGGATGGGCCCCTCTGGGCTGGATGTTTCTCCCTGGGGTCCATGGCCCTTGGGTCCTTGAGGGCTGCCAGTGTCCACCAGGCCAGCAGGAGGTGCAAATGAGCCTTTCAGCAAACAAGCCCATCTCCCTCCCTGTTCTTGGGGAACTGAGGGCCATGTGGCTTGGACAGGGATTCATGGGGCTCAGGGAATGCACTGGTCACAGAGTGCCAGATCAGAGTGGCTGCAGACACTGCAGCATTCAACTCATATTCAGAAATGGGGCAAATGAACCTGAGACAGAAAAGCGTTCTGCCCTGGCCCTGGCCTCAGTGTCCCATGCAGGGCCTATCCTCGAAGGCTGCCCAGGACAGTGGGACCTGTGTCCAGAAGAGGCCGGGCTTTGCTGCTGGTCCTTATCGGGTGGCAAAGCTGGCTCATCCTCAACCTGTCCTCTCCTGGATTGGCACCTCCCCCCACCTAAGGTACCACCTATCACCTGTCCCCTCCCCTCCTGTCTTGGCACCTTCTTTTTTTTTTTTTTTTTTTTTTTGAGTTGGAGTCTCACTCTGTCACCCAGACTGGAGTGTAGTGGCCGCTCCCGGCCACCGCAGCCTCGACCTGCTGGGCTCCGGTGATCCTTCCGCCTCAGCCTTCCAAGTAGCCGGAATTACAGGCATGCGCTACCACGCCCGGCTGATTTTTTGATTTATTGTAGAGATGAGGTCTCGCTACCCAGGCGGGTCTCGAACCCGCGGGTTCAGGCAATCCACTCACCTCAGCCTCCCAAAGGCGCGGGATTACAGACTGAGCCACCGAGCCCGGCTCCTTGGCACCTTCTTACTCGGGATCCTCTATCACCTGTCCCCATCAGACTCAGCACCTCCTCACCCAGGATCCCCTGTCACCTGTCCCCTCCTGTCTCGGCACCTCCTCACCTGGGATCCCCTATCACCTGTACCTTCCTGGCTTGGCACATCCTTACCTGGGATTCCCCTTGTCACCTGCCCCCTCTTGACTCAGCACCTCTTCACCTGGGATCCCCTCTGTCACCTGTCCCCTTCTGGCTCAGCACCTCCTTACCTGGGATCCCCCCTGTAACCTGCCCCTTCCTGTCTCGACACCTCCCCACCTAGGATCTCCCCCTCACCTGTCCCCTCCTGTCTTAGCACTTCCTCACCTCGGATTCCCCTGTCATCTGTCCCCTTCTGGCTCAGCACCTCCTCATCCGGGATCCCCTTGTTACCTGTCCCCCCTGGCTCGGCACCATGTCACCTGGGATCCTCCCCATCACTGCCTCCTCCTGTCTCAGCACCTCCTAACCCGGGATCCCCCCCATCACCTGTCCCCTCCTGGCTCAGCACCTCCTCACCTGGGATCCCCCTTGTCACTGTCCCCTCTTGTCTTGGTACCTCCTCACCTGGGATCCCCGTCTCACCTATCCCCTCCTGGCTCAGCACCTCCTCACCAAGGATTCCCCCATCACCTGTCCTCTCCTGGCTCAGCACCTCCTCACCCAGGATCCCACCTATCATCTGATCCTCACCCAGGATCCCACCTATCATCTGATCCCTCCTGGCTTAGCACCTCCTTGCCCCTGGTTCATTTGGAAGCTTCCTCCTGAGACCCAGGAAGCACCTGTTTTTCTGGCACCTGGAGCCAGGGCTGGGCCTGCTGATGACAAATGGGTCTTTGCTCAGTCCTGGTTGTTGGCCAGCCAGTTGCCTGGTGGGTGCCTCCCTCTTCACCTGTGGCCTGTTCTCTGGCACCTGGCATCTTCCTGGGAGACTGGGCTCCACCACCCCTAGCTGATGTCCCCCTTCTTGGAGTGCTCCCCAAAGCCAGCTTAGAGCCTGGCAGTCACAGAGGAGTATCTGGGCACTCACCTCTGTCCTGGCCATGACCAGGTGGGCAGGAACAAGGCAGGGCCTGGGAGGCCGCAATGGAGGACTGTGAGCTGAGCTCCAGTCCCCTTGCACACAGTGTCCTGGCAGAGCACCAGCATGGCCTGGGGAGGACCATAGAAGTAGGGGAGGCTGGGCTCTGGGCGATCCCAAGCTGGCCTTTTCGTCCTTGTGGGCATGTGGAGCTGGTCCTCTGTGGGCTGTGGCCGTCTGGGATAGGGTGGTGAGGACGGGCCCCCTAGCCCCAGTTGAGATCATGGAGCTTCCTTAGTACAGCTTTGAAGGAGGTGGAGTACTGGCCGGCAGGGAAGGGTCTGGACGTGAGGCCCAGAGTTCTGGTGCTGCTGTACCTGGACTTGACTTGACTGAATGAACAGAGGTGGTGGAGGCTGGATGGAACCTCTGGGCAAGGCCCTGCTCTCTTTCATCTGGTGGGCTGGGACAGCTGCAGCCCCGCTCATGGGTCTCTGAGATGCTGTCACCATCCTGCCTGCCCAGCTGCCCAGAGTCCTGTTGCAGGGCTCTGAGATGTCATCACCATCAGGATGGCCTAGCAGGCTGGGGCCCTGTTGTGGGACTCCAGTCCCAGTCTCGCCAGCCCAGCTGCCTGGGACCCTGTTGTGGGGATCTGAGATGTGGTCACGGTCATGATGGCCCAGGAGCTCTGGGCTGTCACGGGGCTCTGAGTTGCCGTCGCCATCACGCCCGTCCAGATGCTCCAGCGCAGCCCAGCTCCTTTCATCTCTTCCTCTGAGCACCCATTAGTCTGGGAACAAAGAAGCCACCTCTCCCTGAGCTCTAATCTCTCCTGTTGAGGGCCTTTCGGGTCTGGGAGAGGAGTAATCTCTCATTTTGCTTTCAAAGAAGAGATGATGGGGAGTGAGGGGTGGGATGGGGAAGGGAGTGGGGAGGTAGGGGGGAGGGGAAGGGAAGGCAGGAGAGAAGCTGAGAAGAAACAAGGCTGAGGCCTTCCTCAGGCCCCAGCCTGGGCCAGCCAGACCCTGTCATCGACTCCGGGTGGGACTGCTCTGAGTTTTGGGGCAAGAACATGGGGTGGCCTGGGGCCTAGTACAGCGTCTCGCGGGTGGCGTTGCTGAAGGTGTGGCTGCTGGACACACTATTGGCCTTCCTGGAGAGTGCCGGTCGCCGCCTCTGGCGCCGCCACATGGGGCACAGGCAGGCCAGGGTGCCCAGGAAGACCTGGCGGAAGTTGGCAGACACAAGGTTGTACAGGATGGGGTTGATGGTGGAGCTGACATAGAAGAGGGCGTTGGTCATCATGTAGAAGTAGTGGTAGAAATCGTAGAGGAACCTGGTGGGGAGAGGTACTCAGGCTGTGGCCACAGGGTCAGAGGCCATGGTCAGGACAGTCACTGCTGGGTGTGGTAGCCTGGTGCAGTAGGAGAACCTTTTCTTGTGGGGATACTTCATACTAAACCCCCATCTGGCTTCTGAGCAGCTGTAATTCTGGCCATGCTGCTGCCAGATATTGGCCGTCTCTAGTCAGGGCACGGTCTCCCTGCTTTGCCCCCTCCCTGCCTCTCCCTGCAGCCACCTGGCCTGACTCTCAGAGTCCCATCCATCTGAGGGTGCAGGGCCTGGCTGGTCCCAGGCCTAACTCATGGACAGGACAGGGACCCTGTGAAGCTTCCTGACAGCTGTGTATCTTGCTTTCTGTTTGCTTGCCTCCACCTATGGGAGTCTCACTCTGTCACTAGGCCACTTAGTTCACCCTGGGCTGCCCTGAACCTCAGAAGACTTTGTGGGAGCTGCGTTGGGCTTTCTGTGATTCCTGTCACCACCTGGGTGCCTCCCCAGTGGCTACTTGTTACTCTGAAGAACCTTTCACCCTCGGGTCTGGCTGCCCTGCTATGCAGAAGAGCTTGATGAGGGTCTGAGGCTCTGAATGCCCAGCTGGCAAGCTGGTGCCAGGGAACTGGGAAGTGGGGGACACTACTGTTTCTGGTAAAAAGGGTTTCAGAAACAGTGCCTGTGCTGTTTGTGCAAATAGAAGGGCACAGATGGACACCTGCTTTCTCTTCAGGATCCTGGGATTTTGGTGTGGGGCAGGCAGTGGGTGCCCCATGCCCAGTTCTTACATCCTGAGAGACTGGGTACCTCTGGAAGCCGCATCTGGTCTCCCCGACTTCCCCCATGTGTCGTTCTCCTTGGCTGACTTTGCTGCATGTCCACTTGCTGTAATAAACCACCACCCTGGGTGTGACACCAGGCCCAGTCCTGTGAGTCCACCCTGGGTGGCTCTGGTCCCAATGGTGGCCACGGGAGGGCATGTTCCTTAGCCCTGATGCCCCTCCTTTGTCTCTCTTCAATCTTTGGGAAACTTTCTGGCCTGGCTTGGGACTGACTCTCCGTCTCTGCCCCAGCCTGTCCTGCTGAACGCCTGCCCTGAGCCTCCCGCCACAGTTCTGCTTGGTCCCAGCACACACCTGTCAGAAGCCTTGTGGAGGGGGACTAGCCACATCCCCACCTTGGGCTGGTCCTCAGGGCAGCACCCACTACACCCCCCCATTTTCAGGGGCACCCCCCTGGGGCCCGGCCTCCTGGCACTCACGGGGTCCACTGCTCGTCCGAGATGTAGCAGAACATGAGGCGCCGCACATGGTAGGGCAGCCAACAGACCACAAAGGCGATGACCACAGCACCTACGACACAGAGACATGGGCGCCGAGATGAGGAGACACAGGTGTAGAGACAGAGGGACCTGGGTGCAGAGACAGAGAGACACAAGTGTAGAGACAGAGGGACATGAGTGCAGAGACGGAGGGACATGGCCATAGAGACATGGAGACATGGATGCAGAGACAGAGAGACACAGGTGTAGAGACAGAGGGACATGGGTGCCGAGACAGAGGGACATGGGCACAGAGACAGAGGGACATGAGCACAGAGACAGGGAGACATGGATGCAGAGACAGAGGGACACAGGGGCAGAGACAGAAAGACACGGGTTCAGAGACAGAGAGACACAGGTTGAGAGACAGACATGGATGCAGAGATAGGGAGAGAGACATGGGCTCAGAATCAGGGAGACACAGGCACAGAGACAGAGAGATGCTGGCTCGGGGAGGTGCAGGGAGATGTCCCATGCTCATGGACTGGAAGACTTTACATCACAAGAGATCAATATCCAAAGTGACCTACAGATTCAGTGCCATCCCTTCTGAAGTTCAATGCTTTTTTGAAAATAGAAAAGTCTGTCCTAAAATTCAGGTGGAATCTCCAGGGATCTTGAATGGCCAAAACAATGTTGGAAAAAAGGAATAAAGTTGGAGACCTCAAACGTTCTGATCTCCAGACTTTCCACAAAGTTACAGTGTGGTCCTGGCACAACGACAGAGACTAGGGACTGGAACAGAGAGCCTGGAATAAACCCTCACATGTGACCAAGTGACCGTCAACACGTGACCAAGTGGTGCGGAGGCCATCAGTGGGTAAGGACAGCCTCTTGAACTAAAGGTGTCAGGAAAACTGGACACCCACTTGCAAAGGAGGAGGGTGGACACTTACCCAACGCTATTCACAAAATGAGCCCAAAGGGATCACAAATCAAAATGTAAGAGCTGAAATTACACAACTCCTAGAAAAAGACAGAAAATGAAAACTCCACAGCATTGCATCTGGCAATGAGCTCTTGGACATCATAGCAGAAGCACAGGTCATAAAAGAAAAAATAGGTAAACCATTACATAAAAGCTAGAAACTTCTGTGTATCAAGAATGCAGTCGATGGAGTGGAGGGCCAATCGTGGGCAGCAGGAAGATTCCACACATCCCACCGCAGATAAGGGTGACATCAAGAAGATCTGGAGACTCTCAGAGCTTAACAACATGAACACAAATTATCCAGTCAAGATGGGCAAAGGACGTAAACAGACATCTCTCCACAGAAGACAGAAAAGTGCAACAGGCACCGGAAAGATGCCAATGTCACTCTATATTTGGGAAGCGCCAATCAGAACCACAGTGAGATGCTGCCTCACATCGCTGAGATGGCTGCCATCAAAACACAATGCAACAAAAATCAGAAGTGCTGGTGGGGATATGGCAGAACCGGAATGCTGTGCACTGGTGGAAATAAAAAACTGCAGCTACTGAGGAAAACAAGATGGAACTTTAAAAAAAATACAATTACCAGATGATCCTGTAATTACACTTCCAGGTATTGACCCAGAAGAATCGAGCACAGGGTCTGTGAGAAACAACGGCACATTCTGTTCACAGCAGCAGATTCACAACAGCCAAGAGGAAGCAGTGATGCTAGTGTCCATTGGCAGGTGAGCAGATAAGCCGTGTGCAGTCCAGTCACACGATGGGACATTAGTCAGCCTTGAGGAGGAAGGAGATTCTGGCACATGCCTCACCATGGAGGAACCCTGAGAATGTTATGCTGAGTGGCATCAGCCAGTCACAGGGCAGGTACTGTATCCACTCACAGGAGGTCTCTGGAGTCCTCAGGTTCAGAGGCAGAAAGTACCATGGGGGCTCCTGGGGCTGGTCGGGGGCTGGGGAGTGAGTGTTTAGTGAACCCTGAGGCTTAATTTGGGAAGATGAGAAAGTTCTGGAGATGGACAGTGGGGACAGTTGCACAACAATATGAATGTAGTTAGAACCACAGGAGCTGTGTGCTTAAAAATGGGTGAGAAGCTACATCTTATGTTATGTGTATGCTTCCACAGTTGGGAAAAAGTCAAGCAATGGAGCATTTGGGAAACTCCCTCCAAGCAGAGGCCCAGTGCCCAGCGGTGTGGGGTCAGGAAAGAGACCACAGTGGGCTGTGCAGTGGACAGGCAGAGGGGCCCCAGGCTCTGGGCTAGGCCCTGTCACCGAAGCACCTTGCCCAGCTGGATGGGGCCCTTTACCTTGCCAGCCTCAATTTCCTCATCTGTAAAATGCAGGGCAGGACCCTCGAGGTCTTCTGTTTTGAGCTTGGTCTGGTCTGGGAAGGAGCCTGGGGTGAGGATCCACTGAGAAAGAATGCCCCAAGGCCTTCTGGGAGCAGAGTTGGGGCCCCTGGAGCCCAAGAGGGCACCCCAAGGTGGCTCTCTTCCTGTTAGCCTGGGGGCTGATTGTGGATTGGTTCCTGACGGGGTCAGGTCCAGTTGGATGGGGGGCAGATTTCACAGCAGCACCATGGGACCCACAATCACATGGAGATGTAGGTGAATGGGTCTGTGACCTCTGGACCACACCTCTGCGAAAAACTTGCTCACTGTTGAACTGAGATGCAATCTTCTCCCATGTCCCATAGTTCACCTGCAGCCCTGAGGTCAAGGCTCCCAGCCCTTGGGAGGGACTCCCGGGCTAGGCATTGGGTAGGGAGCTGAGCCAGCCTTGTGTACCCCAAGCTCCTGGGAGGCGCCTCCTATTCAGGGCCTGGGGAGCATGACAGCCTGGGCCATAACACAGGGCCACTGAGTGGGCAGGGGCGCTTGCAGGGTGGGTGTTGGGGTGGCATTTGGCCCTGTGGAGAGGACCTCAGGGAAATACCGAGGGAAGTGTTGGTTTTGGTATCTCTGAGGACAGGGTCCCCCTTGTGGCTCTGTCTCTCTGTCCTCCCATGACGGTCTTGGGTGGCCCTGGGAGTCTCCACAGAGGTGCATACAGGATGGTGGTGGCGACTCAATCTCTCTTCCTTCCCCCAGGCCCATCCCACCCCCACTGTGGCTGTGGTGGGGGAAGGGCAGGTGTGGGGAGGTCTGGGGGGGACACTGAGGCTGTGGCTGCTGAGTGGGGCAGTGACCTTGATGAGATGACCTCTGAGGGCACCGGGTAGCCTGCAGGGAGAGCCGACACTAGGAAATATGGTCAAAATGGCCGGAGGAATTTCTTGTGAGCAAAAGCAGTGAATGTAGGGACCTCCTTTACAGTAGTAGAGATAATTGAAGCCTGGCCTGAAGACCCCTGCGAGGTTTCACGCATGGTTGTGGATGGTGGCATTGGCGAGGAGAGAACAGTTGTCTTGGGTTGACCTGTGCAGGGGCTGGGGCAGAAGTGGGGGTGGGGGCAGGGGTGGAGGCAGGGTGGGGGTAGGGGTAGGAGCAGGGGCGGGGGCAAGAGGGCCCCAGGCGCAGCTGTGCTGTCCCCCTTTCTGTGCCCCATCCCCCTCTCTCTTTTCAGGGCTCTCTTGGTCCTAGGGAGCCCTCCCCTGCTGGGGGTATGAACAGAGTCTTGGGCAATGCCTCCAGAACTTGTCCTGGAGGTAAGCTGGGCCTTCAGGGAGGCTGGCGATGGGAATTTGTGGGGCAGACACCACAGTGACCACCTGCCCTCGGACAGGTCCCCAAGAATCCACCGGTGTTCTCAGCTGAAACAAACACAGTGTGAAGCCCCCCTGAGGGCAGCCCACCCTGCTCTCCCAGAGTTGCTGAAGGTACAGGTGGACAGGCAGACAAATGGACATTGACCCACAGAGCCCGCAGGACTGGCCTGTCTGATGTCCTCACCCAGGAAAGGGAGGGGCTGCCTCTGTCTCTCTGGGTGTTTCTAGTGGGCAAGATCTCTGTTACCAAGGAGACAGCCAGGTGGTGTAGGTAGGGACTCGGTCAGGACAGTGATGGGCTGGGAGGGACAGTCCAGGCAAGGACCAGCGGTGGCCTCCTGGGGGTGGACTCTGGCCTCTGTATCATGGATGACAGATGCAGCTGCCCCCAGATTCAGCAGGTGTCAGCAGATGACATCTCTGGAGATAGCACTACTTGGGGACAGGAATGCCCTACCTATTTCTGGCCCTGGGCCCTTCCAACCATGGCCTTCAGGCCCCTCCCCAGGGCAAGCCTCAAGGAGGCCTGTACCAGGTGCCAAGGGAGGGGAGGAGGCACCCTCATCACAGGAGCCACCTCTGGCATGCGTGGTGTCCAAAGCCCCCGCTGACTCCCATGAACAGGGAAGGCCTGAACTCCAGGGCCAGCCTTTCTCGGGGTGACATGCCATGCAGCCATACCCTGTGATGAAGGGCTATACCCTAGAACAAGCCCTGAACATGGGCCAGGATCGGGAATAGCCCAGCTAAGTGCTTTAGGCAGATGAGACAGAAGACATGAGTCTCAGGAGTGAAGGCTTAAGCCTCCCCCCAGTCGCTTCCTGTTACACCCCCAGAGGCCCATGTGGATGGCAGGGTCTGCATCTGCTCCCCATGCACCCTTTCACCACAGGGTCTTTGCACTAGCCATTCCCTCTGCCCAAAGCCATGTTACTGAGACCTGCTCCTAGTCCCTGCTTAGAACACCACCTGCTCTGAGAGCCCCTCCTGGCTGCAGATCCAGTCATAGGGTTTTTTCTCTTTTGAGGTCATCCCTATCCAACGTGCCTGCTATGTGCATTCGCTTCACCAGTGGAGCCCCTGTTCCCCATGCTGGGCTGACCCTGTGTCTGCTGCCCTCATGTCCGTGAGCGGGCACTCAGCAGATGTGTTGAATGAGTGAGGAAGTGAATGTGAATGAGTGAATGGATGGATGGATAGATGAGCGGATAAATAAATAAATGGATGAATGGATGGATGGATGGATGGATGGATGATGAATAGGTAGATGGAAGAATGGATGGACGGATGCATGAGTTAATGGAGGGATGGGTGGATGGACAGATGAATGAGTTAATAAATGGATAGATGGGTGGATGGATGGATGGATGGATAGAGGGATGGGTGAATGGATGGATGGGTGGATGGGCTGATGAATGGGTAGATAGATGGAGATGGATGAGTGGATGAGTGGATGGATAGATAGATGAGTGGATACATGAATAAATGGATAGATGGATGGGTGTGTGGATGATGAATGGGTAGAGGGATGGGTGGATGAATAGGTAGATGGATAGATGGGTGGATGGATGGATGGATGATAAATTGATAGATGGATGGTGGATTAATGGATGGGGAGTGGAAGGATGGTGAATGGAGGATGGGTGGGGTGCACAGTGGCACTCCTCTGCCACTGGGAGGAGTCAGCACCCCTGTAGCTGGGCCTGATGGTGCCATGTGATGTCTTTAAACCTTGCCCTGGTTGGGGGGCAGTGCTTGCTGCCTTTGCTGACTCCTGAGTCACCACCTGCCCTGGGGGCCCAGGGACTACGTACGTAGGACGCGGACGCCGTGCCGAAGGGCCTGGACCCGGCTGGGCTCGATGCACATGCTGAATGTGCCACGCTGGTCGCCCACTGTGCACACCTGGCCCTGTTCAGCTGCCTGGCGCACCATGATGGTCAGCTTGTTGGCGATGATGGTGTTCAGGACTGAGATGACCACCATGGGGAACACGAAGGACATGAAGGTGTTGATCTGAAGGAGAGGAGGGCTGGTGTCAGACCCACACAGGAGACACCCTGCCATCCTGGGTGCCCATCCTGGGCACCAGCCTGGCTGGGGGCTCAGGGTCTGGATGTGGGAGGCCAATGCGCAAGTTCAGAGGTTCCTGCCCCATCCAGGTTGCCTGGAAGACACAGGCCATTCCGGCCACCTGTTCCAAGCTCCACCCTCAGCCTGTCCCTACCCATCCTGATTCGGAAAACATTAAGACTCTCAGCCACCTTGGTGAGTCCCCCAACAGCCTCCTGATCTGGGGCTAGAGCTGCGCAGGACAGGAATGGACACTGCAGTGGGCATGGCCCAGCAGGAAGGAGCCAGGATGGTATGGACCTGCCTCTGATGGAGCACAACCTGGAAGTTGAGTCTGCACACCACCTTGAGGAGCTTCTCCTCCCACCTCACCCTGGCACCTGGGGCTCACTCCTGCAGCAGAGATCCCACCCAGTGGAGGCTACGGCCCTGACTGCTGAGCTGCTGGGACATCCCTGCTGAGTTCATATCCCAGCAGGCCTGGGTTGTATTTGGAGATGTGGCCACACTGGCCCTGTAATTCAGAAGGAAGCTCGGGGGTATCTACCCCCAGGACTTCCTGGGCTGGGCTCCACGCCACCTCCTTCCTGGCCTCCTCTCACCCAGAGCACCACTGGTGTCTTGCAGGGAGGACTTATGGTCTCACCCCTGGAAAGGACCACTCCAGCCGTGAGACCCAGGGCAGCCACGGGAGGTGCCAGAGGGTGCTGAAATGTTGGCAGCTTCCCTCCCTGGATCCCTGTAGCACTGGCAGAGGTGCCTCTGAAGATCTCGCTCACCCCCATGGCGGCTTCAGACTCCACTCAGGAGGACTCGGAGGCCTTCAGGGAGGAGGTGGCCTGAGTTACGTTTAATTTCCATTTGAGTGAAGCTCTGCTCAACAGGCCATGAGAACAAACATGGAGAGGGATCACTCTAGACCCCTAGGAGGCTGCGTCTCCAGCCAGCCCAGTGCTTGTCACTCCTGTCTCCTGTGTGGGCCCCCAAGAGCTGGGCTGCTGAACCTGGGTAGGCCGAAGTCCGTCCTGCCCTTCCTGAGTGGGGTCCCATCCCTCCATCTCTGTTGTTTTTTGTTTGAAGCCCACCTTCCACAGGACGACGCCATGCTGAGGAAGATGAGGACAGGTGGGAAGTTCCTCTTCTCATGCTAGGAGCTGTGGGGGGAAAGGGGCGACCAGCCTGGCCCTGGGAGACAAAATCAACTCCCTGTGAGTCACTGCAGCCCGGGTATAATTTAAACACACAAATGTATCCAACACAGATTTTAAATGTCAAAACATTTAACATACCATACCTCACTGAGCACAGGCGGCAAAAATAGCTACCCCTGGGGCATATGGAATGGAGGGCCTGGTCCCAGGCTCCCAGTCGCTTCCCCAGTGGAGGAAGTACAGGCCCTTGATCCTGAGGTTCCTGGAGGCCATGAGAGGAGGCCCCTCTCTGCAGGTCCCCGACCAGAGGCTGCCGCGGTGCCATGTGTTCGTGGGGACTGAGGCCGGAGCCAGCACTGACTTGCAGAGGGAAGGTTGCCCTTCTGGTTCCCCCACCTGTCTCCACCCTGGAGACTGAAGTTGACTCAGGATCATAGGGATGTGGGGAGGGGCTCACAGCTCAGACCAGTGACTTTAGCCTGTGTCCCCTTTCCTGTCCTCAACAGTGGGGAGCAACCCATGCTGCCATGACAAGCAGAAAGGAAGGGGCTCATGGACAGCGAGCAGGCTCATTGGGAAAGTCTACAGTGTCCCAGTCCCGGTCCCACAGGGTGGCTCCAGAGACACTGTCTAATGGACTCCACCAGCTTGGAGGTCACGCTGGGCCATAAGCAGGGTGCCTGAGACCAGGATCCCACAGCACATATGGCACCCTCTGATTTGCCTTTAAAGAGAGAAGAGCCACCTGGCCCAATACTCTGGGGGACACTGGTGGGCTGTGCCCCAAGACCACCTGATTTGCAATTCCAAGTGACAGAGGAAGGATGCGGTCGAGAGCAGGGAAGCCGGTGGGGACTGTGAGCCCCACCTGTGGAAGCTGTGGGAGGAGCTGCTGGTGGCAGCAAGGGTCCAACGGTCCATGTCCCTCTGAGGCAGGAGGTGCAGTGCTCAGCATGACACCCAAGTAAGCAACACAGCTTGAGTGTCTCTGTGTCCCTGTCTCCCTCTGTGTGTAGGCGTCTCTGTCTCTCTCTGTGTGTCTCTGTCTCGGTGTGACTCTGTCTCTGTCTCTTCCTCCGATTCTGCCTCTCTCTCTGTGTCTCTGTCTTTCTGTGTGACTTTCTCTCTGAGTCTGCCTCTCACTCTGTATCGCTGTCTCTGTGTGTGTCTCTGTGTGACTCTGTCTTTCCCTCTGAGTCTACCTCTCTGTCTCTCTCTGTCTCTGTGTGACTCTGTCTTTCCTTCTGAGTCTGCCTCTCTGTCTCTCTCTGTCTCTGTGTGACTCTGTCTTTCCCTCTGAGTCTACCTCTCTGTCTCTCTCTCTCTCTCTCTGTGACTCTGTCTTTCCTTCTGAGTCTGCCTCTCTGTGTCTCTGTCTCTCTCTGTGTCTCTGTGTAACTCTATCTCTCCATCTGAGTCTACCTCTCTGTCTCTGTGTGTGTGTGTGTCTCTCTCTCTGTGTCTCTGCCTCTCTCTCTCTGTCTCTCTCTGTGTCTCTGTCTGTTTCTGCCTGAACCTGGTATGTACACTCACACCCTCAGGTGGCAGGAGTTGGCTGCACCAACCTGCCTGGAGCTGCCTGGGTAGCTGGGCAACCTGGGCTATAGGTCTTAGCAGCTGGGTCTCTGAAATTGGGGGTGAGTGTACTGGCACAGAGGGCCCTGGTGGAGGACAGTATGTCCAAATGTGACAACCTGGTGGCCTGCAGATGATGCTTCCTCTCCAAGACATCTTGCTTCTTGGCCCCAGGGCTCTGACACTGAGTTGACAATGCCTGAGTGGCAGGGGGTGCTCTGGGAAGTGGCCAAGTCCCTGGGGTTGCGTGCGGGGGCTGAAGTGTGGACGTGGAGCCCAGCTTGTCCACCAATCAGCTGTGACCTTGAGCAGGTCCAGAGCATTGATGCTACTCCCTGGGACCCTGATCATTGTCTCCAGGGTGTGAGTGGAGGAGTTGAGTGGGGAGGGGAGTGGGTGCACAGGGCATGCCTAGGAAATGGGAACAGCTGTGCTGGGGCCTGCTGGGGAGATGTAGGTGGCTCCTGCCCTCCCCGCTGGTGATTCTGTTGGCGGGAGGGATGCCAGGGCACCTGGAATGCGGCGGTGGGTCTGAGCCTGGCAGTGGACAGGGGGCAAGGCAGGTGAGTGCACCCAGCACACAGCATGCAGGTGAGACCGCCGGCCTGGACCCTGATCCTCCCACTGACGAGGAATCGCCATTTTCTCTCTAATGAACCCCGTTGTGTTAAATAAAGGGGCACCGACTCAGAGCTGCTTTCCAGCCCCACAGCCAGGGGCCAGTGGGATGGGTCAGCTCATGGGCCACTCAGGACGCTTACAAGACCCAGGGCGCTGTGAGGTGGCCATGTGGCTGCCATGTGGCTGCCATGTGAGGCAGGAGAAGAGGCCTCATGGGCTGGTGGAAGTAGCCCCTCCCAAGAGAGCAGATAACCAATCCATAGGCCTGAACAGCCTCTTCTGACCTCATAGGCACACTTCCTCTAGTCGGAGAAGAGCCCCTGTGAGATAGCACGCACTGTGCAGGGCCCACTCCAGGGTAGTACCCCCTCGCCCCTTCCCTATCACTCTAAGGCGAGGAGCAATACCATGGTTCATTTCAGAATGCTGTGTGCCAGGGCTGCCGGCGCAGGATTGTTTGAAATAGTAAAGATTCAGGAACAACTCACATGCCTGCCGTTAGGTCATGACCCCCATGCGCAGAGCACCCTACAGACAGACTGGATGATAGCGGGTTCAGGATAACCAAGAGCCATGTATGGCCTGGGATGGCTCTTCATGCCCATGAGTGCACCCTGCGGGGCTCTCTGGAGAGGAGCCCACTGCAGGGACTTGGGGAGCGAGGGCAGCTGGGTGGCTCCGGGATGTTCTTTTGACTCCAGGGTCCCCTTGTGCACTGCCTATGCAGAGACAATGTTGAAAATAGAGCATTCAGTTGACCTCTCCTGTGATGCATCCTGTGACAGGGCCATCACGACCACCTGGAGTTGGGAGCACTGAGGGTTCCTGGTGGTCTCTTTTCATGTAAAGGTGGGATGCCAGGCCCAGAGAGCAACAGGGGACTTTTGAGGTGTCACAGCCCACCAGAGTTGAAGCCATCCCAGGCAGCTCTGACTTCAGAGAAGAACCATGCAGACTCTGGTGTGGGAAGAGGAAAAAGCAGTGGCCACTCAGGGGGTCAGTTCCCGAGACACCTGAGGTGAGGGCTTTTGTGCAGGTTTCTGGGGAGAAGACTTGAAGCATAAGAGTCGTGATGGAGTGACCTTGTTCTAGAAGGTTCCAGAGTGGCTGGTCTGGGACACTGTCCTGTCCCTCAGGCCCACTCTCTGCCCCTGGTCATCCCTCGTCAGGTTTCTCAGAGGCACCCATTCATTCTCAGCATGGCTCTAGATGCTGCTGGAAGCCAAGGCTGTGGGATTTACTGTCCAGCAAGGACACACACGACCCACAGTGGATAAGAGCCCTGAACACAAGACAGATCAGCTGTGAGGTCAGACTCCTGGGCTCAGAGCCGGGCCTGGGCTTCTTCAGCATGTCAAGTGACATGTTGTGGTCACAGTGACCGCAGACCTGGCCTGGGCACCTGCCAGCATTTCTGAGGCTGCATGTGCAGGGTGGGGAGAGGACAGAGAGAGAATGGGGCATTTGACTGGAGGGCTGGCATAGTCACCCTGGTGTCTGAGAGGCCTCCCTGGGGAGGGCACAGTCCGGGAGGTGCAGCTTGTGGCCAGAACTGGCCCATCACAACCCAGTTCACACTTCCCTCCATCATGTGAGTCAGATGTGTAGATTTGGCTCAATGTAAGAAATAGAGCAAACCCCTCCGACGTCTGCTTTCTGGTTGACATGACACCCTTTAGCTAACCATCCTGGGAGTTTTGCCCGAGCCAGATGCCTGCCTGGCACTCCATGTGCACCACTTTGCAGCATGTGGCACACCTGGGAAGCAGAGACCATAGTCACCATTACTATGTAGATGGAGAAACCTAGGTGCAGCCCAGAGCCCAGGCCCCGCCCCCACGATCTGTGCTCTCACTTCCCTTGTCACTGGCCATCTGCCAGCTGAGTCCTCATCCTCAGGTGATGCTTTGGTGGCACATGGCTCCCCCTTCCCAGGGAATTGCTCTCTGTGGCTGACAGCCAAGTTGAGAGCATCTAGCCTCAAGGCCATGGCTCAAGGTGGCCCTCAGGACTGAGGATCCTGTGGCCTCTGTCCATGTCTCTCTCCTTCCCTTACCCCCTTCTCCACTCTGGTCCCTGTGTGCTGCTCTTCTGGTTGGGAATGTCTGGGAGAGACTGGCCCAGAGTTATTGGATTCAGAGGCAGGAGGATTCCATGCCCCGGGAGCCCGGACATTCAGAACCATGGACAGCAGTACAGCATGGTGTGGGGACCCCAAGCCAGCTGGGAGTGAAGGCCCAACCCTTAAGAAGGCCTCTGGAGCCTCCTCCCTTGAGGCGGGGAGGGTGAGTCCTGTAACCTCCCGGTTGGCACTGTCCCCACCCCACTCTGCCACCAGCAGCCCCGAATGTGGATGGCGGAGCCGCGGCGGCCACTGTCTGAACAAGAACCTGTCAGAGCAGAAGCCCCCGGGAGCCACATCCTGTCTGTGCCCGGCTATGTGGCAGGCCTGGCACTGCTTGGCTGCCGGGCGACCACTGACGGCTCAGTGGCCCCAACTGGATTAAGGAGCCCGCCTTCCCGACATCCTCACCTTATCTCCTCCACCTGCACAGGGCACTCTGAGACACCTGGCCCCGAAGTCTGGCTGTGGTCCACAGCCCTCAGCAGCCATGGTGAGGGGTAGACACCCTGCTCACTGCTTGAGGGCAGCAGCTGGCGGCCAGCTCCTCCCTGGTCATTCTAGGTTGTGGGCTCCAAGGCTGTTGGCCGTATTGGCAAATGCCTGTCGGCTAGAAGCCCGCTGGAGAGTTCAGATCCACAGGTGTCTGCTAAGTAGCACAAGTGGGGCTTTAAAAATCCTTGGCTGGGATGGACAGCCTCACAGGGCAGTGAACAGGGGTGGGGACTTCTGACCCAGCCATGGCTCCCATTTCTGCCTGGCAGATCTGAGCGTGAAGGAGTCTTAGACAAGGAATTGTGGCTGCATGGGCCCTCTGGGCTCAAGTTCTCAGCACCAGTCCCCACCCTCACCCTGGCCCTCTGTCTCACATGGTTGCCCCAGCTGTAGGATCTGGCGACTGCTCCCCCACCGTGAAAACTTGAGCCAGTTTAATCAAGTTTGCTAAGCCTTTTGTTTGCATTTTCTCAAATGTGGGGCACTAATGTGACTCAGAAGGATTAAATGTGGGGCCAACTCACTTAGCACAGAGTGTTTTGAACCTCAGCCCATGCCCTCAACAGAAGCCAAACAAATCATTCAAAGAAGTTTTATGCTCCAAACCAGGAAAGCCCTGGAGACCTGCAGGCACAGGTGGTGGGCTTCCAGGCAGTGTGTGTCAAGCCTTGTGCTGTGGGACAAGACTGCGCTGCTGGGTCTGGTAATCAGGCAGGATTTGCTTTCACATGTCAGAATGTACACTTAGAAAAGCGCTGCATGGCGCCTTGGCTGGGCGTGCAGGATGTGCCCTCCCTGCTCCCACCCCATTGGCCACCGGCCACTGGGTCTCCACAAGCTCCAGTGTGTCCTGGCCATGTAATTGTGTGGGCAGTTTGGTGCATATCCTGTCCCCCAGCATTTAATGACCACCCACTGGCAAAGTTGGTCTCTGCATCCCTGGGGACATCTGGCTCAACCCAGAATCTCGGCGCGTGTCAATAGGATTAGCACTCTGCCCTGCTATAGGTGAATCTGATTATGGTGGACACAGAGCCCAGTGTCCTCACCCACCGGAAGAGGCTGCAGGTGGTGGCATGGGGGGACGAAGGCTGAGAGTAGCTGTCCCACCCCGAGTCTCCAGCATGGGAGGGGCTCGTCTGACTCAGTCACTGTCAGGGTCTCGTTTATTCTCAGCAGACCTGCACTTGAGGCCTGTGCTCTGGGCTTCACACTTGGATACAGGCCCCTCCTGGACAGTGGACTGTGCAGTTCTGGAGTGTCAGCCTCTGCCCAGATGGTCGTGTTGAAGGGCAAGCATCCCTGAGCACCCACAGCAGGACACAGGGTTCCCTGTCCTGACCCCACAGACGTAGGCCCATGCTCCCACTAAGCTTGTTCTTCCTGCTCTAGTCCCGCACTCCCCTGGGGCCCTGACGGGTCACACTGTGACAGGAGTTCGCATCTGTGGGTCCCTCTACAGCCCCAGGGTTTTTCATCCCAACAATGAGCAGCATTGTTTTCTACCCACAAACAGCTCTGTGCATGGATGCTGCAGTTCCCCACACATATGTGTGTGAGCAGTAGGGCGCTGGGGACTCTCTCTGTTTCCAGAGTCAGGAAACAGAAAAGAAACAGGCAGACCAGACTCTGGCCTTGCATGGACCCCCAGGGTGTCCGTCCTCATACTGGAAGGAGCAGATGGAGGGTTTGTCATGGAGATCTCTGGTTACCCGCAAGCTCTGTGGCCATGGGCAGCAGAGGCCAGAGCCTCCTCGAGGACCCACGTGCCCTAGGCCTCCATGGAGTCCTTTCCCCACTGGCCCCGGGCATAGAGGGAGGCTGTGCGTGGACCGCTCCTCCCAACCCAAGCACAGCCGAGGCCTGCAGATGCCTTGCAAGGTTTGACGTCTGAGCCCGAAACCAGAGGGGGCTGATTGGCTCCAGGGGAAGCCTCTCTCTCTCTCTCTCTCTCTCTCTTTCTCTCTCTCTCTCTCTCTCTCTGTCTCTCTCTCTCTCTCAAAAGCCCAGACGTCGGCCGCAGGTGTCACTGGAAGATCATCTTGTGACTCACTCACCATAGCCTGTCCTTTCGTCCTGTGGGAATGCACAGCAGCCAAGATGGTTTCAGGACCTGGCTGCGCTGTGGCCCTGCCTGTGGCTCAGGTGTGAGGCCTGCAGCTGGGAGATGACTGGGAGCCAGGCCCTGTGGTTTTAGTCTTCCCAGCAGGCTGCAGGCCTGAGCAGGGAGTTCACCAGACTCTTCTAGGAATGTTCCAGAACTCAGTGGCCACACCTACCTTGCCTGTCCCTTCCCCTGGGCCCACACAGTCCAATCATCCTGCGTTCCCTAGGACTTTCTCTATTGTGCCATGGCCTGGACCCACCTCCTCTGAACTTCACACTATTTTCTGGAGGAGGGAGCTTTACCCAGAGAATCGAGGGCTAGGGGCATCTGTGGGCCAGGAGGAAGGTGAGACGGGCAAGTGAGACGGTGTAGGGGTGTGGGGGGCGTGGGGGCTGGGAGGGCAGGGGTCAGCTAACCAAGGCTGGATCCTGGGGCTGCTCGGGAGTGGGAAGCAGTGGAAGGGGTAGTGGGAGGCACAGTAACCTCGCCTGTGTTTTAGGATTGCTCTGCTAGGCAGCAGAGCCTGGGATGGGGCCGGGGGGCAGGTGGCCTGCATTGGGGTACAGGCATGCGGAAGGTCTGAGGAGGGACCTAGTGACTGGTAGATGGGGGAGGAAGCAGGAGCACCCCAGCTCCTAGGGAGGGACAGCATCTTCTCCAGCATCTTCTTGGGGGCCCAGGGCAGCTGGAGCAGGCATGTACCCTGTGGTCCACAATCAGACCTCACTGCAGGTGGGCATATGAGGTCACATGACAGCCATGTTCTGCCATCATGCTGGTCCAGTGGGGCTGCCTGAGGACTGAGGCCACATGAGTAGCCTGGACAATACCCTGGAGCCAGCCCACATGGCCAGTTGCAGGGTCATGAGCAGATGAACACTCATTTTAAAAGGCACTGCATCTGGGCTGTCTGTTACACGGCAGAGGCTGACTGCCCTCAGACAGGGATGTCTTGGTGACTTTCTAGTCCCTCTTCCATTTCCCTTTGAAGAGGAACATCCCTGCATAAATAAACCACAATCCCAACCCATCGGGTGCAGGGAATGGGGAGCAAGCTGGAGCAGAAGCGGCAGGCCAGATGCATCCCCCAGGCCTCCTGTGGGGGCTGGGCGGGAGTAGAACAGGGACAGGAGAGGGTGGCAGGGGCAGCTTTCCTTCATGATGGCATCTCCCATCTCCATGAAGAGAGTTTATCAGTGAGCCTGACCTAAGGCCTGGCTTTCTGAAGTGCCCACAGCATGTCCTTAAACTCTGAAAGAGAAGAACTGGCTCTTTGCTGTGGGCTCAGACTTGAGTGGGAAATCAAAGGACAGTGAACCCGGTGAGAGGGAAGTGCAGGAGGAACCTTGAGGGGCCTGAGGCTGGAGGACGTCCACGTGGCACTCTCCCTTGTGCACCAGCCACCTGCAGACAGCCACTCAGGCATCCTCTGGCTTCACTTGGCCTGTGTGTGTGTGCCTGTGTGCATGCGTGTGTGCACGTGTGTGTATGCTGGTTCTGACTTTTGAGGCCCAAGGCCTGGGACTCCATGGTGGCCGCAGGGCAGTCCATCTGACTTCACACCTGCCACCCAGGTGGTACTCGAGCCTGGGATTGCCAGCCCTCTGGGAAACATCTGGGCTGCTCACTGGGAGTCACACGCTGGGGACCCAGGTCCTCATTGCAGAGAGGAGTCCCCTAAAGGCTTGCCATCACATGGCTGGAGGTCCGCTCCCTGCCTGCTGACTGGTGGAGCCCTCAGCCATCTCCTCCTCCCCCAATCTTCTCCCTTGGAAGAGGGAGTGGTCTGGCTGAGCTGAGTCTAGGCTGGGATGCACGGAAGCTTCTGGAGCTAGCCACAAACTGGCCACCTGCTTGCTGAGAAGGTAGTGCCTGCTCCCAGAGGTAGAGTTGGAGGGTCTGAGATGGAGTTGGCCTCCCGGCTCCCAGGACCCTTCAGTGGCTACCCCAAACCAGGGCTGGAAATGCCCTTCCTCCCCCTGCCCTGTCCTGTGGCACATGCAGAGAGCCCGCAGCCACGGTGTCCCTGCCCGTGGCACCCAGGTTCAGGGCAGTCCCTAGCCTCCTCACCCAGGCACCTCCCAGAAGGGCCGAGGCCCCAAACCATCCAAGGGCAAGGCCCACGGCCTTTGTCAGCAGCACACGAGCTTCCATGGAGGGTGGAAACTAGCACATTTGGATGGTGATTATGGGCTTTGAGGATTATTCCTGTAATGAAGGAATGGCTAGAAACTGCCCAGATTTGAGATTCAGAACAGCCCCCTGTGCAGGAGATGCTGGACTGGTAGCAGGCAGGCTGCAGCCCATTCCCAGCACGGCCTTGGCCATGTGCCTTGGGGTGGCAGGGGTTGCTTCCCCCACCTCATGGCCATGACAGGGCCACAGCATGTTCAGCGCTCTCTTGCAAGCTGCTGTTTATCTCCTCTCTCCCCCACCCGCCTGGGGAGGACCTGGAGCTGGTCCTGGCCTCCTCTTGGCAGTGTGGGGGTGACTGCTCCTGGGGCAGGACCCTCCCTCTGCATCACTCCCCATCACAAAAGAATCCAATCTTCCTGCTAAGAATGCATTTGTCACAAAGACATAATTGGCTCATTTGTTAGATCTGGAGCGTGCCGGCGGCGGCGACACCGGATTTTGTTGTGGAGACGCGGTCTGGCTGAGCTGCCGCCAGACTCTGAGTGGCACAGATGAAGCATTCAGCCTCCCGGCAGGCCTGGACCCCCACTTTCTGCCTCCATGGCATTCTGCATAACCGTGAATGGGCTGTTTGGGTGTCCGGGGGCAGGCTGACCCTCCTGCATAGCCTCCTCTGAGCACGAGGTGCTGTCCCCTGCCGTGGGTCCCTGAGCCCTGGGTGGAGGCATGAAGGATCTTGCCTCCCTGCTCACCCCCAAGGTTTTGGCCCTGAGCTGGCAGCTGGGCTCTGTCCTTTGTCTCACATGTCACCCTTCTTGATGGGACACCCGTGTGTTCTTAGTCACTGCCCATTGCTTCGGGGCTACCTGGGGATTCAACAGGGGGTCTCCAGAGCCAGTGGGAGCCTGGCACCCAAGGGGGGCTCCCTTCCATGAGGGGACTGTGTAGGTTCTGGAAAAAAACCCAGGACACACGAGAGCTTGTTGCATGTGGACAGGCATGCTTCCCAGGTGGGGGCTAGGGTAGACAGTCCCGTAGAAATAGGATACAGGTCACATGAGGTTTAAGATGTTCTAGTAACCAGCCTGGGCAAAATGGGGAGACCCCACAACAAATGAAAAAATGAGCCTGTGGTCCCAGCTACTCAGAAGGCTGAGGCAGGAGGATCTCTTGAGCCCAGGAGGTCAAGACTGCAGTGAGTTATGATGACGCCACTGTACTCCAGCCTGGCTGACAAAGCAAGACCCTGTCTCTAAAAAAATGTTCTAGTAGCTGCATTAAAAAAGTGGAAAGAAACGGAACTATACACGCAATATCATCATTTTGACGTGCAGAAGTCCTAGTGAGACGTGGCAGCACTCCCTTTTCTACTAACTCCAGGATCTGGTATGTGCTCCATGTCAAGGCTCATCTTGGCTCAGACCCACCACGTTTCAGGCTTAGTGGTCAGGAGTGGCTCATGGACAGGGCAGTCTGCCATTTTTAATGGGAAGCTCTGCAGCATGGTGTTAAGGTGGCATCCACCCTACAGCCCCACATGGGCAGCACCTGGACCATGCCTGCTGGTGTCTGTCCCAGGGCAGCCCTGAACAGGCACCTGACAGTTGCACTAGATCAAGGGTGAATTATTCACGTCAAACCACCTACTTTAAAAGACAAGACAGAGAATGAAGCCAGGGAGGGCACATGGGACCCTGACTCCACCAGGAAGCCCTCCTGCACAGAGCCAGCTGTACCAATCTTGGGGTGCACAGGGGAGGGGCACAGGCTAGGAGCAGGCACTGGAGTCCTCTCACCCCAGATCTCTGTATCTTACCCTTGCACCCTCCTCTCTTGTCCCTCCCCCACCAAATCTACAAAATGGGCCTCAGTTTCCCCAAGTTACTGAGCTCCAGAAAGCTGCTGGGAGGGGATAAGGCATCAGGGCCGAGAGGCAGACTTGAAGTCAGACAGACCTGGTCCCAGACCACCTCATCTCCTCATCTGCAAAATGGAACTGTGAAAGAGCCCCCAGCCCTGGGCTGGCTCAGCCTCCACCTGCGGTGAACACGGACAAGCCATTGTGCCCAGTCCTTTGTGGAGACAAATAGAGTAACTATCTGCTCACCAGGGAAACTGCTCCTCCCTGGCTGCTCTCCCACACTCAGAGCCTTCTCCCCCTTGTGCGCTGAGCCCCCAATCAAGGGTGGTGATCACAGTATGCTGCTCCCCTCCCTCCCCAGAAGCTAGAACACCATGATCTACCCTGCATAATCAGGGAGACAGCCCTGAGTGAGTCAAGAGTCAAGCGCAGAGGAGCTTTCTAGAACTTCTCCTTCCAGACTGGAAGCTGGCATGGATGCGGGATTCCTGTGTGGGGAACTGCTGGCGGGGCCTCCCTGCCAAGGGGACACAATTGTGCCCCAAAACACCCACTTGCCTGCAGGTGGAGTGTGGGATGGATATAGACGATGTGCTTTGGCAGGGACAGTAGCTCTCCCAGTTATCGTGGTTCTCACCCATCCCGGAGCTGAGCTTGGGGTGGAGATGCCAGGACGACTGGGCAAGGTTGCTCATTTCTCCACAACGCTGGTGATCAAGATGCATGTTCTGACAGCTCTTCTCTCGAGACATCCACACACAGCTTATGACATTTAAATCACTTGGAATTTGCAAGTCCAATGCTGACATGAATATTCACCGGCTGGCTGCCTGGGTTCAGTGGCCTGCTTGCCACGCCTCTTGGGGGATGTGGCATGTCCCACTGACTCTCATTGGTGGCTCTCATCAGAACCATCTAGAGCCTGAAAGCTGCCCAGGGCCCCTTTTACCCAGATGTCAGCAACTGTGCCTGCTGTGACTTACTCTCTTAAACCAAAGACAGTGTTTGGGCTCTGGGTTGGTCCAGGATGTGGCTGTGACCATGGCTCTGGGCTGTGAGATAAGATGTGGTCTTGCCCGGGATACCCCATACTATGAGCCACGCCCTGGTCCCTGTCCATCCCTGGCATGGAGCAAGTGGAACACTTGGCTTTCCCTAGACAGCCCCTGGTCCAATGATGGCCCAGGCATCCCCCCCACCCCCCCAACACTATGGAATTGAGATGTTTGGCTTCCTTTGGCAGCTTCTTGTCCACCTGCCCTGTCTCGTCCGTCCCTCTTTCTGTTTGTGAGTAGACATGCACACATGTGTTTGGTTCACAAGCTCAGCATATGGGTCTCAGAGACACCCTCCTCTGGACCAGGACAGGGTGGGTGACCAGGCGGGAGCCCACGAAGCTGCTGGCTTGCAGAAGCCATGGTGGAAGAAGTTTGGGCACCTCCTTCCATGTGGAGTGCTGTGAGCCAGTGGGCCTGTCTGGAAGCCCTGACACATGCCCACGGTCTGTCAGGTGTTGCTGCTCACGCTCTGCAAATGCCAACCTACCCAATACTCACAACAGTCCCAATGGGGAAACTGAGGCAGAGAGGTTGTCACCAGCTGGTGAGTGTGTCCAGGACGTCTCCACCTACCTCCCTTGGACTGTGTCGCCTGGCCTGGC
Source organism: Cephalopachus bancanus (assembly GCA_027257055.1). Lineage (NCBI taxonomy): Eukaryota > Metazoa > Chordata > Mammalia > Primates > Tarsiidae > Cephalopachus > Cephalopachus bancanus. Next base: position 4,142,862 of record JAPVLO010000007.1, read on the forward strand.
TTGCAGGAACCCTGGCTGGCAGTAGACGGTTTCCTCTTATGCCCTCCCTCACGAACAGGCAGTAGTGCTGAGGGGCACCTTCAGGGAACAGGGGACCTGACCTCCAGTGATCAGCAATGTATACCCCAGCTGGGGTTGGGGGAAGGCATACAAATGTGGCGACATTCAGAGTCCTGGGCAGCCCAGTGCCAGACATTCCAACTGTTTCAAATCACTTTGGTTTCTCTTGTTAGAGAGAAGCACAGCAGGGCGGGGGCGGGGTGTGGGAGGGAGTGGGCCCCTGGACTGCTGAGCTCTGAGGCCGCAAGGTCACGTGCGGCACAGCCTCTTCCCACCAGCACAAAGCAGGCGCCCCAGGAAACCCCAGAACTGGGCTTCTGTGACTCAGATTCCATGAGGCCAGGGTGTCCTTTCTCAGGCATCCAGAGACAATGTCCACTGAGCCCCACTCTGGTCCAGTTGGGTTGTCTCTAATTCCCACCTGCAGGGCTTCCGAACCAGATACACATGTGCATTTTCACCACAAACAGAAAAGGAGGTGGGGGTGACACACAGGAGTGAAGCCTGGGGTGCTGGCATGCCCAGCCTCATGCTTCTCCAGCACGGACAGGTTGTGTGGGCTCTGGCCCTTCAGAGTGGGTTCTGTCTCCCCTTATTCAGCAGGGGAAGGAGCCCCAAAGGCTGGACACATGTCTCCACCCACTGAGAAGCACACAAGTGCTCACAGCTAACAAGCCCGTCTTTGGACGGGCTGTGCAGGCTGAGAGAGAGGCTGTCCTGAGTCACGGGATGGCCTGTTCTGATCAGAGGGGACAGGGCTGTCCTAATTGGAGGGAACAGGGCCATCCAGAGCCGAGGTTGCCCCATGAGGCTCATCCTTTAACCCAGATGTCAGCCTTGGGAGGTGACTTGTCACTTGCTGAAGCCCTCTCTGCAGGCCTGGGAACAGGCCCCAGGAGGGGCAGTGGCATCTTCGCAGGACTGGGGTCCTCCTGGCTGATGAGGCTGGGATGGTGGAGCTTGGGCTCTCTCCCCCTCCCCCCCATTCCTGCACAGACCCCCTGCTGCTCTCTCCCCCCTCTCCCCCTCCCATTCCTGAACAGACCCCCCTGCTGCTCTCTCAAGTCACCCATATTATTCAAATCAGTTTATTTCAGGAGCAGCCTTTGATGCACTAGGGCAGATGCAGGCCAGGAACAAGAGCCGTACTCAGAAGGTTGTTCTCTAAAGATGCACAAAAACACGAGGCTGGCTCTGGAGTGGAGGGGCTGTGGAGGCTGGAGCCTGGGCTGGCCTCCCCCTGGCTCTGTGGAAGCAGGGACCTGGTGCTCACCATCCTCACGGGGATATGAGGGCTGTATGATGATGCCCTGTGCCTGCTTGGGAGCCGAGAACCAGCACTCTGTCCTGAGATGGTCCCTGTTGCACTCAGGGAGGGGGTTTCAGTGGAGAACTGAGGCTGGTGTCCAAGGACAGTCCTGCCAGGCAGGGGTGTCAGGCAGCTTTGGAGACCTTGCTGGGGGCAGGACCGGGGACCCTGGGAGCCACTGTGGCCCCACACTGCCTCCGAGCCTGAGGGGAGGGCCCTCGCCACAGCCATGTAGACCGTCCGAGTTCACCCTGGCCCGATGGATCTTAGACAAGGGAGCCGGGCACCCAGGCAGCCACGTGGATCTGTTTGGCAGAGAGGCCCCCACCACCTGGCGTCAGTGAGCCTGGCACTACAACTCACTTCTTCCTATTCCTCTTGTCCAGCGAGACTCCCACACCCGGAGCACGCGCCATCACCTGCATGGCACCTGCCCCATCCTGTGGACACTGCTGGGGCAAAGACAACCACAAACGGCTCCAGGGTTTACGGGACTTGCCACAGCCCTGTGAGAGGATGTTGAGAAACCGGCACTCTGCTGTTTTTAGAAATGGAGCAGTGGAAATCCGCAGTGTGAATGGAGTTGGCAGTGGGGCCCTGACCCTCCTGTATGCCCATCTGCTGTCCACATGCCAGACTCATGCTGGGAGCACTGGGGGTCAAAGCAGCTCCTCACTCAGTCCTGCCTTCTTTCTCAGGGTGGAGCTGGGGAAATGGAAGCTGCATGGAGGCGGCAACCCCAGGACTTGGCTGAGCAGGGGAGAGTAGGCCTTGGGGGAGGGCAGAACTCCAGCACACCCACCCTCGGATCAAAGCTTGGATGCTGGGAGAAGCTGGGGAGGCCACGATCCATCCCATTCCCCAACCTTCAAAGCAGACTGGGCCCCTCCTCCCTGCTGTGCAGCACACATTGCTCATAGTCAATGTGGTTCTTCCTTGCCGTCATAAGAAGCCTGGGAGGGGTTACCAAGGGTCACATAGGGGGTTAGACCCAGACTGGCTAACATGCACTGTGGGCCTTGGGAAGTCCTGCAGCCTCACTGGGCCCTGGCACCATCTGCTGTGACACGAGGTGAGTGAGCCCGGGAGCTGGGTGCTGAGTGAATGCCTGTCAATGGCAGTGCTGGGAAGGCCCAGGCATGGGTCTGTCCTTTGCTCCCTTGGCCCCACCCTTGCCAGGCACCTAGGGCAGTGGAGCCCTGGGCCGAGGGCAGTGGCCACACCCAGGTGTTGCAGGAAGTGACCTGGGCCAATCTCCATCTCCAGGGTCTCCTGATGGCCAGAGCAGGGGCAGCCTCGAGGACAGGTGGGCATGGGTACCTGGTGGGGGAGCCAAGGGGGCAAAGGACAGACTGGCAGATCTCTCGGGAGCATCTTGTACCTTGGAACCAGCAGACACAGATGATGTTGAGCTCTCCACTCGCTCACCGCGCATAAAGCACAGTGCGGACATTTGCAGTGATGCCAGTGTTGTCCACAGAATGTGACTTCCACAGGGGGCTCAGACGACAGGCACATGTGCAGTGACCTGGCTTTCACTACCATCTGCATTTGCGAGGTCATCCCCCTGCCATCCCCCCAGTGGCAGGCGAGGACACTTTGGTGCGTGAGCTCCTCACAGTGCCTGCGACTTGCTTGACAGCAGGGCAGGCAGCCAGGGTCACGTGTGTGCATAAGGCACAGCTCGACCCCACATGAATGATGTAAAGAAAGCCCTGGATATCCATGAGCCACCCCATGTTCCCAGGCCTGCCTGTTCTTGAGACAAGGGTTCTCCCGGAACCTGATGGATAGGCGGACACAGGCAGCACAGTGTCTCCCTCACAATGAGTCTACCCTCTAGGGTCTTGCTCCCCAACAGTGGCAGCTTCCGGGGCAGGAGACATACAAACAGGTTTCACTTATCAGCAGGCAGACACATGGTTTCCTCGACAGCTGCAAGCTGTCTGCGCCTCCTGGGAACACGGGCTCTGGGAGGCGTTTCCTCAGAGTCCTGAGCTCAGGTTTTAATTGTGGTTTTCCCAAGGCGACCCCAGCTGACAGCTGGGGGTGGGGGGTAAATCGGGAGAGTTCCCACAGGGACGACTGTCTACTCTGTGAATTAGAAGGTCAAGGGAGAAGTCCATTTGAGCCCAGCAGACCTCCATGGAAAGATGGAGATCATTCTGAAGTCAGTCATGGCTGGCTGCTCAGCCTTGGGGCTGTGATGAGGGTCCTGGGGAACCCAGCCATGGGCCTCCCTCTGGGCCTAGTCTACCCTGAGGGCAGACAGGCAGGTTGATTTTACTCCCCCCAAGATGCTCCCCAATTCTGGTCAGGCCCCATGGCCAGGACAAGCCAGGACATCTCTGGGTTCTTCTGGGAGCCACCGGGGCTCAGGAGTAGACAGAGCAGAGGCTCCAAGGTGCAAGGCAGAGCCGAGAGTCCTCCGTTCCCTGGCTAGGGCAGTGTCCCTGCCACATTCTTCCTGGGCTTGGAGCTCCAGGGCTTGGCTGCAGGTACTCCATGACTGCTGGCCCCTGGCGATGCCCACTACCTTCTCCCTCCTTCCTTTGGGGCTCTCCTGGCATTTCAGGATGAACCCAAAGTGCCTGATATGGGAATGCCGAGGCCTGCTCAGACTCATGGCAGCACCCTCACCAACTTGGACCCAGGCCCAGAGTGCCCATGGCCACACTGCAGGGCCTGGGCAGTGAGAGCAGGCGGGTATTGGCAAGATGGACCTTGCTGCGGCTGGGCCCCTGTGTCTTGCACTGCAGCCTCGATCTGCACTTGGCTTTGGGCCTGTCACACTGGTCCACACGACCTGGCAGGAATCAGATGGTACATCGAACCCAAGACCCAAAGGCCTCAGTCTAGGGTGGGGGTTGAATGGCTGGGTGGGGCTGCTGTGGGTGCTGAGGCTGGAATCGAGGCAGCTCTCTCCACCCCAGGAGCAAGGGAGCAGGAGGAGGTGGAGGAAGGAGCAGTGGTGGAGCCTGGAGGCAGGTGAGGACCTGGGCCCACAATGAGTCCGAGGAGGCCTTCCATCTCCTGTCATCTCCTGGGCTTCAACCAGCTGGAGGCCCTGGGGTCTGGCCCTAGGGACCCAGTACTCCCCATCTCAGGACACTGAGTGGGATGGGTGGATGCTCCAGGCTTTTTAGGTTGGAGGTGGTGGCAGGTCCTTGGGCTCTGCCATGGGGTGGAGACATTGCTCCTGAATCGTAGGGTCACCAGGGGTTGAGGTATGAAAGAATTCTTGTCGAGTTTGACTATGTCCCTCCCCTCCACCACTCCCCTCCCCTCAGGAGGCCAGAAAGAGGCTGGTCTTGAAATGGCTCTGTACTCTCACGGGGGCTGGGTGTGAGGGCTACTGTGATCCTTCCTGTGTCCCCTTTGCAGCTCCTGGCCCCAGCGCTGGTTCTTCACTGGAGTCAGTGTACCCATCACGTGTCCAAGGTTAGCATGTCTGTACCTGAGGCTGGCAGGATCCCTTGTGTGCTGGGAGAGGCAGCCCTGTCCTGCCTCCTGTCCTTCCCCTTGAAGGGTGTGCTGGGTGGGGGGGACCTTGGTGGCCTCCGAAAGATGCATCCACAGGAGCCCATGCATAGAGCTTCATTTGGGAAGAGTGTCCATGGGTAACTGATGATTCGAGATGCAATCACCTTGGAGTGGTGTGGCCTGAATTAAACGACAAGTGTCCTTGGAAGACACAGACACATGGGGAGATGGCCTTGCATGGATGGAGTTGGAGGCTGGAGTGATGCAACCACAAGCTGGGGGACACCTGGAGCCCGAGGAGTGGGGAGAGGCAGGAAGGACCCCCAGGTCCCTGGGGGGAGTACAGCCCTGTGCATGCCCTGACTCCAGGCCTCTGGCCTCCAGGACTGAAAGGGGACACAGGTCACAGCTGCCTCGGGGGACAGGAACTCCTGAGACCCCTGGAGGTTCTGTGGCCCATGGTGACAGGCAGAAGCACAAAAGGTGTTTGGGGTTATAGCATTTCATGACCTGAATATCTTCCCCGGTGATTCTAGCTTGAAGCTTTCTGAGCATCTCTGCGCTGATCTGCCACAAATGTAGGTATTTTTTAACACACGAGATGGGCTCCTTTTAAACAAACTGTCAGGAAAATTAATTGCAGGAAGTTTAATGGGTGTTCACCATGTCAGGTGCCCTGCAATTTCCTGCTTCAAGTTTGCGAGTGTGATGGGGTGGGGGTCTCAGAGGTTGCTCGCTATTCTAGACACGTTTCCTTGGGGTGGGGGCCACTTCTGAGCCCAGGTTGCCAGGCCAGCATCCCAGTGGCAGCCTGGTGTTTGTTTCCAATCTTCTGGGCCTCTGGGACACAGAGGTCCCTGCTGTCCTCAGGGCTCTGCTAGGAGTTGGGCCTGGGAGCTGTAAGTGCCCTTATCAGTTTCTCCCTGAGTGCAGTCCAACCCCCAGCTGTGGCTCAGGCCCCTGGATAGGACAGGCCACCTTGGCAAAATGAGTCTTGGAGGTGGGCAGAACCTGGGACCCTCAATCCTGCATCAGGCCTTGGGGGACAGGGGGCCTTTTCTTTTGGCAGCCTCACAACCTGCTGCAACCACATGGACACAGAACCCACCCCTGCCAGGGCCCCTCCTGTCTTTGCCCTCCCCAAGATGCCACTGTCAGCCTGCTGTATTGGGAAGACTATTGGAGACCACCAGGGAGCCAGCATGTCCCTCCCAGTGGGTTCAGAGAAATCCCAATTGCTTCCCCCAGCCAGGAAAACAACCAGGCCATGTCTGGGGGCTCCTTGGACTGAGGACAATCCAGGCTGGGGGTCCCAGAGGGCCCCTGGGCTGGAAAGAGCCCTGCCCCCACTCACCGCTTCTCTGCCTTAGGGTGCAGGTGGGGGTGGGGTGGCCATGGGACCTGCTGGTGAGCTGGGGTCTGGGGATCCCAGATCTGGGGATCTTGGAGTCAGATCCTGGAGTGTTGGGACAGCCCAGATGCACCGGCTTCTCCCTCTTCTCCAGGCCATAAATTGTGATCCCGACAGCCGCGCCCTGCTATGCACTTCCTGCTGGGCAAGCAGCCCATGCAGACGGACTGATGGATGAGGGAGCCTCTGTCCTGGCTCCAGACCAGCACAACCGGGACGGCTGCTGCGGTTCCATGTGACACGGTCCAGACACAAGCAGTCCCCCCTCGACACCCAGGAGCCTGGGACTGCATGGTCCTGTCAAACAACCGGAAGTGACGTGCTGGACGGCAGCGGACCACGAACCATTACGAGCAGCCACAACCCAGCAGTTCCCAAACAGAAGCTACCCCTGAGTGGCTCCGGGACTCTGAGCAATAAAAAGCCAGTGTGTCGTGTTTTCTTAATGAGAGACTGTGTCTGAGTTATAAAAGCACACAATTCTCTGAAGGTTTCTCTTAACCTTTAAATATGTCAAAAGAGAGTTCTGAAATTTACAATAAATTCACCTTTTAACAGACAAGGGGCTAAAAACATTGAAGTCCAAATAATACTGCTCTTTTCATCAGCCTCTGTCTAAGATTTACTCAAACATAGTGGCTGTCCTTTACCACATGTTTCTAGACATCTCTATCTCTTTGTTATGTTTTCTTTTATAACAGTGTTTTAATAATCCCTTTGAGCCAAAGCCTTTTATCATAAGCTGCCTTGGATATTTTTGAAAGTAGGCAGTGTTTAAAATCTGCAGATGACTTTCACTAGGGCACTGGACTAACTCTACTGCTATAAACAACCATAAAATTGTACACAGTGCATCAGGCGATTGTTTTCAGATGCTGGACAAGCTCAAAACTGTGGTCTCTGAGAGCAGGGACACTCACAAAGTAAACCCCTAGTCATCCATGTCTTTGCTTGGGGACACTGTCCTGATAGAGATAGGAGGAGCCGAGGTCTGAGGAGAATATTGCTATTTGAGCTGAGAAGGCAGAGATCATAGGTGGCTGAGGAAGTGGCTTGGACCTGCAGAGCTGGAGAGGGAGACCTGTGATATGGTGGGGGAGAGAGGCTTGGAAGCCGATGGTCTTTCCAAAGGTTTCTCTGCCGACCGGGCTGTCTGTGCAGACCAAGACTGTGAAAGGTGTCTTGGAGGACAGCTGGCATTCCAGCAAAGCTAGAGGAAAGAGGTCTCATTAACACACTGAGCATCCAGTGGAGATGCCAGGAAGGAATAGTGACCAAACCCCAGAGTAAGGCCAACTCTAGGCTCACCCTAGCTAAGTCTAAAACTGATGGGCGAAATCCACAGAGGAGGAGACAGAGTATAGATGTGGAGTTCTTCCAAGTGAGAAGAGACTGGAAAATACCTTGGGCTTTCCATAGACCTGCACTCAACCAAGCATAACACAAGCCTGCACCAGTTCAAGAGGATAAGTCTGCCACTAGGCTGCCTGCTGACACAAGAGCCAACACTCTTCAAAGGAAGATAACACAATCTAGTTTCTTTAATGTGTCACCTATAATGTCTTGGATAAGTAAAAAAAAATTACTAGATATTCAAAGAAATAGGAAAATGTGACCCTTTGACAAGGAAAAAAAAAAGCATTCAATTGAAATAGACCTCAAGGTAAACAGTAAGAAATGGAAAGTATCAGATGTGAATTGGTACAACACTTACTCTCATCAGACTTTTATAACTCAAGGAGGCCTATTAATAGCCCAGAGCAATCATTACAGGAACAAATACAGAGAGGTCTGTCTAAAAAACTCAGTAGAGGAAATAAAATGGAATTCTCTGACTTCCTGGCTGGAGGACTGAGAAAAGGATCCTAGAAACTAGAGTGTGTAGGAGGAAATCTTGGAGAAGAGAGAGCTGGAAAAGGAATCCCCTAATTCTGTGTATGAATCTACACAAGTCTTGGGATTACCCTTGAATGATGCATACAAGGAATTTACCACAACAATAGTAAAGGGCTTGACCACTGCACTGTGGTATAAACCACCTCAAGATCCAAGCCCACCCTTGAATGGTGCATGCAGAAGAGCTGAAAAGCCCAGCAAAGGAATGATAAGCAGGCCTGATGTTGGAACACCACAGACAGATAACGAGGCAGAAGCTGCTGCTCTGACGGGGCTGGCTGCCTGCTGAAAGGAAAACATAACATTCTCCAGATGGGTTTGGCATAACCCAAGTACCACAACAAAATTCAAAATGCTCAGAAGTACTCCCAAATCACTTAACATTGAAAGAACCAGGAAAATATGTCTAACTCTCAGGCAAAAGACTCAATATACGTCACCCTCAAAAGACCTAAGGATGGGATTACCAGGAAAAGGTTTAAAGACAGGCATTATAATCATGCTCCTTGAGGTAAAGGTAGCCCTCTTGAAATGAATGGAAGCATGAAAGTTCTTAAAGGAAAAAAAGAACTATATATATTTTTAAAATACAAATTTTAGAACCAAATAATACAACAGTATCAACTAAATTGACTGCCATAGAATAATATACCCAGCAATAGCAGCACAATACATTCTGCTCAAGTGTTTATGTGACATTCACCAACATAGACCATTATCCTGGGCCATAGAACAAGCAGTAACAAATTTCAAGAATTTTATTCATGCAAGTATGTTCTCAAAACATGATAGAGTTAAATGAGAAATGGATAGCAAAATGAAATCTGGAAAATCCCCAAACATTTGGAAATTAAACAACACACTTCTGAAGAACCCATAGGTTAAAGAGGGAGTCTCAAGAAATAAGAAAATATTTTGATCTAAATTAGAATACATTTCAGCCAGGCTTGGTGGCTCAGCCTGTAATCCCGTGCTTTGGGAGGCTGAGGTGAGTGGATTGCGTGAGCCCGTGGGTTCGAGACCTGCCTGGGCAATTTGGCGAGACCTCATCTCTACAATAAATCAAAAAATTAGCCGGGCGTGGTAGTGCGTGCCTGTAGTTCCAGCTACTTGGAAGGCTGAGGCAGAAGGATCGCCTGAGCCCAGCAGGTTGAGGCTGCGGTGGCCAGGAGTGGCCACTGCACTCCAGTCTGGGTGACAGAGTGAGACTCCAACTCAAAAAAAAAAAAAAATACATTTCACAAATTTTGAGATGCTACCAAAGCAGTACTTAGGAGGAAGTTTATAGCACTAAATGTTTATATTAGAAGATAATAAAAAATCTCAAATCCATAACTTAAGCTTCCACCTTAAGAAATCAAAAAGAACAAATTAAACCCAAAGCAAGCAGAAAAATGAAATGAAGAAAAGAGTAGACATAAATAAAATTAAAAGTTTCAAGACAATAGAGAAAAATCAGTAAAACCAAAAACTGGTTCTTCAAAAAGAACAATAATGTTGATAAACTCCTAGCCATACTGACCAAGGAAAAAAGACAGAAGACACAAATTGTGAATATTAGGAATAAAAAAAATACTATTACAGACTCTACAGGCATTAAAATGATGATGAGGGAATACCACCAATAGAATCTATGCTCCAAAATTTGGCAACACAGATTAAATGGGCCAATTCCTCAAAAGATATAAATCACCAAAGTATATTCAATAAGAAACTTATAATCTGAATATCCTTTAGACCTTTAAAAGAATTGAGTTCATAGAAATCTTCCCACAAAACTTTAGGCCCAGATGGTTTTGCTGGATAAATTCCACCAAACCTTTAAAGAATTATGCACAACCTCTTCCAGAAATTGTAAGAAGAGCAAAAACTTCCCAACTCATTTTATGACATCAATATTATTTTGATACCAAAACCAGACAAAGATAGTACAAGAAAATAAAATTAAGACCAATATTCCTCATGAACACAGACATAACAATCCTCAATAAAATATTAGCAAATCAAATCCAACTAATTAATACATGACCAAATGAAGTTTATCCCAGAAATATGAGGTTGGTCCAACACTCAAAAATTAATCAATGTTTTCCACTTATACGAGGCACTTAGAGTTGTCAAATTCATAGAGACAGAAAATAGAATAGTGGGTGCCAGGGACTAGGGGAGCAGAAAAAAGAGTGTATAGTGGGTACAGAATGTTCACTTGGGATGATTAAAAGACTTCTGGAGATGATGGTGGTGATGGCTGCACAACAATCTGAATATGCTTAATGCGATGCTTGTGCTGAAAGTGGTTAATTTTATGTGACGTACATTTTACCACAGTAAAACACAGTCAATAAAATTCACCATATTAACTGACTAATGAAGAAAAATCACAGGACCATAGTAATAGACATAGAAAATTCATTAAACAAATTCAACATTCATTCATTACTTAAAAAAAAAAAACTCTTGGAAAACTAGTAATAGAAGAAAACTTTCTTAACTTGATAAAAAACACCTGCTAAAAATTTAAGCTAAAAACTTCATACTTAGTTAGAAAATCTAAACACTTTCTCCCCAAGATCAGGAAGAGGCAAGAATATCTGCTTACTCCATTATAGTTCATCATCATACTGGAAGTTGTAGCCAGAGCAAGGCAAGGCAAGGCAAGGTAAGAAAAAGAAATAAAAAACAATCAAATTAGAAAGGATGAAATGAAACTTTCTTTATTCCTAGACAGTCTGATTGTCTACATAGAAAATCCCAAGGAACCTTTAAAAAAGCTATTAGAATTAATAAATGTGTTTACCATGGTTGTGAAGGACAAGTCAATATACAAAAATTAATTAAATTTATCATATTTCATATTGGCCATGAAAGATTGGAAATAAAACATTTCCAAAAAAGGTACTATGCATACGTAGGTATAAATCTAACAAAACATAAAAGGTATCTGTATGCATGCTGAAAACTACTACCAATGAAAGAAATCAAAGAAGCCCTAAAGAAGTGGAGAGAGGTACCATATTCATGGACTGGAGATGTGCTATATTCATGGATTGGATATATACTATATTCATGGATTGGAAGGCTAAATGTTAAGATGCCAAGTCTCCCCTACAGATGAACAAAATCCCAAACAAACTCCAACATGCTTTTGTTGTTGTTGTTGTTGTTGTTGCTATTAACAAGCTGATTCTAGCCGGGCATGGTGGCTCAAGCCTGTAATCCCAAACTTTGGGTGGCTGAGGCGAGAGGAGTGCCTGAGTCCAGAGGTTCATGTCCAGCCTGGGCAACTTGGCAAGACCTCGTCTCTACAATAAATCAAAAAATTAGCTGGGCATGGTGGCGCATGCCTGTGATTCTAGCTACTTGGTAGGCTGAGGCAGAAGGATCACATGAGCCTAGCAGGTCAAGGCAACAGTGGCTGTGAGTGTGACACTGCACTCCAGCCTGGGCAAACAGTGAGACTCCCACTCCAAAAACCACAAACAAACAAACAAACAAACAAACAAATAAACAAAAAAGCTGATTCTAAAATGTATATAGAAAGTAAAGGAACTAGAGTAGCCAAAATAATTCTGGAAAAGAAGAATAAAGTTGGCAGACTCAAACCACCTGAGGAACTCACTTTAAGCCATGGTCATTAAGAATGTGTGAAATTGGAGGCACTCTGGACGTGCAGATGAAAGGGACGGACACCAGTCTGGATGTAGACCCCCATAGACATGCCCAGCTGACTAATCTTGACTGAGACACAAAGAAACTTCAACAGAGACAAGGTCATTTGAAACTTTACAAAGATGATATACAATGCCAAATAGGCACATTAAAAGATACTTAATATCAGTTGTCATTAGGAAAATGCATATTAAAAACACAAGATACCACTATATACCTATGGCAATGGGTAAATGAAAACAAAACAAAACCAAAAAAAATGATAACAGCTGTGCTGGTCAGGATGCAGAGTGACCAGCATTTTCATATTGCCAGAGGACGTTCAAAAGAGCCATTGCTTTGCCCACCTTGGCAGTTTCTCATAAAGCTAAACACACACTTTCTGTGTGGCCCAGCATTCTGACTCCTAAGTACACACTTGTGATGAATGAACATGCGTATCCACACGAAATTCTGTATGTGAATGTTTGTAGCTGCTCTGCTCACAATCGTCAGAATCCAGACATGACCCACATGTCCTCCAGTGGGCAAAAGTATAAACCCAGTGTGGCACGCCCACATAGTGGCACCCATGTCACGGTAAAAATATGCTGTGGCCACAGGTACCACGTGCAGGCATCTCAGCTGCATTCTCTCAGCACAGGAAGTTGGGCTCAGGATGGTGCCACTTGCATGACATCCTGGAAGAGGCAGGTCTGCGGGGAGGAAGAGTGGGTCAGTGGTTGCCAGGGGCTGGTGGGAGGTAGGCAGTCACAGGGTCCCCACACTGCATGGGGAAGCAAAGCTCCCAAGGCATGCAGTGACGACTTCGGGGGCCAGCGCAATCTGCGGCCTGCACTGGGTCCACATGGCACCACCAGGCCCAGGATCCCTTTCCTCGGCCTCCTGGGATAGGGCAGGGGCTGGGCCAGGCTGGGGCATCCCACCACTCTCTGGGCCTCGGTTTCTCCATGTGACACTGAGGAGCCTGGTGGTCTCTCACAGGCTGCACACTCTCCCTGGGATGTCACTTGGACAGGGCTGGCCCCTCAGTGGCTGCTCATTTTTGGGCAGTGGGTAGCGACAAGGTCCAAGGCTGGGGTGCAGTTGGGGAACAGTGGGGGTCTCTGGGGGCAGGCAGACCCCACGGCGTGACCTAGTAACACCATATCCCCAGATCCTGAGAACCACAGCCTCCACTCCCTCTGCCTCTGTGGGGCAGGCATCATGGGCAGCCTATCTGAGTTGGTGACAGCGGCTGTCAGTGGTAAAGAGGGGCCATCTGAGCCTTGAGCTCCTCACAACATCTCTGTCCTTGGGGGCCTCTGAGCCCTTTACAGTAGTCCAGGAAAGCCCCACCAAAGAGTGGACCCAGCCGCCCAGACAGCCCAGAGAGCTCAAAGACCAGGAGCCAGGCTACTCATTCTCTGCAGACTCCATGGGCTTGAACCAACATGCCTAAAACCCATCCTATCACCACCAATCAAGTGGTGGGTTTTGATTCACGACAAGGCAGAGTACTTCCATAGCCCCCACATTCCCAGTGCCCTCCACCTGCCTCCAGTGCCCACACCTCTGCATCTTCCAGGAGTCATGTGATTGGAGCCACACACACTGTGGGTCGGTCCCTTCAACCTGAGTGCTCTTTCACGACCCTGCATGTCAAGCAAGACCCCAGGGAGGCCTGAGATTCCATGGGTCTGAGTCATCCAGTTTCCCAGGCAGAGAGGGAAGAGAGGTTGCTCGGGGCTAGGAGAGGGACTGGTGCTTAATGGACTCAGAGCTTCCGTCTGGGGAGAGGAGAAAGTTCTGGAGTTGAAGGTGGTGATGGAGGTACAATGTGCCCGTGTGCCCTTGCATGCGATATGTGTGTATTTCACCACAACTGAGAGAAAACCTCTTTTCTCCCCTTAAACACACGCTACCTGGAACTTCATGTCTGTGGTTGAGGACCTCTGTCTCCTGATGCTCGTGCATGGCCTGGTGCCCGGGGCCCTCCTGGCAGCTCATCCCGGGACCTCAGCCCCACTGTGCCCACAACGTCTTCTATGCCCGCTGCCAAATCTCACCAGTAGAGGTTCCGCTGAGAGCCACCTCCTGAGATGATGCCATGGGCTCCAAGCTCTGATGGTGATGACCCAGATAGCCAGCCCTGAGATCATGAGGCCTCACCTGAGGGGTCAGTTGGGGGTTCCAGGCGGGCATGGGTGGCTGCACCCCACTACTCTCAGTCGCTGCTGAGTTGCAGGTGGAACCTGAGACACAGTCCTTGATATAATGTCCTCAGAGGGCTGCAGGCTGAGCGCAGGATTCCCTGGAGAGCGGTCGTTTAGGTCCCAGCATGGCCCTGCTCATATGTGGGCCTGAGCTGCCCCGGTCAGTCACCCCTCCCAGCATGCCACTCATGTGGGGGCAGACCCTCATCCCCACCAGAGAGGCAGACTGGACATCCCTGGTTGAGACCACCTTCTGGGGTTATTCGATGTGCACATGTGGCATGCTCATGTGGTGATATGCACATGTGGTATGCATGTATGATGTGCCTATGTTGCTTGCATGTGTGGCATGCATGTGTGGTATGCATGTGTGGTGATGTGCTTGCATGGTGTGTATGTGTGACATGCACAGGTGGCTCTAGCCCCACTCTGTCTTCTGGGAAATGGACACAAGCATGGCCCCTGTGGGGTCCATCTGTGCGTCCTGGCATGGTCTTTGCCCCATGCCACCCCTCAGGTTGCCAATGAGGAAGCCATGATTGTCTGGGTCAGAGCTGGAGCTGCCGAAGCTGCACCGTGTGGGACATAGTCCTGCAGTCCACATCCTACAGCCAAGGGAAGCCGGCATGTGCGGGACTGACTCTGTCCCTTAGGGCCCCCCACACACGTCTTCTCCTCTTGTTTCTAACCTGAAAACACTCGAGTGCAGGAGGCTTGCAAGACAAGTTTGGGATATGTGTTGCCCTCCAGCTGGGCCTGCCCAGCTCTGCCTGGCACTGTACCCTTTGTCCATGTTACCCATGGCTGCCTGCCCTCCGTGGATCTGCCCACATTTTTTTCTGAACCATTTGAGTGTTGCAGACATCACGCTCCTGGCCTGTCAAGACCTCTGTGTCTTTCCTGGGAACAGGGATGGCCCTTGGCAGGGATGTGGCTGGGTGCAGCCCCAGGCCCAGGACAGAGATGTGGGGAAACAACCGATGACCTGATCTCACTGGGACTGATTTCCTCCCGTGGAAGCCAGTCTCAGCTGCCTCTCCTGCAGGATTCTGGCAGCCCCTGCTGGCCTAGGTGTTCATGAAGTTGCTTTGAGACGATGTGCCCAAGGGCATCCCCCCACAAGCCAGACATGTCCCCTGGTCCCTCACCCTGCCTTGGGAGGGAGGTGTGCCCTTGGGTCAGAGCTCATCCAGGTGGGAACACTTCTCATGCACTAAAAATGAAAGTTTTCTGAGAAAACAAAGGAGGAGGCAGGGAGGCTGAGCCCATACAGGCAGGATTCCATCAGCACAGAAGACTGCAGCCATGAGATTACAAAGGCACCCTCTGCGTTGGAGTCTTCAGAAACCGTTTCAGAGGACAGAGCCGCTGAAGTGGGAACCTGGTGCCTGGGTGTCCCAGGTCTCTGCTGTGTGGATCTCTGGATACGTGTGTGCACACATCCAGTTCCCAGATGATGAACATGGGACCCTGCCGCCTCACAGTCTGGGACTTAGCCCTGAGGCCAGCAACACAGTACCAGTGCCACCAGATCTCATCACACTCAGGCCAAAGCAGAAGGCGGGCCTGGACCCAGAGAACCACACACAATGCCAGGATGCATGAGCAGGGTCGCGTGGGTGGGTGGGTCAGAGGACCATCCTGGGGAGCCCAAGAGCTCTCTGAAGGTCCTTGAGCTCCCAGTTCCCCACTCACTATGCTGGCACTGGGCCAGGTCCAGGCCTTTGGTGCCCCATCCCCTCTATTGCCTCCTCCTACCTCCCAGTCCTGGCTCCACATTCAGGAAGCTCTAGCTAGAGCTGGGACTGGGGGTGACAATGGAGGGGGGCAGGGCACCTGCCAGTAGCCACTCCTCTAAGTTGCTTGGAAGTGATCACCAGGTCACCTCACTTCTTAATCTGACTTGGGTTTGCAAGTGCCCAGGTCAGACCTCATGGGGGTGCAGGGCGGTAGGCCTGGTGGGAGGCATGGGGACAGGAAGGGCTCCCCTGTTCTGGCGAGAGGGGCCAACAGCCCAACACATTCAAACGCGGTCACGGGCGGGAGGGGCGGAGATGCATGGCTGAGAGCGTCCAGCCCCTCTCGGGCCATGCATCACCGCCCGAAAACAGTGAACGTTCACCCAGATCTGCCAGACGGCCCTGAGCCCACAGGGGACAATGAACCCCACACCCCAGGACACTCTTGACAGAGGGCAATGGTGGGGCAGGAGGCGAGGAGGATGAGGTCAAGGCTTCCCCTATGAGGAATGTTCTTTTCAAGTGTAAGAGCCACTTGTGTCCAGGACCTCAAGAAGCCCCAGAGCTGTCGGCATCAGATGGATGTGGCCTGTGACCAGCGCCCAGGCATGCAGCCGAGCCTGCTAAAGAAAAAGGAAAACTCATTCTCTGAGGCACAGGGGAGCCAGTGAGCATTCAGCACATGCTTGGCCAGCACAAAGCCCACAGGCACTGAAGGCGAGTCCCAAGTCCATGCTTGTCACGTGTCTGTAAGGGATGGGACTTGGCCAGAGTGGCCTTGCAGTGTCCAAGGGACAAGGTCAGGCAGAGGGTGCATCAGAGGCAAAGGGATGCCATATAAGTGTCCAATCCTGAGGGCAGGGAAGGGCCACGGGACTCAGAGCCACACTTCCCAGGGCTGGGGCAGAGCTGTCCTGTTGCTCCTTGGCTTGACTGCTATTTGTTTTTGACGAGTGCAAACGACCACATGGCACTGGAGAGCCCAGGGGCAGGGAGGGGTGGGTGTTGAACGGCGCCACTGGTGGGTAGCAGGCACTGATCCTCCCTTGCCGACCTGATCAGTTATGTCAAACCTTCTGAAGGGCCAAGTGGCTGCTGCCCCAGCCCCTCGAGGCCAGCTGGGGAGACTCCCCCCACAAAAGCTGATCAAAGACAGAAGCCCGAGTAGGAAGACAAAACCTTAAAGGAAGCAGAGCAATTTTTCTCTCCCTGTTGGCCACGCAGAGCACCCTGTCTGCTATTGCCTTTGGGAAGGGGCGGACTCTTGTTAGAGAAGAGACAGAGCTCTGACTCATCCCCCTCAAGTAGCTGTCGGGAGGACCCCCACCGGGGGACACCTGTAGCCACGGGTTCTGCACAGGCCAGGGTGGGGCTGGAGTTCAATTCTATCCCCACTGCCCACCGCAGGGTGGCCAGTGGAGTTAGCTAGGGCCCAGAGAATGACAAGCAGGCAACACCCTGCCCAAGCCCAGAGGCTTCCCTGCCAATACACTGCCACCTGTGGGCTCCCTGGGCAGCCTCAGAACTGCTGTTGGTACTGGAGCTGGGCAAGCAGAGGGGACAGCTGGTTGCCCCAGACCCTCTAGCTGGGCAGAGGTGGGAGACTCTGTCTGGATCCTTCACCCTCTGCCTTCCTCAGCCCAACCTTGAGGCAACCCTACACCTCAAGGCTACCCATGTCCTAGTGCCAAGATACCACCCGAAGTGCCATGTCTGCCCTGACTTCCCCTACAGTCACAGCCTCTGTCTGCTCAGCCCTCCCTTCCAGTGCTGGAACCTTCCCTACCAGGCTGCCTGGCCAAGCTGACTCCCAAGGAGATCCCATCAGGGTTCCCACGGCACTCTGCTCAGGCACTCGGCTCAGGCTCCTAGAGGGCCTTGGCCATCCAGCTCCAGTTGTATTCACCTCACCATGTCTTCCCGCTTGCCACACCCAGAGCCTCACAATCTTCCCAGCAGAAACATCATCACCACCAATAACAATGCCAGTAATAGTACCTGTGGATGCTTTTACGTGCCAAGGACCTCGAAAACACTTCCCACAAGTTCTCTCTCAAAAACTTTTTGCCAGCCTGGGGGCTTCTCTGCAGAGGCAAGTGACACGGCCTCTTGGGGGCACGGAGCTTTTGAGACACTGGCGAAAGGGACCTCTCCATTTCAACAGGCTAGTGCTAACACACACAAGCACACACAACACACACAGACCTCAAGGAAGCTGGGGACATCGGAGGCCCTCCACGGGCCTCAGGGAGGTCACTGTCGGGGCTCCAGGTCCCTTCAGTGGAAGGAGGGGTGAGCTGGTTGCTGAGGCCGGGCAGCTTGAGATCAGGCTGCTCCTCAGAGGCCCCACACCCTCCCAGCTTCAGAGGGGCCATTTCAGGGCACCCCCAGCTGCCTGCACCCATGTGTAACCACAGACATCACTTGGGGGTGAGGGAGAGGGGAGCAGAAGGCTGCCCTCTTAAGTCCCACCTGGCGCCAGCCCCGTCTCCTCCAACCCATCTCACCTGGATGACGACCTTGACGGTGGCAGTGTGGACGATGGGAGTGCACACCAGGCCGCCGGGGTGCTGGCCGTCGGCGCTGCGGTTCTGCTGGCCCATGGTGAACAGCATGGGCACAGCCAGCAAGCCTGAGGCCAGCCAGATGGCACCAATGAACCTCTTGGTTCGGCTGCGGGACATGAGGGTCTTGGCCTTGAAGGGGTGGCAGATAGCCAGGTAGCGCTCCACGCTCAGGCTGGCCACGTTGAGGGCCGTGGCATAGGTGCAGGCATCGCGAAGGAAGTAGTAGCCACGGCAGCCAGCGTCGCCAAAGGCCCAGGGGTGGTGCACCCAGATGAAGTTGTACAGCTCCACGGGCATGGCCAGCAGCAGGGTGAGTAGGTCAGACATTGCTAGGCTGCCCAGGTGATAGTGCACGGTGCTCTGCAGGCCCTGCAGCGGCCGCTTCCGCGCCAGCGTGAAGGCCGTCACGGCGTTGCCCACCGCGCCCACCGCGAACAGCGCCAGGTACACGGCGGTCACCAGAGCCTTGGAGTAGATGTCGGTGTTCACGTCCAAGTCACTGCTGGGCGCCGCGGGGGAGCGCTCCGACGCGTTGCCCGAGCCGTTGCCGATGGCCGGGGCCAGCAGCGCCGCCTCCAGCCCCGACTGCACCCGCTGGAAAAGGTCGGCAACCGGCGCGCCCAGCGCAGAGTCGTTGAGGCGCATGGTGGGCGCGGAGTCCGCAGCTCCGGGCTGGAAGTCCGGCGGGAGAGGGCGCGTCTCGAGCGGGGACTGACGAGGGGCCACCGGGAGGGCGCGGAAGGGCGAATGGTGCGCCGTTCACCTGGGAAGCGCGGGACCGGACCGCGCTGCCCGGGGGGCGCTCGGGGTCCCCTCGCCTTCGGGCGCCCAGGCGGCTCTGGTTCCAGCCCCTGCGGCTCCCCGGGATGCTCTGACTCGGCGCTTGCTGCGAGCTCGGTTGCCTCCGGTCTCAGACCCCGTGGCTCCCCGGGCTGGAGCCCCAAGAAACAGCGCCCGGCTCGGGATGCGCGGGGAGAGCCTGTGGCGCCGGCGGAGCGCACGCACGGCTGCCTGGCGCCCGCCTCCTAGCTCCCCTCCCCGCGCTCTCCGCGCGCCCCGCGCCGCACATCTCCTGCCGCGCCCGCGCCCTCCCCGCTCTGCGCGTCTCCTTCGAGTTGGCGGCCGCGCGGCGCGCTCAGCACTGCCGGGCTGTGGAGAGAAGGGAGGCCGCGCGGCCGTCGTCCCCGCCCAGCCCCGTGCCGGCTGGCGGATCTCCCGCTCGCTCCCAGGAGCACCCCTGGCTGGAGCGAGCGCCCCGGGAACGGGATTCCCTGCGAGGTGCGCGGGGCGTTGGACTTGGATCTTCCTGGCCACACTCCCCCGGCAGCGCAGTCCCCTTTTTCTCGTCTCCCCAACTTCTCACACCCAGGAGGGAGCTGCACCCCCACTCCCTACCCGTGCTCCAACCTGCTCGGTGGGTATGAGGGGCCAAGGGGAGGGCGGGACCAGGCAGGCTCCCGCTGGTGGGGCAGGGTCACTGCACAGCTGGTGGTGCCCCCTCCTGGGTGCCTACAAGGAAGGGTGCCAGAGCGGAACCCCAGGGCCCTCTAGCGCAGTGAGCTGGGAGGGGGAACGGGGAAGGCAGGTGCACAAGACAGCTCCCCCTTCCTACCCTGCCCTGTATCCGACACCTTGGGGTGGGCCTGTGCCTCTGTGGGTGAGTGGGCCCCTGCTGGGCCCTTTATCACCACCAAGCTTTGCTCATTGGAAGTGACCCTGAGAACCCACCTGGTTTGTGACGTGGGGCCCATGGGCAATCTTTGAGGCTCCACAGCCCTCCATATCCACCCCTCCTGGGGCTGTTCACAGGGTGCCCATCCCGAGCTTGGGAGCTATGTGAGGGTATTGAGTTCCTTGTCCCTCCCTGTCTCCCAGCTCCTGGAGGGATACCCACAAAGGTGGCCAAGCAGAGGCTTACCGCCCGTCTCTGGGCTGCCCAGGGGACCCCAGGGACACCACTGCCCTTCCTCACCCCTCCCCTGATCCCTCTTCCCAAAACCTCACATTGAATCCCCAGGGAGGTGTGAGGGTGGGTCCTGCTCCAAGTGTCCAGGGTCAGGAGGACCTGATGGGGTCACAGCCCCAGGGATCCACCCCTGTCTTGCATGGGTCTAGCAGCTGCCCTGGTGGGAGTGGAACACCTGCTTAGGCTAGGAGGTTGCAGGGGGCTGAGGGGAGGGGACAGGCAGGGACCCTGCCAAGGCCCACCCAGCCCCAGCCCAGGTCTACCCCAGGAGAAGCTCAGGCCACCATGCTGATGGGCCTGGGTCCACATATGTTCTTCTGTCTCAGCCTGTGCTGGGCCTGCCTGATCAACCGAAGTCTGATGTTCCCTGCCTATTCAACTGAAGCCTGATGTTCCCACCAGGGAGTCTTAGTGCATAAAAATAAGTGTTTCAAAGGTGCCTTCAAAGGAAACACAGATGGGCTCTTTGCCAGTAGACAGTGTGGCAGGCTCAGAGGCTGAGAGATGCGTTTGAACCTGGGCCCTGCTACTCCTTATTTGGGCAAGTATTCTCATTTCTCTGTGCCTTGACTTAGCCATCTGTGAGGTGGGAACAGTGGCTGAATGCAGCCTGAGGCTTTTACTGGCTGGTATGGTGGCAGGGATGAAACGGGTGTCTGACTTGCTAGGGTGTGGGCAAGGTGCCCTGTTTAACAGAAGTGGACTCCGGAAGGTTGGACTTGTTCTGTGGGACACAAGGTCCATCCATCAAGCATGGACGTTTGGGTTGGGACATGTGTTCACATTGCCCCAGGCAGTGACACTGCTGGACGTTGGCAGCCCTATGCAGCCACTGCTGCTGTGGCACCCACGGTCACATTGGGGCCTGACCACGACTGGGCCACCAGGCATCTCTGTTGAGGGCCCCTCCAAGGTAGGCCACAGCCAGGGGCCACTGGGGTCTGTCTCTCTGCAGCTGGCAGCGTCACCACCCAGGGGGATGCTGCAGGAACCACAGAAGTGCGCGCTCCCAGTCGCCGGAACTCACTGTTTGGCTTTCAGCCCCTGACCTTTTGGCTAAGCTGGCCTTATTTTCAAAGATTCCTCTTTGAGCTAGCCTAGGAGCTTAAAAAATCATAAAAAGCAACTTAGTACAAATATTATGACAAGGCATTTGCTTAAAGTCACGGAGGGAAATGTCATTTGGAAGGACTTGTTCTACGCCAGTGGACGCGGGCCTGGTGGGGGCTCCCCAGTGGCCACATCACCGGCTGTTCGGAATTGTTCTCCAAGCACCAAGGGGCCTGTGGCTCACAGCCAGAAGCATTCCGCTTTGAGTTGTTTGCCTCTTTCTCTTCTGATTTCCCCAAACAGGAGCCCATCCTGTACAACTGAGACCACTGAAAGGATGTGGTGTGTAGAGGGGATGGGGAAGGTCTGGTCTGGTCCCACCATGGCTGTTGGTGACACAGTCACACCTTTGCTGGTCCCATCTTAACACTGACACATGAAGCTGGGCATGGCCTGGGGGGCAAGGGTTCAGGGTGTGAGCATTGGGCAGTGAACTGGGAAACCCAGGGACCTGCTGCCTTGACTCTGGTCAGAGAGGTGCCAGCTGGTCCTGGGAGTCAGCGGAGGCCAAGATCCACTGACAGGGGCTGTGTTTCTTGGATGCAGCAGGAGCGCTGGCTTGAGAGCAACTGGTGTGCAGGTGAGGGCTCAGCCTTCCCATGGGCCCCCATGTGATGTGGGCAAGGCTGTGTGCTCATTGCCAAGCCAGGTTGTCACCTGTACCCAGTGAATACCCAGCCCAAAGAGTCGCCACATGAAAGGCCCCTGGATGGACGCTCCCACGGGCTGGGGTCCTGCTTGTTTTGTCTGCTAGCTTACCCTGGGTCCCTCCAGCACTGCCTGGTACTTGGTGCTCTGCAAGTTTCTGTCATGCTAGCAGGAGAGATTCAATGATGAGCAGGATGGGTCATGCCAGCAGGACATGGGAGTCATCACTGTATCCCAGCAGGATGCTGAAGCGAGAGTGCCATCGTCTCTCCAGCCACAGTCCCTCTTTCCTCTGCCCCCAGACACTTGGGCAATTCTTGCTAGCAAGAAGCTTTCTTACTAAAATTTAAAAATGAATTAAGACCAGGCACAGTGGCTCATGCCTGTAATCCCAGAACTTTGGGAGGCCAAAGTGGGAGGATTGCAGAGGCTAGGAGTTTGAGACCAGCCTGGGCAACATAGTGAGACCTCGTTTCTACCAGAAAAAAAATTTTAAAATTAGCTAGGTGTGGTGGCAAGTGCCTTTAGTTCCAGCAACTTGAGAGGCTGAGGTGGGAGGATCACGTGAACCCAGGAATTCGAGGTTGCAGTGAGTCGTGATCACTCCATTGCACTCCACCCTGGGCAACCAAGTGAGACCCTGTCTCAGGAAAAAAAAGATAAGTTCACAGTAATACCTGTATCAGTTATCTATTGCTGCATAACAAAATACCCCAACACTTAGTGGTTTCAAAGATCATGCATCATGACTACCGTCGGGAGCAGTTGCTGGCTTCTGGAGGCCCATGGGTGTGGACATGTTTGGAGCTCTGAGTAGTTGCAGCCTGCATAATTGGTGGAGTTCAGCTGGAGACTTTCCCACCACTGAAACGGCACATGTTCCAGGACATCCAGGGCTCCAAAGAGAGTTTTAAAAATAGAGCAGCACATGTGCATGTGTCAGTAGAGTGAGTGACAGCAGGCAGGGGAGGGGGGAGAAGGGCTGGGCTTCCTTCCAGCCTGCCTGGCTGTGCTCCAGGCATCTCGGGCTGGGGGCCCATGGTGCCCCTGGCTGGCTGCGCCTCATCCATTGCACCCTTGCCCCTCACTTCCCAGTCCATCCTTTGGCTTCGGCCTCTGCCTGCCCCCTGCACGTGTGAGCTGCATTCTCAGGATGAAGTGGAAGGGCACGGGGCCAACCCTGAGTACCTCTGCCGCTGCCAGGGACAGGCTGCAGTGGGGTCACAGTTCAGAGGCAGGTTGGGGTGAAGGCTGGAAGGATGTGGCTTTGGGTCCCAGCTCCACCAGGCCTCGGCTCCCATTTCCTCATGTGTAAGTGGACTGCAGGGAGCCTCATAGGCTGTGTGCATGCGCTTCATGCCACATGGTGCCTCTGTGATGTGTGTACACTCTTCAGACTGCGCGAAGCCTCAGGGGCCGTGTGCACACCCTTCATAACCCACAGAGCCTCATGGTATGTGTATGTATCTCTACTCAATAGCCCCTGGCTGCAGGCTGGAGTGCTAGGCCCTATCCTCCTGCTTGGATTGGATTTTCAATGAACGAATCTGCCCACCCTGCCAGGCAGAGGGCTCAGGTCTGCCTTCTAATTCAGTGACTTCAACCCTTAGCCTTGATACCCCCAGAGTGAGTGACCCTGGGTGATCCAGCTTCAGTCCCTCATCTGTAAAATGGGGTCTTAGTTGTGCAAACGCTCGTGGCTGTTGGTAAGATGAACAGGGCATGTGGTGGGCAGAGCAAGAGCCCATGGATGTCCACACCCTCCTCCCCAGAACCCCTGAGTGTGCTGGATCCCTGGCCAGCGTACAAAGGGCAGGAGGAATTAAGGCTTTCATTAACTGGCCTTGGCATGGTGTGATCTTGGCTCATGGGTGGCCCACAGGCACCGCAGTGTCCTTAGACAGGAAGGAGGGGGGCAGAAGCAAGGGCCATGGAGATGGCACCCGAGAACGCCATGGCCAGGCACCAGTGGAGGATGTGCCACATGCCCAGGGACGCTGGAAAGAGCAACCAGACAGTTTCTCCTGGGGCCTCCAGAGGGAACAGCCTGGCCGACACCTTGATTTTAGTCCAGAGAGGCCCACTGTGGACTCTGATCTCCAGGACTGCAAGGTGACCTGTGTGTTTGTGGTGATTGGTGACAGTACAGGTGTGAAGGCACATGCCTCTTGTCCAGTGTTTGTGCTGTCGGAGTGAAGACAGAGGGGCTCCCAGGGATGGGCCAACCTGGATGGGGACAAAGCAGGCTGAGGTCAAGAGCCAGGTGGTTGCAGCTGTTGCACACCTGGAGGTAGGGGTGGAGGACGGGCTGGGCGTTCGGAGAGGGAGCAGCACAGAGGGAGAAGCTGTGTCCCTCCCTGATGTCCCTCCCTGGCCTGCTGGACTGATGTCCCTCCCTGGCCTGCTGGACCATGGACATGAGCATCCTGCACTCAACACCTGGCCACAGGCCTCACTGGCCCTTAGGGCTTCCACCCATCAAACCTCCAATGTCACGCCAGGTGACAGACAGGGCTCAGTCAAGAACTTACAGGGGAGCATGGAGTGCACCTGCTGAGAGTTGGTGCTCTGGAAAACCTGTCTGAGGGGGACATGTCCACTGAGAATGAAGGGTGTGAGTGGGAAGGGTGGCTTTGGGATGGGGGTGGGCATGTGTGTGGGCTGGGACACTTGCAGTGTGGGGTGGCATATCCAGGGAAGGACCCTGCGCTTCCTGCCTGGGCCTCAGGCCAGGGCTGGTGGCTCTGGCATCCCTGCTCTCGCAGTAGGTAGGGAGGTAGGGGGAGGGCAAGGAGGGGTCCGGCTGCCAGGGCTGTGACTTCAGTCCTTGCAGATGCCCAGCCCCTGCTCTTGACCAGCCCAGCCACGCAGCACGCACTCTCCAGATGTCAGAGGGGAGGGAGGGAGACGCACCTGTGGGGAAGCCACCAGACCCTGAAGACTGCTGCAGAGGCACAGGTGGGCTGACGTCCGTGTACCAGTGGTCTTCAACAAGAGAGAAAAGCCTGTTTTAAGAGTGCTTCTACATGGCCAACTTCCTGTGAATTAGTTCTGGGAAGGATTCCCCGGTCCACTTCAGGCTGCTCTCACAAAGGGCCTCAATAACATTTCCTTTGAAGTACACACTCTTGGAGCAGAAGGCTTGGAATGGACAAGGGGACCCCAGCCTCAAGCCCACCCCCCATCTCCTCATGTCTACTCTCTCCCCACTCCCATGCTGGAAGGAGGGTTCCAATGGCCAGCCTCCAGGGAAAGGCATTTTCTTTCTGCAACTTGCTTTTGGGGAAAAGACAGCACCCAAACCTTGTATCCAACAGAGGGACAAACAGTCCCATCTGTTCAATTTGCAAAAAAAAGCAGTTTCCCATCTGCTCTCACCCTGGAAAGGGGAGGGTTTATGGAGCTTATAAATGTACCCATTTGCAAGGCACTCTCCAGGCAAGATTGTGGGCACACAAGGTGGAGAGAGCTGTGTTCAGCTAACATGCCCCTTCCCTTTGCTGTCAGGTAGATTGGCAGGCCTGGAGGAGGAAAGAGAGCAAAGAGGGACCCAGGAGATTGAGACCTCATCATAACCTGCCCCGCCCTGCTCTGCCATACCATCTAAAAGCCCTGGGCCTTCATGCAGCCAGGCTGTCCCATCCTAGAGCTCTGGACCTTCCTGAGTGGCATAGCCAAGCTGCCCTGTCTCAGAGCCTGGGCCTTCCGGCATGGCCAGGCTGCATCGTCTGGAAGCCCTGGGACTTCCCACATGGCCAGGCTGCCCTGTCTCAAAGCCCCAGGCCCTCCCCTGTGTCGTGGCCAGGCTTTCCTGTCTCAGAGCCCTAGTCCTTTCCATGTGGCCAGACTGCTTCATCTGGAAGCCCTGGGACTTCCCACGTGGCCAGGCTGCGCTGTCTCAAAGCCCCAGGCCTTACCCTGTGTCATGGCCAGGCTTCCCTGTCCTAGAGCCTTGGGCCTTCCCACATGTATCATCCTGAAGCTCCTGACCTTCCTGTGTGGCATAGCCAGGTTGTCTCATCCTAGAGCCCTGGGCCTTCCCACGTGGCCAGGCTGCTTTGTCTGGAAGCTCCAGGTCTTCCTGTGTGGCATGGCCAGGTTGCCCTCTGCCTCCCACATCTCTCCCTCTGCTTTTCCAAGGTCTTTCCTCCTCAGGGAAGGATGGAGTTGGCGTAAACATGACTTCCTCCTCTCCAGAGATTCTAAGTTCGTCTTCTATCTGCAATCGAGTTCTAGTTGCTTAGAAATAATTGAAATAGGAAACATGTTTTCCATTTCCTCGCAGCTTCCTATGATTTCCAAGAATAAACCTCGAGATGTCCCCTCTTTTGTCATCCTTGCCTGGGACTCAGAGGGCCCCTGCTAGGCACTTTCTTGTCAATGGAGGACAGCCAGTGCAAGAGGGCAGGTGATGGCTCCCTGAGGGCTACGTGCCTCCCCACCTGCCAAGGTCTTGGAGGGAGCAGAGGCGCCAGGTCAGCAGCATGCCAGGTCGGCCTGTGGGCTATGAGTCCTGTCTACACGGCCAGTCTGGGCTCCAGGGAGTGGTGACATGGCCAGGGCCCAGCCAAGGAGGCATCTCCTGCCTCCCCGAGTCCTCTCTCCCCTTTACCAGAGGCTCAGCTACAGACTCCGTCTCCCACCTCCCCTGCCCCTGGGTGGGCCACCGAGTCAGTTCTGGCCTGGGTATGTGAGACAGTGTGCCCACTCCAGTCAGGCCACATCACCCCACCCCATCTCCAGCTTCCCATCGGCTGGCCTGTGTCTTTGGCGGTGGGAGCTGGAAACTCCTGGGAAGACGCCGCAGTGGCAAGAGAGGGTCCTGTCTCCAGAATCTGCCAGTCTCCCCTCCCAGCTCAGCCAGGATGCAGAGGACTTCTCTGGGGGCCATCCCGTGGACAGGTGCCTAATTGCTGCTCATTTTGTTTTCAGAGAATGAGTGGTGTTGAGCTAAATGTGGATAATTAAGTGTAAAACTTGTCCTAAAATAACACCCCGCCCTGAGCTTTATAGATGAGGACTCTAGAGACGGGCTTCCCTGGCCTGGGAGCAAGCCCCACCTTGGACTCACATTGGCTGCTCCCCTCCCTCTCTCACCCCATGGGCTGGTGCTAGCCCTGCTTGTTGTGGACACAGGGCCATTGGAGTGCTCTGACCTTTAACTGCACCCTGTACCTCTATCACCAGCAAGGCACTCCCCCTGTCGACTGGGCTTCAGCCCCCACGACTCAACTCTGGGACTGGACATGGGAGGAGGGGAGGAGACGGTGACAGTGCCCAGAGTCCACTGTGCCATGAGGATGGGCCAGGTGTCCTGTTCTACCGTGAGGATGGGCTGGCTGTCCCCTTTTGCTTGTGGCAGCAGGTCCTCTGGGCACCTCAGATAGGATTCTCTTCCTGGTCATGAGCACCGTTTATGAAAGCCAGCTCGTTAAATAGCTGAGTCCCTGGTGTTATATCGGCAAGTTCTACCTTCTCCAATCACTGCCTTCCCCACCACAGCTCCAGCATCCCCAGAGCACCCCCAGGCCACAACTCTCCAGAGGGCCTCATGGGATAGCCACTTTGCTCTTGGTTACTGGTTATTGCAGTCAGCAGACAGACCAGGACTCGGGAGGAGAAGCCGGGGTGGGAGGCCAGACCTGAGCTTCCAGCTTCTTCTCAGGCAGCCTGGATAGCACTGATGTCTCCTGAAATGATGGCCAGCCTTGGGTTCAAGGCTTTTTGTTTTTTTTAAATCATAGCTCAGTCTTAGAGGCACAGTAGGTCATCCATGTGGCTGACCTCAGATTCTCACCCTCTGGGGATCAAGCTGACACTGTGGTCAACACCTCACCAATTCCATCACTGGCACAGACCTTCTGGCCTGACCCAAGGCCCCCGGTGGACCAGGACACTCCTGGGGCTTGGAGGAAACCCCATGGCACCCACAAACCCCAGGTGTGCCCGCAGAGCACCTGGAAAGTCTCCCTCACCCTCAGGAGTGATGGGTACACAAAAGATCCTGACTGGACCCTGCTGGGATTCCCAGATGGACACCACTGCCCCCTCCTGGCCGCAGGCTGACCTGGCCAGGCAGGCACTTGACTTTGTCCCCAGTGTGCTCCCCACCCATTGCACCCCAGTCAGAGGAAGTTCTCAGCCCTGAGGCCTCCTGACCACCCTGTCCCTTAAGGTGGGACAGACTCGGAGCTGCAAATTAACTTACAGATGTGCCTGTGGGCCAGGCAGGATGGGACTTGAGCTGAACCTGCCTAGTGCTGGCCTCGCCCAGTCCTCTCTGCGTCTGTCCTGGGATCTGGCCTAAATCATTCACCTGCAAACAGTGTTGCTTCTGGGGAACCAGAGTCGAGACAGTGGCCCCTGGGGAGACTGCTGGGTGTCCCTGGGGTGGGGGTGGGGGGCACCCAGGTGATTCAGGGTGACAATGGGATGAGGCAGAAGTGTGCCTAGATTTTGAGGGACCCTAGCCAAGGTGGGTCTGATGCAGACAATCCCCAGCTAGTCAACCCATGGGACTATGGCATGGGCAGAGTGGCCAGTGCTAGGGTCAGGGCAGGCCCAGCAGGGGCTTTCCCTGCCCTGCTGACCACAGGCTGCTGGGAGCTCTTTACTGGGGCTGTGACAAATGACCACAAGCTGGTGGCTTAGTACAACAGGAATTTACTCTTACTGTCAGTAAACTCAGGACATGCAGGAAGCCATGGGCAGCTGTAGATGCAGAGAGTTCTCGTCCCTTTTACCAGAGCCTACCAGGCTGAGGGGCAGCGTGGCCCTCCTCTCTGTCCCAGTCCTGGGAAGCCTCCCCTCACAAGGCCTGAGGGTTACATAGGCCTGGGGTGGGTTCCCTGGCTGCATGGCTCCATGGGTGGCCTGAACTTCCCAGGCCCATCACTGCGTGGCTCTGTGGGGTCCTGCATCCCTAGGCCCCCTTGCCACGTGGCTCTGTGGGATCCTGCACTACTGGGGTCCCTCACTGTGTGCCTCTGTGGGGTTCTGGATTCCCAGGCTCTCTCACCATGTGGTTCTGTGGGGACCTGCACTCCTGGGGCCCCTGGCCGCATGCCTCTGAGGTCCTGCAGTCACTGGCACAGGAAGGTGCACCAGCTGGCTATTCCCTCGGAATCTCTTTCAGCACCACTTAACTCTGCAATCTGTCTTTTAAAAATACCATCATTGGAGGAAAAAGGAGCATTAGCTTAAGAAAATGTGTTCTGGTGTAAATGAGCAGCAGATATCAGCAGATGATCCTGCCCTGAAAACCAGCAGGGTTGGCTAAGCCCACACTTCCTCTCTCATGTACATACGTGCACACACGTGCACACACATGACCACTGTGATGGCTGGAGGCTGCAGCGGCCATGTGCCTGCATTGTTCTGAGTCCTTCTACATGCCTGGCAGCTCCTTTAATCTGCAGGCTCCTACCTCCGCCTTTCCTCCCCCCTCTTCCCCGCCTCCATCCCCCTCCTCTTTCCCTCCTTCCTGTCTTCCTCCTCCTCCTCCTTCCTCCCTTTCTCCTTTCTTCCCTCCCCATACACACACACACACACACACACACACACACACACACACACACACACACACCAGCCATGCGTTCTATATTAAACATACCCCTGTATGTCATGGCTGTGACGGCTGAGAGTGAGGACATGTTTAATTTTTCTTGAAGTGAAGACTGAGGCTGCGGATATCCCTGGATGAATGATCTTGCTGTCCATGTCTCCCATGGCCCTCTGTCCCGAGTCTGGTTCTGTCATCTTCTCCAAATGCCATTTGTGTCTAACAAGCCTGTCCCTGGAGGGGAATCTGGTGCTCTTTTGTGAACCGCCACGCTCAAGCAGGCAGCCCTGCTCCATGGTGGACAGCTGGCACTCAGGGGCTACGGGGGCATCTGCTGGCTTCACCAACTGGACCCCGGTGCTCCCAGCCCCGCCCTGATGTTGGCTCACAGGGAGGCCGTCCTGTGTGGCCTGGAGTGGGCTGACCCTCTCCTCCCACCCCAGCAACCAGAGGCCTCATTCCCACGGCCCGGGGATGAGTCCACAGTGCACATGCACACAGCTGCTGTGGACACGCAGAGTACTCCTGTGTGTGTTGGGAAGGGTGGGCCCCCTCAGTGGCTGCCCAGTGTGACCCCTTGGGCCATGGGTGGGGCGGGGCTGGGAAGAGGCCAGAGCCCTGCTACACTGGCTCCTGAGGCCTGCGGACCTTACGCTTCCCTGCCTCCCTGACCTTTCACAGCTGCCCTGACTCAGCCTGGGTCTCATCACCCCCACTGAGGGCTCTTGAGCTGTGCTGGGCGCGGGCACCTCAGACACCACTTGCGGTCATGGCACTGACTCCCAGATCCTCGGATGCTCACGAGCACCTCAGATGCCACTCGGGGTTCCAGCGCTGACTCTCGGGCTCCTGGGCCCTCAGTGGGGCCCGGCGGGCTTGTCCTCCATAAATTGCTGGGAGTTATTACCCATGTTCGTGCATAAATGGGATCTTGTCTTCCCTGGAAATTTCAAGGCTCGGTGAAAAAGACCTTGGCTCCCGAGAGGCTGTGATCTGACTGAGCTGAGTGGAGGTAATTTGCTCCTTCCCGTGACAGCTGATGATTAGCCTTGAAATGGCCAGCACTGCACACTGACTTGCCGTCACCCAGAAGACATCGTTTGAGGAAATTACCCCCACACCTCAGCCTTGGTCCTTCCAGGACACCTTCCAGCTTCTGTCCCACATCCCAATTCAGCAGCCCTACGTGGCAGAGCTCAGTTCCTTCCTGGCCTGAGGGCCATGGGGGCTGCGGTGAATTTCCAGGATCTCTGTCCTCTAAGCCTGGCCACGTTGGAGACCCCGGAGTCCACCCTACAGCTGTGCTTATCCCCGAACCTGGCACGTGGACATGAACCTGATGTCATTTTACTACACTCCTTTTAAAAACCATTTTTAATTTCTTTTTAAAACATTTTTTTATTTTAAAGATGTAGGATACAATTTAGGGCTAGGTATACAAATGTTCATTGTGCAAGTACCCTTGTTGATGAAGTGTGCCCCTCTCTTCCTTGGCAGTTTTGGAATCTCACTCTGTTCCCCAGGCTAGAGTTCAGTGGCACAATCATGGCTCACTGCAGCCTCGACCTCCTG
The DNA here is from genome assembly GCA_027257055.1 of Cephalopachus bancanus. NCBI lineage: Eukaryota > Metazoa > Chordata > Mammalia > Primates > Tarsiidae > Cephalopachus > Cephalopachus bancanus. The sequence continues at coordinate 4,174,048 of JAPVLO010000007.1, forward strand.
GGCTCAAGTCATCCTCCCGAGTGCTGGGATAACAAGAGTGCACCACCATGCCCAGCTAATTTTTTTATTTATTGTAGAGACAAGGTCTTACTATGTTGCCCAGGCTAGTCTTAAACTCCTGTGCTCTAGCAATCCTCCCACCTCAGTCTCCCAGAGTGCTGGGATGACAGGCAAGAACCATCATGCCTGGTCCAACTTTCCTCCACTCATTCCCTGCCAGTGGGTTGATGAAGGAAGCTTGACTTAGCTGAATGGTGTTAAAACTGCAGCAGAGGGGTGGCAAGCTTGTGAGCAGAGGCAGGGAGGTAGCTGTGAGCCAGGAGTGGTCCACGCAGTGGTGCACGGGGGCCATCAGACCTTGTCATGAAGCTTGTGGGTGTTTGACATTTCCCACAACAAAGTTGACAGGACAGAGTTGATGGGACAAAACAAATAGTGGATTCATCAAACGGCAGTTCCCTGCCTTGACTCATATAAGCCGCAGGGCTGTGGGGTTGTGGCCAGTGGGATGCTTCCTTTTCATTATTCAACATTAAATCTCAGAATTAGTCTGCTACGTTGTCTCGCGGCAGCATGTGGAAATGGTGGTGTCTGTCCAGTCTCTCCCCGTGAAATGATAGCACGTCTGAGATGATAACAGGAACATCTGCATCCTGGCGGGTGCAGGCTAGGACAAACACCATGTGCCCCCTTGGTCCCCTCTTGGGGTCCTCATGGCTCCTGATGAACCTTCCCAAGGAGGTGGGAGGCAGGGGGTATCCTCTTCTGAGCCCTATCCTCCTGGAAAATGGAGACATGATATTGGCCCCTTCATCAGGCTCTCAGGGGACTCAGTGAGACACTGCAGCACCAAGAACATACCTGTGTTTCTGTGGGTATCCCGACACTGAGGCAGGACAGGGTCTGGTGAAAGAAGGTTTGCTGGGAGAAGACCCAGGAAGCACCACTGGGTGGTGGGAAGTTGAGGCCAGGCAGGGAGGCCCTGATCCGAGGCCGTGGGCACCTGGGCATCGTCCAAGTGGGGAGCTCGTGGCTGGGGACTCCCACCAGGCATGGGAGCCAGGGTCTCACTGGCTGCACAGGTGCAAAGCAGGGCGGGGCCAGAGGAACCACAGCAGAGGAGTGCAGGTGCAGCTGAGGATGGGGGGTGGCTCAGCTCAGCATCTGTCATTGTATTACCCTTGCAGGACAGCCCCAGGTCCACCCTTTCCTTGGCCCCTGCACTCTCCTCAGTGCCTGCCTCCTCCTCGCCCTCCAAGCTCCAGTCACCTCTGACCGCTGATGGCCCAGCAGCGGGACATGGCCTTGGGGCGCCAATGGCTGGCAGGACAGAAAGACTTGCAGCTCTGCAGGGTCCTGGGTCCCCTCAGCCATGTCCTACACAGGGACCCTCCACTTGCTGGCCTCAGAAGGCCATCAAGCCAGGGCCTGAGGAGTCTGAGGATGTTCATCTACTGTCTACATGGGCAGCTGGTCACTTTGGTGCTTCTGACCCAGCTGGGGCCTTCTACACAGCTGCCCCACAGTGCAGTCCAGCCAACCCCCAAGTCAGAGTTGGGGAGCCAGGCTTGTGGAGCCAGAGGCAGGGTGCGTGTGCCTGGCAGCTGTCATGACTTGGGGACCCCAGGCTGCTTCCTTCATGGGGGATCCAGAGCCTGCTCTGTACCAGTCAGTGGGCACCCAGTTCCTGGGCCCTATGTCTGTTCAACTTGACCTTCAAAGTCTGGACTGCCTCACAGCTCACACAGCTGCCTCAGCATCTGCACACAACTCAGCCCAGGGGCTGACATGAGCAAAAAATCTGGAAAACAGAGGCAGGGCGCCACTCACCATATGCAGATGCTGAGCTTGGGATCCAGAAGCTGGTTGGGCGGAGGGCAAGTGAGGTCAGGAATGAGGGGTTTGGGGATCAGTGGGGTCGGGGTCAGTGGGGTTGGGCCAAGTGGAGTCAGGGCTCCCAGGCTGGGCCACACTGAAAGGCTGCAGCGCTGACTGAAGTGGGAGCAGCCGCCCTCCAAGGAGCCCTGGGGTGGGTTGTGGGGAGGACCCTGAGTGAGGCTTATTGAACAGTCATGATGTCCTTGTGGGGAGCCCAGGTGTCACCTGTCTTCTGGGATGGACCATCTCTGCTACCCAATGGCTTGTGTGTGGGTGGTGTGTGATCAACTTTGTGTGTGCACATGCATGTGTGCATCTGTGTGCACACTAGTGTGCATGTATGTACACGAATGTGTGAGCATGTGTCTGTATATGTGTGTGCACATGTGTGTGTGTAGGCCTGGGAGGCAGAGAGGCTGGTGGAGGGAGGCAGAGTGGGTGGACATGAGCAAGGCCTGGGGCTGCACAGGTGCCTGGTGAGGTCATGCAAAGTGAGTAGGGCCTGGGGAGCCGTGGGTTTTGGGCTGGGTGGGTTCCCCGGTGTCTTCTCCCTCCTGCGTGCACCACAAGCTTGGGGGTCAGCAAGACTGTGGGCAGGCTGCCCCAGACTCACAGAGGTGCTGGGATACAGGCATTGTCCTTCTGCCCAGGAGTGCCCCCCACGGCACATGAGTGACCTTCACCTAACCCTGCCCTTGGTGGCAGGAGAAGGACACCCAGAGCAGGATGTGGCCTCCACATACTTTCTCCAAACTTGGGACCCTCAGGGTGTGCCCGGACCCCTGCCTGGCAGTGATGGGTGGTGGAGGGTGTGTCCACTCTTAATGCCCTCCCTGCCCCAGTTTGGCCACAGAGCCCACTTGCCCCATTTTTTCTACTCCCCCTTGGCCAGCTGATACCTCCCAGGTTTCAACCCAGACGTGTCTCCCTTCACATACCCCGCTGGCCAGTCAGTGTCGGTATCTCCATGATGGTCACCTTGTCTCTTGTGGCTATTGGACCTTCCTGGACCTTTGAAGCAATATGGAGCAATATTAGGAAGCCAATGACACTTGCCAATGATATTTGGGGTACACTTTCCATCTGTTACTTCCCCAGCTGCCTCTTCTCTGTGGTGCATAAACAAAAAATAAATGCTGGGCACTTGGATGCCCTTTCCCCTCTCTCTGCACCATCCAAACCTGCCCTTGATAAGATAGCTGCTACACCAATTCATACTAAATGGTAAATGACTGCTAAGCCTGAATGCACCCTCTCTTTATGTTTGCCTTATAACAAAAAAGTTTTAAAAAGAAAGAAAACAAAGCAAAGATCTGTCCTGGAATGGCATCCAGCTGGCAGGGCAGGTGTCTGGGGTCAGAGACCTGCAGGGCTCTGAATCGCCAGATACATTTGATCTGCAGGCAGCCAGTGCCCTTCCATCCCCCACTCCAGCACTGGGTCTTCGGCCTCCCTTGCGCTCTCCGCCTGGCAGAGTTGAGTTTTATTCATTCTGACGCTGTAGAATATGACGTTCAGGCACAATTCCTGCATCAGGAGAGTATTAGACTCCACGCCTCTCTGCAGCCAACTGTGTCCTCGGTAAACAGGGGGTGCGCCTGTCTCACATCTCAGCTACGAGGCCAGAAAAAACTCATTTAAGCCAGTGCTTGAAGAGAATGTCCCTCATGAATAGCTACTTAGGCATCACCATTATCGTCGGGGGTTCCTCCCGGGCTTACATTCAGACACTCAGGCTGTTTTCCCCCCAAGAATGGCAGCGTGGGCAGCTCCGCTCTCTAAGCCCAGTTGCTGCCCTGAGCTGCTATGGTGAGTACGCAGCCCAGGGTCTCTCGGAGTCCAGGAACCCGCCGCCCCAGAGGCACCAGTCCTCAGCTCGCTTCTGAATTCGCTGCTCCCGTCACGGTGCATCTGGTCATCACAGGTTGGAGTGGTCAGAAGGACTTTGGCAGCTGAGAAACTGAGAGGACTGTGGGTGGCCCAACTGCCCCAGGTCCCTGCCCGACACCTGCAGCTCAGAGGAGGAGGGGGAGGGAAGGTTTCCTGGAGGAGGAAGCCCAGAGGGGTCCTGGCTCCCTGTGCCAATTGCCAAGGGTCCTCAGAGACTGGCCTCCCCACTTCCTCAGGACCAAGCAGGCACACCCATGTTCATCGTAAACCCTTCATTTTAAGGAAACTAGCTGGCCCCTCTTTCCCATTGTTGGGCTCTTCTGTGCTCTTCATAGAGCTCAGGTGCAGGAGAGGCTAGGGGAGGCCAGGCTGCTTCCTAGTCCTCTGGGAGCACCTATATTGAAATTCAAAAGCCAAGTCTGGGAGTCCATCACAGCCTTGGGGGAACCAATGGCAGGAGAGACATTTGTCAGCTCAGACGGGACGGCAGTCTTCTGAACTGGTCTCTTCCTCAAGATCAAAATGGGCAAGAAACGAGGAACAACCTACTTTGCCCAGCTGTGCAGACAGTGCGAAGAGACTCGGGCAGCTGCCCCGTGAGCCACCCCTGGGCTCCAGGCCAGCTGTGGAGGCCGGAAGCAGCCAGCCACTCTCAACTGCCAGCCCTCCTCCTGTCCCACTTACTTGCCTGTTCACCCTTCCCCGCCTCCTCATCCCATGTCCCCCACTCCTCCCCCACTCGCTGCATCCCAGCTTTGACCACGTGTGTGCTATGATGGTGCCTGGGCAAACAGGTCCAATCTCTGCATGCTGTGGCCTGACCCCTGACACCTGCTGATCTGACGCCATCCTGGTCTCACCCTGGCAGTGTCGCAGGAGCCTCAGCTCAGCTGTCTATGTGGCCCACAGTCCGAGCCTTCCTGGGGAATGCGGAAGATAAATAGCGATTGTCACGAGGCGGCAATGCCTGTTGCCAACCTGACGCCATCTTAGTTGCAGCCTTGACGCTTCGCGGCCACCGAGTGAGACAGGAAGCAGCTCATCTGCTCCTGATTTGTGACTCCCAGGTGTGGTGGTTGTGGCTGAGCTGCCCTGGTGGAAGTGAGAGACGCCGGGATTTCAGGGAGGGGTGGGATGGACAGAGCAGACACCGGGGCTGGACCCACGTGACAAGCTGGTGCCCCAGACTCCAGGCCAAGCCCCTGGATATGCTAACCAAGCAGGTGTGAGTGTGGCCGGGCTCTGCTTCTACAAGCAAATGCCCCATGTCTCTGGGGTGTGTGGGTGCCCCAAGCCTTGTGGACGAACATTCCCCAAGGACAGGCAGAGCAGCCTGGCAGGGGTTGGCGAGGAGTCATGTATCTGTCACAGGTTGACCAGCGCTCTGTGCCTTTGTTTCCCCACCTGTCAAGCAAAGCTGGGGATGCTTTTAGTTCTTTAATATAAACACTCACATTGCGCTTCTTGTAACCCCAGCACTCTGGTCTTCATCACTCCAGGAAACTGAGACTGTGGGATCAGCCCTACTGGAGGTGGGGAGATGGAGGCATGGAAAAGTCCAGTAAGATGCCCAGGATGCCGGAGTCTGCCCAGAGAATGTGAGTGCCTCCATTCTGTCAGGGATCAGTGCGTGCATGGGAGCTGGGATTACATTACACCATCTTGAATCTCATGCAGTCATGCGTCACCTATGCTAGCGACACATCCCGAGAAAGGGTCACTGGTCCATGTCATAGTATGAACACCAGTGTCCTCACACACCTGGATGGCAGGGCCTAACACACGCCTGGACTGAGTGGTGCAGCCTACACTCTAGGCTACACACCTGTGTGCTAGGCTGAGGATGGTGGACACCTGTCACATGACAGTGAGTGTGTGTTTCCAAACACTCTAAACACAGGAAGATGCAGCAGCAACACAGTGTCACAATCCGGGACGCTGTTGTATCATGAATCCGTGATGGCGTTGTGTGGTGTGTGGCTGTTCTGTCAGCTTTCACTATTGCCCTTACTGTCTCAGGCCTCTGTCCCTCCCAGCGCCCAGGGAGCCTCACAGAGCAGGTGCCCCATGAGCACAGGTTGATGTCCTTGCCTCGTCACCTGCAGGCATGGTCTCCGAGACGCAGGTGGCCTGAGCACCTCCCATGGAGGCTCCCGGGAGCACATGGTCCATACCCAACGTGCCTCGGTGCAAATGATCAAGTTATGAATTAAGCACCACAGAAATGTAATTACCGTGAAGCCAGCTGAGAATGAAATGGATGATAATATGCCCATCATCAAATGAATCACATGCGCTCTTCTCATGTGCGCCTGTTAAAATAATCTGCACACAAACTGCGCTTCAGAGCCAGCACTCCCCACGGCTTGTCTCCTGTGGTCCCCAGGAGGGCAGCACCACCATGGGGGGCCTCAGCGGTCCACACAACAGACAGAGGGGAACTTGAGTGGCCCAGGGCTGACGAGGAAATGGTCATTCAGCTCACTGTGGCCAACTGCATCCTGAACTCTGCACAGGCAGGCTTGTGAGCCTGCAATGGGGACCCCCGGGGCACCCCAGTTACAGATGGGACATCAAGGCAGGGGGGACATAACACACCAAGGTCGGACAATGTCTAGTGGCAGAGTCTGGATAAAAGTCAGCTCCAGGACTGAGTTTAGAGCCACGGTTCAAGGGACAGCACATGAGAACAGTGCATGCGTGCATGTGTGTTCATGTATATTCGTGTGAGTGGGTGCAAGCGTGTGCGAGGCCATATGTGTCCACACACTACTTTCAGGGGATGATCCCAGGATTTTCGCAGATTCCCCAGAGTCCTGAAAACTCACATGAAGTCCCAGAATCCCCTGGGGCGGGGACGCCCTCCCAGAATTGGAGGTGAGGGAAGAACGGGTTTGTGTCTGGTTCATGGGACCAAGGAACCCCCAGCTCAGGCCTACAATGTTGTCAAACAAAGACCGTGGGCACACCTACCTGCCCACACCCCCTCCTGTTCACTCACCTTCTCCCCACACCCACTCCTGCCCGCCTATGTTGTATCCATGCCCACTCCTGTCCACCTACCTTCTTTCCATACCCACTCCTGGTCACCCACCTTCCACCCACACCCACTCCTGCCCACCTACTTTTACCAACATCCACTCCTGGGCACCTACCTTTTACCCACACCCACTCCTCCCCACCACTCTTGGCTACCCTCTTTCTGCCAACACCCACCCCTGGTCACCCTCCCTCTACCCACACCCACTCCTGGTCACCTACCTTCTAACCACACCCACTCCTGCCCTCCAACCTTTTGTCTATACTTGCTCACTGCCCCTAGCTCAGGGCCCTTACTAGATTTCCGTGAGGCGCTTCCTCCTAGGGATTGACATAAAGACATGGAATGACACATCTGTAGAAGGGGGTGGGGACCTGCAAAACAGACAGGGAGGCTCTGACTGGGAGCAAGTGCCAGAGGGTTGTGAGGAGCTAGGTTTCTGCCCAAGGTGCCTGGGCCTTACCCCCACAGACTGAGAAGGAGGTAAGGAGGGTCCCGGGGGGAGGGGTTGGGACGTTGGGGATGAAGGAGCCCCTGATAAGGTCCTGGGAAGGGCTAGGCATGTGGGAGGAGCCATGGGGCTAGGGAGGACTCAGGATGAAGCAGGAGCTTCACACCAGGGTGCTGTGGCCACCTCAGCCAGGAACAGGGTTCCCTGGCTGTATGTAGGGATCTCCTGACTGTTGTTTTCAGGCCTGATCAAGGTGGTGGAAAGGTGTGGGTCTTCCTCCCTCCTGTGAACCCACAGCCTCCTCCTAGGCCTAGCATCCAGGGAGGGGAAGAAACAAGCCACTTGCTGGACTCCTCAATGACACCAGAGCCACCCAACCTAGAAGCAGTCTCCCCCTGAGTGGGCCTCACATAGGCACAAGCCCAGAATGGTCCCTGACAAGCTGTAGCCCCAGCCTCTTGTTGGCTCCTGGGCTCCCCAGGAGGGCACACAGGCCCAGGCATGACAGCTGACCAAGAACCGTGCTGGGGCTGGAGGTGATTTCCTGCCTCTAGGGTCTGGTTGGGCTCCTAGGGCTTCTTGGCCTGGTGGCCCCAATTCTATTCCTGTCACTCACAAGTTGGTGCACACTCCTGGCACCTGGCGGTGTTTGGTCCCCTCCATGCACACCCAGCAGAGCATCTATCTCTCTGCTCCAAACACACGGATGGTATCTGTGCTCAGAACACAATTCTGGCCTCCCTGGTGTGGGCTGGGCAAGTGGACCAGGGTCAGGATGGCCAGGGCCTCCCAATGTCCACAGGGGCTGGAGGGTGTCCGAGTGGATGCAGAGCAGTGCATCGAGCTGTGGTGGCCACACTAGACCAGGGTCAGTGACAGACCCAGTGCCCTCCCAGGCAGGAGTTTTGTCTCACCAAACTCTCCTGCCAGCAGATGCAGAGGAACAGTGTATTTGGCCTGAATGATGCCTTGGTGGCTTCTGAGTCTGCTACTGGACTTGGCCTGGCATTTGGGCCAACTCTACCCTGGGTTCCCCAGTGCATGGTCGGGGCTGCTGCTGCTGGGTGTGAAGGTGGCCTGAGGGATGGGAGGCTGGGCCAGTGTCCTCGCGCCTCCCCTGAGCTTCCCTCCTGGAAAGTGAGACCAACCAGACTGAGGGCAGGGGTCCCTGAAATCCAAGAGCAGGTGTGAGGGGTCCTCCATGCACATACTCAGCTACCACCAGGTCCAAGCACAATGCCCTGCAGAAGCTCTGGTTCCGGGGGACCCCATGCCACAAGCTCTGTCTGGGTCACACTCTTGAAAGGTTGAAGTCACAGAGGTGGTGACGGCTCCATGGGTTCTAGGGCAGGAGTTGCAGGCAGGAGGTGGGTGAACTCAAGGGAGCGTCTGTGGCCAGAGGACAGCTCTACAGCCGGGGGTCTCAGCCACCAGTCCAACCACACGTATGTTAAACAGCCAAGCACCAGATGTAGATGTGTACCCGAGTGGCATCCTGAGTGACTGTCACTGTGGGTGCAGATGAGCCACTGGGAGAGGTGCATGGCCCTGGGGTCCCCCAGCAACACCACACACGTGGGCCTTAGGCTGCCCCTTTGTTCTATGCATGCTGTGGGCACCTGGTCCTGGCATACTGGGCATCACCTTTGCTCTGTGGTTCCAGCATCTCCAGAGACAGGCTGGACCTGGGGTCACTTGTGGCCCAGTCCCTGCACAAAGGCCGGTGCCTGGTGGGGTGGGGACGGCAGGAGCTTCCTGTGAGAGCAGAAACCTTCCCCTCACACTGCAGCCTCTGCTTCATGTGGCGTCAGCACAGGCTCCTGGGTGGGGATGTGGGAAATGACCCACTTGTGGGTCATCCTGTCGGGCTGGTCCCCACTGTCCAGTTCTGGACACCCGGGCAGGGGTCGACCCTAGTTGCCTCTGGGACTCCTTCTCCCTCCCACAGACTTCTGACCTCACGAGGTGTGAGGGTCACTGCCTTCCTGTCCTGGGATCCTGCCCACTGGCACTCCACCATCCTGGGTCCCCCACCCCACGGGGAGTAGCACCATGGTTTCCTGGATGCCCATGCCCCTTGGCCATCATCTGACTTCAGAGCGTCACCTTGTTCCCCTGGAGTCTCCAACTGGGGTCCTCACTGCCAGCAAGCTCCAGAGCCAGCTCAACAGGTCTTGGAACCACATGGGCCACAGCCTGGGAGTCACCATTCCTCCTGGGATGAGGCATGGCCACCCAAGAACTCCCATAAACAAGAGAGCCTGTGCCTTCTCATGTACACACACGTGCTCACACACATGCACACACAGTGGACACACGGCCACACACACATGCACACTACACACAATGTGCATACACTCTCACACATGTACACATACCTACAGTCACACATGCACACATACACATACATGTACACACATGCTCATGGACCTGCACATGCTCATACACACACACTTGCACACACAATTGCACACATGCTTACACCCTCCTGTGCCAAGAGCAGTGTCCGGCCACCTCTGTCCTGAATCCCAGTGTGTGTAGACGGAGCCCAGGACATTCACAGTGGTGCTGAGGTCCGCGTGGACACTGGAGCCGAGGTAGGACCCTGGCAGGAGTCCAGTCCCGGAACCCATACCAGGAATGGGCGAAACCATCATGCTTTGCGAGTTCCCAGAAATAAAACACGTGGCAGCAGACATATGCTTTAAATAATAAAATATATTCACACATGCCTGGTCTTCCAAGGACACACACACACCCCCCAGGGCAGCAGGGCGCTTCCCCCCGTGGGGTCCACAGCCTGCCGCCTGCTCTCACACACACATCAGGTACAAAGTCCATAAATACACCTCTATGCAAAACATGGTTCATAAATACACGTGGGGGCAAGGTGCACCTGCCGCAGCAGGGCTGCAGTCTGGTACAGGAGGTCACAGCAGACGTTCAGGCACAGGTCAAGTAGAGGGTCCTGCAGACCACGTCACCCGAGGGCGCCTGTCTCATGCGGGCTTTGCGCTCCATCAGAAGAACAGAGGAGGTCGGGGCTGGGCGGGTACACAGACCCGTCCATGGCATCAGGGCCGGAGAGGGAGCAGCATTCCAACGTGCCATGTGTTATTTCTCCATGGCTTCAAGTCTCAGTCAACTACAGTTCATGGGCTCAGTTTGACTTTGGGATGGTCATGCAGGCTCCAGAATCCGAGGCGAGCTCTCCCCAGGGTCCTCTGTGATGTGGCATGGGGGTGGGGCTGGCCCTTCTGGGAAGAATGCTGATAGCAGCAAGTGGCCTATGTGATGCTGGTCCTTGGGAAACGCTGGACACCCACCCTGTCCCTGCTGTGGGCGGTGGCGGTTACACATCACTCTGGAGCTGGTGGTCGGTGGGGTTGTCAGAGGCTGAGGACTGGCTGGGTAAAGAATTTTCCAGCCCATCTGGAGACCCCGACAGGGGCTTGTACAGGAAGCAGGCAGAGGTGAAGAAGAGGAAGCCCAGCACCTGGGGGCACAGGAAGAGCCTGTGGACCTGTGGATCTCCTGCCGGGCCAACTGTCCCCTCTGCCCTGCCCGCCACCTCCCCCCACTGCCACTGCAGAGAGGACACCGAAATTGCTCAGGAGGGAATGAAAGATGCCATTTGACTATAAGCTGGGCACACAGTAAGGGGCAGGGGCTTATCACGGGCTGAGCGGGGACCCCAGAAAGATGTGTCCTGGTCCTACTCATGGGCAGCCGTGCACAGTCTTTTATTAGAAAGAGTCTTGGTGGACATGACTAGGTTAGGGATTTGAGAGAGGCCACCCTGGATTTGGGATGTGCCCTAACGCCAGTGACCAGCATCCTTCTGAGAGAGTAGACAGGGAGCTTCAAGGCCACATGGAGATGCAGACAGAGCTCAGGTCAAAGGGTCCACACACAGGAGCCCACCTGAAGCCACCTGAGGCTGCAAGGAAGCTGACATAGATTGCTGGTTCCCAGAAGGAACCACCCCCCACACCTTGGTTTTGAACTTCTGGCCTCAGAGCTGGAAGAGAACTGGGTTCTGCTGCCTCGGCTGCCTGGCCTGTGGTACTTGTCATGTGGCCACAGAGACCCTGAACATGGTGGTTGCCTGCAGTTGTGCAGCTCAGGCTCAGCCCCAGCACCTCTGGACAGGGTATGGAGTCTGCGTTTCTTGTCTACAGCTGGGGTCACACGGGCCTTGTAGGGAACAAGGGCCATGCGGCAGTGGTCACGGCAGGAGAGGCGCATGAGCACCCACACTGGCCTCCACATGCAAGCAGAGGGCATGCACTGCGCCTAAGGGTAAACACCAGGCTTGAGGCAGGAACACCCATGGTCTCCAGGAGCGCCTGCCTGGCTGATGGCCCCAAGGATGCAGTCACAGTCCAAGGCTGTGTCGACCTGGTGGGGGTGATGGGTCTGGTGACAGGCTTGGTGCCTGGTTTGGTGACTGACTTGGTGAATGACCTGGTGACTGACCTGGTGACCAACCTGGTGACAGGTCTGGTGATTGGTCTGGTGACTGACTTGGTGACTGACCTGGTGACCACCTTGGTGACTAACTTAGTGACTGACCTGGTGACTGACTTGGTGACTAATTTGGTGGTGGACCTGGTGACGGGCCTGGTGACTGACCTGGTGAGTGACCTGGTGACTGACTTGGTGACTGACCTGGTGACAGGTCTGGTGACTGACCTGGTGACCGGCGGTGGCTGACCTGGTGACCAACTTGTGACTGACTTGGTGACAAACTTAGTAACTGACTTGGTGACTGACCTGGTGATCTACTTAGTGACTGATCTAGCGACAAACTTGGTGACTGACCTGGTGATATACTTGATGACTGAATTGGTGACCGACTTGGTGACTGACCTGGTGATGGACTTGGTGACTGACTTGGTGACTGACCTGGTGGCTGACCTGGTGACTGACTTGGTGGCTGACTTAGTGACCAACCTGATGACTGACTTGGTGACTGACTTGGTGATGGGTGTGGTGGATGGCTGACTGACAGACTTGGTGACGGGCCTGATGACTGACTTGGTAATTGGTCTGGTGATATACTTGGTGACTTGCTTGGTGATGGACTTGGTGATGGGTTTGGTGGCTAACCTGGTGAGTAATTTGGTGACTGACCTGGTGACTGACTTGGTGAAAGACTTGGTGACTGGCCTGGTGACAGACTTGGTGACTGGCTTGGTGATGGGCTTGGTGACTGATTTGATGAAGGGCCTTGAGACTGATTTGTGTCTATCTTGGTGGCAGGCTTGGTGACAGACTTGGTGACTGACTTGGTGACTGGCTTGGTGGCCGACCTGGTGACTGGCTTGGTGATTGACTTGGTGACTGACCTGGTGATTGATTTGGTGACTGACCTGGTGACTGACCTGGTGATTGATTTGGTGACTGACCTGGTGACTGACTTGGTGACAGACCTGGTGACAGACTTGGTGGCCGACCTGGTGACAGACTTGGTGACTGACTTGGTGACTGACTTGGTGGTCGACCTGGTGACAGACCTGGTGAGTGATCTGGTGATTGACTTGGTGACTGACCTGGTGGCTGACCTGGTGACTGACTTGGTGACTGACCCGGTGACTGCCTTGGGGACTGACCTGGTGATTGACTTGGTGACTGACCTGGTGATGGACTTAGTAAGTAACCTGGTGACAGACTTGGTGACCGACCTGATGACTGACTTGGTGACAGGCACAGTGGTCAACAGAGTGGTCACATGAGAGGGCGTGTGTAGGGACAGCCCGTCTGCTTCCCCTCTCACTTGACCCCAACTTAAGCTCTTGGCCACCTTACCCCTGGACATGTCCAGCTGGCTGTGCCGAGCCCATGGGCTGTCATCTGCACAGACATCCCAGAGCCGGCCTGTGGCAGGGCCCCCACCCACTACTTGGGGGCGAGGACTCATCCCTCATGGGCAAGAGGAGAGCGGGGAGGCCCTGGCATTGTGCAGGAGGCCCCTTCTCTGTGGGGCTGAGACCCCAGCGGATGCCTGAACCTGCAGTGGTGCCAGCCCAGCCAGATGCCAAGGTGGCTTCACCCCGAAGGAAGCATGGACAGTGCCACTGTGGCCCATCTCAAGGGGAGACTTCATGACTCTGGTGCTTTGGGACATGATTAAGGAAAATAAGGATTATGTGAAAACAAAGTGGAATGTCAGGACCTTCCACTTCTGTTATCCTGGGAGGAGAAGTCAAGCCCTGGAAACTGAGTCCCGGAGTATGACTGCCTTCTTGTCTGGCTTCCTGACCTCGTGTGGGACGTCCTACCCTCACCCGGACCTGCTCTCCATCCTACCTGGGACTCAGTAACAGAGACAGAGACTCCGAGCCAGGAGTGGCAATCAAACCTGCACTTGCGTGCAAGCACGCGGGGAGATGCTGCAATCCTGCTCAGCACCCCTGGTTTTGCCTGTGTAGATAGTCAGTCCACACACTGGAAGCACCAGTCACCATGCCTAGGTGTCCATGTGTCCCCAGATAGCCTTCCTCATGCTTTGCACTGGGGTACAACTCTTCTGACTATTTGGCGAACAGTTACTTGGTCACAAGCATTGCACAAAGGTGGGTCACAGCTACGGAGTGACTCACGGGCGGGCAGTGTAGACAGTGTGGACTTGCTGGGTAAAGGGAGGGCCCGAGTTCCAGGTGGGTGAGAGACCACACTTCGTTGTGCAGCACACAACATATGATGTACAGATTGTTTATTTCTGGAACTTTCCATCAAACATTGTTGGACCCTGGCTGACCTTGGGTAACACAGACAGCAAAATGGCAGTTGGGGTGGGCATTGCGGGCTCTAGCCACTGCCATCCAGGGCCAGCAAGTCCCTCCTCTAGCCCAGCTCCTGGGATGCTAACCTTGAGAGAACCCCTCACTTTGTTTCCTGTCCTTTCCCCAACTCTACCTGCAAAGCCTGAGACCGGGGGCCTGAGAGGCCAGGGGGCTGAGGGGCCAGGGGACTGGGAGGCCAGGACCCTACAAGCCGAATTCCCTTCCTCGGTCCGCCCCACGGGCCAGTAGCAAGGTCCCTGGCATGCCTGGCCACGGGGCTCCTTTTATTTGGAAGGTTTTGTGCATTATCCTCTAAATGGCAAACTTCTCAGGGAGAGAAGTCAATAGTGACAATGGGAAGTTTCTCTAAAATCTTGAAAAACAGGTTTCAGCTAAGAGACACACTGGAACTCAGGATGTACAGAGGGGAGCGAGAGCCAACTGTCCACGGAACCAGGCCCAGGAGGGGACAGGCCGACAGGGAAGGGAGTGAGAGTTAACTGCCTGCAGATCCCTGGACCCAGGCCCAGGAGGAACAGGCTGACAGGCTGCTCTGGGGAGAGGCCACTGCTTGTTTCTCCAGAGCTTTAGCCAACCGGCACCACCCGGTCAACTGCCTGGCCCCATGGAGAGACAGTCCTGAGGCAGGGGCAAGGGAGCTACCTAGATCGTGAGCCTCAAGCAGCCCCGGACAGCTGGCTCAGGAGGGATGTAGAGAGATGCCTCTCCCAGACACCAGGCTGTGGGAAAGTCTGTACCATGAGGCTGCTCAGGGTCTGAACTGCCAGAAGGTCGGTGTTCCTGGAGCCCCAGGCTGGCTGGGGAAGGACCATCCACTGCCCGGGGCTGCCTCAGTCCCTCTCCTGCTCTTACCTTGTAAAGGACACCTGCGATGAGGATGTAGCGGCTCATGGCCGCGTTCTGGTACACGAGGCAGGAGCCCGGGCGGCCACACTGGTCCTGCCACAGCAGACATGCCTTGTCGATCACCCAGCCGAAGGCAATGGGCCCCGGGATGCCTCCTGTGGAGAGAGGTGCCCTCAGTACCCGGCAAACTTGTGGGTGGGCAGTTCAGAGACGTGCAGTGACGGGCCCTGGGAAGGTGTCACTGGCCATCGGGGTCTCAGGGGTGTCGGGGGCCCGAGATGTTCCTTGCTCTGGGGACTTGGCATGGGGCTTGGGAGTTCCCGATGGAAAGGAGCCCTCTGGACAAATAAAAGACAACGTCCCCCTCTAGTGGACCGTCTTGGAACAGCACTCTCTCCAATGGCATGGACTTGGGGACGCACCAGGTGACAGGCACCTGCCAGGGCCCTTAAGTAACAGTGCCCTCCCCAGGTGGCACGACCTTGTGGGGATGCACGCCAGGTGGCCAGACACCTACTGGGGCCCTCAGGGAACGGTATCCTACCCAGTGGCATGGCCTTCTTGGGGACACACACCAGGTGACCGACACCTGCCAGGGTCCTTAAGGGGCAGCATCCTCCACAATGGCATGACCTTGTGGGGATGCATGCCAGGTGACCAGGCACCTACCAGGGCCCTTAAGGAGTGGTGTCCTCCCCAGTGTCACAGTCTTGTGGGGCTGCACACCAGGTGACTGGGGACCTGCTGGGGCCCCGTGCATGACTGCATCACATGCTGCCTGTGCCCTCCGTACCTAGTGTTCTAACCACAATCCACTGGATTCCCAGGGCAAAGGATCGCTGCCGGTCGCAGACACACCTGCAATAGAAGACACGGGTCAGTGCCTCGGGAGGGGCCGTGGTCAGTCACACCCCCACGCCGGTGGCGCGCCCCGGCCACATCTCCGCCTCCCCAGGGGGCAAGCGCCTTGTCGGAGGTCACAGGCAGCTTGGTCTTTCCCGCTACTGGCAACCGGCAGGCCAGCAGTGTGGGGCCCGGTGGGCGGGTCCCAGGCGAGCATGAGTCGTGGGGTCTGCAGAGCTGCGCCACGGAGGCTGCAAAAGAAGGTTCTGGACAGGCGCGCCCCGGCCCCGGCTTACCGTAGCGTGGCCGTGAGCGCAGGAATGCTGCTGAGAAATGTAAAGAAAATTACAACGAACACGGACCCCAGAAGGAGGGGCTTTCTCTGACAGGCGGAAGTGCATTTCCCTGCGGCAGCATGGCCGAAGCCAGAGGAAAAATTCTGAGGGACACAGCTACAGTCTCGGTACACCTGAGGAGCCCAACAAAGCGCCGTTACAGGGGGGAGACGCAGGGGCCCCTTCCCAGCGCCCCGGCTGATGGGGCTGTGGGCGGTGGCCCACTCACCTTCTGGCTGCCCGGGCCTGTCTCGGTGGCCGTGGTGCAGCCCGCATGGCAGGGTGAGAAGTATGTGAGGCCATCGGAGCCGCACACAGGGCTGTAGTGCTCCGGCTGGCAGCTGCAGGCCGCGTTGCATGGCGTTTTGAGGTCCAAGTGGCCCTCGGGCAGGAGGCTGCAGGGGGAGGCACAGGGCAGTGGGAACAAGGCCAGAGCCAGGTGGCACCCACGGGCACAGGCACAGCCTCAGGTTTTGTCCCCACTGGCCTGCATTTGTGTGTGTGTGTGTGTGTGTGTGTGTGTGTGTGTGTGTGTGTGTGTGTGTCAGGGTCTCACTCTGTCACCCAGGCTGGAGGGTGGTGGCATGATCATGACTCACTGTAGCCTCAACCTCCCGGGTTCAGACGATCCTTCCTTCTCAGCCTCCCTAGTAGCTGGGACCACAGGCACATGCTATCATCCCTGGTTAGTTTTTTTGTAGAGACAAGGTCTCACTATGTTACCTAGGTTGGTCTCAAACTCCTGAGCTCAAGAAATCCTTCCACCTCAGTCTCCCAAAGTGCTGGCCTAGAATCTTTTTTTCTTTTCTCTCTCTCTCCCTGATGGGTTGCTCCCCTCATGCTCCCCCCACATGGCAGCAGCACTGGGAGTCCATCCTCGGACCTTGGAGGCTGGAGCTGGCATTGCCCCATTTCTCAGAGGAGGAGGCTGGGGCCCAGAGAGGGATGCCACACGGGTAGTGACACAGGGCTAATCCCCGCATGCGTGACCTGGGAACAGTCACCCGTGGAAGTGCGCCATCCTGACTGGCGTCCTGCAGCTATCACCCATCCTGAAAGGTCACCTCCCCGGGCACCGCCCCTCCTCCCACACCCCAGGGCGGCCGGCGCTAGGGCAAGTGCTCAGTTCTCGCACCCAGGCCTCACCTCCCACCGTAGCCGGCTGTAATGCCCGCCATGGGCACATTGGGGCAGTGCAGGGAGAAGACGCAGATGCCCAGCAGGCTGGTGAGGGCGCAGAGCAGACAGAGCCGGATGATCCCGGAGCCCCGGAGCTTCAGCCTGTTCACGAGGAAGCCGCCCAGGAATGTGCCCCCGCCGCCCGCTGGAACCACCAGGTACCCTAGGGAGAGGCAGAACTCAGCAGGGACTGGGAGCCAGGGTGTTCATCCGGGTCTCACCATCACCACATGACGAGTGGGGAAACCGAGGCATGGGGGCATCAAGCCCTGCTGGCCTGACAGTGTCAGCCCCACCTACGCTCCCAACTGCTCTATGGACGGGGTCCCCAGGGGGCTTTTGTCCAGGGCCGAGGGGAGGGTGCACCAGGGGCTGAGGGATGAGGGGTGGGGCAGGATGGGGGAGAAGAGTCCAGGATGCTCCTAGGTCAGCAACCCCTTGCCCTACAAAGGAAAGGTCGGTCACTCCTCCAGTGACCCCCAGGGCAACCACAACCTCTGCAGTTGGGACTAGCTGGCTGGAGGCTTCCAGACCCACAGGTGCCAGGGATGGGGGGTGGAGGTGACCTGGGAGTCCTCAGGCCTTTGGGAGCAGGGGGCATCGGCATAGGGAGAGGACTGTGAGGAGTCATCCTCAAGGGTGGAGTCAGCCCTGGGAGGCCAGGCCTGGAAGGGTTGGGGGAGGGTATCTTCTCATCCCCGGAATGGAGCCCTGAGGAGGACTGACCAACTCTGATGCCTCCACCCTGTGCATGCCCACGTGGCATCTCCTGCCCCCACACAGGGTACCCCATGGATACAGCAGAAAGAGGTGGTGTTCTGCCCTCTGCAGACACTGGGAAGGCCACAGTGTGTCCTCCCAGCAAGTCCAGGGGCTCCAGTCACACCATCTCATGAGACCCTGGGACCCTAGTCCTGGGCTTTCAGGGCAGGTCCAACCCTTCCCTTGACAAACCACAGTGGCCAAGGCCAGGTGGCGGTGGCTGGAACCCATTCGCCTGCCCACCTAGGAAAGACAGCCCCTTCTGCCAGGCCATGGTCAGCAACTTCCACCCTGGCTGTGGAAGCATGGTCCTGCCAACCCACCAGGCAGTCACCACAACTGCTGTGCGCAGTGCAGCCTCTCTCTAGGCTCCTGGGATGCTCCGCACGGTACCTGCCGGGCTGGGCCATGCACCCACCACGTGTGCCCTCTCTGTGTTTCCAGGATATTCTCAGAGACCCTTCACTTCTCCAAGAACTAACAAACACACAGAGATTGAGATCCGAGGTTTTCTCACCAAACAGGGTGGCGGCTTCCGAGGCGCTGAGGCTGAACTGAGACTCGAGGAACTTGGGACCGAAAGTGGACATGCCGGCAATGAGTGTGGCCTCGGTGGCCCCCGCCAGGCAGAGCAGGATGAACGTGGGGTTCTTCAAGAGAAGCCAGATGGAGCTGGATAGGGGGGAGGTGGAGTGAGGGGAATGGATACCAGAAACCAGAGAGAAGAGACAGGGGGTCAGAGTGGGCCAGATCCCGGATATGAGGAGACCATTGTTCTTGAGGCTATCAGCACTCCTCTGAGTACAAAGAGCCCGGTTCTCAGAGGGCGTGGAGTGGGTGCGGCAGGTGAGGGCACCCACAGCGTTCCAGAGAAACCGGGAGGACTGCCAGGCTGTGACTTGGCAGGCACAGAGCTGCAGGCTCGGGTCTGAGCCCATGGCCGCTCGCCCTGAAAGCTACTGTCCCTGATTACGGAAGAACCTTATCCCTGCCTTGGCTATAGCTCTGGCATTGGGGTAGGGGATGACTCCTATGGGTTAGCTGGCTCCCCAACTCCTCTCAGTCTGCACTTGGGGGTCAGCAGCCCATGGGGGTGACACCAGGGCACTACCTGCTGGCTCCCTGAGCACTAGCCTGGAGCCCACCTGAAGGTGTGGGAACCCGAGCCCCGCCTGACCCTGGGGGGACTCCGCCTGGCCTCCCTTCCACCCAGTGTCTGTCCTGGCTGTGGTGTCACCTGGTGGCCACAGACAACAGCAGGGCTTCCTGGGTGTGAAAGGCCACACTCCGCCCATGGCTTCAGATTAGGCAGGAACACAGCGTCTTTTTGTTTCCCTCCCTGATTAAAACGGGAGACCCCAATTCTTTCAAAATATACTTTCTAACTTTGGAATTGAAAAGTCCATCTTTCTGGCCAGCCTCTTGGGCCTGGGTCTTAAGAAAGGAAGGAAGCCTGAACACGGAGAAAGCCCATCCCGAGAGAGTACCGCTGGAGGGGCTGGGGTTGGGGCGGGCAAGGGCCTCAAGGGTCTTTCCAGGGATCTGCCCAGGTCAGCTTCATGGGAGATCTGGGGCCCTCCCTGAGGTATGCAGGTCACTGGACTGAAACCCTCATGTGGATTTGCCCGAGAATGAGTCATGGTGTCATGGTGCTGACAGAGGACACGCTGCCTGGGATCTGTTTATGGCTGGCAGCCAGGTCAGGGCTCTGACCCCAGGCATACATCTCTGTTCACATCATGAGTTGAAAGAGACTCCGGGTCCGGGTCCCCACTGGGACCAGGCTTCCGACACATGGAACTGGGAGAGCCGCCCCGGCCCTTGGCTCTGGGTGCACTGTGGCCATGTGGGGGTAGAGGGGACACACAGCCTCACATGGTGATGTGGTAACCCCCGACAGCATGGGTCGGGGCCAGTTTAGCCTTGGGGTCACCCTCCCATGTGGGGAGTTCCCAGCTCCCCCAGTCTTGCAGGAAGTGGGGGCGGCCCTTCACTCCCCGCCTTCCACAAGCCAGCCCTGCCCCTCCCATGGTGGACAGCATGGGGCCTCCTTCCTCTCCCTGAGTTGAGATCAGCCAGTGGGGACGCCCTCCTCACCCACACCCCGTACCCCATGCAGCCCATGGGATGTAGCATGTGTGAGCTCAGGGACCTTATGCTGGGCTGAGGACTTGGGGGACACCCAAGGGCCACAGCCCCCAGTTCTAGGAGAGCTCCTGTGAGCATGAGCCCAAGGAAAGGCCAGGAGCCTCTGGGGATCCCAAGGAGAGGCCAGGAACCCCCAGGCCCTGCACTGTTCCCTAGGGTCTCAGGGGTTCAGGCTCTGAGCTTGTCCCAACAGGGCATGAAGACAGCAGAGCCGGGCCAGGTCATGTGCCCAGAAAGAGGAAATGGAGCTAACAGCTGCCGGGGAGAAAGGTGGGAGGGATGGGGTGGGCAGTGTGGGGAGGGCATGAGGGGGCTCTGCTCTTCGGTGGTTCTTAAAGACCCTGAGGGAGGGAGAGAGGGAGAGAGGAAAGGGAGGGAGGAGGGAGAGAGAAGAGAAAGGAGGGAGGGGGGGTAGAGGGAGGGAGAGGGCAGATGATGCTTAATGAAACGGCCATAGTGTGGGGGCTAGGGTCACCAGGCAGGGTCACTCTTGGGGAAGGGTCTCTGGCTGAATGTAGCTCCCTTGGGACCTGGAGACACGCAGGCCGGTGGGAAACTCACTAGTGTGAAAGGTATTTGCTCCATGGCCATATGGTGCCAGGCGCAGTTCCCAGGGGCCTCGGCTCACTGACGGGGCTAAGGCACTGGCCCTGTTGGGACCGACCCACGGCTTCAGCCCCAGTTCGGGCTCTCGGCTCTCGGCCTGGGAAGCTCTATCTATACCCTCTTAAAAGTGAGCCTGTCTCCAGGTCGGAGGTCACATGGAGATACAGGGACTGTGCCCTCATCCCGTGACCCTGCAGGGGTTGTACCCCCTCTCTCAGTTCAGGGCTCTCAAAGGGCCTGTGGTCATGACATGGTGACCCACAGATTCTTACAGAGGCAGGTCGCGGACGGTCTTCCCAAAGTCTGGGTTGCTGGCCGCCCTGGGGCCACCGTCTCTCAGCTGCTGCATTTCCGACTCTCTCATGACCCCATAGTGCTGGGAGCCTGGAAGGACAAAGAGTCAGCAGAACCCGGTAGTTCCCTGAGGCCGAGGCCCCCACAGATCTTGAAACTGGCACAGGGAGGGGGCACTGGGGGCTGCCCTGTGTGCCCAGATACAGCTGCAGGAGAACCAGGCGACCATGGTCTGTTCCACATCCCATGGGGAGAATGCATGGGGGAGGTGCAGTGGGGAGGGAGGCCATGGGGCAGCAGGACGGGTGCATGCCAGTCAGGCCTGCACCATAGCCACATGGTGCCTTCTACCCAATGGGAAGATTAGGATTAAGATCTCTGCCCGAGAGCATGAGGGTTTGTGCAAACTTGCTCATGGCCAGAGAAAGACCAAGCAGTAGCAGGAGTCCTGCCTTGACCAAGACCAAGGGTGAGGGATGCCCACCTGGCAGTTGCCGAGGGTAGCCAAGGATGGGCACGGCGATGAGAAAGGCGGCGGCCCCGGCGCCCAGGAAGCCGATCCACCAGGCACCCACCCACAGCGGGCTCTCCATAGTCAGCTCCGTCCTGTGGGAAGAGGGAGCACTGTCAGGTCAGTGTTCAACCCCCGCGTCCTCCACGGTTCACACACATGCTGAGTGACTGCTGCCTTCTCCTCTGAGAAGATCTCCAGAGTCCCTCTGCTTTCCAGCCAGTGCAGGCCCACCCCTTCCTTGCAGGCCAAAGCCAAGGCCACCTACAGCTGGGCCAGCCCAGGACGGACGGTGCAATGCCCTGACCACACTTGGGACTGGGGATGCTGCGGGGCGTGTAGGGGGCAGGCTTTCTAGGCAACAGCAGGCCCGGGCGTCCCTCCCCACCCCAGTGCAGAAAGTGACAGATGGCGTCTCCAGGGCCTCGTGATGCTGGGGAACAGAGGGCTCAGCTGGAGCTCACCAGGGGCTGCCCGCAAAGGGACTGTCAGGGCGAGCCACAGTCTGCATGCAGTGCTCTTGGGGGGGCGGTGAATGGGAAGGAGTCATGGGGTGAGAGGGAGGGTGGTCATCGAGGGAGAAGGAGGCAGATGCCCGCGGAGGCCCGCAGAGGCCAGGAGAGCAGCAGGAGGGACAGATGCAGGGGGTGCTGACACCCAGCCCGGCCACACTGGCAGCCTCAAGATGCATGGCGCCTCCAGACCGGACCCTGCTTTGCCCCCTTGGCAAAGCAGTCCAGGGCCTGGAGCCAGAGGGGCACAGAGAGCAAGCCAAGGGTCCAGCCTGGGGACTTGAGCCCACCTACCTCCAGGCCCTCCCACAGAACACACACGCTCCACCCTACTACCAACCTGGGTCAGGGCGGCCGACTAAGGTCAGAGCCTAGACACCTCCACAGAGGTGCTAGCTGCAGAGAGGCCGAGCCGTAACGCTGTCTAGCAGACAGCTGGTCACAGCCAGGCAGCTCTTTGAGGAAGGACAGAGGCCCTAGGATCCGCCTGGCAAAGCAGCCCTCTTCCCTCCTTCCCTCTCTCTTCTCTGACTCTCTGGCTCAGTCTCTCTCTCTGTCTCTGTCTCTCCATCTCTCTGTCTCTTTCTTTTTGTCTCATTGTCCATTTGTTTCTCTGCCTCATTCTGTCTCTATCCTCAGTCTTTGTCTCTTTCTCTGTCTCTCCCTCTGTTTCTCTTTCTCTGTCTGTCTCTGTGTGTCTTGCTCTTTGTGTCTGTGTCTTTCTCTGTCTCTTTCTCTTCCTCTGCCTCTCTGTCTCAGGCTCTCTGTCTTTCTGTCTTTCTCTTTCTGTCTCTCTCTGTCTCTGTCTCAGTCTCTCTCAGTCTCTGTCTACTCTGTCTCTTTCTGTCTCATTCTCCATCGGTTTCTCTGCCTTGTTCTGTCTCAATCTCAGTCTCTGTCTCGTTCTCTCTCTCCCTCTGTCTCTCTTTCTTAGTCTCTCTCTCATTGTCTGTCTCTCTCCCACTGCCTCTCTGTCTGTCTTTCTCTGTCGCTTTCTCTGTCTTTCTCTGTCTCTCTCTGTCTATTCTCTCTCAGTATCTGTTTCCTTCTTTGCCTCTTTCTTTCTGTCTCATTCTCCATCGGTTTCTCTGCCTTGTTCTGTCTCTGTCTCAGTCTCAGTCTCTTTCTTTTTCTCCCTCTGTCTCTCTTACTCAGTCTCTCTTTGTCTCTGTCTTTCTCTGTCTGTCTCTCTTCCACTGTCACTCTGTGTCTGTCTTTCTCTATCTCTGTCCTTGTCTTTCTGTTTCCTTCTCCCCCTCTGTCTCTCTGTCTCAGTCTCTCACTGTCTCTGTTTCTCTGTCTGTCCATCTCTGTCTCTGTCTCTCTCACTGTTTCTCCCTCCCTCCTTCTCTTCATTACTCTTGCTTTCTGGCTTTCTTGCTTAAACTTACAGAAATTGCATCATGAACAAAAGATACAAGGAAATGAAAGACATAAATACCTCAGTTCAGACAGAGGGGATGCCTGGGCTTGTCATGCTCTGGGAGGCTTGGGCCTTTGGCTGCTGGTTGTCTGTCCTGCCCTCACCTAGGCCAGGCTCCCAAGCCTCCCATAGACCCCCCGAATCCTCTCAGGCCAGCCTTGACCCCTCCCTCGAACTCTGGACCCTGCTGGGTCAGAGCCCCTCCTGACAACACATGGACTCTCTGCCCCATATGCAGCTGGTACCGTCCACGAGGTAAGACCTGGGTGGTCAGGGGGCCCAGCTCATTCACCTGTGGCCCACTTCCGTGTAAATGTTCAGCAGGGCGCCTCCAATCAGGTAGCCGGCGGCAGGGCCGAGAATGGCCGCTGTGTAGAAGATGGCTGGAAGGGAAGCAGAGGTGTTGGGGCCACCACACGACACCAGGAGTCGCAGAGGGCTGCATGGAGCCCAGCTTCCAGGAGCAGCCCACACCACGTGCCAGCATCTGCCTGCCCCTCCCCCATGGGTCCTGTTAAGTCAGGGTCAGGCTGGGCAGCCTCCCTGGGTCTGCTACCGGTCGCTGTCGACTTTTAAGAATTTCCCTCGAAGCCAACTGTGAGTCATCTGGACCCTCAAGAAAGAGCAGAGATTCCCAAAGTCCCGTTTGTAGGGTGAGGGCAGTGCCGACACAACCCCATAGATTGACCCTGGGAGGCCTCAGGGTGCCCCAGGTAGGTCAAGGACCCAGGACCCCACGGCCCATCCTCACTCACACCCCCAAAGACCAGGCTTGGATGTGTTGGCATGGTGGGATGTCCTCTCACTGGAGTGACTGATCCCAGCCCCCCTGGTCTGGGAAGACAACCGTGGCCAAGTGGGTGCAGTGGTGTGGCTGCCTCACACATGGTCAGAACACTGAGCTCAGGCGACTGAGAAGCTCAGCTATGAGCTGCTTTGTGCAACCTTGACTCTCCCGGGCATGCTCTGCCTTCCCCATCCCGAGTGGTTGGACACGGCAGATGCAGTGTGCACAGGGAGACATGGGTGTGACCAAGGGCTCTGTCCTGTATCCCTTAACCCGCACACAGAACTCATCTCAGGGATGTGTGAGGCTCCCAGCAGGAGTGGGAGTCTCTGCCACTGACTGACCCAGCACCACTGAAGCTTGGAGACTCTGCCCCACGGCCCCTGGCAAGGCGGGCCAGGACCCGTACTTGGGTCATGCAAGGTTCTCAGAAAAAAGTGTCACCTCCACAATCTGCTGTTTCACCCAGCCCAGAAAGATGGTGACACACAGGGGCCCCGGCCGAGATGGCTCGGGGCCAGATGTCACCCATGCCACACCACCTTCCAGCCACCCCACGTTGTCCCTGATAGCTCCACTTACCAATGTAGACGGGCGCATAGCTGGACTTGACATTCTCATCCAGGTAGGTGACGCCCAGGGTATAGAGGGGCGTGGCGCCCACACCATGCAGGAACTGGCCCAGCATGAAGACCAGTTGGAAGTGGGACAGGCCCGAGGGACGGTGGGTGCAGGCTGTGCTGTGCATGGCAGGGCACATCCCCATGCCCGGGTCCGCCTCCGCCTCGTAGCGGCTGGTGGTGAAGTGCGGCAGCGCAAACACCAGCGAGCCAGCACCCATGACCAGCACACCCCAGCCCAGCCAACGTGGCTTGTGCCCACTGCCCCCGAAGTAGCTGACAAAGGTGAGGCAGAGGCAGGAGGCCACATCATAGGCGCTGGCAATGAGGCCACTCTGGTAGCTGTGCAGGTCGAAGCGGCGCTCGATGGAGGTGACCACTGTGTTGATGAAGCCATTCACCGTCATGCCCTGCAGGAAGGATGCAGCGCACAGGAACAGCAGGACACCCCGTGGCGAGTTGCACACTTGCAGGCATGCGGGCGCAAAGTCCCCCCAGCCACATGCTGCGCTCGGCCCAGCCTCGGGGGCCCCCGGGGCGCCATGCTTCTCCACCCGGGGCCGGCACAGCGGCTGGCTGCAGGCATCCAGGGGGCTGCGGGCAGCAGAGCGCAGGGAGCTGAGGCTCAGGGGCGTGCCTGGGGATGCCCTCCTGCTAGGCGGTGTGCTGTCAAAGCCATTCTCTGCTGCTGGTGTTGGGTTGGGGAAAGAGAGAGGTGGCATGGAGACGAAGGACTTGTCCCCCATCAGGTGCCGGGGCATCTCTGTGCCCGGTGGTGTGGGACCTTTCGGTGTCAGTGGTGTGGCGGGCGTGGCCAAGTGGCGTCTGGGTGAAACCTGCGAGAAGAATGTCTGGTTGGCGAGCTTGCATCTCTCCAGAGGTGCTCGCATTCAGGTAGGACATTCCGGCACACCCCATCACACGGGATGGCCGAAGGCCCTGCTGCTGGGTGTCCAGTCTGGTGGGGTCCCCCTTCACCAGCCAGCCTCCTCCCCAATCCAAGAGCAGTGTCAGACCACACCCACACTCAGGGCAGCACGTCTCCCAGCCACAGTTCCACTGTGTGCAGGTGGTGTTCTGCCTGGCCAGCGGGGCGCGAGCCCTGCACCTTTGGATCCATGGGAAGAGGAGCTGGTGTAGCGTCAGGGGCCATGAGGAGAGTAGAGGCCCCTGGAGAGAGGCCCTCAGGAGATGAGATCAGAGGTTCTGAGCTGAGACAGGGCCAATTTGGGCTCTGTGGGAACCCCTGGTGCAACCTGACCCACACTCCACCCGCCACCTCGCTCTCCATCAGTTGTTCTCCACCAACTGCCATTGATGGGACCTAATGCGCTCAGCGGCATCTCTGCATCGGACATCTGTCCTGCCCTCGCTCTCCTTAAATTCACACACTGGCAGCTTTTTGTGCCCTTTGGCATGAAAAAGAAACTTGTCTCGGTCCGGAGTTTGGAAGGCATGGGGAATGAATGGGGGAAACAGGCCTCGGGAACCCCAAGGCACCATCAGCATTGGACTGGCCTGGAGGGTGTTGGGTCTACCTTGTTC
Organism: Cephalopachus bancanus; assembly: GCA_027257055.1. Classification (NCBI taxonomy): domain Eukaryota; kingdom Metazoa; phylum Chordata; class Mammalia; order Primates; family Tarsiidae; genus Cephalopachus; species Cephalopachus bancanus. The sequence continues at coordinate 4,200,527 of JAPVLO010000007.1, forward strand.
AAAATGCCAAAATGAGCTGCATTGGGATGCCGTGTGGCCCAGTTAACAGAAAACATGCCTGTCTTCCTGCTGGACTCCGCCAGGCTGCTGCCCTAATTCAGCCTCCACATCCTGCCTGTGAGGGATCACGGGTCCTGGGTTCTAGCAGGGCCCTCCAGTCCCTCACTCCTACATCCAGCCCTGGGGATGCAGGTAGCACAGCCTCTCAGCATCATAAGGGCGCAGAGCTGGTCTCCCACCAGAAGAAGCTGAAATAGGCCTGAGGCCGCCATGGGCCCTGGGATCGGGCTTCCTGGCCAACCTCAGGGAACTTCCTATCCTGACTGCTTCTTGTCACAAGATGAATTGTGACCCCCCCCCAAATGGAAGTGCTGAAGTTCAAGCCACAATACCTCCCAACGTGACTGAGTTTGGAGCCAGGGCCTTTAACAGTTGTGATGGAGGTCCAGTGAGAACATTGAGGATCCCTCATCCAACCTGACTAGTGTCCTTCCAGGAAGGGAAGGTGTAGACACAGGCGCACTATGGGAGCTGCTGTGTGGGTGCAAAGGGACAGTTTTCTGTCCTGCCAACCTTAGAGGGGCTGATCCTTCAGCTACCATGGCCCCGTTTCCTCTGTCTATACCCTTGGAGCTGGAACAGGGAGGTGGCATGTCCCTGGGAAGCCAAACAGTGTCGACACCCAGCAGGACACCCACGCTTTCAGGAGCATAGCTGCTCCGGGGGGCATACACCCACGAGGTCCTGACACACAGTATTTTGTGCTCTGAGAAGTATGGGCAATGTGGTCTGCTGGTGTCAGGCGGGCTGGGGCCACACAGGCAGTGTGACCACAGACCCAGAGCTATCTGGCCATAAGCCTCGCCCCCAGTCCCATGATGCACGTCCCATGATGCACAGAGTCATGGGAAGGTGGCACTCCATGGGGACATGGGCTGGGCAATACCTCAGGCACCTCTAGGCAGCAGGTTATGGAACCTGCTTGGCTGGGGGTCACCGTGGGCTGAGGGGTAGCTCCCAGAGTTCCCAAGGGATACAGTCACCCAAAACCTGAGAGCAGGACCTTGTTTGAAAGGCATCTGTAGGCAACCCCTTTGGGTCCTCTCCCACTGTGGGAGCTTTTCTGTCCTCTCAATAAATCCTGCTTTAAAAAAAAGACATCTGTAGACATCACTGGTAACATGAGATGAGGGTGGACCATAAGCCTAGTGATGAGTGTCCATGCAAGAGGAGACACAGAGAAACCTGCAGCCTTCAGGAGCAGGAAGAGGCAGGAGGGAGCCTCCCTGGACCCTCCGCGAGAGTGTGGCCCTGAGACACCCAGATGGTGCACTTCTGGCCTCCACATCTGGAAGAGAGTAAGATTCTGGTGTCTTTAGCCACCTAGCTTGTGCCACTCATTACGGCAGCCCCAGGAGCCTCATGCGGCCCCCAGACAAGGGCGTCACATGCACCTCTAGCATTTGAGAGGTGACAGGCTTGGGGAGGGTCCTTGGAGGTGACCTTGGGGTGGAGGCAGGGACTGAGCTTAACAGACACACAAACCATAATGTGTACGTGACAGGTGTGGGTGGGAGTAGCACCATGGGTCTTCCAGACTGTGGGGTCTGTGAGGGCATACTAAAGGCTTCTGGGAAAACCAGTGCTGGGATGGGCCTATGTTGACAGACACCACAGCATTTGGGGACAGCTCATTGCTGGTTTCAGGTTTTTGTTTGTTTTTAAATAAAGGAGATGCCTTTATCTTGTGATCACAGATACATTGGGCAAGGATGAAGCCAGGAGCCAGCTGTTGAGTGTCTCCTGGGTCCCAGCTGTGCTATCTTCACTCTTGGAGACACCAGGTTGCACCCTCCTCCCAGTCGCACCCCTCCCTAATGCTGCAGTGATCCCTGCCCCTTGTCTGAGCTGGGGGATCCTGGCCCCTCCACCACATCCTCTGCTCACACTGTGTCCCTGGACCCCAAGCTGCTCCTCTGTGGAATTGGAGGTCACGCCCTTTCAGTTGACTGATGCCCCAGCCCAAGCTCCTGTGGGGACAAAAGTTACTGGGCAGGGCAGGCAGAAAGCTCCAGAGAATCATGCTGAACAGGGTGTCTGAGGGGGTCCTAAAATCCCTGTGCACTCAGTGCCAACTGTATGTGCCAGTTATCGTCCCGGGCCTCCCAGGTAGTAGGAGGCCCAAAGGAGCCAGACACTCCCCAGGGCTGCACAGCACATCAGCAGCAATTAGGATGTGGCCCCCACGGTTTGGCTCCAAACATCCATTGCAAGGACGATGCCAGTCATGGAGCATGTCACACAGCTGCTGTGGACTTTGGACACGGGTCATCATTCTGTCAGTGACCATATTTTGAGACTGTCGACAGTAGCCAATGACAGCCGTCATTCCCAGGGCCTGGATACCTACAGCATGTGGGGTCTGTTTATGGTGTCAATGTGTCCCTGTAAGCCAGAGGGCCAGGTGCAGTGGGGGAAGTGCTGGCAGGCAGAGAGTGGATGTGAGAGCGGTGTCTTTACACTGGGAGAGTGATGCCTCTTGGGGAATCAAGATGGGTCCAAGTCCACATGTGGAAAAGGTGGCCACAAAGGTGAGCTGACACAGAGCCCACGCCTGCAAGCACATTCAGTACAAGCACACAAATCTCAGGATCTGGGTAGCTAAGAGGCAGCAGGAGCCGGGGGCAGGAATGGGCACAGCAGGGGAATGGTAGGGACATGGCTCTGCTACTATCAACCTGGAAGTTCGGAACTCCCCTGGGCTACCGAGATAGAAAGCAACCTCGGAGAGCATGGAGAAACAGAGAAGGCTCAAAAGTACCAGACCCCAAAGCCTAGAAATATCGGTCAACATGTGGGTGTGTTTCCTGTAGCCCTTTATCTTGGTTCATGTGCACATGCACACATATGGCGCTACAAGGTGCCCTTAGGACTGAACTGGAGGCCTGGGTGCATACACAAACACGTGTGTGCACAAGCATTCACAAATACTTGCACTCAGGTGCATATATACTCATAAACACACACATGAAGATGAATTCACCAACACGTGTGCACAGGTACATATGCACTCATAAACACACATGTACTCAAACATGTGCACACACAGGTGCATGGGTACACACATAGAGACTTGATCTCTCCACCAGATGGAGGTGAGAGGATTCCCCATCTGCGTGTGGTGAGTGTGCCTGCATAAACCCCTGCAAACTGAGACACTGACTGCCCTCAGACCTCGCTCCCCGCCAGGGCTCTGAGTGCACTATGTGTGTGCAGCTCTGACTTCGGACAGCAGCTAGTGCAAAGCAGGGAGGGAAGATGAGGTCTACACCGGATTCAGAGGAAGCCAGATGGCTGAGCTTCCGTGATGAGTGGAGCCAAAAGAAGTGGGTACTTGAAAAGAGAAGCCGCAGCCGAGAAAGAACCACTCGCAGTGGGCACTCCAAATGGCTCCAGTCTAATCGCCTGAATGGAAAGCTCTGATATTAGTGTATAAAGTTCAGCCTAAAATTATACTTATGTACATATTTAAATCAGCACATTGAAAATCCTGATTTAATTCTCAGCCAAGTGAGCCTGTGTTGTTCACAGCACGGCTGCGCAGTACAAGCATTGGGTGGGCTGCTCAGATCCTGGCCTCCACAGTCCCTGTCAGTGGCCAGTGCTGACACCTTTTGAGACCCAGCAACAGCCCGACTATGAGACCACGTTGTCTGTGACCCAGAATCTCCCACCTGGAGTCGGCGCATGTTGGACAGCACCCATTCAGGCTTCATTACACTCGCGAGGGCTCCAGTTCCCTCTGAAGCTAGGATTCCTTCCTTACAAGGCTTGCCCTGCAATGGCAGCATGTCCAGATTGGAAGGGGAGGCAGGGCCCTTCCTTGACTCAGGCCAGAAGTACAACGTGTGGTGTGTAAAACCTGGGCCAGCGGGGGCATCTATCAGCAGGAGCAGCTTGACCATGACGAGCCCAGAGTAGCTGGGATGCCCGGATTCTTGGGGATGTGAGGATGGTCCCAAATTCACGCATTTCCCAAAGGAAACGTGTGAGTTGGTACCAAGTTCTCAGAGAGATGGATGTGTCAAGTACCAGTGTTTACTTAGCATGCTCTTCTGTGAGCTGGAGGGACAGAAACTGCTGGAGACAGTGAGTACCCAATGTCTGGGTTGATGCTTGGCCCAGATCTAAGGGAGCCCTTGCTGACCATGCAGTGCAGGCCTTAAGTGCCACACTCACACGGGCCACAAAAACCAGCCCCACATGGGAAGCAAGGCCTCTTCATCCCATGACCGAGTCCAGCAGACAGCAGGTGCATGCTGGGTGGACACAGCAGCCTCTCTGTCTCAGACATCAGTTCCCTGGAGGCCGGTGTGGCCCCCGTGTGGGTCCTGGGGTCTCCACTAGCTTCTAAAGCTGATGGCTGTGTGGCTCAGAGAGAAGGTGCATGTCACTTTGTCCTCACGCCAGGGCAGTGGCACCTGACCCATGGGAAGGCCGGTGGCTCTGCAGACCACTCTTCTCAATTCTTGGTCTCAGGTCCTTCATGGCAAGTTGGTGGGGCAAGGAGGTTTGGGGGCTAAAAAAGTCACATGGCAGCATCTCATAGAGGCCATCTGGCCCCAGGACTGCTCCTCCAGGGAGGACAGGCCATTGCAGCTGGGCTCAGGGAAGAAGGCAGGCCTGTCTTCCAAAGTCATCTTTCTGGGACACTGTGTATGTTCACATGCATGCATGTCTGTAAGTGTGTATTTTTGTGCACATGTGTATGTCTGTGTGCACATTTGTACCCATAACTTCCTTCCACGTGAAAGAGGTTTTGACAAAGAGCTGGTTCTTTATAGCAGCGAGAGGAGACGGCATGCAGGAGGGGCAGCAGGCAGCCTGGACCTCGGGCCAGAGTTCTAAGGACCTGCTCTTCCAAAAGCCTCCCTCACAGGGCACATGGACCCCTACAGCTCCCTCACTAAGCTTTCTGCACAGGGTAGGTGGTCACCACGTACATGAACTGCACCTACAGGTTAGCCTGATACAGGTGAGCCTGTGCAGGGGCTGCTGAGGGGCCTGAACCCGCAGGCTGGTGACACCGAGTTTGGCCGGAAAGGCTGGGAATGGTGGCCATGTGGCAGAGGAGAGCATGTGGGAGATCTGGTTGGATGAGGGTGCACCCTTAGGGGAATGGGGCAGCAGCCAGTTCCAGGCCACCCAGCTCCTACCAGTATCCCAGGCCCTGTCCACTCTTGTCCTCATCCAAGATGCCCTAACTGCACTTAATGCTGGGACGCTCCTGCATGATGCACATGCAGTGACCTCCATCAGTGTCAAGGCCAGGCACAGCACAAGGGTGAGTTTTCTGGTGTCCCCTACCTAGGCTGCAGCTGCCCACGCTTGCCAGCATGATTCTGGCATGTCTGCAGGTGTCTCTGGATGCAGCCAGTATTTGAGTCAGTGGACTTGGCCAAGTGGATCACTCATCCCAGCACGAGGGCCTCACTTAGTCAGCAGAGGGCCTGATGAGAGGCACAGCCAGGAGGGAACTCCTGTGACTGCTCTGCTGGGACATCAGTCTTTTCCTGCCTTCAAGCTTGGATGAAAACACCAGTGCTCTGGTTCCCCAGCCTGTGACCTCCGGGCAGGAGAGTTTACCATTGTCTCTGGGGTTCTCTAACCTGCAAGCTCAGACTGGCACCAGACCACTGGCTCTCCTGAGTCCATCTTGGTGGTGATGGGTCTTGGGACCTGCCAGCTTCCATGAGCGTGGGAGCAGCTCCTTACAGCAAATCCCCTATGATGTCCAGCTGCTTGTGTTTCTTGGACAATCCTGATGGACATGAGTGGGTCACTCACTTCCCTTGGGGACCCCCAGGACCACACCTGCTGTGTGTGAGACCTTGGCTGGGCACTGGGGTCCCCCAGGACCTATCCCCACATGAGGAGCCCACAACCTCCCATACCCAGGCTGTCACTTAAGGGCAGGCCTCAATTGCCAGTGACTGCAAATCAGAATAGCACAGGCTCGGAGTCGACCTGCCACTGTCCACAGCTGAGCCAGGATCCTGGGAAAAGGCACTAACAGCACCCCCCAACACACACTTCCTGAACACTCTGGGTACCCACGCTGCTGAGTGCCTTCTGTACACACAGACACTCCCAAAGATTGCCCCCTTGGGGAGGGGTCCATCACCCCCATTGAGCTGGGCTCTCTCCCACAGCCTGTGTGCTCAGCTGCTGCCCAGAATGGGGCATGAGGTGTCCACTGAGACTCTCACTCATGACCCCTGCACAGCCAACATTGGGATGGACTCCAGAGCAGAGCCTGCCACATGCCTGCCTGGAGCCCCGGCTAGCAGCTCCACTGCAGGCCTGCCCAACCCCTGTGGCCACCGGGCTCAGGGCACCACTCAACTCTAGGACCCCATTCCCTCTCCGCGGCACTGATGCCTCCATCCCGCGGGAGGTTGTTGAGGCTGGAAGGAGCTGGAACACCGCCTCCCATGGCCACTGGGCCCGAAAGGCACAGACCAAATCTCCACTCTAGAGGAGAAAGCCACTCCTTCTGGAGGCTAATCCACCTCAGCCCTGTCCCTGTGCTGACCCTCAGCTGCTGAGCTGGTGGGGGGGCAGAGCTGCAGCCAGCACCCCAGGGATTAGGTCAAGAAGATCAGCAGGGGGTAATGTGTGCCTGACTTTGGCCCAGACAGACCCGGTGATGGGGAGTTGTGTGTGCTGTGTGCATGTGTGAACATGTGTGTGTATGGGGGGGGGTTGCACCCACTACCCTAGGAGATCAAGGTGACCAGAGTTCTTTTCTGACCCCTGCCACGTTGGTCAGCTGTGCCTCAAGGCAGGAGGTGTGCACCTCCCTGCCAGGGCCTCTCAGAGATGAATCTGGCTCACTCACCTCTCCCTCGAGGGCCCAACAACAGCCATGGGAGATGCAGTGGCTCTTTCAGGTCACTCACCACGGCCTGGCCTTGAGAGTGGGGCCAGTCGCATCTCCACATGTTCATGCCTGCTACAGACCTCCCTGGTGCCGTTTACCCATCCAGTTCTCAGCTGGCCTGTCTGCAGAGGCTGCCCCTGGTGCAGCAGATGGAAAGAAAACAGGATTTCTGGGAGCCATGGTTAAGTCATGGGTGGCCAGGCCCAGCCCCGTCCTGCTTGCTGCTGTGCAGGACAGTCAGGCTGCAGCGACTACAGCCAAGAGAACATTCCCAGGCAGGGTGGGGTAGGGGTGGACAGGCAGCGCCCCTTCCATGCTAGGGGACACCCAAGTTCAGTTGCTAAGTCCCATGTAGAGCTCTGAGACTGGGCAACAGCACAAGCCTCACACTTCCTTCCTCCATAGGCTCCAGCCAGTGAATCAGAGGCCAAGCTGGGTCCCCCCCACACTGGCCGTTGACTGCTCTGAGGCCACCAGTCACCTCTCACATGGCCTGCCTGGCATCTGGCCTGGTCCTGAGCTCCCGCAGCCTGCTCCCTGTCCTCTGTCCCCACCAACATCCCCCAGGATACCTAGGACTCTTTCTTCTGCCTCCTCAATTCATCCTGGAGTCCCTTCCTCACAGCAGGAGGAAGAGAAGAACTCACTTATTCAGGGAGAGGTGCCAGGAAGTTTATGGAGTAGACACCAGGGCAGGAGCTGCCACCCATTTGCATACTGGCGACTGCATGGGTGAGTGGCTGCTTTGCATGGAGACCAACAAGGGAGGCTTGTCCCAGGGTGAGCCCAGATGCAGCACCAGGGCCAGTCAGAAGGACTCGTCCCTCAACCTGGATGTCCCTGCTGCCTGGGTGTGCAGGGTGGGTGGGTAAGCTGGGGGGTCGTGGGCAGGTTTACTCGAAAGCACCCCCGCACCTTTCAAGGGCAGATTCAAGAAGCAGAGAAAGCCTCTTTCAGTCTCAGTTTCCCCACTGTAACATGGCATGACAAGAGGAGGGGAAGGAGCCCCTGAGTGTGCCAGGGGGTCCAGGTGCACTGGGAGCACGTGAGAAACAGGTTCACAGAACCAAAACCAGCATCTGTCCCAGCCCTTGACGTTTTGCAGGCCCTGCCCCCACCCCAGGTCCCATTCCCTTCACCCTCCAGGTCCATTCCCATTTCCCCCACTTGCAGGTCCCGCTCCCATCCCTCCCAGGTCCCACTCCCTATCCCCCCAAGATCTCACTTCCCTACCCCCACAAGTCCCACTCCTGTCCCCCTACAAGTCCCACTCCCATCCCCTCAGATCCTACACCTGCCCCCCGTCCACTCCCATCCCCCCAGGTCCCACTCCCATACCCCCTGCAAGTCCCACTCCTGTCCTCCTGCAGGTCCTGCTCCCACCCCCCCACAGGTCCCAGGTCTGCTCCTCTCCTCCCTGCAGGTCCCACTCCTGTACCCCCCCATGTCCCATTCCCATCCCCCCACAGGTCTGTCCAGATGTGGGACCAGCCCAAGAGGCCTCTTAGGCCCATGGGTCCAAATATCTGGCCCACAGTGTCCCCTGAGGGGCGGACTCCAATGACAAAATGCACAGGTCCCAAGGTGAGAGGACATGTCAGAAGCCCCCAGCCAGGAGTCTGGGCTCTCTGATACTGATTGTGCAACCCTGGCCAGGGGCAGCAAACCTCACCCTGGTTTGGCTCCTGGGTTCTGGGTTACACAGTGAGCAGCTTTTGCAAAACGTGCATGGTTTGAAAAAGCATCCACCTCCCCCGGAAGTGTGGTCCAAGAGTCTAATTCTGTGCAGTGCTGGTGCGAGGGAGGCTGTGCTCTGGCTGCTGAGGATTGTGGGGGTGTCAGGAAAGGCGAGAGGCCCCTCATGTGAAGAGGCAGGCAGGCTGAAGACCATGAATGGGGAGAGGAGGAGGAGGAGCCCCCAAGACCAGACTGCCCTTGCTGGCCCTGCCTACTGCCTCTGCAGAGACCCACACGGGGACACCACCCACTGGCCAGCATCTGGTGTCAAGGTCAGTTTCCTCCCACACCCCAGCTGGGCACAGGCTCCACAAGTTGCCCAGGACCCCAGGAGCCCTACATCTGAGCACTGTACCTTCCTCTCCACTCGAGGGGCACAGACCCCAGGGGCCTGTCGGGGTCCACGTGGGGGCCAAGAGTCGAATCTGCCTGTTGTCACACTCAGCAAGGCCACTTGGAAGCCAGACAAACAGTGAAATCCAGGACAAAGGCAGTGGTGAGGTTCTGAGCACGAGCTCACATCCCTTCCAAAAGCCAACAGCAGGCTCTTTGCCGCTCATGAGAATGAGGGGTCATGTGGCTCAGGAGGAAATGTTTGCGTGGCCTGTATCCACGCCTAGCTGAGGAAGTGGGAGGGAGGGTCTGGTCTGGCTCTCTCACACTCCCTGCCAGGCACTTTCAGGGCTCTGCTTCCTCCTACCTCCAGCGCCAGGTGTGTGAGTAGCACAACTCCTGCCCATGCAGTCAACCCCTGGGAGAGCACTTATGAGTGAGTCCATGAAGCCACGAGTTTATATTGGTTCAACAGCTCCAACCTGGGAAATGAGTTAGCACTTGTGGCGGTGTCTAGGTCAAGGGCACTGCAGATACAATGCTAAGCTCGACAAGTTAACCTTGATTCCACAGCAAACTGGGAATCCCTTTGCAGTTTGGAAGTCAGACACAGACCAGGATCCCTAGCAGCCAGGGGCTGGTAGAACCAGGGTCCCTTAGAGGCCAGGGACAGCCAGATCCTCTGCTCAGTCACTGAGAGCTCCTTGCTCTAGCAAGGACAGAACGGCCACTCACCTGGCCACCACTCACAGCACCCTGGCCCATCCAGCCCTGCCCTCATGCCCCCCAGCTGACTCTCTTCCGAGGTCGGTACCTGCCTGGCACCTGCTCCAGGGGCCACACCCCATGAGCTACGGATTAGGTCATCATCACCAGGGAAGGAAGCAGCTCTGGGAAGCATTTTCCAGGCAGTACCTGCCGGCTGTGCCCAGCAGGGCAGCAGGACTGGTTCCACCCGAGAGCCACCCTACGCATGTCCCATGATCACAAACTCTCCAGGCCAAACACTCTGGTCCCCTTCACTGCTGCCCACCTTTGGGAATGCTGCTCTGAGACTCTGGTCTGCCCTCCTCCCCCCGTCACCTTTACCCCTTAAGAACAGAGTTGTAAACAGTTATAGCCCAAGTCTGGAAACAGACAACCCTGGGTTCAAGCCTCTCCACCACCTACTAGCCGGGTGGACTTGGGCGAGTTACGTCACCTGTGGTGCCTCGGCTTACACATCCATAAAATGGGAATAATAACAGCTTCCTTGTGGGGTGGATTTAATAAGACAGTGCTCCAGCATCGGGCTTAGATCTGGCACATGCCAGCGTTCAGGGACCAGCCCCTGTTGCTGCTTTGTGACCACGATTATCAGACTCATAATTGGCCCGCTAAGGCAAGGGTGCTACCCTGTGAAGGTCACATGCCGGTGCTGTGCTTTGAGAGGAACCCCTCACGGTAATGGGCTCCCCAGAGTCAGTCTCTGATTAGACCCAGCTGACCTCCGTTCCAAAACTCCCAGGTCAGGAGCAGCAGCTGAAAGACCGACCCCCCCCCCCGTGGAAAACTACCGCTTACCATCAGCCTCCAAAAAGAAGCAGGCCAGGCACAGCACTGGGCAGCTCTGAAGGGCTGTGAGCGCACAACGTGTTCTCCATGCGGAACCGGCTGGGTTCCTCTCCCCTGGGCGGGAGGGTGGGGCAGGGTGGCGCCAAGTTCAGGGCCAAGTCCAGGGCCAAGTCTGCCCACTCCCAGCATGGCCGCACCCTTGCGTCCATCCTCCCAGCACCCCGCCTGTCAGCGGGAAGGCACTCGACCCTTCGCCTGCGCCTGCTGGTCGCCCTGGCCTGGCGCGCTGGGGCAGGGACCGCGCTCGCCAGGTCGCCGCCCTCGGGACCACTCCGCCCGCGCTCCCTCCCGGGGTATCTCGATCGCGGCTCGCGCGAACAAAGCCCGCCTCCCGCGAGGAGCTTCGGGGCGCCACGATTTTCTCCTGATTCAGCGGCGCATCTGCCGCAGGTGGGGACCGAAAGCCGGCACGCCGAGAGGCGGATGTGTGCCCAGCAGTTTGCTGAGCCTGAGTCTGCGTACACGCCCAGCCGCCCTCCCGTCCCCGCCTAAGCCCCCACCGCGACCCATCCCGTCCCGTCGGAGCCCGCCGCAGCGGGTTCTCTCCCCTCGACCACCTTCCTCCCACCCGGGCGCTTCCCGGAGAAGCGACGACCTCTCTGCACCCGAGTCCGCTCGCGCCCCTCCCCCGCGCGGGGGCTCGGGGCGCACGGTGGGTGCCCAGGCCCTGGCCCCCAGACCCCGCCGCCAGTCCTAGCGCCGCCGGCTGCCGCCCCCATTCCCGCCCGGGGCCGCCAACAACTGCGCGCCCCTGATGGCAGCGGGTCGGGCCTGAGACCCTGCGCCCCCGCCGCGCGCCCTGCACTCACCGCCGGTCCGGCCGCCGCGCTGCGCTGCCCACTGGGCTCTGGCCTCCGCGCGCTACCCGCCGCCGCTTCATTCATCCGCTCGGGGCCGCCCCCGCCGCAGAGGACGGGGCGGGGCTCCGGGCCGCGGCTGCCTGGCCTCACCCACCACGGCCAATGGCAGAGCCGTCTGGGCCCGCCCCGCTCCCCGAGGTGACAGCGGCGGGAGGGGGCCCGGGACCTCGACTCGGTGTCGCAGGGAGAAACCGAGGGTCGAGGGGATGCCCCGCCTGGGCCTCACAGCGAGGCAGTTTCGAGCTGACTCAAACTCGCGCCGGCGCTGGGGGCCGAAGGGTAAGAGGCGCCGCGGGGAGTGAAGCCTCAGCCTCCTCCCTGCCCCTCCGAGAGGCCGAACCGCATGGGGCCGGGTGGGCCGGGCTGCCCCGGCGGGAGCAGCGGGGGCGGCGGCCACGCGGGCTTGGCCTGGCCCGGGTCCAGCCCGGGCGCCCCGCCTGCGCACCTCCTCTGGTGGGCCCCCCCTGAGCGCACTGAGCCCCCGCACACTGCTGGGGAGCCTGGGGCTTTCTATAAAACGATCCTCCTTCTGACGTCAGCCCTGATGCTGGTGGGAAGGAGGCCCCAGGCCATGTCTTCAGGGCCCTGGTGAAATTCCAGGTGTCCCTGCTGTGTGGCCTGAGCACACCGCTTAACTCCTCTGAGCCTCAGTTTTCTGCCTGTGAGTGGGGGATGACAGTGCTTCCACAGGCTGCTGGAAGCACCATGGAGGAAGCAGGGGTGAGGCTGGTGGTAGCAGGGCTCCTGGGAGTCCCCCAGTTAAGAGGTGTGGCAGACACTCCCTGCACCTTTCTTTCCTGGTTTCAGGAACACCAGTGTATTTTCAAATGTCAAGCGGGTGTGAGAATCCTGAGATACCCAGGGCAAGGGGAAGCCGTCACCCAGGACCCTGCTGGCAAGGGTACAGGTGCAGACAGAACCACAGAGTGCGGGCAGGAAGGCCTCTTCCTGTAGCTGGAGGGTGGGAGGGGCGGGGGTGTAGGGGGGTGGGGGGTGTCACAGGAGAGAAGGGAGGGACATGCTGGGGCTTATGGGAAAATGTCTGCACACAGGAAACATCCTTCCTTCCTGGGGGGAGGGGGAGGGGGCACTCATTTCTCCCTGGTGAGTCCTCAGGGCTCTGGCTGTCTCCAGGCAGCCTCCACTCCTGGGAGCTGGTCCTGGGGCCTCCACTCCTGACATTATCCTTTAAGAGAAAAAAATCACCCACCGGTGTTCCTGGAAGTAGAAGATCCCTCTGAGGGGGTCGAGGAGGTTCATGAGAGGCCAGGAGTGGACAGGAACATACTCTGGGGGGATTTCCTCACTGGTCTTGGGTGCAGAGCCTGTTTGGAGTGGCGTTTTCAGGCAGAGTCAATGGAAGTTGTCTTGACAGGTAGTGAGTGCCCCATGACAGGAGGCATGCAAGCAGAGCCAGCCTCTCTCCTAGTTATGATGCTGCAGAAGCACAAATGCCAGAAGCAGGATTGACTCAGTGTTTCCAAAGCATAGTTCTGGATGAAGCCCCCAAACCATTATTCATACAATGTTTTTCCTTTAAACAACTCATGCACTTTAGTAAAAGGGTAAGTTATTTTTAAAAGGGTAAGCCAGTATCAGTCACCATCAAGAGGTTACCACACAAATAGAGAAAAGGAAAGAAAGTGGTTTGCAATTCTGACCTGATAATGCTGCCTGCTGAGGGCTGAGCCCCATTCCCAGCCTCAGCTCTCCAGACACACTGCAGGCCTCCCTCCAGGTAAGCTGGAGCAAACCTTCCAAGCACAGTCATGCAAAGCAGAGTCCTGGGTCCTGTCCCTGAAACCTAGCCCTGGAGCCCAGGCACCCCAGAGGTCCCAGGAGCACCTGCGTGTCCTGAAGCCTGGGCCAGGCCACCCCCGTACAAAATGTCTCCAGGGTAATCCCTCAGGGCATCGAGGGGACAAGAGGGCTGTCAGATCCTAGGCCCTGCACCGTGGGGTCAGTGTGGTGGTTGTCAGGATCAGCTCTGCCCTTCCTCCAGCCATGGAGCAGTCAGGAGGCCCGGGATGAGGCCCACACAGGGTCAGCCACAGAGCACAGCGGCGTCTTGGAACAAGGCAGCCTGCTTATGTGCCCTGGAACATTCTGAACTCAATAAGTTCTATCCTGGCGGGGTTTTGTTTGAGAGGAAATAATTAAAAGCAAAAGAAAGAGCCCAAGTCCTGTGGGCTGTCATGTGGCCTCATGGGGCTGCGGGGCTGCCTGTCCCATCGGGGCGTCTCTGGGAGACTCAGAGGCTGCATCACCTTCTTGCGGCCAACCCTGGTTGTCTGACTTGTCCCCAGAGCCACCCAAGGCCTGAAGTGGGAGCTTGTCTTTCCACCTCTTCCCTAGGGACCTTGGTTGCTTTTACAGACACTGTCACCTTGAGGAGCACTGATCTCAAGATCAGAAGAGCAGGGAGGGCACCTTCTCAGGTGGTGTGGCCCAGAAGCACCCTGGGGTCTCACTGCCCCAGTCTAGGGTCTAGTCTGGAGAGCGCGCCTTCCTGTTGCGCCGACCTAAAACCACCAGCCTGTCCTTCAGACTGAATGTGGCGTGCTCTTGACATCCTGTTCCTGTGCTGTGCTGGGGTCATTTCCATCCTGTGGTCGTATTTTGTGTCCCCTTTCTGTGAACTTTGCATATGTACTCAAATCATTCGAAGCTGCCTCTGCTCTTCCTTCCTCAACTTCAGAAATAGCCATTCCAGCCTGACAACAATTGACACAAGCTCTCAGAAATGATGGACACATCGCTTCACACTTCATTATTTCCAAGTCTCTGGCTGTGACCATGCCATGGAGGCTCCAGAGAAAGTTTCTAAACAATAGTTAAAGTTATGACCTCACTGTCTTACACGAGAAAGAGGATTTTGGGGAAGCTTGAGGGAGACTCAGCTCAGGGAAAACCGACTTGTGGCCTCTGTACAGAGCATGGCTGTGCAGGTGTGTTTTAATCCACGGAATGTTCTGCTCAGGTAAGCAGACGTGGGGTGGTGGCTGATACATGGCTTAGCAAAAAAGAGAAGCAGGAGGGCAGAGTGGTCCTGGAAAAATCTCAGTCCAGAGTCATCAGCCTTCTGGGACAGTGGAGCTTCATGGGGGAATTCAGACTATCTGATGAGGAGCAGCATGGGCAGTCAGGAAGCCTTTGGTCTCAGAATTCCATGGATAGCAAAGGGCACATTCTGGCTTTAGAATCACAACTCCACCATGAAGGGTCCCTTTGGAGCAGGGTGTTGCCGGAGGGATCCCTTGCTGACTGTGCCTTTGCCATCATTGGCTTCCCCAGCCTCAGTTTCCCACTCTTGTCCCAGGGCTTAGCATCCTGTGGCCTTCGAAGCTCTTCCAAAAGTGGGAGCATGGCGGGGACCTGCCCTGGGGCTCTGGGTGCCCACATGAATCACATGTGACTTACGTGGCACTTAACATGCAACCTAGGCTGCACTTCTCCATGGCAGTGATGGAGCTGGGACCCAGGAGAACAGGGGCCACTCCAGCGGGGGCTGCCTCCTTTGCACAGGTGGCTATGGTATCGTGTTCATTTTAGAGCCACCGACTAATCTGTTAGTTCTCAGAGTCGGTGCTGGAGATGAGGCTTGGGGTAGAGAAAGATGGAACCTGGCCTTCCCTCCCTAGCCAGACAGCTCTGAGCCCTGAGACATGATTTAAGGACACCTGGCACTGCCAGGAGGCGCAGCCAGGTGGGGAGGAGGCCATGGATGTGGGAGGCTCCGCGGCATTTCAGAGCCACAGGAAGAGATGCCCGGGGCTGGCACCTGTAGGATCTCCCGCCCTGCTGGAGGCCTGCAGAGCACTGGCCCTTGCCCACACCCAGGGCCGCTGCTGCCTGGAGCTCCCTTGAAGGGTTGCTTGCGTCTCACTGGTGATATGCTTGTGTGGTCATTCCGCAAATGCTTTTCTGAAGAGCACACGTCTGTCAGCCTGAGGGTGTCTGGGCGTCCCAGCCTACATGGCTCACCTGTCGCTGTCTAGGGGCAGAGGTGGATCAGAGGGTGCACTTGGCGTGGATGTCACATTCTGAAAGTCCCTGGCATTGGTAAGTGATGGCCTTAGTGTCCAGCACGACTGTGCATGCAGCTGCAGGCCTGCGGGCGACTTTCGTCCCGCTATCCCCCAGGGACCCCAAACTGCCCTGCACTCAGTCTGTTCTCATGCTCAACCATTAAATGTGAATGCTCGAGTGACCAGCGGCTGTGGCAGCCCTCTTTGGAGTTCTTTCATGCTTGTTCTTTCATGCTTGTCAAGACTCAGCAAGGGGCAGTGGGGAGGCCCTTCCCTGCCTCTAGGCATTGCCCTAGGCCTCTTCCCTCCCTCGGGCTACCATCACCCAGTGTGAGATTGAGAGGAGCCAGGGCTTGTGGTTTGCCTTTGGACATGGACACCCTCTAGGGGCTTCACTCGCTTGGGTAGGGTGGGAATGTTGATGACCCACCTGGATGTGTACAGAGCCCTCTGATGCGTCCAGAGCTCCCCGACATGTGCAGAGTTCTCTAATGTCTGCAGAGCTCCTTGATGTGTGTAGAACTCCCCAATGTGTGCAGAGCTCTCTAACATGTGCAGAGCTCCCTGATGTGTGCAGAGCACCCAAATGTGTGCAGAACTCCCTAAAGTGTGCAGAGCTTCCTAATGCATGCAGAGCACCCCAATGTGTGCAGAGCTCCCTGATGTGTGCAGAGCACCCAGATGTGTGCAGAGCTCCTTGATGTGCACAGAGTTTCCTGACATGCACAGAGTTCCCAGTGCATGCAGAGTTCCCCAATGTGTGCAGAGTTCCCTGGCATGTGCAGAGCTCCCCTGTGTGCACAGTGCTCCCCAGTATGTGTAGAGCTCCCCAATGTATGCAGAGCTCCTTGATGTGTGCAGAACTCCTCAATGCGTGCAGAGCTCCCTGACGTGTGCTGAGCTGTCTGATGTGTGCAGAGCTTCGCATCATGTACAGAGCTCCCTAATGTTTGCAAAGTTCCTTGGCTGAGGCCCAAGTGGAATGGGCTTCTGGGAAGACTATGGAGAAAGTCACATGAGAGGACCCAGGGGCCTAAAAAGAGGGGTGCCCACTGGCTCCTGGGCTTCCTTATTGAGCAGCATCTGCTGTCCTAGGGTCCAGTGACCCTGGAGGGTGCCAGGACCAGGTTTGGCTCGTGCCACCCTGCTCTGCCCTGGAATGTGCTTCACAGGGCCGGCTGAGCCTGAGTGAACTGTCAGAGCTGTTGAATAAGATTTAACCTACTCAGAGGCAGAGGTCTCTCCCACACCTTCTTTGACCAGGGCCTGCAGGCCATCTGGGCCATTCCCACTTGTGAGACTTGGAATTTTCATCATTCTCATCGCAGGTAGAGACGTGGCTTTCTGGCTCTCCCAGAGGCCGGGATATTCTGTTTAAACCCCAGGAACGTAGAGCTCCAGGGGGATTTGCAGAGCCAGTGCAATTTCCTGACCCCAGATGGTCTGCTCCATCTGCAGGAAGGAGGTGGCTCATGGCTCTGCAGCCTGAGGGTGGATCTGTAGGCCCACCAGGCCCCCTCTGGGCATCAGCAGGGCTGGCACAATGGCTGTCTCTTTCATGGGTCTTGTCCCAGGCCACTCCTCCACTGGCTGGGGCCAGCCAGGCCTGCAGGGTCCCTCTGTGCCATCACAGCAGCTCGAGTCCCCCAGAAACGCTTCCCAAAAATCCTTCCAGGTGCTTCAGCCAAGAGACTGAGAGTGCCTCCAAGCCTGGGCACTCTGGTGTCTGTGCCCTCTCCTCAGCCAGAACCCCACCCAGGCCCCTAAGATGTAGCCCATCCCCCTCCCTCCTCAGGGCTAACCCTGTTCCTGGCGGCTCCATCTGGTCCCAGGTCCCCATGCTAAAATGCCATTAACTCAGGTTGTTTTGCCACCCAGGCCCCCCTTCCCTGTCTCCCCTGAGATGTTTCTAAGGAAAGCAGCTTCCTCCAGGACCTGTACGTCCCCTGCTCCCCAAGTCCTCACCAACCCCCTCCACCTCAGCAGCCTTTAGGGCAAGTGCCCCTGTGGCCCAGGCCAGGGCCACACCCTGGCTTCCAGGACCACCTGTGTCCTGGCCAGCCCCAAGCCTGTGTCCACAAGTGGGTGTCCTCCAAGTTCTGCCCCCAGAGACCCTGGCTAGATTCAAGAGGCCCTGGGAGGTGGTGAGGGCCTCTTAAATCATGGACCCATGCTTCCTCCTTGGACCCATGTGGCTCCCTCCTGGGCTAAAGCCCAGGTCGTGGGGTCACAGGTCTTTCTGCTGACACCCAGTCAGTTGTGAGGCTGCAGAGATTCTGCTTCCATAACTCATCTCGGGTCGCTTGTCTTCCCTGCCTCTCCAGTATCTGGTCTCCATCTCAATAGCGAAGTTCATGCCCCATGGCCTTGCATCCTAGCTGGTGCCCTGGCTTCCGTCTGTACTGATTCCAAAGCCTAGTCTCCATGCAGAAACCTGAGGGGACTTGGGAACAGCAGGTCAGATCACTCCTATTCAACTTCATCCTGAAAGTCCCAGTCCAGCAGCCAGGCAAGAGAAAGAAATAAAAGGACTCCAGACAGGAAAAGAGGATGCTGAATGATCTCTCTTGGCAGACAACATGGTTCTGCACCTAAAAACCCTGGAGATTCTGAGGAAGCACTCCCAGACCGAGGTCAGTGACCTCAGAAAGTCTCAGATACAGAGACAACACTGAACTATCAGAGGCATTTCTATAGCCACTGCTCAAGCTGAGAACCAAATCAAGAACACAGTCCCATTCACAAAATCGCGCAGATATGTGAAAATACCTGGGAATACATCTAACCAAAGAGGCAAAAGAGCTCTACAGTCAGAACCACAAAACACTGCTGAAAGAAATCAAAGATGATACAAATGGAAAACACTCCATGCTCATGGATAGAAGAATCAGTCTCGTTAAGATGTCCATACTACCCAAAACAATCTACAGATTCAACGCAATTCCTCTCAAACTACCAGTGTCATTTTTCACAGATCTAGAAAATGCTTAAATTCACGTAAAAGCAAAAAAAGATTCCGAACAGCCGAAGCAACCTAAGCAAAAGGAACAAAGTTGGAGGTGTCACATTATCTACTTCAAACTGTACTGTAAGGCAACAGTAACCAGAATAGCGCAGTACAGGTATAAGATAGACACATAGACCCATGCATAGAACAGAGCAGCCAACTGATCTTTGATAACGCCAAGAAAAACAAACCCTGGGGAAAACGCCCTCTCTAGTGAATGGTGCTAGGGAAACTGGCCAGCCACACGCAGGAGGAGGAAGCCAGGTCCCTTCCTCTCACCATGTGCAAACATTAACTCAAGATAGATCAATGATTTGAACGTAGACCCCAAACTGTGAAATACCTGGAAGAAAGTCCAGGAAACCCTCTCCTGGATGTCAGCCTCGGCACCGAATTCATGACCAAGTCCTCAAAGTGCAGCAAAAACCAAAATTGACAAGTGGGACCCAATCAAACTCAAGAGCTTCTGCACAACAAGAGACACCATCAACAGAGTAGACAGACAGCCTGCAGTGCTGGGGAAGACGTTGGCAAATGATGTGTTCAACAAAATCCAGAGTTCACAAGGATTCCTTTAGGTAAAGGAATTCACAGAAAACAAAATAACCCAATTAAAAGGAGGCCAAAGACATGCGCAGATGCTTCTCAAAGGAAGATACACAAGCAGCCAAGAAAAATGGGGGGAAATACTCAACATCCCTTATCGTCAGAGAAATGCAAATCAAACCACAATACCATCTCATGCCTGTCATAACGGCTGTCATGAGAAAGTCAAAAAACATCGGTCATTGGTGAGGCGGTGGTGGGAGGGAACACTCACACACTGTTGGGACGTGAGCAGTGTGGGTCTTGTGGAAGGCCATTGTGAGCTTTCTCGAGGAACTAGAAATGGACCTGTTGCTCAACCCAGCAACCCCACTACCAGATATCCCCAGGAGCGTGGATTGCTCCACCCAAGGTCACCCACTCTCGGATTTGTGTTGCGGTATGGTCCATAGTAACCAAAGCACAGAAGTAACCTGGGTGCCTGTCGGCAGTGGACCAGATAAAGAGAAGGTGGCACACACACCATGGAATATAGTGCAGCCACAAAAAAGAACAAAATTATGCCTGTTACAGCAACATGGATGCAGCTGAAGGCCACTATTCTAAGCAAATAAACGCAGAAACAGAAAACCGAACACCGCATATTTTCGGTGATAAGTGGGAGTAAAACACTCGGCGGGAGGATGGAACCTTAGGTGCTGGGGACTCCTGAGGGGGGGAGGGCTGACACTTTGGTGATGGCTCAGTAGAAGCCCAAGCCTCACCATCATGGAGTATACTCACATAACGAACCCGCACGCTGAACCTAAAAGAAACAAAAGACGAAAGAAACCGCAGGCGGGTCATGTCCTCTCTGCTGACATGGCTGTGGCTTGCCTTCTCTGCCCTTCCTTGGGGCCCCATTACAGGCTGAGTTCTGGCCTCCCTCTTTCCCTGACCTCAGTTCCCCTCTTCCATCCCCCTACAGCTTTCCCAGAGGTGGTCCTGTCCCCCCAGGCCAGGCCCCATCCTGTGTACCCAGGGGGCCGCCTCCTCCTGTGTGGCGCTCTGCCAGGCCTGCCTTCCCCTCCCAGAACACCAGGTCTGCGGTACCTGCTCCTGGTTGCACCCCGGCCCCAACACAGGTTTTACTAAGGGCTCATCTGCAGTGTTTACTAAGGGCTCATCTGCCAGTCGATGATCAGACCAAAGACCAAACTCACACCTCTGCTCCCAGGCAGGGACTCAGTTCACCTTGCATCCTCAGCCCATTCACCACGCTCCCCGCCCCCCTCCCCGCCAGTGTCCCATGCCAGGGACCCTGGGAGGCCCAGACCTACTCCAAGGCCTCCCAAGGCCTCTTTAGGGCCAGCCTCCTCCAGCCTCTGGGCTCCTCTTCTCCTCCTTGGGCTGTGGGCTGGCTCAGGCACACTTTCCTTTCTCTCTCTGTCTCTCTCCTCTCTGTCTCTCTCTCATTGTCCCTGTCTCTCTGTTTCTCTCTTTCTCTCTCTCTATCTCACTTTATATACCTCTCTGTCTCACTCTATGTCTCTGTCTCTCTATTTCACTCTCCGTCTCTCTCTCTCTCTGTCCTTCTCTCCCTCTCTGTCTTTGTCTCTCTGTCTCTGTCTCTCTGTCCCTCTCTCTGTATGCGTGTGTCTCTCTCTGTCCCTCTCTCTCTCTGTCTCCCTCTCCCTCTCTCTCTGTCCCTCTCTCCCTCTCTGTCCTTCTCTCTTTCTCTGTCTCTCTGTCCCTCTCTCCCTCTCTGTTCTTCTCTCTTTCTCTGTCTCTCTGTCTCTCTGTCCTTCTCTCTTTCTCTGTCTCTCTCTCTGTCTCTGTCCCTCTACCTCTCTGTCTCTCTCTTTCTGCCTCTCTTATTTTTCTCCCTCATTTCTCTCTCTCTCTCTGCCCGTCTTCTAGTCCCAGGAGTTGTGTTTGTTGCAAAAGCCACACTGCCGCAGCGCTGAAGGATGTTTCAAGGGAGAAGCATGTGCTTAGTTGGCACAGTGACTGTTCTCCTGTTGCTGTGCTCTCTTTTGGCCTTGGGCCGCGATGCCCTGTTAATGATGTGCCGTCCAAGAGATGGACTGTCCCTCTACTCACTGTCCATGCTGTTCACCTGGCTACCAGTCCCCACTGACAGCCACGGCCACACCACTGTGTGGACACATTTTCCCTGTTTGGTCCATACAGACACATGTGCTCACGAGTCCCTCCTCTGGGGACTATCTCAGAGGTCAAGGGAGGAGCTGGTAGAGGTGACCCCAGCAAGGACTGTGGATAGGGTCACTTGCCGGAGCCTTTGAGAGAATAACATGGGCCTGCCTATGAAAAGGTGGAGAGCTCACGGCCCTACCCAACTGCGGCCAGCCCAGCGTCCAGTGGGGAGTCGCGGGGTCAGTCACAGGGTGGGAGGCGGCACTTTCAAAGGGGGATGTCAGGGCCTCACTGCACCCTGGAGGCCAGGCCGCACTCACTGCACCCTGGAGGCCAGGCTGCATTTGTTGCACCCTGGAGACCAGGCCACAGAGTTGCCTGGGGACAGATTGGGGGGGGATGTGGGGATGGGGAAAGGTGCCACCAACTGTCCCTGAGTGCCTGAACTCCTCCCTGAACTCCCACTACTTTGTCCTAAAACATCCACTGGGGAGAAGTGGTGATTCTTAGGATGGCATCCTGGCAGGGGTGCTCCTCTCATGTTGGTGCCAGCTCTCTGGGTGGCCCCTCACACCCAGCAATTATCACCATAATCACCTCCCAGGTACATCTGTGGGAGCTACACCACCAGGCATGTACTGGGAATGTCTGTCAGCACTGCAACGGGAAGGTGGTCCCAACCCCCCCACCACTCTGGGCCAACACCTCCCTCCTCCTCCCTCTCCCTCCCTCTCCATCTCTGTCTCTGTCTCTGTTCTTGTTTCTGACTCTGTCTCTGTCCCTGTCACCCTGTCTGTCTCCCACCCCCTGGTCCCTTTGACCAGTAGTGTCTCCATCCCACACCCTTCAGTCTCCCTCCCAGGTGTGGCGCTGCCCTACCCCACATGGCCCCACCCCGCCCCCTCAGGTCAAGTCTCCATCTCCCAGGGCCACACAACCCTGGTCCCACCAGCTCAGTTCAGGTTTTCATCGAGCCCGCCAAAACAGAACCCCCAGCTTCACATCAACAGAACGAAACCCACTTCCCTCCCTGAATCCCAGGCCAGGAGCCAGAGAGAAGGTGCCTCCACCTCACTCCTGTGGCTCTGGACAGGCCATTGTGAGGCCCTGGCCCCTCTGGATGGGAGTGTCCAATTCTCAGGAGAAGGGACAACTAAAGCAGGCAGGGCAGGCCAAGCCTAGTAACACAGGATGGTTTCAGGGAGAGGTTGAGGCAGGCACACTAGGAGACTTGGGAAGGGGGCCGGGCAGGGACCGGGGCCTTGGTGGAGCCTGGCTGTTCCCAGCCAAGCCCTTCTCCTGGGTTGGCTACCAAGTGCCAGGCTGGGTACTCGACATCTGGGTACCTGGCACCCCTCCCTCAGGCAGCCTGCTCCCTGAGCTTGAAGGCCCCTCCCACATCTCCAGGGGCAGCTGCCCAGCCTGCTGGGAGCTTAGTGCTCTCGGTTTATCCTGTGCATCCTGGACTTATCCACATTCCCTGGTGCCAGCAGGTGACAAGAACGCGGAGTGGGCAGGGCTGCAGGGAAGCTTTGTGGTTGTCTTCCTGGCCTGGTTCAGCATTTCTTGAGCTCAAATCTGGGAAGACCTTGGCCTCTGAGGGCAGGTGCTCCCCACCCCACTTTCTGAGAACTTCTGGCTCAAAAATAAATCAACTAATTTTTAAAAATTGTCAAATAAGAAAGGTATACACAGTGTCCAATGTGATGTTTTGGTACACATATACATTGTGAAATGGTTAAATCAAGCTAATGAACATAGCCTCCCCTCACATATGTATCTTTTTCTGTGGTGAGAACACTTAAAATCTACTCTCTCAGCAGTTTTCAAGTATACGAGGGGGACCCCAAAAACTAGAATTTATTAACAAAGAATTGTGTATTTATTCTTACAAGTTTAAACTTCAGTCACCTTCAGAGTTCTCTCTGTGTGATGTATCCAGATGCTCTTTCCAATGATTACAACAGGTTTTGAACTTATCCATTTGGATGCCTTTCAGTGCTTCTGCCATTTTTTGTTTCACCTCTTCCACATCGGCAAAACATTTCCCTTTGAGGACTTTTTTCATCTGAGGAAACAAACAAACAAAAAAGTGACTGGGGGTAAGATCGGGTGAGTAGGGAGGGTGGGGCATAGGGATCGTGACATTTTTTATCAAAAACCGCTGGACACTCAGCCTGGTGTAGGCAAGTGTGCTAGTAAATCACCCATCCTGAAATGGGCAAATATGTTGAAAGAGTTTCCAAAAAATATTCACTGAAGCTGAACGCAGCCTCTCACAACAATGCTATCTGGTTCACGAATGCCGATGGTTTCCTAGAACACTCATCTAGTGGGGGAAAGCCTGGACTACAAGAAGCCTGTCTTCCAAAAGGTAACTCTGGGTTTGGGGGGGGTCCCCCATGTACAATACACTATTACTAGCTCTGCTCAACAAGGTGTATGTTAGAGTTCACTCATAACTAAAATTTTGTACCTGCAACCAGCACCTCCTGCCCTCCAGCAGCCCCTGGTGATCACCTTTCTACTCAGTTTTTTTCTTTCTTCCTTTCTTCTTTTTTTTAGAGTTAGTCTCTCACTTTGTCACCCAGGCAGTGTTTGCACCCAGTGGTGCAATGGTAGCTCACTGCAGCTTCGAACTCTTGGGCTCAAGGGATCCTCTCATCTTAGTCTTCCAAGTAGCTGGGACTACAACACACGCCACCATGCTTGGCTAATTTTTTTTTTTGTAATGTCTTGCTGTGTTGCCCAGGCTCGTCTCGAACTCCTGGCCTCAGGTGATCCTCCCACCTTGGCCTCCCAAAGTACTGGGTTCACAGGTGAGCCACCATGCCCAGCCTTATTCTCTATTTTTATGAGTCCAACTTTTTAAGTGAGACCGTGTGGTATTTTTCTTGCTGTGTCTGGCTTATTTCACTTGACACAATGTCCTCTGTGCTCAGCCATGTTGTTGCAATGACAAGACATGCTTCTTTGCTACAAATGAACAGGACTGAATTGTGTATGGTCCACATCTTTTTCGCTGGCTACTTGGGTGATTCCATGTCCTGGCTGTCGTCTAGGGACCGAGACACCTAGACTAGCTGCCAATATCTCCTCTTTCGGTCTCTCCGGCCGAAGGCATCAGGTCAGGTGACAGCTTTATTTCCAAGTTTTGAAGAACTTCCAAGCTGTTTTCCATAATGGCTGCACTAATTTACATCCCCGTGACCATGTGCAAAGGTCCCCTTTCCTCCACCCTTGCAATCTCTTGTCTTTCTGACACCGCCATCCTGACAGGTATGGGGTGACGCCCCACTGATTTGCATCCCCCTGGTGATTAGGAGCATGTGTCATGGGCCTGCTGGACACACATCTGTGTGTCTTGTTTTGAGAAATATCTGTTCAGGTCCTTTTCCCATTTTTTTTTCTTTTTTGAGTTGGAGTCTCACTCTGTCACCTGGGCTGGAGTGTAGTGGCACACTCACGGCCACCACAGCCTCTACCTCAGCCTTCCAAGTAGCTGGAACTATAGGCACGCACCACCACACCCGGCTAATTTTATGATTTATTGTAGAGATGAGGTCTTGCCAAGTTGCCTAGGCTGGTCTCAAACTCATGGGCTCAGGCAATCTTCTCACCTCGGCCTCTCAAAGTATTAGAGCTATAGGTGTGAGCCACTACACTTGGCCTCATTTTTATTTTTCTTAGTTGTGGCCTCAGTCTGCCACCCTGGCTGAAGTGCAGTGACTCACAGCAGCCTCTACCTCCTGGGCTCAGGCAATCCTTCCATCTCAGCCTCTCAAGTAGCTGGGAGTAAAGGCACATGCCACCACAGTGACTAATTTGTTTTGATTTCTTTTAGAGATGAGATTTCACTGTGTTACTCAAGCTGGTCTTAAACTCCTGGGTTCAAGTGATCCTCCTGCCTTAGTCTCCCAAAGTGCTGGGATTATAGGCGTGAGCCACCACACCCAGCCTTTGCCCATTTGTAACTCAGGTGTTTTCTTGCAAGTGGGTGGTTTAAGTTCCTTGACATCAACCCATTATCTTGCATGTGATTATAAATGTTTCCTCCCACTCCTGGGCTATATTTTCACTCCAGTCACTGCTGTGCAGAAGCTTTTTAATTCGATTCCCTCTCATGTGCCTATTTTTGTTTGTGTTGTCTGCGTTTTGGGGTCGTATTTCTGAAGATTTCTTAGACGTCCTGCACTCACTGCTGGAAGGAGTGGGGAATGGTATAGCTGCTGTAGGAAACCGGGTAGGTGTTCTTCAAAAAATTAAAAACAGAATTGTCATTATGACCCCATGACTCCACTTCTGAGTCTAGACCTGCAAACACGGACAACAGGGAGGTGAGTCTGTCCAGCTGCTCTCATAGCAGCCATACTTCCAACAGCCAGGAGGTGGAAACAGCCCAGGTGTCCCAGAGGGGTGAACGGATTAGTCAAGCGTGGTCTATCTACACGATGGAATATCACTCAGCCTTAAGAAGGAAGGAAGATCTGACATGTGCTACAGTGCGGATGAACCCTGGGGACATCATGCTGAGTGAACAAGCCAGTCACAAAAGGACAGATGCTGATGCTGCTGAACACAGGCAGTCCCCAGAGTCGTCAGATTCACCGAGACAAAGAGTAGAGGGGATGCCAGGGCTGAGGGGAAGGCAATGGATGTTATGTTATTATTTAACAGGGGCAGTCTTGGCTTTGTAAGATGAAGTGTTCTGGGGACAGAGGGTGGCAGTAGTTGTGCAATAGCGTGGGTACCACACCAGTACCCTTAAAAAGGGCTAAGATGGCAACATTTATGTTATGTGTTTTAAAAAAAATGTTTACAGCTAAAAAAAAAAAGATACCTGCAGGCCAGAGCCTTCCCACACAGCGGAGGGGCTCAGAGGGAGCCGTCGGGGCAGGACATGGCAGCTGTTTCTCAAGCTGCACATCCACCGCCACAAGATCTGACCACGTCCACACACACCTGAGCACAGATGCCTAGAGAGGTTTGATTCAGAATTGCTGAAAACTGGAAACGACCTGCACGCCCCTCCGTGGGCCAAGGGTGGAGAAAGAAGAGCTGCCACCGAATGGACTCCCACTTGGGGATGGAGAACTGCCAGCCAGCACCAGCGTGGCTGGGCTCGAATGCTGTGGAGCCAGTGGACCCACGCCCTGCATGTCTACTGATGACATTTGGGAAAGGGCAGAGCTCTTGGGGCATAAACAGGGGCTGGGTGGACTGACTCCAGAGGGGCAGGAGGGACTTCTAGGGTGAAGGCGAATGCCGCGTCCCCATGGCAGTGTTCACAAGGCTATGGGTTTGTCGAGACTAGCTGAACAGCTCCCCAAAATAGGTGACTACATTCAATTACACCTTACTTTAAACATGATTTTTAAAAAATGCCCGCAGCAGGCCCTTGTGTGTTGTCTGGCACCAACTGAGGCAGAGTGTACACCCGCTGAGAGCACAGGCATGGGATTAGCAGACCTGGGCTGGATTATAGGCTTTGAGAGACACCCACTGTGTGACCTCGGGCAAGTCTTTCAACTTCCCTGAGCCTCAGGATTTTTCATCTTCAAGATGAAATTAATAAACACGTCAACCTTGCAGGACTGTTGGGAGAATTGAATGAGATAACACATAAAAGGGCTTGCCCTGGCCAGGCCTGGGGTCAGTGATATACCACAGGGACCCCTCCGCTCCACAAATGCACACCGAACCCCCTCACCAACTGGGTCCCAGGTGCCTGGAGTGTGGTTCTCCTGTGGCTCTCAGGGAACGTGGACCAGACACAGAAGAATCACACAAAGAAGCAAGAGGACCATGAGACATTTGGGAAGTCAGCAGACTCGCCTGGCCGGGGTAGTGGCAGTGCAGGCTTTTACTCCCAGGGCTGGCACTTAGGCAGTGACCTGAGTTGTCATGTGAACAACTGGCCAAGGTGCACTCTGGCATGGAGGCAGCTTAAGTCCAAGCCCCAGAGGCAGGCGGAAAGGCTTCCAGGGTAGCTGGGACACAGCAAGGAAGGACCAGGTGAGGTGGGGACGACGTCCTGGTCTCCAGGACCACTGCAGACCTCTTGCTAGAGGATGAGGTGGCCCAGGGGTCACCTATGCCTGGATCTCGGCCCTGGCAGGGAGCCCAAATCAGCAGTCGTGCTGGGTGGGGTTCCGGATGGCGGGTTTCACGCTTGGCTGACTGAAGTGGGGGCCACTTCCTGGGCCTGGCCACCCAGTTCCCAGTGTGGAGTTACTCATGGCTGGTTGCATCAGACCGGGGAAGTGGAAAAACCCCGAGAGTGTTGATAAATACCTTTGTCATGAGCCTCACTGTTTATGTCTTTCCATGGCCCAAGAAGCGATAATTCCCACAGTGGCTTGAATGTGTGCCCCAAGAGCTTGTGTGGAGACTTGATCCCCAAACAGTGCTGAGAGGAGGGACCGAGAGAGGTGGTCAGACCCGAGGGCTGAGCGATGGGCTGGTATGCTTACCCAGGAGTGGGTTCCTCAAAGGACAGATGTGACCCTGCCTATGTTGTCCCTCTTGTCCCCTCTTTCACCTTCTGTCATGGGGTGATGCAGCAGGTGGGCCCTGCCAAGCCCCACCAGTCTCTCTAGCTTGAATTTGCCAGCCTCCGGAACCAGAGGAAGTGTACTTCTGTTCTTTAGAACCATCTGCAGTGTCTGTTACAGCAGCATAGACCAAACTTATCAACTCCCTTCTGCCCAGGCCTCATTCCCAGCGATAGAGGAGCTGTCTTGGGTGACCCTGACTCCTGGACCCCTGCCGGCCACTTCTAGGGGTGACCTTGGAACACCAAAACCTGTTTACACCCAGCTGAGAGCCTCTTTCGCTTTGTAGGCAAACTGTGATGATGATGGTGGTGATGGTGATGATGATGATAGTGGTGATGATGTACTGATGGCGGTGGTTGTGATGGTGATGATGATAATGATATTGGTGATGATGGTGATGGTGGTGATGTGACAATGGTGATGACAGTGGAGAGGAGGTGATGGAATGCTAGTGATAGTGGTGATGATGATGATGGTGGGGTGATGACAGTGGTGATGGTGATGATGGTGGAGATGATGGTGGTAGAGACGATAGTGATGGTGGTGATGATGAAGATGGTGGCAATAATGAAGATGGTGATGGTGATGATGGTGATGATGATGGTGGTGATGATGGTGAGATGGTGGTGGTGGTGATGGTGATGATGATGTGATGATAGTGGTAGAGATGATATGATGGTGATGATTGTGATGGTGGCGATGATGAAGATGGCGATGGTGATGATGATGGTGATGGTGACAATGGTGCTGGTCATGATGATGATGGTGGTGGTGATGATGATGACAACGATTGTGATGATGATAGCGGGAATGCTGATGGTGGTTGTGGTGGTGATGGTGATGATGGTGGGGTGATGGTGGTGATGGTGATGATAGTGATGGTGGTGATGATGAAGATGGTGGCGATAGTGAAGATGATGGTGGTGATGGCAGTGGGGGTTGTGATGATAATAGTGATGACAGTGATAAGGACAGTGATGCATGGAGGTCTTCCTCATGCCAGTCCAACACATGGTGAAGAGCTTGAACTTTATCTGGAGAGCAGCAGAGAGATGCTAAGAGACTTTAACTTCACTGTGTCATGATTTGATGTGTGTTCCTGGGAGATCTTGCTGTATGGAGGGCACTGATAGAGGCAGAAGACAAGATGGAGACCAGGAGACCAGACGATGCAAGAGGCCAGGAAAGAGGTGACAGGCAGGCGGGATGGAAAGAAGGCAGCAGACTGAGAGAAGTTTGGAGACAGGGTCCAGGACTCATTCTTGGACCAGAAGTGGTGGGTGAGGGAAAGAGGGTCATTCTTGAGGTGGAGACAGGTGGTAGGGGCAGCAGGTTGGAGAAGCCAAAGCATTTCTGGGCCAAGAAGGGAAGCCCAAGACACTTGTCAGACACCAGAGGTGATGGTGGGTTGGCAGCTGGATACAGAGCTCTGAGTTTTGTGAACAGTCAGGGTTGGAGGTGAGAAATGTGGTGTCATCTGTGGGAATTAGGTAACATTTATCTAGACCAAGGCTGATGCCCTCTGGGTGGAGGCTAGCACGGAGGAAGGGACTGGGTAGGCCCTACCAGCGACAGAGATGTGGGCCAGGAGATGGAAGGAGGGAATGTCAACGCATTGCCTATGACCCAAGGGCTATCAGCAGTGTCTGAGGAGCCTGAGTGAAGGCTACTGATCTCACCCTGGACCTTCTGCCCAGGAGGTGCAGTGGGAGGCTGAGATATGCCCAACCTCAGGCAGAAGCCGCCTGGTCCCACCAACCTCTATGGCCTCCTGGATGAGGGCATGGATGTGCCATGCCAAGGCCTGCACCTGATGGTTCAGTGGGACAGGGCAAAAGAGAGGGTGCCTCCTACCCCGTTCCAGGACTGCTGTGGGGAAGGTCAGTGGGAGCCTGGGAGCGGGCACAGCAGGCAGGATCCGAGGATACAGCATGGCAGGATGGCTTAGGAAGATGTCACAAAGTCAGACCTCAAGGGTGCCCACCCTGCGTTTCCTTGAATTTCTCCAGAGCTCTGGGCAAGTCATGACACTCCTCAGGGCATCAGTTGTCCCACATTGACAGCAGTAGGACTCTGACCCAGATCCCATTGCCAAGAACTGCTATGGAAGGCACACCTCCAGCTCCTGCCTCAGGGTCCATAGGCACACCGGGGCTCTGCAGAACCCTGGCTAAAATCCCTGAGGACCCACCGCACTGTCCAAGGCCTCAGTGGGCCCTGAGGTGTATGGAATAGGAGGGAAGGTGCCGTGAAGGGAAGGCACCTGGCGGGGCAGGCTGCGGGAAAGGAAGACCTGGACCCCTTTGCCCCTTTGCCCCTTACTCTGAACTCTCTCCACTGCATCTCTCTGCAAAACCCTTCTTCAACTCATGTGCCCATGGGGGTAGCCAGGTCTGGGGGTGGGGGTTGTACTTCAGGGTCAATGCCCCACCTACCTCTGTATAGTGAAGTTCTGTGGGGACCCCAGTCCACCTACATCATGTGGCCCATCTCTCTCATCTCTCCCACCTCCCCACTTCACAAAGCAGCACCTGGACCTGAACGTCATGTAACCGTGCACTCGCCCTGCTGGCCTGGGTGGCCTGCTACCCTGCTTGGTCCACTTGCTAGGCAGCCCACACCCTCGCAGGGCCGTCCCGGCTGCTGACCTGGCACTACAGCTTGCCAGTGGCAAGGTGCCCACCCACACAGGCCCTCCTGGTGTGCATTGTTTGACTTGGGTTGGGGCTGCATTATCTTATAAGTTAAAGCATGAAAAATGTCAGGAATTTCCCTGGGTCTGGCAGGTTGGGCTTCCAGGGGTGTGATGATGAAGGATCAAGTTCCTTGGCCCTGCCAGGGAGGGGGAGGGTAGGGAGGGTTGTGGAGGATGACCTCTGGCCTGTGCTCACTCACCCGTTCTGGCGCAGTGGACATGTTGGCTCAGGACGTGGAAGACAGTGGCACTGCCAGAGCCTCCAGCGGCAACTGCCCTGCCACTCAGGTGGCCCCTGGCTCATGTTGAACATCAAGCTCTCAGGTGGGGCCTGCACTGACATATTTTTGCCCTCATTTCTTGGGGGAGGAATGCAAAGGCTGGGATTCATGGGGGGATTCCGGACACTGCTCGTGCAGCCCTGGTACCTTGAGCCCGTTCTATGGTGACTGGCTCTTGTGGCATCCAGGCACTGCAGTCACTCTGCTGTCATCCACGTGCCTGGCATTCCTTGCAAAGATGCACTGCATGGATGGCCTCACTCCTCCTGGGGTGGGAGACATGCCTTCCCTCTGCATCTAGACTGGAGGGATAGGGGCTCCCTGTGTCCTACATGCACCAAGTTCTGGCATAATCTGCCCTTTCTGGTGAAAATGGCAAGAGTGGTTAGAGGACCACTTCCCTTTTCAGATAGTGCCATGTTGGGATTATAATAGCTTCCCTGAAAAAGTCCCAAATACACAATTGCCTGGAAACTGCTTAGAAGAGGGGCCAGGCCTGTCTCCTTCCAAGGCTGGTTCTGGCTCAGAGGTGCACCGGGCAGCACAGACCAGGCGCTGCAGCCATGACGGCCAGGTCCCAGGCCTTTGACATGGTCAAGGGCCCTGCAGGGTGCACAGCCTCTGCACAGGGGTCTTGAGGTCCCCACCTGATACACGCCATGGCACTCCCAGTCCCCTTCCCGTGGCCCCAGCAGCCATGTGGATCTCTTTACCTCCAGGGCTGGCAGTCACCTCCTGCCACATGCCCCGGGGAGGAGAGGAACACAGGCTCAGGGACTTCCTGTCTGTCTTGGTTTGGTTCAAGTTTCATTTCAGAGGAAGTCATGCAGCCACCACTGACCTCCACGGCAACTGGGGTCCAAGGTCCTGGGTGACAGCAGCCCCAGGCTGTCTTGCCATCCAATGTGCCATCCTTCCCACATGCTCACCCAGGCCTCGGACTGACCCTTAGGGATGGAGCCAGGCGCCCTCTGCAGCCCCCCGCCTTTGGCCTGACCTGAGTCGCTGCCTCTGAGCCTCCCTCTCTGGAGCAGCCTGGCCCTCCTGATGCTGCTCAACTGTGGCCAGACACGCACCTGGCCTCTGAGTGGGGAAGGTGCAGGCCACCCCACAGTCTCCCCGTAGGCCATATTGCAAGCCACCCTGCAGCCACCTGCAGGTCACCCCACAGGTCATCTCACAGCCACCCCACAAGCAACCCTGCAGCCACACCATAGGCACCCCCACAGGCCACTCCTCTGTTACCCCACAGCTACCCCTGCAGGCCACCCCACAGGCAGTGTACAGGCCACCCCGCAGGTCACCCCACAGGCAATTTCACAGCCTTCCCGCAGTCACCCCACAGTCACCCTTCAGCCAACCTGCAGCCACCCCAAAGGCTACCCCATAGCTACTCCATAGGTCACTCCACAGGCCACCATGCAGCTACCCCGCAGCCACCCTGCAGGCCTGCTCCACTCTACTGCTCACACTGCTGAGTCATGCCTGGCTCTGCTCTGGGTGGCTGTGACTTCTGATGGGGCAGAAACGTTTCTGGTTGAGCTGTTGGTGGCTGCATGACCTTTCTGCCCCTTGAGAGGAAAGTTTCAACCCTGGAAAATTACCAGGTTAGGAAGCGCGGAAGGTTCTGCCCCAGAGTGGTATGAGAGAGGTTTCCAGGGTTGGTCTCGCCTGCTAGGAGAAATGCTGACCCCGGGCCTTTAATGAGAAGGACTTTCCCGAGTTTCTGGAGTCATGTCCCCTGGCAGCTGTGGTCAGAGGGGACACTGGCCTCTGGCAGGTGCAGGCTCTGTGTTCAGGAGGGCCTGGACTCCTCCAGGAAGTGTGGCCACACCCAACCAGGAACTCAAGGGCTGAAGCCCCACCCCAAGCCCTGCAGGTGAACATCAGAGCACCTGGACACCCAGCGGGAGCCAGGGGGACCAAAACCAGCAGAGTCTTTAGAGTAGAAAACACTGGCCAACCCACCAGGCCAGGCTGTGCTCCCAGGTCAAGCAGGTCAGAACTCACTGGTGACCAGCCTTGAGGGGGCACATTACTCTCAGCCTGCCCCAGGGAAGCCTTCCATGACTGTAGCCATCATTGGTCTGAACCTTGACACCCCCCACATTCACACCTCCCTTCTGTTGACCAAGGACACCTGACCCTCTTTGAGCCCTTTCTGTTGCCCCAGGAGCCTCCAGGCCCATGCCACCCACCTCAGACACACGAAACTCCAGTCCGGGGAAGGCTCTGAATGCCCCAGAGAGGCCACACCACGGCCCTGATGTAACCAGGGCACCTGACCAGCCTGGTGGCTATTGCAGGGGTCCATGACTATGTGGCCTTGGGGTCCCCTGGGTTCAATCGATCAGGGCCCCAGAGAGGGACTGGACACCCTGGCCCCACTGCCACTGCTGTTAGGACTGCGAACCTGTGTGAGTGTGTCAGCTAGGCCTGGCACTGTGGATACAGCACCTCCAGAGACCACAGCTCCTACGGCTCAAGAGAGCTGCCTGTCACTTGCCCTGTCTCCTCCAGGGGCTGAATGCCATCTCTGGCACAGAGGGTACCACCTGCCCTGCCTGCCCACATAACCCTGTCAGGTCACCCAGGTCCACCCTGAGGGCCAGCTGCGGCAGCTCTGGGCTTGCGGGCATTCATCTGTAAAAGGGGGACCCCACAATAAGGATGGCTCTTGGGTCACCTCCTGCAGTGCTCGCCTCTAAGAAGCACCAATTAGCCCATGTTCTTCCTGCCAAGAGCCTTCCGAGGCTCCTGGTATCCCTGGAGGGAACTACGGGTGCTTCCCGGGGTTGTTGTGAGAAGTCACTGCGCGTCTAAGACTGAAATGGCTCACATCTGTCATCTCAGTCCTGGAGGCCAGGAGGCCAAAACAGGTCCTGTGAGACTCGAGGAGCCCACAGGATCAAGCTCCTTCTGAAAGTTTCAGGGGAACTCTGTCTCCTTGCCTTTTCTGGCTTCCAGAGGTGGCTGCATGCCTTGGCATGAGCCAACCTCTCCTCCCAGACCTCTGCTTCCCATTTCCCACCTCCTCCTGGAAGGCCGTGTGATTGCAGGGGGCCCCCTAGATAATCCAGGGTCCTCACCCATCCCAAGGTCCATAACCCTCGGCCAATTAAGGGGATCACGGATTTCAGGGATTAGGACGTGGTGTCACTGGGGCCACTGTTCCTCCCACTGGGACCTGCCTGCTGAGACCCCCTCCTCATGTCGCCTTCCTCCCTCTGCCCTTGCCACATGCTGTCCCCCTGTGGGGCTCCCCACTTGCTCGATCCTGCCTGCCACTCACCTCCAAGTCCTGGCCAATGTCCTTTCTCCAGAGGCCATTCTGGTCCCGAGACTGCTTCCTGCGATCCTGGTCATCACATCACTGTGCTGGTTTGCCATCCACCCTGTGCCCCTAGACCAAGGGGTTTTCCAGACAAGGACGTATCTGCTGCTGCCCCCACAAGACGCCCAGTCATGTTGGCGAGGTCTCCTGCACATTATTCTGGAGGAATGACAGGACCCCCTAACCCTCTAGGAAGCCCTCAGCACCATGGAGTGGAGGCCATTTCAGCCCATTTCACAGACTCCATACCAAGACTCATGTCCTGCCAGGCAGGATGAGGCTCTCACCCTGCTCTCAGGTCCTCAGAGCCCGCCTGGACCCCTTCCCAGGCCACGATGCCCTTTGTACCCAGGGAGGGCTCCCTGGGCAGGACAGCCACCTTATGCCCCAGGAGTTGGGCAGTGGGCAGTGAGTGTCTAGGACCCCAGACCTCCTGGGAAATGAGGAGACTCCTCCTTCTCCCTCCTCCACCCTGAGGCTGGGGGGAATCCTCCCTCTCTTGCCTCCCACCCTGTGGCTGGAAAGGTACATGTCCTAGAATCCTGGGGGAGGGTCTCAGGGCTTCTGCCGCACCTTTTGTGCATTGATTCATTCTCTCTTCTGGTGTTTCTCGAGCTTCGACTCTGTCCTGGTGCCGGACTGTGACGGAGCCAGACAGGGACCTTCAGGATGCTATAGACACCCGCAAGTACAACGGAGTCACAAGGCCACGGCCACACACACACGGGTTCAGGCCATGATGATGTGTGTTTGGGAGTGATGGGAGTCATGTGTTCGGCTCTCACAGGCCCTGACCCCAATGGGGCTGGGGCTTCCTGAGAACGTGGTTCCTGAGAACGTGGTTCCAAGCTGGCACTGGGTGAGTAGGCAGTGCCCGGTGAATGTCTGGATGGGGTGGTCAGGGCTTTCGGGCCGTCCAGGTGGCTGGCAGGGCTTGGACTTGGGGTAGAGGCTCAAGCAGAACAGGTCACAGTCTGTCTCTGGAGTGGACGCAGAAGAGGATTATGGACAAGTGAGACCTGCAGAACTATGGGCTCCAAGAGGCAAAGGGCCTCTTTGGGAGCAGAGTCTAACTATGTGGGTCTGGGGCTGGCTCCAATGGGGCGACTGCTCCTCATTGCGGTACTTCTCGGCGCCTTGAGGTACCCTGGTGATGCAGGTCTCCACTCGTGGCCACGCCCGCTGGTCCCTGGATTGCCCGACCTCGAAGCCCTTGCTTGTATCCCACAGACCCTCATAATACTTGTCTCACACAGTTAACCCAGGAGGGCTGCCTGCAGGTGGGGACTGGAGATGAGGCCTCTGAAACAGAATCCCACGGCCATGTCTGCAGAATCCCAACAGCCACCAGCCACATGTGGCTGCTGAGTACAAGGAATGTGGCACCGAGGGTTGTATTTTATTTACATTTAAGTTTTAAAACTGATACTTTTTATTAAAAACTGTTAAGTATGCTTGGACCCGTTTAGGCGCGTGAGTGTACATTTTCACTCTACATCTTATGAAGCCCGAGTGCAATCAAGGATTTCTGATAAACATTTAGTATCTGAAGTGAGATGGGCTGTTCAAGATTTAGTAGAAAAAAGGGAAGTAAAATCACTCCTTAACAATTCTTTTTTGTTGTTTTTTTGAGTCAAGGACTCACTCTGTCTCCCAGGTTGGAGTGCAGTGGCACAATCACGACTACTGTAGCCTCAAACTCCTGGGTTCAAACGCTCCTCCCACCTCAGTCTCTGAAATAGTTGGGACTACAGGTATGCACCATCTCTTCTGACTATTTTTAAAAATTTGTTGTAGAGATGGAGTCTCACTATGTTACCCAGGCTGGACTCAAACTCCTGGGCTTAAGTGATCCTCCTGCTTTGGCCTCCCGAAGTGCTAAGATTACTGGCATGAGCCACTGAGCCCAACCTTTAACAATTCCTTGTATTGATTACATACGCAAGTGATAATATATTGGCTCTATTAAGTCTATTGGATTTAAGCAAAAGATGTTATTAAAATTAATTTCACCTGTTTCCTTTCGCGTGTCTCAGGATGGCTGCAGGACAGGTAGAGTCACACCTGTGGCCTGAGTGTATCCTGCTGGCTGTGCTGTCTAGTCGCATAAACTCTCTCCAGAGACCTAAAGGGTTGGAGGCACCACCTAGTGGAGACTTTGCCAGGGTGGCTCCTGGCCACGAGGCTCTGTAACACGTCAGGAGAGGGTGTGAGAATGTGTGAGTGGATGTGTGCACATCTTTGTGTGTGTGTCCATTGAGTGTCAGCGTGGTTGTGTGTGTGTATGTGTGTGTGTGTGCTTGGGGGTGGGGGGCATGTGGCAACGTACCCACAGACCTGAGAAGGATGCTGTCCCTGTCCCAGGAAGGACCCTCTGGCTGTGTTCTAGGGTGGGGTCCCCACCCTGAGGAAACTCTCCTGATAAACAGTCCAGCCCAACATTTCAGGGACAGATTGGACAGTCCCTACCAACCTCTCCTTGGTGGAAGGATCTGTGCTCAGCAGCTAGGGAAGCCGGGGAAAGGCTGGTCTCCACCCAGAATCGAGACAGGCTTGGGGCGCCAGGGCGTGGCCCAGCCTGAAGCATCCTCCTTCTCCAGCCCCACAGCCAGACCCCACAGGCCAGAGCTGAGAGGTCCCTGGTGGGCCCCAGCCCCACGGGTCAGGGACTTGGGTGAGAAGGCCAGTCTGTGATGCCCCAAGACCTTCACTGGGGCGATTCCCTGGGGAGGGGACTCTTCCTACTCAGAGCCCAGGGTGGGGGTGGTCTCGAGGTGCTTCTGGGGGTTTTGCTAGTGGCTAGCTGCACTTGGCCTTGCCCTGCACATGTCAAAGGCCACATCCGGTGGCCTCATGATCACAGAACTGCCCAGACTTACGCCTGCTTGCTCAGGAAGTAGCGGGGTGGGCGGGGTGGTAGGTTTTATAGTCATCCGTTCCAGAGTGGAAACGTTTGAAAACCCATCATTCTTATTTGTAATCTCCTTCCTGCCTCTGTGAGGACAGGGCAGTTCTGAGGCTCGACTCTCTGAGTGTGGACAGCTCAGGCTTGCAACTGAGGGCTGGGGCTGGAGGGGCTCAGGCATGAAGCCGGATCTAGGGTCTCTCCCCTTCATACATCCATATGCACAATGGGCCGGCAGGTCTCCTCATGTCCAGGGCCACTGCAGGAGAGAGCCTGTGTGAGTGTCAGCATGATGGCCCACGGGAAGCTGCCTTGGGGCTGCAGTGGAAAAGTCCAGCACAGCTGATTAGATGGGAAGCTGCCTCCCCTTCCTCTTCACAGCCCACAGGGGGCCACGGGGATGCCTGGGACCTTCCCCAGTCAGGGAGTCCGGGCCCTGAGTCACCTTCAAGAGCAGGAGTGGAAAATTCCCAGGGGGAGGAGAGCTTTGTCTCAGGGGTCTGCTGGCTGTGTCACTGCTGGAATGGGTGGGCCAGGGGCCCCTTGCTCATCTCACAGTGGCCACATGGAATCCTGAGACTCCAGGGAGGCCCCAAGCAGGACAGCAGGTGAAGCCAGCCTCGAACTTCCCACCCAGCAGTACGCTGTGGCTCCAGAAGTCGCGTGGTCTGACAGAGCCCAGGTTGCTTACGACGTCCTTAGACCAGCTGGGCATTGACCAAGGCCACACAGGAACCTGCCCACCTGGCCCGCCATCCCAGAGGCTCCCCTGTGTCTGTTTCCCCTTTATGATTCCCCCACGGGCAAGACCATCACCTCTACATGTGTAGAAGTGGCAACACTCAAAGTTCCAAACATGGGTGGGGCTGAGCCAGTGTCCCCAGAAGGACAAGCCACCTGGCTGGGGAGCTCTGTTCTGCTCCACTAGTGTCCACACCCCTCATGCTGGGTTGTTTTCTTTCTGAAACATTTATAAGCACAAAATGGAGAGAAGAGTCCATGGAGCAGTAGGGACCCATGGCGAGAACCCCAGGAGAGATCAAGCCCCTGGAAAGATCCCCACTCTGGAGAGACACCACTCACCTGGAGAGAGACCCATTCCCCACCTGAAGAGACCCCACCCCCTGCCAACCCTACCCCAACCAGAGAGACCACCCCCAAGATACCCTACCCCCTGCCCAACTCCACCCCATCTGGAAAGACCCTTCTACCCAGAGAGACCCTACCCTAACCCACCCGGAGAGACCCTTCACTCCCAGAGAGACCCTACCCCCTATCCAATCCCACCCCTGGAGAGGCCCCACTCCACCTGGAGAAATCCCATCTCACCCAGAGGGACCCCACACCAACTGGAGAGACCCCACTCCCTGCCAACCTCACCCAGAGAGACTCCCCCCAAGAGACCCTACCCTCCCTGGAGAGACCCTTTCCCCAGAAAGACCCTACCCCCTGCCCTACCCCACCCCACCTGGAAAGATCCCACCACTCCCAGAGAGAACCCAACCCACCTGGAGAGACCCTACCCCACTGGAGAGGCCCCCTTGCCAATCCCACCCCACACAGAGACCCCACCCACCAGAGAGACCCCAGCCCCCGCGAATCCCACCCCACCCAGAGAGAACTCCCCCAGAGATCCTACCCCCTGCCCAACTCCACCCCACCTGGAGAGACCCCATCCCATCCAGAAAGACCCCACTCACCTGGAGAGCCCCCACCCCCTGCCAACTCCACCCCACCCAGGGATACTCCTTTCACCCAGAGATGTCCCACCCCACCCAGAGAGTCCCCACCCACCCGGAGAGACCCAACTCTACTTGGAGAGACCCCCACCCCCTGCCAACCCCACCCCACCCAGAGAGATCCCCCCAGAGACCCTATCCCCTGCCCAACTCCACCCCACCTGGGGAGAGCCCCTCCACCCGGAGAGACCCTAACCCACCTGAAGAGACTCCACCCCACTCGGAGAGCCACCACCCACCCAGAAAGACTCCACCCCACCAGAGAGCCCCCACCCCCATCCCACCTTCACCCCACCCCACCTGGAGATCCCTACCCTTCATGGTGGCCTTGTCACTCCGTCACTCCCTTCCCTTCATTGGTGGACTCTGTCCTCCAAGAGAAACTTCCTGCAGCTCCTCGGCTGCCCCAGTTTCAGCTCCTGTAGGAAGGACACACCTCCGTTCTGGTCTTTTATTTACTCTTAGAAATAAAAGAACCATGAGGTGGTTGCCAGGTATTTGCCTGACGAGCTTTCATTTCCTTGCAAACTCGGGGTCTTGACAAGCAGGTGGATTCAGGTCCTGAGATGACCATCGGTGGGTGCCCAGGTGGGCTGTTCTGTGAGCACCCGGTGCCAAACTACCTCCCACCTGCATGGACATCTTGGTCCTGGGAAGGATGGGCCCCCCGGGAGGCCTAGGGAAGGGTCCCCCAACTATCATTCTTGGTCCCCCCCATCCTGGCCCCACATTGCTCCAGCTGCTGTCCCTCCACCTTATGACCCTCCCAGCGTATGCCAGTGACCCCAGGTGTGCTGCAAATGTTCTCTGTGTACACACAGATTCTGTGTTTGACAGTGTGAGAAAGAATGAAAGGGAGCTCCTGCTCCTGTGACTACTGTGTGAGCTGTAGAGGGCAGCGTCCAGTCACCTGGCTTCCATTAGGGAGGTGCCTGCACCCAATAGGGACAGACCCAGAAGGGCAAAAAAGGCACTCAGGATTCCCCCGGCCACCCGTGGCTCTTACCCAGGGGCAGAGAGTTAGCACCCTCGTGGGCTAATCAGGGCAAAGGTGTCCAGTAAAGCCACAGCTAACCACGGCCAGACTTAGGTGCCTTGGGGCTGGTGGGAAGCCACCACTGGACCCAGCCACTGTGTTGTCCCATGGAGAGAAGGCCCACATAGGCCCAGCTCCAGGGACACTGTCTGGGTGCCCGGGTATAACTGGGACCTGCTGAGACAGCATCGTTTTTGAGTAAAAGAGCCTGTTCTTCCGCTGGTGGTCACTGCTGTGGGAGCTGGTGCTTCAGGGGCTGTTTAAAAGCTTTTCTCTTCATTCTAATCGGTCCTGTGTGCAGGAAGTTCAACTGGGCCCAACAGCCTGGTGGTCCCCCTGTGGGTCTCACACACTCCTGCAGGCCTCCCAGCAGTCCCTTTCTGCTCCAGTAGAGGGCAGCGGCAGCCCGACTGGTGGCACAGGAGGACACAGAGCTGGTGTGTGGGTGACCTGGGGTGCCTGCCAGAAGCCTTCCTGGGACTCCCCCAGAAGCCAGCCTCTCTCGAGAGGAGCAGGAGTTCTCTGATGAACTGTATCCCCCCACTCCTGCAGGGCACCCTGAGCAGGTGGAGCAGCCAGGTGGACAGAGTTGGGATCCCAGAACACTGGAGTACATGGAAGTTCAACCTCAGTGTCTATCTGCAGGGTCCCCAGTGCATGGATGGGGGAGGCCCCAGGTGTACAGGTCAGGGAGGGCCCAAGTGCACTGGTGAAGGGGCCTCTGGTGCACAGGTCAGGGAGGGCCCAAGTGCACTGGTGGGGGAGCCCCAGGTGCAAAGGTAGGGAGAGCCTAGGTGCACAGATGAGAGAGGCCCCAGGTGCACAGGTGAAAGAGGCCCCAGGTGCACAGGTGAGGGAGGACCCAGGCACACAGGTTGGGAAGGCCTCAGGTTCACAGGGGGGAGGCTCCTGCTATCTGGTTCAGCTCAGAAACTAGTGTCCTCTGGGCTCCCGCTGTCCCACCCAGCACAGAGCAAGTGTCCTCGTGGCTCTCTCTGTCCCGTCCTTCTCAAGCCAAGTGTCCTTGGGGCTTCTGCTGTCCTGTCCAGCTTGGCGACAAGCGCCCTCTGTCCTGTCCAGCTCAGGGGAAGTGTCCTCGGGGCTCACTCTGTCCAGTACAGCTCAGGAATAGGTATCCTTGGGCTCCTACTGTCCCATCCAGCTCGGGGCAAGTGTCCTGGGGCTCTCTCTGCCTTGGCTCCTAGACTATGAGCTGCTATCATCCACCCAGCCATGAGAGGTCCCACTTTGGGAGTTACTCTTGGGGAGGGAGGTTGGCTCTGCCCCTCTCTTGATGCTGGCTAGGCCACCCAGGGCAGCCCAAGTGGAGCTTTTCTTCCTCCCTGCTCCAGGCTGCCTCCACTGCTGTTGGGACTTCCCTCCCCAAGAGTAGCCCCCAAGGCAGGATACTAATTCTTTCCCAGAGGCCCACTCACCTGCCTGTGGCCCACTGGCACCTGCACACTTCATTGGATGCCCACCTGGCCCACAGTACCAGGGCCCAGCCCTCCCCAACCACAGCCTCCTCAGCTGCAGGCTCCCCCTTCGCAGCCTCCCCCTTCGCAGCCTTCTCCACCGTCCCTTGCTGCCTCCCTGATGTTTCTCTAACTTTGGTCCCTGGCAGTTTGATGATGATCCATTTGAGCATGGTTCTCTCTGTTTATCCCATTTGGGACCCACTAAAGTTGAATCTGTAAATTTGCATGTTTTTCACCCGACTTGGGGGATTTTCAGCCTTTATTTCTTGGAATATTTTTCTGCTCTGTGCTCCTCCTCTTCTGGAACTCCCATGGTACAAGCGCCAGCCTCTTCTTCCCACTCCGTCTTTCTCTGCCTCCCCCAGCAGAATTCTTGACTGTTCTCTCAGCTTGTGGCTGGTCTCCTGCCACCTGTCTGAGATGTCACTTGGAGGAACTGGGCTTGGCACCCAGGAGCTTCTTTGGTCCCCGAGAACCTGGGGGAATAGCAGGTTGCCGAGCTCCCAGATCCTTGTGCCCCATCAGACCCTAGGGTGCTGGGGGAAAAATCATAGGGGCATTGAGGGGACAAAAAAACTGTCCCTTGAATTGGCTGTGACAAGGTTGCCTGGAAGAGGCCCGGGAGCTGGGGTGATGTCTGAGGTCATTGCAGGATGGGTCACTCTCTCTGGAAGGATTCATGACACACTCAGCCCTTCATGTGTTTTAAAACTTCCAAGCACTCCAGAATCGAGAGCTTCCTGGGCTTTTATCCAGATGCACCTCCATGCTGCGTACACACATGCTAAAGGCGGGAGACTCTAAGTGGTCCTCCTGTGAAATCCTGGCCTGCGGATGCTCCACAGGGCTGTCCCCACACGGACGCCTCCCCCAGCCTGACTTCCCACTCTACCTGTTGGTTTTACCAGTTTTCAAACTCAGCATACAATGTTTATACGGTAAAACCCACATACCATCACCCTTTAAATGTGCATTTCATCGGTGTGACATGCATTTGCATCGCTGTGCCGCCATCTCTCCTCACCAAGACTTCCTTGTCGCAAACCGAAGCTCTGTCCCCTGAAATACTCACTCCCTGTTTCCCTTCCCCCAGTCCTTGGCACCTCCCATTCTGCTTTGTGTTCCTGTGAATTTGACAGCTCCGGGACCTCCTGAATTGTTTCTTTGCCTTCTGTGCCTGGCTGATCTCACTCAGCACCAAGCTTCACCCATGCTCAAGCTTCACCCACGCTGGAGCAGGCATCAGAGTCCCCTTCCTCTTTAAGGCTGAATCACGTCCCATCACGTATGGACCCTGCTGTGTGTCCCTGACACTTGGGTGGCTTCTGCCCCCTGGATTCTGTGAACATGCTGCCAGGGCACGGTGTGTGGGTGTCTCTTGGAGACCCCACACGCACCTCCTGTGGGTCTCACTTTAAGTCTGAAAAGTGGAACTGGTGACTCTGGGCCTGATCCTGGGAGGCAGCACCATGCTATCTTCCAACTTAGCCTGCTTTGTGCTGCATTCGAGCAGAATCCTCGAGTGTGTGTCCTGCCTGTCTGACTTCTCTCATGCAACATTATATTTGCGAGGTGCCACGTGCAGTGGGGGCCTGTCCACTCACATTGCTGTGTTGTGTCCACTGCACGAATACACATGCCACAATTTACCCAGTCACTGAGTGACTGATGGGTATCTGGGCTGTTTCCAGCAGGGGGCAGCTGTGAACATTCTAGAACAGGCGCTCCGTGAACTGTGATGCACTCTGATGGGTGAGGAGCTGAATTGGTGGTAGGGGGTGCGCACGTGCCTTCATTGGGTCTTCACAATCCCCACTCAAGCAAGCTTCCCTCAGAAAGAGGCTGTGTCACACTAGAGTAAACAAGGGAATAACCACAAAGTAAGCAGTAGCTGCGGCATGCATCGAGGATTTCCTGTGTGAGTTGTAACCTTAGAGGGGACTCTTAAACCTCACGCCAGGCCCACAGGGCAGACACGATCACATCCCCAACCAGAGGCAAGGATGAAACAAGAAAGAGAGCAGCTGTCCCACATCCCGTTGGTGTGAGCAGACAGCTGAGCTCAACTTCAAGCTGATGCCAGAGCAGGCCACATGCACAGTCTTTCTCTACATCTGAAAGGCAGGGCAGGTCCCAGGCTCCTCTTCCTCTCAGTTGCTTGCATTATCTTTTTAGAAAGTC
This sequence comes from Cephalopachus bancanus, assembly GCA_027257055.1. Taxonomy (NCBI): domain Eukaryota; kingdom Metazoa; phylum Chordata; class Mammalia; order Primates; family Tarsiidae; genus Cephalopachus; species Cephalopachus bancanus. The sequence goes on from JAPVLO010000007.1 coordinate 4,243,937, forward strand.
AGATGTGGCCAGGGCAGATGTGGTGGCTCATGCCTGTAATTCTAACACTTTGGAGGCCAAGGCAGGAGGATTATTTAAGGCCAGGAGTCCAAGACCAGCCTGGGCAACACAGTGAGGCCTCCATCTATACAAAAAATAAAAAATAATTACAAATTTAAAAAATTTTGCAAAAGTCAGTTTTAGCCACCAGAAAAATATGGCCGCAGTCCTGACTCTGTGGGGTCTGGGTGGTTGCTGGAAGCCGTGGTATCATCCAGGCTTTCATATGCCTGTCTGGTATAGCGCCCATGTCTCTGCATGATGATTCAAAATAGCTCAGTGGACAGTGATTCACAGAACAAAACCAACGGGAACAGAGATGATTGGACAGCATGTGGGACAAGAGCCAGCCAGCTTATTCAGAGATTTCTTCTAATTTGAGGCAAGAGGGTTCACAAGGTTCCCGGGTTCACCCAGAGCATCCCCGGGAGGACCGGTATTTCCACCATACCTGCAATTGCCTACATATCGATTCCTCTCTCCTTTCTGAGACACCAGTACAACATGGTGGTCACTGTTCCTGTGACTCTCTTTGCCTCCATGTAGCAGTGCCCCTTGGAGACAGTTCCACACCGATCAATATTCTTCTACAACACATGGAGTGATGCTGTGTCCCTCCACCCCAAATCAATCAGTTTATGCAGATTGCTTCCAGCTTTCAGTGTCACATACAGAGACTGCTCTTACAGACAAACCTTTGTACAGAAACTTATTTCCACATTTCTAAGAATTTTATTGAGATTTTGGTACACTGTGCCCAAACGCATTCCATTGTCCCCTTCCTGCCCGCCAGAAGACATGTCAACTTGTACTTCCACCAGCGGGTCTTTTCTCAGTTCTTTGGCCAGAATTGGTTTTACAATTTAAAGTAGTATTGCCAGTCTGACAGAAGATACATGGAATGTCATCCATGCTTTCATTGCATTTCTTTGAATCAAGCAGAGTCAAGCATTCATCATAAGCTCATTGGTTATGGTGCCATTTGTGAAAATGCCTGTTCACGCATTTTGCCCTTTTTTCCATGGGTGTCCTTATCCTTAAAAAATGAGTTGCTTCATGAGAACTCTATGAACCCCTTGTCTGTAACATAGTTTGAAAATACTTCCCCTGGTTTGCCATTGGTTTTTAATTTTGGTTTATGATGTCTTTAACCACACAGACATTGTTAATTTTCACACAAATGCATCTGTCTTCTCCTTTGTGAAGCTTGAAAGGCCTTACCTGCTCCAGAGTAAGAAAATGATCCATCAGCACTCCAGCCATTACTCTGTCTGGTGGATTGGGCACGTGGTGGTACAGGCTGCTAATCTTCCCATCAAATGCCTTATTTCAATAGCTGACTGTGTCGAGACTGCCGATGGACAATGATGGCATGGCTCTAAAGCAGGTGGAAGCTGACGTCCCCTGCAGATTTCCAGGAAACTCCCCTTGTGCACTCTCATTTGTCTCCATCGGTAAGAAAGCTAGCTTCAACCTCAGCCATCTTTCCATCTGGTGGGACCAGACCCCTGAGGGCAGGGCACAGCCTCCAGCCTCCAGGTCCCACTGGTGGTTGACCAGATGACAAGAGTGACACACCACAGAACGTCACTCAGCAGAGGGCACTGGAGGCCGTGCCATCAGGGGAAATACACCAAGTGTGTATTTGGAAATATTTCTCGCAAAGGTTAAGTGTGGGCTGGAGGCTCTCGGAGGCCGAAGCAGAGGTGGAGGGAATGGAGGGTGGCGGCAGAGGGTACAGGCATGCAGTCAGATGGGAGGAGTAAGACTATCTTTGGTCAATCAATAGGCAATGACGGTTTGCAATACTCATCTATTGTGCATTTCAAAATAGCTAGAAGAAAATAATTCCAATGTTTCTTTTCTTTTTTTTTTTGAATCCCAGTATTTCTAGCACAAAGAGAAGACATTTAAGATGACGGGTATCCCAATTACACTGATTTAATCTGTGCAAATTATAGGAATGTATCAAATTAAAACATGTATGCTGAAAATATGTACATTTGTTTTGTATCAATAAAAAATTAAGTTGAGAAAAGCCCAGAGACCACGTCCCCCTAAATACATGGCTGTGGTGTGACTGTCCCCTCGGGAGCCACCAAAGACTGTCTCTCCAGTTCCATCTGGAGGCCAGTGCCGAGGGTGCTGGGGTGGGGGTGTCCCTGGAGGGCCCCCAGTCTATGCTGGGCCCTCTCTGGAGAGTACGCCTGCCCGCCGTTCACGTGCTCGGGCTACAGAGAAAGCCTGTGACTGGCGGAATTTCATAAATCATACTATCTTAGTTTCGAGGGCTGGAAATTGATTAAAGCCTGAGCTACCGCGCCGTATAGATCAGGGCCCGGCTCTCCGGCGTGTCAGCAGTTTTCCGGGAAGGCAATCTTCTGACGTTCAGCATCCTCACGATTCCTGTAAGGACACTCACCACTGTTTGTTGGGGAGGTGGCATGGGCCCAGCGGGTGGGACAGAGGATGGACTGGGCGGAGCTGTAAATGGGCGTCTGCCTGGGCTCTGCTCCACAATGCTGGCTGGCCAGGACCTCCTGCCCTGTCCCGGTCCCTGGGGAGAGGGGTCTTTCCCAGCCTCTATCCTGCCTGTTCTCTCCACGGAAACCGTCGCTCTTGCCTGTACTTCTTGGTGCATTTGACCGAGGTTAGCTCTGATGTTTGACATGCCCAGGGGAAAGGGAGCATTTTAAATGTTTGTCCTTAATGAACATTCCCCTATAACATTACTCCATGGCCATAGCTCACCTTTGAGAAACTCTTCCTTCACCTGCAGAAGTCACCTGCACTCTCCTTCCTGCAGGGTCCTCCTAATGAACCCGGAAGTGGGACTGACACCCAGATGGACTCTCACTACCGTCCTCACTTCCTGGTGGTAACATCCAATTCCCACACCTCCCATGAGACCTCATGTAGGAAGGGGTCCCAACGGTTCTAGGGGGTCTGTGGAACACCGACCCTGAGCTTCCAACATCTGACTCATCTGATTCTGAGGGCCAGGAGCCCTCAGAGAGAAATCCCAGCAGCCTCCTGGATTCAGCCCTGGAGGCTGTGGGCGCTTGATACTCCTTCCCCACTGGGGCCTGCAGGGGCATTACTGGGCATGGCCGTGGCTGTAGCATTCTTTAAGCAGGGAGGGGATGGCCATCTCCACAGTATTCCCGTCCCAGGGTTCCACTGATTCTGCTAGATCCTTCCGGATGTTCCGGCCCTTTGTGCGGAGGGAGGAACCGGCCTGGTCTAGCAGAGAGGAGCATCAGGGCCAGTACCCATGGTCCCTCGCTCTGACAGGACTGTCCCATCAGGAGGCCACACATCTCCCAGCTCCCGTCTGCCTGGGAGGCCTCCTAGTGATCAGGAGGGGAAGGGACGGGGTGTCTCACCCCTCGTCCCCCAAAGCTCCCTTCCCCAGCCTCTGCATTTCTGCTCCACAGGTTCACTGTGTCTCCTCTGGACCTGGCAGGGCCCTCCAAAGGACAGTTATGCCCCAGCAGAGGTGGGGATACCCCGTTCTGGGGACCCCCTTGTCTCTGGGCATTCCCTCCACCCCATCCTTCAGCTGTTCAAGCTCTTGGCCTCCCTCCATCCCGTCCTTGCACCCAGGCTTGCCCACATTACTGTACAAAGCAGGGCATGGGAGGTCCCCAACTTCACTCTCCCTCCCAGGTCAACCCCTGTACAGCAGCTGACAGGAGCTTTTGACTTCTAAACACTCTTCTGTGGCACAACTTGGAGGCCTGATTTGGTGGTTCTGAGCCTTCAATCCCAGCAACCACCCGCCCATCCACCACTGAAAGCCCAGGGCTATGTCAGGATCTTCTCACACTGGACCTTACTGTCACCATTGGCCATCTGTGGGCACCTCACAGAACCTCAGGCTGGGCAAGGGGACCATGCGTCCACCAATCTACCTGCCCATCTCCCCCACCCTGAGTTCTGACAGAAGTATGAAGGCAATCAAAGGCCTACTGGGCTCTGGAAATATTGTCCTCAATGACTGGTTAGTTGATGTTCTGTTTTTCTCTCTTTAAATACTCTTCTTATTTTAGAATAGTTTCAGATTTACAAAAAATTGCCAAGACAGGACAGGGTCCCACATGCCCTCACTCGGTTCCCCGTGATGTTGACGTCTCCATCACGAGAGAACATTTGTCATAGCCAAGGAGCCGATGCAGGTCCATGGCTAGAAACTACTCTGACATCACCAGTTTTCCCCAATGCCCCTCCTGTCCCCAGGCCTTGTCCAGGAGCCCACGTGACAGTCACCTGTCCCATCACCTCAAGTTTCTCCAGGTTGAGTTCCTCAGACTCTCCTTGTCTTTCGTGACCTTGGCAGTTTTGAGGATTGCCAGGGACCCCGTGGCAGGTCCCTCGGTCTGGGTTTGCCTGATGAATTTTCTCAGGATGACAAGTGTGGTAGGAGTCACGTGAGGCCCTTGCACAACCATACTGCCCATGTGGAACTGGACCATGGGCAAGTTTCTGGGACAGGGTTACTGGTCAAGGATCAGGGAAGCTGTTGCAGAGACCAGATTTCTCCTCTGCGTCCCCACCACATTGGCATGTCCTTGAGGCCCAACTTCTTTTTGTCCAGCATGATGGGAGCTGGCCTCTGAACCCAGTGGAAAGGACATGCCTGTGCCCTGCTCCTGGAATTGACTCTCAGCCTCCTCGTGGTGGCGGGGGGTGGGGGGTCGTGTGCGTTTCACAGGGGCCAGTCGGCCTCATCCAAACACTGAAGGGCAGGACTGAGGGGATAAATCCCAAGAACTGGGGCTATACCCCAATGAAGCAACCATCTGCTACCTCCCACAGACATGTCCTCTCTGTTGGCCCTGGAGTTCTGGAGCTCAGCTGTGAATGGCCCCAGGGGAGGAGATGTTATGGAAACATCTTTCTGAGGTTTACGAGACATCCGATTAGCCCTGCTCAGATGACCTTTCTGGGAGCTGCAGCGCTTACCCCCTGCAGTAATTTTCCCGGCAAGAGAACAAAGCCAAGTGGACTTTGCAATGTGGGATCTCCAGTAGCTTGGAGGCCAGCCCTGCATTTGGGGGCCTGCGTGACAGAGGGCACATTCAGAGTGTAATTTACAATATGAGCAGCGCACTGTGTCTGCAAAGCCCATTTTAATCCATCAGAAACTTGTTTCAGGAGGTGACAGTTAGCTGGTTCCCTCAAATGCGATTTAAAGAGGAAGTCAAATGATCTAATGAGTGAGGGCGGGATGGATACAGGTGGCTAGGTGTCATCAGCTCATAATTGCAGAGGGCTCCCCTGGGCTCCTGGCAGGATGCCGTAAGGTTCCCAGGTATAGCCTGTACTGGAGGGTTGGCACATGAGGGAACACGTTCCAGGTCAGCCATTTGTGCACGAAGTTTCAACACTGGAAGCTGCTGAAATGCCACTGATACACCCTCCACCCGCCTGCTGGGTGTGGGCTCCACATTCCTCAAGGAGGAGAGCTGTTGGCCTCTTGGCAGGGCTTGAGGGCCGAGCCCCCCCAGGGAACCCTGTGAGAGAGGAAGAGGGTGCCTGCTCTGCATGAGTGGTGCTGTCTGGCCTGGAGCCCTGTGTCCCCAGCCAACGGGGTGTGTTGGGGTACTGCCAGCACTGAGTAAAACTGCTAATGAAATAACACCAGTTAAATGCATGCTGGCGGTACAGAGTGCCATGCTGGCCCCTGGCCCAACACCCCTGTCCTGGGATCCCTGTCCTGGTGCTTCCCATGCAGGGTCATGGCGTGGGTTCCGGGGAAGCAGCAAGAACACTGGCACAGCCCCTCATCCACTGGGGATGAGCTGTATGGCTTCTCTTATTCATAGACTATGTCTCCTCCAGGGGTGTCTTTAAGGCAGGAATTTCACCAGCATGGATCCCTCTCACCTTCCTCTCTCTCTCTCTCTCTCTCCTCCCTCCCTCTTTTCACTTCCCTCCTCTCTCTCCTTCCTTCTCCTTCCTCCCTCCTGCTCCTACCTCCCTCCCCCTCTCTCCTCCTACCCTCCCTCCCTCCTCCCCCTTCCTTTTACTCTCTCCCTCCTCCTCCCTCCTACCCACTCTTCTCCCTCCCTCTTCCCCTTCCCCTCCCTATTACCCTCTCTCCTTCTCTCTCTCCCTTCCTCCCAGATCCAGCAGTGCCTTTTTTTCCTTTTCATGTAGAAGATGTCTTCCTTTGCATAGAAACCAAACAGGTTAATCATCACATTTAAACAAAGGTGTACCGGAAGTGCTCCATTCATTACTAATAGCTAGGACCATGCTTGAGCCTCTGTGTTTTATAAAGCTGGGCATACAAGGGTGCTTTCTTTGCAAACTAACTTCCTAAAACAAGCTTCTGATGGATTAAAGTTGGCCTCATATACATAGCAAAAAAGTTTACAAGTCCCTGGGACATCTGGCCCAAGCTTAATTAGGCCACAGGTTAATATGGGAAAAGGGTGGTTAAAGATATAGCAGGAGAGTGTATTCACATGGCCCTGGTGGTCTCACTGATGGCTCAAGGCATTTAGCATGAACTGGAGTTCCCTGAGTAATAAACATCTTCACTGCTGTTACCTGCCAGCACCCCCTGCAGAGCCACCGAGCATCGTGGACCTGCTGTACAGTCCCAAGCCACAATCCCACTGTGGGGTTCCATGTCAACCCCTGCTATGGGATCCTTCACCACCTGCTGTGGGGCTCCACACCAACCCCTGCTGTGAAGTCCCATGCCACAACCCCACTGTGGGGTTCCACGCCAACCCCTGCTACAGGATTCCGCACCCCCCCATTATGTAGGGTCCCATGCCAACCCCTGCTGCAGAGTTCCTCACCCCCTGCTGTGAGGTCCCACGCCACAACCTCACCGCGGGATTCCACGCCAACCCCTGCTGTGGGGTCCTTCACCACCTGCTATGGGGTTCCATGCCACCCCCCATTGTGCAGGGTCCCATGCCATCCCCATGCTGCAGGGTCCCATGCCAACCCCTGCTTCAGGGTCCTTCACCCCCACTGCGAGGTTTCACATCAAGCCCTGCTGTGGGGTCCCATGCCGATCCCTATTATGCAGGGTCCCACATCAACCCCTGCTGGGGGGTCCCACACCAACTCCATTATGGAGAATCCCACACCACCCCTCATTATTTAGGGTTCCTCGCCAACCCCTGCGATGGGGTCCCTCACCACTCCCCATTATGCAGGGTCTCTCATCATCCTGCATTATTCAGGGTCCCACACCACCCCCAATTACGCAGGGTCCCTCACCACCTCCCACTGCTCCCCACAGCTCTGTGGGCCCTGAGTCCCCTGAAACTCTTCTCTTTTCCATTTCCCCAGAGCTCATCACTGGGTCTGCTTTAGATGTTGCCAGAGCAGCTGTGGATGCTGGTCCCCAGGGACATCCCCGGCACAGAGTGTCCTCCCAAGGCACAGAGCCTGGCAGAAGCAGGAGGTCTCCTGCTAGAGTGCCCTGGGCAAAGCCCCCTTAGACTTCTGGCCATCTGCCTCTAGGGGCAAGCCACTCCAGGGGCTGCTGCTTCCAAGAGGCAGGTCCAGGAGCCTTCCAACCTCCGGAGATACCCTGCGCCTCCTTCCCAGGCTCCTATGGATATACAAACACGCAGACATACACATGCAGACACACACCTGTAGACACACATCTGTACTCCCTGCCTATCCAGCCCAGCCAGCTCTGGCCAAGGACCCCTGCCTTTTACCCACTTCCTTCCCATCAGCCCCAGGGTAAAGACACCAGAGAAAAGTGGACAGGACTGGCCAAGCTCACCAGGCCCACCAGGCTCACTGCCAAGGGCAGTGGGACCACCTCAGGCCTGTCAGCTAGGGGAACTCATGGGCATGGTTTCTGTGGCCCCAAAGGTTAAAGGACAAGCAGATAGACAGACAAATGAGGCAGCGGGCAGCTGAGAGCTGGTGGGTGGGGCTGGGGATGGGTGAGGCTGGGTGCCACCTCACTTTCTGCATTGAGGTTCTGAGCAGCAAGTTCCTGAGCCAGTGTCTTGTCTTGGATCAATCTAGTAGGTGTTTTTGTGTGTGTGCCAGGGGAAAAGGGGCATGCACCTGTTCCTGCAGGTGTCTGCTTGAACACCCCCTCCCTACCCTTCGGGTCAGGGTTAGTGAGAATCCAACAGCTGCCCAACGCAGACCTGGGACCCCAAACCGGGCAGAGTTCACCTGACCGATGAAACCATCGCACAGCTTGGGGTCACTCTGACTGGGCTTCCGCCCCTGCCACAGAGAGGGCTCTGGCCTGATGGACCAGGACAGCCTGCAGGTGCTGGCAGGCTGAACACACAGGTGAGCTGCATGTGGCTCAGGGCCTTGCCAGATGGCCACATGAGTGGCGGATGGTGTTTTCCAAGGATGCCCACGGGCCTCCCAGCCCAAGGCTCTTCTACAACATGACCGTGACTGCTCCTGTGCAGGGGCTCTCTGTCCTCGACTGTCAGAAGTGACGCTGTGTAATGAAGGCCACTCAGCCTCCACTCCTTCTCATGGGTGCTACTGTGGGAAGCCCACCCCCATGTGAAGCCCTGGGAGAGGCCCAGCCTGTGGCCCCTGCTGAGAGAGGCATCGCATGCAGGAGTGAACATCAGAGGACCTGGGCGTCTGACTGGAGTCTTCCCAGAGGAGACTCCAGAGCCAGGGAGCAGAACCAGGCCATCCCACAGAGGCTGGAGAGCACACAGGCCATCTCCCAGCCTGTGTGGGCATCTATACTGCAGCCCAGTGACTGTAGCAACATGCTCGATCCAGGCAGCTCCACAGAAGCAGTGTGGGCAGGCACAGGCACATGCGGGAGCCAGTCCTGGTGGGGCTGAGGCCACAGAGCACAGTCCAAAGTCCTGCATGTCGTCTGTGCGTTGACTGGGCAAGCACCTCCCGGCTCTGTGTTGATGCAGAAGAGCAACCTCATCCCACCCGCTCCACTCTCCTGCTCCAGCGGCTCCCAACACACTTGTTCAGGGTCCTGGAGGGACCCCCCCAAGGGATGGGCAGCTTGTGGACAGGCAGGGAGGGGCCTGGGTCTGGCCAGCTGCACTCACCTCCCGGCTTGGCCAGGCCTAGCACTGGCCCCTGGCTTGCTTCAGCGGCATCTTCCCAGCTCATGTGCCCTGGGGGCTGGGCAGGGGCTGCATGGGAAGCACCACCCTCTGGGCTTGGCTCAGAGCCTCTCCCAGCACCCACACATTCAGAGGATGCTTCAACCAAAGGCCATTAGGCTGTCACCGCCCGGATGTCTCGGGCCCTTCTAGCAGGTGACAGAGGCGGGTGTTAGGAGGCGCCTCAGCTTCCGAGATTCAACATCCAGCCAGACTGCCCTACCAGCTCTGAGTTCATCTACTGACATCAATCAATCCCCTCCGGAACCAGGCAGAAGCACCGGAGGCACATGGGTCTGACCTGGGCTCCAGCCTCTGCCCTATCATGGTGTGACCACAGGTACATCTCATGGGACGACCGGTGGGCGACGTGGTCCCAAGGCCCCAGTTCAGGCCCTGCCCCCATCCTTGGGGCTGTGGTGGGCAAGAGGCCACTTCCACTACTGCCTGTGCCTGAGGATGGCAGCTCGTTGACCCAGAAGAGAAAGGGATTGTGTTAACACTCAGTGCTCTTACTATGATCCTCCCAACAGGGCTTCCGGTCACGGCCTTCCTGCCAGACTGATGACAGCACCCACTGGTGTCCCCAGGAGCTGCTGGCAGAGTCTTCCCACCTCCAAGGCTAATGGCCTGCCTGGCACACAGTGGTGGCCACACACACCTTCAAGGTTTATGGAGACAATCACTGCGGGAGCCTTTGGAAGGAGCCAAGAAGGGATCATGATAGATGTGGTCCAGGATGCTGATCCAGCTGTGAGGGCATGAGCCTGCCATGGCTTCTCCTCCACAAACTGTGGCTGATATCTGGATGAGATGCAGACAGCCACTGGGGACTAGGCAATGTAAGCCGCTTGAGGAGCAGACAATGCTTAGAGCAGCTACCTGCCAGCCAGAGGATCTGGCTTCTTCCTTGTGACCTGGCTCCAAGGACAGGCCTGTCTCAGGTTCACTGGAATACAGCTGCTGAGCTCGGATAGAAACCTCATCTTCCTGGCCTGAGGAATCAGGAAAAGGAGTCCTTCAGGGAAGGGGTTGGAACCCTGGAAGGGAGAGAGCTGGGCCAGAGACTGCCCCATCCTGTGCGTGAATCTACACATGCCTCAGAGGACAGACCCAGCCCAACAACTGTTTGACATGGGACAAGGTAAAATGTGAGATGAACCTGCCTGCTAAGGCGAAAACATCAACACAAGGGCAGAGACAACACCAGCATCTACACAGAGTCTACACAGCACTTTCTCACTCCCGATGCTCAGATGTAAGACGACTTGGCGAGACCTAATCTCTACAAAAAATAAAAGATTAGCTGGGTGTGGTAGCACGTGCCTGCAGTTCCAGCTACTTGGAAGGCTGAGGTGGAAGGATCACCAGAGCCCAGCAGGTCGAGGCTGCAGTGGCCGGGAACAGCCACTGCACTCCAGTCTGGGTGACAGAGTGAGACTTCAACTCAAAAAAACAAAAACAAAAAATAAAAAACTAAAAACAAAAAATAAAATTACTCAGCAAACGAAAAACCAGGAAAATGTGACTGAGAACAGACAATAATCAGATGACAACTCCAGGTGACCAAACACAGAAGCAGTTGCAACAACCATGCTTTGTGAAGTGACCCACACACGCACACCCACACAGGGAACAAACACTGCATGAGGTAAATGACAAAAATTCTCAGCAAAGAAATAGGAAGTAGAAATAAGCACACAAGTATTTTAGAACTGAAAAATACAACACCTGTGATAAAAATGTTCCGGATGGACTCATGGAAGAATGGAGATGAGAGAGCAACGTCAGTGGGCGTGAAGACAGGTACGGGGAACAGAGCCAACCTGACGAACAAAAATGAAGGAAAAAAGAACAGAGACTTGTGGACCCTCAGGGCCATATCAAGGGGACGTCATGACTTGGCTCTCGGAAGCAAGGAGAAAGGGGCTGAGACAGGAAGTCATTTGAAGGAATAATGACTGGAACACCCCAAACCTGGTGGAAGACATACATGTAAGCATTCAAGAGGATCCATGAACGCCACAGAGGATACACTCTAAGAAAAGGGCACCTAGAAATGTCATCATCAAGTTGCAGAAAACACCTCAAGAGCTGCTACAGAAAAGCACACATTTCACACATGAAATCAATAATTCAAACAACTATAAGCTTCTTGTCAGAAAGCACAGAGGCCAGAAGACAGCGGAACAACATCTTCAACATGCTGAAAGGAAAGATCTCTCAGCTCTCAAGGAGTCTGTTTTAAGTGGTTGAAAATATGGGCAGAACATTGTGCATACATCACCTTTGTCTTTCCTGGGAGGTCTGTAGCATCTGTAGTAATGTCCTTCTAAATGTCTGTATTTGAAATCTCCTCTCTGCTGCTCCGTCAGTCTGGCCAGAAATGTATCCATCTCAATGACCTTTTTGAAGAATCTGCTTGGGTTTAATTTGTTTTCTCTATTGTTTTTCTGTTTAATTGGTTTCCACTCTGGCCTTATTATTTCCTACATTCTGTGTTGAGTTTAGTTTACAATTCCTTTACTAGCTTCCTAAGTGAAAGCTTTTGTCATAGTTGACAATTTTTTTTTTTCTGTCAGTGTCTAGATAGTACTTATTTTCGGTTTTGTGAGCCATGTGATGTCTGTCACTACTTAATTCTGCTGTTGTGGCTTGAAAGCAGCCGTAGACATTACACCAAAGAACAAGCATGGTTGTCTTTCAATAAAACTTTATTTAGAAAACAGGACAGGGCCAGATTTGGCCTGTGGGCTATTGTTTGCTTACTTCTGGTTTAGATTATTGGTTTGTGACCTTTTATCTTTCCTCATTTAAGTGATCAATTCTGTAAAATTTGCCCTGACTATTGTTTTATCTGCATCTCACCAATTTTGGTATATTGTTTTAATTTTCATTGGATTCAAAATATTTTCTAGTCTCCTCTGTCTTAACCATATGTTTCTAGTGCATTGACATCTGGGATAACCCAAGGAGGACTGTCCCCCCAGAGGGATAGCCAATTCCCAAAGATAGAAAGGCAGACCTGGCAGTTCAGGGTCCACACCCACCACCTCCTAGGCTTTCACACTCCAGGCCACCACACCCTCCCCCAACCACCCCGGAGCCAGATAGAATTATCCAAACTACCCAATCCCAAGCCCAATTGCCTCTGGCCCAACCCTCCAGAAAACCACCATGAAGGTTCCTGCCCACATCCCCCCTCACTCCTTCCACCTCCCAGTCGCCTGAGTGCTTCATGTGTGCCCCCACCCCCATGGCATGGTGTGCTCCCTTCTGCTGGGAGCCATGACAGACCATCTTCTCACCAGCAACTACCTCCCAATCCATGGGCCTCCACATCTGGATCAGAGTAAAACTTGCACGTTCAAAGCCCCTTGTCACTTCCTCTTGGCCCCATGAGCTATTTAGAAGTGCACTGTTAATTTCTTAATGTTTCAGGATCTGCCATTATCTTGTTATTGGTTTCTAGTTTCATTTTGTTGTAGTCAAAGAACACACAGCACTTTGAATGACTTTAGTCTTTTAAAATGTATTGAGACATGTTTTGCGGCCTGGAATGCAGTCTGCCATGATACATGTTCACTGTTCCCTTGGAGGAACATGTTTTTGCCGTTGGGTGGAGTAGCCACTAAACGTCCACTCGGTCAAGAAGCGTTTCCAATGCCCTGTGAGAATCTCTGCTCCCCTCGGTTCTCCCAGATGGACTCTCATGAGGCCTGGAGCCCTGCATGTTGAGGGAGGGAGGCATTAGGTGCAGTGGGGGTATCCCACCAGCAAAAGCCTCCTGGAACTCTTGGAAACTCTCTGGGTGGGAGGAGCATTGGGAGGAGGGATGGGAGGAGGAGGCCACAGGAGTTGTCCAGGCCCACAATTTATACATGGCAGCGTCATGTGAGGACCCATGGAGGTATGTGGTCCTGGCCACAGGCCCAAGTAGGAGGTAGCCCAAGGCTGGCACTGCAGCAGCAGGCAATGCCCAGCACACTCTGCCTGTGAGAACCAAGGGTCTGCAGAGGTGCCTCTGGGCCATCCAGGAGGGAAGTGGGGTGTGTGGGATCGCGAGGGCTGGCATCCCTCTAATCAGTGGGTTCCACTTTTACCTGTGTTTAACACATGGAGCTTCTGGAGCAAGACGGAGACTGGCCAAAGGTTCAGTGAAAGCCTGAAAACTACTTAGGCCCATCGAACTCAAATTGTGCAGGCACCAGGCAGCCACCCCAGAGAAAGGAGCTGGCCAGATGTGAGGGTTGCAGTCCACAGAGGCAATGGGACCAGGGGATGTCAGAGCACCACAGTGAGCACACAGTGAGGGGCTATGGGTGGAGTGCAGAGGGCAGTTGCCTCTCCTGGGGCAGCCCTGAACAGCCCAGCCCAGTGCCAATGAAGGTACAGCCAGCAAAGCCATGCCCAGTAAAGCCATGCCCACTGGAACAAGCCATGCCCAGCAAAGCTACACCCAGAGAAGCAACACCCAATGAAATAACACCCAGTGAAGCCATGCCCAATGTAACCAGGCACAGCCTTCAAAGTCACACCCAACCACCCATCCCATCTCCTCCCAGGCCTAAATGCAGACCCAGGGTCACCAGAACTTCTCACGTTCCAAGAGGAATGTACAATTCAGGTCATTATGTGCCACTTCCCGGTTTTGAGCATTGCTTCAAGTAAGCTGGCCTGCTCTATGACATATAGTTGACACAATAAGCTGCACATGTCAAAGTGAAGTTTGAGAAGCTTTGACCTGTGTGCGCACCCAGGAAATACACCTGGGTCCAGGGAAGCATCCAGCACCGGCACATGCTCCTACCTCTGCCCTCCCTCCTTGCTTCCCCCACCCGGCACCCACGGGGTCCCTGTTGATGGTTGTGTTTTTGAGACTTTATGTAGATGGAATCACTTGGAAATGCCCCTCTGTGACCAGCCTTCTTTCACTCGGCATCATTATTCTGACATGCTACATTGTGTCTCAAAAGTTCGTTCCTTTTTTTGAGTTGTTCTCCATTGGGTGGGCATACCACAATGTGATGGACACTTGGTTTTTCCTAGTTTTTTGCTATTGCAAATAAAGCTGCCACAGACATTCTTACCTGGGTCCCTGTGGGAACAAGCTTCATCTCTTGAGGGAGAATCCCCAGGAATGGTTGGGCTGGTGGCAGGAATGTGTCTGAACTTTAAACACCTGCAGGATTTTTCCAGAGTGGCCACCCAATCTGACATCCCACCAGTAATGAACATCAAATGTTCAAATCATCACACAGGACTTAAGAAGCCTGGCTGTGGGTACAGCCCGGCCCACAGCTACCAGCTTGCCATCTCTGGTCCAGATCCACTCCTTATTTGAGAGATGGGGAGACTGAGGCCCAGAGGGAAAGTGGGACATGCAAAGGTCCTATGGTAGCTGCCAGTTGAGGTGAGGCTGGCCTGGAGCCCAAGCTGGCAGTGCCTCCTCCATGATGGCGACTGACTCAGCCAGGGCACGGCCTGGAAGGGATTGGAGGTGGTGGATGCTGCTCTTGGTGGGGCCATCCCAGGGACACATCAGTCACACCTCTTCCATGTCCACACCCCAGAGCGCTGGCCAGGGAGGCCCACACTCTGGATAGGCTCTCATTGTGCTGAGAAGGAGCACACCCCTGCAGAGGGTCACTGCAGGGGAGGGGCTGGCCCAGGCCAGGACCCTCAAGGTTCAGTGACAAGGTGCTCCTGGCTCCAAGGCACGGCAGGCCCCTCCTGGTGGACACAGGGCACTGACTTGTGGGGAGGCTTTTCCCAGGGACCCCTGGGCTTTGGCTATGCAGGGGATCATGGCAACCTCTTGACGAGGCCCCTGCAGAAGGACATTGGGACCATCTAGACAGCAAGTGTGACCCGCTGACCCGCACGTCTTGCCACAAGTGCTTTTATGGTTGCTTTTCTCTATTCCAGGAGGAAGGGACCCAGGCTTGCTTTATCTTGCCATATCTAGAAAGTCTCCTGAAGTTCCAGTTTGTGTAGAGGATGGAACACATGTTTCAGGGGCCTCCTGGGCCTTGGACCCTTGCCCTATACACTTCACATACCTCCTGCTCCCTCCGCCACCCTCTGTTTTTCAGAAACTTTGCGGGACTTGAGGAAGGAAGATGTCAGAGAGAGCCCACCTGCCCTCCTCCTGCCTCCCATGCTAGACACAAAAACACAAGGGTGGACGTCTGCTGTTCCTGGCTCTGCCGAGCCCCAGAGTCAAGCAGGCGGATGGCCCCAGACTGGGTAATCTTGGACAGGCCAGCTTTGCCTCTCTGGCCTCCCTTGCTCTCTGTTAGACAGGCCAGCCATGACAAGCATTAGTCACTGTGTCTCTGGTCAGCATCCCACTTGGCCTTCTGGGCAGGGGCACTTGGGAGTGGCAGCTCTATCCTGGAGCATGTGGTAAGGTCACTGCCACATGGCCCAGCTGGAGGGCACCCATTGCTGGGTAAAGTTCTCCAGGGCATGAGCACTAAGGCTCACTGCTGCCCGTGAGCATGGAGCCAGCCAGGGAGGAGGCTGGACCCCAGGAGGACTGCAGCTGCCCTGGAAGGCCCTCCCAGGGAGTGAATCCTCCCAGAATGCCCGAGTGGCTACCTCGCCCTCACCCAGCCCTCCCTGGGTCCCATCAGGCAGAGTTTTTTGAACTGAGAGCCTGGAATGGCTCCAGCACCCGCTCTGCAGGCTAAGGGAGGTGCCAGAGACTGATGTGTGTGGTCAGGGCTTCCCATCCTCCCATCAGGACACCTCTCCTTCTTGTATGTGTAGGGGGAGGCCAACATGAGAAATGGGAAGCGTCCAGCGCTGAGGCTATGCATGGGGACCTCTCATCCGGGTTCCAGTGGGGCTCTGGGCGGGGAGCAGTCTCCACCTCCCGCCAGGCCCCTCAGCCTCCCTCTACAGGCTCCTTAACCTTGGGAAGCAGCTCTCCTGGGCACAATCCCTCTGGAAATGCCCACTGGACGTCCAGGGCATTTGAGGGGCTCCCCAGATCTGGGCAGTGTGAGGGAAAGGTATGAAGGAGCCAACATGCAGAACAGGAATCCAGGGTCCCCACCACCATAAACAGTGGGTGGGGAGACGACTGCTCCTCCATAGAGTGTCCACTGACAGGAAGAGTGATGGGTACAGAAAGCCACCATCCTGCAAACACCTTCCTATGGCCAGCTCAGGCAGGACTGGTTCATGATCTAAACTTTGTGGTGGACAGGTGAGGGGGGTCGGGGTGTGTTGCGGGACCTACCACAGTGTCTCCAACTCAATACTAAAAGGACCACGGGCACTTAACCCCGGGGACACAGACACCCTGAACCTGTGGTCAAAGTCAACGCCCTGAGCAACAGACAGGCAGACAGCAGGAATCTCCATCAGCACCACTTCGAAGGCTTACTGCCAAAATGTGGAGCTGGAATTCAGTCACCAGGAAAGATGGGGGGTCCAGTTTAAGAGACAGTGCACAAAATAACTGGGCCATGCTCTTCATAAGTGTTAGTGTCTCACACACACAAAGACTGAGGCATGTCACAGAGTTGGAGATCACAGGGATGTGAGAACTGAATGCATCTGGTGAGGACAGGGTCTTTTGTGGGACAGCAGCGTTTGAGTGCACCTGTGGACTGGGGGCCGGTGTTGTGTCAGTGGTGTTTCCTGGTTTTAATCCTTATGCCTGGAATGCAAAATGCTAACTTTTGGGGACTTAGGGTGTTGTGTACACAGGAACTCTTTCAATTGTTTTTGCCACTTGTTGCAATTCTTAAGTTATTTCAAAATGAAAATTCAAAAAATAATTTTTTCTGTAAAGACAGAGGCTGGCTTGAATATAGCTCACTGAAGCCACAAACTCCTGGGCTCAAGTGATTCTCCTACCTTAGCCTCCCGAGTAGCTAGGGTTACAGGCATATACTAATGTATCCAGCTAATTAATTTTTTAAATTTTCTGTAGAGATGGGGATCTTGCTATGTTGCCCAAGCTGGTCTCAAACTCCCAGCCTCAAGTGATCCTCCCGCCTCAGCATCCCAAAGTGCTGGGATTATAGGTGTGAGCCACTGTACTCAGCAAAAATTATTTTTTTAAAAAAGAGCAAATACAGCACATTAAAAAAAAACTCTTAAAAATCGATGAGAAGACCAGAGTCCCATAGAGAGGAGAGAGAGTGCAGACACACCATGCACCAGAAAGAAAAGCAGCAGGTAAGATAAAACGGGTCAACATTGCCGTTCATTGGAGAAATGCCAACGTAGTCAGTGCCGTGTGGTTAAAGCACCAGGCTGGAGTCTGCTAACAGTGGTGTGGAGCCACTGCAGGGACGCCTCCTTGTGTAGAAGACGTCGACACTGGCACAGCTGATCTGCAGAGCAGATAGGCAACATGTCAAGTCCAAGTTGTGATCCTTCTCTTTCTGACTCATATGTGAGATGACTTCTACCACAAGGTCCCCCCAGTCCATGAACACTGGCCTGTAGGCACCCCCAGGCGACCCAGGACCTCTGGTTCCTGCCCAAAAGAAGCTGATGGCTCCCTCCCAAAGGATGCCCAGGTGGGGCCAACACAGAGTTGCTTTGATCCCTGCATCCAACAGGAACCCCTGATCTTGGAGGTGAAGTCGTGTTTACCCCAACCAAAGCTGTTCCAGATGCCCCTTGCGGCATGGGTTGATCTCTGGCTACCAGTCTCAACTACGACCAGCCTGGGCCCATCTGAAGTGTGGGAGGCAGAGTGAATGCTTCTCTCTGGACCCTCTCCATGCCCTCTCCATCCGGCACTGGGGTTGTGGGGGCCAGCCCAGACGGCCAGCCCCAGCAGGGGTAAAGCAATTTTCTGCCCATGAAGCTCCTACTGGTAACCACGGGACCCAGGAATGATCCATTAAACAACACTGCATATCTCCACCCCGTAGGAGAAGGGGTGGAGCTACTTGAGACCAGAGGGCCTCCAGTAATGGGAAGGAGCTCTCAGGGTGTGGCCCAGCCTCAGGCCGAGCAGGCCCTGGTTTCGAGAACATAGCTGAAGCAGAGCGCTGCTGCCATATGCACCACGAGGTCCCTTCATCCTGGGGAGAACCCCAGCCCCTTCATCCTGAGGAGGACTCTGGCCCCTTCCCCCTGGGAAGGACTATGTCCCCTTTATCTTGGGTAGGACTCTGGCCCCTTCATCGTCGGGAGGACCCTGACCCCATCCCCTTGGGGAGAACCACATACCCTTCATCTTGGGGAGGACCCCTGGGGAGGAGCATAGCCCCTTCATCCTGGGGAGGACCCCAGCCACTTCCGTTGGTGAGGGCCATAACTCCTTCCCCCTGGGGAGGGATTTACCCCCTTCCCCCTGAGGAGGATCACACCCCTTTCTCTTTGGTGAGGACCATGTCTCCTTCCACCTGGGGAGGATCACATCCCTTTCTCCCTGGGGAGAACATGTCCCCTTCTCCCTGGGGAGAATCTCAACCTCTTCCCTTTGGTGAGGACCACATCCCCTTCCTCCTGGTGAGGATCACATCTCCTTCCTCTTGGTGAGAACTATGTTTCATTCCCCCTAGGGGAGATCACAGCCCCTTCCCTTTGGTGAGGACCACGTCTTCTCCCTTTGAGGAGGATCATGTTTCCTTCCTCCTGGGGAGGACCACAGACTCTTCTCTTTGGTGAGGACCACATTCCCTTTCCCCTGGGAAGGACCACAGCCCCTTCCCTCTGGAGAGGACCATGTCCCCTTTCCCCTGGGGAGGACCAAATCTCCTTCTCCCTGGGAGGATAACAACCCCTTCCCTTTGGTGAGGATCACGTTCCCTTCCTCCTGGGGAGGATCACAGCCCCTTCCCCCTGGGGAGGACTACCATCCTGTGCGCCTCTGCTCAGGCCTGTTTCCACAGTCTCTGCCTCACTGCCAGCTGCCCAACCCTTATGAAGCCCAGACATGACTTCCATGCTCTCCCGCCTTGGGAGCAGTGGCCTCGTCTGCCTGTTCACTGAGTCCTCCTAGAGGTCAGTGCTTCCCATTTTGTAGATGAAGAAACAGAGTCATCAGGAGGTGAAGGCAATCCCCAGTGCACACAGCAGAGTAGGGAGAATTTGAACCCAGCCCCAGGGAGGCTATGGTTTGTCCTGTGGAGCAGGAGCTGGGTAAGCTCTAGGCTTCTGGGAATGGCTCTCATGGGGGTCTCCACCCACCGCGGTGGAAGCAGCTGCCCTGGAATCCAAGCCTGGTCCTGGGCAGGTTCAAGCAGCTGCAGGAGTGCAACCACAGGGCAGGTCAGGGGCTCCCTGGGAGGGATCCCCCTCTCTCCATGCCCAGAGGCCATGGCCGAACATTGGCTGCTCGAACCCAGGCCCCAAAGGCCGGCCTTGGAGGCCGAGGGAGGAGCTTGGGCCAGGGAAGTCTGAGTCACGCCCACAGGGATGACCAATCCTGCCCAAAAATCCTGAGCCAGGGCTGGGCCTGCCCTCCTCCAGATGCACCTGCCCAGTGTGTCTGCAGTTCCCAGGGCTGACCCCACGGGCACCTATGGGCTCAGCTGGGGGGGTGTGGGTACTGCCAGGTCTGGTACAGGCATTTCTGTGGCCTCCTGCCCCTGCTTCTCCTGAGGGGTTTGGGCTCTGCCCAGAGCCTTTCCCACATCTGCCTGAGGCCCCTCAGATGCAGGGGTGGTGCACCCCAGGCCCAGGCACCCTACAGTGAGACTCCAGGGAGGGGTTTGGGCCAGCCGGCTCCTCTGTGGCTGCCCATCCCTCCTTGGACACCCCCAGTCCCTGTGTGGCCCTCTCTGCCCAGCTCCCCTCAGCAGCAGGGCCAGGGCCCTCCTGCCATGCCTGGCTCAGAATGCCACCAGCCCCACAGGACCTGCTGGACCCACTGGGGTCCTCAGACATGTGACCCTTGGGGTTCTGCGTGCACTGGAGTTTGAGAAACATCCTTGTGAAGGGTCCATGGGTAAAAGTCACAACAGCAAGTCAGAAAGGACTGGGCCTCTTCAGGGGTCCTCAGTGTCCAAGGACAGACACCTTCACAAAGGTTACCACCCAGAGCTCTGCCTCATGTGGGTGCAGGTGTGGTGGACTCAGGAGTCGTGAACAACCTGGCATGTGGTGGGAGGTGGCGGGTCCACTACCCACCCCACTGATGCCACCAGCTGCTGGATCCCACTTCACCTGCAAGCCTGAAAGCAGAACCGCAGCTTCCCTCTGCTCCTGAGCTGCCACAGGCCCCACCCATAGCACACACAGCCCTGCTGGGCCCTTGGGAGACCCAGGCAAGGAGACAGGGCCAGGTGGGGCAAGGGCCTGGAGCCACCAGACCCTCCTCTCATGGGACCTCCTGGTAGGTCCCCAGCCCCGCCAGGCCTCAGCCTCCACAACCCTCCAAGCCCACGGTGCAGCACTGCCCTCCACCATGTCCTGCCTGTCCTTGGCCTGGCCCGGAGCCTGCCCGCTCCTTCCTGTCTGGGGCTGCCTGCTGAATTATTCACCGGCATTACTAGGGCAGGCCCTGCCGGACGAGGCGGGAGCTCTCCTGGCCCACGGCCATCACGGGCTTTTAGTCATCTCTGGCTGGACACCAAGGTGGCGCTAATGGAGCCTCTTCCCTGCAGCTGGCCCGCCTCTCCCCAGCCCCTTTTACCAGCCCACACCCTCCCTTCAGCTGCTGGTCCTGGGGCTGGGACTCAGGCATGCAGGCTGTTTTGGTAGTACCGCATGGCATCTGCAACCACAGATGCCACCCATGGTGAGCCATGCCGACCCAAGCCCTGTCCCCTCCCCGGTCACCTGTGACCAAGCCTGCTGATGACTTTGCCTTGTTTTCTCCAAAAGTGCTTTCCAGGGGGCCTGGAAAAGGCAATTGAAGCTCTGCTCTGGGGTATGCGTGTGCATGTGTGAGAGGGTGTGTGCTTGGAAGTGCATGTGTGCACATGGGTGCTGCATCATGCCTGCAAGTGTGTGCACCTATGTGTGCATGTGTAAGGTACATGTGGGAGTATGTACATTGTGCACGTGTGTCTGTGTCCATGTGTGCACATGATGAGTGTGCATGCAAGTGTGTCACACAGGCAGTATTTTACATCCAACATAGCCTCTGCCACCCTCAGACTCTCCTGTGCACAGGCACACTGACACACACACAAGTAAGTGAAGGCCACATGAGCACAGGCCACATGATGATGACTGGCGAGCTGCAGCCCTGGGTCAGCCTCTCCTCCTGAGCATGGCTCCAGCCTGTCTTCACATGCTGTCTCCTGGCTGGCTCATCCAGGTGCCCCTCCTTGCACTGGGGATTCCCGCAGACCCTGGGGGCCAGCTTCTACCAGAAAAGGGGCCACACACATCCAGGTCTGTGCCAGCCCTATCTTGCTGGGTCCTGCAGACCCTCAGATGTTAGTGGGCAGCACACAACACCCCAAGTTCAGGCTGGGCTGGAAAAGGAAGCACTGGAGGCTCCCGGTTTGAGGTCCCCAGGATCCTCACCCTGGGGGACAGACATTCCCTGTGGGTGCCGGAAGCTGCCTCAGGAGCTGACCCCTCCTAGATGCATCTGGGGCTGGCAAGGGGTCACTGGTGGACATGCTGCTGAGGGGTCTCCTGGCACACTCAGAGCACCCCACAGAGGCTGGCCTGTGTGCTCGGGACCCTGCACCCAGAGAGATAGCCTGGCTTCTGGGCCAGTCACCATTAGCCCCCGCCCCCCTGCCAAGACTTGGTCTCACCTTGAACAGACATGTCTCAGATCCTGTCTGATCACCAGTGTTTTGTAAAAAGAAACCTGGCTTGGACTTGGACTTTGAAGTCTCCCTCCAGCCTGCGAGTCAGGGTTTCCTTAAACAGCAACCGAGAGGCTCCCACGTCAGGGGATGCCACAGCCTCCCTGCCTCCCAGCCTCCCCGCTGCTGGGCATCTCCCGAGGGCTGCCCTGGGTGGAGCTCAGGGCCAGAGCGGCTCTTCTGTGTGATGCATGGATGCTCCGGGACCCCCAGGTGCTATTCTGGAGTCTCAGGTCCCTGCCATGTCCCAGCCTGGTTGGCCGTTCAGGCGCTCAGTTCCATGTGGTCAATGCTCCCTGACTCAAGGCCTCTCCCCACCCTTGGCTGGCCCTAGGTCATGGCGGCCTCCCTAGGCCAAGCACTCTTAGCTGGTTGGTGTCCACTGTCCACACATCTCTCTCCCTGTTTGTGGCCAAGGAACTCAGGCCCGTCAGGCCTGACCAGCAGTTCCCGAGCCATGCCAGCAGAGGTCCTAGGTTCTAAGGGTCTGGCAGGTGTTTGAGTTGCCAGTGCATGGGGCTGGGGCCACTCGGTTGCCGTGTGGCGGCCTCACAGATGTGGATGCTGTTCACTGATCCTGGCGCTGAGCAAGTCGCCCAGCCACTGCTGCTGTCAACCCCGCACCACCACCAGGGAGTGGAGCAGTTCCCATAAAAGGCCCCAGAAGATGGATTTGATTTGTTTATTCTTATTGGGAAGCCTAACTCCAAAACCCTGGCAGATTTGTAGGAAATTGGTTATTCATGCCCAAAATGCAGCAGTAAATCCTGCCCCACATAAGTCACCGCCTGGGAAGCCGTCCTTGGGTGACTGGGGCGCTTTCTGACTTGGCAGGCTGCTGGTGTGGAACTCCACCTGCGCCATGATTTACAAGTCCACGTTGAGCCCACCTGCCACCTGGGGTCAGCACCTGGAAACAAGCACGGAGCAGGCGCCCAGGGCCAGGGAGCCCCCTGTCGCTCTCCTTGGTGCTGGACAAGAGCCCCGCCGTGCACCCAGATCCACTCCAAGGTCACCTCGGGCAGGGCCCACATCACCGCCAAGGACACCCTTGGCTGGGCTGTGGAGTGTGTGGACTTTGAAGTCTCCCTCCAGCCTGCGAGTCAGGGTTTCCTTAAACAGCAACTGAAAGGCACCCATCAGGGGATGCTGCCACCTCCCTGCCTCCCTGCTGCTGGGCATCTCCCGAGGGCGGGCTTGAGGGCTGCCCTGGGTGGAGCTGGGAGCTCGCCCCCTGGAACCCCTGCCAAGAGAGTCAGGAGTTGGTGGGCGTCCGCCCCCTTGGGCAGCCCTGAGTGTGCAACCCAGCGGGTCATGGTCCCGCGGAGCTGAGCCTGACACCCACATGGTCCCTGCTTACAGCTTGCTTTGTCCCCCCTGCCCCGTGGGGTCTCTTCTGTATGCCCTTCAGGTGGGCCCCAGAAGTAGTTCACCCAGGGAAGTGTGACTCGCTGGGCCACAGTGTGCGGCCTCTGATCTAGGAGAGGCAGAAATAGCCCGGTTGCTCCGGACATTCTCTGGGGATGTTGCGTTTCCAGTATGTTCTACAGTTATCCCTGAGAACTGCCAGCAAGAGGGGGCAGAGCTAGGTCTCCAGGGATCTGTCCTGCAGTGGGGACCTGTCCTGAAGTGGGGTCCTCAGCAGAATTAAGTCCGGATGCCTAGTGTGGTTGCTGCTCACCAGCTCACTTGCTGTCACCTACCTCCCCTCCCTCTCTGGCTGGGTTGCCTCCTGCATAGGCCACATGCCCCAAACTCTCATCCAGGTCTGCTTAGGGGACCCTGAAGGGGGACATCCATGTGGCCCACTCACAGCAGCCTTGGCACCCAGCCTCAGGCCAGCTGTGAAGGTGACATCACCATGCTCTTCTGGTCCTTGCCACTGCCCTCTGGCGCCGTGGCCCCTGAGGTGTCATTGGCCATGCCTGCCCTGGGCTGGCCCCTCCATCCTGTGTGAAGATGGCTGACATGGCTCTTTCTGGAGCATTGCCCCAGGACACGTGGCCCCACCAGATGCTCTGCTGGTCTCCCAGGGTCCCAGCACAGGAGGCCAGCGGAGGCTTGGGTAAAAGAGCCATGGCTCTTGCAAGGGCTCACCAGGAGCCCTTGTTTCCACCAACTCCCACTCCCATCCCCTGGAGTCTGTGCGGGGTCCCTGTGGGCAAGGGCTCCCCAGCAGCTGCCAGTTTGTCAAAGGTGGGCTTGATGTGCCAGGGACGTCGGCTCCTCCTGGGCCCGGCAGTGTGTAGGCCCCAAGCTGGTGTCCACCCCCATCCCGGGACACAGATCCAAAGTCCTGGACAGGGGTTTGCATTTCCAGAGCCCACAGGGAGTAATGCGTGTGCTGCCTTCTCCAAGGGTACTGCAGAGCTGCTAGGCACAGGGTGGCAAGCTCCCAGACCCCACGAGCTGGTCGCCTCTTGGCCAGGTGTGGGCTTGGCTGAGCTGTGGTCACTGGAGCCTGGTGTTACTGAGTGGTGTGCTGACACTCCAACACGCCGCCATGGGAAAACTGAGGCCCAGTAGGATAAGCAACCTGTCCAGGCTGCACCTGGAAGTGCCAGGCCCAGTCCAGACCCTCCACACTCCCCCGCATGTGCCTGGCTGAGCTGCCTGAGGAGCAGCGGCCATGGCAGGCTCTGCAGGAGGCTCCCATGGTAAGGGCCACATCCACACTGCACCAAAGTCACTCACAACCAGCTCCAATGGGACGGTCCCCTGGTCGGCATGGACGGCCAACCACTTGCAGGGTGTATGTGATGTGTCCTCATAGGGTGTGTCGTGTGTGCTGTGCGTGCTCTTGTGTTTGCGTGTGTGCAATTTGAGGGTATATTTGCGGGGTGTGTAGTGTGGTGTGTGTGTTTGTGAGGGGGTTGTGTATACGTGTGTATGTGTGAGTGTGCAATGTGAGGAGGTATGTGTGTCGTGTGCCATGTGTGTGGTATGTGCCGTGTGGTGGGTGTATCTGTGGGTGTGTGTATATTTGTGAGTGTTTATGATTGTTTGAGGGTGTGTGCAGTATGCAGCATGCATTTGTGAGAGTGTGTGTAGTATGCGGTGTCTGTGGGGTATATCTGTGAGTGTTTATGAGTGCATAGTATGAGGGGTATGGGCTTGTGTGTAGTGCGTGATGAGTGTTTGTGGGATGTATGTCATGTGGATATCTATGAGGGATGTACTATTGTGTTGATGAATGTGCAATGTGAAGGGTATGTGTGTTTGTGTGGTGTGTGTTTGTGGGGTGTGTGTTTGTGTATATCTGTGAGGGGTGTGTGCACATTTGTGGGTGTGTATGTGATCTGTAACATGTGTGTGTTTGCTTGTGCTGTGCCACTGGAGGAATGTGTGTGACTTCATGAATATGGCTTGTGTGGGGGTGGGGGTGTGTTTGTGGGTGTGTGTGTACTGTGGAGATGTCACTCTTATTCCATGGTCCAGACTCACCTCACACACCCCCTTGTTCCAAAGCTCAGTGGACATGGAGTAAACAGATGACCCCACAGTGTGGGTGGGCCCCGGCACCGCAACTAGGTCTTGAGAGCCAGGATGGAGGTTTCCAGAAGAAGAAAGGATTCTCCTCCAGACAACAGCACAGAAACCCGCCTGGTGTCCAGCCTGCTGCCTCTGGACTTAGGACCCAACCCAGCAGCGTCACTGCAGTATGCCGCCCGCCCACCTACCTACTAAAGGCCCAGCCCACACTCGTGGGAGCTAGTTCCTCATGATAAATATCTCTCTGTCTCTAGGCATATTGGATGCATAGATGGATGGATAGAGAGGGAGAGAGGGAGGGAAGGAGGGAAGGAGGGAGGAAGGGAGGAAGATGGAGATGGAGAGATAGAGAGATGGAGAAAGGCCCATAGAGATAGGTAATTAGAGGTAGATGGAGAGATGGCTAAAAAGAGAGAAAAAGAGATGATAGAAACAGATATATAGAGAGATAGAGAGAGAGAGAAAAGCAGATAGAGGTAGATGGATAGATGGATCGAAATAGACGAAAGATAGGAAGGACAGATAGATGAATGGTGGACAGATCACAGATGAACAGACAGCAGATGACTGGGTGACAGGCGATAGACAAATGGGTGATGGACTGATAAAAAGGGAGTAGTTAGACAGAGATCTGCAGGCTCTTTTCTCTGGGACCCTGGCTGACATGGAGACCCAAGGCTGGCTCCAGCTTTCCAGAGCTCAGTGTCCCCAGGTCCCTCAGGGCCAGGAAGTTTGTCTTGGGTTCAGGGAGGAGACTCCACAGGGCCGGGAGGAGCCCAAGTCATTGCATCTCACCCATCCTCAGAGGCGGGCACACGGATGCTGGGGAGGCCCTGCCTTGCTCAAGGTCACAGCTTAGCCCAGTGAGCAGGCCCCAGGTCCACACAGCCCCCTCTCCAGGCCCGCCAGGTGTCCCCAGAGTCCTACACTTCCCGACCTTCTCTCTGCTCTGCACCCCATGGACTTGTCCTTCAAGGCCCTCTCCTGTCCATCCCTCTGTGAGGAACCTTCAGCGGGAGATGCAGGGCTCCCTCAGCCTGAAAACTGCAAAAGGTGCAGGCAGGAGCAAGCAGGAGGGGCGGAGGTGGGAGGGGGGGTCCACTATTGAGTCAGCTTTACTGTATCCACTTACTTCCTGCAGGAGGTCTGGGGGCTAATAGCCAGACCAGGGAGGTGACATCTGGTCTCCCACCCCAAGCCCAAGTTCTTGGGGGAACATGTTCTGGAACATGTCTGTGGGTCTGTGGAATGCTCACAGATCACATCTATGCTGGCAGCAGGCTCTGGGAGACCCTGACGGGCTCATGAGCAGCCTTGATGTGGAGCAGACTGGGCTCCGGTGAGAGCTACTGTGCCCTTGAGGTTCCTGCTAGGCCTTCGGAGGCTCTAGAACCCAGGGTACTAGAGCACGGTGCACGGCCTGATTTCCCACCAGGGTCTGCGCCCCCTCTCCCAAATCTGCTTTCCAAACGGCCTGGATAAAAGCAACCCTCGCAGCCCACTGACATGCCGACTGCAGAGAAACGCGAGACGAGCCCCAACCCGGCCTCCTCACTCCCAGAACAGCCACCCTGTAGGTCCTCTGAGGCCTCCAATACAGTGTCACAGTCAAGCCCGCATGGTGCTACTCATGTTTTAGAGGGAGCCACCTGCCGCATCCACAGGCGCCTCCCGCACACATACCTGCCGCAAACTCTGCAGCTGCCGCACTGCCCTGCATGGCTGTGCCAGCCTCACTCACATGGCCCCCACCGTCACTGCAGGAGGGGCACCATGTCCAGGCAGGGATGGCATGCCACATGGAGAAGGCGGCTGCCCTGGACGGCAGGGCCTCAGCAGTGTGGGTGTCCACAGGTCTCAGGGTCGGGGGCCACACAGAGTTCCCGAGGTCAGCCACCCATTTGGCCCCTGCAAGGAGCTGAGCACCCATCGTTCCTCCCCAGAGCCCATGATGATGTCTTTTCTATCCCACTTGGTGGAGGTCACTTGCTCAGGGTCACTCAGGAGGGGTGGCAGGGCCAGCACCTCTGCTCCTACCTGCCTCCATGCCTGTCTGAATCCCAGTCCTATCAGCTACTGGGGTCCCTAACCCCACCCCGTTCCACAGCCAACCCACCTGCCATGCCCCCACTCCCAGCAAGGTTGATGCACCCCAAGGGGAGGTGCTGCTTTGAGGCACTGAGCCTCCCACCTGCGGCGCCCATGGTGTGAGTAGGTGTAAGGTTGCCAGGAGGGGATCCACTGGCCTGGATAAACCCGCACCACTTGCAGTCCTTCCCCAGGGAGGGCAGCCCGGACCTGGCTCTGCACCATCCCTCACTGGTGGGCCTGGCAAATGTGACCCCTCCATGCTGATGGCACCTGCTCAGGGACTGGCTTCCTGGAAACCTTGCCAAGGCTGAGCTGAGAGTAGCCCCAGGGAAAAGCCACTCTTCCCTAAGTGAGCTGAGTCCTCAGAGAGCCTACTTCTCCAGAACTTCAGTCATGGCACAAAGACTGGAGGCCTTGAGTAGCCCGGGGACCTTGCTGAGATGCCCAGGATATGCTTTCTGGGAGCGAGAGGCCTCATCCTTGGGTGAGTTGTCAGAACAGAATAAAAGCACATTCCAAGGGCTTTTGTTCTTCATGCCCAGCTCAGGACCAAGTCACACCGTCCCAGAGGAGCCGTGAAGGTCGAGGACACGGTGTGTGCAGGTAGGTGGGGGCCTGAGTGTGCCAAAGAGTGCTGGGGGAAGGGCCTGCAGGTGCCCAGCCAGTGGCAGGCTCCAGAGACTCAGGAGAAAGAAACATCTAGAAGCTCTCATTACACAGAGAGAAAGAGAGAGATAGAGACAGAGATGAGAGAGAGGCAGAGACAGAGACAGAGACATAGAGAGAGAGAGAGAGGCAAAAACAGAGAGAGACAAAGACAAAGAGAGGCAGAAACACAGAGACAGAGACAGAGAGAAGCAGAAACAGAGAGAGACAGAGAGATGGAGACAGAGATGGAGAGAGACAGAGGCAGAGAGACAAAGACAGAGAGAGACAGAGGCAGAGAGACAGAGGGATAGAGACAGAGGCAGAGAGTCAGAGACAGAGAGACAAAGAGAGATGGAGAGAGACAGATCCAGAGAGAGACAGAGGGACAGAGATGAAGAGAGAAACAGAGACAGAGAGATAGAAAGACATAGACAGACAGAGGCAGAAAGAGACAGAGAGAGACAGAGATGGAGACAGACCAGAGACAGGGACAGAGAGACAAAGACAGACATAGAGAGACAGACACAAAAAGATAAAGAGCGACAGAGATACAGAGTCAGAGACAGACAGAAAAAGACAGACAGAGATAGAGATACACATAGGGAGAGACAGAGCCAGAGACGGAAAAAGACAGAGAGAAACAAAGACACACAGAGAGGTAGGGAGACAGAGAGGGACAAGGACAGGGAGCAGGAGGAAGGGGTCGGGAAGAGAGCTGGGTTGCAGGAGTAGTGCTGGAGGGGGCATCTGGTCGCTCCACTGCCAGAGTACCTGGTGGCCAGGTGCTCTGCCTCTGGAATTTTCTGCCTACATTTGAAGCCCAGTTTAGCTGTTTCCTGCTTATGTGACATTGGGAGCCACGTGACCTGCCTGAGTCTCTATTTCCTGCTCTGTAAAGTGGGACTGATACCAATGACCTGCTCAGAAAGGTCATCATGGATGGGATGCCACATGTGGGAGACTCTGGGCCATGGAACCATGATGCTTGCTGTCCCCCAGGAACCCCCTTCTGCTGTGTTGTCACGGCAGGAGGGGCTGAGGATGGGTTGCCACCATGGGGGTCTTTGCCGATTTGTCTGAAGCTCACCTCTGGACTCCAACCTCCAGTCCCTGTGGGGACCCCTTGGGACTGACACACACCTGTCACCAAGAGGCACTCCAGAGACCCTACAGAGCTGGATTGGGAGAGATGTTTCTAGGTTCTCAGAAATGATGAATCCTCCTCAACCTGAGAGCAGAGGCCCCACTGACTCCCAAGGACTTGAAATACCTCTGGCCAACGGTGGGCCTGAGGCCTCCCAGGTGTGGAACCCTCGAGCCCAAGAGGCCTCAGCTGCTGCCCAGGCTGGGGTGGAGGCAATGCTTGGCATCACAGCCATTTCTAGAATTTCTCCCAGCACTTTCCAAGGAAAGAAATGAGCAAACCCTGGGGGCAACAAGAGCCACTCCTCCCAAGGGCGCTTCTACCCACCTGCTCTGAGTTCTCTGCAGGTGATAGGATGACTGTGCCCACCCTCAGACGACAAAGCCCATAGCCTCTGAGAGGCTCACATCCCTGCTCTGAGCCACCCCCATCAGCAGCACAGAGTTGTCCAGTGCCCTGACACCACGGGTCACCTCTGCAGACTGATGCCTGACTGTCCTGTGGCCTCAGATTACTTCCTGGACACACATGGTGAGGACCTGTGTTGTGATGCCACATGCATCACCCTGGGCCTGATGGACCTGGCACTGGCCCCAGCCTGGTTGCCCCTTGCCACCCATGGGTGCATTGCCTGCCCACCCTGAGTGGCCCCTTCCTTGATGAGGAAGGGTTCCTTGATGAAGATAGGACAATGCTGCTTCCCAGGAGGATGCAGCCACACTGGTAATTATTAGCATGTCATTATCAATTATTAACATAGCAATACAATTAATACAACACTGCATTAATACTTCATGTCAAGCCCCAGGCTGCAGAGGGCATCTTGAAGGTTTGGCAGCCATGTTCAGACCAGGGAGCCCGAGTGGCCGCAGTCTCTGGGTGGACATCTGCATTCCCAGATGTGCCCAGGATCCACTACAAGTGAGCACTTTTGTTAGTCACGGAGGCTGGTGACATCTGTCGTCATCTGGCCAGAAGCTCAGTTTCATGGACTCGGGGACACAGGGGGACAACCTGCCTGACCTCTGGCCTGAGTCGGGATTCCAGGAAGCCTGTAGGGCTGGGGTGCACCCAAGGGCGTCCCCGCACCACCTCAGTTCTGTCACCAGCCCAGGGCTCACCCAGAAGCCGGGAGACAGTGTGCCAGGGAGCTGTCCACAAGCTGGTCCTGACCATGCGCTCAGCTGCTGCCGCCTGCAGCTGTTGAGTAGAAATGCCGTGCCCATAGCTGGGCGAATGGGGCTGTGTCTCCGGGGATGTTACTACTGCTGAGAAAGTAAGTGACGTACCCAGGGTCACTGGGTCTGGCTCAGTCTCTTCCCAAGCCAAGGGCCCCTTTGCGCAGGGTGGGAGGGGCATCCCATTGGGGGTGATGACAGCTGGCATATCAATGAAGTTGCCGCTTCTGTTACTGTGCGGTTGTTATGACAGACAGGATTGATCAGAAATTATACCACATTAAAAGCTGACATGACTTTTATTGAGAGTAGCCAGACGACCAGGATTGGGCTGACTGGGGGTGCTGGGGGAGACACTGAGCAGGTCTGAGGACCCGTAAGGTGAGGCAGGTCCAGGTCTCTAAGCCACAGGGAGAAAGAGACAATGGCCCCAGGCACATATAGGAGACCGTGACCACTTTTCCAGTTGTAGGAGGACAATGCCCCTGAGGCATCCCCAGGGGAGGATACTCAAGACCCCAGTTCCCAGACTCCCCACCCACGATACCCCACACCACGCTGGGTGCGACAGCGGCCAGCCTCTGCCCAGGTCACATGCCTGGGTGACGAGTGTTGATCCCTGACAAATGCATGGACCTGCTTGACTCTCCCGTGAGGAGGTGAATACAGGCTTGGGGTCACCAAGGACTTCCCCAAGGCCCCACAGCAGGTCTGTGCTGAGCCCCAGTGCACATGGCCCCCACTAAGGGCGTGGCAGGGGCCTCAGCGCCATCCCAGACTCTCGGGCTATCTTCCACACACACCAGGAAAGGCTGTCTCCACATTAGAACAGTTTCCAGGAAGAACCCGATCAGGTGTAGCTCCCACCTGCTGAGCCCCATCGGCCCCCGGCAGCTCTCACCTCCCATACTGGAGCCATGCAGACAGAGTCCTACGTGCACATGTGTAGTGAGCGAGGGCAGTGACAGGGCCCTGAAGCCTGAGCTCATCCCGGGCCCGGGCTCCGCCTGGGCAGTCCCTCAACAGAAGGCACTCACTGTCCATGTCCGGTGGCAAATGGTGAATGAGGACACAGAGAATGCATCCTTGGACATGCCCTCTGGGTTTTGTTCCAGGGATTAAAACAAGGCTCCAGGGGCTGCTGGGCTTTGCCACGCAAGTGCCACGGCTACCTGTCCCCAGGCTGCTGCTCTGCTCCCCGGAGGATGCCGCTACAGCCGTCAGAGGACGGTGTTCCTGCATGTGCAGGCATGTGAAAGAAACCAAAGCCAACGATGAGGAGTTTCTAGAAACCACAACTCGGCTCATTCATTTGGTCGCTGATTTGGAACTTTAATGCTTGACGGGGCACTTAGCAAAAAGGAAGGAGCCACATGTACACTGTCACCAGCAGAGCCACTCTGCAGCATCACCAGCCTTGCACTCAGAGGTACACCTGCTCTAAGAGTGATGCTGTCCATGTGCTGGTACAGGAGAAGCCAGACCCCCCACCCAGAGGGTCCCTCATGAGTGGGTGTGGCCCACCCTGCCCCCGGCCTGTCTGTGGGGAGGGATGAGTGTGGCCGGTGCTGTGGGTGACTCTACAAGCCCCATTATGGAAACAGCATTTCTAGGAAATCACGTTTGTTGTTCACCAACCTCCCCAAGTGTGAATTGGCACTCGGTACCTGGCTATCTCCCAACGGCTTACGGTGAAGCCTGTGAGTGGGATGGAGACATACCCATCCAGGTGTGGGCGCTTCACGGGCCCATCCCATGCTTCTACCCACCTCTTCGGGAAGAGCCAGGTGGCCACATACCTGCCCCACGTCACACCTGGGGTCAGTCTCCACTGAGTGCCCTGTGTCCTTTCAGGGGTCTCTCTCACTGCATATGCAACACCATCCTGGGAAACATATGAAAAACTACTATGCAGAAGTCAGACCATAGCCAGAAGTCTACCCATGCAGAAGTCAGACCATAACATGTGTGAAAACCTGCCATGCAGAGGTCAGACCACGGCTCCCACCAACACAAAAAACAATACCGTCAGAAGATAGACCACAGAAGATAGGTGTGAACCTAGCTTGGCTTCAGTACCAAGGAGAACAGTGAGTCGTGGCTGCTGTCAGGACCCACCAGCTTTAGCAGCAAAATCCCACTTCTCAGCCAAGAGCTGAGTTCTCCCAGAGAAGCCCCGCTGGGGCATGCTGCTTGCCCAGCCTCTGTGGGCAGCCTCAGCCACATCTGTCCTGGTCTCGCTTGTGCGAGGTCTACAAAACTCTGCTTCTTGTTCCTAGTGTAGCAGTCACACAGTTCTGTTTTTACTATTCTTAGAAATAAAGTAAGGTCAAAGCCCAGTAGAGCAGTCCACCACCCACTGCCGTACCAGGATGGCCCACAGGTGGCAGGTGGCACCCAGTGGCACTGGCAACTCACAGGTACCCAAAGCCACTGCTGGTGTTGGATGGCTTCTGTTCTGCCTGCCCTGTGTCCCTCTTTTTGGTAACAGGCCCCTGATGTTTCTCTGGAGAACCCAGGTGGTTCTGATGGGTGGCCTCTCCCCACCTCAAGCAGGCACGCAACCAAGGCCTGGCCAGTAATGTCCACCCTGGGACCCGTGCTGGGTTTCTTAAAGTGAATATTCTCTCACACCTCTCTCCTGTCTCTCTGTGTGTGTGTCTCTCCCTCTCCCTCTCCCTTTCTCTGTCTCTCTCCTCTGTCTCTCTCTGTCTGTGAGTCTCTCCCCCTCTGTCTCTGTCCCTCTCTCTCTCTGTCTCTCACTCCGTCTCTCTCTGTCTCTGTGTGTGTCTCTTTTCCTCCCTTTCTCTGTCTTTCTCCATTTCTCTCTCTCTCTGTCTCTCTGTGTATGTGTTTTTCTCTCCCTCCTCTCTCTCTCTCTCTCTTCCTTTCTCCCTGTGTGTGTGTGTGTGTGTGTCTATGTCTCTGCCTTCCTCTCTCTGTCTATCTCTGTGTATGTATCTCTCGCTCCTTCCCTCTGAGTGTTGTAAAGTTCCAGATCACGAGTGTGACAGTTGTGACATGGGTCATGGGTGTATACGTTTTTAAAACTCCGCAAACTGCACACTTATACAATGTGCCTTGTGTTACATGTGAATTATACAACAACCAGGATGACTTTATGAGAACACAGAAGACTTGGGAGCCAACCTGATGAGATGCCCCCAGCCGAGAATGGGCAATCTGAGCTCCAGAAACAACCATTGCAACGATGGAGACCTGCCATCTGCTTAAACCCCTAAGCTCATCATATACAGAATTTTTCCAATGGAAAGCAGTTGCTGTTGATGAACCAAACAGGTTATAATCCAGGTGGACATCTCAGGTCATCCTTCTGAGAAGTCTGCTAACCTGACCTTCCCACTGCCAGCACCACCTTCACAAGACAGGTCCTTTCCTCGGTTCCACCTGGCAGAGGAGAGGGTGCCAAGGCCCAGAGGAGGTCACCTGCTCCTCGGATGCATTCTCCTATAGTGTAGACCTCTGGGGATGACATCACATTTACCGCAAGATCCAGTAGCCAGTCTCTGCCCAGGCAGTCGCTTCCTACAGACGTGAGCTTGTGTGAGGGAATGTGCACATATGACTTTGTGTGGGCTCATGCATGTGCATGTGATCACGTGTTCATGTATGTGCACATGTGAGTGAATTGTGCACATGTGAGTGTGTGCATATGTGCATTTGTGTGGTGTGCTGTGTGCACATGTGAAGCCATATGTGTTTTGCATATATGTGCCTATGTGCCTGCATTGTGAAAATGTGCACGTTCATGTGTGTGCAAGTGTGTAGGTGTCCATTGTGTGTGTATGTGTATACATATATCTGTGTGTCTGTGTGTGCATTGTGCATATGTGAGAATGTGCACGTGTGCATTGCATATGTATATGTGAGGAAGTGTGTGCCTCTGTGAGTGACAGAGCCTGTGTGTATACTGTGCTTGTGCAGGTGAGTCTGTGTGTGCCATGGGCGTGTACAGGTGTGCATTTCCTCAGCTACAAGCCTGGGAATTGGGACAAAGCTGGAGGAGCAGTGGTGACAGGAGCAGCACATGAAGATGCAGCCGGTACGTGCGAGGACCATCATCATTTGAAGCCTCTAACTGGAGGAACCCCCAGGGCAGACGGCACATCTTTGTGGGACGAGCCTAGCAGCCACAGGTCCTGGTGCTCGGGCACTGGCACTGCTGGAGACCTTGGTTGTGGGTCCTACCCAGGGAGACCTCACCAGCACCGCCTGCCCCATGCTAGGGAGGACAGGTCGAGTGTCCCACCACGTCCTTCATGCCAAAGTTCTTGTGTCATCAAATAAAGTTTCCTTCAAATGAACAAGTTCCTTTTCTTTACTAAAATGTGAGTAGCAGATAGTTCAGGGGCTGACCTTCAGGAAAGAGACCCTCAGGGCAGAAGCCAGGACACAATTTCCATCCTGGAGCTGGCCCATCCCAGGCAGCTGGGATCCCAGCATCAGAAGTAGGCAGGGTGGGGTCTCTATCTTGGCTCGGGACCCAGGATGACACCACACCCACCCAAGTTGTCCACAGGCCCTGGGGAGGGTGGAAGCCATGCCTACTGGAAGCAGCAGAAGCAGGAATTCCAAGTCCTTGGTTGGACACGGGGCGTTTTCCTTCTCCTCCAAGAGTTTCCGAGGCTTCTGGGGTCACAGGTAGCCCCCTAGACTTGGGCACCATGTCGCCCATTCTGCTGGTATGCTGCCTCCTGCAGTATTCTCACCCATTGCGCCTCTCCTGCTTCCTCCACAAGGACACCTGGGGCCCATCCCCAGCCAGGCATGCAGGGAGCAAGACTGGACCCCGACAAGAGACTACTGCCCAGTATACAGTTCCCCTGTGCCACAGGTTGCATCCCTGAGTCACCTGGGAATGCCAGACAGCAGAGCCGAGGAGGGACAGGACGCTGGAGAACACTTGTCAACAGGACCAAGGAGGGACAGGGCACTGGGGACACCAGTCAGCAGGGCCAAGAAGGGACAGGGCACTGGGACAGGAGATGGGCAGGCCCCAAGCGAGCTGCCAATGAGAGGGAAGCAGGATCCCTGCAGAGCAGAGGGGCCGAGGGAGGCAGGGCTGGGGGCCACCAGGTGCAGCAGAAAGCCTCAGGGGACCTCCCAGTGTCACCAACTCTCAGGACTTAGGTTGAGGTCCCCTTGCTTGCTGCAAAGGGCCAGCCAAGACAAGGAGGATACCAGGGAAGGCGGCTTCATTAATCATGAGTGACTTCAGCCAGAGAGATGGGAGCCCAACTTCAAATCTGTCCCCTTTCCCCACTGAGGTTAGGGGCTATGGAGCCAGGAAGGAAACCAGGAGGGACAAGGAAGAGGGGTCGGTCACTGGGCAGAAGGTGGCAGCGTAAGAGGTCCAGCTCTCACTGCAACCAATGCAGGAAGACAGGAGTTGAAGAGCTGGGAGGTGAGGGGGCGCAGTCACCAGGCAGCAGGTGTGAGCAAGTCTCCCGTTTCAGTTCCAGGAAGCTGGACTGGTGTTTGCAGGGAGGCTGGTGTCCGCA
This sequence comes from Cephalopachus bancanus, assembly GCA_027257055.1. Taxonomy (NCBI): domain Eukaryota; kingdom Metazoa; phylum Chordata; class Mammalia; order Primates; family Tarsiidae; genus Cephalopachus; species Cephalopachus bancanus. Next base: position 4,279,901 of record JAPVLO010000007.1, read on the forward strand.
GGGAGGCAGCTCAGGTCTTCATCCTCATCCTAAGTTCTTGGGAAAGTCAGGATGCTTTTGGTGAGGCCAGAGGACCCCATATGCATTGGGACCAGAGCTCAGCCAGCAGCATTTGAGGCGGCAGTGAAGTCGCTTGTGCTGGTCGTCGGTGGTGGGTTCTTGCCTCCTGGACCCCTGGACCATGGCAGAAAGCAGAAAGACTGCTCCTGCCACAAAGGCTCCCAGCTGAAGAGGCATTCTCACAGCCTTGTGGAGAGGGGAAAAACCTGCCAGGAAAAACTGTGAGGAAGCGCCTAGCCTCACGGGCCCTGGGGGGTAAGGGTCCTCGGCTTTTCCTTTGCTCCTGTAGTCAGCAAGATTTCCCTTTGGAACAGGCGAGGCATACATGGAGACCTGCCCACACACCTCCAACCTCCACATTTGGGACACTGCAGACATAGCTTAGGGGAGGGGGAGCATCCCCTGGCCCACAGAGGCCCACAGGGACCCTCGAGGGCAATGGCTGTGAGAGCACAGAGGAGAGAGGTCTACAGTTGCAGGACCTGGGGCTTCTGGGAGGTGTCCCCTGGAGGAGGGGGAGTGAGGGGGAGGGGGCATGAGCAAGGGGCACACAGGATGGGAGGTGTCCAGAAGCACAGGGTACTAGGGGCTGGCAGGCTTGGGAGCTAGGTCAGCACGGTTTCTTCACAGAACTCACCACACACGCTGCAGAGATCAGGTTCCCAGGCCCCTGCCCCGGAGGGTCTAACTCAAGCAGGGATAGAGTCTGGAATCTGCATTCTTTTTTTTAGAAAGCAGGATTTATTGAGAGGCCAGAAAAGCTTCCACAGTGTGAGGGGTTGCCCTGGAATCTGCATTCTAATGAGATCCTGGGACCCAAGACCCAGGGCATAAGGGCACAGTTCAGCTGCACTGTCACAGGACTGCCACCTTGCATCTGGAGGGGACAGACACCACCCAGGCACCAGATGCTCACACCTCGTCTTGGTCACCAAGCCTGCCATGTTCACGGCTCCGTCCAGCCCATATCCCCACACCGGGGAGCACAAAGCCCCCTCCACACCGGGCCCTTTCTCCTGCCCCCCTCAAGATGCTCATGTCCCCCACACAGCTGCAGGTTCCAAAGGCAGTGGCCCAGGAGGGTCCCAAACTCAGCCCAGCCAAGTGCAGCCCAGGGCGGCTCATTCCTGCACAAAAGACACAGCCTTGGGCCACAACTCACATCCCAGCCACCTGGCTGTGTGAAGCTGATGAGCTCCTCACCCTCTCTGATAACCAGGCTCTCAGTGCAGGTCCACCTGACCAGACACCAGTGTGCACGTCGACCCTGGGGGTGCAGGAATCTGGGCTGTGGTCCCCGGGGTAAGCCTGGGTCCCATCCCTGGCTCCACTCCCAGACTCCAGGAGGTGGCCCTAGCCAGCGAGGCCCCTGTTCCCACAGGGGACCTGCTCCAGAGATGACCACCTGCTGGGACCAAGTCCATCCAGCCTGAGCTTGGGGTGAGTGGAGAGACACCCAATCATAGAGGCCCCGCCCCACCACAGAGGCCCCTCCTCATTTCCTTGTCCATCTGTGGGCGGGCTCCCCATACCCATTCCCATCATGAATGTGGGGGGGGATGTACTGCGGGCAGGAGGTTTCCCTGGAGGCCTCCATCCGCCCCTTCAGCCAACAGCTCTTGGAGGCACTTACTGTATACCCGGCTCTGAGCACTCACTGTGCACCTGGCTCTCAGCACTTGCTGTGTCCCTGGCTCTGAGCAACCTGTGGATTATTTATCCTCTTAATCCAGCCTGGAGGTGGCAGCTGTGCCCTTGGGCTGAACCCCACCTGCCACCTGTTTCTGTGTACCCAGACACTAAGAATAGTGTTCACATTTTTTAACGAGTGGGAGGAAAATATTGAAAGAAAATTTGTAGCCGTGAAAATCCCACAGAATTCAAAGCCCAGTAGGGTGTTTCCAGAACCCCCGGGCTATTGTCTTGTGTTGCCTATGGGTGCTTACTGGGCACAGCTGGTGGCCTGTTGCCCACTGCCAGTCCCCTGCCGCCTGCCCGTCCCGCAGGGCCTCCCAGGCCAGCATTCTTGCTAATCCCCATCACATCTGGGCACCTTGTGACCACAAGTGTGGGCTGCCCTGGTGGTTAAAGTGGACATGGTCGCCGTGGAGATGGCCAGGCCTGCACAGTGGCCTTGCTGGGGACCCCACAGAGACACGGTGTGTGGGCCAGGAACTGGCACTGCCCCCCACACAGTGACCCTGGACTCGAGTCTGTGTATGGATGGGCACAGGAGATAATCTCAGCCTCCTCTCATCCTTTAACTACAGGGGAGAACAGAGGCCAAGGACAGGGGCCTCAACACTGGGCCGGCTGGGGATAGATTCTGGCCTGGGCCCGGGGCTGCTTTCATCCTAGGCTTCCCTCCGGGTCTGAAGCCTGCCAGTGTCCTGAGGCCCTGCCTGCGGAGCAGGATGCCCTGGCCTTGCCATCACCATTGGCGGGTGTCAGCAGGAGACAAATGGGTTGCCAGGGCATGGGTGAGGAGGGTCCAGGCGGGCAGAGCAGGTCAGAGTGAGCTGGTGTCCCCATTCACGCCAGTGCGCTGTCGGACATGAGCCACAGGCTCACACTGGAAGGGACCTGTGGTTTCACTTCCCTGGCAACACCGGTCCCTATTCTTGGCAAACATTTGCACAAAAGTCTCCCAGAAGTATGGATGTGGATGCCTCACCCAGGTGACACATTTCACACAAGACAGGGAACTGCTCCACCCCAGCCCTTGCAGGGGGGTGGAGAAGGCGGAGCTTCCCCCTCCCCACCCTCCCCCTTCCCCTACCAGCTCCCAGTAAATGGGTCTCCAAAGTACTCCCTCCAGGAGAGAACCAATCTCCCCCATGGACCCATGTCGCCTGCACGGAACCCCATGGGGAACAGTGCACCAAATGGCTCAGAGTTGGTGGGTTTGGGGTCAACCAGAAAGTTGTCAACCAAGGGACAGCCCTGCACAGGCTGCTTGCTGCCCGCTGGGAAGGGGCTCAGGGACAGAAGTCCCCAGAGGCTCCAGGGAGCCAGCTCCTCCCTAGGACCCCAGAGGGGCTGCTGTCCTTCCCTTCACTCCCAGATGTGTGAATGGGGCTGAGAGCATGACCCTCCCACGAGGCCATGAGACCCATCAGAAGCAGAACTCAGCAGAGCCACACACTTGAGTCCCAGGTCCTCAGACCCTCCTGGTGCCTAAGGAGGGGGCCACCTGCCCTGCCCCCAACCTCAGGGTGAGCCCTGCGGCCTCCAGCCTCTTGGCCACTCCCACTGTTGGGAACACTGCGTGAAGAGGAAGGTTCATACCACCCTGGGGTTAGCTGCCCCCTCCCCCCACAAACGAAAGTCCTCAAGGACAGGTGGGAGTAAGGAGTGTGCCCTGAGCCCACACCCCAGGGCTGGAGGAGCCATGTCTGGGGCCTGTCCTCTGTGCTGTTGGGAGGGAGGAGTGTCTGTCCCCACCATTCACTTCTCCCCTCTACCCACCCTCCCAGGCTTCTGACCCCAGGTCTCGTTTGCCCTGGGGTTGACACTGGTCTCTGTCTCTTCCTCTCTGGGGGGACGTTGGGGCCCTTCCTGGCAGGTCCTGGAGTCCTGTTCCAGGCAGGTGGGCTGCCCTGCAGGAGCAGAAGTGGCCCACCGACTTTAGGTCTGCTGGCCTTCAGCCCCTCCTGGCCTCCCTGAGCCAGGGTCCACCCAGGAAGGGGTATGTTGGGGGGTCTCTCTTGCCAATTCTGTCATGGCTGCCCAGTCTGGGGCCTGCCCTGAGAATCTCCACTCCCTGCAGACGTGGTCGTGCACGGGTGGGCAGGGTCCTGTTCAGTGGTCCCTCATAGGGGTCTCCCTGCCAGCACTGTACCCCAAAATGTCATCTGGAGAAAAACTCCACCAGGTGCGACCCCACCAGGTTCCAACCCCACTGGCCCTGACGACTCATCCTGCCCCAACCTCACCAAGCCCGACCCCACCGGCCCTGACGGTATATGCCCTGGCCCCACCAGGCCCAACCCACCAGGCTTAAACCAACCAGGCTCCTACCCTACCTGCCCCAACCCCACGTGTCCCAAGCCCACCAGGCTTAACCTCACCAGGCCCTAACCCCATCAGGACTGACTCCAGGACACGTTTTCAAGCAGAGCTCTAGTATGAAAAATGAACATTTATTTTAATGGTTACCAGCAAGGAAGATGGGGTGGGAGCAGCCGCAGTTCTGTCAGCACCGCGACCCACAGTCAGGGGCATCCCGGCTCCTCAGTGACCAGTCTACACTGGGATCACGGGAAGGGTCTCGAGTTCCGTTTCGAGGTCGTCCAAGGCCCAGGCCAGGCTCGGGGCTGTGCTGACGTGGAGCTGACTGTGGCCCTGCTGGCCTCTCCCCTGGCCTTCTGCCAGGTTCTCGCCGTGGCAGCTGAGTCCTCCCGCCGGGTCCTCCCGCTGGGCACGGTGCGATCAATGCACAGCTACAGCTGGTTGAAGGGGACCAAATCCATTGAACAGTTGATTTGGTTCCATTTTACCAGCTTTAGCAAAGCATTCGGTCCCAGGTCCGAGGAGGCAGCAACGTCAACGAGGAAGCTGGGCCACAGGCCGGCGTCCGGAAATAGGTGGGCCGTGGTCAGGTCTCAGCCCTTTGCCCTGCTTCCCTGAGACCCCCATCCCCCGCTGAGGCACCACAAGGATCTTCGAGGACTGGTGGGAATGACCACATACACCCCGAACACACATGCACCCAGACATGCACGGGCACACACACATCCAGACACACACGGGCACATGTGCACCCAAACACAGAAGGGCACACATGCACCCAGACACACATGGGCACACACACCCAGACACACACAGGCACATGGACACCCAGACATGAATGGGCATGCACACACACACACACACACACACACACACACACACACACGGGAACACAGGCACCAAGACACACATGGGCAGGCACACACACACACCCAGACATGCACGGGAACACATGCACGCAGACACGCATGGGCACACACACACCCAAATATGAATGGGCACACTCACAACCAGGCACACACAGGCACACTGGTACCCAGAAATGCACAAGCACACATGCACGCAGACACACATAGGCACACATGCACCCAGACACACAGGGCACACATACACCCAGACATGGATGGGCACACACACATCCAGACACACACAGGCACATGCACACCCAGACACGCATGGGTACACATGCACCCAACACAGATGGGCACACACACACACAGACACACATGGGCACACTCATATCCAGACACACACAGGCACAAACACACCCAGACACACACAGGCACACACACATCCAGACACGAATGGGCACACATGAACCTGAACATGCATGGGCACACATGCACCCAAACATGGATGGGCATACACACACACACACAGGAACACAGACACCCAGACATGCACAGGCACCTAGACACACATGGGCACACATACATAGAGACACACATGGGAATACAGATACCCAGACACACATGGGCACACACACAGACATGCATGGAAACACATGCATGCAGACATGCATGGGCACACACACACCAAGGCACAAATGAGTACACTTGTACCCAGGCACACATGCACTCAGACATGCACAGGTACACTCACACCCAGACACACATGGGCACACACGCACCCAGACATACGGGTGTACACACACCCAGACACACATGGGCATGCACACATCAGCTCACACTCACGATGCCCTCACTCCCCTAGAGCTCTCTTCCAAATGTTTAGGGAGGGACAAGGACGCCAGGCGATCTCCAGGCCCTGGGGTTGACACCCGCTGCCTCCTGCCTCTCACCCACTCCTGATCCGTGGACATGCCCAGCTTGGGGACAGGGGACATCCTATGGACATGGACATCCCTTGAGGAGCACAGGCCATCCTGGCAGCATGGGTGACCCTCATCCTCACTGGGTGGCAAAGTGGGGACTCATGCTTGGGCTGGTTCTCTGGTCTCTCTGTCCCCCTCCTCCTGCTGCAGGGACAGATGTGGGCCCCTCTGGCCATGGGGTTGGCCAGCCCAGCGCCACACCCACCCTCTAGGACCCCAGGACGGTGCAGCGAACAAACCCCCAGTCTCTGTCACTCCTACCCCAATGCAGAATTCAGTGTCTGCAGCACCTTCCCTGACTGTCCCACCTACCCCCTCCATCCAGAAAGATTTGCACTGAGCCAAATGGCCGCCTCCAGGAAGTCCACCTGGAGCCACAAGGGCTGGACCAGCTTCTCAGCCTTGTATCTCATGATGAGGACAGAGAGGCATCTAGGCCACCATCCTCGCACTCTGTAAAACTTCTCCCCTCCTTATTCCAGGAGCCCAGAGGGTACAGGGCCAACCCCAAGGTCCCAGAGTCAGTCCTACCATGAGGGCAGCATGAAGACCTCACAGCCCACTAATCACCACTGTCAATATCCCTAATAGAGCGGAAGATGTGACAAGCAATAGAATTAGCTCACATCGAATCTAGCACAGAGCCCTCAACCACCATGGCAGGACCAGGAAGGACACCGTGGATGCTGTTGCCCTCAGATGTGTCACTCCCAAATCTGGCCTCAGGGCAGCACCCACACGCCCAGCACTGACTTGGGGCAGCCCCATCTTGGGGCACCCATCCACTCCCTGACTATCATGTCAGGCTAGGGACTGGCCAGGGGACTGGCCACACCAGGGAGCATAGTGGACAGCTTGGGCATTTCACCCACCGGACTCCAGAGCACCTGGACAGGCTGCAAAACCCACCAGGATGTGGCCACATGTGGCCTTGGACGAGGTGTTGACTTGTGATGACTTCGGCGGAGTGCTGTAAACAGCGAGCACACAGAGACCCCAGGCTCCAGGTCAGCCCTGAGTGCTGAGGCTGGCATCTCCTCCCAGGCACCCGCCTGTAGGTAGAGGCCCCAGGGCACCAGCAGTGGGTTGCCAGCCTCTCACGTTCCCATGTCTAGGTGTGGTTCCCTGTCACTGTTTGTCAAGGGACTGATCGATACCCTTGCTTGCAAAAGTGAAGGATGAACCCCACAGACCCTGGTGCCTTCCTGAGTCTGTGTTTGGTGGATATTCTGAGATATCCTGCAACCCCTTCTCACTCAGCCCCCTGAGGTCTCACTCAGCCCCCTGAGGCTCCCAAACCTTGTATTTCTTGTTTCTTTTTTTAAAAGGCCAAAAAGCTGACATTCACGAGACCCAGACTCCCACAATGGCCCAAATGCTAGTTGGAGCTCGTCCCCACCCTAGGACCCCAACCTCAGGTTGCGGCGCCTGTGCTCCCCCCACACTCATGCCATGCCACAGCCCCGAGTTATCCTCCTCCTGCCTTCCAGGCCGTTGAGTCCCTTGCAGCCCCTCGCCATATCACCTACCCACCTGCCTGGGTCCTTGGAGCTTTGGGGCAGGGAGAGAGCAGCCTTGCCAGGCCCGCCCAAGGCCAGCTCCCTCCACAGTCTCTACGTCCAGGTAACGCCTGCCAGAAGGTCACACACCAGGGAGGGGCTCCTGGCTGCCCCCCTACGTGTCCTAGGCCTGGTGCCAAGCCTCACGGGGAGGCAGCCCGAGCATTTCTGGAGAATTCACCATTTGCCAGGACAGCAGACCAGATTGGGGTCTGGGCGCAGACTCCCTGGGAAACCCACCCTGAATACTTCTCTTCACCGGGTGCTAAAGGAAGCAAGGCTGCAGCCCCTACCACGTGTGCATTTTACGAACCACACAATTAAATAGGTTTTAAAACATCTGCTGATGGAGTCACCCCGCCAGGGAAGTACACTCAGCATTTTCAGGCAGCCACTGATACTAGACGCTGAAAACAGCAGCCCCGTTAAAATCAATAGAAAATTAGAGGCTATGAAAATGCAATATGTGTCCAATTAGTTATAATTGGAGCAAACAGTGACGGGGATACAGACCCAGGCAGGGAGTGTGTGCTGGGCCCCATCAGCTGCTGAGGCTCTGGGCCTCGGGGAGGCCTGACCGGATGACAACACTTGGGGAGCAGGAGGGCTCCCAGGCCAGGGCCACCTGCCACCCCATCCAGGAAGCCCACCCGCATTTGATAGGGGTCCCTAGTCCCCATGCTGCCCCTGGAGAGGAAGGAGATGATGGAAGCCAGGAGCCACCCCTAAACTGGGTACACACTCGCTGGGACCCGCCCCCAGCTGTCCCTGGTTAGACCTGCGGCGGAACAGAGAGTGACCTTGGGCACCACATACCAAGCTGGAGGTCCCGGACGAATTCCTTGGCCTTTCTGGGCCTTAGTTTCTCCACGTGGGAAGTGCGAGTGGCAAACGTGGATTTGGTGACAGGTGTGTGAGCATCAGCCCCATGAGGCCCTGTCCCAGCTTGGTGGGGGGGCTCCTGGTCACCTGTCCCTCAAGGGACACAGGGGCCACGCCTCACCTATCCTGCATCCACAACCTCGGCCTGGGACCTTGGGGAATGGCTGCCACTCTGGGCAGAAGCCACATAGGCATCCCAAGGGGGAGGCATCATATGCCCCAGCACAGTGGACAATACGGTCAGCGTCCTTCATAAAGATGTGGCACCGGACAGCTATTCAAGGACAAGCAGTACCCAATCACTGCCCGGGAGTCCACAGAGCACACCCCAGGGCTCCCCAACAGCCACTACAGAGACCCAGGGGACAGAGGCGAGGTGGTCCCCTCCCCTCCAGCCCCAGTCGTACCCCACAGGTGGGTAGCCCCTCCCCCCACCCCAGAGGACACCATGTACTCCTATCTGGATGGTTCTTGGGTTCCTTACTATGAGACTTTTAAAATTTAAACGTCAATAACCTAATATTTCTCCACGCAGCAGCAGTACCTATCAGCTCTCAGATTCCCCATGAAATTAATTTTTAATTCCTGATTTTGGTTAATTATTAAAATAGCAAAGAATGAGGGTTAACTGAGTGAATGGGAGCAGTCCAGGAGGGGCTCTCTGTTGGAGCCAGGAGGGTCCCTGGTGGGGGCGAAAGGAGCTCGACCCACAGCTTCCCCTCACCAGTGGTGCTGACAGAGCCCAGCACCCAGCCAGACCGGCTGGCCCAAGTCCATAACTTTTCTATTCAAAAAAGAAGCGTCTTACTTCTCAACACTGATAAAAGTTTAATTTGGAAGTGCCCAGGTTTTTAATAAACTTGTCAACAAAAGAGCAGGGCAAATTGATGGGCCCTTCCTAGAGATAAATTTTGCCTCAAATAGGCCCAAAGAGCAGGGCAGGGCGCAAGCAAGGAGGGCAGGTGGGAGCTGCAGGATTGTTGTGCAGCTCTTTGCAGAAATGGAAGATGGATTTTGGTGCTTATTATCTAAGGATGGGACTGGGGAAAATGCTGGTTTAATGTGAAGGAAGAAGGCTGCTTGGCTGGGACCTGGCTCCCAGAGCCCTGAGCTCCAGAGGGGAGTGGCTACCGGGGCAAGTCATGGCCATGTATCCCAGGAGAGGGAGAAGCCGGGGGCACCACCAGCCCCTGTGGAGTCCCTGCTGTGGTGGGTGGCACCTGGCTCCCCATCCACCCACAGAAGTGGACCCTGGCCGCAGATCAGATAGAGGGATGGTCGGACATAGCCACCATAGGTCTTAGAGCACCATGGAAGGCCCTGGCTCCACACACAGATGGTGCATGTCGGTCTCTGACTTCTGCCAAAGAAATCTCTGCCTACATTCAGCCCCCCCACCCCTGCTAAGTGAAGCTGCCCAGTACTCGGAGACGTCCCTGGGAAGTGTCACCAGCTATCCCCAGCTGGGCATGGCACTCTGTCCAAGAGGCACAGGGGAGCCCATCCCTGCCCTCACTGCAGGGCGTCTGCACCACAGGCCTCGGGAGGTGTTAGAGTCACTTCTTGAGCGAAAGGTGGAGGGACAGCAAGTTCCCCTGGGAAGAAGCCCAGCAAACTGCTGTTTCACTAGCAGCAAAGCTCAGAGCAGTTGCAGCCAGTGCAGGAGGGAGGGGCCAGGGCAGATGAGGAGGCATCGGAAGGGAGGGGGCGGCAGGGGACACAGGCGATGCCCTCCACCTGCTGCACCCCGCCCGCGTCCCTCCTGGGCTGGGATTCTTGCCCATCTTTGCTCCCTCAGTGGGCGGAGACCCTGCCATGCCCTTGGAGGAGTTGTCAGGAAGCCACCGGGCCTCTCCTGGACTTACCCTGGAAAGGGGCAGGTGAGGGGGAAACACAGGGACGAAGCTCAAGGCCTCATCTGCCACTGTCACCCCACAATTGCTGGTCTCCAGGGTCGAGGGGTGCTCCCAGCTCGGCCAAGTCATCTGCGTGCAGCCTTTCCAGCAAGACAGCTGAGTACGTGGGCTATTTATACTGCCGTGGCAGGCGGCAGGGGAGACTTGCGGTCCCGGTGCCATATCTGGGCATGACTGGGGACACACAGGCCTGCCAGGGCCACAAGGTCTTGCAAGGCGCATGTGTGCTGGATATGTGTCCTGGGTGTCCTTCTACCTCGAAAAGTCCCCATGGCCTCCTGGGACAGGTTCTGGGGACAGCTGCCGTGTCCCCTCCCTGCTGTTAAAAATACTCCGGGTCACAGTCCCAATCGTTCCAGGACTGTCCTCCATGCCTGCTTGCGTCCACACATGCGTGCACACACGTCTGCCTCCGACCCCACTGAGGAGTCGCTTGACCCCACAGGGAGTAGACATCAGACACTCCACCATCAGGTCTTCTGGGTAGCCACCTCCTGGCCAGAGGACAGCCAGTGACCTCTCGCTCAGCAATCCTGCAGGGGGCTTCTCTCTCGCACCCTCTCCCTGGGGTGGCATGGAAGGCCCAGGAGGTCTGGCGTGCCCAGTACCTCTGCCCTCAGCATCATGAGCACTCACACCCCATCAGGCCGCCTGCCTAGCACAGGGAGCAGACCCAGCTGGGACTCAGCTGTGCCTCTGGGGTGACAGTGCAGCAGGAAGGCAGCCCTGAGTCCCTCTGCCTGAGGAGCCGGCTGTGGGGCTGCTAGCGGTGGCCCTTGAGTCCTGCCCTTGAGATGCGCCCGCATGCCGCCTGCAGTGCACTGCAGCAGCCTGGCAGCAGCTGCAGCAGCCTACACTGCTCCCCTCGTTGCAGTCACCCCTCCCAGCAGGGGACACGCCTCCCGGGGTCACGGCTGGCTGGAAGCTTACACTAAGGGCAGCTCTCACCGGGCACCCATGGTGTCCTGGAGGGCCTGCTGCACCCCACACCCTGGCCGTCTCCAGAACTCAGGAAGAAGCAGACCACATGAGCTACCATAGCCATTCACAGGACCTGTTCCTTCCCAAAAATCATGCCAGCCTCTTCCCAGGTGTGACACGCCTGGGACGCCAGGCCAGAGGCTGCCAGGGGACCGAGGACAGAGGGCCAGGCCAGGGTCCCTCAGAAAGCAGCGAGCTCTGGTCCCCAAACCTCTCTTGCTGGGGCCCACGGCCCCCACACCTAGACACCCTGAGGTCAGTGCCCTGCCCGGGGTGTCAAAGGCGGATGCGGAGCTGCAGGGAGCACAGAGGCCTCTGCAGTCAGACGTGCATGGCGGGGCTGAGTCAGCACAAGCTGTACGACACGGGTCACTCTTTATGCTAAAGTGGGGGCAACCACAAAATTGCACCAGCCCCGCCTACCCGCCCAGCTGGCCGTGCCCTGACCCCAAGTTGCTCAGGGTACCCAGGGGCTCCGTTGTAATTTAGGGCATTTTGGGGGGAAATTTGCAATTCAAGCGTGGCTCATGTTGATTGACTCAGGCTGCGGCAGCTAAAACGTCCGTCCTGAGGGTCAGTCTTATCATGCCTAATAGCAGTTTATTCTTCGATGCAACATTTTTCACTTGAGGTCAACAGTTTTAAGGGAGAGTGCTGGTGCACCCCTCACCAAGACTCACCAGGCCCGCACCCTCTCTTAAGTACTCAAGCCATAAAATGCTTGATTGCACCTGACAAGTGCACCATTAGGCCTGAAGTGCCAGGCCACCCCCTCTTCAGAAGGGGGTCCCACAAATTACTTGGCAACTCAGCTACAAAAACAGAAGATAACCCATGGCGACACGCATGTGTGCAGAGCAGCGGGTCGTCCCTTCCCACATGCCGCCCGTCCTCCCCACCAGCCCTGAAGCCACAGCTGGTGTCACGCACGGGTGGGGAATTCACTGGGAGCGTGGCTGGATTTTGTGAGCCACAGAAGAGAAAAATGTAACAAATCCGGTCTCCTGAATTTATGAGCTCCGCAATTCCCAGAGCACCTGCTTCTGCCAGCAGGACCCTGGGCCCTGTACAATCGCTGTGGGGCAAACGTTTCTGAGTTCTGGGAAACCCACGTGGTGTCGTCATCTGCTCTGGAGACTCAGAGACGGGCACTGATACTTCCTCACAGCTGCAAGAGTCTGCCTGTGTCCCCAAGTGGCCAGGCAAGTCCCGAGGGGGCAGGATATCCCCTCTGACCCCTGCCCATCCATGCCAGGCTCCTCTCTCCAAGAGTCCCCAGCCCCCATGACAGCATGTCTGGGGCAACGCCGGGTCCTGGCAAAGCCCCTGTGTGCAAGGGGCAGTCAGCGAGTGTCTGCGCTCCCCTGCCCACCCTCCCTTCCTTCAAATGGAAAGGCGCAGAGACCCCACGGAAGAGACTCCTGGTGTGCCCACACCCCACACCAACTTGGGGCTCCCTTCCCACTGCTCCCCTGGAAAGCCAACACACAGGAGACTCCAAGACACAGTCCCCCAAGTCCCCAGGAAAGCAGCAGAAGCTGTGGGGAGGGCAGTGGGTCACACGTGCAGGGAGCTGGGCCGGGCTTCCACGGGGAGGTGTGTGAGCGATACTCATTTTTAATTCAGCAGATCTAGAGACTGGAGGTGATTTATAACCGGGTAGGCCACGGCTCTCTCCCTGTGAACTCTCCAGTTTTACTGCTCAGTCAAACCTAATTCCAAAACACTAATGCTTTTATTTAAACACCACATCCTGCAATAAAGCTTTAATGTACGACAGCACATCTGGGGGAGAAAGCGGTATGTCTGCGGCGGCCGCCAACTAGGTGGCCCCACACCCGCTACTTCCTACCCTGTGGCCGGAGCTGGAAGCCAGTAAGGTAGAGATGACCTTCTAGAGACATCGAGCACTGACCCTCAGGGCCCAGCGAGAAGGGAAGACTTTGCCCAAGGTCACCACTGGCTCCCTCCTGCTATGACCAGGTAGAGCCAAGGTCACGAGAAGCAGCTGCTTCCAGGAAGAAGATGCTATGACCAGGACCCCCATCCTGCCCAAGCCTTCTTGCCCCTCAGCTCCAGTCAACTTTGAGACCCCTAGGGCAGAGGGAACCACCATGAGTTCCTTTGTCCAGCGCCCTGGGATAGCCCAGTGGCTCGGGTGACCTGGCTAACCCCAGAACCAAGGCTCCTGGCCACTGCAGGGGGGGCCTGCCTACCTGCCCTCCCGTGGCCTTCCTGCCAAAACTCAAGCCTCAAGGGCTGAGGTGACACACACTCAGGAAAAGAGTCCTGAGGCCTGCAGGGTGCCTGGGCCTCACCCCAAGCAGCACATGTCCTCATCCTGAGACCCAGAAAGGAAGTCCCTCCCACAGTGCCCAGCCCCTGCCAGCCCCCACAGCCCAATGCCCTTCCTCTGGCCAGGAAGGACCAGCACTGTGGAAAAGGGCTTCACAGACTGGACCCAGAGCCTGGGACCCCGGACCCCAGCTCTTTCTCCCTATGGAGACCCTGTTGGCAGTACTGCAGGCAGGACTCGGCCCCAGCGGGTGTGGGAAGAGACTGTGGGTCACACTTGGCTTCTGCCAAAAGCTCACCTGCCTTCATAGAAATGCCTTCCAGGTTGGGGCCAGCAGGACAGAGAGATGGGGTGGGGCTGGGGGGTGGGGAGTTAGGGGCTGGGGAAAACTTGGCAGAACAAACAGCTTCCCAGCCCTGGCATGGGCCATGGGCTCGGGGCGGGACAGGCCCAGCCCCCTGGATCCTCTCCAGGGTGGCCTTGGGCAGAGTAGGCGGACCTAGGGCGCAGGACCCTGCCCAGCTGAGGGCTCCATGTGGGGGCTGCAGGCTCCCGGCCCCGCCTCCTCAAGATCTGTGTGGTGTCCCTAGAAGGCCCCTCACTTGCTGCCACGTCCCTCCCCAACACCGACACCTGTCTCTCGGATCTGCTCTTTCCTGTGTCCCTGAGCAGTCTGCCCGGCCACACGCGGCCCTTCCAGCTGATGCCTCTTCTAGGGTGGCTACAAGTGTAGCCTGAGCTAAGGCCTCCAAGCCCCCTCCCCCAGTCCCTCCTGGCCCCTGGCCGGACCCTACACCCGCCAAGGCCCGCTGAGGCTCTGCCGCAGTCAGCACGCTGAATATTTAATGTCTGATGAGCACTTCCACCTGCTGACACAGGCAAAGTGACAGAACAATGCCGGCAGGGACGTGGCTGTCCACCGCCGCCCAGGCAGCCTGCCACTGGCCTCGCCCCAGCCCGGCTGCCGGATTGTCTGCTGGGCCCCCATGGCCCCCGCGGTACGGCCCGCGCCTGGTCTGGTGAGTGAGTTCCGACCTGAGATACATACTTCTTTACATTCCATAGCTCAGCAGGTCCATATGGGATATAAAGAAGTATGTCGCCCAAGCAGGCTGGTCACGAGCATCGCACCCCGGAGCCATTGGCATGCAGCTGACCCCACGCAGGGACAGATGGGGCAGTGTGGAGGCAGGGCGGCTCCCACCTGACACCCACCCCTGGAGCCCTCCCTGCAAAGGGCACCCTCTCCTCCACCAGGACTGGCGTCTTGTCTCCACGGCCCCCGGCTCCTTCTGATCTGGGCGCCCTCTCCTCCATGTCTCTGTCTCTCTGTCTCTCTCTCTCTCTCTCTCTCTCACACACACACACGCACAAACACACACGCATGCACAAACACACACACATATGGTCCACAGAGGCTCAAGTATCCCATCCCTGCCCCAACAACTGCTGGGTCTTACATGTACTGTCCACCTCCAAACTTCCAGAGATGGCGCCCGAGTCTTGGCCAGCACTGTTCCTGTCCACTGGGGGCCCTAGCCCAGCCAGGCCCAGAGAGTGCTGAGTGGCGAGACAGACTTTGGGAAGTGGTCCTGACCCGTGGCCAGCGGGGCCCGGCAGCCACTCCTTCTCCCAGGAGCTGGACAACTCGTTCTTTGAAGCCAGACGAGCACTCCAGACAGAGGCAGTGCCCGGAGACCCGAGGGGGGACGGGGGCCTTACCTGGGCAGCTGGTGGCTTCCTGGGCAGGTCCCTGGTGAAGGCTACCTTCCTGCGAGTGGTCTCAGCGCCTCTCTCTTTGGAGATGTGAGCGAGAAATACAGGCATTGGAGGACTCCAGGTCCCCAAGAATGGCCGGGAGCTCCTGGGAGACGGCCCATAGGTGCAGCGCCTGCACCACGGCCTGAAGCGGAAGTCCAGTGGGTGAGGAAGCTTCTCTCCTCCATGCTCCTCCTCTGGCTTTCTCCTCCCTCCCTCTCTTCTTCACTATCTCCCCACTCCACGCCTGAGCCGTCCTTGACCTGCCGGGCAACAAGGCCCACCTGAAGTCATTGTTGCACAGAGCGGGTGGCTCATGCGGGCACCAGGGTCAGCGGGCACCACTGCCCACCCCGCGTCTTTGCCATGTGCTCCCAGACAGCAGGTCTCTCACCTGGCTCTTTGTGACCGGCCGCCCAGCCTCCAGCAGCCCCTGATCAATACCAATTTACAGTCAAATGCTGGGGGCCGCCTTTCTGTTAATGAATTTCCCGGTGCGCACCAGCCTCTAATGAACCCGTTAAAGAGGGTTTAAGTAAACTTAGCAAGCGGCAAACTAAGCACTTTGGAATACTTAATTGTATCGATATGCTTTTCAACACATTTAAAATTTCCCCGTGAGCAGGGAAATAGAGGATCCCTCCTTCTCTGTCAATTTCCACCAGCATCTGGGAAGCCAGAGTCTGAAAATATGGGGAGGCTGAAGGAAGCCAATGGGACCTCAAGGTTAGGTGCCCACTGGCAGGAAAGGAGGCCATCCCAGCCTGCTGGGAAGAGGAAGAGGATGAGGACAAGGAGGATGAGGAGGAGGACAAGGAGGAGGACCACAGGGATCTGGAGACCTCACTGCTGCCCAGGATGAGGCTGGCAGGTGAGGTGATGGGACTTGGAAGGGGTGACTTTGTAGGAGCCTGCAGGGACAGAGTCAGGGGAGGCACTGGCTGTAGGCGGAGGCCAAGTGCAAACAGAGGGTTTGCCTGGCTGTGCCCTGGGCCTGGCAGAGCACTAACCCTGGCATGGGCCAGAGGGTGGCCCAGGACCCGCAAGGACTTCCTGTTCCCCTTCAGCAAGACAAGGTCCAACTGACCCCTTGCTTCCCCCACAGACAGTGGCCTGCCTAAGAGGGGACAGCCCAGAGTTCACTGCACTCCCCCCCCCACCCGGCAGTGCATATCTCCGCAGAACCTGCAGTGTGGGAGGCCACCAGCCCCTCTCTCAGGTCCCCATGGGGGCTGCAGCCGGGCATGACCAGGCCAGAGTCCCACAGGGGCTGTGCTCAGGGCCCAGGAGGCACCTCTCTGGAGCAGAGCGCCTGGCAAGGGGCGCGGAAGCTCACGGCCCGTTTCCATGTGGATGCTGTGATTTATCATGTTCATGCAGCCAAGGATAAAAAAAGGGCAGCCGCGCCACAGCCAAGCTCCCAACTTCGCAGGTCCTAGGGGTTCGCTGCCCTGCCGTGCTGCCCAGAGACCTCCATACCTCAGGCTCTGGAGTTGGGGAGAAGGCCTCCCTGATTTCCCCGCCCCTGGATAAATGAGATCCCAGGGCTGGGAAACTCCCTCCCCCTGCTCAGTCATCCACATGGATGGGGTCTGTGGGTCAGGGGGAGGTTGGGGGCCCGAGGCCAGAGGTGTCACCCCAGACCCTGCCAAAGAGAGAGCTTCTGCCTGTCCACGAATGAATCACAGCCACTTCGCAAAAAGTTTCCCATCTGGAAAGAAAAAAGGCACCAGCCACCTCCAAGCAGACCCCATGAAGGACTTTGCCCCGGGCCCCCAGCCCCACCAGTGGTGAGACCACGTGGAGGTCGTGCTCCCTGCGGACACAAACAGGCAGCCCATTGGCACAGGGAGCCCACCGGACTGCTCTTCCCAAAGCCCCCTAGTCTCCGCCCAAGTGCGCCCCCCACCCCACCCCCATGAACGCCTCCGACCCTGCTGGCCTGACGGCTGCAGAAGCCCAGAGTCCCAGCGTCCCAACCCGGGGCAGCTGTGCGCCTGCCCGCTCCGGGAGCCCCTGCCCCCACCAGCACCTCAGTGGTCGATGCCGCAAGTTCCAAGGTAAGTTGAGACACGCTCCGGCTGCAGCTGCGGGGCTTTGTTGCAGGGGACTCTTCCCCAGGCCCCCAGCCCCCACCCGGCCGGCGGCTGCGCTCTCACAAAATGCCCGCATGTCAAAGTTCGAGCCTCCCAGCGGGACGCGCCCTCCCGGCCCTGCCGGCTGCTGGCGCTGCAGTTTTCCGAATGTGGACGATGCCGCGAGCCCAGAGAAAACTCCACGGCACCCCCACCGGAGCCACGCGGCCGGTGCCCACGGCCCCCCCTCGCCGGCGGGCACACCCCCACCGCGGCGCCCCGCAAGTTTGCAGGGGCCGTCCCGGCGGCGGCAGCGGGCTGAGCGGGACTCACCGCGGAGCCGCGGCGCCCCTCGGGCCGGGCTGGTGGCGGCGGCGGCGGCGGCGGGCGCAGGGTCGCGGCTCCCCGGGAGATGCTGCAGCAGCGGCCGCGCCAGCCACCTCCTCCCCGAGCCAAACGCGAATGCAGGGGTGGGGGCAGGCCGGAGCTCCGATGCGTCGCGCTTGGGGTGGGGGGGCAGAGAGAGAAAGAAGACACCAGGCACCCCCTCTCCACACCCCTACCCTTCCCCCAGCCCTCCTGCAGCAGCGCAGACTTAGCGGGAGGGAGATCTTGGGAGAGAGAGAGGAGAGAGGCAGAGGGCGGAGGGAGGAGGCGCCGATGCGGAGTTCGGGAGAGGCAGACCGCGCACCTGGAGCCCGGCCTCCTCTGCAGGAAGCTCCCGCGCCCCGCGGGGTCGGCCCGAGGGGGAGAAGGTAGAGGTCAGGGCAGAACAAAAGGGAAGGTCCCGCGGGTGTGCACGCGCGCCCGGGCGCCCAGCCGACTCGGAGCAGGCGGGCGGGGGAGGGGAGGGAGGCCCGACCGAGGGCCGGAGCGGGCGTGGGGCCCCCCTCGGATCCGCCGGCCTCACCTTTGCCGTTCTTATATACCCGGCCAAGCATCCCAAACACGCGGCCTGGCCAAGTGGCCCCCTCGGGCTGTGCTCCCTGACCATATTTAGTCAAGCAGGGGAAAAAATAGCCCGTCAGCTGGGCTGCGGCTGGCCGGGCCACCAGGAACGGGTGGGAGCCCCGCGCCATTGACGGCGGTCCTGGGCTGGTCGGTGGCCTGCCCCCACGCCCCTCCCCAGCAGGCCTCCCACCGGCTGTCCCTGCCCAGCAATCCCCCCGCTATTTTTAGCCCAGACCAGGACAGAGGCGCCTCTGCAGAAGCCGGGTAGCTGCCTCCAAGGCCATGCCAGCCGGTTCCTGGGGGTGCCCTGGGGAGACCTGGCAGTTCCCAGGGTTCAAGGCCAAGGGAGTGGCCACTGCTTCCAGCTGCTCTTGGCCTCCAGTGGACTGAGCCCACCCAAGCCACCAGGGACCCCCACAAGGTCACCCCGAGGCTTTGCCCTTTTTCCAGTATTGGGATGGGATCAGGTGGTGACCAGGCCGCCTTGGCTTCCAGAGGCTCCCAAGCCAACCCTAAGTCTTGTCACCTTGGACAGCAGACAGGGCCCATCCGCTGGCCACCCCCGCCAAGCCCTGCCCCCAGGGGCATGTGTGAAGAGGGGACCCTACGTCCCCAGCGAAGTTCCACTCAGAATCACTCCCCCACCCACCCTGTCCTGGGCTCATGCCTGAATTATGTAACAGACGTGTGGCTGGGATGGGGCCCGGCAGGGATCTGTCCTCGCAGGGCCTGGACTCGGAGTCCGGAAGCCTGAGACTGGCGGACTGTCCCCACAAGCTGTGTGATTCAGGGCAGGTCTTCCTGTCTCCCTGGGGATCCCAGAGGACCAGGGAACCATGGAGTGGAGTGACAGGTCAGAGGACCCACTCGCTGAAGGAGGAACAGAGCCCATGTGGGGGAACAGTTAGCTTTGCAATCTTTCAAGTCCTGTCCACAGTGTAGATGGGGGCGGGGAGGGCCTTCCTGCTGCTTCAGAAAGCATCTCATGACTGGTCTCTGCCGCCCACACTTAGAAAGGTATCACCCTGGGGTCCTGGTCAGTTGCGGGCACAGGAACAGGAGACTGTGTGGCTCAGAACAAGCTCGACTGACCCAATCCAGGGGACTCCTGTGAGGAGACCACATCCACCCCAGACTGCCCCCAGAGTCGAGGTGGGGTCACTCTTCTCAGCTCCCCTTCCCACATATCATCCTGAGGCGACACCCCAGGGAGGAAGGGATGGAGCCCTCCCCATTGGTCACCATGAAGGCTGGTGGCCGCTCTGGCTGATGACCAGCCGAGAAGAGCAGGGAGTGCAGAGGAGGACCCCCAGCACCCAGTCCGAGCTACAGGGACTTCTTGAGAGAGAGACAGGCTCCCTCCAGCCCTGAAGTCCCAGCTGAGGGTCCCACGTCTGGCCATGAGGAAGGCCAGAAGTCTTCCCGCCTCTCCCAGGCCCGAGTGCTTTTCTGGAAGCCAAGCAGTCTTTTGTCTCCCTGCTGACTGTGGGGAGCATCTGAAGTCCCCAAGAGGCCCTGTCCCTGCCCCTCCCCTTCTTCCATCCTTCCCCTCCAGCAGCCAGAGGCCTCCCAGTCGCTGGAACTCCTGCTGGGCTGCAGGTGGGGTCAGGGGTGCAGGAAGCCACCATCAGGGAAGCTGGGAGTGTGACATGGCCTGTCCTCGGGGTGGCCCAAGCAGAGGATGTGGATGCTCCGTGACTGGGGGGAGCAGGTGCTGCCGTCAGTCACCCATTAGTCACCCTCCCCTGGCATCCCTGTACCCACAGACAGGGGGAGGGACACAGGGAGAAGGACTGGTGTGGGTGGCCCGTCTCCATGGGTCCCAGGGTCCCTGACTTGAAACCAGTGGACAGAGCTCTCCTTCTGTCCATCGCTGCACCATCATGGTGGTAACAGCCCAGGCCACCACAGGTTCCAGAAGCTTCTATGTGGAGTGTCTGCCGGGCTGCGAGTATCCCTAACAGGAGGTGTTTTGTTAGCCTTACTTTGCAAAGGAGAGATGGGGGCACCAAAGGGATGCCAACTTGCCCAAACTGCCATGGCCAGTGGTGATCAGAATTGGATGAGAACTGGCCGGTCTGGCTACTGCAGGACCTCTGCTGCACCAGAGCTGTCCCCCCATCGGCAAGGGCAGACACTATGTCCCCACCCTGACGGCCAAGAGCCACCCTGCCCGGGGTCTGTTTCGCTGTTGTTTAAAAAAGAGATCGTCACAGGTTGCAGACCCGAGGTCTGACCCCCTGGTGTCCATGGGCAACCCCTGGCAGGTGGTTTAATGCATGAGTGAGTAAAGGAGCGGTCAGTCACCCTGATTGTGAGGATGTCTGAGCCTCCAGGTGCAGCAGGAGGAGTGGAGGATGAGGAGGCCAACAGCCTCGTGGGGTGACCACCCAGCCTGTCTGGGGGAACACACCATGACGGTGCATGTCCTGCCCTTCCCCACACGGCTGCCACGGCTATATGTAGCTGCTAGGCTGTTGACACAGCCCACGTGCTGCAGACATGAGTCTTTGACTTACTTTTCCTTAGACGTTTCTGTTTCAGAAGCCACGTGCGACCCTTGGCTGCTGTGCCGGGCCATGGGGGAGACAGCGTGCAGCTACACAACCCAGGAGAGACCCAGGACGGGGCATCTTGGAAGAACAGCTGTGGGAAGGGTGGGCAGGGCCTGGTGGAGGCCTTGTAGGTCAGAGATCAGGAAAGGCCTGTGGGTGAATGAGCCTCAGTGATCCCAAGGGGAGATGACTGTGAATGAAGATTGCCCCTCTCAGAGGCTGCTGCATGATCCACAGGGGTCCCCAGGGCAGATCAGGCCAGAGCGGTATCCAGTGAGGGACCTTGGTACTCAAGTAACGGGCGCACAAGCGGACACTGGTCACCAGGCACCTCGCCCATGTGGGGGCTTCAGCTGGAGCTGGGCAGGGCCAAGACAGCGGGGTCCTAGAAACCGGAACGAGAAGGAGCCTGGGCACCGGCCAGGAACAGGGTTTCTGTGGGGAGCATTTCCTGCAACTGGCCCTCGTGTGCATCCTCCAGCCATGCCAGCCAGCCTGGGGGAGGCTGTGGTGTCGGGAAGGATCCCTAAGCTGAGTTCTAGCCTCACTCTGGGCCCAACGGAATGTTCTGAGCAGCCCCTGCAACCCTGAACTGGGCAGTGGGGCGGGGGCAGCAGGACACCCCTTGAGGTGTTTGTCCCCAGAATGTCTCAGGTGCAACTGCATGCCACGCCCCTCCTCCTCGGGTGGCACTGATGGTGGTCATTTGTGGTCCCCGGCAGGATGGTCAGTGTGAGAGTCCCAGGAGAGGCTGTGTCTGGTCCTTGCTGTCTGGGAGAGGGAAGTCCCCACCAGCGGGCCAGCACCCTTGGGGAGCCCTTGTCCAGGGAGTGGCCCTATGGCCTGCACCTACTGGCTTTCCTGCCATTAGCAAGACCTGGGAAGGCCGCCCGAGGCTACCTGGATGGTGCCAGGTCTGGGTGCATCAAGGGCAGCTCTCTCACCTCCCCAGCCTCAGCCTCCTCATCTGTGAACCTGGCCCCAGCACCTCCTCGGGGCAATGGAATATGCTGAATGGAGTCCTTCGGGCAGTCCAGGGTGGCCTAGGCAGGGTCACCTTCTCACTCATCTTTAGGGCTGTTTCTAGAGGTCAGAAGAATGAATGAATGAATGACTCGATCAATAAACTGATCAATCAATAAACTGATCAATCAATCATTGACCACTTGATAGATAGCTGGGGTCGTGGGTGGCTCATGGAGGGCCAAGGGGCTCTGTCTGGAACGATGCCAATGTGTGTTCAGCCTTGTGAGTGGGGGGAGGGCAGGGTCCTATGGGGGGGGTGCAGGCAGGGCCAGCACCCTCAAGGGTTGGTCACAGTTGGAGGGGAGACAACCTGTCAGGACTGTGGGAGCCTCAGGGGTTGGCAGTCTCAGCCAGCAGGGGCTATGCAGGCAGTGGCCACAACCTGCCCTCTGATGCTGGTTGGCCCTGGAAAGCTCCGGGTCGCCCACAACACGAACCAGGCCCCAGGCAGCCGAGTGGCTCCATCAGGCAGGTTGCTGAGTTTCTGGGACAGGTGTTATCCACAGCATTTCACACTCAGTGGGGCCCACATTGACCCTGGACGAGTGGCCTTGACCCTAGAGTCAGCACCTGCAACTCCACCAGCACCTAACTCTCAGCTGAGGGAGGAGCCAGGTCCATCACCGTGGGAACAAGGTGGCTGAGAGCACTTGGGGCTCATGGGGCAGGCACTGCCCACGCCCCCAGGGAGCAGGTTGCTTGCTCTGACTGCACCCGGCCAGCCCCTCACCTACCATGGGCATCCACACAGTGGCATCACTGTGGACACAGCTCATAGTCCTAGGAAAGGCCACGCCTCCACCCAGCAATTCCACTCCATGTGTTCAATCAAGGCTGGTTCACCAGCAGGAGGTGGGAACAGCCCACGTGTGTGTCAACTGATGACTAAACACAACCTGGCTGACCACACAGGGGCTGACCACACAAAAAGGAAAGTCTGTGACCCGGACCACCACACAGAGAATCTTGACATGATACTCAGTGAAAGAAGCCTGTCACAAAGGCCACACACTGTACTATCACACCTAGGAGACACACACAGAATGACAGATCCACAGGGACACGCGTGGGGTCAAAGTTGCCAGGGGCAGGGGAGGGGAGTGGAAGCCAGGCTTTTCTGGGGTGATGAGGGCAATTTGGTGCTAGACAGAGGTGGTGGTTGCACAACACCATAAACAGCTAAATGCCATTTAACATCACACTCATTAAAATGGTTTATTTCACGTTATAAGAATTTTATCTCCATTAAAAAAAAAGATAAGCCTGGCTCGGAGTCCAGCCCCGTCCCTCTCTCCAGTGACCCCACTCCTCTCTCCTGTGATTCCACCCCTTTCTGGTGACTCCTCCCCCTCTCTTCAGTGACCCCACCCCTCTCTCCAGTGATCCCCAAGCCTTGACTCTGGGCTGCCCAGACCTTATGTGTGGACTCCTCACTGAGAGGCCAGTCATATCTGGCTCAACCCAGCATCTCCTGACACCCGGCCACACTTGGGAGGTGGGAGGGGAAGGGGACACCCCCACGGACAGTTGCAGGACTGTGGCGGGGGGGCAGGGACCCCGGTGTTGACACCCTCCCCATGCTGCTGGAACACGCCCTGTGTGGTGGACAGACAATGCCCTTACCCCAAGGATGGCCACGGCCTGACTGTGTCCCCTTACCTGACAAAAGCAATCTTACAGGTGGGACTAAGTTAAGAATCCTGAGATAGAGATCGCCCTAGGTCATCCAGTCAGGCCCAAGGCTATCCTAGGTCCTTATGAGAGGAGGTGGGGTGGAGAGCGGACTGAGTCAGAGAGACCGGAAGAGGCTGCATTGCTGGATCCAAGACAGAAGGGGACCAGGAGCCAAGGAGTGCAGGCATCTCTAGGCCTGGAAAGGCAGGAGGCGGCCTCCCCCGAGAGCCTACATCAAGAGGTAGCCTCCCCCCCAGATTCTTCACCAGGAGGCAGCCTCTCTCCAGAGCCTCCACCAGGAGTCAGCCTCCCCTCAGAGCCTCCAAAGTGAGCCAGCCCTCTGACTTCTGACTTCCAGGTTGTAAGAAAATAAACATGTGTGTTTTAAACCGCTATCTGTGTGGCTTGTGTCACAGCAGTCACAAGGGACAACCCCACCTGGATCTCCCAGGAGACCTCCTGGCCAGAGGAGGGACTCGATATCCAAGTCCAGCAGAGCTCCCCCAAGAGACCCCCTTGCTGGCACAGTGCCAGAGGCCACCCCACGCCCTCCCAAGGCCCCTGCCCTTTTCCTGAAGTCCTCAACACCCCCATCTTGTGCATGCCCCGCCCTGCTCTGGGTTGCGGAAGACCCCAGGACAGGGCAGGACTGGCCAGCTGAAGGGACAAGCATGGACTCAGTTCAGCTCTCCAGGAAGGAGGGCAGTTGGGGGTGTTCTGCCTGGCCCCCAGGGCTGTGACCCTGGACCAGCCCTTCTGCTGGTCTGGCCTATGTCCTGGGACAGGCATGAGGGCAGGCTGGGCAGGACTGGGCCTTATGTAGGGGCAAGGAGTGCAGTGAGACTGGCCCTGTGACCTCCCCTTTGAGGCCTTGCTGAGGCCCCAGGACCTCCCCAGCACTGGCCAGCAATCACCAGGCTGGATGGACAGCCTCTCTTGGCCTAGATGGCAGCCATAACCCTGAGGCACACCAGGGACTTGAGACTGTGCCTGTGATGTCAACAGGGTATCTCTGTGGCCAGCAGATGGACAGTACATCCAGCCTGCAGGACTTCACAGAGGCTTTATGAGGCCAGCATGCACTGGGAGCCTTCAGCAGGGGACATAGCCTGCAGTACTGTGCCCCCATGTCCGCTGCTCACTCCACCACACTGGCACACACAGGCATGTGTGTCTGGGGTCTGGGGCGCTTAGAGGAGGCTGTGCACATGTGTGGCCTGCAGAGCAGAGCTGAGAGCTGCTGGCCTCCTGTAGCAGGTAGGGATGGGCTGGCAGATGAGTAGAAGGTCCTGGGGCCGTGTCCAACTGTGCCCTAAGGAGTCTGCCATGAGTGCAAGCGGCACCGGAGACGCTGTCCTGGCTTCTTTAGAAACACAGCCACAGATCCTGCTCAGGAGCAGACAGAGCACTGGGTGGCTGCCGGCCTCCTGCCCCTCGTGGTCATCACCCCATCATTGTGCTCACTCTGTAGGGCCTGGGGGAGCAGCAGCTCTCCCAGGGGCCTGGGGTCAGCTCTGGATGGGAGGGACACGGCCTTCAGCAGCACAGCAGGGCCTGGTGGGCCGGCCAAGCTCAGGGGCTCACCCAGGAGAGCCGGGGGCTCCCAGAGGCTTGGGTGGCCTCCCGAGGACACAGTTCCCTGCTGGCCACCCTTCTCTGTTCCCTCCAGTAGAAGCCATAGGGACACCTCAGCCAAGCCGAGATCTCGAGGGGATCACGCTCCTGGATCCCAGCTCTAGAGCACCGCATCCTCATCGCCCGCAGCACCCCTGCCCACGCCCCCACAAACCCCAAAACCCACGGAGTGCAGCCTGTCCCGCCCTTCACCCCCACACACAGACCCCCACCCAGCCCAGCCTGTCCTCCCATTCACCCTTGACGTTTCACTCTTCCTGTCCCCAGGTCTTTGCTGCTGGAATACTGTCTTCTTTGTCTCTTCCAAGCAGATGCAGTGCTGTCACCTCTAGGAAGTCCTCCAGGACTGCAGCCAGGGAGTGCTGGGGAAAGTGGGAAGGGCAGCTCTGGAGGGTGGGAAACGAGTCACCAGGTCTTCAGGAGCAGAAATGCACCAATGGTGCAGAGTGTCACCGAATTCCCAGCACCAAATGACCACCCACCCTGGGTGGAGGAAGAAACAGAGGCTGGAGGCGTGGCCTCAAGCTGGAGGAGGCTAGGCGAAGGGCCCATCCTGCAGGTGCCCACCTGGCCTGCTGTGTTGCGCTTGTGCCTGCTGTGTTGCCTAGGAAATGGCCTGGATGGCGGCTCCTGTCTCCTCAGGGCCAGCTCATGACCCAAAGAGCACTCCAGGGCCCCAAGGCCACATTCCTTGTGGGGGAAGCCCCTCTTCTGTCCCAGCACTCTCTTTTCGCTTTTGAGCCTCCTTCCTCCCTCCCTCTTTCCCTGCCACCCTTCCTTCCCTCCCATCCTCCTTCCTTCTCTCTCCCCTCCCTCTCTCCCCTCCCTGCCTAGCCTCCCACCCTCTTCTCCCTCTCTCTTTCCCCCCTCTCCGTTCCCTCCCTCCCTTCCCTTCCCCCCTTCTCTCCCTCTCTCCCTCTTGGCTCCTTCTCTCTCTCCCTTCCTTTCTTCCTTCTGAACCCAGCAGAGTGCCCCAGCCTCTTCCTATAAAGGGAGACCCAGGACAGAGACTAAGAGCCGGCCACAGACCCTCTGTCCACTGGGCTTTCAACTCACTTGGCCCCAACTTCGCTCCTTGATCCCCACAGGTGAGCATGTGTGACTCCACCTTTCTGCACGTGTTCCAGGAAGTTGAGCAGAACGCACAGTTGGAAAGAGGCCTCCTTGTCCCTAATGCCTGAGGAGACCCTTGCCCAGCCACCCCCACCCCCTCTGGCCCCTGCTCACTGCCTCTTCCCTCTCTCTGGGCTTCACTGAAGGGATAGGTGGGTGGCAGGAAGCCCAGAGTTTCTGCTCACCAAGGTGGCCACAGGGGTCCTGAGCTGTCCTGCCCTGATGGACCCTGTGCTGGGTCCTGCTTCCTGGCCACAACCCACCTGAGTGCACAGCTGTGCCTCCACAGATGTGGTCTGATGGCACGCAGCTGAATTCCCAGCTCCTTGCTTGGCCTTGATCTTGGCCTCCTCCCAAAGGGCCCTATGCACAGGCCCCTAACCCTAATCCCCTTGGTGTAGTGCTGGCTTGATCTGCTTGGGCTAGTGGGCTCTTCCAGGGGTCCCTCCCCTGCTGGGAGTCCTGGGGTGAAGGGCAGAGCCTGAATCCCACAGGACCCCAGCCCCAAGTTGCTGCTTCCTCCTCCCTACTCTTTAAACAGTCACTCAGGTTGTTGTAAAGTTGCTTCTCACAAAAATGCCAAAGTACTCTGGACATGGACCTGGACAGGGCGCTGAGGCGGTCCCACTGTGGACGGAACACCAGGTGGCTCTTTCTCCCGGGCCCCAATGGGCACTCCCTGCGATTCTCTTTATCCCTGCATGTACCATTTATAAACGTAGAGTGTGCCCAGGATACTGATGGGGCAGTGTGCTTCCCCGGAGTGCCAGCCACCATGGCCACATAGCCAAACCCTGCAGCCCTGGGCAGGTGTGACGACAGCCCAGGGGTGCCACAGGGTAGTTCTGTCAAAGCTCTTCCATACCCTCCCAAATCCCCCCTACCCTCCCTGCCAGGGGCCAAGCTCCTACCAGCTTGTCCCAGGTCATCCTCAGCCAGCCCCACCCAACACAAGGACATGTCCCCTGGACAGTGGTGGATCCAGGCCTGGGCTGAGGTCATCTCGTCCTGCCTGCCCTCCTGGCCCTGCAGCCCGATGCTTGCGTTACATGTCAGCCGTGATGGGGAGCTCACTGCCCCACAGCAGTCGTAGGAAGGCACAGTGACCTCCCCACCCACAGCCTCCAGTAGATGGTCTGGGGTGTTTCCCAGAATCTGTCTTTCCACTGGCTTCGGTGGGGGTTCCAATACTGTCGCTTTCAGAGATTCTGAGATGGTGGCCATGAAGCCACTTGGCAGATTAAAGCATGTGCCACACAAGTCTGGGTCACTTACTTCTCTGGCCCCTGAACCAGGGCTCGAGCCGCCGATTCTGGGAGAAATGCTCCTCCATCCTGGGAATGAGCTCCCAGCTCCAGCCCAGCGAGGCAAAGCCTCTGCTGCAGATGCAGCCCCCACCCCACCTCCGGCACCCCTCCCCTGGGCCAGCCAGGTACTGCTGCCCACAGCTGCCTGCTTTTCCCGTTTGCATGGTGCCTCCTGGTTCCCTGGGTGTGGCCCCAGCCAGCTCCAGCGGGGATGGTCCTGGAGTGTGGAATCTGTGGATCTTACTTGACCTAATCACCTCATTCTGCAGTCATGACCTGCACACCACTGGGGAACCCAGCAGCCTGTTCACACCTTCTCTAGCTCTGCGGGGGTCCCTGCAAGGGAGGGCCTGGCGCTGGGGTACCCAGGTGTGCCCTGAGCAGCAAGGTCCTTGGTTGGGGCTAGGTGGATCGGACGGGCCACCTCTGAGGGCCAGTTGCTACTCTTCCATGCCCCTGGGGCACCCCCTTTGCCTCTGCCCTGTCCCAGCCAATAATCATCTAAAGAAGCAAACCTTCAGCCAGGGGACTGGTCACACCCTGGCTCCCCAGAGAACACTTGATAGGATCTCCTGCTTTCCTGGGGGATGCCCTGCCGGGAGCCCTCCTGACAGATGGGCCCTGCTCCAGCTGATGAATGGCACAGTCACTCGTAAAACTCCTGAGGAAGTCAAATCCGAGTTCGTAGAAGCTTGAAGGTATTCCTTGAATTTGTGATGTGACCTGATAAATGACTGAACCAGAATACTGGAGTGGCTCGCAGAGAAGCAGATTCTGATGGCGATCGCCCCGCTGTGGGTTGGGGTTCACGGGTGGGATGCTCAGCCTCAGGGATGCTCTGCCAGGCCACAGCAGGGACAAGGCCCATGGGCTTCCCCAGGCTGTGAGGGAGGCAGAGTCAGGGCTGGCCCGCAGGGGGCCCCTCAGGGGTGTCCGTGCTCCTGGATCTCAGGGCACAGCCCTGAGCTGAGCAACTCTCTCTGCAGAACCACAAAAGCCTGGGAAACACACCCTGTCACCCTTCCTGAGTGTGGTAGGACCAGGGGCACTACAGGCATGACCCCTGCAAAGGGGTTCATCAGAAGGAAGGGGATACCAGGTGGACCTGGCCTCACTGGGTCACACAGGGACACTGTGCTGCTGGCCTCCCATGGACAGTCCACGGGGTCACTTGGGTCTTAGGCAGCCCCTGGGACCTGCCAGCAGCCCTGGGCCTCAGCTAGGGATCAGGCACCTCTGTTCCACAATCCCAGGAGCCAAAGTCTTCCAGCACCTTGTGAACTGGAAAGAGGACCCCAACCTCAGCAGAGGCTGAGGCCAGGCGGACACTATGGCTTCAGTCCAGGGAGGCCATGCCAGGCCAGAATTCTGACCCATGGAAACTGTGAGAGAAACTGTGGCTGTGGTAAGCTTAATGTGTGGTAGCATGTTACTCAGCCAGAGTCCACGGTTCAAGTCCTGCCTGCTATCCAGGTGACAGCTGGTGTTTGCACCCCACACCCCCTCTGCTCTGTGTTGAGAAGGATTCTGAGCTCCTACCCGCCTCCATAGGAAAGTCACTGTCATGGGCTCGTCGCCTCCCGGGGGTGATGGGTGCACATGGCTGCAGGCCATGTGCTCGGGGCTCAGGCTTCATGGAGGGATTGCCTCTGAAGGCTCAACAGAATCTGCTGGGAGCTTCCTGTGGGGCATTCCCTCCCCCCCACCCCAAGGCGAGGCCCTGATGTCTCCAGGGCCCCTTGAGCTCAGAAACCCTGGAGTCCCTGGGCCCCGGTCGAGACCACAATGGTGTTGCCCTGCGTCCTGCTGAGGGCCAGTGCCAAGGAAGGGATCCGTGACCCTGGGGGCTGGTCCTGGGCTGGTGTGGAGACGCATCTCCTTCTACAACTCCAAGCCATCATGAAGCCCCCAGGAAGCTCGTCCATCCACCCCGAGACCTTCTCCCGTGTCTCTCCTCCCACATCTCCCCTCCTGTCTCTCTCTCCTCCCCCACAGTGACGTCCCAGCCTTCCGCTGAGCTGATCTCACCTCCATCTGAGGAAGTGAGACTGTCACTTGACTGACTCATACCCCGGGCACCCGCTCCCTGGGCTGCATTCCCAGAGCCTGGCGGGCGGACGAGGTTGCGGTCAAGGGGCACTGCGGCAGGGGCGGGGCCAGGTCTAATGCATGGATGGTCAGGAGCCCCTGCAGTCCCCCGGGGCCTGCCTATGCAGCCCTCCAGGGGCCTGCCTGTGCTTGGGGCTTGGCCTCCTAGGGGGCTGCTGCCTGCGGGGCCGCTTCCTCTGGGCTCCCGAGTGACCTTCACCAAGGCTGCCAAGTGGCAGCCACACGGCTGAGGTGTCTGCCTCCACAGGAGTGAGCTGCGCCACTGCCCAGTCAGTAGAAACCTTCTGATGATGTCACTGCAGACACGGTTGGATGCCAAAAAATGTGTATTTCCTCTGTCCACCACTGACCCCTCCGCCTCCATGGGGGCCTCCATCTGGTGCCTCCTGGATGCTTCTGTCAAATATTGAGACCTGGAGTCCATGCAGAGTTGCCTCCAGGGTCCAGGGGATGAAAGGCCATGGGCTGAGCCCGTGGGACTGGGGTCAGGGCTGCCTCTGGGATGGAGACACTGAATCTCTGACCCCAGCCCACCAAGGGTAGAGGTGCAGAACACGCCCTGGGCTGGGTCTGCCTGTAGGAGTCTGGGCTCCTCCCCAAGGACAGGGGCCCCAGAAGCAGCCTAGCCCCCTCAAAATGGGTCTCTGTGCCCCTCTTCTCAGGAGCTGTAACAGAGGCAGGGTCTACATTCATTCATTCAAGGGTGTTTGCTGAGGCCACAATCGGTGCCACATGCTCTGCTGAATGCTGGGACTGAAGGGTGTACAGCCAGGTGGCCTGGACAAGTCACCTGATCTCAGGAGACACCAACCCTCCCCAGAGAACTGGTTGATCACAGTGGAAGGAATTCAGTACAGACCTGGTGCTGAGTGAGATCCAAGTGCCATCTTAGAGGCAGCTCTGTCCTCCCCTCCCCCAAGAACCCATCTTAGATCAACAATGACATGGCAACAGAGAGGAAGACTGTGGGGGCCACCCGGAGCCAGGAGAACAGAGGAGGGAGAACTTCCTGGAGAAGGTGGCATCCACACCCCATCAGGGTCACCTTTTCCCCTAGAGGGAAGGCAAGGGCGCTCAGGCCCTCTCTTTCATCCCCAGATGAGGCTGACATCCCCAGCCTGGAGCCAGGGACACTTGTCAACCTCAGGCACAGCCAGGGGTGGAGGTGGCCTCAACACCCAGCCAAGACACTTTGGGAGGTTGACATCAGTGCATACTCATGACCCATGGTCGGCACCTGTTGGCAGACCCAAGAATAGCCTGTGCAAGAAGCTGAGTTGAGTCGGGTGCTTGGAGAGCCCAGGAGGAGCAGGGAGGGGGGCAGGGGGGTAGGGGGTGTTGTGGTCCCCTGAGCCCAAGCCATGCTCTCCTAAGGCTCCCTGACTAGGAGATGAAGGCCACCCATGTGTGTCAGGCTCCCTGATCAGGAGCTGAAGGCCTCCCATGTGTACCCAGCCTCCTCCCTGGGCCTCAACTCCCCACCTGGGAAAGGAAGGGCTTCCCACCCACCCCTCTGTGGCCTGGCTGTGGGGGTGTCCCAGCAGGGAGGGTCCAGGTGGCAGGGGACAGTGCTGTGAAGGATATGTGACCTGTGACTAGGAGCCCTGGCCCCACCTTCTTAAATTACAGTGGGTGGCCGACAGATCCTGTGGGCCCATCCTAGCCCAGGGCCCAGGGCCACGGTCATCACCAACATGCCAGCGGGAGCCCCCAGGGCCTATACCATAGTAGGTGCTAGGTCTGTCTCTGAGGCCTCGTCCCTTAGCCGCTGCCCAGGGACTGGCCCACAGACCCTCAACCTGCCCTCCGAGCCAGAGACAGATGAGCACCAGCCCTGGGACTGGCTGCCCTGTGAAGGGTATGGGCATGGGGAGTGGGGCAGGAGTGTGGGGAGTGGGCAGAGGTGCGGGGAGTGGGCTCACTGGTGCCAGCCTTTCCGCAGGCACCACCTCCTCCCCAGCCAGCAACACTGCCGCTCCATGATTTCTAGAATGGTAAAGAATGGCCCTCCCTCCCTCCCACCTTCTTTCCCTGAACTTCCTCCTCCCTCCCTCCTCTCCAACACCCCCAGTGCCCGGAGTTGGCCCCTCCTTGAGGGAACTCACCTCTACAATGCTGAAGGGACACTGCCGCTGTCAAGACCAAGCCCTGCCTGGGGAACCCGGGCCCTTCCAAAGCCTCCACCAGTGGTGTTGCCTCAGCCAGCAGGAGAAATGGGAAGGTGGTGCAGCCCCAGCCTCCACCTCAGACCCACCCAACCTCCACCATCAAACCCACCCCAGCCTCCACCTCAGGTCCACATGGCCTCCACCATCAGGCCTAACCCAGCCTCCCCCATCAGGGCCATCCCAGCCTTCACCTCAGGCCCACCCCAGCCTCCACCTCAGGCCCACCCCAGCCTCCACCTCAGGTCTGCCCAGTCTCCACCATTAGGCCTGCCCAGCCTCCACCTCAGGCCCGCCCAGCCTCTATCATCAGGCCAGGCTCTTTGATGAGCCACTTCACTAGATATGCTAGAAGAACCCCTCAAAAATACATTTGCCAACTTTGGAGGCCCTTCTCCCCTGGCCTGCTCCCCGCACTGTCTATGGCTTCCCAGAAACACCCCCACCATCCACAGCCTGGGCACCTCCAACCCACTCCCTTCCTCCTCCTGGACTGAGCCATCCACCCTGGCACAGCCTTTCCTACACCTGGAGAGAACCCTT
This sequence comes from Cephalopachus bancanus, assembly GCA_027257055.1. Classification (NCBI taxonomy): domain Eukaryota; kingdom Metazoa; phylum Chordata; class Mammalia; order Primates; family Tarsiidae; genus Cephalopachus; species Cephalopachus bancanus. Next base: position 4,312,351 of record JAPVLO010000007.1, read on the forward strand.
CACTCAGCCACCCTCTGCAGCCTCAGACAGAAGACCCCATAAGAGCCCATGACACCAAGCCAGACAGCACCCCTGGGCCCTGCCACCCCTTTGGGTGAGAAGCTCACTCGCCACTGTGTTGCCATCACCCAGGCCTGCAGGACAGAGCAGGGTGGTGTTCAGGGCCGAAGTCACCTTCCCAGCACGCTTCTGCACTAGACAGGTGGGAAGCCCACCCGTGCACCCATCCATGACTCCATCCATGTGCCATCTCAGCACACCCATGAGCCGGTCCTGGACTTCTGTCCACTTCAGACGAGTAAAGGGCGGCACACAGGACTCAGGCCTGGCGGTAGCACCACTCAGCAGCTCCTGACCAGGACTGAGCCTGAGCACCCCGAACTCCTCCTCGGCCCTGCTCTCACAGGCACCCTGCAGGGCTCCAGCCCAGCACTGCTCCCTGTCCCTCTGCTATGCAGCCCTGCCATCCCCTCCCAGAAGCCCTGAGGTGGGTCCTCCCAGCCCCACTTCCTGAGCACCAGACAGAGAGCCTGGTATTGATCACATGGACGAGCATCGACCAACTAGAAGGTGAGACCTGGAACAGTCCCAGTTGCCGGTAAACAGAAATTTGAATTGTTTAGGCAGCTAATCTCTGGTATTGGTCACCTCCCAGGAAGCCAAGGGAGGGATGAGAGCTTTGATCCATCCATACCACAAGGGCTGGTTCAGGGAGGGGTGGCCGGGGTGGGCAGCTGTGGAGGGGGGGCAGGAACTGGCAAAGGCACTGCCAGGGCTCTGCGTGGGCCAGCAGGAGGCCAGTGGGGGTCTTTCTTCTGGGAGTTCACAACCCCTGGGCGGAATGCCCAGCACTGGGCACAATCAGGTCAGCAGCAGGGGTACGTCCCAAGGCAGCTCTGGGAAGTAGCACCGGTTCTGCCACTTCTTGGCTATGACTCCTTGAGCAAGTTGCTTGGTGACCTCAGTTTCCCTATCTGAAAAACCGAGACGACCAAGGTGACTACACGGCCTGGTGGAGAGAACACAAAGATCACCCAGAGGAGCTTCTGACTTGGGTGTTTGCTCAATATGGGTGGCCATCACTGCAAACTCCTGTTGCTAAGAATCCAGAATCAACCTAAGGTTTCTTGGGACGTGCTAAGAAGAAAAACAGCAGCCCTCCCTGGAATATTCTGTATCAGAAACACGGGCACCAAGGCATCCTGATACAATGGACCCCCCACTTAAACCCTTTCAGGCTGGAGATGCAACCTCAGGAGAGCCAGCCCCAAGGGTGTCAAATGGGCATGGGCACATGCTGGGTGCTCTGGGCACATGCTGCCCACCCTCCTGAGACCTAGCCAGGCTCCAGAGACCCACTCGAGTCAGCGAGACAGTGATGGGTTGCCATGGCCAGGGCATCGTGTGGCCTGCAGGCCTGCAGCCAGCGAAAGAACTGTGGGTTTATCCTAAGGGGTGAGAACCCCCGGGGTTTCCAGGGAAGGATTGTAGGGGCTGGAGCAGGGCCCTAGGGAGGCCTTCCAGGCCTGAGCTGGAAGCAGTGAGCAGGAGGTAGGCAGGGCCAACTGCTGGCCTCAGAACCTGGCAACCTCTGACCACAGAGCAGTGACCTCCCATCCCACCTCCCACATCCACTGAAGCCACCAAGGCCTGGGTGGGACCTCAGACTCTCCAGGTGACTCCGCAGAGGTGCCAGGACAGAAACAGAAAAGTGCTACCTCCCATCCTGGGTTCAGAGACGTATAGACCCCTGGGCCCCAGGCACATGACTGGGCCCCAGACTCTGGAACCCCAGAACCTCAGACCCCAGGCACATGAGAATGTGGACCCCAGGCCCCAGAACCCCAGAACCTCAGACCCCAGGCACTCAGGATTGCAGACCGCCAGACCCTAGAACCGCAGAACCTCAGAACCCAAGAACTCAAGAACATAGAACCCCAGGAACCCTGGAACCCTAGAACCTCAAACCTCAGGCATGCAAGAACATAGATTACCAGACCCCTGGAACCTTGGACACCAGGCACTAAAAAATATGGACCCCCAGACTCCCCATCCCCAGGCACATGAGAATATAGACCCCCAGGCCCTCAGACCCCCAGCTCCCAGCCCTCAGGCAAGTGGGAATGTGGACCCTCAGACCCACAGCCTCCAGTTCCCAGGCACTTGAGCGCTCGGACCCTCAGACTGTTGGAACTTTAGCCCCTAGGCCCACGAGAACTTGAACCTCTAGCCCCCGAGCTCCCTGCTTCCAGGCACACAAGAACACAGGGCGGCTCATCCACACGTCTCGAACTCATTAGGGACTGGCTGACATTTTTCCCAGAAATAATTAATTTTGATATCACAAAGGGCATCTCCTGGTGGCCAAGGTCACCACCGAGCTGGCAGGGCCCTCTTGTCAGTGGCAGTGTCTTCCCCAGGCCAGCCTTTGACGAATGGGGTTTCAGGACGCGGCTGCATAATTGAAGGAATGAAGAGCTAAAGCTGCTTTTCTTGCAGAATTAACCATCATCGCTTCATCAGCGGCAAGCTGGGGGGGGCAGGGGAAGCCATGGGGCAGGGTGGCTTGTAAGCCCCAGCTAAGCTCTGCGTCCAAGGGGGCCCAAATGGGGTTCCCTGCCAGGGACAGCTCAGGCTCCGGCTCCTTGAGCACAAACTTCTCCAGGTCCTCAGCCCAAGCATAGGTGGGCATGTGGGTGCCAGCGATGGGTGGTGACCAATGGAGGCTGTGGTGGGGCTGCCAGCCCAGGAGGCAGCCTGTGCCCATGTCCTCAGCTGCCAACAGGACAACTCCAGTGCCTTCCTTCCAGGCTGTTAGAAGCAGCAGCAGTAGCCCATGTGCAGAAATCTGGCTGCCCAGGCATGATCAGCCCCAAGCATACGTGCTCACTAGGCACGCACGTGTCCTGGGCCACTGGAACAAAGGACCACAGTCCTGTGGCTTAGACACCAGAAACTCATCACCTGGAAGGCCAAAAGTCGAGGTGTTGGTGCGACCGGCTCCTTCTGGAGGATCCAAGGGGAGCTGCTCATGCATGTCCCCCGCTGCCGGTGGCTGCCAACAATCCTTGGTGTTCTTGGGCTTGTAGAAGCATCACCCATCTCTTACTGTGCCTTCATGTCCCCTTCACATCATGGGCTTTGTGTGGGTGTCTGTGTCCAGATTTTGCTTTTCATGAGGACACCAGGCATATTGGATCAGAGCCCACCCGACACCTGCGAGAGCTCATCCTAACCCGTGACATCTGCAATGACCCTATTCCCAAATAAATTCACATTCTGAGATGCTGGGGTCAGGACCTCAACACACAAATTTCTCATGGACATAATTCAACCCACAACACCAGAACTAGGTCCAGGAAAGCACACAGCCACTAGAAACCTTTCATGTGGATGTTCATAGCACCTTGATTCACAATTGCCAGCAATTAGAAGCATCCAGAATGTGCTGCAGAGGGTGATGGGGAGCACACTGTGGCACGACCAGACGGTGGAGCACCATTCATCAATAACAGGAAGTGAAGCCAAACACAGTGGCACATGCCTGCAGTCCCAGCTGCTCAGGAGGCCAAGGCAGGAGGATCGCTTGAGACCAGGAGTTCCAGACCAGCCTAGGGAGCATAGTGAGACCCTGTCTCCACAAAAAGTTTTTTTGTTTGTTTTTAATTAGCTGAGTGTGGTGGCACACACCTGTGATCCCAGCTAACTTGGAATGCTGAGGTGCCTGAGTCCAGGAGTCCAAGGCTACAGTAAACTGTGATTGTGTCACTGCACTCCAGCCTGGGTGAAAGAGTGAGATCCTCAAAAGCCAAAAGTAAATACATTCTAAGCAGTAAAATAAAACAAAATAGTAAACCATGACATGTGAATACAACTAATCTGATCTAAAAAAAGACATGCACTAGGTGCAGTGGCTCACACCTGTCATTCCAGCACTTTAGGGGGTAGAGGCAAGAGGACTGCCTGAGTCCAGGGGTTCAAGACCAGCATGGGCAACTTGGTGAGACCTTGTCTCTACAAGAAGTAAAAAAATTAGCTGGACGTGGTGGCATGCACCTGTTGTCCCAGCTACTCAGGAGGCTGAGGCAGAAAGATCGCCTGAGCCCAGGAGGTTGAGGTTGGGTGAGCTGTGATTGTGCCACTGCATTCCAACCTGGGCAACAGAGTGAGACACCAACTCAAAAAATAAAAACAGAAAGGAAATGTGTATCAGGCCATGGAAGGATCTGGGAGCCTTCAACACATGTGGCTGAGTGAAAGCAGCCTGTCTGTGGAGGCCACTTTGCACAGGGCTTCAGTTGCAGCAGGTCTGCCAGTGTCATCTTGTTATGGTGTTGATGAGAAAAAAAGTGCTTCCCATCTGGGGCGGCTGTCCGTGGGATTTGCACATCCTCCTGCATCTGCTAGGTATTCTCCAGGTGCCCAGGCTCCTCCCATATCCCAAGGCTGTGCACATGAAGCTAGCTGGTGTATGTGTCCACACTGTCCCGTCGGAAAGAGTGTGTGAGTGCCTGAGACATCCCGGGGTCCCACCTCCTTCTAGTCTGGAATTCAGCAGGTGGACTTGTCGCCAAAGCAGGGACCTGACTAGAGACATTCAAGAGGAGTACGGCTCATCCCCAAGAGGCATCCAGGAGGGTCGGCATGGGATTCACCAAGGTCTGCAAAAGTCTGGTGCAGCTCAGAGCCGCCGCAGGGTACACAGGGCAGGGCTTCCGAGGAAGGTCACGACTGCTCCTCCGTGATCACCAAACTGCTGCCCTGAGCAGAAGGTGGGATCATGGCCCCAAGATATCCTCATCCCAGTCACTCTACATGCTAATGGGGGCTTTGCAGATAGGACAAGGTTAAGGACACTGGGTGGGAGGTGGCCCTGTGGCTTGCAGCTGGGCCCAGCGCAGGTGACAAGGGCCTGGAAGGAAGGAAACGTAATGGCAGAATGGAGAGGTATTGGAAGATGCTGCTTTGCTGGCTTGGAAGACAGGAGCAGGCCACAAGCCATGGGTACAAAGGCCTCAGCAGCTGAAAGAGCGGGCACGGAGAGTCCCAGAACCTCCAGAAGGCACCAGTACGGTTGGTACCTCAATGTGGCTCCAGGGAGACTCAGGCTGGGCTCTGACCCCAGAACTGCAAGGTAATAAGACTGTGTTCCCTCAGGCCACTAGGTTTGTGGTCACTTGCTACAGCTGCCATGGGGGACTGATACATCAAGCACTGGCTTTGGTGCTAATGAAAAATATGCACTAAATAGCCACCAGTGGCCAGCCATGGTGGTAAATGTCTGTGATCCCAGAACTTTGGGCATCTAAGGTAGAAGAATAGCTTGAGGTCAGGAGTTCAAGACCCCATCGCTACAAAAAAATAAGAAAATTAAATTCAAAAATTAGCCAGACATGGTGGTACGACCATGTACTCCCATAGTCCCAGCTACTTGGGAGACTGAGGCAGGAGGATCATTTGAGCCCAACAGGTCAAGATTGGAGCTATGATTGCACCACTGAACCCCAGCCTGGACAATGAATCAAGACCCTGTCTCAAAAAAAAAAAGACACTCACAAGAGCCTCCATCCACTCCTCAGAAAACAGTGGAAACACTAGCCGTACCCCAGGTGATGGTACCGTTCGAGTGACCATCTGGGCTGCTGCAGAGGGCATGTCTTTCCCAGCATAGGGTGGGGTTGGAAGAGCCGTCCCTGCCCCTAGCTGTGTCAGGCCCCGGGTGACGGATTTGGGACCCATGGAGGCTTCCTTCTCATCACCTTCCTCTTCAGGAAAGTGTCCTCAGGGATGCCTGGAGCCTCGTGGTCTCTTGTGGTGCCCTGGTGTTGGCAGCCTGGCCTGCTGGATGGTAAGGACATGCTGCAAGCCTCCCCTGAAGCAGGAGGGTGGGCTTCTCTGTCAGGTGACCTGCAGGTCTCAGGGTCACCACTGGGCCCCAGTTGAGTTAGAGGATTCACATTCTCTGTATCCCTGGGACTAAGTATTGACAGGACCCCAGCCTTGGAGTCCCTAGAATGGGGCATGGACAGGCCCCCAGCCTCGGGGTCCCGATGAGATTCTGACAGGCCCCAGCCTCAGGGTCCTAGTGGCACTGGAGGGTGAGGCTGGACTACCACAGCTTAGAAGGAGCAAGTCTAAATGGAGTCAGAGCAGAAAACCCGGCCACTTGGCCTCCACATCTTGAAGGAAGTTCCTTTCCCCTCACTGAGAAGCCGTGGGGTGTTCTGGGGCCTGAAACCCCTACCCAGGGAGAGAAGCTTGCTGGGACTTGATGCTGAGTTGCCGGGGGCTCACCTGGCTTGGAACAGGACACCCTCCTTCACAAGTGTGGAGGGCTGGATGCAGGACGGTATGGGGACACCACAGTGGGGTTTCTCGTGTGTGCTGGAGGGACAGGTAGGGGCCTCTGGAGGGGGTGGTGTTGGGGTGTGGCAGACAGGAGGGAGGTCAGAACGCCCAACTCCCCTGTCATTATTGGTGGGTAGATGTTGATTTCTGACTACCTTTTAAAATCTCAACAATATCCAAAAGAGCAACTCCCTACTGGGGCCCAAGGCATCTCCCGACAGCTGATTCTTTATTGAAAATCTCAACCCATCACAGAAGATCGATGGCCGCCCACAGAGCTAAAAGCAAACTTGAGTCACTTGGTTTCTACAAGAATACAAACACCTCCTCCATTCACTCTAGAAGGCTCTAAGGGGTGTCTTTGACTCTGCTCAATAGGTTCAACAAGTTGTTTTTGAGCATGGGTGGAGGGGTCAGGGTGCCGGGGTTGGGGGGCACCTGACCTGGCCTCGCCACCTCCAAGGCCACCTTATCCCTTCAGAGCTGATCCTAAGAGCAGCATCTCATCGCTCGGCCAATTGTGTGCAGAGTTGGAAGAGGCCGAGGCCCTCACTCGCAGTCAACTGCTGGCCACATGAGCAGGCAGAGACTGGGATGCTGGGAGTGACCTGTGCCCGGGGACGTGGCTTCATGAGCTGCACTGACAACAGGCATCTCCCTGGCACCAGGCCCGCGAGGGGCTCAGGGCACAGTCGCAGGGCCTCCTGCTGCAAGCTGGCACTAAGGTTTTGCCCAGTGCAGCCCACCCCGTCACGGAAGCCCCTCCAACGCACCTCTCAGATGAGGAGACAGTTTGCAGAGTGGTGTGGCCAATGATGTGGCTGGGCCCCCCTGAGGCTGTCTGGCACTTCCACCTGGGGTGTTTCTATATTTGCACACCCAAGAAGGCTCTGGGGAAAGGCCTGGAACAGGCAAAACCTGGAAGTCCTGAGTCCTGAATCTGCTCAGCTCTGGCCCCAGCCCTCCCACAAGTGAAGGCAGCCACCTTTTGAGAGAGGGGGACGAGGAAGAAAAGTGAAAAACGGGGTTGCAGAAGGGTATGGGTGGACCTAGGGAAGACCTTGTGGAATTCAGTAGTGTGAGGAAGGAGAGACGGAGACAGAAACAGGGAGACAGAGAGAGAGGGAAAGATGGAGACAGGGAAGAGAGAGACAGACAAAAACAGACACAGACAGAGAAGTGACAGAGAGAGACATGGAGACAGAGAGAGAGGAGAAAAAGACAGAAACAGAGACAGAGAGGGAAAGAGAAACAGACAGGAAGACAGAGAGAGAGACAGAAACAGGAAGACAAGGAGAGATGAAGACAGAGAGGGAGGCAGAGACAGAGACAGAAACAGAGATAGGGAGAGATGGAGACAGAGAGAGGAGAAAGAGAGACAGAAACAGAGAGACAGAGAGGGAGAGATAGAGACAGGAAGACAGAGGGAAAGAGACAGAGAGAGGAAAGAGACAGTCAAAGAGGGAGAGATGGAGACAGAAAGACAGAGATGGAAAGAGAGGCAGAGAGACAGACAGACAGAGAGGGAGAGAGAGACAGAGAAAGCAAGATGGAGACAGAGAGAGAAAGGCAGAGAGACAGAGACAGAGAGAGAGAGAGAAACAGAGAGATAGATAAAGAGAAACGAAGACTGAGACAAAATGTTCACCCTTTGGAACTATTTTAGATTTAAGAGTATGTTAACATTGTTTTGTATTAGGTATTTAAAACATTATATAAGATTCAAGCTTTTTAATTAAAAATTCCAACTAGGAGCCGGGCTCGGTGGCTCAGCCTGTAATCCCGTGCATTGGGAGGCTGAGGTGAGTGGATTGCCTGAGCCCGCGGGTTTGAGACCCACCTGGGCAACTTGGCGAGACCTCATCTCTACAATAAATAAAAAAATTAGCCGGGTGTGGTAGCGCATGCCTGTAGTTCCAACTACTTGGAAGGCTGAGGTGGAAGGATCGCTGGAGCCCAGCAAGTCGAGGCTGCAGTGGCCAGGAGCGGCCACTGCACTCCAGTCTGGGCAACAGAGTAAGACTCCAACTCAAAAAAAACAAAAACAAAACTCCAACAAGGGGACTTGAGTTTGGAGGATGATCTTTCAGATGCAACGCCAAAGCAAAATCTATGAAAGAAATGGTAAGTTGAACTTCATTGAAATTTAAAAATTCAAAGTCACCACTAAAGAAGTGGAAAGACAAGTCACAGACTGGAGAGAATATTTGCTGATAAGGGACTAGTATCCAAAATATACAAAGAACACTTAAAATACAATAATAAGAAAAGAGATGACCCAATTTAAAAATGGGCAAAAGATCTGAACAGACACCTCACCAAAGAAGACACACAGATGGCAAATTCACATGTGGTGAGAAGCGTTGCATCTCGCGTCATCAGGGAAATGCAAATGGAAACAGCAGAAAGATATCACCACATGCTTAGTCAAATGGCCCAAATCCAAAACATGACACACCAAGTGCTAGCGAGGATGAGAGGGGCAGGAGCCCTCACCCGTGGCTGGGGGGATGCCAGTTGGAAGATAGTTGAGCAGTTTCTTAGAAAACTAAACAGATTCTCCTCACATAATCCAGCAATCACGCTCCTTGGTATTTATCCCAAAGAGTGAAAAATGTATGTTCTCACAAAAACTCGAGCTCAGATGTTTATAGCAACTTGATTCATAATCACCAAGACATGGGCGCAACTAAGATGAGCTTCTGTAGGTAAGTGGGGAGATGAACGGTCCATCCAGACAGTGGAACGTCACTCGGTGCTAGAAAAAAATGAGCTGTAGCCAGGCTCGGTGGCTCAGCCTGTAATCTCGTGCATGGGGAGGCTGAGGTGAGTGGATTGCCTGAGCCCACGGGTTTGAGACCTGCCAGGGCAACTTGGCGAGACCTCATCTCTACAATAAATAAAAAAATTATCCGGGCGTGGTAGCGCGTGCCTGTAGTTCCGGCTACTTGGAAGGCTGAGGCGGAAGGATCGCCGGAGCCCAGCAGGTCGAGGCTGCAGTGGCCAGGAGCAGCCACTGCACTCCAGTCTGAGTGACAGAGTGAGACTTAACTCAAAAAAAAGAAAAAAAAAAGAAAAAAATGAGCTGTCAAAACACAGTATGACAGACATACATGCAGATTGCTAACTGGAAGAAGCCAATTTGAAAAGGCTACACACCGTATGATTCCAAACACATGATATTCTGGAAAAGGTAAAATATGGAGACAGCACAAAGTTCAGAGTTTCCAGAAGTTTGTGGAGAGGGAAGAGAGGGACGAAATGGTGGTGCACAGGGATTTTAGGGCAGTGAAAACATTCTGTCTGTTATAGTGACACTGGACACATCACTCTACAGTTGTCCAGCCATCCTATGGACACCCCCAAGAGTGAATGCTAGTACAAAGCATGAGCTCCATTAACAATATAATCCCAGCACTTTGGGAGGCCGAGGCAGTCAGAATGCTTGAGCCCAGAAGTTCGAGACCAGCCTGGGCAATATAGCGAGACTTCATCTCAACAAAAAAAATGAAAAAATTAGCTGGGCGTGGTGGCACACACCTGTAGTCCCAACTACTTGGGAGGCTGAGGCAGGAGGATCACCTGAACCAAGAGATTGAGGTTGCATTGAGCTGTGAGCAGTCATCATGCCACTGCACTCCAGGCTGGACAACAGAGTAAGACCCCGCCTCAAAAAATAAAAAGAAAATCCAATGCCAGCTTTTCCATTGTTTTTGGTATTTAATGTACTTGAGGTTCTCACGTGCTCAAGGTTTGGGTCTAGAAAGTCAGTCTGGGCTGGGCTTGGTGGCTCAGCCTGTAATCCCAGCACTTTGGGAGGCCAAGGCGAGTGGATTGCCTGAGCCCATGGGTTCGAGACCAACCTGGGCAACTTGGCAAGACCTCATCTCTACGAATCAAAAAATTAGCTGGGCATGATAGCGCATGCCTGCAGTTCTGGCTACTTGGAAGGTTGAGGTGGAAGGATCACTGGAGACCACCAGGTCAACACTGGGGTGGTGGTGAGTGTGTCACTGCACTCCAGCCTGGACAACGGAGTGAGACTTCAACTCAAAAAAAAGAAAGCCAGTCCGAAACACAAATGTGACCATGAGAGGGAATAAAGCGCGCCATCCCGCACCAGCCAAGACAGGCCGCTCCCAGGTGCAGGGTCTGCGCTGTGCTCCCCAGACACCTCTGAGCACAGGGTGAGAATGCCTTGTGCACTTAGTGGTCATCTCCAGGACCAGCTGCCTGTTTCTGGCTGGAGGAGTCGGGTCTGGAGGAGGCCAGAAAGCAGGTGGGAAAGTCAGCAGAATTCTCTTGGGGGCTGGCCTTGATCTTCCAAGAGATCCCACCCCATGTGAGCAGCCCCCAAGAGAAGCCATGGCTGGCACCTGCAGGCTGAAAGGCCCAGGGTCCTCAGGTCCTGCTCACAATACACTCTACCAGAAACAGTACCCACAGTCTCAGAGGGCACGCCCCAGGGGTTCCATGACGTCGTCAAGGGGAAGAGCCCAGGCTTGGACCTCAGGACCAACAAGAGAACCAGAGGGTCCCTGGGCAAGTCCCCGACCTCATGGGATCCCATCGGTAAGGTGGACCTGAGGCCCCCCTACCCCTTCTCCTCCTCCAAGACTCAGAGATCACAGGGGCTGTTTGCAGCTGCTGGTCCTCTGCCTCAGTCAGGGGTCTTCCAGGGTCTCCTCTCCACCACACCCACCTGCATTAGCCACAGAGGATCCTGAGCGGCCTTAGCAGAGATGGGTTTGGGGGCAGGAATCAGGGGTCTGCACAGTGGGGACCCCGGCAAGCTAGCCCCGACCCAAATCCAGGTGGCTAGAATTTGGGGCCCCTGGAAACTCAACACCATTCCTTGCCACCAGCACCAAGACTAATTCCTCAACTGTCCCCTGTCTCTGGATCCAGCATCCAGAAGGGCTGGTCCTGAGTCACGTCCACGTCTTTGTCTGAGTTGTGGCACCCCGGAGGAGGGGGGACAGAGAATCCACTCTCCCAGCTTTGGGATGAAAGGCAGGGTCCACACAACAAGGTCCAAGCACCCCCTTCAGGGAAGTGGCTATGGAGGGCCGGGCGGCTGCTGCTGCTGGGTGACTCAGATGCCGTTTGTGGGAGCCAGGCTGCCACCCTGAGAGGATTAGGGAGCCTCTGAGCCAGCCCTGTCATGGGCGTTCCCGCTGGGGACCAGGCCAGAACAGCTATCTTAGGACCCTTGATCCCAGCAACACTGAGCTGCCATGACAGGTGGGCGGGTACATGCCCCGTCCTCTTGTCCCTGAAGTTCAGTCTAAGGGCAGGGCCAGAAAGCACCTGCCTGGGGGCCCCCCACACCTGTCCCACAGCCCACAGGGTGGGCCGGAACGAAAGTGGGCATTTGACTTACCTAAGAGGCTCTCAGAATCCTGAGGCCTCAAGCAAAGTCCCAGAGTCTTGTCCTGGGTTGGGCTGCACAGGCCACGCTCCAGAGAAGACCTGACCCCCACAGTTCCTCAGTCAGTGCACAGAATGAGGGAGTCCATCATGATACCCCGGGATAGTAAACGTGAGATGGGGGTGTTCAGGGGTAGAGTGGGGTGGATAGATAGGGAGGGGTGGGGTGGATAGAAGGGGTGGGGATAGATAGATGGGGTGAGGGATAGATGGGGTGGGGGATGGATATGGGGTGGGAGATGGATGGGATGGGTGGGTAGATGGGGTGGGGAAGGTGTAGTGGGGTAGATAGATGGGAGGTGGCTTGGATAGATGGGAGAGGTGGGTGCAGGGTGGTGGATAGACGGGTGAGGAGGATAGATGGGGTGGGGGATGGATAGATGCAGTGAGCAGATGATTGGGATGGGGTGGATAGATGGGGTGGGGTGAGGTGCAGTGGGGCGGATGTTGGGGGGTAACGTGGATAGATGTGATATGGCCTAGGGGTGAGGTGCAGTAGATAGATGGGGTGCTTTTGGGTGGGGTGTGGTGGAATGCAGTCACAAGGGTGGCCTGGGCACCTGCCTGGAATCCCTGGATCCCTGAGCAGAGGTTCCAGTGTCTGAGCTCTGGGGTGGACTCCTTCTAGCGGTCCTGGGTCTGTGCTCTGCCCCAGGGCTGCCAGTCCCTGGACCACAGTGTCCTCTCCCCGACAGCTGAGCTGGCAGCTGCCCTGGTGGTTTTTGTGTGCCGTGCTGGGGAGGCCCCACAGGACACCCATGGTCCCTGGTTCTGAGAAGACCTTCCTGGCTGGGGGTCTAGGGGCATCAGGCAGAACCTATTACTCCTCCTGTAGCCAAGGGGGAGGCTCTGAGGGAGCCAGCAGTGTCTTGACCCAGCTGGCTCCAGAAATCCCTGAGCCTCAGTGAGGGACTGGGCAGAGGGAAGGCCACTGAAAGGGAAAGAGGCCAAAGGGACCCAACCCTGAGGATTCGGGCAGTCACGCAGGAGGCTGAGGTTCATCCAGGACAGCTCAGAGGACCCACCCGCAGGGCTCCAGCACAGGAGTAGTCACGACGACTGGCCGCCTCAGGAGATGACTGTGCTGGGGAATCCAGGAATCTCAGTCTAGAAGGTGGAGGTTGCAGGCTCACTCCTCACTCTGGGGATTCCCACCCCCTGCACCTCCTTTTCCCCAGTCTTCCTCCTCCCCAGTTCAGTGACTGCAGAACAATTTCCTGGTAGGCTGGCCATCAACCCATTTGCAGATCAGGAAACTGAGATCGGGCTCCTTCTCAGAGCTGAATGAGGTGTCGAGGTCAGAACCCAGAACTGGTTCCAGGGTCCTCATGAGCAGCCCACCGCCGCTGCCTCCCACTCCCCCATGCCTTCCCTCACCCGCTCATTCACTCATTCATTCATCCATTCCATCATTCATTCCACTGAGCCTCTGACTTGTCTTTGGTTCAGTCATTTGCATTTTTAAGTGCCTACTGCATGCCCGTCTGCATGTGGGGTGGGCTGCTCCTGTCCCCACATACCTTCCAGGCCCCCAGGCTCCTGAACCCAGAACCCATGGCCCAAGCGAGTCCTAGATGTGCCTACTCCGGTCTGCCTAGGTCAGCGTTTGTGCTCTCTCAGGATCCCCAGGAGCCACTGAGACCATGTCCCCAGGTGACTCCACAGGCCCCTGGTTCCCTGCCCCACACCGGCCATCTCCCGTCCATGCCCCACAGGGCCCTGCAGCCTTCAGGACCTGCAATGTCTTAGCAGGGCCCTGCCCTGAAGACTGGGGCAGCGGGGTGGGGAGCCGAGTCCCCAGGTCTCCACAGGATAGGGGTTGAGAGGGCCATGAACTCACACCCCCTCATACCCAACACACAAGCTGGACATTTGTATGGGACCAACAGGTTGGAAGGGGGCACTGAGGACACCCAACCTCGCTGGCAGCCAGCATCCAGCTGTGCTCCTGATGGTCAGCAAAGGGCCCAACTCCAGCCTCAGGCAGATCTGGGATCTGGATGAATTCATGTGGAATGTTTCTTCCTTTGCAGTATGGGATATGTGTTTACAGATTTACTTTCTTATTTTTATTTTTTGAGCCAGGCTGTCACTCTGTCACCCAGGCTAGAGTACAGTGATGCGATCATAGTTTTGTTCACTCCAGCCTCGACCTTCTGGGCTCAAGAGATCCTCTTGCCTTAGCCTCCCTCTGGTGTACCTGGAACTACAACATGCCATCACACCCAGCTAATTATTTTGTTTTTTGCAGAGGCAGGGTCTCCCTATGTTTCCTAGGTTGGTCTCAAACTCCTGGCTTCAAGGGATCTTCCCGCGTTGGCCTCCCAAAGTGCTGGGATCACAGGCATGAGTTACAGCACCCAACCTTAAGATTTACTCCTAACTTCAGGAACTGAAGAAGTTTCTGATTTATAGCCATAATTATATCATTGGCTCAATTAATGCCCACTAAAAATCCACACCACATTTGACACTAACGCAGCCCCTCTGAAGTGAACTCTTGGCTCCCAGGGTCCCTGTGTGACCTGTGGCCCCACACAGTGCCTGCCTCTCATTGGACTCCATGTAGGGAAATGAGACAACTCCTTGCTGTCCCCAGCAGCTGGCCCCAGTGGCTTAGGCCGGGAAATTCATCCTTCAGCCCATGTCCCCCATCCTGGCCATACCTGGGCCTGCGTGCTCTGTGGGTCCTTCCTGCAGAACTGGCTTGTACAGGGTGCGTTCTGTGGCCCTGTCAAGTGGTGCCCATGTCCACCTGGCTCCTAGTGGTTCACTCTTTCTCCCTCCCCCAGTGTGTGTCTGGATGGAGCCTAGATGATGTCAAACCGTCTGCCTGGCCCCAGCACCTCTGACCTAGCAGACATGGATTCTTCCAGAAGGCCAGCTCTGTCCACCCACCAAGGGACTGATGACCCTGGGGCAAGAGGGATCCTCTCTGACAGAGGTCTCCCTGGGGACACCACAGCCCACGTCAAGACCCTGCATTGCCACTTCTAGTGGGGTGGTCCTGGACCAGGGTTGGGCTTCTCAGAGCCTCTGAGACGTGGCAGGGCTGATGCACACATCACAGGCCACAGAGAGGCTGAAGCCACACAGACCGCACTTGTGCCGTGCCACCCAGCCACGTGGTCCTCACAGCGCTGGCCTGTGGAGACACCATAGCAGGTGGGAGCAGGGAGGCCTGCAGATGGCTGGACTGGGGTGGCGGCGAGCGTTCACTCTGGTGACCCCAGAGGTCCACGCTGAGCCAAAAGTTGGGCTTTGTTCTCATGGTCACCAAGCCCACAGAAGGGCAGAGTGGCATTTTCAGAGGTCATTCCTCTTGTCCAGTGGGTTTCCTGTGGATGGGCAGAGCCAGTGAGCTCCTTGGATAAATGTCTCACTCAGACTAGGTTGTGCCAGGGGTCTCTGAGGAAGCTGGTCTTGCCTCTGCAGAAGTCTCGGCAGCCTGGGTCTTGGCTTAGGGCATCTGTGAAGCCCAGGCCCTTTCACGGGCCACCAAGGGTCTCCGTGGTGATTTAAATTGTCCACCTCTGCAGCTCATGGCTCATGCTGAACACAGCCAGTCCCTAGCCAGGGTCCGTGTCTCCCTCCCCTCCTGAAGGTCAGCCTGGACAGGAGGACCTGGCCTCTAAAAATGCATCCCCTTTTGTAGGTTCAGGGATGATAAGAAGGCAAGCCAGCTAAGGCTCAACATGGACCTGGAGTCTGGGACTCCAGAAGCAAGAGCTCACAACCCAGCTGGCCCTGCCACACCTGCCCTTGGAGCCAAGGCCCCCAAGGGACCACAGAGTCATCACTGACACAACTCGAGTTAGGGCAGCAGGGATGCCAGAGGAGTTGGGCAGCGTTCAGTCTTGACTGGCCTAGCCATCATGCTGCTACCACAGCCCTAGCCTTCACTGAGCAAGCCCCATGGGACCCTGGGCACAGGGCATCTTGTGTCCTTACCAGAGGGTGGTGCTTTAGTGTTCTGTGAACTCATGGGGATGGGTCCTGCCCTGGGCTTCCCATTCTAGGGGAAAAGGCTAACGGAGAAGCCAGTGGGCATGAAAAACCTGGGGTGACACAGGTCAGAGACCTGATGGAGGAAGTAGGGAAGGAGTGCTCTGGGCAGGGGTGGCATGGACTGGGTCATCAGGAAGCCCCCTGAGAAGATTCCCTGTAGCATACAGGCAGCAGCAGGGGGTCCCCTTGGGTGGGGGCCCCCTCAGGCATGGACCTCTTTGCCTCTCAGCTCAGGGACCCCTCAGGGCCTGGTGAAAGCTCCTTCTCTCCCCAGATCACCCACAAGCTCAGCCCCAGAGGCTTCACAGGCAACCTGAGGGGCCCACCATGGCCCCAGAGTTAATCCCCAGCCCAAGGAAGCTGGGCACTGCCCCAAAACCAGCTTCCCTCACCCTGGACTGAAGACTGGGGCCTCACACATCTGCCTTGGCCACTACCACACCGTGCCCCCAATCACTGGGGAGCCTGGTCAGAGTCCTCTCCTCCACCATCCCCAGGGCGCTGACTGATTTCAGAGTTATATTAAGGAACAGCAGAGTGTGGGTGGGGAGGGGCAGCTGTAACCAGAGAAGACAGCAGGACGCAGTTGTCGGAGGCCGGATTTATCCTGCCCGGTCAGCTGATGGGCTTTGGTTACAACCCTCGACCAGCCAGGGAGTGTGTGAGCGTGGCTGGCCACCCGGGCAGCTGCAGGGATTGATCGGGAGAGTGGTTTCCTGTAGAAATGCACTTACCACACGCGGGTTAAAAATAGCCTAGAGCCGGTACCAAGGAGGGCCTGTGCACATGCTCAGGCCAGGGAGGCTGGGAGGATGGTTCCCAAACTGCGATGGGGCCAGTCCACTTCACCTGCACCAGGCTGGCAGCTAGGGGACACGGGTATGGGTCAGCTTGGGGCTCTGCGACCACACCCACCACCCTGTGCACGGAGGGGCGTTACCGCTGCGGCCTTGGGAAGCCCTGGCTCCAGGCCTCAGGGCTGCTGCCCAGGCACTGTGGACGGCTAACTTACTGCTGTGGGAGTCACTGCCTCAGTCCTGCCCTCTGTCCTCAAGGTTACAGCAAGCAAGAGGGCAGCATGGCCCGGCCCCAGGCATCCTGGCCCTCCAGCTACTCGAGTGCCTCTGGCTATCTTCCTCATGCCCTGGTCTGGTGGGCCTGCCCACGGGCAGTGGGAGAGACGACTGTTTTGGGAAGCCTGTGCTGGCCCTGGGAGAGGAGGAAGGGACCAAGTGCCTCTTCACAGCTATTTAAAGACAGGAATAGACAGGTGCAAGGCTTAGGTGGGAGATCTGCCAGCTGGGAGAGGGGCTGGTGCAGTGGCTCCCGTCAGGGGCAGAGAAGAACGAAACCCCAGCATTCGGGGAGCCCAGACAGCCCGACCCATACAGGAAGCTGACTCAGGCTGCAGCCTGCCCTGGCCCCGGTGGCCTGAGGCCCAGAGGCCATGGGCAGGGCCAGAAAAGGCTAGAAAACACAGCTCTCTGATGGGAAGAACTTCCTGCATCGTGACCAGAGGGATTTTAGCCTTTCCACAACACCAGCATCATTTTGCGGTGGAAGTTAGAGGCAGACTCAGACCCTCCTGGGTCAGGTGTGGCATCACCATACTCACCATGTGAAACTGGATCAGCTGCTTCCTTTGCCCCAGCCTCTGTTTCCTCTTATTATTTTTTATTGATTGATTGAGTCGGAGTCTCGCTCTGTTGCCCAGGCTGGAGTGCAGAGGCATGCTCACGGCCACAGCCTCAACCTACTGGGCTCAAGTGATCCTTCCACCTCAGCCTTCCGAGTAACTGGAACCACCACACCTGCCTAAATTTTTGATTTATTGTAGAGGCGAGGTCTCACCAAGTTGCTCAGGCTAGTCTCGAACCCCTGGTCTCAGGCAATCTTCTCGCCTCCCCCTCCCAAAGTGCTGGAATTACAGGCATGAGCCATGCCTGGCCCATTTCCTCATCTTTAAAATGAGAGGACGGTGGCACCCCTGGTGGCCTCTGGACAGGTACAGCAGTCTGGCTTACAGCTCACAAGTGTGAAGGCTGTCACATCCCTCCGGGAGGGAATGGGGGCCAGAAGAGCGTCAGGGATGGTGACAGACAGGCTCACAGGAGGAGGCTGCCTGGGCAGCGGGGGCCTCTCCCCTGCCATCCTGCCCCACCTCAGGCCCTGTCAGCTGGGCAGTAGGAGGAGTTGTGTCCTCCCAACACCCCCGTCCTGAACCCCCGACCAGGATCCCCAACCAGGACATGACCTTCCTACCATCAAGGTTCCCAACAGGACCCGCAAGGGGTGTCCCTAGAAATGTGCAGGGTTCTGGGAGAAATCACACAGTAGAGGGACCAAGAGACCAGCTTCTGGGGACAAAATCAAGCTGTTAATCATACCCACAAGGCCAGTGGACACAACCACAGAGCAGAACTGACTTTGATGGAACCAAGTGTTGCCCAGGGGTTGCCCACAGGTCAGCTTATGGGCTCCGGGTGCCAGGCAGACAGATAGAGACACCTTTCTGTCAGGTGCCCCAAGGTAAGCTGCAGTCCAGGGGCTGTGGTTGGACACTGAGAGGCAGGAGCAGGACATAGGCAGATGCTCCCAGTTGGGGACTGCAAGTGTGCCATGCACCCCAGGAGCCCCAGGCACATGATAATTGTCTCCTGCTTCTGTCTCGGGTCAGCTCTTGGTAGTAGTGCCGGGAGGCACCCACTTCGAGAACACAGGGCTGCCTTCTCCCACATCTGTTCCAAGTGGCATTCCCTGCCTCAATGTCCTCCATCACACCCTGCCATGGGGCCCAGGCTGCTGACTGGTTTGGCTGGGCCTCTTGGTCCCAGGATCTGAACTCCTGTGTCTGGTTGGCTTAGGGCCCTCATCTCCATGAGGGCTTGTCCTACGGGATGTGCCAGAAGCCACCACCCTGTACCCAATCATGACAGCTCTGCAGGCCCCAGACACTGGGACATAACAACCAGATGGGAAGTGCCCAGGGGGTACAAAAAGCGCCCTCCACCACTGGGTCCTGCCTCTACCCACTGCAGGGTCAACCTAACCCACCCCTCCTTGGGGATGACACCACGCCATGGGTGCTTCTACTTCCAGGGGTAGATGCTGTCCCTCAGCTCCTCTTACTGGGCGAGGTAGCCCAGGCAGGGAGGGCACAAGCTAGACAGCAGCTCCACCACGTCCAACCCCTGGGCTTGTCTAGCTGGGAAGAAAGGCATAGGATTTCACCCAAAGGCTGAGGATATCTGACTACAGGGAGAAAACTTGCAAGGAAACACCAGAAGTATGAGGAGGGGTGGAAGATAAAGAAAGAGAGGAGGCACAGAATCAGTGACAGGAGGAGAGACAAGAAAGGGAGCTAAGGGAGAGAAAGAAAAGATGGCAGACAACAAGAGAAGAAGGGGAGAAAAAGGAAGATGAGAGAAAGAAAAGAGAGAGAAGAAGAGAAGGAGAGAAGAAGGGAAGGGGAGAAGAACAGATGAAGAGAGGACGGAAAAGAGAGAAGGGGAGAGAGAGGAAAAGGGAAGGAGAGAAGGGGAAGAGGAAAGAAGGGAAGAGAAGAAGGAAAGGGGGAGAAGAAGGGGAAGAGAGAAGACGGGAAGGAGAGAAGAAGCGAAGGAGAGAGGAAGACATGGAAAGCAGAAGCAAAGGAGAGAAGTGGATGGGCAAAGAAGCGAAGGGGAGAAAAAGGGAAGGAGAAATGAAGGAATGGAGAGAAGAAGGGAAGGAGAGAAGTGGGAGAGAGAAGAAGGGAGAGAGCGAAGACGGGAAGGAGAGAAGACGGATAGGGATGTGCTTCTTGAAAGCTGGTGGCGGTTGGTTAAGGGTGGGGGCAGCTTGGTGTTGTCACTCTTGGGGCGTGGGCAGTGGTCTCCAGTCTCTTCCTCTTTGGAGGTAATGATAGTGCATGACTCTGTGACAGCTTGGGTGGCTGCACTTGGCGCCCCAGTGTCACAGCCTGTCTTCTTGTAGGGCATGTCTCAAGCCCAGCTCCAAGCCTGCTGCTGTCCCCTGCTGTGTCAGCCCTTGCCCAGCACTGCACACCCCAACATCAGATGTGCAGCTTCTGGAGCCTGTGCTGTGCGCTGGGTGTGGGCCAGAGGAGGTCGAGGACAGCTCAGGTTGGGGGGAATCTCAGAATGAGCAGTGGGAGCCTAAGTCTGCTGGTGTGGGCTAGGGAGACCTTGTGTTTCCTAGGGGCACAGCATGGCCCAGGCAAGGAGAGGATGTGCGGGAGTTGCCAGATTGGGCAGATCAGGGATGGGGTCCCAGAAGTCTCCCAGAGGTCCATGGCCCTGACACCTTAACACTAGGCAGGGCATCCTCCCTCACATCAACTGTTCCTTAGCCTGGTCACACATGGGCTCCTCAGACCTTGGGCCAGGCCAGAGCCCTGGGCAGAATGCCAGGCACGGCCACCAGCACACAGAGCCCCAGGAAGGTCCCAGGCCCCAGGTTCATCACTAGAACCCTGGGGCAGGGCTTGAAGTCAGGGCCTTCCAGGGATGCAGCATAGACCTGGCCCCTGCGCACACCAGCCACCAGCAGCTCCATCCTCCGAGGGAACAGGAAGACAGAGGCACACACGGAGACAGCCCTGGCCGCCCGTGGGACATCTGGATAAACTGGGCTTTTTAAACATTGGTATATGAACAGGAGTACATTTATTATGACAAAGGGACACGCTGATGGGAGATGTGAATGAAAACTATGACCTGCTCAGTGCCATCCCCACCTAGGCTTATGTGACGTCCATGATGTCCTAAAACTTGTTGCCAATTTGAGAAGTCAGGAGACTAAGCCTGGACACCTGGATTTCTGGCTTCCTTGGAAGGCTAAAAGGCTGGGCTACCCTGACCCAGGATGAGATACCCCACTCTCACCATGGGATGCCCCTGGTCAGTCACCCATTGGGCTGGCGGCCTTTGCACTCGCCCAGCTAACACTGGACAGATGGGGAAACTGAGACCTAGGGAGGGGGTGGGGACTTCGAGTCATCCAGCAAGCAGGTGACAAAGTGGGGACAGGAGGGAAGTGGGCAGAGGACAGAGGGAAGGAGCTGAGGGCATCTCTATCCCATCTCCTGGCACATCACAGAGGGTACTGCATCCCCTGCCCAGGGGAGAGCACACTAGGCAGGACCTCAGCGACATGAAGCCCTGCCTTTTCCAGAAGCCCAATCCCCACAGAGATGGCTTCTCTGCCTGCTTTTGAAAATCTCCACTCCTACATCTTCAGGGAAATGACATTTCTTTTTTTTTTTTTGAGTTGGAGTCTCACTCTGTCGCCCAGACTGGAGTGCAGTGGCCGCTCCCGGCCACCGCAGTCTCGACCTGCTGGGCTCCGGCTATCCTTCCGCCTCAGCCTTCCGAGTAGCCGGAATTACATGTGCGCGCTACCACGCCCGGCTGCTTTTTTGATTTATTGTAGAGATGAGGTCTCGCTGCCCAGGTGGGTCCTGAACCCGCGGGCTCAGGCAATCCACTCACCTCAGCCTCCCAAAGGCGCGGGATTACAGGCTGAGCCACCGAGCCCGGCTCTTTTTTTTTTTTTTTTTTAAGGAAAAGTGTGTTACCACAGGGTCAGGGGAGATGGACAGTGTGACTTCTCCCAGCTCACTCCAGGACTCCCTTCTCTGAGTCTAAAGCAGCCTCAGCCTATCCCGGCTACTCCTCGGCTCCAGAGGCTCCCAGGTGACCTGTCCTGCTGGCTGATTGGACCACAGGACCTCAGAGCACACCTGCTGATCGACGGGAGCCCAGGGGACGCTGGCTAGACAGACCCAATGCCATGAGCTGGGAGCCCTCTGGACAGGGAAGGGTGATCAGTCCCTCACAGGTCCTGGCACTTCCGGCCACCCTAGGGCCCTACACCCCTCGTCCGGTGCTATCTGGGAAGCCTCTGAAGCCCTGCACCCCCCATCCAGTGCAATCTGGGAAACCTCAGAGACCCTCAGGATAGGCCACATGTCCTTGAGAAGATCTGACCTGAGGCCAAACCTGCATGAAATGGGCACAGTGGTTGGGTCTGTCAGGGTCACCCTGAGAACTAGTCTCCCTGCCCTGTGGCCCCACCAGGCCAGGTCAGGTGGAGGGACAGCCCGAGCCACTGCTGCCCACTCAGTCTCCTGTTGGCCAGCAGTGCCCTTGGGATGAGCCCTAAGCTTCTGGTCCAGGGTAGATGGGGGCACACAGTGACCAGGCCACAGCTCCTCTGTCAAAGGCCCATTTTCCACAGAGCATGACAAGCCCAGCCATGCCCTCAGCAGCTCGAACGCCTGGGGCTGGCGGCAGGAGATGCGCTGTGGAGGTGACCCTGGCAGCAGCTCCTTTGCCCTGTAGTTTGCTGACAACAGAATTAGTGGCCCATCCGTATGGAGCCTGGGCCTGGCTGCGAATCGCTGCGTCAAGAGGTTCTTGTGCGACCTGGCAGGGCCGGACAGCCGCAGTCAGCACAGCATGCTCTGTGCCGAGCATCCCCTAGGGGCATGGCGGGGTTGGGTGCTCAGGTCTCACACACTCCTTGGGGAGGAGCAGGGGGCACTAGTCCAGCCCCACTGTCAAAGGATTCCCAGTTCCTCCTGCCTGGGAGCAGCCTTTCAACCCTGACTTGAATGCCCCATTGTGGGCAAGACTCACTATCTCCCCTGTCAGGATCCCTCCAGCAGGCTGCCCACCTTGCCCTCCAGGGCGCTCTGAGCAGGACTGTGATGCCGCCACTACTCAGAGCAGGTTGCTGAGCCCAGAGCCACAGGGTCTGCCCCACATCCCCGGGCTCCACCCTGCTGTGGCCTTGGACCTGTCTTTGGCTCTGGAGGCAGTCCTAATCACCCTGACTTCTTTGGGGATGTTGAGTCAACGCTGTGACCCACTGAACCACAAGCCCACAAGGGTGGGAACTGTCTCCTCAACCTTTAGCCAGTGACTGGCCATAGCATGTGCTCAGCCAACACCCACCTGCCAATCCCACCAAGATGGGCCAAGCCCTGGGAGGGTATATTGGAGGAGACAGAAAGGAGAGGCCCACTCCCACCAGGCACCGAAGAGCAATAAGAGGCAGTGACAGCGTGGCGAGAACGCACCCAGTCCATCGAACCACCATCAGGCAGGTGGACAAAGTTATACAAGTGTATCCCATGGAGTTCAAATTCACCTCAGCAAGATGGAGAAGGGGAAACCTGTTCTAATGGGGCAGGCAGGAGGGTTTCAGAGAACCAGAGACCAAAGGGGAAGAGGAGGGTGGGTTAGCATTTTTCTAGAATTAATCCTCAGTTCAATTCTGACCTTCTGCTATTCACAAGGCAAAGGATCAGAACCAGTAGAGACAGAAAAGGGAACAGGGCACTCTCCCATGGTAGGGATGGAAGTGACTGCTAAGATAATGAGGATGATTGTGACGGTGGTGACAATGATGGTGATGATGACAGAGATGATAGTGATGGTGATGATGATAATGACAATGACGGTGGTGGTGATGATGTTGATGGTGCTATGATGATGATGGTGGTAATGGTCATGATAATGGTGATGGTGATGTGCTATAATGGTGATTATGGTGATGGTGATGGTGGTGATGGTAGTGGTGGTGATGATGGACATGATGGTGGTGGTGATGGTAATGATACTAATGATGAGGATGGTGATAGAGATGATGGTGATGATGACGATGACGACGGTGATGGTGATGATGATGGTGACGGTGGTGGCGGTGATGCTAATGATGGTGATGAAGGTTATGAAGATGATTATGAGGGCCATGGTGGTATGGTGATAATGATGGTGGGGCGCTTATGATGATGATGATGATGGTGGTGGTGGCGGTGATGATGTTGTTGATAGTGATGGTGGTGATGAGGATGGTGATAGTGATGATGATGGTGATGGTGTTACGGTAGTAATAACAGTGATGGCGATGATAATAATTGTGATGGTGATGATGGTCGTGCTATGATGGTGATAATGAAAATGATGATGATGAGGGTAATGATGATAATGTTGACGGTGAAAATGGTGGTGGTGGTGGTGGTGGTGAGGTGATGATGGTGAATGTGATGATGATGGTGGTTATGGTTGTGATGGTAACGTGATGGTTAAGGTTGAGGATGATAGTGATGATTGTGAGAGTGGTGATTATGATGATTATGGTGATAGTGCTAATGGCAGCGATGGTGGTGATGATGATAGTGATAATGATGATGGCAATGATGAAGGTGATGGTGATATAATGATGATGGTGAAGATAACGATGATGGTGATGATAGTGATGATGACACTGGCGATGATGGTGATGATGAAGGTGATGGTAATGGTGATGATAATGATGGTGATAGTGATGATGGTGGTGATGGTGATGATGTGATAGTGATCATGGTGGTAATGATGATGGTGATATGATGATGATGATGACGGTGATGGTGATAGTGATCATGGTGGTGGTGGTGGACACCACCTTGGTACCACAGAAGGGAACTTGCCATGACAGAGACTCCATGGGGCCTTGTTAACAGGTGGAATCCTGCCTCAGGACCTCTGTACTTCTGGTTCCTTCTCCCGGAGATGTTCAACCCCCAGATGTCCTGATTCCCCCACTTCCCCCAACCCTGTGCTCCAAAGCCACCTTATCAGATACCAAACCCCAGGCTCTGGATGAGGATAGTGACTTTAGGGCCCTGAGTGGGCAGTGTGGCCTTATCAGCAGGCCCTCTGGGTCTCCTAGCCTCTGACCCTCTGATACCAAAGTATCAGGTGTCAGTCAGAAGACACAGATAGCAGAAGCCAGGGCAGTGAGGATGCAGAGCAGGGGAGGCTGCCGGCTGCATCTAGGTGGGTGGCCTGGCGCAACAGTGCTGGATAAGGCGGCTAGATGGGCAGGATGTCCTTTCCAGGGAGGGAGAGACCCTGTGAGAAAGGCCCTGTGGCCACCTCCCTCCCTCTTGGGTAGACCAGAAATGCACTGGCCCACGTGGGACACAGAGCAGGTTCCTGGATGCCTGGACGGGGCCAGCAGCACCAGCATGAAGGCGCAAAGAACTACTTGTTCCCAGCATCTAGGGAAAAAGGTTCCTTATCTCCCAGTCAGACTTGTGTCATGGGGCCAGAGTGGCTGTCCCCTCCCCATGTGAGACTCACTGATGGCATCATGTGAAAGGGAGAGGGAATACCTCACTTTCCTTTGTCAGTCTTTTTCAGGCACCTTGAGGGCTGCCCTCCTGTTCACTCACACATCAGCCAGCCCACTGTCTGCCTGAAGGACTTGGAGTATTCTCTGGGCTCAGTTTAGTCTTAGATCATTGGGGCTGACAGGACACCAGAGTGATCCAGCCCTGCCCTCACTTAGCAGACAGGAAAACAGGCAGGATCTGCCCCTGGTCTCTCCCAGTCTCTTTC
The DNA here is from genome assembly GCA_027257055.1 of Cephalopachus bancanus. NCBI lineage: Eukaryota > Metazoa > Chordata > Mammalia > Primates > Tarsiidae > Cephalopachus > Cephalopachus bancanus. The sequence continues at coordinate 4,337,526 of JAPVLO010000007.1, forward strand.
TGACATCACTGTCAGCACCACCATCATTACCACGACCACCACCATCATCACTGCCATCATCATCTTCACCATTACCATCATCATCACCACCATCATCATCTTCATTATCATATCCCCACCACTGCCACCGTCAGCAGGTTGTGGCTCCCCCATGCTGGTGAGGAGGGGCCACTGCCAAGGTGAGAAGGCTGGGTTGTCAGGGTCTGGAGAGGCAGTTGGGCACTCAGTCCACCCCTGCCGGGCATCCCTCAGAATAGAACCTGGTGCTGGGCCACCTGGGGTCAAAGAGGAGGTTCCAGTCCCAACCAGCTGGGGACCCCAGTATACAGCCAAGAGCCATGATGCTCCGAGGCCAGGCGAGAGCCGGGCCTCTGGGTCTAGGTGGGAGTCACAGTTCCCAAACACTCACATGCACAGCACATGTCACAGGACATGCCTGTACACACCCTCCCTCACACACCTAGACACTCAGAGCCGCACTCTCATCCACATATACACACTAAGACACACATGCACACACCCTCACACGCATGGACACACATGCCCCTGGCCTACCCTCTCGTTCTCACAAAGGCACATGCATTCACCCATGAGAGGCAAGGCCTCGGGCGCCCCCTGCTGGTGGCAACACACACACACACACACACACACACACACACACACACACACACACACACACACACACACACACACGTCTCTGAAATGGGATGGGTGGGGTGACAACACACACACACACACACACACACACACACACACACACACACACACACGGGTCTCTGAAATGGGATGGGTGGGGTCAGCCCTGGGCAGGGCCCAGATTCCAGATTCCATGGACTAGGGACGCTGGAGTTCCTTCCCTTCTGGCTCAGAGCTCCCCCTGTACCCAGGCTGGGGGCCCCAGGGTCCTGAACTTATGTGTCCCCCAACTTCAGCTCAGAATGCTCTGGGTTTGGTGTTTGCATGAGTAAAATATCTTCTCCCTTAAGACCGCGTATTACATTCACAAGCAAATAACAGAAATGCCTTAAGTTACTTTCCTTGTGAGCGAGATGCTGCCGCCCAGTTGAGCCTCATGGGGGCTTCACAGCACTGGCATCTGTAACTTTTTAAAAAAGAGATACTTCTGTCTGTGGCTAACTGTGACATGTGTTCTGATAACCACATTCCCAGGAGAGATGATCAGCTCAGACCTCGCAGTTGCATTTGGGGGAGGGGGGGGCCTCAGGCCCTAGAATCGGCTCCCCCTGGCCTGGTAGGGAATGGGGAAGCCCTGCACCTCCCTAGCCCTCAGAGCACCCAGGGCTTGACAGGGCCTGCCTACCACAGCCCGCCACATGGGCACTTCCTCTCCCAGGGCACCCAATGACACTTCAGGACTCGGCAGTGCCTCGAGGTAGGGTCTTCGTCCCCTAGGATGTTTCTGATTCCTGAACTGCCCACCCTCAACATGTCTTTGGACCCAGTGTCACGACAGTACACATCCGCCTCATCCCTAGGGGTGGCTTTCCCTGCTCTATGGCCATCGCTCCCGACATGGCTCTTCCATACCAGACCGTTCTGAGACTGTAACTCTGGCAAGTTCTCCTCTCTGGTGGCCCCATTCCCAGGTATCAAATCCTAAAGCCCTTCCTCCCGGGCCCTCCCTGAGGGGCGGCAGATGGCACGAGGCAATGTCCCCAAGGGTTCCCTGGTGTCTGACATCTTACCCACCTTGGAGGTCACAATGAATGATTCACCAGCTGATCTGGGAGACACAGCCCGGAACCAACAGGCCCCACCGCAGATCCCATCCTAGGTGGCACACAGGGTCACACGAAACCCCTGCCTGCATCCTATAGCAGCCAAAGGTGGCAGGTGGCCCAGCACTGCCCACAGCCCATCTGGGCCAACCCCAGCTCACTCAATCTCAGGGACGGGCCCCAGGTGAAACCCCCCTCCCTGATCCCTACCTCTGTCCCCACCCTGCCCAACATATTGCATGGACAACTCCCTCTGCCCTGGTGGAACACTGCCGTCTGGGTCCACACAGCAGACAGCCTGGATTTGATCTGGCATCGGGGACCATTCTCCGCACACTGGGTATGGGGCTGGTAAGGAGGGTTCATGTCATATTTGCAAAGAGGCTGGAGTCCCATGGTGCCTGGAGTCTGGGGCTGGCCAGGGCCACACCTCCTGGGGGTTCCCCAGACTCCCATGGACCAAGTCCCAGGGAAGTGCCCCATGAGGCCACCAGGGGGTGCCCACGGCCCGCCAGACACCCCAGCCAGGATAGACCTAGAAGACCACAGGAAGGGGGTCTCAGACAGAGACTAGCGCTCTCAGTGCCAGGTTCAGACATCCCACCAGGCGGGAACGGTGGTGAAGGGACAGGTTAGGATCTTCCTGGCTTTGACCCCAAGGGGCATGGAAATGGGTCTCTCAACAGAGGCTCCTGAAACAAGTCCTTCTGGGGGCCCCCCTGACAGCCTCCCTGGCTCTCCAGACCCCAGCTCCTGACCTCAGTGATGCTTCTGGCCAGTGACCACCTAGGAATCCAGATGACAGAGGGGCTCACCTGTCCCCAGGAAGGCTGACTTCACGGGGGCCAGGGAAGCCCCTCAGATGTGCTGGGTACCGCCTGCGTCCACCTGCCCCTGGGGAGAAGTCACCCCTGCTGACCCAGAGATGACCCAGCATGGAGACAAGCATCGATCACCAGCCCTCCCTGGGGGGGGAAGTGCAAGGAGGAAGGAGTGGGCACCAGGACCTGGAGTTGGACTCTCAGGACCACCTGAGGCCCGGCCACAGCCAGGGACTCAACCAGCCCTGCCTCCCCTGCATACAGACCTGAGCAGTCGGGCAGACTCACCCCACCTGACAGGAGCAGCCTGGGAGGTCACAAGGCTTCCCCAGGGCCACATGCTGACCACTCCGGAGGGGCGGACCTGGGTGGCCAGGAAGGAGACAGTAGGTGCTGGAGCCCAGGGAACCTCCTCTGACCTCTCCCGAGAAGGCGCCTGTCCCTCTGTCATCCACAGGTGGTCAGCAAACGTCCCTCCATGGGGGTGGCAAAGGAGGAGGAAGAGGACTTGTCCCTGGACAGCTGCTTGGGAAGATGGGTACTTGAGGTCAGGCAACAGGAAGGGCTTCCTGCAGATGGCAACACGGATGGTCCCACCAGCACAAAAAGGTGATGGCTTCCCTGGGTCCTGGGCAGCCCATCCACCCCAGTCCGCTCCTAGCCACAGCTTGCCACAGACACACTTTCCTGTGTGCGTCTCCACAAATCTGTCGGGGACCCATGTGCTTCCTCCTGTGAGTGACCCTGCCCACCCACTGGACACCCGGTGGATTCAGCTTTCTGGAAGCCACCACATGTCTCAGTGGGGAGTGTTGAACACTGGAGTGATGTGTCATGTGTCCCTGATGGGAAGGTCCTGCTGTATGTAGCCAGCAGCTTTTCGTGGCACCCAGTGTCTCCCTGAGCCTCGAGGTGCCATGAAAAGCCTCTGGCTACATACAGCAGGACCTTCCCATCAGGGACACATGACACATCACTCCAGTGTTCAACACTCTCCACTGAGGCACCAACAGCCAGAGCCAGGGCCCAGGCCAGACTCGTATCTTGCAACTGGTGCATCCTCAGTGCTTCTGTCGGTAAAGTCGACGCCAACCCACCCATTCCAACTTCACCCCGTGCCCCAACCTGATTGCACCCAGAAGGCTGAGATCAGAGTCTGCAGCCTCCTCAGGCCCAGACTGAGGGGTGCTTCAAGTCCAGGGTGAACCGAAGGAAGGGTCAGGGGATGCCACGTGTCCAGGGTGACCTCAGGAATGGGTCAGGGGTGCCACGTGTCCAGGGTGACCCTGGGGAAGGGTTGGGGGTGCCACATGTCTAGGTGACCTCGGGAATAGGTCAGGGGTGCTGCATGTCCAGGGTGACCCCAGGGATGGGTCAGGGTACCATGTGCCCAGGGTGACCCTGGGGATGGCTGGGGGATTGCTTCATGTCCAGGGTGACTTCTGACATCTTTTTTATTTTTTTGAGTCAGGGTCTCATCCTGTTGCCCAGGCTGGAGTGCACTGGTAGGACCATGGCTCACCCCAGCCTCCATCTCCTGAGCTCAAGCGCTCTTCCTGCCTCAGCCTCCCAAGTAGCTGGGGCTACGGGCATGCATCAGCCCCCTTTCCTTCTCTCCAGCTCCCTCATTGTGTGACCCTGCAGCCTTCTTGGCCTCTTTCTCTCCACACATGCCAGACTTGTTCCTGCCTCAGGGCCTTTGCACACTCCAGCTGTCAGCCTGGAAACTCACTCCCCCAGATCTTCCCATCTCTAGTCCTTCTTGAGCAGTTCTCAGCACAGATGTCACCTCTTCCACCGGCCACCCCCGGTGCAGCCCCTCCCCTCCACTCTAGGTCCCTGCGCTCCCCTCACCATCTGTACCTGTTCCCCGAGGCAAGGTCTCCCCGAGGTCTCAGCTCCATCCCCAGCATGTGGCTCACATCAAGGTCCATCCTGAGAGGGCCTCCCCCTGGCCACGCCACCAGGAGGCAGGCAAATCCTCCAGGCCACTACTCACCTGGGTCCCTGAATCCCCAGGAATGCCCCATCCTGCAAGGGCCAGTGCTCAGGCCCCCACGCAGAGCAGGAGGGGCCTGCAGGAGGGACAGCCTTATTCATTCATGGTTGTAGGACCCTCTGCCATGAGGGAAAGGAACAGAGCATCTGGGAAGGACTAGCAAAAGCACAATGACCTTGCAACTCCCAGGCCACCAAGCTTTGCTGCAGCTGGGCTCTCCCAGGAAAACACCTACTCAGCCTCCAAAGCCCAGCCCAGAAACCCCTTCCCTTGGGAAGGCCCTCTAATTGCCACACATGGGCCAAAGAAGCAAACTGGCTCAGCGCTCTAGCCCTCAAAGTCAAGGCCACGTTGGGAGGGAACGCCCACCCAAACAACAGAAGACCCTCAGGCTGGGCAGTACCCAGGGCAGGGCAGGACAGAGGCTCCCTGCTGGGGTGAAGCTGAGAGGGAGAAGAGGGTGCTGGTCAGGGATGCCACGTGTCCAGGGTCAAGCCAGGATGGGTGGGAGACTCAGGGAGCTTCCAGGAGAAGGGGACACCCAGATGGGCCTGCAAGAGAAAGGGGGGCATGAGGACACCTGGCACCAGCTAGGGACTCCACCCTCGGGGAAGGGAGAAGAAGGAGAGAGGGAGGGAGGGAGGACGGAGTGGGAGCCAGGCAGTCTCCCCAGATGCGCCTCAGGAGAGCAGTGTAGCCTGGGGGGTGGAGGCAGGGGTTCCGCGCTGAGGGGACTGAGAGGAAGTCCCTAGAAGTCCAGACCCACAATCCTCTGGAAGCCCCACGACAACTGCAGCTGGGCAGGCCATGTCCCCAGCACAGAGTGCTTTGCCTGGGACACAGAGGCTCTTCCCAGCCTCCCCTGAGGGGGCATTCAGAGGAGCTCCAAGCGATGCTGCTCCTCCAGCCCAGACTCAGTTTCTCGAACCGTGATGAATGGGTTGGAATGGGGTCACTTCTGTGCTCACCCTGTGAGTGTGGACTGTCCAGAGCTTGGCATAGTGGCCCAGGGAAAGGCAGGGATGGAGTGAAGCCACAGGTACAAGGGACAGGTGTGAGGGGGTGGGACAAAGGGCGGGCAAGGGTGGGTGGAGCAGAGCCAGGGAGAAGAGAGGCAGGGACCGGAGAGGAGGGGCGGGGCCTAAGAGACAAGGGGCGGGGCCTGGGCAGCTTGCCTATTGGTTGCTGGCCCTAGGATCTGTGCCCTCAGAGACTCGCAGCTCAAGATGACCCTTGAACCGGGGGGACACCAGGGCCGGCAGCCCAATTCCTGGCCCAGCCAGACCTTGGGGCCAGCATCAAGAGGTCTTGCCAAGGCCTGGCAGGGCAGGGTGGTTCCCATCACCCCGACCGTCTGGTCCATGGTGGATGCTGTCATATGGTGCACACTGGATTCCCCCAGGGCCATTTCTGTCTTCAGGAGAGCCCCTGGAAACCACATCTCGTCAAACCGCTGCACTCACCAGTCCTAGACAACTCAGTTAGGAAGGAGCTGCCCTGAACACCACTCTGCAGATGAGGAAACTGAGGCATGAGAGGCTCTGTGTCAACAGAGGGAAATGGGGCTTGGGCCAGACACCATGGCCCCAGGGTTCATGTTCCTGGATCTCTTCCCCCAGCCCCCAGAGCATGGTGGGGTCTTGGGCTGAACAGAGCACACCTGCTTCTTCCAGGGCACAGTGCCTGGGCCGGCTGGTATCACCACCCAAGCTCTGCACCCCACACTGGCTCTCCCACCCTGTAAGATGGAGTAAGTGAGGCAGATATCCAAGGGGCCCTGCAGAGTGTAAGTCTGCCATATCACCCACTTCTCCCTGGGACTCAGTTTCCCCAGCAGGAGTGCCTGAGTTGGAAGAATGGACCTGTGTGATGGTCCCAGAGCCACTTGGCTGGCCCCAGGGAGGCAGCTCAGCACGGTTCAGGCTGCAGGGGCAGGTGTGGAGGGCAGAGCCTGGAGAGCACCGCTGGGTGCCAAGCTGTCACCCCGACTTTATGACTGGATGAACCATGAGTCACCACCCGTTACAGGCCGTGCCATGCACCACCTCCTGGTCGGCACCTCGACCTCCTGCCCCAACCCTCAGGCACCCACCTGCCAAGGCGAGTCCTCAACTGGCCACAGTCAGGGTGCTGCCAAAGGTCGGGTACACAGGAGACGCCCTCTCCTGGGCCAGGCTCAAAGTCCGGCGCCGCCTGCCTGCCAGGCCCGGACATATGTGGAGGATCACCAGGCAGGAGGCCTGGAGCCCTAGAGCCCATGGGCCACGCTGGGCGGGCCCAGACTCGGATCCAGAAAGACCCAAGCGAAACGCAACAACCAGCCTCACCCACCAGCATAGCTTTGCCATGTTGGGAACGGGAGGACACGGACCATGCCCAGCTGGGATGTCCCTCAGAGTTTCTGGAAGGGACCTGGCAGCATTCGCTAAGTAAACGTCGGGGCTGTCCCCAGCAAGCTCCTGCTGGGAACGTGGAACGGGCCCCTGTGTGGGCCTTGCACTGGAGCAGCTCACAGAACCAGAAAGGACACACCAGAACCGGGAAGGTCCCACCTTCAGGGACCAGCCAAGCCCATCAACACACTCGTCACAAAAGATCACATGGCCATTGAGGGAGGGAGACAGACCCTAGCTTCTGGGGTCTGGGGGGAACATGGTCGCCTTTCCGGCAGGAGCTCTGGGCCGTCTATATAACCAGTGAGTGCCGCACTCTTTTTACAAAGAGAAAGTCTTCATGGAGACCCGAGAGAGAACTGAGCTTGTGTTCCTTGACGCAAGACAAGGAACGATCCCTTCCTGCTGGCGTCACACCATCCAAATCATCCCCCAACTCCAGGCACCCAACCTCAGGGCGTCCAGCCACACCCACACCACCAGCCACCCAGTTCCAGCCACTCATCATAACAGTCACTCTCCATGTCTCAAGACCCTTCTCACCATCCCAGTCTATTCCTCTGCCTGAAAGCCCTTTCTCTCATTTCACTCAGCAAACTTCTGCTCATACCTCAAAGCCCTGCCCAAATGCCCTCTCCTCTGCAAGGCCGACAGACACATCTCCATAGTGGATAAGCTGCCAGCCGGAGTCAGGCTGACTCAGAACCTCTAGGTTCTTCCTTCCTGAGTCCATGTCAGCCTCCAGTTGTGAAACAAGGCCTTCTGGCAGGGGCCCTTCAGGGCTCTGTTTGCTGAGGATGATGAAGTTGACAATGATGAGCTCTTGGCAAGGCTGGGCTCCCCATGCCCCCTTCTTCGATGAGGACATGGGGATTCACAGGTGCCCCACCCGTGCCCAGCAAGAGGACCCTGCTCAGAGAGAGGGGCTCTTCACCCCCAATCTCCATCAGGTGGGGAAAGCAGCAGGAGGGAGAGGGGCCCATTCCACCCATTCTCCCCTTCCCCAACAGCCTGCAGGGCTGGATGGGGGCAGAAGGGTGACTGGGCAGAGTCTGGCATTCCCGGCCAAGGCCCAAGGATTACGTGGTCAGATAAGCCTGAGCGCCTCTGGCTTGAGCAGGTTGATCAGACCTGGGCAAAACCAACAGAGGAAACGCCAAGCAAACACCCCATCCCCACGTCTGGGGCAGCCTTCTGCGGCCTCCCTGCCTCTTCTTATCCCCTGTGGGGACCAGCCCTGACCTCACAGGCTTATTTCCATGAAAGACGCCCGCCTCCGTGAACCAACTGTGCTGTGAGCCATGTGGCTTATCAGCGTCATAGGTGGGGGGGGGGCGTGCGTTGCCTCTGGGGAGGAACAAGAGTTCCAAGGAGGCCAGGGGCAGCCTATCTGCTCAGTGGACCAGGCAGGGGCCCAGGAAAGGATGAGAAATAGGGAAGGGGGGCACTCCAATGGGGGTAGGGGCACCAGAGCACTCTTGGCCAGACCATCTCTGTGGGCCAGGTTTCACTCAGGCAGAAGTGAGTCTGCCCCAGAGAAAGGGGCCCAAACTTACCTAGAGAGGGCGCGGGGTGACATGGTAAGGCAGAGGCTGTCTATGGCCCAGTCCAGTGTTGCTGGGGCCTGTTTGGGGCCTTCATCCTGCTAAAAGTTTCCCCAGAGAGGGTCGCCGACTTGTCCCCTTCCCAGCTCACTGATACACTGAGTGCCCAGGCTCAGGGTTCACCCAGACACTCTCTTAAGCATATTCAACTCTGTTGCATCTTTGCCTTTTGAGTTTTTTTCTTTTTCTTTTTCTTTTTTTTTTTGTGTTGGGGTCTCTCCCTGTTGTCCAGGTTGGAGTGCAGTGGTGCAGTCATAGCTCACAGCAGCCTCGACCTCCTGGGCTCAAGTGCTCCTCCTGCCTCGGCCTCCTAAGTAGCTGGTACTACAGGCACCATCACCACACCCGGCTATTTTTTTTTTCATTTATTTTTTTGTAGAGTCCAGATCTTGCTATGTTGCCAAGGCTATTCTCCAACTCCTGGGCTCAAGCAGTCCTCCCACCTCAGACTCCCAAAGTGCTGGGATTACTTGTTGAGCCACTGCACCCGGCCTCTTCTGTTCTATTTATCCTACTTTCAAGCTAATTTTTACAAGCCCAGCTAATTTTTAATGTTATTTTTGTAGAGGTGGGGTCTTACTATGCTGCCCAGGCTCACTTTGCTTGCTTACCCCAGAGCCCTTTTCAAGTAGCACCAATCTTGCTTTGAGAAACCAGCTCCATGGATTCCATCTGTCCAAGCCTTTGAAAAGTCAAGGAGGGGGCTCAGAGGTCCGTCCCCATGAAAATGGAGGCAGATGGCCCCTCACATCCGACGCCTCTCTAAGTCCTCTCCAAACCTGCCAAGCCCAGGACTGCCCCTTTCCTTGGAAACTGCGACACCCCTTCCCGCCAGGGGCGGGGCTGTACTTTTTATGCAACAAGCCCAGTGTCCAAGGGAGGTGTCTTGTGTGGCATCAGTAACACTGACCCAGGACAAGGGCCCACAGGGCACAAGCCTCCCTTCCATGGCGGAACATGGGTGCCCAAACGGACTCCAGGCTTCAGCCCACCCAGCTGCCCACTTGGGGCAGAGACACCAGCAAGCCTGCAGCTGCTGACAGCCTCTAAACAACCCCAGGAACTGGCATCAGCCCTCTCACAGATGGAGAAACAGAGGCTCAGGGAGGTGCAGGGCACTGCTCGGTTCACACGTCTGCCACGGGGACACCGTCTCCTGAGTCCATGTCAAGGGACCTTCTGCAAAGATGACCTCCCTGCAGGAGGTTTGCTCTTTCAGTGAAATCATCTCTGAACCAGGGACCTGCCAGCGAGGGTCCAGGCAGGGGACAGTGTGTGACAGGGAGCGGTGGTGTCTGTGGCAGGTGGTGGTAGGGTGTTGCTTTCTGCAGAAAGCCTCTTGACTGGTAGAGACATCCCCAGGGTCACAACTGGCTATCCTATTTTTTTTAAGAAAAAAGAAATTGGACTTTTATATGAAATTTGGGATGCCTCTGGCGCCTCCCTGTCCATGCTGGGTGGGTTCGTGGCCCACAGGACGCCAGGAGCCTTATCTCCTCACCAGAGGAGCCAGGCAGAGATGCAGGCCCGGGACGCAGGCCATGCACACCAGGCGAGGCAGAGACACGGGCTCCCAGGACAACTCTTCAGAGACGTGTTCCAGCTGCAGCGGCTGCTTGGGAAATTCCTTGCACATGAGGAATGGGCTTGGCGATTGGGGCAGGCACTTGGCGGCAGGCGCAGCCTGGGACGGTTGGCTTCGGGGCTGGCGCAGCGTGGTGTTGGTGGGGGTCAGCCTGGCGGGTGTCCACAGACCTGCCAGCCCCGCCCTCTGTGGGAGGGGACAGCCCAGCTGGTCAGGGAGCTCGGGCTGTACTGGGCCTCAACAGGGTCTCCCCCAGGGGTGAGAACCGGCCACCACTGCCCAGGAGGCCTTACCAGGCTTGGGAGGCCAGGACAGAAGCAGCCGTGAGACCATCCCTCCCTCACCCACCCAGAACTGGGACCCCTCACAGAGTCACAGTGGCTGCATTTCCTCACTGTCCCTTGGGTCAGTCAGTGCCCCTCGTGTGCCCAGTCTAATTTCTTCACCACAACTCCCTGCAGATTGGGAAACTGAGGCTCAGAAACTGCATAACTTGACAAAGGCGCACAGCCCATCTGCTATAGGGCAGGACCTGACTCCAGCACCAGGGGGCATTCCAGACGGACTGGCCAGCCAGGTCCTGGCATAACAGAGCTCCCAGAGCCAGGCAGCCTGGGGTCCTCACCCTGGAGACCCAGCTGTCCCCTGAGGTGGACAACATGACCACCAGGAGCACAGTCGGGGCAGGGCACGTGTGCAGCACCCCAGGGTCGCAGCACCCAAAGAGCAGGGCTGGGCTTGATCCAGGTGGGGATCCCAGGGTGACACCCTGCTCCCTGCTCAGAGCCACTCTCAGCATGGCTGCAGGCCGGCAGGTCTCCTGGGTGCAGGCCTTGCCCTCCTCCTGCCATCCCTGGCCCCACTGCCCACCCAGAGGGACTGGGGGTCTCACCGCCTGCAAAGTGCCCTGGAACAAAAACCCCGCTCAGTTCCCCCACTCCTCCTGCCAAGACCCTATGAGACATGAGGGGCTTCTGCTTGCAGGGGGACCCTACCCTCTGTAGGCCAGGGAAGTTCTCCACAAGCCAGACCTGCCTACCCAGAGCATTAGACATTCTGCAGCCCCCAAGCATTGCCGGCCCCTAAGTCAGGGATGCAGCAGGACCAGGAGGTCCCTGGTGGCCCCTCTGAAGGATTGTGTCCCAGCTGGCTGCCCACCGAGAGTGACGGGATCTCGGTCACTTGCCTGCCAGCTCTGAGCCAGGCTGAGACTGAGGAATGCCAGGCCAGACGAGAGCACAGAAATAAGCACCGACTGGTTGCTCCAGGTCAGCACAGCAGCCACCAGGGGAGGACACTGTCCAGGCCTCCATGAGCACACATGTGCACGGTGTTCATGAGAGCTCTGTGCACATGAGTGTGTGTGTGCAAGTGCATGGGAACACGTGAGTGTTGTGCACAAGTGTGAACATGTGTGTGCACATGGGTATGCATGTACATGAAAATGTACATGTGTGCATAGAGATGGATGCACACAGGGATGGTACATGTGACTTTGTGTTTGCATGTGTGTTCACATGTATGAGTACATGTGAATATGCATGTATGTACAAGGTGTGTGCACGTGGCAGGTGTGCATGCACAAGCTTGGCCCTTGGCATCCTGGTTCTGAGACCCCAGGGCTGGGGAGAAAACCGCCCAGATGCTCAGAGCCCACCCCACCGCCTGCACCTCTGAGAGCCAGACCCAGACGAGGCCTCTTCCCGCTCAGCATTTGAGGGAGCGAGGTATCCTACCACAGCTGTGGTAGCACAAGCCACAGCTGTGTTGTCTCTGGGAAGCCCTAGCAGCGTGGCACTCAGCCTGGTCCAATGGCGTGGTGTGACTCTGCCCCTCAGACACGCTTCCACAGTCACAGCATCCTTGCTGGACCCGTAAGAGCATCACTTCCCTCTGGTCTTGACCCAGGTCTCTCTGTGCTCTCTCATCGTGGTGGAAAATGCAAACAAGTGACAGGGTGAAACGGAGGCATGCATTGCCCCAGCCCCTCATCCAGCCTCTTTCCTCCAGGGTTGACACTTGGGAAAACTCTTTCCTTCCCAGGACCCTTACAGGATTCGCTCCCAGAGGCAGCGTTGACACTTGTGACTCACAGAGGTCATGGAGGTTGGTCCTGAGGGTTGGAGTGTGATGCGATCTTCTCTGGCCTGGGAAGCCCCATCCTGCTCACAGCAGCGGCACTCAGGCTCTGTGCCCAGCCTCGCAGACCCTGGTGGGGGTAACCATGCACTCACCGGAGCCCACGTCCTCCAAAGGCTCCTCCAGAGAGTACCTGGCCCAGGATGGCAACCGAGCACCTCACCGGGAATCCGCAGGAAAAGGAGGAAGCAGCAGGGGTCTAGAGGCTGCAGGGCCCTTCTCAGGAAGGGTGAGGAGTAGACTGGAGAAAGGAAGGAGGGGCTGGCCAGGGGAAAGAGTGGGAGGGGAGAGGAGGATCAAAGAGCAAAGGAGAAAACCACAGGGAGACAGAATGAGAGAAAGAAGGACCTAGCCAAACCCATGGACGGTGCTGTCCCTAGCACCCTGGGTAGAATCACCCGCCCTGGGCCTCCCTCAGTCTCCCTCTTAGGAAGTCACAGCCCTTTTCCAGGAAGACTCCCATGCGCAGGACCCGAGCACCCTGGGGTTCAGCAGCCTTGCACACAGGACAGGACAGCCCTCCCTTCGTAGGGATACCATGAGGCTGGATCCCACACATCTTGATGGAGAGGCCGCCCCTCTTTGGGCTTCCAAGCCAGAGAGGGAGTCCCAGAGGTAGCATGGCAGGGCAGCCCCTGAGCCCACCAGCAAATGATATAAACCTGGTTCCCCGAGACCCCTGTGGAGCGACCTCTGTGTAAAGGGTACTCTGTGTGCAGGCGCGTGGGGTGGGAGGCCTGGCGTCCCAGGAACCCCTTTACAGCCCGTCTGCAGCTGCCAGGAGGCTCCTGGCCACACAAAAATTCTCCCGAGGCCACTGTGTTGCTTGTTGCCAGCCGACTTCCAGGGCTGCCCATCTCACTGGCTATCCACTCCACAGGCGTGCTGCCCGTCACCCACACACTGTGGTGCCCGTATTCTGACCCCAGGGTTTGGGGGCACCCAACAAATGACTATGGAGGAGATGGAGCTGCAGGTCTGTTTTTTACACTCAATTCCTAGACCCGCTCCACCCATCTTCTGCTTCTAAATGTGCCATTTGGCTGCCGACACTGGCCAGGGGCCACCCAGGGGCAGTTCCTTCTGGGATAGAGAGGAACAGGGACTTCCTGGCAAAAGACAATGATGGGGGATAAGCCACAGCCCCAAATTCTGGGGGACTCGTGAGCAAAGCTGGGGTCCTGTGAGGCTGAGGGCACGGACACCCCTTCATGTGGGAATGGCCCTCGGGGTGGGGGCTCAATGTGGACACCACATTTAGTCAGGCATCCTAATTACAAGAGTGACATACGGCTTTCATTTTCAATCTTTTCTGGCAAAGTCGGGAACCCCCAGCCAGGGAGGGCCCAGGGACCTGATTTCATTCCAGGGCAGGCTGGGGCTTGTCTGATAGGGACTGGGCAGCCATCCCTCACCATCCCTGTCACCGAGGCCAGCATCAGCATCAGGCTGGTTTCTGACCCTGCCCCAGCCCAGTCATTGGATGTCAAGTGTGAGACCACGCGAGGCGAGGTCATTTACAGTGGACAGGCGTGGGCCGCCCCGGTTGCCCATCTGTCCATCCCCACTGGAGATCAGGACAGGGGGCAGGATCGCTGGTACCCTCTCTCCTACAGTGGCCTCCCAGCCTGCCTCAAAAACCCATCCATCCATCCACTGCTCCCCACCCTCCTCCTCCATGGCCCCCTCCCTCCCTGAAGGGCATGCCTGAGGGGACCTGGATTCCCAGCATGTGGTCGGACAGTGGCTAATGCTGCAGTCATGTGGGGAGGGGAACCTCAGGTACATTCATGCCCTCCCCAAGCACAGAAACTTTGACCCTCTGAGCAGGTCCTAGGGGACCAGCCATGATGCCTGCCATGCTGAGGGCCACGTCACCAAGGGCTTTGAAGGCAGATCCAGTTACACACATGACACGGTGTCCCATGGACTGTTTTCCTTCCCGCTCCCTTTTCTCCGCAGCCAACGTGAGGCCCGGCGGGTGACCCTCAGTGCAAGCTGCCTACAGGCTTGCGCTTCCACGTGTCTCAGGAGCTCCCATCACCTCCGCTGGAACTTGACTGGGTTGGTGGCGTCGCTGTGCGGGGAGGGGTGTGCTGAGGCTCCTACACGCCCCAGGAGCCTCCGGTGGAAGGGGGCCCACGGAACAGCGTCCGGGAGCCTGGGAGTGGGTTCAGATGCCATCCCAGCCTCTGCCCAGCTGTGGCCCACAACAAGCCACTCCTGTTCCAGCCTCGGTTTCCTCGTCCATGAAGCGGGCATGAGAATCACCCACCTCCTGAGATGACCATGAGCATGCAAGGAGTTAAGGCATCCAGTTGCCGAGCAGGGTCATGAGGATGCTCAGGAATGACCAGGTGGGGTCACGATGATGATAGAGCAGCCGGGGTTCAAGGGCCCAGACAGAGACAGGGCACCACCAGTCAGTCACTGCCCCGGAGCCAGCCCAATGCCCTCTCCAGCCCTGGGAGCAGTTAGATGGCACCAGCCGGGGGCCATGACCCTGAGGCTGGCCTTGGTGTTGAGCTCAGACGTTCCCACAGATGGGGCACCCACTTCATGTCCACAAAGAATCTTGATGCCATGTGGCCACCCTGCCCCACACTGTCAGGACCACCACGCAAGGATGCCCATCTCCCTGCCTCCTTCTACAGTTCTTGGACTTTAGGTAAACGGAATTCCATGTGCTGGAGAAGCTCTGGACCCCTGCTCTATGGACCAAGGGGCAGCGAGGTCCTGAGGCAGCTGTGAGGTCCAGCAGAGTCAGCAGATGCCCGGGGTCCTCAGGCTGCAGGGGTGGAGCTGGGGGAGGGGCAGAGGGTGAAGGCGGGGAGAGGCTATGAAGGACTTCTCCTTACTGGGGGCAGGAGGCTTACCTGAAACACCTGTCCATTACCCATCTATCATCAGTCCATCACTGCCCTCCAACCTTAGGCTCCACCCACAGGCAGCAGAGCATCCCTGCCCAGGCCCGGCAAAGCCACCTGGGCCTCCTGCACTGACCTGGGGCCCTTCCCACAGCCCCCTGAACCCCCACCTGCAGGAATGGACAAAGGGACCCCAGGGTTGGGGGAGGGCCAGCCCAGCCCCTCTCCTACAGGTAACCCAATAGGGTGCTCCTTCCTCCTCAGGCTGGACAGGGGCTGCGTCAGCCTGAGTTCAAAGCCCCAGACAGGTCTCAGTCAGGGTCCCAGGGCCCAGCTCACAAGGAGACCTGCTAGGTGCCAGCAGGGGCTGTTCCGAGGAGGGGCTCTGCCTGGGGCTGTTGCGAGGACAGGGGTGTCCAAGGCTCCTGGAGTGGGTGTCAGAAGCTCCATCCACAGGGCTGTGGATGAGATTCCCAAGGAGAGGTTGGGGTGCTAGCTCAGGGCCCCAACGTCCCCTAATCTCCTGAACAATCTGATCGTTTTCTTTCCCAGTGATAACCGTGTCTGAGCTGAGAGTTCCCAAGCCCTGGAGAGGGAGGGGAGGCTGCGGGGAGATGACAACCTGAAATGAAACCCAGAGCTTGACGGCAGCGGAGCCCGCCCGGCTGGCCACCCAGACCCCACAGCCCCCCACAACCTGGGAACCATGTCACCAGGGGGTGAGCACACCAGCCCACTCATCTCACTGGGGGCAAGTTCCCACCTCAGAGACGTGTCCTCCTGGCCAGCTCAGGGGGCTGAGGGCTGCCTGTGGCCAGGGCAGAAATTCCTCCTGTGCTCCCCAGTTGCCCTGCCCAGCTCCCCGGGCCCCTCTGCTCCCTTGTCCCATTTTCCCCAGCTGCCCTACCCAGCACCCACCCTGTGCCCATCCTGGGACAGGTGTTCTTGGTCCCTCAAATTCCTCCTAAAAGTCGCTGTGAGGGCAGACACCACTGTCACCTTCACTTCAAAGATGAACAGAGGCACAGAGAGGGGGGTCACGTGCCCAGGGACTCTCAGCCTCGAGATGGCAATGTGTGCCCCAGCAATCTGACCGCGTCCGTTTAATGCTCTAACCTGCTGTCCCCAGAGCTGTTTCTGGGGTCAGCTCCTGCTAAGGTGGTAGTACGGGGGCACACTGCCAAGTGTCTACAACGTGATGAGGCACAGGGAGGGGAGAGAGCACCTCAGGGGAAGGCACAGTCAGGAGGAGACCTGCAAGACAGCCCTTGCAGGATGTGTAGGAGTTTGGCAGATAGAGAAGAGGGTACAGCAAGGACCTTCTAAGTTGGAGAGCAGCACAGGAAGGGAGGGAAGAGGAAGACTGGTCACCAGATGGGGGCAAGGGGAGATCCCGCTGGATGGGCTGCGCCCCAAGCTCAGGGGTCCGCTCCCTCCCAAGGGGCCCTATGAATGGGCAGAGGGGGCGGGGAATTGAACAGAGGGTGACAAGGTTGTAGTAGATTGAAAGGTGACTTATGGGAGATGGACTCAAAGGTTTGAGCTGAGACCCTTACCTTTTTAGCTCAAGCAGAATTGGATCTGTGAAGGGCTCCAGGCACTGTCACAGACATGCTGTGTCCACCCACCTGTCACCGTGTGGGCCACCAGACCGAGCAGGGAATGTCATCTGTGGCATCTGCTCCTACTGCTGCAGGGCATGGGGTGAATGTGTGTTTGCCCAGCAGGGAGGCTGCTGCACATTAAGAGAGCACCGAGTGCTCAGGACAGCCCGAGATGCTTGGGGACGACCCTGTGTGGGGTCCAGCCTCGGGAGAGCCTTGAAGGGTGAATCTTACTCACCCTCCCTGGAGCCCCGAATTTAGAGGCAGCTTCTGCCAGCCCCACATACTCTTATGGAAACAGCTCCAGCCTTTTAATTATAAAATAATAATTATTATCATTATGTTACTACTTATAAAAAATACACAACCATTTTAGAGATTTGTTGATGCCCAAAAAAGCAACTAACTGCTGTCACTCAGTGAGTCTCATCCTCCATGTACCTCTGTGTCCTAATTCACTTAATTGCAAGCTGGATGACCTTGGGCAGATTAGTGAACCTCTCTGTGTTTTGTTCCTCCATTTGTAAATAGAATAACATCTATCCCGTAAGACTGATGTGCAGGTTAGCCTAGGAGGAAGCCAGCACCCAGGTTCCTATTCAAGGACTTGACAGATTTCATTCCAAGTGAAAGTACCAGCCCCGACCCCATCCACAGGGGTAGGATCCCAGGTTTTCTGGGTCTTTTCCTATTTTCCAGATCTTTGTGGGGACATTCAGCCCCCATCGAGTGGCAAGTATTCGCTTCTCACTTCAGGGGCATCCTCCCGCTCCATGTAAATTCTGGGCAGCCCGGGCTTTGAGGCTGGGGGCAGAGTTCCCCCGGCCTCCCGTTTGGGAGGAGCCAGCACGTCTGCAGTGGGACCTTGCGATGATAGACCATGCTCATGAAGAGCCCAGCACCCCCTCCCGGCCCAGGGAGCCCCTCCTGCCCCCAGGAAGAAAGACGCTGATCCACAGGGTAGCAGGGAGGGATGGAGGCAAGGAGAGAACCTGAGAGACCATGGGGTGGGGAGCAGGAACTGAGGAGTCCTCCAGGGCAGACCTGAAGGCAGGTGAGAGAGGAGTGGCTAGTGGTGGGGGAGCAGGAAGGGGTTCCTGAAGGCAGCAAGCTACCACCCCAGGGCATGCACTCTCAGCCCAGCCCCCATCCCCTCCCAACACCTACAAGCTGGAGCTGCAGGTGGGCCTCTTTAGGTCCCAAGATCATGGTTCGAAGGGCTGGATTGCTGTGGTCCTGTCCTGATGGCTCCACCCACCCTGGATGCCACCCCAGTCCCTGTCTGACGGGAGCCCAGGGGGAGGAGCGGTGTCACCAGCACTCCCTGCCCAACAGCTCACCACAGAGGGCCCAGTGTTCTTGAGAGCCCTGGGCTGGACCCTTCAGCTCCACCACGGTGCAGGTGCTGTCTCTCCACCCCCCCACCCCCATTGTTGAGGCCCTTCCTGCTTTCCCAGGTCTCCGCTGTCCACCCAGGAAGGAGCCTGGTGTCCTCTCCACGCCTGGGCCACCATAGGTGAAAAACATTCAAGCCCCACAGCAGGATCAGCCTACCCAGCAATCTTTGCGCCTGTCCTGTTGGCATTCAGGGAAGCCTGGCTGCGAGGCCTCAAGGCTCAGGGAGGCCACTCCACCCCAGCACTGCCACCGGCGATTGGGTGCCTGACCTGGGTCGCCTACCACCCATCCCGCATTTCTGGTTCTTGGGAGAGAATCCTCCGAGTTCTCTGAGAGTCTTGAAAACCCCAGGGGCCGGGGCTCAGAGCAAGTGGGGGCCTTGGGGACCTGCACCCAGATGGCAGCTCAGAGGCGGCCCTTGCCTCCGTCTCCCGCGGGAACCTGTGTCACCAACCCCCCATCGTCAGAAGCAGAGGAACCTTCTTGTCTCCCGCGGACCCTGCCCATGCAGGGCCAGGAGCATACCTGGTCCAGTACAGCACCCCGACTGGGTTGTGCCAGGGACACCAAGTCCCTGCACTGGGCCCGAATGCAGGCACAGCGAGGAACCCCCCGGTTCCACTGCCGCTTGTCCACAGGTGCTGGCAGGCTGGGTCACGCACCCACGAGACATGCACCAGCCAGAGCCGGGTCTTGGAGAGGAGCCCCCAGGTACGGAGGAAGGGTTGGGGACCCTGAACCGCACGAACAGTTAGAGAAGCTCCGCGCCTGTCACTGCTGCCTGCGTGGGTCAAGGTTCCCGCCTGCGTCCTGAGTCACGCGTCCAGGTCGCCAAGCCCCAGAGCTGGGCCTGCTGGGGTCACGTGGCTCCGGGGCCGGAGCCCCGGCGCTGACCCCGCGGGGAAGGAGAGGCGGCATGGGGAGGGAAGGGGCGGTGCGGCGGGCGGGCCGGGGCGGGGCGGCGGAGGGGCGGTGGAGTGCCTGGGATTCCCTGCTGGGCCGCCCGGCCCGCGGCTTCCAGTCTTCGGTCCACGGTCCCGAGGAGCCGCTGCTACCGCCCCACCGCCGCGCCCTCCCCTCCTTCTCCAGCCAGTAAGTGCTCCAGCCCCGACAGCCTCCGGGCCCTCCCGGCCCCTTCCAGCAGGGGTCGGGGTCGCTGCGCCCTGTGGACGTGCCGGGCCCACCCCAGGGACTCCCAAGCCCGGTCGGTGGAGGAGGAGGACCTGGCGTCGCGGCTGCCCCGGGGCAGCCGCATCTCCTCTCCCATGGATCCTCCCCCTCGGTTCTGGGATCCTCCTGGAAGCGGTCTGGGCTGGAGGGGGGGAGCGCGTCGCCTGCCAGGCGACACCTGCCTGGCCCAGCGTGGGCGCTGGCGGCAGTGACATCGACGCCTGCCGCTCTCCCCTCAGGTCGAGGCCGCGCCAGGAGGATGTACCCGAGCTTGGCGCTGGCCGCCAGCCCCGGCCAGGCCACCTACGACTCGGGAGCCTTCCTGCATGCCCCGGGCGTCAGCTCCCCGATGTTCGTGCCGCCGGCGCGCGTCGCTCCGGTGCTGCCCTACCTGCCGAACTGTGAGCCGGGTCCGCAGCCCCCCGCGCACCCGGGCTGGGCGCAGGCAGCCGTCGCCGACACAGCCTTTGGCCCCGGGAGCCCACACCCGCCGGCCGCGCAGCCCGGGACCACCGCCTTCCCTTTCCCTCACAGCACCCCGGGGCCAGGCGGCGGGGGCAGTGCGGAGGGCCGGGATGGCGGCGCCTACTCTGGCGCTCTGCTGGCCGGTGAGCAGTACACGGCACCACTCGGGCGGCCAGTGCACAGCCCGTACCCTGCCGGCTATCCGGCTTTCGTGAGCGCCGACGTGGCACAGTCCTGGACCGCTGGGCCCTTCGATGGCAGCGTCCTGCTTGGCCGCAGGGCCACCTTTGGTGAGTACAGCCACGGTGGGGTGGTGGCCTGATCCAGTGCAAACCCGCACCCTGCGAAAGGCTCCCCTCCACCGTCCACGGCGGGTGCTTTCCCGCCGGTCAGTCACAGTTGCCAGGCAGCACTGCCAAAACTTAGCAGAGGGGGTTCACCACTGCCCACTGCCCCCCCAGGAGACACCCACCTCCAGACTCCTCTTGACGGCATCAGCAAGAGTGCACAGATGTCTGCCTTTCCTTCCTGCAAGCCCTTATGGCATTCTGGAGTTGGCCAGCATAGGGCCTGAGAAGCCTTAAACGTTTGTTTTGAAAGTTTGGAAATGACTTTGATGAACTCCAAAACACAGGCTTATTTAAGTTGCTACATTCATCTGTTTTAGAAAGTTCATGTTTTTTAATTCAAGACCTGGTTTCAATTGCTACCGGAGTTAACTTTGGACGACCAGGGTCCAGGCTTGCCAACGGGAATCCACCGGTGGTACCAGTGGGTCCCTGGCCCAGGCCCTGCCTCTGTGTTTACTGGCGCAGGGCCCCTCTGGGCCACCCCATGGGGACCGTGGAGGCCTGAGCCCCACTCCCAGCCACCTTTTGGCCTCACTGGTCCCTCAGCGCAGAAGCGGGCCAGCCGCAGCTGCCATCCCTTGGCCCCACTGCCCGGACAGACACATGCCAGGCGCCCACCCACAACCACACGATGACTGATCCCACTCATCCTGACAGGCGCCTTGACCTCCTTCCCACCGGCACATGGCCCAGCCTGGGGGGACCAGGATGACCCTCGGTACGGGTGCCCAAGTGGGTGGCAACGCTCACAAGTCCTGCCTTCCCAATAAGGACAGTGGCTTCGACCACAACAGAGCTGACAGTTTGGTCTCATAGCCCTCCCTCTCCGGGGACCAGCTGTTAGTGGGTCCTCTGAGACGGCGCTCTTGCTAGATAATGCCCCTTACTCTGCCTCCCCCTGCAGTGTAGATACCGTAGCCTCCCAGCAAGTCAGGCGCTAGCCCCTGGTCAGAGAGCATAGGCCCAGGCACCCTTGGGTTCTATATATTAACACCCCCCATCAAAGCAACCCTAATGGATTTCATCTTAAGTAAAAAATAAATAAATAAATAAGAGTAAGTAAAACTTTTAAAAAATAACTTTAAGGTTCAAGAAGGGCCCTTCGATGGCAGCATGTGGGGCAGCAGCCCTGGGCCCCGGGGCGTTGGAACTCAGGCCCACTGACTGCTGTCCCCACAGTGTCCGAATTCTTGGAGGAGTTCCCGGGAGAAGGCCGTGAGTGCGTCAACTGTGGGGCCCTGTCCACGCCACTGTGGCGCCGAGACGGCACCGGCCACTACCTGTGCAATGCCTGTGGCCTCTACCACAAAGTGAATGGCGTCAACCGGCCGCTAGTGAGGCCCCAGAAGCGCCTGGTGAGTGCCGGGGCAGAGGGCAGTCCTGGGGGCTGGCCTTGATCTGGCGACCAACCTGCCTGGGCTATGCCAGAGCCCCTGGGGCTGGAGATGGGGCAGGAACAAGGATGGCCTGGACACCCCATCCGTGGGGCCAGGCTGGCTCAGTATCTCTGGGACCTGACTGCAGGGGGACATGGTGGGCAGGGGTTCCCAGCAGCTCCACAGCCTCCCCTGCCCTGGGAGTGCTCTGGGGACCCATGGTGCAGTATGAATGCTCGGTGCTCCGTGGGGTGCAGTCTCAGGGTCTACCGGGAAGGGCCATCTCTGCCCCAGGACTCCCGTTGCCCTGCTGCTTGGTGGCCATAGGCTGTGGCCTGCTCGGGCCTTAGAGGCCTCAAGGTGACCCTGCCAGGATGGGGCTGGAGGGGAAGGCGGCAGCTGTGTGGATGCTCTGTTAGGACAGAGAGACCCTAAAGCAGGGTCTGCAGGGCACTTCCTGTGCTCACTTGAGGACCACCAGGAAACAGGGTGTGCCCGCTCCCTGCCTCCTGGGGCAGAACTTGTTTTCGCTTTTGGTTCTTCCTGGAGCAAGGCTGGCGGTGCACTCAGGAGCCCTGACTTTTGTCCCAGGCGGGGCACAGTCCCCAGGAGCTGGTGGGTTTAAAGTTGCTCTGCTGTCTGCCATTCCCCATGGGACCCTTCTCCTTCAAGTAACTTTACAAATGAGGATCTGGGGTATCTGGGTTATCTGAATGAGCATCTGGGGCATCTGAGTTATCAGAATAAGCATCTGGAGTATCCAAGTTATCTGAGTGAGGATCTGGGGTGTCTGTCTGAGTTATCTAAACAAGAATCTGGGTTGTCCAAGTTATCTGAACAAGGATCTGGGCTGTCTGAGTTATATGAGTGAGGATCTAGGGTGTCTCCGTTTTCTGAATGAGGAGTTGGGGTGTCCGAGTTACCTGAGTGATGATCTGGGGTGTTCCAGTTATCTGAGTGAGGATCTGGGGTGTCTCTGTTTTCTGAGTGAAGATCTGGGGTGTCTGAGTTATCTGAATGAGGATCAAGGATCTGGGGTGTCTGAGTTATCTGAACAAAGATATGGGGTGTCTTAGTTTTCTGAGTGAAGATCTGGGGTGTTCAAGTTATCTGAATGAGGATCTGAGGTGTCTCAGTTTTCTGAGTGAGGACCTGGGGTGTCCGAGTTACCTGAGCGAGGATCTGGGGTGTCCGAGTTATCTGAGCGAGGATCTGGGGTGTCCGAGTTATCTGAGTGAGGATTCGGAGTGCCTGAGTTGTCTGAGTGAGTAGCTGGGGTGCCTGAGTTATCTGAATGAGGATCTGGGGTGTCCCAATTTTCTGAGTGAGGATCTGGGGTGTCTGCGTTATCTGAGTGAGGATCTTGAGTGTCTTAGTTATCTGAGGGACGATCTGGGATATCTGAGTTCTCTGAATGAGGATCTGGGTGTTTGAGTTATCTGAAGCTGAGGACGTGCCTTTCTGGGCCGAGGTCTGGCTGGTGCAGCCTGGCACCAGTCCCCTTTCACGGTGGACCAAACCCTATACTGGACCCACCACCGGCTCAGCATTTGGTCCCAGTTGAGATAGCGGGGCATCCTGTCACCTTCCTGGGGGTGGCTGTCTGGACGACTTGACCCAGCCATGTGCCGGCGCAACCTCTTGGACACTGGGCTATAGGCCTTTGGTGGAAGCCTGAGGCCCTGGCCTGTGGGGATCCCAGACCCTGCCAAGGGAGGCCTGGATGGGGCAGGTGGGCAGGTTGTGGGCAACCTTCACTTTCCTCCCTCTGAGCTTTGGGCCTGAGCTCTGCCTCTTCAGGCCAAGAGGCAGCCACATCCATACTGTGCGGTAAAGTTGCCACCATTCACCTGGTGTCAGGTGCTGGGACAGGCTCTGCCAGCTGTGGGGACAGGCTGGGGCAGGTGCCTGGCCTGGTGTGGGGGACACAGATCAGCTTTGAGGATGTTTCCTGGGGGAGGTCCCTGTTTACCTGCCCATCTTCTCAAAACCTCAGGTCTCGGCAGCTGTGGATGGTCGGTCACCCTGTGTCCAGACCCACCCAGACCTGAGTATGGAACATGTTCACAAAGTATTTGCCAGGTAGAGAGGCATCAGGCAGCCTCCACAGGCCCTTCTCCTCACCTCCCCCAAGAAGGACTCTGGGATTTACCCTGACTTGCTCTTATATTCCTACCCATTGCCTGGTGGTCAATTCTACAGGTTCAGGCTCTGTGTGGACTTCCTGAGACTTTCAGCACCCTGAGACCAGAGCTGGGCCATGTGGCTCCCAGCCATAGGGGGTGGGCCAGTCGCCCCCAGCTGTGCCCCATGGGCCCCTCAGTGTGTCCAGAAAAACCCCAGGAGTGGCCTCCCCATGAAGACCTTGACCTAACCCTTAAGTGATTGCAAATATTTTAGAAATGTGTCCCCAAACTATAGGAAAGTGACCCAAAAAGTGGCTACCCCATCGTCCCCCTCCAGGAGCCCCAGAACTCTCTGGCCTGTGCTGCACACCCGTATGCAGCTCTGGTGTTGACCTGAGGGGCTGTCATGGGAGACAGGCAAGGTATCCCCCACCCACCCTCCCCCATCACCCACAGTCCCCTCTTCTACCCTTAAGCCCCCTCCCATGGTCTGGCTGCCATGTGTAGGTGGGTCCCCAGCAGCCCACCTCCCTCATCATCCAAACCTGGGCTAAAGCCTGGGAGGGCAGCCAAGGTCAGAGTGGACGGCGGCCGCTGGTCCAAGGCCGGCCCTGGCGCCAGCTCCAGGAAGCAGCCAGTGTTGTATGGGGCTCGGTGTCCTTGCCACTGAGCAAACCTGGCCCCTGCCTGGACCTAGGCAACAACACTCTCTCAGTCCCAAGTGTTCCTGCAGAGCTCCTCCCCAACACACGTCTTCGAATCACTGTATCCTCAGCTAGCACAGAACACAGACACCTCGTCAAGTTAAGTGTCTGCTGTGTCCTCTCCCCAAGAGGGGGCTGTTGAGATTGGAGGCACACCCACCTCTCATGGGTCCCCAAGGCTTAGACTCCACGGACACGGCAGTCGTGCTTGGGGACTGAGGGCTCCCATCTCCAAGGACCAGCAGCTTTTGATTTTCAGAGTGTACCTCGGGGCACTTCAGGCCTCCAGGCTAGGCCCAGCCTCTTCTCTCTCCTGTGCACCCTGAGTTTCCACTGTGCCGTGGCTGCTCTGGCCTACCAGCCTGATTTATTTTGGGGTCTTGGTTGCACGCAGAGTCTGGTGCTCCAGCACCTCTGATGCGCCCATGCCAACTTTGAAGCTCAGAACTGACGGAAACGAAACATGAGATGCGGCCAGAAGAGGGGCCCAGTGAGGCTGAGGGTGGCGGGGCCAATGGCTGCCTGGACAGTGAAAGGGATCGCGGAGGCTCCTGCACCCTCGGGGCTGGTGGCACGGGGGACGCTGGCACCGGGTGAGGACTGTATGGGAGGGTGTCCCTGAAGTGTCCAGCCTGGAGGGCAATTCTGTCCACCCAGGTCCCCCTTCCCTTAGCACCCCCAAACCTCAGTTACCCCTTGTGTGACAGCAGTCTGGTGATAGTCTAGGAAAAGGCCAATCGGATGCACTTTGAATGTGATTTTGAGGCCAATTCTTTTTTTTCCATTCAGAAGTAAAACGTACTCACTGTAGAAAAAGTCAGACATGGCTCCAGACTCCCGTGCCCCTTAAAGAGCATGGGGTGGCGGGCTCATCACTTCTGGGCCTCTCTCCTAACACGCACGTTCTGCGTGTCAGCCACTGGCTGCTGTCTCCCTCCATGGTCCATGTCTCAGGGCCTCCCAGTCACAGGCACAGAGCCTGGCCTCTCCTGCCATGCAGGCAACTGTGGTGGATGTGTAAGTTATGCAAATGTGGGAGTGTGTGCGGGTGCAGGCATGTGTGTGCATGCTTGTATATGTGCATATGTGTATTGTGTATGTGTGTGTGTACACGCTTGTGTGTGCATACACGTGTGCGTGCACATGTGTGTGTGTGTGTGCACCTGAGACTGAGTACCAAGGGATGGTGGCTGGTCCAAGGCCTGAGGGTCCCGCTGGCTCCGGAAGGGAGACAGCCTCGGGCCATGGCTGCTTCTTGGTCTGAAGGGGCAGCAGGAGGCAGGGCCGCTGTGGGGCCCCAGAGGGGTCGGCAGATAAAATCCAGGACACCCAGTTGAATGTGAGTTTCAGATAAACACACACATGTAATATTTGAGTATTTATGTCCCAAGCACGGCAGGAGACACAGCTGGGCCAAGTGTTCGCTGCTTATCTGCAATTCACTTCCAGTGAGGCCTCCTGGGCTTTGTCGTCTGGCAGCCCTTGGGGAGGTGCCAAGGCCACTCCCCCTTCCAGAAAGGCTGACAAATGAATGGGCTGGGGTGGAGACTGACTGGCCACTTTGCTCAGAGAGAGTGCTAGCAGGTAGGGAAGCCGAGGCAGGTCCCAAGTTCAGGACGGATTCTTTTTGCTGCCCAGCTGCTCCCAGGTCTGGGCTGGAGACTATGGGGACGTGGCTTTGTGTGGGGACCTCATCCTGTGGGCGCTGTCCCTATCCTGAGGCCCTGATGATGCACCTGGGCCCTCACTACCCCTGGAAGGACCAGTTAGAGCTACTGCACTGGGACCTGGACCTGGTGGGGCTGTGCAGCTCCCCAAGAGGTTGGGCATCCAAGGGCCAGGCTGGGGTGGAGACAGCAGTACCCTCTGAGGTCAAGGTATGGGCACAGGTGGCAGAGGTGGGGCTGCCACCGGCAGGGCCATTCTTGAAGTTCAGGAAAGGGCTCCCTTCCAGACATCATCACATGAATCAAGCAGGAGGGAGACAGATGGGCTGGGCTGGGCTGCTCAGGGGACTCCAGGTTAGGGGTGACCCCAGGCTGGGGGAGGCCCTGGCAGGCTCCATAAGGACCCCAGGCAGCCGCATGGGCCCTCCTAGGTCCTCTTGGGTCCAGACACCTAAGCTCTAGGCTGGATCCACCAACTGGGTCCCAAAGGTCCCTGAGTGCAGGGAGGTTTGGGGTCTCTGGTGGGATTTGGGCCTGCAGGATGGGCGTCGATCTCTACTGGGCACTGTAGGAAGGGGGCAAGTGATACCAGGGTACCTGGAAGGTTCCAGATGAGTCCAGTGTCACTCCAGTGCCAGGCAGTGTACAGCAAGGGCGAGATGCCATCAGCCACCATCCAGCTAGGGAGCCATGGAGAGCTTGAGGTCCCCAGGCCTAAGAGGTCAGTGCCTCAGGGGAACCACAGGCTCTGGACACTCGCTGTGGCCTGACTACAGGCCTATGGCCTCAGGGTGCAGCTCCACCCAGAACCTGGGTCATGGCCCTAGGTGGGAGTGGGGGTGCAGGGGGGTCTGAGAGACAGCAGGAAACTGCAGCTGCTGCCATGCCTTCTGATCCCACGGCCAGACCATAACAGGTCTGTTACATCCCCATTTGCTGATGGGGTGATGGAGGCCCAGGAAAGTGATGTGACCTCTCAGGGCTCCTGACCGGCGAGTCGAAACTCAAGGAACCATGGCCTTCACATTCTGCAAAGCCAGCACGGCCCCAAACCCCTTCTCACCGGGTCCCTCATGATCCTTGACCTGGTTGCTGGTCCGTCCTGAGTCTAGCTCCCATTCCTCCTGCTCCGGTTGGTGTTTCTGCTCCAAGCTGCAGCCAGAGCCCCCGGGGCTGAGTCCCAAGTGCCGGGCCCCAGGCTCACCCATTCCCTTCCTCCGTAGTCCTCGTCCCGCCGCGCCGGCCTCTGCTGCACCAACTGCCACACGACCAACACCACGCTTTGGCGGCGGAACACAGAGGGGGAGCCCGTGTGCAATGCCTGTGGCCTCTACATGAAGCTGCACGGGGTGAGTGTGGTCCCAGGTGGCAGGCAGAGCTGACACCTGTCCAGCATCATGTGACTGCTGTCTCGTCCCAGACTTGGGCAGGGGAGGACCCAGCAGGATGATGTCCACCCCTGGGCAGAGCTTGCTACATGCATGTTACATAAATGTCCCCATGGGCCGCATGCCACCCTAGCAGCTGTGCTATTCCTGTCACACCCACTGTGCAGATTGACCCACTGAGCCCCTGGGATCCCCAAAGCTCACCACAACCATTCAGCTCGAGGACACTGGCCATCTGTGCCTGCTCTCTGACCCCTGCTCTGATGCTCCTTGGGAGTCGGGATAGGGGTTCAGCCGCAGCCCCCAGGATCCCCCACCCTGCCTAGGAGGAGGAACCCCAGTCCAGGGGCTGTAGGACATGGGCAGCTCCGGGAGGGACTGACTCTGGGGACTGGACCTAGGGTGCCGTGCAAGGGGATGGGCTGGACAGGGCCAGGGATCAGCCTCCATTCCCCCCACCAGGTGCCACGGCCTCTAGCCATGAAGAAGGAGAGTATCCAAACACGGAAGCGGAAGCCTAAGTGTGCCACCAAGGCCAAGGGCCCCTCAGGTGTGCAGCCCGGTATTCAGGGGCCAGCCCCACGTGTGCATACATGCATGAGCAAGTGTGTGTGCACATATGTGTGTTCATGTGTGTGCAGAGCTGCCTGGGAGTGTCCAGACCTCCACCTGGGGTTGGGCACTACACTCCCAGTTGCAGATACCCCCAGCTCTGCCCTGTGTGACTTTGGGAGGGCTGGGGTTAAGAGCTGGTCAGCAGCTGGATGGAAGGGGGGTCAAGGAAGCCACACCCACACGCTGTGGCCGTAGACGCCTCCCACCTCTCTGGGCCAGGACAGGACAACTGGCCATGTGGCAGGAAGGGTGGGCACAGACCTAGCACCTTCTGTAAATGCCCACTTTCCCTCTAGGACCCACAGCGAGCTCTGCAACCACCCCGTGCACCCTCCCCAGTGCCGAGGGCTCGGTGGCTGCTTCAAAACCTGAGCCTGGCCTGGCCTCCCCAATGTGCTCCGGGCCCAGCGTGGCCTCCCAGGTAAGGGGGTGGGGCAGGTGCCCAGAGCTGGGACCCTGAGGAGCCCCAATTACTCTTCCATGTCTGGCTTCCCTCAGAGCCCCCACACCTCTTCCCCAGTTGGGCCAGGCACATGCTCAGACTCCTGCCACCAGGGTGGCGGCCCATCCCCCAGAGCCAACTCAGTGCAGGGCGCCGGGGACAGCCTTGACTATGCCGAGGATGACCCTCATGTAGGACCCCACCCCCTGGTGCATCAAGGGGTCCCTTAGGGCAGAGTGCCGTCATGGGGGTTCCACACCCCTAGTGCCACGGCTACCCTGCACCCTCACGGCCTCTGTCCTCACAGCCCCCTGGCCAGGCTGACGACTCCCTCACCCCCAGCCACCTGGAGTTCAAGTTCGAGCCTGAGGACTTCGCCTTCCCCTCCACAACCCTGGGCCCTCAGGCTGGCCTGGGGGGGGGCCTGCACCAGGAGGCCTGGTGTGCACTGGCCTTGGCCTAGGTGCTGGGCAGACAGCATTGGGAGCCGCCTGGAACAGAGCCCCTGTGGACCCACCCGCACCGGCCAGGACCCACAGAGAGCAACAGGCCACCGGCCGGAGCAGAGCCGAGTCTCCCCTGAGGAAGGCCTTCTGTGCAGACACAGGTGGGCCCAGAGCTGGAAGACTGATGGGGAAGGGCTCAAGTCCCCAGGATTCAGCAGGGCTCGCCAGGTACCGCAGGGCTCCAGGTCACACTGGCCACTCTGCAGCGGAGGCCGACTCAGGGTGCCCACCACCAGCTTGAATTCTCTCGTGGACCCTGACCACCAGCATGTTTACAGGTTGGGAAGAACCCAGCCTCCCGTTGCAAAACCAAGTGAAACGCCTACAGCCAAGCAGTCGACAGGAAGGAGGCGACAGCTGACATGAACCCAGGCCCCGGGTCTACCCATTTCCTACAGTTTATGGAGTCATGCGCAGAAAGCCTTTCTTCCTGCAAGCACAGGACTGCCAAGGATGGGAGTACAGGTCGCACACTGTGCCAGGACACCACCTCCGGCGGGGGGGCTGCTCCCACTGTGGTCACTGTGGACTTGTGTATTTATTTGGACGGTATTTCCAAGGGACAGTAAAGTGCCTTGTTCTGGCTGAATCTGTGTGTGGTGACTGTTTCTCATGGGCAGAGTGAGGTGTTGGAGGGCTGTGCTGACCTGCACAGAGGCACTGCTGGGACTCATGGTGACCTGGCCACATGTCCTCGTTTATCTGGGACCATTAAGTCCCTTCCATCATCTCAGCAGAATTATTTAAAACGCCCTCTTTCCCTTGTGATCCCACCCCACACAAGGCTGGACAATACTTGGCTGCTCCTGCCTCTGCCTGAGAAGCTAACAGTGACTGCCTTGATGTCAGGGAGGCAATAGGGAGTAGGGGGAAGTGGGGCACTGACCATAGCACATCCTGCCAAGGGCCATGTCCTCCCTCCATCCAGTTGCTGCCTTCCGCCACCGAGACCTGATTTTTTCCAGGGAAGTTGGAAACCTGAATTTTTTTTTTTGAGTTGGAGTCTCACTCTGTCGCCCAGACTGGAGTGCAGTGGCCACTCCCGGCCACCGCAGCCTCGACCTGCTGGGCCCCGGCGATCCTTCCGCCTCAGCCTTCCATGTAGCCGGAATTACAGGCATGCGCTACCACACTCAGCTGATTTTTTGATTTATTGTAGAGATGAGGTCTCACTGCCCAGGCGGGTCTTGAACCCGCAGGCTCAAGCAATTCATTCACCTCAGCCTCCCAAAGGCGCGGGATTACAGGCTGAGCCACCAAGCCCAGCGAAACCTGGATTTTTTATGTGAAATCTTCCAACTTAGAGCTTTTAAAAAAAATTCCCTATTGGATCCAAAAATCTTCTCATTATCGTGAGTCAGCAAGAGCGCCAGTGGGCCGCCATGTGGAGCCTTCTCCCTCACACGGTTGTCTCTGGCATCCGCTGCCAAGGTCCTGTCTCCAGAGGCTCTTCCCCACCATCCCACGGGATGAGGTCTTGCTTTTTAAAGGTAGAGAAAGTCATGAGCCAAGTTGTAAGATGAAGCCCTGGGCCTCAGGCTCACACCCAGGCCCATGCCCCCTACACCGCCGTGGGATGGTGCCTCATATTTTTGTTTATTTTCATTTGTATCTTTTTGAGCCGGGGTCTCACTCTGTCACCCAGGCTGGAGTGCACTGGCACAGCCCACCATAGCATCTACCTCCTGGGCTCAGGCCATCCTCCTGCCTCTGCCTCTCGAGCAGCTGGGACTTACAGGCACAGACATCACATCTGACTCACTTTTTTTACTTTTTGTAGAGACGAGGTTTCACTGTGTTGCCCAGGCTGGTCTCAAACTCTTAGACTCAAACAATCCTCCCACCTTGGCCGGCCGAAGTGCTGGGATTGCAGGTGTGAGCCTCCGTGCTTGGCCTTCCCATTACTTATTAATCAGAGACACAGACTTCGCACAGGCAGGAGGTAGAAGGATGCCAGCCCAGGCTAACTCTCACTGGACAAGATTGTTTCCATCACAATGACAGAAACCTGTCTTGTGTTGACTTTAGGAAAGAAGGTGTTGCCTGGCAAGGTGACTCAAGCCTGTTATCCCAGTACTTAGGGAGGCGGAAGTGGGAGGACTGCCTGGGTCCAGGGGTTCAAGACCATCCTGGGCAACTTGGCAAGACCTCATCTCTATGACAAATTTTTTTTAATTAGCTGGGTGTGGTGGCAAGGGCCTGTGGTTGCAGCTACTTGGAAGGCCAAGGTGAAAGGATAGCCTGAGCCCAGAAGGTTGAGGCTGCAGTGGCTGTGAGCGTGCCACTGCACTCCAGCCTGGGCGACAGAGTAAAACTCTGACTCAAAAGTAAACAAAAACAAAACAAAAAATTCTTGGGTTCAGGCAATCCTCTTGCCTCAACTTCCCCAAAGTTTTGGGATTACAGGTATGAGCCACTGCTGCCAACTCATGCATTGTTTTTTTATTAGACAAGTTGCACGATGCAGCCCTGAGTCTCACGCCTGCTCCCCTGGGACATCCCTGCCTGCTGGTCCCAGCGAGTCTGCTCTGCTCTCAGATTCATGTCCCAGGGATCTGAGTGGAGCTGGGCTTCCCTGACCTCCTGATTCTTGGAGCCACAGGGGCAAGTGCAGGCTCTGCTGAGACTCAGGATGCTGAGCCCTTCCAGGGCCCTGGTGCCAGGGGAGGGTCGCCGGGCATAGTGTGACATTTCTGGCTGGGTTCCTATGGGGAGCCTCCTCTCAGCCAAGCCCACCTCCGCCTGGCAGCCCCTCTGCCCTCTCCCAGCCTCCTCTTTCTGTTGGGTACCAGGCGGGGTCTGTGAGCAGCACTGGTGACTTCTCCAGCCCTGATCACCTTGGAGCTGGTGTGAGTGAGAACTCAGACAAGACCCCTCGCTCTGGCCCATACAGTTCCGTGTGAGGACAAGGCTCCCTACACCAGTCCCTAGTGCTGACAGGTGCAGACACCCAGGCCTCCCCAGACCCAAGGAGGAAGCATTCCAACAGGATCCTGAGTCGAGTGGGTGCCCAGAGCCCGTACCTTGAGAGCCCCATACTACCATGGTCCCGGGGTCTGAATCCACCAGGAGTCCCTGGCCAGCCACCTACTGTTCATCTGACCTGCAGCTTGGGACAAGGGGCCCCCATGTTTCCATGTTGTCCAGTGTGGCTCTGATGGGCACAGCAGGTGCTGGTGCCCTTGGGGTGGGCTTGCTGCCATGCTGTCTCCGTGCACAGAGCAGCTATCTCTCTACATGAGGAAACTGAGGCACAGAGCAGTCAGGGTAGCCTGACTGGAGGTCAGACCCCTCCCCACCCTTGGTCCTGGTCCCTGCACATTCACCTCAGGGCTCACAATGGGGCATTGGGCCCCCAAGCGGAAAAATGAGCGATAATGACCCCCACCCCACCCCAGGGCTCCAGAGCCAAGGTTGTGCTGGAAGGACAGTGTTCTCCAGGCTGGATGGGGCCTCCATGCTGGAGAATGACAGTGTCCTTCAGGCCAGGTGAGGCCTCCACGCTGGGGAAGGATAGTGTCCCCCAGGCCAGACAGGACCTCCGCACTGGAGAAGGACAGTGTCCTCCAGGCTAAACAGGGCCTCCACACTGGGAAAAGACAGTGTCCTCCAGACTGGATGGGGCCTCCATGCTGGGGAAGGACAGTGTCCTCCAGGTTGGATGGGGCCTCCGTGCTGGAGAGGGGCAGTGTCCTCCAGGCTGGACAACCACAGCCTCTTCTCCCAGGCCATCCTCTGGGGTTCACGTCTCCATGGAAGGTGAGACCAGCCCAGCCTATTCTCTGCACCCGACTCCAGGTGAGGGGTTGCAGGGGCCCTGGACCTAGGTGGAAGGAGGTCTGTGGGTTGTATGGAGGAGACACCACAGAAGGCGCGGAGCTACCTGGTGAGGACCTGAGCGGGGACATATGATTACTGCTGTCATTGTTGTTCCTCCCACCTGCTGCTGGGTGGCCCCTGTCCTCTGCACCGTCCAACCTTGTCCCTTGGACTCACAGAAGTGACTCCTGGCATCTGGGCCTCGGTATTCCCACATCACAGTACTACTCCCAGGCACCCAGCAGAGCCAGCCCAGTTGTTTCTGACTAAGCCTCAGTTTCTCCATCTATGGTGGGGAGGGGTGCCACATATCTGCCACCAGGTGTGTAACCCACGTACATGTGTGTCAGGCCCAGTATCTGCCAGGCTTGCCGTGCCAAGCACCCACCAACCCAGGGAGGCTTCCCTGGAGGTGGTGTCTCCAGTGGGGCAGACAGGACTGCTCCATTCCTCAAGAATGGAGCAGTCCCGATGCTGAAAGGGCCCCGGAACTCTGGACTCTGTCCGTGAAGGGGGTCCCAGGGGAAAGCGGGACTGGCCAGGAAAGCAACCCCTCCCTCTGTTCCATTTCGTCTGAGGGATATGCTGAACGACGCCCTGTATGACAGCTCCACCACCGGGCACCATCGTGCTGCTAAATTTAAGTCTTTCCCCTCTCAGCGGAAGCCATCAGGCCCAGGGCCTTAATATAGCCACTGGGCACCCCCACCCTGCGCTCTTCCTCCCGCCAGCCTGTCCTGTGCTGCCCGCTGGCCGGAAGCAAGCAGCAGAGCTGGAGGTTGGTGGAGGCTACACGGACCTCATCAGAGCATCAGGAGGGAAGGAAGGGAAGGAAGGTGCTCCACCACACCTAACCCTGCACATACACTGTCCTCCATGTCTCCAGCTCATGCAGGTGTCTGACAGCCTGGCAGAGAAAGAGGCAGCACCTGGACACCCCCAGAGTCCTGACACCATGCCCTCCCATCCACAAGGAGTGTCCATGGAGCCCTGCAGTGCCCAGCCTTGGGCACCCACAGAAGGGAGAAGACCCCAGGGACCCCCAGGAGAGAGATATGAGGTGCAGAGAAAGGGGAATCCTGAGCCTGCCCTGCTTCCTCCCACTTAAAGCCATGATCTGTTGCACTGTGGAGGCTATGAGGCATACCGGCCATGGCGGCAGCATCACTCCTAACACAGGCCCCAGGCGCCCCACTCTACTCCGTTCCCGGGTCTGACCACTGCTGGCTGACAGGGCTCACAGCACGCACTGGTGTCCCCAACACCTGCAGGTGCTTTATGATGGAGCATCACCAACTAGATCCCAAGAGCCACCCTGAGCAGGTACCAACCCAATGGGGCAGCCGGTCCTGTCCACGCTATGCTGGATCCTGAGCTTCCCAGGGTAGGTCAGGGCCAGCCGAGGGCCAGGCCCACCTTCACAGTTGCAAGGGGGCATGGGCTGTCCAATATGCTTGTCTGCACGTGGCAGCTTAGTTAGAAGGAACACTGGGATCTGGAGCCACGAGGTGCCAACTCCTTATTTGACCAACAAGGATGTCTCTCAGAGAGACCCATTGTTACTGTCACTGCCGTCAGGCAGGCCACGGCCACCGTGAACAGGGCATCATATCCAAGGGGACGTTTTCACGAGGCCCTGCTGCAACACTGTTGCCACCAGGCTGTGGACAGCTTGTGGGCAGACCATGGGCTCGGAGCGTCCCTCTCCAACACACCAGAGCTCACTGTCACTGCTACCCACGGTACCCCTCAGCAGTATCCACCGGCCAGGCCAAGCTGGGGTCCTGTCCCCTGCTTGGCCACCCCAGGTGCTCAGGTAAGGGTCAAGATCCCTGGGTCCCAGCCCCCCATAGACCCCCCATGGTGAGGTCCAGGCAACAAGACAACAGAGTGACACCCTCCTTTCCTCCTGTGGCCATGCCTGGAGTCCCCGCCCACCAGGACTCCCAGCCCAAAGAAGAGAAGGAGTCCAGAGAGACCCCCAGCCCCCAGGCTGCGAGGCAGTGGGCAGGCAGACCCAGAGTGCGTCGGCCCACCCCCACAGGCGCCTGGGCCATGGGGGCTGACTAAGCCTGGCGTCTCCCCAGGTGGGGGTGGCGGGTGGGCAGCCCCTCCCCCTCGGTGCCCTGCACGGCCGCCAAGATGTTGACACGGACGGCTCCAGCCGCCTTATTTATTATCTGATAAAGTGCTCTGGGCCCCGCGGGTGGACAGCGTCTGGCCGCACTGGGGCCGACAGGCCTGGGGGAGGAGGAGAGCTGGGGTGAGGAACGGGCCGAGCCGAGGACACACCTCAGCCAGCTGGGCCTGCAGGCTGGCCACGGATAGGCACCCTAGGGAGCCCACGGGCCCAGGTGAGCAGTCTGAGACCTCCCTGTGTGGGGCCATGCGCCCAAGACCCGGTCCCCCTGCTGCCAGGACCCCGCTCTCCCTGGTCCCCGGAAAACCCCAGTAAGTCCCTCCTCTTGGCATGTCCCCCACATCCCTCACTCGGCCCAGAGCTTGACTTTCCAGGATGCAAACTGGCCTTTCTCTGGTCCTGCCCAACTCCGGCCCACATAGATTGGGTCTCGTGCAGCAACTCTGCACAGCAGGCAGCCTGACTGCCATGGTCTGATACATATCTACTCTGTACAGGCACACTTGCACATTTGCCCAACCACCATGGCACGTGTCCACTCAGTGTAGGCACACTTGCAATATCCAAATGCACCGCACCTCAGGAGCCTTGCACGTACTGTCCCCCTACGATGCCCTCCTTCCTGTCTCATGGGAGACACAGTTCTCAGGGTCGAGACAGAGGGAGGCCAGGTTCACAGCCTCAAGGCTTCATGTTTCCTCCACCAGTCTTTCTCAGGCAGTGCTTGGGGGGTCTCAGTCCACAGAGTCCTGCCACCTGCCTGGCGACTGAGAGCCGGTCTGGCCCAGCAAGCCCCCGGGGATGCTCAGCATGATTGTGGGGACACACCTGCAAGCACTTTGAGTCTGCTGTGTGTATGCACCAGGAGCGCAAACATACCATAGCAGGTGTCCTGCTGTCCCTTCACTGTGTGCAGGGTCCCCAGGGCCACCCCACCTAGGAACACTGCTTTGGGGTCTCTGACAGACAGAGCTGTCATCTGTCCCCTGGGCTGCCCTAGGACAGTAGAAACATCATGGATACCAAACAGGAGGGGTCAGTTAAATGGTTCAAAGGCACATGTGAGAGGGTCATGGCATTTAAAAATACCTGAGGGGCCGGGCTCGGTGGCTCAGCCTGTAATCCCGCGCCTTTGGGAGGCTGAGGTGAGTGGATTGCCTGAGCCCGCATGTTAAAAAAATCAGCCGGGCGTGGTAGCGCGGGCCTGTAATTCCGGCCACTCGGAAGGCTGAAGCGGAAGGATCGCCGGAGCCCAGCAGGTCGAGGCTGCGGTGGCCGGGAGCGGCCACTGCACTCCAGTCTGGGCAACAGAGTGAGATTCCAACTCAAAAAAATAAAATAAAATAAAAATAAAATAAATAAACAAATAAATAAATAAATAAAAATACCTGAGGGTATTTAAGAATGCAAAAACACCAGGTGCAGGGGCTCACGCCTGGAATCCCTGCACTTCGGAGGCTGAGGGTGGAGGAGCACTTGAGGCCAGAAGTTCGAGACCAGGGATCTTGACCCTCACCTGAAGTTCGAGACACAGTGAAATCCCCATCTGTACAAAAAATAAGAACGTAAATAAAATTAGCCTCCCTCCCTCTTTCCCTCCCTCCTTCATTTGACAAGGTCTCCCTCTGTGGCCCAGGCTGGAGTGTAATGGTGCAATCATAGCTCACCGCAGCTTCAGATACCTGGGCTCAAGCCATCATCCCGTCTCAGCCTCCTGAGTAGTTGGGACCACAGGTGCATGCCACCATGTCCAGCTAATTTTTTTTTTTGAATTGGTGTCTCACTCTGTCACCCAGACTGGAGTGCAGTGGCCGCTCCTGGCCACTGCAGCCTTGATCTGCTGGGCTCCGGCAATCCTTCCGCCTCAGCCTTCCAAGTAGCTGGAACTACAGGCGCGTGCTACCACGCCTGGCTAATTTTTGATTTATTGTAGAGATGAGGTCTCACCAAGTTCCCCGGGCGGGTCTCGAACCCGAGGACTCAGGCAGTTCACTCACCTCGGCCTCCCAAAGTGCTGGGATTACAGGCTGAGCCACAGAGCCCGGCCATGCCCAGCTAATTTTTTTACTTTCTTTTTTTTTTTTTCTTCCTTAAGTTGGAGTCTCACTCTGTCGCCCAGACTGGAGTGCAGTGGCCGCTCCCAGCCACTGCAGCCTCGACCTGCTGGGCTCCGGCGATCCTTCCACCTCAGCCTTCCAAGTAGCCGGAATTACAGGCTTACACTACCACGCACGGCTGATTTTTTTATTTATTGTAGAGATGAGGTCTCGTCAGGTTGCCCAGGTGGGTCTCGAACCCGCGGGCTCAGGCAATCCACTCACCTCAGCCTCCCAAAGGCGCGGGATTACAGGCTGAGCCACCGAGCCTGACTACTTTCTTATTTTTTGTACAGATGGGGATTTCACTGTGTCTCGAACTTCAGGTGAGGGTCAAGATCCCTGGTCTCGAACTTCTGGCCTCAAGTGCTCCTCCACCCTCGGCCTCTGAAGTGCAGGGATTCCAGGCATGAGCCCCTGCACCTGGTGTTTTTGTATTCTTAAATACCCTCAGATATTTTTAAATGCCATGACCCTCTCACATGTGCCTTTGAACCATTTAAGTGACCCCTCCTGTTTGGTATCCATGATGTTTCTACTGTCCTAGGGCAGCCCAGGGGACAGATGACAGCTCTGTCTGTCAGAAACCCCAGAGTAGTGTTCCTGGGTAGGGTGGCCCAGGGGACCAGTACACAGTGAAAGGACAGGGAGGGAGAGAGGGAGGGAGGGAAGGAGGGGAGAAAGAGAGAAAGGTAGGCAGACAAAAATGTTTCTAGCCCAACGTGAAGAACACAGGCTGAACTCTGCACATGTGCATTGTGATGCGTCCCATACACTCAGTGCTTAGTGTAGTTATTCTTACACACAAGGGATACGATCAATAGTGGTGCTTATCTCTTGACAATTGCAGTGTGTTCTAATTTTTTTCCTCAATGAGTGCGCTTTGGTATGCGGGAAGGAAATGGAAAGTGTAGGCCTCACGGGGTTTCATAGGCCAGCACTGCCCACAGTGTCAGGGCATCCTCACCCAGGATGGGCCTCCAGGGAGGCGGAAAGGCTGCTGGGAAGGGAAGGGGCTTCAGGACAGGTGACCACGGGCTACCCCAATCACCAGACCAGACCTGACCAGGCCCCTCCCCAGGAACTCTGGAAGAGGTAAGTGGTCACTGCCCCTTCTGCTGCTTTGGAGACTGGAAGAGGTAGGACTGAGCCCCGAGGCCCTCCTCCCCTGGGCTGCCTCTGCCTCCCCTTGTAGGAGTGGCCTCAGCTCTTGGGACCAGGGCCTTGGTGAAGTTCAGAGGTGAACTCTGCAGACCTGCCGCCCTCGCTCCAAGACCATATGCTGGGCCCCCCTCCGGTCCCTGCCCTCATTGTCCCCTCCACCTGCCTCCACCCTCCCAACCTGGCCCATCACACCACATCTCGCAGTCTCAGCTTAGACACCACCTGCGCAGAGGGACCCACATCTGCCCAACCCACACGAGGAGGGCCCTAAGCATCCCCCTGCAGTGCCCAGCCCCTTCTGGCTCTTATCTACTAGGTAGTGATATGTTGGACCATCCCTGGTCTTCTCTGTCCCACTCACTAGCAACGGCGGCCCTGACAACAGGGTCCTCACCCACCACCACTGCTGAGCCTTGTGACAGTCCATGACCCACATCGGACAAGCGTGCTTATGGAAGGAAGGGGGAGGGAAAGAAGACCATTGCACCCATGGTCAGCCCTCAGGATTTCAGGCGGGTTGAGCAACTCCCCTAGGAATGCCCCGAGAGTCCCTCATCCAGTGATACAGGGGACTCAGCCTCTCCTGGGTCACCAGCCCAGCCTCAGGCCAGTGAGGACCCCAGGACAGGGACAGAAAGATGGTGGACAGAAAGATTAAACATGAAGGGGCCTAGGGGAGTCGTGTGAGATTTCAAGGGGATCGTGTGAGGGTTTAGGGCATCATGAGAGTGTTTAGGGGGTAATGTGTGGGGTTTAGGAGAATCATGACAGGGTTTAGGGGGTCATAAGTGGGTTTAGGGGGTCATGAGAGGGTTTGGGAGTCGTGAGAGGGTTTAGGGGGTCATGTGGGGGTTTAGGAGCGTCATGAGAGGGTTTAGGGGTCATGTGAGTGCCCTGAAATGTGGACCTTCCAGAGCGGGGTAGGCTTTCCTGACAACCCCATCCTCAGCTTGCTCCAAGGGTTCCCGTTTGACCTCTAGTGTCCGAATTGCCATGCTGTGTATACCGTGTGTCAAGGTGTTCAGCGTACACATATAGAGACAGCACCACACTGAGCCTTCTCCTGGCATTCCTTCACTTCTGAATATGCAAAAAACCAGAACATGACCCTGGGCAAGGACCTTGACCTTGACCTTCAAGGGGTCGGGGTGACTGAGGCTGGTCAGGGTGAGCCTGAGCGTGTGTGTATTGGATGTCAGATGTACCGAGAGGGAAAGTGAGGCTGCCCGTTACAGAGAACACAGAAGGAGGCTGGGGGGTGGAGGGCCAGAGGCAGAGAGGGAGATGGAGAGAGACATGGAGACAGAGAGAGGGACAGAGAATGGCAGATGCAAGACAGAGACAGAGAGGGAGACAGAAAGATTTGGGGACAGAGATAGACAGAAAATGGCAGATGCGAGACAGAGACAGAGAGAGAAGATAAGCAGAGAGAGACAGAGACATGGAGATAAAAACAGATAGAAGGACAGAGACTTTAAGAAAGAGACAGAGAGAGACAGACTCAGAGACAAGGAAACAGAAAGAGAGAGACAAGTAGTGAGACAAAGACGTGGAGACAGAAACAAAGAGACAAGCAGAGAGAGAGAGAGAGATGTGGAGACAGAAACAGAAAGAGAGATAGAGACAAACGGAGAGAAACAGAGATGTGAAGACAGAGAGAAACACAAGAATAAACAGACACAGACAAGGCGAGAGAGACTGAGAGATGAGACAAGAAGAGAGAGACCTAGAGGTGGAGATATAGAGGAACAGAAAGATAGAGACAGAGATAAGCAGAGATAGACAGAGAAACAGAGAGATGAGACAAGCAGAGATAGAGACAGGTGGGCAACAGCCTCGACCTCACACCCCTCTGGTCTCTGGCCTGTCTGAGAGATCTTTGTCCTTCCCACACCATGACTCCTGCTGGACTAGGCCCCAAGCAGGCCCTGGGGGTGACATGGACAAATTCATGTCCCCATCAGCCTTGAAGAGGCAGCGAGGGGCAGGTAGGATCCAGGGACCTGATCATAGGCGGCATGCTCCTGAAAGTGTGCAGGGGATACAGAGACCCCACACACACACCAGGCTGTCACGACACCCAGCCCAGAGCAGGGCAGGCGGCTACCCACTCAGGCAACCTTTCCAGATCCTAAGGGTGGTGAGGGTGCAGGTAGGGCCCAGAGAGGACCCACAGGGTGGCAGCCACCAGCCAGGAGCCTCCCCACCTCCCATGAGCACTTCCTCAGAGGTCAGAGATCACCAACGGCACAGGCCAGCCTGAGGCCAGCGCGACAGTCCTGTGGCACTGGGATTGGGTCCCAGCGTGAGTCACCTAAGGAAGCATGGGGTCCTGGGCTCAGGAGACCTGGGGGTGCCATCCCCCTGGGCAGATGGCCATGGTGCCAGCCTCAGGCAGTGCCAGCTGGAGTGGAAAACAGGGAGGGAGCTGGGTGGCAGCAGAGACTTTTCCCTTCACAAGGGGCTGTGTCACTTCCTCTGCTGAGCCAGAAAAGCCCATCCCTGACCACAGCCGAAGTAGTGGTAAGACAGGTGGCCCGTCCCTCCAGGGACCGCCATCCAGACTCCAGAAGGATGGGAGAAAAGACACAACTGGCCCAGGTGGGCCCTGACAGCCAAGGACCTCTCTGAGCCCCTCAGTCCGAGCCCGGATCTCACTTCCCAAAAGAGCCACCAGGATCTCACGGATAGCGCTAATAAGTTGATTTATTCAAATTTTAAATGAAACCCAGAGAACCCTCAATTCCTGGCCCTGAAGTCAGCAGTACTCCCAGTGCACGCCACCTGCTGACCATGGATGGATGGCTACCCCGATGGCCCCCAGATCCCTCCAAAGCTGCGCCAGGCATTTCTAGTGGAGGATTTAAGATCTCTTATCCCAGCCCGGGACTTCCCCAGTGCCAGTCTGAGGGCCACTCTTCTGGCCTGCGCCTGGTTTGAAAACAGATGTGCCCCTTGGTCCGGCCCCTCACAGTCATGGCTGGGACTCCACGAGCCTGCAGGAGCTCCCAGGGATCCAGGTGGACCTGGCTTGTTTGTTATGAATCAGACAGGAAATCAGATCCTCCAATAAAGTTGTATCTTTCTGCACCATAGGCCCAAGGAAGGCTCAGACCACCCCACACTTCCCAGACAGACACCCTAAACCCACAGATACCCTAAACCCACAACTCAGTGTCAGGACAGAGACCCTGGCCCACCAGCCCACAGGCCGGCCAGGAGGTTCTAGGGCAGGCCGGGCACCTGTGCTCCGGGCAGACTACAGTCAGCTGGGAGGTGGTGCAGACCAGGGTCCAAGTCCCAGGCACCTGTGAACAGCAGGGGCCGCAGGTGACTGCCCAGTTGCCCTGTGCCCGGTTTCCTCATTTGCAGAGAAGCCTCAGTGATGCTGGTCATGTGCTTGCTGTGGCAGTGTTGGCCACGCACAGGCCACCCATCTGGTCCTGAGACATCCTCGCTGCCTGTATGTTGACCCCCATCCATGGGTGGGGGCCCTTCTCACCTCAGGCCTGCTCAGCCCCTCACGGCCTGCCCCAGTGCATGATGGGACTCCCACATGCCCCCAGCCCCGTCTCCCTGCAGAGGGGTGAACGCATGTCATGGCCATGTCATGGCCTCCCCAGCTCTGCAGGGGGCCTGGGGCACCCAGGCCTGCCCAGGGCCCAGCCTTTGCAAGCCGCCTCCCTGGTGGAGACATGGTGAGAGGAACCTCTGCAGGCTGGACAATGGGCTCTAAAAATACCCCGAAGGCAGGCAGGATTTGCCAGAAACATCTGTAAGTTCTGTCCGGAGGAAGTTATAAATACTAAATAATGTTAATTTGGAGCTGTTTGTCATTTGGGGACAGCCATGTCCTTTGTGGGGACAAGGGATGTTTTTCCAGATCTGTGATTTATTGCTCCCACAGTTAAATCCAGCCACAGGCAAAAAAAGGAAAAATAAAAACAGAAGGGTCTCCCTGGAGCTCCTGAGAGCCAGCGCCCCAGGGAAGGTCAGGGCCGAGCCATGACCACCTCTGTCCTTGCCCCCACCCTGCCCCAACTCAGGCAGCAGGACCACCATGGGACCCTGTGGGGCCTCAGGGTGCGCTTTAATGTCCCCAAACAGCCAAGGTTAGCTGTGGCTCTGCCTCCTGAGAGGGTGCTAGTTCCCTCACTTGGCCCTGTTGCCCATGCCCCCGGCTCCGGCATCCCTGTCTGGGTGACTGTGGCAGGGTCCTCCTTGCCTCCCCATCCCGCTCTGCATCTTTTGTGTTCCCTACAAATGCCCATGGTTCCTGGACCTCACCAAGACCCATCCTGAGGCCCCTGAGGCTCTGCACACCGACTCCACACAGACCCTGGAACCCACCACTCCCTTCCCCAGGGCACCACGCCCGTCTCTGGGGAACCCTCTGCCTGTGATGTCCCTGCCCCATGGGGCCCGGCGGGTGGCTGCCGTGGGTCTGTGTTGCCTCAGTGCCCCTCCCAAGGCTCCTTGGTTATTCGTGTCACTGCTTGTCTGCGATTGTCCCCTGTGGGTCACGCTTGTCATCACACCTCAGGGCCCGCACAGAGGCTGGCAAGCAGTAGGTGCTCGACAGAGCCATGTAGGAGTTGGGACTTGGTGGTCTCCACCAGAGTGTCCCCAGGTCCCCCAGAGGGCACCGCGCAGGCGTCAGGGGCCAGACAGTCAGCCTGGGGCCAGGGCCGCTGCCAGCCAGCTGAGGGTGTGAGGACAGCTGGCAGTGACCCCCTCTCCCCTCTTATCACCAAGAAGGTGAAAGGTCATCGCCCCTCACCGAGCAATCACAGCAATAAGGGGCGCCCTGCCCCCTCGACTGGGGCGTCTCCTGCTCCACCACGCCTGATTCACTCTGACACCAACACAGCCTCTGCACAGCCTGCCTGCTCCCCCAGCCTCCAGACTGGCCTCCTGCCTGGCCTGCCTCCCCGACCTGCTCTTGGAGAGGAGGCCCTGGCCCTGGAGAATGGTCAAGACCCCTGGCTTCCAGGTTTCCAAGATCCCTCTCACAGGAGCCGAGTTGAGGGGGCCTGCTCAAGGGCACAGAGGCCATCTGAAGCTGGAATGTGGTTGGAGATTCTGAAGGGGCCCACAGAGCAGTATCTTGCTCCCCAGTTATTGCTGTGTGACCTCGGGCAGTTCCCCAAACCCCTCTGAGCCTCAGTTTTCTATTTGAAAAAGGGAAACAGTAGGAGATCAACCCCCAAAGGACAGCAGCAGGGCTAAAGGAAAATGGAGCCCCCTGACCCAGGGCCCAGCAAGGGCCTTGGAGAGGGCTGGGGAGCCAGGGCTTCTAGAACAGCCCTAGGGGCTGAGGCGTATGTGAGCCCAGGAAGCAACCAGGCCTGAGGCACTGGGCACTGGCGCCAGCCTGGCTTTCCCAAAGTAGCACAGTCTCTCTCCTCCTCTTCTCCTCCTTCTTATTTCTGTCTCTCTTCCTCTCTGTCCCTCTCTGTCTCCACCTCTCCTTCTATCTGTCTCTCTCTCCCTCTCTGTCTCTCTCTCTCCCTTTCTCCTTCGCTCCTCTCCATCTCTCCCTCTCTCTGTGACTCTCCCTTTCTCCATCTTTCTCTCTCCCTTTCTCCATCTTTCTATCTCCCTCTCTGAGTCTCCATCTCTCCCTCTCTCTCCCTCTCTGTCTCTCTCTCTCCATCTCTCCCTCTTTCTCTCCCTCTGTTTCTCTGTCTTTCCCTCTCTCCTCTCTTGCCCTCTCCATCTCTCTCTCACTCTGTCTCTCTTCCTCTGTCTCTGTCCATCTCTCCCTTTCTCCATCTTTCTCTATCCCTCTCTGTCTCTGTCTCTTCCTCTCTCCATCACTCTCCCTCTCTGTCCTTCTGTCTCTCATGCAGGTCCAGAATCATCATGACATCATGGCACAGGAAGGCCTGCCCTCCCCAAATGTTGGCCCAGATCTCCTTGGGATGGGAGACTGGGAGGCCCTAAGAGGCCTGGGACGGTCCTGCCGTCCCTC
This sequence comes from Cephalopachus bancanus, assembly GCA_027257055.1. NCBI lineage: Eukaryota > Metazoa > Chordata > Mammalia > Primates > Tarsiidae > Cephalopachus > Cephalopachus bancanus. Next base: position 4,381,677 of record JAPVLO010000007.1, read on the forward strand.
CATCTGCCCCAGTGAGAATGTCACCAGTTGGGCCCCCACCGCTAGGTGACACACACCCAATTCTACCAGTGTATGGGTGGGATGGGGCCAAGATGGATCTCACAGACCTCGACCCCCTCCCCCACCAGGGCCCTCTCATTGGTTCCCAGGCAGAAAGAGCAAGGCTTGACTGTCCCCACCCAGCCTTCCTATGACTGCCAAGGAGGAGGGGTCTGGGTGGGAGCAGGCAGGCAAGCCTATGTGTCACCCGGGAACCAAATGTCTCAGTCCACGAGGGCCTGAAGGGCTCTGGTCCAGACTCAGAAACCAGAATCCACCAGGAAAGGGAGCAGTCTCAGTGCTATCGGTGACTGAACTGGGACAGTCATGCTCAGGCTGACCTGAGGGTTACAGGTCCCAGCCAGGCAGTCTGTCCCTTCTCAAGACAGTCATGGGGCCCCTTTCCCCAGAGTCAGGGCAGCTCTGATGAAAGGGCTGGAGGAGGAAGGAAGTGGGAGGGAGGGGGGTCCTGGAATGAGAGCAGGAGAGGGAGGAAGAGGGAAGGAGGGGGAGGGAGAGAGGGAGGGAAGGACCCCTGGGAAGGAACAGAGAGGGGGAGAGAGGGGTGGGGGAGGGAGGGGCCACTGGGATGGAGAAGGGAGGTGGAGGGAGAGGGGAAAGGGGAGAGGGGGAGGAGAAAGGGGAAGAAGAGGAAGGGGAGGGAGGACCCCTGGGACAGAAGAGAGAGGAGCTCTTGGTGGACGGGAAGCATCCTACTCCCCAGGACTGTCCTCCAGAGCCAGCCTGGCCACTCTGGCATCCCGGTGCCAGGCACACAATGGGACACACCCAGTCCCCTAGGGGAGCCAGAAGTGAGAGGAGCACACCCCTTGGGGGGCACCTGTCCCCCCACACTCTGAGGTTCACCTGGGAGCAAAGGGAGAAGCTGGTAGGGAGGCTGTGGGGCTGCAGGGTGCACAGCTCACAGGCCCAGCCCTCGGGGCAAGCTACCCCCACTAGGACCCTGGAGCAGTGACCATTCAGGGGGTCCCCTCTGCCCCAGCCAACAGCCACACTCCTGACCCCTGTTTGCATGTCTGAGGACCTATCCCCACGGGGCCTGAGAACCTGTCCCCACAGGGCCTGGGCCCTGCCCTGGAGACTCTGGTGGGTCTGGAGTCTGATTCTCAGGCAGGACAGTTCCGAGCAGCAACTGGTGGTCAGAAAGAGGCAGCGGGTCCCAGAGCTCCAGGCAGGGCCATGGAGTCAGTGACCTCAGGGACATCTGCCATGTGCAGGGAGCATGGATCCTAGTGTAAAGGTTCCAAAAAATGGGACGTGACCATAAAAACCAAAGGGCGGTGGTGCTTGAGGGAGGACACGTCTGTGGCATGGAGGACACGTCTGTGGCATGGGGGCCACGGGGCTCGGGCAGGTGGGCATCGAGTGGGGACACAGCCTGGACAGGATCTCTGCTCCCGCAAAGCCTGGGCTGAGAGGTCCCATCTGTCTGGGGCCTCTCACCCTTCCTGGGGGTGTCCTTTCCTTGGTCCTCCCAGCAGACATTTCCTGTGTGGCCACCAGATTCACTGGAAGCTCAAGCACATCCCAGAGGACAGGGACAGATGCAAAACATCTATTGCCAGAAAAGGCTCTGGGTGCCTCTCCAGTTCTTGGGGTTGCATTTTTAATATTTTTCTGGAGTTTTGGGGTTATTAAGAGATAAAAAAATGTTAGCACGAGGCTGACGTCATGATGGCATACTCAAAATGCTTGGCAGATTTACCCTTCATCCGACATCTGCTTGGCCCTGCAATGGCCAGGGCCTGCTCTGGGGCTAGGGACAGAGGAAACAGGGCATGCACCACACAGAGCTTCATTCCAGGGAAGACTGAGGTGGGGACCCACTCTCGGGGTGGGCAGAGAAGGCTGGAGACACTCATTTGTGTGGGGTAGTTCTCTAGGGGCTTTGAAGGCAGGAGGGGACCCACTCCAGGGTCTGGACTGTAAGGTTCCCTCCTAGCTCAAGGGAACGTCATCCCCCGAGGTACTCCTTCCAGTGAGGCCCACCCACCACAAGCTGAGACCTCCCCTTCCCACTCCACCCCCCACCCCACGGGTGAGAAGAGTGTCAAAGGGTGCATGCAGCTCCAGGAAGGCCTGGCTGCTGGGTCAGATTGGCCCAAGGATTCTGAACACCATAACCCTGTGCCAGGCATGCATGGGGAAGACCTGGCCAAGGCATCCAGGATGCTTGATCTCTGTGAAGGCAATGAATCCCAAGTTTTCTGCCCCTGTGGCTCTGGGGACCATCCACTCACAGATCCCCAGGGAACACCCTCGCCAAAAGACACCAGGACTCACCTCACCCGGGAATGGCCAGAAGATGCTGCCCACCCTCGGGCAGCGAAGCCAGTGACTGTCAAGGGGGCACAGGGGACCCCTTATCATGTCACATTCTGGCCATGTGGGCTCCAGCCCCTCCTAGATCTGCCCCTGACTCCACGTCCCGCCCACCTTCCTCCTTGGGAACCTCTCCCGGTGACTTCCCGCACAAAAATTTCCGTCTCAGGCTCTGCTTCTAGGGACCCCGCCAATGGTCCCCAGGGAGTTGGAATAAACCCTGTGAGAACAGGAGCCACTGGGTATCCCCAGCCTGACTCATCAAGCCCCCCAGGCTCCTGGGCCCTTCTCTGCCATCTCTAAGCACCGGTGGGCTTGAGCTCCCTGCAGGCAGGGTCTGCTGATTCACATGTTCCAGGTGACCCGAGCTGGGTCCTGTGTCCCAAAAGTCCTCGTTGAATCTGAGCCCCAAGACATCAAAATGTGACCATGTTTGGAAATAGGGTCATTGCAGGAGTAATCAGTTATGCAGGGTCACACCACAGTTGGCTGGTCCTGGTCTAATGTGACTGGTGCCCCACGGAAAAAGGAGACATGGAGACAGACACATCCAGGAAGTGGCCGTGTGAAGGTCAAGGCCAAAGCCCGGGGATGCTTCCAGAAGCAGGAGAACACCAGCCAGCCCAGGCAGAGTCTGGAAGAGAGAAGCACACTCCCCATGGCCCAGGAGGAGCACGGTTGTCTCTCCTGTGCTGGGTCGTCCATAAAGGAAAGATGCAGATTTGGCTCACGGTTCCACTTTCAGTGAAGCCTCAGGAAGGCACAGTCATGGCGGAAAGGAAGGGAGGAAGGTGTGTCACGTGGCAAGTGTGGGTGTGAGAGGGAGGAAGGGGCCAGGCTCTTACACAACCGGCTCTCCTGAACCCGCAGAACAAGAACCCACTCATCACCGCAGGAGGGCACCAGTCATGGGAGAGCCTGTGATCCAGCACCTCCCACCATGTCCCCCAACACCGGGTCACATTTCCACCTGAGATGTGGGAGCCAGCCCTGCTGACACGTGAACCTGTGACCTCTGGCTCTAAAACCGCAAGACAAGGACTTCCTGCCACATGAGCCGCCCATGCGTGGTGCCTTCTTACGTGCCTGGGACACAGCACCAGGCTCCCCCCCCTCCCTCTGGGGTTGTCCACCAAGAAGAAGACCTTATCCTGCTGGACCACTAAAAACTCCAACCCGGGCACCCATATGAGCTCGAATCCTTCCAGGCAGAGGACACTGCCCCTACCACTCCACTCTCCCAAGCTGCACGGGGTCAAGTGAGAAGGTCAGTGGCATCTTTGTCCCCATCACATAGCTGAGAAACTAAAGCCGAGAGTCCTGGAGGCAAGGTTCTGCACCTGGGCCAACGTGGGTCAGAGGCCACCCCCCAGGGACCTGCTCATGCTGGGGTCAGAGGGTCCCATTAGGCAGGACAGGCCATGTGGGGAGAGTCTGAGTGGGGTCCATCTGCCTCCAGGGGAAGTGAATGTGGCCCTGCTGTCCACACAGGACCCTGCTAATGCCATAACAGCAGTCACTACAACCTGAAATGTCCCTGTCATTCACCTACCTGCTGGATATTGGCCTCACTATTCAGGCTGGGGCTGGCTGCCTGGAAGAAATAGAGCATAGGCCACATGTGTGATTTCAGACATGCTAGTGGCCATGTTAAGAAAAGGAAAAAGAGGCCGGACACTCACACCGGTAGTCCCAGCACTTTGGGAGACTGAGGCAGGAGGATCACTGGAGCCCAGGAGTTCGAGACCAGCCTGGGCAAAATAGGGAGACATAATTCCTACAAAAACATTTTAAAAATTAGCTGGGCATGGTGACACACACCCCTGTAGTCCCAGCTACTCAGGAGGCTGAGGCAGGAGGGTCATCTGAGCCAAGGATGTTGAGGCTTCGGTGAGTTGGGATGGTGCCGCCACACTCCAGCCTGACTCAAAAGAAAAAAAAAGCTGCTGCCATCTCAGTGCACTGTCTGCATGCCACATGATGGGTGAGGCCCTCACATCCTCCACAGTCATGTGTGCTGCACACTGACCCTGGGTCTGGCAGGGTCCAGCCAATGTGATCGGGTTCACCGTGCTGTAGGACGCTCAGCTCCACGGGACTCTTGTGCACCATCTTCACTCCCAAACTAGGGAGGATTGAGCTGCACTGTAGATAGTGAGGTGTTTGCTGAACAAACACGTGACTACATGACGTATGCACTGTGACCGAGGCCACGGCTACACCTTCCTGGGTAGGTAGGAGTCTGGGCAAGGCCCAAGATGCCTTAGGACAGGGAGCTGGGTGCAGGGGGAGGAGCCACTCCTGCTTCCCACCACCACCAGTAAGAGGGAGGGTGGTGTGGGAGAGGGAAGGGCAGGGCTGAGCTCCCTAGAAGTCCCCCATGAAGCCCAGCCCAGGCCAGCCGACTCCCATGGTTACAGCTCCAGCCCCAGGGATGACATACTGAGTGCGCACTGGAGAAGCTGAGGCTGACACAATGGCCCCAAGCCCAAGGCAGCCCTGTGATGACAGATGGGGTGGGGTTTCCATGCAAGCTTCCAGTGGCTCCAGAGCCTCCATCCCTGGCAGGGGAGGGTAATGTCAGTGTGTGCTGCCAAGCCAAGGTGTCCGTTGAGGCCCCATGAGGTCGGGCTTGGGGAGTCACAGTGGGTGAGGAGACTCATATTTTTCAGTTCAAAGGCTACGTCAAGGCTGTGGTCTCCAGGGAAGTGAGCCCTTCACCCTGCCTGGCCTCCAAGAGCCCTAGTCAGCAGCCCACCAGGGAGGACTTGACCCGGGCCTGATCAGATCAACGTGCACTGCCCTCCATGCCCCCGGAGACCCCAGTGACTCCTGAGAGGAATCCGTGAGCCCCTCACCCTGTGCTGGCCACTCTGACCCCACTGCCACCTGTGCCAAGCTGAGCAAGGAGCATCTGGTCAGAGAGCCAGCACTTGAATGAATGAATGCATACACGCTTGGATGAATGAAAGAACACATAGAAATACATGAATCGGGGGTGCTGAAGTGAGACCTGCTCTGCCCCCACGTTCAGCCAACACATGCCCACAGTTCAGAGCCCCCTGTGCACTCTGCCCCCTGGGAGTCTCCTGTGTGCCCTGTACACTGAGAGCCATCATGCACTCTGCCCACTGGGAGCCCCGTGCACCTTGCCTGCTGGACCTGCCACTGGATAGTGTGAACATGGTCCCCCAACTCTCCCTCACACCTAGGGGTGACCTGGACAGATAAGCTGTCCACCTGCACCTGCTCTGTCTGCAGGGAAGGGCGGCTGCCAGGTTGGGGCAAGGACCCGGTCAGACTGCTTGCTCAAGTCACAGCTCTGTCGACCTGGCTGCGTGACCTGGTGCAAGTTGCCTGCCACTCTGTGTCCACCTTTGGGTAAAATGGTCCTGGGGTATATGGTTGGCTCAGAGCAGGAGTGAGGAGGGAAAGCTTGTGTGGGGGTCCCACTGCCCTGCTTGTTACTGCAGAGAACAGAAACCCCCCAGGGTTCCTGTCAGGGGCTCCGTGGCAGGGCCTGGGTGGGGGCTCCGCATGGGGATTGTCCTGGAGGTGCTGCACACACAAGAAAATGAGCGGCTAAGTAAGAGCGGCATCCTGTCTCTTGAGCAGAAACGCGCCCCGCCCCTCACGGCCTCCAGGAGCCACAGCCACCACAAGGCGAGGCTGAGTGCTAGGACTGATGCCACAGGTCACTGATCTTTAGTTTCCACCATGATGATCCACTAGAAGGAGAAAGTGCTCCTGGATTACTCATGTAATTAAAAATCAGTTTACAGGCCAGGCATGGTGGCGCACACCTGTGATTCCAGCACTCTGGGAGACTGAAACAGGAGGACTGCTTGAGCCCAGGAGTTGGAGACCAGCCTGGATAACATAGTGAGACCCCTGTCCCTACTAAAAATAAAAGTAGCAAGGTGTGGTGGTACACACCTGCAGTTGCTGCACTTTGGAAGACTGAGGTAGAAGGATTGCTTGAGCCCAGGATGTCAAGGCTGCAATGAGCTATGATGGTGCCGCAGCACTCCAGCCTGGGTGGCAGAATGAGAACGTGTCTCCATAAAAAAAAAAAAAAATTCAAAATTCAAAAGTAGAAAAAATAACCAGTTTTCAAAAATAAAGCAAAGAAGCCTGACACCCACCCAGGGCACACAGCGACGCTGCAGTGGCCTTGGGGTGCTGGGAGGCTGGCAAAGCACAGAGGCCCAGCACTTGCACAATGTCTCTAGAGCCTCCCCAAGACTCTGTCCGGCTTCAGGTCGGGCATGTGTACCCTGTGAGTGTGAGTGAGCACCCCTGAGAAACCCCGGGTAGCACCTGAGGCGCACATGCAGAGGACGGTAAGCCCTGGGGGCCCTCCTGGGGCTGCCTAGCCCAACCCTCAACCAGTCAGCAGGACGGACATCCATGACCAGGGATGGCCACTAGGTCACCTCTCACAACAGCCCCAGCCCTGCAGGAAGTGGCCGGGCTGGCCCTTTCCTCCACCCTCACCCTCCACCCTCTGCCCGGACCCCACCAGGAGCTGGTAGCCGGCAGGTGTGGGTGCGGCTCCCCTTCCACCTCCCATTTGCCCAATGCGACAAGCCCATTCCATCAGTGCCCTGAGTCCTCATCCAGACATCAAGAGGGAGAGGCTGGCAGACAGATGAAGCGAGTGCTGTCCAGAGGACACAGCTGTAACTCGGAGCTTCATTGCTTAGCAGGACCACTCCACCAGGGGCCTGCACAGATGATGCACTGCAGAAGCAGGGACAGATGAGCATTTGGGATTGTGAGGGATGTGCCAGAGTTTCTAGAGAAAGAGTGCAGACAGTGGCAGCCAGCAGGACTGGGCACTGAGAGCCATGCCCCAGGCCGGGTGGGCCCCAGCAGCCCTGGCCTGAGACACTCCTCACTCCCCTCCTTGCTCTTCCTTCTAGCCTGCCATCCTGGTCACCTGCTGCCTGTGTTTCAGTCCAGCAAGGATACTGTGAGCGCCCACCATGCGCCTGGCTCTGCCTCTGCTCACCCCCAGCCCCCAGCCCTGCCCTGGGGCCAGCAACATCCCTGCTCTATCCCAGAGCCAACCCAATGTGGAATCCCAAGGACTTCTGACTTGCCCAGCCTGAGCTCCAGGATTGATCTGGTGGCCTGAGAGGAAGGAAAGGTAGACAGACATGTCTACATCAAAATTTGACCTCCTGTTCACAGAACTATAAACAAATGAGGAGGAAGTATCAGTAGGCAACAATATTCAGAACACAAATAAAAGTATTAGTAGACTTAAAATGTAAAGAGCTCTTAGAAATCAATAAGAAAAAAGACGAAAACCTCATTATGGAAAAAGGCACCAAACAATGTGAGGCAATTCACCGAAAAAGAAATATAAGTGACCAATAAACATGACAAATAGTCAACCTCACAAGTGAGCCAAGAAACTCAAATTAAAATAAGATACTATGCTACCCAACAATTGGCAATGTTGAAAAAGATGTGCTGCTGGTGTTGGTGAACCCTCTGGGACCAGTTAGAGGACCCAAGGGGATGAACTCCTTGCTAGGCAAATGTCAACATGTAGGATCCTCAGGAATGGGCACGGCTGATGCTATACATTCACCTCTAGGGCGCATTCCCAAGATGACCTAGGGTGACACATACACAGAGATCTCCATAGGATGCTTGTGCCACGTTGCTCATAAGACCACAGGGGGGGAATGCGTAGTTTCAGGGGCCACCCAGGGCGGTACCTTGATGCCATGTGATTTTACCAAGTCCATACAGGATGAAATCTAGACAGGAGGATGTTCCCATGAAACACCACCAAGTGTAGAAAGCAGTTTGGGGAGATTTTCAGGATGAGAAGGGGAAAGAGGAAGCAGCGCAGCTGAAACAATAGCCAGATGGGAGGCAGACAGATGGAAGGCAGACACGTGTGTGCATGTGCGTGTCACATGTGTAGATGTTACAGAGGCATCAGGGATGGTGGCCAGGGTGACTGTTTCTTTTTGTATTGGGGCTTGTGTATTTATTTCCCAGGGTTTAAAACCCCAAACAGCAGACTCGTGTTTACTCCTGGGTGATGTCTAGTGTCCACACAGCTCTGCTGGCCCCACGTCCCCCTCTGATCAACCTGAATGCGGGTGCCTGCATGGAGGAGGTGGCCGGAGGCTCCCCCAGGCCCCAGCGCCCAGCCCCACTCCCCTGGCACAGAGTGGACATGGTGAGAGTGAAGGCAGCACTGTGTGCACCGGGCCTCAGTCCCCACCCTGTATACAAGTGGGTTAGATCCCAATGTCTCTGGGCATCCTCCATCCATGGCAGTCCCATCTTGCCTAGCTGAGGGACTAGAGTGCCCTTGTCCCCAGGGCAGGACCTGAAAGGCTTGCTTCAACCCAGCTGGCTGACCATGACACTGCTGACCATGCCCCTTGCTGACCATGACTCTACTGGCCATGACCTTGCTGACCATGACTCCAGCTGAACATTACCCTACTGGCCATGACCTTGCTGACTATGACCTCGCTGACCATGACCCTTCTAGTTATAACCCTGACTGACAATGACCCTGACTGACCATAAACCTGAAAAACCATGATCCCAGCTGACCATCACCCCACCTGACCATCATCCCAGCTGACCATGACCCTGACTGACAATGACCTTGACTGACCATGACCCTGACTAACCATGACCCCAGCTGACCATGACTCTGTTGACCATGACCCCAGATGACCATGACCCAGACTGACTATGACCCCAGCTGATCAGGACCCTGGCTGACCACGAGCCTGGCTGACCATGACCCTATTGATCATGATCCTGACTGACTATGACCCTGGCTAACCTGACCCTGACTGCTCATCACCCAGGGCTGACCATGACACTGACTGACCATGACCCGGGACTGACCATGACCAGACAAGCCTGGACTGGCCCAGCTCTGGCCATGTGCCCTGACACAAGCAACTTGGCATCTCCAGGCCCAGTGTTCACTGGCAGAAAGGGCAGGACCAAGAGGCTTCTCTGGCTGGGTGGAGGGGGAGGGCTGGAAGGGCAGCAGGGCCGAGTGTTTGACCAGTATGTGCCCTTCGGGGAGAGAACTTGAGCAGGCAGGTGGGTGAGTGAAGCAGACCTGAATCTCGAAAGTCGCTGGCCTGAGAGGGGCGTGTCATGGGCAGGGGCTTGGTGGCCTCCCGGAGGACTCTGGCTTTTCCTCTGGGTGAAACCAGAGTCTGGAGGAGTTGAAAAAGATGCAGGCCGTGGCCCACCGTCACCAGGCCCAGTGTAGTGGCACGGGGGACAGCCTGCCACTTGTGCGGGAGTGCAGGGACTCCATGGGTTTGCCAGCCTCCCCCTGCCAACCTGAGGAAGTGGCACTGAACGCAGAAGCAGCTGGTGCCCTTGGAGGGCATCAGGGCATCAGGACTCCTCCGGATGGCTGCCAGTGCGGATGGGACACCCAGCTGCGGCCCAGATGCAGATGCCGCCACCTTCGAGGAGGGGCCTCAGCACAGAGGAAGCAGCAGGAAGGTGCCGACCCTGTACCCAGGGGTATGCAGCCCAGGGCCTGCCTCCAGTGTGTGTTCACCCCTCGAGCTCATGCCTTCAGCCTGGGCCAGCCAAGGGGGCTAGGGCAGAGGTGCTGCCCCATCCCCAGGGCTCCCCACAGGTGGTCCCTGTGGGCCACCCAAGACAGGCAGTGCCCACATTTCTGTTCTGTAGTCCACAAATGCGCGATCTTGGGCCCCTCTGGGCGGCTCCTCTAGGCAGCCCCTCTCAGCCCCCACACTGTCCCTTAGACTCCATGGCCCTGTCAAGCCCATCAGCTTCCAGGGCCCTGTCCAGGATGGGGAGTGGGGGTCTCTGCAGGCCAGAGCCACGCCATGCTGGGAGACGTGAGGGGAAGCCACTTCCCAACTCAGGGAACCCAGGCCTGCTCCCCTCCTTTCATGGGGCTGCAAGCAGGCCAGGGACCCTCCTCTGAGTTAGAGGTAACAGTTAACAGATCAGTCTTCCCAGTCTCCTGTACCCCAGAAATGTGACCTCAGGCAGGTCCCAGCACCTCTGGGAACCTCAGTATCTTCTTCTGTAAAAGCATAAATGATTGCCCCTATATCAGTGAGCCTGGGATGGGGTAGTGGGAGTTGGTCACACCAAAAACCGAGGGTGCTGTTGTTGGTACGGCCCCAGGTAAACATCAGCACTCAAACGATGACGCATGCTAGTGACATTGTGGATCATCATCCTGGCTGGAGAGTGGGTAATTAATGGTGGCAGCTGAGGAAGGGCCCTCCAGAGGCCCACCCAGGACCAGCCTCGGTGTATTTTCCAGTGAAAACTTGGCAACACCCCCAGGAGGTGGGGGTGGGCTACCATGGGGCCCCCGCTGGTCCCTCAACCCTAGGGCCCAGCTGCAAAGGTAGCCTCTCTAACAGGAGCGTGGGACCTTTCCACAAGGCCTGCTGTCCCCAGGGCACTAGCTGTTCCTCACCAGGCTCTCCCCAGCCCTCTGTGGCTTCCCCACTGCTGCCTGGTGCAGGGCTGTCCTGGTGCAGGGTCTTCCTGACCTGGTCACCCTGACCATAGACCCTGCAGGCTCTTGGGTCACCCTCCATCTGGAGACACTGGTCTCCCCTCCCAGGAGCATCTTGAGCAATCCCCAGCACAGGATACCATACGGCAGTTGGAAAGGCCAAGCAGGCAGTGTCCTGGCCAGGCGTGGGGACATGCACACAGGTGTCTCGACATCCAGGCCCAGGGCCACACTGCCCAGGGTGCCATGGCCCCCAAAGGCACGCTTGGCCACCAGCTCCCAGGCACTGGCTGCAGCTCTGAGTGGGAGCTGGCAAGGTACCCAGGTGCTCACTGGCACTTACAGCCCCACCTAACCCCCTGCACCCACAGGTCCCTGCCACTCTCTGAGCCCGGGAGCCCTGGCCACAGGAAGGGATGCTACACCCCTCTACAGCCCCTCCTACACAGCCCAGAGCCACACCCCATGGGACGGTTTCCTTCCGCCTCTTTTTTCTCTACGACAAGATTTTCCTTGCTCCTTTGATCTTCCATAAAGGCTGCAGCTCCTGCTTGCGCCGGCCATGACATTGACAATTGTTTATTAGTTCTAAAATAGCCGAAATTCATGTCAAACATTCCGCATGCTAGGAAAATGTTTATGAAGTGTTATCATGGTTTATGGAACTGTGCGTGTTTGGGAAGGCAGCATAGACCCTGGCGGACCACACAGGCCCAGGCGAGGGAGGGTGTCCTGGGGCTCAGCAGCCTCCCTGCCCCAGGGCCTCCCTGTTACAGCCTCCATGAGGTCAGGGCACCATCCAGGCTACCCTGAGGCCCAGTGTTGCCAGGGCTGTAGGGACCGTCCTTCCTGTGGGAGGCGCTACTGAAGTTTTGGTGGGATGTCCCCAAGCCCCAGGCCTGGGTACAAGGCCATCCTGCTTGTCTTGTCTCCCAGGGAAAAGGGCCTACTAAATGCCTGGATGGCCTAAATTGGGGTGGGGACCTGGCGAACTGGATGGGACACTGGTCAGGCAGGTGGTCCCAGGTCAGGCTCACTGCTACCAGACTCATCACAGCCAAAGCAGGCCCAGTCTCTGCTCTCCCGAGTCCCTCTTCAGTGGGACAGAAAGGTGTCAGCTGCCACCGCTGTCACTTCTGATGTGGGCGTGCCAAGAGGCACACAGGCCAGGGCAGCTGTCCTGAGTGTGGAGAGGACAGGACCAGGGGAGGTAGAGGGAACAGCCTTGTGCACCCAGGAAGTGAAGTACCAACGCAACTGGGTAGGAGGGTATCCTGGGGAGGAGGGCAAGTAGGGCAGAACAGTAGAGGACACTGAGGCTTCAGGGAAGCAGGCACAGGTATGTGGTGGGATGTAAAGGCCTGTCCAGGTTGTTGGGGACCTGGGGCCATGTCAGAGGTGGCCACAGCACCCAAGTTCCCAGGCAGTTTCTGACCAAGCCACCAGTGCCCTCTTGGACAGCTCACTTCACCCCTCTGCGCTACCAGGCTCTGATCCTTAAACTGAGATTAATTCAATACCCACACGAGTGGCTAAAATGACAAGGACCAATGGCACCAGATGCTGGAAATGTGAGGACACCTAGGATGCCCACGCACCCCAGCAGGAATGAGGACGGCATGGTCGCTGTGGGAGGCAGAGGGCAGTTTCCACAGCAAGACCTCATCTCCACAAAAAATAATAAATAGCTGAGCTTGGTGGTGCATGGCTATTGTCCCATCTACTCAGGAGGCTGAAGCAGGAAGATCGTTTGAGCCCAGGAGTTGGAGGCTACAAGGAGCTGTGATCACACCACTGCACTCCAGCCTGGACAACAGAGTGAGATCCTGTCTCAAAAAAAAGGACTACTACTGAGTGATACACGGGAATGAGCCACAGCCAGGGCAAATCTGAAACGCACTGCACTACCCAGAAGTCAGACTCAAGAGGCTGCACACACAGGGTCCATTCGTATAAAATCAGCCAGGGAGAGACTCAGCCCCAGTGGCAGAAAGCTGGGTATGGCCTGTGTGTGGTGACAGAGGGGCTGAAAGTCACTAGGAAGAGGCCCCAGAAGCCCCTGGAGTTGGGGGTGTCCCACACCATGATCTGGAATGGCAACCACCACATCCCTCAGGCCCACTGTGCTGAACACTGGATGACGTGCTGTGGCAGGGACTGTCTAGAAGATGCTGGACCTGCAAGCATTCGATGAGGGTCACTGTGGCTCACCAGGGGCTCCTGGATGGGAGGACGTTCGTCAGAGCCTGAGCAGAAACACCAAAGGCCTGAGGCGAAGATGCTGCTCAGACATGCAGGCCAAAATACCGCAGCCTTGCTCACAGCACAGAGTGGAGATGACCCAATATCTGTTGACAACGGAGGGGTAGTGGGTCCCTCCACACAACACAGCATCACCCAGATGCTCCAGGGCGTGGCTGACATGGGCCACCATGGGATGAGCCCCAGAGACACTCTGAATGGGCAAAGTCACACAAGAGACTGTGTTTATGACAACTGTTCTATGCAACATCAGGACGTATCTGGAGACATGAGCACGGGTGGCCGCCCAGCATGGCAGAGAGGAAGGCAGTAACTGCTGATGGGCACAGGGTCTCCTCTGGGGGCATGAAGATGTTTTGGAATAGATAGAGGTGGCGGTTGCACAGCATGGTGAATGTGCTAAATGGCACTGAATTGTTTCCTTTAAAATCATTAATTTGACGAGTGCAGTGGCTCAAGCCAATAATCCCAGCACTTGGGGAGATGAAGCGAGAGGATTACCTAAACCCAGGGTTTGAGACCAGCCTGGGGAACTTGGTGAGCCCTCATCTCTACAATAATTCAAAATTAGCCAGGCATTGTGTCACACACCTGTAGTTCCAGTTACTTGGAAGGCTGAGGCAGAAGGATTGCCTGAACCCAACAAGTTGAGGCTGTGGTGGCCATGAGTGTGCCACTGCACTCCAGACTGGGTGGCAGTGAGACTCCAACTCAAAAAATAAAATAAAATAAAATGATTAGGGCAACCTCCACAGCTTCCTGCTGTGGAAGCTTTTCTGTCCTCTTTAAAAATAAATCCTGCTTTAAAAATAAATAAATAAACCGGGCTTGGTGGCTCAGCCTGTAATCCCGTGCTTTGGGAGACTGAGGTGAGTGGATTGCCCGTGCCCGCGGGTTCGAGACCCGCCTGGGCAACTTGGCGAGACCTCATCTCTACAATAAATCAAAAATTAGCCGGGCATGGTAGCGCGCACCTGTAGTTCCAGTTAATTGGAAGACTGAGGCAGAAGGATCACCGGAGCCCAGCAGATCGAGGCTGCGGTGGCCGGGAGCGGCCACTGCACTCCAGTCTGGACGACAGAGTGAGACGCCAACTCAAAAATAAATAAATAAATAAAAATAAAAATAAATAAATAAAATAGTAATTGTGTATGAGTTAATAAAAGACATGAACTAACAAAATAAATAAATAAAATGATTAATTTTAGGCCAGGTGCAGTTGCTCACATTTGTCATCCTAGCACTTGGCAGGACTGAGGTGGATGGATTACTTGAGCCCAGGAGTTCTAGACCAGCCTGGGCAACATAGCAAGACACTGCCTCCACAAAAAACACCAAATAAAATGAAAATTATCCAGGTATGATGTTGGTGCACGTGTAGTCCCAGCAGCTTGGGAAGCTGAGACAAGAGGATGGATTGAGCCCAGGAGCTCGAGGCTTCGGTGAGCTATGATGGCACCACTGCACTCCAGCCTGGGCAACAGAGACTCTGTCTCTAATAAGTAAGTAAATAAATAAATAGATGAAATGATTAATTTTATGTCATGGGAATTTCACCTTAATGAGAATAAATTTAAAACCTGAACACCTAATCTTGGGTGTGCCCATGTCCCCGGCACACAGGGTGGTTTTCCCACACTGGCCCAGAGGGAGCTACAGACAGAACCCATGCTTTCACTCCCACACAGACCCTGCTATGGAGCAAAGCCATGAGCCGCAGCCACAGCCAGAGAAGAGCCACAGCCCCATCAGCCCCTCCTCAGTCTCACAAGTGCTCCTCAGTGCCCAGACCCGGGAACGCGGCCCCAACCCCCAAACGCTCAAGGTGCCTACCACTGCCCGTTATTTGCTGCTTTTCGGAAAGTCACCGAAGCAACTGGAACCTGCACATTTAAACATGCACCCAGGTAACTCATCCCCCCACAAGGAGTGCAGTGGCCAGAAGGCTACCCCCCCATGTGGGCAAAAGCAAGTCCTCCCAGCTGCCCCGTCCACACCCCCAGCCAGGAGGGCGAAGCCCCGAGAGGCTCCCTTCCCACCCCACCACGGGGATACCCCATGCGTCCCCCATCCCAAGCCCTGTGTAGACAACCCCGGCACCCCAGCCTGGGTCTCCACTTCCCAAATTCTCCCCAGGAGGAAGCTGCTCCCTGAGCTGAAAGGTCACAGAAAGGCTGCCAGAGCCACCAAGTTCAGAGCCTCCGGCTCCTCCCCTAGGATGGAGACCCAGGCAGTGACAGATATTTTGGTCTCCCTTCCCACGTCTTCAGCATTTAATTTTTTTAAGGCCATAAAATTCTGACTTTTAATATTTCCAGCTTGCTTCCCATAAAACAACAAAATTAGAATTTCTTTAGAGACACATCAACTACTACATATCTTTACGACGTGTGCGGGATCCATGGTGCATGGCCCCGACGCGCCAGGCTCCAGGCCACGAGGCACCGGTTACGAAATCTCAGCTGACACAGTCTCCTGTGCACCTCAGGACGCCACAGTTTGCTTTTTTGTGATGTGCTGGAGACAGCCCAGCTCCGCCTAGGATCGCTCCCATCACAGACACCTCCTTGTCCCCCTCCAGCCGCCCCTCCAAAGTCATGGATCAAGCTGTCCCGGGCGACATTGCCCGCTCGTTAAACCCCTACAGCCCCGCAAGGCTGGGGCCGGTGGAGCAGCTGCCCTGGGAGCTCTGCCATGGCCATTCCAGCCAGGGCCAAAAGCGGAAGAACAAGCCTTCAGCTTCCCAGAGTCGAGCAAACAGGAGCAGAATCACTGGCCAGGCTCAAGGCGACAGGCACTGCCCACTGGCCTCTGCCTGCCTGCTCCCACAGTGCCGACCCAGCCACAGGCTGACACTGATCCCGATGTGGGATAAAGGCCGTCTTGGGTGGGCTGTTCAGGAGCCGTTGGCAGAGACACGGCCTGTGCCTCTCCTGTGGGTGCATCTCGCTTAATCCCAAGGAGACAGACTCCAGGTACAACCCATCGTCCCAAAAAGGAGGCTGAGGCTGGAGAGGTCAAAGTGACCAAGGCACCGGGAACGGTGGCTCACGCCTGCAATCCCAGCACTTTGGGAGGCCAAGGCCAGAGAATCATGTGAGTCAGGAGCTCCAGACCAGCCAGGGCAACACAGCAAGATCCCATCTCTACAAAAAAAAATTTTTTAAAAGCCTGGGTGTGCTGGTGCTCTCCTATAGTCCCAACTACTCTGGCAGCTGAAGTGGGAGGATCACTTGATTCCAGGAGGTCGAGACTGCGGTGAGCTATGATCACACCACTAGCCTGAGTGACAGAATGAGACTCTGTCTGAAAAAAAAAGAACCCAAGGCACCTACTGGATCACCCGGGGCCTCTCTGCCCCACTCCCTGGCACCCCACCCTACACACAGGACATGGCTGTGGGAAGACCTCACCCAGTCAGTCTCCCACTCCACACGCCAGGTCAGTCAGCCACACAATCCCAAGTTTCAGTCATTTTTTAATAAAAGTACATGTGCATACAGTCTAACCCAGAGTGAACAGCTCATGGCTGGAAAGCACAGCCCTCCCTGCCAGGCCCAGTCCCCTGGGTTCCCACCACCCAGGTCCCCATACTAGCTCCCTTGGGATGTGCAGCCCTCCCTGCCTGGTCCAATTCCCAGTGGCCCCTACCACCCAGGCTCCACATCAGCTCCCAGTTCAGAAGATTCCTGGCTTTGCCTCCAAATCTCTAAACTTCTGGTCAAGACACAACCTATGGCCAGCCGGGTGAAGCAGAAGGGTTTGACTCTCACATCCCCAACAGCTCATACCCCACCCCATCCATGCCCCCCCCACCTCAAATGTTCCTGAGCAACATTCATGTTTATACTGATCTCAGCACAACTCAGAGGAGAGGTATGGAGCCTACCGAGATCTTTTTTTTTTAATCAGGATCCTCCCAGATCTTTCTCTACATTTGAACCATCTTTTTTTTTTTTAATTAGGGTCTCATCCTATTGCCCAGGTTAGAGTGCAGTGGCACAATCTTGGCTCACTGCAGCCTTGACCCTGGCCGAGACAATCCTCCTGCCTCAGCCTCCCGAGAAGCTGGGACTATAGGTGCACACTGTCACACGTGCCTGCCTTTGCACACACATTGCCAATAGATACATGAGCTACTGTGTCCAGTGAGGACCCAGATGGTTCTACCTTCAGGCTCCCAGCAGGTGCAGTGCTGACACCATCCGGGGTTCGCAGCTGCACAGGTAAACCATCTGAAAGGTCTTTAAAATCCTGAAGCTCTTGATGCTTCCTCGAAAAGTTACACCTAAGAGACACCATCAATTCCCCACTAGGTGTCCACCCAAGAGGACTGAAAGCAAGTGTCCAGCTAAGCCCTTGTCCGCCGCAGCCACTGCAGCAGTGTCCACAACAGCTGGAAGGCGGAGCCACCCATGATCTCTCAGCTGATGGGCAGGGTCTCTCCATGCAGTGGAACATTACTCAGCCATGAAAAGGAGTGAAGCACTGACACAGGCTACAATGGGCTGACCCTAAAACACTACACTCAGAGAAGGAGGCTAGATGTTGAAGGCCACATGACATAGGGTTGTGTTTTTACAAAATGTCCCAAATAGGCAAAGTCATAGACAGAAAGCAGAGCAGTGGTTGACAGGGGAAAGGGAAGCAGCTGTTAGCAGGCACAGGGCTTTCTTTGGGATTATGGAACATTCTGGAATCAGAGATCAGGGATGGCTGCAATGACTTGTGAATGTACAAAATGACACTGAATCATTAACTTTAAGATAAATGAGCCGGGCACAGTGGTTCACACCTGTAATCGCAGAGATTTGGGAGGCCGAGGCAGAAGGATTGCTTGAGTCTAGGAGCTCAAAACAAGCCTGGCCTCATCTCTATAAAATTCAAAAATATAAGTCAGGCATGTTGGTGCATGCCTGTAGTCCCAGCTACTCGAGAGGCTAAGGAGGGAGGATCACCTGAGCCCAAAATTGGGAGGCTGCAGTGATTGTGCCACTGCACTCCAGCCTGGGTGACAGTGAGACTCCAGTTCAAACAAACAAAAAGATGTTCAAATGCAGAAGTAGGTGGTTATGTAGAGAAAGATCTGGAAGGAGCACATCACCCAAGCAGAGCTTGTCTTGGGGAGGGGATGGGCAGTAACAGTCGAAGGGGACTTTGGCCTCATCTGTCTTGTTTAGTGCTTTGCAAGGGGTCGCCCTGCAGTTCTTGTGTTATCAAGAAGTACTTTTTAAAATGGGGCACCTTGCTTTGAGGTCCTGTGGGGGGAAGGAGCACTTCACCCTCCATTCCCTCAAGACAGCCCTGGGCCCCTCCATCACCCCAAGCGCCCGGTGGGGCCATACTCGCACCCCTCCTGCCCCAGGACACCCCCAAGTGGGGTCAGCAGGAGCTTGTCTGCAAGGAGGGTGGGATGGGCCCAGATATCACAGGAGGCAGACCGCCCCATGGCCCTCCTGCTGCAGGGCCGTATTAATAGGTGACCCATTTATCTGGGGGCGGACTGAGGGGCTGGTCTGGTCTGGCTGCTGTGCTGCCCTCCCACCCTTATCTATCCATCCAGTAACACAAACACGGGCAATACAGGCTGGGTTCTTTACAACGAGAGGCCTTTGAAGCCTTATCTCCCCACCCCTCCTGCCCAGGGATAAAAGCCCCTGAGAGCCGCCTCAGCCCCAGGGCCAGGCATTTTGCCCCAGCTGGCCCAGGAAGTGGGCACAGGGGCAAAGGGAGCCCTCTGGGTTCCCTCCCCCACCAGGCTCTGCAGCCCCAGCTCGTCAGGTATGGGGACAGCTGGGTCCCGGTGCTGCCTGACCCAGAAACCCTGGCATGGGCTGCCCACCCTTCCAGGCATGGTTCTTCAGGCGTAGAATGGAGGTGATGAAGTGGTCCCCAAGCCCCAAAACCTGGCCACAGGGTGCCCTGCAGTGTATCAAGGTTTATGTGTCACGCGGGTGTGTCCTTGAGCCTGGACGCCACAGCCCAGTCCCCCGCACCTAGCTGGGACGGGATTCCACAGACAAGTAGCATGAACTAATGAATGAATGAATATTGTGCGTTTAGTGCCTGCCCATGTCTCAGGAGGGTCAGCCTGAAGGACACCATGCCAGCCATGCCCTGCCCCTACCCAGGGTGGCAGTGGGACAGGAGTCACTCCCTGCAGGGCACCTGGAAGCAGCCTCCCTGGCCTGGGCCATCCCCAGACAGGGAGATGTCTGAAAGACTCTGCCTGCCCAGGCAGGGCTTGTCCCCAGGACTCGGGTTGGAGGCTCCTGCGCATTCTCATCAACCTGAGGACTCTGACCCTGACCCATCTTGAGATCAAGGCCACCCGCCCAGAGCTGCAAGGCCTCCTGGGTCAGCTGGGCATAGCTCTGCAGGGGGCCTTCACTCCATGAGGACATCAGAGCCTCCATCTTCAAGGTCAGGACTGGCTGCAGGTTCACTCAGGGTCACCCCGGAAGGGGTGAGGTGAATCCAGAGCTGTCAGGCTGCCTGCTAGGCTGGGCACTGAGAGGTGACAGACTGTATGTCCTGGCGGGAGGGAGTTGGCCTGAGTCACCTCGGACCTTCGGGTGGGACAGATGGTAGTGGGCAGCCGGGACACCAAGGCACAGGGGTTCATGCTGGCATCTAAGCAAGGAGGAGCACTCGGGACCTGTGCCCACAAAAGCAGGTGCTTCCTGAGCAATCATGACACACCTGGCTTGTGTGCAGGCAGGGTCGAGGGGTCCCCAGGGACTATATTCAGGAGGGGTGACAGGTGAGGTCCCCCAGAGACTGGACCCAAGAGGGGTGACAGGTGACCTGAGAGCCCCCCTTGTGTGCAGGCTGGCCCAAGGGGTCTTCAGGGGCTAGGTCCAGGAGGGGTGAGGGGTAACCTGATGACCAGAGTGCCCCCATTGTATGCAGACTGACCTGAGGGGTCCCCAAGGGCTAAGTCCAGGAAAGATGACAGGTGACCTGATGGCAGGAGAGCCCCTATTGTGTGCAGGGGTCTGGGGGGGAAACAGGCACCTGACAGCCATAGATAACATTCTATTATATGCAGGCTGGCTCAAGGGGTCCCAGAGACTAAGTCCTGGGTGGGGAGGCTGGGGGCATGGAAAAACCAATTCGCTCTCACTGGTCTGGATGCTAAAAGTCCAAGATCAAGGGGTTGGTGGGACAGGTGCCCAGTGAGGACCCACCTCTGGGTAAGGACCATCCTCCTGGAGAAGACCTTTCTCCTGGCAAGGATCATCTCCCTGGTGACAGCCATCCTCCTGATTAGCACCAGCGTCTTTGCAAGGATCATCCTCCTATGAGGACTATCCTCCCAGTGGGGACCATTCTCCTGGGGAAGACCCTCTCCTGGTGAGGACTATCTTTCTGCTGATGACCATCCTCCTGGTGAGGAACATCCTCCTGGTGAAGACCATCCTCCCAGGGAATACTAACCTCCTGGTAAGGAACATCCTCCCGGGGAGGATCATCCTCCTGGTGAGGACCATCCTCCTGGTGAGGACCATCCTCCTGGCAAGGACCTGCCTCCTGGTCCACAGACAGCATCTCTCATGTGTCCTCACGTGGGGAAGGGCCCGGGGTCTCCCTGCCACCTCCTAAAGGTATCAGTCTATCTGGGAGGGCACCTCTCTGACCTCATCACCTCCCAGAGGCCCCTCCGACAGTGTGTAGGGGTGAGGATCTCAACATGGGAATTGGAAGACATCAACATTCAGACCACAGCAGGAAGCAAGCACACTGCACACACACACAAGCACATATATGCAAGCACACATTCATGCACACACGTACACACACACCATCCCCATATCAAACACCTCTCACAAAGGGCCAGACCAGGTGGCCTGCAGAGGGCCCCTCACAGAACTGCAAGTTCTGACCACAGCTCCCTCATAGGAGCCCATCCTGGGGGCTGGGTATGTCCAGAGGTGATCCAGCCTTACCCAAGCCCAGGGCCTGGCCACCTCCCAGCCAGCAATGGCTGCACGGGGAGTAGGAAGTCCATGCTCTGACCTCACCTGGACAGCTGGCCAGGATCCAGTCCACCTCTGAGCCCTGTGCACTGCTGGGGTCCACTCAGGCCCTCAGGGTTTCAAGGCCCCAGGGACTCGGAAGCTCCCTGCTCTGCAAAGCCAGAAGAAGCTGTGGGAGGGGGGGAGTTTGGACAGGAGGTAGGAAGAGAGGAGGGAACAGAAGTCATGGGGCAGAGACTGTGGGGTATGGGAGGGGCGGGGGTGGCCACAGTCCTTGGGATCATGGTCAGGCCTTGGGGTTTTGTAGAAGCCCCTCTGCCCCCAAAAAGGGCCAGGCCCTTTGTGAGAAGTATCTGTTCTGCTAGGCATGCGTTTGGTGTGTTCCTGGTGTGGGGACTGTGTGTGTGCACATGTGTGCATGTGCGCACACACGTGTGTATGTCCATGAGTACATGTGCCTGCTTCCTGCTGTGGTCTGAATGTTTGTGTCCCCCAAATTCCCATGTGGAAATCCTGGCCCCCAGACACTGAACAGCCCCCTAAGACCACAGCGACCCTGTCACCCCAGCCTGTTGGAGACCCAGAGATGCCCACTAGCCCTGGGCAGTACACAGACCTGGGCAGATAGGGCCAATGTAGCCTCAGTCCCATCCACCCCACTGCAAGTTGCAGGCCCACTCTCCTGGGGGGACAGGGGAGCCAGCAGACCCCGTCCAAGGACAGTTCCTGGGTTTCCGTCTCCTGAGCTCGGGCAGGGACAGGCCTTGTGCTTATTATCCCCAGCGTACAGGTAGGGAAACTGAGGCTGGAAAGGGCAACATCACCTGCCCAAGGTCAGCCTGCTGCAAATGGAAATGTCAACAGCCAAGGGCTGCTCTGGGCCAGAGAGCCACTAACCTCTCTGTCTGTTGGGAAGGAGGCCCACAGGTTCAGTCCCCACACCTACCCCCGGGCGCCCCCACAAGCCCTGCTGCCCTCCCAACGGGATCAATCCTGGCCTGCAGTCCTGGCCATGTGGTAATGTCGGGAAACAATCCCATCTCTATGTGGCTCAGGCCCAACCTGTCTGACCACTTTCTGGATAGAGGAACCTGCTGGGCAGCTCTGGGCCGGCTCTGCCTCCTTTCTGCTCCCGGCTGGGAGAATTGAGAACCTGTCAAGCTGGTTTGGCCAAAATCATGTCTTGTGGCCTGTGTAGGTTCACGTACTGCTGGCTTCCCCGAGTGGAGAGCGCAGGGGGCTCGGCGCAGGGGCCAGCGGAACTCAGGCAGGGCAAGGGGCCATGTGAGTACCTGGGACACCAGGGCAGGGCGGCTCTCACAGCTGAGTGGGCTGGGGTCGCTAGGGGCGGGGGTGGTGAAGCCCAGCTCAGCCTCCCTTCAAGGCAGCGGGAAGCAGGGCGGGTGGTATGAAGGGCACCTGGTCTGGGTTCCACAGGCTCCGTGGCGGGGGCCAGGCACAGAGAGACTAGTCTGGCCCGGCACCATGGCCCAAGAAGTTCTTGTGGTCTGCAGAGGGTCTCCAGGCACCAGGAATGGGCCAGTAGCCTCAAACACCACCCTGGACCTACCCACTGCCTGGATTTCACGCGAGAACAGGTGCAGCCACGGGGTGAGGGTGTGCAGGGGCACAGGGTTGCAACCACCTGGGTCAGTGCTGGGCAGCAGGACACATGACTGTGACAAACAAGGGCCCTGCCCAGCCCCTTCCCCCACCAGGCCTGACCTCAGGGAGGCGGTGGAAGGCAAGAGGGAGGGCAGCAAGCAAGGAGTCGGGTTGCAGGGCCACTACTCCTGTGGCAAGGCAACACCTCACTCTGCGAGCAGTGCTGGCCTGGTCCCTCTGTGCGCGTTGTGGGACCACACACACACAAGCAGGATGTATAGGACATGTGCACACATGTGCTGCCCTTCCTGGGCCTGTGCAGTGGTGGCGTGCAGGCCAGTTGTGGATTTGTATACATGTGTTGAACTGAGCACTCATGTTTCTCCCGAGTTAGATGCTGCTGCTGTCTGCAGGTGTGGGTATGGGTGTCGTGTCACTCACATGTGCATGTGTCTGTTGTGGGTCTTTGTGTCTGGAGGCCATCAGAGGCCGCCCCAGCACAGCAACCTCTTTGGACTTGGTCCCCAACCCTGGACAGTCTGGAAGGACACCAGGAGGCCCTGCTGCATCCAGGCCATGTCCCTTGCATACTGGTGGCCATGGACAGGTGACACCTCTGAGCCTCATCTTCATCTACAAAATGAGGGTAGTCGTGGCCATGCGGTGGTGGGATGCAGGCAGTTGTGCCCAGGCCGGCCCTGATCTGGCATCTGAGCGCCTGCCAGGGGCCAAGGAACCCTGACAGCCAGGGTGGCAGGGACTCCTCCCGCCAACAGAAGCGTGGGTCAGGACTTACCACCACTGTCTTTTCTGTGGTCAGAGAGACTGAGGCACAGCCAGGCAGGGAACTTGACTGATCTCCACAGGAGAGGCTTTGTCCCTCACTGCAGAGGATGGGAAGAGACTCTGGAGCCAGTCAGACCGGGGTCCAACCTTGCTTTTGTCTCAGTGTCCAAATCTATAGAATAGGACAGTCGGTACTTCCTCAAAGGCCAAGTGGGCATCATTCACACTCGTGCTAAGCCTGGGCATGCAGTAGGTGCTCCATAAGTGCTCAGGTCACAAACGTAGTGGGCTCTGACAGTGTGCCTGGCCCCATGTGGGCTAATCAGGGGGCAGATGGAGAGGGGCGCTCACTAGGGCACAAGGCAGTCGAGGTATGGGCAGCACTGCTCTGAGCTTGGCTTCCTCTACGAAGTTTCGGGATGGTTTGGGCACTCCTGTGAGCAGGAAACCCCTGGCATGGGGTTAAGCAGAGTGGGCATGCAGTGGTGGCGGGCACACGGCAAAAGTGGCCACTCTCCCTGCCGCTGCTGCATTGTGCTTGTTGCTTTAATGGATGGAGGACAGACAGGCAAATAAACTGACCAACAGCCCAAACCTTAGAGATGGACAGAATCGAGGTCTGGCTCAGCACCCCTGGGCCTGCTGGAGGGAAGGTGGGGGAAGGGGCAGTCGGTCTGGGCAGACATCCTTGCCCCAGTGCCCAGGCAGCTCCTCTGGCTAAGTACCTGGGAAGGACCGTGGCCCGGGGACATGCCATGCCACCTGCTGTGATACCAGGGGCGTCCCAGGGGCCTTGGCTGTGCCCTGAGTACCCCTCTATGGAGCTTGGCTGAGCAGGCGTCACCTGGATGTGCCTTATCTGCCAGGGCCCTTGTGGCCACCCGACACAGGAGGGGGTGTGTTATTACCCTCAGATGAGGAAACAGGCTCAGAGAAGTGAAGCAATTTGCCCAAAACTGCACAGAGGGTAGAGACAGGATGGGGCCCAGGCCGGGGCAGTCAGTTCAGAGGCTGCCTTCTTTAGCCCTCTGTGCAGGCTGACGCCAACCACCCCCCTTTGGGAGAGGGGGAACCCACCCCAGCTGACCCAGGGGGTGGGTGTACCTTCTCCAATGGGCACTGAGACCCAGCCTGGCAGGATTAACAACCACAAACCTCTGCCCCCTCTGAGCAGCCACTCAGGGGTACCCTGGGAGGGAGGGGGTAGTCCTTGGGAGGGCAGGTGGGGACCCTAGGAGGGACGGGGAAGTCCTGGGAAGAGAGATGAGGGGGGAGTCCTGGGAGGGTAGGTGGGAACCCTGGAAGGGAGGGGGGAGTTCTGGGAGGGAAGATGGGAGTTCTGGGAGGGAGGGAGGAAGAGAGGCATCCTAGGAGGGTTGGCAGGGCCCAGGGCATGTACCTGTTCCCCAGGTGAGGAACTGAGGTAGAAGGTGGTCACCAGCTCCCTGCACTGCTGGAAGGAGTCTGGCTTTCCAGGGTTGTGCTGGGCAGGGGATGTTCTGACTTATTAGATGTTCTCTGCTCAGCTCTGGTCAAGACGGTGCACTGCCCCTTGGCCGGTGGGCGTGCCAGTGCTGGTACCAGGAACCCCGCCCCACTGGAGGCCACAGACTCAGTCTCGGTTAGCCCAAGCCCTGTCCCATCTGCTGCTGGCTTTGACCGTGGGCAAGACCCCGACCTCCAAGTCCTGTCCTCATGGCAGTGGGACTGCAAGCGGGGACAGAAGCTGACCCACTTGCCCTCCCTCCCCTTCTACTTCCATGAGCACAGCTCCCAGACACCTTCCCACCTGGGTGGGGCTAGTAGACCCCTGCACTCGTCCTGGGGAGCAGGCCCAGATCTCTGCCTACCTCACCCACCCCAGCTCTGTGAAGCTCCCGAGGCTTCCAGGAGACTCTCAGGCCCAAAGGCTGCAGTTCCTCCCTATGAGCTTGCCCCCATCACAACCCACTGCAGCCCCCAGGCCTGCAGGCACCCCTCAGAGTCCCTGCACTCCAGCACCCCTAGCCTCCCTAGATGAACCTGACAACCCCCTACCAGGCGACTGGGGAAAGCGGACCCCACCAGCCTGGCAGAGCCATGGGAGCAGCCCTGGGTCCTTGTCCAAACTCGACAGGCTCTACAACTGCGCCACGTCCTCTGTAGAGCCCACCCTATGGGAACTTCCTCCTTCCACCCCTTCCCTAGACCTCCCAGCACTCTAGGAAGATAGAGATTGAGGGCAGAGGCTGGGATGGGGTGCCAGAGGTGGCTGGAGTCCAGGAGCTGCTGGCCATTTGGCATCTCTATCGGCTACCACCCAGGGATGTCATGCTACCCCAGGTGCTGGTCACCCATGCACTTTTTGAGTCCCAACCTGGCCCCAGGACATGAGGGGCTCCAGTGGGATGTGTCCTCCAGCTCTGATTCCAGACACCCCAACCCTGCCTCAGGCCCTGTCCCTGTTGTCCCTTGCACAGTGTGCAGGGATCTTTTCCACTGTCCTTTGGGGCCCTCAAGAGGAGCAGCCAGGTGGGGCCCGCAGGGTGATTTGGGGCACAGAGAAGAGCCCACAGGCCAGAGGAACGGAGGCTGCAGAGGGAGTCCTGGAGCCACCTCCCTGGCCTCACACCACAGTGATGTCATTGAGAATGATGCCCACATCCTGTGTGGACCCAGAGCCCACACAGACCTTCCTGGGACCATAAGTACCCAGGGTTCCCTGGGCTGTTCCTTCACGGGCATTGGGGCCCCGGGAAGAGCTGCCCGTTGGGCGGGTTGGGGTAGAATTTCAGGAGTTGCAGCTGGACCTTCTCCCAACCCTCCCCAGCCTGACCTGCTCCCATGGAGGCCCTGGCTCTGGCATCTCCCCCCAGGAGTCCCTGGGCCACCAGTTAGCATAGCTATGCACCGGGGCCACTGGGGACATGCCCTCGGTCCACGGGAGGGAATAGGGGATCCACAGCCCAGGAGCCCAGTCAACCCCAGTTCCCACGTCCCATTGGGTGACGAGGTGGGGGCATGATCTCTTTGAGCCTCAGTTTCCCCATCTGGAGAGGTCTGCTTGCAGTGTGTTCAAGGTAGACAGGCTCTCGTGTAAAGGATGGCACAAATCCAGCTCAGGAACGGGGCTGGAATCATCACTAATGCTGGCCTTATGACCCCCAGCCAAGTCTGGCCACCTCAGCCCTGGGATCTGATGTCTTTTTCTCCTTTCCCTCACAGGGCCAGCCAGGCTCCCAAGTCTTCTCAGTCCTAGACCCCACACCCACCTGACCCAGCAGCCACCCCCACTCCCTTGGTGGACTTTTAGGGGGTCCTGGAGCCCAGAGGGTTCTGCGAAAGTAGTTCTGGTGTCCTGCCCTCCTCTACACCCCAGCCATCCAGGCTAGTGGCTCCCATAGACACTGAAGCCACCCAAGGACACGGGACCCTGCTCCACATTCCCAGCTGCCCCCCACCCCACCAGGCCTGGACTCCAAAAGTCACAGCTTCCACCCTTGACCACCACATAGGGCCCTGGCCTCAAGTCAGAAGATTCTCCTTCTGGTGGTTCTAGCCACCACCCCCACCCCAGCCCCCTGGCTTCTCTTGGAGTGTCCTGGGCTTGCCTCACTCCAAAGGTGTTCACCATCTGACTTCCAGGAGTCCAAAGTAAGATGCCTCTTTGCACTCGGTGTCCCCTCACCTCTGACTCGGGTCACTGGGAGCACACCATGATGGGTTCAGGGCTGCATGGCAGCTGCTCATGTGGGGTTCTCATCTAGGACCGTTGTATAGAGTAGAACGACCATGGGCATCTTTAGGGCAAACTTGGAAGATGCTAGGAAGCCCATGTCTGCTCCTCTGTGGCTACACAAGGCGTTGGCACAGGCTCCTGCTGCCAGTGCAAGTCTGAAAAGAGGCCTGAGATTTCCAGGGGTGACAGCACTGCATGTGTGGAAAGTGGGTCTGGGGAGGAAGGGGAGGCAGGAGACAAGGAGACAGGAGAGGCCAGGGAGGAGAATGACGCAGCTGTCCGAGTAGTAGTGGCTTGGGCGTGCACATGCATACACACACAACACACATATGCATGGCACACACAGTATGCCCACATAGCACACACATGCATGCACGGCACACGCAGCACATATGTGCACACATGCATACATATGCACACACAGAATGCACATGCACACGGCACAAATGCACATACACATATGCACACAACATGCATGCACACAGCATACACATGAACACTGCCCATCCAGGATAGAACACAGCCTGAGTGAGTGGAAACTCACCCGCACAGAGGTCAGGCTTGTGTGTCACAAGCAGTGGCTTATAGGCCCGGGGTCCAGTCTCCCTGGCCTGGGGCAACCAGGGTGGAGAAAGAGGAGAAGAGGGAGGAGGGAGGCAGGGAAGGCAGCCACAGCCCTGCCAGATCACCACTCCAGCGGCCTGCCCTGCCGGGCCTCTCCAGGACCCTAGGAACTGGGAGAGGCCTGAGGGCTTGGAGACACACTTGCTCAGGCCTCAGAGTCCCCAACCCACACCTCACGGTCCACAGTCCTTAACTCCAGCCTCAGTCTGTGGGCGCACAAGACGTTCTCACCCTCCAAGGCCCTCCCAGGACCTGCAGGCCGGGAGGAAGGGCGCCGTGGCCAGTGACCCTCTCCACGGTGGCCCTGTGCCTTCCTGGGGCCCCAGCCTCTCAATCTCAGCTGACATCCTTGGGCAGCCGGGACTGGCATGTCTGGTGTGTGTACTCTATTTATCTATACATCTGCATATATCTGTGTACCACCACATGTGCCTGTGTGTCTCTGCATGTCTCCATGTCTGTGTATTGTGTGTGTGCATGCCTGCCTGTGCATGAACATGTGTTGCATACATCTATGTGTCTCTGAGTGTGTGCATGTGCATTGCGTATATTGTATGTGCACATGTGTGTATGTGCTGTCTTTGGACTTGTGTCATCACCCACACCTCTTTGCACATTGTACACACCCGTTGTGTATATATGCTGTCTTTGTGCATTGTGTTCATGTATGTTGTGTGTATGCACAGTCTTTGTGCATGTGTGTGTATTGTGTTGTGTGTGAGCATGCTGTCTTTGCATGCTGTGCACATCTGTTGTGTATATATGCTGTCTTTTTGCATGTGTGTTCATGTATGTTGTGTGAGCATGCACTTTGTGCATGTTTGTGCATTGTTGTGTGTGCATGTTGTCTTTGTGCATGTGTGTGCACACCAGTTGTGTGTGCATGTTGTCTTTGTGCATGTGTGTGCACACCAGTTGTGTGTGCATGTTGTCTTTGTGCATGTGTGTGCACTGTGTTGTGTTGTGTACACTGTCTTTGCTCATATGCATGCACACCTGTTGTGTGTGCATGCTATCTTTGTGCGTGTGTGTTCATGAATGTTGTGTGTGCATGCTATCTTTGTGTGTGTGTGTTCATGTATGTGTGTGCACTGTCTCTGTGCATGTGTGTGTATTGTGTTGTATATGTACATGCTATCTTTGTGCATGTGTGTGCATGCCTAGTGTGTGCCCACACTGTCTTTGTGCATATATGTTCATGTGTGTTGTGTGTGCACACTGTCTTTGTGTATGTGTGTACATGCCTGTTGTGTGTACATGCTGTCTTTATGCATGTGTGTGCACGTCTCTTGTGTACATGCTGTCTTTGTGCATGTGTGTCTGTGTGCAAGGCCTGGGGTCTGTGTGGCCCTGGAGGAGCACGGAGCCCCCAGGACAGAAGGCCTCTCCTTAGCTCAGGGCCTCAGCGATGAGGGTTGGGGGAGGGGGGAAGGGTCATGGTGGCAGTGACGGCTAAGATGTGGGTGGGGACACATCAGGTGTGCACCAATCTTGCCTATGAGACCTGACTCTGGCCCGCAGCTGGACAAGCACCATTTGATCCCCCCTCAGCCTCCCTGTCCTTCCAACGAGGTTCCTCCAGGACTGGCTCACATGGGGACAGCACCAGACACCAGGGGCTGAGTGCCTCAGGGGCCAGGGCAACCTAGAGGGACAGACACTTACCCCAGAGGCCCCCTTCCCTCCTGCCCCTCCCCACAGGCACCAGCACCCTGACCCCTGGCTTGGGCAATGACCTCCATGGGTGGCCCCGCATAACCCCCTCCCTGCCTGCCTCCAGCAGAGCCTCCCTGGGTGGTTTCCCCAGCATGATGGGCTGCCTCACAAGGGATGGGAGCCACATCCTCCTCTGGCCACCTGAGCTACCCCCTCCCTTTGCTCCCCGCAGGCTAGAAGCAGAGGAGCTGTAGAGACTGCAGGCTGTGCCCGGTCCCTGGCGCAGAGGGGCCTGGGTGGGCCCTGGAGCCATGGAGAGCTTCATGGAGTCACTGAACAGACTGAAGGACATCCACGAGCAGGAGGTCCTGGGTGAGTGGCCAGGACAGATGCCGGCTGGGGCTCCCTGAGGCCTTCACTGCACACAGCGTCCTCAGCTGAGCAGGAGGGACTCCCAGGGGCACCTCAACCCTCAGCAATTCTAGGACCTGGCTTTCTGACAGAGAAAGGGGGTCCTGACCCAGGGCCCAAGGCTTCAAAGGTCCCCATACCCACTAGTGCTGCTCTCATGCTGTGGTTCCCTGGACACGCCCAGTGTGGCCCCGAGGGGCGGGGCACTGTCCAGTGTGGCCCCTACCACATTCAGCTGCCCCTCACCCCAAAATGGCCCCCTCAGCACCTCTGCCACCACACACCCAGGATGTATCCTCCCAAGTGTCAGCAGCCAGGCAGAAACAAACACCTACCTTGGCTGCAAGAGTGAGAAGCCCTGGCCTACTGATGCTTCCCCAGGGCGGGGCTGTGGGCCCAGCAGGAGCATCCAGAAACAGGAGCCCATGGCCTTGAGGCCGGGTGGGATGTGTCAGGGCATTGAGCTGAAGCTCTTCTCTCCAGGACACGCCCCGGGCCCCAGGCTTCTGTCCCCTCACCCTTCCCAGGGACAGGACTGAGCCCCCAGCCCACTCCAGGTCCAGGACCAGCCCCTTCAGAGGGGCTATCTCCCACCAGATGTCCACAAACACCTGAGGGCCAGAGGACCTGGCTACTTCCTGAGCAATGGGAATAGGGGTGCTGCTGAGGTGAGACCCTCACACCACCCTCACCCCCAGGCTAACCGGGCCCAAGCTGGATACCAAAGGAGCAGCAAGGAGGGTCTACCGGAGTCTGTCCCCACAACCCACCTTAGTGCAACACTAGCTGCCCCCCTCCGCAAAATGGCCTCCTCAGCACCTCTGTCTTTCTAGATAGCTAGGCATTCCAGCATCCTACGGATTTCCAGAGAGGCCACAGTCAGAGGTTCCGGAGGAAGGGAAGGATGCCGGGCCAGGCCACAGGGCCTCCGACGGCTGCAGAGACAGCACAGACGGGGCCCACCTGGCAGGCAGCCTCAGGGTTCAGGCCAGCTTCACCTGGGCTGGAGAAGAGTCTGGAGAGGGCCCTGCCTGGCAGCTGGGAACATGCATGCCACCATGTGGCTCTTCCCAGATCCTGCTACAGGGAGGCTGCAAGGGAGCAGTGGGCTGGGCCTGAACTTCTGCCCCACTCCCTCCACCAGGCCTGCAGAACAAGCTTCTGGAACTGAACTCAGAGAGGTGCCGGTGAGTCAGGTGGGGCCAGGTGGGTGAGAAACAGACCAGCAGTGAGAGCTGCTACCCACAGGGTCACACAGCTCAGCACACGTCCCCCCAAAGCCCAAGCCACCAGCACTGCCACCATCCTGGAATGCAGAAGGGGAAACTGAGGCTCAATGTGTGTTAGAGTAGGGGATGAGTCACTTGTCCAAGGTCACCAGCAAGTAGGGTAGAGTCATGACTTGAACCTGGTGCATTGGCCTCACAGGCCTGCCAGCCCCTCCCTCCCCAGTGTGTTGATCAGACGTCAGCCACAACACTCACAGTCGTCACTGTGACGCCCAGGCTGAACGTGCACCATGGCACTCGGTGGCATATGGATGGGACGGATGTCACCAAATGGTGTGCACGTGACTCACATTTGGGACCCCAGGTTAGGCAGTGCCCAGCAGGGCCCCAATCAAGGGTGGAACCTCACCATGGGATGTACTGGGCAGGACCTGGCCCCACACTGAGGCTTCCAGGTGCTGGCTGAAGCTGGGCCTCAGTCTGGACGGTGGGGACTGCACGTGGTTTCTGGGGCAGAGTGGACCCCCACTCTGGCCATTTCCCACCAGGGATGCTCAGAGGCTCGAAGAGCTCTTTGCAAAGAACCACCAGCTCCGGGAGCAGCAGAAGGTGCTGAAGGAAAACCTGCGGGTGCTGGAAAACAGGTGCCCAGGGGACCCCAACAGCACACTTAAGATTGGTGGGCTCAGGGGTGGGGGAGATAGCAAATGTTCCTCAGAGAATGAGTTTGGGAAACCCCAGGGTAAGCTAAACCAGGCAGGTATCTCCACTGCAGGACTTCTCAGAGCCTTAAGTTAATAACATTTCCAATCTTCCCAAACTCAACTGAGCATGGGATGCCTAGCCCTCAGGGTGGAGAACAGGCCTGAGGTTCCATGGAACACAGCTGGGGAGGGGTGGGGGCACCTCCTGGCAGTGGGGAGTGTGGGGCCCAATTCCTCTGTGGGCCTCGGCTATCTTCCTCATAGTTACCTCATGCCTCCTCTGTCCCCGCAGGCTGCGGGCTGGCCTGTGTGACCGCTGCATGGTCACCCAGGAGCTGGCCAAGAGAAAACAGCATGAGTTTGAGAGTTCTCACCTCCAGAGCCTGCAACACATCTTCATCCTCAGTAAGCCTCACCTGTAGCCCGCGGCCCCTCCCATGGGGGCCAAGTGACCCTGGGCCTGCCCAGCCCCACACAGGGTCATGGGAGAGGAGGGAGGGTGGTCCGGTCCCAGGTCCCGATTTGCAGACAAACAGTACAGGGCCCACCTGGCCACGCAGCCCTCACTGATCAGTCATCTGTGGGGCAGCCCTGCCCCTTGGGGCCCAACCTCTTCCCTGGATGGGGGTTCTGCAGAGTCCTGACGCCACCCTGTCCTGCTGATGACAAAGATGAGCTCCTTCTCCCCTGAAGGCTGCAGGGACAAGCTTGGGGCGGGGGCGGGGCGGAGTCCGTTGCTTTTCACACATTGGGGCTGGCGCTGTTCATTCAACAGCTTCCACCTATGTCCCTGTCAGCAAGCACTGATGGGGCACCCACTGAGTGCCAGGCCCTGGGCCACGTGCTGGGGACCCTGTGGGCAGCAGAACAAGGAGGGCTTTCCCAGGGCTGTGAGCACCCCGCCCTCGCCCTGCCCTTTCTCCCCCTTCCCGGACACTTTGTTGACGCTGCCTTTCGCAGCCACCGAGATGCATGTGCTGAAGGAGGCGAATGAGAGCTTGAAGGAGGAGGTGAAGCGGCTTCGGAGCCTAGAGTGAGTGGAGGGGTGCCGGGGCCAGATGCCAGCTCCCCAGCAACCTCCCGCAAGCCCTCGGCACCCTGGGGAGCCACAGGCACGTGGGAGGGCTGCGAAGGGCCCTGGCACTTCCAACAGTCTTTGCTCCTGGCCCACCCTCACCCTCCCTTCTATTTCTCCCCTCCTGAGACAGCCTCAAGCCTCAGGCCAGGGAGGAGCCCTCAGACGCCCCCTTGCCCCTGCTGCTCCCCTCCCCCAGAGGCTGGAAGGCCATCACCGAGAAGCCACCAGGAGGCCACGAGGAGGCTGAGGAAGACCACAGGGCGGGTCCACCAGGAAAAGGTGCAGTGGAGGCAGGAGAGGACAAGAGGCTGGAGTCCTCCCCAGGGCTGGGCTGCCACCCCCTGAGCACCTCCCAAGTCCCCCCTACTCCCCCCGTGCACACTCCTCCCACAGAAAGACCGGCCAGTCACAGGACATCACCAGTGACCAGAACCTCCCCAGGGGCCAGCCTGCCTGAGCCTCGGGCCCCTGACATGGTAAGATTGAGGTGCCGGGAGCCCCCCATGCCCTCCTGGGCCCTGCTATGTGACAACCTCCCATGAAACTCACACCTGTCCTTGGTGCAGGCAGGGGCCACTGAGCTCCATTTCCTGGGGCTGGAGGCAGGGCCCAGTGGGATGGGTGCCTGCCTGAGCTCTTGCAGAGAGCAGGAGAGCCCAGGGCCAGGTATCAGAGGTCCCACCAGGCTGATCTGCCCACCCTGCACAGAGCCCCCAGCACATCTCGAACCAGCTGCATGGGACCATCGCGGTGGTGCGGCCTGGGGCCCGCACCTGCCCAGCTGACTGTGGCTCTGCCAGTGGGACACCCCCGCCACCTGCCAGGAGCAGCCCACTTAGCCCACCGGATGAGCACAACCTCGCCCTGGACAGGTGAGGGCCCCGCTGAGCCCCGCCTCAGCTCACATGGTCCCCGGATTACCCCTCCAGGCTGTGCTCTTCTGTCTTGGCCTTTCCAGAGTGCCCTGCTTAGAGCATGGTGCCCGTGTGGATGCCTCCTTCCTTGGGAAGGAAACTCAGACAGGCCCATGCAAAGCCTCCTTCTCTGTGTCTGAGAATGAAGGGGCGGAGGGTGGGAGGGGAACCAGGCACTCCACGTGAGGTGGGATCAGGCACTCCAGGGGGTACCAGGCACTCCAGGTGAGGGAACTTGGCACTCCAGATGAGGAGCAGGCAGCATCAGCTGCAAGTGGAACATCCTACCAGAAAGAGGCGGAAGACTTGCTGCCCAGCGTCTCCTTAGAATGTAGGCCCCAGGTGCCTCTGACTAAGTTGACAGCCATCCTCATGGCCTGGCTTCCAGATCTGAGGCTGGGAGCCTCTCCTCTCTCCACTACCTGCCATGTGAGCCTGGGTGGTATGCTTTACCTCCCTGGGCCTCAGTTTCCCCATCTGTGAAGCAGGGTGCCTGTTGCCTGTCCCCCCCAGGGCTCACCTGGCCTGTAACAGCTAACTGCTGCCAGTCATTAGGCCCCTCCTCCCTTGTAGCTTCCTGCAGGCCTCCCGAACCTCAGCCATGACCTACGCATCCCTGAAGCACCACCCACAGGCTGACCGACTCTGCCTCCTGAACCGCCACCTGTCCCTGCACCTTCGGAGCCCCCGCAGTGGCCCTCTGGCCCCTGCTGCAGCCCACAGCAGCTCCCAGCTCCAGTGCCTGAAGGCTGGAGACGCTGAGGCCTGGGAGGAGCCCACGAGCCTGCTGGGCCTACCCAGTGCCCTGGCAGGCATGCAGGACCCACAGCTAGAGGGGACACTGCACCTGCTCCTGGCCCAGCAACAGCTGCGGGCAAGGACTAGGGTGGGGGCAGGCAGCGCCAGGCTCAGGGACCCATCTACACCTGGGGAGACACCACCCTCCCATCCACGAGGCTCAGACTCTGAGGGCCCCGAGGGCGAAGTGGCCAGGACAGCTCTGGCCACAGCCTTCCTGCCCAGAAGACAGTCTCCATGGAGGAAGGAGGTTGTAGCCACACAGGACTATGCCCTAGACAAGCCCCTGGACCTCTCAGAGCGGGGCCGGAGCCGGGATGCCTTCAGGCTAGCTGGCCAGCATGGGCCACCCAGCCCCAAAGCTGCCCACAGTCCCAGCCCTGAGGTGCCTACCCAGTCCAGACTCCTGACTCACAGCCCCCGGCAACTCAGCAATGGCACCCAGGGGGTCAGAGCACCAGAGCCAGGAGAGCCCCCTACACCTGCAGTAAGGAGCCCCGCCCTAGCCTCCTTGCCGTCCCTGTCCTTGACCTCCACATACCCCTCCGCAAGCTGGCCTACAACCAGGCCTAGGCTGCTCTCTTCCCTCTGCCCTACTGGCCAGGCCCCAGGGAGGAAGCATGGTTGCCTGACTCCCACCAGTGGGGAAAGGTCAACTCCTTCCCCCACGTCCCCACTACAGCCCCAGGGTGGTCCCGCAGGCTGTGACTGAGGCTGAGCTGAGGGCAGGGAGGTCCCCCAGATAAACTCAAACCATATACTTCCTCCCCCAGGACCCCTCACACCCTCTCCCAAGGTCACGACCCAGCCTGCCCTCTCCAGGCAGGATGGGTGATGAGGCCAGGGAAAGGTCAAAGCTGCCCCCCCGCCCACAGACACTGGACCCCAATGGCCACCCAGGTAAATGAGCACTAGGGTCACCAGCTGAAACCCAGCTGGGAAGCAGCCTCTAGCAGGGAGGGAGGGAAGTGGTTGGTTCCCACAGGGAGGGGCATCTCAAGACCCAGCTCTGCCCATTGGCTGGAGTGGAGGCTTGGTTCCTCCTCCTGCAAGACAGAGGAAGGCATGGAGGGCCCTGGGAAGGTGCTTCTGTGGCCACTCTCATGAAGGGAAAAGCACCTTAACAGTCAGGGAAGGCGGGCAGGTGGTGAGCTCCCCATCATGCAGTGGCCAAACCAGGGAGGGCACCCCAGCCTTGTCCCCTGGACCTAGGCTCATTCCCAGCTGCCTCTTATCAGTGGGGCCCTGGGGCAGGTTACTTGGCCCTCTGAGCCTGTTTCCTCACCTGCAGAGTCGTTACCCCCCCATCCTAGTCTGGCAGGCTTGGGAGACTGCCAGGGCCACCAGCCTGGCCTGACCCCACACCCTGAATCCTCCAGAGCCCAGCAAGGCTGAAGTGCAGTGGGCAGACTCGGCAGAACTGGACAAGCCAGACAGCTCAGACAGCGAGGTGGGTCCCAGCTGCTCATGGGTAGGGTCATGGGGCAGGGCCTCCCAGGTTGGAGGGGGGAACGAGTCCCTTGCCCTGACCATACCCCTCTGTCCAGGTGAGCCCAAGCACCAAGGCAGGTGCTGCTCTGAGCAGGCCAGGGGATGGGCCCAGGTATGTCTGCACCCAGGAGCACTCTCAGGGGCTGCAACGGAAGAGGAAGCAGGTTTCAGAGCTGGGCAGCAAAGGTATGGCTGGTGGGGCCAGGTGGGGGATGGAGAGGAGGCCACGGTGCCCATGTGTCCCCACGCCACCCTCCCTCTGTCCATCCTCAGAACAACTGAAGCCAGAAGCCCTTGACCCTCTCCGGATCAGGCAACGAGAGAGGAGGGCCCGGGCTAGCCTGGGGGAGTCCAACCTCTGCAATCTCCTCACCTGTAGTCCAGGGCCAGTCCCTTCAGCCCTGAGCCTCAGTTTTTCTCACCTGTAAGAGAGGCTGACACTGGGTTGGTAGATTTCAACGGGGTGAGGGGTAAACCCCATTAACCCCATCACCATCCTGGCCCCTGTGGGGGGCCGGCCCCAGCCCTCAAGTCCACCTGCAGACAGGAGCCTCAGTGGAGGGCGTGGCCCCTTGGGCATGGGGCGTGTTTGCTCCTCTTGGGGGAATGGGGCACTGCTGGGGTGTTTGCTGAGGGCGGCGCCCTGGGCCTGGCTCCTCCTGATAAGACCCTGCTGGTCAGAGGGCATCAGGACAACCGCCCACTTCCTGCTCCTGCACAACAGCAGCTCCATGAGAGCATTTGGGCACCTAAGCTAATTTCCGCCGACTCTGGTGTTTGTCCAAGCAGGGCCCATGGCATGACAGGCTGGGCTGTGCCGTCACAATGTGCCATTGTCACCGGGAAGGTGGCCGCATCCCACGTCTGCCCCAGCCCTGGTGGAGGCTGGCTTGGCTGTCTCATTTGAGGCACTTCCTGTTGAGGAAATGGTCCTGGTGGGATGCAGTCTGCTGGGTTTGAGGCAGTCACTCCCACCCACCAACCAGCCAAGCCAGCTCCCTTTGTCCACCCACTTGGGCCAGGGCCGGGGGACTGGTAGGGGCTCCGAGGGCAGCACTGCACTGCCCAAGACACCCCATTTATAATCAGTGAGAACAGGGCCCTCACCTGTCCTGTGAGCTGGGCAGGGCTTCACACAGCCGTGTGTGGTGTCCCCCAGCCCTCGGACCTGTGCCCAGAGAGGGTGGGAGGCGCTCTGCCCTCAGTAAGACTGTCACTGTTTCACAAGTGGGGAAACTGAGGCTTAGAGGGAAGGTGACCTGCCCAAGGTCATGGGCTGGTACCAGGATCAGGATTCAACCCTGGCACATTCAGTCTGGAGCCCAAGCTCACTCTACATCAGAGATGGGCCTGGGATAGCATCCGGCAGGTCCTCCGGGACCATCCCAGGGCCAGACCCTCATCTCTGGGGGTCCCAGCCAGGGGCTTGGGTTTCTGAAAGCTCGTTCCATAGGCTCAGGTGATCCAGGATGTCCCAGACTCCCTGCAAGGTGGCAAGGGAGGTGGCAGGTTCACCTATCTCTAGGGCCACTCGCCTGGGGAGAGGGGTCACCCTCCATCCCATTCTCACAGTTCATCCTTAAATTGGGTGACCCTCTCCCATTTGTTAGGACCCAGAGCAGCCAGTCAACTTCACCATGGCTTGGTGTCAGCCAGCGTCACCTCGAGCGAGGACACGCAGGGCTGCCTCATCCCACAGCCTCGGCTCTAGCCTGACCTCCGTCTACCCCTACAGCCTCCAAGAAACCATCCAGAGGAAGAGGGGAGCTGAAAGAGCCCCTGACAGCAGCTGAGGGACCGGGGAGCCCAGGGGACGCCAGCAGCAGCCCCTCACCCTCCAGCAGCGGCTGGGAGGAGACTTAGCCAGCGGGACTGGCACCCCCACAGCCTGCCTGAGTGGCTCTCCACCTGCCCCCCTTGGCCTGTACAGGCCACACCACCAGACCAGCCCCACATGGCTGGTGGGGGCACAGCTGGCCCACTCCCAGAGGGGACAGAAGACTGAGCCTGTGGAGCTGGTGTTTCATCACCTCCCGGCTCCACCATCTGGGAGATGTCCCCTGGCCTTGCCCCCATGCCCAGGCCAGCATCTGCTCCTGTGGAGGAAGCGTGGACAGGAAGGGGGAATTACTAGCCCCTGCACAGTCTCCACCCCTGCTGTCCACGGCAGCCCTTCCCAGGCAGCATCTCTCCTCCAGCAGACCACCCTGACCTCCCCGAATCTCTGCTCACCAAGCCCCGAGCCACAGTCTTGGGCGCCCCCTTGTGGCTTCCCAGCACACAGACCACGGACAGCCAGGACAAGGGGAGGTGGGTGGGCTGCGGTGTCCTCGCAGGCAGGGTTCCCAGAGCTCTCGCAAAATAAACACAGAAAGAAGGACAAGTGTATCTGGCAGGGCCGGGGCCACCAGGCCTCCACCCACCCAGGCAGGGGTCCCCAGGGGTGCTTGACCACACTGGGGACCAGGAGATCACTCCCTAGAGGGCAGAACAAAACCAGCTCCTCTGTGACATCTTCAGAGCAGTGTATGGACGGAGCCCTGCACTGGACACCTGGAAAGAGGTCCAGGTGGAGGCAAGGAACACTCAGGCCCACGCTGTGTGAAGAAAGACCCATCGGTCCGCCAGGCAGAGGCAGGCGTGACCCGGCACCACGCACAGCCATGTGCACGTGCTGCAGGGCTGCAGGACATGGGCCACAGACTGGGCTGGGTGAGGCCTGGTTGCTGGGATGGGCATGACCTTCCCCCTGGGCTGAGGGACTGCAATCTGAGGGAAGTCCTGCCAGATGTGTGTGTGTGTGTGTGTGTGTGTGTGTGTGTGATCTCCCTGTTGTCAAAGGTGGCTTCAATTTTCCCAAAATCAAGTGAAATAAAAGCTGTATGCTCTGTGCACATCCACTGGCAGCCTGGTTGGCTCCCGCCACCCGTCCACACTGCTGGTGGGGAAGCCTCAGCAAAAGCCCAGCCGAAGACTCATCAGATCCGGGAAGAAATGCCCGCTGATTCCCCAGTGTCCTCCAGGCCCCCACTCCTGCACAGCTGACCGGCAGAGACCTGGAGCCGGGAAGCACTGATCTTGACTCTGACCCAGCTCTCGGCCTGCTCTCACCCCTTCCTGGCCTTGTCTGACATCAGCTTCCCTGCCAGCCACCAGTATGGCCCACCATCCCCTGCCAGGCTCCTGCTGTTCATACCAAGGACGGAGGTCCTGCTGTGTGCACACCCAGGCTCAGCACTTTACAAGTTAGGGGGATTCAGAGACAGAAGAAACTGAGGCCTGGGCACCACACGGACTCAAGGACACTTTACTGCCAAGGGAAGTGCAGAACTCTGTCCCTCGGGACTCCGATCCCAGGCAGGTACCTTCTCCCCTAAGACCCTCCGTCGTCAATGGAGGAGGCCGGGGGCAGGTTAATCCTTCCCGGAAGCAATGGGGCTCCTTCAGGGGCCTCCCTGCGAACGCTGAAGCGCCACCCAGAAACATCCCCCGGCCAGGAGGTGCGCTGGGGCCTTGCCCACGCCACCCCCAGTCCAGAGGCTTAAAATGCGCGTTCGATGGAGGCTGATCGCGAACGCCGTCCTACACCAAGGGGCATAGGTCGCCGGCGCCTCGTGGCTCCGGCCCCCGAGACGGGGCTCGAACCAGCGGGGCGGTGCGCGGCGCCCGGCTCCCTGGGGACGCTCCTGAACCGCCTCTAGGACCCAGGGGAGCGCCCGAGCGGGGCGCAGCGCGGGCCAATAGGAGAGCGCGACGGTGGGTTATTTGCATGTGGGCGCGCCGCGGCCAATGGGCGACGGGCGCGGCGGGGCGGCGGGCGGCGCGGCGGCGCGGCGGCGGGTGCAGTCGGAGGATGGCCGCGGCCGCGGCGGGTGGAACCCCGGGCCCGGCCCCCGGCCCCGCCAGGCCCCCGCCGCCTGCCGCGCCGCCCTCGGCCGCCCGGGCCCCGGCGCAGCCGCCGCGGAGGCGTGGAGACTCGCGGCGCCGCCAGGCCGCGCTCTTCTTCCTGAACAACATCTCCCTGGACGGGCGGCCCCCGAGCCTGGGCCCGAGCGGGGAGAAGCCGCCGCCGCCGCCGCCGCCGCCGGCCGCCGAGGCCCGCGAGCCGCCTGCGCCGCCGCCCCCCGAGCCCGGGGCCCGCGGGGTCCCGCCGCCGCCGCCGCCCGCGCCCCCCGCCGGCCTGCCCACCAGGGCCCCCGCCCCCCCGGGCCTGCTCAGCCCCACGCAGGCACCCGGCGCCCACGGCCTGGACGGGCAACGCCAGAGGTGAGTGGGGCCGGGACAGCCCGGGACGCAGGGGTCGAGGATGGGGACGCGGCGGGGTGCACCCAGGACAAGGGACTCAGGGATAGGGATGGGGACAGGTCAGCCCAGGACACAGGAGCCAGGGATAGGGATAAGGGACAGGTTAGCCCAAGACACGGATGGGTACAGGGGACAGGCCGGTTCAGGATGCAGGGGATGGGGACCACGGCCGGGTCAGCCCAGGACAAGGGGAACAGGGATAGGGATGGGGACAGTTCAGTCCAGGACACAGGGGTTGGGGATGAGGGCAGGTCAACCCAGGACACGGATGGGGGCAGGGGACAGACTGGTTCAGAATGCAGGGGATGGGGACCACAGCCGGGTCAAACCCAGAACAAGGGGATCAGGTGGCCTACGCCCCCATCAGCCCAGGACTCAGAGGTCAGGGTAACCTGGCACCCATCAGCCCAGGACTCAGGGGCCCTTGTGGTCTGAGCACCCATCAGCTTATGATGCAGGAGTTGGAATCACCTGGGGCCATTAGTCCAGGACACAGGTCAGAGTGACCTGGGGCTCCGTTAGTCCATGACGCAGGGGTTGGGGTGACCTCGGGGCCCATCAGCTCAGGATCTGGGGGTTGGGGTCACCTAGGACCTTGTCAGCCCTGGACATGGAGCTGGGGTGTCCTGGGGCTCTATCAAGTATTTCCTCAAGCCCTGTCAGACCCCTGGATATGGGGTCAGGGTCATCTCACCTTGTCAATCACCTGTACCTGGGTTTCAGGGTTCCCTCAGCCTTTATTGGCCCTTTGAGTCCCAGAGCTATGTCGGCTCTGGGCACGCTCTCTCCCCAATCCACGCTTAGTGCCCCAAACACAAAGACTCTCAAATACCCCGTATACACTCTCTCATATTCTCTGAGCTGGGCCACTCCCTGGGCGTCTTTAGGATCCAATGCGTGAACAAGGAGCCCTCCCTCCCTGTCACTGACATCTGTTCAGAGTCCTCTGCAACTCCTACCCACACAGGTCTGTGGTGGCCCTGGTCTCCCTGTCACCTCCCTGCCAATCTTATCACTCTGAGCCCTGCATCCCTGGGTCAGTCCTGGGTCTGCAGTGACTCCTCTGTCCTGATTCTGTGTCTGGGCAGCCCCTCAGCCCATCCCAGGGCAACCACAGCCCTGAGCTCTGTTCCTCCAGTCTGTGTCTCCTGCCCAGATGGCCCCTGGCTGCCAGACACCTCATGTCCTTCTAGAAAGCACTGGCCCTAGGTAACCATGCTTCCTTGGCCCCTTCCTACCGAACCTGGTGACTACCCCACCCCCACCCTCAGCCCCTCGCCCTGAGGAGTCCTGGGCCCAAGCCAGGACCAGCTACTTGTCATGGTCCCTTCAGAGACAGCCACTGTCCCCTGGCAGCCCCTGGGAGGGGGCTGGGCACAGAGCCCTTGGTCAGAGCTGCCACCGGCGGGCCAGAGGCAGATCTTCTTACCCAGAGGTTGTTGTGGTGGCTCTATGGTCCTGGCCTGGTGCAGGCCTAGCCAGAGGTTCCTCTGAGATCTTTGGTTGGAAAAGTCGGGTCGGGACACAGCACTGTTGTCAGGACCCTGGCTTCACATGCAGTGTCTGAGGGGTGAGGAGTATCCTCACCTGCAGAAGTCACCATGGCTCTTGTAGGTGGAGGAGTTCCTGGTTGAGGCTGAGGGTGCTGGTGACCTGAGCCCATCCAAGAGACAGCCACCCCAACAAGCCCAGCTGCCGCTCCAGGGAGGGTGCAGAAAGATCGACTTGCCCCGAGGGAGACAGCCAGCCCTGGGCACTTGGCATAGTCAGCTCCTGGGAGAGCAGGGGAGATGGAACCGCGAGACCCTCCAGGGTTGTGCGACAAGGGCCCCAGTGGGCTTCCCGGCTGAGAGGACAGGCACTCCTGAGTTCAGAACGCTCCAAGCAGGCCTGGCTGCTCCACACACAAGCTCTGCATCTGCCTAGCATGGTGTGGCCTGCCCTGCGGGGTTCTGAAGGAGGTGTGCCATGGCCTTGCCTTCCAGGGCAGCGTAGGACATGGTGTGGGCTGGAGGGCCCTGTGGGGTTCCTGTTACATCCCCCAGGGTTCCCACGTCCCTGCACCCATTGCCGGGCCTGCCCTGGGAGCCTCTCCTGCCCCTCACTCCACCTGTCCAGATGTCCCTCCTGTCCCCCACTACAGCCCACGGGACGAGGTCTGTCTGTGTCCAGTTTTCTGTTGCTTAGGGGGATGGGGGAGGACTAGCTACTGGCTTAGAGTTCCAGAGTTTGTTGATTTTAGGAAATCAGAATTCTGAAGGCCCTGGAGGTAGCCTCCAGGGTGTGTCTAGAGTGTGGTGGCTTGACCTGGGTTCTGGAAACAGGACAGTTTGAATTCTAGCTCCACTGTTCATAGCTCTGTGACCTTGAGCCAATGGCATGGCCTCTCTGAGCCTTGGTCTCCTCCAAGACCAAGGTTTGCACTAAGCACTGCCTCCCTGAGGTCAGATGCATGTCCAGGGTCAGCAAGGCATGTGGCCGTGGTCAAGGTGAGACCAGCAGAGCCTCTTGTTATAACACGGCTGCCAATGGGCACACTTGTCTCAGTCCCCAGTGGAGAGTAACACTAAGGCCCAGTCTGGTGTAGTGTTTTGTGCCAAGCGACTAAGTGAGTCGTGGGAACCCCTGTTTTGCCATGGAGCTTCCAGCATGGGGTCTGTTTCTGCCGTTAAGCTCTTGGTTACTTGACGCATGAACAGGCCGTAGCCCTGGGCCTCCCCAGCAAGGCTGAGCAGTGTCCAGGAGCTCTACCAGCCATACCCTCCAAGGGGGGTGGGTGCTGCTCTGTCTCCATGGCCGTGGGAGTCCCCTTGGGCGGCACCAGCATGTGTCCTCTCCTGGTCAGGGCCAGAGCCCAGCATCTGGGGGCTCTGGGGCAGCTCCTCCGGCCTCTTCCCACTGCCCGTGGCTTCCGGCACTCCTGGACTGTGGCCACACCACTCCAGGTTCCATGGGTGTTCTCTCATGTGTGTCTTCACGTGGCACCATCCTTCCATCCTTTCACAAGGACACCAGTCACCATATCAGGACTTGCCTGTGACCCAGGTTAAAAAAGTCCTCACTTCCAACAAAGGTCCCCTTCACAGGTGCCAGGCATAGGACCTCAGCATGTCTGTCAGGGACAGCTTAACCCCCAGTAGCCCTGGTCAGTGTCCAGTGCCAGGGTGGGAGGGGGTGTCTGCACAAGTGAACAACTCTGCAACTTGCAGGCGGATGCAGGGAACTGGTGGCCCCAAGCAGGAGCTGCTGCACGCTGTTTTCTGGGAGCAAAGCCTGTGTTTTGGAGGGCTCTGCTGCGGCACCTCCCAGAAAGGGCTTCATGTCGCCTGAGCCCTCGCATCCATGCACCTGAGTCCCAAGCAGGTTAAACCAGCGTGGTCTGGCCTCTGGCATTTCATTGTCAACCTGATTCGGTGTTTCTTGCCTTCCATTGACCACCCTGGTCTGCCCATGCCAGGCACCACTGTAGCTCCCTCAGGCTCAAGTCAGAAAACACTGCCTGGAATGGGACCAGGTTCAAGTGAGCCCCAAGGAACCAGTGCTGGCACAGCTCTGCTGTAGCTGGCACTGGCTGGGTGCCTCTGCTGGGCAGCAGGGCCCTGGCCTCCCCCCAGGCACAGGTCCATGCTCCCTCTTACCAGCCATGTCAACTTGGCTCTGTGCCTCAGTTTCCTCACCTGTAAACTGAGGGTAAGAACACAACTTGCCTCCCAGAACTGTGAAGACAGAGTTTGCTAAAATGCTCACAGAGAAGGAACAGCAGAGGAAACCACAGAGAAGAGAAAAGCCTACAGAAGCAGCTGGGGCTGAATGTTAAAGCTTGGTGGGAAGAGACACACCATCCCCACAGTGACCAGAGTATAAAGAGGAAGGGTTAAACCAGTGGCAGAGATCAGGAACCGCAGGACCCTGGGCTGGGCCACACAGGGTCTGCATGGGGCTTGGGCTATGACTGCCCAGGTGGGCCACCCAGGGGCCCCAGACTTCCACAGACACCTCCGCGGGCCATAGATGATGCCCCAGGTATGTGGAGTTAATTGCCCGAGGGAAGGAGCTTCTGGAACGACTTGTGAGACTGGGCCCTGGGGCCTCTGGGCTTGCCCTGAGGGCAGAACACAGACATCTCTATGGGGACAGTCCCCTGAGTCCACTCAGGCTGCTTTTCTCCCTGCCCAGGCCTGCACCTGCAACCTGCACTGGGCATTGTCAGGTGGGCCCTACAGCCTCTCAGGACAGCCTGGGCCTGCAGGTGCGCCCTCAGAACCAGCTGCCTCCCCCAACCCCACCCTCCACCATGGTCCCAAGTATTGTCCCCCATCCACTTCTCGCCTCCTCTGCAGCCAATCTGGCTGGTGCCCTGCCCCCCGGCACAAGCAGCTGGAGGTGCACAGCCCTCTGGGGATGGAGCAAGGGAGCATCTGTCTCCTGGGTCTTCTGTCTTCAGTTCTGGTTTGTATTCAACAAGCTCCTCCTGCCCTTATCTTGGGAGGCCTACCTGACTG
This sequence comes from Cephalopachus bancanus, assembly GCA_027257055.1. Classification (NCBI taxonomy): domain Eukaryota; kingdom Metazoa; phylum Chordata; class Mammalia; order Primates; family Tarsiidae; genus Cephalopachus; species Cephalopachus bancanus. Next base: position 4,426,639 of record JAPVLO010000007.1, read on the forward strand.
TAAGCCCCTGACCTCAGCTGTCCACTGTTCCCAGGCCCCCTCGCCATCCTTCCCTCTCAGTGCCATGTTCAGCAGGTCGCATGAGGCACTCGACCTTTGCTGCACACTGGGCTTTGTACGCTCTTGCTGTTGGCTGTGGGCACTGTGATCCAAGCACGTTAGGCCGGAGGCTGTGCTGAGAGGCGCCCAGGTTGGGTGTGTCAAGTGCATTTCAGGTAGTGTTATCAGGGCATGTCCCGTCGTGAGTCCAGGGACATCTGTGAGAAGATGGGAATGTGAATTTTGGCATCAAGGTGACAGTCTTGGGACCACCCAGGACTACACAGGCAGTGTGACCCTGGTCAGGTGCCAGACCACTCTGTGCCACCTGCCAGGTGGGTGCGACTGATGTTCCTGTGCCACATGATGCTCACTGGCGCAGCTGGCACCCAGAGTGTGGCGGTGGCTGTCCCCAGCCAGCTCCTAGAGACACGCAGGTCTCAGTGAGAAGCTCTTGGCAGGGCATGGTGTGGGGGACCCCTCTCCAGGCTGGCTGGTGGGGATGTGGCCTGACCGCACCAGGTATCTGTGCAAAGCAGGGGCCCTGCAAGGGAGTCCACGAGATGCCGCAAGGGAGGTGCTGGCCTGGCAGGCTCCGGAAGTGACCCCTCCACGGCAAGCCCTCCCTGTGTCCCCAGGCCCCCAGATTTGGCTCTCACTTGAGAAAAATGGCTCTGTTGACAAAACACACAACCCATGCCTATCCCAGGCTGAGCACAGAGTCCATTTAATAAACCACATGGGGCCTGCCCTCTCCTTACCCTGCCATCCAGGTGAGGGCACCCTGCCATCCAGGTGAGGTCCAGGGCCTCGAGGACTCCCAGGTCATACGTTCAGAAGCTGCAGGACTGGAGTTGACCTCCACCCTGTGCCTCTTCCAGGCCAGCAGTCAGTGGGGGGATCTTCCAGGCGGACTCTCACAGGCTGGACGCCTGGGCAGCCTCCCTGAGGAGGCAGCATAGGAACTAAAGCCCAAAGTCCAGAAAGAGGTGGTCCTGGGGGGACTGGAAAGGAATGTTCCAGACTGAGGCACAGGCCTGCAAAGGCCCTGGGGTACAAGGGTGTGTGACGGGGAGCACAGGGCCCAGCCATAGCCTTGAGCAAGTGGCCATGCTTCTGGCAGGTGCAGCACCACCGATCGCAGGCAGGGCTGGGTGGGACAGGCCTACTGGAGCTGGTGAAATACCCAGCAGGTGTTGCCCGGGTATCCCCAGCAGGCAGGATAGACTGGCCTGGCCTGTCTGAGAAGCCTGCTCCAGAGGGCCAGAGGGGAGCGCGGTGCCTCCCAGACAGGCGGGAACCTTGTGGTGGACATCCCAAGGCGGGAAGGGCACTCCCTCCTCAAGCCTCTTAGCCCATAGGTGTGGCTAGGCTGGGGCACAGCCCTTCCCAGCACCGCCGGCACCCGCCTGTGCTAAGGCCTCCTGTTGTCCCCACAGGAGGCGAGGCACATCCCAGCGCTGCTCCCTGGAGTTTCTGGAAGACACCGTGGGATGTGCCTCTGTACAGAGGTACGCATCCCGTCCACCCCAGTGCCCTGCCCTGCCCTGCTCCACTGACCTCCCCAGGGCCCAGAGAGGTCCTGGAAGGGAAGGAGCAGCAGCCTGCTTCTCTGCCTTGCAGAACCAAGCATACATCTGGGTCACCAAGGCACAAAGCCCTGAAAAAGACCCACTTCATCAAGAACATGCGGCAGTACGACACACGGAACAGCAGGTACTGTCGACCCAGGCTCCTTGAAAAGCAACCCTCTCCTCCCCACACACCTGCCTTCATCCCTGCCAGCTGGGCACCAGAAGGCCCTGGCATGTCTGCGGCGAACCCACATCCTCGGGACCCAGGCGGAGGGCCACGTGCAGACGCCAGCCCCCAGTAGAGGTGCTGACATGGAAGCAGGAGATGTAGCAACAGCCTGGCTGGGAGATGTCCCTGGAGGGCCCCGCTGTGTTGGGAGCACAGAGAGCAGGTTGAACTAAAGCCACCACCCGTCCCTCCTTGCCGGGCGTACCCAGCCCCAAGGGTCCCAGCAAGCCAGGCACTCACCAGCAGTGGCCATAGATCTGAACGACCCTTCCTCCCTGTCAGCCTTGAGTATCGATCTCGCACCCATCATTCCAGCCAGAGAACGGCAGAGCAGTTCCCCACTGCTGCATTGGTGAGAAGGGCTGTGGCTCCTGCTTCAGGCTCCAGGCCCAGGTCCCGGCTGCTCGAGCACTGAGCAAGGAAACCTCTGGGCCGGCCTCGCTCTCACGTGGGTCTGGCACTTTCTGATGGCACCAGGTCCTTCCCAGCTCCAGGCAGACCTCACCTCCCACCCCTCTGCCTTTGTGAAGCACAACCTTCCTGGGTGAGCCAAGACCCCTGCCTGTACTGGGGCCAGGGATAAGCCATCCTGTATGTGGCCCTCATGCCTGGCACATGCCCCCAGCCCTCTGGGGACTCCAGCCTGAAAGCCAGAATGGCCAGATCTGCTGACACTGGCCACCAGCTTCCTGGGCCCAAGTCCCCGGACAGCTCAGACAGTTCCCACCCCAAGCCTGGGAGGACGAAGTTTTCCATTGAGAATCCCATGGCCCCGGGAGCAGCACTGACCCGGCCCCCACCAGCTCCAGCCCTGGTCAGACCTTGCCTCCTTCCATCCCCCACAGGATTGTGCTCATCTGCGCCAAGCGGTCCCTATGCGCAGCCTTCTCGGTTCTGCCCTATGGAGAAGGCCTGCGGATCAGGTGAGTGGTCCTGAGGTAGTGAGAGCCCCACAGCCTCCCACGCATGAGCAAAGCCCCAGCCTCACCCAGCACAGAGGCCTCGCAAACGCCACACCCCAGGATAAGGCCGTGTCTTCTCTGGGCCCCTGCAGGGCTCTCAAGGGCCAGCACAACAGCCTCTGCCATAGCTCTTGGGAACCGAATGGCCATCTCAGGTCTTCAGGCCCCAGGAGGGGCCAGGGGGTCAACTCTGCCATCTATAGGTGGACTGCCGGGCTGCCCCCCCTTGTGTGGATGTGATATGCAGAACAGGCAGTTACATCCTGTACATAATTCAGGGATGGAGGAAATGGCTGTGGAGTGGGGACAGTATTATGTGACTGGCTTAAAAATAGCGGTGGAGAAGCCTCTGGCCTGGCATGGGAAGCTGTGGCTTTCAGATCCAAGCCAAGTGGCCGGGATGGGCGCCTGCAAGGTGGAGGCTTATGTGCATCCAGTAGGCTGGCTTGGGGTTCGGGGAAGGTGGGTGCTGCCCCTAAGGTAGGCATGTGTGTGTTTTGTTTTTATATTTTTAGAGGCAGGGTCTTGCTCTTTTGCCCAGGCTGCAGTGGCACAATTATAGCTCACCACAGCCTTGACCTCCTGGGCTCAAGTTATCCTACCACCTCAGCCTCTCAAGGAGCTAGGACTACAAACGCCACCACACCCAGGCCATGTTTTTGTTTTGTTTTGTTTTGTTTTTTGAGTCGGAGTCTCACTCTGTCGCCCAGATTGGAGTGCAGTGGCCACTCCCGGCCATCGCAGGCTCGTCTGCTGGGCTCCGGCGATCCTTCCACCTCAGCCTTCCGAGTAGCCGGAATTACTGGCATGCGCTGCCACGCCCGGCTGATTTTTTGATTTATTGTAGAGATGAGGTCTCGCTGCCCAGGCGGGTCTCGAACCCGCGGGCTCAGGCAATCCACTCACCTCAGCCTCCCAAAGGCGCGGGATTACAGGCTGAGCCACTGAGCCCGGCTTTTTTTTTTTTTTTTTAATAGGGATGGGTTCTCGCTATGTTACCCAGTCAGGTCTTGAACTCTTGGCTTCAAGCAATCCTCCCACCTTGGCCTCCCAAAGCACTGAGATTACATGCATGTCCCACCATGCCTGGCCCCCCAGGTGTTTTATTTATTTATTTATTTTGAGTTGGAGTCTTACTCTGTAGCCCAGGCTGGAGTGCAGTGGCATGCTCACGGCCACTCCAGCATCGACCTGCTGGGCTCCGGCGATCCTTCTGCCTCAGCCTTCCAAGTAGCCAGAACTACAGGTGCACACTACCACACCCAGCTAATTTTTGATTTGTTTTAGAGATGAGGTTTCACTATGTTGTCCAGGCTGGTCTCAAACCCACGGGCTCAGGCAGTCTCTCGCCTCAGCCTCCCAAAGTGCTGGGACTATAGGCTTAAGCCACTGCACCTGGCTTCCCCAGGTGTTTTAATGGTTGGTATCTGTTACGGGCAAGGGGGCTCAAAGGTGATGCTTATAGTGGAAGTGCCCTTTGGTCACCCAGTGCTGCCCTCCTGAGGACAAGAAGGGCTGTGCAGCTCCTGTTCCAGGACCACCTCTGCAGTGGGCAGGTGGGCCATGTGGCTGCAGCCCCAGTCCTGCGCAGGTGACAGCCGCTCCCCTCTGCATTGCAGTGACCTGCGAGTGGATAGCCAGAAGCAGAGGCACCCATCCGGCGGTGTCTCTGTGTCCTCCGAGATGGTCTTCGAGCTGGAAGGCGTTGAGCTGGGAGCAGATGGAAAGGCAAGTCCCAGATGGCCAGGCCCAGTGCAGTGGGGCAGTGAGCAGCTGTGGCAGTGCCCATGCAGTGAGCCTGGACTCACTCAGTGGCAAGGGTGGGAGGGCGCAGACCATGTGGGCCTGGGAAAACGGCGCAGAGCAGTCAGCAGCTCTGGCAGCCTGACGCAGAAGTGGCCTTAGGCATGAGCCACATAACTGTGTCTCCGGTGCTGCCACCTCCTCGCAGGGCAGGCTCGCTATCCCTCCACCCACCTCCTGCTGGTGGTCTGAAGCCTGGGTCTTCAGAGGTGGGATAAAGCTACTGCAGATCCAGATGAAGCAGGGCTGAGGGTTATGTTCTTGCATGAGTGGACAGCGTCAAGCCAAGGGCTCTTTCCTTCCTTTTGCACATAGGCCCATGTGCACATGTCTGGACCTCCCTGCTGTGGGCAAAGAAAGCAGGGCTGGCCTTAACCTCCTGGGCTTGGGTGGCAGAACTGATCCTGATGCCTTTGCTGTTCCAGGTCGTGTCTTATGCTAAGTTCCTGTACCCTACCAACGCCCTGGTCACACACAAGAGTGACAGCCACAGCCTGTTGCCCACACCTCGGCCCAGCATCCCCCGGGCTCTGCCGGGGTCCAGACACAAACCTATCCCCACCAAGCCGGTGCCAACTGGCACAGAGCTAGGTAGGCTGCGTGTCTGAGCCCTAACACAGGATGGGTGGCCTTGTGTCTTTTCCTTTTTGGGTCTTACTCTGTCACTCAGGCTTACCAAAGCCTCGACCTTCTGGGCTCAGGCAGTCCTTCCACCTCAGCCTCCTGAGTAGCTGAAACTACAGGCGTATACCACCAGACCCAACTAATTTTTTTTTTAATTTTTTGTAGAGACAGGGTCTTGCTATGTTGCCCAGGTTGGTCTTGAACTCTGGGCTCAAGCTCTCTTCCCTTCTCATCCTCCCAAAGTGCAAGGATTATGGGCATGAGCCACCATGCCTGGCCCCACCTGCCTTAAAATGTGGCACAGGATGGGTGACCTGTGTGCCTGAACCCCGGCTCAGGGACAGCAGCACCCACAGCCACGTTGGAGTCCACAGCCCTCTGTGCGGATGGCACCTGGGTCAGGTTGGGCAGCTCAGGGAGGAGTGTCCAGATAGAAGCCCGGGCTTAGTCGAGCCAGGTGGTGCAGAGGAGCCACGTGCGCAGGTGGCTGCAGGGAGGGCCCCTGCAGAATGTCTTTCCAGTCCCTGGGCCTTGGGTGGGAGCATGTGACTAGAGCCTCCCAGGCCCCAGGAGCTTTGCCCTACACCCCACTGCTCCTGTGGGCCAGCCTCCCCTCAAGGCTTCACGGGCTCTGCTGGAGGCCTTGGTGGCTTAGGAGGCCTCTGCCTGCAGGAAGTGACATGGGGGACACCCTGGAGTACAACCCCAACCTCCTGGATGACCCACAGTGGCCCTGCGGCAAACACAAGCGCGTCCTCATCTTTGCATCATACATGGTGAGTGCCCCCACCCCTGCCAAGTGTAGGTCCAGGGCACATGGGGCAGGCTATGGCCCAGCACCCACCCAGGGTGATGTGCCCATGCTTGAAACAGCAGCAGCCCTGGGCTTGGGGCTAGGGCCACAGGGCAGCATGCAGGGTGGGCCACAGGCGGGGCAGCCCAGGTCTTCTCCACTGCGCCCATGTGTTCTTATGGTTGTCCGGGTGCCTCTGAAGCCACACTGTGTTTGTGTTTGCAAACCCCGGCCGGCCTGAGCACCTCGCTTTCTGCAGACCACAGTGATTGAGTATGTGAAGCCCTCAGACCTCAAGAAGGACATGAACGAGACCTTCAGGGAGAAGTTCCCGCACATCAAGCTGACACTGAGCAAGATCAGGAGGTGAGGAAGGCTGGTGACGCCTTGGTTGCTCCCTGAGAGACCTTTCATGGTCTCTGACTGTCCTCTGAGGACGGTCAGCCTCTCCTTGCCACTTTCTGGTAGATTCTCTCAAGCCTGACAAACCCCATCACTGCCCCCTCCAAAGTATGACCAGGCCCCTGGAGGCAGCTCCCTCCCCCCACAGCCTCTCCTCTGCCTCCCTTTCCCCCTCCCACTTCCCCCCTCCTCCTCCTCGTCTGCCAACCCCTCCGGTAGCCCAGGAGCTTTTTAAAGCTTCAAGTCAGCTGGGCTCGGTGGCTCAGCCTGTAATCCTGTGCTTTGGGAGGCCGAGGTGAGTGTATTGCCCGAGCCTGCGGGTTTGAGACCTGCCTGGACAACTTGGTGAGTCCTCATCTCTACAATAAATCAAAAAAAAATTAGCTGGGTGAGGTAGCGCGTGCCTCTAGTTCCAGCTACTTGGAAGGCTGAGGCGGAAGGATCGCCAGAGCCCAGCAGGTCGAGGCTGCGGTGGCCAGGAGCGTGCCACTGCACTCCAGCCTGGGTGACAGAGTAAGACTCCAACTCAAAAAAAAAAACAACTTCAAGTCACACAAAGTATCTCATGCTCAGGCTCTCCCAGCATGTGCCACATAGACTGCGTGGTTCTCCCCGTGGCCTGCAAAGCCATGCCCCCACCCTGTCCTGCTTGCTGGGTGCTCTCTGGGACCAGTGCTGGTACCTCTCTGTTGTCGCGGTGTACCCAGGTCATGGGCCTGTGGTAACCCTACACAATGCATGAAGAAAGCCACTTGCTGGGCCTCACTGGCCCCTGAGGGGTCCCACCTGCCACATCCCACCCATGTTCCACCTGCCACATCCCACCCATGTTCCAGAGGGCAGCCCACACGCCCTCTCCCCAGCACCTGGGGACATGGTCCCCTCTGCTCCCGCTGTACCCCCTTCAGGGCTCCTCCTAAAACCACCTTCACCCAGGGCCCCTCCCACCTCACTGTCCCCAAGAGCAGGGTCTGCCTTGAGAGCAGGGTCAGCCCTTGAGAGCACGGTCTGTCCTCTGAGGCCTGTCACAGGGACACTGTGGACCACCCACAGGGTGCAGGCAGGCGCGACACAGGCCCGGCAGGAACAGGTGGTGGCCGAGACCCGGCCTGGGTCCCACCCCAGAGCCATGCACCCTGGCATAGGGCGTTCCTTTCCTGCTAGCTTCGGGAGCGGGTGCCCCCTTGACCCCAGCCTCAGCCCAGGCCCCACATCTGTGTCTGCCTACAGTCTGAAGCGAGAAATGCAGAACCTCTCGGAGGAGTGCAGCCTGGAGCCCGTGACAGTGTCAATGGCCTACGTGTACTTCGAGAAGCTCGTCCTGCAGGGCAAGCTCAACAAGCAGAACCGCAAGCTGTGTGCCGGCGCCTGTGTGCTGCTGGCTGCCAAGATCAGCAGCGACCTCCGCAAGGGTGAGGTGACGCAGCTCATCGATGTGAGTAAGGCCTGGGGCTCGGGGTCTGGGCGGAGGAAGGGCACCTACCGCTCACCAAGTCTCTCCCTCGTGCAGAAGCTGGAGGAGAGATTCCGCTTCAACCGGCGCGACCTCATCGGGTTTGAGTTCACGGTGCTCGTGGCCCTGGAGCTGGCCCTGTACCTGCCTGAGCCCCAGGTGTTACCTCATTACCGACGCCTCACCCAGCAGTTCTAGCCAGCCCTGGGGCATCCGCTGGCCCTTTCCTGCCCCACCAGCAAGGGTGCTGCCTGCAGACGCTGCTGGTTCCCTGGAAAGGGATGCTGCTGTCATTCCAAAGTACACCACCCTCAGGGGTGACTCTAAGGATCTTCCTGGATCTTTACACAAACTACACGTGGGTTTTGTTTTCTATGTTTTCTGGTGCCTGTGCCCAAGACCAGACTGGCACCAGGACCTCTGGCTCGCACCTCGTGGCAGTAAGTCCTGATCTCGCGGCACCCTCCTCCCTGGCCTGGCGTGCCCATGAGTGCAGGGCTGCATTTCCAGGTGTTGCTGAACACACGGAACTCTCTGTGGTTCGTTTACTTAACCATCACCTGGGATACTGGCTCTTTGGACATGGAGGCACAGCACTGTAGTCCCTATGGTGTCCCCATGTCCCTGGTTCCTGCCAGCTCGCGCAGAGCTCCTCCAGCCTCCTGCCTGCCATGCCCACGGTGGCCAGCAGGGCTTCTGGTGTCGGTTTAATCCTGCAAGAACAGATACCTGACTTGTCTTGGTCTCATTTTTTCTCCGACTCTTCCTCAAGCATCGTGTCACTGTGAAATCTCGCTGCAGTGTGCCATGCATCTGACAGGGCACAGCAGACACCTGCCCACCCTGTGCCAGGACCCATCCTCTGCCCCTCACCAAGAAGCCTGCCTGTTTGCAACACTCTGGGCCCCAGGGCAACTGCCTGTGGGCTTTTTTTTTCCTAAGCAATATAGTGATGGGGAAAATAATATATTTATTGGAACTTGGGATTTGGTTCTGTGGGTCTTTAAGAGAACAAAAACTGGTTAAATGAAGCCTGCTGAAGTGGACTTAACCACACTTGACTTGGTGGAGGGACACCAACCACACCCCATACACCAAGGCCACACTGGGGCCCTCCCTTCATACACAGCAAGCAGGTGGGCTTGTCCAGTGCAGCCCACCCTGCCAAGCAGCCAGCATCATCCCCTGTGCGCAGGCCTGGGCCTGTAATCAGCAGGGCTCTCCTGGGCTGTTCCAGGTTTGTCTGTAGTTCCCATAGTGAGTTTAGCCTGGCCCATTTTCCAGGTAGTTGCCTCACTAGACACTGAACAGCCAAGGATTATTGAACTTTCTTCACAGGTCAGTTGGTGTCAGAAATGACCATCCTGGCTAAGCCACTAATCTGTCTTTCCTACTGCTGTCCTTATAAACCTGCCCCTCACTGGAGGGGGCTCTGGGGCACCCCCACCTCCACCCTGTAACATGTTCCATTCTAATTGTGTGGGCTGGTGCTTCTGCAGAGATGCCAATCCTGCTGGCCACAGCTCAGACCAGCAGCAGCTCCATCCAATGCCAGCAGAGGTGCAGGGCAGCTGCCCACCTACCAGCTTTTTGCAGGCTGCACCCACTTGGCATTCACTGGGGTTCTGAGGACCAGAGACTGCAGGTGTGTGGGAAAAGCTACAAGACAGGACACACCAAAGCCCTTCCTCTGATCTCACTGTGGAATCTTCCCTGCTACAGCCAAAAGTCCTCCCAGGCTAAGGATGACCCCAAGCCTCACATGTGACTAACTGCTGCTAGGACACCTGGGTGTGACTCTCCCCTGAAAGACCATCTCTCCTGCCACCAGAGACCCACTGAGGGCACATTCATCCACACTATGAGCACTGCAAGAGTTCCCTGGCTGACCACCTCACCCCCCCAGGGCTTTGTACAAACAGCAAGCAAACACTGCTAAGCACAATATTGAAGTGTTCTTCATGGGATGAGATGTGGTCCTCTGCCATCCTGGTCTGTGTGGAGCCCTGCCCTTTGGTATGCCCACTAAGAACACCAGGAGCTGCTACTGTGGTATTCACGGATGACTGCAGTAAGTCAACGTCAGACCAAACCACAGGCTGATGTGTCCTCCTCTAGCATGAGTCCAGGCATCTGAGTGAGTCTAAGGCATCAGCTGGACTGTGACCAAATGAAACCAGACTTGGTGCCACATCCAGGGCATCAAGAACAGCTGCGATGTAAATGTACATAAGTGAGTGCCCGACCTCAGAGTGCGCAAGAGTTGGGTTGCTTGTCGTAGCTGTTTTTAAATGGATGGCGTGTTTGTGCTTTAAAGTAAACCTTAGTTTTGCAACACACCTCACAGCCTGTCTCCTCTAAATTCCCGGGTACACCACCCTGCCTTTGTCTTCTATTCACAGCAAAATGTCAGCCCTGTGCCCTCTCGAGTCCAGAGAAAGCCGACAGGCATAGAATGCACCAACCCAGAGGTTGTCACTGTTTATTTATGACAAGTGTTTCACACCCGTTGTCTCTCCAGTCAAAAGTTCCTAGAACAAGGAGAAAAGGACAACGTCAAAACCATGTCTCAAAGTCCTAGGCCTCTCTGCCCAAATGCAAGACTCCCTTACTTTGAGACAATGCCATCAGACTTGGCCAATCGGAGAATGGAGTCATCAGACTCGCCCTTTAAAAGAGAAAAGCACACTGAGAACATTCCCACACCACAAGATGGCAGAGGCACACAGCCACACCTCCAGCAGAGCATACAGAGCCGGTGTGGAAGGGGAGCAGACTCTGCAATGGTAACCCCCAGTGACTGTGCAAGGGGATGGGGAAGGGGCTGTGACAGCTGGCACACCAGGTCTGTTTACACAGAGCAGAGCAACCTTTTTCCTAGATTCCTAGGCACCGCCCCCCCCCCACAAGCAGCAGGCAGGCAGCCAGCACAAGCCACCTGGCTCAAACCTACTCTGCCAACAAACCAACTAAGGCCCAAGAAAGGGAGAGCGCCAACACCCACTCAGATGCCCAGGCCCAAGTCCACAATGGCCCAGGGAAACACTCACCATCCTGCGAATGGCCCCGCAGATAGCGTAGGTTTTAAACTGGCCATTAAACCTGCCGGTAACCTTGTCAACCTGTAAAAGACAAAAAGTGTCACAAACCACTCACCCAGCAACTTTAGCTCTAACCTGGGGTTTGGGAAACAGCAACCTGCAAAACCAGCCCATCCCTGTACCTTCATCTTCAAGGATCCCTCCCCAGCGCAACAGGTATCTGAGCTTCCCGCCACCCAGGCTCCGCTCACCTCCGCCACATTCATCTGGATGGATGCGTGGTCCTTGGCACCGATGATGCGGTTGCTGGCGGAGCTGTGGAAGGGGCACACGTGAATGGGACATAAATGTGGGAATACAGACCGGCAAGAAGGATGTGGGGGAATGGACGAGAAGGGGACCTGGAGAGAGAAGGTGGGGGTAAAGTATGGGAGAGGAAGGATGTGGGGGAGATGGACGGGAGACGAGGAGGTGGGGGGATGGGCGAGACGGGGACGTGGAGACGGAAACAGGAGAGGTGGGGAGAATGTACGGGAGTGGGGAAGCAGAGAGAACGGACGGGAGGATATGGGAGAGGATGTGAAGGAACAGATAAGAGAGAACATTGGGGGAATGAACGGGGGAGTGAGGGGAGGACGGAAGAGGGGACGTGGGGACGGACGGAGGGGACGCGAGAGGCGCAGGCGGAAAGGAGCTCACCATTTCCGCGGCACATAGAGGTCCACGAACTCGCCGGCGTCGTTCTGCATGTCTAGGCCGCGCCTGCGAAGCCACCGCAGTGAGGACGATCAGACCCGCACCTGACGCCTCGCGCAGGTCTGCCCGGTCGGGCAGTACCCCCACCGTGTCCCAATCTGTCCTCGTGCCCGACCCCCGTGCCCGACCCCCGTGCCCACCCTGCTCCCGACCCGCAGCCCGCGCCGCACGCCCCACCTCACACCACCACGCTGCAAGCCCGTGGAGAAAGGAAGCAGCGCCTCCCGGGGCAGAGATATCAGCGGGTGGGGCGGGGCCTCGGGGAGTGCTTCCGGGTCATGCCGCCGCGCGAGTCGGCTTAGTACGTTTCTGCCGGCCGCTGGGCTCCCGCCCAACGCGCTTCTGCTTCCGGCAAGCAGTGTCCGGCCCGGCCCCGCTGAGATTTGGGTGTGAGCTCACCGGGCAGTGGTCTCCCGGCGCACACGGCGCTGTTGAGCGAGACGTGGTGTCTCGATCGGGCCCGAGGGACGTGCCCGATGGACGCGGTCGCCCCCTGAGCACCTCGGGAGCCGCGGGGGAGCAGCTGGGAGAGGAGCCCGGGCTTGGAGCCGGGGCTGCCTACTGGTCCCACCCCGGCAGCGGGCGAAGGAAGCCCCAGGTGTTCAGCCGCGGGGAAGCGCAGGCCACTTTCGAGGGCGGAAGCCCCCCCGGCCCACCCCGGAGCCCAGGAAAAGCCCCTGACCGCCCTGGGAGCCCATCTCTCGCCAATCCCCAGGGTCAGGATAGGGGAAGCCGCGCGAACCGAAGCAGCCTTTCTGGCCTCGGCCGTATTGTCACAGCTACGGGTGATACCCTTTGACCCCGTAGACCCACTCCTGGGAACTTGATCAAGGAAATAACCGAAGGTGACACCAAGATGGGCCACGAGGCTGCTCGTTGATTGGATGAAAGAAGTGGGGAATGGCCCGGCGAGGCCTTAGGGAGTCCACTGGGCAGCTCCAAGCTGGAAGGAGAGGCAGGGCCTGCGTTGGATCTTCTCTGGGCGAGAACGTGGCCAGGATGTAAAGACCAACTCCTCAGGAGCCAAGGTCCGAGCAGAACGAGGGCCAGACCCCTTGCCTTGCCCCAACCCAGCCCCTCACCAAGGACCCTTCTTTACTCCTGCTCCTCTAAGCTCCCATCATTCCACCACAGAGCAGTGTGGACTGAGATGCCAGGAATGGAGAAAACAAGCATCCCAGCCTGTGGAGCGAACATCCCAGGACCACTGCCTCTCATGTGTGGTGGCATGCACACAGTCCCTCAGAGAAAATGTCTGCTTGGGACTTTGTCTTCCAGATGAGACGGACAGATGTACTCAGGTAGTGTGCATACTGCCTCCCCTCAGGGCTGCCCAACGCTGAGCCACAGGGGCCTTCAGAAACTCTGGGACCCGCCCTGCCCCTTTGCCTGGACAGCCTGCCCGTGCTCCATCTCCCGTGCCACTGCCCTGAGCCAGGTCTGCGTCTGCTCTACTGCCAAGAGCTCTCCGAGGACCAGTTCTTCCTTCACATGCCAGGCTGCTTGTCATTAGACACTCCCCCATGGAACCGCTTGCCTGATCATCTCCTCACTGGCCTGGGAGCTCCCTGGGTCTGCTCTCCCTGTAACACTGCACACAGTGCATGCAAGGGACAGGGTGAGTGCAGTGCCAAGGAGCCCCCACAGTTCAGCTGCACAGCACTGTGTCCGCGTCATGGCAAGCTTCATTGCGACTATAGGAGGGCTCAACATCTGGGCCTGGTGGAGCTGCAGCTAGAAACCAGATGTTCATATGGGCAGCGAGTCCGTGGTGGCACCCCTGGACTCCATCAGCCAGGCATCAGAACTGAGGTGACTGAGGCCACTGTCTTCCAGGATGGCCACTCTGTTCATGCAGGCCCTGAGATATGTGCCTTTCCAGAGCCCCAGCACGAGTGCAGAGCTGACTTGTTTGTGTTGTAGTTGACATACGTGCAGCAGGGCCGCCTACACGACTGTGTGCAGGTTGATCCCACAAGGGCTAGGAGTCAAGAGATTCTGTGTAGCTAGCAGCAAGGCCAGAGACGAGCAGGGAGTACCAAAAAGGAGAACACTCCAGAGGTCTGCAGCATGTCTTCCTCAGGTGTTCAGCAGAGTTGTTAGTGCATGTCCCCAAGGCTAGGGACAGAGCCATGCCAAAAGATTATGCAGTGCTCACATAGGACTAGAGATAATGCCTGTTCCCATTGCCTAGACTAGACAAGCACAGTTCACAGGGCATTGGGTGGAATACTCAGAAAAATCTTGCCTTGGTAATGGGGAATAATTGTTCCTGCCCTAATGTTACCCTGGCCCCAACAATCACAAACTATAGGACAGATCTGCATGACCTTGGATTTAGCAACAGGTCATCTCAAGTGTGTCACCAGAAGCATAGACATCAAAAGAAAAAAAGTAAATTAGACTATTAAAATTTAAAACTTAGCTGGGCACAGTAACTCATGCCTGTATTCCCAGCACTTTGGGAGGCCAGGGTGAGAGGATTGCCTGAGCACAGGGGTTCGAACTTAGCCTGGGCAACTTGGCAAGACCTCATCTCTACAATAAATTTAAATTAGCTGGGTATAGTGGCACACACCTGTGGTTCCAGCTACTTGGAAGGCTGAGGTGGAAGAATTGCCTGAACCCAGCAGGTCAAGACTGTGGTGGCCATAAGTACGTGTCACTGGGTAACAGTGAGACTCTAACTCAAAAAAAAAAAAATTTAAAACTTGTGCATCAAATGACACTACAGGATGACAAGACAACCCACAGAATGGGTGAAAGTATGCAAATCATTTATCTGATAAGGGTTTAATATCCAAAACATATGTCCCTACGACTCAATAACAAAAAGTTAGACAACTAAATTTTAAAGTGGACAAAGGACTTCAATAAATATTTCTCCAAAGAAGACACACAAATGGCCAGTAAGCACAGGAGAGGTGCTCAGCATTGTTAATCATCAGGGAAATGCAAACCATAATGAGATACCATTCATCCCTATGAGGACGACTATAATTAGAAAATAATATGTGTTGGTGAGGATATGGAGGAATTGGAACAAAATTGACAAAAACAGTTAGCTTGGAAAGACCAAATGTACCAGTGATAGTGGGAGTGTAAAATGGCACATGTGGTGAAAACACTTTGTAGGCTGGGCTCAGTGGCTCAGCCTGTAATTCCCACACTTTGGGAGGCCAAGGCAAGAGGATTGCCTGAGACTGCGGGTTTGAGACCCACCTGGGCAACTTGGTGAGACCTCATCTCTACAATAAATCAAAAATTAGCTGGGCATGGTAGCGCACACTTGTAGTTCCAGCTACTTGGAAGGCTGAGGCAGAAGGATCACATGAGCCTAGCAGGTTGAGGCTGTGGTGGCCGTGAGCGTTCCATTGCACTCCAGCCTCGGCAACAGAGTGAGACTCCTACTCAAAAAAATAAAAATATCTTTAAAATACCCTTTAAGCAAAAATAATAATAATGGAACTTAAAGTATATAACACATGTGTAGGCCGGGCTAGGTAAGCTCAGCCTGTAATCTCAGCACTTTGGGAGGCCGAGGCGAGTGGATTGCCTGAGCCTGCGGGTTCGAGACCTCGTCTCTACAATAAATCAAAAATTAGCTGGGTGTGGTAGCGCGCGCCTGTAGTTCTGGCTGTTTGCAAGGTTGAGGCGGATGGATCGCCAGAGCCCAGCAGGTTGAGGCTGCAGTGACCGGGAACGTGCCACTGTACTCCAGTCTGGCCAACAGAGTGAGACTCCAGCTCAGAAAAGTAAATAAATAGCACATGTATAAGTAAAATGTGTGCCAACAATAGCATACAGACCAGAGGGGAACTAGTGGAAGTATGTAATAGCGTGTGTGGTTCCTGCACTGTGCGGAAGTGGTGTCTCAGCCTGAGAAGGGGGAACCTAGGGATGTTGTTAAACATCCTCCCAGGCACAGGACAGCCTCCCACACCCAGAACTATCCAACCCAAAATGCCAGATTGAGAAACCATGCCCTAAAGTGAAATAGCTAAAATATAGCTAAGGCCACAAAGGAGAGAAAATGGAAATATTCTCAATCCAGAAGTGATAAAGAGAGGAAGACAAGACGGTGCGGTGGCTCACGCCTGTAATTCCAGCAGGCTGAGGCAAGAGGATTGCCTGAGCCTAGAGTCTCAAGACCAGCCTGGGCAACTTGGCAACACCTCATCTCTACAATAAATTATACAATAATTACCTGAGCATGGTGGCGCATGCCTGTGATTCCCGCTACTTGGAAGGCTAAGGCAGAAGGATCGCCTGAGCCCAGCAGGTCAAGGCTGTGGTGGCCATGAGCATACCACTGCACTCCAACCTGGGCAACAGAGTGAGACTCCAACTCAAAAAAGAAAAAACATCTTGGGCATGATGTGATTGCCAGCCAACAGCCAGACCCATGGCCCCCCAGAGCAATCCCCCCATCGTTAGTCATTTGAGCTGAAGCTCCACTCAGCCATGGAGCAGAGATAAGTCATTTCTGCTGTGCCCTGCCCGACTTCCTGACCCACACAATAATGGGTGTCACAAGATATTTATTGTTTTTAAAAAAATAAGCCGGGCTCGGTGACTCAGCCTGTAATCCCGTGCTTTGGGAGGCTGAGGTGAGTGGATTGCCTGAACCCACGGGTTCAAGACACGCCTGGGCAACTTGGCGAGACCTCATCTCTACAATAAATCAAAAAATTAGCCGGGCGTGGCAGCGTGCGCCTGTAGTTGCAGCAGCTTGGAAGGCTGAGGCGGAAGGATCGCCAGAGCCCAGCAGGTCGAGGCTGCGGTGTCCGGGAGCGGCCACTGCACTCCAGTCTTGGGGACAGAGTGAGACTCCAACTCAAAAAAAAATAGAGAATAGGCTTAAACTCAAGCATGTTAAATGCAAATGATCCAAACACTGCAATTAACAGACAGGGATTGTCAAAGGATAAGAAAGCCGGCCTCAACCATACACTGCCTAGAAGTGCCTTTTCTTTTTCTTTTTTTTTTTGAGTCAGGGTTTTTACTCTGACACCGAGATTGGAGTGCAATGGCACTATCACAGCTCACTGCAGCCTCCACCTCCTGGGCTCAGGTAATCCTTCCATCTCAGCTTCCTGTGTATCTGGGACTATAGGTGCGCACCACTATGCCCAGCTAATTTTTAACATTTTTTGTAGAGATGAGGTATTGCTGTGTTGCCCAGGCTGGTCTTGAACTCCTGACTACAAGACTGTAGTCAAATAGACTGTAGGACACACATGCTCAAACACAGTGTCACTGTTTGCTCTCCTCTGGACACCAGGTCTCCAAGGCCAAGTTCTACAAAAGAAAACTGCAACCCTCACCTCTAGGGCCAGTGAAATCTGTATGAGCCTTTTTTGTTGTTGTTGTTCACTAAAAACCTGTTTATTTTTATTTATTTATTTATTTATTTTTTGAGTTGGAGTCTCACTCTGTCGCCCAGACTGGAGTGCAGTGGCCGCTCCCGGCCACTGCAGCCTCGACTTGCTGGGCTCCGGCGATCCTTCCGCCTCAGCCGTCCCAGTAGCCGGAATTACAGGCATGCGCTACCACGCCTGGCTGATTTTTTGATTTATTGTAGAGATGAGGTCTCACCGCCCAGGCAGGTCTCGAACCCGCGGGCTCAGGCAATCCACTCACCTCAGCCTCCCAAAGGCGCGGGATTACAGGCTGAGCCACTGAGCCTGGCTAAAACCTGTTTATTAAAGTGTTAATGTTTTGTATAGCTGGTTCAATATTTCTTGTGCAACTTAGAATCCCGAGTCACCCTTCAATAATTGAGATGTTTACAATATAGACATTTGTACAAACCACTATGCTTACCAATGCCTAACATAATTTCTTCCTATAACCTACATTTGCCTGATACATAAAACACTAACCTTTCAAAGTCACCACAACTTAAGGAACTCACAAAATTATTATAATTCCTCCAGTTTTCAGTAGTACATTTAAATCTTAAAAGAGAAAGCCAAAACCCCAAAGTGAAAAGCCTTAACCTAAACCAACACTGAGAAACAGTAGTAGAAGA
This sequence comes from Cephalopachus bancanus, assembly GCA_027257055.1. Lineage (NCBI taxonomy): Eukaryota > Metazoa > Chordata > Mammalia > Primates > Tarsiidae > Cephalopachus > Cephalopachus bancanus. The sequence goes on from JAPVLO010000007.1 coordinate 4,444,349, forward strand.
AGCTCTTTCATTCATCACAGAGAGCAAAAATACAGACTATGCTTATTAATTAATTTTCCACTAAAGAGAACAGACTTGGTATTTAGAGGGTAAACGACTAGTCAGGACTTGCTTTTGGAGAATGATCGATGAGCGCCTTGTCAATGGTTGTATACTGGTACCAGGGTCCATCTCCTCTGATGAGCCTTTCTTTAAGAAAACCTTATAGCCGGGCTCGGTGGCTCAGCCTATAATCCCACGCCTTTGGGAGGCTGAGGTGAGTGGATTGCCTGAGCCCGCAGGTACGAGACCCGCCTGGGCAGCGAGACCTCATCTCTATAATAAATCAAAAAATCAGCCAGGTGTGGCAGCGCATGCCTGTAATTCCGGCTACTTGGAAGGCTGAGGCGGAAGGATTGCCGGAGCCCAGCAGGTCGAGGCTGCGATGGCCGGGAGCGGCCACTGCACTCCAGTCTGGGAGACAGAGTGAGGCTCCAACTCAAAAATAAATAAATAAATAATAAGAATAAAAAAAAAGAAAACCTTTTGATGGCCGAACTTCATGGCTCAGCCTGTAATCCCAGCACTTTGGAGAGGGCAAGGCAAGTGGATTACCTGAATCTGGGGGTTCGAGACCAGCCCGGGCAACTTAGTGAGACCTCATCTCTACAGTAAATAAAAAATAGCCGACGTGGTAGTGCGCACTTACAGTTCCGGCTACTTGGAAGGCTGAGGTGGGAGGATCACCAGAGCCCAGCAGGTTGAGGGGGTGGTCATTAATGTGCCACTGCACTCCAGCCTGGGTGATGGAGTGAGACTCCAATTAAATAAAAAAAAAAACAACAGCCAGGCTCGGTGGCTCAGCCTGTAATCCCGTGCCTTTGGGAGGCTGAGGTGAGTGGATTGCCTGAGCCCGCGGGTTCGAGACCCGCCTGGCAGGCGAGACCTCATCTCTACAATAAATTAAAAAAATTAGCCAGGCGTGGTAGCACACGCCTGTAATTCCGGCTACTCGGAAGGCTGAGGCGGAAGGATTGCCAGAGCCCAGCAGGTCAAGGCTGCGGTGGCCAGGAGCGGCCACTGCACTCCAGTCTGGGTGACAGAGTGAGACTCCAACTCAAAAAAAAAAAAAAGCCTTTTGCACAAAATCCTAGACCCCAAAAATAGAGGGTCAAGTGCCCCCACAGGGAAGGCACAATGGGTCCCTCCATCAGAACTTCCAGGGATCTGCATGGGAGGTGTTGCCACTTGCTGCCGAGAGCCTGGGGGGTATGTCCCCACATTCCGTCTGCACTGTCTCCTGGAGTCACCAGTGGGCGTCCGAGAGCCACAATGGAGCAAGGGCCGGACTCACCTGTTACTCTGCCAGCTTCCCTGCTGCCTAAAGGTGGGTGAGCGCCCCTCCTCTGTCCCTTCCGCCCCCCACCCATGAGTAGGCTGTTTACTGGGCCTCCTGTGGGGTCTCGGGTGGGACAGGCCAGAGAGCAAGTGTGAAAGTGGGATGGGGGTGCAGGAGGATGCAGCACACAAGGACACTGTCAGGCTGAGCCCTTTGTGCAGAGTCCCAGGCAGCCCCTGAGGGCTCCGAGCAGCAATCATGACCAGGGTGATCCCAGTCAGGGGCCCTGAGGGCCCCATGTCCACCAGCGAACAGGCTCACACCTGCTTCTGCGGCTCCTCTGCCCCCAATTGCCCTAGGTGACTGACTGCCAGTATCACACCAGCATCCCTCCCCTTCAGCTGTGTGACCTGGTGCAAATTATTTGCCTTTTCCTCCAGCCAGAAAGCAAAGTGGTTGCCATGGACCCAGCCAGCGCCGGGATTGGCCGCATTCAGCATGTTAACGCACGGCTAGTGCTCAGAAAAAGGTGGCACCTGGAAATGCTCAACATTCCAGCACTCACCATCAGCACCATCATCATCATCACTGCTGCCGCCACCATCACCATCTTCACCACCACCACCACCACTATCATTACCATTGTCACCACCACCACAACTACTCCCATCACCACCATCATCACCATCACTGTCACCATCACCCCAGCATCAGCACCAGCTTCACCATCATCACTATCACCACCACTGCCACCATCACCAGCATCGTCACCATCAACACCAGCTTCACCACCATCACCATCGCCACCACCATCACCATCTTCACCATCATCATCATCATCACCACCACCATCATAATCACTGTAACCACCGCCATTACCACCATCATCACTATCACCATCGCCCCATTATCAGCACCAGCTTCACCATCATCACCACCACCATCACCATCATCATCTCCATCACCATCTTTGCCATCATCATTACCATCATCATCACCACCACCACCATCATCACTGTTATGCCTAAGATCCCAAGGCTAGATTTTAATCCTGGGCTGGTGATGGGAAGCCATACTGTAACCATCCCATCAGGCAGCCAGCGCCAATGCCTGTGTGCAACATTCTCCAGCACCATCCTGTAGGTCTACTTCACAGACAGGTAAACAGGCTTTCAGACATGTCGAGGCACAGCCAATAAGGGGAGCCTTCCTCCTCCTCCCCAGAGCAACTGTTTTGATGCCAGGTGGGGCCTACACCAGCCCAAGATGTATTGTGTGTAGACGGAAACAAGGAAATCCTCTTCCAGTTCAAGGTGGAGTGTTGCGGTGAGTGGCAGGTCAGGGTCAAGGACCTGGCGTTCAAGGGTCAAGGCCAGCCTGACTGTGAGCTGCAGCCACCAGCCCCTCCTTCTTGCCCCTGGCAAAGCCTGCTCTTAAGTTGATGATAGACTGGCCTCTGAGGGGCTCATGGGGTGCAGAGGACACAAGCTTCGTTGGGAGTGGCTGGCAGGTCCTGGCGCTGCTGTGATTCCAGATGACCTTGGAGAGAGGCCCTCCCCAGGCTCGAGTGAGGTCACACCTGCAGCCCAGCTCAAGGGAAGTGTCGAGACTTAAGCTGCCAGAGCCGGGGGACCTGAGGAGAACAGGCCCACACTCCTTCCATTTCATCGCATTCCATTTTACTTTAACTCATTTTACTATTTTGGTTTTTTTGCTTTGTTTTGTTTTGAGTCAGAGTTTTCCTGTCATCCAGGCTGGAGTGCAGTGGCATGCTCATGGCCACTGCAGCTTCATTCCACTGGGCTCAGGTGATCCTTCTGCCTCAGCTGGAACCACAGGCATGTGCTACCACACCCAGCTAATATTTTTTTTTTATTTACTGTAGAGCTGAGGGCTCAACAAGTTTCCCAGGCTGGTCTCGGACCCCTGGGCAGGCAATCCTCTCGCCTCAGCCTCCTAAAGTGCTGGGATTACTGACGTGAGCCACCGTACCCGGCAGTATTTTGTTTTTAAAGTGTACTTTAAGCCGGGCTTGGTGGCTCAGCCTGTAATCCCGCGCCTTTGGGAGGCTGAGGTGAGTGGATTGCCTGAGCCCGCGGGTTCCAGACCCGCCTGGGCAGCGAGACCTCATCTCTGCAATAAATCAAAAAAATCAACCGGGCGTGTTAGCGCATGCCTGTAATTCCGGCTACTCGGAAGGCTGAGGCAGAAGGATCGCCGGAGCCTAGCAGGTCGAGGCTGTGGTGGCCAGGAGCGGCCACTGCACTCCAGTCTGGGCAACAGAGTGAGACTCCAACTCAAAATAAATAAATAAATAAATAAATAAAGTGTACTTTACTAAGATTTTTCATTGAGGGTTTGCTTACTCCTGATAAAGAGCATGGATCCCAAGTGTCTCTGCCCCTGGATTCTACAGCCATGAATGCTGGGTGGCCAGGGCTCCCCTCCTACCCACGGCTGGTAGGGGTCAGTGTCTGGGGCCAGTGCCCCTCCTCTCCCAGCTCCCATGATGCCCCACTGCCCCTTTCCAGATCCTAGTGAAGACAGGCTGCAGGGCTGAGCTGGGACCTACAGGCCTGGCCCACACCCTGGACAGGTCCTACAGTAAGTCTCCCTGGAATGCAGCCAACCCAGCGGAGAGAGACACCCACGAATGTCCCTCTCCTGTCCTGCCCCCTCTCCTGTCCTGCCCCCTCTTCTGGGGTTGGCTATAGAGGCCTGAGCCAAACACCAGGAGAGGAGGTGCCTCCGTCCCAGCAGACATACCAAGGTCTCCTCACGCTGGCCAGAAGCCTTGGCGGTTGCACCAGGCTGTTCCAAGAGAGGCCGAAGGGGGAAACAGGAAGCAAAGCCCACTGGGCAGAGGCTGGGTCAGTCCACACCTGGGACCTGTTGGCCTGAGTCCTGACGGCCCCAAGCTGACCTCTGATCCCAGCATAGGCTGAGCCTCAGCCCCTCCCACCTGCCCCCACTTGATGGGCTTGTTTCTGACCCCAAGCCCACAGTTCCCGAGGCGGGCAGCACAGTCACGAAGGTGAAGCCCTGGGGATGTTTCAGGTACCGTCTCCCACTCCTTGACCCTTTTCCACTCTGAGCCTCAGTTTCCCCATCAGGTGGCAAAAGCTCTTCTCCCTGACCTGGGATAGAGGTAAGGATTCAATAGGAAAGGGGGTGCTCTGTGCAAAGGCTGTGTTGTGTCCACACAGGGCAGGTGTAGACGCAGGGAAAGAAAGACTACTACTACTCTTACTCTTGCTGCTGTTACCCTGTGGATACTGTCTGCCTGTCTGTCCAGGATGGGGCCATGGATTGGCTCTTGGAGTCTGGCTTTCCCTACTGTTGGAGAAATGCCCTGGGAGATACGGAGCCGGCCAGACAGGGCTCCACAGGAGCAGGGTCGCCAGCGCCAGCCAAACAGCAGCACCTGGATGCCATGGTCAACCGACTCCGTCCTCCAGCCTGCGCTGTAGCCTGAGAGGGGCCACCCCTGGGAGGCCCCATGGGGTCCTAACCGAGGCCTGGCACCCAGTCAGGGCCCCACAGAGACCCCACGGCAGCCATTGAGAAGCTGCTGTAATTAGCCAATTCACAGAGCAGGAGACTGAGTCTGGGCAAGGATGGTACTCCCCCAGTGTCACTGAGCTAGGAGGGGCCCAGGCCACACAGCCCAGACGGCTGTTCCCGGAGGGGCCTCACTTAGGTGCAGTGTGTTCACAGACAGTGTCTTGGGGCCCTCACCCCCTGCACCCTGTGACACCACTGGGGCCTGGGCTGGGGTGGAGAGACAGACGTTCTGGGCCTCATGCTCAGTACCTGCCCCCACCCAGACCCAGGTCTGGGCCCATCCAGCTGGGTGTGCCGGCAGCTGCAGCAGCAGGCCCCCAAGAACAGGTCTGGCCTTGAACGCCAAGTGGAAAGTGACGGAACCCAAATTCCTGCTCCGGGTGAGTCGCCCGGGCTTGTCCCGCTCAGCCTGGCTCCTCTGGCACCCCCAGCTCCTTGAGGCTCCCCAAGAGCAGACTCCTTCATAACTCCGGGCCCTGGAATGTCCCACAGGAGCTGAGGACAAGCCCCTGGGGGCAGGCTCCAGCCAGGAGGCCCTCACCTTCAGGGACCTCCTGTAGGGTCAGAGGCAGCCCTGGGCCCTGAGGCTGCAGGGGTTGGAACCAAGGTCAGGCCCTCCTGCAGGTGCCCATGCTGAGCCACTGGGCAGGCAAGGGGCCAGGCTGGCTGCAGGGAGGGAGGAGCAGCAGCCCAGGGATGGATAGGCCTATCATGCAAACCCCTTGTCTGGCTGTGCTGTCAGGAGGCCCCCAGCAGCCACCAGGGCCCAGGCAGCCTGGGCGGGTAGATGCCAGGCCATGCTGCAGGTCAGGAGCCGTCCTGCTGAGGACCTGACACCCTCCCTTGGAGGCAGACACTTGCTCCCACAGTGCCACCATGGAGTGCCTTGGGAGCATACTCTGCCCACTTCCCTCATGGGCATCCAACTAGCAGGTACCATGGTCCCCACTCAACAGAGGAGGCCCTGGGGCTTCCCCAGACCCCCAGGCTGGAAAGGGCTGAGCAGAGCTTGGGTCTGGTATGGGCCAGGCCCACCCCTGTCTCACCATCCTCCCGGCCAAAACTCTACTGTCCACAGCCAGGGAGCCCACACAGGAGCCAGGGGTGCTCTCTGGGCTCAACATCTGTATGAGGAGGTGATGTGGAAGTCATTCATTCTTTCATTCCACAAATGCAGATACTCCTGAACTCACAAAGGAGTCATAATTGGATAAACCCAGCTAAGATAAAATACGGTAAGTTAAAAGTGCACTTAACATGCCTGACCTACAGAACGTGAAGAGCCTGCCTTGCTCAGGCTCAGACACTTGGGTAAGCAAAGTCAACACACACAAAACCTGTTTCATGATAACATATTGAACACCCCATGTGATTTTACTGAAAACTGTACCAAAAGAGACAAACATCGCTGGTTGGAGACGTGACATTGCTGCTGAATGCCCATCACGAAGTAGAATGTGGTAACTTGCCTGTCGGGAGCTGTCTGTGTCCACTGAGCGCCCGCTGTGTCCAGGCCCTGCAGGGCACCGGGCTTCTGGGTGAGCAGGGCACACAGAGCATTCCCTAGGGAGCTCACAGCCTGGGTGGGGCACTGGGCATCCCAGAATGGCCTAGAGCATCTTCCTGGGTGGGCCCTGAAAGGACAGACCGAGCGCAGGAAGCCTTTTTTTTTTTTTTTTTTTGAGTTGGAGTCTCACTCTGTCGCCCAGACTGGAGTACAGTGGCCGCTCCCGGCCACCGCAGCCTCGACCTGCTGGGCTCCAGTGATGCTTCCACCTCAGTCTTCCAAGTAGCTGGAACTACAAGTGCGTGCTACCACACCCGGCTAATTTTTTGATTTATTGTAGAGATGAGGTCTCGCCAAGTTGCCCAGACGGGTCTCGAACCTGCGGGCTCAGGCAATCCACTCACCTTGGCCTCACAAAGCGCTGGGATTACAGACTGAGCCACCTAGCCTGGCTGGGAAGCCATTTTTTATCTTGTTCTTAAACCCTGACGTGATGAGGAAGAAGTAGAAGCTATGTCCTGGAGAAATCTATTTTTTATCTTGTTCTTTTTTTTTTTTTTTTTTTGAGTTGGAGTCTCACTCTGTCGCCCAGACTGGAGTGCAATGGCTGCTCCCGGCCACCGCAGCCTCGACCCTCTGGGCTCCGGCGATCCTTCCACCTCAGCCTTCCAAGTAGCCGGAATTACAGGCATGTGCTACCACGCCTGGCTGATTTTTTGATTTACTGTAGAGATGTAGTCTTGCTGCCCAGGCGGGTCTCGAACCTGCAGGCTCAGGCAATCCAATCACCTCAGCCTCCCAAAGGCGTGGGATTACAGGCTGAGCCACCAAGCCCGGCTATCTTGTTCTTAAAGCTTAACAAAATGATGAGAAAGTAGAAGCTATGTTTTGGAGAAATGCATACTCTAGGTAAAGATTAACTTTGCCAACTTTGTCTTTTCAGAAACACAGACCCCTCAAGCATGACTGTACTGGCCTATTGTAATTTGATTTTTTAGAAACCCAAACTTCTTAAGCATGACCAGTATCAACCCATTGCAAGGTGACCAGAATCCCCCTCAGGATCTCCAAGTCATTCATAGGTGGTAACAAGGAAGTCACTGCAGTCTCTATTGCTACACCTCCAAGAGAAAGGATTTAAGCCGGGGCTAGGGGGAATGCAGGGCCACACTCATCTAGAGTGCTGGCCCTCTTCCTGTCTGTCTGAAGTGATCTCTTTCTTAAATACATCTTTTCTTCTTTCATCTCTGTGTGTTGCAAATCTTTGCATTACTCAGATCTCAGGTTGCCAGAGTGCACCTCCAGCACGCTGGCTCCGGTGGTGCTTCTGCGCCCCTCTCCATTCATCCACCCTCACCCTCTCTGTACCCTAATAGGCCCACCCCCAGGACACATGACAATGTCCAGAGACATTTTTGGCCGTCACGCCTGGGGGCAGGTGCTCCCGGCTTAACTCCTGCAGGGCACAGGGAGGTCCCACTACCAGAAGCGGCCAGCCCAAACCATCTGCAGTGCCTGACTGAGGGCTCTGAAAGGTCACGGCCCAGATGAAGAGACTCTAGGGACAGGTGGTCAGGAAAGCCTTCTCAGAAGAGGGGATGTCTGCACAGAGTGAGCGGGGCTGGAGTGGCCCCATCCCTCCACACCAGTCATCCCTGCAGCTGGGAGAGGAGGGTCTGAAAGCACCAGTGGAAGGGCAGGCAGAGGCAGGCGGTCCTCGGGAGCAGCCCAGCCCATGCCAGGTCTGGGGAATTCCAGGAGGCGGAGGCTTCGCCCTCCTCCCAGGCTCCTGCTCCCAGCAGCCCCTGCCACATTCCTCCACCTGGGTGGGCAGGGGGTGAGGGGCTCAGCGAATTCCTGGTGCAGATACAGAAGCCCAGCATCTGCGCCAGCCACCTGTGGGACCCCAGATCCCATCCAGGCTCCTCAGGAGCTGAGGGAGGTGGGGGATAGAAGGTGGGGGTGGGGGAACCTTGCTGAGGAAGACCAGGCTGCTTTTGCTAGGCATTTCCTTCCTAAGTCCTTTCAGCCTGGGGCACACCATGTAGATAGGTCAGGATTTGCCAGCCCAGTGACCAAGCGAAGTCTCCTCACCCAGTATAGGAGTCCTCTGGGAGCCCAATCCCAACACAATTACCAACCCCAGTCTCCCGGTGTGTAAAGCGAGATAACAGCAGCTCCTTGCAGGTGATTGGACATAGGCTAGGTCATGCACCTATGTCTTGGAAGGCATAGCCCAAGGGCAGCTCTGCAGGACCTCGGGGTTCCATGTGGAGGTGGTAGGGGCCCAAATCAGGAAAACACAAGCCCCCATGCGCTCAGGGTTTTGAGCAAGGGGCAGCAGACACTGGGTTGACCAACCCCGCCTGGCCTCTAGGAGGCTTGAGGCAGTGGCTCCCACCGACCCCACTCCACTGTCCTCACTGCCACTCCTCAGGGTCTGAGGGGGACAATGGCCCATGGAAGGCCACACACAGACCCCTAACCTGGCTGTTCAGGGAAACCCAGACTACTTGTGAGAAAGAGCCCAGGCTCTCAGGGTACGCCACCTCCATCTGGACCAGCAGGAGCCTTGCAAGCCTCCATGTGTTTACATTCCCCTAGGAAATATTTCCCCAGAAGAGCCGCAGGACAAATATTTTGCTAATGTTGGAACTTGGGGCAAACAGATGCCTGGAGCTGAGCTCACCCTTCCCTGCCCTCCACACGGAGGGTCCGTGGGGCCCTGGGGCCCTCCTCACCTGGCCAACCCTCTAGTCCCAGTCCACCAGGACCCAGCTGGAGGCTGCCTGGCCTCACAGCTGGGGCCACAGGGCATTGGGTCTCAGCCTTGGTGCCGAAAACCCAGTTGGTGCTGTCCAAGCCGGCAGCTCCCCAGGGCCCTGGGCCTGGCAGCCCCTGCCCCTGGGCTGTATCACTTTCAGGGCACACCACCTCTGCAGCCCCTCCCTGGGCCACCACTCCACGCTGAGCCTTAGTTTCCTCCTCTGTAGAAGGAAAAAGTGATTCCCGTAGTCACTGAGAGCCCCCCTGTGAGTATAGACACATGGCAGGGTCCGAGGCCTTCTGCCCATATTAACCTCTGCCTGTCTCAGGGTCTGGGAAAAGCAAGAGCTGGGGGACGCCTCCCCAAGAGCTGCCCCATGTGGTGGGTGTGTACACGGGCTGGGATGGGTAGACCACACTTCCTCCTCACCAGTGGGACCCTGTCCACCCAGCCCCGCAGGGTGGCCCAGGCCCCTTGGCTGAGCTCAGCAGGTCTAGTGCAGCAGGTGGGGGAGCAGAGAGAGACGGAGAAAGAGAGACAGAAAAAGAGAGACTAGAAGAGAGAGAAGGATCGCGACTGACACACACAGAGCCAGAGACCACAGACTGAGAATAAGCCCCGAGAGGGAGGGACAGGAAGTGGGCAAGGGGACAATGGCCCTCCATCCTTTCCGGTGGCCCTGGCTGCCTCAGGACAGAGTAGGGGCTGCTAGGCCCCAAGTGGGTGTAGGCCGAGGTGACAGAAGCTTGTGGGCCTTAGGCTGTCTGGCACCATCATTAGTGGTGCCTAGAGGGTGGCTGACCCCAAGCCTGCTGCTGTCGCTGGGCAGGAAACCCAGCCAATCAGGGGCGCCTGCTCACCCCACTGCTGTGAGGGCCCCTCCTGCGCTGCAGGTGCCCCCTTCTCATGGGTCCCAGCCAGATGTCCCAAAGTTGGAGGGTCTAGCTAGCACTATTCGAGGGGCTGCTGGCCCAGGAGGAGGGGTGCACAGGGACGTCGTGGGAAATGGGCTTGCAACTGCCCGGGGCACAGTCCAGATCCCTCCCAGGCTCTGGCTCTGCCCACCGGGCCCTCCCAGGGAGTCAGATTCCTCCTGGGCTCTGAGGCCTCCTGGCCATATAAGGCCATCTGTGGGCACTGCTTGGGGAAGCTGGGAGCCCTCCCTCCATGCACCACCCCCATGGGAACCAGAGTTTAGCCAGCCCCCAAAGACAGGGCAGTGGAAGGGGCCTGCTGGAGCCTCCATCCTGAGAGGTAGGAGGCCATGGACGAACTGGGTCCCCCCGGGACCACCACCGACCCCATGCAAGGAAGTCCCAAACCCCACCTGTTTTCCCAAGAGGTCTGTACCTCTGGGGCTCCCCAGGACTGCCTAGTCTGGGCATGGAGCAGGGAGGGTAAAAGCAGGGGTGAGAGCCGGGCTCGGTGGCTCAGCCTGTAATCCCGTACCTTGGGAGGCTGAGGTGAGTGGATTGCCTAAGCCCACGGTTTGAGACCCACCTGGGCAATTTGGCGAGACCTCATCTCTACAATAAATCAAAAATTAGCTGGGCGTGGTAGCACGCGCCTGTAGTTCCAGCTACTTGGAAGGCTGAGGCGGAAGGATCACCGGAGTCCAGTAGGTCGAGGCTGCAATGGCTGTTTACTCCATTCTGGGCGACAGAGTGAGACTCCAACTCAAAAAAAAAAAAAAAAAAGCAGGGGTGAGGAGGGCTGGGGACAGGGGACCAAAGGTTAAATACAGGAAAAAATGATGCTGCTGAAATGTGGGTTCCCTGGTCCCCAGCGCCCACTGCCTGCTGTACCAGTGGGTGTTTACAGGGGGCTGCAGCCCTTTTTGGGGCTCCCACAGATCCAAGATCAGGAGCACCAGACCTTGCCCTCACCTTGTTGGGCACCCCACTTGAGGGAGGCCGTGGGGTGAGGTCCTAGAAGCCACCTGGTTCCTGCCAATGCTGCTGCAGGGTGGCTCTGTGGGGATGCCCCAGGCCTCTATTGGGCTGCCAGCTCCTGCCTCCAAGCTTGTGGGTCTGGGCCATATGGAGTGTCGAGCTGGGAGGGCCTGTCCCTCAGGTGAGGGTCCAAGGAGGGTCCCCTGTGAGCAGGGGGGTCACTTTGAACCTGGATGCAGCCCCTCCCTGCAGCTCTCAGCAGAGGCTGCTTTTTGAGACAAGCCCTTCCTTCCAGCTGGCAGGACCCCAGCCTGGGAAGTGGCAGGATGGGACCGTAGGAGCCACTCAGGCACAGCAGAGAGGGGTTCCTCCTAGGAACCCTGAGGCTTCTTCTCCAGGGTCCTTGGCGGCCTGGGTTGTCACATCCCAGATGCTGTACCTCCCATCTGCATGCGCGCCCCCGGGCCTGTCCTCTGCCAACCGCTGGGTATGGCAGGAGACAGCCCAGATTTAATTAAAGAAATCAAACTGGGCCGGGCTTGGTGGCTCAGTCTGTAATCCCAGTACTTTGGGAGGCCGAGGTGAGTGGATTGCCTGAGCCCGCGGGTTCGAGACCCGCCTGGGCAACTTGGCGAGACCGCATCTCTACAATAAATCAAAAATTAGCCGGGCGTGGTAGCGCGCGCCTGTAGTTCCAGCTACTCGGAAGGCTGAGGCGGAAGGATCGCTGGAGCCAAGCAGGTCGAGGCTGCAGTGGCCAGGAGCAGCCATTGCACTCCAGTCTGGGTGACAGAATGAGACTCAAACTCAAAAAAAAAAAAAGAGAGAAATCAAACTGGTTGGCCTACAATCCCAGCACTCTGGGAGGCCAAGGTGGGAGAATTGCTTAAGCCCAGGAGTTTGAGACCAGCCTGGGCAACACTGTGAGACTCCATCTCTATTTAAAATAATTTTTTTTTTTTGAGTTGGAGTCTCACTCTGTCATCCGGACTGGAGGGCAGTGGCTGCTCCCGGCCACTGCAGCCTTGACCTGCTGGGCTCCGGCGATCCTTCTGCCTCAGTCTTCCAAGTAGCTGGAATTACAGGCGTGCGCTACCACATCTGGCTAATTTCAAAATAATTTTTTTAAAAGGCCAGGCGTGGTGGTTCATACCTGTAGTCCCAGCACTTTGGGAGTTCAAAGCAAGAGGATTGCTTGAGCCCAGGAATTCAAGACCAGTCTGGGCAAAAAAAAACTAGCTGGGCGTGGTAGTGGCACCTGAAATCCCAGCTATTCAGGGTCTGAGGGGTAATGATTGCCTGAGCCCAGGAGGTCGAGGCTGTGGTGAGCCATGATCGTGCCACCATACTCCAGCCTGGGCAACTCTACCCTGCCCAACTCAAAATAAACAAAAATAGAAGAAATCAGACTGGGAGAACTCCTGAGGGGCTTCATAGGGAAGGGAGGCAGCCAGACACAGGGGCAACATGTGTGAGGGCGTCTGTTGTGTTCCTCATGGAGGGAATGAGGTTAGCATCCCCAGCAGAGAGGTGAGGAAGGGCTGGAGAACCCCAAGGTGTAGGCACAGCTGGCTGGAGGTGCTGGTTCCCAGACTCCCCGGCCTGGCAGGCTGCAGTGGAGGAGATGTCTCCACTCCCTGAGGGGCAGCCTCACTGTGGCTTGGGTGAGGCCAACTAAGTCCCTCCTGCCAGCCCTGGGCCCAGGGACAGCCCCTGACAAGTGACTATTTTGATTCCCTCTGGCTCCTGGTGAGCCTTCACAAAGCAGGCACCCCAATGTCAGCTGGCAGTGGGAGCTCCCCTACATTCAGTGAGACACACTGAGGCCAGACAAGATCCAGGATTCTGGTTGTCCGCCGCCCATCCCTCAGAGCATCTGGCCCCACAGGCTCGTGACCTCATTATAGGGTGGGACCCTGGACCAGGACAGCAAGCCTGGGACACTGAGAAAGAAAAGGAGCCGGGTGGGGAGGCTGGGACCTGGGGAGCCTGGCCCTGGTCTCCTGTTACCTGGGCACCCCCTAAGCCTGTCTGCGCCCCCTCTGGGATGGGAGCCAGCTTCCCTCCTCCAGGACTGGATCTGTGCAGCAGCACTGGCCCTCAATCAAATCTGCAGGGGTGCCGCATGGAGCATACCACCTCCTCCTGGACAGGTGGCTGTCTTCTCGGAGCCCGAGAGGGTGGCCATGCCCTAGGCAAGTCTCCTGGCATGGTGAAGAGCCCATCTGTGGAGGGACCACATGGTCAGTGAGCTGGACACACACCGCAGGTGGTGGAGGGGACTGGCCAGGGCTGGAGTCAAAATCCTCTGTTCCAGGTTAGCCTGGACCCAGAGCCTGGTCTCTGTGGCTTCCAAGAACCATGTGCCCCAGGGGCCATCAGGAGCCTACTGGTTGCCCAGCTGGGGTTGCAGCAAGGAGAGAAGAGCATGACTCTTTCCGGAGGAGCACTTTTGCAGACATCCTGGTGAGACCATCCTTCTGGGACAGGAATTCTGTGGATCCCTGGGAGGCTGGAGACCAGAGGTAGCCCTTGGGGGAATGAGTGCTCCAGGCCCGGGAGAGAGGTCTGGCCTCTGCTCTGGGCCTCCTTGTGCCCGGCTCTCATTCCTCTGAGGCCTGTCCAGCCTGCTGGCCTCCAGCTCCCCAGGTTGCCAGCTCAGAGACAGTGCCACCCAGGGCCATGGGAGGGCTCCTGGGCCAGGCAGGGGCCCAGAGGCACAGAAGCTCTCCCTGTCTGGGTTTATGACATCCTGATGAGGCCTTCCCCAGCTGCTGGTCTCCTGGCACCTGGTCTGAGTCCTCCCGGAGGACTGAGTTGGACCGCGTGGACAAGGCCACCAGGGCCAGCCCTGCCACTCACACTTCTCTGCCCCAGGGTCAGGGACCAAGGTCACCAGCCCCACCCGTGGCCCTAGCAGGGCCTCGCCCCAGCCCTCCCATTCCTGAGAAGTCCTTTGAAGACCCCACTTCTTCTGGGGATGTGGCACCCACTTGGAACCTGGGACAGGGACAGGAGAGCTGGTTTTGGGATGGGAAGGTCTGCACAGTCACTTGCCACAGACTGTGATTGGCAGTAACGGTGACATGGCTGAGTGTGGAGTGAGGGGTGCCTGTGTCCTTGGTGCAGCTGTGTCCCCAGGAGGCTCCCAGGGTTAGGAGTTGACAGATTTACCTTGGGTTGTCCCTCAGGTCCTCACAGCTGCCCCCAGGCATGGCTGAGCAAGTGGAGTGAAGGCACTCCTGGGAATGCTGGGGAGTGGGGAAGGGGCCTCAGGTAGGGGGCTGCTCCCAGGGGACCTTCTAGACCCCTTCCCAGGGCCAGAAGTGCCCCCCACCAGCTGCCACTGAGCTCTGCCTCCTGTCAATCCTGGGGCTGGATGGGGCAGGGCTCTAGACCTTGGAGTGCCCGTGGGAGGATGCTGGAGCCTGGCAGTGCAGAGGAAGATGGGCCACCTTCATGCCCCTCCTAGCAAGTTGACTCCTCTGACCTCACCCCATTCCCACTTCCAGGTTGGACACCTGCTTTCCTGCTGACTCAAGACAGATGTGCTGGTGCTGCTTTATATGCAGTGGGGGTTGGGGGTTGGAGGACATTAGGGACTGTGCTCAATAAATGTGGGACATGAACGACCAACTTTCTTTCTCTTTACAGATGTGTGTGCTCTTTTATTTTTTTTTTAGAGAAAGAGTCTCTCTGTTGCCCAGGCTGGAGTGCAGTGGTGTGATCATAACTCACAGCAGCCTTGACCTCCTGAGTTCAAGTGATCCTCCAGTCTCAGCCTCCTGAGTAGCTGGGATGACAGGTGTGAGTCACCAAGCCCCAGCCCCAGCTAACTTGCATGTTCTTGACTGACCTCTGACTGCTTGGCCTGTTTCCCCATTTGTAAGCAGGAAAGGTGGTTAGGCTGCCCGGGAGTCAGAGGAAGACAAGGAGGGATACCACTAGCCCATATGGTGATGACTCACTGGAACCACGATTAGGACAGCAAGGCGCGGGGCTGGGCAGACAGGGAAGAGCTGCCCCTTCACCTGTCCTCCTCCTCCCCCACCTCCCGGTTTGCAGCAGGTTGGGACAGCTTCTCACTCTGTGCATTGCTCAGCTCCTGATCCAGCTGCCTTGCCCAGCCTGGCACACCAGCTGGCATAAGGTGGAGGTGGAGGGTGGGCACCTCACCAGCCCTGTGCACTACTCCCCTCTGTCCACTCGCTCCCGCCTGCCAGTTGCTCCTAGGGCAGCTGTCTGCCGGGAAGCAGCTGGCCCCACGATTAACCCTGCCCATACTGGCCGCTACGGCTGACACAGCGCATTCTCAGGCAGCCCCCCCGCCCCCACGCCTGGCGGTGCCTGGGACAACAGAGACCTGGCTTGGCCTGACCACTAGGGGGCTCAGAGGGCTCCAGGCCCGACCTCTGCTTGCCCGACCCTCGGGGACGCTGGGAAGCAGGCAGGTTCTTGGGAGTCCTGCCAGAACCTGGGTGGGGGGAGGGTGGTAGGGTTCTCAGCCTCAGTCCCCGGGGCCGTCAGAGTCCCCAGTTTCCAAGGGGGGCCTGGAGCCAGAGCACACTGCCTGGTGCCAAGCCCTCAGCCGGGGACCCGCTACTGCCCTCACACGGGATCATAAATCAGTTCTGGGCCGGACTGTGCCGGGGACTGCCGGGGACTTCGGATTCCTGGGCGTTTCCCGCCACTCTTAGGCTGACCCCTCCCCCACCCGGAGCTTCTCCAGAAGAGTGGGGGTTCCTCTCCTGCCCCTCCCCCAGGTGGGAGAACTAACAGTGAAATTACTGGAGAATGGTGGAGATGGAGGGGGAGGGGAAGGGAGGAGAGCAGAGGGTAGGGAGGGGGTTCCACCACCCATTTCTCAACTCCCAAGAAAAGGGGCCACCCAGCTTCTTGGGGTCTGGCATTTGTAGGAGCCCGGCGGCGGGAAGACAGAGATGGTGGTGCACGCCCCTGCCAGGCCCGGCTGGCCAGCGCCCCTCAAACTCATGCGGCTCCCGGGACTGTCCGAGAGCCCAGGGAGATGTGAGCCTCACGTGGGATCCAGCCGGCTGGCCTGGCTCAGGGATTTGGAACTGCCAACCCGGCAGCTGCGGCCCCACCCCCACCCCCTCGGGGCTTCCCTGGAGGCCGATTTGGCCCAGGAGCCCAAGGGGAGGAGACCCAGTGGCTGCAGCCAGAAGCACGGGACGCAGTTCTGAGCTCGGCCTCTCTCTGGGTTCTGCGCTGTTTGTCCCGCGTCCTCCGCCGCCCGCCCCTGCCAGGAAGGGCGGGTGGCGTCCACAGTGCCCCAAGCACAGGTGCTCTCAGGAACACGGTCACAGATGTGACCAGCTCGATTTGCTTGAGAGCAAACCTGACCTGTGCCCCGCGGCCAGGAGCACCCCCTCAGTCCTCTGGAGGGGGTCGAGGCTGCGGTCCCATCCCTCCTGCCCCATTTCCCTATTTGAGCATATTTTAAAGTCCAGCTGGGCCAAGCGGGAGCCAGGAAGAGTTGAATCTGACCCGGCGCACCAGGAAGCAGGGAACCCCTTCCTGGTATCTCGTTGTCCCTCTGCAGGTCGGGCCCCTCCAGGTCCCCGGCCATGGCCACCCTAAGTTGGCAAAAGGCAACTTATCCGCGACCGGCAAGATGGGGCAGTGTGGGGGGAGGCGCCCGGAGGCCAAGGGGTGCCCAGAGTTAGGGAAACAAAGAGCGGAGCCTCCGGGTCGGGAAGAGCGGGTAGTGCGCGGGGGCCACACGGGGCCAGAGCCACGACTTGGGGTGCGGGCGCGGCGGCGCCGCCGTCCACGACCTGGCCCGGGGCCAGCAGGTGCCCCTTCCGGGAGGCTGGCCGGACCGGGGTCCGAAGAGTTAAGGCCACCCGGCCGCCCCTCCCCCGCGCCCTCCCTCCTCCCGGCCCCCTCCCCGGGGCGCGGGGCTCGGGCGCCCGGGCGGGCCGGGGCGGGGCCTGACGTCCGCGGGCGGAGCGAGCCGGGCTGGCCTCGCTCAGACCCGCCGGGCTCCCGCCTCACCCGCTGCCTCCGAGCGCAGGGACGCGGCCGAAGCCGGGAAGATGGCGAGGCGCGGCGCGCGGCTCTGCGCGGGGGGCGTTCTGCGTGCGGGCGACTCCTGGAGTGCCGCGATGCTGCTGCTGGCCGGGATGGCGCTGCTGGGCGCGGCGCGGGCGCGGGCGACCGCGGGCGACGGCTTCAGCCTGCACCCGCCCTACTTCAACCTGGCCGAGGGCGCCCGCATCGCTGCGTCCGCCACCTGCGGCGAGGAGGCCCCGTCGCGCGGGCCCCCGCGCCCCACCGAGGACCTCTACTGCAAGCTGGTGGGGGGCCCCGTGGCCGGCGGGGACCCCAACCAAACCATCCAGGTGAGCGCAGGCGGGCGTGTGAGGCGTCCCCGGGCATCGGGAGCCGGGCGTCGGGACGGAGCGAGCGCGGATCCGGAACTTGGCCGACTTCTGGGGGCGCCCTGGGCCGGGCGAGCCCAGGTGTGGACTCTCCCACGCCGACTCTCTGGTTCCGTGCTTTGGAGCGCCCGGAGGGACCCCCACCGGCCACTCAGCTCGGCCGGGAAACTGCGCGTCCCTCCGGGAAGGCGGAATATGGTGTCCCGGCATGGACTCGGGGGCGGCCGGGCGCCGGTCCAGTTCGGCTGCGGTGATCCGGGCGGGAGGGGTGGCAGGGCCCAGTCCCTGGCGGCCCCAAGTCCGGGATCCCGGCGAGGGCGAGACTTGGCCCCGCCGCGGGCTGCCTGTGGGGAGGGGGCGGGCAGCTCCGCCTTCCTCCGGGACAGGCTGGAACCTGCTGGCCTCGGTATGGGGGTGGAGGGGCCCGGCTCCTTTGCGGTGGTGATGGGGGCCCCAGGAGCTACCACCCCAACTTAGGACTGAAGCCTCTCTACCAGGGGTCCAGGGATTCAATGAGACCCCCAGGATCCGGAGTTTTAACCGGGGCTGGGAACACGTGGCTCCCATCAGGGCCGACTCAGCGACAGGTGGGAGGGTCCTCAGGCTTCTGTCTCCCTGAGGTGAGTTTCAGTCCCTGAAGACCCTCTGGGGGTATGCTTCCCCAGCCATGAGCCTGTAGGTGGGTTTGGTTAGCGAACCTCACTCATAGACACCTGCCCTGGAAGGCAGGCTTTTGGGATCCCCTGGACTTAGGTTGAGGCTAGGGTCAGCCTTGGGGGAGGGCTCTGATCCAGGGGCTCCCCACAAACACTCCAAGCCCCTCTCCCTACCTTGCCTCACCTATGGGAAAGTCTAGGGGCCCTGAGAGCAGATGTAACCTGAACTGCCTCCTCCAGGGACTTCCCTCCACCTTCCTAGAAGGAGAGGTGGGGAAGGGGGAGAGCAGAGGGTGTGAGGGGGCAGCATGCTGGGAGGGGGGTAGTGGGCGGGGATAGAGGGGGCAGCTGGGGAGAGAGGAGCAGCCAGGGAAGGGGAGAACAGCTGGAGGGTGGATTTACTCGCATGGGAAAGAGGACCCAGGAGCCTGGAGGCTGGGGAATGAATGAAGTCGCTGAGCTGGGCCCTCTCCCTGCCCTCCTGCCTCACTCTCGGCCTTCCTGTAGAGAGGGAGCTGAGAAGTGCCATCCTGGGCCACATGCATCCTCCTCTAAGCCCAGCACGGGCCTCTGAGGTGGGAGGCCTCAGGCCCACGCTTCAGGTGGGGACACTGGGCCCTGGGAAGATGCACACACCTGCTTGGAGCCCCACAACTGGAACAGGGCCCAGCTGGGAGGGACCCCCACTGCATGGGTTAACCTCACAGGAGCCAGGCCTCAGGAAGGAGCACCTGGGGTGTCCCCAGACCTGCTGCAGCGGACCTGGTGACCTCAGCAGGGAGGCCCCAGGTTCCCTCGGAACCTCAGACTACCCCTCCCTACTCCCTATCTGTGCCACCTGCCTGGGGACCACTGGCCTTCTCCAAGGACTGCCTGCTGGGATCTATCCCCTTAGGGGCAGTAATTACTTCCTTATAGGGCTTATAGGCCTGGCCCAGGTGGACTGGCTTCAAAGTTGCTCTCCTCTGCCTCTCCTTAGCTGTATGGTTTCCCTCTGGGTCCCAAGCTCTTTGTCTATAAAATGGTCCTGCCTCAAACTTCTCAGGTCGAAATTTGACCTGAGAAGCCCAGGAAGCCTTCATACTGGGACTACTGGCCTCAGAACTGGCCTGGAGCAGATCATTGACCTTCCTTGCCCAGTTGGTGTCTAGCAAGAGGGGGAGCCTCTTTTGGAAAGTATGTAGCCACTGGGTATGGAGGCTCATGCCTGTAATCCTAGCACCTTGGGAGGCCGAGGTGGGAGGATCACTTGAGCACAGGAGTTCAAGACCAGCCTGGGCACATCACTACAAAAAAAAAAATGAAAAATTTATCTGTGTGTGGTGGTGCACACCTATAGCCCTGGCTACTCAGGAGGCTGAGGCTGGAGAATCCTCTGAGCCTAGGTGGTGGCCATGAACATGCCACTGCCCTCCAGCCTGGGTGGCAAAGTAAGACCTTGACTCAAAAATAAAAATGAAAGTGTGAAGCTCTGGGCAGTTAGCACCACTGCTGTACAGCTGTGGGCTGAAGTTCTGAGCATGGCCAGCAGACCTTGAATACCTCCTTCCTCTCCTGGAGCTGCTGCCCCGGCCACTGATTGGGCTCGTGATAGGCCTTGCAGGCTGCCTGGAATGGAGTGGAGGGTGAGATAAGGCGGGCAGGTGCAGATATGCCCAGGAGATGAAGCCCACCTCCATCCATCCTAGGAGCCCCATCTTGTGCCAGCAGGGTGGGGTCGCTGAGGACCAGGGGCCCAGGGGCCAGCGGCTCTTAGGAACCCCCTGGAGGTGGGTCAGAAACTGAGTGTCCCGCTTGGAGGCCTGGGGTGAGCCTTGCTGGGCATCTGGAGACAAGGAATGAGAGGAGACAGCTCAGGGCCTTTGGTTGGAGACCGTGGGGAGGCTAGCATTGAGAGATGTGTGCTCTGGGGTTCTTTCCCATTCAAATTGAATCTGCCATGTTTTGACTCATGGAGGAATTTCATTATGTCTTGGATGGTAATTGGTAAAAATTGTTGCCAAGGGCAGTTTGGCCAGCCCTGGTCACCTCAGGTGGGCCTCGGAGCACTTCTGGCCTGGCCAACTGGAAAGCAGGGCTCAGTAGCAAGGGGAAGTCCTTGTCGGCCCCTCCACTGCTTCCCAGCTCTGTCCTCATGGGACCCCCTGCGGTGCAGGGGTGGGGAACCGGGTTCCCCAGCCTGTCCACTGCTTAGTGAGTGGCCAAGAGGGGGGAGCCAGAACCGCCTCTCCCTGACTCTCCGGACCCACTCTGTCTCCGGCAGGGGCCGAGCGGATTCTCCCCAGGCTCCTGGGAGACAGGAGGCTGACCCTCCATCTCAGCCTCCGACTCAGCCTCCCCATGGTGTTTGGAAGGGTCTGGGCCAGCAGGCAGCCTTCGTGGAAGCCCCGCCCACCTTCACCCTGGCCAGGACGATGTGTGCAGTGTTGCCAGCAAGTTTCTTGAGCCCCTCATCCCCTCACCTCGGCAGCGCCCACAGGCCCTGGATCCCAAGCCCCGGGTTCCAGTTTGGGGTCACCGGTCAAGCTCAGTACTGTAGCCCCCATGATGCTGGCTCTCAGCTGGTGTCCTCTGTCCTGGTGCAGCTCTGGCGGTGGGCTGGGGACAAGGCTAGGGATGAGGCAGGTGTGGACGCTGCACTGCAGAGCTCTGGGACCCCGGGAGGCGGTAGACAAGCTAATCCCAGTTGGCCGGTGCTTCCAGGTCTGGTCCAATGCTGGGGAGACTGCAGGACCACCTCTTGGGTAGTGGAGCTGGCAGCCCCATGGGGAGGTAGGATCTGCACTGAGATCTGGAGCAGCAGGCACAGAGTCCCCAGGCAGGGAGATGTCTGAGATGGGGTGACTCAGACAGCGGCACAGGGTCCTGGAGCCCATGGGACACTCAGCAGAGGCAGGGCAACCCTGTGGGTATGGGGGCCTGGGGCCTCTGTTCCTGCCTGGCCTGGGACTGGGGCCAGGGATCTCCCACGCTCCCACCTTCTCCTAAGACAAGGTCTGGCCTCCTGGGAAGCTGGGAGGGGTGGGGCGACCGTGTTTCCCAGACCCAACCTCTGGGGCCTCAGTCGATGCCAAGTCTCAGGGCTGGCTGCCTTTGTGTGAGGGACAGCAGGTCTGGTTTCCTTGGGGCAGGCTCCATGGGCTGGCAGCCAGGGCCCAGCTCTGCCCTACAGGCCCCTCCTCTTCCCTCCCCCATACCAGGCTCCCAGCACCTGCCCCTCCCTCACAGGGATGCAGGCCAGGACCCTGCTGGGAGCTTTCTGGGTCCCCTCCCAGGACAGGCGCCTAGCAGGTGGCTGGGCCTTGACAGAGGCAGCCGCCAGCCCCTATTTGAGATCCTTTAGTCCTCAAGGGCCCAAGGCAGGTGCAGTGCCACCCCCACTCTGCTGGTGGAGACACTGAGGCTCTGCGGCTGCCATGACTTGGCCCTGTTCCAGGGCTTGGAAACAGCAGAGCCAGGGGCTCAGGCTTCACCTGCTGTGGCCCTTGCACCTCCACTCAACTGCCTACACTCTGGGCCTCCATTCAGCTGCCTCCACTCTGAGCTGCTGGGACAGTTTTGTTCTGTCTCTCTGAAGACCCTAATTTGGAAGACCCTGGGAAGAACCAGGGGTGGGGGATAAGGGACTAGCTGGGAAGGCGGGGAGGGACCTAGCACTCCAGCCATCCTGGAGGCCTCTGGATGGTCCTCTCTGTGGCTCCACCTTCCTCACTCTTGGTACCCCCCTACCCCACCCTGCCCACATCCTTCTGAACCCCCTGCAGTGACCCGCAGGACTCACCCTACCCCCTTTTGGCCCCCTTGGCTCTAGGCACACTGGCCTACTTACTGTTGACACCGAGGTTCCTCCTGCCCCAGGGTCTTTGCACTGGCATCCCCTCTGCCTGTAGCCCATGCCCCCTCACCAAGAAGGTCTCCAATGCTACCTCCTCAGAGGCCTGCCGTGATGGTCCCACTTAAAGCGAGTGTCCCTCTTCTCCATCCTCCTATCTCCTCCTTAACACAGGAGCATCTCTCCTGAGCCAACCCCAGTAGAGGAAGCAGCAGGCACTCAACGTGTGTTTGCTGAGTAAATGGCTGAATGGCCATTCAGGGTGCAGGGGTTGAGGGCAGCTGGTGTGGCAGGGCCAGGGCTTTTCTGGGGGGAGAAGAGTGCCTCTGGACAGGAAAGGGGTGGGGGTCTCGGCCCCTCGTAGCCACTTGACCATCCCGTTCCCCGGCAGGGCCAGTACTGCGACATCTGCACAGCCGCAAACAGCAACAAGGCCCACCCCGCGAGCAACGCCATCGACGGCACGGAGCGCTGGTGGCAGAGCCCGCCACTGTCCCGTGGCCTGGAGTACAACGAGGTCAATGTCACCCTGGACCTGGGTCAGGTGGGTCCCTGCTTGCCTACCTCAGCCCCCACCCCTGCGTCTCTGGCCTTGGGGCCCACTGGGGTCTCAGGACCAGAAGGGTAGCCTCCACCTGGGTGAGGTTTGGGCTGGAGGTTGGGCGGGGCAGGGCCGCAGGGTTGAACCCAGCAGCGGGACACCTTCCCTTGCTGCTTTCAGCATCTCTGTGGCTCATGGGGAGGGGCACTGTGGCGCTTCCAAAGGTACAGAATTTGGGTGAGGGGCACTGAGTGGGCAGCTGGGGGGATGCCAGCAGCCTCTGGTGCCCTCTGTGGCAGGCGCCCTGGTGGTTCAGGAATTCCTGGCTGGGATGGGAGGGGCCACAGGAATGCAGGGGAGCTGGCGGAAGTGGACATTCCTGGGATACCTGTGCCGGGGCCTACTGAGTTAGGAGTTAGGCGGGGTTAGGCAGCTCCGGCTCTGGGCCCTCCTTGGCTTTCAAGGCCCATGCATAGGACAGAAGGTGGGACTGGGCACCTCCTGGGATGAGCGAGCCCCCCAAAGTGGGCTTTCCCCCTGCATCTCTGAGCCCAGGTCTGGGCCCTCACTTCACTCCTGAGCTGGCTCTTGCACAGGCTGCGTGCTGCTTTGTGACTTTGCCCCAGGTCCTGCCTGTGAAATGGGCTAGTAATCCTGCTGCTTCCTGGGAGGGGGTGGTGGGGGCAGGTGGATGAGGCTGGGCCGGAAGTAGTCCAACCCTGGAGTTGGGGCTGCAGGGTCCATTCCAAGCCCTGAGTCCTGGTGGGCTTTGCTGCCATCCTGGGGTGTGACCATGTGGGTCTCTGCTCTCCCCTGAGCCTCTGTGTCCCTGCTACAGTCCAGGGGTGTTCAGGAAGCAGTAGTGGTGGAGCTGGAGGACTGGCCTTGAGAGGCAGCACATCCGACCCCACCTGGAGGCCTGCAGGCCTGGCCTGTGGGTGGGCGGGCTGGCTCAAGTTCCACAAGCACCTGGAATTTCCAGGAGGGCGTGGGCCTGCTGCTGGGCCCTATGGAGAAGCAGCCCAGGTGGGAGGGAGAAGGAGGAGGGGAGATCTGGGGAGGGGCTTCCTGCTTGCAGGCCTCAGGCTCCCACCTGGCAGGGCCTGGCCTGACTGTGACCTGGCTGGGCTCCCGCTTGGTGGGGTCTGGGTGGGTCTCAGCCCGTATCCCTTCATCTCCCTAGGTTTCAGCAAGTCTGGGTTGTCCTGTCCCCTAGAGCCTGGGGGACCTCAGGGTCCCTCATTTTGGGTACAGCAGTGGAGGCCCCCATGGGAAGCATGTGTGTGAACTCTCACTGCTGGTGGGTGGGAAGACGGCACAGGTGGGTTCTTCCCACCCCTCCTCTGAGGGACTAGTCCAGTGGGGCTGGGGGAGGGGAGAGGGCCCCGTCTCCATGGCAACACCAGGGTGTCTGCAGAACCTGTGGGCACAGTGCCTGATGCTCCATGGGTGGGCTAAGGGAGATGGCCCCCCCGCACCTGGACCACCCATGTGGCTCTGCCCCCTCCAGGCTCTGGGGCCCTGGCTGAGCCTCCATCTCCATGTCTGTGAACTGGGCTGTAAACATCCAGGCCTGGAGTAAATTTGCTTTAGATTGTTCCTGGGCCAGAGAGAGGTTTCACTCTGTGAGCCTCTTTCCTCTCTCAGTCTCAGTTTCAGGATCTGTAAAATGACCCACAGGGAAAAGGAGCCCTTCCCAGCTCTGTTAGGGATGAAGGCCCACCCACCCACCCACCAACCTATTCACCCACCATCTGTGCATCCACCCATCCATTCATCCATCCACCCACCCAGCCGTCCACCCACCTAGTCACCCATCCATCTGTCCACCCGCCTATATACCCACCCATCTGTGCAACATATAACCACCCACCCACCCATCCATCCATCATCCATCCATCCATCCATTCACTCACCTATTCACCCACCCATCTGTACACGTACTCACTCACCTATTCATCCACCCATCTATATATCCACTTATCGACCTATCCACCCACCCACCCAACCATCCACACACCTACCTATCCACCCATCCATCCGTGCACATACCCATCTGCCCACCTACCAACCATGTACCCATCCATCCATGCACCCTTTCTTCCTTCCGCCATTCATCCTTCCACCTACCCTCCCTCCCTCTGTCCCTCTCTTCTTCCCCCTCTTCCTCTTTCCTTCCCTCCCTCTTTCCTCCTTCCTTCCCTCCTCTCCTCCCTCCTTATTCCCTCCCTCCTTATTCCCTCCCTCCCTCTTTCCCTCCCTCCCTCTGTCTTTCTCTCCCTCCTTCCTTCCACCATTTTCCTTTGCTCCCTCCCTCCCTTCTCTTCTGCCTCCTTACCCCTTTCTCCCTCCCTCCCTCCCTCCCTCTCTCCCTCCACTCATCCACCCTTACTGACTGGCTGGTCACCCATGCCTCTGCCTTGGCCACGGCGCTGTCAGCCTTGGCTGGGGTGGGGGCAGGAGAGCTCTGGAGTTGCTGGGCAGCTCCATGGTGAGAAACACGCCTCTCTGGGTTCTCTGGCTCTGGGGCAGGTCCTTCCAGGCTGTCCTGGGGTGGGGTTGGGGCTTCCATGAAGAGGCCAGGCTGAGCTCGTGGTCGGCACTCCCTGGCGGCAGGCTGCCAGCAGCCTTTGTTCTGGGGTCTGGAGCGGATGCCCTAGGAAGGGGGTGGGGGCTGGAGCTGGGCACGGAGGCTTCCTGCTCCTGGTGGGTCAGGAGGGCCAGGGAGGTGGCAAGGAAGGCTGCGTCATGTTCTGGGTCTCACACCTATGTGGGGGGTGGCCGTCTCTGTGGGAGCTGGGGAGCTGGGGTCGCCTGAGTGCCCTCTGGGCTCTTGGCTAGGATTTTGCCAAGCCCCAGCCTTGGAGGGGGGGGTCTTTCTCTAGAGGAGGGTCCCCAGGCAGAGGTGACCTAGGCAGTTTCTGAGTCCTGGCCAGTCCCGGCCATGACCTGCCAGGGAGGCTCCCTGGGGCGGGTTCTTGTGTGTCTCCTTGTGTCCTCCGGAAGCTTCTAGAACTGAGTGGTTGGATCTCTGGCCTCAGGCTCCCTATTCCCAGAGCCACACCCAGACCCTGTACCCAGGCCAGGCGCTCAGCAGGCAGGTCCTGATGTGGGTGCTCTACACCCTGCCCCCCCAGGTTCCCCCAGGGACAACATAGCAGTCCAGTGGGCCCAAGGCTATGGAGCTGGGTGGGGTGGATGGGGCTGGATCTGGCCCAGGGTCCCCCTCCTTCCCCAGACACCATGTGACCTGGCCTTGGGGGAGGGGCTCTCCACAGCAGCAGCCAGTCCTCAGGTCACACATCAGAGGCCAAGTGAGGAGGCTGGACCCCTTCCTGCACGGAGGCCTCTGGCTGTTTTCTCCTGTGGTACAGGTGGTGCAGGTGACACAGGTGACGGAGCACAGCTTTGTCTCAGAGCTACAGGACAGACAGGGCCAGTGGGGGTCACATGGGGGTCATGGGGGGCCAGGTATGGAGGCATTGGGGCTAGCATTGGGGGTGGGCTGGGGTGGGTGGTACTGGCTGGATGCTAAAAATGCCAGAGTGAGGGCCTGTGCCTCAAGGGTGGTTGACGGTGGACTTGTGGGGGTGGGAGGGTCAGTTGTCCCCCAGATGGCTGAAGAGGCAAAGCTATGGTAAAGCTACTGGCAGCTGGCACGTGAGGGTCCTCCCTAGGCACCTAGGGAGACTGAGGCAGCGGTTATGAGCAGATCAGCACCAGTGTGGTGTCCCCAAGGCCCTGGTCTGGTATTTAGAGGAGCCTTGGGCTCCCGGGCCACTTTCTTCTCCCAGAATGCGGTGAGCCCACCCGTGGGAGGCCGGCACGCACCGGCTCGTCAACCCTTGGGCCTGCCCTGCTGCCCTCAGGCTGCTGGGCCTGGGATTCTGGTGGCCTCCTGGTCTCCAGCCTCACTGGCTTGTTGGTTGTGAGGCCATGGCCACTGACATGGCTGCTTGGGTCTGCTTGGGCACTTGGCCAGGACTTCAGGACAGTCAAGGGTGGCCAGGGAGGACAGGAAGCATGATTGGGCAGGATCTGGTTACAGAGCCCTGTGGCCGGGACAGGTGTAGGGGCCAGGCTGGGGCGGATGTGGCCTTTGAGCCAGACTCCCTGTGGGGGATGGTGGGTCCTAGGTGGCATCTCCCCCCGCCCAACAGGCTAGCTGGGGAGACCCTCTCCCCAACCTGTCCTGGCTGGAGGATGTGGCCCAAGGGGCTGCTGTGAAGGGAGGTGGGCCATCTTCTGCGTTGTCCCATAGCAGCTGCATGCCTGTCCTTGCACACCAGTCCCCTTGCTCATCTGGACACAGAGATACCCCACCACCTGCCTGTCCTCCCCAGACCTGGCAGCCCCAGAGGCTTCCTGTTTTCTGTTTGTTTTTAAATAAAACCCTCCATGTGGGCTGCTGACTGTACCACCCAGCAGAGACTAAACTGTTTGGGTTTCGGTCCAAGGGGTCCCCTTGGGATAAACTCCCCTTCCTGTGACCTAGGATGGCCCTCTGGCCTGCATCCAGCCCAGGCCCCTTAAGGTGCGGGGCATCTCCTGGCTGGGACACTGTGCCTGTCCCTCCACATGAAGAGCTCCCGACCCCCGCATGTCCCTGGAAATTTCTCCACCCCACTTGGGCCACCTATGGCTGGGATGGTGGTGCTTGGCCCACAGAGTTGGGGCTCCTGACCTTGGGGCATTCTGTATTTTTGTTTTTCTTCCCTGGTGGTGGGCTTGCCTTAGCTTTTCCACTCCACCCTCTCTGGGCATGGTGTCCATGTGTGGGGTGGTTTTGGACTCCTCATCCTGCTGTGTGGACAGCCATGCCCATTCACCCAGCTGGGGGCTGCGTGGACACGCCCTGTTTGCCCGGCCCTGTTCCCTGCTGCGGTGGTTATCAAGGCTTCCAGATGGGGTCTTGGCCAACGGGATCACCCTGGGGGAATGGGCAAAGACTGGAGGCAGGGTCAGGACTCACACGGGGGTTGCATGGCTGGCCTGGGCACCTGAAGGGTTGGGTGCCCAGTGCTCTATCTGAGGGCAGCGATCAGGGCGCTAGCCCGGACGCCTGGGGTTAGGAGGGGCTTCCTGCCCCAGGAATTGGCGTGGGGCCTTCTTCCTGCAGGGCCAGGGCTGAGTCACAGTCCGCCCGGGATTCAGGCCGCTGGGTGGGTGGGGCTGACCTTCACCCCCAGGACAGGCGGCACAGCCAGCACCCAGGCCCAGCCCGGTCTCCCCAGCACAAAATGGGCCAGGGCAGAGCTGGGGTGTAGGCACGGAATGATGCCCCCTCCCCTCCCGTGGGGTTCTAGCTGCAGCCCACCCCTTGGTGATGTGGCCGCCTGAGCCCAGGAGACTGCTGGTCAACAGGGTGACCCTCTCCCATCACCCCCAGGGCCTGAGGAGTCCCCCCCAGCATTTCTCTGCAGGCCTTGTCATGTTCTCTAGCCCTGGCCCGTCACCCGCTTCTGACCTCTGTCTTTGCAATACCTGTGTATGGAGTGGCTCGGACAAGTGCCTTCTGCTGTGTCCCTACTGCATGGCTGCCCCCTCTGCCCACTCCAGGGACAGGTGACATTCTCCCTTTGAGGCTCTGGAACCTTCCTGCCATCATGAAAGGCACCTGACCCCAATCCTGTATCTCTTCCCACTGTCTGGGACCACGCAAGTGCACATAGCCACTGGAGCCTGGAGCCCACACTGGACCTGCTGCCCGAGCTCCAGTTGGAGCTCCCAGGGCTCCTGCTGGCCTTCCCAGGGCGGGCTGGGTGTGGGGCCGGGGGCGCGGTGGTGGACAGCCTGGTCTGGCTGCTGTCCTGGAGACATGCCTGCCCCCAAAATAGCCAGATTTTTAAAAATAACCCTGCCGGCTTTTGTTTGGCTTTTGCTTTAAAAGACATTTTTTTCCTTCTGCACAGAACTATGCAGCAGCGGAAAGGTCAGCCCTCGCCAAGGGGAAGGGCTATATCCAGGGATGTCAGAGGTCTGCGCCCATTCGGGTCACGCCGAGGGTGGCTGGTGTGGCCCTGGGAGCCGTGACCAGTGGGGGGCAGATGGGCGCCCTCTGCACAGACTTCCCTCCAGCATCTGTGCAGCCGGCCAGACCCTTGAGGTCCCACTGTCCAGGGCCCTGGTGTGACAGACAGATGTTGAGTGACAGGCGGCAGCCTCATCATTGGGCACATCCCAGCAGGGACAGGGCGAGAGTTCTGTGCCCCACCCCAGCGTTGCTGATCAGTGTCTTCGAGTCAATATTTGTGCAAGTGCTCTCAGCTGGGAAAAATGCGATTGTGAGGCGGGGGAGGGGGAGGACTGATCAGCCTCCTAGGGTGCAGCCTCCTGGTGCTCAGGGAAAGGCGGGGGTGGCTCTCAGGGGCCTTCCATCGGGGGCTCTGCCGCCAGCTCCCTGAGAGCGGCCTGTGTCCCTCTCCCAACTTCCTCACACAGACCCTTCCCTGTTGGGCACCTGGGCCTTGCCCCCTGGGCACCCTATGAATTGGGCCCACAGGGTTGCTGGGCCCAAGGTGTGGGGCTGGGTGTCGGGTCTGTCTGGAGAGGCTGAGCCTCCCGCCTCCGGCCAGGCAGAGCCATCCTTCTGATCCCCACCTACAGGGAAGTGGGAGATGACCTCAGAGCCTGGCAACGGATGAATAGGCCTGCGTCCCCCCCACCCTGGGAAGGCTCTTGGCTCCCACTGGACAGTCCCTGCAGTGCCAAGCCTTCTGGGAAGGCAGGACTTGGACTTGCTGTGTCTTGGTGTCCTGGGACCTTGACCCTCACCTGGAGTCTGGGCAGTGGGTGCCCTCCCAGGGCTGGAGCCACGAGGGGTCTGTGGTCCCTCCATGGGAGACACCACAGTGGCCTCAGGGACACTTGGGCTATGGTGGAGGTGGGATGACTGACTGTGGGCCTTGTGCAGCCCTGGGGGAGACCCCATGCCTCATGAGGGCCCTGCAGGGTGTGGTGGGTGACCCTGGGGCATGATGTCACCCCCAGAGGACCGGTGGGCAGCTCAGAGCCCAACTGGGGAAGGGGAGGGACTGGTCCTGCCCTTCCACCCGAGGACTCTGTGGACCCTGCAGGCCTGGGGTGAGGTGTGAGTCCCAGGTGCCACTGGGCAGGTGGCTGCCCCTGTGTGTTCACAGCCTCAACTCTGCTCTTCATCTGGGCCTTCTCCTCCAGGATGTGGGGGGGTTGTCCCCACCACCCTACCTGGTCTCCTTGAAGCCCAGACACTCAGCTTCAGACTGTTGGGGAGGGCCTTCCCCCTTTGTTTTCCCTTCTCCAGCAGGGAGGGGGCTGGAGGGGAGATGGGAAGGGGAGAGGAGGTGAGGGAGGGGGCAGAGGGGAGCTGGGGAGGGGATGGAAGGGAGGTGAGGGAGGGGTGGAGGGGAGATGGGGAGGGGTGGGAGGGGAGATGGGGAGGGGTGGGAGGGGAGATAAGGGAGGGAGTGGGGGAGATTGGGAGGGGTGAGAGAGATGGGGAAGAGTTGGGAGAGATGGGGGTGGAGGGGGTGGGAGGAGAGATGAAGGGAGGGTTGGAGGGGGGATGGGGGAGATGGGAGAGGGGTGGGGGGAAGATGGGGGAGGGGTAGAGAGGAGGTGAGGAGGGCAGAGGGGAGATGGGCGGAGAGTGAGAGGGGAGGGAAAGAGGGTAGGGAGTGGGGCTTGCCCTCCCACAGAGCCCTGGGCTTGAGCCCTCCCTCCATCCCA
This sequence comes from Cephalopachus bancanus, assembly GCA_027257055.1. Lineage (NCBI taxonomy): Eukaryota > Metazoa > Chordata > Mammalia > Primates > Tarsiidae > Cephalopachus > Cephalopachus bancanus. The sequence goes on from JAPVLO010000007.1 coordinate 4,474,537, forward strand.
GCCCTCATGTAGGGAACTCTGGAGCTGGCCACCCTGGGGATGTGGAGGTGGGGCACTTGCACTGATACTTGAGGCTACCTGCTGGGCAGAGGGAGTCCAAACCCTGACACACATGGCACAGGAAGTCCAAACCCTGACACACATGTGCACACACAGGTGTGAAGAGGAACCCTGCCAAGCACCGCCCTCCTGGGGGTCTCAAGACCCCTCCTGCTCCATGGTGCAGCCTCTTGCCATAGAGAACGTGGGCTATTTTTAGGGACCTGAGACCTTTCTGGAGGGGTCTGTGGCCTGGGGACACTGGCCTCCCGCCCCACAGGGACCAGCTCCTGTGACGGGTGAGGGAAGGCACCTGGTACTAGATGCCTCCTGGCATGTCAGGACCGAGGGCGGATAGACAGGCTATAGTCAGGGAGGGCCTCTCTGGGAAGCATCAAAAGCGCCCTGTAAGGGCCAAGCTGGGCATAGGTGCATGGGGACACCCAGGATGCTGTTCTCCGGCCAGAAAGATGAGAAATAAGGCTGTCCTTCCTTCAGGTAGATTGGGAAGAAACACAGGACAAAGCAGGGCTTTGGGGGGCCCAGGTGCCCCTGGAGAACAGGTCCTTGGGGGCCATCCTGACATGCCAGGGCCACCACGAAGCTACAACCCCTGGCTCCTGGGCTAGTGGGGTCTGCCCAGCTGAACTGAGTTCTGGGAAGGCCCATTTTCCAGGCTGAGTCCCCCATGGGGTCCCCAGGATGACAGGGCTGGGCCCCAGGATGCTCCATGTTGCCGGGGCCCAGAGGGCCTCAGTGGCTGTGGGTTGTTTGCCAGGTGAAGGGCATCATTCCTGAGGCAGATGGCCAGTGTGAGGCTGGACAGGGACCCCATTCCATGGGGGTTGACCCATCCGATGTGCCAAGAGGCTGTATTCACCTTGTGGGCACTTTCTAGCCACCTGGCCTGGCTGGGCATCAGGACTTAGGGGACCTTGGGATGTACTGTCCCCACCTTGGCCTGACCCACTGCCTGGAACTCACAGGATTCATTCCCAGTGTGCCACTTGCAGTACCCCCAGGCTGCGGAGCTCCCTGGGGAGGATAGGGGAGAAGATGGTGGGTGTGGTCTCAGGTCAGGTGTGAGCCCTTCTGAGAGGGCTGGTTCTTGTTTGTTCATCTCTATCCCCAGTGCAGGCCCTGTTCCCTGGGCATGCCTGCCCCTCACAGGCAAGCCCACAGGTGCCCCTTGTGAGACAAAGGTACCAGTGTCACCTGCTGGGACCCTCACTTGAGCCCTGGACAGCACGAGGGCTGGACGCTCTGACAGTGTGGTTCCCGCAGGTCTTCCATGTGGCTTACGTGCTCATCAAGTTTGCCAACTCCCCTCGGCCAGATCTCTGGGTGCTGGAGCGGTCCACGGACTTTGGCCACACTTACCGGCCTTGGCAGTTCTTTGCCTGTGAGTCTCAGCGGGCACCATGGGGCCTGGGGGCATCCCTGGGCAGGGTAGCCATGGCCACACTTTCTCAAGGTGTTGGGATGCCAGGTCCTGCCCTCTCGCCCAGCTCCCGCCTGGCCAGGGCTGTCAACTCAAGGACCCGAGGGCAAATGGCTCACGTCCCAGACGTCGGGCACAGCTGGGTCCAGGGGCTCATGGCGCCAGGAATCTCCAGTGCCATCTCTTGGCTCTGTCTGACAGCTTCATGCTCAGGCAGCTCCCTGTGGTGACAAAGGGACCCTGGCAGCTCCTGGCTCACTTCCTGCCAGCTTAGCCGCCCATGTCAGTAGTGCTGGAGTCCTGGCACCCAGGCACTGGCCGTCCTTGGCCACCTGCCACCTAACCAGTTGTGTTGGCGGGAAGGGGTGCACCTCCCTGACAGGGTGGCCTGGTCATGTGTTGCCTCAGACTTCCTGGCCCAAACGTGGGGGGCAGTCTCCAAGGAAAGAGTAAGGGTGGTAATGAGGGGGCACTTGTTCTCCAAACATCTTCCAGGAAGTGGGGGCAGAGGGTGAGCTAGTACCATGTGCACAGCCCCACATTGCCGTGGATCTGAGGTCTTCTTTACTGGTCCTGCTGGCCAGTGGAGGCCTTGGCGGCATGGCCTGGCCCCCACCTTGGGCCTGTCACTGGCCCAGGTTGCATGGCCTTTCCTGGCAGCTATAGCATCCTTCTGCCCCACCCAACTCCCTTCAGCCTCCAAGAGGGACTGCCTAGAGCGGTTCGGGCCGCGGACGCTGGAGCGCATCACGCGGGATGATGCCGCCATCTGCACCACCGAGTACTCACGCATCGTGCCCCTGGAGAATGGCGAGGTGGGGCCTGCCCATGTGAGGGGGGTGGGTGAGGCTGGTGGCCACCCTGGCCTCACCGCCCGTGTGTCTGCAGATCGTGGTGTCCCTGGTGAACGGGCGCCCAGGAGCCATGAACTTTTCCTACTCGCCACTGCTGCGTGACTTCACCAAGGCCACCAACATCCGCCTGCGCTTTCTGCGCACCAACACGCTGCTGGGCCACCTCATGGGCAAGGCGCTGCGGGACCCCACCGTCACCCGCCGGGTGAGCATACCCGTTGGGCTCAGTGTGGGGGGTGAGATGAGGGGTGGGAGGAGCCTCCCACTGGGGGTACTGGGTGGGTGGGCCTGGCATACTCACAGAGCAGTGGGTGCAGTATTATTACAGCATCAAGGACATCAGCATTGGCGGCCGCTGTGTCTGCCATGGCCACGCAGATGTCTGTGATGCCAAGGACCCCACGGACCCCTTTAGGTAAGACCCCTTCCGGTGAGGCCCCTTCTGGTGAGGCCTAGGGCTCCCCGCCTTTCCTCATCACCCTTGCTTTTCCTGGGGTTAGGAGACCTGCCTGCCATGCCCTTGCTCCCTGTGTGGCCTGCACTGACTGCGACCCCATGTGCCTCAGTTTCCCTATATGTGCAGTGAGGTGGTGGGCAGTGCCTGGTGAGCCTCCCTGAGGTGCTGCTGGCAGATGTGGGCTCTTGTCCCGTCCTCGAGCCAGCTGCCCCCACATTGCAGCAGACACCTGGGTCCTGTGGGGTAATGGACAATGGGGATAACCAACCCTAGACTTCATCTGCATCCCTGGATGGACAGGAGCCTGCCCCTGGTTGAGGCAGCCGTCACTCACTATAGGGGTGCCCGCCCAGCCCCCCAAGCCTTCAGGACACAAAAGACATCCTCCCTACTGCCCCCAGCCTCTGCCCAACCAAGGACAGGGACCAAGGCCTGAACAGGAGTGGCTGATACCCCCATCTGATGTGTCCTGCGCTCATGCAGTGGGGGGGCAGCGGGGGAATCCAAGGGCACTGACCGCCTGCCACAGTGGTTCCACCTCCTGGGAGTCCAGCACGGCAAGGGCAGTGGCCCTGGCCCTCCATGTGCATGTTCTTGAACCCACCCAGAGTCACCAGTAGGGTGGGGCCCAGGAATCTGTGTCGCCATCAGACTGCCATCTGATGTTTGTACCTAAGGCTCCAGGCACCCAGTGAGCCTCATCTGAGTCACAGCAGAAGCCTGGCACTGGCCCAGCTTACAGCACAGGCATATCGGCCCTCCCTCCCTCTCTCGGTTCCTCCAGTCGACAGCTATGTGCTGAGCTCCCAACATGGGCTAGGCTCTGTTCCCAGTACCAGGTCACAGGGCAGGACCCCAGCACAGTCTTGGCATCTGTTCTGGGGGAGGCAGCCAGGAGACATGCAACCCAGTGCCCGGCACGACGTTCCCATGAGGCTTTAGCCCTGGAGGGTGGCAGAGCAGGTGCTAGGCATGACAGAAGGTAGGATAGGATGGGAGCCCATGACCCATACACACAAGCACCCTGGCAGGGAGCAGGCAGGCTCACCCACCCCTGCCTTCTGCAGGGTCTCAGTACCCTGTCCACACCCCCTGTTTACAGGGGAGACAGAGAAGCCCTGATAAGATGGACGCTTACCCTGTCCTCAGGGTCTGTGCTAAACAGAGCTGTGAGTCAGACCCTTCCCACATGGCTAATGGGTCTGACGGAGGGTCACTGTCTCCTGAGCCAGGGACTTGGGCTGCCTCCCAGGAGTCCAACTCTGGGGACTCTCCTGGGCACGGGTCCCTGCCAGTGCAGCCTCAGACTGCTGAGCCCCACACAGCCCAACTGTCCTGGGAGATTGAGTGCCATGTGACAGCACAGCTCAAGATGGCAGGGGCAGTGTCTGTCACTTCCACATTGGCCTATGAGGATAGGAAAGCCCTAGGGCCCAGGAGTGGGGCCTGCCCCCACCCTCTGTATGGGCGGTGCCACAACCCACTCACTCACCTGGGCGGAGACTGAGCTCTGCCCACACTGCAGGGTGTGAGTGTGAAGGCAGGCATCTTTCCCAGAACCACAGGCACCAGCAAAATCCCCGTAACCAACACTCCGCTGCTCACCAGTCCTAAGACATCAGCCCGCTCCTATTCAGCCTCCTTTGTCCCTGACTTGGAAGTTCCACCTTGTGTCTCGCTTGGGGTTAGTCTTAGCATCCTCTTTAGGTTCTGTGTGTTGTCAAGGTGGTTCTTCCTCTTTACAGGCATGCTTGACTCAACCACAGCGAGACTTAGTGGGCTGTCCTACCTTCCAGGATGACATAAGGGCTCAAGGACATTAACTCTGTCACCCGGGCTGGAGTCCAGTAGGGCCATCATAGATCACTGCAGCCTTCACCTCCTGGATTCAGGCATTCCTGCCACCTCAGTCTCCTGAGTAGATGGGACTACAGGTGCACACCACCGTGCCCAGCTAGTTATTTTTTTATTTTTTGTTGAGACGAGGTCTCGCTGTGTTTGTCATCCAGGCTGGTCTTAAACTTCAGGCCTCTAGCGATCCTCCTGTTTCAGCCTCCCAAAGTGCTGGGATTGTAGGTGTGAGCCACCATGCCCAGCCCTAAGAACACTAATTCTTGTTCCCATGTTATTTCTGCCAGTAGTTTTGTTCCATCCCCAGTTTCCCTAGAGCTACCTTCTTTTTTTTTTTTTTTTTTTTTTTTTTTTGAGTTGGAGTCTTACTCTGTCACCCAGACTGGAGTGCAGTGGCCGCTCCCGGCCACCGCAGCCTCCACCTGCTAGACTATGGCGATCCTTCTGCCTCAGCCTTCCAAGTAGCCGGAATTACAGGCATGCGCTACCACACCCGGCTGATTTTTTGATTTATTGTAGAGATGAGGTCTTGCTGCCCAGGTGGGTCTCAAACCCACGGGCTCAGGCAATCCACTCACCTCAGCCTCCCAAAGGCGCGGGATTACAGGCTGAGCCACCGAGCCCGGCTTAGAGCTACCTTCTTACTTTCTGGGTCTTTGTTCTCCATAGTCCCTTGCCTCTCATTTTGTCCCTCGTGTTTTGTTCTGTAGTGCGTTCTTTAGTTGCTCTATTCTGTAACAATCTCTCAGTAATTGTCTGAAAATGGCTGTTTAGCCCTCAGCCTTGAATGATCGTTTTGCAGACCATGGAATTCTTGGTTGGCGACTGTGTCTCTCCACACGTTCGAGACTTACTTTACAGTCCTCTGGCATCCTGGGGCTCGAGAGAGTCCACTGTCCCCACAGTTGTTGACTGTCTGTGGGCTGTCTTCCTCTTCTGGGTGTTCTTATGATCTCTTTGCCATCGGTGTTCTGCAGATTTATTCTGATGTGTTGAGGATCAGGCTTATTTTTTGCTGCTCGAGACTCATGCTTTTGAAATCAGATGTGTCTTTGTTAATTCAAGACCGTTCTTGGCGCTCTCTCTCCCTCTGACTGTCGGCTTCCCCCCTTCTGCCTCCTCTTTCCTAGAATTCCCATTAGGCACAGGCAGAGACCCCTCCAGTCTCCTTGTTTCTCCTACTTTCTGTCTCTTTGTCTTTTGAGCTGTCTTCAGGTTGGTTTCCTCAGCACCACCTCCACTTTACTAAGTCTGTCTTCTGCTGTGTCTACTCTGCTATTTAGCCCATTCATTGAGTCTTTAATTTCATAATACCTTTTTTTTTTTGAGTTGGAGTCTCACTCCGTCACCTCGACTGGAGTACAGTGACATGCTCCTGGCCAGCGCAGCCTCGACCTGCTGGGCTCTGGTGATCCTTCCGCCTCAGCCTTCCAAGTAGCCGGAACTACAGGCATGCGCTATCACACCCGGCTCATTTTTGATTTATTATAGAGACAAGGTCTTGCCAAGTTGCCTGGGCAGGTCTCGAACATACAGGCTCAGGCAATCCACTCATCTCGGCCTCCCAAAGCGCTGGGATTACAGGCTGAGCCACCGAGCCCGGCCATAATACCATTTTTATATCTAGAAGTTCTGATTGGTTCTTTTTCACATCTTTCTATTTTTCATAGCATTGTTTTTTACTATGTTTTAGGTTCCTTTGTTTACAGTTGTTTTATTTTTTATTTTTTTGAGTTGGAGTCTCACTCTGTCCCCAGACTGGAGTACAGTGGCCGCTTCTGGCCACTGCAGCCTCAACCTGCTGGGCTCCGGCAATCCTTCCGCCTCAGCCTTCCAAGTAGCTGGAACTACATGCACTGTTTACAGTTGTTTTAAACGTTCTTTTACAATTTCTGCTAGGTTGCTACATTGAGGTTCTGGGGTCTGATCCTGCAGTTTGTTGTGTCTGCTTGCCCCATTGTGTTGTTTCATTGTAAGGTCTTAGTGAAGTTTTAATCTCTGTGCTTCCCATGTGCCCTGGCTTGGGAAGAATCCCTCCAGGGTGGTTTTATGAGAGCTTTTGCTGAGCGCTGCAGGGTGTCACCAGCATTGCACCACTTTTCATATTGGATTTTTGGTTTGGGGTACCCTAACCATGCAAATTTTTGAAAAACGAAACGCTAGTTCAGCTCTTGGTTGTAGAGCCTCAGAGCTGGGGTCAAGACACAGCGACTTCCTTGTTGATGACCTGTGTAGCCACTTGATTTCCTAGTTCCTCTTCCATGAAGGCTGTGACCCTTCCAGATGTTTCTGTATTCTGAAAGGAAGGAGTTTTGACTTCCAAGGCCTTACAGATTCCCGTGGGAGATGGGCCTAGAGCTGAGTGATTGGAGGCTCTGGGTCTTCAGTCTTCACGGACTGGCTTCTGGGGTCCTGCTCAGGAAATGCTGCAGCCTGGGGATGGGGTTGACTCCTGCCCCTCCCTGGCTGAGTCTTGTGCTGGGGGTGGGACTCTGGCCCAGGTGTACCGATTAATTCTGCGTGGGAGGTTGGGAATCTGGCCCAGGTGTCCTGGTTAATTCTGAGTGGGAGGTGAGAGGCTCCAGCCTGAGTGTCCTGGTTAATTCCAAGTGGGAGGTAGGGGCTCTGGCCTGGGTGTCCTGGTTAATTCTGAGTGGGAGGTAGGGGGCTCTGACCTGGGTGTCCTGTTAATTCTGAATGGGAGATAGGAGACTCTGACCTGTGTGTCCTGGTTAATTTCGAGTGGGAAGTGGAGGCTCTGGCCCAGATATCCTAGTTAAGTCTGAGTGAGAGGTGGGAGCTCTGATCTGGGTATCCTGGTTAATTCTGAGTATGAGGTTGAGGCTGTGGCCTGAGTGTCCTCGTTAATTCTGAGCAGGAAGTGCGGACTCTGGCCTGGGTGTCCTGGTTAATTCTGAGCAGGAGGTGGAGTTTCTGGCCTGTGTGTCCTGGTTAATTCTGAGTGGGAGGTGAGGGCTTTGGCTCTGGTGTCCTGGTTAATTCTGAGTGGGAGGTGGTGGCTTTGGTCTGGGTGTCCTGGCTAATTCTGTGTAGGTAGATGACTCCAACCTCGGGCCTCATCTCTGACCAGCTGTCCCCTGCCCACAGCAGGCAGGATCCCAGCTCCTGACTTGGTATCTAGCTCTTGACTTGGTATCTGCCCTCTGGGAGAGGAAGCAGTTCTTGGCCACTCTCCCTGGGGACATGTCCTAGATGTGCAGGGTCTTGGCTGAGCATAGGGCTGTCCCCTAAGTGAGATCTGGGTCTTGGGGTACAGCTGTACCCCTTTTCCTTGGAGATGGATCTGGGGCCCCTAGGCTCGGGTTTGGTCCTGGCCATGGGGGGAAGGGCATAGCTTGATCCCTAGGGACCCGGGCTCCAGGCTGACCTGCAGGCAAGGGTCACCTGCATTGGCCACTGAGTGCCCTGTCCTAGGCCCTGCCTTTCCTCACCCTCCACAAGGGCCCTAGCAGTACCTGTCACATGAGACTCTGCTCCTCTGCTTCCTCTCACCCTGTGTCCATTCCCTGAGGATGGGGTTTGTGCCAGAGCCACTGGGACAGGGGCCCACGGGGTCTGGGCCAGCACTTGCTGCCTGACAGCCAAGGAAGCCAAGGGCAGACAGCCTGCTCACACAGCAGGCCCTTGGGGTAGGGCCAAAGACCTGCCACCTGCCTCCAGGTGGGCCTAAGCCCCTCCCGCTGCCTGTCCCCCCAGGCTGCAGTGTGCCTGTCAGCACAACACTTGCGGGGGCTCCTGCGACCACTGCTGTCCCGGCTTCAACCAGCGACCGTGGAAGCCAGCGACTGCTGACAGCGCCAACGAGTGCCAGTGTGAGTGACCCTGCACACGCACGTGCTGTTGGCAGCCGTGGCTCCTAGGAGAGCCCAGGGAGGCTGTGCTGACATTTGAGCCCCTTCCTTCCAGCCTGTAACTGCCACGGCCATGCCACCAACTGCTACTACGACCCTGAGGTGGACCAGCGCCATGCCAGCCAGAACCAGGACGGCGCTTATCAGGGTGGAGGTGTCTGCGTCGACTGCCAGGTGGGCTGACACGAGGGCCAGGGGTGGGGATGGTGCCCATGAAGGCGGGGCCGTTGCTGGACTCAGCAGCCCCTGCCGCCCCCAGCATCACACCATCGGCATCAACTGTGAGCACTGCCTACCTGGCTTCTATCGCTCTCCAGACCACCCTCTCAACTCACCCCACACCTGTCGCCGTGAGTGGGCTTGGTGGGTGGGGTGTGCTGAGCTCAGGGTCTCCCCAAAAGGGGTATCCCTGGATCTTTGGGCCAGCACTGGGGGTATCCTGAGTTTCAGGCCTGCCCAGGAAGGCACCTCCCAGGCCTCTGGGTGGGGGTTGGGCCCCGACATTGCCCTGGGAAGCCTGTATGTAGCCCACATCCCCACTGCAGACCGGGGAGGCAGAGACCACCCCATCCAGGGACCTGATCACTCCAGGCTCACTTGGTCCCCCACCCCCGCCCAGGCTGCAACTGTGAGTCAGACTTCACTGATGGGACCTGTGAGGACCTGACAGGCCGCTGCCACTGCCGGCCCGGCTTTGTGGGGGAGCAGTGCGACACGTGTGCTGAGGGCTACACAGGCTTCCCGCACTGCTACCGTGAGTGTGACCCGCGGGACCCCAGGGAGCCTGTGGGGTGGGGGTCCCAGCTGACCCTGCCTTCTGCCCACACCTCCTGTTGTGCGGGTAGACTGAGGGTGGGGGGTGTGGGAATGCTGAGCAGACCTGGCCGACATGTGGCATCTCTCCCTCGCAGCGGTGCCCCCATTCTCCCCCAATGACACTGGGGAACAGGTGCTGCCAGCTGGACAGATTGTGAGTAAGTGTCCCTGAGGCCCTGGTACTGCCCTGGGGCCACCACTGGGGCAGGAAGGGGCCAGGGCAGCTCCATGGTATGGCCCTGCGAAAAGGGGGGATTTTCATTTTGATCTATCTTTGGTTTATTTCTCTTTATGCAATTCATGCATGTTCACACTACTTAAAAACATGGATAAGCATAAGTCACCAGGCTGTACCACCTCTCCACACTGTCTGACCCTTCCTGGGCCTGACCACTCCACTTTTGCAGACATGCCTGCTCTGTGGCTGTGTCCTGCACCCCCGCAACCCTGTGCCCATGGGGCTGCCTTATCTGTGTCATAGGAACAGATATGTCATCTGTTTAGCTAACGCCCAGTTGTTGGAAATTTAGGTTCTTTCCCTTAAAAAAAATAATGCTGTCATACACATCTATGCAGCTAAAACATTGTGTGAGGTCTTGTTCCTGTACCGGTTTCCTGGAAGGTTCTGGGTTGCTGGACATGTGTGTTTGGGGGCATTTTCGCTCGTAAGTTGCTGAATTGTTCCCTTAAGATGAAAGTCCACCAGCATCCGACTGGCTTTGGCATGCCTGCTGACCAAATCGGTGCCCTTGCTACACTGTAGTGTCTGTTATTGTCAGCCTGTTGGCAGAAAATACTCTCCTCGATTCAGAGAGACGTTTCTTTTCAAAGATTCTGGAATCGGGCCATGTCTTCTGTCTGTGGTGTGTCATGGTATAGTTGGCAATGTTTTTCCCTTTAATGGCAGGACTTGTAGAGTGGTTTGTTTTACAGAGGATGGGGTTTAGATGGTATTGGTATCACGTTGCCATTAGTTGCACTTGGACTGCTTGGTAAGGCTGAATCTTTCTGACCCTTCCGTTGCTTTCTTATAGGCACAGCCTATAAGAAGGAACCATCTGGTTCCTTCTGGTAGTACTTGCCTTTCTACTTACTAGAATGGCTCTAGCTGTATTAACAGTGTTATCTGTTTCTTTTTTTTTTTTTTGAGTCAGAGTCTCACTCTGTTGCTCAGGCTGGAGTGCAGTGGTATGCTCACGGCTACCCCAGTATCAACCTGCTAGGCTCCGGCGATCCTTCCGCCTCAGCCTTCTAAGTAGCCGGAACTACAGGCGCGTGCTAATTTTTGATTTATTGAAGAGACAAGGTCTCGCCAAGTTGCCCAGGTGGGTCTCGAAACCGCAGGCTCAGGCAATCCTCTCGCCTCGGCCTCCCAAAATGCTGGGATTACAGGCTGAGCCACTGAGCCTGGCCTGTTATCTGTTTCTTAAAGGTCATGTGTTTCCTGCCATTGGGTCATCTGCCCCTTATTTTGGGGGCTTCTTGTGTGCCGAGGTTTGAATCCATGTGTGTGTCTGCCTGTGCTGTTATCCTTGGTCTCTGACCTGGCCATGCTCAGACCATGCTCCCCCACCCACGGATTTCATTTGCTGGTTCTTCGATGGTTTTGTTTTATGTTGAAATGTTTAGTTTTTCCATTAATAGTGTAAACCAGGGGTCAGCATATGTAGTCTGAAAAGGCCCAGACAGTCAGTGTTTTAGACTTTGTGGAAACCATTCCAGTTTCCATTCCAGGTTATAGATGGGAAAGTCGCCATGGAACACATGTCTGTGAGTGTTGGCTGGGTTCCAGTAAAACTATTTATTAAAGCAGGCGAGGAGCCCTTGGGCTGTGGTGTGCCAATCCCTAGTATCAACTACTGATGATTTCCTCTTTGCACGTGATAATGACCTGTGGTTGTACAGTGTTTTGCTTTTAATTTGTTCTTCTTTTTTTTTTTTTGAGTTAGAGTCTCACTCTGTTGCCCAGGCTGGAGTGCAGTGGCATGCTCACAGCCACCGCAGCCTTCACCTGCTGGGCTCAGGCAATCCTTCCTCCTCAGCCTTCCAAATAGCTAGAACTACAGGCACGTGCTACCATGCCCAGCTAATTTTTTGATTTATTGTAGAGACGAGGTCTCACCATGTTGCCCAGGCTGGTCTCGAACCCATGGACTCAGGCAATCCTCTCACTTCGGCCTCCCAAAGTGCTGGGATTATAGGTTTGAGCCACCACACCCAACCTTGTTCTTTTTTTTGAGTCAGAGTCTCACTCAGTCACCCAGGCTGGAGTGCAGTGGGCACACTCTCCACCACCACAGCATCGACCTACTGGACTCAGACGATCCTTCCACTTCATCTTTCCAAGTAGCTGGATCTACAGGCACACACACCACCATACCCGGCTAATTTTTTCGTTTATTGTTGAGACGAGGTCTTGCCAAGTTGCCCAGGCTGGTCTTGAACCTGTGGGCTCAGACAGTCCTCTTGTCTCCACCTCCCAAAGTGCTGGGATTACAGGCATGAGAATTTATTCATTTTATAAAGAATTTTATCAGTATCTTTACTAATGTGCACCCAGCATTGCACATAATATTTTCTTGTGTCTATATTCCTAAGGGAGACAAGGTGACAGCTTTCCTGTTTTGGTATTATAAAATACTTGGGAAATGAACTCTACTTATCTGTATCCCAGACCACTTTAAAAGTCACAGGAGCCTGGGTGCAGTGGTTCATGCCTGTAATCCTAGCACTTGGGGAGGCAGAGATGGGAAGATCATTTGAGGCCAGGAATTTGAGACTTGCCTGGGTACATAGTAAGATCCCACCTCTACAAAATAAAAGATTTTAAAAAACCAGAGGAATTTGGCCAGGTACATCACATGCATGTCATCACACCTGGCTAGTTTTGATTTGGCCGGAAGCGTGCCACTGCACTCCCGTCTGGGCAACAGAGTGAGACTCCAACTCAAAAAAAAAAAGTTTAATATAACTTATTTATAAAACCATCTGATACTGATACCTGTTGTTCAACAGAGATCTTAGATTAAGGATTTATATTCTTCTATGGTGATTGTGTTTATAAAGTTGTTTTTTTTTCCATATTCTAAGTCACTTTTGGACTTTTTTTTTTTTTTGGTCTAGTCACTCTGTCCCTAGGCTGGAGTGCAGTGATATACTCACGGCCACCGCATTCTCAACCTTCTGGGTTCAGGTGATCCTTCTGCCTCAACCTTCCAAGTAGCTGGAACTATTGGCACATACCACCTCACCCAGCTAATTTTTTTATTTATTGTGGAGACAACGTCTCGCCAAGTTGTCCAGGCTGGTCTCAAACCCCTGGACTCAGGCAGTTCTCTCAGCTTGGCCTCCCAGAGTGCTGGGATTACAGAAGTTATTTTATTTTTATTTATGCTTCAGTTTTTAAATGGCGTAAGCCTGTTGTAATTTTTAAGTTTTCTCTCATTTCTATTATTGATTTATATGTTCTTTTTTTGGTTGATCAGACCTAATAGAGGTTTGTTGAATTTATCAGTGTTTTCTTTTTTTCTTTTTAAGTCAGAGTCTCACTCTGTCACCCAGGCTGGAGTGCAGTGGCATGCTCACAGCCACTGCAGCCTCAACCTGCTGGGCTCAGGCGATCCTTCCACCTCAGCCTTCCAAGTAGCTGGAACTACAGGCATGCGCCACCATGCCCAGCTAATTTTTGGATTTATTGTAGAGATGAGGTCTCACTAAGTTGCCCAGGCTGGTCTCGAACCCGTGGGCTTAGGCAGTGCTCTCACGTTGGCCTCCCAAAGTGTTGGGATTATAGGCATGAGTCACTGGGCCCGGCCTATTGGTGTTTTCAAAGTACAGCTAAGGTTCTGTTGATACAGCCTGCTGGGGTTTTTCTTTCTTTAGTTTGGGGAGAGATTTCGCTTTCTAAGATAGTATATTTTGAAATAAGATCTTTATTTTATCCATTTTCTTTGATTTATCATTATTTTATAGTTTTTAAAATTATTTGATATTTTTATCCTCTTTTATCAGCAAAGATTTAAAGCAGTGGTTCTCAGCCAGGGGCAATTTTGATCTACAGAAAATGTTTGGCAATGTCTGGAGACTAAACGTTGTTACAGTTGGTGGATGTAGCTGTCATCTAGAGATCAGTATGCTGCCACCATCCTACAGCACACAGGAGAGCCCCTATCCTACCACACAGGAAGGAGTTAGCCAGCCTGGAATGTTGGCACTGAGGCTGGGAAACCATGCTTAAAGCTATATATTTTCCTCAGAGTATAGCTATGACTAGGCATGTCCTGCAGGGTTTGAGATGTCATGTTCTCATTACTGCTTTTTGTACGTACTCTCTATACTTTGGGTTTTCCTTTCTGTCTGGCCTGTGCCTCATCATTCCAGGTGGTGAGGCTCCCCTTCTGGCCTTTTTTGTGGCAGTCCCGTTCTCGTTCTGCTGCCTTGTGATCAGGTTTGGCAGACCGATGGTGCCTGCCTTTTGTCTTCGGGGTTTCAGATTTCCTTTGCTTCTGTCCTAGAATGCAACCACTTCAGACTATTCCGTGCACACTTGATAGGAGCATGTGTTCCTGTTGAGCACTGGGCTCGGTTTTAAAGCAGGCTTGTCCAGCTTTCTGTTTAAGTCTCCTGTGTCCTTGTTTAACTCTCATCTCTGAGGCATCCCATTCTAGGAGCGTGTCAGCCTTTCTCTCTGTGACCGCAGCATCACCACGTTCTCCTTGCAGCCTTGACGGGGTTGTCTTCGTGCACCTCAAGACCACATCCATCTTGCTCCTCGTGGCTTGTGTTTATGGCGCCTCCTGGGCACGACATCTGCATTCTCAGTGTAGGGCATCCCTTGGTCTCCATGAATGCTGTGGCTTGCGTCCTCACCCACTCTCTCTGCGATGGCACCTGCCCCTTCCTGTGACACAGCTCTCAGTGTCCCTTCTGTCTGAGTCCTGGGTTCAAGACACGTCTTCTCTCTCTCCAGCTGTGGCTGGAATTTCCTCCTGGTCAGGCTGCTGGCATGGGTTTCATCTTGTACAAGGAGACTCAGCCTGGTACCTCAGCGGGCCTTATGGCTACTGGTCAACGCATGGCCCTGCCCTTATTGTGTGGCTTCTCCTTCCTGCTGAAATGTGTCCTGACTCTTGTAGCTTGAGCAACAAGATAGGTTTGGGTTTTGGTCTGTTAATTTGTGACTGCAATTGGACTTCCCTCCCCAGGTTTGCAGGTTCTCTTTTCTGTGTTTTGGTTCTTTTTTATTTAGTGGTAGAGTCTCGCTCTGTCACCCAGGCTGGAGTGCAGGGGCATGATCATAACTCACCATAGTCTGGACCTCCTGGGCTCAAGAAGTCCTCCTGCCTCTGCCTCCCTCTACAGGCATGTGCTACCACGCCCAGCTAATTATTTAATTTTTTGTAGCGAGGGGTCTCAAACACCTGACCTGAAGTGATCTCCCTGCCACAGCCTTCCAAGTAGCCAGGCTTACAGGCACACACCCCTCACGTTCTTTAATTTTTTTTTTTTTTTTGAGTTGGAGTCTCGCTGTGTCACCCAGACTGGAGTGCAGTGGCCGCTCCCGGCCACCGCAGCCTCGACCTGCTGGGCTCCAGCGATCCTTCCGCCTCAGCTTTCCAATTAGCCGGAATTACAGGCATGCACTACCACCCCCGGCTGATTTTTTGATTAATTGTGGAGATGAAGTCTCGCTGCCCAGGCGGGTCTCGAACCCGCGGGCTCAGGCAATCCACTCACCTCAGCCTCCCAAAGGCGTGGGATTACAGGCTGAGCCACCGAGCCCGGCTCATTCTTTAATTTTTGATGAATTTTGAACCTTTATTTCTATCAGTAACAAAAATTAAATATTGCTCACAGTCCTCCTTACACACATGTGTAGGACATTCAACCTACTTAATCCTTCTCCCAGACTCCTGGGATTGTTTATAAGAGAACCGGCTTTTTTTTTTTTCTTGGTCTAGTCTCACTCTGTCACCCAGATGTGTTAGTAGCACTCTCACGGTCACCACAGCCTTGGCCTGCTGGACTCAGATTATCTTTCTGCTTCAGCCTTCCAAGTAGCTGGAACCACAGGTGTGCACCACCACACCTGGCTAATTTTTTGATTTATTGTAGAGATGGACTGGTCTCAAACCCCTGGGTTCAGGCAGTCTTCTCACCTCTGCCTCCCAAAGTACTAGGATGACAGGCATGAGCTGTTGCGCCCAGCTGGAACCAGCATTTTCTTGCTGCTTGCCATGATCTTGTTTCTGCGTTTTCCTTGTGTCGATGTTGGCAGCCTGCTTGGAACCTATGCTGTTAACTGTATTTATGGTTGGCCTGGTTTCCTGGCATGCCACACCTTTCCCAAAACACCAACTCTCCCTTTTTGGGACTTTATTCTTTTAGCCTCTAACTAGTGTGTAAAAGTGTAAGAAGACAGGTTTGTGGAAAGGGAGGCTCTTTCTGGTGGGGATGGCCGGATTCTGCGGGCATCTGAGCTCCCCGCCCCCACCCTCCAGACTGTGACTGCAGCGCCGCGGGGACCCAGGGCAACGCGTGCCGGAAGGACCCGCGACTGGGACGCTGCATGTGCAAGCCCAATTTCCAGGGTACCCACTGTGAGCTCTGCGCCCCAGGGTTCTACGGTCCAGGCTGCCAGCGTGAGTCCAGCCCCTGCCCTCCCTGCCCCACCTGCCCTGACCCCTCTGACCATGCGTGTTGGCCACCTCTCCCCACAGCCTGCCAGTGTTCCGGTCCTGGAGTGGCGGACAGCCGCTGCGACCCCAACACAGGCCAGTGCAGGTGCCGGGTGGGCTTCGAGGGGGCTGCGTGTGATCGCTGTGCCTCTGGCTACTTCCGCTTCCCTCTCTGCCAGCGTGAGTGATGCCTCTCTGGGCGGCTTGGGCAGGAGTCTATGGGCCTGGACTGCCATCATGCCCCACGCCCCCTCTGCTCCACAGTGTGTGGCTGCAGCCCTGTGGGGACCCTGTCTGAAGATTGTGATGAGACTGGCCGCTGCCCGTGCCGGCCTGGGTTTGCCGGCCCTCACTGTGACCGCTGCCACCCAGGCCACCACGGCTATCCTGACTGCCACGGTGAGCGGGAGGCCAGGGCGAGAAGGGGCCAGGCCACCTGTAAGGCACCAGGCCTGAGTCCACTGTTCCCACAGCCTGTACCTGCGACCCCCAGGGAGCCCTGGAGCAGCTCTGCGGGGTAGGTGGGGTGTGCCATTGTCGCCCAGGCTACGCAGGTGCCACTTGCCAGGAGTGCAGCCCTGGTTTCCATGGCTTCCCTGAGTGTGTCCGTAAGTGCCCGGGAGGAAGAAGAGGAGGAGGGTGGGCTCCATCCCCTCTGTTGGCTGTGGTAGGGAGAAGAAGGATGGGTGCCAAGGAGGAAGGCAGGCTCCCAGGAGGCGGAGGAGGGCAGGCTCCATCCCCACTGTGGTCTGGGGGAGGGGAGGAGGAGGGCAAGCTCCTTCCCTGTGGACTAGGGGAGGGGAGGAGGCAGGCAAGTGCCATCCCCCAAGTGCCTCACCTGCTCTTGGCCCGCAGCCTGCCACTGCTCCGCTGAGGGATCCCTCCATGTAGCCTGTGACCCCCGAAGTGGTCAGTGCACCTGCCGGCCACGTGTGACGGGGCTGCGGTGTGACATGTGCATGCCGGGAGCCTATAACTTCCCCTACTGCGAAGGTGAGAAGGCCAGGGCTGGTGTGTCAGACACATGCCAGTGTGTGTCCATGTGCTATGCACACGCTGTCTGTCTTCCTGTGATTCCCCTCCTGTGTATGTCTTGTGACTACGCCCATGTGCTCTGTGCGTGTTTGTTCATATACCCTGTATGTCCATGTGCTATATGTGTGTGCCGTATGTTTGGTCATGTACTTTGTGAGGTTTATGCATGTGTTCATGCGGTTCATTTTTTTGAGTAGGAGTCTCACTGTGTCACCTAGGCTGGAGGGCAGTGGCATGCTTCCAGCCACTGCAGCCTCAATCTGCTGGGCTCATGCAACCTTTTCACCTCAGCTTTCCAAGTAGCTGGAACTACAGGCGCATACTACCATGCTCAGCTGATTTTTTATTTATTGTAGAGACAGTCTTACCGAGTTGCCCAGGCTAGTCTTGAACCCCTGAGCTCAGGCAATCCTCTCTCCTGAGCCTCTCAAAGTGCTGGGGTGACAGGCATGAGCCATCACCATACCCCGCCTTATTTTATTTATTTATTTTTGAGTTAGGGTCTCACTGTGTTGCCCAGGCTGGAGTGCAGAGACATGCTCATGGCCACCATAGCCTCGATCTGCTGGGCTCAGGCCATCCTCCCACCTCAGCTTCCCAAGTCGCTGGAACCACAGGCACATGCCACCACGCGTGGCTAATTTTTTTGATTTATTGTAGAGACGAGGTCTCGCCAAGTTGTCCAGGCTTATCTCAAACCCCTGGGCTCAGGCAATCCTTTTGACTTGGCCTTCCAAAGTGCTGGGATTACAGGCTTGAGCCACTGTGCCTGGCCCAGGTGGTTCTTTGATGTGCATGTTTACATGTAATGGGTTAGTGTATGCATTTACATGTGTGCATGTCTGTTCACATGTGTGCATGTGCTGTATACGGAGTGTCCATAAGTGTCATGTGTGTGTATCCCATGACAGGTGCTATGTGGGGCAGCCTGGAGCAGGGAGGTGAATGTTCTCACATGATTTGTGCATGGGGGGTATGCATGCCGGCTCTCGGCTCCATGGGGCCATGGGTCCTGGCCAGGCCTGGGAAGCCCTTGGACTGTAGAGTCCTCACCGAGGACTGGCTAAGGCTTGTTCTGTCTCCCCAGCTGGCTCCTGCCACCCTGCTGGACTGGCTCCGGCCAATCCGGTCCTTCCTGAGGTGAGCCCGAGTCTGCCGGTGGTGTGGGAGGTGGATGGGGCCCAGGCCAAGCTGAGCCCAAGCCTGGTGAGACCACAGCCCGTGGCCCACTGCTTGGTGACCATGGAAACCCTGGGGCCCATTTCCCCTCAGTTGGTTATTTGGTCCCACTGTGGGTGACTGCTGAACATGGGGTGGGACAGTCAAGAGGCCTCAGCCCCCTGGACCCTTTGCCAGAGCTCCAGGGCTAAGAGTCTGTGGGGAGGAGGGACGAAGGCCTACTCTGACCCACAGTCTCATTCTCTTTCAGAAACAGGCCCCCTGTGTGTGTCGGGCTCACGTGGAGGGGCCAAGCTGTGATCGCTGCAAACCTGGGTTCTGGGGACTCAGCCCCAGCAACCCTGAGGGCTGCACCCGTAAGTCTTTCCTGGGGTCCTTTGGGGTGCCAGGAGGTCCCAGGGATTGGAGCCCAGACCCTCCTGCCCCCTCAAGGATCTCAGGCCTACTCTGCCCACCCCAGGCTGCAGTTGCGACCCCAGGGGCACGCTGGGTGGCGTTACTGAGTGCCAGCTGGTGAGTCTGAGGACCAAGGGGTAGGGGCTGTGGGGCAGGTGGGTGGGGACCCACTCCAGCCCTGTCCCTGTCCTCAGCCCCGTCCTTAGCCCCATCCCTAGCCCCATCCCTAACCGCATACCAGCCCTGTCCCAAACCACACCCCAGCCCCATCCCAGCCCCATCCCCAGCCTGTCCCAACCCTGTCCCAGTCCGGTACTAGCCCTGTCCCAGCCCTGTCCCTAACTGTGTCCCATCCCCAGCCCCCGCCCCATCCCCAGCCCATCTCACCTTTTCCCTCGGTCCTAGGGCAATGGCCAGTGCTTTTGCAAACCCCATGTGTGTGGCCAGACCTGCGCAGCATGCAAGGATGGCTTCTTCGGGCTAGATCAGGCTGATTACTTTGGCTGCCGCAGTAAGTGCTCATGACTTAGCCCTCAAGTAACATGCCGGGGAGGCTGAGGCCCAGGCACATGAGGAGGCCCAGGTGCTAGAGCGGCTCTCTGGATGCTTCTCGATGTCTGACCAACCTTGCTGGCTGGGAGGGGAGGCTGCTTCTGGCCTGACTTGTGCCCTCCTCCATGCTGCCCCCGGACAGACATCACTAGTAGATCCCAGGGCCCCCATCCAGAGAGCCCAGGCAGCCTCCAGGGATGGATAACAGTAGGCTTCTCGGCCAGCCAGGGTGGGGAGACCAGGGGCCTGTCAGGGCTGGAACAGGACCCAAGCTGGGGGCAGTAGGAGGAGCCCCAAGGCTGGACAGTCCCGAATAGCCTCTGACCTCTCTCCTCCTGGCTGCAGGCTGCCGGTGCGATGTTGGCGGTGCGCTGGGCCAGGGCTGTGAGCCAAGGACGGGCGCCTGCCGGTGCCGCCCCAATACCCAGGGCCCCACCTGCAGCGAGTGGGTACCTTGCCCTGGCTGGAGGGGGCCTTCGGGAGACAGCTGTCCTCTGGGCTTCTCCATGTCCCTCATCATGGGCCCACCAGGGTCAAACTGTCCCTGGGGATCTTGGTCAGCCCTGCAGCAATACCTACCCTTCCCAGGCAGAATGACTGGCCCTCCCCTGATGTCCCCTTCCATGCAGGCCGGCCAAGAACCACTACCTCCCTGACCTACACCATCTGCGGCTGGAGCTGGAGGAAGCATCCACACCAGAGGGCCACACCGTGCGCTTCGGCTTCAACCCCCTGGAGTTTGAGAACTTCAGCTGGAGGGGTTATGCGCAGATGGGCCCCATCCAGGTGGGTTTTGTGTCCCCCACCCTTACCAGGGCTCAGTCCAGCAGGACCAGCTGTGGCTCCTGGTGTGGCTGGCAGGGAGAGTGGGCAGTCCCCATGAGGCCAGGGACCTGGGCGGGCAGTGACTAAGGAGGGTGACCTGGCATCCCGTGACATCCCAGCCCAGGATTGTGGCCAGGCTGAACCTGACCGCCCCTGATGTCTTCTGGCTGATCTTCCGATACGTCAACCGTGGACCCACCACTGTGAGTGGGCACGTCTCCATGAGAGAGGAGGGCAAGTTTGCTGCCTGTGACAACTGTGAGTGGCCCCTTGGCTGCCCTATCCCGCCCCGCCCCACCCAGCCCAGCCCCAACAGTCTCCTCTGACCATCCTCTGCACCATGGGGGGAGGTGCAGCCTGGGCTGTCCCTGTCCCCCCATGTTCCTACTGATCCACCCAGCCCCCACCCTACTCCCCCAACCTCCCATGTTCCTGCCAATTCACTCAGCCCCTACCCCATCCCTGCCCCCACCCTGTCCCCAGCCACCTCCCTTGGCCCACACAGGCAGGGGACCCAGCTTGTCCCTGCACTGCAGGGGAGGTACAGCCTGGGGTGGCCCCTGGGCTGTTGGACAGCCTCCTGCCACTGCCTGCCCCCAGGCACAGAGCAGAGCCAGCCCGTGGCCTTCCCGCCCAGCACAGAGCCCACCTTTGTGACCGTGCCCCAGAGGGGCTTCGGGGAGCCCTTTGTGTTGAACTCCGGCACCTGGGCCCTGCTCGTGGAGGCAGAAGGGGTGCTTCTGGTGAGATGGGGACCCGGGCGGGGGGTGGGCAGGCCCCCATCAGACAGACCTGAGCAGCCACCCCTGCCCTCCACCAGGATTATGTGGTTCTGCTGCCCAGCGCATACTATGAGGCGGCCCTCCTGCAGCTGCGGGTGACTGAGGCCTGTAGCTACCGGCTGACCACTCAGCGCTTCGGAGAGAAGTGAGGGCCTGCGTCCATCATGAGACTGCCCCTGCTCTGCTGTGCCTGGGCACCCCCAGGCCAGCTCTGGGTACCAGTGCACCTAGAGCTGATCACAACCTGTGTCACCCCCAGCTGCCTCCTCTATGCCCACCTCCCCCTGGACGGCTTCCCCTCGGCTGCTGGGCCAGATGCCCAGTGTCGTCACGATAACAGCCTACCACGGCCCTGCCCCACGGAGCAGCTCAGTCCTTCACACCCGCCGCTGGCCGCCTGCCTGGGCAGTGATGTGCGTGTCACAGGACCCCTCGGAGGGGTGTGCTCTGCATGACCCTAGCCTGGGGGTGGGATCCTGTAGCAACGGCAGGACACCGTGGACCTGAGCCCCCACTCTGGAGCTGTCCTGGGTGCTGTGACTCTGCAGAGCCAGGGCGAGCCCTGGAGGTGGGGGTGGGGGTGGAGGTGGGGTCGGGGGTTGAGCAGAGGTGGGCAGGCGTGGGCTGTGGCCTTCATCGCCCTGCCCACCCCCCAGGTGGATGTCCAGCTGCAGGTGGCAGTGCTGCGGCCTGGCCGCTATGCCCTGGTGGTGGAGTATGTCAGTGAAGATGGCCGCCAGGAGGTAGGCGTAGCTGTGCACACCCGCCAGCGGGGCCCCCAGGAGGGGGCACTCACCCTCCACCCCTGCCCATACAGGTGAGTGTGAGTCCAGTGAGTGGGGCTGGCATGAGGGCTCTGGCTGTCTGCCCTGCCTGTTGACTGCCCCTCCCTCCTCAGCACCCTGTGCCGGGGCACTGCGAGGGACACCCAGGATCACCTGGCCATCTTCTACCTGGACTCAGAGGCCAGCATCCGGCTCACAGCCGAGCAGGCACGCTTCTTCCTGGTAAGGGACCCTCGGCCTCCTGCCTGGAGTTTCAGCTTCTTTCAGATTTGTGGGCTAGGCGTGGTTGCTTATACCTGTAGCCCCAGCACTTTGGGAGGCTGAGGGGGGAGGATCACTTGAGCCCAGGAGTTCAATACCAGCCTGGACAACATAGTGAGACCTCATCTCTACAAAAATAAAAAAATTAGTGACTGTGGTGTATTCCTGGAGTCCTAGCTCTTTGGGAGGCTGAGGTGAGAGGATGGCTTGAGCCCAGGAGTCGGAGACTGTAATGAGCCATGATGGCACCACTGCACTTCAACCTGAGTGATAGAGCAAGACCCTGTCTCTAGAAGAAGATTTGAAGCATGCATAAAAGTGGAGAGCAGGGGTGGGGTCCCAGAGCTGTCACTGCTGTCCACCACCCACATTCTTTCTTTTGGAACCAGCCCCCTACAGCTTTCCCCCCTGCTAGCACTCTGCGGAGAACATATCCACAGTCACAGCTGCCCGTGTCACATGCATGCCCAGTCCCAGAAACAGCAGAGCCCCACCCCAGATGCCCCCGCCCCACAGTAGCCACTTCCTGGCACAGATGGCATTGGTTAGTGGCCAGTTCTGGAAGTTTCTATGAATGGAACCACTCAGTGCATTCTGAGTCGCATTTCCTGCCAGCACAGTGTCACAGATGGATCTGGGCGTCACTTGCACACACTGGTTTCCTCCACTGTGGGGTTTGGTGTGTTTGTGCCCTGGGCCCCTGCATCACAGCGGCTGCTCTGGGAAGCCCGGCCACTGAGCTTGGTCCCGTGGAGAGTTGCAGCTCAAGATGAGGATGGAGGATAGCCGAGGACAGGTGGGACAGCTGTGTGGGGAGCTGTAGAAGGCTGAAGGCATCTGGCTCGGTGTGCTGGGCTAGAGCCTGGGACCGGGCTGGTGCGGGGCTTCCAGGGACAGGCCTGGGCCAGACAGGTTTGGCTGGGGCCCTGGGTCTGAGCAGTGTGACCTGCCATCTTCGTCCTCCTGTCCCACGGCCTGGCGGCATCTTGCCCCTCTGCCACAGTACCGCGTCACCCTGGTGCCTGTGGAGGAGTTCAGTCCAGAGTTTGTGGAGCCACGGGTCCACTGCATCAGCAGCCATGGCGCCTTTGACCCCGGCAGGTATGGGCCCGGGAGGGGCCTGGAGGGGCTGAGCGGCCGTGGACCCGCCGGGACAGCTGAGACTCACAGCTGTTCTCCCACCAGTGCCGCCTGTGTGCCCTCACGCTTTCCGAAGCCGCCCCAGCCCATCATCCTCAGGGACTGCCAGGTGCTGCCGTTGCCGCCCGGTTTCCCTCTGACACACTCACAGGACCTCACACCAGACGCATCCCTGCCCAGGCCTCAGCCTCGGCCCCCTACTGCTGTGGACCCCCATGCGGAGCCCACCCTGATACAGCACCCCCAGGTGAGGGCCAGGTTGGGCAGCTCCCAAGAGATGGGTTGTGCAGGCCCCTGTCTGTGCCAGGGCAGGGGACCAGGGTCAGCAGGCAGGCTGGGGGTCTTGGCGGCCCTGTACTCTCCTCACTCACAGCCTCTGCCTGCAGGGCACTGTGGTCTTCACTGCCCACATGCCCACACTGGGCCGCTACGCCTTCCTGCTGCACGGCTACCAGCCAGCCCACCCCACCTTCCCCATGGAGGTCCTCATCAACGGGGGTCGCATCTGGCAGGGTGAGTGTCTGCGGTGGCAGTGGGCAGGGGGGTGGGCACCACATACGATGGCCTGAGCACATACGTCACAGTGTGGCCTGTGGAACCTGGCCACAAATGATGGGTCAACATAGCTCTGTGCCACTGTTGGTTCTCAAATGAGGTGCCCCAGGGCCTCTGTTGGCGGCACACCCCCACCTCCCCTCCCCTATTCCCAGGAAAGCCTGTTCCTGGATCTGCCTCGCATGACAGGAGTCCCTGTGTTGCTCCCGCCAAACAGCGAGATGAGAGCCTCTCACAGGACTCCAGCTGGTGGCACACGTGGTCCTGAGTGTTTGTCTTGTTCTGACTTGGCTGATCCCAGGACCCGCACCTTAGGGTGCCCTGTGTGACTGTGGCTGACCCCCGTGGCCTGTGGGGCCAGCCTTGCCGGCGGGTCTGGCTTGTGACCTGTGCTAGGCAGGTGCTCCTTGGGCCCCTGGTGCTACATCTGCGCCCCTCCCCTAGTGTCTCCAGTAGTACCCCGGGCCCAGGGTGGCTGGGAGGTCAGGGTGGGGGCCTGAGCCTGCCTCTCCCCTCAGGCCACGCCAACGCCAGCTTCTGCCCACATGGCTACGGCTGCCGTACCCTGGTGGTATGTGAGGGCCGGGCCCTGCTGGACGTCACTGACGGCGAGCTCACTGTGACCGTGCGTGTGCCCGAGGGCCGCTGGTTCTGGCTGGTGAGTCCCAGGGCTGGTGACCCCCTCAGGGCCGGCTGTCCTTGCCCTTATTGCACTGCCCTGGTCACTGGGCCAGGTCGTGTCTCCTGCTGGGCCAGCTGCAGCCCAGACCTGTGCCCTGCCTCCGGAGTCCTCTTAAGTTTACCTCCTGAGGCTCCAGAGAGGCACTGAGCTTGTGGCACTGGCCCACCGCACCCTGGGTCCTGCTGGTCAGGGTGGCCTTCCTGGAGGAGGTGGGCCTAGATGATGGGAGGGGGAGGAAGAAGGCATGACCTGCAGGGGCACAGGCAGACACCAGGAGGCTTTTTCCATGCTACTGCCTCCTCACACTCCCCAGAGCTGCTTCCTGGCCCTGGAGGTGGCCTCCCCTGAGTGGCCCAGAGGCCATGCCAGGCAGGGCTGGCTGTGCTGCTGTCACCAGTGTGAGCTGCCTGCTGGACTCTGGCCCCATCGGTCTCTGGGAGCCTCCCGTTCCCTGTTCCTGCCTGCAGGCTCTGGGCACAGTCCCCCAAGCCCGGCCCTGCACTGGGCCCACAGGAAAGTGATGGGTCCCGTTCTCTTCTAGGATTACGTGCTGGTGGTCCCCGAGGATGCCTACAGCCCTGGCTATCTCCGGGAGGAGCCTCTGGACAAATCCTATGACTTCATCAGCCACTGTGCCACCCACGGCTACCACATCAGGTGGGCCAGGCTCAGGTGGGGCGGGAGCCTGGGGTGGGGGTTCTGGTAGGAGTCCGCCTCACCACCTGCTCCCATCTGTCACGTAGCCCCAGCAGCTCATCCCTTTTCTGCCGGAATGCCGCCACCTCCCTCTCCCTCTCCTACAACAATGGGGCTCGTCCATGCGGCTGCCATGAGGTGGGCGCCACGGGCCTCACTTGTGAGCCCTTCGGGGGCCAGTGCCCCTGCCGTGCCCACGTCATTGGCCGGGATTGCTCACGCTGTGCCACCGGTTACTGGGGCTTCCCCAACTGCAGACGTGAGTACCCCAGTCCTTGGGCATGCCGGTGGTGGGAGGTGGTGCTAGATCTCAGGGGACTTCCTAGTGGAGGAGGCTGACCAGGAAGTGTGGGCACAGTGGCTGAGAGAACGTTCTGGAGCCCAGCAGGCCAACTCTATCACCTCCTGTCTGCAGACCTCAGGCAGCTAGTGGCCCGGGCCCAGGACTCCACCTTGTGGGTTATCCAGAAGGTTCCCAGGACCAGCAGATAGTCTGCAGCCCCTGGCATCCAGATAGCCATCTCGGGAACTATCCCCACATCAGGGGCCTCTGAGGGTTCTAGCAAGTGGTCCCTGGCCTCGCCCCCCACAGTCACATCCCCAGGGAGCAAAATAGGGGTCTAAGTCAGAGAGCAAAACAGGGGTCAGCCAGCCCTATCATGCCCCCACAGCCTGTGACTGTGGCGCCCGCCTCTGTGATGAGCTCACGGGTCGCTGCATCTGCCCACCACGCACCGTCCTGCCCGACTGCCTGATCTGCCAGCCTCAGACTTTTGGCTGCCACCCCCTGGTGGGCTGTGAGGAGTGCAACTGCTCTGGGCCCGGCGTCCAGGAGCTCACAGACCCCACCTGCGACAGGGACAGCGGCCAGTGCAAGTAAGCTTGGCAGGGCCCTGTGGCCTCCACAGCCTTGGGGGTGGGCAGCACTTCTACTTGTCTGTGGGTCCCTGCCCCTGGGGGACTCCCAGCAACTCCCTCTCCTTGGGTTCTGAGGGGATTCTGGGGTGGGGCACCCATGGCCTCTGGCATCACTGGGGGGAGGGAAGCTCAGCCTAATCCCCCACAGGTGCAGACCCCACGTCGCTGGGCGCCGCTGTGACACCTGTGCTCCCGGCTTCCACGGGTACCCCAGCTGCCGGCCCTGTGACTGCCATGAGGCAGGCACTGCACCTGGCATGTGTGACCCCCTCACGGGCCAGTGCTACTGCAAGGTGAGCCCCACCCCCATCCCACCCTCCTGCTGCAGCTGACATGGCATCCTCCAGGGCCTTCTTGGGTGGCTGGGGCTCTCTGCAAGTTTGGGAGAGTCCTCCCAGTGGGCAGTGGGGAGCAGTCACGTGGGGTCGGCACCCGGCTGACTCCCATCGCCTCCCTCCTGCCCCCAGGAGAACGTGCAGGGCCCCAGATGCGACCAGTGCCGCCTTGGAACCTTCTTCCTGGATGCCACCAACCCCAAAGGCTGCACCCGCTGCTTCTGCTTCGGGGCCACGGAGCGCTGCGGAAGCTCGGCCTACACCCGCCAGGAGGTGAGCCAGCAGGGGCTGGGCCGGGGGGCATTCATGGGGCCGGAATGCAGGATGGCACCCTGGGATGTACGCGGACACCCACCACATGACTCATGCAGACACACCCACATGTGCCCGCAGTTCGTGGACATGGATGGCTGGATCCTGCTGAGCAGTGACCGGCAGGTGGTGCCCCACGCACGGCGGGCAGGGATGGAGCTCCTCCACGCAGACTTGCGGCATGCACCTGACACCTTTCCTGAGCTATACTGGCAGGCTCCACCCTCCTACCTGGGCGACAGGGTGAGCGAGGGCATCAGACCTGGGGGAGCAAGCTTCAGGATGCAGGGATATGGAAGTTCCCATCTGGGGAGGGGAATGAGCTTGGGCGCTCCAGCCCATCGGGGCCCTGCTCTGGGGACTGAGCCTGCTGCTGTTGGGCTCTAGCATGTTCTACCTTCAGGTGTCATCCTATGGAGGGACCCTCCGCTACGAACTACACTCAGAAACCCAGCGGGGGGATGTCTTCATCCCCACAGAAAGCAGGCCGGACGTGGTGCTGCAGGTAGGCAAACGGGCATGGTGCTGTAAGGCGGGCGGGTGTGGCCCTGGGGGACCATGGCCCAGCCCAGTGCCCACCCTTACCTGACCCACGTGCTTCCCCAGGGGAACCAGATGAGCATCACATTCCTGGAGTCAGCATACCCTGTGCCTGGACACATTCACCGCGCACAGCTGCAGCTGGTGGAGGTGAGTACAGTTGGCCGGGCACCCAGGTCCCTCCCAGGCCCCAGCATAGCCCAGGGAAGACCTGGAGCTGCAGTGCCCATTCTCTGTGGCAGAGTCTAGGAGTGGGGCAGTGGGGGCCCAGTGGACCTGTGGGTCCTTGCACCCCTTGTCGGGCATCTCCTGCTTAGGTCACCCCATGGGGTCTCATTCTCATCACTTGCTCTGTGAGTCCCTTTTCACTGTCAGGTGAGTGCCCACAGTGGCCACCTGGCATCCTCCGGGAGCTGCCTAGAGGAGACCTGTTGGTCCTGACACCCACCCTTGTCAGATCTGGGGATGGCTGCTGTCTTCCCCATCCCGCCCTCTAGGATATCTTTTGAGGATACATTTAATGGATCCAAACTACCCACTTTCTTTTGCAGCAAGTGTTTTTGTGTCTTGTTTAAGAAAGTATCTCTACTTGGTCAGAAAGTCCTTGCCTCTGCTTCTTCCAAAAGCTCAAACTGTTGTCCTGTGTATTTACTTATTACTGATCTGAGCTGATTCTGTGTGTGTGAGGTTGGGGTCTAGGTGCCTACTGTCCACACGGGCAACTGGTGTTTCTGGCTCTGTGTCTTCCTCCTCCATCGCATGGCCTGTGTGCCCTTCTGTTCCCCATGGGGGGTCTATCCTAGGCTCCCCATCCTGCCCCAGCGACCGAGGCCTTGCTGACATTGCATCTTGGACCCACAGGGAAACTTCCGGCACACAGAGACGCATAGTGCAGTGTCCCGCGAGGAGCTCATGATGGTGCTGGCTGGTCTGGAGCAACTGCAGATCCGTGCCCTCTTCTCGCAGACCTCCTCAGCTGTCTCCCTGCGCAGGGTGGTGCTGGAGGTGGCCGGCGGGGCGGACGGGGGACCCCCAGCCAGCAACGTGGAACTGTGCATGTGCCCCGCCAACTACCGTGGGGACTCATGCCAGGTGAGGAGTGGGTGCCGGGCCGCAAGGCAGCCGAGCCTCATACCCCAGCCCTGGGCAGCCTCCCATGTCTGCTCCTGCTTTCTGTCCCCACCTGCTGCCCCCACTCACCTTTCTTCCCACCCCTGTCCTGCCCCAGCTGCCAGCCAGTCACTCGCCTACTCACAGGCTGCCAACCCATCACCCTGTCCATGCCCACGCGGCTCCTCACCCATCCACCACCCCGCCCAGACCCCCTGACCCATTCACTGGGCCGTTGCCTGTCTGCACGCCTCCCTGACCATCCTCCATCGTTCCCTCACTCGCATGCCCATTGCCTGTGAACCTGGGTGAGTGTACTACCTCTGTCCTGCCACAAGAGATGCCCGAGGTTGCCCTCCCCTGGACAGTGGCATTTGGAGTAGGAAGGTCCAGGTCGTATGCAGGGGTTGGTCCTAAGGCCCAGTCACCCCTGAGCCAGGGCATCCAAGTGGCTTTGAGAGCTGTGTCCTCATGCCTGGGGACAGCAGCCAAGGGCTGGCGCACCTCCAGCTGCTTCGGGCCAGGAATTCCTGCCTCTGACCCTGCGGTGACCGAGCTCTGTGGGCAGGTGTTCCCAGCACCCCAGTCCCGTGCCTGGTGCCTGTGGGACCCCCACGGAACTCATCTGGTTGGCCCCAGCTTTGAGCTGGCCCTCCTCCCTTCTCCAGCACTGATAGACCCCACACTCCCCCAGGAATGTGCCCCTGGCTATTATCGGGACGTTAAAGGTCTCTTCCTTGGCCGATGCATCCCCTGTCAGTGTCACGGCCACTCAGACCGCTGCCTCCCAGGCTCCGGCATCTGCATGGTGAGTGGGGCCCAGCAGGGGAGGGGCATTCATCAAGAGCATATGAGACATGCCAGGGGTGACCCAGGGCCTTTGGGCCTGTAGTTGCGGGTAAACTGAGGTTAGGGGAAGGGAGTCATCCCCCTTGGGTATGGCAGGACACCACTTGGGTGGAAGGGTGGGAACTGGCGGGATGTGGACCTCGAGGGTGGATGCCGACTGCCTGCTGTGCCCCAGAGCTGCCAGCACAACACTGAGGGTGACCGCTGTGAGCACTGCCGTGCCGGTTTTGTGAGCAGCAGGCCTGGGGACCCCACAGCCCCCTGTGTCAGCTGCCCCTGTCCCTTGGCAGTACCCTCCAACAAGTAAGTGCAACCCCTTCTGGAAACCTATCTAACCCCCAGTAGCTGGGTGGGTGCTCATTGCCCCTTCAGAGGACCGGACAACTGGGGTGGGTCCAAGAGGCAGGGACCTGGACATCCAGCCCAGCCTGAACATGGGCGCTGGCCCAGTACTGGGTGGCACCAGGGGCATAGTGACCAACCGCTGCTGGTCCTTACAGCTTCGCTGATGGTTGCATCCTGCGCGGTGGCCATGCCCAGTGTCTCTGCAAACCTGGTTACGCAGGGGCCTCCTGTGAGCGGTGAGTGGGCCAGGTGGTGGAGGGTGGACCCAAGGGCTGGACCTGAGGGCTGGACCTGGATAATCTTAAGGGACGGGGCCACAGGCTGCTGATGACCCAGCCCCGCCTCGCCCCCAGGTGCGCACCTGGCTTCTTTGGGAACCCATTGGTGCTGGGCAGCTCCTGCCAGCCATGCGACTGCAGCGGCAATGGCGACCCCAACTTGATCTTCAGCGACTGCGACCCCCTGACAGGCGCCTGTCGGGGCTGCCTGCACCACACCACTGGGCCCCGCTGCGAGAGCTGTGCCCCCGGCTTCTACGGCAATGCCCTGCAGCCCGGCAACTGCACCCGTAGGCACCTGACCGGGAGGGTGCACCTGGGAGGTTGCACAGGGTGGAGGACCCACTGGGTGCACCCTGGGTACGCCACTGTGGTATGCCCAGTGCCAGGCCCAGCCAGAACAGGGTGGACCTGGTCCCCTGGGTTTGCAGTCAAACCCCTCCTCATTCTCATAGTCAGCCCCTCCTTCCCCTCATGTCAGGCCCTCTGTCATGGGCAGACTTCCTCGTCCTCCACCCCACCCCTGGGGCTCAATGTCAACCCAGGTCACATCAGGGCAGGCCATGGTAGGGAGTCCCCAGGGCCCTCTGGTGGAGTGGGGGCATCTGGGAGGAGGGCCAGGAATGGGAGGGGCAGCTGTGTGGACCAAGTTGGGAGGTGGTAGAAAGTGATGGGCTGGGGCAGTGTGACGGCTTCCTGTGGGGTTGGGATAGGCCAGGGCTGTGACAACCTCCCTCCTGCAGGGTGTGACTGCACCCCATGTGGGACAGAGGCCTGCGACCCCCACAGTGGGCACTGCTTGTGCAAGGCGGGTGTGACTGGACAGCGCTGTGACCGCTGTCAGGTAGGACTGTGCAGTGGATCCTGGGCAGGGCCTCAGGGCTAAAGAGGGGGGACCTGTGGGACTGGGAGGTGGGGCCTGGGCTAGAGGGGTGGGACTTCAGGTTGGGGGTGAGCCCTGGGGGGTGGGGTCTGGGCTAGAGAGGTAGAGCTTTAGGTTGGGCGTGGGACCTGTGGAGAGTTGTGGCCAGATGGGTGGGCCCTGTGATCTGGGCAGGGCCCGATGGGTGTGGCTTCAGGAAGCAGTTGCTGGGAGTCTTGAGGGCTGGGGGCAGGGTTGGGCTAGGCTGGATCTTCTGAGCTGGAAGAAATGGGGTCTGGAGGGCGGGATGGGGTGGGGTCCTGATGACAGCCTGTGCCTACAGGAAGGACATTTCGGCTTCGGCAGCTGTGGGGGCTGCCGCCCATGCACCTGTGGACCAGCTGCTGAGGGTTCCGAGTGTCACCCCCAGAGCGGGCAGTGCCACTGTCAGCCAGGGGCTGGGGGACCCCAGTGCCGCGAGTGTGCCCCTGGCTACTGGGGGCTCCCTGAGCAGGGATGCAGGCGTGAGTGCAGGCAGGGCCCAGGAGGGCGGGTAGGATACTGCCAGGTGGGGGCTCCCTAAGGCCCAGGTCGGCCATACTCACCTTGTTCTCCCCTACAGGCTGCCAGTGCCCGGGAGGTCGCTGTGACCCTCACACAGGCCGCTGTACCTGCCCCCCGGGGCTCAGCGGGGAGCGCTGTGACACTTGCAGCCAGCAGCACCAGGTGCCGGTGCCCGACGGGCCTGGGGGCCGTGGTGTCCACTGTGAAGGTGCGCCCACCATGCCCCACCCTCACCACACCTGGGTGCAGTGGGGGTTCCCGCCCTGCCCTGTCTGGTGACCCCTGCATTAACCACAGCCTTCCAGAGCGGTCCTAGCTGTCCCTGTCTCCCGTGCCTGTCTCTATGCTAACCCTGTGACTGCTGACCACACACACACCCCCAAGTCAGCACTGGGTTCCAACACTGACCCCGGCTCTCCTGCTGACCCCCACTACCACCAGCCCCCACTGCTGGATCTTGCCCAGCCCACAATGTCACCCCATGCTTGTGCTGGCTTTCTGGTACCCTGCTGACCTCCTAACCACTGGTGACCTTTCAGTTAACCCTGGGATCTCCACTCTGGCCTCTGACCCTACTGACCTTGTCACCTTCATCTCAGCTTAGTCTTCTGTGCCGAGCCCATATTGACCCCATGACCCTACACACCGTTAGAGCCCAGGACTCATTCCTGTGGCATTCCCCATGACCCTCCCCTTACGCTGACCCCACTGTCCCCTCTGCTTCTTTATCTGCTAACCCTGTGCCCTTCACCCTAGTCTGTGACCTCATCCTGACCCCATGACCCTGCCATGACCCATGACACTGACTCCCCCACCACCCTCAGTGTGTGACCACTGTGTTGTCCTGCTCCTGGACGACCTGGAGCACGCCGGTGCCCTCCTCCCAGCCATCCGTGAGCAGCTACATGGGGTCAATGCCAGCTCCGTGGCCTGGGCCCGGCTGCACAGGCTGAATGCCTCCATCGCAGACCTGCAGGTACTTAGTGCCCTGGCTGCCCCTCCCTCACCCTCGGAGCAGGCCTTCACCCTCCGCTTCCCCCAGAGCCAGCTCCGGAGCCCCCCGGGCCCCTACCCTGAGACGGCACAGCAGCTGGAGGCGCTGGAGCGGCAGAGCACAAGCCTCAGACAGGACACACAGCGGCTGGACGGCCAGGCAGGACCCAGGACCCTCACCCAGCAGCCCCTCTCCCCTGGGACCCTCAAGCCCTCTCCAGCTCCTTGGGGTTTCCTCTGTCTCCCCAACCCTAGACTAGCTGCCAGAGCTCTTGCCCAGACCCCCTATCATTCCTCTACCAGCAGGGGTGTGGGCTGATGGGCACACTGCCTCCACAGGCCACAGGCACCCGAGACCGGGCAGGGCGGCTGCTAGAGGGCACCGAAGCCACATTGGGCCGGGCGCAGGCATTGCTGGTGGCCATCCGGGCTGTGGACCTTGCCCTGAGCGGTAAGGGCAGGCCCACCCAAGCTTGCTCAGGGTGGAGGGGGCTGCTCCTGGGATGGGAGTTCCCTGGGTGGTCATCCGCTGAGCTTGGCCTTGAAGAACAGGCAGGATAGGCCGGGCTTGGTGGCTCACCCTATGATCCCAGCTGAGCCTCCTTTGGGAGGCCGAGGCAAGTGGATTGCCTGAGCCTGCGGGTTTGAGACTAACCCAGGCATCTTGGTGAGACCTCGTCTCTACAATAAATCAAAAATTAGCCAGGCGTGGTAGCGTGTGCCTGTAGTTCTGGCTACTTGGAAGGCTGAGACTGGGGTGGCTGTGAGTGTGCCACTGCACTCCAGTCTCCTGGGCGACAGAGTGAAACTCCAACTCAAAAAACAAAAAAACAGGCAGGATCCTTGTGTTGAGTCGGGCAGTGGCGCCTCTGGAGTCAGCAGTAGGGTGGGGCTGGAGGTGGGCGAGGCCCTGGCGTGGCGGGGCCAGGGGATCCGGGAGACCCCTCGCCCGTCCCCCAGAGAAACAAGCTGATTGATACTTGTGCGCCCCAGCTGACATGTGGGCCTAAGGAAAGATCAGGCTCCCTGAGCCCCTGTGGCTGGGGACCTGGCTCAGCCTGAGGGGCCGTGCAGGGAAATTCAGACAGCCGGCCTAGGAGCCAGAGTCAGCCAGGCTAGTGGAGCAGGAAGATCCAAGGAGGCCTCACTGGGCTGAGCACCCAGGCGTCAGGGTGCAGGGGACTATAGTAGACGAGGAGGCTGGGCGCTCAGAGCCATCCAGGGTGGGCACAGGCTCCATGCTGCTGGCCTGCCCGGGTAGGAGGGTCTCAGACTGGGAAGCCATGGGACAGAGGTGTGTGGGCAGCTGCCAACCCAGGCCCTGATGGCCCCATGCCCGCAGAGCTGGCATCCCAGACAGGTCACCTGTGGCCTGCCAATGCCACGGCCCCATCAGGAGAGCAGCTGCGTCGGATGCTGGCCGAGGTGGAGCGATGGCTCGGGGACATGCGGGCCCGTGACCTGGGGCCCCCCCGGGCAGCAGCTCAGGATGAGCTGGCAGAGGCCCAGAGACGTGAGTGGTGTCAGGTGGGAGGATGGGGATGCAGCCGAGAGGCCGGGTGGAGGTCAGCATGGAGGGAGAAGGGTGGGCTCACTGGGGAAGGACTGGGGATCTCAGGGGCCTGGCTGCCCGGGGAGACTGCCGTCACACTCTGGTCTGGGTCAGTGCTGGCCCGTGTGCAGCAGCAGCTGACCAGTCGCTGGGAGGAGAACCAGGCATTGGCCACACGTACCCACGACCAGCTGGCCCAGCACGAGGCCAGCCTCATGGACCTGAGGGAGGCCCTAAACCGGGCAGTGAATGCTACGCGGGAGGCTGAGGAGCTCAACAGCCACAACCAGGAGCGCCTGGAAGAGGCCCTAGTGAGAGACGGCTTGTTCTCCCTTCCCTGTCTTCCTGCCTCCCTCCTCCCTCTCCTCTCCCTCCTCCCCCTCCCTCCTCCCCCTCCTCCCACCCCTTCCATCCCCTCCCCCTCCTCCCACCCCTTCCATCCCCGCCCCCTCCTCCCACCCCTTCCATCCCCTCCCCTCCTCCCACCCCTTCCATCCCCTCCCCCTCCTCCCAACCCCTCCCTCCCCCCACCCCTCCTCCCACCCCCCTCCCCTTCCTCCTACCCCCTCCCTCCCTCCCTCCTCCTCCTCGCCCCTCTTCTCACCCCTCTTCCCACTCCTCCTCCTACCCTCTTCGCCCTTCCTTCTGCCCCTTCTCCCCCCACTCCTTCTCCCCACCCTGCTCCTCCTCCCACCCCTCCTCTCCCCTCCTCTCCCCTCCTCCTTCCCCTTTTCTCCCCCTCCTCTCTCCCCCTCCTCCTCCCCCTCCCCTCTTTCCTCTTTCTACTCCTTCGTCCCTTCCCCCTCCCACTCTCCTCCCCTCCCCTGCTAGTCTTCCTTTCTCTCCCCCTCCCTCCCTCTTCCCCCTCCCTCCCTCTTCCCCCTCTCCTCTCCCTCTCCTCTTTTCCTTCCATTTCCCTCCTTCTCCTCCCCCCTTCCCTCTCTCCCTTCCCATTCCCTTCTCACCCCCTCCTCCTCCACCCCCTCCCTACTCCATCTCCCTCCCTACCCAAGCCTTCTGTCTACACCATCAAGCTTTTTATTCCCATTACTTCCTCCTCACTGCTTGTTGTCTCCTCACCACCATTGCCTTCAGCAACGGAAGCAGGAGCTGTCTCAGGACAATGCTACCCTGAGGGCCACTCTGCAGACCGCCCGCAACACCCTGGCCCGGGTCTCTGAGCTGCTACGTGGCATGGACCAGGCCAAGGAGGTGAGCATAGCCCCTGCGCCATCACCTCCCCCTCCCTTTGTGGCCAGTGCCCTCCTAGGCTGCAGCCTGTGGTGGGTTCATGTGCACCTGTGTGCCCAGAGCTCTGCCCTCGGGGACCTAGAGGAGGTGGGCAGCAAGCAGGATGAGGGCCACTAACCCACCTGCCCTCAGGAGTTCGAGCGCCTCGCCGCCAATTTGGACGGGGCCCGGACACCACTGCTGCAGAGGATACAGGCCTTCTCCCCTGCGGGTGACAAGTTGGGCCTCGTGGAGGCCGCTGAGGCCCATGCACGGCAACTGGACCGGCTGGCGTTCAACTTGTCCAGGTGCATGACCTGGGGGTCCTGGGCACGTCCTGGAATGTAGCCCAAGTCCCTGCAAGTGCTGTTGGAGCCGGGGGGGGCGACTGGTCTGCAGAGCTCCCAGGGTTGAGTCGGGGCCCAGAGGGCTGAAGGAGGGGCGCAGCACACCCAGAGGCCAGGTCTGGCAGGTGCAGCTGGGGTGTCTGCCCCCCACATCCCCTTGACCCTCCTGCCCCCCACCACAGTATCATCCTCGGCATCAACCAGGACCGCTTCATCCAGAGGGCCATCGAGGCCTCCAACGCCTATGGCAGCATCCTGCGGGCTGTGCAGGCCGCCGAGGGCGCTGCTGGCCAGGCCCTGCAGCAGGCCAGCCACACATGGGCGGTGAGGCTCCACCCCCAGCCCCAGCAGGAGCCCGGCTCCC
Source organism: Cephalopachus bancanus (assembly GCA_027257055.1). NCBI lineage: Eukaryota > Metazoa > Chordata > Mammalia > Primates > Tarsiidae > Cephalopachus > Cephalopachus bancanus. Next base: position 4,510,031 of record JAPVLO010000007.1, read on the forward strand.
CCACCTCCGTGGTATGAGCCGTGCTGTGTCCTTGTGTCCATAGACAGTGGTACAGCGGGGTCTGGCGGCCCGTGCCCGACAGTTGCTGGCCAACAGCAGTGCTCTAGAGGAGGCTGTGCTCAGGGAACAGCGTAGATTGGACCGCAGTGAGTGCTGGGTTCTGATGGGCACCTTGGCGTGGCTGAGCTTGAGGTTCCACGTCCATGCATGAGAGTGGGTTGGCGCAGCGTGACCCAGGTGGCGTCAAGTGGCCAGTGCCCTGTATGCCAGCCCTGCTCCCCCCTGCTTGTGTGTTGGCCCCGGAAACCCTACCCAGGACCAGGAGAGGGACAGCCTTGTAAGGGGGTATCATCTGCAAGAAGATGTGGACCCCTTGCTTTGCTGGCCCAAGGGCCACATAAACGCCATGCTGTGGAAGCCAGAGATCTGGCTCTTCTAAGCCTCTATTGCTTCAGCTATAAAATGAAGACAAAGACACATGGAGAAGGCGGGCAGTACCAGGTCTTCAGGGAACTGAGAACTGAGGCCCCCCCGATACTTGACACCTCAGCCAAGGGCCCCCATTTCTGAGTGTCTCTGTCTACATGTCAGCCCTGGTCCTCCCGGCGTCAGGGAGCTGGGGTGGGCTGCACTTGTATGCTAGGGGTGGGGCTCCTCGGGCTGAGGCTGTCTCCCCCGCAGTGCACGCTGTACTCCAGGGCACCGGGACTCAACTCCGAGATGTCCAGGCCAAGAAAGACCAGCTGGCAGCCCAGATACAGGAGGTGCAGGCCATGCTGGCCATGGACACAGGTACACCACAGCCCCAGCCTGGCCCAGCTGTCACGCCTGGGTCCCCAGGGGTGAGCGGAATACCAAGCCCAAGGTGGTACTACAGCTGACTGTCTGGTGATGTTCTATGACAGTGGACGCTGGCCACAGGAGGCTGTGAGCACTTGTGTCTGGGGCCACTAGGGAGGCTCCTGTGGTGGGTGGCACTGGGCCAGATGCAGAAGGCCTGCCAGGGACGCACTCTGGCCAGGGCCACAGACAGCACTCAACAGCTTGGGCCGTCAGTGGAGACCAGTAGGCATAGATGTACTTTGGCAGAAGCAGAGGCCTGGGTGGAAGGGCAGACTTGTGGGCAGGGTACTAGGAACGACTGCCAGTGAGCACAGAGGCAGAAGTCAGCATGGCAGGAGCAGAGAGGCTGGTGAGACCTCTGGTAGTGGGGACCACGGCTCCTACTCCGAGGCCCTGGGAGCAGAGGAGTGACGTAGTCTGACTGGGCTTCTAGGGGGTCCCTGTGGCTGCCATTCACCCTCAGCAAGCCTGGGAGTGATGGTGAGGCCAGGCAGTGGGAGAGTGACACAGGGCAGGTGTCTGGGGATGGGAGGGGTGCCGGGGGGCGCTTAGGGTTGCTCTGACTGCACTGAGCTGCAGGATACAAGGGTCTCACAAGGTTCCCAGGGGGTCGGCCTCCCTGTTACTGGCACAGCAGAGAAACTGGGGGACATGAGGCCAGGATGGCCCCCGCCCTGCTGAGCTGCCCTTTGCCCGCCCAGATGAGACCAGCAAGAAGATTGCCCACGCCAAGGCTGTGGCTGCCGAAGCCCAGGCCACAGTCGCCCGTGTGCAGTCCCAGCTGCAGGACATGCAGGAAAGCCTAGAACGGTGGCAGCGCCAGTATGGGGACCTGCGGGGCCAGGACCTGGGCCAGGCAGTGCTGGATGCTGGACATTCAGGTGGGTGGGGGCCCTTGCAGTACCCCTGATGGGGGTGGGGCAGGGCTGGGGGCCAAGCTCTCAGGGCCACCCCTCCCCACAGTGTCCACCCTGGAGAAGACGCTGCCCCAGCTGCTGGCCAAGCTGAGTGTCCTGGAGAACCGCGGGGCCCGCAATGCCAGCCTGACCCTGTCTGCCAGCATCGGCCGCGTGCGGGAGCTCATAGCTCAGGCCCGCGGAGCTGCCCGCAAGGTGGGCAAGGGTCCTGGTGAAGTGGGCAGCAGGGAACCTCATGGTAGACGCTGATGGGCTGTGTTCCCCAGGTCAAGGTGCCCATGAAGTTCAATGGGAGCTCCGGAGTGCAGGTACGCATGCCGCGGGACCTTGCCGACCTGGCCGCCTACACTGCCCTCAAGTTCTATCTACAGAGCCCAGAGCCAAAGCCCGAGCAGGCCACCGGGAACCACTTTGTGCTGTACATGGGCAGTCGCCAGGTATTGGGTGGGCGGGTGGGGTGTGTGACCTGGGCCGGGCGTTCATCCAGAAGTGGATGGTGCTGGGTCCCTTTTCTGACGGAGCCTCTGCCACCACCACAGGCCACTGGGGACTATATGGGCGTGTTTCTGCATGACCAGAAGGTGCACTGGGTGTACCGACTAGGGGCGGCAGGCCCCACAACCCTCAGCATCGACGAGGACGTTGGGGAGCAATTTGTGACCGTCAGCATGGAGAGGTGGGAGGCCTGAGGAGGGAGGTCTGGTGCGGCCCGAGGAGGGAGGTCGGCCACCTCCGCCTGCAGGGCCTGTGTCTTGTCCTCACCCCTCACCTCTGTCCCCAGGACCCTTCAGTTTGGCTACATGTCTGTCACAGTGGAGAGGCAGATGGTCCGGGAGACCAAAAATGACACGGTGGCCCCTGGGCCGGAGGGGCTGCTCAACCTGCGGCCTGATGACTTTGTCTTCTATGTCGGGGGCTACCCCAGCAGCTTCACGGTGAGCCCTAGGGCAGCCCTGGCACAACCCTGCCTCTCCCGTCCTTGGCGTCTCGCCTCTGTCCATCCTGCTGCAGTCTGAGTTCCCTCTGGTCTGTCTGGGGTGGTGAGATGCCCTGACCATGCCCTGTGCCCACAGCCTCCCGCACCCCTTCACTTTCCCTGCTACCGGGGCTGTATTGAGCTGGACACGCTGAACGAGGAGGTGGTGAGTCTCTACAACTTCGAGAGGACCTTCAAGCTGGACACGGCTATGGATAAGCCTTGTGCCCGGTATGTGTGGCCTGAGGCCTGCTCGCCTACCCCCACCCCGCCCTCCCACCCTTTCACCCTCTGCTGACCCGCAGCCTCTGACCCGCAGCTCCAAGTCCAGCGGGGACCCGTGGCTCACGGATGGCTCCTACCTGGACGGCTCCGGCTTTGCCCGCATCAGCTTCGACAGCCAGATTAGCACCACCAAGCGCTTCGAGCAGGAGCTGCGGCTAGTGTCCTATAGCGGGGTCATCTTCTTCCTCCAGTACCAGGCACGCCCGCCCTGCCCACTAGGCTCACCCCCTACTCTTCCGGCCTGTGCTGACCCTGCCCTCTGTTCCCCCAGAGCCAGTTCTTGTGCTTGGCGGTGCAAGAAGGCAGCCTCATGCTCCTGTATGACTTCGGTGCTGGCCTGAAGGAGGCAGTCCCGCTGCAGGCCCCACCACCTCTCACTGCAGCCAGCAAGGCCGTAAGTGAGAGGGACCACCAGCCGTTGTTGGGCAGAGCCAGTGAGGGGCGGGGCCGGGACAGCAGGGGTGGGGCCGGTGAGAGGCCTAGCAGGCCGGAGGTGGGGTTAGTGGGGGCAGTGTCAGTGAGGGGTGGGGCAGGGCAGGGCCAGCAGGGTCAGACACAGCTATCCTGGAGCCCCTCTTCCGCCACTGCAGATCCAGGTGTTCCTGCTGGCCGGCACCCGCAAGCGCGTGCTGGTGCGAGTGGAGCGGGTCACCGTGTTCAGCGTGGAGCAGGACAATGCGCTGGAGCTGGCTGATACCTACTACCTGGGGGGCACGCCTCCCGACCAGCTGCCCCTGAGGTGAGCGCAGGCTGGGCCCTGGTGGGACCCATTGGTGGCGGGGCTGACCGGGGTGGCGAGCGGGGTCTCGGAGGTGGCGGTCCTGACCTGTGTCTCCACAGCCTTCGGCGGCTCTTCCCCTCGGGAGGCTCCGTGCGCGGCTGCATCAAGGGTATCAAAGCTCTGGGCAAGTACGTGGACCTCAAGCGGCTGAACACAACTGGTGTGAGCGCTGGCTGCACGGCTGACCTGCTGGTGAGCGGCCTCCCCTTCCCAAGGTGGTGTCTCCGGGCGTGCCGCAGCACTGAGACAGTCAGGGCCGCCCTTCTCGCAGGTGGCCCGCGCCATGACTTTCCACGGCCACGGCTTCCTGCCCCTGGCGCTCCCTGAAGTGGGGCCCCTCACCGGCGACATCTACTCAGGCTTTGGCTTCCGCAGCACCCAGGACAGCGCCCTGCTCTACTACCGGGCATCACTGGTGAGGCTGCCTGCCCCCACCTTCCCGGCTGTTGACCCCTACCAGCTCCCCAGGCCCCTGCGGAAGCGGCAGTGGGGACATCAGTCTGGGGGCTTGGGTGGCTGGAGGGAGCCGGTCTGTGACCCTGGCCCGGCCAGCTAATTTGGCCATTGTCCCCAGCATGGACTGTGTCAGGTGTCCCTGCAGCAGGGCCAGGTGACGCTCCAGCTTCTGAGGACTGAGGTGAGGAGTCGAGGGGGTTTCGCTGATGGCGTTCCCCATTATGTCACATTCTACAGCAACTCTACAGGGTGAGCAGGGCCGTCGGCCTCTTCTCAGGGGTCTGGAGGGCTGCCTGCCTGTGCCCACTAGGCCTGCGTCCCCTCTGGGGCAGGAGAGGTGGGTGGGGCCGGGGAAGAACAGTACCCTCCCACACCCAGGGTCTGGCTGTTCGTGGATGACCAGCTGCAGCAGATGAAGTCCCACCGGGGGCCACCTCCCAGGCCCCAGCCCCAGCCCCACCCCGAGGCACCCCCAAGGCTCCTCCTGGGAGGCCTGCCTGAGTCTGGCACCTTCCGCAACTTCAGTGGCTGCCTCAGCAATGTCTTTGTGCGGCGGTAAGCCGGTGGGTGTGTGGCGAGGGTTGGCTGGGGCGGCTGCCCCTTCCAGCGGTTGGCCACCTGCACGCCCGCCCGCTCTCTGCAGGGTCCTGGAGCCCCAGCGTGTGCTTGACCTGCAGCAGACCACAGGCAGTGTCAATGTGAGCACAGGCTGTGCCCCCGCCTCGCACGGCCGGACCCCGGGACTGGGGCCACGAGGACTGCAGGCTGCAGCTCGGAAGGTGGGGTACTGGTGGGGAGCAGGCAGAGCTGGTGGGGACAGGAGGGTGGCCCCCACACAGGCAGCCCCTGCATTCCCTATCCGTGCCCCCAGGCCTCCCGCCGCAGCCGCCAGCCCACCCAGGACCCTACCTGCACATCGCCCCAGCACCTCCGGACCATCCGGGACACGTACCAGTTTGGGGGTCCCCTGTCCAGTCACCTGGAGTTTGTGGGCATCCTGGCCCCCCCCAGGAACTGGTAAGGCCAGCCCGGGCCAGGGTGGGCACGGAGGGGCTGCCCAGACTGACACCCCGCTCGGCTTCCAGGCCCCATCTCTCGATGCGTGTCTACCCCCGAGCCCTCCAAGGCCTCCTGCTCTTCGCTGCCCCCCAGATGACCAGCGGCCCCTCCCTGGCACTGTTCCTGCACCATGGACACTTTGTTGCTCAGATAGAAGGCCCTGGGCCCCGGCTCCGTGTCCAGAGCCGGCGGCGTTCCCGAGTTGGCCGCTGGCACACGGTGAGGACCCAGAGGAGGGAATGGGGGTGGGGGTGAGGACCCAGGTGGGAGACCCAGAAGAGGGAATGGGGTGAGGCGCAGGGAGGGGGGCAGGAGGGGTAGGGTAAGGACCTGGGAGAGGGAACAGGGTGAGAAGCTGGGAGGGGGAATGAGGGTGGGTGGGGGTGAAGACCAGGGAGAGGAAATGCGGGGAAGGGGGTGGGGACCTGGGAGGGGGAACAGAGGGGGTGAGGACCCAGGAGACAGAACAGGCAGTATCCTGGGAGCTCCCCTTGACCACCCCCCCAGGTGTCCGTGCACTGGGAGAAGAATCGGATTCAGCTGGTAACAGATGGGACCCGGGCCTGGAGACAGGAGCGGCCCTGGCAGCAGCCCCAGAGGGAGAAACACCCCCAGCCCTACACCCTCTTTGTGGGGGGCCTCCCGGCTGGCAACCACAGCTCTATTCTGCCCATGAGACCCACTGTGCCACACCCCCTGCCCAGCCTGGCCGTCGGCCACCATCCTCAGCAGCCCCTCCCGGTGACTGTCGGCTTCAACGGCTGTGTGACAAGACTAATGCTGGGCAGGAGGCCTCTGGGGACCCCCACACGGATGGTGGGGGTCACTGCCTGCGTCCCAGGCCCCCTGGAGGAGGGCCTCTTCTTCCCAGGCAGTGGGGGAGTCGTCACTCTAGGTCTGTGGGTGCTGCCTCTAGGGGTGGGCCATGGCAGGGGAAGGAGGCCATACCAGTTGGGGGGCTCTGGGAAGTTCTGGGGAGGCCAGGCCTTCCTCCATCATGGACCCTCCCCACAGACTCCCCAGTGGCTACACTGCCCAACATGAGGCTGGACCTAGAAGTGCGGCCCCTGGCAGTGTCTGGCCTGATCTTCCACCTGGGCAGGATCCAGGGCTCCCCCTACCTGCAGTTGCAAGTGACCGGAAAGCAGGTAAACCTGACGGGGGCTGCAGCACCAGAGCGGGACTCGCCTCCCCACTCTGGTGGCCTTGGGTGGCTGGGCCTGACCCTCCCTGCCTTCTGCCAGGTCCTGCTCCGGGCAGATGACGGGACAGGAGAGTTCTCCACATCGGTGACATGCCCCACAGTGCTGTGTGATAGCCAATGGCACCGACTGGCAGGTGAGGAACACCTCCCATGGCCAGGGACAACCCCATCCCGGCCTTCTGCAGAGGGACTCGGGTGGGCTAGAGCCAGGTGGGGGCCAGAGAGGGGGCTGGGCTAGGGCTGGGGCCAGGGGCAGACTGGCCGGCCACAGGCGTCTGCCCTGCAGTGACCAAAGGCGGGAATGTACTCCGGCTGGAGGTGGACGCGCAGAGCAACCACACCGTGGGCCCCCCGCTGGCCATCTTGGTCCATGCAGTGGCTCCTCTGCACCTCGGAGGTCTTCCTGGTGAGTGTGGAAGCTGCCCTTTGGGCCAGGTGCCAGAAGAACCTGTTCCCTTGAGGACAGGCTGGGTGGGGAGGGCCTGTGGGACCCCTGCTGCTGTTCCAGCTGGCCTTCCTGTCTCCCCTGTACCCCAGAACCCATGGCCCTGCAGCCTGCACCTCCTGCCTACAGTGGCTGCATGAGGAAGCTGGTGGTGAACCAATCCCCTGTTGCTGTGACGCCCTCTGCTAGTGTCCAGGGAGCAGTAGGGGCTAGTGGCTGTCCGGCCACATAGGGTGCCCCCCAACCCTGGCAAAGGCTGGACCCACTCCCAGGGCTGTCCTGACACCATGGAGCCCTGGCCCATGTTCGGCGTCTCATGGCTCTCCGCATGTTCACAGATCTCTGTACTCATCTGGATTTGGGGTTCTATGGTGGCTGAGCTTGTTTCTGGAAATGGTTTAAGTTATATCTTTTTCAGTGAAAGAGTAAACTACTGTAAAAATGGGGTTTTTATGTTTCCTACCTTTCACCAACTTGTAATAGTATGAGATCTGTCAACCAGGGTCCTTCTTGAAACAAATTAAAACGTAACTTCTGCTTAACTCAGTGTCAAGTATGAAAGGAGTCCTGAGACAGACCTGGGACCAGCTGGACATGGGGCCACCCTTGAGGGCAGTGAGGGTGACCAGGTCCATCAAGCTGGGGACCATCCCCTTGGAGGCATGACACTCTGGGCCCTGAGGCAGGCAGTCAGCTCCACCTACCTCATGCTGGGCACAGAGAATAGCAGAGGTGGCAGGTAAAGAAAAGCCTTTATTAGTGTAAGATGGACAGAGGTACAGGTAAGCCACAACACAAATGCCACCACCATGGTCAGGACTAGCACGCCAGGCCAGGGAACAGCAGGGCACTCAGTCCAGGCTCATGTCCTCTTCCTCGTCCTTCTTGTCCTTGGCCTCCCCCTCCTTCTGCTCGGACGTGGCGCTGTTCTGCATGGCTTTGGCAAATGCTTCCACATCTAGAGGCATGAGAGACACAGGGCAACTTGTCTCAGCTGCAGCCAGGACTGCTGGTCAGAGTGGCTGGGATGTCGGCCCATGCTCTACAAACCCAGGGAACAGACAAGGCTACCTGGAGGCAGGAGTAGCACTTACCGCCCTTGTTGGCGGCCTCCACAGCCTCTGCAGGGAGGCCAAACTGGCACATGAGGGGCCCCAGCTGCCCCGAGGCCAGGGCCGCGCTGAACATGCCCAGGGCCTGCAAGGAAGAACCACATGGGGCTGAGCTCATGGGGGCTACCTCCAACTCTGTGGGCCGCGAGAGGTGATGGGCCTCCCAATCCCCAAGCAGTGGAGGCCGCCTTGGGCCTGTCTACCTGCTGGAACTGGGGCGAGGTCAGTGTGTTCTGGATCTCATCTGCTGTCTGCGGCAGCGACTCCCCAGAGGGCAGGTAGGGCAGCAGGCGCTCCTGGACGTCAGCATTGGCGAGGATGGGTGCCATGATCTCGGGCGTCAGCACACTGGCCAGGTCCACTAGGCACAAACAGAGGGCGCCAGCAGCTTGAGGAGGCCCAGTGCCCATGTGGAGGATGACACTCCAGCCCTGGGAGCCACTGGGTGTGGCTGACGAGGGACAGGTGGGGGCTCAAGGCTGCGGTGCCCAGTGGAGCCCACACAGGGTAGGAGCCTGGTCTCAGCAAGCTGGTGAGGTATAGGCAGCTTTGCCACAAGCCCGCAAGCACATCCTTACCCTGCTGGCCACTGCCTGGCCCAGCCGGCACGTTCATGGTGGCGAGGATGCTCTGCAGGTCACTCAGTTGGATGGGCTGGGTAGGACTGGTGGCTGTGCTGGCTCCGTTACCGGAGCTGGGCGCGGGGCTTGGGCTGGTCGCCGACACAGCTGCTGGAGCAGAAGGGGCAGGGGTGGCGCGGGCAGAAGAGGCAGTGGAGGACGGGGTGACTGCTGCCGACTGGCTCCGGGAGCTGGGGAGAGCAAGCAGCTGGAGCGGCCATGCCCACACAGGGCTCACCCCACAGGTCTGGGATGCCACCTGGGGAGCCCCGTGAGGTAGGGCCTGTGCGGGGAGGGTGCACTCACCTAGAGGACGAGCTGCTCCCTGGAGGCCCACCACTCCCCAGCAAACTAGCCAGGCCTGGCCCAGTCAGGGCCCCCAGCCCACCTACAAGGGGCAAGAAAGCACATGCTCAGGATGACCCCAGCCTCAGCCCAGCCTGTCTAGAAGAGCCAGGCCTCTTTCCAGGGTCAGAGGAGTGGGAACTCCCAAGCGACAAGTGGAGGAGGTGAGTGGCCTAGGGCCAGCTCAGGGCCTGTGTTCTGGGGGCTCCTCTATGAAGCCAGGTATGCCCTGCCCGTCACGTAGAAACGCTTGGGTTAACAGTAAACCCGGTCCAGATGCTAGCTGGAGCAGCAAGTGTATCTCCAAAGGGTCAGGCACACCCACCACTCCCCAGCACGGGAAGACAGCCCATGAAGGGGACCTGGGCAGGAACCCCGCCCTCACCATACCCAGCTGGGTCCTCACAGAGACCCAAAGACCTCACCCACCCAGGCCCCTACTGCAGGCCATCAGCGACCTTTGCACCAGGCAGCGCAGGGAACACACTTGGATGCCAGCAGAAGCTTGGAGGGAAACGGTTAGGACCCTGGGGCATTCCTGCAGAAGCTGTCCGCCTATACTGAGGGCCCCAAGCCAGGAAGCAAGTTACCCAGTCCTCCGAGGCCGGCAGGCCCGATGAGCTGCATCAGCTGGCTGTGACTCATGTTGCCCAGCAGGCTCTGTAGGCCACCCTCGCCTGGAAAACACCTGGCTCAGCCGCGGGATCCACTGCCTGGGCCCAGACCCGCACCCACCACAGTGCCACTGGGATGGCAGCTGTCTGCTGGGGCCCGGCTGAGTCCTGTGGCAGTCCCTGAACTAACTGTCCAGCAAACATCAGTCACATGGGACAGTGGGTGGAGCTCAGACCCATCTGGTCCCAGGAAGCTGGGCAGGAGGATGGAGCTGGGAGCTGAAAACAGGGCCTCTACCCGACAATCTTCCGTTTCAAAACACCTGGCCATGCCATTACAGGACCAGGTCACCCACAGTGGACACGCCCTCAGGAACACAAGGCAGGACCATTACCGCCTAGCGCAGACAGCTCGTGGCCCCCACTCCCACTTGCGCCCAGTGCCCCAGGCATTGGGGGGTTGTTCAGATACTCGTTGACCTTCCGGCAGTGTTCCTCATCCTGATCAGTCTTGGGCTCCTGTGGGGAGGACATGATGGCTGGGCAGGGGGCACTGGGAGCTGTCTGGTGGCTTCCAAGGCCTGGCCACAGCCAGCCTCTGATGGCTTAGAGCTGAGAGACCTCAGAGGTGGAGGCCCTGGGCCCAGCCACATGCGCTGAGATGGGACCCAAGCCAGGCAGGTGACGAGGACCACAGCGGCACCTTCTGAACAGGGCCCACACCCAGCTGTCCCATCTGCCACAACTGTGGGTATAGGTGATGCCGGCTTCACAGAGAAGAGACTAAAGCCCTGATCGATGGGTGGGGCTGTCCACACATCAGTCTCCTGCCTGCAACCAATGGAGTCAATGCCCCTTCCACCACACCAGGACACCTCCTGGCAAAACCATGGAGGCTTTGCGCCAGGTCGGCAACCTCGGCCCACGTGTTACAAATACAGCGTAATCAACCTTGGCCTCACCTGCTGATTGCCACGCTGTCCTTGGCTGCTCAGGCACAGGGGAGCAGCTGCCACAGACACCTGATCGGCCCTTCACAGGGCTGCTGCTTGCCTACACCCTTCCACACACAGCTACCTCAAGCTTCTATGTCACACTTGCGGGAAGTAACCTGTGCAGTGGGTGGTCTGCACACCCCTGCCTGAACATCAGCAAGTGGAAGGAACCCAACAGGTGACAGAGGAGCGGCAGCCTCTGGGCCCGGGGACACCACAGCTGTGGGTGGGAGGCACCCAGGTGCCAACAACCTTGGCCTCCCAGAACACACTGCAAGGGGTAGGGCAGGGCTCGGGAGAGCATGGGATGCTCTGTGAGAAAAGCAGGAGATCCAGCAGGCACCAGCCTCGGCTCTGGGGCTTCAGGGACCCGTACAAGGGGCAGGGAGGGTGCTGGGAGCCCCAACCAGCTCTCTCCTGCCAGGCACCACACAGGAGCCATCACTGGTAGGAAAGCCAGTGCTATCATACAGACAGTAACAGCCTTGCCTCAGTGACCACAGCAAGAGCAGGCGAGATGCACGCAAACCCTTCTGCGCACCTGCATCCAGAAGAAGAGCCGCTTGGACCCTGCCTTGAACTTGAGCACGTAGACCCTCCCGCTGGGGCACTGAGGCACCCGCTTGAACTCACAGTCATCAGGGAAGATGATCAAGTCCTGGAAGCCATGGGAAGAGCCATCAGCCTCATAAACACACGTGTGGCCCAGTACCTCATCTCAGGAAAACTTGGTGGGCCTGGGCCTAACAAGGTGGGTGCAGAGCGGACGAATGGGAGCAAGTCACCACACCCCCCGCTAGCTCCACAGGGCAGAAAAGCCACAAACGGCAGACACCAGGGGAGGCAGGGAAGGGCTCCGGTGGAGAGCCGGGAGGTGGACTTTGGGGTCTAGACAGATTACTGCAACAGAAACGATTTGGAAACAACTTTCCGAAATGAATTAGGAAGTCAGCTCTGACCTGCAGCCAAATGTAACAAAGAATCATCTCAGGAAGGAACAAAGGACACTGACAGAAATGGAACCTGTCGAGTGGCTCCAAGCCCGCACAGTGCTGGGAGGCGCAGAGGCGGCTGAGGACAACCAGAGTACCGCGAATGCCAGCAACCCTGGCGCGGTCGCCGGGTCCTCAGGGCGTTGCGGGCTGGGGACACTCACGTCTTCCACGTTCCCGGACGTCCTGTCCTTCCAGCAGAAGTGGATGAGTGAGTCGTCCGTCTGCTGGATGTATACAAGCCCTTTCCGCTTGTCTGGGGTGACGGTGGTGCCCTTCAGGGACATCTTGCCTGCCCGAAACTCCACCAGGTACTTGTTGGAGGACCCGCGGGAGCCGGGAACCAGGCTCGGGAAGAGCGCGCCTGAGGTCGTCATCCTGGAGGCGCGGAGGCCGGCGTGAGCGCGTTCGCTGGGCGGCCGGGACAGCACTGACAGTCCTCGCGGGCCGCGGGGCCCGGAGCGCGAGCCCAGCGCCAGCCGGGGCCTCTCCCGGCTCCCCCGCGACCCGCCGCCCCGGCTCGCACCGCGCCCACGGCTCCGACCCGACCGCCGGGCCCTGGTTAGGGCAGGACGCCGGCCCCCCGAGAGAGGCCCGCCCGAACTCCCGCCCGGCCCCGAGCAGGGGACCCCCGGCACCCGTGCCCACCGCAGGTCCGCCCGCCCTCCCGCCGCGCCGCCCCCGGCCTGGCCGCCCCCACGCCCCCACGCCCCCAGTCCGGTCGCTCGCACCTGGCCCGCGCCCACACTCGGCCAAGAGGCGCCGTCCGGGTTCGCTCTTCCTCCTCGGCGCCTGCCGGGCCCCGCCGGAAGCCCGCGTTCGGCCCACCCCGTCCGCCGCTCTCGCCGTCGATTGGGCGCCGTCTTCAGAGCGGCCGGCCCACACCCGCCAGCGATTGGCGAAAGGGGCCATCCATCGCGCCCTCCCCGCCCCGGCCCGCCCCGCGCCTGCGGCATTTTTCCGGCGGAAGCGCGGGCCAGAGCGGCTCCTATTGTTGCTGTGTCATAGGAGAGCGGCGGCGGCCCCTAGCGGTGGCGCCGGTAGCCGCGGGCCGGTTCCAGGGAGGCAGAGCTGTCACCCCTGGGGCGGTGCCTAGGAACAAGCGGAGGCCGAGTCCTGAGGACTGGGCTCGAGGCGGCGGGCACCAGGAGGCCGGTGTCGGGGTCAACAGGCGTCCGCGGGGCTCACGGACCCGGCGGGGCAGATGCAGTCGCCGCCCACGTCCCAGAAAGTCCCCTGACATATGTTCCCTGAAAGCGAGACCCCAGGACCTGAGGCAGGAACAGTCTCACGTTACCAGTGTGGGGCTGTCATGACACCCAGCGCTGAGCCTGCCGGCATTTTAGAGTTCGTTTGACATCAAGCAGTGACAACAGGAGAATTCCTGGGGCCCCCCAGCCACCTGGCCGCGGCGACCAGTGTCCGCAAGGTGGCCGGGCTCCCAGGCGTCCTCTTGGCCGATGCGTGATTATGACACTGGCTGGGCCACCTTCCCACTGGCTGCCTTCCTTAGTCGGTGGGACCCATTCGCTCTCACTTCGTTCCTTTACTCCACATCTTCGATGGTTTAAGACATTGAAAGCACAGCATCTGTGGCTCTAGACAACCTGTCTGCCCCGGCCCTAAGACACTGTCCTAATCCCATGTAGGCTCCATCACTTGCTCCCTGTGTAGACACTACGTGGGTGTTCTAAGCTGTTTCACCGTTTTAGAGAGAGGTTCATGTTGGCTGGGGCTCCCGCTTGGTCACTGACTCATGTGGGATTCAAAGTGGGATGATCCGCAGCGAGTCATCGTTGTCCCACTGGTGACATTGTCGCGTTCAGTTTCCATCTTTTCACTATTATCATGCTTCGATTTAAAAAATGTAATTCATCCAAAGATTCACTCCTTGGTTTTGCAAAATATAGCTTTTTATCATTAAAAACTTTATGTTAAGTTGTGGGTTGGCTGTTATTTTTAGTTAGTTAAATCCGTCCTCCTTTTAAACTCCAACAAGGCAAATACCCATAGACAAAACTGTATACAGCTCTAGGGGTCCCGTGTAACTGTGAAGATTCAAAGGAGCCGGGCTCGGTGGCTCAGCCTGTCATTCCACGCCTTTGGGAGGCTGAGGTGAGTGGATTGCCTGAGCCCGCGGGTTCAAGACCCGCCTGGGCAGCGAGACCTCGTCTCTACAATAAATCAAAAATCAGCCGGCCGTGGTAGTGCATGCCTGTAATTCTGGCTACTTGGAAGGCTGAGGCGGAAGGATTGTCAGAGCCCAGCAGGTGGAGGATGCGGTGGCCGGGAGCGGCCACTGCACTCCAGTCTGGGCGACAGAGTGAGACTCCAACTCAAAAAAAAAAAAAAAAATATTCAAAGGGCTCCAGAGACAGAGGGGCTAAGCGTGGCTCACATGGCACACGGGGCTGCAGACAGGAATGTCACACAGGAGCCTGGCATGCAGAGCTGCAGATGCCAAGGTTACGCAAGAGCCTGGTGGTAGGGGCTGCAGACACAGGTCACGCAGGAGCCTGGTGCTTGGGCACCAACAGGCCGCTGCCCTTGTTGTTTTCCTAATGGGTCACCCATTGACGGAAACCGTGATGAGCTCAAGTGATGTCTGCAGACCGTCCCAAGCCCCCAGAGCCAGCTGAGGCATGGGGACTCCCATCTGGCCCTCTAGAGGAGGTTGTTTCCATTAATCCTGTTCAGTGAAAAAAAAAAAGCCCCAAACTGCAAAGAAAATAAGCTTGAGGTCCTCAGGTGACAGCCAGGACAGATAGGGCCCAGCATCCAGGGGGCCCCACGAGGCAGAGGACTCGCCCAGATGCCTCCCCAGGAAGTCACATGGAGAAGGCACAGGGTCAGATGTCAGCACCCGCATCCAACAGCAACATCCCTGCCACACAGGGGCAAGAGGAGGGGATAATAGGCTCTGGGGACCTGTAGCAGGCAGGGAGTAGGGTGGGTTGGAAAAACACCCCCTGAGCTCTGTGACCACCACAGCGGCGACGGCCCACAGGAGCCTCAGTGTCAAATGACGCACATGGCAGGCCTGCAAGTGGGCCCGAGTGAAAAAAGATCTCTTAAAAAATAGAATAAAGCACACCTAGGGGGGTGGTTGGAAAGAAAGAACAGGACAGGCCCCAGCATGGGGTCTTCCCCATTGGGAACATGGAATGGCACAGTGTCGGGAAGACACTGGGGCAGGTGCGGGGTTTTAAACTTTCTTATTAATAGACTCAATTTTTAAGAGCAATTTTGGGTCCGAAGCAGAACTGAGCAGAAGGTGCAGAAGTCCCCCTGCCCCCACCCTCCCCCTTGATCATCCCCACGGGCAGGGCATCTGCCACAACTGGTGACCCTACGTTGACTCATGATGCCACCCAGAGTCCTGGTTTACACTGGGGTTCACTCGGCCCACATGTGCTGCGTAACAGAATCCGCGGCCAAGGAACACACACCAGTTCCCACCTTTCTAGAGGTTGGCGTGGGGGTTGAGGACAGCTGCTGTCTGTGTTCAGGCTGATGCCTTGTGGGCTGCGTCTACAGTGGGAGGTGGGAGGGCCGGGAGGCCTTGCCTTTAGGCCTGGACCCACTGGCGAGGAGGAGCCCTCATGGCCTGATGGCTCCTGACAGCCCCACCTTCCACCATCATATTGGCCACTATGTCTCAACATTGGGGCTTTGGAGGGGACACAGTCAAGTCCTAGCAGTGCTGGACAGTCCATGGGTCTGGACAAGGGCACAGTGACAGGTACCCACCGTGACCAGGCCATACAGAACAGCGACACTGCCCTAGCGCCCTCCAGGCTCTACCTGTCCCCCCTCTTGACCACTGCGTGACACGGAGCTAGACTCACCCAGCACGTGCCTTCTCAAGGCAGTGTCCATCATCAGCAATCCTGTCTGCTCCTGGCTCATTCCTTTCAAGGACTGAAAGACATTCCACTGTCTGAATGGACCGTCCATGTCCCCAGTCACCTACAGAAGCTCACCTTGGTTGTGCCCAAGTCTTGGTGATTATGAATTAAGCTACTATAAACATCCGAGCACAGGTTTTTGTGAGGATGTTTTCTGTTTTTTTCTTTCTTTCTTTTTTTTAGAGACAGGGTCTGTTGCCCAGGCTGGAGTGCAGTGGTACAATCATACCTCACTGCAGCCTTGACTTCCTGGCCTCAGGCAATCCTATTACCTCAGCCTCCTGAGTACCTGGAACTACAAAGAGGGACCCCCAAAAAAACCCAGAATTTATTTATAAAAATTGTGTATTTATTTTTTCATGTTTAAACTTCAGTCACCTTCAAAGTCCTCTCCGTTTGATGCAATACAGCTATTGAGATGCTTTTTCCACTGCTCAAAACAGTTTTTAAACTCATCAGTGTTGATGCCTTTGAGTGCTTCTGCTGTTTTTTTGTTTCACCTCTTCCACATCAGGAAGATGTTTGCCTTTGAGGACTTTTTTCATCCAGAGGGGGAAAAAAGTGGCTCAGGGTAAACAGGGAGGGTGGGGCACAGGGGTCATGTGGTTTTTTTAAATCCAAAACTGCTGAACATTCAGTGTGGTGTGGGCAGGTGCGCTCGTAAATCACCAATCATGAAATGTGTTGAAAGAATCTCCAAAAAAAAATTCACCAAAGCAGAATGTAGCTTCTTGCAACAATGCTAGCTGGTTCACAGATTCCAATGGGTTTCTAGAACGTTCGCCTAGGGAAAAAGCCTGTACTCCAATGGGCCCACCCTCCAACAGATAATTTTAGGGTTATTTGGGTTTCCCTTTGTACAGGTGCATGCCATCACACCCGGATAACTGTTTTAACTTGGACTTAAGTTTTCAACTCAGTGGGGTAAATATCTAAGCACAAGTCTGCTGGATCACACGGGGATGCTTAGCTTCATGTTGCTCCCACCAGCTGCGACGTGCATTCCTGTTGCCCCACATCCGCACCAGCACCCGGTGATGTCAGTGCCTGGATGATAGTCTCCAACAGGTGTTCGGCGGCACTTCCTCGTTTCTGTCTTTCAGGGTCTTGCTCTGTCACCCCCGCTGGAGTGCAGTGGTGCGATCATAGCTCACTGCAGCCTCTGACTCCTGGGCTCAAGCAATCCTCCCAAGTAGCTGGGAGGGATCACAGGTACATGCCTCCACGCCCAGCTAATTTTTTGATATTTTGTAGAGACAAGGTCTCGCTGTGTTCCCCAGGCTGGTCTCAAACTCCTGGGCTCAAAAATCCTCCTGCCTAAACCTCCCAAAGTGCTGGGATTAGAGGTGTGGACCCCTGCACCCGGCCTCCCTGTTTTAATGTGCCTTCCCCGGGGATGGGTGAGGGTCATCTTTTCTTTTCATTTTTTTTAGATTAGAAAATATAGTTTATTTAGAAAGTAAATTAGAGAGAGAGAGAGAGAGAGGGAGAGACGGGGTGGGGGAGGGGGGATTCCAAAGCTTAAGAAAACATGGTCTGACCATAGCTCAAAGAGCACATGGACACATCATAGTTTAGCAAGGCAATGGCAAAATCAAGGGGCATCTTTTCACAAACGTTCCTGCCCTGCATGTCTCCTTGGCGAGCTGGCAGTTTTGTTCGACATTTTACACAGTTAAACATGCAGTTGGGCATGACCCAGCCACTCCACTGTCAGGTATTTACCAAGAGAAATGAGCCAGATATCCACACACAAGACTGTATACCGCCACCATGACTTTTCATAATTGCCCCAAATTTGAAACAACTTAAATATCCATCAGTGACAAGTGGACAAACCGTGGGACACTCAGCAGGAGAAAGGCAAAGCCCAGACCCACATAGCACCACGGCAGACCCCACGGGGCTGCTCTGCAGGAAAGAAGGCTGAGGGACAAAACTACAGACACAGGCAGAGTGGGCGGCAGGGGAGGCTGTGTCACGAACCCCGTAGGTGTCCCAGGGTGTCCACCATTCTGTGAGGGCCACAGGGCAGCAACCACATGGCATAGGAAGGTGGGCCCTTCTGCCCAGAGGGGTCTGACCCCACCTCGGTGACTCATGGGAATTCCTGGAGGGGCCATTCTTGTGGGCAAGAGTGGAAACCACAGAGGGTGCCTCCAGGTACATTCATGTCTTGAGGGCCACCTGGCCCTTCCTGAGCCACGGTGCCTACTGGGATGGGTCTACTTTCCCACAGAGCTTCCAGGGCACATGAGGAAGAAACCAGGTGGTGGGAGCCCCTATGCGTCCAGGGCACAGGGCTGCTTCCCACAGCCTCCACGACCGTGAGCCACAGCATGCAGAGCTCCTGCCATGCGGCCCCAGACCTTCACCTGTTGTGTGCCCACGGGGGCCTACAGTATCCTTGGGCTCCTCTCCACGTGCCACTCTGGAAGGTGACCGATGTGCTGGGCCAATCCTACAGAATGCAGCCAGACATTGGACTCGGCCTTCATAAAAAAGGCCAGGAGGCGGAGACGGTGAGGACCTGCTCTATAAGACACACGTCAACTGCCACTACTCCACACACCTTCATCCAGAACTGGAGGTATACATTTGTCCCCACATGTGCATGTCCCAAGAGCCTGCCAACACGCAGGTGCCGACCACTGCTACAAGCGGTAGAAACAGCCCCTCACCAACATGCCATCTTGCGACATGTCATGCCACAGGGTGGGAGGAACAGTGCTGAGGACCAGCCGAGCACAGCACAGTGATGGGTAGGCCGGCAGGGACAGGATGGCAAGAAAGAGTGTGTGGCTGCTGTGCTGAGCACCATATGGGCAGCAGGCACTCCAAGAGGAAGGGTAGTTTGCTGGGGACAGCACCGGCCGCCCAGCTGCCTTCACACCAGGAGGCCACACAAGGCTTTGTGTCACAGAAACTTCCACCAGGTGCGCAGACAACAAGAAGGAACCCAAGGACCCTGCCCCTTCTGGCCTCACAGCCACTCTGCCTAGCCCATGATAATGGGGGTCCCAGTGTCTGCACTCACTATGGACATGGCAAATTGGATGCTGCCAAGCAGGCAGGACCCCAGGATGTCCCACGGGAGCAGGAGCTCAATGTCCACCCCGCTGCTCCAGGAGGTAAACTGCAACGCCCCCAGGAGTTATGGCCCTAACCCTTCACCAGTACATGTCATGAGCTTGGGTCAGCATGAAAGGGGGGACAGCAGCTGAGAACACCAGCAAGGCAATGACCTGATGCCTGGGTTCCATTTCCTCGTGGGAGTAGGAAAACAGTCGTGTGAGGACACCTCATCTAAGTGAGTATGAAACACGGAGTGAGGCTGGGCTCGGTGGCTCAGCCTGTAATCCCAGCACTTTGGGAGGTCGAGGTGAGTGGATTGCTTGAGCCCGTGGGTTCGAGACCCACCAGGGCAACTTGGTGAGAACTCATCTCTACAATATATCAAAAATTAGCCAGGCACAGTAGCACATGCCTGTAGTTCCGGCTATTTGGAAGGCTGAGACGGAAAGATCACTGGAGCTCAGCAGGTCGAGGCTGCGGTGGCCGGGAGCATGCCACTGCACTCGTCTGGGCAACAGAGTGAGACTCCAACTCAAAAAAAAAAAAAAAAAAAGAAACACAGAGTGAGAGAAGATGACTCGTCTATGTGGGTATGAAAACACAGGGTGTGAGTATGCCTCATCTATGTGGTTATGAAAACATGGGGTGAGAGGACACCTCGTCTATGTGAGTATGAAAACACAGGGTATGAGGACACCTCATCTATGCAGTTATGAAAACATGGGGTGTGAGAATGCCTTGTCTACGTGGGTATGAAACACGGGGTGTGAGGACTTGTCTACATGGATATGAAAACACAGGGTGTGAGGACACCTTATCTATGTAGTTATGAAAACATGAGGTGAGAGGACACCTCGTCTACACGGGTATGAAAACACGGGGTGTGAGGACACCTCGTCTGTGTGGGTGTGAAAACACGGAGTGCGAGGATGCGTCTATGAGGGTATAAAAACAGGGTGTGAGGATGCCTTGTCCTAGTGGGTATGAAAACATGGGGTGTAGCCAGTCTCGGTGGCTTAGCCTGTAATCCCAGCACTTTGGGAGGCCGAGGAGAGTGGATTGCCTGAGTACGCAAGTTCGAGACCACCCTGGGCAACTTAGTGAGACCTCATCTCTACGATAAATTTTTTAAAAAATTAGCTGGCATGGTAGCATGGGCCTGTAGTTCTGCCTACTTGGAAGGCTAAGGTGGAAGGATCGCTGGAGCCTAGCAGGTCAACACTGCGGTGGCTGTGAGTATGCCACTGCACTCCAGCCTGGGCGACAGAGTGAGACTGCAACTCAAAACAAACAAAAAACACAGGGTGAGAAGAGACCTCATCTACGTGTGTATAAAAACATGGGGTGTGAGGATGCCTTGTCTATGTGTGTATGAAAACACAGGTGTGAGGGCACCTCATCTATGTGGGTATAAAAACACAGGGTGTGAGGATGCCTCATCTACTTGGGTATGAAAACTCGGGGTGTGAGGATGACTCATCTATGTGGGTATGAAAACACAGGGTGAGAGGACAATTTGTCCACATGGGTATGAAAACACAGGGTATGAAGATGCTTTGTCTATGTGGGTATGAAACCATGGGGTGTGAGGACGACTCGTGTACGTGGGTATGAAAACTTGGGGTGTGAAGACAGTTCATCTACGTGGGTATGAAAACAAGGAGGGTGAGGATGAATCTATGTGGGTATGAAAACATGGGGTGTGAGGACACCTTGTCTATGTGGGTATGAATACCTGGGGTGTGAGGATGTATCCGTGTAAGTATGAAAACCTGGGGTGTGAAGATGCCTCGTCTTTGCACACCTGCTCGCTGGGTGGCCGAGGCCATGTCACCTTTGTGCCTGACACATCCGGTGCCTTTGAGGCTGGCCATCAAGGCAGCCCCCTGGTGTGATGCTGTGATACCTACCAGGGACCAGGGCAGCTTCTCCTGCAGCTCCTGACCCGCTGAGCGGAGACTGTGCGCTGCGGGCAGGGCCTGACTTGGTGGGGCCTGACCTTGACATGGCCCCAGCGACGACAGGGCTCTGGTGGCGCAGATCCACCATGGTCCCGTGGGCCATGGTCAGTACCAGCATGCACCGACCTCCCACTCATCCCACACAGCCCCCCTGTCCCCACTGACTCCTCACATGCAGCAGATGACAAAAGTGGAAATGAATCCTAACTTGAGTTAGGAGCAGAATTGAAACATGAAGTCGTTCCTCCAGGAAAAGCTCACCAGACCTTTTACTCCACAGGGACACCCGGGGTTCCAGGGCTCCCAGGAGAAGCAGAGAGACCCTGTCATGGCCACTCACCAACCTATGTCCTGAGGAGGTTAACACTTGCACACATGGCTGGGTGCAATCATTTTTAAGAGGCATCTTCTACCAAAAACCTGAATTAGAGACATCTGACACTTAGTGGCATCAAGGTGAGGACATTCGGGTGACAGTGTGTGTTAGCATTTGCAGAAACAGCGGTAATAATGATAATAAAAAATCTTAAAACCACGGCTATGTTTTTGCTATCAGCCTTCCAGCCCTGTCTTCTTCACTTTTCTTTCTTTAATAGACACAGGGTCTGGCTATGCAATTACAGCTCGCCATATCTCCGACCTCTTGGGCTCAGGCGATCCTTCTCCCTCAGCCTCCCGAGTAGCTGGGACTACAGGTGTGCATCACCATACCTGGCTAACTTTTTAATTTTTTGTGGAGACATGGTCTTGCTATGTTGCCCAGGCGAGTCTGGAACTCTCGGGCTCAAGGGATCCTCCCACCTCAGCCTACCGAAGTACAGACCTTAGGGGTATGGTCCAGGCCCAGTCTTCTTCTACTTTGGGTTAGGTGCACGTGAAGGGAGCCAGCTGGGGTGGGGTCGTCTGTCTGTGCAGCTAGTGAGCCCTGAGACATCAAAAGCCGGGCCTCGGGCAAGGACTTCGAAATACAGACCCACAAGCTATTTCAAGCAGTGAGAAACAGAATGATGGCGAGGTGTTGTTTAGCTGTGTCCTCAGGGCTCACCCCATGATGAAGCAGCGTTCAGTCTTCTGAGAGACGGCCTATGCACAGCCATGGTCAGGAAGGTATGTGACCAGAGGCCCAGGCTCCATGTCCAACAATCAGACAGTTCAAGGCTCCTCCCTGGCCAGGTCAGAGTCCCAAGTCCCCGGATGCTCCCAGGATCACCAAGCGGCCCTAACCAGCCTCTTCTGAGCACCCCAGTGTGTACAAGATCAGGCACTGTTTTCAGAAAGGCTGTAATGCCAGGTGTGCTCCTGAAGCCTTGACACGCCATGATGACACCTCCCGTCAGAGCTGCCTGTCCTCCACATGCTTCGTGTGCATGCATGTGCATGTGCACATCTGTGCACACACAGAAGATGGACTGATACAAAGAGTTCTACTGTGATCGCTTGTGTTGATTTCTACACAGAGAAGATTAGCCACTGGCTAAAGATGAACGCTGACATGGACAAACACCCGTTTTTGGTTAAATAACTTTAATTCCACCACTGGGAGTAGATTCTGCCTCTGACCCTCCCACAGCACACAACCAGGTGTGATGGGCTGACACAGTAAACATGCATGCTGGAAAAACAAAACACAAGAGTGTGATGGGAGCAGGCCGCGTGTTAGGAAGCGGCCCCCTTGAGACGTGGGCATGGTGCGAGTGACAGGGAGGCCTTGGGGACAAGGGCACACAGGCCAGAGGGGGCCTCCTTGTCCAACTTACTGCTTGTGCCCACCCTGGGCTGTCATGTGATACTTCATTTTGGACCATATACAACTGGCGATTAATGCATATCTTGCTCTTTAGCAAAATAATACTCACATAGTTTTAACTTAAATATTTTAAAAGTCACCTTTACATTATTGAAGATTGGTAAAAAATACAGAATCTGACAGCTTTTCATCCACTGCACCTGACGTGCCAAGAGCCTTCCCTCCATACTGCCGTGGGCTGGAAAGTGGCCCTGGCCTCAGAGTCCCGGGGCTATTTCCGAGACCACCTCTTCCCTGCTGGCCCAAAGTGAAGAAACTCAGAACCCTCGGCCGCTGCATCAGAGGAGACGTAGACCCTTCTCACTAATTATTTACTTACAAATTCTACCATGAAGAGGGTGCTGCAAGCGGAAAAGTCCAGCAGTTTCTGTCACATAAGGGGTGTCGGGAGGGGCCTCGGGAGGCGCTCCCAGGTGGGTGTGCGTGAGGCCGCGCAGCAGAGGGAGACGCTTGGCACCAGCAGTCCACAAGGAAGTTGGGCAACCACAGGGCCACGGGACCACCACGGACAGGCATCAGAATGCAGCTTCTGCTGTACCAGCGCTCAGGCAGCCATGCAAGGAGTCCAGCCTCACGGCCTCTGCACCCCGGGCCCCTTTATCTTCAGTAGATGTCTGGGCAGCCAGAGAAATCCCGCTCGAAGTAATCCCCTGCATACAACCAGTCGGGAGTCCCCGTGTAGGGGTTGTTGCCTGGGTAAAACCACCTGCAAGACAAAGAGCACTAAGCAGGCATTTGGCTGAGAAGACGTGGCCCTGTTCTTCCCAGTGGGGGCCTGCGCCCCTGTGAAGCCCTTCCACAGCAATACGTCCTGAATGTACAGCCCAGGTGATGATACCAGCCAGGACCACTGACCACATTCCCACAGGAACTCTCCAACCACAGACAGCAGCCAGTCGCATGGCTGCCACCCTAGGTCAGGCGTGACCCCAAAACAGCACTGGATCCTAAATAATGCCCATGCCTTTAAAGTAGAAGCAGCTGCCATGCTCATACCTGTCTTCATTTAAAGCTGACCAAGGCTGGCTGCAGTGGCTCACACCTATAATACTAGCACTTTGGGAGGCCAAGGTGGGAGGATCGCTTAAGCCCAGGAGTTTGAGACCAGCCTGGGCAACATAGCAAGACCGCATCTCTACAAGAAATAAAAAAATTAGCCAGGCATGGTGGCGTGCACCTGTAGGTCGAGCTACTCAGGAAGGCAGAAGACTTGCCTGAGCCCAGGAGGCTGAGGCTGCAATGAGCTGTGATCGTACCACTGCACTCCAGACTGGGTGACAAGGTAAGACTCAAGACAAAACAACAACAACAATAAAAACAACGCAGACCAAGTGCATTTTTTTAAAAACTGAAGATGAGGGAAGGCACTATGGGCAAGAGAATTGGCGCAGCCCCAAGCGCCAGCAGCTTCAGCACTGTCCTGGGCAGGCCGAGGTCAGCTCCTGCCTGTGGCCTACTGGCACCAGGGCCTGTGGGGTATACCTGGGGGGCTCAGAAAGTTGAAAAATTATCTCCACAAGACAAAAGATTATTTTATATGTATACACACACACACATTTTCAAAAGAAATGGGATCTCACTATGTTGCCTAGGCTAGTCTCCAACTCCTGGGCTCAAGCAACCCCCTGCCTAGGCCTGGGGGTGCTGGCATGAGCCACTGTGCCCTCCTCTCCACCCTGCGATATATGGACCCTCCTCTCTGTCTCCAGGTGTGGGGGACTCTCCTCTCCATCCCTGGTTGTGGGACCCACCTCTCTCTCCCCAGGTGTGGTCCTTCTCCCTGCCCCCGGGTTGGGGCCCTCTTGGCCCAGCAGGGTTCTGACCCTCACCTGGTCTGCCACTCAGCTGCCTCCTTGGCACGCTCCCTGCGGGCCTCTCTCTGCTTCTCCTCTAGCCGCTCCTTCTCCTGGCTGGCCAGATCTAGGGTCCAAGCAGACATACCTCTGTTAACCGACAGCCAAAACTCCAGGCCAAGATTCCAGATAGGGCAGAGGCCCCAGGACCCCCATACCACAAACTCCAGATGGCAGGTCCCACTTGGGCTGGAGAGCCATGGAGATCTGGGATTAGGAGACCATGCTCCAGCATGAGGCCCTGCTGCCCCTACAACCGCGGGAGCTAATAAAAAATGAGAGGTCTGTAGCTCTCATGTATCCTTTGTCGTCATCTTTTCTATTAAGTTAACGGATTTGAGAGGACTGGTCTGTGGCGGAGGGAGATCCCTGGAGGCTTCCACAGAGCTGGGGGCCATGCTGGGTCTGCAGCTGTCGCATAGGGAAAGGGCCCAGCCCCCTTAAGGGGAGCTCACCTGCCTGTGCACCTGTGCTCCCCAACTCTGTCCCACCCACCCGTGCCCCCTCACCCCAGCCCACCCACCTCCAAACCCTCCCACCCTGTCCCACCCACCAGCATACTTGCAGCCCCCAACCCTGGCCCACCTACCCCACACACCCACACCCCTCCACCCAGGGCCTTGCATACCCATGTTCCCATTCTCCATGCCACGGATATCGGGGCGCAGGCGGCAGTCTGTGGGTGGCAGCATCTTCTCCATGCCCGTCTCCAGCTCGTTGAGGCTCACAGTGAAGCTGGTGAAGTTGTACATCTGCGGGAGCAGAGACACCACCTTGTCAGTGCCCAGGCCCCACAGTCCCATGGAGCACACCCCACCCATCTCTGCCTATCCCCTGGAGCACATCCCACCCATCTCCGCCCATCTCCTGAGCACTGTCTCCATCTGACTATGCACACAGCACGTGCTGCGGCCCTGACTTCTGCAGCTGGAGGTGTGGCGGCAAGGCTAGCACAGACGTCTTATTTCTCTGTCAATCTCTCAGACAGAAGGTTGGTGCCATCTGCTCACTGGAAATGCTGCCACCAAGGTCCCATGTCCTGCAGCTAGCCCCTTGGCCTGGGTTGCTCCCTCTCGCCCAGATGGCCTGCCTTCAGGCTCCCCCTCTCCACCTGGGGGGTGGCAGTCACCCTGTGCCCAGAAAGCCCTGGCTTCATTCTCCAGCCAGACCCTCACTCTGAGTTCAGGCTCGTGTATCTGTCCTCTCAGCTCTGGGATGTTGGAGAGAAATCTGGAACTCCCGATGAACCTGCTGCACCCACAGCCCCACCCCCCTGTGTCCCTTCCCAGGACCCCAGCCAGGGCTTCTAGCAGTCCTCCTTCTGCCCTCACCCCACAGCAGCCACAGGGGCCAAGAGAAAACCTCAACTCCACTGGTCACCCTCTGCTCAGATGGCTTCCACAGCATCCACATCATTCAGAGCAGAAGTCAAGGCATATGGCACCCCTGTGCCCTACCCCACCACCACTAGGTCCCCTGGGCCCTGTGGCCCTTCCACTCCTCAGTCCACTCCCAGAGGCTCTGCCCTGGCTGTCCCCTGCCCAAAGGCAAGCCCCCAACAGCCATCAATCACTCTGCCGCTTTCCCATGACTGAAGCCATAGCAGAGTCCCTGTCCTGCCTGATGAGCTTCCCTGGCAACTGGTGAGGCACCATGGAGCTCTCAACTGTGTCCATGCACACTGGGGCATGGGCGTTGGGGGCACTGGGGACACAGGGGACTTGTCTGCCCGGGCCATCCAGTGCCCGGTGGGCAAGGGGAACTCAGCACATCCCACTGAGCCAAAGGATGGAGGGACACATTCTTTTTAAGAGGATCTCCCCGGTAAAAAAAAAGTTTTTCTAAAAATTAAGTTAAAATGGTGCTGTCACACTAGCTCGTATTCTGCTCAAGTGAAAGTTGTGGCGTGTTGAGGTTGTGCTTAGAGGGGACGTCTTGCTGTTCACTTTCCTTTGTGTCACACACGCTCCTTGTGTTCATAGGACACAACGGGAATTTCATGATCAGCTGCGTATACACTTTGTATATAAGTAACATATAATCTCTAAAAGATATTAACCTTGGTTATACTCTATTTACAAGAATATAGCACATATTTTGTATGTTACTTATATATGTAGTAAGAGTTACAACTGCAATCTTCAAAAATAAGTATCACAATGCATTGAAACATCTAAATGAATATGTCAGAATGAGAATCTTCTGCCATGGCTGAGCCCTCCTCTGACCTGCAGCCGTGGGCGCAGGCCTTGTGGGGACAAGTCCACGCAGCCATGGGCGGTGGTATGCACAGACACAGCAGAGCTCTGCATCCACACCTCAATCCCAGACCTCCCAAATGCCACAGCTGGAGGGCATAGGCCTGGATGTGGCTCTAGGAGGGCAGAAGCCCAGTCCCCTGAGGATCCCCTGCCCACCCCCTGCCCCTTCTGGGACACACGGAGGCAGCAGGCATGGGCACAGGATTGGGACAGTGGAGGGGCCCACCCAGGAGGTGCAGACACAGCCTGGCAGGGGGCATGGGTGTGCAGGGCCAAACCTGAGCAGAGTTGGGGGGCCGGGTGTTGATCCTCCACAGCAGCTTGCTGCCTGGGACAACCTGCACGGTCTCCTGGGCCTCAGGCACATCATCAGCAACGTCACTGTTGGCCAGCTCAGTGCTGCTGTCCTGCAACACAGAGTCCCATATAGCTGCAGCTGGCAGCAGCTGGGCCCTGAGCACCTTCCACACCTGCCACAAGCCAAGCATGGTAAAGTGGCCTTTGCCTTTTTTCTTTTTTTTTGAGTTGGAGTCTCACTGTCGCCCAGACTGGAGTGCAGTGGCCGCTCCCGGCCACCACAGCCTTGACCTACTGGGCTCTGGCGATCCTTCCGCCTCAGC
Source organism: Cephalopachus bancanus (assembly GCA_027257055.1). Lineage (NCBI taxonomy): Eukaryota > Metazoa > Chordata > Mammalia > Primates > Tarsiidae > Cephalopachus > Cephalopachus bancanus. Next base: position 4,537,160 of record JAPVLO010000007.1, read on the forward strand.
CTTCCAAGTAGCTGGAACTACAGGTGCACGCTACCATGCCCAGCTAATTCTGCCTTTTTTTCTAAACTAAGAAAAAAATCAAATTTCCTCCCAGCTTGCAATACTGTCTGCTCGCTGGTGCATGAAGAAGAGCCAGGCCTGTCCTTGAAGTGGATCACATTCCTTTGTGGGTCCGGGCAGTGCTGGGCTTCGAACAACGCTCAAGGACAGACAGGCAGGAAGCCAGCAGTAGGCAGGCTCCCGGGAAAGGTGACCACCATGAAAGGACGCCCTGCCACATCTGAGCACAGCATGGAGTGAAGACGTCCAGAATAGCACATTCCACCTCACACTGCCCTCTGGAAGGGCACACTTCTGGCACTGGACTGAGAGGCCCCTGCCACGCTGTGCTCCTGCCCTCCATGCAGAAGGGCTCAGGTGTAGAGGCTGGGGCAGCTTGGCACCTCCGGACTAAGCAGCCACTCATCACACCCTAATGAGATGATAATGAGACCAGTGGCTCCTAGAATAATAAGCGGTGGCCTTAGATGCAGCCACCCAGGTAGACCCTGCCATGTGGGACCCTCCTGAACTCAGCAGGGCCATGCTAACATTGGCGCAGCCACTTGGTCCAAGGCCAGAAGCTAAGCACAAACATATCCACAAAAACCCTCTCTCCTCTCTAGGTGACCTGAAAGACCAGGAAAGACAAGTGAAAGCATTAAGAGACATCACTAAATGGATTAACATTCTCAGTCTGTACAGTCCTTAAAGGAATTTTACTTTTCCTGTTTAAATACAGGAGAGTGATCAGAAAACGTGTCTCACTGCCATACATGAAATATCACAATGAAACAGCCACTTAGAATCCTGGAGGAAGTAAAGCACTTTTGTTAAGTAAATATTGAATGTTTCAGGTTTGGTACATTCCAATTTATTATCTAGAAAATATGGCATCTCTTTTGAACTATCACTTTTAGTTTTAAGCTCAAGAATAACTAGTCTTAAGACAATCAGCATTTAGCAGCTCTAGGGGAAAAATCCTTGCCAATACCTTCTGTCTGTTGAATATATTACCTGGTACTCAGAACTAAAAAAACAAAAATGAAATTCACTTGACTTTTAAATACATCTAGGCCACCTCAGATGAAAGAAGAGAGATTTACCAAGAAGGACCTAGAACTTGGAGCTTCCAGAAAAGAAATGGCCTAGAGACTAAGAGGCAGGGACAACCCGAGTCCACAGTTCATAGCAGCTGCCTCCACACAGCAAAAACAGAGACACCCCTTCACCCCAGCACCAAAACCCACAGGTGAGCAGTTTCCTCTGGGTGCATGGTTGCCTCTCCCAGCTGGGCATGAGGGCTCCCTGGGCTCCCTGTGCCCCTGTCCCACACCAGCATGAGACAAGGTGGCCCCTCACCAGCGTCCCCTTCCTTGGGTGATGGCCTCTCCCAGCTGGGCACAAAGGCTCCCTGGCTCCCTGCTCCCTCGCCCCCTTTCCTCCCCCACACCCAGGCATCAGCTGAGGTGGTGCCTCACCTGTGTTGCCTTCCTCGGGTGATGGCCTCTCCGCTCCTGCTTCTTGAAGGCTTCGTAGGATACAGGGTCTATGCCCCACAGACACTCCGTCCACTTGCCATAGATTATAAAGAGCTTCTTTTTGCTGTGATCAAATGGGATTTTTAGAAACAAGATGAGAGCAATGACCAACCGCTCACCTAACACACAGCATGTCATTCTGGCTGTAGAAGGACCCCTCTGACACGTCTCCATGTACATGTCAAGATCACTTTGGATGCAATCTGTATTCTAGGATGAATACTCATGCCATTAGCGAGTGCTGTTCCCAGCTTGAGACACCAGGAGAGGCACAAAGGAACAAACCCAGAGGGCTGCCCCACAGGGATCCGGGGACAAGTAAGGGCAACAGAGCTTGCAAACAGATTTTTAAATCAAAGATCGCAGGCCCACTTACTATCACTGCTCAGGTACACGGGTGTGTATCCCAAGCTGCACGGGCCCACTCACTAAGTACATGGGTGTGTATTCTAAGCCGCATGGGCCCACTTACTATCACTACCTAAGTACACAGGTGTGTATTCTAAGATGTGCAGGCCCACTTACTAGCACTACTTAAGTACACAGGTATGTATTCTAAGCTGCATGGGCCCACTTACTAGCACTGCTTAGGTATACTGGCTGTTTTGGGGCTGGGGTCCTGCAGGCTCTAGATTCCCATCGCTAACCCCTCCCATCCCAGCTAATGCTCCTGCCTCTCCATGGTCTCTGGCTGCTTGTCCTCTTGACAGCATCCCTGGGGTCTGCGGATTAGCCATTGCTGCTCTATCTGATTTCCCAGGAACAGACGCCTCATGGCACTGGGCGGCTTTCTTTTCTGCCTCTCCCTATGTGGAGTAAGCCATGGCCTAGAATCGCTGCCCTGACAAGGTCTGACACCACAGTTGTCTGCAGAGCCCATGGGACTTGAGAATTGGCCAGGTCTCACCCAGCAGGCAGTCCAGGGCCAGCTCTCCAAGTGCGCTGGAATTTAGTATGTTTTTAAAAATAGATATTTTCTTTCTCTTTAGAAATAGAGATGGGGGTCTCACTATGTGACCCAGGCTGGTCTCAAACTCCTGGACTCAAGTGACACTCCTGCCTCAGCCTCCCAAAGTAATGCAATTACAGGCTCGAGCCACTGTCCTGGCCAGCACTTGAATTTAGGTTAGAAAACTAGAAAACCAAAACATGCTTTCTGTGTGCTCACCGAGGCTCTGTTAGCTGGCCCCGCTCTCTGCCCAGTTCTGTACATGGATAGGCACAGTCTCTCCCTGGGCAGATCCTATAGCAGGAGGCTACCCAGGTATCAGGCTGTGCTACTCCATCCAGCACTGCTGCCCTCCAAGCCCACACGCAGGTCCTCACTGTCTCACAGGAGTAGTGGTCGGGCTTAGCCTGACAGCATCTTATAGGCTGTTTGAACAGGTGAGTTCCTGGTGCCCAACAGAAGGTAGATGGAGCAAAAGCATCATTGTTTTAAACTGGAGACTCATTTCTAATAAAAGTGAAACACAGACTTCAGGAGCAGGAAGGGAGCTCCTGACATCACAGAACTGACATTCTTCCTGAAAAATATATAGAGAACTTTGAGACCCAGACAAAAAGCAATTCACCCAAAAGGGGAGGAAAAACCCCCAAAGTTGGCTGAAAGAGCAGTGACCATTTCTCTGCTCACAAAGCCATGTGGACATCCCTGACTAAAGGAGCCACACGAGTCTGTCTCCAATGCTGCTGTTCCCACAAGCAGCGCCTGAGCTGTGCCAACTGTGCCAGGAATGCCTCAAGGAAAGATATCTGTGGCCAGGCCTTAAAGTCTCAGTCTGTTTGTAAAACTGCAGTATTGTCGCTTGGTGAAAATATCTCATTTCTCATGTCAATTTAATCAAAAAAAGATAGACCTAATCACCCCCTGCCCATAAATTATACTCAAAACATATCCTTACTTCTTTTATGCTCAATCATGAAATGTCTTAAGAAAAGAGCCATAGTTTTTCTGCCATGAATGGATGCCAGACACCACTGGCATAGCCACGTCTCCCATGCTTGCCCATGTGTGCCTGTGAACCAACCTGGCACAAACCTACCTTTTGTCCTGAATGTGCCCTTCCACTTTGTGAAGCTCTTTTCCAAACAATCCGCATGGCTTGAAGTTAAGCACACACTTATGTCCGGTTCTGTGGGAAAAACAAACACAGGCCTCTGCTGATGACATGCAATGTTCCCAAAGGGCAGCTCTGCCAAGGGAGAAGCAGGTTGCAGGCCCAGGTCAAGGTGGTGCAGAGGTGACACAACAGGCGCAGCAACCTGGTGGGTGACTGGAATGTTCCCAGCTGGCTCAGGGGAATGGTTGTACAACTTGGCAAATTTACTAGAAATCTTTAAGCATTCACTTAAAATGGCAAAAATTATGGCCCATCAGCTCTCTCTCACTAAAACTGTTAAAAGGCAAAGCTGATCACCACAAACTCTGGAATGAGGCATGACGGTCTGACAGTGACCACATGAGGACAGCCACCACATTGCCACCTGGCAATGACACCACTCTTTAGTGTTGTAGAAAGTCTCAAAACAAGTGATGATTGTGACTAAACACAGTAAGCAAGGCACACGGGAGACTTCAACCCTGGCCAACGTGGGTCCAGACAGCCCTGAGTGAAAGAGTGGGAGGGACAGGGTGGAGGCATGGGGGCTGGTGGGCAGGGAGGCCCCACGAGAGACAGCTCGAGCCCGGCGGAGTTCCCAGAGGAGTTCCTGGTCAGAGTCAGCCACCCCGCACATCACCTGTGGTTCAGGATCTCCACAGCACCATACTGCTCTATCCACAGCTTCCCAAGGATGACATTGTGCACACAGCACGTAGGGTTGGTCCAGGTGTAGGCCTCGTTATGCCTGTGGAAACGCAGGACACAGGAGGGTCAGGGGCCTGTGAGGAGACACTGTGCGAACATACCACAAAGACCCGGCCCGCCCACTAGGCCACCGGGAGCCTGGAGGAGGGGACATCCTTTGAAGTCCCGGCAGTGGACGTTTGTTTAGCATTTGTTTGAAACGCACATCTTCTTTCCTTTGTAGCATCAACAAAGCTTTCTACTTAAATGTCAAGACAAGTAATAAGCAATAAAAGACAACTGAGATAGAGAAATGGCTTTCCTGTGAAGTCCTCAAAAGAAAACCACTTCACCCCATGCATGCATGAGGTGGTATTGCACACCCTAGCCACATGGGGCCCACACATGCGGGGACAGGGTACCAGCAGTGGGCTACAGTTCTATGACACTCAACCACCCAACAGCCCTGCCCTGGAGAGAAATCTCACAAACATGAGAAGCAGCAGGAACCATCCCCACATCTTGTGGGGGCTATATTCAGGAGCCATCGCCAAGGGCAAAATCTGCTCAGAGGAGGATCTACCACAACACAGGAGGAATTCCACTAGCACCCTAGAAAGTTGTCAGCATGTCTTTGATTCTGCATACCTCACCCAAGAAAGTAAAGGCCACTGTGAGGCAAAGACAGGCATGGCTACCAGACATCTGCCAACAGGCTGTCCACAAGGGCCCAGGACCCACACCAACCCTGACACACAACCCTGGGGCCTCCTTTGGTCCTGGTGGCACCTTCTGCAACCAGCCAGGCAGGGCCAACAGAAAGCAAAATCACTCCAAAGACTCCATCACAACAGGCTGCAGTTTTGCAAGACTCACTCCACACCGGTTGCCAAGGAGGCAGCAAGCACCCATCTCTGTGTCCACCATGGGGCTCAATGCCCAGGCGTTTGTTGGAGACTTTTTTGCTTTAGGGTGCATTTGATGGACACTGGACTGAACAGCATTTAGACTGAGACTGACAGCCTCTAAGGTGGCCCCTCTACCACCCCTCACACTCTGCCAGGCTGTGCGACCAGCGGTGCTCAGGTCGGGGTGGGAGTACTTTTTCCTGGTGTCCCCAGCTACCTACTCCCTCTGTGGGATGCCAGCTGCCATGCTGTGCATGCCCTGGGGGACCTGCCAGCAGCCACACAGGTGAGACTGGAAGCAAGTGCCATGGTCACTCCAGGTTCACAGGCAGCCCAGTCATACCCCACCAGCCTCAGGGGTAGCCCGGCCACAGCCCACCAGCCTCAGGGCTGCTAAGCTGTTATGTCTGCTATGTCTGGGGGTATTCAGCAGCAAGAGACACGACTAAAAAGGATGTGGAGCCCAATAGTCATGGAGGTGAGAGGAATTTCCCAGAACACCTGGTGCTGGTGAGAAAGCTCATCCTAGGTGACGAACATCAGGACTGCCTCATCAGGAAGAGGGCCCACCTTCCCCAGGAGGAGGAGGAAACGGGCCCCTCCTGAGCTCCCAGCCCGACCTGCACTCACGTGAGCAGCTCCAGCGTGATGGTCCCACGCGGCTCAGCTTCTACACTCTTCCCCCAGAACTTCAGCTTTGGGTAGATGGAGCCATGGAACAGGAAGTCCTGGCTGAGGCCTTCAGAGTAAAATGCACTGACGGGCGGGTGGTGGCTGACCTGCTCAGATATGAATCTGAATCCTAAGTCCTCCCTAGGTCCAGCAAGGGAGGGCAGAGAGAGGGTCACATTAATGAGGGCAGCACACAAGAAAGGCCAGTACACACATCATTTCCACAGCACCCTGCGTGTGGCCTACAACCAGAGGACCACGGCTCACCCAGCCCTGGCCCAGGCTACCCAGCACTAGCCTCTTGGTGTAACACAGGACCGGAGGCTGACAACACACTCACACGCCACCTGCAGAGCTCACGCAGGCAGGCAGCAGAGTGGAGAGGCCTCTACCCCACCCCTGCCACTCCATGGGACTGTCCCAGCCACATAGGCACCATGCTGGAGGAGCCAGGTGGGAGTCGAAAAGCATCTCACAGATCCAACCCCGATTCTCATCTAATCCCTGAGGGACTCCCAGCATCACACCCCTGGGACCGAGATCTCTCTGAAGAGGGTGCCCCTGCCCTGCCTTCTCACAAGGCTCTGAGGCTTCTGGCATGGGATATATTACAGCCCAAAATATTCTTGGCCAGGAAACAGGATTTTTAGTACACTCTCCTTTTCAACAAAAATGTCAGTTTTTAATTGTTCCGGAACTGTGAATACACCTACAGTTGCAGTCATTAAAAATTACAAAAGCTAAACCACATAATTACTAACTTAACTGGAATCAGAATTTCCAATCATTTCAGAGGAAGGAAAGCTGAAAAAATTAGATTCTAAAAGGTTGCCTACCAAGGCATGTAATTTATCAAGTGAATACTTGTCTAAGAACAGAAAGTGTATTTTTAGCCATCAGAGGAATCCGGGATGAGGGCTGTTGGTAAGTGACTTGTTTTACATGTGGCTCTTGCCCAGAGGGATGTCTGGCCCTCAGACATGGACACACGCGGTCTGGAAGGAAGTGTGAGGAATGCCACGTACTGGAGTGGAGAGTATCATTTCTCCTCTCTGTGAAACTCTAGTTCCACCTGAGATGCCCAATAATCCGCACGGCAGGCTGCACTCCAGCCTCAGGCTGCTCAGATGCTTATCAACCAAACTGAATCGCTTCTATCATCTAGAACTTCTTTCTTGTTCTCATTAATCTCTCTCAAGATATTCTAATAATTATCTAAAGCCGGGCACAGTGGTGATGCCTACAGGAGGCTGAGGCAGGATCGCCTGAGCCCAGGAGGTCGAGGTTATTGTGAGCTGTGATAGTGCCACTGCACTTTAGCCTGGGTGACACAGTGAGATGTCAACTCAGAAATAATAATAATAATGATAATTTTCTAAAGGCAGCGCCTCAGATATGGGCACTCCAGCATGTGAGCTGCAGGAAGGAAGAGCAGTGGCGGTGGCCAAGGGGCTGCTGCTCATGGGAAAGAGCTAGAGAGGAAAACACGCCACATGAACTCTAAATCAGCCTCCCTCAGGAGCACTGCTTGGAGTAAGTCTTTCCTTGTCCAGGCCTCAGTTTCCCTATTCCTGAGTTGCAAGGGCAGGGTTGGCCCTGCAACCCCTCCTGCTGGGACATGCCATGCCCAGGGCCACCTGCTGAAGCCCTCTGCCATTGTGTCATGCTCTCTGCTGGCAAGTCCCACTCTCTCAGAGGAAATATGATGTGGCGGGCAGGCGCTCGGCCACATGGGGCCCCAACTCCTAAATCAACAGAACTCAGATGCCATTCCCACCTGTGGTCCTGGGGAAGGGCTGGTCACTGACCACCTAGGACAAGACTCGGGTTGACTCACAGGGAGAAGTGCAGGTAGACCCCCCCGACCTCTACTCCCCACTTGGGGTGACTCACAGGGGGAAGTGCAGCATAGTCTCTGTCAACCTCTACCCCCCACTTGGGGTGACTCACAGGAAGAAGTGCAGTTTGACCCCTCTCAACCTCTACTCCCCACTTGGTGTGACTCACGGGGGAAGTGCAGCTCAACCCCTCAACCTGCAGCTCAACCCCCCCAACCTCTACCCCCACTTGGGGTGACTCATGGGAGAAGTGCAGCTCGACCCCCCCAACCTCTACCCCCCACTTGGGGTGACTCATGGGGGCAAGTGCAGCTCAACCCCCAAACCTGCAGCTCAACTTCCTCAACCTCTACCCTCTACTTGGAGTGACTCACAGGGGAAGTGCAGCTCAACCCCACCAACCTGTACTCCCCACCTGGGGTGACTCATGGGGGGAAGTGCAGCTTGATACCCCCCAACCTCTACCCTCACTCAGGGTGACTCACAGGAGGAAGTGCAGCTCAACCCTCTCCAAACTCTGCCACTCAGGGTGACTCATGGGGGGAAGTGCAGCTTGACCTGCAACCCCCCCCACAACCTCTACGCACCACTGAGGAAAATCTCTGTCCTTAATAATATAAAATACAATCAAGGGCCTAAATGCAGTGACCTCAAGTTTCAAAGAAACTGCACTTCTTTGACTGTAAGATGCCATCAATTGCACAACACAATTAATTTTATTTTAAGCAAAAAAGAGAAAATGCACATGAAACTAGACAGGCAGAAATGCTGCAACCTGGAAAGTATGTCTTAGAATCAATGAGGCAGGTGATTTAAGACGTCTGTAATGTCTCAGATGATCACGGCACGACATAAATGGTAATAGGTGCACAAGGGTGTCAGCACATCATAACACACTCACAACAGGAACTCAGCAAAGCGCTGGCAGCCGCTATCTTACAGGGTTGTGTCTGACTGTCTTGTCTACGTTTCTCAGTGTTACATGTTCTCCATAGAAAGCATGCTCTTGTAATTTAAAAAAAGACTTTATTTTAATGAAACGCCTGACAGAATCTCAACTAGCCAGAATCCAGATAGAAGCCAACACTTTAGGCTGGACTCCCCTTTCCTAGAGACAGGCCATCAGGCAAGATTAGAGTCCCTCCCTCACCGGTGTTTGTGCTGCTGGGCAGCAGTAACCACTCCTGACTGCGGGGAAGAGCCCTACGGGGAAGGGGCACTCTGCCAAGTTGCAACTGCAAGAAATGGGGCAGCTCAGAATGCAGCCCCTCTCACTTGCAGAGCCACAACACCGCTCTCTGCTTGTGGGATGAGGATGCTCCACACACACTATCCATGTCTACCCAGGCACCTACACAGCCTCCAGAGAAGGACCAGACCAAGGGAGGCGGGCTGAAACTACCTGGACAGCACCCGCACTGGCAAGAGCCACGTGCATTTGTTTCTCATTGGTAGGTTCTGGAGCTGCTGCCAGGCCACCTTGATGAGGGCAACACAGCACTGCAGTCTGCATGAATGCTCCTTACTTGGGGGGTGGGGTCGCTGTCCCTGGGCACAATTCTCCAGGGCAATTCTCAGAACTGCAACAGCCCCAGGGAGTGAGGGGGTGGAGAGAACCCCAGGCAGGCTGGCCCTCCTGGAGGCCCAGCCACCACCCAGGGCCAGTCTCAGGTGTGTGTGCTGGGCACCGGGACGGATGGAAGCTGGGGAACTCCAGGAAAGGGGGTGATGCCACCTAGAAGAAACTCCACAGGAAGGAACTGTGGGTCACAGAGCAGCAGTGTGGTCACCTCTCCTCAGCCAGGCCAGCCTTCCCCAATTCCTATCAAAGGCTGCGGTGGCAAATGGTCCCACAGGATGCACCCTGCAGCCACGCTGCTCTGTGTTCACCTGCTCTTTCAGCAGCAGTCACTGAACAGCTCAGGGCAAGGGCCTAGCGCTGGTCGTCGGCACTCATCTCCACCTGAGCTGGAAGCTAACAATCCCCGAGCTTCAAATGCATCACTCTACCATGTGTCTATGTCTATACACCAAGCACAATCCCGCAAATTCATACCCATCACACATACATGCAAGTGTGTCCATGTCTAAAACCATGTACAATCCACAACTTCATACACATCACACACATACAAGTGTGCCGATGTCTATACACCATGTACAATCCTGCACACTTCACATATGTCACACACACATATGAGCATGTCCATGTCTATACACCGTGTACAATCCCACAATTTCATACTCATCCTACACGCGTGTGAGCATATTTATGTCTACACACCAGGTACAAAATCGCAACTTCATACACATCACACACATACAAGCACATCCTTGTCTCCATCCTTGAATGAGTAAGTGATCACATTCCATTTTCACCTCTGCTTGACATCACTAGGCCTCTCACAGTGCTGACTGCCTCTCTGCGTGTGATGCGTGTCCTGGCTGTCGCATTCCTTATTTAGCCCACACTTAATTCACACGGCATATTCTCAGAGCAGAGGCCTTAGCGGTGGTGAGAGAACCATGCTCGTCTGTCGCCTGAGGAGGTCCACTCATGCCTTCCTCTTACCTGACCAGCTCATACGTCTCTCCCAGGAGGGGGTTGAATGGCTTGCCAGTCCGCTCCCACTGCGAGGCCACGGCCGACACGGCAAAAGCAGCTACAGACTGTAACCAACACAGACAGGTAAGAACAATCCATCAGGAAGAGCCAGAGGTTCAGGGCACCAAGGCGCTGGACTTCTGCGTCGTCATCTGGTAGCAACTGTTCCATTCCCCACCAGTAACAGATGTGATTATGCAACTTCCAGGAAGCGCCCTGTATCACTGCCACTTCCCCAAAGCCACAGACAGGAGTACAGACGCTGCATTCCTAGGCCTGGTCCTTCCTTGCAGAGATTGCAGCAACGTCAACCTGCCACACACACATGTGCACACACATTTGCACTCACACACATGCTTGTGCACAAACACACACACACACACACACACACACACCGGAGCACATACTTGCACATCACATGCCCACACGTTCACAGACTCCTGTACACACAACATGCATGCACACACACACGCGCATACAGGCAGTGGTGCCACAGGATCCTGAGGAGCCTGAGGACAGAGCCTGCCATCCCCTGTTGCTCCAGACCCGAGACTCCTGGCAGGAGGCAGCATCAGGGAGCTCTCAGGGATGCCAGGAGCTTCATGGCACTACCAGCAAGTTCCATAGTCACACAGCCGAGGAGACACGCTTGGGGATGATCGCTGCAGCTGCTGGGCTGAACGGCACCGCATGCCAGGTGAGCCCCATGGGCCCCTCCCAGGTGTCTTGACCTCCTGTGAGATGTGTGGGTCCCATGCCTGGCAGTAGGCCTTCCCAACAGGCACTGGTTGTCCTGGGCCCACCTGCATCCTCTCCAGAGGCTGGGGTTGGCGGCAGGCCCTGCGGATGAGGTACACATGCTCCATGTACTCCGTGATGCGCTGCAGGAAGCTCAGGGGCTCGTTGAAGGCGATGGGCATGGTGATCTTAGACAGCTCCTAGAAGGACCCATGGAGACCCACTCTCACCGCATTGTCCCTCAGGCTGCCCCATCCCTGCTCCCAGAAGCCCCTGGAGCCGTCACCCGTCGCCTCCTTGCCTGGCAGCTTCGGCTGCCTTGGCCCCCACCGGCCCCCACTAGAGGATGCAGAGACCCGAAGATGCTTCCCTGCACCACGCTCCCCAGCCTGCTCCCTCCCTCGACACACCCTGTCCATCTTCCCTGACACCTCACTCCTCCACTTCCCTTCCAAGCAGAGCCCTGCCAGTCTCTGCTTCCCATCGCCCCCAGGGACAGGGGCACACCTAACCAGCACATGAGACTGTCCACACTCAGTCCATGCAGCTCTGCCCAAAGGCAACCTGCAGCTGGCAGAGCATTCCAGGTGTCTCCTGGCACAGAGAGAGTGGCTCAGCAAGTTAAGTCAGGAAGGTGCCAAGGGGACAAGTGCCTACATGGGGCCAACTCCCTTCTGGGCTTCTAGGAAAGCTCCGGGAGTGGTTCTGGGGGCAGGGCAGGAACACCAGGATAGGCTCCTCGGAGAAGCAGAGACAGAGGTGGAGGAGGGGAGGGGAGGACTGAAAAGAGGAAGAGAGGAGAGGAGGGGAGGACCAAAAGGAGGATGAGAAGAGAGGAGGAGGGCAGGTGAGGACTGAAAGGAGAATGGGAGAAGGGAGGAAGGGAGGATCGAAAGGGGGATGGGAGGAGAGAAGGGGGTAAGGGAGGACCAAAGGGAAGAGAGGAGGAGAGGAGGAAGGGAATAGAGGACAGAAAGAAGGATGGGAAAAGGGGGGAGGGAGGACCAAAGGGAGAAGGGAAAGAGGATGGGGGAAGGAAGGACTGAAAGGAGGACGGGAGAAGGGAGGAGGGAGGACTGAAGGGAGGACTAAAAGGAGGACGGGAGAAGAAGGGGGGGAAGGGAGGAATGAAAGGAGGACGTGAGAGGAGGGGAAGGAAGGACACCTGCCAGTGGGGACACAAAATGGCATAGCTCCAGGGGGGGGATGGGACTGTGTCCAGCAAAGTTCCACACACATCCAACCCTGGACCCAGCAGTCATACTGCCTGGTACCCGCCCCAGAGCCCCGACCAGACACACATGCGGGTGCACGCTGCAGCACTGCCTAGATCAGCAAGGGACCAGGAGGAATGGCATCCAGCCACAGGCCCTGGTTCAGTGACCATGGGGCAACCCTGGGAGGGTGCAAGAGCAGTCAGAGCGGGAAGCAGTGGCATCAGGTAAAAACCAGAGGCGGAGAAAGGCTGTCCCTCAGCTAGAGAGGTGGGAGGACACACACGGCCACCCGCATGGCCAGTGGGGAAACACTGTGAAAGGCTCACGCTCCCCCAGGGGAAGACAGAGGATGGGAGGGACAAGCAGGAAGCTGCACTTCTAGGAAAAGACCTTGTTTGCTGAAGGTGACTCGGGATCCGCAATTTTAAAACAAATTCAAACTTTCAAAAGCAATCTCAAAACATTAAAAAGGGAACATATTAAACCTGTATGACTCCCTTGGTGGGATAACCATCTGGGGAGAACAGCCCCGGACCATGCTGAAACACAGGCCTTTGGGTACCTCCGAGGACAAGCACTGCCCAAGCCAGCAGGCTACAGTGGCCCCATGAGCACAGTGGTGGTGGTATAGGCCAGCCTTGCGTGGCCTAGGCAGTGAGCCTGACCACATGCTGGTCTGCGTCCACCCACTCCCATGCTGCCGAGAACCGAGTTGTTGGTGGGGAGACGAGGGACATGGACAAGAGTCAGGTGGGGCTGGTGGCTGTCCAACTGAATTGGAAGCATCACCGAAACAAACAGCACCCCAGCTCCTAGCTGTGGGGCAGACCAAGAAACAAGACTGTTCAGCAGCCCCCAGAGCCCCAGGTTGTCCTGCAGTCTCCTCCTCGCCCTGGAGAAGAAGCTAGTTCCAGATCCTGGACAAGACATGTATGGCTGAATTCAAAGCCTCTTTCTCGAAGGGTTATAAGCCCCCTTGGAGAGGCTCCCACCCATCAAAGGTGGGACAGCTTGTGGACTGGAAGAAATAGGATAAGTAAACTCCACAGTCAAAAAAGAGAGAAAAGACAAACACTGGTCATAATGGCACTCCAGAGAACCAGCGTCCTGCCTGAAACTGAGCTCCAGAGGACGAGCCTGACTCTCCCACACCAACTGCATCCAGCAAAGGAAGGGAACTTCTCCCGATAGGAACTCCAGGTGATAAACACAGAGTGACAGTGTCGGCCTGTCTCCAACCTGCATTCCTCATGAATTAATGGATCCAGGCATTGGGCACTCATGGCTTTTAAACTCAGAGAAAGCAACAAAAAGGTCTCCTGACAGAAGGACCCAGCAAGTTCATACAAGATGCAAACACACCAGCAAATGGCATCAAGACCACAGAGAGCCTGAACACAGACTGAATACTTGATGATACCAAAGAATGATGTGATTTTTAATACCAGAATAGTAATATTGTGTTTAGGCCGGGCTTGGTGGCTCAGCCTGCAATCCCAGCATTTTGGGAGGCCAGGTGAGCAGACTGCCTGAGCCCACGGGTTCAAGACCAGCCCAGGAAACTTAGCAAGACCTTGTCTCTACAATCAATAAAAAATTAGCCCAGCACGGTAGCGCGCGCCTGTAGTTCTGGCTACTTGGAGGGCTGAGACGGAAGGATCACCAGAGGCTAGCAGGTCGACGCTAGGGTGGCTGCGAGCGTGCTACTGCACTCCAGCCTGGATAACAGAGTGAGACTCCAACTCAAAATAATAATAATAGCCAGGCTTGGTGGCTCAGCCTGTAATACCGCGCCTTTGGGAGGCTGAGGCGAGTGGATTGCCTGAGCCCGCAGGTTCGAGACCCGCTTGGGCAGCGAGACCTCATCTCTACAATAAATAAAAAAAAAAAAAATCAGCTGGGCGTGGTAGCGCATGCCTGTAATTCCGGCTACTTGGAAGGCTGAAGCGGAAGGATCACCGGAGCCCAGCGGGTCGAGGCTGCGGTGGCCGGGACCAGCCACTGCACTCCAGTCTGGGTGACAGAGTGAGACTCCAACTCAAAAAAAAAAATAATAATAATAATAATAATATTGAGTTTACACTAAAAAACTGTCCTTATCCCTTAGAGATACCCAAGAAATATTTACACATGAAAAGATATCTGAGTCAGGTGTGGTGGCTCACACCTATCATCATAGCACTTTCAGAGGCCAAGAAGGCTGAGGCGGAAGGATCACTGGAGCCCAGCAGGTCGATGCTGGGGTGGCCGTGATGTGCCACTGCACTCCAGTCTGGGCAACAGAGTGAGACTCCAACTAAAAAATAAAAAATAAAAAAAAACAAATGGAAGGAACAGACGTGCCAGGGAGGGGTGCTTGTGGGTCCACTCCTGGTGTGAGAACCCTGTGGGCTGCACTCAGTCCAGTGTTCTGTGGGGCCTGGGGCTTCTGTAAGACCCCTTGGCCACACACAGGGCTCAGGACCAAGAGCAGCCCTGGGCCTTTGACAGACACTGGGGTTGGTGACAGAGGAGCCAGCTGAGGCCAGGAGTTTAAGACCAGTCCAAGCAACATGGCGAAACCCCATCTCTACACAAATTTTAAAATTGGCCAGGCCGGGCTCAGTGGCTCAGCCTGTAATCCCGCGCCTTTGGGAGGCTGAGGTGAGTGGATTGCCTGAGCCCGCGGGTTAGAGACCCAGCTGGGCAGTGAGACCTCATCACTACAATAAAATAAAAAAAAATCAGCCAGGCGTGGTAGTGCATGCCTGTAATTCCGGCTACTTGGAAGGATTGCCGGAGCCAAGCAGGTCGAGGCTGCGGTGGCCGGGAGCGGCCACTGCACTCCAGTCTGGGTGACAGAGTGAGACTCTAACTCAAAAAAAAAAAAAAAAAATTGGCCAGGCATGGTGGCCCATGGCTAAGTCCCAACTACTCCGTAGGCTGAGTTTGGAGGATGGCTTGAGTCGAGGCTCAGTGAGTCACAATCACACCATTGCAGGGTAGCAGCACCAAACCATGCCTCTAATAAGTAAATAAATAAAATGAGAAGTGGGAGAAAAATGAAGTTTCCTCTGGGGGAAAAGAAGAAGTGAAACAGGTAAAAGCAAAACACAAAAGGCTTAGAAGCAAGTGGTCTGGGAAAGAGCCGTGTGTTCACAGACATCTAATGGAGGAGTCCTTGCCGCGCAGAACCGTGAACAGCATGGGGACACTTATGCAGATGCCCTGTACTCTCAGCAGGGCACAGAGTGGACAGGCAGGAAGGACCGTGGGGCAAGCCAGGGGCTGCCAGGCACACTCACAGCCAGCTGGCTCTTCTGTCACCAACCTCAGTGTCTGACAAAGGCCCAGGGCTGCTCTTGTCCCGAGCCCTGCGTGTGACCGAGGGGTCTCACAGAAGTCCCCAGACCCCACAGAACACCAGGAGTGGACCCACAAGTACCTCACCCTGGCATGTCTATTCCTTCCATTTATTTTTTAAAATTTTTTATTTTTTGAGTTGGAGTCTCACTCTGTTGCCCAGGTTGGATTGCAGTGGTACACTCACAGCCACCCCAGTGTCTACCTGCTGGGCTCCAGCAATCTTTCCGCCTCAGCCTTCCAAGTAGCCAGAACTACAGGCGTGCGCTACCATGTCCGGCTAATTTTTTTATTATTGTAGAGACAAGGTCTCACCAAGTTGCTCAGGCTGGTCTCGAACTTGTGGGCTCAGGCAATCCACTCACCTCGGCCTCCCAAAGTGCTGGGATTACAGGCTGAGCCACCGTCCCTGGCCCTTCCATTTATTGTCTCAACTTCATGCTGTCCATAAACATGCAGAGCACGTTTCTAAAATTACCAGAGCAGCAGTAAGCTCATGGGAATTAACCCACAAGCGCTCAACATGGGCTGAGCCACAGGACTCACCAGGCCAACACACTTCTTCAGGATGGTCCACACGCTGAAGTCACTTCTGGTGAACATGGGGGCCGGTAGCGATGTCCTGCAGGAGCAGCAAGGGCAGCGGTGTTGGAGTCACCATGGATGCTCAGTAACCACACATCTCTGTATTTGTGCATCTAAATGTGGGCATGTCTACATTCTGGTGTGTGTGGGGGGGAAGGGTGGGCACAGGCGGAGACCTGACTGCTGTTCAAGTCTCAAAGAAAGGCTTCCTGGGAACGCTCAGGACAAGGTGACCTTGGGGTCTGGGGTCTGCAGTGGCTGCACCGTGGCATTCTCCCAGAGCTGGGGGGGGGGTCTTAAACCCGCAGTGGCTGCGCCACGGTGTCCTCCCAGAGCTGGGGGCAGGGCAACAGCAGGAGGAAGCCCCTCTGTCATACCTTCATGACCCTCCAGGGTATCCTGCTCAGTCCCTGAGGGGCAGCACCAGACTACAGATAGGCTGAGGCCTTGAGAGCAAAAAATGATTTTTAAAAAAACCTTCTCAGACCCCAAGTACATGTGTTTCCAAGGTGCCTTCCTTGCCAGGCAGTCTTCCAACCAGCCACAGGGGAGCTCCAGAAGCCACATCTCCACCAGGAGACCTGAACTCCAAATACTGCTATAGTTGGCTGGATGGGGCACCCCTGACCAGGGAGCCCTGCTGCCCTCGTAGGAACAGAGAGCCAGAATGAGACACTGTCTCCATCTGAGAGGGAGGGTGTCTGAGTAGAGACGTGAGTTCAGATTTGGGAGCAGCATGCAGGGCCCATACAAACTGCTAATGGTGCCCTCAGCTCCCTCAGCCCACAGCCTTCCATTTCACAGGAACTGCTCTGCACATGCAACCAACGGTGCCTCACACCAATACTGGAACCCTCAGATGATAAAAGCACTTGTCCAGCCTGGTGCAGACCCAGGGCTATGCCTCGGGGATGCCATGTCAGGTCAGCTGGGTCAGAGCATGCTGCCGACTTCAGGGGCCCAGAGGGAGGCCACATGGCAGCTGGGAGATAACCAAGTGCCAGGTGCCAGGCCACCAGCTACAAGTGCTCAGGCCCACTCCGTCCCTGCTCCGCCCCCACCATGCAGGCTCTTGGTCCCACTCCACATCGTCCACGCAGGCACCGGCGAGCATCCCAGACGCAAGGCTACCAGGAAGGGACATGGATCTGCGGAGGGGCAGGAGAGGGTCACCTAAGACAAGAGCCTTGCGTGGAGATGGGAAAAGCAGAAACTAAAGACAGAGCACCCCAGGCCAGGGAGCAGCGCAGTGAGGGCCTGACGTGGGAAGGATCCAAGAGGCCCCTGTGGTTGATCCAGAAGCCACAGGGCTCTGGAGCCAGAGGAGGATTCAGGGCCAGGCTCCAAGGGCAAGGGAAGGGCGCTACCTTGACCAGATGGAGGGTGAGCTGGGACATTTCTTTGAGTAAAAGGGTGCTATTCAGGGTCAGCGTGTGAGAAGGAGGGTGCCCACAGAGTGTCCTGGGGGAGATTACAGACACACTGTGGACAATTCTAAACAACACCATGCAGATGATGCATACCTGTGCTTCTGAACGCCATTCTCCCGAGAGGGCCTCTCCCCAAGCTTCCCGACCCTGCTACTTTTGCTGGTGTCCAAGTCAATCATTCCTGTGACCTTCTGATTTGCCTCTGAAAATTCCCCAGAAGAGTTATCAGAATCAAAGCCTGCACAAGACAAGAAAATGGTCATTTGTGCTGGGCATGGAAGACATCAAAGCCTGCCTCTAAAAGCCCTGATATGTGAGAGGACTACCAAAGCCCCAAGCTGCTTTCCATGGACACACCCAGAATCACTGACCCTGTGCTCTGAGAGGAGGGGTAGAGCAGGCACGGACCCCGCCAGGGGCTTTCCCCATTAGCACACCACACCCCTGGAGACTTGCCTGTGGCTGGGGTCCAGCTTCAGGACAGACATCTTCCTGAGGTCTGTGACCCATGCCCCTTGGGCGGGTTACCTCCAGAGGATTCAAGGCTACCCCACCACAGTGTGCCCTGATTTGCACAAGGTCTGTCACTGTGCTCTGCATCTTGTTCTAAAATACACCCCACTGATGGGGCTTCAAAGGAATGAGACTGTCACAGCAAGAACAGCCACCACAGCACACAAACACATCACTAGACTGTATCAAGTCCACAGAGGACCACGGGAATGTCACACACGTGGTTGAACCTGGAGAGGGCTCCATGTAAAGGGGACCCTGGAGAACAAGCTGTGCAGAGTGTGTATGGATTCGGTGGTGCAGGTGTTCCTGGTCCACCCTCCCACAAGACAAACACTTGCTGCTGGGTGGTGTCTGGAACCTTCCATGAAGGATGGGCGGCTCGGGAAGAGGAGGGCATGTGTGTCCTTTTGACTGGGCCAGTTGCTGAAGCAGTTGAGTTCTGCTCTGGAGTAGGCTGGGACAAGGCCGTGACAAGTCTCTTCCTGCCAGGGAGGGCTACTGGCCTTGGAGCAGGGTGATGGCCAAGAGCAGGCTGGTGAGGCCAAGCAGGTGGCTGCAGCAGAGCCATACATGTCCAGCTCTGCTGCTGAGCATTCCCAACATGAGCAAGCTCTTCACCCACATCCCTCCACGCCAGCAGGTGGGGCTGGGGGGTATGACACAGGGGTCCCTTCACATCACAGGCTGCCAGTCGCTACTCAACATGGCCATGGGAAGCAAAGAACCACAGAACTCTGGGACCATGAGCTGCCAGGACACACTGTAAGCAGCACAGGGCAAGATGTCTTGGATTGACCCACTTTCACCTCCGGGCCCAAAGAACACAGGGCAATGGCCCCCTCACACAAGCACGTCTGCCCCAGGATGCTCTCTTGAAGACTACCACCACCACCTCTCACGTGGTCTCCTGTGAGCCAAAGTCAAGGTTTCCCCGCACTGGAGACAGGATGTGATGTTTCTACTGGAGAGTCAGTATCCGGTGTCACATGTCACTTTCATATGTCCCACTCCCAGACACTAAGTCCATTTGGACCCAGTGACCCTCATGCCCATTAACCTTTGGCTCGTTCCCCCTCTCGACTCACCTGTGACGGCATCAAAGAACTCTTCCTCCCCGTTCATCCTTCTGTGGCCAGGCTCCCTCGTGCCCGGCCTGTGCTTGCTACTGCATCATGGTGCCTGATCCACGTCCACAGACAGGTGTGTTATACTAGGAGCGTGTTCTCGGTAAGAATTCAGTAGACGCTAGGACCTAAGGGGGAACCATAGTGCACACTCAGCTCTCAGAAGCCCAGGGTTTAGAGCATTTACCAATACCTATCTGCCATTCTTGACATCAATCTCAATTACATCTAAGCAGAGAAATAAAATGAATTAGCTCATAACAAACAGGATTTCAAGGAGCGTAAGTGTGAGGAAACATTTATAATGTAGAGACCAATCAATAAGTGATCACCAGGTGAAGAGTTACTTTTAAAAATCATTACCCAGAGTCGTGTAAGAAACAACACAACGTGAATCTGGGAAGAGTCATGTGGGCAGCTGAGAGAGCAGAGTCCCTCGGGATCAGGGTGGACGCAGTCAGGACACCGTGTGGAGTCACCGCCAACCCTGACCAGAAGAAAGAGCATGCAGCTACAGCCAGTGGAAAGTGACATCTGCATGTCTGTTTCACATCTACCTGGAACTGATTTTCAATTCGAGAGAATTGAGGCTGCCAGGTGATTCAGCTGCCATCAGGGTCAACCGCACTTCCATGTCCTCATGACGCTTCCAGTTCAGCACTTAGCAGTACTCGCGCACACTCCTGCCTCGTCACTCGTGGATACCGCCTGCCCCCATTACCCACGCATACCTCCTGCCCTGTCACTCGCGCACACCCCTGCCCTGTCACCCGCACACTTCCCCTGCACCCATTGTACAGAACAGCCTCATAAGTGTGAGAGAACACAACAGCAGGTTAACCTCACCCCAGAGGTCTTTTTCTGAAAATGAGCATATGTAATTGTGTGAGAAATAGAAATGCCCGGCCCCATAGCTCCCTGCACTGCTCTGAGGATGTGAAGGCGCCGGGCAAGGATGGTCCCCAGGAGGGACATGCCTCTGTTCTCAAAGTGGTCACACAGTGCTCTGACATCTCTGAAGCAGATCACCACTGGGGATGCCACAAAGTGGAGGTAAGTGAACAGCATACACAGAGGCCACTGAGCCGTAAAACAAGTCAGCACTGCCACCGCTGCTCTTCTCCTGAAAGGCTCTGCTATGCTCCTTCCTCCTGCTCCCTCCCCAGCCTAGTGGCACCAGGTACCAGCAGCCTTGTCTGGAAACCAGCATGAGTCGCCTTGCTTACTGGCTGGGGTTTGCTTTCCTTTGCTAATTCTTACTTCTAGTGCCCAGTACCATACACCTGCCCACAACTCCCAGCAACATGCTCCCCCAAGAGCCATGAGAGGAGCTAGGACTCCTGCAGGGACACAGCTGAGTCCAGGATGGGCTATCATGCTCCACACATGGGGTATCAAGATCTGAACGTCTGTCTCCTCCAAACGTATGCTGAACGGTGACTGCCATTGTGGCCATTTTAGGAGTGGGACTCTGGGAGGCGACTGGGCTTGGGGGGGGTCCACCTTCAGGAGTGGATTCACACCACTGCCTCGTGGGTTTGTCATAAAGGGTAAGTTTGGCCCCCCCACCCCAGACGCTCCCTCCTCCCTTTCCCTCACCCCCTTCTCCTCGGTCCTTCCTCCTTGGGCCATGGAGTTCGTGGAAGAAAGTCCTCACCAGATGCCTGCATCTTGGGCTCAACTTCCGGCCTCCAGAATGATGAGCTGGTTTCTGTTCATGCTCAGTTGTCCAGGCTGTGGAATTCTGCCACTGCAGCACCACATAGACCGAGCCATGGGCCATGCCAAGAGGCCCAGGCTGGACCTACAGAAGCTCCCACTTCAAAGATGAGACACTCAGCACCAGTGAATGGCAACAGGCTGGCATATGTCAGTCACATTCACATCCAGCATTCATGAAGATACCAAAACAGAAACAGATGGGTCAGCGCTGGCCGGGGCATCCGATCACATGTCACTTAGAAGCCGGCAAGCGAGGAGACAGACCAAGCCTTCATTCTGTCCTCTGTGGCACCACCTGTGCCACTGAGTCGCCAGGTGACAGGGCGCGACTACACTGCATGAACATGTCCCCATGAGTGGGTGAAGGAGGATCGAGGGCATGTGCCCATCACCTTTGGACAGCACTGGTCAACGACACTCTGAGGGACTGACTCCAAGACAGTGTCAGGTTCCCTGGGAGAGGTGGCCCCATCTCTAGCTTGACCTCCCAGCATCAGGAAGTACAGAGGGGAATACCAGCAGACCCAGGGGTCGCACAGGACAAAACCCGCTTCCCCAGGAAATAAGTTACAAGGAGTATGAAAGAAAGGAGGAAACGTCACAATGATGGCTGAGTGGCGGCTTCACAGGCGTGGAAGCATCACATGACAGTTCACACCCAAGTGTGCCCTGGACTGCATCATGGGGACACAGCCAGTGAAACCAGACAGCACAAAGACCAGCTTCTCCAGCAAATCCATGATGAGGAAAAAAGACAAGAGATGCCCTCCTGCTGTTTTGATTGTGGTAATGGTTTAATGGGTACACACATGTCTAGACATAAACATTAAAACTTAGCATACACATGAAATATGTGCATTTATTATATGCCAAAGAAGCTACCTTGAAAGAAGACAGGCCAACTAATGTCATGCTAGAAGCAGGTTCCAAGAGGCCACCATGCCCACCAGAAGGACCTGGCAAAGGCATCTCTATAACACTGGATGCCTCCAGATTGAACAACTGATGACAAGGGTCGCTGGTGGCATTTAAAGTGTCATACAGTAGGCTGGGCTCGGTGGCTCAGCCTGTCATCCCAGCGCTTTGGGAGGTTGAGGTGAGTGGATTGCCTGAGCCCGCAGGTTCGAGATCCGCCCGAGGAACTTGGCGAGACCTCATCTCTACAATCAAAAAGTCAAAAAAATTAGCTGGGCGTGGTAGCGTGCGCCTGTAGTTCCAGCTACTTGGAAGGCTGAGGCAGAAGGATCGCCGGAGTCCAGCAGGTCGAGGCTGCGGTGACCGAGAGCGTGCCACTGCACTCCAGTCTGGGTAACGGAGTGAGACTCCAACTCACAAAAATAAATAAATAATAAAAAAATTAAAAAATAAAGTATCATACAGTAACTCCTCACAGAAGCCTTTTCTCTGAGAGCCACAAGCTGAAATACGTGTGGATTAAATGTAGCACATGTGGGATTTTTGTCATGATACCAGGGTTGGTGGGGTCACTTATGGAACAAGGAAGATCAGCTGGTCAACAGCTGAAACTGGGAACGACCCAAGGCCACCATCCAGGCTGCCTGCAGCTCTGTGTGTGTAAAACTCCCACAGCAGAAAGCAGGCCAGAAGCCCTGCCGACCTCCCTCTGTACGTGCCTCCTCAAGCAGAGGAGAAACCATCAAAACTCACAGGAAATCTTCAAAACGAGGGTGTGAGATTTCAGGTTAGAACAAACTTGGCCAGACAACTGGGACACGGACGTCACCTGCAGCCCTGGCTTCTGCCACGTGGTCCTGCTGAGACCAAGGACCTACAAAGACCCGCCACGTGGGGCCGCTCCATAAAGCACCACATGAGTGTCCTCAGAATGATACCCACGCACACAGCGCCCTCGGAACCTGACACCTGCAAGTGTGGCGGCTCACTCCCACGCAGCCACAAGGTGGCTTGCTACACAGCCAACATGGCCCGGTCTAGGACCCACAAAAAGGCCCAACTGCTGCAGATCATCAGCTAAAACAATTGTGATCTCATTTATACATTCAACAAACACCCACTAAGAGCCCACTCAGTGCCAGGCCTCGGGGCCCTCGTGAAGCTGGGCATGAGGGGAGACCAGAGCCAGAGGGTCACTGGACAGGCCCCAAGGGAACAACCCCGGGGCTAAACCAGAGTGAACCTCAGAGGCAGAGGGAGCTGGGAGCAGGGAGGACAGGGCTTACTGACCGGAAGATGGCCCTGAGTGGTCAAGGAGTGCTGGCCAGCAGGTCCCCCATTCTTCCTCCATCTGACCCCTGGACTTCCTCTAGAAGGCCTGGCCCTGGACACAGGGCTCAACTGCCCAGAAGCCCCCAGATCCCGAAGCCCAGCAAAACACCCAAGAGGGATACAGAACTGTGTATGGAAAGCTCCCCGGACAAGATCTCCTGCTAACAACAGCCAGAGTTTGGCTCTGGGCAGCACTGTGCTCAGGAAGACATCAACAGGACAAGCGTCCCAGTTCCTGGGTGTTCCATGAGCACACCATAAGGAAGGGGCACTGTGGGGCTTATCTGTTTCAACCAGTTCTCTCTTGTCACTTTCTCCCTTCTCTGAGCCAAAGACAAACCCAGAGGCATGAGCTTGTACCAGGCATCTCTGTGGCCTATGCCCAACCATCCTTCCCCAGTCAGTGGGGGAAAAGGCCAGGGCGCTCAGCCCCAGGTGCCATTGCCGCAGCCCAGCGGGTACTCACTCCTACCAGCCCAGGCACACACCGTTCCCTTGAAAAGAATCCCCATCACACTTTCTTGAAGGTACCCTCCCTATCCCACAGGGACCCCAAAATGTTCCACCACTTTTATCAATACTAGGACTCCAGTCTTACAAATCCATCTTTATGTTTTTCTTAGAAAAACATGTTTGGTGGTTTGAGAAGCCAGTGACCGAGAACCCGGGGACCTGGTGCTGCCCCCGTGGTGTGGTCAGCTCTCCAAAGTCCAAGACAGGCAGGGCAGCCAGGATGTACATCACAGAACAAGGAGAGCAATGATCACCTGGAGGCTCTAAATTTAAAGTATTCAGGTTGAGCATGGTAGTGCACACCTGTAACGCAGCACTCTGAGAGGTTGAGGCAGAAGGACTGCTCAAGTCCAGGAGTTCAAGACCAGCCTAAGCAACATAGCGAGACCTCATCTCTACAAAAAAAAAAATCAAAACATGGCCACGTAGCGGCTCACGTCTATAATCCCAGCACTTTGGGAGGCCGAGGTGAGAGGATTGCCTGAGCCCACAGGTTTGAGATCAGGCTGGGCAACGTGGTGAGACCTTAACTCTACAATAAATCAAAAAATTAGCCAGGCATGGTGGCATGTACCTGTAGTTCCAGTTACTTGGACAGCTGAGGCGGAAGGATCACCTGAGCCCAGCAGGTCGAGGCTGTGATGGCCGTGAGCATGCCATTGCATTCCAGCCTGGGTGACAGAGTGAGATTCCAACTAAAAAAAAAAAAAAAAAAAATCAAAACATTAGCCAGGTGTGGTGGCATGCGCCTGTAGTCCCAGCTATTCAGGAGACTGAGGCAGAAGGATTGCCTGAGTCTAGGAGTCTAAGGCTGCCGTGAGCTGTGATCCTACCTCTGCACTCTAGCCTGGGTGACAGAAGAAGACCTGACTCAAAAAATAAAGAAATAATACATTTGAAGTATTAAAAATAACAGAAATTCTATTTCATAACATAAAAATACACAAGCAAGCAGTACTGATAAATAGCCTCAGCCGGGCTCGGTGGCTCAGCCTGTAATCCCGCACCTTGGGAGGCTGAGGTGGGTGGATTGCCTGAGTCCATGGGTTTGAGACCTGCCTGGGTAATTTGGCGAGACCTCATCTCTATAATAAATCAAAAAATTAGCTGGGTGCGGTAGCATACGCCTGTAGTTCCAACTACTTGGAAGGTTGAGGCAGAAGGATCGCCGGAGCCCAGCAGGTCGAGACTGCGGTGGCTGGGAGCGGCCACTGCACTCCAGTCTGGGTGACAGAGTGAGACTCCAACTCAAAAATAAATAAATAAATAAACAGCCTCACACATAGCCCAGCCCCCTGAGCAGCTCACCCCACATGGCTTCACTGAGAGGGAATCGGTTCTGCTGTTAACCAGGAAAGGGTTTTGTCTTAGAAAGGACCCTGAAGCCGGGCTCGGTGGCTCAGTCTATAATCCCGCGCCTTAGGAAGGCTGAGGTGAGTGGATTGCCTGAGCTCGCGGGTTAGAAACCCACCTGGGCAGGTGAGACCTCATCTCTACAATAAAATCAAAAAATTAACCAGGCATGGTAGTGCACACCTGTAATTCCGGCTACTCAGAAGGCTGAGGCAGAAGGCTCGCCGGAGCCCAGCAGGTCAAGGCTGCGGTGGCCGGGAGCGGCCACTGCACTCCAGTCTGGGCGACAGAGTGAGACTCCAACTCAAAAAAAAAAAAAAAAGAAAGAAAGGACCCTGAAATCCCACCTAACACTCCAGCTTCAGAGATGAGACTGTTTCTCACTCTAGCCCTCCTGACAGAGACTTTCTCAGAGACTGTTTCTCACTCTGGCCCTCCTGACACCTCCAGGCCACAGGCACACCACCTGAAGCTCATTCCCAAAGACCCCACAGAGCCAGGCACAACTGGGGATCTCTGGCCCCCGGTTCCCCGCTGATCTTGGAAGCCAACTGTAGGAGCTAGGGGCCACAGGGTGGTCCTGCCCAACCAGGCACACAGTGTGGCCATGAGCAGAGGAACAGCAGGAAGGTTCTTGGTTCTGGGCCAGGGCAAGCCCAGCAGACTCTACAAGTGCTGCAGCTGATGGACACAGAATCCCCATCCATCCACACCAGAGCCCAGCACTGCTGTCCTGCAGTGCCACAGTCCTGGGGCAGCACTGCCGAGCACCTGCAGCACCCATCTCCCACTTTAAGGTCAAGGCTGACACCCGCGCCCACCCACAGTGCAGAGCAGAACCACGTGCAGGCCAGTGCCAGCCAAGGGGCACACCATGGTCACTGGCACCTCCCATGGGTCCTCTCTTTCCCCAGGGGCTGTCAGTGACCTAGCAGGGCCTGATCCAGCTGCTCATACTCTGAGAAGATGCCAAGTAACACCTCAATGTCACCAGAGCATAAGAATGGGAAACAAGTGTAACTCCTGGGCATCAGAGTCACAGAATTGAGCACATAATGGACAAATTATCTCACTGTGGGGATTAAAGAACAGAAGGTCTCCCAGATCAAGGGTGGAGGACAGAACTCAAGTCACAGGAGAACAATACAGCACACTTGGCAACATGAACATACTGGGGAAAGCTGGCGGGAGGAAAGGTGTGCCTCTGTGGGACCACAAGGGGAGGGGGGGAGAGGCAGGGACCATGACAGGGTGGTAGGTCGGGTAGGGGTGAGAGGGATGGGGATGAGTGGGACAGAGGGTGAGAGGGGCTGACGGGGCCAAGAGGGGTGGGGGAAGGGGTGGGACCTGGGAGGGGTAGGGAGGGGAGGCAGGAGGGTCACCGTGGGTTCTCTCCAGCTGGCAGCTTCTAAGGAAAGTACCTGAGGTCCCTAGAACCATTCAGTCCTGGCATAGGAGTGGTCAGGGCCTCTTGGAGATCTCCCTACTTTGTGTGGACAGTGCTTCATGGCCACAGTCTTTTCTTTGAGCGTTTCTGTCCTGACGCATGGGCTCTGCACATGCAGCCCACTCATCACCTGGATGCCCACAGGCCTCACCCTACTAGTGCCCAGAGGCCACCATGCCGCAGCCTCCAGTTCCTGTTGTGAAAAACCAAGCACGAACTAAGAGACTGGACACCTCGCAGCTCTGGGGCCAGGCTGCAGTCCCTCCCGGAAGTCAGTAGCATCCACACCGCATTCCATCCAGCGTGGTCCCCACTGGCCATGGGTGACTCTGGGCACCTGAAATGTGCGGGTGTTAGGGAGGCAGTGCGTGCTTGGTGCTAGCTGAATTAGCTACCCTTAAATGCCATCCACAGCTGGGCATGCACTCCAGATAGCAGCACCCAGGCCTCGCGGGCTGAGCCCTCAGGGATATGCACAGACCGCACTCACCCTAGAGAGCCCCAATAGTGGGCCCAGGAAGACGATGGAGGCGGAGGTGGCCTCCACATAGGCCCAGGGCTACAGACACAGGAGCAGTGGTGACCCCACGCCACAGCTGACCCCCAATACCAACCAGCAACAGAGAGGAAGGACACTCTGGTCAAGTCCCTCTTTACTCTAGTTGCCAGCCCCCTCGTCCCCTTCATCCTACTTGGCCCTGCTTGGTTCTACTCACGGGATGCACTTTTGGTCAATTGTTGAAGCAAGATCAAGCCTTATCATTCCTGTCACTGTAAAAGCTTAATGGTTGTTTTTACAGATTTTGTGTAAATTTAGAATCAAGTAAACAAGCAGCTTTGCATTCACAGCAGAGCCCTTTTTAGAAACCTCCCTCTGCAGCACGCGAGGCAGGTTGGTCTGGGGCCACGGACCTCGCCTTCAAACACACACTGCCTTGCAGGCAATGGAGGACTCAAGTGACCTCTGATACACACAGGTCCTCCCCCTTCAATCAGCAGGCCAAGGCCAGGACAAGTCAACCCTGGGGTGCTCTTCTGAAGTAAGGCTGGGCCACTGGCCTCCGCTTGCTTCCCTTGCCCGATGTCCCAGGTGCCTCAGGCTGCGGGTGTTCTTGGTGGGGGCTATACCCAACATCACAAGTGCAGCCCCCCGACCCACCACAGAGGCAGTCCACATGGGCTCAGCACCCACACAGGCTCAGCTCACGCCGTCACAGCACACATAGCCCTGACCCGGCTTGGTAGGGCCCTGTGCCGACCCCACCAGAGGCAAGTGTGGCATGGTCACTCCACAACCCTGACTGTCCCCGCCAGAGACAGTTTCCAGACCCAGAAAGGCAGGTGAACCTCTCATGTTGCAGTCAGTAGGCCCACAGGTAGTCACTCTCCGCGCCAGCAGGGTGCCCTTTAGGGGCCGGCAAAGGTGAGCCCATGCATCCCAGAACACAGCCCTGGGGAGCTGCAGTTCTTCCCACTGCCACCTGCAGCCTCGTGTCCCTGATGTCCTAGAGCCCCACCAGCCGTGGCAGACACCCTCAAGCATCTTCCTGGACTTGATCAGACCACATGCTGTTGGCTACAAGCACCACAATATGTCACACACTTCACAGAACACCACCTCACAGCACAGTACAATGTATTCCCAAACGCATAGGATGGATCAAGCGCTTCTGCACAAAACGTTTGTTCTGGCCAACTCATTATGCAACACGGAAATAAACCACTCAAATGCAGTCCAGGAGACTGGGTGAGCAAGATCCGGTCAGGGTGTGCTCCCACAGCCACGCATCCCTGGTTGCAGAAAGTCTCAGTGGAGGTAGTACGAGCATCACAAACAGCAGAATCGAACAATCGGCCTTCACCAGCTCTGCCGCTGCTGAGAGTCTTTGAGAATCAAGGCCCAGTGGCCAGGTGTGGGATCTCACGCCTGTAATCCCAGCACTTTGGGAGGCCAAGGCAGGAGGATCACTTGAAGCCAAGAGTTCCAACCTGGACAACATAGTGAGAACCTGTCTCTACAAAATAAATTTTTTTTTTTTTTTAGTTGGAGTCTCACTCTGTCGCCCAGACTGGAGTACAGTGGCACACTCCTGGCCACCGCAGCCTCGACATACTGGGCTCCGACGATCCTTCTGCCTCAGCCTTCCAAGTAGCTGGAACTACAGGTGCATGCTACCACATCCGGCTAACTTTTTTGATTTATTGTAGAGATGTGGTCTCGCCAGTTGTCCAAGCGGGTCTCAAACCTGCGGGCTCAGGCAATCCACTTACCTCGGCCTCCCAAAGCGCAGGATTACAGGCTGAGCCCCGAGCCCAGCTAAATAAAAATTTTGAAAACCAATTAACAGGTGTGGCACATGCCTACAGTCTCAGCTACTCCTGAGACTGAGGCAGAAGGATCACTTGACCCCAGGAGTTCAAAGCTGCAGTGAGCTATAATCACACTGCACCCCAGCCTGGGTGACAAAATGAGACCCTGTCTCCAAAAACAAAGGAGGGAGAGGAAAGGACTCCTGCCCAGGAAAGGATGTTGCCCTCCAGGTGCCCTGGACGGTCCTCACCCTCCAAGTGTGTGCGGCTCACTGCAAGGTAGTTTCCCTCTCTGGTGTCCTCCACTCCAGGCCCTTCCTCGTCCTCTTGCCCAACCTGACCCTGCTCAGCTCCCTAACCAGTTTCATCCTCCTCACATCAGACCTGCCCAGCCACTCCTAGCTACAACTGAGCACCTGCAGGGTGGGCACTTAGGCCAAGGTCAAGGACATCTCTGCCTCCACCAGGACCCGTACTCCTGCCAGCTCCTGCCACTTCCCTGCCTTCTCCCGCTCTGGCGTCATGATGCCTCCCATAGCAACGTTCATCTGGGATAAGGTAATGACGGTATCTGGAATCCTGGCTTTGTCACTTGTCCTCAGCAGGGGCCAGCACACGGCCAGCACACATACAGGAACTGGCCACCTGATGCCCTGGCCCACATCCCTGTCACAGTTTCTAGGGCTGCCTACTCGCACCTGACCCTGCTGTCATGCCAGTGGTGCATGACAGCACCACTGGAATTCAGTATCCCCACAACTTCCCTTGTAGACTGCTGTCTCAAGTCCCACCTGTCACTCCCCCAGGATGCCCACAGAAGCCCAGACAAGCGTTCCCTGGGCTCCTCTGAAGGCTGGTAGCCATTGCCAATCTGGGACAGGGATGTGCCCAGGGCTCACCCAGCCCAGTGTCCCTGGGACCCTTCCTGTGGGGGCCATTTCCCAGCCTCAGGGACGGAGCCCTGGAGTGCAGCACCCAAGCACAGGCTGACACCCAGAAGGGCCCAGCACCAAGACCCCACCAGGTGGGGCCACCCCTGGGCCCATGCTGTGGAGCCATGCCATCTCAGCAGGACCCATCCCGGAGTTTGCTTCTCAAAATAAATCAAGCAAGTTTTCTGCTTTTTTAAAGAGAGTGCAGGCAGAGAAACAGACACACATCGGGGTCCATGACTCTGGCCCCTCCACAGGTGGGCGCACCTCCCTGCCCAGCTCAACCAGGAGGTGCACAGCCTAGACAGCAGATGCACTGGCCCAAGAACGCAGAGGCTTTGAAATTCCGCCAAGTGATCCCATGTTCTGCTTTGAATCTGCAAGGACAACAAAGGTGTGCCAAAAAGGTCACAGAAACATCACTGTGAATCATTTAACATGTGTTTATTATTGAGAGCCAAAGGGATGGGCCACCACACCACACCACACCACCACGCCACACGTTTCCATAGCAGGACTCAAACCCAAGCCAGCAGTCTGATAAGGCTGTGACACCAACACCTAAAATTTATTAGCAAAAACATTTAGAAAAACTAAAAATTACAGCACAAACACAAATCAATTTAAACACATGGAAACTGCATTTAAGTATCAAATTAGAATATAAAATATTAACTCTTATGATGTAGGTATTTTTTAATAGCCCATTATGGTCAAATACTAACTTCCTTTCAATCTTGATAAGGTTTTGGAATTAAACCTCGTGCTTGACAATTAGTGACAAGCACTAAACCAGATGTCAGCATCCAAGCAGGAAGACCTGGATGAGAAGCAGGAAATCACCATGTGACAGTGCCTCCCACAGAGGCCCACAAGCCACAGCAGCCACACCTGCAGTGCTGAGGATCTGTTCTCAGGTGTGACCCTGCCTGAATGGTCACTCATTCATGGTGACTCATGTCTAATAGAACACAGGTCTGCCTGGCCAAGGTTTCCTTGGCTTCCTTACTAAGTTGCATCTGTGCATGCAGCATTACTGCTGGGTGGCATCAGTGTCAGCAGGTGGAAACCACAGGTATTCTGAGCATCTGCGACATACCAGACACTCAAGGGACCTTTTCACCAACTCCTCACAACAGCTAATCTCAAAGGCACTGCAGGCAAAAGGCCATCGTGATATACCTCCCAACCAGCAGCCAGGAGTGACAGCCAGGACCAAAAGCCCTGCCCATGCCCTCCTCACTCTCCGCACACCTTCTGGGAGATACTTACGGTCCTGGTGCATATGTTAACTGCCCAGAGGGCCAGTCCATCACAGCTAGACAAGACATGGCCTTTTTCAGGGACACTAAATAAATCATTTTCAGGGCCAGGCACAGTGGTTTATGCCTATAATCTCAGCACTTTGGGAAGTCAAGACAGGAGGATTGCTTGGGCCCAGGAGTTTGAGACCAGCCTGGGCAACACAGCAAGACCTCATCTCCACCAAAAAAAAAAAAACCCCAAAATTAGGTGGGTGTGGTAGCATGCACCTGTAGTCCCAGCTACTCCAGAGGCTGAGGCAGAAGGCTTGCCTGAGCCCAAGAGGTTGAAGTTGTGGTGAGCCATGATTGTGCCACAGCATTTCAGCCTGGGCCACAGAATGAGACCTGACTTGAAAGAGAAAGGGGGTGGGGGGGGAGATGGAGGGGAGAGAGAGAAAGAGAAAGGGAGCGCAAGCACAAAAGTACTTAAAATGTATCAACAATGTTCTCATCCCCAAAAAACACCACTTCTTTATGTATTCGGCTAAATATAATAAACCTTAGAAGTAGAGCAGGTTCTGGCTGGGCTTGGTGGCTCAGCCTGTAATCCCAGCACTTTGGGAGGCTGAGGCGAATAGACTGCTTGAGCCCGTGGGTTCAAGACCAGCCTGGGTAACCTGGCAAGCCCTCATCTCTACAATAAAAATTTTAAAAATAAGCCGGGCTCGGTGGCTCAGCCTGTAATCCCACGCCTTTGGGAGGCTGAGGTGAGTGGATTGCCTGCGCCCGTGGGTTCGAGACCCGCCTGGGCAGCGAGACCTCATCTCTACAATAAATCAAAAAATCAGCCGGGCATGGCAGCGCATGCCTGTAATTCCGGCTACTTGGAAGGCTGAGGTGGAAGGATCGCCGGAGCTCAGCAGGTTGAGGTTGCGGTGGCTGGGAGCGGCCACTGCACTCCAGTCTGGGCGACAGAGTGAGACTCCAACTCAAAAAAAACCAAAAAAAAAATAGCCGGGCATGGTAATGCACGTCTGAGTTCCGGCTACTCGGAAGGCTGAGGCGGAAGGATTGCTGGAGCCCAGAAGGTCAACACTGGAGTGGCCATGAGTGTGCGTGCCACTGCACTCCAGCCTGGGCACAGGAGTGAGACTCTAACTCAAAAAAAAAAAAAAAAAAAAAGAAGTAGAGCAAGTTCTAAGGACATGTCCAAGACCCAACTGTTAGCCTCTCGGGGAGGGCATGGATAAGAGACATGGTATGACAGTAAAGTGGCACTTTTCAACATTAAAACAACACTGCTCATTAAATGTGGAGCACAGGAGAGCCTGCCCCTCTACGCACTTGGGAGGAGAGAAGAAAAATGTGCGCTTTAAGACTCACTGCATGGGGACCAGCACGGGGGCTCATGCCCATAATCCCAACACTTTAGGAGGCAGAGCTACCCTAGGCAACATATCGAGACTATGTCTCTACAAAAAATTTAAAGTCAGTCAGGTGGTAGCATGCATCTGTGTATTCCCAGCTACCTGGCAGGCCAAGATAGGAGGACTGCTTGAGCCCAGGAGTTCAAAACCAGCCAAGGCAACATAGAAAGACTACGTTTCTACAAAAAAATAAAATAAAATTAGCTAGGCATGGTGATATGTGCCTGTAGTCCCAGCTACTTGGGAGGCTGAGGTGGGAGGATCCCCGGCGTCCAGGAGGTCAGGGCAGCAGTAAGCCATGATCATGTCACTGCCCTCCAGCCTGGATGACAGATTGAGATCCTGTCTAAAAACAAACAAAGACTCACTGCTTGGGGCCCACGGGGCGCTGAACTCAGAACAAAGCCCCGCACCCGGAAACATGTGGGTCTGTCAGCACCCCTGCCCCAACCCTGCTTCCTATACAGGGAACACCAAGGATCCACCAGTCACACAAGACCCAGGAAGCATGTGGGGAGTTATGGCAAAATCCTGGGTAGCCCCATGGAGAGCTACTTATTTTAAGTGAAACAAAATGGTTTTATAATCACTCAGGCCCACAAAAAAGGAAAACCTATTAATTATATACATGGCAAGAAACAAAGTTCTAATACATAGTAACATAGCATGACTAGAGTATTCTAAACAAAAACGCTCAACAGAAGTCCTGGTACTGAGGTGCAGGGTGGTGTCAGGAGTGTGACTCTGGAGCCAGGTTGCCTGGCTCAAATCCTTGCTTCACAAGGTCCTGCTGTGTGGTCCCAGATTCAGCACAGAACACCGCTGCTCCTCAGCCTCCTTGTGAGTGAACTCAGAACAACACCAGCACCTGTCTAGCAGAGTACAGTGGGGACCAAGGAATCAGGTGAATACCGTGTGTGCTCATAGCCCTGGAACAATAACTTAAGCATCGTCACCTCCACAGCTGAGAGCTGTGACTGGCACACAGACACGTGAGGTCCATGGAAAGTTCTACTGAAGAGTCAACTGCCATGTGCAGTGTCTAAGGGACAACACTGTGGCAGGCACTGGGCTGCCCAGGGAGGAAGTGCTGATGACAAGGTTCCTGTCCTCAACTAGGGAAAAGGGAACTGGCACTTGGAGCATGCGCTGTGGGGCAGAGACTGGTGGCTGATGACTGCATTCGCGCCCCTTAACAACAAAGTGCTCCGTGTCACAGCGCAGGGCTGACCTGAGAAGGAAGCAGTCCTGTGCGGTTGGGAAAGGCGGCAGGGCCACAGGCCCTCCACCCTGGCTGAACTCTTATCTCGGGTCAGGCACGTGGCAGGCATTCCAGAAACATCTGTCCAGCCAACCCAGGGGAGAGCCATCGCCAGAGGTGCAAAGGCCATCCCGGAAAGAGGTTAATCCAAACACGGCTGGAGACCATCCAGGGTCTGTCCTAGACTTATCTAAGAATAGAAACCCCAAAGACACGGCGCAGCTTCCTGGGAGGTGGCCTGCAACACCCAGACCCCGCCTAGCTGCTGGTCCCATGTACACTAGGAAGACCCACTCTGTGATTATCTAACTGTCCTGACCTGGGCTTATAAACCGATAAAGTCTGAAGACAGACTCTTCAGAGTACAGTTAAGAGTTCAGTACTCAGAAGACAGGTGTTAGGTAAAAAGTTCCCAGAAGCACAGAGTCTGCTAAGATTTAGAAATTAAAACAAAACAAAGAGCAGGGAAGAGGGTGAGTGTGAAGGAAACCTGGGGGGGGTGACGCACACGGGTGGGGGTCCAGGACAAGCAGTGGGGATGGGGTCAGGACCAGGGGCTGGGGGCCAGGTTCTCATACTCGGGCTTCTTCCTGATGCAACTCGCTCTCATCAAGTCCTGCTTTCAATGCCCACGACAACCAGAGGGTCCCCTGAAACCATCCTTAGCAATACCTGAGCAGAGGGAAAACAGGCCAAGGAGGGAGCCGAGCCAGGTGCGCCCTGACTTCCTGCTCAAGTTGGGCAACACCGGGCAGGGCGGTCTCGGCGGGGCCGGCCGGGTCAGGGGTGGGGGTAGGGGTGGAGGGGAGCGGAGGTGGGAGGGCCTCTGTTGTCCGGCGACCACGGGGGAAGAGGCCGGCAGCCGCGGAGACCCAGGCCCGAGGTCTCCGCCCAACCCAACCAGAACTTTCCTCCCGAAGTTTCCACAGGGCCGGGTTGCGGCCTAGGTCGGGCGCGCCTCCGAGCCGGGGCCAGGGCCGGCGCTAAGGCCGGGGGCGGCCTGCGGGCCCGGATCCTGCCCCACCCGCCTGCCCACCCGGCCGGCCTTACCACCGGCCCTGGCTCAGGCCGCGCCGCCTGCCGAGGTCCGAAGTTCGCCGCGAGCGGGGCGGGCGGGAGCTGGGGGCCACTCACCTAGACGCGGGTCCCCTAGGCTCCGGCTGGGCTCGCTGCCTGCCCCGCCCCCGCCCCGCAGGACCGCGACCCACTGACACCGAGGCGGAAGTGCGGCCCGCCGCCTCGCAGACTGACAGCCACGCCTTCCACTCGCTGCGCTCGGCGCCGTTGCGTCAGCCGCCGCCCGCCCAATCAGTGCCCGTCCCGCGGGCCGCGCCGGAGGGCGGGATCATGATAATCACTTGGCTGAAGCCATCTCTCACTCCGCCCCCCAGGAGCCCCGCCCTTGAGACGAGTGACGGCGAGTTCAACCAATAACAACAGAGTATAGGCGGGTTTATGCAGATACTGACCTGAAAGGGGCAGGAAGGAAAGAGAAAAGGGCGTGGCTGCCGGGGAGTCGCGTTTACAAACAGAGTCAAGTGGCCCTGGGCGTGGACTCTCGGCCGGCAGGTGCCCTCCGCCCGGGCAACGGCGTCAGCCAGTTAGGCCCACCTCTCGACTGCCCGGACCCCGGGGTCTTTTCCCACAGGTGCTGGGGACGGGGCGATAGGTGGGACGTAGCTGCTGGACCGTCCTGCCGAGACCCGAACCTCATGCACTCTTTTGCGTGCCATTCACCGCTCACCAAAATCCGGCGCCAATTCACCCTCCAGCCGCATCCCTGATCGTTTCACTCCTGTTTAAAACGCTTCAGGACTCCACTGACCTCCAGCGGTTCTGTGGGCAAGCCCAGAAGCTCTGGAATCAGGCCTGGAGCTTGCATCTTGCCGCACAGCCTTGGACAAGTTAATTAACCTCTCTGAGCCTGTGAGCACCCAGAGCTTCCTTTGCAAACCAGGGTTCCCATACTGTCCTCTCATTTGAGTCATGGGTCTGGTTTGAGGTGAGTGGAGTGATATGAACCAGGCTGCATACTCAGAGTCACAGCATTGAGTGTCGGGGTCAGCCCGTGACCCAGGGAGATCCAAGGAGGCTCTGCGCTGGGGCTTTTATTGTGGGCTCAATTCAGACCAGAGTGGAGGTGGAAGTGAAGCAACTGTCCCATCTGCCCACAGACTTCTCCAGACGGGCCTAGGGGACAGAAAGATGGCGGTCTGGGCTCCTGGTGGGCATGTGCCACCTGATGAGGGCACATGGTATTGAACCAGCCCAGAGAGCAACAGCAAGCGCCACAGGGTCACCAGAGGCAGCTACACCTGCAGCAAGCACCATCCTTGACTTCTCAGCCGCAGGAGTGGCTGTGCTTTCTTTTCTGCTTAAGTCAGTTTGAGGGAGAGTCAGAGAAGCACTTGGCTCCCTGCGACCGCGAGTACAATAGGCCACCCATGGGTGGGCCTCTGCGCTCCCTCCTCAGACTGTCTCCCTACATCCAGGTGGCCCTTCAGGACTGTGGGGGCAGGGACAGGCCTCCGTGGCCCCTTGGCAAGCACTGGTGCCCTCTGTAAATATCAGGGTGTGAGTGCATGGATGGGCTCTGTGGCAGGGGTGGGGCCCAGGTTGCATCTTGGGCACAGAAAGCCAGGGATCCCCATCTCAGCGACTGGCCCTCTCACCGGTGGGCGCTCTCTCAGCCAAGCTGCTGGTGACGTGCTGGCGACGTGCTGGGACTAGGAAGGAGCCTCTCCTGAAGAGAGAAAGGAAGGAAGGTGGGCCGGCCTCAGAAACAAAGGCGTTGCCATGGTTACCGGCACAGGGAAGGGAAGGCGTGAAGGCCCCCAAGCCAGGACAAGGACAACAGGCCGTTACCACAGCGATGACCAGGCTCCACATCTTCCCCGCGGCCTGACCCAGGGCCAGCTCAGGGTCCTGGATGCCCCCCACCTTCCACACCCTCACACTACCTCTTTAGGACTCCAACTCTGACCCGTGTCCCTGAGGGACCCAACCCTGGGACCCACCTTTGACCCTGAGCTCGAGTGGGGAGTGCAGAGCCAACAACTCGCAGTAACCTTCTCATCTTTCGGGGACTGCCCAGGGCTGAGTGTGACTGCCCCAGAGCTGAGTTCGTGACCATCTCTACACTGGCCTGGGGGCTGGGGGGAGGGTATGATCTCAGCAGGGCCGGGGGTGGGGGTGCTGGGATGAGGGTTTTACTCCCTTTTTATGGATCCAGAAACTGGGCTCCAAGGGTGGGCTGCAGCCTCCTCCTTCTGGGGCCATTGCAGGATTGGATGGGGATCCTCCCTCAGGTGGAGGGGAGGGCGCCTTGGGACCACTTTAGGAGAGATTTCCATGATCTTCGCTAGGTCAGGAGGCCAGCTCCACAGGCAGAATCCCCCAGGGATAGAAGGTGGGAGTGGAGAAGGAGACAGAGGTGGGTGACTTGGAGTCACGCCATGATGATGATGATGGTGATGACAATGACAGTGAGGGTGAAAATTATGATGGTGGTGATGGTGATGGTGATGAAGATGGTGATGGTGATGAAGATGGTGATGGTGATATAATGGTGGTGATGGTAATGATGATGAAGATGGTGATGGTCGTGATGAAGATGGTGATGGTTGTTTTGGTGATGATGATGGTGATGAAGATGGTGACGGTGATGATGGTGATGATAATGACGGTGATGACGGTGATGATATGATGGTGGTGATGGTGATGTTGATGATGAAGATGCTGATGGTGGTGACAAAGATGGTGATGGTTGTTTTGGTGATGATGATGGTGGTGAAGATGGTGACAGGGATGATGATGATGGTGATAGTGATGATGATGGTAAAGATGGTGATGATGGTGACAGTGATGGTGATGGTGATGATGATGGTGATGATAACGGTAGCTGAGTACCCTATGATTCACTGCCTCATCTGGTCTCCTGTTTGCCATAGCCAGTCATGTGAACACCGAGTATCATCATTCTCACTTTACAGATGAGCAGACTCCCAGCCCCGCCGTGAGAAGGGCCCAGCGTGGCCCTAGGTATAGTATGGGCTTGTGGACCAGGCCAGTCCAGGAGCTTGGCAGAGTGGCAGAGCCTTGCCCAGACCTCCCAGACTGGTACCCACAAGGAAATAAGGTGCCCCGGTGTTCCTATGTTGTTGTAACCACTGTACCCCACACCAGGGTCACACCACAGGTCAGTCGGCAGCCGTGTGTGTCCTGCGTAATCCGTAGAGTCTGAGAAGTGCTGGCCAACCAGGTGATTGGGGGGTCTGCTCACACCTGAACTGCCCTTAGACCAAGCCAAGTCTAAGAGCAAATCTCACGGTAATGCCTGTCTGTGACACCCTCACCCAGCAGGGAGAGGGGCACCTCCCTGTCCCAACTCCTTCTGAATTTGGGGAGGCATGGATGAACCCTGGGGTCTTGAGAAACTCTGCGGGCCAAGCTGGACTTGAGTGCTCAGGGTGGGGGCTGGAGTTCCCTGACCAAGTTTCTAGATGCCTCCTTCCCTCCTCTTGGTCAAGGAGGAGGAACTCTTTCCCTCCCTGGCCACGGGGTGGGTCCCCATCAGTAGATGTCCTGACCCCACACTCCCTGGACTGACCACCCCTCATCTGTATTGTCCTGCTTCCTTCTCACCATGGAGGCATAACAGGGCTTCCCACCCCTCTCAGATGGGAAACAGGTTTGGGGAGTAGAGCAGGACCAGCCCGCCCTCATTCTGCCCCTTCCCTGACTTTACTCTTGCCTCCTGCAAGGTCTGTGGGCCCGTGTGTTTCTCCTTATCTGGGTCTACACCCAGAGCAGGTCAGCAGATCAAGCTGGGCGTGGCATCGGGAATGCAGGGCACATGGGCGCAGCCGGCCTGCCCGGTCTGATGGCCAGTGGGGCCTGGGGAGAGACATTTCCCTGCTCCCTCCAGTGGAACACCATAGAACCTTCCATGTGGACGCAGGTTGGACAGCCAGAGGGCAGACTGGCCACGGAGGTCTGGCCCTCACGTGGCTCACGCAGCCGCCCCTCCCCAACTTCCAGATCTCCCCTGCAACGTGACAGTGCTGGCTTTCCTGGCGTCGGCAGGAGAGTATTTTTAGTTTTGAACCCACCACGTGAAGAGACAAGTTATCAATAGCAGCAGCAAAGGGCTTCTGTGTTCTCTTTTTTCCCCATGTCTTTGGGACCTGAGCAGTCTTCACCCATTAAATTCTGCCAAAATAAAAAAGCTGGTATTCCTCTTATAAACTTTATACCCCACACTTCCCCTGCTGGCAGCCTTGCCAACCCACTCTTCCGGGCTGACCCTACCCCGGGCTTCTCGGCCCACTCCCAACTTCGGCAGTGAGATTGATCTGCCAGGGGACAAGTCAGTATGAGCAGAGGGAGAGGGTGGGGCTCCAGTCACAGCTCCCGGACAGCTGGGGCGGAGAGACCCAATTCCACTCTCCTGGAGGTGATGCAGGCCCCCTCTTCC
The DNA here is from genome assembly GCA_027257055.1 of Cephalopachus bancanus. Taxonomy (NCBI): domain Eukaryota; kingdom Metazoa; phylum Chordata; class Mammalia; order Primates; family Tarsiidae; genus Cephalopachus; species Cephalopachus bancanus. Next base: position 4,576,436 of record JAPVLO010000007.1, read on the forward strand.
TAGTCCACAGGGGCAGCCCTACCTCTACGGAGGAGCCTTCATGCCCAGTGTTGGGCTGTGCTCCCCTGAGTGTATAGTCTTGGTAATGCACCCCCTACACCCCATGAAGATGGTCGATGAAGGGGCCACCGGGGATGCCCAAGACCTTTCTGGGTGTCATTCCATGTTCCTGAAGGAAGGGATCCACGGTCAAGGGGATGATAGGTGTCCCCCCACACCGGGTTCCAGAGGCCTTTCCCCTCTGGTTACAGTAAGGGCCAAGGCAGACCCAGAATGTATTGGGACTAGACGCCTTTTCCCCAGTAAGTGTCTTGCAGGCTCTAGGATGGCCTCCTCCCTACTGGGGTGAATGTTGAGCCAACGTGGCCCCGTGCCCTTTAGTATTAATTAGAGCTGCACTTCCAAGAAAGCTCAGAGTGAGAGAGGCTTCCATGAGGTAGAAGCTTACACCTCTCTCTTGTGACACAAGCTCTGGCTGTCCATGCTGGCCTGAGACTATACAGCCTCCGGACGCAGCTCCTGTCATGCTGTATCATGCTCCCAGGACACATGTCCATCCTCAGTATCACCTCACAGCCCAGAATAGCTGCCAGTGCTCCAGCCATGACCAGGCCAACAAAAAGACATGGCAAAAAGAAGGAGGAAGAAAAAGGGAGGGGCAGAAGGACCAACGCACCAGGTAAGTCAGCTTCTGAGGACCCAGTCCTGAAAACACACCTGGAGCTCCTGTGGCATCTCACCTGTGCCACTTTTGGTGAAATGACACCATTTTAGTGGAGTGCACCACCAGTCTAAGTACAGCATGGGGCTACAGGAGAAGATTCCCGGTGGCTACTAGGCAGTGGGGGCTGCCTGCTGACCCCACCTGAAGAAGACCCTAGAGACCTTATGGAGTCTAGGCCCTGCCTGCAGCCCCTTGTCTCCCAGGTCCTTCTGGCCCGGAAGTGAGGACCTCTCCAGTGGTTAACGTGGGTGCCCTGCACCAGGGAGTCGTGGGCTAGGGACTGTCCTGGAGGAGCAGGCAGCCCCAGATGCAGGCAGAGCTCCCTGCCCACACTCCCTGGCACACGGGCCATGCCTGGCCTATGCCTGACTGCGGGCCCCAACATGGCACTGGGCCAGCCTTGGCATACACCTGGGGCCTCCCGCCCCTGGCTGACCCCTGGCAGATGGGATGTGAATTTAGTTCCAGTTTCTTCTCACAATACCTGTGGAAAACCGGCCACCAAGGGACGACCCCACATGGAGGGGCTCGGGCGACCCTCTCCACCTTTCCTGAGGGCCCGTGTGGAGTGGAGAGGGTGAAGGCACACCCTTGTGGGGGCAACCACCGGGCAGGCGGGAACCGGAGGAGACAGCTGGGCCAGGTTCAATTTATCCTCTGCGGGAGCCAAGTGCGTTGGCCGCAGCCACTGGCTGGGACTCAGTGCCAGGGAAGCCGCCAGGCACATGGGCGGGAAAGACAGAGTTTAAACACGCTGGGGGAGCCAGGACGGGGAGCGGCAACAGGCACAGGACCAGGGAACTGTGGGGGCCCAGGGTAGTGAGTTTGTGGGGTTGGTTCCTCCTGGAGCAGCTGGGCGGGTGCAGAGTGGTCGGGGACAGCCACCTGTCTCTGTGCCCAGCAGTAGCATGATCACTCCACGAGTGGAGCTGAGGGGCTTGGGCAAGACACAACCAGGCATTTGGGGTCCTTCTGAGGATTGGCATGCACCCCCATTCCATCCCTGGAAGGGGGAGTCAGGAGATGGATGGAGGAGACAGCTGGGGGGCTGTGTGCCAGGTCCAGGTCACAGTAGGGCTCTGTACCCCAGCTCAGGTCTCATGGCTAGCAGCAGAGAAGTGTAAGCGTGATCTGTCAGGCTGGGCTGCCCTCTGGGCACTTCCCAGCTCCCAGATGGCAACCCGTGCAGTCTCACAGGGCCTGAGAGCACAGTGGCAGGAGGTCACCGCAGTCTGGACCTCCTGGGCTCAGGCAATCCTTCTGCCTCAGCCTCCTTAGTAGCTGGGACAACCAGTACATACCACCACACCTTGCTAAATTTTTTTATTTTTAAATATTTGGTAGTGACAGGGTCTCACTATGCTCAGGTGGGTCTCAAACTCTTGGCCTCAAGCAACCCCCTGCCTTGGCCTCCAAAAGTGCTGGGATTAAAGGCGTGAGCACCCACCCAGTCAGTCTTAAAATGCTCAATACTTCGCGCATGCCTGTAATTCCGGCTACTGGGAAGGCTGAGGCGCAAGGATCGCCGGAGCCCAGCAGGCGAGGCTGCGGTGGCCAGGAGCAGCCACTGCACTCCAATCTGGGTGACCGAGTGAGACTCCAACTCAAAAAAAAAAAAAAATGCTCAATACTTTCAGGGCAAGGCAGTCCAGTTTTCATTTTGCAGTGGGCCTGGCAAATTCTGCAGTCTTCCTGGGTGAGGAGGGTACAGATAGCAATGCCACAGCGCAGCCTCTCCAGTTCCAGGGCTTTAGGAGCACCCCGTGACCAGCTGGATGACTCCATCCCCTCCAGGCATGGTGACAGGCTGGGCAAGCAAGCTGGGTGTGCTCTGGGGGAAGCGAAGGGCTGATAAGAGGCCTGGTGCTGGGCACGCTGTTGGGGTTGCCCAGCAAAGGGAAGGCAGGCTCTGGGCATCCCACGGCTGGGCGACCTGCTGGCCCACGCTTCCACTCGTGCTGGCCTCTGGAGCCATGCTGCCGCTGAGCACCTAGCAAGCTGCACACAGTAAGTGCTTAATAGTGCTCCTGGACAACTGCAGGAAGTGGGTGCAAGTTGGCGCAGGCGGATGGCTGGGAGTCGGGATGGAACCTGGGCTCTCGTGGGCCTGAGCCACACGTCAGGACAGGCCTCTAGCTCCCTGGACTCCCTTCTGTCCCCAGCAGGGCGTCCCAGGCCGAACCGCCCTTCAGCATGGCACATGGGCAAGTAACAGGCTGTTAGCTCACCAGTACGCCCTCTTCTCCCCACAGGTGGAACTCTCATGGCTCACTCTTCCCCTGTGGACACTTCCAGATCTGCTTGAAGAGCTGAGCTCATTTAGAAGTGAAGGTATTAGCCCCAGGAAGGACTGAGGTACGGGTAGGCAGGTGGAAGGGAGTGCCAGGGAGAGCTGGGGAAGGGCCAGGGGAGGGATGGGGAGGGGAAGATGGGAGGACTGAGGGAGGGGAGAACTAGGGGAAAGCCCAGGAAGGGGTGGAGAGGAGGGCTGGGGAAGGGGAGCAGTGCAGGGCTAGAGGAGGGCTGGAGGGGAGGAGGAGAGGAAGGGAGGCCTGAGGGAGGGCTGGAAGGGAGGACTGGGGAAGGAGAGGGATGGGGAGCTGGGGGAGGGCCAGGGTAGAGGTGGAGAGGAGGGCTAGGGGAGGGGATGAGGGGAGGGCTGGGGGAGGGCCGGAGGGGAGGGGAGGAGGAGAGGGTTGGGGGAAGGGAGGAGGAGAGGGCCAAGGGATGGGCTGGCACCCTCCAGGTAGCTCGCACCTCAGGGATCAGGGATGTGGACAGCTCTCCCTTCAGGGAGGCCCAGGTGGCCCATGCACTCTGTGGAGGGCAGGCTATGGTCAGGGTCAAGGCTCGGCCTTTGCCCCTGCTTGTGACTGGGCAACACCAGATGCGCGTTTCCCACCTGCAGAGGGATGCTGGCACCACTTTCACGGGTTCCAAAAGGACTGTCGAGGGTGAGGACGTGGGCGAGACCTTGGGGGGGCTCCCTAGGGCGGCACCTTGGGGCCACCCAGGTGGGCAGCTTGTTCCCTTGTTTCTATCTGTGTACGTGTGTGTGAATGTGTGTGTATGTGTATACATGAGTGTGCACATGAGTGTGTATGACAGTGTGTGTGTGACTGTGTGTGGCCAGTGAGTGACGGAGACTCATGCCGAGACCCAGGGAGGGGTCTGACTAAAGCCACCTCTCAACCCTGCCCTGGCCCTGCATGCTGTAGAAGGAAGGGATGTTTCTCTGACCAGACCTGTCCCCTACAAGGTGGAAGGGCAACCTTCCTCATGGCACCCCAGTCATAGCTCCCACCAAACACCCTCAGACATACCCATGGATGCGCGCGTGCACACACACACGTACCTGGATTCACCCAGACATACACGCACACACACACCCTTGCCCGGCTCCCTGAGGGTCACCTAGGCCCTGTCCTTCCTCCCTCAAGGACCCAGGGGAACATCCTCATTAACTGGATCCTGCACCCAGCACTGATCAAAATTGGGTTAGTTTTTATTTTCCTGACAGGCATCAGTTCTCCCAGGAGCTGCCCTGAATCCTGGGGGACTCAGGGGAGTAAACAGACTGCCTTGCTGGGCCAAGACTGCTCCTCCAGGTGGCTCCCTGGGCCCACCCACATGGCACATCCCTGGCCCAGCCCCCTCTGCACACCCTGGAGACTGCTGGAGGTGATGAGGGGCCCTGGGCCTTAGAGAGTCAGGCTGCCCCCACCCCCACACACATACACCACTTGAGAGAGTCAGCAGCTCTGAGAATAGCACAGAGGAGACAGGGAGACCCAGGGTAACTCTGAGGGCTTCTGGCAGGAGAAGCCATGGGGAAAATGCCAGGTGGGACTGAGCCTATGTCTGGGAAGGCAGGTGGCGGCCACCTCCACCACTCTTCCCACCTTAGGTTCCAGAGCAGCTGGGCCTTGGGGTGCCGGTGTTGGCCTCTCAGCCTTACCCCCAGAGGGAGCAGGCAACAGCGAGCCGGGGGGCCTGCACAGTACTCAGACCCTCCAGGGTGGCCCCCATGTGCCTGGCCTCTGCCCCAGACAGACTACAGGATGGGAGGTAGGGAGTGGACGGAGGCCATGCTGACCCTCTGGCAGCCACTATCCTGGCCCTGGACAGTAAGTGTGTGCACGCTCATATGTGTGGTTGCGTGCACATGTCCCCTGGTCCCCTCTGTCACCCTCACTGCCCACTGGCCCCTGTGACCTGCTGACCTCAGCTGCCCTGGGGGAGGCCATGGCCACCCACCCAGCCTTGTACCCTGACCTAGGGGCTGCAGAATGGACAGGGTCACCAGACCCCATCTACCTCATGGCGTTGTCACCTAGGCTCCCCACTGATCACTGCACGAAGGCCCAGTAGCTCAGACGTGCCACAGAGCAGGACACACTCCGAGGGGCAGGAGGTCAGTGAAAGGCCCAGCCTCCACTGACAGGTCCTGGCCCAAGGCAAAGGTCGCAGCCAGACACTTTGGGGCCACAAGGGACCCTGGTGTGGGGTCAGTCAGAACTGGACACCACCCAGCACAAGGGACCAGGTCATCCTCCCAACGATACCCGGGATGGACACTTACTGTCCAGAGCCTGCCTGACCGGGCCCTGGAGCACTGGGCGGGGAGGGGGGTAGGGATGGGGTAGTCATGGCATGGGTTTGGCTGGGGGTCCCCCAGGCAGGGTTGACATGTGGCTCTGTCAGTTCACAGCCACAGAGGCCCCACCAAATGCCCTTGGGGCCGGTTGGGGGCTCGTGGGCTGGGGCTGGCCCCCCACGGCTGCACTTGGGTTTGGGCCTGGCTCCTGCTGCCCCCGAACCCCCTGGGCCCTTGGGAGGGCTGCTTACCAGCAGTCCCAGGCTCCCAGGAGGCAAGGACCAGGGTCATTCTGCCTTCCCTCTTCTGTTTTCTCTACCACATCTTGGTGTTGAACTCACAGAGGAAGCCGCATGGATGCAATCTGTTCCATTCATTCAGCAGGGACTCAACCACCAGCCCTGGGGGTGCACACACACCAGGAGGCTGGCTGCCTGGCATAGAGGGACGTTCCTGGAGGCCAAGGCCAGAGGCCTTCCCCCTAGACAAGGGAGTGTTTATCCTCCAGGCTCCAACAGCAGCCTCTGCCCCTCACTCACGGGGCTGTCCCCAAGACCTCAGGCCCTGCCTCCTCCAGGGTGTCGTCCTGGGATTAGGAGGAGAGAGCACTAAGTCAGGAGATCTCAGGCATGATTAGATAGCTGCTTCAGTTCTCCAGAGTCCCTTGCCCTCCCCAGCCTCAGAGCCCCCACATGTGCTGTTCCCTTTGCCCTCAGATCCAGGCCCAGGCTAGGCAGGAGGGGCTGAGGCATGGTTCGAGCTTGGTTCTCTGGGCCACTGACGGCCTGTGGGGTGGGTGTGACCCTGCCTCTTAGCTGGCTGTGCTGGCTCTGGGTGAGCAGGGAGCAGACCAGTGGGGGCTGTGGGATCCTCCCTGTAGATGGCCATTGTGGCCTCCAGAGGGTCCTGCCAGCCAGCCTGAGAGCTACCAGGTCTGACATGGGGGCAGGGCCGCAGCCTCCTGGTCCCTAATGCCGGGCTGTCCCACTCTTCCTTCTCAGGTTCATTCTCACAGCAGTCAGGCAGCGGGAGACACAGGTGCCCAGAAAGGTCCCCCTGCTATCCTGCTGCCCCCTCTGTCCCCCATCCCTGGGCTCCTCAGGCCCTGCCAACAAAGACGCCACGAGGCCATGAGAGGAGCAGGTAGGAGCCCCTCACAGGGACCCTGAGCAGCTGCAGGGATGACAGCCATCTCCCGCCCCCTCCCACATGCCTCGCTGGCCAGGGTTCAAGTGAGGGCGCCTCACCTCCCACCACGACTCTGGCACCAAGCACCACCAAAGCCAGACTGCCTCCCTCCTGGGGTGGGGGGGTGGGGGGGATGGAGGAGGGGACAGACCACAGCCTGAAGCTGTAGGGCAGGACCTCAGAGCTCAGCTCCAGGCCTGCAAAGACAGAGGCAGCTACCCTGAGGTTCCGTCCTGGGTGTCATGGGCAGCAGTGTACGTGCCTTTTCCTTAAGTCTTTTGGAGTTGGTGTGTCACTCACAGCCAAGCAACAGCAGCTTCATCCCCAGCTCTCCTGTCCCATCTTTCCTCCCTGCCTCCAGGGCCGGAGGCCTGATTCTGCCCAGTCCCCGAAGGAGGGAAAGTCAGACTAAGCTCTTGGTGGCCTCAGATGCCGCTTTGCTCACACCCGGCCCTGAGCACTCAGGAGGCACCGGGAGCTGGCTTGGAATGTCATGGGGGTAGAAAAAGACAGGGAACAAAAAAAGAAAAATTTACATTCGCATATTCAAATGAGCTCCCTGCAGAAAGAAAGCAAATCTCAGTTCCTCTGAAGAGGGGGCGCAGCGCTGGCCCAGGACCCGGACAGGTGCCTTGGCTCTAACAGACAGGACAATTGTCCTGCACTAGCCCTGGGCGGCCTTGCTCCCCCACCATGTCCTCATTAACAGCCATGTCCCCACGCAGCAGGGACAGAGCGCTGTGGGGGCAGCCCTGGGCATGCCATCGGCTTGAGAGAGACACCGGAGGGCGAGCAGCTGCAGCGGACACACAGGGAGATGGGACGGCATCCTGCCTCAAGCATGGCAGCTCCCGTCTGAGTTTGTCTCCTGAGGGTCCAGTCAGCAGTTTTGTCACAGCTCCCCACGGTCCGTCTCAATGTGGTGACATCTCCTTGAAGTGTTGGAGCCCAAGCTGTGATGTGGCCCCTCTTCTACCTACCATGCCTCGTGTTGGGTTAAAGACACCTGGAGCCTGGCCGGATCTGCTGCCCTGTTGCCTTCACCACCCCCACCTGGATTCTTGGAGTCCTGCAGGGCAGTGTCTGGCCTTGTGGGTTGGGGTTCCTGCATCCTGAGGCCTGCTGCCCACAGATGCATGGCAGGGGAGATCCCAGCTGGCCTGTTGCCAGGGACCACTCCAGCCCTTCCTTTGTGGGATCTCTGCCTGTGGACCAGGACCCATGGCCTCCAGAGGGCAGGGCAGGCCCTGTGGGCTGGTGACCAGAGGCCATCCCCCCCACCCCCACAGTATGTCTAGCTCAAGGACGGCAGAGGGGTCTCATGTGGGTGGCTGGTTCCCAGCAGGTGCAATTCATCCTCCTTGGGCAGTGTTCCCCCTGTGGAGCTCAGTGTCAGCTCATGCTGGTGATGAGAACTTCAGAGGTAGCAGCAGCAGTGTGGAGGTCGGCACTCCTGGGCTTCCGGTGTGGTCATTGCACTCATGCGGTCACACCAGTTCTGGGTGGCCGATGACAGGCACTTTCTAATGTCACATCTTCGTGGTGGATGCTTCTGGTGGGTGTTTGTGATGCAAAACTGTCATGCTGGTGCCCACAGCCACGTGTCCATCCACATGGTGTAGGCCCACGGCTTCTCATCCCCACTACCCATTCTCCTCCTCCCAGGCCTCTGACGGGCCCACCTGGACATCAGCCATTGCCCCTGAGCCTGTGTGTGCCCTCCCTGCCCTTTTCTTTTTTCACACAGTGCATAGCAGATCGCTACTCCTGGCAATGGAGTGCCCCAGGACAAGACGCTTGTGGGTGGTCATGGAGACCTGCTTCCTCCAACCACACTACCTCAGCCATGCCAGGTCCTAGCACTGAAGTCTCCAGGCTCCTGTACAGGGAGGCCAAGGCCTCACATGGGTGTGGTCATGCTGGCACGCTTGCTGGCCTCAGGCAGGGGGTCTGTTGTATGGCCACAGAAAGTGTGTGCTTGTGTGACCTTGTGCAGGAGGCCTGCCAGCTCTGCCTGGGTGGTGGGTCTGGCCCACCCACGGGGCAACGGGGCTGGTGAGATCGGGCTCATGAGTGCTCCCACTGGCTGAAAGGGAGCACTCACCACCACCCACCAGGGTCATTATAGGCCTCTGGGCCAACCCAGGCCCTTTCCTCTCTTGGTGGCCTCCATTTCAGAAGAAGACCCTGAGGGTCAGAGAAGTCACACAGCTGGGTCCCCACTGCCAGGGGCTGAACCCTGAATCTACTTCCTGTGAGGGGGCAGCGAGAGGCCCCGCAGGATGTGAGTATCCCAGTGCAGTCACACTGGCCGCCCTCATGGGTGATAGACATCCATCTTTACCATAGCAGAAGGCTGCAGAGGCGGGTCCCTGGCCAGATGCTGCCTGGGTGGGATGCCCGCCTGTGGCCCTGGGCACCAGGAGCAGCTGGATTCCGGGGCCACCTCAGTAGAGCCACAGAACCACTGTGGGGCAGGTGTGGGCTGAGCTGCCTCCAGCTGCTGCAGGACAGAGAGACCACTGGGAAACTCCCTCTGCCAGGATCGGGTGGCCCCAGGCAGGTCCTGCCTGGGCTCTCTGAGATGGGCAGCAGGAGGAGGGATTTGGAAACCTGGAGGTAGGCGGGGAGGGGGGGAGGACAGCCAGAGGAGCTGAGACCTCTTATCCTTGGTCCTGCATGGGGTCCCAGTGTATCTTTCCCACTCCAAGATGGGGACACTGAGGCTCCAAGCAGTCGGTAAGAGAGCCAGGCTCCCTCGAACCCCCACCCAGGGAGCACCATCTGACTGGAGCCAGCCTGGGCTTGCCTTGGAGGGGCAGGGCCTGGGAAAGTGCCCACAGCAGAGGAAGCCGCTGGCAGGCACAGAAACAGTGAGGCAGAAGCCCCAGGAAGGCTCGAAGGACAGGTTCCCAGCCCAGCTCCAGGGAACTCACCACTCTGACCCCAAGGTGCTGGCCCGGCACAGCCTTTATCTCCCAGCGCCTCACCTGCAAGTTGGGGTAGGGTGTGGGGAAACAAGGTAGGGGGCTGCAGAAGGAGCAGGGTGTGCAGGAGGGTGAGTTCAACCAGGAAGTCAGAGAGGGCACTGGGAAGAGGACTTGGGAACCAAGCCTCTTCTCCAGAGAGGGCTCCTGGAAGTCACAGGATGGTAGGCGGTGGGGGCTGGGCTGGCGTCTCCTCTGTGCAGCCAACCTGGAGGACAAAGAAGATCCCAGCTCCTCACTCCCCAAAGTTTCTGAAGCGCCACCTAGGGTGAGAGGGAGGGGCAAGTCCTCCCAGGATGCCTGCATGGGCTGCACTGGGGTTCAGTCTGCCGCCTCACCGCCCCAGAGACAGACATCTCTGTCTCTTAGGAGGCATCGCGGATGCGCCGCCAGCGACAGCGCAGAGCGCAGCTTCCCTCTCCTTAGGCTGCTCCTTCCCTGTCTGCTCTCTGATGTGTCTCACTGTTAGGTCCCCAGCCTACCGCTGATGGCTGCTGCCCGGGTCGTGGGAGTCTGTGTGTCTGAGTGTGGGTGTCTGTCTGTCTGTCTGCTGTGAGTGTCGGCTGGATCCGTCCCTGACCCTGTGCTTTTGAGCGCGTGTGTCTGGGGGTGTTCCCTCCCGGCTCTCCTCCTCCGCCCCTCCCACAGGCGCTAACACAGCCAAGCCCTGGCTGCGCCCCAAGCGCAGTGACCTCGTCTGTCCGCTGCAGCGGCGGCCGCCCCCCGCGCTGCCCGCTGGGGGACTCCGTGATGGGCTGAGCTGCTTGCCGCTGGCCCCTTGGCCTGGGGCCACCTGACCCCGATGGGCTCGCTCCTCTCCTGGCTGGTCGCTCCGGCTCTGTCTTCCCTTATGTAACTCCACATCTGCCTTTGCGTGCAGGTCACTCTGGAACCCGCGCTGGGCTCTGTCCACAAGGAGCCTGAGACCCAGGGTTCTATGCACAGGGGAGTGGAGAGAGTGGACCCCTACTCTGAGCACTCGCTCCCGGAGACCCCCTTCCCAGCCCTTCTCCAGTGGTTCCTCTCCCTAGAGACCCGCGTTCCCAGAGCGTGAGCTAAGCAGGGGCCCCGCGGGGCAACTTCCCCCGAGCACCGGAGCAGGCGTACCCCCAGCACACCCCCGGTCCCCACAGGCGCTCGGGCACCCCACGAGTGTCGGCCAGGGGTCGCCAGGGCCGACAGCCCAGGGAAGGCCGAGCAGCCTGGGGCCGGCTCCCGGGTCGCCCACCGGCTGCCAGCGAGAGAGACCCCAACCCTGACCCTGCCCCGCCGGACGCCCCGCCAGCCGCCGTGCACGCAGGGGTTGGGCTTGGGCCGGCGGGCACGCGGCGCTGTCCGTGGTGCTGCCGGCGCCGGGCGGGGCGGGGGCGGGGCGGGGGCGGGGCGAGGGCGGCAGCCAATGACGGGGGCGCTGGCGGGGCGCGGGGGGCGGCGGGCCCGGCGCGGGGCGCACTCGGTTGCGCGCTGCACTCGGGGTGCTCGGTCGCGCCCGCGGCGGCTCGGGCTCCGGCTCCTCTCCGGCTCCGCTCCCGCTGCAGCCACCGCGCCGCCCGCCCCACGGGCTCAGATTCCGGCCCCGGTCCCTCGGCACCGCCCGCCCCGCGGACCATGCGCCAGGCGCCCCCCGGGAAACAACACGCGGCCGAGAGCCCGCAGAGACACGGCTCCCGGCCCGGAGCCCCTCCCGGAGGCTCGACTCTCCTCCTGCGCCCTGTCCTGCGCCCCGGCGCCGCGTGAGCCCGGGGCCATGGAGCGCTCACCGCCCGACGGGCAGCTGAACGCGTCGGGGGCGCTGACGGGCGAGGCGGCGGCGGCGGGCGGGGCGCGCGGCTTCTCGGCCGCCTGGACCGCGGTGCTGGCCGCGCTCATGGCGCTGCTCATCGTGGCCACGGTGCTGGGCAATGCGCTGGTCATGCTTGCCTTCGTGGCCGACTCGAGCCTCCGCACCCAGAACAACTTCTTCCTGCTCAACCTCGCCATCTCCGACTTCCTCGTGGGTAAAGCCCCCGGCACCCCAGCCCCGCAGGGGCACCCAGCCTGTCCCTGCCAGCGGGGACGGAGCGCGAACCCGGGGTCCCTCAGGCACCCACCGCGCCGGGAGCCCTGCCTAGGAGGGGCGCCGGAGCCCGTGGCGCGGTGGGCATGGGCGAAGTTCATTGCCACCCGGGCGGGGGACAAGAGCTTGGGGGAGGAGTTTCGGGAAGGGGCCCGAGCCGCGGGCGCTCGGCCAGGCAGGCGTCAGGCAATGCGGCCGCGGGTGCAGCGCCGGCTCGCCGTAGCCAAACAAAGGCTGCAGCGGGCTCAGGACGCGCGGAGGGCGCTGGGCGGGGAGAGGGGGCTTGGAAGAGGCTTGGGGGAGGGGACGCAGAAGGGGGATTTGGGGGTTGTGTTGGGGGAGGCGCCGTGGGGAAGGGGGGGCGGGGTGTTCGGATGAGCACGTTCTCACGTGTCCGCGCCGCCGGCTGTGGGGCGGGCCAGAGGGGCCGGAGCGCCAGACACCTGTTGGGTCTGGAGGTGCGGCTGCCGACACTGGAAGCGGGTTGGCGGCGGGGCTGGCGGGGCTGCAGCTTCTTAGCTGAGAGGGAGGGGGGTCCCACAACCCGGGGAGGGGTGGGGGTGGGAGCATGGGACTGGGGTCTGGGTCCAGCATGGGGGCAGGAAGATTTCCTTCCTTCTTTTGCGGTCTGGGAGCGCTGGACAGAAATCCTGGTCCCAACTCCAGGCACTCAGTGTCTGGTGCCCAGAGGCCCGCAAGCCCGGATCTACCCCTGCCCCCAAGTCCAGGGCATGCCAGTGCGGCCAGGAGCAGGGATGGTATGGGGGTCGCAACATTTGGCAGTTTGTGGATAGGAGGGGGAGTAGGGAGGGTGGCCAGTCCCAGAAAGGCGGCCACCGTGGGACCCCAGGGTCTGCCCAGTTCTCAGCTGCAGCTGGTCTGACCCTGGCCTCATCCGGCCATGCTCCTACAGGTGCCTTCTGCATCCCGCTGTATGTGCCCTACGTGCTGACCGGCCGCTGGACCTTCGGACGAGGCCTCTGCAAGCTGTGGCTGGTGGTGGACTACCTGCTGTGCACATCCTCAGTGTTCAACATCGTGCTCATCAGCTATGACCGCTTCCTGTCAGTCACCCGCGCTGTGAGTCCCGGGACCCGGCCACACTCGCCTGGGGTGGGGGTGGGGCAATGGCCACGTCTGAGCAGGGGGAGGTCCCTGTGGGCTTGGTCCCATGGGCCCTGCTTCAGCACGTGGCCTTTTACTGCCAGTAGGACCATCCTGGCACGGGCAGGAGGTGGGGAGTCTGGAGCTGGGAATCAACATTCCTGAGGGCAGAGGTGTCACTGGGGCAGGCCCAAAGTGCCTGGAGTTGAGGAAGATCTGGGGCCAGAGGCCCTCATGCATGTGTGTGAGCATGTACACACACACACACACACACACACACACGCACACACATGCACGCACACACACACAGACTTGGGGCAAGCATGGATAGCTCCTGCACAGCATTCCCCATCATGTGAGAAGTCACCAAGCATCAGGGACCCATTAGGTACCCTGTGTCAGAGCCATATGGACCTGGGACTCCAATCCTCTGACCTCACATCTCCTCAGTGACCCACTCATGCCAGGGCTCGATGTATGCAAGGGTGTGGCATGTTTCATTCTGGTCTGAGAAAGCCAAGGGACAGAGTGCCACAAGCCTGGGTCTGGGGTCCTCTTGAGCTCGGCCACTGTGGTCTCCCTTCTCCTCCTCTATCTGCCAGGAGTGGGCTACAGAACAGTTGTGGAGGTCAGGTGAGAGGCCACACGACCCAGGCCTGGCCCACGCAGGGGCTCGGCCACCTCTGCTGATCTTTGGATCTGAACATGGCTCTATCCTGGGCAAGGCAAAGCCTCAGATTGGTGGGAGGACCGTGGGGGGCACCCAGGACCTCCTCTTCCCAGGGCTGTCCCACCCAAGTCCTCTCCTGCCACCCTGGCCAGTGCTGGCTGCTATGCCCATGGGTGGACATGTGGGCTGGCCTCTTCCTCACTCTTCCCTCAGCAGTTCTGATGTAGATTTGGGTGCTTTGTTCTGGAGGGGCTGTCTCCCAGCAATGAGCTGACACATGGTTTCACCCTTGACCTCCAGCATCCAAGGGTGTGAGCACCTGTGCAGGGATGAGGCTTGCTCCTCTAGAGACAGTGCAGGCCCTTGCGAAGCTCATCGTGTCAGAAATAGCCATGTTTGCACATGGTCTGTGGCCAAGGCTGGGTGTGGTGCTGGTCCCGCCACGAGCCTTGGACCGGGAAGGAGGGAGGGAGGCAGAAGAGGGAGGAGGAAGGGTGTACGCAGAGCTCTGGAGGCTGCCGGAGATCTGGGCCCAATATCCCTGCCCTCCTGGCCACCCAGCACTTCCTGACCAACCTGTCCCCACAGGTCTCATACCGGGCCCAGCAGGGCGACACGCGGAGGGCAGTGCGCAAGATGCTGCTGGTGTGGGTGCTGGCCTTTCTGCTGTATGGGCCGGCCATCCTGAGCTGGGAGTACTTGTCCGGGGGCAGCTCCATCCCCGAGGGTCACTGCTATGCTGAGTTCTTCTACAACTGGTACTTCCTCATCACGGCCTCCACGCTGGAGTTTTTCACGCCCTTTCTTAGTGTCACCTTCTTCAATCTCAGCATCTACCTGAACATCCAGAGACGCACGCGCCTGCGGCTAGACGGGGTCCGCGACACTGGCCCCGAGCATCCACCAGAGGCCCAACCCTCGCCAACACCACCTCCGCCACCGCCGCCGCCTGGCTGTTGGGGCTGCTGGCGGAGGGGCCATGGGGAGGCCATGCCCCTGCACAGGTATGGGGTGGGCGATGCAGCCCCGGGCACAGAGGCCGGGGAGGTGGCCCTTACGGTTGGCACAGGGGTGGGTGCTGCCGCCTCGCCCACCTCCAGCTCTGGCAGCTCATCACGGGGTGCCGAGAGGCCACGCTCGCTCAAGCGGGGCTCTAAGCCATCGGCGTCCTCGGCCTCGCTGGAGAAGCGCATGAAGATGGTGTCCCAAAGCTTCACCCAGCGCTTCCGGCTGTCAAGGGACAAGAAGGTGGCCAAGTCACTGGCCGTCATCGTGAGCATCTTCGGGCTCTGCTGGGCCCCGTACACGCTGCTGATGATCATCCGGGCTGCCTGCCATGGCCACTGTGTGCCTGACTACTGGTACGAGACGTCCTTCTGGCTGTTGTGGGCCAACTCGGCCGTCAACCCCATCCTCTATCCACTGTGCCACCACAGCTTCCGACGGGCCTTCACCAAGCTGCTCTGCCCCCAGCGGCTCAAGATCCAACCCCACAGCTCCCTGGAGCAGTGCTGGAAGTGAGCGCCACAGGCATGTCCTGCCCAGCTTGTCCTGCAGGTGGGCCTGCCTTGTCTGTGGCCCTCCCCAATTGCCAGGCTGGCCTCTCTCAGACCATCTGCCCTGCCATGAAGAAGGCTTGCTTGCCTGGAGGGGCCCTTGCTGGCTGGCCTGGAGCTGGGTGGCTGGCCCTGCCCCTGCATCCTGGCTCCACCCAGTTCGGATAATCTGGGGTCCTGGCTGTGCTGTCCACTGTCCTGGACAGTGCAGCAACTGGTGGTATCTGCTGTTTGCAGTCAGTGGTTGATGTTCCTCCATAGCAGACACTCGGTGTGTGCTCTGGCTCCTGACCCAGTCACTGCTTCTGCTCGTGCACACAGCCGCACACACCTGCACACATCTGTGCACACCTGCACACAGTCACACACAGCTAGTTGCTGCACACACCCACACAACCTGTACATGGCTGCACACAGCTGCAAACACCTGCACACCTTCCTATACATACCTTCACACAGCCACACACAGCTGTGAACACCCACACACCTTCCTATATACAGCTGCACATATCTGCTCACACCTGCACACAGCTGTATACACCTGTGCACACTCGCACACAGCTGCACACACCCACACACCTGCACACAGCTGCAAACACCCACACACTTTCTTATATGCACCTGCACACACCTGCACACAGCCACACACAGCTCCAAACACCTGCACATGGCCCATACACCTGCACACAACTGCACACTTCTTACACATGCCTGCACACACCTGCACACAGCTGCACACCGTCCTGCACATGCCTGCACACAGCTGCACCCCATGCTGCACATGCCTGCACACAACTGCACATGTCCCTCTCCCGGGCAAGCCCGGGACGCTGCCTCTGCTGCCTTTGCTGCCACCTGTCTCTTGCTGAAGCCTCGGGCCTGGCTCCTTTGTCCCTCAACCCTCCAACTCTCTCTGTCCCCAAAAGCATCCGGGGCCGGAGGATCCTCAAAGCTGTTCTCTGCCTTTCCATGCTGGGTGTTTTCAGGAGGATGAAGATGAAGAAAACACGTCTGTGAACTTGATGTTCCTTGGATGTTTAATCAAGAGAGACAAAATTGCTGAGGCGCTGGGGCTGGATTGGCAGGTGTGGGCTCCCACGCCCTCCTCCCTGCGCGGCTTCCGGCTGAGCCTGCCAGCTGCCTCGGCCCGCCCCGCCCCTGGGCTACTGGCCGCCTGTGGCTCCCACCCGCTCTGCCCGCCAGACCCAAGTCTGCCCAGTCACTCAGCTGGAACTGCTGGGGTTGCTGGGCTGGGGACTGGTTGTGCCCAAGGGCCCCAGGGCTCATAGGGCCCTTCGGGAGATGTCCGGGGAGGGGCCGCTTTGTCGCATCCTGTGCACCCACCAGGCTCTGCATGCCCTGCTGCTCATGCCTGCTGCGCTGCCCTGCACACCGTGAGGTCACAATAAAGTGTATTTTTCTATTGGTGCTGATTTCTGAGGACTTTGTGGGGGTGGTTGAGCCCCTGTGCTTTGATAGGAGACCCTGGGAAGCCCCCGAGTGATGGGCGTGATCTCTCAAGGTGGGGGGGCTGCTGCGGGGAGAGAAGGTGGGCTGGCCACATGGGGTTCATCCTGGGAGGGGACATGTGCTCAGCTGGGTTCACACTCAGGTTCCTGGATGAGGAGACAGCCTGCAGAGCACAGATGCATGGCCCCGATGCAGCCTTCCGGTCCCAGGATGGGGGCTCCTGGCCAAGAGCCATGACTTCTCATGGCCTGGATCTTCCACCTGTGGGGGCAGAGCTGCAGCCTCATGGGCCACAGGGCCTCAGGGAGGGTGTCTTGGAGAAGGGTGAGCCAGGAGGGGATGAGCTGGGGGGGAAGGCATCTTGGAGGAGGGAGAGCTGGGAGGGGAGGGCGCCATGGAGGAGATAGGAGGGGAGGGCATTTTGGAGGGGGATGAGCTGAGGGGGAGGGAGTCTTGGAGGGGGTGAGCTGAGAGGGGAGGGCACTTGGAGAGACAAGCTGGGAGGGAGTCTAGGAGAGGGGTGAGCTGGGGGGGAGGGTGTCTTGGAGGAGACAGGAGGGGAGGGCATCTTGGAAGGGGTGAGCAGGAGGAGGCTGTCTTGAAGGATGAGTGGAGGGTGGAATGTCTTGGAGACAGAAGGGAAGGGCTTCTTGGAGGAGGGTGAGCTGGGAGTGGAGGGTATCTTGGAGGAGGCAGGAGGGGGGTGACATCTTAGAGGAGTGAGGCAGTGAGGGGGGAGGGCATCTTGGAAGAGGGTGAGCTGGGAGGGGAGAGGGTATCTTGGAGGAAGATGTGTGGGGGGACGGGCATCTTAGAGGAGACAGGAGAGGAGGGCATCTTGGAGGAGGGTGAGAGGGAGCAGGGTGTCCTGGAGGAGGGTGAGCTGGGAGGGGAGGGCGTCTTGGAGAAGGAGCCGTCCTGGGCAAAGACTTGGAGGTGGGATAAAGGGTGCCACTGGATGGGGCCACTGGGAAGAGGACAGAGGCGGGCAGGACAAACCCATTGGGAGCCTCAGCCCTGCAGGCAGCTGTCCGTCCCCAGGGACTCAGAGGCCACTTGGAAATCCTGACAAGCCCAGCCCAGGTGACATGCAGGCTGGATGGGCCAGGCACCAGCTCCTCTCCAGTGCATCCCAGCCTGGGGCCACCTCCTGGGACCCCACTCTCGCCCGCCAGCGCAGCTGTGCCGTGGTGCGCCTGCTCCCGTGTCCTCCCACGGTAGGGCCCTTGCCGACTCCCGCCACTGTCCCAGGTCCAGGTGTCACACGGGCAGGAGATGCACCAGCTCCAAAGCCCCTTTCCAGCAATTGGACCTCAGCCCTGCCAAGGAGGGCAATGATGAGCCATTGCCCCACAGCCTCCTTGGCCACAGTGGTCCCATTTCACCTCCCCCACATCCGAAGCTTACCCCCACCCCTCCTTCTCTCTCTCCGATTCTGACCTACCTCCCAGCGCCCCAGGGATCCCCTGCCAGAGGCAGGACCCTGTTCTTGGGCAGAACTGTGCAAGCCCCTCTTTGATGACCAGGGGAGGGGTGAGCCAGGGACACTGGGCTCCCTGTCACTCTTGTACTGCCTGTGGACACCCCTACACAGCCCCTGGGGGCTGGGCACCTCCCAAGCAGAGCAGTGCCCTGACGGCCAATGTCCCTTCAAAGCTGGGCACCCATCCATCTCTGGAGGCCCCTCCAGCACCCAGCCCTGGGCCTCCCCTGTGGCCCGCGCTGCCCAGCCTAGCCCCATACAGTGCCAGTCCCATGTCCCGGGCTGTCTGGGGAAGGACAAAGAGCCCAATCTCCGCAGCAGTGGGCACTTCTGTGCCGACAGCACCCAGCCCACGGCCCCTCCACCCAGTCCTGCTAAATGGCTACAAATTGGAGGATAAAAGCATAGGCTTTCAGGCAATTTTGCCTTCAATCTCTGGCAACCGCTGCTCCTGAGCTCCTGTGGGATGGAGGAGGAGAGAAGAAAGACGCTGGCCAGGCCCGCCGGGCGCTTGCAGCAGACACAGTGCAGGCCTGGTGGCTGGATCAGCAACGGGAGAGCGCCAGGCCTGTGTGTCTGCCCATGACAGCTGTTGTTCACTGAACACCTACTGTGTGCCAGGCGTGGTGGTAGGTGCCAGGGCTGCATGGGCAGCAGCGCAGATGCCAGCTTACACTGCTGGGAGGGGACCGACAATGTGCCACAAGCCCTGAGGAACAGAGTGTGCCATGGGTGTGATGCTGCCCTGGTGCTCTCAGGCAGCCTGGCCACCCAGCGGGGCCACCCTTGGGCCTCCTTGGGCCTCCTGGGGCAGGAGCCAGGCTGCAGCCGGACTGGGTCATCCCTCAAGGAATAGGGCTCAGGCCCACAGGGGCCTCCTGGTGGGCCCTCGGAGGCTGGCACTGGCTGCGTGTTCAGCGTCCTCACCTACCTAGTGCTGGCTGGCTTTGGGGATGCCCTGGGGATGAGATCTGGGCACGTGCTGGGGAGAGGCCTTCCCAACCTGGAATGAAGACCCTGACTCTCAGGGCGCCCAGCTGGCATCTCCACCCCCATTCTGCTGCAAAGGTCAAATTCCTGGGGCCCAGGGCCATGATGAAGGGACGGCTGGGGTTCCAGGCATAGTTTCTGGAGCCCAGTGATGCGGGGCCACCTGGTTGCCTGGCCACTGCCTCTCTGTCCCTCAGCTCACCCCAGTAAGCCTGGAGGTGTGAAGAACTCCCACCAGCAGTCACCGGAGGCCCCGGGTGCCAGGCCCAGGCAGAGCACCCTGCCACCAGAAGCCACCCCAGAGGCACAGACGTGCGGACCGTGGGGGGGCTGGTGACTCCCCCATGTCCCACACTCAGCAGTCAGGCGGCCAGGACTGGAGGGCACGCCTGACTCAGAGCCCTCACTCTTCCCACCCATCTGCTCTCCCCGAGTGCCTCCTGTGTGCTGGACACCACAGGAACAGTGGGGTCAGCTGGGCTCCTTGGGACCGTGCTCTCCAGGGGGTATCTCTGTGCACGGCAGCAGAGAGGGCCGCCCACCCTAGGAGGGAGAGCAGAGGGGTATTTGGGAAGGACTCCACAAGCCTCAGAACCAGACCTCAGCTCTGCTGATCTCAACACGGAACACTCTTATTGAGTGCCCCCTGCATGCTCTCTGCTGTGCTGGAAAAGCAGCCTGGCCGCATTCTGCCCGCAATGAGCAGAGATCTGGGGAGAGATGGGAGGAGTGGGCAGGGCGGACTGAAGTCTCAGCACTCAATTTCCCAAGTCAGGTAGAAAGTGTGACTGGGGAAACTGAGGCCTGGGGGTTGGGGATGGCATCAGGGCTGGCCAGCATCCCGGCCCCTCCCATCCCAGAAGGTCTCAGGGGCCAGGCAGGGGTCCTGGCCTAGGTCATCTCCCCTGAGTAAGGGGCCGATGTCTCTGGAGTGGACGGTGTCTGGAGTGGATACGCCTGGACCCCGTGTGAGCAGTGGCCCTCCCTGCTTGCCTGCCTGTGGCTCAGCCGCCCGAGCCCCCGTGGGCAGGAAGCGGCGGGCGCCCGCCAGGCCTCCCGTCATTACCAAAATTGCTCCATTGTTGGCGGTGCCTGCACCTGCTTGCGGCTGGCGCTGCACAAACCTGTCATTAAGCACCCGGGAGGACGCCGCCTCCTGGCAGTCCGTGCTGTGAGGGGACTGGCTGGGGGAGGCTGGAGGGTCACCCTCTCCCCTCTTCCTTTCTCATGGGAGGAAGCACCGGGGTCAGAGTCAGCTGGTCTGGAAGGTGGGTCTGATTCGAGACCCCCAGCCGTGACCTCAGGCAGGTCCTTTGGCCCGTCCCTCACAGGGTCTGGTGACGACAGAGGGACAGCTTGATTCTGGTGTTCCCTGGGCCTTGTGGCACATCCAGTGATGGGTGCTCTAGGGATAAGGGTCAAAGGTCAACCCCCGAGGAGCCTGTGTTCCCCTTGAGGACACACATGGGTCAGTGGGGGTGGAAGAGACTCTGCAGGGCAGGACAGTGAAGGGGCAGGACTGGGGCTAAAAGTCCCTCCCTGGCCCCTGCCTGGGAAGGTCATCTGGTGCTGGGCACATGGGACCTGTTGGGACACTAACAACAATGATCCTGGGTCATGGCACACATTCCAGGGGCCACCAGAGTCTTCTTGGCTATACTCATCTGGTCCTCCAACAGAGCAGGTGTTGTCATTCCCATTGTACAGATGAGGAAACAGGCACAGAGAGGTTAAGTGACCTAGCTAATGTCACACAGCAAACGAGAGGCTGAACTGGCACTGGCTTCCTTCCATGACCACTCCCAATCGCTCTGCCCTCAGCACCACCTCCTCTCTTTTTCTGAGTCCCATCCCCGGCACCACCCAGGAGATGCAGCTGTCTTTGGGTTCGGTAGGGCTGACTCCACCCCAGGCTCCAGGATGTGTGAGAGCCCCAGGTGCCAGTCAGAACCACCATGATGGGTCTGAGGTGGCACACAGCCCCAGCCCAGCCAGTCATAGTCCTGGTCCTCTGGCTGGAGCCCCGGAAAGGGGTGCCCTCCCCCCATGGCTCTGGTTTGGTAGCCTCCAAGGCTGTTCTCACTGAGGTTGCCCTGGGAAGGGCATCCACCTGATGCAGCCAGCAGCAGAGAGGCAGGGCAAGAGCTAGAAGGAGACAGCTTCTCAATGCCATTGTCTGAGCACCTGGATCCAGGCCTGCCTGAAGCTAGCCTGGAGCTTTGAGCTTCACAAGTCACCAAAGACATCTTCTTTCCTTTTTTTTTTTTTTTTTTAATTTTTGAGTTAGGATCTCACTCTGTTGCCCAGACTGGAGTGCAGTGGTACGCTCATGGTCACCGCAGCCTCGACCTGCTGGGCTTAGGCAATCCTTCCACCTCACAGCCTCGACTTGCTGGGCTTAGGCAATCCTTCCACCTCAGCCTTCCAAGTAGCTGGAACTATATATATATTAGAGATGAGGGCTGGCGAAGTTGCCCAGGTCGGTCTCAAACCCCTGAGCTCAGGCAATCCTCTCACCTCTGCCTCCTAAAGTGCTGGGATGACAGGTGTGAGCCACCGCGCCCAGTGACATCTTCTTTCCTAAAGCCAACACAAGACAGGTTTCTGTCATTGTGATAAAAACAATCCTGTCCAGTGAGAGTTGGCTTGGGCTGGCATCCTTCCACCTCTTGCCCATGGGAAGTCTGTGTCTCTGATTAATAAGTAATGGAAAGGCCAGGAGTGGCAGTTCATGCCTGCAATCCCAGCACTTTGGGAGGCCAAGGTGGGAAGACCGTTTGAGCCCAGGGGTTCAAGTTCAGCCTGGGCAACATAGTGAGACCTCATCTCCACAAAATGTCAAAAAATTAGCCAGGCATGGTGGTGCACGCCTGTAGTCCCAGCTACTCAGGAGGCTGAGGAAGGAGGATCACCTGAGCCCAGGAGGTCAAAGCTGCGGTGAGCCACGATTATGCCATTGCCCTCCAGCTTGGGCGACAGAGCAAGACCCAAATTCAAAAACATTTTAGAAATGGGGAAGTGAGATAATTATTTAGTGAACAGTGATGTGCTGTCCATAATGGCTGATGGCGGGATCAGTAGTCTCAGCACAGCAGGAGCTGGGGTAGAACAGTGACATCCTTCCATTCACCACCTCCAAGAGCACCTGGACCAGGCAGTCAGCCCCTGGCTGCCCACACCCTCAGGCTCCCCAGGCCTCCTGCAGGTGCTGGAAGAAGGCAAAAGAGGCTGCAGGGAAGGGTGTCCCTCCTCCCACACTCCTCCACCCTCTTTCCCTGGCCTGGCTCCCCACCCTCTCCCACTGACCTGGTCCTCCAGCCCTCTCGCCTGACCGGCTAGGCATCAGTAAGGAAAATCAATGTAGTTGGAGCTTTGTTTCATCACTGCCTCCTTGCTGGGTCCCTTCACTAGGGCCACCAGATAGGACATGAGACAGTTACATTTGAATTTCAGATTCACGGCAGGTCATGCCTGAGTGTAGGGATGTCCATGAGCCGTGCTGTTTGTTGTGAATTAAAATTCAAATCTAACAGGCATCCCCATCTGGGCGATTCTGGCCCTTTCCTCTCCTACCCCGAAGGCCCTTGCTGACAGGGACCCGTGGGCGCTGTTCCAAGGCACCATTGAGCTCTCTGGAAAGAAGAGGGATTGGGCTGGGGCTGCCTGCGGCCTGGACTCTGGCACCTGGAGAGGCGCCCAGCCTTCAAGACCACAGCACTCTGCCCTGCTGGGATCCTGGGTATCACCTGAGGCCTTGTGAGCCCAGAGGGCTCCAGACAGGGAAGGCATCTGACCTGGGTCCTGTGGGGGCTGGAGTAAATGTCTTCAGATCCCAGGCTAGGACAGTACCGGCCCCTGATCAATAGACACCCCCATCCCCACCCCAACACTGAGTGACCATCCAGGCCACAGTCAGTCCTGCCCCCTGAGGGCCATAACAGGTGGAGTGACTTCCCAGCTCTGGGAAAACACAGAGAGACCCACTGGTGTCCACTGATTTTTTGCAAAGAAAGATTGTTTTCCCCTGAGGAACCAGATGACTGCAAGAAAAACCATCAGGTAGCCCTGTTTGCCAGCAGCCCTGTCCCCATCACCTGCTCTCGGCCCTGGGGTGTCATGGTCCCCAACAGCTGTTATACCCTCCAGTTCGGCGGCCTGTGGGCGTTGGGTTGTGAGGTCCTGGTGACAAGGCCATTGCCTCTCCCTGGCCTGGGTGGCCACTCTCACCAGGCTGAGGAACCAGGGCCAAGGGTCCTCTGCTCCGTCCACCCCCTCTTGGAAGTGGAAAGCCTGGCATTGGGTCGGGGATGATGGCTAGGCCTGTGCTAGCAGGGAGAACATGAGTGATTCCTCCAGTGGGCAGAGTGGGCCGCCGGTGTGGCCTCTACTGTGTGGCCCTGAGGAAGGTATCCCCAGAGTCCGGGATCCTCAACAGCAAAATAGCCCAGGAGGGAGGTCCATGCAGACCTCTCACACCAAGGGTGTGCAGGCTGCAGACGGATTCACATGTCCACTCAGCCTCCTGTTCAAGCTCCAGTGGCTTGCATTGGGGTCTTGGGTGGGGCAGGCCGGGATGCACAGCCTGGGGCCTCTGGGGAGTAGCATCTCCCTGTCTCCATGCTCTGTTTACCTGGAGCCTTTGTAGACCCACCCGCCGACAGAGACCCCAGTGCCCACCTGCTTCCCTTGCGAGAGCATAGGGCAGTGTCCTGCAAGCCCACATGTCCATGCCATGGCCGCACCCAGAGCCCGCCTCACCTGCCCTGGCGTGTGTGTTCCATGCAATTTTTCTTACTGTGATAAAACTGACCATTTGGGTGTCCAGTTTGGTAGTGCCAAGCACATTCGCACTGCTGTGCACTGGCACCCCATCCATCTCCAGAACTGTCGTCTTCCCAAGTTGACACTTGTCCATTAAACATGAAGCTCTATGGGGCTTTTCCATCTGCCAATCACGGCTCCCATCAGAACTCAGAGCAGTCCATCTGAGGACCCTGGCGCTGTTCCTTATGGCCACAGCCATCTCCACCCACCGCCCTCCTCCACCTCTGACACACTAGTCTGTTTTGCAACCCGCCGTTGTCCTCTCTAGAAGGGCCCGCAGATGAGCCGTCATCTGTGACCTCCCAACACAGCTTCCCTGGGCCGAGCCCCCCACGGTCTGTGGGTGGTGGAGCCTCCAGAGCGCACTCTGGTCATGGCCAAGTATTCACTGTATCCCTGAGTGCGTCTTACTGGCAGTCATTTGAGCTTGTACCCAACACGTGTGTCTACCTGAAGCTCATGTTTCTTCAGCACAGGTGGCCTCTGCCCCCCTCCCAGGGCCAGCGCTGCCCAGACACAAGGCCTACCTTCAAGGTGCACATCGGGGCGATTGCTGGGAGAGGCCGTGGTGGGGCTGCTCTTGGCTTTCCGACCGAGGGCATTTCACAGGGTATTTAGGGAGGGTACCTGGGGCACAGATCAGGCGCACAAAGCCCTGAGGCCAGAAATGCCCTTGGTAGCTGAGAAACAGGAGGGACAGTCGAGGCGGGCCCTATAGGAACCTGGGGCTTAGCTCCCAGTGAAGTAGGCAGCCATGTGGGAGGACCCGGGACCCGGGCACAGGCAAGGAGACCTGCTGGCAGGCCACCGCCAGCATCTGGGGGAGAGGCGAGGTGCTAGGTGTGGCAGGTTCTGGGTGGTTCTGGGGGCCGAGCTGACACTGGTGTGGATGAGGAGGGGGCGGAAGTAAAGGGCGCGTGGATGACTGAGTCAGAACATCACACACACTCTAAAGTGCACACAACGTCAGAACAGAAAGTGGCACTGCAAGGCCACACGGTGTACCCCCAAATACATGTCCCTCCAGAACCCCAGAATACAACCTTACTTGGAAATGGGTCTTTGTGAGCAGAATTAGTCAGGAATCTCAAGATGTGGTCATCCTGGGTGTCAAGGGGGCCCAAGTCCAGTGACTGTCTTTCAAAAGATGGGAGGGAAGACGGGGCGTGAGGGTGGGGCCAGGAAGAGTGTGGCCCTCTCACGAAGAGAACCAGCTTGCCATTTGAACCCCCGGTCAGCAGCACTGGGTTGCAGCAGCCCTGGGAGGCTGATCTGCATTAGACACACAATTTTAGAGCGGGGCACTGGGTTCTTCCTGGGCAGGGCAGGGCCTGCTTGCCTGTGTCCAGGCAGAGAGCCTTGGGCCTTGGGCACTGGGCTCCCTCCACCTGGGCTGCCTGCCCAGATGCAAGGATGGCCAAGCCGGCCTTGGGGGATCAGCGTTTCCAGGCTGGCTGGGACCTGTGGGGTACCAGCTGGAGGAGTGCACTCTAGACCTCCGCACAACTGCCCCAGACCGGAACACCCCATGATGCACTATGCTGCAAGGTTGGTTGTCTGGACAGCTTGTCCTGGCTCCTCACCTGCCAGGCCAGTTCGGCTGGGCACAGGTCAGATGCTGATGGGTCCTAGGATGTGGAGGGGAAGCTGCCAGGCCCGAGTCACAGAAAACACATGTTGGCCAGGGATGTCACAGGACAGCCAGGAGATATGGGTGGGAGACAAGCCCACCTCCAGGGGATCTCAAGAACCCAAGGCTACCTGCAGGGAAGATAAGCACTGCCCAGGGCTCGTGTCTGCTCGGGTGAAACCTGCATTCTTTTTTTCTCTGAGTTGGAGTGAGCGCCACTCCTGGTCCTATGACGAGCACACCAACCCCCCAAGGCTCTCCCACTTCCCTAGACAGGGTGAGCGTCTGTTCCCACCACAGCCCTGCTAACCTGATAGGCAAGGATGAGGCAGACAGGAACCTGCAGGTAAAGGCACCATGCAGGGCTGGAGCTGGGAACTTAATCCTCCATCTACAGATCTGTTTCAGGAAAGGCCAGGATACCTCCAAGGCAGACACCCGGTGAACCAGCTACAGGGTGACAACCCACAGCAGGGCCTGAGCCTGAGGGATCATTGGGGCGCCTTGCCCGCCAACCCCAAGAGGCAGCAGATTCAGAGGGAATGAGAGGCTGAGGACCCAAGGGAAACATCCAGGAAGGGCCGCCAGACTGCTGAAGCACCCAGAAAATATCACCAACTGTGGGAACAGAGGCAAACTGACAGGGCGTACCAGCCCTGGAAAGATAGGGGCGCCAGGCCACAGCACACAGACGTCTTCCTTGGGCAGAACCCACCCTTGAGAAGTCCACCTAGGCGGTGGCTAGGGTGTTTGTATTAAGGATCGCTCCCGGCAGGAACACTGAAAAGAGGGGCACATGGCTGCTGGCTGGGCCAGGGAGACCAACAGGCCACCTTTTACTAGGATGGGGCTGCTGCTCCCCATTGTCTCCTGCACTGCTGGTCTTCTGGGATTTCAAGCAGGAGAAACCCACGTGGCCTGACCCCAGCCAATGTCCTGAACCCATCCCCAGCATTTCCCAGTCTCTGGGGCAGGTCTGGAGCTGCTGCGGGTATAGCCAAGATAGCAACCTGCTCCCCAGGAAGCCCCAGCACCCACCAGGGCTGACAGCAGGAGGGCAGGCCCACACCACTGGTACCTGACTCAGACACAGCCCAGACCTCCATGTAACCTGCTAGGAGAGATGACTCCCCTCTGCTTATAGGAGATGGCTAGGAGACAGAGCCCAGGGATGGCAGGTTGACCAGTAGGGCCTGGGGCGAGGGGGAGGGGGAGGGGACGGCTGGGGGGCTTCTTTTTGGGGTGATGAAAATGTTCCAAAATTAGATAGTGGTTATGGCTACACAACCTTCCAAATATTCTAAAATAACACTGGACTGTGCACTTAAGTGGTGAATTTTATGGTATGTGAATTATATATCTCAATTAAAAAAGACTGGCAAAATGTGTTTCTAAAACAAAAGACAGAAGCCAGAAAAATCTAATGGAGAAGCTGAGTCTAGCTTTACCTTCCCAAATGAGAATAGAATGCCAGAGAGAAAAGTCATCATCTGGACATGACGTCAAGTACCTTCTGTGTGGTGGAGGTGTCTAGGGCTTTCCACTGTCAGGAAAGTTCCAGGCACCCTCAGCAACTGCAACTCCACAGAGGCGGATGAAATTTCAGTGAAGGACACACAGCAAGACCCCAGAACATGGTCTGATGAGTCAGGAAGAACAGGTCTGCAGCCCATAGGAGGCTGGACTGCGCTCTGTAAAGGGCCAGTGGGAAGCACTGGGGGCCCCTCCAGGGCACAGGCCAGCACCAAGATGAAAGCCACTGATAATTAACGCTCTCAGGCCTGGTTCGACTCCACAGAATCCTTTGTGGTGGCAGAAAGAAAGCATATAGATGCAAAACCCATCCTAGCTCCTAGAAGCCAAGGACCTTTGAAATGGTAAGACGCTGGAATAAGGCCGGTAAAAGGACACTCCTGTTCTGGCTGCAGATTTGATAGGAGATCAAACAGAGTTGCTCTGAGAGTCGAGGCCCACTGCCTGGCACAGGTCCCGCTCCGCATGCAAGGCAGCCGCCTGGGATCCTCGGGGCTAATGTCACCTGCAGCAGTTATGTCTTCCAAAGGGCCTGGGGTCCCCCTGTCACCCGCTACATCTTTTCGTCGCCTCCATGTTCTTTCCTAAGGGCTCTTGGGGACACGGCAGAGACATGAGATGGGGGGGCCTTCCACTGCACAGATGGGTAGCCACAGAGCTGGCCTCTACCTCCAGCTCATCTACAGTTTGGGGAGGCACCCAGGTGTGGCTGTGGCCATCAAGACTCAACAACAGAGATTGAAACCTCAGAAAGAGGCAGCGGCTTCTGGAGTGCAACAGCCCTAGGAGCCAACCCAGGCTCTCAGCTGCCATCCAGCCTTGGGAAGGCTGGGGGCATTTTCACAGGGTCATGGACACCCTGGTGACCGCCTAGCCTGGTGCAAGGGCTCCCTGCAAATTTCCACGAGGGAGCCAAGTGGCGTTCAGCATTGCGGTGCCGGCACCCAACCCCTGCCCTCTCCTTCCACACCTGCTCACACACACCCTGTTGGAACAGTGCCACGACCCCGCGCCTGCAGAGAGATGAGCCAGGGCCGCGTGACCTGCATCCAATATTAGAAGCATTCAGTCGTGAAGCCCAGGCCTCCCAGTACTCAGATTCCAGAGTAGAGTGCAGTTCTGGAAACAGGAAGGAGCCGGCCTCAGCTCTTCCTAGATGCTGACACTGGAGGGGTGGGGTGGCCATCCCTGCTCCCTGATCCCACCCTCATGCAGCAGAGCAGCCCCTGAGAGGCCAGTCTTGGGTCCGTGGTGCCTAGGGTTGCTGGGTAGCTGGATAGCCTGGTCCCCTTGGAATCCAGAGCGTGGCCCCTGTGACAGGCCATGAAGACATGCAGGTGCAGCGCCTTTCCAAGCTCACCCATGAGGCCACCATGTGGGGGAACCAGACAGTACCCGTCAGCAGCAGACCCATCCCCCTAATCGGGGTGTTAATGAGCACAAATGAGTCAGCACACTGGCAAGTGCAGAAACACTGGGCAAAGGTGGGGTCAGGTAGCACGGAATGTTCCATCACCCAAGGGAACCCCAGGCCAGAGGTGGGGCACCTGGAGGCCAGGATGATGCAGCCAGGTGTGGCACTCCAATGTTTCCAAGGCACTTTCCTTTAGACGAGGCCCGACCACCTCACAGTCAGGTCTGCTCGGGCCATGCCCACTACCACCTGAGAGGCTGGTGGCCCCGGCCCAGTTCGGCCTGTGTGTCAGCGTCATGCAGCTCCTTCAGGCGCTCCAGCAGCAGTTCCAGGTTCTCCCCAGTCACTGCCGACAGCGCGATGACCTTGCACCCCAAGCGGGTCTGGAGCTGGGATAGGTGGGCTCGGGCCTGTGGGAGGTCAATCTTGTTGCCAACAATGGCGTGGGGTCTCTCCGACAGGCCTTCCTGGTACTTTTCCAGCTCAAACTTCAAGTCCTCGAGTTGTGTCCACGGCTCCGGCAGGCACAGGTCCAGCACAAACAGCAGGAGGCGGCAGCGCTCAATATGGCGGAGGAAGGCCAGGCCCAGGCCCCGGTTCTGGTGGGCACCGCGGACCAGGCCGGGGATGTCGGCCACTGTGGGAGACATGGGGTGGTCAGCCCCAGCACCGGGGATGCAGGGAGGGAGCCCCGGAGCCACCTTGGAGGGCAGACTGCTAAATTCTAAGACGTTCCTCTCCAGGAACACCTGGGAACAGGAGCCGCCTCACACGTTGGTTGTTCACAGGGCCCCACTGTGCAAGGAATCTCAGCTTCATTCTGCAAAATGCTTTGAAATATTTGGGTGACAGGCATGATGATAGATCAATCTAATAAGAAATCCTGAACACATTCTTGTGTCTCTGGCTTCAAAACTGATTTTAAAAGGGGGAAATGGCTCCCTGTACTCTGTTAATAATTTGATTACTGATAGAAATTAATATAGAGTACTTTGCAAATATAAAGTGCTATACAAATAACCTTGCCAGCAGGCTTACTATTTTTAATGGGTACATTATCTTCTGGGAAAAAGTTTCATTCTCTCAAATGGCACAGGAAAAGCTTTTAAATCACATGCTGTCTACATGACTGGTGCTGCCACACTCCCAAGGAATGAAAGACGAAAACAAATGCAGAGAGGGAGAAGAAGCGACATCCTCAGGGCTGAACCTGCACTCTGGGTTCTGGATTGTGATGGGCGGGGTGGGCTGGGAACCTGACTTTGATAGAATAGACTCACTACAATTGTTTAAATTAGGAAAAACAAGCCGGGCTTGGTGGCTCAGCCTGTAACCCCGTGCCTTGGGAGGCCAAGGTGAGTGGATTGCCTGAGCCCGCGGGTTCGAGACCCACCTGGGCAACTTGGCGAGACCTCATCTCTACAATAAATAAAAAATTGGCCGGGCATGGTAGCGCGTACCTGTAGTTCTAGCTACTTGGAAGGCTGAGGCGGAAGGGTCGCCGGAACCCAGCAGGTCGAGGCTGCGATGGCCGGGAGCGGCCACTGCACTCTAGTCTGGGCGACAGAATGAGACTCCAACTCAAAAAAATAAAAATAAAATGTATCAGTGTTTTTCCTTTTTTTTTTGAGTTGGAGTCTCACTCTGTCGCCCAGACTGGAGTGCAGTGGTCGCTCCCGGCCACCGCAGCCTCGACCTGCTGGGCTCCGACGATCCTTCCGCCTCAGCCTTCCAAGCAGCCGGAACTACAGGTGCGCTCTACCACGCCCGGCTAATTTTTGATTTATTATAGAGATGAGGTCTTGCCAACTTGCCCAGGCGAGTCTCGAACCCGCGGGCTCAGGCGATCCACTCACCTCAGCCTCCCAAAGGCGTGGGGTTACAGGCTGAGCCACTGAGCCTGTCTCACATTTTATTTTTTGAGTCAGAGTCTCACTCTGTCACCCAAGCTGTAGTGCAATGGTGCTATCACAGTTCACTGAAGCCTTGACCTCCTAGGCTCAGCCTCCTTCAGCCTCCCAAGCAGTTAGGACTACAGGTGCACACCACCATACCTGGCTAATTTGATTTTTTTGTAGAGACGGGGTCTCACTATGCGGTCTAGTCTGGTCTCGAATTCCTGGGCTCAAGCCATCCTCCCACCTTGGCCTCCCAATGTGCTGGGATTGCAGGCGTGAGCCACTAAACCCCAGTAACACTGCTACATTTTGTGTGTGTGTGTGTGTGTGTGTGTGTGTGAGAGAAAGCACGATTTACTGAGGACAGAAAAGCTCCCACATGGGAGGGGACCTGAAGGGGTTGCCCCAACACTGCTACATTTTAAACAGGAGCTAAGTTTAAGATTTACATAATTATTTTCCCAAGCGACTTGCATGTAAACCTAACCTCTGGACAGGATTTTGGAGTCCTACCTGCTACTTGGTGGTGGTCTTCGTAGTGGACGATCCCCACGTGCGGGTTCAAGGTGGTGAATGGGTACGAGGCCACCGCGGGTCTTGCATTTGAAATGGCCCGGAGGAGTGAGGATTTCCCTGCATTGGGGAATCCCACCTGGATGAGAGAGTGAGGAGCATCACAGAACACGGAAGCAGGTGCCTGAGACGGGAGGCAAGGTCAGGTCAGGGCTGAGGGGGAGCTGGGGAAGTGTTCTAGGCCAGCAGTAGGTCCCATCAGGGACCAGGGACACTTACCATCCCGGCGTGGGCCACCGTCTTGAGCTCCAGGTAGAGCACCCGTTCCTGCCCCAACTGCCCCGGGGTACAGGTCACAGGGGCGCGGTTGTCATTGGCCAGGAAGAAGCGGTTGCCCTTTCCTCCTTCCCCGCCCAGCGCAGCAACATACTCATCACCTGGGCGAGACAGGTCAGCTACGATCTCATCCCCTTCCTTGACCAATGTGCCCATGGGGACCTGGAACATAGCATGGCGTCTGTCAGGCCTATTTCCTCGGGGTACAAGCAAAAACTGTGCCCACTCACTCCTTAGTCACATGCGGAAGCAGGGAGGGGGGGTTGGACTGTGCCTGGGGTGGGGCCCCAGCTTAGACCAGGGAGGCGGGGTTGCACTCATCTCCTCCTCACAGCTCCAGAGCACAAGGAAAAGGCCCCAGACCTCTGGGGAGGTTATGGGGCTGGGTACACACTTTCACACTACAGATATGGTTTTTCAAGGAGTGTTGCTAAGAATTGGGGTAAGCTAAAGTATTGGAAAAAGCTGCTCCCCTAAGAGAAGCATGAACTCAGCTCATGAAGGACAGGCCTGGGCTGCTGGGTGGTGAGGGCCACTCTCGGTGTGAGGTGGCTCATGGGGCCAAAGTCACAGCAAGAGTTTACTGTGTGGGTTCCCTCTTTTTGTTTCCTTAGAAACAGGGTCTCACTGTAGCCCAGGCCCAGGCTGGAGTGCAGTGGTACAACCATATAGCTCACTGCAGCCTCAGCCTCCTGGGTTCAAGAAGTTCTTCTGCCTCAGCCTCCAGAGTAGCTGGGACTATACAGGCATGTGCCATCATACCCAGCTTTTATTTTTTAGAGATGAGGTCCTGCTATGTTGTCCAGACTGTAGATGGAATTATAGGTGTGCACTACCATGCACGGCTAATTTTCTTCTAATCTTTTATATAGATAGGGTCTTGGTATGTTGCTCAGGTTGGTCTTGAACTCCTGGCCTTAAGTGATCTTCCTGCCTCAACTTCAAAGTGCCAGGATTATAGGTGTAGCCACTGTGCCTGACCTAGTTCCCTCTTCATAAAAAAATAACTATTTCATAAGTTTTTACTAGGTCAGATATACACATGGCATAACACTGTACAAAAGCCTCTGTCTAGGCAGCTTTGTTAGGGAGGCAGAGCTGCTCTCCGCCTGTCTGCCTCCATTTTTACTGCACTATCTGCTGGCTGTGTGCACTGAACCATGGACCCCAGGATCACACCATGGCTCCAGGACAGCAGCGGTGCTGGCTCCCGCTGCTTTGGCTTACCCGGATGTAGAGGGTTGCGCCACCTCGCCCAAAGCAGTTCTTCCTGCTGCCATCTTCTCCATCAAAACCGTGATATCGTGACAGGACGGATGACAGGGACTTGACTTGCTGGTCAACTGAAGGCAGAGCAAGAGCCTCACATCCCTGTGTTGAAGCAACCCTGGCCCACTGCTACTGTTCTCCTGTCCAGTTCAAGGACCTTAAACACGTGTATGGACCCACATAAGGAAGCTGGGGCAGAAGGAACCAAGCCAGCAACATGATTTTTTAAAAGCTAAATTCTTATTTTCCTTCAAAAAATACTGTCATTTCTGAAGATTTTACCATTACTCATAATGTCATCATAAATTTAAGAGATGTGACATTCTCTGATGATGCCGTGGCTGCTTCTGCCCAGCTCACCAAGTCTTGTGATAAGAGTGTTAACATCATGAAGCTGCCTGGCACTCCCCACACCACCATGGATTCCCCCCTGTGACAGGTCCTCTCATGTCACATTCCCTGACAGGAAGCTATCTTTGTGTTCCCAAAATTTAACTAAAACAAAACACATGAGTTACAAAAATGCCAAGCACACCTCAGGTATTCGATTCACATGTTATGTACAAACCCAGCCTCAGCTTGCCCAGCTGCCCCAGGGCACGTGCCTCTCAGGATGACATGGCCACCGCTGCCTCCGTCCCCACCGTCGGGGCCTCCGAACTCCTTGCGGGGTTCGCTATGGAAGCAGCTCGCCCCTGCGCCTCCGCTGCCCCCTCGGACAAGCACTCTCCGATGGTCCACAAAGTACTTTTTCTGCAGACAGCATAAGGCATCCACATGGCACCAACACTCTGAAATCCTTTCAAGAGCCCAAACCCCACGTGAAATGTGTCTTTTCTATGATAGTCTATTAAAATGAGAGGCTCATGATATTAATACTGCTAATCTCTCCTAATGTCCAAAGATAAAAACAGCTCCTTTAAGTCACGAGTATTTGTAGGTATGAAGGTTGGTCACATGGGACATTTGCTTCAAAACAAACTTGGCAGTTGAGTCTACAGAAAACACACCTCATTTGGAAAATCTTCCCAATCAAGTGTCTTTACTGCCTTCTTTGTTTTTTTTTTTTTTGAGTTGGAGTCTCACTCTGTCACCCAGCCTGGAGTGCAGTGGTCGCTCCCGGTCACCGCAGCCTCGACCTCTGGGCTCTGGTGATCCTTCCGCCTCAGCCTTCCGAGTAGCTGGAACTACAGGCGCACGCTACCACACCCGGCTCATTTTGATTTATTGTAGAGATGAGGTCTCGCCAAGTTGCCCAGGTGGGTCTCCAACCCGCGAGCTCAGGCAATCCACTCACCTCAGCCTCCCAAAGGTGTGGTATTACAGGCTGAGCCACCAAGCCCGGCTATGTTTTGTTTTTTTTTTTGAGTTGGAGTCTCACTCTGTCACCCAGACTGGAGTGCAGTGGCTGCTCTCGGCCACAGCAACCTCGACTTGCTGGGCTCCGGCGATCCTTCCGCCTCAGCCTTCCAAGTAGCTGGAACTATAGGTGCGCGCTACCATACCCGGCTAATTTTTTTTACTTATTGTAGAGATGAGGTCTCGCCAAGTTGCCCAGGCGGGTCTCAAAGCTGTGTCCCGCTTTCTTTGGAACAGAAACACATTACTGAGAGAATAGCTCTTTCTCTTTTTTTAAAAATAGGAGTCTCACTCTGTCACCCAGGCTGGAGTGCAGTGGCATGCTCGTGGCCCCCACAGCCTCAACCTGCTGGGCTCAGGTGATTCTCCGCCTCAGCCTTCCAAGTAGCTGGAACCAGAGGCGTGCACCATGACACCTGGCTAATTTTTTAACAGTTATTTATTGCAGAGACGAGGTCTCACCAAGTTGCCCAAGCTGATCTCAAAACCCTGTGCTCAGGCAATCCTCTTGCCTCTGCCTCCTAAAGTGCTGGGATGACAGGCGTGAGCCACTGTGTCCAGCAGAATAGCTTTCCTATTAGAAAGTTCCGGCTGGATGCGGTGGCTCAGTCTGTGATCCCAGCACTTTGGGAGGCTGAGGCGAGAGGACTGCCTGAGCCTAAGGGTTCAAGACCAGTCTGGGCAACTTGGTGAGACCTCGTCCTCGTCTCTACAATAAATTACAAAAACTAGCCGGGCATGGTGACATGTGTCTGTAGTTCCAGCTACTTGGAAGGCAGAGACGGAAGGATCACCTAAGCCCAGCAGGTCAAGACTGTGGTGGCTGTGAGCGTGTCACTGCACTCCAGGCTGGGCAACAAAGAGTGACACTCCAATTCAAAAAAAAAAAAAGAAGAAGAAGAAAAGAAAGTTCTAGCTCCTCGGGCTGCCACAGGGAGGGAGTTAGAGTCCTCCTAGACAGGCACGGGCTTTCTGCTCTGGAGAAGAACCATTTTCTGTGTCTGCGCAACGGGGCTTTATTTTAAAACGTAGGTTGCAGACACAGCCCCTTACTTGGGAGGAAGTTTGTTTCCAGTCCTCTGAGGTAGATGCAATCTGGCCACAGAATCAGAATTAACCAGGTTACTATGTAATACACATCAACTCATACCACAACAGGCTACCCTCCCCCGCCACAGGCCACCACATCTTCACCTCACCCTGTGGAGGGTCCGCATGTGTGTGCGCTCATGCCCCACCCTAACAGCCACCCAGAGCCTGGGCCATGCACCTGGTGCATCTACACTTCCATGCTCTTGATCCACAAATGTATCTTTTTTTAAAAAGGAAATACACAAGTATTTTAAGATTATTTGGCGCCACCACATGAAAAGACCATGAATTACTATTTCCAGAACTCAGCGTGTCATTTCGTGATGTGCCAGCACCATCCAAGTCCACTGAGAGGGAGAAACACAGTTGGTGCACACTGTAAGAAAAACCAGAGACACCTCTTCTCGGGGAAGAGGCAGAGACATGTGGACACGGCCCTCATGAGTATACCCAGTGGCTACCGGGAGAAACCTCGGCCCAAGTACTGATGTCTGGAGTCCCTCCACCAAGCGGAGACGAAGGAAGGCAGGAGTGTGAATTCTCCTGAATGCAGGCAAAGACCACTACATGTTAAGTGGATGGCTTTGGTAAACAGAACAAGACCAACTTGCAAGGCTTAAGGAACTATCAAACTCAAGAACTGCTTCCCCCAATGTCCATCTCCTGCACACAGTATAGATGCTATGGAATACTAAGTACCTGCTCAATGGAAATATCCAAAAGGAAGTTGGAAACAAATGTTTAAACGAAAACCTGTCCATACATCTTAAAGGGCATATACAAGTGTAAATGTAAGGTCGGCAGGCTGACAGTAGAACAGGCAGCCTGGACCCCAGTCCGAGGAGGGGACACACACAACTCTAGGTGCCGGGCACTTCCCTGACCTGCAACACCGCCAGTTGGCCTTTGTTCTGCCCTCCCTCCACTGTCCCTTCAACAACGCCACCAGACAAAGAAGAGGGATCAGGAGGGGAACCGAAATGCCACCCTGTACCTCCTGGGGAGGAAACTGCTCAATCGCCTGAAGGGGAAGGGAGTCTCACCAGCTTTTTCTCTGAGAGGCACTTCTTTCTGGAGGGCTCCTGATGCTTGGTGTGGTCCACACGGTCCCCCGAGAGCAGCCTGGGAGAAACCTGTCGCAGAAGGAGCTGGCTGGGCGTGAGGAAAGGCTGCATGAACAGAGCCCACCGCCCCATACCCACAAACATAGTCTGTGATCTTGCTGCGCAGAGCCTCGACGGAATCATGGCCCTGGCAAAACGTTGATGTGGCACAGTCAGATGCTTGGTTTCAACCTGAACATCAAACAGAAACAAAAGAAAAATGTGTGGAGCATGACAGAATCCCCGTGCATTTCTGAAACGAGTGAACTGATGCGCCTGTTCTCACACCACTCGCCTTTGACTTGAGTCATGCAATGTCCCTGGGCCCGCCAGTCTAATTGCTATTTGGGGCAAGATTTGTGCACAAGGGGTTTAAAGCATTAAATCTCCTGCAACACCAGTCATACCCTATGGAACACCCAGTACCTGCCTGATGAAAATATTCAAAAGGAAATCAAAACCACAAGTCAAAATTTCTTTGCAATAAAAACACCTGCTTACTCAATTGCTATTGAGTGTATTCTCTTGAGCAGCTTTAAAACTGCTAAACTGGAACACAACAAGAATATTAAACATGGAATATGACAGCTGACATCAACTCTGGAGACCAGTACCCACCTGTGCTGCTTTGTCAGCATGAACATGGGTCAGGCGCCCACACTGCCTCAGTCTCCTCACCTTTGTAAAGGGACAGGGCTTGGCATGGAAGGGCTGAGCAGGTCTCCAGGGCTGCAGAAAGCAATCCTGGCTGTCACCATAAATGTACACTTGGTCTTTGCCCCCAGGTCCTAACACAGAGAACTCAGAAGCCCCAGAACTTCCTGAGTAACGAAGTAACAGGAGTGTCTGCCCAGAGCACCTGAGTCCAGGGGGGTTTCCCAGGTGGCAGGAGAATCTTGTGGTTTCAGGAGCTACTTTAGGTGGGCAGCTGGACAGCCAGAGCTGGTCTCCAGAGGGACTGAGTCATGATTAAAAGCCTGTAATCTCAGCACTTTGGGAGGCTGAGGTGAGAGGACTGCCTGAGCCCACGGATTCGTGAACAGCCTGGGTAACTTGGTGAGACCTCATTTCTATAAAAAAAAACCAACAAAAAACCAACAAAAAATTAGCTGGGTGTGGTAGCACATGCCTGTAGTTTTGACTACTTGGAAGGCTAAGGCAGAAGGGCCTGAGCCTTCTGAGTCTAGCAGGTTGGTGCTGGGGTGGCCATGAGCATGCCACTGCACTCCAGCCTGGGCAACAGAGTGAGACACCAACTCAAAAAAAAAAAAAGCCCAGGCCTTTCAGCTACAGGGGCAGTGAGAACTAGAGACTAGTTGGGAACTGATGTCTATGGACGAAGCTGCCATGAACATCCTTAGACTGTGGGGTGTGAGCTTCCAGGCTAGCAAACAAGAACTCATCCTTGTACAGGGAGGCAGCCACCCAGCTCCACAGGGACTGAGGTCTGTGTGCAGGATCCTCTGGGCCTCCCCTGTGAGCCTCTCCACCTGGTTGCCCACCTTACCCTCTGTGGTGCCCTTCAAAATCCACTGGGAAGCCTAAAGCATCTTCCTGAATTCTGAGCATTACAGCAAACACCAAGCCTGAGGGGTTGAAGGAACCTTCAATTTGCGGCCAAGTTGGACAGAACTGCGGGGATCCTGGGGACCCACTGCTTGCCATCTGAAGCATGGGCAGTTCTGTGGGGTAACGGCAAGTGGTGGCAGGACTTAGTGGAACCGTAGGACTCCCCATTGGTGTCTGCAGAGGACTGGGGAAGTGCTTGGTGTGGAAACCCACACATGTGGGTGAGACATGTGGTGTGGTGGGAACAGACCCCAGCAATATCACACACATGAACTTGGCATGTGCTCTGTGTCATTAGTGACATGCCATTAATACAATCATGTGTACATTAGACAACCGGTGAGCTGAGATGTGCAGGGGCCGGGGGCAGAGTGAGGAAGACACCCGCCTGCTCTCCAGGACAGCCCCTCCCACTTTGCTGTGAGTAGATATGGCCCACCCCCAGGTTTCCCTGTGTTGTGTGCCCCACGTGAAAGGAAATTCTAAGCCCCCCCATTTTCAAGCAGGAAACACACACACAGGAGAGTTGAGCTGTGCACGCACTGTTACTGTTTAAAATCAGCACAGGCCCATGTGTGTGGTCTATTCTGGAGGGTAGCTGCCTTCTCCCAGGAGTTCCCGCACCCTGTTACACCTCTCACCCCTCAACAGGAAGCACTAAGGTGACACTGCCTCTTGTCATCCTTCCTGTGAATGTATTTTAAAGAAGCCCTGATCTTGAGGTGGTTCAGGGTTTGTAATCAAGGTGCAGAGGTATCCCAAAAATTCCTTCTCAGTGTCTCCTTTGACAGCATTTGACATGACCAAGCATATCTGTCACAACTAAGAAACCATGCTGGCATTCTACTGCTAAATCCACTCCAGACAGGGCTCGAGTCCACTAGTATTTCCATTAATGTCCTTCTTCTATTCCAGAACCCAGTCCAGGCTCCCACACTGCATTTAACCATCAGGGAGCGATATTTTTAAGAGCTGAAAAAAAAGAACCATCAACCCAGCATTCTGTACCCGGTTAAAACATCCTTCAGGAAGGACGGTGAAATAAAGGCATTCTAACATGGTAGAAACTAGGATAATCTGCCACTCTATCTCTGCTGTATGAGAAATGCTAAAGAACATCTTTAGACCGAAGGAAACTGACATCAGAGGGAAGCCTGGGTTTTAAGGAGTTGAAAGGAAAGCAATAGAAATGATAAACATAAAAGACTGTATTTTTCTTCTTAAGACTTTTTTTTTTTTTTAAAGAAAGTAGGATTTATTGGGGAAACACCCTCGGGTCCCCTCCCACTGTGGGAGCTTATCTGTCATCTCAATAAATCCTTTCTAAAAAAAAACAAAAGTAGGATTTATGAAAACAGAAAAGCTCCCACAGTGGGAAGAGATCGGGAAGAGGTTGCCCCAAGACTTTAAAAATATCTGTAATTATAGCCCCAAGACTCTTAAAATATCTGTAATTATAAACACAGAAAACAGTTCATTGAAAAACATAAGCTAGGCTATATGTGGTGGTTCATGTCTGTGATCCCAGCACTTTGAGAGCCTGAGGCAAGAGGATTGCTTGAGCCCAGGAGTTCAAGACCAGCCTGGGCAACACAGCAAGACCCTGTCTCTACAAAAAATAATTTAAAAAAATTATATGGGCGTTGTCACGCCCTCCTGTATCCCAGCTACTGCAGCTACTCAGGAGGCTGAGGCAGAAGGTCCACCTGAGCCCATGAGGTTGAAGCTGTGATAAGCCATGATTAAGCTAATGCACTCCAACCCGGGCCACAGAATGAGACCCCAACTCAAAATATAAAAATTTAAAAAAAAAAGAAAAAATAAGCTTAGTTGAGAAAGCTCTATCTAGCATGATCAAGAAAATAAGAGAGTACATAAATCACCAACATCAGGAACGTAAACAGGGTTAACAATACAAGCCCTGCAGACACTAAAGGATAAGTGAACACCATGAACAACTTTATTTATTTATTTATTTTGAGTTGGAGTCTCACTCTGTCGCCCAGACTGGAGTGCAGTGGCACGCTCCCGGCCACCGCAGCCTGGATCTGCTGGGTTCCGGTGATCCTTCCGCCTCAGCCTTCCAAGTAGTTGTACCTACAGGTATGCGCTACCACGCCCGGCTAATTTTCCGATTTATTGTAGAGATGAGGTCTCACCAAGTTGCTCAGGTGGGTCTCAAACCCGTAGGCTCAGACAATCCACTCACCTCAGCCTCCCAAAGCGTGGGATAACAGGCTGAGCCACTGAGCCCGGCTTCACGAACAATTTTATGCCAACAAATTCAACTAAGGTAAAACAGGAAAATTTCTTGAAAAATGAAACTTACCAAATAAACACAAGAAGAGACAGTCTAAAATAGCTCTGTGTTTACTCAAGAAGCTGAATTTGTTATAAAAGAACATTTCCCAAATAAACATTCCAGATCCAGATTGTTTTCCTGGTAACTTCTATCAAACATTCAAGGAAAAAATAACACCAATCTTACACAAGCTTCTTCAGAAAACAAAGGAATTAATAAGGCCTCATCCTATGAGGCCAGTGTAATCTAAACACCAAAAACTGACATTACGAAAAAAGAAAATTACAGACCAATATTCCTTATGAATATAGATGCAAATAACTTTTTTTTTTTTTTTTTTGACGAGACAAAGTCTCGCTATATTGGTCAAGCTGGTCTCAAACTCCTGGTCTCAAGTGATCCTCCCACCTCAGCCTCCCAAGTGACTGGGATTACAGGCACAAGCCACCAAGCCTGGTGCAAAGAACTCTTTTTTTTTTTTTTTTTTAAAGTTGGAGTCTTACTCTGTTGCCCAGGCTGGAGTGTAGTGGCATGCTCACAGCCACCCCAGCGTCGACCAGCTGGGCTCTGGCGATCCATCCACCTCAGCCTTCCAAGTAGCTGGAACTACTGGCGTGTGCCACCATGCCCAGCTAATTTTTGATTTATTGTAGAAATGAGGTTTCGCCAAGTTGCCCAGGCTGGTCTGGAACCCATCGGCTCAGGCAATCCACTCACCTTGGCCTCCCAAAGTGCTGGGATTACAGGTTCAGCCACTGAGCCCGGCC
This sequence comes from Cephalopachus bancanus, assembly GCA_027257055.1. Taxonomy (NCBI): domain Eukaryota; kingdom Metazoa; phylum Chordata; class Mammalia; order Primates; family Tarsiidae; genus Cephalopachus; species Cephalopachus bancanus. The sequence continues at coordinate 4,616,870 of JAPVLO010000007.1, forward strand.
ACACAGAACTCTTAACAACATATTGCATCCAGGACAGAAAGGATCATCCACTCAGACCTAGCAGGGGTTTCCCAAGAACAGAAGGTCACATCAACAACAAAACTTAGTCAACGGATCTCATGATATCGACAGAGGGAGTGACCATCTCAACATGTACCTTTGGAAACCACCCACTCATGATTAGGACAAGAGAGCATCTTGGCAAACTGGCAACAGAAGGGGTGTCTTCACCTTGATTGAGGCCATCAGGTGAGGTCCACAGAGCAAATCGCACTCAAGGAGCAAGACCTACACTGCTACCTGAGATGGAGAAAAAGGCACAAACCTCATGCTCACCACATCTGTATGACACTGCCCATTCAGACCCTACCACAGAGAACAAAAGAAAAAAGGAGGAAGTAAAGCTTCCACCCCATCTGGAGATGGCAGTCCATGAATATCTCAGGGAAATCTATAAAGTGCAATTAGAGTTATAAAGTAAACTGAGCAGGTACCAGATTGTAAAGTTAATGTGAAAATCAACTGTATTCTTCTACACTAGCAACAAACAGCTAGAATTAAAATCAAGAAAAAAATCTCATTTACAGTAGTGCCAAATACAGAAAGTACCTAGAAAGAAATTTAACAAAACATTCAGACCTCAGCTTGCAAGATTCTGTTCTAAATATTTTTCAGATATTAATTCCTAATAAATATTCTGTGTAGCCAGGCTTGGTGGCTCAGTCTGTAATCCCACGCCTTTGGGAGGCTGAGGTGAGAGGATTGCCTGAGCCCACGGGTTCAAGACCCACCTGGGCGGCGAGACCTCATCTCTACAATAAATCAAAAAATCAGCCGGGCATGATAGCGCATGCCTGTAATTCCGGCTACTCGGAAGGCTGAGGTGGAAGGATCGCCGGAGCCCAGCAGGTCGAGGCTGTGGTGGCCGGGAGCAGTCACTGCACTCCAGTCTGGGCGACCGAGTGAGACTCCAACTCAAAAAAAAAAATTCTGTGAAGAAAGTACTTTCATATTCCCATTTTACAGATGAGGAAACTGAGACAAAGACAGCTGAAGAGACTTAGCCAAGGTCACAAAGTCTGATGGGAAGGCAGGGGTGCAGTTTGAAAGCAGGTTAAGAAAAACTAAACAACTCAGACCATCGACATGAGCATATCCACGCTAAGCCTCTGGAAAGCTGTACAGCTGTCCTGGACATTCTGGAAGCCAGGCTTCCTGACATTGGAGACATGAACCTGAAGACAAATGGCAGCAGTATTCAACTACAAAGCCACCCAGAGCCCAGGATGCTCACACTCGCATAACACGGCTTACTTCCTTTCTGTCCCTTCAACTTCTGATTAGAGACCTGCTGTAGGACATGGCTCTCCCTTGTCAGATGAACAAAATCAACTTTGCTCCACACTGTATTTGTGGTCTTTATTTTCCTTCAAATAAGGCTATTCTTGTGCTGTCCAATACAGTAGCCACCAGTTACATGTGACTAATTTTAAATGAATTAAAATTAAATAAAATGTAGAAACTCTGTTCCTCAGTCCCACAGGCTACATTCTTGCTCATAGTCAAATGTCGCCAGTGAGTGCCATACTGGACAGCACAGATTAGAACATTTCTGTGCCCACAGAAAGTTCCACTGGACAACATTGGTCATGCACTGTGCAGTAGGTGCCCAGAAAAGTAAACTCAAATTCTCCCTAATTGCATCCATTTCCTGGGGACAGTTCAGCGCAGCACAGTAGGCAAGAGTGGTGCAAGCCAGGGTCCAGGGTCCGACAGAGAGTGAGATACTTCATGATGACAGGATGGGTCTTTTAAACACGCCTGGCATGGCACTCGATGAACACTGAAGGTCCCACTTGGTAACAGCATTACTGTTGTTCTATAAAATGTCATGCTCTGGTTACTGGTCTACAAAAATCGTCTGCCAGAAACCTCTCTTCTAAGCCTTTTATGTGGATATTATTTACTGTTAGGGACAGGATCTCGCTGTCACCCAGGTTGGAGTGCAGAGGTGTGATCAAAGCTCACTGCAGCTTCAAACTCTTGGGCTTGATCCTCCTGCCTCAGGCTTCTGAGTAGCTAGGACTACAGGCACAAGTGACCATGCCCAGCGAATTTAGATTTTTTAATATATTTCTTATAGTAACCCTGTTGGGGTAACACTGCACGCAGAGGTAACCATGTGGGGTTAATACTGTGTGCAGGAATAACCCTGGGGGGGTAATTGTCTGGAGGTAATACTGCGTGCAGGGGTAACCATGTGGGGGTAATACTGTATGTGGGACTAACCCTGTGGGGGTAATACTGCATGCCGAGGTAACCCTGCAGGGGTAACACTGCATGCGGGGATAACCCTGTGTGGGTAATACTGTGTGCAAGGGTATCCATGTGGGGGTAATCCTACGGGGTCACTGTGTGCAGGGGTAATTTTCATTTGCTTGTCCAGGCCAGCTTTCTACCTTGCTCTCTGTGTCAGGAGCCTGACCCTGCCCACTGGCAGGGAATGGAGGGAGGAGCAAGGGCTAGAACACTGACTTCCCGGCCCCCCAGATCAGAGACTGAAGCCCAGCCTACAGTCAAGGAGCCTCTCATTCTGGGAGCTGCTCCTGCCCCTTACCCTCTGCAGTCCAGGGGTACACATGATTCCATGCCACCAGCTCCAGGCTGAGAGGCCAACTCCTTGGTTCTCCTACTCACCTCTGCAAACCATCCTTTCACAAGTCTCCTCGAATTATTCTGATTCCTGATTTTACTTCTTTTTACAACCACACAGAGCAGAGGAGGCTGACACTCAAAGAGATTAGGTCACTTGCCCTGAGTTACAGTATCCTCTGGTCTCTCTGTCACCTGTACTTTACAGCAAGAATCTTCACACCAAGGTGCCACTTGTGTTCTTCAACTCTGGCATGTCCAGGGCGCGCTGAGATTTACAGGAACCGAGTTGTATCCCCAGCCCCCTTTAAGGCGGGTCCTCTCCTTTACAAAAGAAAGGTAAGCTCCAGTGACATCGTGGAAGCAAAACCCTCCGACTTCCATCTGCAGGTCTGTGCGAACGGCATCCCTCGGCGTCCACAGCAACAAAAGTGTAAGACAGGAATTTCAGGGACAACAAATCCGATCACGCTGGGCACAACTCCCATGAGCTACCTGGAATCGCTCCACCTCCCTGGGAGGCGCATTCAGCAGCCTTGTGTTTAATCCACTGGCGCGGTTCTGTGCAACTGTGTACTGCGAAGGACCGTTTTTAAAACTCCAGAGAAAGACGCTCAATACTCGGGGCCCCAGGTCAAAGCGAATGCCTTAAATTCCTCCATAACCTAAATCTGAACCCCGCACCGCACTGCCTCTGTCTCGGTGGCAGAGTCCTGCGGGGTGCCCCTCGAGGCTCCCGCCGTGAAAACACGGCTGTGGGCGCACCAGGAGCTGCGGGCGCGCATAGGTGGGCGTCGACCCCGGGCCCCGGCCCGCTTCACGGCTAATCGCCGACTCACCGGGCGCCCCGTCCCCGGCGTCTCGGTTCCTGGGGCCGGAGTATCCCCGCCAGGTTCTTGCAGGTGAGTGCGGGCCTGTCCGAGGACACCGGCTCCCAGCCCCGTCCGGCGGCCTCCAGCGGCCCCTCCCGGGCACCGGCTGCCTCCGGTGCACCGGCCGCAGCCACCCACGCGGTGCGCGCCCCTCCCGCCCGCACTCACCGGCTCGGAGGACACGTCACTTCCGGGGCATCGGACGCGATCAAGCACTTCCAGGGCCCGCTCCGGGCGCGCATCCCCAATGCGCAAGTGCGGAAGATAAGGCCTGCTGGCCTGAGGTGGAACTCCGACGGCCTTAAGGCAGTCCGTTTGCGCGGTGGAACAGGACCGGTGGAGGCGGGTGGCCGGAGGCTTGGCACGCACCCTCCTCCAGACGTCGGGCTGGGCCTGGTTGCCGACCGAGGATGGCGACGCCACCTTCCCTCCCTTCCGGGACGATGTCACCAAACCCTCCGGCGCCCTTCCAGCTTTGTCCCCGCCCACCGGAACGCCCCCCCCCGCCTCTCTCGACGCACCCATGAGTGCCCCCGGGAAGGAGCGACCCCACGGCTGACCGCTCGGTGCGTCTTGGGCTGGGGCCCGTCGGCCCCTCTCGGCCTGCCCACTGGTGTGGACGCGCGTGAATCTGCCCGGAGTAATATGCGTTGCAGACAAATCGCCTTAATTCCCATTAACTTCACGAAAACTCGCTTTGTAGGATGACTTTCGAAGAACCAGTTTATTCAGAGATTACACCGAAATCATAAACAATCTATACGCCAAACTCCGACGGAAAAAAAGAACCGATAAAGATGTTTTAAAGTGTACTGTACTCACAAATAACAAGACAAATTCGAGCTGTTCGATAAATATAAGTGAATAATGGCTAAAACCTCTTAAATGGAAATTGAAACCGCTTTTCTCTTCGTACAGTTTTTAAGGGATGCCCAGTATTCAGGCCTGTACATATAAAAACTCTGACAAACTCAGGGGCTCACTTAGACTGCAACCATATGAACTGCTGAAGCCTCCTCTCAGACTCCAGAACTCCTGTCCCCCTCATACCATCCAGAAAAACTGAGTTCTAGTACTTCTTAATATGCTAAGTATCGCTGATTCAACAACAAAACCCTGACGGTGATGAGATTTTGCGTACCACGTTGAAGCTGTCAGCACTTCTCAGCATCGTGAATGTGCTTTCACCTTCAGTCTTGCTGGATGTGGGAATTGGAAGCAGAATGAGCATCAGTTTCCCACATCTTCCTTTCCGTTTTCACTGGCCTTTCGTGGAAGTAGTCATCAAGAACAAAGCACGATCAACCACACCACACGGACAATCCATTGTAGCTTAAGCTTTTGCCAACATTCATATCACAGAAAAGATATAATACAGTTAATGAGAAAGAACTGCTGGCACCACTTTTCCCCACAATATTACATAAAAATGGACAACACATTAAATAAACATTCTGTTATTAATCATTAAATATATTAACACCAAAAATTATGTATAAATTAGGAAATAAATGTACAAACTATTTCGCAAAGTGCTTTTAAAAATATATACACAACATTCAAGATATTCTTAATGTAAGACATTTCAGATTGGAGTTTTGAGATAAGTTTTTTAAGTGTCCTTTTCTTTCAAAAAATATTAATACAGCACTTAAAAAAAACACACATAAAAGGCATATTCCCATATTGGCAAGGAATAAAAATAAACTATTTTCACAGTTATCTAAAATGTGTAACATTTTCAATGGGACATTTTAGGTCCCAACTGAGTTTGCAAATTAGTTCTATGAAAATTGCCAGAAAGCAAAAGAACAAAATCAAGGGAGATAACTCCCTAAATGCAATTGCTAATACTTTGTCATTCAGTAATTCCGAACTCATTTCAGTAATCTAATGTGGATATACACATGTATTTTTAAGCCCTTTCCACTGTTGAGGGTTTTTAAACCCTTATGCCTATAAATAAATGCTTCTATCCCCATTTCTGTGTGGTATCTGTCTTACAAAGGGGAGAGTGTCCTAGAATAGGACTGGTACTCGACACAAACAGGTCCTTCCAGCCAAGCCTCAGTTCTTCATCTGTACAATGGAAGCAGAAACTGCCTCCACACTTCCCCCATCTGTACAATGGAAACAGTAACTGCCTCCATACTTCCCCAGTTGGGCTGTCAGGATTAGTTCAAACAAAAACTATAAAATGCCTTGTTCTAAAGCACCCAAGTCTGAATAAAGAATTACTTTTGGTTCTTAAAACATAACACTTATCAATTAAAGAAAGACATCATCAGTAGATCTAATGTATCCCTAATGTATCAAGCACTGGATAGTTTTTGTATTTTCTTGGTAGTTTTTGGAAATATGTCAGCATATATCCAAAGATTTACTTTTTTAAAAAAAGGATTCATGTCATATGAACACTATTATCCAGGTAAAGGTTAGCCAAATATCCATGTTACTTATTAGTGGAAGTGACAGATTTTCTCCTTTAACCATAACTTTCCAAGTGAGTTATCTTTAATGTCTGCATAGGATGTAAATGGATTGAATTCTCTAGGAATGTAAAAATTACTCAAATTTCTCTATAAAAAAACCTTTACTTTTCATTAGAAAGAACACAGTAAAGTTACTTGGGTTCCTTATAAAAATAAGATGTGACAGCAGGGCTCAGTGGCTCAGCCTGTAATCTCAGCACTTTGGGAGGCTGAGGTGAGTGGACTGCCTGAGCCCATGGGTTCGAGAGCAGCCCTGGCATCTTGGTGAGACTTCGTCTCTACAAGAAAAATTTTAAAAAGTTAGCCGGGTGTGGTAACACGCGCCTGTAATTCCAACTACTTGAAAGGCTGAGGCGGAAGGATTGCCAGGGGGTGGCTGTGAGCATGCCACTACACTCCAGCCTGGACGACAGTGAGACCCTGACTCAGAAAAAAAAGATGTGAATTTCAACTATACCTAAAAGAAAAGGAACGCTTGCTTGGAGATCTGAACCAGTAGGTCCTGGAAGAAATAATATAAAATAAACAACTTGCCAACTGTTTGGAAGAATTGGTGTCAATATTTTGAATTATCCATAAGTTTATAATTGGGCACACTGCACCACATTCAAATCCCAGAATGACTGTCAGATAAACAAGGGTCAAAGCCAGAGTGCTCTCTGATGATGCAGTTCCCAGAGAGCAGCCCTCTTTCCCTCAGCAGTACCATTCTTCTTGGGCTAGGCTTGTTGGACACTACCCCATGGAGTCATGCTTATTTGGAATATCGTCACTGATCCCTCTTTACTATTTAATACAAAAACATACACCTTTCTGGATAAAGGCAGGAAGCAAGAGACACAGGTAATGAGCAAGCTTGGAAACCGTCTGCGGTCTCCCCAAGGGAGTGTGTTTACCCTTTTCACCGTGGAACAGAAGCTGACCTGGAACACAGAAGATGCCCTCCCAGCCACCCTGTCGAGGCGCCAGAGGAGGCCGCCATTGGGGCTGCACGTGCATCAACAGCCAGTTAAAGAAAAGTTTACAACCCATATTACGACAATTGCATGAGGAGAGACCAGACCTGAGGTCTGTTGATACAAACACGTGGACTGTGGTGTCTTTCAGGTGTGTCCTGTTACTGGGCACAGAATACTCCGATGACAAAGTGACCCCCAAAGCTAGCTAGAGACATCAAGAAGGAGTGGGGGACAAAAAAGGACAAGCTCGCCATTGTATTGAAATACAATACTATACACAGCACCAAATGTGTCACACCATCCAAGCATTGTCTCGCACCAGCGGTGCACGCTCGGCGTCATATCCAGCATGAAATGAGCACGCTTCACATGCAGACGTGGCACTGGGTGAGGGGGTAACCAATACGTCACAGTCAGCAGAACTGCCGTGGGCCCATCGGTCCCCTGGATGGACACGCTACCACAAGGGCTCCAGCGAGAGTGCATGTCCCTTACTGCTGGTAATTTCCGTACTGGCCCTAAAAGAAATCAAGACCAGATTACACCCTACAGCCAAGAGTGAAAGGGAAGTGAGACTCCCACGCCCAGCTGACACCCAGGACAGGATGGAGGGACGTCCAGGGCAAGCAAGCCAATGGCCCTTTGCTCATACCTATGAGGACAGTGCCACTGGCCTCCTTGAAGCCACACAGTCAAGCCTGTGACTAACGACTAAGATCAGAGAGGGCAGCAGTTTGTTCATTCAGTCATACGATAGGAAATCCCCCCCAAAACACACAATTATCTTTTGGAGGGCAGGCCCCTTGTAGTACAAGCTTCCTCCACTAGGTAAGTGTTCTAGAAACCCATTGGCATCTGTGTACCAGCTAGCATTATTGTGAGAGGCTGCACTGAGCTTCAGTGAATTTTTTTGGAGATTCTTTCAACACGTTTGCCTATTTCATGATGGGTGATTTATGAGTGCACCTGCCCACACCATGCTGAGTGTTCAGCAGTTTTTGACCAAAACAGCATGACCCCCATGTCCTACCTACCTTCCCTATTCACCTATCTCAATGAGCAACTTTCCCCCCGCCCCATGAAAAAAGTCTTCAAAGGGAAATGTTTTGCGGATGTGGAAGAAATGAAACAAAAAATGGCAGAAGCATTAAAAAGCGTCAAATTTGAGTTCAAAAACTGTTTTGAGCAGTGGAAAAAGTGTCTCAATAGATGTATTATATCAAACAGAGGGTACTTTGAAGGTGACTGACGTTTAAACATGTAAGAATAAACACACAAGCCGGGCTCGGTGGCTCAGCCTGTAATCCCGCACCTTTGGGAGGCTGAGGTGAGTGGATTGCCTGAGCCCGCGGGTTCAAGACCTGCCTGAGCAGCGAGACCTCATCTCTACAATAAATCAAAAAAACAGCCAGGCGTGGTAGCGCATGCCTGTAATTCCGGCTACTTAGAAGGCTGAGGCGGAAGGATCGCCGGATCCCAGCGGGTTGAGGCTGCGGTGGCTGGGAACGGCCACTGCACTCCAGTCTGGGCGACAGAGTGAGACTCCAACTCAAAAAAAAATAAAAATAAAAAAGAATAAACACACAAGTATTATAAATAAACTATGAGTTTTTTGAGTCCCCCTCGTACACTGGGCTCACTACAGGCCAGGTCAGGTGTGTACATCAGATTCTCATGCTGACCCTACCACGAAGGTGGAACCTCTGTCCCAACTCTCCCCCTCATGGGAGAAAATGCAGCTCCCTGCCCCACTGAGCCCACTGACATATGAAAATGAATGTGGAGGTGACCAGGGAAATGGGCTCAAGCAGTAAAAAACCTGAAGAGAGATCTAAAGAGCCTGTGTCCAACCAGTAAGGCCGCAGGACAGGAAGGTTCCTTGAGCAGTTTATGATGAAAAGCCACTCTTCCCCGATTGGTCACTAATTGGACTTCCTGGGCACCTACAGCTGGCGAGCGGGGAGCCCTCAGGGTCTGCCCAGGAACTCCATCCACTCATTGTTCCTGGAGTCACTCAGGATGTGACATTCTCACTCAGAGGTGGCTGTTAAAAGTCTAGCTTGCAGGAATCAATTCCAGTAAGTCTTTCTGTCCTGACACAAGTGAATAAGACAGAAAACTGCAAGTCCAGGGCTGATCTACCAGGGCCACAGCCATCCCTGAGCCTCTCAAAATAGCCGGGCGGCCTGATACCTCAGTGCATGTTTAAGTCTAACCCTATGGTTCTCAATGGGGACAATTTTGCCCCCGGAGGACATCTGGCAATGTCTGGAGACACTTTTGGTTGTCAGACTGAGGGGAAGGTGGGGATACTGGATCCATGGGAAAGACTGGGGAGGCTGCACACACCCCACGCATGTGCGACAGCCCCACAGCAGGACTAGCCAGCCCAAACGCCAGCAGTGCCGTCAGACACCACAGTCATAGTTAAATTTGGATGCCATGAAGACTAGATCACGTTACTGTTGTGGTGTCAGATGGACACCTTCCTCCTCAAATGTGAAATTCTCTGTCTTCTCTGTTGCTTTGTGCCTTTTTTTTTTTTGAGTTGGGGGGTCTCACTCTGCCACCCAGGTTGGAGAGTAGTGGCATGATCATAGCTCACTGCAGCCTTGATCTCCTGGGCTCAGGAGACCCTTCCGCCTCAGCTTCCTGAATAGCTGGGACTACAGGTAGATACTATCACACTAAGCGAATTTTTTTTTTTTTTTGAGTTGGAATCTCACTCTGTCATCCAGGCTGGAACACGGTGGCACGCTCAAGCCACCCCAGCATCAACCTGCTGGGCTCAGGCAACCCTTCCACCTCAGCCTTCCAAGTAGCTGGAACTACAGGCACATGTTACCACACTCAGTTAATTTTTGATTGTAGAGATGAGGTCTCACCAAGTTGCCCGGCCTGGTCTCGAACCCACGGACTCAGGCAATCCACTTGCCCCAGCCTCCCAAAGTGCTAGGATTACAGGCTGAGTCACTGAGCCCGGCCACACACAGCTAATTTTAAAAAAATTTTTGTAGAGATGGGGTCTCGCTATCTTGCCTAGGATGGTCTCAAACTCCTGGGCTCAAGGAGTCCTCCCACCTGGGCCTCTCAAAGTGTTGGGACCACAGGCATAGAGCTACCGCACCTGGTCTAAGAATCATTCAAATGACTTGAATTTAACATGCAGTCACAGACTGCCGCCCTTTCGAGCTCCAGGCTGAGGCTCGTGTGCATGCCTGGAAGGCTAACCTGGGGCCTAACAGTGCCAGCATGCACCGGGAGAGGCCGCCTCCATTGCTGTGGTGCCCTTGGCAGCCTGTGCTCACAGAGGTTTCTGAACACCTGCTTAGATGCTGATCTGGGCCTACTCCACACTGTGCTGCAGCTCAGCCTACTCTGTACACTTGGCCCACCTCTTCAGGGAGCAGGACAAGAGGCATTCAGAAAGTAACGCTGGCATCTTACCTACCAGTTACCTGAGGAAAACCCACCCATTTCATCAGTGGTATAGACTGTCACTAACACCTCCTGCCTGGTATAGAGTCACTGGCAATGGTCAGCATCTATTAATGACACTTCAAAGAAGGCTCCAACCAATGTCCACGACTACTCTCCTCCTCACGGCACCACCCTCCTAGGTGCCCTGTGCTCCAGCCTCCCAGCCTCCTTCATGCAGCTCTCAACATGACAAACCTCCCCTGCCCAAGGACTCTGGCATGCCATCCTCCATGCCCAGCTCGTTCTCCTGAGGCCCTCGCTCCTTGCAGTGCTTCAGGCAGACCCCGTCCTCTCCCAAGGCCCTGTGTGACTCAAGAGCACATGGCCACTCCTTTGGGCCCATCCACCTGCTGCCAGCCTCGTCACCCTGCCAGGCTTCTGTGATTGGCTCTGCTCCCGCCATGCTGGCCTCCCGGCTGTCCCAATAGCCCTCATGCCTCTGTCTCCCAGGAAGCTCCTACCTCGGCTCCTTCTGGGCCCTGCTCACTGTCGCCTGGGCAGACAGGCTTCCCTTTGTAACAGACATGTTACAAGACAGCCCCTTTTCCTGGTATCTTCTAGAACTGTTTGCACCTGACACCATCTGCCTGTCGCCCACCCCGCCTAGGAAGGCAAGATCCACAATGGCTCCTCTGCTCTGCATTCTGTGCCCAGAGCAGTGTCAGGCTCTGCTGGACAAGCAATGACGTCCGGAGCCGACATGAGCTCTAGAAGTGTGTGGGCCTCGACACTGCCACATCTCAAGTGTCCAGCAGACCTGCAGCGGACCGGGCCAATCAATGTTTGCAGCGTGAGTGAGTGAGAGATTGCACATACACGCCTATCAGCAAGTTCAGGATACAGACAGCCAGCTGAGGTGAGCGGACACAGGACCTTCTAGGCTCAGAGAATGAACAACCCGAAGGGGCCTGGAAGCCAATTCGTACCATCTCATGACTCCTCAGGAACATAAGAGAAAAGTTCACTATGTCTTGACAGACATGGCTGTGGGGGAGCAGAGGGAGTGTGCCAGGAAACCCCCAGAAAGCTTGCCTGCTCGTAGCCGTAAGGCCGCTGCTGCTGGGCGGATGGTCCCGTCTGCGACGCTCGGTAGCTCCCATACTGCTGGCCTTGTCCTTGCTGGTAGCTGGGGTACTGCGACGGGGCGCCCTGGGCAGGCCCTGAGGAAACACAACAGGCCGTGAGACCAGCCTGCCAGCTCATAGTCCTGGGAAGACCTCCAAAACACCCGCCCCTGTTCGTCCTTGACATCAAATCGCACACCCTCCAGTCCTGGAGCCCCAGGACCATGTCCCCACCCTGCCTGCGGGCCTCCCTCCAGCACCAATGCTGCCGCTGCCCAGAGGCTAGAAAGCCATGGGTCAGAACCGGTGCCAGCTACAGAGGTGGCTTTATACTCCTAACTTATTTAGCACCAGAGCCAGAGGCAGCTTTGGAAGAACAAATAAAGGCCAAGGAACTTTGTCAAATGCTGTTTAATTGGCCGTGGCTGTAGAGGTTGAACTTTAGACTATAAAAGACTAAATGCCAACTTTAACCTAACTCCCTTCCTTCACTCCTCCTTCCCCCTCCTTCCCTCCCCATCATGACAGAATCACACGTGAGCTTTGTGAGGAGGCTCGCATGTGGTACCCACCCTGAGAGTTGAGGTTTTGCTCCAGCTGGCCTGGGGTGGCCCCAGACCTTATCTTTCAAAAGCTTTTTGGGAAATTCTGAGGTGAGCAAAGGCTGAGACGCACAGACCTTGACTCGTTTCCTCAGCAGGGCCAATGCTGGATGGGAGGGCAAGGCACTGGGTGAGTGGGATCCGGAAGGGTATAACCCCCACCCTGGTCAGGAGACCTCATGGCAACGAATGGATGTTTCTATTTCAGTTAAAGTAAAGGTTTCAGGTCTACATGTGTAGCTGTTTTCTGAGTACTCCCTTAACTCTTTGGATAAACCAATGACCTCCTCCTTCAGACTGTATCAGGCAGGAGGGCTTTTACTGAATTTTTTCTGGTTTTGGGTGGGGGGGGGTCTCACTCTGTCACCCCAGCTGTGGCATAATCACAGCTCACTGCAGTCTTGAACTCCTGGGCTCAAATAGTCTTCCTACCTCAGCCTCTCAAGTAGCTGGGACCACAGGCACATGCAACCTGGCTTTTTTTCATTTTTTTGTAGAGACAAGGTCTCTTTATGCTGCCCAGGCTGGTCCTGAACTCCTGGGCTCAAGCACTTCTCATGCCTCAGCCTCCCAAAGCGCTGGGATTACAGACATGAGTCATGGTGCCTGGCCACTACTGTGTATTTTAAATGTTAACAGTTTTTATAGTTGTCACAGGATTAAAAACCAGGAAATCTGGGTGTGGGGACACAGAAACTCTGTGTACTATCTTGCAGTTTTTCTGGACATCTGAAACTACTCTACAAGAAGCCTCTGAAGTGTCCACAGCATGCCAGGTGGCCATGGGCAAGCCCTGCTGGGTCAGCGGGCAAGCAGGCGCGGCTCCGAGAGGTGCTTATCTTACCGTAGCCCTGCTGCTGCCCGGGGTAGCTCTGCTGGTTAGGGTACTGCTGCTGTGAGTAGGCCTGCTGCTGGGCCGTGCCCTGCTGGTACCCGGCCTGCTGCTGGCTGTACTGGGAGCTCCCTGCAGAGAGGAGGAGACGTGGAGCTCACCTCCCGGTCGTGAAGGCAGCTCAGCTTACCCGCCGCCGCCACTCACCCCGGAGCCCGAGACCAGACCTACTGCTTCAATATGCTTGCTTCTTCATGATGATTCCATCGCTGTACTACATTTTCTCTTATTATTTTATAAAAATATAAACTGAAAGTCAAAAAAATGAAAGGGTGAATACTACAATTAAGTTAGAGATGAACACCGGGGCTGCGGGTCCCTAAGAAGATGCTGTAGTCTCAAGCCCCAGTCTGTGTGAAGGGGACAGTACTCGGACATAGGGTCTTTGCAAATAGAACCATTAGGATAAGGTCCTACTGGCTTGGGGTGGGCCCCATTTCAAGGACTGGCATCCTCAGAAGAAGAGGAAAACGTGAACAGACACCCAGGCAGAGGCCATGTGACGGTGGAGGCAGAGACTGGAGTGACTCAGCCACAAGCCAAGGTACCAAGGACTGCTGTGGCCCTGAGGCTGAAGCAGAGTCTCCTTCAGAGTCCCCAGGAGGGGGCCAGCCCTGACAGCACTGTGATCTCAGACTCCTGGCCCCCACTATGAGAGAATAAGTCCCACTGTGGTTTATCTACCGTGCCACCCAGTCTGTGGCACTCTGTGGTGACAGCCCCAGGAGGCCAGTCTCACGAGTGAACATGCCAGAAGCGAGGCCCAGAAGTCAGCGCACTCGAGTAGCTGGCCAACCTGGAAGGCTGTAAAGGACATAACGAGGCAACAAGTACGCCCGGCGCGAAAGCACGTCCTGAACAGGCCTGGCGTGATGAGAAGAAACGGAGTCCTAAATACGTATACTAGGATTCGCAGAGATGGACAGGGGCACAAGATGTTTGTTTTTCCGGGACATCAAATATTACACAGATTTTCTTATCAAAATGCGTCCCAGAAATAAGAACATGGAGACACCACAATAGGAGGCCAAATTATGACAACCACTATTCAGAGTCCATTTTTCTTTTGAGACAAGGTCTCACTATGTTGCCCAGGCTGGAATGCTGTGGCTCAATTATAGTTCACTGCAGACTCAAACTCCCAGGCTCAAGAGATTCTCTTGCCCCAGCCTCTCAAGTAGCTGGGACTAAGGCATGTGCCAATACACTCAACTAATTTTTAAATTTTTGTGGAGACAAGGTCTCGCTATGTTGCCCAGGCTGATCTTGAACTTGTGGCCTCAAGTTATTCTCCCACCTCAACTTCCCAAAGTGCTGGGATCACAGGTGTGCCACCATATCCAGCCTGATGAACTCTGGTTCATCTCCTTTACTTTTCTGGCTGTAAATAACTTTCCTTTTCCAGGAGCTGTAACATTAAGTATCTGAACACTGGATCCCAGTAATACATTTTTTGTTTTTAAATAATAGCTTTGTTAAGATACTTCACACTAGAAGGGCTTAGATACCTACCAGGGAAATGCAATTTGTAGTTAAATAGTTACTAAAAGGAAAATGTACTCTGACCAAGGTTGACTTCCTCCCTGAGATGACGATGATTAGAAATCTACTTGAGTCTTTCCGACAGCTCCCCATCTAAGAAAGCACCCTGTGTCCTTCCCACCTCTCCTTCCCCCACATCACCACCACCACTCTGGCCATAGAGTGGCCACAAGGTATCCTGGCAGGAGGAAACTCAAGTTCGCTGCTCTCGATCCACCTTTGCAAAGTCACCTGGAGCAGGGGCTTCTCAGGGGCCCACGTTGTGTCGGTGTGCACATCCTCACGTTTCAACGGCCCCACTTTACGTAACAGCAGAGGGACCAGTTAGCCAAGGGGCGGCTTTGCCCAGGCACACAGCATGGTACGTGACTGTGGGGAGGATGGTGCAGAAAACAAGTTCCTGTGTGGGGACCAGACCTTGGCTCTCAGACCTGGAAACCCCCGGCAACCCAGTGTGAGGAGCAACAAGCAGGGACAGGGCATGGCATTTATTGAACTGTACAGGTTCCAGAGTGTTTTGTGAAGCCAGTGGAGCTGGAGAGAGCCCAGACCAGCTCCTCCTAGAACAGCTCAGAACAGCAAGGGGCTGCAGGGCTCTTTCCCTCTGTTAGCACATAAGCCGCTATTCCTTTCCATTCTTTCCCCTTCTTAGTATCTAAGCACCTTGCTAAGTCCTGTGGTGTGGCCTCAACAAGGTGAAGGGCAGTGGTGCTGTCTCGGAAAGAGGCCAGCTGTCACAAATGCGCCCTGCAAACCCGGCCACGGGAACAGATGAGCCATCAACTCCAACATGTCACACAATGCCACAGTGTCCATGCAAGGACGCAGCAACTAGGCAGGATG
This sequence comes from Cephalopachus bancanus, assembly GCA_027257055.1. Classification (NCBI taxonomy): domain Eukaryota; kingdom Metazoa; phylum Chordata; class Mammalia; order Primates; family Tarsiidae; genus Cephalopachus; species Cephalopachus bancanus. Next base: position 4,632,268 of record JAPVLO010000007.1, read on the forward strand.
GGCCCCACCAGCCCAGGTCACACTACCCTGAATGTCCACTCCTGAGATGCATTGGTCACCACGTGGTAAAATCCTGAGAAACACACATAGGCCACACATGGCGACACCTAGGACTCTAGGAGGTGTGGCCAACGTGGACAACCCTGAGGCCAGGCCCTTTTGTCTCCATGACAGCCAATAAAGTTGAATGAAAACTTGACTTCCCAGTCCACAGAAGTGACTCAGAAGCGTGAGAACAAGCAGACCCACTCCCAAGGGACCCAGAGGAGGGGCCTCTTTCACCCTGCCCAGGCTGCCCAACTGCACCCCCTTCCCTGTAACCATTTATTGCTTTCTTGGGTGTCTTTTCTGGGTTTGCTTAGGGTGCAAGTGTGTACGTGGGCACACAGCCTCATCTTTGTTGTACACACCAGGTGCATCTCAGACTTACTCCCTCTACACTTGGTTTTCAGCAGCTAGTGAGGAGACCTGATGGCCATGGCACCCACCAGTCACATCATGATGGCTTGGGCTTTTTCTAATTTGTACTGTCCCAAGGCTCCCTGAGGTGCTGACACAGCAGGACCTGCACACTTTCTTAAGGCTTAATCCACCAAGCCCCAGGCAGAACCCTGGCTGCATCCTGATGCCCCTGTCCTGCACAGGTGGCTCCGTGGCCCTGCTGTCCCCCCATCACTAGCACTCCATGCCTCAGCACACTCTTTTGATGGGACTGCACAGGCTTCTGCAGACGCCGCTTCTGCAGACGCCACCCCAGGATCCACTGGGGTTGATGCCACATTGGAAAGTTCTTTATGATGGCTTCAACCTACCCCTCAGAAGCTACGCCACATTCTCTTCATGGCACCAGAGGTCATGACTGTTTGAAGGTGGCTACGATGCATCCCCCGAGTCTCCTCAGAGCAAACACCCCAGCCTCTCACCCTTACGAGGCCCATGGGGTGATGGCCAGTGACCCACATGCATGGGTCTAATGAACACAGAGAGGGAACAGAACACTGATAAATCAAGGAGGAAACCATGCCGTCTGCCTCATTTGTCTTAAGAGGTTACAACATCTTTTAGCAAACTTCTCGTCAGGTGTGGAAGCGAGAACATGCAACCTGAAACATGGGAACAAAGGAAAGTATTTCAAACTGCAGAAGGCTGAGTGGTATGTACTACACTTGTCCTGGGGCCATCACTTCTGGACAGAGCAGCTGCCTGAAGCAGACACACTCGGGAGGCCTCACCACGGACAAGGCCAGCCCTGTGCTCCAGGCGGTGGTGGGGAGGGGCCACAGGTCTCAGAGGCCCAGGGCTGGTGGAAAGGTGGCTATATCCCGCGACAGGAGATGACTTCACACATAGGCCCGTGGCTACTTAATTTCTGTAAGCTTCTGTTACTTATGCACATACTTTCAGTTTTCTCCCAGCTTCATTAGGGTGTAACTGACAAACATTGTGTGCATTTACAGTGTAGTGTGTTTTGACCCATGTCCACAATGGGTGGCTAATTTCTTCATAGCCAGCTGAGACCTGGAAGCGCCACAGCAAAAATTCTGTACATCTCAATCTCCAAAAAATAGCCCAACGAGCAGATCCGCAACGTGAGAGCCTGTCTGCCTTGTGTACCTGCTGTTACCTCTTGATAAAATGGGCCCTAGTGGGAAGGCCCTGGTCACTGACACCCTTGGTCAGTGTCCTGACTCACAGCCCTTCTCCCAGGGGCTATGGTCTTCCTCTTCTTTTTTTTTTTTGAGTTGGAGTCTCACTCTGTCGCCCAGACTGGAGTGCAGTGGCCGCTCCTGGCCACCGCAGCCTCGACCTGCTAGGCTCCGGCGATCCTTCTGCCTCAGCCTTCCAAGTAGCTGTAATTACAGGCATGCGCTACCAGGCCCAGCTGATTTTTTTTTTAATTTATTGTAGAGATGAGGGCTCGCTGCCCAGGCGGGTCTCGAACCTGCGGGCTCAGGCAATCCACTCACCTCAGCCTCCTAAAGGCGCGGGATTACAGGCTGAGCCACCGAGCCCGGCTGGTCCTCCTCTTCTAATGAGGTCACGAAGTCCTGTGGGTTGCTCAACTCTCTGGGGGCCATCTTTACCCCAAAGGGGCTGAAACCAGCTAACTCCTGACCAAAAACCGACTGTGCATATCTCTTCCCAACTCCATGTTCCGGGATGTTCCCTGGAGGCGTCAAGTCAGCCAGGGTGGGTGTACTGACACCCTGGCAATGGGCAAGTGCTATCAAGCAGGGCTTCATGCTGGGTGTTAAGTGGCAATCCCCCGCTCAGCACTGCCTGTACCATACCACACAGGGCTGCAAGCCCCCGGCCACGAGTTGCGCTTCACTTGGCCGGCAGGTATTTGAAGAAACATCAGGCCACACTCAACACAGCCACAGATTCCACACGCATGATTTGCCTGGCTTAGCCCCTGCCAATGACCAAGGCTGGAACTATGAATGCCCTTGGCCTAGGAGGCTCTGAGAGTAGCTCACAGGCCCCCGCTGGGCGATTGGGCAGATGGCCAAGTATGCCCCTGCCCCAGCATGCTGGCTAAATTCTCTCCTGTTTCAAGAACGCAGCCGGCATCTCCGGAGTCCAGAAGAAAACCTGGTTTCATTACACTCCACCAGCGGCCTCCATATCTGTTCCCTGCCAGATCGTAATGAAGTGAAACTTACTGCAAGGGGTACCACTTGTTCCTGCAGCATCCTAACTGCCCCGGCATTTACCACAGCCCCGTGACCTGTGCTCCACACTCCACTCACAGTGGTTGTCTACGTGGCCCCGTGCCCTGTGATCCTTACCCTGCCCCCATAGCAGCAGTCTACGTGGCTCTGTGTTCCTTATTCCCCCCATAGTAGTGGTCTATGTGGCCCCATGCTCCTTATATACCTCGCAGTCGTTGTCTACATGGTCCTGCACTCTTGACCCCCTCACAGTGGTTGTCTCCATGGCCCTGCGCTCCTTAGCCCCTCATAGTAGTCATCTATGCAGTCCTGCTCCCCTTACCCCCCTCATAGTAGCACAAATGCTGCCTCACGTTCTATAACTCACATTCCTTACCCCCTCACAGTGGTCGATCACATGGCCCATGCCCGTGCCCCTTACCCCCCTCACAGTAGCATCTATGTGGCCCTGTGCTCCTTATTCACCTCTATAGTAGTATCTACACGGTCCTGTGCTCCTTACTCCCCTCAGATTCCACACACATGATTTGCCTGGCTTAGTCCCTGCCAACGACCAAGGCTGGAACTATGAATGCCCTTGGCCTAGGAGGCTCTGAGAGTAGCTCACAACAGCCCCGTGCTCCTTACCCCCCTCGTAGTAGTGCTGTGTGGATTCCTCAAATGCCCGGTCGTAGCTCTGCTCCGTGTAGGACGACTGCTGGTAGGCATAATCGCTATGGCCTGTGGGAAACCAGAAGGGAGACAGTCCATGGAGGCCTTGGACATAGAGCCCTGTGGGACACCTGGGCACCAGGATGCAGTCATGCTGCCAGGCCTGGGACACACTCTCAGCCTGGCACGGACACTTCCCCACAGTGTCACACCTGGGACCTCTCTGAGCCCTGGCCTCCTCATTAGCACACAGGCCCCAAGTCCCACTTCTGGGGGGCCAGTGAAGTGTATGAAGGGCAGTGTACGAAGGGATCAGGCATGTCGGGCACCCACTGCCCTCCTCGCCCGTCCCCCAGCTCCTGGGACCCACCATGAGGCCTGTGCCGTGACCATCACAAGGCAGGGGACACCGGCTTGTCCTGTGGCAGATCTGTCACCTTCCCACCTCACCTCCTGACTTGACCATTCTCCCTGCCTTGAGCCATAGCTGAGGCTGCCTCCCTGCCAGACTTCTTCCTGGAGTCTATTTTCATCTCTTGAAATCAGTCCATGCTTTGTCACTTTTTTTAAAAATAGAGATGGGGTCTCACTCTGTTGCCTAGGTTGGGAGTGCAGTGCTGCGATCACAGTTCATGGCAGCCTTGAACTCTTTGGTTCAAGCAACCCTCCCACCTCAGCCTTCTGGTTAGCTGGGACAACAGGCACATGCCACCCACCAGGGCAAATTTTATTATATTGCCCAGGCTGGACTTGAACTCCTGGCCTCAAGCAACCTTCCAACCTCAACCTCCCAGAGTGCTAGCATTACAGGTGTGAGCCTCCATGCCTGGCCCTCTACCGCCTTAAATGCCACCTCCACAAGTCTGGAACTGTTAAAAGATGACTGAAAGGTGACAAAAGGAACATCATCTGCAGAGACCACAAGCGGCAGCTTGAGGCACTGGAGGTGAGGCCATCACCTTCCAGCGCTGGCTGTGGAGCAGGGTCTGTCTCATAAACATTGACCTGTCTGGGGCTGGGGCTGCACGCCCCACCTAAAACTCCTGCTGCCTTTCAGGAAAGGGAGGTGAGGATCCATGGAGCCAGTGGTGGCAGCATGTGCCGGAAGATTCTCTATGCGGAGAACAGCGCCCGGCCAGACCAGCCCCCAGCCCCTCCTCAAACATGCCCACGCCAGGGCTTCTGGGTGCTTTGCTGGCAGAACAGCAGGGCTATGGGTGTGAGAGCTGGGACCCAAGGATGCATGGAGGCGACGCCCTCTGTGGAGCGGCCAGGAGGGCGGCGCTCACCGTCGGGGTAGTACTGCTGGCTCATGGGCTCCGAGGCGCCCTGGCTGTGGCTGTACTGCTCGCCGTAGTACTCCTCCTGGCCCAGGTACTGCTGGGAAGAGCCTGCGGGGACACCAGGGCCGCTGCTGCGGTGTGCTCCCCCACAGGGGACCCCTGAACCAAGCCCCCGCCAAGCGGTCCGCCAACCAGATCGCTTTGTGGTGCCACCCAAGGGGACAGCACAGCCTCGGTCACCATCCTTCTCCTCCTCCAACTCCCAGGCCCGATACTCTGGACTTTGCACGGATGACAAGGGCCACCCCTGCCCCAACCCCATAGTCTGATTCTGCTTCCCCATGGACGGCAGACCCCTCAGCAGGCCCCACCCCGGTTTAGGACCCCTGACACCCTCACTCAATACAAATGAAGGCACAAAGCCTCATGCCCCCGCCCCCATCAACAGAGAGACACGCAAGGCCTGGGGCTTCACACCGACTGCATTAGGTGGCCCCGCGGGCGTTACCTTGCTGGGAGGGCCGGTAGGGTGCCATGGGCCGCTGCCCCATCATGCTGTTCCCCTGGCCGCCCTGGCCCATCATGGCCATGGACGACTGGCCCTGGTAGTGCTGGCTCCCGCCCTGCGCCGAGGTGTAGTGGGACGTGGCCGCCTGCTGGTGCATCATGGAGACTGCGTGACATGATAGAGATCCCACATCAGCCCGGAGGCTGCCAGGATGGGGTCCTCCCCTCCCCCCTGCCCCCTTCAAACCCCACTACCCCTTCAGCTGATCCTTACTGTCTTGTGGTACCCCACACGAATGTTACCCTCAACTCCAAGTCACACCTCCTGCTAAATGACCTGCGCTGACACTAGCATCCCGCCAGACCCAGCCACCTGCGCCCAGTGTTTTTAAATGTGCTGATATTCAGAAAACAAAGAGAAGAACTTCTGGCAGGAAGACCTGGGGCCCCCACAGCGAAGAGAAACTCTTCTCTGGGTTCCCCTCCTTGGCTACGGCACCCACAATAACCCTGCTTCCACCTGGCTTGAGTCCTGTTCTTCCTTGTCCTCAGGTGATCTCAGGAGTCACACTGCCACTCCTGGACCACCTCTGCAACTCCAGCCCTTTAGACTGGTGGTGGACTGCTCCCTGTCTGCTGGCCTATCCCTACACACCAGCTGCTTAGAACCCCCTCAAGGAGCCCCATCCAACAGAAATACAACATGAGCCACACGCGGTGAAGGATTTCTAGTAGCCACATTGAAAAAGTAAAAAGAAACAGCTGAAATCAATTTTAATCATACATTTTATTTGAGTCCATGTATCCAAAAATCAACTTTCAACATGCAGTTATCATCAAGAAACATCAAGGGTCCTTTGCATCCCTCTTGGTCATAAGCCTCTGAAACCTGGTGTATCTCTGACACTCACGGAACCTCTTGGTTGGGACCTGCTGCTTCCCAAGCACCCAGAGACACATAGGCCCCTGGTCAACACAGTGGAGGTGGCCCAGCTCCAGGGGCTCCTGCTGCCCCAGAGAAGGCCTGGTCCTTTGGCCTGGTGATCGAGGCTGTTCCCTACATAGGAAGGACTCACCAACCTCCATGGGCCCAGTGCTCTCCTTCCAGACCCAAGTGCCCTCTCCTGAAGCCTTCCCTGAGCTCCATGGGAAAAAGCCCAGTCCGCCTCAGCTAGGCGGCTAGGCGGAAGCTTTCAGGGGAGGCAGCCAGAACAGACTCACCCTCTCCTACCCTCCAGCGCCCAACAGGAGGGCAGTCTCTCGGGGATCACACACACACACCCGGCCATGTGTTTCCAAGGGTCTCGGAGACTGGCCCATGCTCCCTGGGGCTCAGCGGGGGCAGAGAAGGTACCTGGGTTGGATTGCATGTTGATGTTGGTCCGTGACACATAGTTGCCAATGGCGCCCTGCCCCTGCATGGGGACGCTCTGCGAGGCAGGTCCCGAGTGGCTGTAGCCAGGTCCCGAGCCGTGGCCGCTGCCTGACATGCTCATGGAGGTGGTAGGCAGTGTGCTCTGTGCTGTCTGCTGCATGGACACGTGGTTTGGCCCTGCCGGGAGAGTGGGGGAGAGATATCAGGTGCTGGGTGCCGGGCCACACTCTCTGAAGGTGAGGACACCCTGAGATTGGGGAGGGAGGTTAACATGTCGTCAGTGACATTCCATCAGGTAATGAACTAGGAAATATACACACGTGCCACCAAAGAACAAGACAAGCTGCACCGTGCTGCCATGTGACACTCACTGCCACCATCATGCATCCATCTCACCCGAAGATGGCAGCATTTCATTCTCAGAAAGCCCACCCAGAACCCTGCACTTTGCACTTAAAGTGGTTGGATGTGACAGGGTCAAAAAGGGTAGGGGGCCTGGAGTAAGCGCCACATCCCATCTGCATGTCAATCCCATGTGCCTGCCTCCATGCCCAGGTGTCAGCCGCTGACCTGCAGCAGAACCTTGGGAGGAAGGGTTGCCAGAACCCAGCCTTTTGGGGCATGGGGTGCCCCACCAGGATCGCTGGCCATACAAGGGCTACGTCAGTGACCTCATGGCCAGAAACGTCCCTCCTCCAGCCACACTCACCATTGCCGATCTGGCCCTGCATGAGTGAGGACGGTGGCAGGCCCGTGCTGATGGTGTCGCTCAGGTTGCCCTGCGCATGAAGGCCCTGGCTGGAGCCGCTCTGCGCCAGCGCGCCGGGGCCCAGGTTCATGTTTTGGGTGGGCGGCTGCGGGCAACAGGAAGGTTTCAGGAGGACGTCTCACTCAGAGCGCCCGCCGCAGCCAGTCCATGGACTGGACGGTGTGCAAGACGTGCCGCCACCTCTCATGGCCACCTGGGAACTAGCAACAGCTACCGTCACGTCAGATGATCGCGGGTTACAGGCCAAGACGGAGGTGCCGCGAGCAGTCTGTGTAAACATTCAGAACCAAGCGCCAGGCTCATCAACACACTGGGGTGTAGGAAGCTGGGACCCATCTCCTCGAGTAACTGGCTGCAGCCCCTTCGTACCTGGGGCCTTTGCACAGCACACCACACTGCTTTCTAGACTCCTTCCCCCCAGGCCCACCTGGGACCACAGGATGCAGGAGGGAGAGCTTAAGCGGCCTCCCACACCTCACCTCCCAGATCTAGATCAAACTGCAGCTCCAGAGGTTTGCACACGGACACTGTCTACATCTGGCCAAGAAAATGAAGCTGACAGGGGATTGTGAGGTGTTACAGAGCAAGGAACCCTGATGTGACAAGTCAGTCAAGGGGGCTTGAACATTTTTACCTACAAAACACATCTTGGCATTTGTAACGCCCCACTTTCCAGGGAACAAAGGGCATCAAGAGGGTGCCATGCCTAGTAACGTGGCTGCCTGGAACCTGGTACTGGGCATGGTTGACCCTCCTCAGGGCTGTGCCTTCCCACTCAGCAGGAAGGAGGCCGCAGCCTCGAGACCTTGCCTTTGCAGTACTAATTTAATTTGGGAAAAAAGTGCAGTAAAAAAACATATAAAATATTTAAACTACCACGTGAAGCATTTACTAGGCTGGGCATTTTTTGCTGAAGTTTTGTGTTCAGTCACAGCAGCACGTAGTATAACTACCATGCTCAGACGATCCTCAGACGGCTCCGCGGAATACAGGAACCCCTCCCCCACTGCTCCCCAATCCAGCCCAAGCAGCAGCATCAGTCATTCCTAGGACGGATCTGCCACGACTGCCTCCCTTTGCTAAAGAGGCTGGAGCCACAGTTCTGGCCCTCCCACTCCAGACACGATCCCATCACCCTGCAAAATAGAAAAGGCTGTGGAACTGTCCCCCAGGCCTGCTGCTGACGGTGCTAGTGGGATTCTGGCTCCATCAGTGTCCGCCACCTGAGGTTGCACGCTAGCTCTGACTTCAGGCAGTGTCCAGCTCCTGGCCCAGAAAGCATGGGACCCCCCCGCCCCATGTCTGTGGTACTCACGGCGGGGAGCAGGGACTGCATGTTCTGGTTGGAGTCAGCGATCGTGGCCAGGTAGACCAGGTTCCGGTGCAGGATCTGCTGGTACCTGTGGATGACGAGTGCATGCGTGAGGGGAGGACACAGCCTTGCGTCTGCAGTCTGATCCAAAGCAAAGGAAAGTGTCACTGCGACAGCCTAACATCCAGTCATACCCCATCCGAACTCCGGCCCTAGACAATACCCAGAGATGGGCCCAGCTGCCCAGGTTGAAAGAGAGACAGAAGGCAGGGCACCAAGGTACAGGGGCAGCCTCCAACCTCTGTCCCACGAGAGACACCCTGAAGGGACCCTAAAGGGATGGTTAAGCAGAAGGTGGCACCGGGTCTGTCCAGGGAATGGAGATGTTGGGAGAGACCCGAGGAGGGAGGGACCTGGATGTGATAGGAGGCCAGGACAGAGCCCTCCTCCAGCAGAGTCAGCTAACTCCGCAGTGACAGGAATGCCCAAGAAAGATCTGGAAGGAGATGGGCAGCACATTCCACCAGGAAACACCCTGGGGTCCAAGGCCCCGCACGTTTCTTCCCTTCAGGCAGGTCTGACAGCCGGCTCACACGCCACTCCGCGTCAGGCCCTAGGGTCTCAGGAGGTCCCCCTGGGGAGCCTGGTGTCCTCTGGCATGTTCTCTACTGGCCATGGTGCTGGCTTAAGTGCCTGGCCGGAGTCTCTGTGATACCCCCGTTGTCCTGTCTCCTTCCAAACTGCCCCAGTCCTGGTGGCAACACCCCCCACCTCTCTTCTGGGGAGGGGCAAGGAGGGCATGGGGCAGTGACTCACTGCGTGCACTCAGCTGTCTTGCCCTTGCTCTGGTACTCCAGGATGCACTGGATCAGGTGGTGGTTCTCATCCAGCATCTGTGGAGACAGGTGAGCAGGCGTGCTCGCACACAGCTGCCGGGCTTCCCACCTGGGACACACTGGGCCAGCCCTGAGGGCGACAGCTGTGGTCTAGTCCTCACACAGGATATCTCCCCTGTGTGAAATGCTTAGGACCAGCGGAGCCTTGGACTTCAGACTTTTTCAGGTTGTCGAATGCACCACAAGCACCATTCAATATCCCTGATCCAAAATGCTCCAACAAGTATGTGTTTTGAGCACCACGTAGTGCTCAAAAAGTCTCAGGTTGCGGAGCATTTGGGATTTCAGGATTTGGGATGCTCAATCTGTACATAAGACTGTCACTGCTGTGCAAGACCTCAGCCACCATGGACTCAGCATTACTACATCCCTGTGCTGAGCACCTCACCCCAAGCACCAGGGTGCTCTCGGCCCCATCTGGTCCCACAGCTGCAGGACCCTGCAGCTTCCAGGGCCCTCAACCATGGTGTGTTGGTCCAGCAAGAGTTGACCAAGAGGCTACAGCAAGGATGCGGGGACCCCAGGGGTATACCACACGAGGCCCCAGAGCCCCCACCAGAGGGGTGGCATAGCCTCAAGCTATAGCCCCCAGGGTCAGACAGGGATTCTGGGAGCTCCCTGCAGAAGCACTGGGAATTTTTCCTATGGGGGCGAAACCAACCTGGGCTAGGTGGAGTAGGACAGGGCCTAAGTGGGAGGGGATGTGGCACCAGCAGGAGGAGCTGCATGTACACAGGCCAGGGCAGGGAACTTGTAGGGGTGGGGGAGAATGAGGAACTGTGCAGGACCCTGACTGGGGCTGCCCCATAGCCTGCACCCTTCAACGGATCTTCACTGGCTGTGTGCTAAGATGCAAGAGGTGGAGCAGAGGGTGGGGCCCGTGCTGCAGAGGGAAGGTCAGTTTTGTATGCTGGCGCTTCAGTCAGTTTCACACTTGTGTGCATAGCCACACGGACAGGGTTGTGATCTAAGCCCAGGTGAGTCCAATCTTCTGGAGTGACACAGCCTCACAACTGTACAGCTGCACGCAGACCTCTGGCTGGGCCAGGGCGCTCCCTGAACTGGCAAGACATGGGCAAGACAGGGCCTCTGCCTCCCCCAAAATATGCCGGGTCAACTCAACCTGGGGAGGGCCCCCAGGTAGGAGTTCTGCAGTCCCCTGGAGAGGGGAGGGCCACCTATCTGCACCAGCCCTGGGGCCGCCCAGCCTTCCTCCTGACATGGGGCCCAAACCTACCCATAGGCAGGCATCCAGGACACAGACAGCCTGGTCAGGCCACCTCGAGGGTGGAGTCCAGACCCACATCCACCCTCTCCTGACTCCCTCCTCCTCCCCCCACTCATCCTCCTTGCCCTGACTCATCTTCCTCCCCGGCCGCTAGTCTCTCTGACTTCAAGAAAGGTTTCTCTTGTTCCTCCTCCCAACTCTTCACTCCTAGGACCAGTGATGCCCAACTCAGCAGAGAAGCAGTCCTGAGAGAGGAGTCACCAGGGGGCGCTGCTGGCCAGGAGTGCTCCCCAGAGGGCAGGTGGGGGGTATGGCAGGCTGGGAGAGGGTGCCCAGCTTCTCAGGGTCCACCCCTCCAAGGCTTCCTGGCTTTCCCCAGCTCCCAGTATGGCTCTTCAGGATACCAGCAGACACCTGGAGTGCCCACCACCACACCCACTCCTCCCAGTCTCACGCCCGGTGACTCCACCATGGGGATTTGCTGTCCACGGGGGTAGCTTAAGCAGTAGTTATGTGGGTGAGATCTGCTCCCAAATGCTGTGAATTTCATGAGTGATGACCTCGCCTTGCAGTGGCCGTTAAGGGGGCACTGTGCAGGGCCTTCTCACTAAGTTAGAAACAGGGAGAAAGGCCTGCAGGGTGGAGAGGTCAGCCTCGCGTCCAACTCTGCAGATCTGCCTGGTGAACAAGGGATGGGAAAGGGACAGAGCGGGCATGGGACAGCGGCAGTGGGAGGATGGGCTGCCTGCCAGGTGACTGCAGGCACCAGGGCTGAGGCCGCTGGACGCCAAGAGTCACACTGCCAAGCCCCAGGCTTGAGATTCCAGCACCTTCCAGGATCACCTGGGCTCTGCTGGCAGGAGATGGGTCGGGGACGGGGAGAGTATCTCCAAGGAGTAACCAGCCTGAGAGGGATGCCTAGGCAACGAGATGCCCAGGCCCAGTGTGATGCCCCAAACCCACACAGGACGCGTCCTCTGTACAGGTACAGCCAAATCCCCAACATTGCAAAATCATAGTTGGAAAGACAAAGACAGAGACCAGAACCTGGAAGGGACAAAGGTCACGCAAAAAGGAACCCCCCAAAAGCCCCACAGAACCACAGCAACCGTCCTCAGACAAGAAGCCGCCGCACTAGAGAGGACAGGAGGTGACGCAGAAGCAGTGGAGAGGATGGCGGGAGCTTTGGGATGAGTGTGGGGCTGGTCTCATGGCTGAGGATACTCCTAGAACACAGATGACACCGAGGTGGAGACAGGAAAGGAAGTTGCCAAAGAGATGGCCCACAAGTCAGCACAGCCCCACCAGGACCACAGGGAGGCATGGGGCACTGTCCAAGTGCAACAGGACTTTTTCAGGGCATCAACGTCTCCAGACGGGTCAGGCCAGCTTGCCAAAAAGGCTGGGGACAAAGAGCCCAAAAGTGACAGGAAGAAAATCAGGTTTCATATGAAGGACAGCGACAAGGGCACTGAGTTGCTGCTAGCTTTTTAAAAAGACAGGGTCTCACTCTGTTGCCCAGGTGGGAGTGCACTGGCACCATCATAGCTTACCGCAGCCATGACCTCCTGGGCTCATGAGAGTCTCCTGCCTCAGCCTCCCTAGTAGATGGGACTAGAGGTGCACACTGTCACACCCAGCTGGCACTGAGCTGCTTTACACAGGATGGCAAGATGGAAGATGGTTGGAAAGCGACGGGCCCACTGAGGAGACTTCTGGAGCAGAGACAACCACATTGAGGAGACTTCTGTAGGAGATGACCCCACTGAGGAGACTTCTGGAAGGGAGATGACCCCACTGAGGAGACTTCTGGAAGGGAGACGATCTCACTGAGGAGACTTCTGGAGGAGAGATGACCACACTGAGGAGAATTCTGGAAGGGAGATGACCTCACTGAGACTTATAGAGTAGAGATGACCTCACAGAGAAGACTTCTGGAGAAGAAACAATCTCACTGCAACTTCTGGAGGAGAGATGACCACAGAGGAGCCATCTGGAGTAGAGATGACCTCACACAGAAGACATATGGAAGAAAAACGACCACACTGAGGAGACTTCTGGAGCAGAAATGACTTCACAGAGAAGACTTCTGGAGGAGAGACAATCTCACTGAGGAGACTTCTGGAGGAGAGATGACACCACTGAAGAGACTTCTAGAGAGACGACCCCACTAAGGAAACTTCAGGAAGGGACATGACCCCACTGAGGAGACATCTGGAGAGACAACGTCACTGAGACTTCTGGAGGAGAGACAACCCCACTGAGGAGACTTCTGGAGGAGGGACGATCTCACTGTGGAGACATCTGGAGGAGGGACAACCCCACTGAGACTTCTGGAGAAAGGACAACCCCACCAAGGAGACTTCTGGAGGAGAGATGACCCCACTGAGGAGATATCTGGAGAGACAACCTCACACCTCACTGAGACTTTTGGAGGGGAGACGACCTCAGTGAGGAGACTTGTGGAGGAGAGACGACCCCACTGAAGAGACTTTTGGAGGAGAGAAGACCCCACTGAAGAAATTTCTGGAGGAAGGACGACCCCACTGTGGAATCTTTGGAGGAGAGGCAACCTCACTGAGACTTTTGGAGGAAAGATGACCTCAGTGAGGAGACTTCTGGAAGAGAGACGACCCCACTGAAGAGGCTTCTGGAGGAGAGACAACCACACTGAAGAGACTTCTGGAAGAGGGATGACCTCACTGAGGAGACTGCTTGAGAGACAACCTCACTGACACTTCTGAAGGGGAGACGACCTCACTGAGAAGACTTCTGGAGGAGAGACAATCCCACTGAAGAGACTTCTGGAGGAGGGACAACCCCAGTGAGGAGACTGCTGGAGGAGGGATGACACCACTGAGGAGACATCGAGAGCAGAGATGACCTCACTGAGACTTCTGGAAGAGAGATGATCTGATCCTGAGGAAGACTTCTGGGGGAGCACCCAGGTCAACTAGAGCCAGCCGCAGTGGGATATCTGGGACCCCAGCTTGTCCTCCCAGTGGTCTTGAGCTCCAAAGGGTGGCCCCAACGTGCAAGCTCTTCTCAAATCCATGCTAGGTCATGCTTGCTGACTTCCCAGGGTCAAGCCCAGCACCCATGGGCCACGGGGCATGGAAGCCAGAGCATCCTCCTTGGCTGCTTTGACTATAGTGATCCATCAGCAGGTCATTCAAACAAGCTGGCCTTGGGCAGTCAGGGGACTGACAGGGACATGGGGGCTCAGCCTCGAGGGCCAGGGCACTGTTTGGCAATGAGGGCACTGGGAATGGGGGCTGAGGCTGTTGAGGCCACATGCAGGGTCCTGAACGGATAAGTGTAAGGGACTAAAGATGATGGAAACGGGAAACAGAATGGGGAAGGGCTGGGGGTCCCAGAGCCCACAAAGAGCAGGGGTGGGGGCTGAGCCACCAGGCAGAAGCCTGGGTGGGGATCTCGAGCCACCCCGCCCTAACAACCCATGTGGAAGTCTGGGTGTTCCCGAGGTCTACTGCCTAGGGGTCAGGTCACCACCCGGCAGGAAGACCCTCTGTGACGTCTGCAAGGTTGTCCTCTCCAATTAAAGAAGACTGGCGGTTTTTTCTTTAAACGAAAGAAGAGGCTCTCAGGTGGGATAAGAAGCCTAGGTGGTTTGGGTTCAAGTGAAGAGTCACCGTGCCCCTACCCTGTCCCTGTTCCCTGGTTCCTCCTGCCTGAAGGAGCCTCTGCTCCTTCTGGAGGCATCTCACACTGAGCATGTGTACCTGCCCTGCCCTGCCCCCTGTGTACACACACAGAAACCTTCTGTTCCTTGGGTTGGCCTTGGTTCTTTCCTCTGATGTCCTGGCAAACGTCCTGCATCAGCACACAAAGATCCGTCCTCATCATCTCCTCTGCTCCAGAGTTCCATGATGTGGACAGAACGTGGTGTTCTGTCTCCTCTGATAGACACGGGAACATTCTTGGTCTCCCACATACACGCTGGGCTGCAGCGAACCCCCACAGTAGTGTGGACACGGGTGCAGGACCCACTTCAGGAGCCCTCCACACTGTGGGAGGGATGGGCCCCAGCTAACTGGGGGGTGGGCTGGGAATCGCAAGATGGCCGAGCCAGTGCTCAGCACTCATGCAGCTCCTGTTCTCAGGGCAGACACTGCTAATCAACCAGTACTCTTTCCCAGAGTCGAGCCTGAGCTGCTCCGTCTTGTCTCCAGCCTGTGGGCAGCTGCCACCAACAGAGGGTGACATGAGATCAGCAGCTGGCACCACAGACAGGCTTCTCTGAACACACACCTGACTGCAGGATGTATGAGTCACGTGTGTGGGCTTCAAAACTGCCCCAAACAGCGTGTACAGCATCCTTAGGAGGAGGGAATCCTGCCGTGTGGCCCCACCGCTGCATGTTGGCCACACGTGTCCTATCGTCAGACCCCAAAAACATGTTACTATGTGTTTACTACTGGCCCAACAGCAACCACGTTGCCCTCTTGCTTGGCCAATGCAGAAGTCACCTGGGCCTTACATTGTTCTAGGTGCTGTGCAGTTCAGCACAGCAAGGCTGCTCTGCTCCTGTGAGAATCCATACTGGAGGAAAATACGTTTGTTGTATTAAAAGTACATCTCTGGCCAGGCACGGTGGCTCAAGCCTGCAATGCCAGCACTTTGGGAGGCTGAGGTGAGGGAAATGCCTGAGCCCATGGGTTCAAGAACAGCCTGGGCAACTTGGCAAGACCTCATCTCTACAATAAATCCAAAAATTAGATGGGAGTGGTACAGAGCACCTGTAGTTCTGGCTACTTGGAAGGCTGAGGCAGAAGGATCGCCTGAGCCCAGCAGGTAGATGCTGGTGTGGCCGTGAACGTGCCACTGCACTACAGCCTGGGTGACAGAGTGAGACTCCAACTCAAAAATAAATAAATAAAAGTATATCTCAGCAGGGTGCAGTGGCTCATGCCTATAATCCCAGCAATTAAAGAGGCTGAAGTGGGAGGATTGCTTGAGCCCAGGAGTTAGAGACCAGTTTAGGTGACATAGGAAGACCTCATCTCCACAAAAAATTTAAAAATTAGCTGAGTGTGGTGGTGGCACCTGTAGTCCCAGCTACTCAGGAGGCTGAGGGAGGAGGACTGCCTGAGCCCAGGAGATCAAGTCTGCAGTGAGCCATGATGGTGCCACTGCACTCCAGCCTGAAGCGACAGGATGAGACCCTGACTCAAAAGCAAACAACAATTAAAAAACAGGTGTCATTTGCACACCAGCCACTGTCCTTCCCTTTTCTTGTGGCCTGGGCCTACAACGGCCAGAGTGCAGTGGAGTTCACACCTCCCCTTCCAGATGCCACTTATACATTCGGGCCTGTTCCCTGCTGGTCGAGTTCCTGGTCAAAGGTAGAGACAACCAAATACAACAAACACTGTGCCAGGTCATCACCTGAATCACAGACAACACTGTTCCCATCCTAAAAACAAGGAAACTGAGGCCCAGGAAGACTAAGCACAAAGCACCATCAGCAGAGTAGGAATCTGAGCCCAGAAAGTCAGTTGCTGCCCTGCCGGACATCAAGGGCTGCCACCTCACACCCCATTCCAATTTGAGAACACAGGCTACCTCCCACCCCCAAAGGAACTGGGGCCAGTGCCCAGAGCCCTTCCTCCTGTTCTGACACTCTCCACCCTACAGGACTCATAGCATGCCAGCCGCCGACTGCCAGGCACCTGTACAGGCACGGTGGTTCAAGCCTATAATCCCAGTACTTTGGGAGCCTGAGGTGAGGGGACTGCCTGAGATGTACTTTTATTTATTTATTTATTTTTGAGTTGGAGTCTCACTCTGTCACCCGCTGAAGTGCAGTGGCACGTTCACGGCCATCCCAGCATCTACCTGCTGGGCTCAGGCGATCCTTCTGCCTCAGCCTTCCAAGTAGCCAAAACTACAGGTGCGCTGTACCACTCCCAGCTAATTTTTGGATTTATTGTAGAGACAAGGTCTCGCCGAGTTGCCCGGGCTGTTCTTGAACCCACAGGCACCTGGGCTGTGATGGTGACACCCACCCTTCCATCACCTGTGGCTGGGGTTCCCAGGAAGCATCCCTCTGCCTCTCAACACATGGGGGCAGGCACCCAGGTCCTGACCCGCTGGCTCGGGGACAGGCTATGCAGAGGGTTGGAGCCACAAGGACAGTGCCAACAGGACACCAGTCGCCAGTGTTGCCTGGGCAAAGCCTGGCGGCTGCCCTCCCCTTCCCTTCAAAATAGAGCAACGCCAGAGACCCACCAGTCTTGGGCAGGGCAGGGGAGGGCAGCAGGGGTGGGTGGGCAGCAGGGACGGGGCAGGGGCAGGTGGGCCTCCCTACTTGTCCCAGCATCCTTATCCTCTAGGCCTGCAGTGCCCACAGGAGGACTCCCTGCCAGGCTCTATGGGGCAGAGGAGCAAGGTCTGGCTGTGGCTGTTCCCTCCTAGAGAATGCTCTGGCCCTGGCCTTGCCTCTACAGGGCTGAGGTTCAAGGGCCCTGCAGAATGGATCCCTTGCCTGACAAGACAGCAAAGAAGCCACCAAGGGGGATTCCTTGGTGGCTTCGTAGGGACCCTCATGAGGGCTGACCCTGGGGACTGGAGTGAGAGGATACAGCCCCCTCCCTGGGGGACAAGTAACACCTGCCTACTTGCTGTCCATCAGCCACATTCAGCAGGCTCCGAGTCCCTAAGCAACTCACTGATGGGGACAGCTCTCACTTTACAAACCTTCAATTTCCTTCCCTCACCCCCCCAAGTCCCCGACCCAGGAGCGACATCCCTCCCTCACAGCCCCTGCCTCCTGCCTCTGAGTGCAGATGCCCCTGGGGCAGGAATGGGTTTTGGGCCTTCCCTGGCTCTTGGGTCCTGGGATAGCACCCACCTGCCCGCACTGATCTCCCCTCCCTCCGACATGGACAGAACATGGTCAGAGCCACCCAACAGGCAGTCCCAAGGCCCCTCTCCCATTGCTCCTGTCCTTCCTCCAACCCTGCCCCCAAAGGTGCTGGTGACACAGACCCCATTTGCATCCTTGGGGCCAGGAAACCAGCACCGTCACCACAACATGTTTATTGAGCCATTACCGTGTGCCAAGTGGCAAGGAGGCACCGGGATACCAGCCAAGTCCTGGCGCATCTCACCCATGACCATGGCATGGCCACAAGCTAAACCTGCCCAGAGGGATAGTTCTCCCTGCCTTGCCCCTGGATCCTGCTGTACCTGCACCACACAGACCACGTGTGACACCCACGAGGCCCTTAAATGTTCAGACCCCCATCTCTGCTTCACAGCTCTCCTCTAGGGTCCCCTCTGCCAAAACCACTCTGTAGTTGAACTGTGTCCTGAGTCCGGGTGCCCATGAACGTGACCTACTGGAAACCAGCTATCTGTAAATGAACCAAGTTAATGTGAAGCCATGCCGTGGGGGTCTGGGCCCTAAATCCAGTGACCAGTGTCCTCAGAAGAAGAGGAAAATCTGACACAGACACACATAGGGGATACCACATGACAATGAAAGCAGAGACTGTGGTGACTGCCGGGACTCACGGACGCTGAGCAAGTGCGCGGGCCAGAACCATTCTCCCCCAGACCCTCGAGACGGATCCGGGCCCTTCTGACACCTTGACCTTGGACCTCTAGCCTCCAGAGCTGTGAGAGAACACATTTCTGTGGTTTTAAGCCACCTGGATGGTGCTAATTTGCTAGAGAAGTCACAGGACACAGACACATCAGCTTATCCCAAAACATGTCCACTGATAGAGTCTGTGTCCACTGAGCATTAACTATGCTCTGGCACTGTGCCAGGCTGGGACCAGCAAAGAATAAGCCAGCCACAGGCTAACTCAGGAGTCCAAGCGGTGCCTCAAGATGCTACGATGGGCATATGATGCCAAGGGACATGAGAGCGGACACATGAGTGGAGCTTTGAAGGCTGATTAGGAGTTGGCCTGGGAGGGCCCGACCCACAGACACACTCCAGGGCCAGACTGTTCACTTCCTCCTCCTCCATTGCCAGGCAGGCTCTGAGACATCCCTGGCTTTCCGCAACACCCTCAGCGTGAGCCTGTTAGCAGGTGCTGTGGACACGACACACATCTCAAGCATGGTGCATGCAGCTCTTGTGCCCTTCTTGGACCCTGGGTGCATCTATTCCCTGGCAAAACGCCAAGGCCATATCACTGCTTGCTGGCTGACCAGGTCAAATAGCAGTCAGCCCAGGTTACAGGCCCACTCTCAGTGGTCAGCGGCTGCTGCCCTGCCCTGGGATGTGCAGTCTGCTGGCAGATCATCTCTCTGATCTGAGGCTGCCTGGAGTCTGGGGAGCCTTGCTGGAGTGGGTGTGAAGTGCAAGTGGGGGTGAGTGTGGAAGCAAGGAGAGCTCTGGGGGCAGTGCCTGCTAAGCTCCCAAAGCCAGGTGCCAGAAGACCCTTTGGGCTGCCAGCATGTGCCCGGGCTCAGGGCCCAACCTCTGCCAGATGTCCCTAGATCAAGGGGCGTGGAGAGAGTGGGCCTTGGAGCGTGGAGAGAGCGGGCCTTGGAGCGTGGACTGGACTACTGGTTCCATCACCCACCTGCAAGGCCTTAGCCTCCCTATGCCTCTGTTTCCTCAGCTATAAAACAGGATGGCAGGAACTTCCATGAAAAATTAAACGAGTTATGACTTACAGAACCCCTGAACAGTGCCTGGAAACGCAGTAAGGTCTACAGATGCGTTTACTAAATAAACAAAGAGGCCAGCCTTGTAAGTCTGTGTTTCTACCACTGCTCAAATAACCTCTTTCCTGATGTGAGCCGGCTGAGGTTCCTCATTTGTTCAAGTCATTAAACTTCCAAAACTAGCAAAGGTAAGTAGTCTCAAAATAGATGTCAGGCTCGGGGCAACGTTCACGGAGACTGGCACTGTCCAGGCACAAGGGTCCCAGCCATCGGGCTCCCAGGAACCAGGGAACCGCTGTCCACCAGGGGAGTTGAGCAAGAGTTCAGAGGGGAGCCACAAGACGCGCCGGGAGAGTCAAATGGGACGGCTTGACCGACTCCTTCTGCATTTGTCTTTTAAAGAAAAAAATTAGAAACGTGAAGCGTCCACTTCTAGATGAAAGCTTTGGCTGAAGTGTCCCCAGATCCCCAGAAACGTCGTCTCCGAAACCCATTCCGAGGCGGACGGTCGGCGTACCCGCAAAGTTCGCCGGCGAGGCTGCGGCCCGGCCCGAGCCTGGCCAGTGCTGCCGGACCGAGGCCCACGCGCGGGGCCCTTTGTGTCCGGGAGTGGCCACGCCGAGGAGACGGCCGGCTGTGTACCCGAGTCGCCTCGCGCCCCACTTCCCTCTCCCCTCGACGACTGGCGCGCGGGGGCAAGGGGCCGTCCGCCCCCTAGACCATCGAGGTTGGCGGCGGAGCACTACAAGCCCTCGCACCGCGTCCGGTCCCTGGGGACCTCGAGCGCTCCGCGGACACCTGGGCGGCTCCCGCGCCCCACCGCCCATCACCCCGGCTCGAGGGCACCCGCGCGCCCCCAACAAAGTTGGCGCAGGCTCCTGGGGAGGCCCCAGGGCACAGCGCGGCGCCGGCCGCCAGTCGGGGCAGGCGAGTCGCGGCGCGGAGCGCGGGGCGCGGGGGGACGGGCCCGGCGCAGTCCGGGCTCGCGGCCGCCGGCGGCGCCCCGGCTTTGTTCGCGCCCCGCGCCCGCCCTCGCCTAGGTCCCGCGCGCCCGTCCGCCCGCCCAGCCCACCTTCTGGATGGTCTGCTGCGTGACTTCCCCCTTGCCTCTCGGCCGGGCGGACGCGAAGGCCACGGACATGGTGGCGGCGCGGCTTCAGCCCGAGATCATCGGGGCAGCTGCTCCGGCTCCGCGCGGCGGCCCGAGGCGCTCATTCTCCGCAGTCACGGGGGGGGGTCGCGGCCGCGGGGGGCGTCGCGCCGTGGGCTCGCCCGCTCCGCTGCCGACGCCGCGCGACCGGGCCCGCCGCGCTGCCGTCCCGCGCCCCGTGCCTGCCTGCCGCCCCGCGCCACGCGGCAACCTCCGGTGGCCGCCCAGCGCCCCGCGCCCGGCCCCGCCCCGCCGCGCCGTCCCCCGCGCCGGGCGCCGGTGGTCGGGCCCGGCCCCGCCCCGGCGCGCGCCCGCACGTCCGCCCGACGCAGCCCGGCGCCGCCTGACGTCAGCAGCGCGGGTCGCGGCTCATGGGGCGCGCGCAGGCAATGAGTGTGCGCTTTTGAGCAGCGGCTGCGGAGAGAGCTGCTCCGGCGCCCGCCGGCATGAGCTACGACCGCGCCATCACCGTCTTCTCGCCCGATGGCCACCTCTTCCAAGTGGAGTACGCGCAGGAGGCCGTCAAGAAGGGCTCGACCGCGGTGAGGTGCCAGGCGCGGGCGGAAGCGGGGCCGGGCGCGGCTGGGGCCGGGGGCCGGGGGCCCGGGGCGTGGGGTTGCGCGGCCGCGGCTGGGAGCCCGGGAACCGAGGCCGCGCTCCGTGGCTGCGCCGCCCCGATGTGGGGGCGGCGAGGACCCTGCAGCGACGCGTCGGCTTTGCGGCGCGCGGGCCTCGGCGCGGCGGCGCTGTCGGACGGAGGGGCTTGCCGGGCCGGGTCGCGCGTGTCGCTGCGTCTCGCCGCGAGGGCGACCTTGGCGGGTTGTGTGCGGGGACGGGCGGGCGCTGGAGCCGCTGGGTGTGAGCGCGCGTGCAGGACGCCCCGCCGCCGCCGCCCGCACCTCGCCGGGGCAGCTCCTCGCGGCGCCATCTTGCGCGGATCCCGCGGTGGGCCCCGGAGGGCTGTACACCAGGCGCAGTGAGCGGACCGCTTTCTCCGGGGGGAGTACTCCTTCAGTGACTCCGAAACCAGTGTGTGGGAGAGACACTCCTGCTCCCCGAGGAGAGCTGCTGTCAACTGGGCCCGGGTGCGCTTCGGAAACAAAGAGCGTGTCTCCCGGTATGATGGCCGCCTGCGCTGCTGGATGGGTGCGCACTGCCCGAGGTTTCCTCAGAACCTAAACACCTCGTCCGGGCCGGGATGCGTGTGCAGTGCCTTCCTAACACGGTTGGAAACTTCCGTTCGGGACGTCTTCAAGACATCTGTGGGTTCAACTGGCCAAATTGCATGATGGTTTTTCTTTTAAAACTTCTGACATTTTGAAGGTTTGAGCAGGCAAGAAAGAAGCATGCATGGTTCTGTAAACGTTGAAAGGTTTGCTTTCCCTGAATCTTTGTTTTGAAACTCAGGCCCAGAATCTTACCAGGTGACCTAACTCAGCTTAAAGAGCAGTGGACGGAGCCAGCGGGCCCCCAGCCCCCATTGGTACCCCCAAGGCCCTTCGGCTGCTATGGCTTTGCTGAACCCATCCAGCTTCTCTGGGCCCTCAGGCTCAGTAGCGAGGTCACTTGAGTCCATCCAGGAGAAAGCACCCTGGAGATGGAAACACACTTTTAGACGTGTGCGTCTCAGCCACAGGTGACACTGTGCTCCTGGGGCTGTGGCCGTGTGTGGAGACCTTGTCAGTTACCTGAGACCTTACAGAGGCACTTCTGGCATCCGGGGGTAGAGGCCAGGCACGCTGCTGGGCATCCCCCAATGCTCAGGTCAACGACCACGGCGGCGAACTCACCACCCTGCTGTAAACCAGGAGGCGCTGTCGTTGATCCCATTTGTTTTCCACTTGTGGCTTGATTAGGGGTTAACTGTGAGTGCTCTGCTTAGTAACAGCGGTCTCAGCCTCTACAGCATGAGCCATGTGCAGCTCTGCGGTAATGGTTGGTGCACTTGCCCTCCCCACAGCTGTGTTAATATGCCACAGTGCAGGAAAGAGTGAGGTGGACCTTTCATGATGCCACAGTCACAGAAAAGCTGGCTTCAACCTCGGCTTCAGGACTTTGCATAGGATTTCTTGATTCATCAGATTGAAGTGAAACATACTGATTATTTGGTGGTTACTCATTAGCTGTGTTGTAACTAAAACCACCTGTCAGTATCGTAAAGCGACAGGATGGGATGTCTGGGTCATGACACCTGTGCTAGTGCTTACCAGGAGTGGACTCTGCCCTGGTCTGCAGGGTGTAGTGCCAACGCAGTGTCAGCCCAGTGGAGGAGGAGCACACATTCCAGGGAGCTGCCTCTCGGGCATCCCTAGCACCTAGGTCCATACCTACTCCAAGGGCACCGTGCCTGGTGACAGAGCCTCACATCACTTTCTGTGGTTTGTGGGTCTTTCTTGAAGGTTGGTGTTCGGGGAAAGGACATTGTTGTTCTTGGTGTGGAGAAGAAGTCAGTGGCCAAACTGCAGGATGAAAGAACAGTGCGGAAGATCTGTGCTTTGGATGACAACGTCTGCATGGCCTTTGCAGGTATGACTGGGCCTCTGCCTCATTCTCAAGTCTCAGCAAAGAACAGAGCTTTGGAGATTAGCTTGGGTGGATGGGCTGTTATAAGCCACGTAAATTGGATAAACAAAAACAATAATAACTTTAAAGACGTGAACTTGCACTTTAAGAATGGGGCTGGCCATGGTTTCTTTGGTGGCCTTTCCCCAGGCAGCTAAAACAGTAATGGGTAAATGAATGAAAGCACTCTGACTGTTGTGTGGTGTTACCTCCACTGTTACTTCTCTGTATTGATTGGCTACAATCTAGAGAAAGGCCCAGATTCTAGAGTTCCTCATTCTGCACCCACCACATGGAGAGGGTAGGACCAGGGTGCGTCCTGCTGTCCCCAGCAGCAGCAGCAGCAGCAGCAGCAAGGGCTTATTTGTGGATGCAGCCCGTGCCTTGACGTGTTCTTAGCACCACTCTGGTCTCGCTCATTTCTTCCCTCAGCACATCCAATTTAGGAAGGTCCAATTCACATAAACAAAGTTAGGGATTGACTTAATAACACAAGATTCCCGAGAGGACTCACTGTGTTTAAATATGATAATAGACATAGGATTTTTCATATGTGTGGTCCCCGGCTTCGGATGATGGTTCAATCTATGTTTTTTGTTTTTATTTCTGTTTTTTTTTTACTCTCCCATGAGTTTACTGGGGTACTAAGTGTGTTTCTGCTTAGGGTACTTTCGATTCTGTAACCTGCCATAGGTGGGAAGCATCTCTACCCAATTTTCTCAGAGAAGTCCCTGAGGCTGGCTGGTTCCGCTGTCAGTTACTCAGAAAAATCTCGGTGCTGGGTTTCAGAGGACTGATGTTGGAATCTGTTGGAGGTAAAATGCTGTCCCCCTCATGTGATTTGCGCATCCCTGGTCCCATTATAGGCCTCACTGCTGACGCGAGGATCGTCATCAACAGGGCCCGGGTAGAGTGCCAGAGCCACCGGCTGACAGTGGAGGACCCAGTCACCGTGGAGTACATCACCCGCTATATCGCCAGTCTGAAACAGGTGGGTTCTGCCTGGCCGTGCGTTCACCTCCGGTTCTGGAGCAGTTGCTGCTCTATCACAAACCATGGCCTGCCACATTGTTTCACGTGGGTTGTGTGTCACTTCAGGGGAATCCGAAAACTCATTTGCTCCATGGCATAGTCTTCGTCTTTGTATGTGTGTGACTTACTCCAGCCGAGCAGTTTTGGTACTGCTTGTTCTGTTCTCATTGCCTGGCACAGGGAAGTCCAAATTCATGGGTCTCAATGCCCAGTCACCAGGCAGTTGTGTCCTGGGAGGCAGCTCTGGTCCTAGGCAAGTCTTTCTGGGGTGAAAATGCAGAAAGGAAGGAGGGACCTTGAGAGCCGCTGGCTCATTCATTGTTTTGTTGCCTGGAGACTGATTTAAAATGTTTTCATGCCTTTATATAGCTATTTCGTGACATGTATGTTCTTACCAGTGATGGCACTGACCTGCTTATTTTCTTGCCAGCGGTATACACAGAGCAATGGGCGCAGGCCGTTTGGCATCTCTGCCCTCATCGTGGGCTTTGACTTTGATGGCACCCCTAGACTCTATCAGACTGACCCCTCGGGCACATACCATGCCTGGAAGGTGAGTCTTTGGGCATCCTTACCAGAAAGAGAGACCTTGAGGGCCACTGGAAGGCCTGGGCTCCTGCTGTAGGGTCTGCACCAGCAAGCAGGTGGATTGAAGCCAGCCCAGTACCTGCACAGCCCTGTGAGGTACAGTCTCCTGTGAGACTTCCAGTAAGGAAGCAAAAAGTCATAAACGCTGCAGTTTGGGAGGAAGTGAAAGGGCAGCAAGGTGTAGGAACAAGTACAGCAGTAGAGGCCCAGTCTGCTCTTGGTAGAGTCAGCACCAACTCCAAGTAGCTTTTTGCAAAAGGAAGCCACAGGGTAGAGCAGCAGCTGGCCGGCCTGTGTGGGACAGCCATATTCTTGGGCTGGCTCTGGGTTCTCATGGTCTGTACCAACTGAGAACACACGCATCTTATTTCAGGCCAATGCCATAGGCCGGGGTGCCAAGTCTGTGCGTGAATTCTTGGAGAAGAACTACACTGACGAAGCCATTGAAACAGATGACCTGACCATTAAGTTGGTGATCAAGGCGCTCCTGGAGGCAAGTCTGCATCTGAAATCTGGGCGAGATGGTGAAAAAACTACGTAGTAGTGACTGGGGACGGGCAACAGGAAGGTATTGAGGATATGACCAGGAATGCAGGGCCAGGCCCAGCTTTGGCAATTACCATGTCGTAATTGCTATGGTCCTCACAGTAGTAACAGCAGAGGTGTGATCCGCTCCTGTGTATAGCTGGGACAGTCGAGGCTTGCCCAAGAACCGGAGGTGCATGTGAGCCTGGCCTTCCAGCTGCAGAGTCTGTTCCACTCACAGCCCTCAGCCCTCCAGATGCCTGAGCTGCTTCTGCAATGAGGGACTAACAACAGGTGATGTTTGGGAGTTGTGAGGGCCCAGGCTTTGTCAAGACCTTGAAAGTGCTGGCAGGTACAGGCCAGGAGACAGAAGAGTAGTGGGGCCAGGCCAAAGGGCAAGCTTCAGACTTTATGATAGTCACCACTGTGTTGAGGGGAGGGCCCACAAGCACAGCATGCACAGGGGAGGATTCTGGGGGCAGGAGTCCCAAGCTGGAGGGTGTGCAGGTGTCCCACATGGACTTGGCAAGTGGAAGTACGTTTAGGACCACAACACTGTGCTGGGCCCTCCTCTCAAAACGGTGCTGGGTTTGGGCACACGCCCTGCCAAATGTGCTTGTGAGAGCTCCTTTGGTCTTGAGGGGTGCAGTGCCTCACACTTGTCTTGTCCCTCCTCAAGGTGGTTCAGTCCGGTGGTAAAAACATCGAACTTGCTGTCATGAGGCAAGATCAGCCCCTCAAGGTAATCACCAAGTGTGCCTGTCTGTATCTGTGGAACTTCTCTGTGATAGGGCTGGCAATACCACAGGAGGAGGAGAAGCAGGGGGCCCTTCTGTGGCTTCAACTTTAGGAAAGGGTCCTTCCAAGGCTCCCTATGTAGCTTCCTGTCTGAGGTAGTCCTCATGCACTCTGTGGACATACAGAGGCTGCCAGCAACCAAGGGTGGGCTGCTGTTCTGCCTGATCCCACCTAGGTCCAGGAGACACCTTCCAGGGAGGTGTCCGCTAGCTTTGCCAACTTCCCTCACCTGAGGGGGAGGCACTGGCACCTGGTTTGGGTGTTAACCAGTGTACTTTTTTTTGGTAGATTTTAAATCCAGAAGAAATCGAGAAATATGTTGCTGAAATTGAAAAAGAAAAAGAAGAAAATGAAAAGAAGAAACAAAAGAAAGCATCATGATGAATAAAATGTCCTGTCCTTGATTATAACTGTTTTTAACTCAAATCATGGTTGAGTCTCAGAGATGTTGGCGTTTCCATTCCATGGATTCACTGCCCGAGTCCTACAATAAACTTCTGTGTTTTTTAGCCTGTTCTTTAAGTGAATGCACTTCAGGTGTAATCATGGTGGTTCCTTAGAGTGGAGCTTCTTGCCCTTGTTTCTGGTACCTGAGCTTTCCTGTTCCAGCAAGCCAGTGACTGAAGCCCAGTGGGGAGGGGGGTGGCAGAAAAGCCTGGCATATAGAAGATCCCAGTTTCTGTTGGGGGTGACAGACACAGAATGCTTTTCATTTGCTTTCAGACCTTCATTCCAGCCCTCTACGAAGGCTTGAAGGATAGACACAAGCAGCACTGTGCCAACCCGCAGAGCAGCTGTGTTCCAAGCTGGCTTTGCTTTTCTGCTTTTAAAGCCTCACGTCTTAGCATTTGTTTCTGTCTTGACTAGTTCTGGCTACTCCCTGCTCTTTCCACCTTTTGGCTCAAAAGGCACCTTTCTTTAGGATTCCAGTCATGGTCTTCTGGGTCCTTGGGTCACTCCTCCCACTTGGGCTGCTCTGCTGCCTGCCTCAATCTCCAGCTCTGCTTTTCGGTTTTGGGCAAAGAACATCTAAAAAGGAAAAAAGGGACCCAGATAAATTCCCTAAAACCTAAAATGTGTAATTGGCAAAACAGCAAGGTCAATCACAGTGTTAAGCTGACCTCATGCACCTGGATGCTATGGCGGCAGGCTGATACCTGTGTAGACCCAAGTCCTCCAACTGGGTTAGGGCTGTGACCACCTGTTTGTAGCACGTTACCCCAAAAAAGGAGGGCTGTGTGCTGCCTGTTCCTGCCGAGGCACCTGACAAGCCACAGCTGGCACTGGGGAGAGCCCTGTAGCTGACAAGGTGTACCTTCTAGTCCTCCCAAAGCCACCTGTGAGCCATTCAGTGAAATAAGGTGCCTTCAACCTACAAGTCAAGTTCTTGTGGTCACGGGATGGCCCTGGGGTGGGCTCTATGGTGCCCAAGAGGGTGGCCACTCCTGGGGGAACTCAGGCGCCAAAGGTGGTGGTGAAAGGGCTGCTGAGGAATGAGCTGTCCTGTGGGTTTCTGGGCAGCCTACAGGGAGAGCCCGTGCCCACCTCTCAGGCCAGCTGGCCAGTGTCATTGCTTCAGCACCAGATGGGACCCAAGTCTCCCAACTCCTGCCACCCCAAGTGTGGTTCAGGCCTGAGCAGGATGTGGCAGTGATGCACGCAGCAAAGAGTTTTAAAGGTTTGCATGTTTATTTATAAGTACAATTTACATGACTCCCAACAGAGCAGCCCCATTGCTATGTTCTAATTCTTAGCCATTAAGTCCTAAAAAAATAAACTCAAGCTTTTACAGTAACTTAATCAATACAGAACTAAAGCCTTTAGAGCTATTAACGGGGTCTAGTTACCAAGGTGCTTATTTCAACACAATGCCCTGTTGCTCAGAAGGACGCATGCGGACACTACAGTTCTGACCTACTGACTCATGCAACAAGTTTATGTTCCCCACCCTCCCTCCACCCACCTGAAAACAAAAACAGAACTATTTACAATGGAGGAGAAATATGCTCTTGGTCATTGACCTTGCAAAAAAGACTGGCTCTTTTCCAAGTGGATGAGGACACCAAAGGGTTTTTGGCCAGACTCCCAACAATGACCCACTGACCCAGGTCAGAGGCTGGCAGGGACAGAACAGAGGGACAAAGGGCCAAGGTGCCCCCCCCCACCTGCACCAGCTCTGCAGCAAGCACTCAGAGACCCTCCCCCCCACTACTCCCTAGTCCTTCTGGCCCACCCTCTCCTGCCAGCCTTCAACCTCTTCATCACTCTGGATGTGTGAGAGTTGACTGTTCACTTATAACATGATCCATGGGACAGTCCCCTTCCCCTATCCTCAGTCCACCAGCCCCTACACCACACCGTGCTGGCCCTGCCTGGCTCCCAAGACCCCACCTTTGGCCGTGGGGGATGCCAGGCCAGCAGCACCAGGGGCCAGCCGGGTTACAGAGATGCACTTGGCTGCCACGTTTGCCAAAAGAGATTTTGGTTCCACTTTTAAAAGTCCAAGCTGTCATAAAAAAAAGTCTCAAATTGAAAATTAAGCTTTTGCTATAGAAACTTTTTTTTTTTTTTTTGCAAAATACCAAAACCTTAGAATTAGGCTATGCTCAACTAAAAAAATGAAACATCCGTCAAGACACCTCAAAGAGGTTACCCATGAATACTTCCCAAAAACAAGTGGTTCTAACTCAGACCATGTCCAAGTTCAGCTAAGTCCAAAACATAAGTAGCAGTATGGGGAATCCTCCAAACTCCGTAAACAAAGTGACCCCCGTTCTCCCCTAAGTGCAGCGTTGTCCTTGTGTCCTTACACACACACGTGCACTTCTGTGCCACTTCAGCCTGCAAGAGATGACAGTAGTTAAGCAGCTGCCTGGGAGGAGCTGGCAACTGCTGCCCGCGTGCAGGAGCCACACAGCCTCCCCCACCCCCGGCTGCTTCCCACTTTCCCATTACAACCCACTATGGGGACAATGAGGCAGCTGGTGGCAGGCCTGGCCCTCCAAGTCCCACCAGGTTGGGGGGATGGGTCAGCACCAGGTCCCCCATGTGGGACACTCTGCTCAAACCCTCAGATGCACACAAATCACCTGGGACCTTGTTCAAAACGCAGACTGACCTGTGACACAGGGCTAGGCTGAGTCACTGGCTTTGCAGCTAGCCCTCTCATGCTCACCTCACTCAGGAGCAAGCACCCACCCACACGTGCCCCGGCCTCCCCCCTCCCCCACTTGCAATCTCACTTTGAGGATGCTGGGCCCTGGGCTCTGCCCCCACAGGTCTGAGGTTATTTGGGATGGGGCCTGGACCATTCTGTTCCTAAGAACCCCAGGGTTGACTCAGAGGGTCTAGGCTCTGTTTGACCATGACACCCTCAGGCCTCTTTTTCCAGGGAGAGCGAGCCAGCCTGGTCCCAGCTCCTGATTCTTCCTGAGGCTACCTCTGTGGGTATGCCTGCCCCAACGCCCTCCCATCAGACCTTCCAGAAGGCTCCCCACTCACCTTCGGTTGCATCCCTACACCCTGCCAGTCCCAGCTCTATGAGAAGTTGGGTTGCGACGGGTTGTCCCATTGCCCCTGCCTCCTCGGAATCCGCCCCGGGAGCTGCGGCCACGAAGAAACCTCCCTGACACCCCAAAGGTCTCCGTGTTGAGCTTCCTCTCTTCAGCCCACGTCGTCCGCCTGGAACTGAACACAGACAGAATCTGACTGCAGCAGGCACTGGCTCTCAGGTTTCTGAACCAGGCTTGTGCAGGATGGTTACAGAGCTGTTATGAGGAAGGGGGAACCTGGGCAGTACCAGAGGTCAGGCCTGTTTCTGGGCTAGTCGGCAGGAACTCCCACCGCTGTCCTCAAAGGCGAGCAAGGCTCACTAGTTGGCCATGAGGACAGCTTCCATCGCCTACTGGGCACAGAGGGGAGCACTATAGGGAGGCCCAGACCAGAGCTATTCACAAACGCTCTGAGGTGAGGAGCTAGGCTAGACAGAGTACGATCCCCAAGAGATGGCACCTCTGCCAGTCAGGAGGGCCGGCCAGCTTTCCCCCTTGCCTCCTGCCACTTTTGGGCCACTCTCACTAGGGTTGCTGAAAGCATCAGGCCACACCCTCCTCAGCTCTAAGCCTCTGATGGCTTCCTGCAGTGCTCAGAGCAAAAGCCAGTCATTACCATGACCTGAAACACCCTAAAGGAACCCATCCTGCTCCCTAGACTCAGCCCAGGCACATGGAAGCCCCAGACCCATCCAAGAGAGCATCCCTCTCCATTCACAGCTCGCTCCATCTGTAGGTTTGGTCATCCGTTCACCGCTACACCCACCACCCCCGTCCCACAGCCCTTACTGTGTCATCTTCCCTGACACATGATTCTCTTGTATGTCATTTACTACTCTGATAGAAACTGAGTGCAGGGAGATGAGAACCTCCTAGCCTGTCTCTTGCTGTGTCCTTGGTGCCCAGTGGTGTGACTGGCAATCAGCAGAACAAACGGTCTGAGGTTCCATACCATGCTGGCTCTGCAGACTTCATTTACTGTCTAGGTTGTTCACTGGGGCAATACCTGAGCTGTTAGGTACTAAAAAAGCAACTTAATAGAGAACTAAAGCCTTTACAGCTATAAACAGTGCCACACCTAAAGGTGCTTAAAAAAACCCAGGCTGTTAGGTGCTTAAAAAAAAACAGGCTAAGGTCAGTGGGAGGCCAAGGTGGGAGGACAGCCAGAGGCCAGGAATTCAAGACCAGCCTAGGCAACATAGGGAGACCCCCATCTCCAAAGAAAATTAAAAATTTAAATATCAGCCGGACATCTTGGCACATATCTCCCATCCCAGTTATTGGGAGACTGAGGTGGGAGAATCACCTGAGGCTAGGAGTTCAAGACTGCAGTGAGCTATGATCATACCACTGCACTCTCATGAACAAAGAGCCAGACCTTGCTCTAAAAAAAAGTTTCAAAACACACGACATGGTCCCTGGCTTCAAACAAATGAAGAAATGGCATGAAATGGCGTGGTGAGAGTTTGTAGCTAGCTGCCTCAAGCCACAGGTCCTCAGGCTACCAGTGTGCAGGCCAAGGCACACAGGAACAGCACTAAGTGTGGACGTGGCATCTGCAGAAGAGTGCGGTGACAGCCAGTCTTCATGGGCAAAGGTCAGTAGAGTCAAGAGGAAATGGGCTTGACCTCAGGAGACCCCTCAAGTGACCACCAGCTCTAGGCAGGTACCCGCGGGGCCTCACGTGCCAGGGTAGGTCTTCAGGTCTGAGCACCTCAGTTCTGTCCTACTGAGGCTACAGGACTGACCACCTTTTCCCCAGTTTATTCAGGTCCTCACCTTGTCTTGAGTTCAGAAGAGATGTTGTCAAAGAAAGACTTGGACTTGTCATAGTAGCAGTTGGGCCCCAGCAGGTCTTCCTCAGTGGGCACTTCATCATTCTGGGACACCACTGTTGGGTCCTTCTCCTCCCCTTTCTCAGCCTTATCATCTACAAAGAGAAGCAGAACATGCTAAGGTGCAGGACAGGCAAACATACGCTTCCCCCAGGCAATTCCTCCCCAAGGTCTGCGCAGCTGCCACTGCAGGCCAAGATGCTGACCCAAGTGTTTCCTGCTGAGCTGCATGAAGAGTACTTCTAACTCAGCTCGGGATCGTTCCACCTGGGCATGCACTCTGTACCCTGTCCCCCCCACCCGCTGCCTCAACATCTCCGTCCACCAGATGTATTATCTCGTTAGGTCCCTTAGACCTGGTCATCATCCCACCTGGCCTCCCCCAGTCACTCCAGTCAGATAGTTGTCACATGAGTCAGACCTTTGAAGTTCAGTTTCTTCTTAAACTCTTTGTCAAGCTCCTCTCGGTTGAACTGGGCATTTGCACTCTCAAAATCAAAGTCGCCCTCGAACTTGATCGTGTTCTCCTTGACGCTCGTGGGGCGGTTCTGCCCTCTGGAGCGGTTCCTCGTGCGCCTGTTCCCTGGGAGAGCAAACCCAGCCACTGAGGATCAGGCCACCATACTGGTGCACCTGATCAGGGACCTCACCCAGCCCCCAGAGCCACCACCTGGAGGCGGGCCCAGTGAAGCTGGTCTGAGCACATGAGGCTCCCAGACGCTGGGACAGCAGGTGTTACCTGAGCGCCGCCTCTGAGGTCTCCTATTCTCATCATTCACCTGCCCTTGGGTTTGCACAGCTGCTGGCTGGACTCCATCTGCAGTGCAAGAGGGAAGAGTAAGGCCCAGTTCCCACAGAGCCAGAATCCAGCCACGGACGCAGGGTGCCACCACCACACGGGCATGCAGCCAGGGCACCGCAGGGCTGCTGCATGGGTCTACCCTGCAAAAGCATGTGGGGTTAAGATGGGGGAGTGGCATTGGTTGAAATTTGTAAAAGTAGCTCAGGAAATAGCGCAACACTTTTAGAACACCGAGTAACTCCAGGGGAAGAAGTGTCAGTACCACTGGCAGTCTTGCTGCTGGGCTGGGCCTGGCGCCCGCTGAGCTGCATCCCCGTGGTGCCCTTGCCAGGTAACAGCTTTTTGGCATTCAGGTTATCAACAGAGCTGGTCTGGACAGCCTGCTCCACCATGGGGCTCTTGCCGACCGGGACAGATGGAAAACCAGTTCCTGAGGGAGGAGAAGAGGAAGACTTAAACAGAGCAAGGAAGATAGCCTCACAGCTCCAGCCATTGCTCCCCTGGCTGGCATGTCAGGGAGTTAGAGGGCACCCCTCTATCAGGTACCTAGATCCCGGCAGAGCACCCCCAGCCTAGGCTGCTCCCTCAGGGGTCAGCCCAGGCAAGAAGGCCAAGTCACTGGGCAGCACCGGCTGGAGGGCCACACCCAGAACTCCTGAGTTAGGGAAGCTCAGGGAGAAAAGCCCATGCCTACACCAGGCCCCTCCCGGGGCTCAGAAGCAGTGCTAGAATCACACCAGCACCAGTCCGGGGGCTCGGGTCCCCAGATCTGAGAACTCAAGGTCTCAGAACCTGCTTCATTTGGGTCCCTGCTGGAGAAGAACCGGCCTGGTCTAGGATCATCCAGAAAACACAACGGTCAGACTTTGAAGTTAAACTCGAGAACACTCATTTTTGCTTAAGGAATAATACAACCAAATAAGATGGAGTTATAAGCGCTGGCTTGAAAGACAGTAACAGCCTCATCTGTCTCAAGAGTTAAGCTAAGTTAAGAAGGAAAGGGCTCCTAGGCAGCCCCTCTAAGGGCTGGGCCTCCAACCCTGTACTCCCAGGCCTGATACATGAGACAGACACTAGAAGGCAGGCCCTGCGAGCCAGGAGGACCTGTCTATTCCCCCTTCCTCACCCAAGGTCCAGGACCTGTAGGGACTCTCTAAACAGGACAACTTGGGAGAGACTGACCAGAGTCAGAGAGGTAAGACAGAAAATGAGCCTTTACCATGGGGTAACTATTATATTAGAAGAACAGCCACCACACGGATGAAGACTAAGTATCTCATCTCATTTTGTGTAAGGGACAGAAACTAGAAAAATCATGGAAGAAGTCCTTGTAACCAGATCAACAAAAGCCCTCCAAGGGCAGGTGGGAACGGCCTTGTGTAGTTAAGTGCAAGTGTCTCTGACATGAATGAGCCTGGACCACAGTCACACCTGTCACCTCAGCATGACTGTCTCTGAGAGACACACTGCTCTGATGCTTCCTGCTCACACTGTGACTGGATGGGGCAAGGACCTTGGGCTCATTTGCTTTTATAGAAACAAGCCAACAGCCTTGCCCCATGAGCAGGGCAAGGAACACATACCTTTTTTGTTTTTTGAGTTGGAGTTTCATTCTGTTGCCCAGGCTCGAGTGCAGTGGCATGCTCACGGCCACTGCAGCCTCGACCTATTGGGCTAAGGTGATCCTTCCACCTCAGCCTTCCAAGCAACTGGAACTACAGGCGTGTGCTACCTCGCTTGGCTTATTTTCTAATTTATTGTAAAAACAAGGTCTCATCAAGTTGCCCAGGCTGGTCTCGAACCCCTGAGCTCAGGCAATCCTCTCGCCTCAGCCTCCCAAAGTGCTTGGGTCACTGCGCCCAGCCAGGTGTAGTTATTTTGGTAGAAAAATAGATGACGGCTCTCTAACTCAGATACACTAGAGTCCACACAAGATTCAGAAAGCAGCACATGTAGATGGCCGGCTGACAGCAGTGTGTGCCTAGGTGAGCACAGCATCCTCTTGGACTGGGGCCGGGAGCGAGGATGGCTCTGCTTATGGTAGAGCACAGGTCACTGTGTATAAATCCGTGCCCAACTCATCAGCATGAACTGCAGAACCTCAGGGCGATGAGGAGAGCATCAGGAAAGGAAACAAGTCCCACGGGAGCTGCCAGCACAGGGAGATGGGGTGCCCAGCAGCACCAACCCCTGGGCCCAATGGCTGGCGCTCGTCCCCAGCAAACCTCAATCTCGATTGCCCTGAAAAAGTGACCTATGCACCACACAAAGAAGACACGTGTGCAGTGCTTCAGGGAGTCCCACCATAGCCAACTAGCCCATGTGTAGAACCCAGCAGAACCCAGGGGGGTGGCTTTCTGCAAGCAGTGACATTTCCTGGACATAGTAGTTGTGGTAAAGGCCTGGCAGACCCTGGCCCAGGGAGAGGCATGAGTGATCTGAGGCGTCCCTCTAAGCCCTCCTTCACACTGAGGGGTTCAGACCCCAGGACTACAGCAGAAGCAAGGCAGCAGTGTAGGCGGTCCCAGCTCGGCGCGCGATCTGCTACAGCTACTGTCATCCTGCCTCTGGCTGACCCCCGCGCTCTCAGAACGGGTTGTGAGACAGCATGCAGTTCTCCCACACTGCTGTTACCCTTGGCAGT
The DNA here is from genome assembly GCA_027257055.1 of Cephalopachus bancanus. Lineage (NCBI taxonomy): Eukaryota > Metazoa > Chordata > Mammalia > Primates > Tarsiidae > Cephalopachus > Cephalopachus bancanus. The sequence goes on from JAPVLO010000007.1 coordinate 4,667,100, forward strand.
GAGCTGCTGTGGCTCTGAGGACAAGTCAAGCTCTGAAACGGGCTGTGGAGATGGAGAAGAGCTAGGGCTGGAAGCAGCGGCTGAGGCTGGAGGGCTTACCAGCTTCTCTAAGGGAGATAAGGAGAAAGAGCAAAAAGAAAGCACACGCGTAAGTCAGTACACCAGGCTCCAGGCCAGCCAGCCTAGGAGAGCCCAGCCCCACTCACGGGATTTGCCACATGGACATGGCTGAGAAACGGGGCTGGGCTGATGCTGCCTGGCACACTGGGATGGCAATCAAGACCCTCAGGACTGGCAAGAGAAGCGACCCGCAGGGCCTGTCTAGGGCCTCACCAATGTTCACTGCCTCGGCCACCTCACCCACCAACTCTATGCTCTGGGCACATGCAGAGCTCCATCCCTGTCAAGGCCGAGGTGGGAGCACACTCCACACATGGGAGCGAATCTCACCCAGGAGTGTCCAATCTTGGCTAAGATCATTTTTTAAGCAAAGCACTTTCAGTAAAATAAAACGCAATAAATGGGTGTTGTATTTAAAGGCTTATAAATCTGCAAATAGCTAGAGTTGGCCTAGAAAACTCTCTCTATACGTTATTTCTTCTTGAAGTAGCTGTACCCTGACTCCTGCCTAGACCCGTGTCAATGTTTCTAAAGAATTTTTGAATTTTTATGATTCATCTGCGCCAAAATTCAAATTGCTGGCCTCTTTTTTTAAGAAACAGGGTCTCACTGTCACTGAGGCTCACTGTGACCTTCAACTCCTGGGTCAAGCAATTCTCTCACCTCAGCCTCCTGAGTAGCTACAACTATGGGCACTCACCACCATGTCTGGCTACTATTTTTTATTTTTTGTAGAGACAGGGCCACACTATGTTTGCCAGGCTGGTCTAGCATCCAGGCCCCAAGCAATTTTCCCTCTTCGGCCTCCCAAAATGCTAGGATTGCAGGCAGGAGCCACTGAGCCCAGCTAGACTGCCGCTGCCTCTTTCACTCTCAGGCAAATAGTGACCAAAATGTTCTAACAAGCTGAAGCTCAACACGTCCCCACCCTAGGTCCACAGCTATGCTTACTGGCAGGTGCAAGCAGGGTAGTTCACCAGACAGAATAGGTTACTCACCGAGACCCAGGGAGGCGGCATACTGCTGGCTGAGCAGGGAGCTGGCCGCCAGCGGGCCGTAGGGCGGCATCCCTCGGAAGGGGCTGTAAGGCACATGTGGCTGGAAAGGCGAGGCGGAGGCAGAGCCCAGGGAGGACTGAACAACGAAACACACGGTGAGCATAGCCCAAGGCTACTCCTCTGCATTCCCGGCGCTTGTTCAGACAGAAGGCAGGCACCCCACATTCCTGAGGTGCCAGTGGAGTCAGTCCATGAAAGGTGAGCGTCTCCCAGCAAAGCAAAAGCTGCTTTTCCCACGCTTCCTTCCCAGCTCCACTGGCCTAATTCTCCCAAGTCTCTGAAAACTATCATCAGGCTCCCCACTGCCATCAGATGGCAGGAAGGAAATGCCCCCCTCACTTGCCTCACCCACCAAGGAGGTGCAAGGCGTGGCTGGGGAGCAACCTACACTTCCCCAGACATCCCCCTTCTCTCCTGTCCACAGCCTTCAGCAGCACCTGCATGTTTAGGGACTGGCCTTTGGCCTCCTTTCTGGCTACTTCCTCCTCATTCCTCAGGCCTGGTTCACGTGCTCGCCTCGCCTCCATGTGCTCCCGCAGCCCACCCTGCGTGATTCTACTTCCAGGGTATTTGCTCAGTCTCAGGGCCTGGGCGGTCTGAACCCTGAGGAGCCAACAAGTCTTGAAATTTACAAGCGAAAAACATGTTAAATTGGGCTCCCTGGTGAGCCGTGCAAAATACACCACAGCCTAGCAGGCAAGTGGGTGGCATGATGGTGGCACAGACTTGCAATCCGGGGCCCACACACAGCATGTCACACCTGGACATGTTCAGGCAGCCAGGCCAGCCGGCCCCAACAGCTCAGACAACTGCTGCAGCAACAAAGGGCACGTACAGTGGCCCAAGTACCCCAGGCCAAGCAAGAGCAAAAGTACACGACGCCACACCCTGCACACTCACAAGCACACACACGAGGCAAGCACTTGAGCCTCCTACCCGGAGCCAAGTCCCAGAGCACACACCACCTACTATGTGTCATGAGTCAACACCTTCCACAGAAACAGCAGGAGTTAGATGAAAATCCCGCCATCTTTCATGAGATCATCCTCACATTGCATGTTCTGGCCAAGCAGGTGACACCAGGCTCCCTGTGGAAGCTGGCATCTTAGAAAGCGCCCAAGAAGGACAGCGACACACTTACTTGGACAATGGCGGGATCCTGAGGGAGCGTGTGTTGAGCTTTTGGGGGTTCACACACAGTGATGTCCTTGATGTCACTTCCACGGAAAATGATGTACTCGTAAATCTCTTCTCTCGGGGGAGCAGGCCTGTCTGTGGGGCGGTCTTCAGTCCCGAAGGACCTCACTTGGGAGTTGAGAAAGACAGGCGTTAAGGTGGCGACCTCAGCCATGTCCACTCAACTAATTCTGGCGTTATAGTTCCCAGGTCCCCCAGAGGGCAGGCAGGCTTGCTGAGCCCCAACACAGCACCCAAGGTCTACAACATGACTACTCAACCCCCTGACTTTCGGTGGACAGTACCTACAAGGCATGAGTCGGTGAAGCTTCCAGAAGTTCTAAGTCACAAAGATGTTAAGCAAGAATTTCATGGACTATCTCATGATTCAAACACACCAGTGTGCAGAGCTCTTACCAAAACGAGGCTTGTTTGCAAACCTCCCTACTCACACCTGATGCTGCAGGTGACACAGCCAGCAGCTGCTGTGTGCCTGGGGAGGCAGTTTGCTCAGGAGGGAAGCCAGGAAGGAAGTGGGGTGTTCCTCACACCCTCCTCCCCACAGCCAGCCTTGGAAGAGCTGCTACAGAAAGAACACAAAGAAGGGGGTCCCAGAACTTGGGCCCTGACCCCAGCTTCTGTGTCTCTAAGGGACACCCTGGGGTGCTAAGTCCCAGCCAGCAGGGTTCAAGGAGTCCTACCAAGTGGCTCCTTGGCAGGTGTGAGGTAGAGCCTTTATCTAACTGGAGCACAACTCCTGGGCCCTTAGCCTCAGTTTCTGTAACTGGGATCTCAGGTCAAGGGTAGGCGGCAGCATGTGACCTTGTAACCACTGAACCATAGCGGGCAGCAGTGCAGCCCAGTCATACAGGTCTGAGTACGCAACTTTCAAGAAAATTCTCTGCTAGCCATGGACTCCTACGCTGCATGGCTGACCACACTCGGAAGACCCCCGAGTCCCAGCCCCCGACGCAGCACACCCAAGGAGCAGACCAGGCTCCAGCCCCCCTTCTCTGGAGACCAACACAAAGAAACTCCAGCCGCCGCGGCCTCAATGAGTTCGGCGGCTCTGGACCTCTTCCCCTAAGTCTCCCAGCGCTGCAGCAGGTTACCAGCGCCCACGAGGCTCTGTCACAGAAAGGAACCCCCTCTTCACGTCGGGTCGTCTGTGTAGGGGCAGGAAAACTGTCTAAAGCGGCCCTCAGCTGCCCACGGATGCTCCCATCCTGGCAGGAAGCCGCATCAGAACGCTGTTATTTGTTCAGGCTCAAGGCCTCGGCAGCCTAATAGGTTCCAGAAGGGCTTGCAGGATTCGCGTTTTCTCTTCCCAGCCTTCTGGGGAGGCCGGGACACCCCGGCCCCCGGCCCAGACTCGCTCCTTCCCCGCGGGGATTTCCCCCCACAGAAGGGTGGGGAGAAAGGAATCTCGGCCGGCGCACCTGCAGAGGTGGGCCACAGGCTGGGCGGGCGACGCCGCGGGAACCGGGCCCGCCCCTCCCCACACCCGTTCGGGCGCCCGCGCACAATAACGCCGCCATCGGAGCGGAGGGGGACCATTGTGCTCGCCGAGTACGCCCGAGGGAGAGCGGGGGCCAGACGGCGCGAGAGTCCCCGGACGGCTGGGGTGAAGAGGGGGTGCGTCCGGGGTGGAATCTGGGTGCCTGGTTCTGGGGCTGGGCTACAAGCGGAGTTCTCCGGGGGCGAGCTCGACGCCGGGCTCCCGGGGTGGGGGTCTCCAGGCCAGGCCCCCGGGGCGCGCCAGGGGCTGCTGGCTGGTGGGGGTCTGGGCGCCGGGCTCGTCGGGACGCCCAGGCGGGAGGGGGCGGCGGCGCGGGCCGGGTAGGGGTCTGCGAGAGAGGCTCGGGACGCCGAGGCGAGGCGGGCTGGGGCTGTTGGCGCCGGGTCGGGCGGGGGCGGGGGCGCGGGCGGTTGGGCGGGGTCGCTACCTTTGGCGAGCGCCACGGTGGAGTTATCGGTGTCTATGGTGTAGAGGATGCCCTCGTAGCGGATCTGCGCCTTGGAGATGAGGCTGATTTTGCTGCCCAGGTACGGGGTGCCCGACGAGCCGCTCATGGCGGCGGCCGGGTAGCGCCAGGCCGCGCGTGGGACGAGCGCCGGGCCGCGGCCCGCTCCGCCTCCGCGGGGTCGCCTGGCCTCCCGCCGCCGCGTTCCTCTGCCCGACGCCTGGGCGCCTTCTCGCCGCCGCCTGAGGGGCCTGCGCGGGCACCGAGCGAGAGGAGGGGCGCGCGGCCAGGGCGCCGAGGAGAGCTCGGGGGAGGAGGGGCCCCGCACAGCCACATCCGGGGCCTCACTCCGCAGCGCACCGCCCCCGCACGCTCACCGCCCATTGGCTTGCCGCGCCCACTGCCCTTTAAATATGGCCGCGCCGGGGGGGGGGGAAGGGCGGGACCGCACGTGGCGACTGCGCAGTAAGGTGCCGCCGGCCGGGGGCGGGCCTTTCCGGCTCCGCGCTCCCCGCCTCGGCCGGCTCCCAGCGGGCCCCGCGCGGGACTGGGCGCACGCGACCCAGAGGGCGGGGGAGGGGTGGGAAGCCGGCGGGGCGGAGCGCGCGTGCGCGGGGGGCGGGCTGCAGCTGTTTGCCAACCCCGGGGGGCGGGGACGGAGCCCGAGCCGAGGCGGGGGCGGGGCGGGAGAGCCACCAGGCCCCACCCCCGCGCGTGCGGCCCGCCCTGGGCCCCCCGGAGCCGCGGGCTTGCAGGGGTTGGACCCCGAGGTCGAATTCCCTTCGCGCTGGGTGCGCTTCTGAGCTTCGTCTTTCCGGGGGATGGCGGGGCCTCTGGGCGCTGAGGGATCCCCGGGGAAGCCCTGGACTCCTGCCCGGTGTCCCCGGTGCCGAAAGGGGGAGGGGCAGGCGGCAGCTCCCGGGAAACTTCCGGCGTGGTAGGCACTAATTATAACACGCTGAGCACATTTTCTCTTTTAATCCTGCTCCTCCTCCCCAAACCGTCGGCAGCTTTCCATTCCCCTTAAAATAAACCCTGATTCGCGACCACGAGTCACGACCTGGGCCAGGCCTGCCTGCCTGCCCTCGCCCCGAGGCTGCGACCCGGCGGCCTCGCTGACCTTCTTTACTACAAAAGAAATCCGCCCTGCCCTCCCATTTCCCTTATCTGCCTTCGTAGTATTTAGCATGATTAGTGATGTGCGTGTGTGCGCGCTTGCTTGCTTGCTTGCTTAGTTTTTTGTCTCTTGACCCTGAATAACAATTAGATCGGGGCCAGTAGTGGGTACTGGAAAAAAGGTGGTGACCAGCATTTTATAAAAACGAAATAGAATAAATAAAAAAAAAAACAAAACAGCGTCCCACACGGCGAAAATAAGTACTATTTTGTGAAACATTCGTTTCACTTCTCAGTATTGTGTGGACTTAGGACCTGAAATGTGTTTCTGACTGCTGAGAACTACTTATCTGCCATGCAAAATCGGTGCAGTAATTCGCCATTTAAAAGAGAAAGAAGTAGGGCTCGGTGGCTCAGCCTGTAATCCCGCGCCTTGAGAGGCTGAAGTGAGTGGATTGCCTGAGCCCGCGGGTTCGAGACCCACCTGGGCAGGCGAGACCTCATCTCTACAATAAATCAAAAAATTAGCTGGGCGTTGTAGTGCGTGCCTGTAGTTCCAGCTACTCGGAAGGCTGAGACGGAAGGATCGCTGGAGCCCAGCAGGTCGAGGCTGCGGTGGCCGGGAGCGGTCTGGGCGACAGAGTGAGACTCCAACTCAAAAAAAAAAAAAAAAAGAAGAAGAAGAAAACTGGCCCAGCGCCATTGAGTCAGAAAGCAGGTAAGTTGCAGACCGGGCCTGGGGCGTCCTCAGCACCTTTTTGAGCCTGGCACCGCACCATCTCCTGCCCTTTGTGAAACCCACTGTGTCCCCCAGAACCCAGCAATGTCCAGTGATGGAGGGAACACAGAGGAAGCAGAAGAGAAAATAGAAAAGTCTCCCAATTTTATCTGCCAAGTTTTACCTGTATTGCAGAATTGCTTCTTGGTTCCTGGAAAATCGTGCACAGGAGAACAGAGACAGCAAAGCAGTAGAGTTAGCCCAGCCTAGGAAAGAGGTCTCCAGGGACAGGTGCCTAGCCTCCAAGGAAGTACCTTCCAACTCAGTTTCTCTCTGCATGGCAGAACCTTCCCCACCCGGACATCACCATGCACCTGCTGAAAGAAGTGCCACCAGGTCTCTGATCACCACTAGAAGTCTTCTGGCATGGTGAACTCCCTGTGGAGTGGAGTTCTCCTCAACTCTCCAGGTAAGGAGGTTTGAGATCACACCTTCCGTATTTCATCCCTCCCAGTTTCTCAGCCACAATTCTCTGTGTTGGGGATGGGAGTGCATTCTTCACTAACGAGTTGATTCTGTTTTTGTTTTTGTTTTTTGAGCTGGAGTCTCAGGTGATCCTTCCACCTCAGCCTTCCAAGTAGCTGGAACCACAGGCATGTGCCACTATGCCTGGCTGATTTTTTTATTTATTGTAGAGATGAGGTCTTGCCATGCTGCTCAGGCTGGTCTCAGACCCCTGAGTTTAGGCAATCCTCTTGCCTCCACATCCCAAAGTGCTGGGATTAGTGATATAAGCCACCGTGCCCAGCTGATTCAGTCTTAAAGAAAGGAGCTGGATCCTGAGCCCCAGCCCTAGGTAGGAGGTGGGGAGGGTACAGAGACCTCCAAGGCCCCCAGGCTCCTGGGTGTGTAGTGGGGTGGTTCTCTGAAGACCTTAGCCATGGTGCAAAAGCCCGGGTAGAGAAGGGACTAAAAATACACACAGTGCCCAGGCCTGAATGCAGGCCCTGCCATCCCTTCCTTGGTGTTTTGCCTGAAGTGCAGGACACTTGGGAAAGGTCTGAGAAAGAGAGCTGTTTTGCCAGGCCTAAACTTGACCTGGAAGTTTACTAGTTTGTTTTCCAGGCAGGGGCACATCCATCCAGAACCTCCCCAAACTGCTGTGCGCATATGCGCAAGTCTGAAAATCCTACCAGTGTGGGCCTTGGTGACCCGCCAGACAGGAGGGCAAGGGGCACCCTGAGAGCTAACTGCACTCTGTGAACTTGAATGAAACCCATTTCGTCCTGCAGAGACTCTGCAGGGCCGTCTTCCCAGGAGTTTCCTCTCCTATCTCCTCCTCTCTTTCTTCTTCCTGACTCCTCTCCTGCCTCTCCTCCCTCTCCCCCCACCCCTGTTCTCCTTTCTCTCCTCTCCCTCCACCCCTTCCTCTCCCTCTCCTCTCCTACTTTACCCCTTGTACCCCCTCTTCCTCCCCTCTCCCTCCTCTCCTTCCTCCTTCTTCCTCTTCCCCTCTCTCTTCTTCCCTCTGCCCCTTCTTCCTCCTCTCCTTCCTCCTGTCCCTCTCCCCCTCTTCCTCTCCTTCCTCCTCCTTACCTCCCTTCCCTTCCGCTCTCCTTCCCTCTTCCCCTTTCCTCTCCCCCTTCTCTTCCCTTCCTCCTCTCCTTCCCCACCCCTCCTCTCCCACCTCCTCTCCTGCGCCCTTTTCACTACCCCACACTCCACCCCCAGCCACCAGGCTTCCTGTGTGAGGAGCAAGATGGGGATTCACCATGGAAAGAAAGGAGGAGTGTGTGAAGCCTAGACCAGCAGCAGCACCAGCCACCTTCACCTTTCCTGGTGGAGGATGGCTGACCACAGCTGACATGGACCTGGCAGACCAAGACTCCAGATCCCCAAATGTCAGATTCTGATGTGGCCAGCCCTGAGCTGCCACCTCAGATGAAGAGGTAGGTACTTAAAGAACAAAGTGGAAACAAAACACAGGTGCCATCTGGAGCTGGGCACCTGTTCTCCAGCACCCATCAGGCTCCTCTGCCCAGAGCTTGAGCTCAGGAGCAGCATGGGTGGGGCCACATTCCCAGACCTGCACTCCACTTGGTTGGCAAATAGGCGACAGGAGGCTCTGCGAGCTGGTCCTACTTACTGAGTGCCACCAGCTGGTTCCACCACTCTGTGCCAGCCCCGGTGCCCCGCCCCCCGTGTGGCCTTCTGAGATGTCCTGCACTTCAGAGAGAAGGAATCAGGCACCCGGCCTGGGCTGTGAGTTACCTTGGGTCATACCACAGGGCTGGGTTTTTGTGTGTGTGTGTGTTGGAATGCGGTGGTATGCTCCCAGTCACCGCAGCCTCAACCTACTGGGGTCTGGCAGTCCTTCCACCTCAGCCTTCCAAGTAGCCGGAACTACAGACACACGCTACCATGCCCAGCTAATTTTTTATTTTTTTACTGTAGAGACCAGGTCTCGCCAAGTTGCCTGGATGGGTCTCCAACCTGTGGGCTCAGGCAATCCACTCGCCTTGGCCTCCCAAAGTGGGATCACAGGCTGAGCCACCGAGCCTTGCCAGGGCTGGGATTCTGATCCGAGTCTGCTGGCTGCAGACCCTTGGTCCTAAGCCTCTGGGCCTTCTGCCTCACGGTCCTCTATGCTTAGCATCAGGAGACAGAGGGCAGCCTCAATGTCTGGACTCAGACCTCATGCTTTGCAGAGACCCAGAGACTGACCTGAGACTGGAGTCTGGCACTGGGGAAAGGAAGCAGCTACTTCTTCAAGGGTCTTTTCTGGAATCTTCTCTCGACTCCATGCAAAGGAGGCAGGGTGTATCTTAGAGAGTTGCCATGGTAACTCAGGCCTACCTGGAGCATCCCAGTCAGGCTGGGCACTTCCCTACACCTGCTGGGCAGAGCCACAGCCCCAGGAATGAGGTCACTTAAAACAGCGGCACAGACTCCGGAGAGAAGTTCCAGGCTCCCCAAACCTCCTCGCGGGCAGTGCTCCAGGAGCGACCCCTTGTCCACATGCTGAGACGTTATTGCATCAGATGGAAAGCATTCTGTCAGGACACATGGTTATTTTTACTCATGTTCAGTTCCGACTTGGTAACACCATAATCCTTTCCTTTTGTGCTGCCTTAACTACTTTGAGCGCAAAGGCTGGATAAGGCTTCAGGTGGCAAGAAATAACGTGCAAGCGCCTTGCGGGCCCATGGAGACAGACCCTGGCCACAAAACCCACAGTGGGGCAGGTGGGCTGTGCAGGTGGACAGAGCATGGACCTGGCAGAGGAGGGGACTGTCTAGTCCAGGGTGGTCCCAGCAGGTACCAGGAGCTGGATGAGGAGGACGGTGGCTCACCTGGTTCAGATGGGCAGTCACAGACACATGCAGATACACGTTCCCTTTTTTTTTTTCCCCAAACAAAGTTTATTAGAGAAAGAAGGGAGAAAAGAAATAGAGACATGCCTGAGTTGTCATGGGCAAAAGAAACCACCCACGTTCATCTTTAACAAGCACTGGGGCCAGGCGCAGTGGCTCATGCCTATAATCCCAGCACTTTGGGAGGTTGAGGTGAGAGGATCGCCTGAGCCCACAGGTTTGAGACCAGCCTGGGCAACTTGGAGAGATCTTATTTCTATGATAAACCAAAAAATTAGCTGGGCATGGGGGCATGTGCCTGTAGTTCCAACTACTTGGAAGGCTGAGGCAGAAAGATCACCTAAGCCCAGCAGGTTGAGGCTGCGGTGACCGTGAGCATGCCATTGCACTCCTGCCTGGGTGACACTCCAACTCAAAAACAAAAAGCAAAAGAACTAAAAAAAAACCCCACTGGAACGAGGAAACCCTGTGGGCCTCGGGAGTCATGCTGGATTCAGGCCATAGGGGTTTTCATACAAGGCATTTACCACATGCCATAGAACCCCCAGAATTCAGTCATTCTATACTGGGTTGAAAGAGAACTTGTACTTTATTCATGTATTTGTTAAACAGCTTTATTGAGATATTATGTGCTATGATATTTGCCCATTTAAAAGTGTACAGTTCAGTGATGTTTAGTGTATTCACAGAGTTGTGTCATCACCATGAATTCCAAAACATTTCCATTGCCCCAAAAGGAAGCCCGTGCCCATCATCAGTCACTCCCCATGTTCCCCTCTCCCAGCCCCAGGTACCCACTCATCTGCTTTTCGTCTCAATGGAGTTGCCTCTTCCGGACGTCTCATGTCAGTGGAATCACATGAGGGACAGCGCTTTGTGGCTGGCTTCCTTCACGTAGCATGTGTTCCTGTGTTTTCAAGGCTCATCCATGTTGTGGCTGTGTCAGCACATCACCGTTTATAGCCAAGTGATGTTCTACTCTGTGATGTTGCGTGTCTGTCGATTTGCCGGCGGGTGAACATTTGGGTGGTTTCTACTTTTTAGCTCTTGCAGATAGTGCTTTGAATGCTAATGTGCAAGTTTTTGTGTGGACATATGTTTTCTTTTTTCCCGTGGACAGTTGCTAGGCCACGCAGTTTAACATTGGGCGAAGCTGCCAGACTGTTACTACAGTAGCCGTCCCACTTCTGGTTCCCACCAGCCACGTGTGACACAGAAGCCTTAATTTTGAAGAAATTGGTTGTGGCGTGGGGAGAGAGTGTTGGTGTCTCTGTAGGACTGTTCCCCCACCCGGGACCAGGCACTGCCCTGCCCAGGTAAGTGCCTCAGAACCAAGTGTCCCCTGCCCCAACAGCAGTTTCCCATGAGCACAAAGGAGTAAGACAGAAAGAGGCTTTGAGGATGGGGAAGGGACTGCGCCCTTTTGGGAAGAGCCACACTGGGCTTGCCATGCCGTGTAGGTGTGTGACAAGAGCAGCCGTCCACCCTGTGGCCCTGGAGCACTGCCCGGCTCGAATACACATTTTAAGAAATATTAGCCGGGCTCGGTGGCTCAGCCTGTAATCCCATGCTTTGGGAAGCTGAGGTGAGTGGATTGCCTGAGCCCGCGGGTTCGAGACCCACCTGGGCAACTTGGCGAGACTTCATCTCTACAATAAATCAAAAATTAGCCGGGCATGGTGGCGCGTGCCTGTGATTGCGGCTACTCAGAAGGCTGAGGCGGAAGGATCGCCGGAGCCCAGCAGGTTGAGGCTGCCGTGGCCAGGAGCGGCCACTGCACTCCAGTCTGGGCGACAGAGTGAGACTCCAACTCAAAAAAAAAAAGAAATAATATCAATGTATTACTTTTCAAAGTTGAATTCTAGTAGCAATGTGTAATTGCAGAAACCAAACATGACTTGTATTTGTCTTTTGTTATCGGTATGTTTTACTACAAATTTTTTTTTGAGTTGGAGTCTTACTCTTTCACCTAGATATTACAATTTTAACACTGTTTTTTTTTTCCCTTTCTTAAAATGTGTACACATTGGCCAAGCTTGGTGGCTCAGCCTGTAATCCCAGCACTTTGGGAGGTTGAGGTGAGTGGATTGCCTGAGCCCTGGCAACTTGGCAAGATCTTGTCTCTACAGTATATCAAAAAATTAGCCAGGTGTGGTAGTGTGCGCCTGTAGTTCCAGTTACTTGGAAGGCTGAGGCAGAAGGATGGCCAGAGACCAGCAGGTTAGCGCTGGGGTGGCCAGTGAGTGTGCCACTGCTCTCCAGCCTGGGTGACTGAGTGAGACTCCAACTAAACAAAAAAATGTGTACACATTATTTTGGCATCTTCTGTGTTTGCTGAGTGAATAAATGAACTCTCCCAACCTTCCTGCCTGTCATCACCAAAGGCCAAGTGAGAGGCTGCTAGCTGGTTTCTGTAGGAAGCAGATGCTGAGTGGAGCCGAGAATGCAAGTGGTTGATGGGAGAGGAACACCTATGAGAGGAACAGTGAGGAAGGCGGATTAGCTGGAGGCGTCCGCCAAGCTAGCAAGGCGCTCAGAGGAAGTGTATCTGATGCAGGAGCCCCGTGATGGGTGGAAGTGGTGAGGTCCTGTACCCCCGCCCGGCTCAGTTACTGACTGGGGCTGCCCCCAAAGACGAAGGCACTACCTCAGCAGAATGAGAGGTGAAACTTTGAGGCTTTCTCAGTGGGCTGCCCCAGACCAGGCCATCAGTCTTGCCAGGGCCTATGGCTGCGGTATGGCCTCTCTCCCCCATGTCAGCCCAGTGTGTCGTGTCATCCCTGGCTGTGCTTCTGGGTGTGCTGTCTGTTGACGGGCCTGGGAGGAGCTGGGCGGCGAGTCCTTTCTGAAGGGAGATCTGAGTGGCACACTTCTGTGTCGTCCATCCCTCATGCCCAGGGCCTCTGTCCTGGGCATGTGCAGGGCAGCTCCCCCTCGCTGTCCCCAGCTCCCTTCCTAAGGTGTTATTCAGAGGAGGGAGGGAGGTTATGAACCTCCATGGCTGCAGCTGGGCTGGGGGCCTCCTGGTGTGCCATCCCCCCAGCCCTCTGCGGTGGCAGCTACAGGTCTGGGTAACCCTCCTGAGACCTGAGCCCTGGTCCCTGTACCTTCCCAGACTTTGGTAGCTGCACTGCCGGTGAACAGATACACTTAGGCACCTAGGAGTGCCCCAACACCCTCCGACTCCACTCCCACAAGCACTCCATCTTTGCAATGTGTGCTGATGGCCTCCCAGCCCCTCTAAGGGCACAGCCCCTCTCCATTGTCAGCCCAGCCCATCATCAGGCAGGTACTGTGCTGTGGCCAGTCTACTTACAGGATTCAGGGACAGCTGCCCCGAGAGGAGCCTGCTGCCTTGGGGTGAGAGAATTCTGCAGTTTTCCCGCTGGGAGGAGGGGCTGGCTCTTGATGGGGGGGGCTACTTCTGCAGTCCACATGGTTCAGGGATGTCTGAGAAGTAAGATGCTGCAGATGCCTTGGGACTGGCCAGTGTCCAGGCCCCACCCCCAATAGGGGGTTACAGGACTCCTGCCAGGGCCCTGACTCTGGCCTCACAGTTGTACCTCCACCGGGTGCTCAGCCATGTTTGAATTCAGCCGCTTGCTATCACATCCGGCCTGAACTTGAACTTGTTCTGCACCCGCCTCCTGCCCAGACAGGCTCCTCACTGGCTCTCACACTCAGGCTTCAATTGTCTGCTAATTGCCCTCCACTGGTCATTATCCAGCTCTAAGTCAGTGCGACTTAGTAAACAGCTCTCCAGTGCCATTATCCTGCCCCACCCCACACACACAGGAGCACCTGAATCCTTTGTAGGTCTGGCTGGCGGCTGGCACCTGTGTCTGCTCATTGGCCCAGGCTGTCCCCGGAGGAACGTTAACACCTGGGCCTGGGCCGGGCTGGCTGTGCACCCAGAACCGGGGAGGGGTCCAGCCTGCAAGCCTGTCTTGCTGCTGCTTGCTGGGAACACTCCAGTGAACTGTCGAGTCCTCTAGGAAGTAGACATTAGGGGCAGCTGATGGCTTCTTGAGAAGTCATGCCTTTGAGAGGAGGAAGGGAAGCTAGACTGGGCAGGGCACCCTGACCACGATGTGGCCCTGGCCCGGTGCCAGCCAGCCCAGCGGAGGGCTCTGAAGCAGTCTGCCTGCCTGAGAGGTCCTGCCTCGGCAGAAGTAGCTGCTGCCCCGTCTTGTCAGCAGTGACTAGGGTCACCTGAAAAGGCCGCGACCTGGCTTGCCACTGGCAGCTGGAGCGTGCCTGCACACTGGCACTGGGCAATAGTTTGTTCTCAGAGGGGGGTCTGAGCAGGTGTCTCTGCACTTGTCACGGAGAGGGCATCAGCACCTTGTGTCACCTGTCCTCCTGGGCAAGCCTTCCTCATGGGTGCCCTTTCATGAGGAGTCTCAGGCTTGCTTTGGGAGGTCACTACAGTTCGTGCCTTCTTTGAAACTGGGCCCACCCTGGGCTCCCATGGGCTGTGTTTGGGCTGCCCAGACAACTTTTTGGACCCCTCTGATTGGGCGGGACGGTAACCTGGTGAGGGAAGCACCCCCTAAGTGGGGCCCACACATTCTTTCCTGGATCTGGGGCCCTGGGGACTGAGGCCAATGATGGTGGCCCTTTCACAGGAAGAGTGCATGGGGCTGGGCTGGGATCAGGCCTCGGCATGTACCTCTTATGGTGCTGTGGCGGATCCGGGAGAAGTGGAGAGAGGCAGGCAGTGGTGGTAGGGCACCCACCCAGGGCAGCTCCAGGGGACACAGAGGGGCATTTCTGATGCCAGTTCCCAAGAGCCCAGCTGGTATGCAACTCTTGACCTTGGGTAGTCTTCCAGTGTCACGTCAGGTCCCCATGACACATCCCCCTCTGGAAGCTGGCATGAGGGGCTACCTGTTCTGGGGACCTGTGTGCCCCAGACCTCATGCATCTATGGCAGGAAGATTTCAGGTTTACTATCCTTGTCATCCCAGCCCCAGGAATGCAGCTGTGGCCTGTTCCTCTGGCAAACTTCAGTCTCCCAGAGATTCACTGTCTGGGAGGCTGGGGGAGGGGCAGAATTCCTCCTCCACTCCCAGCATGGACGACTCACAGTGATTGACTGGAGGTGGTCATGTGACCCTGGCCTGGCCAATGGAAGGGTGTCCTGGGACTTTCACTGCTCTGCTGGGGTGGAGTTTCCCTCTTGCCCAGGGGCAGAGCTGGCAGATGGAAACCTGGAGCTGCGGGAGGATGGGGGAAAGTGCCCTGAAATGGACAGAGACAGACCTCCAGAGACCATTTGGATGCTAAGTCCAGCCATGCCTTTGCTGTGTTCTTACATGAGTCAATAAAGAGCCTCTTTATTTGCTTAAACTTATTAGGTTGGATTCTGCCCCTTGTTGCTGGCTGAAGAGGCTCATGAGATACCCTCTACAGCCCCTGCCAAGCCAGAGCCAGGGGACTTATCTCCAAGGACCCTGCTCAGCTCCTAGGACAGGCCGATGGATGCACCCCAGGTCCCTGGGCTTGGAGGCACCACCCCAGGGCTAATCCCTCCTCACACCCAGGTGCACCTCCAGCCTCGGACTCTGCTGGGACAGAAAACTCTCCACCTGCCGAGCATGCCTATTCACCAGACACCGCTATTGGGACTCCAGCTACCAGGAAGTAACAGCCAGGTTACACATGGCCCTGCCCTCCTGGAGCCTGAGGGGAGGGATCCCCACCCCTTACCTCCACCCACAGGTAAACAGCACCCCTTCAAGACCAATGTCCTGCCTTGACGTATTAAAAGGTGACTTTACTGATATTTTATTTTTTTATTTTTTGAGTTGGAGTCTCACTCTGTTGCCCAGACTGGAGTGAAGTGGCTGCTCCCGGCCACCGCAGCCTCGACCTGCTGGGCTCCGGTGATCCTTCCGCCTCAGCCTTCAAAGTAGCCGGAATTACAGGCATGCGCTACCACGCCTGGCTGATTTTTTGATTCATTGGTAGAGATGAGGTCTTGCTGCCCAGGCGGGTCTCGAACCCGCGGGCTCAAGCAATCCACTCACCTCAGCCTCCCAAAGGCGCGGGATTACAGGCTGAGCCATTGAGCCCAGCTTTTTACTGATATTTAACTCATATGCCCTCCATTCATCCAAAGTGTACACTTTCGTGGTTTGTGGTATAGTCACAGTTTTGCACAACCAATTTCAGAACAGTTTCCCCCTCCCGCCAAGAGAAAGCCCATGTTCGCGAGCAGTCCCTTTTTCCCTTCGTGTTCTTCCAACCTAGAACCGGCACCCATGAAGGTGCCAACTGTCTCTGAGACTGCTCCCTCTAGACCTTTCGCGTGAACAGAATCCCATGTGATGTCTTTTTTTGTGTCTGACTTATTTCTCTCACTGTGTTTCAGGTTTATCCATGTCGAAAATGTATCTGAAGCTCATTCCTTTTTATTGCTGAATAGCATTCCATTGTGTGGCTATATTGTATTTTACTTATCCATACACAAGTTCATGGACATTTGGGTTGTATCCATTTTTAGCCATTAAGAATAATGCTGAGCCAGGTACAGTAGCTCATGCATGTAATCCCATCACATTGGGAGGCTGAAGTGAGAGGATTGCTTCAGCCCATGAGTTTGAGGCTGCAGTGAGCTGTGATCACAGCCCTGCACTCCAAACCTGGGAAACAGAGAAAGATCGTGTTTCAAAAAAGGAGAAGGAAGGAGGAGGCTGCAGGAGAAGGAGGAGGAGGAGCGGAGAAGGAAGGGGAGGAGAAAGGTGACTGCTGGGAACACAGGCAGCCAGGTCTACACATAGACTGTTTTCCTTCCTTGTGGGTGTGCACCTAGGAGTCGAATTGCTGGTCTTACAGTGACTCTGCTGGTCTTACAGTGACTCTGCTGAACCTTTTGAGGCACTATCAACTGGTTTTCCAAAGTGCCTTCTGTGTTTTCAACTCCTACCCGCAGGGTATGAGGATTCCAGGTTTTCCATGTCCTTGCCGACACTTGTTCTTTTCCGTCTTTTGAGTACAGCCATCTCAGTGGGTGTGAAGTGGTGTGTCACTGAGGTTTTGATTTGTGTTTCTCCAGTGACCAGTGGTGTTGAGCACCCTTCACATACTTTTTGGTCATTTGTGTATCTCTTTTATAGTAATATCTGTGCAGAGCCTTTGACCACTTATAAATTGGGTTAATTGTGTTTTTAACTATTGAGTTATAAGCATTTTTTATACATTGTAGATAGAAGTCCCTTATAAGATATATGATTTACACATATTTTCTCCACTTCTGTGGGTTGTGTTTTCACTGTCTTGATGTTGTCTTTTGAAGCACAATGGCTTGTAATTTTGATGAAGTCCTATTTATCATTTTTTTTCTTCTTGTATTGCTTGGGCTTTTGTTGTCATATCTAAAAAAAACAGTGTCTAATCCAAGGTCTACACCTATTCTAAGAGATTTGCAGTTTTTGCTTAGATCTTTTATCCGTTTTTAGTACATTTTGCATATAGTGTGAGGTAGGGACCCATCTTCACTCTTCTGCGTGTGAATAGCCAGTTGTCTCAGCACCACTTGTTGAAAAGACCGTCCTTTTTCCATGGAATGTTCTTGGCACTCTTGTCAAAAGTCAGCTGCCTACCAATGTGAGAGTTTCTTTTCTTTTCTTTTTTGAATAGGAGTCTCACTCTGTTGCCCAAGCTGTAGTGCAGTGGCACACTCACTGTCCACAGTCTCAACTTGTTGGGCTCAGGCGATCCTTCCACCTCAGCCTTCCAAGTAGCAGGAACTACAGGCATGCACCACCATGCCCAACTAATTTTTATTGATTTATTATGGAGACAAGGTCTCACCATGTTCCCCTGCCTGGTCTTGAACCAATGGGCTCAGGCAATCCTCTCACTTCAGCCTCCCAAAGTGCTGGGATCACAGGTGTGAGCCACTACACCCAGCTATGTGAGAGCTTCTTTGGGGGTTCTCTGTTCTATTTCATTGATCTATATATTTATCCTTATCCCAGCACCATACTGTCTTGAT
Source organism: Cephalopachus bancanus (assembly GCA_027257055.1). Lineage (NCBI taxonomy): Eukaryota > Metazoa > Chordata > Mammalia > Primates > Tarsiidae > Cephalopachus > Cephalopachus bancanus. Next base: position 4,684,628 of record JAPVLO010000007.1, read on the forward strand.
TATTATAGCTTTGTTAGTAAGTCTTGATATTGGAAAGTATGAGCTCTCTAATTTGTTCATTTTTAAGATTGCTTAGACTAGTCTGAGTTTCTTGACTTTCCATATGTATTTAAGGATCAGTTTGCCAATTTCTGCAAAGAAGTTAGCTGAGAGTTTGATAGGGATTGCATTGAATCTAATATACCAGTGGCATCAGGGAAATACAAATACAAATCAATTTGGGAAGTATTGTCATCTTAAAAATATTCAGTCTTCCAATCCATGATCATTGGATGCATTTCCATTTATTTAAGTCTTTTTAAATTTCTTTCAACAATGTTTTGTAATTTTCAGAAGATATGTTTTGCACTTCTTTTAAGTTTACTCCTAAGTGTTAAATGGAATTGTTTTCCTAATTTCAATTTTGGTTTTTTCATTGCTGCTGTATAGAAGGACAGTTGATTTTCATATATGATTTTGTATTCTGTAGACTTGCTGAAATTGCTTATTAGTTCTAATAGTTTTTTTTTTTTTTTTTTTTTTTTTGAGTTGGAGTCTCACTCTGTCACCCAGACTGGAGTGCAGTGGCTGCTCCCGGCCACCGCAGCCTCGACCTGCTGGGCTCCGGCGATCCTTCCACTTCAGCCTTCCAAGTAGCTGGAATTACAGGCATGCGCTACCACACCCGGCTAATTTTTTGATTTATTGTAGAGATGAGGTCTCACCAAGTTGCCCGGGCGGGTCTCAAACCCGCGGGCTCAGGCAATCCATTCACCGCAGCCTCCCAAGGCGCAGGATTACAGGCTGAGCAACCAAGCCTGGCTCCTCTAATAGTTTCGAAGTGTCTTCCTTAAGATTTTCTATGTACAAGATCATGTCATTTGTAAATAGAGATGGTTTTACTTCTTCTTTTTCAACATAGGTGCCTTTATTTGGTCTTCTTGCCTGATTGCTAGCTGCTTCTCTTTTTATTATATAAATGAGACTCAGAGAAGAAAAGTGACTTTTTGGGTTACGTAGTTGGAGACTGGCAGTTGGGACTGAAGCTTCACTGCGCAGAGGTGATCGCTCCCTCCCTGGCCCTTCCCTCCCCACCCAGGTCATGCTTCTTGCTCATGGTGCCCGCTCTGGAGTCTTGGCGCTCATCATGCCAGCAAGTCAAAGGCCTGATGTGGTCACAGGAGTGGGGAGAACCCAGGGTGCTCTGGTATGTCCAGGAAAGCCTGTAGGGATCTCATTGCTCCCAGCTAGACTCAGATTCCTGCTCTCAATAGCCTCCCACTGGAGGAGGCTGGCCCTAACTTGTCAGCATATGGCAGGCTAGGTCCTCAGCAGCTGTTGGCAAAACCAGCTGCCTCCTCAGATGCCACACTGCAAGATGAAACTCTGGAGTGCTGATTACTTCTGTGTCTGAGGTAGTGGGTTGTCTCTCCTGGAAGCCAAATCAGGGTAAGAAGCTGACACAACCCTGACCCCAGGCAGGCAGAGGTCAGCAGATGCATGGGGACAGCCTGATGCACTCTCCCCTCAGGGCAGTCAGATGGCAGTGGAGTCCAGCCCAGCACCCCCTGCCTTTTCACAGCCCCTTTTCTGGGACCCTACAGATACCCCTAACCCTGGGAGGCACACAGTGAGGGACATCCGGCTGCATGGAGCATCCAGTCCAGAGAGGGAAGGAGAGGTAAACCAGATGGCCACCTGAGTAACTAGTGACAGAGGGTCAAACAAGAACAGAGAAGACAAGAAGAGGATACACAAGCCCTGACTCTGGCATAGGGGACCCTAAAGAAGTGATGGCTGAGCCCTGAGGTGAAGGATGAATGTGGAAATGAACCGGGCAGTGACTGGAAACTGCATGTGCAAAGGCCCCATGACAGAAAGGCAGATGGCACCCTTGGGGACCTGAAAGAGGCCAGATGGCTAGAGAAGTGAATGTGGAGTAGAGTGAGGTGAGGCTGGAGGGGCTGAGGTAGAGGAGTGGAGGCACAGGCGTGGGTGGGCTGAGAGGCTGGCCAAGGTCACTGGGAGCTTCCATGGACTTGAGTGAGGCCACTTATATCTGAAGACCAGGTAATGACAGTGTATATAAGATGTGTCCCAGAGCCAGGCCCAGTTCTTGAGAAGGGCTCAAACAGAACACTGCATTACCTGGATGATGAGCACATCACAAACGCCACAGAGGTACACGCAGTTGACTCACTACTGTGGTCATGAGCCTGTGGTTCAAAGACAGAATATAGCCCCTAGAAGTATTTGTAAGCTATCACAAAGAATTAAACACAAAGAATTTAAATAATAATATAAGGTTATTTGTAATTATGATCTGAAAGTTTGTAGACGAGTTCTTTGAGAACAGAAAGAAAAATAATGTGAGAGGGAAGTGTGAACAAAGACATTTGGGGTGTGAAATACAACCTAGGCTGGGTGCAGTGGCTCAAACCTGTAATCCCAGCACTTTGGGAGGCCAAGGTAAGAGAATTGCCTGAGCCCACGGGTTTGAGAACAGCCTGGGCAATTTGGCGAGACCTCATCTCTATAATAAATCAAAAAATTAGCGGGGCATGGTAGCACGTGCCTGTAGTTCCGGCTACTTGGAAGACTGAGGCAGAAGGATTGCCTGAGCCTAGGAGGTCGACACTGGGATAGCTGTGGGCATGCCACTGTACTCCAGCCTGGGCAATAGAGTGAAACTCGAACTCAAAAAAAAAAGAAATACGACCTAGTCCTAGGAAGTAGAGTTGAACTAATGCTTATCCATCTACCCATCCATCCTTTCACTCATCTATCCATTGCTTCCACCCATGCAGCTATCCAGCTGTCCATGAATTCATTCATCCATCCATTCACCCACCTACTGTCCATTTATTCACCTATTTGCCCATTTATCCATTCATTCATCCAGTTATCCATCCATCCACCCAGTCATTCAACCATCCATCCATCCAGTCATTCATTCATCCTCTACACATACATCCTTCTACCCATCCATCCAATCATTCATCTATCTATCCATCCTTTTATTTATCCACCCATCTACCCACCATCTACTCATCTACCCATCCATCTGCCCATCCATCCACCCAGTCATTCATCTATCCATCCATTCATTAAGTCATTCTTTCATCCACCTATCCATCCATCCATCATTCATCCATCCTTTATCCACCCATCTACCTGCCATCTACTCATCTACCCATCTGTCTGTCCAGCCATCCATCCAGCCATCCATCCATCTATCCATTCGTCATCCATCCATCCATCCATTATTCATTCATCCATCTACCCAGCATCCATGCATCCATCCATCTGTCCTTTCATTTTATTTATTTATTTTTAAACATTATTATTATTTTTGAGTTGGAGTCTCACTCTGTTGCCTAGGCTGGAGTGCAGTGGCATGCTTACAGCCACCCTAATGTTGACCTGCTGGGCTCATGCAATCCTTCTGCCTCAGCCTTCCAAGTAGCCAGAACTACAGGCGTGCGCTACCATGCCCAGCTAATTTTTGGATTTATTGTAGAGATGAGGTCTTGCCAAGTTTTCCAAGCTGTTCTCAAACCTGTGGGCTCAGGCAATCCCCTCACCTTGGCCTCCCAAAGTGCTGGGATTACAGACTTGAGTCACTGCGCCCAGCCTCTTTTCATTTATTTATCCATGTACCCCACCCACCTTCCATCTATTTCTTTCTTTCTTTCTTTTTTTTGAGTTGGAGTCTCACTCTGTCGCTCGGACTGGAGTGCAGTGGCCACTTCCGGCCACCACTGCCTCGACCTGCTGGGCTCTGGCGATCCTTCCGCCTCAGCCTTCCAAGTAGCCGGAATTACAGGCATGCGTTACCACGTCCGGCTGATTTTTTGATTTATTGTAGAGATGAGGTCTTGTTGCCCAGGTGGGTCTCGAACTCGCGGGCTCAGGCAATCCACTCACCTCAGCCTCCCAAGGGCGCGGGATTACAGGCTGAGCCACCGAGCCCGGCCCATCTATTTATTTATTTATTTATTTTTGTTTTGTTTTGTTTTTTTGAGTTGGAGTCTCACTCTGTCGCCCAGACTGGAGCGCAATGGCTGCTCCCAGCCACCGCAGCCTCGACCTGCTGGGCTCCGGTGATCCTTCCGCCTCAGCCTTCCAAGCAGCCAGAATTACAGGCATGTGCTACCACGCCCGGCTGATTTTTTTTTTATTTATTTATTGTAGAGATGAGGTCTCGCTGCCCAGGCGGGTCTCGAACCCACAGGCTCAGGCAATCCACTCACCTCAGCCTCCCAAAGGCGCGGGATTACAGGCTGAGCCACCGAGCCCGGCTATTTATTTCTATTATTCATCCATGTATTCATTGTTCAGTGGTGTTGGGGACACAATAGTGAGCAAAAGATGACAGGGCTCTCCTCATGGAGCCCACCAGTTTTGGCGGAGACCCACAGCCAGCATCAGCCACCAGCTGTGGAGTGACTGAGCTTCCCAAAGATTCCAGTCCCATACTTCATTCTCCTGGATGAGCCCTGGATGTCAGGAGCAGGCAGGCTGGCTCATTGCACCTGCATGAATTCCTGCCCACAGAACCCAGTGGTTCCCTCCCCTGTGTGTGGGGATGATTTATTATACAACCACGTAGCTGGACCTGACACTCACTAATGAGTCCAGAGGACCATGGGTCCCAGAGAACCCTTGATATACCCTCCTGCTAGCCCAGCTCTCACAGGCCACCTGCAGGCACAGACCGGCCCCCACCCTACCTGTGTACCCTCCTCTCTGCCATCTAGGGCCTTGCTTAGCCCGTGTCCTGCCTGGAAGACCAGCCCCTCCTCTCTCCCTGAGAGAAATCCACCTCTTCCAGGAAGCCCTCCCTGGTTGGCATCCACAGTGACTGTGTTTCTCAGAAACGCTGAGAGAGTTCTCTGGTTGAAGAAAGCAGTGTTTTCCCCCTACACATGCACTGGATGATTTCACTGTGTTGACTGGCTTTGGTTTTGTTCCAACGTGGTTTGGCTCCTTTAGGTTGTAAAAAGTGGAGCCTGAGTATGTGAAAACATCGCTCTGGGTTACTTCTGTGCCAGCTGAGGCCAAATCCTCACTGGCAGCCTTCTGCCTCTCATGCGTCCTTCCTTTTTCCCTCCCCACCTGCCTCCGCCCCCCCATCCTTCCTCTCTCCTGCCTCCACCCCCCTTCCTGCCTCCACCCCTCCCCTTCCTGCCTCCACCCCTCCTCCTGCCTTTCTCCTGCCTCTACCCCTCACTTTGCACCTCCCCCTCCTCTCCCCTTTCCCCTCCCTCCTCCATATCCCACCTTCCCATGCCTCCCACCCTCCATCTGTCCTGTTCCTTCTTATGGCTCCTCCCTCTCCGTGTCTCCCCTCTGCAGAGTCATCCCCAATTGTCCACACAGAGCTTGTGATTTTGCTCACTCTAAAACCCCTCCCCATCCCCACCCCAGCTCATGACTGCTGCTGCTCTGTCCCCCTTTTCAGCAGACTCCTGGACGGTAACTGCTATCTGTTTTTACTTGGTGGCCAGCAGGCTTCTGCAGACACTGCTGTGGTCAAGGTCGCCAGTGACCTCCAGAAGATTAAGCCCCTTAAGCTGTCCTCTGTGGAGGGGGACAGGCCCGCAGTCCCCTCCTCCCGCGTCTCCCCAACCTCCCTGGTTTCCTCTGCCTGCAGCCACTTCCAGGTCTCCCTTGGGTTCCTCCCAGGATCTCAGTGCCCAGGCCCTGGCCCTGTGGGGTCTCATCGTGTGGGGGCTTCCCCTGTGGACTCTGCCTCTCACGGTTCTTGGGCTGCAGGCTCCTACCAACCTGGGGTCCAGGCAGGCACAAAGGAGGGTGTCGCAATGGTGGGAATCCCGGCCTGTCTCCACAGACTCCATGGTCCAACTGCTGAGCCTGGGAGCTCCCCATGACCTCCTTTCTCTCACACTCCTGCCTAGAACCTGATGCCTCAACTTTTCAAATAACATTTTTTAAGAGACAGGTGTCTCACTCTGTCGTCCAGACTGGAGTGCAGTTGCACAATCACAGCTCACTGCAGCCTTGACCTCCTGGGCTCAAGTGATCTTCCCGCCTCAGCCTCCTGAGTAGCTGGGACTACAAGCGTGTACCATAAGGTCCAGCCCTTGACTTTCAATATATATCCAGAATCCAAAATTATCTAACCTGCACCAAACCCAGCTGGCTGAGCTGTGGTCACCTTTGCTTACTGGACAAGCCTCCATCTAGCATCTCCTCTGCCCCTTCCTGGTGCAGGGCCGGGAGTTCCCTTCAAGAGCACAGAGAGGCCAGCCACCGACTGCCCATCTGTCCCCTTTTTGCCCTCCCTTGCCATGGGGGTCTCCATGCCGTCCCCTGAGCTCAGCTAGCTCCTGCCTCTGTATCTCTTCACTTGCTATTCCTGCTGATAGGACACTTCCTCCAGACCCCACGTGGCTTGGCCCAGATTTAAAAAAAAAAAAGTTTTTAAATGATTTTTTTTTTCGTTTTTTAGAGACAAGGTCTCACTATGTTGCCCAGGCTGGTCTCAAACTCCCAGGCTCAAGCAATCTTCCTGCCTCAGCCTCCCAAAATGCTGGGGTTACAGGCATGAGCCATAGCACCCAGCTAAAAGTAAAGTTTTATTTTACAGTTAAGTACATTGAAATCAGTAAAACTAGCCGGGCTCGGTGGCTCAGCCTGTAATCCCGCGCCTTTGGGAGGCTGAGGTGAGTGGATTGCCTGAGCCCGTGGGTTCGAGACCCGCCTGGGCAGCGAGACCTCATCTCTACAATAAAGCAACAAATCAGCTGGGCGTGGTAGCGCATGCCTGTAATTCCGGCTACTGGGAAGACTGAGGCGGAAGGATTGCCGGAGCCCAGCAGGTCGAGGCTGCGGTGGCCGGGAGCGGCCACTGCACTCCAGTCTGGGCGACAGACTGAGACCCCAACTCAAAAAAAAAAAAAAAGAAAGAAATCAGTACAACTAAGTGGCCAAGAAGACATGGCTTTAAGTGGGCAACACTGCTCTGTGAGAGCTCAGGTCTGGATCTGGATTTTTTTTTTTTTTTTGAGTTGGAGTCTCACTCTGTCGTCCAGACTGGAGTGCAGCAGCCGCTCCCGGCCACCGCAGCCTCGACCTGCTGGGCTCTGGCGATCCTTCCGCCTCAGCCTTCCAAGTAGCTGGAATTACAGGCATGCGCTACCATACCCAGCTGAGTTTTTGATTTATTGTAGAATTGAGATCTCGCTGCCCAGGCGGGTCTGGAACCCGCGTGGAGCTGGATTTTAGGAGGAGCTCGAAGTCAGAATCTTATAAGCAATGCCCTGATTTTATTTGTTGGCAACTCGTACAGCTGTCCTGCCCAGGATCCCTCTCAAGGTGGGGAGGAGGCAAGGATGCTCTATGCCTGGTACCCCCCACCTGCTCCAGCTTCCAGCTCCTGGCCGGACGTGCACTTTTTCTGCTTTTCTTTGGCAGGTGGACATTCAGGGCACTCTTGTGCTGTTGCCAGCTCCCTGTCGCTCTGTGGTGGGGGTGGGGGTGGGGGGGTGGTCCTGGCATGTCAGAGACAGCAGTGGCCGAGGTTCCCCTCTAAGAATGCATGGAAGACAAGTCCACGTGCCAGTGAGCAGCCTCTGGTCTGACCCAGCGTGGGGAGCACTTGACTCTTCCAGACCTGCTGGGAGGGCCGCAGAGGGCACCGCGATATCTCTTGTCTGTGGGCAGCTCCTCTCCTGCTCAGCTGGAGGACGGTGGCTGGGAGGCACCAACGGGTCGGGACAGGGAGGTCGGGAATTCCAGGACCCCAGAGAGGCTCTGACCAGAAGACCAGGCCTCTCTGAAGGTGGATACGAGTGAGGTAGAAGCTTCTGACCCTGCCAGGAGATGGCTTGCACAGGCAGGCAAAAGACAGTGGGTCTGAGGTCTGCGCTTAAGAGTTAGGGCTTGGAGGCCCTGGCTGGGAGCAGGGGGAGTTGCAGCTGGTTTCTAGGGTGAGGCATTCAAGAGGCAAGAGATCAGGTCACAGCCACACCCTGAACGGTAACCTAGCCCTTTACCCTGCTCACCCCCCAGGCAGGAGACGGGGCTGCTGTGGACTTGGACTGACCTCCCGGCAGCTCTGGCCCCGAGCTCGGACCCTGCTGCTTGACTGCACAAGTCCAGCCTCAACCAGCCCCTATGCCCTACCTGCATTGCCTCACCTCAGCCCTTCTGAGCATCTCAGGAAGATGGGTGGACCTCAGGGGTTACTAGACTTGAGAAAAAAACAGATCCTCCACCCATCAGGACACAGGGGCTTGAAGGAAAGGGAATAACAGGAGGAGCAAAAATTTAGAAAAACCCTACTGCTGATATCCTAGGAGAGAGAAGAGAAAATATATCTGTGACCCAAGAACAGGATGTTATAAAAAAGGAATAATCAGAATAAGAAAGGTGTGGTGGCTCAAGCCTGTAATCCCAGCACTTTGGGAGGCTGAGGCGAGAGGATTGCCTGAGCTCAGGGGTTTGAGACCAGCGTGGGCAACTTGGTGAGACATTGTCTGTGCAATAAATCCAAAAATAAGCCGAATGTGGTAGCGTACGCCTGTAGTTCCAGCTACTTGGAAGCCTGAGGCAGAAGGATTTTCTGAATTCAGCAGGCCGAGGCTGCGGTGACTGTGAATATGCCACTTACACTCCAGTGTGGGTGACAGAGTGAGACACCAACTCAAAAAAAGAAAAGAAAGAGGTCTTGGAAATAAAAAAATATATAGCGGAAGTGAAAATTTCAATCAAAGATAAACTTCTCATAAGGCAGAAAAACGAAATGAAAAAGAGGAAAGAATATAAACTTATACGATTGGTCTGGGCAGTCTAACATGCAATTAATACATGTTCCAGAGGCCAGGTTCAGTGACTCATGCCTGTAATGAACCACTTTGACACTTTGGGAGGTTGAGGCAGGAAGATTTATTGAGTCCAGGAGTTTGAGACCAGCCTGGGCAACATAGGGAGATCCTGTTCTTTTTTTTTTTTTTTAGTTGGAGTCTTACTCTGTTGCTCAGACTGGAGTGCAGTGGCATGCTCCCGGCCACCGCAGCCTCTACCTGTTGGACTCTGGAGATCCTTCTTCCGCCTCAGCCTTCCAAGTAGCCAGAACCACAGGCATGTGCTACCACGCCTGACTGAGTTTTGATTTATTGTAGAGACGAGGTCTCGCCAAGTTGCCTGGGTGGGTCTCGAACCCGCGAGCTCAGGTAACCCACTCACCTTGGCCTCTTAAAGTGCTGGGATTACAGGCTGAGTCACCAAGCCCAGTCGGGAGACCCCATTCTCACAAAAAATAAAAAAATTAGCCAGGTGTGGTGGCATGTGCCTGTAGGGTCAGCTTCTTGGGAGGCTAAGGTTGAAGGATTGCTTGAACCCAAGAGTTAGAGACTGCGATGAGCTATGATTGTGCCACTGCACTCCAGTCTGGGCAACAGAATGAGACACCGACTCAAAAAAAAAAAGTTCCAGAAAAAGAAATTAGAACAGAGAACATCAAGCAGATACATTACCAGAAAATGTCCTAAAAGGAGGATGACAGAAGGAAGCTCCAGCCCAGGTGCATTGTTGGGGCATTTCCAAAAACAGGACATGAAGAGCTTCAGCATCTGGATGGCAGGGAGGTCCCAAGGTGGCCACAATGTCTGCAGTGGACACGATGGATGCAGTGGACACAGTTGCCACAGGCAACACAGGGGATGCAGTAGCCATAGTGGCTGCAGGGGACACTGGATGCAGTGGACACAGTGGATGCAGGGGACACAGTGGCCGCAGTGAACAGCGGGCACAGCCTCTGTGGTCCTGAGGGAGCTGCTTTTCATGGCAGAATCCAAGAGGGTCCCCAGGGCGGGCCCTGAGCCCTGTGAAGCTTGTTCTCAGGAAACTGATGAGGATGTGCAGGAAGGGGCAGGGAGGGAGCTCGGGCCCAGGCTCACCTCAGGATGAGACCCCACAAGAGGGTGGGAGTCAGATGCTCATGGACAGCTGTCTAGGTGGGCGCCAGGGCCAGGGTGCTCATGGGAGGCCCAGGGCTGAGGCTGAGGCGAGGGCCATCTGGCTCCCCATGGGGAAGGTGGCCAGGGGGCTCTCCAGAGTCTCTGGGAAGGTTCAGGCATGGAAAAAAAGTCAAGCCCAGGGGAACTTCACCACAAGAATAGCTCACACTGGAGGAGGGAGGGTGCGCTCCTTGGGCTGCCACTGGGGGAGCCAGCCTCCCCAGGTGGGTAAGCAGGGGAAACTGGGTGGAGAGAAACAGGAGAATGGGGTGTCCTGGGGGGTGGTGGGAGAAGGCAGCAGGACTGTGCTTTCTTCCAACTCTTACTTATGCCACTTTATTATTATTTTTTATCTATTTATTTATTTTTCAGTTAGAGTCTCACTCTGTCACCCAGGCTAGAGTGCAGTGGTACACTCACAACCACCTCAGCATCCACCCGCTGGGCTCAGGTGATCCTTCCGCCTCAGCCTTCCACGTAGCTGGAACTACAGGCTAATTTTTTGATTTATTGTTGAGACAAGGTTTCACCAAGTTGCCCAGGCTGGTCTCAAACCCCTGGGCTCAGGCAATCTTCTTGCCTCGACCTCCCAAAGTTCTGGGATTACAGGCTTGAGCCACCGTACCTGGCCTTTATTATTATTATTTATTTACTTATTTATTGAGTCAGAGTCTCACTCTGTTGCCCAGGCTGGAATGCAGTGGTATGATCATTGCTCATCACAGTCCCAGCCTCCTGGGCTCAAGTGATCCTCCCGCCTCAGCCTCCTGAGTAGCTGGGACTATAGGCACACACCCTAAAGGATGAGAGGTCCGTCCTGGAGAAGCCACTGGTTCCAACAAGTCCTGTTGGAACCACCACGCCTGGCTAATTTTTGTATTTTGTAGTAGAGACGGAGATCTCACTATGTTGCCCAGGCTGGTCTTAAACTCCTGGTCTCCAGGGATCCTCCTGCCTTGGCCTCTTGCCATGCCTGGCCTATATGACTTTGAATCAAATGGAAATGCTGCACAAAACCAACACTGGGTACCAGGTTCACTACCAGGGGCGGAGAGGTCTTGCTAGAAGCCTAGACCTCACCTGCATACAATTCCTTCCTTCCTTCCTTCCTTCCTTCCTTCCTTCCTTCCTTCCTTCCTTCCTTCCTTCCTTCCTTCCTTCCTTCCAAGTCGGGGTCTCACTCTATCGCCCAGGCTGGAGTGCTGTAGCACACTCATGGCCACCGCAGCCTCTACCTGCTGGACTCAGGTGATCCTTCCACCTCTGCCTTCCAAGTAGCTGGAACCACAGGCACATGCCGCCACGCCCAACTAATTTTTTGATTTTTTGTATAGATGAGGTCTCGCCAAGTTGCCCAGGCTGATCTCGAACCCCTGGACTCTGGTAATCTCTCACCTCTACCTCCTAAAATGCTGGGATTACAAGTGTGAGCCCACTGCATCTGGCGTTTGCACACAATTTCTTATGTGGTAAATCCTCACACAGACCCTGCAACTCTAAAACAAAGGTTAAAACAGTACAGATGCCCTTTTAAGAGCATATGCTCCGTGCTCCCTTGGGGACAGTGACTGGGGTCAGTTTCTGAGTCTAAGGGAGGGGGAGTGCTGATGGGAGGTGGGTCCAGGGGTGTCCAGGGGAGGGTGGCTGGTCCCACAGCAGGAGGTAGTAAGGACAGACCTGAGAGAAGCTGTCACAGCTGTGGCACTGACTACGCAAGTCATCCAGTCACTGATTCATTTGTTGATTGCTTGACTGGTCGAGTCCCCTGTTATGGATTTATGGACCCTACAGACACACACTGAATGCCAGTGGACATGCAGTCCCTGGGTTTCATGGTTGCTGCCCCCCCCAGAGCTCCCCACCTGGCTGTACCTTGGACTCACCTAGGAGCTTAGAGACCAACTTCAGGTGTCTGGTTTTATTGGCGGGTGGGGCTTGGGGTTTTCCAAGCTTGCAGACTGCTCCTGGGTGTGAGCACTGGTCTAGGGAGAGCCAGGGGCTGGGGCCGGGGACCAATGAGGGTCTAGGAAGAAGGAGGGGTGGAGGGGGGCTGAGAGCGTTATGAGAGAAGGGACTGCCTCTGACTGCCAGTATGAGGATGGAGCCTCGAAGGTCTGAACAGGGGATGTGGAGGGACAGGCCCAGGGAGGGCTGTCAGGAGCCCCACATGGAATGGCTGGGCTGGGGAGGGACTGGGAGGCTGCAGGGGACCCTAGAGAGGGCAGGGAGTAGCCTGGGTACAACTGCCAAGCCCATGCGATAGCACCATGTGACCCTGCCAGGGAGGCAGCAGGTGCTGCCGGACGGGCCTGAGGCAGGGCCTGCCAGGATGGGGTTGGAGGGTCCTGATGAGGAACATGCCCCTGGGATGTCCTTCATGGTGACCTGTTGGGTGTCCTCTCTGTCTGGGATGCCAGCTCCTGGAGGGCGGGGGTGACCTAGGAAGGGTCATCACAGCTAGTGGGCAATGGAGTTGGGTCCTGCCCCAGAGCGGCTGCCTCCACCCTAAAGGATGAGAGGTTCATCCTGGAGAAGCCACTGGTTCCAACAAGTCCTGTATGCAGCAGAACAAACCCACCCGACCCAGTTATGTTCTATTTTTAAATTCTCAGCTGAAGGGACTCTTCACCATTCCTTCCCGCTCTCCCTGGAAGACCAGGGTTTGTGCATGTTTTCAAGAGGAAAATGTACTGAAACAAAAGACGTGTCTTGTCCCAAATTTCCTTTCCCACGAATCAGCTGGGAGGAGGCTCAGGCCAGGTGCCGGCTCATTTCTGGGGCGGACAGGACTTGCCAACCGTGACTAGGGCGGCTTCAGGCAGACCACGCCCCTACCGCCACCCCAAGTCCAGGCCATCTTCCTTGGAGCCTCAATCGTACTGGCCAGGGGTCCATCTTGAGTGGCCCATGAGACATTGGGACCCTGCCCAGCTGCTGTCCCACTCCCTCCTGACCAGAGTCCATACAGCCCTGGCCCAAGGCCCATGTCCCCACACAGGGGTCCTATGGAGCTGGGCTCAAGCATGTTGAAGCCTGGACTTGAAGGATCACTATGTCTGCTTTGGGTTTCAGAGATCCATTTTGACGCTGGACAAACCATAGGCTGCCTGCTTTCTTCCATTTCTCTCTGCTGGGGCCTGTCTGCCTGCATGGGAAATGTTCCCTGGAAGCCCCTGCTGCCCGGTTCTCCACATGCCCTCACTGTACCTCGGGCACCACCCTCCCCTTGCATGGGGTGCCCACTCTCTCCTCTCTCTACCACCTGTGCCTGCCCCCAGCAGAGGGAGGGCAGGGGTGCCCGGGGGCCAGTCCACACTTGAAGGTGTGACTGCACACTCAGAGCAGTTCCCCCAGCCAGGGCCCCCAATGGTGTCTGCAAATGGCCTATTCCCATGACCAGGTCCTAAGCGCCACCCACCCTCTATGTGGGCAGACTGTGTGCCTGTGTGGCCTTCCCAGAAAAGTCTCATGGTGTCAGTTTTGCCTGGGACTCAAATTACCCATCACTGCGCCTTTGGGGACAAAGGGTGGGCTGGACCAAGGGGGCAGCAAGGAGGGGGCGGCCCCAGCCCAGGGACAGGCGAGAACCTGTGCCACACCACCAGCCATGGTTGGGCCCCTCAGTCTCAATAAGATGTCCTCACCCCACAGGAAGACCCAAGAGACTGGGCCCTGCTGGTCACGCATGAGGCCCCTGGCACATTGTCCTTGGCATGTCCTCAAGGACACAGTCCTCCTTTTCCCCCCTCCATCCTCTGACCCGCCCAGTTGGCCCTCCCCTTCCCCTGGTCTGGTCCTTGCTGTGACTTGAAGGACACAGAGCTGGACACGTTCCTGCTGCAGAGCTAAGAAACCCAAGCCCCAGGCCTACCTGAGGAGACAGAGGAGGGCCTCGCCACGCTGGGTGTGGCTCACTGCAGGGCCACCTCTTCCTGGCCCACTGCATGCCTCACAGCCTGGGCAGGTGCAGATCCCCTGCCTGACTAGGCCTGTGGCCATGACACCTCCTCAGGAAAGCCCTTCCTGGCTCCCTCTGCTCCCGCACAGTACCCTGCTGGCTTGTGTCCTGTCTCCCTCCCTGTGGGAATGTATCCTGGCACCTAGAGCCCTAGAGCATGCCTGGCCCTGGCAGTACCCAGAGGCGTGAGCCCTCCCAGGTCATGGAGGGATGCCGGCCAGGGGCCCTGCCCCATAGTCTGTCCCTGACCACCCGCCCCACCAATCTGCCAGCAGACTCAGGATGACATTGGATGGTGAAGAATGAGGAGGCCTTAGGATACCTTGGTGATCCCTGCCTGGGGCTCCAGGGTGGACCCAGCAAGCTTGGGGGCAAGGGTGGCAGGGAGGGGGCAGGACCAGGACCTAGCGGGAGAGCCCAGCAGGTGTGGGCCAGGGTCCCAAGTAAACATGAGTGCGACATGCATGCATGTATGTCTGTGTGCAAGGGTGCAGAGGCGTGTGAGCATGCATGAGATTGCAGACATGTGTGTACATTCCCACCCGGCCCCAGGCCATCTGTTCTTGGCTCAAGTTCATGCTTGGTCGTTTTTCACACAGCTCAAGTCCAACACAGTGGCCAGCGTCGGGCACCCCAAGGCAGGCCTCATCCCTCATCTGCAGAAGAATGGGGGCTCTTCTTCTGTTTCTTAAGTTTCTGAAAAATCGCATGTGGTTTCCCACTTGGGACATTCGCTTTGCAAACGGTCTCTGACCACACAGCCCATTTTATAAAATGGGAACATCAAAATGCTGTTGGCATGAACTTGGGAAGGGCTTTAATGTGCCAGTCAACGAGCTATCCTCCCTAGGGAACTCGCCAGCTCACCAAGGCAGCAGCCTCACCCTGCACACTCCCTCACACTGCTTCCGGGGAGAAGGCAAACGGTTCCTTTGGATTCTGCCCCATGTTTGGAAACTTGAAGGAAAAGATTTGGGCCATGGCACCTTTTATCTTAGAGCAGGAGCTCTTTATCTTACTGGGTGAGCATCCTCTGAATGGTCTCTCCAGGCTGCAGGCCGCGGGTCCCAGGCCGCAGCAGCCTGCACCTGCTGGCAGAGCTCAGTGGGGTGGGCACACCTGTGTACACACAGCAGGGCGCAGGTGCGCATGGGGGCCTGAAGGCGCCAGTGTCTGTCTGCTTTATGGGTTATTATTGAATGCCTCGTGCATCTAAAAGAGTGAATATGTTACAGTGCAACTTTAAAAACTAGAAACAACCTGGCCGCGGAGGCTCATGTCTGTCATCGCAGCACTTTGGGAGGTGGAGAGGATTGCCTGAGTCCAGGGGTTCGAGACCAGTTTGGGCAACTTGGCAAGACGTCGTCTCTACAATAAATAAAAAAAATTAGGCGGCTGTGGTGGTGCATGCCTAGTTCCAGCTATTTGAGAGATTGAGGCAGAAGGATCGCCTGAGCTCAGCGGGCGGAGGCTGCAGTGACCGTGAGCATCCACTGCACTCCAGTCTGGGCTACAGAGTGAGACTCCTGCTCAAAAAGTTAAAAAATAAAATAAAATAAAATAAAAACTAGAAACAAGAAGAAAGTGCACACTCATACACTCAGCACCCAACCTAAGAGGAAGAATACAGCAAACACCCCTGAATCCAGGAAACTTTCTTTTAAAGAAATTTTTATTTTTCTCCTTTTTTTTCCTTTTTTTTTGAGTTGGAGTCTCACTCTGTCGTCCAGACTGGAGTGCAGTGGCCGCTCCCGGCTACCGCAGCCTCGACCTGCTGGGCTCCGGTGATCCTTCCGCCTCAGCCTTCCAAGTAGCTGGAACTACAGGCACATGCTACCACACCTGGCTAATTTTTTGATTTATTGTAGAGATGAGATCTCGCCAAGTTGCCCAGGCGGGTCTCGAACCTGCGGGCTTAGGCAATCCACTCGCCTCAGCCTCCCAAAGCGTGGGATTACAGGCTGAGTTACCGAGCCCAGCTAAAAAATTTTATTTTAAAAAATTTTTATGTACAGACGGGGTTTTGCTGTGTTGCCCAGGCTGGTTTCAAACTCCTGGCTTCAAGTGATCCTCCTGCCTTGGCTTCCCGAATAGCTGGAACTATAGGTGGCACCATCATGCTGGGCTAATTTATTTATTTTTTGTAGAGACAAGGTCTTGCTGTGTTGCCCAGGTGGGTTGCAAACTCCTGGCCTCAAGCAGTCCTTTCACCTCAGTCTCCCAAAGTGCTGGGATTACAGGCATGAGCCACTTCATGTGGCCTCCAGGAACTTCTCCTGATAGTTTCCACTCAATAAAGAGCCCACCTGTCTTGGTCTTGCTATATGGAGAGATTTTTTTTTGAAAGCAGTTTTTATTGAGAGGACAGAAAAGCTCCCACAGTGGGAGGGGACCCGAAGGGGGTTGCCCTATATAGCAGTTTTATGAGCTGCTATAACAAAGTACTGGGTGGCTTATAAACAACTGAAATTTTCTTCTCACAGTTCTGGAGGCTGGAAGTTTGAGATCAGTGTGCCAGGTTGGTAGGATCCTTGTGAGAGCCATAGTCTTCAGAGTTCCCTTTCCAGCGTCTCGTTGTACCCTCACGTGGCAGAGAGCAGAAAAAAGCAAGCTCCCTGGAGACTGTCACAAGGGCCTCCTCTGATTCCCAGATACCACCCCACTGGGAATTAGATTTCAACATATGGATTTGGTGGGACACAGACAATCATTGCATAACATTCCACCCAGAGCCCCCAGATTTATACCCTCCTCACTTGCAAAATACCTTTATTTCATTTCAACAAGCCCAAATATCTTAACTTGTTCCAGCAGCTACTCCAAAGTCTGAAGTCCGAAGTCTCATCCAGGTATAGTGGCTCACACCCGTAGTCTGGCACTTTGAGAGGCTAAAGTGGGAGAATTGCTTGAGCCCAGGAATTTGAGATCAGCCAGTCAACACAGCAAGACTTCATCTCTACAAAATAATTTTAAAAACTAGCTAGCAGCCAGGTACAGTGGCTCACGCCCATAATCCCAGCACTTTGGGAGGCCAAGGTGAGAAGACTGCCTGAGCCCATGGGTTCAAGACCAGCCTGGGCAACTTGGCGAGACCTCATCTTTACAATAAATAAAAAAATTAGCTGGGAGTGTTGGCACGTGCCTGGAGTTGGAAGGCTGAGGCAGAAGAATCACCTGAGCCAAGCAGGTCGAGGCTGTGGTGGCTGTGAGCGTGCCACTGCACTCCAGCCTGGGTGACAGAATGAGACTCCAACTAAAAAAAAATAGCTAGCTGTGGTGGTCCATCTGTAATCCCTGCTACCTGGGATGCTGAGGTGGGAGATCACTTGAGTCCAAGAGGTCAAGACTGCAGTGAGCCATGATCATACCATGGCAGTCCAGCCTGGGTGACCGAGTAAGACCTTGTCTCTAAAGTAATAATAATAAAGTACAAGGTCTTATCTAAATATCATCTAAAGCAGTTATGGGTGAGACTCAAGGTATAATTCATCCTGACACCAAATTTGTCTCCAGCTGTGAAACTATAGGGCTAAACTTGTTATGTGCTTCCAAAATACGACGGTGGGACTAGCATAGAGTAGGAGGAACAGGGAAGAAGGAAGGGGGACGGGTCCTGGGCGAGTCCAAATCCCAGCAAGGAATACGCCATGAAATCTGAACGCTCAGAATATTCCTCTTTGGCCCCATGCTCTTCCCTCCAGTCCACTGAGGTGGTGATCACACCCACACAGCTCTGCCAGGCAGGGACCCCACCCTGGTCTTTGCTGGGCAGTGGTGAACCCCCACAGTTTTGGGCTGCTGGAAGTGAGCTGGTGGCCCCCTTAATCCTGGGAGGCAGCCCTGATGAGCTCTAAGTCACCGTTGGGTCACTCTTCCTTTCCCTTGAAGAACAGAGCGTGTTTGCAACAGCATAGAGCCATGGTCCTGCCCTGTAAAATCCAGGAAGCCCTGCAGCATTTCTTTATTCTGGCATCTCTGTGTCATTCAGTTCAAGTTGGCAGCACTCCTGCTGAGGTGGCTGGGAGAGTCTGCGGTTCATAGCCCCACAATTCACTGCCAGCTGCTCACTGGGCCACATCCTTCATGTTCTCATCCAAACTCACTTTCTCACATTCAGTAGCATGGGTAGGCTGACTATTCTCCGAGTCTCCAGGCTCTAGTCCCTTTGCCCAGTACTCCACCGTCAGTCACTTCTCCCGCTTTATGTTTTGCTATGAGCAGTCAGGAGGAACCAAGTTGCTCCTTCAACACTGCTTGGAAATCTCCTCAGCTAAATATCGAATGTCATCACTCACAAGTTCTACTTTCCACAAAACACTGGATCGCAAGCACAATTCTGCCAACTGCTTTGCCTTTATAATAAGGTCAGTTGTTCTCCATTGTCCAATAACATGTCCCTCATTTGTCTGAGACCTCTTCGAATGGCCTTCACTGTCTGTCCAATGTTCTGTTTGTTACGAGCTATGTGTTCTCTGGGAAGGTGGAGGCTTTCTCTCTAGCTCTTTTTTTCCTTTCTGAGCCCTCACCAAAACCACCATCAAAATCCCCTCCCGACAATCTCAGCTTCTTCAAGCATGCACTTCAAAATCCCTCCAGCCTCCATCACATCACCCTATTCCAGAGCTGCTTCCACATTTGTAGGTATTTGTGACAGCAGCACTCTACTCTTGATACCAAGCTCTGTGTTCATCAGCGTTCTCCAGAGAAGCAGAGCCAACAGGAGACACACCATCCTGTGTGGTCTAATGGGGATCCATTCTGAGCAATGTGTGGCTAGGCAATGGTGTCCTGGTGCAACACCCCAGAGCACGCGTCTACACACGAGAGGGCACACCAGACTATGCAGCAGGGTCTGTCACTCCCAGGCTGCAAACCCTTATGGCCAGTATGCTACCATACTGATTGCTGCCGGTGGTTGCTATGGTTTGAACGTTTATACCCTGCAAAGGTCATGTTGAAACTTGGTCCCAGTGTGGCAGTTCTGAAAGGCAGGGCCTTTCGGAGAGAATTGGGTCCCGAAGGCTCTGTAGCCATGAGTGGATTAATCCATTCACTGATGAATAGATTAATGAGGTCTTGGATGAATGTGCTATCACAGGGTGGGACTGGGGACTTAAGATGAAGAGACAGAGACCTGAGTGCACACCCAGCCCACACCCTGTGCGGTGCCCTGCTCCTCCTCAAGACTCTGCGGCTGGGCTCGGTGGCTCAGCTGGTAATCCCGTGCCTTTGGGAGGCTGAGATGAGTGGATTGCCTGAGCCCGCGGGTTCGAGACCCACCTGGGCAGCGAGACCTCATCTCTACAATAAATCAAAAAATCAGCCGGGCGTGGTAGCACATGCCTGTAATTCCGGTTACTCGGAAGGCTGAGGTGGAAGGATTGCCGGAGCCCAGCAGGTCAAGGCTGTGGTGGCCGGGAGAGAGGCCACTGCACTCCAGTCTGGGCAACAGAGTGAGACTCCAACTCAAAAAAATAAAAAATAAAAAAGACTGCAGTGTCCCCACCTGCAAGAAGACCTTCACCAGATGTAGCTCCTTGACCTGGAACTTCTCAGCTTCCATAATTGTAAGAAATGAAGTCCTTTTTAAAATAAATTACTCAGGTTATAAGCAACAGAAGACAAACCAGGACAGCAATTGTACCAAAATAGCATTTGAGTATCTAAACACAGAAAAGATACGGTAAAAATATGGTATAAGAGATAGGCCCTGGCAGGATGTGATGGCTCAAACCTGTAACCCCAGCACTTTGGGAGGCCGAGGTGAGAGGATTGCCTGAGCCCGAGGGTTTGAGACCAGCCTGAGCAACATGGTGAGACCTCGTCTCTATAATAAATAAAAAAATCAGTAGGGTGTGGTAGTGCTTGCCTATAGTTCCGGCTACTTGGAAGGCTGAGGCTGAAGGATTGCCAGACCCCAGCAGTTTGATGCTGGGGTGGCTGTGAGCGTGCCACTGCACTCCAGCCTGGGTGATGGAGTGAAACCACAAATAAAAAAAAAAAAAAAAAAAAAAAAGAGGCCCAGTGCCATGGCTCTCAATTTCTTTTTTTTTTTTTGAGTTGGAGTCTCACTCTGTCGCCCAGACTGGAGTGCAGTGGCCGCTCCCGGTCACCGCAACCTAGACCTGCTGGGCTCCGGCGATCCTTCCGCCTCAGCCTTCCAAGTAGCCGGAATTACAGGCATGCAATATCACACCCAGCTGATTTTTTGATTTATTGTAGAGATGAGGTCTTGCTGCCCAGGCGGGTCTCAAACCCGCGGGCTCAGGCAATCCACGCACCTCAGCCTCCCAAAGCGCGGGATTACAGGCTGAGCCACTGAGCCCGGCTGGCTCTCACTTATAATCCCTGCACTTTGGAAGGCTGAGGTGAGAGGATTATTTGAGCCCAGGAGTTTGAAACCAGCCTAACCAACATAGTGAGATCCTGTCTCTCCAAAAAAAAAAAAAAAAATTTAGCTGGGCATGGTGGTGTGCACCTGTAGTCTCAGGTACTCAGGAGGCTGAGGCAGAAGGATCACCTAAGCCCAGGAATTGGAGACTGTGGTGAGCCATGATCATGTCTGTCCTCCAGCTTGGGTGACAGAGTGAGACGCCAACTAAAAAAAAAAAAAAAAAAAAATATATATATATATATATATATATATATAATATATATAATAATAAAAAAAATTATATATATATATAATGTGTTATCTGTGATATATATATAACGTGTTATCCTGTGTAGGGTATAAACTCGGTCCACTCAGGCTACACCAAAATTGATAAAATTGTATTTTTCTTTCCTTGGTAATAAATTAACACCCCAGCCCCGGTCTTTCGGTGTGTACAGCTCTTGTGTGACCCCAGCCTCAATGACCCCTGAGGGAGTTGCCTTAGGTGGACCGAAGGCCACCTCCTCTGTCCTAGAGGACAGGAAGAAGGAAGAAGAGAGCAGGTGCAGATTCATTGCTGAATGGGGAGACTGAGGACCTGGGGTCTCACGGCCCCTACCCTCTCAGACACATGGGGGCCAAGGCCACAGCCAGGCCAGAAGGGCTTGGGGTGTCGTGGCAGGTTGGAGAGTGTGGATGGCTAGAGTTGACCCCAAAATACAGAGCCTTTGTGCTATCAGTGCTTAGACTTCATGGACAGAGTGTCACCAGTTGTGGTGTCATTTAAATTTTTTTTTTTTGAGTTGGAGTCTCACTCTGTCACCCAGACTGGAGTGCAGTGGCCGCTCCCGGCCACCGCAGCCTCGACCTGCTGGGCTCCGGCGATTCTTCCGCCTCAGCCTTCCAAGTAGTTGGGACTATAGGTGTGCGCTACCATGCCCGGCTAATTTTTTGATTTATTGTAGAGATGAGGTCTCGCCAAGTTGCCCAGGCGGGTCTCGAACCCGCGGGCTCAGGCAATTCACTCACCTCAGCCTCCCAAGGCGCGGGATTACAGGCTGAGCCACCAAGCCCAGCTGTGGTGTCATTTTAAATCATTTAAATGACATAAGGAATACAAGACCATATTCTCCTTGTGAAACATCAAAACATCATCCAAAAGGCACTTGCCAGTGACCACCCCTCCTCTTCCAAGGACTCCCTCCAGGATGTTCATACCATCTCAACTGGCCTTTCAAATCATTCTTGGATGCTGCACATGGTGGCTCAAGCCTATAATCCTAGCACTTTGGGAAGCAGAGGTGAGAGGATTGCCTGAGATCAGGGGTTTGAGA
This sequence comes from Cephalopachus bancanus, assembly GCA_027257055.1. Classification (NCBI taxonomy): domain Eukaryota; kingdom Metazoa; phylum Chordata; class Mammalia; order Primates; family Tarsiidae; genus Cephalopachus; species Cephalopachus bancanus. The sequence continues at coordinate 4,706,261 of JAPVLO010000007.1, forward strand.
CCAGCCTGAGCAACATGGCGAGACCTCGTCTCTATAATAAATCAAAAAATTAGCCGGGCATGGTAGCATATGCCTGTGGTTCCAGCTACATGGAAGACTGAGATGGGAGGATGGCCTGAGCCCAGTAGGACGAGGCTGCAGTGGCTGTGAGCAGTGTGCCACTGCACTCCAGCCTGGGTGACAGAGTAAGACTCCAACTCAAAAAAAAAAATTCCTGAAAAAGTCACACATGCCTATGGTAGAGGGAAGACATTTGCTCTCTCAGCAGGGAAGGTGTACCTCCTCCACACCCTGGGGCCCTGCTCCTGCCCTGTATCCTTCTGTGGCCAGCTCCTGTCACGCTCAGTCTGGGCTTATCCTCTTGGGATCCGCACACACCTCTAGAAATAGGCCAACTCATGCCTACGTTGGCCGTGCCAGCCGGCCTCATTGGCTGGGACCCTCAAAGTCACAGGGCCCTGTGTTTGGAAGGGCTACGCAGGCTCCATGTCCTGCTACCTCAGCCTTGAAGTCCTTTGCAGCATTTAACAAGGACCTTGGGTTGCCTTAGCAAACGTCCACAAATCGGTCGGCTTGAAACAACCGACATTTATTTTTGCACAGTCCTGGAGGCTGGAAGTCCCACATCAGGGAGTCAATTCCTTCTGAGGTTGTTGGGAGAATCTGGCCCACGCCTCTCCCTGGCTTCTGGGGTTCTGGACACTTCTTGGCCTGTAGGGCGTGTCACCCCATTCTGCCCCCCTCTTTCCAAGGCGTTTCCCCTGTGTCAAATCTCCTTTTCTCCTGTATGGACATTCTAAACCTTTGGGTTTAGAATGATCTTATCAGGACTCTATTTTTTTTTTTTTTTTAGTTGGAGTCTCACTCTGTCGCCCAGACTGGAGTGCAGTGGCTGCTCCCGGCTACCGCAGCCTCGACCTGCTGGGCTCCGGCGATCCTCCCGCCTCAGCCTTCCAAGTCGTTGGAACTACAGGCACGTGTTACCACACCCAGCTCATTTTTTTGATTTATTGTAGAGATGAGGTCTCGCCAAGTTGCCCAGGCGGGTCTTGAACCTGCGAGCTCAGGCAATCCACTCACCTCAGTCTCCCAAAGGTGCGGGATTACAGGCTGAGCCACCGAGCCCGGCTAGGACTCTTAATTATATCTACAAAGACCCAATGTCCAAATAAGGCCACATTCACGGCTATTAAGGGTTAGAACTTGATAGATAGGTAGATAGATGAAAGAAACAAAGACTGGGAGGAAGGAAGGAAGGGAGGGAGGGAGGGACGGAGGGAGGGAGGAAGGATCTCTTGCAAAATTGAAATTCTCTGTCCGTTGAACATCAACTCCCATCTTGTCATGCCCCCAGTCCCCATTAACCATCATCCTACTTTCTGTTTCTGCAAACCCAACGACTTTGAAAACCTCATTTAAGTTATACTATACAGCATTTGTCTTTTTATGACTGGCTTATTTTGCTTGGCACACAGCATTTATTTATTTTCCAGTTTTTTTTATTATGGTAAAATACTTATAACATAGAATCTAGGCTGAGCATGGTGGCTTACTCCTGTAATCCCAGCACTTTGGGAGGCCAAGGTGGGAGGACTACTTGAGCCCAGGAGTTCAAGACCAGCCTAGGCAACATAGTAAGACCTCATCTCTATAAAAAAATCAAAAAACTAGTTGGGTGCGGTGGTATGTGCCTGTAGCCTCTGCTACTCAGAAGGCTGAGGCAGGAGAATCACCTGAGCCCAGGAAGTTGAAGCTGTGGTGACCACTGATAGTGCCATTGCACTCCAGCTTGGGCGACTGAGACCCTGACTCAAAATAAATAAAATCTATCATCTTAACTATTTTTTCACAACATTTAGTTTATTTTTTACTGCCAAATAATTGTCTTTTCGTATGGCCAATGTGAAGTTTCCGTATGTGTACACACCCTGGGATGGTAAATCAGCTCATTAGCATACCCTTCCATCACACACTTAGGGTTTCTTTGTGGTGAAAACATTTAAAATCCACCCTTCCAGCAATTTTGGGATGCACAGTGACTGGTAAATACAGCGACACTAGCCGTGCTCTCAGCGGGCTCACTCCTCCGTCTGATAGAAACTGTCCTTTGCCCCTTTCTCCCCTTTCCCCGGCCGGCACGCCCATTGGGAGCTACCAACCCACTCTCTACGAGTGTCAGGGTTCTCCTGAGAGCAGGGCCAGTGGGACACTTGAGGGGACTTGCTGGGGGAACTGTCTCACTGACCGCAGAGGCAGAGCGCCCAGACAGACCAGTTGCTGGTTGGAGGGCCAGGGAGCCCTGCGGCGGGGTTCAGTCCAAGGATGCTCGTGGTGTGGCCATGGCCCGAGGCTGGAGGCCTGAGAGGCCCAAGGAGGCTGCAGCAGAGTCCAAGGGCAGGAGCAAGAGGCAGCTGCTCAGGAGGGGGCGGGGAGAAAGGATACGTGGGCCTGACTGTCCCAGTCAGGCTTGGGCGGTGCCCATTACATTGAGGATAGGTCCCCACGGTCCACCGACTCCCATGTCACCCCAGAAACAAGGCTTTGCAAGCCTACCAGGTGCCCCTCAGCCCAGGTACATCGGTACCTGGCATGACCATTGCCATGAGACTGGGCTTCCTGGAGCCTGCATATGCGTGAGGTCACACAACATGTGTCTTCCTGGGCCTGGCTCACTTCCTTCAGCACAGTGTCTCCCAGGCCATCCATGCTGTCACCAATGAGAGGTCTGCCTTCCTCCTATGGCTGAGTAGTGTTCTGTGGTGTTTGCTACATTTTGAAGATCTGTTACCAGCTGCTGGGCGCCCCAGATGTTCCCACATCTTGGCCCTGCGGACAACGTTGCAATGGGCATGGGTGCAGATGCTGCCTTGTTGAGCTGACTCCAATCCCTCAGGGACATACCCAGAGTTGGGACTACTGGGTCAATGGTCATTCTATTTTATTTTTTGAAGAACCACCATATTGTTTTCCAAAAAGCTGTGCTAATTAACATTCCCACCAACAGCCTGCAGGTCCCTCTCCTCCATACCCCAGTACAGAAGCTGTTTTAATGGGTGTGAGGGGGGTTCATCTTTTTTTTTTTTTTGAGTTGGAGTCTCACTCTGTTGCCCAAGCTGGAGTAGAGTGGCACACTCATGGCCACCGCAGCCTCAACCTGCTGGGCTCAGGTGATTCTTCTGCCTCAGCCTTCCAAGTAGCTGGAACTACAGGCATGCACCACCATGCCTGGCTAATGTTTGTATTTTTATTGTAGCAATAAGGTCTTGCCAAGTTGCCCGGGTTAGTTTTGAACCCATGAGCTCAGGCAATCCTCCTGCCTCGGCCTCCCAAAACACTGGGATTACAGTTGTGAGCCACTGCACCCGGCCTAGGGGTCCATCTTAACCATTTCTTTTTTTGAGTTGGGTCTCACTCTGTCATCCAGACTGGAGTGCAGTGGCCGCTCCTGGCCACCGCAGCCTCGACCTGCTGGGCTCCGGCGATCCTTCCGCCTCAGCCTTCCAAGTAGCCGGGATTACAGGCATGCGCTACCATGCCCAGTTGATTTTTTGATTTATTGTAGAGATGAGGTCTTGCTGCCCAGGTGGGTCTCGAACCCGCGGGCTCAGGCAATCCACTCACCTCAGCCTCCCAAAGGCACGGGATTACTGGCTGAGCCACCGAGCCCGGCTTCATCTTAACCATTTCAAGTGCACAGTGGCACTAAGCACATTCATAGTGCTTATCATCACCATCCATCTCTAGAACTCTTTTTTTAAAAAATTTATTTTTATTTTTATTTTTTGAGTGGGAGTCTCACTCTGTTGCCCAGACTGGAGTGCAGTGGCCGCTTCCAGCCACCGCAGCCTCGATCTGCTGGGCTCCGGCAATCCTTCCGCCTCAGCCTTCCAAGTAGCCGGAATTACAGGCATGCACTACCATGCCCGGCTGATTTTTTTGATTTATTGTAGAGATGAGGTCTCACTGCCCAGGCGGGTCTCGAACCCGCAGGCACAGGTAATCCACTCACCTCAGCCTCCCAAAGGCGCGGGATTACAGGCTGAGCCACCGAGCCCGGCTCTTTTTTTTTTTTTTAAAGTCAGAGTCTCACTCTGTTGCCTGGGCTGGAGTGCAGTGGCATGATCACAACTCACCACAGCCTCGACTGCCTGGGCTCAAGCAATCAGCCCCCTTAGTATATGGGACTACAGGCAAGAGCCACCACATCTTGCTGATTTTTTGATTTTCTGTAGAGACGAGATCTTCCTACATTGTCCAAGTTGGTCTCGAACTCCTGGGCTCAAGCTATCCTCCCACCTCAGCCTCTCAAAGTGCTGGGATTACAGGCGTAAGCCACATCTGGCCAGTTTTTTCATGAGTTGAGAGCAGGTTGCTGGCTGGGTACTCAGGGATTGGGGACTTTGGTTCACATTCTACCATTTCCTGGTGGCCTTGGGCAAGCTACTTGCCAGCTGTGGGCTCTGATTTCCTCCTCAAATGAGAAAAGGAGCTTGTTTTAGGTTTTCCAGCTGAGAAAGTCAAGTGTGCCCAGAAGAGCTGTACGGTCCTTGCTGGCTTTCATTCAGGTGTAACATATTCCAGAAAGTGACATGCGTCAGGACAGTCTCTCAGACCCAAACACCCACCAAAAGCTCCAGCATGAACAGACCACCATTGTCATCTGCCTCACTGTTGATGGAAGGCAGCTGTTACAGGTTTAGTTATTAAGAACAGTGCTAGGGCTGGGCACAGTGATTCAAGCCTGTAATCCCAGCACTTTGGGAGGCTGAGAAGAGAGGACTGCCTGAGCTCAGGGGTTCAAGACCAGCCTGGGCAACTTGGCGAGCCCTCGTCTCTACAAAGTCTCTAAAAAGTTAGTCAGGTGTGGTAGCGTGTGCCTGTAGTTCCAGCTACTTGGAAGGCTGAGGTGGAAGCAGCTGCGGTAACTGTCGAAGCTGCGGTAACTGTAAGCATGCCACTGCACTCCAGCCTGGGCAACAGAGTGAGATTCCAACCCCCAAAAAAAGTAAAAGAAAAAAAGAATAGTGTTGCTACACTGCACGGGCGTGTCTCTTGCGGCACAGAGAGACCATTTCTGCTGGTGCTTACAGGGTAAAACTGCTGGGCCAGATGTCAAGCGATTACACCGCTTTGGTGGACAATTTAAAAATGGTTGAACCGATTCCTGCTCTCATCCTCACCAATGATTGTCAGTTCTTTCCATTTTGACTGTTCTAGCAGATCTGCAGTGGTGGCTTTTGTTTTTATTTTCCTTTGGGCCTGGATCTCACTATCACCCAGGCTGGAGTACAGTGGCATGATCTTGGCTCACTGCAGCCTTGACCTCCTGAGCTCAGGTGATCCTTCTGCCTCAGCCTTCCAAGTAGCTGGAACTACAGGCGCACGCAACCATGCCTAGCTAACTTTTAAATTTTTTTGTTGAGACAAGGTCTTGATACATTGCCCGGGTTGGTCTCTAATTCCTGGGCTCAAGCAATACTCTGACCTTGGCCTCCCAAAGTGCTGGGATGGCAGGAATGAGTCACAGTGCCTGGCCTGCAGTGGTCTTACTTGGTATCTCCCTGATGACTGAGGTTAAGCATTTCTTCACATGCCTACTGGCCACCGGCCCTTCCCTTTGTAAAGTGCTTGTTCTTTTCACCCACTCCTGCAATGCATGCTGCTTCTCCCACTCAGTTGGCTGTCTTTCCACTCTCTTAATGGTGTCTTTTGATATGAAGTTCTTGTCTTTATTTTCTGGGCTTTTTAAAGAGATGGGGTCTCATTCTGTTGTTCAGGCTGGAGTGCAGTGGTGCCATCATAGCTCACTGTGGCTTCAAGCTCCTGGGCTCAAATGATCCTCCTGCCTCAGCCTCTCAAGTAGCTGGGTGTGCATCCTCATAACCATCTAGTGGAGGAGACATCCTTTTTCTTTTTTTGGTTGGAGTCTGTCGCCCAGGCTGGAGTGCAGTGGCATGCTCAGGGTCACTCCAGCGTTAACCCCGCTGGGCTCAGGCGATCCTTCCATCCCAATCTTTCAAGTAGCTGGAACTACAGATGTGTGCTACCACACCCAGCTAATTTTTTGATTTATTGTAGAGATGAGGGCTTGCCAAGTTGCCTGGGTGGGTCTCGAACCCGTGGGCTCAGGTAATCCACTCACCTCGGCCTCCCAAAGCGCTGGGATTACAGGCTGAGCCACTGAGCCCGGCCGTCATATACTTTTCAAATTTATTTTGTTGAGTCTGAGTCTTGCTATATTGCCCAGGCTGATCTCTAACTCCTAAGATCAAGTGATCCTCCTGCCTGACTCCCAGATAGCTGAGAATATACGTGTGTGCCAACACAATCGGCCTAATGCCACACAATTTATCAATTATTTTACTTTCTAGGATTTAGCCCTTCTTGTGCTTATTATAACAATTTTTTTTTTACCTTCTCCAAGATTATAAACCTTTTCTTTTCAGTTTCACTATTTTATCTTTCATGTTTAGTTCTTCCGTTCAGCTGGAATTGATTCTTCTGTATTTTGTGAGGTTTGGTCAAGATTCCTTGCTCCCCTTGTACCCATTGCTCCTGCACCAATTATAGAAAAGACCCTCGTTTCCTTGCTACAAGGCACCGCCAATTTGTTTAAGCATGTGTGTGTCTTTTCCCGGCCTCTATGCTATTCCACTAGTTCATTTATTCCTGCACCAATGGCACAGACTCGAGTGACTATAACAGCCATGACATCCAGAGTGTAAGTCCTCCAGCTCTTTCAAGACTACCTTGGCTGTCTTTGACCCTTTGTATGTCCATATGAGTTTTAGAATTAATGGGTCAATTTTTTTTTTTTTCAGTTGGGGTCTGTCACTCAGGCTAGAGTGCAGTGACATGCTCATGGCTACTGTAGCCTCCATCTCCTGGGTTCCAGCGATCCTTCTGCCTCAGCTTTTTTTTTTGGAGTCTCTCTGTCACCTAGGCTGGAGTGCAATGGCACGTGCATAGCCACCCCAGTGTAGAACTGCTGAGCTCTGGTGATCCTTCTGCCTCAGCCTTCCAAGTAGCCAGAACTATAGGTGCGCACTACCAAGCCTGGCTAATTTTTTATTTGTTGTAGAGATGAGGTCTCACCAAGTTTCCTGGACTGGTCTTGAACCTGCGGGCTCAGGGAATCCACTCACCTTGGCCTCCCAAAGTGCAGGGATTACAGGCTGAGCCACCAAGCCCGACCACCTCAGCTTTCTAAGTAGCTGGAACTACACGCATGCACCACCACACTTGGCTAATTTTTTGATTTATTGTAGAGACGGGGGGTCTTGCCAAGTTGCCCAGGCTGGTCTCGAACCCCTAGACTCAGGCAATCCTCCTGCCTTGGCCTCCCAAAATGTTGGGATCACAGGTGTGAGTCACTGTACCTGGCCCTATTCTGGTATTTACATTTCTGATGCTGTTTATTCATTCTTATTGACCAAATTTCTTGTCTGGGACCATTTCCCTCAGCCTGAACAATTTCCATTAGCAGTTCTGGTAATACATGTCTTCTTGTAATAAATTATCTTAAATTTCTTTTATATGAAAATGTCTTTATGTACCCTCATTCTTGAGAGTTCAATGGTCTCCAAATGGGCTGAAAAGCTTTATTTTAACACTTTCAAGGTACTGTTCCACACTCTTCTGGTTTCCATAGTTTCTGATGAGAAGTCATCAGTTTTAATTTTTCATCCCCTAAACTTCTCTTTGGCTATTTTAAAGAAATTTCTTCTTATATCTGCTTTCCAGAAAGTCCACTAGAAGGAACTTACCTTGGTTTTCTTTGCATTTATCCTAGTTGGGGGATCTTCAGTATGTAAATTTAGGTCTCCCACCAACTCTAGAGCACACCAGCCTTTCCACCATGATTCTCTAACACTTTTTCCTGCTGTTTCCCTTTCCCCTTTCTTAGTTTGTTTTGTATATGCAGGCATTGTTATTGCTCACAGGTCCTGAGGTTCTTCTTTTTTCCAATCCTTTCTCAGGATAAACTCTATGATTCTAGGTGTATACCCTCAAGGTTGTTCCCCCCCCACTTTTTTTTAGATAGATGACAGGATCTCCTTTTTCTGTTGCCCACGCTGGAGTGCAGCTGCAGGGGCATGATCATATCCCACTGATACTTCCAACTCCTGGGCTCAAGTAAACCTCCCTCCTCAGCCTCCCAATTAGCTAGGACTACAGACTTATGCCACCACACCTGGCTAATTAAATTTTTTTTTTAATGGGGTGGAGACAGGGTCTCATTATGTTGCCCAGGCTGGTCTCAAACTACTGGTCTCAAGCACTCCTCCCACCTTAGCCTCCCAAAGTACTGGGATTACAGGCATGAGTCACTACACCCAGACAATATATCAAGTTAACTCAATTTTTCCTCTGTCAGCCCAACTCTTCTATTATGCCCATTTAGTTAAATTTACACTTAAGATATTTTACTTTTCAGTTCTAGAATTTCCATTTTAAAAAGTTTCTAGTTATCTGTTGCAACTTAAAAAAAAAATGAGGTCTTGCTCTATCTCCCAGGCTAGAGTGCAGTGGTGCAATCATGGCTCACTGTAACCTTGTATTCCTGAGTGCAAGTGATCTTCCCACCTCAGCCTCCCAAGTAGCTGGGACTACAGGTACACGCCACCATGCCTAGCTAATGTGTGTGTGTGTAGACAGTCTGTTTCCCAGGCTGGTCTTGAACTCCTGGGATTACAGGTGTGAGCAACTGTGCTCAGCCTGTTACAATTCTTTATCTTTTCATTTGTTAGAAGCATATTTTCCTTTACACTGTGATTATAGTTATAATGGTTGCTTAAAAATCTTTGTACATTAATTAAGCTGGGCATGGTAGTGCACCGTACTCCCAGCACTTTGGGAGGCAGAGGTGGGAGGATACCTTGAGCCCAGGAGTTTGAGACCAGCCTGGGTAACATAGTGAGAACTTTCTCTACAAAAAAGTTAAAAAATTAGCCATGTAGTGGCGTGCACTATAATCTCAGTTGCTCATAAGGTTGAGGTGGATCACCTGAACTCAGCAGGTTAAGGCTGTAGTAGCTGTGATCGTGCCACTGCACTCCAGTATGGATGACAGAGTGAGACTCTTACTCAAATAAATAAATAAATAGAACCTTTGTTAATTAATCATCCAGTCCTATAGGAGCCAACCACCATTATTATTATTATTTTTAGAATGGATCGCATTCTTCCTTTATGTATTTGGTGATTTGGGATTGTGTCCTGATTTTGTTTTTTTGTCTGTGTTAGCAGGCAACTGACTTGGTGGGACTCAGACTGCAGACTTAGTCCCTTGGACAGCAGCTCAAATCTCATCCCAGTTGTTTCACTCTTAGCCAAGCTGCTGAAGTCAGTCCCATGTGTGGCTCAGTGGTCAACAAGAGACTTAGGCAAAGTGTCTGGACATGTAGATCTCTGGCTCTCTCCTTTCTGGGGTTCCCGTTTACTTTCTAGAGGTTGCTATTACTCCAACTCCGTCTTCTAGCTCTTTGAGCCTGAAAGACATCAGGTTTTTAACTTTTTGAGACTGGGTCTTGCTCTGTTATCCAGGCTGGAGTGCAGTCACATGGTTATAACTCACTGTAGCCTTGAACTCTTGGGCTCAAGCGATCCTCCCATCTCAGCCTCCTGGGTAGCTGCATTACAGACATATACCACCCTGCCTGGCTAATTTTTTATTTTTTCTGGAGACGGGGTCTCACTGTTGCCCAGGCCGGTTTTGAACTCCTGGCCTCAAGTAATCCTCCTGCCTTGGTCTCCCAAAGTTGCTGGGATTACAGGCATGAGGCACCGCACCCAGTCAACATCAGGCTTTTTATTGGAGTTTTCTCTGCCCTGCACGGCATGGACTGTGACCTGATCCTGGACTAGAAGCTGTGGAAACAGGCATCTTACCCAGGGCTGTTTCCTTCCTCCATGGTCGACTCTGCCACAGAGCCTGTCTGCTTGTGCCTGCTCTCTGGTGACTTCATGTGTCTTAGATTTTACCCAGAGTTTCTGTTGCTACCTTTGGGAAAATTAGTTCAATAGCAACTCACCATACTGGAAATGGAAGCCCAGCTTGTCAATTTCTGTGGGAGAAAAACCCAGCTGAGATTTAAAAATTCATTTTGCAATGACTCTGCAGATCATTTTTGGGAGAAATGACATTTTCATAATACTGGGTCTTCTGATTCTTGCACTTGGTACGTGCCCCTGTCAATCTTTTCTCTGTTTCCCCAATAATGGTTTAGAATTTTTTGGCTATAAGTATCGCATTTTATGGGTTAGTTTTATATTGTGGTATTTGGGTTTTGATGCTCTTTTTTACTTTTTAGATACAGGGTCTCCCTCTATCACCCAGGGGGGAGTGCAATGGGATCATAGCTTACTGCAGTCTTGACTTCCTAGACTTAAAGTGATCCTCCTGCCTCAGCCTCCCAAGTAACTAAGACCATAGGCAGGAGCAACAATGGCTGGCTAATTAGAAAAACAATTTTGTTGTTGTTGAGATGGGGTCTCACCCTATTACTCAGGCTAGTCTCAACCCCCTGGCCTCAAGCGATCCTCTTGCTTTGGTTTCTCAAAGTGCTGGGATTGCAAGTGTGAACCACTGTGCTTGGCCTCAAGGGTCTTATTCTAAAAGTTTAACTTCTTACACTCTAATTGACGTTTGATAGTCAGCATCTAATATCCTAGTTTTATATATCCCACCCTAACAATTAATACTTATTAAACTAACTTCACCCATGACAAAACCTCAGGTTTGGTGAATCTTCCAAAGCCTGCAGTGAAACTGAAGGTTTTCAGGGATTAGGGCTCGGGCTTAGAAACTGGGCATGTGAGCAGAACGAGGGGCAAGTTAGTTTAGGAATTAACCAAAGTCTCAAGCAATCCTAAGTATCCCTTGACGGACACGTGCTTGGCAGATGGAGCCCACCAGCTCAGCACCATCCCAGGTGAGGGAGGGGTCGTGATGCCACCAGGCTCCTCTCACTGGGAGGTAAGGGCACTCCTTGCTTGCACTGTGGGATGGTAAAGATGGAAGGGGCATCCTAGGAGGGCTGACTTGTCAGCACATCAGGAGAGAGAGGTTCCCTCCTGAACCTGGAAACACGCAGTTCTCTGAGCTCAACTGGTAACATCCATCCACAACGGCCATGGTCAGCCACATGCGGGAGTCAGCCAAGAGCCTGTTGTAAATGAGTCACTCGAGAGTCTGCAGGCAGCCCCATGTGGGAGATCTGGGTCAGTCTCAGGGAGGAAGCAGGCCTGACTTCGACTGTAATCGAGTAAGCAGGCGTCTGTCTGCAGTGTCCAACTGAGCCTGAGTGGATGGAGGGGTTGGACAGCCAGGTAGCCTGAGAGTAGTGTCTGTCAACTTTCTGGTCCTGGGTTTCTGCTCCTCCCAAGAAAAAGCCTTCGGGCTGCTGGCTCAGTCTTCTGGGGGTTTTGCCCCTTGTCCTGGCAGGCTTGGCCGGGTCCATGGGGGTTGCTGAGAGGTCTTGGCAAGCAGGGAGGGAAGGGAACTGTCTTATGTGGTGGACCCCGCCCCAGGCCCCTCAACGCAGGCTACTGTCCTGGACTCCAGCCTCCACAGGCTCGTGTGCCAGGGTGAAGGGGCTTGCCAGGCCCACACATGTCCTCTGACCTCTCAGGTCTCCTCATGAGTAGACAAACAAGCCATCTGGAGCACTGGGCATTTGGAGTGTCCCCCTCCAAATCCATGTTCACCCATAACACAAAAAAGGTGTCCTTATTTGGAAGCGGGGTCTTTGTAAACACAAATAGTGTTAAGGATCCAGTGATGAAACAATTCTGGACTTAGTCTCAAGTCCAATGATGTGCCCATGTAAGAGGAGGGGACACAGACACAGGGAGAAGGCCAGAAGACAGGCTTTTGTGAAGCCATAGCTGAAGAGTGCCTGCAGCCACTGGGAGCCAGGGAGGCAAGGAAGGCCCTCTCCTGGGACTTCCAGGAGGAAACCCCGCCACACCTTGGTTTTGGACTTCTGGCTTCCAGAACTGTGAGAGAATACATTTCTCTCACAGGTGTGCAAGTCTGTGACAACTTGTCATGGCAGCCCCTAGGAACACATGCATCTGCACCGACAGAGCAGTTACGCGTCCCTGAACCTCTCCCTGGGATGTGGGTCTGCTTTTGACCACGGACACATGCCTCTAAGTCTACACGGCTGAGGACGCAGCCGGCAGGGCTGGGGAAATCACCCAGGAAACAGGACTCTGGGATCTATCCCCAGGCCCAGCTGCATGTGCTTTTTTTGGGGAAGTGGTTTTACCGTGGATTTCAGACAGACAACAAAAGTACAGGTAATATGGCAAACACTGTGGATCTTTCTCACAGCTGCAGCGACAGGGAAACCGTTGATGCTGAGCTGTCTATTCTTATATTTATGTTAGACTGCCTTACTTTACTGAGTGCTCTATTTTGTTGAAAACGACAATGTGCTATTTAACGAACTACAAAGGCCCATGAACCCACAGTCTTGCACACCTTCACGGAGGCAGGCAGGACGTGCTATTGTTGATGCTCCTCACCTACGGCTAGCATCTCTCCGTGCTTAAACATGCGCTCATCAGTGACACTAGTTTTAATTACTCTTTTTCTCTTTCTATGGTAGTTGGGATTTTTCTTCCAAACTACAGAAGTCATAACTTCTTGTGGCAACAAGTAAAACCACACAGATATGCAAATAAAATCTAGCCCCAAGTCTCTGGGTGACAAAGGCTAACAGGCTGGAGGCATCTCCCCAATACATTTTAGAAGGTGGGGAGCCAGGTGGCTTCTTGATCACCACACATCCTTAAGGGGGCAATGCTCTCGCACATACGAGAGGTGGCTGAGCTGTCTAAGCTTCTGTGGCTCCCACCTTCCCCAGGAGTTTTTGGTGTAAAAAGACCCTCCTACAAGGGATGTGGGGGGTGGGGGGTGGGGGGCACAGGCCCTGAATTTTGCTTCACCTCTGGGGCTGCTCACAGGGACTCGGAGTGAGGGCACAGGGGGCTGAGTCTATCCCCCAGGACACCCAGGACTGTGGGTTGGAGGGTTCCAGGTGGGGCCTCAGAAAATGCAGATGCCACCATCCTGTGGCGATATCCCCAGAGACTCTTAAAGACCTCAGCAGTGGACTTGCAGGCTGGGGGCATGAGAATGAGTTACTGAGGTCTTTGGGACCCAAGGGCCCAGGAATCTGGTTCTTCATGTGGCGTCCTGCCTCGCACTCTGCTGCCTGCATTCTTCTGCCCTGGCTCCGACCCCAGGGGCCTGGCCCGTACTAATACAGGAGTTGTGTATAGGGCTGAAGTCTACGGTTTGGTTTGACCTACTTTAAAATGCTCTAATTAGTTGTCAACATTGAAACATTCCGAGATCTTACATATTACTCCATAGTCCTGCTCTTTTTTTTTTTTTTGAGTCAGAGTCTCACTCTGTCGCTCAGGCTGAAGTGCAGTGGCATGCTCACAGTCACCCCAGCGTCGGACCTGCTGGGCTCAGGTAATCCTTCTGTCTGAGTCTTCCAAGTAGCCGGAACTACAGGCACGTGCTACCATGCCTGGCTAATTTTTTTTTGAATATTTAGTAGAGACAAGGTCTCACCAAGTTGCCCAGGCTGGTCTTGAACCCCTGGGCTCAGGCAATTCTCTTGTCTTGGCCTCCCAAAGTGCTGGGATTACAGGTGTGAGCCACCGCGCCTGGCTGTCCTGCTGTTTTTGGAAAACTCAGACCATCTTCACGTCCTGAGCTCAAGGTGCCCTGAGTTCCTTATAGGCATCCCTTCCATACTCAGAGTATTCCACGCGCTTCCTTTCTTGCCTTCTGGGGGCTCACATTCAGGGGTGCAATTCCAATTGCATGTTTATAGGATTTCCCCAAATATTGCTCCTGGGGAGGCACCTTTCTCAGATTGTATCCATGACACTCACTGGCTACCGCTGTTGTCAATAGAATAGGCCTGGGGGGAACGGTGTATCCCAGTTACTAATAAGTCAATTAGTCTGAAAGGCTGCAGTGGGCTCACTCACACTGCCCAGTTAGACTGTTTGTGAGGGCTGGCAGTCTCTTTTGTTATGATAATTTTTTTTTTTTTTTTTTGAGTTGGAGTCTCACTCCATTGCCCAGACTGGAGTGCAGTGGCACGCTCCTGGCCACCGCAGCCTCGTCCCACTGGGCTCAGGCGATCCTTCCGCCTCAGCCTTCCAAGTAGCCGGAATTACAGGTGCGTGCCACCACGCTGGCTAACTTTTGATTTATTGTAGAGATGAGGTCTTGCCAAGTTGCCCAGGAGGGTCTTGAACCCATGAGCTCAGGCAATCCACTCACCTCGGCCTCCCAAAGCGCTGGGATTACAGGCTGAGCTACAGAGCCTGGCAAGATAATTTTTAAAAAATCATTTACGATGTCAACAACTTCACTCTTGTGCTGAGATCAGTGCTTATCATGGAGGTCCTCGCTCCAGCAGCAAAGACTGATCCTGGAGTCTCAGATGACCAGTGAGGTACCAGGCAAGGAAGCATTACGGTTTTTAAGAAAAAAAAATGAGAGAAAAGAAAACCCCTAGAAACGTCCAATAACATCATCTTTTGGTAAAAAAACAAAAAAAGTCCTTAAGTGAAAACCAGATCTTTAACTGAAATATTTCTATAGAGAAGACCCTTGTAAACATTATTTTAGATAATTTACTGCCCCCGCCACCCCCAAGTTAAATAAAGAACAGAAAATGACTTCCAGATGTCCGCTGGAAGCCTGGGAGCTTGGTCAGCCTGCCGGCGCTGTCCTCTTACCTACGGGTGTGAAAGGCACTCTGGGCTGGGGAGGCAGCCAGGAGGGGCGAGTCATCCAAGGAAGCCTCGATTATCGACTTAAAAAGGAGGGAGCAGCCGAGGGTGCTCGCGACGGTGGGTGGCCAGGCCGTGAGCGCAGGACCCTCCCCGCTGCCCCAGGATCGGCCGGCCGAGGGGCGGCTCGGGTCTCCCCCGCACCCCAGGGCGGCTCGGGGGGCGCACCGTCGAAGCCCCGTCCTCAAGCCCGCGGTCTCCAGCGCCCCAATAGCGCACTCGCCGCGGCACCGCGGGCGCCTCGGCCGTTCCCGTCCGCGCTGGACCCCCGCCAGTGACCCCGGCCCGCAGGCGGCTTCGTAGGCCCCGCGGCCCGCCCGGCGCCCCGTCTGCTCCGCCGCAGCCATTTTGGAGCGAGCGGAGACAAAGAGCGAGACTCGCCGCCGCCGCTCTGCGCCGGCCCCGGCCGCCACGCCGGCCCCGCGCCGCGCCGCGCCCGGCCTCCCCGGCCCCGGCCCTGCGCCCGCCCCGCCGCCCGGCGCCACCGGCCCCGCGGCCCCCGCCGCCGCCGCCGCACCCAGACCGCCCGCCCGCGCCCCGGCCTCTAGCGCTCGCAGCCATTGGCCGCACCTTTTAAGCGTCCGCCGCAGCCAATCGGTGCGCGCCGGCGGCGCCCGCGCCTGCGCACAGCTGCCGCCCCGCCCCCGCGCAGCCGGCCCCCGCCCGCCGCGCGCCCCCGCCCCCCGCGGCCGCGCGCCGCCCCCCGCCCGCCCCGCGCCCGCCCCACTCGGAACCTCCTCCTCGCCCAGGCGCGCTCGGCCCGAGCGGCGGCGGCGGCGGCGGCCGAGGAAAAAAGATGGCGGCGGGCTCGGATCTGCTGGACGAGGTCTTCTTCAACAGCGAGGTGGACGAGAAAGTGGTGAGCGACCTGGTGGGCTCGCTCGAGTCGCAGCTGGCGGCCAGCGCGGCCCACCACCACCACCTCGCGCCGCGCACGCCCGAGGTGCGGGCCGCGGCCGCCGGCGCGCTCGGGAACCATGTTGTGAGCGGCAGCCCGGCCGGAGCCGCGGGCGCCGGGGCGGCCGCCCCCGCCGAGGGCGCGCCCGGAGCGGCGCCGGAGCCGCCCCCCGCAGGTAGAGCGCGGCCGGGGGCGGGGGGCCGCGGCGCCCGGGCCCCCGCTCACCTCGCCGCCCGCTTGTCCCCGCAGGGCCCGCGCCGCCCGCCGCGAAGCTGAGGCCGCCGCCCGAGGGCAGCGCGGGGGCCTGCGCCCCGCTGCCCCGCGCCGCCGCCGCCGCGCCCGAGCCCGCCGCCGCCGGCCCCGCCAAGCCCGCCGGCCCCGCCGCGCTGGCCGCGCGCGCCGGCCCCGGCCCCGGGCCCGGCCCCGGCCCCGGCCCCGGCCCCGGCCCCGGCCCCGGCAAGCCCGCCGGCCCCGGCGCCGCGCAAACTTTGAATGGGAGTGCCGCGCTGCTGAACTCGCACCACGCCGCCGCACCTGCTGTCAGCCTGGTCAACAACGGGCCCGCGCCCGCGCCGCCGCCGCTGCCCAAGCCCGGCGCCCCCGGCACTGTCATCCAGACGCCCCCTTCCTAGGCGCCGCCGCGCCCCCAGCGCCCGCGCCCGCCGCGCCCTCGCCCTCGCCCCCCGCGCCCGCCGCCGCGCCCGCCCCGCCCCCGCCGCCCCCAGCGCCCGCCCCCCTGGCCCGGCCGCCCGGCCACCCGGCGGGACCCCCGGCCGCTGCGCCGGCCGCGCCGCCCCCCGCCGCCGCGCAGAATGGGGGCAGTGCCGCGGCCGCCCCCGCCCCCTCCACGGCCGGTGGGGGACCGGCAGGGGTCGGCGCGCCGGCCCCGGCGCCCGCGCAGGGGGTCAAGGCCGAGTCGCCCAAGACGGTGGTGCCGGCGGCGCCTCCGCCGGCGCAGACCCTGGCGGCCGGCGGCGCGGCCAGCACGGCGGCCAGCATGGTCATTGGGCCAACTATGCAAGGGGCGCTGCCCAGCCCGGCCGGCGTCCCACCGCCCGCGCCCGGGACCCCCACGGGGCTGCCCAAAGGCACTGCCGGCGCCGTGACCCAGAGCCTGCCTCGGACGCCCACGGCCACCAGCGGCGGGATCCGGGCCACCCTGACGCCCACCGTGCTGGCTCCCCGTCTGCCGCAGCCGCCCCAGAATCCGACCAACATCCAGAACTTCCAGCTGCCCCCAGGTGAGTGGACGCACGAGGCGGGAGGGAGGGAAGGGCGGGTCCCAGCGGCACCAGCTGCCGGTTCCAGGAAGTTCTCCGCCGGTGGAATGCTAAGGTCATCTGTCCCACAGGCCCTGTGGCCGGAGCAGGCCAGGGCAGCCTCTGCCCAGGTGCGGGCTGGCTGGTGACTGTGCGTGTGAGCAAGCGTGTGAGCGAGCGAGTGCTGCCTGCATCCCTGTCTCTGCCGTAGGGTGGCTGCCTTGTGTCTGTCTGCGGCTCCTCTGCATTTCAAAGTTGCTCAGCCAGGACTCCTGCAACATTCTGTGTGCCCCTGCCCGAAAGTGAAGCGCCAGGTGCCTCCTGTGTGCCCCTGCCTGAAAGTGAAGTGCCAGGAGCTGGTGATACAGAGTTTAGGGACAAACTCTGTTTAGCCGGGCATGCTGGGTTTCCCGTACTGTGGCCGGCTGGTGTGGGCTGTCCTCTGCCTGGGTCTGTGGTTAGGCCTGTGTCCTCACTTAGCCCCCGCTCCCTTGTGATCCTGGGCTGGGGACTCCCCCTTCTGCAGGTGAGGTCGTGGCAGGGTGACGCCTTCTCCCTGAGGTTGGGAAGTGTGGATGGAGGGCTGGGCTTCCCTGCTGCCATCAAGGAGGCAGAGCTGTCAGGGCACCTAGGAGAGCCTTGGGCTCCAGCCTCCCTGCTCCAGGGTGGCGTTCCAGCACTCTGCAAGCCACAGTCATGCTCAGGCAGCCCTGGTGTCTGGAGGCGCCTGGAGGCTCCTCTTATCTTGGTGCGGCCCTGTCAGGTCGTGGTGAGCAGATGTTCCTCACAGGGGTCTTTGGGTGAGGGGGTGGGTCAGGGAGCCCAGCCCTTCACAGCTGATGCTTCAGCCTGGTGGTGCTCTCACTTCTGTCCATCCAGTCGCCTCTGCTGTTCCTCCCGGCCCAGCTTTGCACACCATGCTGCATTGTTGGGGATCTTCTGCCCAGGGCGCCCTGTTCTTCCGTCCCCCCACCCGGCCTCCTTGGAGGGACACTGAGCTGGAGGGCTCCTCCCCTGGCCTGTAGTAGCGCGTGTGTCGTGCAGTTGTAGCAGCGCCGCGGTGGCAGCAGTAGTAGGAGCTGTAAGGAGAGCGCCATCCCTCCCTCGTCCCCTTGTGCTTTCTGAGGAGAGCTGGCGGTCACTTTGGAAGAACTGCAGCGCCTCCAGAAGTGAGAGCTCTTCCTTTACCGTGAGGGTCGGTGGGGCGGACTCTTCCAGGGGCCCAGGTCAGTTGTTGGGTGGCTGGTGTGGAGAGGAGAGGGAGGCGCTGGAGGTTCCTGGGAGGTGCTGAGGCCTTCCCAGTCAGCTTCAGGGCGAGGTGTCTTAGGGGGTCCTGCTGCCGGCCCTGTTTTGCTCATTACCCGTATGTTGGCCTTTTAGTGGAGAACATGGCTGATCTTAAGTAATGTTTTAAGAGGGGATTCCTTGTGTTTTTCTACATAAAATACAATACTTTGTTTACAAAAATATTCTTCCAGTGGTCTTTTGTGGCTCAGCACAGTGCCTGTTGCCTGCTGTTGGTGGTGACGGGACTGTGGCCATTTGGGGTTGGCTTGGGATTGGCGAGAGCCCCTTACTCCGAGCCTCTGCCCCATGGTGGGGGGAGGAGGAGGAGGAGGAGGAGGAGGAAGAGGAAGATGTAGTGGGAAAAAGCCTCTGTGTCCTTTGCCAGGAGGGACCCTGAGACTCACTTCCATCTTCTGTTTCAAGGTCAGTTTTAGGGTTGACTGTATTTGACGAGGCGATAACTTACAAAACACCTGTGAGAGTATGGGTTCTTTGCACGCGTTCTCATGAGTCTTTGCATCATTCCTTGTAGTATGTGGTGAGAGCAGGGAACCACTCATGTTGACATGGGGGCTTTCGGGGCTGAGTGCTTTCTAGAAAATGGAAGATTTGCATTCATCTGTCATGTCCCCCTTCTGTTGATCTACTGATTAGGAACCCTGATTAATTATTTATTTTGATAACAGCCAAAGTAAAAAAAATATACTACCAGCATCCCAAGCCAAGGTGCCCTCTCTGAACAGTGCAGCCTAACATTGCAAATCAGAATGGCAAGTTGCAAATGCTTTGGTTACGTCCTATAGTTGATTGATCGGAGACTATTAGATTCCTCTTCATTGAAAATAGCAATTCATACTAAAAAAGGTGGAAGTAACTTATAAAAGGGACTTTTGCTTGGCTGATGACTCGGTTGTGTTTGAGGTGCGGACTGAACGGGGAGCTGGGGCTTGCTGGGTGGGCAGGGCAGGATACTGCAGGCTGCACTTAGGTGTCAAGTAGAACAGCAGTTCGGTGGCAATTGACCGGAGTGTGACAGGCTTGCCCCTCCCAGGGCCTCCCTTTGCGGAGGGTGGGAGAGGTCCAGCAGTGTCACCCTGAGGTCCTTGAGGATAGGCCTTTGGCCTTGAGGTGTTTCATCCTGCACGTTCACTGTGGTATGTTGAACTTGGTTTTAGCAAACTTAGTCTTGGTATTCTTTGTCAGGACGTCGTTTGTAAAGAGATGCTTGTGTCTCTTTAGTTGTAATTTGCTGGTTTGAGGTGCCAGAGTCTAGATTTTATTCACTGTGGAAAAACAGAAAACATAAGTCTTGAGTTAGATTATTGAAGCCAACATGGTTGTCCCGAGATTCCTGAAAAGCACTAGACATGTACAGTTTAAGTTAGTCATAACATCAAAGTGATATTATGATTACAGTTGAAGGAAAAGAAAAGTGATGGGACACCAATATTAGCATGCTAGTAAATGGCTTTGTAGCTCTTTTAAGGCAGGTGGATGTTGAGATGTGCATCGCTAAATGTCATCTTTGGGTATGGCAAGTCGGTATCTTTCTTGGCTACCTCCACTTACTTTGCTTTTGTGCAGAATTCACTCTCCTGCTGATCTAAGATTTGGCCCGAGCATAGCTTCTTATCCCGGGACAGAAGACTCTCTCCTCTCTCTGGGCCTCGATCCCTGTGCAGGGAGCGTCTGCAGGTTACTGCTTTCAAGGGGACATTCCCAGGGTGTCCAGGGCATGGGCCCCATCCCCAGGGAGCTGCATCACTTCTGTGGGGAAAGGAGGGGCAGCACATAGGTAGCCGCTGGCACTGCTGGGGCTGGCTGAGTGATGAGCTCCAGGTGGGTGGAGAAGCAGAGCTCTCTCCGAGGCTGCGGGAGCTGGGAGCTCTGGTGACCGGCTTGGCAGCCAGCACTTTGGCATGGGGGACATTCTTAGAAGTTTGAGTTTTGTTATTTGAGGGCACTGTTGCTGTGTGGCTTGGGACGGCGTGTCTGGCTCCTCAGAGCCTCGGCTTCCTTAGCTATGAAGCAGGGTTGACTGCCGTGGGGAAGGCAAGGGGAGTCCATCAGGCTGAGTGCTGCCCTGTTAGGTGGCCTCTCACCTTTTCCGGGTTCTGCTGCGTGTTCACTGTTTCTCAAGCACTATCCAGGTTGGATGTCTTCTCAGCAGCCAAGGTTCTGTTGATGAGAAAGTTACCGAGGTTGTCATCGTGGGTCACCTGGGGAGGGGGCTGCTGCCCGCCTGCAGAGAGCTTGACTTGGGGGGGGGCTTAACCCAGGTCTTCAGGCTGGGTACACTCAGGTGGCAGTGCCCTTTGAAGAGAATAAAGGAAGATAAAGTTTGGGGGTCGTATGAGGACAGAGGCAATGCCTCAGGCCTTCTGTTTTCCACTTCTGGGCGGAGATGAGAGGCAATGCCCACTCACTGCCTGGGCTTCCCTCCTGGCTGGTCATCCTGGTGATGGAGGGATGGGTCTTATGTGTCTTTGGTGTCTCTTGGGGCTGTAGCAACAGCCAGGACATGGGGTCTTGTCACACTCCTGGGAGCCCTCACTCCCACTGTGCCCGAGCACTGCATTCATGGCTGAGACCTGGGTGTTTGAACAGAGGGTGACTTGCCAAGTTCATTATGCTTACGGAGTGGTAGAGCCTACTGGTCAGGGAGCCCAGGAAGCCACGTGGGAGAGTGGTGTCTGGTTTGTTCAGGATGATGGCGCTGGCCCTTCTCCTCAAAGGCAGAGTGCCCTGGCTCCCAGGACTCCTGTGGGAAGTTGCCCTAAATGGCTGTACGAGGGGGTCCAAGAGGGTTGTTGGGTCAGAGTGGTGCTAACCTGGTGCAGTGCAGCATGTGTCCCCATCCTCGAAGTCAGAATAAAACCCAGGCAGTTCTCGCTGCTTCCCAGGCATTTCCAGGGCATCCAGGTGAGCTGCTTCCACTTGGATGACATTCGAAGAAAGCTTTTCTAAAGAGTGGGTTATATGTGAGTTGATGAAAACATAATTAGCAACTGCTCTTGAAAATCTTGAGGTCAAGATTTAAAGGGCTCTGGAGAAACCTGCCTGCAATTGGGTACTTTGTGCAGTCCTCAGAGCACCTGTGCTTTCCTGTGCATCTGACCCACAGAGCCTCCGGTTTCCTGATCTTCCGGGAAGCGCTTGCTGCTCAGGGCGCCACCTATGGAGCTCACCCTGGGCTGCAGGTCGACAGTCTCTGCTCAGTCCGGCCTTTGATGGTAATAAACAGTGAAATTAAGTTAAAACAGTGAGGAGGGCAGCTTTTTGTTGTAGGCCCTTCTGTTCTGGGTGCTGTGCACCTGGGCTTCTGGTAGCTTTTGCTTCCAGGTGGGCCTGTGGTTGCTATGGCATCGTGGCATTGTCGACTGCAGGCGTGTGCACAGCTGTCCTTTCAAGATTTCTTCCTTGGAGTAGTGAGGAGCCCCAGTACCCCAAGTTAGGTCTGAAAGTGGCTGCTTATGCATCTGTGGGCAGATGAGGGAAGCTTTGAACAAATGCCTTGAATTTTTACGTATCTTTGAATTTTGCACCAAGGAATTAAAACTTTTTGAAACCAAAGAGATATATGGTGTCCACAATTAGGGCTCCCCCTCCCTGTCTGTCCTTGACTGTCGAGAGTCTCTGGCTACAGCCTCTCCAGCTGGGGTGGGGTGGGTGGAGCTGGCGACCTGCTCCCAGCTGCTCCCACCCTGGGTGTCACATTCAGTGAGAGTTGTCGGGGGGAGTCGCATTTGAGGGCTGAAGAAGTTGGGCACCAAGCACCCGGAGCCCTGCTGTCACTCCACAAGTCAGCAAAGCTGGACTTCTGTCATCCTTCCTGAGAGTGTTGACAGGCCCTTTCTGTCTCTCTGGGTGTCACAGGAACGTGGCCATGAGGAGGGCACATGCTTGACTCTTTGGCTCCCAAACTTGTGAGAGGAGTGTGAGCAGGTGGGGCGTGTTGGGTGACGAGACACGAGGACCTTGGAGGGGTTGTTGCTGAAAGTGTCCCGACCCCAGCAGACAGGAAACCCCTGAAAATGTTTTTTTGTGGCCCTCAATTTGGATGTTAGGTTTCAGAACTAGGACCTAGCAGTAAGGTCTTCAGCTCCCAAGGGAATTGTTTGGGTGGGGTCAGAGGTCTGATTGGACAGCAGATGGACAAAGGACACCTGAGCCAGGAGCAGGTGCAGCTAAGGGTGCTGTGGTGGGGGGTGGGGGCATGGCCTTTCGCTTCTCACTTTGCGCTGAAGTGTATGGGACAAGGGCCTGTGAAAAGCATTTTAAAAAACCTTTGTCGACTGGGCATGGTGGCTCATGTTTATAATTCCAACGCATTGGGAGGCTGAGGTAAGAGGATAGCCTGAGCTCACACGTTCAAGAATAGACTGGGTGACTTGGCGAGACCTCATCTCTATAATAAATGAAGAAAAATTAGCCAACTGTGGTGGCATACGCCTGTGGTTTGAGCTACTTGGAAGGCTGAGGTGGAAGGATCACTGGAACCCAGCAGGTCGAGGCTGTGGTAACTGTGAGCGTGCCACTGCACTCCAGCCTGGGTGACAGAGTGAGACTTTGACTTAAAAAAATAAAATAAAATAAAAACTAAAAAAAACTTTGTCTTTTGAGTCCTCCACAGAGGAACTGTCTCCGGTATCCATGTGAACCACTCACAGGCTATGTGGACAGAGCTGGTGTGGATAGCTTGCCAGGCGTGGAACTCTGTAAAAGGCAGTGTGTGTTAGGGTCGGAGGGAGGTGAACAGGACACCTGTTCAGCTGGTTGACTTTTTCATGTAACTGTAAGAGTTGTAAAATTGTCAGTCATCTGACTTTTTTCCAACCCGGTTTTCTGATTATTAGCTTAGCTTACGTTTCTCGTGAGAGGTTTGGAAGGTAAAGAAAACTGTGAAGAAGAAAATAAAGTTACGTGTAGCCTTGCCTTGCCATGTTGCTAGCATTGGGCTGTTAGCCTGTGAGCAGTGCGTCTCTTTCCATTTCTTTTTTTTTTTTTTGAGTTGGAGTCTCACTCTGTTGTCCAGGCTGGAGTGCAGTGGTGTGCTCACAGCCACCACAGCCTCGACCTGCTGGGCTCAGGTGATCCTTCTGCCTCAGCCTTCCAAGTAGCTGGAACTACAGGCGAGTGCCACTATACCTGGCTAATTTTTTGATTTATTGTAGAGATGAGGTCTCACCAAGTAGCCCAGGCTGTTCTCTAACCTGTGGGCTCAGGCAATCCTCTCACCTTGGTCTCCCAAAGTGCTGGAATTATAGGCATGAGCCACTGTGTCTGGCTGTCTCTCTGTTTCTGATTTCTAGGACATTAGGACCATTCTGTGACCCTGCTGGGTCTGTGCCTCGCCTTGTCCTACAGTGTCTTGGGCAGTGTCCCTTGCCCCTTGGTGGTCTCTAAGGCACCAATGTTTAGTAGCAAACCCTTGTGCCAGGCTACTGGGCCATTGTGTACTTGCCTGTGACAAGTGCCCCACCCTCGAGTGGTGGTCTTCATGCTTGACTCTGTGTGCTCTGATGGGTTGAATGTTTCCAGGGCTTGGAGACAAGTTACTTTCCGCCATTCACACTTTTAAAACTCTTGGTAGATGTACCTTTTTAGAAGTCAACCCAGTTCTGAAAGAAAGAGGTCGCGTCTGGCTGTTGGATGGTTGCGTCTTTCCCTGGATGAGGTTGGACCTTGTTCTCTCAGGTGTTGGCCATTTACCCTCCCTGGCTGTGATGGTGCCCATTGGCTCTGATGCCTTCTGAGGGCATCAGGCAAGCAAGGATGGCTAGTGTGGGAGCTGGGGTCCAGCCTCAGGGATCCCCTTTCTTCATGGTCTGTTCGTTGGGGCTGGGCTGTGAGCAGGGAAGTGGACCAGCAGGTGTGTCTGACCATGGTCGTTGCTGTGGCCAAGGGGACTGCCAGGCGGAGGGGGTCAGGGAAGGCCTTTCGGAGGAGGCTGAGAAGGCCTGAGCTTTGGGCACCTGGGACCTGGGTCCAGGCCGAGGGAGAGCCCATGTGGGTGCCCTGGGCAGGTCAGAAAGAAGGCTACCTGGCTTTGCAGGGTTGCAGGGAGTCTCTGTCTATGCCAGGTGCCTTGGTGGCTGCAGGCAGGGTGGGCAGAATCCCACTGGTGTCTGGAGGTCATTTTTGCATCTAGAACTGTGGAATGCAGGTGTGGTGGCAGGGCCCAGGGCATGTGGCAGGTCCAGGGTGTGGTGTGGCATGGGTGGTATGGGAGGTCCAGGGGGGTGAGGGAGATGGGTGTTTGGGAGGGTGTGTGTGACCGGGGCTGGGGCTGGGTAGTAGCTCTGGGCCGATGCCTGGTTCAGGAGCCAGTGGGAGGAGGTGGCAAGTCGGCAGGGGGTGCGGCCTGGAATGAAGAGCCACCAACTCCTGATGGGGTGGCGTGGTGTGGCCGCTGGAGAGCCCGTTGTGGTACAGTGTGTTTGTTGTGGAGGTTGCTGTCTCCTCTGGCCCCCTATGTCTTGCTGACGAGTGCCTGGGGTACCGTCACTGGGAAGGTTCTGTCGGCGACCTTGGGCAGGTTTCACTCTGTGCCACAGGCCTAGCCCCACTGGTTGTGGTGCATGGATCCCAGAGCTTTTAGTCCAGGCCAGAATGTCCGGTGAGAGAAGCCCTCCAGGAAGACACAGTTTTCCCAGGAGCCTGCGCACCGAGTGGAGGCCTGGCCTCAGGGCACCTGCCGTCCTCCATGCCATGCCTCGCAGCTGGGCCTGGGAGAGAGAATGAAAGTGGTTCTGTCTGCAGTGACCTTCTGTGCTTAGCCCTGTGGCCCAGGAGCCAGGCTTTACAGAGAAGAGTCTGTGTGGTGAGGGGTGCATCCCTGCTAGAGCCATTGCCGTGCAGCCCACATGCCAGGGAGTCCCAGGGCACATGTGTGTCACATTGATGCTTCCAGCTGGCTGTTGGTATGCTGCCAGGGCCTTCTGTGCATGGGTTCTTCCCACCTGGGGCTTCCCACCATGTCCTGGGGCAGCCAGTCATGGTCAGGCTTAGTGTTCCCACCCCTGGAAGGGGGACGCTTGTCAAGAGGCACCCCCTGGTTTTAAGGCCCCTGCTGGAAGTGATGCAGGTGACTTTCTAGTTCCAGCCAAGAAGTCTTGGTCATAGGCTATGACTATCTGCAAAGAGTGCCGGGTGGCTCAGCTTATGTCTGGGAGGTGGGATCTGGTAGACAGCCAGTAGGCCTGGCATATGGCCTTTCAGGCTGAGATGAGGGTCTGGTGAGTTGGTCAGTCAGTCAACAAACATTAATTCTGCACCAACTTCAGATGGGACGTTGTGGAGGAGGAAGGCACAGCTTCTTGGTGGCGTTGTGTGTGTGGAGCAACACAGATGAGTGTGTGTGGGTTAGAGGGGAGCTCATGTTGTGTGGCTTCTCAGCCGAGGATGTCATTGACTGCTCCCTTCCCCAGTGTCTTTACTCGCAATGGGCCTTCCTCTGTCTGTTCTGTCTGAGGCCCCTGAGTCTTCCCTCCTGCTCTGCCTGGTGAGAGTCACCTTTGGTACCACTTGGTGATGTGTTTAGCAGTCAAGGAGCATAGTACAGGTATTTGCTTGGGCTGGGAGCTCCCCATGAGCTGTGTGTGGGCTCTGGCTGTTGTCAGGGGAGCACCCGCACCCATGGCCACCCCGGAGCTTGCTCTACCCCACCATCATCCAAGTGGGACTCTGGATGCGAAGCCTGGAAGCCCCTGGCAGTGCCTCCTGAGGGCCTGCCACTAGGGCCGCTCTCTGCTCTCTCCAGGTGCTCTGTGGGAGTCTCTGAGGTGGACTGGGAGGTGTCACCTTAGCACCTGCCCACGAGACTGTGCAGCCCCCAGGCCCTGGGTCCCTGCCTGGCCCCGCCAGAGTCCCCATGTAGAAGGGCTGCCACCTGCCTGGGCCCAGGCTCTAGGGAACTGGCCAAAGCCAGCTCCCCAGGTGGGAAGATGAGTTAGAAGGGAGGAGATGCCACCTCTTCCAGACAGGACCATGGGGACAACTTAGGAGCCGCATGTGCCAGTGAGGGTCGTGGGGCGGTGGGGGTCATTGAGGGCCATGGGGTGGGGGGAGCATTGAGAGTCATGGGGTGGGGGGGATGTTGAGGGTTGTGGGATGGGGGGACATTGGGGGTCATCGGGTGGGACAGGATGTTGAGGACCTTGGGGTGCTGGGGATCGTTGGGGGCTGTGAGGGTTTGGGGGTCGTTGAGGGCTGTGGGGGGTTGGGGTTTGCTGAGGGTCACGGGGTGATTGGTGTCCTTGAGGGTCGTGGGGGGTTGGGGATCACTGAAGGCTGTGGGGTGGTGGGTGTCCTTGGGGGCTGTGGGGTGTGGGGGTCCTTGAGGGTTGTTGGGTGGTGGGGGTCCTTGAAGGTCATGGGCTAGTGGGGGTTGTTGAGGGTCGTGGGGTGGTGGAGGTCGTTGAGGGTCGTGGGGTGGTGGAGGTCGTTGAGGGTTGTGGGGTCGGGGTGGTCGTTGAGTGATGTGGTGTGGTGAGGTTTCTGTAGGGATGTGAGTTGGGGGAATCGTTGAGGGACGTGGGGTGGGGGGTTGTTGAGGGACGTGGGGAATGGAGTGGCTGTTGAGACGTGGGGTGGGGGGGTCATTGAGGGTCATGGAGTAGGGGGGCCACTGAGGGACATGGGGTGATGGGGGTCATTGAGGGTTGTGGTGTGGTGGGGGTTCCTGGGGGGACATGGGTTGGGAGAGTTGTTGGGGGATGTAGGGTGGGGGGGTCATTGAGGGATGTGGGGGTTCTGTGAGGGAAGTGGGCTTTTGAGGCTGGTGTAGGAGGTGGCTTGGTGGGCATTGTATGTGGACATGGTATGCCCTTAGAGGGGCAGAATCTGGTGCTGCCTCCGTTGCTGTCTGGTCGCACTTGTGATGTCACACCTGATGCTGGCCACCCCTGTCCCGGTGCCTGGTCTTCTCATTGAGGTCCCTGCTGGGCCTTGGTGCTGCCTCCTGCCTGACCCCCTCAGGAGCCATTGTCCCTCTGGGCCTGGCTGTCCTGGCTCTCTGGTTCAGATGAGCGAAGGCTCACAGGAGACTGCATCGGGTGTGTCACCTCCCCTTTCTGTCTCCCACAGTCCTGCCAGCCATGCAGGGCACCTCTTTCTTTTGCCCCCTGGCACAGGGTGTAGCCGGGATGCCTGGGCCTGAGTCAGGGCATCTCGGGCGTGTGGCCCATCCTGCGTAGACATGAGGCCTGTCACCTGGGAGAGCTGCAGAGGAACAGGATGTTCTGGATCTCGGTGTGGAGAGTGGGATAGCATGGGCTTTGGCCCCGGTGTGGCCTGCTTTTGTCTCTGTGGACTTTAACAATTTAACAAGCACCTGCACACCATCACCTGGAGTGTCCCCAGGAGCCCCAGCAGCCCTGGTGCCCAGGTGCCATGGCTCCTGCCCCCAGTCTGTGGCAGTCGTCCTTCTGACCCTGTCCCCTTTCCTCTTCCCTACGTCCACTCTCCTACAGGGAGTGGCGGAGCCAAGCATAGGACATGGAGTTGTGGGGCCACATGCCCCTCATCCCTGTGTTGCTTGCCCATTGCTGCGTTCCTTACATTCCTAGACACACGTGCTTCCTCTCAGCTTCAATTCTGTAAAGAGTGTCAGGCCATGGGCATCATTTGGGACTTTGCCAATTAAATATGCTGGTGAGGGTCTTCCGTGCTGTTGTGGTCTCTGGGGGTTCATCTCTTTGGCTGTGTGACATGTTGCAGAAGCTACTGTTCTGTTTGGGTTCTTTGTGGTCTCTGCTCCTGGGAAAAGTGCCCTAGCCCCCCTGGCAGGGGCTGCCTACAATGTGTGTGCAAGAGTGGGAGCAGCATGGTGTGGTGTGTGGTCATCCTTGGGAGCAGCAGCAAACTGTTGTCCACAGGGACACCCAACTGTCATTCTTTGGCAGTGCAGGAGAGCTTCTGAGAACAGGTGCCCAATTCTGTTTATGAAAACCTGTGTGGTTCTAGATGTGGGAGTCTGGGCTGTCTTCCAGGTGCCCTGGGAGGGAGGCTGGGGAACTAGAGACACGTGCCTGAGGTTCAGAGCGTAGGTCAGGGCAGGGACAGGGTCCTTGAAAGATTGGTGACATTTTAAACCATGGGAGGTGTGCTCACCTGGTGTGAGGAGGGGACAGGAGAGCAGCTCAAACACCTGCCTGGGACATCCTGGCACCTTAAGGTGATGCAGGGGAGCCTAAGGGAGGCAGGTACCCACGGGGGTGGGGGGACACACAGGGGCTGTGGGGAGTGTTAAGGAGGGGTGCAGCGTCCCATTTTCTTGGGAAAAGACCTTCCAGGTGGTACTAGAGCCTGGACAGGCAGCCATTGTCATACCCAGAAGCCCCGCCCTGTCCGCAGCAGGGATGCATCTTCCCAGGCCAGTGGGTTGGTGGGCCCAGCCCAAGACTCTCCTGGCCCCCAAATGTTTGTGGAACTCTACTGTCCTCCTAGTCTCTTTCTGTTGGGGAGAGGGGCTGGTACTGCTGGTACCTAGGGCTGTTCTGGGGGTGGGGTGGGGTGGGCCCCTGTCTGGAATTTCCAGGGACTAGCCCAGCCAGGTGTCTTGCCATTTTGGAAGGAGCCGGCAGAAGCTGCCTCCTGTGGTGGTAATGGGACATGGAGGGAGGCGGATGCCAGTAGGGGACTTGGTGGCATCCAGGCCTCGGCAGGTGGAGGATGGGGTGGTAAGGGACAGGAGGGGAGTGGTAAGGGGCAGGAGGGGGTAGGGAAGAACTGAGCCCCTCTTGGTTGTCCTGGTTGCTGCCGTACCTACCACCCAAAGACACCAGCAAATCTGCAGTGTTCTTTGGAGGCTACATCTATGCCATCTTTGCTGATGGTAAGTGGCCTTGTCTTCACATGGGTTATAGGAAGACATTTAGCTTAGTAGGTGTTCTCTGAATGTAGTGACTGTTCTAGCAAGGGAACTGCACCAGGCGCTTGGTGGAAGCAGGGTGAGCAGTGAGACTGGTGCGCCGTCTCGGGCTCTGTTGCCCTATGGGCCACCTCGTGATGGCTCCCTGGCAGGTTAGGCTTCAGCAGTGGACTTTATAAAGTCACTTCCTGCAGGCACTTTGAGTCCTTCCTCTTTGGCATCACATTGGATCTTTGTGATGCCGGTGTTGTTACACCTGTCTTTGGGTGATTTACCCATGGTCATCTAGCTGGTTGGCAGTGGGGCAGGGCTGGACACCAGGGCTCTGGCACCTCTGTTGTGTCCCCCCTTGGTCTGGAGAACCCTGGCGTTGGTCATGGTGTTAGTAGCATGCATGCTGGAACGTGGGGGAGTGTGGCTGGTGGCTGAACTATGGATGGGGCTGGCAGGTGCAGAGTGCAGGACAAGGGTTGGGGATGGTCAGGAGCAGGGGTTTTCCTGTGGGTGCTGAACAGATGAGGGTCAGGCAGGCATAAATGTGACCAGGTGCTGGAGCTTGGGCTGACCTTGGGGGAGTGATGGCTTGGCATGGATTCCAGATGTTGTCCTGATGGCGCATTGGAGAGGACATTAGATGCAGGTGTCATCACTGAGCAGGGGACACAGAAGCAGGCCATGTGCTGTGCCCATGGGCACAGGTTGGAGTCAGGTGCTGTCGTCTCCCATGCTCGCCACTGTCTTGCAGGGCAGAAGTGTTGGGTCACTTCTTAGGCAGGCTGTGGAGGCTGATGGGGATGTCAGCCCAGGGCCCCTCCTCCGGGACCTCTGGATGCCACTATAGGTGGCAACACCAGGGGTGGATGTGAAAGGTGGGCACAGACATTGCCGTGTCTGTGGGGGCAGGTGACTGGTGCAGGTGATGCAGGTGAAGGGATGTCAAAGGTGCTGCAGTTTGGTGCAGGGAGGGTGGTGTCTGGTCCCTGAGGTGGGGATAGGGGGAGACGGTCCTGTTTGACTGAGGTGTGACCCCAGCCAGTACACCTTGGACCATCAGATGGAAGTGGGTTGCATGAGGGTAGGGAGCCTCTGCCAGGAAGAACCAGGCCCAGCTGGGGGGCAGCAGGGGGACCCCCCAGGACCTGCAACCCGCCTGCCTGAGCTGCAGGAGTCAGGTCCGATGGCACTGCGGTGGCTCTGCCTGTTGCCATCCTGACTGCCTATACTCTGACAGGGTGGTCCTTATGCCCTCCCAGGTGTGTTGCCCCATGTGCCACTCACACCAAGCACAAGTCTGGTGTTTTAAGGAAAGCACCTGCAGTACCCCCAAAGCTAACCCCCATCTTGTGTGGGGATCAGGTGACCATGCACATGCTGGTGTTCTACCATGGAGGAAGGTGCCTGGCACGTCACTGCGGAGGGAACGGGCTCAGCACTGAGCCCTGGGGTTTTAGGGGATTTTCAGGTGATTTTGATACTTGATTTCTTCCACATACAATTGGCATTAGAAGGTTACCTTCACCATGTCGCAGCTTCTGGTGGTAGGGCAGACTGTATGAAAGACTAGGCACCATGGGGAACGTGGGGCCAGTGGGCGTGTGGGACAGGACAGCCCAGACACAGGGCTCCCTGGGACAGGGCCGTCCATGAGTTGGACATGTATTCGTCAGGTGCTCTCTATGTCTGAGTTTCCTGTGAAGAATTCCAGGTACTGGTGCTTATAAAATAAACCTCCAGCTTCTGTGACTGCGTCCTTTCTGGTGTGATCGAAACTTGATAGTGTGCGTTTATATTCTGTCATGCTCCTATCATGGAAGGCAGGGGAAACTTTTCTTATGGCAAAGCCAATAAGTGCTAAAGCATATTGAATCAGCTTGGGGTGGTTTTTTTTCTTTTTGTAGCGTTAGGGTCTTGCTCTGTCACCCAGGCTGAAATGCAGTGTCACAATCCTAGCTCATAGCAGCCAGGGCTCAAGTGATCTTCCCAAGTAGCTGGGACTATGGGTGTGCACCACCACATCTGGTGAATCGCTTTGGGGTTTGACTATGTGCGTTCTGCAGTGATAGCGAAGGGGAAAGGCTCATTGTTCCAGCATCTTCCATCTGAATCTACCATCCCTGGTATGTCACTCACTTTAAAGGTGCCCCTGCACTCCCCCTGAGCGTGGTCTTCAGATGGTCCCATTTTGCTTGTGGGCAGGGTCTTTCTTTGTATTACCTGTGTGTGAACTTACTCTTCATGGTGTCCCTGTTCTGTGGGCTCCTATCTTAGAGGAGAGAGAGTAAGGCAAACACATTGTGGCTTTTCCTTTTCACCACCTGTGGGCAGGCCAGAGGGTCTCTTTCTGCCTGGGAAAGATCTGATTAATATTTAGCTCAGACCATGGTGTGACTCTCTCAGAGAAAAAGAATGTGTCTAGAAGGCTGGTATTTCAGGGGCTTTGGTGCAGGCTCTCAGGGTGAGCAGGGAGCCTGGTTGGCTTTGGGATTGCAAACATCTGCCACCGGGACCCACATTAGCAAAAGTGCATCCCACTCACAGTGACACTGGAGTTGCCATTCTAAAAAGAGAGAGTGATTGTAGACAACCAGATGAGTAAAGCTTTCGTGGTTGGGAGATTTCCCAGGACAAAAACAGCATAAACCGTAGAGAGAAGAACCCAGAAATGGGACTTGAGAAGCTAAAGCAGACCTGTGCTGGCTGACAGTACCAAGAAGACGAAGAGACACGCTGAGGACTGGATGAGTGTTTATGTCTGACAAAGACCTTGTATCTGGAATACATAGAGAGCTTTACAACTTAACAATAAGACAACTGCTCAAAATGGGCAAGAGGTTTGAATAGACACAGAAGAGGATACCTGTGTAGAAGGTGCTCCCATCAGGAGCCTTCAGAGAAATGCAAGGTAAAAGCCAGTGGGCCCTATGGCCATTGCACACTTGCTTAAAACAGCCAGAACTACCAACCACCCAGACTGTGCAGGTCTTGGGACCCTCTACACTGCTAGGGGTTCAGCCAGTTAGAAGAACAGATGCTCAAAGTTGAACATTCACTTACCATATGTGGTAGCTGCATTCTGAGAGGAGCAGAAACATGTCCATAAGGCAGTGTGGGAATGTTCATGGCCCACTTGCTCCTTACAGCCCCTGTTGGAAGTAACCCAATGTCTGTCATGTGGGGAAAGGTTACCTCTGTGCTGTGTCCATGTTGTAGAATACCACCCACCTACACACAGGAGCAGGTTCCTGACATGTGCAGTAAGATGGGAGAGTTTCAGAAATACTCTGCCAGGTGAAAGAGGTCAGCCAGGAAAGGCCACAGGGTGCATAAGTCTCAAGGATTTTGTGTCAGGTGGGCCCGATGATTGCAGTGTGGCATCGGGCATGTCTTAATGGATGGAACTGTTTTAAATCTTGATTGTGGTAAGTCACAAAACTGTGTACATGTGCCTGTATGCATTAGATTATATACTTACGATGGGTGAATTTCACTTTGTGTAAACTGTATTTTGGTAGAGCTGTCCAAAAAAAGTTCATGGTGTCTGTTTTTCTTCCCATCTTGGTGTTGCATCATGTTTCAGGAGAAAGAAAGGTAGTTGGAGTTGGAGTTTGTACAAATCTCATTTATTTGTACAAAATACTGGTGTCTGCCATCTGCTAAAACCAGGACGCAGCAAAGCATGAGCTCGGGACTGGCTTTCCGTGTGCCAGTCTGAAACAGCTTTATTAATTGTCTGCTCGAGTCGAATACCGGCTATAAGAACTTGATTTTTCTTGTTTTCAAAATAGACAGTGAGGGCACTTGGAGTCTGCATGAGAGGAAGGAGAGTGTGTCACGTCTGTAAGAGAGAGGTTCCTGCTGTCCCCATAGGGGACATGCATGAGCAGGTGGCAGAGCCCGCTTGGGCCGCTGGAGTCAGTTCTGCCTTCCCTTGTCTAGTCTGGATGGGACTTAGAGCGCGCGTCTGTCGGGCTCTCTGGACAGTCCTGCGGAGTCCCCTGGGCTCACCATCCACACACAATCGGCATTAGAAAACTGCCTGCCTGTGTTGGAGACTGCAGATCTGCCGGGGCCCATGTAGCTCCATGCTTACAAACAAAAGCAGGAGTGCCTGGCTTTTAAATAGTTGTTTGCTTTCCTAGGAACTAATGCTCATCCTAGAAGAGTTGATAAAAACAAACAAAAAATACAGAAAAGACGTGCGTGCTAATTTGTATTCCTGTCACCGAGAGAGAATGTAGACCCAAAACCATCTGACACACTCTTCCTGATTTTAAACTTCCCAGGTCCTCAGTGTTTCCTGGGAGACAGGGCTGAATGGGTGCGGGGCTCAGGCAGTGTCTGCTCCTTCAGCCTGTATACCTCTGTGGGCCTCCACACGTGGTGTGACAGGGCAGAGCCCTCCTAACCAACTTCTGTGGTCAGGGCAGAGTGCTTGCTAACCAATGTCAGTTCCACAAAGAGCCCGGGGCAAACCAATGGTAGGGAGGATCAGGGGTGGGCAGGAAGCCTCTGCTGGGAGGGACAGGGAAGAACACTGTTGCTGTGCCTCTGGGACTGCGTGAGGGGAGGGAGGTGAGAAATGGGGTGGGTGGTTGTCACTGTGCTGTCATGAGCAGGGTTGTGTCAGGTGAGATTCCATTTGAACAGAGTGGCTTGGTGAGTTCTTTTCCTGCCATTGTGGTTAGGACTATCTGTCCCTACCAGAGATTACTTAAAAAAAAAATTATTTTTTTTTGAATCAGGGTCTTACTCTTTCCCAGGATGGAAACATGCCTCACTGCAACCTCAGCTTCCCGAAAAGCTGGGACTACAGGCTCGTACCACCACACCCAGCTAATTTTTTTGATTTTTTTGTAGACACGAAGTCTCCTATGTGGTCCAGGCTGGTCTTGATCTCCTAGGTTTAAGCAGTCCTCCCATGTTGGCCTCCCAAAGTGCTGGAATTACAGGCATGAGCCACTGCAGCTGGACCCTACTTGAGATCACCTGATAGTCACCTGTGTTTTGATCTTGATGTTCTGAGTTTTTTTCTTCTTTGTACTCATTAATCTGGGACTAATTTTTGAGTATCCCTTGAGGTGGCTTCTTTTCTCGATCTGTTTGAACTAACACACTCATTCATTCTCATCTCTGATGGCTCCCTGTGTGCCTTCTGCTGCTGTGTGCATGGCCTTGGGGGACGGGACGGGACAGGACAGAAAGGAATGGCTCCAGAATGGACTCGTGCCCTTTGCACTGTCCTGTTCAGTGCCGAGTGCTGCCTTGCTTTTTGGTGCAAGACATCAGCATCCTCCCTATCTCCCCTGTTCCAGGCCTTTCATCAGTGTCTCCCCTTCACGTACCTTGAAATGCTACCTAGAAGAAAATGGACTCTTGAGAAACTGAGGCTGGGCTGGGAGTGCTGGTCCCCATGAAAATGTCACTAATGAGGGCAGGGACATACATTGGAGGGGTGTGAGCTCTTGACACTTCCCATTCATCTTTTTTTTTTTTTTTTGAGTGAAAGTTTCGCTCTGTCACCAAGGCTGGAGTACAGTGTCATGATTACAGCTCACTGCAGCCTCAAAAGACCTCCTGGGCCCCGGTGATTGTTATGCTTCAGACTTCTGACTAGCAGGGACTACAGGCACAGGCCACCGTGACCAGCTAAGTTATTTATTTATTTATTTGAGTTGGGGTCTCACTGTGTTGCCCAGACTGGAGTGCAGTGGCACACTCCCGGCCACCGCAGCCTCGACCTGCTGGGCTCTGGCGATCCTTCCGCCTCAGCCTTTCAAGTAACTGGAACTACAGGTGCGCGCTACCATGCCCGGCTTCTTTTTTTTTTTTTTTTTGGATTTATTGTAGAGATGAGGTCTTGCCAAGTTGCCCAGGCGGGTCTCGAACCCGTGGGCTCAGGCAATCCACTCCCAAAACACGGGATTACAGGCTGAGCCACCGAGCCCAGCTTATTTATTTTTTTTGTAAAGATGAGGTCTCACTATGTTGCCCAGGCTGGTCTTGAATTCCTGGACTCAAAAGCCTTCCTCCTGTCTCGGCCTTCCAAAGTACTGGAATTACAGGTGTGAGCCACTGTGTCCAGCTTCCCATTTACATCTTTAACATAGGTTTCCTTCATAAATTCTTGGAGATGCCCTTCTCTTGCACAGCATATCTTGGATCCTAATAACAAAAAGCATATTTACTTAGTTGGCTTGTACTGCTGTGTACGTAAGTAGATTCAGAATTACAGCAACAAAATGAGTGAAGCTAGAGGTTTCTTTGCATTTTTGTCTTCAGAATCTGTCCTTAAGGATGGTAAATCAGTGCTGTGTTCAAAACTCTATTGAAAGATTTCTTTTTTCTGTACAGTTATGATACCAATTTGACATACAATTTAGTTTTATTTGTTTTTGTTTTCTATTTTAGTTTTTGGTTTAATTTGTATTTTGAGGTTGTAAACATTTGTATGTTCAAAAGCTGAATTAAAAAATTTTTTTTGAGTTGGAGTTTTACTCTGTCATGCAGGCTAGAGTGCGGTGGCATGCTCTGGCCACCACAGCGTTGACCTGTTGGGCTCAGGAAATCTTTCCATCTCAGCCTTCCAAGTAGCTGGAACTACAGGCGTGCACTATCATGCCTGGCTAGTTTTTGGTATTATTGTAGAGATGAGGTCTCACCAAGTTGCCCAGGCTGTTCTCGGACCTGTGAGCTCAGTCAATCCCCTGACCTTAGCCTCCCAAAGTGCTAGGATTATAGGTTTGAGCCACCGTGCCTGGACTGAATATTTGTTTTAAAGCTGGACATTTTGGGAGAACTTTTCTTTTTTTGAGAAAGCAGTATTTATTGAGAGGACAGAAAAGCTTCCACAGTGGGAGGGTACCTGAGAGGGTTGTCCTGGGAGAACTTTCATCTCTGTTCCTTCAGTTTCTTTCCCCTTTCCAAGGAGATAATTTTTTCTTTTCTTTTTTTTTTTTTAGTTTCTAGGCTGTTTCAAGTGTCTTTCTTTTTGTAAAAATAAATGCACACACATGCATGCACACACACATACATTCTTTTTCTCCTCTTACACCAAAGATGACATGCTTTTACCTTGATTTTTTTTTTTTTTTTTTGAGTTGGAGTCTTACTCTGTCACCCAGACTGGAGTGCAGTGGCTGCTCTTGGCCACCGCAGCCTCGACCTGCTGGGTTCCGGCGATCCTTCCGCCTCAGCCTTCCAAGTAGCTACCGCGCCTGGCTAATTTTTGATTTTTATTGTAGAGATGAGGTCTCGCCAAGTTGCCCAGGTGGGCCTCGAACCCATGGGCTCAGGCAATTCACTCACCTCAGCCTCCCAAGGCGCAGGATTACAGGCTGAGCCACCGAGCCCGGCTTGATTTTTTTTTTTGAGTTGGAGTCTCACTCTGTAGCCCAGACTGGAGTGCAGTGGCCGCTCCCGGCCACTGCAGCCTCAACCTGCTGGGCTCCGGCGATCCTTCCGCCTCAGCCTTCCAAGTAGCTACCGCGCCTGGCTAATTTTTTATTTATTGTAGAGATGAGGTCTCCCAAGTTGCCCAGGCGGGTCATGAACCCGCGGGCTCAGGCAATCCACTCACCTCAGCCTCCCAAAGTGCGGGATTACAGGCTGAGCCAACGAGCCTGGCTTTGATTTTTTTTTAAGAGTGTAACCTGGAGATCATCTGGTGGCATTTTATTTTAATTGAAACCTTTAATTTTCGTATCTAGTACACTCAGAAGAATTTGAATAGTGATACTTTTCTGCATAATTTAAGCACTAAAACTTTAAAAGTAATTTTGGAAAGAAATAGTTAAAAACATTCTACATTTTTCTTTGCCAGGGTAAAACCATGTGACAAGCCCAGGTTAGCTATTCTGGGAATGTTGGGGGAGACGGGGAGGGGGGTGGTGCTCTTTTCATTGGTAGGAGGCAAAAGCCTGGGGTCATTGATGGGCCCCTGCCTCTCTTCCTGTCCAACCTGCTGTGGGCTTGGAAACACCTCCTGGAGTTATGTGTAAGCCGCATACAGTTATGTCATGGAATGAGGAGGATATGGACATTCTGAGAAACATATCGTCGGGTGATTTCGTTGTTGTGTGGTCATCGTGGAGTTCACTTACACAGCTAGATGTTACAACCGTTGCACACCTCGGCTACAAACCTGCACAGCAAGTCACTGTCCTGAATACTGTGGGGAGTGTAACACAGTGACCAGTATTTGTGTACCTAAACATAATCTCAACAAAGAAAAGGTACAGTAAATATGGTATAAAAGATAGAAAGTGGTCCCCCTGTGGGGGCACTTCCCACGAATGGGGCTTGTGGGTTAGAAGCTGTCCTGGTGCATCAGTGAGTGCTGGTGAAACCTGGGCATGATGGCACCACTGTGGACCTTGCAGACTCTATGCTGAGGCCAGAGATAAATGAACTTCAGCTTACTGTAACTTTTTAACTTTATAAACTTTAATTTTTTAAACTTTTGACTCATGTAATAACGCTTAGCTTAAAACACAAACATGTCATACAGCTTTACAAAAAAATTTCTGTTTTTTAACTTTTAAATTGTTTAATTTTAAAATTGGGAAAATTTTCTTTATTGTATTTTAAAAATTATTTATTTTTTACTTCTTAAACTTTCTTGTTAAAAATGAAGACACACTTGGGCATGGTGACTTAAGCCTGTAATCCTAGTACTTTGGGAGGCCAAGGTGAGAAGATTGCTTGAGCTCGGGGGTTCGAGACCAGCCTGGGCAACTTGGTGAGACCTCTTCTCTACAACAAACCAAAAAATAAGCCATACGTGGTAGCACGCACCTGTAGTTCCAGCTACTTGGAAGGTTGAGGCAGAAGGATAGCCTGAGCCCAGCAGGTCGAGGCTGCAGTGGTCGTGAGCATGCTATTGCACTCCAGCCTGGGCAACAGAGTGAGATTCCAACTCAAAACAAAACAAAACAAAAAACGAAGACACAAACACGCACATAAGCCAAGACTCATGCAGTTCAGGATTGTCTGCGTCACTGTCTTCTACTTCCACATCTTGCTCCATTGCAAGGTCTTCGTGGGCAGTGACTTACATGGAGCTGCAATCTCCTTTGACAGCAGTGCCTTCTTCTGGAACACCCAAGGGAGCTGCTGGGCTGTTTCACATACAGCAGCTCCCTGTACTGAAGGAGTACGCTCTGAGACAATGTGAAAGAAGGTATAAGCCAGGGGTGGAGTTGTGCATTACCAGGTGTTGTGTACTGTGCACCATTGCACCTGCTGTTCGGTGGACTGGCTGTGCAGTAGGCTTGTTACACCAGCATCACCACACACATAAGGATTGTGCTGTGCTGTTGTCTGTGACATTCTGACAACGAATAAGTCACTAGGCAGTGAGACCTTCTCAGCTCAGCTTTAATCTTGGGGACCAGCATCGCGTGTGCAGTCTCCTGTTGCCTGTGA
Source organism: Cephalopachus bancanus (assembly GCA_027257055.1). NCBI lineage: Eukaryota > Metazoa > Chordata > Mammalia > Primates > Tarsiidae > Cephalopachus > Cephalopachus bancanus. The sequence goes on from JAPVLO010000007.1 coordinate 4,744,833, forward strand.
TGTTGTTATGTGGCATATGATTGTACATGGTAGTTGAGGGGGTGGGGGTCTCTCATTCAAATATAGGCTAACATATATAGCATGTTTCTTTTGGGGGAGCCATAATTTACATACAGGAAAATATACCCATTTGGAGTGTCCAGATTGAGTAAGTCTACCCAGCATAAGTCAAGATGTAGTACATTTTTTTCAGCCCCTAAAGGGTCTTCTTGGGCTGTGACTATAGGTCCACACCCCAGACCCTGTGTTGTCTGTTCTGTCACTGCTGACTTGTCTTTCTGAAAGTTTACAGACATGAGTCTTATGTGATGAGCGCTGTTGTGTCTGGCTTCCTTCACTCAGCGTGTTGTTTTGGGGTTCACCCACTTTGTCGCCTGTATCAGTGCTTTGTCTTGTTCCTATACTGAGTCACTGTCCACTGTGGACATTCTCTTCATACCCTTGCCAGCTGGTGGGCATTGGGTTGCCTTCCAGTTCTGGGCTGTCAAGGATGAAGTGTCTGTGAACATTGGTGCTCCAGGTTTCTTGTGAACATGTGTGTGCACATTCTTTTATTTGGGTGACTGAGGAGTGGCCTTGCCAAGTCACATGGAAAGTGCCTGTTTGGGCTCCTTGGGGCTGACTGCTGTCCTCCTAGGGGTGGTGCTAGTCTCCTCTCCTGCAGCCATGGTGCTCCACCATGTTCCTGCTGCATCTGTGTGGTCAGGTGTCTCCTCGTTGCTGTTATGGCCATGCAGCCATCTCCGGGTTGACTTTTAGTCCCAGTGATTGAGGTGAAGTTGACATACAGCACACGTGCCATCCCCAGAGTGTGGTTCTGTGGGTTTTAACAAGCAGTTGTGTCTCCCCACAGTCAAGATACAGAATTGTACCATGGACACATGCCCCTTGGAGTTACCCTACCCTCATCCCTGGCAACCCTGCCTTTTCTGAAATTTTATGTAAGTGAAATTCGATAATAGTAGCCTTCATGACCACTTTTACTTAGCAGAATCTGTTGAGTTTTGTGCATCGGTAGTTGGTTCCCCCTTTTTTTTTTTGCTTACTGAGTAGTGTTCTGTAGGGTGGGCTGGTTCATCCACTCACTAGCTGATGGGTATATGGGTTGTTTCCAGCTTGGACTATTGGGAACAATGCTTCCATGAACATTTCCTGTAAATCTTTTCTGTGAGTCTGAGTTTCACTCTGTCGCCTAGGCTGTGAAATGCATTGGTGTGATCACAGCTCACTGCAGCCTCGATCTCCTGGGCTTGGGAGATCCTTTTGCTCTAGCTGGGACTACAGGCATGCCCCATCAGGCTCAGCGAATTTATTTATTTTATTCTTTTGTAGAGACAAGTCTTGCTGTGTTGCCTAGGCTGTCCTATAAATCCTTATGCATACATCTTTCTCTGAGGTAGATAAATAGGAGTAGGATTGCTGGATATGGTAAATGAATGTTTAATTTTGTGGGAAACTGCCAAGCTGCTTTCTGAGTGGCTGTACTGTTTTGTGTTCCTACCAGCAATGTTCATGGTTGTTTTGCATTCTTGCCCAGAGTTGGTGTGGTCATTCTGTCGGTAGCCATTTGAATGGGGGTAGCACTGTCACAATGCGGTATCAGTTTGCACTTTCCTAATGACTCATGATGGAGAGCATCTTTTCATGTTTGCTATTCATATATCTCTTTTTGCTCAGTGTTGATTCATATCTTTTGCCTATTTGTTGTTGTTGTTGTTGTTGTTTTTGTTTTTTTTTGAGTTGGAGTCTCACTCTGTCGCCCAGACTGGAGTGCAGTGGCTGCTCCCGGCCACTGCAACCTCCACCTGCTGGGCTCCAGCGATCCTTCCGCCTCAGCCTTCCGAGTAGCCAGAATGACAGGTGCGCACTACCACGCCCAGCTAATTTTTTTTTGATTTATTGTAGAGATGAGGTCTCGCCTGCCCAGGTGGGTCTCGAACCCGCGGGCTCAGACCCACCCACTCACCTCAGCCTCCCAAAGGCGCGGGATTACAGGCTGAGCCACCGAGCCCAGCTTTTTGCCTATGTTTTTACAATTCACTTGTTTGTTTTGTTTTTACTGATTTTGTAAGAGTTTTAAAAATATATTCTAAGCCGGGCTCGGTGTCTGGACGACAGAGTGAGGCTCCAACTCAAAAAAAAAAAAAAAGAAAGAAATATATATATATATATTCTAGATACAAGTGCTTTATCCACTATAATTGTTTTATAGATATTTTCTTGGTCTATGTTTGCCTTTTCATTCACCTAAGTTGTATTTCAAAGTGCAAACTTTGAATTTCAGTGAAGCTCAGTTTATTATTTTCTGTCTTTTGGAATTAATATTTTGTCTCATCCAAAATTTTTTTTTTGCCTAACCCAAGGTATGTGGATTTTCCTCTGTTTCTTCTAGAAACTTTGTGACTTGAGCTCTTACTTGGTCCAATTCAAGTTAATTTTTGGATAGTTGTAAGTTAGGGGGTTGAGGTTCATTTTTTCAAAGTAACCCTCTTGCCCAGTCCCACATGTCAAAGAGACTTCAATTGAAGTGCCCTGCCTTCTTTATTGAAATCAACTGGCTGTGTCTGTGAGAACTTTGTTTCTGGACTGTCTCTGTTCCACCCGTTTCCATGTCTGTCCTCCTGCAGCTCAGCACTCCTTGGCCTGTGCAGCTCCTCTGTGGACAGTCCTGCACTTGGGCAGCTGAGTCCTCTACTTCTTCTTTCCAACAATGTTGGGGTTGTCCTTGCCCTTCCATCTCATGTGACTTCTGCAGTCGGCTTGTCGGTTTCCACAAAGCCTTCTGATGTCTTGCTTGGGTTGTGTTGAACCCATAGGTCGGTTTCATGATAATTTCATCCTCAAAATTTATGATAATTGTTGAGTCCTTTGGTCTTCGAGTATAGTATGCTCTCCATCTATTGGGTTTTTTCAGAATCTCTCTCGGCATTGTTGGTAGTTTTTAGTGTTTGTGTCCTGAACATATTTTGTTTTTTTTGTTTGTTTTTTTTTTGAGTTGGAGTCTCACTCTGTCACCCAGACTGGAGTGCAGTGGCCGCTCCCGGCCACCACAGCCTGGACCTGCTGGGCTCCAGCAATCCTTCCGCCTCAGCCTTCCAAGTAGCTGGAATTACTGGCATGTGCTACCACGCCCGGCTGATTTTTTGATTTATGGTAGAGATGAGGTCTCACTGCCCAGGCGGGTCTCGAACCCGCGGGCTCAGGCAATCCACTCACCTCAGCCTCCCAAAGGTGCAGGATTACAGGCTGAGCCACCAAGCCCGGCTATTCCAGCACTCTTAATCAGACTGTTTAGTTAAACGTGTGTGCAAGTTCTTGAGCATTATACATAGAGAATCCTATTGTGTGCAATAAATGACAGTGTCATTTCATCCACATCTTGCTCCTCACTCCCCACCCAGCCTCTGGCTTATTGGGCTCTCTGGGGTCTCTGGTGCAGTGTTGAATAGATTAGGTGATGACTGGCAGCTTTGAATTGTTTCTGATTGTAAAGAAAATGCTTCTAGGGATTTGCCATTGAAGTGATAGTTGCAACAGATGTCTTCATAGATTTCTTTCATCAAGCTAAGAGAGTTCCTAATTTTCTCAAGTTATTTTTTTGTTTGCTTTTTGGGGGCAGGGGTATTTGCTTGTCACAAGTGGATGCTGGATTTGACCAAATGCCTTCCCATTGTTTAAAATCCAGCAGTTTCCTTGCTAGCTTCTTTGTTCTCCCACCTCCCTGGCTTCCTTGTCCTCTGGTTCCTGCTGTACCCACTCCTGGCCGCGGCTCCCATTTGCCTCATGGAGAGCACCGGAGCTGTCTGTTGGGAGCTGAGGCCATGTTGCAGTGCTTCACCCTGCTGGGTGGCTGCGTGGCTGCCCTCCACTGCCTCAGGCTCTTCTAAAGATGAACCTCAGCTCTCTGGCCCCCCAGTCCTATCCAGATTGCCCCCTCAGTGTGCGCTTGCAGCTGTCTTTGCCTGCCTATTCTCACCCCCTCTGGACAGCCTCCTCCCATTCTCCTTTCCTGTCGTTTCCAAGTTGCTTCCTTAGGAAAACCAGTCTGGGCCCCAGATGAGGTCAAGAAGGTTCACTCTCAGAGGGCTGATCTCTCCTACCTAGCACTGATCAAGGCTATGCGATTCATCGTGAGGACTAAGCAGTAGCATTGATTGGAAGCTCCAGGAGGGTGTGCGGGGTCTGTGATCTGGCTTCTGGTGTGGTGCTGGCACTCAGCGGGGGCTTTGTGAGTGCGGGCGGCGGCAGAGCCCTCTTTGTTTCTTCCTCCAGGTGTTCTAATGAGTGAGGCCACCTGCAGCTGAGTTCTAGAGACTGAAGTTTTGCTGGAAGTCATTTCAGGTGTATGTTATCTGCCAGCTGACCTCAGTTTCCTTGGCATTGTGCAAAGGGTTAGCTTTGCTTAAAACCATTTGAGACATGCAGAGCCCTTGGCATTCAGTGTTAGAGATGTGTGTTCATGCTGAGAGCCGAGGCCCTGGTGGGCCCCCCCAGGCCTTCTGTAAGGCCGTTCATTCTCTACTGCCAGACAGGCACTGTCTATGGCACCTTGAGCTATTCTTGGCTTGGACACTTGGATTGGTCCCCCTTGTTCAGTCTCTTTGATGGAGCCACCTTAAAAAACAGTTAATTGTTGGAAGGGGAGAGATGTCTGTGGCCATCTAGATAAGCCTGTAGATTTTAGATGAGAGAAGTCCTGTGTCCTGGCCCATCAGGGGATGCAGGAGTTGCTGAGTGGGAGTAGCTCAGGGACCAGGTGTAGTGTGGAGGTGGTTGGCGTCTGAGCCAGGGTCCGTGTCCCTGTAGAGAATCAGAGCCAGTGGCCTGCAGATGACCAGACCAGCGACTGGCTTGGAAGCAACATCCAAACGGTGACATAATCAGCCTTCTTTCTTTGTTGAAGTTGGCAGATAAAACATATCCAGATATGTTGTCTTAAATAACAGAAGACAATTTCAGGATGAACTGAGACATGACTAACTTTAGAAGGAGGAATAGAAAGCGGGAGCTTGGAGAACAGTGTTGTGTAACCAGTAAAGGAGAGGTCTTCTCTCTTTGCTTATTGGTTGTGAAAAAAGTCCGGAACTTTTGTACAGGGGCATCCTGTGCATTCTGTGTCTAGATTGTCTTTCTTTTTTTTTTGTGAGACAGGGTCTTTGTCACTCATGCTGGAGTACAGTGGCATGATCATAGTTTACTGCAGGTGTGAACTCCTGGGCTCAAATAATCCTCCCATCTCAGCCTCTTGAGTAGCCGGTACTACAGATGGCTAATTTAAAAACATTTTTTGTAGTAATGAGGTCTCACTATGTTCCCTAAGCTGGTCTCTGACTTCTGGGCTCAAGCAATCCTCCTACCTTGGCCTCTCAAAGTGCTTGGATTACAGGTATGAGGCACTGTGCCTGGCCTTGGATCTTGGCATTTGCTGAGTCGCCTGCCCTGTTCCAGAGTGATTCAGTGGGACCCTCCCTGTGAATCCTGCACAGAGGCTGCTGTCAGCACTTGCTTCCCCGGTAACAGTGCGTCCTGCGCCTGGCTGCCTTCCTGAGGTTTTGGTGGGAGCATTTGCTTGCAGATTTTGTTATACATGTGCCTACTGGAGTAAGAACTTAAGATGAATAAGAAAAACATTCATAGTCCAAGAAGATACAGTTAATGAGAAAGTCAGGGGAAAAGGAGAGTGAAGGAGTAAGACATACCTACCCGGGGCTCTGTTCCATTGCTTGGGGGTGCCGCTGCACTCTGGTGAGCTTCCGGCAGTCAGGGTGAAGGGAATGCCCAAAGTGTCATTGCATGCGAGTCAGAACCTGCAAATGGAAGAGTGCATGTTAGCATTGTGCAAACTAAAGGTCTCTTAGTGCAGAGTTTTTAGACCCTTGGAGGTAGAATTGAGACTACTGTATCCTGATGAGCCCTTACCAGGCATTCATCACTGTCAGTGGAACTGCCCAAGCGCAGACTGATCTGTGCACTCTGGGCTCGAGATATGTGGTACTGGGGAGGGAGAGGGCTGTGGGACCCAGCCTGAAGCAGCTCCACTGCCTTGGCTTTGGATCCCCCTCGGATCCGGGATCCTGGAATGAGGGACCAGAGATGTTGGAGATGTGAGCAAATGAGAAACCAGGATTTGCTGAGGACGCATGGGAAGGTTTCATGCAGGCAGATGCTTGCATCAGAAGTGGTCCGCTAAGACTGGAGAAAAACCTGCCTGAGGCTGACTGCGAATCACTTCCTGTTTGTTGTACATTGTGCATAGACATGAGCATTTCAGGAATCGCAGGTGGAATTGGCAAATGAATATTGAGACGGTACAGGTACCAGAGAGCTGGAGCACTGAGCACTGAATGAGTGTCGGTGGTAAGGTTACTTGTCCAGGCTGTGTGACCCTTGGTGTTGCTTTTGTGAATCACATGACTCTTGTTTTGGCTAATTTTAAAAGTAAATAAGACAATATGGTAATTGTCAACTTAGTGAAGTTTTTGGACAAAATTTTGTTTTCAGAAATTACTACCTTAAACATGTTTTTTGGAAGATTTCAGCCTGTATTGAAGCAAATAAAGTAAGGAAAGACCACTCTCCAATTCTCTAGCCCATACCCACACACACTCGAGTTGGTCTAAAATGTGCACCAATGCCCTACAGGCTGTAGAGGGGGTGAGGGACAAAGTCTGCAGGTATAAGAAAAAGCCAAGACAGACATTGCTGGGCAAGGGGAGACTTACTACCTACTGTTATCAACTGACTGGAAAGTCATCTTAGGGCTGTTTTTTTGTTTGTTTGTTTGTTTTTTTAGTTGGAGTCTCACTCTGTTGCCCAGACTGGAGTGCAGTGGCCACTCCCGGCCACTGCAGCCTCAACCTGCTGGGCTCCGGCAATCCTTCCGCCTCAGCCTTCCAAGTAGCTGGAACTACAGGCGCGCGCTACCACGCCCGGCTTATTTTTTATTTCTTGTAGAGATGAGTTCTCACCAAGTTGCCCAGGCGGGTTGCGAACCCACGGGCTCAGGCAATCTACCCACCTAAGCCTCCCAAGGTGCGGGATTACAGGGAGGGCTGTTTTAAACTGTGTGCCTGCTTACACATGAAAGCAAGCCTGAGGTGGTGTTAGACTTTTACATGGACAGTTGTGGGCTCTAGTTTTGGGGACACGGAGTCTGATGTTAATGATGCTCACTGCATCTGCCCCATCCAGGAGGCCGGAAGCTTTGAGAGAGGCCTACCCTGATCCTGGCCCAGCTTCCTGGCGGGTTCCTTGTGTCCCCACCTGGTACTCCACTCCCTGGCGTGGTCCAGTGCCTCTGCTGGCCCCCGTACCCTCTCCTTGCTCATGTGGCACCATGCTTCTCTCGACGCTCTGGCCTATCACGCGATTCACCTGCCACCCAGCACCGGAGTGTGTGCCTGTCCTTCACGGCCATGCCTGTGCCTCTTCCCTTTTGTCCATCTCCAAGGCTGGCCTTGGCCCCTGCAGTTCATCTGTTCACACATATGTTCTTTGCTAGACTCTCAGCTCCTGGAGGCCAGGAGCCATGTCTTACACATCTCCCTGTCCAGTGGTGGCCCTGGGTGGAGGGAGTGGATGGCTGGGAATGTGCTGGTCCCTGGGGCCACAAAGTCAGCAGAGGCCCCTAGCAGGGCTTATGTGTTACAGTTTTCTGGAAGTGCACTTGTTACCTTGTTGCCCCTCACGCTGATATCCCTTCACCCAAATTTGCATTTTTAGATGGCAAGGTAGTCCCTGCCTCTGAGTTTTATTTTGCAGAGTCTCAGACTTAAAGAAAAGTTGTGTCCAGTGGGCACCTATGTTCTCCTTCCCTAGAGTTGCAGGTGCCTCAGTTGTAAGCATTGCGATTTTAACCTGGAACTGACATGGGTGGTATTTGCAGGTGGCGAGCCTGTGTCTGTTCACTCTGTGGGAGCTTTAGGCAGTGTGCTATACGGCCTCAGGTTCTGGAATACGTAGCTCACTGTGGGGAAGGAGATCAGGTGGGGCACAGTGGAAACCACATCTCAAAGCCGATCCCTTAGCTTCTAAGGAGCAGCTGCAGGCTGCAGTTTGCATCAGGGCTCTGCTCCCTTGAGCTGGCTTAAGGAAGCACTACGCACACACACCCCATATCTGTTCATGTGCACAGATGCATTAGTCCCTTTTTAAATTTTTTTTGGAGTTGAGTCTCACTCTGTCACCCAGGCTGGTGTGCATTGGCACACTAAAGGCCACCCCAGCGTCGACCTCCTGGGCTCCAGTGATCCTTCCGCCTCAGCCTTCCAAGTAGCCGGAACTATAGGCGCATGCCACAACGCCTGGATAATTTTTTATTTATTGTAGAAACAAGGTCTCACCAAGTTGTTCGGGCTGGTTCCAAACCCATGGGGTCAGGCAATCCACTTGCCTGGGCCTCCCAAAGTGCTGGGATTACAGGCTGAGCCACTGAGTCCCGCCTGTTAGTCATTTCTTAAAGGGATTATACCACGCTGGTCGTCCCTCGTTCTTGGGTCCCAGGACCACTGGCGCATGTGTAAGTTCCCTATGACTCCCAAGCCTGTGCGAAACCAACCCTCGTGTACACAGGTTTGCATCCTGTGAATACTGTCTTTGTGATCCTTGCCTGGAGGACCCTGGAAGTTGAATGCCATGTTGTTCAAGGATCAGCTGTAACTTTCTAAAGTAATCTTCCCAAAGTGTTTTACATTTAAAGTTAATGTATACATAAAGAGAACTTAAGGAGCTAACATTTGGGGGAATACATCTGGGCTCACAGAAGCCCTGGCAGGAAGGAAGGCCGGAACTTCTGTGTGGGGTGGCTCTGGCCTTGACAATTCCTCTGAGTTATCCCACTTAGCAGCTCTGGCAGCCCAGAGCAGTTGCTGGTCCAGGGTGTCCAGGACCTGGTGGTGGCTCAGGGATCTCCAGCTGCAGAGCTGAAGGAAGTTCTGTACCTTGGAGAGGTGGCTTTGAGCAGACAGATGGCTCAGAACTCTGCCGGCTGGTTTACAACCAGGAAGGTGCCATGCAGAGTGACTGGTTCTTGCCCAGCAGACCGGTTGCACACGCAAACAGGGACTGCTAACATCACAGCCTCAGCCGCCTCTTCATACAGGGGGAAACCCACCCAGCCAGGAATGGAGAGGGAGTGAGGGGCTGGCGGGGGTGGGGGGGTTGTTTCTTGATCACTGTTTCTTTGCTTCCCGCTGACCAGGTAATACAGGTCATGCCTTTTGCACCCACATCATGAGCCCAGCGCTGGGCAGTCGTCAGCGTTTGATAAACGTTGGTGAATGAATACATGATTAGATGTTTGTAAAGGTGAAGTGAATACTTTTTTTACTAAACCAGTGTAGAAAATTAATTATTTGCCAAGCTCATGGTATCCTACTCTGAAGATACAGAGAAGATAAGCCACAGCCCAGCAATGAGAGTTATGGCCGAAAGGAGGCTTGCAGACTTGAGGACTTGGAGTACGGGTAGGAAAGGGACAGGCCTAGGTAGCATGGGGCACATGTGCATCTGTGGAGTTCTTTATGTACACTTAGAGATTCAGTCCCTGTGCCCAGGGGCTTGTACTGAGAGGGGAAGTGAAGACATGGTTATAGAGCTGCCGCTTTGGGCATGTGGGTGAGGTCTCGAAGGTGTGCTGACTGGGTGTCCTGGAAGGGGCCCTGGAGCCACGTGGGTTTGCGCCAGGCAAGTTCCAGGCCTTGTGGTGGGTTGAGGAATCTGGCTGTGTCCTGGGACACTGTGACTGCAGAGACAGTGGGACTTCCCTAGGGGCTTGGGTAGGGAGGATGGCCCTCTCCTAGTCTGTGGTAGCCACCCACAGATCTTTAGTAGGAGGTTTGGAAATGTCTTAGCTCAGGCTAAGAGATGATGGTTTAGGCTAGGGTGGTCGTGTTGAAGATGGAGCTGAGGTTGTAAGGCTATTAGCAGGAATGGTCATGATGACAGCGGGGTGTGGAGAGTGAGGATCTGAGGGGATTGAGGATGTCCCTGGACCTTGGCACATGCGGCTCAGGGGCTGGTGGGTGTTTGTGAGACAGGAGGCCAAAACTTAGTCCTCCCACTGGCTGGGAGGAGGCAGGTTGGTGATGGAGGTCTTGCATTTAGATAGGAGGTGAGGACTGCAGAGGAGTCCCTGGGTAGAACAGAGAGGGAGACGCAGCCAGGGTAGAGGATGGTTATCAGGACTGAGTGGTGCCTACTGAGGGACCAGGCAGGCATCAGCGTCTGGGAACAGCTGTCAAGTCTGGGGATGTGTCAAGGCGGGGTGTGAGGAGGAAGGATGTGGAGGCCGGTTCTGAGGACAGTGGAGGTTGTCCAGGGTGGGTCTTCAGCCTCAGCGTCTTCCTTGAGTTTTCCTTTGTGCTCTTGGTCAATGTTGCTGGCTCTTGAGAGTGCATGTGGCTGGTTCTTCTGGAACTTTGCTCCAGGTTGGGCTTGTGCGTGGCCCGAAGTCCACATGGGGAAAGCAGACTCTGCACTTCACAATGCATTTGTAGATTCAGGTTTTCAAGTGTTTGCTGCTGTTTCCTGCTGTGTTGATTTGTATGTGCCTCTTTTGTACACAAACGCCAAGGGTCAGTGTTCCTGTTGAGTCACAGGGAAATTAAGGAGCAAAAAGACTCATTAGTCAAGTTCTCCAGGGGTTGACATTTCACTTTGCTCTGTGGTCAGCCGCCACATGGTTGTGAAATTGTGCCAAGTGGTGTGGGGACAATGTTGGGCTACCTGTTGTGTAGACCACCTGAGGGCCAAAGGGTGAGCCCCAGAGTCAAAGCCCAGGGAAGACTGTGGAACTGGGAAGATGGGGGTAGGGAGCATGGGGCCCAGCAGCCCACCCATGTGCAGCCAAGACCTGTGTGGGTCAGTAACTGGGGTCATGGAGGCCCGCTGGTTCCTCTGAGAGCATGGGAAGCCACTCAACCTCAGCTGCCTGCCTGTGGCGGTCATGGGTGCTGGGGCCTGCCTGGTTGATGCTGCGTGGCTGCTGTGCAGACTGTGCCTACTTCTTCTGGGTATTTCAGGGATCCTTCTAGCTAGATCCTCTAGCTAGTTTTGTGTTAGTTTTTGGAGACTTAGACATACAGTTTCATTCTGATGTTGGGAGCTCTGAGGTCCTACCTGCAGCTGTTTTATCAAGGTCAGAGCAACGTAATAAGATACTCTGTTCAAAAGGCTGCTTGGCTGAGCGCGGTGGCTCATGCCTATAATCTGGCACTTTGGGAGGTAGAGGCGAGAGGATTGCCTGAGCTCAGAGGTTCGAGACCAGCATGAGTCATATAGCAAGATCTCGTCTCTATAATAAATAAAAAAAAGCCCTGCGAGGTGACTCATGACTGTAGTTCTAGCTACTTGGAAAGCAGAGGCAGAGGGATCACCTGAGTTCAGTTAAGTTGAGGCTGCTGTTGCCTTGATTATGTCACTGCACTCCAGCCTGGGCGACAGAGTGGGACTCCATCTCAAAAGACGAACAAAGAAAACCCCAAACAAACTGCATGGATGGTGTGATTGCTGAATGTGGCCATTGGCAGCGCACTGTCCCTGTGTCACACATGAGGTCAGCCTGGAGTAGAACTCTCCGGACGTGGCCCGTTTTTTGCACATTGTGGTGAATGGAGTGTGAGTGCAACTCTTGGGTGACTACTAGTGTTCCTGTGGTGCTGGGCTGTCCAGGAGCAGGCCATGCCCTGGTGGGAACCGGGTGGCTATTTTCACTCAGAGAGGATGGTGGGAAGATGTTAATTAAAATGGTGCTTTCTGTTATTTTTAGAGTTGTGGTACCCTTTTCTTGCATTCTAAGAGTTCTGTGCGTGTGCTTAAAGAGTTTTATTGAGGTATAATTTACATGCAGTAAACTGAGCATGTTTAAAGCGACACGTTGGTAAATTTTGACATGTGCACACCCTGAAACAGCACCACAATCCAGACAGTGAGCACCGCCATCCAGGCAAGTCCTGCTGCCTTCTTTAGCCCTTCTTCCCTTCCCTTCCACACCACTTGTCTGGCCTGCTTTCTGGCAGGAAAGGTGAGTTTGTATGTCCTAGAATTGTATGTAAATGCAGTGGTATAGCATGTACTCTCTACCTGGTTTTTTGCACTTGGCATAGTATTTGAGATCCGTCCATGGTGTGCGCCGTCAGTGGTTCATCCTGTCCCCCTGGGCTCTTCCCATGGCACGGGAATGGTCACTATCCTTCATCTGTTGGCCTACCTGGGGCTGTTTCTAGTTTTTGGCTGTCACAGATAAAACGGCTTTGATAACTTGTGTTCAGGTCTTTGTATGCTGTGTGCTTTCTTTTTGACCTGGAGAGTAGTGGCAGGGTCCTCTGTTAGGAGTGTGTTAGATTTCTTAAGAACCTGCAGACCTGTTTGCAAAGAAGTTTTCTCCAGCAGCACTAGCGCCGCGGCCCTCCACAGCCTGGCTAGCACTTGCCCTTTTCACTTTTAGCCATTTTAGTGTGTGTGTGGGAGTATAGCGCTAGGACTTCATTTGCGTTTCCCTCATGACTGTTGGAGTTGAGCATCTTTTCATGTCTTTTTTTTTTGTCTGTATCTTCTTTGGTGAAGTAGCTGTTCAAATCTCTTGCCCGCTTCTTGGGTTGGATGTTTATTTCCTTCCTGAGTTTTGGAATTCTGAATACAAGTCCCTTCCTAGATATCTACCTTCCCCAGCATTTCTCTACTTGTGACTTGTCTTCTTGTTCCCATAGCAGTGTCTTTTGAAAAGCAGAAGTTAGCCGGGCTCGGTGGCTCAGCCTGTAATCCCACGCCTTTGGGAGGCTGAGGTGAGTGGATTGCCTGAGCCCACAGGTTCAAGACCCGCCTGGACAGCGAGACCTCATTTCTACAATAAATCAAAAAATCAGCCGGGCGTGGTAGCGCATGCCTGTAATTCCGGCTACTTGGAAGACTGAGGCAGAAGGATCGCCGGAGCGCAGCAGGTCGAGGCTGCGGTGGCCGGGAGCAGCCACTGCACTCCAATCTGGGCGACAGAGTGAGACTCCACTTAAAAAAAAAAGAAAAGCAGAAGTTTTAAATGTGGATGAAGTTCCATATATCCATTTTTTCTTTTGTGGATTGTGCTTCTTGTGTTTTATCTAGAATTTGTCTAACTCGAGGCCACAGAGATGTTCTTTTATGTTTTCCTCTGGAAGTTTTAGAGTTTCAGGTTTTGCAGTTGGGTCTGGACCCGTTTTGAGATGATGCTGATAAATTGTGCAAAGGACAGTCCTGAGTTTTTGTCCGCATTTGTTGGGAAGACAGTCCCTTCCCCACGGACGCCTTTGCCTATAGGGGTGGACTGTCTCTCGACTCTGCACTGCTGCCTCAATGTGTTGAACTTTGTGTCAGCACTGTGCCTGTCTGCATGCCGGTGCTTTCTAACGCATCTTGAAATCAGCACGTGTCAACTCTACCTGTTCTTTCTCCTAGTGTGTTGGTTACTCTAGAATCTATGTGTTTCTGTGTGAATTTTAGAATCAGCTCATTGATTTCTATACAGAAATTGCTAGGACTTTGGGATTACACTGTTTGGGAAGAGCTGATGTCTTACCTGTGTTGGGTCACCTGACTGTGATCACAGTATGTCCCTTCCCTGGTTCAGGTTGTTTGTTTTCTTCAGTGTCTTGGAATTCTCAGTGTATGTTGGGTGAATCTAGGTTCATGATTTCACCATCCTATTTGAGATGTGTTGGGCCATGAGTTGCGTCAGAACCTTTGTCTTCAGCTGAATGTGCAGCTTGCAGTGGCATTGGTGCCCCCAGCACTTGGTCAGCGCACTTTCTGGCATGTCCTTGCTTTGAGTTTGGCGTTGCCACCCCCTCTGATGATGGAAGAGCCACTTGACTTAGTGGTAAATTGGTTTTGAAAGAAAGGTGTCCTGTGTGTACCATTAAACACAGGTGCCCACTTCAGGAGAGAAATAGCATCTTTAGGAGACAAGAGAGTGCGAGGCTCTGGAGAGACTTTCTCACACCTGGGGCCGTCACCACATGTACCCGTCACCCTGTGTGCTCTGCTTGCTGGCTGTCCCAGCTCGCAGTGCAGGAGTGGTTCAAGTGTTTGGTTGCAGAGGGAAGTAGACTTTGGCAGACTCCTGTCTGCCCCTTCCACCCGAGGAGATGCTATTTCTTTGGCCCTTTTGGTAGCTTCTTCACAGAGGACCACGTTCCTACTTGCTGGGGACATTACTACCTGCTGGTGTCTCAGCTTGTGTCTTCTGGGCATCTCAGTGGGACTGCTGAGCTGTGTCAGCTCCTGACCCTTCCCTCCCCTCCATGTACCTGGCTTGGGTGAGGGGTGGGGAAGGTGAGGGGGCGGGGTGCCAACTGTGTCCCCTTCCTCCCAGGTTCTCCTGGTCAGAGGCCATTTTGGACCTACCTCTTGACCTGCACAGGTCTCCACACTGTGGATGCTTTTATGAAATCTTTAGAAATACAACTGGGAAGAGAAGAGGCAGATTCTCTTACATGTGTATTCTCAGGACATGGAGGGACTGTCCTGGAGTGTCCTTGTTTGTGTGTTGACAGCTATGTGGACTGCCCCTCCAAGACCTTCAGAGCCAGCAGGGCCCACTGTGTCTGGGCAGCCCTCCTGTGTCCACAGCAGTCTCACCCCCCGAAGGGCACGTTAGTAGAGCATACATGGCACAGCCATGCCTCTTGGTTGCCTTCTGGAGGTGCGGGCTTTCTTTTTTCAACATTCAAAGTTTTCAAAAGTTTTAAACTTCAGTCATATACCTAATTTAAAGGGCACAGGTTTTAATGAGAAACAAACTCTGTCGGCCCACCTCCACTTACTGCTTATCAGAGGCGACCCCTGGAAATGTGCATTCACATGGCTGTTCCTGCAGGGCCGCTTCCTGAGGTCTCTGGCAAGGCTGCCCCAGTGATCCCACCACTCCACAGACTGCGACCTAGCCCCTGGCTACACTCATGTGCATGGTCCTTGGCTGCAGCACCTGGCTGAGCTGAGACCCATGGTGTGCTGACTCTCCTGTCTCCCAGTCCAGGCAGCGGGGTCTGCCCATTGAGCACTCTGCAGCGAGCCTTGGAACCCTGCAGGTGGGGGCTGACCCCTGGGCCCCCATGGGCCTCGTGTGCCACCTTGCCCATCCTCCTGCCTGTGTTGAGGGGGGCTGCCTCACCCTGGAGCTGCCCTCATTCCCTTGACTCCATTCTGTGTCTCCTGCTTTCCGACTTTGTTTTCTTTACTTGTCCCTTGTCTTGGTGGGTTTTCCCTACCTGCGGAAGGGACCTTCCTGAGACCTGTGTGTGTGAAACACCTGGTTGACCCTGGTTGATGGTTGGGCTGGTGCTAAGCTCCAGGTAGGAGGTGTTTCTCGCAGGACTCTGAAGGCCCTGCCCACTGTCTCCCTGTTTCTAGCCCGCCGTCTCCCTGTTTTCACGGGGCTCTGGAGGGCTGCTGAGTGGGCCCCTCCTCGCTTGGAATGATCAATTTTTCTTCCCAGAAGTGACTATAGTTTCTTCTTCTCTCTAGAAATTTTACTTCTCCTGATCACTCTGTTGGATGCTGGGCCGAGCCCTCATCGGGGAACCAGGCCTTCATCTGCGACGCGGCAGGAGGAATGTGTTCTCCTCCTGAGTTTTCTTTCCTTTCCTTTTATCTTTCCTGGATGTTTTCTGGGAGAAGGCCTCAGCTCTGTCATCTGCTATTCTGTGCCTTTTCATTTTGGCTGTCATAGTGGTGGATAGTCTTTGCAACTTAGAAGAGGGTTCTTACTTATTGGTTCCAGCTCATTGGTTGGTTTCTGCGTTGGTGTTGGGACCTTCTTCAGGTGGCTTATGAGTGCTGGCGGTCTGCCTGTGTTGAGTGGGGCCATTCTCAAATCGTGACTCTGACATGAGTTGGGACCAGACATCCTGAAAACTTTCCTGCTACCAAACACCCTGAGAGGCTGGGAAATGGCATGATTGTTCTTTTAAATGATGAATTTAGCTTCCCAGCGTCCTTGCTTGTACGCTGGCGGCTGTGGGGAACCTGCAGGGCTCAGAAATGGAGCTGGACAGTAGCTAAGGCGGGACCTTGAGCCTTTGGGAATTGAGGGAGCTGGGTGTGGTGGCAGTGCCAGGTGGTAGCGCCAGGTGCCCATCTCCATGTCCTTGACATTTGTGGTCTCACACCAGGTGGGCCAGAGAGCTGGTGCTGAGGGACCCTCAGGACCACACAGCCCACCACTGGCATGGGGAGAAGAGAGGGTCCTCCCAGCCTGTCCTGCATGTCGAGAGGGGAGAAATGCCCCCTTGAGAATCCACAAGGGGCCTGTCCTCCATGGGCTGGGTTTTGCAGAGGTGAATATGACTCTTCTGGCCATATGGAGAAACAGCTACCCTTCACACGAGTGCTGTAGTGCGGGAACTCTGGAACCGAGAAGAATGACGCGTGAGCCTTCAGAGCAGGCAGACTGAAAATGAAGCAAAGAAGGTTCTAAAATGTGGTTGACAAAATCAAAACTCAGTGGACAGAGGACAGAGCCGTGGAGATGTGCACTGGGGAGCTGGAGGTGGCGCTGAGTGAGTATCCCACAGATGGTGCAGGGCGTGCAGGCTGGAGGGCTACGGGAAGTGCTGGTCACATCTGCCCAGTGTCGCAGAGGAGAGGGTTTGGTACATGTCCAGAGTGCGCGAAAGTTGACATGGATTCCCTGCCCTTGAAGTGGTAAGACCTGGGGCTGGACCTGGGTTTGGGGCTGCCTGTTGCCACCCTCATGGGAGAGTCAGGCTTTGCTTCCCAAGGTCGCACTGGTAGTGGGTAGTGCAGCTGTGTGTCTGTTCTCCACACAGTGTGGGGGGTCAAGGGTGGAGAGCTCCACACGTCCTCACCCCTCCAGCATCTCTGCATCCACAGCGCTTCAGGCTGAAGTGTATATTTTTCATAATTTACAAGGCAGAAAGATAGGTCACAGAGTCAGTCATGAGAGTCAATGCTTAGGCTGTAATTTAAATCAGCTCCTGTGTGTCCTGTGTTAGCGTCACCCTGACTCTATTGTGGGTCTGCTGCCCCTGGACCTGGGTGGGGATTGAGGTGGGGTGGGCGGAGAAGGACTACTGAGCCAGCCCTGGCCAGTGGCTGCTTCCACAGGCTCTTGTACCTCCGGTGAGGCTGCTGCCTGGGCCAACAGGTGTGTCTGGGCTCTTGGAGGGGAAGCTCTCCTGCTGCTATGTGGCTGGCTTGGCCCCCTCCTGCCACATTCTGGCTGCATTAATATCACATGTAGTGCTTTGAGGGTAGGTACAGTTTGCACAGATTGCATTGTGAAGAGTTTTGCTCTTGTCCCCCTGTCCTCACGGGCTCCCAGTGTAGTCCAAGTGGCACTTGTTGACAGGCAAACATTTAGGCAGCCTTGTGGAGGCTGCTGTTCTGGTCACTGTCATCGCAGCCCAGACCTTTCTCCTCTGGGTGGGCTGTGTTCCTAGTCTTGGGAGCCTCAGCATTTGAAGGACTGTCCACAGGCCAGGGAACCAGGGCTGGGCATCAGAAGGTCAGGGAGGAGCCGCCAGGGGCTGTGTCTGAGAGCACGAGAGTACCATGTGGATGCCGCGTGAAGCGTTTCCTTACATGTGGAGGTTCCTGGATGGAAATACCTGTTTGGTCTGTAGTGCTGCTTTGGTGCTCTATGTTTTGGTTTAAAATACAGTGAAGAGTGTCAGTGATGAGAGGAATCATAAAGACTGTAATGTTGTTAAGAACACGAGTTTCCCCTGTGCTCCAGACTGTAGGGAGGGCAAGATGCATTCACGCGTGAGAATGGTGGTTGCACTCTGAGCTCGATTGGGGAGTGGGTGGGGCTTGGAAGGCTCCTGGGGGAGACCCTGGCCTCCCACCCTTGGGGAGGCTTCTGCCCACCTGCTGCTTGTGCCCTGTTCCTGGCTCCAAACTGTGGCTATGACTACTGGGAGAGTGTTTTACACTGTTTACTTAAATTAAAAAACTTATGTGTTCACAATAGTGAAGCATAGAAAATAGCCAAAATCATCACTAGAGGAGATTATGAACACATTTTGGATGAACTTGGATGTAGCCTCTGAAACATGTGTTTCTGAAGAGCATGTGATGCTGTGAACATGGGTGTGCGAGGGGGGGGCGCAGGCAGGAGGGCGGTAGTGATCTGATTTGCCTGTCAGCCCTCGTCAGACCTACCGCTCACATGTGCCTGTGAGAGAGAGGTCTGAGGGACATGCTGGCCATGCTCACCTGAGAAGGGAGCTGGCGGAGGGTCTCTGCTGTCTTTGTCCTTTTCTGTGTTTGCCGCATTTTCTGTAAAGAACACCTGTTTCTATACTGAGAAGACATCCAGGTTATGAGGAAGGAGGCTCTGGAGTTTTCTGTCTGCTGGCTCCCAATGTGTTGTGGTCATCTCTTGTATGCATGACTAGCTGTGGTTTTCCACTGGTCTGGCCATGGAGCAGGGCTCCAGGAGGGTGGAAGGTAGGATGGAGGGCAGTGGGCAGGACTGTGGGGCCTGGGGACAGGGAGGATGTGGGTGGGAGGTGGCCAGGCCATGGTGCTGTCAGGAGGCAGGGTCCTGGGTCCAAGCTTCCTGATCTTCACTACTAGTTGTCTTTGGGGCCCATGCCCCACCTGCGCTGTATTACTTGGAATGGGCTACCTGGGGTGGATGAGGAATCAGAAGGGTCTTGGGAAGGGAAGTTGTGTTTATTGCTTTCTGTGTGACCTTTTTCTCCCTGACAATGAGAGCTGGGTGAGCAGAGTCATTGCACCTGTGTCTCGTGGAACCCTGTCTCCATCTCCATCATCGTTGGCCCCCATGCACTTGTAAGGGACACGCCCGGGTAGTAGGTGGGTCTCTTGGGGGGAATCTCCGACAGACCCCCCCCCCCTCAGTGGCCCTCCCCCTACGTGGATCCTGGTGTCCAGGTTGTGAGGCAGGGCGGGGACCACATGGCTGAACCTGCCCCTGCTGAATGTACTGTGATGAGGGCCGATGCATGTGTAGGCCTTTAATTACTTTTAATGACCTTTTATCTTAAATTAGTGCCCTTCACAGTCACACTTTGAGACAGAGTTGTGTTGTTTTGCATGGACGGTTGCTGCATGGTTATTTGTGTGCTTGGAGGAGTGACTGTAACCAGAGTTCACGAGACCCAGTATTGTGGTGTTATCTCTGAAATGCAGTGTTGGATGCAGCTGTGGCATTCTGAGTGTCCTCAGCCTGTCGCAGGGTATCTGCCTTGGCCTTTTTTCAGAAACAGTGATTGTAATGCATTGCGTGGGGGGAGGAAGGCAGGAGGAATCCTGGGGTGGGGCCCAGTTGTACCTCTTGATGGAAATGGGCTGGGCTGAGGCAGCCATGCGTTTGCACATTGGGTAGGGGATGTAGGTGATGGCTGCTTGGTGACCACATGCTTTCATTTCAGGGCCACCTGTCATGTCCTCACTTTTCCATTTATATGCCCAGTTGGAGATATTTTTAATGCCTGGAGAGGTTAAGTTACCTGCTTATGTCACATAGTCACTTCTTGGCAGGACTTTTGATGCTTCCCTAACTTTTGCCCTAAACCTAGGCACAGTGCTCCTCCCCAACAGGGACACTGCCTCCCCCCAGGAACACTTGCCACTCCCCACCCTGCAGGGACAATGGTCACCCCCCACAAGGACACTGGCCACCCCACCCCGGTACGCTGTCCTCCCCAGGGATACTGCCTCCCCCACAGGGACACTTCCACCCCTCTCATAGGGACACTGGTCCCCCCTACAGGGACACTTCCATAGCCACATTTCATAGTGATTTCTGTTTCCTTATGCTTTTGTGATGTCCAAAGTACCATTTTTACTTTGTTAGAATTTTAGCCTTATGTAATTAAAAAAAATTTTTTAATTCTAGGAATATGGGATGTAAGTGAGGGTTAACTACATGAGTAGGCTGCATGCAGGTGAGGTTTGGGCGTCTTACTGGCCCTCACTCCCCCAGTAGTGGATCAGGTACCTTGGTGTTGTCCCATGTCCGCTTCCTTCTCCCTCCTTCCCCTAGTAGTGCCCAGCAACTGCTGCTATAGATGTAATTTTTAAAGCAAAAATGCGTCTGATAATTAAAGTCTGCTGATGAATTGCCAGATGAGCAGACTTGGCATTGGTGCTCTAAGCCACAGGCACCGTGTCTGTCTGTTGGGTCCTGCCTTTCCACGCTGTCTGCCTGGAGCCTGCTGACTGGCTTCTCAGATTCTAAGGAGGTGTGAGTGTCCTGGGCAGGTGAGCCGGTGGCCAGGCAGGTTTGAGAACATGGTCTCAAGAGGTGTTCACTGAGTATCCTGTTCTGGGACCTCAGTGTGTCCTTGGGGGGACAGTCACACCCTCTCTCAGGACTCACACTGGCTCTGGCCATGTGGCTTTCACATTGTCCAAACCTTGCCCGAGCCAGGGGCACCAATTGGTGACTGAGCCCTAGGGGCCTTTTTTTATCACCTCACTCACAGGCTGCTGGGCTTGGGGGATTTCAGCAGAGTGAGTTATTTGCCGCAGCTGGGTTTTGACTTTTGTTTGATTTCAATATGGTTTATTTTAAGGGAATGTTTTGGAGAGAAGCTTTCTTAATGGGCATCGGTGTGGCTTTTTTTGATCAAGAATTTTAGACTTGAGCCCGGAGAAAGGCGTCGCCGTCATTCCTGGTAACATGATGGGTTTTGAAAGGGCCAGAACTGGCAGCTTCAAAGACTCTCCTGGAACTTCTGAGGGTGCTCTGGCTTTCTCTAGCCCAGGAGGAAAGCCCAGTGTTCACGTCATGATGACTCATGGGCAGCAGTGGCCCTACTTTTTCCTTCTGAGAGCATTGTTTGCAGTTCACTCTGGAAGGGGGAGGAAGGAGAGGCTGCAGAAGGCGGTGGGTATCCCCACACATACGTGGGCGGCCACATGAGTCTTGCTCTCAAGGTGGGCTGTGTCAGGCTGGGTCATCTGCTGGGCTTCGCACAGAGAGAGTGTGGTGTTCACGGTCCCGCAGCTCCATCCCTACCCATGTTGTAGGATGTTAAATGTAAAAGTTAGACACTTGTGCTACTGTTCTGTTGGAATTTATGATCTAACTGGTTGCTGTTTTTTGAAGCTGAAGTTAATGCCAGACCTAGCTGGTAGGATTGCTCTCCCATGATGTTGCTCAAGAACCACGAAGGGCCTGTGGCGGCTTCCTGTCTCTGTGCCTGTGTTTTGTGGATGTCTCAGGTCAGCACAGGGACCACCCTTCCCATGCCTCCAAAGAAACGAATCCCCACCAGGAATATGATAGACTATACTCTCCCCTGGTGGGTTTGGGCATCCCAAGACACCAGGCTGGGGAGACTCTGGTTGTGCTGGCTGTAGAGGGGATTGTGCCCTCTAGGCAGCAACCCAGCATGGCTGTGTGCCCGTGAGAGGAGGCAAGGCCCTGACACAAGCGGGAAGTGGAGGCAGGGAGGCTTCTCTGTCTGTGAAGTGTGGGATGCCTAGGCTGGTGTGAGGTAGTGCATGGGACAGCTAGTGTGGTGGATGGCTGTGGCCGTTCCGTGGCCTTCCTGCTTGATTTGTTTGTAAAAGGAGGGCTCAGGCACTATTGATTCCATAACCTTTTAAAACAGCCTTCACAACTTTTCACCTGGACCCATCTTTATGGCAAGTGTGTTTCGAGTTTGAGATTTGGGTATTGACGGTGTCCATGTTTCTTCTTCAGCCATCAGCATCTCTGGGCAGGACCAGGGCCTTGGCACTCTGGGTGGGTGCATTCCCTCACTCTAGGTCTCCTTTGTCCCCCAGGAATGGTCCTCGTGCGGAGCGAGAACGGGCAGTTGCTGATGATCCCGCAGCAGGCCCTCGCACAGATGCAGGCACAGGCCCACGCCCAGCCGCAGACTACCATGGCGCCGCGCCCTGCCACCCCCACAAGTGCCCCTCCTGTCCAGATCTCCACCGTGCAGGTGAGTGCACGCAGCCCAACCAGTGGCACTTTGACACTCGAATATCTTCCTCTGCTGCTTCCCCACACTAGCTAGGGACATTTGCAAGGACTGGGCTGTCTGCAAGGGCTGTGGCGTGGGAGCGAGGACCGGGAAGCATGGGCTCTTCTGATACTCACCCAGATGGGCCTGGGAATGGAGCGCGTGTCCTGTCCTCTTGGTGACTGGGCCATACTTAGGGGGAAAGAGGGAGCACTCCAGGGTTGGTCCCTGGTCCCTGGTCCCCCACCCCCCTTCCCTTTCCTCTCTGTGACTTCATCTTCCCATGCCTCAGTTTCCTCATCTGCAAAGTGCAGATCTTACTGGTACTTAGCTTGTGGGACTGTCATGAGGACTGAGCCAAGAATGTAAGATGCTGAGAGCTGGGAGTGTGTGGATGCTGTGAGTGTGTCACAGCTGTTGTCAGGGAGGCACTTGAAAGCCACACAAGTGACACGGCACCCACCCTCATGGAAGCCCCCAAGCTGGTGAGGTCTCAGAACCTGACTCCTAGTTGTACGGGGAAGGTGGATTCTGATGCTTGTGGTGCCCGTGTCCAGCACCGTGGTTTCCCCTGGTGCCTGTCCCAGTCTGTGTCCTTGTGTGCTTGTCTGGTGCTGTTACCCTGCTGTCCTGAGCGGGTGGGCAGGTTAGAACTGAAGTCAGACTGGAACCATCTTGACATTGCTCTCCTGTGCCTTGAGCCATGCTTCCTCTGGAATCTACTCTGTCCCAGAGACAGGTGGAAACATGCTGGAGGCTGACAAAGATTCCGCCATATCTGAAGAAGCAGAATGGTGTCCTTAAGTCTGCAGTGTCTGTTTGCTGAGTGGGATGCCATGAGAGAACCTCGTGGCTTTTTGAGTGGGGGTGTTGCAGTGCCATGGACTTGGGTGCTTTTACATCCTTGTCTCTCATAACACCTTCTCTTCACCTGGCTCGATACGTGGTGCCCTGCCAGCCTGGGTGCCTCCCTCCTTCCTCTTCTGCAGCCCTGTGACTGCTTTCCAGCCCAGGCCAGGGACTTCCTGGTGCCTTTGTCCCTTTTTAGGTTCTCGTTAATAAGACAGCAAGGACAGCAGCACAAGGACTGATTTCCAGATACCTGTGTTCTTTTTTTTTTTTTTCTTTTACACAACTAAGATATGACTTCATATCTGGCCCTGCCCCTTGCCATTTCACTCTTTGTAATACCTCAGACATCTTGCCCAATAAATGCCACATCCTCCCCCAACCTTTTTATTTATTTATTTTTATTTTTTGAGTTGGAGTCTCACTCTGTTGCCTAGGCTGGAGTGCAGCGGCATGATCATCGCCATCACAGTCTTGACCTTCTGGGCTCAGGTGACCTCAGCCTTCCAAGTAACTGGAACTACAGGCGTGTGTCACCATGCCCAGCTAATTTTTTTGTTTATTGTAGATGTGAGGTCTCGCCAAGTTGCCCAGGCTGGTCTCAAACCCATGGGCTCAGGCAATCTTCGCACCTCGGCCTCCCAAATTGCTCGGATTATAGGCGTGAGCCACTGTACCCGGCCACTTGTGTTCTTTAAAAATCATCTGTTGCCAGCTGAGCATGGTGGCTCATGCCTGTAATCTAAGCACTTTGGGAGGCTGAGACCAGAGGATTGCTTGAGACTAGGAGTTCGAGACCAGCCTGGGCAACAAAGTGAGACCTTGCTTCTACAAAAAAATAAAAAAATTGACCACGGTTGGTGTTGCGTGCCTGTAGTACCAGCTAATCAGGAGGCCGAGGCAGGAGAATTGCCTGAGTCCAGGAGGTTGAGGCTTCATTGAACTGTCATTGTACCACTGCACTCCAGCCTGGGTGACAAGAGTGAGACCTCGACTCAAAAAAAAAAAAATCTGTTGTAGACTTGGTGAAGTCTAATGATGTTTTTATTATGGTATATGGAAAAATTTCGATCTCACAAATTATCCTGAGGAAGAAAACTTTAGAATTACGGTGGCTTCATTGAACATGGTGAACGATTGTGCAGGCCTGTCTGTGTCCACTATATATTTAAGGATTGATGTTTGTGTTCAGTGGGTGGGTGGATGGGGCTTCCTTTTACCTGTGGCTCATTTCAGATGACTTTCTACTTATTTTTCAGGCACCTGGGACGCCTATTATTGCACGGCAGGTGACCCCAACTACCATAATTAAGCAAGTGTCTCAGGCCCAGACGACGGTACAGCCCACCACAACACTACAGCGGTCTCCTGGCGTCCAGGTGAGAGAGCCAGTGCCGGGCACCCACTGAGGCTATAGGAGCCGCAGGGCATGGCTTCCTTTGATGCAGAGGTCAGACCTTAGGAGTTTGTATTGGATACTAAGCTGAGTTGTGTGAGGAAGACTATGAAGAAAGTACTTTTTTATTCTGACCCTACACAGGACAGATCAGAGTTCCTTTTGCCTTAAAGCTGCACAGCATTTAATATCAGCAGTACTTCTGGAGGCTTCCCACCATGCCAGAAGTATAATTTAAAAGACTACCTTGTCAGTATTCAATTGTATGGCATCCCTGAAACAGTAAAGGCCCATTGGAAGAGTAGCTTGTGTCTGTGCATATGCGGCGCTGTGTGTGAACAGGACTCTGGTACTGCCGTGTGTGCCATGTGCTCATGATGCTGGCACTTCCATGTTTGTCATGTGCTCATGACGCCAGCTCTGTTGTGTGTGCCGTGTGCTCACGACACCATTGCTTCCATGTGTGCCGTGTGCTCACGATGCTGGTGCTTCCCTGTGTGCCATGTGTGTCACATTCTCCTGATGTCAGCACTGTCGTATGATCGGGGTACATCTGAGACATCATGCTTACTGCTCTCTGCACTGACTTGTCTAGTTCCCACGATGCCCTCGTGAAGCAGGTACCATTGCTCAACTCATCTCACTGAGGAGGCACTTACTGAGAAGGCACTTAAAGATGAGGTGTGGGGAGTTCTGGAACTTGCTCCTGGTCTTGTTATCTGCACAGTGACCACCATGCTGCCTCTTGCAGCTGTGTCTCTTACCTGTAGTTAAAGGGTAGTTTTAGCAATGTTCTGCATCTGCTCTGGTGCATTGTTTTTTTTTTTTTTTTGAGTTGGAGTCTCACTCTGTCACCCAGACTGGAGTGCAGTGGCCGCTCCCGGCTTCCGCAGCCTCGACCTGCTGGGCTCCGGCGATCCTTCCACCTCAGCCTTCCAAGTAGCCGGAATTACAGGCATGTGCTACCACGCCCGGCTGATTTTTTGATTTTTTGTATAGATGAGGTCTCGCTGCCCAGGCGGGTCTCGAACCCGCGGACTCAGGCAGTCCACTCATCTCAGCCTCCCAAAGGCGCAGGATTACAGGCTGAGCCACCGAGCCCGGCTTGTTTTTTTTTTTTTTGAGTTGGAGTCTCACTCTGTCGCCCGGACTGGAGTGCAGTAGCCGCTCCCGGCCACCGCAGCCTCGCCTGCTGGGCTCCGGCGATCCTTCCACCTCAGCCTTCCAAGTAGCTGGAACTACAGACGCGCGCTACCACACCCGGCTCATTTTTATTTATTGTAGAGATGAGGTTTTGCCAAGTTGCCCAGGCGGGTCTCAAACCTGCGAGCTCAGGCAATCCACTCACCTCAGCCTCCCAAAGGCACGGGATTACAGGCTGAGTCACCGAGCCCGGCTTGCATTGTTTTTAAAATCATGTTTTAAGCTGCAGGAGGGGAGAGTGTTCTGGAGCAGTTCTTGGCTTCTTTCCTGGTGTGTGCTACTGTTCCCAGCAGCTCAGCCTCTGACTGACAAGGCCAGGGAGGAGAGCTTGTGCACTGGTGAAGTTGGCTCCACTGTTACAGAGAAGGCGATGGAAGTGCATGGAGGGAAAGGAGACCTGGCCAGGGAAAGGACAGTTGGCTAGGGGAGGGAGACCTGGCTAGGGGAGGATACCTGGCCAGGGAAGAAACACTTGGCCGGGAAAGGGACACCTGACTGGGGAAGAACACTGGTTAGGGAAGGGACACCTGGCCAGGGAAGGGACATTTGGTTAGCGGAAGGAAAATTGGTTAGGGAAGGGATACTTGGCCAGGGAAGGGACACCTGGTTGGGGAAGGGACACCTGGCTGGGGAAGGGACACCTGGCCGGGGAAGGGACACCTGGATGGGGAAGGACTCCTGGATGGGGAAAGGATGCCTCATTAGGGAAGCAGCTTTCTCTGGGCAGTCAGATGGGAGCAGCTAGGACTAATATGGTTCAAAGATTTTTCCTTTGGTGTTTGTGAGAGACCCTGTGAGTTTCCCTGAGTTGGTCACTTTTGATTAAGCAGCTACTGTACGCCAGGCAGTCTCTCTCATGTGTTGCTGACCTGGAATTTTCGCTGCTGTGCAGCAGGGTAGGCCCTGCTCCCATTTCCCAATGAGGAATCTGAGGTTGAGTGGGCTTAGAGGACTCTGGGGGCACTTCCCGGACCTAGCTGTTTCCACCCTCACTGGATCACATCTTGATTGACTTTTGGTGGTGGCATTGGGTGAAATCAGGTGGGAGAACAGTTTAGTCCCAAGTGTATAAGCACTGGTCAAGGCCAGAAATGCCCAAAAGGCACTCACTCCACCTGTGCTCCATCTGACTGTTGCGTCTGTGTTTTCAGCTTACAGTGATTTTTCTGAGAAGTTGCTGAAGCCCATGGCTGCTTTTATATCCGATTTAGTGGAAGACACAATCTCCATGACATGTGGGTGGAACGTGCGTTCAGGGCTCCATAGAAGGAGGAACACATCACATGTGCAGGGGACCTGTGGTGGGGTGGGGGGTAGTGCCAGCAACTGTGTCTCAGGAGTGGCTGCTGGGCTTGTTCTTCTTTGTTTTCTTCATCAGATGTTTTGTATTTGATGTCTTCCAGTTACATAGATAATACATGCTCGTTGTTACAAGTGAAAGAAATGACTTCCCCCTTGGCCTCCCCCACTCCACAGCCCCTACCCTGTAACTGCATTGGCAGCCTGGGTTGTGCTTTGGGACTCCCTGAGACCTGGAAGCTTTCAACTTGCAGCCAGAGCACACAGTGCTGCTGGGAGTCATACTCCTGCCACACTGCCCCCTACATTCAGAAGTTGCAAAAAGTGAGCGCTAGACAGTTGGAGGGAGAAAGTGTGGATGGTTGGATTTATAAATTGGAAAAGTACTCATTTAAAAAATAGCACACATTTGCATTCTGATGATTTATGTAAACTAAATGTGTTTGGAATTTGACTGAGGGCTAGTCTTTGAATTGCTGAGCTGTTTGGTATCTGGCTGTCCATTTGCTTAACAAAGTGACACGTCCCCATGGACAGTTGCACTGACACGGATGGCCCATGCCAAGTCCTCAGATCAGTTGGAAAACGCCCTCTTTTCATGAGACTTCTTGTTGAGACTCACTTTTGGGTAGTAAAGGAAGGTTGGTGAGGGTGGCTGGGGGCAGAGACCCTTCTGTCTGGGTTGACCCTTCAGCTGTGGTGCAGCCCCCGTGGGTGGATTGGTATTCACCTCTCAAGTGTTCAGGAGTGGTTCTCCGTTTTGTGTTTTAATTTACGAGAGGTGGGGATCTGATTTGATTATTAGGACATAGGTGCTGGTTACCATGAACTTCTGAAAGCCAGGGTCTTTCTGGTGTGTGGCTTTATGTCTGTCAGCTTTTAATGCAGGTATAAGACGTGATTTCCTCAGGTGCGCAGTCTTGCAGTCCTCAGGTTTGGGTTGGTCCGTGGGTGCTACAGGTTATCTCAGGTGGCTCCGGCAGGTGTCCCACCGGCACTCACTCATCCAGAGTGCTGGCAGACAGCTGTTTGGGTTCCCTGCTTCTGTAGGAAGGCTTATTTTCTTTTGCTGGGTGGGAGGTCGGTCTCTACTTAGCCCATGGGTTGACCTGAGATGCATTTACCTTGTGTTCTGGACTCTTGTAGCCTCAGCTTGTTCTGGGTGGTGCTGCCCAGACGGCTTCCCTTGGGACGTCGACAGCTGTTCAGACGGGGACTCCTCAGCGTACAGTCCCAGGGGCGACCACCACCTCCACAGCTGCCACGGTAAGAGCTGCTCCTCTCAGCACCCTCAGAGCTGGCTGGGTCCATCATACCTTCATCAGAAAATGCAACCTCAAAGCTGCTCCTCTCCGCACCTTCAGAGCTGGCTGGGCCCATCATGCCCTCATCCGAAAATGCAGCTTGAAAGCTGCCCTGGGCCAGCTTGTGTTCTAGACTTCTTTCTGCTTTGCAGAGAGTAGGGTGACTGTGTGGGGCCCTCATGAATGCCTGAGGTCTGCCATTCCCATGTGTGGTTGGCCCTGAGGGCATTGGCTGAGGAGAGGTGGCAGGAAGGGCCTGGTTCTTCCTGTTCGAGGACCTCAGACTGTGTAAAAGTATGGGCGGCAAGAGCCAATGATGGCAGTTGTTTTATTTTTATTTTTTAATTTTAAGGATGTGGGGTACAATTCAGGATTAGATATACAAATGGTAATTGTACAGGTAAAGTTTGGCTTTCCTTTGGTCCCCACTTTGCCTGGTTTGAGATCAGGTACCCTTATTGATAAAGTATACCCGCCCCTCTCCCACCAGTTTTCCACTACCTCCAATCCCTTTCTTATAGTATTATGATAATTGTTCAGGGTTCACTTATGAGTGAGAACTTGTGGTGCTCAGTTCTTTGTTTCTGTGATAGATCACTGAGTATGATAGGCTCTAAATCCATCCAAGTTACTCATTTGGAAAGCCACACGTGGACTGCACGTGTTCAGTCTGTAAGGCAGCAGTGTCACCGTTTGTATTTACACTTCTGGTAGTGTTCCTGTACATGTTCACATCTTTACCCAGAATGAGGCTGTGCTTTATGCCTGCCTCCTCTGTGCTTCTTTGCTAAGTGTCAGTCATCCATTTTAATGGCTGCGTCATAACTTGGTTTCTTTCATGTGCATTTGGACAGGCATCTGTTTGTCTTCATGATAAACAACGCCATGATGAACATCTTTGTAGATTCACCGTTTTCATCTTATTGGTTAACACTAGTTGCACTCCTGGAGGTAGGTGTGCTGGGCTGAGTGAGATGTGCGCTTGGCATCCCATGTCCATTGGCTGGGTGTCCTTCAGAGTAGCCTAGCTTGCCTGCCCCTGGTGAGCCGTGAGTTAGCACATTTCCTTTGCAGTTTAGGGAAGAAATACACGTGTCTTTGATACATACCCACATGTTAAACCAAACACTATGATGAAAATCTTGCCTCTTAAGACCTTTTCATTTTCATCTTTTTACTTTAATCCAGGAAACTATGGAAAACGTGAAGAAATGTAAAAATTTTCTATCTACATTAATAAAATTGGCTTCCTCTGGCAAACAGTCTACAGAGACAGCAGCTAATGTGAAAGAGCTAGTACAGAACTTACTGGTAAGAAAACTTTTACATTAAATTCCCTTTGCCTCAGATCTCTGCTGGGACCTGTGTCCAGGAGGTGTGTGTCAGTGGCAAACGCCTGTGGAAGGTTGTAGGTAGGGGAAGAGGTGTGCATGACCCTCTTTCCTGGGTTCAAGTGTTCTGGAGGCTTTGTCAAGAGGCTGCGCTGTGGCCCCTGCCCTGAGTCCTGCTACATGAAGGGCAGCACCAGGCGCTTTTCTGTTTTCTGATGGCTTATGCCACAGAGTTTCACACAAAGAAAGTGTGCCTCATGTCTTAAGGGTTTTTACTTATCTACTTTTCTCTTTTTATTTTTTGACAGAGTCTTGCTCTGTCACTCAGGCTGGAATGCAGTGGTGCAATCATAGCTCACTGCTCATAGCTCAAACTCCTGGACTCAAGCAATCCTCCTGTCTTAGCATCCAAGTAGCTGGGACTACAGGTGTGCACCACCACACCTGGCTAATTTTTATTTTATTATTTTATTTATTTTTTATTTATTTTTATTTTTTTGAGTTGGAGTCTCTCTCTGTTGCCCAGGCTGGAGTACAGTGGCACACTCCTGGCCGTCACTGCCTCAACCTCCTTGGGCTTTGGTGATCCTTCTGCCTCAGCCTTCCAAGTAGCTGGAACTACAGATGTGCGCTACCATGCCTGGCTGATTTTTGATTTATTATAGAGATGAGGTCTCGCCAAGTTGCTTGGGTGGGTCATAAACCCGTGGGTTGCCTCAACCTCCCAAAGTGCTGGAATTATAGGCTGAGCCACTGAACCCAGCCTGGCTAATTTTTAAATAATTTTTTTATAGAGACAGCTTAGAGACACAACAAACTCTCAAGCAGTCTTCTTGCCTCAGCATCCCAAAGTGTCGGGATTACAGGCATGAACCACCAGGTCTGGACTGAAATCTTCTTTTCTTTTCTTAACTTTTATTTTCCTTTCTTTCCCTTCCCCCTTCCCTCCCTCCCTACCTCTCATCTATCATCCTCCCCTCCCTCCCTCCCTCCCTCCCTGTTGGGGGTCTCACTTTGTTGCCCAGGCTGGAGTGCAGTGGTACGATCATGGCACACTATAGCCTCCATTTCCTGGGCTTAGGTGATCCTCCTGAGTAGCTGGGATTTTAAAATTTTTATTATTATTTTTTTTAGAGATGAGGTCTCTGTGTATTGCCCAGTCTGGTCTCAAACTTCTGGGCTTAAGGAATCCTCCTGTCTTGGCCTCCCAAAGTGCTGGGATTATAGGCATGAGCCACCGCGCCTGATCTGGAATCTACTCTTCTGTAGCAGTTGATTGTCATCTGAAGTTATGTGGGGCCTCACAGAAACAGTTTTTAAATACACTAATAGACAGTTTTTTGGAGGTGTTTGCTTTCTCTTTTCCCTTCCCCTACTTGCTTTACCTGTTTTCAAAGAGACTTAAAAGAAGTAGAGAGAAGAGTCTACTGAACCCCCATGTACCTGTCTCCTCATCTTACTGATGCTCAGTCTGTAGGCAGCAGTTCATGTCTGCTGCGTCCTGCCCATTCCCCCACACCTCTCTCTGGCTATGTAGCTGTTTCGGTGCAGGTCTCTAAAGGTGAGGGCGCTTCTTACAACACAGCTGCAGCACCAGGAGCATGCCTGATGCCCTGAGCATCCCTGTGTAGTGTTCCAGCAGCTGGATCACACTTCCCCAGCAGCATCCTGAGAGTGTTATTTTCACAGCTTGTCCAGTCAGGATTCACAGAGGCCTGTGTGTTTCAGTCAACTTGTCTGGCTCTCCTGACCAACGACTCTCTCTGTGTCTCTTCCCTCCTGATTTCTCTGTGGAGGAAGCCTGGGTGTTAGGCCTCCCCTGGCCCTTTGGGGTCTGTGTTGTCTGTCTTTTGTGGGTAGAGTGTGTCGGCCCAGGCAGGATTGGAGGCCACATTCCCCCTGTGTGCCTCCGTTACAGCACACACACCTGGGGTCAGTCCAGAGAGGCCCAGGTCACAGGATGTGTGCAGGGGTGATTCCACACACACTGTACCCTGCTGTTGAGGGACACAACGGTCCCATATGAGTAGTCCCTCCCTTTGCTGCTTCCATTGTGCTGGATCTGGTCAGGGCCCCTGGTAGCTCCCTCTGGCCTTTCCTCTGTGACACTGAATACTGCTGGCCACTCCCTGTGTCTTCAGCATCAGCTAGAATTGGACTCAGCCACCAGTTAGGTCACCACAAACAAGAGTGGCTCAAGCCGGGCACAGACTTGCCTTTCCCCTTGTGAGCTTCCCGTCTGAACAGGTGTGCTGCATTCCGAGCCCCTGGAGGCCTGGCTCTGTCCTTATTGAGGACGGCTCCTTCCCCATGGTGCAGACTGGCCATGACATATCTGTCCTCCACTAGCAGAGACAACCTCCTCCCTGTCTTTCTTTGTCTAGTGAATAGCACTCTTTCCCCAGACCAGATGTTGGGAGCTTTCCTGGTGGCCTCTCCTCCCTGTGAGCGCAGGTCCCGGGCCCCACGGTCTCTGCCCATGGTCGAGCGCTTGGCTGTCTGCCCTTCTTCACCCCACAGCCATTTTGTGACCCAGGGGTCTACTGGCACTCAGCAGGACAGCCCAGTGGTATGGAGCCACTGTTCTCTCCATGCCCTTTTCCAACTGTGTGGCCATGTATCCCTGTTTCTCCCAGGGTCTAGTCCAGACACCATGCTGCCCTCTGTTCTGGAGCAGAGCCATGCACCTTGACCTGGGCTCTCTTTCCAGCCTCTGTGGACTCCCAGCCCTCTGGCCCCTGCAGGTGTCTCCTCCTGAAAGGTGCCAGTATCCCCTTGGGCCCAGTCCCTCTGTGTTGGCCCCAGCACTCTGGACTTCGGGCTTGAAGTGGAGTTCCTCTTACACACTAGCAAATGCCTGCCACTGGGGAGGTGTGTGGTAAAAGTTGAGTGAAAACTGTCACTGAGTGAGAACGAGACATGGCTGAGCAACCTGCCCCAGTGGGGATGTGGTCAGCAGCTAGTAGCACAGGGTGACCAGGGTGACGCCTGCCATGCATATACCCAGGAGGCTTGTGTCTGGTGAAGTGCGCACACATGGACTTCCTGTCTCCTCTGTTGAGGAGTGTGGGGTAAAGCCAGCCATGCAGTACGAGACTGGAGTGGAGCTAAGAGGCGTGTTTGAGATTTCACTCACTGCACAACTTAATGTGCATTTTATTTTTAAGGATGGAAAAATCGAAGCAGAAGACTTCACTAGCAGGTTATACCGAGAACTTAATTCTTCACCTCAACCTTATCTTGTGCCTTTCCTGAAGGTAATTTGGAAGGTTCCGGTGCCTGCAAGCAGGCCAGGATGGGGAGGGAGGCTGTGTAGATGCTCCAGGTGTGTGCGCTGCCTGTGCCACCTGCCTGGGGCTCAAGGGCTTGAACAGGGTCTTACAGTTTCTGTTCAGAGAAGGCTTTTCTGTAAAGTGGGAGCCCTGCCCCGGCTGTGTGGGTCTTGAGGCTTGAGAAGGATCTATTTTCTTAAGAGGGGATGGGCAGTGCTTACCTACAGGAGAGGACCAGGGGTCTCAGCAGCGTCAGGGTGTTCCTCGTGGAATCACTGGTCTCGCACATCTTAAAAGTCAATACCTATTTGTACACTTTGATGTACAAATCAAATTGTACAGGATGTGTGATGATCCAAAAGGGCATTTGGGGTGTCCTTGCCTCCAGCACTGATCATTGCTGTGTGGGGAGCACATCAGGTCCTCTCTTCTGACTGTTTTGGAATAGACTGTCCATTGCTGTTAGCTCCAGTCCTTCCTTCTGCTGTCACACCTCAGGATTTGGTCCTCCTGCTGGCTGCATGTCTCTACCCACCAGTCAGCCTCTGTCTGCCCCCACCCATGGGCTCTTCCTAGCCCTGGGATCTGTCATTCTCTATCTCCATTATGTCATCCGGTTTAAAAAACATTTATAATAGGGCATTTAGGAGTTTGTTTTTGAAAGACACATTTTGAACAATTCCTACCAAGAATCGCCCTTCTTGGCAGGAGGATATGAGTGATGGAGCACGTGGGTGCCAGCGCCCAGAGGTGTCCCGTGAGGGTCTGGGGCCTGTTGTGTGTAGCTGAGAGCCTTTTCTAAAATTGTGCTATTTCTAAGTAAGGACACCACCTTGCGAGTTGCCCCCTGACCCTGTGTCTGTCTTTACACCCAGAGGAGCTTACCCGCCTTGAGACAACTGACCCCCGACTCAGCGGCCTTCATCCAGCAGAGCCAGCAGCAGCCGCCGCCAGCCTCACAGGCCACCACCGCGCTCACAGCTGTGGTGCTGAGCGGCTCGGTCCAGCGCACGGCCGGGAAGACGGCGGCCACCGTGACCAGTGCCCTCCAGCCCCCTGTGCTCAGCCTCACACAGCCCACGCAGGTTGGCGTTGGCAAACAGGGGCAGCCCACACCGCTGGTATGGAAGGGCACGTCTTGCCCATCCCCACCACCTACTGCGCCGCCATGGCTTGGAGAAGCTTTTCGAGCGTGCAGGAAAACTGCTGGGAGAAGCTTGGGTGCTGCCTTAAATAGTTAAAGTGTAAACTGTAGGTTGAGGTCCTGGGATGTGTCCTTTGTTTCTCAGTAAAGTGCAGTGTGCGACTGCTTGGTCCCAGTGTACTCTCCGCCTGCCGTGTCTGGGTGTCGCCGTGTCTGGGTGTTGCCATTTCGATGTAGCTGTGCGGCCCAGTGAAGTCTGTAGGCAGGTGTTCTCTTTGATAGGAGCCACAGCCCAGGCCTAAGGACAGGCGCCTGTGCCTGGCACTGGACAGTTAGGCAGGAGGCTGGAGCAGCCCTGGTCACGGCACAGGACAGCTGCAGTCATGTGGGTCTAGGTGAGTCCCAGGGTGGGAGCCCCAGACTGCTAGTGAGGTTCCCTGTGACCGTCTCAGTGTAGTCACATGTTGTGTCCTCAGCTGGAGGAAGGATGCTCTGCTGCACAGTCCCACAGGTAGAGTGGGTTCCCCAAACAGAAGGGCAGTTTAAACAAAAGTCAAGGGGGGGTTGTTCCTCTAAAGATGGATTAAGAAAAACCGTTGAGACCCTGACTCATTATAGGCTGTGAATTTTACAGTAGGGCACAAGGACCAACTAAGTGGTGGAGAATCCCGTGGGGACTCAATCCTGGGCTCCATTACAATTTGCATTTATTTTGCCTTGATGAGTACTGAGGAGGGCAGGGTGGAACAGTGCACAGTGAGGATGTCCCTCACTGAGCCAGAGAGTGGTGGGCAGTGTCTAACTGGGCTTCCTTTGGCATGGAGGGTGAGACTTACCATGCCCTTGGCTTCACTGTTGTGTGAGGACAAAGCCTCCCTGGCCAGTACATGATGGGGCCACTTCACCTGAAAGGTGAATTCAGCTGCACCAGACCTTAGGGCATTCATTGTTTTTACAAGGTGTTGACCTGGCACTTGGTCACACAAGCTGCGTCACTGGTACTTTTGTGAACAGATGCTATATTCAGCAGCAAGGTTCTTTCTGCCTCTTGCATCTCTGGATTCTGTTGGACTGTGTGTGTGGAGTCGGCAGAATGCAGCTAGCTAGGCCCAGGAATCTGACCTCTCCTCTGCCCTCTGAGGCTCTAAAGGTGTGGGAATGGGGTGTTCCCTGAGTTTCTCTAGCCTTTCTTTGTGGCAGCGCCTGGCCTGAGCTGCCTGAGGCTCGTCCTATCCAGTGTGGGTGTTTGTGTTTTGTGGCAGAGCTGGCCTCATCACAGCCCCTGTGAGTGTTCCTTCCATAACATAGGGTATGCCTGCCAGGGCACCTTTGTAAAAGGCAGAAATTGAACTCTAAACATCTGGCCTCAGAGATTTGGGGCCAGGCCATGTGGACCGGAACATGTGGCTTTTGACAGGGTTGCGAGTGTCCTTGGGTCTGGCATCTGGGGCTGGGGCCTAGAGCATAGGCATGGTCAGTGCTGCCAGCGCCTGGAGCCCTGTTGTGCAGAGGGTGGTAGTGAACGGCAGGATGGTAGCGAGGTTGGGCAGCCCCTGACATTGGGGAGGCCTGGCACATTCCTAGCATGAGCTGAGGGCAGCAGGCCATGCTTGGGGCAGTGGTCAGAGGCCCTTGAGGGCCAAGTTCAGGTCAGGGCTTGGGAAATGTAACCCCACTCTAGTAGGAGAGCCATCCAGCCTTCTATTAGAGCATTCAGAAGAGAAAAAGACACTTGGCCTGTGGCCACTGGGCAGCAGTGTCACTTCTGCTGATATCTGGGGAGCCTCTGTCTGTTCATTTGTGGGTGCTGAACCCAGCAAACTGTGTGTGACCAGGTTCCCAGGCAGCTTCCAGGCAATTGCCTGTGTATACCTGCCATAGGTGCCACCCTGCTGATTGCTCTGGTCCGCTGTGGCCAGGCACAGAGCGCCGACCTGGGGTACTCTTGGTCCGAGACATTTGTGGGGTCCTCCTGGTGCATCTTGTTGGGTTGGGGGTGCAAGTGAAGGGAAGGGAACAGCCTCCAGCAAGGGGCCCAGGTGGCTTCCGGCCCTCAGGGAGGGCTCACCGTTCTCTGCTGGCTCTGCCTCAGGTGATCCAGCAGCCTCCGAAGCCAGGAGCCCTGATCCGGCCCCCGCAGGTGACGTTGACGCAGACGCCCATGGTCGCACTGCGGCAGCCTCACAACCGGATCATGCTCACCACGCCTCAGCAGATCCAGCTGAACCAGCTGCAGCCAGGTGAGGGGCCTAGTGGGGCCCCTGCCACTCCAGAACCAGGCCTTGTCCCAGAGCCGGCCATCATTGGGATTTTACTTTATTTTCTTTTATTTGTTGTAAAACATACATAACAAAGCTTGCTGTTTTAACCATTTTAAGGATATAAGTCAGTGGTATTAAGTATGCTTAGAGTGTTTTTCGGCCATCACAACTGTCGGTCTGAGTTTAAGGATGATATATGTATATCTACTACCATTAGTTTCTTTATCAGTAATCATTCCTGTACCTTAAAAAGTTTGACAAATTATAGGAAAATAAATGCTGGCGAGATGCAGCTTATCCTTTGAACTATAATTGAGAGTTATCAACCCGAAGTTCTTAGAAACTTTACTGGAGCCAGGTGGGAGAGTGGGTGCTGTTCCCGTGGGCCCATAAGGTACCAGAGCACGTAGTTGATCTAATAAAAGCCTTGTGTGGTTTCCACTGTGTGTCTTTGTTTTGTAGTCCCTGTGGTGAAACCCGCCGTGTTACCTGGAACCAAAGCCCTTTCCACTGTCTCGGCACAAGCAGCTGCTGCACAGAAAAATAAACTCAAGGAGCCTGGGGGAGGTTCGTTTCGGTAAGGAGTGAGCCTGTGTGCGGTGGAGAAGCGTGGCTGCAGAGGAGAGGCCAGCTCTCCCCTCCTGGCTGGGGGCTGGCCATGCAGCGCCTGGTGGCTGGTGGCTTTGAGACCACCCTTCATATGCATGTGACCTTGCATTCCTGTACGTGTGCGTTTATCCATGGTTGGAGGAGCTCGGAGGGCTTCATGCAGGCAGCGGGAAGGTGGATCAGCCGGATTTTGTATGAACGGATAGGAGTTCCCTTTTGTGACATGGCATGTAGTGGTTCAAGTTACCCATGTTCATAACCTAGACTGTTTCTCTTGCCCCAGTGCCTTCAGAAGTACTGTGTTTTGCTTTGGTCTTGGGATGGTCCCAGCATCCCTGTCAAGCAGGGAAGAGTTCACGGGATCTGAGAGAGGGGAAGGGCTGAGGTGACCTCTGTTGTCAAGCAGCAGGGAAGTGTTGTGTCAGGAAAATTTCTCGTGGGTCTGCATTTCCCAGACGCCTCACTCCTGAAGCCACAGGTGGGCAGAGCAGGTGCTTGGGGAGCAGTGACCTGAGTTGGGTCAGAGTTCAGGAAGGAAGAGGAGGCCAGGCCTGCGTGTGTGGGGTTAATGCCCGAGGTAGGTGGGGAGAGCAATTAGATACATACACAGGTCAAGAAGTAAATCATTTAAAGGCTGCCGGAAGCCCTGTTGTCCTGCTGTCAAAGTGGGGAGTCAGAAAGATGGCAAGAGGAATCAATTAGAATGCCCTTTGGTGTTGGGTCAGAATTGTGCACATTGACACCAGTGCGTGGATCTGCGTTCCGTTGGATTAGAATAACTGTCGCTAGAAGACAGGTTCCAGCCTCATCCCTGGAAGAGCCTGGGTGCAGCACCCAGTGGCAGCAGCACCCAGTGGCAGCAGCACCCCTGGTGCTCAGATCTTGTCTTCTGGAAGCCATTTCCACTAAAATGACATAGGCTTCTTAGAGAAAAGGTGGATTTCAGGACTGGGTCAAGGAAAGTACAAGATGTCTGAGTCTGTCTTGTCATGGCAGAGAGCAGTGCTCAGAGACTGAGGGTGCAGATGTTGGCGGAATGATCTCCCTCGCATGCTGAGTCTGGCAGCCTGAGCTCCAAGCTGTACAGTGAAGTCACAGCCTGTGACCGCCAGGGACTCCTGTGCAATGCCCTTCACTGAGCACATGGAGCCCGTAGGAGGATTGCGTGTGAGGACCACTTAAAGCACCACAAGACACAAGACACACCTGACATGGAGGAGATGCCAGGCAGGTCCCTGAGTCCAACTCTCAGCGTGCATGTTGGTAAAGAGCCCACATCTGGGAGAAGGCCCCACAGAGGACTCGTGATTGGTGTGGGATTCCTGGCAGGGTTGTGTGGCCCACATCTCCTCATGAGGGACAGCATTCAGACTGGAAGAGGACATTCTGCATGCACTGGCTTGTACCTTCCACGTGTCAAAGGCACCGGAATCAGGAGAGGCTGAGGAACGTTCCAGCCTGATGGAGACTGAAGAGGCGTGACAGTGACACGTGGCCCGTGATTTGGATGTGAACCTCTCTGGGCAGGATGCTGCTGGGAGACTTAGCCAGCTTGAGAAGGCTGAGGAGTGGCTGCAGGCTAGGGGCCGCTGTTGGTGGCCTGGTTTCAAGGGTGCCCAGTCCCAGTGGGGATGCCTGTATCTGTGGGAAGCACCCATGGACAGGCCAGCAGCTCACTCTCAGGGCTTCAGGAGAAAGCTCTTTGTATTCTTCCTCCAGCTTTTCTGAGAGTCTGTGATTGTTTTAGAAAGAAATCAATACTGGTGTGATTTTTTTTTTTTAAAGTTTCACATGGAACATACTCCTTAAAGCAGCATACAGCATTCCTGGTGTGCTTTTCTCTGGACTTGGTATTGCTGCTCTCGAGTCCCCTGTGCTTCTGTGTGGACGCATTTCACCATTAATCATAGTTTTTCCTTTAACAGAACAGTGAGCTTTCAGATAAGGCAGTCAGGCCGCTTCGTCCCGTGGCAGGATGCAGGGATGCAGGTGCTAGCTGTGCCTTCTCCACAGGGTTTCCTGCTCCCACGCTGTTGCTCACTGAGTCACAACCCCTCGGTCCTCCTCCTGGTGAATTTCTTATACAGTTATAACAAGCTTTTCTTCTTTTCTCAAGGGATGATGACGACATTAATGATGTTGCATCGATGGCTGGAGTGAACCTCTCGGAAGAAAGTGCAAGAATATTAGCCACGAACTCTGAATTAGTAGGCACGCTGACGCGGTCCTGTAAGGATGAGACCTTCCTCCTCCCTGCGCCTTTACAAAGAAGAATATTAGAAATAGGTGAATTCTCACTAAGTCACTGTCGCTGGGATTTTTGGTGTCCACGTTTGGGTTTAGCGGGTGCCATGACTTTGATACTCGACCTGTGGCAGTTACACTGTCAGAGTGCACGTGCTTCGCCGGTCTCCTGCCTGGGGTGTGGTCCACGTGGCTGCTGCTGCGGTTCTGGTGCAGCTGCAGTGTGCACACCACCAGTGGGGAGGAAGAAAAAGCATCCAGATGATTTCAGAATACTCTTTTTATTATCCAACTTTCAGGTAAAAAGCATGGCATAACGGAGTTACACCCAGATGTAGTAAGTTATGTATCACACGCCACACAGCAAAGGCTACAGAATCTTGTAGAAAAAATATCAGAAACGGCTCAGCAAAAGAACTTCTCGTATAAGGTATGGGCTGTTTTTCTGAGTATATCTTTCTCTTGTTGACTTCCAATCTGCTCCTGTCCCGAAGCCCTCCCCATGCCCAGGTAGAGAGTGGAGGGGTCCCAAATGCCCCTGTGTCCTTTGGGAACTTTCGAATTTTTTGCAGGAGTGGATTTTGGGAAGATTTTCTTTATTTTAGTCACATGGTGTTCTAGAGTGCTGTGTGAGTCTGGGCTGGGGAGGAGGGCCAGGCATCTATGGGAGGTGCCCTGGAGGGACCTATGGGGGACCTGTTCAACTCTGGAAATGATCCACTTCTGGAGTTTCAGCCCATGTGGGTGCTGGCCTCTTCCCTGGCCATAGGCAGGACCTGTAGACATGATGTGGTGGCAACCCTGTCCTCAGGAAGGAAGTTTTCCTCTTCAGCAGTCAGGTGATACTGCTCTGAGGCACCAGGGAACACCTAGGGGTGGCCCAGACTGCGTGACAGGAGATGCTCCCTTGGCCAGGTGTCAGTGCTTACAGGGCAACTTCTAGAACAAACTCTCTTAGACAAAAGCATTCTGTGTTGCTCTGTCTGTTGCTACAGAAAAATTTGAATGTTGCTTTAAAGACAACCAGACGATGTTAAAGTGTATAAAAGGGGAACTCTGGTGTGGGACTTCTCTCTCTGCGTAGGGAGTAGGTGAAGCTCTCAGGGGCACAGCCTGTCTGGTGAGAGAAGCAGAGGCCGGGGCCTTGCCAGCGCCAGGATGGGCCCGCAGGGTGCATCGTGCCGAAACTGTCCAGCTGTACGAAGCAAACCTTTGCTTGCTGGCCCAGATCCATGACGAGCAGCATTTCTACTTTTTTGGCAGGACGATGACAGATATGAGCAGGCGAGTGATGTCCGGGCTCAGCTCAAGTTCTTCGAGCAGCTTGATCAGATTGAGAAGCAGAGGAAGGATGAGCAGGAGCGGGAGATTCTGATGCGGGCAGCCAAGGCGAGTGCTGGGTCTTTCCCTGTCCTCACCTGATGCACTCACCCACATTCAGGAGGCCTAGGTAGTGTTTCAGGCTGGCTTGGAGAAAAGGCGATGCACTTATAAGCAGAGCTGTAGTGAGACCTCATTCCTTCTGCTCCAGCTGCTTAAGTGGAAACACCTGGAAGGTGGAGCCTCTTAAGATGCCTAGCAGCTCACATTCCTCCTCGAGGTATACTTGTGGGTGTAGAGTGCGTGTGCCAGACCTGACTTTTCACACTGTCATTCATTCTGGAAGAGTGTTCAGAGGCTGGTGTGGCATGCCTCATTAGTAATAGACAGGGGACTTGAATTCCACAGAGAGTTGCTGCAGTGTGGGAAGGCCACGTGCTCTGGTGAGGGCCTGGCCCTTCCCCCAGTGATTGTGGGGCAGGACCAGGACCTGAGCTAGAGGCCTGTGAGGCCTTCTGTCAAGTCCAAGGCCCACACTTGTAGGCGTGTGTCAAAGACCATTTTTTTTTTTTGAGTTGGAGTCTCATTCTGTCACCCAGACTGGAGTGCAGTGGCATGCTCCTGACCACCACAGCCTTGACCTGCTGGGCTCTGGCGATCCTTCCACCTCAGCCTTCCAAGTAGCTGGAACTACGGGCACGTGCTACCACGCTTGGCTAATTTTTTTGATTTATGGTAGAGATGAGGTCTCGCCAAGTTGCCCAGACGTGTCTCAAACCTGCGGGCTCAGGCAATTCACTCACCTCGGCCTCCCAAAGCGCGGGATTACAGGCTGAGCCACCAAGCCCAGCCAAAGACCACGTCTTACTCATCACATCCAGATGGTATTGACTTTCTTTCTCTCTTTTTTTTTTTTTGAGTTGGAGTCTTACTCTGTCACCCAGGCTGGAGTGCAGTGGCTGCTCCCGGCCACCGCAGACTTGACCTGCTGGGCTTCGGTGATCCTTCCACTCAGGCTTCCAAGTAGCTGGAACTACAGGCGTGCGCTACCACGCCCAACTAGTTTTTGATTTATTGTAGAGATGAGGTCTCGCTAAGTTGCCCAGGCGGGTCTCTAACCCATGGGCTCAGGCAATTCACTCACCTCAGCCTCCTAAATCACGAGATTATAAGCTGAGCCACCGAGCCCGGCTGGTATTGACTTTCTTATAGTGATGGGTTTTTTTCATGATGTGCAATCCAAATTTTCATCTTTTGGCTATAAGCATTTTAAAAATTTCATACACTTTGATATGACCTAGATGTTATTATATAATGAATAAGATAACATGTTTGTTAAACGATAATGTTTAGGCCATAACTTATTTTTCTTTTCTACGTTTTTCAAAAATAGTCTCGATCAAGACAAGAAGATCCAGAACAATTAAGGTTGAAACAGAAGGCAAAAGAGGTAAGCTTTTTAGTCATAGAATCTTCACTACACACTTGAAAGTACGTTCACCTAAACATTCAACCATGGTGAGTCTATGTGAGGAAGATGAAGAAAACCATGTTATTTTTCTGTATAGTGGACATTTCGGTAGCTGCTTAAAATATTTGCAAAGTTTAAATAATACTACGTCAGAGGTATTTTCCTGTGCAAACAGTTGGTATTCTACTTTTATTATTCTTATGATTATTTTAAGTCAGATTATATAGGACATTTTTACATGTATTCTTTTAATCTTAGTGGTAACTTCTTTTTGGGTGGCATTCATCTCTATGTTTTTGACTTGTTTATATTTTTGGAGCATTTTAAGATAAACATCTATTGCTTTAAAATTTTCTTACTTTTCTGATTATATAAGGAATACCAAAAAAGTCTGGCATTTATTTATAAAAAATTGGGTATTCTTACATGTTTAAAACTTCAGTCACCTTCAAAGTCCTCTCTGTTGTCTGCAACATACCTATCAAGATGCATTTTTGACTGCTCAGAACAGTTTTTGAACTTGTCAATTTTGATACCTTTTAGTGCTTCTGCTGTTTTTTGTTATACCTCTTCCACACTGGCAAAACATTTCCCTTTGAGAACTTTTTTCACCTGAGGAAACAAAAAAAGTCATTTGGGGTGAGATCAATTGAAAAGGGAGGGTAGGGGCACTGGGGTCATGCTGTTTTTGGTTAAAAAAATGCTGAATATTCAGTGTGGTATGGGCAGGTGCTTTGTCAGGGTAGAAGAACCAGTCACCTGTTGGCCACAACTTGAGATGTTTCCTCTGCAATGCAGCCTCTCACAACAGTGCTAGCTGGTACACTGGTACTGATAGGTTCCTAGAACATTTAACTAGGGGGGAAGCCTGTACCCCCAAAAATAATTACAGTTTTTTTGGGCCTTCCCCTTGTAGAATATGCTTACTGCTAAAAAAGTCAAAACATTAGAAATCACAATTTAAAAAGTTGTAGGTAATCTTTTGATATCTATGTGCTGCTTCTGTAGTAAGTAAAAAGAGTACAAGAATGATCTCCTTGTTTCCCTTTCAAAATAAAAGATGCAGCAACAAGAACTGGCACAAATGAGACAGCGAGATGCCAACCTCACGGCGCTAGCAGCGATCGGGCCCCGGAAGAAGAGGAAAGTGGACTGTGTGGGCCCAGGCTCGGGCACAGAGGTACAGTAGTGTGCTGGGACCAAGGCCTGGGGCACTGTGGCAGCCCATGGAGCCGCCCTTCTCTGGTAGACTGACACGAGAGCTCATGTCTCACCATTTGCATATGGTCTCGCCTTCCCTGGACCCTTTGTTTTACATTTGATACTTTCCATTCAAATCAACTTATTTGTGGATATCACAGGAGCTAAAAGTTCTTCTCATAAGGAAGTCCGATTACCATGACTGGGACAAGATTTAGACCAACTAGGAAAGGATGTGGGGAAATCACAACTGTGAGGATGGACTTATTGGGGGACTGTCCCTGCAGGGCCGGGTCCCCACTGAGCTGTGTCTGTGAAGCCGGTCCCCTGGGAGAGTAGACAGTAAAGAGTGAAGGACAGGAGCTGTCATGGGTTGTTTCTGTATTGTGTTAGTTTCCTGTCTTGCTTGTCGCTATATCTTTTATTCATATAATTATAGACTCCACCGTAACATATTATTTTTGCTTTAAACTGTCAGTTGTTTTTTTAAGTAAAGTATAGGAAGAAAGAAGAGACGGTCTTTCATATTTACTTTCTTACTTGCCATTCCTGGTCCTCTCCCTTCCTTTCTGTAGAGCCGTTTCCATCTGCCACCTCTTCCCCTTGACTTGATGGGCAGCCTCAGCATTTCTTGTGCAGGTCTACATGTGATGACTCCTCTCAGCTTTTGTTTACTTGTATTTACTTGTTGTATTTCTCCCTCATTTTTGAAGGATATTTTCACTGGTTATAAAATTCAGTGCTGTTAGTTTTTTTTTTTCAAAGCTTTCAAAATGTTGTTCTACTGTTTTCTCGAGTCCTGCTATACTTTTTGTCCTTGCTTTCTGTGCATAATACAGTTTCTGGCTGTTTTGAGACTTCAATCTTTATGTTTTAAAAGTTGGTGTTGTGTTGAGGTGTGAGTCTCTGGATGTTCAGCCTGTTTCAGGTTTTCTGAGCATCTTAGATCTGTAGGTCAGTGTTTTTTGTTGTTTTTTGTTTTTTAATCAAATTTGAAACATTTTGGCCATGATTTCTTCAAAGGTTTTTTCCATTTCTCTTTTACTTTCTTCTTCTGGGGCTCCAGTTACGTATGTATTAGACCTGATGATGTTGTCCTATAGGTCTTGAGCCTGTGTTCTTTTTCTGAGGTCTTTTTATCCTCTGTTCTTCAGTCTGGATAATTTCTACTGATCTAGTCTTCAAGTTTCTTGACAGATGGAGTTCTGCCATCTCCAGTTGGCTGTTAAGTCCATCTAGTGAAGTTTTTATTTGTTGATGTATTTTGTAATTCCAAGATTTCCTTTTTTTTATAGTGTATACTTCTTTGCTGAAATTCCCTGTCTGCTCACTTATTGAGGCCATATTTTCCTCTGATTCTTTGAACATATTTATTAAAACTGTTTTGTAAAGTTTTTGACAAGTCCAGCACCTGGGCT
Organism: Cephalopachus bancanus; assembly: GCA_027257055.1. Taxonomy (NCBI): domain Eukaryota; kingdom Metazoa; phylum Chordata; class Mammalia; order Primates; family Tarsiidae; genus Cephalopachus; species Cephalopachus bancanus. The sequence continues at coordinate 4,789,095 of JAPVLO010000007.1, forward strand.
GTCTCAGATTCCATTTCTCTTGGCTGCTTTTTTTTTTTTATTACTATGGATCACATTTTCTTGTTTTTTGTATATCTAGTGATTGTTGCTTGAGTGCTGGATATTGTGCATTACATGTGGAGAGACTTGGTTCTGTTACCTTCTTTTGAAGAGTATTAACTCTTATTTTAGCATATTAACTCTTATTTTAGCAGACAGTTTAGTTACTGGCAGATCATCTTGAATTTGTGTAGGCTTTGCTTTCTACATTGTTAGTAAGATTTGTGGAAAGCTCAAGGCATTCCTTTGACTTAGCAGGACTCAATGTGCACTCTCTGCCTTTCTTGTCTGAGCTTGGCTTTAGGTAGGTCTTACTTTAGGATATAACCCTTATTCCCAGGGAAAAGTCTTGTTGCTCGAACAGGCAGCACTCTAGTGCCTCTGACCTTTCCCTGCACTCTGCCTGACCTCTCTCATCTTCATTTTGCTCTCAACCATAGCAGCTGCTGTCTGCTGTACATTAGATAGTCTTGTCCTGTGCCTTGGTACAGAGGTGGGCTATGGGACAGGACCACAGTAGTGACCCCCATGGGACAGTACTCTCTTCCACCCCCACCGAGGCTGTTGGAAATGTGTGGGGCCTGGCATGTTTGACTTCAGTGCAGGGGCTCGCCTGCCTAAATGCCAGCATGACCTCTGTGCAGCACCCTCCTGGTGTGGAGAGGAGGGACTCCAGGGTGGACTTGTGGCAATATGGCATCCCAGAGATTCAGAGACATCCTCCCAGGATATCATAGGTAACAACGCTGCATATAAAGTAGGAAGAAATCCCAAACAAGCATCTTTTTGTAAATGCACGTCTGAGCTATAGGTAAGTAGGGGGATTTCTGTGTGGGTCAGAAATAAGAAGTACAAGCTCCTGAGGCTGACAAGGGCTCTCGCTGGTGTGTGAGCTGGGAGTGACCCAAGGAGGAGCGACACCAGGCCTTGGCTCCCTGGCAGGAGCCTGCACTCACCTGGGCTGTGGCCTGGATGCTTGCTGGTACCACTCTAGGTACTTAGTGCTAAACCAAGAAAGAACTAAAGTTCTGAACACAGCAGCATAACACTTGGAAGGGCAATTAGAGCAAAATTCTTGTAGTTTGAGGGCAAGGTTAAAGATATTAGGTTTTTTGTTTGCTCGATTTCTGACATGGTTGACAATTATCACCAGGGTAGATCTTGTAGCCCATCACCCAGCTCAAGAACTAGGACTTTCCAGGCACCCAAGAAGCCACCTCACCCCATGTGCCCCATCACATCACAGCCCCTTACCTCCCCTCAGGAGTAACTACTGTTCTGACTTTAGGATGAAGCCAGAAAGAAACTCAAGGACCCCATGATCCCTAGTTATACAGCCAAGGTACTCTGGTTCTCTGTGCCTGCTTTTTCCCTTTAAGCTTGATTCAGAAAGAAACCAAAATTTTAGATCTTTAAAAAAATCTATAGGTTGCCTCACCCCCTTGTCACTTTATCTTCCTCACAATGACATTTCCCTAGTGAGGATGCCGGTTGCACCCTCTTGGCTCTGCATGTTCCTTTGTGCTCTGAGCCTCCGTGCATTGGCGGTGGGATCAGAGATGCTTCCGATGTGGGCTCCGTCCCTGCAGCGGGGCCGGGATGCCGTCATGCTCTCATCAGGAGGATGTAGGGTCTGGGCTGTGTGTCCTGGGATGTTGGCTGGGCACACCCGAGCTCAGAGCTGCTCATTCGTCAGGGGTGTGAGATGGTTCTCTAGGTCTCTTAGGCCCTCCTCACTTATTATGGGGAAACACTTCCCCTCCACTCCTGCCTGGCTACCTAGGAGGGTGGTTCATGGAGTAGGAGCAGGGTAAGTGCTTGAGCGTTTCCTTTTGTTTACTCAGTTTAAGGTAATGAAATAGCTGCCTGTCATCATCTGAAGGTGACTAGCATTTCTATTTTTTATTTTTTATCATTATAAACACAAGGATTTAACGCACAGTTGGTGGGTTTTGATCCATTGCAACTCCCATTTTTATTGCAGTTTAGGCTGCGCTATTCTTGGCCAGTGGAAGTGTCTCCAAGTTTGTTCAGGAGTTGTCCTGAGAGACATGGTACTGAGTCTTTGCCATCTGGAATGTTGACATGTTTCAGACTCTCTTGTACCTTTCCCTTCAGATCTGACGACTGTCATTTCTCTAGGAATTGGTTTCTTCTAGTGGGAAGTGGTGTTTGCAGACCACAGACTGGGACTAGGGATCTCCCTGTCACAGAGGGAGACAGGCCTTTGCCAACAGACTAAGCTAGGAGATGTGTGTGGAAAACAAGATCTCATGGGTTCTCGTCGTATTTACAGGGCTGGTATCTCAAATTCAGAGGTCAAAATTTTATTCTTATCACAATGACATCTTTGTCTTTTACAGTAAGAATTCTGGGCTGTCCGGTTGAGGGCCAGGGAGGTGGAGGGGAGGGTAGGAGCAGGGAGAGAAAACAGAATCCTGGTTCTCATAGACATAGGTGATTGCACTCGGATGTCCCCTCTGAGGGGACATTGTAAATCTAGCAAACCACTCAGACATCCCCTCTCAGGGGACGTAAAAGATTGCTGGTGATTATACAGGACATATTTATGCCAGTGCAAATTTTTTAAAAAAATGTATGTTTCCTTGAAGTTTTCCATTTAAATTGCACAAAAAAGCAAAGTGATGGAGTACACACTGAGATATGATTGATTATTTTAGAAGTGGTTTTTAGAAAGCATGAGTGCATCTTTCCACATCTTCTTTGAGTAACAGATTGAACAATAAATTACTTTTTCTTTTTTGAATTGCTGTCTCACTCTGTCGCCCAGACTGGAGTGCAGTGGCATGCTCACGGCCACTGCAGGCTTGACCTGCTGGGCTCAGGTGATCCTTCTGCCTCAGCCTTCCAAGTAGCTGGAACTATAGGCATGTACCAACATGCCTGGCTAATTTTTTTGATGAATTGTAGAGACAAGGTCTTGCCAAGTTGCCTAGGCTGGTCTTGAAGCCCCAGGCTCAGTCTTCTTGCTTCTACCTTCCAAAGCACTGGGATTACAGGTGTGAGCCACCACTTCCGGCTAAATTACACATTTATTACTAATGTGGGAGGAAGAAAATGAGACTGCGTTGTCTGCTTGAATAGAAAAACACCAGGTGGAAGATGTCAAACTACTATTGCACAACATGTATCAGTCTGCAATGCATGTTGGTGACTTTCATATGTTACTACATGTCAGAAAAATATGATACTAACTTTTGATTTTTTTTGCCATAAATAAGTTCCTCAATGTCCAAAATTTCCATATAAACCAAATATCATTACAATAAGATAATTGGTTCTAATACTATACTATTTAATATGAAGTGATCTGTTTTTTGTGAAAAGTGTGGTCAAGTTGCTGGTAGGTGATCTGTGAGATGTCTCCAAGTGCAAAGGGTTAAAATGTGTGATAGCTACATAAGTATCTGAGAATAAGAATACTAATGTTAGCCGGGCTCGGTGGCTCAGCCTGTAATCCCGCACCTTTGGGAGGCTGAGGTGAGTGGATTGCCTGAGCCCGCGGGTTCGAGACCTGCCTGGGCAGGCGAGACCTCATCTCTACAATTAAAAAAAAAAAAAAAAATTAGCCGGGCGTGGTAGCGTGCGCCTGTAATTCTGGCTACTCGGAAGGCTGAGGCGGAAGGATCACCGGAGCCCAGCAGGTCGAGGCTGTGGTGGCCAGGAGTGGCCACTGCACTCCAGTCTGGGCGACAGAGTGAGACTCCAACTCAAAAAAAAAAAAAAAAAAAAAGAATACTAATGCTGCCCACCAGTTGTAAGTATTGAAAACAGTCACAACTTGTTTCTGCATGTGCTTTCTCCCTTTGCCCATGTTTTATATTGTTATTTATTGACGCTGTCAGAATTCAGCTGTTACATGCCATAACTTGCCCTTGTAGCCCTTCTAGTCCTAGTTCCCCAAGTCACTGTGTATTTATGCTCTGACCAGACTTTGTGGAGGTCTCCTAAGTCATTTGCTTTGCTGAATCTTGTTCTCTGCTGAATCCTCTGGGAATGGCTCAGTTGGGGATAAGTGAAGGTCAGTTTTGATGGCTGTGGAATCCAGGGCTTGAGTTTTCTGTCCTTGAGCATCTAAACTTCATCGCTGTAGGTTTTTTCCTGGTGTCAAGTTTTGCTGTCACAGTCATGATCATCTAGTGTTGTTTTCTGTGTCTGTCATGTGCTCTTTTTGCCCAGGTGTCCAAAGACTTTTTTTCTTTGAAGCCTCGTTATTTTACTAGAAGATGTCTTGGGATTGGTCATCTAGTGGGCAGTCTCAGGTATAGGTTGTATTCCTTCAGTGTGCAGTTTCAAATCTTTATTTATTTAGGAACATCTTTGTTAACGTTTGGTTGTGTTCTCTTGTTTTATTTTCTTCCTCAGAGAGTTCAGTTATTCATATGTTGTGTCTTCTTTACCATCTTGAGTTACTTTCTCTCACTTCTGTCCAGGCTGGAGTGCAGTGGCATACTCACGACCACCGCAGCCTTAATCTGCTAGGCTCAGGTGATCTTTCTGCCTCAGTCTTCCAAGTAGCTGGAATGACAGGTGCGTGCTATCACGCCTGGCTAATTTTTTGATTTATTGTAGAGATGAGGTCTCATCAAGTTGCCTAGGCTGGTCTCAAACCCCTGGGTCTCCAGCAATCCTCTCGCCTCAGCCTCCCAAAGTGCTAGGATTACCAGGCTTGAGTCACCACACCCGGCATTTTTTTTTTTTTTTTTGTGTCAGACTCTCCCTCTGTCAGCCAGGCTGGAGTACAGTGACAGGATCACGGCTCACTGCAGCCTTGACCTCCTGGTCTCAGGTGATTCTTCCATCTCAGCCTACCAAGTAGCTGGGACTACTGGCATGTGCCACCATACCTGGCTAACTTTTTTATATTTTGTAAAGACAAGATCTCACTATGTTGCCCAGGCTAGTCTCAAACTCTAGGACTCAGGCAGTTCCTTTGCCTCAGCCTCCCAAAGTCCTGGGATTACAGGAGTGAGCCACCACACCCATCCTCTCTTGAATCTTTTAAATCTCTCTTTAAAAAAAATACACACACACACATTTATTTTATCCTCTTTACCTTGTATTTCTTTTAAAGCATTATTTGTCATGGTTACCTGCTCTTATGTCCTTTCTAGTTTAGTCTTTATTTCTCAAATGAAATTTTCTTTTCTGATTTATTTCTTGACTTTGTCACCTTAAGTTTTGCTAATTCTGATTTATTGGTTCTTTCGTGCCTTCTATCATTTTCTTAATGCCCTTTCACTTGTTTTGATGCAGAACAACTCTGATCTGGTTTTGAGTTCGCCTTTCTGAGGTCTTCTGTTGTCTGTAGGGCTGTTCTGGAGAGTCGGGATCTCACTATGTTGCCTAGGCTGGTCTCAAACTCCTGTCCTTTCTATTCCTTATAGTATCCTGCCTGGTGTTTGAGCTGGGTGCTGTTCTGTTGCTCATTGTCAGATGAACATCTTGTCCTTGGGCTTTGAGAGTATGTGTGGTCCGTGGCAGGTTTGCTGATGCCTGGGGCCCCATGGGCTGTTTGCTGAGTTGAGTGCAGCTCCTTCACTCCATGTTCTGGGCTCTGCTCCCCTCCCTTTTCCCTGGCCCTTCCTCTGCCTCCTTTGTCCCTGTCCTGCTCCATCCTGAGTTCACTCCCAGCAGGTTTTCACTCCCATCAGGCTCTGTGCTGATGGGATGCCTGCAGATCAGCACTGGCATCCTCCATGGCTAGGTTGCCTGCCCTGGTGCCCACTGCTGCCTGGGTGGTCGCACCGCAGGTGCAGCTGTTGCTCTCAAATGAACCTGCTGCTGCTCCTGGGAAGACCCGCTGTCTCCTGAGGGATTTCAGGCCCACCACGTGCAGTTGCTCTGACATTTGCTCTGGTTTTCAGTTCTGCCCAGGTAGGGACCACTCCGGGCTCTTCTTCACTAGTTTCTTCTCATCGCTGTCTACTGGCTTTGGTCTCGTGGTGGTTATTCTGTGTGGGGCTTAGGGAAGATCCCAGCATGATGCAGTCCTTGTCCACTCTTCCCAGAATGTATTGGGGTACTTTGTTTCAAAGTGACTTTTAGTTTGAAACAGTTTTCAAACCTACAGTACAAAGAACTCCATTGGGTTCTCCGTTGTGGAGGGATTCTCAGCTGTGGATGTCTTCTCATGCTTGGTTCATTGCCTTCTGCACAGGTGTGTGTATGCATTTGTGTGGTGTATACATGTGCAAATATACTTATGTATGTACATCTGCTTCTGACACGAAGTTCTGTTACCCTAGATGCTCTTGTGGCTGGCTCTCCCAGCTTGAACCCTCCCCCAGTCCTCCCTCCCAGGCAGGCCCTTGTGCCACCTGGCTCCAGCTGCAGACTTTCTCGGCAGCACTCCTGGCCAGGCCTCCTGCACTTGGTTTGGGGATGCGTTGCACCCATGATGATGGCTCCTTTGCCTCTCTTGAGTCTTCCTGTTCTTGATGGGGTTAGAGGGGACAGGCCTTTCCTTTGCTGCTGTGCCCTGCACCCTAGTGTGTCTGGATCTTTTTTCTTGGCCAACCCCGGTCCTGCCTTCTTGGCCGAAGTTAGGTGTTGATGCTGCTTCTGCTCCGTGTGACCCAGGAGGAGGTTCTCGGTGCTGACTTGTTGCCTCTGGCGATCTTAACCTTGGTTGCAGGGTTGTGAGATGACTGAGACTTCTGCTGTGTCTGTTGGTACTGTGCGAGGTGCTGTTTTGTGTTGTGCAGTTGCCTGTACCTTGTCATTTCACTGCCTTGCGCTCCTGACACTGCCTGTGTCGTCATCTCTGTGGTTTGCTGAGTGGGGTGACTGTTCCCATCACAATCTGTGTGTCAGTTGCCTTCCAATGTAAAGAAGAGTGTTCTTCTTCCTCAGTTGTTTGCTCATTCGTCCTTTCCTGCGGTGTGGACTCCTGTTACTATGGCATCTCTGGTTATTCCTAGGATTGCTCTATGGAACCTTCTTGGCTGGAGTCTGCATCCTTTGGAGTACCCCTTTGTCCTTTCAGCATGATGCTGACATTTTTTACTCCCGTGCCCCTGTGCAGCCGTTACTCTAAGGAGCCCTGGTTCCTCTTAGCAGACGGTGATATTGAGAGACTAGGGTCTGGGCGCCTGTGTGCTAATTGAGGCCTCTCAGCCACCACAGCTGAGTATTTGGCTTGTATGGGGGGTATGTGGTGTGTGCCCTGTCTGTGTTGAGGGACCCCTATGCTCGTGTCAGTGCTCCCTCCCTAGACTAACACTCATGCTCAGTCTAGCTGCCCCCCTCCTTGCACGGAAGTCCTTCCTCAGATAGTGAGGAATGGAGTTCCCATCCTTCTCACTATGTTTGCTGTTGTGTTCTGTGTAACCAGGTTCCTGACCACTTTGGCTTGGGCTCCCTGTGTCAGAAGGGGATCCGATGGATACGGCGTATTCCTCAGCTCTTGATTTAGTGGTAAACATCCAGAACAGTCTCCAAAGAATGAAAACCCGGTACCTCCTTTCAGAGAAGGAGGCATAAAGTAGGGTGGGAAGGGTGGATGTTGTGAAAGCAGGGCCAGTAGAGCCCTAAGTGAGTCTGTGGAGGAACCCATGTACTTCATAAAGACTGCTGGATAAAGAAAGGGTATTACCACGTATTCTCTTGGAGGACTTCTTTCACACACTGTTTGATTTGTCTTTTCTTTTTTCTTTATTTTTTTGAGTCGAAGTCTCACTCTGTTGCCCAGGCTGGAAGGCAGTGACATGCTTATGACTTACAACAGCCTCAACCTCCTGGGCTCAGGTGATCCTTCCTCCTCAGCCTCCTGAGTAGCTGGGACTACAGATACACCCCACCATGCCCAGCTAGTTTTTTTGATTTTGGGGGGTAGGAGGGAAGTCAGGATCTCACTTTGTTGCCCAGGCTGGTGTCAAACTCCTGGGTTCAAGTAGTCCTCCTGCCTCGGCCTCTTAAAGTGCTGAGATTATAGGTGTGAACCATTGCACCCAGTTGGTTTGCCCTTTTTGAACTTTAGGGTTATTTGTTGTTTATGTAACAATTAACCCCAAATCCAGAATTTAAAAAATTCTTCATATACCTTTCATATCAGAGAAAATGCTCAGTATTTCTTTTCTGTTTTAAATTCAGGATTGTTTCTGTAGGGTAGACATTTTTCTTTTTTAAATTTTTTGTTTTGAATTAATTTTAGACTTACAGAAAAGTTATGGAAGCAGTACAGATCGTTTCCCTTGATCCCTCACCTGGTTTCCCCTAATGTTAAATATTCTCTAGGGACCATATTTGATTTTTTTCCCCCAAATTTAGTTTTTTAAAATTGATAAACTGTTTTTAGAGGATTTTTAAGTTCACCGAAAACTGAGGGGAACCTGCAGAGGGTTCCCATGTCCCTCTTGCCCCGGTACACACAGCCTTCCCCACCATCTGGCCTCTGGCCAACCTGGGACACTGCCTCCCGTCCACGACACTGTATGGATTCGTCACAACCGCCAGGTCCAGAGTCTGCCTTGCGGCTCCCTCCACCCTCACATCTCTGTAGGTGTGAACAGTACCTTTACGGTTCCATGCAGCGTGGCTTCAGTGCCTTACAAGTCCTCTGTGCTCTGCCTGCTCATTTCTTTCTAGCACTGAATGACGTTCCACTGTCTGGATGGACCCTTCCATTCCCCACTCTCCCATGGAAACTCATCTTGGTTGTGCCCAAGTCTTGGTGATTAGGAGTCAAGCTGCTATAAACATAGTGCAGGTTTTTTGTATAAACATGTGGGTTCGACTGCTTTGGGTAAATACCAAGGAGCATGATCACTGGATTGTGTGTTGAGAGTCTGTTTAGTTTTCTGAGAAACTTCTCTACTGTCTTCCAGAATGTCCCATCTTGTGTTCCCCCAGCAGTGGGTAAGGGCTCCTACCCCCACATCCTTGCCAGCAGTGGTCTGTTGTATGGCAGACTTCTTCATCTGGGCTTGTCTGACGTTTCTTCATTAAATCCAGACTGTACACCCTTGTCTGGAATGTCACAGAAGTGCTGTCATGTCCCTTTTGGGTCACATGGGGGCTTGTGACGTGTCTGTCCCTTTGCCGCTGACAGCTTTGGCCGCCTGCTGACAGGCTCAGGGGGTTTCTCCGCCACCAAGTTAATATTTTCCTCTTCGTAAGGGGTGTCTTGAGGAGATGCTGGAGGCTGCTGGTACCCTGTGGCTCATCACTGTCTCACCACCTGAATCTGCATTCAGGGCATTTGCCTGTCCCAGCTGTGTCTGTGGCACTCACCTGATGGTTTTTCTGTTTAAACCTATGAATTGGGAGTCTGCTGTAAAGAGAGCTGCCTCCCCTACTCCTCATTTTGCTGTTCACTTACCCTGGCATGAGTGTTGACTGTACCCTGCAGGGGTCCACTCCTACCTCGTGCCTATCCTCTCTTGGTCATTGCTCCTTCTGGTTAGTTTCCGAGCCCTTTTGATATGGCCCATCCATTTCTCAAGATCTACTTGCTTTCTGATGGCTCCTTGTCTGTGCTCCAGCACTTCTCCAGGGAGTGCTGGTTCCTGTGGATGGAAGTGGTGTTCAGAACCAGGATCTGGGCACGAGGTATACTTGCCCAGTGTCCCTGCTCCCCAGCCTCAGGTAGACCCAGGGGGTCATGTACTGACACTTGACACTCACTGCCGTGTGTGTGTGTTGTGTGTGTGTGTGTGTGTGTGTGTGTGTGTCCGTCCAGCTGTGTCCAGGAAAACAGTGGGCTTCTGCTCAGGCCGCAGGTGCCAGGCTCATACCTGGTCTCGAGGGAAGGATTTTTCCAGCCTTCCTGGCTCCCTATGTGAGAACTTGGTTTCATCCCTACAGTAGGTTCACTGTTCAGTCCTAGTAACAAGGACTTCTGGAATTGCTATGCCCTGTGAGGAGTGAGAGCGTGGCATTTCTGTGCAGTTCTGTGCTTGGCCTCATAAGTCACCATACCGTATCCTGGTTACTTCCATGAGTTCTCTCCTTGCCCACGCTTTCATTTTCACTCTTTTATTTTTAAATTTTTATTTATTTTTGGAGACGGAGTCTTGCCATATTGCTTGGGCTGGCCTTGAACTCCTGGATTTGAGCAGTCCTCCTACCTCTACCTCCCCTTGGCTGGCACTGCAGACTGGTCACCACTCTGGCTTCTTGCCCGCCCCCTTCCGTGTGACTGTGTCATTCACTTGCAGCAATTTAGGTTCATGTGTTACTGTCTGTGCTCACTTCGATCCCCCAAATCTTAGGTGATTTTAATTACTTTGGAGAGGTTATGACATTGCCATAGTCTTAAGAATCAGAACTATGCAAAAAAAGTGTGGAAAGAGTTACCATCCCCTCTACCTCTGGCACCGTCCTTCCTCCTGCCCCACCTCCTCCTCCAGCCCCGCCCCCCCACCTCCTGTCTCTCCTTTTTCAACCCTGCCACCTCCTGCCCGGCCCCTTCTTCTCCTGCCTCACCCTGTCCTCCCTTATCTTCTCCTCCTGCCCACCTCCTCCAGCCCCAGCTCCCTCCTCCAACCCTGCTCCTCTCCCATCCCTTCCTGCCTCCTGCTCTGCTCCTCCCTCCTACTGCCATCTCCCCCCCACCTCCTCCAGCCCCACCTCCTTTACCACCCCCCCTCACTTCCTGCCTCCTGCCCTGCTCTCCCTCCTCCTGCCCCTCCTCTTTCTACCCCCTTCCTGCCTCCTCCTCCTGCTCTGTCCCTCCCTCCTCTGCCCTATTCCCACCCCCCGCGTTTGTACCCTGTTTCCACTCACCACACAGGTGTCCTCCTCTTTCTTCCCTGGAATGCAATGCAGTAGGGTTCCCTCTTGCAGCTCACTCTTCTCACTGACTATCCCAGCACTGCCTTCGGTCCTGGGTCCTCCTCCTGCTCTTCTCCAGCTGTGGCACTTCCTTAGCTGATGTCCTGCTGCTGCTTCGGCCTCCTGTGGGTGAGCATCTGGGTGGTTTTCAGTACACGGTGACAGCAGTGCTGTAGTGAGTGCCTCGCATATGGGTGTCCTTGTGTGGGTGGTTGGCGGTGTGTCCTTGGGGCGCAAGTGCCAGAGGTGGGCTTGCTGGGTTGAGGGTCAGTGCGTGTGTAGTTCTGTTAGGCTTTGTCAGGTTTCCCCCACGGCTTGGGGGAGGCAGTTCCCCTGCAGCCTTGCATGCAGGACATGTGTGTTTTCACATCTTTGGCGTTGGCCAGTCTGTGTGTGGCTGAGTGTGTGTGACTGTTCTGCGGATCCATGAAAAAAAAGGGTGTGCTGGGGGTGGGGCTAACCAGCCATGAGCTGCATTCAGAGCAGGTCACCCTGCCTCCTGCTCCCAGGTACCTCCGTCCTCTGGACCTGACTGTTGTAGTGTAGGGCCTGTGGCTCCTGCCTGTACTGGAGTCCTCTTGTCCCTCCTCCTTGCACCCTGCAGCTTCTGATGTGTGAAGGGGTCACTGTGTTACTTGGTACCTGAATGTCCGGGTGCTGCATCTTTTCTTCTCTTCTTTTCTTTTTTGAGTTGGAGTCTCACTCTTTTGCCCAGGCTGGAGGGCAGTGCCACGCTCACAGCCACTGCAGCCTCAACCTGCTGGGTTCAGGTGATCCTTCTGTCTCAGCCTCCCCAGTAGGGGACTACAGTGTGCCACCATACCTAGTTTTTTATTTGTTTGTAGAGATGAGGTCTTGCCATGTTGGCCAGGCTTGTCTCAAACTCTTGGCCTTGAGCCATCCTCCCACCTCGGCCTCTTAGCATGCAGGAATTACTGGCCTGATACTTAAAGCTTTCTAAATGCCCTTGGCCTCTAGTGTTTTATGTACTTTACACTTTTCAGTTTATTTTCAGGTTTTACAATTTCTATCAGCTTCATGTAATACGTAGCAGTGCTGTGGCCTGGTGTGTCATCACCCTCCCGTCCGCACCTCTGCTTCACTCCCTGCCTCTGCTATGGGGTCCCACGTGCTAGTGCATGAAGCTCTTCCTCTGGGGAGGCTCAGGGAGGTCTGATGCAGCCTCCCCGAGTGATGTTTTCTGTGGCCTTGGTTTCTGTGGCCTTGGTGCCAGAGACGCTGGCCCTCGGGTCTCTGCTGGCCTCTTTCCTGGGTGTTTAGTTTTGAATGCTGTTCCTTTGGATGGTAGATAGATTTGAACTTCTTTCCTCTAGTTTCTAATGTTGTTCCTATGGTTGGTGGATTTGAACTTCTTTCCTGAGTGTTTACTTTCAAATGCTGTTCCTGTGAATGGTGAATTTGAGTGTCTTTCCTGAGTGTTTAGTTCAGAATGCTGTTCCTGTGGGTGGTGGATTTGAAAAACCTTTTAGCCAGTCCTCTTGCCTTTATAAGTAATTTTCTCTTTTTCCTTGGTGGCCTTTACATTTACCTTTGAAAACCAATGGTTTTATTTATGAGGACATGTCTGAGTTGACTGTTCTGGATAATTGTCCTGGGCACCACTGGCCTTTTCAACGTGTGGAGTTTGGTTTTTTCCCATGTTTGGAAAGTCCTGGCTTATAACATGAAGACTAGTTCTGCTGTGTTGGGCTGTTCCTCCTCTGGGGACCCGGGCAATGTGTGCTCAGTTGGTTCTCTGCTGGCCTCTCACCCCCACTGCTGTTCTCCTGACCCTGGTACTTCGGTCATTGTCTCCTTGTTGCCCTTTTCTATGCTCCTCACGATGTGTTCACAGGGGTCTATGTGCACTTGAGCTCCTGGTAGTTTATTCGTGTCTAAGCTAATTTTGTCTTCTTCCATTTCTCTCCTGAGTCCAGTTAACTCTCATTCCTTCCTTTTTTTCCCCAAGTTTTAGAGTTTCTGATTCAAGGTGATTTTCACATCCTTAGATGTTTATTTATTTCACCTTCTTGAGGTTTGTCTCTTCGTGTTCTCCTCGGGTGTCCAGACGTATGTCTCTGACGTGTGTGCAGTCTTGTCTTTGGCTTCCCCAGGGCCCCAGGTGGACTGCTGCACCGCCTGCTCTTGTGGGAGCTGCTCTGTTTTGTAGCATGCCTAGTATCATGGCGCCCTCTTCTGGCAGCATCGTGAAGTGCAGGCTGGTGAGCCATTGATTTGGAGGTGTCCTGTGAGGCGTGCTTATCTTGTGGGACCCTGGACTTCCCCTTTGACTTTCCCTCCACCGCCTGCTCTCAGAGGGCTCTTCTCGGGGCATTCTGTCCTGTCTTGCCCTTGAGGACCCACCCCGTCTCATGTTCCCGGGCCCCCTCCCTGTACTCTGCCTTCCTGGACACCCTTCAGGGCTCTCAGCTAGGTGGCCTTGACCTTCCTGATGGGCTTCCTACTGCCTCCAGGCCCTCCTGGTCACCTTGCTAGAGGGGTAGGCAGGACCCCATCTGGGCTGTGCTGACTCCTGCTCAGGTGTGTTGGAGCACAGGCCTCCCTTGTGGTCATACTGTGCACCGTGTGATGTCACATGGTGCTCTCTCCCTTTCTTGTGGCTGTTTTTGGAAGAGATGTTGGGAGATGGCACCTCAGCTGCCCTGCGGGATGTGACGGTTGCGTTCTTCATGTTTTTCTTCCTACTTCTGTTTTTACAATGGCCACATGTGGGGTGGCCTTGCACACTTGGGGACAGTGCGGCAGTGGAGGAGGGACGGATGAACACACACTGGGGGAAGCAGGCCTGGCTCTGGAGTATGTGCTGTGCTTGGGCCACCACACCTGGCACCCTGCCACTTTGACCCAGAGCGCTTGGTCTGGCAGAGTAGGTTAGAACCCTAGCCCCTCTCTGCCTGCTGTTCCTTGGGAGAGGGAGAATGGGCCAGCAGGCTGCAGCCCTGAATGGGCGTTCCTCCTCCTGAAGCACCCAGAGGTGATGCTGGCGCTGGAGTTGGATGCTCAGGTTTGGGTGGGCACTGTGTGGGTGTGATGGACCCGGAACTGTTCCTCAGCGGGTGTTGGTGTAGGATTCAGAGAAGGTTTCTTTCATTTGGTTTGAACATGAGCATTTGGGGCAGGTCAGTTTGTTGAGGCACGTTCAACAGTCGAGAGGCTGTCCTCCTCTTATCAATCCTTTCTAGGCTCTGTGACGGCGGGAGGGTGTCCCTGGCCCCACTTCACAGAGGAAGAGACCCAGGCTCCGGGTGTGTCTGACGTCCTGCTGGTTGTCTTCCCCCTGGCGCCTGCTTAAACCGCAGCTCCCTCTTCACTGTGTTGCAGTGTTGCAAAGGCAAGGCTGGATCTCCTGGGCTCTGTGCTGGCGCTTGTCCTTGGAGAGCTGTTTGTTGCCCCAGCTCTCTGCTTTGGGTTATTGTGCTGTGGGGGGCGGCGAGCAGGTGCTGCAGCCTGTCGGGTGGCCAGGGACCCCCTTGCACCAGGGACAAGCCTTCAGGTTCTTCTTCCCAGGGCTTCCTGTGGGGCGCAGAGGCAGGGCCAGGCTCTCTCCTCCCAGTGGGCTCGAGACCTGTCCCTGCTGCCTGCCCCACCCTGGGCTCCTATGCCTGTGGCGGGCATAGCCACAAGGGCTTGGGGTGATGGAGGGGTAGGTTGGGCTGAGTGGGGCACGTGGCCTTGGGACTAGCCAGCCTCGGGCTGGGGTGAGCCTCCCATCAGCTCTCCGCCCACCTCCAGGTTAGGGGAGGAGACCCTGCCATGGCCAGCACTGTCATGGCCACAGAATACTGTGATATTCTGTGATCCAAGCTCTCAGGGCAGCAGCAGCAATCTGCAAACCCCAACTGGGGGAGAACTGAGGAGTGGCCATTCCCCCCTCGTAGTTAGACGTCATGGGAAAATCAAGTAGGGTATGTGGAGTATGTGGTGGCTTCTCCTTAGTACGGCAGCCTGGGGCCCTGAGCCCAGTGCAGGAGCAGTGCAGGCTGTGACCAGCTGGTGGGTGGGCCAGGCACCAGGGAGGCATTGGCCACGCTTACCCACCCATGGCTGGCGGTTGTATAACGTCTCTTTTCTCTGGCTTCTGACTCTTGTATCCTTTAAATGAGCCTGAGACATGCGCCTTGCCCCTCTGGCCCCATGTCGCTGTCGAGTTGTGTATTATAGAGGCACATGCAGCCTCATGTGAGTGACAGGTGTTACCGAGGCCCTGTGGCCTGGCGGTGTCTCTGAGAACCCCACCTATGCGTTCTTCATAGGTTGCCTGTCACTGGCTTGGATGTCTTTTCTGAGCCCTAAAGCCAGGTGCTGGTTAGCTTGTCCCAAAGGTGCAGGAAGGACAGGCATAGGTCCACCCTGCAAGCTCACCTCTGAGGCGGGTAGCTCTCCCTGGTGTTGTGTCTCCCAGTGAGTCTCAGAACAGCTCCAGAGGGAACAGAAGCTGTGACTCCCCTCACATCACCCTGCTGTCCTCCAGTGGGCAGGGCTCCTGGAGGCCCAGGCCCCGGCTGTCCTCCCAGAAGCTGGCCTCTGTCTGTGCCCGCCAGGCTCTCCAGGCTGCTCACCTGGAGGGCGGGAGGAGGTGTGGCCTCCATCTTCCTCCTCGTGCTTTCAGCAGTCTGTCCTTAGGCATTGAAGGTGCGCCACCTGTCTCCTGTGCGAGATGTTCCTTTCTGGCTGTTATGGAACTCAGAGAGAAACTGCCAAGGAAGCCTGGGTTGACCTTTGAAATGAGGAAAGGCAGCCACCAAGGAGACACAAGACCGGGCTAGAAAAGGGCTCGGTGCTTAGGTTAGGGGCATCTGGATTGCACACGTTAGAGGAAAACCGAGTCCGGGGGTCAGTGACATGTGTACCTTTATTTGCTTCAGTAAGCAAGACGGGGCTGCCCTGCAGAAGTAGGCTCTGGGGACATTCACCATGCAGTCCTATGGCTAGGCCTCGCCTGCCACCTGCTGGCCGCTTGCTGTGCCTGCACACAGCAGTGCTCCCTCTGGCCCTGGTGGAATTCCTCATTTCCAGCTCCTTAAGCCTTGGGGATATACTATATGCTGTAAAATTGCCTTTGTAACTTTTACTTAAATATACAAGAGCAACTTGGACCATCAGGATGCGCTAGATGCATCAGGGTAGTGTGTGCCCCGTGGGGTGACGTCCTGATGAAGCCAGAATCCTTCTGGAAGAGCCAGCCCCTGCAGCTGCTGTCTTCCAGCAGGACTGTGTCCAGGATGCTCAGAAGATGGCGAGTCACCCAGAGGGGTGTCTGGGTATAAGGGAGCCCACCCCAGGCATGGGTCCTTGTGGAAGGCAGTCAGCCTTCGAACTGATCACCAGCCCATCCAGTTCAGGAGCTCATTCCAGCACCTTTATCCATCAAGCAGGGGTAACACAGCTGGGCCCCCGGGGTGGGCTTCTGTGATGCCCTAATCCTCCAGCAGCCTTGCTGTGGTCACTGGGAGGGTGGCCAGGAACTGCTCTGCCGTTCACCTTGGGTGAGAACCTCCCTTGGTCCTTCCTCAGCCTGGGACCAGGGGCTGAGCTCTGGCTGGCATCAAGGGGCCATGTTCTGAGTGCACCCGGGTCCCGAAGGCCTCGCCCTCACCCACCCAGCACGGGTGGCAGGTGTTGCCAAGGCCCTGCGAGCTGGTGGTGCTTCCGAGTGCCCTCAGCCCTTCCCAGCAGAGGCTTTGGCCTTCCAGGAGGAGCCATGTTGGTCTGGCCTTCCCCGGAATCCGGGTCCCGGGAACACATTCAGGGACACAGTGTTTCTCTCTCTCCCTGCTCCCAACCCACCTCTGAGCACTGCTAACACCTGTTCTCTCCTTTCTCATCACCAGGGGTCTGGTCCAGGCTCAGTAGTTCCAGGCAGCTCCGGCGTTGGAACCCCCAGACAGTTCACGCGACAAAGAATCACGCGGGTCAACCTCAGGGACCTCATATTTTGTTTAGAAAATGAGCGTGAGACAAGCCATTCACTGTTGCTCTACAAAGCATTCCTCAAGTGACACAGCATGGTGTTCGACAGAGACGCCTGGGGACGTTTTTATATATTTGCAGATTACGCCTTTTTGTAACAAGCAAATGGGATATTGTTTAAAAAACAGCCACCTCTTTACAATGGAACAGTTTTATATTCCTGTTTCTAAATCAACTCTTCAGTATGAAAGAAAATCTGTTTCTGTAACAGAGAATACAAAGGCCTGTGGATACTCTTAAGGACAATTAAATCTTACTCATCTTTGATTGAGTGGCCTTCTTGCCAAACAAGCCATATATAAAGACTGACGGATCGTTCAGCAAGTAACTAGCTGCCCTGTCGCTGTAGCAGTGTCTACCTTATTTGTGCATTTTGGTTTAGTTCAACTTAACTCACTGTGTAGTGTGTGTCTACAGCAGGTGACCTCATTTCATTTGTTTTATTTTTGTAATAGTCAGTTGGCAAAGCAAACTGATTTTTAGACTATTTATCTTGCTTTACCTCCCTTCTCCTCCCCTCCCTCCCTTTCCCTCCCTTTCCCTGTACCTCCCCGCTCCCTGCCCCTCTCCTCCCCTCCAAATCCTCGAGGAACACACAATCCTTCGTAGCGCCATCACCTCAGAGTGTAATCACATTTCTGCTTAGAAGAGGCTGAGAGCCCGGCGGAGGCGGGCTCCTTCTGAATGTGTGGTCAGCATCTGTACAAATGCATTTTATTTGCTATAGTTTGTAAAGCTGTAAAGTTAAAGGAAATGAAAACCTTTTCAGCATAAATATATTTTACTTGCACTGTGTTTTTTTTTAGCTAAAAGTGAAAACTTAGATGAAATAAAATCAAAGTTGAGAAGAATCATCAAAAGACTGTTTCTCGGTGTGAATCAAGTGTTGAAAATGGTTGGTGTATCTTGTCAGCACCTGTACATATGCTTTGGCACATAACGTGGAAATGGCTGTGTGAACTAGAATTATTTTGCTAAGAGACTGTATACAAGTCTTGGGCCGACTTTACAGATGTCCAGAGCAAAGCCCCTTCTTTGTACCTATTTTTTTATTACAAATATACTAATTGGTTCTTTATATTTTCAGAGGTTATTGTATGAAATTGTCTATTGATAGTACTTTTATGACTGTAAATACTTTGGCTCTCTCCGTGTGAATTCTCACGTAGACTTTAATTCAAGCGCGTGTGAACTGAACGCTGATCAGTATTTTTTATCAACACCTGAGAACTGTTACACCTTTTATTTTGTCTTTTAGGAAATCCCTGTCTTTCCATTTTTTCATGTAAATTTTGCACAGTTACTTGTTCATATGTAAATATTTTACTTTCAAAAATGAAGTTTTTAATTGCTATTGTTTTATATAGGATTGAAAGAAAATTAACTCCTTTATTAAAAACAAATTTATCTGTATTGGTTTTGCCTGTTTTTCCCAGCTTCCCTTTTTTTAGATTCTGCTGCTGGACGTGGTCCTGGTTCCGCCGAGGATTTGGTTTGAGCCCCCTGGTAGGCACCTGTAGCTAAAACCCACGGAGCCAGTTTGAGCCATGTCCCCTCTGAGGACAGAGCTCCCTTGGGCTGGGCAGACGCAGATGTGGAGCCTGAGGGATGCTGAACTGACACCTCTGCTCATTCTGGCTCGGCTGCAGGCAGAGTTCTGCTGTGTGACACTGGCCCTCGTCCTGCAGAACTGGGCGCAGCTGGAAGAGGCAGTGGGTGGGGAAAGAGGGTCGCGCCTGGTGGGCCTGGCAGGTAGCAAAGGCCCCAGTCCTGATGCAGACCCCCGTGCAGAGGAATGGGCTCTCTGGGGTTAATGGAGCTCCTAGGGGGCACCCTTCGGAATGTGACTGGAGCCAGTATGACCAGAGTTGGCCAGGCTGTATTCTCTTTTCCTGGCATGATGGATCCACTACAGTAGGTAGGCTTATCTGCAAGTTGTCCTGGCAGACACTTGTCACACTGGTCTCTTGGGGCTACCAGCACAAAGGACTGCTGCTGGGACCCTGAATAACAGAGACTGCTGTCTCCCAGACCCGGAGACGCAGTCAGGCCAAGGTGCTGCGGGATGGGCTGCCTCTGCGGCTCTGAGGGAGGCTGTCCTCCAATTCCTGGCAGCCGTGGGGCATTCCATGGCTTGTGGACACAGCACCCTGTCTCTGCCTTCATCTTGCATGTCTGCTGCCTTGAGCATATCTGTTTCCACCTTTTGGAAGGACAGCCGTCCTGCTGGAGCAGGGCCCCCCAGATGGCTTCATTTCAACTCAATGGCCTCTGTGAAGGCCCTGTCTCCAGATGCCATCACATCTGGGGTGATAGGGGCTTGGCCTCCACTGTACCTTTTTGGGGGAGGACACAGTTCAGCCCATGACACGTGTGATGTCGGGTGATGAAAGAAACTAAACTCACATTGGAGGGTTTTTCAGGAAGCGCTGGAGCCTGTGGTCTCCCTGCATGGGGTGCCAGGGTGAGGTCTTGGTTAGGTCACCTTGTGCTGTCCACCCATGACTGATCCTTTGCTTTCACTAAGTTCTCAGCCTGAAATAAGTTAGTTCAGTCAGCAAAAGACAGTTGAGTTTCTACAAATGCGGATGAAACAATTTCAGCTTTTCTGCCCTTCCTGTGGGGTTGTCAGGACAGTCACTGTCAGGTGACACAAGTTCTCAGTTACCATTAGATCCCTATGGCAAGCCATTGTCATGAGATGCCAGGCATATCTGCTCGTTGTCCTCTGTCCCCGAGACCCTCGACTGCTGCTTGGTGTCACACCACACACATTTCTAGCTGCCTTCGGTCTGATGTGGACGTATGTGTGGGTGTGGACCTAGGGGACAACGTGGTGTGACTCTTCCTGCCGGGACCATTAAGGATGGGACAAGGACATATGCTCTCGCTGCTCTGTCCTCTGTGTACTGGCACTTCCAGACAGAAAGGCACGAAAAAAGAAAGATGATGTCCAGTTTGGAGAGGAAGATGGTGAAAACATGACGTGGCCTTGTGCACTGGGAAATCCTGGCAAAACCATGCACAGCACTGACAGCTGCGTGGGGGCAGGTGGGATGCAGGACAGGTCAGGAGCCACCACTGTATGTGAATCTGTGTGCCGACAGTGCAGTTAGAAAATTGGAAAATGGATGGCTGAGGCGGGAGGATCACAGGAACCCAGCAGGTCGACCCTGGGGTGGCTATGAACGTGCACTCCAGCCTGGGCGATGGAGTGAGACAGACTCCATCTCAAAAAAAAAAATTGGAAAATGAGCCATTTACCGTAGCCCCAAGAACAGCAAACACCAGGGAGTACCTTGAATGAAAGATATGTGAGATCCTTCATGGAAGCTGGAGAAGCCCAAGATCTCAGTAACCACGTTGTGTCCATGGAGGACAAGACAGCGTGTCCCCACTGCTGCGTGGACTCGATGCTTCCCAGTCAAAACCCAGTAGGGCTTTCATAGAAATGGATGGTCTGGCTCTAAAATGCACATGGAAGTGGCAGAGGGCTGGACTAGCCAGGTTGGCCTAGAACAAATCGGAGCCCTTCACACTCCCACCTTCAAGACTCACTCTCTGAAGCAATAGCAGTGAAGACGGCATGGCCCCGGTGTGAGGGCAGGTCTGGTCAGTGGAGAGAAGTGGGCCAGCAGTGGATTCACACATGATGGCCACCGGGTTTGTGACAAAGGCCCTGGTCCGATTCTGTGCCTTTGAGGGCTGGGAGCCATGAGTCCACCTTCACACTGCGTACGCACTGTAACTGGAAGTGGGCAGAATCCTGGGAGCTGTGGAGAGGCCCTTCGAGACTGGGAGTGCACAGGGCTTCTAAGGGCCATGGGAACTGCGGCTTGTGAAGGAGAGAGACGTAGTGGGGCTGCAGGGTGCAGACTCCCTAGAGACTGGACAGTGCTGGGCGTCCCAGCCAAGCCATGCCACAGTGTTGGGGAGACTGCTCTGCTTGGCCTTGACGCTCATCGACCCCATGGTGTGTGATTCAGATTTAGAGAAAAACTGGGAAAAGGGGAATAATTACTATTTAATTCTTACATATGAAATATATTACTGCTTCCAAAAAGTGGGTAGGTACTCTGTATTTGTTTCTGTTTTAAAAATTGTTATCCTATTTTATATTTTAGAGACAGGGTCTCACTCTGTCACCCAGGCTGGAGTGGAGTGCGATCATGTTCACTGCAGCCTCCAATTCCTGGGCTCAAGTTAACCTCCTGCCTCAGCCTCCTCAGTAGCTGGACTACAGGTGTGTGCCACCACACTCAGCTAATATTTATAATTTTTGTAGTGATGGGATTTTACTATGTTTCTCAGGCTGGCATATGTTTTTCCATATTGTTTTGCTATGCTACTGAGAAAGATAAAATGGAATGCAAATTTCTTTGTAGAATTGTTTTAAAGAAGATTTCCTTGTGAAAGTAAGAAGGCAAGCCTTGGAGAAATGTGTGACATTTATACCTGAAGAAAGAAGAATCCCACAATTCGATGATGGAAAGACCACGCCATAGAAACCAGGAGAACACATGAACAGGCAGCTGAGAAGAGGCACAAGTAGCCAATGAGCAGATGAGAAGGTGCCGGTCGTGGCCATCATTG
Organism: Cephalopachus bancanus; assembly: GCA_027257055.1. NCBI lineage: Eukaryota > Metazoa > Chordata > Mammalia > Primates > Tarsiidae > Cephalopachus > Cephalopachus bancanus. Next base: position 4,810,515 of record JAPVLO010000007.1, read on the forward strand.
GAGAAGTGTAGATGACCATAGAGGGACCCATGGCACATAACCCCAGCGGCTCGGAGTCGAGGGATGGTCACTGTCAGATGTCGGTGGCACCATGGGCCCTGGCCCGCTCATCGTTGCTGTTGGCTGTATCATACAGTCATGAGGTTGAATGCGCATCTACCCTGTGATCCAGCAGTTCAATGCATCCACTCCAGAAATGAATACCTTTTCCACTACGGAGACAAGAACATCCATAGTGGCTTTAGTTATTGGAGGGAGAAATGGAAACCACCCAAATGGCCGTGACAGGTGACTGGACAGGCCATCTGGGCAGTCCTGGGTGTGACCCAGAAATGAGAAGGAGCAGACTGCTGAGAACACCCCGTGATGTGGCAGGACTGCAAAAGAAGGGTGCCGAGTGGAAGCTGGACCCCAGCAGCTCCATGTCCGGGTGTCCACCTGAGGGGTGGTCGGAAGCAGGAAGAGTCCATGTGCAGTCCTCTGGGGAGGGGTCTGTCCAGAAGGGGCTCCAATTGCCTGGTGATACAGAGCCAAGCTGACAGGTAAGATGAGTGTGCCAAGCACATGACATTGACTTCGACAGAGCACAGGATGGGGCTACAGAGCTTAGCATCAGGGCCCCCGGGTCGGTGACCTGGCACTCGCCTTGATGATCTGTTGCCACATGGCTGTGGCATGGGAACAGCCCAGGATGGGGCGTCCAAGCGCATGAGACCCTGTCACTGTCATTAGAATGTTATTAGAATGTCGTCAGAACAACAGATTTCCAGTCCCTGGATGTTGGCATGTCATTCTTCCTCTCAGACTGTGGTCTCCAAACACTTTTATCTAAAAAGAAAGGGTCCCAGCTTTCCCCAACTCTGCCCTCAGGCACTGCCCACCCAAGCCAGGGGCGCTCGTTCTCTCAGTGTCTGTCTGTTTAAGCAGCGTTGGGGCCTCCTGTGTCCTCAGTGCCATGTATACAGCCGGTGCTCCACCAGTGCCTGATCTCACGAGGGTGTCTCCACACAGCCTTCCCACGTCTCCACCCCAGCACTGGCTGGCTGTGCATGTGGAGTGTCGATCAGCCTTCTGCTGCCACTTGAGGCTCTCACCCACCTGGGCAGCCTCGGGGGCGCTGGGCGCACAAGGACGGAGGGCTGGGTCTTCTCCAGTGGCCTCCAGACTCTCCTAGGGTCAGATCACATGCCTCCGACAGACGTGGCTAGTTGCCCCCTCCTCAGGCTGTGAGTTCTGACCAACTACTGGAACATCTGTTTCTGAGGAGGGTGGGCGTGCACATGTTGTTTTTTCTAAATGTACTTATTCAGCAAGTGCCACCAGAGGCTGGAGGGGGTAGACAGGGTGCAGCTGGGGACCCAGTCCCTGTACAGCCTCCTGGTGGCAGTGCAGATCAGGTGGGCTTGGGTTGCCACTGGGAGGGCGCCACAAGGCTGGGACTGGGGCAGGACACCATGGGCTGCCCCGGTGGGTGACAGCCTCAAGTGGCAGCAGAAGGTGGAGGAGGAGGCTTCCCTGGCTGGGCATGTCCAGGGAAGAACATGGTGGAACACTGTTCCTGAGCTTATTGGGAAGTTAAAAGCACAACGAGATGCCAGAGACACCAGGAATGCACCGTGAGGACGGGACAGTAGCACATGTCGAGGATGGTGCAGGACAGCTGGCACGTGCTGGGGCAGGAAGCAGATGGCCCTGCAGTGGTTTCTTAGAGAGCCAGGAATGCCACGGCCAGCCTGGGTGCGTAAGCCCGCTGCACAGGAGAGAGTCGGTGTCCCAAGAGCACGGTCACAGCAGAGAAAGAGTTCAATGTCACCAAGCAGCTGGGCAAGGAGGGTGGGAGATGCTTCTCGAATCTGCCTTGGAGCGTCTTAGGCCAAGGTGGGCAGGGGGCTAGGGACAGGTGTGTTAATTGGTCGGGGTTGAAGACGCAGGGGTGTTGAAACTGTGTGCAAAGTTGGTTTCCTGGAGGGTGTCATCGCACCAGTGGTGCCAGCTCTTGGTCAGTGTCCCAGGTCCAGGCGGGGTCACGGGTTCATCAGAGTGCAAAGTCTGGAAGACATCACAAAGGCTGTTCTGAGGTGTGTGGAAGATGCTATCTGTAGAGTCCAGTCCCTGGGCTGCGCTACTGACTCTGGTGAGCCCTCACAGAGAGGAAAGCTGCTCTCAACCCGAGGCCAGTTCAGCCTTCAGTGCTGTCAAGGAGTCAGGGTTTAAGAAGAAATATGTTTATCACCCTCGGGCGACTTGCGCCATCCCAGGGGTCAGTGGAGGTGACTAGCGCACGCAGTCACACAGGCAGGAAGGCAGATGCTGAGGCAGGTGTGTGTGCCTGACCATGGCTGCAGCTTTGCGGGACTCGGCCCATCCACAGCTTTCGCCCAGGCTCTGTATTCATTTTCATGGGGGTGACTTTGAGCACCTGTGTCACGCACTGCTGGAGAAGTGAGCACACGTCCAGGCAGTGCCTCATGGAGATATTCACAGTAGCCTTATTTGTAAAAGCTAAAAGCCAGAAAAAAAGCAAACGTCTGTCTACAGGTAACATCTGTCTATGGGTAACATCCATCTAGGCTAGTAACGTCCATCTACGGGTAACATCTATCTGTGGGTAATGGCCTTCCACAGGTAACGACTGTCCACAGGTAACATCCATCCAGTGGTAATGCCCAACTGTGAGTAATGGTCGTCCACGGGTTAATATCCATCTGCAGGTGATGTCCATCTATGGGTAACGTCCATCTCCAGGTTATGTCCATCCACAGATGATGTTCATCTAGAGGTAATGTTTGTCTCTGGGTGATGTCCATCTATAGCTGACGTCCATCTAGAAGTGACATCCACCTATGGATGATGTCTTCTACAGGTGATGTCCATCTGCAGGTAACATCTATCTGTGGCTAACATTCATTCATGGGTAACATCTGTCTGTGGGTGACATCCATTTGTGGGTAACATCCATCTATAGGTAACGGATAACGACATGTAGTCCTGCAAGGAAATACTTGGCAACCCAAAGGACGAGCTGCTGGTGCCCAGGCCTGTGGCTCTCAGTGGGATGCTGGGTGGAGGTCTCCTGGCCCTGGTGGCTTCTGAAACATGTTGGGACATGCAGAGGGCTGGGCGGGCTGCTCTGGGGCCGGAACAGGGAGCTGCCAGAGGTCTCACAGGAGTGCACAATGTCAAAACTTTTCAAATTGCATGTGTAAATGTGTGCAGTTCATACAGGTATATCTCAATAAGCTGCAAACATAAATGAATAAAGATGAAAATAAAAAAGCTCTGTTCCATGTGGAGACAGGAATGTGTCCCATATTAGGCGGGAGACTGCCAAGTGGAAGAGGAAGAGCCAGATGCTCGAGTGGGAGTGGGGGCAGACAGCAGGGAGGGAAGGTGTGCAGGGAGGGGAGGGAGAAGATGTGTAAGAGGAGAGGGAAGGTGTGCAGGGAGGGAAAAGGGGGTGTAGGGAGGGGAGGGGAAGATGAGGGGGATGTAGGGAGGGGAGGGAGGAAGAGGGTACAGGGAGAGGAGAAGGGAAAGGTTGTGCAGGGAGGGGAGGAGTGCAGGGAAGGGAGAGGGAGGAAGGGGATGCAGGGAGGAGTGCAGGGAAGGGTGGCTTTTGCAGTGCAAGGTGAAGCAACTGCTCCCGCTCCCCAGGCCCAGGTCCACCCACAGTCTGCTGCTGCTGAAAGAGGTGGGAGGTCCCAGGAGGGAGCAGTCTGGACCAATGGACAATGAACCACGGACAGACCTTTCCATTTCTCACTGTAGATTGTAGCTTGGGGGGGGCATGAGTGGGGCAGTGCCCGTGTCAGGGGCAGTGCCGTGTTGGGGCAGGGCGTATCCGGACTGGGATCGGGTTGGGATGGGGGGCGGAGTGAGGGGGCCGAGGGCGGGCCGCTCGTCTTTCCGTGCGGTTCTGCGACTGAGGCCGCCAGATGGCAGTGCCGGCTTGCTGGGGGGCTGTGGATCCGAAACAGGTTGAGGTGGCTGAGGGGGAGAGCTGACTCGAGCCCATGGGTGGGGGCCAGGGCCGGGCCCCTGAGTGAGGGATGCAGGGGCATGGTGTGGGAACAGCAGGGTGGAGGGCAGCCGTGGGTGTGGGGTCAGGAGGGCTGAGAGGCGCAATCCCAGAGGGGATGGGGGTGGGGGACATGGAGTCCTTGCATGGGAACTTTCCCTCCTCCTTGAGGCTTGTCCACACCTTCCCAGGCGGACACCTGGCCTCTCCGATTCAACCTGTAGCAGTCACAGTAAGTAAGTTGCTTCGTGGTGGCCCTGCTGGTGTGCCAGACCCAGGGGGGAGGGGAGTGGGGAACACACCCACCACAGTCCCTGCGCTTTTGTCTCTGCACCTGAAACACCTGAGATGGCACCCCAGCAGTGTTGGAACCTGGGAGTCTACTGGTGACCCCCAGGTAGAAGGAAAAAAGGAAAAGGCCCAGAAGGGAGCAAGCGGTGAAAAACCCACACTCTGCTGCCAGGCACAAAGGGCTTCCAGAACCCCCGCCTCCGCCCTCTGACCTGAGGGCGGTCAAGACGCTGCAGTCACCTGGGATGGCGTGGCACCCTGACCAATGGGCCAGGGACAGCAGGCAGGCAGGGGCCACCAAAACCAGGCAGACGGCCCCCTGAGGGTGCTCACTCCTCAGCTGAGGCACTTCCCCGAAGGCAGGACAGGCTAGGGACCCAGGCTAGGTGAGACCAATGCTGGGACTGTGCAGGCATGGGCCACAGGGTTCCCAGCCACCAGCTGGCCCGACATAGAGCACCAGTGCTCAGGGAAGGGCTGGTGGGGGTGAGGGTGACCCTGCCCCAACCATGCGGCCCTCTTCCCCAGTTTAGGGGGGAGCTCACTCTTCTCCAGGAATGACTTGAATTTTCTCGACTCCCTGGAAGTTTTAGGGTTTGTCGGTTTCAAATAGAAGGAAATTAAAAACCCACCCTAAAACAAAGCCCAACAAGGCATTTGCTTGGGATTACCTTGAGCTTCCCCATGGATTCGGGGGGAATGGACGCCTGACGATCTGTGTCTTCTGGTCTGAGGATGCGGCGTCACCCCTCAGTCATGTAACCTGCAGGTGGGGTCCCTCAGACCTCCAGTTAGACTGTTGCTCAGTATTTGGATGTGGCTGTTAGTGGCATCATCTTAAATTTTGTGCTCTGTCCGTGTTACTCTCTAGAAGCCTGATGGACTTGGGGTATTTTGACACGGTGCCAGGTGACCTTGTTACCTGGACCCATTCTCTGTGGAAGGCGGTGCATCAATTCCTGAGGATGTTCTTTGCCCCGCACTGTGTCATGTGAATGACCATGATTTTACTTGTCCCCTCCAGTCCTTGTGTCCTTTGTGTCTTCCTCTTGCCTGTGGCACAGGCGGGCTTTAGTGCAGCTGAGGGTGTGGGATCCAGGTCCACCTGATCCCAGGAGGAAGTCTGTGCTCCTGTGTTCTGACACTGGATGATGTAGGGCAGATTTGCACAGTCCCATGGAAAAGGAAGGAAAAGAGCAGCCGGCCAATGTTTTATGGTGGGAGTGATGCCAGCCCAGGGGCTTCTGTGACCTTCTTCACGCAAGTCCCAGCCTCACTCGCTGGGCTTTCCCAAGCATGTCCCTGTGTCTTTCCTGGCATCTGTATTGAGGCACAGAGAGGCTCAGCCAGCGCCACCTTCAACCCAGCCCCAACTTCCTATCTCCCGTGGATCTGGGACAGGCAAGCACCCCACCTGGGTGTAGCTCAGCAGGCAGGTGCCCGCCCTCAGCCTGGGAGGTCTCCATAGGTCAAGAGCCCTGAGTCACGAACCGGATCCCTTCCCAGAGTGTTCCTGATTCAATGCCTGGAGACACCTTCTGGGTGCATCCAGAAAGCTCCCTGGCTCTGCAGCCTCCTGAACAACTGCCTGGGTTCTGGTCCTAGGCAAGCCAGGAGCACCCTGGAACCTGAGCCAGGTAAGTAACAGTGGTGGGGCTTGCACACACAGTATTCTCCGTGGCCTCTCAGTCCAAGGCCTCCCTCCACCTCAGCCCACTCTGCAGCAAGGTCCCACTGTCCATTCTCCCTTGCTGGCACCTACCCATCCTCCAGGGCCCCCACCCTTGCCCCTAGGGTGGGTGGGTGCCCCTCCTCCAGCCTGCACAGCCTCCCCTGGAAGAAGCACCAAGAAATGCACAGAAGGAGGGGGAAGGGAGAGCTTATTGTCAGAACATACCCAAGAACCACCATGATCTGATCAGCATGGCAGTTGTGAGGTGGACCAGAGACTTGGCCTGCTGTGCTCACCTCTTTAATGTCTGGGTGGGAGCCCCCAGTCATCCGGTGTCTGTTTCATCATTTGGATAAAATCTATCGACATTAACTGGAGACGGGGGAAAGCCCCGATGGGTCCTTCTGAAATCAGGGAGAGAAAGCAGAGAGTGAGTGAGAAAGATTCCAGGTCCTTCCCAGGTCAACCTCCTGTTCAGATTGAGCCACTTGCTGCTCCCCCTTTACAGAAAGAGCTTAAGGTGATAGAAACACTTCTGAGCTGGACGCCAGCTCCACGCACTTGGTGGCAGTGATGCTTCTTCCCTACAGCTCGCAGCGACAGGAGGCAGAATCTGGGGTCCAGCTGAAGCAGAGGCTTTTTATTTATGTCCAGGGCTGGCGGCAGGCAGCATGTCTGTGCCAACCTGCAGAGCCGGGGGTCTCCTCCCTGACTTACGCCAAGAGCTGGTCTGAACCAGTGAAGAGGCCACATGGCTGATGTTTGTGGATTTTATTTTAAGGGACTGTTTGCTTCTCTGGATACAGTAAGCAGGAAAGTTTCAAAAGCATTTCCTGGCAGAGACCCAGGTGGAGAAACCTGCAGGGAGCTCGTGGGCAGGGGACAGCGGGGGGCAGCACGGGGGCCTCCCCAGAGCCTCCAATTTCCTGAAAGAGCACAAGTTTTCCCCTGGGGGGGGACAGTTGGTGGTGAGGTGAAAATCTCTCAATATTTTAATGTCGAAAACTGTGGTTGTTTGAACAGTGACCCTCACAAGGCATCAGTTCTAGTCCCTGAAACCTGCGAATGTGGCCTTCTTTGGAAACAGGGCCTCTGCAGTTAAGTGTCTCAAGATGTGGTCTTTCAGGATTGCTGTTGGGTCCTAAATCCATGTGTGTCCATGTGTGAGAGGGAGGCAGAGGGAGGTCAGGCAGAGATAAGTATGTGAAGATGGAGGCGGATACTGGAGCTGTAGCCATGAGCCAGGAGGGGGACGCCAGGAGCCAAAGAAAGGGGAGGGTCCTCCCTGGAGCCTGGAGGAGTTGGCCCTGCACCACTTTGATTGCAGTCCAGCATCACTGGTTTGAGACTTCAGGCCTACAGGGCTGGGAGAGCTTAAGTCTGTTTGTTTTTTTTTTTTTTTGAGTTGGAGTCTCACTCTGTCGCCCAGACTGGAGTGTGGTGGCCGCTCCCGGCCACCCCAGCCTTGACTTGCTGGGCTCCGGCGATCCTTTCGCCTCAGCCTTCCAAGTAGTTGGAACTAAAGGCACTTGCTACCACATCCAGCTAATTTTTGATTTATTGTAGAGATGAGGTCTCGCCAAGTTGCCCAGGTGGGTCTTGAACCCGCGGGCTCAGGCAATCCACTCACCTCAGCCTCCCAAAGTGTGGGATTACAGGCTGAGCCACAAAGCCCGGCTCTCTGTTGTTTTAAGCCCGCAGTTTGTGGTGTTTTGTTACAACAGCCCCAGGAAATGAGTACAGCATTATTTTCTGAGTCAGGGCCTTCCTCTGATGCCCATACTGGAGTGCAGCGATACAATCATAGCTCACTGCAGCCTTGACCTTCTGGGCTCGAGATCCTCTGGCCTCAGCCTCCTGAGCAACTGGGACCACAGGCATGTACCACCACACTCAGCTAATTTTTAAAATTTAATTTTTTGTAAAGATGAGGTCTCGAGATTTCCAAATGCTGTCACTATCCCTGCAGGGCCCTCCCAGCTGGTCTGGGCTGACTGGCACCTTCTCTGCATGTCTCAGTGGCCAGTGTCCCTTGACAGGAGGTCAGCACCCTGGACAGCGCTCACAGCCCATAGTAAGCACAGGAGAGCGGAGCATATGCACGTGTGTGTGTGCGCGCGCGCATGCCTGTGTGTGAGCATGTGTGGGTGAGAGTACAGAGTCCCTACCCTGGTTGGGCCACACCTCCGTGGCCTGCCCTGCAGTGGGTCTGTCAAACACCTGGCTGAGTGGCCAATGCCACGGGCATGTGTCTGCCCAGAGCAGGCCTTGAGTTGACCATTCTGAATCCCCCTGGGCAGAAGAGGAATGCAGCTTCTGACCAGTGAGGTAACCAAGGAGGCCTGTGCCCACCTGGGCTTTCCAGGAACTTTCTGCCAGGCCCTTGCCTCTAAGCCTACAAGACCCGCCTGGAGCTGGCTCTCGGCAGCTCACCTGGGCCTCCCAGTCTGATGACACGGAGTTGCCCCCCAGGGCTGCCTGTCCCAGGTCCACAACAGTAACCTAACTGTGACTATAATGAACTGCCCACCTGTAATCATCAACTGCACCTGAGTGAGCAGTTTTTTGTTATGCAAGTCATTGTGGATGCAAATCGTTCCCAAGAAAAGGCTGGGAGGGGGTGGAGGAGGGAGTCAGAAGAACAGGTCTGCCCAGGGCTGGGGGAGGGGAGGACGCTGCTCATGGATGCCCTGGTGGAAGCCTGACTGTGGGGCTCAGGTCTAGTGTCTGCTGCCTGTTGGGCAGCCTGGGACTGCTCAGCCTTCTGAACTCAGTTTCCCCAAAAAGGGCTTCCACGGGTCCAGGGCGGCTGGCACAGGTGTGTGGCCTATTGGGAACTGGGAGCTCTGCTGCCCCTGCAGGGTAGACTTGGCCCGCGGCAAGCTGGGTCAGGTGACCAGGCCTGACAGAGAACTTCTGAGGCCCCAGAGCCTGGTGTTGGGGAATTGTTGGTGTCTGGGTTCATGGCCTGGAGGCCGGGACTTCACATGGGGAGGTGAGGCTGGACCCTGAGGGAATCTGGGCACGCTTCGTGGGAGGTGAGTAGGGCAGTGAGGGGCTGCCTCTGTGGGGTGGTGGGCCGTGTGTCCCCAGTCTCCAGCAGGGTTTGGCTCACTGGAGCTGGGTTTTCCATCCCCACAGTGCAAGTGGCACCCATTGGTCTTGCTGGAACATGTACCTGCCATGGGCACCTCAGCAAAGGCTCAGGGCCCCAATCTTCCATCAGGGACCAATGCCTCGGCCCAACTCTGCCCTCCCTTGGGATTGGGAGTCAGGGGGTGAAGGAAGGTCTTGTCCTCCCCCCAGAGAGACAGGCCAGCCAGGGAGGCAGGAGGTGTTCCCCTGGGTAGAAGGTCCACTTTAGAGCCATGTGCCACGGCAGGCACAGGTGAGTGGGTGCTGGGGAGGCTCAGCTGGGTGGGCTGCAATATCGGGAGCAACCTGGTGTGCCAGGGTGTTTGTCTGCAGTGTCTGCAGCGAGTGAGTGACTGGGCCTGGCCCCCCGGGCAGTCCCTCCATGGTCCGCAGCTGCCACTGGGCTGGGTTGGGTGGGGATACTCCTCTGGGTCCCCATCCTCCATCCCAGGCAGAAGCTGGGAGCAGAGGCTTGAGCCTCTCCAGAGCTGTGACCGGAGGGCAAATCCTGCCACTGAGGGCCTCCAAAGTCAGGCCTGGACTATGGACTTTGTCCTGGGGGCATTGGGAGATGTTGAAGGTCCCAAACACGCTCAGGAGGAATCTGGGAATGCAGCCCAAGTTCCCATGCAAACATGACACTCTCTGGAGAGCCCTGCCCCCACCCCCTCAGGGATGCTCTCTGCTTCCCAGGGGGTGCATTTTCCAGGGGGCCCAGACATGAGTCCTCATGCGGCCAGGATAGGAGACTGCTCACTGAGCCTCTTCTGTCAGGGCACCAGTCCCTCAGGAGGGAGGAGCCTGGAGACAATAGGCACCTAATGAGGGCCCGATGGAGCCAAGGCGGTCATGCCCACTGCCACCCTCATGCGAGGCCCTGGAGGACGCCCTCCAGGGGGAGCAGACAACAGCCCCGAGGACACCCTGAGCCTCAAGCCAGAGCAGGAGAAGCAAGGTTCACAGCGATGCATAACCCAGTCCCAGGGAGAGGAGATAATAGCATGGCCCACTAAGGCAGTTGGAGACAATGGGAGGCTCCCTCAGCTGTTCAGAGCAGAAGACGGGTGACATGACCTGCCAGACTGGTTAGTGTGGATATGGGTGTTTCCAGGGCTTGGGAGTGTAGATAATGGTGGCTTCCCGGGTTGCTTAGTGAAGATTAAGGGAGGCATCCTGGGCTGGTTAGTGTAGATAATGGGTCACTTCCAGACTGGAAGGTAATGGGGATTGTCTGGGCTGGTTAGTGTAGATAATGGATGACTTCTGGGATGGTTAGTGTAGATAATAGGTGACTTCCAGCCTGGTTAGTGTAGGTAGTGGGGATTGTCAGGGCTGGTTAGTGTAGATAATGGATGTCTTCGGAGGCTGGTTAGTGTAGATAATGGATGTCTTTGGAGGCTGGTTAGTGTAGTTAATGGAGGACTTCCTGGGCTGGTTAGTGTAGATAATGGGGATCATCTGGACTGGTTAGTGTAGATAATAGAGATTGTCTGAACTGGTTAGTGTACATAACAGGTGACTAACCAGCCTGGTTATTGTCGATAATGAGTGACTCAACAGGCTGCTTATTGTAAATAATGGTGACTTCCCAGGCTGGTTAGTGTAGATAATAGGTGACTTCTAGCCTGGTTAGTGTAGGAAGTAGGGATTGTCAGGGCTGATTAGTGTAGATAATGGATGTCTTTGGAGGCTGGTTAGTGTAGATAATGGGGGACTTCTAGGCTGGAAGGTAATGGGGATTGCTTGGGCTGATTAGTATAGATAATGGACGACTTCCTGGTTGGTTGGTATAGATAATGGGTGACTTCCCAGACTGGTTAGTGTAGATAATAGGTGACTTCCAGTCTGGTTAGTGTAGGTAGTGGGGATTGTCAGGCCTGGTTAGTGTAGGTAATGGATGTCTTTGCAGACTGGTTAGTGCAGATAATGGGGGACTTCCTGGACTGGTTAGTGTAGATAATGGGGATCATCTGGGCTGGTTAGTGTAGATCATGGAGATTGTCTGAACTGGTTAGTGTAGATAACAAGTGACTAACCAGCCTGGTTGTTGTAGATAATGAGTTACTCAACAGACTGGTTATTGTCGATAATGGTGACTTCCCAGGCTGGTTAGTATAGATAATAGGTGACTTCCAGCCTGGTTAGTGTAGAAAGTGGGGATTGTCAGGGCTGGTTAGTGTAGATAATGAATGTCTTCCCAGGCTGGTTAGAGTAGATAATGGGTGACTCACCAGCCTGGTTAGTGTAGATAATGGGTGACTTACCAGGCTGGTTAGTACAGATAATGGCGTTGTCTGAACTGGTTAGTGTAGATAATGGACGATTTACCAGCCTGATTAGTGTAGATAATGGGGGACTTTTCAGCCTGGTTAGTGTAGATAATGGGTGACTCACCAGCCTGGTTATTGGAGATAATGGGTGACTTCCGGGCTGGTTAGTGTAGATAATGAGTGACTTCTTTGGCTGGTTGGTGTAGATACTGTGTGACTTCCCAGTCTAGTTAGTGTAGATAATGGATGACTTTCAGGCTGGTTAGCGTAGATAATGGGTAGATATCATGGGGTGGCTAGTGTAGATAATGGGTGACTTTCTGGACTGGTTAGTGTAGACAATGGGTGACTTCCGAACTGGTTATTGTAGATTACGGGTGACTTCCTGGGGTGGTTAAAACGTGTAGACACGTGGCCTTGGGTCACAGGTGTGAGCGGTGGGCCTGGTCTTGGTCAGGTCTACGTTCCCTGAGCCTAGAACAGGACCGGGAGCCCAGCAGTTTGCCATGAATGTCTTTGCGTGGGTAAGCCCACGAGGGCCACCCCCCATCGCCCCCCCCACTGGCCCCCCCACCCACTTCTCGGACCGTGGAAGGAAACGGAGCCAGGAGGAGGCCGACTTGCAAAAGGGGACTTTATTCGCTTGCGGGAACGCCGCCCACGCCGGCTCCGCGCTCACACGACCACCCGCAAAGCTCGACTCGGCTTGGGACCAAGACTGTCTGGCACTAGAAACACACTGAAAACATCGACTCTCTTCCCTTTTTTTTTTTCCTTTTTTTCTTTTTTGGTACAAAATGATACAAACAACAATACAAAATAGTTGTGCTGTTGACGATTACAAAAAAAGGTGGAGCGTCTGTCTAACCGCGCGATGCTGAGTTGCAGTGTGAATACATCATTCCCCAGAATCTCCTGACACAGCCACGGTCATGCGGGCTGCTACACGTTTTGTCCATTTTCAAAAAGAAACATGCAGAAAAGAATCAGAATGAAAAAAAGAGAGAAAGAAAAAGTAAGACGCGTTCCAACTGCACAGAGGTGGCCCCCAGCTGGGCGGAGCAGCCCCGGCGAGCGCCACATCCTGGCTGGCCATGGGCACTCTGCTCAGGGGGTTTCCCGGAGCCCGAATGGGGCCGTGCCTCATAGTGCTGCCAGGATGGAGGCCTTCCCCCCTCCAGCTTCTACCTCGGAGAGAACAGAGCTGCCGCCTGGATGGGCTGTGTGCGTCAGCTGGTACTCATGCCGGGGACACAGGCGTCTCTGAGCTTGGCAACTAACTGGCCATTGCTCGGACACTTGGGTGGCGGGACGCCCAGCATTTGAATGTGCTGAAAGACGGGAGAAACCTGCGGGCCAGGCGCCAGGGTACCCAGGCCCCGTGGCCCAGCCGGGTGGTCCATGGAAAGAGGCCAGGCTATCCCCTCTCGGCCCTGAAGCTCAGGTTTATCCTGTGGGCAGAATAAGTAGTCCCTAAGAAATGAAACCATGTCCTTGCATTCTGGCAGTGGGGTCCTCCCGGCCTCCTGGCCTCTGGGTCCCCTGATCACAGACCATCATATCTACAAGCTACGGAAGAGAGACGTTTGACACCAACTGTATGCTCCGCTAATGCTAACTCGAGTTCAGAGATGGCTCTGAGGCGATGGGAACCCTGGCCTTCTCTGACCCCCAGGGGCTGAGTGGACAGGGGTGGAAGGGAAGCAGTCCAGCTGTCTGGAGGGCAGGGGGCTGAGGGGCATGGGAGGTCCCCCATGGATGTGCCTCCAGCTAGTGCTGCTGCTTCAGCCTGTGTGATTTAGGCAAAATGTGACAGGGCTTGGCAGTGCCAGGAGTGGCAGCGCCAGTGGGGAGGTGGGCACAGCTGTGGTGCCCAGGTCTCCCGGGCAGTGGGGTGGAAACGGTAGGACTGCAGTTGAGTCCTGGGCTGGGTCTGGCACATCTGACCCGGGAATGTGAGCCCGGGTGATGTCACACTTAAAACATGCCATTCACACACCTTGGGGAGCGTGGGCTGAAGAAAGGACTTCCCAAAATAGAGAATTCCAGCTCCCCCATGGCCTCGGCCCAGGTGAAGGACCACTCGTTTGCATAGCACAGCTTAGGCCTGGGCCCAATGCCCCCACAGGCTGTCCCTTGACCTCCATGAAGCCATCTCCTGGGCTGGCTATCTGCATGGGGTGCCCCAGAGTGTGACACAGTGTCCCCCATCCCTCCCTGGCGGTCACATGAGGGGCCCGATGGACAGAGCCAGAGCGGGCGACCCCAGCTCAGCTCTGTGGAGAATGGACAGAGTTGGTGATGAATTTGGCTTGGGGAGGGACCCTGACGTCCAGTGGGGACATGCCACGAGCATGGCACACATGTGTGCACTCAAGGCCAATGCTGTTTAGGAAAGGGATGACCTTAGCTACAGGAAAAGGCCACAGGCTGAGGAAGGCAATGGAATAGAGACCCCAGTGGAGACCGTGCCATCCCACAGGTACCCTGACTGCCCCAGCCCTCTCCAGGCTGACCTGAGTCACAGGTGTGGGCAGGGCTCCAGGGAGGGGGCTCCCTGTTCTCTCTCAATGCCGGGACCACCCTCTCTTCAAGGGGCCACTGACCCTCACCCCTTCCTTGGGGAATGTGTTGTCAACTCTCTGGGCTGAGTCAGAAAGTGACCAAGCACAGGCCTCCTCCCTAGGGGACTGCTTCCCGCCTGTTAGAGGAGCTATCGTGCCTAGAAGGCCCTTCCCTGGAGAGGAGTGTGCTGGGTCGTTTTCTCACCCGTGGACACAGCTGCCGTGGGCTCTCCAGGATCCTGGGACTCAGCCCCTCACGCTGTCCTGCAGAAGTGACCTCCCTGCTCCCCCAATCTGGCTTGAGAGTCAGACCACCCATGGGCAGAGCAACGTCAGCTCTGGGGACGGCAGCAAAGCCGGCCCAGCCACAGCTTCTGAGGACTTCAGTCAGAGGAAGGAATGTTTGCGTTCTGCAGTGTGTATGGCCTCCATAAGACAGGCAGGGCTCGGTGAGATGGGGTCTCCCCTGCTGTCCACATAGGGTCACAGGCATTAGGTCCAGATGAGCTGGGAAGGAGAGAGGCTGTGGGACCTGCTGGGGTGAGCTCTGGTCACCAAGCCCCCCTGCCCCCAGTCATGGATGCGGTCCTTGGGAACTGCCACCCGCACAGTCCCGGGGGATGGGCAGAGGTGTTGGGAGTATCCAGGGGCTTGGACTGATGCGTATGCTGGGCCTCTGACGGGTCCCTGTGTCGGGTCGCCAGGTACAGATGGCTGAGCGAGGGTCTCCAGGATGTTGACTGACTTGGGCTGTGGCTTCTTGGGGCAACACTCTCCTGAACCTCGGCCAGGGGACCTGGGTGGCCTTCGGGGTGACAGGTGGCCCTGATCTGGGGGTCTGGAGGCAGTCAAGGGCAGAGGTGGGGAGCACCTGGGATAGTCCCTGGGACCCACCCACTCCAGCTCCTGTGGCATCCGGGATGGGATGGAAAGGGCAGGTCCACGCAGTCTTCCTTGTGGTCCTCAGGGGTTTGACCCGCCTGGAGAGTGTCCTGTGCAGCACTGAAGGCCAAGCCATTCCTGCTGCCTTGGGAACCCCCGGGGGGCCCAGGAGACCCCAGCTGGCTACAGCAAAGGCTGCTGGGATTTGAACCCCAACTTTTTTTCAAATGAGTCACCCCCTTTCCTTTTCTTAATAAAAGACAAAAACAGGAGAAAGAAAAAAGGAAAGAAAGACAGTTTCTCCCCATTCCTTGATGGATGCCTTTGGAGCTGGGACTGGCAGGGGGCAGTGACTGCCGGGGACGGGAGGTTGGGAGCTGGCCTGTCTGCTTACTGTGGTCACTCCTGAGTTTGAGGGAATCTGATACATGTACCAAAAGGCACTTTCATTTTTTTTAAAACAGTGCTTCTGTTCTAAGAAATTCAAGTGAAGACAGAGTGCCTCTCGCTTTCCTTCCGTGATCAGCCGGCCCGTGGAGGGTGGCGGCCGCGTGCAGGCGGGTCTGGCGGGGTGAGTTTCATGCTGGACAGCTCAATGGGGGGCGGGGGGACCTCCTAACACCACTAGTGACACGGCTGTGGGCGCCGGGAAGACCAGCCGCCTCTGTCCAGTCCTCTCCTCTGGCCCAAGGACGTGAGGTCCGCTAGTCCTCGCCGCCTCCATACATGTCCGCCAGCTTCTTGAACCGTGGTCCCCAGTCGTTCAGGTAATCGTAGTCTTGGTCGCCGGAGCTGGATGAATTCAGGGAGCTGACGGAACCCGCGGTGGACCCGCTGCCTTCGTAGTCAAACACCAGCAGGGAGTCATAGGGGGGTGCTGTGGGGTCATTGTCAGCTGCCCGGAGTCCCTGGGGGGGGTCACAGACATGGGGTTAGAGTGCATGGTGTGTGGTCTTGGCCCCAGGGGTCTGGAGGAACAGAACGGGGAGGCCCCCAGAAGAGGAGGTGGGAGGCAGGCGGAAGAAGAGATTGGGCCTTGCATACAGCAGGTGCCCAGGAAGTGCTCTCTGAGTGTAACTGCAGGGCATTTCAGAGGGCTGAGTAGGGAAGGGCATTTATGAAAGTGAGGTGGGAGTGTTGGAGGCAGCAGTCAGATGCCAGCAGCAGTCACGCGGCAGAGGAGGAAAGAGGGCCGGGTGCAGCTTGCGGCGAGAGTTCAGCCCCGCAAAGGGCAGGTGGCTCTCGACCTCAAGGAATGTGGCCCTGGGTGGCCAGGAGTCAGAAGTTGGTGGTTGTTAAGTTCGATACCGCCCCCCGAACAAGACTTGGCAATGCAGCAGGGGTGGCTGGAGTCCTGAACTCCCTCCAGTGCTGGGACATCCTCCACCGCCAGCATCTGCTCCACGTGTGGCCAGCAGAGGGGCCCTGGGTGACCGTGGGAGAGGTGGACACACGTCCCAACTCCCTCGCCCCATGATGGGCCAACTCTGCCTTGTGTGTTCTGTGCTGGCTCCCGGGGGACCCCCATGGACAGAGCCTAGTTCCCACGGTGGTCGCCCGCTGGATGCACCTTGGTGGCTCCTTACCAGACCAGGATGGCTTCCTCAGTCCCCACCCAAGCTCCCCAGGATCAGCCCTCAAATCATGTCTCTGGGTCTGCTTTTGGGGAAACCCAAGCTGAGATCGGAAAGTAATCCAAACTGAAAATAAACTCTAGTGGGTGGAAGGCGCAAACATGGCTCCTGGTTATGGAGGCGAATGGGATATGATGGTGGTGTGTTGGGGCAAATGTGTGTGGGGGTCTCCTGGGCCACCAGGCACACCCAGGGTCACCCAGACAGGACAGCTGACCTGGGGCCTGCTCCTCCTCTCCATCCCCCTTCTTCCTCCCCTGTGCCCCTCCTTCTGTTTCTCTTCTTCCTCCTCCCCTTTCTCTTCCTCCTCCTCCTCTTCTTCCCCCTCCTCCTCTTCCTCCTCTTCCTCTTCAACTTCTGGGGCATGGAGGGCAGAGACAGAGGCTTCTGGGGCCAGCTGTGCTTGCCTGACCTTCAGATGGCCTCAGGGCTTTTCTCCACACCCAGGAAGGGAAGGGTTGGCTAGTTAATACCCGTGCATTTTTTGCTAAAAACACGTTCTCAGACTCTGGGAGGGAACAAGGTGGCCTCACACTGGGATTCAGGTCTCTTTCCTTTTTAGAGATGGAGGAAGGATCCTGGCTTCACTTTATATGACATTTTGGGTGCCACCAGATCTAGGACTGAATTGCACAGCATGGGTGCAGAGGACCAGTCCCTCCCATGCCACTTTGAAGCCTTCTTCTTTTAATTGATGTCTTTAATTTTTTAGGCCTTTTCCCCCCCTTTTTTGAGACTGGAGGGCAGTGGCACCATCATAGCTCATTGCAGCCTTCAACTCCTGGGCTCAAGAGATCCTTCAGCCTCAACCTCCTGAGTAGCTGGGACTACAGGTGTCACCACCACACCTGGCTAATTATTTTTACTCTTTGCAGAGATGGAATCTTGCTTTGCTTCCTAGCTAGTCATGAACTCCTGGCCTCAAGTGATCCTCCTGCCTCGGTTTCCCAAAGCGTTGGAAGTACAGGCGTGAGCTGCTGCACCCGACCTCTGCCATCATTCATTACCTTTCTCTTGGTGATCTTTCCCTTTGGGTTTACTTTGCTGCCTTTTCTGGCTTCCTGAGGTGAGAGCTCATTCCTTTTCGTTCCTTCCTTTCAGTTCTCTATCCGTGTGTATTCCCCACTGTGAATGGAACCCTGGGAATGGTTCTCTGAGTGTCCCCCAGTACGGAATGGTTTCTCATTTTCATTTATAATGTTCTCTAAGAGTTATTTAAAAGTGGACTTTTAGTTATAGAATGGGAGAGCATACTTTTTGGGGTCTTCACAATGTTGTTACATTGTCATGTGTTGTCGGGTTGTGGAAATTTCATCACTGACCCGGGAGAATGTTCTGGGAAGTCTTTCCATATCTCTGCCGAATCACTCCCTGGGTTACCTTCTGTCTAAATCAATTCGTTTAAAGTGGACAACATAGCGAGACCATATCTCTACAAAAAATCAAAAAATTAGCCGAGCCTGGTGGCATGTACCTGTAGTCCCTACTACTTGGGAGGCTGAGGCAGGAGTATCACCTGAGCCCAGGAGGTGGAGGCTGTGGTGTGCCACCGCACTTCAGTCTGGGCAACAGAGTGAGACACTGATTCAAAAATAAATAAAGATGCATTTCTAACTTTCTTGCACAGGGGACAATCTAAGTCTGGGGTGTGTTGCTTGTTGCCTTTGACGCTAAGTCATCTTCAAATTCCAAGTGTCGGGGTGGGTGTCCAAGCCCCATATGACCTGAAGGAGGCCACCTCTGGGATGGTTCCCACCTGCTGTGTCCTGACACTTGGAGGGGGATGGGGAGGGGCGGAGGGAACGTGGGTTGGCCTGGGTCCTGCCTGAGACCCGGTGTGCTTGGGCCTGTGCCTGCCTGGGTGTCAGACATGGCAGAGACCGGGAAGGCTGTTCGCCAGGGCTTGGGCCGTGTCTGAGGGTGGGGCTGGAGGGTGCACCACACTGAGTACTGCCCTGTCGCCACTGTTTCTAAAGCCTGGCCTTCCCCGGCACCGCCTGCTGTGTGCTAAGCCCTGCGGCTGCATCCTTACCCTGGTCCTGGTGGGAATCAGTCCTTGGACAGGGGGAGGTGGTTGGCCCGAGGTTGTTGAGCTGGCAGGCACAGCTGGGCCTCGAACCCAGGTCTGATTGGTCCCTCACCACACTTGGCCTCCTGGTGAGTGGACGCCTCCGTCAGTGCTCATGAACAGGACTCTGTGACTAGGAGGACGCCTGCCGAGCACCCACCTCGTTGATGAAGTCGCCGATGTCACCAGGGTGCGGCACCACGGGCCTGACGGGGTATTGGGGCTCGGCGCCCACTGGCCGCTCATCCACCCGCCGCACCCCCGGGGCCTTGCCCAGCACGTGTTCCATGGCCTCTGGCTGTTGCAGCTGGCTGAGGTCGTAGTCCTGGGGAGGGGCGGACGGGGTCAGGGGTTGTTAGGGCAGGAGCGGACACCAGAGAAGGCACCGAGCCCACTCGTGTTCCATCCTGGGACTGGGGCCATGTGTGCCACTGTCATGCCTGTCCCCTGATCACTGCAGTCCTGTCCCACACCTGCTCCGGCCCTCCCATCCTCCCAAATTCCAGGCAGGGGTGAGGACTGTGGCACCTGCCTTGGATAGCCCGGCCCCCTCCCAGGGTGACTCCAGCGCCCACGTTGCTCACCAGCCACGCGCTTGTATGCTCAGGCAGTGAGGACAGGCCTCCTGCTGTCTACAGTCCACGCTTCTTGAGCTTGGGCTATGCCCGTGTTGGGGGGTGGCAGGGTATGAGCTTTAGTGGGTTAAGAACTTGCCCCAAGTTCCCCAGTGGCCAATGGCAGCCCCGGATTCCATTCAGCAACCCCGTGTAACACACTCCCGGGAGCCTGTGCACCATCCTGGTCACCTGACCGCACCCAGCATGCTCCCCGCCCCCTCCAGGGCACAGGGCAGTGCTGCGTTGGGATCCCGGCTGCAGGTGGGTAAGAATGGGGAGGGCCGTGGGTCCCTCATGAGGATGCAGGAGCACAGCCCGGGCTGGACAGATATGGGCAGGCACCAAGGGCTGGGAGGCCACGTGCCCCGCCTGTCTTTGCGTGTCCCTTGTCACCACCAAGAAGGCCCCGGTGCTGCCATGAGAACTGCCAGCGAGCTCTGCTGAGATGCGGGGATGGGGTGCAGCCTCACCTGGTCCTCCTCACCACCGCCCTCCTCGTCATACTTGAGGATGTTGTCGCGCACGTCATCCTCGGGGTCGATAAGCAGCTGCTTGGTGTGACGCTCCTTCTCCCGCCGCTTCATCCACACGACGAACAGCAGGACCATGGCTGCGGGAAGGGCCGCCATGAGCAAGGGGCATGTGTGAGCCTGTGTGTGCGTGCCTGCTTGTCATGTGTGTCTGCATGGGCGTGCACATGCAAGTGTGCGCCCAACATGGCTGTGTGATTCTGTGTGTATACGCATGCATGTGCAACACATGCATGCACATGTGCAAACATGTTTGGATGTTCAAGGTGCACACACCTGTGCATGTGTAGTTCATGTGCATGAGTGAATGCATGCATGTTTCACATGTCTGTGTAAGCACATGTATATGTGTGTATGCACATGTGTATGCCTGTGTGTTGATTAGTGTATGGTGTATGGGCTCATGTGTGTCTATGTGCACATACATCTGCTTACACAGGTCTTTGTGTTCATGTCTGTGTCTTCATGTGTGTCTGTGTGTACACACATGTGCAGATGTGGGTATGAATGCACATATTAGTACATGTGCATAGTGTGTGTGCCCACATGTGAGCCTGCATGTGTGTGTAGTTCCCAGGCCAGAACTGCATGGCCCCATCCTGCCCACCGCTGGGCACTGGATGGTCTTAAGAGACATTTATTGATGATTTTCCCTCCTCCCTTGCCCCCTTGAGGACGCAGCTGACTCAGAGCACCCCTCGCTGTGTGGGGGCAGGAGGACGTGGGTGGAGGCCCACCAGTCTTTCCGAGGGTCCTGCTCCCACAGCAGGAGGTGGGGGATTTGGCAGGGGTAGTTGGGGAGGGCTTTCGGCACAGTGTCTTGGATCAT
Source organism: Cephalopachus bancanus (assembly GCA_027257055.1). Lineage (NCBI taxonomy): Eukaryota > Metazoa > Chordata > Mammalia > Primates > Tarsiidae > Cephalopachus > Cephalopachus bancanus. The sequence goes on from JAPVLO010000007.1 coordinate 4,831,025, forward strand.
AGTGGGCAGGAGAGGACCCCCATGTTGGAGGAGGGGAGCCCTGGCAGGGGACTGGGAGGAGAGGGGAGCCCAGGGTCCTCCTTCCTGGGCGGCGGTGAGGGGTGTCCCGGGGGGCTTTCCTCACCAGCCAGAGGAACTGGGGTGCATGCGTGGAAGGTCAGGTGTGTGTGGACACTAAAGGGATGCCCTGCCCTCCCCACTTGTGAATGGAGGGGACCCTCTCCCCCAGCCTGAACGGGTCCCTTTCCTGCCCTCTGGAGTTGGGTCCAGGTCCCCGGCCCTGATGCCCTTGCATGTTCTGCCCTGGGTGCCTGTGCATGCAGGGAGAGCCCAGCCACCCATTCACCTGTCCACACGTGCCCTCTCCACCCAGCTCTGCGAGTCTCAGTCTGGAAGGACAGGGACGATAGCCAGCGTGGACTCCAGGAGGAGATGCCACTGCCCATGCCTGGCAGCTGCTTGGGCCCGTCCCTCCACTGCACCTTCCCCGCAGCCTCCCATTATCTCCCACTTCACAGATGCACAGATGAGGCTCAGAAGTGACAGGTGCACTCCTAAGTGGTGCAGGGGTGAGCTGGGAGGTTGGAGGAGACCACAGCCACTTGGTCAGGAGGATTGTTCTCTGCCAACCTGATTCATTGGAGTGGTTACCTGAGCACTGTGATTAAGGAGTCTGAAGCTGAGTGTGGGTTGGAGGGAGGGGTGCCTCCCTGTCAGCCATGAATGGCTGACAGCATCTTCCATACAGTGTGAAGTGGCGGCCAGGGACCTTTCCTGACCAGGTCCAGATTGCAGAGTGGAAACCGAAGACCAGGAGGGAGGAGTGGCTAAACAAGAACCTGAACCTACAACCTGGTCTCAGCAGGACGAAAGCCACAAGCCAAATGCCACAGGCCAAACAGGCCCAAGGCCAGTTTCACGCCCACAGCTGGCACTTCAGAAATATTCCCTGGAGATGAGATGGATGAGGTGTAGTGGGGGAGAAGGGAGAGGCCCCCTAAGTAGCCCCCAACGCACCCAGTGGGGCTGAGGTGCCCAGGACTGGGCAGAAGCTGGGCCCACAGGTATGTCCCTGACCCCACCCCTCCCTTGGAGAAGTGGCCCAGGTGTCCTCCCCAGCAAGGTTGAGTCAGGGTCTCACACCCCATCTCCATGATGAGTGCTCTGAGTATGGGCACCTGGCTGGACTTGGGGTGTCTTCAGATCAGGGAACATCTGTGAGCATGTGGCCTTGCCCCTGCCATGGAGCCACCTCCTGACTTCTGTGGGACTTTTCAGCTCTTGACCATAAAACAAGTCCATTATGCTGACAGTAGTTGTCAAAACAAGTCTCAGAAATAAAAGCTGGCATTTAGAGGGGTGACAGAACTGGACATGGGAAAAAAAAAGCCTCTAGATGAGGCTAACTCCAGTCCCTGGGGTCTCCAGGCAGCCACAAGGCTAGGTTTGCAGAAGGCCCCAGCAAGACCTGTCTATGGATCCTGCCTGTTCTGGCGTGTAGTGGGGACCTTCTGCTTTGGGCGTGAACTGAAGAAGTGGTACCCAGGCCCTCTGCCCCACCCTTCCCTTCCCTGCCTCCCACCAGGATCCCTGGGCTATCACAAGCTTCTATCCAGGTGGGAGGGTGGGAGGTAGGGGCATCTGGGTCTTTTCTGAGAATCCTTCCACCTCCCCCCACAGCCCTCACTCCTGTTCAGGAATGGACATGGTTCCAGAAATCCCAAGAAAGGGCTAGAGCATGTGACCTGGGTGGAGCCAATAAACACACTCTGTTCCCAGGCTGGTGATTGGTTCCAAGGCATACATGTGATCTGAGCTAGTTCAATCAGAGGACTAGGGCATGTGATCTGGGCAGAGCCTATAAGCACACTCTGTTTCCTGGCTGGTGATTGGCTCCAAGGTGTGCATGTAACCTGAGGTAGTCCAGTCAGAGGACTAGGGCATGTGACCTGGATAGAGACAATGAGCAGACACTCTTTCCTAGCCAGTGATTGGTTCCAAAGTATGCATGTGATTTCGCACTTGTCCAATCAAAGGACTAGGGCATGTGACCTGGGCAGGCCCAATAAGCACACTCTATTCCCTTGCTGTTGATTGGCTCCAAGCAGTGCATGTGGTCTGAGCTAGTCCAATCAGAGGGTGTCCTGGGACTTTGCATGGGGATGCTGCCAGGCAGGGCCAGCCTTCCCCAGCATGGCAGTCCCAGGAGGGCAGCCAGCCTTGGGACTGGGACAAAGGGAGGCAGAGTGGAGTGATGGAAAGGGGCCAGGCATGGAAGATACTGCCGAACTGTGGGATCAGGCTGGCCCTACACTAGGACTTGAGAGCAATGGGAGGCCCCAATGACCTGTGACCACATGGGCCAGTGCAGTTGGGTTTCTGGAAGGTTCCCGGCAGATAGGATGAGGTGGGGACCCCCGGGCTGCGGGCAAGCCGGGACCTTCTCTACCCAGCCCTCCCTGGGACCCCGGGGACACAGCACACACACCCGCGATGCCCCCACCTACGCTCAGCCACACTCACTCAGCAGGATGACGATGCAGATGAGGATGGCCACGATGGCGCCCGTGCCCAGCCCTGCAGCGGCCACCGCGCCAATGGTGGTGCAGTCGCCGTTGTCGTCACATGGGCACACCTTGACTTTGATGATGGATGTATTGGACAGGGGAGGGTTCCCAGAGTCTGTGACGATGATGGGGACTTCATACATCCCGGCCTCCAGGTACAGGATGCGCAGGCTGAGCTGGGCGTAGTCACCTGGTGCAGATAACAGAAAGCAGTCAGAGACGGGATGCTCCTGCTCGCAAGACTGCAAAAGAAAAAGGTCTAAAATATCTGCTTGGTGCATGTATGCATAAACACACACACACACACACACACACACACACACACACACACACACAGACACACACACACACTATTCCACATCAAGTTAAAGGACAACTGGAGGCTGGGCATGGTGGCTCATGCTTGTAATCCCAGCATTTTGGGAGACTGAGGCAGGAGGATTGCTTGAGTCCAGGAGATCAAGATCAGCCTGGGCAACATAGCAAGACCTCATTTCTATAAAAAATAAAAATAATTAGCTGGGCATGGTGGTGAGTACCTGCAGTCCCAGCTGCTTGGTATGCTGAGGTGGAAGAATTGCCTGAGCCCAGGGGGTCGAGGCTGCAGTGAGGCATGATCATGACACTACATTCCAGCCTGGGTGACAGAGTGAGACCCTGACTCCAAAAAAAAAAGAAGGCCGGGTATGGTGGCTCAAGCCTATAATCCCAGCACTTTGGGAGGCCAAGGCAAGAGAATTGTCTGAGCCCAGGGATTTGAGATCAGCCTGGGCAACTTTGTGAGACGTCATCTCTACAATAAAACAAAAAATTCTCTGGGTGTGGTGGCATGCTCCTATAGTTCCAGTTATTTGGAAGGCTGAGGCAGAAGGATTGCCTGAGCCCAGCAGGTCAACGCTGGGGTGGCTGTGAGAATGCCACTGCACTCCAGCCTGGGCGACAGAGTGAGACTATGGCTCAAAAACAACAAAAAAAGCCAGGCTTGGTGGATCAAGCTTATAATCCCAGCACTTTGGGAGTCAGAGGCAAGAAGATTGCCTGAGTCCAGGGGTTCAAGACCAGCCTGGGCAACTTGGTGAGACCTTGTCTCTACAGTAAATAAAAAAAATTAGCTGGCTGTGGTGGTATGAGCCTGTAGTTCCAGCTACTTGGAAGGCTGAGGCAGAAGGATCACCTGAGCTCAGCAGGTTGAGGCTGCGGTTGTTGTGAGCATTCCACTGCCCTCCATCCTGGGGACAGAGTGAGACTCCAACTCAAGAAAAAAACAAAAACGAAAACAATTGAAGATGCAAGAAAAAAGCAATGCAACATGTAGGATGAAGAAGTAATTTCCTGAATATATAAAGAGTTTTACCAAATCAATTAGAAAAAACCCTCCCCAGTGAAAAATAGGCAAAGGCATTGAGCATTTCACAGAAGAAATAAAAATGGACAATACACGTAGAAAAACATTTCTAAGGGTAATCAAGAGATGCAAATGGAAACTGATTTTAGCCATTAAATTTTCAATATGCTTTTTAAACAACCCTGTTTGGTGCTGGTGCGAGTTTGAGGATACAAGCTCCCTCCTGGTGGGAATGGATGTGGGTCCGTCTCGAGAAAACGTTTCCGTGGTGCTGTCAGACGTCAGAATTTTGATACCCTTTTACATAGCAAATCCATGTCCATGAAAGTTTCCCAAGGAAGCTCATGTGTCAGGGTCCAGTCAATTGATAAGGGGACAGAAAGTCACCAAGGTGATGTGGTGATACTGCGGAGTCGTTCGTGGCTGTGTTCGTTAAAGCAGCAAGACACAGGGAATGACCAGGTGGCCTGGTCAGGGGCAGGGTGGGAGGGGCTGAACGACTGAAGTGTGGCTGGTGTCCCCGCCTTGTTGGTGGCTGTCTGGGGGCGAAGGCTGGATGGTCTCCTCGGAGGACTGTCCCCTGGGCCGCCAGCAGGCTCGGGCCAAGCAGGCTCACCATTGAGGCGGGTGATGGTCCAGTTCCTTCGCACAGCGGCTGGGACAAAGGGCAGCTCGAAGACGTAGGGGCCGACGTTGGGGTCCACATCGGCGTCGGCCGCGGTGATGTTGATGGCGTTCAGGCTGGGCTTCTCGCAGACCTGCGCTTCCTTGGGCAGCAGCTCAGGCGCGTTGTCGTTGATGTCGATGAGATATATCTGGAGGGTCCCGGTGCCACTGGCCGGAGGGATCCCTGTGGGATACACATGCGTGATGGCTTGGGGCCTCTCCTGGTGTGTTGGGAGCCACCTGCAGCCCACGCAGGGCAGGCACAGGGACGACCATGCACAGCACACGCAGGGACACCCCCCTAGCCCCACAGCCAGACATGAGGGACGGCCACCTCCATACAGCTGCATGACGGGCGGACCCAGCCCGGCCACATCCCCATACCTACACCGACACGCAGCTGTGCCAGGGGCTGCCATGCCACTGCACACGGCATCTCAGCAGACACCACCAGGGCACGTGGCCATAGCCACACAGCCACACACACACGTGTGTGTACATATGCATGCACACACGCACGTGTGCACACACATGGGGCACAGATTTTGTGTGATGCCCACACTACACACCCTCTTTGGACGTGCAGCTGCAGGAGATGCACTTGCTAAGCTCAGGGCCACTGTGGTCACAGCCACACACTGGGGACCCCACTCCCCTGGGGCCTAGGGAGGGGCTCTACACAGGCCCCCGTGAGCTGGGACCTGCCCTCTGGTATCTTTGAGCCCTCCATGCCTCCCTGCACCTTCCTGCCCCCAGCAGCGCTTTGGGCTGCAGGCCCTGAGCCTGGTGCACAGCCAAGATGACAGCTGCTGCCCTGGGGGTACTTGTGAGAAGGATAGGTCTCAGCCTTAGCTGGGGATCCAGGGTGCTTCCAGGCCACAGTGGCCTCTGCAGGGGCCTGCTGGCCTCTGGCCTCAGTATAGAGAGGTGCTCCACTGACCCCCAAAGCTCTTCGTGGCCATCCTGTCCCCAGATCCCCCGGGGTCCAGGCCTGCCTCAGCCCAGGCCGGGGTGCTGATGGATGTGGTCTGGGAGGCCAGAACGTCCCTGCTCCAGGCTTGGGGGTGGTGGCAGAAGCGATGGTCTGGCTGTGGCTCTGCCTTCTGATGGCACTCCTGGCCCTGACACTAACAGTCACGTTCTGTGGCTGAGGCGGGTGAAGTGGGTACAAATATGTCCTACAGGACTTCTCTTTAATCTCCCAGAAAACGCATCAGCTTGCAGTCAAGGCGACACGGTGTGGTGCTGCCTCTGGAACTGCTTTGAGAAGGAGCTGATGACACAGTGGGTGACTGGGAGACACACAGATGGATTCTGTGACCCTGGGAACGCCGTCCAGCCTGCATGCCTGGCTGGCTCCCTGCGAGCACTGCCATGTTCTCTCAGCGCCTAACCTCAGTGCCCATGCTGCCGCAGAAGGGACGTCAGGGGAGATCGTCTCCCCCCGCTCCCCCAGGTCCAGAACTCAAAGGCAGCTGCATGGCCCAGCCTTCCTGGACCCCAGTGGCTTGGGGACAGTGGGCAGCTGCCTCATCCCAGACTTCCTCTGAGCAGACCAGCCTTTGTGAAGCTGCAACTCTCACTCAGGAAGCTCTAGTCACTGCCACTCCAGGAACCTCCCAGCACTTCCTGCCTTGGGGCCTTGTCCTGCACTGTTTCCCAGCTCTGGGGCATCCCCACCCCATCCCCCCTGGCTAGCTCCCTCTGGTCACGCTGGTCTGGCCTCAGGGTCAGCTCCTCATAGCCGTGGCGGGAGGAGGGTGTCTGCCACTGTCTCCCATCCTGTCATTGGTTTTTCTGGCACTTCTTACTGCCTGAAGTGATCTGCTGGGCTGGTTTCCCCTGGGGCAGAGACTGCTGAGTGGTCCTCAGTGGACTTTCCACTTTCTTCTAATAAAAGACCTCCATTGCCACATTTTCCCTGGGACCATCGCTGCCCACCTAGAAGCCAGCTTTCCCAGCAGCCCTTGCATCGGTGTGGCTGCGTGAATGTGTCTGGCCTTTGTGAGCCATGAGTGGAGGCCTTGCTTGACTCCTCCTGGAAGTCCTCAGAAGGGCAGGGGATGCCCTTACCCTCCCAGCTCCTCCTCCTGTTTGTCAGATTGTGGCTGTGATGGCTGGACCTCCAGCAGCCATTTTGGACATGCCATGGGTGCCAGGGATGGCGGGTGGAGAGTAAGCCCCAGGTCTCAAACCTGACCTTTCTGCCTCCAGCCTTCTTTTTTTTTTTGAGTCAGGGTCTCACTTTGTGGCCCAGGCTGGAGTGCAGTGGTGTGATCACAGTTCACCACAGCCTCCACCTCCTGGACTCAGGCGATCCTCCTGCCTCAGCCTCCCAAGTAGTAGCTGTGACTACAGGCGTGCCACCATGCCTGGCTAAATTTTTGTAGAGATAAGGTCTCATTATGTTGCCCAGGCTGGTCTTGAACTCTTGGGCTCAACCAATCCTCCCACCTCCATCTCCCAAAGTACTGGGATTATAGGTATGTGCCATGGTGCCAGGCCTTCAGCCTTTTAAAATTTAATTTAATTTTTAAAATTTTTTTGAGTTGCAGTCTTTCTGTTTCACCCAGGCTGGAGTGCAGTGGCACACTTACAGCCACTGCAGCCTTGACCTGCTGGATTCAGGTGATCCTTCTGCTTCAGCCTTCTAAGTAGCTGGAACTATAGGCATGCACTACCATGCCCTGCTAATTTTTTTGTTTTTGATTTATTGTAGAGATGAGGTCTCGCCATGTTGCCCAGGCTGGTCTCAAACCTGTGGGCTCAGGCAATCCTCTCGCCTCAGACTCTCAAAGTGCTGGGATTACAGGTGTGAGTCACTGCACCTGGCTCAGCCTTTTTTTATGTGAGAGAACATAAACCTCAACCTCACTGAGGTTACTACCATTATCACCTGCTGAACCAGGCTTCTGCTGGCATGTTCGGAATGTCACTGTGCAGTGCAGGTTGTATCCTGTCCATGGATGAAAAGCCATGGGCGGGTGGCCAGTGCTCAAGGACCAACAGTGACAGTGGCAGTCACAGTCAGACAAACCTGGGTCCAGTGCTCATCTGGGCTGGGCCTGTCCTCAGGGCTCAGGTGATCCTGACTCATTTGACTCTTGGGGGCACTAGGGACCCCCACTTTGCAGAGGAGGAAATTGAGGCACAGAGAGGTCAGGTCTCTTCCCGCAGCGAGTGGTGGCACTGGACTGACCTCTGGGTCCGGAATCTTCACTCCCACCTGCTCTGCCTCCCCGCCCCCTGCAGGGTGACTGACCCAGGAGAGGCCCCAGCTTATCTGCTGAGCCCTGCAGGTCCCAGGGGGCACGGCCATCCCTGAGACACCGGCCCACCTCCCTCAAAAAGCCCCAGATGCTCTCGAACTTTCTTCCCACACCTGCCTAACCTGTCACCCTCCCGTCCAAGGCCCCAGGGTTCTTCTCCATGCTACCTGTCGCAGGGCCTTGCCGCCCCCCTCCCCGGGCTCCCAGGGCCTTGGTGGTTCTCATGTCCCTATGCTCTGACTGAGGGCCATGGAGTTCCATGTCCTAGGTGTCCAGAGCCCAGGTGGCAGCATCCCGGGGTCTGGAGTCTGGGGTTGGCATCCCTGAGAGACAGCCCTTTGCGAGGCTGCCAGCTACAGACGTTTGAAAACTGTGGCTCTGGTCCCAGTGCCTCAGCTTACAGACAGGGAAACTGAGGTGCCATTGAGGGTGCAGAACTAGTGAGGACAAAGCTGGGACAAGCCTTGGCTTGGCAGCTACTGTCCCTGTTGCCCTCGGTGCCTGTGAGCGAGTGAGTGATGGTGATAGGTGGAGTGAGTGCCCACAAGTGTGCGAGGGAGGAATGGGAGTCAGGATGCTCAGGGTTTGAGTGGGTGGAGGGTGCCGCTGGGGGCCCTGACGAGTGATGAGTGATGAAGCTGGTTGCACAGACACCCCTTGTCCTGTCCACCCCCACCCTCCAGGGGACCCTCTGGCTTCTGGGGGACCCCCTGGCTAGCGTCCATCCTAGCCCACCGGACGAGGCCACAGGATGGCCATGGAGACAGCTGCCCCCCAAGTGGGACGCACCATTGTCGGCTGCCAGGAAGGTGGCCTCATAGACGTTGTTCTTGATGTACAGGGACTCACGGTCCAGCACGGCTGCCGTGGTGATCTGGCCATTGGTGGCATTAATGTGCAGCCAGTTGGCTGGGTCCGACAGCTTCGAGTATCTGCAGGGAAGGACGTGAGCAGGAGGTGGGGCTGCCTGGACTTGGCCCTCCTCACCCTGGGACACTTCTGGGCCCTGCCAGTGTTCCCAGGGGGACAGGCCATGGCAGCCGCTCGCCAGCCCTAAGCGCTGAACCCCATGGGGGCCCACGGGAAGATGTTGTCATGGCCCCATTTTACAGATAGGTGCTGAGGAACAGAGAGAGTGGGTGACTTGCCAGTGCCTCACAGTGAGGGAGAGGGCAGCCGGTGTGCCCAAGTTGGTCGCTGGTTGGCCACGTACCCCAGCCTCCTGTCCCAGGACTCATGCCCAGGACCATGGCATCGAGAGCCATGGACGACTCACTGTCAGGTGCTCCCACCTGAAGACACCGTGGATCAGGGACGCCTCAACCGCCCATCTGGGGCCTTCCGGGTTTCGGGTTCCATTGTGCATTCCAGGACTCTTCCATATGGGAGGTGGGGGCCTGAGCGTTGGCACCCTGCCTGGAGGGCCCAGGGCAGAGCTAGGCCCTTACCCACCTCATGGCCGGGCAGGGCTGGGCCCCCTCCCATCTCATGGTCCAGGTAGAGGGGGGCCTGCACCCACCTCACGGCCTGCTGCATGAACCGGTCGGGGTCCACGGCCGAGAACGTGGTGAGCACAGTGCCGGCGGGCACGCCCTCTTCCAGGCGGATCAGCTTGTGGTTGGAGGGGAAGTAGGGGGCCTCGTTGACGTCCATGACTGAGATGGTCACCCCCGCTGTGGACTGGAAAGACATCTGGATCCCACTGGCCAGGGGTGCCTGGTTGGACACCATCACAGTCAGCATGAAGGCCCTATTGAGCTCGTAATCGACCGCCTGGAACAAGAGGAGGTGAAAGGGTGTGAGATGGGTGTGGGGCACATGGGGGATGGGCAGAGAGGGGATGAGGGGACCGCAGCCTGTGGAGTAGGCACAGGGACATGCGGGATGAGTAGTCTCCACTGCCCCAGTCACCTCTGGCTCATCTCTCCCCTGCTTTGCATGCAGAGGCTGGTCCCAAGGGACCCCTCTCTGGGGTATCTGGTTTCCCGGTTTCCTGCTAGGTTTAGCTGATGGGAAGAGAGGGGGTCAGGTGGAGGACCCCAGCGCTTGCTGCATGCTATGTGAGGTGTAGCTGGGCTCCTTGGGCTGCCGCCCCCTTCTGGCACTGGGAACCCATCCTCACCCTGTTCCTCTAAGCCTACTGTGGTGAAGGCTCCCCATGTCGCTGTCCAGGGGTATGTCGGCATAAGGGCTGACGGTATCCCCAAGGACATGTCCATCAGGAGACTGGGAATGGGCCCTTATCTGGAATGAGGGTCTCTGCAGATGTGAGTTAAAGATCTCGAGATGGGATCATCTTGGGACAGAGACGTGGGACAGAGACCCGGGACAGAGGCCCTGTAGGAGGAAGGCCGAGATGTCTCAGACACACAGACGCAGGAACAAGGCCATGTGAGGTGGTGACAAGGCATTGTGGGGTGGTATCTGGAGGGACGCAGCTTCAAGCCAGGTAGCCCCAGAGCTTGATGGCAACCCCAAGAAACTGGGAGAGAGGCCAGGAACAGAGGCCCCCAGAGCCCCTAAGGGAGCCCTACCCAGCCAACACCTTGATCTCGGGCTTCCAGTCTTCAGAACTGGGAAGGAAGATAGTTCTGTTGTTTGAAGGCACAGGTGGTGGCAATTTGTTGCCCCAGACACCAACACATCAGGCCTGTGGTACCCCATCATTACCGTGCATGGCCCCCACTGCACTCGGCCCCCATGTTAATGTGAGTCTGGTCACCCTTTCGGTATCCCAGGACCCTGCCTGATGAAGGCCAGGGTGGCCCTAGAGTCTATGGCGCCACAGTTGATGGTGCCATTGGAAGAGCTTTGCTCAGTACCTTTTGGGGAGGGAGGGAAGTGACATGAAAGCAACACAGGGCCCTGAGGGTCACTGGCAAAGCTTGCAGGTCTCCCTGAAAAGCATAAGACCTTGCATGGCGATTGCGTGGAAGATTTCTGTTTCGACACGTGCAGAGGAGCATGTGCCCATGGTTCATTGCTAGGTTCCTTATCAAGACAGTGTATTGGGAGCAACCCAAGCATCCATCAGTGACGGCTCGCTGAGTGGCCCACCACACATCTGCACTGTGGCCACATTTGCAGCAGGAAAAGCTGTGTTATGTGTCAGTAATTTAGCTTTTATTTTCTCTTGGCCTCTGTATTCTTGTTCCTATTTAATGGAACAAGTCTGTTATTGTACAGTTCTGAGCTCAGAAGTAAAGATGAGTGCTGCTAGGCTGAAGCCAGGGTGTGGCTGGGCCGGTCCCGCAGAGAGAATGACTCTGTGTGCTGAGGTGGAGAGAGCTCTGGGCCTATTGGTGAGAGACAGCAACATACATGGCATGCTGCCCTGTATGAAGTGGGGAGAACATGACTTTGTGTATGCACGGGATCATACCGGTAGGAAAAGTGCAAGGAAAAGTCATCATCTAATGAAAACCTGATCACCAGGGGAGGGGACACAGTGACGCTTGGACTGGGGCATGAGTCTTCCTCTCTGTTTTGTCATGGAGCTTTGACTTTGGAGTCACATAAAACCTCACACTCACACACTTCACTTATTACAGATAAAATGATGATGCAGTCATTAAAAATGCAAAGAAACTGAGGTAAATGAAACTATAACACCATCACCTGGTGACAGGACTCCCAAGAAAATCACGATCTCAGCACAGCATTCTGAAGATGAGATTTTTTGATTTTTAGATTGGAAAATATAGTCTTAGAAAGTAAATTAGAGAGGAAGAGTAAGAGAGAGGAGATTCACCTCCCCAAGTTAGGGGAAGGGGCCGAAGATGAGTCTTTAACAGGATTTGTTCTAAAGACAGTGATAACTGTGAGGAAGTCTTCAACTTATTTGGTCTTCTTGCTGCTGGTAGTGACTTTGGATTGGTTATTTTCAAACTTTTAGTCTGTATTGTGGGATAAAGAAGCATTTATGTTAATATTGTTAGGAACCAGCATTTTCAGCATAAGAGAAATGAAATATGAGCATGAAATTAATGAAGTAAAAACCCATTGATAAATTTGAATTAGAATCTGAATCAGTGAAATAAAATCTGAGATGACCAGCACAAGCATATGCTTAACGTTTCATTTCCTGGCTCTGCCTGCAGAAAACACCCAGAAGTAACAGCAGCTCAGTAGCAGTGGGCACCTCTTGGCCCAGATGTTGGTCTCTAAACACCACTCCTCATGAAGGGATGTTGCCTTTGGTGCCAAGCAAGAGATCCCCCAGATGAACCCAGGTGTCCAGAAGGGATAGAAGGCAGGAAAGCCTCTGCCAGGCGGCTTATGGTGGGAGGATGCAGGAACCAGCCTACGAAGCTACCATGAGTCAGGGGTGGGACCATTTGAGCATTAGAAACAATAAAGACTGCAACTGGTCAAAATACACTGAATATATGAAATCTACACATTCTTGGCTGACACAGTGGCTCACATCTGTAATCCCAGCATGTAGGAAGGCTTGAGCCCTGGAGTTCAAGACCAGCCTGGGCAACATAGCGAGACCTTGTCCCTACCAAAAAAAAAATTTTGGTGGTATGCACCTATAGTCCCAGCTACCTGGGAGGCTGAGACAGAAGGATCACCTGAGCCCAGGAGGTCAAGATTGTGTTGAGCTGAGATTATCCCTCCAACCTGAGTGGCAGAGTGAGACCTTGGTTTAAAAAAAAATCTATATATTCTTAACAACAAAGAGAAAATAAAAATACAAAGCAAAGTATTTCCTAATCATGGCAGCTGCTGGGCCACGGCCTCCAGAGCTCCCCAGGCCCATCTCTGGGACCTGTGAACCTTACTTTGCAGGAGCCATTAATTGGAGATAAGATGTGTTACTGCGGCCACAGAAACCGCATGGTCACAACTGAGGGGTGAGGAGAATGGTGCGTTACGTGTCAGTAATTTAGCTTTTATTTTCTGTTGGCCTCTGTATTTGTGTTCCTATTTAATGGAACAAGTCTGTTATTGTACAGTTCTGAGCTCAGAAGTAAAGATGAGTGTCGCTAGGCTGAAGCCAGGGTGTGGCCAGGCCAGTCCCACAGGCTCCAGGGCAGGACAAGTGTCCTGTCTGTTCTAGCTGCTCAAGGTGCTGGCGCCCTGGCCTCTCCTCCACCGTGGACCCCAACAGTGCAGCGTCTTCCCGTACTTTGGTCTCTCTGACCTCTGCTTCTGTCCCCACGTCTTAGCCTCCCTCTTTCAAGGACTCGTGATTGTTCAGGGCCCCGCTGGGTAATTCTGGATAGTCTCCTCTGAAAAGCCTTCATCTCACCCGGCTGCAGAGGCCCTGCTGCCATCTAAGGCACTGTGTTCGCAGGTTCCAGGGATTGGGATGAAGATGTCCTTGGTGGGGCGTCATCCCGACTGCCACAGCCTGCATTTCAGAGCCACCACCCAGGGGTCCATGTAAGAGGGAAAGCTCTTTGGCTCTGAGAATTCCAGCTAAAGGGTGCACAAGGAACGAGGGAATTTTAGAAGCATCATTTTGTCTTCCAATGAAGATATTAACTCGGCCCTTGATTTTCCATCAATAGACGACACAACCTGCAGATGGCGGTGATGGTGAACCATACATTGGTAGGACACAACACATCATCAGCAGACCACTTGCTGTCACGAGAGGACTCACTTCTGCCATGGATAACTGTTAGTGGACAGCCAGATGCCATAGCCTCTTGATGTGAGCTGGCCTCCACTGCAAAGCTCCTCTCCAGGGGCTGACCCTTTGCTTGTAAGTCCCCAGTTACAAGAAATTCAGGAGGATGGGGAGCAGGACACATGGCACCTGAGGAAGTGACCAGATAAATCTGGAATATGGAAACTTCCATAGGTCAGCAGACCTCATGTCTTTTTTTTTATTGTGAAGTTGTGGGGTACAGTTAAGGGTTAGGTATACAACTGCGTTTCATTCAGGCACCCTGTTGATATGGGATGTTTCCCCGTACCCAGACAGATATTTGCTACTGTTAATCCCATCTCCCTCCCCCCACCATAGTTTCCCAGTACGGTCAGTCATTTTCGTATAGTATTGCATTGGATGTTTAAGGTCCATTATGTGAGTGAGAACATGTGATACTCGGATCTTTGTTTCTGTGAGAGGTCACTCAGTATTATAGACTCTAGTTCCATCCAGGTTGCTGCGAAATTCATGATTTTGTTCTTTTTTTATGGCTGCATAGTATTCCATCGTGTATATGTACCACATTTTTTTAATCCAGTCCTCTTTTGACGGGCAGCATGGCTGTTTCCAGGTTCTTGCTATTGTGAACAATGCTGCGATAAACATGCGTGTGCAGGTATCTTTTTTATAGAGTGATTTGTGTTCTTCAGGATATATTCCCAGTAGGGGGATTGCGGGGTCATATGGGAGGTTGGTATTAAGGGGGTGGAATGTTCTAGATTTTGAAAGATTCAAGAGACATTACAAGTACAATCCGAGGGCTCTGTTGGGATGGGATTTGAATAACTGAATTGCAGAGACAGTTTTAGGAAACCCAGGAAATTGAACATAAGACTGTATTGGATAATATGAAGGAGATATGATTTCGATAGGTGTGATCACAGTACGTGGTTATGTAAACAGAATGTGTTTTAAGAATGATTCATCCTGACATCTCTAGGAGCAGAGGATCATGAGGGCTGGAAATGAAGAAGGTAGACTTCAGTAAAACACAGATGAAACACCACGGCAATGCACCCGTTACCGTGAAATTTACGTGACGGTTCCACGCCGCTGCACTGGTTCCTCCCACTTCTAGGCGTGCCTGGAAATTTCGTGATGAAAAGCATAACTGATTTCTGCTTAGAGAGGAGCTTATCTGCTTGAGGAACCAGTTTCCTGAGAAGCCTGAGGTTGCTGAAGGGAGGGTCCTGCCGGCTGCTCTGGACCTCAGATCCCTCGCTTGGGGCCAGCTGTGAAGTGTCTGGGGCTGAACAGATGCAAACCTAGCCCAGTCCTGGCCCCCCACAGCCTCTTGGCATTTGATTTTGTGAGTATGAACAATCATTTGAGGCTGGGTATGGTGGCATGTGCCTGTAATCCCAGTATTTTGGGAGGTGGAGCCAGGAGGATCACTTGAGCCTGGGAGATTCAGATCAGCCTGTGCAACATAGTGAGACCTTGTCTCTACAAAAAAATAAATAAAAATAGCTGTGCATGGTGGCATGTGCCTGTAGTCCCAGTTACTCGGGAGGCTGAGGTGAGAGGATTGCTTGAGCCCAGGAGGTTGAGGCTGAAATAAGCCGTGATGGTGCCACTGACCTCCAGCCTGGGTTACAAAGGAAGACCCTCCTGTCTCTATGAAAACAACAACAACAACCAAACAACAACAAAAACCCATCATACATATGGTATACGGCACTCATGACTTCTTGGCTACTGCTGTAAAATAAAGTACTTAAGTACAAAACAAAAAATTAACATTCAGCGAAGTAGTAGGACTGGATGGAAAGAAAACTAAGGGGGCAGTTTGTGAAGCCCACCCTGCCTCCAGGAGGGCCTGGGGGGAGTGGTAGAGTCTGGAGTTCTGGTGCTGGCCCTGCTGGCTGGCTCTCTGCTGTCCCTGGGTAACCCTGGGTGGGCACCATCCTCCCCAGGTGTGGTCCCTGATCTGTCCCAAGGGAGGCTGGTCCCTGAGCCCCAGTGAGATGCTCTGTCCCTCCTTGGGACACAGCTGGAGTCTTTTTTTTTTTTTGAGTTGGAGTCTTACTCTGTTGCCCAGATTGGAGTGCAGTGGCCACTCCCGGCCACTGCAGCCTCAACCTGCTGGGCTCCGCTGATCCTTCCGCCTCAGCCTTCCAAGTAGCTGGAACTACAGGCACGCGCTACCACACCCGGCTAATTTTTTTTTGATTTATTGTAAAGATGAGGTCTCACCAAGTTGCCCAGGCAGGTCTCGAACCCACGGGCTCAGGCAATCCACTCACCTCAGCCTCCCAAGGCACGGGATTACAGGCTGAGCCACCGAGCCCGGCTACAGCTGGAGTCTTACCTGTCACTGCTGGTAGCGTGTGCCCCCTACCCCCACTATGAGTCCCTAGGGCAGGGGCTGTGCTCTGCACCCCTTGCTGGCTCAGCACCCTGCATAGGGCCTGTGTGGGGCAGCCATACCCCATGGACGCCTGGGGGACAGAGGGGACACTAGGCGCTTTGTGTGCTTCTGGAAGGGACCTTGCTCTGGCAGGTGTCACCCAGAGAGGACCTTCCATGGCCTGTGCTGGCTGAAAGCCACACTAACCTGTACCCTCCCCAAAAGATTTCCCAGGGTCTCCAGCCAGCAACCGTGAGCCTCCCCCAGTTACCACCTAGCTTCCTCTGTCTCTGGACTCTAAGCACCCAGCACCCAGCCCTGCACTGTGTCTGGGTCCCTCCCAGGCCCTGCAGGAGTCAGCAGGAGGGGCCACGCTGCCAAGATACCCGTTCCATAGCCGCGTGGTGGTGCCGTCTCTGTGCAAGTGACACAGGGGGGTGACCCTTCCCCCATATTTACTGGTGCCTATCCCTGGGGACATGAAATTGGGCAGCATGTTGTGCATTAAAAAATCGTGTCACCAGCCTGAGAGCGGAGGCCTTCCAGAAAGACTATTACGGCCAGTAAAAGTCTACAGGAAGGTAAAATAAACCCCATCTGTAATGGAGAAATCAATAGGTAATTTGCTCCAACAGTTTCAATTAGGGTGGCTGGATATACTCGCCTGGCCGCCTCACCCCCACAACGGTGACCCTGTGCTGGGAGGTGAGGCCAGGCAGGTGGGGTACCCCAGCACTTGCTCCACTCCTGATGGATGGAAGACTGGGGCCAGGGCTTCTGTCCTGTCTCGCTCTGGGTCACTGGGGCATTACTTGGACCGTGAGCACTGCCACCTGTCACGGACCTGCCCTTCCCGGTAGTCCTTTGCCTGCCACCCTCCGCAGCACTGGTCACGGCTCACTGGCCACCCCAGGCCCGCTGTGTCCCTGCCAAAGGGAGGGGGAAGAGGCTAGTTCTTGGCGTTTGAGCTTCAGAAGCTGAGGCCTCGGTTGACATGGAAAAGAACCAGGTATGAGTCGGAGCCTGTGGGTGGGAGACTGAGAGGTCAAGGCTGGAGAAGGCTGGAGCCTGGGGGCTGGAGGAGAGGCCGGCTCGGCTGCTCTGCCTTCTGGTGAGGCTGCCCATGGAAAATGAGTATTGGGCCATGGGTAAAAGCTGTGGAAGAGTCCCTGGCCCTGAAAGCCGCAGCCTGGTTAGGATGCAACAGACCTGTTGGTCCCGAGTCTGCCCGCACTCTGTGGGAGGACGGCGAATATCTTCAAGTCCTGACCCCTGGTGGGGGAATACTGCCTTGAGGCTGGTCAGTGTATCTGGTCTTCTCCCTAAACCACAGGCCCAAGGCTCCCATGACAGCTCATGGCCCAGGGCAGCAGCTGAGGGTCACAGGATCTGCTTTATGAACAGCACCTATTGCAGACCTAAGAATGGCATGTCAGGTATCTTTCAGACTCTGATGGACCCGGGCCCAGAACATAGGCTGGGAAGCTGACTCCACCATCCTGTGACGCCCCTCCCAGAAATCAGCTCTTTGATAGGAAGCCGGTATCGACAGCCCCCTGCCATCATCAGCCAGTCAGTGAGCCCCAGTCTGCCCAGCCCCTTCAAGATCCTCTCCTCTGAGTTCTTGGGAGGGGATTTGAGTACTAGCACCTGCCCTTCCCGCTCAGCTGCTGTGCCACCCTTTCTCCACAGTAACAGCCATGTCATTTCTGACTTTTCTGGGCAGTGGGCACAGGAACCCAGTCAGGCTGTGACACCGTGGCTGAGATTCCTGCACAGATGCCCGGATGAAGAACGGCTGAGGTGGCCACCCTATCACCCGTTGGGCGGGCAGGAAGCTCTTTCTGCGGGGTCTCCTGGGGTCAGGCACATGGGGCCAGAGCTCCCTCCTTCCCAGTGGTCTCTGTCTCTTTTCATTTCTACCTAGGATGGCCTAGGATGGTCACATCCTGGAGCTGGGCAGGGCTGTGCTCTGGCCGTAGAAGTGATGGTCCGAGGAGCAGGGCCAGGAAGGGCAGAGGCTGTTCTGGGTCTGGAGTGGCCCTCACTGCCAGCCTCCTGGAGGCCATAGAGTCCAGGCTGCGGGGTGGGTGGGGACTCCCTGGGAATCAGTAGCCAACGTGGACCGAGGTTCACTGACCACTGGGACAGCCCTGTGACTCCTGTATGCACAGGACTCATTCTTGATCCTTACGGGTGTCATCTTCCCACAAGCAACGCTGCCCAGCAAAGCACTGGCAGTCCACATTTGTGGCTTGCTAGGGACCAGGGCCAGAGTGTTCACTCAAGGCAAGTGTGTTCATGGAGAGGAGAAGGTCTGCTACATCTTCACTCACAGTCATGGTCCTCACTCAGGAGTCCATGATTCCTGGGCCACGGGCATGCAGAGCTGACTCCTGTCACTGGGGCACTGTTGTGTCCTCCCCAAACACACAATTAGACGGGAAGAATGAAGCACTCATCTTGTCCTCCTGCAACTGTATTTCAGGTGAACAAACAGCCTTACTCGAAGAGGAAAGCCCATGAAGCATTGGGGCTGGAATGTCACGGTGTGCTAACTTATGTTCAAACACTTCAGCCAAAAAAGAAAAGTTGTAGCAAATGCAGCAAGATGCTGGTAATGGCAAAACCCTGGTGACGGCATATGGCGGTGCATGACACATTGTGGAGAAATAGAGGCCCAGTCAGGCCAGTGGCAACTGGGGACATCATATGAGGAAGAAAAGCTCAGGGTGAGGTGTCACACGTGTAATGGAGAAGACTTACTGACCACAGTGAGAGTCGTAAGACACTCACTGACCAGCTGCATGTCATTGTTGTCAACTAATCTTTAGCCTGTAGGAAATGGAAAAGCAGTTAACCACTGCTGTTAATGAACCCTAGCTTTAGAAAAAGAACAGAATGCCACAGTCTGCCAGTTGTCCCAGGGAGCTCATCATACCAATACCTTCCCTACGCAAACCTCTCCATGTCATGCAGACAAGTCCTCCATGCTGCACGAGGCCCTGACTCAGCCTCATAAAAACTCCTTCCAACCCCTGTTTGCAGACAGCGAATGGCCTCGCTTTGCTGCTGTGCTCACAGTGGTCCTCACAGCGTACCTCCCCTAAACAAATCTTTACATTCATACCTGTCTCGGTTGACTCTTCCACAGCCCAACAATCAGCCTCACCTAGTCGTACGCACGGCAGTTATTATCTCTGCTTGTTTGTATGTTTGAAAATTTTCACAAAGAAAGTAAAAGTCATGGAGGAACGTATCAAAGTTTTCCAGCAGAACTGGCTGTCAGCAGCTTGCTGGGAACACTGGGGCAATGAGAAAAGGAAAAAAGATGATCCTGGGAGGTTGAGGGAAGTAACAGAGTCCTGGAGAAAGCCCACTGTCCTCTCCTGTGGCAAGGGTGCTGGCGATCTCTTAACATCCTGCTCCTTCCTTCCTTAGTAGCAGAAGTTTGGGAAATGTGCTCAGCCAACAAACAATGTTATCTAGTATCTCCCCTGGCTGAGAGTGACCATGTCACTAAACTTCGCCCAATTGTAAGGCCTCTTCATAAAGAAGGGATAAGCCATTCTTCCTCCTTTCTTCTTTCCTACTGCCTGTTACATTCTTGTGATGGCTGGTGCTCCAGCAGCCGTTTAGGACCAGGAGACACCCTAGAGGATCAAGCCTTGCTCAGCAGAGCAAAAAAGGAGGAGGCAGGGTTTCTGTTAATTGTGGAGTTGTCATATTGAACTTAGTGGTTCAACTCAGGATTCCTCTTACTCAAGAGAATACAGCTCTCAAGTTTTTATACTTCTGTGGGTAAGTCTCTGCTGCCGGCAGCTGAGTGCAGTTTCTAAATGATACAATCCAAAATTAAACTTGGTTTTTCTTGCACCTCAACACATCCCATCTAGCTTTAAGCTCACTTTTCTGTTATGCCTCTTTCGTCTAAAAAAACCTGATGTTCTCCTGTTCTTTTCTTCTTAGCCCTATTGAAAGTTGCTTTGGGACAGTAGGTGCTAAACTGTTTCACACTGAATTGTAGACAACAGGGATGTTTTACTGTATCACTCTCAATCTGCTTTCAAGGGGAATAGGGTTGGTTTTTTTTTTTTTTTGAGTTGGAGTCTTACTCTATTGCCCAGACTGGAGTTCAGTGGCATGCTTCCGGTGACTGCTGCCTCAACCTGCCAGGCTCAGGCAATCTTTCTGCCTCAGCCTTTCAAGTAGCTGGAACTACAGGCATATGCTACCATACCTGGCTTATTTTTTGATTTATTGGAGAGACAAGGTCTCACCAAGTTTCCCAGGCTGTTCTCAAACCCATGAGCTCAGGCAATGCTCTTGCCTCAGCATCCCAAAGTGCTGGAATTATAGACTTGAGCCACCATGCCTGACCTAAGAATAGGGATTGTTAAGTGCACAGAGAGACTTGGGTTGGAGGACTGAGTTACTACCACTACAATGATAGGCTTATATAAGTAAATTTCAAAATTTAGGTTAAACAGACACTTTTCTAGAAAAACATGTTTGACCAAAACCAGGAAAGTAGTTGAATCAGGAGTCACAAATTGATTCCACTCCAAAACAAAAAGAAGCACAGCAAAAACAAAGACAAAACCCTCAACTACCCAATGGCTTAACAGCAAAGTCTGACCACACATTCCAGAGACAGGTAGCTACAATGTTATATAACCCATCTCAGGGACAGAGAAAGAAGGAACTCTCCCCAATACATCTCTTGAGATTAGTCTGTAACTTTGATATCAAAACCCACATAAAGACACTACACAAAAGGAAAGGAACATGCCTAAATCACTCATAAAAGTTCATGAAAAACTTCAGATATTAGCAAAAAAAATCTTGCAATGTATTACAAAATATTACTTCATGACTCAGTTGGATTTATCTCAGGAATGCAAGAATGGTTTAACATTGTTAGCAAAATTCACCCATTGCTAGACTAAGGAAGAAAATATAGACAGGGAGGGAATGGTAGAGTAACTTTTTGGGGGTGCTGTCAAGCCCCAGGAGGTATCATGACAGGTCTTGTGAAGGTTATCTCTGCCTATGGCAGGTGGGTTTTCTGCTTCTACCTTTGGATATTGGGGATGGGGACAAGTATAAACCTTACACCAAGTATCATTTCTATGTGACTGGTTCCAGGGTGTCTCAGGTGGTAGAATTCAGGGTGTATGGTGGGTGTGAGAAGAGCACCCACCTTCACCACAGTGACCATGCCCTCGTTGGTGACAGGATCTGTGCGGACACTGAAGTGCCCAGAGGGGTCCCCGCTGATGATGCGGTACACGGCATTCCAGTTTGGCGAGTGGGGCTGATCTCGGTCCATCACGGTGAGGTTTGCAACCACGGTCTCCACCCGGTTTTCAGGGACCTCCCCTGCAAACTGCAACGTGTAAGAAAGGAGATTGTTACAAGCCCATGTCAAGTGTAAGATATGCATAGAAAGGTCAAGTATAAGGTATGCACAGAAAGGGGTGTATATCACCTATACAACTCAGTGAATTTGCACAAACCAAACACACCATGTGACCTGCATCCAGATCAGGAAGCAGAGAAGACAGGCTGCTCGGGCGTGCTGGCATGGGCACCTGGCAACAGCCTTGCGGGTCCAATGCAGTAGAAGCCACCTGCCTTGGCTGGGCATCCACAGCAGAGCACCACTGATGGGGCAGTTTCAATAACAGACACTTATTTTCATTCCTAGCTCCCGTCCCAGGCTCCTGCCAGGTCCCAAAGTTTCCATCTGTACTGGCTGAGGGGTGGGCCAAAGACCTGGCCATGGCTCAATCTCTAGAGTGTAAATGTCTCCTTACATGGAAGAAGACGTGGTTAAGGATTCTGAGATGGGGAATATTCCGGATCGTCTGGTGGGCCCTGAATGCCACTCACACATCCTTATGAGGGAGAGTCAGGAAGATGCCAAAGACAAGTGAAGAGAATAGCCACACTTGGGGAAGAAGTCACATGAAGGCCACGTGAGGAGATAGAACTGATGTGACCACTGCCCAGGACGCCGGAGCAGCCAGTGGAGCGGGGGAGGCAGGGAGGATTCTCCCCTACAGCCTTCAGCGGGCACAGATCTGGCTGGATTTCAGACCTCCAGAACTGTAGGGGACAGAGTCCTGCTGGTTTAAGCCCCTGAGTCTGTGGCCAGGAGCTCCCTGGTCTGCCTGGGTCCTGCAGTTGCGGGTGGGAGAGGGAATGGACCCTGCCAAGGCTGCGGTCAGGTGGGATCCTGGGCACCTGGCCTCAGTCAGAAGACCACAGCAGGGGGATATTCGGAGAGGACAAGTTCCAGGAGAGCCAGGGGCTGGGTGGGAGGGGGTGTCGCCGGCTTGGGGTCCCTGGGCTGGGACAGAGCTGTGGGTGCTGATGTGACGGCTCCTCCTGGTGGCCTGCAGGAGAGGAGGGTGCAGGGTCCTGCTACACACTTCCTGCTGGGATGGCCTCCAGGTGGAGGTGGTGGTGGGTGTGCCTGGGTGGGGGAACTTTGCAGGCCGGGGGGCAGGAAGTCACCCCTCCCCCATCAGCGGGAGCAAGGCGGCAGGTGGCCATGTGCTGTGGCCAGCGGGGGACTCTGACCAACAAGCTCCCCACCCTGGATCTAAGTTCACTGGACGTGCTGTGTGGGACCCCGGCACCCTCTGGAGCACCCCAAACATGGAGACAACACTCCGGCCAGGCCCCCCGGAGCACACAACTTAGTGCCTTTGCGTGCCAGGCCAGGGCCACACCCTCCACTGGGGACACCATCAAGCCCCTAAAGCAGCCTGCCTAGATTTCGGGGTCCTTCCTCTTCCTCACCAGAAGCTGGGAGGACCCACCTGTTGTCCCTCCCTAGGGGCCCTCTGAGCTCCCGAGCCTTGGGGATTCTGAGGGAGGGGCAGCCAGGACCACCCACCTCTGGTCCTGGACAAGATCACCCCACATTCCCTTAGGGGCTGGTGGGATGATGGACACTGGTCAGCTTGGTCAAGTGCAGGGCTGGCAAACCACAAGGCCAAGTTTGCCGCAGCCTAAGTGTAAATGAGGTTCTTCTGGCCACAGCCATGCCCACCATCCACTCCCTGTCTGTGCCACCTTCCTGTTGCAATGATGGAGAGGAGTCGTCAAGACAGTCTGACTAGCACTGTCTGGCCCGCCACAGACTCCCATGGCCCCACCTCCAGAACTGGTCCAGAAATGGGCATGTGACCCACGCCAGTCAATCAGACCTGTTCCAGTGCCCCTGCCTGTGGCCCAGACAGTGTAAGCACTGAGTCTGAAGAACTGGGATGTGGTAGGGGCAGCCACATGCAGCCTGAGAGCAAAGTCAGACCAGAGGAGTCACGGCCGAGGGGAAGGTTGTCGTGACACTGTTGGAGCCTGGATCCAGCCATGCCTGAAGTTAGCTATTTTGGTTTTCCAGCTCTTGTGAGATGAGGCATTCTCTTCTTGTTCAAGTTGCCAAGGTCAATGTAGTTGACATCAGTTAGGCTTCCTGGGTCCCCAGCACCTTCTGATTTCCCTTCCTCATTTTCCAGAAACATGCTTTCCCAGCCTCCTCCACAGCTGCAACCAGGTCAGGTGACCAGGACCTGCTGGTAGAACGCTGCTGTGACTCAGAGAGAGGCAGAGAGGGACTGATTCTGGCGAGACGCACATGCCTCGAGTTGGGCGTTGGCAGGGGTAGAAGGTGGGGCACTGTGTGTCCAGCATCTGTGGGGCCACAGTCTGTGCCAGGTGTTGGAGACCCGAGGGCATTCCTGGGAGCAGCCCCTCGGATTTCATGGGTTGCTCATTCCCTCCGGTGGCCTCCCTCCCCACTCATAGGCCGGCGGGTTCTGGTGGTCTCTGTGAGGGCCTGCCTGGTGCCTCCCGCCCACCCTGCTCCCACCCTGAGCAGTCTCCCATTGCGGGGGAGGGGTATGTGCTCTGTATCCAACCCTCTCAGACTCTTGGGTGAAGTCTACACGGAGTCTATCTTAATTCATGCAGGTTTAATAAAGGTTCACTAGGAAGGGCCTTAGCTGGCAAATCTGGTTGAGGATTTTTGTATTAACCTTCCCCAGCCATGATGACTTTTTAATTTAATTTTTCAGATTTTCAGACACAGAGAAAGCCTCCTAGGCCCCAGGGGATGCAGAGACCGGTGTTTGGGAGAGGATGAACTTTAAGCACATGGAATGGAGTTTCTTGCTTAGACCGCAATCTGGGATTCAAATGCGCCCACCCTGAGAGGTGGGAGGATCTGCCTTCCTGCCAGGGCCTTCCAGCACTTTCTCAGCTCCGGGCAGATGCGGCTCCCAGGGGAAGGTTGCGCGAGCACAGAGGAGGCATTGGATGAGAGCAGGGGTGCAAAGCAGTGTTCAGTGGTGGTGGTGGGGAGCCTGCCAGCCATCCTCCCCCTACCCAGCAGGTGGTCAGCGTGGAGAGTAGCCGGCCAGGTCCACATGATGCCCAGTGAGACTCGTGGGCCTCCAAGACACCTGCATCAAGGTCCTGGGGTCCCAACCTCGGGAGGAGAAGACCAGCATTTGCCGTGGCCAGGCCCTTTCTGTGTGTCTCCACACCTGGGAGTCCAGTGTTACCATGGCTCCCAGGCTTCCATTCCACAGCCAAAGTGGGAAGCAGAGAGGGTGAGTGACCCATCCACGTCACACAGCAGTACATGATGGCCTCGGGCTTGTGCCCACATGTACCCGAGGGGTGTCTGAGAACATGGAGTCTTAGGTGATGGTGAGGGCCAGGCCCAGCAAGGGGAAGGGACCTGTCCATGGCCACACAGCAGGTGTAGGAGAGAAGCGAAGGCGGGGCCCTGCCGGGTCCCTCCCCATGCCTTGTCAGCACCCCACAGTCTGCCATGGGGTCCCTTCCCGTGTTCTGAGCACCACAGCCCCCACAAACGAGACAGACAGCTCACGGGTCCCCCGAGGCCTGCTCTGCACGAGGAGTGGCCCTGGTGTTAATCTTTGTGTCCCAAATGTCCCATGCCAGTCGGAGGCTCTGCTGACAGCTCCCATGGCTCACCATGGGCGGAGCTGTGGCTCTGCTGCCTGCACTCCCAGATGGGCTGCCGTTGCCCCCGGGTCAGACTGCAGGACGCCAGCTTGGGGGAGGCTGGGTGTGGCCACTCAGGTGTCTTCAGATAGAGAGGAGCTGCATTTTCCGGAGAGAAAACGCAAACACTGGACATCAGGCAGGAGTGGGGAGGAGCCTGAGGCCCTTGCCAGGAGACCACCCTGTCCCGGAAGGGGGTTCCCTGGGCTCAGGACAGCGAGAGCCCAGGAGAGACGGGGCAGCAGCATTTTGGGGCTTGCTTCAAGTCAGGCCCCTCCATATCATGTCAGTCTACCCTCCATATCTGGGATAGACTGTTGTTCCTGTTTTGCAGGTGAGAAAACTGAGGCTCTAGGCAGTGACCTGAATGTGGGTGATGGGGGTCAGAGGCTGTGCTGGCTGCACCTGGGGTGGCTGGTGGACAGGGGGCAACTCCTGGCCCCACACTGCGCTGTCTCAAGAGGTTACCTTCATGACTTTATCAGGAATAGGGAATTATACATCCTAAATGAATAAGGATTGCTCATGGGAGAAAGACCAAAATCCACAGAAATAAAATATGTAAATTAAGCTCTGAAAGGCAGGACCATGGCTTTCTGGTTTCACCATCGCTGTCCTGAGCCATGTGTGGGGTGCCCAGGGATGCCCAGTGTGTAGGGTGCTCAGGGATGCCTGGTGTGTGGGGAGCTCAGGGATGCTTGTTGAGACAAGCCAATAAAGGTATGAATACACAGACAGATATGTGGACGGGCCTGGGTGTGGCGTGCGGTTCTGAGCCTTTCCTTTCTGTCTGACGCTAATAGCGTGTGTGTCTCCCTGTCTCCCTGACATAGGGATGAAGAGCCAATGTCATGCTTGGATGTCTATGATGCTAGAGTCTTCCTGCCACAAACCTTCCCGAGAGGATACCGCTGGGCCACTGTCCCACAGATTAAATCGGGGGTTGGCAGATGACGCCTGTGGTTCAAATCTGTCCTTGGTTTGTTTTTGTGAATAAAGTTGTATTGGGACGTGGCCACACCTACTTGCTTCCGTACCATCTGTGACAGCAATGGCAGGTGCAGAGTTGCCACGGAGACTGCATGGCACCCACCGTGGGAAGCAGGTGCCGTCCCGCCCGTTACAGAGAAGGTCTGTCCACCTGGGATTCAATGATCGGTCCTCTGGGTGCAAATCCCAGGAATGTGGGAGTCACACACTAACTTCTGAATGGACTACTTGCCTGCACCTGGGATGGGCTCAGGAGGGGGTCTGCTGGTGGTGGCCGCAGGCCCGGAGCAGTCCTACACAGCTGACATCTCCAGCATTCCTGCAGCTGGGGGTCTCCATGGCCAGAGGGCAGGGTGGGATTGAGTTTCCTGGACAGAGCCCTCTGTGTCTTGATGCCACTGTGCATGGTGGCTTTGTGTCTCCTGCCTCTCCCATGCTGACCCCCCATGTGACTGCCCTGCTCTGAGGTGGCCATTGGCAAATGCAGCCACCATGCCTACAGCCTTTAGTGGTGTCTGGACTCCAAAAGTTGAGCACATCACTGCTGTAACTTCCCAAAGGCTCCAGCCCGCAGGCAGGAGCCCACACGGGAACTCCATCCTGGTGCCTGAGTCCAGACTCCGTTTCCCTCCTTCCCTCCTGTCTTGTCTTCTTGGGGCTGGGCTGGGGATGGGGACTCAACATCCTGTACCAGTGGGCCATGCAACGGCGAGCCTCACCTCCACCTGAGAGCTGTGTCCCAATGCTGCCTGGCTTTGTCTTAGTCCTCCCAGCTGCTCCTCCAGGCCTGAGCCCGGTGAGGATGAGGGCGTGTAACCCAGAGGGAGGAGCTGCCTTGCTTGGTCCTTTTGTCTAGCTGGAAGCTTAGGGGCCACTCATGTCCACTAGCATAGCTGTGGCCCTGGGAGTGACCACCAGCCAGGGCACTGTCTGTGCCCCTGTCTAGGGACGTATCGCTGTGGTTCCTCTGTTCAACCCTTATTTCTGTTGGCCACTGTACAGCACAGCTGCTCCATCAGCTGTTTTAGAAACATGGTCTTGCTCCATGACATAGGCTGGAGTACAGTGGTGTGATCATAGCTCAGTGCAGCCCCAGAGCTCAGGGCATAAGAGGTCCTCCTGCCTCAGCCTCCCGAAGTGCTGAGATTACAGATGTGAGTCACCACTCCTGCTTTTTAATTTTTGAAACTGAGTTTTCTCCAAACAATCATGCTTTCTGTTAGATTCTGAGTTCAGAAATCAGAACTGTGGGAACTGTGTCTCTGATGGCCAGAAGGAACGTAAAGGCTGTGTTTCTTCTCTTCTTCCTCCCCCTTTTACAGATGTGGAGACCTTGGTAGCCTTGGAGGCCGGGGTGGGGGCAGGCCTGGCCTGTCTGAGCCTCCAATCCTCATGTCCCGCCAGCTGTTGCGAGAGTAACCAGTTCAAGAGAAGGCGATAACCATCACACCAGCTAGAAAAGGATCTAGCCGTTTCGCTAAAAAACGCGTGAAGCCCCTTTCCCCAGCTTTTTGGTCCACAGCCGTTGCTGGCTCCTCCCTTTCCAGAGAGGACTCAGCAGTTGACCCGTCTTCCTGCCACGGACGGCCCGCAGTGTCAGCAGCTTGTCAGCCAGTGTGAAGTCGCTGTCACTCCCTTCATCAATGACACAAGGCACAGAGGTTGTGTTGTTGCTGGGTTACCAGTTGCGGTCTCTCTGTGACCAGGTTGGCTGCCAGGGCCTGATATCTGAGAATGTGTCCAGTCCTTACCCTCCACATCAGATAAGAACAGAGGAGGAAACTGAGGCATAGAAGGCTCCAGAATTTGTCCTGGGTGAGTGGCTGTGGTGGAGCCAGGTTTGAAGCTGGGCGTCTGGTCCCAGTACCCCTGACTTCTACACCCCACCTCTCCAGGGCAACTTGGCTGGGCGGGGTCCAGGGAGCCCAAGGAGAGTGGACAGAGGGCTATCAGTGCAAGCTGGGGACACACAATCCTGACCCCAGCCCGAGGGACTTCAAGTTCCTGTGTGTCCCTGGCCTGGAACCCCCTCCCAGACTGCAAAAGCCCTGTGCCCCTAGGGCCTGGGCCCATGCGTCCCTGCTCTGGGGTGGGCCAAGACTCAGGCTTCCAAGAGTGCCCTTGCTGCAGCCATCCTGGAAGGTGGGCACTGGCTTGGTGGGAGGACAGGGAGGGCATGCTGGAGGGCGTGGGGGTTCTTGGCCCTGATGGCCGCCACCTCTGTGCTTGGCAAAGCTAGCTCCAGTGAATTATTTATGGCGAGACCCGCATTGTGCACCAGGCATAATTAGGGGCACCAAGGCCATTCCAGTTTTAAGATGCCGGATTTGGATTCTCAGGAATCCATGCTGAATCATAATCTCACCTTTCTCCCAGGCTCGCGTGTGTCACTGAAAGGCCATTCACGGACTTGGGGACAGTGAGCTCACTTTGGGCTTGAGGGGCTGCCCTAGGCCAGCCCAGCCAGTCCATGGGAAGGTATCAAGGATAGCCCATCTGACCCTCGAAGCTGAGGCTGTCTCTGTCGGCCAGGAAGGTCACTCCCAAGGTCACTCACTGCATGCATTGTCTCTGGGCTTCCTGGGGCAGTTGCTTCAAGGAGAAACCCCCAAACTTGGGGACCCTGACCCCAGGGCTTCTAAATTCAGTTGGCCCCTCCCTGCCTCTGGCAGGACCATTTTTGACCCCTCTGAGTGAGTGACCTGCACGCAAACGGCAACTAGGATCCTAGTGACCGTAGGCTGGGTGCCACCGGCCAGGCACATCCCAAACACCTGGCATCCTCTGGCCCTGCCTTCAGAGAGTCCTGGGGGAGCCACCATGTTATCGCCACTTAAAAAGCATTTAGCCTGATTTTATCCATGCTTGCTTTGGGATGGACAAGAGATCATCCAGTGAAACATGCAGTAAAAACAGAACATGTCTTCTCACAACTTCCACAGCAGCAGCTATGTCCTGAATCATGTCAGCCTTCCTCTTCACTTAACAGGTGTGGGGACAGACTCAGAAGGTGCTGGCAGCCTTGCTGCAAGCCTCTCCCTACTAAAGTCTGAGCTGGGCAGGATCCCAGGTATGTTAAAGCTGGAACCTTGTCTGCTCAGTCCCCCGGCTCGATACCCCTGGGTGGGGATCCAGATACCCCCCTGGTATTTTTAGGGCAGACTTCTATCATTCAAGGTTTACACTTTTACATAGATCGCATGTTTCTCCCAACAGCAACCTGAGATGTATTCCACTGACATATAAAGAGGGAACAGATAGGACGCTCAGAGAGATCCAGCCATCAGCCCTGGGTCACACAGCTGAGTGGGACCAAGCGGGGCCAGTCCTCAGGGCTCTGGACTCCAGGAGCCCCTCCCTGTGGGCGTGTGCGGGGTGGAGGCTGGGTTGGAGGAAGACCGACGCTGCTGGGTCTCTGAGGCTGGGTCTCTGAGGCCAGACTGGCCATCTGGGACACATTCCAAGGACTTTGCGCCAGGACCCAAAGAGGAAGCAGCAGGAGGCTTTGAGACAGGGTCTGAGGCTGTGTCCTCTAGTGCCACCAGCTCTGGGCCAGCAGGCCCTGTGCCCACATGGAGGGCCTCTCGGCCCTGGTGGGTAGTGCAGTGCACTCAGGCCGGCAGAAGGAGAGTCACTTTTAATTAATGGTCAAGCCTAGACATGGGGTCACAAAACTCCCACGTTGCCAGCTTCTGCTGGTTGCTCTTGATTAGGCTGAGTGGAACTAGCCCAGTGGGGACGGGGCAGGGGCAGGGGCAGTCAGTGGGGCCGGGGGCAGGGTTGGCCCCGCTGGCTTCCTCCTCCTGCTGTGAAGGGTGGATGGTGTTTGGGACCCTGCCTGTCACCTGTCGCCAGGCCACACACCAAAGGCCATTCTGACCCCTTGTATTTACAAATACCCCTCTCCCCATGACCCTGTGACACATTCACCTGGAAAGCCACCTGGGTATGGGTGGTGCATCTTCCCTGCCTGACTCATCTGCCCAGCGCCTTCTTGACCTGCATAGGCCGGGAGGTGCCATGGGTACCACTGAGAAGTACTTAGACGTTGTCTTATTCTTCAAAAGACACCCTCGCTCTGTCCTGCACTCCATGATCCAGGGCCTAGAACCTGTCCAACCTGTCCAAGGTCCCCTGGGACCGGTCTGAGGGCCTCTGGGACTGAGGAGGGACAGTGACCTGTCTCTGGAAGCCCACAAAGGGTTGACTGTCTCAGTCTGTGTCTGAGAGCAGCCTGGAATGAGCTTGGGCTGGAATGCAGTGGCAGGACCCCAATGATCATGGCTCACAGCAGCCTTGACCTGCTGTGCTCAGGCTATCTTTCCTCCTCAGCTGCCCAAGTAGGAGGGACTGTAGGCTGCCCCACCATACCCGACTAATTTAAAAACAATTTTTTTTTTGTAGTGACAAGGCCTTGCTATGTTGCCCAGATTGGTCTCAAACTCCTGGGCTCAAGCAATCCTCCCACCTCGGCCTCCTAAAGTGCTGGGATTACAGATGTGAGCTGCTGTGCCTGGACTTTTTCCCCCCTAGTATGATAAGTCTTTATTTGAAAAGGCAAATGCAGTGAGAGAAGTCAGGACTGTCATGGCAGAAGCAGGAAGACAACTAGGAGCTCTGACTGTGAGATCTGCAAGTGTCATGCAAAGTCACCTTAAGGAAGAGAAAATGCTGATGTGAGTGGACGATGTGCTGGAAGTCTGTGGATGAAAGTTGTCCATCCAAGCCGACTGCGGGAAAGGTGTGGGCTCTTCTCTGGTCGCTGGATGCACATGGCGACAAGGCTGAACCGCCATGTGTTAGGTGGAGCGGGGCGTTGGTCACAAGCTAGCCAGCCATTCACCCTGTATAGCCCCGTTCATGTGACGTCTGGAACAGACCATGCTTCCTGCGGTCGTGCACTGAGGATGGGCTTGAGGCACTGCTGGCTGCTGGGAATGGTCTACACCTCGACGAGGTTATAGGGTGAGATGCAGAAGTCAGGGAGCAGCCCATGCAATCTGCTTGACGCCACCTGAGTCTCACCCTCACCACAGATGAACAGAGCCCCTCCCCTTCCACAGCAGGGCTGACAGCTTCTCTCCTGAGTCCTGGTCTTGGAGTTGAGGAATGCCTCCTTGAGATTCTGGTAAATTAGACTTTAGTTGACTCTTGGACATAATAGATGGACATTGCCCGCTTGTGGGCAGAGGGTGGACCTGTGTTGGGCCCTCTGGCTCTTTGTCCATCACCCCTGCCCGCCTGAGTCAGCACAGCTTTCTCCAGAGCACCTCGGTACCAGTAAGGCAGCACAAATCCCATTTTTGGCTGGGGAGACTGAGGCTTGTACCAGGACTGGGAGGCTGATTGGGGCTCTGAGCATCTCATTCCAGCCCCTGGGGGCTCCTAGCAATCCTGCCTCCCGTGAGACTGCCTCAGCACCTGATGGTGAGGTGACCGTTGGTGGTGAGGGGGCTGCCTCGTCCCCACTGCTGGCCTCAGCCTGGCTTCCCTCTGCTCTGGTTTCTGTGGTGACCACAGGGTCCTGAGGCTGCTTGGTGGAGGACTTGGGGTTCCTTGGAGTCAGGAGAGTGGATGCTGCTGCCATACCCCACAACCAGAACAGAGTAGGCTGGTGTGGGGCGAGGGTGTCCTAAAGCCTAGCACCTCCTCCGGGCCATCTGAGGCCCTGGTGCAGTGGGTAGTTCTGAGCCAGTGGAGCTGCTCCGGGCCAGCAGGCGTGACACCTGACACCCGGCCTGGGGTGGGTTTCTGCCTGGATTTGGTACCTGCTTGGCTTCTTACTATGGGTGACCTCAGGCAAGCTCGACTCTGGGATGGGGAGTGCCCAGTGGGAGTGCTGAGGTAAGGGGTGAGCTAGCCCTAGGATGTCCCAGCGGGGCTTGGGGCCAGCTATCCTCAGCCACAGCTGTGTGACCCTGTCGTGGTCACAGAAGGTGGCACAGGACGAGTCTCTGTTGTGCAAACCCTCTGGGAGCCTCCCTGGGAGCTGGAGAAGAAAGAGAGCTGCGTCTGCCCAGCCAGTTGTGGGCGAGGCTGGAAGAGGCCCTGGGGCCCAGGCACAAGGATTCTCCTGGGCACGAGATCCTGGCCCTGTGTGCACACTTTCTGAGACCTGTCCCTGAGCCGGCTCTGCCCACTGGCTGGAGGGGAGCATGTAGAAGTGAAGGGGGCTTCCAAACTATTGAGGCTGGGGCTTGGCCTTGTGAAACCCTTCCGGGCTCCTGGTCACCCAGGGGCTCTGCTGTCCATGGGCTCACTGCCCGGAGTTTGCAGAGAACGCCCAGAGCCCCCCAAGCCATCTGCGGGGCAATCTCTCCCTCTACATGGTGACCTGCCACCTGCCCAGGAGATGGCGCTGTGCGTCCATGCTACTGCCTCCACCTGGACCAGTCAGACCCAGAGCCAGGGGTACAGGCACGAGGGTGCAGCTGTGGGTTTGTGGGTTTCCGGGGGTAGGGTGTGTGTGTCACTGGGGGGGCGCATGCAAGATGCAGGGGATAGGGTGGGGGTGGGAGGGTGTCTGTGGCTCTGGCCTTGAGTGGTCTTCACTGCCCGCCCCCTGGAGGACTGCCCTATGAAAGAAGGGTCTCCCTCTGTCCCCTCCTCCTCTTTTTTTTTTTTTGAGTTGGAGTCTCACTCTGTCACCCAGACTGGAGTGCAGTGGCCACTCCCGGCCACCGCAGCCTTGACCTGCTGGGCTCCGGCGATCCTTCTGCCTCAGCCTTCCGAGTAGCTGGAATTACAGGCGCGCGCTACCACGCCCGGCTGATTTTTGATTTATTGTAGAGATGAGGTCTCGCCACGTTGCCCAGGTGTGTCTTGAACCCGCGGGCTCAGGCAATCCACTCACCTCAGCCTCCCAAGGCACGGGATTACAGGCTGAGCCACCGAACCCGGCTCCCTCCTCCTCTTGATCCCTCCTGGCAGAGCCTCCTGGGGTCCCATCCCAGCAGCACCCCTCCCCTGCAGGCTGTGTGTCTCTGGGCAAGGGACTTGACCTCCGGAGCCCAGTGTCCTCTTCCCTTGCTGGTCTCTGCCCCTCGCAGATGGGCTGGAGTCTCCACAGTGCCTGATGGGAGCCCTGTGGAACTGGTGCTGCTGTCACTACTGTCATTGTGACTGACAGTCCTGCATTCACTCAGCCCTAGAGGGGGCCTGTCCAGACAGAGGTGGTGGCATAGTTGCAGGAGCAGGGAAGGCTCTGAGATCCTGGCCCCAGGCAAACGCTACGGGTGCCCTAACTGTCCCTCCCCTCTGCACGTCCAGCCGGCATCTGAGGCCTTTCCGGAGGCCCTGAGGGCTGGGCCGTGGGCCCATCCTGGTAGCTCAGTCTTGTGGGGCCCAAAAAGACAGCTTAGGGACACAATGCCACGTCCCCACAGACCCAGGAGTTATCCTGAAGGGTGTTGGGTGGTGAGCAGGGAGATAGCAGAGGCCAGGACCTCCAGAGCACTGGGTGGCACGGAAGTGGGGTCCTCACATGTCCCCTGGCACCAAGTGACCCTGGGAATTTTGAGGGAAGGACCCCCTGCTGGTGTAACTCTGTTGGAATCCAGAAGGCACAGAGCAGGGTGACCCTGTCACATGACACGATTATGGCCCTGTCTCCAGAATGTCCCTCTGGGAGGGCGGTGCTCGACCCTCTGAATTGTGGTCCCATAGTGGATTTTCAAGTGCATCTGTAGAGTGGATGGGCGGATACCCACCACGAATGCCTGACCTTCAGGTTCCAGGAGCCTGTGTGGGGCTGTCACGACCCCCTTTCTCCTGACAGTGGCCACAGTGGGCCAGCAAGCTCCTCCTGCAGGGATGGACCCACCCCTAGCCAAGGCATCCCTAAGCAGGTACCTCAGCCACACGCAGCCACATACAGCCACCCGCATGTCCCCAGAGTGGCTGTGACATTCGCTGAGGGCACCAGCCAATGCCTCCAGACTTCGAAGAGGGGCCTCTGAGGCACCTACCATCCTCTCTCTCGGCATGTTCCTTCCAGGCGGCCTCCCATCTCTGTCCCCTGTCATCCGCCCGCTGCTCAGGGCCCAGGGACACGGAGCCTGTCAGGCGCCATCAGACAGAGCCGTGGAGAGTGGCGATGTGTAGTCAGTGCATGCCAGCCTGGCCGGGCCACGCATTACTGCGGGTGAGGACTCACCGTGCTGGTGGTGAATTCTGGTGGGTTGTCATTCACGTCTGTCACAGTGATGATGGCTGTGGCTGTGTTCGAGAGACCATAGTTGAGATTTCCTTCCATATCTGTGGCCTGCACGATGACTGCATACTGCTGAACTTTCTGGAAGGGAGAGATGAGTTGGGAAAGAACAGCACTTCAGTGTGGGTTTTAATAACATGGTGGCTATGAAAAGAAATCTGCTCCCCGAATGAACTCAGCCAGAGCGGGGGCGCCTTTGTGCTGGGCTGCCTGTGGGGTCAGCGCCCTCTCTGAGACTTTCAGGCTGACACTGCCTGCTGGAAGAGCTTTCTGCTCCCCTTGCCATGAGAGAGGGCATGGCATGAAGCAGTGTGGTTTTTCCATCTCAGGGGCCCTGCCTTAGACACGTGGCGATCACACTTGGTGCCAAGACAGGAGGAGGACGGGCTGCATCCTGTTTGGAAAACCAGGGAGGGACAGTTTCCAGAGAGAGGGACACTCCCCAGACATGCAACGGAGGGCTTCACCTCCCGAGTGTCTACGCCGTCCAGTTGAACTGCAGGCCAGAACTCTGCCGGGATACCAGGTGAGCCTCTCTCTCCTGCGGGTGCCCAGCCACAAGCTGCTTCCTGCCAAGAGTGTGGCTTGGGAGGAGTGGCTGGTGCCCAGGTGTGGTGTGAGTTTTGAAAGGCAGCTCAAGCTGGATGGAAGGAGCGCGTGTGGGATGCGCTGAGGAGTCTCATGGCCCTTCTCACAACCCTGGCTGGGAGTTCACCAGTGCAGAAATCCCGGAGTTGGCAGAAGTGGCGTATTCATACCCTTGTTCTGATCTGGTCATGCATTTCTGCTGTGGCAGCTGAGGACAGCCTGGTGGGCAGCTCTGCTGGGACCACAGCCTGCCTCTTACCATTAGGGGAGGGAGGACTCTGGGGACCAAAGCAAAAAAGGAGCCTCTGAAATGTCCTTCAAGTGACTAATAATCCCAAGTCTTGCTCTCCTAAGAGGTTAAGGGAAAAGACCAAGTCCCAGTCATGTGATTCAGTGACACATGCCCAAGTTCTATGAACTGGCCCCATAAGGAGCTATAAACAATGGATGGGTCATCGAACTTTTTCTCTTTGCATCCATCTCTCCATCCAGCCATCATCCATCCATCCTCTCATCCATCCATCCATCCACTTTCCTTCCATGAATCCATCTACCTTATTTCCATCCATCCATCCATCCATCCATCCTCAATCCACCCTCCATCCACCCACCCAACCATTCATCATCCACTCATCAACCAGCCATCTATCCATCCATCATCCATCCATTCCTTAATCCACCTACTAACTCATTCATCCACCCATCATCCACCTACCCATTCATCCACCATCCCTCCATCCACTCACCCATCATCCATCCCTCTCTCCATCTCCCCTCCTATCCTTTCATCCCTCCATCTCCCTATCCCTTCCTCCCTCCCTTCAAGACCAGCCAGCCCCAAGCTATCCAGGCAGCTGATGAGAGAGGAATGAATGAACCCAGCCAAGGCTGGAGGCATTCTCCAGCTGAGCTCAGCCAAATTACCAATCTGTGGAATTATAGCTAAATAAATGTAAATAAATAGGGGTTGCTTTAGGTGGCTCAATTGTGGGAGGTTTGTGATGCAGCAGAAGATCTCTGACATATACTCAGAGCCTCAGTATGGTGGGGCTCTGGCTGCTGGCTGTCTCAGTAGCCTCACCTTGAATCCCGCTCCCCACCCGCCAGATGCCCTTTCATCCTGGAATTCTCTCCTGGGTCTCCAGCCAGTCAAGCTCCCATTGCAACCTCCCATTCCAGCCTGCTCTTCATCCACAGCTCATACCATGGTTGTAATTTTACATTTGTTGTGTCCTTGTCTGATGCCAACCTGAGATCTGGGAGGCCACGCTGTCTCACCCACCACCATGTCTCTGGGGTCGAATGTGGTGCCCACACAGAGCAGACACCCAGTGAAAGTGAGCTGAAAGCTGCCAACCACTGTGGTGGCCACAGATACTCTGGTGAATGACTGGCTGCTCCCCAGGGGATTGGGTACCAATAAGGCATCTGGACAGTCTGAGGACAGCTGCAAGTGACCAAGGGGGCCTTGAGAGAGTCCCACAATCCAACTCACAGGTCAGCAAGATATGGCCCATGGGCTGAGTCTGCCTGCTGCTGTCTTGCCTTGTGAATACAGTTTTGCTGGCACACAGCTGCGCTCATTCATTTACTCACAGTCTGTGGCAGGTTTCACACCACTGCACCAGAGTACAGTAGTAATAGAAACTGTGTGACCCCCAAAGCCTAAAATACTAACCATCTGGCCCTTCACAGAAGATGTCTGTCCACCTTGGGCTCCAACTGCAGCCAGGACAGGCCTGACAGTGAGGCCACATGCATCTCAGGGAGGGAGGCTGGGAAATCAGCAAAGGCTTCCAGGAAGAGGCAGTCATGCTGCCTGAGGGTGACAGGATAAACTGAGAGCAGAGCTAGGAGTTGGGGAACATAACTGGGTCTTGTGGCAGTCAGACTCGGGCCCTGGACTGGGGGGCTGCTCTGGGGGCTCCCACATGGTCTCACCCAGACCAGGGTGACAGTGGCCAATGGCCACTTGCAGGGGCCAGGGCTCACCGAGGCTGGGGCACTGACTCCTGGGCCCCTAGCCCCCATGCACTGTGTCCCACGGCCCTGGGGATTGTCCCAAGAGACCTTCCCAGTGAGGCAGGTGCCAGGAGCCCCTCGGAGGAGCAGGAAGCAGCTCCAGTCCCTGCATGCATGGCTGCTTCAAGGAGCTCATGGCCTGGGAAAGAAGTCAGGAGTGCTGCAGTCAACTCCTGCGAGTTGTGGAGGAGCTGGGCTGAACTGGAGGTGTCTGGAGGACTGAGTCTTGTCCAGGCTTCTGTCCCCGGTCTTCAGTCCAATGCCTGGCACATAGTCGGTACTCAATCAATGTTCACTGAGAGAACTAAGTGAATGGCTCATGTCTAACACAGCCGGTTCAACCTGGCTCCTTAGGCAGGGGGTGTGAGGGGGCTGCAAGGCTCCAAGGTACAGTGGCTGGGCCTGCAGGTCTCAGGGCTGCCAGTAGCCTGGACCACACTGGACTCAGTGTCCCTCTCTGTAAAATGGGGTGGGACCGCACAGCTGTGGCACCAATCACTGAAATAGTGGCAGGAATGTGTGGCCCACACCGGGATTTCACTGTTTCTTTTCCATTGATCTTCTCCCCTCCCTCACCTGCCCCAACTGCTAGCCCCCAGTGACACCCTCTTCTGTACTGTGTACGCTGCCTGCCCTGCACTACTATGCCTGTGGTTCATGCTGGCCCTCCCTGCTCCTCTTCCTGGTGAGCTCTGCTCTTCCTCTGAGAACCAGTTCCCTTCATGCCTCCAGAATTGGTCATATCTCCCTCATCAACTCTGC
This sequence comes from Cephalopachus bancanus, assembly GCA_027257055.1. Lineage (NCBI taxonomy): Eukaryota > Metazoa > Chordata > Mammalia > Primates > Tarsiidae > Cephalopachus > Cephalopachus bancanus. Next base: position 4,868,506 of record JAPVLO010000007.1, read on the forward strand.
AGGTGCAGCGGGACCCGGACAGCCACAGCCCTGCCTGCGTCCACTGCGGGAAGACTAAGAGTATCTAGAGGGCTGAGTCTTGTGCAGACTTGTGTCCCCGGTCCCCAGTCCAATGCCTGGCACACAGTAGGTACTTAACCAATGTTCACTGAGAGAACTAAGTGAATGGCTCATGTCTAACACACCTGCCATGATGACTAAAACTTGAAACCAAGGAGACACGAACAAATAATAGAAATAGTTTACATTTTCTTGCATGCTACATTATATTTTGAAAGTTTTCTCATAATAGGTCAATCCTTATCTCCCTTCCTTCTTTCTCTCTCCTTCTCACATCTGCCCACCCACACATCCATCCATTCATCCATCATCAATCCATCCACCCGTCTACCATCCATCCATCATTCGTCCATTCATACTCCATTCATCCATCCATAACCACTCATCCTCCTATCCACCAACCCACTATCTATCCATCCATCCATCATCCATCCATCCATTCAACACCCATCCATCTTTCTTGCATCCTTCATCCATCCATTAATCCATCATACATCTATAATCCATCCATTAACCCATCATTCATCTGTCATTCATCCATCCACTCTCCATTCATCTACCTTCCATCCATCCACCTTCCATCCATCCATCGATTATCCAACAATCCATCTATCCATCCACCTTCCTTCCATCTAGTCATCCATCATCCATCCATCCATCATCCATCCATTTATCCATCTACCTTCCTTCCACCCATCCATCCATCCTCCACCCGTCCCTGCACCTAGCTATCCACCATCCATCCATCAATCCATCATCCATCCATCCATTCATCTACCTTCCATCCATCCATCCATCATCCATCCATCCATCCTTCCACCCATCCATCCATCTATCCTTCATCCTTCCCTGTACACATCTATCCATCATCCATCGATCCATCTACCTTCCATCCATTCATCACCCATCCATCTGTCCATCTCTGTACCCATCTATCCATCATCCATCCATCAACCCACCATCCATCTATCCATCATCCATTCATCCATCCATCCACACACCATCCATCCATCCACCTTCCTTCTATCCATCCTCCATCCACCCATCATCCATCCTTCAACAGAGACCCCTCCTATGTCAGATGGATCACAATCACCCACTGAGGTAGCTGAGGTCCTTCCAGCCTTTCATGAGACAAGGAAGCTCAGAGAGGTGACAGAGGCTCCCCACAGAGGGGTGAGGGAAGTTGGTTCTCAAAGGAAGAGCAGTGCTTGCCAGAGAAAGGAGTGAAGAGGGGCAGCACAGGCCACAGGCACAGCAGGCAGGACAGGGGGTATGGGGCACATGGTGCAGAATGGGGTATCATTTGCAATTGGGGTGGGTGAGGGAGGGGAGAAAGCAAACAGGAGAGGAACAGTGAAACCCAGTGTGGGTCATGCATTCCTGTCCACTGTTTTGGTGCCTGGTATCATTGCTGTGTGGTCAGCAGAGCACATGGTCCTGCCCCACTTCACAGGGGAAGACCTGAGTCCAGTGAGGACCAGGTAGTCACATGACCTCCCCAGTATGACACTGGGGAGGTCTGGGGCAGAGCGAGGTGACTGGCTGGGGCAGAGTGAGGTGACTGGCTGGAGGGTTCCTGACATCGCGTCTGTGCCTCAGGCCTTTGTCATGGATGCAACGCAAATGGTACCAAGGTTGTCCACGGTGACGTTAGCCAGGATGCCACGTGTGTCTCCTGGATGTGGGTTGGACATTACACGAAAAGCGTGATGGACGCCACCCTGGACTGGCTTCGCCTGGCACTGCACAGTCAGGACCAATGTGTGTCCAGGTGTCTGCCAGGCCTGTCGTCTTGGAGTTCATGGCATTGTCCCCAGCAGGTGTCCCTTCCCTGAGGTCTGAGCCTTGAGATCCCAAAAGAAAGAAAACGCCCCTGCCTGTCTACCAACACAGAGATCAAGCAGCCCACCCCCGGCAGTGTCCCTCCTTGGCTGTACTCTGTCACCGGGATCCCTTGCTCCCAGCAGCAGGATGGAAGGGCCCGACTGCAGTGGGAACCACTGGGTTGCAGTCACGGCTCTGCCGCCTGCCAGGACACAGCAGAGACTGCCGATGCAAATGCACACCAGGCACGCACCACCTCAGCGAGGGGCACAGGATTCCTACTGTGAAGCCTGCTTCACCTGCGCCAGCCAAGCTTAGGTGGCCCCATGGGAGCTGCTTGTCATGAATAGGGGCTGCAGCACTGCATCCTCCCTGCCCAAGGAGGCAGAATCAAGCTCCTGACCTGGCAGTGGGCAGCCTGGCACTGGAAACTTCCATCTCTTACCCCTGCTTCTCTCGTTCTTTACAAGTCTGATTTTCTTCTCCCACACAGGATAGATTTGCAGATCTCAGCTGCACCTCTCTGGGGCCCACACCACCATCAGAGGGGCCTCCTGCTGCCTATCCTCCTACCACTCCTGCCCTTTAGTTAGCGGCTCTCAGGCTGCACAGCATTCACGCCTTCATATGGCTGTGTCTGCCTCTCCCGACCAGGCAGTATGGCCCTGCCAGGAGGACCAAAATGGTGAACAAGAGCCCTGAGCAAGCTTGCTACAAGGGAAGGGTCTGACCAGAGACCAGAGGGACGAGACCAGGAACCCCCAGAGAGACCATGTCCTGTCAGCTAACCACGGCACGCCATCATTCCCCAAATTGGTATTTCTTAAGTCACCGAATCCAGCTTGTACACGGAAACTGCCGGGGCAACTCTGCTCAGAACACATTGGTAAGAAACGCACCATTTTAGAAACACAGAGACAGGAGTGTGTGCATCATGTGTGTGCTTGTGTACACACACATGCGTGTATACCTATGTATGGATATGTGGATATGCACGTGTGCATGCATGCGTTTCTGTATGTGCACACGCACATGTGTGTGCATGCATGTGTTGCGTATGTCTGTGCCGCCAACTGCCACTAGAGGGCAGGCGGGACTTGATTTTGGGAGGCAGGCTGGGGTCTTTCCTGGCCAGGTGGGGCAGGAAGCTATTCTGTGAGAAGGAAGAAATGTCCACAGGGACCCCCCCAGAAGGAGCCAGCGGCCTTCCCTTGGGGGGGCCCGGGATTTATGGCATTGCCGAGGGCACCCGGGAGGCAGGGTCAGGCTCCCCCACCGCTTTTCTTTGAGAAACTGTACTTTTCAGACCTACTCACAGTCACCACGGCCCCTTCAGGAATGGTGGGTGGGCAGGATGCATGTGCATGCTCACAGGGTGGGCCACAGCGGCCCTGCACACCATGTGCCTGGCAATTGAGTCTGATCTGGACTCAGAGGGGCTGGGCCGGGCCTGGCTGCAGGGTTTAAAAGGTGCATTTCCTCCTTGACGAGGCAGGCGGGAGGAGCCCCAAGCTCACTGCAAGGTGGAGCCCTGTTTCTGGTGCTCCGGAGCCTCCTCCTGGTGCCCCCATTGCCTGGGCTTGTGTGTCCAGCCACCCCCAACGGTCGGTGGAGCACAAGTGCGGCACTCACCTGCTTCGCAGACAGTTGGACTGAGGCCTAGGGAGGCCACAGGACTCCCCAAGGCGGGGCTGGAACGTGGTGGGCTCTGGAGCCCCGCCACCGCCCCGGGCTTCATGGGACACATAGACGCCCCAAGACCGCCCTGGATGGGTGTCTCCTCTCCACAGCTGATGTGCAGCCTCCACTCCTGCATCAAGCCCGATGGAGCTGGCTGGGTGGCCCTGTATGTTCACAGTCAGCCGCAGGACACCTGTACCTGTCCTGAGCAGGCCCCAGCCAGCCAGTCCCACCTCCCTGCTTCCCTGAAGAGAATATGGTGCAGGCCCAGCCACCCTGTCCACCGTGGAGCTGCAGTGAATTCATTAAAGAGTAATTTGACCATTTTCAAGTTGAAGAAGAGGGAGGAGTGCCGCAGCGGGCCGTCCCTGGGGCTTTTGCACACCTCCTCAGCTCAGCATGTACATTCTGCAGAGCGCCCATCAATAATGCAGCCAAGCCTGCCCAGCAAGGCATCAAAGCTTCCCAGGCTGAGTGCTTTGAGCCCGTCCTACCCACACCTGGCCCGGTTGCTGAACCCGTCTGGCCCACCACACATCCTGGCTCCCTTCTCCCTGTTCCTTCTTTCGGGAGGAAGCAGAGGGCAAGTCCAACAAGACTTCAGGGGCAGAAGTCCATCCCAGGGTGGTCAGCGGCTAAGTTGTCTCAGTCACTAATACTTTCTTCTCGGGGGACTAAGGGGGCGGGCAAAAAAAAAAATACATTCTTCTCCGAGACCATAAAGCTATATTTAATGTCTTCAGAACAGAGTTTCATGAAAATGATTCAAAAACCAACCAACTAGAAACACGGAACCCGCCTTCCCTAGGTCATGACCCTCCCTGCAGTTGCCTCCAGATGGGCTGAGCATGGAGCCCCTTCCTGGGGGCACCCACCTCCGGAATGCCATGGGCTCTCACATGGGGAGCTCTGGTTCTTCTCACCAAAGGACGTTTTCCACCTGAATTTGAATCATGTGAATCTGTTAATTAAAGCCAGTGATGGTGATAACGTCATTCATCAGCCTGGAAACACGCTGCGTTCTCACTCTCCACAGAATCTGTTCATCTGACGGCACGTAGAGTGCAGAGTCTTGAAAAAAATACAGGAGGGTGTGGGCTTTGGTTTCCTCCCTCAAATCTCTTTGGATCAGGGACAGTGAGTGTGGCTCACCCTAGTTTGGGAAGAAGTGTCATGTGGATGAAGGTGGCCAGGCAACAGTCATCATGCCACAGGACTGGGAGTGGATCATGCTTTTTTGTTTTTGAGTCAGGATCTCACTCTGTCTAGGCTGGAGTGCGGTGGCATGATCATAATAATCATGGCTGACCACAGTCTTGACCTCCTGAACTCAGGTGATCCTTCTACCTCAGCCTCCTGGGTAACTGGGACTACAGGTGTGCCACCACTCCCGGCTAATTTTTTTCTATTTTTTTTTTCATAGAGACAAGGTCTCTCTATGTTGCCCAGGCTGATCTTGAACTTCTAGGCTCAAGCAGGCCTTCTGCCTCAGCCTCCCAAAGTGCTGAGATTACAGGTGTGAGTCACTGACCCTGCTGGGTTGCGTTTCTAATCAGCCTCATCGGGAAGGAGCATGAATGGTGGTGGAGAGCAGGGGGGCTTGGGCTAGTGATACAGAGCCATGACCAGATTAGAGTGGCTTGTGGAGAGGACAGGGCTCTCGCCCCAGAACACCTTCTCGTCAGGACGTGAATGTTCCAATTAGGAACATCCTAATTGCGAGGGGCATCCTCGCGAGTACGCAAGAGACACTTGAACTGCTCAGACCTTCTTGAAGCCTCTCCTGACGTTTTAATCATGTAGAGGCACTCCATTTACATGGCATGGCCTAATGAGACACAGTGGCAGATACGTGTGTGCATGTCTCCCTTCCTCAAGACGACCTGCTCTTCTAGTGCCAGAAGTACCCGCGATGCTCCCAGAGGATGGTGCTCACGGCACAAGGGCCAGAGAACTCTTAGGAGGGAGAGAGGAGAGACAGGAACGACGTGCCCATTCACACCTGTGGTACCGTGCAGCCCGGGACGCACAGGACTGAGCTGTGACCATCTCCAGGGGCTGAGGCTTGCCAAGACCGGAGTGGGCTTCCTGGGCCCAACAGGCTGGAGCCTGGAGGCAGCACCTGGGAAGGCCATGAGGCCCTAGCTGGGCAGGAGGCTGTGGTTGCTGGGGGTCTGCCCCCACTGGGCTTGCTGAAGTTGAGGGATAGAGGCCAGGGCTGCCACCTTAAATCACTTGTTCACTGTTTGCTCCAAATACCTCAAGCCAGGGTGTCTTCTACTCCAAAAGCGGTTCACTCAGAACTGTGACTGAGATTTTCCCTGGAAGGCAGCGAGGGAAGAGCAGAAAGCAGGAGCTCTTGCCCAGCCCCCACAGAGTCTTTGGCAACTTCCATGTCTTCCGTCCAAAGGCGAAGGCAGCAAGGGTGAAAACCACAGGAGAGAGACTGGGGCAAGTGGGAGGGAGGGGCTGCAAGGGGAGGGGAGGGAAGGGAGAGAGAAGGGGAGAAGGAGAAGGGAAGAGGAGGAGTGAAAGGGAAGGAAGGGGAGAGGGAGGGAAAGCGGGACAGGGAGAGGGGAGGAGGGAGGGGAAGGAGAAGAGAGGGAGGAAAAGAGAGGAGGGAAGGGAAAGAGCGGCAGAGAGGGAAGTGGGGATGGAAGGAGAAGGGGTGGAGAAAAGGGGAGAGGAAGGGAGGGGGGAGAGAAGGGAGATGGAGGGGAAGGGGTGAGGACAGGAGGAGGAGGTGAGGGCTCGCCTCACTGGGGCTCCCTGTGGATAGTGCCCACCCAGGCATCTCCCTGCCAAGGAGTCCCACACTCGGGGTCGCCCCATCCTCAGACATGCCGTCAGCACAAGCAAGAGACCGGCCCAACAAGGTGGCCTCCCCTGCTGTCCTCCCTGGAGGAGCTGCTCAGGGCACGTCTCCCAGGGAAGGGTTATGGCAGTGAAGGGGCAACCAGACTCAGTCCTCATGGAGGGAACAACACAAATGTCTGGTCTGCTCTTGAGGACCCTGGTGCCCCAGCCCTGTCCGCTGTCCCCAGGGCAGCTGCAGGCTAGGAACAGTCCCCTGCTAGCCAGGGCCCTCCACACTTGGAGGTGAGGGAGCAGTTTGGGGACCTCCATGTCCTGCTCGGCTGCTCTGAGAGGGGCAGTGGGCACAGGGTATGGGAGGGGTCCTGCTGCCATGGTACACACTGTCCTCGAGGGTCTTGTTTTTAATGCAGCTGGGACTGGGGATGGTCACAGCCACGAAGGGCCCTTGGCCCTGCTCCAGGGTCCACACCTGGTCCATGCAGGCTGGGGCTTGTCATCTTCTCTGGCATGACCACACCTGTTTGTGTCCACATGGGCCTCCCCGTTGGACCCTACACCTGTTGCTGCCCGCTGGGCCCACTGGGCCTCACTGGATCATACTTCCAGCCCCACCTAGGGTCTGAGGAAGGCCAGGGTCCTCCAGGCCAAATACCTGGGAACTCTCCAGAGTCACGGCCCTGAAGCCCAGCCCCAGCACCATCCCTGAGCCCCGGGAGTGCGGTCCCACTGCCCACAACCACATGGTGTCCGTCCAAAAGGGCGTCCCAGGCTTTGTCACAGCAACCCGATTCTGTCTGGCAAGCATGAACCGGAAATGGTAGAGAAACGGAACTTTTTGGAATCAGACATGAGCATCTGACATCACCCAGGAAAACAAAACCAAGTAAAACATGACTTCTGTCCCCAACAACCCCCTGGAGGAGGAGGATGCAGGGATGGTCCCCTTCAGCACACCACAGCCTGAGACACTCGAGATGGGCTGGACCGTCCAACGGAACCAGTTGCTCATGACCCAGGTGCATATGGCGGAGGAAGCCTGTGCCCGACACTAGCCTTTCCCCATGTTCCTCAGTCTTCAGAAATCTCTGGCCGTCAACTACACCTCCAATGGCTTTTAAGTGAGTGTTTTTATTGGGAACATTTCGCAGGCGACATTCTTTTTTTTTTTTTTTTTTTGAGTTGGAGGAGTCTCACTCTGTCGCCCAGACTGGAGTGCAGTGGCCACTCCCGGCCACCGCAGCCTTGACCTGCTGGGCTCCGGCGATCCTTCCGCCTCAGCCTTCCAAGTAGCTGGAACTACAGGCGCGCACTACCACACTCGGCTGATTTTTGATTTATTGTAGAGATGAGGTCTCGCCAAGTTGCCCAGGCGGGTCTCGAACCCGTGGGCTCAGGCAGTCCACTCACCTCAGCCTCCCAAGGCGAGGGATTACAGGCTGAGCCACTGAGCCCAGCTTCACAGGCGACATTCTAATGGTGACAGTTATGCAGGGTGGGAACCGCTCATCGTGGACCTGGGGGTAGGGCCGGCCCCTGCTTCCTCTCAGCCCTGTTGGCAGGTGGTCCAGCAGCCGATGACATCCCTTGGGCCTGGTAGGCGGGGGGGGGGTCTCTGTGGGCTCTCACTCATATGCAGAGGCTGAAGGGGAGCTAGTGTGGCCCTGGGAGGCCACGTGTGGCCATTCTCATGAGTCCTGACCTGCCACGGGGATGCCCACCCCAGGGAGCCTGAGGGGTGTCCCTCCCATGGGTGCATCAGGCTTGGGGGAAACTCAAAGGTGTTGTGGGCTCCATGGCTCCCTCGATCCCTCCTGGGGTCCTGCCATCTGGGCTCGTGTTGTCCTTGAAGACCTTGTTTTGAATGCAAGCATCCCCTAACCAGCTCCACGTCCCAGGCCTTGCCCAACACCTCTGTTTATGTTCACCAAACAAGGACAGGAGTGAGTCAGCGTTTGCTCCTGCCCAGGGGTGGCCGTGCCAGAGGCCAGGCTGGACTCACTACAGCAGGACTCTCCCTGGAGCACCTCCCAAGTTCTCTACAGAAGGGCCTAATCTTTCCACTTCCATGCCTCTAGGACGCCACATGTCCATGGAGAGTGAGCACCACGAGTCACCCACCATGCAAGTCTGGCCATGCCCGCCCACTGTGACCAGCCATTGGCCATGCGCCTGGAGGTTGAGGCACTGTCTAATCTCCCCAGTCGTCCCTCACGCCCTGTGTCTGTCCCTTCTTTTTCTTTGTTGCAATCCACGAGCTAATGCTCAAGGATGGGGACCCTGTGGTTTTCAGTAAGCCTTCCACTGCGAGGGATCACCCCTGAGGGATGGTGCCCACGGCCTCATGCTCACTGGGCTGTGTGGCCCCTTCTCTGAGGACACAGCTGGGAGCTGCATCCCACTCGCACCCCTGGAACCTGCATGTGTGTGCATGTGTGTGAGTGTGGGCTTCCAGGCATACACCCTGTCAGACCATGTGGTGCTGCTGAGAGGCATGGAAATCCTCAGTGAGGTGCCAGCCTGGAGAAACATGTGTTGCTCATGGCTGTTTGGGGGGCACAGGGCCACCCTCCCTCACCAGGTAGGTGGGGACTTGGCTGTGGAGGAGATAGGGACATGCTTCATGTCTGTGTGGACCTTGCGGATGGCCCTCCCCACATGGGGGTCACAGTCAAGGCCCATGGGACCGTTTCTCCAGTCACAGGACAGAATGAGGGCAGGGCAGCTCTGATCAAGAGGTCTTGCCTGGCTGAGGTCGCTGGGAGGGTGTTGGAGACTTGATGGAGTCTCCCACTCTGGGTGGAGGTGCCAGTACTGACCACAGCATGCTGAGCCCCAGGCGTCTGGCCCCTCCCTCTTCCCCTCCCTCAGTTCCCCAGCATCACTCCACAAACATGTGTCCAAGCTGCATGGCCAAAGCTCTGAGGTGCCATGCTTCCCACCCTCAGAGCTTGAGGCTGTATCACCTTTCACAGACCACAGACCAGAGGCAGTGGGGCTGGGCGGGTCATGACCTTAGACATGCCCATGGCTTGGTTGTCTGGTTCCTGAGCCCACTTTGACCCTTGGGCCACCTCATCTTCCCGCCAAGGCACATGACCACAAAAGCACCTTCCATGTAGCCTGCCTGCCCCCATGTGCTAGTGTGGGCACCACCTACTACACTTTGGGGATTTCCAAGAAAACTGCTTCGTGCCCTTCCCAGGGACAGGGACGGGAGGTTTTCAGTTTTTCAACTTGGCACTGATTGATCTGAAAGGTGGAGACAGAGACTCCAGGCAGGACAACATGGTTCTCAGAGCTCATGGAATCCGGGCCCCACGGCTCCAAGCCCAGGAAGGAGAGTTTGCAACTTCCTTGCCAGACTCGGTTCCAAAAGGACCCCAGTGAGTCCTGCGTCCCATCTCACCCGCCCCAGCTGGTGGAGGGGCCCTGCAGACCCAGAGGATGAAGGCCATGGAGCTCGCACTGGTTGGGGCTGGTGAGACAGGCTTACTCTGAACTCAGTGAGGTTGCTCTCCTGGGTCCTGGGAGCCAAACATCTCTGTGGGTCAGTCATGCCTGGGATGACACTGGCCTCTCTGGTCACAGCACAAACAGGAGGACAGAGAGTGAGGTCTTGATGCAGAGGAGTCTGGCAATGCCCTGTCCTGGTACTTGGGGAATCATGATGCTGCTGCTGGGGTCCATGAGCCAGGAGCTGGTGATGACTCTCTGGTTGCCATGGGAGCGTCCTAACAGGGACACATGGCCAAACCCTGGGGATGTCCCAGCCATGGAAGCAAACCCACCGACTTCCCCTGCTTCCCCGGCCTCCTGCTGGGTCTGGCTATGAGCAGGGTGGGCACTCAGAACAGTGGATGGAGGTAGGTGACCGTGACAAAGTTTCAGGAACACAGGATGGGTCTGGGCTTGGGAGTCACAGAACCTAGCACCAAGTCAGGGGCTGCTCCATTTGCCCTGATTGTTTTGGCCTGCATGACAGTACTGTATCTACGTGCCCATACTGTCATGCATGGGCATGTGGCAGCTGGGAGGGGAAGGACTGTCTCAAGGATGCTTGGTTCAGAGGATGGACTTTGAGACTGGCATGTACATTCAGGTCTCACCAGGGGCCATCAGACCACCCAGACCCAGAGCATCTGCCATGGCTGGACCCTGAGGCCCACAGGGGGTCATCTCTGCTTTTCTGGACACCTCTCACCATCACACACCAGCAGGGCATTTTCTGGAAACCTCACATGGCACTAGCTCAGTGACTACCAGAGCAGCCGGCAATGGACGCTTGAGTTTCTTCTTGGCCTAAACTGTATGCCCAGTTCTGTCCAGCCCACGGCAGGAGGCCAGCATCGGGCGGTTTCTCAATCCCTTCCTGAGTGCACTGTGGTGATACTCCCCAGACACCCATGTCCTGTGGGGACTTGGGCCTCCCCGCCCCTCATGGCCCTCCTCGCCTCACCTCTCGGTCCAGGCCGGCTGCCACTGTGACAATGTCCCCCGTCTCGCTATTGATGGTGAACATGTTCTGGGATGGGCTCTGGGGGCTCTGGGTCACGATACGGTAGCGCACCATCCCATTGGCCGTGGTGCCGTCATCAGCGTCATTGGCCGTCACAGTCATCACGTAGGTGCCTGGAAAGGAGAAGGTAGCTCAGAGGATGGCCAGCACATGGGCTGAGGCTCCCTTGTGCACCCGGGGAGCCATTGCCATCCTCTGCGAGGCCCTCTTGCTGGGACGTGGTCACCGCACATCCTTCCCCACTAGTGCTGGTCCCAGCAACTGTTGGCTCAGTGCTGAGAAGTGCCCTTCTCTCCCCCCACAGAGTCATGGCAGGTTGCTTCTAGAGCTGAGGCTCTTGCGAAGTCATCTGCTCTGACCTCTTCCTTTTTCAGCTGGGGACAGGCTGAGGCCGGGGCAGGAAGAACTTTCCAGGTTTCTAGGGTTGGGGCCAGTGGGTCAGGCCTGGGGCCACTCTGCCTCAGCCGGGGCTCCTGCCCCATAGCTTTATGGTCCGAAGCATCTGCAGTCACCTAGCCCAGCAGGGCCTACAGGGAGAGACTCAGACACATGATAAACTAGACCTAGTATGGGGCTGGGCACACAGAAGGTGCATAATAAACACCAGCAGAAGACACAGTGGAAAAACCAACCTGGAAGGACCTCTCAGAGAGGCTACACATGGGGAGGTAAAGTCACAGGGAGTGACCCCGTGGTGCTGTGGGTCCCATGGCCATCTGTGGTTCAGAGCCGAGCGTGGCCCCAGAGGGGCTGGGTGAGCTGCCTACACTCTCCCAGCTGGTGCCTCAGTTTCCCCATCCACACACTGGGATCTGTCCTGCAGGCTGGCGCATGCCCACCTCTGGAAATGGGCCTGGAGCTTCTTTGCTGTTCACCCTTTCCTCCTGGGGGGCAAGTGGGATTAGCACATTCCTGTCCCTTGCCACAGTGCTGGGCTCAGCCACCGGCAGGGGACCCAGCCAGAGCCAGGGATCACAGGAGAAGTGTCTGTTGGGCTCCTGGGAATCACCACACTGTCCCTTCCACTGCACTTGGCTGGGTCAGCATATGAGGTCAGGGTTGCAGGCAGAAAGGACTTCATACACATGCACACATATAGGGCTCCTGTAGATATACACATGCACAATGTTTACACAAAGGATAGTGGACCGGGACATCTGAGTAACATGATTTGTGTACAACAGAAATTACTTTGCCTTGTGAGTTTGTTTGTTTGGTTTTGAGACAGAGTCTCACTGTCATCCAGGCTGGCATGCAATGGTGTGATCATAGCTTACTGCAGCCTTGACCTCCTAGGTTCAGGTGATCCTCCTGCCTCAGCCTCCCAAGTAGCTGGGACTACAGGCACACACCACTGCACCTGGCTAATATTTTTATTTTATTTTATTTTTGAGTTGGAGTTTCACTCTGTCGCCCAGACTGGAGTACAGTGGCCGCTCCCGGCCACCGCAGCCTCGACCTGCTGGGCTCTGGCAATCCTTCCGCCTCAGCCTTCCGAGTAGCCGGAATTACAGGCATGCACTACCACGCCCGGCTGATTTTTTGATTTATTGTAGAGATGAGGTCTCACTGCCCAGGCTGGTCTCGAACATGCAGGCTCAGGCAATCCACTCACCTCAGCCTCCCAAAGGCGTGGGATTACAGGCTGAGCCACCGAGCCCGGCTATATTTTTATTTTTGTAAAGACAAAGTCTTGCTATGCTGCCCAGGCTAGTCTTGAACTCCAGGGTTCAAGTGATCTTCTCGTCTCAGCTTCCTGAGTAGCTGGGACCACAGGCGTATGCCACCACACCTGGCTCATCTTAAAATTTTCTGCAGAGATGAGTCTCGCTATGTTGCCCAGGTTGGTCTTGAATTCCTGGCTCAAGCAATCCTCCTGACTCAGTCTCCCAAAGTGCTGAGATGACAGACGTGAGACCCTGGGCCTGGGGCCTGTGGAGTTTTAAAGCTGCTTACCAAAACACACACACACGCACACATGCACACTTGCAGAATTTCATTTGTAGGGTGGAAGCGTTTTGCTCCTGTGTTTCTGCCTTCCTAAAGCAAAGCATCCCCAGACAAGCAAAGCCAACGTTGCACTCAAACTCTATGGAAACCTTCCACCTCTAGGAAGAGCAGAGTTGAGAGCATCGTTGGGGTTGCAGGTGACAGAATTTGGCTCCTCTGGTTTCAGAGGCCAACGGGAGAGGCCACTCCAGCTTCCCAAGGCACCTGTGTTCCCCACCATGGCCCGGCATTTTCGCCTGTGACATGAGTGAGGGCCATGCACCTGGCACAGACAGGTGCTCTTCAGCCATGATGGAGGGGGTGAGGGGGGGCCGTGGAGGGGGTGGAGAGGGAGAGAGACAGAATGGGGATGAATGGGAAGGAGGGGCCAAGCCCATGTCTGCTACAATCACCAGAGCCATGGGGACTGGCTGGGACTTACAGGCATAATGGGCTCTCCAAATGGGTGGGGACTCAGAGCTCCTCCAGCTGCCTTGACCGGCTTTCTCCAACTTCCTGTCCCCTCACCGCCAGTCCTGGGCCCTCCCCCATCATGTGCTCAACCTGCCCCAAGCCTCCTGTACTTCAATGTCATGTCTCGGAGCTGGCCCATGGCTTCCTGGTGCACATGGGAGGAACTTGGGCCCAATCTCACTGCAGGCTGTGGTGGAGCAAAGCTAGGGTCTAGGCTTTGGACTCCAGATCTCCTCCATGGGGCCCAACCAGCCGGGGGAGGCGGAGGGATGGTGGATCATCCAGGGCTCCGGGCACCCCGGGGTGGCCAATCTGCGCAGACACAGAGGCCAGCATAGTACCCCATTCCAGCGCCTGCCTGAGCCCACCTCATCAGTGATAAATCAAGTTAGCAGAATGGCAGGGAGCCCCTACCCACGGAGGACTCCCTCCCCTGATTCCCGAGGGGCTCAGATAACCCCACTACATCCCCTTAACTCCATCACGGGCCAAGCTCACCTGCTCTCAGGTGGGAATGGGAACAGGCATTCACAGCCGGTCTGTCATTAAAGACCCCCAAGTCCTCCAGGGCCACGCGTAAAGGTCCCCCGCCCACCAAGACTATATCCTCCAAGCAGCCTCCCGGGGAGACTCGCTGGTGTGTGGTTATTTCATGCTGCAGGTAAAAGCAAAGCCCCCCTGGAACCTTGGAGATCTGAGGAGAGGCTGGGCTGGGCTGTGAAGGTGAGGCTTGGCATCCCAGAGGGCCGGGCTGGGATGTGCAGAATGGGAAAGAGGTGGGTGGACAGGTCTGTGGGGACCTTACTGTGGCCTGCCTTCTCCTTTGACAGATGGGGAAACCCGAGGGCCACAGAGGAGGACTGTGGTCAGGTCCAGCCTAGAAATTGGCTCTACCACGACAGAAGACAGCTTGTCCTATCCCCTCGCCAGAGGCCCAAGATGCTCTCTGTAAGTGCCAGAGAGTCCCTAGGTTAGGCTTTGCTGGTCGCACACCTCTGTCTACACTGCTCAGCCTTGAAGGGTAGCACAAAAGCAGCAAGAGGACATGCCAGCAAGTGTGCACAGCTGCGGTCCAATAAAATTTTATTCACAAAAGCAGAAAGAGGACATGGCAGCAAGTGTGCATGGCTGCTTTCCAATAAAACTTTATTCACAAAAGCAGCAAGAGGACAGGCCAACAAGTATGCCTGGATGTGTTCCAATAAAATTTATTCACAAAAGCAGTTAGAGGACATGCCAGCAAGTGTACATGGTTACATTCCAATAAAACTTTATTCATAGTAACAGCGAGAGGACATGCCAGCAAGTGCACATGGCTGAGTTCCAATACAATTTATTCACAGTAGCAGCAAGAGGACAAGTCAACGAGTGCGCAAGGCTGTGTTCCAATAAAACTTTATTCACAAACAGGTGTTGGGCTGGATGTAGCCCATGGTTTGCTGAAGCCTGCTGAATGCCATTTAAAAAAAATCCAGGGACAAGGTTGGTTTAACAAAAAATACAGAGAACCACTATAAGGTTTCTGACTTCTTGTTTTACCAAGGAAAGATACTGGAGTATACATCTAGCTCAACTGTTTTATGAAAGAAAAAAAAAATTAACACCAATATAATAGGAAAGAACTAGACTCAGAATAAAGGTCAGTCTTCTGCATTAAATAAATTTAACTTCTTGAAAACACTTACTATGTTGAGAAGTTTTTTTTTTTTTTTGAGTTGGAGTCTCACTCTGTCACCCAGACTGGAGTGCAGTGGCCGCTCCCGGCCACCGCAGCCTCGACCTGCTGGGCTCCGGCGATCCTTCTGCCTCAGTCTTCCGAGTAGCCGGAATTACAGGCATGTGCTACCATGCCTGGCTGATTTTTTGATTTATTGTAGAGATGAGGTCTCACCAAGTTGCCCAGACGAGTCTCGAACCCGTGGGCTCAGGGAATCCACTCACCTCAGCCTCCCAAAGCGCTGGGATTACAGGCTGAGCCACCGAGCCTGGCTGTGTTTTTTTTTTTTTTTTTGAGATGGGGTCTGGCTCTGTCACCCAGGCAGAAGTGCAATGGCAAGATCACAGCTCACTGCAGCTTCAAACTCTGGGACTCAAGCGATCTTCCTGCCTCAGTCTCCTAAGTCTGGGACTATAGGTGTACATCACCCCACATAGCTAATTTTTGTATTTTTTTAGACATGGGGTCTCCCTATGTCTCAAACGATCCTCCTGACTCCCAAAGTGCTGGGATTACAGGTGTGAGCCATTATGCCCAGTCAGGCTTTGCTTTTTCACATAGAGAAACAGAACACTGCTAGGCTTGGTGGCTCAGCCTATAATCCCGTGACTTGGGAGGCTGAGGTGAGTGGATTGCCTGAGCCCGAGGGTTCGAGATCTGCCTGGGCAACTTGGCAAGACCTCATCTCTACAATAAATCAAAAAAATTAGCCGGGCATGGTAGTGTGCACCTGTAGTTCCAGCTACTTGGAAGGCTGAGGCAGAAGGATTACCGGAGCCCAGCAGGTCGAGGCTGTGGTGGCCAGGAGTGGCCACTGCACTCCAGTCTGGGCGACAGAGCAAGACTCCAACACACACAAAAAAAAAAGAAAAAGAAAAACAGAACACAGTGGGCTGAGGCTCAGCACAGCAGGGGCCAGGCACGTACTTGGCAGTGACATGTCTCCTCCGAGCTTCAGTCTCCCCATCTGCTGCCCTCACTCCTGGGTACACAGTGGAGAAACCATGCTGGAAACCAGGTGAGCGAGAGGGGAAGGCAGCCCCAGGCAGGAGGGAAGCCGCGGGCCTGCCAAGGTAGGGGGGATACATGGCAGGTTTGCCTTGGGGCTGACGACATGGGTGGGACATGACCGGTTGTGGGTCTGGGAGCTGCGGTGTCTGCCCTTCCCTCTCCACTGCCTGTGACCCGCATGCTGTGCAGCTGGTGATGGGGCATCCGCCCAGTGCTGTCTGTGTGGGGTGAGGGGGCACCCTGCTCTGCCTCCTGCTCCTTCTCGCCTCCTCCCCCACTAGATGCTGGCCCCAAGGCAGGGGCCAGCTTGCTGTCTCTGCCAACTCCTCAGAGGTCCTGCTCATGCATCAACAGCTGTAACCGAATTCTTTCCCTTCTACAGTGTCCCAACATCCCTGTCTCAGGACACCTATGGCCCAGGATGCCTCCCTGGGAAGGGGTCCCAGAGCAGATGGACCTCCAGTGGGCTGAGCTGGTGGTCCTGACCTGGACTCCACGGTCTCCAGTGTGGAAGCTCCAGGTGCCCGACTCGGGCTTATGAACTGAGCACTAATCAGATATTGATCAGGACTCCCACTGTCTGCTGATTTTTTGGTTAAACATAATTGCATTCCTCAAATCTGATGTAAGCAGCAATCTCCGCATTTGCCTTTGTGCTACCTGCAGCCTTTGCAGAAACAGACCATCTCCCTCACCAGGAAGGCTGGTGTTCTGAGGTGGCTGGAGTCATTGGAGCTTGGCTGGGTATCAGCAAGGGGGGTCCTGACCTGGCATCCATGTAATTTAATCTTCCCTACCCCCCTGCCCCCAAAAGGACTGCTCGTTAGAAGCTGCACGAGACAGCTCTTATCACATTGGCTCTTCATTAACCCAAGACAGTCATGGCTTTGAACAAGGGCCACATGTTCTCCCCTGCCTGCTGTCTGCCTCAGATGGCAATCCTGCACGCAGTGCTGTGGGACACAGGAGGAAGGGGAGGAGGAAGAGGCTGGGGAGGAGAAGGAAGAGGTTGAGGAGCAGGTTGGGGAGGAAGAGGAGGAGGAGGGCAAGACACCCTGCTTCCAACACAGCACTCTGGCGGGCAAACCAGGAAGTCGGTGTTTTGAGGCAAACTTGTATGTTCCAGGGAGAATGTTCTGGAAACTGTGTGTGTGTGTGTGTGTGTGTGTGTGTGTGTGGACCTGGGATGTCACCTCCATCCATCCTCCTCCCCTGGCTTCTTCCTTGCTGCTGCCTGAGGATGGACACGGCTCCAGGAACCCACCCCAGGCAGCAGTGCCATCCCCTCCCAGGAAAGGGGTGGATAGCAGGGACCCTCCTTGGGAGAGGTACAGGATCCCACCAAAGGATACACTTTAGATGCTTCCTTTCTGGTTAGAATGAAACACATGCGCAGTAACCAGCACAAGTGCACTGGAAAGTCCCCGGAGGCACAGTGGAGGGTGGCACCAAGAACCCAGGACCCAGTACACCTTCCAGGACACGGGTACAGCCTCCTGCGAGGGGGCCTGTGGCTTCACTCTAATATAGATGAGCTTTTGGTTCCTTCTCCTTCTTTTTAAAACTAACTTCATTATTAATCAAAGAAATGAAAGGAAGACATTTTCCACCTGCCAAATGTGTATAGACTATTTTGAAATAGTGAGGGTGCAGAGGAACTGGCAGCTCCAGTGGCCTCCGGTGGAGTGATAGCCTCAACCTCCCAGAAGCAGTCTGGTCTTATATGAACAAATGCCTTTAAAATGTGTCCACTCAGCAAAAACACTTTTAGAAGGTTCTTCCCCCCAAAATCATGGAGTTCAGAAAGCTGCTGTCCAAGTTGACATAGTTCCTAGTAGTAAGAGTGTGGCACCAACACACATTGATCACCACCGACTATGTGCCAGGCAGTTACTCACATGCACAAGCAGTGAGCAGAGCAGACACAGAAAACCCTGACGGCAGGGGCAGTGGGCCACAACAACCACATAAGGGTCCTCTGGACAGGAGGGATGTGTCCCATGATGGTATCATTCCCAGAACACTGGCTGTCAGGGGGTACCATAGTAATGCCAAGGTTATTAAAAGATTGAATATGAACACAAACAACAACAGACCATAGATGAAATCAGAATTTGAACCCATGTCCTGCAGAAACCAGCCTAGGAAGCCACTGATTATCGAACTAACCAGCCTAGGATGTCATCCATTATTTATACTAAATAGCCCAGGAGCAATGGATTATCTAACTAACCAGCCAAAGAAGTCAAAAATTATGTACATAAACCAGCGCAGATGTAACCCATTATCTACATTAACCAGTCCAGGAAGTCACCCATTATCTACACTAACCAGAATGGGAAGTCACTCATGATCTACACTAATCAGCCCAGAAAGTCACCCATTTTCAAGACTAACCAGCCCAGGAAGTCATCCATTACCTACACTAACCAGAATGGGAAGTCACTCATGATCTACACTAATCAGCCCAGAAAGTCACCCATTTTCAAGACTAACCAGCCCAGGAAGTCACCCATTATCTACACTAACCAGAATGGGAAGTCACTCATGATCTACACTAATCAGCCCAGAAAGTCACCCATTTTCAAGACTAAGCAGCCCAGGAAGTCATCCATTATCTACACTAACCAGTCAAGAAAGTCACCCATCATCTACACTAACCAGTCCAGTAAGTCATCCATTAACTACACTAACCAACACAGGAAGTCACACTGCTGTCTCTATGTAAGACTTGTGGAAATCTGGCCTCTGCTGATTAATCACAATACCCTGCTTCAATACGTCCAATCAGCGACCCCTGTGACACCTTCCGAAAGCAGCCAGGACCTGAGGCCTCCCTGACAGCATCCTTAATCCCTCCCACTTCCACCTGGGGATGGCCGAGACCCCATGGGTGCTCCCTCCAGCCCTGAGTGCAGCATGGGCCCTCTGCTGCAGCATGTCTGAGAAGTAGCCACGGGTTGGTCTCCTGGGGTGTTTATTTCTCCATTATCATCGGAGGAGCCTGGCTGAGTTACATAACTGCACGTGAATATCCAGTGATCTTGAGGTAGTAGATTTAACTGATCGTTCCCTGAGTGGTGAAGCTCCCACCTGGTGGGGCGGATGACCGTGAGCATGGTCAGTAAGGGACATTTTGAGCTGCCAAGCACAGGGTGCTGGTAAAGATGTCACGGCACGTTCCCTGATGGGATAGCTCAAGGCCACCAAGATGCTGCAGAAGAATTGTAATGGCATATGAGGTTTCCAAGGTATGTAAAATGGAAAACAATCAGGTTTGTAACCCTGTTCAGAGTGACTCTAATCTTTAAATAAGAGTATGTCTATGCAGAGAAAAAGAGAAGGGAAGTGACAGCAGCGACCTCTGAGTGATGGATGCTACGTGGAGTCTGCTTTCAAAAGGAAGTGTCACTTGGTTATCCAATTAGAAAAATGTTACTTACAAAAAGAGAAAGAGGGAAAAGAAAAGACAAAATAGGGCATCTCAGGAAAACGGAAGATGAGCTTTTAAGGAACTTTGGCCTCAATCACAATTTAGTTTTTCTCAAAAAAGATAAATTCTAAAATGCTGGCCATCACCCCTTGGCTCAGGAAACCCATGTGCGTCACTGTGCACCTGAGCCAGGGGAGGAGGGCAGTGCGCGATTCACCACGGAGATGCCAGGGATGGATGAGCCGTGTCCACAGCCCTGGAACAGAGCCAGGACCAGAGGTTTTAGTTTTCTTCCTGGAAGATGAGAGTCTGGAAGGTTGCCCTGGGAGAAGTGGCCTCTGCCCTGTGAGGAGAGGCCAGGAAGGCACGTGCGCCTCACCCGGCTGAGGCACAGAAGCTGCTGAAGGGGCATCTGCCAGTTGGGAGAGTTTGGGGACAGTGGAGAAGCCTCCACACCTGTCCAGGGTCCTTGGGATCCACCCTGATGCCCAAGTCCTGCCCCTTGGCCTTGGCTGGGCTAGGAAGTACGGTTCATCTCCTGGGAAATCCCTTGTATCCCAGGGAGGGGTGGCTGTCGCTGAGGCTCTTACAGTTGGGTGCTGGCCAGGGTAGAAACCTGACATACCTTGAGAAAGTGGCGGAAAGTACATGGCATTGCTTGGGGTGCCTGACAGACTTGAGTGCTCTCTAGAAGGCTCCAGAAGACAGGGAACCATGGGAGCCCACCTTATTTAGTAGCAGTAGTTGAGAAGTCATGGGTGCAATTGTACAGTGGCACGATCATGATGCACCACAGCCTCGACCTCCTGGGCTCAGGTGATCCTCCAGCCTCAGCCTCCTGAGAGGCTGAGACTACAGGTGCACACCACCACACCTGGATAATTTTTAATTTTTTCTGTAGAGACAAGGTCTTCCTGTGTTACCCAAGCTGGTCGAAACTCCTGGGATCAATCAATCCTTGTACCTTGGTCTCCCAAAGTGCTGGGATTACTGGCATGAGCCACCACAGTAGGCATCTTTACCTCCTCTTACAAGGAAATCAGCTTTGAATTTAGGGCCAACCTCCTGGCCCCATCCTGACTCTGCTTATATGAGGTCATGTTCTGTGGCTCAGGATGACATGAATTTGGGGGTGGCATCATTCTACCCACTACAGGGTTAAACTGAGGCTGATGTGGGCAGTGCCCGGCGGTCCTTGGCTGACGGAGCATGGGAAGAGAAAGGCTTTTTCTTCTATCTACTCAAATCTCGATGGCCTTGGGTGACGTCAGAGACCAGGCAAAGCTCAGGGCTCAGGTAGGTCCCCAATCCTGGATCCAAGACCCCACCCCGCCCTCCCAGCCGCTCTGCTCCTCTGGTAGCTGGACCCAAAGCTGCCTGACCCCTCGGGGTCTCTGGGAGGAGCATGGGGACCTGCCAGCCTGGCCATCCTTCTGTGGCCATCCATGAACTGCAAGCCTCTTCTCAAGTTGTGAGCAGGGCTGGTCCCATGTCTGGAAGGTGAGGACCCAGCACCCAGTGTCCCCTTCTGACCCTCTCGCTTCTCCAAAGGCGGCACTTGCGGCCACCTCAAGTCTGAACCCCACAGGGGGCCCAGTTTTGGTGTCTGCAGATACTAAGCCACTGGTGGAAGGACGCGGCCAGTGGTACCTGGCTCACCCTCTGCTGAGGAATGCTCACGCAGTGGCATCTCTGCCACCCTGGTACTCCATCAAGGTCCCCATCCCCTGGGCTTTGAGAACACACAAACCACCTTTCTAGGGTCTTCTCTGCAGTCCTCCTCAGATCTCCTTCTCCCCGGCAGACAGACCTGAATTCTGTCACCCGAAGCGGCCGTTTGGAACTGCCTCTCCCTTCTGGTTCCCACCAAGGCGCAGCTGCCTTTCTCCTGGAAGACTCTGGACACCTTCCACATATCATGCGACAGGTAGAGGGAAGCGGAGGAGGTAGAAGGGCCCAGGCCCGCCTTTCGCAGGAGTCATGTACAAACCCTGCCATGTGCCTTAAAGGATTAATTTCACAAGCCTTAAATTGCAGTTTAATTTGAAAACTAATTCAGCCCCATAATTGGCTTTCTGCTCAAATCACTGAGGCTAAAGATTTAAATTCTTAATATTCAGATGACTTTCAAGTATCTGCTGCCATCTGTGCATTAATCTCGGGGGGCCTTCCACTGGCAAGAAATAAAATAAATAAATAAACGGGACCTGCTAATAGAATAATCTATTTAAGCAAAAACTCCTCGTTGTCTGGATGAAGGTTTCTTTGACTTCATTTGCAGCATGTAGATTTCTCTGCTTTTTAATATTTTAAGATGACATTAATTTCAAAATTTATACTATAGGCCCCACGCAGTTACAAGGGGTTAGGGAGAGC
Source organism: Cephalopachus bancanus (assembly GCA_027257055.1). NCBI lineage: Eukaryota > Metazoa > Chordata > Mammalia > Primates > Tarsiidae > Cephalopachus > Cephalopachus bancanus. The sequence goes on from JAPVLO010000007.1 coordinate 4,890,406, forward strand.
AGCAGATTCCAATTAGAGGCTTTTTAGTTAAAAAATCATCAAGACGGAGGCGTCTTTTCCTGGGCAGTTGGAGAAGCCCCGAGAGCTGGCCGGGCTGCCTCTGGCCGGGGGGGCGGGGGGAAAGAGTAGCAAGCCTGCCTTCCAGACAGAAAATGTCAGGTAGGGGATGGACCGCTCAGCTGGGTACCGTCATTGGGCTGCTGCATTGGGTGTGTGTGTGGGGGGTTGTTTCCTGAACCTTGAGGGAGGATTTCTGAGGCCCTGGGGAGATTCCTGAGCCCATGGGGGATTTCTGAGCCTGGGGGGGGGGTGCCTGAGCCCCTTGGGGGGGAGTGTCTGAGTCCCTGGGAGGGGCAGAGTGTGGGGGGATTCCTGAGCCTCAGGGGAGAATTCCTGTGCTCCTGGGGGATTACTGAGCACCTGGGGGAGAATTCCTGATTCCTGAGCCCCTGTGGGGGTAACCGAGCCCCTTGGGGGGGGGGTGCCCGAGTCCCTGAGGGGATTCCTGATTCTTTTTTTTTTTCTTTTTGAGTTGGAGTCTCTGTCGCCCAGACTGGAGTGCAGTGGCTGCTCCCGGCCACCGCAGCCTCGACCTGCTGGGCTCTGGCGATCGTTCCGACTCAGCCTTCCAAGTAGCCAGAAATACAGGTGCGTGCTACCACACCCAGCTAATTTTTTGATTTATTGTAGAGATGAGGTCTCACCAAGTTGCCTGGGTGGGTCTCGAACCCGCGGGCTCAGGCAATCCACTCACCTCAGCCTCCCAAGGCACGGGATTGCAGGGTAAGCCACCGAGCCTGGCTGGCTTCCTGATTCTTGAGCCCCTGGGAGGGTGCCTGAGTCCCTGGGAGGTTCCTGAGTCTCCTGGGGGGTGTGTGCCTGAACTCCTGGGGGATTCCTGAGTCTCTGGGGGATTCCTGTGCACCTGGTGGGGGTGCTTCCTGAACCCCTGGGGATTCTTGGGCCCCAGATGGGTGCCTGAGTCCCTGGGGGATTCCTGAGACCTATGGGCTTGCTACCTGGGGTTCTGATGACAGTAATGAGAAGCCATTGACAAGGAGTTCGAGAATCAGGGGACCCAGCGGGATGAACGCCCACCTGACCAACAGCAAAGTGACTCACTGAGGCACCACGTGTCAAGGGAGGACCCTCAGGGCAGGGAGAGGCCGCTCGGGACAGTGGGCAGGGCAGGTAACTGTGCAGCAGTCAGTGCCCGCTGGAGGAGGAAAAGGAGAGCGGGGGAGGGGCACTCCGAGCCGGGGGCAGAGGCAGGAAAGACTCTTCCGGTGCCCAGCGGCCTGGGACATTTGCTTCTCAGCCCTTCCTTCCGGCATGGGTCCTGCACTGTTTGCCAGTGGGATATAGCACACATATTTCTTGGTTCCTTGACTGGACAGTGAGCTCCCGGGAGGCAGGGCTTGTGCTTTCCTGGCACCCCCTGCAGCAGCCCTCGAAGATGTCCACCTTATACAGAAAAGGGCACGCCCACATGGAGCTTCTTCCCATGTGAAATCCCCTGCGCCGCCACACACCACCCTTCTCCCCTCTACCTTCCCGTCTGATGGTATGTGTGATGGCTGGGGGTGTGGCAGCCGCCTTGTGATCACGGGATGAGAACTAAAAGCACACACACAGACATGCAGAGACACGCACACACACAGACACACACTGACTCACACAGACACATACACAGATACACACATACACACAGAGACACACACACAGACAGCCACAAGCATACAATCAGACACGCATACAGACATGGACACACACACACTGACATATACAGACACATATATAGACACGCACACACGGACACACAGACATGCACTGACACACAGACACATACACAGACAGACATACACAGAGACACAGACCACACACAGACAGATATAGAGACATGCGCACACATGCCACAACACTGACACAGAGACATGCAGAGACACAGACAGGGACACAGACACACACTGACACACACAGGTACATACGCGACACTCACACTGACACCCACTCGAGGGCAGTTGCAGCCGGACAACTGAGCAGGGGCTGTGGGTGGCACCAGGTGAGCCTCGGGTGTGACCTTGATCTGGGTTGTCTGAGGGTCTTGGGGTCGGCTGAAGGGTGGGCAGGTCTGTCGTTACCTTTGCAGCTGTGTGTGTCTACACCTGTCTCAGCGTAAGAAGCCATTCCTGGGAAGCCCCCTGAGACTCCGACAGAAGCCTCGGTGCCTGGTGTCAGCTGAGGGTGCAGAGTCAGGTGCCCCCATGCCCCACTGCACTGGGCATCCTGAGCACTGGGCAGAAGCCCTCCCATCACTCTGGTTAGACCTTTTTGTGGGGGACCCTCATTTTGGTTCTACTTTCTGGTGAACTTGAAATGTGTCAACTTCATTTCCTGTGGAAAATGTTCACGGCACAGGCCTGTGAGCGACCCAGTGGGGTTCACCCCCTGCCCCAGGAGGCTCAGGGTCAAGGCCAAGGATGGAGAGAAGGCTTGGGTGGGAACATCTGCGGGACAGACTGTGGGTGACCCAGGGGGTCCCCCACCCCCGCTGACCTCAGAAGGCTCCGAGTTGATTCAAGGAAGGGGTGAAGGCCTGGGGGTAATGGCCACTGAGGGAGACCCAGTTTGGCTGGACGGTGAACGACCCCCGGGAACCCACACACACAGAATGTGACTCTTCTTGTGTACGGAGGTGCGGGGGTTCAGGGGCAGGGGTCAGGGGCAACTGCTGGGGCTCTTGGGAAAGGCGTGCTCCTCTCCGGGCGGCCCAGCTTCTCAGGAACAAATCTGCAGCTTCCAAGACCCTTCTGATCACAGCAGAGGGAGCCCTGAGAACCCAGTGGGCAAAAAGTGGCCAGCAAGGCCCGGAACACGCCCTCTCAGTCACAGGATGCTGCCACACTGGGGACACTGCCGTGCCGAGGCCACCATCCCTCCTAGGGCCATTTGTGCAGTGAGCCCGCACAGTTGCATTGTCTAGGCAGCCCTAAGGTGGGCTTCTCCCTCCTGCTTCCTGGCAGGTCCACCGTTGTCACTGGAGTGGGGTGCACTCTCAACCCCAAAGCGCAAAGGGAACGGCCACCCTAACCTTCCACTCCCTCTTGGCCCGACAAGGGCAGATCTATCATGCTGAGGAGGCCCTCGTAATGTGGAGGGGAGGAAGGAGGGTGGACACAGGCTCCTGGGTCCCAGCCTGAGCCTGCTCACTCACGGCCCGAGTGACCTCCCGACCCCACCGGCATTCCCGACTGAGTCAGTATTTCATCTCTCTCTGCTTGTGTTCCATCAGAAGGTGCTCCCGAATCCCTTCGTCAGCCCGTTCCTCAGAGGATAGTGACTCATTTCTGGCAGTATTTTCTCCTTACCCCACAAAGGCATCATGGAAAACCTTCCATTACAGGTAGAGAAGATACTGAAAAGACGACTTCCAGGCCCAGGAATCCCCGCCAGGAACAGTAAGCCAGGCTGTGTGGGGACACCATGGCCTCGCCCCGCAGGGCCCTGCCCTCAGGGATGGGGTGGCTGGGCCTGCGGGGAGCCCCTACACCTCCGTTCTGGCCTTTGTGTGTAGACTGCTTGTTCCAGGACTAGAGACGGACGAGAGCTTATTGGGGGACATGAGCAAGCAGGTCCGGGGGCCAGGACGCCATGGGGGTCCCAGTGTTCTTCCCACGTTCTTCCCCAGTTCATCACCCCTGGACTACTTTACAAGACCCCCCTTGGTACTGCGGATCTGCCCAGGGGTCTGACAGGAGCTCTGAGAGTCCGTCCACATTTAACTCAGCAAGTCTTCGGAAAGCTCTGGCGTGATGGGAAAGACAGCGGGCTCCAGGGCAGCGACCCACCTCCTCTGCCAGGCCGGGTGGCATCGGAATCACCCCGCCAGAGATCCAGGCTCAAAGGCTCATCAGGATTTCTGAGGAGGAGACAGCAATTTGCTGCTTTTGTTATCCTAATGAGCAAAGCCCTGCGCTTTGGGGAAGACTTTCACTATTGATTTTTTAAAGTAAGACTTGGGAGGTTGATTTGTGAGAGAAAGGCCAGGAAAACCCAGGCAGTGTCGGGGTGGGGTTGGCCCACTGCACTGTGATAACAGGGAGGAGCCCAGGCCCATACCCCCACACCCACCCCTGAAGGGGGCTCAGCACCTCATTCGAGTTTTTGGTGGAGGGGAGCTGCTTGGTGCTAATTTGCCCACCTCCCGCCTGCCCCCGCCCCCCTTGGGACTGCCGGGACAAGTGGCCCAAGTTTTCCGCACAAATAACGTCACTCTGTTCCCTTCGGTGACACCGCACTCGCTTGTGTCTCACTGTTCCGAAAAGCCATTAGTCTGAAGTGCAATTCGCCTTGTTGAAACAGCAGCCCCTTGGAGATGGTGACAGCCACGCCAGTGTAGGAACAATGATACATGCGTGCTGTCTGTCTCAGAGCTTGAGGCTGCCAACCCTTCCTCGGGCCCTGGCAGGGCACTGGTCCTCTAGATTCCAAGGCTGAAACGGCCTCCCCATGGCCCGCACAGGCAGTCAGGTGGGGCTGCTGGCTACGACACAGACCTACTCAGCTCCAAGTTTAGACCAGCAAGAGACACTTTTGCAGCATCAGTATGTCCACATCCTGCTAGGACACACTCAAACAAGAACGCCAAGTCCACTTGCCGTCTCGCGTCAGGGGCTACATCCGGCAGCCCTCTAGGTCTCCTCAGTGACCTTACCACCCCCACACAACCCAAGGCTTGTCCCCAGGACCCCTGCCCTCCCCTCACATAGGAGCTACTCCTCCTGACGGAGACCACTGGGATCTGAATTGGCAGGTCCAAGGCAGGATGGGTGCCTGCCAGGATGGGATGCCTGGGTTCCAACCCACATACACTGAGGGCTCTGGGCGCTCCCTGGCAGCCTTGGGCCTGGAGTCTCCTCGTTGCCCAAGGGGAGGGGCCACCCACCTCTTGGCAGTTATGGGATGCAGAGCCCTGAGACATGACACACGTGCCACGAGGGCCCAGCCACGCTAACGCAGTTATCATCATGGGTGCTGGATGGGAGCCTTGGGAGGATGGGCTCTTGGATCAGTTCTAAAGGGACCCTCAGCCAAACGGGCTCACCTCTGGGGAGGGGTGCCTTCTCTTGCTTTTCATTGTGTTGGAGCCGAAGCCCAAGAACTCAGATGGCCTCAGCTCTCTGACCTCTCCTCCTGCCCCAGGACCTTGGCACGTGAAGTTTCCTCCCCCAGAATCCCGCCAGGTGCCGCTCCTCCCATGCTATAGCTCCTGGCCTACACGTCACCTCCAAGAGGGGCCTGTCCTGACCCAAAGCTGTCCCCAGGACTCTACTGCACCCACCATCCTTCTAACAGTTTCATTCCCTGGTGCCTTCTCCCTTTTGTCTGTGTCCCCTCTGGACTCCAAGGCTCACGAGAGCAGGACCCTGGTCAACACTTGCAAAGCCATCCTGGTGGCCCTCCTTGGCCTCCACACCCTCCAGGCCCTGCCTCCTCGTGCCTGTGGGGTCTTAGGAAGCTAACGCCTGCGTCCCCGCCCCCCACACGGCCTGGGGCTCACCTGGCTTGGCGCCCTCATCCACGGAGCCATTGTAGACCTGGTTGATGAACTCGGGCCGGTTGTCGTTCATGTCGATGACGTAAATGTGCAGGTCAATGGGGTTCTCCACTTTGTTGCCGTTCATGTCCACGGCATGGGCACGCAGCTGCAAGGCAGCATGGATGTGTCAGCGTCCGCGGGGGGCTCAGGGACTGAGCAGGCGGGAGGCAACACGCAGCTCGGCCCCCCAGGGACGCAGGGGCAGCTGGGCAGGGTTGGTGGGCTTTGGGCACGTTGGGGAGCCTCGTGGAGCCTCTGTCTTCTCCTCCATGGAAGGGAGTCGTGGGAGCACAAGCAGGGAGACTTGTGGGCTGAAGCCCCCGGGGCCCCCTGCGCCCTGGCCTGGCCCACCCAGGAGCTCCTGGTGGTGGGTGGTTTTGTGCACCACTGGCTAGTCTGACCAGATGTCGGAGCAGGACGGGCATCTGCAATGGGGGTCCACATCCACTCATGGCAGCCACAGGGAAGCCATTAGTGCCCAGTGGGGAGGGCCTTAACTCCAGCCAGGGAAAACATGTGGGGCGTGCACTGAGCCTGGACTGGGAATAGGGCTCCACCAGAGCCCAACCCAGGAGGGCTTCAGGCTTTTTGTTTGTTTGTTTTTGAGTCGGAGTCTCATTCTGTTGCCCAGGCTGGAGGACACTGGTGCGATTGGAGGGCAGTGGCGCGATCACTGCACGATCAAGCTTACTGCAGCCTCGACTTCCTGGGTTCAGGTGATCCTTCTGCCTCAGCCTCCTGAGTAGCTGGGACCATAGGTGCTACCACACCTGGCTAATTTTCTTTTCTTTCTTTTTTTAAATTTATTGTAGAGATGAGGTCTCGCCAAGTCGCCCAGGCGGGTCTTGAACCCGCGGGTTCAGGCAGTCCACTCACCTCAGCCTCCCAAAGGTGCGGGATTACAGGCTGAGCCACTGAGCCCGGCTATGTTTTCTTTTTTGTAGAGCAAGGTCTCACCATGTTGTCCAGGCTGGCCTCTAACTACTGAGCTCAAGCAATCCTTTCACCTCAGCCTCCCAAAGTGCTAGGATTACAGGTGCGAGCCACCATGCCTGGCTAAGATGCATACTTCCTAAGTCTGCTTGCTACATTAGCTTGGCACAGCAGAGAAAACAGGGGGTCAGGGAGGGGGCACCAGATGGGAGGCTGAGCTGGGAGCCCCTCCTGCCCCCTGCCAGGGGAGCCTCCAGGAAATCCCACAGAGATCTGTCTTCAAGGTAGAAAAGGGAGACATCCTGAACTAGAGCTGCAAGTTTCCAGAGGGGCAGTTCTGACTCTTCCTGAAGTTTTGGGTTTGTTCTTTCCCTAGTTCACCATTTCACTCACTCACTCACTCATTCATTCATTCATTCATTCACTAAATGCCTACCAAGGACCCCAGATTATTGTGTAATGAACCCATAGCTACCTTGGAGCATCTGTCCAGAAAGATGATGGCTGAGAAGGAAGAGAGGCTACGGGGGTTGGGGGGGTGGTTCACTGGGGCTGGGAGAGGTCAGGGAGGCCTCTTCAGCAGGGACCTTGGGCTCAGACCTCAAGGACAGGACAGGGATGAGGACACAGTGGAGCTGAGCTCTGCCGCCAGGAGGGGTGACGCGGGGTCATCGGGTCTGGGGATTGTAGGGTGAGGAACCAACAGCCGGACATGGGTGGGGGTTTCCTGAAGTCACTTCTTGCCACAGCAGGGATTGTCACCCAACGGGATCATCACTCAAAGACCTTTGCCCCAAACCCACATCATCCTAGAAGCTGGACACATCAGACCTCATGGTCTTTGGCGCCAAGGCCAAGGGTGCCCAGGAGAACAGGCTTGAGCTGGATGGGTCTCCATGTTGTCCCCTGGGCAACCCGCTGGGAATGGCCGCCTTGGTCATTGGGATAGGGAGCTGTGGATCCCATGCCCGTGCAGGAATCGCCAGAGCTGACTTTGTCTATACCAACACCAGTGCTTTGGGTTGGTTCCAACAGTCCTGGATGGAACCTTTAAATGGTGAGTTTGAGGCCAGGCTGGAGGCTGGCTTTCCCTAGGAGGCAGCCTGTGCCATAGTAAGGAGACACGTTCGGCCCAAGTCCTGGGGAGGCTGCAACTGCCTGTAAGATGTGACTGTGTGCCTGCCACACTGGCTTTATGGATTATGTTCAATAATCCAGAAATGTCCTGGTTGTTTCAACCAGTCGCCCACCTGTGGCTACAGACTCCTCCGTTCCCATATGGAGGCACTTCGGCCAGTGCCCGGCCATCCTTCATCTTGTCAAACACAGTCATGCAATCGCATGCCTGGTCGAAGGTCATGGGGCCTCAGAGAAAAAGCAATTCTGCTCTAAAATTAAAGTTACTATCTCCTAACTAAAGCCACGTCACGCCACTAGGTTTGGGCACTGTCTTCACTGCCCATGGTCCCCCGAGTTCCACTCCCTGCCCACCCCCAAAAGTCTGTGTTACATCTGATAATCTCAGTAGGAGTCTCCAGGGAAAGACTTCTCTCCCACTGTTTCCCAGGTTGTGCCTGCCTTGGTGGGCCTGGGGTGGGGGGCTTGCCTTGGTGGTAGAGGGGAGCCAGGCCAGCAGAGGAGGCGTCCATGCCTACAGCAACTTGAAGATCTGAGTGTCATGTGCAAAGTGACTTTCTCATGATGCTCTGACTAGGGCACTTTTTAAATTTTTATCTTTTTCAAAATTCTTTTTCCCTTTTTGAGTTGGGGGTCTCATTCTGTTGTCAGGCTGGAGTATGGTGGCATGATCATGGCTCACCACAGCTTCGACCTCCTGGACTCAGGCGATCCCAAGTAGTTGAGATTACAGGTATGCACCATCATGCCCAGATAATTTTTAATTTTTTTTTGTAGAGATGAGGTCTCGCTGTGTTGCCCTGGCTAGTCTTGAACTCCTGGACTCAGGCAATCTTCCAGCCTTGGCCTCTCAAAGTGCTGGGATTGCAGGCTTGAGCCACCAGGCCTGGCCAAATGAATGGAGCACTGTCTATCCTTATCGTGGGAGGTGAGCTTGGGGATGTCAGCGTGTGGGTGTTGGTCTCATGTGGGTGGGACAGGCGCCAGAACGCATGTTGCCCATGACCCTCTAGCAGCGTGAGGGAGCGAGGGCTCCCCTGACCTGTTCTCTCTTCTTTGTGTCTTAACTGTGGGCTGTGGGACTCTTCCTAGGGGTGTAGAACTGGGATAGTCACGGGGGCCTCGGAGGCTGCCCAGCACGGCACTCTGGAGATTCTCTTCACTGATGGCAACAACAGCCAGTGAGCATGGTGTGCCCCTCAGAGCTGGCAGCGCCCAACAACTCACATGTCAATTCACTTCAGTTTTTACAAGAATCTGTGAGATGGCCATTGCCTTAATCCTTCATTTACAGATGGGGAAACTGAGGCCCAGGAAGGCAACAGCATGTGTTGGATTCAATAGTGCCCTTCTATGGAATCCTTCAAGAATCTTCTAGAGTGTCATCTTACAAAGCCAACAGTGGTCATGTGCTTATCTCATGCATTCGAACGTTTACACACTGGTTTCCGGGGTAACTCGTGTCCACACATCTGCACACACTCAGGTTGGAGATGCATTCTCATCTTGGCAGCCAGAGGAGTTGGATGGAAAATGGGCCAGATCCAAGGGTACCTGAGGAGGCAGGAAGACTTCGGGATGGCCCGGGACGCCAGGCACTGTCTCCAGATGTGAATACCGATGTGTCCCCTCCACAGGGTTACAACATCTGGCCGCTGATCTCAAGCAGGGTGACCCTTGGGGACTCTGTCCACCCATACGAGTCTTTGGAAGGCAGAGCCTTCTTGTCTGGCATCACCCTTGCTAGGTGACCGTGGAGGGGCCCATGCCAAGGAAAGCAGGCGGGGACCTCAGTGGTGCGACCACAGGATGGGATCCGCTGTAGCCTGGGTGAACCTGAATGATTCTCCCCAGAGCCCGCTGAGTGTCCAGCCACCGGCACCGGGATTTTAACCCTGAGCTGAGCCCACCTGGACTTGTGACCTGCAAACAGTGAGCTCATGATGGCTGCTGTTATGCCAAGTGTGCACTGGCTTGTTAGGCAGCACAGAGGACCCACACACCCCGCTGGCCAGCACAGCTGGCACAGCTGTCCCTGCAGGACCTGATGGGCATCCTAGGAGGTGGAAGTCCTGGGAGGGAGGGTCATGTTGGAGGCTCCAGGAGTGTGATGATGGCAGGGATCCCAGCCTCAGGATCCACACGGGGTAGAGAAGTACACGGGGTCTAAGCTGGAGTTCCAGACACCCTTGACACTAAGTAGCTGTGTTGGGGTGTCCAGGAATTGGGGTGCATGTGTCTCCTGATCCAGGAAGGGGGTCAGCACACACAGGGCCACCAGGGGGTCTGCAGCTGAGGTGCGGTGGGCCGGGCTCAGATGTGAAGTGAGACCTGTGCGTTCCCGAGCTCCGCGTCCGTGGAAATGGCATTGTTGTTTCACAGTCGGTGTGGAGCTCAGAGGACAGACACACAGGGCTAGTGCTGCAGCCTGAGACCCAAGGTCACACAGGGCCCTGTGGTCAGAAGGGCCCGGGGTGGCTAATTCTAATGTTCTGCTCTCAATGTCTCGAAAATCTTAATAATTTTAGATGAGGGCCCCACATTTCACTTTGCATTGTTTACCAGATGTCCTGCACTGTCCTGGGCAGGGAAAGAGCCCGGCCAGGGCCTGACCTGGAGCAGGTGCTGGCCAAGCTGGCCAAGTTCTTGTCCAGCAAGAACTTGCAGGGCAGTTGATCCCAGCTCCGAAATCAAGACCCCCATAGAAGAGGGAAGAAGGGGAAGGCTTAGGTCAAGGAAGAGGAGGCTCTTTTAGCAACAATGCTAATTAAACATGAATCTGCCTAATCTGGAAAAAGGTGAACTTAATCAGCAGACAGCCTCCTCATGTGGCCCACTGGAGGCAAAGGCTCTGATGACAGAGAACCAGGCACGTGGCTGGTTAATCAGGGAAGGACTGGGGAGACATGACTCAATGGTGATGGAGAGACTGACTTGGGGGGAGCTGTGCAGAGACCTGGGGTCACCACCCATTCTGGGGGGCAGGCCTACACCTGTTTCTCCTTTTCTCACTCTTCATGACTGGCTGAGGCCCCATCTAGACTTGGGGCTGAAATGTCCCTGAAAGAACACATTTTAGAAGGGCTGTGTGCATGCGGGAGGGTGAATGGACAGTAAGGGAGGGGAGGGAAGAGAGGGAAGGAGGGAGAAGGGAAGGAAAAGAAGGAGACAGGTGGGGGCCTGGAGGGGGCTGGTGTGACCCGTGTCTGGCTGTTGCAAGCGCGTGTAAGGAAGCACCCACTGTGCCTGCCAGGTTTTCAAGGGTGCCTTGGGTGTCACAGAGTGGAGCAAGTCCCTGGAGATCCCCCGGGGAGGCAGCCCTGAAACTGTCTCTTTGGCACCAGCAGCAAACCCTGCCCAGCCTGACAGTGGGCACATGCCCACAGATACCAGCTTCCAAGTCGGTTTTCTCCACAGCCCTTGGCCTGGAAACACGATCATCATTCTTGCTCAGAAGGATACAACAATCTTCCTTTAGATTTTCAGGCACCCAGGGGAAATCTCCAGCCAGCTACCAAGACCACCTATTTCCTCCACAGCTCCTTCTCCCCAACCCTGATCTCCACAGCCTTAGTGGCAGAGTCGGGGGACACCCAGATGCCCATCTCAGATGGTGCCTCCTGGACATGCAGAAGTGCTGGGTCGGTGTCTGCATCTACTTTTCTCGAAGGCTCTGTCTGGCTGCTAAAGACTCCAGAGACTCAACTTTTTTTAGGGGCTTCAGGCCAAGAAGGATTTGAAGCCTTTTCATCTCACTACTGTATAAGCTTCCCCAATGTGGGACCACATCTACTCCATTCATCTCTACATGTCCAGTACCTAACACAGGGCTTGGCACATAGGAGATGCTCAGGAAATGTCCCCCAGATGGATGGATGGACGGATGGATAGACAGATAGATAGGATAGTGGATGGGTAGACAGATGGATGGATAGATGGGTGGATGGATGGATGGGTGGGTGGATGGATGGATGGGTGGGTGAATGGTGGATGGATGAATGGGTGGGTGGATGGATGGATGGATGGGTGGTTGGATGGGTGGATGGATGTATGGGTGAATGGATGAATGGGCGAGTGGATGGATGGATGGGTGGATGGGTGGATGGATGGATGAGTGGATGTATGGGTGAGTGGATGGATGGATGGGCGAGTGGATGGATGGATGGATGGATGAATGGGTGGATGGATAGACGGATCGGTGGATGGATAGATGTATGGGTAGATGGGCAGATAGATAATGGATGGATGGGCAGTGGGTGAGTGGATAGTGGATGGTGGACAGATGGATGGATAGATGGGCAGATAGATAATGGGTGGATAGGAAGTGGGTGAGTGGATAGTGGATGATGACATGGATGCATAGATGGGTGGGTGGATGGCTGGATGGATGAATGAGTGGATGGATAGATGGACAGGTGGATGGGTAGATGGATGGATGGATAGATGGACAGATAGATAATAGATGGATAGGCAGCAGTGGGTGAGTGGATAGTGGATGGGTGGACAGATGGGTGGATGGATGAATCAATGGCGAATGGATGGATGGATGGGCAGAAGTTTGAATGCCTGGATGAATGGATGGGTGGGTCTATGGGCAGATAGATGGACAGATGAATGGATGAATGAATGGGTGGATAGATAGAAGGGTAGATAGATGGGTAGATGAAAGGATGAGTGGATAGATGACTAGACAGGTGGGTGGGTTGGTGGATGAATGGGTGATGGACAGGTAGACATATGAGCATATGGGTGGATGGACAGGCAGATGGATGACGGATGGATGAGTGGATGGAGGATGGGAGACGAAGTGGGCAAACAAAGGGAGGAGTCTGGAAAGCGGACCAAGCTTTCTCTTAGAAGCTGCTGTAATGGGGCTGAGTTCACGAGCTGGGAGGGAGGAGAGTCTTTTTGGTGATGCTGGCACTTGCCAGCCTCCCAAGTGGGTTCCCTGGGCCCACTCAGCCCCTGGAGCCTCAGGGCCTTGTCAGGGGAGGCCATCATGGACAGAAACACCTCCTCCTTCTAACATCTTCCCCTATGCGAATGGCTGGCGAGTACCCCAAGGGCCTGCTCTGTTCCTGAGCCTGGGATATGGTGTGGTCAAGTCTTGTCATTCCCTGCCCACATGGAGCCTACTTCCAGCGAAAGGAGATGGAGACAGTGAACCCCAAAACAAAGCTCTGCAGACAAGAGATGCCACAGAGTCAGAGTCCGGCCCTGTCCAGCACCACAGGCTGAAGTCAAGTGAAGTCAGAGCCAGGTAATGACCACACCAGGGCAGAAAGACGGAGCATCTTCATTCCCAAACAACAGTCGAGAGCCTGGAAGTCCAGACACCATGACAAGCGCCATGGACATACACGCTACCCTAACTCTGTGCCTGGCTCTGTGCAAAGGCCTCACTCTGGTTTACCTCGAGTCCTCAGAACAACCTGTCAAGCCAGGAGAGACAACCCAGGCAGGAGAGGCTAAGTGATTTGCCTGAAGGTTCACAGCTGTTGAGGGGCGGGGTTCACACCTTGTGAGGGGGCGGATCCCACACCTGATGAAGAGCAGAGCTCACACCTGGTAAAGACAGGGATTCACCTGGTGATGGGTGGGGCTCACATCTGGTGATAGGTGTGGCTTACACCTGATGAGGGCAGGGCTCACACCTGGTGAAGGGTAGGCCTGGGCTTGTCCCTCACAGCCAGCTCCAGCCTGTGCTGCCTCCAGTGGCTGCAGACGCTATCCTGCACCTGAGGAAAGCCCAGGGCACTGCCCCTCCTGGCATCACTGGGCGGAGAGAGGGAGGGACCTGTGCCCCAGCTGTCTCCACCATGGCCAACCCTGCCCCTCAGCCAGGTCAGTGAGCTCAGGAGGGGATGAGTTGAAGCCCGTTGAGCCTTGACCCTGTATCTCTCACAGTCTCTCTTCTCTGTGCACAACCGGCACACAGACCAGAGTTGTGCTCGTGCAGAGGCGCTCTGCTGTCAGGGAGGCAGTAGGGGTGAAGTGGCAGAAGGATGCATGTCCTGGAACCAGAGAGGATGGGAGGAATGGCAGAGCTGCACTCTGGAGAGAGGACTGAGGGGGGCACGAGGGTCCCCACAGGGGCAGACAACTGAGGCAGGAGACCATGCGGGTGGGGTCCTTCCAGAGCAGTGGCTCTCCCTATGCAACCCAGACCTAGCCAGCATCCCCAGGAGTGTGCCAGAAGCATGGACACTCAGGCCGCCCTGGGGCCCATGGAATCGGAAGCTCTGGGGTAGCGCCTGGTGACCCGGCCCTCACCAGCCCTCCTGGAGCCTCTGCTCCAGGCTGACGTCAGAGACATTCTCCTACAGTTGGACTTGAGGGCAGGCCTTGCCGAGGATGCCCAGCCAGCCTGGTGGGGCTGGGGTCACAGCCAATGCCCCGGTGCCTCCGCCTTTTCTCCCACGACTGTGGATACTCACGTGGTAAGAGGCTCTCTCCTCCCGGTCCATGGGCCGCGTGACATACATTCGGCCAGACATGGAGTCGATGCTGAAGACCTCCATGGGGGGCTGGTCTGCGCCCACGCCCGTGATGCTGTAGCGGATGGGGATGTCGTTGTCTTTGTCAGACCGGATCTGAAAGGCAGCAGCAATGCGAGGGAAGTCAGCCCATAGCGAGGGCCCCTGATGCCCATCTTGTCCCACGAACACCCCCCGCTGGACCATTCTGGGCTGCCTCAGGGACCATAGCTCATCTTTCATCCACTCTGGGAACTGGAAGGACAGTTCGTGGTCTAGGGCCCATCAGTGGTGTGGGCGTACAAGGCAGAATATTTCCCGTTCAGTGGCTGCACAGGGGGCTAGGGACACCTGGCAGAGAGTCATGACACGGCTAAAGAGAATGGAAATGACAGTTTAAGGTGGCCCCAAATTCTGCTGTCAAACCTAAAACCCAAAGGCAAGAACACAGAGCAACCTCCATGGGGTTTTGAGGGTCAAAGTTGGACCCGGCAGATCCATGCCCTGCCGAGTTTGGATTCGTGTGTGAAGGCCACGGGTATCTGTGATGTCCACAGACCAAGGCGATATCCCATCTTGTTCCTTGACAGAGGCCCTGAAAGATGTGATTCTTTCTGTTCCTTCAGAGGTGACACCCTTAGGACATCAAGAATGGGGGCTGGGACTGGAAGTGACCAGTGCCAGGATGCGGAGACACATGTAGTGCTGGACGTTGTTGTCCATGCGGCCACAGAGCTAAATATTTTATACGAGAGTATTTTTTACAGAGAAGCTGTAGGTTGTTTAAAAAACAAATGAAAAAAAATTTGAATGATGATTATCTGTGTCCCGATTCCAAAGTAAATTAGAAAAGACTGATGACTGGGGTGAGAATGGAGAGAATGCAGGTAAGTGGAAATTCCGCATCTGGTGTAGGGTGGGGGAGGGCTGGGCAAAAACTCCTTTGTGTTTTTGACCAGATAAGTAGATAAATATACATTTTTGGGGAAACAAAGAGGACACTAGTGGCATTAAAAATAAGATGCGTGTCTTTCCTTTAGACGAGGCAAGATGTCTTGTAATAAGAAGGGGGAGTTATAGACACCTGGCCATCAACCCATGGTGGGAAAGCACTGGCTGCTCAGAGCCTAGAGTTCCCTTTGGAGGCATGGGAGGCCACAGAGAATCCAAAGGTATGATTGATAAGGTGGCATTAATAGATTTGCTAGGATTATGCCTTTAGAACACACTACTTTTTTGTTTTTAGTGAAATTCATGGGACCAGGATGACATTTTAGAAGAAAATGTACCACAGTGAAAACCTAAAAACATATTGCACAAAACAAAATTGACCAGGAGTTTTTACTGGCACAATACAATTAAAATTTAATAGCAAAAAAAAAAAAATTTTTTTTAAAGCCCAAAGACACTGTAAAATAACCATTGGGTCAAATAGGCATCCAAATTGCATTGAGGATATTTGAAAATATTAATTTTGTTGACTAATAATATAACAATGATACTATTACATAGTGAAACCAAGAGATTGAGTCAAAGCAAATCTATAACCTTAAATGTTTTCATCACTGAAAGAGAAATATAGCAGACCAGATGCAGTGGCTCAGGCCTCCAATCCCAGTGATTTGGGAGGCCAAGGCAGGAGGATCACTTCAGGCAGGAGTTTAATACCAGTACAGGTAACACAGCAAGCCCTGCCCTCATCTCTACAAAAAATCATTTAACAATTAGCTAGGCATGGTGGCACACACTTGTAGTCCCAGCTACTCAGGAAGCTGAGGCAGGAGCACTGCTTGAGCCCAGGAATTTGAGACTGCAGTGATCTGTGATCATGCCACTGCACTCCAACCTGGGTGACAGAAAGATTCCCTTTCTTTAAAAAAAAATTATAGCAAATAAACTATGCATTCAACCCCAGAAGAGAGGGAATGAGAAAGCAGATTGTAGTAAACACCAAAGTAATCAATAAAGGTGAACACAAAAATGTCTCCACCTGAAAACAGAGAAATGGAAGAATTGATAAATAGACCCACAAGGTGTTCTTAGGGGAAAAATCTTCAAGAAACTACAGGCATCTTTGGTAAACTTAAGAGAAAATAGGTTTTTTTGTTTTTAAAAACCATTTTATTCTCTATATGTTTTGCTAGCAAGGTTAAAACTCTCAATGACATGGATTATTTTTTGAGAAAATACAAAAATTCAAGCTTGACCTGACAGAAAGAACAAGCTTGAAGATTCCACTGTCCCCAGGAAACTCCTGAAAGAGCTTCAGAAACGCTTGCCCAGGAGTTTCTGAAACTTTTCTAGAACAGAGGACAAGAGAAGAGCCAACCCACTTGGTTTTGTGAAGCTCTCGTTTCTCAGATACAGTCACACCCCAACAGTACACAGCAAGATTGCTTTGTGCCACATAGTGACAGGGTCTGAGCAACAGTTGGCTGCTATCTCTCATGGCCAATCAAAGACAAGAGGTGGAGACTGGGAGAAAAGGCAGTGTTCAATTTCTATAACTAAGTTATGGGAGATGGGTTGGCATCCTCACCAAAAACAAAAAAAACAAAAAACCTCTCTCCAAGCAACACAAATTCATTCCAGGAATTATACCCCAAATCCCAGTCCTTCCCCCACCCTGAGGTTGAAGACCCTGTGCAATCTTAGCATGCACATGAATGGTTTTTGATATGTGACCACTGACACGATTCAGTCTAGTCTCCTGGTCATGATGATATTTTGGACAACTTTCTGTAACTTACAACACGTTCTTTACAGGAAGGGACAGACAATGGCAGCATTTGGAAGGAAGGGAAAGTCACAACATTTACAATGATAGCTTTAAACTGTTTTAAAACATAACTGTAAACATCTCCCATTCCCAGAGCCCTGGCCCATAACAGTCCGATGTCCTTGCATTCACAGAAGGAGGGGAGGTAGACTGTGCCCACGCCAGGCTTTCAAACACATTCCTGTGGGCCTGGGCCCACTCTCCTAATGATTAGGTGGTCTGGCTTGCCAGATGTTTTTTCTTTAGCACCAGCGATGGCTACTAGATAAGACTGGCCGGCCGGGCAAGGCTGTGCTGGGGTGGGGGGAGGGAAGGTAGGAAAAATGTACACTTTAAAATTCAAACAGCTTTTACACTCAGCTCAACTCAATTACAAAAAACAGCCTTTTAATACAAGTTTCTTTTTAAATTGACTATTCCAACACAACCCAAATGGCCTCTTCTTAGCCTATAACATACCCCACTGTCAGCTACACCCATGATTTCTATCATGGGATTTTTAGTTTGCCTTTTTAAATCTGTCTGATGCTATGCCAGACTCAGGTTGGAGATTAAGCTTAGCACGTGGGGTAATAGGATAATAAACCGTCCTTAATAGGCAGTGACGGTCTGAGCCTTTAGTTAGGAACTTGGGTATGAACAAAGTCAAGTTCAGCCCTCCGTTTCCCGTTATTGGCCAACATCATTCCTTAGAATGCACACATAGGCCGATAAACAGCAGGGGTCCCACATCACCAGGAAGGCTCACTCCTAGAGTCTCTGCTCCATCTACCTGGCGCAGTCCCACGAGGGTAGGAGGCACAGTCTTGTAATTGTCCATCTGGTGACGATAGTTTCTGCATCGGTGATGTTGGGTTACGGGGTAGGACATGGTTTGACCTGATTTTAAAGGCAAGAGGGAGCCAGGCCATGAGTGGGGTGTAGGTGTGTTGCCCAAACTGAGAACCAGCCAGCAGGCGCAGCCACAGAGTCAAACCTGCCTTGTCGCGTCTAAGTAGAACTTATCTCATGTCAGGGTGGCTTCTCGCTGGGTGACTGCTTGTGCAGCACAGTAACAACCATAGGATGGCCTCCACAGAGGCTCGGATGCGGGGTGATGTTTACCCTTTCCAGTTTAATTTGTACGAAAGCAAGCCACCTCCTAGAAAACCCCCCTTGGAAAATTCGGCCTGATAGTGAGCCCACGTTTAAGTGTGATGAAATTACACACCAGCAAGAGCCGGCGACGCCCTTGAGTGTTCCTACCAAGTACATGAGCATGGTGGCCCATACCTCGGCCACCCAGACAACGTTTCACGTCGTAACAGAAAAAGCTAGTCCATCAAATAACAAGAGGAGGGCAGATGTTGTTATATGGGTGTTATGTAGGCTGGAATAAACCTGGGGGCTGCCAGAGCCTTTGGAAGAGGAAGCAGGCAGGCCTTCAGTGCGTGGACACATGGGTGTGCAGATACACACACCCACATGGGCCGTGAGGACTGTCTTTGCTCCTGGCCTCCCGATGTACCTGCCTGCTTTCCCGTGACCAGCTGGGGCTCTCCCAGCTCTGCCCTGAGCTGTATATACCAAACAGAGCTTCAGAGAACGCAGCTGAGAGACTGGCGGACCTGGCCCCCAGAAGATAGGCAAGGGGAAGAGCCTCCACTGAGTCCTAACCTCACCTCCCTCGGCTGCCTGAGGTCACCAAGCGGGGTCCTTTCAGACCAGCCTGGCAGAGGCACAGGCACCCAGTCACCAAGACCAGCCACTGAGGTGTATGTGCAAAGTCAGAACTGGGGGGGAGTGCCCTTCTCCCTGTCAACCTGCCAACTTGCTCCTGGGGCCTGGGAGAAGGGAGATCCTACACTCAGGAGGATTCATGTGGAGAGTCACCAGCCTGCCCTCCAGTAGCTCGAAGCTTCTACAAAGGCTGGGGCATTAGGACAGCACTCAGAGCACCCAGCAGGTTCTCCAATTACACTGGCAGGGCTGCTCTACATGGAGAAGCATGTACGGAGCCAGGGGCCAGAGGTCTGGAGACAGGAGGTGGATGCGGCAGCGAGGGTCTCCAGCAGCATGGGGGCGGACACAGCTGATTGACTGTGTGCTATTACTACCTTCTTTGAGCTAAGCGTCCATATTTCTGAGGAAAACTTAATTACAAAACTGCTAAACGATCCCCCCACATATTTAAAGATAATTTTTCTTTTTCCAAAGAAATCTCATTACATTTTGACCACATTGGCCTGACTCTCGGGGCCACTCGCCGGTGCCTCCTGAAATATGGCAGTGGGCTGCAGCACGGGGGCATCCTGGGGCTCTTAGTGTTGGCTCTCAAAATGCCCCGAGTTCTCCTGCAATTTACCATATTGAGAAGAAATGCCGTGCAAATGAACGCGCTGGATCAGGGGAGAGCAGTTTCCCATGATTTGTGTCAGGCGGATGAGAAAATGCCCAGCAGCACTGACGGGCCATGAACAAGACAGATGGGCGGGTCCTGTGCCCCTCGCTGTGCCGCTATGAAGTGCTCCGCTCTTCGCATGTGTTATTAAAGGACGAAACAGATGGTGGATGGTTGGCATAAAGTGATGTATGCATTAAAATAACGAATGGTGCCAGTGACTGTGCTCACCTGGGACTCCTGTGTGGAAGGCCAGCCCTTGCCCCCACCCTTGGAAGCTCTGGATGGAATGGGGGATTCTGGAAGAATCTCCCCTGAGGAGGAGGGTGTGCCTAATTTCAAAGGAACTTGGACACGGAGAAGAGTCACCCGTGGGTGCAGATACCTTGGACGTTCACTCCCAAGGCACTTGCAGGTGGAGCCAGGGTGAGAGATTCGCCTAGACTCCAGCAGAGGAAACTGCTCCTGGGGAGGGAGGACTCACCCTCCTGCAAAGGACCCTCTGCCTCTGGGGCCTCAGCCAGCAGTGTCCCCATCATGTCTGCGGGATCAGCGATGCCTCACTTGGCACACAAACAAGATGCAGGCAAGGCCCCCCTCTGGCTGGGAGGGGCCAGCCACAGACAGACACACAGAAACAGCCCTGCCCTCCCGTGGCTCACCTGCCTACCCATGGAAGTGGAGTTCTCCCAAGAGGCGCGCCCTGTCACGCTGTAATTGTACATCAGGACACAGACTGTTATGGATCAGCCTTCTGCGTCCTCAGAGGCCTAGTTCAGAAGGGGAGACCTGGGAATCCCCACCCTCACTCCTGAGCTCCCTGGGCTGCTGCTGAAGACAAACCCCAAAATGTCAGCCCTACCTGGCCATCTCATTCTGCCCGACCCGCCGATGGGATGGAGAGACTGGGGCCCAGGGGAGCTCAGGGAGCTGACAAAATTCGCAAGTAATCGAGCACCCAGGAATTCCCAGGTCCCATTTCAGGGGTCACGCTGTCTTCCTAAGTAGCTGCTGTGCTGGGAGAGACCGTGCCCATAGGCCAGTGGGGAGACAGAGCCACCGTGAATGGTCTTGGGGACACAGTCAAGATCCCCACCTCCCCTGGCCCACAAGCAGTTTGGAGAGCTAAACTGGGCCAAGCAGCTTCTTTCTCAAATGTGGATCTTGAGTCAAGAATAGGTCAAGGGTAGAAAATACGACTGGAGGCCTGCCATTGCTGTGCCAGGGCCCTGGGGCCACCCACCTACGAGCAGCCCAGGGTCTTTCCACCATGTCTTGTTCTGCTCAGGATGGCAGAGAGTCTAGTGGCAGTAAGTTGAAGCTTTTGCCTCTCCCTTATGGAGCCCTTAACACAGTGCTGGGCAGGTGAGCTGACCAGAGGCTGACGTGCTCACAGTGCCACCTCCATAGGGAGGCCGACTGTGACCTCTAGACCTTTGGCCTGGGCTGGGGTCCCCACAAGCAGAGTCTAGGATAGGAACCTTGCACCAGTGATTGACTGGGGAGATCCCAGGAGAAGGAGCAAGAGGGATGAGAGATGTCTCAGCAGGTCCAGCTCTGGCCTCTACCCATACAGCTAGGTGCTGATCCTGAGGCCAGGAGGTTGCCCCTGTGGGCTGGCCCAGGGCAGGGGTCCTCCCAGGCCTCTCCCAGCACAGTGGCCAACCCCCAGCAACCCTCCATCCTCTAAGCAATGTCCCCTGCGAATCATTAGCAAAGCAAGCCCACCTCGGAGCAGCAGGGCCAGGGGCGTGGCTCACAGCCTAGCTGTGGAGGCTGTTTTCTTATTTTTGAGAATGCTATTTCTGCTGGGCATGGCACCTCACATCTGTAACCCTAGCACTTTGGGAGGCCAAGGAGGGAGGATGGCTTGAGCTCAGGAATTTGTCTTTACAAAAAAAATTTAAAAAGTAGCCAGGCATGGTGGCACATGCTTATAGTCCCAGCTACTCGGGAGGCTGAGGCAGAAGGATCAACTGAGCCTAGCAGGTAGAGGCTGTGGTGAGCTGTGAGTGTGGGGCCACACACCAGCCTGGGTGACAGAGTGTGACCCCAACTTAAAAAAAAAAAAAGGCTGTTTCTTCTCATGTTGTTGGCTGCCTTCCTTCTGTCTCCCTCACTGGGCTGTAAGTTCAGGACAGAGGGTCTGCAGCCCACACAGCACCAGCCTCGAGTGGCACCTGGATAGCCTCTTGACAAGCCCGTGACTCTCTAAGAACCATTGGGCTGATCAGTGGCTTCTAAGGAGCTGTTTGAATTTCAACTTGATGGTGACAGGGCTGTCACCACTTAGGGTACGGCAGCGGAGGCGGCTTCTCCTCACAACACAGGCTAGGAGCGAACCTATCTGTCAGGGCGCCTGGTTCAAGGCAGGACAGATCATTCCCGGACCCTGGCCTTTCAAGCTCTTTGAGGCAGGGATCAGGGGATGCCCGACAGGATGTGACAATCTGTAGGGCTGAGTGTTCACCCTCAGATTGCTGCCCATGTCCTGCCTGTTGTCACTTTTTGGCCAAAATGAAAAGTCAAGACTCTCGCCAGAGAAACCGGCTTTGTTAATATTTAACATGCACACCCCTCCTGTCAGAAGAGACTTGTCACTGTAGTCTAACGGGGCCCGTCAGATGGGGATAGGGTGACTTCGGATGTGGTTCTGTCCCCAGAGAGGGGTGGAATGGACTGTGGGAGGCTAAGGCTGGGCTGGAGGATGGGTATGGGATAGTGGGAGCCCAGGGCAAAGATGGGGGTTCCCAGTAGCAAAGTTCCCAGCAACAAAGATGGAGGTCACACCCAGATCCACATTGAGACCAGCACTCCATACCTAGACCAAGACCCATACCTCAAACCCAACCCAGACACCAAACAGAGACCCAGACTGAGAATCAGACCCCAAACACAGACCCAGACCCACATCCCAGATCCTAAAACCAAACCCAGACCAAGATCCAGATTCAGACTCAGATCCACACCCCAGATGAAGACTCTGACTTCAGACCAAAACCCCAAGCCCAGACTCACACCCCAGACGCAGACACCAGATCCACACCCACATCTTGAACCCAGGTCCAGATCCCAGACCACAAACCAAGATCCCAGACCCAGATCT
This sequence comes from Cephalopachus bancanus, assembly GCA_027257055.1. Lineage (NCBI taxonomy): Eukaryota > Metazoa > Chordata > Mammalia > Primates > Tarsiidae > Cephalopachus > Cephalopachus bancanus. Next base: position 4,912,816 of record JAPVLO010000007.1, read on the forward strand.
AGATCCCAGACCCACATCCCAGAGCTAGACACCAGACCCAGACCCAGACCCAGAAGACAAACCCAGACCCCAAACCCAGATCCAGACCCCAAACCAAAACCCAGACCCCAGACCTAGAACCCAAATCCAGACCCAGACCCAGACTCTAGACACAGACCCCAGACCCAGAGCCCAGACCCAGACCCTGAACCAGATCACAGACACAGATGCCAAACCCAGACCCAGACCCACACCCCAGACCCAGACTCACACCAGAGATCCAGACCCAGACCACAAACCTAGACTCAGCACCATACCCAGACCCAGACCCATACCACAGACCAAGACACCAAACCCAGACACAGATCCTTGACCCAGACCCCCAGACCCACACCCCAGACCAAGACGCCAGACCCAGACCCAAACCCAAATACAGACTCAGACCCAGACCCCAGACCCAGACACAAGACCCAGACTCCAGACCCAGACCCCAAACCCAGACCCCAAGCCCAGATCTGGACCTCATACTCAGACCTTAAACCCAGACCAAGACCCCCACCCCAGATCCAGACCCATACCCTGACCCAGACCCCAAACCTACACCCAGACCCTGAGCCCAAACCCAGACCCAGACCCCAAACCGAGACCCAGCACCATACCCAGACCCAGACCCAGACCTTAACACAGACCCCAGGCCCAGATGCAGACCCTAGACCCAGACCCAGACTGGAAACTCGGACCCCAGACCCAGACTCCAGACCTAGATGCAGATCCAGACCCCAAATCCAGACCCAGACCAAGACCCAGACCCATACCCTGAACCCCAGATCCAGACCCACACCCCAGACCCCCACCCAGAACCCAAACACAGACCCTAGACTCAGACCCCAGGCTGGCCCAGACCCCAAACCCAGACCCTGACCCAGACACCAGACTCAGACCCAGACTCCAAACCCAGATCCAGATTCAGACCCCAGATCAGACCACAAACCCAGACCCAGACCCCAGGGGACAGGAAGTGGCATGCAGGAGGCATGGGCAGTGAGGAGGGACACAAAGTGGACATATGGAGGGATAAGGCTGGAAGCAGGTGGGAAGTGGGGGAGGGACTGGCCATTAGCACCGGTTCTGCCTGTAGAGACTCCCTCCTGCCAGCCTGGAGGTCACTCAGTTCACTTGTTCCATAGGTGCTGGGGTGGGGCCCTTCCATCTGGTCCCACCCAGCCTAATGTGTGGGGGTGCAGGAGGCCCTGGGGCCCTTGTGGAGATTAGGGTGCATGGCAGGCCTGGGGCCATGAAGAGGGGAGGAGGAGTAGGGGTGTCTGAGGTCCTGGGGAGGGTTGGAGTGTAGGATGGGCTTGGGGTCCTGAGGAAGGGAGGGGGGTACAGGTGCCTGGGGTCCTGGGGAAGGGAGGGAGGTGCGGGGAGCTAGGGTCCTAGGGAAGGCAGGGAGTGAGGGGGGCTTGGGGTCCTTGAGGAGGGTGGACTGTGCTGTGAACTCTGCCAGATGCTTGTCTTGTTGAATGGGAACAGTGACACCGCCCTGGTCAGGTAGAGGACGACGAGAAAGGGAGACACGAATGAAAAGCCACTATTGACCCAAGATCTGCAGCAGTGCTTGGGTGCCTGCCTGGCCACAGCAAAGCAACATGTTCATCCTGGAGGCCTCCACAGAGGCTGGGATTTGAGCGGAGGCGCTGTGAACACACACCCGGGCTCTTCATCAAGACTACTCTCCACTGAAACTGACAACTTTTAAGGTAATGGCCTCCTCTCAATTGGAATTCAGCCCCAAATCGAGGCCGGGCCTCACGGGTCACCGCAAAAAGGCCATCAGCATGATTTATCTTTTTAATTGAAATGCTATGTGTTATTCAGCTGCAGTTTCAGCGGCTGCACATCCTAGGGCCTGACTCTAGGGCAGGCTGGGCAGGCACAGGAAGGAGGCTCTGGGGACAGGACTGCCCAGGGCCAGGCATGAGTGTGAGGCCCACACGGGGTCAGGAAAGATCCATGTTATTATTAGTAGTAGTTTTTTAGAGACGAAGTCTCACTGTGTTGCCCAGGCTGGAGTGCAGTGACAGGATCATAGCACGTTGCAGTTTTGGCTGCCTGGGCTCAAACCATCCTCCTCCTCAGCCTCCCAAGTAACTGGGATTACAGGTGTGTGCCACCACGCCCGGTTAGTTGTTTTATTTTTTATTTTGTAGACAGGAGGTCTCGCCATGTGGCTCAGGCTGGTCTTGAACTCCTAGCCTCAAGTAATCCTCCCACTTTGGCTTGGCTTATAGGTGTGAGCCACCTCCTCTTACTGGAAGGTTGATTTTAAGCAAACTCTACCCACAAAGAGCTCCAAAAACAGCTGAGGGGAGCCAGCATCTCCAGGAAGTGCAAGAATCCAGCTTTCTTCCCCAGAGGTCCCCCATTTCCTGACCTCACAGTTTTCAGCTCCTACGTCCCCTCCTCCTGGAGCTCTCCCTGACTGCTCAGCCTCTGTCTGAAATCCTCTTCCTAGCACCCACAACACCCACCGAGAGGGAGCAGGGAGACGGCTGGTCCAGGTCCCTCAGAGGCAGAGCCCTCAGCCCCAAACCTCAGGGTGGACAAGCGGCCACTGTCTGTTTCTGGTTCATGGACCTCGGCACAGAGGGCACTTTCTGGGGGCCCCTGGGTCCCATGCCATCCCTATGGCTGGGCCACCCTGCTCGGGCAGTGAGAATTCACTCGCCAGGCCCTCCTCATCAGGAGGCCACAGAACTGCTGGGGTTCCTCAGAAAGGTAAACAGAGTCACTGCTGGACATATGCCCCAAAGAATTGACATCTGTCCACCCAAGGCCCTGCGTACCAGAGATACACAGAACATGGTCTCCCCACATGTGGGATATTATCTGGCCACGAAAAGAGACTCAGCACAGATTCGGGCTGCAACCTGGATAAACTTTGGAATGCTGAGCTCAGAGAAGGAAGCTGACTCAAAGACCGCATGATATCCGTTTCCATCTTCACAGGACATCCAAAGCTGGCGGCTCCAGACAGGAAAGAGGTTGATGGATGTTGGGGCATGAACCTGTTCTGAGACTAGACAGAGGTGACGGCAGCACAGCACAGTGCATGCACTCAACATCCCCAAGGGTGGATTTATGTCCTGTATATTTTACCACAAAAAAAGGAGGCCCAGAAACCACTAGAAGGCTTTGAAACCTTGTACATATCCCAAGGATTCTGGACATAAGTGGCCTATGAGGATCTGGGAGGCTGCTTGAGCTCCGGACAGCACCCAACTGCCAGGCACGGTGTGGGGCCCTGGCCCTTCTGGTCACCAGCCAACCTGCTGGAGACTTGGGTACCCGATGCAAGTCTGCGTCCATCCCAGCTCTGTCCACCAGACTTGGGGGTTTTTTGACTGCAAGTGCATGTGATTCAGGCAGTGCATGGGTATTCAATGAACATCTGCAGGACACAAAAGAAGCCCAGGCCCTTCACCGAATCCTCCTGTCTCATTTCACTCCCCCTGCAATCACCTGCCTTTTGTTCCCTGAGTTTTTACACATCAGACTCTAACTCTGGATTTAGTTATTTGTATTTTTGTGGAGATGGGATCTCGCTATGTTGCCCAGTCTGGTCTTGAACTCCTGGTTTCAAGCAATTCTCCTGCCTTGACCTCTCAAAGTGCTGGGACTATAAGGGTAACCCACCATACCTAACCTGAGCTCTGCATTTAAAGCAAAAGAAACAGCCATGTCTTTACCCCCTCTAGGCCTGACAAAAACCAGGAGTGTTCTTGAGAATTTTGCAAAACCTTCCTCCTTGGACCAGATCCCTCCACCCTGTCCCTGGCGACATTTAGCAGCAGAAAGTTCTCTGTGTTGGGGCATGTCCTGGGTGCTGCAGGGTGTTCTGCAACCTCCCTGATCCTGCCCACTGGATGCCAGCAGCACCTTTCCCGGTTGTGACAACCACACCGTCTCAGACACTGCCAAATGTCTCAGGGACAGAATTGACCGTTTGAGAAGCCCGGACACAGCCCATGCTGCACAGCGCCTGGTCCTCCCGAGGCCATCCCAGCCCTGTGCCGTCCTCGTGGGGCCTTCACGGGGGACCCTGCTGAGCACAGAAGCCTCACCACCCTCTGGAAAAGTGGGACCTGGCATGTGCGGTGCTGCTGGTGTGGTGGGGTGGTCTGAAGCTGGGGATGTCATGACTGGGTGTTGCAGAATTGTCTGTCTTGGTCCCTCAGGGATGAAGACATGAATGTGGTGGGACCTGGCCACGCACCGCCCAGCCTCTGTCTCCGAAAACCAGGGCTGAGCTGCGTCCCACTTGCCTTGCTCTCTCCTTCCGTCTTGGAGCTGGCGGGTGTGGGGTTCCAGGAAAGGGGTGGCCCACCTCTAAACACCATCCCTGAAGAGGCTTCGTATTACAGCTGCCAACACTCAGCAAGCTCACCTCTGTTTTGTAATTGTGGGGGTGTGAGCCTGTTCTTAGAGTGCAAGTGGTCCAATATTATTACACAATTTAGTGGTTCCTTTTACAGACTAAGTGGGAGAAAGGCCATGGATGGAAACGCCTTAAATAAAAGGATCCCCCCCTTTCAGAGAGCACTACAGTTGGGGGACACATGACCTGGGCCTCTTGCTTGGCACTGGATTACTATGTCTCATCAAGATGTCTTTTCTCCCAGGTTTTCATGCTGGTGAATTCCAAGTAAGTGAACGAGGTCAGTATTAGCAACAGGAATACATACAGACACAGGTCTCCTGAAAGGCACATGGCTCGGTGCAGGGAAGACACAGTGGGCATGTCATCTCCGCAGGGGAGACCTGTGACCCAGCAGTGACATTTTCCAGGGGTCGCTGCTTTGATTACTACCTGCCTCTCTACCATCACTGAGTCACTTGATTCACGTTGCTGGGGTGGGTGGGGCACCTTTTTTGTATTCGTGTCCGTCTTTAGAAGATCAATCCCAAGACATACCAGATGACCCAAGATTCCAGCATCACACAGGCAGCCTGCACTTGACAAGGTAGCAACGGGGACGCCTTCAGAGAGCAAGGTGGAGGAGGGGGAGGAGGCACCTCAGAGGGAAATTGACAGAGACATAGCCTCGCTCCTATAGCCATGCAGGACAATGGGTGCTCCCCAGGGAAACTGCTCCCGACATCTGGTAGAAAGTCATATCGCAAAATAAGCTGACATGTTTAACCACAGAAACAAAATAGTGGTCCTCCATGGCATTGTTTCCACCAGCAATTCCTTCCTTGTCCAAGAGACACTGTGTCTTCAATCCTCTCAGTAAAACATGCCTTTTATACATAAAGAAATTGGCCCCACTTGGTGGTTTCACTGCATAGGATTTATTGACAGAGTGATTCTCTGGTATAAAATTTACTAAGCACAGAATAGCATGTCCTGTTTTCTAAGGAATGTAGTTAACTGGCCACACAGATGTGCTGCGCACAGGCATTATGTGCTGCCAAGGACTGCAGAGGACACCGAGGGATTTTACAGTCTATTTGGATACAGAATACACCAGTCCGTGTTGAAGACACCAGGTCAACAGCTACGTGTTGTGGGCTTGGGATGGAAACAGTCCTGGCTCCAGTCTTCATTCTGCCACTTGTTAGTGTATCTTTGGACAAGTCTGACCTTCCTTATTCTTAGTCTCTCATCTATTGAGTGAATACTAATTGACAAGAGGATTAAACACAGATGTTTGTAACTTAGGAGACTCACAGGAAGGGCTCAAGAGAGGGTGGTTGCAGCTTCCTCTTTCTCGACCATCATTAGCACCTGTGTCATCACGTTATTATTCACCTTCATCATAGCCTTCATCATCACCATCAACACCATCACCACCATCACCGTCATCATCAGTGACGTCACCACCACCATTATAACTTGATTACCGTCATCATCACCACCATCATCATCACTATCATCATCATCATCCTCATCACTTACCACCATCATCATCATCACCATCACCTGATTACCGTCATCATTGCCGCAGTTGCCAACATCATCTTCATCACCACCATCATCATCACCTAATTACGATCACCATCACTACCATCATCACCACCATCACCATCATCATCATCCCAATCACCTGATTACCATCCCATCATTGTCAGCATGACCCCCATCACCATCATCCCCTTCACTACCATCACTATCACCACCATCACCATCACTATCATCCTCATCATCACCTGATTACCATCATCACAATCATCATCTCACCATCAGCATCAATGCTATCATCATCATCCCCATCACCTGATAATCACCACCCCATCATCATCCCTATGATCCCCATCATCATCACCACCATCATCTCCATCACCACTGTCACCCTCATCACTACTATCACCACGGCCATTACCACTGTCATCTTCATCTACACCCTCACCATCACTAGTACCATTACCATTGCTTTCACCACCATCATGATCATGTCACCATCCTATGTGTCACCCTTACCACCAACCAGAACCACCATAATCATCATGGTATGGGGAGGCTTGTGTGCCCAGAAGGAGGGAGAAGGAGATCTACAGTGACATGTTACCAGGCTACACTGCGAAAGCTAATGAGCCCCATAAAGGGCATGTCCAAGGGCACTGGTGGGCAGGAGAACAGGGTATCTGAACATTCATGGTGCAGATTTGACCCTTATCAAGAAGGAGTTAGACACTGTGTCTCATGTCACACATGCCAGATGTCTGACCCTCCTGTGACGACCTAGAATTTGCCTTGTTTGCAGCCAGGTGAGTACTGGGTGAGCCAAGGGAGTTGCCCCAGGTGCGTGGGTGGGGCTTCAGGGGATGGGTTGGGAAGTGGAGCGATGCCACATCTCCTGCTGATTCCAGTGAGGGCCTACACCAATGGCCAGGAACCCTGGGCAAGTGTTCCCGGAGCCGTGTAGGTGAGGACTGCAGGCCAGACACTCATGCTCTGACAACCTGCTGGTGACCTGGTAAGACCCTTGGCTGTTTCCTTGCTGTAAAATGAGGGCTTGGACTAAGCAGCTGCTGAAGTGTCTCTCCTGCCTCTAAACTTCTGTCTTTAATGGAGCAAGATGCAGATCCAGGGGAGAAGTCTCCTGTGGAGGTCACGCTCCAAGCAGGAGGAGTTTCAAAGTGGCTTCATTGCCCCTGGAGTCCAGGCGATGGCATCATCAGGAGTGGCCTTCACACGTGGTCCCTCGCTTTTGATCACATGGCCCTGCTGTAACACCTGTGTGCCTGGATGCTCCTCCTTTTGGGAGGAAGAGCAAGAGAATATGCTATCAAGGGAGTGTAGGGGCCAGGAGACCGAGAGGCCATTGTGCAGGGGAGGTGCTCTCTGTGCACTCTGGCAAGAGGTGGTCAGGCACCTCTGGCTTGTGAGCTGGGCCAGGTCTGGGGGAAGGGTAAGTCTGCCTTCTGGAGATCCTGCCTGGGAGGCGAATGTGAGCTGTGAAGTCTTAACAGGTCTTGGGATCCGGAAGGCCTCACAGCACAGCAGTGTCTGTGCCTGGATTCCGTCTAGGGTTTCCGTGTGACCCCTCGGCCCAGCCACAGCCGTTCTGGGCAGAAGCCACCAACCCTGAGATAGGGCGTGAGAAAGCGCTCAGGCAATGGCGTGGGTTTTGGATTGAGGGCTGACTGAGGGTACTCGGTCCTGAGGGGGATGCTCATTTCAAATGCAGTTATCAGCACTCAAAAATCAGGAAAACTCACATAAGAATGTAGATTTTGAGATTTGAAAAATTGGGACATCTGATCACCCTGTACCCATTGTGCTATTCCGGGGAGCTGAGACGGCTGCCTCCTTTAGACAAGGCACATGGTCTCCAGTCACCACAGTCCCCACTACTATTGTCTCATACCCAGCCTGACCCCAGGAACTTGAATTTGCAACCTGAAGCCCCGGAGGCCTTGGCTGCCATGGTGCCAGCCACTCAGGTGGCTGTTTGTGAGGGAAGGTGTTCTCTAGTAACCTGCAAACTTGCTCAGCACCAGCTGCCTGGGCCAACTCAAAGCCTGCACGGAGCTATCACTAAACTATCACCATTACAGCTCAGTGCTCTTTGGGGACCTGAGTCTTGGGTCTAAACTCAAGGTGAAGTCTGGAGAAATGGTGAGGCATGTCCCCCTGGGTCCTTCCTCCACAGAGAGGCAGGAAAAGGCATTAGAGATCAGAACTGCTGGGTGCAGGGTCTTGGCCTAACCTTCGGCCCAGATGCACCCTCCTGGGCAATGCCCCTGCTGTGGGGGAGAGGAGGGCGTTGGCTGACTCTGACCTGGCTGGGTGGACCCCATCCTGGAGACTGCCCTGCCTTTCCTTCTGCGGCTGCACTGGCTGTCAGCACCTCCCTCCTGCTGCCACCTGTCGGTCAGTGCTGTGGCTCTGGTGACTGTCTCCCTCTGCACCTGGGAGTGTTCTTTTCTTCTGGGCTTTGTTCCACCTCCCCTCCCCATTCTCCAAGCCCTCCCAGACACCCTCAGCTCTTGGGATTCTTTCAATTGTGCTGTATTTATGCAGAGTTGAGCAGGTCATGCCGGACAGGAAGGGCTGTCACTGCCTTCATTCTAGACTCCATACCTTTCTTGAGCCAGTCCCTGGTGACATTCCACTTTCCCAACACACTGCAGAGTTCATTACCAATGGAAATCTTGTGTGTGTTTTGACCCCGGGTGCTGCCAAATGGTACAACACAATATGGCCTTCTAGGACAGGGTAGGGGTGACATGGCCTTCCAGAATGGGGTAGAGGTGACATGGGGCAGGGATGAGTGACCCAGGCAGGACATGGTAGGGAGGTTCCAGAAGTCTGGGCCTTGTCCCCCAACCTGTGATGGTGAATTTTATGCATCTGCTCAGCTGAGCCATGGGGTGCCTGAACATTTGGTCAAACATTCTTCCAGGTGTTTCTGTGAGGCTGTTTTGGATGAGAGTCACATATGAATTGGGGACTTGGGGTGAGGCAGCAATGGGCTCCATCCAACCAGCTGAAGGCCTGAACAGAAGGAGCCAGCCTTTGCCATGTGAAGGAGGGTCCCAGCAGACCTGCAGCTCTGTCGGTCTCCAGCTGCTGCTGCAGAACACGGACCTGCTGGCTCCATCACTGCAGGAGCCCAGTCCTTATAACAACCCCTTCTCTGACACATGCCCTCTGGCCTGCTTCTCTGGAGAGCCCTGGCCTGCATGCCACTGCCCACCTGTCCAGCTATGCTGGAAGGGATGGGCACACCATGTAGGATCGCTGACTTAGGGGTGGGTCATGGGTCGCCAGTTGCTGTCCTGGTGATGTTGCTTTCAAAGGTCACAGAGGCAGTCATGCTACTGCAGGGTCTGGAGTCAGGAAGGACAGGGTGGGGGCCACTGGCCATCTGCACGAGCCCTGTGGCCTTGACTGGGCCACGCTTGTCTCAAGCTGTCCTTTCCCACCACAAACTCCGCAAAGCCTGGGATTCACATTGCATCCATGGGGGGAGGGAGGATGTAGCGAGCCTTGGGGGATACACCTCTAGTTGTTTCCAATGACCAGCTCCCCTTCAGACATAGCTGCTGTGACACTGTGTGCGCGTGGAACTGTGCATGAAAAAAGCACCACTGACGACCTTGGTGAGGGGTGGCCAGATGGCTGAGTCACACCTCTGTAGCAGCCCTCCTCCCCCACAGAGACTCCAGGAGTGACAGGTGTATCTGTTACTTTTTCCTGTTATCAGTTTCATTTTAGCATCGTAATAAAAATTCTGATAACCTAAACATGGCAATAACTCTGCTCCATAAAAACAACCGTCTCCCACGTTACTGCTGTCATCAGAGGTGCGATAATAATACAACACAAGACAAAGTGGTTATTGTATTAAGATGAATAAATGACGGAGGTTTTTATTACACAGGTAATTTTTCTTGGTATCAAGGTACTTTTATGCTACACTCGAGTAATGAACACATAATTCGCCAGCACACTAGAGCACAGACCTCAGAGACAAGGCACAGGTCTACAAATAAGTCAATTATTAACAAGGTAATGTCTAAAATAAATGCACAGAGCCCCACCCTCCTCCTAAAGTGGAAAAATAAATATCTAAGAACGAACAAGGCCAGAAGTCATTTTCAGACCCACCACTTGCCGGATGGAACATTCTCCTGGCCAACCCCTGCCAGCCCAAGTGCCCTTCTTCCTGTCTCCCCCACAGCGGCTGAAGCAATGTCACCCGTTCCCTGTCACAGCTTCCCTTGCAGCATGGGTGGTCTGTGGCCAAGCTCTGAACAATGAGACACAAGGCAGGTCTGGAGGAGGATGTGAGATATTTTTGCTTTTCTGACCACAAGCATGAAAAGATCACTCCTACTTCTTCTGCCCCTGAAGTAGACAAGATGGCAGGGGCACTGGCATCTCTCCTGCAGCATGAGGACAAAACGCCAACCGCTATGGGTGGCGGAATTGGAAGAGGAGGTGTGTGAGTCCTTGAGAGCAGCACTGAGCTAGGGAACTGTCATCAGCATCCGCTCTCTCTTGACTTCTTGTGACATGAAATAAAGACAGAGTGTTCAGACCTCTGCAGACTGGGCTCTCTGATGCTCACACAGAAAGAGGCTTGGAGTGCAGGGAGGCCTGGGTGTTCCTGCCTCGTGCAGAGGTTCTCAAGGGTCCAGCTGGGGCCAACTGGTCAATTGCAGGGACTGCTTCTGAGGCTGCCAAGGTTCCCTGTGCTGGGGAGTCCCTGGGTCTCCCTGGATGGGAGAGCAGGACTCGGCTGGGCAGGAGCAGGGTGTGGCAGAGGGCTTGGCCTCATCTGGGGTCCCCAGCACCTGCAGTGGCTGGAGCGCTTGGTTTGTCTCCCACCTGCAGCCTATGACCAACCTCGCTGGCCAGCAAAGGCCACTCTGAGGGGACTTCTTCTGGGGCCTGGCTCCCCGTACAGCCCGGGCCTTTCCCTGACTCCACGTGGATGGAGGCGCCCGAGGTGGGGGTGCAGAGGATGGTGGCAGCGCTGCTCAGAGCAAGCCCCCTGGGCAGCTCTACTTCCCTGCCTCCACCTCACAGCAGATATGTGGGGGATGGCAAAGGTGCTGCCCAGAGCGCTCCTGCAGGTGACTCCACCTCCCCCCCGCGGCGGGCAGGGTGTGGGGGAACATGGGGGGGCATAGCTATATCTGGAACCAGAAAGGGCTATGGACATGGAGGGCGGGGTGCCTTTCCTTTCCATGTGGTTCCTCCAGGTCTTTTGAGTCTTCTAAGCATGCTGAATGCTCCTGTGTTACTTCTGTTTAAAAAAAGAGGTCAACGGGGTGATCTGGGTGGGGGTAAACACAATGTTCTTTTTCTTATTTTACTTCTCTGTATTTAAAAGTATTAAGAAATGTTATATATTAAAAAAACAAAAACCAAAAAATCTTGCCAGTGAGTCGCTGTCCCAGAAGCAGGGGTGTCACAGGACACTCAGGGTACCCTAAGCTTCCTCCTCACTGCAGGCAGCCAGGGGCCAGCAATGCCTCCAGGAAAGGTCAAGGTCAGCTGTATTTGGAGCTGAGATCAGGCAGAGTAGGCACCCCAAACAAGGTGCAACACCGGGTGACAGGGAGGAAGGGGGTGAGACACAGTTCCTGGAGACCCCAGGGACCCACGCGGGAAAGGAGATGGCCACCTCTTTCTCCAGGGGACTGTGCCCGGGGCATGGCCCAAGGCCTTGCAACTCAAGATCACAAAGCTAGGTCAGTAAGCCCGTGCCCCTCTGTGTCCCCCGGTGGGTCTGGTGCCTGAGGACCAGGCCTACTGAGCAGTAACAGCGAAGTCACCAAGCCCCCAGAGGCACATGCATCTCATCAAGGCAATGCAGCAGCGAGGAAGCGTCCATAATGACAATTAAGTCTTCACATCAATCACACCAGGCAGCAGCAGAGGGGGTGACTCCACAAGGGCATGGAAAGCGACCCCTTCCTATAACTCATGTATACAAGGGGTTAAGTCACGCCCAGCAGTGTCACCATGCAGCATGTGCCAGCCCAGTCCGGTGCCTCCGTGGGCGCGTGACTCATCTGAATGATGAGTCTGGGGAAGACATGACACATCGGAGCATGAAGGGAGGCTGCTGAATGGAGACACACTGGTAATACTTCCTGGGAGGACAGCAGGACATGATGTGAAGGCATCTGAAATGGAGTCACTGACGCAGACACCAACACGCCCTGGGTCACACTCCTTCAGACTCCTTCAGAGGGGACAACCTCTGGGCCAGCAATTATGAAAGCAAATACAATGGTTGAGAGGGTTTTTAAGATGAGGAAGATGGAGGCACCTGACAGAAACAGCCCCCCTTGTCCCCTTGCTCAGACCCTGGGTCATAGCAAAAGACGCCCAGCTGTCCCTCTTCAGGACAGGAGCTGCCTGAGTTTCCTGGGGCTGTCGTGACTTTGAGACTTAAGGCCACGTGACATTGCTTCCTTGAGAGTCCTTCTGTAACCCGAGAGAAGAGGGAGGTTTCCTGAGTAACGTGTGTGTCGCGGTGGTGCTCAGGGCAGCCGGGATGACAGGATGACGAGGATGAGCTACCTGGTCCAGGCTCCAACCCTCAGCAAGTGCGAGTTTGCATTTCCGGCTGGGGCACATTTTGCATTTGCTAATCTAGGATTAACAGTCTCAGAGATTTATTTAACACCAGAACACCAGTGCTTCTTGGTATATTTAATCCTAGTTTACAGTTCTTCCACTGGGTCTCGGGGGCCCTGAGAACACTGAGCCCTGAGAGGTCCCTCCCTCCCTGGCTGAAGGCCGTGATTCCACCCAGGCAGGCTTTCCATCGGGGACCCTCAGGTACCCAAGTCCCAGGGAACTTAATCTCACATGGTTTTCTTTCAGAGATCCGAGATGGACACTGGATTTTCCTGTTGTCTCTTGGAGCCTCCCTGGGACAAATGTGGCCAAGGTCCAGTCTAGGCATGTCAGGCTTCCTGCTACCCATGAGTGGGCCCTCCTTATCCCTGTGACCCAGATGGGGGCATGCAGGATGCCACAGTCACACAGTCACACACTCCATGCAGAGACCCTTCCCATGCTGCACTGGGGCCTGGCCCCCGGGGTGGGCTCTTCTGGCTGGGTTGTGCTTGAAGCGCTGGTCTACACCCCCAGGAATGTGGGGGCCTTGGGAACCAGCCTTGCCAGACACTCTCTGAGCCCTGCTACATGCTGGCTGGGGGACTCTGATAAGCGGGGCGGGCCAGGACCTCAGCTAGTCTCAGGGGCCATGGAGGCCACCCACAAGCCACTCTCTGTGCAGGGTTTGTAGGGCTGGGCCGTCAGGGTAATGGTTGGCTATGATACTGGAGGGGGTGGGCCAGGGAGGCATGGGGCCCTGACGGCTGGGCAGAGCTCCGAGGGGGAGTTGGAGGACAGGGAACAAGGCAGAAAGAAAGCCAGAGCCCTGCAGGGCTGAACTGCCCGGTTCTGCTCTTTCTGACTGCCGGAGGTTGACCCCGTCCACACGGCCCTGAGGGAGCAGAACAGCCGTTGCACCCTGCCCTACCACAGGAACTCAAGACGTTCACTCGCCCATGGACCCTGGAGTCAGACAGGCCCAGGTTTTGTCTGTTTGTTTGTTTGTTTGTTTGCTTTTTTGAGTTGGAGTCTCACTCTGTCACCCAGACTGGAGTGCAGTGGCACGCTCCCGGCCACCGCAGCCTTGACTTGCTGGGCTCTGCGATCCTTCTGCCTCAGCCTTCTAAGTAGCCAGAATTACAGGCGTGTGCTGCCATGCCCGGCTAATTTTTGATTTATTGTAGAGATGAGGTCTCACCAAGTTGCCTGGGCAGGTCTCAAACCCGCAGGCTCAGGCAATCCACTCACCTCAGCTCCCAAAGTGCTGGGATTACAGGCTGAGCTACCAAGCCCGGCCTGGACAGGCCCAGGTTTGCAGTGACTGCTTTCCAACTGTGACACTGTGGGCAAGCGACAGCCTCTCTGAGCCTCAGTTTCCCCATCTCTGGAGAATGTTCCCGGGGTTCTTGCAGAGACAACTGCTTTATCATGCTGTTCCTGCTGTCAGCATGTGCTGGGATTCGAGGAGAGGGGACAGGTGGGGAACATGGCACCTGGCACCTTGGTGTGGGATGAAAAGGTGCTCTTGTGATTGTTGGCAGACTCCCCCAGGGAGCAAGAACTGCATGGCTTCCCCAGCGTGCACCTGGGTGGACACAACACCTGCTTGTTAGTGGCTCACAGATGAGGCCGGGCTTCCGAGGAGCTGGAGGGAGCTTGTAAACCAGCTTAAAATCCGCTGCACTCTTGTTACACTGCTGATTCTCAGAACATTCTGTCTGAAATCTGTGGCACTCATCATTTAAGACCGCTGTATTTACGAAGAAAGGCAGCAGGACGTGCGCCGTGGTTGGCTTCCCATCCATGTGGTCCCACTGGGCCTCGACTTGCAGGTTCCCATAGCGTCGTCCTCCTGGGCCACCACGGAGGTCCTATGTGTCACTAGGCAGCTGTAGTTTCTCCTGGTTTATTTCTGCAGGTGTAGGTGACCTGCAAGAAGAAGTGGTGAGGTCTTCACAGCCTGGAGCCACTGCAGCGGCATAGATGTGAGCCCTCCTCTTCCATCTCTGTAGTCTGGCAGGCGACGAGGAGGAGGCTGGGAGCCTTGTGCACAAATGCACACTGTGGGAAATGCACATCCCCAAGTTCCAGCTCTCACATGCTCGCCCAGGGCCCTGGCGGCTGCAGCTGTCTTCCACAGGACTATAGTCAGCCTCTGCCGGTTGGCGACTGAATTATGTGCCGAGGGAACATGTTCAGTGAATTTTGAGACTGTGTTTGGATGGTTTGGCTGAAAATACAGACCATGTAGTGTAGGAGAAATTCTTCTGGGGGTTAAAGGACACATCACATCACAGAGGGAGGCAGAAGCTGATGTGATCTGTGTCTGGCCTGGACCCCCATCCCTGGGTGGTGACCCTCCTCCAGCTGCTGGGGGTGCTACCCATAGCTCACAGTTGTCCCATCCTCTGGAAAGCTGCCCTTGGCAATGGCAGCCCCCCCCAGGCAGCCTGGGTAGCCCAGAGCCAATGATGGCCATGTGGCGGGGATGCTGAGGCTGGTCCCGCTCCTCCTGGTGGATCTGGCTGGGGATGTCTCCAGCTGAGACCATGTTCATGCTTGGCTGCCTCCCTCCCTCACCTGTGTTCCTTCTTCGTCTTCTCCGGATACCCCCAGGCCCTCAGTAGCATGCACCTAAGTCCCAGCCTCCGCTCTGCTTCTAGAAAACCTGAGTGGATAGCCTGGACAACACAGTAAGACCCCATCTCTACAAAAAATAAAATCATGAGCTACACATGACAGCATGTGCTTGCAGTCCCAGCTCCTCAGAAGGCTGAGGTGGGAGGATTGCTTGAGTCCAGGAGGTTGAGGCTGCAGTGAGCTATGATTGTGCCACTGCACTCCAGCCTGGGTGACAGAGTGAGACCCTGTCTTTAAACAGACAAACAAAAAACCCAGGTGAAGCTGAAGTAGGCCACTGGGAGCAGAGGGACTAAGATATGCGGAGGCCATGTGCCCCCGGTGGGGAGAAATTGGAAATACGGGGGTGGGATGATGGGAAAGTCACCCAGGGCTACAGGACCAAGCCCGGCTGGAAGTCTCGGGGACAGACGCCGACAGCCGTGGCCTAGGGACATGGCCTGGTGGCGGGGCCTGGGCTGGCTTGTGGGATGGGACACCACCCTCCTGCAATGGCATGGGGGAGGCTGGGTCCCAGAAACCTGGATGTTCCTGACTGTGAGCAGTGATTCCTCAGCCTGCCTTTCTGCTTTCAGCCCTTTAGGTCCGTGCCCTGCCGCGAGCTCCCTGTCCCCACAGAAAGGCATGATAGCCGAGTCTCTCAGTTTCCCTTGCTCTGGATTGTCAGAAGCTGGGCTGGATCCCAGGCACACGTGGCCACTGTGCTCCCTCTTGTGTCTGTAGGAGCTGAGAGTGGACATGTTGTCTATACCCTGGTCAGGCGGTCGTGAGACGCCGGCGTCGGGGCCCGGATCTTAGGAGATGCTCCACCTTGGGCCTGAGCCCGCTGGGTCTGTCCTCTGGCCACCTTCCTCTTCCACCTGGGCTACATCCTCAGTGGAAACCGTATTTGGTTCTCCTCAAGAGTTTGGGGGATATTTGCGTTTTTTAACAATATGCTTTTTGTTACCGTGTGACAGGCGAAGTGGTGCTGCCAACTGGGTGGCCGTCACCCAGTGCCACTAGTTTTACAAGGGACGAAAAGGTGCAAGTTCACATGGCTGACTCCTTCCTAGCTCTGTGGTTAATGTGCATGATGTGCAGAGCAGGAACATGCAGCTTCCGGCAGACCCAGTCTCAAACCTGCTTGTGATGGCCACGTGCTCCAGGATAGCTGCATCTTGGCGGCGGCGGCTCTGCAGATCATCTGGGACTCAGGAGGAAAAATGCCCAGGGTGTCTGGGGGTGCTGGGAAATTCTTGGGGACCAGGGGCCCCACCCAGTTCTGCCCTGGTAGCCAGATCCCAGCTGTAGTCACCACTCTGCTGGCTGCAGAGAACGGGTATTTCCAAAACAATAACCCCTCTGTGGTGGTTCCTGGCTTGTTGGGGGCTGGGGGCTGGTGGAGGAGGAGAATGACAGGGAGAGAGGAGTGGGGCTCACACAGACTGTGCTCTCCGGGTCTCTTGTGCGCGGGTGGTTCACTTAAGATTCCTGATGAAGGCACCCTTGCGGCCCTGATGGAAATTGACAGAGTGGGAAAAACTGGGGTCAGAGACACCAGGTCAGGAACATGCTTGGTTTGGTTTTGCTGGAAGAAGGCCTGGTAACTGGCATGGGGAAGACCATGGCAGACACCATGGGCCCACGCGATGGCAGGCCAATGACTCCGTTGACTCCGTCCGTTCCCTGGTGTAGTGACTCTCAGCCATGTCCACATCTCTGCCTGAGCCCTCACAGCCCTGCCAGCTGCCAGGTCCTTCCCTGAGGTGGTCAGTAGATGTCCACGTGGCCGGCCTGGCATTCCATACACGCCTCTGCCTCTGTCGAGAACAAGGCTGGGCTCAGGCCCCTGGCCAAGGCCCGTTTGGAGCCATTGGGGCACTACAGTGGTTGTCATGCAGGATCATTGTGGCGACAGATAACAGATACAAGGATCTTTTACAAGATGCCTGAACTA
Source organism: Cephalopachus bancanus (assembly GCA_027257055.1). NCBI lineage: Eukaryota > Metazoa > Chordata > Mammalia > Primates > Tarsiidae > Cephalopachus > Cephalopachus bancanus. The sequence continues at coordinate 4,929,966 of JAPVLO010000007.1, forward strand.
GAACCCACCAGCAGCCTCTGTGCAGCTGGGAACACCATTCACACTGTTCCCCGCAGCCCATGGGTTCTGCCGTGACCCTGCTCCAGCCATGCTCCAGCCTCCCTGTCCCTCCTCCCCTGTCCTCACTGCTTTTTGGGTGTAACATCTGCACAAATTGCAGGCTCGACCTTTGTTCAGCCAGCTCCCCACCCTGGTTAGAGAGCAGCAGCCTTCTCCCCAAACTCTCATGGTGTTAAAACACCAGCTCCCTGTGGTGGCCTCCTTGTCCACCCGCTGTCCCGCCGTCCCACTGTCCTGGGCACAGGCAGGTCCTGGGCTGACCCGGCTGCACCCCGCGTGCTCACAGCCTGCCTTCTCTCCTGCAAGTGCAAACACTAATTAGTCCTGGTGTCGTGTACACATGGAGGTAATTACGCTTAATCATCCAGCATGCTGGGACTTTGATCTGTGATGAGCTGTCACTTGTTCTCAGGTTAGTCCGAATTGTGAGTTGGTCTTAGTTATGTAAACCACGCAGAGGACAGGTAAGCCTGTCTCCCAGGGTGTCATGTGCAATTTGCCACAATGTTTTAGATCACAGATTAATTTGATTCCCGGGCAGCACGGATGTGTCCCACGCATCACGCCGTTGGCCGGCTGTCCCTAGAAGGACCATGGCGGGTTGTGACAGCACATCCTTCCCAGAAACACGCCTTAACAGTGACAGGAGAAGGAACACCACCCTGTCAGTGGAATCAGATCACACACAGATTAATTCCAAATGAAAAGTCTCATGCCCACGGAACCCTTTGCCACACAACGTTGACCTTGGCACTTTCCTGGGTGTGCCCAGTGTCTCCTGGCTGATGCTTGGGAATTTTTCGTGGTAGCTGGATATATACTGATTTTAAACAATAAAATTATTTTGCTGCCATTGTATTTATTATGGGGCGTAACCCTGACTATATGCCTACTCATGGGTTTTGATGTTGTTGTGAAACAGCGATTACAAAATATATCCTTTAAAATAAACTTATTTAGTTCAAAAAGTGAGTTGATTTAAAAAACATCTGGCAGGGCCCAGTAGCTCATGCCTATAATCCCAGCACTTTGGGAGGCTGAGGTGGGAAGATTGCTTGAGCCCAGTACTTCAAGATTAGTCTGGGCAGCATACCAGATCTCATCACTACAAGGAAAAAATTATCTGAGTATGATGGTGCAGGTCTGTAGTCTCAGCTACTCAGGAGACTGAGGGGGAGAATCGCTTGAGCCTAAGAGTTAGAGGCTGTGGTGAACTATGATCGTGCTACTGCACTCCAGCCTGGGCAGCAGAGTGAGAATCTGTCTCTAAAAATTAATTGATTAATTAATAAGTAAAATAAGTAAAAACAAATGACTGACACAGGAAAAGAAAACCAAACACCACATGTTCTCACTGATCAGTGGGGACTAAGCTAAGGGCCTGCAAAGGCACAGACATGGTCTCCTGGACCCTGGAGACTCGAGGGAAGGGGTGGAAGGAGGAACAGTCACCTGCCAGGTACAACGTGCACTGGTGGGGGTGGCGGGTACCCTCAAAGCCTGACCTTAAAGGCACTTTACAATGCAACCATGTAACCAAAGCCCATCTGTACCCCCTAAAGCTGTTGAAATAAAAAGACAAACGACACTATCAGGGAATCAAGTATTCTTGGTCCCCCAGCTGAGTGGACAGTGAGGTGGGGTGGGAGAACTGGCCCTCGGCCTTCGAGGTGATGGCAAACAGGGACGGTGCCAGGCAGTGACACTACATGTAGCGAGAGGCACACACAGGCTTCACGCCCTGGGGAGAGGAGGAACCACAGAGCTGGGGCTCCAGGCTCAGGATGGCTCTTCTGTCCCAGCCAAATCTGCATTACCCCCTGGTGTTCCCAGATAGCAGGACTGAAGCGGGGCCATGCTGGCTGGAGAGGAGCCCCACACAGTATTAAGACCCAGTGCTTCTACCTAACGTGCCACGGATTCCAGAGGAGGACCCTGTGGCGGCTCCCACCTGCAGTGCAGAGCAAGAATGCGGTTCTGCACAGGGATGTGGCTCGCCCTGTCTGCAGCTGGCGTTGCTACGCTTTTGACAAGTCCAAGAAGACAGATGGCGCCTGGAGGCGTGAAGCCAGGGCTTCTGAGGCACGGGGTCCTTAGGGTGCGGGGGGCTCTTGACCCAGGTTTCTCTCTTGCCAGGGCTGTGGTTTCCCCGCCATGGCAGCCCAAGCCAGGCCACAGATCCAGCCTTGTCCGAAGTGGGTTTCCTTACTTCTCTTACATGGTAGGAGCCCATCGAGCTGCATTTACTGTGTCCTGTTCACTCATGCTTGTTTTCCCATGTGCTAGGTTACCGGCCACCACTGTGTCTGGAGCCATGTCCAGGCCAAGCTCATGCTTCTGTGCAGCCTGCCCCAAGGTGGTGCCCAGGACTGTACTGGAATGCACCATGCCTGCATCCTGCCAGGCCTGCAGCCCACTGCTGAGTGGACACTCTGCAAAATAACGGCAGGTGCCATTATGACCACTCTGTGTTGACACATGCCACGTACAGACAGACAACATGTCTGTTGCTCCTCTTCCATGTTTCAGATGTCCCAGCCAGCTGGGACGCAAGACATGTCCCAGTCTGTTCTCTCCAGCGTGCTCAGCCTGCCCATCTGTGACTCCCTCCTCAGCCTCTCTTGCCCTCTCCTGTTCCCCCCACCGAAGGCTACTTGGTCATATGCATGGCTGGACTTGCAAGTCATACCAGCACGAGAGGCCTGCCCAGAGCTGTCCTTCCCTCCCAGGTCAGAAATCACCCATGTTAGGTGGAGACAGGAGACTGCCATTCCCAGCCAGAAGGAGATGGGGAAGGGTTTTTCCAGCAAGTGTCATGTGAATAGCCTCAAACCCAGACATGCGACAACCAGACCTCCTGTGATCAGAAGCCCAGAGTGAAGCCTGTGACTCGGATCATCATTCTGGCCTCCGACTGTCCTAAGACCTCAGAAACTGGTTGCACTGAGCAAGGCTGACCTGGCCCTGTGGTTCCAGGAAACAGCTGCGGGGGTCTCATGGGACCCACCACACCTGGACTCCTTCTTCAAGGCGGTTCTCCTACAAGCCACTTACAGCTTGACAGATCCCACCAGGTGCCTTCAAGCCCCTCCTGGGATGCTCCCATTAGCGCCACGACAAGGGGCTGGTGCAGGCTGCAAGGTATGGGAGCGCATAGCTCAGGGAAGGCAGGAGGCGTCCTTGGAATCGGCTCCTGCCATGGTCTCCTAGCAACCTGTTTTTAGAGGCTCCTGGTAGTTAAGAAAAGGCGTCCCTCTTTCTAGTGAGCAGTTGTGCTTTTGAGAAGCCCAAATCCCTGCACCATGCATCGGATGGCACTTGGAACACAGACCTTTAATCACGTCCTCGAGAGCCCCGTGGTCACCGCACTACTCTTGGGACGGACTGTGCTCACAGAGACTCTGCCAGACCTGCAGAGACTGCATGTGGGGAGCCGGGTGAGGTGGCCACACAACGGGCCTTCTGGGTGGAGAGTCAACGATGGTGGCACGGAAGGTAATCTACTGTGCCTGTGGCTGGGACTGCCCACCGCCCAGGAGCAGGCATATCTTCAGGTGAGCCAGCTGCAGGGCGAGGATGCCCGAGGCCCCAAGAGAGGTGGAGAGATGGAGGGAAGCACCCGGCCCAGCCTGCAGCCCTGGCGTGAAAACCCCAGAGCCCCACTCACCTGTCCCACAACGCCCAGGCAGAGTGTTCACATCATGGCAGGGAGGGGCAGCCCCCATGTTCCTGCCAAGTTGTGGGAGGCCCTTCACCCTCCCCGACCACACAGATATCACCAGAAACACAGGCTCAGCTGCAGGGCACAGGTGCCAACCCTCAGAGTTGAGCATAAAGCTGGAATCTAAAATGCAGAACGCTATGTGCCTTCAGGGAGTCCAGGCCCAGAAGTGTGTGGAGCTTGGTCATATCCCCAGAAATTCACGGACATGCTTACAACAATCCTCTTCTATGATGAAATGCACTTAACCTTTATCCCCGAGTTAACAGCCGGTACCGACCGGCTCAACACCCAGCCTGCCCGGGACACGGACCTGCCTCTTTAAAATTCTCATTCTGTGCTCTCTAAATGGAGGGCTGATGGAGGGAGACAGTTTATGTAAGCTATTCAAATATTATCTGATTATTTCAAAACATGTATAAGGGCTAATTATAAGTAACAGTTGATCAGAATTGTAGCAGCTATAAAATTAATCCTCAATAACCACAGTTCTGACAAGTGGCTGATATTTATTTAACTTACATTAAAAACGGTTTAAATTTGCATTAAGAGGCGAGAGTTTAATGACATCTCGGAGTACGGGTGGTGGCAGTGAAGTAGCTGTCACCCATTGACCTCTGGTGTGGACTAAGCCTGGGTCAGCGGGGGCTGATTCTCATTGACTGCCAGCTTTGAAGGGAAGCACTGAAGCACATTGGTGAAGGTAGGGCCAGGACTGGGTTGTGGCCGTACACACGCCTGTCCCTGGCACCTGTGGCTACCACTCAGGGCACCCCCACCACCGTGCGTTCCCCTTCTCCAAGGAGGGAGGCAGGTTGCCCAGGGTCCCCGGCATCTGGGAGGATCACTTGGGGTCTTCTCTCCAGTGTGTGGGTGTCCAAGAGTGCCCACCCCCTTGAGTGAGGGACCTGGCTATGGTGGCCCTCGTCCACATGGCCTCATGGAGTCTCATGGTCACATGACCCCACACCGCCTGTGGCCGCAGCAACTGTGATGTCTTTTCTTTCTAGAGTCCCTCTGTCCTCCGGTGGGATCAGCACAGGAAACATGGGGTCAAGGGCTCTGTGACTGCATGCTGGCATGTGCACGCCTGGCGGTGGCGTTGCACAGAAGATGCTGGAAGAGGAGCTGAGGGTCGGGAGAGGCTGAGGATGCACAGCCCTTTCTCTGTGGCAAGGAGATTGGGAGGCCATAGGGCCAGGGGAGAGACTGAGGCACAAGGAGAGATGTGCCCACACCTACTGCGCAGGGAAGGTGCAAGGTGGGACCACAGCCCCCTCCCTTGCTTCCCCTAAAGTGGGCTGGAGATGCTCAACACACCCAGTAAGAGGTGCTGACACAGAGCCCAGGTCTGGGACAGCCGAGTTGGGTGGGAGGGACTGATATGGTTCCTGGTCAGGAGAGGCGCCCTGCAAGCTCAGATTCCATGTGATAAGCAACTGCCTGCTCCCCTGTCACCTTCTCCCCAGTCAGCAGCCTGTTACCAGGGACATGTCTCACTCAGCCTCCAGCTCTGCAGCTCGGTCCTAACTCCTTGAATGAAGTCTCAGTCTCTGGGGGAATGGAGGGGCTTGCAAGGGGTCAGCCATCTAGACTTGCCTCCTTTAGGCAGGAGTTCTGTGTTTATCCACAGCAAGGATGCTTGGGTCAAGGAAAGCGCCACATGACAGAGGTGACATCTTTGTCTGCCAGCCCCATCTCCATGACTACCTCCCTCCTCTTGTCCATGTTTGCTGGGTGCATGTACAAGATTGTATGTACCTGGTGCTGGGCCGGGGAGGGAAGGAGCAGGCATGAGCAGGGAGTGCAGGCCTGGGGATCCAGATGGAGGTCGTATGGTAGTGGGAGGCCATTGGGAGATGGAGACCCAGGGAGGTGATGCAGCCATGGGCAGCCATTGGGAGATACAGACCTGGGTAGGTAACACAGTCATGGGTGGCTACTGGGAGATAGAGACCTGGGGAGGTGACAGCTGTGGGTGGCTATTGGGAGATAGAGACCTGGGGAGGGGACGCCACCATTGGTGGCCATTAGGGGATGGAGACTCGGGGAGGTGATATAACTGTGGGTAGCCATTGGGAGATGGAGACCCGGGGAAGTGACGCAACTGTGGGTAGCCACTGAGAGATGGTGACCCAAGGAAGTGATGCAGCCATGGGCGGCCATTGGTAGATGGTAACCCAGGGAGGTGATGCAGCTGTGGGTGGCCACTGGGAGACGGTGGCCCAGGAAGGTGATGTAGCTACAGTGGTCCAGAACTTTCCCTGGAAGGACTTGAAACAGGAAAGGTGCCAGCTCAGGCCCTGCCTCTCGCCACTAGGTCTGGCTTGCTGTGTAGGGAGGGGCAGGGAACATTAGGTGTCTCTAAAGCTCTGAGAAGGTTCAGGTAAGTGCGGATCTGATGCATCACTCAATGCTAAACTGATGCTAAAAGCTCATTAAAGGCTCTGTTATTGTTATGAAGCCCACACTTCTCAGCACAGCTCTGAAGTTGTCCATCACCCATCCACTCATTCATTAATTCATTCAATCACTCAACATTTCTTCTGCCCCAGGCAGCCTTCTAGGGCCAGCTGCATGAAGGAAGTTCCAGCTGGCAGCTCTTCCACCCCGGGGCCCAGCCTTTCTCCCTCTGAGTCCATGCCCCCAGCCCCACCTCTCTACCTTCAGAACCAACACAATAAGCTGCTCATCCTAGTGGCCGCTTGCCTCTCCATCCCTTCTCTGTGCCACGACGCCTGTCCTGCTACAGGGGGACAGACGTGCCTTCTTGTTCTTCTGTCCCCTGCTCACACCTCTCTTCCCTGTGAAGCCTGCCTCAGCCTCCCTGAGCCCCAGGTAGATGTCCTCCCGGGGACTCAAGTTACCACCCTGAGGGCCACACTTACCCTGCCGGGATGTGACTGCTGCTCATTTGTTTGTCCTACCTTCCTGGGGGCTCTTTAGGGGCTGGGGTTGCAGCTCACTCACATCATTCATTCCATTCTGTCTCTGCTGCCCAGTACAGCAGCGGAGGGGGTTGGTACATCCACACTTCCATCTACCCATCTGCCCTTCTATCTACCTATCTACTCATTCACCCATCTACCCACCCACTCATCCATTCATCCATCCATTTTCTGTCCATCCACACTTCCTTCCACCCATCCATCCATTCATCCATCCATACACTCTTCCATCTGCCCATCTGTCCACCTATCCACCCATCTGTCCTTCTATCTACCCATCGACCCATTTATCCACCCACCCATCCATTTATCCATTTGTCTATCCATCCATCCATACTTCCATCCATCCATCTGTCCTTATATCTATCTATCCACCTACCCTCACATCCAACCATCCACCCATCCATCCATCTATCCTTCCATCCATCCATCCATCCATCCATCCATCCATCCATCCATCCACCCATCCATCTTTTCTTCTATCCACTCATCCACCCATTCCCTCACCCACACACCCATCCTTAGACACTGCAGTGACTAAGGGGTCAGTGTAAGCCCATCCCTCCCTGGCTGCCTGTCCCATCCCATGCTTGACTCCCTCTGTGGGTCCTCCCTGTCCTGACAGCTTCCTCTCCTGTTGTCTGTTCACGTGTTCCCCATCCCCACCAGCAATGTGTGAACGTGTCAGGGCAGGGGCTGAGACTACACAGCCACTGCAGACCTCAGCACCTGTCAGAGCAGATGCTCAACTCACGTTTCATCAGTGACTAGGGCATTATTGTTTTCATCTGGCCTAAGACGAACTTTCCTATAAAACCAAAAATGTCCTCCAAGGAGGAGACTGGTGAACACACTTCTTTTTTATGAGCCCACATTTCTGCTGTTGATGATTTAGGGAAACAATCAAGAGGAGTGTCTGGTCCTGAAATCCTCCCCAGGGATGAGCTTCCTCATCAAGCCAAATAATTTTGTGGTGTTCACAGGTAGGTTGGATGGGATGGCTTTGACCCAGACCTCTGGAAGAATTTTCCACCACTGTCAAAACTTATTGCCTTTATCCTCGATGGGGAGTTTTCAAATGTTGAGTGGTTTTAAGGACAGCAACTAATGATGCCATCTTCTCACCTGTTCAATTCTTCCTTTACGTAAAAGGTCTTAGGTGTTTTAAAAAAGCAGCTGGAGCTGTGTGCTGCAGTTATTTCAGAGTTCTGGCTTAGGGCCTGAACTCTGTGGATGGACGGACAGGTGGATGGACAGATAGATGGGTAGATGAATAGATGAGTGGGTGGGTGGGTGAATGTATGGGTGGATAGATGGATGAGTGGGTGGATGGATGGGTGGGCGAGGAGATGGGTGTACAGATGGATGGATGAATGGGTGGGTGGGGATGGATGGATGAATGGGTGAGTGGACAGATGGATGGATGAAAGAATGTATGGGCAAGTGGACAGATGGATGAGTGAGTGAATGAACGTCCAGATGGATGGATGGATGGATGGGAAGGTGAGGGGATGGGTAGACAGGTGGATAGAAGGACAGAAGGATGGATGGATGGAGGGACAGTTGGGTGGATAGATGGATGGATAAATGTGTGGATGAATGGATGGGTGTGTGGGTGAGGGGATGGGTGGATGAGTGGATAGAAGAAAAGATAAGCCAGGCTCGGTGGCTCAGCCTGTAATCCCATGCCTTTGGGAGGCTGAGGTGAGTGGATTGCCTGAGCCCACGGGTTTGAGACCCGCCTGGGCAGGCGAGACCTCATCTCTACCATAAATCAAAAAATGAGCCGGGCGTGGTGGCACGCGCCTGTAGTTCCAGCTACTCGGAAGGCTGGGGTGGAAGGATCTCCGGAGCCCAGCAGGTCGAGGCTGCGGTGGCCGGGAACGGCCACTGCACTCCAGTCTGGGTGACAGTGAGACTCCAACTCAAAAAAAAAAAAGAAAAAAGAAAGAAAGAAAAGATGGATGAGTGGATGGGTGGATGGATGGATGGATGGATGGATGGATGGATGGATAGATGAATGGATGGATGGATGGATGGATGGATTGCTAGATGGATGGAAGGATAGATGGACAGATGGGTGGATGGATGGATGTGAGGGTGGGCGGATGGGTAGATATAAGGACAGATGGATGGATGGATGGATCGACAGATGGATAAATGGATGGGTGGGTGGATAAATGGGTCGATGGGTAGATAGAAGAACAGATGGGCAGATGGAAGAGTGTATGGATGGATGAATAGATGAATGAATGGATGGATGGGTGGAAGGAAGTGTGGGATGGACAGAAAAATGGATGGATGAATGGATGAGTGGGTGGGTAGATGGGTGAATGAGTAGATAGGTAGATAGAAGGGCAGATGGGTAGACGGAAGTGTGGATGGATGGACTCTCAGATGGATGAGTGTATGTATGGATGGATACTGACCTAATAGATCATGGATGTACTATTAACCCCTCTCTATTGATCAGTTTCAGACTGTGCACTATAAATGTGTCAATGCTGCCCAGATCCATACACTGAATTTGCAACTGAATTCTCCTCAGATTCTGTTATTTTTAACAGAAACCTAAACCTTCACCTGGCTGCTTTTGTAGAGACCAAGTGCCCAGGTCTGGCCAGTCCCAGACCATGTCCTGCACTCATGTCTGCTGGGCTGAGGTGCTGACTGCTGCTGGACAAAGCGGGCTCATGTACACAACACAGAGAACTTTGCATATCACTGTCCTTGCCTCCCTGGTTTGTCTTGTGTGTGTAGACAATCCCGAGGTCATTAGATCCAATGAGATTCTCTTGGTTTTGTCCTTGTTACTCACTCCAGGGAGAGACGAGCTTCATCAGGTGGGACGTGGCTGCTGGCCCCTCCTACAAGGGTGCACCTACCCTGGACTTGGCGGCCCGGCTGCTTCTGACATATGGCTTAGCTGCATGCTTAATTTTGCTTTTAAGAGAGACACCAAGATTCCATGGCTTTTCTTGTTTGAATCACCCCAAAATTTGGGAAAATGAAAGCTTATTTCAACTTAAATAAGCATTACAACTCAGCCAGCCCAACCCCCCCATCCAACACACACCCCTGACAGTGAGCCAGGCAGGGCCACACTAGTTGGAGACAGGTATGTCTTCAGCCATCTCAGGACTTGCTGGAAACAGGCACATCAGGAGACTTTTGTGGCTTTTCCCCAGTGGTTGATGTTGGGAGGTCCCTGTGCCTCAGTAGTCTGACAGACCCACACTGGTATCCCATGAGACTTTTGCCCAGAAGCAAAACAATGTGACCCAGCAACGCGATGCCAGGGCTATTCTTATTTGACTCACTCCACATTTTGGGAAGATGAAAGTAGCTTCTTTCCTTTTCATTGTGTGACAGTCTCTCTCTGTGGCGTCGTTTGGAAGAGGACCTCTGAAGACAGTCTGTTTCTGCATCACCGGGGAGGCTGAAGGCCATGCACCACTTTCTGTCATCTTTGACAGCTTAGAACAGTCTGATTCCAAATGCGAGGCCCCTCCCTGGGCATTCCAGTTCCTCTGGTTTAGCTTTTGAGACTGGTCTCCCCGTGCCCCTGTTTCTGAGCTGAAGTCACAGCTAAAGGCTTTGGGAAGGTGGATTCTCCTCCCTGGGCCTCTGCTGTTCTGAAGAAAGAAGGCTTCCAAAAAAAATGTCTGTTGTTTGGAAGAAATTGACAGGAAGCACAGAGTATCATTGGAAACACGGCTGTACCTCCTGCAAGACTGCAGTCAGCAGGAACATGCTGCCTGGCTGATCCCCCAGGAATGGCCAACATGCCCAGTCTGTCTCTTCTGTCAGCTCCAGGGAACACCTGCTGTGGATGCCTCTGGACACATCCCTAGATGCCGGCAGGATCTCTGGAGACAGATTCTGGAAGATGTGATTCATTTGTACCAGCATTTCTCTTCCAAGTGGAGAAATCTTTAGTCAGAACCTGCACAGTACGTTCCAACCACCTCGTCTACACCACCCTGCCTCATCTAAACCACCCTGCTCCCAAGCTGTTTCCCTTTCTGGGGCAGCTGTCCAGCTCCTCACATCCCACGCACATGCAGAGTGAAACAAACTCAGTCATCCTGTGGCCATGAGTGGATTTAAAGGAAGTGCCTCATCCCTCCAGGGTCACCCACATCTGGGTCAAGCCCTCCTACCCTATGGGGCAGATGCTCCCGTGACAGGGCCAACCGAGGAGCAGAGGAGGCCTCTTGTGGTCCCAGCCCCACTCCTAGGCACACACTGCGACTTCATTTTCAAGGACTGCCCAGGGCTGGTCCCGCTTCCCCTGTTCAGAGCTGTTTGCAGAGCGTGGAGGACCCTGAACCCCACAGAGAAGCCACAGAGGCTGCGGGACCCACCCAGCACCCACTCACTCCAGTAGAGACCCATAGGCAACTTAAGTCACAGGCTGTCTGCAGCAGGCCCTGCTCCCTCCTGCCCTCCTCATTCAGATGTGCAGCCCTCCTGTCAAACCCCTGCTGGGCTGGCTGGTTGCCCCCCACCCCAAGGCCAGTTCTTCCCACGTGACTTGTGTGGGCCATGGAGCGGGGCTGCAGTGATGTCACTCAGGTTGGAAGCAGTCAATGGCGGCGCGTATCTCTGCCTCCCCATGCCTCTCCTCAGAGGGGAATCTCTCGACCACCTTGTCTGAAATGGAACTTCAGCGGCACCCTGTGGTCTCTAGTGTCTAGAATGTAACTGTTGGTTTGCTTATCCCTCTGCTTGAACGTGAACTCCATGAGGGATGGACTCTGTAGCCTCTGTACCTAGAACAGCACCTTAGGGGGTGCTGACATGGAAGGACTTAGTAAGCAAATAGATGGATGGATGGATGGACGGCTGGATGGATGGATGGATGGATGGGCAGATGGGTGGGTGGATGGATTGATGGATGGATAGATGACGGGTGGATGGGTGGATGGGTGGATGAGTAGTTGGGTGGATGGGTGGGTGGATGTATGGATGAGTGGGTGGGTGCGTGAATGGATGGGGGTGGATGGATGGATGGATGAGTGAATGGGTGAATGAATAGATGATGGGTGGATGGATGAGTGTGTAGGTGGCTGGATGGATGGGTGGGTGAGTGGATGAATGGATGGGTGGGTGGATGGAGAACCACCACCACGGCGTCTGTGATCATCTTTTCATACAAGAAGGACACTTTTCACCTTCTCAAGTATGAAGGTCACAACTGAAGAATGAACCCCCCCCATTCAAGGAAAGAGTCATTGGCCACCTTGCCCCAACAAACCCATGAAGATTCTCCATCGTCCTCAAACATGTCCTCAGACCAGCCCCACCTGGAGCATCCCTAAGGATGCTCTGGAGGCCCCTCTGTGGCAGGTGTTTGAGCTCCCATCCTAAGCACCCCACACAGGGCACTGTAGCAATTCAGTGACATTACATTGCTGAATATTAAATTAATGATGGAAATCTAAAATATTAATATATTCTAATTGAATATTCTCCAATAAATTTATCTGAGCATTTGCAGCAATGTGATTTTACTTTCATTTCTTAAGGAACTTTCACTGGCATAAATATAGCCATTAAAGCAATTGGAGAAGGAAACATCTTCTGTTCTGTTGAGGGCGTTGCACACAAAAGTCCTGCTCCTTTCTTTCACAAAACTGATTAAATTGTTGGACCCAAGACAGCTGGGTCATTAAATGGCTGCTCTCTTCATGTCCCTGTGGCTTCAGCAAGAACAATATGAACTCCCTGCAGGGCTCAGCACAAAGTCTAATTACAGAGAAGCCTGCAGGCAGGACGATCCCATTGGTCTTGGGGCTGTGTCTTCAGAACCACACTTGGGACTGGGAGGGGGTTGTGTGTGTGTGTGCCTGTCCCTCTCGCCGGGGCCAGGAAGGAGGTGGACCCTCAATTGCAGGGGGCACGCAAGTAAAAGTGCCACCTGCTTAATGTGGAAGGAGACATTGTTTCTATGAAAGCATTAGGACTTCTTCAAGGAGGTTTGTTACTTTTTGGGCCTGAGCCCATGACCCTGGGCTGCCTCCTTCACCATTCTTGGAGTGGTTCCCTCTGTTCTGGTGACTGACTTGGTGTCTGTATGGTGAAGGCAGAAGTGACATTTCCATAATCCATGTATGGGGGAGAAAAGCCAAACACAAGACTCCTGCTCTTCCTTTCTTCCCTGAGGCTGAGGGCTCCCTAGGGGAGAAACCTGCTTCTTCATGTTCCCCTCACCCATGAGCTCTTCTGGCTTCAAAGAAACAGGCTGCGAAGATTCACTAGAAAGTTAGGAATGGGGGTGTCAGTAGCCTTTGCCCACCTGAATTGTGGCCAAGTAGGCCAGGCATGTTTCCAGGTGAAAGGGAGGTATGCTAAACTTTAGGGACTCTGGCACCTGGGTGATATTTGTACCTGGGGGAGGGCCCTGAGTGCCTGGAGGAGGACCCTGAGCACCTGGCTGATGTGTGCACCTGGCTGACACGTGTGCCCATCTGAGGTGTGCTGCCAGAGGTGTGAGTCATAGTTCCACTGTGCTTCGTCCATCTGACAACCCCACGTGACAGGCAGTGCTTAGTCCTCAGCCCACAGCCAAATTCAGGCCCCTCCCTCCAACTGGTCACAGTATCCACTCCCTCAGCAGCTGGTGCCTGAGGGAGGCTCTGGGCCAGGGGCTGTTCTTGGTGGCTGGGACACAGCCAGGGACAAGATCAGATGCGCTCCTGCCCTCAGGGAGCCCACAGTCCAGCAGGGGAAGCTTGGATGACCCACACTGTGAAGAAATGCACAGCGGGGCATGGAGATGGTGAGGGATTACTGGGGAGCCGGCCGTGCTGTGTGTGAATGGGGGGGGGGTCCTATCATGGCACAGAGGCCATTGGAGCAGAGATTCGAGGGGTCTGAGGGGTGGGCCCTGGAGGCAGAGAGCTGGGAGGCGGGCTCAGAGGTAGGCTGGAGGCAGCAGGATCAAGACCCTGCTAGAGTAGTCTTGGAGTGCTGCAGAAGGTCTTCAGCAGAGGGCAGAGATATGGGTTGGGGTAAAAGGCTCCCTCCAGCTGCAGGGCAGGAGGGGAAGTGGGGGCAACAGAAGGTTGCTGGGTCTACCCTGAACATGTCCATAGCTGGGAAGGTGATGGGAAGCTGGAATCACACAGAGCCTGCCGGTGGCCCGCTCACTAACATTGGATGGGGCCAGGGAGCACAGGACATTGCAGGCCTAGAGAAATGTCCTAAGGAACTGTTCTCACACTTCTCTTGGACATTGTAGGGCATTCTGAATGTCATTTTAGCTATATTTAATTTTTTTTCTTTTGGGTCAGGGTCTCACTCTGCTGCCCAGGCTGGAGTGCAGTGGCAGGATCACAGCTCACCACAGCCTCAATCTCCTGGGCTCAAGTGATCCTCCTGCCTCAGCTTCCTGAGGAGCTAAGACTACAGGCATGCACCCCCAGGCCTGGCTTATTTTTTGATTTCTTTGTGGAGATAAGGTCTTGGTCTGTTTCCTAGGTTGGTCTCTAGCAATTCTCCCACCTCAGCCTCCCAAAGCTCTGGGATTACAGGCATGAGCCACCGCGGCCAGCTTAGGCTGGTATATTTAGAGTTTTACGTCTAGAAAACATATGCATATTAAGGAAAGGTCATGGACAAACGTCATATAGATTGTACTTTTGGAGAGTTTAGAGTTTATACTATCAATCCTGGAAATGTCTATTAGAATGTTCAGATACAATGTTGGGTAATGAGTGGAGATGGGGCCTTCAGAAGCATTTAAGCATTGTGTTTGTTTTCATAGATGCATACAGTCGAAAGTCATTCAATTTTGCTAGTAAACTGGACAGTGTGGTGACTTACAGTTTTACTCATGTACTTATAAAGAAATTCATTTTTATTAATTTCACAAATGACAGTACGCATCTCAATTTTATAAGCATTGCAGCTTACCTAGAGGTCATGTCAGGCCACCTAACCAAATGTCAGAATCTCGACACACTGTAGCTCCATGACCCTTTTCCTGTTCCTTGTTCATTGTTGTTTTACCAATTTTTTGTTCTATTGTTGTCAAGTTTATCACAACAACATAAAGCATAAACCCCAAAATCCAATGTTACACTTTTGAATAAACAGCTGTCATTTAAAGACATGAAGAGAAAAATGACAATCTTTTATATTAGTCTTTCCTGGGTTCTCTATCCCTTCCTGGAAGTCTAAATTTCCAACTGGTACCATTTATTTTCAGCCTAAGGGAAATCCGTTACCATTTCTCTTGGGCTTGTCTGTGATGAATTCCTTCATTTTGCTCATTAGGAGTGTCTTTATTTCACCTATATTTTTGACAGATTATTTTTTGTGACTATAGCATTCTTGGTTGGTAGTTTCTTTTCATTCAGTAATTTTGAAATGCTGCTCCCTTGGCATGTGACCTCTGTCATTTCTAAAGAGAAGCCAGCCTCTCTTCTTATTGCTGTCCTTGTACATACTGCATTTTTTCTTGACTTTAGGGGTCTTTTCTTTATTTTTGAATTTCAGCAGTTTGACCATGATCAAGGTATGACTTTCTTTGTATTTATTCTACCTGGGACTTGTTGGGTTTCTTGAGTCTGTAAGTTTATTTTGCTATCAAATTTGGGCAAATTTCAACAATTATTTCTTCAAGAATTTTTTTTTCTCATTATCTCTCTCCTCTCCTTCTGTTATTTCCAGTACGTAGATGTTGGGCCACTTGTCACAGTCCCACTGAAACTCCGTGTGTTCCAACCCTCCCCATTCTTCAGATTGGATCATGTTATTGATGTATCTTCAAATGCACTGACCCTACAATCTACTTGAACACTCGACCAGTGAGTTTTTCACTAGACATAATGTACTTTTCAGTTTTATAATTTCCATTTGGCTATATTTTTAGAGTCTCCATTTTTTTTCTGCTGTGACTTCCCATCTATTCATTCATTCTGGCCATATTTTTCTATAAATCCTTGAACACAAAAGCAATATTTTAAAGGTCTTGCTGCTAATTCTGATTTTTGTGGTGGGTGTGGGTGATCTTAGGGCTAATTTTAATGATCATGAGTGTTTTTTCTCTCTTTTTTAAAGTATGTCTAGTAATTTTTGTTTGTATACTGATCATTGTAGAGATCTTGGCTCTATGGACTTTCTCTGAAGGGTGTTTATTTTTGCTATAGCAGAGAATAGATGTGGCTGGACTCCGATCTACATGTGTTTCCCTTACCATAGACAGCAGCTGAAATCTCCACTTAGTTCTCTCACTCTTGTAACTGTTGCTTTCACCAGGTTCTTTGGATTATTCCCTGTGTGTGCACAGTTCAGGGGGCAGCTAAGGATCTGGGCAGAGTTTATACGCATGTTTGGAAGTCCCTATTTGTGGCTATTTATTTCCTGGGATTTAATGACTACTTTGTCAATTCCAAGTTCCATCTTACAATTCCTGTGACCAGTGAGACTATGGATGTCCTCATGAGACCTACCTACCCTCTGATGCAAGGACCAGAAGGGTCTCCCCAGAGGGAAGCCAGATAAAAACAGATCTCATCTGTGATGTTATATTTTTTTAAGGTGGAGTTTCCAACAGATACTGCTTACCATTGATCACTCTCAAGTAACTTCAAGTAGCTTAAAAACATTTCCAGCTGGGCACAGTGGCTCACATCTGTAATCCCAGCACTTTGGGAGGTAGAGGTGAGAGGACTGCCTGAGCCCATGGGTTAGAGGCCAGCCTGGGCAACATGGTGAGATCTTGCCTCTACAATAAAATAAAAATTAAAAAATTAGCCAGGCATGGTGGCACACATCTATAGTTTCAGCTACTTGGAGGGCTGAGGTGGAAGGATCGCCTGAGCCCAGCAGGTCAAGGCTATGGTGGCCATGAGTGTGCCACTGCACTCCAGTCTGGATGACAGAGTGAGACTCCAACTCAAAGAAGAAAAAACCCCAAATTTCCCATAGAGTTCATAATTCTCACTTGTAGGAGTGTTAGTATGATATGAACGACTCTGCCATTACCAGAAGAACTTCAGCTTAATTGTTGTCAAGCACCACAGTCTTCATAACGACCTTGAAGGGTTGACCAGTAGAGCTGAGTATGAGGGTCATATCATTTATTTGTTTAAGAGGCACGTGATAACATCTACCCTATCCCCAGGGTTCTGTTTGATAGGTGCCCTGTCCCTTAAGGAACTTTAGGATTAATGGGGGACATAGACCAGTAAGCACTGACAAAATACTCCTAAAAACTCTGCCACCATGACAGGCAAAAGGGGTGCCAGAGCACCCTGTGGGAGAGCAGGGTCCTGAAGAGTGAGGCATCTCAGAGGAGGTGGGAAGCGGCCAGGACAAGGGGGTGCTGGCTTCATGAAAACCCTCCCAACTTGGGAGCTCGCACCCTGGACTCCAGAGGACCAGGGGCATGAGCAAGTCTGGAAGCTTTGAGTTGCCCAGCATGACTGGAGCTTGGTGTGATGGGGGCCACGTCAGATCATGGGGACCTGTATGACAGGGATTCAGGCCATGTCCCAAGGATAGTGGGAACACTGTGGAAGGGGGACAGTACCCAATAACTGTGCTTTGGGAAGCTCATCTTGCTCCCCTGAAACGATGAATAATGGCTGTGTCATCACTCGTGCATAAGCGAGTGCATCGGAGTTCCAGGATGCTGGTTATTGGGTGTGTCCCATGGCCATTGCACAGCCAAGTCACCCAGCAGACCACTTGTGAAGGCAGCCTGGAGGCAAAATCCCGCCAGCTCCACCCTATGCATTCACACATGCTGTAAACATTTGAGGAGTACCTGCCATGACCAGAAGTGGGTCTCCCACGCCTCAGTTGCACACCTTGCACTGCAGACCCAGCTTGGGACATTGATCATTTGCTCAACTAGCCTGAGCCTGGAGACAGTGGGTGGAAGTCCTTTCACTTCCACGTTTCAATACCCAGCCCGCCTCTGTTCACATAGAACACAACAAATATTTGTGATTGGGTGTGATGCAACATGGTATCTGTGCACAAAACAGCAGATGTATCCAGAGCCTTCCACTTCAATGTGTCTAAGTGCAACTGGGTTGCTTGGTGTCAGGCTGAGTGGAGTGATTTGTCGTTATACTCTGGCCATCATCCTGCCCTGAGATGGGCCCTCAGCCTCCCCTTACTCTCCATGGGGCTGCCAGGTATGCTCAGCATCTGTGCAGTGACTTCCTTCCAGAATCTTCTCTTTCCTTCCCAGGCTTTGCTCTCTGGCGGGCCCCAAGGACCAGTTTACATGACTCCTTGTCTTCTAAAATATCAACTTCCAGAAGAAAGGAAGTGACCCCTTCTTCGTCTTGCGTCAAATTCTCCTGCTGCCTGGACAAACTCTCGAGTTAACAAATCCTGAATTTCTGTTAGACTCTGCCAAGAAATAGGTCCTCTTTTTAAAAAATTTGATTTTACTCTTGCTCTGAATCTTGCTAGAAGTCAAACCTAATGTGCTTGCTGGAAAAATAAGTGGCCACTCAAAACCCTTCATGATGCACCCATGTAGGAGTCACACTCAAAGCGTTTGGGACCATGTTCCGAATTACACACAGAAAGCGCATTGCCTCCTCTCTCCCTGAATCCCCAATGCCTGAATGGTGCTTGGCAACCAATCGCAGGTCCAAACCAGAACTGGAATTTTGGATCAGGGAGGGTGTCCTGCTGACTATTATTATTATTAGAGTCAGAGTCTTGCTCTGTTGCCCAGGTTGGAGTGCAGTGGCACCCTCATAGCTCACTGCAGCTTCAACCTCCTGGGCTTAAGTGATCTCCCCACCTTAGCCTCCCAAGTAGCTGGATCTATAGGTACCACCACACCTGGCTCATTTTCATAAATTTTTTTTGTAGAGATGGGATCTTGCTCTGTTGCCCAGGCTGGAGTGCATGGTGCAATCATAGCTTCCCACAACCTTGACCTCTTGGGCTCAAGTGATCCTCCCACTTCAGTCTCCCAAGTATCTGGGACTACAGGTGCCACCACACCTGATTCATCTAAAAAGTTTTTGTAGAGATGGGGGTCTTGCTATGTTGCCCGGCTGGTCTCAAACTCCTGGCCTCAAATGATCCTCCTGCCCCAGTCTCCCAAAATGCTGGGATTGGAGGTATGAGCCCCTGTGCCCAGCCCCTGCTAACCTTTAAATGGTGCCCCTCCTGCTATTTTCCACAGTTCCTTTGGGGACATAATGAAGAGTCCCCATCCGGCTTCCCAGGGACCAATTCAATGACTGTGGGCTGCTTCTGCCCTCCTCTGCCTGAGAGGAGGTACATCCTGGCCTTCTGAGCGGTCTCTGCCAGGCCACCCTCCTCACTTGCCGCTTAACTGAGCTTGCGGTCTGTCTCCAGTGGTGGAATCATAAGGCATGCCGCCGCACCTTGCCACAGAGACCCATGGCCTGCAGCTTGCTGGTCAGGCCCCCTTTCCCTTGTCAGGCCTCCCCTCCCCATGCGCGGTCCCTGCTCCCCTGCATAGCGGGGCTGGTGCTGATAAAGATGTGCTACTGGCCCAGGAAAATGCTCGTGGTTACAGAGGCTTTGGCGAAGAGCACTCCGCCTCCTCCTCCTGTCCAACTTTTCATCTAACAAGTTTCATGAAAACGACATGCCTCAATAAGCTCAGGACTACAGCCACTCCCAGCTGGGTCTCTGTGTGCTCCTGTCCTTCCTGTGCCCACCAGGCTGTACAACCGCAGGGTGATATGGGCCCCTTTTTGAAGTAGGGACAGGATGCGCGTCAGCGTCCTACAGATGGAAGCAGAGACAGAGAGAAGCACCCAGAACCACTGTCTGCACCAGACTAGAATGCGGGGTGGGGGGGGCGGGGGCAGCAGAGGAGTGAATGCATGTGCAGGGGTGTGTGAAGTGGGTGGTGTGTGCCTGCACGTGTGCATGTGTGTGTGTGTGTGTGTGTGTGTGTGTGTGTGTGTGTGTGTGTGTGAAGTGGGGTAGTATGTGTTTGCGTGATTGCATGCATGTATATGTGTGTGTGTGAAATGGGGGGAAGTGTGTGCCTGCATGTGTGTGCAGGTGTGTGAAGTGAAGTGGTGTGTGTTTGCACGCATGTGTGTATGGGAAGTTGGGTGGTGTGAGTATGTGTGTGTGCTTGTGTGTGTGCGTGTGCACTGAGCTCCTGCACAACTTGGAGTCCATTTGGAGGTGACAAGTCTTTTGAGACGCCATCGTAGAAGTGCTGTTTCTGCCTGCTGGAGGACCTCCTCCCAGGGCCCAGCTCCGCAGGGACACCCGTGCTCCCAGTGGAGCCACGGGGAAGCCTCAGCCCCATCTCTACTCTGTGGGGCCCTGAGGCCGGGCAAGCAGTGCTAGGACACCTGCCAGACTCTGGGCCCGCACAGCAGTCACCCCGAGCTCGCTTCCAGTGCTCACTCACTCACTCACTCATTCCTTCCTTCCTTCATTCAGTCCCTCAACCAACATGGTGCCGGTTGTGCGCAGGGGCTGTGTATGACACTAGAGACGCAGGGGAGCCCTGCCCTCAGGAGGTTCTGCTGAGATAACAGGCAAGTAGATGAACAAACAATGGATGTGATGTCAAAAAACACCCAGCACCATAGCGGAGAGGAAACAGGGCAGGGTGGTGGGAAGGAAAGACTGGGCCCAGGGAGGGTGGTATTCCATCGGAATCTCTTGTCCTGAGCTGCTGGGGCCACAGGCTCTCTGGAAAGTCGGGTCACTAGGGAGGAAAGGACACAGGAGACTCTTGTCCCTAGAGACTGTCTGGGCCAAGCAGTTTCCTTCTCCTTCTGGGCGCAGAGTTGGATGTGTTCCCAGTGTCCCTTGCAACCAGACATGGCCACGAGACTGGCCAATGAAAAGGAGGCAAAATCAATGTAGGTCACTTCCAAGCCCAGCTGTCCCCGGACCCTCGCCCTGAGACCCGACCCCCGAGGCCCTGAGGGGTGGGAGCACAGCCCCTCGCCCAGCCCCACTGGCCACCCTGCACAGCGAGCAAGGAGTTGGGTAAGGTCTCTGGACCTCTGGGTGCTTCCTGTGGAGGGCGCCGGACCCAACACACCTGCGCCCTTCACTATAGCTTGCTCTGGGGTGGCGTTCCTGGAATGGAGGGCACTCCCTGCAGGGGCTGCTGTACCCATTGTGTGTACAAAGGGCAGATGACAAATTCCCTCCAAACCACAGAAGGGCCACAGACCCTCAGGCAGGAGAAGCCGGCACAGTCGAGTACCAATACCACCACTGGTTTCCCAGAACACAGAAGCAGCAGCACTTGGATTCTGACACCCAGAACCAGCCTCACAGATCTTCCCTGCATTTCTGGCTTAGAAGTGTCAACTGCGGCCGGGCTCAGTGGTTCATGCCGGTCATCCCAGCATTTTGGGAGGCAGAGGCAAGAGGATTGCCTGAGCTCAGGGGTTCGAGACCTGCCTGGGCAACTTGGTGAGACCTTGTCTCTACAATAAATAAAAAATAATCCGGGCATGGTGACGCATGCCTATAGTTCCAGCTACTTGGGAAGGCTGAGGTGGAAGGATTGCCTGAGCCCAGAAGATGGAGGCTGTGGTGGCTGTGAGCGTGCCACTGCACTCCAACCTGGACGATAGAGTAAGACTCCAACTCAAAAAAAAAAAAGGTAAAAAAGACTGAATGCAGTGGTTCACACCTGTAATCCCAGAACTTTGGGAGGTGGAGGCGAGAGGATTGCCTGAGCCCAGGGGTTCGAGACCAACCTGGGCAACTTGGAGAGATCTGGTCTCTACAGTAAATCCAAAAAATTAGCTGGGTGGTGTGGTGGCATGCACCTGGTCGCTCCAGCTACTTGGAAGGCTGTGGCAGAAAAATCACCTGAGCCCAGTGGGCCAAGGCTGTGGTGACCTTGAGCATGCCACTGCACTCCAGCCTGGGCGACAGCGAGAGACTACAACTCAAAAAAAGAAAAGAAAAGAGAAAAAAATGTCAACTGTGAAGATGGGCTGTGGGAGACGGGTCGCAGGGGCTCCGGAGCCCACGGTCGCTCCTCTCTCCAGCCTCTCCAGCTGCATTTCCTAAGCTGGTGTGAATCCAGGTGGGAGCAACTCTCCTTGCTTCAAGGAGAAGCCACGCACAGCCAGGGCGCTGCGATGGGTGGGAAGCTCAGTTCTTTTTTTTTTTGGAGTTGGCATCTCACTCGTTCGCCCAGACTGGAGTGTAGTGGCCGCTCCCGGCCACTGCAGCCTCACCTGCTGGGCTCCGGCGATCATTCCTTAGCCGGAATTACAGGCATGCGCTACCACGCCCGGCTGACTTTTTAATTTATTGTAGCGATGAGGTCTTGCTGCCCAGGCGGGTCTCGAACTCGCGGGCTCAGGCAATCCACTCACCTCAGCCTCCCAAAGGCGCAGGATTACAGGCTGAGTCACCGAGCCCGGCTGGGAAGCTCAGTGCTTGTCATAGTGTCTTGAGAGGCGCCCTACCCATCAGCAGGATCATGGGCCCATTGTGGCGCAGGCCCTCTGCTGAGCCCTGTCCCCAGCCCTGACTCCTCCCCCACCGACCCCACAGGAGGATGGCCAGGCAGAAAGTGCAGGGGTGCCTTTTCCTCCATCGCCCAGCAGGGGGCAGACACACAGAGCTAGTGAGCCCAGTGGTTGATGTTGCCCGGGCTGCTGGGTTCCTTCTGGGACAAGGATCTGTCCACATGACTCCCTCCTGTGCTACCTTCTACAAGCCTATCTACAGACAGGGGCAGAGGAGGGACATCCCATGGGTGGTTCCAGATCATCAGCCAGGACAGTCGTGCAAAGATACTGGCCAAATGTCACGTGCACAAGCTTCTTGGCATGTGAGTGGACGGGGCCCTCGAATTTGTAGTTCGCTCACCTAACAAATGATGTGCCATGCCCATCACATGCTGCAAGGATGGCTTGGGCAGACCTTCTTGTAGTTTTGGGAAGAGGTTGGGTCAGTAGTTGTCAAATCATGGCCTGGGGGCCAATGCAGGCCACTGCCTGTATTTGTAAATAAAGTTTTATTGGAACGCAGTCACCCCTGCTAGTCTGCACATCACCCAGGGCTGCTCTCATAGGATGATGCAGAGGATATGGTCTCGAAGTCACAAATACTGTCTGACCCTTCCCAGGAAAGGCTTGCTGACCCCTAGGATCCACGATTTTCTGCAAAGGACAATTTTGGGGTGGCAAAGCACAGGTGTTGAATCCAGCTGAGAGCACCATGGAACCCATTCCCTTTGCAATTTTCTTTCAATTCTGATGCGCTGATCCTGGCATCTCTATAGCACTCTGACCCTGCACACGGCCTCCCTCGGACAGCCCAGGGAGGCCCCTGCTGCCCTCTGCTGTGTCAACTGTAAGCTTCCATCAGAACCAACAATACCAGGGTCCAGTCACAGTCTACACAAAGTCTCCCTTCAGAATAAACCCATTTATGTAAGGAATGAGGCACGTGGAGGTCCATCTAAGTCAACGATAGCACTCACGACAGACAAGCAGGGCAGACACCCACAGGCAGTGTGGCATGATCAGAGCATAGGGCCACAGAACTGCCACTGGCATGGTCTCCAGCTTCCTTGGTGGATGGGAGCGTGGCTGGCTGGCCCTGGAGACATGGTCCTGGGATGGGGTTTCAACCCTCAGCATATCCCTCAAGCCCCGATCGCCATTTCATAAGCAAAACCTCCCATCCAGTCAGGCAGCTCCAGGGGGGTGAGAGGATCAGGAAAAAGACCCCATCAGGTGAGGATGCAGCAGGGGGCTGGGGAAGCAGAGCCAGGAGGGCCGGCTTCATGCAGAAGGCAGGGGGTGCGTCTACACCCAAGGCACCTTGGGTGGTTGTGTGCACACGCCACGTTCACCAAGTCAGAGCTTCTGCTCCAATGACCTGTCACTTGGGCTCCTTCCTGGCTAGGCCGGCGAGTCCCTCAAGGCTGGCATTGGGGAGGTAAAGAACTGGGGGCCCTACCTGTCCACTGCTTTTCTGTGCCTGTGTTTGTCTCTAAACACAACCCAGCCTTCCGTGCTGGAAGGGATGAGAAACAAAACAGGCTAATCAGTGCCAAGAATAAGCACAGCCCCTTCATCATGCTCTGGGGACCCTCATTTCCAAAGAGTAGGGGCGAGTTTCCACCACGGATGGGGATTGTTTAATGGAATTTTCACCGACATGTTATCAAATTATTGCTCCAATTGGGTTGCAATTTCCTTCAAAGAGAAGAAGAAATTGCTGGTTAATGGCCTTGATTACAGAAACACAAATTTGGAAAACAAATTCTTTCTGGAGAAAAATCAGCCTGAGGTGGCTCTGGGAGCCCAGTGACAATAAGACCCCCCGCTGCCTCCCGCCTCCTATGCAGCCTCACCGGCCTTGGTCTCCAGACTCCTGACTCTTCAGCTCAGTGACCATCCTCTCAGAAAACACCACTTTGGAAAGTATGCGAACCATCCATCAAAGGAAGGGGTCAGGGGCCAAAGGCCACGCCCACCCCCACCCCCACCTGCTCCCACGCACAGAGTGGTCATTTGAAAACAACCAGAGAGAGATCACATACAGCTCCAGAGTGTGTGTCATCCCCTGCAGGATTTTTCTCTGCTCTGTAGACAACACTTAATACTGAAAAGGTGAAACCTTGATGTTGGACACCAAAGGCAGAACCTATACCTTGATTTTCAAGGGAAGGCGGGGAAGGCAGAGACCTGCCCTGCGCGGCGGGAGGGGTCTTGACTCACCCTCACCAGTTGCTGTGGGAAGGGCCCGCGCGAGTTCTCTGGCACGTTGATGGGGGGGATGACCCAGTCCCGCTTCTGCCTCCTCAGTCCGCTGGAGCTGTGGTGCTGGGGCCATGGCAGTAGTGTGTCCTTCGGGGGTGGAGAGGGGTCTGGGGCCATGTTCTTTCCTTTCTGTGGCATTTGGAGGAGGGAGAGAAGAGGTGGAGAAGGTGGTTAAGTTTTGCACTGGGGAAAAGGCATCTATTAAGAGAATCCAGTATCCTAGGTTGACAGGGAAAGATCAAATAATGTCGGGGAAGGGGATGTTAAGGAAAAAAGTTGAGTGATACCCCATGAATACAATGAGATAGATCACAAAATTACATGGGGAAAAGGAAACCATAAAGAAAGAAGAAAATATCATTGGTTGTTTCACCAATAGTGTAGACAAGGCCTTTGAAAGCCCAAACAATGGAAGACAGCACAAAGGCAAAGATGAATACATTTGCATTTAGAGCTCCTGTTTTTAAAAACATATCCAAAAAGCAGTTGAAAGAAAAATTTGGAAAACATGATTTACAACAAATTTGACAAAGAATTAAGTCATATATAAAGAGCTCTCACAAATCAATAAGAAAAAGGAGTCTTTTTTCATAACAAGAAAGGCTATAAATAGATGAATTCACCGCAAAATAAACATAAACAGTCAATAAACTTATGAAAAATGTTCACTTCTTTCAGTGATCAAGTAATGCAGATCAAAGTAATATATTTTTTTTCACCCAACAAATTGACAAGATGAAACAAAATTAACCTGCAACACTGGGAGTGCATTGTGAGTCAGTCAGGGGAGGGTGGCAGCTGTGGGTGTGGGAGTTGACTTGAAACAGACCTAGTGCCTTATACATAAGTGCATCCAAAGTGTCACATGACACGGAGCAAAGTCCCTCAATCTCCTCAAACCCTGTTTCTTCTCTTTTGAAATGGGGGTGGCAGCAAGAACCCTGGATCCAGAGGGCTTGCTGTGGGGGTTACAGTAGAGGAGCCCGAGAAAGTATTCTGTCCATGCCTGGGGGGAGCTGGCGGGCTCCAGACAGGTGGCGCAGGTCTTGGTGTGGCTCCCCTGCTGGGTCTGGGGTCACCCCACACTGCCCTCTGTCTTGAGGTTGCCAATAACATTGAGAGCCTCATAGCGATTCTCCCTTTGGATCCAATAACTCCACAGCTAGAAATCTGTCTTGAGGAAGCCACTTGTGGGTGAAGGTCTTTGTAGTACGATGCTCACTGCAGATGTATTTAAATAATACCAATCTGAATTCTGCTAGTAAATAATAAACACATTACACTATGTTCACATCTTGGGATGTTATCATTGTTATTAAAAGTCCAGGGACAGAAGCCATTTTATAAAAAAGACACCTGAACCCACAAGTTCATTGCAGGACAATTCACAACTGCAAAGATGTGGAATCAACCTAAATGCCCATTAACTGATCAGTGGATAATGGAAATGTGTTGCATACACATGATGGAATACTACACAGCCATAAAAAAGAATGGAATCACATCCTTTGCAGCAACAAGGATGGAGCTTGGACTCATCATCCTAAGTGAACAGACTCAGAAAACCAAACACTGCATAATCTCACTCCTATGTGGAAGCTAAATGGTTACAAAGAAGGAAATAATAGACACTGGGGACACCAATATGGGGAGAGGGGGACTAGGGATCAAAAACTACCTATGAGACAAAGTGTTCACTATCTGGGGAATGGGCTACCTGAGATCCCTACCACTACACAATATGTCTATGTAACAAACATGCATGTGTACCCCTGAATCCAATATGTATATATATAGTTCCTCTTTTGAGACTCTGGGCCAGGCATGGTGGCTCACACCTGTAATCTCAGCACTTTGAGAGGCCAAGGTGGGTGGGAGGATTGCTTGAGCCTAGACAAGCCTAGGCAACATGAGATCTCAACTCTACAAGAAAAAAAAATAGCTGGGTGTGGTGGCGTATCCATGTAGTCCCAGCTACTCAGGAGGCTGAGATTAAAGAATCGCCTGAGCTTAGGTGGGTGACAGAGTGAGACCCCCCCCAAGACTCTGATGAAGAGTTAGTAATGCCCTAAAGTATTAATAAGTGGAGAAATAGCACATATGTGGCAAGAGCCCTGTTTGTTTTTTAAAGGATAAATGCATAGAAATGTAAGCACACTGGTTTTCCCTGGTTGCCAGGAGTTTTCCAACACTTAATTTTACTTTACGCCTTTCACCTCTCTGTACTTGTAAATGTGGTTGTGCACATGGCTCCCGATGCTCTTGGTGGCTGATGTTTGCTTTGCTCTGTGTCTCAGAGACAGCAGGACATGAGGGTCCACACAGCAGAGGCGGCCTTGGTCCAGGTGGTAGGATGGAGCTAGCCACGGCTCTCTGCCCACAGGCTGCCCCTCCAACCCTGGGGGTCCCCATTCCAGGCGACAGCACCTGGCAGCCTGAGCCACACCTCTGGGTGAGTGCCTTCCCCACTACCTTTGCACAAAATCCTGCACAGAATTAAGTTAAAGACATGCAGACACAACTGCCTACTGTTGCCAAAGAATAAAGTTCTGTACCCCCCAGTGCCTCAACCTGGAGCTCTGTCCATCCAGGCAGGTCTCCCTGCAGTGATGGTCACCTTGGGCCTCCCTCCCATGGTCCTGGCGGACCCAGGCTGAGCTCTTGCTTTGGGGAGTTTGCAGCAGTTCAGACCCAAAGGCATCCACAGGCCATGCTCATCCTCTGTTAAAAAGGCGCAGTGCCCTGTATAAACTTCCCAGGGGCCTTGATTTCTATGGAAATGGAACATTATGCCAACCTCAGTTCAGGGCAGATAGAGGCAGCCTCACAACTCACCCTCAGCCCCTCATGATGGCAAGGGGCAGGGTCTCTGCTGGGCTCTTCAGGGACTTTGCGCAACTGCTTTCAGGGCAGCTCTGGCCTCATCTTCTCTCCCTGCATCCCAAATGCAGGTTTCTGTGGTCTCCTCGCCCAGACCAGTAGCCAGTGCCTTGTAGGCATGGGTGTCAGGTGAGGATCGCAGCCAGACTCCATGTCCTGGTGACCACACAGGCCCTCCTCTGAGACTTGGCCCCCACCTGCCCAGGAATCAGGCCTTTACCTTGGAGATATGATAATTAGGGTTACTGATGTCTACACTTTGATGAGAAAGACTAGATTTTTCCAACTGCTGAAAGTACGGAGATAACCCCAACGCAGTAAAGAGAAACAATAACCGTGACCGTGCACTGAGCACTCAGGTTCCAGGCACTGGGCCACATGCAGTTCCATGCAGTCTCCCTGCATCCAGTTCGGCAGAAAGCACCATCGCCCCACTTTACCAGGGAGGAAACAGGAACCTGAGAGCCCCAGCGACTCCTGAAGGCCCAGAACTCCTTTTGTGGAGGAAGGATTTGGATGTCAGGAGTCTGACCCCGAAGCCAGAGCACCTGAACAGGGTGCCCTCCCTTCTGGGGTCTCTCCTTGTGACTTCGAGTCCCCTTTGTCCAACTTCGAGGTAGATGTGCAGTGGGTGGGGCAGAATTCGTCTTCCCGAGGCAGAGCTGGGGTGCCAGAGGCTGGCGGACCTGAGTGGCATTCCCTGCGCCCAGGATATCTTTGAACAACCCCATCTGGGGAGAGAGGCCTCTGAGTACCCAGGCTGGTGCCATCCTGGGGAGTTCATCAGGAACACAGATGCCTAGGTCCCACCTGTACTTAATGACTCTGGGTGGAGCTGGCAATCCACTCTGAGAAGCCCCGATGATGGGCAGACTGCAGGTGGAGGACCGAGGCTCAGTGAACACACAGCCCCCGGCTGCAGGGTCTCACGGCCTACAGGTAATCAGGTCACCAGACCAGGTATCTGCTCGGAGAAGGGATGTGTGAGGTGAGGGTTTATTCTGGAGCACATCTGCAGGAGGGCAGCCAGTCAGATCTGCAAACGCAGATCTTCCCAGGTGAGGGTGGGGTCCTCAGGCAGCCCCAGCACAATTCATGGAGCCCCCATCTCCCTGCATGAGGCTGAGGCTGCTGGGTCTGTTGCCTGGTGATACCTGGGACCAGGAGGAGCATCCCTGGGTCCTCTGAATTTCAGACTAGGGGTTGCAGCTGTTTTAAAAATCTGTTTTATCTTCATTTGCTTTGGATGAGCTCGCATGCCGTTAGTTTCCCCAGTGTTGTTTAAATAAATTGCACATGTTTGCTCCTATTTTAAAGCTGTGAGACAAATGTAATAATGAAATCTGGTGAAAACCAATGCCAGACCCGCGCGGGCTTCTGCCTGGGAGATGCATCCACTTTCCTGCAAGAAAACGTCAGCCACAATGAGTGCCTACCCTGGCGGGACAAGCATGTGCTTCTGAACACGTACTGATCTCAGCCCATTCCGAGTCAGGCAGAGACACACGGGTGCGTCTGATGCTAATTATAAGCGAGGCTTCAGTTACTCTTATGGATTCCCTTCCAGTGATGACACCTGCCGGTCTGCCTGGCGCATCTTCACCCTGCATTCCCGAGTAAATGACAACCCAGTACTGGAGAGTGACTGGAGTGGGACTCCACCATTACTAAAAGTTAGGCAGTGCATTTGCACACACGTGTGTCCAGGTGCTATGCATATGTGTATGCACCCATACACGTGATGGTGTATACACATGCATGCATGTGTGTATGTCTGCACGGATGTATGTGTATGAATAAATGTACACATGTGTGTATATATATGTTTGTTTTATAGCCACATGCACATGTAAGCAGTGCATGTATGTGCGTGCTTGTATATCCGTGTGTGTGTGTAGAACGTATTACAATTTTCTCAAAACCAGCAGTCCGGCAGCACAAGAGGCCAGCCACATCCACTTGCTAAGTCCTGGCAGGTGCACCCACACTGGGGGTCCTGGAACTAGTGGTGTCAGGAGTCCTGGTTGCTGAGCTGGTCTCTGGGTCCAACTAAACTCATATGTGCAGGTTTGAATGAGGAACGAGGAGCCCCAAGGAGGTCACCTTCCCCAGCTTCTGTTTACTCATGTAATAATGGGAGATATGGCTACCAGGCTGATATCCCGGAGCTGTTAGCGGCTGGCTGGACCCCTCCATGAGGCTTTCCACGGAACCCCAGCCTCAGCACGACTGCACCCACACACATCCCCCATGGGTGCTCCTGGGACCAGGGAACAACACCCGCCATCCACACAGGGGTTAGCCACACCATGGGTTGCGCCATCCCTGTCCCCACAGGTGGTGTGTCTGGGCACTCTGCTTACCCATGCCCTCTGACTGTCCTGGTTCAGATGCCCGCTGGCCTCCCCATTCCACTTTTGGTTTTCTGAAAGTCTCTATCTACACAACAGCTGGGGTGAGCTCCCTGAAGTGGCTCCTCTGATCTCAAGTCCGGAGCAGCTTAGCTCACCCACCAGGAGTGGAAGACCTCGACATCCGGCCTCCGCCTCCCACAGGGCTCCTCTTGCCTCCTCTGCCTCCGCCTCCCACAGGGCCCTTCTTGTCCTCTCTGCCCAGGCAGCTTCCTTCCCATCAGACTCAGCTCCAAGCACCTCCAGGAGGCCTCAGGACTCCTCGGAGCCAGATCAGCCAGGAGGGGTGGCAGTGGGCCCATGTGGGGCGCCTTGCTAAGCCCAGGGCCATCCAGAGGCCCAGGGACATGGCACCTGCCTGCTCAGCACACCTGTCTCCCAATACAAGGACGGAGGAGCCATTTCTCAAGGAAAAGATATGGGATGTGAGATCCCGAGGCCCCGGGAACAAGTCTTCAAGGTGCAGCAACTCAGAGGCTAGACACTTATTTGTGAAGCCCTAAATCTGTCTGCTTCTTAATAAGCTTTTATTTACAAAGTGTTTCTCATCTCAGATCGCCTTTCCCCACTGAGCCTTAATCAATTGTGCTCTGTATTGGATACATTCTGCTGATCCTGCCTGAACCCGGTGATTTACAAAGGAGGGGGAGGCAGGCATCCCCCGGCCTGGGTTCTGGAGCTGGGACGAGGAGCCTGGAGGAGTCTCTCACTCTTTCTGGGTCTCAGTTTCCTTGCTGATGGGAGGGGCTGGGCGGGCTCCATGCTCTGGCATGATCCTGGAAGCCAAAGGCTAGGCACCTGCAGGAGCTGGAGCTTCACAGTGTCAGGGGAGAGTTGAGTGGCTACCATACTCAGCGGTGCAGGTGTCCTATGGAGCCACAGGCCTGGTGGACATGAGCTTTTCAAAGACAGGACATGTCCTGTGCACGAGTGGGTGTTCCCATCATCCCCAGCACACAGGGAGTTCGGGGAGGTCTTTCCAGACTGCTCGCCTTTGGTCCTGGTGTCTCTCTTGGCAGGTTGTCTGGGCTCCTCTCAAATGAGGGTGTTCCCTCTCCCTCCAGGGATTTAGTGACAAGCCCTCCACACTGGGAACATGCAGATTGTTATTTCAGGGGAAGTGGTGAGAGGCAAACAAACTCACGGGGAGAGAGGGAGGTGTGAGGACAAGTTTGGCTTCATGGGCACGCCACATGCTGGAAAAACGAAGTCACCATCCCTGCCACCCCTGTACCTAAATCCCACCTGGCGGCCCCCTGCCAAGGTCAGCTGAACCCGCTCTGCTCCTGTCATTCCTCTAGCTCTGCTCCCCGCCTGGGTCTCGCCCTTCTTGTAACCAAGGACTGTTCTGGGTGTGATGAGACCATGTAACCAGCTGTGACTCCGAGGGCAGGTCTCTGGAGACAGCTGAGGATGAGCAAAACAGCCATGTCCTTTCCGCCATCACTCACCAGTGAGAGATGAATAATGCAACACTGACCTCGGGCAGGTTTAAAATTATCGGCTTTTTTTTTCTTTGAAAAAGACAAAAAAGTGTCAAGGAAATAATCTATAATCATATGCACTCCCACCAATCTCCATGCAAAAAGTTATGATGTTTCTTTCTATTAATTAATCCTCTCATCTGTGAGGACCCCAGAATTATGAAGACCCAAGTTGGAAGCTCAGCATTTAAGTAAATGGGCTGATCCACGAAACACCTGGAGGAGAAGCCTGTGAGAGGGTGGGTAAGTCATCGGGACCCCGTGCTCAATATAGAAATGCCCTGGAAAGTGGCATCCATGGGGAGGGGCCTTTCCCGCCATCTTAGTTTGAGATGGGAATGAACTGGTTAACAGGTGGCCGTAGAGCTCCAGCTTGTTTCCTTGTGATAGAAATGCAGACTGTGGGTCCCATTCCAGACCCAAAACAGAAGGCTCCTTGCAGAAGTCCAGGCTCCCTGGACATTTGGAGCCAAGTGCTCACTCTACAGTGCTCACAGTGCTGTGGACTGTGGACACACCTTCCAGGGTGCTGGAGAAGACACCTTGAATAGATGGGCTGAGGTAGGTGGGGACAGCCTGACAACACTCACAGCGACGGATTATCTGGACTGGGGGTGGGGACCACAGTACCTGAATATGGGTGATTACATAGGGCACGTAGGCCTGGTGCATCTGCAAGTTCAGTGAGGAAAACCCAGCATCCTGCTGTTCCTGGCAGAAGCCATTACCACGAGAGGCAGCACGAATATGGAAATGGCTTTGAAACTCCCAGATCTGCAGTGCATTTCTTTTCTTTTCTTTTTTTTATTATAAAGATGTGGGGTACAATTCAGGGTTAGGTATACAAATGTTGATAATGGAGGTACCCTTGTTGATGAGGTATGCCCCTCCCTCTCACAGTGCGTTTCTAAGGCAAGTTAGCAGTCTGACCTCTGGAGATGGGCTGACAGGTCCCAAGCCCAATGTTCCTCTCAACACCCTCCTCCGTCAGTCACTGGGTCCTGGGCTGACCCTGCTGGGTGCCTCCTTAGCATCTACATTCCCCCAGGATTGAGAAGATGACCTGATTCAGCAGAAGCAATGCATGGGAGCTCTTTCAAGTTTGTTCTTGGTTGGACGCGCCAACCAGTCCCTGTCATCTTCACAGGCGTGCCTGCCCTCAGAAGAAGTAATCATTGGTTGTCATTACCCAGGAAGGCAGCTCCTTGGACGGTCCCTGCGATCTAATCTCTCTGATGGGCAGTGTCCCCGTGAGCCCATGATGAGCAGCCTCATGGGCTCCATTTGCAAAAGCAGATAATAGAGCGGCCTGCTTACCCCAGTCAAGGCATGGGTGAGACACTGAGGGAATGGCATTGTCTCACGTCCCTGATTTCACCTGCTTTCTGAGTGCTGTGAGAGCAGTGTCACCCGGAGGGGAAGGAAGAGACATATGTGACAGCTTGAGCTGGGGGTCCCTGGCCCCCTCCATACACCTCTGTGAGCCACAAGTGGGGAAACAGAGCCGCCACTTCTGTGAAGGAAAAAAAAATAGAGGTGGGACATGTCTCCAGAAGCAGAGATCTGGGTGAGCGGCGGGTACTCAAGACGGCTGGGCTGTGATCAAGAAGGCTGATGGCCAGGGAGAACAGAGCTCAGAGAATAGAACCTCCTCATGGGCTGGGGTGCAGCAGGATGACTGGGGGTCACGCCAGAGCTGAGACACATCTGACCTGAAAGCTCACTTTCCGTCACTCCTGAGAGCTGTGTAGTGATGGGTAAGGATGTCGGAGGTGCCCTGGGGAGCCATGAAATGCTCTCTCTCGGACAGGCAACTCTATGATCGGTGGCCTGGGTGGCCCAGGAGGACACAGAGTGGGGGCCTTTTGTTCCACTGCCTCCACGCAACGGAGCTGCAGGGAGTCAGGACAGCTTTGCGGCTGGTTTGTCCACAAAGGCAGAGAAAGCATCGTAGCTGCTTCCTGAGCCTGGCCCCTGACCCAGCCCTAATCCGGCCCTTGATGCAGAATGGCCCACATGGCCTCATGAGGACCCTGCATGCCCCTGGGCTCCCATGAGAGGGCTCCCATGCCGTTTGCGATGCAGAAGTGAGAGGTTCTGGGGCTCCAAAGCTCCGTGTATGTTCCAGAGCCCCATGGAGGCCACAGTGTCTTTTGTGCGTTATCCATGAATAAAGCTGACCCTCACTGCTCCTGGGCCTCCCAGCCTCCTGCCCGTGAGGGAGTCTTTTCTCCGCTCCCAGCCTCTCACATGGTGGTGATCGAGGCTCCAGCTCCTGAAGGTGCCTAGCCTTTGGCTTCCAGGATCATGCCAGAGCATGGAGCCCACTCAGTCCCTCCCATCAGCAGGGAAACTGAGGCCCAGAAAGAGTGAGAGACTCTTCCAGGCTCCTCGTCCCGGCTCTAGGACCCAGGCATCAGTGCATGTCCAGCCTCTGTATCCCCGATGCCCTGGGATGGTGCCCATGTTTGGTAAACATGTGACCTGTGTCAGTCACACACACAACGCCATGTCTTAGGGCCAGGTGTCCACGAAGACCCACTGCATAGGATCTGATGATAAGATAAGATGCCTGGGACAGCATGCCCCTTTCCTGCCCTGTGGAGAATGCTGCTCGGTTGGTCAAAGACAGGATTGTTTCCCCAATAGTCATGCTTGTGGCCCTTTCCCAACCATCTGACTCAAGATCCTCCTTATGTCCTTTATTCTTTAAGCCAAAGCTGCTTCCCGGCTGCTTTGGCTTAAAGAATAAAGGACATAACGTGTCCCCCGCCCCAGGAAGATCAAACCTGGTATTGATTTGTACTGAGGATAATTAGATTTCTTTTTAAAGAGGGGCCACCAAAAACTCCACCGGTAATCCATCCCTCCATTCCTTTACCTCCTGCCTCCTTTTCAGTAGACCTTTGGGAAAGGGTAGTTTGGCTTCTCAGAAAACATGTATCTCTAAAATATTTAACCAGGGTGTTGCTGCAGCCTCCAGGCTGGTTTCCATGGTAGCTAAGGACAGACAGAATAAAATGGTATTTAACTAACACAATAAAATAGCAGAGACACATCTCTGCCCTGTACCAAATAAAACATGCGAGTCATTCGAAATAAACGTGTGGCTCTACCAAGGCTCTTAGAGGCGTTCTCCTCACATCTCCAACACCAGGGTGTGGTGTGATCTGGCCCGTGAGCTCCATGGTGCCTCTCACTTCCCATCTCCTCTCATAGAGAGGGGAACAGCTATGAATACTTCCCATCTCTCATAGAGGGGGGACTGCTGTGGACGCTCCCTGTCTTTCCTAAAGGGGGGCCTGTCATGGACATTTCCCATCTCTTATAGAGGGGAGGTCACTGTGAACATCCCCGTGGAAATGACATGAAGGAAGGTGGTCTGGTTGAGGGACACCTGGGCTCCCACACTGCAGTGCCTGCTGCTGGCTGGGCTAGGGTAGTCATGGTGACTGACCTGCACCCAGGATGGTGTGGGTGCTGTGGTGGTGGTCAGCGTCCTCATTTCCGCAGGGGAAAGTTCCATGGCTTGACCAGGGTTGTCTGGCTGTCACTGGGGGCTGGTTAGAACTTAGGCTGTTCCCCCCAGAGCTGGGCTGCCGGCCTACACTGTTCTTTGTCTCGGAGTTTGGCTAAGGTCACAGTGGTCCTTGTGCACTATCCCCCTGGCCTGTGCAGTGCAGGCTCTAGAGCCGTGACATCTGAAGGCGTGGGCAGTCCCAGGGAGAAAGTTGAGATGTGCCTCTTCAGACCACTTTAGATCATCGTCTGCATCCTGTGGGGAGGTTGCACATTGCTGGTAGCACCACAAACTACATTTCTCAGGATGAAGACATTGAAGTTACTGCCCCATTCCCTCAGCCTTGTCCCCATCAAAACTGAAGACAGGGGTGACAAGGAGTCACAGCCTACAAGGAGCATGTGCGTTCAGATGTTAGCCTTGTGAAGGGTGATAACAGGTCCTGTTCAGCACAGAAGGGTGGGGGAGGAGACTCCAGAATGTTCTGGTATGAGGATATCTGCTCACACCACCGCGTGTGACCTTAGGCTAGGTTGCACACCTGGTTCTAGGCCAGGCTTCTTGGCCTCAGCTTTGCTGATGCTTGGGTAGAATCACTGTGTTTTGAGGCATCTTGGGCACTGTGGGGTGTTGAGGTCCTGGGTCCCCACCCACTTGATGCCAGGAGCACCCACCCACCAGTGATGATAACCACAGACAAATCCAGATACTGATGAACACCTTGGTTGAGAACAACTCGCTCTGGAGAATCAGGAAAATTATCTTTAGTTAGAAACGCCTTAAACAAAGTTGCCCTTCAGTTTACAGAAAAAATACATTTACAGTAAAAAAAAATGAAATTAGCAAGTTAAGAAAAAAATGTATTATTCTTTTCAGAGTTGTTAGCGGCAGAATTGAATGACATCATTCATGTTGTACCAGTTTGTGAGAAAAATGGCAGGGTTCATCAGTGCTTGGCTTCTGAAAGGCTTGGGTCAGAAGATGGGTGAAGGTCCCCTGAGAGTCTGGTTACATGTGCTCAGCTAATTTTCTTCTACAGAGCCCTGAGGAAGCCCAGCTTTATGAATCTGGTGGCATCTACCTGGGTATCACCCACCCAGGCCCGTGGGTTTCAGGCTCATGACACCCTGTCCTTGCTAGGAATTCTTGCTGGCTATAGCAGAATGTGTCCATGATTTCACACAATCCTTCTCTAGAAACATGCAGGGTTTCATTTTTCTCCCGGCATCCAGTGGGGGACACAGCCTTAGAGAGGAGTGCAATGTGTGTTGGTCTAAGGAATCTGGCTCATTTTGACTTTAGATTCCCATAAGGGGGCAGTCGGGCCCCCACTGTGCACACATGAATGCACACGTGCACATACACATGTGCACACACACAGGCACTTTACGCACTTGGGCAAACACACACACACACACACACACACACACACACACACACACACACGGCCCTATCAGGAGCTAAGGGCCCAAGTGGAACTTGACTGTGCTTATCCTGAGATGCTGGAGGATGGTGATCCCTTCAAAGCTTCTTAGGACAGTGCCCTAGGCAGTGTCCAAAATGGGGCCCTCCCTTCCCCCCAGGACAGGCCGGGGCAAACCACCCATAACCCAACATCCTTTGCTTCCTGGGGGCTTCTCTGACTGGCCTGGGGGCTCTGGGGTTGCCCCTGAAGCTTGCCCCCAAGGCCTGGGCAGTCTGCAGGTGGCCATCACCTCTACACCTGCAAAGTGGGCCCAGACATCGTTCGAGGCCATGTGCAGCCTGGACAGTTCTCTCAGGCCCAACTTCTTAACTCTAACTCACTCCCTGCTCAGTGCTGTGGAGAGGCTATGGGCTCCAGGCTTGAGGGTGGCTCAGACACTGCACTCGACAGAGGAGGCAGACATACCCTCCAACCCACGCCAAGACACTTGGGACAATTGCTCTTCATGCCCACAAAGCACAAAAAGGTGGGGTTCTCTTGAGGAGTGCTGGACATGCACTGAGATCCAGGGCTAATGGCCCATCACCCCACAACATGTGGGGGCACAACCTGTGGGGGCACAACCTCAGCCTTGTAAAGGGAACAGTCTTATGTGTTGATGTGGACAGATATGAGTGAAGACACCCACATACACGCTGGCCCACCCAGCTGTCGGGTGGGTCCTGCCTGAGCTGGTCTTGGTCCTGAGCTATCATTAAAACAGCACATTGACTTCAGAGGAAGCCCGGATGGCGACAGGTTGTCCACAGCTTGCCAAGGGCCTGGCTGCTGTCTGTTTTCTAAAATTGCTGTTCTTCAGCCTTGTTGTGGACATCTTTGGAGAAGGATACAAGAAATCGTTTCAGCTGTTTTCTTCAGTTGCCTTTCTGAGACAGTTGTGCTTGTTGCAGGAACCCCTCATGTGGAGAGGCCCGGGTGACCATCCCCTGGCTGCCCCCATGCCCCCTTCAATGAAAACTCATGGCCCCTGGGTGTCCAGCCCTCAGGCACTCCCTGCGGGGAGGCTGCAGGACCTGGGCCACTCTGGACACTCCCCCTCATTGGCCGGCCTCCACTCCAGGCCTCAGCATCAGGGGTAATGGAGGAAGTGATCCTTCCCCAGGTCCCTCCTTCCACTGTCCTGATGGCAACATGAGAGTCGCAGAGGTGATGCCAGTAATGGCTCCCCCCCACTTACAGAGTAAGGGGATGGACCATGCGGGTGGGGAATGGGGAGGGGGATGGGACACCCATGGGGGGCAGTCGGGCCCCCACTGGCCCCCACCATGCACACATGAACGCACAGATGCACATACACATGTTCGCACACACAGGCACTTTACACACATATACACACACACACAGCCCTATCAAACACACACACATACACACACACACACACTCACACACACACACCCCTATTAAGAGCTAAGGGCCCAGGTGGAACTTGACTGTGCTTAACCCTGAGATGGATCAGGGGACAGGGGATGGGAGGATGGAGGAGGGGGAGGGGGCAAGGAGTTAGGGGATGGGGATAGACCATGGGGATGGAGGATGGGGGGGGTGAGGAATGGGATATGGGATGGGAGATAGGGGTGGGGAATGGGGGCATGGGGAATGGGGCTGGACCATGGGGGTGGAGAATGGGGCAGGGGATGGAGTCTCTCTGCCCTCTGCCCTGGGTGGGTCTTCCCCTTAGCTGGAATGTGCCAGTCACAGCCCACCCCTTTAGTAGTGTCCTAGGGCTGCGTAAAGGCCCAGTAGGTGGCTTAGCAGAGAGTTATTCTGTCATGGTCCTGGAGGTCAGAAGTCCGAGATCCCGGTCTTCCTGAGACTCTGAGAAGGACCTGCCCACGCCTGGTCTCAGCCACCAGTGGCTGCCAGTGTCGCTTCTTGGCTTGTAGAAGCTTTCCTCTGCCTTTGCACAGCTTCTCCCTGTGTGTGTGGCTGTGTCCAGATCTGCCCTTTTATTTTATTATATTTTTGGAGTCAGAGTCTCACTCTGTCACCCAGGCTGGAGTGCAGTAGCACACTCACGGCCACCACAGCCTCGACCTGCTGGGCCCAGGTGATCCTTCTGCCTCAGTCTTCCAAGTAGCTGGAACCACAGGTACACATCCCCACACCCAGCTAATTTTTTGATTTATTGTAGAGACAAGGCGTCGCCATGTTGCCCAGGCTGGTCTTGAACCTGTGGCTCAGGCAATCCTCTTGCCTCAGCCTCCCAAAGTGCTGGAATTACAGGTGTGAACCACCATGCCCTGCCCAGATCTGCCCTTTTATAAGGACACCAGTCACACTGGGCTGCACTACTGACCTCTTCTTAACTAATGATGTCTGCAAAACCTTACTTCCTAATAAGGTCACATTCTGAGGTTAAAGCTCCCACATCTGAAGTTTGGTGTACACAGTTCACGCCATAAACCCCCAGGGAGGCAGAGATTCCGAGGAAGGGCTCCGACAAACTGACTGTGGGATGTTGCCAGCTGAGTTCTTCCCTCATAAATGCTGACTTGCACTGAAAGATCCAATATTAGTTTCATAAACAGCCGTTTCTTCTTTGCAAACTATACCCACAGGTCCTATTGCCTATGTTCAAGTGCAGCACCAGCTAGTCAGATGACAGCCGGGTGAGGAGCTTGATCTGAAGTATTTACTGTGAGGCCAGAATGTTGCTCTGATTCCTCGGGGGCTGTTCAGCGGTCTGGGGGGGAATCTGTGGCCTCATTTGCATTTTCTAATTGAATTGCTATCAGCTTTCCTGCAAGACTGCACACAAAAAAATTTCCCCCGATCCCAGCGCTGCCTGCTTCGCCCACAGAAAGGTTGTCTCTAAACAGTCACTGTGAGAGGCGTGCAAGGAGGTGGGAGGTGGCCAAGTCATCATGGTCCACCCAACTGTGAAACAGTCGGTTCTAGCCAGGTCCACAGAGAGCCGCTCACACAACGGACAGGGGAGGCCACCCTTGAAGAAACCTCGACACAAGAGAAATGAAATTTACAGAACCGGGAAATCAGGGGGTCCTCGTGCGGCTTCAAGCTCCTTTCCATAAGCATGTCCTGGGGACTTTCAATACTTCACACACTGTGGCTCTGAAGGAGGCTATTTGTTTCTCTAGAACCTTCCACCAACAGAACTCTTGCTCACCATGTGTCCCATCTGAACTCCACACCTTCTCCAAACCCAGCCAGGAAGCCCCCTGCACACATTTTTATTTTAAAAGTTTTAAAATTGTGAATGATAAACTGAGAGCAGAACAGAGCACAGGACAACAGCTAGAAAAGTTACACAGGATGAACACCTGCTGCCCGATAGCATCCCATCATGCCATCTTATGCCTCTCAAGCATGGCTTCCTCTGTCCTCCAAAAGGTGGCCTGGCCCCAACTGTGCCATAACGCTCCAGTGCCACTCGGGCTTGGATGCCATGCAAACGCAGTCCGCGGCACCGGAAAGGCCAGCCCATTTTCTTTCCCTGTCGCATGCTTGTGAGAGCCACTCATCTTGTGGCTTCTAGCTGGAGTCTGTTCACTTTTGTAGCTGTGTATAATATTCCACTCGACAGACTCACTGTCATTTACTTCTTCATTCTAATGGTGATGGCATATGAGTTGTTTCTAGCCTTTGGCTATTCTGAGTCAGGATGCTCTCAGGGTCCTGGTACGGAGCTCTTGGTACTTACTGGAATACTCCTCTGTGGGGTGGACACCAAAAACTAGGCTGTATCAGTATTAATTTTTCTCCATAACATGTGAATGTTTATCAACAGGTTCTTTTAAATTATCTGCATGCATAATAATACAAGCTACGAATAACGCTCATTTTATTAATTCTGATTTTTCTTGCCTTACTGCATTGGTGTGTACATTCAGTGTGCGATATAATCATTTCCTTGCCATATTTCTGACCTCAAGGGAAGGTTTTGAATATTTCAACAGTAAACTGAATATTTGCTATAGGTTTTTGTAGATACCCTTTATGAGGTTAAGAAAGGTCCTTATTTTCTGAATTTGCTGAATGTTTTTTATCCTAAATGGGGGTTAATTTTTAAACAATCACTATTCAGATGATCATATTTTTTTCCTTTATTCTGTATTAAATTAGATAGATTAAGCCAATTCCATGTTCTTGGAACAAATCCAATTTGGCCATGACTTATTCTCTGTAAGCATGACTAGATTCAAGGTTGTTAATATTTAGCTTAGTGACTTTGCATCTATTTATGAGCAAGATTCACTTAATTTATACTCTCATGCTCTTTCGAGGTTCTTGCTAGTTGTGAACATGACCTTTGTCTGTGTGGACAGGTTTTTGATGGCTGGACATGGTTCTTGCATCCTTTAGGATATGGCTTTTGTCTGTGTGGACAGGTGCTTGACGGTTTTGGACATGGCTCTTCTCTGTGTGGATAGATGGCTTGGACATGGTTCTTGTTAGCTTTGGACATGGCTTTTGTCTGTGTGAACAGGTTCTCGATGGTTTTGGACATGGTTTTTGTCTGTGTGGACAGGTTCTTGATGGTTTTGAGTACAACTCATGTCAGATTTTGGACACAATTCATTCTCATTTTGGGCAACATTCTTGATAGTTTGGGACACAGTTCATGCCAGGTGCTGGGCACGGTCACTATCAGGATTTGAGACAACATATTTTTTGGGGGGAAGATGGTTTTGAGTACAACTCATGTCAGATTTTGGACACAATTCATTCTCATTTTGGGCAACATTCTTGATAGTTTGGGACATAGTTCATGCCAGGTGCTGGGCATGGTCACTATCAGGATTTGAGACAACATATTTTTTGGGGGGAGGGACAATTCTTCATTTGATTCTCTGGGCAGGCCAGTGTAAAATTAGCTTTAAATTCTTCTGATAGTGTGGGTAGAACTGACCAGTGGGGGCCATGTGGTATGGACATTTCTTTGTGATGAG
Source organism: Cephalopachus bancanus (assembly GCA_027257055.1). NCBI lineage: Eukaryota > Metazoa > Chordata > Mammalia > Primates > Tarsiidae > Cephalopachus > Cephalopachus bancanus. The sequence goes on from JAPVLO010000007.1 coordinate 4,971,121, forward strand.
GATTTCAGTTTTAATTTTGTTTGTGATGATAAAATAGTTGAGATTTTTTCTTACCTTAGTTTTGGTAAGTTGTGTATTTCTAGACTATTATCCTTTTCACAAATATTTTTAAATGTATGGTATAAATTGTACCCACTACTCTGAGATGTTCTTTCTAATGTCTACAAGATTGATTGTGATGTTCTCGTTTCATCCCTGTTGTGGATTAGGTACAGTTGCTTTTGTCTTCCTCACTCTGATCAGTTACGTCATTTAAAAAATGAACTTCAGGCCAGGTTTGGTGGCTTAGCCTGTAATCCCAGCACTTTGGTAGGCCGGGGTGAGTGGATTGCCTGAGCCTGTGGGTTCGAGACCCACCTGGGCAACTTGGTGAGATCTCATTTCTACAATAAATAAAAAACTAGCCAGGTGTGGTAGCACACGCCTGTAGTTCCAGCTACTTGGAAGGCTGAGGCGGAAGGATCGCCAGAGCCCAGCAGGTCGAGGCTGCGGTGGCCGGGAGCGGCCACTGCACTCCAGTCTGGGTGACAGAGTGAGACTCTGACTCAAAAAACAAAACAAAACAAAACAAAACAAAACAAAACAAGACAAAACAAATAACAACAAAAAAAATCCCGAACTTCTATCTTGGTTGTTTCTATTATTTTGTGTTTCGTTGTTTCTGCTCTTGTTTTTACCATTTCCTTTTTTCTTCTTTGCTTGAGTCTCATTTTCTGTTCTTTTTATAACTTTTGGAGTTGAATGCTCAGATCACGAATATTTTTTTCTGCTTTTCTTGTCTTGTAATATGTGCATTTCAGGCTACACATTTCCATTTGGGCATGAGTTCAGCAATATCCCACTAGTTTTATTACTCAGTCAAAATATTCTCTAATTTCCATGTGATTTCTTTTCTGCCCAGGGGTTAATAAGAAGGCTTTTACTTAACTTCCAAATCTATGGAGATTTTCCAGTTCTTCTCCTTGTTATTGATTTCTAGCCTAATTGCTCCAAGTTAAGACAACAAATTATGTTTTGATTTTAAACCTTTGAAGTAGGTTGAGACTTGCTTGAAGGTTATGCAGTATGGTGAGACTAGCTTAGTTAATAACTGTGAATGTTCTATGTATATTTAAAAATAATGTATATTTAGCAATGGTTGGTTTCTGTGTTTTATATTTGTTTCAGTAAGGTCAGAACTATTAATTGTGTCACTCTAAACTTCTATTTCCTTACTGACATCTTGTCTGCTTTTTCTGTTATTTACAAAGAGAAGCTTGTTAAAATTTGCCATGGATTGCATATTTGTTTATTTCTCCATCTATTTCTTCAACTTTGGCATAAATATTTTGAAGTCATATTATTAAATTCTTTTTTTTTTTGAGTCAGAGTCTCACTCTGCCACCCAGGCTGGAGTGCAGTGGCATGTTCACGGCCACCACAGCCTCGACTTGCTGGGCTCAGGCAATCCTTCTGCCTCAGCCTTCCAAGTAACTGGAACTACAGGCACATACCACCATGCCTGGCTAGTTTTTTGATTTATTGTAGAGATGAGGTCTCATCAAGTTGCCCAGGTTTTTCTTGACCTTGTGGGCTCAGCCTCCCAAAGTGCTGGGATATAGGCATGAGCCACCGTGCCCAACCTGAAGTCATATTATTAAGTGCACACAAATTTAGGATTCTTATATCTTCTCAGTGAATTGAACTATTGTTATGGAGAGTACCTCTTTGTATATAATGCTTTTTCCTCAGAGTGTATTTGTCTGATATAAACAGAGTGCTGCAAGTTTTCTCTTAATTGGTATTTGCATAGTATTTATTCCTCTAAAATTTTACTTTAATCTTTATCTACTCTTATACTTTTTAGATGTAACTTTCATAAACTGTAGAGACTTGAATTTTTTCTTTACCCAATCTGTTTTTCTTTAATTATAATACTTCATATATTTTCATTTATTATAATTACTAATATATTTGCAAATCTACCATCTTACTCAAAGATAAATACATAGCTTATCTATTCTGTTTTCATTTCTCTTTTCTTGCATATGTTGGATTCTTATTTTATTATTTTATTTTTTCATTGATTATTTAAAAACTTTATATATACCATATGACTCTTTTAGTGATTTTCAAAGACTCTATATATGTATCTTATGAAAGTACAGTGTTAACTTAGTATTTCCATCACCTTCCAGAATACTGGAAACAAGATACATCTCTTTGACTCCATTTAATCTCTCCTTAAGGTTCATGCAATTCTTGTGAATCTGAGTCATCTGTTTTATATCCCATGAAACGCTACACTGTCATTATTCACTTATATTTCTCTGTCTACTTGGCCTTTTCATAGCTCTTCATTCTTTCCTCCATTTCTGAACCTTTACCTCAATTTATTTTATTTTTTTGTCTAAAGGACACACCTTGTGTCATTCTTTTAGTTTGTGTTTGTTTGAGAATGTCTTTATCAACTTTACCTCTTGAAGGATAATTTCATTGGATAATAGAATTCTGTTTTAGCACTTTAAAATATCATTCCATTGTCTTCTAGCCATCATAGTTCCCATGAGAGGTCAGTTCTACATCTAATTGTTACTCCTTCCTAGGAACTCTGCTTTTTCTCTCTACTTACTTTCAAGATTTCCTCTTTGTCTTTGGGTTTCTGCTATTTTATCATAAAGCACTTCAGTATAATTTTAAAAATATTTATCCTGCAAAGCGTTCATAGGGATTCTTGAATCTATGCCCAGACAACTGTTCTCAGTTTTGGAATATTTTCTGCCACTATATCTCCAAATATTACTACTGCTACATTTTATTTCTCTCCTTTATATCCCAAACATACACATTAGATCTTCTCACTACTTCTACAATGTCCCTTACCCTTTATTTTGTATTTTCCATCTGTGTATATCTCCATGCTTTAGAGCATGAATTTTTTGGCATTCTCTGCTTCACTAATTCTCTCTTCAACTATGTCTAATCTGCAGATATATCTACTCATTGAGCTCTTAATTTTGTTTGTTATACTTTCCAGTTCCAAACTGCCCAATTAATTCTTTTTCATATCTTCCAATGTTTTTCTCAAAAATTTACATTCAATTTGTTTAACATACTAAGCATTGCTATTATGAAATAGCTGTCTGATAACCCCAAGACCTGGAACCTCTGTGGGTCTTATCTGCTGTTTCTCTTGACTTTTATTTTTATTGTCTTGTCCTTCCTCATGTGTTAGACATTGTATATAAAAGAAGACAGATATAACTTGGAGCCTGGTATGATATCCCACATTGGAGAGAATGTTCATTGCTTCTGGCAGGTAGCGAGGGACATTAGCAATTGGGCATCACCTTAGTCCATTTACTAAATGCGACAGTATGACATTATTTGGAGGCAGGCATCTCACCCTCTAAGGGAAAATCAACTAGGTGACCCATGCCCCATGGTGGGAGGGTCTTCCAAGTCCCAGACAGATCTTCCTTCCCTGCCCACCTCCTCCCATCCCCATGCTGCCCTGGTGAGGTCCCAGTGGCTGTGATGAGCCAAGAAGGACTGGAACCAAGCCAATGACAGCAGTAAGAGCTGCTATTTTCAACTACTTACCCCAAGGAATATCTTTAACAACCTCAGTATAGGATATGAGTAGTATTATTATCTTATTTTCTAGAGCATTCAGCTTTAGAGAGGTTGTGTGGATTGTCTCTGACAAAGTCCCAGCTAGTAAGTTGAAGAAGCCTTGGTTGAGCCCATAACCTGGTGGCTGGCTCTTTGCCATTCTGAGCTTGGTCATATCTAAAAAGTCATTTTTCACTCCTTCCCCAAACATCCATCCTCCCACGCAGGCAAGGGGGATGTGGTTGCATGGCTCAGCATCCCCATCCACAATGTGGGAACAGTGACAGTGCATGCTCCCAGGGTGTGGTGAAGGTTAGAGGTGCTCATATCATGTAGAGCAGATTCTGAACAGGGTTCTAGAGAGGAAAGCAGCCAGCAGTAATGAAAGTGCTGTGAAAGGCAACCCAGGAGGACTGGGTCCCATGGTCCGAGAGACCCTGCCTGGCTGTCCCCATGACAGTTGCATCTCAGGGACTCAGAGGTGTGGCCCACTGTGACCCCACAGCCAGGATTTCCAGGGATCTCTGAGCTTGGGACATGAATAACCTCTCCTCCCACACTCTGTCAGTTGAGTGCTTCATGGGCTGTCCTACTAGGGATCATCTTGCTGCCCTCATGACTGGCATCTGCGCCTTCTGCAGAGGATGGGGTTAATTGCATCAGAAACTGCTTCATCAACAGGCCTCACAAAAGATGTCATTATATTTTCAATTAGTGCCTTCTGTCTGGGGCCCCTACAGGCTTTAAGGAGGTCCGCCATTGTCTCAAGGTGCGGGGTTTCTGCATCCCAGTTGGGGACTTAGGGACAGCCTGGAAGTTGCAGGCAGGAATGGGGATGCAAGTCCCCGGCTCATCAGCAACCTGGTGTGGCTTCTGGAGGGAAGGGCCCTGTGGGGCAGGGTCCCCAGGGTTGCCTCCTGCTCCCCAGGGCATGACTTGTAATAAACACTGGGGAAAGAGTGGAAAGCGACACCTGTCTGTCCTGGTGTCTTCAGTGTCCACATGGTGAGGCGCACAATTTGGGGACATTGCTGCTAGAGGCATGTTTTGTGCCTGGTTTAACACAACCAGGAGTATGCTCAAGACCCCCTTTTCCAACCGTTCCCCTGAGCCTAACCTAAACCACCTCTACGTTGATTTAACAAGCAAGACAAAACATACTCCTGGGGTTTTCCCAAAGTGGGTTTCTTGGTACCCCCATCTTGCAAACTTTTCCATGAAGAAAGGTCCCTCGGCCAAACAGGCTTGGGGAAACTGGCAGACTGTGTCCACTCAGAGGCTCGCACAGCACAGGATTCACCTGAGGTTCTGGGAAGACCCCTGAGCAGGAATCTGCTCGACTCTGCTTAACCCTTCCCTTCCGAGGGGTGCTCGTGGACGCTGACAGTGCTTTCCTTTGCTCATGTGAACACAAACAGCCCCACAGAGGCCTCATGTTAATGTGAGGGTTGGGAGGGGCCAGCATGCTTCCTCCCTCCTTGCTGGGGTGCCCCCAGGCAGGGGCTGTTGCAGCCAGGCCTACACGCTGGCTTCTCTACTGCCCTTCCCAGGCCAGCCTGGTACAGTGTCTCCCCCAAGCCCACGTAACCAAAGGCCGCAGGCCACAATGCCGGGTGCTCAGGAGGTGAAAAGGACCTGACTGGCTCCCAGCCCAGGTGTGAAAGTTGACCTCCAGGATTCGGGTGATTAAACGTGGGTGACAGAGGAGTCTGGGCCAGGACTGCTGGAATGCGAGGGGAGAGAGAACTTCAGGACCTGGGGCAGCTGAAGGCACCCTCACCCCAACCACCGAGATGGGCAGGAGGTTGGGTTAGGAGGAGGTGAAGGCAGAGGGAGCTTGAGGTTGGGCAGCGCTGGCTTGTTCACGTCTATGAGCAATGATTTCCCTCCCTCGCTCTCTCTTCTACCTCACTAATTCTCTTCTCCCCTCCTCTTCCCTCCTCCTCCTTCCCCCTCCATCCCTTTCTCTCCTCTCCCTCCCTATCCAATTCTCTCTTTCCCTTGCTCCCTCCCTTCCTCTCTCCCTCCCTCCCTCTCTCCTACTCTCTCTCTCTAATTCTCTTTCCCTCCCGCTCCCACCACATCCCTCCTCCTCCCTCTCTTTCTCCTCTCCCTTCCTCCCTCTCTCTCCTACAGCTCTCTCTAATTCTCTCTTTCCCTCTCCTCCCTCCCTCTCTCCCTCCCTTCCTTCTTTCTTCTCTCCCTCCCTCTCTCCTTCTTTCCCTCCCTCCCTCTCTGCTTCCCTTTCTCCCACCCTCTCTCTCCTACCTCTCTCTCTAACTCTCTCTCTCCCACCCTTTCTCCCCCACCTCTGAATTTCTCTGGCACCAACCTCCTCTGGTTGGAACTCACAGCCAACCCTGTGGCCTCTCATCCTTCTCATTCCTCCAGGGCCTGAGAGCCCCCTGAGGCTGGGTTACACAATTTGGGAGGAAGGAGAGGCTATAGCATTTGCAGTGCCCACTTTGAAATGAAAACCTGGGTCCTCTCTTTGAAAAAACGATGAAAAACATCAAGATGGTAGCACAGTGCCACGGCTTGAGCCCGGAGGCTGTGCGCCTGCCCAGGGCGCTTTCCCAAGATGGCAGTCCTGCTGCAGAACACACAAGGATCAGGGGTGCCTTGGATGGCACCAGCATTCTCTGACCGGCACAGCCTATAGAGGGGCCAACTCTCCATTCTTCAGGAGAGAGAAAGACATCGAAACTCGGGCACAGACCCGCGCAGCCACACCTTACCTTGTGTCCGGAGTGTGGGGACAGAGTCTGAGCCACCAGCAGCCGCACCACAGCATCCCATCTCTCAGCCGTCTGGCGGTCCCACGCGGTCACTGTGAACGCCACCTGCTCTGAGGGGACCTGCAGCTCCCGGGTGGCGAAGACAGTCCCGTCTGCCCCGACTTTGAAGTCCATGCTGTTGGTCTCATACTGTGTCCCCTTGGTTCCCAAACAGCTGCTGAACTTGACTGCAAAAGGAGGGGGGGAGACCATTAGGGTGGCCTGGTTGGCAAAAGGCGACAATTGCAGTCACTATGCAGGGCCCCAACGAGCAGCAGAAACACCACGATTCCAAGGACTCTTGGCCTTCTGAGAAGGCTTTATTTCAACCCCCAGCGAATTTGCTAGAAAGACTTAAAAACAGGAGGAAAAAACAGCCACGCTGCACTTCCATTCTAAGACACAGCTGCCTTGGGATTCCGCTAATGCGTCTCTCCTCTGTTGCTGTTACCTTTAAATTTGCCCAGAGTCTGGTAGCAGCATGTGGGTATTCACTACCTGAAAAATACTCCCTTTCCCCCCCACTCCTGCCATGTGTAAACCTTCTGCCTGCCGGTGTAGACTTTAAGGTCTCTAATGGATCTGTTTCCCACCCCGAGAAGGCTAAGTGCAGAGAAGGAACGAAAGAGAACCGGTGTTTAGAGACCATCCCCTGTGGCTCTGCTGCGGTTCTGATCCTTGTTATCACAAAGCAAGACCTGCTGCCTGCCAGTCACTGAGGGGTGGGCTGGTGGAGCAGAACAGGGCAGGATGGGTAGCCCCCTCCCCACCTGTGCTTTCTATGGGACCTGGAAACAGAGCTGAAGGCAGCCAGTCTATGGATGCTGTACTGCACCTGGCTCTGCTTCCAAAACATTAATTAGGCACCAGAATACCAGAATGGCCAGCCCCTCCTAAAGGTGCTAGCACCACGGTCATTTGTAACACCACTGTAGAAACAGACATATCCGTGGCTGTGTGCTCATGTGATCACATTCATGCATTTTTATACATGAGTTTCTGTAACCGTCACCTAATGCCGCGGTAAATCATGAAGCACCCACCACCAGTGTCACATTCTACTGATAAAAGCGGCGGATAAAGTTACCCAGTATTTATAAAAATGTGGGTATCGGAGCAATTATGGTGGGAGGATTGGCTTTTTAAAGCAATTTCAGTGTCACAGCTTTCATGATTTAATTACTATTTATTCTAAAAACTAAAAAAAGCTACTCACTGTTACATCTGATAAAGTGTTTTTCCCTGGAGTCACCTTCTACTGTTTGCCTTGAAATAATAAACAGCATGTCTGTTCCCCATCTCAGATGCTTGGCTATGGGTGTCTTCCTTGTTTCTGACGCCTTCCCCTTGTGGTTTTAATATAAAACTGTTTCTATAGCTGAACATGGTGGCTCATGCCGGTAATCCCATCACTTTGGGAGGCTGAGGTGGAAGGATAGCTTGAGCCCAGGAATTCAAGACCAGTCTCGGTAATATAGTGAGACCTTGTCTCTACAATAAATAAAAAAATATCTGGGCATGGTGGTACACTGTAGTCCCAGCTACTGGGGAGGCAGAGGTGGGAGGAATGCCTGAGTCCAAGGGGTTAAGGCTACGGCAAGCTGTGATCATGCCACTGCACTCCAGTCTGGGTGACAGAGTGGGACCTTGGCTCAAAAAAAGAGAAGTTTCTAGATGTGATCACACCAGGCATTTCCACCCTGTCTGGTTCAAAAGATCGAGCCTCCGACAGACTTCAGGGCCTCACAGATAGCGTCTTCTCTGGCGGATGAGGGTGACTCAGGTGAGGATCAGGTTGCTGCCCCCAGAGATATTCTCCCCTCTAATAATAAATGTAAAAATAATTACATTTGTTTTTTAAGTGGCAGGAAAATTCCAAACTGTCTTTATGCTACTGTTGCCCCAATGGTAAACAAATTAAAATCAGCAACACACTGAGTGAATCAATCATTTCTGACACCCAGTTGTCACTGACAGAGATAAAAATGACAGCTCCGTAATTGCCAAGAGATTAGCACAAAATACATAAATAAGTCCTTTTGTTCTCTAAAAGCAAATTATTAATAAAATTAATGGAATTGGACAGCAACAGGAGGGTTTGCACATCTTCAGGATAAATGCGATGTGTTGTGTTTTTTAAAAAACAGGCACACGGCTCTGGCAACATCTCCAGCAAGTGTCCAGGCTGCTTTCAGAAGAGTGAGTCTCTCGCAGCCTGAGCAGGACACAGCGGGAGTCGTGGGTCCCTTGAGCCAGGGACTTTGCAGGTGTCAGCCGTCCTCCAGGGGGAGAGACCTGAAGAAATCGAAGACCACACCCTCAAAAGCAGCTTTGTGGTAGACTTTGGAGGGACTGCCTGGAGTGAAACGATGCCCATGCACATGGCTTCACAAGTCTCCATGGCATTTCTCTGGGCTATGGCGAACATGGGTTGTCCAAGTGTGAGAAAGCTACAGCGTCGCGTGACAAGACACAAGCCCAACATCCTATCTCAGGGTAACTGAAAAGTGGCTTGCTGCTGGACCTGATATGCCTGTGTGCTGAAAACTCATCCATCGGGGGTGGCTTTCACTACCTGTGTTGGTGCCTCTGAGTTCCTGTCACTAGAAAGGCAGCAGGGAAGCTCCCCACTTGGCCGAGGGGGGAGTAGTCCAGGGGTAAAGGTCAGGATATGCTGTGCACACGGCCCTGATGGACACCCTCCTGGAGGGAGGCCTGGGAGGGGGGTGCCATTCAGAGCCTCCACAGTGTCGGGGACCCGTTTTCCAAGAGAAGAAAAGAACTTCAAAACGATGGCCACCTCTGTGCCCCACAGTACCGTGACCTTCTTCATAAGAAAAGATCAGTGAAGGATAGTCTTCCGAGACACCAGGAGCCATTCATAAAGCATCAGTATCGCATAAACCATCACTCCCTTTTGAAACGCCAGGAAATGTGGCTTTAAATTGTTCAACATGCAAGCACTGCTTAGAACGTCACTAATACTTTGCCGTGCTACAGACACAGCGAGAGTGTGCAGGGCAGCCCCACAGGGGGAAAATCAAGGTCTTGGGACAGAGCCTTCTCCCAGTTGCCCATTTGTCCTTCCTGGTGAATTGCCTGAATGCGCTTTCCCTCTTCACTCTGGCTACTGGGAAGCTCTGGGGCAATGTTATGGCTTCAACCTGCTTCCTTCTCTTGCTTCATTTTTCATTTTGGGGGTCTGCTTCTATCTCTGCAAAGTTAAATGCATTCCAGGAGGACAAAGGAAAAAACACACACATATGTGTGGGTGTCCAGAGGGGAAGCTCTTGATGGTGTTACCCACCATGGAGTTAATCACGACTCTCTGCTCTGCCGCTCCCTGAGTGTGCCTGGAGCCCAAGTCTGAGGCTTAGACTGGCGGGATTGATGACTGATCATGGGGCTTTCTCTGGGCCCTCTGAATTCTGCACTGCTCCCATGCCTGCTATGGCCAGCAGCAGCCCGTTGTCTGCCAGCACCTTGAACTTGGCAGTGTGCCCAGTTCCGCCTTCTGAGCAGACCCTGGGTCCCAGCCACTGTCACTCAGCCTCCTCCAGGAGGGCGCCCGTGCTCAGCGTGTTCTGGCTCTGGCGCTCTGGCCTCCCCGGATCTGCCACAGGGTCCCTCGCCTTCCTGGTTCCCAGATTTCACTTTGGGAAGGGGATCAGCCCTGCTGCCTCGTCCCTGGCTGGTGATGGACCCTAGATGATGGTGGGAGTGGCTGCAAGTGCCTGTGGGTCTTGCAGGTGATTCTCATCCCAGGTGGGGGTTGCTCCCAGTGAACGGCAAGCTTGGCCACGAACGCTTTTCAAATGGGCTTGCTTTCCAGATGAAAACATCCCAATACACGTGGTGCTAACACGGAGTGCAGATGGCACTGGGTGCTCAGCCAGGCACCCTGTGATGCCAGTGGGGCAGAGGCAGCCCTGGCGCTTCCATGGAGTGTCTTCCTCCATATCTGGTGTCCGGGAAAGACAATTCTAGAGGTCCCAGCTGCAAGTGTCCTGCCCTCCTTGAAGCCAGAGCATGGCGGGGGTAGGGGGGTGGGCGGGGGGTAGAGTCTGAACTCCAGAGCCCCGGTGTGTCTGGGACACACCTAGATGAGGTGGCTTCCAAGACCCCCGTGGCCCACCTCACTAGGCTGAGTGCTCTGGGAGCTGCTGCCCATCCCTGAGCTCTGCACAGGTGGGGCCAGGCAGACCACAGTCCCAGCACGCTGGCCTGGAGTGCTGCCTACTCCATGCATTTTCATCTGGCCTGGCTTGGGACCAGACATGGGAGCCACATCAGACTCAAGATCGACGCTGTGGTGGGTGAGGTGGTGACGTTGGCAGGCTGTGGCAGGAATGGCTCTGGCTTTAGCCTGGCTGGGATGATGTCTTCTGGGGAAGCCTCTGGACAGTGGGCTAACCCAGCCTGACGTCGCTCTGGTGACACCCATTTCTGTTACCTCTGTTGGCTTCATAGCTGGAATCCCCTGAGTTTCCTGTTCCCTGCATGTGTCCCCTGGTACTGCTGAGCTTGGGACAGAGGGGGCTGCTCTCCAGCTTGTGCTCAACCCAGAGTCGTCCCTGATGGATCCCCTGCTGTCCCTTGCCATGGGAAAGAGCCACCACAGGGGCCCGCCAGCTGCCCAGGTGCAAAGGTAAGAGACACAATATTTTTTTTTAGATTGGATAACATAGTTTATTTAGAAAATAATTAGAGAGAGAGAAAGAGGAGATTCACCTCCCCAAGGTAGGGGAGGGGACCAAAGCCAGAAAACATGGCCCGGTCATAGCTCAAAGAGCACATGGCCACACCATAGCTTAGTAAGGCAATGACCAATAGACGCAGTATTAACATGTTCCACTAACTTTTTTCTTTTTTCTTTTTGAGTCGGAGTCTCACTCTGCCACCAGCTGGAGTGCAGTGGCGCGTTCTGAGACACCACAGCCTCGCTCTCCCGGCCACTGCAGCCTCATGATCCTGGCGACCCCCTGGGCTCCAGCGACCCTTCTGCCTCAGCCTTCCAAGTAGCTGGAACTATAGGCATGCACCACTATGCCTGACTGATTTTTATTTATTGTAGAGACAAGGTCCTACAAGTTGCCTGGGTGAGTCTTGAACCCACGGGCTCAGGCAATCCACTCACCTCGTCCTCCCAAAGTGCTGGGACTACAGGTTGAGCCACCGAGCCCGGCCAATTTTCTTCTTAATGTATTTGTTTTGAGTCTCTGATCTCTCTCTGTCTTCAGGACAAGATTAAAATCCAGTGGGAGTCCCCAGAAAACCTTTCCCTCAATGGACCAGATAAAACCCACAGGCGTCGCGGGGAAAGTGTTTGCATGATGGGAATGCAGACCATGCGACTCACTGGCTCCCGCGCCCTGTGGGGAGACACGGCCTGCCCTCGCTCCTGCAGGAGGGCGGAGTTGGTAGTGCTGCTCTCATTTCACAGATGAGGAAACTGAGGCTCAGGGACATCCACACCTTCCTGAAAGCGTGAGGAGCAGTGGGATTCGCAGCCGCCCCACCGGCCTCCTTGGGCCAGTCCTCCTGAGGCTGGGGGGTCGAGCCCCGGGCTCTGACTTCACAACCTGCTGGGACCTACCTGCTGCTGTTTTGAGCACCGGGTCCTGGTGGTGCCTCTGCAGAGTCCCCGAGGCTATGGCTTCTCAGGCTCCCTCACCTCTGCCTCAGGAGGCCAGAGCTCTGTAGGGGAGGGTCACCATGGGCTGGCCTGTAGCAATGGGCCCTCAGGCGCCCCCCTCCCACCACAGGATGAACGTGCTGGGGAGGAGAATGGCTTCGTGGGAAGAAGTGCTTGGGGAGGGGGCGCCGGCTCCACCCTGACCCCAGATGCCTGGCGCTAGTACCACAGCCCAACCTGCACGCATGGTTTGCTAATGACTTTCATTCGTTTTAAACGAACTTGACAAGAGACAGAGGATCCGGAGAGAAATTACCTGTAATCGTTTACACATGCACAGTGAGGCCTCCCTTGCCTCTGTCCCCCTGGTGGAGGCCACAGCAGTCAGTGCTAGAGATGGCTTTGGGGTGCGGGGTGGGCCAGGGCAGCACTCAGCATCGCCTGCCCCAGGAGGCAGTCCCGAGGTGGAGACGAGCACCGCCGGCCCCACACCGGAGCCACGGGCATCACAAACCCCAATGGACCCTCGGAGTGCTGGGCCCTGCCAGCATGTGTGTGTGTGTTGTGCCCTGCATGGGTGTGTGTGCCTGGCGTAGGGTGTGTGTGCCTGGCATAGGGTGTGTGTATGTGTTTTCCTGGTGTAGGTTTGTGTGCTCTGTGTGATGTGTGTTCCTGGCATGGTGAGTGTGCTTGGCGCGGGTAGACAGAGGAGGGGTTCTAGGATCTGAGAGCTGGCGGGTGTGACATGAACGAGCCACAGCCATTAGACAAGCTCACATCCAGAGAGCCTCATTAGACCAGACACCCTGGTGAGGGTCTCACTGAGCCTCTGCTGAGGCTGGTCATGCATGGAGGATGCTGGGAACACTGAAGAAGAAAGGGCTGCCCGAGGTCCTCAGAGGTCCGGTGGCCCTGGGATGAGGGTTGTCTCGAGTGAAATCCTGCCTGGGCACCCTCTGTTGGGGCTGGTTTTAAGAGCATCACGGCCTTTCCCAGTCACACTAACACCCAGGAGTCGGGGCCACTGCGGTGGCTTCAGGGGTACCTGCTCCAAACATGGCTGCAATTGCAGACCCAGCACCCAGCAGAAGTGGCCCCCTGCCAGACACATGCACTTGGACACTCTGTTGGGGACAGAGAAAGCCACCAGCCAGGAATGAAAGAGAGGGAGGTGGAGGCGCCAGGGGGTGGGCATCTGTGGTGCCTCCCCCACAGCAGAGATGCATGGGGCTTGTCCTGATGGCGCCCACCCCTGGGCAGAACCTCAGAGGATGCCCCAGCAGGTCTCCCACTTGGTCCCCGAGTCCCCAGGAACTCCTCAGGGGTGACTGCTAACAGGGATGGGGTCTCTTTGGAGATGAGATGTTTTGGAACTAGACAGAGGCAATGGCTGCACAGCATTGTGATGGTGGTCAATGCCGCTGAGTTGCACCCTTGAAAACGGTAGCATTTGTTAGGTGAATTTTACATCAATTTATCAAAGCTGCTGGGGCCTCCTCAGTTACATGTCACATGTGACCCCCCGCGTGTGAGTCTTGGTTTCCCTGGATGGGTCCTGAGTGCCTCCCAATTCATCTCTTTTCGGGGGCCTCCAGAGCAGACCAGGGCGGAGGTCTACCTGCTGCGGCACCCCTCCCAGCCCCGCTCTCCCTTCCTGTCCCTGGGGAAGCCTGATGTGCTCCCCAGAGTGAACTAAGACAGAAACACTGATGTTGAGTGGTAGGGTCCGTGTCTGGGGCAGCAGCCAGGACCAACCAGCCGGCAGCACACAGCAAAAGGGGGGGCGGAGAGGGCTCTCTGGAGTTAGAGGTGATGCTGGTCCCGGACCATGACACTCTGGGCGTCTAACTGCGCCCAGAGCTCCCAGAAGTGTCCTGATCCATGTGCACCTGGCCCGGAGGGTGCTGGGGAGCTGGTCTACACAGTCCCTGAGTCATAGGAGGCTCCACTGCTGAAAGGGAACCCCGTTTTAGAATGCACTCGGTTATTCAGGTACCACGCTTACCTGCTGAACCCTGCAATGCACAGGGCCGGGGTCACCACAAAGCCAAGACAGGGCCCGGGGGGTCACCGCAAAGCCAAGGCAGGGCCTGGGGCCACCACAAAGCCATTGCTGTCTGCCCAGCTCCAACACCTTCGACATCCTGATGGGTGCTAGATGTGGACCCTGCGGCAAGCCCCTCCACTGTGTGCACCTTGGAGCTCTGTGCATCCATCAGTTTGTGGCTGTTGAAGCCTCACCTGCAGCTACTCCCCATTGGGGCCCTGCAGTGTGGAATGGACCCTGTTCAGGCTGGGCCCGCTCTGGGCTCCAGGATGCCAGAGCGTGACGCCCCGCATGTGACCCCCTTCTCTGACTCTCCAGGGTGATGCAGGGCTTCCTGACCCACCCTTCACACCTTCCCTCCTGCCTGTCTCATGGCGCAGGCCAAGGTGGTGCAGCGGGGCTTATCCAGGCGCGGGAAGCAGCTGCAGAGGGAGATGAGACGACAGCTCCCTCGTCAGAGGCTCAGACTCAACCCACGACCCTCATCACTTATAATTGCTGCTCCAGGAAAGGCGGAGCACACTGGGACGGTCCTGGGTGATATGCCATCCACTTCCACAGCAGCCTGGCACTGGCGGGGGCAGTGGCGGTGTCTCCCACCAGTGCCAGGAGGACTGTGCTGCGGTTAGGACGTGTCTTCTTAGGATTTTTGTTGTTAGGTGAGCTGGGAACGATGAGCCCTAGGTGAGCTTGTAGCTGGGACCACTGAAAAGGGTCAGTTTCAAGCCTCAGAGGCAAACTCAGAGGCTGCCAGCCTTTCCTTCCCCTCCCTCCCCTTCCTTCCTTCCTTCTTTTCTTCCCTCCCTCACTTCCTCACTCCCTCCTTCCTCCTTCTCTCTCTTTCTTCCTTCCTCCCTTTCTTCCCTCCCTCCCCTCCTCCCTTCTTTCCTACTTCCTCCCTCTCCTTCCGTCTTCCCTTCCCCCTCCCTTTTTTAATTCCCTACCCTTTTACTACCTCTCTCTCTCTTTCCTTCTGTCTATCCAACATGTACCCACTGCCTCCCCAGGGTCCTGGCACTGTGTTGGGTGTTGGGTGTCAGGCTCGAAGCCTGCACATGTGGGGTGCACAGCATGGTGGGGAGACCAAGGTAACAAGCCAGGGTGTGAACAACATCACTGTGACAAGGACAGTGGTGACGAGAGAGCAGAGGGCCTGTAGGGAGGAGGCCTCTGAACCCAGGCTTCAGTGACTAGCAGAGCTGCCATGGGAAGATCAGTGGAAGAGTGTTCTGAGTGGGAACAGCACGTGCCAAGGGCCCAAGGCCGAGAGCCAACAGGAGGGGTGGGAAGTGAGCAGCCAGGGGGTGGTGGGAGAGGCAGGGGCTGTGTCTGTGGACACTTGGGTGTGTGGACATGTGCCTGTGGACCAGAGCCTTCTCTGCTGGGAACACAGGAGAATTCACTTGAACAGCTGAAGATGCTCCTTCAGTGACATCAACAGCTGGGTAGCAATTGAGTAGGGAGTCCTGAGGGCCGGTTCTTCTTCTGCCCCACCCTTTCCTTGCCCCCCTTCTTGACTGCTTTCCTGTCTATGCAGCATCTCAGGCTTGCCATGCCCATGCAGCCCAGAGCATCCTGTTTTCAGAGATGGAAGCGGGACTTGGGGGGGAGAGCTGGCATGCACCAGGGCTGGGATCTGAGCATTCAGTCCCATGGCAGAGACTCAGCCTGTGCTCCGAGACTCCTCACCTTGGCCCAAGATGCCCTGAAACAGCAAAGCCCCTGGCAACTGAGGCATGGGAGGCAGGCCAGGGGAAGACCTGGGGACGGGACTCAAGGCTGCCTGTCTGACTCCCGAGGGCATCCAGGGCCACGTGTGTCCCTGGAATCTCCCAGCCCTGCTGGGCCCCACCCCTGGCACCAGTCCTGGCTTCACACAGAGCTGGCGTTCCTGGAAGGCCCATCTGTTCCTGTCCCTCCCACAGTCACCCGGGACATGGTTGAGTGTCTCCAGTGACAACCAGTCACCCTGACTTGCTCTGCCCTGGCTCCAGCCATGGGGCCTGAGGCCACCGGCCTCCTCCTGCCAGTCTCAGGCTCGGGATGGCTGGCACCAGGGCTGCCTTCCTCTCTGAGGTTTCTGACACCTTCCAGTGGGGCTAGTCTGGCACCCAGTATGTGCATGAAAAAGGTCAGTGGGATATGCACTAATGCCATGTCCCTTCACTTCAGAAATGAATATCCCATGAGGCCCCAAAGACATGGTGGAACCTTGAAAGCACATGATGAAGTGACAAAACCTGTATACAGAGGCCACATGCCCTGTGATTCCAGTCACATAACATTCCGGGAAAGGCAGCTGTGGGGACAGTCAAAAGACAAGTGGATGCCAGGGGCTGGAGAGGGAGGGTTGGGCAGAGCCCAGGGGAGCTCTGGGCAATGGTGGTCCTCTCTGTGATCCTGCAGTGGTGGCACATGTCATTATGCGTTTTTCCAAACCCACAGGACATCCAACATCAAGGGCAAGCCCTCTGCACCCTCTGGGCTGTGGTTAGTAACGATGTATCCATATGGGTTTGTCTGTTATCTGTCAGTCACAAGAACGAACGGCACCAGCAAGATGTGGATTGCAGGGAAGCCATGCAGGAAGGGATCACAGGGAGGCCATGCAGGGAGAGACATCTCTGTGGGACGCTCCACCTCCAAAAACCAACGTCTGCTCCAGAAAATAAAACCAAGTAAGGGATGGCTGCTCACTCCCCATTATAACATGCTACACCTCAGAAATGTGAGAAGTCCGCCCCTCCCCGCCCTTTTTTAGGTTGGCATCTCACTCTGTCGTCCAGGCTGGAGTTCAGTGGCATGATCACAGCTCACCGCAGCCTCAACCTCCTGGGCTATCCTCCTTCCTCCTGCCTTAGCCTCCCAAGTAGCTGGGACTATAGGTGTGCTTCACCATGTCCAGCTAAATTTTTTGATATTTTTGTAGAGACAAGGTCTCACTATGTTGCCCAGACTGGTCTTGAACTCCTGGACTCAGGCGATCCTCCTGCCTTGGTCTCCCAAAGTGCTGGGATTACAGGCATGAACCACCGTGCCCAGTCAGAAATCTCATTTTAAAGTAAAACACCAATGCCTTGCTGATGCAGGACCCTGAACAGCCCCGTCTCCCTCTGGGCTCTCTTCACTGCGAGTCCACGCCTGGTCTAACATCCTCACCGATGCTGTCTCCTGTGTAGAAGAAAACATCAGGACATCCAGGACATTCTTTCTGTCCAAGAAAGATCAGCCAACATGGCCCACGTGTGTGACATACACTCTTTGGCACCTCCCTGCGCCCAAATCTTGCGCTAAGAAGCTCCGCATCTTTATTTAACATGCGTGGTGCCATGTGAAAACCCGTCTGCCGAGGGGACTCAGTTTCTCCAAGGACTTGGCAGAGCCTGTTTGACGCCCCCTGCTGGTGCCGGAGCCTGAGTCCCAGAAACTCGGAGTTCACCTAGAGAAAGAGATTCCAACAGACTTTCATATTGATGGACAGTTCTTCAAGTAAATACGGCTGCAAGTGAATTGAGAAACGCGGGAGGGTTCCAATCACGGTCCCCAAGCCCCTCCTCGAATTCAAAACCAAGCTGAGTGTCAGGGGATGGAATGACAAGAATAATCCACGTCGCTCCTTCAACAATGAGATTTTCTACCTGTTGTTCTCTTCACCACGTGCTATGAAGAGCTTTATGGATGGAAGACACACGCGGGTGTCTGTTCACAAACAGGGGTCTTGTGGACTTGTGAAACCCGCCCTACATAGTGCAGCAGCTCATGCGCCAACAGCCTTGAAGGTCGCTCGCTCCTCCTCTCTCTCCCCTTGCCTCTCCCTCTCTCCTCCTTCTTTTTTCTCTCTCCTCTTTCTCTCGTCCCCCTCTCCTCTCTCTTCTTTCTCTCTCTCTTCTCTTTCTCTCCTCTCTCTCCCCTCTCTCTGTCTCCTCTCTCTCTCTCACCATGCCATCTCTGTACACATGGATCCCCTTCCATTTCTGTCAAGAGTGGAATCTTCCTGAGGCCTAGCCAGAAGCCGATGCTACACCACGTATCCTGTGCAGCCCACAGAGCTGTGAGCAGATGCCTGTCTCTTCTCTATAAACCACCTGGCTCAGGCATTCACTGAGAGCAGTCCAAGGGGCCTGAGAGAGTGACCATGATGATGATGGTGGCCGCTCCTTACTCAGCCCTTACTGGTGCCAGGACTGCACCAGACTTACCTCACTCAGTCTCCACCCACGAATGCCTTTGGTTGGGACCCTTGTCCCCATCACACAGACAAGCACACCAAGAAAGAATCTCCCAGCCTGCTCAGTTCTGACCCATGGTCTCTGCCTTTAGGATGTCGGCTAAGTCGGGGGTTCCTGAGCAGGAACCACAGGCAGGGAGGGGACTGGGATGAGAGCACCTGGCCAGTCATTGGGGAGCACACCAGCACCTGGGCAGCCACTGATGGCTCTGGCCGCTCTTCTGCCTGTGCTCTCTTGTGGCATCAGTTCCTGATGGGGGGGCCGCTACGGGGGGGGCTCACCCCTCCACCAAGACCACCTCCCTTTTCTGGGCCTTCCCTGCTGCTGGATCCCAGTTTGGTGGCCGGCTCCCATCCCTCTGGAGGCTCCCTCCACACATTTGGACACTGTGCACGGGAGGTGGAGAGGACGATGTTGCATTTGGTGCTGGGACTCAGGAGAGCCCTCCGGCCCTGGGGTGGAACCTTTACAACACAGACACAGGACCAGCTGGCTATTTTTAGAGCCGCCAGCCCTCTCTCATCAGCGTCTTGCACTTCAGGACAAGCTAATGAAATCACGTGCAATTAAGGCTCAGGTAGAGAGATGGCTCTCTGCTGCCCTGGGAGGTGTCTCCCCGCCCCCCACCTGCCACTGCCCTCCGCCCTCCCGGCCCCCCCACTTTCCCCTCTGCTTATGGGGGAGCCCAGGAGAGGCGACTGCAGAGGGGCTTCTGACCCTGGCTCATATGTTCACTCCATTTTACCAAGAGTGCAATGTGGGGCTGTTTCTCACATTCTGTTTTTGAAAAGCATTCCTGCTCTGGCTTCCTCCACTGGGGCTGGAGGAGGCACACTGTCTTCTCTTTCTCAGAATCCCCCATGCATTTGGGAGGGAAGGAGATTTGAGATCCTGGTAAGGCTCAGGAGGGTGGTTCCCATGGACGCCGAGGACGGTGGTCCCCGTCCCTGTGAGGCCAGAGGCACCAGAGTATGTAAGAGAGGACACTCGGGCAGGGAGGCCAACAGGTGTATCCTGCATGTGGTTGCAGACAGTACGGAACAGTGGCGGGCGGGGTTCCCTGAAGCTGGGAGTCTGCAGGGACAGGAAGTCCAGAAGGCAGGCAGAGCAGGTGGTCAGTCAGGATCTCTCAGACCACCCTTTTGCCAGTGCAGTGAGTCCTGAGAGGGGCCACACAGTCATTCTGGGATGGGAACGACGGGTTCCATACCCTTGCCGGGAAGGCAGGGCAGCAAGGATCCCTATGGGTCCACCTCTCCTCTCGCTGCACGGAGGACCGCCCTGCCACCCCTCCTCCCCCTGCCTGGGGACTTGCCCTCCTGTGCCCCTTGCCCCTACACGGGGATGCATCTTCCTGCCCCTACTACCCCTGCATGGGGACCTGCCCTCCTTCCTCATGGGGCCACTGGCAGCTGGCTGCCCACGTGTCTGGCTCATCTCAGCTTCAGTTTTCTGGGGCGGAGCCCAAACTTTCCCAGCCCAGATCCCTCTGTAAACACGCTCGGTGGCTGCCAACCCTTTCTAAAGTCAATAAGAAGCAACTCAGGAAAGACAAACACATCTTTCCTCTCTGGTGGCAGGGACATGCCAGCAGGCTCTACGGTTCCTTTTCCCAGGGGCTGTCACTCCCCAGATCTGAGGTGGTTGGGATGCCTGTACCCTGGGGATGGACTCTTCTGTGGCCATGGGCCCTGGATGCCCACTCCTTCACAGGGCCCAGGCAGACCCACCTTGAGCCAAGAGAGAACATGCCCCTGGAGGCTGGAGGCCTGGAGTGCTGTGGAGGCTCAGACAGACTTGGGCAAATCGACCATGTGGCTTTGCAGGGGCCCCACAGCGTGCTGTTCAGAGGGATCCCAGGAGGGGGTGGCATTTTGGAGGCAGAGGAAGAGCAGGGCCAGTCCCACCCAGTGAGCATACCCTCAGCAAAGACCTGGGCCACCTCCTTTCGGGCCCACCCAGCTCCTTGAGGCCTTGCAGGGACATGGTGGGGGATGTCTTCAGAAAGACGGGATATACCTGACACCCCAGAGTGCTTCCCCGGATGGGACTCCTTCCAGTAGGCACCTTAAGACTGATTTGCAGAGACATTGGGGCATGTGACCAGACACACAGCTAGAAACGCTCTATGAGAGAGGGCGAGTTCTGCCCTGGCACACCAGAAACACACATCCTGCTTCCTGGAGGTCTCCTATGAGCCCTATTCCTCAGGGGCTCAGCCCAAGGAAGCAAGGCTCAGGAGGCCTCTAGTCATTCCCAATCCCATCCTGTTTCTAAAGAGCACAAAGGAGGAAGCAGCGGATTCTTTGTGGTCACAACATTATGGTCCCAAGTACATCCCAAGGAGCATGGTCTAGGGCTGGTGTTGGGGGAGGGGTGGGAACGTGCGGTTTTATGTAGAGGACAATCATGCACATTCCTCTCGGGAATTTTCAATGCTCATCAAAGGCTCTGAGAGGTGCTATGGGGCAGGGATAGGGGATGAGCTGTGTAGCCTGAGCTTCTGTGACATCTCCAGTGTCACTGGAAGAATAACCTTGCTGGAAGACCCCGGGTGTCCATTAGCGTGAGGCTGGGTTGGCTCCAGTCTCATCGCTGTAAACAACAGAGTGTGATTTCTGGTTCACGTGACATGTTCACCCTGAACTGCCCAAGAGGCTCTGCCTCTGGAATCCTCAGGATGGAGTTGAGAAGGGCCTAGGCTTCTGCTTCTCCGATCATCAAGGAGGGGATGGGCTGTGTGGGGCAGAACCAGCCCAAGGCCCCTCCTGAGAGGATGCACCACTCTTGCTTGCATGTCACTGGCCCAGGCAAAGTCTGGTCACTTTTCACTTCAGGGCCTGAGGAGGCGGCATCCCACCATGCATGGGTGACCCCATGCTGATGACATATTAACACAGGTGGGGCCATGAACATTCATTATGGCAGCCGGTGTAACCGCCACACGGGCAGACCTTCAACAACATGCAGAGGTCTGACTGTACTTTAGAATTAGGGCTTCTTGTCTGCAGTAAGTAAAATGGCAATTACAAAGATAAGCCCCCAAAGCCA
This sequence comes from Cephalopachus bancanus, assembly GCA_027257055.1. Taxonomy (NCBI): domain Eukaryota; kingdom Metazoa; phylum Chordata; class Mammalia; order Primates; family Tarsiidae; genus Cephalopachus; species Cephalopachus bancanus. The sequence continues at coordinate 4,992,454 of JAPVLO010000007.1, forward strand.
GTCCTGCATCAGGAACATTTTATTTTATGTTATTATTCTATTTTGTTTTGTTTTACAGTTGGGGTTTCATTCTGTCACCCAGGCTGGAGTGCAGTGGTTACAATCAAGGCTTACTGCAGCCTGCAACTCCTGGACTCAGGTGATCCTCTCACACCTTCCTCTCAAGTAGCTGGGACTACAGGCATATGCCACCACGCCTTGCTAATTTTTGATATGTTGCCCAGGTTGGCCTTAAAATTTTGGGCTCAAGGGATCCTCCTGCCTCTACCTCCCAAAGCGGGGGATTGCAGGTGTGAGCCACTATGCCTGGCCTAAAGAAACAATGTTGATGAGCGCTTCCAAAATCTGCCCTCTCTTCTCAACCTGGGGTGAGCGTGTCTATGTGTTTCTGCAAGGTCTTCCTAAATCTCTTTGCAATCCCAGTCTGCTCTTTCTCTCATACTGGACTGGAAGGTACTTGAAGATGGGGGTTGTGATCTTTCTGCCCTTTCTGTCCTTGAGTAGGAGAGCGCCCTGCACCCTTCCCCCAGCACACCCCGTTCTCTGAAGGAGGCCAGGGGAGAGTCTTGGCCCCACTGCCTCCCACGGCAAGGCAGGGCCGCAGCTGGGTGGGTCTTGCAGGAATGTGTTCCTGCCACCCAGTCTCCACTTTGGTGACTTTATTTGTGGTTGGAAAAAATGCCGGTTAGTGAAGTCAGTTTGGAGTTGATCAATACTCAGCTCCCTAAGTCCCTGACTGGGCCCCAGTCTCACTGATGCCTCCTTCCAGAGAATCCTAAGGCTGGCCCCGGACAGCACCCCCCAAGGGGTGTTATGCAAACCAGTCTTTCTCCCGAGGTAATTATCCCTGCACAATTCTGACATGAAATCTTGATCAAGAATTGTTTTTAAGAGCGTGGTGAAAAAGCCCAGCCAAATGCATAAAAATTATATGACATTTTACTTCTGGGTGCAAATTATAATTTGCAGAAAAGTCAATGAACCAGAAATGATTTTTCCCCATGATTTAGACTGAGGAGCGGGAGGGCTGGAGGCAGTGGGAGAGGCTGGTGTCTGTCCTCCAGGCCTGGTGGGCTCCTCCTCTGGAGAGACTGTCCAGCTGCCCAGCCCACCCCACCTGGCTGACCTCTGTCCATTCCCAGGGATGCAGCTTCTGCTGCACACACATTAGAAGATGGTGAAAGAAAGTTCTGGGCTTCCCTAGAAAGAGGAGGCCTCTCTGGGAGAAGGTTGGCCTTTGGACTGGACTCTGCTGGCCTGGGTGGTGCTGAACTCTCCCCACCTCATCTTGCTGAGTCCCACTGTGTGTGCAGCACCTACTGTATGCAGCCACTCTAGGAAGATGCAAGAGTGTGACACGCTGCCTTGGGAAGGGCTCGGGGCCCCCAGGACCAGCCACATGGCCTTAGGGAGCTTGCTGGAGCCTCCCAACATTGTATCTGACCTAGCACAGCACCCCATAACCACCAGACATGCACTGTAGCCCAAGACAAATTTGCTGACTCCCTGGTCCTAGGGGGATGCCAAACCAACCAGGATTGTCTCATGACAGATGGAAGTAGTCACCTCTGCCTTGCAGGTTTGTGATAATTCAGTGAGACAGTAGACGGGTATACCCAGTTCGTGCCTGGATGTAGAGAACACTCAGAGACTGAACCAGACAGGGAGGAGCAGGGATCCCTAGGGGTCCTGAAGCAAATGACAAGCACGAGGAAGCAAAACCAAGGGTAATGGTTTAGGGATGGCCCCTGCGCCATGTCCTGGGAGACAGCCTCACCAGTCGCTGCCCTGCTTCCTGGTAAGCAGAGATGGGCTGCAGAGTCCCTGTCAGGACAGGGCCAGCAAGTGGGGCTGTCAGAGTGGGAAGGGGGCCTGGTGCTGCGTCTTTGAGAGAGTGGACCTCAGTCCCTCTCCACACCCGTGCCCACCCACACATGAGTCAGTGTAGGCGAACACAGCCACCTGAAGGCGGAAGGAGCCTGCAGATACCCCGTGAGGCATTATCCTCATCTGCTGCTGCCTGCCCTCCACTCTTAGCTTCCACCCGCCCTCCACTCCCAGCCTCCGTCTGCCCTCCACTCTCGGCCTCCAACTGCCCTCCACTCCCGGCCTCTATCTGTCCTCCACTCCCAGCTTCCATCTGTCCTCCACTCCCAGCCTCCTCCCAACTCTACCCCCGGCCTTCTCCCACCCTCCACTCTCAGCCTCCTCCTGCCCTTCATTCCCAGCCTCCTCTTTGGTTAGGGAGACAAGAAGGCAGAAAAGGCTCAGGCTCTTCCATTAACAGGAGGCAGAGTGGCAACTGTGATGTTTAAACTCCAGAAGGAAGCACAATTCAGCACCTTATCACCTTTTCTGCCTTCCCACAAAAGCAAGGTGCTTCCCCACCGGCCAGTTTTTATCTTAACAGTCGGGGCTGCAAAGTGTGTCTTAATTTAAAAAAACAATTACGCATGAAACAAACTGCCAGGAATTATCCATTCTTCAGAAGGAAAGAACAAAAGCTGCTACAAAAGGGACAGGGGCCTCCTCATCCTGCAGTGTCAACACGGTGCTTGCGAGAACTGGGGGACTGTTCCTCCCAGGGGGATGCTGGATGGGGTGGCTTTGCCAGTGTGCACCGCATCGACAGAGCTCTAAACACGGCTCCCGCTCCCACCCATCACTCTCATGCTTTTGTGACTTGAAGTGGCAATTACAGGAAGGAACGAGATAACGGATTTCTCTCTCTGGGCAGGGTGGGGAGGAGCCCACGGAGGGGACGTGGCAAGTCACTCCACAGTGTGAATGAATCCACAGTCACTCCATGGCCATCCTGCAGCCCCGCTGATGCTTCCACCATTCCACGCTCTTCTGAGGAAACAGCTTGTGTTTCCGAAAGCAAGGAATGGAGACCTCGCTGCCCTCTGTGGCAGCCTCGTGGCTTGGAAGACTCTGCCCTGCACAGAGCGTGCTTTCACATGCAGGTACCAGACAGTGGGGGGCAGCTCTCTCTGTATTAGTAATGAGCAGAAATTACCAAGACTAAAAAAAAATCATCTCTGATTAGAACCACTGAGGCTCACAATTAGGTGTTGCTTTTGGAGGCAAAGCCATCACTTACTGCAAATGACATGGAGAGAAGGGGGCACTACTTTGATCACCTGCCTTTGCCTGCACTTCCTATCAGCACAAGTGCCACTATGGGGGGCCTTTCTCCCAGTGGGGGTCATCAAACTCAGAGCCCCCAAATGCGTGTGTTCAGGGGGCAGGGCGGGGAGGGAAGACCCACTTAACCCACCCACCCGGGGGGATGGCAGAGCTCAAACAAGAGAGATAGAGCTCCATCCTCAGCCCGACGAGGTAAATGGTGGCACCTGAGAGAGAGAGAGAGCGACAGAAAGAGAGATAGAGAGAGACAGAAAGAGAGAGATAGACAGAGAGAGAAAGAGACTGAGACAGAGAAAGACAGAGATAGAGAGACAGAGACAGAGGCAGATAGATAGAGACAGAGAGAGAAAGAGAGACAGAAATAGAGAGTTCTGTCCTAAGCCAAACAGGGTAAATGATGGCATCCGAGAGAGAGAGACAGAGACAGAAACAGAGACAGACAGAGAGTTAGAGAGATAGAGAAATAAAGAGAGAGAGAGACAGAGAGCTCAGTCTTTAGCCCGACTGGGTAAATGATGGCATCTGAGAGGGAGAGAAACAGAGACAGAGAGAGACAGAGACAGAAGAGAGACATAGACAGACACAGGGACAGAGAGGCAGAGAGAGAGAGAGAGAGAGAGAGAGAGAGAGAAGGAGAGACAGAGTTAGAGAGAGAAATGGAAAGAGACAGAGACAGAGCAACAGAGACAGAGAGACAGAAATATAGACAGATAGAGACAGAGAGACCGAGAGAGAAAGAGAGACAGAAAGAGACAGAGAGCTCAGTCCTCAGCCTGACAGGGTAAATGATGGCATCCGAGAGAAAGAGAAAGACAGAAAAAGAGAGAGACAGAGACAGACAGAGAGACAGAAAGGCAGAGAGAAAAAGACAGAGAGACAGAGACAGAAGCAGACAGAGACAGAGAGACAGAGAGAGAAAGAGAGAGAGAGACAGAGACAGAGCCCCTGCTGAAAGCCCAGGTTTATGTGGGTACAGATGGACGAGTGTCAGCATCCAGGGGTGCAAGGGTGGCTTGTACTCCTAACAGCACCTAGCCCATCTGTTTCAACTGAGCAAGCTGATTTGCACAGCACTTTGCCCACTCATCTGGTTCAGGTGAATGCTAACATCCTGTTAAAAGGTATTTGACTGGGCACAATGACTCACGCCTATAATCTCAGCACTTCGGAAGGCTAAGACAGGAAGATGGCTTGAGCCCAGGAGTTCAAGACCAGCCTGGGCAACACAGTGAGACATTGTCTCTACAAAAAAATTTTAAAAATTAGCTGGGCATGGTGGTGTGCCTGTAGTCCCAGCTACTCAGGAGACTGGGATGAGAGGATTACCTGAACTCAGGAGGTGGAGGCTGTGGTGATCTGTGATTGTGCCACTGCACTCCAACCTGAGTGACAGAATGAGACCCTAACTCAAAAAAATAGATAACAAACAAATAAAAGGTACTTCATTGTTTTGGGACACCCAGTGGGGTGACCCTAGCCAGGTTCAACCTGAGGCTGAGGCTGCTTCCATTAGCACAAGTGCGACCACAGAGGGTCCTTCTCCCATCAGGCCCATGGCTGTGGCTGGGCCCTTTCAAGAAGGGCACCTGGCCCAGGATGTGGGGTGACACCTGCCAGCTACTGCCCAGATGCAGGATCAGAGTGTGAGGTGTGTCCAGGCCCCAAGAGGAGTGTTCCTTTGGTCACACATCTCCCTCAGCACCCAGTGGGATCGAATTCCTCCACTAGGCATAGTCAGGGAAAAACAGACTCGAACATGGCTGGGCAGGCCTCTGGGAAGGGCAGGGATGCTGGGGAGAACGGATCCGAGCCTCCCGGGGGCAGAGCAGGGCTGGAAGGGCAGGGCCTTCTTGGTAGCATGGACTCTTTCCCCACCCCCAGGGGCAGCTGGACCCAGGGGCTCAGTCTTCCGGGGACTTCCAGACGGTTCTTACCCAGCCCTCCCTCTCAGGGAGGGTACCATCTTGTTTTCCCTGGGACCAGGACTGAAGAAGGCTAGGGGTAGACTGGGGTAACCGTCGGCCTCAAGGGAGGCCAGGGAACCATGCGCCTTGTGCCCTTGAGGAGTGAGCTGCAGGCTGCCTGGGCCACGCTGTCCTGAACTTATGTCATGTTGTTATGACAACAGCAGCAGCAGGGACGCTGACGGCCCTTGGGCAGTCAAGAGTTTTATTTACATCTTCTGAGCAGGAGGCATGAACGAAGGCCCAGGATGGGAAGAGGCAGCCGGCACATGGGTCTCCGGCCTGGGGTGCAGGCTATGCCCCCCATCTGGTGAATCCCTGCCACAACCCCCCAGCCTTCTGGTGACCTTGAGGTCAAGGATTCAGGCTGTAGAGAGAGGTTTCCTTTCTCTCTGTGATGGCGAGTCTCGTCTTGCGGGACATGTGCCCGCACTGTTTCGTAAGTGAGCCCTGGGAGACTGCCTGAGTGGACGCCCGTGGTCAGGGAACTAACACTGGTTGGAACGCTCATGGGGGTGGAACACTTCCTCTGGCCAGGCTCTACCCTAAATCCCCAGCTCAGGGACAGAGGCGGCCAGCAGGTGAGGAGCGTCCACTCCTCTACAGCTCCTGTCCAATCCAAGCAGAGCAAGGGCAGTCACCCGAGACCCACAGCTGTGCCCCTTCTGAGGCTGCAGCTGCCCGGGGCCATGTCAAGTGTTCAGTCAGGCACGTCTGGCTGGAGAAAACTCGGAGCTTTGTCGGGCACAGTGACCTCAGGTGGGGTCTCACAGTACTGCCCAGTTGCAGGTGCTCGTCATTCCGGCCAGGAACAACTGTTAGAGAGGTTGGTTCCTGGGGTGACCTCAGGCCTGGCCTAGGGGCTCCAAGCAGGGCCGGTTAGCTGCACTGCAGATGTGCACTGCAGTGACCATCATGCAGTGGCTGAGACCCACTGAAACTGAGCCATAGGCCATTGTCTTTGGTCTCAGGGGCACAGAGTTCCCAGACTTTGCCAGAGCTGGGTGATCTCTCGGAGGAGTGGGAGCCACATTTGTCTGCCCCTCAGAGGTGAATTTAAAAGGTGCTATGGTTTGAATGTGTCCCCAAAAGGTCAATCCCTCTGCCCTCATAAATGGATTAATGTCATCTCTGCCCTCACAAGCAGATTAACGGATTAAGCTGGGTGCTGCCCTCGTGGGAAGGATTAATGTTGCTATGGCTATGGCGGGAATGGGCTTATCTTGGGAGTGGCTTTGCTATGAATGTGCATGCTCTCTGGCTCTCACTCTTGCCCTCTTGCCAAGCAGTGCCCTCTGCTGAGTCCTGACATGGAGTGTGGCTCTCACCTGGTGTTGGCACCAGGCCCTCAGACTTCCCGTCCCCTAGAACTGTCTTTGCTTTATACATCAACAGGCGCTCTTGAAGCAACAGAAAAAGGACTAAGACAAAGGTTTGGAGCAGTCTTCTCCTGTAGAGTAGAAACGGAAGCCCAGAGTCCTACTGGGTGACATGTCCCTGACAGCCTGCATCCACGTTGGTGAGAAGACATTGCCAGGTAAGATATGGATGTGTGCCATCCAAACATGGCAGCACAGGGGCTACCTTCTGACTTTCCATCTTGAGGCACCCTGAAAGGCAGGTAGGCTGCTGTGGCCCAGGGGTTCCTGCACTGCTCATATGGGGAAACCGAGGCTCAGTGTGATGCAGTGGGGCAGTGTGGGGCAGCCCTCAGCCTCCAGTCCTCACTCAGTACACTGGGGTACGAGTACGGAGTGTCCTTTTCTGGGGGAGCCTCTGGCCCATCCTACCTGCCCACAGTTAACCACGCTGCTTCATCCACACAGAGGAGACAAGTCTCTGTCCTGAGGAGTTGCATCAAAAACCCTTGGAGACAAGCTCAGTGATGCCCAAACTTTCCCCAAGAGGTGTTCAAAGTGCCTTCAAATGATGGTTGGGAAACAACATCCTGCACAGATGTACAAGGACCTGTGTCAGCCATATGTGAAGGCTAGACTGTGTGTTGGACCCCATGGCTGAGCTCACACTCGTAGGAGGCATGAGGGTAGTAGGGACACTATGCACCTCAGTGCTCAGCATTCCAGATGTACCCACATGACACAGGACATGCACCTCCATCAGCAGATTCCCCGCGCCTGTATGGCCACAGTCCATTGGGTGGGCATGTGTAGATACGCCTCAAAAGCACCTCTTTAGATTATGTTGGCATATTTTGTACATCTGCCCAGATGGAGGAGGGATGAGGCTCTTCTGTGAAATGTCAAGATGAGAAACAGGCCAGGGCTGGCCTGGGAGAACGGCATTGGCCAGGAGCCCTGCTCCAGAGAGCTTCCAGCACCTCCTGTCCTCCATCGCCATGTCCCGAGTCTTAGGGCCATCCCCAGGGACTTTGTGGAATTCCTGTTGTCTGTTTCCATCAGCACATTAACATTAAACAAAATGGCTTCCACCTCTCAGCAAGGCGTTCCGGACACCCTTAGGGTCCACTTTCCTGGGCTACCCAGGGGACCGGATGACCCGGGCAGGGCCTGTCTCTGGTGCCTCTTCCCCAGTAGACACTAGGGCAGAGCCCCCTTCCAGGCCTCCACCCCCTTCAGGCACCAGGAACAGTGCTGAGCATGCAGGCGGCGCTCAGCTACTGTTTGGTGAGAATGAACCAAGCATCTGGTCCTGTTAGCTGGAACCACTCCAGCTCATGTCTCTGCAGTGCCTCGAGCTTCAGGACAAACATGGCTTCTGACCCTGCCCATCCTCCCCTGAGGCCACCACCTTTGCCTCTGAGGGCCCAAGGCAGGGGCTGTGTTGCTCACTGGGTAAGGTCCTGCTCATCAATCTGCACTGCTTTAATTACAAACCATGATGAGGCCAGTGGAGTGAGGCATAAGTGTGTGCTGGGAGCTCCCAAGAGGGTGCTTGGCTGCAGGAGAGGTGACTTGGAGCAGCCGTGGGTGGAGGCTCAGAGAGATGGGGTAACTTCTATAAGGACACAGCCAACTGGGGAACTTCTGGTTGTTGATTTTTCTGGAAAGTTCTCTGACCTGGTTCTCATTAGTGTGGGTTGGGAAAAAACACAGAGTCACGGCCAGTGGGGGGACAGTGTGAGGTCATGCAGACCCGCCACAGGCCTCTGAGGCTCCTGGTCTGGTGGGTCCATCTGTTGTGGATTCTGCCCCCTGGACTTCCCAGGCATCCCCGGGCAGGTGAGGGACATCCCTCTCAGCTTTTTCAAAGTTTGAAACCTGCAGCTGGTGGAAAACTCTTCTCTGAAATGCACAGATGGTCCTGCCCGTTTCCACTAATGAAAGAGCCTCACATGGCACAGAAACAGGCGCGCTCCTCTGTTCCCCGACATTCAGAGGAGGGTCTGTGGAGGTGTAAGGTGCTGCACAGATGGGAACAATTAGCCTGCGCCATCTGAGAGAAAGAACAAGAAGCTCCTCCCACCAACCTCCTTTCCCTCTCCCCCTTTCCTCTCCCTCCTCTGCTCCATCACCGATCTCGGGCTCCATGAGGCTGATGAGACGAGTGAGTGTCTGTGGAGAAACCTCACCCAAACCCACCCACTCTGTGGGTGCCCTTTGCTCTCATTTACCTGAGAAATGGGGCCCCTCCTCTGCCACACTCCTTCATTCACCTTGGGATTAGTTGGCAATAACAACTGTCACTAGGCCAGGCACAGTGGCTCCTGCAACCCTAGCACTTTGGGAGGAGGGTCACTTGAGCCCAGGAGTTTGAGACCAGACTGGTCAACATAGAGACCCCACTTCTACAAAAATAAAAAAATTAGTTGGGCCTGGTGGGGTGAGCCTGTAGTCTCAGTTATTTGGTGGGAGGATCACTTGAGCCCAGGAAGTTTAGGCTGCAATGAGCCATGACTGCACCAATGCACTCCAGCCTGGGCGACAGAGCAAGACCCTCTCTTTAATAAAGAAAGGAAGAATGAAAGAAAGAAAGGAGGAAAGAATAAAACTATCAGTCCATGGTAACAAATCTGACATTTGCTGACAGCCCTCTTGATTAAATCTGTGGAGAGCAAACCCCCCAGACACGGCCCAGCCCAGCCCCAGTTCCATGCAGGGGCTCACCCTTCCTGGAGAGAGAGGCAGGCACTTTTAGGCTCACTAGCTGGGCTGCTGGCTGGGCCCTCTGGGTGCCAGGCCCTGCACTAACGAGGACTCAGCTCATGTCTTCCACACGCTTGCTGAGTGCCGAGCATGAGGCTGCCATGGCACAGGTGATGTGAACCGGCCCGCTGACCAGGGAGCTGCTGTCTGCTAGGGAAGGCAGGCCCTGAGCCAGGCCCTAACTGACTAGTCTGTGCAGCGGAAGGACCTACCTTTTGTTTCCTAATGTCCAGTCTCCGTCATATCATGACACTTTAGTAAAATACAACAAAATCACATTATGGAAAAGCTCACATGCAGGATGTCCCCAGCGCTCCCAGTGCTTTCTGGGTCCTGGCCTCTAACAAGCAGCCCGTGTCTGGGAGCCACACTGGGAGAAGCAGTCACTGCAGAGGCAGCACTGCACCTCTGGGGGTGGGGAGAATGGGGGGACTCCCTGGAGGAGGCAACACTTTTCTGGTCCCCAAGGAGGGGGAGGAGTGGGGGCAAACACCTGGGAAGAGCACCAGTCAGAGGAGGGTAGAGACAGATTTCAAGGGCCACACGAGGCTGGAGAGAGCAGGGATGGAAAGCCCACAGGTGAGGCCAGTAGCTGTGAACGTGGGCTGTGCGTTCAGGGTGTCAGCATGGAAGAGTGGGCCTGGTTTGGGTTTTTTGAAGACCCTGGCTATGGCGGGAGATGGACACTGAGGTCCTGGGTGGGGAGGCCTGAGGCTGCCGCCCAGGTGGAGGAGGAAGGGAGGACGAGCCCTGCCTGGTGAGGAGGCCAGGGACCGAGCCATAGGGGGATCAGGCAGTGGGGGGACAGAGCTGAGGGGACAGAGCTGAAGGGGAATAGAGCCGCAGGGGACTGAGCCATGGGGGGACTGAGCTGCAGGACTGAACTGAGGGGGAACAGAGCCTTGGAGGCTGTGTGTGGGGAGGGCAGCTGGTTAGCTGGTATTCAGCACTTGGGGTTGGAGTGAAAATCAACACTCCCCATGAGGCTTAGCCTTTGTGTGCCTGCGTCTAGGTACCCATGGGTTTTATTGAACCTTCTCACTGGGTTCTCCCGGGCTGTCACCCAGAACCACGGCTATGTGTGGTGATGGTGACACTTCTGGAGACCGTGCAATCCTGGGTCCCTGGCTGAGTCCAGGGCCAAGTGAACACATCCTTGGGTGCCCAGGGCAGCCCAACCGGCCTGCCCGCTGCTCTTGGCAATGGCCGGGCCCCTCCACAGCCTGGTGGCTGCATTCCTAGCTAGGCTTCAGGCTATTACTCTCCCTAGTGTCCATGTGCATAATGTCAGGGGTCACCAAGTTGGGAATGCATGTGCCTAACACGTACCCGAGCTAAGGTCAGGTCATAGGAGAAGCCTGGCATGGGGGCAGACAGCTGGGATGGTGGGATGCAGGCAAAGGAGAGGCCCCCCTCCATGTGTCTGGACCACCTTGGCCTGCAGCCTCAGTCGCCCTCCCATAATTCCAGTGACCTTGGTGCAGTCAGTCCCCAGATGGGCCAGTGTCTGTGTCCGTGTCACCCACAGGCTGCGTTCGGGAAGTCGTGAACCCGATGTCATTCCTGGATAGCATCTTCCCAGCTTCTCCTCTAGGTGCTTTGTTTAAGCAGTCTTTACTCCAGTTTCAGGAGGACACATGTGGGAAGGTGCCAGCACCAGGTGGGTTTAGGGGTGGCGGTGTGAGACCCCGGGGGGTCTCAGCCCTCCAGTGGGGGGCTGGGGACAGAGCGTGGATGGAGTCAGGCAGAGTGGGATGGCTTGCTCTTGGCCTGGAAAGGAAGAGCTGGATTTCAAATCCTGAGTCCCCCTGCAGGCAGCTCCGCAGCCCCACCAGTACCCACGGAAGCCATGGTGGGTGCCTTTCAGGGAAGGAGCATGCGGAGCTTACGAGGCCCCCAAGTTCTGTGCGCTGCATCAGGGAATCTTGACACAACTGGGGTATTTGATTTGGCCATCACCCATGTAATTTTTCATTGTTGAAACAAATGAGTGCTGGAAAGCCCAGCCTGCCCTTGCGAGAGGAGCATCCCAGCAGTTCTGCAGGGGCCACCGCAGTGTCCATCATGGCACTGGGCTCAGGCTCCAAGCTCCTGTACTCAGGAGAGGCGGGGAAGCCAGTGGCCAACTTCCACAGAGTGCAGCCTGGGCAGGGGAACTGCCCGGCCGAGTCACAGCCAAGCCACCGTCTGTACGTGACTACAAGGGTCAGATTGAGACCTACGGTGGGTCTCTCAAGGGAGGGTCCTTCTGTGCAGCTGGTGAGAACACAGCTGCTGCTTCTGCAAATGGCCGTTGGCCACAGCCTCTAAGACTGAGACCTGTTGTGGTGGGTCACTGCCAGAGCACCCCCAATCCTGGCTGTGCCTTGAGTGCAGCCTTGGAGTAGCAATGTCATCATGCACAAAAACCAAACTCAAACTCACATGCAGTATAGGGTGAAGACTGGTCCCAGGTCATGGCTGCATGCCATTTTCCCTGTGGGCTGGAAGGGCCTGGTCTCCCTGGCACCAAGAGACTTTCTGTTCATTTCAGGGAATTCCTAACACTGACCCCACTGGAGGGTCTTGCTCTAGGGTGTGACGCCTCCACTAAGCTGAGGACAAACATGTCCTGACATTTGTCAATAAGCAGGGTTTGCAGAAAGTTGGCCATGATTAGCCACAAGGCCTGAGGGGCCCTGAAGAGAGAGGTATCACTGAGACATGGGGGCCGGAGGCAGCAGCCGGCTGTGTGTGGAAACCCTAAGTGCTCAGGAGGTCTGAAGCCCCCTGCGTTCCCAGGCTCAGCTGACTGTGACCCACATCTGGGTCTCCTGGCTGGTCTATGATAGAATTCACAAAGGCAGCCTGTGGCCTAAGTCCAGTGAATTGCGACCCTAGGGGACACCTGGCAGTCTGTGGAGATGTTTTTAGAAGGAGGCTACTGGCTTTTAGTGGGTGGAGGTCAGAGATGCTGTTAACACCCTGCAGGCACAGGACAGCCCACAGCAAACAACTAACTGTCCCAGAGTGACAACCAGCCAAGATGGAGACATCCCTGTAGAGTTGAGATACTCTATTTTGTTTACAAATTTCACATGTAAACAAATCCAGATTTTTCTGCTTGTCTAGAAAACTCAAAAGAGCCTTCTTTCTGGCCATGAGCTGGGGCAAGATGGGCCTCCACCCACAGAGATAGCACCCTGCTCCTACTGTACCCTGCCAGCCGCCGAGGTCCCTGGACTCTGTCTGCCTCAGCACTCCTCTCACGGGGATGCACAACCCAGCTCGGGAGAGGTGATATGGAGGGAATAGCACATCTCGCTATGACAAATGTGGCCCTGGTCAGGGTCTCCTCCCTGCAACCACCCAGATGCACTTCCAAATTCTTCCCCACCACAAAAGCCTGTCCTGGAAACCTGCCGTGAGGATACGGCTGTCACGCTTTTCTGTCTGGGAAGGAGCAAGCCAGGTTTCCATGGAGCTGAGGAACTCCTTCACAGTTGAGGGGTGGCTTCCAGAAAGCACAGGAGCCGCATCCTGTATCGCCTGTGCACTGGTCAAATGCTACAGCACAGGGGGGTGTGGATGCCAGGGGCAGTGCTGACCCCATGGGAACTCATCTCAGTCACTGACTCTCATTCCCAAGCCGGCGAACTCTTCTGCAGGCTAAGCTGGGAAGGCTCGTGGCCTGGTCTGGGAAGGGGCTGGCACAAGCATGCTTGCCCTCAGGCCCTCCCACCCGAGGGGGCATCTCTTCCCATTCTGGGATGAGGACCAGGGCTCCTAGCACCCATCCTACAGCTACCTGCCTGGACACATCCACCATGACTCCACCCTCTATCCTCACCCAGTCCACCTCTGCCCTTTCCTGTTCAACCTTTCCTTTTTATTGGAAAAGTTTAATTGGGAGTTCTGAAAGGTCACAATTAATATTTCCAGATGAAAAATCCGAGGTAAAGCAGCTCTGAGTAAATATTGTTTAAATCCAGCGTGCTTACCACGAAAATGAAAAGGACAAGATGGTGGGGGGGAGTCTGAGGGGACAGTAAGAGTCCCAGCCTGGCTTTGTAGGAGCCTCCTCAGGGTCTGAGGAGACACACAGCTCCCGTGGGGCCGAACAGATGGCTACATGCAACAGCCTGATCCTGGCTCTCGATAGATTTGTCCAGGCACAGGGAGGGGGTGGGGCAGGGAAGGGATGTGAGGCGGGACTTAGGAACTGAGAGTCCCACCCAACCTTGGTTGGTAGGAACAAATGATGTCTTTGGTTTTATTTTATTTCATTTCGGTTTTTTTGAGTTGAGGTCTCATTCTCTCACCCAGGCTGGAGTACAGTGGCACCCTCACGGTTTACCACAGCCTCGGCCTCCTGGGCACAGGAGTTCCTTCCACCTCAGCCTCCCAAGTTGCTGGGTCTCCAGGTATGTGCCACTATGCTCGGCTAATTTTTTTATATTTTGTGGAGACGAGGTCTTGCTATGTTGCCCAGGCTGGTCTCAAACTCCTGGGCTCAAGTGATCCTCCCTCCTCAGCCTCTCAAAGTGCTGGGATGACAGGTGTGAGTCATTGTGCCTGGCCATGGTGTCTTTTCAAGATAAGGTTACATACTCTGCAGATGCAAGGTCAACCCTACTCCCAGCCACACTGTTGCTCCTGCTGCATGTACTTCCCTTCATGCCCAGAGAGCAACCACAGCCCCCATGCCAGGCTCTTTTCTCCATGGTGACCATATTCCACCCTGCCAGCATGCTTGAGTTATATTGCCTGTCTCCTCACCCCAGAGGGGAGTCCCTTGAGGTCGGGGTCCCTTCACGTACAGCAGAGGGCCTTAACTCTACAATGAAGTCAGGAGATGAATGGCCAGAGGCTGACGTGTCCAAGCCTGTCTCAGTTGCCCTGATTCTGATGACCAGCTTGGTCGCCAGGGCATTCATTGCACCCAATGGCCCCTGCAGCTCTGGGGCCCCAGCAGGGCATAGTCTTAGCACAGAGGATGGAACCTTAACGTTCATTCCTCTGCCGCAGAATGCACTGGCCATGGCACACAGATGGGGACATGCAAAGGCTTGCTGAGCACGAGGCTGGACCCTTGGGCATGTGTGCATGCTCTGCCCCTAAGCACGTCTGGCAGGGCCACCTGCATGGAAGGTAGACAGTCACATACCAGGTTGATGTGCTTGGTGTAAGGTGACAGATGTAGATCAGGAATTCTAACTTTCAGTTAAATGGAACAGCAGATTAATTGCAAAATCCTTCAAAGTACTTTGGAAAAAGTCGCACGGTAAACTAGACAGACATGCCTTCTTCACAGGTGACATTGCCCACAAAGGGGTTTATGGAACACTTCAGAATCTGCAGCTCAAATACTAACAATGTTTTGTGGTTTTAAGATGCACTCACGGATATGTGAGACAACGTGTGACTATAGGCAGCCGTGTTGCCCTGCTTCATCTCGGTCAGCTCCAAGGTCACGCCCAGCTTTCATGTGCTCTGGAATAAGATAATGCTCTGCATCACGAAAACACCAGAATATGACTAGACTGATGTACAGACATCTGCACCTGAGTTAGCAACTCTGGTCATGTGTGGGAGGATAGCCTCGCTTTCCTGTGACAAAGCTACAGTCTATGGATTTATTTATTTTTGAGTCAGGGTCTCACTCTGTTGCCCAGGCTGGACTGCAGTGACACGATCATGGTTCGTCACAGCAGCCTTGACCGCCTGGGCTCAAGTTATCCTTCTGCCTCAGTCTCCTGAGTAGCTGAGATTACGGGTAGATGCCACCATGTCCAGCTAATTAAAAAAATTTTTTTTGTAGAGATGAGGTCTTAATGTTGCCCAGGCTGGTCTCAAACTTGTGGGCTCAAGAAAACCTTCTGTCTCAGCTCTATGAGGTTTTGTGTGAAATATTCTGGAGGATGGAGGGCCCACTTATGTGGTTCCTGCCTCGCTGAACCTTGGACATTCCTTTGTTTGGTCCCCATCCTATGTGACTCTGTTCCACAAAGTGGGTAATTCCAAGCCACTTAATGAGGCTGCTCTCTTTGTAGGTCCATCCAGGCACATAGAAGAGGCAGGACAGGAAGGAAATGCGAGGAATGTCCACGAAGCAGGGAACGAGTCTGGAGTCGATGACCTTGCGTCTGCAGTGCGTTTAACCTAATATTGAAGAGATGTCATTTGTCCCACCACCAAAATCAATTGGTCAGAGCTGGCCCTACAAGGAGGCCAACTGAGCTCTATAGAGAGAGCCACAGTTGTGATGGGTTTCACTGGTTCTTGGCCAACTCTCAGCCCAAGACCCATTTGGCACAGTTGGGGGGATGGGAAATTAGGTGGAGAAGGTGCCTTCCTCCCGTGGTGCAATTTCTGTCTCTCAGATTTCACTTCCCTTTTGTGAAGGGGATGGATCCAGATGCTCCTGGAGCCTGGGCTCTGCCTCTTGCCGTGGGCTCCGGTTGACTTGAAGGAGGACAAGGCCCAGCCAGGCAAGTGAACTTCTTCTTGGCCTGAGCAACACCCACTCCTCGTGATGAAATCAGGGTCATAGCACTTGAGAGCAGGCTTCTCTTGACAGCAGGAAACTCCATTCTGGGCATGCCTGGGTATTCCACATCTGGACCTGTCCTGCTAACAACTAGTTTGTCTGAATCATCAGAAATGAGGCCAACCCTGAAACTCCAATCCCCGATTCAGAGATTAGGTCAGCCCTGAACCTTCAATCTATGATTCAGAGTGAAGCCAACCCTGAACTCTGGATTCCTGATTCAGAGACGAGGCCAAACCTGAACCCCTGATCCCTGATTCAGAAGCAAGACCAACCCTGAGCCTTCTATCCCTGTTTCAGAAGTGAGGCCAATGCTGAACCCCCAATCTATGATTCAGATCAAGGCCAACCCTGAACCCTCAATCCCCGATTCAAAAATGAGATCAACCCCTGAACCCCTAATCTATGATTCAGAGTGAGGCTTACCCTGGTTGGCCCTCGATCCCTGATTCAGAAGCAAGGCCAACCCTGAACCCCCGATCCCTGATTCAGAAGAGAGGCCAACCCTGAACCCCAATCTATGATTCAGAGCGAGACCAACCCTGAACCCCCGATCCTCAATTCAGAAGTGAGGCCAACCCTGAATCCCCCATCCCTGCACCAAGTGGACCAGGCTTCCTCGGGTCTGAGCTCCTCAGACTGCCTGTGCGGAGGCCTGCTTTGTGGGTTCACTCCTTTCTGCTCTTGTTTTGGCTTGTGACCTGTCACCGATCGACCCACAGTCCTACAAAGCACAGCTGGAACAAACCTCACAGCACGTGTGACTTCCCCTGTGAACCCAGAGCTCATAGGTTCCTCATGATGGGGGGCTTTGGAGGTCACAGTGATGCCAGTCTCACCCTCATCTCTAAACTCGTGGTGGTGACCGCCTTGCTGTCCACCAGCTCTGGGTGTGGATCAACACTCACCCACACGGGCCTAGCTTGCAAGAGGGACTCAGGGAATGGGTGTGGGATGGACCCCAGACCTGGAGGTACAGACCGAGCTGGCAGAGTGAGGCCTGGCAGAGGAGCCACATGGAGGGGCTGGTCCAACACCTGAGGCCTGGCAGTTGCGGGGTGAGGCCCGGCCCAGGGACCCCCATGGGAGGGGCTGCACCCCTCCTCCCTCTGCAGCCCATTGTGGGGGCACAGTGGTCCAGAAAAGCCCAGTTCAGCAGCCCAACACAGAGATGAGGGGGACGGACACAGCATGGTCAGCACAGGCTCAGAGGCAGAGAGTTGTCTGGTGTGGAGTGTTGTTAGGGTCAGTTACTTTTCATAGCTGCCTCCTGTCTCTAGGTGCAGCTGCTCCCTGCACTCACCACTGCCCACATAAGCTAAGCTGGAGATCCTGCGTGTCCACTGCCTCTTGAGTGGTTCCCAACACAGAGCCATACCGGTGGAGAGTTGAGAGCCGGCAGTGATCTCCAGTTCCCCCGAGGCCAGACCCAGAAAGTGTGACCGCCACCTTCTCCACGGCAATCTCAGAATGGACAGGAAATGCCACCAGGAAGGGCTTGCTGGGACATTAGTGTGTGCCATGTGGCTATGAAGAATACCTGAGGCTGCTAACATATGGAGAAGAGAGTTTTACATATCTCACGGTTCTGCATGGCGCCGGCATTTGCTTCTGGTGAGGGCTCGGGAAGGTACAGCTATGGAGGAAGATGGATAGGAAGCAGGCGTGTCATGTGGCGAGAGTGGGAGCAAGAAGAGAGAGAGGTGCCAGGCTCTTTGAACAAACTGGCTCCTGCATGAACTAACAGAGCAAGAGTCGTTCAGGAGGGATCTGCCCCATGACTCCAGTGCTCCCCCAGTCCCCCAACACTGGGGGTCCCATTTCAACAGAAGATCTGTAGGGGACAGACATCCAGACTACACCCCTGGAGACCCCTGACGGCGATCAGTCTCTCCCAGGCAACTCGAGCTCCAGGGTAACCCGGCACCCAGCCCTCGAGCCTGCAGGCCACCCTGAAAACACCTGACCCAGGAGGCAAGCAGAAGAAAATGGAGACACTTTGGCTTCCAGAGGTAGGCGGCCTATCCAGCAACATGCCCAGGGCCTCTGGTTGGGAGCAGGTGTCTGTCTCCAGCTCCGCCTCCCTGCTGGCCATCCCGCTGCCTGCCTCCTAGATGGCTAATTACCCTAAGCAGGTATTAGTTTTGAATCAACATTGCCAATCTGGAGGCGTGGATTCAAAGCATTAAAATTCTGCTCTCTGCAAACACGGCTGTTTTGATCTTTCTACTCAGCCAAACAGTAAAAACGCGGCACACATTTTCTGCACCTATACAGAGAAATTTATCTTTCACACCCTGCTTCATGCCATATGCTGGGAGCTGAGAGAATGAAGGATTTCGCCGTCAGTCTCTGAAGGCAAGACAGGCCTCCTTCCAGCTCTACGCGTCGTCTCTGAGATGATGACATTTCACTCCCGCTCTGTCAGCACGCTCTGTGGCGGGGATGGGTGCTTGCTGAGTGGCTCCTGGAGGTGCCTCCGTGTGTGGGAGCTATCTGCCTGCTGTTCCCCCCACCCCATCAGTGTCTGGCCTGAGAGAGGCTCGTCCTCCCTGGAGCTCGAGGGTGTGGGAGGCTGAGTTGGAGGGAGGTGCCTGGTTCCAAGGGTTTTTACTGACACCCCAGCACCCTGATACAGCCTTCTCCGAAGTGTGCTCATGATCCTGGGGGACCCCAGCACCCCAGCCATGCAAGCTTCCATTGAGGCAGGCTTCTCTCTTTTGACATGAGAGCCTAAGTCACATTTCATTTGATGAGAATGATTTAAATGCTTTTGCCTCCTCATTTCTTTCGGCCGCGGGTGGCCTTGATATTTCCACCTTGATCTCCAGAAGTGACTTACTCCTGGGTTGAGCCTCGGAGGGTGAGCAGGCCGTTTCAAGCATGCACAGCTCCTCACTAGGGAGCAGGTGAAAGGCAGTCTCGGGGTCCTTAGAAATGGTGGGGGGTGAGACAGTGACTCCCCCTTTCCACTCCACCCTGTCTTCTTCCTGATGTCTCACAGGGTGAGAATAGGATGCTGGCTGGGTGTGGCGGCTCACACCTGCAATCCAAGCACTTTGGGAGGCCGAGGTGAGAGGATGGCTTGAGCTAAGAGTTCGAGCAGCCTGGGCAACATATCGAGAACCTGTATCCATAAAAATAAAAAAGTCAGCCGGGTGTGGTGATGTACACCTGTAGTCCCAGTTGCTCAGGAGACTGAGGTGAAAGAACCACCTGAGCCCAGGGGGTTGGCACTGTGGCAAGCCTGGGTGACGGGGTAAGACCCTGACTAAAAAAAAAAAGGGTGCCACTGTGAGTGTCTGGTTATTTTCAGTTAGAGAGGACTTAGAGCTATTGGTGACAATTAGGTTTTCAGCAATAGCACCCGATCCTGCCTCACATGTGGATATGTGGGACCCACCATTGCCCAATTTCATGTGTTTATGAGCACCTTCTGTGTGTTGGTTTGGTTCTAGGGACTGAGGATGCCGATGGGGCTGAGACCAGGCCTTTGCCCTCTGACACTCGTGGGTGCATTTGAACATCCCACGTGAACAAGCACACATGACTCCAGAAGGCAACACTCGCTACAAAAGACTGCAGGGGAGTGGATACAGGACTAGGGAAGCAGGGGGCTGGGTGGAGTCATCTTGAACGGGTGTGCTGAGGGGCAGAGGCTGAGAGTAACCGCTACTTTTGAGCTCACTGAGGTACCCAATACACCCACATGTGGCTGGGTGTTCCCTGCTCCACCCAGAACAACGGGCTTTGCCCCAAGGATGCTATGCAGTTTCACCAGAGGTCGAGCCCAGCTGCCTTCCCAGCCGTCCCAGGCCACTCCCCCACCACACGTCTCCAGTACAAAGTCGCACGTGAAAGAATGACCAAGAGGTGTTTTGGCCCCAGGACAGGACCAGTGCAGCCCCTCAAGCCTGCTGTCATGGCAGGGAAGTTTCCCATCCCACCCTGGTATGCCCTGACTGGCTGCTCTGGTGCTCACCGTGCTGAGTTGTGGCCAGTTGACCTGTGTTCCCACAGGTCCCCAAATAGCCCTTCAGACCCAGCTGGCCTTCTTCTGCATCTCTGGGGCTGGCCATGCTCATGGATCATTTTAATTGGACAACTGGAGAAAGATTCTCCTTCCATAAACCCCCTGACACTATTACCTTTCAGGCTTTCAGGAAAATGTGATAACTTTTGACCAATATCCACACAGGCATTTCCGAGGACCTATCTAGGATCGGCAAAAAACCAAAAAACAAACCAAATGAAACAAACACACACACACAAAACTTACTTGCTGGTAGAAAACACAGTATTAAAACAGAATCTAAATCAATGTTTTTGATCAATTGCTGCAGAGATGTGCATAAGTGGCTGCAAATTGAGTCACGCGGTGTGCAGATGGCCTCTGTGATGGTGTGAAGTTGTTATACATTTGTCCCCTGCCCCATCACGCATTGGCACTTGGGGACTTGCCAGCACGGTTGCATACCTGAGAAAACCTTCCGGCTCCATCAATGAGGCTCATTAGGGGACAAGGCATGAGCCGTACCCACAGCAAGCAAGCACACGTGATCCCGAGGGAGGCCAGGGCTTTTTGTTCCTATTTTTCTCTGTTAAGTCTACAGGGAAATTAGTCTTAGGTCAGTCTATTTAAAATAGATCCTTTTAGGAAGATATTGACCAGATGAAAATAAAATGCCTCAGTGCTTCTGGAAATCATAAACACTGCTCTAATAAATTCTTAGATTAAACTTGAGGTTATAGATGATGAAAACAAGTATAAAACAAGCCACACACACACACACACACACACACACACACACACACACACACACACACACTCTTCTACTCCCACTGTACCTCATCTTATGACTTGTCTAGAAATTTCCTTGCACCAAGACAAAGTGAAGAATTTTACTTCCTCGGTAGAAACAAAGGGCTTTATGTCTTTGCAGATTCAGATAATATTTAGACACACGAAGGAGGCTGTGATGGGGGCTTAGCTATTTTAGGGAGTCAAATACATACATGTACACATACATACACACCATACACACACAGGGCTCAGTGGCCAGGCTGGAGTAAGGTGGCGGTCACGCTGATCATGGCCAGACGATGACAGAAAGGCCATACCTATGGCGGGGCCAGGGGGCAGACTTCTGCAGCCAAAGGGAGAGGCTGGAGATTGGGAAGCGCAGATGCCCCTACCGGGGGACCCACTTCTGCAGAGTCATACTGTGAAACGTCTGTCAACCACACACTGCACACCCGGCAGTGGTCCCATGAGATTCCATATCATCATACCTTTTAAATGTCTCAATATGCCCGGATGCACAAACACTTGTCATCCGTTCATATTGCCATTGCCTATAGTACTCGGTACATCATACACTGTGCAGGTGTGCAGCCTGGGAGCGACAGGCAACCCTGCACAGCCCTGGTGTGCAGCGGGCTGTGACATCAGGTGTGCGAGTATCAGTAACTCTGTGATGTTCACCCAACGATACCGCTGATGACACACGTCTGGAACCTATCCCTGCCATTAGGTGAAGCTCACATCTCCTCATCCAACCCTGGCTTAGGCTTGTACCCAGTGCCCTGATAAGGCTGGATGTGAGTCAGTCACAGCCGCCCACAAACAGGAGAAATTCACCCATGTGGGAACTTTCCAAGACAGCAGGATGGGGAGGCATGAGCTGCATGGCACATCGGATGCGGGGTTAACTTGGAAAGAATAACATGTATGACGTGTGTGCATGTTTTACTTCATGCAAAGGATAAGGTGTCAGAAGTCTGACTAGCAGGGTTCTCTAGGAGCATGCTCCTGGGTATGAAGTTTCTTGCATCTTCTCTGCTATCAGAACAAGCAACACAAGGCAATATAATTAAAAAGATGATCTGGCTCCTTGGAGGCCCTCAGCCCACTAGTGACCTTGAGGCCTGGCACCTGGTGAATGCCTTCTGAATGCATTTTGGGAGGGGACGGCATGGATGTGGGCTGGTTGTTCTAAAAGAGGAAACTGCTCTGCGGGAAACCAACTGGCATCAGATTCACGAACGCTTTGTAGAACTCCAGAAGTCTCATGAAAATTCCAATTCTTTTGGGAAAAGCTGGCAAGACCCTCCTCCTCCTAGCAGAAAAGTCTATGAAACTACCGGTACAGATGCCGCTGGTCTATTTTCAATGGAAGTAATGTTCCCATGGCCTCTGAGGGTGCTGACGTATATCTTTTTTGCCCTTAGTATTTATCAGGCTCTCTCCAAGAACTGTGCTGCTTTCTCTGAGGAAAGGAGGGAGAGGCGCTTGTCTTTCCAGAGCTAGGCCAGGTGGGGTGTCACATGGCAAGGGGCACCCCCCACAGGTGTCCCGCAGGCTGGTCTGTCATGCCAGAGAGTCATGTGAAGGTTTGTGTTCCAGGCTCCTGAGGGGGTGGGTGGGTGGGGGGATTGTCATGTAGGACGAGGGGTCACCGGTGAAGATGGGGGCCAGGAGCCTAGCAGGGCAGGTGCCCCAGGTGCTCTAAGTCCCCACAGTGGGAGGGTCCAAGGATGTGTCATCGTGCAGGAGCTGGGACAACTCCCAGGAGCCTAGCCACAAAGGCTGAGAGGCCAGGCTGGAGAAAGATGGCAGTCACTCCGATCAGGGCAAGTTGGTAATGGAAAGGCCACACCTGCAGTGGGACCAGGGGAAGACTTCTGCAGTTAAGGAGAGACACTGGGGACTGGGAGGCACAGTCACCCCCCCCAGGGGACTCCCGTGTCTTGAGCATGTGTGACAAGGCGGGTGCAGTGGGAACGGCTGGGTCCACAGATTTCTCACTTAGTTCCACAGTGAGCCGGGGGAGGAGTTGTCACCCACTCCACATCCAGGATGGCTGGAGACTGAGCCGCTGTGAGAGGCTAGTATGAGGAGGTGGGGCTGATGCCAGCAGCCATAGATGGAAAGTCTGGCTCTCTGGAGATGAGCCATACCAACAGGCAGGTCCAGATCGTAGGGAGGAACCTTGGAAGCACTGTGCTAAGTGTGAGAAGCTGGGCACAAAAGGCTGCATGTTGCACGATCCCATTTCTGTGACATATCCGGACTGGGTGAATCCAGAGGCGGAAAGACAGGTGGCATAGCAGTGGTTGCCAGGAGCTGGGACCGGGGAATGGTAGTGACTGCTTTATGGGTATGGGGTTTCCTTGTGGGGTGATGAACATGTTTCAAACTTAGATTATGGAGATGATTGCACTCTGTAATATATACTCAACTATAGTCTGAATATAGGCTGGGCACAGTGGCTCATGGCTGTAATCCCAGCACCTTGAGAGGCCAAGGTAGGAGGACTGTTTGAGCTCAGGGGTTCGAAACCAGAGCAACATAACAAGACTCTGTCTCTACCAAAATAATTTGGTCAGGCATGGTGGCCTGTGCCTGTAGTTCTAGATACTCAGGAGGCTGAGGCAGGAGGATCACTTGATCCCAGGAGTTTGAGGCTGCAATGAGCTATGACTGCATCACTGCACTCCAGCCTGGGTAACAGAGTGAGACCCTGTCTCAAAAAAAACAAAAACAAAAACAAAAAACAACCCCCCCAACAAGAAAACAAAATAACTCTATAACTCTATAAACAGACTAAAGACCATTGACTTGTACACTTTAAGTGGGAATTTTATAGAAGACTCTTTATATCTCATAAAAGTTGGTAAAGATAGATTGAGCACACACTTATTGATGAATGGTTTTTTGGAAGGTTCAAGCAAAGTTTAGAAACCTCAGCACATGGAGGGGTAGTCGGGGAAGTCTGCAGTGTGCCACGAGACTTGGGGGTGGCTGGCCAGCCGGGGGGCAGTGGTGGGCCATGGCATAGGTCCAGGTGAGGGTTGGCTCAGCCCTGGGAGCTAGCTGCACAACTTTAAGACATTTGTAAGAATTGTGGGGAAATGAACTCCCTAAGAAGATCATAAAGTGTAGAAGGGCCGGTTAGCATCTGCACCCAGACCCTTCAGCCTGAGGAAGGAGTCCAGGAAGCCCAGCATAGGGGTGAACTGGAGCCCTCTGTGGATGCCTGAGACACCTGAGGCCGGCCTCTGCCTCAGGTTTGGGGCTTGTTCTGGATAAGGGGTCTGAGATGTCCCATACCTTGGCCCTGCTGATATTAGACCTACTTAGTGGAGCGGAACTAGGGTGTCAAAGTCACGTGCTCCGTGCTTGCTGCCTCTTAGCCGGACATCCCCTGCTCTTCCCAAGGGCTCGGCCCAGGGATGCCCTCTGGTGACCCTGCAAATGCTCCTAGGCCACCTCCAGGGCCGGCCCTTCACCCTCATTCCCAGCACCTGACTTATTCAGACGCTTCCCTCACCTGCAGTAATGGTTTCATTCATTCCTTTGCATGGTGGTTTCTAGAATGTCTGTCGTCCAGAGGGCATGATCTTTGTCCGGATGCCACTATATCTCTGCCACGCAGCAGGTGCCAAGTAACCTCTGCCAACTGAATTCATGCACAGTGATGGGCCCCCCAATGTACCTGGCTCTATCCACTGTCCCCTACCACATCCGCCTCCCCAGACACCAGGAACTCCTGAGAGATAGTGCAGTTCTGTCATTGTTGCAGTCTCACTGGCACCAGGAGGAAACCCCTTCTCTCCCACCTCCTGCAGTCCCCGACCCTGAGTATGAGCTAGGCTGGCATGCCCTCCCACCCATGGCAGGTGGGAGAGGCTGGTAGGGATGGCTGCCGGGGAAATAGGGTGGATATCAGGATCCTGACTCAGCACACCCCTGGCTCAAGCAAGATGCCGGTTCATGGGAGTAGCATTACCTGATGGTCTTCTACAGAGAGACAGATACCGCATGCACGTACATGCGTCGTCATAGCTGATATGAATGTCACCTCTGGATTTGCCCAGTCCGGATATATCACAGGAATGGGATCGTGCAACATGCAGCCTTTTGTACCTGACTTCTCGTGCTTAGCACTGTGCTTCTGAGGTTCCTCCCTGCAGTCTGGACTTGCCTATTGGTATATCTCGTCTCCATAAAACTGGATTTTCCATCTATGGTTGCTGACATTAACCCCACCTACTCACAGTGACTGTCTCCAGCCATCCTGGGTGTGGAGTGGGTGATGGCCCTTCCCCTAGCTCTCTGTGGGGACTGAGTCAGAAGAAGTCCGTGGACCCAGCATTTCATCATGCAAAGTACGTGTCTTACCAAGTTGGCAACTGACAAGCTATAAAGAGGGTTCTGAGAAGTGGACGGGGTGCTGCGTGGTGTGTCCTTCAGCCCCCCCGCTGAAGGGCCGGGGCCATCACCTGGCCCCTCTTGGGGTGCCTGCCACAAGCTTCCAGGACTTGTGGGGAACACTGGCTTCATGGTGATGGTGCCGAGAAGGCCACTTACGCTGCTTGTCGCACGGGACAGAGGTTGTACTGGATCCTTTCTTGAGTGGCAGAAGCTGTCTCTGAGATGGACTCTTTCCTCTCATGGTTCTGTCCCCTTCTGCCACCCTAACATCTGGTACTTGCCCTTTTAAAGGTAGGCACTCTGTAGAACAGATTCGGGCCCCGAGGCATATCTTCTGCCAGTACTGAACATGTGGGAGGTACAGCTGTGTGCATGTTGTGCTTTGCACACTCCTGCCCACCTGTGCATCCACATAAGTCATTCTAGGAAGAATGCACTGCATGGAAGTCCCACTGCCAGCCCTGATGACCTGGTGACTTTACATCTATTGTAATAGGCTCTGGGCTGTCATTTTCACCTGACAAAAGGATGTGGGATTTTCTGGAAACTAGATGAGAGGGAAGCATTACGGTTTGCTCTTGGACATCTTCTCGGTGGGTGCACTTTCCTAGGGAAGCCATGTGGGCCGTGGAGATTCACCTAAGGGTCTACTGCCTTCCAATAACAACTTTTCATAATAAAGGCCACAAGCCTACACATCGGAGTGTAATGCAGCCTCCCACAGATGCAGACCAGCTGGGATTTCCAAGGCTTCTCCTCCTCACTAAACCAGACACATCAGGCATCCCCAGGGACCCCTGCTCCCTCCAGTCATTGCTTTACCATTTGTGACTTTCCACGTCCCTGTTCTCTCTGTATGGGTCCATTTTGTGTTGCTCTAAAGGAACCACTGAGACTGGTCATTTATAAAGAAAAGACTGCCTGGCTCATGGTTCTGCATGGTGCTGGCATCTGCTGGGCTTCTGGTGAGGTCTTAGGAAGTTTCTGATCATGGCAGCAGGCAGAGAGGGAGCCAAAGTGTCATGTGGTGAGAATGGAAGTGAGAGAGGGTGGGGCCGGGCTCCTTAAACAAACAGCTCTCGTATGAGCTCATGGATAGAATGCACACGTTCATGACCACAGGGCACCACCACTCATGAGGGATCCGCCCCATGCCCCTGGCACTTCCCACCAGGCCCCCCCAACACTGGGGACAACATTCCAACATGACATTTGGAGGGGACAAACATCTAGACTACGTCATTCTCCTTTTCCTCCCTCCCAGTCTTCCATCCACATGTCCATCCATCCATCTGTCCACCCCTCTATCTGTTCATCCCTCCATCTGTTCATCCATCCATCTGTCTGTCTACCTATCTGTCCGTCCATCCACCTGTTCATCCATCCATCTGCCCATCTATCCAACTGTCCATTCATCCAATCATTTGTCTATCCATCTGTCTGTCCATCCATCTGTCCACCCATCCATCTGTCCACACACCTATCTATCCATCCATCCACCTGTCCACCCATTTGTCTGTCCATCCATCTGTCTGTCCATCTATCCATCTGTCCACCCATTTGTCTGTCCATCCATCACCCTGTGCACCTTCCCGTTCCTACTCAGAGGAGTGCCACAAATGCAGTGACATGGGCCTGAGGCCACTCATCCCCCACTAGTAGCTGAGCCCCCCTGTGGGCCACTCCCTGTGTGGACAGCTCTGATCTCCCTGGGGTCAGTGGCAGCCCACCATGTCCCCAGCCTCCCCACCCCTGGCATCACATTATTTCCCATGCAACCCACTTGTTCCTGCACATCCCACACACTCTCAAAGAGGGACCTGGGGACACACTCTGTCCTCTCCACAACTGGGAAGACAAAGAATGTCAGCCTGTGACAGCTTCCAACACGTCCAGCCCGCCATGAGGGCACCCTGACATTCCTGGTGTCTGGAGAACTCTTTTGGGGTTCTCAAGGGAACCTCAGCCCTGTGCTGGGTCAGAACGATTCTGGGCTTTCCCCAGGAGAACTGTGAGTCTCCTTCCAGCCCTGGACAACACCCTGCCCCCACCACCCAGCAGTGTTCGGGAACTCACAGATTCCTTAAAATATACATAGTGATAAAGCTCCAAGAACCGCCGAATGCATTTTTGTCACCTTTTGGGTGATTTAAGCCTCATTTTTATGCGTGGTATAAAATTTTAACAATTCAGAAAGAGTATTTTGTACAATTTGGACAAAGGAGAAAATTCATACCGAGTCTTGCAAAAAGCTACTTAGTCCTGAAGTGCTGTATACAATTTGCAGGTAATTCACATCAAATTATGTCTCAAATTGGACTGTGTGTGGCTGAAAGAGAAAAAAAAGTCGTTGGACTGTGAGGGTGGGTGTTTTTCCGTTGCTGAGAAGTTGTCCTGAATTTTTGAGAATCTGTGGTCTCTCCCCACAGTGCACCCTCGAGTGACTTGTTAATCATCATGTGGCGTGGATGGAATGAGAAGACACATCTCTGGGAAGTAACCCATTTGTTTTCCCAAAGTGGGTTGGAAAAGGAGGGAAAGAGGAAGAATTCCAAGTCCATCCCTGCTTCCCAGGGAATGGGGCCCTCAGCAGTGTCTGTGGGGTATCCAGGGGCAAATGCTGCGGCAGGAGGCCGGAGACCACCCAGTCCTCTTCCACAGACCTCCGAGGATGCCGGATGGAGCCACGGACCCAGGGCTCTTGTGGACAAGCCTTGTGTCCTGGGGAGACAGGATTCCCCAAAAAGGCAACTGTGACTCCATGGTCTCAAATCAGCCAGGCATGCACCAAGACCGGCCAGATTTTGACTACTGAAACTTCATTAATTCGTAGGAATCATTTCGTCAGAAATGAGACACGGATGCCTGTTCTGTGGCCTGGATGGATGCTGGGCCCACCCATGTTTCTCCCCTCCCTCCCCAACTCCTCACTTCTAACCTCTCTGCCCATGTTTACAGCCTCTGCCCTCACCAGGTATCTTCCCCTCGGCTGACCTGTCACAGTGGCCCCGAGGGACCATCTTGTTTCCAAATCTCTCTAAACTCCTGGGGCTGCCTCCTTGGAAGCCTCCTGCTTGGGACCTCGGGGCATGGTGGGAGGCAGGGGGAGGCACCATTCCCTGGACTGATGGGGGGCTGGGCCTGGCACCTTGGTACACTTTGGTGAGGCTAGCTTCCAGTCCCCGAGGCACCTGCGGGAGTGGGTTGGGCCAGGTGGTCTTTGATCTTGACAGTGCCAGCACTCCTCAGCCTGGCATGGGAACTTCACCCACGCCTGACCATGCTGTTCTTCCTGCTAGTATCCCTCAGCCCTTGTTCACGTGGGAGCAGGCAGCCAGCTTCCCCCCCTCAGATCGGCCCAGCCTGTCCTCTCTCAGCCAGGCCCAGCCTCTCCCCCTCAGCCTGCATGTTTACCAGCAGGTTTAGAGGTTGTGTTTGCTCCTGAGGGCAGGCCTGGTTTCAGTTGTTACCCCTCTTTCCTTGTCTCTCCAACAGGTGCCCTAGGCACGGACAGCCTCCTCTCAGCTGGTTTAGAAGCTGCACTGGGCGCTGAGGGCCTCCCTCTCAGGGCCGCCAGGGCCTCCCTCCCTCAGGCAATGCCGAGTGCAGTTGTGAGAAGCCGGTGGTGAGCCCGGAGGTTCACCAGAAAGGGAGCTTGAGAGTGGCAGGTGGGCTTGGGGCCTGTTGCATGTGGACCCCGGTATGGCCGCCTTTCCTGCCACAGGGAGTGGGTGCCTGAAGTTCAGAACATTCTTTCCATGTCAGTAGCTGCACGCAGGAGCCACATGCTACTTTCTGGGCTGGGCAATGCCCACAGCCCTACTGGGCTGGACGGTGGATGGGCAGGAGCAGGGCCTGGTGGGGAGCACCCCATCTGCTCACAGCACAGCTCTCGAGGGGGCACAGTTATCATCCCAGAGTTCAGAGGAGGACGATGGAGTGCCCAGCAACAGTCACCTCTGGAGTCTGGGCTTGGCCTTGGGCAGTGAGCTGGAAGTGGAGTGCAGTGCTTATGGAATGCAAGGTGTCTGCCAGGGCTTCTCAGTCCAGTGGTTCCCAAAGTAGAGTCCCCAGACACAACATCAACTTCCCAGGGAAACTGATAAAAGTGCCAATGCCTGGGGCCTCCCCAGATCTATTATCTGTCATCTATCTATCTATCTTTCATTCACCATCCATCTATCATCTTCTTTCTGTCTTTTGGTTGGTCTGTCACCTATCTATTAGCCATCTATCATCTATCTATTATATGTCTATACATCTGCTTATTATCTATCATCTACCTCTATTATCTGTAGATCACCGATCAATTCATCTATTAACTGTCTATTATCTATTGATCAATCTATTATGTCTACTTATCTATTATCTATCTACCTATATATGATTTGTCTACCTATTATGTTTACCTACCTATTATGTATCTATCTATCATCCATCTCTGTCTCTTTTTCTGTCTGTCTCTGTCTCTCTCCTGTTGGTTAAGTGCATTGGGGGACCCACTCTTAACTTGGATCTGGCAGGGAGGGGCCTGCTGGGGAAGGAGGCAGTCTGAATTAGTGGAAAAAGTCTGTGTGAAGTGCTGTTGATCTTTTCAGAAACTGAAAGGCAGCGGTACCGTTGTCAATTCTGTGGTTTAACACCAACGACGACTTGTGAACATGACCAGCATGAGCTGAGTGCCATGAGCAGAGGCTTGACGGGGGTCCTGGTGGGGGAGACGGGCTTCCTCCTGCACCCGAGCTGGCTTCCTTCACTCGGCACACAGGCATCTGGCACACCCTCGTCCTGTTAGTCTACAGTGGAGTCACCCCTCCCAGATGGCACGGAGGCAGGGCCTCTACCCTGGAGGCCACATCCTCCCTTCCCTAGCCAGGGTAATCTGTTTACATTGCAGACCCCAAGGACCCCAGTTCCAAGGCTTGTCACAATGGGCACAAAGCACCACAGGGATCTGCCCTGCCTGCCCTTCCTCTGCCCCTCCCTGGCACCCTCCTTTCTGTCCTGCTGGGGCCACACCTTGGCACCTCCTGTCCCAGGGCCAGGCAGTCACTATTTTAGGGGTGGCAGCCCCCGGTCTCTTTTCGAACCCCTTACCTGCTTAATTGCAGATGCAAAAGCAGTTGTAAACAGCACATATGTAGAGTGGGGTGTGGCTGTGTGTCAATAAATCTTTATTTACAAAATGGGCGGGGGCCGGGTTTGGCTTGAGGACTGCAGATCACCAACCACATGGTCTAGGGTCCAGGGCTGCATTGCCACTTGCCACAGAAGGTCACAGAGCCCAGGTCCTAACTGGACTGAGCAGCCTAATCACATAAAACATACCTGAGGCTTTGCAGATATCATCCCACCAAAGAATGCAAAATTTCCCATGAATGATTCTTTATGTTAGCTGCATGCTGATACTGCATCCCAGATGTATTGGGTCAAGTAAAATAGAGTACTCAAATGGATTCCACATGTTTACTTTTACTTTTTTTATTTTTTATTTTTTTGAGTTGGAGTCTCACTCTGTCACCCAGACTGGAGTGCAGTGGCTGCTCCTGGCTACTGCAGCCTCGACCTGCTAGGCTCCGGTGATTCTTCCGCCTCAGCCTTCCAAGTAGCTGGAACTACAGGTGCGCACTACCACACCTGGCTAATTTGTTGATTTATTGTAGAGATGAGGTCCCACCAAGTTGCCCAGGCAGGTCTCGAACCCACGGGCTCAGGTAATCCACTCACCTCAGCCTCCCAAGGTGCGGGACTACAGGCTGAGCCACCAAGCCCGGTTTACTTTTACTTTTAAAAAAAAATTTTATTTTAAAGATGTGGGGTACATTTAAACAAGAACAGGCATATAGACAAATGGAACAGGATAGAGATTCCAGAAGCAAACCTTCATTTCTCAACCAACTCATCTTTGACAAAGCCTCCATTAACAACCACTGGGGAGAGGAGAACTTATTCAGAAAATGGTGCTGGGAAAACTGGCTGACCACATGCAGAAGATTAAAACAGGACTCCTATCTATCATCATACACAAAAATCAACTCTAAATGGATCAAAGAAGTAAAACCTCATACTAAAAGAACCTTAGAAAATGCAGGAGACAATTTTGGAAATTGGAACTGGAAACCAATCCCTGATCAAAACCCCAGATGCCTATGCCATAAGAGATAAGATAGACAATTGAGACCTCATCAAACTGAAAAGCTTCTGCAAAGCGAAAGAAACCATCAAGAGAGCAGGGAGACAGCTCACAGACTGGGAAAAAATACTTGCCAACTGTATATCTGACAAAGGTCTAACATTCAGGATCTATAAGGAAATCAAACATGCCGAAAAAAAAAATAGTCCATTAAAAAGTGGGCACAAGATATGAATACTTTTACGTTTTTAATGTGGCTCTTGAAAATTGAAGAACACAGTTAGCACTCCTATTTGTTGGTGGAGACGACCGTAGGGCCCTGGGTCTCCCGGGTAGCCAGCATCTCCTGCTCCCTGAGAACTGACATGTGTCCTTCTGTCACCTCCCCTCGCTATCCCCAACCTCCTAGTTAGCACCTATGCTTTTTAGCCTGCCCATTGCTTAGACACAGACATCTGTCCAGACACGCAGCTGTCCCTGCTCCTGGCATGGTACCCTC
This sequence comes from Cephalopachus bancanus, assembly GCA_027257055.1. Taxonomy (NCBI): domain Eukaryota; kingdom Metazoa; phylum Chordata; class Mammalia; order Primates; family Tarsiidae; genus Cephalopachus; species Cephalopachus bancanus. The sequence continues at coordinate 5,024,070 of JAPVLO010000007.1, forward strand.
CTCCACGCCTTCCCCCTTCACCCCTGCCCAGCCCCCTCATGTCTCTCTGTCCCATGGGACAGAGCAGCCTGGGCGTGGGGCCTGTGTGTCTTGTCCCTGCTGTGTGTCCTGCCATGGGCCTGGTGCTTGGCCTTGTGGGCTCTGGGAATGCTTGTGGACCAGTTCTGGGCAGCGAGGAAATTTGGAAACGAGGTGACATCCGCACAGCCCGAAGACAGGCAGCCTCTAGAGCCGTGAGCAAAGCAGGCTGGTGTCCGATTGGGTGGTTCCTCTGAGGACTTCCATGAGTTTCTCTTAAGTTGTATGTTAGGTGTGAAACATAATCTTTTAACAGGTGCTGAGTGCAGGGACCATCACGTGATGCAGATGCAAGCACTTTAATCCCTGGAGGACACTTCCCCACCCTGTCTCATTTGTCATAGGGTCTAGGAGAGAGATGCGGCTTTTACCTCCCACAGCAAGGCAATCTGCATGTGTTATTTGCTCTGTGGGCATCTCTGTAACCCATTTAGAATCGATTTCAATATGTCCCTTGAGAGCACATGAACCCGGCACCTGCCAAATCAAACTAATAAACTTGGCCCGTCCGGCAGACCCTCCACTGCCCACGAGACCATCAGGACATGGATGAATATTCAAGAATGAGTCCCTCTGGGCGCAGCCACGTGCTCCTGAGATAATGAGACCTCAACAAAGATGTTGGTGCTCACGCGGAAGATCGGCTCTGACATTTAACATCGCTGGCTGCTCACCCACTGTGTCTCCCGCAGGTGCAGAAGGGAAGGCCCCCCGCCTCGCACTCATCCGTGATGCCACAGTGATCCGGGTCCCCATGAGGCACACGCTTGGAGGCTCTAGGAAGAGACATGGAGGAGGGTTCTGGGGCTGGCGCAGGACCCAAGCTGTCACCACCTTCCTTAAGGGGAGCCCCTCGAAGCTGTGGCCTCAGGGATGCCCTGACAGTGACACGGGCCTGATGTGCCAACATCCCACAGCTCAAGGCCAGAGTACAGTAGGGCTCTTGGGGCCTGAGGGGGGGCAGGGCTGTGTCTCCCTGGAGATTCTGGGAAGAGGCCTTCTTTGTCTTCTCAGTTTCTGGAGGCCAGCACACCCTGGCTCCTGGCCCTCCTGCACCTTCAAGTCCAGCACCTCCCAATCTCTCTGTCTCTCTGTTGTTGTCTCTGTCTCTCTCTATCTCTGTATGTCTCTATCTCTTTTTCTCTGTCTCTATCTCTCTGTTTCTCTCTGTCTCTTTCTCTTTGTCTCTCTCCATCTTTTTCTTTCTGCCCTCTTTCTGTATCTTTTCCTCTCTCTCTACATTTCTCTCTCAGTCTTTTATTCTCTGTCTGTTTCTTTCTCTCTGTCTTTCCATCTTTCTGTCTCTTTGTTTTTTTTCCTCTATCTATTTCTTTCTCTCTGTTTCTCTCTCTCTCTCTGTCTCCCTGTTTCTCTCTGTCTTTCTATATCTCTCTCTTTCCCATCTCCCTCTTTCTCTTACAAGGACCCTGTGATAGCATTTGGGACCCAATGGATAACCCAGGACAATCTCCTCACCTCAAGATCCTTCATTACATTTGCAACATCCCCCGTGCCTTGGAAGTCACATGCTCACAGGCTCAAGGATGAGGCTGAGGACATCCTGGGGGCTGGCATTCTGCCTACCACACCTGCCATCTCAGACCCACACCGTCTGGGTACTATGCTGAAGGCCGTCCAGGGTCCTTTCCGGTTCCCAACAGATGCCCTGACTGGGAAATATCCACCCGCAACAAGGTGATGGCCTTTGCTCCAGGCTCATCCACTCAGCCTCACCCTCCGGTACCCTGCCCTGCTCCCTGTCCTCATGCCCACTGTGCTGTCTCCTGCCTCAGCCCTACACAGCCTCTGAGGCTCTATCCTTTCCTGAGCCCTTTCTCCCCTCTACACCTCGCCGCCTTGGCCTCCTTGCCTCCCACCAGGCCTGTGCTTCCTCGAGTCCCTCCTCAGTCCCTGTCAGGTTGTGGACCTCAGTTAAGCAGAGACACAAGGTGCAGTCTGAGCCCCACTGGGTCCCAGGGATACTCCACAACCTCCTCCCCTCAGCCAATATTTCAGTCTTCACTAGTGACCCCAAGGCTGCTCAGAGCCACCCCACACACCAGGCAGATAGCCTGACTGTCCACCTCCAGAGTCCCTCAGCTCAGACCTCTTTGCCCCTCCGTGGTCTGGAGACCATGGATGTTTTCCCTCTCCCTCACACAACTTCTTTTTCACAGAGTCCCAGCACATGGCAGGTGCTGTGCTGGACCTTGAAGCTGTGCACATGCTCCACAGACAGTCCTGGGACCATGTGCAACATGTTGCAGGGGCTCCTTGATGAAATGGGTACGGTTTAATTCATCTTGGATCCCCAGGACATGGACAACTCCTGGTAGATACTCCTGCCATGTACAGAGCACTGAGGATGCTCTAGGAGGGATATTCTATCCATCCACCTACTCACCCATCCATTCATCTATGCATCCATCCATCCATATATTCATCCATCCATCTACTTATTCATCCATCCATTCATCCATCCATCCATCCATCCATCCATCCATCCATCCATCCATCCATGCATCCATCCATCCATTCAACCATTCATGCATCCACCCACCCATCCATGCATCCACCTACCCATCCATCCATTCACCTACTCATCCATGTATCCATCCATCTACCTACCCATGCATGCATTCATCCACTCATTCATTATTTGTCCATCCATCCATCCATCCATCCATCCATCCATCCATCCATCACTCCATCCATGGATTCCTCTGTCCATCCATCTGTCCGTCCATCCATCCATCCATCCATCCATCCATCCACTGATCCTTGTATCCATCCATTAGTTCATCTTTTCATCCATCCATTCATCCATCCACTCACCTACTCACCCATCTATTCATCCATTCATTCACCCACCCATTTGTTTTTTATCCATCCACTGATCCATCTATCCATCCATTGATCCATCCAACCATCCACCCCTCCATCTATTCATCCATAGATTCATCTGACCACATAACCATCCATCCATCCATACACTGATCCATGTATCCATCCACTGATCCTCATATCCATTCACTAGTTCTTTTCATCCATGCATCCATCTATCCATCCACCTTCCTATCCATGCATCCATTCATCTACCCACCCATCCATCCATCCACCTACCCATTCATGCATTCATCCTTTACCCATTCATTATCCATCCATCAGTCCATCCATTGCTCTACCTATCCATCCATGGATTCATCTGCCCATCCATTTATCCATCCATCCATCCATCCATCTATCCATTTGTCCACCGATCCAACTATCCACCCATCCAACCACCCCTACATTCCATGCATATGAGTGCCAACTGTGCATTACAATCTGATATGCATAAGTAATTTACTAAGAGCCAGGACCACAGCTTAAATGTGGACACTCACAGGTGTTTAAATGAGTCCATTTTCCTCAGTCTCACCTCCTAGGGGCCCTTGTTTGGTGGCAAGGATCCAGAGCTGAGATGCAGCAAACCCTGTTGTAGCGCCTCACTCCATGATCTCGGTCCTATCTCCACTTTCCATCCCACATCATGGGGAGAACAATGCCCTGTACTAGCTCATGAGTTTCCTTCCTTTTTCTCATTCTTTCTGACACCCTGGGCCCCGCCCACAAAAATAGCCAGAGAAGTCAGGGCAATCCAGACAATCCAGCCAACTTTGTGTTTCCTGAACAGCTGCATCAGTCCCTGATCCCATCACACACAGATAAGTACTGTGCTCTGTCTTTGGGGTGGCTTGTTTCGAACAGTGCCCTCCTCTCCTGGTGACAGTGCCCCTGTCCTCCTGTAGGAACAAATCCTGCCTTCTCTTGGGCTGCTTGCTGGGTGGGCAGACCTCACCCTTGGCTCCATCAGAGGCACACGGCCCTGGTCTGGCCAATGCATGGACCCCATTGCTTAGGCCCTCATGACCCGGGTTGGGATGAATACGACTGGTGCCAGACCGATGACAATCATGCCCAATATTTTCCTGGAACTGTGGGGGAAAAAAATGTCTTTCTCTTTTTGCTGAACTGTAAGGGAAGAAGTCAGAAGCTGCTGGAGGCCAGGATGGGGAGGGGATCTGCCTGAACTCAGAGTCAGCTCAGAGGGAAGTAGCCAAAGCTCCCTGGTGGTGTCACGGAGCACCTGGGTTTAGCCATTCCTGAAGCCCAACTTTCCCTGGATGTCACTGTAGGAGCTGCACTGTTGAGATGCTCTGGCAGGTGCAGGTACTTTCCTGCCTGCCATAGAGACCACCCTGCCCGGCGCCTGCCTCCTGCTGGCACCAGCATGGGGTCAAGCATGCCTCATTCACCCTGGTCAGCTCCTGCTTCATGGCATGCTGATGCTATAGGCTGGTTAGGTTCTACGACCAGGGCCCTGCCGGCCTAGGTCACACCCCACCCTCACGGTTCAGGCCCACTGTTCCCTTGTGGGAGCGGAACCCACCCTCCTGCTTTGCTCCCGAGCCCTGTCCCCATAGATTTGTACATTTTATTTATACGGAAATGTCACATCCCACCCACATTGGTGGCTCATAAACACAGCTGCCAGGAGTTATTTTCATTAAAGCCTTTTGTGGCCGAGGAGAGGGAGGAGAGAGGGGGAGACACTCCTTCGCCAGGCGGCAGGAAGGGTATTCAGAGGAAGGAGCTCTTGACTCAGGGGTAGAGCTGGAAAGAGCATCTCCAGGAATTCGGTGCGTGGGGTGAGTTTCGGGTGGGATTTGAGACATCCTTGGTCAGTTTTTCTTCCATTCTTCAATCCCTCTGGGATTAGAAATAGGAATCGCAGCACAGACCACCAAAGTTCCAATCAAATCCACCCTCTGCCCTCCTGCTAAAACCCTTGATGGCTCCCCAGTGGTGGCAGAATAAGCCCCAGGTTCCCAATGTGCCTCCCAGATCCTCTGTGGTTGGGGCTTGCCCCTTCCCTCAGCTCACCTGTGATTTAGCGGCGGGACATCCTGGGTTGAATTCCTCACACCTGCAAACGCATGTGTATGCCTGTCTGTCAGGACTGGGACAAATCTGCACTCACCATGTGCACCCATTTGCAGCCACACGCTTCTGGTTGCTACCTCCAGATAAGCACACATGTGTATTAAGTGCATGCGGCATAAAGGCTGAGCTTCCTGGGCTCCAGCCCACCTGCCTCTGAAGACAGCAGGACTTTTTCTCTTTTGGGGTGAGGGAACTTGAAAGATGGTGGGCGCCCATGGGACCAGGCGCACTGGCTCTTTTCTGTATGAACACACCTCATGCTTCCTGGTCTTAGAAGCCGTGGGCAATGAGTGCCCCCACCCTGGTGTGAACACTCCTTCCAAGGTCAGATAGCCACTCCCAACTGCCATAAAAGACAACCTGTTCATGGGTATCTGTGGGTTCCTGGCACGCAGACCCTGGGTGTAAGGAATAGGGCAGAGGCTGAGGCGGGTACCTGGCTCTGTGCAGATGCCACAGCCCTCGCTGGGAGAGTTCAGGGAGGAGTGCTTTTTGGGTCTGCGTGTCCAGGCTTTGTCTTTTTGGGGAGGGGTGCGTCAGAGTGTGGGTGTGTCAGAGTTCTGGGTGCCAGGCCAGCTCTCGAGTTGATGTGCTGTGGTTTCAGGTCCGGCTGTTCTCAACCATCTGCCTGCTGCTTTAAAAGGAGACCCAGGGTCGCTCCCACAGTCCTGTGGCACACCCCTCTACCCCTGCATCTGCCAAGAAACCAGACAGTAAAGCTGGAGGCTGGTGGGTCATTACATATGTCCAACTCCTGCATCCTTTGCAATTGGCCCCCTTGGGCACCTCCTTGATTTCCCATACTGGGGACAGGATCAGAAAAGGCTGGGAGGCCACGGTAATGCCTCTACAGCCTGGAAGGAGACTTCAGTCCCAGAGGCGGCCGGCATGGCCCTGGGGAAAGAGAGCCTGGACTGGGCGTGGCCGGTGGCAGTGGGACTCAAGGGCTCTGCCTTGGGGTGGGAGGCGCTTGTTCCCACGCTGTGCCCCTGCAGGCCCAGCATTCTGCTGTGTCCCCACGGCCCCACAGCTCTCTCCCCCATGTTCCCTGCAGAACGGCACTGGGACAGAGCTGCTGCCCCGAGTCAGTGCCACATTTTGGGAGCTCATGGACTCATGGGCGTCCTAGAAACCTCCCAACCTCCCCTCCCTGCCTGCAGGTCTCATCCTGGAACCCCCAGCACAGATTCGAGGGTCTGGCTTGAGAACAGGAATTTTGCTTCCGAACCTTATTCCCCGAGCACCTGGAAGTTCAAGGCCCAGGAACTCTATGCATGTCCTTTAAAATAAAATGCCTAACAGGACAGTCACCCTGATGGAACATGACTGTAAAAGGAAGGTGTTGGTGTCACTAGGGCACATCACAGGGACCCGCCAGAGCCTTGGGACAAAGGCTGTCTCCCTGTGTTAGAAAACTATTCTTCCAGGAACAGCAAAGGCATCTCAAAACTTAAATTCGGTAACGTGCCTGGATTCACGGGGACCTATAGCACAGTGTGGCCTGGGACAGGCTAAAAGGAGCCTGAACAGAGCAGCATTTGCAGAAAACACAGAGCAGCCCCGGCAGGACTGCGGTAGGGTGGAAGGGCTGGGTTGCGGGATGACAGGAATGCAGCGCTGCTTTCTTCGTGGTGCAGGGCCCTGTTTATAGACCTTAGGACATCAGTCATGCACCCAGACCCTGGCAGGCCTTGGAGGCCCCTCTGTGCCCAGTTTGCTGTACTCACCATGGAGTCCCAGTGCCCATACGCTAGACCAGAAGACGACTAGGCCCCTGTACTCGCCTCGAGAAGTAATATCACGAGGACTCTAGCACCCTTGGTGGCCACCCACGGGCTCCTACTCTACCTGGGGGCATGTCTCCCAACCTAGAGCATCACGCCAGGGTGGCCCAACTCCAACAAGAAAATTCATATGAATCTTGCCTGGTCCCCAACTCCCCCTCGTCTCACCAGGGTGGGTTCTGCTCCAGAGGCTCCCACAGGTGACCTTTGCCATCGGGGTATCTGTGCCCAGCCCAGTCCCTGGAGTGTTTGCAGAATCCATGAAACCCCTATATGCTAGCAGCGGTCATGGCCTAGGCTGAGGTGGGTTCAGGGATAAGTCAGGGCTCAAAAGCGGGGGAGATGGATGTTCCTCCTTGGAGGCAGGTCCTCAGGGATCCCTGCTCATGAAGGCTGAGGTGATGTTCCAACACACAGATTAACCTCTTTTCTTTTTAATTTTTATTCCAAAATAACGTGAGGTTCACTTGAAGTTGCAGACAGCAGACAGAGGCCCCTGGGTCCTCCGCCCCATTCCCTACAATGACACATCTTGCAGTCACAGGACAATAGCAAACAAATTAAACCGTTTACACTGGGTGAACAGGAGGCGCAGCCTCTCCTGGGTGCCCGCCAAAGCCCTGGCCTGACATGGGCTCACGACGCTCTAGGAATGGCCGGCAGAAACAATGAATGCTGGTCGTCCACACCAGAGCAGGGACGGGTGAGGCTGGAAGATTCCAGGACAACGTGCCGCAGGGTGACAAACACAGAAGGATGTTGACCCAAATGAAGATATTTGCAGGATGCTTCATAGCATCAAAGCAGTTCACCTCGTGGTGAAATGCAGAGCTGCGTGGGATTTGCAACAGACTGAGAATCAATAGTGCTAAACCTATGTCAGTAAGGGAACCTAATCCTTTAAAAAAATACACCGGTGAGACTATTTGGGGTTGCCCAAGGGTGCTGGGCTGTGACTTGCTGGGAGTGAGTGGAGGCAGCCTCCCAAATTGTCCAGGCTGGTCTTGAACCCCTAGGTTCAGGCAGTCCTCTCACCTTCAAAGTGTTGGGATTACAGAAGTGAGCCACCGTGCCCGGCTCCAACAAATATTCAGATGTCAGCCCAATAATTCATGAAAATCCAGTGAAAGGTGAAGGAACCAGACCAGAATCACTGAACTGTTGGTAGCAGAATCCTGCCTGCAGCTCAGAGACTCTGACCCTTGGTCCAGTCCTCCCTGCAGCCCCATATGCTTTGGGGGCCCTCGCTTTCTCCCTGCCCCTTCCTTCCCTCTGTCCCACCCAACCCAGGACTGATGTCATCTGCATCACAGGTATGATGGGACACATGCCCTCAGATTAACTCACACTTAAAACAAAGGTCCTGTGACCTCGGGTCCCTTCGGTAAAACACAGAAGGTCTCTGATACACAAGGTCCTCTGATACACAGCCCTCTCCATGACAGTATGTTTCCTCCCTCACAGTAACACTGAAGGATACACGGACGCCTCTGCCCCACACTCTCCTAACTGGGGAAATTGGAACACTATGTACCTGCCTCATCAGAGATCCCTCAGGATAGTTTATTGACAAGAGAGGAAAAAGGACATAAAACGAAAAGGTCACACAGGGCATTTGCAAGCTGCTCCTGGGAACAGTGTTGTGGCTGTGTCTTCATGACCCCAAACGAGAAGTCACTCCGAAACACAACCACAGAGGCCATTATACTGAAAAGACACCTGCATGTTCATTGTAGCACAAGTCACATTGCAAAGATGTGGAATCAACCTCAATGCCCATCAACCAACCAGAGGATAAGGAAATCGTGAAGTCTATACACAATGGAATGCTACACAGTCATCACAAAGAATGGGATAATGCCTTTTGCAGCAACTTGGGTGAGATTGGAGAGCATTACCCTAAGTACACTAACGCAGGAACAGAAAACCAAATGCTGCGTGTTCTCACTGCTCAGCTAAACTAAGGGTCTGCAAAGGCAAAGAGATGGTGTTATGGACACTGGAGACTCGGGTGAGAGGGGTGGAGGGATGAAAAACCACTTCTTGGGTACGATGTGCACCGGTGGCAGTGGAGGGCACACTCGGAGCCCAGACTTCTCAGCCACATACAACGTAACCATGTAACCAAAAATGATTTGTACCCTCAAGGCTACTGAAATACAAAAATAATAAAGAAATACAACCAAAGGGTGCGCACCAGTCACCAAGCGCGCTTCTGCGGGGGTGACCTGGCCTGGGAGCTGGCCTCCCTTCCCCATGACCCAGGGCAGGCAGACGGCCGAGCTTGTTGTGTTAGCAGTTAAGTGTGTGTCAAAACCCCTTATATGGTTGGGGATAAGAAAGAATGCTCTGAACCTTGAGGAGCAGAGTGCAAAGCTCCTGTCACTCAGCCTGGGCAGGAGGGCGACCCTGCAGGAATGCATGTGTGCCATCAGATTGGCATGGATGCTGGCCCCAGAATGACTCTAGGTGGGGGGATACCCTTAAGTAAGACCCAGGCCTCCATGCGGCCTCCGGCAGACTCCACCATTTTAAGGTGTGTCTGGCACATCCCTGGGGGGCATTTCTGAGCCATGATCATATGGAACATGGACAGTCGTGAAGGCTGACGCACCACATGTTTCTACCAAGACCTGGGCCAGGTTCTGCCCTCACACAGCTGAGGCCCTGGGTGGCCACAGGACTTGCCTGTGGTCACACGTGGGTCCTTGAATGAATGGTCCTACCCGTTGTCATCACCGGTTCTTCAAGGACTCAGGTCACGATCATGAGAGGAGACTTTCTGAGGTCCGTGGGGATGCAGAGTGGCGCGTGAGCAGTCAGGTAGGGAAGGGCACGTGCCACATGCTTGGGAGGGCTTGGGGATCATGGCTGGAGAAAACTCACGGCAGGTGCAGAACAAGACCCTGCCAGGAGGGAACCTTCCTAAGCCCAGCCATGCGCCCTCTGCCCACCCCTAAACCCTGCTGTGGACACCTCCCAGCCCCCGCAGAGTGTGCCAGAAAGCATGGCGGGCGGCTCCTCCCAAGTCCTCTGTCCTCTCTTCACCTGTACCCATCCCTCCCTCCGGGGCTCAGCGCTGATGCCTGTTGGTGGCTACAGGGTGACGTGGCTTCATGCAGTCTGTGTCCCCTTCGTCCGGGACTGTCCGTGGAGCCTGAAGCTGTCAACCATGAGCCCTTCACACTCCCATCATGGACGGTTCTTAGGGCTGTCCCCTGAGACCTGTGCAGCCCAGAGCTGGTTGCTGTCCATCAGTCCCACACATGTGCCTGGGCTGCACCATTGACCGACTGTGCAGGTGACACGGATAACCTTGCAGAAGACAAGACAACTTGGTCCCTGAGGGCGGGGACCTATGCTGGCTGTCCCTGCAGTGTCTTCGTGCCTAGGACAGAACAAAGCCTGGCCTGGGAATGAACGAATGACCAGATGGAGGCTCCTTTCAGAGCTGACCAACCAACAGGACAGACCAGCCACTATGGCAGAGCCAGTGGGTCTGCTTGACTGTGGGCACCACCTTCTTCCTTGTCCTGAGGCTGGGCCCCAGCCTGAGGGCGGCCTCTCGTCCCAGAGAGGGGGACACACTGGTAGCCAAGGAGGCCCCTTGACCTATAACAACAGTGTCCATGATGATGGCGCTTTCTTCTCTTTGCTTTCCCCCCTCGATTCTGCCTTCCTTCAATCCCTCTTTCCTTCCATCCCTCCCTCTCCCTCTTTTAGACCGAGGGTCTCACTCTGTTGCTCAGGCTGAAGTGCAGTGGTGTATCATAGCTCACTGCGGCCTTGACCTCAGGAAATCTTCTTGCCTCAGCCTCCAGTAGCTGGGACTACAGGTGTGTGTCACCATGCCAGGCTAATTTTTTACTTTTCTTTTTGTAGTGACAGGGTCACACTATGTCATCCAGGATAGCCTCAAACTCCTGGTCTCAAATGATCCTCCTGCCTCGGTCTCCTAAAGTGCTGGGAGTGTGCCACCACACCCCTTTTCTCTTGACTAGATCTCATTTGCCATTTCATTCTCTGAAAGGCCAAAATGAGAGTTGTGTGTGTGTGTGTGTGTGTACTTTAAAAAGTAATCATATTTATATACTTTTTCTATTAAAGACATAAAATATCATTTCATTAAAAGTTGGGAGGCGTATACAATTTTAAAGTGGAAAAATTATACTTAAAATCCCACCACCAAGGAGGAGGCTTGGCAAACACCTTCACATCTGCTTCTAGCCATTTTCCTATGCTAAGTACACACACACACGTAAGCATGTGTGTTCATATAAACACATACATGCTTACATAGGTACACATGTACACATGAACATATACACACATATAAGCATGCATGTATGTATGTGCATATACACAATACACAGGCATACTTGTATGCATAGACACATACACACATAGGCATGTATGTGCATAGAAACACATACATGCATAAGCATGTACACATGTAAAACATATACAAACACACATAAGTACATGCACACACATACACATATAAGAGCATGTATACATGCAAATAGACACACATGTACATATAAGTACATACACGTAAGCACATGTGTACATGTACACGCATATAAACACACATGCATATACACACAAGCACACATGTACATATACACACATACACACCTAAGCACACACATAGGCATGCTGCTTAATATAATTCCAAATGTGAGATCCTTGTGAAGGGAAGAAACAACTTGAAACCATGGCCTGGGCACTGGCGTCCTCTTTAGTCCCTTTTCAGAACTCTCTCTACCGCAGTGGGCCCAGGAACTCTGCAGACTTGTTTCCTGGGTCTCAGGCCCCGTGAGTTGGGGGTGGCTGGGTCTGCCTGTCACAGCCCTGCACAACTCCCTCCCCGGTCAGTGCCTGGGCGCCTCTCTGGGCTGGCACCTGGAAAGTTCCCTTGGATGGTTTAACGGCTGCTCTGTGCAAGGTTCACATGGATGAGATCACACGCCCTATAGAATTTGTCTCCTGCTTTTATTGTTCAGTTTCATAACTGTTTTATGTCATTTAACTTTTCTGTAAACATTTTTGCCAGTAAGTGTCACTGATGCCAGATGAACTCTAGAGATGAATCACACCAAATAGAAAAAGCTGTGGAGTAAATGACTAAAGAGTGAGAGGAAAGACAAAATAATCTCACACAGGACTGAGTTTTCAAAATTATGTTGCTTCTCATACTACATAAATATACAACTAGTTAGCATTAAGGTTTCCTTAAAATTCTTGAACTTTCTTGGCATTATGGGAAATGAAAATGTATTTTTTTCCAATGAAAAATCATTCATGAATTAGCATCCCAAGGATTACCCTTGGGACTATAATCAGGTAAAATTAAATTTCAAGATTCCAGGGATTTGAATGAATTTTCTCAAACACAAATGGTGGGGATATATGAAATTCATTTTTTCTAGAGGACAACATTGTAGCACTTAGTAAAAGCCTTATAAATGTCCCTGTGTTGTGACTTGATAATTCTATTTTTAAGAATTTATCCTAAAGAAATAAATGATAATTATTCATTAGTTATACTACTGAAATATTAGAAATAACTCAGACATCGGTCTTTAAAGACTCATTAACTATATTATGGTTTCCTCATAGAGAATTTGGCCATTTAAAATGATGATGTACATTTACAGAATGTACAGGTATGCGTGGCTTATTATTAAGGAACCAGGCACCACATTACTTGATGTGGGGGGTGTAATCCCATTACAGTAAGTGACTCACATACTCAGATATGTACACTAAAGGGTAGCAACACAGAGGGGTCTCTGCCAACATAGGCCGGCCACTTCCTGCAGACTGTGGGAGTCAGTAGGGATGCCCTTTTCTCTCCTGTATTTTCTACTCTCTCTACCCTGAATGTGAATCATGGACTGTCATCAGGATAAAGAGATGCTGACTTTAAAATCGTTGACATGTGCTCAAGTCTGCAGCACCCAGCCTGCTCTACCCTCCTCGGGGGCGCAGGCTACAGTCCCAGCCAAGGACATGCTCTATGTAAATACGTGTGAGAGAGATGGCTGTTCTTCACCACCACCTTCCAGGGGACTCTCCTCCTTGCTTGGAGAACCTGTCATCCTAGAGCTGGTCTACTCGGCACCGATGTCTCATCATCGCCTATCTCAAAGAAGGAATTAAAAGAGGAACACTGTCTTTTGGCAGTTGTGTTTAAGATTAAGGAGACAGAGAAAATTCTGGGCAAGGTGCTAAAATCACTAAGTCACTAGAAAGTAAATTAGTATAGATAAAAACAATTGGGAATTTTTTAATTTGGAGGAGGTTGGTGCAAGGCTCCTGTAGCTGGGTTGACCAGATGGCCCTCCCTCTAACTGAGCGGTGGGGCTGCCTGCCTGAGTTTTCAGGGCTCTGAAGTGTGAAGCCAGCATTCTGGCCCAGGTGCATCCAGGTGAGGGTTTCGTGTGCCTCCCGGACTCTGGGTGAGGGGCCGACTATATCTAAAGCTCACGTTAAAATAAGTTGCCAGTCATAAGGGGGCGGGGGTAGAGACACCAGTAAAAGGGAAAGAGTAACAGACACACACGTGTCCTTGACCTGGGTCAAGGAGATTTGCCTTTAGGTGACCCGAGCAAGACTCGATGTCTGTGGAGTCCGGAAATGCCACTGAAGGGGCACTTGTCCTCCCCAGGGTCCCGAGAGCCTGTAATCCCAACTCACTGCCACAGAGAACCACGATCCTTACTCCCCACAGAAGCAAAAAATGTGTCCCACGCTGTACGTTATGGATTACAGCCTCCTTCTGCAAAGGTCTGACGTTAGCCTTGGTTAGAAATAAATCTGAGGCCCATTTAAGAACATAATTATACAGACAATCAATGTATGGATGTGTTGATTAAAACCCTTGCTAACTTCTACATGAAATAATTCTTACACCAGCAAGAGAGACTGAACTAATTGTTAGTTCTTGGAAAAACTAACAAGATACTACTTATTTCTGAATTAGCAGCCGAAAGACCTGTAATTATTATTACCTTTGAGTATGAAAATAAACTTTAAAAAATACAGTATAAGTACAGTCTATGGATGATCATCTATGTTGATCCTAAATACCATGTTTTTTTCTAAACATGGGGAACCTGTTATTTGTCTGTCTTGGTCAAGAATATATCCTTATTGCTTAGCACAGTGCCAGACATACAGCAGATACTTAATAGGTGGGGTATTTTTGTTTTTGTTTTTGTGTTTTAAAAAAAGACAAAGTATTTAATACCAAAGCTTCCTAGCTAATACTATGATACTGGTTAACGATGATGTCAGCCAGCTTCCAGATATGCAGTGCATACATACTTTTGGTATATGAACAGATATTAATGTATGTCACATCAAAGAAAACAAGCACCGGCATGCATTCAACAAGTGTATACTGATTGCTGACTACGCGCAGGGCATTGTGATAAGCATTAGGAATTCAATGGTAAGCCAGACGCAGACCCTGTCCCCATGTAGCTTACAACCCCAGGGTGGGGGAAATGACGCTTGAACAGTAAATGAGGTTGGCAGAGGCCAGATCATGGAAGGCCACCTGGAAGAGGTGTGTTTTACTCTGACTGTGATGTAAAGCCACTGATGAATTTGAAGCAAAGCGGTGACATTGTCTAAAATACTGACTGACCAGGCAGCCGCATGGAGGGGAATATACCGGAAGAGGTACGAAGTGATGGTGGATAAGACCGGGACAGCAGGTAGATGGCTCATTTGGGAAATGCCCAAACAGTCCAGGAAAATGACACGGCTGGTATGACTTGGCATGACTCGGCAGCAACACAGGCAGAGGGTGCTGGCCTCCTCTGTGGTGAGTCTAGTGAGGTCGGATCACAGACAGCCAGGCCTAGAAACTTCCACAGGCCTCTATATAACACCTCCTCAGCCAGGCTGTGTCTCAGCATGCTGGAGATGAGATGGTCTCACCAAAGGTCCTGCCCAGTCTTCCTTCCACAGATGCCATGGCCCTGGAAGTACTAGTGAGTCCCATGCCACAGAGCTGTCCTGGAGTGAGTGATCACAGGGACGGGGCTGTCCTGGAGTGCACCATCACAGGGCCATGGGCTGTCCTGGAATGTGCCATCACAGGGCCTCTGCCAGCCTGCTGTACTCCTCTTGCAGCTGATCACAGACACAGACGCTCCCTGCAAGTTGGTCCACGGCCTTTCAAAGTCGAAGCCAAGCCCAGCTCTGCCACCCTAGCTTGAGCTGCAGCCCACTGATCCTGGCAGGCATCAGGCTGCAAGTCTCTTTCTGCAGGAAGCGATGTATTGTCATTAATGCCAGGCTCTGTGATTCCCGTCTCCACTGCAGGCAGAGATGTCATATCTTTCATTTCTGAAGCAGAGTTTCATGACAGCTTAGAGGCTGTGACCTGACTGTACAACTTCCAGAATCTCAAAAAAGAATTTGGTGGAGTAGCCAGCGAGAGGAAGATTTTAATTTTTTTAGAGGAGACAGAAAAAAAGTGTAAAGGTTTGGGAATAAAACTTAAATATGTCCCTGGCCTTTGTGGGAGTTGACCTAACCCACCTCTTTCCTCCAGACTTGCTTCCCTTGACCCCGGGCTCTGGCCATGCAGGGCCATTGAATGTTCCAGGGGCGGGGTCTTTTCCCTGGATGTGGTCAGGATCTGGTGACAGTCACAGAGGGGGCAGATCCCACTGGCAGACAGTGTGGGCAGGTGAGGGTGAACAGAATGGAATCCTCAGGTATGTGACTATAGCTGTCATAGGTCATGCTAAAGGCAACTAGGGTGCCGCTTGCAGGTGGGACTGACTTGGCCATCCCAGCGCCGGATCCTGCTAGGTGCTTTGCACGTCCACACAAGCCAGGAGGGGGCTGCTGTGGCTGTCCCCATTTACCACACGTGGACACTGATGCCCAGGGAAGTGGTGACTGGCTTGACTCCAGTCCACGAGTGAGCTCTGAACAGCTCCAAGTTGCGAACTTGATGTCCATGCCGATGCCTTTCTCCTCCCTTACCCTTGGCTGGTTCTGAGGGTAAAGGGAGAATGAGATACTTGCCAAGATGGAGACTAAGAAAGAGGCAAGGGAGAGTGAGTTCATGGCATTTGCTCCACCACAGCTGGGCCTGGTGGCCACAACCCTGCCTCCTAGGGTAGATGGGGACTCAGGCTCAGCAGTGTGGGCCCTGCATGAAGCAGTGAACACAGAATCAGAACCTGGCTCCGTCAGTCCGAGGCCCGTGCACCCCATCCACGCCATGCTGCCAGTCCTCAGGGACTGAGTGGGAAACCATGTGTGCATGGGGCACAAGTCCTCTTGCATAATGCAGGCGTACCGAATTACCTGCTTGGGTAATTAGCAGCCGTGGGCAGCTCTCAAAGTCTGGTTGACCCTCTCCCGACTCACAGTGGTGCCCTGCATGGACTGTGGGCTCCTTCCTGGAAGCTCCCGCCCCTCCCTGGCTCCCACTTCCACCCTCTGTGGGAAAGACTCAGGTAATGAGTCATACCAGTCGTGTCATGCACTTGGGAGGGCATCGTCCTCCCTTCTGTGATCTGCGAGGCTCAGTTAATGGAGGTGTGAGTGTAACCCGCACCTGTGCTCATCTGAGGATGGACAGATGCAAGGAGAGTCCCCGCCGGCTGGGGCCCACATCACCTGCTGCAAGTGTCCTCCTAATTAGGAAGCACCCTCCTTAATTCCTGGTACCCAGCAGTCAGGGGTCCTGCTGGTCAACCTGTGTCCATCGCCCACTCATGCTCGGCAAGTTGCTTGGGGCAGCAGCTGTGGCCAGGAGCACTAATGAAGGGGGTGACAAGTGTGGCTGTGATAATGACAGGCTGTCCTGGTGCAGCGCTTCAGATAATGGCCTCTGTTTAACAGTCCCTGGGGACTGTTCTCCTGTGGGTTCTGGTCACATCACCATGAGATCCGAAAAAACACCTCTCCAGGAACAGCAGACAGGTCAGGACCTGGAGCCAGCTCCCCACAGGGCACCTGGAGCGAAAATCCCACGAACACAGAACACCAGTCTCTAGTCCTCTCCACCTCTGGAAAGCCAGCCCCTGTCTCCCAGACCAGGATCAGCTTCAGGGAAGGATGTTCCCCTGTTGGGGCCCCTGGACATCCCCTGAGGACAAACAGTATGTGTGTGTGTGTACGCACATGTGTGTGTATGCACGTGTGACACGTGTGCACCCATGTTCCTTCTGTTGGGTGCTTTGAGACCTAGAGCACATGTTTCTGGTACTTTACAGCTTCCTTTTCCTTTTGCAAATTGTCCCTTTGGCTTCTTACAATTTTAGATGAATCAAGTTGGTGGAGCCTGGCTCTGCCACCTGGGCAGATTCGGAGTGGTGGGTTCTTGCTGGAGCAGGGCTGGGTAAGGTGAGCATGAGGGGCACCTCCAAGTAGGTGGTGTCTATGGGGGATTCTGGTGGCCCAGGGTCCAGACACCAGGCATCAGACCCTCTCACAGCTGCACCAGCTGAGCTGATTAAGGTCACTTGCAGGGGAGGCATGTGCCTAGGGACACGTGTCTATGCCGTGCTGGCCAGGGAGGCCTGCCCTCCCCTAGACATCGGGTGGACAATGAGGACACTCTCCCTCCAGCTCCTCCATGCCCAGTTCTGCATTATTGTAAAGAACAAGAAGCTGCAAAGGGAACTCCCAGGGCCCACGCAGGAGCCCACACAGCCAGAGTCCTCGCCTTTCAGAGGTCTTGCGTGGGAGACAATTTCTAATCACACCTGCAGGCTCGAGCCAACAGGAGAGCTCAGTATTCCAGCACTTTGGAATCATAATGTTCTGGCAAAACGTGTAAGGCCGACTTAGCTCTAGTGCTCTGTAAAAAACTTCCCTTGGTTACTGAATTTATAGCCCTTCATGGAGGTGGGGCTCCAGAATGCCTGGTGCTGTTGGCCTCAGTGGGTCGAAGACTGGCGTGCCCAGGACATGGGACACGGTGAACTGTGGAGACACTGAGGCCTGAGCCGTGTCAGCACGTGGAAGGGGCGAGGGTGTCTGGGGAGGCCCCACTCCCTCTCCAGCCATTTGGTGACCTCGCATGGCTGTTCTTGCTGGAGCTCACCTCCTCCAAGCGGCTGCCCTTCCTTCGAAGTCCTCACCATCCCACACGGGGGCTCAGTAGCTCCGTCAACACAAGTGTCTGAGGCTCATCATTGGGGCAGCAAGGGGAGACGGGGGCAGAATGACAGAGTCGTTGAAGGGACGGGGATCGCAGAATGTGACTTTGACTGTCTGCTCCCACCTTCAAGGGCTCTGTGCAACTGTCTGCATACCTGAGAGGCGGTGCCAGCTGCATCCACTCTCAGGCATGCTCTAATGATTAAATATGCGTCTGTGACATGGATTCCCTCTTTTTAAAAAATAACAGGGTCTTGCTAAGTTGCCCAGGCTGGTCTTGAATTCCTGGTCTCAAGTGATCCTTCTGCCTTGTCCTCCCAAAGTGTTGGAATTATAGGTGTGAGCCACCACACCTGGCCAGGAACCCCTTCTTTGCCCACCCATCAGTCAGGCTCTTCTGAGTCCTCTTGTAGGTGGGGTCCCAACCTTGGCCTGTCTTTGACCTTCCAAGCCCAGTTTTAGCAAAGAATCCTGTGAGCTTGTTTATTGACAACCTCCCTCCCCAACCCTGCCCCTCATTCCCCACCCTGGAGACCTAACTCCCTGGCTTGGCTTGTTTAGCAAGATTCTTGACCCTTGTTGTCCACTCCAGTTCCTCCCTAAGTTTCCATCATTGACCCCACGCTGCTCATGGACTGCAAGTCCTCAGCCACCTTTGCTGTATTCACAGTTGAGCTCCACCAACCCCTACGACAAGATTCTCCCAGAAAGTCCCCCTTGCCATCTTGAGCTGGTGTCAGAATCATTGGTCTTTTCTGGAGCAAGGTTGTAGGGACTCTGTATATTGGAATGTCATAACGCCAATGAACAAAATGTGATGATGGAGACTCAGACAGATTAGGGGAAGGGCAGGTCCTGAGGCAAAAAGCACAGAACAAAGACTGCACTGGTGTGTGCCACATCGAAGACAAAGAGCTTCGGGCCAGCATGAAGGCTCTTGCCTATCATCCCAGCACTTGAGAGGCCAAGGCAGGAGGATCACTTGAGGCCAGGAGTTCAAGACCAGCCTGGGCAACATAGTGAGACCTCGTCTCAAAAAAAAAAAAAAAAAAAAAGAAAGGGCTAGAGCCATCACTACTACCACCAACGGCCATAGCAAACAGGTTCTGAGCTGGGGAGTACCAAGGTGTTCGGAGGCAGCCTGATCTGATTTATACTAAATATCGCATTCTTCAACATGCATGTGACATGGGTGAAGAAGAGATGGGGTGAATGCCTCTTAGTTCCCTGACACACTCAAAGCCTTATTACATAATGTTTCCCTCAGTATAGTGGACAGAATGATGGCCCCCTCAAATGGCCACGGCCCAGTCCCCTGTGAATACGTGACCTTATGTGGTGTTGTGGCTTGAATGAGCATCCCCTCTGAAACTCATGTTGAAACTTATCCTCCAGTGTGACAGCATTGAGAGGTGGAGCCTTTAAGAGGTAATTGAGTCACAAGGGCAGAGCCATTCATGGACTACTGGGTGGACGGGCCATGGGTGGGTTAGTTATCTGAGAGTGGGCTTGCTATAAAGCCAGGCTGGCTCTCTGTGAGCCCCTCTCATCTGGCAATGCCTCCAGCCATGTTATGACACAGCATGGGGCCCACTCCAGAAGCTGGCCAGGGGCATCTGCCTGAGCTTGGACTTTGTAGCCTCCAGAACAACATGGAAAAAAATTCCTTTTCTTAATTAATCACCAGGGTTTAGGTATTTGGTGATAGTAATTGAAAATGAACTGAAACACAAGGCAAAGGGACCTCATAGATGTGACTGAGGATCTTGAGATGAGGAAATTGTCTGGGCTATCCAAGCAGGTCCTAAAATCATTGCAAGGATCTTGCAAGGGAAAGAGGGTGGCATAAGAGCCAGAGCAGGAGACATGGGGTTGGAGGCAGAGGTGTGAATGATACAATTGCTGGCTCTGAAGACAGAGGGAGATGCCACAAGTCATGGAATGTGAATGACTCTAGGGCTGAAAGGGCAGGAAACATGTTCTCTGTAGGAGTCTCAGGTGGGAACCAGCCTGAAAACATCCTGAGCACAGCCCAGGAGGACTTCACACCTGCAGAGCTCTGGGATAACACGTCCATGTGGTTTAAGCCACGAAGTTGACAGTGTTTGGCAGATATGGCAAACCAAATCAGAAGGGCTCTTGTTTCTCCCTTCACTGGGGGGTTCTTAGGACCACGCAGTCTGGCTCTTCCTCGCTCCAAGCAGCTCCCAGCTCTCACAGCACTCTGAGTTAGCTCAGGTTCTCTCTGTGATACCCGCTGGCCAAGGCTTCCTCTGTCTGTACCTCCCACCACCCTCAGCAACTCCCCCAGAACCTTTTACTCTGTCTACATGGCCTGCCCAGCCCAGGAGGGGCTTCTCCCACAGTGTGACCTCTCTGCTGCTGGCCATCCCCATCCCAGACCCAGGCCCACCCAGGACTTTTGCGGCCCCGAGGCACTTTTGCCCTTGTGGCTCCTTCTTCTAGAAAAACAAAACCTCAAGAATTACATTTCATGATGATGTTGGTAAAAGATGAAAACAATCTAAGGTAGATTATATTTATTTTTACTTTCTGATTTTAAAAGAAAAGAAATGCTTCAGCAGCCACTAAATGTCACGTGGCCCTGGGCACCACGGTGCCTGGTGGGTCAGATGGCCCCTTTGGACCCTGAAGCCTGCAGGTGCAGAGGAGTCAGGGCCCTCCTGGTACCTGCCAGGTGGATCCCCACATCTGTTGACTTGATGGTGCCAAGCTCTAGGACACATTCCGAGAGAAGCTCTAGGATACGTTCCGAGAGGAATGACTCAGGTGGTCAGGTCTGATGCTTCCTCCTGGGCTTTAGGGGAGCAGGGGTGGAGGGGAGAAGGCTCTGTGTGCGGGAGCAATGGTGGGAAGGACCCATGAGGCTGGTGGTTGAGGGTTAGGAGTATGGTCACTGGGATGTTGGGGCGGCTGGGGGCTGGGACGGGGGGAGTTGGAGTGTGAAGGGAGACGGGGTGGGGAGCTAGAGGGATGGTGGGGTATGGGAAGCTGAAGGGGTAGGGAGAGCTTGAGCAGACTGAGGGGAGCTGGAAGGAGGTGAGGAGCCTGAGGAGTTGGAGGGTTTGGGGAAGTGAGGGGAGCTGAGGGTGGGGGGAGCTGAAGGAGTGGGGAGTATATAGAGCTGGAGGGGTGAGGGAACTTGGGGAGGTGGGGAGAGCTGGAAGGAGGTGAGGAGCTGGAGGAGCTGGAGGGGCTGGGGAGCCTGGAGGGAGTTGGGGGAGCCGGGGGTGGGAGGAGCTGAAGGGGGCACAGGGAGCTGCAGGGGTTGGGGGAACTTGGAGGTGGAAGGAATTGGGGAACTGGGGGATTGGGAAGCTGCAGGGGTGCGGGGAGCTTGGGGAAGTTGGGGGAGTTGGAAGGAGGTGGGGAACTGGCTATGGGGGAGCTGAGGGAGTGGGAGTATAGGGAGCTAAAGGGGTGGGGGGTTTAGGGAAGGGAGGGGGGAGCATGGGAGAAGTGAGAGGAGCTTGGGGTGTGGGCAGCTTGAAGGGTAACAGAGCTGGGTCCATCCTGCTGAGCTCACTCAGACCCTCTGTGCTGCTGGATAGAACGGCCCGGTCCTCCAGAAGCTTCTGAACAGACCTCCATCATGAAACGGGAAAAAGTCTGAAAATTCCCCCCAGCCCCCGGTGGAAGCTCCAGGGGAATCTTCCTTGCACCATCCCCCTTGTCAAGCAGCCTCCTCCTCCTCAGGGTCCCCTGTGATCCTGCAGCACTTTGGCCCCACCCAGGGCCTCCAGCATAGAGAAGAGCACCAGGCAGGAGACAGCACGGAGTTGCATATCCTGGGGAAATCCTGGGCCTGGGGTCCCCACCTGCACAGCAGGTATGGGCTCACCCTCCGTGTCTGCTCACCTCCCCATCCCAGAGCTGGAACTTGCAGTGCTGAGGAGTTAGTAGTAGAAACGGAACCAAGAATCACCCAAGACAGACCAACAGCACAGCTCGACTCCTGCAACTCTTCAAACATTAATCAGTGTCTCATGTTTAATTAATCCTTGCTGAGTTTGCTGGGTGATGAAAGCGGAACTTTCCATCAGTAGGAAAAGCACGTATGGATCAAGGCTGTTCTATAAGTTCTCCACCCTCAAATTCCTAACAACCCTTAAAGACCCATCCCCAGCCATCTCCTCCGAAAGCCTCTCACTTCCCTTAGATGTGACCTGGACTAAAATCTGATTTGTGGTCCCGAGTATCATGGTGGGGCTGGGGTTCTCCCTGGATGTTACACAGGCTCCCACACTTGTCTAAACTCTACTAAAATTGCTATGCATAGAAGCAGCCCCACATGGGCCCTGGCAACAGAGGGCTAGGTAGTTGGTCTACACTCGGGAGATAATCTGTCTACGTGCACACTTGTCTTCTGAGTCCTGTCTGCATATGGCTGGTGTATGCTGACATTCATCCCTGCAGCCAGGGTCCCCATCTAACCTTGATGGACATGGGGCCCCTGGGTTGGTAGTGAGCCTGGTCACGGAGACAGGTATGGAATCACTGCTGTGTCCTTTCTGTGAGCTTGGCTGTGGAGGTGTGCATGAAATCACCACCATGTCCTCTCTGTGGGTGCAGTGAGTCTGTCCACAGAGGTGGGTATGGAGTCACTGCTGTGTCCTCTTTGTGAATGCAGTGAGCCTGGCCATGGAGGCAGGCATGGAGTCATTGCATGTCCTCTCTGTCAGTGCAGTGAGCCTGGCTAAAGAGGTGGGCAGGGAGTCATCACTGTGTCCTCTCTGTGAGCACAGTGAACCTGGCCACGGAGGTGTGCGTGGAGTCTCTGCCATGTCCTCTCTGTGAATGCAGTAAGTCTGGCCACAGAGGCAGGCATGAAGGTACCACCATGTCCTCTCTGTGAGTGCAATGAGCCTGGTCACAGAGGTGGGCATAGACTCACCACTGTGTCCTCTCTATGAGCTGACCTTCAGTCTCTCCACATGACAAGACCTGGATAGCACTGCTCAGAATGTCACAAAGTCCAGGAGAAGTCAATGATTTTAAGCATGTGCCTCCTTCCAGCTTATGCAAGATCTTGCTGTTTTCTCTGGGATTTTATATCAAAATCTCCCACAAAACATCAGAAGCCGTGGAACTTCAGGGGAAGCCAGATCTATGACTTTCTCTTTGCCATCAGCTCTCCCAAGTCAACTATCCACTAAGACAAAACAACAAAACCTCCTACAGGAAAGTAATTACTTCAAGACAGAACAGAAAGCGATGGTGACAAAGCAGAGCCACGCGTGGGCTCAGTGTCCGACACCACCGTGCCGAGATGGCAGGGACGGGCATTGTCATTGCCCGAGAACCACATCATTTGCTGCTCACATGGTATTCTCAATATAAAAAGGACATAAAATAATTGGCCGGCTGACCTAGAGCCCACCAGAAATCAGGATGCTGTTCACAGATCTGAGAATTCCCACAAAGCCCATACCTTCAGCTCTGCACCGAGAATATAAACAGCCAGGGGATGAAGGCTAGGGAAACGGTCTCGCTCTCTGTAAAACTTGGTGGTGCCACGGTCCATGGGCAGATGAATGTTCCGGCAATTTATCCTCTCCTCCTACCCCTTGTGCTGGATGCAGTTTTCATCAAGATGACCTATGACTCAAGGCCTTCATCATGTCTGGGAAGAGGTCATGTGTATACAGTAATGTCGTCAATGGTTTTATTTCAGGCTGGAAACTGTAAGCTTTGAACAGCTAGTGAACACACACATGGAATGATGGAGAGGCCACCCAGCACAGTCAAAGCAAGACATCGATGAATTCAGTCTCTCTCTCTCTCTCTCTCTCTCTCTCTCTCTTTCTCTCTCTTTTGAGTCTGTCACTCAGGCTGGAGTGCGGTGGCATGACCATGGTTACCGCAGTCTGGCTAATTTAAAAAATTTTTTTTAGAGACAAGGTCCTACCATGTTGCCCAGCCTGGTCTCAAACTCCTGGACTCAGGCAACCCTCTCACTTCAGCCTCCCAAAGTGCTGGGATTACAGGCATGAGCCACCATGCCTGGCCTAATTCAGTGGCTCTTGTCACACTGAATTCCTTGCAGGCAGAGGGAGGCGGTGTCCACCATCAATTACCAGTCTCCCCTCCAGAAGAGGACCATTGTAGAGAATGCTTGGGAAGGCCTGGTAGGGAGGGTGGGCACGTAACAGACAGACTGTAATATGCCAATGACCACAATGAAGTAGGGTCAGGGCCCATGTGTGAATTCGTGTGCCTCCAGCATTTCCAACTAACCGCCTTGCAGGAACTTCAGAATAGTCGCTGGATCCTGTGGAATGCCACCTGTCCTGCACAGAGGGGTGTTCCCGGTGGATGCTGCTGTTTTCTTTCTCACCTTCAGCACTCATGTATCCATTCGTTCATCCTATCAGTAATCATGGCCAGGTGCGATGGCTCACACCTATAATTTCAGCATTTTGGGAGACTGAGATGGGAGGATCACTTGAGGCCAGGAGTTTGAGACTGGCCTAGGCAACACAGTGAAACCTCATCTCTAAAAAATTTAAAAATTAGCTAGGTTGAGGTGTAGTCCCAGCTACTTGGGATGCTGAGGTGGAAGGATCACCTGAGCTCAGGAGGTTGAGGCTGCTGTGAGTCGTAATTGTTGTGATCTTGTCACTGCACTCTAGCCTGGGTGACAAAGTGAGACCCCTGACTCAAAATCCCACCTCCCCCCCAAAAAAACTCCCCCAAATTTATGGCTAGGCATGGTGGCAACATAATGAGATCCTGTCTCTACTAAAAAAATTAGCTTGGCGTGGTGACAGGCACCTGCAGTCTCAGCTACTTGGAAGGCTGAGATGGAAGGATTCCTTGAGCCCAGTAGTTCAAGGCTGCCATGAGCTATGATTATACCACTATAATCCAGCCTGGGCAACAGAGTGAGACCCTGTCTCTAAAAATAATCATGACAGTGACTGATACTTGATGAACATCATCGGGTGACACTGATTGCTCTCCATATGGCATCTTTGAAATCAGCCCCACGAGAATGCCATGGGTGCTCGCTGGCATCCCTGGGTACCTGGGACCTGAATTAGCTTCAACCCCTGTTACACTCTGTGTGAGTCCAAAGTCCCACTAAGATCCCAGGGAGCTTCTAGAGAGCACCAGTCTTCAGGGTCACCTCTGCCCAGAGCACCTCTGCCCCACGTTGCATCTGCCTACACGTCAGAGAGAAACCAGAAACCAGCCCATCCTTGATGGATTTAGCCCAAGTGTGGGCAGAGGAAGAGGTCGGGGAAAGTTTGCCTGCACACCACACCTCAGACTGAGCACAGACATCCTGACACCATACCAGGTTCTTCTGCCAATGCTGGGAATCACCAGGGACTGCCTCCCCGCACTGGTCTCCAGGCAGTCCCACGCCATGGTTGCCCCGGTTCTCCTCCACCAAGCCTGCTTCCCTCCCACGTGCTGCCCCACCAGAGTTTAAGACGCTTCCTGCTCATTCTAGCAGACCTCAGCAGTTCTCTGCTGCTTCTAGCACCAGACCACTTGACCAGTCTTTCAGGATGCTCTACAGATCACAAGGACTTTCTTCTTGCCAGGACACATTCTCCCTAGAAAATCTCATGTCCCCTCGATTCATTCATGCAGCAATCATTTCCAGAGTGAGGTGAGTATTTATTACTCCTGGGTGCCATGAGATCAGGAAGGGGCAGGGAGTTGAGGCAGGAGGTTCACAGACCAGACCCTTACATGTGGACCGGCGCTCAGTGATTCTGGCCCCTCCCATGCATCTATGGGGAATGCTGTTCTTTCCTTCATGTCTTTGGCTGTCCTGCAACTTCCTAACTAGCCTCATGCCTCTGACCTCACCCTCCCACCTTTTTATATCCATCTACCCATTTATCCTCCTACCAATCCATTCCTTCTTCCATTCATTCATTTATCCTTCCATCTACCTATCAACCATCCACCCATTCATTCATTCATTTATTCCCCATCCAGTCACCCATCGACTCATCCATTAATCCATCCATCCATCATCCATCCACCCGTCCATCCTTCTACCATCTATTCATCCAGCATACATCTACTCACTCACCCATTCGTCCACCCACCCACCATCCATCCATCATCTACTTATCCATCCACTTATCCGTCTATCCATCCACCCATTCATCCACCATTCATCCATCATCCATCCACCCAACCAGTCATCTATTCATCATTCATCATTCATCAGCCATCCATCCATCCACCATCCATCCATCCATCCATCCAAGCATCCATCATTCATCATCCATCTATCCACCATCCATCCATCCTCTACCCACCCATCCACTCATTCATCTATCCATCCATCATTCATTCACCTATCATCCATCATTTATCATCCATCCATCCATCCATCTGGTCATCCATCCATCCATCCATCTATCCATCCGTCATTAATCATCCATCCATCCATCCACCCACCTATTCACCCATCCATTATCCATCCACCTATCCATTTATCTTCCATCCACCCACCATCCATCCATCATCTATCCACTCACCTATCCACCATCCACCACCCGCCATCCATCCACCCATCATCCATCCATTTACCATCCATCCACCCAACCACCCATCATTCATCATCCACCTCTATGTCCACTGCCTCTCCTCACTAGACCATGAGCTCCATGAAAGCAGGACCTTGTCTGAGTGGCCACCATGGTATCTGCAGCACTCAGTCATAACCTGGCCTGGGGCCAGAACCCAAACACTTGCTCTAAGAGAAGATCTGGTGAGAAATCTCCCAATTTTCCTTCTCACCACTCTAACGTTTCATACCTTCCATTCCTTTGCACCCTCACCCACCTTTCCTGGTCTCATGCTTCGGGGTAGAGCTGCCTCCCTCTTCATGAGGCTCTGGGTCTGCCGGTCCGCTTGGCCCTTTCATTCCCCTCTGGTTCAGTTGTCCCTTTGCCAACTCCAGCTCTCCCCCCAGGAATGCCTCCAACCCAGCCTGACCTGAGACACACCCTCCAATTGCGAGACACTATCCACTCTGCTCCCCTCTCTTCATACGCCCTCCACGTCCATGCTTGCTGATCCTGCCCACTTCCTCCCAGGTCTGCAGCCCCTTGCTCATGAACCCCCCCACCCTCCGCCAAGGCCCTCAGTTCCTCCTCTGGAGCTCACTGGTGGGCACCGCTCACCTGCCAAGAAGCCTTTCCTCCCTCCCTCTTCCTTCCCCTTTACCTCTCCAGGGCCAGTTCCCTCCCAGATCTCTCTTGCCATGGGGCCTGTGACCCTCCTGACCCCGCGTCTCCTTGTGGTTCCTTCTGTACCCTTTGAAGGCTTCTTGTCTTCTTCAAGCTACTTGGATCCAGACATTCCAAAGCTGCACTTGACCCCTAGCTGTGACACCACACATTTTTGTTTATGTCACACAATCAGCATTACATTTTCGGTGGCACAAGAAAGTGACCCAAACCATGCCAAACAGCCCCATGCTACCTTCAGACCAGTCACTGGCCAGCACAGAGCAGCACTGAGGACCTGTAGACACCTCTGCCACCACACCTGTCCCTGCTGGTGCCCACACCTACCCATACCTGCTTGCAGACAGTGTCATCTTGTCGACTTGTTCCCAGCCCTTGGCACTCACTGGTTTCCTCCAGTTCCCCTTCCTCGCCACCATGCCTTTGGAGCTAATGCCTCCCAGTGTGTGGTCAGCGTGAGGCCAGTCAGTTGGCCTGCACAGACTATGTGTTAACAAGAAATGACCTCTGTTGGGTGAAGCTGCTGAGATGGAGGGACTATCCACCATTCCTGCCCTCACAAACTCACCTGGCATGCATGGACCCGGGGGTTCTGACCTGTGAAGCCTTTGCTGTCTGCTGTCTTCAGGCTCCTTTTGGGCTCTCCTCATCCTCTGCTTGGGGTCCCCCCGAGAAGCCCCTGGAGGAGGACCCATCTGACCAGTGACTCTCAATTGCATCTGTTTATCTTCCTCACAGCACCCCTTGTGGTCTGAACCAAGTTCACAGCCCAGCACTGGTCTCCCCAGCATGTGAGCCCAGGAGGGCAGGAAGCCTGTCCGCTGACTCTACTCCATGCATGGGACCTGTGCGTGCCCCCATACCACAGTTTCCACATGTTCCAGGGTGCAGGAGGCATGCTGGATGAACAAACGCATTCTTGCCCCTATTCCAACAACAAGCTGATTTTCTGCTCTGCCCCTGTCCCCTGTCCTAGCACCATCACACCGCCTGTCCTTGGGCCTGGGCACCAGCAATCCACCCTCTCCCTGTTGAACCTACTCTTCATCCCATTGGTGCCCCAGTGCTCTCCCTCCCTGCCCTTGCTGCCACTGTTTCAGCTCAGAAGTTCCAGGGCTCTCTCCTGATGGCAGCAGCCCCCTCCCAGGGGATTGAGAGCCCCCTCCACAGCCTGTTGGATCCAGAGTCCAAGTAGCTCCACAGCCTGTGGGACTCTGACTTGAGACGGGGCCATGGGTAGCTTCACACCAGGGTCATGCCTGAGCTGGGGCACTGCCGACACCCAGGGCTCCACCTGACACGTTCCACACACACATGGTGACATGGTGTTCTGGGTAGAGGTCTGTGCATGTCGTCTGTATCTTAGGCAACCTAGAAGCCCACAGTTGAAGTCCATGGCTGTAAGAAAAAAGCTCTGAGTCCCACAGAGTGGTCTTGGAGGCCACTAGCTCCAGCTAGACACACCCTAGCTCCAGCTGCAGCAGCCCTGGATGCCTGGGTCCACACCCACTTGTCACCGTCCAGCCAGGTCCTGCCCCTTCTCCTGCACCATCCAAGAAACCAGACACCCCATACCACCAGCAGGGATGTAGCTTCCTGTTCAGGAAGCTTCTGGAAGTTGTTGTGGCACACAGGCTGAGGTCAGGCCTCTGTGTGCCAACTTTGAGAGTGGAGCTCTTTGGGAAAGTATTCGACTATGAGTCTGGAAGCCTGTGCCTAGATATTAGCTCATCAAACAACCATGCATGCAGATCGGGAAGGGAGGAGAAACAAGACGAGGTGCTCCTGCCCTTGGGAGGAGGCAGGAAAGGAAGGCTGGCCCTGGAGGATGGAGGCCAGGGCTGCAGATGGAAACCTTCCAGAACTCTCTTCATAAAGTCAGCCCAGCGAGTGGACACCTCCATCCCCTCAGTGACTGGTGTCCATGAACCAGCCTGGTCCATAGCACCGATATTGCCCTGACCACCCGGGGACTGGCTGCGACTCCATCGGTGGTCAGGGCAGCTCGGGCACACTCAACTCCACGGTGTGAGAAGTGTCCAGGCCTGGAAGGAGATGGGGGCAGAGGGAGAGCTGGAGCAATGGGGACTGACACCTCCGTCTTCCAGCCCAGGCCACAGCTAGCTGAGAGCTGTGTGGACAGGTGGCACAAAGGGCTCCCAGAGAGGGACAAAAGGAGGTGCCTGCTAGACTCTGAGCTGAGCAGAGGCCGGCAGGCCCTCGGACAGTCAGATGTTCTGAATAGATCAGCATGCCATTGTAGTTGGTAAATGATAGAACTAATTATTCGAGCACAGACTCTTGTTTAAAAACCACACGTGGCTTATCAATGGGACAAGAACCCGGCAGGTCTCTCTCTTACAAAGAAACTTCTTTTCTCGCTCTCATTTTTAATGATTTGAGCCAAACTCTCCTAGATGAAATGGGAAGGCACTTTCTGCCTTTTCACGAAGGTTCTGCTTCTCCGCGTTCATTTAGAGGCTCTGGGAGCCCTTTTTCTTAGACAATTCATGGTTTGAAGTTTAAAGAGAAGTGAACTGGCCCAGGGTAAGTTGCTTAAAGAATTCTGCAATAGCCTTATGCCGAGTGGCCAAAGGAGGGGCTGGGTGAGCTCTTTATGATGGAAATGAGATGAGAGGCCTACAGGCATAATGCGGAGGGGGAGGCACACCCCCACACAGGAACTGGAACCAGCATTCACCAGCAGCCACGGCCAATGGGTAGTGGCCATGACTTCCTTGCCCAGGAAGGATTTGGGTCTGCGGTCACAATGGCAGGGCATTCTGGGGCACAGGAGAAGGCACTCTGTGGCTCCCCGGCAGAACCTTGAAAACCCCCACTGCCTCCAAAGCACCTTCCAAAGACCCACTCCAGGCTGGAGTCCAGTCCCTTATCCAGAGGCCCGGTGGGGGGCCACAGCCGGGCAGACTTTTGGGCACAGTAGGGAGATGGGAGGGCCCAGGCCCTGGGGTGTACCCTCAGCCCTAGCCCTCAGGTGGAGGGGCTTCTGGGTGTGTGGGACGCTGGCGCCACTGGGGAATCCCCCTGATCCACCATGCCCAGTCCTGGGAGTGTCCAGCTGCCCCAGCCTTCCTTCAGGCCCTCTGGCCACCACTGCCACTGGCAATGCCCTATGACCATGCCCAGGGCCTGGCCTGGGAGCTACAGGCACACCTCTATCCCACCCCAAGGAGGACCCCAAGGTCCCAAGAAGAGTTGGCCAAGGTAGAGGCTGAAGTCAGGCCAGAGCCCACCCAAGGAAGGGCCACCTGTGCTTCCCTCCGGGACACTTCCTGGGGCCCAGCGCATGGTCCTGAAAAGCCCAGTCCCTCTTTACAACAGGGAGAGCAGATCTCAGCTACCATACCACCAGTGACCCCTGAGACTCCTTGGTTCCTGGAGGCCCAGCTTCAATGGTTAATGGGGCAGAAATCACACAGCCCTGGCCCCTATGGCAGAGAACCAGAAGGAGCGGGACAGTCCGTGTTCTCTGAGCCACAGGCCGTGTCTCCTTGGGTCCCTGTGCTGGGCTGTGAGGGTCTCCCTGGCTTTCACTCCCTGCCTCTGCTCATAGTGAGCAAGTCCCGCTCACCAAAGCAGGGAGACCACCCGTGGGAGAAGACGTGTTGGGTCAGCCCGCTGGGCCACAGGTGAAGGAGACGGGCACCACACGCTCTTCCTGGGGGCAGGAGCCGCAGGACAGCTCTGGGCAGGGACGTAGCGGCCCTTGCTGGCCTGGGGGTTACTGTCTTCTCCATGGCTCCCACCACCTCTGCTAAGGCTGGAGAAACCGTGACTGCTTTAAGTGATCATTATTAACAGGTTTCTCTGTAATTGGAAGATAAACCTTCCAAGTTCATAGCTGTCTCAAATTCACCTTTAACTTAAAAAGAAATATCAATAATTAAGGCCAGCCGCCCGCACCAGGCGACGGGTGTGGAGGGCAGATAACAGCCCACCATCCCTTTGATTATGGCTCATTTTTGCCTGGGGGAATTTTAATCCCTAGACCTTTGGAGTCCAAGCTCTTAATTATTTTTTTACTTCATCTCTGGCATCCATGAGTGCCCAGAGCATCTGTTTCCAGCTCCCCTTGGCTGGAGTCGGAGCCTTGGGCCAAAGACCTCCCCGTGGCCAGACCAGGGCAGTCACCGAAGCCACAGGGATCCTGGCCTGCATGGCCTGGCCTTCCTGGGGCCATGGTGAACCCACATCACAAGCCACGCCGAGCCTCCTCCAGCCCCCACTGCAGTCCATGGCGCGA
The DNA here is from genome assembly GCA_027257055.1 of Cephalopachus bancanus. Classification (NCBI taxonomy): domain Eukaryota; kingdom Metazoa; phylum Chordata; class Mammalia; order Primates; family Tarsiidae; genus Cephalopachus; species Cephalopachus bancanus. Next base: position 5,055,566 of record JAPVLO010000007.1, read on the forward strand.
ATGCCCATGGCTGCTGCTTCAGGGTCGGTAGCTGAGCCTGCACAGCCCAAGCTGCTGCCTGTGTAGATGAAGGCGGCTCCCGTAGAAGGAGCCCAGGCAGCCGGCAGGAGTCCTTGGCTGAGAGGCCCTCGCCAGCGCAAACTCATTAAGTATTTATCAAGCCTCACTGTATGTGTGGCGGAGAGGGTGGTGGAAAGATGAGAGTCTAGGAATAAGCACGCCGGGAGGGGAGGCCCCACATCCACGCCTCCTGCATCCCTGTCGGTGCTGTGATGTGGCAGGCATCCAGAGAGAGCCTAGGTTGCTGAGTGAGATGCTGCCCCACCAGGCCAGGGCTCTGCATTCCCAGCAGCTGTGTTCTCAGCTGCCAGCCTCAGGGTCACACCTCAGGGGATGGGTGAGAGCCTAGTGAGCACACTCAACAGACCCACTTAGTGGGCACACAAGGTCACCCCATGCATGGCTCCCTGGACGCATGCAGGCCACCCACCACACAGCTCCCTGGACACACAAGGCCACCCCCCTGTGTGGCTCCCTGAACACTTGGACATGGGGCTAGAGCCACCTGTCATGTAAATGGCTTTCTCCCATAGCAGGAGGAGTAGCTGGGCTCCTGGCTGGGCAGTGGCTCTGGCACATGCTCACAACCTTTAACGAGTGTGGGTGGAGAATGAGTTTGTGGAGTTGTAGGGAGTGAATGGTGAAGGGATGAATGAGCTGATAAGGCCAAGAACAGCGGAAACTGCCACGGACGGCAGCCCTGAAGAGTTGCTAGGGCAGAGAAGGCCAGCCTAACTACCCAGAGCCAAGGCCCTCCTTGTCCCCTGGGTGAGCCCATACAGGGGTCTCTTCCTAGCGAATCAGGAAGAGGATTCAGAAGCCCTGATTCTCAGAGGCTTTCAAAGACCCAGGAAAGACGGCTAGAACATTGAGCATGCTTTGCCATAGTCACTCATTCCCTAGCCTAAATTTAACTTTTCTGACCCTTTGAGTACAACTTTAACACGGGACACTCCGAGTCGGTCATCAATACCTGGCCTCCTGTAATCCCACTCCAGGTGGGGCCACGCTCACATGCTCCTTCCTGTTCACGCAGTAAGAGTAGCTGGGCTGATGAGCCAGCTGGGGTGGCCTGGCCATGGAGGGGATCCTGCTTAGTCAAGACCCGGCAGGGAGGGGGGCCTGGCAGAGCAGAGCGGACCGGCGAGGTCAGGCACCCGCAACACAGATGCATACATGCTTAGCTCACGAGCCTATATCCCACATCCATGCTCCACGTCAAGGACAAAGAAAGGAAACACATTTCAGAGTGAAATGAGACCGAGGGTCCTGGCATCCTCAGCTCCATATGGCCTTTGAGGGGTGTAGGGGTACTCCTGGCAACGTACTTTGCTCTGATCACTCCATTTATAGCTGACCCCCTAGGCTTCCCATTGTTCCCAGAGCAATGACCCCAACCCAGCCAGCAGCCCAGCACTCCTGCTGCACCTGTAGAATGGCCACTTCCCAAGGGCAGGGCTGTCTCTTCTGCACCTGCTATAGCTCCTGGGCCCAGGACCTGTACTGGTCACAATAAGTGCTCAAACACTGCAGGGCAGAGAGCACATCACAGAGCAGTGAGCAGCAGGCCCATGCCAGTCCACTACGTGGCTGGGTGCTGATGTGCGACCAGCATCTCCCACTGGCCAAGTGCCCTGATGATGCGCATGCTCCTGTCTGGACTCCATGAGGTGGGAAGAAAAGCCAAGGTCACATGATCAGAAAACCTGCGGCCGAGCCCCAGCTCAGCCTGCAGCCCTCATGGGTCACAGTCTCTCTCTTTGAGCCTTGATCCTCATTGGATGAGTGGGGGATGACAGAAGGACTGCCCTGAACACGACCACCCTGTCCTGAGGGTGACCACCCTGCCCTGAAATTGACCACCTTGCCCTGAGTGTGACCATGCTGCCCCGAGGGTGAGCGCCCTGCACTGAGCGTGACCACCCTGTCCTGAGGGTGAGCGTGGGGCTTTGAAGACAAGCACATGAAATGCTCTGAGTCTGTCACAACGTCCACTCTTTGAAGTTTGGGGGCTGTGAGTATTGGATCAGTGCCGGCCAATACGACCAAGACTAAAAAAAAAAAACAAAACCGAAAACCAAAATGTAAAACCCTGCCTTTTTCTCTCTAAACGATGTTGTTTTCGCTGCCTTCGGATTTGTTTCCTTAGATCTGCTGATACCGGGTTCTCACGATACGCAGATGATCATTATTTCTGACCCTAATACAGCCCTGTGTTTTCATGCTTCAAACTCCCACGCGGGTTTTTCGGAAGAAACGATCACACAGACTGCTCAAAACGGTGGCTGCCTCATATACAAATCCTTAATAAAGATGCCAGGCTGGTTCAGCAAATGTCAGAGACTTCTGATGGCATGAAGGAGGAAAAAAGCATCTCACTAAATATTTGAATGTTGAATGAATGTACTAATTAAATACACAAGAAACACACACTTGCTCAAAGTGCCTCTCCCTCCCCACCACCAAGTGAGCAGACTGTGATCACGCCTGGGTCTGGGTGCCCGTGGGGACCTTATGGAGAGATGCTACCCTCTGGCCAGGCCATAGTGAGCCTCGTCATAGGGATTTACATATCCGTCACCTCAAAGGGCCATGTGAGAGGCCAAGAAGATCCCGGTCCCGTGACTCAGAAACAAAAGCACCCCTGCCTGGATTCTGAGTGCCCAACGGGTCTGCGAGGACAGTTGTCTGGGTTCAGCTCCCCAGGTTGACCCCTCACCCAGTCTCATGAGCTGTGGGTTCTGTGCGTGGCTGCGCAGGATCCTGGGCTGGTGTGCTGAGGGGCTTGGCAGGTGTGTGGGGCTCTTCAGGGTGACCTGTGGCTGCCCGCTGAGCTGTGGTCTGTGCTTTTATGCCCAGATCACATCCCCTCTTCTCCCTTCTGCAAATACTCCTGCAGCTCTTTGTAAATCACATCCTCCTCTGGCTCCCTTTCCTTCTCACCAGGGAACCTACTACTGCTTTCCCTGGGCCTGTGTTTCTCAGTTGATATGTACTTTCCTCTCTTTGTCCCTGTGAATCTTGACTCCCCTCTTCTGGGTTTGGTCATGAGGCCTTGGTTTCACAGTCTGCCCACTTGGCCTTGGATGCTACTATATGAGCACAGCTGGTCAGATGTCCTCACTCCTCTCCAGAAGCTCCTTCTGGGGAGTCAGGGGAGGAAGAACACCAGGCTCCTTGATGTGGGTTGAGCCTATTTCCTGGGGTGCGTCTGTGATTCCAGAAAAAAATTCAAAGACCAAGAAGCCCTTGGGCAACACCTGCCCAATGCTGGGATTTGGCCAGTAGATACCATGGCTCAGTAGTCATTGATACGGCTCTCAGGACATGTTGTGGACACTGCAACTCTGTGGAACTTGACTCAGTCACTCAGTTAGCTGTCACTCGGCAGCTGTCCACGCCTTCTCCATGACTGTGGGACGTTCCCACAGCAAGGAGGAGCCCAGGAGAACGGCTTCGTGGTTGTTCCCAGAGGCTCGGGCTTCTAGCGTTACCCTTCCAGCAGCCTCTGAGTTATAAACTACAATCACCTCATATTAAAGATGAGGAATTACAGTCCCAGAAGAAACAAGGGGCTTTCTCCTACACAGGAAGTGAGCTCAGATCTGAGCACCGGCCGCCTGGCACTGGCTCCTCTGTCTCTCATTCTCATGACTGGGCCTTTCCTGTTCAGAGTCTAGGCAAATTTTATTTTCTGATTGCAAAAATGCTTTGCTCTCAGTGACGCACTAAAGCCAACCTTTTCTGTGGATGGCTGGTCCCCTGGGCTGCACGGCAACGCATTCAAACTTCCCCAAAGTTCAACCATGACAAGCTTTCGATAAATGATGCCAACATACAGAAGAGAAATTGTGGCCGTTGGACATGGCTCTCAATGAGTCTAAAGGGTTGTGTTTATACGGGTTAATTAACTGTGCAATTATGCTTTTTTAGGTGTTCAATTTGCTCCTGAAATTGTTTTCATCATAATGGTATTTCTACAAGCTTTGGCAAGAGGTGTGATCCGTATAAAGAAGACAATGTGAAATTAGTGCTCTCAATGGTTATTCTGAGTGACAGCTGGAAGAGAGCTCGGTGCAGAGGGGAGGCTGGTGACAGGCAGGGCGGCACTGCCAGGCTCCAGTCAGGAGGGCAAGTGTGGGACATCCTGGACATTCGAGGACAAAGTAGTGACAGGGTGTGATGCAGTGGGCTGCGGGCTCCTTACACCCAGTTAGCACAGGCAAAGCCGAAATTTGAACCCAGGCCCTCTTACTCCCAAGTCCAAGTTCTCATCTTGAAATGTCACTTCTCTGCACCCATGTTCATCTAATTTTTTTTTTTTTTGAGTCGGGATCTCGCTCTGTTGTCCAGGCTGGAGCCCAGTGGCACAATCCCAGCTCACAACAGCCTCGACCTCTGGGCTCAGGTGATCCTTCTGCCTCAGCCTCCCAAGTAGCTGGGACTACAGGCACATGCCACCATGCCTGGTTAATATTCTGATTTTTATAGAGATGGAGTATCGCTTTGTTGCCCAGGCTGGTCTCAAACTTTTGGGTTCAAGCAATCCTCCTGCCTTGGCCTCCCAAAGTGCTGGGATTACTTTCCCTGACTGGGCATGAGCCATAGTGCCCGGCCAATATCCAACCTACATATCTTATGTCATTTTTTTAGATGAACATTTACCTCAAAGGCACAGCCCCCCACCCCCACCCCGGTTTGCTTAACTGACTATACTGAATAACCAGTTGTGGTCTACTAACAGATGAAATTCACACCACCAGCCCAAGTAGCTTCCAAAGGACAACCTCAGGTCTCCTGGGTCCCGGGGGGCTCCCATGCCTTCTAGGTCTTCATCCCTGCAGCCAGCCCACTGAATTCAGTTCTCCTCTCATTCACATGTAATGATTCTCTCCCAGGGAAGACTCTGCCCCCAGGAGATGGGGCCATGTCTGGAGATAGCCTTGGTGGCCACAACTGGGAGGGGGTTGGAATGTCGCTATTGGTATCTACTAGGCAGAGGCCATGAATACTGCTAAGCATCTCATCATGCCCAGGACAGCCTCCACCTGAGAGAGTTATCCAGCCCTACATGCTGAGGCTAGGAAGCCCTGCTCCAGGAGTGTGGAGTCCCAGGTGAGTCTTCTCCAGCAAGAGCCAGCCATCAGCAGGGGAAGGTCCCTGGGCCAGGGGCAGCTTGGATCTGTCCCCTCTTCCCACCAGTCCCCAGGGTACTGGCCACCAGCGTCTGGTCTTTGGGTAGTGCCGCCTGACTCCACCATGTCCCCGTGTCGGCACCTCAAACACCAGCTCCCTAAGAAACACCTTGTTCCCTGCATCTAGAACACGCTGACTGACGACACCTCTTATACTCAGCAAACCCCCACCCAGGGAGCGGTGTCACCATCAAGTTTCCCTTTCCTCACATGTGCCATGCCTGGCTTTTGAGGGGCAGTGAGCTTTGAGCACTGACCCCAAGAGAAGGCCTCCTTGAAGGTCAGGGCTTAACTGTGAGACCACCTACCCGTCGTCACCAGTGAGCGGGCTTCAGCCTGTTTGCTGGGAATGCTGAGCTTCCATGGAGCCTGTTTCAATAATTATAGTTTACACACTTAATCTGTTTTTATTTTTAAATTAAAACACCTATGTGTATCTGAGATCTTCAGAGAGAAGCATACACACTTCATTCCAAAGAGGGCTTTCATCCGTAGCAAATTAAGTAAAATGTAAAATTAACACATGTAAATAATACCAACAATCTGAATTAAATATTAAAGCCATTTTGTACCTTAATGACTATGTTTTACTCCCAGAAAGGACTCTGAACTGAGAACCAGGCTTCGCAGCACAACCCCCAGCTGTTTGCTGTTCCTTGTTGGAGTAACACCGTCCCTCATGGCCAAGGCCCTGTTGTGCTGGCCTGCTGCCAACCCGTGCGGCTGGCAACATTCGCCCAGAGAAGGATGGTGCGACAGCCCTGCCTGACAGATGCCGACATCAACAACTTTGTTACTCTGATTGACTGCATGGTATTTTAGGCAAATTAACCTGTCCAAAAAAATATTTTCTGACTGTGCTCGTGCACAGATGGAAATATGAACTTGACAATTCTGGGTACTTGCTCTGCAATTAACTAGAACATTTCAATAGACTAATGAACTTTCACTCGAGTCATGTTCTCCATCAGCAGCAGAGACAGGCTGTTGTTGGAGGAAGAGTTACAGAATGTCAAACAGATCTCGACAGAGAGTTCTAGGAACTCACTAGGACAGTGAGGAAACACCAGAACACGTATCCCGGGCCTGGCCTGGAACTGTGTGCATTTGCTTTTCCTTCTCACATTCCAGCTCCACTGATGGTGTGTTTTTACAGAAATCTCAGTTCACCACGCTCACCTTTGACTAAAGAAATATTGGCAGTGCTGTCTTCAGAAACTCACAGAACAAATATTAACAGTGTGATTGGAAAACAGAAACAGACGTCAACGTGTCTTGGAACACTAGAAAATTATTACATTTAACACAGAAAGCTTTGCAAGCCTGCAGATGTGGTTGGGAGCCACCAGCCTGACTTGGAACCAGAGACACACAATGAAGCCTAAACTCTGCCCCCTCATCCCCCAAGTGTTGGAGAAGGGTTGCTCCTCTTTATGGAAAACTCACTGGAGGGGCTGAGAAGTGGGCTCAGAATTCCTGCGTGATAAGCCGGACACAGGCCTAGCCAGGGAGCACGCTGCCATTTTGCATCTGATTCGCATTACAACATGTAAGACCAAGCTCTGCACATGGGTAAGCAGACAAACAAACAGAAAAACATGGCTCTCCTGGGAGCCTCAGGGAAAGAAGCTGGTTTCAATTAAGTAAACTGAAATTGAAATAACGTGAACATCTTTGTTAGTGAATTATGAGACATGCTGGGAAACAGCAACTTCACCTCTCTTCTTCCAGTAAAATACAGTAAGAAGACTTTTATCTGTGTATCAGTCATCTACCCAGTCATTCCTCCATCCATCATCTAGACATCATCTAGCTATCATCTTTATCTATCTAGCTATCTCCATCTCTCTCTTTCACTATCTCTATTATCTGTCTCTGTTATCTGTCTGTATCATCAATCATGTATCTATGTCATCTATCTACCTATCTTTATCATTTATCTCTATCATACCTGTCTACCAGCTGTCTGTCATCTATCATCCCTTTATCTGTCAATTATCTATTTTTCTATCTCTATCACCTATCTAATTTTTCTTTTTCTTTTTTTTTTTTTTTTGAGTTGGAGTCTCACTCTGTCGCCCAGACTGGAGTGCAGTGGCCGCTCCTGGTCACCGCAGCCTCGACCTGCTGGGCTCCGGCGATCCTTCCGCCTCAGCCTTCCGAGTAGCTGGAACTACAGGCACGCACTACCATGCCCGGCTGATTTTTTATTTATTGTAGAGATGAGGTCTCGCCAAGTTGCCCAGGTGGGTCTCGAACCCGCAGGCTCAGGCAATCTACTCACCTCAGCCTCTTAAAGGCGCGGGATTACAGGCTGAGCCACTGAGCCCAGCTGGTTTTTCTATGTATATCCATATATCTATCTGCCCACCCATCCATCCATCATCTATCCATCAATTATCTATCTATCTATCAAGCTCTATCATCTATCTATATCCATCCATCATCTCTCTATATCTATCTCTATCATCTATCTACATTCATCCATCTATCCATTATCTATCATCATCCATCTATTATCTATCATCTATCTCTATCATCTATCTATATCCATTCATCATCTCTCTATATCTCTATTTACCTTTATCATCTGTCCATATCCATCCATCCATCATCTATTTATCCATTCAGCATCTATGTATGTATGTATGTATCTATCTATCTATCTCTACCATCTATCAATCTCTATCCATCCATCCATCTATTCATTTATCTGACATGGGTCCCCATGGAGTGTAAGAGGTCCTGAAGGCCATGGGAGGTCAGCCTTTACATTGAGAGCACTTGGAGAGATATGCGGGGGCCCACCTGGCTGAGGTTGTGAAGAGGCTTTTGTGGTGGCAATGTGGCTATAGTGTGTCTTGCTGATGGAAACCTCCAGGGTGGCCATGCTAATGTGTTCCAAGCAACACCCAGCCCTGCCCTCCCACTGTTGCTCAGACACCACCAGGGAGCTCTGATCCCGAGCAGGAAGAGTCCCATCATTTCACCCACAAACACACATGGTGTCTTCTCTCACTGTGGAGGAAAGAAGATGAGATTTGCCAAGGATGCTGCCAAGCCATCTTGATGACATGGGGTCTCCCCCAGCCCCTGCAGGTGGGTTGTCTTCAGTGGTCTCTGCTCTGTGCCGGTCAGTGTGGGAGTGGGCGTTGTCAGAGTCCCCCAAGGCAGATGTCCCCTACCTGCTGCAGGGAGGAACTTCAGATGGGAGAACCCAGTTGGACACCTCAGCCGCCCTACACAGACACAGGTGCCAACGTGGCAGGGTTGAGGGAGGCCTAACTGGCAGGTGAAGTGAGTTCTGGGTGTGACTGTGAGGGTGTTCCTAGGGCAGAAGGACACGTGAGTCAGGGGACAGTGAGGGCAACCCATCCTCAGTGTGGTCGACAGCATCCCATGGCTGCCAGTGTGGCCGTGAAAAGCAGGCAGGGGGAGGATGAGTAGCTCACCCAGCTTCCTCTCCCTCTCTTCCTCTCTCTTCCTCCCTCCTCCTTCCCTCTCCCCCTCTCTCTTCCTCCCTCCCTCTCTCTCCCTGCCCCTCTCTTCTGCCCTCTCTCTCTCCCTTTCTTCCTCCCTCCCTCTCCCTCTTTCTCCCTCTTCCCCTTTCCTCTCTCTTTCCCTCTCTCTCTCTCCCTTTCCCCTCCCTCCCTGTCTATCTCCCTCTCCCTTTCCCTCCCTCCATGGTCCTCCCTCTCCCTCCTCCCCTCGCCCTCCCTCTCTCTCTGTCTCCCTTTGGACTCTAGGACTTGCGTCAGCACCTCGCAGAGACTCTCGGCGGCCTGCAGTGTTGACTTCCCTGATCTGAAGCTTTGGGACAAGGACTGAGCCACTAGAGGCTTTCACATTACCTAGCTTGGGGATGGCCTCTCTTGCTGCATGCTGTCGTGTGAGTCCGTGAGCCCATCCTCCCTTGCAAATCTTCTTCTAGCTCTGCATACATCCTCTGCTGGTTCTGTCCCTCTGGAGACCCTGACTGACATGCTCCCTGGGGGAGACACTGGGGCAGCATGCTTTTTCCCTGAGATGTGACAGAGAGACCAGAGAAAACGCCAGGCTGTGCATGAATCACCAGGGTCAACAGGCAGTGCATTTGGCACACGTTTCCAACTCCCCACCATCCGTTAATTTACTTTTCTTTATGAAGTATTACTACTGGAAGCTTAAAAGTCTGTAAATAAGCTGCACTCAAACACTTTGACGCTTAACTGATTATAAATGTTTTTCATCATGGAAAGTTGCTCACTTTAGTAAATGCAAAGTGTGTGGGTACATTTTAGTAGCCTAGAGTTCCAGCACAGCTAGGAGGCCAGCCTCCCCAAAAAGGCCTCTCCTGACGGAGGGTGGCATCCATCCACTTACCCCTTTCCTTCCCCTTTCTGGGGCCAGTGGAAGGGGAGGGCTGCAAGTTCCCACCCTCTCAGCATGTGGTCTTTCTGGAGACCAGCCCCATCCTGAGGTCATCTTGGGGTCCCACCTGTCACCTCATTAGCATAAACTCAACAGCATAAAGACACTCCTTTGGGAGTTTTCTGCGAGGAACCAGGACAAAGACCAAACCTATTCTGTTTTTCTTCTTGAGACAGGGTCTCTGTGTTGCCCAGGCTGGAGTGCAATGGTGTAATCGTAGCTCACCACAGCCTTGAAGTCCTGGGTTCGTTATCCTCCTTCCTCAGCCTCCTGAGTAGCTGGGACTACAGGCATGCAGCATCATGCCTGGCTAATGTTTTGTTGTTGTTGTTTTTGCAGTGATGGAATCCTGCTATGTTGTCCAGTTTGGTCTCCAACTCCTGGCCTCAAGCAATTCTCCTACCTTGGCCTCCCCAAATGCTGGGATTACAGGCATGAGCCACTGTACCCAGCTTCTATTTCTTATACCACCATCCCTGCCAACCCTCCTTCCACTCACCCAACCTGCCTTTGCAGGATGAAACATCTGTATCAGAGACTTAGTCATTTCAGCAATCACAGGGAATCTAAAACATGCAAACATAAGTCAAGCACCAGCAGCCACTGTGGGAAAGCAAACAGGCTCCTCCCCAAAGTCCCCTCCTCTGAGCTTCAAGGACGCTGGAAACAAGTAGCAAAAAGCACAGAGCCAAGAGCTTGTGGGCTGCACTGCTGGTGCAGGTGTGGCTTCCAGGGCTGGAGGGGGGACAGAGTCAGACACAGCTCACCATTTCCCCACACCCAAGCTCCTCTTCTTGCAGGATCTGGAGATTAATGATTTCCCAGGTGGTCTAGATATCCAGTTCACTAGATTGTTTTTTCTTTTGAAGTCTTTTTTTCCAAGATTTTTTTAGTCCTGCACCCTGGATTCTTCACAGAGATGGGGCAGTTTGTAAATGACTATTACTGCCACCAATGTGGAGGTGACAAGAAACATGGGTGCCACATGGAGGCAAGCGTGTTTCTGGGGAAATAACAGGTGAGAATGTCATTACCTGGCAATCAAGGGTCCTCCCACTGACTGACATGCACCCGGGCCATGGGCCAGATCCATGATGAGGAGAGCATGTCTGCACTGCTTGAGGATGAGCTGCTCCAGATACTCAGAATAAAGCCCCCCACATGCTCCGCCTGGGTGGCAGCTGGGGTCTCCAGGAGCCTGTCTTCAAACCACTCCAAAGCTCTGTTTGCCTTCTGAGCACTTGGGTGAAGCCTATGACTATTAATGGGATTGGGAGTGTGAAATGAAGACTGGGGTGAGAGGAGAAGGAAGAAAATATCTTGTTTCTTCAAGGAGACATGTGGAGGTGAGAAGAGCTGGAAGAGACGAGGCAAAACCTCCTCTCAGCAGAGGCCAGGGAAGGACGGGTGCCTAAGTCCTCTCCCTGAGCAGGCAGTGACCTTTGTTCACACCTTCATCTACCTCCTGGAAGTGTGACTGGTTGTTCATTGTTCTTTTCTGCATTGTACACAACACAGAGACAATGGGAGACACTCTTTAGAGGCTGAAGTCCTGGTAGTAGAAATTAGAAGAAAGAAACAACCACAGAACAAATGAACCAATAGGAAAATGAAAAGTCCAGAGACAGATGTGCAATCCCTACCATACACCATCTGCACAAGCAAAACCCTCGTAGGTGACAGGCCCAAAGGCAACATGGAAGACCATCCCATTAACAGAAACTGTAGGAAGCTGTGTGTGATTCAAGAAAGGGGAGGATGTCCTTAAATAAGACCTTAGAGTCTAAACCATGACATTTGGAGGAAGAATTTTTCATTCAGTAAAGTCCCTAGTTGATGGAGTTGATCAACGAGCACCCGTGCATAGGCACGGGTGCACATCTGCAGCATCAAGAACATTCAGGGAAACATGACCTCACCAGAAAGACAGAATATCCTTCCGGCCAGGGTGCGGACGAATGAGAACGCTCGGGCACTGCTAAGGGTGGGATGGGGGCGGAAAGCCATGAAGCCATCATGGTGTGGTATGTCCTCAAACAACCACAACTGGAACCACCACGTGATCCAGCAAGCCCCCTACGGGGTATATACCCAAATGGACTGGAATCAGTGGGTGGAGGAGACACCTGCACCCCCACGTTCACCGCAGCACTGCTGACAACAGCCAAGGTGGGATGTCCACTGTGTCCATCAGCAGGTGAATGGACAGAGAAAGCGTGGTATACATGCAGTGGAGTACTACTCAGTCATGCAACACAATGAAATCTGGTCCCTTATGGCAATGTGGTCACTAACGTGAGTGAAACAAGTCAAGCACAGAAAGAGAAATATCATGTGTTATTACTCATATGTGGGAGTTAAAAAAATGAGTCTCATGGAAACAGAGTAGAGGGCTGGAAGGGCAGGAGGATCAGGAGGGTCTGGTTAATGAGTACACTCATGCAGTTCAATAGAGGAGTGAGTTTTAGTGTTTGATAGATCAGGGAAATTGCAGTTAACAATAATTTATTCTACACAGTAAGTCCCCTACGTATGAACCTTCAAGTTATAAACTTTAATGATGCGCTCTTGCATTTTTTTACATAGTATTTCTGTCCACCAGGTGTGTGTTTAGCTTGTTAAATGCATACAGTTCTATGTAGCTGATTGTATTAGTGGGGTACCTAGGCTGGACTTAAAACAAATTGGACTTACAAACGTGCTTTCGGAATGGAACTCGTATGTAGGCTGGAAATTTCCTGTACTTCAAAATAGGGAGAAGAATTGTGCTCCCAGGACACAGAAATGATAAATGTTGGAGGTGACGGAGGACCTAGCTCCCCTGACTTGAGCATTACACACCGGATGTCTGTGCCAAATGTCATGTGTGCCCCTGAAGTGTGTACTTCTATGATAGATCAATAAAAAATAAAATCATGGGAAAGACACACTTTCAAAATGGCCCAGGACACAGGTGGCTCATTCTCAGATGAAGCCACTCAAATGGTTGCTATGCAGGTGCCAAGACGTGTACTAAGAGGAGAAACTGGAGAGGCTGCCCTATGTCTGCCGGATTCCAGAAAATGAGAGGTGACTGGGCATGGCTGCTGACTGCTGAGGCGGGTCCTATGTCACAGGATGAAGTGCTCTTGGCATCTCCTGGAAGTCTGCCATGGGGCTTGCCTCGGCCCCACCTGTCTCCACCATTTCCCTCCCCGCAGATGATATTTGGGGTCAGTTTGCCACAGGGCACTTTTGGAATCTGTTTCAGCTTGGAGAAGCATTGCCAAGAAGACAGACAAAAACCAGAAAGGAAAACAGCCCTGGGCAGACCCAGGCAGCCCTGGAGTGTGCCGGCCGGACTGCATAGGCCAGCACCCATCACAATAGCATGGAAAAAGCACCAAGCAAAGCCTGCCCATGGAGGAAAACCCAGAGGCGATACCCAAGCAGAAAGATACAGATCCTTCAGCGGATGCTGCTCAGGCTGCTACATCGGCTGCATGAGTGACTCCAACCACTGGAAACCTCATCACGATTTCACGTGCTTGCTTTCACAGCGACGATGAAGAAAGACGTCATGAGACGTCCTCACGATGATGGCTTGACTACACAACCATTAGGCCACATTTGAATGTCCTGAGCACTTGATGCTTGAGGGGGTTCCATGTAACCCCAAAACCTGGGAAGGAAAACTGATCCATGACTTGACAAAAGATTGGGGCCTGGGCACAGAGTCAGGGTTTGCTGTTGCTCCCCTCAGCCCTCCCAGAAATGGACAGCTGCACATCCGGGCCTCAAAGGGGTGAGTCTTGAAGGAAGTGCCACCAAACACAGGCCACAGCAGTGGCCAAGGGCCCACACATATGCATAGACCTGGCTCCATGCAGAGGCTGAATGGTTGCTCTGTGATCAGGCTCACCCCGCTCAACTGATCACATGACATTGTCACTGGCAAATACCTCCAGATATGCCTGCAGCCTGCCTACCACAATGCCCAGTCACAGGGCCACCATGAGGTGAAGGGACCAGCAACTGGGACAGCGGAGTGTTGGGCACACAGATAAGAGGAGGGGGAGCCTTGCAGCATGGGGAACTGTGGTCTTGGCTGCGTGAAACATTCCTACATGGTAAGGCAAAGCCGAGAACAACCAGCCCCAGAGCCATCAGGCTATAGCCCTAGAAGTCCAGCAGGACGGAGTTGTCTTTGCTGGCCTGGGGCCTGGAGATCTCTGGGTGCAGGCTGGGATGCTCTGTTCAGGGTTTTGACGGTTCCCAGCCGCAAGGTCAGGGACTGCCAGACGCTCACTAGAGTCATGGCGGTTTCATCTGGACACAGATGCTTGGTGGGATGTATTTCTTGATGAGTTCCTCTCCTTTGCTCTCGACTGACAGCTGTGGCTTCCCACCTATCTGGGGTCACTTGGTGACTCTATGGTGAGCCCTTTCTAGACAACACCAAGGTATCTCTCTGTCTTCAGCCAGATAATGCTTGCCGGCTGGATGGTTAATCAGGCATTAGAACAAGCCACACACATCTAGGCTGGAAACCTGTGGTGAATGTGACCTCACCCTGTCCAGCTCAGGGTCTGCTCCGATGCACAGAGGGGAGGGGACACAGACAGGGGGACAGGGACAGAGAGGGGACAGGCCCAGCTTTAAGTTGGGGGAGGGTGAAATCTTGAGAGAAGGAATGTGGATAAGGGGAGGAGGGAGAAGGTGGCAGGTGTAGACAACAGTGTCGGGGCTGGGACAGCAGGGAAAACCAGCCCTGTCAGACACGGCAGAACCAGGCGGGCCCAGGTCTCAAAATGTCACATGACAAACATCATGCTTATTTTTAAAATTTTTAACTGAATCTCATCACGTCATTGCCTGTCCTGTGGCCACCAGTCACATTAGTCTCTTATTTTTGCACTTTTGCACTAATGTGTTAGGTTTTGCATCTGCTTTTTAAAAGTCTGTAAGAAAAATAATTTATGAGCAAATCATAAATAATGGGTATGAGGCATCAAATGTGTTTTCAAAATAGGACTGTCTCATCTCAAGTGAAATAAAAAAGCTTTCTGTATTTTAAAAAAATATCTCTTTGAATTCCAGAAGGTCATGGTGTTACTTAGTGCTTTTATGAAAGGAAAAAAAGCAAACAAACCTTAACAAGGACAACATCTCAGGGAGTGCATCCGGGCTAGGAAAAAAAAAATCACACCTTTCCACGTGAGCCCTGGGTTGAGGGGTTTGTTCTTCCTTTCAATTTGTCCACTCAGCTTGGCACCTGGGTTTCAGGGCCATGTGGTGAAGACAGGCGAGGATGGCCATGGTGTTGACACGGGATTGTAAAGGTTAACAGAGCAGGAAATGGCAAATGACTGTCACCAGCCATGGCCCAGCTAGCACCTCTGCCCCTTCCCACTCCTGCCCCAAGCTGCTCAGCAGACCATTGGCTCAGTTTCCCGCAGGCCACTGGGGAAGTCATTTCAGGACATCCCGGGCTCGCCAGGACATCCTGTGGGAACCCGGGGCCAGTCTGGATGGGTCAGTGCGCAGGTACTGGTCCTTCCCCACACAGGCCCCTTCAAGGGCCATAGGTCATTTCCCCGAGTCAAGTTAGAAATTCATATTTTTCCCCATTCACAACATTTGGGCACAAAAATAACACTAGACCTGACCAGACGGGTGGGTGACATGAGCCACCAAGGCCACCATGGTGACTGAGAAGGAGGCAGGGTCAGCTTCTCAGGAGGTCCTGGACTGAACCCTCCCACACCTGTGCACTCTGCCCAGTTGGGCTCATTCTGCATCTTGCCCTTAAGGGGAGGGCTCTGCTGAACCCACTGCCACACTGGCAGCTCCGGCTCTGATGCATCTGGGGCTCGGGCATCACTAGAGCCAGTGGGACCTGTTGTCCGGCGTCTCCCTCACAGGCGGGCTGGATTCCATGGCCCGACCACCCAGGGCCTCTGCCTCCCAGTACAAATCAGGCCGACGCCCTACACGTCACCCACTGGTCACTTTCCACCCATCCTGTTTCTTTCTCCACACTCCCTTGGTCACTGCTGGGAATCAATCCTCCCCTCCATGTACGAGGATGCAGACTCTAGACGTTGCAAGGATACACCTCACGTTGCAAACCTGGATGCTGTGCATGGACCACAGGTGGTGCTGTCTAACAGCGTCCTGCACACTGCTGCTTGGTAGGGGTGGAGTGAGGGGGCTGGGGGGGGGGGAGGGAGAGGAAAGAGTGTATGAGAGTTAGAAAGAGACAGAGACAGAGAGAGACATGGAGACATAAAGACAGACACAGAGAGAGACAGAGAGCGAAAGAGACAGAGACAGAGACAGAAACAGAGACGGGCAGACAGAGACAGAGAGAGAGAGAGAGAGAAAGAGACAGAGAGAGTCAGAGGCAAAGAGACAGAGACAGAGAGAGAGAGACAGAAACACAGAGAGACAGAGCCAGAGAGACAGAGACAGGCAGATAGAGACAAAAGAGAGACAGAGAGAGACATAGAGAGTCAGAGACAGAGAGATAGAGCAAGACAGAGGCAGACAGAGACAGAGAGAGACAGAGAGAGACAGAGGCAGAGAGACAGACAGAGATACAGATAGCAACAGGGAGAGATAGAGACAGATAGAGACAGAGAAATAGACAGAGATAGAGACAGGGAGAGAGAGAGAGGTAGGGAGGCACGGGGAAGTCAGGACCTGTAGGGTGAGGGCCTGGAACAGGTCCTTTTGCTCACAGTCCTCCGGGGCTTCCCTCCCAACCTGGCAGGGCACATGGGCCTCCTTCCATTATCTGCCTCCTCCCAGCTCCTACAGTAGCCGCCCCTTGTCTGACTGCTTCTTTCTCTCTGAATCTCCTCGCCCAGGAGGTCCTGGACTGAACCATCCCATACAGAGGGGTGACTAGAATTACAACAGTGTGGTTGTTGGATGCTCAGTACGTGGCGCATCCCCAGGTGCAATCCCCCACACCCCGCCACCGTGCGCTCATTCCTGTGCTGGATGCTCACAGCAGTTCCTCCCCATGCACCACTATGACACCATAACAGGATGGCACCCTGAGGCTCAGCAAGGTGAGGGACTCCCCCAAGGCCCTGCAACTGGGGGTGAGGGCTCTGCTCAGCCCCAATGTCTGTGTCCTCTCCATGGCGTGTGTGCATGCGTGGGATGCCAGGCCGTGCCCGCTCTGGGAAAGACAGGTGCTCAGAGTGGACAGGAAGTCTAGGGATGGCCGTCCAGCCATTGCCTTCTGTTGCCCCAACCAAAGGCACAGCCTTCTGTTTACACAGCAGTGGCCTCACAGCTGGGCCTCCATCCCTGCACCCAGGCTGCGTCTTCACACGTCACCTGGTCTCATTTTCAGCTGCATTCTGGGGGCCCAGTGGGTCTGAGAAACATCTCTGGGGGAGTCAGACTGTCTGTTCCCACAGAAAGCTCTGAAATCATAGTAAACCCTTCAGCTCTTTCCGTCACTGAAGCGAAACATCCGTCACTGCAGCTAAGGAAGCAGCCGTGTCTACATGAAAATGCTGAGCTGTCCTATGGCCGGGACTTGAGAAAGGCTGCTCCTGCCTGCGTGATGAGGGGGCAGGCTCAGCTCCACCAGGTGTGGAGAGGGGGAACAGCAATGTTGGGGGAGATGGGGGAGGAGGGTGCAGTGAGGAGGTGGATTAGGGAGCAGCACAGCCGAATGAGGCCAGGCTGCTCTCCTCCCACGTTTCTCCTGGCCCGGGGCTGGCACACACAAAGGCTGCTGCCTTGGAGGGGAGCATTCCTGCATGGAGCTGGCCGGGCAGCACCACCTGCCCAACTTAACACCCTGCAGCTCCCTCGCCTCCTCTCCACGGGAGGCCCAGAAGAGGAGGCCTTCAAAGAGCACTTATGTTGCACCTGCTGGGTGCACAGCACAGGGTGCTGATGAACTCATGCTGTGATGTCACACCACTGCTGGGAGAGTGCAGGGCCAAAGCCGTTTCCCTGTCCAACCCCTGCCTCCCCCGCAGGATGTTGCCTGGGCTCCCTGCAGAGCCCATGGGGGAGAAGGAGGCCCCAGCCCAGCACACAGTACAGCTGCTTCCTCACCCTGCAAAGCTGCCTTCCCTCTGTCCTCCCCAGATAGTCACCCCAGAGAGAGACTATCTCGGCAAAACGGTGACTACTCAGAGTCCAGAAAGCCATGCCAGCCAGCGTCCACCTCCCCCAGGTAAGTCCAGACACCGCAGTTGCTGGACTGTGGGCTCTGCGGGCAAGATCCTGGGACAAACAGCAGCGTGGCTCCCAAGGGTCCCCACCTGTCCCGAGGGTCCCCGCCTGCCCCGAGAGTCCCTGCCTGCGCCCCCGGGGAAGCGCCTGGCCTTGAGGATGGTAGACGACATGACAGTAAAGGGGTGGCTACTGGGCAGTGGAAAAGAAGTGCCCTCCAAGGATGACCTCTGGAGAACAGGACCACAGCAGGAGAGTCACCAGCCAAATGGGGCGGGAAGCCCGTGAACAGAAGAAAGGCATTTCCAGGAGGCTGGACAGTCCACTTCACCATGTGGGCTGAAAGAGAGCCAGAGATGCTGGAGGCATGTAGGGTTTCCCATGACTTCCAGTGGGACACATGTGTCTATTAGTGGATCCCAAGGTGCTCCTCAAAGAGCTAGCCCTCACAGATGGTGGATGCCTGGTGGAAGGTCCCAGATCTATAGGCTAGGTCACAGCGCTGGCAGGTGAGCTGTGGAGGAACCTGGGAAAGCCTTGCAGAACATCTGTGGTGGGTGGGATGGAGGGCTGGAGGCAGACCGCAGTAGCAACTTAGGACATGGGACGCTGTCTACAGCCAGTCACTCAGGGCCTGCCTCTCATGCAGAAGAAAGTGAGGACCTGGTAAGACCCTTGGCCTTCACTGGGTCGCAGAAGGCAAAGACCCCTCATTCTACAGGAAAACATGTCCTGGTGTCAGGCGAGAGGTGAGGGGGCTTGCTGCATACCCTCCTCCTGACATGTTCTGGGTTATGGAAGGGATGTCTCTTCACCTCCTGCTGGGTGCTGCAGGGGTCGTCCCCATCTTGGCCACCCAAGCCTCTTCCCTTCCGAGAGGGGTTACAGGTCTGATGGAAAGGGGGGAGTTGGGACTGCAGACACGAGGTCACCTTGGGATAGAAAGAAGGAAAGGTGTCCTCCTATGGGGTCCTGGGGTGGACATTTCAAGGGATGCATGACCTTGGGGACTGGGATGACAGTGAAGGGGGAGGGCTGGGGTTCTGGGAGGAATAGGGGGCACCTGGGGCACCCTGGGGGCACCCAGGTGACAGTGGAGGGCTGGGGTCCTAGGGGGAAATGGGGGGGTGCATGACCCTGGAGGGACCTGTGTGACAGTGGAGGAATGGAGGGCTGAGGTCCTGGGGGGAATTGGGGGGCATATGACCCTGGTTGCCTGGGATGACAGTGGATGGGTGGAGTGCAGGGGTCCTGGGGACAATCGGGGGGGCGCATGACCCAGGGGGCTGGGTGACAGTGGATGGGGGAGAGCTGGGGTCCTGGGGGAGATTGGGGGGCACATGAACCTGGGAGCACCTGGGTGACAGTGGAGGGATGGAGAGCTGGAGTATTAGGGGAGAAATTGGAGGTACATGACTCTGGGGCACCTGGGGTGACAGTGGAGGGGTGGAGGCCTGGCGTCCTGGGGGAATTGGGGGGTTCATGACCTAGAGGGTGGGAGTGACAGTGAAGGGGGGAGGGCTGGGTCCTGGGAGTGCATGGTACTAGGGGCATCTGTGTGACAGTGGAGGGAGAAGGGCTGGGGTCTCGGGAGGTATTGTGGGGCACATGACCCTGAAGGCACCTGGGTGATAGTGGAAGGGTGAAGGGTTGGGGTCCTAGGGGAGAATTGGGGGGTGCATGAACCAGGGGGCTGGGGTGACAGCGGATGGAGGAGGGCTGGTGTCCTGGGGGGTTTGGGGGGTGACATGACCCTGGAGGTACCTGGGTAACAGTGGAGGGGTGAAAGGCTGGGCCTTGGGGGGGAATTGGGGGGTGCATGACCCAGGGGGTGGGGTGACAGTGGATGGGAGAGGGCTGGGGTCTTAGGGGTAAATTGGGGGGATGTATGACCCTGGGGGCACCTGGGTAACAGTGGAGGGGGGAGGGCTGAGGTCCTAGGGGGAGAATTGGGGGATGCATGATCCAGGGGGTGGAGTGATAGTGGATGGGAGAGGGCTGGCGCCTTGGGGGGGATTGGGGGATGCATGACCCTGGGGGCACCCAGGGTGACAGTGGAGGTGGGAGAACTAGGGTTCTGTGGGGGAATTGGGGGAGTGCACAACCCTGGGGACACCTGAGGTGGCAGTAGAGGTAGGAGGGCTGGGGTCTCTGGAGAGCTGTGTGGCACAGTCGGCAGGGACAGCAGGAACTGGTGTTGGTGACAGGTAAGGGAAATGGGTGGACTGCTGGGTAGGGGTTATAGCTGGTGGGATCCCAGCAGCCAGTTACTGGAAGGAGAACTTTCTGACAACTCGGCAGGATAGCAGAGGGCAGCGGAGTCCCCACATGCGGTGTGACATCAAGAGGCAGAGCTGTCCTGCTTGGAGCCACCTCCAGGGCATGAGCAGCAGAGTGGCCAACCCTCAGGGGTTTCTTGAGGCCTGCTTAGCACAGGGAGCGGGCAGGGAAGGCACATACAGGTGTCATGGAAGACCCTTGAAGCTGTCATCACCTGCCACAGTGCCTGGTGAGTGCCACCATGGGACAAAAGCTCAGCCCATGTTCACAGACGGAAGAAGGAAAGAGGTTTGGGATTTGACCTGGTGACAATTTGGGGGTCCTAAAGGGACCTTTTAGAAAAAAATTCTAGCTACAAAATGATTACGTGTTCAAAGCACATACTTGGAGCACACAGAAAAACAGCAGCTATCTGTAGTCTCCTTGGTCTTTGGCAGGCCCCTCCAGGCTCTAGGGGTCACTCTACCCATCTGGGATCTAGGGCCATTCTGGTCTGTGGTTTGCTCTCTTACTTTTGTCCACTGGGGATGAACTTTTTTGACCTGGGGTGACATGGCTCCTCCATGGGCTCCCCTTCTTCTCCCATGAGAGTAACCTACAATGCATGCCTGCCAGGATGCCCCTTCTTCCCGTCCACCCAGGAGACCCCAAACTATCCTGTCTTAAGCTCCAGGGCCTCTTGCTCCAAGTGTCTCTGCCCAGCACAGCCCTGCTTTCTTCACCTGGTTCATCTGGAACCTTGTGAAGGAGACAGCCCCTCTCTGTGCCTTGATACTGCTAGGACCCTCCTTCAGAGGCTCACCTGGGTCTGGCAGAGGGACAGAGCTCCTGGGAATCTGCAGGTGGGAAAGGTTGAGGCGGGACCCAAATCCCCAAATGGTGAGGGGGATGGGGTGGGGGGCAGGCATAGTTCTTATATGGCTGAAAGTCATCAGAGCTGTGGAAACGCTAAGAGAAGGGAGGGTAGAGGGTGAGTGAGGCTGAGGTGGGTGCTGAGCAGAGGGAATGAACTTTCTGGGCCAGGGACATTCAGTTGGGAATCTGAGATGGGAGGCAGGGCTCTGTGAATGTGGACAACAGACACATTTGCCTCTTTTTATTCCTCTAGTGTTTCTTTGTGATGAATGTAGGCCCCTTACCAGCAAGACAGCCGGCCCTTGACTTCCCAACTCACGGCAGAGTTGTAGACAGGCTGAGATATTGTTTACAGTCAGCACCAGGCTGAAATTACAGTGATTCTCAGGCCTTGCATGGGTTTTTGTCACTTAGTGTGTTAATGAAAATGCATGCTTCCATGTTGCAGACCTGTTTGTCATATTTTGATAAAGATATACTGCTATGATTGTCTGCCTCTGGGATCCAATGCATTTCGCCTTATGTATTTGAAAACATTATTCTATGAAAGGGTCAGAGGCCTAAATAGTCTGTAACAGGAACAATGGCACAAAATAGTGATAGAACAAGATGTGTGGATGCCTGGGTAGGGAGAAGCATGCAGAGAAGCTGGGTGGTGCTCCATTGCAGCCACATGAAGAAGTTGGCCTTTCCATGTACCTCAATGCAGTTCTCCTGGGCCTGGCAGAGGGACAGGTTGCTGGGTGCTGGGCATTGCAGAGGGACAGGGGCATTGGCAGATAGGAAGGTTGAGGGCAGAGCCAGGCCAGTCAGGAGTCAGGGCCCAAATCCAGGGAGTCCCAGGGAGGAGGGATCAATCCCACAGATAATGTCATTCATCACCATTATCACCAGGACTTCTCTGTTGTGCTCAAAGCTTTATCTCCAAACCCAGACCAGAGGGGTGGCCAAGGGGTGGTTGTGACTTATTCTGAATGTCAGCTACTGTCTTTATCACTGTTGGGATGATTACTTATCCTCCACCAACTCCTTCTTATGAACCCTGGGCTCTAGATGGGCACCTCCAAAGCCCCCTCCCACCTGCATGAGACCCAAGAACCTTCCTGTACACTTGGCAGTGAGTGAGGTGTGGGTCCCGACACCCTTCCTTTCTGCATGGGATGAGTGGGTGCATGGGCTGGGGGGTGGGTCTCAGTGATAACTT
Organism: Cephalopachus bancanus; assembly: GCA_027257055.1. Lineage (NCBI taxonomy): Eukaryota > Metazoa > Chordata > Mammalia > Primates > Tarsiidae > Cephalopachus > Cephalopachus bancanus. Next base: position 5,077,757 of record JAPVLO010000007.1, read on the forward strand.
CTCCTGAGCCTTGGTGGGCCAGCACGCAGTTGGGGCAACCACCAAGGATGCCCTATTCCCATTGAAGATGCCTTTCAGAAGCACATCTCCCCTTTTCAATGTCTACATCTTGCAATCCTTTGGCTTTGGGGGTGGGGAGTTGTCAGGGGAGAGTGAAAAGGAAATTTTAGAGGTCAAGATCAAACATAATTTATCCCAGCCCTTAACACTGCTCATGGCCCTGGAGATATTTCAACTCAACCTGGCCCAGTCTTTCCTCATCCTGAGGAATGAGTCTGTCCTGAGCCATCATTGCAATAGAGAAGATGTGTGTCACAAAGGACACTCCCTCAAAGCACACATTTGGCTCTGAGGAGCAGTGCCTGGGTGGGATTGAGTGGCTCCTTTTCCCCTAAGTTAGTGAAAATTAAATTTTCGTGGCAAACATGATGTGGAGAGCATTTATGGGTGCTGCTGTATGTAGGAAACACTCATGCCACCGAGCTTATGGTGCCTCCTCATTGGTGGCACTGTCTGGTTCCCCTAGTTCATTCTTTCTCACCAAGGTGCTCCCCAGTGTGGCTTGCAGATGAACCTGCCTCAAGCTGTATACTTTAAGAGAGTGGATTTTATGGTATTACACTTCAACAAAACTGATTTTAAAAAGACTATTTGCTTTTTTGCACTGATGAGGGCGCTTCCCCAGAACCAAGGCAGGCCCTGTGCAGTGTCTGCAGCTGTCCTCCTGTGTTCATCACCCTACTGGTACCACAGGAGAAACATCATCTCACTGCAGAATGTCCTCAATGAAGCAGAAGCAGAGGAAACTAACTGTACTAAGTCTCAATCCTTGAAGATGTTTCTTTGTATCATTCCATGTGATGAAACAGGAAGTTCAGACGAAGCAGCCCAAGTAAGTGGCTGGGGGAAGCACTGGCCACCATTTGAGTTGCTATCTGAACTAGCCATCGTTCCCATGAAAAACCGTTTTTGCCTAAAAGAAGGAAGGGCTGGCAGACAAGTTGTATGAGTCATATTTGAGTGTTTTGCAGATATTTTCTTGAAAAGAAGCCAAGTGAGTCTGTCGCTTCAAGGAAAACAGCCGGTGGTATTTGCTGCCAATGATAAACTTAGTGCTGTCAAGCAAAAACTGGAATTTTGGAAAATTTGTGTCTGCTGTGGTGAGTTCCACAATGTCCCAATAATTAAAAATTTTTCTGATGAGTTGGGGGAGTTATGTTAAACAAATGTGAGTGTAAAACTACAGCATAATGGGAGATCTGTGTAATTTGGAAAACCAACAATTTCAAATGACTAATTCATAATGTCATGAAATTATGCAGGGGTTAGAGAGCCATTCAGAGTATGAGAGAGGCTGATGGGGTTCGGCAGAACAGAGCAGAAGTTCATGAATACAGTTCCAACTAACCCTTAAGAAACTACTGCTTGTCAATTTTTAAAAAAATTATTTTATGTTTTATAGAGATGGGGTCTCACAATGTTGCCGAGGTTGGTCTCATACTCCTGGTCTCAAGCGAACCTCTCATCTTGGACTACCAAAATGCTGAGATTACAGGCATGCACCATCACACCCAGTTAATTTTCTTTTACTTTTTGTAGAGACGAGGTCTTGCTATGTTGCCTAGGCTGGTCTCGAACTTCTGGGCTTGGCCTCCCAAAGTGCTGGGATTACAGGCATGAGCCATTGCACCCAGCCTCACCTGTTGACTTCTATGAAATATCAAAGAAGAATACCCACAACTATCTGAGGAGATAACATACTCTCCCTTTCCATCTACATGTATGAGTGAGACTAAATTTTTCTCATGTATTTCAACCCAAACAACATATCACAACAGTGTGAACACAGATGCAGAACCCAACTGTCTTCTGTGAAACCAGACATTCAAGAGATTTGCAAAAATGTGATACAATGCCACTCTTTTCCCTAAGTTGGTTCTGTTTTGAGAAACAAAGTTTTTATGCAACAGGCTATTTATATTTAAATGTAATGGGCTGATTATGATTATTTGAAAATGAATTAACCACTGTTTCTCAAATGTCTTGGTTTTGATGTCTAATGCAGAATAGATCCAGCTCACTGGCACTAAAGTTCTTTGGGTCTTTGATAATCTTAGAGTGTCAGAGAGCTCAGAGAAGAGAAGGTTGGTGAGGAGCTGGCCTCTGGGCCGCTCGCTTCAGGGATTGCCGGTCCACAGTTCTGTCTCAGCGCCTGCTAAATCCCAGCATGACACACGTTGCTGTTTCTGCTGATCGTGTTGTTCATCTGTTCTTGGTGTGTCCCTGCTTCGGGTCTGAGAGCTGGAAACCTTGTCTTGTGATGCCACCCTGAATTCTTGTCATCTGGCACAGAGAAGGTGTTCAGCAAACAGATTTTGAAAGAAAAAGTTAAGTTTTCGATGGTTCCTATGGGACATTTCCCTGTTTCGACATGTGAGGACGAAACTTGGATCTTTTTTCTTTATCCTGTCAAATTCATCACTGAGCATCTGGAGAGAGAGGCTTGCTATGAACTATTTAATGTGGTTTACTTTCCAATCTGGCTCTGGCATAACATCCCATATCAGATAAAGAAGGAAAATCACAGTATTTTATGACCCTGTACAGCTGCCTTTTGGGGACTCTGAGTGCTTTTTAAGCCACTTACCTATTCTTTCTGAAGTCCGTCACCTTTAAAGCTTCATCTGCATATCAAGAAACCCAACTCTTTCACCAATCCTCAAGCTGCCCATTCCCTTTACTCCTTTCAAGATTCCTTAGATAGCTCTTGCTAACTAATTGCTCCTCAGTAAATCTTTGAATCCACCTATCATCTACAAGTCCCTACTTACAGATACCCCACCTTGCTGGAGAACCAATGCAAATCTCACATGCATTGATTTATGGCTTCCTGTGTCCTTCTAAAATGTATGTAACCAAGTCGCAAGTTAACCATGAAGGCACACTTTCTCAGAACCTCCTGGGGGCGGTGCCCCAGGCCTAAGGTCACTCACATTTGGCTCAGAATAAACCATCTTAAACATTTTACAGAGTCTGGCATCTTTCCTTAACAAAAGTCATGGTCGAATTATATGAGTGGCAGGCACATTGTATTTACCGACAGAGATTTTCTAGCAGCAAAGCATAAAGAAGAACAAAATCATGAACTTCGCAGCTACCTTGATGCAGTTGGAGACCAACTTGCTCAGTGATCTATCACAGAAAAAAAGAACTGAATACTGTATGTTCTCACACATACGCAGGCCCTGAAGACAGTCTCTTTAGCACAAAGGTGGGATCTGCACTCCTCTACACAGCTAGGGAAAGGAGGGAGGAAGGCAGAAGGGTGGGCAGCACGTGACAACACAAGGGGTACCTAGTCCACAACCGAGAGAGTGAGGGCCAGCTAGAAGCCCAGACTTCACCCGCATGCAGCTCACTTAGCAGTCAATCCTCCCATGTACCCACAACTCCATAATAAATACATTGTATAAAAAAAGAAAGTCACCTGAAAGTTTACATATCAGAATTGAAGTTAAATAAACTGGATAAAACAAACCCAGCACAATGACTACCCTTTCACAAACAACTTAGAATTTGGAAGAAGAAGCAACCATTCCTGATTAACTTGTATCTCTCTTAAATCTAAATTGAGCCTTTTTGTTTTAACATCACTTTAACATCACCTAGACGGAAGGAAGACGTGTGTTTCTTGAGACAGACACTTTGAGTCTAATTTAGAAGCCGCCATGCAGGCACAGAAGACTCTGGGAGTCTATTTGGCAAAAGTTAATCAGAAATCAGAGATTAAATTTTTCCTTTATATGATTGCACACATTTTCAGTTACGAAGAAAAATTCTAAGCAAATAAATCATGTTTCACAAATTACTAATACCCAAGGAACAGATTAAGAGGTTCAGTGAAATCTCAGACGTATAGGTACACACAGCTCTGATCTGTCGTCAAATGGCTCTAAATAAAACAATTACGGATGTTTGCATACACTTAACTCCCGGTGTGTGCTCACGAACAGAATGCCAAGCGTGAGCTCTGAGCTGCACAGAAGATGAAACGGGATGAGGTCTCAGCCCTCGGGGCTTACAATCAAAGTAAGGCAGATAAAACAATTCAGCCATGAAATACATCAGTTGAAAAGGCTGTTAACATTTATGAGGTGCAAGGTCTTGTTGGATTTTCTAGGGAAAGGCAGAACTGAACGGGAGGCCAAATGACCAAAAACCACCTTGGACTAGCGTGTTTTAGGGGAGAAGTTGACCAAAAGATACAGGCAGCGGAGCTGGAAGAGAGAAGGGCGGTGGTTGTTGGGGAGCACGGTGGAGGGGGCCAGGGAGGGGTAGGGTCCTGGGGCCGGGAGGCCAAAGGCCACAGGCTCCACAGGTCTGGGCACGAATCAGTTTCCCCTCTGGAGAAAACAAGCCATTGCCCAGCTTTATAAAACACAGTCACTGTGTCTGGAACTGATCACTCCACTTAGCGTTCCAGATCTATGTTCCTCCTCTCTCCCTGCAAAGGGCCTGAAGCTGTACCCAGTGGCCTTCAGCAGGACAGAATAGAACAGAGAGTCACTTTCTGCCTGTCCTCATCCCTCCCTCAGGCTCTTGCCCCCACCTTCTAGAAGCAGGACCAAGGCTGTTGATCATGTGACCGGCAGGGGCTGGAAGACCTAAGTCTTGCTACCAGTTTCTGGATGTAATGTTATCTTGGTTTAGCCATTTTGGAAATCGATTTAAAAATCTGGAGTTCTGGGCAACCCCCTCGGGTCCCCTCCCAATAGGGGAGCTTTTCTGTCCTCTTAATAAATCCTGCTTTAAAAAAAAAATCCCAGTTTACACATCCCAGTTCAGTCTCTTTCCCAATTGTGATTTGCTACAGTTAATAATAATAACAGTTAACATTTCCAGACGTGCTTGGCTAAGATTCTGCATGCACGGCTTCTTGGGAGGATTGCCAAGTTATGTTGTTCCATAAGAGAAGGAAGGTCTGTGTAAGTGCGCCGTGACATCATTTGTGTTCTTAAGAAGCCATGGAAGACATATTTTTAGCTGCACAGGAAAATAAACACATGAAGCTGAAACCACTGGTTGACTCCTGGGCGAAAATGAATTTCACATGGTGTCTGGGTGGAGCGTAGGGGTGACTGCTCGAAGTGCAATTTAACGTTATATTGGTGGAACTCGCTGTGCGTTACTCATGCAATGAAAAATGAATTTAAAACAGTCAATAAAATGGAAGTGAATGCTTTCTGCTGCCCAATTTGCCTTCAGAAAAACTCCTAGGAAGTAGGTGAGCCACTACAAAGCTGTCCACCTTTGGGTTACTCCATGGTCAGGGTCTTCTCCTCCTGGCCAGTCACCCAGGTACTCCCTGCTGGTGGCCACAGAGAAATCACAACTGTGGAGGACATGGCAACCCTGCTGGGAAGGGAAGTGGGGTCAGAACAGAATCCCTCCTTCCCCCACTCTGACCCCCACCCTGTGCTCTGTCCATAACCTGCCTCTGGAAGCAAGACTGTTATTTCTGACTGGATAATGCAAGACCAAGACCCTGTCTAGGGAGATCTAAGTCTTGCCTTCCTGGTCTCAGATCCAATGTTGTCTTGGTTACGCAGTTTTGGAAACACGTTTTTAAACCCAGCAGAGGCGCTACTGTGTCCCCACCACCTCCACTCCTCAGAGTGGACAGGCATCCCGGGGTCTCCAGGATAAGGAAGTGAGAGGAGTAAAAGATCAGAGTCAAGAAGGAAAGCCTCCCCTTTCAAGGCATTCCCCTGCTCAGCCACCTGGCGGCCCCATGTCCAGCACCACCATCTTCGCCTTCCCTTTAGATTTTCTTTCCACGACCAGGAGTCCCTGCCCCCACCATTCCCAGCCCCTGCTGGCATCTCTCACCCTGAATCCTGTGACATTCCTTGTCACCCCTCCTTCTGTCACCATGGCTCAGCTGGAAGGGTTGGGAGGGCTGCTTCTCCCCCTCCACTCAAGCTCCAGGAAGGCATACCTGCCTTGCCCACTCTTCTACCTCCAGGCTTAGCACACAGTAGGGAGCAGATGTTTGTGGAGGAGAGTAATTAATGGGCCTCAGCAGATTAGTTTTTTTAACTGTTATTTGATTGCTTTGTGTTTATGTGTATGTATGAATGTTGCCTTGTCTCCCTACAAGCTGGTGAGTTGTCCAAGGGCAGATGAGGTGGTGGTTGAGAGCATGACCTGTGGTCCCACCTGGCTTCGGTTCAGATATCAGCTCTGCCACTCACTGGTTAGGCAACCCTGATAATGTCACACCAACTATCTGTGCCCTAAACTCTTGGTCTACAAAGAGAAGATGCCTCATAAGGTTACTGTGAGCATCAGATGGAGTTGGTTTTTTTTTTTTTTTTTGAGTTGGAGTCTCACTCTGTCGCCCAGACTGGAGTGCAGTGGCCGCTCCCGGCCACCGCAGCCTCGACCTGCTGGGCTCCGGCGATCCTTCCGCCTCAGCCTTCGGAGTAGCTGGAATTACAGGCATGCACTACCACGCCCAGCTGATTTTTTGATTTATTGTAGAGATGAGGTCTCACTGCCCAGGCGGGTCTCGAACCCGCGGGCTCAGGCAATCCACTCACCTCAGCCTCCCAAAGGTGCAGGATTACAGGCTGAGCCACTGAGCCAGGCCAGATGGAGTTAATGCAGGTAAGGAGCTAAAAACTACACTTCTAAGGGCAGCCCATCAATGATGGAGAGTGTCAGATGCAGTTATGATTGTCATTGCCGCCACCTTCTTCCAATCATTATCACCACCATCACATCATCGTCATCACCATTATCATCACTATCATCACCACCGAAATCACTATCATCTCCATCATCAGCATCACCATCATCACTACCATCATCATCACTACCATCACCATCACCATCATCACCACCACTATCATCATCACCACCATAATCACTATCATCTCCATCATCAGCATTGCCATCATCATCATCATCACTACCATCACCATCACCATCACCATCACCATCACCATCAACAACACCATCACCATCACCAACATTATCATTCTGTCTAATGTTCTGCCAGGTTCCAGGAGTATCCTACAATAGACCCTCAGTAAAATCCTATTTAATTGAATTTGACCAACTAGTCAGAAAGGTAAAACATTCTCTGAATATGAAGACTGAAAACTAAGAGAGAGGGCATAAAAATAATGTACATTTGTTAAACACAAATACTTGTACATCAGATAATATAGGCTGCACCAAAACAAGATGCTGATGAATCAAAGGAATCTCGAAGGAGGGTCTTGGATGTCTTGGATGCACGGGACAGGAGGAGCTTGGAAGAGGGGTGGCTTGGCAGGAAAGCTGGAGGATGGGGGTTGTTCCCACAGGTCAGAGGGGAAGGCTGGGAATGACCCATGGTCCGTGGCTGGAGCCTCTCCAGCCCCAGATAGCACTTATCCATGCAAATGGTGCTTTTCAGAGTCCTTTTACTGGGCCGTGACAGAGCAGACCTGTGGCTGGGACCCAGCTCTGCCACTTACAGCGCCGGCCACCCCAGTCAAAATTCCCTCACGCTGAGCCGAGCTTTTCTTATCTGGGTGTGCAGGTGGAGGAGGAGAAAGCAGAGCCTGGCACACTCTCAAAGGAGCCATGCTGCCTGCAGGCCTGTGGGGGAGAATGAGAGGGGCTCCAGTAGAGGCTACCTAGGGAAAGGACCCTCTGGTGACCTGCTCATCTCACTGTGCCTCGAGTGACCGGCAGGCCGGTGTCCCATGTGTGAGAGCTGGTGGCCCTGATGAACACATGGCATGCTCACCTGGCTGTGGTCTACCCTCTACAGGCCCAGGGTCCCTGGTTCCCTCCCCAAACTCATTCCTGCAGCTCCCTGAGTCCACGTGCCACACATTTCCAGGCTACTGTCTGCTTTATAACATACTTCACTATTGTCTTAGCAAAAACCTGTGTATCATTCAACTGAAATGTCCCAGCATCCACTGTAACCAGGCTGTGGTCAGGCACCTGCCATGCAGTGGGGATGGAAGTGGGTGGGAGAGAAGCTGTAACTCCCCCATAGAAAACCAAGTCAATTGCTGAGTACACAGAACCGTTGGAGGGTGAGGAGAGCGGGATGTTGGGGGGGGACGGGTAATCTGGCTTGTATGGGAGTCCTGGGGGCTGCTCCAAGGAGCTTCCCAATATCCATCTGCAGGGCTGGCCCTGCCATAGGTACCCCAAGGCCAGAACAGAACCTTCCAGATCTAGGCAGGCAAGTGCAAGCGCTGTCCAACGCTGGACCACTCAGGTCCCTGGAAGTCACTGGGAGCTAATTCCAGGAGCAGTGGGGACATAGCACAGACTGAGCAGGAGCCTCTCTCCTCCTGACCACAGTTAGAAGCCCATGTGGTCCCGAAGGTTGAGCCAGCCATGCAGCGCTGCCCACACTTGCGTGTACGGTAGAGACCCAGGAGTTGAACAAACACTGAATAAAACATCAGGACTGACCAGCCCCACGTGCGGAGAGAGGAGGGGCGACAGATGCCATCACGACATCCACGAAGGTTGTGGAGAAGCTGTGCATTCTCCAGCGCCCTGGCTCCCCGAGGCAAGTCCCCCGCTCCACCCTGGCCTGTCCACTCCGGCTGGATGCTGGCTTGGCCTGTGCTTGTGGCCTGCCTCTCTCCTTCTTTCTTGTATGTCCTCCCAGGACACCAGAGTAACCCGGGTGGAGTGCGTGTGTCACCGTCACTTGCCTCCCCTCTAAGTTTTTGATGTTTTTCACGGCTCTCAGTGCAGGCACACAGATGTGCCCCCACATGATCATGGGACCAGCACCCTGCAGCCACCAGCCTCATCTTGTGTCCAGCTCACGGAGCCTCCCTGCTGCCTCCTTCTCTCTTGCCCCTTAGCCTCCCCTCCAGCCTGCACCACAAACACCAAAACACCTGGAAAGGGTGGGACCTCATGTTGTTTCATCCCCTCACACAAAGCATCCAGAATAGGGAATCCGCAGAGACAGAATGCGGATTAGTGGTTGCCTGGGGCAGAGGCTGTGGGGCAACGGAGGGGGCGCCACTAAAGGGGGCGGGGCCTCTCGCTGAGGGGATGAAAGTGTTCTACGGTGGACACAGGTGACGATGGCAAGACTCTGATACAAGCACAGTTGAACTGGACCCTTGAGTGGGTGCCCTGTAGGGTCTGGGGACTGTATCTCAACAAAGCTATTAGAGAAACAGGGCGGGAAAGCTGTGCACCATCAGAATATGGGGTACGGTGGCCCCACAGCTGGCCTGTGCCCCGGGTCCAGGAAGTCAGACTCAGGACAGGAAGGAGCGCAACATAGGGCATGTCCTGAGTCCTGCAGGGGACAGAAGAAACTTCAGATGGAAGGGCAGCTCTCATGGGGGTTGAGGGTGGGGAGGGCTCCCCCATGGATAATTGGAGGGACATCTACAGGGCCAATGGGAACCACAGAAAGAGCCTGCTGCAGACTTGGGCACAGGGACAGGCCTCCAAGGTGGTGTTGGGAATGACTCGACAGTAGGCGCTGGGTGGTAGGTGCCAGGCAGTGGGAGAGGGCAGGGATGGCTTTTGTCCTGTGCTTGGAAGAGAAGCGAGCAAAGAGGAGCAGGACCTTGGAAGTAGGCGAGGAAGGTGGAACTTCTCAAGAAACAAAGACAAAGCTGCATGCCCTCTGCGGTCTGCAAGGAGGAGGTGGGGCTCATGCCAGACGCTGGATGAGGCATCAGGAGGCGGCTGCAGATTAGGCCTGGGGTAGCCCAGTGGGAGCAGGGACCACTGAGTGAGTGCGTGGGGGTCTGGGGATGGGACATCTCAGACACAAGTGAATGAAAGTCATGAGTACAGTAACAGGTCACCAGAGACTGGGCTGGGTAGGGGGCACGGGGTCTTTCCCAGGCCTCCCTGGGGAGTCACGTTTGGGCTAAGACTTGAGCAGGGACTTGGACTGGTCCACCACACAGGGGAAACCACTTTGGGACACCCCACTGGGGGCAACAGGACAGCACTGACTTGCCACGTTCCTGATCCAATTCATGTCAAGAGAGGACTCGGTCATCACAGAAATGCAGGGTGTGGGGCAGAAGAGTCGCCCCAAGGGATGTCCATGTCTGGATCCCCAGAACCTGGGGATGTGAAATCTCAGGTGGTAAAGGGGATGTGGCAGACGGCATGAACATGAAGCCAGGGACCTTGAGAGGGGAGAACATTCTGGATCACGCAGTGGCCCAAAGTCATTACCAGGTCCTTATGAGGAAGGCAGAAGGTTCAGTTCCAGGAGAGCCTGGATGGCCTGGATTTGAAGATGAAGGAAGGAATGTGAGCCAGGAGGCCACGAAAGGTCCGGGAAACAGGTTCTGCATGGATGTCAGAAGGAACCAGTCCTGTTGATATCTGGCTTTAGCCCAGGGAGCCTGGCTGTGGATGTCTGACCTCCAGAACCGTAAGATGACAAGTCTGTGCTGCTTTCAGCCACTTCAGTCATGTTCATTTGTTACAGCAGCTACAGAAAGCAAAGACACACGACTGGGCACCATCCATGGGTCTCTGGAGCCAGGCCCTGGCAAGCAGCCTCCACAGATCCCTCGGCCCCAGGCAGCCTCTGTCTTTTCTTTAAACCAGGCCAGGGAAGGGCAGGGCAGACCTGAGGAGGAAGGCTCTACCCGCCACCCCTTCCTCTCTCTGTTCCAGCACAGAGGCTGGAACTTTCTGCAGGGGGTACTTGCCTGCTATCTGGGAGATGCCCTCACGCATGCAAGATCTGGGTCCCAGGACAGATCACCTGTAGGGGACCCCACTTGAATCCAGGCCCTTGGGTCCTGCCATTGACTGGAGTTCAGGACTTGGGGGTCCCAAGCTCACCCCTGTTGCTGGGGGAGTCAAGGTCCTTGTGCCTCTTCATTTGTGGGAACACAGCTGGGGCTGCAGAAAGCTCATTTTGTGCACCTGCCAATGGTTACAGGCAATGGCCTGAAAACAGGCATGCCAGAACCTTCCACCACAAGATCTCTCCTGCAGCCTGGGAGTCCAGCAGTGAACTGGCTCCCTCCAGAGTGTCGACCGCACAAATCAACCACTGCTTTCTGCGTACAGAGGGTGAGGGGGTGGACACCGGCCATGCACACGGCTCACCACGGGAGAGGGGTCTGCAGCCTCAACCCCACACTTAGGGGCTGGCCGTGAAAACACATGTGATTAAAAAAAAATAGAGTTTGCCTTGATAGCGTACAGGTTTCTTCTTCTCTTTGTACCAGAGTAAGAGTCTAAATCCAGGCCTTCATCCCGGGCTACGTTATAAACGGAAAGGGGAAACCACACAGCTGAATGGCTTTCAGGCCGGTAGACACATGCCTTGCACGGAAGGCACGGGAGGAGCCGCCAGTGCACAGATGTTTACTTTACAGTTTTTTAAATTCAGAGAGTGTATGCAATTTAATTAGCCATTTTATTTTGCAAAAAAAAGAAACAATAAGAGTACATGTGGTCTCTAAGAACTTCTAAAGAACCTAGTATAGAGGCATTTGCATTCATAATCAGCACTCAGTCATGTGCTCCAACTTCATTGACTTTTCAGTAGGAAGGGAAATGTCATCTGCTCTGTTCAGAGATCTGCAGCTTATTCAATGCTGTGAGTATGCAGCAGGTACCCACTCTGTGCTCTGTATCAGGTGAGGGGAGGAGGACATGGGAGATAAGCCGACTCAGCATCTTGTTTTCACAGAGTACGCGGTCTGGAGTCACTGAAGGGGCAGACTTTGGGATCTGCATCGAGGGAGACTTGTGGGCAGCACGCAGGTCACCCAGCTGACTCGGGTCCTCCTGTTGTGTGGGTGGGCAGGGCCAGGTGTCCTGCAGACACCGAAGGGATTGGGTGTGAATGTGGACTCACCCATGTGGAACCTAGAATCTCTTTGGGAAGCATCCCATCCTCCTTCCTCAGATTCCATGCTATAATGGGCCCCACAGGACTGATGGTAACCCCTTCTGTCTACCCTTGGCCAACGACTGTGTCTGGGATGGAGTTTAACCCCAGCTCAGGGATCCTAGGGAGCACAGCACCCTCCCTTTCCTGTGAGGTCTCCCAGGCAAGAGGCCCTCTCTTCCCACAGATGGGGTGGAATATTCATCTTATCATCTCATTACTTGACTGAAGATTCCAGACCTGCCCTGGGTCAAGTGTGTGGAACAAAAGACTAAACACACGAGGGAAGGCAGATCGGAGCTTACGAAATGACATTTTCAGGGATGTCGGACAGTGTCAGCCAGGCTGGGGTTTTGTTTTGTGTCATTCACAGTCCAGACTTTCCATGATAACAGAGTACGAGGACGGGAGGTGGCTGAGCCCTTGGTGACAGTTCCTTGAGTAGAACTGGGGGTCTGGCCACAGAAAGATTTGCTAGGGAAGGCCTTGGCGGAACAGGCAAGCATGAAAGTCCTGTTCGGTAGGGGAAACTGCGTGGGCACCGGGGGCCTTGGGGAGGGAGTGGAGCTTGAGGGAGGGAAGGGACATGAAGAAGGGAGAGACTAGACAGGAGAGAAAGGAAGATGAGCTTTCCCTGTTCATAGCTTAGCCTCAGGCGAGGCTGCCTCTGAGAGGATGGGGGAAGGGAGGCTGTGATCAGAAATGTGAATTACGTTAAGACACTCCTGGCTGTGAGCACCTGCATCCTCCTGGGGCCACCCACGCCACCTGGAGACTTAGCCAAAGTGGAGGTGTCTCCTCCTCTAGTGAAGGATTTGGAACGTGTCAGAACAACAGGCTGCACTCCGAATGCCAGCCCCATGTGGAGCTCGTGACCCACCCATCCCTGCCGGGACCCCACAGGCTCCAGGCCCACGGCATGTTGGGGAAGACCAGAGGTTGAGCTCGGCTCCTTGGACCATGACCAGGTCTCTTCCCCATGCAGATACATCAGCATACAACGTCCTCATGGCTCCCAGAGGACATCCCCATGGTCTCAGGTGACATTGTGGACACCAGGTCACGTCCTGTGCTCCCCCACCATCAGCTAGGTTCCCATGGGGCTTTTTCATTTCTGACTGCACCATGTGGCTCTTGAAATGACATTCTTGTCTGGCATTAAAAATAAATAATTCCCGTGACCCCAGAGTTCCAAGCTTCATGAGGCTTATTGTGGGTGTGTGTTTTCAATCTTTCAAATAAACTACATCACCACTAAGACATTTATGCACACAAACAGGCCTGTTCACTCTCCTTCCCCTGACATCTCTGAGCACCCAGCATGAGAGAGGTACAGGGCTTCCCCTGGGTGCTCATGGTGGCAATGGCTTCCAGGAGCTTGGAACAGAGATGTCTCATGAAGCCCCATCTGGCCCAGAGGAGAGAATGGGGGATCGATTAGCAATGCCTGCCTCAGGTCAGGGAGGGGAGACATTGGAAAGGATTAGTAATGCCTGCTTCAGGTCAGGGATAGGAGATAGTGGGGGTGGATTGGTGATGTCTGCCTCAGGTCAGGAAGAGGACACAGTGGGATGGATTGGTGATGCCTGCCTCAGCTCCAGGAGGAGAGATAATGGTAGAGATGTCATGTTTTACCAGCCCACACCATGCCAGGAGCTTCCTAAATGCTGGAGAGATGAGTAATCAGCTTCGTGGGTCACAGAGACACCAGCAAAGCCTGGAATACAAGTTAGGGTGGTCAGCAAATTCATGCCAGATTTGGGTTTCTCAGCATGAGGGAACCTTTATTCTCTCCTGCCTCGACCTGTGGTTATGGACGCCTAGAATTGAGATGGGTTGAAGCAGAGAGGGAAAGGGTTCTGCTGGCATGGCCCATGAAGGTGCCTCTAGAGGGTGCACCCAGAGCTTCCTGTCTTGCTCCAGAAGAACCTGCTTTATGTGCACACACCCCCACAAAACACAAGTTAAAAGGAAGCGGGTGCCAAGGAGCACTCCCAGGAGCCATGCCCCAGTTCTTCCTGTGTTTTGATTCGAAGCCCGCCCCGACTGCAAGTGCTGGACTCCATATTTCATCTCCTTCCCTCCCCTCTCCTCCCACTCAGAGAAAGCCAGTCCCAAGAGCAGCACCTCATCTCAGACCAAAGCACCTCACCAACAAGGGCAAGGCTCCTCCCAGCCCATCCAGCCCCACCCCTCTTGGCCCAGTGAAACCCCGATCATTCCTGAGATCTCAGGTCACATATCCTCAGGGACACGCATATCCATCTCCTGTCTGGGTCAGTTTCCTGGATCATAGGCTGCACCATGGATTGTGCAACCTGTTGGATAGGGAGGCTGAGGCGGAAGGATTGCCTGAGCCTGGAGGTCAAGGCTGCTGTGAGCTATGAACATCGTGATCATGCCACTACACTCCAGCCTGGGTGACAGAGTGAGAACCCGACTCAAAAAAATAAAAAATACAAAAATCTCTGTGGTTGGCAAATGTGTTCTGGGGAAGGACAGGATAGTTCATACTTTAGGCTCTGTGGGTATAAAGGCATGGTTAAACAACTTGGTTCTGCATGTAGTGTGAAGGCAGTCACAGACAGAGCACAGATGAATGTAGGGTGTGGCTGTGTGCCAATAAAACTTTATTAACAAGCATAGGCAGGAGTCCAGACATGACCTGCTAGTCAGTTTGCCAGTCTAGCTCTAGAGAGCACATTCTCTGCTCCCCACTGACTTTTCTTCATTTTAGGATTTTATTAATTTCTGTCACAAACAGATTTAAAAAATTTTTTTTGAGTTGGGGGGGGTCTCACTCTGTCACCCAGGATGGAATGCAGGGGCATGATCATGATGATTACAGTTTATGGCAGCCTTGACCTCTGGGCTCAGGCAATCCTTCCAGTTCAGCCTCCCAAGGCCTGGCTAAGTTTTTTTTTTGGTAGAGATGAGGTCTCACCATGTTGCCCAGGCTGGTCTTGAATTCTTGGGCTCAAGCAATCTTTCAGCCTTGGCCTCCCAAAGTGCTGGGATTATAGATATGAGCCACCATGCCCGTCTATCACTAACAGATTTAAATCCTGTGAATACAGGTCTGTGTCTGTCACCATCATAGTCAGTTCAATAAATACTGCGTAATGGGGCACTAGGCCTGGCACTAGAGTTGCACATAACCCACAGTGTGGCCCCTGGGGTTTGTGTCAATAACACCAGGAAGATACTTCTGTCTCTTTCCTCCTCTACTTGGGTTTGTGTCAATAACACCAGGAAGACACTTCTCTCTCCTTTCTCCTTTACTTAAACTTGGAAACACAGAGGCTTGAATCCGCCCTTGCCAGCCTGCCCTGTGAGGGAAGAGCCTGATAGATTAGTCAACCCAGAGACAGAGGGAATAGAGAGAAACCAGTTTCCAATAACAGCTTCAGTCTCTGGATCAAGCCACTCCTGAAGATGCCCCTGTATTTTTCTGGTGCTTAACATATTTGTGTTGGCCACTTTGAATTTTAATGTTGTCTCTTGCAAGCAAAAGAGCCCTGACATAACTGATTAGCAAAATGTCACATTTTGGCTGTTTCTGTGCCTTCCCAGTGGCTCCTCTGTAAAGGGCAGGATGCCTCGTGGGTTTACCATCAGACGGTGACCTCTGCTCTGTCCCGGGAGGAGCCTATGTCATGTGACTCTCCAGAGTTCCCACAGACACTGCCTGCACACTCCTACTAGAAGCTGGACTTGGTTCAGAGTCTGTGAGGGGGCGGAGCCCACAAAGCAGGGCTCAGGATTGAGTTTCTAAAGCAGATACGAGACTCCACCCCATCCATGGGAGGCCGGGAGACCTGTCCCAGGAGCTGGCCCTGGGGCAAAAGCTTTGCAGAGTGGGTATGTTCTCACCATCCAGATTTACATCATGTTGCATCTGGATTGTCAGCTAGAGCTCTCCAACAGTTTTCTACTTAAACTGAGAACATTTTCTCTCCTCTACGATTAAGTAAGACCCACAAGATTCCAGTGGCATTCATGAATGTGGAAGAAAGCAGGAAGGAGGAGAAGAGGAAGGGGGGGCAGGCGTCCCTGAGGTTGGGGACCCTGTGTCAAGCTTGTCTTCCAGCAGCAATCCCTGAAGGCCATGCCGATGCCTCTGACGAAGTCCCCAGGAACAGCAGAACACCTGTATCTGCCTCATTGCTTTTTGCCACATGGGGCTCACATGGTCGCTTCTAGCACATCCTCTCGTGGTGAGACCACACAAGTCCCTGACTTGGTTGGGGAACAGCCCGGGGCTCTAGTGAACCCACACGTGTGCCAGGCGTGAGGAGGAAGGGGAAGGAGCACACCTCACAGCTCCCAAGCCCAGCTTGCAGTGGGCAAGGGGGCCAGGTCGTGGTGCCGGCCAGTGAAGGCAGATTCTTCATGCCAGCGCAGGGCTGTAGGGACTCCTTGGCTGGGAAGTCGGCCTGCAGCCCGCTGGGTGTCCCCGGGCCCTTGCAGGCACCCAGATCCACCAGCTGTGCAGGGTCCGCAGCAGCTACGATCCGGGCCTGCTTTTTATCCCGCAGCGGCGAAGGGGCGCTGCAAGAGAAGCCCCTGGCAGGGCTCAAGATGCTAGCAGCACACAGTTTTTCCACCATCTGTCCCGTATTTGAGTTTATCAAATTGTGTTTATGTGCAGTTGACGTACACAACCATAGCTGTTGTAATGGGATGTCTTCCATATGAGAACTTGAACTCAGGGGCAGGCACTGCTCCCTCTTTTGCTATGAAATGGCAGAAACCAGGCACAGGTGGGGGCTGGCTCCAGGCTCAGGCTCCCACCATTCAGCAGAACATCAGGGCTGATGGGTCCTTTTAAGGGGCTTGGGCTGGCAGTCCTGCGAGGCAGGAAGGCTCAGAGGCTTCCAGGATTGCCCTGTGGTGCTCATGCTGGTTATGTGATCATGTGGACATCACCTTCCATCAAACACACCAACAGTGACACCATGGGGTCATGATTATGCCACAAGAACCCTCGGGCCATGGCGACGTGTTCTCCATACCTAAGCTCCAGGCACCATCAGTCCTGGTGGCCTAATAATAGTGATGCTCTTTCTGCTCCTGGAAATGCCAAACTAGGTGATGTTTCCACATAAATCTCCAAATTCTCATCTTTTGTTTTGGAAATGAGAGTTCTCAAGGAAAATGGACAAAATGAGTCATGGGCGCCCACCAGGCCAAGACTTGCACAGTCACAAAGACGTTGACCTTCCCTCCTAGTCATGAGGGGCGGGTGCTCTATATGCTTCAGTTCCCCTGCGTGGGCTTCCATTTCCTGGGTTTTAGAGCTCAGCTGAAAGGATACTCTCACCCTATTAGTTCACTATTTCTGAAGGAAGGATTCTGTGCAGGAATGTGATCAGTAAAGGGAAACCCCCACACACCCCATCCTCCCATCTATCCATCCATCATCGATTCATCCATCATCCATCCACTCACCCATCATCCATTATTCATCCGTCATCTACCCATTATTCATCCATCATCCACCATCCATCCATCCATCCATCCATCCATCCATCCATCCATCCATTCTCCATCCACCCATCCAACCATCATCCATCCATCCATGTACCTACTCACTCACCCATCTATCATCTACCACTCACTCATCTACCCATCCATCCACTCATTCATCCATTCATCATCCATCCATGCATTCATCCAAACCATCCATTCACTCATCCATCTATCCACTCACCTACCCACCCATCCACCTATCCATCCACCCACCTACCCATCCATCATCCATCTGTCCATCCATCCACCCACCCATCCATCCACCTGCCCATAACCACCAGCTCCTTCTTAAATTAAACCTGCTTCCTGGAAGCAACCGGCCTCAAAATAAACATTCTTGCTAGCTCAAGCTGTTTCTGCTTGACTTATTTCTTAAGAGTTTGAGCCCTGAAGGCAAATACCCCTGGGTTTGAATCTTAGCTCTTACCCTTTCGTTCCTGAGACCCTGGGGAACTGACGCATCAGTGCTTTAGTTGCCTCCACTGAAATGTGGGAATAACACATGAGCACCCACTTCATAGAGCCGTGGAGGGGATTCCATGTGTGTGATTAAGGACATGTCACAACTCAGTCCCTGGTACGTGGTACAACTGAAAGTACCCGAAGAGCAGGGGGGAGTCGGAAGGAGAAGCAGGTGGAGGAAGGGAGGTCAGGGGAGGGGGAAGGGGAAGAAAGTATTCTATGTTCACTGCAGCAGTGCAGTTTTATTTCATTTTCAGAATGTTCCTCCATGGCACCTGGGGCTGGCTGGGCTTCTGTGAGGTGGCCCAGTCTTGGCCCAGCCAAGACTCTGTTCCTGCAGCAAGACTGGCAACAATTCCTTAAACACCTCATAGGCGTGTTTCTGGGACAAGGCCTGGCTTTGAGTGGGCACTTGTCATGCATCTCCGGGTCCTGGTCATATAGCCCCTGGTGCTGGAGGGCTAGCACCACCTGGCCTTGTGGTCACCCTCTGCCTAGGTGCCCAGAAGCTGACACATCTTCAGAGCCTGTGTTCCTGGGGCAAGAAGCCAGACATGGGAGAGGACCATGCAGGCAGTCATTCACACAGCCACGTGGGGGACACAGGGAGAAAACTCCCAATGTGGCCCACCACCAGCACAGGCCTACCCTCTCTGAGCTAAAATGGAAGGCAACCAGGTGCCCAGCACACACTCTGCGCCCTTGCACATGTGGTGAATCTTCCAGCCATGGGATGTGCCATCTCCCTAAAGCCCTGCACCCACACAGGCCCACTGAGCCTTGCCACGCTGATGCTGTCTTAGGAGAAGCTGTCAAACTTTTCAACAGCCACTACACAACCAAATGCAACACATTCAAGGAGGAAGAAAACACCAGAACCCCACGGCGCAGCAGAGGTCATTAGCATGTATTACAGCAGCATCTTCCCACATTGTGGTTCCAGAAAGTCACCTCCCGCTGGCGTCTGTCACCCCATGGGCACTCCCAGCCCATTTTGGTGCTGCTTTCCCTGGAACTCAAGTGGGACTGACAGCCCAACCCTGCTGTTAAAAACAAAACTGTTCTCCCACACCCGTTAGGGCCCTTCAAAGGGCCAAGCCTCGAGGGAGGAAGGCCACAGAACACAATGCCGGACCCAAAGCAGACCTGATCTGTTGACTACTCTTCCTTCCTATCCTTGAGGGAAGGGGTCGCCCCTGGAGAGTGGCTCTGGCTTGGAAGCGACATGGATCTGGCTTGGAATTGTGCTAGGTGACTGAGGTCCAGCCCCAGGTCTGCAGCCAGGCTTGGGCGGTTGAAACAGGAGCCATGTTTCCCGTGGGGCTGGGAAGTAGCTTTTCTGGGCATCACCCACCAGCCTTGCTGGTAATTCTGACCTGAAGATTCTCCTTCTGAATTTCAAGTGAGGCATGTAAACATATGTATACATAAACAGCTTCTCCTGCTGTACCCTAGACTAGCCCAGCTCATTAAAGCAGAATTATGGCCTCAGAACGCCTTCTCCAAAACCTTCCACGACAGTCCTCCAGTGATGGGCCCAAAATATTTCTCAGTATTTTGCTGCACTTGTTTTAGGTGAGCTGCTGATTTCCTTAACACCCCATGGAGAACAGCGCCATAGTAACTACCCGCATCACCCCAGCAGGCGACAGATTGCACAAAGCCAGTGCTAACAGGGTGCCCATGAGGGCTCTATCCAGACCACCAGCCTAGTTCTTCTGGGTGAGACCCTCAAGTCTATAATGGTCACTCTGATGAAAATGGCAAATGATTTGTTGAGAAGCATTAGCCAAACCTGAATTACAGACATTCTACAAAACAACGAGCAGGTGCTCTCAAGAATATCAGTGTCAGGAAAGGCAAAGACAGGTCTAGGAAGGTTCTGGACTAAAGAGATTAAAGGTGTGACAGTGACAGTGGTGACTGACCCGGATGGCACCTGATCAGGAGAAGGGAGTGTCCACAAAGCATATGACTGAGGCAATTGGCAAAGTGGGATATCTAAATTAGACATGAGTCAGTTTCATCGATGAATTTCCAGAGTTTAGTAAACTCACTGAGGGCAGGTACAGGAATAACCTGTTCTACAGAGACATACCCTGAGGTATCTAGGGGTAAAAGGTGAGATGTCTATAACTAACTGCAAATGGTTCAGGAAAACTAATGTGTGTTCTTAGATAGCTGAGAGAGGGAGAAAGGGAAAGATGGGGGTGGGAAGAGAGAGAGAGAGAGGAGAGAGAGAGAGAGAGAGAGGGAGGGGGTAGGGAACACCCACATCCTTTAGCATGGAACCAAGGAAGGAAAGGAGGGAGACAGAGAGAGAGGAGAGGGAGAGGGAGGAAGGGGAGAGACAGAGAGGGAGAGAGGGAGAGGGAGAGGAAGGAAGAAGGAGGGAGAAGGAGGAAGAGGGAGGGAGAGAGAGGGAAGGAGAAAGGAAGGGAGGGTTAGGGTTAGGGAGGGGTTGGGAAGAAGGAGGGAAAGGAGGGAGAGACAGAGAGAGGGAGAGGGAACAGAGAGGGAGGAAGATGGAGGGGGGACAGAGAGGGAGAAAGAGGGAGGGAGAGAGAAAGGGAGGGTTAGGGTTAGGGTTAGGGAGGGGTAGGGAAGAAGGAGGGAATGGAGGGAGACAGAGAGAGGAGAGGGAGGGAGAGACAGAGAGAGGAAGTGGGGACAGAGAGGGAGGGAGATGGAGGGGGACAGAGAGGGAAGGAGGGAGAGGGAGAGAGAGGGAGGGAGAGAAAGAAAGGGCGGGAGAGAGAGCGTGAGAGCGAGCAAGCGTGCATCCTGTACAGCCACAGGGGAACTAGCAGATAGAGTCAGTGAAGACAGTCAGAAGCTTCTTTGTACTATTCTTGCACCATCTCTTCTAAATTAGAAATTACTTCCAATAAGAGTTAAAAATGCTCATCATAGAGAATGATGATCAGAGCTGGCATTACTGAGAACTCCACGTGTTGGGCCGTGCTCCGAAAACACCATGTTTCCTGTCTCACTGAATTACCGGCCACCCCAGGGGGTAAGGGGCTCTGAGGCCCAATTTGATGAGAAAACCAAGGTGCAGGGGGTCGGCTGCTCTGCTACAGCAGGACCAGTGGTGGGCTCACACGTGCACTGGGGAGTCCGTGAGCTTACATGTGCAGCACGTGAGCTGCAGCCTCACCAGAGAGGGACACAGCAGCCAGGGAAACTGAGTTCTGGAGGGAAGCATGGGCTCAAGTCTACCAAGGGGGTCAGAGAAGTCCCCACCAAGAAGGTGGGATCTGAACCAAGACCCAAAGGAGGCATGGGAGCTGTGTGGGGAAGGACACTCCTGGCAGAAGGAACAGTAGGCGTGAAGGCCCTGAGGTGTCTGAAGACCAGCAGGAATACATGAGTTTGTGGTAGTATCTCCGGAATCATGAGAAGATACTACGTCTGCAACATCGCATTCTGACAGGAAAGGTTCGTTCATTTAAAGGGGTTTTGGGGTCGCTGCCTCCACACCTTTCCTTTTCTCTTTATAGATTTCTGTCAAGGAGTATTTACCTACGGAAAAGCATGAATTCTGTTATTTTGATTCCCCAATGACTCCATGCTAAGTGATTTGTATGTGTTCCACATGCCTCAAGCTCACTTCCTGTCTGCCCTCCTTCTCCCTGGGAGACCTGGCACGGCTTGCCAAAGTCTGTGGGTGCTACGGTCTGGATTCATAAGTGGAACCCTAAGCCCCAAGGAGATGGTATTAGGAGGTGGGGGCCTCTGGGAGGTGATCAGGTCATGAGGGTGGGGCTCCCTCCTCTTCCACCACATGAGGACACGGTGAGAAGGGGCCATCTGTGGATCAGATGGTGGAACCTCACTAGACACCAAATCTGCTGGCACTTTGACAGCCTCTGGGATGGTGAGAAATGCATTTCTATTGTTTTTGAGCTCCCCGTCGGTGGTCTGTTGTGACAGCAGCCCAAACAGGCTAGGACAGTTGATGACATCTGCGCCGACATAAACTCACAAAGGCACTCATGGGGAGTGTGAGAGTAGCACCCGGTCACATGTGGTTGACTCCTGTACTTGCTGTGTGTTTGAAATCCGCCATCTTTGAGAGGTACACTGGACCGTGACTTGTCATGGCTGTCTGGTTGGATTTAAGGGTATGGGGTTGGTTCCATGCTAAAGGATGTGGGCATTCAGAGCAAGGATTTCTTTGCCTTGTAGCTCCCAATTCTCCACACTCGCCGCCTCCTGAGAGCATCCCTGAGGCAGGCAGGCCAGTCACTGCTACCGGCCATGACTTGTGCTGAACGGACAGTGTGATGTGTTTTGGGTGAGGAAGACACACAAACCAGTCTATGCCTTATTGATGGGCTGGATGCTAGTGACAGATGCTTGGGGCACACTCAGAGCTCTCCCAAAGTGGTCCAGGACCAGAGTGATCCAAGACAGAGCTGCCTGTCAGTCTCAGTGACCCCATCTCTGGATGGAATTGGCCTCACTCTGTTGTTCTCTGGGCTTTCAATCTCTCAAGCAATGACTGGTAAATTAGAAAATGATTTAGTGATGTTTGGGTAAATACGTACCACGGCTAAGGTTTTATTGGCATCCCGTGAAGGCTGACAGGTCCTCAGGGCCACAGTGTCCTCTCCTGCAGAACGCTTGGGCACTGCACACACACAGTGCTGTCTGTCTCCCCAGAGTCAGGCAAGGATCTCATCAATCTCAGTGAAGGGGGACACTGAGAGAAATGGGGTTAAAGAAATCAGTACTCTCCACTGGCAATGGCCAGGACTCTCAGGTTCTTGGAAAATGGCTGATATTTACCCAGTCAGTTTATAATTAATTTTTAACCCAATTTTTCATCTTTGTTCGAGAAGCTGAAAAATGATCCCTGAGAAAATAAGACTCTTTTTCAATTGCTTTCAAAATCTTTGGAAGAACCCCAAATAACCGAAAGGCAACAATCCTAAATCCTATTTGCTCCTCCCTAAAGAGGAGGTTCACCGTCAAACATTACGGGAAGTGGCAGGGGTGGCTGATGAATGGCACAAGCTCCTGCGAGGGCACAGCAGCCCTCGGATCAAGTGTGGGTGAAAAGACCTGAACTCCTGAGACAAGGGTGGGCATTCAGTGGGTCTGTACAGGGTGAGGCCAACCCAGTGACGGCAGAATCAGTGGGAGTCACGAGGGCAGGAAGGTGGCTTGGGGGCACCCTCCTGCTCTGCCCAAGTCGATGAAACACCGCCAAATGGGTACCTGCATGGGAAGGAGCTTGGCAGCCTGAATCCCAGGGAAGCTGGGCACCCGGTGATCCACACAGTGTGGCACTAGATACCCAAAAAAGGGCTGGGGTCATCGTCAGTGGCTTGCACCTGATGGGCAGGCAGAGGCAAGGTAAGGGTCCTCCCACAGGTGAGGCAATAGCAGGGGTGGGGTAGAGGACTCTGTGAGAACAACAGAGCGAAAATCCAGAGACCTTCAGCCCTGCCAGGTGGAGTACTCTGAGCAGGCACCCTCATAAGAGCACGCAGGCAGGGGCAGAGATCCCAGCAGGCTTCTAATGGGCAGTCCTCACAGCAGAACACTGTGCCCTTTGTCTGAAAGGAAGGTGAATTTTGGCACTGGCTTCTTCTGTTGTTAAGGGCAAACAGTCATTGTTCAGGGGTCTGTGGTCCCAGCTGTCACTGTGTCGGGACTGCATAGTCAGCCTGGGTAATTTATCTGCCACCTGGAGTTGAATTTTGGCACAGGATGGAACCCCAAAGAGGCCCAAGTGTGTGAGTGGGATGGCTGGATGCCAGGTGACCACAGGCAATGCCCCCTTGGGATAGCCAAGAACAGAAGACTGAACTCTTCCTCAGAGCCTCTTTAAGGCTATTACTTAGACCTGATCAGATACGTTGGAAAGCAGTGCAACAGCACCTGAACCACCATTGCTATGATCACAATCACCATCACCATCACCATCACCATTATCACCACCACCACCATCACCACCACCATTACCACCATCACCATCACCACCACCATCACCACCACCATCACCATCACTATCACCATCATCACCACCATCATCACCATCACCACCACCATTACCATCATCACCATCACCACCACCATCACCATCACCACCACCATCAGTACCATCACCATTACCACCATCACCATCACCATTATCACCATCACTATCACTATGATCACCATTACCACGATCACCACCACCACCACCACCATCACCACCACCATTACTATCATCACCATCAGCACCACCATCACCACCACCATCACCACCATCACCACCATCATCACCATCACCAATACCATCAGTACCATCACCATTACCACCATCACCATCACTGTCACCATTATCACCATCACTATCACTATGATCACCATTACCATCATCACCACCACTGTCACCACCACCATCGTCACCATCACCATCACTACCACCACCATCATCATTACCACCATCATCATCACCACCACCTTCACCATTACCATCATCATCATCACTATCATCACTATCATCACCACCATCATCATCACCATTACCACCATCACTGTCTCTAACATCACCATCATCACAACCATCACCGTCACTGTCACCATCACCACCACCACTATCACTGTGATCACTATCACCATCATTCCCATCACAACCATCACCATCACTGTCATCAGCATCACTATAATCACCACCACCATCACTATTACTATTATCCATCACCCTTAGCATCACCATTATCACTACAATCACCATCAACATCACCACCATCACCATCATCATCATCACTATCACTATGATCACATCACCACCACCATCACCATCACCACAACTGCCATAACCATCACCACCACTACCACCACTACAACCAACAGAGGGAAAATCCTCTGCAACAACCACAATTCAGTAAAAGTCTGTTGAGCACCCGCGGTCTCCTAAGATCTCTTTTGCTCTTTGTGAGAGCAGATGCTAACATGTTCCCATTCCAGAGGCTCAGCATTAAAATCAAATGGAGTAACCCCTGGATTTTCAACTTCCTACCCAGCCCATTCCCCAGGGACTTTGCAGATACTGAAGGTGCCGCTCATGTGCCTCCGCAGAGGGATCTGCCTGCGCTCTCAGCCCTGCTTTCCATGCCTTCTTGGATCCCAGCCCTGAGGTTCCCAATGCTTGTGCCCACATGAACTGCCAAATAATATTATCCACAGAAACCCGTAATGGGGGCAGGGTTGAATAGACCCCTTCCAAATTCACGCCCACCTGGAACCTCACAACATGAGGAATAAATGTCTCATGTTTGGAATCAAGGTCTCTGCAGATGTAATTGAGTTAAGGGTCTCAAAACAAGATTATTCCATATTTAGAGTGGGTCCTAAATCCTGCCCCTGGCATCCCTGTAAGAGAAAGGAGAGGGAGACTTGAGACAGACACAGAACCTCTCCTCAGGTGATCACAAATGGGAGGTGGGGTGTGTTGAAAGAGGGACAGCGCAGGGAAAAGAGGACAAGGGAAGGGGAGGGCAGGATCAGTCTCACTTCCAGGTAGGCAGAGCGGCTGTGGAAAGAGCCAGAGCCCTGCCCTGTATAAAGCAGGCTGGAACCCTGGATCTGCTCCTCTGCACATCACCATGCACAGGTGCAGAACCTGCTAGGCTTCAGCGCCCCTCTGTCAAGAAGTGAGAAACGCATGTGCATGTATTATGGCCCATTATAGGGCAGAGGGTGTGGGCATCAATGGAGTCGCCCTTTCTCTCTGAATGGGGAACTGGTCTTGCAGCAGAAGGGGGCATCTGCAGGCGGGTAGTGCGGGGACCTGGCAGGTGCTGCCTGAGGAGAGCCTGGGAAATCTGCTGCCCAGCAGTACAACCCAGACCCAGGTACTCGATGCCATGGGTAGGGCAGGAACGACTTAATGGGGCAGTGGAGAGGGGGTGATGTCCCCTGAGTAACTCCCACTCTGCAAGGCCTGGGTGAGGGCAGATGTGTTGGTGAGAGCAGGATTAGGAGCCAATGTCTCCCGAGGGCCAGCAGCAAGCACCTCGAGCAAGGCGGGGGAGGGAGGGAGGGAGACACCATCAGGCTGGATCCCCCGACCCATGAGGGCCCTTCCTCTCAGCACGGGAGCTACTTCCTTACCCAATGAGTGTCTGCCTTTCAGAAACTCTCACCTGGCTGTGCTGGAGCTGGCAAGGGGACTCCGGAAACAACAGCAGAGTCACCCTATGCATGCTAAGCGGGGTCCCCACACATCCATGTCTACATTTAACAGATCATGTCCATGTCTACATTTCACAGGCCATGAAAGGCAGCGCCAGGTGCAGTTGCAAACAACTTTGAGCACGGCGGAGAGCTGCTGGTTCCCCACATATCCGGGCTGGTCTCCCAATGGCCACCCCTCCTGCAGGGAGGATTCTGGGATCGGGTCCCTGGCAGGACAGCACTCACGTCAGATTATCGTGTGTCTGTGAGTGTGCGATTATTCACTGAACCACGATTTACATAGAAAGACGGCTTATCTAACTTTTTAAATTAAAGTCTAAAAGCCCTTAATTAAAATAACAAGTCAGAGTGCCATTCCCATGTATACATGGCTGGGTTCCAAGAGGGTGGGAGTAGCTGGCGTCTGTGCTGCTCTGCTCAGTCACAGGTCTGAGTGGCACACTTCATGGGGTGCTCCCTGCTCCTCAGGTCTGGAGGATGCTCTGTGCTCAGATCCTGAGGGGGCACACCGGGCCTGACACACCAGCCCCTCTAGTCTCCCGGATGACTGTCCTCAGGATCAAAGAAGCTACCAACCACCACTGCACACGAAGCCACATCCTTCTCTCCCTGGGAGCCAAGTGGTCAAGCTTTCCAGACATGGTACTGCCATGGCCTTGCCCAGAGAAGGGTGCATCCAGCCGCTAGGACCAGGGAAGGATGGACTCTCCAGTCCAGGAGAGAAAGCACAGACCCCTGTGGGTTTGTTTCTCTCCCCGCCCATGTTACCGACACAGGGATCCACAGATGTCTTCTGTAAGAGGCTGGATCATCACAATACCCAGCTGTGTGGAGCAATCAGTCTCTATTGCAGCCACTTAGCTCAGCCTTTGCTGCGGCCCAAAAGCAGCCATGGCCAGGACGTGAACAGGTGGGCATGGCTGGGTTCCAAGAGAACTTTATCTGTGAAGACAGGCAACAGGCTGCTGTGGCACATGGGTCATGGCCAACCCTTATGGGAACCCAGCGGATAACAGTAGCACACCCACTCACCAATGTCACTTTTTCGTGGGAATTTCCCAAAGCGTAATCCTTGTTGTAAGTAAACTGGACACATGCAGGCCCACTCAGAGGGAGAAGGGATGTGTGGGCCTCAGAGTCTGATGTCCTGGATTTGCTTCCCTCTGGTTGTGTGGCCTGGAGCCATTACTTGCCTGCTCTGGGCTTTAGCTCCTCATCTGTGGAATGCAGACGATGGCTGTGGTTCCTCATGGGGCTGTGATGAGAATGGAAATGGGCTGAGTTCCACAGAGCATCTAGTGGGGCCTGTGCCTCAGTCTCCACCAAGTGGGTGTGGGTTAGGGACGGTCGCTGAAGGCAGAGGGTGTGAATAGGGTGTGTATTTGATTCCCCATATTTACTGTGATGATGAAAGAAACAGTCATGCATTTCTAAGTCTGTACAGATCCAGGGGCTCAGGTGGGGTGGGGGTATTATGGTCAGATGCATAGGAACACAGGAGCTCAGTGGCTTGCCCTCAGGTGGGGACCTGGTGAGAGGATGCGACCAGTGCCTCATCTCCAAATAACAAAACAGCAGCCCTTCCCTGGTCACCTGTTCACACGGTACAAGCAGCCAGACTGATGGTGAACCCTGGCATGTCCCTCTCAGGTGGGTGGGTGGCTGGGAGGCTGATCGGCTCTGTATCAGGCATAGCTGCAGAGCCCGAGTCATGGCTGCCTACTGCCTCTCCTGAGGTGCTCCTGCTGGGAAGGCTGGGACTGCCCCCAGAGGGAGACTGAGGTCTGAGGCTGAGCTCCGACTCTTCCTGGGCACTACCCTCAGGGACAGGGTCTCACTATGTTTCCCAGGCTGGTCTTGAACTCCTGGGCCCAAGAAGTCCTTCTGCCTCAGCCTCCCAAAGTGCTGGGATTACAGGCATGAGCCACTGCACCCAAATTCAGATATCATATCTTTAAAAAGTCACATGTCCTTTAAACCTGTCATCCTGGCCTTGATAAAGCAAGGCACCCCTCAGGTGAGAGTGCTGCTGTCCTTGGTGCTGACGGTACCATCTCCCAGGGTTCTTGGACCACAGGGCCTTCCTTTGTCTCCACTGACCAAATAAATCAGCAGGACATATGTGTGAAAATGGTGTCAGAGCGTTGTGTGGTCTGTCTCTCCTAGGCAAACATCCCTGGGAAGTTGTGCCCCCTGACACCCAAGGGCAGGGCAGGTGAATTTGTCAATGGATGGAGGGTCCACGGCTCAGGTGTGGGGCTTTGAGGGTTGGGTGTGCAGCTGAGGGTCCTCAGCTCTCTCAGGGGCCAGCATTGGCCACAAGCACTGGCACCGGATGTGAGAGTCCTCCTGGGAGGCTGGCGGCATGGCATGCGAGGACACAGAAGAAGGAAGGGAAATTGAACTGGAGAATGAGGTGGTCTGTAGCTGCTGGGTCAGTCACACTGCCTCACCTTTGAGCATGTTAGCTCTTGCTGGGACTCACAATGGCCCTCCCTCCCCTCTGCCCAGGCCTTGGTGACACCATCAGTACTCCAGTGAGCAGCGATGCTTTGGTTTCCCTGGTGAGTTTCTCCCAGGACTGCCCAACAGGAGGAAAAGGATGTAGGCCTGAAAGCCACTCAGCATGGCTGGGACTCATCAGTGAGGACCCATGAGGCTGGGGCCAGCGGGCAGCCAATGACCAGTACTGTGGCCCCTGGGGCACTCGCCACGGGGGCCTCCCCCCACCATGGGAACCAACCCCCACCAATGGGGCTGCCTCCCACCACAGGGACTCCCATGCCATGGGGACCTCTCCCTGCCATGAGTACCACCCCCCACCATGAGGAGCCCTCTACCCTGGGGACCTCCCACTGCCATGGGCACCATCCCCCACTGTGGGGAGCCCCCTGCCATGGGAACCTCCCCCTCACCAGAGGGACCTTTCCCCCACCACAGGGACACAGCTCCTTGGCACCTCTGGAGGTTAGATCTTCTGCTGTTTGTGTTGTAGGAACACTCCATAAACGCTGGCAGCGACTGACTGTGATGACAAGTGTTGACACACGTGGAGGGAGGCAACAAAGGCAGGGGACTGACACAGCAGCATGTTCTTCGTATGATCATCACATCGTATCATTCATGCATTTCTAAGTCTGTACAGATCCAGGGGCTCTGTATCTGGGACCTTTTCCTGCTCTCGCCGGGCCCCCGGGGTTTTCAGGGTGCAATCCTGACCACGCCCTCCTCCCTTCCCTCCACACGTGTGTCCTGGGCACCTATTGCTCTGTGTGAAGCCGTGTGTGGGGTAAGACACAGAAGCCACAGGCTCGTGTGAGGTCAGGGGATGGCCAGGTGACCCCAGGGAGCTGTCCAGTCTTCTTCCTCTATCTCGTCAGCAGCAGAGACAAGAGGAAGAGTTTTGAAGGACTCGGGCAGCTACTCAGACTTCTGCCCCCAAAACGAACATCTCCTGGGTGCTGTTGGCGCTGAGTGAGGGTGGCGGGAAGGGAGCAGGCTTCGGGATTTCAGAAGGATGATCCTGGACCTGGCACTGACTCTGCCCAAGGGAGTTCCTGGTATGAATGTGTGAATATTCTCCTTTATCTTGGACACTGAGGGAAACAGTGACATCTTAGACCAAACCCACCCCCAGCTAAACTTGCAAAAAATCACTGTTTCATACTAGTCAGTACTCACAGCTTGGCCAAGACTGACGCTACCACATTAGTAAAAAGCGTGCTCAGAATGTAAGGAAAATGCATCCTCCAGACTCTAGCCTGGAGACACAACTGTTCTCGTTCCAACCGGCAGCTCCAGAACAAACCCCAACCTACTACAGAGCCATGCATCGTCACAGCTTGAAATCTGTCTTGAATCACACTGATAATAATGCCGCCATTCATTCAGCAACGGCATCATACAGCTAATGGATCTCGGAGGCCTCATTTCTGAAATCCGGTGCTGCGTGGTTCTCACGTAGCTAGAATTAGTGCTGCTTCGCCAGGACGGAAGGGCTTGAGTTTGTCTCTGCATGATTAACATGCAGGTAGCTGCACGTTAATGTTGTTAACGAGACTTGGCGACTTCCCACAGAGCCACCACCTATGACACCAGCAAACCATCCAGGGGTGCTCCATGGGTCCCTCCACCCTGGAAACCCCAGGGTGTTTGAAAAGTGCAACCATCCCGCTAAGACAAAGACGTGACCGGGAACCAGGCTTGAGGGGTGGTGAAAGGACATAACATGGATTTAATATACCCAATGAGCAGCCATTTTAACATTGCCTAAATCTCATGTCTTTCTAGCAGTTCACTAACTTACCCTCTAATCACTAGCCAAGGACAGAACCAGTTTCTCAGAGGTAGCTATTGATAGTTGCTTTACAACTCCCCTCCCCAGCTTGTTTTGTACTAATTAGCTTTTCTATTCCAAGTATTTGCCTCCACCCATAAGACCCAAGTTAACCTAATCAGCCCTTTGTTAACTTTGTGACACAGACCCCACCATCATGGCAGCAATCATGTGACTAACCCACCCATCTGCCTGTTGTCTATCACCTGACATCAGTACATGCACTTACCTGCTCCTTCATGATGACATGGAGCAGACCACCACCCAATCACCTTAATGACCTTCCCCCATCAAAGGGAAGGATTAAAAGGACTCAACCACAAGCAGTGAGCAGCCATAGCCTTACTAGACTCTGGTGTGGCCATGTGCTCTTAGAGCATGGCCACTGGCATGTTTCCTAGCTTTGGTCCCCTCCCCTTCCTTGGGGAGGTGAATCCCCTCTCTCTGTCATTTACTTTCTAAATAAATGATATTTTCTAATCAAACTTCTGTGCAATTCTTTGCCTCTTTCACACAGCACCGAACTGCACACCAGATACCCTCAGCGGGCCTGACCTAACATCCTGGAGTCCCCTCTGGGAGTATAACCTAACAGAAGGCAACCTCACTCCCGGATTTTATCTCTTCTTATTCCTCTAAGCTGTCAGAATCCGCGGTAAGAAACTCAATTAATACAGGAGTCTGCCATGGCAGACCCGGGTTCTGGAGTCCTAATATTGACTCTTCACTCGAAAGTAACCTTGGCATGATCTGGTATTGTCCTGGTCCAAGGCACACCGACCCGAGCATCCCTTAGATTCACAACGGTCTACAGGCTCTGGCCCTGGAGCCAATTTGGACCTGCTGCCTGGTTCTGTGATCTGTCCTGCAAGAAGCAGGATGCTTGTCATCATGGCATCTTTAGTGCTGCAACCCAAGGCCGTGTGGCCGTGATGCCCAAAACACTCCCTGACCCTTTACAGAAAATGCTACTGTCTTAGATCACACGATTCTCTGACCTGAGACAATTACAACCTTTTTAGTGCTAGCTTAAGGCTCGTAGAATACCTACTCACCCATGAACACGGATCCAGAAACAGCCTGCAGGAAGGTTAAGGTTTAATAAAGTCTTCTCTGGCTCATCAAGGGATGACCTTACATTTGGAAAGCCCAGAGATATACTTCCATTTTGATTAAATTGAGAATCAATTTCCAGTGACATTTCTATTAACCAGGCCCCAAATTAAGCAGGGGACAGGGCACCCTGTGTGTTTTCGGTGCTGCTGCCAGGAGGACAGGCTGACTGTGGCTCCCGGGCACTCCAGTCCCCTGGACTGTGATGCCCACTGGGCAGAGGAGAACCCTAGGTTAGAGCACCAAGGGCGACACGGCCATGGAGACTGGGGGACCTCAAATGAGAGGCATTGCAGAAGAAGCATGTGGATTCACACATGTGACCTTGGTGGGCCACAGCGCTTTGGCTGCAGACTGCATGATATTTGGGAAGATGCCACCGAACACGGGAACGTGAGACTCAGAAGGCCTCATGATGGCGAGGAGTCCTCCTCAGCTGTGGCTCAGCTGGGAAAACTTGCATGCTTCTGTCTAGACTCTGGGCGCTTCTCTCTTAAGACTCTTCTCCTATTTCATAAAAGTCAGAGTGCAGACACCTGGGTGCCCTGGTGGTGATCATGACAGTTTCTCAGCAGGGAGGACTGCGTCTTCCTGCCCCTGCCCCCTACAGCCTCTCTCTCCAGGATTACTTCATTTAAGTCCTCAAAAGGTTTGAGAGAGTCCACCATGGCCTGAATTCTTGTAGTGCACATTGGAAACAACGTCTACTGGAGGACATAGCCCACATTTGCCTGATCTTTCTGGCCCTGGTGGGTGTGTGTGGGGGGTGTTTTCTAGAAGAAAGCCATGTTTTGAAAACACAGATGTCCAGATATACATTCTTGTCACCAAAGTTCAAGCTAGTCCTGGCAAATGTCCATGGTCACAGGAGCTCTTCCAAAGCCAAGCAGGAGACCACATGATTCCCACAGGGCAGGGGCGCCCAAGGCAGCCCACCAAGAGGTGCAGGTGGCTCCATGCTGGAGCCAAAGGGAGGGGTGTGCACAACGTGCTGGTGGTCTCCAACAGTCTTCAGGGGCTGTTCTCACAGGCAAGCCATTGTGCAATCAGTTGTCACACAACTGAGACCGTGTGATCCCACAGACAGTGGGATAGGATCCTGTTTCCATGACTGGCTGTGTGGGTTCACTTTATCCCTGTGGAGCTGCCATAGAGCTTCCGAATACAGAAGTGTGATCTTGGGACTCATCACAGCAAGCCCATTTCAGCCTCTGCACACATGGCTTGGGGTGACTACAACCCAAAAGACAGGTGGTCACCACCCCTCTAGCTGAGGGGTATGGACCCGGCAGGACGGCAGGGGGACATGGGGATGCCTGGTCCTTCCTCAGGCCTCCTGGGCAGCAGGACAGTCCAGTACGCCCCACAACGCTCACTGGGGGGTCCTCTGAGTCACTATTACCAGACCTGCTGAGATGACAGAGCCAGGTAGACCCAAGATGACCATAGCCTGACTACTTCTGGGGTCGAAGGGACCTTGGGGACCTTGCTGTCTCACTCACGTCCTTGCCAGAAGTGGAAGGTACACACATCTCCACCTAAAGAATGAGCTCCACGCAGGCTCTGGGGGACCACGGCCAGGAGGCCAACTAGACTCTCAGAACAGGCATGTGAGGGTGGCTTACAACTCACTTTCACATGCACATGCATGTGGCTCATACTGGAAAAGTACCCCCTGAGCATATGCCATATACATATGCACCCCCCAAGCATATGCCATGTATAGATGCATGCCCACATGTTCACACGTGCACACAGGTGTGCACACACAGGTACACACAGGTCATACCAGGAGGGCATCTTCACATACATTTGCTATGTACATACACACACACAAACACACACACTCACATAAATACACACAAGCATAGACACACATGTACAAACACATGAATGTCTTCTGTGTCCCAAGACAGGTTCCCTCCATGCCAATCACAGTCCCAGAACTGCGAATTTTGAGGTACTCTCAGTCACAGCTCCCCATCATGGTATCATGGTAAGCTCCAAGCCTGCGGGGCCTATCACCCCACACACATGCATGTGTATATATGGGCTCATATGCAAAGACATGTGCATGCTCACCCATATATAAATACATTAGCACATACTGATGCCACATGTATATACATGTACGCCTGTGTACACACACACACACACACACACACACACACACACACACACACGGCAGGTCCACGGTGTTTCTCCCATGCCAGTGGCACCTGTGTGGGCTGTGGTCCCTGGGGCAGCTATAGGTCTGCAGCTCCAGGTAGCCCTGGGGAGCCATGATCAGCCCGGCTGAGTTCTGTGACAAACCCTGATCCCCAGCCAAGGTCCTCACCCCAGGCAGCTAAGCCCAACTTGGAAATGCTCTCCATGGCTCTTGCAGGACCTGGTGCTTACTGATATGCACATGACTTCTGAAAAGCCAACTTTAGGAAAAAATAGGAATGGGCCCTTGGATCCCAGTTAGTAATGACATAATGCTGTGCATGCAGCCATGTGGTTCTAAGCCTCTTCCCTGGCAGACCCCGAGCCCCCTCCACCACCCTGGCTATTCTCATCACAGAAGCAGCTCACCCTCACTGGCAACTCCTGGAGGTGGGAGTTAAGGGAGATGTGAATCAGAAGAAAAGGGAAACCAGGGCTTGGACCCTGAAGAAACTACCTGAGAACAACAGAAAGAAGTATCTGGGGGTTGCAGATACATCACAGTTCTTCAGATGGAACCTATGCAGAAGGTTTCTGAAACAGAGGAGGGAGATAAGTTGGGCTGCTCCAGTTGGCAGGGTGAGTGCTAGCAGGGTGTAGTAGAATCCGCCCTGTCCTAGGGAGCCCCACTCTGAGCCCTGGAGCTTCTCAGAACAGAGGGAAATCCCAGAGATGAGATGTGTGGGGAGTATCTTCAAAGACATGAAGCCATCAAGCAGTTCCCAGGGCACAAGACTAGGCCCCGCAGGCTCGGAGCTCACCATGATATCGTGACAGGGAGCTGTGACTGAGGGTACCTTAAAACTCTCAGTTCTGGGGCTGTGATTGGCATGGAGGGAACCTGTCTTAGGACCCCAGCATTCATGTTAGCTACACTTCTCTACAGAGCGTGATTCTACAATGACAGCCAAGTCTTGGAAACCACTCAGGATAAGGAGGTCAAATTCCACAAGTTCCCAGTTCCCACTAGGATGGTTATGATGGAAAAGACAGACATTGCCAAGTGCTGATGAGGCTGTGGAGTCACTGGGACACTCAGCAATGACGGTGGGGTGTATGTCTGTACCACCATGTGGAAATCTACAGGACCACATCTACAAAGCAAAATGCAGCCTTCAGCCAACTGAACCCACAGCAGAGACACACATTCACACTCTCCAAAGGCATGAGCGAGCATGTAGGAGTTTTATAGCTTTTGCTCACACATTTTGGTCTTTGATCCATTTTTAGTTAATTCTTGTATATGGTGTGAGGTCGGGGTCCAACATCATTCTTTTGCATGTGGCTGTCCAGTCATGCAATTGCATTGATTTGCAATAGTCCCAAATGGAAACAACTCAAAGACTGGTTTTTCCTTCCCATTGAGAAGTGAAGCTAAGATTCATATACTAAACATCTACACTTTTAGATGCACGATTCCCTGTATCTTAGTATATTCACAAGGCTGTGCACTCATCATCACTATTTAATCCAGAACATTTTAATAATTTCCCCCAAGAGAAACCCTGTGCCATAAGTACTCTCTGCCTCATTTTCTCCTTCTCCCCATTCTCTAGTAACTGACATACTTTCTGGTTTTGCGGATTTGCCTGTTCTGGGCATTTAAGGTGAACAGGTTTTGTGTTTGCTTTCCAGGGTCATCTGTGCTGCAGCTTGCATTGTACGACATTCTTTTATATGGCTGAATGTTCTTTCCTATGGACATGCTGCCTTGGTAATCTACTCATCAATGGGTGGACACTTGGGATACTTCTACTTTTTGGCTATTATGAATGATGCTGCCATATAAACATCCATGTACAAGTTTTTGTGTGAATATGTTTTCTTGGGTAAATCCTCAGGTGTGAAACTGTTGGATCCTATGCTAACTGTTTACTTGTTGAGGGGCTTCCAGGTTTTTCCTACAGTGGTTGCACCATTCTACATTTTTACCAGTGGAGTATGAGGGTTCCAGTGTCTCTACATTCTTGTCAACACTTGTGATGGTCTTCTTAATTACTTTTTAAGTACAGCCATCCTAGTGGGTATGTAGAAATATTTCATTTTTGCTTTAATGTGCATTTTCCTAATTATTAATGATGTCTCATATATTTTCATGTGTTTATTGGACATTTATATATCTTATTTAGAAAAACATCTATTCAAAACGTTTTCTAATTTTAAATTGAGTTATTTGTACTTTTTATTGTTGAGTTAAGAGGGTTTTTTTTTTTTTTTAGATATTCCAGATACTAGACTCTTTTCATGTATATAATTTACAATATTTTCTCTCATGCTACAAGAAAGTGCCTTTTCACTTGGTGGCATCCTTTCAGATGCAAACATTTTCAATTTTGAAGAGCCCAATTTGTTTATTTTTATTTCTTGTTTGTGCATTAGGAGTCATACCTAAGAAATCACTGTCTAATCCAAGGTCTCAAAGATCTCACCTATGTTTTCTTCTAGGAGTTTTATAGTTTTTGCTCTCACTTTTTGGTCTTTGTTGGAACAAAGATAATTCTTGTATACGATGTGAGATAGGGGTCCAACATCATTCTTCTGCATGTGTCTGTCCAGTTGTGCAAGCACTGTTTGCTGGAAAGGCTGGCCTCTCCCTCTTGAATGATCTTGGCATCTGTGTCAACATCTACTGGCTATGGAGATGTGGGCTCCTTTCTGGACTCTCAAGTCACTTCTGTTGCTCTCCATGTCCATCCTTAGGCCAACACACACTGTCTCGATTGCAGTAGGTCTGTAGTAAACTTTGAAATTAGGAGCTGGAGGATTTTTCACAGCCATGCATACAGAATGCTGTCCTGAAAGTGAGAGTAGACAAATGACACCCACTCACAGCTGAGAAAGCCTCATGGACATGAGGGAGACTGAAGGCCGTATCACACAGCAGCGGGCCCTGTAGTCCCCTCATATGAAGTCCACCAATACCAATCCTTCCCTGTGTTGGGGAAGCTGAGGGATTTTGGGCTGCCACGGGGGTTCTCATCCTATATCTGGATGTTGGTTACACATTAAGTATGTTTCATGAAAACTCAGTGAGCAGTTCTCCTGTGACCTGTGGATGTCTCTGTGCTACTTTATACTCCAGTAAAATGACCTGATAAAATAAAAAGAAAAAGATGGAGTTGCTGGGACCAAAGTGTTGCAGTGAAAAGATGCCATTACTCATCCCTCCGGCACACATCACCCAGCTCTTAGTATATGCTGTGCCCCAAGTCACACAAAATATCAACCACACCTTCATTAGGTAACAATTATGGAGCACCACTGATGTATCTGTATGGATCTAAGTACGTCACCAGCAGTTTTTCGTGAAATCTTTATAAACTACCAGCATGAGGGAACTATGACTATCTGCATTTTGTTTCTGAGGATACCCAATTTAAAGATTAAGTGACTTGTTCCAAATCCCATGGCTAGTGGGTGGCAGAACAGGGATTTCAACCGACTGTCCGAATGCAGAATCCCCTCACCCTTAGCTACAAGAGGGAGCTCTGTGGCACACCAGCCCAAGAACATCTGGCTGCACGACCAACCGCTGTCAGGAGTGATGGTGCTCCTGCCCAGCCCTCACCATGTTCCTGGGCACTGCAGGCCCTGGAAGCACTGGGATTCTGACTCCTCTGCCAGGAGGCCACATATGGCTGGGGAGGCAGGGGCGGCCTCAGGTTCTGATCCAGACAGCAACGCAGGAGCACAGGTGCCACGCAGCAAGTGTTGGCCGTGGAACTCACCCCACCTTGAGGAGTCCAGAGCAGAGATGGGTTTGGATGTAGGGCTGTGGAGGTCAAGAAGGGCCTGGGGGGTGGCCGGGAGGTCTCACAGGATGTGGACTATCAGGGAAAGGAACGGAGGACATCCCTGATGGGAGGATGGACACAAGGGTGGGGTCCCGCAGACACACTGTAAGACCCAGGTTCGGAGGTGTACACAGGACAGGCAGGCAGATTGGCTGGGGCCAGTTACTGGGAGCCTGGAGACTGGCAGAGGGCAGAGATTTCCCATGGCACCAAGGGAAGAGTCAGGAAGGTTTTCCCATGGTCTGAGAGAGGCTGCAAAGGAAGCAGTGGCTGGGAGCAGATGGGGCAGCAACTAGAAAAGAGACAGGGGGCCTGGACAGGTCAGAAAGAGTGCCAAAAAGGTTAAGGTAGAGAGTCCAGGAAGGCTGGGGCAGGGAGGCCAAGGAGGCTGGGGGAGGGAGGCTGGGGAGTAGGGCAGGGAAGCCAAGAAGGCTGGGGCAGAAGGCTGGAGAGGATAGGGTGATGGGGTAGGGAGGCTAGGAGGACAGGGCTGGGAGGTCGGGCAGGTCATGAGTGCTGTGAGCCCAAGAAGAAGGCTCCGCTGAGGGAGAGGACTTGTCCAAGAAGGAGTGGCCAGGACCCTGGGACCCACTGATGCCTCTGCTGAGGGTGGTGGGCACTGACTGCAAGCCCAGGGGGTGTCCATCCTGTGCAGCAAACCCGCTGCCTCCATCCTGTGTCGCCCCTTAGCCCCAGCGCCCTCTGTGATTCCAGGAATGCTTCCCATGCACCAAGAGCACACGTGTCTAGATTCCAGGACGCACGAAGGCAGCCATCCTGTCTAAAGCTGCAACCCCAGTGTCCCTGTCAGTGCCTGGCATCTAATGATAACCTGTAGCATCCTGAGCTCTCACTATTTGGTGTCCGGGCAGCATGAAGACATGAGAGGTGTGGACAATGCCCTTTCCCTGAAATGGATGAGGAAGAGGGATGGAGAGGTGGCCGATCCACCACAGACATGCATGAAGTCACATCCTTGCAGCAATGTGGACGCAGCTGGGTCATCATTCTAAGTGAATTAACACCCAAACCCAAGCACAGCATGTCCTCGCATCTATGTGGAAGATAAATGCTGGGAACACACAGACACAGAGGTGGGACAATAGACACGGGGGACTCCTGGGGAAAGGAGGGGCTGAAAAGCCACCCAGTGGGTGCTGCGTTCATGGCTCAGGAAGCTCCACAGAAGCCCAAACCTCAGCATCACACGATGTACCTACACAACAAAGCTGCACATGCACCCCTTGGGTCTAAGATAATAAACAGACTCCATTCTCTGAAACTAAAAAAATAAAATGCAAAAATTTTAAAAAGGCTCCCCGTCCACATGGACATCATGTCCACAAAACACATGATGGATGTTTGTCTGCAAAGAAAGCAAAGGGGGCCCAGTGTCCCCCTCGACAGCTAGTCCATCTGCCTTCAGAGCCTTCTAGAAGTTTTCAAAAAGAGGCGCCCAATTTAGCCCTTTAAGTTGGATCTGGTACTTGGACAGACATCAGGAGGGTGCGTGAGGTTTTTAAGAGACTCCTGCTGGGCAGTGAAAAGCTTGCAGGCTTCTGCATCCTCAGGCATCTGGAGTGACCTGGGAGGGGCGACATGCCCCATTCAACACCCATTCTCCTGCTCTGAAAACCCCCTGTTCTCACCAGCGACCGTCACAGCATATTTTACATCATGGCTACGGGTTCAACCTTGGGGTCAGAAGCAGTGTTTCTCCAGACTGTAGGAAAATGACTCGCTGCAACAGTAAAAAGCAGGGAATGCCAGGTGGGTGGTTCTAGCACTTTGGGAGACCGAGGCAGGAGGATCGAGGATCGCTTGAGCCCAGGAGTTGGTTACCTGCCTGGACAATGCAACGAGGCCTCATCTCTACAAAAAAGTTAAAAATTAGCCAGTCATGGTGGTGTGCCTGTAGTCCCAGCTACTTAGGTGGCTGAGGCCAGAGGACTGCCTAAGCCCAGAAGGTTGAGCCTGCAGTGAACTGTGATATTGCCACTCTACTCCAGCCTGGGTGACAGAGTGAGACCTCGACTCAAACAAAACAAAACAAAAGCAGGGAACGATATTGCTATTCATATCTTGGGCTAAAATTTGCTTCCAAAGTGATTTCATAGAGTGAAGCTTCCAAAATACTTTCCCCACTATCCCCCAAATTCCCATTCCCTCCAGCCCTGCAGAGGCATCCAGGAGCCCCTCCTTGAGTGTTGAAGTCATTTGTAACTTTGTATACAAGATTCATACACGTGTTCTAAGGTTTGCAGGATCTTCCTACTCCCTTCCCTGGTCCAGCCACCTCCACCCACCCTCGCCCGTTTAATGACAACATCCAATCACCCGCCAATTCTTGTGCTAGTCCTGTTTTCTGTCCCCACGTCCCAATCTGTGGTGTTTCTTCCTAGAAGCATGAGTGTCACGGTGCACCTGTTAACTGCTCCTTAGAACCTCCTGAGCTAAGCAGCACACCCAGAAGTTCCTCATTTCCAACTTTCCTCTTTGAATTGCTGAAAAAACGGGTGCTTTTAGAGGCAATTTATTTGCGACATCCTGAGAATTTAAGTTTCTGTAAACATGCCTTAATTTTTTAATGACATTTTAAGCCACTAAAGTGCAACCAATTTGAATAAAGTGTTGCCCCAAGAACTTCACTTGCTAGTTTAATATTTAATTTTAAAATATTCCCAAGCAGCGACGTGGAAGGATTCATCTGAGTGTCTGAAACAAACACACCCGCTCTCCTCCCTCTCTTCATGCTCCGTCACCTTCCCTTCTCAGGGTGACCCTGGTCTTCACTTCCAAGTTGGATGGTGGCCAAGGCAGCCCCTCTTCCCTCCTTCCCTCTGCCCCACCGGCTGCTCCAACTTCAGCCTGGAGCCCTTCCCACAACCCTCCCACCTGGGTTCTGAGCTCCTGGGAGTCTTACAGGGAACCCGCCCCTCTGACCTTTCAGTGGATTCTCAGCTATTTCTTCCATTGTGTACCCATTGCCTGGAACAGCTCTTCTGGTGTCTTCTAACTTTAAAGTGCCTTGGCGACTGGACCTAGCTGGACCTCCAGCCCAGCACCCTGGTACAGGGCACTGGCATGGGGCTGTGGCCCACACACTGATGAAGAGCCAGCCTGGGGGGCTGGCGACCCAGCAAGGAGGCAGGAAAAATTGAGTGCAGAGGTGTGCTTTATTTTATTTTTTCTACTTTGCAAGTGTTGGTCTCAAGCTTCCTGGATTCCTGGAGACCATGTGGCACACACAGTGTTATGACACTGTTC
The DNA here is from genome assembly GCA_027257055.1 of Cephalopachus bancanus. NCBI lineage: Eukaryota > Metazoa > Chordata > Mammalia > Primates > Tarsiidae > Cephalopachus > Cephalopachus bancanus. The sequence goes on from JAPVLO010000007.1 coordinate 5,118,588, forward strand.
CCAGCCCAAGGCAGTGGCCCCGGACATACACATGCATGCATGCATGTATGTGTATATGTGCAGTGTGCATACAAATCTGTGTACGTAAACTAATTTCAGCTGCTCATGTCAACACCCAAGCGACTTCAGATGGTGATGACTCTGCCCGTTCCTGAGGGTGGAGCCGGTGATCAAAGACAGTCTTCCTTGGATGGTTCATAGACCGCCATTGTCTGGCGTGTCCATCAGGAGATACCAGGCTTGAACACAGCTATGGGAGTAGAGACAGAGAGCAGTCCCCATCCCAGGCCCACAGTCAGTGGCAGGAGACACACACTACACAATGATCACACAAGATAGGTGCTACACAATGATCACACACACCCTAAACCCCACATACATACCCCCCACATGCACTCAGACGTGCACACAGCCTCAGTGTGCAGGACAAAGCCGCCTCCCATCCACTAGTGCCAGGTCTGGGTGGCAGCCATCTCCAAAGCCGCCTGCTCTCCTGATGACCCTGCGTGGGCTCTGCAGCTGGACAATGAAGGGTGATGCAGGAAGTGAGCACGTATGGTGATCACCAGGAGCAGGCCATGTTGGCAGCTAGCCTTTCCCAGAAAGAGGTGGGCAGGATGGCGCAGGGCCTGGACAATGAACTCTCGCCAGATGCTGGCCCAGGAAGACAGTGTGGCCTGGGGAGGGGGTGAGCATCCATACTCCCTTGACAGCAACAGGCCAGTCAAAGTGTCTGTACGCAGCCACAGGTCTTCACAGAATTCAATGCCACTCCCCAGGCACTGTCAGACGGGGCAGAGTTTTAGCATGTAAAAGGTAGTTCTCAGCCTGGCACATTGCTCAGTCTTTTTACAAAGCTGTGGCTGCTCCCATGTGGGCATAGCAAATGCCCTGCTATCCCAGAGCTGCCTGCCAGGCTCCTGCCTGGGCATCTGCCTGTGGCTAACACGCTCTGGGTCAGGCGTGATCCAGAGATGCTGCCTGTGTGTCAGGCTCACCGAGCTGTAGGTGCCCCTGCTGTTAGGGACTGCCATGGTTCAGGTGCAGGGTGGTGTGTTCACCCAGTGCCCCTGCCAGGCCCGCTTGATCCGTGGGGCAGCCTACTTGTCTGTCTGCACGTCTAAGTTCTTATCATGCAGATCTGACTTTACCCAGCATGTATGTTTGCCAAGTCCCAAGACTCCAGCCTTTGTGGCAGCACTCAGGGTCACAGAGGCACCGTCAACTTTGTTGCTTTATTACTTTTTTAAGTTTTATAACTGACATTAAAAAGAAAATAGAATGGCATAACAGCCATTGAGGATTCAGAAGGAGGGTGGGAGGGGAGGAGGGATGGAAAGTCCCTTACTAGGTATGATGTGCACAAGTAGGGGCAGAGGATTCTTCAAAGCCAGACTTCTCTGCCATGTACAATGCAATCATGTAACCAAAACCACTTGTACCCTGTAAAGTCATAAGTATAAATAAATAAAAAAAAATAGTGCTTGGCTCGACAATGTTGGAAGTGTCAACTGAATCCCGTTAAGGCTGTGAAGTCAGCAGTACTAAGTGACATTAGTGAATTTAGTGATGCTTTTAGCATTCAACCAAACACTACCATCCAAACTTGTGCTAACAAAAGAAACTGTCACTTTTCTAAATCATGGGAACTTCAGACGTCATTCACAGAGTCGCGTCAGACTTTCCCGATGCTCTGGTTCCAGGCCAGCCTTCCATCTGGAGACAAGAGCATGCTCATGAATTGATGGTCCTTACCACGTGAGAGCTATTCATTAAAAGGAATAGAAAGCCTTGCTAGAGTTTCTACTTATGAATATTCCCCGAATGGTTCCAAAAGTTTGCTTGGCTATTAAGGGCTTTTATCTTTTTTCTTACACCAACATAAAAAAAAAATCCCCCATATTGTTCAAAATATCACAAAAAGGGTTGCTACTTTCATTACCATGGAAAATGAGAATTTTGGAGTCTCGTACCCTAGACTGCATCCATGAAGAGTGTGTCTATTGCAGAGTAAAGCAAGGAGGTAATTAACTTCACACCCCTCAGACTGGAAAATGTACAAAGTCTAAACGGCCCAGAGCTGGGAGGATGTGGAGGGAAGGTTGCTTTCCCACGCCGGGGACTGAGATGGTACAGCCCCATCAGAGAACATGCTAGCAGGACGTTGAAAAGACAGCTGCCCTGTGCCCAGGTAAGTCCAGAAACTGCTATAGAGATCTGGCCAGAGACACACGTGAAGGCCAGCACTGTACATCATTTACAGAAACAGAAAACTGGGACCAGCTTCTATTGTTCAGGATGGGGTGGATTTTTTTTTTTTTTTTTTTTTGAGTTGGAGTCTCACTCGGTCGCCCAAACTGGAGTGCAGTGGCCGCTTCCGGCCACCGCTCCTCGACCTGCTGGGCTCCGGCGATCCTTCCACCTCAGCCTTCCGAGTAGCCGGAATTACAGGCACGCGCTACCATGCCCGGCTGATTTTTTGATTTATTGTAGAGATGAGGTCTCGCTGCCCAGGCGGGTCTCGAACCCGCGGGCTCAGGCAATCCACTCACCTCAGCCTCCCAAAGGCGCGGGATTACAGGCTGAGCCACCGAGCCCGGCTGGGGTGGATTTTACTGTATGAACAACCAGCCCCAAAGCCCAATAGCCTGACCTGGTCTGAGCTGGTTGCCAGCACAGATGGAGTCCGGCATGGGTCTTGGCGGCCCTTCAGACAGCTGCCCTCTGGGGTGGGCTCAGCTTCCCAGCTGCTTGGACTTTGTTAATGAGCACACGAGAAGGAAGACCCTGAACAATCTCACATGGGCAAGTGCATGTGTCAGCAATTGGCCACGTGCACTATGTCCACTCACATTTCATGGCCCAAAGCCAGCTGCATGATCAAACCTAATTTCAAGGGGCAAAATGAAGCCATTGCACCATGTGGCCGGAGGGAAGGCAGAGGCGAGGACACAGGTAGGAAGTCCCAATGGGCACACAACCCACAGTCCTCAGGAGACAGAGTGGGAGAGGGACCCATCCCTCTGACCGGCAGTTGCTGAATGACAGAGAGTCACGTGTCCCCATGATGAGGGACTCAAAACAACACAACATAAAATGAAAGAGTTCATGGTGGGATGACAGGATGCCATTTACACAAGTTGTAAATAAGTCTCCATAAAACTCTAGCATAATTTCTACACATACACAACAGAGTAACACACAGACAAAGAGATGCTACACCCAACACGGCGGCTCCCAGGGAAAGAAGGGCACAGGGAATGGTGCCTATTCTATCATGGTCCTATTTATTTTAGAAGTCAGGAGTTGATGGGATAAAGTATTAACACCTACTGATTCCAAATGATGAACATTCTGGTGTTTCCTACATCATGTGTCCTTTTCAGAGCTCTGTTGAGTTTTTTTAAAAGATATCTATATCTGTCTATATCTATATACACATACACACACACACACACATATATATTTTTCCTTTTTTTTCAGTTGGAGTCTCGCTCTGTCACCCAGGCTGGAGTGCAGTCACACAATCACAGCTCATTGCAGACTCGACCTTCTGGACTCAGGCAATCCTTCCATCTCAGCCCCATGAGTAGCTGGGTCTACAGGTATGCACCACCACGCCTGGCTAATCTTTTGATTTCTTTTTTTTTTTTTTTTTTGTAGTGACAGGGGCTCATTATGTTGCCTAGGCTGGTCTCGAACTCCTGGACTCAAACAATCCTCCCACCTCGGCCTCTCAAAGTGCTGGGATTACAGATGTAAGCCACCATGCTCAGCCAAGACAAAAAATTAACCAGTATGTTTGCTGAAAACCTAAATGCTTCCCACATGGTAAACACACAAAAAAGAAGTAGCAGAGATTTGACCCCTGGGCTAAAACTGACCACTGGGACACCAGAGGAGCTTCAATCTTGCTTAGAGAGGCGACCTCTCTGTACCCTATTTTTCTCTTGGTGTCATCAACCTCCCTGGCATCCTCCATGCATCCATGTACACACACAGCACATGTCCAGAATTCCACATCGGGATCAGTACTGGGGCAAATGGATCTGGAATAAATGGTGACTGGCGGGCTTGAATGCTTTCGGGAGAGGGGTGGAAAAGACACGAACAGCTCCCTTCTGCAAGTCTCTGGGCACACGGGGAGATGGCAGCTAATCAGCTATTTTAGTTAGCAATGGGGAATCGTCAAATCTTTCCTCCCACCCGCCCTTCCGTTTGTGACAGGTTGTGACGGCACAAGTTCAGGAAGAAATTCAGGGATGTCATGGGCTTCAAGAGCCTGGAGGGGGTGGGGGGAGTTTGAAACCAGATGATCCTTTGTTTGGTGACTGTCTTACTGGGAGACTTGGGGTCAGCATGATCACCGGGGAGCCAGTAAACACCAGGCTGCAAAAGAGTTAACATTCCTGCCATTGCCTCTGGCCGTGGATTCTATCAAAGATCTAGAAAACTTCACCCCAGAATTAGATATCAGACACAGAAAATTGATGGAAAGTGAACTTCTTTTGAATTGTCAGCACTTCCCCATGGTGACTTTATACGAACTTCCTGAGTACAGGAGACTGCCACTTGTTATCCCTGCCAGGATTTCATGCGGTGCATCGAATACTCCCCAAAAGAATTTACGAACTGAACTGAAACCTCCAGACCAGCAGCTGGGGGAAGCTTGCTGGCTTACTTCAGTGATTACAGGTGAGTGAATCCTCCAGGAATGAGAATACCAAAATGTGGCAAGCAGAACACAATGACTCATGCCGATAATCCCAGCAACTCAGGAGGCTGAGGCAGGAGGATCGCTTGAGGTCAGGAGTTCGAGACCAGCCTGGGCAACACAGTGAGTGAGACCCTGACTAAAAAAAAGAAAAAACAACCAAAAACACACATGGGAGTCTTTCTCTCCTATTATGTGAAGTCTCCCATGCCAAATATGGCTTCAGGTGGCATGATGAATAGTTTTTAACACTGTTCCAATTTCTAGAGCACGAGTACTTCAACAATTGGTACTATTTTGAATAGATTTTATATCTTTTCATGTAATTTTTTTCTTTCAATAAAAGCGATTCTTCCATTATGGTAGGCATGCAAGACCTTCCTAACTGCATTTTCTAAAATTGGACACACAATGCCTCACTGTGTGTCCATCTGCCCACCAGGTTTGTTGAGCGTCTGCTTGGGCCAGGCCCTGCCCAGGCTCCAGAGTGTGCCAGGCAAGAGGGCATGGTGGGGGTGGGTACTTAGCCTCCTCATGCTGAGACCTGGGTGGCTGCTCCAGGGCTTTGGGAGCAGAGGCTGAAGTGGGCACTGATGGGCATGGATCTGGCTCAGGGCCCCTCCTGCCCACCCACCCTCTATAGTCTGATCCAGGCCCCCTCTGGTCCTCCTCCCCTCCCCCAGGGCATCTGAACGGGAGTGTATCCCTGATGGCCAGGACCCAGCCCCAAGCCACTCCTTGTACTCAGTGCCTGGGAAAGGAAGCCACAGTGCTATGGACCCCGCCCCCCCCAATGTTGAGCATCAGGGCTTCCTGGGTGCCAAGTTCCAGACTCATTTTAGCCCAGCCCAGAGCCTGTCCCACAGCAGGAAACACATGCGGAGTAGTGAGATGTGGCACACCTGAGTGGCAGCTGCACCCAAATCAAGACTTGACCCAGATCTGGGAACAGCCACACCCACGGAGAATAACAGAAGCAGGTGTCCCATTATCTTCCTGTGCACAGGGAGGGCAGGGAGTCTCGCCCAGCACAGAGGGGAGGAAGGGCCAGGTCCTGGGAGGAAGTCTCAACTGGCCAAGTCCAAGAGGCATGGGTGGGGAGGGACCAGGCAATCACGGGCCAGATCAGGTCCCGGCAGATCAGAGGGACGCAGACTGATGGGAGGTGAGTGGGGAGGGGGTGGAGGTGGGGCTGGTTGGGGTGTGGGTGGGGTTAGGTGGGGCAGGGTGGGATGGGGTGGGGTGGGGCATGGGCGGGACAGGCAGTACAGGTGGATTTGAGCCTGGGTTGGGGTATAGGCATTACTTAGGTCCTTCAAATATCAGAGCCGAACACATCTCTGCCTATCCTTGAAGAAACCCTTCATGATGCCATTGCCCCGAACTACTGGTACATGGACTGCTGTTGGGGGAGATGCTGAGGGGTCTCCCCGGTGACGGATGCAGTGGGGGGAGACTCTGTGGGATCTCTCAGGTGAAGGGCGTAGTAGAGATGAGGGACCCGGGCTGATCTGCCCGAGAAAACGCTGTTCAACAGGAAGAGTCCAGAGGAAAGCATCAGGAAAGTGGGGTCCTCCAAGGAGAGTGGGGTCCCCAAGGCCTCGGACAAATGAACATGCTGGTTTTCCTGGAAACACACCTCTGGGTGAAGGCAACACTTGGTCACCCAAATATCTCCTGCTAACACCACCTCCCCCGGGGCCCAGCGCCTGTCCTTGTCCCTGATTAAGGACTGAGGGGTGGGGGTGGGGGCGCACTCATTCTGCCCAGTGCTATGATCTTGTCTCCTCAGCAGTGCAGCCAGGTGGCCTCGACCCACCTGAGACCCGCGGTATTCCCAGGGGCAGGGGCCCTGGCTCAGAGGAGCTTGTCTGCCCCACTGGGCCCCCCTTGTGGTGCTGTGATGCTGTGACCTGTATTGCTGCTGTCACTCCAGGGGACCTTTCTCTCCAGACCCACTTTGAAGCCATCGGCTTCCAACTCCACCCAGTTTCTTTCCAGCCTCTCCTTTGAAAGGCCCCATGCACTGCTCCGCACATGGCATCTGCTCTGAGTCTCTGCACAGAAAGGGTGGGGATGGATTACTTATGTATCTAATCCTGACTTGGACCCCAAATCTTAAAAAAAAAAAAATATATATATATATATTTTTTTACATATAAAAATATATATATTTATAAAGATATTTAAAACATATATAGAAACAAAGCACCCTTCAGGACTCCTGGAGGAGGGCAGGGCAGAGGAACAGCAGTGGGTACGGGGATCCAGGGCCCACACGGCCAGCCCCAAGGTGCCCCCACCTTCCGGGCCTGCTAGGGGTATGTGGCCTGTGCCCCTCCAGAGGCCCTGCCCCAGGCAAACACTCTGCTGTTGCTGTGGCGACACACCAATGACGTTTTGAACAAGGGCCCTACAGGTGACTTCACTGGTTCTAATGCTCCCATATACACTTTATTTCTAAAAACATCCAGCTTATGGGCTTTCTGGACAACTATGGATAGATGTGCTTCCAAGTCTGATATTTCAGCCATGACTTTCTCTCTCTGTCAACAGCTGCCTCCCAAATGAACTGTTTCCCACAAGCCAGGCCCTTCCTTATTTCACGCCTAGAGATGGGATCTGCACACAGGATGGCCTAAGAATCCCCTGGGGGCATCTTGCTGGCCAGCACCCCATGTTTTAGCCAGCTCACCCCACAGTTGGGCGGCTGGAACCCAGGAGAAAATGACTGGACCTGCTGAAATCAGGACACTATTCTCATGCCCAGCCTCAGTTCCCTCATTTGTGAAATAGGAGTCATGGCCACCGGCCTGCCCAGTTGTGAGGTTTCTGGAAGCTCGACCATGTCCAGCTTGCATCAGCTATCCATGCCTCTCAGAGGGCGTGGTCAGTGCTCTGAGGAGCAGAAGCTCTGTGTGAGTGAGTTTGTGATGGTTTGCAGTGACCAGGAGGAGGGAATTCAGCCATCTCACTGTCCCTTTAAGCAAGTAGAGCCAGCTTGTGTGTGTGGGGGGGGGGATTTTCCTACACTTTCCAAAAATATTTTATTTTAACTTTAGGTAGCATATGAACAGGTCAGGGAATATCTTGTGATGCTGAGGTTGGGCTTATATTGAACCTGGCACCCATATAATGAGCATGGTACCTCTAGCACCCACTGAGTGAGCATGGTACCCCTGGCATCCAGAGTGAGCATGGTACTCCCAGCACCCACATACTTACTGAGCATGGCACTCCCTAGCACCCACATACTGAGCATGGTATCCCCAGCACCCACATACTGGGCGTGATACCCCCGGCACCCATATATTGAACATGGCACCACCAGCACCCACAGAGTGAGCATGGTACCCCCAGCACCCACATACTGAGACTGACACCTGACAGGTGGTTTTTCCAGCCCCCCTTCCTCCCCCCAGGGGTCCCTAGTGTCTGCTGTCCACCCTTTGCCTATGAGCACCCAGTCCTTAGCTCCCTCTCACAAGTGAGAACATGTAGTGTTCGGTTTCCTATTTCTGTGTCAATCTGCTTAGACGGGGCCTCCCACTGAATGCATGTTGCTGCCAGAGAAGATGAGGCTTTGCTACTGCCCCACCGGAAGCTGTCCCTGCACGGGAGGCCCTCAGGTCGACCAGAGATGGTCCATGCTTAGGGAACACCTCAAGAGAAACAACGTCTAGTCAGTACAGTGGCAGAGGCCACTGAGCAAGATCAGAACCCTGCCCTCCCGCAGGGGTCTCCGGTCACAGCGTGGAGCCTGAGGCTTGCTATCTTACCAGCTTTAAGAAACGCATTCTTGGACTACAATACACAGTGACCTATCACAGAAAGAAAGAACTGAGTACCACATGTTCTCACTCATAAGTGGACCTTGAACAGTTATAATACTATAAGAAAGGGATTGGCAGTAGTGGGAAACTGCTGGGGCGGGGGGAGATGTGGGATTGGCAATAGTGGGAAACTGCCAGGGGAGGGTGGGCATACCTCATCAACAAGGGTACTGGCATAATGAACATTTGTATACCTAACTCTGAATTATACCCCACATTTTTAAAAATTAAAAAAAAAAGAAACAAAAAAGAAGTGCATTGAATACTGAATGCAGATCCCAAGTTGCCCAGTCATGGAAACCAAACAGTTGCTGCACTTTTTTTCTTTGTATGCTCTACCAAGCCCTCCTCCCAGCCCTGGGATTAGTCCATTGTGGAGACCCTCCCAGGTCCACAGCACAGTCAGTACCCCATCGCAAGAGAGAGGAGAAGAAAAAAAAACGCAACAGTCTCAGTAATATTTTAAGCCACAAAGTAATATTTCCACAGCAGAGTGCAAATAGAATTTTACATAATGCACAGAACAAATGCCTCCAAAAATCAATATTTCCAGCTGGATGTACAAATTAAATGATGGTATTCAAGAGCGAGATTAAAACAATGATTTAAGATAGAAATTGAGTTATGCTCTCTCAAGCCCGCCCGCTGCGGAACACGGGCTCTGCGGACTGTTAGCGGAGCGAACAGGCTTGCACCCAGCACGCTTAGCTCCCTAAACAGAGGGGGGCTCCCACCTGAAGGCCAGAGGGATGCAAGACATACCTCCCGAGATGCATTTTGATGGGGGATGGCACAGCCAGATGGCTGTGAGGAGTCGGGGAGGCTGGACAGGACTTGGGCCCCCCTTCAAGGTGACACAGTCAGACTCTGTCCCCCTTTAAAGTGGCACAGACAGACTCCTCTACAGAGTCAGGGAAGCAGAACAGGGCTTGGGCCCCCTTCAAGGTGGCACCGCCAAACCCCTCTGCAGAGTTAAGGAGGCGGACAGGGCTTGGGTCCCCCTTTAAAGTGGCACAGACAGACTCCTCTGTAGGAGTCAGGGAGACTGGACAGGGCTTGGGTCTCCCTGCAAAGTGGCTTAGCCAGATGCCTCCGTGGGAGTCAGGGAGGTTGGATAGTGCTTCTCTCCTGCCCCCAAGGTGGCATGGGGTTAATTTTCCAGAAGCATCTTTGGTTCCATACCTGCATCCCCAAACCCTCTGTGCTGCCCCCACCTCCCTGCCAAGGCCAAGGGTTAATGAAGCCTTGCCCATGTGGAGTCTGCAGAGCCCATGCTCCCTGTGGTGAGCCCCCAGGCTCTTGCCTGCACCCCATGGGCTCCCTTTGAAGAGCAGGAGGTCTGCTCAGCCCCATGAGATGCCTACTCGATGTAATGGGAGGCCCCTAACACGCAGGGTCTCTAATTGCAAAGGCAGCCGGAGAGGCCCTCGTGGGGAGAGGAGCCAGGGAGTATGCTCCTGTGTCTATGGCAGTGGCTGGCCAGGGGCTTGGGCCAGGTCCTCATGAAGGACCTGTCCCTGACCGGGTCACTCATGTCTTCCTCCCCAGGGAGGACAGGTTTCAGTAAGGGACTGTGAGGCTTCTAAATGGCCTCTGCTGAGGTCAGACACGATGGCTAATGCTTGTAATCCCAGCACTTTAAGAGGCTGAGCCAGAAGAGTTGCTTAAGTTCAAGAGTTCGAGCCCAGCCTGGGCAACATAGCAAGATCCCATCTCTACGAAACATTTTAGAAATAGCCTGGCATAGTGGTGCACACCTGTAGTTCTAGTTCCTTGGGAGGCTGAGGCTGGAGGATTACTTGAGCCCAGGAGTTTGAGGATGCAGTAAGCTCTGTTCATGCCACTGAACTCCAGTTGGGTGACAGAGAGAGATCCTATCTCTAAAAAAAAAAAAAAAAAATAGCCTCCACTGTGGGGCTGGAGAGACATATCTTAAAAATAGCAGGGATAGCAGGGAGTGGGGCATGCCCCCCACCCCGTGGCTACGGGGGACTTGGTATTGGTGGGGGCCCTAGGCCTGTCCTTCATCACCCCGTCTTGCCCACAGCAGCAATTGCTGCTGTGGGTCTCTCCTGCCCTTTAGGTCCAGTGACACTGAGTCACCCTGCTAGCCCTTCCTCTCCATCTCCTCTGGCTTCCTCCTCCTTGACAGCCCCACCACCCCTAGTCTCTCTCAGTGTCCTCACCCAAAGTTGTCTTGCTTCTCTGTACTGGTTGGCATTCCCTGCAGAAGAAGCCTCATGGAGAGCAGGGACTGGTGAGGCTGGACATGGACCAGAGCCCTAAGTGACTGCAGTCCCGAGTGACACCTTGACCTGAGCCCCATGAGACCCTGAGCAGGGGTCCCAGCTATGCACACGGGACTCATGAGCCCCAGGACTGGGTGATGGCGCCGGAATGTTTCTTCGACTGCTATGCTTGTGGTTGCTGAGTACACAGTGCAGGGAGCTGGCCCGGGAGCGTTTCCTGCCTACTGAGATCGCCAGGCTGCCCTCCATGGTTCTCTCTGGCAGACAGCCACAGGACACACTCCCAGGGCTGCTCAGCCGTGAGACTCAAACTCTAAAATGTTTGCTAATCAGATCTGCAAACATGCCCTGCTCCGGTCTGCTTGTAATTGGTTCAGGCGACAGAGCGTTCTTATCATTTGCCGCTTGCATTTCTTTTGTGTTCTCCCATTTGTGTCTTTTGTGTGCTTGCCCATTTGCTTTCCTGCTGTGTGAATTTACGTTTATGGATCTGTTGTATGAAGTGGGTCTTTTAAAGATGAGTTGCATGTGACATGAGGGGCGGGGTCGGATGTAGGGGTCCCCGGCCCTGACACAAAAGGGATTCATTTCATCTTTGGCTCCATTTCAACCCATGCTGCCGACATTTATCCAGGTCCCGGGGTCCATGGGAACAGCTCAGATGGGACGTCCCTCATGTGCGAAGATCATGGAAGGGCAAAGGAACTGGTATGCGACTTCAGTTGGGCACGGTCCTGCCTGGAGGTGTTCAAGGTGCTCATGGGAGCAGTGGGCCTCTCACAGGTCCTTCTGTGGGGCCTGGGCTCTGCAGCGATGGCGGGTGCTGTGGCCGGTGTGTCTGTTTGGCCAGGAAGGAGGGCAGCAGTTTCTCCAGGTTTTGCTCACACAAGTGCTTTATCAGCACCTCCTAGGCTAGCCAAAGGTCCCAGGGCCAGCAGTGGCATCATGTCTGTGAGACTGCCTGATGCGGATAACGGCTGAAGATCCGTGACCCAGGGCCCAGACTTCCTCAAGTCTCCTTGCTCGAGCAGTGCAGGAGATAAGAACAAACTTGAAAATCCTGGATAATCCACACTTTACTAATAAGCAATTTTATCTAAATCCTGCTTTTTAAAATTGAGCTTCCCCAACTGATGTCCGGAGGAGTGAGTGTTCTTCATCCAATCTCTAGGCTGCACTGAGAGTGCTGGCCCTGGGCTGTGTACCCAGGCTGGCCGTGTGTCCCTGGCACGTCCCAGAGTCCAGCAACGGCCCCGCCAGCCAGACTCAGCACATCCACACGGCCTGTGGCAGGGGCAGTGACAGCCGAGCACAACCCGGAGGTGTCTCGGTTTCTTGTGGCTAGGACTGACTCTCTGCCCTCCAGCCCTCCCCCAAGGATGGCCCATGGGCGCCATTCAGAAAAATATATTTGTTTAAATTAACTCAGCACACGTTTTTTTCAATGCATATTTTTTTACACCAGATATTCCAGTACTTTAATATTGATTCAATTTAATCCTTATAACAGGTGGAGGTAGAACCTTTGGCTATGCCCATTTTGCAGATGGGAAAACTGAGGCAAGAGGATGTCATCCAGCTGGTGAGCTCTGCACCTGGAACTCAGACAAAGCAGGCCGGGTCCGGAGTCTCCCTGCTGTGCCATTCTCCCTGCTCAGGAAGCAGCTCCAGGACTGAATTCCAAGGACCCAATGACGGATCAACCCCAGTATTCCCTTGTATGGGGCCTAAAGAGGAACTATTAGCAAGGATATTAATTGTCCCAACAGCAATGACATTGGGGCTGTTCAGGCTTTCAAAAGCACCATTCAGCTCCCCCTTAGTGGATAGCACCAGGCACACAGCTATAGGTGCAAGATGCTTGTGACATCTCTCTAGCTGCTGGATCCAGCTGAAAGCAGGGCTCCCTTCACTGGATCTTAGAATATGCCCCCGAACTCTGCCTCTGGATCCAGCATGCAGGGTTTGGGGGGACAGGCCCATTTGCGATGTGACAGGGTGTGCTTCGGGCCAGCTTCTTTCTAGCCAGGGCATTCCAATTGCCAGTCTGTATTCAGGGAGCACCATGACTCCCCTCAACCACGCTTCCTGACCTGCTCCGGGTCCTGTTCAGTCCTGGGGAAATCTTTCAGGAAAAGCCAAGGCACGGGTTCCTCTGCATGCCACAGCTGGGCAGGCTCCCGTGGCAACCCTCCACCCAGGGGATGGCTTCGCTCAGCCTGACTGCTTGGCCACATGTGGCTTCGACCACCTCCCAAGGACCCCGGACTGCCAGAGAGTCTAAGAAAGGGCCGTGGTGAGCGGTGTCATAACAGCTCAAGACGAGAAGGCTGGTGAGCATTCTGCCAGCAAGCGTCTCCCTAACAAGAGGACCTGGAGCCAGAGCGAGACATCTTGAGAGGGAGCTGGAGATTCTCAGGAGACTGCGTTATGGATTTCCTATGAACAGATTCCATGCCGCGTTACAGCGCATTTGTATGAAATTATAAAAACCAATATTCACCCCGGGATTGTGCAATAAATAGAATTTATTAAAGTACTTGTGCAGCGCCTCCAGTGAGAAATTCATCTTCGATCCAGATTTTAATAAGGATTATATAATCATAATGAGACCGTAATAAAACAGCATCACCTGAATAATCTATTTTATTACCAGTTTTATTATGAGTTCCCATTTATTACAATTCATCGGATATTTAAAGCAGATGCAAATGATGCAGTATAAAGTATACGAGGAACGAGAATGATGGTGCATGCCTGCATTAGTTTATCTTCCTGATATCTGAGATCTCCAGATTTCTGGAGTTTATACATGCAAAGAGGATCTCGACAGAAGGTTAACAATGTGGCTTTGGGTCTCTGGAATGAAATAGCATGGTCTCACCAGGAAAATGGCCATTCCTTCCTATGGATATGAAATCCAAAGTCTTTGGGATCAGATCCTTATTAGGAATAGAAAACTCTGGGTAAACTGAAAACTGAGCATTCCACCAGGAAACTCCATGGTCTATGGCCATATGCAATCCTGAACAATCACGGAGCAGAACAATGTGTTTGTGAAAATGAAACAAAAGGCGGGTCACCATCAATTCCCTTTCTGAGAACTACTAGATAAGGGAGAGCCGCTGAGATGCGCACTGTCCTGTGATGTGTCCTGGCCATGTTTTCAGTTCGTCTAAATCAGCTGCCCCCCATCTGAGTGCCCCAAGGTTGGGTCATCTCTTCTCTCCCACTCTGGGTAGTTTGAATTTCTTTCCCTCCCCTCCCCTTCCGCCTCCTGTTCTTTTCTGGATGTGACTCCTTCCCAGCTAATCAGTACATTCTAAGAGCAGGTACTGGGTCAGCTGTAACTATCTCTAACCCTCCCCAGAATAACACTGTGCAGATTATCCAGGATGCTGGGTGAGGCTCATGGTACGCCATCTCTCTCTCAATACCAAAGTGTCACAGAACAAAAGCAAAAGCAAGATGAGGAAAGGAAGAAGACTGATGTGTCAGGTTCTAGGTAACAGTGGCGGCCATCTAGAACTACCTAGAACGTTGATTAGTTCTAGGTTCCTTGACAGAACATCTTGTCATACGGATGCAGTACGCAAGCAGCTGGAAAGTGGCACAAAATGCCCTGTGGAAGGGTAGAGGCTGGGGCCATGTGATGTCTTCTGAAGGCCCTCACTCACTGGGGACACAGGGACAGGACTCTCTCCCTGGTCTTTAACAGAAGCATACAGAACAGCAGAGACAACTCCCTAACCGCGTAGGGTCCTGAACAGGAAGATTTCCAGGTGGTACAGGGTCTCTTCCCTCACTGCACAGGTTCCTGCTTTAAAAGTACAGGTGCGGCCTGGCACGGTGGCTCATGCCTGCAATTCTACCACTTTAGGAGACCAAGGTATGAGAATAACTTGAGGCCAGGAGTTCGAGACCAGCCTGGGCAACACAGTGAGATCCTCTGTCTCTACAAAAAAATAATAAAAAATTAGCTAGGTATGATGGTGCATGTCTGTAGTCCCAGTTACCTGGAAGGCTTAGGTGGGAAGATCCCTTGAGCCCACGAGTTCGAGGCTGCAGTGAATTATGACTGTGGCACTGCACTCCAGTCTGAATGGCAGAGTGAAACCCTGCCTCTAAAAAAACAAAAACGAAAACAAGTGAAAAACCCAAACACCTCTTACTTTTATGAGATGGTGGTTAGCTTTGTTAGGAGACACTAAGGAAGGGTCCTGGGGGCGCCTGGGGGCTGGTAAGTCTCCAGGAAAGTACAGAGTGGCTTGCTGACAATTTGTCCACTTTTCTGTATGGGTACTGTAGTTCACAAGAAGCTTTCCAATGTTAGCAAGGAAAGCCAAAGCTACAGAGATGCCCCCATCTTTGTACCAGGGGGTCCCGGTGGGCCTTCCACACTGTGTCACCACTACCAGGGGTCCCAGCAGGTTTTCCACACTGTCACCATTGTCAGGGTAGGCCAGTGATCTCCCACACTGTGTCACCACTGCCTTGGAGGGAGGATGCCTGACAAATCTAACTTGAATCAATTTTCAAGAAGCTTTCAAAAGAACATAATTAGATTAGAACGTTACATTTGTTAATTTTTCAGTTGCTCATTAAAATTGACATGCCATTTGATTTTGACAGAAACCTTTTTATCTTGATGTAAGGCTGTAGGATTAAAAAAATAAAGCTATATTTAGGAAGTTCTGAAATATGACAACTGCAATAATGAAACTGAAACCACTCTATCATTCACGTCTAAGAATCATGGAATACATCATCTTCTCCATAATATTAAAAATGGGAAAAAAAAAAGCCCAGGGATGCAGCCTTTACTTAAACTTAAAAAAATAAAACCAGCATTGGAGGAGAAGCCCCAATCCTGGAGAGGCGTCCATCACTTGATGGGTGAGTTGTTTCCACAGAGGGCGAAGGCAATGTTAGTCCCGGGGACACGAGTTTCAGAAAGGGCTTTGCTTCCTTCTGCATGAGGTAGCCCTCACAGGACCCCAACTGACACAGATGCTATGTGGGTTACATTCATTCTTACAGAGAGAAGAATCCTGCTTCTACCTGTGTGTTCCATGGGGACTTCTGAAATGCTGGACAGGGCCACACGGGAAGATGACCGTAGGGAGTGAGAGGGACAGGGGACCCATGGAGACTCTGGGAATGGGCAGTCAGGTCCACGCCTCCTCCCATATTCCTGCCGCCTGCTCTTGGACAAGACAGTTCATTTCTTGGATCTTCTGTTTCCTCGTCTGTAAAATGGGGTTAACAAAAGTACTGACTTTGTGGCACAGCCTAGTAGTTGACCACTGAGATGGACTAGCTAGCACAGGCATGAGGGGAGTGGAAAAATTCTGAGCCTGAGGTTCAGAAACTCCCTGTGATTTACGCTAGAGGCAAAGGGAGTCTTCGTTCCTGAATGAGGACTGGCAGGGGACACTTGCAGGGATCTGTGACATGATCAGGAAAGGAACCAGCAGAGTCCCTGGGAATTCAGGTTCCTCTGTTATAGCAGTGAATCCATAAGAAAATCATGGCAAATGAGGAGAAAACCAGATGGCCAAGTATGGCCGGGCTTGGCGCTAAGCCCATGGCAGCTGCCCATCAGCCTCTATTTCCCTGAGGGGGCTTTGCTGAAGGGGTTCTGGGATGGGAATGAGGTGTTTCTGGGATCTCAGCCGTCTCTGAGCAGCTGCAGACACCTCCCACTGAGACCTTGGTATCTGAGTGGGGCCTTGGGAAGTGGGCCCCCTTACTGGGTGGGTCTGTATGCTGGGAGGGACAGAAGCTGCCAGGGGCAGCGCTGGGCAAACCCAGGATTGAGTGGCAGAAGCCAGTTCCCTCCAACCCTCTCCCCACAAGGGTCTCCAGCGCCCACAGGAACTCTTCAGAAACCACAGCTGTGGCGGGCTGACTTCCCATCCAAGCCTGCTCCTCTAGACTTGGTCTCCAGGCACCAGAACCTTCCAACTGAGCTGGATCATACAGGGATGGCTGAGCACACGGGCATCAGGATAACACCGAATCATGCCTGGGAAGGTCAGGCAAGGTCAGCATTTGAGCGTAATGACACTGGAGCTGTCATGCAGCAGGTGACCTGCTGTGTCATGTCTGACCCATGGTGAAGAGCCGGCGTGGAGACCAGCCCAGCATGAAGACTGGCCTGTCAGTGTTCGCATTAGAAGGAAAGGCTTGTTTTTAATGGAGAATGTTGGGGCGGGGGGGGACAGGGAGGAAGAGGGGCCACTTTTGCGTGTGGCTTTCTGGTTTCTTTCTTTTAAGGAGTGGATTAGGGAATCTGTTTACAACCCAGGAACTCTGTCTGCATTGGCATTATCTAGCTAATGAGAAGGCAATAAAAAAGTACATATTTAAAAATTTTTTTTTTTGGAGATGGAGTCTCACTCTGTTGCCCAGGCTGGAGTGCAGTGGCACACTCATGGTCACCACAGCCTTGACCTCCTGGGCTCAGGCAATCCTTCTGCTTCAGCCTCCTGAATAGCTGGGACTACAGGTGCACCCCACAACAGTTAGCTAATTTTTTTGATACATTGTAGAGACGAAGTCTCACCAAGTTGCCCAAGTTGGTCTCAGACTCCTGGGCTCAGGCAGTCCTTTCACCTCTGCTTCCCAAAGTGCTGGGATGACAGGCATGAGCCCCAGCGCCCAGCTTAAATTTTTAAATTTTAATCTTGACATAGTTTAGGACTCACAGAAATTGCAAAGTTAGCACAAAGTCTGGAGTATTTCTCACCCAGTCTCTTCAGGAGAGAGTACCCGTCATGGCCCCAGGCCCCCATCCACGGCCAAGGGTGATGTGGGCTGCAGGTATGGTTTCCTCAGGTCTTGCTAGTGGTCCCATCCCCTTCTTTTATAGATACATATGAATGACCATGATAAATGTGTTCTTCTGCCCGGGAAGCATTCTGGGTGGAAATGTGGCTTTTCACACAATGTTCTGGCTCCACAGCACAGATCTGGGGCAGCACCAGTGCCTGCACATGATGTCGGATTTCTGTGTTGCTGTGGGTTTTTCCACTGCTCCACCAAAGGGCACCAATAGGAACAAGCCAGGTGAGGGTTCAGGGACAATGAGGAGCACACGGGCCCCGCCCATCACTGGAGGGGGCCAGCACTCGGCGGGGAGGGATGTGGGCTCCTGCCCAGGTAAGCACTCTCAGCCTGTGAACGCACAGCCGAGGGCACATCCTGAGTCCCAGTGCTGAGACTTCAAGGAGGGAAAGGCAGTGGCTTCCCAGGGGCCATCCGGTTCCACAGAGTGTGTCCTTGAAGGCCAGGAGCTGATGTGGGACAATCCCGCCCTAATCAATGGGAGAAAGCTCTTCAGACACTCTGGTTCCTTTCCTGGGTTCCGGAGAAGGGTGCTGTTCACACTTTAAAACAGGGGGAACGCCGCACTTGCTTGCCCTGCCTCCACCTGGCTACCTCCCGGCCCCTCAGTGCCTCCAGCTGAGGCTCCTCTTTCCTTCAGCCTCTCAACACTGGTCAGCACCTGAAGTCAAAGGAATCCACACTGCGGAATTTACCAGAGTTAGTGTGGAGAGAGAACCCTGTGCCTATGAGTACATGCACGTGTGTGAATGCACATGTACGTTTCTGTGTACATATTTGCAAGTGCATGTATATTTGTGCATGTACACGTGTGTGCACATGCATGTGTGCAGGGCAAACATGTGCATGCTTGTGGGGGCACATGTGTGTGCATGCACATGCACATGTGTGTATACGTGCGTGTTTGCAGCTGCATTCATGTTTGTACACGTACATGCATGCACATGTGTGCATGAGCTTGTGCATGTACATGTGAGTATGTGCATGTGTGTGCATGTTTTCAAATGTATGTTTGTGCATGTCCATGTCCACGTGTGCACTTGCATGTGCACATGCATGTTTGTGAGAACACACGTTTGTATGTACACACATTTGCAGGTGTATGTATGTTTGTGCATGTATGTGTGTGCATGTATGTCTTTACATGTGAGCTGTGCTTCACTAACACTTCCAAGTTAGGGTGCTGGGAAACCTGAGGTGGCCTCCAAGGTGCACGCAGAAGTGATCTCACCCTTCTCTCTGGTCCAGCGTCCTAAACCCCTAATGCATCATCTCTGTCCAAAGTGCTTCAAGAGATGCCAAGGCAAAGCATACCCACCATCTGTGTTCATGCCCTGACAACCCCTGCCCCTGCCGCGTGGAAGGTGTAGGGATGAGTGGGGGCTCTCCCTGCCCTCTTGGCTCCATTTGGGATGGACTCTCTGGCTGCTCAGGAGTGGTCTTAGCCAAGTGACACATTTAAAAGCCACCCCTCCCTCCCCTAAATATCAGAAGGGAGGTTGAGCTGGGCCTCGGCTCCCCAGGGCTTCCACGTGGGGGGTACACACAACACCTCATTAAAGGAGGACGGTGGGTGGGTGGGGCAGGCAGACTTCAAACTCTGGTATCAGGAGTAACTTCTAGACATTTTATCTGCTGTTGCTCCTCTGACTTTCTGGTTATCTTCCTTAGATACGTGTTTCCGTGAAAGGACTTCCTGCTTGAACACAGCATTCTCCCCACTCTCAGGAGTCCTGGCCCAGCTCTCCACGTGGGAGTGGAGAATGGGCTGATGAGGTGAGCCTCAATATGAGCTGATCCTGGCCACCACTGGGCCTGAGCCCTGACGCTTCCATAGAGTGAGTCCCGCGTGGGCGTCTTCTCTGCAGACCCAGCAGACGCCTTGCAGAAACCACCATATATATTTCTCAGCCTGGGCAATTAGCCCCACCCGAGGCATCTGGCCACGTCTGGAGACATTTCTGGCTGCCCCAACTGGGGTGAGCAGAGGTGCTGGCATCTTGTGGGTGAAGACCAGAGAGGCTGCTGTATGGCCCACTGTGCAACAGGCAACCCCACCACAGAGAGCTACCTGGCCCCCAGTGTTCACAGTGCCGGGGTTGAAACTTTGATTTATGTCTTAGAATCTCCGAAGCAAAGACTTCATGTCATTGAAACCACATATATAAAGTGAGTATCAAGTCAAAGTAAAAGCTGTGGAAGAGCCTCAAGTCCTTAAAGCCACAGTCCTGATAAGGAAGGAACAGACCTGTTGGTCCTGGGTCTGCCTTCAACCAGTGGAGGGCAGCTAGTGTCTTCACGTCCTGACTCCTGGGTGGGCGGAATGCTGTCCCACAGCTGACTGTATCTTGGATTCTCCTTAATCAACAGGTGCAAGACTGCAGAGACATGGAAGCTGAGGCCAACAAAGAGGCTGCTCCTACGTCCAGGGGCCCCACATCCCACACTCTCCTCCCAGACCAGCAGCCCCCAACCTTTCTGGCATCAGGGACCAGTTTTGTGGAAGACAATTTTTCCATGAATGGTGGAGGGGGATGTTTCAAGAGCATTACATTTATTGTGCACTTTATTTCTATTATTATTATAGTTTAATGTAGAATGAAATAATTCCACAACTCATCATAATGTAGAATCAGTGGGTGCCCCGAGCTTGTTTTCCTGCAACTAGATGGTCCCATCGGGGGTGATGGAAGCAGTGCTAACATCACCACCTCAGCTCTACCTCAGATCACCAGGTATTTGATTCTCATAAGAAGCCACAACCTGGATCCCTCGTTGTGCAGTTCACAATAGGGGTCACGCTCCTAGGAGAATCTAATGCCGTGCTGATCTGACAGGAGAGGGAGCTCAAGCTATCATTTGAACAATGGGGAGTGACTGTAAATACAGATGAAGCTTAGCTTGCTCACCTGCCACTCACCTCCTGCTGTGCGCCCTAGTTCCTAATGGGCCAGAGATCATGGCCTGTGGATCAGGGACCCCTGTCCTAGGCTACCTCTATGATGGCTCACCACCCCAGGGCAGCAGCTGATGGTCACAAAACTGTTTTCTAGATAGCACCTACTGCCAAACCTGAGAATGGTATTTTAGATATTTGACAGATCCGAGGCCCCACCCAGGTCCAGAACACATGCCAGGAAGCTGGCCCCATTGTCCGTGCACCCCCTCTCAGAAATCAGCTCTGAGACAGGAAGATAGGGCTGACATTCCCCATGACATCAATGACCAATCAGCAGTCCCTAGGCCCCGCCTTCAATCCCCACCCTTAATTCTCAGGGGGATGGATTTGAGTTCTAGCTCCTGCCCTTCTCACTCAGCTGCTGTGCACAATTAAAGGCTTTCCCCACTGTCTTGGCTGCACCACTCTTGGTCTTCCCAGGCAGTGAGAACAGGAGCCCAGTCAGGCTGTGACATTGTCATATGTCCTTACATAAACTTCCTGTGATAAAACTTTCAGAAATATATGTTTTTGGCTATGCTGGAGGGAGAGTCAGGAAGAGTAGGAGAAAAACAAGTATGTATTTCACCTTAACTATTTCATCGTATTATAATACAAATCCAGTTTTTCCTGTTTTTTTTTTTTTTTTTCATTTAAATCCTCAGAAGCAGAGAGGGGTGCAGATTTTGGTTTTTTGTGTGTTTCCCCTTTTGGTCACATCGTAATAGGCATTCACAACCAACTGTGACACAGCTGGGCTCCTCACCCCGCCTGCCCCCATCAAAGGAGGCGATTTAATTAATTTATCAATGTTTTTCTTTGTTCCAGTTCAAGTTCAATTAGTTGGATTAAATGACATAATGGATATGAAAAAGCTTTGAAAATAGTTTAAAGCACTACGCACACATAAAGTGTCATCATCGAAGCCACGGAAAACAATTTATCGCAATTACAATTATGTGATATATGCATGGGTAATACCAGGCCCTGCATTTGTATAAAGTGTCAGTATTTATAAATCACTTATGCACACATCATTGCTTTAAAAGAAAGTAAAGTGTGGAGCAGAGTGAGGCTACCGGGTCTATAGAGACAGCCGTCTCAAAACTCACAGCCAATGTGGCTTCTGTGCCTTTGGGTGGGTGGAGAGAGCTGAATTCACCAGATGTCCACTCCCTTTACGCGAGACCATCCAAGCAGAGTGGCCAGCATCCTGGCGCACAGCCCCCAACAGCTCTTAACCACTGTCGTCTGAAATTATTTCTCATTATCAGCTATTTTATTTAACTTTTTTTTTAAGAGTTGGGGTCTCACTCTGTTGCTCCAGCTGGAGGGCAGTGGCACAATCATAGCTCATTGCAGCCTTGAACTCCTGAGTTTAAGTGATCCTCCCACCTCAGCCTCCCAAGTCGCTGGGACCAAGGCACACACTACCATGCCTGGCTCATTTTTTATTTTTTGTAGACATGAGTTCTCACTATGTTGCCCAGGCTGGTCTTGAACTGCTGGGCTCAAGCAATCCTCCCACTTCAGCCTCCCAAAGTATTGGGATTATAGGCATGAGCCACCATGTTGGATCTTCCATATTAGTTATATTCAGTTTTAGCTTTATGGTAAAGAAAAACATGGCATTACAATTCCATGTGGCAAGGGTAAGGGTCTCCCTAGTAATGAAAAGAACCCACTAATTACAGGGTGATGGAAGCAAGGTTATCCACAGGGGCGGTCTGGGAGGCCAAGGGATGGTGTCTCCCTGGAAATACACTGCAGGAACCCGTCGTGCCTACTCCCCAAGCCCCTCCTGTTTGTCCCAGAGGGAAGTGGGCAGAGAAAACCCCGGGACTATTTTCCATTGCATCCCCACCACGATGGCCACAACCTGCCCTGGAGTTTATAAAAGGAACCTTAGTGATAGCCCCAGCTCCCGACCCAGGGGCTACTGGAGGGAGGACTGTTTACATGGAGCTCCTCAGACAGCCTTGGAGGGGATAGGGCAGGGATGGTGGAGGCATCACCTTCTCAACATCATCTGGGAGTGCCTGAAAAGGCTGTCTGCGGGTGCTGTGTGTGCCCCATGCTAGAAGCTGACCGGACATGGACACACATGAATGAGAGCTCACTCCCACCACAGGAGCCAGGCTTGGGTTCCCAGGCAGTGCCTCAGAGTGCTCCAACCCAGGGATGGACTTGCCTGAGGATCCATGGGACGCGGCCTGAGACAGGGCCTCCTACTGGTGAGAAGGATCCAGCACCTATGAGGAAACAGGTAGAGGCCTGGCCTGGCAGGGAGCAGCCCCCAACATGTAGAGAGGGATGGAGGGTGGATGGTAAACAGATGATTTTAGCCAGTTTGGGGCAGCTGGACATACCTCATTGTAAACTAGGAGACAAAGGAAAAGCAGGAGGAGGATAGGAGGGAGGCAGCCGGGCTACTTGTAATGCAGCATCTCATCCCGAGGCCCCATGGCTGATGGGGCTGGCCATGGGGTCCTGGCCACCCATTCTGGGGCCAGGGCAGTTGCCTAGACATGCCCATGGGTCCGCCATCTCACCTGCTGGTTCTGTACTCCAGCTATGGCAGAGCACTGCAGAGAACCTCATGTCGGCTGCAATGGACTCTGTACCTGGTCAGGATAACCCACCTGAAACTGAGGGGAGAGGGTGGCACCGGAGCAGAGAACAAGGCCACACAGCATCTGGGTGGTCAATTAACACTGCATAGGAGATGGTTGCCTGCCGCAAGGTGATGGGATCCAGGGCGAGTGGCCCACGTGCGCCCAGGGCAGCTGGCTTGCCGATGAGGGAGATGAATCAATTAATAAAAACCAACTGCCTATTACGAAGTTAAATAAAAGTCAGTACAGATGAAGCCTGTGTATCCACAGCAGATGTAGCTAACCATCACCACTCACTTCCAAGATGGAGACATTCACATGCGATTTTAGAAAAGATCAAATTAAACTTTAATGAATGCAATGCTCGGTGTCAGGGACAGCAGCCCCTCTTGTGCGTCCTCTGAGTTCATCCAAGGTTCTTCCTCTGTGCCAACATTTCACCGCTGGAGGGGACTCTGGGAGGAAGGAAGATTGTCGGTGTCTCTGCTGACGTGGGCATTTCTGTACCCATTCACCAGCACCAGATAATACCCAGGAGGACACTGGGCAGTAGTGTGCAGGTGGACTGTCAATATGCATGTCTGTTTTGATATTCAATAAAATGGACATGTGAATCTCTGCACCAGTGGGCTCTGGAGAAATCTCATCAGGGATCTGAGCTCTCAGGGACAGGGACAGGGTGGTGCTGTGGTTGGAGGGTAGGGTTGGCAGGTGCTGTCCATGCATGGTAGTCATGTCTCACATGGGCACTGCAAGGTCCTTCCAGATACCAGACAGTGCCCCAAGGAATCCACACCTCCTCAGGGAGCTAAGGAATTGACCTGTCACTCATGATGCCTTTGTGGAAAAGGTGTGTGAGGTTCAGAGAGAGAGAGAAAGGACAATAAACAAAGCACCTTCAGCACAGAAGACTGGAGGACTTCTTGCCAGCATCTGCAAACTGCCTGGGACTGGACTACGGTAGAGGGGACAGAAACCCCAAGACTAGAAACACAGTGCTAGGAAACGGTGGCCTCAAGTCTGGAATGGAGATGGCATGTTTTCCAGAAGTCCTTCAGTGTAAAAGAGTCACTGAAGTCAGTTTTCAAAGAGACAGAACATCCTCCTATGAAGGTTCCAAGCATTGTTAAGATTATAAGTCCTTGTTGTGGACCAGGAAAGAGATGTCAAGAGCCCAGAATTTTGTGGTGGAAACCCCATTAAGGCACCTGGCCTTCATGGCTCAGTCACTGGAGGATAATGCCCTCACTCAACCACTTACAGAAATTCCAGGGGACAGTATGATAGGGCTACCTGAGTATGTATTCTGTGGATGGATGGATGGATGGATGGATGGATGGATGGATGGATGAATGGACAGATGGGTGGATGAATGGATGGATGGGTGGATGGACAGATGGGTGGATGGACAGATGGGTAGATGAATGGATGGATGGATGGACAGATGGGTGGATGAATGGACGGATGGGTGGATGAACAGGTATGTGGATGGACAAATGGATGGATGGATGGATAGATGAACAGATGGGTGATGGCTGAATGAATGATGGGTCGTCCCATCACAATAGAGAATCTGGTCGAATCCCAGCCTACCTGACAAGGTACCTTAGGAGCTTTCTCTGCACCTCAGATCTCTCAACCTTAAAATAGAAATATGAGGGTGGACCCCCCCAAACCCTGAATTTATTTATAAAAACTTGTATATTTATTCTTATACGTTTAAACTTCAGTCACTCCCAAAGTACTCTCTATTTGATGCAATACATCTATCGAGACACTTTTTCCTCTGCTCAAAACAGTTTTTGAATTCATTTAATTCCCTCCATGGTCCTTCCTTTTCCTCACTTTGCAGCCTGAGGGGCTTAGCCACTGGCCAAGTTTCAAGGTCAGGAGTGAGGGAGGCAGGACTCGGTTTTGAAGCTCATCTCCTGCTGAGGACACCCCAGGTAGGCCTGCCTCTGTGCAGGCAAAAGGGACTCCATCTCGGACACTAACATGCCATGTTGATTCTGAAGAGCCTGGTCTGGGATGCCTCCTGATCGCTACTCACTTATGGTCCTGAGCATAAGAACACTCGCTGCTAATTTAGACCTGAGCAACCTTGTGCCATACACAAATACTAGGCCATGAAGCATGGAGCATTCTTGCCTGGTCTGGAGGGTCGCATTTCACTGTCTTGCCTTCCCTAGGGCACACAAGTCTTGCGTCTGGAGGTAACAGTGCGGGACCCACCTGTCTTGCAGCTACCCAAGACCACACTTCTGTCTGAAAGCTCCCCTGATAAATCACCCAAAACCAACAAACCAGATTTGTCTTGATTTCCTGGCTGCTTCTGCATTTGGGGTCTCCTTGTACCTACAAGTCCTTCACGGAACAGCCTGTTCAAATCCACTCAGCAGTTTCTGCTCAAGTTGAGTACCCACCTGCACAGGTGCCTGCATCTCCCCTGCAAGTTCCCACCCCACAGAAGCTCAAGCACGGTCACCTGAAGGCACGCCAGGAGTCCCCACTGCAGCCGGCCGCCTGACCCTGGACACTCTCCCAAGGTCCCAAAACAGGCAGATGGACACACCGATTGTGGGTTCTACTCCCAGTGGAATACTAAATACAAAAACAGATCAGTATGCAACGTGGGCATGGGGCTCACTGACATCCCGTCAAGCTGTGAAGTTAGAACAAAAAGAGTTCATTTACCCGAAGTTCAAAGTCAGGCAACAGGAATCCAGAATGTGAGAATTCAGGAATCTGGCTGCTCTTCAGAAAGGGAGGGCAGTCACAAGGGGGCTTCCCAGGGCGTGGATTATGTGTGCAACTCAGACTGGGTGCTGCTATCCTCGGCCCTGCAGTCTGTGCAAAGTCATCCAGCTGGGTACTTACCATGGGCAGGCTTTTCAAGGTGTATGTGACATTCTAGTACATTGAAAACAACCCACGTTGCAAAAACAGGACACCCTGGAGAAGCTGAAAGGTGAACAGGCTGGGAATGCCTGGAGCTCCCGCCAGGACTAGGAGACAGACCTGCCAGGGTGCAAGAGCTGTGTGGACAGTGGCTGGCTTCCTAAGAAGGGGATGAGTGTGAGTGACATGCCTGTTCTTGCTGTCCTGGGAATGGCGCCTGGTTATTTTTAGTGGTTGCTCTCGGGCAAGGCAGTGGTCTGACATTTCATCCCAAGCCAGCTTTGGGCCCTGTGTCATTACAATCAATCCAGCTTCACCAAGCATCTGGAATTCTGCTTTAAAATAGCCCAGCACCGAGCTTTCTGCCACATGACCTTGCCAATTGTTTTTTGTGATGCGATGACTCAGGGTCGCAGGTCTGTGATGTAGTTCCCAGGGTGGCAAGAACCTGTTGTCAGACCACCCCAGACATGCCGCCCCACCTCGGCTTCTGTGCCTCAGATTCCCCATCTGAAAAACAGAATCTGTACATGTGTTCAGCTATGAGGAGTCAATGAGATGGCACACATGAGCCTATGTAGTGCCTGACACAAGGCCCTACATGTGACAGACGCTGGTCCTAAGACAGCTCAGGGACAGCAGCCTTGGTCGTGGGGAGGGAAGGAGGGCAAGGAATGGCCTGCTCTGGCCACAAGGGACATGTGGCTCTGGTGGCCTGCCCCTGCTTTGCTGAGTCCCCAGGGCAAGACACCTTTGGTCACTGCTAGCCCCGGGCTGTGGGAGGCGGGCCAAGAGAAACATCTCTATTCTTGGTGCCAGGGTGGTGGCCAGCAGTGGGATACAACACCTTCGGTGAGGAGGTCACATGGGGGTTCCAGAGCCCGCTGACAGGAGCACTTAGAGAATCAAGCAGAGTGGGAGGGATGGGAGGACAGCTGGCATGTAAACTTGGCAGCCAAATTGTAGATGGTGGGGCGGGCGACATGATGAGAGCAGGTTTCCAGCAAGAACAACAAAGTCAATCACCGTACCCTCATTTGTAAGTGGGCATGGCAGCCTTCCTTCCAGTTACAGCTAAAAGAGCAGCAGTGTTCATGATGGGTGGACAGTGACAGAGCACTGACCTGATCCCAGGGAGGGCTGACATTCATTCCTGAAATTTCCCTGCAGAGTGACACCAGTTGGTATAACCCACAGCTCAATGACATCTTTACAAAGGATGCCTGGAGGGAGGGAGAGAGGGAGGAAGGGAGGGAGTGAGGATACCGAACTCTCAGTGGACAGTGTTGGTTGCCCAGAGGGGAAAGGGGAAGCCTCCCACTGTGACTTGGTAAATGTCACCAGGAGGGCTCCCTCCTCCATCTGTAAGAAGTCTACCTCTGAGCTAGTGAGTGTGAGGGGCCCCGCTGGCCTTGTGGCTGTGGCTAGAGAAGCTCTCACCTTACATGCACAGTCTCGGGACCGCAGCCTCCTGTGTGACAACCTAGGACCTGGGGCCCTGCTCGATGCCCACCAGGGGTTCCCAGGCCATTTTGCGAGGGCTAGCCTCCTGGGTGATTCCTCAGAACCTGGAGCCCAAGCAGCAGGGCCTGCCACATAAGACAGAAACTCCAGCTCTCCTCTCAAATCAACACCTGGTCAGGAAGCACAAACTCAGGGCCTGACGCCATTGAGGGGGCTTGAGGGGAAGCAGTGTCTTGTGTATCAGGGGCAGGGCAGGGGCCCAGCCCAGACTGGCCCCCATGCCGAGGCCATGCAGTCAGGGAGGCAGTCCTGTCCTGGGCCTCTGGTGGAGTCCTGGCCCTTCCTGCCACCCACAGCTGCTGCCCACATGCCTCTCCTAGCAAACATCATGGATAACAGCCTCCTAAATCTAAATCCTCTTGTCCACAATTCCAGAACTGCTCTGGAATACATGGGCCAACATTCCATCTGTGTTTTCTGAGGCAACATAAATCTATCGCCCTCGCTTCAGCTGCATTGCCAAAGGTCACATCCACACGCTGCAAGTAGCCAACTTCAGGCCTGGTGGAGATTTGGTGCCAGTAAGTACTGGGCCAGTCAGTGAACACCCATGGCCCTTCCAAGGGCCAGGGAGGGGATGCAGCAGGGACCCCTGTGAATGGCCTGCAGCCCCCACCCCTACACATGGAGAGAAGGACAACTCTGAGTCCCTTCAAGGGATGCTCCAGGCATCCAGCCAGGATTGAGAAGTAAGCCAGCAACTTGATAAGCAGGAAGGCAATGGTAGTTAAACATGACAGCTGCTCATGCCAGTGAAAGCCACAACAAGCTAGAGATACTCTCTTGATCTTTGTCCCTGAGTTCCAGAAGCCTGTACCCCCATCAGAGGGAAAATGCTGACCAAATATTAGGGGAAACTGAGAACTGAACTCTGACTGCTGCCATTCTTTGTTCTAAATATCTTCCTGAGGGACCTGGAGAAAGTCACACCCACAAGCCAGATCTTAACATTCCTTCCTGTTGACCCCAAGTCTTTAGACAAAGCTTCACTTCCTTAATCAATGGCAAACCAGAGAGTCTCTGAATCCACCTATGACCTGCGAGCCCCTGCTTCAAGATATCCTGCCTTTTAAGGTCAAACCAATGTGCAAACTCCACGTATTGACTTATGATTTTGCTTGTCACTTCTGCTTTCCTGAAGTGTACTCCTGCCTTTAAAAACCCTTGCTTGTAAGCCAGAAGAGAGGTTTGATCTTTTTTTTTTTGAGTTGGAGTCTCACTCTGTCGCCCAGACTGGAGTGCAGCCACTGCAGCCTCGACCTACTGGACTCCGGCGATCCTTCCGCCTCAGCCTTCCGAGTAGCCGGAATTACAGGCATGCGCTACCACGCCCATCTGATTTTTTGATTTATGTAGAGATGAAGTCTTGCTGCCCAGGCGGGTCTCGAACCTGCGGGCTCAGGCAATCCACTCACCTCAGCCTCCCAAAGGCACGGGATTACAGGCTGAGCCACCAAGCCCAGCTGGTTTGATCTTTTTAATAGTTTTTTTTTTTTTTTGAATCAGGATCTCACTTTGTCACCCAGGCTGGAGTACTGTGACATGATCACAGCTCACTGCAGCCTCAATCTCCTGGGCTAAGGTGATCCTCCTGCCTCAGCCTCCACAGTAGCTAGGAGCACAGACACATGCCACCACGCCCAGCTAATTTTTCGTTTTTTTGTAGAGATGAGGTTTCACTATGTTGCCCAGGTTGGCCTCGAAATCTTGGGCTCAAGTGATCCTCAGGTTGAGTCTTAAGTGTGACTGCTCAGTTGTCCTTGTTTGGTGTCCTATAAGCAAACACCCTCCTCGCTCCTGCTGCAAGTCCTGGTATGGATGCTTGGTTTTACTATGTGGGTGAGTGGACTTCAGTTTGGGTTGGTAACTCTGACAGCGAGCAAGGACAGAGCCTGTAGTGACTCTGAGACGGTGTCAAGGGAGGGAGCAGCTGGAAGGGATCGCCTCTCACCCCAAGCGAAGGAGTGGCTGCTGCCCACCTGTGACTGGTTACAGCCATGATGGGTGCATGCTGCAGTTGTCAGATTGTTTTTAAGAGAAAAGAAAGCTGGTTGAGCTTCAGAGAGGAGATTCGGTTAAAGGAAGGTGGCATGGTTGAAAGCCACCAGGAGAGTAGCCTCACGCTGAAACGCCTGGAACAATGAGGCTCCCAGCCTGGCTCCCCTTCCAGCCGTCCATTGTGGTTACCTTATCCCTTCTGTGCCTCAGTTTCTACCTTGTAACCAGGGAGGATGGCAAGGACATGGCCAGCAAGGCTGTCATGAGGTTGGCATGAGATGAGGCCCAGGGAGGTCTCAGATGGCGCTGGCCCTAAATCAAGTCAGCATAGAGTAAGCGCAGAGGGAGGGGAACACCATGCCACCATCTTACTGGTGGACCCACAGAGGTCTCTGCAGCTCCCTCCCACTCTGTACCCATACCCAGAACCCCTGGGGGCATCATGGCCTGGAGGTACTTTCCATGCAATGATAACAGGCCTGTGAAGGACCTGTGAGCAGGACTCTACCCCAGGGTGGGACATTCCACAAGCTGTCATCATCAGTCTTGGGGCAGGAAGGCGCCAGAGCCTGGGACCCACTGCAGGGGACAGAGATCCATGCTGGAAAGGAGACTGCTGATGACAGCTTGTGGAATGTCCCACCCTGGGGCAGAGTCCTGCTCACAGGTCCTTCACAGGCTTCACGACTGGAGGACAAACATGCTTTGAAAATGGAAAAACAAATTCAGGGGGGTCTGGTTCTCCTGTTAACAATAATCAGATTTTGATGGACAGAATTTGTAATTTGCCAAAACAAACAAATAAAAAACCAAGCAACTCCATCATAAATCTGTCCCTAGTCCCTGTCCCTCTTAGGACCAAGGAGCCCTGGTTCAGAACCTCCCATTGCCTGTGCCCATGGCCTAGGGCTTCTAGGAAGACCACAAGGTGGACCGTGACCCTGGGAGGTATGCCCTGTCCCTGCAGGCTCACCGGCCACAGGTCACCCATCACTACTAGGAACGGGATGACACGTCTCGAAAACCCTGCTTGAGTCTGTTGAGTTCATCTCTGGAAGCAGCGTTGGAACATTCTTAAGTGATGGTCCCTGAAATGATTTCTCCCCTCACCCAGTTCCCCCCCTCCCCCCATGACCTACTTTTGGCCTTTTATAAGCCAGCACTTGGAGAAGTGGGTCATGATGTGAGCAGGGCTTCAGCAACGGATGTTTTAATAGACTCAGTTACTTAGCTGCCTATTCTTCAGGCCTCCGACGAGATGAAGCTTATTATGAATTGGAATAAGGCAGCTTGGAGGAGGGGATGGTCCACTGCAAGGGTCAGGTCTTCTTTCCCTGTTCTGGAGAATCCCCTTCCCCGGCCTGGCTATGAGCACCCACAGGGTCTCTTCTTTGAGGCTTACACTCCCCCCACCCACCGCCCCACACACGCACACACCAATTACCACCAGGGAGACTCTTGAGAGATGGACAATCAGGTGAGGTGGCAGGCAATATAGGCATTGATTCAAGAGCGTTCAAGATCCTCAGGCCCAGTCACTGGCTGTAGGACAGGACCCCTGCTCCCATGTAATTACTTTAGCCACCACGAAGAGCCAGCAGTCCCACATATGTCCCGAGAAACACATGGGATTGATTATAGACTTTGTGGGTTTTTTTTTAAGAGATGGGGCTTCACTGTGTTGCCCAGGCTGGTCTTGAACTGCTGCCCTCAAGCGATCTTCCCACCTCAGCCTCCCAAAGTGCTGAGATTATAGACAACCACTGTGTCTGGCCATTGATTATAGACTTTGCAACAGGAGGAATCAAGAGTCACTCTATGCAGATGAAGAATATTCATGACTCACTGTGAAATCTCAGTATTCCAGCAGGTGAGCCTCGCAGTTCTCAGAGCAGACAGGGAGACTTCTTTCTCCATATGACCGTATCAGGGATGTAGGAATTTTCCAGATATTTACTTTCTAGTATACCCATGAGAAAATGAGCTTCACAATTTAGCATACCAATGGACTCCAAGCAGAGAGTCAACACTGAGGACCTAGCAATGGGAGCATACCCAGGAAGGCTTAATCACAGGCAGTGTGATTAGTGCCTTTTCTGATTTGGAAGCTCGAGCTCTCTTTAAGGTCTGCCAGACACTTCTGGGCACTAAGATCTCCTCTCTTCTCTTTCTCTATCTATAAAATGGCCACAAAGTCGCTTAATGCATAAACATATTTTACGATTCATGAGCATCTTTATAAAAAGCTATAAATGGTCTTAAGCAAATGCTGGAAAGGCCCAAGTGCTGGCCGAAGTGGAGACATGCTTTTTTGGGTAGCTAGGGCAGGGTGCATTCCTGAGTCTCTGGTCCAATGTAAGTTAATTTGCTTTAGTGAAAGGGGCTTTTTTTTTTTTTAACACAGATTTTCCACTGGTGAGAAACATAAAAGAGAATCATAGTTAAAGCCACAGCATTACAGGAACAGAAGCAGGATCAGGGAAACATAAGATGACTTCCAGGTCAATAACTCCCAAATGTGGCTTTTGGGGTCCTGGTGGTGAGTAAGTATGGGGCCGGGGCTCTGACATCCCCAGGCGATTCTGATACACACCTCCTCACAGCAGTACAGGCAGGGGATGGCCCCAAACTGCCAGAACGGCTGCCGTGTTGATAACCCGGCTCTGCTCTGTGGGCACAGCTCATTGCACTCGCGTGGACCCGCCTCCTCTAAATCAGCAGTCTCCAACCTTTTTGGCATCAGGGACCGGTTTTGTGGAAGACAATATTTCCACAGTCTGGGGAGGGGGGAAGATGGTTTGGGATGATTCAAGCACATAACATTTGCTGTGCACTTTATTTCTAGATGCTTCGCATGTGCAGTTCACAATAGGGCTCAAGCTCCTGGGAGAATCTAATGCTGCTGATCTGACAGGGGGCGGAGCTCAGGCGGTCATGGGAGCGATGGGAAGTGGATGTAAACACAGAAGCAGCTTCGCTTGCTCTTGCCACTGTTCACCTCCTGCAGTACAGCCCGGTTCCTAACGGGCCCTGGACTGGTACTGGTCCATGGCCCAAGAGTTGCGGGCCCCTCCTCTAAACAACATAGGGTAACCACCTGCTCACCACTTCTGTCACTCATGTAATCCCCTAAACTATTTCGCTGTGAACACTTAACCACCAAGCAATAATGGAGAGAAATCCATCCCATGGTTGCCACCCCCTCCTGGTACCCACGGGCCCTTATGGGGTGGCGGGCATTGGTGGCATCTTATGTAGGGTGAAGCTTTTCACAGGAAGTCATCAGTATACCTGGCACATGGGCATTTAGACAGTAAATGTGCCATCTACTTACTTCTTTGATAGGAGCTGAGGGAGGGGGTCGGGTCAACCCCTGCTTCTACACAAACTCCTATGCCCTGTCATCAGCCCCTCTGTCCCCCAGTGCCTGAAGTCACAATCCTCCCAGGCAAACCAAACCTGCACAGAACACAAACTCCTGGTCCCTTCAAAACACATGGCCCATGCCAAGGACACACAGTTCTTAAAGATGTCTTTTCCTGAGCACCACTCAAAGGAGCACCCGGGAGTCCGGATGCCAGCATTTTCCAAATCACTAATTTCTGGGTGGAAGATCTTTCCGATCAGATTTTCAAACAACTTTGACTGAATGACACTCCATGGCAAAACATACACGAAGCCACACAGGCTTTCAATCAGCACATTTCAATGCTGAATACAGATGCAGCTGATATTTACGGCTCTCTAGAAATGACTTTACCCAGCCGTTCGAAAAGTTTACAGTCGATTTTAATGAGAACCTTCACCATATGGAAAGATCCCCCTGCCCTGTTCTCTCTTTCCCTCCTTAATACCCCTAAAATCTGAGACTCGCTCCAGAACTTCCCGAGATGCCAGCTGCACAGGGAAGGCCCACTGCCTTCTCCTCAGACCTCAGAGGCCCAGGCTACCATCCCACTGTGACATGAACATGCCAGAGGCTGCCTGCTGCCTGCACAGCCTCTGAAGAATCTCTGGTTCCAGCCCCTTCTTCCCTGGCCCAGGGCCCTCATCCCTGTCCCTCCCTCCTGGCTGGCTTGACCTTCAAGCCTGGGAGTGGGGCCCTGCTGCCTGTGCCCCTGCACGATGGCCCTATACCCTCCTTTCCCTCCTCATTCACCTCCCCATCTCCCCCCAAGGTCCCCTTGGTATCCCCTCCTCCAGGGAGCCTTGCACGGCTCCTCCTAACACAGCTGAATGCTCAGAGCCTGGGGCTGATACCTTTCATGCTCACAGATCACCCACTACCTCGAATCTCAGTGACCCCCGTCCAGTCTCACTTCTCCTGGGCAGGACACGGGTTCCCTCCATGGGGGGAAGTGTAGGGTGGGAACTAGTTGATGGCGGGTGCAGAGCCAGAGATTCTCCTGTCAGCACTGCCTAGACACCGACAGGCGAGTTCAGAGTACCCTGAGTCCCTCCTCTTCCTGGAGGACACGACATAGTCCACCAGCAGGCCTTCCTGCTACAGGATGCTGTGGCTGTGAGCCTGGGTCCACCCCGACCTCCCCACGGTCTGTGGGGTGGAGAGATTCAGGGTTCTAAGCCAGGCACAGTGATCCCATACCTCCTCCAGAGACCAGTCTGGAATCCAGGCTGGAGCCAAAAAGGGGCAGGACCAACAGGGACTCCCTGGACCAGGTGATGGTACAGGCAGCGAGGGTGTGCCCCAAGGAGGACTGGAAGAGAGGTTCCTGTGATGTCCACACCAAAGCCAACTCTCAGAGGCACTGCAGGGAGCAGCGTGGAATCGCTCTCTCCGCCCTGACCACTGACCAGCTGAGCTCAGTCCTCCTGCCCTCTGGGCTTCTGGTGGTGAGTCCAGCCTGACACACTTGGTGGCACCCAAGAGCAGCTTCACAGACAAACCGCTCAATTCCTTGGGGTGACCCAGTCTACACCGCCCACCCCAGTGCAGCAGAAAACTGGATTCAGTCATCTTTCTCGATGCCAGCCCTGTCTTGCATACTGCCTTCCACAGTCCACCCACACGCCCCCCTCTGCTGCCGGGTCCTCTCCCGCCTCTGAGCTTCCTCTATCGAAACCTTGGCACAGTCTGCCTCCCATCACGGGGGTTGGGGGTATGTTCTCTGCTGGAGGGGATGACACTGAGGCCTGGGCCCTGGCCTTGCCACTCCCAACCCTGCTCTGAGCCCACTGCCACATCCACCACAGAACAGGTCCCCTAGTCCACATGACCCACCATGGTCACTAGCTTACAGCAAGCCCAGGGACCAGCAGTATGGGCATCAGTGGCTGGTGGTGGGGGTGGAGCCCACGTGTGGCTCACAGCGTGCCCAGGCATGAGGAATGTTCTGGAAGTCACTGGGGACCAGCTTCTAGCCTGGCAAGGTGGCTTCTCCAGGTGACTGTCCCCAGCTGTGAGCACTAAGAATCAAGTCTGTGAGGGACACGTGGACTGTCTGGTCACTTCTGTGTTTTTTGCAACAGAACCATTTGCATATTTACTTCCAGCCTGGGGAGGAGGAATATTGTCTGAGATAGCATTTATTTGCATGCTGATTGACTGACCAAACACAGTTTTAGGGACATGGGGAGGATGCTTAGGGTTGTACAGCATCCAGGGGGAAATGTAGGTATCAGCCTCTCTGGTCAGCAGGAGCTCACTCTGAGAGTCGTGTGCACGAAGACAGCAGAATGCTGCTCAAGAGTGAAAGGGAGTTGTTCCTGAGTGGTAGAATAATGAGTGTTTTAAATTATCTTGCTTATACCTTTTTAAGCAAACCTTTTATTTTGGAATAGTTTTAAATTTACAGAAAAGTTGCACAGAGTACAGAGAGATACAGTAACTGCACTCATTGCCCTACTGGTCACATCTTACCTTAGTATGGTACACTCGTTACATGAGTGAATGAGCATTGATACACTGCTATTTATTACAGTCCATACTTCGCTCAGATGTCCTTTGTGTTTTCCTAATGTCCCATTTCTGTCCCAGGACCTCACTCAGAATCCCAAAGGACATTCGTTAATAGATGTCATTCACTTTAGTATCTTTTTGGCTGGGAAAGTTTCTCAGACCTTCCCTGTCTTTAATGACCTCAACAGTTTGAGGAGTCAGGTATGTTGGGTCAGGTACGTTGTAGAACACACCATTTATTTTTAAGTGCACTGCAATTTTTTTTTCATAGTGTGAAAGCTTGTCTCGGAGACACTGTGAACCCAGTGTGCATTGTGTGTTTTACTCGAAATTTCCTTCCCCAGAGCACAGCACACTTCTAGGACGGGCTGCCCTGGCATGCGCCACTGGCCGGCAGTCTCATGCGCTCCCTGAAAACCCTGCATCTCCATTTGGATTCCTGGCTTCAAATACAAACTAAAAATAAACCAAATCTACTTACAAAATAGCTGTTGAGTGAGCTAATTTAACACCACATTATCTGAAGACGGTTATTATAATCAAGATGGTTCTGCGTTGTTCTACAATCTCCTAATTAGATGTGGTACCAAAAGCTATTCTAGCTTTTAGAAAAATTACCTTTGGGGTAAATGTATATACTTACACATGTCTGTTGTGTATGTGTGTATATGTGTTTATTTTTAGTTGTTGCATCTGACTCCAGAAACTACATTCTACCAAAAACCTCATACAATGTGTTGCAAACTCAGTTAGGAAAACAAAATACTCAGAGGTTTCCAGACCAGGCATATTGCACTAAGGCTGCATTGTAGCAGATCAGCAGAGTGAAACCACAGGAGTCCAGGAATTTCAATTCTTCCAGTGGCCTGGGGTGGCTATAGCCTCATGCCTGAATATGTGGACCATGCTGCTTCTTTGTTCAAAGCTCTCTAAGAATCTGACACTCCTGGCCCATCAGAGCCATGGTTCTTTCCTAAACATTTAACCTTGATGAGCACCAGCCTTTCCCTTTCCCCACCTGTTCCCACTCGAGGCTATTGAAAGAACATCTAAAAAGGAATAGTCACCTCAGATTCCCAAGAGCCTCAAGGGAGTTGGCATTATCATGGGGGTCTACCGTGTAAAACATAAGGTCTACCCTGCACTAACGTGCAGGTCTACTTTGTACTATCATGTGGGTCTACCCTGCATTATCATGGGGGGGGGTCTACACTGTACTATCATGTAGGTCTGCCCTGTACTAACAAGTAGGTCTACCTTGTACTATCATGTGAGTCTACCCTGTAATATCATGTGGGTCTACCCTGTACTCACAGGTAGGTCTACCCTGTACTAACATGTGGGTCTGCCCTGTGATAATATGTGGGTCTACCATGTACTATCACGTGGGTCTACCCTGTATTAACATGTGGATCTACCCTGTATTATCATGTGGGTCTATCCTGTGCTAATATTTAGGACTACCATGTACTAACATGTGGGTCTACACTGTACTAACATGTAGGTCTACCCTGTACTAACATGTAGGTCTACCCTATACCAATACGTGGATCTACCCTGTACTAACATGTAGGTCTACCCTGTACTGACATGTAGATCTACTCTGTACTAACGTGTAGGTCTACCATGTACTAATATGCAGGTCTACCCTGTGCTATCATGCAGGTCTATCCTGTACTATCATGTGGGTCTACCCTGTAGTAACAGATTAGCCAAGTCTATTTCTTTCTCCAGATCTTGTAAGCTAACATGTTTAAATCACACACAGCAAAATTATCTGCACTGGTAGGCATCATATAAATATTCATTGAGTTAATTCTTTGATGTAATTCAGCCTAACTCATAGAGTTAGTAAAATGGAAGCTTTGTCCTTAAGGGAAAAAGCAAAAAATAATAACGTTGACACAATTTTATGTATTCTGTTACTTATTCTTCAAATTTCTTTTACCAAGTAGACCCCAGAAAGCCAGCTGCAATTGAGAACCACATCACCAGTTCTAAGATATGGAAGCTAAAGAAATATATGCAACCACACTGCTTAAACATTTACATTGCCTTCATACGCTACAAGTTTAAGGGTGAGCTATCACTGTAATTGGACTTTAATAAGAACAGATAATTGTCTAGAGCTTTGTCTTTTCCTTGAACCACATATGAAGACAAGATGCACCAACATTTTCACTCTCCACCCAGTGTGGAAGTTTCCTGGCTTACCATCTTGGAAAAGACTCACTGCTATCATAATGCAACAATCTCCTCTGTTTATTCCCCTCTATCTATTTAATCCCCTCTATCTATTTAAATGTAAACATTTAAGTGAATGATAAAGTCATTTTAGTTTTGCTCTTCTCCAGAATTCAGTAAGAAGCCAATGACTGTCAAATCCTATACAGTATGAGATTAGTTTTTAATACTTTGCACTTGTTTATTTCCATCTTTGCATTTTGACAGCATCTCCAGACCCTAATGGACCTTGCAGACATCTGTGCATCTGAATTTCTCTCTCAATATATCAGCAGTTTTTTTTCACTTTTATTAATAAGGAAGATTTAACAAAGAGTGGAAACACCATGTGGACCTTGGCAGGCTATGAACCAATAAACCATCCATCGTAACACGAGCAGATGTGAAGGCCAATTTCCCTAAAACTCACCAGACTGCTGGCATCTTGGGAATGCAGACACTCGAGTGTGCCTTCTTTCCATCTTTCTTTCTCCCACCAACCTGTGCCGAGTACCTGTGGTATGCCAAGCAGGATGCCAATCCTTGGTGAAGCATGAAAGAATAAAAGAGCCCCGCCTGTGCCCCCTTGGCCTCTGCACGGTCCTTCCCAAGCATGTGCTACCTGAGGGGACACAAGAGTGCAGGGGTCACGTGTACCCCAGTCCATGCCAGCAGCACCGGGGACCAATGGCACACACAGCCCCCAAGCTGGATGTCGGACTCCTTCACCCACACGGCTCATTTTCCTCTTTTAGGACTCCAAGAAGCAAAGATAACATGAGCCCATCAGTCCCTGGACTTCAGATCATGTTTCTATGGATTGGATTCCAAAGTGTGCTGCCTGGAAGCAACAACTCCCTCCTGGAAGAGCCTTGAAACAGCCTGGCTCCATGTCTGGGGGTTTAGGATTTGCTTCTAAGCACCCTGTAGACAAGCCAGTAGCAAAAGGTCAAGGCTGACCACGGTACCATCCTTCCTTCCTGACTGGTCCCCATTTGGCTGCTTTCTGCCTCTGCTCTGCTGGAAACTGGGAAACGCCCCTCATGGATTGCATCTGCCCAAGGAGCCTCATGTCACCCCTCTTCCTTCCAAGACACGAAAGGAAACAGATGTGAATTTTAAAATAATTTCACAAGAAAAATAGCCTCCAGCCCTATATCTTAAGCAAAATGTTAAGGAGAGAACAGTGAACACTGAGCTGTGTCATGAAAAAAGAACACCTTTCCCCACATCCAGAACCTTGGAGTGGACTGTCTTTGTTGTTTCATCTCTCCCCCCCACGCCCCGGATTAAATCAGGCACTTTTTCTAAATCAAGCCCTCAGGGAGGAACCAGCATGCGTGATGAGAGCGTACCGTGTGGGCACGGACGTGGAGCGTGTGTTTTCTGACTAACACTGCACCGAGATCAAGGGGAATGTCACTAGGCAGAGCCATCAGGAACAAATTAATATAATTGTGCTTCTGGTACCAATTAGGCCATTAGTCAGATTTGCACGTGGCAGAGACACCATTGCTGCTGCGTGTAGATCTTGCCTGGCACGCAAGTGAGCCCAGTTATTCAATAAGGCTGGAGCCTGGGTTCTCTGCTCCCCTGAAAAGCAGCTGCATGAACTGCACTCAGGAGGAATGGGATCTGCCTTTCAGAGCACGTGGGTTTTCTACCAGCCCTACTGCTTGGGTGAAAATGCAGCAAAGTTATGCAGCACTAGCTACGTGGTCAGGATGGGACGACACCATCTCCTGTGCACAGCAGGGTCTTGGGTTTGTCTTCTCTGGGCCTCCAAATCTGAGGACAAAATCACCCCTAGTTGAGAATCTCTGAGTTAAAGTAACAAAAGGCCCAGGAGGTTACCACAGATGACCCCTATGGAAATCCACTTAAGACCATGCTTGAGAACTAAGCCCAGGCACCAACTCAGCAGTAAACATGTTTCTGGAGGTAGTGAGAAAAAATACAAAGTCTAAAATATGAATATCTAATTGGGCATCTTTGGGAGAGGAGCCCACCACATTTCAGGCTAAACCAGATTCAGACCAGGAAGATGCGGGTATCCCCGGAGACATGCAGGCTTGGCCCTGGAGGGTGGCCAGCAGTGGAACTGGCCCTGTTGAAGTAGGCTCTGTTCCTTGGTGCCCGTGGCTGGGTGCTTCCTGGAGCCCTGAGACTCTGGGGCCCGAATGACCTTCCAGACATCTGCAAGTCACTAGGTCCCCATTCCCAGGACAGGCATGGCATGATCTGGTGGCAGGACACAAGGAAGGCCACTGCAGCCCAGTGGGATGGGGCCTGTCTGCAGCCCCCAAAGAAAACCAGACCACAAGCACACACAGTTCAAACAGCAGAGCACCTTTGTATTTGAGAATAAATGTCAACATGCAGATGAAATTAAAAAGAAAATGGTGCCCCCTGTACCCACAGACTTATCTGTTGAATAATGTTAAGTTAGAATCATGAAAATTATGTAATTTACACTATTGTTATATTATTTAACAATACTTTATTTAATGATGCATAAGAGTTAACCAAGTCCATTGAGAATACAGCTCATTATACCTTGGGTTCAATTACCCTATGGCCACATGTTATGCCTTGAACTCAAGGTAGAGTAGGACTTATGTCCTTATGACATGTGACTTCTGACATGTGACATATGTTCTTCCGTAAGACTTAGGGAGATCTCAGGTAAGAGTCAACTCCACCCCAACATCTGGGCACCCTTGCTTTCTAGTACTCATGATCCCAAGTACTGCAGTCACCCAGGAAAAACTGGGCTGCTTTTTCAGAAGAAATGCTACATTCACTTGAGTAATATCAGCCACTTATCTTTACTCTTATGAACTCTTTTTCCATGTCCCCTTGTTGGTTCTTAGAAGAAAGTCCTCCACATGTGCAGTGACATGCACATGCTGCGGCACCCGATGGAATATCTGCTCACTGACACCCAATTCACCAGCTCCACTGGCTGCTCTGAATTGACCCCTTCCCCTGGTCTCCATTGGGCCTCTTCTCTCTCCAAGGGACCTCACCCTGGTCACACATGTCCTGTTCCTTAGAGACGCCATTCCATTCACAACCAACACCCCAGGGCATCTGCTGTCCAGTGCCATGCAAGGTGCCTGCTGCCCAGTTCTTACGAATGTTTTACTGTGAGAATACTGGTCACAGTATTTATAACTCATACATCCTTTGAGGTATCCTAGGTTCTCCCAGGGATCAAACCAAGTCATTCAAAGAACGTTCATTTGGGTCAACTCATTGTTGGCTTACAGAAATGCTTTCAGTGAGCTCTACTCGGCATTATCCCACTGTTTCAGTCAATAAAATGGCCCAAACTACCCCATGGCACCCCCCACTGTGTGTTTTCCAGAAATCCTAAGAATGTGGTTTAACATATTATTCAGTGTCTCCCATATAGGAGAGACAATGTGAAATAATTCTTGTGAGATGAGTTAGTTCTGGTTTTGATGGCAACAAAAAAGAAGAAAGAAAAGAATGCTTCACTTTCATGACACTGGCAGCTGTTTTAACGGCTCATATTTCCCTCTACTCTTTGGCTGCCAGGAAGCTCACAGCTAAGTGTGAGTCTCACCTACTGTGATAGGTCTCACAGTGCCACAGTTAGAGGCAAGATTTTCATATACAACGCAAGACCAAAGGGAACATTTCTTAGTCACCCAAATTTAATGTTGCATGCCTAAGTCCTATTTCAATGAGCTGAAAAAAATTTTTAGTTCTGTATTTTTTAACATTTTCTTTTACCAAAAACACCTTTTGAACCAGCAGCCACAAATCAAAAGAACAACCTTAGCCTCATAAGAAGACTCAGGAAAACCCTGGGAAACAGAAAACAGATGATCAGAAAATGTTAAAGATTTAGAAATGGATGCTTCCAAGCTATCCTCAAGGAAAAAAGACAAACTAGCCTGCCAGGTGACTAAGATATGAAAATGCCTCATGGGCTGGTCTTGAAGTCACATTAGAATTCTGGGCTCTGTCTCCTCTGGGCCTGCGGACTCCAAGTTGCAGTTGAGCATAATCATTCTCTACGTGGGATTCCCAGGTCAGCAGCCCACATTAGCGGCCTCCTTTCTGGGTCACTGCTTGGCTGTCTCAGGCTCCCCCACCTTGTTCATCTGAACAAACCCGACCAAGAAAGATCACATGATGCCATCATCATCTTGGAAGACATGACCCACACCCCTTACACACCCAACAAACAGCAGCAGCCTGGGCAGACGCGCCAGCCCGGGTCACCTTACTTCACACAGGGTCCTCACTTGGGCATCCTTGGGGGGAGCCAGGGGACTGGAAAACACATTCCCACAGGCGCAACTGGCATGTACAGGGACATGCGTGTCAGGCTTTAGCAGTGGAGTCACTTACCTAGAAAGAAAATAACAGAAATGTCTCATTAGTGGAGTCTATGGCCTGGTGCCCTTGGCTCCCTGGCGAGTGGGGGACCCAGTGGCATGGGCAGCATGGTGACAGTGACTCATACCCCCGCACCCCCTTTCGTTTGCAGAGCATAGCATGCTTTCCAGAACATACTCCTTCCGCATGGCCTTTGAGCCTCCCCACGGCACTGCTGGGCAGTGGGTTCCACGTCTTCAGGTCATGAAGAGATACGAGATCAAAGGTTCTGAGACTTGGGGAAGCCAAAGGAACAGAGACAACAATGGCCGTCTCTCATTCCAACTGCCTCACACACTCCCAATGGGACTTTCCACGCCAAATAGGCAGCCAGGTAAGCACCAGGGACCTGGCAGTTCCTAAGTAGGCCGCAGACTCGTGGCTTCGCCTTCCTGGGGCTCCCCTTTATCATCAGTTTCTCACTGCTCTTCAGCACATGGCTGGATATCACACCGCATTTGCTCTATGATCTCAAGCTGCAGGCTTCAGGGAATGGCCGGCATTGGAACTACGGAGGGGTCCAACAATTAAGTTCATGAACTATCCTAGAAAAAGTGTTCCATACCTCATTGTTGAATATCACTACGGTCACCTTTGAAGGACTCCCCTTGGGAAGCCATGCACTGATACCAGTGCCTAGTCCACCTGTCAAAGCAGCTTTGGAACTCTTTCTGGAATGGCCATCAGAACTGTCATCATATTACCCTTAATGACCTGAATGTCATCAAATGTCTTCCTTCCAATGTTTCTTTTATCTTCAGGTAAAGAAAAAAGTCACTGGGAGTCAGATCAGGTAAGTAGGGAGGGTGTTCCAGTACAGTTACTTGTAGAGTGCTCCCAAAGTATGTGCAGGGAGACAAGTTCACAAACTTACTGTCAGACCTCAACAAATAATGGTGATGGCTCTGATGGTCATTCCAGAAAAAGAGTTCCAAAATTGCTTTGACAAACGGACTAGGCGCTGGCACTGCTGCACAGCTTTCCAATGGGAGTGTTTCAAAGGTGACTGTAGTGATAGTCAGCAATGAGATGTGCCACTTTTTCTAGGATGGTTCGCAAACCTAATTGTCAGACCCTGTATAATGCTCTAAACATCAGATAGGGAGACACAGGCCAGCAAGCGTGGTGCCTCCTCCCCAGCTTAGGTCTGCTATGACTCAGGGTGGGGCAGACAAGGTCCACTCAGGGATCCACAAATCACGATGTTGGTCCCACTCAGACAAGACCTTGGAAATCATGAGCTTTCCCAGGACAGCCATGTTCTCCCCTTCCCTGTCTCTCCAGGACCACCTGCTTGGGACATGGGAATAACATTATCCCCAGGTGAGGCCCAGCTCAGTACACTGCTGCCAAGGGAGTGGAAGCCTCCAGAGATTTTGAAATGAAGAATCTGCACTTCCTGTCCCCACACCCAGAGAGTTCACACATCCCAGGGTGCCTGTGTCAGGGTCTCAGATCCCCAGGGTAAGGCTGGCCCCAAGGCTCATTCAGGATCCACGAGGCTATAGGTCACCAACAGATGGCCATGTTGAGAACAGGATTCATAAAGGCTGAATATGAACATTTATAGAAAAGTCTGCACCCGCTGCTGTGGAGATGGGCACCCTTCTGCAAGCCAGGGACACTTCTCGTCACTAGTGCCTTACAGTATGGGGGGCTGGGCATGCCGTGGGTCTTTCTCTCTCTGTGTCATGAGGGGAAAAGCAGAAATTACAAAATGCAGGCATCTCTTTCCTTTCTCAGTCAACAAATCTCCCTGGTTACTTAAGTCCCTCTGAGGTGTGTGTGCGCACGGACTGAGATGGGACCTGTAGCTGGGCCCAGTGGATGCGGGTGTGGTCAGGCCCTGTGTGTGCCCCACCCTCCACTTCCACAACATGGGATTTTAATGAGCAAGTCCTGCAGACTCCAACCCCAAACAAGCGACTTCATGCACTTGGTGACTCTGGATGCAAGCGTGAGCAACAGCTTTGTGGTATTAATCACTGCACACATCAATTCTCAGTTACTACTGGGCATCTGATGACAAATGTCATCTCCACGTCTGAGTGCAGCCTGAGCTCTCTCTGTCATCTGACACACACAACAGGCATGTGCACACATCCCTGACACATTCAGCCACACTGAGGCTTACAGATGCCGCATGGGGCTGGGCCACCTCCTCCTGGCCATTCCAACAGGGAAGGGACGGTCCTTGCTCCAAAGGCCGTCGTCATGGCAACAAGAGTCATCATAAAATTAATAATAATAGTTCTAATGGCCCGTCCACAACTCAGTGACACATAAGCTGTGCCTATGTGGGCGAATCCACAGGCCATCCCAGCCACCCTCACAGCAGGCAGAATCCTCACCCCCAGTCTGGGGAGGAGAAAACAAGGCAAGGGGAGGGGTAGGATTGACCAGAGGCAGCTGGCTTGGCCTTAGAGAG
This sequence comes from Cephalopachus bancanus, assembly GCA_027257055.1. Taxonomy (NCBI): domain Eukaryota; kingdom Metazoa; phylum Chordata; class Mammalia; order Primates; family Tarsiidae; genus Cephalopachus; species Cephalopachus bancanus. Next base: position 5,163,190 of record JAPVLO010000007.1, read on the forward strand.
CTCCGGGCCTGGGGTTTCATCACTGGCCCCAAAGCCTTGCTCACAGCCTCCACTCTGCTTGGGGAATGGAGACGAGGAGCTTGGGTGGATGGCCCGGGCTAGGGTCTAGGGGATGGGATCTGCCACAGGCCTGCAGGCTGAGGTCTGAATACTGACTTGGTCCCCTCCTCCCTGTGTGATCTCAGGGACATCGCCTAGAGCCCTGTTGGATGAGAAGGTGGCCCCAAACCAGCAATAAGTGACCCTTCCACCAACTGTTCAATTTATTTACTTTTTAGAGACAGGGTTGCCCAGGCTGGAGTATAGTGGTGTCATCACAGCTCACTGCAGCCTCAAACTCCTCGGCTCAAGGGATCCCCCAGCCTCAACCTCCTAGAAGTTGGGACTAAAAGTGCACACCACCACATTTGGCTAATTTAAAGAAAAAAGTTCTTTTTGGGGGGGTAGAGATGGGGTCTCACTGTGTTGTGTAGGCCAATCCTAAACTCCTGGCCTCAAACAATCCTTGTGCCTTGACCTCCTAGAGCACTGAGATTACAGGCATGAGCCACTGTGCCCGTCCCCGCCTCATCTTTAAAGCAGGGAAGAATGGAGGCTCCTTCAGAGAAAAGAAGTCACAGCTGCAGTCACTGAGTGCCTGTGCCATGCTGGGAACACCTGCAGTCACGGCCCCACTCATCTCTCAACATGTCAGAGCAGGAGGCATCATTACCCTTCCAGGTGGGGAAACTAAGGCTCAGGGGGTGGAAGGATTTGGTCAACGTGAGGAGAGGGCTGGCTCAGGCCTGTATGCCCACCTGAGACCTTTTGCCCTCCTGACGCTGAGGGTGACTGGACAAAACCACCTGCTGGTCTCTGCCACCAGGGCTCCATGAGTAACAGTAAAAGACAACCAGGCAGCTCGGCCTCAGGAACCCCAGCTCAGGGCGGCTTGGAGGGACCTGGGTGCCCATGACTCCTTTTACACACAGTGAGCATCCCCATGGCGGCTCTTCCTGCTGCAGTGGGTGGGCTGGGACACCTTCCTCCTGCAGCCAGGAGGCCCTACTGCCCAGGAGTCACGCCCTCCACCAACACATCCCACTGTACACTGGAGGCTCAGGGCGCCCAGGCTTCTCTCCTAGAAGGAAACATTCAACAGCGTCGAAAAGCCGGGACTTGACTCCAGGTGACCCCCTTACAGGGCAAGCCAGCCTAGGAGGGGCGCTTGGTGTCTGGAGGTCCTGGTTGAAAACCGTGTGGGTTTTATGGGAGGTTCCCTGTGGCCACTGAGACATACCTACAGAGCATGACAGGGTTTTGGGGCCCCATGGGGTCCTTGGAGTTTGCTTCAAGTCCAGTTTTTTTTATGTTAAGAGTGAGTTTTTTCAAATTCAGCAGATATTGGACCAGATTCTACCTAAAGATGTGACTGAAAGCTGGAGTCACGCTGTCTGTAGTATGCATACCACTTCTGATGACAACACTGATAAATTTGCCTGGTGGGAAGAGCTTCAGGGCACACTGCAGTCACCTGGGACAGCCTCTTTCAGTAAACTAAGCCCTGCTGGCAGAGCTCAGTTGACTCCTAACTGATCTCCCAGGTCTGTTTGCTCCCTGATTCGTCCTTCACAAGCCCCACCTTGATTTTTTTCTTTCTTAATAAATCTTTCTGTGGTCAGCAGATATAGTAAAATTCTAAGAAATGTAATTAACAAAATAAAGGAGAGAAGGAGGAAAAGAGGCATGGAACAGAGGGGGACAAATAAAGGACAAACACCAAGTGCTAGACCCCACCTGACCCACACTGGAATGGGATAGAGAGGAGCAGAGCTCCTGCTTCAAGGCAAGAGTTGCCAGAGAAGATAGGAAAAAAATCTAGGTGCAGAGCCTCACTGTTCACGAGAGACATGCTTAACATAAACATGAGGAACGAGGGAGGGATGATAGGGCAATTCACACGTGCCCACCGTCCACTGAGGAGGCTTCCAAGTGTAGAAGAGACTTGAGGCCAAGAACGTCCACCCATGAAGACACACAAACCACCCACCCACAGCAAGATGCACCAAGAGTGTTCTAAGCAGCTTCACTGCTAACAGCCCAGCCACCAATAGTCACTCAACTGGCAAAAGCAAAGCAAACCAAACCTGCAGACATCCTGTAGGGGAAAGTTCCGTGGATGGACATACTACCTGCCAAACCACAGTGAGAGCAGCCAATGGCAACTGCCTGGGAGCCAGAGATGGGCAGGGCAAGGGCAGAGAGAACCTTCTGATATGAGGGTCTATGTCTTGACAGGAGTGTTGGTTGGTCACACAAGTGTATGCATTTGTCAAAACTTGGGGAGTGTGTTCTTAAGATAGGCACCTTCTTCTCCATAAAATGTTGCTTCGACATCATAAACGGGTATTAAACTCCAACGAGATGCACGTGGAGGTCTTTAGCAGTGAGGGTCATGATCCCAGGCATTTTTATTTTGAAATGCATTAGGGAAGCCCTAACTTCACCTGTGTGCAGCCCACCTATGTAGTTCGTCCTCACATGGACCCCACATCTCTAATAAAAAGTTAGGATAAGTTCAGGACAAGGCTATGGTTCGGTACCGGGTTAAGATGAAGGTTCATTTTAGTGCTAGGTTAGTGTTATTAGGTCTATGGTTAGGGTTAGGATCAGTGTTGCTATCAGGGCAAGAACTTGGGTTAGGGTGAGGTTTAGCATTACGGGCAGTGTTAGGACTAGGGGTACGGAGAGAATTAGAGTTAGGAGTAGGGCTGGGGACAGGATTAAGGTTAGGGTGGCTAGGGTCAGGGTTATGGTTAGGGTGAGTGATGACATTATGTCTAGGGTTAGGTTAAGGTTTAGCGTTAAGGCAAGGTTATAGTTAGGTTTAGGGTTAGTATTAGGTCTAGGATTAGAGTTAGGGTTAGAGTAAAGTTATGGTTAGGGTGAGGGATAGTGTTATATCTAGGTTAAGTTGAGGGTTAGGGTTAGGGTTATGGTTAGGGTTAGGGTAAGGTTATTGTTCGAGTGAGCGATAGCATTATGTCTAGGGTTAGGTTTAGGTTTAGGGTTAGGGTAAGGCTATGGTTGGGTTTTGGGTTAGCATAATGTCTAGAGTTAGAGTAAGGCTAGGGTAAGGTTAGGATTATGGTGAGGGATAGTATTATGTCTAGGTTAAGTTTTGTATTTAGTGTTTGGTTAGAGTCAATGTTGAGGTTAAAGCAAGTAAAAAAAAGAAATGCATTAATAACAAAATGGCTGTATATCTTGAGAGTTGATGGCTGTGATTCAGCAAACACTGGAGTGAATTCCCTGTAGAGGTTACGTGTGGTTATAGAGTTCAGGGGTCAATTCACTCAGCATTTCTTTAAGTGTGAAAAGTTTAATAATAAAATACCAGGGAAAAATCTCACATGGTGTTTCCTGGGCCGCGTGATCCCTGGTCCTCCCAGCCTCTCCCTCCTGTCACCTGTCCCTGGGTGTTGCACCTGGCTTGCTGACTTTCTGTAAGCTTCTTAAGGGGCCATATCCACGTCAGAGCCTTTGCCTGCCTGGGCCAGGCCTCTCTCCGGAGTCATGGGTTCCCGAGCATCCCTCAACACCAGGCAGGCCCAGACCACACTACAGCCCACGGAAGCCTCTGGCAACCTACAGGCTTGAGGTGGGCTGTCCATGCTTCCTGTTTCTAGAATCCCTCCCAAGTCTCTTCCAGAGCCACCCGCCATTTCATAGTTAATGCAGGCTCTGCTTGGTTGGGCCCTGCCTGGGAACCTGAGCCTTAGGTCCTGGAGCCACATTTCTCCTACTTCAACCTGAGTTCCATAACCACACCTGGCAAATAACGTTTTGAATAAAACTGATGGCTATGTTGCCCTCTTTTTGTCCCTAATTTTTTTTTTGTCTTTGTCCCTAAATGAACGATATTTGGACCTACAGGGTCCCACATTAATTTGTTAAAATGGCAGTGTTATGGGCTTTCTCTGTGCTTATGTAGTCCCTAACTTTGAAGGAAGCCTCTGTAACTCCCACCCTGCAGAGTGGCTCCCTATGGATAGGTCTCTCTGAACCTCAGTTTCCCCAGTGCAGAGCACTGCATCTGGCAGACAGCAAGCACATGTCCAAAAAGTGTGGGCTGGTGAGTCAGCTCACTTATTTATGGTTAGTCATATTATAAATGCACAAACCAGCGGGGCACGCCTCACACCTGTAATCCCCGCACTTTGGGAGGCTAAGGCGGGAGGACTGCTTGAGCCCAGGAATTTGAGACCAGCCTGGGCAACCCAACAAGACCCTGCCTCTATAAAAAATTAAAAAAAATTGCTGGATGTGGTGGCATATGTCTATGGTCCCAGTCACTCAGGAGGTTGAGATGGAGGGATCACCTGAGCCCAGGAGGTCAAAGCTGCAGAGAAATGTGTGGGAGAAAGTGAGACCTTAATTTGAAAGAAGAAAGAAAGAAGGAAGGAAGGAAGGAAGGAAGAAAAGAAAGAAATGCACAAACTGCCACCACATCTAATCTACAGTTTAAGATGTTCCATCTTCCAGAAGAAAATGATAGAGAAACAGAGAATTCACAAGTCAGGGGTTGCGCCGGTTTCCAGTAAGCTCTTTCTCTCCTGTGCTTTGTCACCCAAATTGCTGCCTTTGACTAGATATCTCTTGAGAAACTCTTAACTGCCATGTAATAAAATCTATTAGAAAATAACTCAAGTTCTCCCACATATAGATTTTTGTAGATACAGAATGTTTTAGAAGAATTATTCTCTCACACATATTTTATTAAAAAGCCTAGTGCTACACATCGCTCTTCTTAAAACAAAATTACTACCTGCAAGGAAATAGCCGTTTTTGAAAGAAAAAAAAGAGGGGGGGGGCATTCCAATGGAGCCCCTCTGTATTTCATTATAATTCGTTTGTTAAGTATTGAAAGGATAATGGATAACAATGCATTTGTTAAATGAAAAAAAACTTCAAACATAAAGATTCATTTATGGGTTTCTTTCCCGGTGGTGTATGATTTTCTAAATCTATTCAAGTTTACAGATTTTAACGATTTGCACTCAGCATGTCAGAACAAAGGTGGAGATTTTGTTATCAAGTTTAGAAAAAATCATAAAGACAAGGTAACATCTTATACAAAACTTCTCTAGACTTTGAGGAAGAACAGAAGCTGTGACTTTTAAAATCATGGGAGCCTGGGCCGTTACCTCCAGATGTGCAGGAATTTCTTCTGGGTGTGGGGGGCTGGTACCACCTGGTTTGGGCCCTGCACCCACTTCCGTCTCCTCCAGCAGCTTCTGGAACTGAGTTACTGGTAATGAGCCGCAGGCAAATGGCCCTTGCTCTCCGCACTTCTCCCAGCAATTTAGCCAGGAGATGTCACAGCAACACAGACCCAGAAAGCGTCACCACGTGGATCTGTCTGGTCTTGTTTCAGGGAATTTGGGGGCCACTGGGCATCAGGTGCAGGATCCGAGGGGCATCCTCCTGCCTCCACAGTCCTTTGCATGGTCCACTCCACTCTCCCAGAACGGGGCTGGGGCCCACACATAGAGGAATGCAAGCCAGATCTGCTTTTATTTTGGAAGGGGGAAGGCTCCCCCTCAAGGATGGAGAGTGAAAGTTTATCTTCCCTCTAATCCAAGAAGCCCAGCTAGGGAGGGAGGGGAGGAGAGCAAAAAGGGGAGAGGAAAAGGGGAGGGGAAGGAGACCACACCAGACCAGACACCCCTCTCTCATCCAGCCCCATGGGGGGAGGGGTATCCATGCAGGACCGCCCTCTCCGTGACTTGCTATTTCATCTCACTGTGGTTGCTGCCATCACAGAGAAGAGGCAGAATGGTCCCTGGGGCCTCAGCCACTAGGGCATTTCCTATGGCTACCAGTCAGCACTTGGTCTCTGGCTTGTCTTCTATCAACATGGTTTTACGGGGCAGCAGAGTCAATGGCCCACAGAGGAGAAAATCTATGTGAGAAGCAAAAAATCACAGAACCCAAAGGTTCCCCAGGAGCCTCATCCAGAGAAGAGAAGCAGATCTAAGCAGGGCATAGCACGCTGCGAAGACGACGGACTCCGGAGAGTGTGGGCAACGGGGTCGAGGGAAGTTTGCATGCAGCCTCTTCCAGAGAGAGGCTGAGAGACAGGAAAGTCCATTTTAGCCAATTTCCAGGAAGGTTCCCGAGCTAAAATTAAATGGGTTTGAACTATTTATCGAGGTCTCAGGGTGAATCCACACTCTTGGCTTAGTCCTCCTGGGTCCTATCTCTGTCTCTGCTGCATACAACTCCCAGGTCATGGTTCACCCTCCCAGGATGGCATGCACAAAACTGAAAATGGTACTCCTTCCCTGGGTCCCAAACCCTCTACAGCCCATCCACACTGTACACACTCTGGCCTCCCCTGAAGCCCACGAGTCAAATGTGCCTTGACACAGCCTCTGGCTGCTTTACCTGGGTCTGTGTCTAAGAGGGTCACACACCTCATCTTTTCTTCTGTTCTTCCATCCTCTTTCTTGGAAGTCAAATCCTCTCTCTCTCAGGAATTGTCCTTGGGGAATGGCCCACTCCCTCTCCCTCTCTCTCTCAGGGATTGTCCTTGGGGAATGGCCCACTGGTGGCATTTCTCTTATGTGCTTTGTTGTAAACACGTCAGCACAGACATACAAACCTTGCCTCTGGGTATGTTCCCATGTCGTGGGGTAATAGTGCTCCATGCTACCATGTTCATTCACAAAATGACACAAAGTTGGTTTGGGCAATTTCAACCAAGGTTTGTCGAATGAATCATGGAAACAGTGAGAAGAGAAAAACTTCCCAGCACACCATTAATGGCTTCCCAAGGACTTCAGAACACATCCCTGGCTCTGGCCCACCCTGTCCCCTCAAGCACAGGCTAACTCCTGCACAAATTCCCTGCCTTTCTCTGTTTCCCTGCCACACTTGAGCTCTGTGCTGTCCAGCATGGCGGCTATGAGCTCATGTGGTGACTGCGCATTTGACCTGTGTGTAGTCTGATCCGGGATTTGCTGCAAGAGGAAGAGCCCTGTGGGTTCCAAACACTTAGTACAAAAATAAAAGGGTTGTATGCGATCTCGCTGGTATTTTTATATGTATCAATTATGGAAGTGACACTGTTGCAGGTATACTAGATGAAGTAAGATGCATTTTTTCCACTTGTTTACCTGTTTCTTTTTACATTTTGTTTAATGTGGCTATTAGAACATTTGCAACTGCATGGTTTGCACTGTCTTTCTCTTGGACTGCACTTATGTTTCCAGAGTGGTCTTTGCCTTCCTTCTAGAACATGCTATGCGGTGACTCAGCTAGAGTTTGAACCATGGCTTCCACTGCCTGGGTGGCTCATTCTCTGATCTTTAATGACTGCTCCAATGCAAAATCCAGGATTGGGCTTAACTGCAGGCTTCTCAAAGAAGTCTTCTTTGGCCACATAGTTTAAAGTAGCTCTTCCCCAAAGCTTCCATCCTGTCTACCAATATTTCATGTTTTGATTCTGTACATGGCACTTCTGGCTTCCTGATACTGTCATTATGTGCTGACTTGTTTGTTTTATGTTTATCCCCCTATACTGTCAGCTCCAGGAGGGCCAGCATCTCATTCGATCTTTAATCCATGATACCTCCAGTCCCCATGATGCCGGACACACAGCATGCAGCTATCTGTCTGAAAGAGTCTTCACCAGGAAACGAAATTCACAACCAACCAACATCAGCATCAGCAATACCACCCACATCAGCAACATCAGCATCAACAATACCACCAACGTCAGCACCATTGACATCAGCATCACTAACTTCAACACCACCAACACCAACACCCATCTCACCAACATCAGCATTAACAATAGCAACATCAGCATCAATACTACCAACATGAACAACAGCAGCATCTGCAACACCAACATCAACACCACCAATATCAAAGCCACCGCCATTAACAATACCAGCATCAACACCACCAACATCAGTATTCACAACATTGACACCAACATCAGCATGAACAACAGCAGCAGCAACTTTAACAGTATTGACACTACCAACATCCACACCATCAGCACCAGTTTCAACAATATCAGTACCACTAACATCAAGAATAACAACCCTCCCATATTAATATCAATAAAAGCATCATCAGTAATATGAACAGCACCTACACCAGCATCAACATTACCAATATCACAAACATCACCATCACTATCAACAATATTGGCAACAACACTGCCAACATCAACAATACCAATGTCAACACTGCCAACAAAGACAGAGGAAATATATGCATATGGGGCCAAGATAACAGAAAATCAGTGACAGACTTGTCTCTCAAGTCCACTTTCTCCCTCCTCCAAGGCTACATCACAACCTTTCATCCCACTTTTAGTGCATCTTCAGTATTCTCTCTGTTCTATAAACTCCATGGCACACAGTAACATGCTTCCTTCTGCATTGCTTCCCATCTTGTCACCTTCTGCTTTTCACCAGCCCTCAGTTCCACTCGGGCCAGCATCCTGAGTCACACAGTCCTGCTCAGAACACCTGTCCTGCAGGAGGCTTGGAGGCAAGAGCTCTGGGTGGCTCACCTTGGTTGCTGGTGATGAACACCAGAGCCAAGTTCACAGCCCAACAGTGACCCATGTAGAGGCCCAACTTATCACATAGAAAGCTATCCTGAAAACCCATGTGCTACCTCTGGGCTGATTCATACCACACACACGTGTACTCAGAAAACCAATACAAGAAGAAGCAAAATTCTGTTGTAACATAACAAGGCATGGGTTATACCATGTGCCATGTGTTGTACAGTTGTACAGCAACGGAGTCAGTGACATAATTTGATGTCATTCTTCTAGAAGGCACTTTATTCCCAAGGACTTGAGGTAGTAGAAGTTTGGTAAACTGTTATGCAGTGTGGGTAAGAAATTCAATTACTGAAACACACCCCAAGTGTAACCACACAAATCTTATACAGACTGCCATTGTCAGATAACTGGAGTACAGTCAACCATCCTTGTTGGCACTTTGATGATCCTGAATGCAGCTGTATGTTTCTTTAATGATTCAGGGGGTGTTTTCAGAGCCTTCTGTTGGTTCATCACATGACAGTTATTGAGCCATATGTGTTGGGCTGGGCCCACTCTATCAAGGAGTGTCCAAAAGTGTGATCTCAATTTCACAATAGAGAGATGTGGACACCCATGCCCACAGTTACAGTAACAATACCCAACAAGTTATTAAAATAGGGCCAGGCATCACGTCTATAATCCCAGCACTCGGGAAGCCGAGGCAGGAAGATTACTTGAGCCCAGAGTTCGAGATAAGTCTGGGCAATAGTGAGATCTCGTCTTTACCAAAAATAAAAAAATGAAACTAGCTGGGTATGGTGGCGCATGCCTGTAGTTCCAGTTACTCAGGAGGCTGAAGTGGAAGGATCACTTGAACCCAGAATACCAAGGCTGCAGTGAACTGTGATGGCACTACCCCAACTGAAAAAGAAAAAAAAAAGTTGTTAAAACAAATGTACTAGAACATTGGCTGTGCCTATGGTAGGGCGATGAGGCCTTCCGGCTCAAACTGCTCCTTCTAGAACAGACCACTACCATCTCACGAGAGCCCTATACTCTTCCTCCGATAAAGACCTTCCTCCCAAAGCTCTGTCCCCCAGGCATAATGTCCTAGGATTTCGCTGACCATTGCCCTCCAAAAGTAATCAATATGCGGCCATACATTAGATGCACCTTGTGGACTGAGAAGACACCTGGAAGTGAGAAGCCACAGGAACCTGGCCACAGAAGAGCCCAAGGTAACATCAGATTGGACATGGGTGGCCATCCCACCTGGCTGCAGGTATGCCAGGAAGGAAAGATGTTTATGTAATAAGCACAGGGTAGTCTGCTACCCTGAGACGTCCACATCACAGTGACCCAGTGAGAAAACCAGTTATCCTTGTTACTTGTTAAAATTGCTACAGTCATGAAATGGCAGCACCTCTCATATGAGAGCAACAGCACCAGGGATCTGGCGGGCCCGAGGGTGCTCCCAGGAGTTGCCATCTGGGACCTGTGAACTTCAGTTCCACTGGATGGCTCCACCCCTCCTGCCACTTTCTTTTTCTGCTGAACAGTTGCAGTCAGGCCTCAGAAATGAGCTCTAGGGAAGTCCAAGTTCCAGTCATCTCTGAGGGACTGCCTGGGAGACCTGACCTCCTCAGAAGAAAGACTATGGAGATGCCACGTCTGTTATAGGGGCGGAGGCTGAGTCGCTCCCCTGACAGGAGGACTCTGCTGGGTCAGCAGGGAAGGCCAGTTGTTCGTGGTGCTGCATTACCCGGGTCAGCTCATGGCACTGAACTTGCCAACATGGCAGTTTTAAGTCTCTCGAAGTGGTGTCTGTGGCTTGGTTTGGGGAAAGAACACCAGAGTGTCCCCTCCCATCCATCAGCTCCTGCCCATCTCAAGGTCTAGACTCCAAGGGGAGACAGGAGGCCTCACAGGTAATAACACAGCCCCTTGGATCCTCACATGGCTGCTGTGCCTATGGGAAGGTTGGACATGACAGAGGCCAGACCTCGGTCTGTGTGTGTCCCCAAACCTTCATCTGCATCTCAGGGCAGCGCCACCAGAGGGGAGACCACGTCCGCCTTGTAGCCCTTCTGTTAACATGACGTGTCTGGAGATATTCCATTTATTTTTTAATTCACCCATCAGTTTGGGAAAATAATGCATTCCATCATTGTACACTTGAATGTGTTACTCCATGATTCTTTCATGGATATTTGTAAGACACAGAAATAGGCTTTCCCAGAGCTCTGTCTGGAGGTTTCTGGGAATCAGCGTCTCGCCTGAATCACAAGCTGTCTCCCCCTTGACCACACACCCTTCCATTCCTTCAGCCTCCACCAACCCATCTTGCTTTCAGATATATCAAGGCAAGCTTCAGACATTGGAACAAGCCACCTCTGAGGACCCTGTCACGCATATCATGAACGAGGGCTCAATCATTTCCTGGACTTTTGGCTAAGATCAAGTATAGGATGAATGCAATCACAGCTCACTCCAGCCTCAAACTCCTGGGCTCAAGTGATCCTCCCTTCTCAGTCTCCCAAGAAGCTGGGACTATAGGCACACACCACCATGTCTGGCTAATATTTTTTTATTTTTGTAGAGATGAGGTCTCGCTATGTTGCCCAGGCTGGGTCTTGAACCCCTGGGCTCAAGCAATCCTCCTGCCTCAGACTCCCAAAGTGCTGGGATTATAGGAATGCGCCACCACTCCCTGCCTCATTTGTGGTTCTTTTTTCATGTCATGTGTACAAGGAGGGAAACCCACATCTCAGATGTACCCGTTGTGGAGTTGTGACAAAGACACCCCCATGCATGGCAGCCCCTACTGTGACAGTGGACACTGACATCCTCCCAGAGAGTCTCATCTACCCATCACTCTGACTCCACCATTGTCAGAGAGAAACACTATGATAGCTTTTTGTTTGTGTTTTAGAGACAGGGTCTCACTTTGTCACCCAGGTTGGACTACAGTGGTGCAATCAGCTCACTGCAGCCTCTACCTTCTGGGCTCAAGTGATCCTCCTACCTCAGCCTCCAGAGTAGCTGAGACTTCAGGTGTGTGCAACCATGCTAACCTGGCTAACGTTTTTTGTGTTTGGTAGAGACAGGGTCTCACTTTGTTGTCCTGGCTGGTCTCGAATGCCTGGCCTTAAGTGGTCCTCTTGTCTTGTCCTCCCAAAACATTGGGGGTACAAGTGTGAGCCACTGTGCTTGGCCAGGTTTCCCATTTAATGCTACTTTTTCAAAACTACATCTGTTAAACAATTTTCCCTCTGTGGTGCCTGGATCTTGGCCGGGATCTATCTACACATGCAGGAGGTGCTCAGTGGCTGGTAGAGTTAGAGTAATGGCCATCAAGTGTTTTTAGATCCACGTAGGAAGGGCAGAGCTACAGTGTGCAAAGCACTTTTCTCAAGTCTCCTAGTGAGGCTGGGAGGATGTGGGCTTGACAAGAGTTGGTGCCCAGAAGCTTCCAGACAAAGATCTGGGAAATCCTGTGGGTTTCTGAGAGATATCAATGCATGAATCATAAAATAATACTTTAAAGTATAAAGTGATGAGATACATTAATTTTCCAAACTGATAAATGGATTAAAAAAAACAGACTTGAATGGTATAAAATGGCTAGACACGCTGCCTTGCTGCCTTTGCACCTTTAAACACTATAAAAGCTTTCAGGCTGTGCTGAGGAGGTCGGACACCTGTGAATGGCAAGATTTGTGGTGTTTCGTGTGTGCCTACAAACCCTTAAAACCTATTGGAGAGTGCCCCAGGAATACAGCCAGCAGCCAGCAGGAGAACAGTCTCTTCATTTCTAAATGGTGACCAAAGGGTACTTCCAGTTCATGACTTGGTAAACTAAGGAAGAGGGGCATCAAATAATGACAGCATTGACTCTCTCTCTCTTCCCTCCCCCCTCCTCTTTCTCTCCCTCTCCCTCTCTCTCCTCCCCCCTCCTCTCTCTCCCCCATCTCCTCCCTCCTCCTCTCTCTCTCCCATCTCTTCCCCCTCCTCTCTCTCCCCCATCTCCTCCCTCTCCCCCTCTCTCTCCCATCTCTTCCCCCCTCCTCTCTCCCTCTCTGTCTGTTTCCTCCCCCTTCCCCCCTCTCCTCTCCTTCAATCCTCTTGGCCAGCAGTCAGACCCCATGACACGTTTTATGGAGTACACACTTCTTGTACTTTAGAACTTATCCTGCAATTTAAAATAAATCAGCCCTGTACAAATTTCACCATGAGTATAATTCACTCCAAGGGAAACAATCGTATAGCAATCACCACCGCGGGACGTCTTTTAGCCAAAGCTACTTAGAGGGATCATTCCACAGGGAACCCGCGTGAACTCCAAGCGTTTGTTTATAGAGGCCCTGAACAAATGACTTAATTTGGAGTGATCTTTTTAAAAAATTTAAAAGCCCAGCTCTGTTCCATGAAAAAGGCACACAGCACTGTCCTAGCCATCAATCACCTTCACGTCACCCTGCTCTGGGCTCTGCCTCTTGAAAGTCAGAACGATGAACTTGGGGACAGAGTGAGGCAGACTCATGCCTTAAGATGCCAAATCACACTTGATACTAAGTGGACAATGACTGCTGTCCTGAGCATCATTTGAAAAAATCCACAGCACTGAATGATTGCCTCTTCTACATGGTAAAACTCTCTCCCCAAAGAACCATGGGCTGTGCTGCCTCCTTTCCTCTAGCTGTAAAGAACAGACATCAGGACAAGGGTGGCTCGGAGACTTGGGCACAGCTTACACTTGGGCACAGATCTATGCCTGCTGGGGATGCCGAGCTCAGCTTGTGCTTTTTTCCAGCCCATACGTGGTTGAAACTGCACATGCAGCCTGTGTCCATGGACGGGACTTTGAAGAGTACTTCAATTACAAAGCAGACTGGCATATTGACAAGTCCTCATGGGGTGAACTTGGCAGCTGGGAGACCCAGATGTTGGGCTTTGATAGATGTTGTGTGAGTGCAATGTTTCAAGCTAGATTTCTGGCTGGAAAATTGAGGGGCGAGTACAAATTAACCTGCCGAAGGGCTGCCTTGTCAGTCTGCATTTCCTTCCGATGACTGTTCAGGGAAAAACGGGAAACAGCAAGAATCAGAAAATCTCTACGATGTAAGTTGATAGCGGAGCAGGTTGAAACGCAAACTTTGTGTGGCCAGTTCCTACAACTCTGCACTCACATGCTCAGGGGCTGAAGCTTGCAGTACTCATTAGAAAAATGGAGGACCCGTAATGTCCATAAAGACATTGATGGAAAGCTATCCTCTAGGACTCACTCTCGGTCACACGGTGGGACGTGGCTGATGACCCTGACTCCAGTCCTGCTTCGCACCCCTCCCCTCTCCAGGGACTCTTCACACCCAAGCCTCCCACTTCTAGCCCATGAGTAACCAAAATGCCCCCCACCTCCCCAGAAACGAACCCACAGAACTGCAGCCCTCTGATCTCTGACCGAAGACAAAGGCAATAATGAAGAAAGGAGGATCTTTTCATCAACGGGTAAGGGAAAACTGGACATTCACACGCAAGAAAAAAATGAATCTAGACACAGAACTTAGACCCATCACAAAACTAACTCAGCATGGATCCTAGAACTACATGAAATGCAAAAACCATAAAACTCTGAGAAGATAACACAGAGGAAAACCTAACATTGAGTATGGTGATGACTTTTTTGATAAAACACCAAAGGCATCATCTATGAAAGAAATAACTGGCATGCTGGACTTGGTTAGAATTAAAGCTGCTGTAAAAGACAGCCAAGAAAACATGCAGACAAGCCACAGACTGGGAGAAAATGTTTGCAAATGACACATCAGATAAAAGACCGTCATCCAAATACTCAGAGGACCCTCAACAGTCAATAAATAACACAGAGGGTAAACAACAACACAGAGGACCTGATTTTAAAATGGGCCAGAGATCCGAGTGGCAAACAAGCCACAGAAAGACACTCCATGTCATATTTTATTGGGGAAATTCAAGCTAACACAGCAACGAGAAGCTACCACTCTCCTAGCTGAATGGCCCTAAAGCAGAACACGACAACACCAAGTACTGGGGAGCATGTGGGGACAGGAGTCCTCGCCCACTGCTAGGGTAATGCAAGATGGGATGAATACTTTGGAGAACATTTGGGGCAGTTTTTTAGAAAACTAAGCAGACTCTCCACACACAACCCAGTAACCACACTCCTTGGTATTTACTCAAAGGAGTCGAGCCCACAAGTCCATACACAAAATTCGCATCGGACGTTTATAACTGCCAAGCTTGATTCATAACTGCCAAGACTTGGGTGCAATTGAGATAAGCTTCTGTAGGTGAGTGGGAAATGGATGGGTCCACCCAGACAATGGAACGCCATTCAGTGTTAAAAAATAAGAAATGAGCCAGGCTCGGTGGCTCAGCCTGTAATCCCGTGCCTTTGGGAGGCTGAGGTGAGTGGATTGCCTGAGCCCGCGGGTTCGAGACCCACCTGGGCAGCGAGACCTCATCTCTACAATAAATTCAAAAATCAGCCAGGCGTGGTAGCGCACGCCTGTAATTCTGGCTACTCAGAAGGCTAAGGCGGAAGGATCACGGGAGCCCAGCGGGTCGAGGCTGCAGTGGCCGGGAGCGGCCACTGCACTCCAGTCTGGGTGACAGAGTGAGACTCCAACTCAAAAAAAAAAAAAAAAAAAAAAAAAAAAGAAATGAGCTATCAAGTCAAGAAAAGACTAGGAGCAACCATAAACGCCTTTGTGCATATTACGAAGGGACAGGGGCCCACCTGAAAAGGCCACACATTGTGTAATTTCAGTTGCATGACATTCTGGAAAAGGCACACCATGGAGGTCTCTGGGTCAGGGGGCAAGGGGTGGACAGGCAAAGCCTGGAGGAAGTTTAGGGCAGTGAAATGACTCTGTCCAACACAGTAACGGTGGACACATGTCATTACACATCTGTCCAGTCCCACAGAATACATTGAGATGAATCCTGATGTCATGTAGGGACTGTGGTTGAGGACAAGTCAATCCATGGAGGGTCGGCAGCAGTACCCATCTTGCCACTCTGAGGGGCTGTTATTAAAGGGGAGGCTGTGCATGTGGGGGTGGGGGCAGATGAGAAACCTCTGTGCCTTCCACTCAGGTTTGCTGTGAACTTGCTCTAAAAAATAAAGTTTATACAGTTTAGAAAAGAGCACCTGCCCCTGAAATGTCAAAAAAAACAAGCTGGTGGACAGCAGCCCAGCTCCTATCTCCAAGGGCATTCCACATCTCCCTATACCATCACTTATGGACGCCTTGTTGGCTGCTCACTCCTCTTGATGGGTATCTTCAAGAAGACAGGGGTCACTGCCTTCTGCTCTACCCCCTCAGTGCCTGCCTGCAATACCGGATGAGGACAGGACAATGTGAGCCCTGTAAACACCAGACACCGTGGGGCAGAGACACAAACATGACACAGGTCCTCCCTTCAGGCACCTGCCACGTCCTGGGAAACAAAGCTCCATCTAGAAAGCAGATTCTGGATGGCACGGCATGGCACAGCGCAGCAGTCCACCTCTAGCAACAGTGAATGTCACGAAGACGGCGGGTACTGGGTGCCATCTCTACTCAACTGGCATCCACTCAGGGTCAGGCATTTGGTGGCAGCTTTACCTTCATATAGCCTCAATCTGTCATGCTTCCTGGACTGTGGGAAAGACATGGTGGGGTTCCAGGAGGATGTAGGACATGTCCTGGGACTGCAATGACTATGTAAAAGTCACCCATCATGCCTCCATCCCCACCCTCACCCCATTGCCCTAGCCATGGGTGGGCGTTGGCCTGTCACTCTCAGGGCTCCCAAGCCCACCTGTCGTGCCCCACCTCCAACTCCTGGCCCCTCCCACAGGTGGGCACTGGCCCATCGCCCTGGGGGCTCCCCAGCCCGACACTGGGCTTCTGTGTAGACACATCTGTTCATATCCTCATGCATATTCTTGGGGCGTATATCATGCTTAGAACATGTGGGGTGAAAGATGAAACAAAAAATGCCCAGAATTAGAAATTTTGCCTCTAGCCAAGTTTCTTGTGTGTTTTAGAAATTTTTCTGATTCACGAAATCCCAGAAACTTATAGAAGGCCTTGCCCACCTATGAAGGTGCTGATTAGACAGTCTATCTTGGCGTCTGGCACTCTAGGCCAGCACAGATCATTTAGAGTTGATGCACTCACGGGCGTGTCAGTCTCAACTCAAGGGAGAGGTGTAACCCGAGGATGTGTGTGGGGAGTTGCTCTGTCCTGACCGTCCCTGATCAGGAGAGTCTCGTGGAACACAAGCGCAGGGGCAAGAGTGACGCGACCCAGCGTCAGCTCCAAGTGACTGGATGTTGACCAGGGCCTGTGCGTGGCACATGCTGCGGGAATGGGGTCCAAGCTGGCCAGGGCCAGTTCATTCCGCAGTTGCCCTGCTCTGTGAAGGGTCAGGAGCATCTCTGATAATTGCCATGAAGAGCCACATTCACAGAGGCTGCAGGGGAGGACTGTGACCACCCCCAACCCCAGCACCCTGCAACTCCCAGCTCACACCCAGGCCATGTCAGGCAGCACTCCGGGAGACCTCTCTCCAGCCATGGCCACCCTCGAAGCCAGGGACGCATCTCCTTCCTCTGTCCGTCTCCAGGACCTGGCACCCCTGGCAGAGTGGACAGGCCCAGTGCACATCCGTTCATCAGCTCCAAGAAGGACAAGAGTCCAGGTGTGCCGACCTGTAGGTTTCTCTGCAGAGCTGCTTTTGGGATAGGATATCCTTGGGGCATGTGCAGCACCAGGATTTGTGACTGCCACCCATGATCCAGCCAGCGTGGGGAGGTACTGGAGAGAGGAGGAACAAGACATCGGGCCAGTTTCCCTGTCATCCTCCAATTATATTAAAAAAGTAAATTGAATGCAAGTCTCTATTGGGGAGATCTTTGGAGGCTTGTGGCTGCCAGCTGTGAAACGGGGTGCTGACTCCAATTCTGAAGAGCCCAACTCCTTTGCCAAAACTATCAACGTGAAGTGCAGCATGCCAATCCATTTCACAAAACGAAGCTGCCTGCTGGAGAGGATGAAATTCCCATTTCTCAGCAGCAAGCTGGTCACCCATGTTAATGTTTCATGAGAAATTCACAGGTGCCTCCTGGCTTTTCTTTTCAGCCCCAGGGGAAGGCACTGGCAACTTCATCCTCTGATCTGATGGAAGCTGCTTTGAAAACAGATGTGAGAGAAATGGGGCCCAGCCCCTGCCATTGTAGCTGAGCCAAGGAGGGGTGTGGGATGGTGGGCAGGAGATGGCTCAACGCCAAGGGGACGTGAGCTCAAATCCCGGCTGGGCTGCTCGACCAGCCACGAAACCTGTGTGAAGGTATGCCACAAGACCTTCTGGTGGCTAGTTATGAGGACCTGATGAGATTTCAGGAACTCCTCCTGCACCCTGCCAGGTGCCCCCCAGGGAGTGTACACCCAGCAGATGTGGCCACCCTAGGAAAGTAGTCCTCACTCTCATAGACGGATGGACTGTGCAAAGCCAGCCCTGGCTGGAGGGCTGGTGGTAGTGATGAAGAACACAAAAGCCAAGCCAAGGCTGTGAGCATCCAAGGTGGCCAATTAGTGGCAGATAAAGGGATTGAGGAAGAGGTGCGCAGGTTGGATACACGATCAGGGTTCCCTGCACTGTGAGGACACCGCAGGGATGTCTGGGGAGCACAAAAGTCCAGCGAGGTTGTCCTCCAAGGCTGCAGGGACAAGGCAGGAGCTGAAGGGCCCTTTAGAGCTGGTAGGACTTTAGGAAGACAAGGGTGCACCGTTCTGGGATGGGAATGATTGGGCATAAAAATAAAACGTGGGAACGTACATGGTGCAGGGCAGGTTTCTGTTATGGGGGTGAGTGCAAGCAAGTGAGGGCACATCACGTGACCCTTCTGGAGAGGAGGGGGGACGGGATGTTCGGGCCTCAAGTGTGGCCAAGGCAGGGGATTCTGCTTCTCAGAGGCCAGGAGGATCTGCTGGTGCTTGGCCAGGAGGGCAGGGCATGGTGAAGGCTATGCTCTAGGAAGGTGCATCTACAGTGAGAAGAAGAAGAAAATGTCCAGAGCAATATCTGGAGAGAGGAGAAGGCCAGAGGGAGGACGTGTCTGAATGCTGCTGCCTGTGAGGTAATGGGGATATTGGAAAGATGGAACAGGAGCCGAAAGGAAAGAAAAAAAAACTTGGTAAGATAAAACTAGAATCTTGGCATTTCAGTGAGCTTTGGCCACCTCACCAGCCACCTACAAACTCACACACCTGCTGGCTGGCAGCCTGGACTGAGTTCAGCTGAACAGTTCTTCTACAAGTCTTGCTTGGTGTCACCTGAGAAGCTGCCCAGCACCTGGTTTCCCAGGGGTGTGTGCCAATCTGTCCCTAGGCTGCTTGTGGGGGCCCTAGTTCTCCTCTTCACATCCTGGTCTCAGGTTCTAAGTACAATCAAAGAGGGCCAGCCCAATGTGTAGGCTCCTCTGGGCCAAGGTCACAGCATGTTTGCTAATGTCCCATGGGCCAAAACAAATCATGTGGCCATGCCCACCCTTGGAGGGAAGAGCCAATATCATGCTCAAGAGGTGTGCACAGAGGTGGGATGCATTCTTGTAACCGTCTCTTCAAGCGTTCAGCATGGGAGGTCAGGGAGGACAGTGGTGGCCCCTTGGTTGTGAGCTTGGGTTATTAAAACAGGACAGTTTGGTGGAAAAGCCACAAAAAGCCACAAACATGGTCCAAACTGGGTCACGCTAACTTGTTGAAGGAGGAGAGTTATGTCTGGGATACTTTTCCTTCAGGTATAGCTGGACCCAGGTGCTCAAACCACTCTCTCCCCTCTCAAGGAGAGCTCAAGTGCTCTCTCTTCAACTCTTAGCTCTGCCTTCCTCTGCCTTGGCTTCACTCCCATCAGTCTCACTACCTACCTGCCTCCCCCACGGAGAGAAAGCTTCTCTTGAGAAAGTTTCCACAGTAGCAGGACTGAATGTTTCAGGTCACCCTGACGCAGCACAGGATGGCAAGTATGAGCACAGATCTGGGAACTGACCCACTGGTTTCAAATCCTGGCTCCACCATTTCCTGTCTAGATGTGGCTGAATCCAGTGACTCAGTTTCCACATCTGTAAAATGGGGATGATGACGGCATGAGTGACCTTATGTTGCAGGAGTTCTGAACTCCACTATCAGCTTAAACCAGCAACCTCAAGTTCTTATCCCATGATCAAAAAGATTAAGGAACATGGACACCAAAAGGATGAGGGAAAGGAGTTTGTTAAGCAACAAAGCTCTCCAGAGAAGAGAGGGAAGGAGCCTGAAATGGGTTACCAGTGCTAGGAGTTTGTGTTTTTTATCTTATCTTTTCTTGGAGTGTTTCTCTCATTTACATCTCATCCGCCCCTTATTTCCTGAGACCCAATTTTTACTGCATATGCAGGTTCTTGACCAAGGTTACTCTATTTTGAATATTACCCAAAAGTACCACATAAAAGTCCACTCAGGAAGGGTAAAACCACAATGCAAATGCTATGTTAATGGTATTATAATAAGCCAAGGTCAAGTTAGGACATTTAGTCAAGCTACTACTGTGCCTGCGTTTAAGCAGCAAAAGTCCCTTTCAGCAGTACATCCTGGGTTGAGATGATGTTCTTAACCACACTGACCACATTTTCAGACAACAATTATATAATGGGTGTGGTGCAGGGGCCATTCCCTCAGGTGTTAATTCTCCTCAAGACCTGCCCACTCTGTCTGCCTACCTAGCTTCTGACTATCTCCTTTCTCATTTACAGTGTGGTCATGAAGATTCAGTCTGTCAATGCGGATAAAGAGCCCAGGACAGTGTCTGACACATGACAAGTATGACATTGGTGGCTGCTACTGCTGTTGGTGTCATCCCATCAGCGACTTGGGCCAGATGGGTGGGGAAAGAGGAGATGGAGATCACCAATTGGCTGGTTCTGGGTCATGTGACTCCCCAGCATCTAATCACATGGTGAGGCAGTGAGTTAGCTGAGCCAAATTGAGCCCTGTCAGCAGAAGGGGTGGGGGAGGAAGGGGGGTGGTGTGTGAAACCAAGACCTGACAGTGAACCCTACTATGAGCAGAATCTGGGAGGGGCCATGAGAGAGGAAACAGCCGCATCACCCTTCCAAGCGCCAGTATGCACCCAGCATGCTACTCTGATAGCTGGGCGTGCTCACCAGAAAGATCCATGCAGTTAAAATGGATCAGTTGTTTTCATAAGAATTTCCTTATGAATAAGAGAAATGCAAACCAGGGACAGACAGATTTTGAACAACGTTTGTACAGGCGAGCACCATTCCAGCGTCATTCCATTGCCAGAGCTCTGATGACACCTGGTGTTTCCAGAGCCCTCCAGAGTCCTTCCTCTGTTTAGCTACATCTTACAGAAGATGTAGCCAGCAGGAAATTCTGCACCTGGAGCAAGTCAAAGTGGTGGGCCACAAGACAGCAGAATTCCAGGGTCTCAGCTCTCTTGGCAGGGCACGTTTTCCTGAGAAACGACGCTACAGACCTTTGCTCCAGCTCAGCCAGCCAGACCTCGAGAAGGGCAGGAAATAGAAACCAAGTCATCATGGACGAGACACTTAAGATTGTAGGTACACATGGAACGAGAAGGAACTCATCACGGGGCCAGCTCATAAGTGAAGATTTATGGGCATTTGAGTGTATTTGAAAACCATTTGCTGAAGCAGTTTGGTTCCTGGAAAGAAAAACAATCATATGTTTGGACATCCTCTTGTGTACATAGAGATGCACACACAGAATGAGAGACAAGCATGAGTGACTTCTTTCCAACTGGTGCTGCCTTTTAACCCCTTGCCAGGACTCAGCACTGCGAATGCCGGCAACCAGTCTGTCCTGGGTCAGACTGTGCTCTGAAAAGAGGCGTGAACCCAAGGAAATGTCATCTTTTGCTTACTTAACCTTGCACACCCTCTAAAACATTTTTCTTGTATCTTTCTGGAACAAATGGATGAAGGGAACATAATTGCAATAGGAGTACAATAGGGGCACACAGATGACATCAATGGTTTGAAGAGACATACCCCCTAGATACAACAGCAGAGACAGAGCCTGGGCCTGGATGGCAACACCTCCCTAGTTCATAGGGAGACTTTATGTGCAGTGGCCCCTCGTGGCTTTTGAGGTGTTTTTACAGGAAGGTTCAGACTGGGGACCCTCAGCCTCAGCTCTTCTCTGTGATACTTTGGACTGGACAGTTCTTTGTTGTTGGGGGGCTACCCTGGGCACTGTGAGATGTTCTGAGCATCCCTAGCCTCCACCCCTCAGATCCCAGCAGCCTGTTACCCCCCACAACCCAGCTGTGGCAACATACCATCCCCAGACCTTGCCAAGTGTTCCCTGGGGGCAAACCTGCCATTGAGAACATGTAGTGTAGACAAAAGGAGTCAGGCTCTGCCAGCAAGAGACTTGAGTGCTAGACCAAGGACAGTCGCTGCCTACTGGGGGGCCTCTGGTGAAGTGACTCACACTAGGTACACTACAGTTTGTTTGTTTGTGGAACAGAAGTGTGGTTGCCGCGCGCCCCTTACAGGAGTGTCTGAGAACCAGCAGAAGAACAAGTGTGACCTGGTCACGATAAACAGTAACCTCTGGTCGCAATGTCTGGCATAGACTCCACTGTGGACCACATAGGTGGGATCAGCCCCAACACACAGCAATTCAGAGACGAGCCAGTGCCTAGTGCACAAAGAAACCAGATCACAATGCCAGTGCTACAGCCCCTTTTGGGGGAGCAGGATGCAGAGCCGGGCCATCAGAGGTGGCCATTTTCACACCTTCCAGAAGCTGACCTGGGAACCCTCTAGACATTCTAGGAGGCCACACTGCCCAACCGGCCCTGCCCTCCCATGCCTGTTCTCCGCTCCCTCACCTGGTCAACCTGGCACGTGGTCACCAAGACTCAGTCACTGCATGGATTCTCTGCTCCTGGGAAGAGTAGGGACTGGCTCTGCCAAGGGTCTGTATTAACTTACCATGTGGCCCCTAACTGTGGGGCACTTCAATGAGACCTGCATGAAGCAGGCAGCAGAGGCTTCCTGTGAGACTGCATGGTAGGATGGGGTCGACCCATCACCAACCTTGGAACAACCAGAAAGCTAAACAAAACATGTAGACAGTGATGTTCCAATAGCCGACACCAGGCAGCGCAGGCCAGCAAGCCCTGGTGGAGAGTCACCGCAAATGACCCTGGAGCTGCTTGGCTCACTGCAGACCTTTTTACAGGCTCAGTCAGTCAGACAGTGCCCAGTATACAGCGGAGGACAAACCCAGGGCCCTTCCTGGGGTGGGGAGATGGAGTGGAGAGGTTGGTGGGGGATGGGGAAGAGGTGTTCAGAGGTCATAAGGCAGACTACGAGACAGAGAGAGAGAGAGGAGAGAGGAGAGAGAAAGATAGATAGATAGATAGAGAGAGAGAGAGAGAGAGAGAGAGAGAGAGAGAGAGAGAGAGACAGACAGACAGAAAGGAACAGAGAGAAAGATATATACAGACAGAGAGCCAGAGAGGGAGACAGAGAGTCGGGGTGGGGTGGGGGGTGGAGCGCATGAGCACAGGAGCAAGCAAGTTGACAGGAGAGAGAGAGAGAGAGAGAGAGAGAGAGAGAGAGAGAGAACGCTGAAGAGAGAGGAAAAACTGAAGAGAGACAGAGAGACAGAAAAACAGAGGCAGAGAGACAGAAAGAGACAGAGAGAAAGATACACACACAGAGAGAGAGAGAGAGAAGAGGGGGGAGAGAAAGAGCTGGAGAGAGAGAAAGGGGGAGAGAGAGAGAGAGAGAGAGAGAGAGAAGAGAGAGAGAGAGAGAGAGAGAGAGAGAGAGAGAGAGAGAGAGAGAGCGCGCTCAGAGCTCTGGCCCTGTCCCTAGCTGGATTCTGATTATCCCGATTAGTATGTGGAAGTGACTATTGGCTGGACAGAGCCACCTGGACTCACATGGGGTTGGGCGGCTTGGGAACCCATCCATGGGGCACTGAGCAGATGACTCAGAGTGTCGCCTCAGCAGTCACTGGACAGACTTGATCTTGGACGATGCACTGCTGTAGTCCTGCCTGTCAGACTTGAGAGTGGGACCCCTGAGTACCAAGCTGTTTCCAGGTGACATACCTGCTACTAGAACAGAGACCAAGGATATCTACAGGTCCCCCAAGGAGGATTTGCAACATTGGGCTTCTGATTAAAATATAATATACCAGGGCCAAAGAAGCAGGAAGATGCGACCATAATGAGAAGAAAAAGCAGTCCACACAAATGCCAGGATGGCAGGATTCGTAGGTGGGAACATGACACGGCTCCTACCACTGCATCTCAGGCTTGTTGAGGGAAGATGTTCTAAGAGCATCAAGACATGAAATGTTCCAAACCAAACACCCATGGATGAAAACTGTCATGTCAGGAAGGGAAAATATGCTGGGTGGGATTTACAGCAGGTGAGATCCCACAGAAAAAAATTCAGCTTGAGGATACGGCAACCGGAAGTACCCAGATGAAACACCCAGAGGAAAGGGAATCACCAAACAGGCAAAGATAGAATCAGTGAGCTGGGACTGCGTGAGTGGCCTGAAACACCTGTCGTAAGAGTCCTCAAAGGAGACAGGGCGGGGAAACAAAAATGGCTGAAAAACTAGTGACCACAGTTCTCCAAATGTGATGGAAACTTAGAAATCCAAAGATCCAAGAAGAAAGCTCCACATGCCAAACAGACAAACATACAAACTGTGAAACACACGAGACCAAGACAGCTGATTATAGCATTGCTTAAATCCAGGGCTGGAGAGAAAATCTCAAGAGGAGCCAGAGGGAGGAGTACACTGCTTACAGAGGAACAAAGACAGTGAATGACAGATTTCTTGTCAGAAGTGATGTGAGTCACAGGACAATCTTGCCATGCCTTCAAAGTCTTGGAAGAAAAGAAACAAGCAAAACATTCTAGATCCAGCAAAAATATCTTTAAAAAACGGCAAAACACAGGCTCTCTCAGGCATGGAAAAGCTGCTGAATTCCTTGACAGCAGATCTGCACCAAGGATGTTTCAGGAGCACCTTGGACAGAGAGGTATGTGTCCACATTGAGCCCCAGAAATGGCCAAGCCAGAGACTGCTCTCTAAATGTTTTATCTCTCTGAAAACGGTAAATGAAACACAGTGTATTGCTACTATGCACTTTTCACATCACACTGACTTATTGCTTCTACATCTGCTACAGTCCTGGGCTTGGAGTCCTCGGAAGGGGACTATGGTATGTATTCACTTTACAGTCCCAGTTCAAGACACAGAGCCTGGCAAACAACAGGCACTCAGGCAATGCTCAAAACATTTATCAGCACCTGCGGGCACATTCACATTCATGCGGACAGTGCCACAAACACGTATGAACTACACTGGACACATATGTATGTTAATCTCTGCTGGATGGCAACCAGATTTATTTATCTATTAAATATCTGGCTGGGCATGGTGGCTCACATATGTAATCCCAGCAATTTGGGAGGCTGAGGCAGGAGGATCGCTTGAGGCCAGGATTTCCAAACCAACCTGGGCAACACAGCAAGACCACGACTCTATTTATTTTTAAAAAGAGAGAGACTAGACCTTCCAAACTTAGGTCCCGCTTAAAATATAGCCAAAATTTCCTTGTTCCTCACTGGGGACATGTCAACCACTGTCTCCAAACCAGGTGCCACGTCAGAGCCAGTTCCATGGACAAACACCGTCCCTGTAGGAGGCAGGCCTCTGCCCTTCTCTGTCCTGCTCTGCCCTGTGCCCCATGCTCCTGGGCCAGCAGGGCAGGTGGCGTAGGACTGAGGCCCTGAGAGTAAGGCTGTTTCTGCCTTCCCCATTCCCAATTTAGAGGCACATTTTTGTATTCTAAGCAGTTCCAAGCCCTGCCTGAAGACTGATGGAAACCTCATGCCTCACAGTGACAGAGAGCTGCAAAGTTCCATCTCACAGGAGTCATCTCTCAGGGACACGTTGGTGCTTCATCTCTGACATGAAAGCTCCATGTCTGTGTGTAAGGCTGAGAGGAAGGGATGACTTCCCACCCTGACAGCCTGAGCCCTGTGGCACTGCAAGATTCCCCTGGTGACCGAGACCTTTCAAAGCATTTGCCCAGTGGCAGGGTCATCGGCTGTCCCAAGGGTGGTAATTCTCCCTCGGGAGCAAGACATATCATCTTCCTGGTGATGTGGTGGGTCATCACACCTGGGCAGGCCCTACCCCTGAATTGAGTTGTGAGTGGTGGGTCTTCACACCTGGTCAGTCCCTACCCCAGAGCTGAGCTGAGCTGTGAGTGGTGGGTCTTCACACCTGGGCAGTCCATATCCCTTGTGCTCTCTTAACCCCTCAGTGGGTCTTCTTTAAGTTTAACTAGCCCCAGGTCTCTCAGAGACTCCTCTCTCATCTCTTCCACCCTCCAGCCCTGGCTGGAGTCCCACGTGCCACCAGCTGCCCACATGAGGCTTCCTTTCCCGGACATGCCTGCCCTTGGACAGTGATGACCTGACCACCGTCCTACTTCCTCCCTCACTTCCACTCCTAACATCTTTGGACCTGGACCGTGTCCCCATCATCCTAGTGAAGTCTGGCTAAAGCTTCTTGTGGCCCACTTGCCAGTTGGCCCTGGGTCCCTGTCCTACTATGGACATGCAAGGAGTCGACTCTCCAAGGAGAGTGTGATGGCCAAAGTCACGACTCCCTGCCCATAGGGCCCGGTCACGACTCCCTGCCAGGTCACGACTTCCTGCCCATAGGGCCCGGCAGTGGGCAAAGGCATGGGGAGGCAGGGGCTGGGCCCCCTTCTCGCTGTTCCCCAGGTTGCACTGCCTGCAGTGTCACATTCCCTCCTGGTCCTGAGGCTCTGTCTCTCCAGCTGAAAGAAGTCCCTGCCTGCCCTGATCATTCCTACCTGGTCTCCCTGTCACCTCCTGCTGGGTACCTCTGGTCTTCCAACACCAGAATCCAGAGTCCTGCACCAAATCCCTTCTCTGACAGTACAGGGGTGACTCTGCTCTCCTGACTGGATTCAGGCCACTGACCCAGCTCAGTGGCCCTGACCATGAGCAGCCAGTGCCCATATTTCCGGGTCATGTGCACAGACAACATCCTGTCTCAACCGTGTCCCTTCAACCATACTCAGGAACACCACTTTGTTTGAGAAAAGCATATAACAATAAAGATAATTGTTTGAAAATCACTGGCCAGTCTCATTCAGCCCAGTACCTAATGGGAGTGCCCACTGGCCCCACAGAAGCCTAACGGGTCATATAAGCAGATCTGATGCCGGGCAGATCTGAGATTCCCACTCACCATCATGTTTCACTGAATTACACTGTCTCTCTAAGCCTCAGTTTCCCCAGTATGAAATGGAGGTTGCCACAGAACCTACTCCACAGCACTCTGGCAAGGGTTAAATTGATACAGATGGATATACATATATAGGCATGGGCTGTGTCTATGTATAGAAAGAGACACACACATATGTTCAGAACACACACATGCTTCTGTATCCATCTGGCAGGCAGGAAACATCCTGCAAATGTTGACTCTGATGTCCACTGCCCCAAAGACATGCCTCCCCACTTCCTGGGGGCTTAGTTCAGAGCCTAATGCAGAACTGAAATTGCCAAAATATTTGTGGAATAAGAACTCAAAGAAACTCCAATAAAACATTAAAACTTGAATCAGTATAAAACTAAATGTGAAAATTGTACGGATGATCTTGAACTCTGATTAATATTCTGACAATGAACCATCAAGTGCCCTCATTAACCAGACACAGGCCATATGGCGAGTGTTTTCATATCCCCACACACAGCTGTCTTGTGTCCAGCAGCGCTGGCCTAGGGGTGATGACGTGCCCAGCCCTTCTCAGGTGCTCCAGAGGTCCCTCACCCAGAACTCATTATAATCCCACAGCTCATTCTGTGTTACCTGGAATTCCACCTTTGGCCACCACACTTGCAGGCAGATGCAAAGCCATATTGCCAAAGGGAGATTTCTCTCAGAATTAGTATAACAACACATTACAAATTTCTCTCGCAAGTGGTGTTCATTTGGAGTCCACGATAAAATAGCAATTGCACAAGCATTTATAGACCGCCAAGAAGGAGGGGAAGGTTTACCATGCGTTGTGAAGCTCAGTCCCAGTTGACTCAAAGCCAACAGTTGTGAGGGTGGAGGCCAGGGAGGGAGTGAGAGAGAGAGAGGGAGGGAGGAAAGAAGGGAGGGAGAGGAGAGAGGGGGGAGAGAGAGGGAAGAAAGAGGAGAGAGGAGAGAAAGGAGAGAGAAAAAGAAGAGAGAGGAGAGGGAGGAGAAAGGAGAGAGAGGAGAGAGAGGGGAGAGAAAAGAGGGGAGAGAGAGAGAAGGAGAGAGAACAAGAGAAAGAGAGATGGGGGGGAGAGAAGAAGGGAGAGGGAAGAGAGAGTAATGAGACAGAGAGAAAGAGAAAGGAGAGAGGCACGAACAGAGAGAGAGAGAGTGAGAGAAGTGAAGAGACAGAGAGAAGGGGAGAGAGGGAAGGAGAGCAAGAAGGAGAGAGAAGAAGGGAGGAGAAGGGAGAGGAGCGGAAAGAGAGAGAGGGATGGATAGAGGGAGAAGGGAAGAGAGGGAAAGGAGAGAGAAGAAAAAGAGAAAAGGGGAAAGGAAGAGAGAGGAAGAGAGAGTAACATACAGGAGGAATGGAGGGAGGGAGGGAGGGAGAGAGAGAGGAAAGAGAGAAGTAGAGACTGGAGGGAGGGGAAGAGAGCCAGTATGCCAGAGTGAGAAACTTCACAGGAAGGAAAGCGGAGGCGGAGGCCCTTGAGGGTTCCAGTTCAGAACACCCACACTTTCAGACAATGTCATTTTTGGTGGACCAGAATTTCAGCATTTGAAGGACACTGGGCCTGAAGGGGCTGAGCTGGCAGAAAGGCACTCCTCTCTCATCCCTGTGGCTTGGCTGATTTTTCTCTCCAGACACAAAGTCAACAGACATACGGTGTGTTTATGGCACTTCTTAGCACTGTACTCAGTGGGGAGAGGGGGGAGCTAACACATATCCCTTTGGCACAGTGGATTTCATGGCTAGTTTATAGAATGCAGACTTCTCAAATAAAGTACATTATTCATTATGTGGGGGGCTGCCATCATCAAAAGATGCCACAAATCAAAACTGAATAGAAAGACATTGCTCTTGTGTTATTTGCTTTGGGTCTTTTAATATTTTCAAAGATACTGAAAATAAATTATATTAGGAAGCAGGTTTCTAAAATGGCAGTGAAGAGCCCTAAGTTTACAACCCAGCCCTGCAGCCTGCACTTCTGACATGATGTGCTGAAATGCTCTATCATGCTATAAAGTTGCATCCAGGGTGGGAGCGACAGACGGCACTGGAGCGTTTGCTGCCAGAGTCGCCACAGCAGGGATTTTCTTAATAGGACATATAAAAATGCCCTTGGCGGGATCAAAAAAGGAAAAAGGAGAAAAGATAAAAAGAGAATTCTTTTTTTAAAAAGAACGTTGAAAGTAATCATAATTATGCTTTAAAGAGAGGGTTTGATTGCTTAACTGAAGTCACCCAGGGCATAATGATCATAAAACTCACCTCTCTTTCCTTCCTAGTCAGTGGAGCCTTCTTAATCATCTAAAAATATGAGGGCAGCTCTCCCAGCCCGAGTGAATCAATGATGTTTACTACCCCGAAGGTACTGCATTTCTTTTGTATCAAAGAATACCAATAATAACACCCTATTCCATGACAAAATAACATCACATCGAGCAGATGTTTTCTGAAATCCAGGAAGTGGAGGAAGTTTAAAACTCCTCCTCGGTGGCTGTCAGCAGACAGCCATAGTCTTTGCAGCGAAGCGGAGTCGCCCGAGAGAGAGACCCTGGTGCTTTACTACAGCAGAATCCAGGAAGAGACGCCATAAAAAGATGGAGCAGCCAGTGGAACAGACAGGGACAAAAGTCCCAGCATGTGGTTCTGCACTCAGAGCCAGCCCACCAAAATCTCCCTTCTTGCCCACTGCACAGCTGTGAAAAACAGTGGGGTGTGTTTGTGTGTGTGTGAGCGCGCACAGGCGCGTGCACGTGCATGTGCAACAGAGAACGGGAGAGAGAGAAGAGAAGAGGGGAAGGAGAGAAAGAAGAAGAACGAAAGAGAAGGGAGGAAAGTGTCACTTTATTAAATTATTCATTAAATATATTTATTAAAGTCACTTTAGCAAAATCATACAGCCATGGTAGACTTCCCCCCGCAATGTATTTTATTACAAGATCGCAGAACTGGGAACTACAAGCAATCTGCTAGATGAACCAGAAATACAGCTTCCTGCTCATGAGTGAAATCATGCTGCCCACTGGTTACATGAGTAAAATGAGAACTCCTAAAATAGGTTATTTTTGGAAATGAACATGTTTGGAGAAAACAGCGCACTAGCTGAGATAAAACACAGCCTGGCCAACATAGCAAGACCCTGGTTCCACAAATACAAAATTTTTTTAAAAAAAATTGCCAGGCATGGTGACACCTGTTGTTTTAACTACTCAGGAAGCTGAGGTGAGAGGATCACTTGAACCCAGGAGTTCAATACTGCAGGGAACTATGATCATGCCAGTATACTCCAGCCTGGGCCACAGCTGGCCCTGGGCCAGCTGGGTAGTAGCAACACGCTGTGGGGTGGCAGGTTTGGGTCATATAGTATCAGTCCACAGCCAGAAGGGTTGGGGATTTGAGACTAAGGTCAGCCACACAGGCGACAAATCATGCTTACATGATGGAGCCCCAAATAAAGAATTGACACCGAGGCTCTATGAGCTTCCCTCATTGGCAACGTTCCATGCATACTGTCCCACACCTTGCTAGGAGAAGAGCACAGCCCCAATTCCATGGGGCGAGGATATCAGAATCCCTGTTTGGTTCCCTCCTGACACTGCCCTATGCCCCTTCTTTCCTTGGCTGATTTTAATCTGTGTCCTTTCCCTGTAATTAAATGTAACCATGAGTATAACGTCTTTTAGAAAGTTCTGTGTGTCCTTCTAGAGAATAATTGAGCCTGAGGGTGATTTGGGGAATCCTTGAACTTGAAATTGCTTATGAACTTGAAATTCCTATTCAGTGGAGCCTTCTTAATAATCTAAAAAATCTTATGGCATCTCTCCCAGACCTTGTGAATCAATGATGTTTATTACCCCAAAGGTACTTCTTTTGTGAGTCTTTCTAGAGAATAATTGAGCCTGAGGGTGATTTGGGGAATCACTGAACTTGAAATTGATGTCAAGGGGAGGTGGGTCTTTGGGACTGCTGCCTCTAACTTTTTAGTCATCTAACATCACACAAACTATACATATGATGGTTGTGGGGGCACTGCTGGAGGAAAACTAAAGACTGCATGTGTGGGAAGTCTTCTTGCTCTCTGTGGAAAGCAGCGTGTATGACTATGGTATGTACAAGTTGTCAGTGGTAGCTCAAAGTGCAAGGGCATGGAGGGGAGGGAATATACTATTTCTTATCACACTCGAGACAAATGTTTTAGAGCAGTGGCCACAGAGTTCCCCCCAAGAATCAAGAGTGCAGAGATATTAAGTGTTTGTACTGTAAAAATTCACACACAAAAAAACCCAGTCAAAATGGAAGCCTGGTACTTAGTAAGGGTTGAACACATCAGGTCAGTGAACTGAATGACACAAGATGCTCTTCCTCAGTATTTATTTGTTTGATTTAGGAGAACTGGTCATGACTTTGAGAATCTGTAGCTATGCGACCCTAGGCAAGGAAACTCCCCACTTGGAGACCAGTTTCTTCATCTGTGAAACAGAGATGATTTCAACTCCTATAGCTTGTTTACTGGAATTAACTGAAATCATCTTTGCAATGGTTTGTTGGAAAAACCTGGCACATAGTAAGCACTCAGAATGGCAAATGTCATTAAAATCAGTGAGAACATCACATTGCTTTGCTGGGAAAAAAGAAGCAGAGATAGGAATTTCAAAACTGAGAAAATGTTTCTAGCAGCTGTCAGGAAACGATAGTGTGGTGGTCACTCCAGTCAGGCCTACTAGGAGAGATGAATTCTCCATGCATCTGAACCACAATGAAGATGCTGCAGTCTCTAATCTGTGGCATGTGTCTTCAGTCACAGATGATAGATAGTGCTGGAATTGGACTGAGTCATCTGCCCTGTAAGTCTTTTCATCATGTGATGTCCTACTTATCTATGTTAAGAGGAATATTATTGGCTGGGCATGGTGGTTCATGCCTGCTATCCCAATGCTTTGGGAGGCTGAGATGAGAGGACTGTCTGAACCCAGGAGTTCAAGACCAGCCTGGACAACATGGTAAGACCTCATCTAGCCAATAAATTAAAAAAAAAAGTTAGCAGGGCATAATGGTGTGTGCTTGAAGTCCCAGCTACTTGGAAGGCTGAGGTGGAAGAATCTCCTGAGCCCAGCAGTTTGAGGCTGTAGTAACCATGATCACGCAATTGCACTCCGGCCTGGATAACAGAGTGAAGCCATAATTCAAAACAACAACAACAAAAAAGAGAGAAATATTATCTAAGAGGACTACAGTAAAGTCAACTGTCTTGGTAAAGACAACCCAGCTGTGTTCACATGTTGTCAAACATCTGGAGAGAAGCCTCAAGAAAGCATTTGAGTCAAACAGCCTAACATTTGAGCCTGTATGAAGAGAGACTCTGCTTGGTGCTTTGTAAATTCCTCACTAAACCTGTACCCTTTCTGCTGGCTGTTGGGGTATGAGATGGCCACAGGGATAAGTAAATGGAGAGCCACATTTCCCTGGGTGCTCAGGAGCATGTGACATCAGCCCACATGATAAATTCACTTGTGATGCACTTTCAAAATTAAAAACTGTCAGAGGAATATTCAATCTCATTGCCTGGAGGCCATTCCAAACAAGATGCGTTCTTCACCTGCAAACCTGTGGTAGGCAAAGGAACTTGGAAACCAGCTCATGGACAGTGTCAGAAAATCGACATTCATCCCTCCTCCCCCAAAGAGTCATATTTTATTCCCTACAAAATAATACACCAGATTTGAGAATTGATTATTTTGGCTTATGGTTTCTAACAATTCCCCAGGGTCAGAATAAAAAGTAACCTTCACAAGCATGACACTTGCACATATGTGAAGATCAAGTTCAAAATTACTTGCAAGGGTTGACAAAAACAAAAACCGAGAGATAAAGAGTCAAAATTAAAAAGGTAGCTGTTTAACTTCATTACTGACAACAGTTCAGACAAATGGCCACCATGCTGCCAGCAGCCCCTCTAGGTTCATTTGACCACCTTCATGTAAAATCAATATGTCCGAACGATTTACAGGTGGGGCTACCATACGTATTATCCAGTGTGCTGAGCCTTGCCACGCCAGGGCTCATCATCTTTAAGATAATAGAAGGACAACATGATTATCATGGGTGAGTACATTGGCTACGAAATACCTCACATGTTTGAAGAGGGAGGAAATACAGGAGCAGATTTTTTAAAAATTCCAAGTTTGATACCCATTTCTTCCTCTGCATTATCAGACTGCCCTGGAGAGTGTTTTGGGCAATGCATAATTCTCACTGAAATCCCATTCTTCCTGGATGCTATGCTAAAAATTGGAAAGCAGCAGGTTAGCTGTTCTCATGTCATCAAATGTGGACTCTCCAGCAAGTTCTCTGACAGATTCCTTCCTTGTTCTCAGAGGGACAGGAAAACACACTACGCCAGATTGGAGTCCCTGCGGACGGTCCCCAGGGATGTTCAAACACGCCTTTCTTTTTTTTTTCCCTGCAAATGGCCATTTAATTTTGGTTGTCATTCTGATTTGAGGTTGATCACATGCTGTAAGAATTAAATCAGGTATTGTAAAAACCAGATAAATAACTACTAACAATATATGGTCTGCCAGTCACATCCTAGACTCCTGTGATGTCATCCACTGCAAGTTAGAACTTCTGATCAGCATTCAATAACCAGAAACATGCCTTTCAATGTGAAGGTATATGAAACTCGCACACACGTTTGTAGACCTAGGTGCAAATTTAGGGCCTGCTTAATAAAGGATCCAAATTTGGCTTTTTCAGACTCTTAGCTTATTACACAGGGAAAATGTAAAATGCATGACTCAGAGGAAAAAGCCCTTCACCTCAATGGGCTCTTGATTTTGAAGCCAGCTTCTTTGTTCTCGGTGAAAATTAGTTTGGTTACAGCTCCAAGTCCACAGCAAATGGCCAGCCCCATCCCTCCACCCCCTATGGACGCTGGCAGGAGTGTCTGGGGAGGGGCTTGGGCTCAGTGAGCATGACGCATCTCACCCTGAGGACCACAGAGACGTCCAAGTCAGTTATTGGGCCGTTAATACGGCTGGATTCGAGAGACCTCCTGGTCCAGCTGGCTGCTCTGAGCTCAACTCCAAGGATCCAGGGAGAGCATTTGTGTCCAAAATTGCCCAAATCAATTAACCTTCGCTGGTATTATTCACTGCTCAGGGAC
This sequence comes from Cephalopachus bancanus, assembly GCA_027257055.1. Taxonomy (NCBI): domain Eukaryota; kingdom Metazoa; phylum Chordata; class Mammalia; order Primates; family Tarsiidae; genus Cephalopachus; species Cephalopachus bancanus. Next base: position 5,197,299 of record JAPVLO010000007.1, read on the forward strand.
AAGATGCTGTATGCACAAGCAAAACGATGTCTTGGCCTGTCATCAGGCAGGGCCCTCAGAGGTAATAATCAACCGGGATATTCTGGTCACTGGTCTCAGAGTGGACTGTCATTTCCCAGCTAAATTATAGGGACAGCATTAAATTATCCCCTGCCCCAAACGCAGCCCAGAACACACTCCAGACACTCTTTATATTCAGTCTTGGTTCCAGATGCAGGATCATAGGGTCACGAATCCCTTGGTTTTTTATTTTAATGTCCCATTCTAGCTTTCCTGTTCTATTCCTCTCTCTGTCTGCAGCAGGGCTCATCCAGCTTGCAGTGCCTCTTCCTGTCACTGGTCAGGGACCTAGCATACCAGGTCTCCTAGCAAGTGACATATTCTGGACCCGCAAGTCTACTAGATGAAAACAACCTAGCCCCACTAATTCAAAGTCACTGTAGCCATTCGCTCATGGACATGATGACATCAGTATGGGAATGACCTGTGGAGGAGAAGGTCCTTACCAGGAGATTACAGTCAGGAAAATGCAGGTTCAAATCCTTCCTTCATCACTTACCTGGGACCAAGACGGCCTCAAGGGTCCCCTTAGCTTGACTGTACTTGAGACAGATTCCTTCTTGACTATCAGCCCCTGACCTCCTGGTCCCCTAGATCGCCTCCCTGGAAACATCCTCCTTCCTTTCTACCAGCTCACCCTGGTGCTTAAAATCCTTCCTGCCTTGTGTTTCGGAAAGTCATGTCAAGTCTCTAAGTCTCTCTCCCCTGTTGCAATAGTCTTGAGTAAAGTCTTTCCAGCCTGTGTGTTTTCTTTTTGGTTTTGTTTTTTTGAGACAGGGTCTCCCTCTGTCAACCAGGTTGGAGTGCAGCAGCATAATCATGGCTCACTGTAGCTTCGAAGTCCTGGGCTTCAGCGATCCTTCCACCCCAGCCTCCCGAGTAGTTGAGACTACAGGTGCACTAATTATTATTATATTTTTTTTTTTTGTAGAGATGAGGTCTCGCCAAGTTGCCCAGGCTGGTCTCAAACTCCTGGGCTCAGGCAATCCTCCTGCCTTTGTCTTCCAAAACGCTGGAATTATAAGCATGAACCACCATGCCCGACTATTCTTTTAAAGTGATTTTGCTATTTTCAGAATACATAAGCAGGAAAACATTCAGAAATCCTTAGAATTGTTACGTGCCCTGATTTAACCAACAAGTAAGAATAAATTTTCATCAGAACCAGTTGTTTGCATATAAACAAGTCTCCTCCACCTCTGGAGGTCCACAGCTACTCTGACCAGCCCTCCCCAGGAAGGATGCTCGGATGATCTGGGCCAGCACTAGGCTTAAGAGGTCTTACAGGACTTTATCTTTAAGAGGACTCCTGTGAAATCAACAGAACTTCAGCAGAAAGTTCTCATCTGCCACAAGATTTTGGAAAGGCTGGGAGACGAAGTTTTCCCTTTCTCCTCATGCCCTCCATCCGCTGGCTTCACAAAGCCACAGCACTGCCCTACACGGGTTAATTTCGGATTTATTCATTAATCCAGCTGACACCCATCCTTGTCAATGTCCCAGTCAGGAAGTCTCACCATGGCGCGATGATTCCAAGTGCACGTGCCATGCTGGACACTGACTGAGGAGGATTAGAAGCGGCAAGCCTTTTGTCAACTCCATCTTTAACAGGCATCTTCATTTTTCATGCACTTTGCCACCGGGTTGCACGTGGACTGCAGGCCCGGGAAGGCACGCGGCATTCGGGTGCTCCGGGCAGCACAGCACTGGGTAATCTCTCTCTCTCATCGCTTGCTAGTCAAGTGTAAAGAGAGCCTGTGCTCACTCAATGAGATGCCCCTGCAAACCTCACGCGTCTCCAGCGGGGATGATTCCAGGTCAGCGCACAGGTTAAGTGAACAACCTCACAAATGTGGAAATAACACAGGACGACAAGGCGCCAATTCCAGAGGGCAGCAGCTTAGGGAGAAAGGAAATCAGCCCCTGCCCCGCCTCAGGCCTGTAGGCCCGCAGGCTGTCTCTTCCACTCTCACATAGGTACCGCGTCCATGTCCATGTCACAGGGCCTCACACCTGGGCTCTGCATCCAGGCATTTGGAAAGAAGCCTCCTCCTGGGGCCTGCAGCCTCTTCCTTCCAGAGGAAGAAAAGTCACTTTCAATTTCCTACAAAGATATTGTGTGAGGCTCCTCCCCGCCGCTGATGTGTCAGGTTCTGACAGTCAATATGTTAGTTTTCAGGGAACGAATGTAGTTCATTAACCCTGCATGCCTGACAATTAGGAGACAGTGTCTGCGAAGCTCTGCTTTTCTTAATCCTCCTCTTAATTGCAGGGAGGATGAAAGGCGGGCTTCCTTGCTGGACTTCTTGTGGTAAGCTCGGCCAGAGCGATTCTGCATGTCTTAACACTTGCTTCCCAGATTGCCAGTATTATCTTCCAAGTAATTTGTGTAAAGCTGGGGGGAGAGGAGGGGATATAGCATTGACGTTTTAAAGTTCTGATTTGGATATAGGTGTGTCTACAAACACAGTCAAGTTCTGCATTGGAGCCTGGTCCTCGGTGAATTCTGATCAGTAATGACCCTGGAAATGGGGGCTGAGACTGGGGCAGGAACTGCTGTCAGGACAGCCTGGGTTTCGATGTGGGGGATCAGACCTAAGGGAGAGCCAGAGTATGCAGCCTGAACTGGTGCACATTCACCGGGGAATACCAATAGTATCCTTGGAGTTGAGCTCAGAGCAGCCAGTTGAGCCAGGAGGTCTCTTGGATCCAGCTGTATTAATGACCCAATAACTGACTTGGACATCTCTGCAGTCCTTGGGGTGAGATGCATCATGCTCACCGAACCCAGAGCCCCTCCCAAGCAAGAATGGAGGCTCCTGCTGGTGTCCATAGGGGCTGGAGGGACGGGGCTGGTTATTCGCTGTGGACTTGGTGCTGTTACCAAACTAATTTTCACAGCAGCAGTGTTAAAACAGCCGGATCCCCATGGAGGCAGATGTGCTCCCGGATGACCTCACCAACCCCCAGCCCTCATCCCTGAGACCTGCTCCAGCCTGAAGCCAGGTTTAACACCCACCACTCCCTTTCTCAAAAGGAGCACCTTCTCTGCAGGAGGCTAGCCAATTCTGCCACCCAGGGGTCCCTCGGATACCCATTTAACATGTTTCCCCTGACAGGTGCCACCTCACCACTTGGGGACATCTCCACACACACCTGGACGGGCCGCCTGGCCTCTGCAGCCTCAGCAAACCTCTTCCCAACCCAGATCCCAGGCTCTAGACCCAGACCCCTGTGGAAACAGGCAGCCTCCAACACAGGTGGGACCACCCGCTGTACCTCCTAAGAGGGCAAAACTGGGATCCTCCCCTCCCCAGCTGCTCCCAGGAGGCCAGGTGGCAAAGGAACCACTTGGCTCCTAGGCCAGGTGAGAGCAGCAAGTCTCATTCTCAGGTCAGCTGGGCACACCTGCATTCCTTAAAGGGACACCGCACCCTTTGCTGCAGAACAGTGACGTTAGGAAGAGGTGCTCACGTTGGTCACAGGTCTCCCTTCCTTGGTGCCAGAGCTGAGGTGCCATTGCCCATTGTGGGCACCCAATATCAGTGCTAGCTGCATGCTGGCCAGGGTACAGTGCTTCCAACACCTTCGCTCCTTAAGTTTCACACCTGTGCGCAATCACTTAACAAACACGGATGGACCCTCTCCTCAGAGATAAACGACTGATGGGAAAAGCATGGTCTCAGATCCCGGTGTCAGCCTCTGCTTGACACAAAGGCAGTTTCCTGGGTCTTCACCCACCCAGTCCCCAATCATTCTGCAAGTGGTTCCTGGAGTGTGAGACCCAGAGGGGTTTCCCTGTGGGCCCTGGGGCCAGCTTGGGCGGGGGCTCCATTGGGCAATGTATCAGGCACAGCACAAAGGCTCTGTCAGTTGCCGTCATGTGACCTTCCACAGGTCACAGTTCTCGCCTCCCTTTTCTCACCTCTGCATGGTGTGGGGTACAAGGAGCTGCCTTCTAAGAAGTCCTGAACTCAGTCTCCAACGTGTACATGTAAAACTAGGTGAAGTGACTTCTGCCTCAGAGACCCTGGGTTAACTCTTGGTGCTTCAACAACTACAGAAAGAGACCAGAGGGCAGAAAACCCTGAGTGTTCTTCCCAGTGTGCCCCAGGCTATCCCATTAACCACATCTTGGACATCTTCCCCATGGCTGTCCCACTATCTTGTCTGTGCCACCTCTCCTGCACTTGCTAGGAGCATCTTCTCTGAAGCACTTGTCCCATGTGGGAATCCTCTTAGGAGCTCGATGAACTGCTGACACTGGGGTCCTGGGGGCCCAAGCACCACCAGCTCTCCACATGATTCTGATATGTGACTAGTGAAGAGCTATGCTTGTGATTAGATGGAGGTCCAGGGGTAGGACTCTCTGATCACTGCTGCCTTGTGCCTGTTCCTGGCTGGGACCCAATAGTCAAATACTGACCTAATCCCACAAGCACACATAAAGCCCAAGGCAGAGATTCTCACTCATAAATTTATGTCTGACCACCACGGACTGAGAACTGAGATACAGTGACACTCAGTGTGGCTGCCTGGTCCCACAGGACCAAAATTCTAGAGAAAGTAATGGCCAAATAAGCCCTAGAGAGGCTCAGTCCACCGGGCAATGCCAGCCTGTGAGGCAGAGATTGAGATGGGGCCACCAGAAGCCCCTCCAGGGGACAGTGTGAACTACAAACTGATGACCAAAAAGAGTCAGCCAGTGGGAGGTCTGGATGAGAAGTTTCCAGGAAGAACAGAAATGCAAGGGCCCAAAGGTGAGACTGAACTTGCTGGGCTCCAGAAAAAAAAAAGTGGGGCCATCCGGAGCACAGATGTAGGAAGAACAGGAGAGGCAGGAGGTGTGTGGACAGGATAAGTGAGAGCCAGGGCCAGTGGCTGACCCTGCCAGGGCTTCACCCATTGGCCTCCACCACTATCACTGCCACCATCATCACCACTAGCACCGCCATATTCACCAACATCACAATCATCAAAATCACCACCACCATTATCATCACCATCACCAAAACCACCAATATCATCATCACTATCATCACCATTATCAAAATCACCATTGTCATCACCACCATCACCATCATCATCACTACCATAACCACCATCATCATCACCATCACCATTACCACCTTCACCTTCATGATCATGACCACACCACCACCATCATCACTATTATTACTGTCATCACAATCATGACTGTCAACATCATCAGCATCACCACCATCACCATCATTATCGCCACCACCACTGTCACCATCATTATCACCACCACCGTCCAATCATTGCCACCTCTGTCTCCCATCACTGTTACTATCATGCTCACATCACAGCCACCACCAAATTTTAGCTGGTTTTTGAGTTGAATTCTCACACCTCTGTCTCTCCCTGCCCTGGCATCACCTTCAACAGAATTATTTAAAGGAGGATCAAACAAACCACTCTTTCACTCCACAGAGAGTGGAGGGAGACATGATGCTCAGGTGGGCAGAGAAACTGACTTAGATGTTGTTAGTGTCCCAGGTAAGCGGAACAGCCAAGCTACAGACACCACATAGCACATTGTCTTGACCACTCATTGTCTCCAGAAGGGCCCTTGTGGTTACAGCAACACTGTGGCTGATCCTCGTATCCATGTAGGTCCTCATTGTTTATTCTATTGCAGGGAATAGTGTAAACACAGGTTTGCTCACTTTTAAGGAAAATCCACACTCTGAAAGAACTCGGGCACAAAGCACCGCTTGCCAGTTAGTAATTTTCTCACAAATTAAAACACCAATTTCTCTTTGTGCAGCGAGTTCCCATTTACTACCCCATTGTAAATCCAAGCTTCTCATTCTCTGCATGTTAACTTGCTCACCCCCAGGAGAAGTTCTCCTATTATTCTCCGAAGATTTGCCTCATTTATAGAACAACTGTGTCTTCACACTAATGATACATCCAGCATACAGGCCACACCCTCTGCTCCAAGAACACCTCAAGAAACTCCCTCCCAAAGCTCAACTCTACAGCTGCCTCTCGCCATGTCTTCTGAATTCTGTAGGTGAAGAGCTCTCTCTGCATACATTTTGCTCAAGGCAGTCATTAGTGTTCCAAAGATCCATTAATTCACATGACGTGGCTTCTAAGACATAGCACAGTTCATCACCTTCTCAACCCCAGCACCTCTGGCCATCTGGGTGGCCTATTCTTTGATGTGGGGATGTCCTGGGCATTGGAAAATGTTTAGCAGCATCCCTGGTCTTTACCCACTAGATGCCAGTAGCACATACACCCCATGAGTGTCAACCAAAAATATTCCTAGAGATTGACAAATGCTCACTGGGAGGCAAAATCATCCCTGGCTGAGAACCACTGACCTACAGTAAAACCTCAGATTCTTAAATACCTTAATGCTCTTCCAACAGCCAAGCTATGATTTCACTCACCATGTTACCAACACATTCTACTTAACAGTGGAGAGGTCCATCTTGCCTAAAGGGCAGAGACGGTGAACTCAGCACAACTGCTGGGCAACAGGTTCTTGAGGGCTTTGCAGGCTCAGTTATATTTAAGTCATGCATCCACATGCCCACTGCTCCCTACCCATCTCTCCATCCTTCTACATACCCATTCATTCACCTGTCCATCCATCCACCAATTCACCTACCCCCTACCCATCTATCCATCCCTCTCTCCATCCACCTACCTGTCCATCCATCCATCTACCCATCCAACTATTCATCCATTCACCCCACCCACCCACTCATTCATACATCCCTGCCCGTCTTCTCTCCATCCATCCTTCTGTCCATTCATTTGTCTGTCTATCCATCTGTTTATCCATCCTTACCTGCCTATCTTCTTTCCTACCATTCATCCGTCCATCTGTCTATCCATCCATCCCTGCCCATCTACTCGCCAGCCATCTATCCATTTGTCTATCCATCCGCCCATCTGTCTATCCATCCTTACCTGCCCATCTTCTCTCCATCCATCCATCCATTCCTACCCATTTTCTCTCCATCCATCCGTCCATCCGTCTATCCATCTGTCCATGCATCCATACCTACCCATCTTCTCTCCATCCATCTATATCTGCTCATCTTTTCTCCAGCAATCCCTCCATCCATCCACTCATCCATCCTTCTGTCCATCCATCCATCCATCGATATCCACCCATCTTCTCTCCATCCATCCATATGTGCATGCATGCTCGGCTACTTCATACCTGACTGGGTCTGTGCTGCAGATGAGACATCATGTCTCTAAACAGAGTCCTTGAGGTTCTCACAGTCAAGGTTCTCACACCAACCCAAGGGATAGTTTTGGCCATGTGGGAGGTACATTTAGCTTTTTCTAGTGTCTGGGGACACCATTGGCATTTCACGGGCACAGCCTGGGGATGCCAAAGCACAACACGTGAAGCCCCATGTGCAGACACTTCCCATGGCCTGCTGGCCCCTCCTGTGAGTTTAGAATGACCTGAGTCTGGATCTTTATTTTGTCTTGTGTATGAACATCACCTGGATTTTGCAGGATTTATTAAAACCCTTCACTGAAATTCTCAGGAGAGCAAGTGCCATGTGAACAGCAGGGAGGCGGTCAGAACTTCCCAAGAGCTCCTCACATTTCAGAGGATCACACAGCCCTCGACCACACTGGCGTGAGGCACTTGAGTCCACGGCCTGTCCTGTGCAGTGGGCATCTGCAGCTGTCTCCTTCACAGTTCTGTGGACAAGCTGTAGCCCTTGTTCTGCATTTTCTGGAAAAGTCCTGCAAGGCTGAGTATGTACTGAACACTACCATGCTGTTGCACGTGCTTCCTCCTCAGCTTCCTGCAAAATGGCAGTTGCACTGGACATTGATCTCTTTACAAAAGTGCATGCTTGTGGAGTTACAACCACCTGGGGCCTTAACTGTGGTGGTTACACAAATCTACCCATGAGATAATACTACACAGAACTTTCTGGGATGATGGAAATGTTCTAAAATCAGTAGTGGTGATGGCTGCAAAGGATGAATTTTATGGTATGTGAATTACATCTCAATAAATCTGTTCAAGAATTAAAACATGGAAATGTTTCTCAAATACTCTTTTTTTTTTTTTTGAGTTGGAGTCTCACTCTGTCGCCCAGACTGGAGTGTAGTGGCCGCTCCCGGCCACCGCAGCCTCGACCTGCTGGGCTCCGGCGATTCTTCCGCCTCAGCCTTTCCAGTAGCCGGAATTACAGGCATGCGCTATCACGCCCAGCTGATTTTTTGATTTATTGTAGAGATGAGGTCTCGCTGCCCAGGTGGGTGTCAAACCCGCGGGCTCAGGCAATCCACTCACCCCAGCCTCCCAAAGGCGCGGGATTACAGGCTGAGCCACTGAGCCCAGCTTCAAATACTCTTGCAATAAAGTCCACACTTCATGGTCATGAAGTCTTTGCTGATGCGGCCTCAGCCTTCCCTCAAACCACTCCAGCACCAACCACTGCCCCTTGCAGTGGAGATAGCCCAAGCCAGGCTGGACCAGGCTCCTGACTGTGCCACAGGCCTCAACCTCCAGGCTGCCAAATACACTGGTCCCCTACTTAAATGGTACCCCCAACCTGTGCCCTGCTGCCCTGACTCTACCTACAAGATCATCATTGACACCCATCCTTTTGACTTGGGAGACCTTCTTACACACAGATGGCACACCCCCATCACACTGACAACCTCTTGGTTCTAACAGCCATTTGCTTTAATGACTCTCCCCCTTGACTATAAACTCCATGAGACCAGGCACTGTCTTCTCTTCAGTGATCTCTATATTCTAGTGGCCAGCCATGCCGGGAGAAGGTCCTCAGTGACCGCTCGGCTTCATGGGCCCTGAAAGCACAAGGCAGGGTCATGCTGGAGAATTTTATCAGAGCACACACAGGTCACGTGGACAGTCACTTCTCAGTGTCTCAGACTGCGTCTTACAATCTCACGAAGAAGAGATGCAAAACAGTAGTTTTTTTTTGTTGTTTTAATACACAGAAGCCCATGGACAGCCTACAGACTGCGGGCAGGTGAGCCCCCGTCAGGAGCCCTGTTTTCTCCACAGCTATAGTTGCTGTAGGTTGAGTGTGTCCCTGGCCCCACCCCCGCACAGAGCCTCTTCCACACAGGTGAGTCTTTCCTCCCGAGCATAGTCCTCCGATGAGAGACAGAATCCTGGGCAAGGCTTCGAGAGGTCCCATCATGTACTGGGGGGATTTCGAGGGAGGCAGGACTGCACACATGTGAGTATAGCAAGCTCGGCCCTGACCGCCCTGTGTCTTCAAAGTGCAATTCGAGTTCCTTCTTCCTATCTGTTGACATATATAATCCTCCATCAATGCCACCGCTCCCACGACAGAAAGACGAGAGTTTCAACTTGACAGTTTCAAGAACTATAAATTGTTCACATTCCTGGATATCAAATGGTGACATTAAAATTACTTAATTTAATATCCTCAATATACTCTTTCATCGGCTTTTCTCCCCTTCCTTTCAAATTTCTTAAGGCTTATTACAAACGAATATAATTGCTTCCCCAGGAAGTTCGATTTTCATTTCTTCATTTGCTTCTTAATAGAACACTTATCTATACAGTTAACTTAGGAGAAGACACATCACTGGCTTAACTTTTAAGAAGTTGCAAGATTAAACACCAGCTACGCTTTCTTAAAAGTGTGTTATTGCGGAAGGCAGAGTAGTTAGAACGTAGGGCTGTGCTGTGAGCAGAGGGGGGGACAGGAAAGAGAGAACAGTTGTCACTCATGTTCCTCTTTTTGTCTGGCCCTTACTTTGTATCTGCCCGTTCGCCCGTGGCCAATTTCTCAAGGTCTCACCCACTGAAGCACTCACGCGCTGTCAGGACTTTTTACTATATAAAGAACACATCCCAGGATAAAGTGTGCAGAGAAAAACCGAATGACATATCTCTTGCTTTCTAGGTCTTACTTCCTTACAAGGTGTTGGAAAGCTCCAGCAACCGCAAAAATCCAAAAAGTGAATAAATCACCAAACTCTGCCAGCAAGCCCACCAGATAAGATGCTCAGTAGCCATCCCCACCTTTGAAATTCATTAACAAAGGCGGTTCCTGAGCCTGCACCAGGATGCCTGCTCCACATCCGAGAGCCACATTTGATAAATATGGAAGCCTTGACTCTTCTGCAGGGTCTGAATACTTTTACATAAATTCCCGCCAGGATTAGCAATCTTTTCAGAAATCATACTATATACATCAAGCTGCTTAAGGCTGGCTTTTCTTCTCCATCAGGTGGTGTAAGAAAATCCTTGAGTGAGTGACTAGGTCTATTAGGGACAGGAGGAATCCAACATCCTCTCCTGTGACTTCCTGACACGTGAGATTACCTCCAAAGGTGACCAAAACTCGGTGAGCCTGTTGCCTGCCTGTCTGTGGGGCCCACCTGCAAAGCCGAAAGGCTGTGACTTTATTACAACCTGAGCACAACACCTCAATGGCCACAGAACTCCGGTGGGTGGGAGTGTGGGACGCCCCATCCTCACAATCAACAAACAAGCAGACTGGACTCCAGGGCAGGGGCCCAAGCTGTTTTCTGAAGGATGCAAAATAGCATATATCAGAATGACAATCAAGTTTACATTTTACAGAGTGAAGTTAAGGGGGAGGCAATTATCTGGATAATTAATTTTCAAATGGCTTCTCCCTAAATCATCTAAGCGCCCATAAATGAGGGAAAACCCGGAGAGAGTCTCTGTTCCCTCCTGATTCAAACTGTACAGATCAGGCCTCTAGAGACAGTACAGCTGGGGACTCCTTGTGATGGGACATCTTCAGGTGTGTGCAACCTGGAAGCTTCACATACTCAAAAATAGCTGTCCTGGGTTGGTGGCTCATGCCTGTCATTCCAGCACTTTGGAAGGCTGAGGCGGGAGGATTGCTTGAGCCCAGGAGTTCAAGACCAACCTGGGTAACATAGCAAGACCTCATCTCTACAAAAAAATTTTTTTCAAAATAGAAAAAATAGCCAAGGGTGGTAATGCATACCTGTAGTTCCAGCCAGACAGGAGGCTGAGGCAAAAGGATAACCTGATCAAGGCTATAGTGAGCTGTGATCATGACACTGCACTCTGGCCTGGGAAACAGAGTGAGACCCTGATTCGAAAACAAAAACAAAAACAAAAAGTCAACCTGGCATTGGTCATTCACCCCGGCTTGTCCTGAGGTCGGGATGTTCCATGTCCCAGGCCAAGTGCCAACGGTCAGTCTGGCCTCGGTACAGCCGAAGTAGATCCATCCACACACTATCCAAGCTGTGATCCTTGGGCAAACAGACCCTCAGTTCTCTGACCTTCCATTCCCCATCTGTAGAGGGGGGGTGAGACACCGGTGCTCCTGCAGGAGCAAGGCTGACCATGGACTCGGGATGGGGTCAGGACAAGGAAAGCACTCTCTCCAGGTTAGACATTGGTATTGTTTTGTCTGTTTGTTTGTTTTTGAGATAAGGTCTTACTCTCTTGTCCAGGCTGGAGTGTAGTGGTACAATAATGGCTCATCACAGCCTCAAACTCCTGGGTTGAAGTGATCCTCCCTCCTCAGCCTCCTGAGTAGCTGGGACTGACTATAGGCACACACTACCATGCCCAGCTAATTTATTTATTTGTTTTTGAGTCAGGTTTTCACTCTGTTGCCCAGGCTGGAGTGCAGTGGCATGATCATGGCTCACTGCAGCCTCAAACTCTTGGGCTCAAGCAATCCTCCAGTCTCAGCGTCCTAAGTAGTTGGGACTGCAGGCACACACCACTACACCTGGATAATTTTTTTTTTTTTTAGTTGGGGGTCTCGCTCCATCACCCAGACTGGAGTGCAGTGGCTGCTCTCGGCCACCGCAGCCTCGACCTGCTGGGCTCTGGCGATCCTTCCGCCTCAGCCTTCCAAGTAGCTGGAAGTACAGGTGCGCGCTACCACGCCTGGCTAAATTTTTTATCTATTGTAGAGATGAGGTCTCACCAAGTTGCCCAGGCGGGTCTCGAACCCGCGGGCTCAGGCAATTCCCTCACCTCAGCCTCCCAAAGCGCAGGAGGATAATTTTTTAAAAAAAATTTTTGTAATCCGGGTTTGGTGGCTCAGCCTGTAATTCCACGCTTTGGGAGGCTGAGGTGAGTGAATTGCCTGAGCCTGTGGGTTCAAGACCTACCTGGGCAACTTGGTGAGACCTCCTCTCTACAATAAATCAAAAAAAAATTAGCCGGGCATGGTAGCATGCTCCTGTAGTTCCAGTTACTTGGAAGGCTGAGGCAGAAGGATCGCCAGAGTCCAGCAGGTTGAGGCTATGGTGGCCGGGAGTGTGCCACTGCACTCTGGTCTGGGCAACAGAGTGAGACTCTAACTCAAAAAAAAAAAATTTTTTTTTGTAGAGACAAGGTCTTACTCTGTTGCCCAGGACTGTCTCAAACTTCTAGGCTCAAGCAATCCTCCTGCCTTGGCCTCCCAAAGTGCTGACATTATAGGCATGAGACACCATGCCCAGATTAGGTATCATTATTGTTACTGATGGAGCAGAGCAACCTCATTTAGGGGCTGGGATTTCCAGGGGTGTCTCTCCTTCTCTAAGAGTTCAAACCTTCTCCCCTGATGCTAGCCGTAGGTAGGGTCTTCAGTTCAGACCCCATTCTCACCTCCTGCAGGATCTGCCTCCTTTCCTCCAGCAGGGCTGGGCAGGTGGTGGGGAGGCATGAGGCACTGTGTGGGACGCCTCCCCAGGGTCAGTCACTCCTCGGTACTTTCTGAGGTCATGAGACAGCCCAGGACTCCTAACATCCAAGGTTGGGGAGATACCAGGCTTGATGAGAAATCTCACGGTTGTTCCAGGTGGCGACACTGAAGACACCAGCAGACATAACTAAGGCCAGCGCAGACCACCCTGGCTCAGACCTGCTTCCTTCCTGGGCCTGGAAAGCTCTGGGTCTCATCTCTCCTGCCCCATCCCTCCTGCCCCATCCCTGTGCCCTCTGCCTCCCCGCAACTCACCTGTCTAGGCGGGCAGGGCTAAGGAGAGGGTTCACACCTGTCCTGAAAGCTAGGCCAGAGTGCCCCTCCGCCACAGCTGCTTGTGCCATGACCCAACCTCACAGACTCTGGTCACGGCCTCCCGACCCTGGAGGACAGTGACCTTGCCCCAGCGATCTCACTCTGCACCTCTGTCTATACGTGGGAAAGTGGAGTCCATCTTGGAGCTGCTTTATAATAACCCAACAAACAGCAGCAATAACTGTCTTGCAGGTCAGGAGCTCTGCTAACTGGTCTACCTGCTTCAGCCGATTAACAGGCCTGGCGAGTTCTGTCCATGGCTGTCTGGGCAGAGTGTCTCCTCCAGCTCCCAGCAGCTAGACTCAAGGCCTCAAACCACAGTGGGAATCTCTGTCAAAGGAGAGGGCAAGGGCTGGGCAGGGAGGAAGGGGTCCCTTCAGGCCTCCTGCCCGGCTCTTCAGCATGCCTCTGTGGGACCCTCCTGCCCAGAGTCTGCCCTGGATGTCACCCTCCCAGTCTCCCACCCTCTCCTCCTCCTTCCCCTCTCCTCTCAAGTGTCTTCTCCCTCTCACCTTCTGGGCTCTTTCCTCCAGGAAGCCCTCAGCTCTCCTGTGGAAATCCACACATCCTCTCAGGGCTCGAGGCGATCTTCCCTGTACCCACGAAGCAAAAGTCCTCCTTATAAGGTAGGGAAGGAAGAGGCACTGTCGCTTTTGGCTTTGTCCCAGATGTAGTATCTAGTTTAAACGCATTAGCATGCCTGTGTTTTAGAGACTATTATTACACCCATTTTGCAGATTAGAAGACTGAGGCTCTGAAGATTTGGCTCCTAGTAAGCAGTCATCCCACCGTGATTCACAACCAGGTTTGCCTGGGGTCACAGGCTCTGAGCTCCTCTGATATGGTTAACATACCCTGGCTCCTTGGGTGTCCATTCAAGGTTTTCTCCTCCTACTTGGCTGCCTTTTAATATTCCACTGCTAAGTATCACGCTCTGAGGCTTCTATAGCACTGAGCAGAGCTCTTGAAACATAGAGCGACTCAGAAATGCATTGAAGAACCCATGCAAAGCAGGAGGAAGGCAGAGGGCAGAGGGGAGTAAGGGAAAAAGGGAAGGAGTCTTCTTGTACAAAACACCACCCTCCTTCTCTCCTGCCTACTCCAGGCCTCCTCTCTGGCTTAGGACCTAAGTATGTGGGATTTCTCACTCAGGGGCTATGTTGGATTAACACCGCTCTCTGGGCACAGGGCGACACATGCTCAGGGTCAACATGAGCACACCCCGGATGTGGCCCCAGCAAAGGCTTGGAGCCCAGGGAGGGATGTCCCCTTCCCCTTGGGCTCCACGCCTGGCATGCAGGTGGGGCTGAGCCCAGGGCGCTGCGTTCCCGCCTGCTGACCCCATCCTGCAGGCTGCACCTCGAGCTTTCTCCCGCACCTTTCCTCAAGGCCATTGGCCCCGGGATGGCTCAGGCCAGATGGGGCTGCCTGGACCTATGCCCATAACCTCTGGTCACCTTTGATTCATTATAATACTAAAAGTCCCACCCTTTGAGGGAAATCGCAGCCACCCTGAGTACACAACAGCCTTGCATGTCTATGCTTCTCCCACGGCGCCTGTGTACCAAAGACCCTGCCTTCTTCACGCCTAACCCTGCCCTCTGCCCTATGTAAATTGGTGTATAACCCGTGTGCCTTTTACAACCAGGAGCCGGTTTTCCCATCCTGTGGCTGCTCCTGGACCACCTTCCCTGTATGAAAGTTCCCTATAAAGCCTATGTCCTGTCTGTTGTCTCAGGGTCATTTCTTTGGCCTCTTGGGCACAGTGCCTTCCCTTTTGGGGGTCCTTGGGGTTCCAGCACGACACTGGTGTCCTACTGTAGAACAAAGACTTCTCAGGGGGTGGGTTCACAGCTCCAGGGTCTCTTCAGCACAGAGTTGGGTGGCCACTGTCGTCAGCACATTGGGTTGATGCAGAGGGAGCCCATGCCAGTGCTTTACTCCCACAGCAAAGCAGGAGACAGTCAGACTCACAGGTCCACTGAGAGTTGTGAGGGTTCCCTTCAGCCCTGAGCAGGGTGACCACAACAAAGTCTCCATCACAGCACGGTCAGACACCCTCGTGGCTTGGGACAATGATGCTGAAACTGAGATATTAATGGTGATAGATGCAGATGTAACCCCAGACATATTTGCAAAACCTAAAGCATATTTTAATGCTTTTTGCATTGAAAAGCGGCCGTTTGCATCTGGAGTTCTCCTTAGTAAATATGCTGTCAAGGAAAGAATCCGTGCAAGGGTCTGTTGATAAAAACTGTATTTTTAGAGGTTAAGGGTTGGTGCAAGTGACATTGTATAACCACCCCCCATCACAGTGAAAACAGACCTAAGTGGGCTTGGAGAGCAGTTTGGGAGAAAGGCAGCCCAACGTGCCTGGACCGCTGCGTGTGTGTGAGGCTCCTATTCCCAACTGTCCCGAAGCCTGGGGTCCCACCAAGGCCTGATCCTGGGGTTAATCCAGGATGGAGGGTCATGTGGACACAGCCCCGATTCACAGGTGTGGGTTAAATGCTCATCAGCAAAGGTCACTCACAAAGACATGAAAGAACCCTACTGAGAAAGCTCTGATTGTAGGGACATCATCATCAACACTGTGGAAACTAACACACTCTGAAGTTTCCCTTCTGAATATGGGTTGGGATCAGTCACAGGTCCAGAGGCCAGTCCCCCTGAAAACTGCCTCCTCCCCCAGAAGGAAACTTAAGGAGTTTCTGATGGTTTCACAAAAGTGTGTCAGTCTGTTTTACATTGCTGTAAAGGAATGCCTGGGAGTGAGTCATTTATAAGGAGAAGAGATGTATCTGTTCACAGTTCTGCACGGCGCCGGCATCTGCTTCTGGTGAGCCTCAAGAAGCTACAATCATGGCAGAAGGCAGAGAGGGAACGGGTGTGTCATGTGGCAAGAGATGAAGTGAGAGATTGAAGGAGGCGCCAGGCTCTTTCAGACAACCAGCTCTGAAGGGAACTAATAGAGTGAGAACTCACACGTGACCATGGGAAAGGCACCAAGCCATTCACGAGCGACCTACACCCATGACCCAAGCACCTCCCACCAAGCCCCCTCTGATACTGGGGACCACATTCCAGCATGAGATTTGGAGGGGGCAAACCTCCAAGCTATGCCAGCTAGGTAAGTGAAATGCCCTTTCCCCCTTTAATGACAGTGCAATGGAAACAAACTATCTCTTCTGATTTGGTTATGGAAATGACTGCATAAATGACAATGGAATACTCTTAAACATGGGACGAAAATTATGTGCAACATGGAAAACAGCCACCATATGTGGGCAAGTTGAGGCGAAGATCAAAGCTATGTGGGGTAATTTCACTTCTGTAGATTTAACAAGAAAAGGCTAGAAAAGTTATCTGTAGATCAAAATATTAACGGTGGCGATTTTATGTTCTTAAGTCTTATCCATTTTTATTAAAGTTTTCTACCCTCAACATACACTACTATTAAAATAATCTTCAAAAAGCAGTAAGAGTTGTTGAAATCCTTTTTCCCTCCTCCTTTCTCTCCCTACCCTATTAGGAGACCGTACAAATTACCATTTAAGCAAGGCGGGCTATATGTTCAATTAAAAAATATCTCCGATGTCACCAGCTCTAGAGTGAGACTAGAAGGCAGGACAGACAGTCCTTATTAGCAGAGGGACTCGGGGAGCAGAGAGCTGTCAGGAAAGGGAAGGCCAGACTTTGCACAGAGCTTGGGAGAAAACATGAGAAGCCAGGAATATGCAAATGAATGTCTTTAATCTCCCCTTTCCTTGGGTCTGGTGGCAGCTGGCCCAGCCATCCACACTGACCTTTGTTCCAACGTCCCTCAGCCCCCTTGGAGATGAATCCACCATGCTGCCGGCCTCCCAGAACCACCTTGGCTCAGGTTAAAACACCAGTGTGGCTGGCACCCATGCCCCTCAAAGCACTAAGGCTTAAGCCTGGCCGTCCCCCAGCCAGCCCCTGGCATCACACACCATGGCGGGCAGGTGCCACTCCAGTCTCCAGTCGCTTCCCAGGAGGCTATGTGTGAAATGACAACAGTTAATGAGAATCCAGCTTTTAAAAAATGGTCGAGAAAAACACTGCATATTCAGGACCTTGCAGCTCCTGAACATGACCTACTGCATAATCAAGGCACTGCAGCTGGCTTCCTAATGAAAATTTAAATATTTCGGGGCTTTTTTTAAAGTTTGTTTTTGTGCTGTTGTTATTATTATTATTGTAATTTCTCCATCACTAACCTCGAAGATTGGCCTAAAAAAAGAAAGAATAGCCTTTTCAGAGAATCAAAAGAAAACCTGAGATGTGCAGGGTGACTGTCTATATATTCATTATCCAGAACTGCACAGGCACGCAAGGGAACGTCCATCACAACGAGGTTCGGCACAATTACAGCTTTCGAGGCCGGGCCTATTTAAGTCATTGCCTACCACCAGAATGGTGACAATACAACACACAAAACGCCCCGGCTCCTCTCACCACACAGAGCTGACTACATCACAGTCCTCACTGTCCTTTCAGAGATACCCATTATCTCCCCAGAGAACACAATGTGTGTTTATTTTACAAAACCCCCAACACAAATGGAAATAAAAAACACATTACAGAGGAGATTGGAGGAACTTGCCATACGACGTGTGATTAACCTTACCGTCAGTGTGAGCAGCAAACAACCCCAAACAACCTGTATTTCCAGTATTTTTTCTCCATTAGTTTCTACATTCTGCTCATAAAACGCTCGCATAATACTTTTCCGGTCTGTAAACGTGCAGGTTTGTTTAATGAAAATATCCTGTGGAGACAGTAAAGGCACCTTCTTCACAGTCAGCAGAGGGTAAGACAAGTGGCTCTGGTGCTCTGACTCCTGGGACACGGGAGGAACTTGGTGCGAGAGTTTCTCAGGGCTCCGGCTTCCAGCAAGCTTGGAGTTTAAAGACCTGTGGGACTGAAATGAGCCAGCCAGGCCTGGGCCAACCCACTTTTAAGGCCCTGTAGGCTCATTTCTAAATTGACTATCTATGGAAACCAGCGTAGAAAGACCCCAGCAAAGAACCAGCACAATGAACATCATGCTGGTGGCAGAAAGTTGAGGAAAGCCCACAGATCAGAAAAGCAAGTTCATTCTTCAGGATGTTGAGAAACTGAGGAAGGAAGGAAAATGAAGGAAAAGAATGAGGGGAAAGTGTCAGAAAGCAGAAAGAGCAGGGACAAGACACGGGTCAGAGATTGAGGGGGGAAGTAGGAGATCCCAAGTGATGAAGCGTAAGCATAAGGGATAAGGCTGAAACACATGACTACAAAACACAGGGAAGGCCGTCTCGTCAGAAAATACCATGAACAAAACCCAAACAAACAAAAAACCAGGGGAGCATTTGTAATGAGCATGGCAGGCAAGAAGGTCCATAAATAAATAGCATACAAAAATTCATTCCAAACCAAACGGGAAAAGAGAAGAACTCCAGTGGGAGAAAAAAAGCCAACATAAACCCATAAAGGCAAACCAAAGAGATAACAAAATTACAAAGAAAGAGCAAATGTCCGATGAACAAGTAGCAATAAAAGCTACATAATGACACATAAAAATGTAAAGAACAGCTTTCTACTGACAAATTGGCCAAAATTAATATATTTATTATTGCATATACATAATGTAAGCTCCTTCCACCCCCACATGCACTCGGGTGAGGGTAAGACAGACTCTGGGAGCCACATCACCTCGTGACCAGATAAACGTGCTAGGCTTTCTGAAGGGCAGCTCAGCAACCCATGCAAAATCCTTAACATTCAAATTCCTCATATGCATTCCAAATATGCACAAGAATGCACATCACAGAGCCATTTCTGTAATGAAAGTGGAAAAAAAATCCAACTTTTTAAGATGAGACAGAGGAGCTGAACATTGACGGTCCACATGGATATGTATTCAGGTATGAACGTCAGATTACACTGAGCAGTACAGACGCAAGGGAATAAGAGTGCTTATAAGTGTGGTTCCAGATCTTATTTAAAGTTATCTTCATGTAAAATATGGATGTGATCAAAGTGTGCACTTTTTTTAAATTGGAAAGGTAATTTTTGCAGGCAAAATAATTAAAGATTCACTTACATAACTTTTAAAGTTTGCACCCCTACTTATTTTAAATATAGAATTAAAAGCAAGGTACATTTATAGAAATAAGTTTTTTTTTTTTGAGTTGGAGTCTCACTCTGTCACCCAGACTGGAGTGCGGTGGCCGTTCCCAGCCACCGCAGCTTTGACCTACTGGGCTCCGGTGATCCTTCTGTCTCAGCCTTCCAAGTAGCTGGAACTACAGGCATGCGCTACCACGCCTGGCTCATTTTTTGATTTATTGTAGAGATGAGGTCCCGCCAAGTTGCCCAGGCGGGTCTCGAACCCGCAGCCTCAGGTAATTCACTCACCTAGGCCTCCCAAAGGCGCGGGATTACAGGCTGAGCCACTGAGCCTGGCAGAAATAAGTTTTATAAGAAAATAGCAGGCCATTTGATCTAGCAAGTGTATTTTAACTTGTCATCTCTGGCTAACAATGCCTACTGAGTGCTAGTCTTCCCTGTTAGATGACTAAAATTGGGTTCCAAGGTAATCTTAGAAAAACATAGCATTTAAAAGCATCACCCACATTTTGATCTTTCTAGGTGTGGAGTACTGCAAATTTCTATGTTCTGTAAGTTGCTGATTGTTTTACCTATGAAAATTAACTTTCTAATTAAAAAAAACCCAAGCCTTTAAACTATAACTATATTAAAGTGGAGGTTTATGAACTGAATAATTTCCCTAAAAAGAAATCTTGAAGTTTGTCTCCATGCATTGTTAACAGTCTTTCTTAAAGGGGACCTCAGGAGCATCACTTCTAAATAAACTACCAGCCCCCCTATCCCCCCATTTCCTGTTGGTTTAATTCTCACTGAAGGAGGGGTCTGTGGTCCATCACCAATGGCGAAGTGCCCCAGGCGTGCCATTGAGCCATGCTCCAGGCCCAGCATCCTGGAGGACAAAGATGTCAGGCATCTGACCACCGACTCCCGCCCCCAGGGACAAGAGGGAGGACTACACACACACACACACACACACACACACACACACACACACACACACACACATCATCTCAAATCAGGAATGTGTGAAGGACCCAGGAGTCCAACCATCACTCTGCTGCTACTGGCCCCAGGACACCTGTGATAATCCACAGGAAACGTTCTGAGTTTTCTACCTTTAATGCTGCAACGTGACTTTCCTCCTTTTTCCTTTTTTAACAAAACTGAGAGTCAGCTAAATATAACACAAGTTAGGTGGATTCTGAAATTGGTGAGAAAATCGCATCTTCAGAGTTAGAAGGAGCATGGCCTGGTCCGCTCGCCCACTGCTGCCTTGGGGGAGGAGGGACGAGAGAGGCAGGGGAGTGGGAAGAGAGGAGCCCCAGGGAGGCCAGAGGAGGCTTGGGGGCGTCCACAGGCTTTGGCTGTGCTGTATCGGGACCGTCTACCATGTGAAACCCCTCGTGTGGTCAGTCTGGGTATGGGTACCACCCATGGTGAAGGCAGGATCTGGGTACCCTTCCTTAGGGGACTGCCCCTGTGAGATGGCAGGGGCCCCACCTAGCTCTCCGCAGTCCCCTAGGTCCTTACTGTCCAGCTGGGTTCCCGGATACACCAATTCTAGAGCAACCTGATGTCTCGGAATACATTCCCTATGGGCCAGGAAAGTCTGGTCAGATGGCGATGCTCGTCACTGGGAGCGGGAGGAGGAGGGAGAAGAGGTCCCTGAACCAAGAGGGGAAGAACAGGGCTTCCTGACATGTGCGCGCACACACCAAGAGATGCACACAGACACACACGCACGTATAGCCACACACACAGATACACAGATGTACACAGACACATACTGATTTACATATAGAAATACCCACAGACTGAGAGCAGTGGTTCATACCTGTAATCCCAGCACTTTGGGAGGCTGAGGCCAGAGTACTACTTGAGCCCAGGAGTTCAAGAACAGCCTGGGCAATAGGGCAAGACCTTGTCTCTAAAAAAAAAAAGAAAATTAAAAAAAAAATAACCAGGCATGGTGGTACATGCCTGTAGTCCCAGTTACTTGGGAAGCTAAGGGAGAAAGATTGCCTTAGCCTAGGAGGCTGAGGCTCTGGTGAGCCGTGATTGTGCTACTGCACTCCAGCCTGGGTGACAGAGTGAGACCTTGACTCAAAAAAGTAGCAAAATAAAAATTAAAGAGTAAGGAAACACACATACAGACACACACAAGCACATGCACAGACATAGACAAAGTACATAGAGAGACACAAACAGACACACACACTCAGAGCCAGGGAAGGCCCCATCCTGCAAGCCCTGCCTACAGTATCAACCAAGGAGCTGGAGCCTGTGGACACACCCCCTTTCATCGCAGCCTGCCATGTTCTCTGGAAATCAACATCTGCTCCAGCGGCTTCCAGCTCTCCTCGTGAAAGTACCAGCAGTGACAGGGAAGGGCTGTCGTGTCATCTCGCTGTAGGTACAGTCGGTGTGACAGCCTTGTGATCGGGAGAAGAAAGGTAAGCCAAGACAAAAGGGATCATTAAAAGGAGCCACCAGAACCAGCCCTGGATTTAAATGTTTAAATGTTTTAATTTAAAAGAACAATGGCTCCTTGAAATGTCTTCACAACCGCTGCTGACAACCTGTCATTTATTAATCAGTGTTAAGTAACAGCGGCTCAGGGTTTGACACCAAACAGCAGATGAAGTGTGATGATCCCGAAAATAGCAGCCACCTTTCAAAGCTGATTTCTAAATGACTCTGGCATAACAAGGAAGACTCCGGAATATTTACTGTGCCAATTAAAAAGCATTAACCACTCCGTGGCAAACAGGCATGCTGGGGAGTGGTATTTAGACACACAGACTCCCAGGTAAAGCAAGGTGTTTCACACACAGGTGGGGTTATAAAGTGTATTCAAAACAAACAAACAGCATGTCTTCCTAGGGCATTGGTTCTCAACCAGAAGCTGTGTTAGTCTCCAGGAGACATCTGGCAATGTCTGGAGATATTTTGATGGACGGAACTGGGGGTGGCGGGAAAAGAGAGTAGTACCACTAGGGGGTCATCTGGGGGCAAAGGCCAGTATGCTACTAACAATCTCCAATGCACAGGGCAGTGCCCCCACAGAGAGTGAATCAGCCCCCAATGCAAATAGTGCCCAGGCTGCCAAACCTTTCAGGAAAAAGATCAGTACTCAAACGCAAGAAATGCATTCCCACAAATGCCTATTTTTTTAATCAGCAAAAAGAGGGTTAAAGTTCCTCTTAGCCACAGTTTTACTAACAAGCTGCAGCAGCAGTTCACACCCCCCCCCAGCTTCCCTGACTCCAGCAGTTCACACACCCACCCCCCCCCAGCTTCCCTGACTCCTTCCGAAAGTCACCAGTGGCAGACAAGTCTCCAGTGGCAGACGAGTCTCCAGCAAACACAGGTCAATGTCCACCATTCTGTTCTCGATTCCCCGTAACACACACTCTTCTGGGATCACGGCATCCCGGGTGGAATTTCACATACACCCAAAGCGAGGGTGTGAGACATGTGAGTGGGCTGGTTAGAAATGCCACATCTACTTGAAGCAGTGGTGAATTCTGCGATCGTTTTACCGGAGTTCTCAAAATCTGCTCTCTTTTGTAAACCACAAACAAATCTACAGCAGAATGACATGCATATGGGACAGAGATGTCCCACTGATCTGATAATAATGACGTTGGTTTAGAAACATGCTCCAAAGTCCAAGTCATTAGAGGGTCTCTGTGTCAGGCCGTCCACCTTGAGCTAGGCTCTCGGACACACTGGCATTCAGCACCAGTACAGGCAAGTGTTCCCCACATTTGGTTTTAATGAAAAGTGCACTAATATACCCTTAAACACATCTTAACTAAATCTTCGTTTACGTGCTCAATTTAGCAAGGACTGATAGAATCCATCATGTTTAATAGACATGTTTAAAATAGGTATCACAGTTTCTGCAAGCTGGTACTTTATTTGCATCTGGGCGGTCTTCAAGTGTGGATCAGATTCATGCTCGTCATTATCTTTCGAAAGAGTACACTCATACAAAAGCACTGTAATTCGAAACTTGTAATGTCCTCTACCTCACAGGGCTTGAGATTTTCTGAAGCCATGTTTTGACAGTAAAGAAGGACCCAGATCGACCCATCTTGCCAATTACGCATTTTAACCTGACTTATTTTGTTAAGGTTCTGTCTTAGTCTGCCCCAGCTGCTATGAGAAAAGACCCTACACTGGGTAGTTTATAAACACCAGAAACCGGCCAGGCGTGAAGGCTCACATCTATAATTCCAGCACTTTGGGAGGCCAAGGTGAGAGGAATGCTTGAGCCCAGGACTTCGAGACCACCCTGGGCCACATAGCAAAACCTCATCTCCACAAACAAATAAACAAAGAAAAAACCACCGGAAACTTATTGTTCACAGCACTGGGGGTTGGAAAGTTCAAGGTCAAGAGGTCTGTAGAGTTGCTGCCTGTTTTCCCAGATGGTGCTGTCTACATGTCCTTACACGAAGGAAGGGACAAGGCAGCTCTTGGGAGCCTCTTTGATCAGAGCACTAATCCCATTCACAAGGGCAGACCCCTCATGACCTGGCCCCACCTTCTTGGGGTTAGGTTTCAACATATGGATTTTGTAGGGACACAAATTATTGTGTAGGGACACGGGAGGACCCAACAGAAGTGAAATGGCAGAGGGGAAGACAACTCTTCTCCCACCTTGAGTGGTGTAACTGGCACCATGGACAAGTGCTCAGAGCCCGAGACTTGCCCAGCTAACTGCATGGCCCTGGCCCAGGGGCGCCAATAAAGCCTCCCTGAAGTCCAGAGGCCGCTCTGCTGCTCCCTCCTGAAATCCTCAGATCTGAAATCTGGTCCCATTGCGTCTCAATTTTCTAGAGGAATGGGCAGCTCTGGAGGCTGGGAGCTCCCAAGATCCCTGGAAAGCTGCTCACAACACAGGCCTGGAAACCCAAGGAAGACCCTCTAACCCTGAAATGTATAAAGAAACGGATAGTTCTCACCCCAAGACTGAAGCTAAGACAGGAAATGTTTTCGAAGTTGTATCTGAACTCAAACAGAAATGCCCATCTCACACTCAGAGTCTGATCGTTTTGACATCTTTCAAGAGAGAATGTGCCTGCAGATTTGCTGCCCTGGGCTCTTCCCTACAACGACATCCTTCCAGAACTTACCACTTGGGGTTAGCAGCACTTAGCCGCCTAATATGGCTGGCAGGCCTTCTTTCCATACCATCCAGGACTCAGAAAAGCCCCATGACAGCCGGGGGCCAGGACACTCACCAAGGATGCCAACACTGGCACGTGCCCCAAAGAGCTTGCCCGGTGGCAGGTGGAGAGCAAGAGTTCCAACTGCCACTGGATATAGTCTGGATGTTTGTCCCCTTCCAATCTCATGCTGAAATGTGACCTTCGTATCGGAGGTGGGGCCTAGTGAGGGACAACCAAGTCATGGGGGTGGATCCCTCATGAATGACTTGGTGCCCTCCGCATGGTGATGTGCGAATTCTCACTCTATCAGGTCACATGAGAGCCTGGCACTTCCTTCTGTCTCTTGCTTCTTCTCTCTCCATGTGACATGCCCATTCCCTTCCTCTTCTGCCATGATTGGAAGCTTCCTGAGGCCTCACCAGGAGCCTAGAAGCAGCCACTGCCATGTAGAGCCATGAGCCAAATAAACTTCTTCATAAATGACCCAGCCTGGTTATTCTGCTAGAGCAACAAACCCAGATTTACAACTCAGGAGACCCTTGCCACTGAGGAGCATCCACACTCTCAGAAAGGCCCTTGCCATAAATCCATTGAAAACCAGGGTCAAAATTTTATGGTTGATAAGGCAAGTCAAATACCTGCTTAGCCTTTCATATAAAAAAATAAAACTAACATTTATTGAAAATAAATGTGTTTTATTTTACATTTAAAAAAACTTTGGTTATGACTGCAACTCACTATACTGAGTTGCAGTTATAATTGCATTTTTAGAGTAAAAGATGATTCGAGCAGTGACTGTTTCCTTTGTTGGATCTTGCTAACAAAAGTTTCTGGAGGCCCAATGGATGCTCCTTTCACAAACGCCTTTCAGAGTCCTCTTATAAAGAACGACTTCTGCAAAACCCAGTCTAGAATGTTATTAATGTCCTGAAGTTGTTTTCCTTATCTATACTTCTTTTCTGATGGACACACACCACTTCTGGCCAGCCAGCCAGCCTCTCCTGCAGCCAGCGGTGTGAACCCTACCTCCTTTCTTGATGATGGTGACTCCTGTTCCTGCAGGCTCAACAACACTCTCACCTTCCCCATGAAATCTGCGAATTTGCAAGATTTGAACTTTTACTTTGCAATCCATCTGCATCAAAGGTTGTGCTTCTTATAGGGTATTTCCAACATAGGATGATCAGTTGAGATTGTCCCCCAAAGACCTGAGCATATTAAGCAGAGATGAATTTCAGGGGCGAGCAAAGAGTCATGTTAGAAAGGGAATGTGATGTAGGGCAGTCTATACAAGAATGCCTTTCTTTTTCCCGCACAACCAGGATGATACAGAGTTGGGGGGTGAGCACTCCCTCCCCCAGGGCTGTGGGTGGTGGTCTCCAGAGTTGGCACCTTGAATCCCTCTGCACGTGCAGGATTCTGTTCCCATCAGAGGAAGATGCTGATCCTCCCCCTCAAGCCTGGACTGGCCCGTGACTGTCTGACCAAGAGAATGCAGCAAAAGAGGTGTCCTCACACTTCCAAGGCTGGGTCACAGAAGACTTCGCGCTACCGCAGGGGGCTCCTGGGATGCTCCCTTTAGGGATGCCCCCTCTCAGAACCCTGTCTCCATGCCATGAGAGACCTGAACCATGCCTAGTCTATAGTCCCAGCAATGTCTAAGCTGGCGACCAGCAACTACTGGCAGCCACATATGTGCGCCATCTTGGATGCCCAAGCTAGTCATGGCATAGAATGACGCCAGACTTAACTCCATCTGAGTATGGGTGCATGCGAAACCCAAAACTGAACAGGCCAGTTGAGCCTGGGCAACCGGCAGAACCACAGAGATAGTAGGAGACGGCTGTTCAAGCCTCTGGGCTCTAGAAAGGTTTGTTGTGTTGCACTAGACAACTGAAATGCACACTTCAACACCCTTCTTGGACGCTCATTTTAAAAACAGGCCTGCGTCTTTGAATAACACAACTTCAAGCACCAACATTGTTTTGACCATTCTGACAAGAAGTCAAACTATTTTTCAGTTGAGACAAGTCTTTTAAAAGTTAAAAATATATTCCGTCAGAACAGTCAACACAGAAGACACACGCGAGGCAGGGAGGGAAGTGAAGGAGCCTTGGAAAGCTTTACGCAGTGTGCGAGTTGTGTAAATAATCGTGGAATTTCTTTATCTCGATGCTGTTAAGTGAGTTAAATCTTTTCACTAATTTTTACCATTTGCTTAGGGACACTGAAAATGAATTGAGCTTCTTCCCCGAGGTTTCTGGAGATATTGCTGAGTTAATAAGATGGCGGGATTTACTTTTGCTAAAGATCTATTTCTGGAAACTGGTGGATGCTTTCTGTGGGTAGTCGACTTTAACACCCTATCAATACAGGGTGGCACTGTATTGCTAAAGTCTCTTGAGGCACAGAAGATTCTTTTTCATTTATGACGTTTTCAGGGCATTTTACCCCCTTCTCCCTCCTTCCCCTATCCACTCAAATAAAGTTCTGACACTCCCATTCTGCATAAGCAGAGGAAGAGGACATCCACAGTTAAGGACGATGGCCAACCAATTATATCCACGTGCCACTTGGTACTTTTACAAACCCTTGATAAAAGAGAAAAGTCTTGAGGAAAGTACTTCACACATAAAATATTTCTTTTATAACAAGATGTGTCCAATTGATTTATGAGGTACTCTCAAGGAGAACAAAACAGACACTATAAAAGTGAAACTTGCAGAAGGCTTCCTAGCTTCCTGGGAAGAAAAGCACTCAAATTGCACAGGGTATGGATTTTCATAGTGTCTAATGTGGATTCTGCATGGAGGCTGTATTTTCATACTGGCCGGTTTATTTATTTGTATGTTGGTGTAAGCGTAATGAAAAAAAACCAGTACATTTTCTCAAGATGCTTGACTTTGAATTGAAGGCATAATTCAAAGTCATTGGAAAAAGTTGGCTCACACATTAGGGAAATGCAAGGCACATTTTGCTTAGTTTGGGGCACTTGAGTCAGAACTGGAGACAGGACCAGCTAAAGGTGGCAATCTAGAGCCTCGGGCCAAGCCTGGCATGTGCTGTTTGTGAAAATAAAATGTTTTGAGGCTGGGGGCAGTGGTTCACAGCTATAATCTCAGCAATTTGGGAGGGTGAGGCGAGAGGATTGCTTGATGCTAGGAGTTTGAGACCAGCCTGGTAAACACAGCGAGACCCTTTTTCTACAAGAAATTTAAAACCATTAGCCAGGGCTATAGGGTATATCCTGCCTGTAGTCCCAGCTACTTGGGAGCCTGAGGTGGGAAGAGCCCAGGAGGGGGAGGCTACAGTGAGTTATGAGCACAGAGCAAGACCCTGTCTCAAAAACAAGTTTTTTGAATCCAGAGGTTCATTTAAGTTTTGTCTCCAGCTGCTTTCCTGCTACAGTGGTTGCGCTGAGTAGTTGTGATGAATGTCTGACCCACAAAGCTGAGAAATTTACTGGCCCTTATGAAACATGCTTGCCAACTCCTGGACTCACTGAAAAGGACCACTCTCTCACTCTGGAATCATCATGTAACTTCTCTTTTCCAGGGGGAAATCTGGAGGACCCACAGAATTTTCTTGAGTCTTGTGGAGTGTGTCAACAAAATGGAACCATCTATCTTAGGGCAGTCATCACAGGCTCCCCAGAGACTTAATTCCCTTTCAATGGAGGATAATGAACTCAGAGAGAAACCATCAGGTGCAGTGTGAGGAAAAGAAAAACCCTCTCATTTCCTCATTACCTGGACACATGGAGGATCCCGTGTAAAAGCAGGCCCAGCCAGCAGCGCCTCTCCCTGCGAGGGTGGTCCGTACAGCTGAAACTCTGATTACAATTGCTCTTGGGATGAGAGGGCTGGAGCCCAGATCCCTTATTTAGCAATCAGCGCCCGCCACAAGGGCTTGCTGTGCTAGTGAGCAGGAAGCAGGGCGTTCTGGCTGGTCACAGCGTTTTTGCTGTGTCACAGGGAGACGGAGATGGGCTGCTATTTCATCAGTAAAGTGCTATCATTTTAAGCACCATTCCAAAGAAAACAGGGATCTTGCCAGAGGAAAATAACATACAGCATAAAGGGGGGACAAAAGCACATTAAGGCAAATATACAGGTTTCTTCTATGGGCCTAGGATCTTGCTGGAGCTGACATTTCTCTGGTTGAAAAGCAGTTAAGAAAGAGCAAGTCATGAGCCTGGCCAACACAGCAAGACCTCATCTTTACAAAAAAAAAAAATTAATTGGGCATGGTGGTACATACCTGTAGCTCCAGCTACTCAGGAGGCTGAGGTGGGAGGATCACTTGAGCCCAGAAGTTCAAGGCTGTAGTGAGCTATGATGGCACCACTGTATTCCAGCCCAGGTGACAGAGCAAGACCCAGTTACCTTGTCTCCTCCCAAGTCTGCCACAGGCTCTGCTGCCCCCACCCAGACTAGCTGCCTCCTTCTCATATCCCTGCATGGGGTCCTCCTATCCTGCCTTAGTAGGATAGGAATCCAGCAGGACTACCTTCCCAAAGCCAAGGTCACAAGTCTGGGACCTCATCACCAGGACCAACCAAGACAAAGACAGTGTCAAAGGCGACCTGCTTGTGCCCTTTTTGCTCATTACATATACTCATTAAAAACATCAGCATGCCAAAAGACTCCCACCAGCACCTTGCCCGGTTACAATTCACATGGCAACTTTTGGAAGTTATCCCATAGGTTCCTTGATTGCAGAAACGCCCCGCCCCTTTATCAGAAAGCCTGTGAATGCTCCGCCCCCAGCTTAGCATATCATCAAAAGATAGCTACAAGAATAACCTCTCTGTCACGGTGGATGGCTGCTGTTCTTTCTACAGATCAGTCTGGGAGTAGCCTGCTCTCCATCATCTCAATGAACTTGCTTTCATTTCCCAACTGAAACCCCTGCGATGCATGGGGGATGCTCTGCCTGTAGAGGAGTCTTCTTTCTGTTCCTCTTTTCTTTTAATAAACTTGCTTTCCTTCATCTTGTCAGCTTGCTCTTGAATTCCTTCCCGCACGAAGCCAAGAACCCACCCAATTTTGGGGTGCCCTGGCCTGGATTCCTAGGCGCTGTGCTGGGACTGGGAACAGGCTAGGTCACGCCCTTCTGAGCTTGTTGCAGGCTGAGCAGACAAGAGGGCTTTGTCCCTGGTTCCTGGCATGGAGCATTGAAAAAACCATGGAATTTCCTGAGAAATGGGAATGTCTTTGTTATGCTAATTAGGTTAGTCACTGTTGGCCCCTGGGTGGTCTTAGGATGGGGGCTGCTTGCCTGAAAGATCTACCACAGGACCAGAGACTTGGGACTTGAAGCCAGTCTGACCTTGGGTTGAGGGTAGGGGGTTGGAGATTATGTACAATCACATGACCAGTGAGTTTATTAATCAAGTCTATATAGTAAAACACAGTGAGAACCCTGGACACTGAAGCTCAGTGTTGGTAAGGTTGGTAAACAGATGGAATGTATGGGGAAGGAGACACATGCCCACAGTGTCCACGGTGGGTGGGAACCGAAGGTCTGCCCTCCCCCCAGGCCACGCCCTACCTGCTTCCTTTGTAGTAAGGCTGCACTTGTAAGATGTGAGTCAGCCTAGGGAATTATCCATCCTGAGGGGGTAGTGGGAGCTCCAGCATTTGTAAACAGCTTCTCAGAAGCGTGAGTGACCTCAAGACCTCCTGAGACTTGTGGCTTGTGTCTGAGGTGGGGGAAGCCTTTTGGGGGAAATCTGCCCTTCACCTGTGGGGATTGAACTATCCTGATGGAGTCAGAATCTAATTCCAGGATACCCAGCAGGCATCTGGCTAGCTGGGTTGAAATGAAGCCCACACAATCGTGTGTGAAATCACAAGTGAGTGAGATGGTGCTTATGCCAGGAACATGGTGAGCTAAGGATGCAGGTCAAGGCGAGGAAGTCCTGATTCAGCGACCGTGAGCTGGATCCGAAGGATAAGTAGGGTTGGCCAGGGCTATGGCAGATGGCAATAGTACACACACACTCCCCAAAGATCCTAGGTGAGATGAGGAATATCGGTCAGAGTTCTAAGCCAAGGGCCCTGGGAGTGGCCAGCCCTGAGGTTTACTCCTTACCTGTAAAAAGTGTCTGGACCCCCGGTCATTAATTGGGGCACAGGAAGTACAAGAAACCCAGGACTTTTGTTGTAGGCTAGTGGAGGATGCTGGGTGAAGGGTGTTCTCTAAACTGCATGCCTTCACAAGCAGTCAGCAGTGAAGCCAGCCAGCCAGCCAGCTGCTCCTGGACCCCACTCTGTGTAAGTCCCCAGTAAATCTATGCCTAGCCTGCTGTCTCCAGGTCTTCCTTTGGCATATTAGACCCTGTGCCATCACTACTCAATTCAGGGGTATACCCCAACAGTGGGCCAGGAAAGGGCACTCCAGGCAGAAGGAACATCACATGTAAAGGCCCTGTGGTGGGATCAGGAGAAGGCGAGCATGACCAAGGAGGAGAAAGTGAGAGGAAGTGGGGCAGGGCCACATCACGCTGGCCTCAATGGTCATAGAACATGCAAGGTTACTGAAACCTGGCGCGCTTCACAGCACAGGGCCAGAAGAACATGCCCCATATCCAAATGAGGGCTGCTGGTGCTCACCTTACATTAAAACTCATGACTTCTGTGACCAGTTCTTCAGAAGGTACGGGGCTCTGCCAACCCCTCCCGGGGTTCCACCAACCCCAGCATCCCAGCCCACTGCCCAGACCCCTCAAGTGCAGGGGCTGTTGAGAGTTATGAGCCTGTCCTCGGGGGAACCCTCTGAAAGGGAAGTGGCAAATCTATTTGAACAGTTGGGCTCAACACCCAGGCCCTACGCAGCAAGGAAACCATTCATCACCTGTCCACACAGAGGGCTGCCTGGGGCCAGAGAGCAGGTGTGGTGGGCACAGAGGGCTGCCTGGGGCCAGGCAGCAGGTGTAGCCGGGAGGCACTGGAAAGTTGATGCCCTGTGTGAGCTGAACTGCAGGGCGTCACCTGTGTTCACCTGTGGTCTTGGGTGTCTCATCTGACCCTAGGAGGTGAGAGCAGTGCTGACGTCTAGCAGGTGGGAGGACTCTGGAAACTGTGCAAGTTCAGGCATCAACAGTTCCTCCTGCTTCCTTCTCCTGGTCCTCCTGACTCTCTGCCCACCCCACCCCCACCATCATCTTTGACTCTCACTTCCTGCCCTCCACCTCCTCTCTGCTCAGTGCACTGAGTTGGCAGCATCAGCCATGTCTGACCGGACCACACTGGAGAACAGAGCCCAGTAGAGCATCCTGTGACCTGCAGCCCCAGGCACAGTCTCAGAAACAGACCCTCAGGGCTGGGGGCTCACAGGCATGGTCCACACCCTCCTTCCTGTGCCTTCTGGCCACTGTCCCGGGGCAGGGCATACTGCTCCTCAGAGCCTCTGTTTTCTATAAAATGGGCCAGTAACAGTATCCAATTTCTCAGCATTCTAAGGACTCACAGAGACAGCGTGGCGCAGTCAGTCACTGTTACTACAGAACTGACTGTCATGGATCCTGTGGCTTTGCAGGCTCAAAAAAGAAACCACGTTTGCCTACATGATCATCTGGCTTGAGCTGAGTGTGAATTAATTCAACTTCATACCTGGGAGGTGGGGGTTGGGGTGGCATGAAGGCTACAGAATATCCATGTACCAAGAAAAAGAAAACACGGGGGCCCAGCGTGGTGGCTCACACCTGTAATCCCAGCACTTTGAGAGGCCAATGTGGGAGGATCCCTTGAGGTCAGGAGTTTGAGATCAGCCTGCAAAACACAGCGAGACTTTGTCTCTATAAAAATTTTCTTAAAAATCAGTTGGGCATGGTGGCACACTCCTGTAATCCCAACTACTTAGGAGGCTGAGGCGGCAGGGTTACCAGAGCTCAGGAGGTCAAGGCTGCAGTGAGCTGTGATCATGCCACTGCACTCCAGCCTGGGTGACAACATGAGACTCTGTCTCAAAAAAAAAAAAAAAGAAAGAAAAGAAAACAAAAAATGAACTATCACTGTGAAGTCTATAGGAGTGAGCACATTAGCAGAGTTAGGAACAAGATATGTTAAAAAAGAAAGGTGTGAGAGGGAGTTAAAAACAGATACAGGGCACTGTGGGTGCAGGAGGCTGAGGGAATAAGCAGTGACATTGGACAGGGGCTCTGGAAGTCGCCAGCCTGGGGTTCACCAGCTGCAGCCTCGCCTGGGGCCATCTGTCTGGCTGTCACATCCAGAAGATGGTGGTTCTGGTGGCTGCGATGTGACAGCAGAGGAGGCAGGGCTGAGCCCGGGAGTGAAGTGTCTTGGGCGCCACTTAAGCATTTACGAAGTTCCCTAAATGTGCTTAAATGCACGAGAGGCAGGTTCTTAGACCAGGAACGCAGCCACAGAAGTGATCTCCACCACAGCCCCTCGTCCTCAGCACTCCGTAAAGCTTGCACTCACTCCCGGAGGAGAGCTGGCTTACCCAGATGCCTCTAATGCAACTGGATCTGGGGCTCTCCACGCGGCAAACTTGCAATCTATCTCATAAATGCATCGCAATGCTCCACAAATCACCCACGTTCCTCCCTTGAGATGTCTTTAACTCGGGGCTTAGAGTTGCAAATGAATTCTCCTATGGATCTATTATTCCATCAAATAGCGGAGAGAGGGGACTGGCTTGTGCAGTGCCTTCACAGAGCTGGGCTAAATTAGATTATGCAAAATCTAACGAGGACCCTTCAGCTGAATCACAGTGGGTGTGAGCTGCCGGCCAGCCTTAATTGGACCATTATCTAGGCGTGAACGTCACCAGTGGGTTAGTCCTATGAGCTACTGGCTGGTTTGACCTTTGATTCTTGGAGGCGAAAAGTAACCAAAGAATGGTCATGTTGCACCAGTCCCCAGATATTCTAAGGATGGAGACAGATGATGGCAGAAGCCATTAGAGAGTGGCATGTTCTAGAGTGGGGGTCCCCAGCCCTCAGGCCATGTGCGGATGGTAGCTATCCATGGCCTGTTAGTAACTGGGATGCACAGCACGAGGTGAGCAGCTGGCATGTCAGATCAGCGGCAGCATTCGAGTCTCACAGAGCGCAAACCCTATTGTGAACTGTGCCTGTGAGGAATCTAGGATGTGTTCTCCTTATGAGAATCTAATGCCCGGTCTGTGGAAAAATGGTCTTCCACGAAACCAGTCCCCAATGCCAAAAGGTTGGGAAACGCCACTCTAGATGCTAAACATCTAGACACTGAAACGTCTTCATAGGAGATCATACCAGACACACGTCACAGGATGATGGCTGGGACCCAGGAGGCCCACTGGGGGAAATGCAACTTAGGCAAGCAGATGATCTATGTATGCAAGCTGATTTAGATTTAAATCCACAAGAATTTGCAGCTCACCTACAAAGTGCCTTATTTTATTTAATCTTCTCAAGAATAGACAACTCTTTTCACATGCATTAAGGTCAAGGAATTGACATCCTAAGGCAGGGATATAGGCCCGACAGGGACACCATGGAATCCCACCCAATCCTCTGGTAACTCTAGGGAGGGAGAGCTCTCCAAGGCAGACTGATCATTCTTTCCCCCCCACCCTCTCTCGCCCAGTCACCCGGTTCTCACCCTCCCCCTGCCACAACAGTGAATACAGACTACACCAAGTCCTTGCATGCTGCATTTCAGAGTCAACTTCAGTGATTTTCAAGAGTGACTTTGACAATCCCAATCAAAACTCCAGCAGTTTGCTTTTTGTTTTTAACTTGACAAGCTGACTCTAAAATTTCTATGAAAATGCAAATGGCCTAGAAGAGCCAAAGCAATTGTGAAAAGAATAAAGTTGGATGACTCACACTACAGATTTTACGATTTACTTTAAAAGCACAGGAGTCAAGACAGGGTGGCCTCAGCAGAAGGATGGCAGCAGGTCAGGAGGCAGAGCCACACACGGAATGTCCACGGACAGGTGACAAAACAACCAAGGGAACTGACTAGGGAAAGGAGAGTCTTTTCAACAAATGGTGCATGCACAATCAGATACCCAGGTGGAAAAAATAAAAAAACAAAAGAACATTTACTCTTTGCTCACATAAAACTTAACTTAAAACAGATAATAAAGCTAAACAGAGAAGCTACAACTATGAAACATGTAGAAGAAAACACAGGAGAAAACGGGCTGTGATCCGGGGTAGGGAAAGACTTCTTAGATGGAATATAAGTGTGAGTTATGAAAGGAAAAGTGGATGAATGAGATTCTATCAAGGCTAGAACTTTTGCTCTTTGAAGACAGTCCCAAGAATCAAGGCAGACTACAGAAAGGCAAGAATGATATATGCTTCCAATATACTGTATATATCTGGCAAAAATTATATCCAGGATAAATAAAACATTTACAACTCAGTAAGAAGAAGGCATGCAATACAGATGGAAAAAAGGTGAATAGAAAGATGGAAATAGACACTTCATAATAGAAGATGAAGAAATGGTCAATGAAAACAAGAGAAGATGCCTGGCATCATTTGTCTCCAGGGAAATAAAAATAACATCACAATGATATTTCACCACACCCACACTAGAATGGTCACTGTTAGAAGGACTGACTTCCCATGTATGGGGCAGGATGGAGAGGAACTGGAGTTCTCACACACCTCTGGTGAGAAGATAAAACAGGTCAACCACCTTGGGAAACTGCTGGGTGATTTCTTAAAAAGTTAAATATTTCCCTCCAACAGAACCCAGCCTGGGTGTTCATTCCTGCCAGGTGAAGCCATCAAGGACTTACATGTGGATGCTGATAGCAGTTTTATTCACAGTAGCAAAAACACAGAAATGACCTGAAATGCCCATCAGAAGATGAACAGCTAAACAAAGTGTGTGTACCCGTACCATGGAAATACTGCTCAACAGAAGGTAACACGTACATAGTGACATGTCAGATCTCAAATCATTAAGCCTGGTGAACAAAGACAGACTCCAAAGAATGTATTCTCCATGATTCATTTACACAGAACCACAGAAGATGCCAGCTAGTCTGCAGTGACAGTAAGCTGACAGGTAAGAAGGTCCTGAAGACAAGGGAGTAGAAGAG
The DNA here is from genome assembly GCA_027257055.1 of Cephalopachus bancanus. Classification (NCBI taxonomy): domain Eukaryota; kingdom Metazoa; phylum Chordata; class Mammalia; order Primates; family Tarsiidae; genus Cephalopachus; species Cephalopachus bancanus. The sequence continues at coordinate 5,232,778 of JAPVLO010000007.1, forward strand.
AGATAGCCCAGAGCCAAAGTGAATTTTTGAGAGAAACCAAGATGCCCTGTATCTCCATGATGGCAGTGGTTTCCTGAGAGTATTCATCTGTTAAAATTAACGGGTATGCTCATAACCTTGATTTTTTTTTTTTTTAAGGACTGATTTTGGCCAAGCAAGATTTTCTCCCACAGTGGAACATCAAAAGGCAACATTTGTCAAACATCACTTTCTGTGTCGTATTTTTAAGATTTGAAATTGTTGGGGGGAGATGGGATTGAACTGTTTGTTTTTTTAGAAAAGAAACTATTACAAAGACCTGTGAAGTTCAAGTTCACCTGAGCCTCTGCTGAGGCTTCGTTTGGAGCGGGGATGCTGTGGACGGGTCTGCCATGGCTTTGATAGATGGAGCCAGCACGGAGTGCCCGAGCGGGAAAACACAGCCCAGGGCAGTCCCCATCAAGGCTGTTGGCAGCCCCATGGCCCTCAGGAAGGACTCATCCAGGGCACTCTGGGGAGGGGAGATTCTTATCCATTCCTGTCCATGACACCCTGTGCCACAGGAAACATAAGACCCAAATGGGGGTCACAGGCACAAATGATCACACCAGCGTCTTTCTCTGTTTCTTGGCTGGCAGGAAATAAAGAAGGCACTTTTAGCTAAACGAGGACCGAAGTGTCTGGGAGGAGTGTTATAAATCATATGCAGGCCACCAAATAAAATTCAATTTTCGGGTAATGTGAAGGTGTAAGGCTTATGGAGCAGCTGTTTTGCATATCACACGAGGCAGCAGGTAATGAGGAGGGAGGCAGGGCTCGCCGGAGATCTGTTGCCGGCAAGGCTGGGATTGTTCTGTGCCGTCCCCTCCTCTAATCGCGCCACTGCAGTGTTGATTCAGAACACGGCGGCCCATGAAGAATGTCACCGTGCTGTCGATGGCGCGGATCTGCTGGCAATTCCAGCAGCGGCGCCTGCACACAGAGGGCGATAAGGCACTATATCCTGCCACGCTCAGCAGGTTTCCCATTTCCTCCTGCAATTACACATCAAACTGTTTTAGCTTCACACGCTCTGGCACTATAAATGGCCTCGAGGCAGAAGGCCGCCCGGCACACTGATGAGCCCGGCGCGTCAAAGCTGAGTGAGCACTCAGGTTCTGGGGAGGCTGCTGAGAAAACATATCACCCCCCTCCCTCCGCAAGCCCACACCCACTCTGTAGAGCCCCCAAGACACGCCCTAGAAATCTTTCTCCCAGTATCTCTGCATAGTCCAATTAACAGAGGGTTTAGGGAAATGCGAGAAATGGTCATTGCAAGACAGATGGCACCAAGAGCATTAGGGGGGCTTTATGTCCTGGCCTCTCCAGTGGGGCCCAGACAAGTAGAGCCACTGGTAAGCTGTATGCTCACAATCTCGGGGTGGGCCCAGGAGTCTGTTTTTAAGGCCATCTCTGGGTAGGAAGCATGGCTCGAAGTCATGCTCCACACATAAGTACACCTGGGCTTCTGGTGCTTTTATCTATCTGCAGACCCAGGCGACGGACTACAGAGGGAGGCTACAGATATAGTACTTTTTGGAAACCCCATCTACTCACCGACCCACTCATCCACCCATTCACTCACTCAGCCACACACCTATCATCCAAATTATCCATTCATCTATCCATCTATCTATCCATCCATCCACCCACCCACCTACCCACCTATCCATCCATTCATTCACCCACCTACTCATCCATCCATCTACTAGTCCATTCATCTACTCATTCATCTACTAATCCACCCATCTACTCATCCATCCATCCATCCATCCACCTACCTACTCACTCATCCATATGCCCACCAATCTACCTATCCATCTACCCACTTGTTCATCTATGCACTCACCCATCAACCCATCCATTCATCTATCAACCCATTCATCCATCCACCCAGGTACTCACCTATTCATCTATCCACACAGCCATTCACCCATCTACCCATCCATCTATCCATCCATCCATCCATCCATCCATCCATCCATCCATCCATCCATCCATTCATTCACTTACTCACCTATCTGCCCACCAATCTACTTATTCATCTACCCATCCTTTTACCCACCCACTCATCCATCCACCCATCTACTCACTCAACCACACATCTACGCTCCAAATTATCCATTCATCCATCCATCCATCCAACCATCCATCCATCCAACCATCCATCCATCCATCCATCCATCCATCTATCCATCCAACAAATACTGGGCACCAATTTGCTGCCTGTCACTGGAGAAAGCAATGAGAAATCTTGCTGGGTGTTATGCTCTCTATAGTATCTGGCTCACAGTTCACTGGAAATGAAATAGTGCTCTTACCACTAGGGTAGGTGAGGGAGTCTGACTGCCAAGGCACCTGTGGGCTCTGAAGCCTGACTGCTGGGCTCTGGATGCTGCTGTGTGACTCTGGGTCCACTAAATAAGCCCTCTGAATCTCAAATGTGTAAAATGGATATATGACGATCCTCACCCCAAACGTTCTTTCTTTGTAAAGAGAAAATGAATTAATTCTTAGTGAGCACTTGGAACAGTATCTGGGAAAAGTGAGCAATCAAATATAAGTTGCCTTCATTACCAGTACTTTATCACCATCTCTATAAACAAGAGACCTACAGTCTGGAAAGTGCAAACGAATGCAGCATAATGAGGCAGCTTCTCTATAGAGAAGGGCAGAAGAAGACATACACTGGGAACGTGGAAGGATCTGTCTATACACAGCTGCTCTTGGAATGTAGAAAGGTAGCTGTCTGTCTATCTATCTATCACTATCATCTCTGTCATCTATCTGTCATCTACCTAGCTAGCTCTATCATTTATCACTATCATCTATCTAGCTATCCATATCCACCTACCTATCATCTACCTATTATCCATTCATCATCTATCTATCTATCATCTATCTATCCATCTACTTACCATCCATTTCATTAAAATTTATATGAAAGTATACATGTGGTAAAATGCACAAATCGTTAAGTGCATGGATCGATGGGTTTTCAAGGTGAACACACACACCATGTTACCAGCACCCAGATCAAGACAAGAATGTCACCAGGATCACAGAAGACCCCTCTTCCCCATTCAGTACCTTCTACTCTGCCTTCTGCCACCGATATGCCTGGGAGCTACCCTTGTTGGAAAGCGCAGCACTTTGTTCTTACCGAGTGCTGTATCATGTTCCACGGTCTGAGGAGTCCACGATTTTCTTCCCCTGTTCTATTATTCCTACAGGTAATGAACGTTTGGATGGTTTGAGTTTAGCAACATAACAAATGATGTTACCATGAACACCCTTGTGTTTGTCCTTTGGTGCACATGATCCATCTCAAGTGGAATTTCTGGGCATGGGACATGCATGTACTCAGCTTTAGAAGCAGCATTTTCCCAAAGGCTAGACTTAGTTCCACCCCCCCACCCGCTCCGCAAGGTGCTAGGATTCCAGGCACTACACATCTCTGCCAACACTTGGTGATGTCTGACATTCCCGTTAGATGGACTTTGAGATCGCAGAACCAGGAGGTTTCCCAATGTAAGCCCACTTTTCAGCAGCTGCTTTCTGCTGGGAGTCTCTGGGTCACTTAGAAAGTACATCCTGGGAGGTAGCAGAGGTCAGGGAAACGCCATGCATAGTAACCAGGTACTTCTCTGTTGCTCCGTCTCCTCCAGGGCCTTGGCTTCTCTAGCTGCTTTGGCTGTTTACCGATGCTTTCAAAGTCTTTCTCTCTCTTTCCTCCCTCCCTCCCTCCCTCTGTTCTTCCTTCCTCCCGCCCTCCATCCTCCCTCACTCCTTCCTTCCTCTTTCCTTTTACTTTTTTTCTTTTTTCTTTTGAGTTGGAGTCTCACTCTGTCGCCCAGACTGGAGTGCAGTGGCCGCTCCCGGCCACCACAGCCTCGACCTGCTGGGCTCCGGTGATCCTTCAGCCTCAGCCTTCCAAGTAGCTGGAATTACAGGCGTGCGCTACCACGCCCAGCTAATTTTTTGATTTATTGTAGAGATGAGGTCTCGCCAAGTTGCCCAGGTGGGTCTCGAACCCGCGGGTTCAGGCAATCCACTCACCTTGGCCTCCCAAAGCGCGGATTACAGGCTGAGCCACCGAGCCCGGCCCTCTTTCCTTTTTCTTCCTCCCTCCCTCCCTCTTTTTTTCTCTCCCTCTGTTCTTCCTTCCTCCTTCCTTCTTCCTTCTCTCTCCCTCCTTCCTGCCTTCTTTCTTTCTCCCTCCCTCCCTCTTTCTCTCCCTCCCCCTTTCCTCCCTCTTTTCGTCCCCTCCATCTTTCCTTTTCCCTTTCTCCCTCCCTCCCTTCTTGCCTACCTAACATAGCCTCTGATTTTCAGAGACTTGCCTCATACCAGCCACTCTAAGGATGATAACTGGAGGTCTGTGGACCTGTGTGGGCTGCCTGCCTGCAGCGGGGTGGGTGGGGAGAGGGGCTGCCAGTACAGAGACAGTCACGACTGGTAGGCATTTGTCTGCCATGAAGCTGGGGGTCTGGAGCTGGTAGACAGAAGCCAGAGTATAGGCTGCAAACCCTAGAGGCTCCCAGTGGGTGGCCTGCTCAGGAGACTGTAAGAAGGAGCAGCTTGGTCATGTGGAGAATGTGGGGGAGGGAGAAAGAGGGGAGGCCAGGCCGTGGATGGGTTGGAGCCGCCAGGTGCTCAGAAAAAAACCTCTCTGGGAAACAGTTTTGATGGATGCAAGATGGCATGTAAACCTGGACTCAGAGAAGACGATGTGCTCATTTTGCGCAAAAGTCCCTAAAACCCCTTCTGAAAAGTGTGCTGATGCCTCTGGCCTTTGGGTCTGTTGGTGCTGGGAGAGAGACACGGTGTCCCTTCTGGCCCACAGAGTCCCAGTTGGGGAGGCTGTGCTACATGGACAGCGCTCAGCAGGGCAGGGTCAGTGCCCAGCAGTGAGCAGGGCAGGGGTCCTGTGACAACACAGAGGGGCATAGAGCCAGGAGGAGGGGCTCACCAGACTCGGAAGACGCAGCAGCAATTGTGCCACAGGACTTGAGCTCGCTGTTAGTTGCTTGTTTGAAAGATGCCAGCCAGCACGTCCTTACGTCTCTGTGTTTTCTCCTCCCTAATTAGACCCGGAGCTGCAGCTGGACCCACAGGGCTCACTTCCACCATAGATGAGTGACATGAACATTGCCGAGAAACTCACCACCCACCAAGAACACAGCACCCAGTCACAAAAGAGTACTAACAGCCCAGGACAACCCAGCTGCCTTTCCATGAAAGCCCACAAGCAAGACTTTCATCTAGAAACCCTCTGCACCCGGACACATCTCTGCATGTACGCCATACTTCTGGGACATCTGGAATAAAGGCTTTTACACACTGCATCTGCCTCAATCCTTTGCAGAAAGCTGTCTGGCCAAAGTCCACCTTCCAGCTTCTCTGGTGTCAACAGTTAGGGTCCTCTTTGATAAGAGGCTATGCTGCTGCAATCTCGGAAAGTTGGGAGTGGCCAAGACTGCCCTGCCCAATCGCATTCCACTGAGAATTTCCCTGACAGTCCCAACTGGGGTCTAGAAGTCACTCACAGCTAAAGCAGAAATGCAGGTGGCAAGGAAGAAATTCGTCAACAACCAGATCAACTCTTTGCAGCTGCTAAAACTCGGAACTGAGAAGAGTGTCAAGAATCCATCATCTTGCACACTGGACGTCAGACTCCATGCCACCCACGGGTCCATCCCCATGACATAAGTGTCCTTACTCTTGACATAATCAAGTCACCCGATACAGCGCTGATGAGTTAGAGAAAGCATTTACAGGCAAAAGCACTGTTCAGCCTACATACCTACATCTTCCTGTGCGTCTTGTCTTTAATATATCAAGCCTGAGTGCTTTTCCAAGGAAAACTTCCACCAGCTAGATTAAAACACCTGGCTGTGTCAAGAAGTGAAATTATTCCTTTAACTCTTGGATTTTAAAAAAACACACACCAAACAACTGGAAGCCTCCATTTAATATGGCACACATTCCTCTGTCCTTGTCTACATTGTTATTCCTTTTTCACAAAATTAATACTTCTCCTGCAGTCTTTCAGCATCAAAAGTTGGTGAGGGGCAAAGCCTCCCTGTGATCTCACTCCTGGTGGGTACAGTTGACCCTTTACCGTGTGCAGTCTGCCCTGACTCATGAAACCAAGTCTGTGAACACGCTTCTGTTAACATTGTCCTAGGCCATCATGCCACCTGCAACTGGCCATCCTGTCATGAGTCAGGCCAAGGAGAACAGTTTGCCCCTGCTTGGTCCGTTTCTTGTGGTTTCTGAGGCCCTGTTTTCAGTGGGCACTGCCTTGCCGGCAGGATTGGACTCTCAGCCTCATGTGTGGGGGCCACCAGGAGGGACATAGGCAGGGAAATGCCCACAGCACAGGGATGGTGGGCCCATGTCAGGATGCATCTGGGCACAGCCACATCCACACAAAACCACCACATCTAAAGAGCCAGAGGCAGGGAGAAGGTTTGAGAGGAGACAGCTCAAAGCTGAAATTCAGAGGGTGGTGAAATGGTGCTGCCCAGAATGGGAAGAAGAAAGGGAGAGTGAGGAACAGAGACAGCTCTGGCCTAGCAGTGACCCTTACAGAGATCAGGGGGGTGGGGGATACAGCAAAAGTCTGTGTGAGGACCAGAGACAGGCCTGCAGTGGGGGGTCTGAAGGGCGTGTATGTGTGTGTGTATAAATATGTGTGTGCACGTGCATGCATCCATGTTCAGTTGTGTGTGCCTGCATGTGCACATAAGCATGTGCACAGCCTGCCTACATGTGTGTATGAATATCTGTGCTGAGTGTGCATGTGTATGCATGTGCATAGCCAGCGTCTGTGTGTGTACGAATACGTGTGCTGTGTGTGCATATGTACATATTCATGTTCATTTGCATATACATGAGCATGTGCACAGCCTGCGTGTGTGTGTGTGTGTGTGTGTGTGTGTGTGTATGTGCAGGGAGGGAGGAGGCTAAGGGCTGAGGATGCAGGCAGTGGCCAGCTGAGGAAAGGTTTAGAAGCTGCTGGAGAAGCCTGGCCTGCTGTGTGGTGGCACCGTCTGTTCCTGACTGTTTGCTTGGATACGGATTCGGAGAGAGGCCAGATGCTCTCGCTAGGACCCAGAGAAGCGTCTTAGTGATGCTGATATCAAAGGATTTAAGTGTATACATCTCAAAAAGAAAAAAAAAATGATAAATGAACCTGCCAAGTAGAAGGGATGCAACACAGTCATGAGCGGAGAAAAGTCCCACGCCACCCTCACAAGCACAATTTCTCAAAACAGCATTCAGAAGTTAATGCAATGCTAAGTTCATTTGAGTGCATTTGCAATATTAACCACGCCAGCGTCAAAGGACTCCAGGCTGGGGCTCTGTCGCATTGGGTCTCTGTTCTGGACTCTGGGGTAGCTTTGCAACATGTCTGTTTGGCTAAAAGGAAAGAAATCCTTGCCCATGAAGGGCCTGGTCAGGGCCAGCAACAAGGGGGCGTGACTGGGATTCAGAAGGGGCCCAAGGCAGCAGTCCCTGCATCCCTGGGGTGGGTGTGCCCAGAAGCACTGCAGGGGCTGGGGCCACTCACCTGTGTCTCACCTGCACCCAATCCCAGCACCTGATCTTCTGCCAGCCACCCTTGCAGCCTGCCCACATGTGTGCAGGGCAGATGCCAGGTCCGCTTTGTCCTCATGGGCTGGGGGTTCTCTAGTGCCCCAGTGTATCCAGCTCCTCCCCAGTGGCCCACCCTGCCCCTGGGTGTCCACCCACTACAGAGCTTCAGCCTGTCATTTCCTCATCACATCCATTCCGTGTCCTGTTTGGAATTCTTCTCTGACCTTCTCTCTGGATCGTCCCTCCCCAGCTTCTCCCACACAGTGGAAGGTCTAATCCCTATAAGAAATCCCTGGCTGTAGGGGCTCTGCTTCCCTGAGGGAACCTTCACTGACACCGGCTCACTCTACAGATCAGGATCCAGGCTTCCCAGCAACATGCGGGACTACAGGGCTGGTCAGCACACAGGGGAGGTAGAGGATTAACATGGCAGATATGCCATGTACCCCATGTGCTGCGCACAGCAGGCCAGACATGGCTGCCAAGAACAGGAACTCTTGTGGCCAGTGAGACCCTTATGCAACTGAGGCGTTCAGCAATTGCGTCCCATTCTAATTCAGAATTCAGAGCCTAGGCTGGGCACAGCGACTCATGCCTGTGATCCCAGCACTTTGGGAGGCCAAGGTGGGAGGATTGCTTCGAGTCCAGAAGTTTGAGACCAGCCTGGGCAACACAGTGAGACCTCGACTCTACAAAAAAAAAAAAAAAAAAAAAAAAAATTAGGTGTGGTAGTGGTGCCTATAGTCCCAGCTATTTGGGAGGCTGAGGCAGAAGGACCACCTGAGCCCAGGAGATCAAGGCTGTGGTGAGCTGGGATGGTGCACTGCACTCTAGCCTGGGTGGCAGAGTGAGACTCTGACTCAAAAAAAAAAAAAAAAAAAATTCAGAGTCTGACCTGGATGTCTCTCCAAACTCTGAGCTCTTGGGCCCCATCAAGAGAAGAGACTTCTGGGTGTGCATTCTTAACACAAAGCCATGCCCATAAAGGGCCTGGTCAGGGCCATTTACAAATGTTCTGCTGCCACTGGTTAATATTTTGAGGCCCGGCAGACACAGGCTTGTCTTTGATAGAAATGCAACCTTGTTTGTAGGTGGACATTAAAATAGCCGTCTTGATCAGTGGTCCCCAGTATTTTTGGCATCAGGGACTGGTTTCTTGGAAGACAATTTTTCCATAGATGGGGGTTGGAGGGATCATCAGGCATTAGTCTCATAAGGAGTGTGCAAACTAGATCCCTTGTATGTGCAGTTCATAATAGGTTCGTGTCCAGGTTCACAGCTACTCTCGGGTAGTGCCAGAGCCTCCTCCCACAATGGAACAGAAAGACCCTGCTCCTCTCTCCATTCCTGGGACCCCAGAAGCACTACACCCACTGCCAGCTAAGTTAGAATCCAGTGGAAACAGGCAGGCTTTGCAAACAGTGCAGGTACAGACGCCTGCTGTGCGCTGGGTGCCCACATGGTGACCACAGAATAGAATAACACCTTGTCTGTATAGCTTCAGTTCTGACAGGAGCCATGGGGAAGCAGACATATGAGAACACACTACAGCGGGATGGCCAGGCACAAGGTGTTGGGAAGGCCTCTCCAGGGTGGAAGGTTTAAGCTGAGGCCTGAAGAGGAGTGGGATCAGCCAGACACAGTGAAGGGCATGCTCGCTCAGCAGAGGGGACAGCACAGGCCACACCTGTGGGTGGGATGGCCTTGGTTTGGGGGAACAGAGAGAGGATGGGGATAGGGTGGCTGGGAGGCAGACAGAGTCGAGAACCTTGTGGTTAAAACTGTGTCTGTGTCCCCGACCTCTATGCACCAGCTGGGTGGTGAGCTGCCCGGGAGATGGTTGAAATCTCCCTTCATCCTAACACATCCTTACACCTTCCAAGGACCCACATCTTCCCAACTCTGTTGTGTCTCTGAGGCCCTGCTAACTCATCTAAGCTGTATGGATTATTGGCTACAGAGGTTCTCAACGAGCCGTGATGGAGAGGGGTCTGTGTGTCAGGCCCAGTGGAAGCTGATGAATGAGGACAGGAGCCCGCTCAGAACATGCTGCCAGGTCCAGAGGTGGCCTCCACTATCAGCTGGGGACGCCATCAGGAACGAGTCCAGATCTACCGCCACTATCCCAGTGGCACCTAGTGCCTTGACCCACGATGGCCTGGGAGAGTCCTACGCCTCCCCTTGCTCCTAGAATCATGGGGTCCCTGCTGTGGCAGTAGGTGGTCTTGAGCTCATGGCATTTCCACAGTGAGTCCCCCACCTATTGGTCCACGGACAAAGGCTCATCCCCGTCGAGGGTTGACGGTGGTCGCCAAAGGCCTGTTCACTAGAATCTGTGAGTGGGATCTTATCTGAAAAAGGAGTCTTTGCAAATGTGGTTGAGGATCCAGGTTGAGGTCACCCTGAATCAGGGCAGGTGGCAAGAGAAGAGACACCCGCATAGAGGAGGAAGGTGGTCTGGAGGTGCACACTGGTGTGATGTAGCTACACACCGAGGAAGGCCAGGGGTGCGAGCAGTCATCAGAGACTGGGAGGGACGTCCGGGACAGAATCTCCCTCGGAGTCCTGTCTATACCTCAATCTCAGACATCAGAATTCCAGGACTGTGAAAGACGAAATCTGTTTTAAGCTGCCCAGTTTTGGAGACCTTGTTAAATCAGCCCTTCGTTATTTCCCATAGCTGTGACATAAGCGCCATGATTAGCCCATTTTATAGATGGGAAATCAGAGGTTCAGGGAGGAAAGATGGTTCATCCAGTGACCTCAGTAAATGTGTGATGGTCAGTTCAGTACCCACACCACTCATGTTAGTTGGCTTCTGAGTCTCCTCAGATCAAAGGGACAGCAGGAGGCCAGCAGCCACCTCTGCTTTCTTGGTTGGCATTTGCTGCTTCACAGACGCGAATGAAGCCTTCAGCTATGACCTGTGGGAAGAACAGGTCACACAGGGCTTCCCCTTTCCATGCTGTGACTACACCCCACCAGACAGGCACATCCTCAGAACACCTGGAGGGTATGGGCATCTGCCTGTGGAGACATCCCTCCTCCTGGTACGGCCCATGGGACCAAGGCTGCATGCTCAGGGTGCACGACACACAGCAGGCTGGGAATGGGGACTTCCCAAGACTTCACCTGGCCCCGGGGACCTTGTCCAGTCAAAGCACGTGCACCCCTTCCCGCTGCACGGGAAGCTGACATTCAGGAGGGAAGCGACTCCTTCCAAACCTTGGTGCTAATTTACAGCCCAACTGGGCTGCATGCACCAGCCGGAAGCAGGGCTGGGATGTGTTGAAAGGAGTTGATAATAATCAACTCGGGAAATGTTCTGATGGCCTGATGCCCACACCTAATGGCACCCGCTCATACGCGGTATTTATAGAGGAAACAGCTGGCGCTCAGGCCCCACAGCCCACAGCTGGCTCGAGGTAGAAGAGGTGACCTCAGCAGGTTTGCTGGTAGTAGGAGGAAGGAGAGGAGAGAGGAGAGGGGAAAGGGAGAGGAGATGGGAGAGGGAGAGAGAGGAGGGGAGGGAGAGATACAAAAGGAGGAGGAGGAAGAGACAGAGAAAGAGGGAGGAGAGCGAGGAGAGGGAGGGAGGAGTGAGAGAGAAGTCATTGAGAAGGGAGAGAGAAGGAGGAAGGAGACAGAGAGGAAGGAAGGAGAGACAGGGAGGAGGGAGAGAGAGAGAAAGAGACAGGGAGGAGGGAAAGAGAAGGAGACAGAGGGAGGCAGGAGAAAGAAAGAAGAGAGAGAGAGAGAGAGAGAGAGAGAGAGAGAGAGAGAGAGAGAGAGAGAGAGGAGGGAGAAAGAGAAAGAGAGAGAGGAAGGAGCACACAGGGTGCCAGTGCTGCATTCTGAATGGTGTTTCCAAACATTCTGCAGCTCAGCCTCTCCTAGGGTCCAAAGTCATTTCAAACCAGCAATTGGAAGAGCCCCAGATACACAGCCTTCGTGTCTGAGTGCAGACATCCGACTTTCCCCAAGGGCAGCAAGGAGGAAAACGGTCAGAAGGCTTCACCCCCTCAAAAGACACCCTTTATTAGAATAGATAGACCTGCAGGCCCTAACGTCACACTTGGTCAGCTGTGTCCTCTCATCCCTCGCTAGAGCTGTAGAGAGTTCCAGAACCACCCACAGCCATGCTGTCTGTAGAGCCACAGGCCAAGCCCATGCTGAGAACCTTCCCGCAATGGCTGGTCTGAGTTGAGACAGGCTATGTGTGTGAAATGCACAATAAATTCCAAAGGCTTCCTCCGAAATAAAAATTTTCAAAAGCCTGTAAACATCTAATTCATACTCTGAGTAGTTTTCACACACTGAAATGACTGAGGTAAATAAGCTCTTTTAAGAAACTAACTTCATACCACTCCATACCATTAGGATGGCTACTACTAAAAACAAAACCAGAAAATGGCAACTGTTGACATGGACTGGACCCCTGAATGTAAGATGGTGCAGCTGCTGTGGGCAACAGTGTGGCTTTTCCTCAAAAAGTCAAACAGAATTGCCAGGTGACACACTTCTGGGTATACATCTAGGAGATTTGGAAGCAGGGTACTTGTACACTCAAGCAAAATGTGGTCCATCCATACAGTGGAATATCATGCAGCCTTTAAAAGGAAAGACGTTCTGACGTGTACTGCAATGTGGATAAAACTTAGGGACATCATGCTAGGTAAAATAAGCCAGTCATAAAAGAACATATACTGTATGATTTCACCCACATGAGGTACCTGGAGTCAAGACACTCAGCGAGACAGAGAGTGGAATGGTGGGTGCCGGGGCTGACGGGAGAGGAATAGGAGTGGGTGTTTAATGTGGACAGAGTTTAAGTTTTACAGGATGAAAACATTCTGGAGATGGATGGTGGCCTGGTTTCACAACACTGTGAGTGTATGCAATGCCACTAAACTGTACACTTAAAAAATGGCTAAAATGGCAAATCTTGTTACTTATATTCACCATGATAAAAATCAATTTCAACTGTTTCTCTTTGCCTTTTTCAACACGGTCACTGAGATGTGTAAACCCCTCTGAGCTCCATGCCTTTTGCGCCAGGTCACCTCTGTGCTCCACCCTGGAACTCCAGACTCAGCAGGTCTGGGCTGGGGCAGAGAACAGGAGTCTCCAACATTTCCCAAAGTGATGCTGAGGACACTGGTCTGGGCACGCTGCTTTGCGAATCACTCCTACAAGGAGCTTGGACACCATCCACTGCTAAGCTGGGAGTCTGACCAGGGAGGCCCAACGGTTCTGAAACTTTCCGTTAGCAGAAAAGCCCGGCCTCTCTCTTGGTGGTTGAGCTGGTCGGAACACTGCGGGACACAGGACGCCATCCACTTGCCTGACCCTGGGCCCAGGGGGATGCATGTCCACACTGCCCAGGGTGCCTCCTCCCTCCCACTTGCTCATTGGAGGGCTGGTCTAGACTAGCTGTTAACCATACTGCAGGAGAAGGCACGCTGGCCTCCCAAGGGATGCGGCTCTTGGCTGTTATAAAGACTTGTGACAATGTCCTCGCCCATCTAGAGAGTCACCCCAGCATACCCGATTGGGTCCGGATTCTGAGAGATGACATCAACATCTACCCTAAGGACAGGCCAGGCCCTCCACCAGCAAGCCCCTATCAGCAGAGCAACTCCCCTGCACCACTGCAGCCACCTCCTGCTGCCCTTGCAACAGTGACTGGCATCATTAATGCTGCCGCTCAGAGAACAGTTGAAGTGGCTGTGCTGGAGCTGGTACCAGCCTGACTGGAAAGGGGCCTGAGGCCAGCTGGCCTCAGAACTGCCACCACGCCAGGGCCTCCCCAACTCCCACCCCTTCCAAGATGCCTCACACCACAGGGGGAGCAGCAAGGGACACAGTAGCCCAAATACAGGGGAAATCATTTGTTTAGCTTCTCTACCTGTGACTACCCACCACCTATGGTGTTGGGGCTGAGCCAGGCATGTGCCCCCTCCAGGGCACGGGTCACCCCTGCTGAGTGACCTACATTACTTGGGCATATCAGACAGGCTGACACAGAGTGCTAGGAGCTAAACTGTGTCACCCAAAGTGTATACATTGAAGGCCTAAGCCCAGGACCACAGGCTGTGATCGTGTTTGGAGACAGGACCTTTAAGGGTTGACTAAGTTGATATGAGGCCATCGGAGTCCTAGTGCAACAGGAATGGGGTCCTTCATGGGCAGGAACATTTGGGCACAGATGCTCACAGAGGAGGGCCCTGTGAGGCCATGGAGGAGATGGCGTCTGCAAGTCACGGATTTGGGAGAAACCAGCCCTGCTGACAGCAGAGGGTGAAAAATGACCCCCAGCCTCCAGGATGGTGAAAAATGAATGTTTGCTGTTGAAGCCACCCAGTCTGTGGGACTTTTTACTGGAGCCCGAGCTGCCTAGAATGGGGAGGCAGCTGAGAAGGGCCTCTGAAGCGCTGCCCTTGGGGAATGAGAGCTGACCAGGGCGCTAACCCTGAAGGTCTGTGACCACCGAGAAATTGCCTTTTGCCAAGGACCGACGTCCTCGAGGACCTGTGGGAGAGAAGTTTCAAGGAAGGGCACCCATCTGTAAGTATCTGAGTGAGCAGCCACTGTGTGCAAGGGTTTCCCAGTCACTGTCACAGGCCATGGCCAAGCAGAAATCGTACAGTCATGGAGGTAACCGCTGTCACATGGGGTGCGGCTGCGGTGCGGGTGTGTGCTAGGGGGGAGACATATACCGTTCCGCCTGGAGCTGCATCCTGATAGCCACTCAGTTCGCAGATGAGGAGATTGAGGTCTGGAGGGCTTGTTACCAACTTAGGCCCCAGTCAGAAAGCAGTCAACTCAGGTGACCAGGAGAGGCCATTCTCTTCAACTACTCATGCAGCCTCTTTTTGCCAGAGCTAGATTTGCGGATTCTGCAAATAATCTCCACCTGGAGCTGACAGAGTCCCTCATGGAGAAGGCAGAGGTGGCCCAGGCCATCTCGAAGATGCAGGTGGGGATCCTAGGTCTAGTTATGTCTTGACATGCCTGGCACTTTAGGGTATGAGCCAAGAAACCCCTCTTCTACCTCTCTCCCTCCCTCTTTGTCCCTCTCTCCCTCCTTCTCTCCCTCTTTCGCTCCTTCTCTCTCTTCCTCCCCCTTTCTCTCTCTCTCCTTCCTTCTCTTTCTCTCTCTTCTAAAGCCATTTTGAGTGAAATTTAAAGCCATTTTGAGTTAAAATTAAAAAGCAGGAAGCAGGGTCTTGAATACCATGCTGAGGAATCTAGACTTCATGAGTCCCTGACAGTGGGGTCCTGGAAAATGTAGCCACTCACTCTCTGGGGAGGAGGCAGATGTATAGCATTTACCACTTTCCTTGGTGTAAATATTCCCTCCTTGGCCAATTTCAAGCTACCAACATTGACACTGCTGACCAGAGAGCTGGGGAGGGCTCTGCGGATGGCTCTGGGGAGCCATTGTGGGTCAGTTCCAGCTACCACTGGACCATGCCCAGGGACCAAGATTTTCTTGCTAGAACATTAAAGTCCACCTTGGTTTGTTAGCACCAACTAGACTGAAGGACAGAGGTACTCCTCTACCTGACAAGATCTGGGTATGAGCTAGGCAGGGAACAGCCCCAGAAGAGTGGCTGGTGTGAGTAGGGGAGGAGTCACATCCTTAACCACAAGATCTCTTTCACCTGCTCTGCTGGG
This sequence comes from Cephalopachus bancanus, assembly GCA_027257055.1. Classification (NCBI taxonomy): domain Eukaryota; kingdom Metazoa; phylum Chordata; class Mammalia; order Primates; family Tarsiidae; genus Cephalopachus; species Cephalopachus bancanus. The sequence continues at coordinate 5,248,081 of JAPVLO010000007.1, forward strand.
CGGGCACAGGTCATTTCCACTGAGTGACCTATATTACTCAAAGCATCAGGATGGAATGCATCCACTCTGGGTCTGCCTGTGCCAGGCTCTGTGCAGGCACCTTGGCTCAGGGCAGGGTGTCTTTCTGGATAAGGCAGCAGTCTGGCATAGTCAGTGCTGATGGTCACACTGCTGAGATCAGGCCTGTACATCTCTGGCCTCACCGGGTCCCTGCTGGACCATGCTAGGGAGTGAGTGCACAGCAGTTAGACTTCCCGTGGGCCCTGGCTCGTGTCTGGCAGGAGGCTTCTGTCCACTGCACCCATGCCAGTTGGTGGCCTGCTGCGGTGCCAACACATCCCTGCCCAGACACACCCAAGTGCTGCATACTCCTCCCTTCCCCCAGGCCCAGAACTCATTGCTTACTTCATTTGGATTTTTTTTGAGTTGGAAACCTGCTCTGCATCAGAGAGAGTTTGATGAAATGAGCTGCATGGCATAGACACAGAGCATATGGCAGGCCACGTTTGAATGTGGCTGTTGGTGGCATCCCTGAAGCAGGCAGCACATGTGCCCAGCCCAGCCGACAACTGAGCCCTCACGTCAAAGCTGGGCCATTTGACCTTGTGGGAAGGCTGCCCATTTGAAAACTAAAATGAAAAAGATGAGAGAGTTGGCTTGAAGTTCTGCCAAGGCAATTACAGACACTGTCTTTACAGCTACCTCCTTGCATGAGGGAGGGACTGATGCAGTTGTGAAATCAGAGTTGTACCAGATGAGCCCACATGCAGTTCACCCATGTCCATGGTGGTACAGAATGGTGAAGAACAGACAGTAAGAACTTTAGACTTGTGAAAGCAGGAACCTTGGCAGTCTGGCTGGTCAGGGAATTCCCAGTATCTAGAATGGGTGGGTGGATGGGTGGATAGGTAGATGGGTGGATGGATGGGTGGATGGATGGATAAATGAATGGACTGACTGATGGATGGACAAACAATTGAGAGGAACAGATGAATGGATGGATAGATGCATGGGTAGATGGATGGGTGTGTGAGTGCATGGATAAATGGAAGGATGGATGGGTGGGTGGGTGGATGAATGGATGATGGATGAGTAGATGAATGCGTGAGCAGATGAATGCATGGGTGGGTAGGTAGATGGATGATGATGAATGAATGTAGGGTTAGTAGATGGAAGCATAAGTGGGTGAGTAGATGGATGGAAATGGATGATGGATGAGTGCGTGGCTGAGTAGATGGGTGCAGAGTCGGTGGGTAGATGAATGGATGGGATGAGTGTGTGGGTGAGTAGATGGATACATGGGTGGATGAATACATAGATGGATGGATGGATGAATGGATGATGAATAACCATGTGGGTGAGTAGATGGATGCCTGGATGGGTGGATAGACGGATGGATGGACGGTGAGTGAGTGAGTGTGTGGGTGAGTGGATGGATGCATGAGTGGGTGGGTAGATGGATGGATGCATGATGGATAAGTGTGTGGATGAGTAGATGAATGCTGGGGTGGGTGGATGGATGGATGGTGGATGGATGGATAGACAGATGCATGGATGGATGATGGATGAGTACATGGTGAGTAGATCAATGGATGGGTGAACACAAGGTATTCTTCTTTTCTTTAATAACTTAAAAGGAAGGCATCCAACTATCCCCGGGTTTCTCTACAACTTCAGCCTGTTCCATCTCTGTGTAAGAGCCAACACCCATGGGCCAAGCATCCTGCTGTCAGGACCCACACTGGCTGGTTCAGATCCCCAGTCTGCCCCAAGCTGCACTGTGTGCCCCAGGGCAAGCCACTGCACATCTCCATCTGGGTGAAACTGAACTGACCATAAAGCCTGGGCAAGGAGGGAGGAAGGGGAGAATCAACCACTGAACATGCCTGGCTCCTATAAGTCCCAAACATGAATCATGAGTATTTGTTTTCTGAATCACGGACTATTGTTAGCTATCTAATGTTATATTTCTTTGGTAGCCTTGATTTAACCTCTTTTAAAATGTCCAAGTTGGAAGTATTAGAAAATAAAGGACATCCTAGGATCACAGTGAGTTGTGTGTCAAAGAAGGAGTGCCCATGATCTTTTAGGATGATTCTGGGACTTGCATTTCCCATACCCCACAGCTTCTGCTCACTCAGGACATGCCTTAGGGTTCTAATCCTATTTTCTCTTTAAAATAATTCTGAAATGCACAAAGTGTGATGCATTTTGGACCAGGCGGCTAAAGGCCCCGGTTCCCGAGACAGCCCTGTGTCTGATGAGCACGCATGAACCTTCCTGGCGGTGCCAGTGAATCCTCCTGTTTTGATGCTTAATTTTCAATTTGCATCTTTAAAAAGGTAAAATTTGATCCAGATGAGTTGGTCTGTTCTTGAAATATTTATCTGTAAAGAACACATTTTAGTGCCTTGTGGGGAGGGAGGGAACCCCTTTTGATGCTGGAGTCTGAAGTTATTTAAAGGGCGTTCCAGGGGCACAGTGACTTTCTCTGGGTTCCAGCTGTTTCGAGGTTTATTTGGCGGTTCTGATGTTGGCACCAAGTGGGGGAGGGCACAAGGTCAGGAGCACTGCCCTCTGTGGACAGGCACCTACGGCATGCTGCAGGGCCCATGCAGGGGCTGTTCCTATCCTGTGACGGCATGGCACAGCCTTCGCGTCTGTGCCAGCCTGGGCAGAAAGGCAAAACATCTTTGAAAGCAGAAACATCTTGAAGATGCCCAGGGTGCTTTCCTTTCGACAAACCTACCCAGCAGGTTTCCTAAACTGTGCAATTTCCAGAAACTCAAATGCCACATTCAAGTGCACAGCAGACTGTGTGGAGTCAGCGTCTTCAAAAAGACAGACTAGTGCATGGTTCTCTGTCCCAGTGCACCCTGTGTGCCTGGGGCCATCTGGCTGGGGTCCTCCAAGACCAGCAAGGGGCTGCTGAGGCCAGCGAAGAGCCTCCCTTCCACAAACATCTGCAGAAGGCCCACTGGGTAGACTCTTGGGGCCCCATTAAAAAAATCAAGTTGTTTCCTTCTGCATAATGATGTTGCTTCCATGGGCAGACACCGTCTGTGCCAAGGAAAGGCTCTCACACAGAAGGCCCTGCAAATCCCACAGCCCAGGCCTTGCCCTCCATGCCCTGAGTGGGCTCCTCGAAGCTCAATTACTGGTCACTGCTCGGCTCAGCCATCCGAGCCCAAGTGTGCTGGCTCCTCACGGGCAGCGTAGCATCTGTAGAAAGGCCAGGTTTACCTTTTTTCAATCCTTTTTAGATTTGTGCTAATGTGTAACATAGAGATAGTGGAGGGCCCTGGGCTTAAGGTGACGGCTTGATACAGTTCCACACACATACGTGCCCATGTCCACGCCCAACTTCCAGACCTACAGCACTGGCATTTCAGACTACTCCCCATTCCATTCCCAGGCAATGCCACCCTCCAAGATAAACCCTTTCCTCTATGATCATCACTCGGTGTGGATGGGAATACTGGCCCCCGGAGACACCCATGCCCTATTCCCAGACCTCACCCGGACTTTGCAAATATGATGAAGAAAGGACTTTGAGAGATGGGAGACGACCCTGGATTATCAGGTGGGCCCTAAATATAATCATGGGGTCTTATAAGAGGGAGGCGGGAGGTTCAGAATTAGAGGCGACCTGACAAGGGAAGTAGAGTTCAGAGTGGTGCAGGGACAGGAGCTGAGGAGGATGGGCAAACCAAGACGCTGCAAAAGGGCCAGGCATAGTGGCTCATGCCTGTAATCCCAGCACTTTGGGAGGCCAAGGTGGGAAGATTGCTTGAGCTCAGGAGTTAGAGACCAGCCTGGGAAACATAGCAAGACCTTGTCTCTATAAAAAATAAAATTATCCAGGTGTGGTGACTCACGCCTGCGGTCCCAGCTACTCAGGAGGCTGAGGCAGGAAGATCGCCTGAGCCCAGGAAGCTGAGGCTTTGGTGAGCCTTGTTCATGCCACTGAACTCCAGCATGAGTGTCAGAGTGAGACCCTGACACACACATGCAAAAAGAAGCTAAAAAAGACAAAGAAACAGATTTCCTCTATAATCTGCAGGAAAAATAGGGCCCTGTCAGCCCACTGTAGACATCTGCCCTCCAGAACTATAAGAGAATCAAAGTGTATTGCAGAAGCCACTAGGGTTGTGGTCACTTGTTAAAACAGCAGTGGGAAGCCAGCATGAGTCTTCCCTGTCACTGGACTTCATGTAGGGAGCATCATGGCGTGTATCTCCTTTTGTGCTGGCTTCTCTTGCTCCACATGATGTCTGGGACAGTGACCTGTCACTGCACACGGGCACTCTTCATCTCTGGGTTGCATGTCCACAGCGTGAACACGTTGCGATCCTTCTATCCATCTCTCTGGGTCTGCACCCATGAGCCACGCCCAGCAGGGCTACTAGGGTTAGAGCTTCTATGAATGTTCCTCAGTGTGTTAGAGTTTGATAGAGGCACGTGTTGTCTCTTGAGAACACAACCAGAATCCTGGAGCATGATTTCCGGGGCCACTTCATGGAGAAGTTCATGCCTTAGCTTCACTGATGAGACCCTGGAAAACCATTTTCCAGAGTAGCAGCGCCACTCTACAGCTGCATGGGCTACTTTTTCACCCAGGACAACTTCTCTGAGCAACTCCCAGAGTTCCAGGAGCTGGGATTCAGGGGGGAGTGAGGTTGATACACTTGGGTCTCAGGCATCTGCTCTATGCAACAAAGGACACACAAACCCCTCGACCCGTGTTGAGAAGCTCAAGGAAGAGAACAGAACATGGGGCGCCTTCTTGAAGGAGCTGACATTTCCATCAAGTTCTGAATAATAAGAAAGAGTCATGCAGGCTAGATCAGTACAAGGAGAAGGGTCTTTCTCGGCACTTCAGCTGTGCATGGCCTTACTACCCAGGGGCCGTGGTTCACACAGGGTTGTGTTCACCTCTGCATCGCGGGCCCCAACCTTCCCACCGGGAGCTTCTGTTTATGCTGCTGGTTTTTCACGAGACACTTTTTCCGCACAGATAATAATGAACTTAAATGGTCTTTATCCTCAAACTCAAACTACATGGGAAAGTAAAATTTTTGACTATGAAATAGCTTGTCCTCTTTGTCTAAATGCAACAAACTGTATCTGGCAGGCCACAGTTTATCAGAAAAAAAAATCCAGAAGCTGCAGTGTGCAATCTTCAGCTCATGCAAATATCTCCACATGTTATTCTTAATTAATTATATTTTATTGAAGCAATTAGGTGACTGACAACCTCGGTTAAGTACTAATGAAAGGACCATGTCTTTTCACATGCGGCTGATCAGAAAGTGCATCTCAGATTCCCAGGGGCTGGGTCCCAGGCCTGGACACCCTGGGCGGACACAGCTGGTATAGCCCAGCAGACGGGGGCCCTGCGTCAGGACCCCTGCTGTCACCCGTCCCAGGGCACGTTCTATCTCCCTGCTAAGGAAAAACTGCCCCTGCACCCCATCCCACCCCATTCCATGCTTGTTCCTGATTGTTTTAACTTCCAGAAACAGTGGTGGGGACAGTCATTGGAGTCTTAAGCAACAGTGCTCCTCTGGAAAGTTGTGTTAATTTGTTTAATTTTTACACCTTTCACTCTCCTCCCTGATGGTAGAGTGGTTTTGTGTCAAGGCATCAAATAAATTTCACGCTTCCTGACTTCTCTGAAATATCCAGTGGCATTAAACGCACCCAGCGCACCTGGTTCTGGCCCGGGGCTTCGAGACTTAATTGTGGTGATGAGGGTCTGAAGGCGGGGACCTGATTATTCTCGACATCCTGTGGATTGAGGCACAGAGACAGTGTGGGCAGGGGGCTCAGGGAATCGTGCTCTGTTTTCATCTGAGTTATTTCTTGGGGAAAAAGCCAAGCATCCAGGGCTTCAGGGATTGTGTGTGAGGGTATTTTGTTTTTCCTAGGGAAAACACTGTTAAGAAAAAGCTGCTTTGTTTTCGTGGGTGTTGTGAATACATGGAATTAAGCACATTTGGGGCCGATTTTGTTTCAGGGTCCTTGTGAGCAGGCTTAAAGGGGTTCCCCAGCCTCACCTTGGACTTGCCTTTCTTTCCAGGATGACCAGCAGATCCACTTCAGCTTCTCAGAGGTTACTGCCCAGCTTGCTCCCCTGCTTCTTTCCTGAGCAGCGATTTCTGGATCTCTTTTGTCCATGAAATAGCGTGCTGCTTTCATACTAATCATGTGAGGAGATGTACATCCTTTATTGAACGTTCTAGAAAGCTTCTGTCCACTGTGGCACTGCTGCTTTACAGTGGGGTGAGGCAGCTTAGCCCTAGAAGCGGACCCAGGTGCCCATTTGTGATTTTAGTAGCCACAATCTTCTTGTGTCTTGTAAAGTAAAAATAAAAACCAAGAAAGCTGCTCCTGGGGTCTCTGTGGTATAGCCACTCACTGCCGCCATGGCCCTCATCCCTGGTGTTCATTTTGAACTGGTTAATATGCTCACATCTGTGACAGAGGGGAAAGGAACTCTGGGGTGAAGTATAAATACAACCCGAGCGTCTCAGCTCCCTCAAGGTCCTCTTCATAGCAAATATTTAGACTAGGTCTGGCAAAAAAAAAAAAAAAAAATTCCTGTAATTGAGCCACGGAATCACATGCTGGTCTCTGGAGATCATATGTGTTCTCTGTCACGTAAACCCCAAGTCCTTGGTTTGAGAGACCCTAAGTCCTCGGTTTGGAAGAGATCAGACTCTTCCTTCCAAGTCATCATTTGGAGACAAGACCTTGCACTTCGCTTCCAGGGTTTCAAGATCCCAAAGGGCCAGAATGCCTGCCTGATTTGCCAATGTCCCTTTGACCCTGGATCCCCATCCTCTCTGCCTGGATTCAGAATCAGATAAGACAAACTCATCTGTTGTCCCCACAAAGCCCACCCCCGGGGTCATGGCAAGAGACCCTCGGAAGACACTAAGAGAGCAAAGAGCAAACAAAGAGCCAAAACCCAATTGCTTCTTCTAGAAAGTTCTTCCTCTGGTTCCATACATGGCACTGCCCATGGGATTATCTGATGTGCGTTATCACTCTGACAGCAGAGAGGAAAGTCACAGCATGGCCACGTTCCAGCATGGCCACGTTCCAGCATGTCCTGATCCCTTAAGAGGTGACTGCAGGTCTCAGGGCATGATGCCCACTCAAGAGAAGCAAAGCCATCCCTGGACTCAGTACCACTCCTGCCCCCAAATGCATCATGCCCAGAAAACATAACAGTGATTGAGGACGAATCACTGTGCTAGGATGAGTTTCAAGTGCCCCCATTGAAACTCCCTCACACTCATAAAGGTGTTATTTGTAAAAGAAGGCCAGATGTTGGCCATCTGGGGGGATTATCGTGGCTGGAGGGATGGCGGAGACCAAGACCCAATCACCTGTTTTTCATGCTGGTTTTTATCTTCAAGGTCAACTCATGATCCAAGGTGGCTGCTGGACCTCCAGCCACCACTTCCATATCCCACATAGGAAAAAGGAGAAAGGGATAATGGGGCCAGGGGAGACGGAAGGGAAAGTTTACAAAATAAACTTTCCAGAAGTCCCAGGAGAAAGTCGCACTTCACTGCACTGGTCAGTACTTAGTCATGTAGTGACATCAGCTGTAAGGGAGTAGGTAGTTGACTTTTCCAAGTAAATCTGTGAGTCTGTAAAAGGCAGACCGGGGAAATGGATTTCACCCCACGAACTCCACCATGGAAGGGAAGGCCACTCCACCATTCTGTTTCTTAACCTGTAGAGCGGCCAGACACCTACTTCAGGTGAGGTGATGCATAAGTAGAGTGAGCTCTCTGTAACTGTGAGCTCTGTATCTGGGGCCTTGACCAACTGCAGATTGAAAAAGAAATGTTTTAAGTTGGGTCTCTACTGAATATATACGGACAGTTTTCTTTTGTCATTATTCCCTAAACAATATGGTATAACAGCTATTTACATGGCACTTGCATTGTTCTAGGTATCACAAGGAATGATTTATAGCACACGGAAGGATGTGTGTAGGTTGCATGCAAACACTATGCCGTTTTGTATCAGGCACATGAGCATATGCGGTTGTGAGTATCCACAGAAGGGCTTGGAACCAGACCCCATGGATATGGAGTGACGACTATATACTCTTTAAGACAGGCTGGCTAGGTGCAGTACAGGCTCACGCTTGTTACCTCAGCACTTTTGGAGGTGGAGATGAGAGGATTGCCTGAACCCAGGGGTTCGAGACCAGCCTGGGCAACTTGGCAAGACCTTGTCTCTATAATACATCAAAAAATTAAGCCGGGCTCGGTGGCTCAGCCTGTAATCCCGCGCCTTTGGGAGGCTGAGGTGAGTGGATTGCCTGAGCCCGCGGGTTCGAGACCCACCTGGGTAGCAAGACCTCATCTCTACAATAAATCAAAAAATCAGCCGGGCGTGGTAGCGCATGCCTGTAATTCCAGCTACTTGGAAGGCTGAGGCAGAAAGATCGCCGGAGCCCAGCAGGTGAAGACTGTGGTGGCTGGGAGCAGCCACTGCACTCCAGTCTGGGCGACAGAGTGAGACTCCAACTCAAAAAAAAAAAAAAATTAGCCAGGTGTGGTGTTGCATGCCTGTAGTTTCAGTTACTTAGAAAGTTGAGGCAGAAGGTTCGTCTAAGCCCAGGAGGTTGAGGCTGGGGTAGCTATGATCGTGCCACTGCACTCCAGCTTGAGTGACAGAGTGAGACTCTTACTCAAAAAAAAAAAAAAAAGAAAAAAAAAAACAAAGACAAAAGTGCCATGCAAATATCCCTTGTTATGCAATACAAAGGTGAGTGACTGGGACAAAAGTCATGCAGAGAAGCCTCCAAGCCGCCACAAACAACATCTGAGGAGCCACATGCTAGCCTCCCATGATAGGTGTGAATAAGAAGGTGAAGGATATTCACCATTGGGAAGTTACGGCAGGGCTGACCCTCCACTGACACCTGGGCCCAGCTGTGGGTCCGTAACCCAGTCTGTCTTTAGCCCATGACCAAAGATTGTATTTGTTTATTTATTTTAGAGTTGTAGGATCCATGTGAGGATTTGCCACATAAGTAAACTTCATGTGGGTGACGTATTGGCTTCTAGCGAGTCCTCTCTTCCCCCAGTGGTAAACATGGTACCTGATAAGTGGCTGTGTGACCCTGTCCCCTTTCCTTCCTCTCCCCACTAGCAGTGCCCAGCATCAGATGTCCCTACCCTTGTGCTTGGGGCCCTGGCCATAGAATTTATACAAGGTGGATGGCATCCTGTCCCAACCCAGATGGACAGAGTGACATTTCTGCTGCAGCTAAGTGAAGAGGCTGGGCATCTACAAGGTCACAATAGGTCGCAATGCCCTCTAAGTGAGGGAATGTGTTCACGAGGCAGGCATCTGAATTCCTGGATCTAGTCACATCTGAAGCCAGCTACCCTTGCTCTTCAAGGTGTGTGAGGAAACCTTCTCTCTAGTTGCACCAGCATGAGCTGTGTTTCTCTCATTTGCAAACAACAGAGGTGCCTTCCAGCATTCTCCACAGTCCCTGGCAGAGTGGTTGTGATGATGATATTGTGGGCGTGGCTCTTTGGCGTTTAAAACAAAATGTCTTGGGTGATTTCTGCTGAGTCCAAGGCACAAACTGTGACTGAGGCCTGGAGGTACATGATCAATTCCAAGATAAATAACAAGACTGATATGCTGGGATGCACACTCGATGCTAATGTGAACACACCAGTCTCTGCAAATAAGTAAGTGCTGAGAAAGGAGGGCCTTCTAAGCCCCACTCCTGCTAGTCCTGCTCCACGTGGGCATGTGGAGAGAGCCAGCCCGTGGTTCTTGGGCGCATGCGGCATCTGGTCAATGCCTTCCTGCTCCATCCAGCAAGGCAGGCCTCCCAAACCAGAGATGTCCCTGCTGGGGACTGCGCGTGTGCATAAAAACAGCAAGGGAAATACAGTCAAGCCTAGAAGCATTTTCCAGGCACTTTTCATTGCTGAATTAAAAGCAATGGCCCCTGCCCTCTCAAAGGTTCACGTGCCACTTATGGGGGATGTGGGTTTACAATTGCATTTTTTAAATTCTGGGTGAAAACTACAGGAGGAGACCTGGGTACCATGTAGGGGTCCCACAGGAAAGGTGGCCACGCTTGTTGGGGTGACCGCAGGCGGGCCCTGCCTCCTAATAGCAGTAACTTGAGTCTGGCCCTCCCCTTAAAACAAATCCCTGTCTCTCTGCACACACACTGTCCGTCTGGTTCCATCTGTCCGGAAAGACCACAGAGCCCACCCAGCCCCCTCCACAGGTGACACAGCTCAAGCACGCAGTCTGCATTTTTTATTTGTAAACAGCACTCCTAAGAACCTCATCTCTCCCATGCCCGAACTGCAAAAATCTAGGATGCAAATCTATCATCATGCAAAATCAGGCCTCTGTAAATATTTAAAGCTGAAAATCTTTGGAGGTACATGATCAATTCCAAGATAAATAACAAGACTGATACGCTTGGACGCGCACTTGATGCTAATGTGAGAATACCAGTCTCTGCAAACAAGTGTATGTCGAGGAAGGAGAGCCTTCTAAGCCCCACTCCTGCCAGTCTTGCTCCACACAGGAACACAGGCAGAGCTGGCCCCGCAGTTTCTGGGTCCACGTGGCATCTGGTCAGGGCCTTCTTGCTCCATCCAGCAAGGCAGACCTCCAAACCAGAAAAGTCCCTGCTGGGGACTACCTGTGCACATACAAACAGCAAGTGAAATATAGCCAAGCCTGAAAGCACCATTTCAGGGACACAGTTCTTAGACTTCAAGGCATGCGAGGAGACCATCAATGGCTTTGACTGATTTGTCTGTTTACCCAGCGGTCCTTTCCTAGGGCAGGCAGGGGCACAGGTGACTCAGCCGTGGACAGGACAGGGGTTCTTCCTCAGGGGGAATTCTTCTCTTAACAAAAACTGCTGTGTCACCTACACAGTTATATTTAATATGTTAACACTTTGGGGTGATATCGGGACCATACCCAGGAATAAGACTCAGGTTTCAAGTTCAGTCTTGCTGGCTCATCAAGGTGATTCTAGGTCACCTTGGGCAGAGCCTCAAAAGTCTCTGGTTTAAAAAAATAAGTGTTTAGGAAGCACAAGGCACAGGTACAGAAGACAGAAACTGAGTGGAACTAGTGGAGGTTCCCAATGCACTAGCCCAGTGTGGGACATCACTCCAACAGGGATGAGGACCGTGACAGCCTCCTGGGGCCACTCTCCTGCCTCCCCTGTCCTCCCCAGGAAACATTCTCTGGAGGAAATTCCTTTTCAGGATTTCCTAGTTTTTTCTCACTTAAATAGTTTTATTAAAACAATTTTCACAGAGTTTAAAGATTTAAGAAGTATTAAGAAGTGTACCATGAGCAACCTAGACTCAGGTTAAAGGCCTGGGGTGTGGCCTGAGAGGGGAACATTCTCTCAGGGCAGCTGGCAGAATCCCAAACATGAAGCAGCATTGCCTGCAAATCCCTCCAGGTTCAGGCTGATCTCCTTCGTTCCCTCACACACCCACAACCACGGCCCAGTTCTGGGTGAATAACAACAATGCAGTGATGTATGTATTTGACTTTGGTGTATACGTGATGTGTGCACACAGTGTTGTTAGACTGTTGGCAAGATACAACATGTAGCAACCACTGTTATCATTGTGATGACAATGGCAGGATGAGTAATGAGGTGGCCAACACTTACGAAGCACACGCTCTTCCCAAGGGTCATTTCAGATCCATTTTACAGAAGAAGATGAGAACCCTGTGGCATGTCTGTCTTGGTGATGAAGGCAGAAGTGGCAGATGCTCCTTGAGAGTGGCATCCTATAGCATGATAGTTCATTGCTTTACTATCTATTCTCCAGGTCTGGACAGCCCAGGTTCGAATCCAGCCTCTGCTGCTTCCTAGCTGTGTGGCCTTACACAAGTTGCTTTACCTCTCTGTGCCTGACATTCCCCGATTGTGGATAATGTGAGAGCATCTACACTACTCTGAATGTTGTATGGGCTAACATCAGGAAAGTGTTGCTTGGATCACTGCCCTGTACAAAACGAGGCTGTCATGCATGTTGGCATTTGCTGCTCGTTACCCGTGGTGCTGGTGTTATAACTGAGCATGTATCTCTGGCAAAGTCTCCCTCTTGATACACACCATCTCATTTAAACCTCACCAAAACCTGCCAGCCACGCATCTTATTCTCCTGACAGGACATGGGAGAAAGGTGTGCGGTGAGCTGGCCATGCAGCCAGAAGGTCTCCTTCCAGACTCTGTGCCGTGATGACCACGCATTGAGTCTGTTACTCACCAGTGGCACCGTGAGCCCCCAGCAGGTCTCATCAGGACAGCTGCTCCACGCATGTTCGCTATCCCGAGTGTGCATGGTGAAGACCCTGGGATGGGCCCTCATGCAGAATCCCGGGAAGAACTTCATGGTCCAGGGTGTCCCTTTCTGGCATCAGCATCCAGGTCTAATCTCACCCATCCCTGGTGGTCCTCAACATCTGAGGGGTGGGTGGTCTCTCAAACACACATAAGACATGGGTGAGGGAGACCCTGTTCCCACAGCCCCCGTACCATGGGGAGACCACACGTGGTTTTCCTTTCCTCCTCAGTATGTGGGACCACTCCCATAGGACAGCCTCACCTTAAGGGGAAGGCTTGGTCCTGCCCTCAGGCGACTCACACCTGACAACTAAGCAGTGCAGTCCAGGTCACCAGGAGTTCTTTGTATAAAGCATATGACAGCACTCATGTCAAGTGAGATAATAAAAAAGATGTTCCCATAGAGATTCCGTGGAACCCACGCAGTAGGAAATTGACGCAGTAGGAAATTAGGAGAAAATAAACAGCACTCATCGTAGCAGGGGCCCCACAGGTGGCAGGTATGGCCCTGTCCCCATGTCTCGTACTCATGGAGCCCCCAGTGATGAGAGGCAAGAGGTCCAGCTGCCCCTGTGATGTCAGGGCATCCATGTCCCCTCCCCGACTGGGGAGGCTCTGTGCTAGTCAACTGGCTATTACTAAGTGAGGAGACACAGAGAACGGTGGTTGGGCTAATGGAAGACTAATGCATGTGACATTTCTAGAGCACTGTGGGGGGTTGGTGTTTCTAGCCCCTCCGCAAAATAAATGTGCAGTGCTGGGTTTCTGGCGAATGCTGTGAGAAACAGTCCGAGGTTCTTTGAAAATGTCAAATTTAACAGCACGGGAAAATGTCTTTTGAATCAGAAGATGAGAACTCAAGGGAGTTAAATTAACAACATAGCACAACATTTTACCAAGTAATAGGACCATATTTCCCCTTTATGGGACACTGCTCGGGGCAATATTTAATCTCTTGAGTTTAATGAACTTTTAAAACTACTCAATAAATACTCAAGACCGTGACAAGCACTGTCACAAGATAAATCCAGCCCTACTTCAATGGACGATATCATTTTTGTTATTAAAAAAGGTTAATTTTAATAATCAGGGAGCTCAGTTCTCTGGAAAATCATGCCGGATCTCACACGGGCCGTCCCGAGACTGCCTGTGACGGCGCAGGCTGGGCCGTGTTGGCTCCCAAAGGGTTTCAGGAAGAGCCTTAGCTGCCGGGATCCAAAACCCTCTCTTGGGCAAGACTCCACCGAGGGTTTCTGTCTTTTCCCAGCCTGCAGGGAGCAAGTCTGGATCCTGTTTTGGGGTTACTCAAACTCTGTGTTAAACAGCCGGAAGGCACCTTGGAAAGGCAGAGCTGTTTCTGTGTCTCATTCCTGGGTTCAAATCCTGCAGCACAGGCTGAGCAACACTACTAGGTTCTGGAAAATTCCCAGTGCTGAAAGCCACACTCACCTCAACCCTCAGGACCTTGGCCTTGGGGCCTAGAGCATGACAGGGGTTGGGACAGCAGTCTCACTGCCGGCGAGGCCTGGCACAGGCCAAGAAGTAGCCAGGCCCCTCCACCCAACTTCCCTGGAAGATCTCAGAGCAGAGTTACAGGACGTCCTCCTCCCTCTGCCCATCACCACCCTTCTGCCAACTGCAGGAATGGGAAGGCTCAGAGGGAAATAAATTCCCAGAACACTACAGCCCTTCGAGATGCAGTCCCCGCCACAGGCTGTGTGGACCCAAGGGCATGCCTCAGGAAAGCACACCGTGCTGGCAAATTGGACGCAGGGAGGGTAATTAAGGACAGACGCTGTCCCCACACTGTTCTTTCTTGTCCACCAACACAGAAGCATCAGTACCCCACTGCTGTCCCTAAGGATGATTCTGCTGACATCCCTGCAGGAGGAGGAGAAAGCTGGACCAGTTTGTCATGCTAACCAGGCATAGGTACACAGGGACCAGGAGGTGTCCCCACAGGAGATAAAACCAACAGGACTACAGTCTCTGCCACCAAGAAAGGGCCTCTATGTAGATAACTGCCAGCCCTTACCTCACACGGAGTTTTTCTCAAAGGCTCTGTGAGTGGCGTGCGGGCTGGTGGGGCTATGTCCTTCAGTCCCATAAGGCCGTTCAGAAGGGGCTGGGCGGTGGCCATTTCCATCCACAGTAGGAAGTACCCTGGAGAGCAGGTCACCCATGACAACCTACTGTCCCAGACCTTCCTCCTGTTGCAGATGTCATATCAAATGTGATTGGTGAGCCCCTGCCCAGTCCAGGTCAGCCCGGATGGCTTCCAAGACTCTTGACACAGCACTCAGCCCCTCTCCCTTAAATGATGCCAATTCTGTCCCTGTGAGTCAATAACTAGCTCCTGAGCTCACTTACTCGGAAGACCACTGCGTGAGTACATCTCAGGGGTGTTTTCTAGAACAGTCTTTGAGTTTCCAAGTGCTCTGAGGCCTGAGGACACATAAAGACCTTCAAGCTGGCACCAAAAATTTCCCCACGTGGGACAAAAGCTAGCAGGCGGGAGAAGTGTGCCGGGGTCAGGTCACTGCCTGAGGCTGCGTCTGTGTTCCTGGCTTGTATTAATTAAAAATACCTCTTTAATAAGTCATTTTTTTACACTACAAAATTATTTCAGAGAAATTGGGGAGATGATACAAAGAAAAGGAAGAAAATTAGCTTTCTCGTGATCTAGCTTCGTGTTTCTTGAACTTGGCACTACTGACATCTCAGGCTGGAGCATTCTTTGTGGGGGGGCTGGCTGTGTATGATCACACAGTCAGACGTACCCTTGGCCCCCACGTGCTAGAAGACAATTGTCCTGACAACCTGTGTGATAACCAAACCTATCTCCAGACATCACCAAGAGTCCCAGGCCCAGCTGAGAAGCACTGGTCTACATAACTACCACCAACATGCTGGGAGATGTTCTTCCAATCTTTTCTCCATTCATCAGTCAAATCCAACTATATATCCATTCAACTATTGGCAGCATCTACTATGTGCTGGGCATCGGAGACAGGTATGAGAGACACTGCAGTAGACAGACAGGCATGCTCACTTGTACTAGGGATGATGTCTATAACCAGGGGGATCAACAGATATTTAGGAGTCATGAAAAGGGCCGAGAAGTGCCCAGAAGGAATGAGAACATGAGACAAAGGAGACTGGGCACAGGCCACCCAAGTGACCAAGGTGGAACAACCAGGAACTAAGGGAAGAACGAGCCACCAAAGGCTGAGGAGACAGAGAAAGTGAAGCCCCTGCCACAGCCCCTGCAAAATGCCACATGGGTCACAGCCACAGCCTAGGCCTGAGGACCACGGGCTGACTGACTTCTGACAGTCTAGCTATCTGTTTATTCGGAAGACAGAGAGCCTTGATCAGTTTAGGCACACATGAAAGGAAGCTTTTAAAGTAGGTCCTTTGACTCCACACATCTATTACTTAAAATATCTCCTAAGGAGAGAAAAATTCAAATGTGAAAGGATTTAACTTCAAGGATGTTTATCCCAAAGCAGTTTATAATTGTGAAAAATCGAAACAGAATACAAGGGATTAGTCAAATATAGTATGTCACGCTCACACAATGGAATAATGATAATTATGTTTTGGATCTATTTTGTCTTCAGGACACAGCTCCAGGAGATGTTTTAAATGAAAAAAGCAGACAATAAAAATGTAACACATTTATGTGTGCCTGTATATATGTTTATGTGTGTCTACAGACACATAGACACACACACACGTAGCCAACATCCATTGTCTGCGATACACTGAAAAATCAAGTTGTCGGCCAGGTGCAATGGCTGGCACCTATAATCTGAGCATTTTGGGAGGCCAAATCAGGAGGACTGCTTGAGGCCAGGAATTCAAGACCAGTCTGGGCAACCTAACGAGATCCCGTCTCTACAAAAAAAATTTTAAAAATTAGCTGTGCCCGTAGTCCCAGCATTCTGGGAGGCCAAATTGGGAGGATTGCTTAAGGCCAGGAGTTCAAGACCAGTCTGGGAAACCTAGCAAGACCTCATATCTACAAAAACAATTTTAAAACATTAGCTAGGCATGGTGATATGTGCCTAGTCTCAACATTTTGGGAGGCTGAGGCAGGAGGATTGCTTGAGGCCAGGAGTTCAAGACCAGTCTGGCAACATACTGACACTTTGTCTCTATAAAAATAAATACATAAATGATATAAAAATAAAATTGTAGGACTGTATATAGTACAATCTAGCTGTTTTTAAAATGTGAACCAAGAAGAAAGCAGCAGGAGTGTTACAGGCGATACTCGTGGCCACTGACATAGACGAGGAGATTCCAGGCTCCACATGCTATCGGGAAAATGCAAATTGCAGGCCCAGTGTCCCCTGCACCCACCAGAGGGCACAGCAAAGTCGGCCAGGCACCTCTAGGAAGGCAGTGGCTCGGAGATCTCTGGTCCACTCTGGAGATCATCCAGGTGTGATCACCATGTGCCACACGTGTGAGTGCCTTGGTATTCACCCAAACAAATGCTCTTGCCTGGGCGCCCACAAAACGTGGATTATACACAGGTCAGTCGCAGAGACATAGGGCCCACACACTGCAGGATGGGGAAACTGAAGAATTCACACAGGGGGATGCTATATGATAGAAAAAACAGTTGCTTAGTAAGTCTTATCCACCTCATTTCAAATAAAAACCAGGGAAGTGCCCAAAGACGAGAGATAAGGAAACCCATGTATTATAATGAAAACAACCAACATATAGATGTGGTGAAATCACATTAGAAAGCAAAGCAGGGAAGCAAGTAGCAACTTGGTGGTGATGGGGAGGGAGGTGCTAGGGGCATCAGAGAAGGACGGGAAGGGCCACACTGGAGTGTGCAAGGGCTTGTCTACACTCCTGCTTTCACCAGGGGATGGCCTTATGAGGGTACTATTAGAAGCTCATTCTTTTTTTTTTTTTTTTTTTTAGTTGGAGTCTCACTCTGTGCCCAGACTGGAGTGCAGTGGCCGCTCCTGGCCACCGCAGCCTTGACTTGTTGGGCTCCAGTGATCCTTCCACCTCAGCCTTCCAAGTAGTCGGAATTACAGGCATGCGCGACCACGCCCAGCTAATTTTTTGATTTATTGTAGAGATGAGGTCTTGCTGCCCAGGCGGGTCTCGAACCCATGGGCTCAGGCAATCCACTCACCTCAGCCTCCCAAAGGCACGGGATTACAGGCTGAGCCACCGAGCCCGGCAGAAGCTCATTCTTAAAAGACAGGCCTGCGTGGACCCTTGGCAAGAGTATGCCATGAGCCAAGAGCTACGATTAATTATACGTCAAGCACTAGCCAACACAAGATGTGCATGTGTGTGTCTGTGTATGTGTTTGCAAGTCTGCATGTGTGTATGTGTATATCTGTGTCTGCATGTGTGTTTCTGTGTTTTGTGTTGATGTCTGTATTTGTGTTTCTGTGTCTATATGTTTGCTTCTCTGTTATGTGTGCTTGTGTGCCTGTGTGTATCTGTATATTTTTCTGTGTACGTGTCTCTGTATGTTTCTGTGCCTGTATATATCTGTATGTGTGTTTCTGTGCATGTGTGTCTGTGTGTGTTTCTATGTTTTGTGTTTGTCAGCATGTGTGCATATGTGTGTTCCTGGGTGTCTGTGTGTGTGTTATCTTAGGGGGTTACCACAAATAGGGCTTGGAGATTAGAGACTTGCCAGGCACCTTTTACCTTCTATCATTTTGAACTGCAGGATTTTTTTCTCCTACTTGTGAAAATATTTTACTTTTTTTTTTCAAAATGGCAACATTTAGCAAGAGTGAAATCCAGTCACACAAGCTCACCCACGACATGGCACATGGGTAACAGGAGAGCATGGGTGCCTTGCAAGCATGGTCTTGGGGCCCTTCCAGCACGGCCTCCTCTGGATACCAGGGCCACACCTATCTTACCCTGCGGCCGGCTCTGACCTCGCTCATGAAGCCTTCTTGTAGCCACTGGTTAACAGCCCTGTGCTTCCTGAAGTCATGAGACACTGAGGATGCAATGATGTTCTTGGTCGTGTGCTGGCTGCTGTGCTGTGTTCTCCTACCATGTTGGCTCAAGGCACCCTAACAGCTCCAAGATCTGCAGTGAGACATACATATTTCAGAGGTAAAAGAATCTCCGTGAGGTCCTTCAGGAAGGCAACGCCAGGTAAGCCAGCCTCCCTGACCCCACAGCACCACACTGACTCCGTCTGCCTGTCAAAGACTGTGAGACCCTGTCGCCATTATTCCTTGAGAAGGAAGAGCCACGGTCAGTTCAGCAAGGCCAGGGCCTCCACGGGGAGGCTGGGGGCAGGAGAGAGAACCACCATCAGGGAGAAGCTGGTTTACCCAGGTGGGCGGCTGTAAAGCGGACTCCAGTTACTCAGTGTCTGTTACCCACAGGGAGGTATCATGTCTCCCAGATGCATCCTGGGCTCTGCTGTCTGCATTCAAGTAGGCTCCTCTAGAGGAAACCTAAGGCTTCCTTCTGGGAGTTGTGAGGCCAGGTACTAGCCAGGCCGCGGCTCGGGGCATGTCATACATGGTAGCCGGGACCCCCGCCCACTACAAAGGTCTGTGGACTTGGTTTACTCTTTCAGGAAAGACGAATAGTGAGGAACCCCACCCCCACTGCCACCCCCACCATCAGACAGCTCAGGCCACTAGGCAAGGCTCTGTTCCCAGACAATGGCCACGCAGTTGACCACAGGAGAAATACCCATGGGCATCCCCATGGGCCAGAACAGCACTGCCCCACCTCCTGAAGCCCTCCTCCTACTTGGAGTCAGACGTTAAATCCTTACCCAAGTATTGCTGTGATGACAGATTCAATATGTGTAGCAAATGCCAAGTTCAGACATCCAGGGATCTGTGAAGCCTGGGCAGCCAGGGGCTCTTTGAGGAGTTGACACTTATGCTGAGATGAGAATGGGGGTACAGATAGGTAGGATGAGAATGGGGGTACAGCTGGGAGGAGGAAAAGAGATGATGGGTCTAGCCAGTAGAAACAGCCTCTGTGACATCCCTGAGGCTGCAAACCTGATATGTGGCGGGCCGATGGTCAACATGGCCACATGTGGATGGCAACAGAGGATGGCAGGGGAGGGGAGGAAGGATAGCAGAAAACAGTCACTGTGGGGATGGCCAGCGATACAAGTGGGAACATGGTGGGGCAGGCCTCCAAGCCACTGGTACGCTGGATTCAGTTGGTTTTTGCCCTGGGGGACTTGCCAACCTGGTGATCTGAGCACTCAATCATCACAGCCTTGCAAGGAAAAGAGAAGGGTTGGTTGTGGGGAAAGAAGACAAGGCCAGGGCCTGTTCCGGTGGACAGTCTCATAGAGAACACCTAGTCAGAACACTGCTACTTCACAGTGCACATCCTCAGAATCAGGTTACATCTAGGGCCCTCCTCCTGACATTTCCAGAAGCTTCTGGGAAGGCTGCTTAGCGGAGCATAGGGGTAGGAGTACTGTTTGAGAGGATGCAGGACAAACCCATCACTTCTGGGAGCATCCCTTCTGCCAGCAAAACCCCAAGGTCGGAACTCAGTTTAAAATGTTCTCAAACTGACAGTGGCCCCTACCATCTGGTAATGACCAGTGCAAAACCTCTCTGGAGACACACATCCTCACTGCAGGCCTTACTGCCATCTGGTAATGACCAGTGCAAAACCTCTCTGGAGACACACATCCTCACTGCAGGCCTTTCTGTGGTTATAGACCACAGAAAATGAGCAGCTCAGAGTTAAACATAGCTCAATGATTGTGTAAGGTGTCAAGGTGCTGTGGGCTAGAACAAGTAGAAATCTCAGAAAAAAACAGAACTGCAAGGATCAGAACTGAGAGTGATCAGACTTGGATTCTGACATACATGTATTATACTTGAGATTTGTTTAATGACCTTGAAAATATCTGCAAAGAACAGGAAACTATTTTTAAAATGCTGAAAATGAACCAAAGAGAATCCCTGAAAGTGAAACACATAGATATTGCAATTAAAAACTTAATGAGTGGGATTAATAGTTGAGCTGATACTGCTGAAGAGAGACTTGGTGAACTGGATGGCAGGTCAGAAGAAATTTTTTAGAATGGAATAGAGACAGAGATTAGAAAGAAAAGGTTACAAGACACAAAGGGTGGAATAAGAAGTGGTAAGATGTCTGGACAGATGTTCAGAGTGGCTGTACTCTGAAGGATAAGTCACACATGTCCAGGTCAGTCCCTAGCTTCTAGATGACAATAGTACAGTGAACACCAGACTCCAATATGGGGGTATGGCACTCCTCTGTTCTTCTGGGGCTTGGGTAAGATGCCACCTCTTCAGCAACCCTAGCCAGGACACTCTCAGCTGAGGCCCTTCCTAGCGCCACATCCTGTGAACACCAGGGCCACACCTGTCTTACTCTGTGGCTGGCTCTGGCCTTGCTCATGAAGCCCCCTTGTAGCCACTAGCTCACAGCCCTGTGCTTCCTGAAGTCACAACACAATGAGGATGCAAAGGTGTCCTCAGACATGTGCTGGGCACTGTGCTGTGTCCTCCTGACATGTTGGCTTAAGGCACCCTAATAGTACTTAGATCTGCAGTGAGACATATACATTTCAGAGGTAAAAGAATCTCAGTGAGGACCTTTAGGAAGGCAGAGCCAGGTAAGTCAACCTCCCTGACCCCATGGCACCACACTGACTCTGTGACTCCATGCTCAGTGGGGAGACCTTGACTTCAAACTCGTAGTTCCTCTTGGTGTCACACCTAATATTCCCACCCAGGACACTTACTGACCCTTTTTAAAATTGTGTCGTGAGTTGACTTGGATCCTTCAAAAAGATATGTCCACTTCCTAACCCTGGTTACCTGTGAATGTGAACTATTTGGAAAAATGGTCTATGCCAATGCAATTATACTAAGGATCTTGAGATGACAACATCCTGAACTCAGGTGGGCCCTAACTTCAACGACAGGTGTCATTTTAACAGCAGAGAAAGTCACAGAGAAACATAGGAAGACAGAGACAGAACCTGGAGTCAAAGATGCCTGAAGCCGCCAGAAGCTGGAAGAGGCAGGTGGATGTTCCCGCAGAGCATCAGAGGGAACATGGTCCTGTTCACACCTGGATTTCAGACTCCTGGTCTCTAGAACTGGGAGAGAAAATAAATCCCTGCTGCTTTAAGCCCTGAGTTTGTGGTAATTTGTCACAACAACCTGGGAAACCAACAGAGTCTGTCACTTCCTTTTGCCGCTTCAAAACACTGGTGAAGACTCCAGTGACACCTGCTCATGGGGAGGCCCACCCCCTGGTGACTGGCCTGCCCTCCCCATGGTCTCCATCAGCATGTGAATATGTCATTCTTTTTTTTTTTGAGTTGGAGTCTCACACTATCACTCAGATTGGAGTGCAGTGGCCGCTCCTGGCCACTGCAGCCTCGACCTGCTGGGCTCTGGCCATCCTTCCACCTCAGTCTTCCAAGTAGCTAGAACTACAGGCGTGTGCTACCATGCCTGGCTAATTTTTGATTTATTGTAGAGATGAGGTCTTGCCAAGTTGCCCAGGCGGGTCTCGAACTCTCAGGCTCAGGCAATTCACTCACCTCGGCCTCCCAAAGCGCGGGACTACAGGCTGAGCCACCAAGCCCAGCTATATGTCATTTTTTTTATGGTCCTGATGAAATCATGACCCCGGCCTCCTGTCCCCCATCCTCCCTCAATGAGTTGGAGCCACTGAGCTAGAACATTCTATTAGGTATCAAGACAGTTAATAAGCACCAAGTAAATTCTGTTTCTAGTGCTCATTTCTTAGTTTTACATTTAAGCCTCTAGTGAAATGAAACATTATACCACAGGTATCAGACATTCTTTCTATTACGTATTTCTGCTTACTGCAGAGATTTTTCTTTGAATAGTTCTCTGAAAGACATTATCAAATTAAAGTTTTTCCCTGTTATTAAATTATGTAAGGGCCAAATTGGGGGAACAAAGTTGATAACTTGCATCCTTTTGGGTGGGTGAGTTAATGGATGGTTCAGGCCTTTACACTGGGCACATCCTGCAGCCGAGCCCCAAAGCGACAGCTCTTGGGGACCTGTGTAGTTTTAACTCTGAGTTTCAAGGTATCCTGAGAAGAGTCAAGGCACACAGGAATGGGAAACATGTAGCATGCTCTTTCTTCATTACATTTATTCTCTTCCAAAGCTGAAAATATTTTCTTGCTAAGTGGATGTTTTTGTTTATCGTAAACCACTAGGTTGTGTGTGATGAACTAATTATTTTTGCACAGTCTAAAACAAGCCCAAAATAATTGTCTATGATTTTCTGCATTTTCTTTCTCCCAAAGAACTTATTTTTCTCCCTTAAATTTCAGAACTTGAGTCCCTGATTGGGCCCTGGTGATATCATCTATAAAAATAAGCAAGGACTTGTATTGAGAGTCAATCCCAGACGTCCCAGTGGCCTTCCAGGGCAGAGCGCTGGGCCGCTACTTTGGAAGAGGAGCTGGGAGCATGCGGGAGTCCCAAGCCTCACTTCAGATCATTGCTCTGCAGAGGCTGGGTGAGCCAGTCCTCCCCTGCTTCCTTCGTCTCAAAAGTACATGTTCCATCATGGGACCAGTGACCTTCCCCATGCAAAATAACACCCTGGATTTCCATCTGCCGAATGCAGATGGTGACGGTGTCACACTGCACAGCTTGTAGTTTTCAAATATTTGCTAGATTTTAATGGATGATACCACCATGATTTTAGTTCATATACGTTTTCCTGCATCTTCCCTGTGTGAGGGGTGAGCATTTCTGAGGACTTCTCAGGCAGGTGCAGGAGAAATAATTCTGATACAGCAGAGCACAAATGACATATTTCTTTGTAGAACCTCAAACCCTTCATTTACCAAAACCGCGATAAGCCCGCAGCCTCTTTCTGCACTGGGAAAGATCTCCAAGTTGCAATAACCAGGCGGGCTGCCATATTGAGCCGTTTAACAGTTCATATGGTCTTTAAAATGCATATCGTGTGACAGTGGGCCTGGATTTGTGAATGACAGCTTTTTATTAGAACTGCCTTCCATCCTCCTGAAAGATATTATCTTCCTGTCAGTGCAACTTGCCAACGACATCTTGAAGGACGCGGGGTGGGGGGGTGTAGAATAGGTGGGAGGGAAGCACAGGAGGGTTTACAGAATGACAGGTGTTGGTGGAGGTGCCAAAGAAGAGGAGGATCTTGAATCAGGAACCCCTGAGTTACTGGAGTTTATGCAAACTGGATCATGTTTGCGAAGTGTGTCTGTCCACAGATATGCATTCTGTGAGATATCACAACTCTATCAAGAAGCGGCCCAGAACTGGGACAAAGCAAGAACAAGTGTGACTGATCTGCAAATAGTATCCACTCAGCCATCGAGGCAGTAATAAAGGTGTTAATTTAGCTGCAAATATTAAAATGTGTATGGTAAGATGAATTTTTTTTAACAGTTCAGTGTGGCATAACCTTAATGCAGTGCATTAAAACCATTCATTACAATGAATAAATAGCTTAATGAGATTTGAAGCATTGAGCGGGCTACCCATAAACGTCTGATGAAGTGTAGCAAGGATGGCTGTCACTGGGAATAAATTATGCAAAAATAATATTGCTAATACCATCTCTCCCTGTGCATTGCTGCTGCTACTGAATATTCAAAGGGACGGCTTCCCAGGACAATATCAAATTAGTCTGTGTAATAAAGAAATCTGCAACAAAATTATCGACACAATCCTTACCTGGTAACTCTCCACTTTAAAGAAAGGCCAATTAGAGTCTGATTCTCTTTGAATGATTTGTCTCTGCTCTAAGCAGTGCAATCTCCTGCAAGTGAGTTTTCGTTCTGTATAACATTCCTGAAGTTGACACCTCACTTTAAAACTGGCAGCAAGAATTTAAACAAAGAACCTTCTAGCACAGGGGCCTTGAGCAGAGTTAGTTAAACCGTGGGAACAGGAGAGAATGTCCCAGCCATTTCTCTACCGCTCCAGAGAAAAGTCCTTAATCAGATCAGTGAATGAAGCACAAATGAAGTGTTTCAATAACTTCCCCCATCCCCCATTTAAAGGATCAACAAACCTCCCCTCCATGTTAGGGGGCAAAACGTGAGAGAGTTACACTGTGAAATGGGATGTGGGGACCGAATATTTAAATACCCTCGTGAGAAGCTCCCAGGGCCAGCTCCCTGCCACCTTCTCCCACAGGAAGAGGAGCCTCCAAATTTGCTTAATGACCTCCATGATTTCCCTATGCAGATTCCAGTGTTGGATGAACTCCAATAACAATAAAAGCCAGGGCTCTAACTACGCCATCCTGCTTGGTATTTACAGTGAGGAGGACAGGATGACTGAGCACAGCTGCCTGTCGGTTAGGGTAACCATGCTGTAGCTCTCCCATCAGTGAGGAGAGAAGAGAACTGCCTGCTCCCAAGGCCTATGGAGCCCAAACATTCACAGCCCGGTGCTCACTCCAAAACCACCACACACCCTCCTATCACAGCGCCCCACCCTTCTGAGGAGGGGATCTAAAATTGCACTGTGTTCTACATCCTAGTGTTAATCTATTAAAAGGAATAACACCACTTGTCATGCAGGCCACTTACTCAGAGCTCCATTCATACATACCACCTCATTTAATCTCCACAACCAGCCTGCCCAGCATTCTCACGCCCTCCTTTGTGAAGGTGGAAAACAAAAAGCCCCAGACTCAGAATGGTTGAAAACTTGCACAAAGCCACACAGCTGGGGGAGGGGGTGGCTCTCTGATTTCAATTTGAGCCCTCAGGAATAAAATGATGTCTCAAATCTGTGGTTTGGACTATCAGGTTTCTGGTTATGATGATATTGTCTGACGGTTAAGAGACGGTTACTGTCAGGGAGGTCGGCAAAGGGAACTTTCTGGACTCTGCAACTTGTCTGTGAATCTGTAATTACCTCAAAAAGAATGTCTAAAAAAGTTACGCTAAGCCATCCTTCTATCCGTCTATCCAAAGCTGCATGTAGTGAGTGGAACGACAGCCCCAAAAGACATCCATGTCAAATCCCGGAGACCATGTTTGTCACCTTGTTTGGAAAAAGAGTGTTTGCAGGAAGATGGCACTAGGAATTCTGAGACAAAGGGGTCATCCTGGACTGTCTGGTGGGGCCTAAACCCAATAACAAGTGTCCTTATAAGAGATACACAGTGAGAGACACACAGATGGGGGTGGGGCACATGAAGTCGGAGGTAGAGATCAGAGTGATGGGGCCACAAGCCCAGGATGCTGGACACCCCCAAGAGCTGGAAAGGCCAAGGGGATCCTTGAATGCCTCTGAGGGAGCACAGTCCTCCCATACCCTCATTTCAGATGTGTGGCTTTCAGAGTCATAAGGTAATAGATTGCTGTGGTTTGAAACCACACAGTTTGTGGTAATTGGCTACAGCAGCCCTAGGAACCAACAGGCTGAACTTTCAAATGTTGGAAGCGAAGAAAAACTATATCCTGAGGAAACCTTTAGAACCATTTTCTTTTCTTTCTTTCTTTTTTTTTTTTTTGAGTCAGAGTCTTAATCTATCGCCCAGACACCACAGCCTTGACCTGCTGGGCTCAGGCGTTCCCTCCACCTCAGCCTTCCAAGTAGCTGGAACCACAGGCGAGTGCTACCACACCTGGTTAACTTTTTAATTTATTATAGAGATGAGGTCTTACCAAGTTGCCCAGGCTGGTCTCAAACCCCTGACCTCAGGCAATCCTCTTGCTTCCACCTCCCAAAGTGCTGGGATGACAGGTATGAGCCCCTGTGCCTGGCTAAAATCATCTTCTTAAGCCACTTCCTCACATCAAGTGAGCTCGATGCAACAGGAATAAATCCTAAGAGGACAGAGGGACCCCCATTATGTTTCCCTAGTATAGGGAATCACGAGTGGGTGCTGAACTGGTTTTCTCATTGCCAAAGCTGTGTTTGGTCTGCCTTTCAGCTACATGGGACACAGTTCTCAGACTTCAGGAGGACCAGGCCTGCGCCAGCAGACCACCCTAAAAGTCAAGATGGCGTTGGAGGAACGTGCCATTTACATAGCATTGAAGGGGCACCCTGAGTCAATGACTCTGGTATCTTAGTGGCTGGGGACTCCTGGCTCTGCAAGGGACTTGAAAAGGGCTTAGCATATGGTCTCAGGAGATTCATATCATGCTAATGGGGCCAAATTAAAGACATTAAAGTTCTGTCAAAGTTCAGGTGGGCCAGGTATAATGACTCATGCCTGTAATCCAGCACTTTGGGAAGCCAAGGTGGAAGGATTGCTTGAGGCCAGGAGTTCAAAACCAACCTGAGCAACAAGTTGAGACGCTGTCTGCAAAAAGTCAAAAAAAAAAAAAGTTAATAATGTAAAGCTAAAGCAACTAGCTAGTAACAGAAAGAAGGCATCATGTGATGGTTTTGATTCATGTAATGATGTAATATCTCGGTGCTGGAGGGGTTTGTGCTCAGGTGAGGAACCAAGGGATGTGGAGAGGGATGCAGAGGTGAGAGAAAAGAGGGAGGCAGGAGAGGGGAGGGAGGAGAGGGAAGGGGGTGGGAGGGGGAGGAGGTAGGAGAGGGGATGGAGGGAGAGAAGAGGGAGGAGAGAGGAGAAAGGAAGGGGAGGGAGAGGGAGAACAGGGAGGAGAGAAGGGGAGGGGAGGGAGGAGGAGTTGGGGGAGCAGGGGAGGGAGGTGAGGGTGGGGAAGGAAGAAGGGAGGAGGGAGAGGGCAAGAGGAGGGAGGTGGGAGGGGAAGGAGGTGGGAGAAGGAGGGAGGTGGGAGCTGGAAGAAGGTGGGAGGGGAAGGGAGGTAGGAAAGGTGAGGGGGAGGGAGGAGTGAGGAAGAGGGAAGAGAGAAGGAGAGGAGAGGGATAGGGTCAGAGAGGAAGGGTCAATTGGAGAGCGAATGACAGGAAGGTGGCAACCAGGAGGCGGCCCCCAGAGCCCCTAGGTCATACAACTCCACCGTGTGTCTGGTCCTCAGACACAGAAGAGGCTCCTCCGTATCCTCAGTGCCTGAAGGCACTGGCTGCATCATTGGCACCAAGCTCCTCCTGCCTCACTGCCTTACTCTACTTGGCTTCCCAGCTCCGAATCACCTCAGTTTTAGATTGAGCCACAAAGTCTTCAGTAATTGCAGAGCCCTGCTTGCAAAATATGTCACTTGGCCATCCCTTCCAAATCCCCGGTTACCTTGGCAACAGCAGCCTCCCTCTGGATTGGTGGTGGGTGCACATTGGGATTTTGATCATCCCACTGCTTCCAGCTTACCTAGCCTGCGCTCACTGGTTGGGATGAAAGCATCAGCCCTAAAGACATGCTAAGCAGCCTTTCGACTCAAGAAGCATGCCCATCTGTGTCAGAAGCACCTAGGAAGGCCGTCAGATCAGGATATTTGCCATGGGGAAGTGCCAGCGAGGAACGCAGTGTAGGTGGTGCCTCACACTGCGAGTGATCCTGGCCGCGTGCGCTCGCCTGGGTGTCTCTGAGCCTGTATCCTTCACCTGTAGGATGGAGATATGAGCACCCACCTCCTAGGGCTTGCCTGAGGGTCTGTGCTGAGGCGGATGGAAAGAACAGGGCGGCCATGGAGCAAGGACCACAGAGAGGAACACACAAGAAAACACAACATGTCCCCAGGTGGGCCCTTTCTCTGCACTGATCTAATCTCTGCCCAGCTTAAGGGTCCTTTGATGGAAGCTGTTCAAGACCAGCCTCCACTCCAACTCCCATCACCTCCCTGTCCGCCTTGCACCAGGCTCCCCTCACCCCACTCCTGTGCTGCTCCCATTTCTCCAAATTGGGAAAGCCAGCCTCCCTCCCCAGGCCTGCCAGAGCCTAGTTTTCTCTGAAAGGATGGCTCCAGAGACTCCTGCCCACCCTCTCCTGGGGCCTTTCCGATCAGTGCTCACATTCCTCACTGTGCAATCCCAGGGGAGGCAGTTTTGTGGCCACTGTCTCAGGGATTCTGTGCTCATTTCACTGGCACTGGTGGAGCAGAGACAAGAGAACATCACCATTACCACCACCACAACCATGCTGAAGACACTGTCCGTGCCATTGGCATCACCACCATACCCACACAACCCCAACACTAACACCAGCACCATCTGTAGCACATTTACCACAACTACTGTCCCCATCCCCATCCTCAGCATTACCATCATCATCACCACCACCTTCATCACCACCATCATCACTACCACCATTATCACCACCACCATGCCACCACCACTACTCTCACTACCATCGTCACCACCACCACCTTCATCACTACCACCATCGCTACCACCACTATCATCACCATTATCGCCACCACCTTCATCACCACCACCACCGCTACTACCACCACCATCATCATCACCACCATCACCACCCTCACCATTATCACCACCATGACACCACCACCACCACCATTATCACCACTGTCATCACCACCCACCGCTGCCATCATCACTACTAGCACCACCGTCTTCGTTACCATCATCACCACCATTATCACTGCCACCACCACTACTACCACCACTACCACCACCATCATCATCACCACTACCACCGCCACCTTCATCACCACCACCACACCATCATCACTACTATCCTTGCTGTCATCACCACCACCTTCATCACCACCATTATCACTGTCACCACCACCACCATCACCACTACCATCATCACCACCACCGTCATCATCACCACCACCACCACCATCACCACTATCACTACCACTACTACTACCACCATCATCATCATCATCACCACCACCACTACCACCTTCATCACCACCACCATTATCACCACCATTATCACTGCCATCACTACCACTACTACCACCACCATTATCATCACCACCACCATCATCTTCATCACCACCATCATTATTACCACCACCACTGTCGCCATCACTACTACCACCACTCTCACCACCACCACCACCACCACCACATCACCTTCATCACTACCGTCACCACCATCCCAACCACCAGTACCACAACCATCACCATCATCACAACTACCACCATCATCTCCACGACCACTACTGCTGCTATAACTACTGCTAACATCATCACCACTCCTCTTATGACCACTCCACTATCACATCATTACCACTACTACTATGGTTGTCACCACCATCACCATTACCACGCCACCATAATCATCATCATCAAGACCATCAACACTGCCACTGCCAATATTACTATCACCACCACTAATAATAACACTGTTACCATTAACACCAACACCATCAACTTCACCAACACTATTTAACCACCATCGCCAACACCATCATCACTGCCATCCAATCACCACAATCACAATGACCACCATATTCACCATCACGATCACCACTACTACAGCTAACATTGCCAAGCACTTAACAGGTGCCAACCCAACTAAGAGCCAACCCTATAACAATCCTGTGGAGTGAGTACTATCAACAACCCATTTTATAGCTGAGAAAACTGAGGTTCAGGCAACTTAAATAACTTGCCCAAGGTCACTGGCAAGTCAGTGAAGAGCAGTCTCAGGACTCCCTGGCCAATCTCTAGTAGTATCATGACATGTCACACTGTCATGCTGGGATGCCCCAGTCAGCCTCAAATCACACCCCTCCCATCATCACCTCCTCTGTGAGGCCTCCTAGAATCATGTGCATGGAGGCAGCTCCCTGTCCTGCCTCACATGTCTCCTTCGCATCACACTATACCAAACTCACATTATCCACATCGTTCTTCCCTGCTAGACAGCAAGCTCCTCCGGGGGACCCTCAGTACTCCTGCTAACTGACAGGTCACAAGCTCAGCACCAGGACCCATGACAGGTACTGACAGGTGTTCAAAAACTCGGATCAGTGCTCTGTCACCACCATCCAGAAGCCCCATGAACTCTGAAGCTCTAAACTCACTTACACTGGCCTGCACACTGCCCGCAGCTTGCCCACATCCAGAGCACACCCTGCCCGATTAGCTCCACGCCTACCCTGCCCCCACCACCTTCTGAAGGAACAGGCATCCACATGTTCACTGTGACCAAGTCCAAAGGGTATGTAGTGAGGCCCACGTGCTTCTATTTCTCCAAGTCACTGTGCAGTTAATAAATCACACTTAGTGTGTATGTTGCCCTTGATGTTTTCAAACCACACTACAATGGATTCAACAGCCAGTTCAAATATCACTCAGAGGAGAATTATTATTGTTGTTCTTCAGATGATGAAACAGCCCCAGATATCCCACACAGTTGGTCCAAGGTCACAAGACACTCTGGGTGTGAGTCTGGTGGAAGAATTGCATTCCCCAGGTTCCCGCCATCCTGTTCTTCTGGGAGGTTACCCAGAGCATGGAGTTTCTATGATTTTATCTGCTGCTTTTTCTCCATTAAGCCCAAATGGCCCTGAGGGGACCAGAATGGACGTTCATTATAAGAAATGTAATAGGAGAACCTCCAGCACATTATCTCCAAAGAACAAAGAATATCATTGCTGTTTTTAGAACAATAAAGGGGCCTTGATGATTCAGAATTAACAGTTAAAGGGCATGGCCCGTTTCGCTCACCGGTGCAGAGCGGTGCGGCCCACCTTTCCACTGGAAAGATGCCCTGGCTCCTTCCCTGGAGCTGGGCCTGTCCTGGCCCTGATGCCCCCACAGAGAGGGTCTGGCGAGTGCTGATGGTATGGGCACAGGCACAGGACGTTATTCTGGGTGCTGGCAGGATGCACATGTGGGTGTTAGAGGTCTGGCAGTGGCCTTAGCCACACAGACGACGTGCCTGGCCAGAGGGCACCTGCAGGAATGTGTGCTGGGGCGGCCAAATCTTCCATTTGTTTAGAAAATGACCCAAGAATCAGGATTTTTATACAAATCAGAACTGAGTGTTGACATCTAAATGGAAAACAAAAACAAAAAACCTGAGGCCTTCTCTATGACAAGCATAACAAAGAGGGAGTGGGTCAGTCAGTTTGTGGGTTTTGCACGCACAGCTTATGCAAGGCTATATCCTTTCCATGTCAGTTCTAAGAATCAGCGTATGCGTTTGGCCTTACCTGTAGATATGGAATAAATACTTGAATTTGCTAAGTGCATTCTCCTATTATTAGCTGGGCATCCCTCCTGCGAGGGCGTGACCCTGGGACACAAGCTTTGCCCCTCCCCATCTGTGGCAGGCTTGGGGGGTGTGGATGGGGTTGGCACCCTTCAGGAATGACATGGGGTGACCAAGCTCTCCACAGCCTCCCAATACCACCACAGCTTTGGGTGGCCCAGGAGTGCCCCAGAGGTCCAGCAAGGCCAGGACTGCCCTAGACAGCAGTACTTCATTGAGGGATGCATTTGCAATTCTCAGCCCAAGTCTAGTCCCTGCAGGGCATCTGTGGATGGAGGCTTGGAGACCTGTCGTCAGCAGCACCATGGCACAGAGCTGCTCAGCAAAGGCCTATGCGTCTACATGCATGCTCGTGCTGTGCCTTCCTATCTAAATATGGGGCTGGGAGCCCTGCAGCGGGGTCCAGGGCAGCAGCCTCTGTGCCTGTGTGTGACATGTGGCCAGACACCCCGGTGTAACTTCACAACCGGGGCCAAGTCACAAACAAGGGCAGGGCAAGCAGAAAGACATGGCGTTGGGCTTTCAAGGACCATCAGGCAGCCAGACAGGTCACATGCTTAACTCTGGGGCCCAAATGCCAGCCCAGCAAGAAACGGATAATCTTTTATCGAAGGAGGGAGTCCAGGACCTGGGATGTGGAGAGAAAGAATGGAATTGAACCAGGAAAGCACAATTCCCAATGATGGAGCTCTCCTTGGAAAAAGGGATACTTCAGCCCTGACATGGGCACTGTGTTTTCAAATGCAAACTGTCTGCCTGTGGCCAGATTAAAAATCACATATGAGTCACTGCCACGAGACTGGGCTGCATCTGTGTAGCCCAAGTGACAACAGAAACAAATGCTTGGCTGGGGTCATGGGGCGGGGTGTGCGGGAGGGACTCTCAAGATCCGCCTTCCAGATGTGCACCAACACACGCTTCAGTTTTTTCCCCACCCCTCCACATTCCCCACGTCCCAGCTTGGGGCTGCTCTGGATGAGATCAGGGTCCCCATATAAACCCGGGGTCCCTGTTTGCCAGAGGCCAGGATACCACCCTACCCCCATGCATTGTGCCGAAGCTAGTGATATATACGGGCCTCTGCAGGGGTCAGGTCAACAACACAGGGTGAGAGGCCACAGAGAGATGAAGAGCTTGAAGAATAACTAGGTGGTCTACCCACACGACCACCAGTTTATAGGAGCTTCTGAACTGGACTGAGAGCTGGCTGGGCGAAAACACGTCCACAGTGTCTCCCACTTCTTAACTGGGGAAGGTGGTCATGTGTGTCTGCTCTCTGGACTACAGAGCATGAAGGTAGCCTTCCTGGGGGATGCTGTGAGATGACAAATGGCGTAGATGCTCTCTAATCTGCAGGTGCCTAGGGGCCCGCCTCTCCTGATGTCCCACCCTCTTGTGCTTCATCACCACCAGCACTGTGCAGCCCAGGGCTAAAACGCCTCAGTCACTCCAGAGCCTTCTACAGGGCCCGAGCACTCGGCTGCAATCAGATTACACGCTCCAGTGCCCAGCCCTGCTTGCTCCAAACAGAACGAATCCATCCATTCACACCAAGGCCAATTAAAAAGTAGGCAGGCACCCAAATCACAAGGCCCCCAAATCACAAGGCCCCCAGGCCCCGCGTTCCCACCCTTCCCCAGGAAGCCTCCCAGCGACCACTGACCAGGCGCGCAGCTCCTGGGGTGGGCACACAGAGTGGGAGGGAGGGAGGGAGGGAGCCACATAGCCACCACCATCCCAGCCCCAGCAGTGACAAAAGCGCCCTTCATCAGCGAACTGGAGCCCTTACAACTTGAACACAGCCTCGGGTCCCAGTCCAACTCCCGCCACCCAGGTTTTATATCGTCATTCTGTGCACTCTCATTAAAGAAATTGATATCCAAGTGGCGGGGAGAAATGGCCTTCCCATTATGGCCTCTGTAAAAACCATATTGCAAAAATTTACCATGGAGTTATTTCACCAACAAAAGATGTAATCAGTGTTTAAACACTCACTGGAGTGATCTGTCTTTCCTTAACGCAGTCACATCAGAAGCCCTTGCTTGAGGCAGCACTGGCTTCAGCGCTTTTCTAGTCCTGAGAACCAACAGATAGTGTCTGTCCTGAGGTGAGGAAGTCCTGGGCCTGGTGGGAACAAAGACCACTATATCTCAGAGGCGACAGTCAGAGGGAGGAGGCACAGTGATGGGCAGGTGGACACCTTGGAACGTCCCTGGGTCCCCTCCTGCATTCATTGCCTGGGGAATGTCCCTGGGTCCTCTCTGCATGCATCAACTAGGAACATCCCTGGAAACTCCTGGGGAACATCCCTGGGTCCCCACCTACGTGCATTGCTTGGGGAACATTCCTGCATGCCCTCCTGCATGAATCACCCCGCAGTGTCCCTCAGTCCCCTCCTGTGTGCATTGCCCAGGAATGTTCTTGGGTCCTTTCTGTGTGCATCATCCCTGGGAACGTCCCTGGGTCCTCCCTATGTGCATCGCCCTGGAAGGTCCCTTGGTCTCCTGCTGTGTGCATCACTCTGAAACATCCCTGGGTCCCATCCTGCATGCATCACCAGGAATGTCCCTGGGTCACCTCCTGTGTGCATCGCCTAGGGTACATCCCTGGGTCCTCTCTGTGTGCATCACCTGGGAATGTCCCTGGGTCCTCCCCTGCATGAATCGCTCAGAGAACATCCCTGGGTCCTCTTCGCATGCATCACCTGGGAATATCCTGGGTCCTCTTGAGGAATGTCCCTGGGTCCCTTCCTACATGCATTGCCCCTGCCACCCTTTGCATTAATCCCTGAGCTGTGAGCTCCTTAGAGGCACCAAAGGTGTCCGACCCAGCCCTTCACCTTCACAAGCCATAAGGACACTCAGAGCCACCTAATTTCCTTCCGGACCCTTCCTGTTCCACACCTCCCCATGGCCACCCCCTAGGCGTAGCCCTCCACCAGTCCCCACCTGGGAGGAAGCCAGAGCCTCCCTGACCCCACCCCAGTCAGTTCTCAGATCAGCAGCAGACGTCCGCATCACTGATCACCGACAGGCTGGTTTGGCCCTCCGTGACTTCAAACCTTCCCACAGGCCCCTTGAACACTGAGAAGAAAATCCAAGTCCTTCCCTGTGGTCCACAAGGCTCTATGTGCTGTGGTTCCTCCCTCCTCTGCTCTCCCATCCATCCTGAGTGGCAGCACCAGGACCCTGACCTCTATATGTCTCCAGACTCTGGACAGTCCCTCCCACCGAGGGTGCCTCACCTCTGTCCCCTCGGATCTTTGCGTGGCCAGGTGTCTTCTCCTCTTTCATGACTCAAATGGCACCCATGTAGGGGTCTTCTAGGACCACCTTGTCTGTTGTGCTCCCTGGGCCCCATCCCTCTCCATTTGACATTGTTGGTGTGTTTATTTTATCTTTTTAGTGCAATTTCAGACCTACAAAAACTTGCATAAAGATGACTCGTATTCCCCTTATGTAGATTTTGTTAATCCTGGCTCCATCTCAAATAAATCTTCCCATGTGTATATTCTAAAAACAAGGACATCTAACTTACATATCCACCGGACACACATCAAGATCAGGACGATGACAGGGACGTGGTACTATCTTCTCATCTACAGACCTGACCCAGAGTTTGCTTACTGTCCCAAGAATGTCTTTTGGCAAATGACAACCCCGGATTGGTGCTGACCCTGTTGTCCTGACACGAGTTTTCTTCATGCTGGAATTTCACTCGGTCTTTGTGTTTCTGAAAATGGCCTTTTTGAAGAGTGCAAGCCAGTTACTGCACATTGTTTCTCAATTCAGGTTCATCCGATGTTTCCTCATTAGTTAGATTCAGGATATTCAGGGATATGGTAAAAATGACACTGCATCCTTCTCAGTGGATGACATCAAGAGGCAGTGATACTGATTTGCTCAATTTCCAGTGATATTAACTTAGATGACTTCTTTAAGAAGTGTTCTAGTTTCTTTAGGCTACTATAACAAAATACCATACACTGGGGGGGTTATAGACAACAGAGATTCATGTCTCACAGTTCTAGGGGCTGGAAGTCCAAGGTCAAGGCATAGGCAGATTCGATGCCTCATAAGGACCTACTTCCTAGTTCACAGACAGCACCTTCCTGCCATGTCCTCATATGGTGGAAGGGGAAAGGGGTCTTCCTGAGGGTTCCACCTTCATGGTTCCACCTTCACTTCCCAAAGGCCCCACCTTGGGGGAGAGGATTTCAACATGAATTTGGGGGTAGGAAGACATAAATATTCAGGTCACAGCAAGAAGCACTTGCCAGTCTTCTCCAATGGCGAGTCCCTTTTTATTTTTC
The DNA here is from genome assembly GCA_027257055.1 of Cephalopachus bancanus. Lineage (NCBI taxonomy): Eukaryota > Metazoa > Chordata > Mammalia > Primates > Tarsiidae > Cephalopachus > Cephalopachus bancanus. The sequence goes on from JAPVLO010000007.1 coordinate 5,283,890, forward strand.
CCTCTGTGATTTAATATCAAGAGTCTGGAAAAAGGCAGTCCCAGTCTATCCTATGGCTCCTCAAACTCAATATCATTGCCTCTTGATGCAATCCACTGAGAAGGATGTAGCATCATTTTTGCCACTCACTGGCGTCCGCATCCACTGATGCTTCTTGCCTGCATCACTGATCATCATGAGGCATGTCAAACAGTGATGTTCTAATTCCGTCATCCCCTTCACATTGATTAGTTGACATTTGGTTATAAGGAAGTGCTGCGGCTCTTTTCTTATCCATTTATCTGTGTCAATATGGACTCAGGATTCTTATGTGTTCTGTGGGTTATGATCTTCTACTGTCATACTAGGGGAGACCCCCCAAAACCTGGAATTTATTTATAAAAAGTTGTGTGTTTATTCTTACATGTTCAAACTTCAATCATCTTCAAGGGACTCTCTGTTTGATGCAATACACCTATCGAGATGCTTTTTCTACTGCTCAAAACAGTTTTTGACTTGTCCATTTTGATGCTTTTTAGTGCTTCTGTCATTTTTTGGTTTCACCTCTTCCACATCGGCAAAACATTTCTCTTTGGGGACTTTTTTTATCCAGGGAAACAAAAGTCACTCGGGGCAAGATCAGATAAATAGGGAGGGTGGGGCATGGGGATCATCCCATTTGGGTCAAAAACTGTTGAATACTCAGCACAGTTGTAGGCAGGTGCGTTGTCATGGTGGAAGAACTAGTCACCTATTTGCCACAACTCAGGATGTTTCTTTCACAAATCACCACTCACAACAACGCCAGTTGGTCCACTGATGCCAATGGGTTCCCAGAACACTCACCTAGTGGGGAAAGCCTGCATTACAAGGGACTCACCCTCCAAAAAGTAGTTCCAGGTTTTTTGGCGGTGGGGTCCCCTTTGCATTTGTTTCTGATGCTCAAGTTTTCCAGGTTCCTAGTTCTGATCACCTCCCCACTTCCACCATTCCGTCATGCACAAAGCCTCCACTCTTCCCTCCCCTGCAGGAGAAGCTCTGCCTTCCATCGTTCTAAACCAAACCCCTCCCCATGAACTACAGGGCTGCACGTGCCACATGTGTCCCCTGCTCAGGCCCTGGCACCTGCTCTGCCCTCTGCCTGGCCCTTTCTTCTCCCATGTCATTGCCTGCTTGCCTCCTTCTTGCTCCTCAAGACTCAACCCGAGTATCTCCTCTTCACAAAGGTCTTGGCAGACCTTACTGGCTAAGGGACGCTTACCAGCCCTGTCCCTCCACACTAGCTGCTGCATTTTCTCTACCAGCACCCAGAGCTGCTCTAACTGGCTTGCTGGTCCCTTCTCTGTCCCTGGAGAGTGTGGGCTCTGTGAAGGTGCCTGGCTCACTTGATGTGCATGGGATACTGGGCCTGGAACAGTGCCTGAGGCTTGAGAGGTGGCCAAGTGCTGGGCTAACCATCTCAAGGGTACCCTCTTTCTTAGGCTTGGATCCCAATGTGCTCAGTGCTTCACAAATAGAAGAATGGACTGATGGAAGTCGGCTTCACATTTGTACCATTTTCCCAATGCAGGCACCAATCCTTTCTTATACCCTGTGCTGGGTTGGTTCCATCTCCTGCTGTTTAGCCGATGACTGCTCAAGGAAAGGATGAGGCTGGCCTCCTTCGCACTGTCAGGAACCAGAGATAAAATGGGAGACTTTCCCTTCTCAGAACCAAAGTTGACAGATAGATGCCTGCAGGCTAGAAGACAGAGGCCCAAGGAAAGTATACGACCCGTCTGCCTTGATCATGGAGCTGCATCCACTTCCTGCCCTGGGAAAGTCATACCTTGGAGTGATCTCTAAATACTCGTTCCCTTGCCAAGTGTTCCTCTAATCTCCCCAAGTCCTCCTTTCTCCTTTTCGACATGGGATCATGAAAGCTAAGAAATAAAATGTCCTCTTCCTCCTCCCATAATCCTACCCACACAAGATCATATCTAATGTCTCAGCACGGGGGCCCTCCTGTCATCCCAGAAGAGTCTCCTCGGCATGAGGGAAGCCCTGAGTTCCAGTCGGTGGAAGACCAACTCTGGGGGCTCCTTCTCTCTAAATCCCAGTGTGACAGGTACCCACAGGTTCCCAGGCCGCATGTCAGTCCCAATATGGCTCCTTCCTCACAGCCATGATGCTGGCCATGTCTCCTGCCTACTCTTCCCAGAGCCTCCGGCCCACTGTCCTAACAACATAACTCACAGGACACCCCTTTGTGGAATGAATCTGCAATTCTCTGAGTTCTCCCCTCCATCTTCCCCAGACTCCTCTTGCTGCACTTCCATTCTGTCCTTCAGTTGACCCTCTGTAAGAATATGGGGATAACCAGTCCAAGTCCTTCTTGATTGATAATCAACTCACATGCACCCTCATTTAATGAAAGCATTCTTTCCAAACTTGAGTTCATATGCCTCTGATCATTCTGGCTGCTTTCAACAAATTTTGTTGTTTTTTGTTTTCTGTTTTTCTTCCTTTTGGGTTAACTGCAGAGACTCCCATGACCACGGCCTCCAAGATCTGGTCCAGAACATAGTCCTGAATACCTGGGTCCTTCTGACCTCCCTCTTCTGTCCCATTTCCCTGGGCTGGGCTGAGTGGTCTCTTCCTATGCTGGTAACACCCTGAGAGGGTCTCCATCACTGTCCTCACTACACTGCACGGGGACCATGACTCCTGGGAACCCAGGCTCCAGGCAGGAGGGTCTCCTCTCTGCAGCCCTGGACAGAACCCTCAGTCAGGCTCACAGTCAACCCCAACATGTGACAATGTCCTGGAATGACTGACTGATTGGAGGAAGGGCTCGTCACTGCGGCTTGACCTTGCCATCCTGACTGCAATCCTCTCCAACATCCCCACCTGCACCGTGGCCCATGCCAGCCCCCACAGCACCCCTTCTTCCTCACCGAACCTCCCCTGTCTCCTCCCACCTCACACCCTTTCTACTTTGAAGGTGCGTCAAGGGTGAGGAACACCCTCGACCATCCTCTCAACTCCTGGCTGGGCCCAGCACAGACCCCTGCGTACTGAGGGCAAGTTTCGCCTCCTAGGCTCTTCTGAGCAAATCCCACAAGCTGTCATGAGTCCTCTTCCCAGAGGCTAACTCTCCAGACACTGTCTGAAAGGCAGCCTCCCTTGGGTTCAACGACACGGGTTACGATCTGGTTCCACAAGAGGAGAAAGCTTCCCTCCAGGCCCCGGCCTGCACCAGGAGCTCTAGGTTCCAGCCTTTGCTTAGCGTCTGTGGCTTCCCCCGGTGCCACCATCTTGCTCACCTTCTTTCCAGGAGGCCCCTTGATCTGTTGTTATTATGGCTAATCACTCAGCAAAGCACTTTCCTTCTCTGTGGCTTTAATGTGCTATCTCACTAGTGAAAGCTATGTCTTCCCCTCCTGGGCTGCTTCCATTGCAAGTTGGCTTTCATCAGAATGCAGCAGCCCCCGATGGGAGCAGCTCACGCACAGTGAAGCCCAAGAGGCCATCTCTTCCTTGCTGTAGCTGAGAGATAAGGATCGTGGGAAGGGAGATGTCCACGCCCATCCCTCACCCCCTGATACAGGCACCAGGGATCTGCCAGGCAGGGGACACAAAGCCCCATGATTCCTTTGTCACTGTGTGGTACACGACAAAGACCTCAGCCAGGACCCCCAGTGCTCTTTAGTCCTCCACACTGGGGACAGTGGGAAGAAGCCGCCTCTTCTGCGGGCCATCTGTGCGACGGGATTAAGGAACTTTAAAAAGCCATCGTTCCTAGAGAGAAGCTGGCACAGGGACCCGCGTGCTTTTCCCTGAAGGTTTTCCCAGGACAGGGAAGGTAGAGGGAGCACATACCCAAGCACAAAGTCATAGAATTTTGAGGACAGCATGGCTAACAAATGAGTGACCCTTGCAATCACCACCCACCCCCAATCTCCACAGTCAGGAGCAAAGATGCAGAGTCAACAGCTAGCTGGGCTGAGGAGGGGTTTTCTTTGATGGTGATGTGTGGGTTCATTGTTTCCTTGTGAAAAGAGCCAGGATGAGAAGTCACCGACCCAGAAACTTCCCTTGGGTTAATGAACTTGGGCTGCTGGGTATGAAATACAGGCGTGTTTCTTTGCTGGCGGATGTCTGGGTAGCTCTGCCCTCCCCCCACATTGACATCTTGGCTTCCCGACCTGACCCTCTGATAAGGGTAAGGATATAGACATGGTGGCACACTGATTAGAGACCTCCCAGTTTCTAATTGTGGTGTCCTGGAGCCCGGAAGCTGGTGCACCATGGAGTAAACACCTTCTTGCCCCATCCAGGGCTGGATTTACATTGGGCATTTAGCGGGATGGCTCCCTATGGAGAGAATGGCTTCCTCTGCTTTGAGGCAGACCTCCTCTCCCTCCCCCTGCATTAATGGGATTGCTCCCTTGGTAAGAATTACTGTCTGAGGCCCAGGCTGGGTTCACTGTTGCCTGAAGCCTCCAGCATCCAGCCTTTAAAAACAGAAGCAAATGTGTTCTCAAGAAAAATGTGAGGCTCACAGAAGAACACTGGGGAGGGCCGTGCATTTGACCCTTTCTGAGCAAAACATAGGGGTGTCTGTTGACAAGGGGCTAGATTTTAGGATTTGCTAAACAACAGTCTAATGCTGATGGTTGAAAATATCCTCATTTAGACATCAAAGATATCAAGAGGGAGGTGGTGGGAACTCACAGTCCCTTCAGCCTTTATTTAACCAGTATTCACGGAATGTTCTCTCTGCCCCAGGGCATTGGGGATACTGCAGAGAAATAGCCAGGCACTAGCCTGGCCTTCCTCTTGGAGCTCAAAGTCCAGACCAGGTGCCATATGAGGGGCACTGAGCTTAGTGCTTCAGGAATAGGGGCGGCAGGACCATGACCCTGCTGAGCTCACAGTTGTGGACAATATGCTGCACGTGAGAAAGGCAGACACCCCACTTGCCATCCCAAATGAGTAGCCCAAGGAGAGGTTTTGAGGCATCTGTGCAGGAAATACCTGCGGCTTTGCTTATAGGACTCTCTGAGTCTCCACATGCAGAGGGAACTGAGGATGGTTCACATGCCTAGATGTTAACATGTCTTCAGTTGGCAGTGAAAGTGTAGCCAACTATAAAACCCAACGCTAAGTAAAATTCTCCTAAATCTTGAACATAACACAAAAATACACCTTATTTTCCACAGTGTTGTAGGGGATACAGGAGGGAAAAAAAATAAAAAGCAAACAATCTTTGTTCCTGCCCTTTGGGTCATAAAATCAAGACCAGAGATGAGTCACTGGCATGTAGTCTATGTTGGCATGTGGGTCTCCTTTGTGTGGCCTGTACGGGTTTTGTATTTAATTTCAGATTTCTGTTTTCTTCTGAAAAATGTGAAGATCTTATAATGCCACACCACAATCTGTGCTGCCATGACTGTCTATCCATCCCCTACAGTGGGTCATGAGCTGCCCCATGGTCAGGCTCCCCACCACTCCCAGGAGACTACTGTAGGGATGGGAATATGGGACCCTGAAGAATCAGTAAGAAGAGACACACAGAGAGTTCACCACTGCCAGGGTGAACAACCACACTGGAGACCTAGCAGGGAAGGGACCTGACAGGGAAGGGACAGCTTCCAGGAATCGGAGAGACTGATAACTTCCCAACAGCCCGTGTGGCGGGAAAACCTGGGAGGGAGCCACAGGTGTGCGTCAGTCTTGTCCATCTCTCTGTTCTCCCAACCCCTCGGAGAATACCAGGAGGGACACTCATCATCATCCATGGTATTGACGAGAAGATGCCAAACTTTGTACAATATTTTAAGAGAGTTTACTCTGAACCAAACTTGAGGGCCTAGCCCCATGGCATATGCCCACAGGAGGTCCTGAACATGTGCCCACCGTGGCTGAATGATGACTTGGTTATATACAATTTTAGGGTGGCAGAAGTTACAAAAAAACATAAATCAACACATGTGAGATTTTCATTGGTTTGGCCAGGAAAGGAGGGACATTTAAAGTGGGGGTTACAGGTGGATTCAAGCACTTCCTGACTGGTAATCTGTAGTTCCTATCTAAGCAATTTTGGAAATCAGGAGAGGAGATATTTTGCTGAGATGCGGGGTCAGAAAGACTCCAGGTTTATTGATAAGTAGGTGAAGTCCTACATGTGGCAGACTTCAGAGAGGATAGGTGCCTTACAAATTCCCAGAGTCTGGGAGTCCCCAGGAGATGCTTTGCAGGGCTATAAAATCCTCTGATTTCCTTCTTTGTTGGTTATGGGATGTTGTGCCAGTCAGGCTGCAATACAAACTCCAGAGTACAGGGTAAACAGGGCAGGAAAATCTTGTCTGTGAGTCCTTACAGGCGTCACTCCCCAAGTCCTCTAGTTAGGAATTTGGACAAGAGGAAAATGGTTAGATATTATCATCAATAGACAGGCATGAACAAAACAGAAGGTGGAAAAAAAAATGCTAGAATAGAAGCGAGAGCCAGAGTGCGAGAGGAAGGACGGGGAGGCGAATTTCAACTCAGCATAGGAAGGAGCAGTTTCAAGATGGCAGAGCAGTCATAACCCCAGCCACAAGTGCCACTGGGATCCAGCTACCTGGTGGGGTAGGTTCTATGCTGAACCATGCACTGGCATCTGATTCGGTGGGAAGTAGGCCATCTGCATGGTTGAGCCTAACATGGAGACACCCTGACCCTGCCAGATTCTTCCTTCTCCTCCTAGAACACTGCTCCTTTTAAAAACCATCCTGGGTGTAGTAATCCCAGCACTTTGGGAGGCCAAGGCAGGAGGATCTCTTTTGCTCAGGAGTTCATGATCAGCCTGGACAACATAGCAAAGTTTAACTCTACAAAAACAAAAAATACAAGACAAAACAAATGCTAGGTGTGATGTTGCATGTCTGTAGTTCTAGCTACTTGGCAGGTTGAGGCAGAAGGATTGCCTGAGCCCAGGGGGTCGAGGCTGCGGTGAGCCCTGATCATGCCACCAAACTCCATCCCGGGCAACAGAGTGAGACTCTGACTCAAAAAATAAATTAATTAAATTTCTATTAAAAGAAAAGTTGAGTGAAAGTGAGGAATAAAACAAAAAAAAAGAACCATCCTGTTCTTTCAAACAGCTGCTAAAAAAGGAGTTACACGAATAACTTCTTTGAACTTTATTTCACATTTTCACATCTGTCCAGTTAAGCCCAACCTAGATCCAATCTGCTGACTTTTTAAATAAGTATCCCAAGCTGGCTGATTTTCAGTTGCTTTGGTTTAATTTTTTAAAAAGGGAGTATTTTCTAATAGATGAAAAAATTTCTTTTCATGCTTCACTAATGCAAAAACAGCTGAACCAATTTAGCTCCAACTTTCTCAATAGCTTGTTACAATCCTAATTAAAATATTCACATACGGCGCAAGCTTTGGGGAACATAATATTGCACTGTCAGTCAAATTCTGGCTGAATATTTACAACCAGCTAAACAGAAAAGCAACTGCACGGCTTTTACTCATTGTTGCCTCTTGAAGAAAATGTAGTCAGACAATTAATGGTGAGGAGATAAAGGCAAGTAAGGGCCTGGTGTTTCTCCGCTTGGCTTAACTCATAAACAATTGGGCATAAGGACTCTCGGGGCTGCTGGCTGAGCTGGACCGGGTAGTGCCCAAGACCTCATTTACCCGAATCCCCTGGGAAACGGCAGCTGGCCACTAGGGAATGGCCGGCAGCTCGGCGGGAGGGTGCGGGCACTGGAATTAAGCAGGGCAGGCTTGAGTCCAGCTGTCACCTTTCAGTCGGCATATCTTGGGCAAGAACTAGGCCCTCTGTCTACACAGATAATCCCACATCCATTCAAGGGGAACAGTGACAATTTTGGATGAGACCCCTGGTGTAAAAGCCCAGCACACCACCCATCATGCCAGAAACGCTCTAGAAACGTTGTTAACTCTGTGTTATCGTCTCCTGCAGTGGAGTGCTCAGAAGGAAGGTAACTTGCTGAAGGGAAAAAAAGAAGAAAAAGTTTATCTTTCTGGGAAGAAACTTTTACCAATGCATGATAAACTTGGTGAATATGAAATACCAGGATATGCATTCCTGCCATTTCCAGAATGATCTACCAACTTCCTGTTCCACAGACACAGATGCCCTGATGAGCTCTGAAGAAGGCAGGAGATTTTTCATGCATATCCAGGGGACTCCTGATACTGTTCAGTTCTTATGACTATGGTGTGCATGTGTGAGTATGTGTGTATGTGAGCATGTGCATGTGTGAGTGTGTGCATCGTGTGTGTGCATGTGTGAGCATTTGTGTGAGTGTGTGCATGTGAATGTGAGCATGTGTGTATATGTGTGAGCATGTGTGTGTGCATGTAAAAGCATATGCATGAGTGTGTGCTCATGTGAGTATGTGTGTGTGTGCATGTGTAAGCATGTGTGTGCATGTGTGTGCATGTGTGAGTGTGTGTGTAAGCATGTATGTGCATGGGTGAGTGGAAGCACATGCGTGTGTGTGCATGTGCATTATCAGAAGGGGAATAGATTCATGCAGGGACAGATGGCACAAGTACACAGACAGTATACATGTACGTACATGTCTACATGGTTTCTCTCTTTGTCTTAGCTACTATTTCTCAGAGTTCTTAGTAGACGTATCTTAAGGTGCCCTTGGTTTTTTCTCTTAAACCGTAAAGCCAGGTGGTTGGGTTTGTGAGCCCCGAGAGAATGGTCCTTGGCGAGGATGGAGCAGGAGTTCGGGTGGGACTCCGGCCTCCATTCCCGATACATGTGATATGTGCTACCTTTCTCATGTTTCCTTAGATCTAGAAGTTCCCACCACAGGAGGGCCTACCTGCACCCCTAGCCCACCTTCCCCTTCAGTCCTGCCACGGTCACACCAGGCTCAATGACACTTCAAGCCTCTGAAGGCCGGCCATGTGCCTCAGTCCCCCTATGCAGGCGCTTCACGTTGGCAGAGGCAGAGGGAGAGTCCAGCTCCCACTCCAGTCGCACAACGTGTCTGGCCTTCTTGGCCACCTCCTTGACTGTGAGCTCATTTCAAGGGTTGAAATTCCCCAGGGCAGGTTCACCCAGTGTTTATTGCCTGGAAATTAAAGGATTTAGGGGTTTTTGCTAAAGGAACTAAAACAGAGCGTTTTCCAACCTACTCAGTGAATGCGGCCACATTTGAGGAATTTTATTCCCATAGTGGCTCCGTCTGATGTGCTGAGTGTGAAGCCAAAACCCCAAAGCCAGCAAGAATTGCGTTGGCTTTGCTTTTCTTTATGAGAAAATGGCCCATAAAATGTTAATGCGCGGTTCCCTGTGGGGCCCAGTGACGCCTAATTAAGGGATGCTCTTAGGTGTGGGAGCAAGCATGCAGGCAGTTAGGGAGGGCACCCTGCACCCTGCCATCTCCTCAAAGGTACCCCCCACCACTGCCTCTGCATTCCTGGCTGGCTCCAGCAACGTGATGGGGAGTGTGAGACCAAACCTGGGTGAGTCATCCCTGTGACACTGAAACTGGGGAGGACCAGCAGAGGTCCAGGCTAGAGCTCTGACAGAGCACTGAGGTGGGCAGGGCCTGGTCAGTCAGGGCACAAAGGGGCAAGTGGGGCTGAGGTGCATGGGTAGGGGTCAGGGCAGCCACCGAGGGTCAGACAGGGAGAGCTTGCACATCTCCTCTACTGTCTTGACTATGACCTTTGATTTATAGAAACAATGGCAAGAGCAACAGTTACTACCATCTGGAAGCTGAGCATTTTGCCAAACTCCAAATGTGAATTAACCGACTGATTTTCACAATGACCCATCCAAGTAGATATAGGTACCTCTGGTTCCCCTGTCAGGACACTGTGGTGCAGTGAGGCTAAGTTGGTGGTAAGAGACAAGGTTTGACATTCAAAGGAGAATTATTTGACTCCAGAGCCCAGTAATGATCCAGGAGCACTTTTCGGCAAAACTTGTCCTCTCTTCCCTGACCATACACCACCAGAGGAGCATTCCAGATCCACAGGGCCAGATGCCCAGTCTCGGCACTGCTGATGTGTGGGCCTCGCTGTGGGGCTGTCCTGGGCACAGTAGGATGGCCAGCCGCACCCCTGGCCTCCACCCACTAATGCCAGCACCACCCTCCTCAGCTGTCACAGTCGAAAATATCTCCAGACACTGGCAGATGTCCCTTGAGGGGAAATCACCCCTAGTTGAAGCCACTGCCGAAGATTCTTCAGAATCATCACCACCTCTGTAAATTATCAATTTCTCAAGTTTAAAAACAGGAAAACAAAGTCTTGCAACCCTGAAACTGAAGAAAAGTCTTTTAGACACAAAGCAGGCCTGCTGGGGTGAAAAATCATCATTCTTTATGATGCTCAAAGATAAATTTTCATTAAAACAACCAAGCTAAGAAGGAATTTTCATTTGCGGATGTTTCTAATGGGGAACATTCTGGGCTTTGATGGAAAGGGTTACTCCCATCTATTGGAAGGTGAACTAGGTGAACCATAAAGATTACACTTTCATCAAGGTTTACAGGCAAAGCAAAAAAACAGAGAGAGAAGATAGAGAAGAAGAAGAGGAGGAGGGGGAAGAGGAGGAGAAGGAGGAGGGGGAAGAGGAGGAGGAAGGTGGCAGAATTAACCTGAATTAAAAGCCCAGATGCACGAGAAGTGATTAATTCGAACAACGTCCACCCTCAATGCCGTGGAATAGAATCGGGCTTTATATGAAGACCGCATTCCGTGGCGCCTCAGTATATTAAGGCAGTTTACAAGGTAATGAGTTAGATAACGGCAGTGAAATGAATTTACAGGCCAGAGTCGCAGGCATTATGCAATCTGCAGAGGCTTGGCACGTCGCCGGAGATTGTGAAATTAATTCTAATGGAAGAGGAAGTGTTAGGAGACAGGCGGCTTCAGAGACATACATTGCCTGCGGTCCCTGGCCCTGGTGCCTCTGCACCCCCAGGCACTCAACTGCAACTTTGAGACACCCCCCAACTCAGCAAGAGGAAGAAGCAAATCTGTCATTTACAAGCTATGGGAAAATGTGACATACTGGAGCAAACTCCAGATGTGAGGCAAGGCTGGGGCAAGGATAGCAGGAAGGAATCAGCAGGTGAGAAGCCTCTTGGGGGCTGAGAACCAGAGGGGCCAAGACGTGCAGACAGGAGGGGGAAGCCCGTGGGACCCCCAGGGCCTGGCACCAGCCCAAGGCGCCCATCCGTCCTTTAAGTGGCACAAGCAGAGCAAACCGAGAGGTTTCCAGGATCCTGGGATGGGACCCCACATCTTGCCTTGGCAATGCCCGGGTGCAGGGGGTGTCAGGTTCCTTGCTGCACCCTTAGATAAAGAACTCAGAAGAGCAGGAAAAAAGACAAGTAACAGGAAGTAACTGCAGCCTATGTGACTGAGAGGAAATAAATGCCAGACTGGGTAAAGAGCTCCTGCAAATCAATAGGAAAAAGCCAAATCACCCCGAATAGTAGCATCCAAGTGAAGATACGAACACTCAGTTTCAAGCAGGAAATGGTCAGCCCCACCAGTTTCAGAGAAATATAAATTAAAACAAAATACAAGGCTTTTTATTTTAACCAGATGGTCAGATACTAAAGGGGTTGAGGCTGGGTGTGGTGGCTCAAGCCTGTAATCCCAGCACTTTGGGAGGCCAAGGTGAAAGGATTACCTGACCCCGCGGGTTTGAGACCAGCCTGGGCAATATGGTGAGACCTCATCTCTACAATAAATAAAAAAATTAGCTGGGCATGGTAGCTCGCATCTGTAGTTCCAGCTACTTGGAAGCCTGAGGTGGAAAGATTGTTGGAGACCAGCAGGTCGACACTGGGGTGGCTCTGAGCATGCCACTGCACTCCAGTCTGGGTGATGGAGTGAGACTCAAACTCAAAAAAAAAAAAAGGGCTGAAAATACCAAGCACTGGAGAGGCTGCCCCAGTGGGCACACATGCCCCCTTGGTGGGCACATACGATGGTGCAGTTGCTCCTAAAGCCATGTGACAGTGTTTGTCACATGCTGGGACATGCTCACCATAGCGTAGAAGGACATTGGCCATAATGAGATGCGACATTGGCAACACACTGAATGTCACCAAAAATGATTAAATAAATTGGTGGCATGTCCCATCTGAATGTTCAATCTATGGGAGAATCTGCAGTTCTTTAAAAATGAGGCAAAACTGTATGCTCTGACATGGCATGCACTCCAATATCTCTGACATTTTAGAGGTAAGACTCACACAGATAGTAAATGTTTATGCTGAGGTTATATATACACAGCACTCCTCCCCATCCCTAGGGAACTGGTTTCAGAACCTATAGATGCTTAAGTCCCTGATATAAAACGATGTCGCATTTGCATGTAACCTACGCACATCCTTGAGTGTATGTTAAATCATCCCCAGATTACTTCGAATACTTACTATAATGTCATGTTATGGCAATATAGGTCATGCTGTATTGTTTTGGAAATAAGGACACACAAAAAAATGGTCTGACATGCAGAAGATTAAAACAAGACCCCTACCTATCACCATACACAAAAATCAGCTCTAAATGGATCAAAGACCTAAATGCAAAGCCTCAAACTATAAGAACCTTAGAAAATACAGGAGACAACTTTGGAACTGGCAACCAATTCCTGATCAAAATCCCAAGTGCCCATGCCATAAAAGATAAGATAGACAAGTGGGACCTCATTAAACGGAAAAGCTTCTGCAAAGACAAAGAAGCCATTGAGAGAGTGGGGAGACAGCCAACAGAATGGGAAAAAAATATTTGCCAACTGTATATTTGACAAAGGCCTAACATCTAGGATCTACAAGGAACTCAAACATGCCAAAAGAAAAAAAAAAACAAACAGCCCCATTACAAAGTGGGCAAAAGATATGAATAGACACTTCTCAAAAGAAGACATACAAGCAGCCAACAGATACATGAAAAAATGCTCAGCCTCACTAGTCATCAAAGAAATGTAAATTAAAACCATACTGAGATACCAACTAATTACAGTCAGGATGGCCATCATCAATAACTTAAAAAGCAACAAATGTTGGAGAGGATGTGGGGAAAAGGGAACACTTCTATACTGTTGGTGGGAGTGCAAACTAGTACAACCTCTGTGGAAAACAGTTTGGCGAGTCCTAAAGGGCTAAAAATCAACCTTCCACATGACCCAGCAATCCCTCTTTTGGGAGTGTGCCCAGAGGAACGCAAATCACTCTATGAAAAAGATACCTGCACATGCATGTTTAATTGCAGCATTATTCACAATAGCAGAAACATGGAACCAACCGTGCTGCCCACAAAAATAGGACTGAATTTTAAAAATCTGGAACATATACATGATGGAATATTATGCAGCCATAAAGAAGGACAAAATTACGGATTTCACAGCAATTTGGATGGACTTAGAGTCTATAATAGTCAGTGACCTATCACAGAACAAAGAACCGGGTATCACATATTCTCACTCCTAAGTGGATCTTGAACAACTATCGTAATACTATAAGAAAGGGATTGGTAGTATTGGAAAACTGCCAGGGGAGGGCGGGGGTGGGATTGGCAGTAGTGGGAAACTGCCAGGGGAGGGAGGACATACCTCATCAACAAGGGAACCTGCAAAATGAACGCCTGTATACTTAACCATGAATTGTACCCCACATCTTTAAAATAATGTTTTTAAAATGTCGGTACATGCTCAGTACAGATGTAATTTTTTTTGAAATATTCTCTCTCTGATGTTGGCTAAATTCACAGATGCAGAACCCACTGAAACATCATCATGTGGTCTCCTGTGTCTGAAGACAGGGATGACAGGAGGCCCTGGGCAGGAGCTCCATGGGGGTGAGGAGGGAGGATGGCTATTCAGCCTGCAATTCCCTCCATCTTCACCACCGTCATACTGGCCCCCGCTGGCCCTCACCCCCTGGGGCCCCCTACCCCCACCACCCGCACACACAGGTCGTAGTGTCCAGTGGGCCCCAGGTTAGATTTGTTCAGCCTGGAGCATGATTCTCTTTCTTGATCCACTCCCTGGTTTGTACAATGTTTCCTTTAAAAAATTATTTCTAGAAAATAAAGAAAAGCAGCATGTGGTCTGCTCATAGGGTAACATCTTTCCTAAAAGAATGCAGGCTTCCACACTTAAAACAGAGCTTTTCTCTGGGGCCACCTGAAGGCATGTGTCCCTCCTGAGCAGGGTGGGGTGAATCAGCACTTGGAGGTTCCACATTAACCTTGGGTAGGAGAAACAAGGGCTGGAGGGCATCTGTCTCCCTCTCCATGTAGGTGCCCACTTCCTTCTGTACAAGCCAATCTGATGGAGGCAAGGCCACGTTCAAAGGGGTTCCTGGGCTCCTGGTGCTGGGTATAACCAGCCCTGAGACTGCTGACTGGAATCACCACATGAGCTGCTTGGGGCACGGTCTGAGCTCTGGGTCAACTCAGTCGCATACCCTGTCTCATCCCTTTTGACAAAGTGCCAGGTTAAGTGTCCCCCTTCTCCAGCACACGCACTGCTTCAGAGGGATCTTACTTTGCAGACCCATCAGCATGACCGTTTCTACATGCACCTGAGTACCCCTCTTCAAAACAGTGCTCACCCCCATGGTTCACTGGAAGCAGCTCTGGAAAGCCAGTTTCTTTCTCAGCAAGTCTGAGAAAGGGGTATCGCACCCCCTGAATCCACACAGTTCCCAGCTGGGTCCACCAGTGCTGCCCAAGCTCCTGGTGTCGTCCTTGTTGAGGAGGAAGACAGCGGGACACAGCTTTGCCACCCTCCCTCGCTGCCTGGAGGGATTCTTCCTCACTGACCTTGTAAATTAACTGGCTCACACCTCAAGGGGGTGTTTTTCCCCCAGGATCCAATTCACAGCAAACATTAGCCAGCGCTGGAGACGATAACTGCTGCTGCAGATTCGTTAATCCTACCCACTCTGGGGGTAGGGGGTGGGGGCTCCATTTGCCAAAGCCTGGCTTCAGAGGTGGAGAATGGGTTCCAGGCTTCAGTCTTCTGTCTTTTAGAACCTCCAGCTCCACTGTAGGGAGCAGTCACTGGTCAGAGGAGGCAGGCACGTTTGGTGGGCACAATGGCTCCACCATTCATTCATGACAACACTTCCTATCTGTCTGGGCCACAGGTCAGGTCCAGAGATGTGGTCCATATTCTGTATAGAAAGGCTCTCTCCCTCATCCTACAGATATGCTTTCCCAAGCCCCAAAACCCGGATGCCGGGGCTGCACAGCATAAAATAGAACAGGAAGCTAAAGACATCATAGGACAACTGTGACAAAACGTGACTCTTCCACCACTGCCCCGTTGTTCATAGAAATCAGGGACAGCCATAGAGAACAGGGCCTTGTTCTCCCAGGATAACACCTCTTCTCCAAAATGTAGTTTGAAAATAAACAAACAGAAACGAAAGTTTTTTGAGACCCTGGGTCAATTATATCCAAAAGTCCTAACAGTTTCCTCTTTCATACTGGAGAAACAAGCAAGGGCTATTATCTGAGTGCTTATTCCAAAGCCAGGAAGAAACAGCCCTCCTGAAATGACAAGTGCTTTTCGGTTCCTGAAGTCCCACTTCCACCTTCTCACACTTGTCCACTGACTGGGGCCGTAAACTCCCAGGCTCTTGGAGAGACTCAGTCAAACCATCCAAAGAAGACACCATGAAGTATAAGCTGATCCTGGGTTCTCTAAACACAGGAAGTGAAAGAACATCAGAGGGAACAAAAATGATGTTCTCACTAGAAATTCAGTTTTAAGGGTAGAGAAAGTTTGGGCAGAATTCAGTCTTTCTACATCTTGTAGAACAGAACTGTTGTCTACAATTCCCTTGTCGAGAAAAATAACCAGTTCCCTACTCTCTCCTGTCTCACTTACTAAGAGTGTAGAAACAGTCACCATTAGGGTGAGAAACAGGCCAGTGGGAAGCCACCAAGTGACAGGTGCACATGCACAGAAGAAAGTCTGCCCTGATGGCACGCATGCTGCTTTCCAGGTGTCCTTTGAACCATGCAAAGACCTGTCCTTAATTTTATGGAATCAGTATCGCCTCTGATGACCAGACTCCACAGCACACGGGTGATGTGATGATCCTACGCATGGCTCAAATGCTGTGTCCTCTACCCAGATTGTGGTTCAAACTCCCAATCGGTCAAATTAGCTGATGTTGAAGAGACAAGCCAAGAACATGCCCCCTGTCCAGGGGACCGAGACAGAGGAAGGTGAGCTGACCGTTCACAAATGTTCCAGTCAGTTTCTTCCACCTCCCCAGAGTCTGTGATTCCTGACGAAACTGAACTTCCAGGTATGTGATGAATTCAAGCAACCATGAGTGTCTCTCTCAGTGTTCATGATTAGAGAGAAACCGGAAAGGTCTAATTCAATTGAAATAACACTGACAGCTGCCATTAATGATTCCGTCTGTGATTTGTCACAGATATTTATGTTTGATTGCCACAGGAAGAACCGTGGGAGGCAATAATATCCTGTTACATTTTTTCCTTTCCCTTTGGTAAAGTATGGAGAGGGAAAATGTGTTGAGAGTTGTTTTTTTCCTTTAAGCAAAATCCAAGAAAGAACATTTAGAATCATCTAAAACAGAAGGCTCATTTAACCTGATTCTAGGTGTATTTATAAAAACATGTCAGCCATCACGCAGAAACTCAGCCACCACTAGTAAAACCTGTATACTGAGATTTTTTCCAGGTTGAAGCACAGGTAGATAATGGTTATTCTGAGGAAGAGTCGGTTCCTGCTGTGAGGCCAGGACCTTCCCATGTTCTGGAGATGGAAAGTAGCAAAACGGAGCTTACACAACAGCCCTGAGTCATGACACCTTGGAGATCACCTATTGTGGTGGCTACACGTCTTTCATGTGACAGTCAGGGTCCACCTCTCCACATATAAGTAAAACATGTTTGTCAGCCTTGAAGGAACCTTGGGCAAATGAGGGAGATGGACAGGGAACCAGATTATCAGACAGTACAATATGCAGTTTATGAGATGGCTGTGCTGAGCTGGAGGGAACAAGCCACGCTGCCCAGGAACATGGGATGGGAACGAGGGTCAGACAGGTCCCCGTTGGAATTGAGATGATGTTCATCACTATGCCGACCACTCATCACCGCCTCTGACCAGCATAGCATCAAGTCAGCCATCTGGCTCTCTGCCCCATGCTGGCCCTGGAATCCCTTCTCCCCACAGCAGTGGAAGGGTTATTTTAAATCACAAATCTGACAGCATGCTCCTGTGTAAGATCCACCCATAGCCTCCCGTGGCACTGGGAATGCCACCTGGACTCCCTGCAGCAGCAGCAGCAGGTCTGCCTGGCTGACCCCACCTCTTTTTCCAGCCTCATAGAGTTCTGTCTCACTGGCTGTACCCAGCCCTGGGACCTTCTCTTGGCTCCTCTGGGCATTCCCGCTCATCTTCTTTTCTTCTCTGCCTCTGCTGTTCCCTCTGCCGGACATGCTCAGCCCCAAGCCTTGACTGAATCAGAGAACCACCTTGTGCCTCTGAGAGTCCATCCTGACTGGCTGGCCAGCCAATCTCCCTTGCAGGTTCTGTTTAATTCCTTACAGTGCTCACCAGGAATCGGCTCACCTACGTACTTACTGTGTATTTTTACTTCTCCCAGTAGAATGCTGTCCCCACAGGGAAAGAACAGAAAGCTGAGATATTTAGAGAAACACCAGGCCCAGAGCAGGCACTCAGTACATATTTGCTTGGATGGGAGAAGAAACAAAGCTTAAGCAGTGGTCCGAGGATGTGAGTACCTTGGAGAGTGCATCTCCTGGCGGCCTTAAGTCTTTTCTGCCCAGGGTGAAGGTCCAGCTCCCCAGTGTCTAGCCCAGTCACTCAGAAGCATGAGAACCCCTGCCTGAGGATGAGACCCAAGGCCACGGCTGTTGACAGCCACCTTCCTGCTCTCCATTCAAGACCTTGGCATGGGCTGACCACAAACCCTCCTACTTGTCATCAGAGGTGAAGGTAAGCCTGGCAGCCAGTGAGTCAACACTCTCCCAGGTTAGTAAGATGAACACTGTAATAGTAGTGTCCTAGGCAGGATGCCTTGCATCATTGTTATGGATTTGCCACTCAGGCATTCCATAAAGGCATAGCTACCTTGTCAATGTGGGCTTCTTTTACCCCATACTGCATTAAGCTGACTAAAATGCAACACTGAATGTTCAACAAAACATCATATTCCCACTGCAACATGGCTAATTAATTACAAGAACCAACACTACTTTTAGAATCTGGAGAGTTTGGATTTCACTATGCTAATCATTGCAGACAGCATTGCCCAAGGTTTTAAGAGTTATTCCAGGTAAGAAAGTAAAGAAGAAAACTGGCTGGGTGTGGTGGCTCATGCCTGTAATCCCAGCACTTGGGGAGGCCAAGGCAGGAGGATCACCTGAACCCAGGTCATCATAGCAAGACTTCATTCCCACAAAAAATGTTTTCATTTCTACAAAAAAAAAAAAGTTTTAAAAAATATTAACCACGTGTAGTGGCATAAGCCTGTAGCCCCTACTTGGGAGGCTGAGGCAGAAGGATTGCTTGAGCTCAGGCGTATGAAGAAGCTGTAGTGAGTTGTGATCGTACCACTGCACTCCAACCCAGGTGAAAGAGCAAGATCCTATCTCAAGAAAAAAAAAAAAAAAGAAAGAAAGAAAGAAAGAAAGTAAAGAAATGGCATGTTGTTCATCTCAACTTCACAGAGGTAGAAATGTACCATTTACAGATGAATGTATCTACAAATATTGACACTGGTACAAAGTCCATTTGGGTTTCTTGTTAGAAGCAGAGAGCTGATGCTTGGTAGAACCTGGTTGTTCACCCGATGAGACAGCCAGGAATCAAAATGCCATAGGAAACACATCTGCCCCCACTGTCACATGGGTATAAGTGGCTCTGCCTTGGACCCTTCAGACAATCGTCCTCAGGACACAGCAGAACCATGACTGAGGTACATTCTGGGCTCAATTCCACAGGGAATGGCTACAGGCTAAAATCACTGTTTCCAAGGATGCAAATCCAATGATTAAGCATCACATAATTCTGCTGATTTGATTCCTTTTTAGGGTGACTTCTTATTATCAAACTTAAACCTAGGAAAGCCTTATTTTGAGTAGTTGCTATGAGTCTGTGTTAGGATTATAGAATTCATTAAAGTTGAATACAAGACACCAGGAAGTAAGGATTCAGCCAAAAATGACAAAGAAAAATCAATACAGGAACCAGCAAAATGTATGGAACTCTGTAAATTAATGAGGACCAGGGAAAAAAAACAGTCTTGACTTTTTAATGAATAGGTAGGCTGGCCCGTGGTCACCTTGAATAGAAAATAAAAGTACTTGAGGGCATTTGTGAACAAAGAACAGACATAAAATTTCCATGAGTTGTCTCTCTCTGACTTTCCATTTTAAAAACCTTAATTTATATCTGTATTTTTTTTTGTACAGATTATCTCAACTCCTTTTTTTGAAAGGAATTATCTCAACTCCTTTTTTTGAATGGACACAGGAGGATCATTACAAATAAATGAATGTGGCAATCTGATAAACTGGCCGAGGAATTTCCAAACCTGAAGTAATTCCCAAAGGAACATGCACATCAAGTACCTAGCCCATGTCAAGCCTAATATGTGACCCCAGTGGGTGGGAAGCCTACCAGCTGGACCTACCCAAGGGCATAAAAACATACTCAGAGAGCAAGACATTTTCAGTACCTACAGTGACAAGTTCCTTGGACCATCCCATGTGTCCTACAAGGCTGGCCTGACCCACAGCCTCCCCTCTGCTCATTAGTGCCTTTCTGCCTCACACATGGGGCTACTCACTTAGAACTTTCCAGAAGCCCTCAGCACCCCTTAAGATTCTTTATGCCTCTATGTCTTTGTTCAAAGTTGTTTGTCTTCCTGGAATATATCCTCTTCATTTTTCACCTAGCTATAATCTTTACACCCAAGTCAAGTCAATTTTTCAAGAAAACTCTCAGTGTATATATAAATAAATTTTAGCTCAGTCCCTATGGTGTCTAGCCTAAGTGAATCCCAGTCTTTCAATGGATGTGACCACTTGTCTTTGCTGTGACAGACATGTGAGACTGACACACGGCCTCTACTTTCTTGGAACTTAGAGTCCAATAATCATGCCAACCCATTTCCAATAAGAACTGTGAAAAGTGCTTCAAAAGAAGGGTACAAGGTACTAACAGGGCACCTAATGTATTCCACAGCCAAAGACTCCACAGTCACAAAGACATGACACCAGCCTGTGTTTGAGAGCAAGACATAAGCCTTTTCATAAGCCATTGAGATTCTGGGGTCACTTGTTACTGAAGCCATGACCTACCTACACTGATTAATGCTGGAGCCTTCAAAGGTTTTATGCTCTTGTTGCAGAACCTTAAACATATACATAAAACTGGTTTCTTAAATGCATTGCAAATGTAGGTTGAGATCTGTCTAGGTTCCAACACTGATGCACAACAGACACACACGTGCACACACACATATATTCGCACATAACTAACTATTCAAGAATTCTAGTTAAATATTGTTCTTTTCATGTTCTTGACTCGCAGCCAATTTCCTGATATAATCTGAATGAAAATTATTTTTTGGCAAGGACTACTAACCTGAAGCTTCTTTTACCTTAATTCATAATCATTTTGTATCTTATATTCCAGCCTAGAACGAATATTCATCTACTTATCCACATTACATTTGCTGAGCAGAAAAACTCTTCAGGAACGTAACATATTCCAAAAGACGGATAAACAAAGGCACACTTCACCAGCTACAGAACAAATGAGCATCCTCTGCCCATAACGGCCATTTTAAAATGATACCAGGAGGCGCTTAGAGCCCTGAGAGCTAATAAATACGGGTGCCTGGAGAAATCAGAAGACACACTCTCGGTCTCCACTTTCCTAATAATCAATGAGGTCATCTGCGTGGGTCAGAGGAAAAGTAAACCTGAGAGCATTAGGCCAGAGTCTGATGATTTCAAATCTGTTCATATGCAGGTCTTCAATTCTTCCTGTTACTTTGTTGTTGTTTTTTAGGAGGCTAATTCATTCAAGAGAACACCTTTCCATCTGGCCACACAGAATCTGAAAACAGAGAGTTCCCATTCATGAGCTCATCTGCTACTCCTCAGTGGTTTCCCACAGTCCCCCTGTGTGACTGGGGGACTCCCTTCCAAGACAAGGTGATCAACCAGAGAAGGGGTTGTGGTACCCATGTCCCTCCCAGGCCATGGCTGCCCATCTTTCCTGCCATGGCAGAACACATCCTGTAGCCTAATCCTTATAATCCATGCTGTTCCAGGAGGCCAAAGGCCAGTCTTCCTAAGACCCCAAGTACGTGACTGGCACACCGACTGTGTATTCGTTTTTAAGAGGCTTCATGAGTTCCAGACATCAAGATTAAACAACCAGGCTTCAGTTGCACCCGCCATCCATTGATCCATGGACAAGAAAGGCGACGCTCACTCTCACAAAATGACCTGCCCTGCAGCCTCTCAAGTGGGGACAGGCTTCTCGAAGTCCTGCTCATGCGGTCTCTGGTCTACCGTTAGTCAGGTTTCTCCATTACACTTTAAAGATGTCCACACTGAAAGTGGTCATAGAAATACAATGAACAGATGGGCCGACAGGACCTTCTGCCAATCACTTCCAATTACTCAGCTGTCTATTAATAGCACATGGCAATTAATCAACAAAGGTGTTTATCATCTGAGAAGGAGCTTCTACCTCACAATAATGTTATTCACCAGTCTTTTCATCTGCTAGTTTTCAAGGCTGCTAAAAACTGTGATCTCAATCTCCCTCCTCACCCCAGTTTATCTTAAAAAAAAAAAAAAAAAAAAAAGGACGAACCCAAGTAATCCTTCCCTGACAGTTCAGTCAACAAAGGTAATGCTATATTTTGGCTACTTCATGACTAACAGATTTGGTCAATATCAGGCCATAAAATTGTTTTGTTTGTCATTGGAGTCATTTATTTCTCCCTCGAGTTTACATAGCTGAAGCGAAAGTTCAATAAAAGCAGTGACAGTGACAGACGTTTATGGGGTCCAGCGATGTGCTGCATTCTGTGCTGAGTACTCATCCTGTTTCCATTTGCTCACAGCCAAGGGCAGTGGTTTCAACCAAAATGGTATTCCCTGAAAACGGTAGGGAAGTCCACAGACCAACACCTCAGCAGTGCTCGCACAATGAGGCATATTTATCTAGTACTCTGTCCTATCTCACTTTTCCAGAAAAGCTACTGGTGAAGTCAGGGCAAGGTGGTGTTTCCCATAAAGGACGTGGGGAAGGCTAGCATTCCAAGCTGCCTCTCGTGGAGATGGTAAGACGGCTACTGCCTGCTACTGCCTGCTGCTGCCGTCTAATAGGATCACAACTCTCCATTCCTTTGAAGATGTAAACATCTTTAGTTCACATTCTAAAACTGTGATCATGTCACTTTGGCCAGTGTAGCCCTTTCTGGGCCTAAAATCAGATTTCCTGTATCTATATGCAATAGTCAGAGTTTACAAGTAAACAGCATCAAGTAAAAACCCACAGGGCTAAGGAATGATCACCAGTTCTGTGGCCCCCTCTAGACCTTTGATCCGCAATTATTTATGACGCATAACTTACATACCATCCTGGAGTCCTGTTTGGAAAGTCCAAGATGCCTTAGAGAAGCCCCTTCAGAAGCACCCCGACAGATGATTACCTAGACTTTGTTTACGCATCCACCATGGAGGCTGCATCACATGCCAGCCAGTGGTGAGCGGGCAACTGGCTCTCTGTTGGAAGGCTCTGGTTGTAGGGAACATGTCTATGTGTTCACCCCAAATGGCCCCCTGGATATCCCTCCGCTGCTGCAGTAACATTGGGGCTAGGGTGGGTCTCATTCCTATCACCTGGCAGTCCTCCACATGTCTGACCTTCCTTCCCTTACTCGGCCTCTTTCCCAACACCCGCCTTCCTGCTGGGATTACTTGTATCATACAATTAGGATGTTATTTCCTAGCTTCCCATTCAATTTAAAGTTTAAATGATTGGATTACACGTACCTGGGCCTTAAAATTATGTCAAAGAGGCTTTCTGGGAATTAGACTTCGTTAATTAACTCATCTTCTTAAACTCAGTGATATCCTCTTTATTCATAAAAGGAACTCAGAGGCAGTAAGATGGCATTTAAAATTGGCAAGCAAATAACTCTTTAAAGGTGGGACAAATTCAGGGGATGTTTCCTTTCAAACATCCCAAATGAGCTGCTCTTGATGGGACACTGAAGTGCTGCTCCAATCCAGCACACAGAAGGGTACTTCTCAAATTCTCTATTGGATAATGAATCCCTCTAAGGACAGCAGTTCCCCAACCTTTTTGGCATTAGGGACCAGCTTCATGGAAGACAAGTCTACAGATAAGGGTGGGGGTGGAGGGGTCATCAGGCACACATGGCCTAGTTCTCTCACATGTATAGTTCACGATAGGGTTCACCATTCTATGAGGATCTAATGTTACAGCTGATCTGACAGTGGTGGAGCTCTGTCTGCCCACTGCTCACCTCCTGCTGTGCGGCCAGGTTCATAACAGGTCACAGATCAGTACCAGCCTACAGCCCAGGGGTTGGGGACACCTGATCTAAGGCATCCAATCCACAGCTGGGCCTGGGAGGGAACTGGGCTTGAGGGAACATCAGTATGTCCACATCACAGGCCTGGGGAAGGCACGGCACAGACCACAAGCACATGTTACAACTCCTCTTATACTCACAAAGCCCCATAACCTCACTCACAGCTTGAGTGACTGTGAGTGAGGTCATGGGGCTCTTGAGTTTTACCTGGACCAGAGAGTTCCATCTCTTGTGAGAGATTCTGGTGCTTAAAAACAATTATGTACCATTTCTTCATCAAGTCCATAACAAGACCAACACTGTTTATTTAACTATGAGATATTTGAGACACATAGCAGTGTTCAAGAAATGCTCACACACACCCCACTAAAATTCGGCAAACAAGAGCAGCCACCATCTTTGCTTCGGATCTGTAGAACTACTCCACATTACAGAGGAAGACCTCCTTTCTCACAGTCCTCCAGCCTGGTCCCTTACTCCATGGCGGGCACCACGACGGGGAATGTGGTTGGAGTATCCTCTCGGGCTATGACTATGTCTTCATTCCACATGAACACACAAACACAATACACCACACAAAGTGCCCCATCTTGTCAATATCATTCTGCAATTTTTATAAGCCATCATGTTAGGGATTTATCTATGGGAAGGAATATAAATCCACACGTATATAGTTTATCACAGAATCTCACTGTGGGAATATGCCACAATTTACACATTTATTCTCCTATCGTTGGAAATTTTAGTTTCTTTTTGTTTTTGCTATTATGAATAATACTGCAACAAATTTTCTGTGTATTCTCCTTGGAGACACGTTCAAGAACGTCTCTAGGTGTTTGCTCCCGAAACAGCAAAGTTGCTTCAGGACTTTCATGCACACAAAATGAATGATGGAAATGTCTCTAAGATGCTCAGTCTTCCAATGCTGTCTTGGCCCTAAGGATAGTTCGACATTTAAAAAAATAAACACTTTCTGGGGAACCATTAGTGTAATTAAAAAGTGGATTTTTAATTCCAATTTAAATTTCTACACTGGTAAGTGCTTGATATCATTATTAAAAATAAACAGTAATGGTCAGTCAGGGAACAACTTCGTCTAGAAGGTCAGAGACGATTCCATGAAAAAAAAAATGACAGCTAAATCTGGGTCAGAAGACCAAATGAAGTGGACAAGGTGCAAATATTTAGGCAGGAGAACAGGCAGAGACAAACTCCCAAGTCTGGTGGGTCCTGGCTTGTTCTCTGGTTCCTGTTCTTCTGGAGAACACCTAGTGGTAAACCAAATAGCATCTATGACTCTCCCACTTCTATTCCTGCTCAGGTCTTATTTTCAAGTCCTCAGCTGCTACCAAGAAGAATGTTCCCCTCTGAGGTTTTTAGGTACAGGAAAAACCTTCTTCTGGCTTTAAACTCCTGATTTTCTTCTTGCTAATCTTCCTACTTAAACTTGACAACTTCTGCTTTTTAAATGTTTTGAAGTAAAGACTGTAGAAAATGAATAGTTAAACATTTGGTCTAATGTTTCTTTCTTTGGTAATACCAAAAGGACACACCAAGCACCATGACTTTTCTGAGGATAGCTAGAGGTGGTTCAATGATTAGAATCTCTCCTTGTTCCTGCCATCTCTGCAAGTCCTGCTACCTATCCTTGTGACTAAAACCTTGCACAAGACCCCAATGAAGAGTAGGAGTCCTTGGATATCTGCCCAGTTAATAAGAAAACTGTATATACTATTGTGAAATAACCAAACTAATTAACCCCCTGCAGTTTCAGAAAACTAAAAACCCCAGGGCAGAAACTCACACATCTCAAAATTACCAGAAAAAAGAAGTAAGTGCCATTTCTGTCTTAGCAGGGCAAATCAGTGGTGCGGGTACAGGTTTAAAAAGTAGGAAAAATCACACACTGCAAAGGAAAAACATCACACCTCAAAGAAACAGAAGTGTTATGGATTATGAAGGTCACGGAATGGGAGGTCAACCTTCCCAGACAAAGAGGACAGTTCAACATGGCAAGAAAAGGTGAGGCTGATACACCCAGGGAGAGACTCTGAAATGAACACACGTTAAAGTCCTGGATATAAATACTGAAGGAAGCTCAGGATGAGACCTAGGAGGTGTCTATAAATCATCTGCTTCATCATCGTCATCATCATCACTATTATCATTTTCATCATTATTTCTTCATTTTATTATCAACATAGTTTTTATCATCATCATCTTTGCATTATCATTATCATTATTATCATCATCATCATCACCGTCACTTTATCATTATCATTATTATCACCATTACTATCATCTTCATTATTATTATCATAATGATCATCCTCACGGTCATCACTGTCATCATCTTCGTTATTATAATTATCATCATCATTGTCATGATTATCATCATCTTCATTATCAATCACCTTCCTCTTTCTCATCATCTTCATCATCATCAGCATCATTTTTATCATTATATCTTCACATCATCATCATCACTGTCATCATCATCATAATTATCACAATCAGCCTCCTCCTCCTCCTCCTCATCATCATAATTAACATCTATACTGTCATCATCCTCATCCTCATCATCTTCATTATCATTATCATCTTCACATCAACATCATTGTTATCACCACCATCACCATCACCACATTCATCTTTATCATCACCATCATCTTCATCATCATCATTGCCCGACAACGCACTCTGCCAGCCATGCTAAAAAAGATAACTCATTAAGTTCTCAGGCACCCCTGGGGTATGGTTGCCTAGACATGAAGCATGGGTCATTCAGAGAGGCAAAGTAGCTTGTCCAGGACAATCACAGCCAAGAACACTGAGTTGGATTTGTACCCAGGCAGGCCCATGTATCTCAAGCCCTTGCCATGAACTTCACAGTAAGAGGGAGCTAAGACACAGAGAAGGGCTGTGTCAGTCCAAAGTTACACATAGGCTTCTGCTAGCCAGACCACCTCTCCTCACCTCTCTGATCGCTGCTCCTCCCTGATGAGACTGGAACATGCCTCTACTGAGCAGGTGCTATTTCAACAGAAGAGAGGCAGGAAGGGACCACAAGTGGCAGGAAACTTACCACCTTTCTTGTAAGTTCCAGCAGTACAAGGAGGACAGACAGACAGGTACCAGGACTCAGGGACTCTTCCTTCAAATGATTTTCTATGACTTGGGCAATCAACACTCTGAAATAAGATTCTACACTGATAACTCCCACCTCCCCCATTATTAGGCCAAAAAGAAGAGTGTCCCTACAGGCACCAATGGCTGGCCAGGGAAGGTCCAAGCCTCCTTCCATCAAATACTCAGTGAGGATCTACTGTGCACAGAGGCTAGGCACTGACTGAGGGAGGCTGAAAGAGACCCACAGAAAGGGTTTCCAGACAGGGCACCAAAAGGGGTTTTAAGATATGCCAGGTGTTGTGCTGGAGACCACGAGCCACAAGAGTGCAAGGAAGAGCATGATGGTGGTGCTGGTAGGAAGGAATCAGGGAAGAGTCCATGAAACATTCAGATTTAGTGACAATAATGCTGATGGTGGAGGAGGAAGCAGGGAAGAAGGGGAAGGCCAGGCACAAGCATCTCTCTTTTAATCTTTAAAATATCCCCATTGTACGAGGTCCAACCATTGAGTTTGCAAACTCATCCTAGAAAAAGTGCTCCGTAGCTCATTGCTGAGTATCACTACGGTCACCTCTGCAGAACTCCCCTTGGGAAGCCATGCGTCAATGCCAATGCCTCGTCCACCCATCAAAGCAATTTTAGAATTCTTTTTCTGGAATGGCCATCAGAGCCGTTGCCATGTTACCCTTGATGTTTTGAATGTCATCAAATGTCTTCTTTTCAATATTTCCTTTATCTTCAGGTAAAGAAAAAATTCACTAGGGACCAGATCAAGTGAGCAGGGAGGGTGTTTCGAGACAGTTATTTGTTCAATGCTGCCAGAGTAAGTGCACAGTGGCAAGTTTGAGAACCTAATTGTCAGACCTTGTATAGATAAGAAAAGCAAGGCTTAGTTGAGCTCATATGATTTACCATATCCACTTAGTGGCTCATAGCCACTAAGTGGATCTATTTGGGATTCAGGCAGGCAAGATGGAGAGCTGTCCGACAAACGGAAACATGTCAGGTTGGGGAGTTGATGAGAATGCATCTTCTGGGGTCAGACCTGCAACTTCCTCCCTGGCAGTATCAAGACACGAGCTGGATATGAGGAAATGGTCAGAGATCTCCTCATGCAGCAAGAAGTTTAAGAGTTCAGCATGGTGGGGATGGGGGTTGCATTTCTGTTCTCACCAGAAAACAAGTGAAATAAATAAGGGCCATTTGTCAATAGATCTTTGCATGAGCCTCAATGATTCAAACCAGATAAGAGAAGTAGAAACAGTCATGAGAGGGCAGAACCAGTTCCTGTCAAAGTTGCCCTTTAAAGACCAGGATGGCTGAGACTGGAGGCAGCTGGCCTGAACCAAACCCTAAACCTCGGGCACTCAACCTAGGGAAGTACACAGTGAGACCTGTTATGTCCTTCTGCAAAGGTGAGCCTGAATGTTCTCTGTGGGGGAGGGGGAAGTTCCTGACTATCTGCACTATATATTGATCCCATCTCAGTCTGAATTTTCTGAAGATTCCTTGGTGAGAATCTGAGTGAGTCATGGACATTCAAACTCATGTGCTCATTCTCTTATTAGCAACAATTGCTGGTGCAATTAAGGTCCCACTGGGTACCTCTCAGTGGAGAGCTCAGCTTGCCCAAGAAGCCTCAACTGAGTGAGTGACTAGCAGCATCTAGACCAGATGTGATCCACTCACGGGGCCAATATCTACACTCTGCATATCACAAACAAGGTGAAATGAAATGTTTAAAATATGTAATCTCTCTGCCTAGAATCTTCAAATGCCTTACATGTGGTTTATTCCTAAGTTTTTGAACAAGATGAATATAATGACCTTCAATCACCCTTGGGCCACATACACTGCACCTTGAGCTGCTGCATGGGGCACAGATGCCACTGCCAACATGGCCCCCATGCACTAACCCCAGGTCAACTACATCATTAGGGAAGGAGTCAGCACAAACACAGTGATATCTGTCAACAGCCACATGCCCTCCTCTTGCTGACTTTCTGGAAGCTCTCGTGCCAACAACATGAAACTCACATGCCAGAGAGAACGGTCAGGGTGTTTTGTATCATGAGCTTCCAGCAGCAGTGTTACTTCTGCCATCACACATATCCCTGCCTCTCCCATCTACTGAGAGGCCTCTGAGACTTTAACAGTGCCAAAGGCTTAGCCCAGCCCCTATGCAGATCTCATCAACTAAAGAGGACTGCCTGGGTTTTATTTAGGCAGGTGAGAAAAAAGGGTCTCATTTTCCTTCCTGCGGGTGCCTTCTTGAGTTATCACACGGCATCTTGGTTCCACAGCAGAACAAGCGCCCCTCAGATGGCCCCCATGTCATCGTCATCTGGAGGCTCCAAGCACCCAGAATAAGACCAGACAGGCAAGACACAGGACTCCTGCTTTTGATCAGCACCTATGCACTTAGCATACGCATAAGCACCCAGGACCCAGGACATGCCAGGCGCAGGGCTCAGGACACAGGGCAGCAAGCAGACAAACACATAGCGTCCTCACTCTGGAGGGAAACAGTCAGAAAACACAGGCAGGACAGCTGCAGGATGGGTGCAGAGCCTATGCTGTGCCAGGAAGAATATCCCAGGAGACAGCTAGAGCTGGGGATGGGGCTGAAGACAGCCACCTGCTTTAGACAAGCCATACCTGACATGGGGCCGTGTGAATTAAGACTGAGAAGATGGCCAGGTGCAGTGGCTCATGCCTGTGATCCCAGCACTTTGGGAGGCCGAAGTGGGGAGGATCACTTGAGCCCAGGAGTTTGAGACCAGCCTAGACAATGCAGCAAAACTTCAACTCTAACAAAAGTTAAGAAAAAAGGTAAAATGGATTTTATCAATATATCTTATTTAAGAAATACACCCCAAATATTACTGCCTACATGTGAACTCCACTCCAAATGTTATTAACAGGATATTGTGGATCCTTTTCTCATTTTGGCCTTAGAACTCCAGGGCACATTCTATACTCCTTGTGCACGTTCTACACTCCCAGCATGGTTCAGTCTGCCCTAGCCTGGGCTGCAAGCTGACCAGTGCCAGGGCCACATGCAGATGAACCCCCTGATGTTCAGAGGGGCTTCCCTGGAGGAGAGGCTGGAGCCTGGGGCTCGCCAGCCTGGAAGAGGAAGGCTTCAAAGTTTCCTGCGTAAAAGTCAGAGTGAATGAGGGGGTGAGTTGGGATTCTCAGCAAACCCAGCACCTTCACAGGGAGAAGGAAGCCTGGAGGTATGAACACTAAATGCCAACACTCCTTACACATGAGCAGAGAAAACAGGGAGGGCCACAGACCCAGGCCCCATGGGCTCCAAACGCTTGTGTCCCCCAAAGTCCATGTGTTGAACCCACCCTTGTGTGGTGGTATGAAGAGGTGGGGCCATCTGGAGGTGACACGGTCCTAATGGGATTGGGTTTGTCACCTTATCAACAAAGCCTCAGGAGCTCCTTGCCCCTCCCACCACATGAGGAGAAGAAGGTGCTATCTATGAACCAGGAAGCAGGTCTTCGCCAGACATGGAATCTGCTGGCACCTTGATCTTGGACACCAGCCTCCAGAGCTGCGAGCAATAGATCCTATGGTTATCCATCACCCAGTCTCAGGTGATGTGTTGTAGCACCAAATGGACTAAGACAGGCCAGACCCACTCCTCCACCCCTTTCCATGTGGCGTTGGGTGATGCTTTGACCTCTGTGAGCCTGATCCTCTCCCGGAAAACAGGAACGCCAGCTACACCTGCCTCACAGGTCCTGAGCTCTGCCTGGGACTGTATGCCTGACACAGCCAACACTGCAGCACTCTACAAGCCTCACTAGTAGGTAGAGGAGGCTTTATTACGCACAAGACACCATGTCAAGAAGTGGCAGCAACAGGAAGTAGATCGGGTGACTCCAGAACCTAGGGGATTCCAGAGACGCCCTCAGGAGTGAGTCCAGACTGCTTGCTGGGGTCACGGGCTCCATTTCCAGCCCCTCATGGGGTGGCCCAGAGCTGCACAGTGCCAGCTGGCCCTCTACCTACTTCCCCAGTTCTCTTCTCCCCTGGAGTCCACCCCCACCATCACACTGTGGCTGGTACCCCACCCCCAACCTAGGTTGCCCTAGCTCCTGGCTGACTCCTCCTTCTCAGGAAGAGACCTCATCCCACACACTGTCCATGTGTCTATCTACTTACAGCCCAATCCCACCTCAGCAGTCTCAGGCTCAGGGAAGTCCCCAGAACACAAAAGGCATGGGAGACTCCATCAGCGTGGGGAGGAACTTGGCAAGAAACATTGCTAGAAATGTGGTGCTGGGAAGGGCAGGTGCCCCGCCTGGAGGGGCCAGGGTCCTGGCAGCCTTGGGATCAGGAGCAGTTCAGGAGGAGGGAACAGCGGCATCTGGGCAGTGGGAGAGGTCCCACATACTGTGGTGGCAGATGGGGGAGGCCTGTTCCCTTGGAATCCTTCTCCCAAAACTCAGACCACAGCAGGGTGAGCTGACCCACACCCTGATCAGGTTGGTAGAGCCAGGCTGCTGCTGAGGGGGGGAACAGACCAGGGGACTGCCCGAGCTGGGGAGGGGCTACCTCCCAGGACGGACGGAGGCTGCTGTTCTAGCCCTTGAAGGGTCAGGTGCACACATTGCTTCCCCATACTCACTCCCATCCAGTTACCTCCTGATGGCCTCATCTGCTACCCAGTGCCCACTCCTGGCCAGGCCCTGGCGGGCAGCAGACTTACCATGTGCTAACGGTGGTGTCAGAGGCATGTGGAAGGTGTTTTCACAGCGGGTCTCCCGGACACTCAGAGTGTAACTCTGCTGCACTCTTGCACGATTCAATGCAGGTTATATCATGACACACTTCAGCTGAAACATTGCCCATGGCTTCTGCAGAGCCCGTGTGTCCTTGGGCAGTGGGAAGGGGCTCTGCAGCAGCTCCGGCCCTTCTGTGGCTCTGGGAGGAGAGGGTGGCACACGGCCATGAACCCCAGCCACAGGTAGCTCCCACACAAAAGTCACTTCTCAGGGCTGGGCCACCGCCTCCCCCCTCCTGGAACTAGCCAGGAGCTCTGAGGCTAGGCCACTTGAGGGAATAATCTAGCGACCTCAGCAGCACATGAGTGCCTGTGGGTCTCCCTAGGCCTCACGAGCCACTGTGACAGCTTCACCCCTGCAGAGTCTGAACTGAGGTTTTACAACTTGGGTTTTGCCAAATGTTCAGGAAAAGAGAACCTTGCCAGTTCCCCGCACAGGTGTGTTTGCATGTGTGCATGTGTGTACATGAGTGTGCATGTGTGTACATGAGTGTGCATGTGTGTACATGAGCGTGCATGTGTGTCTGTGCATGTGTGTGCATTCATGCCTTGCATATGCATGCATGCCTGTATATGTGCATGTGCATGTATGTGTGTGTGATTACAGGCAGTCGTCACACCTCCTTTTATTCCTTTTCTTTATTAGAGATGTTAAAATGCCTCTAAAAATAATCTGCTCTCAGCAGGCCAAGGAAGGCAGTCCCAGTCCAGGGAGGCTTCTAGGCACTGAGGAGTCTCAGTCTTTACACACAAGTGACTGACTTGGTCCAAAATTAAAGCCTTCCTGGGCTGGAGAGGGAAGCCAGAAGCTTTTTTATGGGGCCCTGCTTTCAGGGGACCTCCTCGAGTGGAGGCAGCTTCCGACCCATGGGGGCTGAGTAGAGCCATGGGGGGGAGGATTGTGATCGCAGCCTCCTCCCAAAATAGCCTAGGACAACCTGAAAACACAGGGTGAGGCTGAGGAAGAGCTGGCACCACACCCACGTGGGGGTGGTGACACCCACGAGGGAGGCAGCTTCCTACCACAAGACCCAAAAGTAGTAAAGCCAAGAGAAGAAATAAAAGCACTCTAACCCCAGGGAGAGGGCTGGGAGCAAGCTAGGAGTCTCCAAGTCAGCTAAGGACGGGTCCTGTGGCACTTAAAAGGACCAAGAATTTCCCCTGCGGCAGACAGCAGCAAGGCCTTGACAGTGACACCTGGCTGTCCTGGCCTGAGGGCCTGCTGTCAGGGGGCTGGGGAGGGGCACAGAGAAGACTCTGCCAGCTGATGGGACATATCCAGGATCCCTCCACGCAGACCTACATGCTCCTCCCGGGGGCCTCACATGGGCTGTCTGGGAACACATGGAATTCTTGCATGTGTCTAAGGTATGGGGGCAGCATCCCTGAGGCCAGGGCCACCACCCAGGGGCCATACCATGGGAGGCTTCCTGGACACTCTGGGGAAGAAGCCTGGCTTTGACCTACAGCTACAGAGACCCGAACACCCAGGAGAAAAACCTGACACTGTTTAGGAACAGGCTCTTCCTCCTCCTCTCAGACTGGAGGTTTATACTGTCCAGGGTCTTTCCAGTGACCCCTAAGTTCAGCTATCAAGTGAGAGGGGCTGCAGGCAGGCCAAAGAGGGTACAGTGGAAAGGACCTCAGTGCTCTCTGGGAGGGAGGGCGTTACTGCTTACATGTCCCTGTTATCACCCAGGGGCTACCTCTGTCCATTAATAATCCTTTTCAGGGCTCACCTATGCCTGCCGCTACTCTGGGCACTGCAGATCCATGGCAGAAGAGTAGAGGCAAAGCATCCCTCCTGTGGGGTGCACAGGCTCACCTCACTCAGAAGAGCTGGCCCATGCCCTCAACAGAGGCTTTCTGGAGGCCTATGAGGTGCCATTCAGTGCCAAGGACCATGGCAAGGGCCTGTGTCTGGTGGACAGACGTGGAACACACATGAAGACTTGCTTATGACAATGCCAGTCAGGGATGAGAGTTGTAAACCAACAGGTGATCTAGGCACCAACAGCTGGCATCTTATGTGGGGCAGGGGATTGGAGTGGGATTTGGGGCTGGGGCTGGGACTGGATGCAGGTCTGGTCACATGGTCCAGGATGCCCAGATGACCATCTGGGCAGGAGGCAGGTCCAGCCGGGTGACCAGGGCAGGAGGTGGGTCTGGTTAAGTGGTCAGGGCAGAAAGTGGGGCTGGCCAGGTGGTCAGGGCAGGAGGTGGGGTTGGTACTGGAGGTGGGGCTGGGGCTGGAGGTGGGGTAGGTCATATGGTCCAGGATGCCTAGGTGGTCAGGGCAGGAGGTGTGTCCAGCCAGGGAGTTGAGGCAGGAAGAGGGTCCAGCCAGGTGGTCAGGGCAGGAAGTGGGCCTGGTTAAGTGGTTGGGGCAGGAGATGGGTCTGGCCAGGTGGTCAGGGCAGGAGTTGGGTCTGGTTAGGTGGTTGGGGACGAGGTAGTGCTGGGGCTAAAGGTGGGTCTGGTCACATGGTCCAGGATGCCCAGAAGGTTGGGGCAGGAGATGGGTCTGGTTAGGTGGTCAGGGCAGGAGTGGGTGGTGTTGAGCTGAGACGTGCATGACAAAGGCCCGCTGTGGTCAGATCAAGGGAGACTTTCCAGGCACAGGGGAGAGTGGATGAACAGCTTGGTAGGGAAAAGCTGGACCAGCACTGGGATGATACTGGCCAGGGCTAGTCAGGTGGTGTTCACTCTGAATGGTGGTGAAGGGTCTGGACACACTGGACACACTGGTTCAGCCAACCCCTAAGGAACAGGACAGTGACATGGTGGATTCCTGCTTTTACAATGCCACTTGGGCTCTGTGGAGAAGGACTCAGGGAGCCAGGACAGGCTGAGGGAAGGGCATCATCCCAGGAAGAAGGATGGAGAGGAGGGACGCTGTGGAGGAGTGGCCACAACAGGCCTTTCTGGGACTGGGCAGGGGAGGAGATGGGAAGGAGAGGCGGCAAGCCCTGGGACAGCCCCTTGTGGCCCTGGCAGAGATTCTTCCCGCAGCGTGGGGTGGGGATGGCTGTGGAACAGGCCCCACACAGGTGTTGGTGGGAGTGTAGCCGCAAGACCCTCCAGGGGCCAGTGGACCATATCTGCCAGAATTCCCACCAGCCTGTCATTGACCCAGAAACTCCACTTCTGGAAACTTATTCTACAGAGAGCCTCGCAGGTGTGCGGGGAACTCAGTGGAGGACTATTTATAATAGGAAGCTGGCAGCAACTCAAATCCAAGCAGTTGGGAACTGTTTCAACCAAGTACGGAGCATCTGCAGAGCAGGAAAGAGGCAGCAACTAAAAAGCCTGAGATGGAATTCTCTAAGTGGCCGTGTGACTTTGATAGCGATCTCATGTGACTTTGATAGTGATCTCAAGAATCTCATGTGTGAAAAGCAAATTAACAAGACGATACACAGGTCCTGACCCTGCTTGTGGGAACAGGGGCCATCCTGATGGTACTCGCTGGTGCCCGGACTCGTGGGCTTGGACATGATGCCAGGGAACCTGAGACCTGGCAACTGTGGAGCTGCAGATCTTCCCCTCAGGTCCAGAAGGCAGGCGGTCCCCACGAAGACCTACAGTGTTGTTGAAGGGAACTGCAGATACAACTAAAATCCTTGACAGCCATAGCACAGGCTGCCCTAGCGACAATCAAACACTCAAAAGTGACGGTTCAGGGTCTGCGGAACGCGAGGGCTGTGTTCCCAGAGGAGGGCACATGCACACTCAGGCTTTTGATGTCTTAGCAAGAGCCAGCATTGAAAGAGTGAATGCAAGAATGCAAGAACAAAGCGGGAGTGTGAGGGAGATAGCCGCCACACTCCTTGTTATTAAGCACAGAAACCAGGGAAGAGCAGCTGCCCACAGTCACCCAGCCAAGTCCACAGGGGACAGTGAGGATTCGGGTACCCACCCCTGGAGCCAATCCACCACAGCACTCTGGACTAGTCCACTGCCACAGAGTGGATAAGGATGCAGAATGCCCGTGAGCACTTATTACTCATAAAATGCTGTCCCCAGCTCAGGCAATGGTCCAGTTCATGATGTCTTGACTTTATGGAGCTGGAAAAGTAAACACTTTTAGCAGGTACCATACTCAGTATCCATATAGCCACCCTGTCTTTCACTTTCTGGACTGTTTTCAATAAATTGCACATGACATTCAACACCTCATTGCAAGGCAGGCTTCGTGTGAGATGACTCTGCCCAATAGTTGACTAACATACGTGTCCTAAGTACACTTAGAGCAAGCAAGCTGAGCGAGGATGTTCGGTAGGGTAGGTACATTATGTGCATTTTTATTTCATGATGTATTTTTGGCTTACAGTGGGCTTATTGGGATGTAGCCCCATCGTAAGTTGAGAAGCATCTGTCTAATGGGAGTCTGGATCATCATTTAGAACTGGCAGGAAACACCAAGTTCCTCCTTGGGCAAACTATTCTTTAAATCAGCGAGTTTATTAAATAGTAACTCGAGTCCACCACGCATCATTCATGGTAAGTAAAAGTCTCTTTGTCTCCCTGCAACCCTTAACCCACTCCCCAGGAAAATTGTGTAATATGTTTTAATGTCCTTCTAAAAATATCCTATGAATATACTATATAAACATAAATGTAATCAGACATAGGGTCTCCTGTCTCCACAAGTGGGGTCTACATGGTCTTGTGAATTTGCTTTTTTCATACGAGATCAGTTACTGATCACATTTCCATGGCCAATCATGGAATTTCCCCTCATCCTTCATCAAGGCTACCCGGCTTCCTGTCTGTGGATGTTCTACAGTTAGGGGGAACAGTCCTCCACTAGCAGAGATCTGAGTCAGTCCCAGTTTCCTATTGTAAACAGTTCTTCTGTGAATACTCCATACTCAATACAATTATGAGGGAGGACCCACAAAAATAGGAATTACCTTTTGGAGGGCTGGCCCCTTGTAGTACAGGCTTCCCCTGCTAGGTAAGTGTCCTAGGAACCCATCGGCATCTGTGGACCAGCTGGCGCTGTTATGAGAGACTGTGTTCAGCTTCAGTTAAATATTTTTGGAGATTCTTTCAATGCATTTGCCCATTTTGTGATGGGCGATTTATGAATGCACCTGCCCACACCTGCTGAGTGTTCAGCAGTTTTTGACCAAAAACGGCATGACCCCTGTATCCCAACCTCCCTATTCACCTGCTCTCACCCAAAGAAACTTTTGTTTCTCCAGATGAAAAAGTCCTCAAAGGGAAACATTTTGCCAATATGGAAGAGGTGAAACAAAAGACGGCAGAAGCATTAAAAGCCATCAAAATTGATGAGTTCAAAAACTGTTTTGAACACTGGAAAAAGTTTCTTGTTAGGTGTGTTGCATCCATTGGAAAGTTCTTTGAAGGTGACTGAAGTTTAAACATGTAGGAATAAGAACACAATTTTTTATAAATAAATTCTAGCCGGGCTCGGTGGCTCAGCCTGTAATCCCGGGCCTTTGGGAGGCTGAGGTGAGTAGATTGCCTGAGCCCATGGGATCGAGACCCGCCTGGGCAGCGAGACCTCATCTCTACAATAAATCAAAAAATCAGCTGGGCATGGTAGCGCATGCCTGTGATTCCGGCTACTTGGAAGGCTGAGGTGGAAGGATCGCCGGAGCCCAGCAGGTCGAGGCTGCGGTGGCCGGGAGCGGCCACTGCACTCCAGTCTGGGTAACAGAGTGAGACTCCAACCACCCCCCCAAAAAAAACCAAACAATAAATTCTGAGTTTGGGGATCCCCCCTCGTATATATACATCTATAGAATAAAATTTTGGATGTGGTATTATGGGGTTACAGGATGTATCCACCCTACACCTCGTGGGCATGGTCCAATGGCCATCCAAAATACTGTGTAATGTGTATCCCACCAACCACTCTGTGAGGACCAATCCCTGACAGCCTTCCAACCCTGGGCACTAACTTTCTAATCTTTGCCAATCCAACTGGTAACACGGTAGATCAGAGCTTTATTTTCCTTGTAAGTGAATGCATCTTTTAAAATGTTTCTTAGTCATTTAAAAATCCTTTTTTCCAAGGACTGTTGGTTTACATAATTTAGCCACTGTTTCCTCAACACCTCCCAACCCCACCAAATTAGCTGTTGGTCTTCTCAATGATTTTAAGGAGCTCTTTATTTATTAAGGAAAACTATCGGATATATGTGAAAACATTTCCTTGGGTTTTATTTATTGGGTAAAAGTTAAATAGTGTGTGTTGACAGCCAAGAACTTTAATTTTTATGTAATCAAACTTATCTGCCTTTTCTGTTATGGCTTCTGGGCATGTGCATTTTTTCAGATAAAATATGAGACTTCAAAGCAATCATTTGCTGCCAGCAGACCACTTCAGGTGATGCCCAAGGAATACCAGGGCCACACCTCTCCACGCCTTTGCTGCAGAGTTGTTCAGGGAGACCAGGAGGAAGAGTCAGTGAAGTTTGCCTGGTAGAGGTAAATCGTCAAGCTTCAATGAGTAAAAATGTGGCTGACAAAGAAGTTGTGTGCAAATGACACTCAGGAGGGCAACACCAGAACCGTCATTTCCTGCATGTCACTGCACTTCCCAGTTGGTTCTGTCTGGGTCCTCCTTGAGGCCTCACGATGACCATGATGAGAAGTCTTCAAAGCAGTATGTCTCACGTTTACCGATGTCCTCTCCCCACACCAAATCAAATCAATTTTTCCCCCAAGGAAATGAAAGCAACTCATTTTTGCTGATGTGACCTTACACAGCCAAGATTCTGTCCTCTGGAGTTTTACTACCAGGCAGTGCATCTGCAAACCCCACATGCAGCCACGTGGGGCCAGCTATGCAGGGTCAGCCATGCGGGTCCTCCCACAAGCCCCTGGTGTCCCCCAGAACACCTGCGTGCTTTCTGGATCAAGGAGGAGTTTAATTCCACAGAGCGTAATTTTAATGCTAGCTCCATCTTCTCATACTGAATATCTTTAAAGCAGTCATCTATTTTATGCATTGTGGCACATTCAGGGTCATACTTTCATCACCTCTGATTAGCTAAAATTTCCCATCCTCCAGTCTGAGTCTATGGATTTCCAGAAGCTTCTGAAGCCACACAACATATTTGAGAGATTATCATATATCTCATAAAATAACATTATTTTCTAAGCAGGTTTCCTCTTAGGCATGTTATCTTTCATCAGTGAATCAACACATCGCTCAATCATTTGTTACTTCAGTGCATATTCACGGAAGCCTACCACCAGCTAAACTTTGGGCTGAGCCTTTCTGAAACACATCAGCAAAGTAAAGTCACCTGAGATGAGTCTATTAATTACCTGCCTAAGCAATGAGTCCATGGGAAGGACTCAGATGTACTCCCTCATCCCATTTCGTCACCGTGTTTGTCACTTACTGTCTGAAACAGACGGGAAAACAGGGTTTCAACCAGTTCCACTCCCTCTAGCATCACTCTGTATAGAAGGGGAGGCCACTTCTCACTTCCCAAAGGGCTGGGTCTGGTGCCATCATGACCGAGGGGCTGGGAACAAGGCATCATACTGGCCAGGCTGACCAGATGGCACCAAGAGCAACAGGTCAGACCTGTTGGCATGGGCGTCTGGGGCAAGAAGCAAAAATGTTTGGGTTTTCATGAAATTTTCGAGGAAAGGCTGTTGACTTCATAGGAGACAACCTCCAAAGTTGATGATCACAGAGCTCTTCAGTGACATAACTGCTTTTTTGCTGTTCTTATTTATTAATTTCTACTTTAGAGACAGGGTCTCACTGTGTCACCCAGGCTGGAATACAGTGGCATCATCACAGCTCACTGCAGCCTCAATCTCCTGGGCTCAAGTCATCCTCCTACCTCAGCCTCTTGAGTAGCTGGTATTACAGGTGCAAGCCACCATGCCCTGCCAGTTTTGTTGTGGATTTTTTAAAAATAAATTTTTAACATATGTTGGTGAGTGCAGTGCAGTGTCTTCAACCCTTCCTGCTGGGGACTGCTTCACTGTGGCCTACCTGTCATGCCACCTGGGCTGGTGCTCCTGGTCTTGGCATCTACTCCAAGGAACTCAAATCCCCTGCACTCCACTGATCGCCCCCACATACCAGCTGTGCAATAGGCCACTTTCTGCCTAAAATTGCTTCTCTCCCCAAACACAGGCCTCCTCATTCTGACAGCTCTCAGGAAAGATACATAGTCCTTGCTCCTCTCTTTTCCCTTTGTCAGAAAAATGAGAAATTTCAAGGTCCTACTATCTACAGGTATGGGAACACTAATGGAATTTAAAACAGGAACTTCACACCAAAATGGGAGCGACACTTTGGATTTGCCTCATGGCCACACCAAAGAGAATTCAGGGATGTTGGATTATTCTGAACCTCTTCAAGAGATTTTCTACATGAAAGAGCTTAAAAACCAAGACTGTGCTTGTTTTTTTTTCAGTGACTACTTATTTATGACGCACTTGGGATAGTACTATTTACCCTTTCCAGATGACCAGCTGTGTCAGACACAGGGAAAAGGGCTTGATACATGTGATCTCATCCAATATCCACAAGGGTCCCCCGAGGAAGGCGCCTCTGGCAGGTCACATGACATGCCAGCATCCCCCAGCCATGGACAGGAGGTGGGTCCAAGCAGACCTGGCTGTGAGCAATTCCTCCAAGTTTCAACCAGGTTCGACAAGGATCTAGGAGTTGTTCTCATATCTCCCTATGTGATTGCCTCCCAGGGAATTCCCTGTCCTAAAGTCCTCACAAGTCTAGTGCCTGGGACACCCTCTAGTGTATAAATGGGGAGACATACAGACCCACAAGCAATCAAGTGCTTCATGGCTGGTGACCTTGAAATTACTTAGGGTGACTATTCCTGGGTGCTAAAACGTCCCCACTGCTCCTCTTTTGTATTCATTGTGGATCAGTGGACCAGGATGAACCGTGTCCCTGCAAAATTCATGTCCTCCTGGAAACTCAGAATGTGCCCTTATCAGGGACAGTTAAGTTAAAGAGTTCATACTACATCAAGTGGCTCCTCACCCCAGGACTACTGTCTTTACAAGAGGGACACAGAAGAGACTCAGACATGCCAGGAGGAGGCCCTCGGATGCCTGAGGCAGATACTGGAGAACAGGAGCCCACAAGCACAGGACCACCAGCAGCCACCAGGAGCTGGACAAGGCCAGGAAACATGTTCCCCAGGAGCCCCCAAAGGGAGCACAGTCCTACCCATACCTTGATTTCAGACTTCTGGCCTCCAGAACTGAGAGGGAAAAAAAGTGTGTTGTTTTAAGCCACCCGATTTGGGGAAATTTGTTATAGAAGCTCCAGAATACTAATGCAATCAGTTTCCATTTAAGATCTAAACTTCTCCAGGAAGACTTCCAAGACTGCACCACATGGCTATACTGGGTGTCTACATGGCTATCTCTCTATATCTGTCTCCCAGGGCTGGGTGCTTGGTTCACACCCAAAGGCTAGGATTGCATTTGGATGACTTGGATCCCTACCTAGAATGTTCTCACACACACACACGGCAACCAATGAGGATGGGCAGGTGGATTTTTGCACAAAAGTAGATGGAATAACTGCTCTGTAAAGTCCTAGTTGCTGGAAACCATCTTCATGGTCTCCCGTCTTATGTATGGGCACCAGAGTTGATATTTTCCCCTAACTTTAGAAACAAAGGCTTCCTCTCTGGGTGAGAGAGACTTCTCTGAGATGCTCCGAAGAGCTGAAGCAAACACTTGTTCCATGTTCTAGAGGCTGTGGCCAGGTGAGCAGCCCCCCACGACAGTCCCCTTCAGACACACCCACCCAGCCCAGTCACATCCCCGGGACCCTAGGTTGTCAACTCTGGCATCCAAAACGAGCTCCAGTTGTTTTACTGAATTGGTGACTGAAACCAGCTGTGTCAACAACTATCCAGGCAAATGATCACCATCAGGGAACATGGGGAAGTGGGGGTGTCACAGGTGCCTGTAACACGACAAGATGGTGGCAGAAGTGTCACCACACCGACTTCAGTTGGCTTTGGAGCCACAAGTGTCCCATATGACTCTGGGTTTGATGTACAGTGTAGCCCTGGTGCATGGATGCAGCCAATGGGACAGAAGCTTCCAGCCAGACTCCGTGAGCCCAAAATGGGTCTGGTGGAGGTGGTACTCAGTTCATGAAGAGCTCTGAGACTGCCTGCCCCCTCAGGTTGATGAATGTGTGAGGAGTTCTCATGGAGGCTGAGACGGCGACAAGGGCTGACTTGGCCTTCCACTCAGGTCACTCAACCACCCGGTGGCCAACCAGTGATTGCTCCTGGTGAAGAGAAGTTTTCTAAGCACATGCGGGGAATTCTAGCTGATTCTCAGATGGCCCAACATTGCGAGGAGATCTTCACAGGTCCCTGGTATTCTCCTACCATGGATATCATTACTACTCAAATTGGGGGAAGGGCCATAGGCTCAGGTCCTGGGACGCTTCATGGTCCTTGGACTTGACTCCGCTCCTGTGGGTAACTGGAAGCTCAGGTTCCCTATCCTTAGAGGCAGAGAACAAGAGCTCTTGGTGGAATCTGGGACCATCAAGGGGGATGCAATGGGTGGAGCCTGGGCTAAAAGGCCTGGAGCATGGAGAGCACCCAACACTCAGAGAATACCAAACACACAGAGAGTACTGAGAATCCAACATACAGAGAGCACTGAGCACCCAACACACAGAGAGCACCTAACACAGAGAAAGTACCCAACACAGAGAGCACTCAACACACAGAGAGCAACCAATACTGAGAACACCCAACATGGAGAACACCTAACACAAAGAGAGCATACAACACATACTCATAGTAACGCCCTGCTGTGATCAGAAGTCTTGTCATCAGGGTCTTCAGGTACATCCAGTGGGGACTCAGCCTGGACAACCTCCTATGCTGACTCGGTCCTTTCTTCCTGCTGTCTACCTGTTCCAGGACACCACCTAGGTAGCTGCATCTTGCTGGGTGCAGTGATCATACTGTGGGCTGGCCCGTGGCCTTGTCTGCAAATGGCTCTGGGACACAGTGGCCCTGCATGGCCTCCCACTGCCTCAGCACACACCAGGATCCCAAATGCCGTAATGACAGCCACCAGGAAGAGACTATGGTATAGGGGAATGGGGCCTGGCATGCACCCCAGGACTCATCCTGGGGCGGTCAAAGGAAACAATCCCGACTTCTTGCTCCCCCATTTGCAAATTTGGACAGGACAGGAGCCAGGGGGGGAGGCCCAGTCTCTGTCAGGAGCCAGGCCCCTGCTGGGCTGGGGGCACTGATGCCCGCATCCCAGAGCTACTGCAAGAGGGGCTGAGTGGGTACACGTGCAGAGCCGAGAGCCTTGGGTGTGGCATAAGCACCAAGCTCCCTGCTCTCCTGTGAGGGGTGGGGGCAGGGTGATGATAAAATGAGAAATGTTAGGTCCACATTACAGGCCAGCAGAGTGCAGAGTCACACAGAATGTAACCTCATGCCCACTGAATGAATAAGTGATCTCCCAGAGGTCAAGTAAGGACTGGGCAGAGGTGCTGGACCAGAATTCTGGGATTCACATCCTGGCCCGAACTCTGACCAGCTATGCAACCTCAGGCAGCAGACTTGACCACTCTGTGCCTCAGTTTCCCCACCTGTGAAATGAGGATCATGACCAGGCTCGGTGGCTCAGCCTGTAATCCCAGCACTTTGGGAGCCTGCAGCAAGTAGATTGCTGAGCCCACAGGTTCGAGACCAGCCTGAGAAACTTGGTGAGACATCATCTCTACAATAAATAAAAAATAGCCGAGCATGGTAGTGCACGCCTATCGTTCTGGCTACTTGGAAGACTGAGGCGGAATGATCACTGGAGCCCAGCAGGTCGACACTGGGGTGGCTGTGAGCAAGCCACTGCACTCCAGACTGAGCAATGGAGCGAGACTCTAACTCAAAAAAAAAAAAAAAAAAAAGAAATGAGG
Organism: Cephalopachus bancanus; assembly: GCA_027257055.1. Classification (NCBI taxonomy): domain Eukaryota; kingdom Metazoa; phylum Chordata; class Mammalia; order Primates; family Tarsiidae; genus Cephalopachus; species Cephalopachus bancanus. Next base: position 5,327,406 of record JAPVLO010000007.1, read on the forward strand.
ATCATGATGCAGCTGCTTATCGTATTATTACATATAATGATGACATATATATTGTTATTATATATTATTCGCACTATGTTATGACATATTAATATTTTATGTAATATTATTATTATGTTTACTATAAGATTGCAGGGAGGATTAAGCTAGGTAACACGTGGTGAGCGTTCTTGTGGGCTACCAGGCATATGCTCAGTAACTGATACCAGTTAAGATCACTGTAACCAAGTCACTGTTGACCACAGTGTCACACGACACGGAGAGTAGTGCCTCCCCCACCTGTACTCAGAAGCACCAATTCCCCCAGAGACTCTGGGAGGGGCCTCTACTATCCATAGTGGCAACGGCTAACCTAGCAAAGTCCATGGGCATTTGCTCACTGCAGAACCTTCGTGGAAGGTGTCACGTGCATGTCAGTGACTCAAGAAGGGAGAAGATCACATGGTCGTGGTGTCTTCCAAACACCCACACCCTTGGGGAAAGCCAAATTCTCACACACACAAGCACAGTTTGTATTGTTTCATGGAGAAGCTTAATATTAGCATGCCACAACCTACTTTTTTGAAGACATCAAAAAATTAAAAGAAAATTTTAAATATCCAAAAAGGAGAGATGATCAAGGCTTTTTGTTGAAAGCTGACCCCGCCTTCAGATTTAGCAGAATCTGCCTTGCTCTACCTCCCTCACAGTCCTGAGGTGAAGCCCACACTCCCAGATCAATGAGAAGACAGCATTCATCTCCCAGGAAATTAACCAGTCTAATCTGCTGTGTTAAGTTAACACCAGAGCTCTCTGACCTCAATCAGCAACTAATGAGACGCTTGGAGCCCTCACCTCCTCGATGCCTCATGCTCTCGCTGAAATCCTCTGGTGTGGCTGACCACGGGCCAGCCCAGGTAGGTCACCGCTACCCCATGGGGAACCACATGGCAGGAGAGCCTGGGGAGGGGTCCAAGGGCAGACAGGTCAGCCTGCTGCTGGTGTGACCCCAGGACATGGCTCTACCACAGGGGCAGAAGGATGGTTTCCTCTTGCTCCTGCCAGGACAGTGAGGCCTGTGCAATCCAGTCCTTCTGAGTCCTTCTGCCTCTACCACATCCTGCCCACCTCTCCAGTCACCAGGCCATTTCCCAGTTCTTGCTCACTTGATGTGTCCTCCTCCCACAGGACCCTTGTACGTGCTCCCTGTGCCTGGGTTGCTATACCCCCTCTTCACCTGGTAGGCTCCTACTAATCTTCCAGTCCCAGCTAGAGCTAGGCCTCTTCAGCCACAGCACTGCTGGCATTTGGGCCTGGACCATTCTCTGCTGGGAGGCTGCCCTGTGCAGCACAGGGTGTTCAGCAGCATCTCTGGTGTCCACCCACCAGACGCTAATAGCACCCCTGTCCTCCAGTCTCTAGACATCACCAAGTGTTCCCTGGAGGACAGAACCCCTTGAGAATATCTGGCTTAAGCAGCAGGTTCTACCAGTGGTAGAGTCCATCAGGCTGAATCTTCCTCCCGAGGACGACGGCCCCACAGTCCATGGCCACACTTGCCCAAGCCATCCACCTCCTCCTGCGAGGTTGTCTGATTAGGGCTCCTGTTGCTCACCAGGCTGTGAACCCCCAGGGAATGGAACCAGCAAACTCCTCCCTGTGCCTAACACAGCATCTGACCCACAGAGGATGCTCAAAGATGTTGGTTGAACGACTAACTGAATGCCCACGACAAACCCAGAAACAAAGAACAAGGGAAGAAGACCCAGTGGTAAAGTGCCAGATGCTTCAAGAGAAACAGACTCTCTCTTGGGCTCTTCTGGAAATCCTCAGGTTCAGTGACATCAGCAACATGGGTGCCCCAAATAAACAGAGACTGTAAACAGTCCAGCCTGGGGGCAACCCCAAAACAAGGGCAACTTAAAATGTTTGTGGGAAGAACATTCAACATGAGGCCTCTTAACGGCTTTCGAGTGCAGGACGCAGCATCATCAACCACAGGCACGTGTTGTGCAGCAGATCTCCAGAACATATGCATCTTACATGACCGAAATGCCCATCTTACATGACCAAACTGCCCATCCCTCAAACAGCAACTGCCCTCTCTCCCACCACCAGTCTCCGTCCACCCCCTACCACATGATCCAGCAGCCCCACTTCTGGGTATTTATCCTAAAGAACTGAAACCAGGGTCTCAGAGATGCCTGCACCCCATGTTCAGGGCAGCACTGCTCAGAGCAGTCGAGAGGCAGGGTCAGTCTGGGGGCATTGGTCAATGGAAGGTTAAGACTACTGCCCAGCTGTAGGAGTGACACACTCTAAATTGAACCCTGCCTCCTGGAAGAGAATGACAGCTGGGTGCTTCAGCCCAGGAGATGTCAGAAATCTCAACATGATCCCTTGACCCCACACACATGTCCACCTGGTATGCAGTGCATCCTTGAGGCCAAGAGAGGGGTCTCTGCCCAGCTCTTCTCTCCCAGGACCCGTGCGGCAGAATTTGCAGAGAGGAGAGCCAGGCCTTTGTTGAATGAATGAATGAGAAGGCACATGACACAGGGAAAAGGAGCACGTTAAATCTTCAATTTAATCAATGAACCTCCAAGGATAGGCTTCCCCATGCCAGACACGCAGTCTAATTGATGATATGAAGCCAAAGAGGCTTGACATGCTTCTTGACCTCATCGGGCTTATAATTTTCTAACTAGCTGCTACGCACTGAGCACATATCAACTCAGCATTCCCGATTCCAAACCCCTCCTGGACATGAACCCTCCTTCACGATCACTGTGCTCTTTTATAGAATGTATTCGTATCAGGGCCGCCTGATTCACGATCTAATAATAAAACTACTGAATGAATTAGCTTTCTCCTTAGGAGAGTCAAAATTAATCCTAAGAGATAAGCCCATAGGCAAAGGGTTAGGGAGAAAAAGAAAGAGTGCCAGTTCACATAACATTACATGCTCAGGATTTTTATCACTTGAAGCAGTAAATCCTGGATGAAACCCAACAAAACACAAGGTTGCTACCTTGGGCATTCCCTGCTGGTCAGCAGGAGCGGTGAGTCCTGGTCTGGTGTCACCAGTGAAGTCAGGAGGTTGGGAAGCTTCAATCCAGATGGAATGGGACATATGGCCAGGTGTCAATGCAAAACAAGCTGCTATCTAAGCCCAAATCAGGGTCTCGGCTTTTATAAGAGAACCAAGTTCTCTTGCACATCCTTGTAGCAGGGCAGCATGGAGTAGGGGCGTATTGGTCCCCCCAGCAAGTTGCAGACAGAAAGTGTCCTTGAGATTGAGATGGAGGCAGAAGCCCCCACCCCAGCCCTTCAGCATCTCTGGGTCTCCTAGCCTCTAGTTGAGGTTCACTAGAAACTAACAAGATCAGCATCTTCCTCCAGCAAAGTGCCAGCAACACTTCCCAAGAACAGCCAAGTCATTCTATTTTTTTCCCAAATGCCATGAGACATTCCACTTCTGACCTACTTTCTGACACGTCCTTTTGGGGAGACCCAAACAAATGTGCCAATGTCTGGCTGGACCCACAAGGAGACACAGAAAGGACCCTTCCCAGTCTAACCTATACCTGGAGCCATGGGATTTTCAGGCGGGGGTGGGGGGTGGGTGGGCGGTGGGGGGCGTTGTTCCCAGGCAGTATCTGGAAGTATTTTTGGTTGTCACACAAGGTGCAGAGGGGCTGCTACCAGCACTCAGTGGCGCAGGTTTGGGAAGTTGCCAAATACCCTGCTGTACCTGGGACAGCCCCACCAGACTCAGCCGGCTCAACACGCCATGGCCTGGGAAGCCTGGTTCGGTAGAGGGGGGAGACTTGGCTGTCTGCATGTGTTTGGGGGGGGTAGGGGGGTTGATGGAAGTCATTTCCCCACCACCCCAATCAGGTCACATGGTTGGGGCTTGTGAATCATTAAACATTTGTGTTCACACACAATCGACCAACTCTGCAGTGCAGGCACCTGAAAACACAGCTGCCCGGACACTGGATTCATCCAGTTTTGGGAATAACGGGCCATGCAGAAGATGCACAGCTCCGCTCCCAGGTAGCTCTTTCAAACTGCTGCCATGTTTGTAGGTGATGGCCCTGCACAGCATGGGAGGCCAAGGCCCCACATGCAGGTGCCTCCCCATGTGGCCCCTGTCTTGGCTGTGATTGTTGCACCGTGCAAATGGCTAAAATCCAGCAGAGGATGAGCCCAGCTCCAGGCCACAACTCAGAAAGAGGGGGCCCCTCTCCGGAAAGTGAGCGAGGCTGCGCTCATGATGGCCTGTCCAACTCTGCTTTCATCCTTTTTCCCATGGTCAACATTTCTCTGCTGCCAATTAACCAATCTGTTTGATCACATCTTCCTCCCACCAGTCAGCAGCCTTCGTGGCCTACTAAATTAATTGTGCTGAAAAGCCACCCCTTTCCCTTTAACAAGCAAAGCGGTCCCGCTCAGAGGCCTCAGCAGATGGCGGACGGGAAGGGAGAGCGACAGAAACCTGATAAGAGGGAGCTGATGACTTTATTTTTTCTCCCAGCCAAAGGCTTGTTCCATTGCCGCTGGAACAACACATTTGTTTTGCCGCCTGAACCTGATTTAGGGGAACAAGTCGATGCTTTCAAACTTGTTAGAGCCTTCAAGTCACTGACTGGGCTAAGCCCAGCCTCCAACTGTGGTGCGCGGCGCCTCCTCCAGCTCCCAAGTTCCAGAAAATTAAATATTTCTTTTCCTAACTTCTCCCTAACTTCTCCAACAAAATCCCAATGGATTTTGAAAAAATGTAGATTTATCAAAAAGCCTACCTGAACACACCCTTCCGTCTGGGAGGCGAACACCTATTTCTTTTTTTTTTTTTGAGTTGGAGTCTCACTCTGTCGCCCAGACTGGAGTGCAGTGGCCGCTTCTGGCCACCGCAGCCTCGACCTGCTGGGCTCCGGCAACACCTATTTCCTATTTCATAGACTTCCCTGAAACCCAACCATGCTAACCCAAAGGAACCTGCTGGTCCCTGACCGGGTGGCAGGGAAAGGGGTAGGAGGCCATGGGGGAAGGAGGCTCTAAGGAGGAGGAGGAGGTGAAGAGGAGGAGGTGAGTGGGCACAACTGCATCCTGTCTTCCAATGGAAGCTGCTCAGTCCTTCTTCCTCCCAACAGCTCCTGGACTCCTGCCTTAGAAGTCCAAGACCCTATGGAAATCCTCTGTTTTGGAAGCGCTCCCACCCACTGGGCAGAGGATGGCCTCGTGGCAGATCGGCCCAGTGCCCGTTCCTTTCCCTGATAACCTCCTGCCTGGATCTGTGCATTTCTTGGCACCTTTCATCTCTCAAGTCCTTTTACCTGTTTGTTTTCTGTCTGTACTCCATCTGGCTTATATCAAAATTAGGCTGGTAGACTTTTGTGGCCAGGAATACGAGAATTGCTAGTGTCTGGTCTCTTGCATCAGGGGTCCACGGTCCCCAGGGCAAGCTTTCTCTCTCTGCTCTGAGCTCCATGTTCCTGGAAGAAACTTCCAGAAGGTTCTCTTCTGCTGGATACCAGACTCCTGTCTGCCATCTTCCAGAAAAGGAAAGGTTTCTTTCCCAGAAGTCCAGAAACCGTGCATCTCACTGGCCCTTCCCAGATCATGACACCCTCTTCCTGCCCACATCAATCACCGAGGACCCAGAAATAAGTTGTGCTGCCCAGGGGAGGCTGGGCCCGTCAGACTCTCTGCACCTGGGCCCTGACGTGGAACACTGGGCCGGAATTGAGACTTTTGTATTTTGCCTTATTGGAACCTAGTCAGGTTTAAAATTAAGGGGTGAGTGGCCAAAACATATAAGGAATGCAAACAAATCAACAGCAAGAAAGCAACCTGACTAAAAATTAGGCAAAGGACCTAAATGGACATTTCTCAAAAGAAGACATACAAATGGCCAACCAGCTTACGAAAAAATGTTCCATATTCCTAATCATCAGGGAACTGCAAATTAAAACCACGCTGAGATGCCACCTCACCACCTACTAGGATGACTATTACAAAAGACAAGAGATAACAAGCACTGGCGAGGTTGTGGAGAAAAGGGAGCCCTCGCTCACCCTTGGTGGGCATGTAAATTAGCACAGCCATTAGGGAAGCCAGTGTGGAGATACCTCAACAAACAAGAAACAGAACTTAGAATGGCTCTAGGATCCAATGATCCCACTTCCAGGTCTTCATCCACAGGAAATGAAACCAGGATCTCAAGATCTCTGCACTACATGGTCAGGGCAACCGTTGTGGAATCAACCTCAGTGTCCACAGATGGATTAATGCATAGAGAAATGGCTGTGCACACACACATGTGCACACACACACAACTAAATGTTATTCAGCCATCAAAAAGGAGATCCTGCCATCTGTAACAACATTGCTGGGACCAACCCAGAGGACATTGTGCTGAGTGAAATAAGCCAGGCACAGGAAGGAGATACCGCATAATGTCACCCATATGTGGGGTCTAAAGGAAGTCAAACTCACACCAGCAGAGTCGAATAGCGGCTGCTGGGGTTGGTAAAGGGTTCAAAGCTTCAGCTACGAGTCAGTTCTGGAGATTAACGTGAGTACAGGGGACTAGGCCACCATCAGCAGTGCTGTATTCTACACTTGAACTTGTTAAGAGAATAAATCTTAAATCCTCCCCTCAACTCCATCCCGCCCCACACACACAAAGGTAGGTGAAAGAGGTCAGGATAAGCTTGACTGGGGAATCATATGTACTTCACATCACCCCCTATACAGCATAAACATGTACAATTTTAGTTTGTCAACTAGACCCACAAACTGAAACATGACCCATGACGTTCCCAGGGTGGACAGCACTGACTGGTCTCACACAGAGGTAACCCTCACCCTAATCCAAGCATGAATTAACCCCTCTCTCCACTAGGTTTAAGGACTTATTGACTCAGAGGTCCAGGCCCGATATGAAGTGGCTGGTGGGCCATAGCAGGGTTTGTCTATGCTGAAAACCAAGCATGCAGAGGCCTTGTGATGAGCTGAAACACAAGAGAGAAAGATCGCCCTGGTAGGGCTCACACCCATGGCCCAGCCTAGCTCCCAGGTTCCAACCCTGGGGTCGGGGTGATGCTTCTGGCCTGTGGGCGCTTCCCGGAGTCAGTGCTTGGAGATTCTCAGCGAAGTGCAGTGAACCATCACAGCACAGCCAGTCTCTTATCAGACACACATGCAAATACATATACACACGCCACATGTACACATGTACAAGCACACATGCACGCATACCACATACACACATGTGCAAGCACACATGCACAAGCATATGCACACATGCAAACACATGCACACATGTACGCATACCACACATATACACACATACATCTCACACATATACACAAATCCCATGCACATGCACACAGATATATATCACATAAATGCACAGATCTCTTACACACCACACATCTATACATAGCACATATATGCACACACCACACAGAACCAGGAATATCTGCACATACCACAAACAAACACATATAACCCACCATACACATATACCATATACACTATACATACACAAACATATGCCACACACATTTACACATACCACACACACCCCTATATACTCCTGTATGTATGTCTACACACACACACACACACACACACACACACACACACACATCTCCCCAGCCAGAAAAAGTCCTAATTTTGAGAACAGGGCTGGGAAGTGGCCCATTTACTGATAAGAAGGCTGAGACTCTGTGGATTCACACAGTGGTCAGAGGCCACTTGACACCTGGCAGAGGAAGGGCTAGGAGGCACATCCCATGTCCACTCGACACCCCACTTCTGGGCCTCACTGACCTTCTGGGGACATCGACTGACAGGGCTGTCACTGTAGAGGGAGGGGCTCTGATCCGACTCGCAGGTGCAGCAGGGTCTCCGCGGGAGGCCAGGCTACCTGCCGTGTGTGCACTGCCCACCTGGTGGCCTAGAAGCCCTAAACATAACTCCCGTTTTTCTAAGTTTTTCTTTTTTTAGGCTTGACTAGAACTGCAATCACAGAGTAAAACTGCATAACCATTTCTCTAGTTCTTCACGTTTTCAATTTTTTTCCTATTCCAAATTAACGTTTCTTGATGCAATGAAAAAAATGCCAAACCAGCACGTCTTGGCCAGTTTTGAGTAAATCAATTAAAAGAAAAACACACACAACACAAAAAACTCTGCTTAACTGGTAAGACCAAAGTGGCAAGATGGTTTTCTACTCATTTCCCTGGTTACTAGCGAGGCTGAACCTATTTTTCTATGCTTAATAAATATCTGTATTTGCCATTTTGTGATACTTCTATTTTAACACTTTGGCCATTTTTCTAATTTGCGTTGCTCTCGCCAATCCATGTTACCTCTTTATATTTAAAGGTGAGAAATTCTTCCCCATATTTGTAGAAATTATTTTCTCAATGTGTTTGCCTTTTCCTGTGAAAACTTTTTTTGTAAAAAGATATTTATAAAACATCTGAGTCAGATTCAGCCATCCTTTCTTTCCAGTTTCATCTCTGTTTTCTTCTGTTCAGCAAGAACATCTCCGTCCCTACCCAGAGTTCAGATAAACACTCATCCCTGTGTGTGTGTGTGTGTGTGTGTGTGTGTGTGTGTGTGTAATACACTAACTTTAAGTGCTCAACTCATTTAGAATTCAACCAACAACTCATCTCACCCAGAACATGACACTCATCCTTGAGTGTATGTGTATGTGTGTATGTGTGTGTGTGTGTGTGTGTGTGTGTGTGTGTGTGTGTGAGAGAGAGAAAGATAGGGTGGGAAATATGGGTGGAGAGGGGGGCAGCCCAGGGGTGCCCACCTTCCCATAAGCTGCAGGGTGTGGGGGCCTGAACCGTCTAGAAGGAACCATCATGTGCTGGACACATTAGCTACCCCTGTGGTCTGCCCGTGGACTCCAGCCATGTGCCATGGGGAACATGGAGCCCCCAGGGACACAGCTTTGTCTGTGTGTGTTTTTAATGCACTAACTGTGTGTGTGTGTGTGTGTGTGTGTGTGTGTGTGTGTAATGCACTAACTTTAAGTTCCCAACCCATTTGGAATTCAACCAATGACTCAGCTCACCCAGAACACCTGTCACTCATCCCTGGGTGTGTGTGTGTGTGTGTGTGTGTGCACGTGCATGTGTGTGTGTGTGTTTAATACACTAACTTTAAGAGCCCAACTCATTTGGAATTCAAACAACAACTCATTGCACCCAAAACAACCAACCCTGAGTCACCTGAGGGTCACCACACTGTGTGAATCTGATGGAAACAAGAGCATGGACAAGAACACCCTCGCCCCAGCTGTGAAGTGTGTGTGTGGGGGTCTCTCCATAGTGGGTAGGGACACCCTGGGAAGTGTTATGGCCGAACCATCTTCCTCAAGTTCATAAATTGAAGTCCTAAAGCCCAGAACTCAGAGCGTGACCGTGTCTGGAGACAGGATCTTCAACACGGGGACTGTGGTAAAATGAGGTCACTGGGTGACCCCTAACCAACAGAACCAGGGTCCATATAAGAAGAGGAGATGAGGATACAGACACACAGAAGGACGCCCACATGAGGACACACAGAGGAGATGGCCTCTGTAATCCAAGCCAACCCCCCACACCTTGGCCTCAGCCCTCCAGCCTCCAGAACTGTGAGACACTCAATTCCTGCTGTTTGAGCCACATGTGGGACTTCATCATAGCAGCCCAAGATGATGAGGACATGAAGCCTTGCTCACCCCACCCAGCTTGTATGAGATGGATCCCCCACTCTCATTCTAGCAAAGACCCCAAGTGGTCAACTGACTGAAGACACTCAACCTACCCACCCCTCACTGGCTCCTGCTGGTTTGAGGCAGCTCCACATTCCCAGGGCAGGTCAGCAGAGCAGAGGCAGGCAGGTGACCTAAGCCATCCAATCAGCATATGCTGTTGGACTCTTGTAGGGTCGCCATGTCTGTGGACCAGAGGCTAGCCATCCTGCAAGTGAATCATCTTGCAGGGGTGAGTGCGGCAGAGACAGCAGCCAAGAGGCCGTGGCAGCTCTGCCCGTCCTGGCAGCCCCTCCTGGTTCCGCCTCATCATCCACCAGCCTGTCCTCTTCTCTTGAATGCATGCTTCAAAACTGGATGGGAGTTAGCCAAACTCTACCCGAAGGCTCCCAAGTAATATGTCCAGCAGGCCCTGACTGCCTGCCATCTCTTGGTCTCTGTTCTGCTCACCCCTACAGCCTGGGCCTGGCGCTTCATATGTGCTCAGGAAGAATTTGTGGAGTCAACAGACAAGGCAGTCTGCAAATAACCCTCATGCTATTCACACCCCCCACTGAATGTCATGATTAAGTCCATGTGTTTCCTTTGAAAAGCAGCATGAAAGGAATCAACCATTTTAGGAAATGGTTCTGGAAGTTTGGTGTGTAAACTATTCCTCCTCTTCCTTTCCTAAGGGTTTTTTTTTTTCACTTTTGCTTTGCTTCCAACTCACTGCCATGTTCACAGCACCCCACCTGCTCCTACATAAAATGACCTAAGTGAACGTTCAGAGGAGGGAGCACCTCCAGGCTGTCTGGAAAGGGGAGAAGACAGCCCAGCAAGGATCATTCTCAAGCCGGGGAGCCCTGCACACCACATGCTCATCTCAGCATGGTCTGTGGGGGCCCCACCATATCTCAGGTGCCGTGGTCTACGTGGTCTACCTTTGCAGGGGCAGCCCCCAGCCCTGTGAACCCAGCACGCAGCCAACTGACTTTAGGACCCAGCTGCAGAGAGATCACAGGGCCGGCCTCGCACCCACAAGTGCCCTGTGCTTGCCTCCATGATCTGCTGCTGCCATCTTGAGACACAACAGCTTTTAAACAAGGGGCCCCACATTTTCACTGTGCTTTGTCTGGGTCTGCAAATCTGTCCTGTCCAAGGTCTGTCAGGAAAGGAGAAGCCTCGGAGTACCTCCACTGGGCTTCCCAGCAGATGCAGGCAGGAATCAATTCTCGGGTAACCTTTGGCTGCAAGCTCTGCCTCCCATGGCCCAGCCTTCTGATCAGGTCCCAAGTGACTTCAGATGGGTGGAAAGGGGAACATTCAAGCAACTGCAACAGGTTTCAGACAGCAAAGTGTAGCCTCCAGAAGCCTCCTTGCCTAGCTTCTCCTCCCCCTGCAATCATCAAGCAAATTCATTTTTTTTTTTTTTAGAGACAGGGTCTTGCTCTGTCACCCAGGCTGGAGTACAGCAGTACAATCATAGGTTACTGTAACCTCAAACTCTTGGGTTCAAGTGATCCTCCTACCTCAGCCTTCCGAGTAGCTGGGACTATGGGCATGCACCACCATATCCTGCTATTTTTTTTTTTTTTGTAGAGACGGGGTCTCACTATGTTGTCCAGACTGATCTTGAACACCTGGTCTCAAGCGATCCTCAGCCTCTGGCCTCCCCAAGTCCTGAGATTACAGGTGTAAATTACCAAGCCCGGCCCAAATTCACTTTTGACACGAGGCTTCGGAAGGTACCTGAATGGGTTCACAACAGCAAACAAAAGCCACACACTGGACAACAGAGCACAATGAATATTGTGTCTGGCTTGTGGCAATGTCAAGCCCTGCACCCACCATTTCCCACCACTTCCCACCACCCCAGCACAGGCAATTACGCCAATGAACTAAGGCAGTGGACATTTCAGCAGAAAAGTCTCAGAGCGGCTGGCGTGCCCTACGTTTGCCAGCGTTTGAAGGAGGACAAATGAACTGTCTGCACAGCTCTCCTGCACAGTGCAAGGAGACGGAGGTGTCGCCAACTCTGCCATGCCTGCCTCCCCCTCCTGCAGAGGACACTGGGTCCCACTAATTCAATCAGCAGGAAACTAAGTCCGCCCACCCAATACTGCAGCTCACAGCAGTTCTGTGACAGCTCTGGCTAAGTACATGCACTCCCATCGTATTTAATATTAAAGGACTCACCTGCAGAACCCTTGAAAATTACACTGTCCCTGGCATGGTACAAACATGTCAAAATATGCTACATACACTCCAAACCAAGAGGCTCACGTGGAACTCACTAAAAGATGCAAGGGATATTTGCATTTTCCCCTAGGGCAGTGAAGTCCAGTCCTGACACACTCCACAGTTTCAAGCTTGCATTGTACTTCTAAAATTGTGGTCACCTCATTTCTACAAGGACAGCTGTGTTTCAAAAGGCCACTACCCGAGCTCGGCACATGGCTGTTCACTAATGTCACCACATAGGATGACAGGACTTGCAACCGCACCATTAGTGACACAGAGGGCAGACTGGCTAAATCCAGCATGGTGTATTCACACCATTCACATCACAACAAGGAGGGTTGTCACACATAATGCCAGGCAAAGTGAGCCAGATACGATGCCTAAGTGGAACTCCACTTCCATAAAGTTCAAATATAGGCAGAATCAAACTGTGTGAACCCCATCAGAAGGGAGTGAGGACCAGGAAGGACACTATGAGCTGGCTACGTTCTGCTTCTTGATGCGGATGGTGCTGACTCCCTGATTGTTCAGTCTGAGATGTTTCATCATCTGGACGGCCATAACTTGTGCTTGGGGGTATGCAGTTAGATGACAGTGAAAAGTGTTTCAAAACTTGATGGCATCACCAGAACCTAGCATAAATTGCATTTGTAAAGGAACCTAGGATGCTTTGCCTACCTATTCTCATGCAATCTGTTGAGATTCACAGTATTTCCAGCAACCTTTGAAAGACTCTTAAGATCAACAGACGAAACTGATGTTCTAAACAATGAAGATGAGCAAGATGGAAGCACTCAAAGTTTTTGGGAGCGAGGTGGCCAGGATCTAAAACACAACCCACTCCCACTCCCAGACTTTTAATTGTATTAGTGGGCTCAGCTATGTCATAAAAATATTAAAAGGTCTAGAGGAAAAACAACAACAACAGAGGGGTGCTTTAGAAGAAAGTGAATGAAGTTTAAGCCTACTTAGAGACAATATGCGCTTCCTACCCCTCTCAGATCACTCTGTGGCCTGGACCCTCCTCTGCAAGGCAAGTGGACAGGTCCACACCATGTTCAACCGTACTCAGCTCACAGCTCCCACACATTTCCTGTGAGATCTTTCCCGGATCCACTTGCGATATGACAGCATCCTCCGTTTACTTATTTCTGTCATCCTCTTTACAAGTGGAAATGGCAGGCACCAAATCAGGGAGCTCGTGCCAACCTTGGTGTTACCCCAGCCATGCAGGTTCTCGTGAGCAGTGAGACACACGGCACCTGGTGTGTGCAAACTCCCATCCATGCTGCAGGAAGGCTGCACACGGGGCTGGAAGGAACCAAGGGAGTTTATTCACAATACACCAAGCATCCGCTTGGGGACTTTGAGCTCTGTAAGGACCTCAGGACTTCCAAGCCCTGGCTGTAAGCAGCATGGTCCCCAGACAAGCAGCATCTGCTGGGAGTGCATTAGAAATGCAGATTTTCAGCCCTGCCCCAGCCCCTGAGTCAATACCCCCATCTCCCTGGGATCCCAGCAGGATTCCTGAACACAGGAACATGAGGAGCCTGAACAAAGCTGCCCTGCAGAGAGGGTTCCTATCCCACCCCAGGGACAAAGAAAACAAATCATAAAAAGGAAGAGAGAAGTTTAGAGATCCATGTAACACATGCTCCTGACTGTCAGGCTCAATATCTATTAGGTGATGCCGGAAAATTCACATACACAGCACACAATACACAATATACACACAACACACAATATATACATGGCACGCACAACACACATGCCGCATGCACAACACACACAATACACAACATACAATATACACACAGCATGCACAACACACACTGCATGCACAACACACAATACACACACAGTGTGCACAACACACACACTGCATGCACAATACACAGCATACAACGCATGCACTCCATGTACAATACACAGTACACACACAGCATGCAAACACACACACTACATGCACAAAACATAATACACAGCACACAACACACACACTGCATGCACAATACACAATACATACACAGCACACATTGCATACACAACACACAATACACCATGGCACACACTACAACACACACACTGCATGTACAACACACACTGGGTGCGCAATACACAATACACACACACCACACATGCAGAGCACACAGCAGACGCAAACCACATGCCCAGCACACAATGCATACACAGCACACACACAGAGCACACATCACACCTACACCACACAACTCACACTGCATGCACAACACACGCTAGGAAGCACATGCAACAGGTACAGTACAACACACATAACACAATCCTGCACATACCATACACACACCACACATACACACAACACACATAACAAATGTGCATTCACACATCCATACAATAACAGGTCTCCTGTACCCCAGCAGCTCACAGTCCAGAGAAAGGACCACCAGGCAGACACCAAGACAGTATAAGATATTCAGTATAAAACAATACACTGAGAACCACGTTTTCAGGACATGAAATAACCACTGAACAGTACAGTGGTGACCTGGGAGTCACTCATCTGAATGTCCTCACTAGGGAACCCTGGGTTGTCCACCCCACTCCATCCAAAACACCGACTTTGAGGCTCAGGCTCAGAAGGTCCCGGAGGAGGAGATGAAACCAGCACTCACACTCCTGAAGCTGTGGCTGTCAGGGCACCCTTTAATCTGTAGCCAAGAACAGGAGTGCCTGGCCTCCTCCTCCTTTGGGGGCCCCAAGATGTGGGTTTCTGGAGGACCTCATATAACTGGGGCTGTGTCCCTACCCTGGACACCGAGTGGACCACTGTATATGCCACCATCATCATCAGTGGGTACACCAAGGCTCTCAAAACACTTAGAAGAGCGGCACTAAGTCAACGTGGTTCGAAAGTAGTCCCTTTATTATGTAAGAACAGGTGGGTGTGTTGCCCAGGTTCACACTACAGGACTGCAGCCCATCCCTACAAGCTCCCGGGACCCAGACCCGCTCCCAGGTGGGTTCCCAGCTACACCTGGTGCCTCCACCCTGGGCCTGGAATGGTCAGGGGTGCACAGTCAGGCTTGAGCAACCCAAGCCAGTTCCTCCCCACTACCTGCTCCCCTGCAAAGAGCCATGGGGACTCCAGCAACAACAATGGAAGACAAGGGCTGAGAGGAGAAGACGACTTTTGGAGTGCTGGCACTGCCCAGGGAGTTAGGGAGAAGTAACACCTCCCAACCCCCAAGGGTGATGGGCTGGATGCCACCAGTCCCCTTTCCTGCTGCTGCAGCCTCACCTGGAACCCAGCAGGCTGAGGACTTGGCAGAGGGAAGGGCAGAGAGGCAGCGAGAGGAGCCACAAGACAGAGCCAGGCAGGGCCAGACGTGGACATGGCCACAGGGAGGTTCCTCCATCCCCACACCATCCGTCACACCATCCGTCACACCTACCCTCGGTCCAGGGGGATCCCACACCATCTCTCATACCTGCCCTGGATCCAAGAGGAACCCACGCCATCCCTCACCTCTGCCCTCGGTCCAGAAGGGACACCCGGCAGCAGCTCATGGCAGGCCCTTCTGGTGCCAGGTTTGGTGATATGTTCATCATCTCCCTGCTCCTCACAAGAGCCCCTGAAATGCCACACCCCATCTCCATTTCACAGCCAAGAAAACAGGCTCAGGCAGGTGAGGATAGGTGCTCCATATTCCTGGGTGTAGCTGTGTCTGTGGCGACTGTAACAAGAGCCCACACACTCCGTGGCTGAATACACTCATGCATTCACCCACAGATACGGAGGTCAGTGGGTCTCACTGGGCTGAGGCTGAGGTGTCGGCAGGGCGGGCTCCTTCTGGAGGTTCTAGGGGAGGATCTGTGCCTGTGCCAGCTTTGAAGGCCACCTGCATTTCCAGCTGTGGCCCTGTGTGACCCTTCTGCCTCTGCTTCCACTGCCATGTGCCCTATTACTGACTTTGACCTTCCTGTCTCTTTAGTAGGGACCTTGCAGCACAACTCACAACTGCAAAGACAAGTGTTCAGATGATTGGGTAAAGAAAATATGGTACACAAGGGGGGACCCCAAAAATCCAGAATTTATTTATTTAAAAACTGTATATTTTTACATGTTTAAACTTCAGTCACCTTCAGAGGACTCTCTGTTTGGTACAATACACCTATCAAGATGCCTTTTCCACTGCTCAAAACAGTTTTTGAACTTGTCAATTTTGAAGCCTTTTAGTGCTTCTGCCATTTTTTTTTGTTTCACTTCTTCCATACTGGCAAACTTTTTTCCTTTGAGGATTTTTTTCATCCAGGAAAACAAACAAACAAACAAATCACTCAGGGTGAGATCAGGTGAATAGGGAGGGTGAGGCATGAGGCTCAAGCTATTCTTGGTCAAAAAGTGAACACTTAGTGAGGTGTGGGCAGGTGCATTGTCATGGTGGACAAACTAGTCACCTGTTTGTCACAACTCGGGGTGTTTCTTCACAAACTGTGATGCAACCTTCTCAAAACTTCCAGTTAAAACTTTGGTTGGCCCCACAAGCAACCAGCGGCCATTGCCTTATTAGACTCTGGTGTGGCCATGTACTCTTTGAGTTATGGCTGTTGCCGTGTTTCCTGGCTTTGGCCTCCTCCCCCACCTTGGAGAAGTGAATCTTCTCTCTCTCTTCTCTTTCTCTAATTTACTTTTAAATAAACTTTTCTTGCTTAAACTTTAAAAAACAAAAACATAAACAAAAAAACTTTGGGTGGCCATTTGATCTGGAGAAACAAATTCTAAATGTACTACAAGGGGCCCACCCTCCAAAAGAGAATTATGCTTTTTGGGGGTCCCCCTTGTATGCACCATGGAACATAACTCAGCCACAAAAAAGAACAAAATAATGTCTTTTACAACAACTGGAATGGAATTGGAGCCATCATCCTGAGTGAAGTAAGGCGGAATGGAAAACCAAGTATTACATGTTTGCTCACTTGTAAGTGGGAGCTCAGCTACAGGTGCCAAAGGCAAATGAAAAGGTATAACGGACACGAGGTTAAATGGCCAGCAAAGGTAACCTCCAGTCTCGGTGTCCCTAACTTGAATCACATTTGCCAGGTCCCTTTTGCCATGGACGTTGACACCTTTATAAGTGCAGAGATTAGGACGTGAGCATCTTTGGGTGTCACCATCCCACCTCCCACACACGGATAACCAAGTTGCCTCTGCAAAGCAGGAGTATCTCACACAGACCCAAACTCTTCAGCTCTCCTCATGGGTATGCAGGGCAGGGTGAAGGACCCACCAGTCCCAGGATGACCTGAGGGATGGAGATCCCCTGGTCCAGGGGAAGGAGGAATCCTCCGATTCTCCAGTAAAAAATAAAGATCATGACGACAGACCTCAGCTCCCAAATCAAGGAAAAACACGCAGGAAGCACCCCTGCTGCCTTTCCCTTTTGCTGCTCATCTGAAGTGGTGCGGTAAGCTTGTTCATCACTTTGGCTGGTTTAATTTTAGAAAGACCTGCTTGCGAAGTCTTGAAAATGCATAATGAATTGGTGGAGGGCAAACACACCTGCACTCAGGAGACGGCTGGTCATGAAGTGCACGCACAGGAACGTGGCAAAGTACCAGCGGTGAGAAGACGCCAGGGCAGCTCCCTAGCCCTGACACTGAAACCCACCCTGGGGCTTGGGGTTCAGCCCACATGCCTGCCAGTCACTGCTGCAAGCCGAGGATCCCAAATGCTTCTCCCATCCTACAAAAGAGGACTCCACGTTGGAGGGATCGCCGCACTTTGTCCATGAGATCTGACTGAACAATCAGTCTGCTTTTAACTTCGCATTATCCTTTAAGTACTTAAGTTTTAATTATATCCAAGTCTACCTAAAGACACTTGAGCTGTCAGTCAGTCAGCCACGGAACACAGTGCAAAAGCGCATGTAATTTCCAAACCCCCAGTTGTTAATGAAATCCCAAACATTCAGATTTTAATTGAACTAGATAAAGATTAAGAAGCTTAGCAGCAGCTGGCATTACGAATAGGTTCTCAGCAGAGTTTTATGTTGTACTCTCAATCATCGCTTTTGTAATCGTCCTAAATTGTCCTTTATCTCACTAATGCAGAGATGATGCTTGGGGACCATCGGGCCTCCTGTCTCCCCACTGCCTGAAATATTTCGGTGTGAAAGTCTTAATAGTGATTTTAATAATATTATGATCTATACATAGGATGTATATTCAATAAATCCTCACACTAATTAGAAGGAAAGTTGAGGCCTTTACGAGACCTATTTTTAGAGCTGAGTTTTATTGCCTGAGAATAATCACTGAAAACAACTTAAAAAGCTGCAGAGACTCTGGAGGTTGTACAACCACGCACGGGGTGCCGTGAAGTCAGCAAGAAGTCAGTGGGACAGGTCGACCTGAAACATATGTGAAACCCACGTGCCCAGGCCCAATGGGCACCTGCAGTCATCAATTTAAAGGAAATAGAAATTTGCTTCCAGAAAGCCACTGCCGTGTTCTCAAGTGGCCAACGTTCCACCAGTGCATTGAAAACACATCAAGACTCAGCACTGCTGCCCCCATGAATGCTGTATGACCCAGAGGCCCTGGAGTGTATCCAGGAGTCACTAGGGAAACAGACTGGTTCAGGTCCGCTCCTTCACTTCCCAGGGAGCACAACAACTTCCTGGCTCCACTAAGCCTCAGTGCTTCCATCTGTCAAGTGGGCTGATAGCCATGGCTGTGGAGCCTCCATGAGACGCTGCTGCAACAGTCTCAGCATGTCCGGCACTCCCGGGGAATGGCTGTGAGCAGTGGCCCTGGTCTTCCTCCCCATAGAAGCTGCTTTGACAGTGAGTAGTATTAAGAGTGGGGGTAAGTGTTCCCAGTAGTGGAGGTGACAGGTGAGAGGGCCTCATGTCAGTTGCGGTGGGTGGTCACCTATGGCCATGAAGGGCAAGGACAAGGACATGGGTTTGCTTCCCCAGGGAACCTGCCTGATGGCCCTGCTGGGGAGCCAGTGTTTTCTCACCTAACAGGACAGTGTCCCAGGAGTAGAACAGCCTGCCTTGCCCCTGCAGAGGACCCGTAGGTGTCAGGCAGGAAAGGGACATCCCATCCAGAGGGACCCTGTGGGCAGAACGGGGTGGTAGGAACATCTGTCAGAGGGGTCACGGACATGGGAGGCAGGTAAAAGGGACAGACCCAGACAAGGCAGCAGAAAGAAGTCAGTAGCCAGGGAGGACAGCAGGGGAGGGGGTAACCACGCGAGGGTTGCGGCCATGCCAGGAGAGTCCTACACCAGGAAAGACCTGGCACTACCCTTCCCACTAGAGGTTGTTTGCTGCAGGGAGACCCCACAGGGTCAGAATCCAGTTGCAGCCCACCCGGTCAAGACACCAAAGTCCCAGAAGCATGTGGAGGGCTCAGAGCCTCTGCACATACTGCTCCTCTACCCTGAACACTCTCCCATTAAATCCTCACAGGACTGGCTCTTCTCTTCCTCAGCATCCAGGTGTCCCCATAATGTTCCCTCACCTGACTGGCACTCGTGGCCTCCGACTCATGCTCCCCCTTGTACCCGAGTCCGCTGCCTGGCTGTGGGACACCTGCCTCTTCCTGAGGTCCCGCCAGGTCCTTTTTTCAGGAGCCCCGCACTCCCCATGCCACTCTGAGCTCAGGCCAGCTAGAACTTCTCCGGTGATGTACCAATTCATCATCAGTTAGTACCCAGAGCCACCTACACACACTTGCTGAATGAATAAATAAACGCATCCTTCCCTGGAGAGTCACTTTTGGTAACTTCCCTCAATAGACCCGGTCTCAAACCTAGTCACCCTTCTACAACTGCATTTCACAGGGCCATGCCATAAAACATCTGACCCTGGGCATTGCTACAGCCTCCTGTCCCATGGAAAGTGCTGGCCAACCTTGATGGCTTTAGTCACAGCTTGCGGTTTAGGGCCTGAACACCCCCACAGGTTCTGTTTTTCTGCTCTGGTCATCATCATCTGCATCGGGATGATGGTTTTTTGACCCTCCTGCAAGGCAGAGTAGGGGGAGAGTGAGCCAGAGCCTGAATGCGGAGAGGTGATTTCAGGAACAAGGCGTCCCATGGACATGGCATGAAAGCAGCTTCTGGACTTCCACATTAGCCCTGGCACTTCGAGACTGAAGCCATCCTCCCCACCGCCCACCCCAGGCATGGAGAATTGGTAACAGTAACCTTCCACACAACATGGGAGGAGATTCTTTCCCTGATAACTCACTTCTAAGAGTTACTAAGAACTCAAGTCATCAGGAAACGTCTGAACCAACATTTCCCTCGTAGCAGGTTCATCTCTGGGTTTTGCAAATCTGCCGTTTTCTTTAGCGTGTTAGTGTCCTGGGGCAAACTGGGGGGCTCAAACAACAGAAACCGATTCCCTCACAGTTCTGGAGGCTGGAAGGCTGAGGCTGAGGTGTTGGCAGGGGAGAGTCCCTCCTGTCTCCTGCAGCTCCTGGTGGCTGCGGGCAATCCTGGTGTCCCCTGGTCCATGGAGGTGGCACTCCAGGCTCTGCCTCCAGCATTAAACGCCATTCTACCCGGGGCCTATCTAATACTGGATCGGGTATCCCCTTCTTTTCTTAGAAGGATCCCAGTCACAGGATTTGGGGCCCACCCTCATTCAGTACAATCTCCTCTTAACTTGGTACCATCTGCAAAGACCCTCCTCCCCTACCTTTTTCTTCCCCAAGAAGGTCACATTCATGGGAACAGGAGTCAGGACTCCAACATACACCACGGTGGGAGACACAATTCAGAGTGCCCAGGGATGTTCTCACTCAAAATACTGGTACCAGGGCCATAACTGTGCTATTCTCAGAAACCAACTCTGTTCTCTTAGAGCATTTTTAGTTCCTAAATTGGGGTAGACCATTCTGTGTACCACATACACAGATACACACTCATGCACTGGCTTTTGTTGTTATCATGAAAAAAAGAGGACTCTCACTAGCTACTAATTCCAGACCCTTTCGCAGCTTGACTTAGAAATTATTTTCTTTGGCACATGTTATTTTAAGTTTATTTTTAATTTTTTTTGGCAAGGGAGAAGGGTGATGATTATAGTAGAATTAGAGGGTACTGTGGTTGCCAGAAGTCTGAGCGAGTCTTTCAGAAATAATGTATAAGGAAAGGTGGTACCCACAGGTAAACACCTGGACCCGGGGCTATAGAGAACCTGCAGAGAACAGGCAAGGTATGTGGCCACGTGGGCTAGCTTTCTGAGCACAGAACTGGGGGGGGGGGCCTGTGAGAACCTTCTGGAAATAAAATCCAGGAGTGAAGAAAGGAGGATGCCTGAGAGGAAGGGGCATGAGAAAGACATGTGCACAGTCTTTTGCTGAGCTGTGGTCCTCGGCTCTCCCAGGGGACTGCTGAACATCCAGGACAATCAATCAATGAAGCCCATGACCTTCAGTCTAGTCCTGACAACTCCAAAACCCTCGACTTAGCTGATCTCCCAGCCTCCAGGATGATGGCAGCAGCCCAGGACTGAGTCACCATAATGGTGTCCACAGTCAGAGAGCTATCAAACACAGGCCAGGGACCCTGCTCACCGACAGATCAGTCTCAAGGCTAAATCCCATTCTTCCATCCCTCCAAGCCCCAGCCAAGGATGCTCCAGCCAATTACCAGGGCTCTTGAAACCTTCTGTACAAAAGTCACCTCAGGGTAGCCAACGCCTTCTCCGGACCCTGTGTCAGCCTCCTTGACATGGGATCACAGGCCCCAGAACTGATCTGAGACCCCCAAACCCCAAAGAAGGGGAAGAAGGCTCTTTGCACGGCAGTGACGACACTGCAGGCCCAGGCAAGTGCCACTGGCCAGCTACACAGCTGTCACAGGTTCACTCCAGTCTCCCTGCAGATCCAGGGGATGTTCAGCCAGGGACACATGCTTGTTAGATGAAAGGAAATGCCAAGATGATGGGTTCCCAGTGAAGGGACAGACATGGATGTCTCCCTCATACATGAGAGAGCAGGCAGGGAAGCAAGAGGGCTTTCCTGGAGCTTCTTCCTTCAATTGACAAATTCTCACTAAGTGCCACTGTGTGCTGGCCACGGCCCCCAGCCCTAGGAAGAGCAGCCACTGAGGCAGACGGGAGAGCTGGTCTGTCAGTGGATCATGCACATGGGCTCCAGGCACGGGGAGGTCACTGGGATTCACCTGAGAGTCATGCTCCACAGAGGGCAAAACCTTACCATGGGTTTACATTACACCAAGCACAGAAAGTTCCTCAACCCAGGTCAGTACCCTTCCATGTGTTTAAAGAGAAGATGCCTTACTAGGAATCCATAATACACAGTAGGGAGCGAGAGTTGCCCCACTTGAAGCTGGGGACAGGGTCCTGCTCGCTCAGCCCTGTCCCCAAGCTCTGTCTGTCTCAGTCTGCAGTCCAGGACATTCGCTGAGGAACAACCACCATGAAGAAGCTCAGATGCAGCCATTCCCCACCCCCCACCTACCTACCATCCCTCTAGCCCCACCTACCCATGCCCCACCCACAATGTCCCCCTCTTCCTCCACCACCCCCACCCATCCCCCATGCATTCCCCACCCATAATTCCTCCTCTACTCACCCACTCCCCACCCACAATCCCTCCTGCCCCACCTGCCCATGCCCCACCCATGCCTCAGTCGCCCTCCAACTCCCTTATGCATTCCCCACCCACAATGCCCTGTCTCTCTCCACTACCCCCACCTACCCACCTATG
The DNA here is from genome assembly GCA_027257055.1 of Cephalopachus bancanus. Classification (NCBI taxonomy): domain Eukaryota; kingdom Metazoa; phylum Chordata; class Mammalia; order Primates; family Tarsiidae; genus Cephalopachus; species Cephalopachus bancanus. The sequence continues at coordinate 5,350,126 of JAPVLO010000007.1, forward strand.
TATTCTCCACCGACAATCCCTCCCCCACTCACCCATTCCCCACCCATAACACCCCATCTGCCTCCTCTACCCCCACCTACCCACCTATGCATTTCCCACCCAGAATCCCTGCCCCACTCACGCATTCCCCCCTACCTACCCACCCCCCCCCAACAATCCCTCCCTCACCTACGACCCCCCCTCCATCCCACCCACATCCCTCCATCCATTCCTCCCCCACCCTTCTGCCTGACTCTCCCTGTAGCCTCCGCTCAGGCACCTGCAGCCTCACCTGTTCCTCCCAGAACACTGCCTAGATGCCTGCTCAGAGCCTGCCCTTCCAGAACACGCTTTCCAATGTGGGAACCACTTAGCAGGCCATCGTGAACATTTTAGATCAAATACAGGTGGACAGAATGGAATACATTCACTTTAATCATGTGGCACACATGAACAGGGTGAACACTACTCTGTGAAACATGCATTCCTGCTTGTGTGGGTCGGTTTGTGTGGGCAGGGGTTGGAGGATGTTTACCAGCTCATGATTTAAAAAAAAAAAACAAAAAACTTTTCTTTCTGAGTCACAGTCAAAAAACTGAGATCCTGCCCAAAGCGTACATCCCATGGAAGCAAGAACCTCGTGGCCTGTTACCTCCAGTGCTGCAGACAGCATCAGGCAGGTAGTGGGTCACACACACACACACACACACACACACACACACACACACACACACACCATGCTGTGCAGACAATCTGGCTGGCCTGCACTGAGAAGCCTGTCTCCTTCTCTCAAGCAACTCCTCCTTGTTCCTCAGGCCCAGCTTAGCCATCAGTCCCCTTCTCCCACCGTCATCCCCACCCTCCTGACCACCGCCTCCTGCCATCTAGGGTGCACCCTCTACACACTCCTGCAGCCCCCACATGTCCAGCTGCACAGTGTCTTCTCTCTACAGTTGTCTTTTGGTTGGTCAGCTTCCGCCAATGGACTCCTGGGATAACATCTCCACAGAAGTGAGGTCTTGGAGAAAGGAGGTAGCTGCCTTCAGCTGGGCTGGGTACCCCAGGACACACCTTGCTCACACCCTGGGGTGGGGGCAAGTGGACACTGGACAATGAGGCAGCTGCCAGCACAAGGAGCTGGGCTGGGGAAGGGGCTTGGGGCTGCAGCCTCCTTCCCACCGTGTCCCCTGCTGCCATCTGCCTGACTCAGCCTCTGTCCAGGCTGCTCTGATGACCACCCCCCGAGAAGTCAGAACTGCGGGATGGGGCCCATTCCTAAGTTCACAACTTCCTGGAATTATTAGATGAGTACTGAAATCAGATTCCAGAGGTCCAAGGGACATGGTGACCATCACTACAAACTCCACTCTGTAACATTCACGGAAGACTTGAGTGCTTACAAAGTGCACGTGTGTCCATGATCTACCTCACCATAGCAGTCTCTTGAGAGGGCAGTGACAATGCCACAGTCTTGCAGATGACAGAACAGGGCCTTGTTTGAGGTTACACACTCAGCGTGCTTCTGGGGTGTTGAGCTCCAGACTCCTCCAACACCCAGTGGTGGTCTTCATAACACAAGGTGTCTAAAAAATCATGGCCTCAAACATCCATAAACATGGCCTGGTCTCAGTAAAATTAAAAACCTTTCCAGGAAACAGGAACAGTGAGTGCTTTAATTACATTTTTAAAACAAAGTGTCCTCCTCCCTCCCATATACAGCTTGATGCATCAAGTAATCAACACATGCAAATGTGCTTATCATGATGCCACATTCTTGCAGAAAACTCCCACCTTTGATGAAGTGACCGAGAGCCTGTTGGATGTCACAACACTAATGGTGTGAGGGCAGCAGCCACTCCTCCAAGTGGCTATCTTCTTGGCTCTCTCCCTCACACTCTTTTTCCCTGAAAGCACTGTAGCCATGTTAGTGGGGCAAAGGCCTGGCCTGGTGGTCCTGGGCCCAGTCTGGAGCCAGTGAGTGACCAGCCAAGGTTAGAATCACTCCTTGTGAACTCACACTGTGGTCCAGTCGGGGCTTCTGTCCAGCCCAGGGGCCTGTCCCCAGGACTTACACCCAAGGGGTCCCAGTTTCCAGCCTTTCCGCAGGGACTCAGCTCTCCTCATGAGGCCCAGAGGATACCAGTGCCCGTCCTGTGGACTCTGGTCACTGTGGCAGGTGACAGGGGCCCTGTGTGTAGCAACACCTGCACCATGTAATGGGCGAGGATGGTGCAGTGATTGGCATGTGTGCGCATACAGACGCTTTCCCGCTGTGGGCTGGACGTCCTTGTCCTCTTACCATGGTAACCATGGGCAGGTTCAGCAGCCTCTCCAGGCCACTTGGCTATCTGTGAAGGGGGCACCGGGTGGAAGGTGATGGGAATAACAGCTGTGTCTCTCCTTGGAGTTGTTAGAAGGATAGACATATCATTATCCTTACTTATAGATAAGGACACTAAATCTCAGAGGACTTCCCTAAGTAACTTGGATAGGGTCACTCCATCTCTACAAAATAAAAAAACTAGCTAGGCATGGTGGTGTGTACCTGTAGTCCCAGTTATTCAGAATGCTGAAGCGGGAGGATTGCTTGAGTCCAGGAGTACACGACCAGCCTGGGCGACATAGCAAAACTCTGAGACTCTACAATAAATAAAAAATTTAAAAAGCAGTCTCCCCTGGAGGAGAGAGAGGACTTGGGGAATGGAAGACTTAACCTCGGAGTCACAGGGACCTGGGTCAGATTCTGACTCAGATATGGGACTTGGGGCTGGTCCCTGTGTCTGAGCCCCAGCGTCCCTCTGCATGGGCCAAGGGCCACACCTACAGCACATATGCCCTGTGCAGGCCAAGATGAGACCAACTGGGTACCACTGGCGTGCAGCCAGGCAGCCCCTTCTCCTCTGTCCTCCATATCACCCCAAGCCTTGTTCAGAGTGTCTGCAAATTTCACATTTGGCCTTAGAGCCAAAACAACCTCCACCTTCTCAAGAGTGTGTTTCACAAGTCACATTCTCATTATAACTGCTTGAGAAGCAGCATGAATTCCTAGCTTAAAAAGCTGTTTTTGTCCTTTTTTAATAGGATTCATGTAAGCCATGCTCCTTTTAAGCCCAAGTTTACTTTCCAGGAGTGAGAGTCTATGACTTCCGCCTCAGAACATGATGATGTTATTAGTGCCTGAGCTTGATGAACACCCTTAAACCCCCCAACGCAGATAAAAACCGAAACTGCTTATACTTTTTCTGCCGGGCTGTGTAACTTCCCCTGTAGAGCGGCCAGTAGTGTTGGCACCAGCAATTTCATTAGCGATGAGTTCAGCGCCTGCCACTGCAGCCTGGCCAGGCTGTGCCTCTGACAACGGTGCCCCCTCCCCTGGCAGCATGAGAACCACCCCACCCCCCCGAGGTGACTGCAGCTTTGGCCTGCCAGCCACTGCCACCATGGGCCCCCAGGCCTGTTGCACACAGAGCTCATTAATCAGAAGCCACTCAAAGTCCATGGCCCTGCCCACTGGACAGCACTGCATGGAGTCGTCTTCAGTAGCCAAAGCCCCTGCCCATCTGCCTTCCCCAGACCAGGCCTCCAGAAACTGGGCTGGGGTGTGGACAATGGGTCACCCCACCACCAGTGGGCACAGCTGCAAACGTGGACAGTCCAGAGCATTAGGTTCTCAACCAAGAGGGGCCAACATGATTTTTTTTCAGCCCAAATACGTTACACAGCTCAACTTCTGTAGGGGCCTGGCCAGCAGACTGAGAAATCCTCATTTTTATAGGTCACTCAGAAGACCTTGGTCAATCCCAAGGAAAGGGATATTTTTCCTGGGAAAGTGTAACTTGATCCTGTGCCTGAAGAACTCTACAGAGGAGTTCATTTCCCCATGAGTGCCTCCTACTTGGTAAAAACAAAATCATGAAAATAAAAACAGGCCAGAGCTTTCTCTCACCAAATGGATTTGAATAAATAGATTTTTTTTTTTTTTGAGTCAGGGTCTCACTCTTGTCGCCCAGGCTGGAGTACAGTGGCATGATCATGGCTTACCACAGCCTAGACCTTCTGGGTTGAGGGGATCCCTCCTCCTCAGCCTACCGAGTAGCTGGGACTACAGGCATGTGCCAGCATGCCCAACTAAGTTTCTGTAGTGATGAGGTCTCGCTATGTTGTCTAGATTGGTCTCAAACTTCTGGGCTCAAGCAATCCTCCTGCCTCAACCTCCCAAAGTGCTGGGATTGCAGGTGTGAGCCACTGTGTCTGGCTAATAAACATAATTTTTAAAAGGCTGATTACTGTTCTCCCAAATCCTACTAGCTACCATGTCTTCATTCTGTGAAACTCACATTTCATTGAAAAAATATGGCCCTACTTGGATTTTCACCATGCTCTGCTTTCTAACAGAAGCAGCTCGGGTTCATGGGGCCACTTGGCCTGGCCCCCAGCCTCTGAACCTCCCTCTGCAGCAACCCCAGGAGCTCTGTCCATGCCTTCCAATTCCTCCCCTGACATGGGCTTTGCGTGGCCTGCACCTACAGCCTCACCTGCCGTGGAGCTGGCTGGCAGGCTGGAGCATGAACACAGGGACCCAGAGCCACGCCACATGCCAGATGCATCATCCCAGCAGGTAACACAGGGACTACCCGAGGTTCAAGGCCAGGCAGGTAGGCAGGTTCTTCATACCTATGAGAATACACCTAACTCCAGCCTCCAACCCACTCGTGTGCCCAGGGAAAGAGTGGGGTCATCTGGGCATGCTCGTGAGTGTCATTCTACTATGGAAAATGAATAGGACTCAGTGCTCATAGCAGCTCATAAGTGCCTGTAATTGCACTTATTTTAAAGGAGATGTAGTGTGGACAGAGAGATAGTTGTCTGCCAGGTGTCCCACAAAGTCTCTGGCATCCTCTGGGTTTCCTCCCAGCTCTCCTCACTTCACCATGCTACGAGGCTGCTGTGAGTTTCACTCTGGTTTGCAGATGGGGACACTGAGGCTCACAGAAAGCAAGCAGCTTCACAGCCAAGGACCAGGGTGGCCGGGGGGCCTACAGTCCATGGCATGCTGACAGTTCTACGTGGGGGATTCGTGTCCCATCTAAGACCACGGTCCCACAGATGAAACGTTTCCAGAAGAACTATCCAGCACTCCAACATCGAGTACATTTAAAAGGATCAGCTTCTCTGGAGTTAACATTTCGGTTCTTCCAACAGGTCTGCCTGACTTTAAGCCTTGGGCAAATGCCAGTTACAGAGAGTCCAAAATACAAACAAACAAATATGCAAACAAAAAACCCAGAGGATGTCTGCATGTTCACAAAGAAGGAACAGATGCAACTTTGACATTTGCCCATAAACAAGTAAAAATAAACCCGTCAGCACCTCAGGATACTTCCCCACAGGCTAGGCTGGCAAACACATCCTTTCTCATTGTTTTATTTTTGGTGTTCAATGTCTTGTGAACTAGACCAATATGCAGGGCAGTTAAAAAGCTTTCACACCGTCATGTTTGTTTTTGCAAAGTTGCTGAATAGGAATATTTGCCTGTAATTTCTCAACCGGAGCAAAAGCATTAGCTGACACTCTTGGTTTCTGAACTGCAAACTGCACACACACCCTGCCCTGAGTAGTGTGAGAAGGACATGCCCACTTCATGCCCACAGCAGAAGCCACAGTCGCTGCTGGGTCTGGAAGGTTCTATGGAGTCATGCGTGTGGGACGGCTGACCTCGGGCTTCACAAACTGGTCAAGTCTATATGGCATGTGGAGACCAACTTTTCAGCATCAACCCTGGTCCCTGCACACACATCTCTGGAGTTAGGTCTGGTTTTAAGCAGAAATACCCACAATACACTGCTTCCTGTCAATCTAAGACAGAACCCAATCTGAGAGCTTTCAATGCAAAGGCCCTGGAAAGGGCATGGCCAGCTCTCATCTGGCCAACTTGCTATCAGTATGGACACTTCATCTCCCCACTGGTCCCCTGTTCATGGAATACGCTGGCACATTCAGAGCACATCAGTCAACACCTGGAATCTCAGTGCACACCCGTAGGAAGGACACAGGAAGAGGACCCAGCCCTGTGGGATGCCCACAGGGATGGATCAAGCTTCTGGGCCCAGGATGCTCCCTAGCCTGCCTTCTCAGCCCAAAGGTCTGTGTCCCCAGCCTCCCAAGCAGGTGAGCCGGGGGACACTACCAGACCCATGTGAGTTTTCCAGGACGACTGCACCCGCTCCTCTAATGAGGCAGAATATTGACACTGGGATCCCATATCTGCAGAGTGATTCTCTCATCTCCTTATCTGGGATGAGCAGAGCAAAAGGAAGTGAGAAATTGGCTCCTCGTTCTGAACTATGGATTTGCAGCTGCAGATCATTAAATTGAAAACTGAATACACTATCCATCAGTGGTTAATAATGTTTCATTTCCTTTAGCTTTCATTATTACAGTCACCCTTACGGTGCCGTCATTATCTGCCTGGCAAAAAATGCTCTGTAGCAGACTTGGAGGGACAGCATAAGGCAGGCCTTCTTGCTGTTTTCTGTGTCCTGACACTCTCTCCTTTCCCGAGGAGGCCACTCCACACTGGCACATGTCATGGCCTAAGAATCCCTGACTGGACCCCGCTCCACACTGTACTAACTTGGCTGGTGTCCTTGGCAGGTAGCCGTGGGCTCTGGACCCAGCTCTCCTGCTTAACATGACCTTGGTGATGTCACACAAGTTTTCTGGCCTCAGTTTCCTCATCTGTTAAATGGGGTTAATCACACCCAACTTCATAGTGTTGCTACGATGACCAAAAAACAATGTGTTTAGAGCAGTAGCTCTTGGCCAGAGGCATTTTCCTCCAAATGCAGAGAAATATAGAAAACATTGGGCCAAAGAGAGAATGAAAAATGGGAGCAGAAACAAACAGAAAGGAGGGGCTGTGTCTTTGTAGAGCAGGAGGGACAAGCCACAGCCTGAGGGTCAAATCCAGTTGCAGCCTGTTGTCCATAAAGTTTTATTGGCACACAGTCCTGCCTGTCATCCACATATTGTCTGAGGCTGCTTTGGGGGCTACTGTAAAGAGTTGAGTAGGTCTCACCATCCAGCCCACCACACCTAAAGTAATCACTAGCTTTTTACAAAAACTTAACCTTTGGGTCCAGATCTCAGAGAGGCCTATTTCCTTTCAAAAATGTTGTACTGGGGTCTTCAGACAACGTGGGTGAGTTTTGATTATTCACCAATATAAACAAAGACCCCTAGATAAAACAGATTCCATGAGCCACACACATCACCAGCACCTCTCTCCTGAGCACATGCCAAGCACGTGTTGAGCACATGTTCAGCATTTACGGAAAGATTCTGAGAAGGTGCCAGAACTACATGAAAGCAATGCTCCCTACGAATGCTCCTGAGGCACTGGAGGGTGACTTGGCCACACAGACACAGAAGCCATGTCCTAGGTGGAAGGTTAATGTTGGATTTCTCACGTGAACCCCTGCATTTGCATAAGGTCACCCCCCCATAGAAAAGTGGCAAAGACATACGTGCAACACACAGAAGGAAGAAAGGGGGAGCAGAACAGAAGCTCTGCCTTTCTGCTCATGAAATAAATGTGGGACAGAGCAGGCCAACTCACCCCATCCCCTGAAGACACTTCTAAAGGGAAGTCCCTGCAACAGAACTCAGACTGGGCAGCAGTGGCGTTCTTGCTGGGAGTAGAAGCTGGCACCCACTTCCCAAAACATCCTTCAGATGTGTGGATCAAGGGCCACAGTACAAAGCAGATGCAGCCCCAGAGCCACAAACTCTGAGCCCCACTTCTGATGGCTCATCATAAAAAAGCAATGAGAGGCATGCTGAAAGGCATGTTATATAGATCTTCACAGCATCCTTCCCAGCGGCCAAGCACTGGAAGCATCATCCACCACCCCAACCACCACCCCAACCACCACAAACAAACCACATGCACACACATGCATGAGCAAACATGCTACACACGTGCATACCACTCTTATGCACATCTTCACATATGCATACATAACACACTTGCATGCATGCACATATACCACACTCACTCGTGTGTGCACACATGAACACATACCATGTGTACACACATGGTGGCATGCCATGCTTACATGGTTGCTTATGCATGCACCACATATGAGAACACACATGTTCAGACACACACGTCATGCCAAAAACAATGAAAGGAGATTTGTTCAGGGAAGGGAGATGGGGTTATGCTATTTTTCTTTGCACTTTTCTGTTTTTTAAGTCTTTAACAATAATTTTGGGACATTCAAAAATTCAAAATGTTCTATGAAAATAAGAAAGCTAGAACAAAAGACAAATGTTATTTCTAGAGGAAACTATATTATCTAAAGTGTGCCTCGAGGGGAGTCCTTCATCTTTTTTTGCTCTGGACAACCCGACTCCCCTTGTCTCGCTCTTCCCCAAGTGGCTTTCTCCATGTCAGTCCGGAATTTTCAAAGAAACAACCAAATAGATTCAGGACGGTGGACAGGACTTGCTAATTCTACAACCCAGCATGTTCTGTGTAGTGTTCAACATGTCAGCAATTATGTCAGGTGGCAGACGAGACTTGGTTGCATCTCCCCTCATGATGAAAGTACAGTGTCAGGTCTGTGCCCTCCAGCAGATGAAGTGGCAATGAGGCCTGGTGGCTTCTGTGTATACTGTGTGGACAGCCTGTACCCACCCCACTGATAATTTATCTTGCTGTCCTGGGGTAGAGACAGGTGTGTGCAGGGTCCACCCGGCTTCTCTGCTAGCCTGTGCATCACTGCCTGGGGGCAGCCAGGGCTACTAAGAACATGAGGTGTCAGTCTCCTTGGGCTGCTATAACAAAGTACCTTACACTGGGTGGCTTATAAACAACAGAAATGTATCTCTCACAGTTCTGGGGGCTGAAGTCCAAGGTCAAGGCAACAGTGGAGGGGGGGTCAGTGTCTGATTCCTGGTTCACAGACAGCACCTTCTTGCTGTGTCCTCACATGGGGAATGGCGTTCTCTGGGGTTCCTTTTTTAAGGGCACTAATCTCATTCAGGCAGGCTCCACTCCATGGCCTCCTCACCCCCAAAGGCCTCATTTCCTAACAATACCATCTCGAGGGTGAAAATGTCAACACACGAATTCCAGGGGACACATTCAGACCAAAGCACTCAGTCAGAATGAGCTGACGACCCCTGGGCGACATGTCCCAGAGGGAGCCAGGCTTGGTTTTCCCCCGCTGGCCTGGCATCAATTCCAGCACATCCTTGACTGCCACTGGTCCAGCCAAGCGTGAGACCCACGTACAGACCATCCCCACTTCAGGGCCCTCCTATTTTCCTTTAGTCACTGTGTAAATGGGAAACGTTCTATCACCATGAAAAACGGACTCCAGGAGTGGAGACCCTCACGAGAAAGGAAAATAATAAGAGTGATGAGGGGCCAGGCTTAGTGGCTCTGCCTGTAATCCCAGCACTTTGGGAGGCTGAGGCAAGTGGATTGCCTGAGCCTGCAGGTTCGAGACCATCCTAGATAATTTGGCGAGACCTCGTCTATACAATAAAATTTTAAAAAATTAGCCGGGCACGGTAGTTGTGTGCCTGTAGTTCTGACTACTTGGAAGGCTGAAGCGGAAGGATCAGTGGAGCCCAGCAGGTTGATGCTGGGGTGGCCATGGGCATGCCACTACATTCCAACCTGGGTGACACAGTGAGACTCCAACTCAAACACACAAAAAAATGGTGACGGGGGCAACCCCCTCGGGTCCCTTCCTGCTCTGGTAGCTTTTCTGTCCTCTCAATAAATCCTGCTTTCCTACCCCACCAAAAAAAAGAGTGATGGGAACTGGGTGCGGGCTCACACCTGGAATCCCAGTACTGTGGGAGGCTAAGACAGGAGGACTGCTTGAGTCCAGGAGTTCGAGACCAGCTGGGCAACATAGTGAGAGCCTGTCTCTACAAAATAAACATACAAAAATTAGCCAGATGTGGTGGCTTGCTCCTGTAGTCCCAGCTACTCGGGAGACTGAGGAGGAAGGATCGCATAAGCCCAGGAGGCCTAGGCTGCAGTGAGCAATGATTGCTGTGATTGTGCCACTGCACTCCAGCCTGGGTGACAGAGACCTCAACTGAAAAAAAAAGAGCAATGGAAATGGACCATGTGGCGAGACCCCACCTGGACATGCTGCCTCTCTCCCTCGCCTGGGGAATGGGGAGGGGAGCAACACTGTGCAGCTGTCAGAGCCAGGCCAGCCCCCAAACCCCAACCCAGGGAGGCAAGCTCAGCCAGTTCATCACATACACGGACACTATGAAGCTGTGCCAGCCTAGGGCAGATGGAATGGTGGTGGCCAGTGTTCCTGTCACTGGATTTCAGGACTGCTGCTTTGGTGTTAATTGGCCCCGTTATTTCACATAAGTGTGTGTACTTGGAAGGAGAGCCTGTATCACTGCCATAACATTGGCTTTTTAATAAGTCATGGAAACATAACACCATTCAACCTTGGCCTCATCCCCGGGGCTCGAGTTCCCTGAGAATGAGGGAGACTTGCAAGTCAGGACATCAGCTCCAACCTTCATGTTGAAAGATACTTAATAGGGTGTCACTTCTTCACTACAGGAGTGTCACATGAGGCCTTGTGTGTGCCATGGACCATGCTCCATCACCTCCCTCATGTCACAGACACCTTGGAAGGCCCGAAGAGACAGATGTTGGTGGAGCTTCAGCTCTAATGACCTGTGCTTGAACAAAATGCGTTCAGATCTACCCTTTCCATCTTCTTGGGTATTCCAGGTGAGAATAAGCCTTTTTCCCATTCTGCTTCCTTGCTCTTTGGCCCTACCATGTCGCCTGCCCTGACTTCTCAACCTCCCCTCCTGCTCAGAGAGGCTGGACAACCCAGGGGTCGCTCCACCCAGCTCACAGACATGGCCAAGGCTGGAAGGACATAGACTTACAACCAAGAAGGGGTGAGTGTCCCAGCCCTAGCATCCCCAGCCCCTGCCCACCCAACTACTTGAAGGGGTCCTACTCACCCCAGGCCCATCTTCATTCCTTGAAGAAGTCTTCCCCTGGCAGCCTACAGCCCTGATGAAGACATCCCATTTCCTTCCAAGCACCATCTTCTTTTTACTTTTTGAGTCAGGGTCTCACTCTGTCTCCCAGGCTGGAGTACAGTGATATGCTTATAGCTTACCACAGCCTTGATCTCCTGAGCTTAGGCGATCCTTCCACCTCAGCATCCCTAGTAGTTGAGACTACAGGCATGCACCACAATACCCAGCTAATTTTTAAAAAATTTTCTTGTAGAGATGAGGCCTCGCCATGTTTCCCAGGCTGGTCTCGAACCCCATGGGCTCAGGCAATCCTCTCACCTCTGCCTCCCAAAGGGCTGGGATAACAGGTGTGAGCCATTGCATCCAGCCTCAAGCATCCATCTTCAAGAAGGACACCAAGGATCAGGTGAACATTGGCTTCTGTGCAATCTCCCTGTTGTTCAAAACAGCCTATGCCAGCAGTCACCTCCTGGCAGTCTGGAATTCAGCCTGCAGACGTGCTGTATTTAGCTTACAGCATGTTACAAACAGGGATATTCACATATAGGTCCAGACTGTCCATGTCTCTTGGAAATTAGAAACACAGGCTGAGTGTATGTTCCCAGGCAGCATCAGGGCTTAGGTGGAGGGGCAACCCTCGAGGGGGAAAGGCCCCCTGCTGCTCTGACTTCATGGATCTGTACTAATAGGTCCATCTCACCTGTCACCTTGTTGTCTGACCCATTCTAGGTGTGGAGTGCAAAAACTTTCTTCCACTCAGGAAGCCAGCACTTGTGGGTGGTTGGGGTGCTAGCAGGTGCTACTGGGGACATGGAAGACCCTGCTCCAATCTCTAGGAGCAGAGCCACATGATGGAGGCTATGATCATTTTATTTATTTTATTTATTTATTTTTTTGAGTTGGAGTCTCACTCCGTCACCCAGACTGGAGTGCAGTGGCCGCTCCTGGACACCGCAGCCTCGACCTGCTGGGCTCCGGCGATCCTTCCACCTCAGTCTTCCAAGTAGCTGGAACCACAGGCGTGTGCTACCACATCCGGCTAACTTTTTGATTTATTGTAGAGAGGAGGTCTCGCCAAGTTGCCCAAGCGGGTCTCGAACCCGCAGGCTCAGGCAATTCACTCACCTCGGCCTTCCAAGGAGCGAAATTACAGGCTGAGCCACCAAGCCCAGCTTGTGATCATTTTAAGAGGTCATGAGGCCAGATGCAGTGGCTCACATCTGTAATAACAGCAATTTGGGAGGCTGGGACAGGAGGATTGCTTGAGGCCAGGAGTTCAAGACCAGCGTGGGCAACATAGCGAAACCCCGTCTCTACAAAACAATTGAAAATTAGCTGGGTGTGATGGTCCACGCCTATCATCCCTGCTAGTTGGAAGGTTGAGGTAGGAGGGTTGCTTGAGCTCAGGAGTTATAGACTGCACTGAGCTATGATTGTGCCACTGCACTCCAGCCAGGGCAACAGAGCAAGACCTTGTTGCTAAAACCCCAAACACCACAAGATCCCGATAGTTTCTTAACAGCAGAGCACAGGAAAAATAGAGGAACCACACCCCTTTGGGAAGGGGCTGGGAGTTTCTTGCTTCCTGGGATGAGGCTCCGGAGAAAGTAATCAAGGAAAGGTAAGAAAAGCCAAGGAATTCCAGTGGCTAGAAGGGAGTCTAGAAGGCCCCAAGTGGGGGGAGGTAGAGATATCCACACAGGGAAAACAGGGTGCCTCACCCCATCCCTCCCAAGCCCCACCCATGCCCACCACAGAGAATACTCCTAGGTGTTCACTTAACACAATGCTTAACAAAGGCTGTGGGAGAGACTTTGAAGGGGCAGCTCCAGGAGGGTTGGTTATGGCCATGTGGCTCCTGCTCCCTAGAAATAAAGGGCATTGGATGGTTCTTAGAATGAGAGAAGTGGAAAGCCACCAGACGCATCACATTCTGGACCCCCCTGCACTCAGCAACCTAATCCTACTCCCCAGTAGACACACTTGCCCTCAGCTGCTCATACTGAAACTGCTGTGCCAAAGACATCAAAAGTTCATCTTAAATCTTCCCAGTAAGAGTCCTGGCCATTGCAACCTGAAACTAGTCCCCAGTGATGAAGAGAAATTCATCAAATTACCTTTCAGATAACAGACGTGGTTGACCTTGGGAGGCCCAACTCTTTGGGGGTGGGGAGGGCACATTCTTCCTCTGAGTCTTCTGCAGGCTTTTAGGGAACCTAGCAAGTCCTAATTCACTCCCCTTATCTCCCAAATTCCCTTGCTAACGGCTTCTATTTCTCTTACATTTTTTGAGGCAGGATCTCATTCTGTCTCCAGATTGGAGTGCAATGCCACAATCATAGCTCACTGCAGCCTTGAAATCCTGGGCTCAAGTGATCCTCCCACCTCAGCCTCCTGAGTAGCTGAGACTACAAGTGTGGACCACCATACCCAATTATTTTATTTTATTTTATTTTATTTGTAGAGATAGGGCCTTGCTATGTTTCCCAGACTGGTCTCAAACTCCTGGCTTCAAGTGATCTTTCTGCCTCAGCCTTGCAAATTGGAGTGCAGTGGCCGCTCCCAGCCACTGCAGCCTCGACCTGCTGGGCTCCAGCGATCCTTCCGCCTCAGCCTTCCGAGTAGTCGGAATTACAGGCATGTGCTACCACACCTGGCTGATTTTTTTTTTTTCTTTTTATTGTGGAGATAAGGCCTCGCTGCCCAGGTGGGTCTCAAACCCGTGGGCTCAGGCAATCCACTCACCTCAGCCTCCCAAAGGCGCGGGATTACAGGCTGAGCCACCAAGCCCGGCTCTCTCTTGCATTTTAAACATTTTCAAAACAATTATTGTAAACCCTTCCAGAAGGCTCTAAAGGGAAGCCGAGGTGCTTTGCAGGGGCCAAGCATCAGGTACAGGAAGTCTTCAGGTTCTCAGAGGAGAAAGGACATCACTGAAGCCCAGGTAGGTGGGCCACGGCCTGAGGTCACCTGAACCATGATAACAATCCACATCCTCAGCCCCAAAACACATCATCTCAATGTTTAGGAGTACTTCAGTGCCACAGCCACAATACCAAAACACCCCTGTAACATCTGAGGAGGCCTCAGGCTCAGGAAGGCAGTGAAAAGAGATAAATCAATGAAGGGCTATCAGTCAAGCAGCTTGATTCCTGCACATTTAAGCACATGGGGACTTGTAGATTTCAGTTCCTGCAGGTCAAAAGAATTTCACAAAGGCACCCTTCTCAGCAGTGAAATGAAACAAGCAGACATAGCTATCCAGAGAAGGTGGGTGGCAGGAGGGGCAATAGGCTCAACACCTTAACAAATGTAGCAGGCAGAGAAAGGTGCCTCATGCCTATAATCTCAGTACTTTGGGAGGCCAGCATGGGGGGATTGCTTGAACCCAGGTGTTTGAGGACAGCCTAGTCAACACTGCAAGATCTAGTCGCCACAAAAAACCCAGGAAATTAGCAGGGTGTGGCGATGCACACCTGAAGTCCCAGCTACTCAAGAGGCTGAGGCAGAAGGATCATTTGAGCCCAGAAGGTCAAGCCTGTGGTGAGTCATGATTGTGCTGCTGCACTCCAGCCGAGGCAACAGAGTGAGATCCAACTCCAAAAATAAAAAAAATTTAAAAAATTATAGTAAAATGAATCAGAAGTCCCAGTTGGGTTTCCCTGGCCTCTTTGACTCCCAGACAATCACCTGCCTGGCTCATAGATGCCTGGCCCAGCTAAATAGTCACTGAGTAGATGTTTACTAAGTGGCAACACATGTGCTTTTTCACCCAGGTCACAACACAGGTCATGACTCCAAGTACAACACCAGGGGTTGAGGTGTGAGGGCCCATGAGGTTCCATCCTGACTGGCACCCATCCTGCAGTTCCAAGTCAGACCTGGAGCTAGAAAAGCCATTCCCCTCCACACTTCATCAGAATGCACATGAGCTTCTCTGGCAGAAAGCACACAAAGGGGAGAGGCTGTCCGGTACTAAAACTCCTGATGCAGTAATTGTCATTGTTATCCAATTATGTTCTGGATACCTGAAGCTAACATAGCCCACAGAGGGGCAATTTCATTAGACTAAGACCCACTTGTCTTGCTTTACTTTGATAACGGCTTAATAAATAAATGGAGTGAGCTCTTATACACAGGTGCAAAATAAAAAATACTTTGGCTTTTCCATTTTATGCCCATCCTTCTCCAATTATTGTGCTTCCATATTTTCTTGTTTGTCAGTTTCAGCTTCTCCCCCTTCCAAGAGGTGGGGGAAAGCTCATCTCTTTCCCTTATGGAGATTTCTTCCTGGGAAGGAGGTTTCATGTGAGTATACTGGGGCCGCTGTCTCTCTCTCCACCTTTATCATACGCTTGCTTCTCTAGCTGTTTTCCAGCATGTGTGTGTGTGTGACCACACACAACACACACACAAAATTACAGTAAGGCCATAATTCAGGCAGGCATGCAGGAAAGCATAATAAACACTATATTATTACACATTTTAATAAAGCTATGAGACAGCAGAGGTGGAAGTAATTAATTTGACTTAGCTCAGGCAGACAGGGTGGGCGAGGACAGCAAAAGAGGGCTCAGTGGAGAAGTGACATTTGAATTAGGAAGCTCTAGAAGACTCCCCCAGGTGTAACAGTAAGCCTGGCAGAGGGAGGTAGCCAAAACAAACCCACAGAGCAGGGAAGCAGGGAAGAGTTCCAGCTACCCTAGTTCAGGGATGGTGCCTAGATGGGGTGGGCGTGGCATAGGGAAAAAGGGAGGGAGGCTTGGGGACCACTGCAAGGAGGACCTGGGATGGTACATTTGGACTTGAGTCTGTGGAAATGTTAAGCTAGACAGACAGCTAGGCAGACATGAGTGGATTAAAGGGGAGCTTCTGAAGGGTAGCACCCATGAAGGAAAGAACACCCCAGGAATGCCCAACAATTACTCGTTTCAGGGCCACAGTTGTCAACTTGTAGCTGATAACATACTGGGAAGGGGGGAAACAATACAAACAGGGGATCCAATGGGGCCATGTAGGCACCCTAAAAAACAATTTGTCTATTACATGACCTTCCCATGAGGGCAGTAATAAGAAACATCATCATTCGGTAGAATGTGTATTGACCACCAGTCCCCATGCAGGTGTAAAAGCCCTTAGTTATATAACTTCCCCAACTGCAGGTGGAGACTATGCAAAGTCAGGGAGAAGACCAAAAAAAACCATTACAAATATACAAATACAGTACAAAAGGCCATTAGGGTCAGCCCACTCTGTCTTCTTTCAAAGTGTACCCTGTCTCTCTCGCCCACATGAAGCTTATTCTTGCTTTGCTGCTGTCTCTTGGCTGAATTATTTCTTCCAAGAAGACAAGAACTGGGGATGTGCTGGTAATTCTCAGGTAGGTAACAGAGAGCAGGAACCCTCAAAGGTTTGGGAGGATCTAAGATTCCCCAGAATCCCTGCTTCATGGACCAAAGATGGCTACAACTACTTTGATATCTAGGAACCCACAGGTGTCCATGAAGTAAAACATCAATGACAACAGCAAAAAGAACCATGCAAGGTACTAATGAAAAGTGCCGCATCATGCTGGCCCCCATGCCACCCTTTGCCTGATAACCCCTGACCCTGTGGCCTTCTCAGAGCAATTGTGACAAAATAACAGGCCCAGCCTCTACTGCCCAGTAGAAGTAGCAGAAGGTCTCCACAGATGTCCTTCCCATAAAAACAGCTGACTTGGCCACAAAGGAAACAGCAATGCCAATAAGAGAGTCACAGAACACCAGCTGTAGAAGGGTGTGGAGACCCTGGGCACAGCCCTGCCATTTTCCTGGTGGGACCAGGAAGGCAGCAGGAACATGGTATGGCATTTATCCGCTGCTCAAGCATGGCCTCCTAATCCTCTCTTCTCTCAACCCTGGGTAAACATCAAGATTAGCACCTTGATCAAAAACGCCCACCACGGAGCAAGCTACTTACGCTAAGTCTGACGACGTGCATCTAATCTCAAAGCTTGAGATCATTGAAAAGCAAAGGCATGAGCACAACATTGCTATGAAACCTCTGGAAATACATTTAGTTCGAATGTGCAGGCATGCACTTCTGGTCTTAAGATCCAGCTTAAGCATTCAAACAGAAGTGAGACTTTAATTTACACCCAGGAAAACAAAAATAGATTAATAAAATCTAAATCAAGCTGCTAGAAGAGGTTTTCCTGAGCCAAAAGACGGGTGCTGCGAGTTTCCCTAAACAGGTTATCATTTTAACGTTACAAAGCACTAGACTTATTTTTTAAATAGCAAAACTGCAATTATCTCTGCACGCCTCGTATCGCCGCTCTGCAGTGCTCCCACATAACGAACCAACTGTCAGTGATATGAGCAGGATGAGAGTGTTGCTGCCATGCCAGGCGGCCAGCCTTATCAAAATCCAGCCACATTTATCCTTTTCCTTACATCAAAAATCAAATAACTTCCTGGAGAGAGGCTACAGTCTCACCAAGAGCAGTTCCACTGGGAGAGGGCAAGTTGAGATTAACAGCGTAATATGTTAGGAAATAAACAGATAAGCATTTGCCTCCACCCCTCGAGAGGCCCTGAACCCAGGATTCCTTCAGGAAAGCATAGGCTAGGGTCTAGACCTGCACACAGTACTTCCACTGCATGTGCCATCTCTGAAGGGGACCAGGGACATCTGCAATGTACAAGTCACTCACTGAAGCAGCCATTTTCCAGTAACTAAAGTTTTGACCTACATGGCATTTAAGCAAGAAGGAAATAATATTATTTCAAAACTGATAAGGGAGAAACACAATAAGACAATTCCTAGATAACTGCGTGGAAGGGATGCATTCCTGATAAAACAAGCACCTTTCAGAGGAAGGAAACAATGTGATTTTCTGCCCAGCCAGAGGAGCAGATAGACAGAGGGCGGAGGAAGCCTCCTTATCTCAGGAGCAGCCCCTCCACTCCCCTGGGCCTGGAGGAAGTGATTAATTAGTGCCTCCTTGAAGCCGCAACCTTAGAAAGCCACTGGGGGACTTTTCAGGTGCACAACGGAGAATGGTATCCTTCGAGAATCCTCCATTTAGAACCCAACAATGGGGCATGTCTCCCGCAATTCTGAGAGCCAGCAGGTTGGAGCCTGAGGGCTGCTGAGGATGAGGGCTGGCGTGAAAAGGCTCTTCTTGGAGTGAGCTTCCTTTGTAAAGGGAGGAAAAGCCATTCATGACACGAATTTAAGTTTAGGGGGAAGCAGCCAAGTATAGGAGCAGTGCCTGGCTTCCCAGAACCCTGCTCTGCACGATCTGTGCATGAGGCTCCCTGCCCATTCCTCCTCAGCCCTCCCCACCCCATGCCCCTCTGCCTCATCCCCCTCACCATCTTCCCCATCCCACCCTCCATCAGGCCCCCTCTCCCTCCAGCCAGCCACCTCTTTCAAACACGGCACAGGCGAACCTACAAGGGTCAGCCCCAAGTCCCATACTGCCCCCGAAATCCAAACCTTGGCACAGGGAGGAGAGAACTCAGCGACACTTCATTTTTATCTTTTTGTCATGAAAAGGTAAAACCAAGACTCTCTCACACGGTGACAGAACCATCCCGGGAGCGGCACCCTTTCTTAGATGATGGGGCTGAGGGAGGGTGGGTTAGGGAGGATGGTGAAGGGGATGATCCAATTTGAAGTTCACGTGGCCTCATGCACCATCTGAGGAGGCCAAGGGAGAGTCATGGACACAAGAGCAGGTGAACGTGGGGGACTCTTGGGACGGGGATGCAGACGTGGGAACTCCACGCAGGGGCTTCGTATTACAAGACGCAGAGCCCTGAGGCTCTGTGCCAGCCCGCAGGGTAATTTAATCCTGCTCACAAAGAAATTACAAAGACAGTCCACTGGCCTCTCTGTTGTGCTGATTCAGCGAGACTAGATGCAGAGGGCTGTCTTCCATCGCTTGGGAAGGAGTGCCGTTGTCAATGGGCTCGATTTAATGCCACAGAGGATGCCAGACTCAAAGGGCACTGGGAAATTAACACACGACGCGCAATTATTTTTGAAGCCAGGCTCTCCACGTTTCTTCTCATTGCTCTGGCCTTCGCTCTGCCCACCCATACCTGCATCCCAAGTGAGGCAGATAAGACCGGAAAATGGGGGCAGATGCTGAGATGAAGGAGTCCTCATGCTCCCAGCCCTTGGTTCAGACTTTTAAAGCCCCGGACAGTTCCAGAATCTCGGTGTGCTGTCCAACCTAAAAAAAAGTGAAGACGACAGCCCCATTCTAATTTCTCAGGCCGCCACAAAACTCGGCGACTGCCATCATATTTAAGAATCTGAGATTTTTAGATGAAAGGTTGCTTATGGCATTAAACATTCCCCCAGTAGGGTCATATCCTACAGACTCACAGGTCCACATTTATTAAGGTGTTTAGATCGACTGCAATAAAGATGTGCCTCAGCTTCTAGGACTACAAATCCAGAGGATGTGCTAAACATTTAAACCAGAATAGCCCAGAGTGATGCTGTCACCACCTTGGGGCTTCCTCTATCTCCCCCAAAGTTGCCATCACTCAACCAGGAAGAAAAAAACGCTTGAAGCACACAATGCCGCCCCCCCCACCATTTTCTAGGTATGCAAGACTTCAAAATGGATTTCAAAGGCCCCTGTAATTTTGGCAGCATGTTTCTGCGTCTCATAAGCTATTTTTATTAGCCAGGATTGTAGAAAATTGACATGTACCAGTCATTAATCTTTCAAGCATGTAACTCTATTCCTCTGCCCCACACGGACGTATATCTCACCCGCTACACAAATCCATCCTTAAGCTGTCCAGCTCCTTTAAGAAAAAAAAAAAAAAGGTCACTATGAATCTTCTCTTTTCTCAAGAAAACATAAGTTCTATAATTTTACGGACTTTTGATCACAATTTTATAGCCTTCAGCCCTGCACTGATATTCCGTTTCTATCTTAAAATATAAGAACTGGATAAAGCAAGTTGTATAATCCCCTTCTTTGTATCTGAGAGAAGATGGGAAAGAATGAGATGACTAGAAAAACCTGGCACCTGCAGTGGGGCTGTCTTTGGGATGACGTTTTCTGACCCCAGCAGTTCATCACTGCTCAAGCCCTAAATATGAGATGACATAATCCAATCATACCAATACCTATTAATAAGTAACGACAGCCAGTTGCTCATGGTCATAGGCTGCTTCTTCCCCCAGGAACCTCTGGGACTTTCAATAAGCTACTCCATAACTTATTTATTCAATTTTTAGCACATGTCTTTTGCCAAAAGGTTTCTGGCCACACATAAGAACAAGAAGGTCAATGAGGGAAAAAGTCCCCAAACAAAACCATAAACACCTATCCCATCAAGCCACTAGCTAATAAGAAAATGACCACCCTAGGCAGGGCTCAGTGTCTCAGCCTGTAATCCCAGCACTTTGGGAGGCTGAGGCGAGTGAATTGCCTGAGTCCTTGGGTACGAGACTGGCCTGGGCAACTTGGTGAGACCTCATCTCTACAATAAATCAAAAATAAGCTGGGCATGGTAGTGAGCACCTGTTGTTCTGGTCGAGATGGAAGGATCGCTGGAGCCCAGCAGGTTGATGCTGGGGTGGTGGTGAGTGTGCCACTGCACTCTAGCCTGGACTATGGAGTGAGACTCCAACTCAAAAAAAAAAAAAAGAATGAAAGAAAGAAAATGATCGCCCCAAAAGTCAGTGTGCCCCTCCCTGTTTTGGGGCCTGACTCCACATGAGGTTGCCTGGGCAGCTGGGGCTGTGTGGAAATGAAATGCTCTTGGTTCCTGGAGTCTATTCCCATGCTGGGCAGGGAGAGCTGTCTGAGTGTCTGCCCCTCACCAGGCAGCTCCAAACGTGGGCCCAGAGAGTCACTCTAGGTATCCCAAATGTCGTGGGCTGGGAGATCTACTTCACAGGGATCAGAGAGGAGGAATGCAGGGGAGTGGTTCTGGCCAGGCTTCACTCAGCTGAGCAGGGTCTGGCATGTTTACGTGAATAGATAACCAGAGTGACACGGGGCAGGCCAGCAAGTCTCAGCATTTCTACTCCGTGTGCAGGATCTTGCTGGATCCTCCAACCCCTGAGGACATGGAACCTGCTATCTCCTCCTATGGAGGTGGAACCAAAGACCATGCACAGGCCCTGAAACATGCCCGGCACCACAGAGCTGGGGACAATGGATGACTGGGCTCCGACTTCTGGATGATGAGGTACACTGCGTCTCCATCGAGGCTGGTTCTGAGGCAAAGGACAGGGCTGGGCAGCGACTGGCCTCGGAGCCAGCCATCTGCATCCACCCTGACTCCTGCAGGGTCACCTTTGAGCAGTGACCCAGGATGGTCCTGTGTCAGTGCCCATGCCCAGTAAAGAGGGTTAATGAAGTGCCTTGCCAAGGGTCATGCACATTGGCCCAGCAGGTCTAGGGGAGGCTCTTGCTACAGTGCCCGGCACAGTGAGGACCCCACCAACCAACCAGATCAGCAGACCACTGTGCACAGACCCATCAAAAAGGGGGCACTGGGACCATAGCGGGCTTCCTGGGACCCTGAGGTTCACTGAGAGTCTTTGGGGTACAGCCTATCCCATGGACAGGATTCATGAATCACATGCCCACGGCGCGCCTCCAAGGAGTGGGCCAGAGCCTGCAAATACCCCACTGTCCTTGTCCACCTGTGCCGTAAAGGAACACTGGAAGGTGGATGGTTTATGCAGAGAATAGATCACTGGCTCAGGCTCGGCAGGCGCCACAGGAAGCATGGTGCCGGCATTTGCTCCTGGTGAGGCCTCAGGAAGTTCTAACTTGCAGCGGGAGGGAAGGGCTTGTGGTGCAGAGATCACCAGGCTGGAGAGGATGCTGGGGAAGGAGGGGCCAGAGGGAGGTGCCAGGCTCCTTGGAACAATCAATGCTCTGAAGAGCCAACACAGCCAGAACTGACTCATGACCACGAAGACAGCTCAAGTCACTCATGAGGGATCCACCCCAGGGCCCAGACACCCCTTACCAGGCCTCCCAACACCAGGGGCCACATTTCAACAGGAGACTTGGAGGGGACAAACATCCTAATCACGGCATTCACCAAAGAAAGGAAACAAGAGAGAGAGAGAGAGAGCGAGAGAGAGAGAGAGAGAGAGAGAGAGAGAGAGAGAGAGAGAGAAGGAAAAAGGTGTCTCCCTCTTCAAGTTCTTACAGTTGCAAACCAACCTGGATATCAGGAAAAGGCGACCCAGCCACTTACCTGCATGCCTGGCTCTCCCACACCGTAGAGACCCACTGGGCTCCCATGGTCGGTCTGGCCTGGCAGAGCTGTCCCAGACACAGGCAGGGAAAGGTCAAGAGCAGCCATAGGGGCTCTTCCCTGCTTCTCAGGTTCCAGGTGGTAGGAGCAGGCGGGACCTGGGATACTTTGGTGTCCAGCTTCACAGTCACCCTCTGCCTGGCTCAGGCAGGTTCCCTCATGAGTGGTCCAGTGCCCATCCCAACCCAGAAAGAGGGGCAGGTGGCTGGACTGCATGACCTGACAACCACCCACGCCTGGGGAAGACCTGGAGCCCCCTTGTGGGTACCAAGGACAGCCTCCGTCGACCATGGACCAACATGCATGTGAAGTTATGACATGGCCACACAGGCAGTAATGGGACGAAGACTTGGAGCCCTCTTGTGGGTACCAAGGGCAGCCCCCATCAACCACAGACCCAAAATGTGTGTGACGCTTTGACATGGCCTTGCAGGCAGTGACGGGATTGAGTCCTGAAGGCTGCACTCAGCCCTGCCTTCCTGATCCAGAAGTAACCTCAGCCTTGTGCAGCACAGAGTGCCAGGCAGCAAATGCACAGCTGCTGGAATTACAGACAAGAGACGCCTGCAGCCAGAAAGATGTCTTTTTTGCATTTCTACCGTGAAGCAGTTTTGAGAGGGAAGAGGCACATTCTAGAAACACCTATCCGCCAGTGTGCCCCTGGCTCTTTCCAGGGTCGCTGCATCTCAGCAGCAGAGGGAGTGGGCTTCACCCCTGACTCTGTGGAGTGATCCAAGCCCCAATGCAGGCCTTCCAGCTAACAAAATATTTACAGTGTCTCTGTGCGATACTATCTCAGCCATAATCCTGGTTAAGATTCCATTTGACAGAGGAAGATAATAGAAGGGAGCACATCTTCCAAGCACATTTTAACTCTGGGGAAGCTGCTCTGTGCCACGCTTTATAATGTAAAAGGCCATACGATTCCACCGAAGCGCCTCGACGGCATTTCCATGGGACTAAATGCCCAGCATGACTTCAACCCGCCACCAGGGCTGCATATTCAGATGCCACCGCTGACCAGCCGCTGCCCCCACCCCCGGGTGGATGCCTTCATGGAGAACACAAGGGGTGCTGAACCTTGGGAATCTCAGGCTGAAAAGCCTCTGAGTTCCGGTGTTTTCACAAATTCCAGATTCCCTGGAAGACGGATGAGGCCAAGAGAGTCCTGGACATTCCCAGGCTGGTGGCCACCTCCCTCCAATCCCTGCTGCCATGTTCCAAGGCTTCTGCTCTGTGTCAGTGTGGCCATTTCTGTCTCTTGTAAAGACAGTGGTCACTGGATTTAGTCCAGCTACCCAGTCCTCTTTCTGGGTTGGGATGGGCCCTAGGTCACTCATGAGGGATTCTGCCCAGGCCAGGTAGAGGGTGACCGTGAAGCTGGACACCAGAGTATCCCAGGCCCCACCCGCTCCTTCAGCCTTGAGTCTGAGGACTGGGTAAGGGCCCCTACAGCTGCTCCTGACCTTTCTACCCGATAACCCAGGGTGGTCTCATCTTGAGATTCTGAACCCAGTTACATCTGCAAAGACCCTTTCTCCAGATAGCATTACAGTCTGCGATTCTGGTGGACCTATCTTTGGGGATCACTGCACAGCTCCCCCCAGTAGGTCTAGGAAAGGACAAAGGAAAGTTCACATTTGGCAAGTGTCCCCTGTCAGGCAGCT
Organism: Cephalopachus bancanus; assembly: GCA_027257055.1. Classification (NCBI taxonomy): domain Eukaryota; kingdom Metazoa; phylum Chordata; class Mammalia; order Primates; family Tarsiidae; genus Cephalopachus; species Cephalopachus bancanus. The sequence continues at coordinate 5,374,118 of JAPVLO010000007.1, forward strand.
CCTGGACCGCCGCTGGACATCTTACCTCTCTCCTTGTAGATGAGGAAGCAGAGATCCAGGGACAGGAGGGTGCTCACCTAGCTCCTGCCCCTGCTGACTCCCAGCCAGGGGTTCTCTGCATGCTACCAGGGACCATAACCTGCATCTCTCCCTTGATCCCTCTGGAAGTAAAACTGGGACTCCATGCCTAGCAAACTTGAACACCAAGATTCCCTCTTGATGTTCCAGGCAGATCAACACAGAGGGCACCTAAACCTACATCTGAGCAGCTAAAATGCATGTGAAGCAAAACACCCTGCCATGTCTCCAAGCCCGACATGTGGGCACACTCCGGGAAGACCTGGAAGCCAAGTCTTCCCCTTCTGCTGTCTCAGACACAAAGAGAGCAGAGTCCTCCTCCAGGGACAGGCGAGGTGTCTGACACCCACTCTGAGGCCAGAGATTAACGATATCGTGTTCCAGATGGAAATACAGCATTCAGGACACACAAGCCTCCCCCGACACCTGCAGTTGTACCAGGGTCTCCCTGGGCCAAGAGGTGCTTGGCCTTGGAGGATCTGTTCCTGCTGGTGAGGCACGGGTGGCACTCTGGGGCTGTGGATTTTTATCTGTCATGGAAGGCTTACCTTAATCCTTCCTAAATCCCCCCACACAGTCAGCAAGGAAGCACAGAAAATCCAAATGAGGAGAAGGGAGAAGTGGCCAGACTGGGAGCTGTCTCAGGCTGCCCAGCACAGTCCACCCTGCAGGGTCCCCAGTTGCCAAACTCCCCATCTCAGGACCACAAGGACGCCACCCACCTGATCCTAATTAGTAGGTGGTTCTCAGGTTGGCAGGAGCTCCTGGAGTCAGGCAGGCTGAGAGCCATTCGGGCAGTGCTAAGGACTTGAGTTAGACATTTCTATCCCACGACTCATGCCTCAGTTTCCTCAGCAGTGAAATGGAGATGCCAATGTGAACCGCTGACATCTGTGCCGGACTGAGTGACGTTTGCTGCTCAGGGTGGGACACACCATGAACCCTCAGTCCCTGGGAGTCCAAAAGAAACCACCACGCACATCCTCAAGGTTTGTCCTGTCAGATATGCATGCAGTCAGCAGACTAAGGTCCTGTAGAGACAGCCACATCCTGATCCAGAACCTATGAGCCTGAGACTGGCGCAGCAGCAGGGACTCTGCAGGTATGACTGACTGAAGGACCCTGCGACAGGGGATGAGCCTGGTGGATCCAGGTGCCCCCATGTGATTGTGGAGGGGGAGGCAGGAGAGAGAGGCAGGGAGCATGTGACAGTAAAGACCAGAAGCTAAGAGGGTCAGAGGAGACAGGAAGGGGGAGACATGAAACAGCCTCCCCTGGAGCCTCTCGAGGAAACACATCCTGCTGACACCCCAACTTCACCCAGGTGGCCAGTGCTGGACTTCTCACCTCTAGAACTTCAAGATTGATTTGTGTTATTTAGGTTGCTTCCAAGTAAGATGATTTCTACTCCAATAAGAAATGAACACAACCTGCAACCTAAGCAAATTCCTCCCCAGAAAAGGTAGCCCAGGAGACAACATCATACAGATCAAGTCCCCTGCATACAACACGTGGCTGGGGCCTGCTCTCTGACCGCCTCGAGCAGCCCGTGTCTTGAAAGCATTGCCGGGTGTGGTGGCTCGAGTCTGTAATCCCAGCACTTTGGGAGGCCAAGGTGAGAGGATTGCCTGAGTCCAGGGATTTGAGACCAGCCTGGGCAACTTGGTGAGACCTTGTCTCTAAAATAAATCAAAAAATTAGGCGTGGTGGCTAGAGCCTGTAGTTCTAGCTACTGGGAAGGCTGAGGCAGAAGGATTGTCTAAGCCCAGCAGGTTGAGGCTTTGGTGGCTGTAGATGTGCCGCTGCACTCCAGCCTGGGCAACAGAGTGACACTCCAACTCAAAAAAAAAAGAAAGTATCACATGGAGGACGCATGAGCACATGGAAAGTCCCCAGAACACCAGCTCCCACCCTCCTTCCCAGCCCCTGATGTGGGAGGAGAGCAGGGAGGAAAATGGCCTTCAGACGCACACATGGGTCAGAGGTAATTAATGTGCTTTCTTTGGCTCTCTTGTTTAAGAACCGGAAGCCATGGGTGCTTTTGTGGTAGCTCAAGTGATGGAGAGCAGACACCGGCCAGAGACAGTACCGTAGACCACCAGGAGAGGGCAGCCCAGAGCCCGGGCAAAAAGGCACAAGGCTTAGCCTTTTGACATCACCCTCCTCCAAAACACACACACACACACACACACACACACACACACACACACACACACACACAGAGGATTTTACCAGCTTGCAAGATACCACGGTCCCCCTCTGGGGATTGAAGGAACAAACAAGGGCCATGAGGTTTTCACAAGAACACGCTCGGGAGAACTTTATCGCCCCTGACGGAGAGAACCTCACTCGGCTTATGGTGTTTTTTATAGTGGAATTCACTCAGAGGAGAAATTGCTCCTTCAAAAAGTCAGAATAATAGGCACATTCTCTGAGAAGATGAATGCTCGCCTGCTCGCTTGCGCTCGGTTCATGATTAGTTCTGGTATCTACTTAACCGAGCTCTCAAAGAAGAAAGGAAGGAAGGAAGGGAAGGAGGGAGGGAGGGCTGGTGAGAGAAAGGAAGGAAGGAGGGAAGGGAGGACGGAAGGAAGGAAGACGCCCTTTGCTTCGTCTCGACCTGCCTCCATCTGCTCCCTAAGAGAATTCACAGCATTTCTACAACCTGAATTTGGTATCATGAAGCAAACCATACAGGTAAGCACACACCAAAGACACTTTGTTTAAACTTGATGATTAATTTCATTGTGATTTAAAAAAAAAACAAACTCCGCAGAGTAGAATTAGAAAATCACTATTTCTGAAAAAAGAAGTTACAGATCTTGGCAGCTCATGCAAAAATCCAGTTGCCATGCCGTCACAGAGTGGACATGCCCCTGTGACCAGGAAGGTCACCATGGAGGGGAACAAAGAGGTCTCACCGCAGGGGGAGAGAATGGTGGGAACAGAGAAGGCCACATGGACCCCCAAAAGCACATTTTCAGGCTGTTTCCAGCTACAACTAGCACTTTGCTGAATCCAGACCTAGAACGGGAGATTCCTGCCAACACCAGGACCCCAGACATAGGCGGAAAGGCCACAGCAGACACAGGGACCCTCTCACTCACCTCTGCTCTCGAGGTGAAATTAGGGAGGCCTGACCAGAGGTTCAGTCTTTGGGCTTTCTCTTCATCTCATGAATCAGCCTCATCAACATCCCAGTGTCCCACGCCACCCTGTGTGTCTGACAATGGTCATATGCACAAGCCCGGCTCAGTCTGAGTATGTCCAAGGCTTCCAGAAGTGGCTGGCCTCCTCACCCGTGCCCTTTCTGCGCTGTTCCCCGGGTGCTGGCAGAGGCTGAAAGCCGGGGTGGGAATGGGGCTCTGGGACTGGGCACCACATGCCCCAGATTGGAAGCTCCTGCTGCTGGCCTGCAGAAGCCTGGCTCTCTCACCCCAGGGCTGGCTGTGTCCACGGAGTTGGGACTCACTTCAATGAGCCTCATACATGGGCGTTGCAACCAAGCACTTCTGGGCACACCGGGGGCTTCTGCTGCTGTAAACGTCCCACCCCAGAGACAGGTAGCACTCGGTCCCGGCTGGCTTTCTGACTGTGGCCCTGAACTTCTGGGTCCAATCTGGTCTGCACATGATAGTAGTGCTCTAAAAACGTCTGTTTTAACACTAAATGGGAGACGTGAATGCACTAAAAACCTGGGACTGGATGAAGGGAAAACAGCTAGTTTCCACACTCAGGATGGTCCCTGACTTCATGGACCATCAGTTTCTGACCCTTAAAATGGGAATGATTTTACCTCCACAGAAAGGGCTGTGTAAAGATAATGATGATGATTACTATTATTTTTGTAGAGGTGGGATTTCACTGTGTTGCCCAGGCTGGTCTCAGACTCCTGGCCTTAAGCGACCCTCTTACCTCGGTCTCCCAAAGTGCTGGGGGATCACAGGCATGAGTCACAGCATCCAGCCTTTTGTGAAGATTAAATGAGGTGATATAGGCAAAGGACTGGCCAGAACTTAATGTTACTATAACTCCACAAAGTCTCACATCCCCTCATCATAAGACCCAATTAAGACCTAATTAAAATTCACATTTCTAAAAGGCAAGATCTTTGTTAAGCCACAGCATCAACGAGTTCACACATCCTCTGCCTTTTGCCCTGAAGGACGGTAGTTTAGCAGTGGGTGATTGGAGGGCAGAGGTCAGGATGATTCTGGGGCAGGAATCCTGACCAGCCGACTTAGAGGTTCAGCGATCTGGGGCCAGGTTGGTGCCTTGTGAGCCCCTGTCCTCATGGGCAGAAGGGCCATGGACACAGCTTCCTGGGGACTGCAGGACATGGCAGGGAGCAGGCCGTGTGCAGGACACATGGCACCAGAGTGCAGAGGATGGCCTTGTCCTGCCTCGTTCTGTATTCACACAAGGCTGCAGGACCCTCTCCTAGGTGGGTTCCAGCCCATGGCTGGCACACCAAGCAACACTCGGCACCTGTATCCTGTGCCAGTTCCACCTTTCATGTGAGAGGAGCAGCGTTCTAATGACAGCAGACATGCCTCTCTCTTGGAATCTCCTAACCCTGGGACCAGGCAATATTACACACAGCAGCAGCCTCTGAAAAGGCCAGGAGCCCCAGAGACAGCCAGAGACAGCATGTCCCCATCACGGGTCCGGCTGCACATGTTTGGGGACTCCCAAGGAGGCTGCTGGCAAAGGCTGTGGAGACTTGGGTGCTCAGAAGGAAGCAGTCCTCTGGCTTCGAGAGCAAGAAAGCCTCGGCTCTGAGCCTGTCTAAGCCACTGGGAGGGATCTGGAGTCCCACCAGCCCTGACCTCACACCGCTTCTCTATGGGGACCACAGTTCCCAGAGCCAGTCGACATCACAGTCAGAGAAGAAGCCCCAACACGTGATCTCCTGGCTTCCTGGAGGAGGCGGGCTCTGAGATCTAGTAATGGTTTTGCACTCTCTGGCAGGTGGTTCAGAGAGACAGACCTGGCTTAGTGCAGCTTGGGGCTCATTCACATCCTGGCCACCAGACAGTCTGCAGTGGTGACCATCCACTTCATTTATTCAACAAACATTTACTGGGTACCCATGACACACTCTCTGCAATCCAGTGTGTCAGGTAGAGACACTAACACAAAGGAACAGAGGCAGGCCTTAAAGCAAGACAAGAGGCCAAGGCCCAAGGAACACAGGATAGGTAGAGAAAGCCGGAAAACCCAGGCTCAGGGCAGAGGCTGAATCTTCCAATGAGCTTGGCTTTCCCTACATCAGGGATTGTGTCAGCTACACATGACAGCCACCCCAATCGTGACATTTTAACATTATTTTTCTCACCTCTCAGGAGACAGAAGCCAGGGCTCGGCAGCTGTCCAAGGATGCCATCTGGGGCCCAGTTTCTGGTCTGCCATCCTCATAGTCACAAAACAGCTGCTCCACCTCAGCCATCACGTCTGAGTTCCAGGCAGGAGGAAGAAGTGAGAGCAATAAGGCAGACAGTGTGGGCCAGTTCAGTCTGTTCCTTTTCATCAGGAAGAACAGTTTTCCCGTAAGCCTAGTCTAACAGACTAGCCTTATTGGATACCAGTGACCAGAAAGGCCACATTGCCACCTTGGCATAAGCGAATCTAGAGGCATCTTAAACTGGACACACTGTCAGCCCGACAGGCCGGCACAGAAGAGGTTTGTGAGCGGGGAAGAGAGGGAGCGGGGACAGGACAGGCAGCCCGCAGTGTCTGATAATTCTAGGCACACGTGGCTGGCATGTCATTAGTGTCATTTACACAGACATTCAGCAGCCTCTGCTCTGCTGCAGGTTCACCAAAGCGACTCCGAAACCCAAGCAGAGTCAGCACTTTCTGGCTCATTCATGACTTCACTTGACTGATACTGACGGCGCAGCTGCCCAGTGTCATGCCGGCCCCAGGGCTGGGTGTGCAGCGAGGCGCACCTCTCCTCCGGTCTGTGCACCCAGTCATGCATCCACCTGGATGAGTTACCCGTCTACACAGAGGCAGGTCAAAGCCAGACTGCACAGAGAGGTGGCCTTCGACACACCTGCAGAGACAGGATGAGCGTGCTGTGGCCACGCCCACTACAACGGGACAAAGTCCCAGACACCATCCCGGAGCTTGCATTCCACCTCTTGCTGGGTGCTTCTGGGTGCACATGAGCCATTCATCCAACCATCCAACAGCTCATGGCCCATCTACTCTGTCTCAGGTCCAGCGCTTGGTGCTGGGGAAGCACTGGCCGACGCTAACGCCTGTCCATGCGGCATGCCTTCCTCCTTCTGCCTTTCTTTTTAAGAGACAGGGTCTCTCTCTGTTGCCCAGGTTGAAGTGCGTGGCGCCATCACATCCCACTGTCGCCCTGAACCCCTGGACTCAAGCGACCCCCCCATCTCAGACTTCCGAGTGGCTGGGATAGAGGCATGAGCCATCATGCCTGGCAAATTTTTATTGTTTGCAGAGACAAGGTCTTGCTATGTTGCCCAGGCTGGTCTTAAACTACTGGGCTCAAGTGATCCTCCTGCCTCGGTCACCCAAAGTGCTGGGATTGACCATTGCTTTGCTAAACTCTGGTGCGTACACATGGCTCTCTGAACGACCACTGCCGTGTTTCTTAGCTTTGGCCCCCTCCCCTACCTTGTCAAGGTGAATCTCTATCCCCTCTCTCTTCTCTCTCTTTAATTTACTTCTTAAATAAACTATATTTTCCAATCTAAAAACAAAACAGAGTGCTGGGATTACAGACATGTACCACTACACCCGGCCCCTCCTTCTTCATTTCTGAAACAGAATCCCAGTTATGCGCTGAGATGAGCACTTTGTGCACCTGCCAGGTGATGGATTACAAACATTCTAAACCAAACATGACAGTGCAATTCTCTGCTTTCCCCGCCATCGCGCCCCGCCCCACCCGTTCTATTGGGAGCACCCTGTGACCTAGTTCCAGCCAGTGAGAACTTCCACAGGGATTCCAAGAAAGCATTTGCTTTCCTGGTTTGAGGAAGAGATGTGGATGGGGCTACTATTTCCCCTCCCCCACTTCTCCCTGTTGTGAACTTGGATGCAACACCTGGAACCACAGCAGCCAAGTTGCCATGATGAGGTAATAAACGACACACGGAAGGCAGGCACAGGAGTGTGCCTCTGATCAGCTTTTCCAGCCTGTGATCACCTATCTCTGCACTGAGTATTAGACAAGGGAAAAAACTAACCCCCATTTTTAAGACTGTTCACTAGGTCTTATCCTGTTGGTCAACAAAGACAGAGCTCCTGCCCTCAAGAACCTGGCCATTTAGGTAAGAGAGATGGTTGACCAGATAAGAGAGGTTCCTGCCATGGAAGAAGAGAGTGCTAAGAGGTACACAAGATGCCCTAAACTGATCAAGGAGGGGGGAGAGGATGGGCTTTGCTCAGGCAGTCTCATTCAATTAAGGCATTAGGAACACTGCTTCTCTTTCTCTATTATATGATCCACAATGTAGCCACCTTCCTCGATAACGCCAGGCTACACCCTCTCCTGCCCAGTGAACAGCACTTCAACTCACCTGCTCTGCATTACCGGACCCCCCCTTTTCTCCAAGACCAAGGGAAGATGCACCTCATTACTTCCCACCATGACCCCCATGACTCTCCCACCTCATGGGTTTTCTGCCGTGAAGCCAGCCTGGGTTTGCCCAGAACCCTGCCCAACACAGGTCACCGCACAGGCTCAGCTTCTGGGAGGGGTGATGTTAATTATTAACAAAGCAGAGAAAAAGACACCAGCTTAGCAACCATCCTGGATGAAACTATGGCTTAGAGAACATTCCTTCTCAGCCTGAGGAACACGGCTCAACCACCCTGTTCTAGAGGTCACCATGCGCCAGTGATCACGGCCATAAGCGAATTATCCTAAAAACAAAACTACAATGTACGGGTCCAAGCGGTCACATCCCAGTGCTCTCCAGGAAGAGCCCAGGCAGGGAGCGCCAGGCAGAGGGGACCCAGGAATTAGTCACACCTACACCCCACATTCCCACACTCAACAGGCTCGCAATACATAATATTAGCTACCCTATGGGGGAATACTATTTTAAGCCTAATTAGCATGAAATTTTTAGAATGCAAATGCTTTTCATTTAGACATAAAACAAAATGCCACGACATTTCTTCCATCCATTTATCATAAACAAGTTAATTACTGTGTAACAAATCGTTCCTGCTGGGATCGGTGTGTTTTGGGGGCGGCTGGTGAGTTGACTCAGGCTGGGCAAAGGGACCACAGAGTGGTCGTTAATAGCTTATGGCACACTTAGAAGCAAACAGCGACTCTGTGACGCTCTGCTTGTCAAATTAAGACTAAGCTCTCTCCGTTGGAATAACACAATTATGAGTCGTCATTGCCTATTTAACTTGATTCCTACCAGAATGACAGAAACACTGTGCTTCCTATCCATCCTTCACTCAGGCACTCTCACTGTGGTCTTGGAGGTCCTAGAGAAACACGTGCGTGTCCGGGCATGAGTGCGTGCAAGAAGCTTCTGCCTCCTCATACGTAAAATGTCTGTAAGAGATTAAAGCACCTCTCTGCTCCTGAGATTTCCCATCTTCAGAAGAGCGTGAGGAAGTAAGCAGTGAAAAGGTAGCCCACGCAGGTGCAGGGGAAGCAGGGCGACTATGGTCACCCCCCCAGAGTAGGGCAGAGAGTACCCGGGAACCCAGACACCTGGAGAGACCCTGCCATTCCTCTCACACCGGACTGGATCCCAGGCATGAGTGGGTGAGGGCTTAGCAAGCCAGTCTCGCATCCAGAGTGCATGAGCTAGCCCAGACTCTCCCAGGACCATGTGACTCTGTGTCCCCTACCACAGCAGGTCCCCAACCTTTTTGGCATCAGGGACCGGTTTCATGGAAGACAATTTTTCCACTGAGCAAGGGGTGGGAGAAGGTTTCAAGATGATTCAAGCACATTACATTTATCGTGCACTTCATTTACATTATTATTACATTGCAATATATAATGAAATAATTATACAACTCATCACTTAACAAAAAAGAACCGTGGGTAGAAGTGGTAAATAAAATAATGGGGGGCCATGCATGGACTAAAATAAGTGTCGGATTCTGACTTAAAGTCTGTCCCTAGATGAAACTGTATAATTGAAGTGCATCCACTCACTGGCCACTCACAGATAGGGTTTTGATATGAGTCTGCAAGCAATTGATGCATTATGGTCTCCGTGCAGCCAAACCTCACTGCTCATGTTAATCTGAACTTGCAGCCGCTCCCCAGTGCTAGTATCACCGCCTCAGCTCCCCCTCAGCTCACCAGGCATTAGATTCTCATAAGGAGCTGCAACCTAGATCCCGCACGTGTGCAGTTCACAATAGGGTTCGTGCTCCTGTGAGAATCTAATGCCACTGTTGACCTGTCAGGAGGCGGAGCTCAGGCAGTAATGCAAGTGGCTACAAACACAGATGAAGCGTCACTCACTTGTCCACTGCTTGCCTCCTGCTGTGTGGCCCAGCTCCTAACAGGCCACAGACTGGTACTGGTCCATGGCCTGGCAGTTGGGGACCCCTGCTCTACCAGGCGAACACCATCTGGGCATGGCAACCAGGTCAGCATCCAGCCAGGGACCAGGCTTCTCCATGACACTGACCAAGAGCACGATGCCACTTGGCCTGGACCGTGGGGAGCTGAGATGTTTCCACAGGCCCCCGTGATGGAGGAGAGATGCGTGTGTGACATCTCACACGGTACTGTACAAGGTTTGAGAACATGTCACTCTTTCCATACTCGTTATTCATAAAAGAGAGTCCCTGAGTAACATGCATCCTCCAGGGTTTCGTCGTGTTCAGCCACATACTCAGGGAGGTTGAAGGAGGCTACTCTGAGCCGAGGCACTCAGGATGCACAAGCAGCGGGCTGCAGTCAGATTCTCACAAGTCATGTGGGACAGTGCCACGCCCCCAAGTGAGGGACGCTCTGGGCCTTCTCTGGGGGTTCACAGGGCTTCTCAGTAAACCAGAGTCCTGAAAACCGTCCGCCAGTTCTAACTCCAAAATGACACATACAGTGCGACTAACATGGCAGCTCTTGGACACCCTCTGTCATGGTGCTCCTCAGACAGCACATCCACTGCCTCTAGGCCGGCTGCCTGGAGGTTTTTTATTTTTGCAGTATCAGTGAGAGAGCCAGTGGTATCACGATTAAGATAACAAAGCACATGCAAGAAAAGTTGGATTTGGTGCTAAATAAAATTCCGGATCCACATCTCCAGGAACAAACGAGATAAGCCAACAAGCTCCACCCCATGGGGCGGGATCTGAAAGACCACCTCCCTATACGTGTGAGAGAGTCCTGCACACGCATGCACACACATGTATACACACAGGACCCACTGTCCATTCTTGAGGGAGAATTCTATTTTCCCAGAACACAAAACTGGCAGGGAAGCCAACAGCCTGAGAAGGATTGAGTCCAGAATGTTGAAATTTAGCTTGGATATGTTCTGGAAAGTTCACTTCCTCCATCATGTTGAGATCAGCTCAGAGACTGCCACTTTTGCGAAACTGAGGTGGGAGGGGAGCAGGGGGGTTACAGCCAAGGTGTTCACGGCACAACTCTGAAGCCTCAGGAGAGGAAGAATTGGCTTCTTCCCCACCCATGCATGTATAAAGTTTAATCAGTTTGTCCTGAAAGGACAACAGACCAATAGGCAGAAGGCTCCTCCTCAGCTGCCTTGGACTTCCCGTCACAAATACAGACCTCATCCTGCCATCACGATAAAGCTAATTGGTAGTTCCCTCCTGCATGTGTGTTTTCGTGTTGTCAGTGGGGCAGTAATGAAAACGAATGCCACATTTGTGAGCAGAACGTCTGTGGGCTTATTTACCGCATTTCCAACAACACCGTCTGCTTTGTCATGCATTTCAGAGCAGGGATAATTTAGGAGCCCAGGATTTCATACATAAAAATACTTGGTAAGAAAGTCTCTCCCCGAACACTATTTGGGTGATGTTACATCCGAATTCCAATTTGTTGCCCAGGAAATGATTCACTTCACTCAAAAGTGACAGGGATTCTGAATCATTCACCTGTGATGCAAAACGCCTTTCAGGCCGCCCCATTTGCAGCTCCTTGACTTCCCCACCATCCTCTTGAAGACAGCAGGGCACAAAGACCAGGCGAGCCCTGCCTCCCCCCTTTGAGCGGCTCCGCTCAGCACCACTGGCCTGCAGCGCGGCACAGCCTCCTACCTTGAAGCAGCTTCTCCCCTTCCAGAATGTTCTGGGAGATTAATGCCGTGTAATCATCTTCTGAGAAGCCAGCCTTGCAGGTCTCTCTCGCTGTAAGATCCTCATCGTGGGCCTGAAAACACAAGGAAGAGAGCGTCAAACAAAAATAAGTTTGCAGAAGTGTGACCCAGGCAGCATGTGCCGGGGGTCTGCCGCGCAAAGGTCTGGCTGAGGGAGAAGCGCCGGGGCCATAGTCTGCACCGATGCATGATGCCCTGCCTGATCCGCGGACCTCCAGAGACTCAGCGTAGCAGCAGCCGAGGCCGAGGAAAAAGAGCGTCTTCCCTGCGGACTCAGCAGGGTGTGCTGTGGATAGTCCAGGGCGGCTGCGGGGAGGCCGGGCCTGCAGGGGCCTTGCTGGTGCACAGCTGAGGCAGAGCCTGAGAGGCCTCCAGTGTCAGCTCAGAAGCCAAAGGGGAGGAGGCCGCGGTGCGTTGGGCTGGGCAGACGCTTCATCCGATGGGCTCCTGCCCAGCACTCCCTGAGGTTGCAGAAGGCATCTGAAGCCTCCACTCCTGGCCGCCCTGGGAAGCCGAGCAAGGCAGGAGGTTTTCCAGAACCAGGTTCAGAGCCGGCCCAAGAGGGCGGCTCTTCTCCAGGCTGCAGGGAGGCAGGGGCTGGGCGGTGGGTCCTGCTCCCCAGGCTTCTTCCCGCATCTCCCTGGACACCTGTTCCTCCTGGGGCCCCACCTCCAGTCCCGCCAGGCCTGGGAGCATCCCAAACTGACCAGTAAGGGCGGCGTCTCTGTCCTGGGGAGCTCGCCTCTCCTTCCTGCCCAGCCGAGAAGTCTAGAGCCCACGGCTCAGGGACAGGAGGCCATGGGGCGAAGGACAGGCCCTTCCCCAAGCTTCTGCGACAGGCAAGCTTGACGCGGGGGTGGGGAGCGGAGGCAGAGACTGTGTGCAACAGGGCGGCCAGCCTCGCTGTGAGAGAAGGGGCACGGCTCCCAGCAAGCACGGGGAGCCCGCGGCGTAGACCGCACCCCGCAATCGCACCTTCGCGGGGCGCCAGAGAGGAACGCGCCGCCCCACCCGCCGCCTGCTCCAGCCCGCGCGCCGCCGTCCCCCGCCCGCGCCGCTTCGGCTCCGGGGCTGGTCCGGCCTGAGCTCCAGGGTTCCCGACGGTCCCAGACGCGGGGGGGACCCCGCTCGAAAGCATCGAGGGCGGGAAAAGGGGGACGCGGGCCATTCCTTGGGGAAAGCCCTGAGCCGCGGCTTCTTCCCAGAAAACCGAGCTCCAACTGGCGCCCGCAGCCGGCGAGGCTCCACTCGCCGGGGAAAGTTTCCGGCCGCCCGGGGCGTGTGCCCGGCGCACACCGCGCGCCCCGCGGCCGGCTCCTGCCGCCGGCGATTGTTTATTTCCGAGGTTACCACGGCGCGGCCCGGGAGGAGGCAGCGAGGCAATTGGCCACGAGAGGGGGTTCCTGCAACTCCCGCAGCCCCTCCGCCTCCACTCAGGGGCGTCCCCGGAGCAGCAGCGCGCGCTGCCCCCGCGGGCCCCGCACCTCGCCGGGCGCGGGACAGAGCCGGAGCAGGGCCCGTGGGGGGAAGGGGGAGCCGGCTCGGCTCCCGGGACGCGCCCGCCCAGCGCCCCCGCCCCGGCGCGGTTCCCAGCCCCGCTCCGAGTCGCGCGGGCTCCGTCAGACACTCTGGCTCCAGCCGAGGCGACGAGGGTGCCCCGCGGTCCGCATCCGCCACAGCCCACAGCGCCGGTCCCGCCGGCACCCAGAGGACCGCGGCTGCGCCGCGCAGCAGACCCCAGTCCGGGTGGAAGAAGCCGGCCAGGCGCCCCACTCCCCAACCCCGGCCCGTGCCCCGGCGCCGCAGCCGCGCCGGGGCCGGGCTCGCCAACTCCGGGGCGCGCGGCTCGGGCGATGGAGGGCGCGCCGGCTCCGCCAGCGGGCAACCTGCCCCGGCGCGGGCGAGCCGAGCTCGGGCGGCGGCCGCGGGCTCGGAGCGGCCGAAGGATGCTCGGCGGGTCCCGGCGCGGGCAGAGCTCCCAGGTCTCCGCCCCGCCACGCTCCCTCCCCGCTCGCCCGCCGCTCCCCGCCGCCCCGCGGCCCCCGGCTCCCGCCGCCCGCGGGCGGCTCGCGAGGCGCGGGCGCCGGGCTGTACTCGAGCTGCGCGGGCCGGGGCGCTGGGAGAGCCCCGCCGGGCGTGTGCGCGCCCCGCCGGCCCGGGAGCGGCCCCGCGCCGCCAGGGGCCCCGAGCGGCCGGGACGCGCGGCGACAACTTACCCGGAGCGCGCCGGAGAGCGCGATCAGCACGAGGAGCACGCCGGCGCTCGCGGTCATCTTCCCCGCCGCGCCCGGCGCCCGGCGCCCGGAGCTCGCTCGCCGCCGCCGCCGCCGCCGCTCCGATGCCCGCCGCCGCGCCCCGCGCGGGCCCCGAGCCGCCGGCCCCGCCGCGCCCGCCGCGCCCGCCGCCCGGCCGCCGGGAGCCGGGCCAAGTCCGGCCGGCGGCGCGCTCCCTCGGGCCGGTGCGTCCGCCGGCCTCGCAGCCGCCCGCGCCTCTGTTCCGCGCGCTCCGAACTGCAGGTGAAGCCGCGCGGCCGCCCGCCGAGGCCCCGCCCGCCGCCCGGCCCCTGCGCTCGCTCGGCCTGCGCGGGCCTTAAAGGCGCCGCGCCGCGCGCGAAGCCGGCGCCCGCCCGCCCGGCGCCCTCGCGCCCCCGCCCGGCCCGGCCCCGCCGGTGTCCCGAGGCCGGTCGGGCCGAAGAGGCCACGGACCTTCGGTCTCCAGGGAAAAATCGGGGAGGCTGAAGAGAGCCCCGGGGGTCCCCCCGCAAACCCTGGACCCCTTCTTGGATGGGCGCCCCCGGGGGCCTCACTACAGCATCTGCCCTGCTCACAGCGGGGTGGGGGTTGGGGGGTACGTACATCTGTCCTTTATTTTTCAAGTGTCTTCTGCCTAACTCCCCTGCCCCGCGTCTGCTGGTGGCCTTAAACCCAGGCCAGGCATCTCAGGAGTGGCGACCAGCAGGGGAGGAGAGGACCAGGGCCAGAGTTCCAGCCTGCAGGGCGCACCCACGGGGGACTCCAAGTGTGGGCCCTGGCTCCTGATGAGCCTTAAGGTTTGGGGCGGGCGCAAACTCCTATTCATGCATCAAAACACACCGTTAGGCCCCAGAAGCCAAGTAAATGAGAGGCCCCAGGAAGGGAAGACGTTCCCAGACAGAAGAGTCGTCAGGAAGGTTGGCACAGGAACCCACTCTGCGCAGGCAACTTCTGAACTGGGGGACGCCTTAAGGGGTTCAGCATGGAAAGCCAGTAAACGCTCCTGCACATCCCCCTCTGGCTTGGAGGATAAAGAAGAGAGGTCTGTTTGCTCGGAGGTTTCAAATTGTCTTTGTCTTGGTTTTCGGGAGTTCTGAGTCCGGAATACATGAGTTCTGATTTAAGAAATACACTTGGGGGGTCAGGGGGTGGGCCAAATGAGCCAGGCTGTAAGGCTCTGAGATCAAAGTCCACTTGGACAAGCCAGTTGGGAGCCCTGCTGAGATCCCCCTCCCCCACCCTCCCAGATCCCTCATACTCCGGGCAGAGTGGTCTGCCGGTTGAAACCAGACATCAGAGTGGGCACTGCACCCCGGAGCACAGGCCAGCTTTTTTGCAGCCTGTAACTGTGGGACTGGAAAAGGGGACACAAAGTCTGCCCCAGCCTGCTGCTTCTCTCCGGCACCTTGTCCCCAGCCAGGCAGAGTAGGAGAAAAAGAGGATACCAGTTTAATATGGTGGGTTATGCCCAGTGGATCATAGGTGAGATTTGCTCCTGGGTCCTGCATGGCCAGGGACCACAACCCACGTGGACCAGAATTCCACGCCTCGGCATGAA
Organism: Cephalopachus bancanus; assembly: GCA_027257055.1. Classification (NCBI taxonomy): domain Eukaryota; kingdom Metazoa; phylum Chordata; class Mammalia; order Primates; family Tarsiidae; genus Cephalopachus; species Cephalopachus bancanus. The sequence continues at coordinate 5,389,318 of JAPVLO010000007.1, forward strand.
CTGCCCCTTGGAAGGCCATCCCTTCTGTGTCCCTCCTCGTTCAAGGTGCTGCCCAGAACTGCTGCAGACTCCAAGGCAGCTCTGCTGCTTGTCTCTCTGTCCTGTGTCTGACCAGTGTCTTGGTCTGCTGTCGTAGAATGCCTACGGCTGGAGCCACACTTGTGTCTGCAGAAGGCCAGAGCTTGATGCCAATCGGTTCTCGGGAGGGGTACCCCACACCCTGGCCTTTGTTCTGACGTGCTCGGTGAAAGTGTTTACACGCTGACAAGCTTCTCTCTCTCTCTCTCTCTCTCTCTCTCTCTCTCTCTCTCTCTCTATATATATATATATATATATATATGGCATGATTTTTAGGGAGGTAGATGGGCCCTGAGGTCCAAACACCAGGTTCAGCATGTCTCACTCTACTGGAGAACATCTGCGTCTGTGTCTGGACTCTGGGAAAATGCAGGTGACCTTTGGACAGGGCATAGCCTGACCCTAGCCAGCCCCTACACGGTGCTAACAACGTGGGCCATGCACAGATGTAGGCACTGTCTGTCAGTGAACTCTCCCTCTGCAGGGTCCTCCTCATTCCTCAGAGCAGGTGTATTATCACTCTCATTATACAGTCAGGCAGAGGGAGGCATGAGGTCAGGGTTGGGCAGAGGCTATGGTGCCACTGTTGCAACCCCAACACTAGGCTCCTGGCATGGGTGGCATCACTCAAGTTTGTTTGTTCAAGGAAACCTTCCTACACAGCTTGGAAAGTCTTGTGGGAACTCGCATGTTCAAGAAGACACCGTCTCGGAAGCACTGCAGTAACTGGTGCGAGTCCAGTAGAGAGCATTGGTTTATCAGACTTGCTCTGAATGCAACAGCGAGGACAGAGGGAGGAGGGAATTTGTGAGCTACAGCACAAAGCCGTGGTTTCAGGGGACGAGCCCCAGCCTGCTCAGTCCATGGGCGGCCCCCAGGCCAGCACATCCGCAGCTCACAGGAGCTTGTTAAAAGGCAGAATCGCAGCCCAGCCCTAGACCTACTCTATTGATTAGGCCAGTTAATGGGATTCCCTGCCACACCCACTTGGGGTCCTATGATTCTCTGCATCAGAATCACAGAGAAGGCCTAGGACACGCAAGGTGGTGTGATCCCAGCACTTTGGGAGACTGAGGCAGGAGGATTGCTTGAGGCTGGGAATTCAAGACCAGCCATCTCTACAAAAACATAGCAAGACCCTATCTCTACAAAAACAAATGAAAAATCATACAGAAGTTCATGAAAAATGCAGATTCCTGGGCTCCACTTGTGCCATGTGGCCTGGGAGCTTTGAGCACTAGGCCTGGAGCCTGGCCTTTTAACAACCGGTTCAGTTGATGTCCACATCACTGGCCTTTGAGAATCATGGCATTTCCCACAGATGGTACTTCCCAGGTAAGACACAATAGCCCAGAGTATCATCAAAATGCTCCTTCCTAGGTCCCACTCTGGGTCTGCAGAAGCTGAACTGCCAGGCCTGGAACCTGGAACCCTGCCTGAGGGGGTTAGAGAGACCCTGCCACAGGGGGTGCTGGCTGGCTGCCGCCCCATGGGGACGACCACAACTGGCCCGGAGGATGGGCTGTTATCTGCACACTGGCTGAAGGGCCCTGGAGAAGACGGTGCTTTTGTTTCTGAGATAGATTAAGAGATGCATTAGGGAGGAGGCGTGTGAGTGGCTGCTTCCTCTCGGCACCTGTCTACTGTTGACAGTAATTGGACAACAGGTGTTTGCTGAGTCCGACAGACTTCTGTCTGTCTCCCACTTCTTAAGTCTGGGAAGGGTTCATCTGGGAAGGCAAGTCTGATGTTTGCAGCAGGGCTACGTTTCCTCGTCTTCTCCTTGAAAGCTAATTTGGCTTTCCCTGTTTACCATTATTTTTTAGACACATCAACATTAGACAAAAAGCCTATTTTGTAAAGAAAGCAGGGAGATGTTGCCAAAGGTGTGTACTTAGATGAAAACAATATCCTTGTGGGCAACTGAAGATGTCTGGGCACTGTAGAAATGAATGCAATTGACCTGGTGTCCAGCTTGAGAAAGATTCCTGCGTGGAGCAGAGACAGGCATCTTTTTTTTTTTTTAGTTGGAGTCTCACTTTGTCGCCCAGACTGGAGTGCAGTGGCACACTCATGGCCACCCCAGTGTCGACCTGCTGGGCTCAGGCGATCCTTCTGCCTCAGCCTTCCAAGTAGCCAGAACTACAGGTGTGCACTACCATGCCCGGCTAATTTTTGATTTATCGTAGAGATGAGGTCTCGCCAAGTTGCCTGGGCAGGTCTCGAACCCACAGCCTCAGATTATCCACTCTCCTTGGCCTCCCAAAGTGCTGGGAGCCACTGAGCCCTGCCGAGGCAGACATCGTTGTTTTGTTTTGTTTTTTTTGAGTTGGACTCTCTAAAGAAGAGAGCGAAAGAGAGAGACTGAGTGTGAGTGAGCCAGGGACAGGCACAGGCAGTTCTCTGCCTTCACTCCCAGTGATGCTCATCACCGAGGTGGAATCACTTTATTTAGAATAAAGGAGAGGATGTTGTTATTATTATTGTTTTTGTTTTCACCCATATCATCTTTCTTGTTTAAAAAAATTTTTTTGAGTCAGGTTCTCACTCTGTTGCCCAGGCTGGAGTGCAGAGGCATGATCACAGCTCACTGCAGCCTGGGTTCAGGCAATCCTTCCACTTCAGCCTCCCGGGGAGCTGGGACTACAGGTGCACACCACCTGGCTAATTTTTAATCTTTTGTAGAGATGCCATCTTACTATGTTGTCCAGGCTGGTCTTGAACTCCTGGACTCAAGTGATCCTCCCGCCTTGGCCTCCTAAAGTGCTGAGATTATAGGCATGAGTCACCACACCTAGCCTGTTGCAGGTTTTTGAATTGTTATGTCATGCGGTCCTCGCATAGGAAGGCATGTGGACCGTGTGTCTGTCGTGTTCCACATTTGGGATGTCGGTAGCCTGTTCTGGACCACTTGCTGGCCTGTGGCCAGGCTGAGATCCCACACAGGGCAGCTGGCTCTGGAACCAGGACACCATCCACTTCCTGGGAGGCACCTCCCCCCTCCAACCTCCACTGCCCTCTCTCCTGGAGCAATGGGTTGGTTTGGGGGCCCCGGGACTCTGGCACATCTTTCTTTTATCAGTGTGGTGAAGGTCCTGTCTGTGTGTCTGTCCCCTGGCCACTCTGAGGGTCTTGAAGTTGGGAACATAGTGTATTTCCCCTGTCCACATGGCCCAGGGTCCAATCCTCTGGAAGCCCCTGCAGGCAAATGAATACAATGATACCACTAATGGTCCATGCCAGCTGTACTCAGGGTACTTCCTACACCCCCATTATACAGAGAAAGAAACTGAGGCATGAGGTGAGTAGAAGCTGGAAGCTGGGGCTGACTGAGTCCAGGCCCACGGCCTTCACCGAGACACTGCCCCTGAGAAATCCGTGTGTTTGCTGGGCTCTGAGGGAGACCTAGATGAGTCTGTCCCTGGTGCTCCTTTGGGACTTGGGGGTGGGAGGGGAGGAACACAGAGTCTCTGGAACTTTCTACAGAGCAGGAGATGCAGCTCAGAAGGGAAAGAGTCAGCACAAAGCCACCACCCCATGTGCGTGGCACAGGCAGGGCACGTGCTTCAGAGAGGATGCCCCCACCATAGTGCGTGGCAAAGGCTGCCCAGGACCCAGGGCTTCTGTTCTGTTCCACATCGGGGCTCTGCTTGTTGGTCTCCTGCTGCTGTCAGGAAACTGGGAGACACCAGATGTGGGCACAAAGGACACATGCCACGGGTGACACCTGGCAACTGAACCTGTGCTCGCAGCCACAGCTGGTATCTGCCTTGTCAATTGCTGATTCCAAGAAGCAGTTTAACAGAGGAGAGAGGGGTTCAGATTGACTTCGGCCGGCCTGGTGGCTGTGACATGGGTGAACCAACAGCGTCAATCTGAATCGCGACACACCTCATTACACTCCCGTGGCTCCTGGGGAGTGCGGCCCGGATTCCAGAGCCGGCTCTGCTCTCCACAACTGCTCCTTGGGCCCTCCCCATGGGGATAGGGCTGTGCCTTGCCCTCTGGGCTTTAATGCATCCCTGCCCATATCCCAGTACCATCAGGGTGGTGCAGAGACTTGATTTTTTAAGTTATGTTTTATTTTATTTTATTATTGTTTTTAGAGACAGGGCTTTGCTCTGTCACCTAGGCTGGAGTGCAGTGGCATGATCATGGCCCAAATTCTTGGGCTCAGGTGATCCTCTCTCCTCAGCCTCCTGAGTACCTGGGACTATAGTCGTGCATCATCACTCCTGGCTAATTTTTTTGTTAAATTTTTTGTAGAAGTGAGGTTTCGCTATGTTGTCCAGTCTGAACTCAAACTCCTGGCCTCAAGCAATCCTTCTTCCTTGGCCTCCCAAAGTGCTGGAATTACAGGCATGAGTCACCATGCCTGGCCTTTTTTACTTCATGTTTTTCTTTTGTCCTCTTTTGCTGACTCTTCCCCAGTGCATGTCCCTGGTCCACTTGCTTCCCTCCAGCTGAAAATCTGCACTGTCTCCTCTTTCCTGGACCTGCCATATACTCTTCCTCACTGCTCCCTCTGCAAACCAGGCCCCAGAGGGAGCCCTGAATGCCACAGCATGGCCCGTGCTTCAAGCCCTCAGGTGGCCTCACCTGGACCCTCAGTCATCCCTCCATGGCCAGCAAGACCCTGAGACCTCTGGCTGGGCGCAAATTGGCTCCTGTGTCTGGGTCTCTGAACATACCATTTGGGACATTTGACCCCAGATTCCCTCACGACTGATGGCTGCTCAGCAGGCAGGCTTCTACTCAGGGAAGCCTGCAGGACTGGGGCAGGGTGGTCCAGCCCACCTCCCAGGCAGCCATACCTGCTCAACTTCCCTCTATGTCTCTTGGCTCCTGGAATCTTTCTCAAGGGCAGGGGTACCCCAGCCTGTGCATCACCCTGTCCCTAGCACCTGGGACAGTGCCTGGCAAGCAAGGGTTCAGCAGACACCTGCATGAGGAACGTGGGCAGGACAAGAGAGGTGGAAGTGTTTCCCAGGACCAGGGAGGGGCCCACACCATTGCACTTGCCCAAGCTGCTGAAGGAAGGATCTAGAAAGAGCAGGGCAGGGCTGGCGAGGGTAGGGCCAAGTGAACACACCAGCAAGTGGGATTCCAGAGACCAGAGGTGGAAGGACAGGGAAGCCATAAAACCAAGTGTCCCAGCAGAGGAGACCAAGTAAAACAGCAAGACAAATCACAGGACATGTAAGCAGGGGAGGGAAAAGTGGGGATGCCGGGCAGAGGAGTTCTCACAGAGTTACAAAACCCCTGAGGGGCAGGGGACATGGGAAAGAGGGTAACGTGGGCTTCACTACCAAGCACTGGCCTGAGGGGGTGTGGCCAACTACCTGTAGTAACTAACACTCTGCAGTCACACCAGGCCTGGGGAGATGGCTCTGTCCACACAGTGGTTGGGCAGGACCTTTCATGTTACCCTGAACCGAGTTTTGCTATCGGATTTGGGGGAACACTGTGATCATTCTCCAGAGCATGAGCTCTGGCTGCTGAGAGGCAGCTGGTCCCTGGGGGAGGGGAAGAGGCCCAGGCTGGCCCCTTCTGTCCAGGCCACATGTGCAGGGTCACCGGCCAGGATAGGCACCCTACAAAGCGCCCAGTTCTCGGGAGGCAAGCCCTTCCCATTGGCCTTCTGGGTCTGCAGTTGGAGTTCGAGCCACGGTGGACAGGCCAATGGAAGATGCCATCTGCTCAAACACACAACCCCACTGGAGCTGCTTCCCGGAGTCCACAGGCTGTAGTGTGCTGCAGGACCCCCTGGGAGCCTTAAAATATGAATGTGTGGACCCTCCCAGCCCTGTGGATTCAGGATTGGTACATACGAGTAGGGCCTGAGCAATGCTATACTTAACATGTCCCCAGGCAACTCTGAAGGCACACCAGGGTTTAGTCATTCCACGAAGGCATGAGACTCTCCCAAATGCACCCAATGTGGCAGAGGAGGCCGGATATCCCTGCCTTGCCGGTGTGACCATGGAATTCTCAGGACGACCAGGAGGGGCCTTCAGGTGCCCAGATACCATGTGGGAGGCAGTGAGGAAACTTGAAGGAAGGGGGGAGTGATACTGGCATGATCATCTGAACGGCTTAACAGGCAACCCACTGGGTGGCCGAGGCAGGAGGTTCACTAGAGCCCAGGAGTTTGAGACCAGCCTGGGCAACATAATGAGACCTCATCTCTGCAAAAAAATAAATACTTTAGCCTGGTGCATACCTGCAGTCCCAGCTACTTGGGAGGCTGAGGCGGGAGGATTGCCTGAGCCCAGAAGGTTGAGGCTGCAGTGAGGCATGATTGTGCCACTGCACTCCAGCCTGGGTGACAGAGTGAGGAGACCCCCACTCAAATAATAGCATTTTAAAAAGATAAAAATACAAATATATATTTAAAAAGCAAAAACAAAAACAAAAAAACAGACAACCTGGCTCTCAAGCCAAAACTGGGGAAATTGATCCCAGGAAAATAGACCAGGTCTAGGTGACCGACTGTATGTAGAAGAGGCTGCCAGTATAGACAAGGTAGTGGTGGAGATTGGGGCAGGAGCAGATGGAGTGGGAGGGGGTGCACATAAGTCAGTGGGTGCAAGATCCCCTCTCTGCCCCCAACAGCTACAGAAGGGGTGACCCTTGGGTTCCCACCTAGGACCCAAGAGAAGGCTGAGGCCTGTGCAGACACTTGTGCCACGTGGCTGGGCATGCCATGTGAAAATGAAAATCGTCTCTGACATTCGGGTGATGCTCTGCTGTCTCAGGAATAGTTTCATCCGGAGCATTTCCAGGATTAAGGAAGAAGAGTGAAGGCCAGGGCTGATCTGGAAGGCTCCCAGTGTTCTCCAGAGATGGCGCGGGTGGCCCCAGGACCACAGACGAGGAGCCTCACCCCCAGCCGGGGTCTTTGTTGAGCGCCCCATGGCTCGTGTGCACAAGTGCGGGAGGATGGCATGGACATCATGTTCTGAAGACTCAGCCAGTCTAGTCCTTCATGAAGGATTCAAGCCTCCCGTCCCTGCTGGGTGTTCCACGTCCATCAGGCCATCGGGGTTTCAGCTATGCATAGTCTCTGTGCTCATTCGGGAACGTCACTGGTTTGAGGATGATGCGGCTGCCACCCCCTTGGGTGCGGTGGGGAAGCTAGACCCAGAACATGAATGCCAGGAAGACAGGCTGGAGGAGGCGGGCCCAGAGGAGGGAGGGGGCGGCAACGTGTTCCTGCCTGGACCGTGGGCTCATCCTCACACCTCCTGCTGCCAGAGTGGGGCTCGCATATCAGCCTCAGTTTATAGGTGTGAAAACTCACTTAGTTCCGAGATTAGAAAACAGGTGCCTCCTTCCCAGAACCCCATGTTCAGGATTCTAGGGACCATGGTGGGTTATTGGCCAGGTGGCCCAGGTTGGAGCCAGCGTGCTCCCTTCCCTCTCCTTCAAATGCCACAAAGTTTCTAGTTTCTAAATAGCAGACATCCTGCCTAACCCCTCCCCATTAGCAATTCATAGGTTTTATATTTGAAAGCAGTTTTAGGTTACAGAAGAGTTGCTCAGAAGGGATGGGGCGCTCTCAGACACCTGGTTCCCCTTCACACTCTTGTTTCCCTTCACCTACGTCCTGTACTGGCTACATTTGTTACAATCAACAAGCAGATATTGATATATTATTGCTGAGATCCACACTCTGCCTCAGGGTTTGCTCTTTGTGTTGCAGGATTTTATGGGTTTTGACAGATGTATCCAGCATTACAATAGGATACAGATTTGCTTCCCGCCTTAAGAGTGCCCTGCACTCTGTCTAGTCCACCCTCCCTTCCCGGCCCCTGGCAACCACTGATCCTTTCACAGTCTCCATAGTTTTGCTTTTTCCAGACTGTCCTATTGTTGGAATCACACAGTGTGCTGCCCTTCAGACTGGCCTCTTTCACTTAGAAATACGCATTCGAGTTTCTTCCACGTCCTCTCTGCTCAGTAGTTCATTTTTAATCGCTGAATGATATTCCACTGAGTGGAGCTCCCATGGGTTGTCTACCCACTCACCAGCTAAGGGGTGTCTAACTTGCTTCTGATGTCCCCTAGCTTTAAATGGTGGAGACTATGCTCTGGCTTCTCTTCAGCACAGATGCGTCTTTCGTCTCCTTCTACGTAGCAGAGACTGAGGCACTTCTTAGTGCCCTTCCCCCAAGTGGACTCTGACCAGTCAGTCTCTCCTCCCTCTGCAATTGTTCATCCCTCACTCCGCTTTGGAGTCTCTGCCTCTGGCCTCTCCTGGGGCACAGGGTTGCTCTGCCCGTGTTCTGACCCGGAGCTCGATGAGAGGCCAAGTGGTTGTGCTGCTCCTGACTCTGTGATAATTACCCTCATCCATTGGAGCCTGCTGGTGGCATGCCCCATGTCCCATGGGGTCCTGGCGAGTGCCCCTCACTGCCCAGTTTTGTAGGTGCAGCTCACAGGTGCCCCCACTCTCTCTTGCTTTAGGAGTTGGCAAGGATGAAGCACTCTGTGCTTGTAAATCGACTCCTTTCTGGGATCTCAAAGCTCTCAGGGTTTTCCTTTCATTTATAGCTGTGGCTGGGGGAGCCACGTTCTCAAAAAACAGTGCTGCTGTTACAGGGTGATGGGCTGCAGTGAGCGTGCCATGGGGTCCTCCACCCAGGGCCCAGTGGGTGGGCTTGACCTCAGTGGCAGACGAACATTGTGAAAGTGTGAGAGACAGCAGCCAGAAGAGGATCTGGCTATGGGCAGGCAGCTTAGCCTCACCTGGTCTGAGGCTTCTGAGAAACTCTGCCTCCAGAAAGTTTCCAATCTAAGATAGGCATGGTAGCTCATCCCTGTAATCCTAGCACTTTGGGAGGCCGAAGTGGGAGGATTGCTTGAGGCTAGGATGTTTTCAATCAAGTCTGACTCAAGGAAAGGGGCCACCTACCTTCTGCCCTCCTCCCAGCTGGAGACAGAGAGCTTCAGAGGAGTGTCTTGTCTCACTCCCAACTTTCCGGGTGGGGTCCACCACTTGGGAGGACACGAGACATGAGAGAGAAAGTGACTCTGCCTGTGGTGGATGGTAGGTACCACATCCTCTGCTGTTTATCCCATTGAGCGGGGATGTTGATTCCCCTCCTGAAGCCTGGACTGGCCTTAGCAGCTTGTGTGGTCACTCAGTCATCCTAACACTAGAGATCAATAGCCAGGTCCTCCAAGACGAGGTCATATGGGGCTTGCAGTGTGTGCTGGGCCTTTTGGGGCATTGTCGGAGACCCTGAGCTGCCATGTTCTGCCACTCTGAGGGCATCATACTGGTGCTTACATTGGCCACCTTCCAGCTGTCCTTGCCCAGGCAACAGGCTTATACGTGAAGCTCCCCAGGTCCTTCAGGCCACCACCCCATTTCTTGGTCTAGGGCCACCAAGCAACTTCTGTTTACATCACTTGAAATAAATGGACCATCCGGCTGAGTTCTGCTTGAATTTCTGACCCACAGAATTGCCAGATGCAATAAAAGGTGGTTGTTTTAAGCCATCAGGGTATGGGGTCATGTGTTGCCTAGCAACAGACAACTGACTATAACACCACCCTAGGTGAGGGGTTCTGAGTTGCCTCAGACCCCACCTGTCTCCAAGACCCTGACTGTCTCCAGAGCCTGCTCACCCACCCACTTGTGGCAAGACCCCATCTTGCCACACTTCTGCAGGGACTCACTTCTGCAGGGCCCTTTGTGCTGGGGGTCTCGCAGGCATCCTGGCAGCCGTTTGAGGTTGTGAGTGACAAAAGGTCCCTGTTCTTCCCTGTGCCCACAGGGGAAGCCCAAACACAGAGTTCAGACCCTAGAAACACCAGCCATGCCCATAATGAGCTTCAGACATGCAGCTGGCAGGAAGGAGCCTGTATTCGAGGGGTCCTGGCTCCACGGGCAAACCTTGCCTGTGTCTGCCCTTCCCATGTGGGATACATTCTGTTTAAGCTCTGGCTTGCAGGAGAGATGTAAGACAGGACTTGGGCATCTCAGCTCATGTGTTCTGCAGCCAGGGAGGGATGGGGTTGGGGAAGGGAGAAAGGAGAGGACAACTCTCCCCTAAAAAGTTAAGTGAAACATTGCATTTCAAGAGGGGAAAATACGGGGCACACATTCTTCCTTGGGAATCTGCCCTGTTGTCTTCTTAAAACCTGAGCTGGCTGGGTGTGGAGGCTCACAGCCGCAATCTGGAGGCCGAGGTGGGAGGAATGCTTGAGGTCAAGAGATTGAGGCTGCAGTGAGACAGGATCATGCCACTGTACTCCAGACTGGGCAGCACAGTGAGGCCCCAACTCAAGAACAAAGAAACAAACAAAAACGAAAGCCTGAGCTGCCTTGGAGGAGACTGGAGGGTATCTGGGAGCTCGGCCAGTCATGGTGAACTGCCTCAGGTCCTCAAGCCATAGGAACAGAGGACGTTGTCTACTACCGTTTCCAGGGGAGATGTAGCACCCTAAGGGGAAAATATGGTGGGGAAAGAGGGTCGTTGATTGGTTCTGAGAGAGTCCCTGCAGGAACCTGGCCAGGGATGATCTTCTGCAGTTCCAGGACTCCCTGGCTCCCCAGATGATGGGAGGCCAGACGTTGCAGCACTGGCCTGGAGCCACCATGCCCGGCAGCTGCATCGGAGGGGACAGATCTGCAGAACTTGCACATCCACTGCACACAGAGTGCCATGGAGCAGGAGGATGTGAGGGGAGGAGGAGTGGACTTTCTGAACTTGCCTGGTGGAGGCAGCTTGTTCAAGGAGCTGGCGATAGCGACTCCCTGCAAAAGCTCATCTTGCCAACAAGGCGCATGATGGGTGTGACAGCACTTGGATGTTGTCCCCCGAGTCTCATGTTGAAACATGGTCCCCAGGGCTGGAGGTGCAGCCTGGTGGGAGGTGTTTGGGCCATGGGGCGGATCCCTTCTGGATGGTTGGTGCTGCCCTCGCTGTCATGAACGAGTTCTCACTCTAGTAGTTCACGCGAGAAGTAGGTGTTTATTTCTTTTTATTATTATTATTGTTATTATCATTATCATTATTATTATTTGAGTCGGAGTTTCACTCTATTGCCCAGACTAGAGTGTAGTGGCACACTCACGATCACCGCAGCCTTGACCTCCCAGGCTCAGGCGATCCTTCCGCCTCAGCCTTCCAAATAGCTGGAACCACAGATGTGTGCCACCACGGCTGGCTAATTTTTTGATTTATTGTAGAGACGAGGTTTCATCAAGTTGCCCAGGCTGGTCTCGAACCCCCGGGCTCAGGCAATCCTCTCACCTCTGCCTCCCGAAGTGCTGGGGTTATAGGTGTGAGTCACCACATGCTGAGAGCTGGTTGTTTTCAAGAGCCTGGCGCCTCCTTCTCCCTCTTGCTTTTGCTCTTGCCATGTGACATGCCAGCTCCCTCTCCACCTTCTGCCATGATTGTCACTTCCTAAGGCCTCACTAGAAGCCGATGTTGACACCATGCCGAACTGTGAGCCAAATAAGTCTCTTTCCTTTGTGAATTACCCAGTCTCAGGTATTTCTTTATAACAATGCAAAATGGACTAATATAGGCGGTCTGCTAACAGTCATCCCAGACCACAGTGTCCAAGTCCAGGTAGGTGAATGTGGTGGCGTCAGGGCTGACTCTATGCTGAAGTGTCTCCAGCCAATTCACATCCCTGGTGTGTACCCAACACAGGGAGTCAGAAGGAGAGGCCTGGCTGGGTGGGGACACACAGGGACCAGTTCAGGATGGACAGTCAGGGGCCCTTATGCACGGCAGGGGCACGTTGGTATCCCACATCGCACTGTCCAGATCCACCTCTGATGTCAGCTACAGTCAGCTACCTCCCTCAGCACTGACTGTGTCTTCTGGCCTCAGGGGACCTTCCATCCCTGTGCAGGCTGAGCCCAGAGAGAGCATGGGGGTGGGGGTAGGGGGATAATTCCCTGGCATTCAGTGAGTGGGAGTGGATGGGAATTGACTCCCAGGCTCCTGTCCTTTGTCAAGCCAATCGCTCCAGTTGTCAGACTGCAGTGTAATCCAATGGCTGGAGGAAGTGGACCATCTAAAATGAACAGGGAAAGGACTTTTTCTGCGCGTGTTTATACAGTTCTGGGAGAAGCTCGGGAACCCCTGGTGTCCAGCTCATAACACACCTCTGCAGCTTCCCACTTCCCTTGGCTCCCTCCTTCCAGAATCAGCTTCATGCAAGCTTCTTTTTTTCTCTCTTTTTTCGTTCTCTTTCTTTCTTTTTTCTCTCTTTCTTTCTTTTCTTCTTTTTTCCCTTCTCCTTCCTTCCTTTCCTCCCTCCATTCCTCCTTCCCCCTTCCTCTTTCCTCCTTTCTCTCCCTCCCTCCCTCCCCTTTCCCTTCCTTCCTTCCTTCCTTTCTTTCTTTCTTTCTCCTTCTTTCCCTCCTTCCCTCCCTCCATTCCTCCTTCTCTCTCCCTCTTTTCTCTCTCTCTCTATTTCCTTCCCCCTCCTTCCTTCCTTCCCTGCCTCCCTCCCCCATCCTCTTTCTCTCTCTCTTTCCCTTCCATCCTTCCTTCCTTCCCTGCTCTCTTCCCTCCCTCCCTCCCTTTCTTTCTTTCTTCCTTTCATGGTAAGAACAGTCCATGGGAGATCTGCCCTCTTAACAAACTTTTCAGTGTCCACTCTGGTATTGCTTAGTGTAATCATGATCCTGTACAGCAGATCTCTAGAACTTTCTGATGTTGTATCACTGGAACAACGGCTCACATCCTCCCTGCCCTAAACCCCTGGCTACCACCCTTCTGCTTTAACCTCTGTGAACCTGCCTCCTCCAGGCACTCACGTACCTGGAGTCACGTGGTATTTGTCTTCTGTGACTACCTCCTCTCATTGGGTACAGTGTCCTGCAGGTGCATCCATGCTGGGTTGCACAGGACAGGTTTTCCTTATTTAAGGCTGAATAATACTCCACCATACCTTTAGCCCACTTTATCTTCATCCATTCATCTCTCAACAGACACTGAGGCAGGGTCCATGTAGTGGCTATAGTGGAAAGTGAGAGCATTCTCCAGACCAGATCATAGGTCAGACCTCCAGATGAGTCTTGACGTATTTAAGGAGACTGAGATCATACCAAGCATCTTTTCCAAGCGCAAGGCATGAAACTAGACCTTAACAGCAGAAGGAATACTGAGAAATTCACAGAGATGTAGAAATTAAATACCATACCCAGCAACCAATGGGTCAAAGAAGTTAGAAAATATCTTGAGACCACACACAAAACAAAACAAAAAAACACAACATACCAAAACATATAGCACACAGCAATGGTGTTGCTGAGCAGGAGGTTCATAGTGATACATGTCTATACAGAGAAAGCAGAAAGATCCCAAGTCAACAGCCCAATTTTAGGCCTCAAGAAACTGGAAAAGGAAACACAAAAAGTCACTAAAAGCAGAGCAGTTTGGGCAGAGGGCAGAGTGAAAGTTTTAACCCCATCTCTGTAAAATACAAATCCAGGTCTTGTTTCAGACTCTACAGCTGAAATGGAGCTTTTAACCCCCAGCATCATCAGAATCAAGAAAAGCTTCCATTCAAAGGGGGACAAGGGGCCACCCACCCAGCCAGTGTTTTTGCTATAATCAGAAGCCCACGTATTTTTTGAGTTGTGACTGCTTTTCTGAGGTCCAGGAGAAAGTCAGGACATAGGTCACCCATGTTGGGAAACTTGAAGGCAGCATAGCAATAGCCTGGGCATGTATCTGCATGGCCTTTTACATAATTGTGCATATGCAGTGACATAGATTTTCCTGTTGTGTTCAGAACATCATTGACTCTGGCATGCAAAATAAAGTAAAATTAATAGTTCAGTTCCAGTCAAGTGCATGCATGCACACTCTTCAAGCCCGTTGGGAGAGGAGCCAGTAACGATCCTTGGCAAAGGGCTGAGTGGTCCACCTCTCTCCGAACACAAGGGCAGGAGCAGGGGGAGCTGGGAGCAGACAGCCTGCAGGTTGGAGGAATAACTGGTGGCTTCCAAGGTGGGAGGGAGAGGGTTGAGGGCAGAGGTTGGACATGCTGGAAGGAGCAGTGACACGCCAAGGTTTTCATTTTATTTTATTTTATTTTATTTATTATTATTATTTTTTTGAGTTGGAGTCTCACTCTGTTGCCCAGACTGGAGTGCAGTGGCCGCTCCTGGCCACCGCAACCTCGACCTGCTGGGCTCCGGCGATCCTTCCGCCTCAGCCTTCCCAGTAGCCGGAATTACAGGCATGCGCTACCACGCCCGGCTGATTTTTTGATTTATTGTAGAGATGAGGTCTCGCTGCCCAGGCGGGTCTCGAACCCGCGGTCTCAGGCAATCCACTCACCTCAGCCTCCCAAAGGCACGGGATTACAGGCTGAGCCACCGAACCCAGCTTCCATTTTATTTTAAAATGATCCCTTCTCAATGCTGTCCCACACTCTCACTTTAGCTCCCACTTGTAAGTGAGAATGTGCGGTGTTTGGTTTTCTGGTCCCAAGTCAGCTCACTTAAGGTGATGCTCTCCAATTCCATTCAAGTTGTTGCAAAAGACATGATTTCATTCTTTTGATGGCTGAGGTGGGGGTGTTGGGTACACTTAGAGTCCAGACTTCTTTGCCACAATACAAGGCAACTCTGTAACCAAAACCAATTTGTACCCTCAAAGCTATTATAAAAAAGAGATCCCTTTGAAAAAACAAATAAATAGAAATAAAATAGAACATTTCCTCCCTACAATCAGATTGCTTTGCAATCTAACAGCTTGAGAGGTTGGTTTTCCAAAGGACAGCACTTGGAGAAATCTATCACTACTTTGGAATCAAACTTTTGTGCTTGTAAGGAAATCTTCGCAATCATCTGAAGGGTCGCAACACATACAGTCTTATTATTTGAGTTCTACATTGTGTCATCAGTATCTTCTTCTTCTTCTTCTTTTAACCAGAAAAGAGTGAGTCTCAACTTTTATACTAGCTTATGTCAAAAAACAAACAAACAAAAAAGAATAAACAAACAAAAACAGATGCTGGTGAGGATGCAAAGAAGAGGGAATCCTTTTACACTGCTGGTGGGAATGCAAACTAGTTCAACCTCTGTGGAAAACAGTGTGGTGATTTCTAAACGAACGAGAAATTGATCTTCCATATGACCCAGCAATCTTTCTACTGGGAATATACCCAGAGGAACTCAGATCATTCTACAAAAAGGATAACAACACATGCAAGTTTATTGCAGCACTATTCACAATAGCAAAAACATGGAAACAACCATGCTGCCCATTGAAACTGGACTGGGTTTTTTTAAAAAATGTAGTACATATGCATGATGGACTATTACACAGCCATAAAGGACAAACATATGGACTTCACCACAATGTGATGTAATTAGAGTCTATAATTTTCAGTGATGTATCACAGAAATGAACAGAGTACTACATGTTCTTACTCATAAGTTGACCCTTAACATTTACCATAATACTATATGAAGGGGATTGGCAGTAGCAGGATAATGCCAGGGTGGGGATGGGGACACAACATCAATAAGGGCACCTGATCTCAAACCAGGCAAAGTGGGGACAAAAGGGAGGTCCAAACTTTACCTGTATGATGTCCTAATCCTGAATTGTATCCCACATCTTTAAAATAAAATATAAAAAATAAATAAGTTTTTTTACAAAAATAATATGTATATTGGCTCAGGTAACCTAAAAGCCAAGACATATATGGCTTCAAGCATGGCTGGATTCAGGTGCTCAATAGAGTTCTCTCGACTTGTGGGCTTTGTCCTCTGTATGTGCACACAATAGCTTCATTCTGAAGAAGGCTTTCTTTTTCTAGCAGTACAAGGACCACAGGCAGCTCTGAGTCCATACCGTGCCTTCTTAGCAATCCCAGCAGCAAGGAAAGCTGAGCTTATTTAATCCTCTTGGTAAAATTCCTGAGAAAGAGCCTTTCACTGGACCATCCTGTAGCCCTGTAGCCCTCACTGAGCTAGATGCTGTGCCAGGATGACTGGATGCTCTGATTGGCCAGGTCTGGGCCACAGGGACCAGGAGGCTTTGGTGGACTCGGCCAACTTGAACCTCACCCATGAGAGAGAGAAATCTTCCAGTGAAAATAGGGGATCTGTCAACAGCAGGGACCGGGGCGATGGTAAGAAGGCAGAAACCACATGCATCTATAAAACCGGTAGTATTGACCCTTGGCTCTCTGCCCTGTGCCTGGGTTCTCCCTGAATGGTCCAGGGCACTGCTTAGTTTGCACCTATGATATCTGTGAGTGTAGGTGAGACTCTATCCTCAGGACGCACTTCCGGAAAAGGAGCTAGTGTTTATCTGCAATCTTCAATCCTAGGTGTCCATTTTCCTTTCTTTGAGGTGTAGTCTTAGAACAAAAATAACTTTTCTGCTCCATGCATGCAGAACCACTCTAATGACTCACATTATCTGCACTGAGAACTCTTCTTGGTGACTCCAGATGCCCCGGGGAGCACCGTGGGTGTGAGCTCACCCTGCTGCCCTGTGCTCCATGGGCCTCTGTCCCTGCCGCCATGGGCCCCTCTCCCAGTGGCCCTACCTCCCTCTGCTCACCTTGGACAGAGTGAAGCACTTCTGCTTGGGTCACTGAACAGGAATGCTCAAGGGCCAGTGCACACCCAGGCGACTCTTCTAAATCAATACGAAAATGATGGTGGTGACATTTCACCTTCACAGGGGGCAGCCCTGACTGAGTCGGGCTAGAGCAGTCAAATTGAAACTAAATGGAATTTCAGGGGTGACAGCAGTGGGGGCCGGGGGTGGGGAGGTTGCCTCTGTAGCATAAATTCATATGCATTATAAAAAATATCGCCTGAATCGAAGAGCCTTGGCACGATTCCAGGAGACAAGCAGCCGCCAGAGTCGTGTTTACCCGGCATGCTTCAGCAAACTTTCAATCTATTTACAGGTATGCATGACGAACTGCCTTGAATGGATGAGTTATTGGTTCTGCTATAAATGAAATTAATAATATGAGGTGGAGGAGGTGTAGTAATAACACCCAAAGAACCAGTGAGGCCTGGGGACCAGAGATCAGCTTTCAAGTGCAGGAGGCTTCTCACCAACCACGGTGCATGGCCAATTGAGCCAGACACAAGCGCCAGTTATCTAAGTAGGAAGAGAAGGTAACTGTCTCAAGCAGGTGATTAGAGAGTAGATAAATCCGGGAGGAAGGGGGAGGTGGTAAAACATCATCACACCCCTCAAGCACGGAGTTTTGTTTTGTTTTTTCCTTATTTTCTTTTCTTATTTTTTAAGGCATAATAAAGAATGGTATTTTTGAAGTCTCAAGATTCCCAGCCTTCTCACCAGGGTCAGCTGTCACAAAACAGGGAGGCCGCCCCTTATTTAGAGATAGGACAGTGGAGATGCCATGTCCCTGGGAAGATCTCCCAATGTATCCAAGGTGACAATGGGACAGCTTAGGTCTCACCTGAAAATAACCACAAAGCTACCTCTCAGGCTTCCACTAGGCAGTTCCAAAGGTGTTCTGATGCTGGTCAGTTGCAACCTGGAAGCATCATGAGGTTGCTGAAAACCTGATGCCCCAGGCAGTGCAACTATAGTAGGTATTTTCCATGACTGAATTAATGGTATATCATTGTTTGTACAACACTTGCAAGTGCACGGATTTTCCCATACACTTTGTAAACAATTATCCCACGACTAGGGTGGTGGGTGTTACCACCACAGAACAAAAGACTCTCAGAGAGATGGAATGAGCCTCTCGCAGTGAGCATCACACACAAGAGATCTGCAGAAAATTCTGCACAGGACATGAGTGGAAATTTCCAAATGTGATGGTTGTTTCCCTGAAATGTGTGTGTGCGCACACACACACACACACACACACACACACACACACACACACACACACAATTCTGTGTTCTCTACAGGCATTTTCCCCATTCATCAAAACACAAAACCTAAATAATTCACCCAAGACTCATGTCTAATAATGTAAAACTTCATCATGATTGACGGGGAAGAGTAATGTGCCTGATCCCTGGATTTCCCATCACTCTGGGCAAAGGCAGATGAGGAAGAACAGAAGTTGGAGGGTGAGGTCCTGCCCTGACATTGCTCCCTCCCTGGCTCTGCCCTCACATGGGAAAGCTTCATGTATATTTGTCAGAGGCCAGGGAGCTATATAATTACAGAAATGAAGCAGTGGTTTGAAAGTGATGTCAAGTTGCTGGCAGGGGAATGGTCTGACAGCAGGACGCGCTGTCAAGCAATTGAACTGTGAGGTGGTGCCTGGCAGGACCTCTGCTTTGGCAGTTCCTGGATGCTGGTCCCATCAGACCTTTCAATGGGTAGCATTATTTAGGAGAGGTGCACTTTTCACCAGCATTCAAAGGCCCTCAGGCAAGACAGAGTTGGGCTGTCCCTCTGGCTTCCTAAGTCTATGGGACACAGTGACCCATTCACCTGGTGACAATGTTGCAGAATCCCTGTGGAGCAAATTGACATAGTTTGGCCTGGATTGGCCTGGAGTTAGCCTATTTTGACTTGTGTCGAGCTTGCTTTAGCCTGGGTTGATCTATGATGACCTGCTTTCACCTATGTTGACCTGCTAGAGCTTGGGTTGGCCTGGGCTGATCTGAGTTGACCTGATGTAACTTGGGTTGGCCTGGGTTGACTTGTGTTGACTTTCTTTGGCTTAAGTTAAACTCTGTTCACCTGGTTTAACTTGGGTTGGCATGGGTGACCTATGTTGACCTGATTTAGCTTGTGTTGGCCTGGGTTGACCTATGTTGACTTGATTTAGCTTTGGTTGGCCTGAGTTGACCTATGCTGACCTGGGTTAGCTTGGGTTGGCCTGTGTTGAGCTGGTTTAACTTTGGTTGGCCTGGGTTGACCTCTGTTGATCTTTGGTTTAAGTTGAATTCTGTTGACCTGCTTTAACTTAGGTTGTCATGGGTTGACCTGTGTTGACCTGGCTTAGCTTGGATTGGTCTGGGCTATCTTGATTTAGCCTCGTTTTGCTGCTGGTCCCAGGCCCAACCTCCTTTTTGCCTTAGGCCCACACACCCTCCTCTGACACACCGGGAAAGCTTTTGGGGTAAGTGTGGGAGATATCAGGGGTCCCATAGGGCAACAGAGATGAATGAGAATAGAAGCATATCAATGAAGCCCCTCATGAGAATGAGATTAAGAACCAGGGCTGGGACCAAGGGGAGGCAAGGCAGGCATCTAGTGTGTAAATGGAAGGTGATCTTCATTCCTGGGGTCACTCTCAGGGTCATGCAGGTGAGGGTCAGCCCAAGAGGGTGCACCTAGCCTGCCTCAATCTCATCCTAGCCCTGCTAAGACCAATCCCAAAATATATCCAAAGTGAGAGCTTCTCACTGTAAGGGATGTGGTATCCACAGTTCCTGTCACACACATGCTGTGAATCATGACAGATATCACCCTCCGGTGGAGTGAGAAGAAGGCACCAGGAGCAGGAAAGTTCCCCTCAGGTTCCTCTCAGCCTCAGAGGGTCAACTTTCCATCTAGACTTGGTATATTCAGACTGGACAGGGCTGACCTTGCTCCAGCAGTGGCAACATTGGGGACCTCAATGAAAACACTGTCTACAGGGTAAAGGGATGGAGATACCATCAAATCCCTGCCTCTCCCTCTCCTTGCTGTGTGATCTTGAATGAGTGAGTTAACCTCTCTAAGTTCAGCTTCATATTTTGTAAAGAAATGATGATGACTCCTTTGCAGGCAGATGGTTAGAAATGGAGAATTTGATACATGTATGTTGGTAGCAATTTACTCCCAGGGAGCATTTGGCCATGTCTAGAAACTTTTTTGTTAGCTCAACTTGTGTTTGGAAGTGAAGGAATAGTTGCTGCTATCATTGAGTGGGTGGAGACCAGGGATGCTGCAGAAATTCTGACAGTACACATGACAGCACCTACCACAGAGACTTGTCCAGCCCCAAATACCAATGATACTGCATTTGGGAAAGTGAGACATAGTACTCATGTGAAGAAAACCATAAACCAGTGATTAAAATGAGGACAACCTCCTCACCTCCTGCCAACAGCTGAGGGTCATTGATGAATTCTGTCCCAACCAATTGGGAAGTGGCTGTTCCTTCATAACCATGGGAACCACTGAAGGTTAGGTTACATATTGGTCTGCTAGAGCTGCCATGACAAAATACCACAGAAAGGGTGGCTTTAACAACAAAAATTTATTTATCACAGTCCAAGATCAAGGTTCCAGCCAATCCAGATCCTGGTGAGGGGTCTCTTTCTGGTTTGTAGATGGCAGCCTTCTTGTGTTCTCACATGGCCTTTTCTCAGTGTGTGTACATGGAGAAAGCATAGATCTCTCTCATTCTCTTCTTTTAAGGCCATTGATCCTGTCATGGGGCCCCTACCCTCATGACCTCATCTAACCCTGATTTCTTCCCCAAGCCTCTATCTCTGAATGTCATCACACTGGGAGTTAGGGATCAGCACATAAGTTTCAGGGGGACACACTCAGCCCATAGCAGGTTTGTCAGTGTGGCCGGCATCACACACTCACTCTGGCACAATCCTGTGGGCCTGAATGCCAGCAGACATCTCCCAGCAGTAACTGAGGGTCTCTTGTCTCAGCATTCTGATCTTGCAGAATGGGCACAATAAGGGGACCCCACCCAAGGGCTATGCTGAACATTGGATGCAGACATCATCAGTGCTTGGCCCCTCCCTGGTTGAAAGTAAGTGCTTAAAAAATTATAGCAATGGCTACTTGTGACATTCGTGGTTTTACTAAGCAGAGTAAGTTGCTTGTGCGTGAAAGCATCATGACTTCTATGTTTTGAGATCCTTTTGCCACCCCTGCCTGAGACACCTGACACCAAGCTGGGCTCAGAGTGGACACACAACATGCACTTTGCACAGTGGATTCCTAGAATGGGGCCTGGGCGTGCTGGATTTCAGACTGACCTGTGGACTCGACCTTGGGCACACCTGCTCAGATGCAGGGGAGCCGCCACTGGTCAGCCTAGCCCTGGCATGGACACTTCTTCAACACACAGGGATTGGGGTGGGGCTAGGACAGGCAGAAGACAATGACAGAAATTTGATGCAGTTTTACCTGTTGGAGCAGATCGACATCATGGAATTTGCCAGTGCAGGAAAAGCCCTCAAAGGTATTTTAAAAATGAAAATGTTATTTACATTCGGTAAAATTCACCCTTTTAGTGTACAGTTCTGTGAGCTGTTGAATCTATCAGTAGGGTTTTATATTTGTTCTTTTCTGGCTGAGGGACATTTGGATTGTTTCCAGTTTTGGGGAATCCAAATAGGGCTGAGGGTCGTTATAAACACTTGTGCACAGTGCTTTGTGTAGACATATGTTTTCATTTCTTCCAGATAAATATCTAGGAATAAGATTGCTGGGTCACACGGTGCTGTACGTTTGGCATATTTACAGGAAACCATTTTCCATAGTGGCTGTGCTGCTTGGCATCCCCACCAGCAATGTGTGAGAGTTCTAGTAACTCCTCGTCCTTCTCAGCACGTGGAGTTGTCAGCTCATTGTTTTGTTTCTTTAAAAATTATTTTTCATGTCTTCCAGTAGGTGTGTAGTGCGATCTCATTGTGGCTTTAATTTGCATTTCCTGGTGACTCACCAGACTGGACATCTTTTCATGTGCTTGTTGTCATCTGTGACTTTTGGGGAAGTGTCTGTCCGAGTCTTCTGCTGTTCTCCAGGCATTTGACAGGGACAGGTACACTGTTTGCAATAGCTGCCTCTCTTTAATGAGCACCACTAGTTGTCCCTAGGACATACGGGACACCTAGGGATATGCCAGAGGAGAGGAGGGCCTTGCTTACAGGGACACACGCTGTGAAGACAGAAGACAGAACACCTGGCGGAGGCTGTCTGGATGGTTAGGACAGTCAACATTCCATGGCGGAATCAGGACAAGCTTGCTTGAGGAGATGACACTGAGAGGAGACATTCAAGCACCCCATACAGAGAGCATGTGGAACAGCAGGTGACTGGGTTGGGCTCAGAGAGAAGCAAGTTTAAGGCCAGCCCTTCCTGGCCTCTGCTGATTGGTCCCAGTGTAAACATGACCATGAGGGAGCTCTCCATTGGCCAGGAACAGCATTGACATATGACCAGGATGGATGCTCTCCATTGGCCAGGAGCCCCATGGACATGTGACCATGAAGGAGCTCTCCACTGGGCAGGAGCAGCATGGACACATGACCATGAGGGAGCTCTCCACTGGGCAGGAGCAGCATGGACACGTGACCAGGATGGATGCTCTCCATTGTCCAGGAGCCCCCTGGACATTTGACCGGAAAGGAGGCTCTCCACTGGCCAGACACTCCATGGACCTGTGACCAGGAGGGAGGCTCTCCGTTGGCCAGGAGCAGCCAATCACAGACTCCCTTCTAAGAGTCTGGACTCTAAGCCCGTTGGTGGTGCTGGATATGGAGGTTACTGTCTATCTTGTCCAGACTGGGTGGGGGTCAGGGGACAAGTTGAGAAGGAGGCAGATGCAAGGCAGCCAGAGAGAGCAAGAACCTGATGTTTATGAAAATGATCAAATGATCAAATGATCAAAATGATTTTTTGCCTTTACAAAAAAATAGCTTTATTATTAAGTTCAGAGGACACTTAGCTTTGTTACTTTTTCTTAAGTACATAATCAGAATTTCTCTGTAATAAAAACAAAGTATACATGTATGAATAACCTTTGTTTCACAAGTTCCCATGCTCAAATATTCTGTTGATCCACAGGAGTCCCCAATCCCTGGGCCATGGACTGGTACCAGTCCGTGGCCTATTAGGAACCCGACCACACAGCCGGAGGTGAGTGGCATGTGAGTGAGTGAAGCTTCATCTGTATTTACAGCCGCTCCCCATCGCTCCCGTGACTGCCTGAGCTCTGCCTTCTGTCAGATCAGTTATGCCATTAGATTCTCATGGGAGCATGAACCCTCCTGTGAACTGCAAATGTGTGGGATCGGGGTTGCATGTTCCTTACCAGAATCTAATGCCACTACTGATCTGCACAATAAATGTAATGCACTTGAATCGTCCTAAACCACTCCCAGCCCATCCGTGGAAAAATTGCCTTCCACGAATCCAGTCCCTGATGCCAAAAACGCTGGAGACCGCTGCAGTAGGCTGTTTTTTGATGTCTACAACAGCAAGTTCATAGGGTTCTGTTGAACGTGTCGATACACAGATCTGAATTTAATTCTATTTAATTCATAGTTTTCCACTGCCTGAGAATTCCAACAATAGCTCTGGGACACAGAGTGCTCTAGAAACAAATTGAAATGGTGACTTTAAAAAACCTGGTTTTTTTTTTTTTTTTTTTTGGTCACCCCAAGGCTCCCAAGATCTGTGCAGCGGGAGCGCCGCGGCCCTCGGACGCTAGGTGGCGCTGTCCACAGCTCCGAGGCCCTGTCCCGCTGGGCCTGAGGCGCGGCTGCACCTGCTGGGGCTAGGGTATGGCGGTCAGACTCGCAGGAGTAATGCTGCCCCCCCAGGCCGGGCCAACGAAGACAAGGGAGGGATGCACGCCCAGGGGGAATGAGACACCGCAAGGACCACTGGGCAACCGGTTCCAGGGAAGCCACCAGAAAGGAATTTACTTGCAAATAAAATAAAATGAACTAAAAAAGGTGATGGGCAAATAGTCTTCAGATTGTGCAGCACACATGGAAGGCCTTTGGCTTTCTCTTTGGGGTGTAAGAAGAACACAGAACAGTTCCCATTTCAAAAACTTGGACAGGTCCAGCATGGTGATTCATGTCTGTAGTCCCAGCACTTTGGGAGGCCAAGACAGGAAGATCACTTGAGCGTTTAAAAGGAGGCAACTGTTTTTATAGCGAGAAATGGAACATGACTTTGATTTATACCCTTGCATCATTACAAATTCTGTGTTTTGCATTTTCTGGGGCACAGCGCCTTCCTTTTTTACTTGATAACTTCCACACATTGCATGATGGGCCGAGTGCTTCTCCAGTTGACATCCTGTTAACCCTTAGGATAGTCCTGGAGAGCAGGCCTACTGAAGACCCCCACCTGCAGGGAAGCTCAGGGTGTGGTGAGCAAGTGTGGGCATCTGGACATGGGCAGGCTGCCTCTGGAGCAGAAGGAGCCTCCTGTTGCTGCTGTAGCAAACTGTCACAAATAACATACTTAATACCGCAGAGCCCTGGAGGTCAGAAGTCTAAAACTGGCCTCAGTGGGTTGAGACCAAGATGCCAGCAGGTTGTGTTCCTATCTGGGGGTTCTAGGGAGGACCCATTCTGGGTCTTTTCCAACTACTGGAGGTGCCTGCAATTCTTGGTTCGTGGCCCCTTTCTCCAGCTTCAGGATAATCACCCATCTTGGCCAGGTGCCATGGCTCATACGTGTAATCCCAGTGTTTTGGGAGACTGAGGCAAGAGGATCCCTTGAAGCTAGGAGTTGTGATCAGTCTGAGCAACAAAGCAAGAAGCACCTCTACAAAAAAAAAATTAGCTGGCGGTGGTGGTGTGCACCTGTAGTCACAGCTACACAGGAGGCTGAGACAGAAGGATCATTTGGGTCCAGGAGATGGAGGCTGCAATGAGCTATGATCATACCATTGCACTGCAGTCTGGGTGACAGAATGAGACCCCCCCTGTTTTTTTTAAAAAAATAAGCCCATCTTAAGACCTTTAACTTAAGCCGGGCTCGGTGGCTCAGCCTGTAATCGTGGGCTTTGGGAGGCTGAGGTGAGTGGATTGCCTGAGCCCACGGGTTCGAGACCCACCTGGGAAACTTGGCAAGACCTGATCTCTACTCTACAATAAATTAAAAAATCAGCCGGGCATGGTAGTGTATGCCTGTAATTCCGGCTACTTGGAAGGCTGAGATGGAAGGACCACTGGAGCCCAGCAGGTCGAGGCTGCGGTGGCCGGGACCAGCCACTGCACTCCAGTCTGGGCAACAGAGTGAGACTCCAACTCAAAAAGAAAAAAAAAAAAAGACCTTTAACTTAATCACTTCTGCAAAGTCCCTTTTGTCCTGTGAGGTATCATAT
This sequence comes from Cephalopachus bancanus, assembly GCA_027257055.1. Classification (NCBI taxonomy): domain Eukaryota; kingdom Metazoa; phylum Chordata; class Mammalia; order Primates; family Tarsiidae; genus Cephalopachus; species Cephalopachus bancanus. The sequence continues at coordinate 5,414,434 of JAPVLO010000007.1, forward strand.
TTGCAGGTTTTGGACACTAGAGCATGAAGTATTTTGCGGGGAGGCATTGTTCTGCTGGTCTCTGGAGCCTGCCCTGTGGCTGTCATGCTGTCTCAGCACAAGCCCATGACTGGCATCTCCAGTGGCATTTCTATACCCATCCTCTCTCATAATCTGCCCCTCCCATTGGTTTCTGAGTATTGTCCCATTTCTCACTATGAAAACATTTGTCTCCTTTTAAACACTCCCAGAATGCTGTGTACATTTCTCACTTTCTGGATAGACAGTCTCCTCACCCAACCAGTCACCCAGAGTCGTTTGCTATTCCTCCATTGTTCTGGCGGGCAGCAAGCTGTGAGGTGAATGGAGTTTCCCAGGGCTGGTTCTCAAAAGGACACCAAGGGAGCTCCGGCCTGCGCACATGTCTGACTCCGATGGGAGATTAATTGCGGCAGCGCTGATCAGCACAGCCTCCCACACAGGACTTGGACCATTCACTCCCTCTATGACAATTTCTGCTTGATCTGATTTAATTGGCTCTGAGTGTGTGTGAGATGGGCTTTTAAACTGGAATGGAGGCATGGACCTTAAGCATGTTCTGAAGGTCAACAGCAAACACCTGTGAGGATGGGTGAGAGGACAGGCGGTGACCGGAGAGTAGACCCGAGTCCTCTAAGACACGACACTGGCCTTTGGAGGCAGAAGAGAAAAGCAGGGACTTGTGAATGCAGATGGAGGCAGGAGAAGAGGGGGCGGGAAGGTGGGCGGGATGGAGCTCTGGAGTTCTGCGGTGGGCACCCAGCCAGCAATTGCCAAGAGGCAGCGTTTCCTCAATGGGAAGCACTTGTTAAAAATGCAGATGCCTGGGCCACTGTCCAGGGATCCTGGCGTGGGTGGGGGTGAGTCCAGAGGCTCTTGTGAATGGGAAGACTGGGTGACCTGCAGTCTCCCATCAGGACCGGGACGCACCCAATCTCTCCTCACTCTCCTCAATCCCACAGTGATGCCAGCTCCACACCACACACCTGGTGCCCATTCCTGCCAAGAGCACCTGCATTGGGGTGTGGGAAGAGGCCGGGAGGACAGGCCCACAGGTGACATGCCAGGAGGTGTCCCTCACTCACTCATGCACAGGGTCATGGAGCCTCTCTTCCTTGCACACATGCACACACAGACACAGACACACAGAGACATATGGACAGACACACAGACACATACACACAGATACACAAACACATAGAGACATGTGCGCAGACACACAGAGACACACAGACACACAAACACAGATACACACAGAGACACAATCACACAGAGAGACACACCTAGACACAGAGACACAGACACACAGAGACACATAGACACAGAGAGACACACACACACAGACACAGAGACACACAGGCACAGACACACAGAGATACATGCACAGATACACAGACACACAGAGACACACACAGACACATGGACACAGACACACAGACACCTATAGACATATACACTGAGATAGACAGATATGCACAGACAGGGACACACAGACACATGCAGGGACAGACATGCACAGACACACAGAGACACACAGACACATAGATACAGACACACAGACACATAGACACACACAGTCATGCATGGATACACAGGCAAACACATAGAGACACACAAACACAGAGACACATGGACACATGCAGACACATATAGACACAGACTCACACAGACACACACAGATACACACAGACACATAGATACATAGACACACACAGACAGAAACACACACGTACACAGATACAGACACACAGACACAGACACACAGACACATAGGCACACACAGACACATATAGACACATAGATACACCACAGACACAAAGATGCACATAGACTTGCACTGACACATAGACATGCACTGACACACACACACAAACACACAGACATACACAGAGACAGAGAGACACAGAAACACACAGACATACACGGTGAGATACACAGATATACACACACTGAGACATACAGATACAGACACATAGACCTATACGCAGTTAGAGATGAACACAGACACACACAGAGTAGCTGGGACTATAGGTGCCGTGATGCCCAGTTCATTTAAAAAATTTTTTAGAGAGATCTCAAACACCTAGCCTCAAGTGATTCTCCTGCCTCAACCTCCAAAAGTGCTGGGTGTGAGCCACTGTGGCTAACCTCCTGTTCTTTATTTCAAGGACTGGATGGGTCATGGGAGGTTTGAGGTGCTCTAGCACCTGGAGAGTGGTGTGTAGGTGCTTGCTGTTACCTTTGTCACGGTTACCAAAATCTCAGGCGAGGCCACTGGTCAGAGACACAGGTCCTGCGGGTCCCAGGTGTCTCCAAGCCTCAGTGGAGGCACTGATGTCTGTAGCAGCATCTTGAATCTGCACCTGACCCACATCTGAGGTCTCTCTCCTGGCAGCAGGTGGGACTGAGGCCTAGGTCAGGCTAGTGACCACAAGGGAACTTAGAGTGGCAGGTGGGGCCAGATACAGGGGAACAGTGTATACTGACTTTGGACTTGGTCACTTAAAATGAACTTGGTCGTGTTTTCTGGTCTCCAGCTTTATAAAAATGATTGGGTCATGGTACACAACCCTGCAGGACACTCCTCTTCAGAAAAGATGGGTGACAGATATCCAGTGTGTGGACATTCTGCATTCTGTGAATCTGTAGTGAGGCATATGGCACAGATTCCTGTACCATGGGATGTGCCTCAAAGTCACGCTCAATGAATGAACTAGACATGAACCACATGTCCACAATTCCATCTAGATGACACGTCTGGACACAAGGCCACCAGCCCATGATCCAGTCTAGATGACCCATCCAAGATCCCATCTAAGTGACATGTCTAGACACAAGGTCATCTGTCCACTAGTTCATCTAGATGACACATCCAGACACAAGGACACATGCTCACAATTCCAACTAGGTGATATATCCAGACACAAAGCCGCATGTCCACCATCTCATCTAAATGACATGTCCATGATCCCATCTATAAGATATATCCAGACACAAGAGCACCTTCCCAAAATTTCATCAAAATGACACATCCAGACACAAGGCCACATGCCCACGATCCCATCTAGATGACACGTCCAGACACAAGTCGACCTGCCCAAGATTCAATCAAGATGATATATCCAGACACAAGGCCACACGACTACAATCCTATCTAGATGACACATCTGGACATGAAGCCACATGCCCGCAATCTCATCTAGATGACGTGTCTGGATACAAGGCCACCTACCCATGATTCCATCTAGATGACATGTCCAGATGCAAAGCCACAGTTCCTGATCCCATATAAATGACACGTTCAGATAGGCAAGAAAACAGAGACAGCCAGCAGACGACTGTTGACAGTGGCTGAGGCAGGAGCAGTGAGGACTGATTGCATCTTGGGTTTAGAATTTCCTTTTGGTTGATGAAAAAGTTCTAGAACCAGATAGAGGAGCTGCTGCCCAATATCATGAGGTAATTAATGCCAATGGACTGTATCCTTTGTGACAAAAATGGTAAAAAGGGAAACACGTAATGAGCAGGGCAGCTTTGTGGTTATAAACATACTCTGGAAGAAACATACAGTGGTGTCCCTTCTTGGATTCAAAGAGTTTGGGCAATTTTTTTTTTAGCTTGCAGGCTTTTGACTGATAACATTTTTATCTATCGCATGCCTGTTGACATCCAGAGAAAGAAGCAGCAGAGAACATTTTGGGGGTCCAGCATCTATTTCTCCCTCCAGCCTTACTCAGGCTTCCTTTGTGGAATGCATCTTACCCACTTGTGTGGAGCTAGGGCAGGGGGCGCCTCTGACACCTGCCCCCCATTTCCCATTCTCCCCCCTTCCTGGTTCAGGAGCCCAAGGGTCAGGAGGCAGGTGCCTCCTTCCTCCATCCCGCCTCCACCCCAGGCAATGGAAGAGCCTGGCCCTGTTCTGGGCACCGTCACCCACTCTGTGGGGATTCTGACAGTGGACTGTCATTCACCCTTGCAGGGGGCCCTGTCTATGGGACTCTTCCTAGGACTTCAGGGCCTTCCATGGCTATGTTTGGTTCCCCAGCCTCCCTCCCCCAGCCAAGAATCTCCAGACCTTCTAGTAGCAGTATCCAGCCCTGCTGCATGTTAAAATTTCCTGGGGAGCTTTAAGAAAAAATACTGATTTTTCTCAAAGCCCCGTGCCCAGAAATGATTTTTTAACTGGGTCATCCTGTGCTCTGGGCACTGGCATTCTTAAACCGTTTCCCAGGTGATTCTAACGTATGTAGCCAGCCTTGAGACCACTGCTCCAAAGAAACTCCTTTTTTTTCTTAAAGTAACTGGAACCAGAGTCTCTTGAGTGTAAGCAAAGGACCCTGGTAGATTAGACTGGGGTCCCCAGGAGCTCTCACTGGGAACCTCCCTCGTCCCCTGTGGCGAGGAGTTCATGAAAACTCTGGTTGGTCGTGGCTTCTTTGTCTTTCCTCAGAAGTGATAAGTATTGACTGATTCAAGCCAATAACTCATAGAGAGCCATCTCCCATCCTGCATGTTGGCTCCAGACTGTCTTCCAAGATCTCTGGAAGTGTGTGCATTAGGTCTGCATGTTTATCCCATGCCCTCTGACCGGCTTAAAGTATGGCCGCAGGCTGAACAAACATCTCAGAACTGTGGCCCTCTTGTCCAGGGTCTTGCTTTGAGAGAGATCTTGCTTCAGCAGGACCTCCGATCCCCATGATCAATGAAATAACTTCACAGCAAGTGTGTGGACCAGACAACGGACTCTCCAAGTGAGGACAGTCTTCCCTGCCGTGTTCCATGGGAGTGGGGATGGCCTGTTTGGACAACCCCATCGTGGGCCGGGAATCGCAGGCTGTCATTTCCCCGGAAACCTCATCAGACAGCAGCCTAAATAACACTTGTCAAGTGTGCGCTTCTTAGGATGAGGATCAAAATGCTGAAACTGGCAAGTAAATCTATAAATCTCGTTCTCCTCGTTTAAAAACGTCATTCAATTTGGATTATGGTCTGGGTACTCTGATGTATCTGCAGATATTTGTGAGTGCTGATGTGAAGTTGAAAAATGTGTGTCTCTAGTGATCTTTATCATGCCAAAAATGACAGGGCTCAGAGGCTCCTTCTCCACCAGATTATGGGAGGGACATAAGGATGAGCTCTCCCAGCAAGGAAACCATGGGTAGCAGCACCTGGGAATTGGTCCTCACCAGGTCATCTGTCTATGCGAGGTTCGAGAACTCCACAAAGTTCAAGGGTGTCTTTAACTGGTGGCTGCAGTTAACACGTGCATTAATTCTGTATGTGCCATCCAAAAGCACTGAGCGGGCCACCGCGGGGCGTGTATTTCAGTCACGGCATGATGTATAATACTAACAGACAGCTACAGTCACCAAAGAACTAGATACAAGACGACCAGACCAAAGGTCCTTTGAAGAAATGACAGGATGATGGATGAGTGAGCATGACTTTTCACGGAAGGATTGTATTTCTAGATCCCGGAGGTTGGGACAAGCCTGTTTGCAGAGCTAACCATTTCAAACCCCGTGGCCACCGGAGTGTCAGGGAAACAGCATAAGTTCACAAGCGTTTCTTCTTCAATTCTCTGCTTCCACTGTCTAACACAAGAGCCACCAGCCACGTGTGGGAATTTACATTTAAATTAAGTGAAATTAACTTCAGTTAAGTATGCAAGTCCTCAGTCCCACGAGCCACATTTCAAGTGGGACTGTCATGTACTGATGGTGGCCACCACGTTGGTCAGGGCTGATATAAGGCGTGTCCAGCATTGTAGAAAGTTCTGCTGGACTGTCAGAGCTACCCTCAAAGTTATGACCTTTTATTATTATTATTATTATTGTTGTTGTTGTTGTTTTTGAGTTGGAGTCTTACTCTGTTGCCCAGGCTGGAGTGCAGTGACATGATCACAGCTCACTGCAGCCTTACTCTCTTAGGCTCAGACGATCCTCCCACCTCAGTTTCCCAAGTATCCAAGACTATAGGCACACATTACCATGCCCAACTAATTTTTTGATTTTTTTTTTTTTTGGTGTAGAGATGAGGTCTTACTATGTTTCTCAGGGTGGTCTCGAACTCCTAGGCTCAGGCAATCCTCCTGCCTTGATCTCCCAAAGTGCTGGAATTACAGGTGTGAGCCACCACACCCAACCCAAATCATGCCCATTTATCCTCCACTCAGAAGATAAAATGAGCAATTGCCAATGCAGGGGAGGTTTTGCATAGGTGACTACTACTACTGCCTTTTTATTCTGGTGCACATCCATGTGTAGACATGCAAAAGACCTGGCCAAAGACCCAGTAAACTGATATCCACACATTGGGCCATTAGTGGATTGTATTTCTGTTCTTGTGTTGAGGTTGGTTTAATAACTGAGTGTCCCTCTCAGCATGCCATCACTATTAACCCTATACACCCGTGAGCCTGGCAAAGTGGTGAAGGGAGTTATGCTCATTCATCTGCTTCTGTTCCAGAGACTGATCTTGGATGTAAATTCAAGATCCCTTCTGATAAGTCCCCTGACCAGGGACAAAGAAAGAAAAAAACCTAGGTGAAAGCAAATGTCCCCAAACAGAAATCTGATCTCTCCATCTCCTCCAGCTGATGGAAGCTCATTGAAAGTCCTATATGATGACCACTTACCTACCTAATCCTGAATTATACCCCACATATAAAATAAAATAAAATAAAACAAATAAAAAGAAAATCAGTGGGACCCAGACCTCAGCCTCTAGAGACTAAACTAAGCTGGGTTCAAATCCTCTTGTGGATTCTTACTGGATGGGGTTCTAAACTTGCATCAAATCATCAAAGCATCCATTTTCTCAGTTCTAAAATCTAGTAGACAATTGCTCAAAAGAAAGGCTGGCATTATTCTAAGTGAATTCATGCAGAAACAGAAAATCAAATATCGCACATTCTTACTTCTAAGTGGGAACTAAACTCTGGGCACATAGTCATAAAGATGAGAGCAACAAATGCCGGGGACCCCTAAAGAGGAGGAAGGCAGAGAGTTGAAAAACTACCCTTGGGGTGCCATGGGGCAACAGGTTCAGTAAAAGCCCAAACCTGACCTTGACACAACGTACTCATGTGACAAACCTGCCCATGACCCTTTGAAGTCAAAACAAAGACATTTGAAAAGAAAGCCTGGGTTAGCAGAGGGCTTCTTTTCTGAGAGAGGGGCTTAGGGAAAGTCTCGACACCCAGGTTTTCCACCCTGCCATTCCACGGGTGAGGCTGCGGTGGCCTTGAACGTGCCACTGCACTCCAGCCTGGGCAACAGAGTGAGACTCTGACTAAAAAAAAAAAATCCCTACCCTAAAAGGCAAGCCACACATCTCAAGGTCCCCGCCGCAGTGTAACATGTGAGCGGTAGAATTGGCAAGACTTCATTTTCCCACTAGTTCCTTCTACTGGGGCGAAAGGGTGTCAAGTCAACCCACAGAGCCATGGCCACTAGCTGCTGCCTGTTTTCCCCAGCAACATATCGGGGCAATGCCTATTCCGGAATTCAGGTAGGTACAAAAAGCAAGACCCTCTGTGGGTGGTTGCGGGTTTTTTGCACTTTACCTGGGCATTTCTGGGTTTAACGACCAGGGAGTACCATGAGTTCTCTGTCTCCTGAGGTGTCTCTTGGATCTACTCATGTTTTCTTCCCTGCCCCTTTGGCAACACAATATACTTGATACCTTGTTTATGAATTAATTCCTTAGCACGGAATCTTTTGTAACAATTACATCATGGCCGATGACAAATGGCATTTGTCTAATGATACTAGTTTTCCAGTATGATAGTTAAGGAGATTATTTAATGAGGCTGAAGTCAATGTTACTTAACATTGCATTACTTAACATAACATTACGGCATTATTTAATAAAACACATTTTAAAATGATGCTGGGGAATTAGGTGCATAGCTCTCATTATTGTTAATGGTTGCTGCATACCTAATTCCCTGCTTTGCGCTCAAATCCCTGCTCCAGTTCCTCCTCCTATGGAAATGAGCTTCCCCACATCTGCATGGAGCAGACCGGCCGCAGGTATAAATCACCGCGGTGATACTTCTTTGTGTCTGCAGAAATTAGCCCTGACCCCAATAGAGGTAGCGCCTGCATATAGATTCGGTTTGACAATTAGTGGCATGTAAGGGTCATTACCAAGGAAATGAGGTAAACATTTAATTAGTTTTTATTGACTTTCACACTCAGAATGTAAATCTTGGGACTAGGGAGGACTCATTGCCCGCCGGGGTCTCAGCACTGGGATGCTGCTTTTAAACGAGATTTATTCCTCCGGAGGCAGTCAGTGAATGGGCGGGCCCGGGGGCGGAGCCGGGAGATGGCAGGGGCTCTCTCTGATGGACCAGGGGGCCTGTTCTCTGCTTTCTGGTGGGAAGTACTGGCGTCACCTGCAGCACTGGCTTGTTGGGACGTGGACATTTGGTGGTAGTAATGGGACCGGACAACCATTCTGATGTTCTCTCAATCTGAGCAAACAACATGGTGTGGCAGGTTGACAGATTGACCGTGAACATCAGCTCTACGAGGACAGAGGGCAGGCTGGCTTCTGGGTCCCCTGTGCTTGGCACAGTGTCTGGAATGTAGCAAGTGCTCCATAAATATTTGTCAAATTTCTGCCCAAGGCAGATTTTAAAAGATTGACATTTAGATGTGGAAGTAGATGTTCAGGACATCTACTTTTGATGACCAGTGGTTGAGACCTATCTAAATGTGGATTGAATGAAAAAGAAAAGGCATCTGCTCCTATGTAATTGAGATGTTCCGGCCCATTGGACTTCAGGCAAGGCTGAATCCAGGTACTCAAATTACTTTGTCAGGATTTACTTCCTCTTTCTATTGCTTTGCTTTCTTCCGATGACTTAATTCTCAGGCATGTCTTCCTCTCATGACTCCCTCCTCTCCCAGTACTCTAGGCTTGCCAGATTGGAAATCCAAGAGAAGAGGCCTCTTTCCCTGTAGGTTCCGGCCCAAGTTCCATGACTGTGTCTCATGGGTCAGTCTTAGGTATGTGCAATGAGCTAATAATAGCTGTGGCCGGGCAATGGGATATGCAGCCCTTCCCAGCCTGGAAATTACCAAGGTCAGCTCCCCTTGAACACATGGACTCAGGGTGGGACAAGGAGCTCCCCAAAGGAAAAATGGTACCTGGAAGATGAACAACGGGGAACAAGTGTGTCCCCTTCTTCTGTGGGGAGGTCACTAGTGCCACTAGTGAAGCTGTAAAGGTGATAAGCCAGAAGCCAGAAGGCCTGAGCTCAGCCTAGGTCTTGCCACTTCTTAGACTTGTGATTTTTGTTAAATGTCTCCATTTTGGGGGAGCCAATGACACTTGGTTGGTACATCTTACAGGGCTTTTGTGAGGAATATGCCGGACAGCAGGATGGCATTTGTCACTGCAGAGAGCAGCTTGGGCAGAATGCGCTAGGCTCGTGAGTTGTATTATACATGCAGAAAACCTGATTCTATCTGAATTTCAGGTAAACTACAAGTGATGATTATTTTTTGAAGTGGAAATATGTTCCATGCAAGATTGGGGACAAACTTATGCTAGCAAATTGTTGTTTACTGCATGGGACATACACGTACCAAGAAATCATTTGCTTATCTGACATTCAAGTTTGACTGGATGTAATTTTGGTTTTTTTTTTTTGTCGAATCTGGTGGCCTTCCTATGATTGTGACATAAGACAACACATTCCACCCTACTATACAGTGTGCTTTTGTTTTCTTTCTTCTCCAAGTGCTGGGGAGGGCAGTGATCTTGGCTCTGGAAGCCTGGCTGTGATGCTGGTCAGACTCGTGTGGGGAACCTGCACAGCAGTCCCGAGTAGAGAGAGTGGTTTCCACAGAGGACAGGCCCAAGGATGAGGCATTTCCAAAGGGAAAGGTCAAGAGGTTGTGAATTAAACAATCCCATTGTGAAGGGAAAGCAGGGAGGGAGACAGGCACATCCAAATCCCAGTCCCCAAGTTCAGGAGGCATTTTTGTGTAACATCAAGAAAAGCATCTTAGACTAAATAAAGGAAGCATGATTTCATGCCATTGGAATTAGGCCTTTGGGAGCAATGAGTTAAAGGTCCCAATACATGTGAATGTCAAAGAATGTCAATTCACTTGTGGGTTTATGCACATGTGTGGGGGCTTTGTGTGTACCCTGGTGTGGCTGACCCTGAGGATGTGAAGTGACTGGCCATGCAGGGAGACCGCTGGTTCCAGGCAAGTCAGGAGCCAACGTGGCAGGTCATCCAGGGAGACCAGGGTTTCCAGGCAAGTCAGGAAAATGCCCAACCAGAGCTTTGAACAAATTGCCCATGCTGCCTGAGATGGTCAGGGATGGCTTTGCTGAGCTGACTGGGACTATATGTGTATTTGTGTATAAATCCACACCTGCATCCGCACCTGCACCTACATGTGCATATACAGCAACACCTGCACCTACACCTTCATCAGCATATACGTCTACATCTGCATCTTCACCTGTACCTGCACCTACATTTGCACATACATCTACACCTCCACCTATACCTAGAATTGCATATATATCTACACCTGCATCTACACCTACCTCTGCATATACATCTATGCCTACATCTACACCAGCATCTGCACTTACACCTGTACCCATGCTTATGCCTGTGTCTACACCTGCATCTGTACTTACATCTACACCTGCACTTACACCTACATCTGCATAAACATCTACACCTGTACCTGCATCTACACAAGCATCTACCCTCTTACACCTGTATCTATACCTATACCTGTGTCTACACCTGCACCTACATCTTCATGTGCACCTGTACCCATATCTACACCGGTATTTACATTGGTATCTACATCTACACATGCACCAGCCCCCACACCTGCATCTGTACCATCCATGTGTAGACAGGAGAAACCAACACATCTGCATCCCAAAGGTACGACGTTCCCCCATGAATTCATCATGAATCCAGTGACAGTATCCAGACCCAGATGTGGGACATTCCTGTCGGGTTGACATTTGCCCTGGATGCTGAAGCCAGCCCCTGAGTGAGAATGGAAAGGGCATGCTTGGTGGAGAGAGGGTGAATCTTGAGGTGGTTATGTGGCTGGACGATGGCCATGCGGTTGATTCCAACAGTCGGTGGCTGAATCCCAAGGGGATGTGCCCATGGCTACACTGTGCTCTGTCTGTGGGGTCTGGGGTGGCTGCTGATAGGAGGACTACCCTTTCCCACCCCAGAGACGTGCCTTCAGCAAGATGGAGGTTGGTATCTGCTCAGAAGGAGAAGCCTGGACAGAGGCTCAGGGACATGGCAGAGAACAGCAGTTCCCGGGTTTCTTCTGGGGTTCGGGGTCCTCTTCCTCATCTCCCAGCCACGGCTTCATCTTCAGATCAGCTTGCTATCCAGGTGACTGTAGGAGTCACAGCTGGGGCTGGAAGAAGGAGGAGTGTCAGAAACAGATGTCTGGCGGAGTCTCTCAGCCTTCCTCAACGTCCCATGTAGTGCTTTTGGTTGTAACTGATTAGAGGGAACATAGGTGCCCAGGTGACAATGTGTGCCCATGAATGCTGGGGTTTTCCCAGGGAGGTAGGGGGAACAACTGGGGGACTCGTGCCTACGCGCTGTCTCATGCACCTTGGAGGAGGTGATTCCAACCTAAGTGAGGTGGTTGGTGAGAAGGGCAAGACAAGGGACAGTCATCCGAGTGGGAGCTGGCGTTTCCAGAGTAGTTGTCAGGTTGGAGAGAATGGGTATGCACAAGACATTCTGAGATAAATTCGGCAGAGATATGGGGTGGCAGAGATAGAAGGTGATGTGGTTAAGTCTGGGAGCCCGGAGGGTGGGGAGGCCTTTGACCGGAAGTGTAGTAACTGAAGCGGAAATGTCTGCAGGGCTCCAAGGGGACTGCACTGGGGAAAGGCCACGGCAAGGACCACAATCTAAGAGGCCAGAAAATCCCATAAAATAAGTACAGAGGCAGGAGTTGAGTGGAGGAGCTCAGCTGTGAATGCCGCGGGAGGGGAGGGCTTCCCAGACAGAGGCATGAGAAACCATCCCCCACTCAGAGGAGCTGGGGCTTCTCTGGACCCCAAGGGTGTGAGTGTTGGGATAGGGGTGAGGGCTAGGGCAAGACGAGACAGGAGCATCCTGTTATGTCCAAAATAAAAGTGTCGACAGTTGTAGACAGGTCACAAGGACACCAGAGCTAGCTGATGGGGCCCCCTCTGTCCAGGGCTTAGGGCACTGTTAACATCAAAGTAAAAAAAAGACAAGAATCAATTGAGGAAAAAGGAGAAAAGAATTCAGGATTCCATACTCAGAGAAACAAATAAAGATTTTGGTTACACAAGAACTTTTTTTTTTTAAGTCGAAGTCTCCCTCTGTCACCGAGGCTGGTGTGCAGTGGCATGCTCATGGCCACTGCAGTATCGACCTACTGGGTTCAGGTGATCCTTCCGTTTCAGCCTTCCAAGTAGCTGGAACTATGGGCGTGTGGCACCATGCCCAACTAATTTCTCTGATTTATGTAGAGATGGGGACTTGCCAAGTTGCCCAGCCTGGTCTCGAACCCGTGGGTTCAGGCAATCCTTTCACCTTGGCTTCCCAAAGTGCTGGGATTATAAGCATGAGCCACCATGCCCAGCTGAGAGAAACTTTCTTTACAGAAAAAGACCAACTCCTGAATGCGGAGGAAGAAAAGAAATAGTAAAGCTTAACTTTACAGACACCATAATAATGACCGATTCAGGCAAAAAAAGCATCAATGAACAGCAAAATCATTGGATGAAAGATTGTGGTTGAAGAGGATAGCCCTGCTGTCTCAGAGCACGTCACCGTAAATTATTTATAATTACTAAGGGCAAAAGAAAACTTAATAAAGAACAAACCCGGCAGACTCCACCTTAACCAAATGATCAAACATAACATGCCGAGTGATGGGACAAAGTAACTTCATGAGTCCCTGTTGGGAGGCACTTGGAAGGGGACATTTCCTATGTGGTGTTCGAACCTATGATGATTATCCTGAATCAAATCAAGAGGAAATGAAATACATTTGAGGGATATGCTACAAAATAATTGCCCTAGTCTTATCAAAAGATCAATGCCATGAAAGATGAAATAAGAATAAAAATAAAGTTAGGGAAATGGTTCCAGATTAACGGGGGCTAGGGGGATCTTGTAAAGTGTGATCCTTAATTCTGCCTTAAGTTTGTCCTGGAATAAGAAATAAAACTGCTGTCAAAGGTGTTATTGGGACAATTTGAGAATTTTGATTATGGATAGTATTTTAGATCATAAAATTACACCATTGTTGCATTTCCTATGTATAACAATATTGTAGTTGTGATGGAGAATGTCTGTCTTTAGGACATACATGTTGATATCTTTGGTAACGAAGTGTCCTGATGGCTACACAATTCAAATGGTTCAGTTAAACAGTAGATAGATGCTATCACTATATGGAGAATATGTGTGTGTGTGTGTGTGTGTGTGTGTGTGTGTGTGTGTGTGTTTGTGTGTGTGTGTCTGCACATTGTACTTGCAACTAATGTGTAGATCTGAAATTTATCAAGACAACAAGTTTGGGAAAAGGGGGCAGACATATACACTGTCACATACTGCAGGTATATTTGTGAATCTATCTATGAATCCACACATGTACAACACATGAGTATATAGTCATTGTGGTATTTTGATCCAATCCTATGGAAATGAGAGCACACACTCATAAGTTTCATGCTTATGGTTCTTTTTGCTTCAAAAACAAACAAAACAGTTTAGAAACAAACTGACTATCCATCTATCAATGGTTTAAAAAGTGGGATGTTTGTAATGTGAGATTTTATGCAGCTATTATAAAGAATGCCTTCTGGCAGAATGATGGGCTAGATATGACAAACCTTCCCCCTGAAAACAACTGAAAATGTTAGGTTAAACACACACACACACACACACACACACACACACACACACACACACACAATTTAAAATGTATGGTGTGCTGGCAAGTACATGAGTTCTCCTGGAGGCCAGCAACTGATTATTCCTGAGAACCCAGGGAGGTGACAAGCGCAGGGAGCCAGCTCTGCCTTGAGGGCATTTGATAAGCCAGGATATTTGAGCTTCAGTCTTAGAGCCTTGGGGCTTCAGGGAGAGAAGGAAGGTTCAGGATGTGCCCAAAGTGGTGAGTCTAACAGGAGTTCTTCCCAAGTAAAGCCAGGCCCCAAAGGGCTACAGCTTCAGCCTAAGGTGAAGTGGAAATAAATCCACCCCTCAGGGAAGTGTATGGGCAACTTAGTCTCATGGGCAACCTTCAGGAAGATTGGAGAGGGGAAACCTATCCTTCAGGTTTATGACCTGAGAATTGAGCTTTATAGGCTGAATTTACTTTACCACCCAGTCTGTAAAGCCTCAGACTGAGATTTGATCTAAAGGAGTTCTGGTTGGAAATGTCCTGAGAAACCTGCAGAAGCAGAAGGAAATAATTCCATCTTCAATGCAGATGGTAAGGAATTCCCATAGATGACGTTCCAAAGAAATACAAGCTCATTCAAAAATTATAAACTCACAGGGAAACTAGGTACCATGAACAAGGACTAGCAAAACAACAGATGGTGTAGTAACTATGGAAAGTGATCAATATTAGCAATATCAGGTACAAAATATAAAATAGGTATGTTTAAATTGCTCAAATAAATAAACAAAAGGATTGAAAACATGAGAACAGTGCAAGAGAATAATATAAAATGATTAGGTAAATTGCAAAAAGAACCACTTACAAGTGTAAAAACAACCCAAACATATAAGAATTAGAAGTAAAACTCAACAGATGTGTTTAACCACAAATTATATACAGAATTAGTTTACTGAGATACATACCCAAAGACATCCAAATGCAACCTAGAAAGACAAATTTTTAAAAAATGTGTGAGAGGAACACTGACATGCTTCATGAACTGAACATGAGCTGAACAAATACCACTGTTTAGAGTTCCAAAATAGGAAGAAAAAAGTAATAAGACAGGGACAATACATGGAGATACAATGGGTAGAATTTTCCAGAACTGATGGAAGATACCAGTTCACAGATTCAGGAAGTACAGTTAATTGTAAGTGAGATAAACAAACATACATTTAGGCACATTTTGGTGAAACTGCAGAAAACTAAAGACAAGAGAAGATCTTCAAGAAACTAGAAAGAAAGGACAGATTGCTTACAATTTCAGACAATCGTATAGGCAATTAATCAGTTGTCAGTAGTAGCTGTGTGTGTTCTTCTCTACAATTTCCTGTAGTCTTTGGAGATTGTGAATGTGCCTTTTGCATTAAGTTATTTAATCCACATTGAATGGTTCTTGCCTATGATATGAGCTCAAGGTATATATATATAACCCAGAATGTTCTTGCAAATAATGAAAGCCTACTGTTCTCCAAATAGCATCCAGAATGTTCTTGCCAAAATGAAGATCTGACTAGGACACCCTCAGGTGAGTGTTCATTATAGGTGACAACTTGACTGGGCCACAGAGCGTCCAATTATTTGGTCAAACATTGTTTTGTGAGTTTCTGTAAGGGCATTTTTGGATCAGATTAATATTTTCACTGGAATATATATATACATATTCCCCTGCAGGGAAACCCAATTTTCTAGCACAAACCATTCTCTGCACCCTCTGCCCCACCATGCCAGCTCGGTCACAGATGAGATTTCCATGCATGTCTAGGTGTGGTTCTGAGCTCTCTTTTTTTCCATTGACCCACTGCCTTGTTCTTGTTCTTAATTGCCATACTCTGCTATTTGATAGGAAAGTCTGCTTACTTTGTTCTCCCTCTGTAGCATATTGGCTTTTCTTGTCTCTGCACATCATTTTAAATGTTAGAATCCATGATCTTGTCAACTTATATGTACATGAACATGCATAAAATATTAGGGGGTTGATTGAAATTGCTGAGATTGCACTGAATGTACTCATCACTTTGGAGAGAATTGACATTTTTCAAAATATTGAATCTTCAGGTCTATTAACATAATATGCTTTTTCACGTATTTGGGTCTTTTAATCCATCAATAAAATTTTATGACTATTCCACAAAAGTGTTGCAGAGCTCTTGTTAGATTTATTCCTCAGTACTTAGCATCTTGGTGCCTTTGTAATTAATATTTTAAATTTTCATTTTTGTCTGCTGCTGTATATTGAAGAAAATAAACTCTGTAGAGGTATATATTTTTAGGTATCTTAATAAACTTTCTTATTAATTTTAATTACTAATCTGAGAATTTGCTAAAAATTATTAACAGTTTGCTTTCAAATGTTGCTTATATATTTTTATTTCTGCCTCTGTTAATTTCTTTTGTCATTACTAATTTCTATTTTATTAATTTCATTAATTTCTACTCTACATGTATTATTTCTTCCTTCTACTGAAGTTTGATCGTATTTTTCTTTTTGAGTTGGAGTCTCACTCGGTCGCCCAGACTGGAGTGCAATGGCCGCTTCCGGCCACCGCGCCTCGACCTGCTGGGCTCCGGCGATCCTTCCGCCTCAGCCTTCCAAGTAGCCGGAATTACAGACATGCGCTACCACGCCCGGCTGATTTTTTTTATTTATTGTAGAGATGAGGTCTCGCTGCCCAGGCGGGTCTCGAACCCGCGGGCTCAGGCAATCCACTCACCTCAGCCTCCCAAAGGCGTGGGATTACAGGCTGAGCCACCGAGCCCGGCTTGATCGTATTTTTAATCTTTTGATAATATAGAGATGTAGCTCATTGGTTTTCAAGCTTCCTTTTCCTCTAATGTAAGCATTTAAGGCTGTGAAATTTCCTCTAAATGTTGCTGTAGCTGCATTCCACATGTTTTGGCATGCAGGGATCTTGTTTATTGTATAGTTCTAAATATTTTCTAACTTTCATCAAGATTTAATTTTTGACCCATATGTGAATTATAAGTATGCTTTCAAAATATACAAATATATGAAGACTTTTGTTATCTTTTAAAAATTATTGATTTCTATTTTAATTGTATTGAAGTTGTATAATCTGATCTGTACAATAACTGTCCTTTAAACTGTGTTGAGAATTCCTTATTACTGTGTATCAATTATTATGAATGTTATATGTTACCTTGAAAAGAATATGTGTGTTATGATTACTGAAGGCTATGTGGGCCCATGGGGGCATGCCGTGATCTGAATGATACGCTTTTCTCTATGAACAGTGATGTGAAAAGTGTTGAGAAGCACTTTTATAAACAAACCAAAAGAACAGCCTCAATGTGGGAGGAGGTATTTGCAACTCACATAACGGAAAGGCTAAGTTTCTAATATATATAAATTACTCTTGTAACACATTTTTAAATAAAATAAATATAATTGAATAAAAAGTGGGCACCACAACTTGAAAAGACATTGCAAAAGAGGAATTCTGAACAGTCCATAAATGCATGGAGATTACTGTGCAATACAAATTAAAACAAAATGAAACACCTTTTAAATTCCATCAGACTAGAGAGAGTCTAACAACACCACGAAGCACTGGTTACTTCAAGTGCTGATGTGGGTGCGGAACAGCTGACATGTTGTTGAGGGCAGGGCAAACACACACCAACACTTAGAAAAGTAGGTGGTATTATTTAATACCTTTGGGATACACATGCCCCTGGCCCAGTGACCCTGCTCCTCAGTATTTAAGAAAAGTTCTCTCTACTCACAGTAGCAGGAGGCATGGACAAGCACATTCATGACAGCATGGTGTGTAAGAGCAAAACAAACAACAAACAAAATATGAAAACCACCCAAATCCATTTATTTTGTGGAAAGCATGCAGATGCTTGCAAGATGGAACACTATACAGCACTGAAATGGAGACGGAGAGCTTCAGGCAATTGAAGCAGACACAGCCCTGGAACATAATGCTGAATTTAATAAGCTGCAGATAAATAAATGTGGAATTTCCCAATTTACATAATGTTTGAAATGTGAAAAGCTAAACAAAACCCAGGAATGCTGAGAATATATTGGTTGGGGATACGCATATAGGAGTCAAACAGTGAAGAAATGCGAGGAAACAAGCAAGCACAGATTATTGGTGACATCTGAGAAGGCAGGGAAGGGGATGCTGGTGGACTGGAAGGTGGACAGGCTGGAGGATGTCTGCAGTTTTCCCTGACCTGCTGTTGGGCCCCAGGGCACTCATTGTTTTGCAATTCTTTATTCCTTACACTTACATGACAAACAGTCTTTTTTATCTGTCAGTTTTTTTCCAAATCTGTTCTCCACTAACACCCAGAATGTTCTTGCAAATAATGAAAGCCTGCTGTTCTCCAAATAGCATCCAGAATGTTCTTGCCAGAATGAAGATCTGATTAGGACACCCTCAGGTGAGGGTTCACTATAGGTGACAACTTGACTGGGCCACAGAGTGTCCAATTATTTGGTCAAACATTGTTTTGTGAGTTTCCGCAAGGGCATTTTTGAATCAGATTACTGTTTTCATTTGTAAAGTAGATTTCCCTCCAAATGTGGTGGGCCTCATCCAAACAGTTGAAGGCCCACAGAGAACAAAAAGACTGACTGCTCCCCAGTAAGAGAATAGAACTCCAGCAAACTGTCTTTAACTTTATCTGCACCATCAAATCTCCTGGCCGCTGGTCCACCCTGCAGAATTGGATTTGCCAGCCTACATGATGTGACGAACCAAGTCCTCTCAATAAACCTCTCTGTTTATACACATATCCTACTGGCTCTGTCTCTGTGGGAGTTATGCAGTCTCTTTTATTTTTATTTTTATTTTTTTGAGTTGGAGTCTCACTCTGTCGCCCAGACTGGAGTGCAGTGGCCGCTCCCGGCCACCGCAGCCTCGACTTGCTGGGCTCCGGCGATCCTTTCGCCTCAGCCTTCCAAGTAGCCAGAATTACAGGCATGCGCTACCACGCCCGGCTGATTTTTTGGTTTATTGTTGAGATGAGGTCTCGCTGCCCAGGTGGGTCTCAAACCTGCGGGCTTAGGCAATCCACTTACTTCAGCCTCCCAAAGGCGTGGGATTACAGGTTCAGCCACCGAGCCCGGCTGCAGTCTCTTTTCATAAGTACTTCTTTTGGCAGCATCTGCCCTCTGGACAGATATTGCAGCAGTGTCATGTCACTTGAGTACCCAAATCCTGGTCTGCTTCAGGGGACACGGTCTATCTCATGTCCTGCTGGAACTAGTTCTTCTATTCTGCATTCCAGTTCTGCCAAGCAGCCCTTTTCCCAACACCGTGTGAATTTTTTTCCTGATTCTCTCTGCTTGAAATATATGTCCCTTGCCCAGTAGTGGGGCATCTCAACAGTGGGACATCTCAGTAGTAGGACATCTCAGTAGTGGGGCATCTCAGTAGGGAGACATCTCAGCAGTGGGACATCTCAGTAGTGGGGCAATTCAGTAGTGGGGCATCTCAATAGTGGGGCATCTCAGTAGGGGGACATTTCAGTAGTGGGACATCCCAGTAGTGGGGCATTGCAGTAGTTGGGCATCTCAGTAGGGGGACATCTCAGCAGGGGGACATCTTAGTAGCAAAAAATCTCAGTAGTGGAATATCTCAGTAGTGGGGCATCTCAGTAGGGGGACATTTCAGTAGTGGGACATCATAGTAGTGGAGAATCTCAGTAGTGGGACATCTCAATAGTGGGATATCTCAGTAGAGGGATATCTCAGTAGTGGGACATTTCAGTAGGGAACAGCTCAGTAGTGGAACATCTCAGTAGAGCGCATCGCAGTAGTGGGACTGCTCAATAAGGAACATCTCCCTCATGGGACATCTCAGCAGGGGGATAACTCAGGAGTGGGGCATCTCGGTAGGAGTCATATCAGTAGGGGGACATCTCAGTAGTGAGACATCTCAGTAGTGGGGCATCTCAGTAGAGGTCATCTTAGTAGAGGAACATCTCAGTAGTGGGACATCTCAGCAGTGGAATATCTCAGTAGGGGGATATCTCAATAGTGGGGCATCTCAGTAGAGGTCATCTCAGTAGGGGACATCTCATTAGGCAGACATCTTCATAGTGGGGCATCTCAGTAGTGGGGCATCTCGGTAGGGATCATCTCAGTAGGGGAACATCTCAGTAGTGGGGCATCTCAGTAGTGGGGCATCTCCACAGTGGGACGATTCAGCAGTGGGACATCTCAGTAGGGGGACATCTTAACAATGGGACATCACGGCAGGGGGATATCTCAGCAGCTAGACATCTCAGTAGTGGGAAGTTTCAGTTCTGGGACATCTCAGGAGGGGGAGATCTCAGTATAGGAACACCTGAGTAGAGGGACATCTCAGTAGTAAGATATCTCAATAGGGGGACATCTCAGTAGTGGGACATCTTAGGAGGGGAACATCTCAATGGTGGGACAATTCAGCAGTGGGACATCTCAGCAGGGGAATATCTCAGCAGGGGACATCTCTGCAGGGGACATCTCAGTAGTGAGGACATCTTTGCAGGGGGACATCTCAGTAGTGGGACATCTCAGAAGTGGGACATCTCAATGGGGGCATCTCAGTAGTGGGGTATCTCAGCAGGGGGACAGCTCAGCAGGGGGTATCTCAGTAGTGGGCATCTCAGTAGTGGGACATCTCAGCAGGGGGACATTTCAGTAGTGGAACATCTCAGTGGTGGGGCATCTCAGCAGAGGGACATCATAGTAGAGAGACATCTCAGCAGGGGGACATCTCATTGGGGGACATCTCAGCAGGGGACTTCTTAGTAGTGAAACATCTCAGTAGTGGACTATCTCAATAAGGGGACATCACAGTAGTGAAACATCTTAGTAGTGGGACATCTTAGTAGTGGAACATCTCAATAGGGGACATCTCAGTGGTGGGCAGTTCAATAGGGGGCATCTCAATAGTGGGACATCTCAGCAGGGGGACATCTCCGTAGTGGGGTATCTCAGTAGTTGGACACCTCAGCAGTAGGGCATCACAGCAGGGGGACATCTCAGCAGGTGTACATATCAGTAGGGGGACATCTCAACAGTGGGGAATCTCAATATGGGTACAACTCAGCAGGGGTATATCTCATCAGGAGACATCTCAGCAGG
Organism: Cephalopachus bancanus; assembly: GCA_027257055.1. Taxonomy (NCBI): domain Eukaryota; kingdom Metazoa; phylum Chordata; class Mammalia; order Primates; family Tarsiidae; genus Cephalopachus; species Cephalopachus bancanus. Next base: position 5,435,524 of record JAPVLO010000007.1, read on the forward strand.
AAGACATATCAGCATGGGGACATCTCATTAGGGGTACATCTCAGCAGGGGACATCTCATTAGGGTGACATCTCAATAGTGGGATATCTCATTAGGGAGACATCTCAGCAGGGGACATCTCAGCAGGGGGACATCTCAGCAGTGGGCATATCAGCAGTTGGCTTTCTTAATGGATGACAGCAGAAACCCCATGTGCCCTTGCTCTGTCACTGTCTTATTAGTTTGTAAACTTCTAGAACTTCACTACAACCTTGGGCAAAAAGGATGCACAAAGTTAAACAGATTGAGATAAAGTTCCTCCCACCTTGGTGGGATGGAGCCTGGGGGTGAGGTTGAGTTTTAGAAAAATGAAGATAATTTTATTTATTAGATATGTGCATCCGTTTGTTAAGTTGCACACCTGCCGTGCTCACTTTACTAAATACATGATTCCCAAAATAAGTGACATGAAAACAAATGTCATAACAGGTTGTATCAGTCAGGTATTGCTGCATAACAAAAAATGTTTCACATCTCAGTTGCATATAAAAGTAAGCATTCTCTTCCTATGTGTCTGTGCATGGAGTGGTTTTGCTCATCGTGTCTGGGTTCTGCTTGGCAGTTTTAAACTGCTGTCTTAGGCTTAGAATTGGCACATTCTTCTTTCTATGCACATTCTATTGGTCAAAGAAAATAATGTAGCCAAATCCAAAGCCAATGACATGATGGTAAACTCCAAGTTTAGTAAGAGAAATTGAGATGCTATGTGTGTGGCAAGGGCATGGATTGGGAAAGGTAAATAGGAAGACCCAGTAATCCACCATTCATGGAAGACCAGAGAGATAGGGAGGGAGAGGGAGGGAGAGAAGACAGAAGAGAGAGAGAGATAGAGAAAGGGAGAGAGAGATAAAGAGACACACAGAGAAGACAGGAGAAGGAGAAAAGGAGAGAGAAGAGAAAAGTAGAGGAAGGGAGGGAGGGAGAGAGAGAGGGAGAGAGAGAAGACAGAAAAGAGAGAGAGCAGGAGAGAGACAGAGAGAGAAGATGGGAGAGAGAGAAAGAGAGGGAGGGAAGATAGAAGAGAGAGGGAGAGAGAGAAGACATGAGAGAGAGAGAGGGAGGAAAGGAGAGAAAGAAGACAGAAGAGAGAGAGAAAGAAGAGGGGGGAGGGAGTAGGAAGGAAGGGAGAGAGAAGACAGAAGAGAGAGAAGGAGGGAGGGAGAAAGGGAAGAAGGGAGCAAGAAGACAGAAGAGCAGTAGAGAAAAGGGGGGGGGAGAGAGAGAGAGAGAGAGAGAGAGAGAGATGTGAATGCAGACATAGATCTGGGAAAGAGTCATGGAGAAGGAAAGACTAGAAGTGGACCCCAGGAAAGAACTGAATTTGGCCAGGACCAGCTTCCCATGTGAGAGAAGTGGTCCCAGCAAAGAAAGCTCTGTACTCACCAAGAGAAAGGCAATTTTGAGTGACAATGAGTTTGGTTGTAGTCATTGTTATTCTAGCAAAACATTGACTGAACTTGGGCTCTGTCGACCCAATTGCAATTTATGTTCTTCTTTCAGGACAAATAAAAATGACTGCTTGATCTTTAAGTGAATATAATTTTCAAGAGCCCATAAGGTATTATTGGTTAAACAGAATAAAGGCATAGTAAATTTCCCAGCAGGAAACGGTGCAGTTATTCTTTTCTATGGAAAATAAATACTAAATTCTAAGTGGTATTTTTGGATGCATCCATTGAGTAGCTAAATCAGCCAGTCCTCCCTCCACTGTGTCTCGGATGGGTGACAGACAACTGCTGAATTACTGCATGCAACGGGTAATTTTGCTGTTCACAGCCTCACCCTGCTCATTTAGCATTAGGAAATCTCAATACTTTTGTAAATGACTTAAAATATTTGACATGTACGTCTCAGTCCGTTGAATACTGTGAAGGTTGTGGAAAGGAACCGTTTTTTAAAACTCAGCTTTTGAGGAAGACTGAACAGGATGCTCTAATACAAGAAGAAAAGGTGTGTAAAATAAACAATGCAGAAAAAGTGTAGTGCCGGCTTCCCTGTACTACTGTAACCAATTTACCATTGCATACCTGGACATGTTTTTGGAGATTAATGAAATAACCAGAAGACAGCCATCATCTGACTTCCTCTTAGCAGATAAAACCTTTCCTCGTTGAGATACACAATGCTGTGATCCTGTTGGAAATCCAGTAGACCTCATCACAGATGCGGTCAGGATAATTACAGACATCACTGACCCTGCAAATCAGCTCTGTGCCAGACAAGGCAACACTTTTTGCCAGCAGTTCTAAGATTTGAGAAGCAAAGCAACATCTTGAGAACCAAGGTCAAGGGGAGTTACGGCTGGGTGCATTCAGGGCTTGGAGACTGAGATCCTAGACACGTCCTTGAAGAACTGCACAGGATGAGAAGTCTGTCTGAAGTACTGGTCCAAGTAAACAGAAGACCCAGTGTCACTGGTGAAATCCTACCATGCACCAAAATGACTGTGCCCCCAACCCTGGTTCCAACTCCATGTGGGCAAAGGTGATCAGCAGAAGAGGGCAAGAGTGATACAAATAGGTGATCTTAAAAGGCCTGGGTAACCTAACTTTGATTACATTAGATAAATTTTTTTTATCAGAATGACAGTAGACTCAGGGTCCTGTTTTTTTCATCGACCAGGAGGAAGAGAAGAGGTGTTCCCAAACTGTGTATTGGACCCTGGCCACTTGCTACTTCTGTCCTGATTCACACTAAAAATCCAACTCAATGTGGTTTAACAATAAATGGGATATATTGGCTCATACACTTGATAAATCTGAATGAAAAGCTGACATAATGATATTTTGTTTTGAAGGTTCTATGGTAACACTGAGGACCAATTTAATTTCCATCTCTGCTCTGCCTTACAGGGTTGGCTCCATCACAAAGCTGTCTCTCCTCATGAGCCCATGATGGCTGTGTCTCCTGGGGTGACTTTCGTCTCTGTCCCAGACTTCCTGGAACATCGTTAGATTCATTGAATGTAGTCTGGCTCAAATCTGACCCAGATCCTGTGGCTGGGGTGCTGGAGTTCTCAGATGGCTTCAGCTGATTCATTGTTTCTCTGCTGGGGCCCCAGGTGGAGTCAGCTGCCTGACCACTACATGGATGCTTCTAGATACTCAGAGCAAGGTACACACCCACTACAATAAGCTATAGACTTTGGATTTCACAGAAATGAGTATGTGAAATATATTGTAGAGGCTTGAAGTATTATTCCCAACATTTTATATCGTTAGGCGAGAACATGACAAACACCAGGACCCAAATCAATAACAACTCACACCAGTAATGGCAACAAACATGCAGCTATAATCTCCTTTTCCCACAATTGCCTGAGTAAAAGTTTAACACCCCCATGTAGGAAGTACACACTCTCAGGATAAATTATAAATTGATAAATAAATAAGTAATAAATAAATACACAAAATATATCAATAGCAAGCTGGAATTTGCATTTAAAAAATAATCCCTACGTTGTTTTATTCAGTTTGTGTCAGTTGAAACTCTGAATTGTACCCTACGTCTTTAAAATAAAAATTTTTAAAAAGAAAATTAATATTTTATTCAGTTTGTGTCTGTTGAAAATTAGTCTGATCAGGCCTTGTCATAGCTTGCTCATTTATCTGTGGTATTGCCTGTAAACTGGAGGGCCAACCTTGGACCAGGTAACCCCATCTTGACAAGTTTACTTTGACAGTGATGCTGTCTATATCCTTGATGTTGAGTCACATGATCTGGCTGCTCCATCCAAGACTATCATGGGTTCTCTGGTTTTTAAGACCTATGACCTGTAAGCTTTCCACAAAGGGAGACTTGTAGAGTGCACATAAATTTTAAACTCATGGGCCCTGACATCAGCAGATAGAGTTCTAATTCCAGTGCCACAACCCAGCAGCTAACAGCATACTTCAACTCTGAGCTTAACCTCCCTCGATGTCACAGGGAGACCACAGAACCCACACGAAGGAGACAGTATGAAGGTGACACGAGACAGCAGAACATGCGCATCCTCCTGAACGATTGCTAGTCATTGTTAGTTAGTATGCTTCATTACTATGATTAAAGAATAGGTCTGTTTTACCAGTGGCCTCACAGTGCTCATCCAAAGATGCAGAGAAAAGCCCACCTATGGAAATAATGAATTTTGTGAGTTGTAGGATAGTACCCATTATCTGCTCTCCTGCTGATGTCAGTGAGGGACAGAGGGGCCGCAGTGGACTGATGACAATGGCCCATTTCTCCCCCTGTACTTGTTTCCATGACCTTTTCAACATGATTGTGGGGTTCCTCTCACCAGTAGGTGGAGGCTGTTTCCCTTTCCCTTAAACCTAGGCTGGTCTGTGCCTTGCTCTGACCAATGGAAATGACAACAGAAATAGAGTGACAACATGCCAGCTCCAAACTTGCTGGATGATGGGAGACCACGTGAAAGAGACCAGTCCAGGCGAGTTCATCTCAGACCAGCCAACCCCCAGAAGCCACAGCAAACCCAGCTAGGACCAGTGTAGAACTCTCCGAAGCAACAAGACATTAGAGGTACTCCAGAGGACATGGCAACTTGGATGGCGCTACCATGAGACACCAACACATCTCCAATCCCTCATCAACCTTTCCTAGATGACTTTGCAGACTTCACATTAATTTTTTCCATTTTCAGTATCATTATGAAACTGTGTTTTTCATCGAGTTGACTAGTTTCAATTACTTACAATTATCAATCTCTTGTTGATGGCTACGTTGTCACAGTATATTGGTTGGAGCCTCTTGGGTTAGCAGTTTTGTCCTTTTGATATGATTCCCAAATATTTTGGAAAGAATTCTTGTTCTCTGGCAATAAGGCATTCCAGAATCATCCCAACTTTCTTCTTCCCAGGACATTCAATCAATTTCTCTCTGAGGAGCTCTGGTACCTCTTATTGTAGACTAGCATTTAAGATAAAACCCGGGGGCTTGGAGGACATGCCAGGCTTTCCTGTGTGATCTCAATGGCTTCTTTACTGTTGGAAATGGAGAAGGTACTCAATATTCAAGACACGAATCCACAATTTAGCATCACATTACCAGACTATTAAACAAACTGGATTCTAATGTTGAAAAAAACATTTTTTTGCATTCTTATTTGTTTACCTAGGCTGGGTGTGGTGACTCACATCTGTAATCCCAGCATTTTTGGGAGGTGGAGGTGAGAAGATTGCCTGAGTCTAGGGGTTTGAGATCAGCATGGGCAACTTGGCAAGATCTCATCTCTACAGTTAATTTTTAAAAATATCCAGTTGTGGTGGTGCGTGCCTGTAGGTTCAGCTACTTGGAAGGCTGAGGCAGAAGGATTGCCTTAACCAGGGAGCTGAAGTTGTTGTTGCCATGTGCATGCCACTGCACTCAAACTGGGCAACAGAGTGAGAAGGAAAAAAAAGAGTTTACCTGAATGTTCAACTGTAATTCTAATGCTGACATGGGCCTGTGGTCCCTTGCTAACCTGGCCTGCACCTCTCCTACCCCAGCGTTCACCCTTGCCTCCTCTAAAAGGCACTAGTGCCAGGCTGGGAGCTGTGTTCTGGTCCGAGCAGCAGACATGACAGATGCAGGTGCTGGACTTTGCAGAGTTTATAATGTAGCAGACGACACACAGCCAAGCAGTTACGGTACAGTAGGACAATGCTGTGTGAGGGGCATGTGACTGGACCACACTGGCTCTGAGCAGGAGCTGGAGGTCAGGAAACAGTCTGTCTCAGCTCTCAGGCACCTCTCCCTCCTGCCTGCTCCATCTCCTCTTTCTCTGCCTGCCTTGATATCATCCTAAGTCCCAACTCTGTCTGGCTGTTCAGCATCCTCTTAATCACACAGTTAGTCTTTCTTTTTTATCTTTTTTATCTTTTAATTATATTTTTGAATTGGAGTCTCACTCTGTCGCCCCGGCCAAAGTGCAGTGGCACAATAATGGCTTGCCACAGGCTCAAACTCCTGGACTCAGGCGATACTTCTTCCTCCGCCTCCCAAGTAGCTGGGACTACAGGAATGCACCACACCTGGCTAATATTTTTTGTAAAAATGAGGCCTCATTATGTTTCTCAGGTTGGTTTTGAACTCCTGAACTCAAGCGATCCTCCCACCGTGGCCTCCCAAAGCACTGGGATTACAGGAGTGAGCCACCGCACCTAGCCTCATACAATTACTCTTTCTAGCGGCTGGTCCCATCCCTTGTAGTGGAAACAAGGGTTCAGTGCTATGTGGGTGGCCCTGATGGATTGAATGGGGGCAGGTTCTCTGTGACAGGACTGTGGCTGGGAGCTAGTGGCTTGTTACCTCCAAAATAATGCCCTCAGACTGATGGTCTGGAATCCAAAGGCACTCAGCAAGTTCCACAGTGCTTTCCCATCTGGCCTCCCTGGTATCCCCTTCCCACTCCATTCCCAAACCCCACTTTGACTTTAGGTCTCCTGATTGTGCTAAGACTAGTGTCCTTACTTCCCTGGGGTACGCTTTCCTTCAGACAGGAGGGACCGTTCTCCTGCAAGGACATTTCACGTCACCAGACCCAGAGGGAAGTTCCTGGCATCATGAGGGATTGTGTGAGACAGTGGAATTTCTGTCCCTAGACATTTTCAAGAGGACAATAGGTACCATCTAGATATTTTGGGTTATGAATTAAATACATGCATGAACATGAAATTATTTCCTTGAGGAGGATTCCATGTACCTGACTGGCCCATGATTCCAGAAAAATTTTTTTCTTTTTCTTATTTTATCTTATTATTAATTTTTTAGATATGAGGTCTTGCTATGTTGCCCAGACTGGTCTGATCCTCTCGCCTCAGTCTCCCAGAGTGCTGAAATTATAGACATGAACCACTGCACCTGGCCTGTTTCCAGAGTTTCTAAAGGTGCCCTCTGGACATCTGAGACTGATCCCTGTCTCCTTGAAATGTAGATCTTATCAGTAAGTAGATTTGTGTCAAATTTTTAGGATGCTTTCAGTGAGATATTTCATTTCAAAATTATTTAGCTTTACAGCAGAAATTTCTTATGCTCTATATTAGGAATACAATAAAGCAAAAATAACTGCCTCCCCTCAGACTAGAGAATGCAGTTCCCCCAAAACGAAAAGAACCAAACCAGATATAACTGCAATAAAAGGAGGGGAAAAAGTCAAGCAATAAATATGCCCATCAATAGATGGTGTTACAGAGACTGAATAACCACAGCTGCACAGATGAAAACACAAGACATTTGTCAGGAACAATTACCCTGCAAGCGACTTGATTCTGGAGGATTTTCTCAAATAAGAGTCAATCAGAAATAAAACAGCTGTTTTAATAGGGGTTGTGTGGAGGAAGTTGCCATTTGGAATAATTTCTACTGCCTGGGAGAGGACCAGAGAGGAGCAGGACTCTGGGACCCATGTGCCCTGACCCCACGCAAAGAGGACCTCAGAGCTGCCACGCCAGAGCCATCCCCCCACATCCTTCTGATGAAACAACGGACTCAGGAAGATTCATTTTCTTAAAGGGCTATCACTCCAAGTTTAAACATTTAAAGTCTTTTTCTTGGATACCTGAGTTGAATTTTTTTTTTTCCAGAAACAGGGTCTCAGGGAGTTTGAACTGCTGGGCCATTTCGTTTTAATTTGGTAATGGAAAGTTAAATCCCACTGAAGGCATACAATTTTGATTGAAGGCAAAGGATTAATTTTATTTCGGCTTCATTCCAGAAGAGCCTGGAGGCTCGATGGAGACCTGGGAATCCAGGCACCGGAGGCTGCCATGGAAAGTCACAGAGGATGTATATCGAGCACCCACTGTATGCCAGGTCCTTTGCTGATCTCATGTTACCTTCCACCCTGGGAGGCTGCCATCCGAGCTGCAGGAATGTGGAGGCCAGGGCTCAGAAGGCTATGACATATGTTAAGGTTCAAAGCAAGTCACTGGTCTAGTTGGGGGATAGAGCAAGAAGGTGTTAACTCTAAGCTATGTGATGAACTTCCAGGTCTTCAGTCTGTGCAGGGCACCTCTTGACGTATGCAGAACTGGTGTTTGCTCACCCAGGACCGGTATCTCCAAGTTGTGTCTGCTGCTCTCTCTTTGCTAGTTAACTTGCTCAGCACATAGGATTCAGCCTAGATTTTTCTCTGGATAAAAACAGTCTGTACCAGATCTTGTGGAGAGCTGGATTTGCTTACCTCCTGGTGCGTGGGGCTCTGAACAGCTTGCCAATCTCTTTACTTCATGCAGTCTTGTTTCCTTGAGCACACATACTCCCAGTTGAATCTTTTCTTTCTTTTTCTCTTCTTTTTTAATTTAATTTAATTTATTCATTTTTTTGAGTTGGAGTCTCACTCTGTCGCCCAGACTGGAGTGCAGTGGCCGCTCCCGGCCACTGCAGCCTCGACCTGCTGGGCTCCGGCGATCCTTCCGCCTCAGCCTTCTGAGTAGCTGGAACTACAGGCGCGCGCTACCATGCCCACCTAATTTTTGATTTATTGTAGAGATGAGGTCTCACCAAGTTGCCCAGGCGGGTCTCGAACCCGCGGGCTCAGGCAATCCACTCACCTCAGCCTCCCAAAGGTGCGGGATTACAGGCTGAGCCACCGAGCCCGGCTCTCTTCTTTTTTTAAATAAAAAAGCTGGGGATCTCAGTCTGTGGCTCAGGCTATAGTGCAGTGGTGCAATCATAGCTCACCACAGCCTCAAACTCCTGGGTTCAAGTCATCCTCCCCACTTAGCCTCCTGAGTAGCTGGGACTACAGGCACGCACCATTACCCTGACTAATATTTAAATTTTTGTAGAGATGGGGATCTCGCGTGTTTAGGGCTGGTCTCCAACTCATGGCTCAAGGGATCCTGCCACCTCGGTCTCCCAAAGTGCTGGGATTACAGGTGTGAATTACTGTGCCCGGCGGCCCAGTTGAATCTTCAGAATTCTTTTCAGCATCACCCTGGAACTGGGGGTAGAAGGAAGATGAACCAGTAGTTGGTTTGTTATCAGTCTTCGTCTCCCAGGCAGCGGATCAGCAGTGGGGTCTTCCTTCAGAAGACGTTATGTGCCGGAGAGAAGGGCACACCCCTAACATTTCCTCACCTGATCAATCGCATGCTTCTTCTGACTGTGCACTTGCCAAATTCCAGTATTAAATGTGTGTGGGTTCCTTTGCAGGCCACAGGGTAATTATGTCTATTTAGAATTTATTCGCGTTGTTTCAACGATGCACTATCATTGTCTCTTGTCAAGTGTTTTGGCATAAAAGAGCCAAATAATAAATTCCAAAATATTGGCAAGAAACAGCCATCAAAGAACATCTGACACGTAAGAACATGCCTGCAGCACACCACCAGATCTCACTTTCTTCTTCACAGCCCACAGAAGGGAATTGTTTGTCATTTGCGAAGCAATGCCAGTCACAAATGTGGCTAGAAACCAGCCCATTCCAACCCGTTCTCTGGGTGTCTCCCAGGTTCTTACAACAGACCTGAGTCCGTTGACAAAGCTCCCGGGAGATGCCTGGATTGGGTTCTTCTGCAAAAACCAGGTAAAAGAGGATGTGAATGGTGAGGATTAAGCTTGACCTTTTTTTTTTCTTACTCAAATTCCTAATTAAAAGGCTTGGGGAGTTACACCTGACATGGACACACCAGATGGGGTTTTATTGTCCTATTACCTTATATACTAAAAAATCTGTTTTCCAACCTGACTTTGGTATAATGTCACATAAAAATAAAGAAGGAAATCAAATTATTTTTTGGCCCTGCAAAGCCATCACTTGGGGACTCCCAGACTCTGGGAACTTGTAAGACACTCATCTATCCTCTCTGAAGTCTGTCACATATAGGACTTCATCTACACATCAATAAACCTGGAATCTTTCTGCCCCCATTTCTTTTTTTTTTTTTTGAGTTGGAGTCTCACTCGGTCGCCCAGACTGGAGTGCAGTGGCCGCTCCCGGCCACCGCAGCCTCGACCTGCTGGGCTCCGGTGATCCTTCCGCCTCAGCCTTCCAAGTAACCGGAATTACAGGCATGTGCTACCACACCCAGCTGATTTTTTGATTTATTGTAGAAATGAGGTCTCGCTGCCCTGGCGGGTCTTGAACCCGCGGGCTCAGGCAATTCACTCACCTCAGCCTCCCAAAGGCGCGGGATTACAGGCTGAGCCACCGAGCCCGGCTGCTCCCATTTCTTAACAAAGCATCTCCTCTACTGATTTCCAAAATTTCTTAAATAGAAACCGTGAATTACCAGTCAAGAAATCTTTGAATCTACCTGTGACTTTCAGGCCCCCATTTGGAAATGTCCCCCCTTCCTGGGCCAAACCAATGAAAATATCACGTTGATTTATGGTTTCTTATAACTTCTACCTTCCTAAAATGGATATAACCAAGACACCATCTAACCATAATGGGTACACATTCTCAGGACCTTCCCAGGCTGGGTGTTCCCAGGCTTAGGTCTTCAAGTTTGGTTCCAAATAAGCCATCTTAAAATATTTTACAGAGTTTGGCATCTTTTCGTCAACAATAGTCTTGTCCTAGGGGAGAGAAAACCCTGCATGAGGGGCAAAAACAAAAACAAACCAAACCACCACCACCAACAAAACACAAACTCTTCCCATAACCTGAACTTGCAAGTTGACTTTCCAGAAGGGGTAGCCCTGTGCGGGAAGGACCTCAGGTGGTGCCAGATTCTGGAGCAGGCTGGCCTGTCTTGGACACCTTCCAAAAAGTTAACTGCCAGAAGGTCACCATGGAAACACATTCTTAACTCTGAGCAGAACCTGTGTGGGCTAGTAACTTGTAGGGAGGCAGAAGCAGATTCGATTAAATCAAAGTTGTGAAGTTTCATCTCAATAAGGAGGTCTGATGGGGAACCTGTGCTCCCACAAGGTGACATATGAAGCCACCTCTAAATTAGTCCAAACCAGAGAGCAATGGCGCCTGGGCAGCTCCAACCCAGACCTCTTAGCTCAACAGGATCCATCCCTGTCTTACCTCTACTCCCTCCTCTCCTTGTTCTTTTTTATTTCTAGCCTATATCCTGGGTTTCCTCTCTCTTTTGTTTATTGAATTTCTAAATGTGGTTAGAGCTTTGCTGGGTTTGGAAGTACAGAGATGCAAAAGAGAGACAGAGTCCCTGCCCTCCTGATTCTGGGACTACTGAGGACATGGGCAAGGGCCAAGTAAGCATCAACCAATGCAGACCTGTTGATACAAGGATGAGCGTGCTCAGGAGAGAACATGGGAAGTCATGGGAGACATGAGTGTGTCAGTGTGTGTGCGTGACTGTGAGTGTGTGGATGAGCATGTCTGTGTGTGTGTGTGTGTGCATGTGATTGGGTGTGTCAGTGTGTGACAGCCTGTGTGTATGTGTGGGTGTGTCTGGAGAATGACTGTGGGAATCTGTGTGTGTAGGGAGTGTGGCTACCTTGCTGCAGGGGGCTATAGGACAGCAGTGCACTGTGAGAGTGTGGATGTGAATGTGAGTGTGTGAGTGTGTGAGTGTGTGTGTGTGTGTGTGTGTGTGTGTGTGTGTGTGTGTGTGTGTGAAACAACAGATAGTGGGCAGGGAGGGGATCTAAGGACTTGCCATGGAGCTGAGGTGGGCCTCAAAGGAAGAGTCATCCTGAGAAAAGTTCAGAGAAGAGCCAGGCTCGGGGAGTACAGCTCAAAGTATCCAAACCAGAAACAGGCTGGGCCGTGGACAGGGGTGGGTTGAAGGGAACATTCATGGAGGATCCTGGGTGAGGATGGAGGTGACACCAGTGCAGGGTCCTTGTTGAGGAGGGAGGTGACATCCATGGAGGGTCCTGTGTGAAGAGGGAGGTGAAGATATCTGTGAAGGGTCCTGGGTGAGGGGGAGGTGATGCTTGTGGAGGGTCCTTGGTAAGGACGGAGGTAACACCCATGAAGGGTCCTGGGTGGGGCAGAAGATGACACCCATGGAGGGTCCTTGGTGAGGAGGGAGGTGACACCAGTGGATGGTTCTTGCTGAGGAGGGAGGTGATACCGTGGAGGGTCCTTGGTGGAGAGGGAGGTGACACTCATGGAGGGTCCTGGGTGAGAAGGGAAGAACATCCATGGTGAATCCTGAGTGAGGAGGGAGGTGACACCAGTGCAGGGTCCTGGGTGAGGAGGGAGGTGACACCCATGGAAGGTCCTGGGTGAGGAGGGAGTGACACCCATGCTGGGTCTTGAGTGAGGAGAGAGGTGATATCTGTTGAGGATCCTGAGTGAGGAGTGAGGTGACATCCCATGCTCACTCCTTTTTTGGGTAAGGATGAGCCTAACATCCCCAGAGAGTTCTGAATCAGGACAGGTCCTTTCTAATCTTAGGAGAACAGTATTAATAGTCTTCTTGTAATTTTATGTTAGTACTTTGAATAGATGCCCTTTATTAGGTCTAAGATGTTTCTTTCTATTCCTATTTTGCTGAGACAGTTTATCACATATAAATGTTGAATTCTGGCAAATATATTTCTTTTTTTTTTTTTGAAAAAGAATGCATATTTATTTATTTATTTTTTGAGTTAACATTTTTGTTATTTATTACACAAACATCTCCATAGTGCTCATTATATAACATGTGACACATTTTGAGCATATTTGTTAACTTATTTATTTATTTATAATCAATATTTTTTATTATGATATTGTTGGGTACAGTTAAGGGTTAGGTATACAAATATGTTTCGTTCAGGCACCCTTGTTGATAAGAGGTGTTTCCCCGTCCCCAGACAGATATTTACTACCGTTAATCCCATCTCCCTCCCCTGCCATAGTTTCCCACTACTGTCAGTCACTTTCTTATAGTACTACATTGGATGTTCAAGGTCCACTATATGAGTGAGAACATGTGATACTCGGATCTTTGTTTCTGTGAGAGGTCACTCAGTATTATAGACTCTAGTTCCATCTGGGTTGTGGTGAAATTCACGATTTTGTTCTTTTTTATGGCTGCGTAGTATTCCATCGTGTATACATACCACACTTTTTAAATCCAGTCCTCTTTTGATGGGCAGCATGGTTGCTTCCAGGTTCTTGCTATTGTGAACAATACTGCGATAAACATACGTGTGCAGGTATCTTTTTTATAGAGTGATTTGAATTCTTCAGCATATATTCCCAGTAGAGGGATTGCGGGGTCATATGGGAGGTTGATATTTAGAGCTTTTAGGAATCGCCACACTGCTTTCCACAGAGGTTGCACTAGTTTACACTCCCACCAACAGTGTAGAAGTGTTCCCTTTTTGCCACACCCTCTCCAGCAGCTGTTATTTTTTGAGTTGTTGATAATTGCCACTCTGACTAGAATTAGGTGGCATCTCAGTGTGGTTTTGATTTGCATCTCCCTGATAATTAGTGAGGTTGAACATTTCTTCATGTGTCTGTTGGCTGCTCGGACGTCTTCCTTTGTGAAGTGTCTGTTCATATATTTTGCCCACTTTATAATGGGGTTGTTTGTTTTTTTCTTTTCAGCACATTTGAGTTCCTTGTAGATCCAAGATGTTAAGCTTTTGTCAGACCTGGTGTTGGCAAATACTTTTTCCCAGTCTGTAGGTTGTCTCCCTGCTCTCTTGATGGTTTCTTTGGCTTTGCAGAAGCTTGTCAGTTTAATAAGGTCCCACTTGTCTATCTTCTCTCAAAATCCGAAACCCACAGGTCATAAGAAATATATTTCTTTACCTATGGAGATGATCTTATATTTTTTCTTATTTGGATTATTAATATGGGAATTTTTTAACCCTTTACTGTTGAGCCTGCCTTGTACTACTTAAATAAACTTCATTTTATCACCATGTATTAATAATTTTCTTATATATTGTTGGACTCAAAATATTATGCCGAGGAATTTTGCATTTATGTTTATTCAGGATATTAATCTGTAGTTTGATTTATTTTAACTTTTTTGTGGGGGCAATATTTTTGTTGGGTATTGGTATTAGAATAAACTTGGCCTCATAAAACTGGTAAGTGTTCTCTTTTATTTTCTAGAAGATATTGTGCAGACTTTGATTACTTTTTAAAATCTTTGATAGAATTTGCCAATGAAGCTATCTGGACCTAGAGTTTTCTTTTGGGGAAGGTTTTAAACTAGTAATTTAACTTCATTAGGTGTAGAACTCTTCTGTCTATTTTTTATTAAGCTTAATAGTTTGCATTTTTCAAGGATTTGACACATCAAAATTGTTTAATTATCGGCATAACAATGTTTGTGGTTTTTATTATCCTTAATATCTGAGAGATCAGTAGTGATGACCCCTTTTTCATTCCTGATATTAAAAATAATTTCTGATGTTACTCTTTCTTGGTCTACTGACTAGAGGTTTAAACATTTTATTGTTTTTTTTCCTAACAACCAGTTTTTGATTTGTTTGTTTTCTCTATTGCTTTTCTGTTTTTGTTTTTTAAAAATTGGAGTCTCACTCCATCATTCAGGCTGAAATGCAGTGGCACACTTACGGTCACCCCGGCGTCGACTTACTGGACTCAGGCAATCTTTCTGCCTCAGCCTTCCAAGTAGCCGGAGCTACCGGCACGCACTATCACACCTGGCTAATTTTTTTTTAAATTGTAGAGATGAGGTCTCATCAAGTTGCCCAGGCTGTTCTCGAACCCATGGGCTCAAGCAATTCTCTCACCTTGGCTTCCCAAAGTGCCGGGATTACAGACTTGAGCCACTGCGCCCAGTCTCTTTTTAATTTTATAGATTTCTGCCCTAAATTTTATTATTTCCTTTCTTCTGCTTGTTTTGATTTTAAATAGATTCTTTCTCTAATGGTGGAAGTTTAGGTTACTGTTTTAAATTTTTTTCTAATAGAAGCCTCCAATACTATAGCTTGTCCTCTAAGCACTGCTTTAACTGTATCTCATACATTTTTCTATACTGTATTTTTATTGTAATTCAGTTCATTTCAATCTCCTCAGAGAATTTGTCATCCATATTTTATTCAGAAGAGTGTTATTTAATTTTTAACTATTTAGAGATTTTCTGGCTATCTTTGTTATGGGTTTTCCAGTTTAATTCAATCTTTAGAATATGCTTTGCAGGATTTCTATAATTTAAATGTATTAAGATATGGGCTTTGGCCCAGAAGAGAAGAAAGTGTATGTTTTGTTATTGCTGGGTGGCATGTTCAAGGGAAGTCAATTAGGTCAGAATGGTTGATGGTGCTGTTTTGGTTATCCATATCGGTACTTATTTTTGCCTACGTGTTATGCCAATTTCGGAGAGAAAACTGTTGAAGACCCTAACTATAATGGAGCTTTTCCTCTCCATTTCAGATTGATCAGTTTTGCGTCACATATTTTGAAGCTGCCTTGTTAGTATTTTCTGTTCTTAGAGACTTGACTCTTTTATCACTGTGTAGTATCCCTCTTTATCTTCGATAATATTTCTTGTTTTAAATTCCATTTTGTATGAAATTAATTTGGCTCTCCAGTTTCTTTTTGGTTTGTGTTTTTATGGTATATTATTCTCCATTCTTTTACTTTAGTTGTTTCTGTGTCTTTATATTTAAAATAAATTTCTTGTAGACAGTGCATTGCTGTCTTCCTTTTTCAGTTCAACTCACCAATCTCTGTCTTTTAAATGTTGTGTTTGGACCATTCACATTTAAAATGGTTATTGATATCATTGGATTAAGGTCTACAATTTTGCTAGTTGTTTACTATTTGTTTAATTCATTTTTTGTTTAATGCCCTTGTTTCTGTCTTTTTTGGGTTTGATTGAATATTTTTATAATTTCGTTTTATTTCTTCTATTGATTATAAAACTTGATGTTTCAATGTTTGCCCTAGTATTTGCAATATATACTTAAAAAAATCTGAGTTCACGTTCACATAATATTAGATGAATTCAAATGAAATGTAATGGATTATATGACAGTTTGTTTCCAATTCCTTGTTCACGTTCTTTGTGCCATTGTTTTCACACGTTTCACTTTTACACATGCCATAAACACACAGCACTTTGTGTGTTTGCAAGAGGGTGCAAACTCCATCCATGTTTGTGGTCCCCAGGGCTCTACACTCTCATTTTTGCTCACACTTGGCTTTTACCAATTAGTTAAGAATTCATAGCTGAATTTTATCACCAGCGTATAAGGGATCAGGCAACATCTGCTCCAGGAAACGAATGCGTGGCATTAATTTTTCTCTGAAAGCATCTGTCTCTCCTCAGGCTGGGGGTGTTTTGTTTGCTCTGCAATCTCAGTTCTTTGATAGGTTCAAGAAAAGTCAGTCGTTTGCAGTTTGCTCACTTCTGTAAAGTTGGAAGCAGATCTCTTCATCACTGGAGCAAAATCCGAAGTCTTGGATTCTACTTTGCTCGAACTGTATCTCACTGTCTCCCAGTGCACAAAAGTTCCATTACAGACACTTGATCTTATCTGGCTATTTGGCTGGTGCATCTTTTAAGAAAGTGTTAGATTACCTGCCAAAGCTTGTGACACCTACCCATTGTATCTCACACCAGAAATCTGCAAATGTTATCTTACCTTTTCATTACTTTGAAGTTTCCTTTCGTTTAATCTCCACAAAAGAATTCTCAAGAATCCCCCAAGGTGCCCTAGAATGACAATACCTGAACTCAGGCAGATTGGGGTTCAAATCCATGTTCTATTTCTAGCTGCAACACGATGTCAACATTCTTCACCTCTCCAAGTCTCTCTAGAGTGGGGATGATCACGATGTGGGATTGTACATATTCTGTTCACGTGCATGGCAGCCTGGATAGCCCCCCTTGTTTTAAATCTCGGACAATTACTCCTAGTAAATAATGACTATTTGAGCAACTCAATAAAAGACTCAAAGGCATTTGTTTTTCAGGAAATATTCTTTGGTAGACATCTATGACACACCAAATCCTTTTTTATTTCAGAATGGCTACCTCTTCACCACCTGCAGGCTTTAACCTTTCCCCGTGGGTGCACATCTTTGTCCAGAGTTCCCCAAGCCAGCCCAACCTCTACCGTTCACCCAGATGTTGAAGCTCAAACTGTAGGAACCATTCCCAATTCTTCTTTCTTCTTCACTCTTATATCCCAGCCACTTCCAAATGATATCTTCCTGGCTGTCTCTCAAGCTTACCACACTCCCCTTCATATCTGCCATCATCCTTCCATTAGAAGCACACCAACCCTGTATTGGTGTTTCCACCAAGCTATCCTCCTCTATGCTGCCTAGTGCTCTCCCTAGAATGGAGTCCTGAAGATTAGTGAGGCTGGGCGTTTTTTCATGTATCTATTAACTGCTTGTACGTCTTCTTTGAGAAGTGTCTATTTGTGTCCTCTGTTCATATTTTAATAGGGCTGTTTTGGCCAAGCACAGTGACTCATGCCTGTAATCCCAGCACTTTGGGAGGTGGAGAAAAGAGGATTGCCTGATCCCAGAGGTTCAAGACTACCCTGGGCAACTTGGTGAGATCTCATCTCTACAATAAATAAAAAATAGCTGGGCATGGTGGTGCACACCTGTAGTTCCAGCTACTTGGAAGACTGAGGGAGAAGGATTGCCTGAACCCAGCAGATTGAGTCTGTGGTGGCCGTGAGCGTACCACTGCACTACAGCCTGGATGACAGAGTGAGAGACTCTGACTCAAAAAAAAAAAAAAAAAAAAAAAAAAAAAAAAAAAAATATATATATATATATATATATATATATATATATATATATATATATATATATATATATGGCTTTTTTTTTTTTCTCATTTGAACTCCTTGTAGATCTCGGATGTTAGGCTTTTGTCAGAAACACATATTTTTTCCCTTTTGTAGGTTGTCTCCCCATTCTCTTGATGGTTTATTTTTTTCCAAACTTTTTCAGTTTGATAAGGTCCCACTTGTCTATCTTATCTTTTATGGAATATACTTTTGGGAATTTGATCAAGAATTGATCCTCTACTCCAATATGCATAAGGATATTTCCTGTGTTTTCATTCAAGATTCAGCAATCCCCATCCTGGGAATATACCCAGAGGAACACAAATCACTCTACCAAAAAGATACTTGCATGTGCATGTTTATTGTCGCACTATTCACAACAGCAAAAACATGGAACCAAACTTTCTACCCATCAAAAGTAGATTGGATAAAGAAAATGTGGTATGTGTACACAATGGAATATTACACAGCCATAAGGAAGTACAAAACCATGGACTTCTCAGCAAATTGGAGGGAATTGGAGACCATCTCTCTTAGTGATCTATCACAGAAACAAAGAACCGAATACTATGTACTGTCACTCATAAGTGGGACCTGCACGTTAATCACAAAAACACAAGGGAGGGATCGGCAATCATGGGACACCGCCAGGGGAGGGAGGGAAGGTGGGCACGTAACAACACAAAGGGTACCTGATCCTAAACCAGGGGAAATAAGGACCAGTTGGAGGCCCAAACTCCACCTGCACATACATTACTTATACGCCGAATCCTGACTTGTACCCCATATCTTTCTAATAAAATAAACTTAAAAAAACGTAATCCTGGCCTTCCAGGGTTACAAGCCTCTGCTGGGTTCCCTGACACTCACTGCTCCAGGTGATTTACTTCATGTGTCCCCTAGAGTCTTCACTTCCACTTCAGGACTTTCTCTTCCTCTGGAATTTAAGGTTGACTTTGTTCACAACCTCCCTTCCCAGCAATCAGCTGAATCCTTGCCACCAGCTTCTAGTAGGCATTCAATAAACATTGGGCAAATAAGTGAATGAGTGAATAAATGATGGTCATTCTACATTGTGGAAATGAGGATCAAACTTTAGAGAGAAATAACATGAGCACCAAGAGTTGGCCCAGCTGCAGCCCTGACCGTGGGCTCAGGGTGGTTTTCATTTAATGACTTAACACATGCCAAGCCTAGAAAGCAGGTGCTCTTAACTTTATAGAAGAAAATTGAGGTCTAGAGATACTAATTTACAAAAGTCACAAAGTTGCATATTCACTTAAAGAAATTTATAAAACTGACTTGAGATGATGCCTTGACTTTATATTACAAATGGAGACAAAGAATTTTTTCCATTAGTGGTAACTTTAAGTCAGTTCTTCCTTGATTTATATTTAATGAAATACATGAGCAATTCCAGAAATAGTCTTGGTCCCTTTCCTCAGCTTTCAGCCTAGCACTTGGACCCACGGCCATAAATGATGCCTTCTGGTTGGGTTACTTTCTCCTCAGTATCCTAATTATTGGAGGAGTGTTTCCTGGGAGTCAGACAGGACTCCAGCCCAGATTCCCAGACTTGCAGAGTGTTCCCACTGGACGAATCCCTGGGCTATCTAGCCTTTTGTACACAACTTCTGTGGATCCTTCTCACTTCCTTTGAGGGTTTCATCTTGTCTCTGGTCTCCTGACCATAAGCCACAGGGGTGTTGGGAGTTGGGGTACGGGGTGAAAGCAGTGTACATGACGACTTTTACCCGTAAAGAGCCACCCTGTGAAGCTTTCTCTAGTGCATCTGTGGCATTTGTTCAAATGCTGGTCTTTCAAAAATGCAAAGTTTGCTAGTAATTCAAGAGAATGGAGATGCTCCTCTCTAGAAAAGACTCTCTGGGGCTGTTGTTTAAAACACAGTTGCAATCTGCCATCTGTAAGATAGTCTTTACTTTTTTTGGTAAACCAACAGGGCTGGTCGGGAAATCAGCATGTACCCTGGTGAACATTCATGAAACAATTTCATGAATTGTTTCATCTACATAAAATATATAATTATTCAAAGGAAAAACATTATGAACAATTTTAATTTTTATAACTGGGATAGACTTCTAGGGTCACTTAGCCACATCCCCACAATTTTTTGGAAGAGGAAGAGGGTTGAAGAGTCCCACAGTTCACCTGTTCCTGGGGCTGGTCTACCCCAGAATCCAGGTTGGCCGGGTGATAGTGTTGTTCTCTTTAAGCCACATCACCAAACTTGAAGACACAGCCCAGCCCTACCTGGAAATAATCCCATTCTATATACAGCAAGATTTTAGGGATGGAAGCCTGGGATCTTTCTCCAAAGGCCCATATAGACGGCAGTGGACACGCCATTGGGTTGAGTCTCAGACAGGTGTCACCTGTGGCCCTCACCATGGACTAAGGCTGGCGTGGATTCAAATTTAAAATTTTGAATACATGGTTATCAGTAAAATAAGTTTTTAAACATACAAAAGTGACACATGCTGAGAAAATTATTCCAAAACTATACACAAATTTAGCCTTGGCTGGGCACAGTGGCTTAAGATACCTGCTATCTTATCACTTTGGGAAGCCAAGGCAAGAGGATTGCTTAAGCTCTGAAGTTTGAGACCAGCCTGGGTAACATAGCAAGACCCATCTCTACAAAAAATAAAAAATAAATCAGCTTGGTGTGATGGTGTGCACCTGTAGTTCCAGATAATTGGAGGCTAAAGTGGGAGGATCACTTGACCCCAAGAGTCTAAGGCAGCAGTGAGTTATGTTCGCACCATAGCACTTCAGCCTGGGTGACAGAGCAAGACCCTGCTGAAAAAAATTTTTGTCTCAAGTGCCTTCTGGAGGAAGCTTTGTTAAGAGTTTGATGTTGATATGAAAATTTACATATGTCTATACACAAATTTACATAGAATTTTATTTAATTATATGACTATCTATGTACTTTAAAATATTTTCTTTTATCGTTTCTTTCTCTTCATAAGCTTTATTGAGTCACTCCACAGTATACACATATTTCAAAACATTACAAGTACATGATAAACACATACAATTCTTATTTGTTAATTAAAATGAAAAAGTAATTAATTTTAAAAAAAAGCAACACATGTCCCAGTGCTTAGACTTGTAGTGGTTATGCAAATTGGGGTAACTACTTTGGAAAGCTGTTTAATGCTTTCTTGAAAAGTTAAGTCTATACCTACCACATGATCCAGCAGAAAAGAAAGCAGACGTCTATAAAAAAAAAAGTGTACCTGAGTGTTCATGGCTGCTTTATATGTACTAGTCCTAAACTAAAAACAACCCAATGCCCATCAACAGAAAAATGGAAAAGTAACTTGTGTGCTCATACAATCCAAAGCTGCTCGGCAGTGACAGCGACGGACAGTTGACACACACGACCACATGGATGGATGTGAGTGACAATCATGCTGAGTGAAAGAAGCCAGCCAAAGTCAAACACATAAGGTGTGCTTTCATTTATGCAAAACTCTCGAAAATGAAAATTAACCTCTAGTGACAGAGGTTACCTGGGGACAGAGAACAGAGCAGAGAGGGGCGCAAGGAGGGTTTGAGAGTGAATCTGTTCCTTCCTTGATTAGGGTGATTGTTTCCTGGGTATATCTTATGTTGAAATGTGTTGAATTAGACACTTTTAATACAAGCAGTTTGTGTTATGGCAGTTACACCTCAACAGAGCTGATTTTTAAAATGCCCTGGGCACCTTTTCATCATTATACTTGGATGGGCATCATTGCCTTAGCTGCACAGAATGTGCCATGATTATAGAAGCCCCAGATGAAAGAACCCACTCTTGATACATGTTTAGGCTATCTCTACTTGTCCATTATTCATAATGATTATCCATATACGTGGGACTGTTCGTTTTTGCTGCTATTTCTCTAGATAGCTCTCCTAGAAATGGAATTGTTGGGTCAATGGATATGCACATTTTGATTTCTAAATGATACTGCCCAACTGCCCTGCAAAAATTCAAACAATCAACCTTAACAAACAAAAAATAACCCTAGAATGTTCCACTGATCTGCCCTTGAATCAGCAGCGAGTGAGAGAGCGCTTTTCCCCACACCCTCAGCAACACTGCCTTGAGACAATAGGGCTAACAGCCCTGCTATTTCAGCTAAAATAATGGGATGCTGCCCTGATCATCTTAAGGGCAGTGGCACAGTTGGGCATGCTGCTATGTGGACAGACCCTTCCTCCTAGGAGGATCCGTGAATACAAGAGGAGGGTGGAGATATCATGCATTTAAAACGTAGCTCTATTTGTAAGGGGACGAGTGGAAATTACCACTGTCAAGAGTTTTATTTCCAGACCACGCTGCACATGCCATTTTGCACAGGCCACACCTGTTCCACCGCTGCACACACCATGACTGGTACCCAAATGTCGGACAATGGTCGAAGGAGGTGCTCGACTGGCCATGCAGAGGGGTCTCTGTCTCCACCACCCTGTCATGCAGATGCAGGCCCTTCTGAGGCTGTTCTGTGATGGGCATGGCTCTGCTGGTCACATTTGCCCTTTGGCTCAAACTTCTGAGATGTGCATTTACACAGCCAGCTGTGTGCCCAACCCTGGTAATTGCTCCTACTGCAAACATCCATAGCCAAGACCTTCCCTCCCTCCCTCCCTCTCTCCTTCTGTCGCTCTCTCTCCCTCTGTTTCTCTCTCTCTCTCTCTTTCTCTCTGTCACACACACACACACACACACACACACACACACACACACACACACCAAAACAAACAAAAGCAAAATCAATGTGTCTTACTGGTGAAAATTCCAGGCCAGGATCCTCTTCCTTCTACCATCCACCAAGCTGCATTCCTTCTGCTCTTCAAGGTGAAACTCAAAGGAGACAGAGGATCTGGTGTCTTTCCCTTGAAGGTGAACTAGGCAGGCTTTGAGAAGCTCTGGGCACTGGGCTCCCATTCCCAAGCATCTGTTCTATAGGATATAGATGCTGGGGTTTCCATTCTAAGGGGCATGTTCTCTTTGCTGCCAAGAGGAGTCAGGGCCAGTGGAGAGGCTGGAGTTTGAAACAGCAGAGCCAGTTAAGGGTTTGCCGCTTCCTGGCCTCTGGTTCCTTTCTTCATTTGTGGAGAAAAATTTATTTGAAGGCAAGAGAAACTTGAGATTTGAGGTTTCTCATGTGTTTAGACCCTCTTTTATATCTGTACATTTGACAGTATTCTTATTTTGAGGAAATTATTTTGCTTCAATGTTCTTGAGATTTGCTTATGTTTGAAATGAAGATTTTGGAGCGTCAGGGATGTATTCCATGAAATATCTGATTTAGAAGTGTGGGTTTTTGAACTCCATCTCATTAGGCAGTTAGAGAAGCATTTCCAAACTTTCAAAGACCTTCGGAAAGAAAGGAGGTTCGTGAGTACCTAGAAATGAGACCTAATCTAGTCCCTTCCAGAAGGTTCTAATTGCTGGAGGCTGAAACCATCTTTACTTCAACAAGAAACTCAAGACAAAGGGAATGATAAATACAATGTGTCGGTAGTATCCTTGCTTCCTCAGAATGACACAGACAAGGTCTCTCCTAGAGTTAATGTCATGTGGGGGGTCAGACAGGAGAACAAACCAGAGGGATAATTACAGATGGAGAAGTAAATGTCAGGAAGAAATGATCCTGGGAGGTGTGGGCAATGAACAAGAACCAACATGAGATTAAAGAGAAGGGAGACAACTTGCTGTTCCTTCATGTTCTCCTCCAGCCCCATGTACCAGTGGTCCGTCCCTGCAGTACCCATGGCCAGTCCCTGCAGTACCTGTGGTCCGTCCCTGCAGTACCCATGGTCAGTCCCTGTAGTACCCATGGTCCAGCCCAGCAGAACTCATGGTCCAACCCCACAGTGTTTGTGGCCCGGCCCCATGGTCCCCGTGGTTCAGCCCCACGTGGTCCAACCCCTATGGCCCGTGAGACATGACTGTGCATGTTTCTTTTCCATTCCATTCTCAGTCAAGTCACATCAGTAGCTGGCAGTTGGCCACAGTGGAGGCCTTTACACCATGGAAACTGGCAAATGCCATGAACCAAGACCTTCCCACCCTCTTTTTCTTCCCACCCTTTTTTCCTTCCCAAGAGCTGACTGTCAAACATTTCCTGGCACTGTCCCTGGTCTCTCCTTTGCTGTGTCTGGGCTGCTGGCCTGAAGGAGGAGGCTGGTCATCCCTTTTGGAACCCACAGGTTGTCTCCTCATACATCTGTCAGAGTTCAGATAGGTAAGATGACCCCGTGGGTCGTGTTTTTGAAGAACATAAGGGGACCACAGATCACCATCGAACAGGGGAAAGCAGGGAAAGACTCAGGCAGCACAAGAGACCAAGGCACCCTGCAGGGAGAATTCCACCAGGGCCACATCTTAGGGAAGGCCTTTTCCGGGTAAAATACAGGACTTGAGAGGGACACTTATCTCGATGAATTCAAAGCAGTCACAGTTGGGGAATACAGACACAGAAAATGAGAGGGTCATTAGTCCAAGTACCAGGAGAGGAGTCTAACAGTCTAACGTCCCTTGGGTTAATTGTGATGAGTTAACCCATCTGAACAGTTACTCGTGGTTCAGAAAATTGGGAAATTAATGAGCATGAAATAATCCTGAATATAAGAGGATTCTGAATATATGATTGATTGAATATATGATCAAGAAATAGCTTGATCAAATGACTTAATCTTAGGCTCAACAGAACTTTCGAAGTAGGACATAGAATGATTGACTCATTGGCTGATCATTTATTTGATCAGAAGCTTATTGAGAGCACACTGTGTATTAGGTAAAATGTGCAGGGACTGTAATATTGAACAAAATAGACAAGGCTCCTAATTCACTGCCTGGCAGGAGAGAAAATGTTTATTGAATAATGACATCAATACACATGATGGTGAGTGTGTATGCGAGGTTTACAGACAGAGGGCACAGCACGTGCAAAAGTCCTGAGTATTGAGGGAGCAGAGAGGACAAAGGATTGGGGACACAGAACACTAAGGATGTGGTGATATTGAGGCTGGAAGATCAGACAGGGTCCTTCTGGTCTCCACAGCCAGAATGATGGGGAGCCACTGAAGGCTGAGCACCAGACCGGGCATGGCCAGACATGCTGCTTCCGGGACCCCTCTTTGGAGTGCTGCTGGAGACAGATGGTTCAGCAGCAGGTCCTGCTGGGAGAGACTGGACGGTGTGACGGCTGGAGCTAGGCTCTTCCATGCCTGCCATGTCTTGAATCGGCAACTCTTTGGTTCTGATGACTTGAGAAAGCAGGCGAACTGGCACCTGTTTCCCATGCTTATTTTTTGATTTTCATAAATGCAAATTAAAATACTTATCTGCTCCATAAAGACTTGGCATGTTTAAATAACCATTATCCCTTCAATGTATTCCAGGGATGTCAGAATCATTATTCTCACAGATAGAATAGGCATTAAATCCACAGGGGAGTCATTAAAAGATGGCCATTTCTCTCCGTCTGACCGAAGCAGCAGTTGTAATGTATTTATTCAGGATTTAGAAAATGGGATTCAATTAGAACTGAAACGGTGTTAAATTAAGTAATTTCTATTGTATTTGCCTGACAGACAGGGGTGGCCTGACCAGGGAGGGAGGGGCCCCTCCCGGAACCTGGGCTCCCTTGGATGGGGTGTCACCAACCAGGAGGTAGCACCTGTTTAACCCCTTAATCGCCTCTTTAATTCTGTCAGTGACATCTTTGAGCCATGCAGTTCTATTGATACAATTTAATACCCTAATAGGAATAATCTTCTTTGTTCAAGTTGTCTGGAAGGGGCTTACTCGGGCAGCATTGCTGTGAGGTACCTGTCTTGTGGCTTGATCATGTTCCTCTTAAATAACAAGGCATTATAAAAGGATAAAACAGATTGAAATGGATATGCCAGCACACTTTTTAGCTTACCTTTTTTTTTCATACAGTGATGGAGTTTGAGGTTTTCGATGACAAGGAGACTTGGGGTTGTTTAGGAAGATGCTGTTTTGATACCCACCAGGTCACAGTTAAATTTCCTGTGGCTGTCTACCAAAGGCAGTTATTATGGACTTGAAGACAGAATTTTCTCACCAGTTGAAAAGCAAAATAAAAACTAATAATAATTAAAAAGAAAACAACAAAAATGCACAGATTTTCTGTCTGGCTATCTCTACTGAACACATATTCCAAACAGCTATTAAATGCCTCCTTTCTGCTGCATAGCAATGGCAATACATGAGTATTCAGGTGATACATTGGAACACACATCCACAGATGTGGCTAAGACATCACATGACTGTTACAACAATCGCATGCCCAGATGTGTATTCTGACAACACAAACCACACCCTGACGGGTAGACCGTAGTCTGCAGACTTTGAGATTATAGATAGAGTTTGACAATGAAACTTCAGATGGCCAAAAATTACACTCTCTTCCCATAAGGTTACACGGTTTATGTGTATAGACTGATAGAACCAAAGGCAGTGACATCTTTCCTATTCTTAGAAAATAAATGATGGATAATTCTGGTTTGAGAGAAAAAGGAGGGAGAATGAGGGGCTTAAAGCAACAGAGACTGTGGATTTCTGAGATGGGTGTTGAAATTCAAGCCTGGATTGAGACAAATGATAGGAAATGTTTACAGTCTCTTGACAAATAGCAACCTCGATGAATTTTTCATACATGCAGAATGAGGAAGGTGGACTTGGCAGCTTTCAAAATATTTCTTCACTCGCAGAAGTGGCTAACATATGATCAACATCCCAGAAGGCGCTGACGTCCCCTTTGGAGCGTCTGGAAGCAGATGGTGCATCTTTGTAAAAATAAGAAGGCGGGAGGGAGCTTAAGGGAGCAGGCCTGGGGGCATCCCACTTAAAAGAACACTGTTCACCTGGAAGGCTGACTCCAGCTCTTTGCTGATCAGTGGGAAATTCTGGAGTTCACATGGAAGGCTATTTCCTCCAGACACATTGAGGAAGCAATAATTCATTACGGGAACTTTAGTTGACATAACACATAGGTTCTCACTTTCCACTGCAAGAAACTTCCAGAAGAGCTTAAGAAACTCATTCCAGGAGAATGAGTTAGTGCTCATTCCTGAAGAATGAAGTCATCTGCTAGAGGATTGCAGATCAAAACCCCATATACCAAGCAATGAGAGAAATCCACAGGTATACATTGATAAGATGGAGAATTATCGGAACAAAATGCACTGTGGAGCCTGCCAAGCTTGGTGGGTGGGCTGCTTGCCCGGATGAGCAAGTGGTGATTTCCGTGGGTGTGTTATACTTTAAATGAAGATTCTCTTTTGAGTATTCTGAATGTATTTCCTATATACAAGGGATGTTCAAAACAATGTGTGTGCCATTTAACAAAAGACATATCGGCTGGGTGTGGTGGTTCATGCCTGTCATCCCAGTGCTTTGAGAGCTGAGGTGGGAGGATCCCTTGAGGCTAAGAGTTTGTGACCAGCTTGGGCAACATAGTGAGATGCTTTCTCAAATGAAAATGAAATGAAATGAAATAAAGTAATAAAAGATACATCCCAGCTTATTTCTGGAGGGAGTATGCTTTGTATCCCACAAAGATGACCACAGTTCATTTTTCCCTCCAGATTTATCCCTAGCTCCTCAGCAAAGCATAGCACACTGAACTCAGTAAATCATGCTAGACCCAGAGCCCTCCCTCTGGCAATCAGGTGTCCTCAGGCTCCCTTACATTCTAATTATGTGGCATGGTTGTTGTTCTTACTAATGACCTGTGGTTTGCTCCAAAGAATATCTCAACAGCTCTACTAAGGACTCCACTGTGATTGCTGTCCTGCCCAAAATGGTGCACAAGTTCCAGTTAATGTCACAAAATAGATGCATTGACTTAATGCTATGGTAAATTTGGGTGTTTGTGGTAAGTACCAAGAAAACAAATGCCTTCGTTGTACTCTGAGAATGGCCCTGAGTCCTGGAGAGGTTCTCTCCAAGGGCCTTTATTAACTTGGGTAAATCCATATTATCTTCCCTGATAGCAGGGATCACAATAATGACCAAGTCTATGTAAAGAAAATAAAAGTTTACAATATTACATGAATCATGAAAAGCTTCACCCACCAGAAGAAACACCGCATCTACTAAGAATTTTCAATAAGTCATTTCAACATCCAAGTGGCAAGTACACCAGTGATGGGTTTCCTGTTCCTTTCTCTGGCACACCAAAGTGATATTTAGAGTCACTTACTGAAGTAGACAAGCAGAGGACGCTATTTTGCATTCCATTCGCTTTCTAAATCACTGATTGAGAAACATTGTTCCAAGTTATTGGTGAAAGTGCTGATAGACATTCAATTTATTGGCCATGCTCAACTAATTCCTGAAAGATAGGTCCTGGGAAAGCCAATCATTTGTAGTAGTAGTAGTAGTAGTAGTAGTAGTAGTAGTAGTAGTAGTAGTAATATCTATACACTTGCCTTGGGCTTCATTTTTTATGTTACCTTGTGAAATTCTTACCAACTAGGAGTTACTATTTCTAACTTTGTAAACAAGGCTCAGCAAGCTAATAACTTTCCCAACCAACACACAGGAGCACCCAGCTTTGAACTGTGCCACCCCTTTATTACTAAGTTATGCTGTGGCCTCTGGGCAAAGAGAGCCAGTGTGCATCCATCACTGCCATGCATGGTACTGTGTTCAGCAGGTTACCCATGCTACCTCTGCACCCCAAATGCCCAGATGCCTCTGCACCCCAAATGACCAGATGACTGGCCACACATCCATAAGACATGTTGTGTCAATTGTATATCAGTAAGCCAGGGAGATTGCTACTGAGTAGATAGTTTCCAAAGCCTGTTTTCTCCCAGATACGTGGACAAGGCCTCTGTGGGCAGGGGGATCTTATAACAGAGATGCGGCTCTAGGCTACCTTACGCAGCTCTAGGCTACCTTGGAACTCTCACCTGCCTTTAATCACCAGAGGTGGGAAACAATCTTCAAAGAGCTTGCTTTTCCATCTCAAGAGCATCTTCAGAGAGGCTGCCTTTGGGGCTACATCCAGGGAGAAAGGCATCTCATCACCATGACTTTGGTAAGTCCAAGGTACCACTATTGGTGTAATATTAACTTTCAGAATGACTGAGAGATCTAATTAGATGGAATGAGTGATTTTTTTTGTTGAGTTGGAGTCTCACTCTGTCACCCAGACTGGAGTGCAGTGGCCGCACCCGGCCACCGCAGCCTCAACCTGCTGGGCTCCGGCGATCCTTCCACCTCAACCTTCTAAGTAGCCGGAATTACAGGCATGCACTACCACGCCCGGCTGATTTTTTGATTTATTGTAGAGATGAGGTCTCGCTGTCCAGGCAGGTCTCGAACCCATGGGCTCAGGCCATCCACTCACCTCAGCCTCCCAAAGGTGCGGGATTACAGGCTGAGCCACCGAGCCCGGTGGAATGAGTGATTCTTAAACACTTCAGACTGTGATGACACTCACTGTGTAAAATAAATCAAGCAAGGTCACTTGCTCACTTCCCAATGACTTTACTAGCTGTGAGGTTCCACAGCCAGGCTAAGTAGCAGGCACCACATAGGGCTGAACCTTTCATAATAAATAAATGACTAAAAAACACCACAGGTTCCCAACTTCATGGCTCTAATCTTTCACTGGTAATTTAAATTTCAAAATATTTCTGCTATAAACTCTGAAGCATATGTTCCTCTTAGCTGCCCCTAAGTGACCCCATCCCTTGAAAAGTCACACTTACATAATGATAGGAGTTGAAGCACAACCGTAAAGACTTTTTCTAACTCTTTTTTCTCCATTCACATTAGATGACACTCTTGTTTACTTGGTTCGGTTGAAATTCCAGTTGCACTGTGAGCTTTGCAGAAGAATGAGAAATTGATCTTCTTCCTGTGCAGCAGAAGCATGCAAACTCTTATCATGTTTATACAATCTTTATGATGATACGTAAAGACGGCTGCCACTGCCTATAAACTCACACGGGGTGGGAAAACCTCCATCTTTCAACCCCCTTAACCAAATTATATTGAACCCTGTTGGCCCATTTGAGAAGGCAGTTAGCTCACACTCAGGGGTCCTTTCTCACAAGGGGTCTCAAAATCAAATGTCTCTGGGGTCAGACGGGGTGTGTAAGTAGGTAGAATTTATGGCATGAAGTGTGCAGAGAAGAGAGAGAAAAACTCCCCCTCCACCCCCCAGCTACAGCTACAACAAATTCCTGTCACATGGGAAGTTGACCACAATGCTGCTAGATCTTAATTTTTTGTGAAATGCCAGGAATTCCTTTTTTATGTTTATGTGTAATCTCCCAAGTTTTAAATATTGGCAGGTTATTTTAAAAAGAGAAAAAGGAAAGCACTGTAAACGTGAAACAAAACAGACCGCAGGTCTCCCCTTGCTGTCAAGCTGCAGCTGTGACCCTGGTTTGTCCCTCTGATGGTGTCGGGACTGGCGTTTCCTTGAGCTGCATCCTTGACAGGTTAATTACTCTGAGCGCCCGCTCTGGACATTTCGGCTTTTATGCTCACACATTTTTACCTTGTTTTTATTAATACTTCATTACCCAGTTTATGGCTTTGCCTCATGATCTGTGATCACCCAAATTATTATATCAGCAGACTGATTTGACAGGTTGTCTACGTCCTGCTCCCATTATTATTCAACTTTTTTCTTTTTCTGTTTTGCTATTCTTTATACATACACAGAGACATACGGGGAGTTTTAAATGCATTCAGCACCAAGCAATTTATTTAATAGAGTGACTGCTTAGTGCCCTTTGAAACAACTGCATTTAAAATGTATCGTTCTTTTATTTATTTGTTGGGTCTGGATGCTCTGCTTGACGCTAATATTACCTGACTTATCATTCAATCAATAATTCTAGAGAACAATTGGTTTCCTTGAACTCTCCCACAAATGTCCCTAATTTCCTTGCTCTAATTACCAGAGTCCTTCTCTCAACTCCCCAGTCCATACAGGTTGCGGCTTTGTGGGCTTTTGGCTGCTGGTGCAGAGAGCCCCACACCAAATGCTAAAGATAACTCAAGCCTGTGTTTTTCAGTAGATCTCTTGCTTCTGCCCTCTTTACTTTTCAATTTTAATCCTTCCATGGAAGCTGTTTAATTTGTGCACTCCAGAGTAACCTCATTTTAAATTCATGGGTTGTCATTTAAAAAATTAATCAAGCCACATATGTTTCTAAAAATATGATAAACACCCATACTATGTGGGTTACGGAAGAATTTAGAGAAATATTTCCCATAAATTTTCTATGAAGATGCATGTGAGAACTAGAAACACAGAATGCTGGTGGCAATTGCTTTTTCTAGCAATTTGTTTTTACAAATAAAAGATGTGCTCTCAAAATTGGATATTAACAGTGGTACGTTGGAAATTGACATGAGCCATGTTTTCACATAGTGTTGTTCGGTTTCCCAATTCCAGGGAAAAGTTGACTCTGTAGCAATCGATGATTTTATTAATGTATACAGGACCCAGATCGTCATCCTGCTTAGAGGCTTTTTAATGAGGTCGCTGCCAAAAACATGGGATTTTGAAAAAAGTTGAATAAATGGCATGTCAGTTCTGTTAAATCATGTTTGGTTATACATTTCTTCCTTCTTCTCCTCGAATGTAGCAAGCTGAGTCGCCAGAGCACTTGGATGCCATGTGATCTCATTAAAATGGGCGGCTTGCCCCTGAGTTGAGTCACAGAAACAAGGCGGGAACAACTCTCTGTCCTGACACCACACACACCTAGATGTGGCTCCTCTCTTTGTGGCTTGTCTCCGGGAGGCCCATGATCACGATGCTCATTAGTACCACAATTGGTGTTATATTAACTTTCTGAGCGACTGAGAGATCTAATTAGATGGAATGAGTGATTCTTAAACACTTCAGGCTGTGATGACACTCACTTTGCAAAATAAATCAAACTTCCCATGCGTGTATCTGGGCCCAGCCACTTGGAAGAGAAACACGCAACCCCATCTTTGTTTGATGTAGTCATTTCTGGGTTTTCACTGAGGAGACGAAAGCACATTGTGCTGTTGCAAAGGGTGAGTGAGAAAACACTCTGACTTCCTGTTTAGTTCCTTAGGCCATATTATTTAGCTCCCGAGTCTTAATTGGAGTATTTTGTTCTTCCAAGAGGGGAGGGAGAGAAATTTAGCTTCTGGAAGATCCAACCTAAATCTCTCACTTTCTGTATTTCTAATTGGGTATTTCAAAGGCAAGACATGTTGTATCCTGTTCACAAATTCAGCAAGGTGAGAAGTAACTTGTTATGATTTAGTGACTTCCTTGACACAGCAGCCCAACCTCAGTAAAAGCGATCTATTTCCAGTAAACACACTGCCATGTACGTGAGCCTCGGTGTGGCTGCAGTCTGTGACCTTTGGCATGTCTTGGATATTAAGATGATCTGAGTGTCACAGTACATTGTCACAATATTTTGTCACCTCCTCCCAAAGTATCAGGCAAATCATGACTACATGTGACTTGTCATATAACTATCTGTTGAGGCTAATGAACGCAGACAGCCCATGGGATGATCCCAGGTGAGGGAAGCCTTGGAGTCCTGGCTTGGAGGAGAGGCATGCAGGTGTTTGCTTAAACAGCATGTGCCCATTTCTCTGAGACTTTAATTTAAAGTGAAGGGAACACTTCACTTCTCTTGTGGTATGATCCTTGGAAGTTCATCTTGACCTAGACAGTCCATTCTATGTTCATAGATCTGTTCTATTCTATCAAAATACCAGCTTGAATGTGCAATGATGGATTTAAAAGATTCATTGCAGCATCATTTCTTTTAGGGAACCGTCGAGCATCAATATTTCAATGTACAGGAGTAGAGAACAGTTAATTAAGTTGAGATGCATGAATAAATGGAGTCTGAGGCAATCCCAAGAAAGAATGTGGCTGGGTCTATGCTCTGATGTGGGAGGGTCACCATGTGTGGGGAAAAGCAGAAGGCAAATTGTAGGGTGGTGTGCATATCTAATCTTAATATTGTAACAAAAGACAATATTAGGTGCCCACAACCACGTCCTGCTGATTGATTGATTGATTGATTGACCGATCGATTGTTGAGATGAAATGTTGCCATGTTGCCTAGGCTGGTCGTGAACTCCTGGACTCAAGTGATTCTCTCACCTCAGCCTACCAAAGTGCTGGCATTGCAGGCATAAGCCATCATGCCCAGCCTACAATCTAAAAAAGACAGAATGAAAACTGAATTTCCTGTGTGTGTCTCTCTGCATGCATTTCTGTGCATGTGTCTCAGTGTGCATAAATGTGCATGAGTGCATCTATGTGCATGTGTGCATGTATTTATGTGTGTACATGTGTGTGTCTTTATGCATGTTTATCTTTTCTGCATGTATTACTGCTGGTATGAATTATTTTAAGCAAACAACCTATAACACCAGCAAAAACAAACTGTGTGGTCCCTCCAGGGTGGAGGAAGCATTTACAACACAGCCCATGAGGGAATGGGAGGGACCTAACAGTCAACATTCAATCTCATCCTATCATGGGATGTACTGGACCAGATACCTCCAAGAACACTGCTGTTGGATCTTTCTAGAAGGAAGGTACAGGCTTTGTGGGAAATAAAGCAGCCCAGGGGCCAACACAGCCTGTGGAATGGGCCATGTCTTCTAAATGTTCTTTCCTCTTCAGTTTACAAGAGGATGCCAAGAATTCAAATTCTAACATCTAACATCGATGATAACAGTCATCTTCATGTAGTTAGTAGCGACTGTGTGCTCTGTTTTAAGTACTCTTCAAGTGTTATCTCATGAAACCCTCAAAGCAGGAATTTGAGGGGAGATATTATGATTATGAATTTACAAATGAAAATGCAAAGCTTAGCAAGAGAGACATAATTGCTAATGAAAATTAGTTTAATTGTGAGTAACACCAGAGGGGTTAGTGTACACGCTGACTCTTTGACTATTTCTTTATCTGCTTCCTTGAAGAAGGAGCATCAGAGGAGGGAAACTGTTCATCTGGGTGGGACAAGGACTCCCTGTTGAGTCTCAGTCCTGCCCAAACCCTGTGGCTTTGGCCCGGTTGCACCCATGCCCAACCCGGGCTTCCTGGCCTGATAAGTGGGACCAAAGATGCCCATATCCTCCCCAAGTAGTTGTGAGGAGCTGGGAGTCTATGTGAAAATGCTCTCCAACTCTGCAAGGCCACATCCTCTGGAGCCAGCGATTCATATTCCAGTCTGTCAGTGAGGAAGGTGATGGGTAAAGACTAAAACCAGCACCATGGCATTTCTACATTTAAGTGGCCTAGAGCAGCATTGGGGGCTGCCCGAGAGATAGCTTCCCAGTCAGCCTGTAGCTTGTGTACAGGATAGCTTACTGCAGGTTTGTATGGGCCTGGGCCCAGGCTGAGGACAGGGCAGGGGATGGAGCCACATGTCCAGAGAGGTCCTGGGCTCTTTCAGGGGCCTGGTGGGGTGGTGGGATGAGCAGTTTGTTTGCACCAGCAGACACATCTTCCCAAGGGAGCAGGGATGGCCAGGTGCATAGCAGGGCCAGTCTCTTCACCTTCACCCTCAGCAGAAACAGAGGCCTGAGCCCAGCTTGCGTTGCCCCAGGGCTGCGACCTGTTGCAACCTGGGCGGGCATGAGTCCATAGGAGCCTTGAGTTGTTGCACTGGCAGAAAGAGAGAATAGAAGAAACGTGCTTGTGTTCCAGGAAAGGTTCCCCAAGTCATCTCTCTGTTCTAGCTGGTGATAAAACGGCTATAAAATTGTTTACCTGATATCCTGGTCCCAGGTCATAAAATTAAAGCAAATCACTTAACTAGTGCCTGCCTTAGAGAGAGACGTTATGTAGAGAAGCCCTGGACTATGAACTCTTACCCTCCAAGGGTGTCCCAATTAACAATCACAATACCCTGTGGTGTCCATAAATATCTTTGTTTTATGTCTAAAAGGGGAGAGAAGTGGAAACCGGGCATTATGGTCTCAGAGTCATCAACTGTGAAAACGTTCTCTTCTCTTTTTCTCTGAGTACAGTATTTCCCTCAGATGTCAGACAAGAATGTTGGGGTCACATGGCACAGGCAGAGCCTTGTGGAGTTTCTCAAGCAGAGAAAAAAGCCACCATTATTATGCAAATTTTGGATATGGGAAATAGTCAATCCCTTCTTTCATATTACTTACAGAAACTATTTTAATTGCACAAGTAATGATTTTATGCTTGTAAGAAGATTCAAAATCTAAAGGTAATGCAAAAATCCTCCTTGACCTTCACCCAAACCTGCTCAGAGGCTGTCTGGAGACATTGTGTGGGCCTTCCCAGACTTCTCATAGAAATGTGTGGTCTTGTTCTTCCATAAATATGGTCATACCACACTCTATCACTTTGCAATTTGCTTTTATTGCAACATATCTGGGAAATCGTTCAGTATCAGTACATATAAAAGTGCTCATTCTTTACAATTTGCATACTTTTCATAGCACAGACCAGGGCGTGTGCAAACTATAGCTCATAGGCCCTATCTGACTGTTGGACTATTTTTGTAAAGCCCTCAAACTAGGAATGGGTTTTTACATTTTAAGTGGTTGTGAAAAAAAAAAAATACAAAAAAGAATGCGAGGCAGAAACTGAATGTCCTACAAAGCCTACTATGTTTATTGTCTGATCCTTCATAGAAAATATGTGCCTACTCTTGGTGTAGATTCACTAGGGTTCACCTAACTGTTCCCTAGGGGTGGGCAGTTTTAGGCTTGCTGTGGACTGAATCTGTTCCCCCAGATGTGTATGCTGAATCCTAAGCCCCAGGGTGATGGTATTAGGAGATGGGGCCTTCAGGTGATTGGGTCATGAGGGAGTCCTTAGGTATGGGATTAGTGCCCCTATAAGAAGAAGCCAGGGAGCCCTATCACTGTTTCTGCCATGTGAGGCTATGGTGAGAATGCGTCCTCTGCAAACCAGCAGACGGGCTGTCACTACACACCGGGTCTGCCAGCACCTTGATCTTGGACATCCAGGCTTCCAGAACTGTGAGCAGTGCATGTCTGCTGTCTAAGTCACCCAGTCTGTGGAAAATTTTTATAGCAGCTCAAACTAAGACCAGAGTGTTTCTAGTTTAGGATTTATTTGTTATGGTAAAATATCCATAATGCAAAATGTACCATTTTCATCATTTTTAGGTGTACAATTCCATGGCATTGGATACATTCACAGTACTGTGCAACCACCACCACTATTTCCAGAACTTTTTCATCATCCCAAACAGAAACTCTGCATCCATTCAGCAATCACTCCCCATTCCTCCCTCCCCCAGCCCCTGGCAACCAACATTCTATTTTCTGTCTCTTTGAATTTTCCTATTTATTCTCGGTACTTCATATAAGTGGAATCATACAGTATTTGTCCTCTTGTGACTGGATTATTTCACTTAGCATAATGTTTCCAAGGTTCAATCATGCTGTAGCATGTGTCAGAATTTCCTTTCTTTCTAAGGCAAAATAATATTTCTTTGTGAGTACAGAGCACATTTTGCTCACCCACTCATCCAGCCATTGACACGTGGGCTGTGCCCACTGTGTGGCTACTGTGCACAGTGCTGCTATGAGTATTTGTGCACAAGTATCTGCATGTGTCCCTGTTTTCCACTATTTTGGATATATACTGAGGAGTGGTATTCTGGTTGAATTCCAGTTTTATTGCTTATACCATAAATGGTGTATGCACCCCCTCCTGAGTGCTGACCCCTCTACCTGTGTGCACACGTCTTCCTAAAATGGGGGTGGAGAAGTGGTACTTCCCTGGGGAAGTTGAGGTGCATGTTGACATTATCTGGGGCAGCTTCCCTTCCATGACACTGAGTAGGCAATGCCTCCTTTCTCATTGTACCCGTAGCTGGATATACCTGGGCCTTCTAATAGGCAAGTTCTTGAGATCACAGGAGCTTTGCACAGCCATTGGTCTTCCTGTGTTTTCCTGGGGCTGACCATTGAAAGCCTCGTGTATTTCTAGTACACATGTTTTGCATCATGATGTTCTGCATAGCTCTGATCTATCCTGAAGACAATTGCCTCCAACTACTTTCACTGACATATTTCATGAAACAAGTCTTGGAGTACACCGTTGCCTTAGTTTTTCTGATGTTCTGAGGACTTGTTACGAAGCTCTGGCCTGTTAAAGTGGCCCAGGCTCCCTCTACCTGGTGGCGCCCACCCATCCAGGGTGTGCTGTATGCACTGGCTGCACTCTGATCCCAGTGCTCAGTCTCTGCCACGGAGCTATCATCTGTGCTGAAGGAGCCACACCTCTGCCTTCTGTTTGTGGTCCTGGTAGACCGTGTTGACCCCTCTGATTGACAAATCTTGGGTAGATGTATGTGTTGCCTAGTATCCCTGCTGGGCATCAAGATGCAAGGTCTATGTGGCCCAAACTCCCTAGGAGGGTAGGTATGGGGTCAAGATCTGCAGGCAATCAGGGCTTGTAAAAGTGCTTTGACCCCTCAAAAGGTTTCCTAAACCCTAGTGCAGCCTGAGAGGAGTTGACAACTGGCTTGAGTCAATGGACGAATCCATGACTGGAGATAAACCAACATTTGAGGGGATCCAGAGAGAATGGAAAGGGTTAACAGGATGGGGGTGAGGACCCTCCCTGAAGATAGGGCCCTGGAGGTCTTAGAGAGCCATGGCTTGCTGGACAGCCCATGACCAGGGGCACCCCCCAGGCTAACTGGGATGGGTCTGTGAAACTGCTGAGTTTGAAGGTACTTCTACTGATGAGGAGTCCATCACTGAAGCAACCATCATCACCATCTCTCTTTGATTTCCTCTTGTTTTCCAGCCCTGCAGCTGAGGAGGGGGAGGCACGTGGAGGAGACCCCCTGCAGGCTCACACCACAGAGGGGCTGGGCTTACTCCATCTGTTTCTCTCCACTTTGCAAATTCAACACATTTTTAAGCAAACTAGTCTTGTCCTCTTGAGCCTGCAGCTGCTAGAGCTGCTGTCTGGTTCCTGGGACCTGCCTGGAGGCGGCAGAAGCCCTCCTCATCTATCAAGGTCTCTGAGGGTGGGGGCAGGGATTGTGATGCTGCAGCATCTGCCTTTACTCAGCCAGAGCACCCTTCTGCCAGGACCCTTGCTCTATGGAAGAGAGTCTGCTCTTGCTCTTCCTGAACAATCACTGCAGGTGTCTTCCCCAGTCAGCACCAAGCGTTTGTTTATGTGATGTTTCCAGCTGGAAAATGGCTCAACAGCAAATAGCCCTTGTGTTCCCATTTAAAGGCGAAACTGCAAACCTGTCCTGCCTGCACTGGGCTGTGGGGTCAGCAAGAGCACGGCGCCCTTGGGTCCTGCCTCCTTCAGGCTCAGGATTGGGCACCAACAGGAGCATTCCGTTCCTGGTTGAATCAATGACACAAAACTCCTGCTGTCTGGCTTAAATCCAAGCAGGGTCAAACAGGTTCAAGCTTATACATTTGAACCAGACACATGGGAAGGACTTGCCTGTGTTGGGTGCAGCAAGAACAAGACCTGGCCTGCAGCGGGGCAGTTTCTGGAGGAGCCTGCAGGACTGAGGACTCTGAACTGCCCAGATTGAGGTCTCCTCCCATTCCCACAAGTCCCTGGAAGAGGGCCAGGCCCACAGCCTGTGCGCCTCAGTTTCCTTGAAATTCCTTGTATGGCTTCCTGTAGAATCTGCCTGTGTAATCCTTACTCCCCTGTGAGTCTGAGTGGCGCCTCTGTTGCTAAACAAAAACCTGACATTTTTAAGTGCTTAGCTTTATTTATTTTATTTTATTTTTTGAGTTAGAGTCTCACTCTGTCACCCAGACTGGATTGCAGTGTCCGCTCCTGGCCACCGCAGCCTCGCCTGCTGGGCTTCGGCGATCCTTCCGCCTCAGCCTTCCAAGTAGCTGGAATTACAGGCATGTGTTACCACGCCCGGCTGAGTTTTTGATTTATTGTAGAGATGAGGTCTCACTGCCCAGGCGGGTCTCGAACCCGCGGGCTCAGGCAATCCACTCACCTCAGCCTCCCAAAGGCGGGGGATTACAGGCTGAGCCGGGCCGTGCTTAACTTTATTATGGAAACTTTATTGCATGCTTACAGGGTATCGAGTGCCAAGCTACAACCTTTATGAGAACGGACTCATTTCATGCTAGTAACCCCACACACGTATTCATCCATACATCACAGAATTTTTGGGTATTGAGTACAGGCCAGACACAGTTCTGGGCACTGGGGAAACTGTCATGAGCAAATAGAAAGTCATCTTGACTCTCAGAAAGTATGTGTTTATGGTGGCAGACACTGCATGAATACACAAATGACCAAGATGCCTCTGTGTGCACAAGTGTGAGCAGGTGTGGTATGAGTGGGCATTAGGTGTGCAAGTGTGTGGATGTGTGAATACGTGTGTGAGTGTGCCAGTGTGGATGTGTGAATTTGTGTGTGACAGATCTTGCGTGGAAGGGTGAGAGAATGTGAATGTGGTTGTATGTGAGATAGTGCATGGGGGAGCATATGTGAAGGTGTCCACGTGCATGTGTAGGAGTGTGAGTTTGTACAAATGTGTAACAGCATGTGTGTGTGCAAATGTGGAGATGTGTAAGGGTGTATAAGAGCATGTGAGTGTGTCTGTGCATGTGCAGGGTGGGGCTTGCCGTGAGCCCAGCCTGAATCACACAGCCTGAGAGAGAGGTGGCTGGTATCCTAAAGGAAGCCTGGGCACTACCCCACAGAGGCAGGCAGCTAATCACGGGCCCGCTGGGCTAGAGAAGGACCTGGCGCCCTATCGGGTCAAAGACCACAGGGCCTGAGGGGGCCACTCAGACCTTGGAGCTTTCGTGTCTGAACCAACTTTGGCTTCTACAGGCACCTGGCACCCAGGTGTTGAACCTAGGACCTCAATGTGTGAATTCCTGTGTCCCAGTGGTGCTGCACCAGCCACTGGCAGAACTTGGGGCTCGGCAGGCAGCTCCCTCCCCTCCTGCCTGCTGATGAGGGCAGGAGAACATCTCTGTCAATCACAAGCAGAATACTGCAGACAGAACAGGGGTTCGGCTAATGTGTGCACTTAATTAAGACTACTCTCGTGAGTTACGGTAATTGTTGTCAGCCTGGTGATGCACTGGCCATTCAGGGGTCTTCCTTCGACCTAGTGGTGGTTAGACCTTCTCACACAATCCAAGCAAGGCCTACAAAGGCCAAGGCATCCAGACACATCTTTGAGTTAATTACAGAAGAAACGATGTTTATGGAGCCATCATGGCTTCATTCCCTCCCTCTCAGTAAACACAGAGGTTTTGTGCTTAGAGGAAGAGCATTGCAGGCAGAAGCAGGGATTCCGTTTAGGGTTCTTTAGGAGTTCTCTGAAGTCAGTGGCATGTGAGCTAGACCACTCCTCTTTCAATGCATTCCATTAAGGACTGGGTTTCTCAAAGTGCTTTCGGCCAACTGGGAAAACATGCCTTTCCACTGAGTTACAGCCTCTGCGCTGGCTCAAGTGTGTCTGAGACCAGGCATAGAGCAGTGCGGGCCCTGGGGCCCTGGACTTGGGTCCATGTTGCAGTGGTCTGGAAGGAAGTATTTGGGAATGTGTATTTAGTTATGACCCAATTCCCTTTTACTGTCTCCTGCTGAAAACTCTATCCCCAACAGCTTTGCAAATAAGTTGAGTTAGTTTTTAGCAGGAAATCCATGCATTAACATGGACATTTTGATTCACAGATGGATACATTTGATGCATTGCAAGCACTTATGTGTGTGGGGAAGTCCCAGGCTGCTTACCCCAACTCAGATCCCAGGGAGCATGAATCTTAAGATCTCCTGGGTGGAGGCAGGTGATGGACACTCCTTGGGATGCTCAGAGCCTCAACCTCTGTATAGTCTCCATCTTGTGAAACAAAGATTACTTGTGGAAAAATCTGGGAGGCAATGAGATCCCTCAGACCATCTCCCAGATGCCAGCCCAAGGTCAGTTTCGTGAAAGTGACACTGGCCAAAGTTCCCCATAGAACTAATGGTTACAGGTTTTTGAATAAATATAAACACTGATCCTTTTGTTCTTAAAGCTTGAACCTTACTTTTGTCTTATTGGATCTCCTTGCTCAGGAAACCACCCCTCAGACCTATGGTATCAAGAGATCGAAACTCACCAGATCACAATGTCCAGACAATGAGATGTCAGACCTCTTCTCTATTCCTGTTGACCAACTCCTTTTCCTCCCCCCTCCCCAATTCCTACTTGCCATCTCCTCTTCTTTGTCATTCCCTAATTCCTGTTTTCTATATTCCTGCCCCATTATGTAAACCTCTGACTTCAGTGGAACGAGACGATGGGTTTGAAATGGACTCTCCTGTTCTCTTTGACTTATTTTACCCAAACCAAAAGGCTTCTGCCCTGTTGTTGTTTCCAGTAATTGGCTTTCTGTGCCACAAACAAGAGGACCTTGACCCTTGGTGATTCGGTAACACAAGGACAATAAGGTCCTAAGATAGAAGAGGCACAGGAGTAGAAAGAGGCAATATCAGTGTCTGCTGTAATGCATCATGCTGTGTAGACCAAAGGGTAGAGGTGGCTGACAGCCAGGATTTGTTTGGTTAAGCCATCACTGGGGCTGGTCATGGACGGTGGGTGCTGCCTTTCCTGGGCTGAACATAGCATGGTGAGGGTCTGAGGAGCCTCTGCCAATCAGGCATCTATGACAGGTCCCTACAACAGAGGGTGATGCATAGCCCATGCTGGTGCTACAGCAAGACCAAAGAGAGCTGTTCTTTCTGACTGTCTGGGTTTCTGAC
Source organism: Cephalopachus bancanus (assembly GCA_027257055.1). Taxonomy (NCBI): domain Eukaryota; kingdom Metazoa; phylum Chordata; class Mammalia; order Primates; family Tarsiidae; genus Cephalopachus; species Cephalopachus bancanus. Next base: position 5,477,015 of record JAPVLO010000007.1, read on the forward strand.
AGTTAAGCACAATCCCCACCTTTAGAGGGAGAAGTTTTGACTCAGAGGGCACCTGGAGAGCTTATTGTTCTCCCAACTCCATGCTGAGCCCTGGGTACTCACACTTGAGGGCTCTTGATCTGTGTTTGGGAAGGATCCTGTCGCTCTGGGTGTGGGGACGCTCCTGGTTGCATCAGAAGGTGGTTATTGGCGCCTCTGGGAGCAGACCCTCCATTTAGGTGGTAGGGAAAACCAGGGAGGGGCTAGGAAGCCCATCCGCATGTCTGGCAGAAGAGGGCAGGGGCATTTATGCCCTTGTTTACCTAGACCAGTGCCAGCCACGTCTAGGAGCTCAGTGAATAGTCTTCATGTACGTGAATAATTTAATTAGTGGGAGGATGAGCAAGATGGCACATGAGTTTTCTGGCGTCTTCCTCCTAGATCTGCCCCTGGGCCAGCAGAAAGCATCTGAAAATGAAAACAAAGTCTCTGGTCACATGCAGGCCAGTGTGGACTTGCTGTTGGTCACGGCCGTCAGTGGGCAATGACCTAGAACTTGGCGGCAGTTCCGATTCATTCCACAGCAGCTCTTTGTTATGTTTACAACCCTAGAAAGAACAAGTGATTTATTGTCAGTGTTTTCTCTTGCTGTGGGCTAAACAGTCTCATAGCATCCTTGGCTTGGTGATTCGAGAAAGAGAAGGCTATTTTTGTTACTATTTGTTTAACATACAGTGAAGACAGATCCAGCCAGTCGATTTCACAAAGGACAGACTAGAGAAAGGACAAGACAGATGGATACAGGAGGATACAGGGATGCAATGTACACAGTCAATGACACCCAAGGAACCTGGCCATCGTACCTGTGTTAACTTAAATAAAAGAAAAGGTAGGCATGGTGGCTCATGCCTGTAATCCCAGCACTTGGGGAAGATGAGGCAGGAGGATCACTTGAGGCCAGGAGTTTGAGACCAACCTGGGCGAAATGGTGAGACCCATTATCTACAAAAAGATTTTTTAAAAATTAGCTCGGTGTGTGGGCACATGCTTGTAGTCCCAGCTACTCAAGAGACTGAGGCAGGAACATTGTGTGAGCCCAGGAGTTTAAGGTTACAGTGAGCTATGATGGTGCCACAGCCTGGGTGACAGAGCAAGACCTTGTCTCAAAAAAAAAAAAAAAAAAAAAAAAGCTTAAAAAATGAGAATATCTGAAGATTTGGGAAGGAGAGGAGACTTTATTTCTTACAAAGGGTTTCAGACTGCAAGGTGGCCATCCAACAGGCTGGGACACATGCCTCTGGCCAAGACTAGAGGTAGACACTTAGAAGGAGGAGGGCTTGGGGTAGGACATTTGTGGTGAACAGGTTGGCTAAACATACATATTCAATAGGTTACAGAGGGAGTTATGAATATTCATGAAGGTGGTCCTGACATATGCATGTTGAACCAGCATGCATGTAACATATGCCCCATGTTCACTGTGGGGTGGAGACTTACCATGTAAATGTATTACAGTTACACCCTATACCTCAAAAGGTTTTTTTAGGACACAAGGTGCTCAACCTCTGTAGACCCACGAGAAGCAATCCATGGTGAGTGGTCTCTTATCCAGAGAAGGTTACTGAAATCAGGCTCTTGTCCAATCAAAGCTGTGGTTACGGCTGGCGGAACAGGGGCTGGGGTTAGCTAGTCAGCATCTGTGAGCTGGATGGGTTGTAATTGTTTTAATATTGCATATCTGGAGGCCAGTGTTTGTTTAGCTGCTAAGGAAAAAGGACTCTGTGGCAGTTAAAGCATACACATTCTTAAGTGGACCAAAGGGTGAATGAGGTAGCCCATGCCTGGCAAGACTTTGGTTCTGTTTATAATTGGATATCTTATTGCTGCAGAAGGTCTGTTCTGTCAGTCTTATGGTCTCTATTTTAACATTAATGCTGGTCAGTTGTGCCCAAGCCACAAAAGGGAGGGGTGTAAAGGAGTGTGTCTGACCTTCCATCTTAACATGGGCAGAAACTCCATTTAAAATTGTTTCTGAGCCGGGCTTGGGGGCTCAGCCTGTAATCCCGCGCCTTTGGGAGGCTGAAGTGAGTGGATTGCCTGAGTCCACGGGTTCAAGACCCGCCTGGGCAGCGAGACCTCATCTCTACAATAAATAAAAAAAATCAGCCAGGCGTGGTGCGCATGCCTGTAATTCCGGCTACTTGGGAGGCTGAGGCGGAAGGATCGCCGGAGCCCAGCAGGTTGAGGCTGCGGTGGCTGGGAGTGGCCACTGCACTCTAGTCTGGGCGACAGAGTAAGACTCCAACTCAAAAAAAAAAAATTGTTTCTGGGGTCCCCTTGGCCACAGGAGAATCCGTTTAGTAGTGGGGCTTAGAATTTTATTTTAGTTTACTGCTGCAACACCAGTTTGCTGCCAGTAAAGACTGAATCTCAATCTGCAAACAGGTACGATACAATATATCCTTTTCTTTGATATACAAACTTGAGCTCCCTGATGGTTAATTTTACGAGTCAGCTTGACTGGGCCATGGGGTGTCTAGATATTTGGCCAAACATCATTCCAGGTGTGTCTGTGAAGGTGTTTTTGGATGAGATGAATATTTCAATTGGTAACCTGAGTTATCCTCCCTAGTGTGGGTGGGTCTCATGTAATCTGTTGAAGGCCTGAATGGAACAAAAAGGCTGACCCTCCCCTCCTGCCTATTGGCCTTTAAGCTGGAACTTTTTCCTGCCTTTGTGTGACCCAGAGTCCCAAGATTTTTTATTTCACACTATGAAAAAGTGTCCATTGGAACTGTTGCACCTTACATTCTTGTTGTTTCAAAAAGTTCCAGAAAGAAGCTCAGTCTTGGAAAAACAAAAACTGATTGGATCCAAACATCTCTGAGTTGGAGATGAGCCTTAGCAAACTTTCCTCATGACTATACTAAAAACCCCACCCAGGCAAAGGACACAAACAGACCCTTCTCAAAGGAAGACAACCAGGCAGCCAACAAACATGAAAACATGCTCAGCTTCACTAATCATCAGAGAAATGCAAATCAAAACTTCAAGAAGACACCACCTCACACTGGTCAGGATGCTATCATTAAAAAGTCAAAACACAACAGGTGTTGGCAAGGCTGTGGAGAAAAGGGAATGCTTATACCCTGGTGAGAATGTTAGCTAGTTCAACCCTTGTGGAAAGCAGCGTGGCATTTTCTCAAAGAACTGAAAATTGAACTTCCATATAATCCAGCAATCTCATTTCTGGGAATACACCCAAAGGAACATAAATTGCTCTACCAAAAAAACACCTGCACACATATGTTCATTAGAGCACTATTTCCAATAGCAAAAACATAGAACCAACCCAGATGCCCATCAAAAGTGAACTGGATAAGGAAAATGGAATACTACATAGCCATAAAGAAGAGCAAAATAATGTCCACTGCAGCAGCATGGATGCAGCTGGAGACCATCACTCTGAGTGAACTGCCACAGAGACAAGGAGCTGAACACCACATGTTTTCACTCATAAGTGGGCCCTTCATAAGTGGGCCCTAAACATCGGAATGAGAGCACAAAGGTGGGACAGCAAATGCTAGGCACGGCTAATGGAGAGAGGGAGGGGAATAAGGGGTTTACAACCACCCATACCCACTACTGGGGGAGAGAGGACTCGCTGGAAGCCCAAACCTCACCTACACACAATTTACTTTTGTAGCAAATCCCCACAGCCCTAAATTAAAAAAAAAAACAAAAAACCCACCCAGGAGGAGCTCATTCTCTGTAACCTCTACATGCAACTCATGTAGAAGCAGGATTGGCAACCACACCTGTACTGCCTTGAATCCACCTCTACCTACCAAGACTCAGTCAACCAGCCTCACAGAAGCCCTGTTTTCACTTTTGTTCTAGGAGATACTGCTTTGGGGATTATCCCTGGCATCCTTCTTACTTGATGCAAGTCATTAAATGTCCTTGTTAAGTCCTCAATGGTTATGGTCATTGGACTGTCCCTGTCAAATGATCCAATCACCCCTTGTGTGGGGAGTGATCTTGTTGGCCCAGATGGGACAAAGACTTTGGACCTGACCCAGAATGTTGACTCTTGCTGGGTGTCAAGCATTCCCGTCTTGGGACTGGACCTGCATGGTCAACTCTCTTGGGCCTCCCCACTTCCTGTGGGACCTGCCAACCTTTGTGACTGCAGGAGCCAGCTCCTTACTATTAGTCTCTCTACACCCTCAAGTGCCTCTGTTGGGAATTCAGTGCACTCATTGGGAAGTCCTCCCCAGGTCAGGTAGGTGCTAAGGTGTCAGAGGAGGTGGGTGGGGCCACCTGGGAGGTGCCTCCTTACTTGGGCCTTTACTGGTTGCTGCACATCTGACCTTACCCAGGTGGGCATGGTCCCTGGGTGGGGTGGGGGACTCCCTGAAGCCTCCACCCCAAGACGGGGTGTGTGGATCTTTGCTTGGTCCAGGGCCCCGCTCTTGGCTGCAGCCTGCACAGAGCACCACATGGCTGCAAGCCAGCACAGCTGTGAGGAAAAGCAGCTCAGAATCCCTCCCTTCCCAGCTGGGACTCTCCTTCTCTCTGGCTGCCTCTGCTTCCACACTTTCAAAGCCACTGCCTCTTCCTCATGCCCTGGAGAACGCCTTGGTGACTCTCAGCCCTCTGGGATCCTGCGGGTACGGTTCTCTGTGTGGCCCGACAATGCCATACAGGTGCATGCTCAGAGGTCAGAAGACACAAAACGATGTCTCCAAACCTTGTCCTTTTGTTAGGCTCTCATGTAGTAGAAATCGACACAAGGCCAAACAGACTCCCAGGTAAGGCTTTCCCAGGGGCTTGTGCCAGGGAGCCGGCTCAGTAGGAGGGGTTCTCAGGTTGGCTCCCCAAGGGAGTACAGGGGCCTTTTATTAGGTAAAGGAAGGGTATAACATCAGAGGAAACAATGTTTACATGATTGGCGCAGGGCTCTGACTGCTCAAGTGTAGTGGAGATACATACTTCTTCACACGTTGCATGTACAAAAAATGGTTGGTAAACCCCGCCAGGTGTGGAGATGTTAGTATGATCATGAAGTAGGGGTTACAATCAGACACTTTTGGGTCCATGTGTGTATGTGGGGGACGGCGGGCGGGGCTATCCTTCCAAGCAAGATTTATGGTGAAACACTCTATTGTAAAGTTTTTTCAAGGTTGTGGTCCCTAAGATGGCTCCACTGGAGTGTTGTTGCAAAGTCTGGAGGTTAAAGGGTGTGAGGGAGGCCAGTTCCTGTCCTCCTGCTGTCTCATTTCCACAAGACCTTGGGACTCTCGTGACATTACCAAAGTCAACTAGAACTCCACAGAGGAGCACGTTTAGATGGGGATTAGCCTCCACTTTCACTGGAAATTCTGAATGAATGATTCCTTATTTTAAAACAGCTGTATTACTTCCAAGTGGAAGTATGGAATTCAGCCCACAGGAAAATGGCCATTGGGTCCACTTATTAAAAACAGGTGGGGACAATGGCACACCATCTCCAGCAGTCCAGAAGAGTAATCCAAGAAAATTTCCCTTTCTATTTTATATACTTTGATTCTAGTTTTTTAATTAAAAGACATATTATTTCATAATGCAAATTAAACACAGGGTAACATGGTTTATAATTAGCATATAATAAGAACTGATAGGGAAATGAATGTCTCAAACCTGCTTAGAAACAGCATGTGCTCTTACGCCTGTATTTATTTTTCCTGGTAATTATATTCATGACAAAGTGTGTCTACTAAATCGCATTTTCTTACTGAGGAGTATAAAGTTATTTTTAAAGACAAGACCTGCCTGCAACAGCCCACATTCTGAAGTAGCAGAATCCTAATCAATGACCATTTCCTACAGTAAAGGTGATGACCAGTGGCCCAATTGGTCAGCACTGACCACCTGGGTTCTGCATCCTGCAAACTTGAGGAAGGGACAAGTGGGATGGGTACTTTTTGCTGAGTTAATAGTGTGGCGAAGAATGAATGCTTCAAGGGCACAAACATGTATTTTCCCTTAGGCTTATAATATCCTGTTCTATGTCTTTGCAGGAAAAAAAAATCACACAATTTGGCCTTTTGATGCATAATTCATACGCGTGATACACCAGGTCTACTTATGATCACAATTGTTAATGTTTTCTCTTTGTAAGGGTTTGAGAAAAGTCAATATTTTAATGTTGACAGTTAGTGCTTGCTCGACATAATTTGTATATTACTTTCCTCAGAACCTGAAAAGGAGAGAAAGCGGGCCCCCCGAAATAAAGTTTTAGGTTAGGAAGATAACTGCCACATTCAACGTTCAGGACTCGTTTATCTTATAATTTTTAAGAAATATTAGAAATATACACAGTGGCAAGATATCACCAGAACTGTCTACAAGATAAATTAGAAACAATGGTATCTCGCTTTTGATTTATTACACAGAAAATGCAAATGCATTCCGATGAATATGACTCGATGAGTGAAAAAATGCTAGGGATGGTTTATTGTGATTATTCTTGGCTAGAAATCCTGTATCGCTGTGCTAGTGATAGACCAGTTGCTAGGAACGTTCATCTGTGTGGCGTCTTTCCCTTGAAGGCTGGAGCTTCTCTTCTGTCTCGCTGGTAACGAGGGGAGAGGGTGACTGTTACCTGCATGTCGTCTGACAGCAGAAAGGGTGGCTGAGGTTTCCTGGCTAAATCTTTGTTAGGTAAATGATTGCTGAGTGGTGCAGATTATAATAACTTGTCAGGCACCACCCCAAAGTTCAATCACAATGTACTTAGTGTGAGAATTGCTGTTTACTCCCTGTCCTGAGCTTTGTTACTTGATTACAGGACACACCTAGGGTTTCCCCACGGCTGGACTCCACACCGGAATGTATCTGGTGTGGGGATGATCCCAGGGCACCCCAGCAGCGACAGCTGCTCCATCAGTCAATACTCATGAAGATGACTGGATAAGCCAACCAGAGCTGATGGATTTTGCACAAGAGAAAAGATTAAAAAAAAAAAATCAGGAATCCAGTGCCCCATTTCAGCCATGACTCATGAAACCCCCAACTGCGCATGCAGCAAAACACCCTGAAGTCCACAGGTTGGGAAGGCCGTCCTTGGATGAAATGCCACCCGCTAGGTACAACTACCACCATTCCTGGGCATTCTTAGAAATGACTAGCAGGAAAAGCCAGAAAAAAAATGCTTACAATTCTTGGAAATGTTGGTCCAATGTTATAGCCCTAAAAACATAGGGGCAGAAACAGACCCACCCAGGAGAACACAGAACAAGCAACCCAAGTGCCTACACTGTGCCAGGTATTTTTAAATGTGTTTCAGGGCCAAGCTCAGCATCTCAGCCTGTAACTCCAGCACTTTGGGAAGCTGAGGCGAGTGGATGCCTGAGCTTGTGGGTTTGAGATCAGCCCAGGTAACTTGGCAAGAACTCATCTCTACGAAAAATCAAAAATTAGCTGGGTGTGGTAGCCCATGCCTGTAGCTCTGGCTACTTGAAAGGCTGGGGCAGAAGGATTGCCGGAGCCCAGTGGGTCAATGCTGGGGTGGTCGTGAGTGTGCCACTGCACTCCAGTCTGGGCGACGGAGTGAGACTCCAACTCCAAACAAACAAACAAACAAACAAACAAACAAACAAAACAAAGTGTTTCAGATCAAGTGAGTTCCCAATCCCACTTCTGAGAGGTAGCTCCTACTATCATCAATCCCACTTTTGAAACGTGGACTCTAGGAATCCCAGAGGCAAAGTGACTTGCCACAGTGACACATGGGCTGTGGCTGGAATGGGATCTGAACCCCAAGCCATGTGGGTTTTATGCCTTCATGATGTCATGGCTTCGTCCTCCTCCTTCTCACAGAACTAGGATCCCAACAAAAGCACAAATGCTGCCTAAGTTAACAGGACAGTGGTGGTCTGGAAGAAGATACTTGAAGAAAAGCATCTTTAGATTCATGGTGGTAACTTGTCATGACTGTTCTAAATGTCTCTGCTCCCCCAAAGTCTGCATATTGCCTCACTGGGCAAAAGTCTCTGGGCTTCTCACATCTCTCTGCCCACAAGATTCATCTTTGTAGATGACATTGTGCAATACTCTTCAATGTGCCGGGGGCTCAGGAGATGAAATACCATTCAGGGCACTGCAGTAGACTCTCAAGCAGGCAGGGTTCTGGTTAAGAAAACAAGACCAAGGCTAGATAAATCATGAGAGCTGCTCGGTGCTGATCTGTGTGACAGTCTTCCTAGAGAAGGGTTTCTCATCATTTTAACTTTGACTAGTGTCACTTTGGACCCAGTATTTCTCTGTGGTGGCGACCTTCCTGTCACTAGCATATAGAGTGGCATCCCTGGTCTCCACCTAGTCTCTCCCACCTGTGTCCAAGGGTTTCCTCTCCTGAATGGAGGGTGAGACAACCTCTGGTGTACCACCCTAGCTCTCCTGCATGGGCCTGCATGGACATACTCTCCAGGGTTCCTTAAACACGGAGTTAGTTTCTTTCTTTCTTTCTCTTTCTTTCTTTCTTTCTTTCTTTCTTTCTTTCTTTCTTTCTTTCTTTCTTTCTTTCTTTCTTTCTTTCTCTCTCTCTCTCTCTTTCTTTCTTTCTTTCTTTCTCTCCTTCCTCCCTCCCTCCCTCCGTCCCTCCCTCCCTCCTTCCTTCCTACCTTTCTTTTGTTTCTTCTTTCAGTTTCTAGGACTGGCTAGTCTCTCTCAGGCTAGGACTCTGTTTTTGTAGAATCGCTTTGTTTTTTTTTTCCTGAACTTCAATTACCCCATCTTGCAATGACAGCAAATGCCTCAACATTGCAGCTCCTGGTGACTGTAGCATGCGTGTAGGATTCCATGAGACACCATCCATCATGGGACACCATTTCTGTGAGCACATAGCCCACAAGGAGGTGGCCCCTGTCTGGCCTCTTTCAGAGACATGATCCTGGCCCGGCCTTTTTGAGGATGACTCAGAACCCGCACGGTAATTCACAGAACGAGTACCCTGTTTCCCACAAGTCAGTGCCACATCACTGAACACTTAACATGCTACAAGATCCATTGCAGGCCGAGGGAGGGAAGCTTCTTCAGACAATGTTTTCTTTTTCTTTTAGAAGGTGACATTGTTGGTGAATCGAGTTTGGGAGAAAAGGGTTAAAAGGGAGAATGAGCATCTCTGGCACAATCTCCTCCCCTACTTCAAGTCCAAGTTCATTATGTTCTGTATTTAGTCAATTTTACAGGAGCAGAGGTAACAGCTTCCTTCTGGAGAGTTTCATTCTGAAGGTACATTTTGTTTCCAGGAGTGGAGGAATTTTGACTAAATCAAGATTTTAACTTCAAAATGACCCTGGTGCACAGCTTGGGCTACTCAGTCCTGGTCAAATCACTTGAGACTCTAAGTGGTCCTTTAGAAGCACAGTATTTAGCGTGTCCATCAATATCTTAATATACTGAGACTTGGAGTGCTTGTCATGGTTAATTAGTAAAATTGGCTGAACCTGCATGTACGTGGCAACGTCCACCTGTGCCGTATCAGTGACTGACCTGAAGTCTCTGCTGGGCCAGATCCCTGACTTCTTTTTCTCTGCTGCCTTAGGAGGCTTTAATAAAATACCACAAACAGCAAGGGAGAGCCCTGATCATTGGTGAAATCAGCATCTAGGCGAACAGTGTGGAGGCAGCAACCTTGGAAAATAAACCAAGAAAGATAAATAAGGACACAAATCTCCTCAAGCAATAAAGAAAACTTTGACATTTTAGGGCCAATATGATATCAGAAATAGATTTTTTATCTCTATTTTTCATTTGCCCTTCAGTCTATAGATCACAATTCCGTAAAGCAAATAAAAGGATTGACGTTACTGGCTGTATATTTTACACATGATGGAGACATCACGGTAAAGCCTGCTCTTATATGTCGGTAAATAAAAGAACACTATTACAAGAGGTAATCAAAGAAATAAGAAATATAATCGCCATTGAGGAAACAGACTGCTACTCTGGGGATTCTCTCAGGAAAAGAATGGATACCAGGGCAGATGAAATCATATTTTCTCTCCCTGGTTTGTTATGTCTCTTGCTGACATAAATAGAAACCTAGCGCTTCTGTGTCCATGGGACCCAGCACTGTACAAATCACAGACCACAGTGTGGTTTTCACCCTGCCACCACATAATACAAATGCCCGATTCTGGGACTCTATGCCAAACTGCCTCTCCTGCTTGTGGTGAGTCCAGGGGCTGTGAGTGCCAGTGTTGAAGAGGAGATTGGTCCACCCCAAGGTTCAGGGAAGGAAACTGGGTGGAAGGTGGGGGGGGGTGACATCAGCAGGTGTGACTAGGGGGTGACCTACTTCTGGAATGAGTCCACATTGGACACACCTCAGCAGGATGCACCTGCCCGACATCACTTCCAGGTTGGTTGCTGCATCTCTGGACTCCAGAGCACCTCTCAGATGTTAGCTCCTGAGTCTCCTCCTGCTCCTGAAGGACTGGATACATCAATAGCTGCACTTTGATTAGTTTCTTTGCTTTATAGAGATGGGGGTCTTGCTATGTTGCCCAGGCTGGTCTTGAACTCCTGGCCTCAGGAAATCCTTCTGCCCCAGGTTCCCAAAGTGATGGGGTTACAGGCATGAGCTGCCAAGCTTGGCCCTGTTTAGTTTCTTATAACCAGCAATTACCCTGTCCTTATCTTCACTTCAGATCACTCTTTTTGGTGTAGTTCAAAGGGACACATTACTGTATTATACTGATCCTTTATTTCTGTCATCCCTTTGGGGGATTAAACTCTTAAAGACCTGGCCCTGGTGTCTGGATCTTATAGCATCTTGTGGGAAGAGGCACTCCTGAGAAAGCCTCAGGAAGACACTGGCAGCCTCACCCCCACAGCAAGTATGGAGAGGTGCTAGGCTTCAGGCTTCCCTTCTCCTCCAGAAATATAGACTGGCTTCTCTTTGGATATTGGCATCGAGCCTTCTGGCAAAGTGAGATCCAGACAGGCAGAAGAGAAACACCGTGACTCTGATGTCAACAAGAGGCTGACGCCGACACAGCTCACGCTGTGGAGGAGGCTTGCCACACAGAGAGGACTTGCCTCTTGCCAAGCGTGCCAGCCTGGGCTTGACGTGTGGCGTGTGGACGTCAGTTGGTTGTTTCTCCTCGCCACTCCTGCGGTGGTCTGGGCACCGCCGGCTTGTCCTGTTGGGTAGATGATGTAGTGATTTTGCTACAGCTTCTCTAAATCTCAATATGTTTTGCAGAAGTAAAGGATGGCATAATTTATTACAGTTGAACATGCGCTTTGTTCAATGACAGGGTAATTAGACATTCTTTCAGCAGACACATTAAATATATACTTATGCTTTAAAGCCCTGCATCTCAGATCAGCTCTGTTGATTTATTCTTTATGCTTGGATCTCTGCCTGTTGATGGCCACATAAAACTGAACTTCCATGCCAAGAAGTATCAGTGACAGGAAAGAAGAAATGGCTTCCATATGTTAAACAAAGTCAAGTTTTGGGGGGGGTCGCTTATGGGGATGGGGCGGCATGCATGCACACATACATGCACCCTCAACAGTACATGTGGACATACAAACTCAGTCCTTGTGAGCAGGCTGGGGCTTGACTCCTTTTTCCCTACCCCAGTAAACATTAATTATGCAGTGATCAAAATAATTTTGCATGCATAATGCTGACCTCTTTCACTAGAGGGCAACAAAACCCAGCTTAAGGAGACTCACCTTCTGCTTCCAGTGACAGGAAGCGTTTAATAAGATGCCACATGGATTTTATAATGAGTTCCCTATTAATTTTGCATAAGTGTGAAGTTACTTTTGAAAATCCAGTTATGCTCATGAACATCCATGACCTGTCCTTCCTAACAGGTGGCAAGTAGCTGTTTCCTGTTCCTGCCACTGTCTAGCCACATTTTCCTTTGGGGGTGAGTTCTTACAAGAGTTACACTTAAAACCCACCCCATGAGCTGCCCACTCCAGAATGGAATGTCACTCTTGTACATCAAAAATATACAGACTTACCTGCAGATCTTAAAAGCTACTGCTGTTCACCATGCAATGAAATGAGCGTCTCTCAGGCCCTGAACATGGCTTGTTTTCTGTGTACTGGTCTGGCTTTTTGCCATCTTTGCTGTCATCCTGATTTGAGAGGGGTTTGGGGGCAGAAATGGCAGGTTTTGGGGGGCAGCCATACTTTTTGGGAATAATTCTTGGGGTCTCTTTCAAAAGACTTGGTGTTTAACTGCAAGGAGAAGAGTTGATTTTCATCTCTGCCTCAAAACATTGAAGATCATTCATTCACCACCAGTTGAAGACCATTCATTCACTCACCACCAGCACTTATATTAGCTATGATAATTTCATAATTTAAAGGTTCAGTTGATTTAACAAAAGAGGTTCCTGGGTCTTCCTTCCAACTTATAAGCAAGAAGTGCCTACCGCCGCCATGCTCCACTGAGGAGGGAGCATCTTTTAAAAACCCTGAGAAATTGATTACATGGATTCAGCCAATGGGAGGCTAATGACATAAATCTGTCTTTTGTTCTTAAATATGTTCAAAATATAAGGAGTTATTAGAGGAACGAAACAAAGCTTCAAGATTTAAGGGTCTTTGTACCAATTGTTAACACAAGCAAAGCTCGCTTTGACTGTCTCCTGTGAGAAGCATTTCAGGCCATGATGAATAATGAGGGACTGATTTTCCCTTGGAGGAGAAACATGAAAATCTGCAAACAGCCTGACTCAGCATTTCCAGCTTTGCTTCCAGAAATAGCCATGGCCTTTCCTTTGAAGCGAGTTCTTGGAATAGGTGCTCAGCTCTCCTGAGTGGCTTGAATTCCTCTGAGAGGAGGGTGGACGGGTGTGTGATGGAGGAGGAGGTAACAACATGCAAACGTGCTGTTTCATTCTTTAGCTGACAGTCCCTTGGGAGACAGAGCTGGAGAACGTGCAATACCACATGTGCAGAGCACCCAAGGGTGTTTCTGACGTGAGCGTGTGTCCTCGTGTTCAGAGGCCTTAATCCTGGCCTCCATGGGGCAGAAGAAGCCCTCCCTACCCCCATGTCTTTCACCTCTGTTCTCTCTGTAGTGTGCCATCACTGGGATCTAGTCCCCTGTACAAGTCATGTCCGCATGACGCCTCTCCTCGCGAATCTACTGGGCAACGGCGTGGCCTGTCTGTGCTAGAACATTTAGCAATCTCCTTTGAAATGTAACTCATTATACAAAAGCAGAACTAAATAAAAAATACTCCAGAGAGGGAACAGATTGTTAGCTATAGATTAGAAGCGCAGCCTAATCCTTCACAAGCATTAAATATTTAACATAATCACACCACAGGTGCCAAGAAGATGTCGGCATTGTTTAATTAGACTTAATTAAACATAAGGAAAAATCTAATACTCATGCAGGTCGAGTTTTTTAATCGATTTCAGAACCTCCCCTTTGCAGTCCCCATGTTAAACGTATTGCACCTACTCCCTTATTAACTGGAAATGGCGCTGGGTAGCCATTGAAAAGTCAACTCCCCCAAACACTGAGAAGCCTGGATGGAACTCCTGTCTACTCCCAGTCAAACTGCATGGATGGATAGAGCCAATGATATTTCCACAGTAAAGAAATTGCATAAACACATGGCCATGCCAAATATCTATCCCATGAACATAGATGACTCCTGTTCATCTCACTATTGATTTGAGATCTTGGAATTGAAATGGGCTACACTGAAATTTAGTCTGTTCACTTCTCACACATACATGCTAATGCATGTGTGTGTGCAGGCTTTTTTACATATAAAGCATCCAAACAGTATGATTCTACATCGGAACACCAAAGAGACATGTGACAAACCATACTGTGTTCGTGTGTTTCCCTCTCCAATGCCAAGAGCTACTGAAGTGCAGGCCGACATGTTTGCCACACATAAGAAAAGCCTGGACATTTAGTGTTTTTCACTGAAATAACACTCTTTATTATTACTAATGTTGGAGTCTGTGATACTGTTACTTCAATTTCCTGCATGCTATGTCTCTTGAATGAAGAAAGGACACGGACCTTAAAAGACAATGTGTAGCCATGAGAAACAAAACACTTAATGCCAATTTAAAAAACATTTGCCTCTACATGTAATATCGCAAGTGTACACCTCATGTGAACACGTTTTGGGCACAAGAATGTTGGCTGTTGGCCCACGTCAGCAATGTACAACAGGAACAAACACCTTCCATGCAGGAATTCAGCTTTGAGAAATTGATCCTAAGGAAATAATCATGAATGTGCCCAAAGATTTAACTAGACATATGTCCACTGCAGCACTGTCTAAAATAATAAAAAATTAAAAACAACCTAAATGTTGAGAAGACTTTAAGAAATGCAGATTGCAGGCTGGGCAGGGTGACTCATGCCTGTAACCCCAGGACTTAGAGAGGTCATCATGGGAGAATTGCTTGAGCCCAGGAATTCAAGACCAGCTTGGGTAATATAGTGAGACTCTACAAAAAATAAGGACATTAACCAGGGGTGATGGTACTTGCTTATAGTTCCAGCTACTCGGGAGGCAGATGCAGGAGGATTGCTTGAGCCCAGAAGGTCGAGGCTACAGTGAGCAATGATTATGCTACTGCACTCCAGCCTGGGCAACAGAGTGAGAGTCTGACTAAAAAAAAATTAGATTGTAGAAAATGAATGCTATGAGGAAAATATTGAATGAGACAGGTAGTGGAGTGGCCACTTGGCTGCATGGCACTTGCCATCCTTACTGTTTCTGGAGTCCCAAATTGGTGGGAGGCAGGGGTCTCGGCTCTGCAGGGGAATGTGGGACTAGAAGGGAAGGTAGTTCTCCTCCCTGCCTGTCTGGAAAAGCCTGGCTCACAGCTGGAGGAAGGCAGTGGGAGCCTCTGCCCATCATGTGGGCTGCTATAGGTGTGAGCCAAGGCACAGGGGCAGTCAGAGGTCAGGTGGGGCAGCCTACTGTGGAAGGACAGTTGTCTGGTGGTGAGGGTAGAAGTCCCCATGGTGAGAGTCCTGTGGGGGCAGTTCTTGAGACAAACATCCCGTAGGTCTTGCGGGTTGCGCCTTGCTTTCCTTGCATGTCTGGACAAGCCTGGTCCTTCAACCTTCCGGATGATCCTGTGAGTGAAGAGACACCTTTCCAGTAAGATGCCTGTGTTAGTTTTCTGTGGTTGCAATAACACATGATCATGACTTAGTACCTTAAAACAACATGAATAGATTATTGTATAGTTCTTGAGTTCAGAAGCCCAGCATGGGTCTCCCTTGACTGAAGTCAGTCTATGGGGCTGGCTCCTTCTGGAGGCTCCAGGGAAGAGCCTATGTCTCAGTCTTTTCCAGCCTCTAGAGCCTCTGTTTTCTTTTCTTTTTCTTTCTTTCTTTTTTTTTTTTTTTTTGAGTTGGAGTCTCACTCTGTCACCCAGGCTGGAGTGCAGTGACTTGCTCATGGCCACCACAGCCTCAACCTGCTGGGCTCAGATGATCCTTCTGCCCGAGCCTTCCAAGTAGCTGAAACTACAGGTGTGCGCCACCATGCCCGGCTAATTTTTTGATTTATTGTAGAGACAAAGTCTCGCCATGTTTCTCAGGCTGGTCTTGAACCCCAGAGCTCAGGCAATTCTCTCACCTCTTCCTCCCAAAGTGCTGGAATTACAGGCTTGAGCCACTGCGCCCAGCCTGGAGCCTCTGTTTCTACTTCCCTTTTCTGACTCTGATCTCCTCCCTGCCTCCCTCTTATCAGAACCCTTTCAATTCCATTCTGGCCTGTGATTATTCAGGAAAATCCTCCCATCTCAAGACCATTACCAAAACCACACGTGTAAAAGTTCCTTTGCCATGTAAAGCAACAAGTTCACAGGTCTTGACATCTCTGGGGAATCATTGTTTTGTCCACAATAACTGCTGCTTAAGCTAACCGGAAGTTGTGGGTTTTTTTTTTTGGAACCAGGTATTCTAAATGACAGCAGGGTTCTGTGCATGAAAAGGTCCCTGTTGTTGCAGCAGGGAGGAGGGTACATTAAGGCTCTATATGTATATCTCTCTATATGAGGGGGACCCCAAAAAACTGGAACTATTTTTTGGAAGAAGAGCCACTTGTAGTACACTTGGAATTTTTTCCTCAGAATCAAACAGTCAACTAAAGTTTTTAACTGGAAGTTTTGAGAAGGTTGTGTCACGATTTGCAAAAGAAATATCCGAAGTTGTGACAAACAGGTGACTGGTTCTTCCACCATGATACTGCATATGCCCACACCATGCTGCATGTTCAGCAATTTTTGACCAAAACCAACATGACCCCTCTACTCACCTAATCTCACCCCAAGGGCCTTTTTTTTGCATCCCCAGATGATAAAAGTCCTTAAAGTGACATGTTTTGCCGATATGGAAGAGGTGAAACAAAAAACAGCAGAAGCATTAAACGGCATCAAAATGGATGAGTTCAAAAACTGTTTTGAGCAGTGGGAAAAGCATCTCAATAGAGTGTATTGCATCAGATGGATAGCCTTTGAAGGGGACTGAAGTTTAAACATGTGAGACTAACTCACAATTTTTCCTAAATAAATTCCTGGTTTTTTGGGGTCCCCTTCATATGCCATGCATTAACACAAAGAGAAAAGTCTGGAAGTAGATGTACTTGAGTGTGGTTATTTCTGGAGGGTGAAATTGTGAGTGACAATTTTCTCCTGGTTGTTTACCCCCAAATTCATGTGTGGGAACTTGATCACCCATGTGATATGGTTAGGAAGTGGGACTTTTAGTGCATGCTTAGGTCATGAGGGTGGAGCCCTTAGGAATAAGATTAAGACCCTTATAAAGGGCTTGAGGCAGTGAGTCTTTCCTTCCTGTCTTCCCCCATGTGAGGACAGGGCCTTTACCCACCCTTTGCTCTCTTCCATGTTCTGCCAGTTGGGGAAACAATGTTCCTCCCTTGCAGACAAAGTTGCACAAGACACCCTCCTGGAAGCAAGAGCAGCTCTCTCCTGATATCTGTCCTGCTAGTGCCCTGACCTTGGACTTCCCAGTCTACAGAACTGTGAGAAAATTAGTGCATGTCCTTTATAAATCACACAGGTGTTTTGACAGAGCAGCACAAGAGGACCAAGACAGTAACTTTCAACAGGATGCTGGCCTCCACTTGACCCTGTGTGAAGCAGAGGTGGCACTGTCTTTATCACCTACATTCCCCAAATTTCTCAACCTAAATTGAGGTGAAACATGAAAAAGCCTTGTGATTACTGAAAGAAGATTTATTCATGATGTTATGAAAAATGTTGAAGAAATTTTTTTAGGCAAATTCCTTTTGGTTTAATTTAAAGACCCTCTTTTTTTTTTCTTCATATTTTACTTTGCCTGAAATTGAACTCCATCATCCAGATAAAAGACTACAATAAATGCAATGTGCAGTTCCCCTTCCCCCAGAAAGAAAGTTGCTTTGAATTTAAAATGTGTATTTGGCAATTAGTGGTGTTAAAGAGTTGAGGATTTATGCAAACACTTTTTTTTAAAACCTCAGTGATTTAACAAAATAGCTGAAAAGCATTTCCATAATGACTTAGGACTGGTGAGTGTGCCATGCATGTGCTGCCATTTGTAATTATCCAAGTAGGTGCTTAAAGTGAAATGAGGGATTAAATAACCCCGGGGATTTCATTGTTTCTGGCAGGCCAGGAGTTCCCATTATACCCTCCATAAAAGAGAGTGCCACATTCAGGGCTGCCTGGGGATTTGATGCCAGAGGTTGGGGCTCAGTCACTTTGCAGAAATCACAAGTAGTCCCAGACTCATGGAGCTCCGTTCGCTATTTCATTTCTCCTTGAGTTTTTGCCTCAGTTGCAATCCTCTGTGTGGTTTGTTCAAGGGCTTGAATTCATCTCCCAAATAAATTGCTTTGGCTTTTCTGGAAATACAGATGTTAATGGCAATTGTATGAAATAGCTTAATCACAAGAACAAGGAGATTGTCGAAAAGAGAACTGTCTGGAAAGACTTAGTCATAAGAGCCATTGGTTCCCTTTCTGTGCAGCACCTCAGAGGAGGCACGAGGTATGGCCCTCTCCATTATCACTCCCTGCTGCCCACAGTCTCTGGTTGGACCACAGATGACCCAAGTGAGGCCATCATGGGAGACGAGGATCTGCTGAGCCTGCAAAAGCTGGTCCCCTCTGACATCCTCGTGAGCTCCTTCCAATTCACCCTTTCCTTCTGTGGCCCTCACTGCACGCAAGCTTTACTGGATCTGCCCTGTCTACCCAGCCAGCCTTGTTCCCCGGTTTCTCTGTGGAGTCTGTGACACAGCCTTTCTTTTTTACCACATTAAAAATATTCTGTTCTTTTCCAAATCACTCAAGGTCTTTTTTTTTTTTTTTGAGTTGGAGTCTCACTCTGTCACCCAGACTGGAGTGCAGTGGCCACTTCCGGCCACCGCAGCCTCGACCTGCTGGACTCCGGCGATCCTTCCGCCTCAGCCTTCCGAGTAGCCGGAATTACAGGCATGCGCTACCATGCCCGGCTGGTTTTTTTGATTTATTGTAGAGATGAGGTCTCGCTGCCCAGGCGGGTCTCGAACCCACGGGCTCAGGCAATCCGCTCACCTCAGCCTCCCAAAGGCGCGGGATTACAGGCTGAGCCACCGAACCCGGCTTTAAGGTCTTTTTTTAAGAGACAGGGTCTTGTTCTGTCACCCAGGCTGGTGTGTAGTGGTGTGATTGTGGCTCACTGCAGCCTCAAAATCCCAGGCTCAAGCATCCTAAGTAGCTGAGACTACCAGTGTGCACCACCATACCTGCCTAAGTTTTTAAAAATTTTTTTGTAAAGAAAGGGGGTCTCATTACACAGCCCAGACTAGTCTCGAACTTCTGCCTTTAAGCAATTCTCCTGTCTTGGCCTCCCAAAGAGCTAGGATTACAGGCATGAGCTGCCATGCCACTCAAGGTCTTGCTCATGAAAATGCAATAATTTGAGTAAAATATTTGTCCTGGGATGTTAGTTGGTAATAATGCCCTAAAAGTCTTTTGGGTAATACCTTCTGATTTATGAAATGAGTGTGGCACAAGGCTGAGAGCACATCTTTTGGGGCCTG
This sequence comes from Cephalopachus bancanus, assembly GCA_027257055.1. Classification (NCBI taxonomy): domain Eukaryota; kingdom Metazoa; phylum Chordata; class Mammalia; order Primates; family Tarsiidae; genus Cephalopachus; species Cephalopachus bancanus. The sequence goes on from JAPVLO010000007.1 coordinate 5,496,094, forward strand.
GGAAAATTGCTTAATTTCTGTAAGCCTCAGCTCCTCATCTGTGAAATGTGAACTAATCTTGCTCCTACTCTGGAGTTACTGTTGACATGGATCTTAGGACATGAGGAATTTAAGAGGTGGATATTCCCAGTTAACGGTGGTAGTTTTAAAACTCAGCTCTGCCTAATAGCTGCATGATCTCAGGCAATGTTTCAAACTCTCTGATACTTAATATTCTCATCTGTGAAAGGCAGGCAATCAAATCTATCTTGTAGGTTGTTTTGAAGATTAAATTAAATGAGATTTTGTGCAAGAGGCCTTTTGGCACAATGCCTAAGCACACGATGAATGATAGATACTATGATTGTTATTTTATATACTCCCCAAAACCCAAAATGAGTTAGTTTTTAACATCGTTTTAAAGATGAAGAAACTGATTTGACATTCATTTTCACAGAAGCCTTAAGAAACCTTCTTCTCCCAACTCCCTCCCTCCCTTCCCCCAGCCTAGAGGGTGAAATTTCTAAGTGTTCAATCTGATCATGCCGGCTATCTTCTTTCAAATCTGGTCATGGATGCTCACTGCCTTCAGGGTAAAGCCCAAGAACTTCAGCCTAAGCAGGATGTGGCTGGTCACTAGTACCCAAGTCCCATTCGTTCTTCAGCCACATGAGACATTTGGAAGAATGCCTCTCCGTCTGGGTTGTCTCCACTGGTAGTAGAGTGCTCTGTGGGGTTGTCTGAACTGCAGGCCTCCCCTCTCCTCTTGGAATACTCTCCTCACCTCCAGTGTTGGCTCCCCCATCATTTCTCACATGGATATTGGCAGTAGTCACCAATGGCCTGTCCACACCCAGCCCTGCCTTCCCATCTGCCCATACAGTCTTCTGTTCAAAGAACATGTCTGACCAGATCACTTTTCTCAACTTCTACTGCACTAGGTTTCTGGGTATGGCTAGATTAGCAGACATCTAGTGAGTGTCCAGGGACTCCTGGCTCCTGTGTGCTCCACCTTGACCCTGACCAACCCCAGTGTGTGGTACCCCGTGGGGACTGAGTACATATCTGTGGAGTGGACTCTGCTCTGAAATATTCCCAGTGGGGTAGAGGGCCAAGGACTAAGAACCTCCCTAAATTTGGGACATGTGGCTCCATGGTCTCCCATGGGGTGCTGAGGAGGACAAGTCTAGCAGCTTTCCTTAGTGAAAGCTTGGAATCACCACATGGCACCACCAATGGAGTCAGGAGGTGATCCTCCTAACAGAAGCCATAGGTTCTTGACCACCAAGTTCCCCCTCACCTGGGAGCTGACTAACTATGGTTCAAGACTTCCAAGAGCCACTTAAAAAGTGGTGTCTTGTGAAGATCTTGTTCATCATAATAACACTTATGCATTCAGTTCTATGCATTCACTTTGATGCATTCAGTTCTGGCAGCGATTCTTTAAAATGTAGGCTAAAAACCACACACACACACACACACACACACACACACACACACACACACACACACACACAGACATGCACGCGCGTGCACACACACACTCTCTCTTAACAAGGAAAGTCCAGAATTCAGATCTTCCTTTCAGACTTGACACCCAGCTGGACACTGTGGCTCATGCCTGTAATCCCAGCACCTTGGGGACTGAGGTGGAAGGATCACTTGAGACCAGGAGCTCCAGACAAACCTGAACAACATAGTAAGACACAGTCTCTACAAAAAAACAAGTAAAAAAAGAATTTGACACCCAAAAAAAGAAGCTTAAAAATACTTTTATAAGGTTCCCTAGAATCTTTATGTCATGATTCTTTTACTTCTTAGAACTGGGGGCAAGCTGAACTTGTACTTGTGTTGTCAGAAGGAACACCATGTCCTGCATGTTTTTGACTGATGCTTCCTTTTGCAGGCAGCATGGTCATCGAGGAGTCAAGAAGCCACATGTTCCAAGGAGGCATGTTCAATACACAGAGCTGTGTCTGCAAGAATAAGGACGAGATAGTTCTCAGTATCTCTGGGATTCTGGGCATCCTTCTACCTTTGACCACAAGGCATTACTGGCAACGCAAGGTTCATGGAGACCTGGCAGGAACCCAGCCTCCAGCTGGCTGAAGCCAGGGTCAGGCCAAGGGCCTGGGATGTCTTTCGACTTGCTGAGAACAGGAGGGGTTTGACAAGTGTGCCGTGTGGGGGAAGCGGCACAGCACTTGGCAACTTCCAGTTCCTGGGACAACTATTTGCCCAGCAACTTTCCACAACAAATCAGTTGGTTTATAAAATCAAATTGAACTTGTCAAATAGACCATGATGTAAAATATACTTAACTTTCTGTCACAGACGTGCTCTACAGGGAAAAGAGGAGCTCTAACACACTTTGTAGGTCACACTATTAAAAAGGTTTTCTTTGATGTGCTAATACTCTGTGGTATCATTTAATCATTAATGCCGTCAACAGACATTTGTTGAGTGTTTTTGATGAGCCAGACGCTGGGATAGATAGGGGCCATGGTTACAGCTATGGTGAGACTCTTTGGTATGTTTTTATGCTGCATGTCCTTGTCTAATCACGCACTAATGTATTTTCAATTTAAAAAAAGTTTTGCTTAAAGGCAATGTATTAGTTCTCTTGGGCTGCTACAACAAAGCACCATATGCTGGGTGACTTAAACAATAGACATTTATTTCTTCCAGTTCTGGAAGCCGGGAATCTAACTTCAAGGTGCCAACACTCTTGGTTTCTGGAGAGGGCTCTCTTTCTGGCCTGACACCTTCTTATTGAGTCTTCACATGATTTGGAAAGGGTGATCTCTCTCTTCTTTCTCTTATAAAGCAACTAACCCCATCATGAGGCTCATGACCTCATCTAAGCCTAATTACCTCCCAAGACCCTATCTCTAGACACCATCATGTTAGATAGTGAACTTCAACATATGAATGGGGGGAGGGGGGCACAATCCAGTTCAAAGCATAGAAGCTACTTATTTTGTGAAATATTTAAATAGGGAAAGGTAAGGAAACATATCATCAGCCGTCATTTGCTGATAGTAAGAATTTCCCTTGTGGAACATGTTGATATCAGATTTTGATGCAGCTGCAGAATGCAAAATTATCATACAAAAATTAGTAGCATTTCTATACACCAACAATGAAATAGAAAATGAAATCAAGAAGGCAATCCTAATTATGTTAGCTACAAGAAATACTGAGGAATACACTTAACCAAGGAGGTGAGAGATCTCTGTAAGGAAAATTATAAAGCATTAATGAGAGAAATTGAAGAGGTCACAAGAAAATGAAATAATATTCCATGTTCATGAATTGGATTATTATGATGTTGTGGGGTACAGTTAAGGGTTAGGTATACAATTATGTTCCATTCAGGCACCCTGTTGATAAGAGGCATTTCCCCTTCCCCAGACAGATATTTGCTACTGTTAATCCCATCTCCCTTTCCCCCCCATAGTTTCCCAGTACCATCAATCATTTTCTTATAGTATTACATTGGATGTTCAAGGTCCATTATATGAGTGAGAACATGTGATACTCGGATCTTTGTTTCTGTGAGAGGTCACTCAGTATTATAGACTCTAGTTCCATCTAGGTTGCTGCAAAATTCATGATTTTGTTCTTTTTTATGGCTGTGTAGTATTCCATCGTGTATATGTACCACATTTTTTTAATCCAGTCCTCTTTTGATGGGCAGCATGGTTGCTTCCAGGTTCTTGCTATTGTGAACAATGCTGCGATAAACATACGTGTGCAGGTACCTTTTTTATGAGTGATTTGAGTTCTTCAGGATATATTCCCAGTAGGGGGATTGCAGGGTCATATGGGAGGTTGATGTTTAGGGCTTTTAGGAATCGCCACACTGCTTTCCACAGAGTTTACACTCCTATATCATTAGATGCAGAAAAAGCTTTTGATAAAATCCCGCACCCCTTCTTGATAAAAACCCTTGAACATCTAGGCATATGGGGAACATACCTCAAAATAGTAAAAGCCATCTACGAGAAACCCACAGCCAGCATACTCCTGAATGGACAAAAATTGGAACCATTTTCCCTGAAAACAGGAACAAGACAAGGATGCCCTCTCTCACCCCTCCTGTTCAACATAGTATTGGAAGTCCTGGCTCGAGCAATCAGAGAAGAGAAGGCAATCAGGGGTATCCAAATAGGAAAAGAGGAAGTCAAGTTATCTCTCTTTGCAGACGATATGATTGTGTACCTTGAAAACCCAAGAGAATCTGTCAAAAACCTTACACTGATAAAGGCCTTTGGCAAAGTCTCAGGATACAAAATAAATGTACAAAAGACAATTGCATTCCTCTACACCAATAATAAACAAACAGAAACCCAAATAAAAACCACAATTCCATTCACAATAGCCACAAAAAAATGAAATACCTTGGCATCTTCCTAACCAGAGACGTGAAAGACCTTTACAATGAAAACTACAAAACACTGCTCAAAGAAATCAAAGATGACACAAACAAGTGGAAAAATATCCCATGCTCATGGATTGGAAGAATCAACATTGTGAAGATGTCCATCTTACCTAAGGCAATCTACAAATTCAATGCAATACCCATCAAATTACCAGCAACATTCTTCTCAGACCTAGAAAAAACAACACAGGAATTCATATGGAAACACAAACGTCCAAGAATAGCCAGAACAATCCTCAGCAAAACAAACAAACAAACAAACAAACAAAACCAAAGCAGGTGGTATCACATTACCAGACTTCAAACTTTACTATAAAGCTACAATTATGAAAACAGCTTGGTATTGGTATAGGAACAGGCATATAGATCAATGGAATAGAATTGAGATTCCAGAAGCAAAACCTCAATTTTTCAACCAACTCATCTTCAACAAAGCCTCCACCACCTACCACCGGGGAGAGGAGAACCTATTCAGTAAACGGTGCTGGGAAAACTGACTGACCACATGCAGAAGATTGAAACAGGACCCCTATCTATCCCCATGCACAAAGGTTAACTCCAAATGGATCAGAGACCTAAATGTGAAACCTCAAACCATAAGAACCTTAGAAAATGAAGGAAATACCCTCATGGAAATCGGAACTGGCATCCAATTCCTGAACAAAACCCGAAACCCGCAGGTCATAAGAGAGAAGATAGACAAGTGGGACCTTATTAAACTGACAAGCTTCTGCAAGGCCAAAGAAACCATCAAGAGAGCAGGGAGACAGCCTACAGACTGGGAAAAAGTATTTGCCAACACCAGGTCTGACAAAGGCTTAACATCCTGGATCTACAAGGAACTCAAACGTGCTGAAAAGAGTTATGTTCCTAAAGAGAATCAAGTCAGCAAAACACACACACATTACAGCCCTGTTCTACATGACTTCCAAGAAATAGATTTTAAACCTCTGCCAGTCCACATAAGCATCATTTTCTAGAAACAAAATAAACCATGTGAATCCATCCATAATGTTTCTGGGATTATATACATTTTTTTCGTTCCTTTTTACAACTTTTTTAAAGCCCATTATTTAGGGCATTGTTATTAGGAAAGGCATCGTGGTTATCAGGGGAGAGTATTCATTCTGATAAATATGGAATGTCCACATTTTCTGGTGCTGGTTAAGAACTCCAGCTCCAAACACATACTCATGACCAAACCCAGTGCTACAGTTTGCACCATTTTTGACCTTGCTCTTTCAGTCTTGTAACCTCTCTGAGCTTTGTATGACACAGCTTTAACTCCTTCCTCATGGGACCATTGTGAGGAATATGTTAGGATAGTTCTCCATTTATACAAAGCACTTACCACATACATGGATTGCAGGACTGCTCAGCTGTGTGTCATTGATCATTTAAAAGGACAGCAGTAGCAGCAGTGGCAAACTTTCATTTTGCAATTGACATATTCAAAATTTGATGATGAGGGTTGATGATGAGAGAGATTTTTTAGAGGAACATTCTTACTTAGTCTAACAATTTGAGTCCATTCAACAGTCTGCACCTGTCAAAGATGAAAATCATGTTTGTGGCAAACTGAGCATATAATTCAGTGAACATCTTTCCAAGTATCACCAAAACTCATCCACAGCAGGTCTGAGAGTCACATCACTAGAGGTGCCATATTACCCCAACTTTGAAACAAAAGATAATCTAAAAAGGAAAGAAATAGGTTAATTATTCACAAGTTGAAATTTCTATGGAATTAAAAATAATAATGAAAATAGAAGGTAAAGAAACATACTGGAAAACATTTGCAATCCTTCTTCCTTAGCAAGCTGCTGGGACCAATCTCAAAGCAGTAAGCTAGTACCTACTTACTTGACACGTTACACAGACTAACATCAAGGTAGTAAATTATTATCTACTTGTTTAACAAACTAGAGAGACTGACACCAAGGCAGCAAGTTAGTATCAATTTACTTAACAAACTACTGAAACCAACAGTAAGGCAGAAAGTATTTACTGACATAACAAACTACTAAGACCAACATTAATGCAGCAAGTTAGTATCTACTTACTTCACAAACTATTGAGGACAATATCAAGGCAGTATGTTGGTATCTACTTCCTCAACAAACTACTGAGACCCACATCAAGGTTGCAATACTTTGTTGAGTGCCTGCGAGAGTATCTGGTGCATAGTAGATCTTTAATAAATATTATTTTAAAGCAGAGTTTCCAAATTAAATAAGGAAACCCAGTTAAATTTGAATTTCAAGAAAACAGTAAATAACATTTTAGTATATTGTTTAGGGTATATTTTACTAAAAATTATTTGTTGTTTACCTGAGATTCCAATTTAACTGGGTACCTGGTATTTTTATTTGCTAAACCTGACCATCCTATTTTAAATGAATGTGTTGATGACTACCCAAGGACACGGCTGGGGACTAGGAAGGGACTATTTACATGCTACCATCATGTTGGTGACAATGAAAAAGTGTCACCCTCCCTCATGTAGAGCAAAATATCAATAAGGAACTGCATTGAAATCTATTAAGTTAGCATATTTAAAATGGAATAGTTAATACTATTGGGAATATCTTAATGCTATAATCATACATTGCTGGTAGCATTATAAATTGGTACAGTGCCTTGCAAAAATAATTTGACTATTCATAAAAATAACCATAAAAACATAAACTACCTCAGACACAATACGTCTGGCTCCGAGTAATCTGTCTCAGGAGGAAGTTTCCTGACTAACAGTGATTAGGCACCACCCTAGAGTCAGCTTCCTGTTGTTTCTCCCTCTCCCAGAGCCCTGGCTCCTTGGTCCACTCTGCCCAGAACCTTCCTGTCCAGGTGTGGCTTCCTCACTCACCTCTTGTCTTGGTCCCCATCACCTCCTCCAAGAGGCCTTCGGGTCCCACAACCGAACCTGCAGACCCCGCCCTCCACCTCCATACCCACTGCTTCACCTCAGAACAAGTGTCAAGTTTCCTCACTGCTCATTTTTCAGACCTCAACCCCAAAGAGGAGGCTCTTGGCATTCTGGGATCTTTATCTCTCAAATTCAGAGTGGTGTTCAATGTGCATTTTAAAAATGAATGAACGCATGCAGAGGTTCAATAATTGCAGAGTATTTGACAATACTGTGGCCTGGCACCATGAGAGTTGGCAGCTATTAAAATGTATGCAAATGAGGGTGAGAGAGGGAAAGGCAATGCAAAATCTGTGGAGAGAACAGAGCACAGAATCCTATCCAAGTCAGGCTACGACTGAAGTTGTTGATCCTTACAAATCAGGACCAAAAGGAAACTCAAAGGTGATAGTAGAGTTGAAATTATCAGTGACTGAGACAGACAGACAAAGTTAATGTTGTAATTATTTTATTTGAATTATAAATTCAAAAGTAGGCAAAGAGAGGAAAAAGAAAGCAAATGAAAACAGGTGCCAGACTAGGATGCTGCCCTCTAAGAAACAGTCTCATCAGGGTTATTGCCAGACAGAGCAGGCATAAAAGGGCTTCACTCTGGCCACTTTAATTGTGGAAGCAACCTGAGTGCCCACCAACAATTGAACGGATAATGAAAGTGTCACACACACACACACACACACACACACACACACAATGGAATACTATGCAGCCATAAAAAAGAATGAAACCATATCCTTTGCAGCAACATGGATAAAGCTGGAGATGATCATCCTAAGTGAACTGACTCAGAAACAAAACCAAGCACTGCATGTTCTCACTCCTATGTGGGAGTTAAATGGTTGCAAAGATGGAAGTAATAGGCACTGGGGACACCAATAAAGGAGAAGAGGGTTAAGGTTCAGAAACTACCTATGGGTCACAGTGTCACTATCTGGGGAAGGGGCCACCTGAGACCCAATCCCCACCCATACACATTATGTCCATGTAATGAATATGTATGTGTACCCCCTGAATCAAAAATAAAATAAATACATCAATACAATATTTTGTGTAAATTGAAAAATAAATATTCCAACACATCCCCCTCATCTGGGGTACCACCTCATGCTGGAGTCTCAGTGGCCTGAAGACCCATGGAAAGTTTGACTCGAACTCATACTTGGTTTGAGGTTTTTTTTCCAATTCTAGTCTCATGGCTGTAACGCCACACTCTCGCTTACAAAGTGTAAGCACTTTATTCTTCATAAGTATCTCACTGTTGGGATTCTTTGAGCATGAAAGGTGTCACACGAAGCCAAATTGCCTTCTTCCCGTCTTATAAAGCATCCTCTGATTCCTCATCACTCCACTTTGAAGGAAGCATAATGGACATATTCAAGCCCTCTCCACGTGGACTCCTGCGCAAATACATTGTAAACGTCTTGCTTTGTGGGGAAGAGTTGACAGCTATCTTGTGGTGAAAGTACCTCGGAGGTATTCATGCTGATTGAATATCCCTCAAGTCAGATTTTAAGGAGCAGATCCTTTCAAAGGAGAGACAAGCATCAGAACCTTTTGTGAATAGTGGCTCCACTTATTATGGGCATTTAACTATTGCATTTAAGAATTATGCACCGCTTAGTTTTCCCTTGAATTCTGCCTTCCTGATTCCTTTGACTGTGGAAAAGGAAGAGTGGAGAGGGAGAAACGACTTAATCTCCGATTATTCTCTAGCTTTTTGCAGCAAACACTCATCAGCTTCATACAACACCCTCCCAGGCAACAATAAAAGGCTGGAATTGCAAGAGCGCTGAGGAAAGCAGCTAATAAAAACCAATCCTCCTGGTAACCCGAGTTCTGAGCGGAGTCTTTAGTGACATGAGGACAGTTCATTAATTTGCCGTCCCTGGAACAAGCTTGGAATCAAGTTCTGATTTTTTTACAAGTGGATTCAAAGAAGTCAGCCAGAGAAAACTGCCTTTGAAATTCCTTTTCATCCGAGGCAGCCCTGAATTATACCTTTGATGACACTGCATGGCTGCGCTAATAACAGAATCTGCAGGCGCACCAACACTGCGTTCTGTAGAGAGCTCTATTATTGGGCATGAATGTCTAACTAGCAACAAAAAAGGCTGTTGCTGCTTTCATCAGGTGGGTGCCCACGCAGGGCCCTTCGGGCATGGCAAAGATCTGGGAGAGAAAAAGGCTGTGTAGGGTCCCCTCAGGCACCTCCTTGTTGGCAAAACAGAAGCCATCTTGTCAGCTCGTTGACATTTCCTGAGCCACACAGTACATGGGCTGCTGTGTGATGCCAGTTATGCAGGAAGCGACACCTATCTTTTACTTTCATTGCAAGGGAGGGGCACAGTGTTAAGAATTTAAATAAGCAGCCGGAACTCACTTTGAGTATGATTATGGCCCTTAGAGTGAACGAGCAAGCTTCAAGTGCAAGCAATTAAGTCAGCCATTGCTGGATTGGTCACAATGAGTAGATGAACTGATGAACCCCTCAATTAACACTGTGTACACCCAACCTTATGAAACTGCATTCAAAGAGAGGCTATGAGATAGTCACCAAGTTCAAAGTATAAGTTAGGTGGGAGAGGGGGAGGGAGAGGGAGAGGGAAAGGGAGGGAGAGGAGGAGACTGAGGGGGAGGAGGAGGGGGATGGGGCAAGGGCGGCAGGGGAGAGAGAGAGCAAGAGAGAGGAAGAGAAGGAGGGAGAGAGAAAGAAAGGAAGGGGGAGAGAGAGAAAGGAAGAGAGAGAAAGAGGGGGAGAAAAAGAAAGGAAGAAGAGGGGAGAGAGAGAAAGAGAAGGAAGGAGAGAGAGAGAGAGAGAGAGAGAGAGAGACAGAGAGAGAGAGAGAGAGAGAGAGAGAGAGAGAGAGAGAGAGAGAGAGAGAGAGAGAATGGGCCAGAAGGATTGAAATAAAGCAGACAGAAGACTAAAGGATGCCATTCATGACCAAGTGCCTGTTGTTGGCCATGTATGTCTTAGGTCTTCGTGGTATGGTTCTGGGCATCTGCAGAACTCTCACAGGGTGATGCTATCATCCCTCCAGCCCTGGAAGATATGGCCAGGAGGCATCATGTCAGGACAGGGACAGCCTTGTTCATGTATAATTTGGCCACATCCCTTCTGTGTTTGCTCTGTCACATATGATCACAGTCTCCCAATTACTGAAGCACATCTCTAGAAACAAGCACCTTGAATAGGCGCCATGTCCTGACACTGAGAAGTTGGGATCAATGCTCTCACCTGAGTGCTGGCTGGAGCCTTTGCCATTTGTGTCACATGGGATGCCTTAGTGGGATGATTCACTTAGTCAGGGTCTACCCAGGGTGCGCTGGGAAGCCCTGAGGACAAGGAAGGGAAAAAGAAGGGCCAGGCACTGCCCTGGACCACCCACTGAACACTCAAGGAACAAAACCAATGCATATGGAATGTATTTGTAGGAACATCATGGGAATGGTCACGGGCGATGCTAAGCTGTGCTGCTCAGAAGATAAACACTTCACCCAAGGAAGAACAACTGTAAAGAGACTCTGAGCTGATCTCTGCTGTTCTGGAGGTGATTGAGAGCCGATGCCCTGGTCCTGTAGAGTGAGGAGCTGAGTCCTCAGCTCATGGGAGCTTGAAAAGTGAAGAGAGGCCAGGTGGTATGGGTCATACCTGTGATCCCAGCACTTTGGGAGGCTGAGGTGGGAGGATTCCTTGAGCCTAGCCTAGTTTGAAACCAGCCTGGGTAGCATAGCGAGACTTTGTCTCTACAAAAAAGTCGAAAAAATTAGCTAGATGTGGTGGCACGTATCTGTAGTCCCAGCTATTTGGGAGGCTGAGGTGGGAGGATCACCTGAGCCTAGGAGGTCAAGGTCGTGGTGAGCTGTGATAATGCCATAGTACTTCAGCCTGGGCAACAGAGTAAGACCCTGACTCAACAAACAAACAAACAAACAAATAAAAATAAAATGAAGGGAGGTGCTGGCTGACAATAAACCTGAACACCTCAGTCGTGGATGGGATTTAGCTGCAGCTTAGTTGGATTTCTGGTCAGTCTCCCTGTGAGCCTCTGGGTTCCTTCCCATGCTGGTCCCCTTGGTCTGGGTTCTCTGGTGGGCACAGATGCTGGCTGCAGGGAACCTGGGTACTTCATTCAGGGAAAGGCATGTACGTGTCTTCTGATTCAAGGGCCTGGGCTTTTCCTTGCTCCACTCAGGTCATGCATGGGGTCCCCAAGTGATCATGCATGGGATCACTCCATGATCAAGGAGTGGTTTTCTTTTGGAAATAATTCTACTAAAAACAACACGGGAGTAGAAGTAATTTTAAATGTCTTCCTGTTGTCCTGGATTAATTAGTCATCGAATCCCTCCTACTTTCTAAGTCCCCAGACTGTGTGTCCCATCCCTGTGAATGGCATGAGGTGATGGGCTCAGGACAGCTATGTTCATTCCTAAAACTTGGTGCGGGGTGTCTATGCCATTTGTGTCACAAGACTTTGAACTTCTCAGCTCATCAGGGAAGGGGAAAGGAGGCCAACAAAGTCCGCCATGTTGGCCTACAGGGAAGCTCTGTGAGAATCATATTAAACCTTTGGCCAAAGTTCTGCTGGTGAGGTTGGAAACCTGCCCATCTTTCCATCTTAGAATTGGTCAATTAGACTATCAGCCTCAGTAGCAATTGAGAATGATTCTAAAGGCTGTGACCAGGTTCCCATTGCTCTTCTTCTCTTGGTGATTTCATGTGCTCTTAAGTTGTCCTTTAAAGGCTGGACATAGTGGCTGATGCCTGTAATCCCAGAGCTTTGGGAAGTGAAGGCGAGAGGATCCCTTGAAGCCAGGAGTTGGAGACCTGCCTGGGCAACATAGCGAGACACCATCTCTATAATTATTTTTTGCTTTGAAAGTCTTTCATAACTGAGTTTATTGGTTGTTTTGAGGATCAGTACACAGACATTTCAATTTGTACACAGTTCTTAACATATGTACCGAAAATCTAAAAAGTTATGTATCATTATTTTAAAAAAGTTATTCCAGTGACTTGCCAGCTTAAAATTTGGAGGCAAATTTTCCTTTAGAGTACAACAAGTACCAGTATCTTTAAATGTTGATAAGCGGTTACATACATCCCACCAATTCACAATTTATCGTATATACTATATACTCAATTTTTCAATCTTTCACAACACATTAACAAAGTTATTAGGAAAAAAGGACTATCATGCCCAAAGATGTTACAGAGTGCACGCAATTCTGACAGGGAAAGCTATAATCAAGGAGTGGTTTTCCTTAGGAAACAATTCTACTAAAAAACAACATGGGAATAGAAGTAATTTTAAATGCCCAAGACATTAAATGCAGGACTATGATTCATATTGCCACTTAGTACACTTTGCATTATAGGATATAAAAACTAACCCCCCATCTATGGATTGTTAAGCTGACACCCAAGAAAGTCAAAGCCTCCCGTAATTCAACATCCCACACTATTTTCTGGTTGTACTAAAAAAATAAACAACCAGCAAATGATTTCTCCTCTTAAAAAAAAAAGTATCTACACTTTAAAAAAATGGGATGAAGTGGGATTCCCTCCTTCTTAAAAGTGTTTCTAGAGCGCCTAAAAAACTTGAATTTACAAAATAGTTGATAAAAATATTTCTCTGGATTGTACAAGAAGGGAGACAGGGACCACTGATAAGACATGGGATATAATATTGTTCAGACTTGGCCTCTTTCTCTCCTGCTTCATCAGAGGCTGGTTTTTCCTTGGTTTTAGTTTCTCTGTTTTCTGCAGGTAACTCTTCTTTAGTTTCTTGGCTAGTCACTTTAGCCTCCTTTTCCTTTGCTCCCCTTTTCCCTTTTGCTTGCTCTTTTTTGGTCTGAAGATTTATCCCTTCCCACCGCCTTTTTTGGCTTCACTTCCACTTTTGAAGGAGCAAGTTTAGATGACAACCACGCCAATATCCTCTTGGACTCCTCCTCTGCTGCCCTCTTGGCAGAGCTGACCTTCCTTTTGGGCATCTTGGCAGCAGGCAGGGCGCGCTGGATGCCTGTGGGCCATAGCATACCAAGAGCCTTTATGAAGCTGGGCTGCCTGGTCGCTGCTGCTCCCCCCACCACCCAAGTTCATTTTTTTATTGTCAGGGCATGGTGGTGTGGGTCTGTAGTCCTAGCAATTTGGGAGGCTGAGGTGGGGGGCTTACTTGAGCCCAGGAGTTTGAGGCTACAGTGAGCTATGATCATATCAATGCACTCCAGGCTGGGGCAGTTTCAAGAAAAAAAAATGTCCTTTAACATAACTTTTAGAAAGACAAAAAAATCAAAGAGTATGGTACTTGTATGGATTTTACAAATACATTGATTATTGAAAGTTTCTAACACCTACAGAGGTAGAAAGACCCTGCCTTCATGCCCCAGGGTCTACAACAGTCAATACAGGGCCAGCCTTCTCATCTCCCCATACTCCACCAGCCCTCCCTTCCCTAGGTTAACTTCTTAAAGCAGGTCTCAGAAATTCTATTGTGTTTTCATCTTTAGAAACATCAACAATTTAGCCTCCAAGAAATAGCAGATATTATTTCCTATTTGACCTCCTCATGTGAGGATTCAACCTGCTAAATATCATAGTTTAAAACTTACATTTAGGTTTGTGAGTTGACACTGACTTATTTCTTCTTAGGCAGTCTGGTAAATTTTCCTGTGGACTAGAATGTCGGTAGAGGAGAAACTAATATCATCTGAGACATCAGCACATTTAGATGCCAGTCATTTCCTTCTCAAAAGGGTGCTGCATTCTCCATCCAGCGGTGCAGCTGTCCTCACTTACAGCGTGTGTCCCTGACATGGGTCCCAGGGTGTGGGGACCTGCTGACATGGGACACATAGCTAAGAAAGTCATGCAGGGTGCCGTGGGCCCATGGCCTAAGACGCTCTCACCTGCTGAGAGCTCGCATGTGCAGCCGACCCAGAAGCCTCTCTGTCTCTGCACATGGAACAAAGCTGCCCCAGCCTCGAGGGGAGAATGATGATGCCAGCTTGGTTCCAGATCCTGCAGGAGGGGCGAGGCACCAGAGAGTACACAGGTGACCGCAGTGTGCAGATTATCCACAGCAGCCTGGCATGTCCCCGCTCCTGCCACTAAGCTGTGCGAAGTGTGTGCCACGGGATTACTTCTGTGTCAAGTCCACTGCTGCTAAGCTCCTTAGCAACATGGAGTCCAGGGCTAATCTCTGACCTGTGCAGTCCGTAGGGTCCATGTTTGATGTCTCAGCCTGCTTCCTCTCACCCTGAGCAAGCAGCCCTAAATACCCCATGATCAGAGCTGCAGCTTGTCTTGGTCGAACCTGGGAGGGAATTATCCCAGTGTTTCATTCGAGAGAATGTTTTTCTTTTTATTTACAGCTTATGGAGAACTGTGACATTCTCAATAAGCAAAAAACAAAAACAGACCCCAAAAAATGTGTTGGGCCCTCGATCTACAGGGCGCGCGTGGTCCACTCACTTTCACACCTTCCAGATGCAGAGGAAGTTTGTAGAAGGCCAATCGCTGCATTTTCTTGTTGTATTGAATCATTTTCCACCTTCTATTTATCACCATGGAGGTCTGCCAAGAAAGCCGAGAGTCTCAGCCCAGGTCACCCATCACAAAACACGGATTTGACTTTTATTAGAATTTATTTTATTCCCCTGCAGAGCTGCTCCCGGGTTCCATTTTGGAGGAGGTGAGTGAACAATGCTGGAACTGCGACCATCTGACACTGGGTCCCCTTTATCCACTCAAAGGGTGGTCATGTCTGCTAGCACATCTGTTATTTGGAGAAACCTATGGAAGAGGGAGAGCTGTTCTCACCCCAGGGCCCAGTAAGGTGAGACGCCCTGCCAAGATCAGAGGAGACACCTGCCAAGATCAGGCAGTCCATCAGGACACCTAGAGGTTAGGCTGGCAGACATGCTTCAGGGCTCTGAGCCTCTGTGGGTGCCTGATCTCATAAAATGTCACTTTAGGTCACTCAGCAGGAGCTCATTCTTGAAGAAGTCTGATTAAGAATTGCTTGCAAGTTTGTCTTCTCCTGGCTTTCAAGATAGGCCACTTTATAGCCCTCTGATCTTCTTTCAAAAAGATTTGGTCAGGATCTGTGCTCATTCCAAAGCATTTTCAAAAGCAGCTGTTTATTAAACTGCCAACAGCAATGATGGATGTCTGGCGCTTTGCAGTGCTTCTGTGATGCTGATGACATCACCCAGCCCAAGTGGACGCTGGCCGTGGTAGGCTCTGCCTGTACACTCTCAACTTGTATTGGTCCCATAAGTTGCATTTATTTCATCCAAGAAAGAACTGCCAGTAAGTCCAATATCCAAATAGCATTCATGCCATCTGATATCTTTATAGACTACTGGCATGTCTTAAAAAAAGCACAAACAAACAAACAACAACAACAAAAAGGAATCTGTGGGTTCACAGTTTTCATTAGAATCTGTAAAGAGGATATCAGTTAGCTGAAATTCCAAAAGTGGTGACTGATTCACAACACCCTAAATCACATCTGTATGGGGCGGGGGTGGGGGGGATGGGCTGTGAACTCAGGCAGAGAGACAGCTGTCACCTGCCAAATACAGGTCTAAGTTCAAACAGCATCCAACATGAATCTCCTAGTGATAGGAGAGGTGGGATGGGGCAGGGCAAGACTGTTCCATGTCTCCTTGTACAACATCAAGAGAGTGGGAGGAATTGACTCCTGACAGCACTCTTCTAAATCCTGAGGTTTTGGAAACAATACTTAGAAGTTGTTCCTGTTGGTCAGCCAAAGGACTGGCAAATTCAAACAAATGAAATTAAGTTTTGAATGTGGAGCATCAGCCCATCAGAAGATGGCAGAAGGCCCTTGCATCAGGATGGTGTGGTCTAGGAGGCCTGTGGCTGAGTGGGAAGATAAGCTTTGGATCCAGTAGATTGGTTGGCAAAACTAACTCATGGTCAGTCAGTTCATAAAATAAATGCTTTGCTGCAGGACCAAATCCCTGAAATCTAACATAATTCAATTCACTGAAATCGATTTGCAAGTTTACCAATTGGGCGAATTACCTATGTGCTAAAATGTGTTTCTATTAACTATTAATCAAATATGTAGCAATTTCAGTCACAAGACTGGTTTCAACAGCCTTGGAGGATATTTCCAAGTGGTTTAGGAGAATGAAAACATCTCGGGTACACGGCATCTTAGGTATGGTGCACACCTTGCATGCAGATGTCCCCTCCCATGCATTTCTCCTTGGACTTTCCAACTTCTCCTGAGTCTTGGGTTTGATTCTCAGAATAGAGGAGACAGGGTTGAGTTGCAGCTCTGGAAATTACCCAGCTGGAAGCACTTGCATATTTCATTTTCCTAAGAATCAAATGGAACAGTGTGTAGCAGGGCCAGGCAGGTAACAAGAACACAAGTCATGTTCACATGTTCTTTCCTTCAGTCCAACTCTTGGCAGCACCATCTGAGCCATTCCCACTTCGCCACCAAGCCTGCTATGAATGTTCCTCGAGACATATTTCCCACTGCAGGGCAAGCCTACCATCCATCACTTGGGGAAACCACGCTAATACATCTTTAAACAAGGGAGATTGTATATTCCCTGCATGGTTATCATAAGAGTTGGGGAACAGACCAGCTGTTTGACCATCATGGCCTCTGAGGTCAGCACACTCACATACACATTCAAGCAAGCTGGGAGCCTGCAGCCTGGAGCAACGGACCAGACCAGGTTGGCCCTGGATCCCAGAAAGTCAGCCTATCCGGCCTCTGCTGCCTCCCTGGAGGACTGAGTGCTGACTTCTCCAGTTCACCAGGGTATGCGGCCACACCCTCTTTTGGCAGTTAGTCACACCCTGTCTCAAACCCTTGGCTGTCCCAGACACAAGTCCTTCTTGTCTTCTCTTTCTTCCGCATCTTTTAATCAGTCCCATGGTGTTTTTGTTTCTTGACACACTCTGCCCTGCTTGGCTTCCTCCCTTGCCCTGTTTCACCTGCAGAACCTGCCTGGGCTGACTGGGTCATGTGAATTCCCCACTCCTGCAGCCACAGTATGGAGGATTTCAGAGAAGCCCATCATCACGCAGCCCAGCATCATCTCAAGGTCCCGCTCTTCCACACACTGGGCCTCAGCAGGTCCTGGCAACACTTCTAAGATCCCTGCATAGAGCGACCTCTCCCCTTTGCTCCAGTGACTTTCAAACCCTCTTGAGGTCTACAGTGGTTGTGCCTTTTAAACATGAGAGAGAAAAATAGAAGCAATCAGTGGTGAGCTCCCCCAAGGGTGCTGAAGATACAGCAGGGAAGAAATCAGACCAAAAAAAAAAAAAATCATCTCCTGCCCTTGTGGAGCTAAGATTCTAGAAGGAGGCGAGGAACAGATGAAGAGGCAGATTACATTGTATGTAAATGGTAAAGTGCTCTGGAGGAGGACAAGGTGGGAGAAGGGAGGCAGGGAGGACCAGACTGGGTTTACTTTTAAGAAAAATGCACCAACAAGGTGCCACCAAGAAGGGGACAGTGGAGCCAAGACAGAGAAGGAAGGTGTGGGGTTAGGCATATGGATATTACCACTGCCCTTGTGATAAAGAACAGCACCCTTAACAGGGCCAGAAAGCCCAGGAGGCATGGCCTCTGCCACCGTCACCCTGGCCATGACCTCCCAAGCCTGCGCTGGTTCCCTTTATCCCAGACACACTACCCCTTGTGCAGACCTGTCATGCCCCAGATGGAACACACGTGGCCTTTCCTCTCTTAGAAATACTCTTCTCCAATGCTAACCATCACTTCTCAGCTCAAGCATCACATAAGAGATTTGGAAGGGCCTTTCCTGTCAGCCCCATACGCAGGTCTGATGCTGGTGGGCTTGGGAGAGTCTCTTGAGGCAGGTGAGACTGGTACTCAGGTTCTTGAACATCATCATGAAAAAGAATTCAAAGATAAGTCAGAATAAAATGTGAAAGTGAAAGAGTTTTATTATAAATTACTCGAGAGAGGGAGTGTGGGTGTGCTAGAGAAAGTGAGATGCACCCAGTGGGGCTCAGTGTTTCTTTTCATAATTATCTCTGCCGGAGACCAGCTCCAGCCGGGTTCAGGGTACCCCAAAGGTGGAGACGGTGTCAGCGATTGGGGGGAAGAAGAGAGAAAGAGAGAGAGAGAGAAAGAGACTGGACTTCGGTCTAGTGCAGAAGTGATGTGTTTTTTATTGGGAATTACTACGAGTCTTTTTTTTTTGAGTTGGAGTCTCACTCTGTCACCCAGACTGGAGTGCAGTGGCCGCTCCCGGCCACCGCAGCCTCGACCTGCTGGGCTCCAGCGATCCTTCTGCCTCAGCCTTCCGAGTAGCCGGAATTACAGGCATGTGCTACCAAGCCCGGCTGATTTTTTGATTTATTGTAGAGATGAGGTCTTGCTGCCCAGGCAGGTCTCAAGCCTGCGGGCTCTGGCAATCCACTCACCTCAGCCTCCCAAAGGCGCGAGATTACAGGCTGAGCCACCGAGCCCGGTTATAACAGGTCTTGTATACACAAAGTCAGATGTGGGAGGGGCGTCCCCCACCCACCAGAAACCTTAATCCATGAAAACTTAATCAATGATTGCCTTTAAACCCTTTCATATGATAATCTTAAAATCCCATAACAAAGTATAACCTAATTCGTGACTGACATATTCTATAAACCTTTTTCATCCTAAGTTGATTGATTTATGCCAAGTTAAACAATTCTATAGAAGCTTAAGTATTTACTTTACAGACGAAAGTGGCCCATCCCAGAATGTTTGGAATGTGGCCCAGAAGCCTGTGACCAATACTAAGGCTCTTAGATGTGACACGAGTTTGAATTATAAGTTGTGTGAAAGCCAAAACTGCAGTTTGTGGAAGAATGGGAGCAATGAGCTTCTAAAGTGAGCTTGTGTTCGTCTCGGTCTCAGAGTTTTTATGTTTGAGCTTATAGGAGCTTAATCAGGTTAGTGCTGAGTAGAAAGGGGGAGGAAATGGGGTCAAATAGCTCCCGAATGCATCCTAGTGGTCTCGGGGTCAATGGCCCTTCCTGATCCCTAACGCTCAGTGGGCCTCCGTGGCCGGCCCCCAACATATCTCTAACTGAGAGATGGAATGATTATATATTAGGGGATGGAATAGTCAATAGCCCATATTTGATCACACCCGGAACTGGAACTGTTATGCCACTGGTAGGTGTGTCACTTAGTATGCTGAGGTATTATAATGAGGGTGTAATGAACTTCAAATCCACTGCCATGTTGGATTAAACCAATTCTTAAGAGCTCTACTCTCTTGTAACCAGGTTTCTGGAGTCTCTGATAAACAGTTCCCTCTCCCACTGCACCACTTTTTTTTTTTTGCAAGTCATGGAACTTCTTAACTGTTGCCTGATATTTTTCCATTCTCCTGCAACTACCCAGAACTTTTCCTGTCTCAGGTCAAGCCCCCTATGACTAACACCCATGCCACCCTTCATGTTTCTCCCATAGCGCTTATCATAGGTTGGAATTATACGCTTACTTGAGTCATCAGCAGAAGATTGGGTGCCTTTCCCAATCGGCTGTAAGATCCACGAGGTCAAAGACTGCTGGCCATATAGTGCAGAGCAGTGGACAGCTTGTGGTTGGAGCATGATTCAATGCCCCAGTGGGAGCATAGCCTGGCTCGGGGCACACCTCTATCTGCATCATCAACAGTTAACTCCTGCAGGGCAGGGCGGTGCTTTCTTTACCTTAACACTTCGTGAGCTTAATCACGGTGTTCATGACGGAACCAGAGTTCTGAATGTGTTTTGACATTACGTAGAATCTTAGACCAAGCCCCATGTTTCACTTCCTTGTTGTTTCTGGGTCTGTGACAGTGCTTTCGTCCCTGGATTCAATCACAATCCCCAGCAGGCAGGTACACTGTCTGCCTCTGTTTAAGAGGACCCAATACACGAACTCTATCTGCCCTGAATATAAGTTCACCCAAATGCCATCAGTGTCTTGATGGGATATGAAATGCCTTCCTGTGAACCCAGGATGCTGCTCTCATGCATGACATTGAAAATGCTCTCTATATGCCACTGCATAGATAAAAGTAAGAAGGTCTACATCATGGACAATTCCTAAGACCATTGCCTCTCTCTCCCCCTCTGGGCTTTCAGCAGAATCAAGACAGTCATTTGTTCATTTGGCATATATTTAGGGAGACCTCCTGTGTGCTCAATGTTGTGCCTGGTAGAGGGGCCAGGACTTGCAAGATCATAGTGGTTCCTCCATGCATGGAGCTGATGTGGTGGTTGACAAAGGGGTCTAGTTAGGCAATTCATACATTAGTCAAAAATGAGATCTTTTCAGATAAGTGCTATGAAAAACAAAGAGATAAGGAATAAGGAAACAAAGCAGGGTTAAGGGATGCAGGTGACTCCAGGAGGCAGCTGCTAATGATGGACTCTTAAGAAGTCACTAACCTTGGGGTAGATTTCTGGAGCTGAGAAGACCCCAGCTATGTAAAACTTCAGAACAGTTTTAGAGGATGTAGGAGCTAAAGGATCCAGTGTAAGCAAGGAGGAACATGGTGTGAAGAAGGTTATAAAGCCAGGCCAGGATAGAGACTGAGGTTGCAGGTAGGACTGTCATGACAATGTATTTAAATTTTATCTTAAGGAATGGGCAGGGTGTGGATGGACAGAAGGATGGACAGGAGGAAGGACCACCCCAAATCCTGTACCCCCCACCCCTCCATGAATTCGCTTCTCAGCTGCTGACTGCATGCTGGCATATCTGTTCCTGGTCTGTTCCTCTGAGGGGCTAGAGCCGAGAGCAAGTATGTACGAAGAGTGTGAGCATCCTGGAGCTGAGGGACCGGCAGCCCAGGGCCAACATGGGCTCCCCGGAAGGGACATAGTTTGGAAAAACTTTCATTCAAGACCAACTCTAGGAACCATCCTCTTCTTCTCAAGGTCAGCTGTGAGCGACAGCCTGGGGCTCTGAAAAGTCTTGTGAGTTGGTTTTCCTCACTGTTCATGAGAAGACAGTGCTGCTTCTCACAGAGTGTCACGTGGCATTTGTAGATACACATACAGATGCGATTGACAGAACACTTGCTGCAAGATGCATCTTTGTTTAAAGAAAAGTTTCCTTTGAGCACCTAACTGTCCTCACAGTTATACATATATTAAGTGTTAAAAAAATAAATGCTTTTTTTGAAGATGGAATGAGCACACACAGCAGATTTTATATCAGTAACATGCATGTTTGCTTGAGTAATTAGAATAAGTAGGAGTCAACTGGGTAGGTAGTTGGCATATAAAATTCCATTATCGGGGGAACATCTCAGGTACCATTTTGGGTGTCGACTGAATAATAGATGGTAAGGTATGATACAAGTGCTTGCATCACTGCCCTGAACTCTGGCGGGGAGTACCCTTTGTGGCCCATAACTTCTAAGTTATTCCTCTCTTGTCACTGCAGGAAGGAGGATGGTGTCATTTAAAGATGTCCTAGGTTAGTTGGAAATTTCACACTGTTTTTTATTACTTCATTAGGAGAGTGTCTTATGATGCCGTCAGAAGGCAACACTGGCAGGGTTGAGAAATGCCAACACGCTCCCTTCCTGCCCTGCCATATTTTCGATATGCAAATAGAGCTTCAGCATGTGCTTCAGAGATAATTAGGCTGAGTGGTTTGGGATCTGCCTGTACCATCCTTGATGAGGCAATGTTTATCTTGGTGGGGCTGGGCTGCCGGGTGCAGGGGCCTCAGGGACGGGAGTCAGGAGCGGGGTAGCACACACTTTACTTCTGCAAATTTCATAGCCTCTGCTACTAACTTTGAAGGCCGTGGAAAGGTTATTCTTCTGGGCTTTGTTGTTGGCTGGAGTTTTTGTGATGGCTAGTACTTGGTCTTATTTTCATATATGTATTTTTTAATGTATGGTTCATTATCGACAGCTGTGTTTAATTCCTTGGCTCACATGGCGTTACCACAGTCTGAAGAATCAGAGGAGAAGATCTTCATTTAGAGTGGGATTGTGGCAGGCATTGGCTGCATAAGCTCAGGTAATGGGCTGCCCACAGGTCACCAGGCATCTGTGTCCTGTGTCTGCTCATGTGCAGGAAGGTGCAGACTGAGCTTCAACCACTACTGCATGTTTGATTTGAGTTCTGCCCCTACATTCTCCTTGCTCTATCTTCAAGCACCACGGGCCCCTACAATTTGTCTCATTCCAGTTGGAGTGCCTGTGGGCTGTCACCTTCAGAAACAAGGTGTGCAGGGGAGGGAGCTGTTAGGATCAAGAGGACTCATTCATGCCCTTCCTTCATCCTCCTGTCCTCAGGGCTGCTTATGGCCAGCCTCAGTCATGAGCTCTGGGAGGGTACTTGGGTTCTCATTCAACCTTGCCTTATCCATTCCTTGTGCTCATAGCTTGGGTCCAACACACAGCACCTAGTGTGCCCTCCAGTGGGCTATGGATGCACGGATGGATGGACAAATGGACTGATGGCTGAATGGATGGCTGGATGGATGACTGGATGGATGGATGGATGGACAGACAAATGGATGGATGGGTGGAAGGATGTGTGTATGCATGTATGGATGGATGGATGTACAGACAGAAGGGTGGATGGATGAAGGGAGGGAGGGATGGATGGATGGGCAAATGAATGGATGAGTGAATGGATGGATGGGTGCATGAGTGAATGGATGGATAGAGAGATGCAGAAACCATGAGTTAGAGGACCAACGTCCAATTCAGACGTGGATGGGATAAAGAATTAACACCTATGCTGAGATCTAAAGATTAGGAATTAGCCTTGGCAATGATTTTTTGGATATCACACCAAAAGTTTAGGCAACAAAATACAGCAAAGGAAACAACAAATTGAAAAGGCAGCCTACAGATCAGAAGAAAATTTTTGGACCATATATCAGATAAAGGGTTATCATCCAAATATATAAGGAATTCACACAACTCAATAGCAAAACAAAAATAAAAAATACACAAAAACCCTGAACAACATGACTAAAAAATGGGCAAAGAACCTGAACGGGCATTTTTCCAAAGAAGACTCATAAATGGCCAACGAATATATAAATAAAAGTGCTCAACATCACTAATCATCAGGAAAATGCAAATCCAAACCACAATGAAGTACCACTTCACACCTATTAGAATGGCTATTATCAAAAAGCCAAGAGACAGCAAATACTGGTGAGGATGCAGAGAAAAAGAGAACCCTTGTATACTATTTGTAGAAACTTAAATTGGCATGGCCATTATGGAAAACAGTATGGAAGTTTCTCAAAAACTTAAAACTAGAGCTACCATATGAACCAGCAATACCACTTCTGTTGTATCCCAAAGGAAATGAAATCAGCGCCATGTAAAGATATCAGTACTTCAGTGTAAATTGCAGCATGATTTGCAGCATGATTCACAGCAGTCAGGCTGTGAAAACAGGCGTCCATCAGCA
This sequence comes from Cephalopachus bancanus, assembly GCA_027257055.1. Lineage (NCBI taxonomy): Eukaryota > Metazoa > Chordata > Mammalia > Primates > Tarsiidae > Cephalopachus > Cephalopachus bancanus. The sequence goes on from JAPVLO010000007.1 coordinate 5,519,905, forward strand.
GACAAATGAATATAGGAATTGTGGTGTACACACACACACACACACACACACACACACACACACACACACACACACACTGGAATAGTATTCAGCCTTGAAAAAGAAAGAGCTCTCACTATTTGCGGCACATAGATGAACCTGAAGGTCATGATGCAAACAGAAACAGTCAGATAAAAAAAGACAAATACTATGTGACCTTGCTCCTATGGGGACTCTATAAAAAGTCATCTACGTAGAAACAGAGTAGAATAGTGGTTACCAGGGTCAGGAGCAGAGAATATGGGGACATGTATGTCAAATGGTACAAAGGTTTAGTTAGAGAAGATGATTAAGCTCTGGAGATTTAATGTACAGCAAGAGGACTATAGTTAAGACTACTATATTGTGTACTGAAGATGTGCTATGAAAGTAAATTTCAGGTGCTCTTACCACACACACAAAAGTAGCTATGTAAAGTGATGGATATGTTAATTTGCTTGACTGTAGTAATCATTTCCCTATGTCTGCATGTATCAAAACATCATGTTGAACACCTTCACTGTGTAGAATGAAAATATCAGGCCCTGTATTATTTTCCTTAATGATACGACAATCTGGGTGACTTAAAGCAACAGGAATTGACCCTGTCACAGTTCTGGAGTTGGGAAGTCCATACTCAAGGTTTGGATCAGGTTCTAGGGGAGGATCTTTTCCTGCCTCTCCCAGCTCCTGGCAGCTTGTGCTTCCTTAGCTCATGGTGGCATTGGCCCAGTCTTCACATACTTTCCTGTCTCGTGTGTTTCTGTTATCTCTCCTCTTGCTCCTTACAAGTCACTAAATCCAGTTCTCTGAATCCAGGATGATCTTGTCTCAAGATTCCTCACTTCATCACATCTACAAAGACCCAGTTCCAAAGAAGTTCATGGACACAGGTTCTGGGGCTTAGGGTATGATTGTATCTTTTGGGTGGGCACCCTTCAACCTTCTGTAAGCCCTTAAATTGGGTAGAGGTGGGGTGATGTCATAACTCCATGGGGAGCAGCATGCCCAAATGCAAGACTGGCATGGAGAAGAGGATTCTGGGAAGTGAGTGGTCCAGCCTCTTGGGCACATCAGGTGGACTCTGGGTTCAGTGCTCCCCTAACTCCACCAAACCCCTCTTCTTTTATAGGAAACTTAGGCATCTGACAATGTTAGGACTGAGTGATTTTATTCAACATGTTTTCTTGTTACCTCATCAACTATATATGGATGACCAATTTTCAAGGAATTAAAATAAAATGCACTTAACACTAAAGCTATTTTAAAAGTTAGTTTCAATTAAGTTCCTTATGAATATCAGTTATCACTGTATGGTATGATTGCTATTTAATAAGAATTTCTAGTTGATAGAATGCCCAATGAACCAGCATTACTGTGCTCAGTACTAGGCCACTTTGAAAGGCATAGTGCCCCATGAATTTTCCCAGGAAGATTATTGAGCATATCCAGGTGTGACTTCCACATGCTCTGCCCCTGTCACCGAGGGCAGACACTTGCCTTGCCTGGGCCTCAGTTTCCTCTTCTGTAAGTAAGTGACCTAGTGATAGTCCCACCAAGCACAGGCTACCATGATAATAAAATAAATTATGCAGCAAGGATAGCTAAAGCTGCACAGCACTTGCTAGAAAGACATCAAAGTCGGTGCTCTTGTTATTCCCATTTGATAGAAAAGCATCCCTTTACAGATAAGAAGCCCAAGGCTAGAGGAGGCTCATTCAAGCAGGGGAAGTCAGGCTCTCACCCCCAGGTGGAAACGGGAGGAGACTTTCTCATATTCTAGCAGGTGGAAGTCAGGCTCTCACCCCCTCCCCCTGGATTTGGAGAGGTCCTGCATCCCCAGTACCCCCTCAAGCTTTTCAGGCTAGAATCATGTTTGTTCTAAGAGCCCCTGTTCCAGGCCCTGCTGGGACCACAAACACTCCACGTAAAATAAACACTGAATGAGTGAAAGGACAACAGTGAATGTGGATCAGCATCTGTAATTCTCAACCTTCCTGGTAGTTTCATGCTCTCGGGATGTGGCCCCACATGGGGTATCCCTCACCCTTGACACTCTCTGGACACCATGGAGCCAATGGCTCGCAAAGATGGGGGGATGACACAGTTCCTGCAAGACTCATTCACCTCCTGTGTAGGTGTCATGGCCAAGGTCCTGAGTTGTAAACCTTGTACATCCTGTTTTTTGTTCCTCCTATCTTTGGTCATAACTGGTAACATTTTACTTTTTATTTCTTTTTATTTTTTTACTCTTTAAAAACAAAAGTATCTTGCGGGGTTTTTAATCAATCAACTCTAGTTTTGTTTTTCTATCTTATTTCTTTTTATTGCTTTCCCCAGAATTCAGAGAGGGGCCTACTTTCCCCGGGTACACAGATGGCAACCTGATACTTATACACAAAGGTGGCACTGCCAGCTGGGGTGAAGGGTGACAAAAGCTGTTGGATATGGGCTCCACAGTATCCAGCATGGCTACACCCGTGGGGGTGTTGACTGTGTGGCCATGTGGAGCTCAGGGCTGAAGAAGAGGAGGAGTCTGGGGCATGACAGTGCCCCCAAATACCAATGATTGGATCAACTAAGAATACCTTCTGCTTTGCACTTTTATTATTTCTCTTCTTTTTCTATCAATTTCTTCCCATTCCTTTGGGTTTCACTTGCTATTCTGCTGGGGAGGTGGCATGGAGCAAGGTTGTAGAAGAGGCTGGCCTTAGGCTCTTCCCTGACCCTCCACTCATAGGCCCCGCAGCCTTGGGTAAGTTCCTTGTCCACCCTGAGCCTTGGTTGCCCACCTGTAAAAATGGGGGTATTGAGTCCCTATCTCAAATGGTCGTTGTTAGGCTTGAAGAAAGTGATTACCACTGTATCTGGCAAAGAATAAGAGCACAGAATATTTGAGGGCTGATTTTTCCTAACTTTTATTTTTAAAAAAGATTTATTTTTTAAAAGCATTTTTCTAATAAATGCGTATAAACTGTACCTTAGACTTTGAGTGCCACTTTGAACAAATCCTGTACAATTTGACTGTTCCCAGTTTCCAGAGAAGCAAACTGAGCCTCAGAGAAGTCATGTGACTCTTACTGAACCAGGCTTTGCACTGTCCACAGCCGAGCTACTCACCCAAGCCTGGAATGTCCCTCCTGCTGTGGCCTCATGGGGGGCTGGGACTCCAGGAGCAGATGACCCATGCACCTGGGGATGGGACTTCAGGAGATGGAATTTCAATCCTACTTCTGGGGAAGGCTAGGTTAAGACACTACGGATATTTTTACTGTGGCATTTCACCACCTAATCCATGAAGGGATGTGTACGTGAGTTTCCAGAGTAACAATTTAGATGTCTCTCTTGGAATTAATATCTTGCAGCTCTTAAAGCCCTGGAAAAAGTTGAATATTAGTCAGGTATTTAGTTGCTAAGAAACCAATACAGAAGCAGGCAGCCCCATTTGGAGAAGCTTCTAGAAGCGCCAGATACTGCAGAGTTTGAAACGCCTGGTTTGCCGAGAACAAAGATCCTTCTCCCCAACCCCCAACTTGTTTTTTAAATAAAAGAGTGTCTCCAGTTTCTGATCACGCCCCCCCTGTTTCTGTCCCCAGATTCCTAGAAAATGAAGAACAAGTCTTTATGTTCTTGCTCTAGCCCTTGGAGAAGGTGGTGTCGTGGGGCCTTGCTGGGCATATCTGGTCACCCTCTACCTACTCCTTAGCCCCCAGGGGTCCCTGTGGCCATATTTCCACCATAAGATCTCACTCCTGGCTATAGTTGGTTGGACCACGGTGTGGACACATGATCAGAGGTAGAACAGGTGCAGTGTCTGGGAGTTTGGACCTGGGTCTGATTGATTATTGTGTGAATGTTTCTCCAATGTGACAGGACACCAAGCGAGGACCGAGGGATACCGCTATGCACACCATTGGGGTGGGTGGCAGAGATGGCCATAGAGGGGGCGAGTAGGGTGGGAAGCAGAGACAAGCCGGTGATGCTGTCTGTTCCTGCCCGCCCTTCCTAGGGCCTACTGCCCCCCTAATCCATGCCCTGTGGGATGTGAGCCGAGGTTCCTAGAACGAATCTTCCTTCTCCCGGCTTACGCTAGCTCAAATTGTTTTCTATTTCTTGCAACCAAAAAATCCTAATTAATCCCTTTCCATTATTGGAGCACACTCAGAAGCACATTTACATCTCCCGCCTTCTCCCTGGGGATGGCGATATTCAGAGTCTCTGTTTTCAATCATCCTCGGAGCCTTAAAGCCTGGACTGGCAGCCTCCAGGCCTCCTGCCTTCGGGGCTCTCAGACATTCAGGCGAATCTACTTCTGTTTCTCGTTGCCTGGTTACCCGGAAGACTTCTGGGCCCTCACCAGGACCCTTCCCAGAAGATTAGGTGCCTTCTCACCAAAGATGGAACTGCCAGCTATTTTTTGAAGTTACAGGTTAATTATAACCCAAGGTGTTCAGGTACATTTTAGAAAATATTTTAGAATAGTTAGGCTTGGAGCTGTCTGGGATTTCAACCCCAGCTCTGCCGTGACTAGGTGTGTGGCCCTGGGCACATATTTAATCTTTTCAAGTCTCACTTTCCATGTCTATATATTGGGAAAACAATACTCTCTGTTTTTGAAAGTTACACGATGTGATGTATTGTTAGGAGTTGAACTGTGTCCTTCCCAAATTCACATGCTGAAGTCTTACCATCCAGCACATCGGAACACAACCTTATTCAGAGATGGGGTCTTCACCAAGTTAAAATGAGGTCACTGGGATGGGCTCCAATCTAATGGGACTGGTGTCTTTAACAAAATGGGGAAATTTGGACACAGATTTGTTTGACACACAGGGAAAATACCACATGAGGAAGGTGGAGGTTGGGATGATGCTTCCATAAGCCCAGGGATGCCAAAGACAGCCAGCAGCCTCTGGAAGTGGAGGAAGGACCAGGGGCTGATTCTCCCACAGCCTCAGAGCCAGCCAGCCCTGCTGACACCTTGGCCTCAGGCCTCCAGCCTCCAGAACTATGAGATGACACCCTTCTGCTTTTCAGCTCCCAGTCTGTGATCCTTTGCTAGAGCAGGGCCTAGAGACAAAACATCTCTGCAAAGTGTCCTGCAGAGATGGGCACATGGCCAAGGCTCACTACAGGACTCTTGTCACCTCTCCCAATGTCACCTTCCTTGTGTCCAGTTTTTCAGGTCACTTTCCCTTTCAGATCCTCAGTGACCGACTCCAGACCTGACCCCAGGTTTCTGGAGAGAACCCTGCTGTCCTTTCTGGGGGAAGTGTTCTGCAGAGCCCAGCATGGCTCAGGCTGCCAGAGCCAAGAATCCCTGAGTCCCCGAGTCACAAGGGATCCAACAGGAGATCAGCGCATTTCTGAGGCTCCACCCAGTCCTGAGTGTCCTTCTCTGCATTGGTGTCCGCATCTGAACAGTGGCCCCTCCCAGGGGAAGCTAGGCACAGACCAGAGGAGAACTTAAGGTCTTGGCTCATGCTTCCTGTGGTTGAAGTAATCAATGCAAATTTAAGGACAGATAAAAGGCAAGGAGGGACCTCTCCCCAGCTCCTGCACCCAGGACACACCCAGGAAAAATAAAAAGGCCTTTGATGCACAAAACCCCTCAGCACCCTGCTGGGATCTGGGCTTGTGGGGAACTTGGTCTGGGTTGGTGGTAGGGAAAAGACTGCTCATCTTATAAACCAAGTCTTGTTTCCACCCCTGCCGCGCACAAACTCACAGTCACCCAATCCACCACCTGTGTGGGCAGTCTGGGCATGAGGCAAGAGAATAAGAAGTGGGACCCCAGGAACCAGCTGAGGAGATGCATGGGGGACTGTGGAAGTCGAGGAGAGGGAGGGAGAGAGGGTGAGGGGCAGGAGAGCATACAGACCCAGGACCGAAGAGAAACCCAGACAAACAGCAAATTTGTTCGTCCATATTCTGACCCCATGTCAGCCCTCGGGCACTTGGCCTTAAGATTATTTTAATCTTGTTCTGATGATGGCATAACTGCCTGTTTTTCCCAAAGTATAGGGTAGCTGCAGGGAGGCTCTCTGCAGGGGGGAGCCTGACCTCAGACTGTCCCTGTGGATTCTGAATCCATGAGGCAGGAAGGCCTGGGGGCAGGGCCCTAGGACAGGATGTGTCCTCTGGAGACATCCACAGACCTGGCCAATGAGCAGGGAAATGAGGCCGGGGTTCCACAGATTCTCCGAAGTCATAGCCCTGGGTAGGGACGCCGAGCCTCCTCTTCTCCTCTGTGTGGCCTCAGGATCTCCCAGGGGTGCACAGATATCCTTGTCAAGGTGGTCCAGATGTTCTGGTGGGAGGGCAGTGCTTGCTCTGGTCAGTGGTCGACCGTCAGTCAGAGGCTGATGTAATGGGCATGATTTTAGTCCTCAAGGCCTCAGTGGGATTTTCACTTGATCTTAGCCAAAAGGCTGAGAAGCAACCTCAGTGGGATTTTCTACCATCACTTGCCGCTTGGGACTCCCGGGCTGGAGGCAGGGAGGGAAGGATCAGTTGGTGTGTGGGAGGCCGCTCTATTTCCCCCCTTCCCGTGTCCAGCCAGCACGGAACAACTCTGTGTCCATCAGAGGATGTTGTCCCTTCACCCACCTCCCTATGTTTCCCACTCTCTCTCTCCAGCCCCCACATGCTGTGTTTCCCTCATGGCAATGCATCAGGTTGTGAGGAGGTTAATGATACTTTGTGAAAATGTATCCTGTTCAGAGCTGTCATTATGCTGTTGCTATGGAGACCGGGTAAACAAGGTGGGTTTTCCTGGAGATCACCTTTTGATCACTGACACTCTCACTGGGGCAAGGATCAAGCCCCACTTTGCTGCGGGCCACACATAGAACAAACTCACACCCATGCTCCCCAGATCCACCAAGGTGGCCTTTGTTTCCAGCAATTTTACCAACAGGAGTTTCTGTTTCAGAAGTCTTCCTGGAGAGAAGATTCTAGAAATTTTGAATCCCAAAAGGATTCTCCAACTACTAAAGAGCAAAGCAAAACAAAGCTAGCAAGTTCAAGAATTTCAAGGTGTTTCTTTTCATTCTCCTTGTTGTTAAAACAAACAACTTCTAAATGGTTACTTTTTTTTTTTTTTTGAGTTGGAGTCTCACTCAGTCGCCCAGACTGGAGTGCAGTGGCCACTCCCGGCCACCGCAGCCTCGCCTGCTGGGCTCCGGCGATCCTTCCGCCTCAGCCTTCCAAATAGCCGGAATTACAGGCATGTGCTACCATGCCCGGCTGATTTTTTGATTTATTGTAGAGATGAGGTCTCGTTGCCCAGGCGGGTCTCGAACCCACGGGTTCAGGCCATCCACTCACCTCAGCCTCCCAAAGGCGCGGGATTACAGGCTGAGCCACCGAGCCCGGCTAAATGGTTACTTTTTAAGAACAGTTTTTGGCATGGAAAATGATAAATTCCCTGAATGATGCACTCCCTCCTGCTATAAGGGGAGCACACATGTGTACACATGATATTTCCAGATGTGGAATTTCAACTAACTAGACAGAGAATTCTCTGGGGTCCCTGTGTTGGCTGAATAATGGCCCCCAGGGATGCCATGCCCTGATCCCTGAAAGCTGTGTCACTTTACATAGCTACAGGGACTTTGCAGATGGGATTAAAGTTGTTGAGATGGGAGGTTGGCCTGCAGTACCCAGGAGGGCCCAGTGTAATCAGTGGCACGTGCCACCACAATCAGCTGATATATTCTATTTTTATTTTTTGTAGAAATAGAGTCTCACTATGTTTCCCAGGCTGATCTCAAATGCCTGGGCTCAAGTGATCCTCCCAGCTTGGCCTCCCAAATTGCTGAGATTTCAGGTGTGATCTGCCAAGCCCGGCCACAACAAGGTTCTTGTTTTGATGGTTTGTGTTGCACATGTCGCCATGTGAGAGGCTGTGCAGTTTTGCCTAGTTATTCCCTTTCCAGGACCATGGGATGCTGTAAGAGCAGAGGTTTGGTCTGTTTTCAGCCTGACTGCCTCCGTGCCTTCAGCATGGCGTGCATCTGCTGGGCACATGGTAGCTGCTCAGTAAATATTTGCCAATAGGGTGAAGGCGTTCTGCTAAGGAGATCAACTTCTCTAAAGAGAACCAGGCTCTTGGTTGTATTGTTTCAATACTTTTGTGTGTAGCCAGATCAAAGTTAAGCTAAGTAGATGAGGCAAATTCATCTCTTGCACACTGTGATCCACCCCCCACCCCAGGCGAAGCCAGACTCCTGGCCAGACCCTCCTCGCCCCAGGCGATTTCCTCCTGTGACCCAGGACAGGGGGCGTGCTGTTCCAGAGGAAAATGCCTTCCTGTGGGTCCCCTGGCTGAGTCTGATATCTTAAATGTTTTCATTAAGCGCACTCCTAGGGTTGCATTATCTCCCCAGGTAGCAAGTACTGGCTTGGGTCGTGGCTATGGGTTGGTGTGGTTAGCCTGTCAACCAGCCCAGTAGCCACGGCTGTGGCTATGGCTCAGATGCATATTGGGAGCCCAGAGAGCACTGAGTCTGCTTGGAGTTGCCCAGGGTTGTCACTCTGGATGATTGGTGGGCCCGTGTCATCGCTCAGGACCAGTGACCAGATCATGGAATAGTGGCATTTTTCAGCAAAAGCTGCTTCCACACACCTCATCTGGAAGGTGGACATTTTGTGGTGGCTGTGGCTATTGTACCTTCTGAATCCAGCTGTCCAGGGATTGGGAAAACAGTGAGAAAGTGTCACTGCTCATTTCTGAGGACAATCTGGTGCTACGGGCTGGGCCACAGCAAGGTCATTCTTTCCTTAGACCCAAATTCTTCCTGGGTAGTGTCCTCTCCTCATTATCAGCCAAGTGTCTGCATAAGTGTTCCCATTACTGTTTTAAGAGTCATCTCTGAATGGCTAAGGCCCCAAAGCATACCCTATCTCTGCCAACATAGAAGTGAGGCAATATGGGTCCCAGGACCACAGAGGGACGTGAGGTCCAAGTGGGCTGGGGTCATTTTGTTGCTGTAGGTGACACGGGATTGAGACATAGTGGATGGTGTGGGACAGACAAGCGACCGGGACCCACTGACGTCTGTTCTGCCAAGGGCATGTCGCCATGTCACAGACCCAGTGCTCTGAGATGCATTTGTCAGGTAAGGAAGGCACACGGGTCCCCTAAACTGCAGGGCTGGGGTGGGCCTCGCGGGGAGAGTGTGGGTCCTCCTGGAGAGCAAATATGGAGTACTGTGCCTTTTACTCTTTGAGTTCCCTCTGTGTACGGCTTTCTAGGGGAGGTTTTGTGTGGTTTGGAACAGTGTTGTAGTTTTCTGAGCTATGTAGTCTTTGGCTGGAGTCCCCCTTAAGACCCTCTAACAAGACTCTTATTCCTACTTGTGAAATAACCCACCTTCACCTGATCCTGGGACCTGGGTGGGGCAGACCTGTGGGAGGATGGGGATTCCAAGTGTTGACTTCCACACAGTCCTTCCCGCTCTTGGGTGTGGTCCAACTCCCCAAAGCCACTGAACATGGAAGCTTTCGGTGGGCAATTCAGCAGTAGCTTTGCTCCTGTATCCCAGGTGGAGCTGAGACCTTTCCATGGGATAACTAATGTTTGTGCTCACCACAGCCCTTCTAGGCAGGTACTGTGGGTCCCCTGTTCCACAGATGTACACAACCGAGGCCCCGAGAATGCAAGTGCTCAAGGGCATTTGTGTGGTGAGATGGGGCCAGAATGTGGGCCTGGTGGCCCGAGTGCTACAGGCCGCTCCAGCCTTGCAATCCAGACAGCAAAGGTGCTCACCTGGTGAGACCTGGGCAGATCCACTCAGGGTAGGGCCACAGTGATGAGACAGAGGGTCAGAAAGCCCATGAAATTGGGCAGGGTGGGCATGTGGAGTCCCAGGTGGATCCTCCAAGTGTGTCTGAGGCCGAAGTCTCCTGAGCTGTGAAACGGGGTTGATGGGGCTGGAGGGGCTGGCACTGGCCTGGGAAGGGCTTGGCCCCTGCAGGACTGATCCTTGTTGGTGGCAAACACCAGAATGGGGGAGGAGTGAGGACGATGCCAGGGTTGGGGGCAGTTTAACTGCAGGAAATGCCACCCTGACCTTCAAATCCCAGCCAAGACAGTTTTACTAAGCACTACTGCATACAGCCCCTGCTTCAGGCTCCAGTGAGGAGGAAGTGAATTAACTTGCCCTGTAGAGCAGAATTCTGGAGACAGTGACAAGCAGTAACAATAGAGAGATGCAGGTACTATCCTGTCCAATAGTAACACAAACTTTAAATAAGAAAAAAGTGGGAGCCAGAAGAGAGAACAGGAGCCATTCATTGAATTAATGATGGAAAAGAGAGCCCTGCGCAGAAGGGACAAAAATGTGAAGGGCCAGAGAGCAGCACGTGGCAGCCCTGGGAACAGCAAGGAGGTCCATGGGACAGGCCTGTGTCCAGGGTGCGGGGTCAGTGAAGTCCTGGACAGGTGCCACACCAGAATCCTGTGGCCACAGGGAAGACTTTGCAGTTTATTTCCAGAACACTGGCAGCCTCTGAAGGCCTTAGAGCATCTTTGGACAGCATTTCTTGGCTTCTGAAGACAGAAGCAGAGAGACCATCATGAACGTTGTGGCAGAGGATGCTGGCTTGGGCCACAGAAGCTGCAGAAGTAGTGAGTTGGGAGAGGAGCACAGAAGGTGTTTTGATCTGGGCTAAGTGTTCTTTAATTGTCGTGGGGAAACTGAGGCAGCTTGGCTCCATCTTAGCTTCTGCTGCCACTGTGCCTGGCTGCCAATTATTGACTGCACTGTGAATGCCTGAAGCTGTTCTGAGTGTCTCACGAGTATCTTGTCATTTTATTTTCACATCCTGTGGCCACAGAAGAAAGACATAAAGTCACTCCAAAGTAAGTGTGGCTGTGGGCCTGGGACACAGAGTTCATGGGGTGCACGGAGAACCCACCTCATCCAACCTCACAGCTGGATGCTTCCGCAGGATGGTGGTGGAATGGAGGGTGACAGTGTGGACACCCGTCCTTTTGGGTCCTGGGTTCTAATTCCATTCTCCGGTAAAAGAAGCCAGACTCCTGAGAGAAGGAGCCAGTGTTTCTCTGACCTGTGTGTTCTAGTTGAGTCTTTACCTGTGTATGTATGTGTATACTTTTTTGTTTGATCTTTAGTTTTCAAATTCTTTTTTATTGATTGATTTAATTTTTTATTTTTTGAGTCAGGGTCTCACTTTGTCCCCCAGGCTAGAGTGCCATGGCACAATCACAGCTCACTGCAACCTCAACCTCCTGGGCTCAGGCGATCCTCCCACTTCAGTCTCCTGAGTAGCTGGAGTTACAAACACATGCCACCACACCTGGCTAATTTTTTTTTGCTTTTGTGTAAAGACTAGGTCTCACTCTGGTGCCCAGGCTGGTCGCATACTCCTGGGCTCAAGGGATCCTCTTGCCTCGGCCTCCCAAAATGTTGGAATTACAGACGTAAGCTACTGCACTCAGCCTTTGATTTTTAATACTTTGTTTTTATTGACATGATTTTAATTGACAAATCATAATTGCATACATTTATGGAGTTCAAAGTAATGTTTTGATGTATGTAAGGTGGAATGATTAAATCAAGTGAATTAACATATCAAGGACTGGGCGAGGAATATATAAAATGAACCCAGAAAAATAAGAAGGAGGAGGCTTGTCAAGGGGACACAGGAACAACATGCAAAAGTTCCCAAGGGCCGAGGCTGGAGTGATATGAGCAACATAAGAAATTATGTGACCACAGATGACAGCCCAAGGTATAGAAGAAATATATGCAGGTTTGAACTGATGCAGAGAAATGACTGAATATATAGAGAGAAGTCTTCCTTCCAGAAGAACTGTAAATACCCAAATAAGTTTAGGGGGAGCTTAATTCTCCCCACCCCAAACTAAGTGTGTGGTGGACTTAGTGAACTCCAAGAGTAAAGTAGGGAAGGGGAAGATATGTCACATGACAGCAGAGATACCTAACAAACACCACCTCAACCAGGGACCAAAGCCAGCCTCTCCGGAAGCATGGCGTGTCCCTGATAGGAAGGCCCTTCCCTTCTGTGACCTTCTCTTAGTACCCCCTAACCCATCTCTTCATGAGGAAAGCATCAGACAAACCCAGACTGAGGTACCTTCTGCAAAGTTCTTGGCAGACCTCAGAACGGTCAAGGTCATCAAGACAAGGAAAGTCTGAGAAACCGTCACCGCTCAGGGGAACCCAAGGAGACATGGTGAGTATATGTCTACAGACTTCATGTCTTCACAGTTGTGGATTGTGCTGCTATAAACACACAGGTGTAGGTGTCTTTTTTGTATAACAACTTTTCTTGCTTTCAGTAGATACCAAGTAGTCAGATTGCTGGATCAAATGGTAGATCTATCTTTTGTCTATACTGATTTCCATAGAGGCTGACTAACTTGCATTCCTGCCAACTGTGTATAAGCATTCCCTTTTCCCACACCAACATCTATCATGTTTTTGAGTTTTTAATAATGACCATTCGAAGATATGGAATCAACCTAAATGCCCATTGACTGATCAGTGGAGAATGACAATGAGTACACACACACACACACACACACACACACACACACACACCGTGGAATAACATTCAGTCATAAGAGGAACAAAATAATGTCTTATGCTGCAACTTGAATTGACTTGGAGGCCATGATCCTAAATGAAGTAACACAGGAACCGAAAGCCAAATGCCGCATGTTCTCACTTAAAAGTCGATGCTAAGCTAAGGGTCTGCAAAGGCATAGAGAGTGACATAAAGGACACTGGAGACTCCGAAGGGGGAGGGTGAGAATGGGAGGAAGGTGAAAAATCTACTCTGGCCATGCCCAAGAAGAACTCACCTTCAGACTGAATTTTGGGTCTGTTCCTGAGCCCCATTTGGGAGAATGTTGGGTCTGCAGTCAGAGCCTGCCTTGTAGACTCCCTGTGGACAGGGAGGACTCAGCATCACGGAGCTACAAGCTTGTGAGCAGAGAAAGGTCCGTGGGAGCTGCCTTGGTGCAAAGTTTCCACTGGGAAGTATAATGCTTGGACCTGATGGGAATTTAGGACAAGCCATTTCTTGGCCACATTTGGGGGAAAAATGCAACTTTCTTCAACTCTCAAAGCACTGGTTTCCTTCCCTTTAAAAGGAGAATGAAAACAGGAGCCAATTGTTGTTAAGATTCAGCCCAGCAGCGCAGGGAAGTGTTTGGAAAAGCCCTTGGCATCTAACCTGCACTCGATAAATAATAGCTGCTCATATTAATTTTTAATTGCTCCTGTTATTATCAAAATGAGATTTCAAACAACATCTCTGGAATCTGAGCTGCAGAGAAACGAAACCCCATGGATAAGAATTATTTCCAAAGTGCACTTCCACTGTGATGACCAACCTGGCGTGGGCAGAGGACATGGAGGAAGCAGCGCTGATGGCTTTTCCTTTGAAAGGGCTCATCAATGTCTGCGGGCTCAGCTGGCTGGATCCAGGCTGCTCTTGGGCTGAGCCCAATTGGCTGGAGCCGCTCTGAGACAGGGAGGGCACTACCCTGTGGAGACCTGGGGTGATGACGAGCCCATGCGACTGCCCCGCCGAGCCACAGCCTCTGGCCTGCGTGAGGACAGCTCTTCAAGGAAAGGAACTGACCATTAGAGACCCATAAGAATCAGAAAGAGGCAGAAAATTTGAGGGTGTTGTGGCTGACCGTCAGAAACGTCTCAACAGCAAAGGCTTGGCAGGCTGTGCAAAAATACTTCTGGGAAGTTGTTTCTTGGTTTGGAGAGAGTTCACAGAGCCTGGAGTGACCTACATTAGTATAAAACAGCTACGAGCATACACTCGTTCATTCATAGGTATGTGTCTATCGAACATTGCACTGTGCCAGGGACCGTGGTTTCTAGAGAATCCATCTGCCTCAGCAGAACTTACGGACAGTGCACAGAGTCTATCATGGAGCACAGATTATGTTGGATGTAGCATTTAAAATGCTACCAGGGGGGAAAAAAAGCCAACAAACCACCATTGGTGCCACTCAGCTGGTGTGATGCTTAAAGCAAGCTGCTGGGTCTCTTGAGCCTCCATGTCCTTGTCCATGACCATGGGGCGATGGGGTCAGGACCTCATGGAGGTGCTGTGAGGTCTTGGGGATGATGAGGACCCAGTTGGTGACACAAAAGCGCAGCCGTTGGGGGCTGATGTGATCAGTTACCACCCAGGTTTGGGCATGACTGCCTGCCCACACTCTGTCTTTGTCACGTAGACACTGTGCACACACATAGCCAACATGGCGTTTCCCAGGTCAGCCTGAAATCTTGAAACAAGATGCTTTCTCAGCAGAAGGGATAGAGGTGCCATCGGATCCATTCCTTTTTTTTTTTCATCTGTGGTGGCATCTGGTGGACCATTTTAGAACACTTCCCGCCTTTCAACATTGGCCATTGAGAAAGGACTGGCTTCCATCATTCAAGAGCTCTGCTGCAGGGACAGTGTCTCAGGATCACCGAATGTGGAAGGAGATTTTCCAAACCATTGAGACCCCGACCCACTCACTGCCCACAACATGGAGGATGTGCTGGGGATGGGTAGATAAACACAGGAGGTGACTTTGGGAAATGGGAACTTGAACAGCGTTGCTTTATAATGATCCAATTCTAGTTTCCTCAACCCTGGCAAAGTGCATTCAAAACTCCAAAATTGAGAAAGGAGTGTAGAACAAGGAAATATGTGCTTTTTCTCCCTGAAGCACCCACCGCCATATGTACATGTTTGCAAAGATTCTGCTTCAGTGAGCAATTTCGGCAACACATCAGTTCTCAGATCCTGTGGATTCCCCAGAGGAACCCTTGCAGGTTGCTGTTTAAATGAGGGGAAAATTGGTTATAAATCAACTTAATTTCCAAAGATATTAATCCAAGGAGAACCCTATGTTGTGTGAGGTCGTGGCTCTATTAAAAGTACCAGAAAGCCGGGTTTGGTGGCTCAGCCTGTAATCCTGCGCCTTTGGGAGGCTGAGGTGAGTGGATTGCCTGAGCCTGCGAGTTCGAGACCCGCCTGGGCAGCGAGACCTCATCTCTACAATAAATCAAAAAATCAGCCGGGCGTGGTAGCGCATGCCTGTAATTCCGGCTACTCGGAAGGCTAGGGCGGAAGGATCGCCGGAGCCCAGCAGGTCGAGGCTGCGGTGGCCGGGAGCGGCCACTGCACTCCAGTCTGGGTGACAGAGTGAGACTCCAACTCAAAAAAAACCCCAAAACAAACCAGAACTCATAAGAAAAAAAGAAATAAACTTTTCTCTTGAATCAGAGTCATAGTGACATTTTTAATTGTGGCAATGTTACATTTTTAAATGTTTTCCCCAAGTTCACCCCTTCCTGAGTTTTTCTCACTTATTTCATCAGTTCGGTATAACAAGGAAATACTGCATGCCAGAGGAAAATGGCAGACGCAGCCCTTACCAAGTGTTGAGAGCTGAGAGTCTCTCTGACCCTCGTTCTCTTCTTCTCCCCACCCCACCAAGAAGAAAGTGTAGGGAGCTGTGTGGGAGCTCGAGGAAGGACTTTTCTGTTAGAAAATGTGCGATTAAATAATTGGTCAAGGCAACTGAAATTAGACTTTTGAGATTAGGAGATTTTTTTAAAAGTGTTGTTGGCTAGGCAAAGTAGCCCATGCCCGTAATCCCAGGACTTTGGGAGGCTGGGGCAGGAGGTAATCGTGACCAACCTGGGCAATATAATGAGACCTTATCCCTACAAAAAAATCAAAATTAACCGGACATGGTGGCATGCACCAGCTACTCGGGAGACTAAGACGGGAGGATCTCCTGAGCCCAGGAGGTTGAGGCTGTGGTGAGCCATGTTCATGCCATTGTACTCCAGCCTGGACAACAGAGTGAGATCCAGACTCAAAAAAAAAAAAAAAAAAAAGCTGTGTCATTTATTTTGAATCTATGATGCTTTCCGATGTGAAGGAATGAAGTGATGCAACTAATATTTGCAAAAGCTGCCTTATGGTCTTGGCAAGGACATGCCCCAGATGCTACTCTGGGTCACCTGGCTGCCGGCTGCTGGAAGCTGCTTCCATCTCTGATGGTTCTGTCTGTGAGCTGGCGGGGCCCCTGCAGCACTCTGCTCTCCAGATGGCCGCCTTTAGAGTGTCTAGGCTTTGGAAACACTCCTGTGTCCTGTCTCCCCATGATGTGAGTCTGGCCCTGGCATAGCACCTCAAGTAGGTGCTGCTACTCAAACAAATTGCCCCAGGGCCTTTGGGTTGAACTTGGAGGTTGTGACTGGTCCTGGAAGGGTGAGGTGGTGGGAGAGGTGGTCACTGGGTAGAGAGGTGGTCATTGGGTAGAGAGCCTTGCTCCCAGGGCTGACCTGTGGGAAGACGATACTTTGTGGGTGGGCATGATTGTAAGCGTGTCCCTGCACTGTGCTGGGGGTGCTCTTCCTCCCACGTGGCAGGTTGGGAGACTGAGGAAGTCCAAGTGTCTTCTCCAGGGAACTGCAGGTGGACACCTGGATCTCATCCCCCTGCAGGTGGGTGCGAGGATGCCTGGGATGGGAAAACATGTTTGTAGGGAGGGAGGATGCTATTCATTGAGCATGGGTTTCGTATGATTTTGAAATGTGTATATCTTGCACATGGATGTCCAAGACATGATGTTGGTGCCCTTGGGCTGAAGAAGTCATCTTTCCTGAGCTCATTATGGTGACTCAAAAGCATGTTCCAAATCTCTTGACAGTGTAGTCTTTGGTACTGCATTTCCAAAGTTTCTATGTTTACAAACTATGACTTTTTAAAATTACAAAATAAATGTGTATTTTATAGAGATTTTGGAAAATACAGGAGATCATTCAGAAGAAAATTAAAATCTCCAGCACCCCCGGGTGCCTCTTTGCGATCCCTCTTGCCAGCTTTGGGGTTACCCAGATGTAAGTGTGTGTACATTACAAGATTTGGACAATCTTTTACTCATACATTTCTGTCTTGCTTTTTCTTGTTTTCTTCTTGTATTCCTGTGGCATGAGATTTCCCATATTCAAAATAGTTTTTGAGAATGAATTTGGTAATTGAAAGGATAAAATTGAGTCAATATAGTCAAAGAGCAGTCATTGTAACATTGCTTAGCTTTGTCATATTTTTCTTGCAATTCACTCTAATTTACCCTCTAATCACTAGACAAGGACAGAAACAGTTTCTCAGAAGTAGCTATTGATAATTGTTTTACAACCCCCTCCCTAGCTTGTTTTGTACTAATTAGCTTTTCTATTTCGAGTATTCGTCTCCACCCATAAGAACCAAATTAACCTAATTAATCAGTTTTTCATGACCTTCATGACACAGACAGACCCCATCACCATGGCAGCAATCTTGTGATCGGTCCACCCATCTGCCTGCCATCCATCACATGATGTCAGCATTTGTGCTTACCTGCCCTTCATGATGAAGTGAAACAGACTACCACCCAATTGTCATAACAGTCTGCCCCTATCAAAGGGAATGTTTTAAAAGCATTCACTCGCAGGCCATCATTTGCCATTCTCTTTGTTAATAAGCACTGGACAGGCCATGCGTTCAGTGAGCTATAGCTACCATGTTTCCCTAAGCTTTGGCGCCTTCCCCTAACTTGGGAGGTGAATCTCCTCCCTCTCTCTAATTTACTTTTGTTGGGTCACACTTCCAGCGGGGCCTTCAGAATGTTAGGTCAGGCTTGCCGGGGTGTGGTGTCTGGTGTGCAATCCCATGCCACATGAAAGATACAAAGATTTGCACAGAAGTTAGATGAGGAAATACAGTTTATTTAAAAACTAAGTTAGAAAGAGAGAGAGAGAGAAAGAGGGGAATCCCCTCCTCAAGGGAGAGGAAGGGGCCAAAGTTTAAGAAAACATGGCCTGGCCATAGCTCAAAGAACACATGGCCACACCATAGCTTAACAAGGCAATGGTGGCTGGATACTCATGGTTGAGTCCTTTTAGCCCTTCCCTTCCCTTTGATGGGGGAGGGTTGTTAAGGTGATTGGGTGGTGGTCTGTTCCACGTCACCACGAAGGGGCAGTTAAGTGTAATTAATGATATCAGGTGATGGACAGTAGGCAGATGGGTGGGTTAGTCTCATGATTGCTGTCATGGTGGTGGGCTGCATGGGAGGAGACAAGGGGAGAGGTTTTACTGTAAGAGACCTGTCAGACATTTTCAATCCACAAGTTCCTTAGCAAAAAGGTGGTCTTATCATTTCTATGATTTCAGCCAACTAAGGGGTGATCTTTGATCTTCTGCCTTCAGCAAGGAAACTGAATGCTTCTTACAGATTATTATTATTATTATTTTTTGAGTTGGAGTCTCACTCTGTCGCCAAGACCGGAGTGCAGTGGCCGCTCCCGGCCACCGCAGCCTCGACCTGCTGGGCTCCAGTGATCCTTCCGCCTCAGCCTTCCAAGTAGCTGGAATTACAGGCATGCACTACCACGTCCGGCTGATTTTTTGATTTATTGTAGAGATGCGGTGTCGTTGCCCGGATGGGTCTCGAACCCGCGGGCTCAGGCAATCCACTCACCTCAGCCTCCCAAAGGCGCGGGATTACAGGCTGAGCCACCCAGCCCGGCTTTCTTACAGATTATTATGCGAAACCATGAATTGAATGGTTGGGCTGTCCTTGTCTTACATCTGATGGAGATTTGCCAAAGGGTTGGGGTAGGCTGCTGGCTTGGCCTGCAGTAAATGTCTGAATGCTTCCTAAAATTGCCTTTTAGAAATTTATCTATCTACATCTAGCCTGTGCTGGATTCAAAGCGTGTCAGTCTAAGAAAAAATGGTTATGCTGAGGCAAAATGTGAATGAAGTTTATTCTGAGTTTCTTGGGGCCCCTCCTTTCACTTTCTAAATAAACTATATTTTTCAATCTAATTTCTGTGCAATTCTTTGCATCTTCTGCACAGCACCAGATCACAAACCCCTCTGGTCTGACCTGACAATAATTGTTTCATGTTCTGTCATGCAGTTGTGGCATAACTTTTTACAACTTGGCTCTTACTGCAGAACACTCCAGCTATATGAAAATTTTCATTGTGACTAACCATGTCATAGTGCACACCTCTGAATCTGTAGGGAAAAACCAGACTCAGTTTCCCCTACATGCTTACTTGACAATCAACACAGAAGACTTCTGTGACCAAATATGTGGGGTTCTGCCCCCCTCACCCATACTTCAAGCAAGCAAGCAGTTCTGTAGTGGACACCAGCTGGGTGTCCTCTAATTCAATCTAGTTCTGACACTATCTACCTAGAAATCACCTCAGGTCCCACAGGTGGAGTATCCAGTCCCCAAGACTGTTCCCCCACCCCACTTCCGGTGCCAATCACAAGCCCCAGGTTGTTTCGCCTGTACTTCTGACCCTGATTGACCTGCTGTAAATTGAGATTCCTACCATCAGTTCCTCAGGTTCCATTAATTTGTTAGAGTGGGTCATAGAACTCAGGGAAGCACTCCTGTATTGGTTTATTATAAAGGACATTGCAAGACTACCGATGAACACCAGATGAAGACATGGATAGATAAGGTATGGGGGAAAGGTATGGGGCTTCCATTTCCTCTCCTCCCTCCAAAACCCCCCATGTGTTCAGTTATCTGGAATCTCATTTTCGCTCTGGAGGCTTCATTACTGAGGCATAATGGAATAAATCACTATCCTTTGGTCATGGACTTAACTCTCAGTCTACTCCCCTCTCAACCCTCTAATCTTGCCTTGGCTGAAAATCTCAACCCTGTTGTCTAGTCTGGGGACTTTCCTGTGACCAGATCCCATCCTGAAGCTGCCTATAGGCTTGCAACCACCAGCCATCTCCTTAGCATACAAAAAGACACATCTCTTTGGAGAATTTAGGATTTGTGTGCCAGGAAACGGGGGAAATCCAAATACATATTTTACACCATCGCAATATCTTTGTACATAGGTCTATAGCTATGTTCTTTGGGTAAATTCAAAGATGCTTTAGATGCAGTAACTTTGGCTGCTCCTCTGGTATCTGGGACCAGATGTTGGAAAACGTGGCCTGAACTATCTGCTTAGAAAGATACTACTGACCTTATAAGCTAGGTCTCGCTCCCAGCTAAAGGGCCAGAACTGTGGATTAGCCTATAAATGAGGCTGTATAGAGAGAAAGAATTTCCTAAGGACTCAAGGCAGTCTTTGGTTTCAGACAATCCCAGCAGAGCGAGTGCATGGCTGGCTTCCAGATCAATAGAAGCTTTTTCAGGGACGTAAAAACTTGGGGAGTGCAAGGTAGGAATGGCAACCATCAATTTCTAAGTAGAAGAGAAAAAATGATCCAAAATAAAATCTACACCATTCAAAATATCCAGCTTCATAGTGCAACCCGCTGATTAGACAAATGAGATTTTAAGACAGAGGTCCAGGAAAACCACAGCAGAACCCCTGACGATCCCTTATGAACAGGACACTCTGAGTGCTCCATGCCTTAACTCCAATGGCTGGCTGGCTGGCTTGGGACTAAACTCTGACTTTTATTTTCCTCTTGCTCCAATTCACATCCTACAGTCCATAAAGTCTCATCAGGCAGATTTTTAAAATTAACCTATATAACGTGTCTTACTTTCCAACCCGACTGGCATAATGTTATATAGTACAGGGGTCCCCAACTCCCCGGGTCTTGTCCTGTTAGGAACCAGGGCTGCACAGCAGGAGGTGAGTAGCCAGCAAGTGGAGCTTCTTCTTCTGTTAGATCAACTATGGCATTAGATTCTCATAGGAGTGTGAATCCTATTGAGAACTGCGCATGTGAGAGATCTTGTGAGATCGTTAATGAGAGTCTGAAGTCTGATTCTCCTCCCCGCTGATCGCTGATACAGCAAATAAAGAAGAAATTAAAAAATACTTTACCCCAAATGATGTTTCTTTGACATATTTTAAAATGACCCTGCAAAGCCAACTCTTGGGTAAACTTACACTGGCACAAAATCTCCTTTCTTAGGAAGAGTTGAACACCTTTTAAGACGTGCGGCACCTATTCCCTCTGCAGCCTACTACTTAGAGTCTTCATCTACATGTCGAAAATGTTGGCTTCCACAAACTCTTTTAACTTAACTCAAGCATTAATTTTACTGATTTTACATTATTGAGACAGAGCTATCTCTTTCTACCAATTACCAGTCAGAAAATTTTTGAATCCACCTGTGACCTGTAAGCTTCCTCTCTGTCCCCCACCCTTAGAGATGTCCTGCCTTTCTGGGCCAAACCAATATAAACCTCACATGTGTTGATTAATGTGCTTTTTGTGTGTAATTTCTGTCATCCTAATATACACATAACTAAGCTATAATTCAGCAACCTTGGGCACATGTTCTTGGGAACTTTTGGGATCCTGCCTCAGGTTTTGGTCACTCATACTTGGCTCAGAATAAACCTCTTCAAACATATTTTGGCAGATTTTGAATTTTTTCCCATTGTCAGGCTCATTGTGTATGATGGGTGTGGGATATCTTAGGGCTGCCAGACCAGTCAAAGAAAATCTAACCATCTAGATACTGGACAAATACTTGGGTCCAAATTTCTTTACCGTAAAGCTCAAGAGCAGAGGTTCTCAGAAAAAATGGTGCTCGTGCCTGGGTACAGTGGCTCATGCCTGTAATCCCAGCACTTTGGGAGTCTGAGATGGGGGGTTTGCTTGAGCCCAAGTTCAAAATCAGACTGGGCAACATAGCAAGACCTTGCATCTATGAAAAAATCAAAAAATTAGCCAGGCATGGTGGCCAGTAGTCCCAACTTGTTCCAGTTATTGGGAGGCTGAGGTGGAAGGATCACCTGAGCCCAGGAATTTGAGGCTGCAGTGAGCCGAGCTCATGCGACTGCACTCCATCCTGGGAAACAGAGTGAGACCATGACTCAAAAAAAAAAAAGGTATTCATTTTGGAAGGTTGTGTTTCTGAGGAATTCACATTGATGGAGTTCTCCCCTAGGAGTGACCACCTGGCAAGGAGGACCTCATGTCACAGTTTGGGCTCCATAACTTTCTTGTGGCTCAAGAAAAAAGGCAAATTGATGACAAAGATCCAAGAAGATAGAATAAAACCCAAGATCAGGATGACACCAGTGTGGCATGAGGGGATACAGCTGATACCAGTGGGCAATGGAGGGCCTCCTGAGGCTAGTGAGACCCTCAATCTCAGCCCAATATTCAGACACTTGACATAGTTTCAAGAAAGAATTCAGGGCTAGGCCAGAACAAAATGAAAGGGAAAGCAAAAGAGTTTGATTGTAAAGTGAAAGTACACACTCAGGAAAGAGGAGGTGACAGCCTGTATGAGAGAGTAGGTCAAGCCCAACAGGGTTCGGGGCCTTACTTTTATAGCTATTTCTAATTAAGAGGTGGAATATTCATATTGGGGGGTAGAATATACATGGGTTTTCCAGGAAAGAGGAAGGGTTTTCCCAGAATTGGGTGCTCTCCTCTGTTTCTGCCCATATTGGGTCACACCCAGAACTGTTATGGTGCTAATAGGTGTTTCACTCAGTATGAAGATGTAATGAGATTGGAGGTCTCTTGCTGGTCACTCCAACTCCATGTTGAATTAAACTAGTTTTTTACTGGTTTTACTCACTGGCCTGTGGTAGACAATGAGTCTTGTAAGCAGGCCTCTGGAGCCTGTGACAGACAGGTCCTTATGAGTCACATAACTTTTTTTTTTTTTTAGAGACTAGGTCTCACCAAGTTGCCCAGGCTGGTCTTGAACTGTGGGCTCAGGTAATCCTCTTGCCTCTGCCTCCCAAAGTGCTGGGATTACAGACTTGAGCCACTGCACCCAGGACTGAGTCACATGACTTCTTAACTGCTGCCTGGTAGTGTCCATTCTCCTACTACCACCCAGCACTGTTCTCATCTTACAGTTTGGTTGGGGAAGCCAGCAGGAACCCGGAGGTCTCTCTCTGTCTCTCCTTCCCACTCTCCAATGTTTTCCTTTGCTTCTCTGTGTGTTTGGGACCAAACATGGCAGTCTCGAAAGTCTCTTCTTCACCTGTTGTCAGATTAAGCAACTGACAGAAAGTGATTCTCTTCATGGCTCCATGATACATTCTACCGAGGGACACGCTGGTTGGTTTGGCATGGTGGGGTGACCATTTGGCTTCTGTCCTTGCGTTCAGGGTCACAGATTTGCCAACCTGCTGGCTGGGGTGGGGCAGATGGGTTTCCTGAGATAGGGGCAGGGCCGGGGCTGGCTTTCCTTGCTCATCCCTGTCTCTCCAGACATTAACACTCTAACAGTTATAAACCAAAATGTGATGGAAACAGACCTCAATACATTCAAGGTCTATTTTGTCAAGGTTAAGGATGTACCCAGGAAAAGGAAGCACAAGCTGCAGTAGGATCTGTGTCCTGTACTTTTTTCAAAGAGGGTTTTCAGGACTTCAGTATTTAAAGGGAAAAGAGTGAGCAGGAGGGAAGAGAAGAAAGAAAAAAAGCAGGTAGACAAGAAAGCAAGGGGTTAAATTCTCGTGAGACTTTGACTCATGCTCACTGAATCCATGTTACAGGTGAAGAGGGAGTCAATTATGCATTTGGCTTATGCTCAGCAAATCTACATTTCACATAAGGTAAATTAAGCATGTGAAACCACAGCTATCTGGGAACAAAAGAAAGGCAGTGTTTTGCATGTGACTCAGTTCCCAAGCTTAGCGTTTTCCTTTGGCATGGTGGGACTGGAGCTTTGAGATTTTATTTCCCTT
This sequence comes from Cephalopachus bancanus, assembly GCA_027257055.1. NCBI lineage: Eukaryota > Metazoa > Chordata > Mammalia > Primates > Tarsiidae > Cephalopachus > Cephalopachus bancanus. The sequence continues at coordinate 5,543,654 of JAPVLO010000007.1, forward strand.
TCACATGGTCCAGATTGCATGAGACACTGGGAAGTGTAGGGTACTTGGACCTAGCCTGCCACTGGGACATGCTTTATGGTTTTCAAACATTCTACTGCAAGAGTAGCCAGAACAGCAACAGGCAACCCTAGTTTTTGAAGACCCACAGAATACATCTGATGTGTCTGCAGTAGCTGTCACAGATTCTTCTGGTTATGGCTCTAATTAAGAGATGTTGCTGCTTTTCTTTGAACTGTGCTTGAAAAATATTGTCCCCTCCAGCCCCTTTATCCCCCTTCCTGCTTCCGGTCCCTCCTCCCATAAAGGCCATTTGAACACATCGTATATATGGATGTTGGTTACACAAAAGGTATCATTAAGTGTGATTGAAAATCAAACTGCTATTTCATTAATGGACCCATTACCAGGGAACACAGTGGCACTGGAATGCCCGCATGCTGTTTCTATACATACTCTTTTCCTTGGTTGCACTTCAAAACAAATAGTCAGCATTGCTTTCTCGGCTCCGCGCAGCGGCGAGTGTTCCTTGATAGATATAATTATCCAGGTAAGCTAGGTGATCTTTATTTGAATGCTTTGAATTGATGAAAAATGCTGTAATGTAGATTGCAGAGGGGGAAAAAAAGAACAGTGTAATTCATACCCTACCAGGTATCATTATTCCTTACAAAAAATTAAAATCAACGGGCATATTATCTGTTCCTGACTCACAGAGGTAGCGTATTCTCATTTGGAATGAGTTCCATGGAGATGATCACACCAGCTTCCCTGAAAACACCGGGCACCACAATACCTTGAAATGAGAGCCCAACACCAGTGACAGAGGCCGCAGGGAATCTGGCACATTATAGAGCTGAATTGCAAAATGGGAGACAAAACCCCCAAAGAACAAGAAGCCGTGACTATACCAGGTGAGATGAATGTTATTTATTTATTTATTTTTTGAGACAGAGTCTTACTCTGTAACTCAAGCTCAAGTGCAGTAGTGCAATCCTGGCTCATAGCAGCCTCAGGCTCTTGGGCTCACATGATCCTTCCACCTCAGCCTCCCAAGTAGCTGGGACTACAAGCATGTGTGCTACCACACCTGGCTAATTTTTGTATTTTTTTTTCAGAGATGAGGGTCTTGCTATGTTGCCTAGGTTGGTTTCTAACTCCTGGGCCCAAGCTATTCTCCCACCTCAGCCTCTCAAAGTGTCGGGATTATAGGCCTGAGCCACTGTGCCTGGCCCAGTATAAACTATTTATCTATTTATGGGATAACTTACTCCTTAAGGTTCTGTGTCTCCAGGACTGCAGGAAATAAGCCAAGTTGGCCCGGAAGTGTAGATGATAAAGTCTCCCCAGCAATGGGACAGAAGGCAGTGATCCTCAAAGCCTGTCTCCAGTGTCTGGCTAGACTGTGAGGATTTGGCCTTCACCTTCCTAGGGGCCTCTTCTCCCTCAGCCTGGGTGGGGTGCTTGGTCAAAAAAAAGTGGGGAAGAGCAGGGAAAGTGTCCTTCTCTCCGCAGAGATTTTAAAGTTAAAGCCACAGGTCCAGAAAGGAGTACATTCTTTGGTTCAGGTGTGCCCCTAAAAGGCCACAGGTGGTTCTAGAGAGAGGTGAAGCTGATCCTCAACCAGCTGGCCAAGACAATGTTCTTGGATACCCAGTATTATAAGATAAGATTCTGCCTCAACCCAAGATGAGGAGACCAGCAAGAAGCTCATGTTTTGGGCCTCAAACACTCTATTTCCGAAGGCATATGAGTCCAGGAGGTCATAGACTGTGGTGGTGCAGACCCTAGTCAGTGAAAATGGAAGGATCAGCCTGGGCAACATAGTGAGATCTTACCTCTACAAGAAAGAAAAAATTAGCTGGGCTTGGTGGTGGCATGAGCCTATATCGAGTCCCAGCTACTCGGGAGGCAGAGGCGGGAGGATTGCTTGAGCCCAGGTGTTTGAGACTGCAGTGTGAGCTACGATCACACCCTCGAAATCCAGTTTAAGTGGTAGAGGGAGATTCTGTCTCTAAAAAAATTTAAAATTAAAAATAAAAGAAGCCGGGCTCGGTGGCTCAGCCTGTAATCCCGCGCCTTTGGGAGGCTGAGGTGAGTGGATTGCCTGAGCCCGCGGGTTCGAGACCCGCCTGGGCAGCGAGACCTCATCTCTACAATAAATCAAAAAATCAGCCGGGCGTGGTAGCGCATGCCTGTAATTCCGGCTACTTGGAAGGCTGAGGTGGAAGGATCGCTGGAGTCCAGCAGGTCGAGGCTGCGGTGGCCGGGAGCGGCCACTGCACTCCAGTCTGGGCGACCGAGTGAGACTCCAACTCAAAAAAAATTAAAAAAAAAAAAAAAAAAAAAAGAAGAAAATGGGGAAAAGACTCACAGAACCAGCGTGCTGTCTTCCTGGTTGAACCTTGTACTGAGACAAGCGGGCTTCAGCTCACACGAGGGGTCCCAGCAAGTGTGCGGGCCATGGCCCACAAACAAAACGTCTGTGTACTTCTATAGTGCATTGCACTTCTAAGAAACCTGCTAAAATCTTAACTTTCACAGTGATGTGTTGGGGCTGGCTCACATCGCTCATGAGACCCGACTGCATCTCTTTCCTGCTCTGGGTTAAGTGATGTTACATCTGTGGCTTGGAATTAGCCACTGTAGGAATCTTACATCATGACAATTGGGAAATGTAACAAGTCAGAGCTTCCCTCCCCACCACAAAAAAATCTGGTTGTTAAACATTTACCAGCACATCACTGATGTTAGGGATATGAGGAAGCTGGAAGGCAGTATTTTGGGGTACCTTCTACAGGTGGGCCCCACACTTGTTCCCCACAAATGGTTACCTTTAACCCCAACAGTGGCTCCCTTCTAAGAGACATACTAATGCCCGAGCTTTTCAGACGAGGAAACGGAGGCTAGGGGGAGTTTAGTGAGTTTCTGTGGTTGCATTAGAAGGAATCAGAGTTTAAATGTAGGTCTGGATTTTTAGTGGTGGACACTTCCTCTGAGAGAGTTAAGGAAGAAACTAGCAGGGTTGTGTGACTGTTTGCACCAGCCCTGGGAGGGACCTGTGAAGGTAAGGCTGATCTGCGCTAACACATCCTCCTGATGCCTTGGCCTCAAGGGTTTCTAAGATAAAGGATGTGCTCTTTCTCTCCAGCCTCCTCACAGTTGTGCTGGAATGCCACATAATTTAGAAACTAGAATGCAGTAGCTTTGTCTTCTTGATGTTCTTCTAGACCAAGGGTCATCAAACTTTTTCTGTAAAGGTTCAGGTAGCAAACATTTTCGGTTTTGAGGGTCATACGGTCTCTTTTGCAAGTATCCAACTCTGCTCTCATGTGGAAGCAACCGTATGGAGAAATGGGTGTGGCGTGTTCTGATGAAACTTTATTTACAAAAACAGGGGGTGGCTGAATTTTCCTTGTAGGCCTTAGATTGTCAAATCTGCTTTAGAAAATAACCCAGGTAACCAACATTTGAAAGCCTACTTTCCCTATGGGATTTGATGAAGTTTCCATTTTTTTTTTTCATTTTGAATGAAAACATAGGACCCACAAAAAACTTTCTCATGAAACTTCTTCTCCCTCCCACCAATTACCCAAACTGGTTATGGTGAAAGAGATCTCTCCCTAGTTTATATAGTCGATTAGTGACATTTTAAAGCATTTATTCCACAAATGAACTCCCAGACTGACAGAGGCACTGAGGATCTTCTAAGAGCTGACTGTGTGTCTAAGCCCAAGCTAAGATGGCAGGAGGGAAGAGCCTGAGTGGGTGGACTCACCACGCATGAGCACAGATTCTCCCGCACAAGTAGGATGCGAGAGCTTGGGGACACTGGGTCTGAAACTGGGACAACTTCCTCGTAGAACTAATGGCTACAGTTTCTTTTTAAATAAACATAGAAGCCGGGCTCGGTGGCTCAGCCTGTAATCCTGTGCCTTGGGGAGGCTGAGGTGAGTGGATTGCCTGAGCCCGCGGGTTCGAGACCCACCTGGGCAGTGAGACCTCATCTCTACAATAAATCAAAAAAATCAGCTGGGCGTGGTAGCGCATGCCTGTAATTCCGGCTACTTGGAAGGCTGAGGCGGAAGGATCGCCGGAGCCCAGGAGGTCACCCAGAGGCTGCGGTGGCTGGAAGAGGCCACTGCACTCCAGTCTGGGCGACAGAGTGAGACTCCAACTCAAAAAAAAAAAAAAGGAATAAACATAGAAATTGACCCTCCCTAGTCTAAAGTTTAAAACTTACATTTGTCTTATCTGAGTTCCTTTCTTGGGCAATCGACTCTCAGGTCTTTAGTATCCAGAAACTGAAACTCATCAGATCATAGCATCTGGGCAATGAGCTGTCAGGCCCCCAACCCTTTACCAACTCCTCTTCCTTCCCCCTCCCGAGATCCTGTTGACCAACTTCTCTTCCTCACCCCTCTCTAATTCCTGTCTTCCAACTCCTCTTCCTTCCTCTCCCATTCCTGTTTGCGAACTCCTCTTCCTTCTCTCTCTAGTTCCTGTTTTCTACATTCCTTGTCTCCTATATAAACCCCTGACTTCAGTGCAATAGGGAGGTGGATTTGAGACTGAATCTTCCAGTCTCCTTGTCTTACATCCCTCAAATAAAAAGCCTTTCTCCCCAGCAGCCCTCATTGTCTCAGCTATTGACTTTCTGTGTGGTATTCCAGGGAACCTGACTGAACCCATGGTGTTTAGGTAACCGTCCCACAGTGGAGATCCCCAGCTGCGCCTGGGTCTTCGTTCTTGGGACATGGTTGTTCAGTTTTTCTCTTTCATTCTCTGAGTAACCTGAAACTTCCTGCCAAACTCCTTTCCCCCGTTCTATCTGTGGCTTTCCGTGGTTTGCATTACAACCAGAGGTCCCCGCCTGGCATCGTAGAGGTCTTGCTCTGGTGCTGCACAAAGTACATCCTAATTGTTCACTCAGCTTCTTCATGACTGATGAATATTCAATCAGTAGCATCAGAAGCAGGAGGAAACAGTGAAAACAGTGACTCCATAACCCATTGTCCCTGAAGACCATACACAGCGTCACGGCCTTCTAATTGTATCTCCCAGCAGAAAACAAACACCACGGTGTGGCTTCTGTGACAAACACGCTGGTGGCATCTCACAGGTTGCTGACAGGTGAGGGGCACCTTTTGTTTCCCACTGACCAGTTTAGGGTATCATCTCATGACACGTGTAAGTAAGTGGCAGATTCTGGTCAAACCATCCCAAGGAAGCACATTGGAATAATTCACTAATAGATGCACTGAGAAGGAACACTAACAATCTGGTTAGGCTTGCTTCACTGGCTGGCGGGTGGTTTGAAATCCTGCAGTGCAAACAGAGTTGAAGAGAAAAGAAGCTACGTGATGTTCAGAACAAAGTTGCTAAGCCAGATCCTGCCCCAACTGTCATTTTAAACATAAGATTAGTGTCTGGGAGGTGAGCTTGGCTGAGCCCAAGCTGGCAGTTGGATCTGAGAGTCAGATGATAGACAGAGAAGATGGGTGAGCAGTTCTGAAACAGGCCAGACTTCTCCACAGAGCGAAGCCTACAGGCTTTTGGATACACACAGAAATTGACCATCTGGTCTTAAAGTTTGAAACTTACGTTTGTCTTATTTGAGTTCCCTTCTCAGGAAAATGACCCTCAGGTCTATAGTGTCAAGGAGCTGAAACTCACCAGATCATGGCATCAAGACAATGAGATGCCAGCCTCCTCCCCAATTCCTGTTGACCAACTCCTCCTCCTTCCCCCTTCAATTCCCATCTACCAACTCCTCTTCTTTATCCCTCCCCAATTCCCAGTTACCAGCTCCTCTTCCTTCCCACTCCCTAATCCCTATGGACCAACCAACTCCTCTTCCTTACTCCCCCCCGTTGCTGTTGACCAACTCCTCTTCCTCTCCCTCCTTAATTCCTATTTATCAGCTCCTCTTCCTTTTCCCCTCCCCAATTCCTGTTGACCAGCTCCTCTTCCTCTCCCTGCTTACTTTGTGTTTTCTACATTTCTGCCCCACTATATAAACCCCTGAATGCAGTGGGACAGGGAGACAGATCTGAGAATGAACCTTCCATTCTCCTTGGCTGAAGCCACTAAGATAAAAAGCCTTCTTCCTAGTAGTGGTTAGCTTTCTGTGCAGTGAGCATCGGGACCTCATTGAAACCCTGTTGTGATAACAGCTCAGCCTCAGCATCAGATGACTGTTGTTCAAGAACAGGTGAAAGTAAAGACTTTTGGTCTTGGGGCATTGGATCTATCCTCCTCTTGTAGCACACAGTGTAGGTACCAGGGAGAAGATATGTTTGATTCTCCCAGAGGAGGTTCCAAGCTCTATGGCCATATCACTTGCTTTGACCGGCTAGTCCTATCCCTCATCTCCCTGAAGTGCGCTGAGGTTCCCTTGTTTAAACAGCGACGCTAGCATCTGCCCAACTCTGTCAGTGCCCCTGCTCCCAGGCTTGAGTGATTTTCCCTCCTAACCAACCACCTCTGTCCAGCCCCACTGCTGTTCCTGGCTCAGGCTCCATTTTCTACTGTAAGCTGCTGAAGCAACTCCTGCCTGGTATCCTTAACCCAAGCTGCCTTTCCCACAGCAGCAGAAGGATCTTTCTTTTTATTATTATTATTATTTTAAAGATGTGGGGTACAATTCAGGATTAGGTACATAAGCAGTCATCATACAGGTAAAGTTTGAACCTTTCTTTGGTCCCCACTTCGCTTGATTTGAGATCAGTTACCCTTAGTGCTATTATGTGCCTCCCCCTCCGCTGGCAGTGTCCTGCTACCATCAGTTCCTTTCATATAGAATTATTATAAATGTTCAGGGTTCACTTATGAATGAGAAAATGTGGTACTTGGTTCTTTGCTTCTGTGATGGATCACTGAGTATTATAAACTCTAAATCCATACAAGTTGCTGTGAAGTTCATAATTTTGTCCTTCCTTATGGCTATGTAATATTCCATCATATAAATGTACCACATTTTAAAAATCCAGTCCACTTTTGATGGTTCCACATTTTTGCTATTGTGAATAATGCTGCAATAAACATGCATATACATGTATCTTTTTTTTTTTTTTCTGAGTTGGAGTCTCACTCTGTCGCCTGGACTGGAGTGCAGTGGCAATGCTCACGGCCACCCCAGCATTGACCTGCTGGGCTCTGGGCTTGGTGGCTCAGCCTATAATCCCAGCAGGTATATTTTGAATAGACTCTTTCAGAGTATGTGACTGGTTCGCCTCATGCCTTTGCTTCAGACTCTTTCCTGCACCCTCTGGTGATTGTAGGGCCCTCCTATTGTCTGCCTCAGTTGCCCTATCAGTGTCATCTCCTTCCTGTCCTCTCTCACATTAGTCTCAGTGAGATTAGGCTCCCTGTAGGGACCTGAAATCACTCTTCTTGTTTTTTGAGTCGGGGTTTCACTCTGTCACCCAGGCTGGAGGACAGTGGTATGATCATGGCTCACTGCAGCTTTGACCTCCTGGGATCAGGCCATCCTTCTATCTCAACCTCCCGAATAGCTGGGACTACAGGCATGTGCCACCACATCTGGCTAATTATTTTTGGAGTCAGAGTCTCACTCTGTCATCCATGTTGGAGTGCACTGGCATGCTACCCTGGTGTCAACCTGCTGGGCTCAAGTGATCCTTCTGTCTCAGCCTTTCAAGTAGCTGGAACTAAAGGTGCATGCTACTATGTCCAGCTATTTATTTATTTATTTATTTATTTATTTATTGTAGAGATGAGATCTCACCAAGTTACCCAGGCTGGTTGCGAACCCATGGGTTCAGACAATCCTTTTGCCTTGGCCTCCCAAAGTGCTGGGATTATAGGCTTGAGCCACCACGTCCGCCTTATTTTAAAAAAATTTTTATAGCGACATCATCTCTCTATGCAGCTCAGGCTGGTCTTGAACTCCTGGGTTCGAGCAATCCTTGTGCTTCACCTTCCCAAGGTGCTGTGATTATAGGCATGAGCTGGCAAGCCTGGCCCCCACTCTTGTTTATATTAGCTCTGGGCCCATGCAAATGCAGTGCTTCTCTCTGTCATCCTCCCTCGGGGGCACACCTCCTGTCTTCCCAGGCTCAATGCAGCTGTCCCTTCCCTTCACCGAAAAGCCTTCCTGTAGGTTCCCGAGGCACCCCTAACTCCTGCTCCACCTTGGTGCCTTCAGTGGATGTGAGTGCTGCACCCTCAGATCTGCCTTTGTGGCATCTGTATCCTTTTGTTCAGGGTTTTCTTTTCTTTTTCTTTTTTTTGAATTGGGGTCTCACTCTGTCACCCAGGCTGGAGTGCAGTGGCATGATCATGGCTTACCACAGCCTTGTCCTCCTGGACTCAGGTGATCCTCCCACCTAAGCCTCCCAAGTAACTGGGATTACAGATGTGTGCCACCACACCCAGTTAATATTTTGGATTTTTTTTTTTTTTGTAGAGATAAAGTCTTGCTAGGTTGCCCAGGATGGTCTTGAATTCCTGGACTCAAGCAATCCTCCTGCCTTGGTCTCCCAAAGAGCTGGGATTATGGGAGTGAGCTGACCGGGGTTTTCTCTGACTACATGGCCCTGTCCACTCTGCACAGCCTGCTACCCCACTGCTGTGCTACCCAGGAGCAACCTTCAGTCACCCTTGGGGGTCTGTGTATAAACACCTCAGTTCTCTCTGTCTTCAAGCGGGCACCTCTCAGGTGCGTGTTCTAAGCTGATCTCCAGATAATCTCCTGTGGGATGAACTCCCACTCAGTGTTAGCTGACTCTCACCCTGTATTGTTACCTGTCCTTCCCTATCTCACTTCTCCTGGGATTTCTGGGGTTGCCTGGGATTCCCTCACAAATAAATGACTTGAGTCCTTGGATCTTACCTCTAGGAGAACCCAAGTCAACCCAGGGATGCTTGTTGTGCTGTGAAAGCTCTTTCTGCAAGCTTCTCTGAATAGGCGAGCTCTGCGATCCCCAGATGGGTGTTGTCCACAGTGCTGGGTGTTGCATTCCTGATCTGCAGTACACTGCCCGGCCCATGACAGGTGTGAGTGGTGGGAGGATGGAAGGTCAGGAGCTCAGCTCACTGCTCATCCAACCAGAACACAGACAGATGTGTGCTGGCCTCAGGGGGTTCCACTGGTCTGGCTGCCCAAGGGCTTCTGATTGCTTGAACCTAGGGAAACAGTGGATCATTGTACGAAGGCACACTCTGCATCCTTCCCAGAGTCTGTGATGTGCTGATCCTTCTGCTGAGCCTTTGGAGGCAGGTGGGGGAAGGCAAATGCTTGTCTTTAAAGCATACTGGTGAACTTTGCCCTTCTCCTGCTGGAGAAATTCACAAACTCTTTGGCATTTGGGATCCCTGCTAGAAATACAGCCCGGCAGCTCGTATTCCTCGAGACTTTAATTAAATTGAGAATGATATCTCACCTGAAAGATAAGACAAAAAAGATAAAAAGACTAGGAGATGTCCTTTACGTGCCTCTTTCTGCATTAACTGTCTATTGTGAGCATTAAAAAAGGTTATTTATTGACTCGAACCCTTAGTACAACTTTCTGCATTTATTAATAATTATTCGTATTACTATAGAAACGATACCCAAACAAACAGAAATTACCCACAATTTTCCATTGTCAAAGTTCACTTATAAAATTGGGCAGCTGAAGTGCATCCCCAGGAATCCTTGAAAAATTATGTAATTATCTGAAAAGGGTACGCATGGTGCTGAGGCAGGCGGCGTTTGCCGCGCTTGCCATGCTTGACCTCCTGGCATAGTAATTCCAGAGAGGGAGACTGCCGCCACTTTCTCACTAATGGGCAGGGGTAACTGCTGTGAGATTGGAGGTTATTTCTGGCAATTTCAGATAATTAATTCTCTGAAATAGAAAAGAGTGATACCATGGAGAACGATGGGTTGACAGATAAAACTGCAGCAGAAAGATGATATTTGGAGTCTGTGTCCGGCTCTGGAAGAAAGGGTTTCGGAACAGGTGGGAGCCTTCTGTCCCCAATGCAAATGTGTGCCCCTCCCTTCTGGGCTTGGAAACTGGACCGGGGGAAGGAGGTCTCCATAGCAAAGGCAGTGCGAGCTGATGTCACCTGAAGAAGGTCACAGCTAGGAGGCTATTCTTAGATAAGGCACACAGTTCCAGGGAGAAACAGGCTCACTCAGCAGACCCTCACCAGGAAGGAGGCTTCACACATGCTACAGAATGCAAGGAAACACAAAAACAGAACTTCCTTAATGAATAAGGTTGTATTTAAAAATGTTTCCCACTCCCAACTAGATCCACAACTTGTGCTAAGACATTTCCATGAACGGCTGGGTGATTTAATGTTCCAGAACCTGCAAGTTCAAGAGTATTATTCCAAGTTGTTAATATTCATGACAAGGGTGATAACAACTATCCGTGACACAGAGCTGTGCTGTTCTCAAAGCATTTTCTCGTTCCACGAGCCATTGGAGTCCCAATCATCGATCATTCTAGAGGTGAAGAGCTGGAATGATTTGCTGAAGGGCAATTCAGTCTTTAATCTACTATCCCTGACCCCAAATTGGTTTTCTGTGAACAGTGAGACAGTTTTCTTGTACATCACAGAGTATGCTTATTGATGTCACATGCAAATGTTGGATTCATTTCAAATTTGGGGAATCTTCTTTCAAGTGTATTTCCTGAGAACTGTAGGATTTGGAAGGATTCTCCACAGACTGGCCTTTGTTTTCTCTGTGTCTCCTCCACTGTCCATAGTGTTCTGGTGTCTAGTGCCATGACAGTTGTTTATATCACAGAATCACTTCTGTTTTACCAGACTGTGTAAATGTTGAGTGAGTTGATATAGGGGAAGGGGCAGAGAAAATCCTGGGAATCTTGTCTACCCTGGTATGGCCGGTTGTATTAAACTGGAGGAGAAGTCACAGTGGAAACACAAAGCTGGTCAAACCAACACTTACCCTACACTGGTCAAAATTTCTTATCTTTGCAGATCTACAAAAAAATATTTGACCCTATGTGTGTATTGCTAAGTTCCTTCCAGGGTCTGGCAGAAGCTCACGAAGGTGATGAGTCTCAAACTTCATCGCCGCCAGGTGCCTGGGAAATCCACCGGTCTTGGGTTGGTGAGTGGCGTTGGAAGGACTGGGGAAGGATTAGGGAAGGAAGTAAGGGGCAGACCCTGGCCTTAGACCAGACTGGGGCAAATGGCTTCTCCTTGAACATAGGTAGCGCTGATACAGAAGAAAAGCAGATGTACTGTGATCCCTCATCAACAGCTCTGGTTCAGTGGCTGAGTCAGTTCCATTGGAAGGAATAGTTTATGATAAATAGTTTGGACAAGACAGAGAGGAAGCTAATTACCCTCTTCCTGGACCATTTCATTGGAATAGGGGTCTCCTTTCCTTATACCCTGCTGAGAAATTGGAAGGAGCAGGAGTGGGGGGCATCACTGAAGAGCCTGCCACAGCATGCTGCCTCCTCTGTGCCCAGAGGGATGAAAGGAGTCAGTTTGGGTGGCCTGCCTGCCCCTCCCTGCACAGCACTGCTCTGAGTGGCCTGTGGTGTCTTTTGTTTCTTTGCTGGCTCACGATTCTGGGGACTTCATGGAAGAAATGAAATTGTGAGGAGGAATGAGGGAGGTTGGGCTGGTTGTTGCTAGGGCTGGCGAAAGTTTCTGGGCTTGCCTTCTAGTGATGCTGCTGTGCTCTGAGGAGTTGCCACATGGCTGTGGCTGCAGAGGCCTCAACGGGGACTTGAGCCCAAAAACTCCCACCTCTAGTTACCCGTTGTGGGACTTTAGGCAGGTAGTTTCTTCCTCTGAATCTATAAAAATGTCTATAATGGCACCATTCACAGACCCTTGATAAAGAGCTCTTATGTCTGGGGAAAAAGATCGCAGTGGCTCAGAGAACTGGCCTGGAGGGTCATGCAGAGAGGGGCCCATTCACCTTGGGAAGGGTGTGGCCTGGACAGGGGTTCAGCCCCAGCATGTGCTCATCTGCAAGGCCGGGATGCTGATATCCACCTCTCCAGGCTGAGGCCATGCATCAAGGCACCCAACCTGGGCTGGGGGCTGAGTCAGTAGGGCCTTTCCTCACATGGAGTCCTGGTTCCTTGAGCCCCTGAATGGAGTGTTCAACTCTGCTGTCAGATCACTCTGACCTTGTATTTCAACTCTGGGTGTTATCAGTCACATGGTGTTTGGCCAGTTACTGAAACTCTCCAAACCTCCTTTTTTTGTTTCATTCATTCAACAGATTTATTTGTTTGCTTATTTATTTTTTATTTATTTGAGACATGGTGTCACTCTGTTGCCCAGGCTGGAGTGCAGTGGTGTGATCATGGCTCACTGCAGTCCCAAACTCCTGGGCTCAAGTCATCCTCCAGCTCAGTCTCCCGAGTAGCTGTGACTATAAGCATACACCACCATGTTGGCTAATTTTTTGGAAACTTTTTTGTAGAGATGGGGTCTTGCTATGTTACTCAAGCTGGTCTCCAACTGCAGGCCTTAAGTGATCCTGGATCAATCAATCCTCTGACCTCAGCCTCCCGAAGTCCTGGGATTACAGGTGTGAGCCCTCATGCTTGGCCTCATTTAACCAATATTTACTGAGCACAAAATATGTGCCAGGCTCTGGCTATGTATGAGGGCATCATCATGAACATCAACAAATATGGTCTGAGCTCTGACACTGCTTGCCTTCAAGGGGGTTGGCAGGCATTGTGCACCTGACAAATGGGTGCTGCCCCCCAGGGGGAGACCAGAATGAACCAGGGGCTTGCAGGCCTTGCTGGGCTTGCTGGGCTGGCACTGGTTCAAGGCCAGCACTGAATCCATGGGCTGAGTTTTTACCATTGTGTGAGCTGTTATCGTGATCATTATCACCCATGCATTCCAGCCCTTAACAGGTATGAGCCCTCAGTTCACATGAGATATCACTGATATTAGTAATTGTTACTTACGTGTGTCACAAACACATGGGAACTGTCAGAGAGGTGAGCCCCGTACATCTGGAGCTGGGATGGTGGAGCTGATAGAAGACCTGAGAGGTCCTTTCTGCTGCTTCTTTTTTACTTATTTATTTTTTGGAGTTAGGGACTCACAGTCATGGCTCACTGCAGCCTCGACATCCTGGGCTCAGGTGATCCTTCTGCCTCAGCTCCCAAGTAGCTAGGACTAACTGGGCCTACAGGCCACTACACCAAGGTAAATTTTTATTTTTCATAGCCACGAGGTCTTGTTATGCTGATCTTGAACTCCTGGGCCTCGGGGAACCTCCCATTTCGGCCTCCCAAAGGGCTGGGGTTATAGGCATGAGCCTGCCTCTTTTGCTGTGATTTCAGTCCCATCTCAAGGAGGCCAAGCAGCATTTTAAAAAGCGGTCCTTGGAATTGCCAGGAATTTCTTAGAAATGCACATTTTCAGACCTAGTAAATTGGAGACCACAGGGAAGGGCCCGCATCTGTATGTCAAGAAGTCCTCCTAGTGACGCAGATGCTGGCTAAGGCTGGGGACCTGCTGTTCTGTGTCCCTTTCTGTACGAGGCCCCTGCTGAGCAAATGCCTGGAGGATCATGGGAAGGTCATGGGGGTAGCTGGAAACTCTGCGCCCCAGGGGGAGGGGGTCAAGGCATGGGAAAGGCCTTCAGTATACAGAGAATTGTTAGAGAAGGAGTGCTCTGGAGAGTTGCTGTACTGCACAATGACTGTAGTCAAGAGTAACATGCTGTGTACTTGAAAAATGCATAGACAGTGGGTCTTAGATGCTGTCACCACAACATAACAGTAAGTAGATATGTTAATGCACTTGATTTAATCATTTCACAATCTATGTGTCTCTCGAAACATGTAATGTAGTAGACTGTAGATATAAATAATTATTCCTTATTTGTCAGTTGTATCTTATATCTCTCCTCAGTGGGTTAACTGAAAAAGTCTTTAAATATTTGCCTTTGTGTTTGAAGGACAGTTTGCTGGATATAGAATTCTAGAATGGTAACTCTGTCCCCACCTGTGTCAGTACCTTAAAGATATCTTCCTGCTCTCTGTGCTCTCATATTGTGACTTATGAGAACTTGGTGCTAAATCTTATAGTCGTTTCTCACGAGGAATGTGTCTTTTTAATTTCTTCTGTCCACTTCCTAAATTTTCTCTTGATCTTTGATTTCCAACAATTTGGTTCAGATGTGTCTGATGGGTCTAGGTAGGTGTTGCATATGTCTTTATTCTGCTTGAGTTCATTGGACCTCTTGGGTCTATAAGTTGTTACTTTTCCTCAAATTTGGGAAAATGTTGGCCACCATTTCTTTTTTTTTAATTTTTATTTTAAAGATGTGGGATACAATTCAGGATTAGGTATACAAATGATAATTGTACAAATAAAGTTTAGGCCTCCTTGTGGTCCTCACTTCACCTGGTTTCAGATCAGTCTCCCTTCCCTGGCAGTTTCCCATTACTGCCAATCCCTTTCCTGTAGTATTATGATAATAGTTCAGGGTCCACTTATGAGTGAGAACATGTGGTACTCAATTCTTTGTTTCTGTGATAGATCACTGAGTATTATAGACTCTAAGTCTATTCAAGTTGTTGCAAAGTTCATAATTTTGTTCTTCTTTATGGCTAATATTCCATTGTGTATATGCCCAGATTAAAAAAAATCCATTCCACTTTTGATGGGCAGCACAGTTGGTTCCATGTTTTTGCTATTGTGAATAGTGCAGCCGTATACATGAATGTGCAGGTATCTTTTTCATAGAGTGATTTGAGTTCTTCTGGGTATATTTCCAGAGGAGAAATTGCTGGGTCATATGGAAGGTTGATTTTTAGATCTTTTGGGAATTGCCACACTGTTTTCCACAGAGGTTGTACTAGTTTGCACTCCTACCAACTGTGTAGAAGTGTTCCCTTTTCTCTGCATCCTCTTTAGCATCTGGCCATCCTGACTGGAGTTAGGTGGTATCTCAGTGTGGTTTTAATCTGCATGTATTTGATGATTAGCGAGGCTGAGCGTTTTTTCATGTATGTGTTGGTTGAAGGATCGCCAGAGCCCAGCAGGTCGAGGCTGTGGTGGCCAGGAACGGCCACTGCACTCCAGTCTGGGTGACAGAGTGAGACTCCAACTCAAAAAAAAAAAAAAAATGGAAATGTCTATTTATATATTTTTTGCCCACTTTGTAATAGGGCTGTTTGTTTTTTTCTTTTTGGCATATTTGAGTTCTTTGTAGATCCTAGATGTTAGGTCTTGATCAGATATACAGTTGACAATTATTTTTTCCCCATTCTGTGGGCTTCCTCCCCACTCTCTTGATGTTTTATTTTGCTTTGCAGAAGCTTTACAGTTTGATGAGGCCCCACTTGTCTATCTTATCTCTTATGGTATGGGCATTTGAGGTTTTGATCAGAAATTGGTTGCCAGTTTCAATTTCCATAAGGGTGTCTCCTGTATTTTCTAAGGTTCTTTTAGTTTGAGGTTTTACATTTAGGTCTTTGATCCATTTAGAGTTGATTTTTGTGTTATGGTTGATAGGTAGGGGTCTTGTTTTAATCTTCTGCATGTGGTCAGTCAATTTTCCCAGCACCACTTACTGAATAACTTTTCCTCTCCCCAGTGACTGTTAGTGGAGACTAACAAAGATGAGTTGGTTTTGCTTCCAGAATCTCTACTCTGTTCCATTGGTCTATATGCTTATTCTTATATCAATACCAGGCTGTTTTGATTATTGTAGCCTTATAATAAAGCTTTAAAAAATTAAAAAAAAAAAAACTTAAAGTCAGGAAGTGTGATACTTCCCCTTTTGTTTCTTTTGCTGAGGATTGTTTTGGATATTCATGGTTGTTTATGTTTCCATATGAATTTCTGTATTGTCGTTTCCAGGTCTGGTAAGAATGATGCTGGCAGCCGGGCTCGGTGGCTCAGCCTGTAATTCCGCGCCTTTGGGAGGCTGAGGTGAGTGGATTGCCTGAGCCCGCGGGTTCGAGACCTGCCGGGGCAGCGAGACCTCATCTCTACAATAAATCAAAAAACAAACAAACAAACAAAAAATCTGCCGGGCGTGGTAGCGCATGCCTGTAATTCTGGCTACTCGGAAGGTTGAGGTGGAAGGATCGCTGGAGCCCAGCAGGTCGAGGCTGCGGTGGCTGGGAGCGGCTACTGCACTCCTGTCTGGGTGACAGAGTGAGACTCCGACTCAAAACAAAACAAAAGAATGATGCTGGTAATTTAATGGGTATTGTGTTAAATCTGTAGATTACCTTGAGTAGGATGGGCATCTTAACAATGTTGATTCTTCCATTCCATAAGCATGGAGTATTTTTCCATTTATTTGTGTCATCTTTGATATCTTTAAGCAGTGTTTTTTAGTGCTTGTTGTAAAGGTCTTTCACTTCACTGGTTAGTAAGATGATGAGGTATTTAATTTATTTTGTTGCTATTGTGAATGGGATTGTGCTTTTTATTTGGTTCTCTGTCTGTTTGTTGTTGGTGTAAAAGAATGCACCTGTCTTTTGCACACTTGCTTTGTACCCTGAGACTTTGCCAGAGTCCTTTATCAGTGCAAAAAGGTTTTTGACAGATTCTCTTGAATTTTTGAGGTATAGAATTATATCGTTAGCAAAGTGGGGTAACTTGACTTCTCTTTTCCTATTTGAATATCCCTTATTTCCTTCTCTTGTCTGATTGCTCTATCTAGAACTTCCAACACTATGTTGAACAGGAGGAGTGAAAGTGGGCAGCTTTGTCTTGCTCTACTTTTCAGGGGAAAGGCTTCCAATTTTTGTCCATTTAGCAATATATTGACTGTGGGTTTATTGTAGATGGTACTTACTATTTTGAGGTATATTCCTTCTATGCCTGTGTTCAAGGGTTTTTATCAAGAAAGGATGCTAGATTTTATCAAAAGCTTTTTCAGCGTCTAATGATATAATCATGTGATTCCTATTTTTATATCTGTCGATGTATTTAATTACATTTAGGGTCTTGCAGATATTAAACTAGCCCTGCATCTCAGGGATGACACCTACTTGGTCATGATGGATAATTTTTGAGATGTGTTGTTGGGTCTGATTTGTTAGAATTTTGTTGAGTATTTTTGCATCTATGTTCTTCATGGATATTGGCATATAGTTCTCTTTTCTTTGTTGAATCTTTATCCAGTTTGGGTATCAGTGTGATGTTAGTTTCATAAAATGATTTGAAGAGAGTTCCATCTTTCTCAATGACTTGTAATACTTTCAATAGGATTGGTATCAACTCTTCCTTGTTTGTTTTGTAGTCTTCCATTGGTAAGTTGTCTGGTACAAGACTTTTTTTGTGGGTAGTTTTCTTATGATGGAGTTGATTTCCTGGGTTGTTATTAGTCTATTTTAATGTTTTAATTTCTTCTTGTTTCAACCTTGGGAGACTGTGTGATGCCAAAAAGTTCTCCATTTCATTTAAGTTTTTGAGTTTGTTTCCATACAGGTGTGTATAGAAATGTCTGATAATTTTTTATATTTTTTCAGGTTCTGTTGTAATTTGATCTTTTCCATTTCTGATTGTGTTTATTTGGGCTTTTTCTCCCTGTTTCTTTGTCAACATTATTTATCCTTTCAAAGAACCAGCTTTTTGTTTTGTTGATTTTTTTCCTAAGATACTTATTTTTTTTATGTCCTGTATTTGGGCTTTTACTTTGGTGATCTGGATTATTCTGCTGAAGTTAGAGTTTTGGTGGTCTTGTCTTTCCAGCTCCCTTAGGTGATTTGTTAGATTGTTAACTTATGATCCTTCCATCACCATTTCTTTATATGTATATATTTCTGATCAAATTCTCTCCCATCTTCTTTTGGCCTTCTAATTACACAAAGTGAGATCATTTGATACTGTTCCAAAATTCATTACATTAAGGCTTTCAATCTTCCTCGTGACTCTCTATTTCCCCTCCCTGTATTATTTTGCAGAGTTTTAATTTCTTGTTCTTAAAAAAATACTGATTTTTTTCATTCTCTAGTTCCTGCTCTTTTAAATGTATTCAGTGTATTTTTCATTTTATATATTATTCCATTATCAAATTACCATATTTTTCTTTTGTATAGTTTCCATTTTTCCACTGAGATTCTCCATCTGCACAAATCATTATATTCAGTTTTTAGTTTAAATACTGTATTAGTCCATTTTGTGTTGCTATAAAAAATACCCAAGGCTGGTTAACTTATAAAGAGGTTTATTCAGTTCATGGTTCTGCACAGTGTCAACATCTTCTGGGCTTCTGGGGAGGTCTCCCAAAGCTAGCAATCATGGTGGGAGGCAGAGAGGAGCAGGCTTGTCACATGGTGAGAGCAGAAGCAAGAAAGAGAAGGAGCTGCCATCAGTTGGCTCCTGCATGAACAAATAGAACAAGAATTCACTCACTTTCAGGAGAATGGCATCGTGTCATTTTTAAGGGATTCACCCTCATGATCTGATCCCTTCCCAAGAAGGCCCACCACTAACATTGGGGGTCACATTTCAACATTAAATTTGGAGAAGACAACCTCTGAAGTATATCAAGCACTTAAACATACTTATAGCATCTGTTTTAAAATCCTCTTCTGATTATTTCACCATTGTATCATCTTTGAATAGCAAATGAATTTATTTTCTGTAAGGGTCACATTTTTCCATGTTTTTTAAAAAATATGTGTCTAGTAATTTTTACTGTATGCTGGACACTACGAATGTTGCCTCATGATGAGCCTAGATTATGAGGTCTTTCTTTATAGGGTGTCGAGTCTTGTTCTGGAAGGCAGTTGATTTACCGGCAGATCAAATTTTCCTGCAGAGCTTTGATTTGGGGCTTTCGAAATATGACTCCTGGAGCACACTGACTCTACTCTTAATGCATTGCCATCCTGGGGTAGCATTTAGTAGGTGTCTCTGCTCTGGCTCTCCAGAACTTTAAGGTCCCCCAGTCTTGGGCATCCTCCAACATCTCTGATCTCTCTTCAGCCCCCCAACCTTCCAGAACATGTTCTTTTCCAGGCTTTTAAAAATCTTTCCCTGTGCAGCTTAGTGTTCAGCCACATAGTCAGTGGGATCTGTGTAGATACCTGAAGTTCCTTCTCTCCATAACTTCCTCCCTCCTCTCTGGTACCCATAAATTCCAGCCACCTCAGCAGCCCAGCTTTGATCTGTTTCCTCCACCTAGTGAGAGCATTGTTCCCCAGTCAGCTCTAATCCTCTGTGTGATATTTTGGAAAGTGCTCTTAGAGGAAGAGCTTGTGTCAGTTTGGACCTGACCTTGTGTGCTTCCCTTCTCTCAGGATTATTCAATGTCTGAAAACAGGTGAAGGTGGGTGGAGGGTAAGTTTAATGCCTGTTGCTCTGATGTGCTCAGACATAGGAGTTGAGCCTTTCCTTGGAAGAAGCTGGAGTTTATTTCCTGGAAGCCTATTTCCTAGAAGAAGCTGGAACCTCACATCTGCTATGTGACTCCAACTACCATTGGAATCATATACTATTGATACTTACTGTGCATCACTGTACCATGGGAAGTACCTTACAGTGGTACTGGTTTGATGACACATCACCTCTAGAGTAAGGAGCATTACATTGAGAACAGATATTTAACAAATACTTACTGAACACCATTATATACAGAGCTGCCTTTGGTGCTATGGATATGGTCATGATTAAGATAGATGAGGCTCTTGTTCTCCTACGAGCTTATTGTACTAGGAGATAGGTGATAAAGTGCTAAATAAATGACCATAGTTCAGATAGTGATGAAAGTTATGGAGAAGACAAAACTGAGTAAGGATAGACTGACAAGGAGATAATTATTTTTGAATGGTGGTTACTTAAAAACCCTTTATGGAAGTCACATTTGAGTTAGATTCATGGTTCTTAGCTACAGTGATGCTGTTGTCTGCTTGTTCCCAGTGCATGGGACAATGTCTGAGGACACTTTTGGGTGTCACAATGGAGTGGGTGCCACTGGCATCTAGCAGGTGGAGGCCAGGGATGCTGCTGAGAACCCTGCAATACATAGGACATCCCCACAATGGAGAGTCATATGGTCTAAAATGTCAGTGGTGCCAAGGTTGAGAAGCCAGGGAAAGAGCCTTTCAAATAAACCTGGTACTTCTGAACATTTTCATCGGGCATGGTCTTGGCTGCAACACAATTCTGTGATAGCCTTGTGGAGCTCAGTTTAATTGAGTAAGAAATTAAATTGGAAATGGGGTGGACAATTTTTTAATATCAAACTGGTCTTTCTGCAAGCTTAAATATGTTGTCAAAACATCCCATTTTATG
Source organism: Cephalopachus bancanus (assembly GCA_027257055.1). Taxonomy (NCBI): domain Eukaryota; kingdom Metazoa; phylum Chordata; class Mammalia; order Primates; family Tarsiidae; genus Cephalopachus; species Cephalopachus bancanus. The sequence goes on from JAPVLO010000007.1 coordinate 5,563,892, forward strand.
AGCTGAAATTAACCAAAGTTATAGGACCTACCTCTCTGGCCATGAAATAGGGGAAGTCTTTATTGAAAATTCTCTGTGGGCCCAGGATTTTACTGGGCTCTGTGGAGAAACAAATAATTCATGTATAGTTGTTGCCCTTAAGGAACTCACGATTTAGCACAGGACATTCATGCGTGAGTAAGCAGTTTAGTGTTTGCTTGTCTTTAACTACAGTGGAAAAGGATAGCTGGCTGTGGGAGTGACTTCTAGCAGGAAGGAGGTGGGCATAAGAGAGCTCTTCTTCTTGGGCTGTGCTCTGATTGTAGAATTACCACCTCTCTTGTTCACCACAACCCCTAGAGCCAAAAGGAAGTCAAAAGTCAGTCTGAAAGAACCTTCTCTCTACAGTGACTGCCATTCCTTCTCTGAAGAGGCTTGGGGGCAAGGGGTGTGGAGTTAGTGTTGGTACAAAGCTGGGCTTCAAGTAGAGTGGGAAGCCTATTTAAATAATAATAAAATACTAACTGAATGGGAAGATTCATTTATGTATTGGTTTCTGAAATGAAAGAAATAGTCTGCCTTCTCTGTAATTGCTGTCAGGTTTTAAGCAATCCTCTTTTCAGAACTCTCCTTTTAATGCAGCCGTGAAAATTGTTACCAAGCAACAAGCTGGTCTGGAGTGGTAAGAATTCAAGAATGACTGACATGGAGACTTTTCATCCAGAGGAAGCTGCTGTTATGCCAACCCCCAAAGTGCTGCGTGATATCAGCTGCTCTGGCCGATGGGGAGCAGGTGGTGATATTCTGTTCAGGTGAGAACGCAAAGCTAAAAATACATAAATAAACAGCTGTGTCCTCTCACTCCAGTGAACAGCATGTTATGGATATGACTTTGTGTGCTGCAAAATGACTGCATAAACAGGTGAATGTTCTTCTCTTTGTCTGGAAAGTTGCATTCATTTTCATCTTGGCCACCAGAAGCAATAGAGAAATCCTGCTGTGGGATTCTAGGTGGCATTCAAAGATGGGGGGTCCAAAACTCCAATTCAAGCTAAAAAATGAGTTGACCATAAGGAGGGCTTGACCTCTGCTAAATCTCCTTTATGGTACATGGAATGTAAATTGAGAAGATTCCCACTGGCTCCACCTTGTCTTCATCTTAACTTTCTGTTCTAACTTGATGATCTCTGTACCTTTAAGGTCATGGGAAGTGTGACCCATCTTCTGTTCAGCACTTGCTTTAGTTTCTGGGCATTTAGGAATTGTTTTCTATTATTTTTCAATCATAATTCCTTGCAGTTGGAAATTCTACCCTGATTTAAGGACATTTGATTCTTAGTCTTTAGGAAACTTCTTCTGGAACAATTTTTCCTTATACTTGAAGTACTCATCTATTGCCTTCATGGTTTTCATCAGGCCCATAAACCACAATTAACTTCACTTAAAAAGATGGAAAACAAAACAAACCAAACAAAAAAACAGCAAAAAGCATCAATTTACTTTCCCCAACTCAGACATATAAATACAAAACTGTTAAGCAAACCACAAAAGAATTTTTAAAAATAACAGATTTCTAAGCCTATGGCCACATGGAAACATGTAGCAGACATGATATCAGCAGGAGAAGCCAGACTTGAAGGAGCATGTCCTATGTGTTCCATTACATGAAACCCAAGAATGAACAATGAGAATCCTCGGTGACAGAAGCCAGAATGGAGCCAGAATGGATGCCCATTGTGGGGCATCGCCCAAAGAGGCATGGAGGAAACTTGTGGAGAGCTGGAAGTGCTCTGTGTCTATGTGGGTGGTGGTCATGCGGGTATGTAATTGGGACTCCATTGATCTCTTAGGATTGCTGTGCTTTATTCTATGTAAGGTGTTCTTCAATTTTTTTTAAAAAAGAGAACCAGTGTAATTTGCCTACAAGTAGAAAACTAATAATTGATGTTGACCCTTGTCTAAGTCAGAGATTTCTTTTCTAGGCTAAGACCTGCTTTGTTTCCTTTAGAGGAACCCATGGAAAACATGAAAGCTATCTAGAGATGGAACCCGTGGAAGGCTGAGTCTACTGTCTCGTTGCTTGTTGGCCCCAGATAATACTGAACTCTGGTTTCTGCTCCTGCCTATGGGGGCTCTTTTGTCAAATACCCAAATGGCTTGGATGCCTTTTTGAAAGAATATGTCCAGTGTGCTTCTGAGGCTTCTATATGGTTGCTGCACAGTATAAAGGTCTGTTGCCCATTTTATTGTTTTCCCTGGAGAAAAAATTAGATGAAGAAATATCCAACTTTCATGAGCACCCTCAAGGTGTAGGTAAGGCCTCAAGACACAATAGACCATTGAAGGCTTTAACTTGAACCAAGACAGATGTCCTCAGGGGCTCTGTGGTAGCCCTTGCTCAGCTCTGTGTTGCCTGGGACATCTATTCTTGTAGACATGCTGCAGACGGAGACCACCCAGAGTTTGTGAATTTTATAAGCTTCCCCCGCCACAGAAATGAAAATCTTTTCTGTTGGTTCAGCACCCAGGTCTTCAAGAGGGAATTTGATCCTCATCAAGGGGGGCTGAGGGAACCAAAAACTGGAATTTATTTATAAAAAATTGTGTATTTATTCTTACATGTTTCAACTCTAGTCACCTTCAAAGAACTCTCCGTTTGATGTAATATATCATTGAGATGCTTTTTCCATTGCTCAAAACAGTTTTTGAACTTGTTAGTTTTGATGCCATTTAGTGCTTCTGCCATTTTTTGTTTCACCTCTTCCACATTGGCAAAATGTTTCCCTTTGAGATCTTTTTTTATCCAGGGAAACAACAAAAAAAATGTTGCTTGTGGAAAGATCAGGTGAGTACGGAGGGTGGAGCACGGGGGTCAAGTCATTCTTGGTCAAAAACTGCTGAACACTCAGTGTGGTATGGGCAGTTACACTTGTAATTCACTCATCATGAAATGGGCAAACACACTGAACGAATCTCCAAGAAAGTGTCACTGAAGCCTAATACAACCCTTCACAACAACACTAGCTGGTACACGGACGCCTATGGGTTCCTAGAACACTTACCTAGCCAGGAAGCCTATGCTACAAGGGGCCTGCCCTCTAAAAAATAATTCTGATTTTTTTGGGTCCTTCCTCTTTTTCTTTTTCTGGTACAAATAGAAATTAATTCATGCTATAAAGCTTTTATTTAGGCCAGTTATGGTCGCTCAAGCCTGTAATCTCAGCACTTTGGGAGCCTGAGGTGAGAGGATTGCCTGAGCCCACGGGTTTGAGACCACCCTGAGCAACTTGGTGAGACCTCATCTCTACAATAAATCAAAAAATTAGCCAGGAGTGGTAGTGTATGCTTATAGATCTGGCTACTTGAAAGACTGAGGTGAAAGGATCGCCTGAGCACAGCAGGTTGACACTGGGGTGACTGTGAGCATGCCACTGTACTCCAACCTGGGCGACGGAGTGAGACTCCAACTCCAAAAAATAAAATATTAAAAAAAAGTTTTTACTCCCCATATCCATCCTATGTAGCACCAATAGTATGCATTCGCTGACTTAACAATGGAGCCACCAAGTGGAGCCACCAAGACACTAAATGGAGCCACCAAGACACTAAATGGAAATGGAGCTACCAAGACACTAAAGGAAAAAAGTTGTAAAAAGTGCTCTGAAGAGATGCAACAGGATGAAGCTGGAGCAGTGGGGGGCTGGAAGCTCCTGGAACATGTTCCGGAGATGCTTCTCTGATGAAGTGGCATGTAAGCAGATGTCTGACTGAAGGGAGATGAGTGAGCCTCCCTTCAGGTTGGAGGGAGCAGTCAGTGCAAAGGCCCTGGGGTGAGAGAAGTGACAGTGTGCTTGAGATACGGCAAGGAGGTATGTGTGACTGGGTTAGACAGCGTTGCAGGAACATGAGATGGTGGCAGTCCATAGGCCAGGTCGGCCACCTGGAGTCACTTCTGAGTACCACAGAAGCCACGGGTGGGTTTTGAGCAGAGGAATAACACTCTTGAGCAAAGGATTTGTGCTTCCAAAGGACCATACATGCTTGGAATGGAGAATCCATGGCGTGGGCTGCCTAGTTCAGGTAGGAGGCTGACAGGCGGCCTGGGGGTCTTGATGCCTTCACCATTGGACTCAGTGGGCACAGTGCTGGGTGCCCACTGAATGTTAGGAGCCCACAGAAATGTTTTAATTTCCCTTAAAATCAGAAGAAGTAGAAGGATACAATCTGGCCTAGGTTATATTTGTCTTCACACCAATACAATTGTTAAAATATTCACTCGGTGGCTCAGCCTGTAATCCCGCACCTTTGGGAGGCTGAGGTGGGTGGATTGCCTGAGCCTGCGGGTTTGAGACCCACCTGGGCAGTGAGACCTCATCTCTACAATAAATAAAAAAATCAGCCGGGCGTGGTAGCACATGCCTGTAATTCCGGCTACTCGGAAGGCTGAGGCGAAGGGATCGCTGGAGCCCAGCAGGTCGAGGCTGCGGTGGCCAGGAGCACTCTAGTCTGGGCAACCGAGTGAGACTCCAACACACACACACACAAAATTTACATATGTATATGTATGTAATATTAACATATGCATATATGAATGTATGTGTGCAGTATGTACATATGTAAAATATCCTAACAACCATACTGATGTGTGTGTTGCATATATAAAATATATTATATATTATATACAATAGTTAGATAGGCAGTAGACAGAGAGATGATGTATAGCTGATGGATGGATGATGGATGGATAGATCCAGTGGAATAATGGTCCATGAAGGCAGAAGTGACTGACCAGGACCATGGAGGTATTACTGTATCCCTGACTGCCATCAGTCTGATAAGGATGCCAGTGGTCTGGCCCCAGGTGGGGAGTGTGACATGGGAAGGAGCATCTAGAGTCTGGATCTGTTCCACAGACAGAGTTGAGCAGATTTGCTGACCAATTTGATGTGGGTCATGAAGAAAGGAAAGCCTTGAGTTTGGGGAGCTCATCCTGCTGTGAAGACCATTTCTTCTCTATCATGTACTTCGTCCTGCAGTGGAGGCCATTTCTTCTCACCAAACATCATGTGTCTTGTTCTGCAGTAAAGATGGTTTCTTTTCACCGAGCATCCTGTACTTTTTTCTACAGTGGAAACTGTTTCTTCTCACCAAGCATCACGTGCCTTGTACTGAAGTGGAGACCATTTCTTCTTACCAAGCATCCTATGCCTTTTTCTGCAGTAGAGGCTGTTTCTTCTCAATTACATGCCTCATCCTGCCATGAAGACCATTTCTTCTCACCAAGCATCACGTGCCAGCCAACTCCGGGGAGTCTGAGCCCTGTTGAACGCAGCTCCTTCACACACACACACACACACACACACACACACACACACACACACACACACACACAGATTTCCAGCAGACCAGAGGCCAGCAGCAGAGAAACCGGGATGGGGGATGGGGGAGAGGCACAGCTTTGTAAGAGGAGCCACTACAACTTGGGGTGTCCCCTGGGGATATGGACTGTGACCTCAGATGTTGCTAGTATAACACACAAAATTGGCCCTTCTGACAACGGAACTTTGCGACATCCTTGGGGAGGAGGCAGGTGGGCTCCCATTCCAGGGGCTGGCATTGTTTCCCTTGGTGTCAGCCTCTCAGGATGTTGACACCACAGTCCCCTCGTGGAATGCCTGATCGAGATCAAAGTGTGCATGCACGCACTGTTTTATTCAGAGCTGGCTTCCCTTCTGCCACTTTCAATGAGATTTCCGAGTCATCCCAGGCACCTTCAGAGGAAGTAGGCGCCTCTCTCTGCTGGCCTGGCATAGCGCCACTCAAAGAGAAGTCACTTAAAAAACTCCCACCGTGCCCGGCTTCTGTGAGTGTGTCGTGTCCAGTGCCTGGCTCTGGCCTGCGGCTTCCTGGACCTGTCTCATTTCCTCACCCTTTGTGGGAGCTCCGGCACTAGGCTTGGACGGCAGCAATTAGTATCTGCAGGTAATTAGGCTTCTATGCTGGTGCTGGGCTTGGGCTCCAAGACACAATTGGAGATTGTTATTTCAAGGCCATGTTGAATTGCTTCTCCCAAGTCTGAATCAAATGGTAAGGTGCTTAGAAAACCCAATTAAATCACCCACTAGCTTACAAAATGTTCACTGTATATTTCAATGCTGTGTATTGCCTTTTACTTTAGAAATGAATCTCCTTTCTATCTTTACAATTCACCATTTGTCTGGTTGTAAGACACAGATGTTGCCTGACCCAGCTGCCTCCGGTCACAGATCAGCTCCAAGGTCAAAGGGCCCAGGGACTACAGCTTCCATTGCTTAGGTGATACTGCTCAGTCATAGAACGAGGTCAGAGAGGAGGAAAGTATTCTCCACCCAGTGGTCATGTGCTTGGTGCTGAGAGGTGATCTTAAGGGTCAAGAGAAAGGGACTTAGAGGGATTCCTGCCAGGTGGCTGGCCAAGAGGCTGTTTCCTGTAGATGACATATGTCTTCTTTCTGCATTGTCCCGAGAGTGCTCAGGATCTTGGAGATGAAAGATGGGGTCTTGTTGATTTTAGGGAAGGTACTCTCCAGAGAGCTTGAACATCAGCCCTCGTCCCCAGATCTGTCTTCCACACATTTCCACTCATTTTTCCGAATTCTGGTCTCCAGCACACAAAGACTAGGAATAAACCCTACAGAAGTGATAGTGCTTGAGGTTTTAGCACGGAACTCTGGTACCTTAGGAAGCCTCCTCCAAAGGATTGTGTTCAGGTTGCAGCCCCAGTAGGGACAGGGCTGCCCTTGGCGACTCAATACACATTACAGAAAAGCAACATTCGGGTGGATGGCTGAGGAAGGGCAGCTCCTTTGGATGGGCATGGCTCCATGGTTATGGGCTGAGTTAGAGGATTGCAAAGGAAGAGGCTATAGAGTGGTCCAAGTGCCTCCAACCCTTCTCACCCCTGCAACGGTATCATCTGGACAGTGCTTTGGCTTTGTTGACAGCAGGCACACACACATTTGTAAATTAACAAGTGCATGAGCAGGTTCGGACACAGTGGCCAAGGAAGCATTGTGGAATGAGTTTGAGAAGATAATGTCTAAAAGTAAAACTGAATGGCCATTTTCACCTTGTGATCCATGCTTCCAGAAACTGGAGGGTTTGAGTGGCATCTATGAAGTCACAAGAATAAGAAATCACAAGAAGAGGAGGAAAGATAGCACTAAACTAGTGTAGAATCTGCACGGGATCCTAGTTCCATCTCTCCCGACTTTGGTCAGCACACTTTCTGCTCCTGAGCTTCAGTCTTCTCATCCATATAGTGGAGAAAGGGGTATACTCACTTCAGAAAGCTGTGTGAGGCGTGAAGGAAGTGACTGCTGTAGCACAGCTTGGTAAATGTGAGAGTCCCGTCTGCACTCGAGGTAGGATTATGTTGTCTAACTTGTATTTGGCCAAGATTCAAAGTATCTTGAATTCGCAGGGAGAAAAGCACTTAGGTATGTGGTGAGAAAATTGAAGGGTTTTCTTCACTTTCTAGGAAAGAGTTCAGCTACCAGGTGCATCCATCAGGGCTCTGTGCAGGAAACAGAAACCACTCGAGGCAATGTAAGCAAAAAGTGGCTGAGGAGAGGGACTCGGTGATCATGAAGTCATGGATGCTGGGAGAGGTGGATGCTGGAGATTCAAGATTGCCCGTTCACGGAGGGAGCAAGTCCTGCAGATGACCTGATGGGCAACCCCCAGCTCTGCTACCATCAGGGAGGTGGGGAGTCAGGAAGTTAGAACTCATTGATCCCAGCAGCATGTGGAAGCAGAGATCTCGTGCCTGGACCACAAGACTCGAGAATCTGCATCTGCCACTGGTCACAATGAAGATACCCAGACTGTGTCCTGTGGCTACCACTACAGCGGTGTTCTCTCCACTCCTGCTCACCTGTAGCATGCATGGGCGATGGCAGAATCAGGAAGTCAGGAGATGGCCTTACTGCTGTCCTCCATGTCTCCTGAGAATGTCTGCTTGACAGATCTAAACCTTGTCTACCGTTGTGGGCGCTAGGTGTACTTGTTACCTATGGCAGCTTAACAAATCACAACAAACTTAGCACACTTTTATTATCTTGCAGTTTCTGCAGATCAGGGTCAAGAGTGCTTGGCTGGGTCCTCTGCTCAGGAGTGTTTCACGTGACTACTATCAAGGTGACTCAGCCAGGTCTGGGATCTCATCTGAAGGCTCAGCTGGGGAAGGCTCTGCTTCTAATCGCACTTGGGTTGTGGGGAGTTCAGTTCCTCCTGGGCTGCCAACTGAAGCCTCAGCTTCCCCCAGTTCCTTGCCACATGCACCTCTCCCATTTGGGACTTTCTTCCTCACATTCTGCAGGCCGAGAGTCTGCTGGCAAGATGGAGGTTATGGCCTCTTGTAATCTAATCAGGAAAGAGACATTTTATCATTACTAAACAGGCAATTAATATTTGTAAGTATTTACACATCCCATCATCCTGCTGGCTGGAAGCACATCCCTTGGGTACCTCATACTGACTGGGGTCCAGCATTCCACAAGGGTGTGAATACGAGGGAGCAGGGGTCCTTGGGGACCATTTTGCTGCCTGCTCACACCATAAAGGGGATTCTAGAAAATGACATTTTTAGTTTTTCAGTAATGGCAGAAGGAAGGAGGAAGTCACAAATTAGCTGGGGAGAGATGCTAAGTGCCAGTTAGTCATATCCAACAGACAAGAGGAAAATAAAACACACAGTACAATAAGGAACACTCTGGATGTGATAAGTGGAAATTCCCCCGGACGTCTGGTGACAGCAAGGCTTTGTAACTCAGAGGCTGCTTTCCGTGAATGCTGCGGTGGTGAGGGGTCAACAGTGAGCAGAGTGCGCACAGTGGTTTGTCCACAGCAGAGCAGGGGGAGTCGTGGGCTAAGAAAGGGAACCACAGTGATGAGGTCATCAACCACCCAGAAGTGAGCACCAGACCCCTTCCCTCCAGAACACATCTCACTCCCCAACCTTCTGAGCTCAGTGTCCTAATCCAATAAATGGGAATACTGACTGTTTTCACCTACTGGGGCAGTGAAGAGTTGGTAATTACTCACAAATATTGATTGCTTAATCATCAAGCAATTAGCACGTTGTCCAGCATATTGCATGCACTGAAACATGGGGGCTATTTTGATTTTACAGTCCAATTTCTTCTTTTCCCATATGAGGAAACTGTGAGCCAGAGCAGCATGACTCATGGTTCATTAGTGGCCAAAACCCCCAAACCTCCATGGTTACTTAGTAGGGAAGTTGGGCCCAGAAGTCAGATCTCTTGACACCCTCTCATTTAACCGTCATATGCCAGAAGAGACATTTCCAGTAAAATAGATGATTAGTCCTCGGTGTCTAGGTTGAAACGGCTGTGTTTGTGGTTTAAAAAGGTTGCTGTTGATGAGCCCACATGGTTTGGGGAGAAGCTTGCCTTGGGCCTCCTTGCATGGGCACAGGCCGGGGTAGCAGCCCAGCCTAGCCCAAGTTTGTTTGTGGAGTCCCTGGCCCCTTGGTCAAGAGGTGAAGGATACACATCAAGGTCAGGGTCCAGATGGTCAATTTCTATGTGTATTCAAAAGCCTGTAAGGTTTAACCCTATGGGGAAATCTGGCCAGTTTCAGAGCTATTCCCCCATCTTCTCTATATATCACCTCTCAGTTGGCCTTAGAGCTGATAGAAATGACCCTGAAGCTCACGTTGAAAGCATGAGTTGGCGGATTTTGTGTCATGATTCTGCATTACAGAAAGTCACCAATTCTCAGTTCCTATTTACATGGAGTTCATGCTTCCCCTCCAGGTTTGGCTACGTCTCTCTACCTTGCTGGTGTTCATCTGACAGATAAAAGCTGGTGTGAATTGGATGCTTCATTAACCAGGCTGAAAGGGACAACACTCATAATCAACATACTGTCAGAGTCCGAGAGCTTCCACCAGCTGTGGTTTTCCTCCGAGACCCACAGGCCTGTGAGCCCACAGAGGATGGCAGGAAGGCCCATCTGCTGCCGGGCTCCCACCTTGCACTTCAGAGAGCCCTTGGGTACTCTTCTGGGGCTGGTGAGAAGATGAGTCCATGTTCAAGCCCATGGTGGGAGCTCCCCAGCAAGGAGATGAGAAGCTCCCTCTTCAAGTCACATTTTACTGGTTCCAGCTCATCGCTCATCCTGGAAGACGTGACACGTGCAAACAGCTGCAGGGAAAACAAGAATGTGTGCGGCCGTCTACAGGCATGGATGAGGGTTCCCTTCTCTTGCGGGAAGATTCGCTGGGGCTTCCTTCTCCTGGGAACATTACACAAGTTCTTCCCTTGGGAGACAACATCACATTATGAGTGTTAGAAAGGAGTTGGCTATAATTCTGTGTTTAAATTGAAGTTGAGGGGAGGCGGAGCCATCCACCCTGGCTGGATGTTAGACACACCCAGGGAGACTGACAACAGAAGCCCTAACTGAGACACTTCCCAAGTAGTCTGTGTCAGTTCTGCCCAGCAGACCCTGGCATGTGGTCAGAGTTGAGGAGCACTATACATGTATATAAGCATGTGTTGAAGCTACTAGGTGCTGCTTGATAAACTCCCTGCGTGCACTATTTTTAAAAAAGTTCATTCATCAACTATCATTTCTTTTTCATATTTACCGCCATTCTTCACACTGCGGATATGGTGAGGAAGAAGGCATGTGAGCTCCTGGGCCTCATGGGACTTCCCACCCATTGGCACTTCTAGGAGCATGGCAGAATTCATCTAAAAGTGGCTGTGCTGGGCCTGGGAGGCCACTCAGAAGGGGAATTGGGGGAGTTTGATCCATCACAAGTACCATCTTGCCAGAAGCAAGTGGGCACCCACTATGGGGGAGGGGTGGTCATTCTCCCCATCCTTGGACACCGTCCTGTGATCCTGAAGGATGCATGGTGGCTCTGATACCTTCCTGGTGTGGGCTTGTTTGGGTGGTCCCATTGCACAATGTAGTGGGTGGCCAGTGCTGGTAAGTGGCTGCGGGTGGAACGCCTGGCCCACATCTGCTGTTGGACATTTGAAGTGAGCTTTGCTGGTGTCCAAAGAATGACACTCTAGTGACTCAGAAGCGAGGCTCAGTCCTTTCTTGTCGACACGAGGTTGCTGGTATTCACAGGATGATCTGCTTATGTGCAGAGAGGAGCACTGAGCCAGGGATTCAGGGTGGCCTGTCAGTGGGGTGGGGGGGCAGGTGTCTTGATGGAGGAGGAGGGCTTTTGGTGACACACTGCCTCTCCTGATTATTGAACTCTGCTCTGTGAGACATGTGCACTTGTCTACAGAAATGTGACACCTGCATCTTGGTATCATGAGACAGATTAAAATTGAGCCTGTAAAATACCAGGCACCATGCTTACCACATAACATGAGCTTAATAATGGCAATTCAGCTGGGTTTGTATCAGCTACCTATGGCTTCAATAATGCCATGTAACAAATTATTCCAGTGCTAAATGGCTTGAAAGAACTATCATTCATTGCTTTTCTATGAGTTATGGATTTGTTGAGCAGTTATGCTGATCTGAGCCAGGCTTAGCCAACTCAACAGAGTTGGCTTGTTGTGCTGTGGTTGGCTGCCGCTGGTTGGGAGCTGCTGGTATCAGGAGGCCAACCTCTACACTCATCCAGTTGCTGTTTACATTTTTTTCTGGCAGGCCACTGCGAGTAAGTTCTCATGGTGGTGGCAAGGGTCAAAGAGAATGAGAGTCTTTTTCAAATCTCTGGTTGGGTCACTACATCCATTGGGGAAAGCAAGTCACTTGGCTGAGCCTAAAGTGATTGGGAGACGCACTAAGTCACGGGGCAGAGGGTGGGGTGGAAATACAAGGAGGCTATTGGTCAGGTTATTAATACAAGCACTTGACCACAGGAGAGAGGACTCTATATTGGAAGGTAATCTACAGATCTCATGTGTCATTGCTCCTTGTCTTGATCTGAGGTGTCCCGATTCAGTGAGAGTGGAAGTGAGGTGTTGCCAAGCCATGTGAAGTGACAACCTAGACCAGAAGACTATGATGACCGGGAGAGTTGTAAGAGGTAGAAACAAGAATCTAATATTGAATCCAGTAGGTTGCAATGATTAAAAAACAAACAAAATTATAGGATATGTCTTAGAAACTGTGAAATAGCCTTGTTTTTATAAGATCTTTCTTATAAAGTGTCTGTGGAAGGCACATTTTCTTTTGCGGTTTTCTCAACAGTAAACATCGAAATAATTGAATGTTTGCTGCTCAGAGATGCCTCTGTGTGAACTAATAAGTGCCTTTCAGTGTTGCATGGTGTGGGGGAGAACTTAAATAAAAATGGTCACACGTGATTCACTCTGCTCACTGCCAAGATGTTAATTGCTTACTTCCTTTCATTTTGAACGTAGAACAAGTGGGTCTTAATGGGCAGCCCATCTCTCTCTGAGATCAGAGAACGAGGCCAGGGCTTCAAGGAGATGGCTATCTGCTATTCAAAATAATAGCATCCTGGGCCAGGCATGGAGTCTCACACTTATAAATCCCAGCATTTTGGGAGGCTGAGGTGGGAGGATCTCTTGAGGTCAAGAGTTCAAGACCAACCTGGGCAACATAGCAAGACCCCATTTCTAATAAAATGAAAAAAAGAGCTCCCACAAAGTTAGCCTGGTGCAGTGGTGCGAGCCTGTAATCCCACCTACTCAGGAGGCTGAGACAGGAGGATCGCTTAAACCAGGAGGCCAAGGCTACCATGAACTATGATCACCTCAATGCACTCCAGCCTGGGCAACAGAATGACATACTGTCTCTTAAACAACAACAGCAACAAACAAAATACAAAACCTCCCCCAACCCTTCCCCCAAAACAGTAATAAGAATAGCATCCCAAGGAAAGGCGAGAGAGAGGTCCTTCTCAGAGATGGTCGGGATCCCTGAGTCTCCTGGGTCCCTTCCTTTCCATATTCCTTCCTCTTACATCATCACTAACCCGTGGGTCATCTAGGGGGATGATGCCTTTGCTTTTGCCCGTCAATCAGTCTTGCTGGTCACCTGAGGGAATGGTTGCGTCTCCCTGTGACACTCTGCTGCCTTTGAGAGAAAAACTGCCAGATTTGGCCAACCTGGGACCAGCGTCATTCATCGGCACTTCCTCTCTGGGGATGCCCTGACTGGTATTTACTTTCACTTAAAAGAAAGCAATTTCTTCTGATGAAATCAACAGTTTTCTCTGCGTGCCGAGCTTGCTTTATGATATTAAACATTTAAATAAAAAATTATCCACATACCGTAAAATGCTGATGGGGTGATTAATTTATTTTTATTTTGCATGTTTTAAGGCTGCTGGGATTACTGTTTTAAAGCAGATCCAATTATAGTACTTGAATTCTTCACAGAGCTGAGAGAACTCATCCCCAACAATGGTTGAGCTTGGTTGGCCACAGCGGTCCCAGGGAGAAGAAATGAAGGATTCCGGGGGCAGAAGGGGATTTTGGGGCCATAAGGGAGGTGGGTGAAAGAAAATTATTTCCCCAGTGCCCTCATTCCCTCAGCCAACAATCCTTCCCGGACTGGTCTGTTCTGCCCCTGCACAGCTGCTGCATCCTCAGGGTCACCCTGGCTTTCTGCCCAGAGCCCACAGCTGGGGCGAGAAGGTCTGTCTGACCTTCTCTGCTTGGCTACTTCTACCTCTGAGATCTGGAACATCATAGAAAACTCCTGAAGCCTCGGTTTTGCCATCTGTGAAATGGGCAAGCAATGGCCCTCCATACCCACTGGGCATGCCTTGATGGAATCTAGGGCATGTGTGGACGTCATGAATGCTTGAGCCCTGATGGCACCAGCCCACACGCACTTCCTGCCTGGTGCTTCCTTGCTGGCCTTGTGAACATACTGAGTAGTTCAATGCAGGATTAAAAAAACATAATAATAACTCACAGTCTTTCCTTTTTCATGGCTGAAGCGGAAGATTTACTCAGTTGTCACTTATCAAAGTCTAAGGTAGAAGTCTAAATCCAGGACAACGTAGTGCCAGTGTTTGGGCTCTTAATGCTGGGATTTTGTCCCCAGAGCCACCATCTGCTGAGCCAGAATGGGAGACTCTTTTTTTCCTCACCTTGGAAACCTTTCATTTCTCCTGCCAGGTCTTCCCAAGTTTTTTGTAGACAAACCCAGAATTGGATGAGGCGCCCACGACTCCTAGAACCTTTGCTCCTGCCTGCTGGGCCCCCAGGAAGCACCCACCTGTGCTTTCAAATACCACACTTGCAGTGGGAGGGGCAGGGAAGGGTGAGGCAGGGACATAAAACTGAACAAAACTAAAATGAAATGCCGTACATGAGGCTCTGTGTGTGTGTCTGACACTTGAGGGCAATGATGGTTTTCATTTTCACCATCTTTCCCCAGTGCCTGGCTCTCTGCGTGGTACGGATCCCACAGCCCTCGGACTCCTCTTCACCTGCAGCTGGTGGCATCCACATAGGCTCCTGGCACTTAAGCAGCAAGTGAAAGATGCAAATCTGGGCTCTTGAAGTCATAATCTTGTTTGTGACATTGCCTCCGGTTGCTATGGTGATGAGTATGTTATCAGAGGATTATCATTTCCTGAGAAGAATGGGTACCGAGACCAGACCAACCCCTGGAAACAAAGGGCCTTGTTCTTAAACACTCATTCTGAGAAATTAAAACAAAACCCAGGAAGGAGTACATTAGTTGACAAACGTGTGACACGACTGATTCTTTTATTCCAAATGAAATGCTTTTCAGGTTTTTAAGTTCAAAGCTTGTTTTAGGGCAAAAGTAAGCCATCATAACAAAAGAACAAAAGAACAAGAAAAGGAAATTTAATGAGAAATATGACAGGAGACAAGACAAACAGAGGAAATACAAAAGTTGAAATATAGCAGATAACAGAGCAGAAAAATATCAAGTGACTTTTAATGAAAGGATTATGCTGAAAAAAAAATACAACTGGAAAAGCAAAAATATTTTAATTATTTTATTACAGGGAGAAAGCAGATTAGCTGACACCCATAGACAAAATTAATCCACACGTTAAAGCGAGTTTTGGGAAGCAAGTTTTCAGTGGAGACTGACTTGAATAGAAGGTCTCTGTTTGTAAATAGATTAACATAGAAGAACACGAACATTCTCTGTCACCGACCATATCAGATTGTCAGCTGATGTTTCAATCTAGAATCAGTTTAGTGTTAGATATAAACAAAAACCTTTAAAAAGTTACATGAAGTTGAGAAGTAAGTACATTCAAGGAGAGTATGGTGTTTCATTCAAATGACTGCAAGCCCAAAACCCCTGTCCTGTCTCAAATTCAAATTTCCCTGTAAGTAAGTTATAAAGTGCTAACGAGTACTGGTTTCGGTAAGCATGGGGCCATATAGTTTAATTTTATGTTGTGTTTTCTTACTGGGTAAGAAAATACTCCACCAGTGGGATTCTTGAAGTGTATTTCATACTTGTTAACCATATGAGCATAGCCTTATCTGCATCAGTCAGCAAGGCTGGGATGGTGCTGAGTAACAAACCTCCCCATGCCAAGAAACTAGAACAACAGACCTTTACTTCTCACTCATGAAACAAAGACCTCTTTCCCAGCAACCCCTCGAAGTGGCTCCCTGTGCTTCCTTGGCTCAGTGGGTGGAATTCAATCCAGGACAAATCCTTTTGGATAGAGGTCTAGGATCCACTGCTTGGCTCTGGTCCAGCAAGGTCCACCATGGGGCTCAGCGTTTGGTCAGTTACACCACTCCATGTGATTGAGAAAGGGGTCAGGCTGGCTTTTCAGGAAGCATAGGCAGTGTGGCTGGAGGATGGGAAAAACTGCTGTACAGGAGACAGCCCCCTCCACCACACCATCTGCCAGAGCTAACAGAGCAAGGGCAGGTATGGGAGGTGGGGTCTGAGAAGATGAGCTCTGATTTTCCCTCCAACATTCTTCATTTTTATGACAAGTGGCACTTGTGTAGCCCTGATTGTGTATCGGGCACCGTGACAAGGGTGTTGCAAGCATTTTGTCATAAAGCTTCTGTGCTGTGAGTGCTATTGTCATTGCTGGTTTGCACATGAGACCTTGGAAGCGCAGAGAGATTTAGGAACTTGCCCAAGGCCACCCAGCAAAAGCAGGGGGCAAGAAGTTAACTCACATGGGTCTGACTTGAAAATGTTGGCCATCACCCTACACCGTCAGGATATCAGGCTGGCAGATGGAAAGGAGCAAGGTCCTTGTGCTTGGCAGAAAGATGTCTTCCAAAGATGTCCATGTCCTAATCCCTGGAACTCATGAATGTGCCACATTACTTGACAAAGGGAACTTAAAGTGTTGCACGGAATGAAGCTTGCTAATCAGTTGGCCTTGAGGTGGAGATTATCTGGGATTATCCGAGGGGGGCTAATGTAATCCTGAGGGTCTTTTTAAACTGGAAGCAGCAGAGAGTTGGTTTGAAGGGAGTTGGAGTCCTGGGGAGAGGGAGAAAGGTATAGAGAGCTGCCTGGGGCCAGCTTTGAGACTGGAGGGGGAGGTCTCCCAGCTGGAAGAGGCAAGAAAGTGGGTTCTTCCCCAGAGCTTCCAGAAAGGATGCAGCCCTGAAGACACACTGATTTTAGCCCGGGGAGACCCATGTCTCCCTTCTGACCTACAGAACTGTAAGACACTGAATTTCTGTTTTGGCGGTTGAATTCGGAGAATTTGTTATAGCAGCCACAGGGAACAGATAGAGTTGGTGACCCTGGCCCACAGCTCTGCAGAGAAGGCAGGCGAATGAGGCTGCTGTAGAAGGTCTTGAAGTGTTTGGGACTGTTACACAGCCTGGTGGCACAGGAAGGGTTCCAGGAAGGCCTGACCCCAAACAGTTTCTGACCTGAAAACACTGGAAACCCTGAGACAAGCCTGACGTATACTCATCTACTTCTCTCCCTTGAACTCCCAAGTCCTCTTTCAGTCTGTTCCCTTGCCACCTCCTTCAGGGAGCTTTGCAGAGTCCGCCAGTGGCAGGTGATGATCAGAGCTCAGAGCAGGTGACAGGCTTGGGCGAGCATCAGAGTCCCCCACAGGGCAGGGGACACCCAGAGATGCTCACCTCCTACCCCTGCCAGGGCTTCTGAGTCAGTGGGTCCAGGTAGTCTGAGAATTTGTATTTGTAGGTCGACACACACTTGGGAAAAACATGGGCACACCCCGAATATGCCCCCAGGCAGCAGGACGGAGACTTGGGAGGGGTCCCGGGGGTAGCCAGCCCAGGATGACCCCTTCTGTGGGTGACATGACCTCCTGTCTGCTGACCACACCTTGCCACTGTGCAGCATGAGTGTTCTTACACACATTCCTTGAGGTGTCAGCCCCTGGGGCAGTTCAGACCAGATTGGTCCTACCTGGACCAATGTCCATAATCTTTGCTTACGTTGAGTTTACCTTGAGTTCATTTTAATACTAAAAGTCCCACCCCGAAGAGAAATCTCAGCCATTTTGTGTACATAGGATGCATGAAGGGGCATGTTCTTGTGCCACACCTTGTGTGTGCATGAAGGGGTGTGTTCTTGTGTATGTTAGAAACTCCAGCCTTTGCAAGGTTAACCCTGCACTCTGCCCTGTGGAAGATGTAGTCTAATCTGTGTGCCTTTTATATGGGAGCAGCCACATGCTCCTGACCTTCCCTATGAATTCCCGCATAAAGTCCACATCTTGAACATTGTCTCTGGTTGCTTCTTCGGCCTCTCGGGTACAATGCCTTCCCTTTTGGGGTCCCTAGGGGTCCAGTACTGCAGCATTTCTAGCATGTTCTCTGGGGTTGCTGCTGCTGCTGGTCACACCTTGGGAACAGCATGTTCAGTTGTTGGTTCTGCTCGTGGCCCTAACCCACTCCCATTCTGCATCATGACCACTCATGGCTTGTCTGTCTCATGGATGTTGGCAGCCAGCCTTGATTGTATACCCACTACAGGCAAGGTGCTGCATGGGGCTTTCCATAGGCAAGATGGCCTCATCGAATCTGCACCACAGTGAAAGGCATGGACATCCCCACCTCCATATTACAGATGGGAATACTGAGGCATGGAGACGTTATATGACTTGCCTAGTTTCAAGATCAGGGAGTCTTATTCTAGCACCTGTTCCCACATCCACCTCTCTGTCAGAGGAGCAGGAGCCCTGGCTCTCTCTCCATCCTCATAACCCTTCCTGCAGCTCAGTCCATATAGCCAGTGCCCAATAAATGTGTACCAAATGAAAGAATGCATCCCATGTGAGCTTTCAGTGGGGTTTTGTTTCCAGGGAATAGTCCTAGAATATAGGATTAAGCTACATCAAAGGAAACATAACCAGGGGAGCAGGACAAACAGGAGTGATTTGAGGATGAGGGTGCCTTGGAACGCAGAACATGGAATGCGGAACCTCTCTTCCTTTTCTTGTCGAGTAGTTGAGAGTTTGGGCCGCCCTTCCTTCAGGGCCCAGAAAACTCTGTCCTGCAAACCAAGAAGAATGTCTTGGCACATGCAACCCACTGTAGTACCTTCCTTACTTTACTAAAGCCGGGTAGGACCAGCCACCCTCCGTTCCTCTTCGTGCAGCCCAAAGTCACAAGGACCCCTGTGCTCGGAATCTGAGAGTGGCAGGGCTCTTTTTTCAGGAGTTTGGGGAGACATTGGTGATGTACCTGGTTTCTCTTTCGGGCTGTGAGATCCTTGCTAGCAGAAGTTAAATCTCCCAGAACTAACCTGCGATGATTTTGCATGGAAACAGTTTCCCCCAGAGGAGGTCTCTTCAGGTAGACCATGAGAGTCATTTTGTTCATTATTTAATTGACTGTAATTAATTGAGGGGGAAAAAAGCAGGTCCAGAAGAAGAGGAAGAAACACGAGGGAAATGAAGATGGATTGTTAAATTGAGCATGGCAGAAGGCACTGGAAGCCTCATATTTTCCTGTTGTAATAACCTTAGTTAATATGCAATGATCAATCATGCCATCATGGGCATTTTTTTCTCACCAGCTTATTGATACGAGGCGGTTTAATGTCGATGGCTTTGACACGTTCCCAGTACAGACCAGAAAGCCGGCAGGCAGCAACTCATCTCTGAATACCTGTGACCACGAAGGCAGATCAATGCGTGTCAAAATATCTTTAGTCTTCTGGAAACCAAACGCTTGATGGCAGTCATTAAGCCGCAAAAGTTGATCTGGCTGAACTCAGGACTATTCTGCTGCAAACAAATACTTCATTGACTAAGCATATTTTATTTTCAATATTCATGGATTAGCTACACTCTCAAGACACCCCATTACTATGTGCATGGGAAACAAGCCCTTCACCAAGATCCAGTGAATTTGCTTCTTCAGATCAACCACTAGACCAGGAAGGAATATTTTGGTGCAGACAAGATTGCAGGTGAGTAGGCCAAAAGCTAGCAGATGTCACACACAGACTTTCCTTTTCTTATCTTGAGTAAACCTCCCAGGGGAAGCTGAGTATTGCTAGAGTCCTGGCATTGTGTTTCCTGTGAGATGGAGTGAGTTGTGCTGTGCTGACCTCGACTCTGGGTGGAAGAAGACTTCAGGGAAGCCCGAAAGGCATGACCACCGCTTCTCAATTATGCCTGATAAGCTTTGCAGACTATTTAACTGGAGACTAGAGAGCAGGTGGAAGAAGTGTGCTGGGATTTCATTTTCTTTTGCCTCCAGTCTTCCTGTAGGGATAGATTTCCTTGCAGGGCTGCCTTCTCTCACTCTCAGTTCTGCTTCTTATGCAGTTCATGCTACACTTTCTCAAGAAGGAGCAGGTGAATCAAGACAGGTGGTCAGAGCATCCGGCCCCAGATGCTGTGATTGGTCAGTGGTGATCATGTGATCATATGAGCTAATGAGACACCATTGGAGTTTTTCTTGGATCATGGAAAGAGAGGTTCATCCTTTACTGTTTTGTTTTCTTAGTTGAATTTTACCTGGGGCGGGTGAGCCAGGAGCTGCTAGGTCACCAGGTAGGGCTGAGAGTAAAGCCCACCAATTAGGAGGTAGAGACAGGTCAGCCTGGGTACATCTTTTGAGCCCTGAGATCAAACCATACTGAGATGAGCAAGTTCTTCCTTGGAAGTCCCCAGCAACTGAGCCCACAGTCCCACCTGCACACATTTTCTTGTTACTTCAGCCAGCTGGTGTTAGGTACTCTTTTTACTGGAAACCAAACAATTCTCAACACTGCCGAAGTCTACCAAGCTCTGAACTGAGCAGGCGAGACTTACATGGCTGCCTGTGGGTACTTTGGGTCAGGGTTTTATGTGCAATGATGGAGAGTAGACACTGGCATTTCTGAGAAGGCCTGGTGGAGGCTGTGGTTAGCGCTCAGTGCACCCAGGTGACTGTTCCACGCAGCCTTTGAGGGACGGGGTCCTGGAGTCCCTTGAGGAGCCCGCAGCCTCATGGGCTCGAGGACTGACTAGTTCCATGGAAACATAATGTTTTCTTCCTGAGCTGTGGGATTACTGGTCTAGAAGGCACCTTTGGACAAAATCTTACCATTGTTGCCCAGGAGTCTTGCTGTCACTTACGTTCAGTGTGTTTCCACCATTTTCTAGGACATTGGTATCATAGGTATGACAGGGGGAATAATGACTCCCAAAGATGTCCACATCCTAATCCCTGGAATCTGGGACTGTGTAAAAGGGACTGTGGGACTAAGTTAAGGATCTTGAGATGGGAGATTGGCTCGAGTTGCTCAGGTGGGTCCAGGGTCATCCAAGAGTCTTTATAAATAGAAATGGAGGCAGGAGCATCAGAGTGACTCTAGTTGAGAAAGACTTCATGATCCCAGGACCCTAGGATCCCAAACCTCAGGACTGTAAGACTCCAGGTTCTTGAACCCCCAGACCTCAGGGCCATGGACCTCAGGAATGCAAGACCCCAGGGCTCCAGGACTCTGGACCCCAGAACCCCAGGACCTCAGACCCCATGACCCCAGGACCCAGCCTCAGCAGAGTATCTGTGCCTCAGGGTGTTTGGGTGCCAGACATCCAGGAACAATGAGGGTATGAGCAAGGGACCCAGGCAGCTGGCCGTATACATACCTGAGTGACAGCAGACTCTGGGTGACCAGGGTTCAGGTCACACATGTGGGAGCAGCAAAAGACTTGATGGGGTCCTGGGAGCCCACCTGCACAGATGGGAAGAAACCAGAAGGATGCCCCCATGGAGACTTTGGCTGGACTCAGGGCCTGGGTGCAGGGAGCCCCACTATGTCTGTTCCTTGTGTTGAGCTGCCACATGTGGTCCCACTTCTGGGCAAAGGGCCTCCTGAACCATGGCACTTCTCACTTATGGCCCTCACTGCCTCCTCCCTGTCCTTTAGACAGGCGACCAGGCTCAATCAGTCCTATTCTAGCCAAGTGTGTTGAAGAACCCTCACCCATAACTATTGTCCCAGCAGCAGAGGGCAGAGTCTCTGCAGCCCAGCCTGGTCCGTGTGTCTGGACAGTGAGTCTGAAGCCACTACTGTTGGACAGTGAGTCTGAGGCCACTGCTGTTCAGGGCAGTGCCTTTGCTTCGGTGTCTCTGGCTGCCTGAATGGCCCTGTCATTCCCCCCCACTCCGCCCCTCCCTGCCTTGCCCTCAGGCTCTGGCCTCTTCATTTTGTCAACCCCTCGGGGTGTGACCCAGGCCCTTGCTAACACAACTGCTTTCTCAGAACTGCAATGCAGTGCCGTGTGGGGCCTGTCCTGGCGGGAGATTTCAAATTCCATTCTCGTCTTCAGATATTAGAAATGTGTTTTCTTTATGTATCTTATTGCTGAGAAATGCCTGGTCACCTAAGTGAGATTTGTTTCTAAAATCTTTTTTTTTTGTTTTTGAGTTGGAGTCTCACTCTGTCGCCCAGACTGGAGTGCAGTGGCCGCTCTCGGCCACTGCAGCCTCGACCTGCTGGGCTCCGGCGATCCTTCCGCCTCAACCTTCTAAGTAGCCGTAATTACAGGCATGCGCTACCACACTCGGCTGATTTTTTTATTTATTGTAGAGATGAGGTCTTGCTGCCCAGGCGGGTCTCGAACCCACGGGCTCAGGCAATCCACTCACCTCAGCCTCCCAAAGGCGCGGGATTACAGGCTGAGCCACCGAGCCCGGCTTGTTTCTAAAATCTTAATTAAAAAAATTAAGCTGGGCACAGTGGCTCACGTCTGTTATCCCAGTACTTTGGGAGGCAGAGGCCAGAGGATTGCCTGAGTTCAGGGGTTTGAGACCAGCCTGGGCAACTTGGGGAGACCTCATCTCTACAATCAATCAATCAATAATTAGCTGGGCATAGTGGCGTGTGCCTGTGGTTTCAGCTACTTGGAAGGCTGAGATGGAAGGATTGCCTGAGTTCAGCAGGTCAAGGCTACGTTGGCTGTGAGTGTGCCACTGTACCCCAGTCTGGGTGACAAAATGAGTCTCCTACTAAAGAAAAAAAAATTAAAGAGAAGAAAAAATTAAAGAGATGATCTCTCGGGGGAGATATTACAAAATACAAAGGGAGAGCATTCATTTCAAAGAAATCCTCCTTTCTCTTTTGATTTGTTGTTCAAATACACCCCGCAACACACCCAGAAGCATCTCTGACAAGTCCCTCATCAATTTTGTTTCCTCCAGCAACGCAGACACTGTGCTGTCACCTGCTGTAAATCCTGCCGGGCGTCTGCAGGATTGGGGGAGGTCGCAGATGAGCACGGTCGGTCTCCACTCCGCCATCCGGAAGCATGGTGTTCACCTGGAACTCCAAGACCACAGCTGTCATGATGAGAGGACCAGGGACTTGGAGCCAGGATTCTTGAGCTGGTCTTCCAGGACTGCCACCTTCTGGGTCTGTGAGGTGGGGTGAGGGCTTAGTCCCCATGTTTCTTGGTTTTTGTGTGTAACAAGTTGCTCAGGGTATAACCAGTTCCCAAGGCATGCACGGATTCAAAAGGGCTGCGTGGGAATGGGCTTCTTTAGTGATTGGCAGAAGAACTTGAGGACTAACTTGTGACCTTTTTTACTCTTATCCAAATTCCTAAGAGGTTTTGAGAGTCATGCCTAGTAAGTGCTCTCCAGACAGGCCTTTCTTACCCTATTATCCATATACTGAAGCTTATTTTCCAACCTGACTTGGGCATAATATCACACAACAGATAAAGAAGGATATCAAAATACTTTAGAACCCTGCAACGACGTCTCTCGGGAACTCCCAGACCCTGGGCACCTTGTCCTCTATGAATTTCCAAAATTCCTTAGATAGTTGAACTCCCACTCTCTGGGCACCTTGTCCCCACTGATTTCCAAAATTCTAGAGAAAGGAACTACAAATTACCAGACAAGAAGTCTTTGAATTAACCTATAACCTGCAAACCACCACTTGGAAATGTCTTTCTCCACTGAACCAATGAAAATCTCGTATGTATTGATTTATGGTTTTTGTAACTTCTGCCTCCTAAAATGCGTATAACCAAATTGTAATTCAACCTCCTTGGGTACACATTCTCAGGACTTCTTCAGGATGGGTGTTTCTGGGCCTGTCACTCATATTAGCCTGAATAAGCCATCTCAGAATATTTTATAGAGCTTGGCATCTTTTCATCAACACCACCCTGGCCCAGGAAAGGGGGCCTTGCCTGGAGTTGACCTGGTTTGTGTGTGATTATTAATTGTGCTGATTCACTCATGAAAGACAGCTGGAGTGCACAAAGCTAGCATGTTCCAGGGACTCCCAGGAGGCTCGAAGAGGCAGAGACCGGGTTGGTTCTGAGGCTCTGTAGGTGATGGTGCTCAGGGCCACGGAGTAGGGGTGTCTGCCTGCTTGCTGGGGCCTGCCTTCCCCTTAGTGCCCAGAAATCTATGTGTGTCTCAGGCCTTCGAGTCCCACAGCCATGGGGCAGGCCAGCATTTTTGAGCATTCCTAACATGCCAGCCAGCGGTGGCATCTGGCCTCCATCTCTGCTTGCTCCTGGACTCTCTCTTGTCTTCTCTGCTGCTGTCACCAGGGACTCTTTCCCACATCAGGTCACAGGCCCACCCTGAGCACTGAGTTAACACCATAACCAAAGTGTGGGATTGAGGGTCACAGGGGAGACTGTGGGTGGCAGCCAGCGCATGGAGGGCCCCTTTTCCTTTTGTAGCTAAAAGGTCCATTTACAATTAAAAAAAAAATCTCTGCAGCTAAAATTAATTTATCCACTTTCCTAAAGTGAATAAGCAGATGTAATCAGTTTTAGTATTTTTTAAAAACTGCTTTTTCCCCATCATGCAGACAGTGAGCTTTTTCCTAAAGCCAAAGCAATTTGGAAAATGAATATGCAGGTTAAAAAAACAGAAACTAAACATTCTCCTGCAGAAACCTTCCCACAGTGGCCTTACAGGGTAGGTCTTTCTATCACCATGGCAACCACAACCCCCTGTCACGTGCCCAGTGATGGCTGCACAGTAGGGGTGAGCCTGCCCAGGCATACCCTTGTGTGGTCTCATTGATGATCTAGACCTCTCTTTGCTGTCTTTTGATGTCTTCCTATTTGTAGCACCCACCCTGGCACTGTAGAAATTTCTAGGTGCATCTAAGGAAACCTTTTTACTGATCCAGAGTGTGCCATCAATAATGTCCAATCGTAAAGCAGATGAATAGAAAAGTCACAGAAATTTCACACATGGGCTTGGTGAAGGGTCAGGCAAAGCTTTAGAATAAGGTATTCCAGATCACCGGAAGGAATTTTAATTTACCCCAGGTGGGGCATAGAAGGATGGCAGTGTTTCCGGAGGTCATTTGAATAGACACTTCACCAGAGAAGGTCTATACAAAGCACATGGCAAGATGCTCACTGTTGTGAGTCAGCAGGAGAATGTGAATTAAACAATGATAGGAAGCTGTGAGCACCTACTAGTATGGGCAAAATAAAAAAAAAAAAAACAACCCTGACAATACCAAGTGTTGATGAGGATGTAGAGCAACAAGGATATTCATTTATGATAGGTGGGAATGCAAAATGGCACAGCCATTCTGCAAAACAGTTTGACAGTTCCATAAAATGCTATATGTACAATGACCATATCATCCAAGACACCAACTCCTTGGTATCCTCTAAAGAAATAAAATTAATGTTCCCATAAAACCTGCACATGTATATTTCTAGCAGTACATGGTGGCTAAGGCAACTCCATCTTGAATGCCAATCCGCCATGCTGCATTGTGATTAACCCTAGTTCTGGGAATGCCACTACGATTTTTCTTTTCTCTGCTGTTCCTAGTACAGGAGCAAGTACTTAACCTTAATTTCTGTTCTCAGGTCAAAACGAACTTGACCACACATCCTGCCCTCAGGCAGATTCACGTGACAGTCTTGCCTTCAGACTGACTTCTGTCGTGCCATGCTGTCTTTCTCTGTGGTGCAGGAGTGCTAAGTCTGGGGGCAAAGGTGCGGGATACTCCCTCTCGTTTAACCATCATGCGAAACACAGATGTGGCTTCTGCTCATAGGTCCCTATGACATGTTTCCTTCTGAGAAGCTGCACCTGTCAGCCTCTTCCTTGGGTCCCTCAGCTTTCTTGGACTTTGATGGTCCGCCCACCTCAGAACACAGTTTTGCTTGTAATCACCCCAAGGTAGAAACAGTTCAATTACCCTTCAGAGAGTGACTGGATAAGCACACCATGGCACAGCCATGCAATGGATACCACTCGGCATGGAAAAGGATTGTGTAATGAGATATATGCCACTGTATGTACCTCAGATGCATTGTGGCAAATGAAAGAACCCAGATGCAGAAGGCTGCTACTGTATAACACTGTTGACATGGCATTCTTAAAAAAACACAACTAGACACATGAAAAAATGATCAGCCTCACTAATCATCACTGAAATGCAAATCAAAACCACACTGAGATACCACCTAACTCCAGGAAGAGTGGCCATCATTAATAAAACAAAAATTAACAGATGTTGGCAATAATGTGGAGAAAAGGGAACACTTCAACACTGCTGGTGGGAACACATACTAGTTCAACCTCTATAGAAAACTGTGTGGTGATTCCTAAAAGAACTAAAAATTGACCTTCCATACGATCCAGCAATCCTCTTTCTGGGAATATACCCG
The DNA here is from genome assembly GCA_027257055.1 of Cephalopachus bancanus. Taxonomy (NCBI): domain Eukaryota; kingdom Metazoa; phylum Chordata; class Mammalia; order Primates; family Tarsiidae; genus Cephalopachus; species Cephalopachus bancanus. Next base: position 5,589,950 of record JAPVLO010000007.1, read on the forward strand.
GAGGAACCTAAATCGCTCTGCAAAAAAGATATCTGCACATGCATGTTTATTGCAGAACTAGTCATAATAGCAAAAACATGGAACCAACTGTGCTGCCCATTGAAAGTCAACTGGATTTTAAAAATGTTGTACATATATATGATGGACTATTACACAGCCATAAAGAAGGACAAAATTATTAACTTAGTAGCAACTTGAATGGATTTAGAGACTATCATACTCAGTGATCTATCACAGAAACAATGAACAGAGTACCACATGTTCTCACTCATAAGTGCACCCTGAGCATTTACCACAATACTGTAAGAAAGGGATTGGCAGTAGCTGGAAACTGACTGGGGAGGGAAGAGGGGAGCACATAACATCAATAGAGTACTTGATCTCAAACTGGGCGAAGTGGGGATCAGAGGGAGGCCCAAGCATTTCCTGTATGATGATCACTTATATATATAATCCTGAATTGTACCCCACATCTTTAAAATTAAAAAAAAGTCACACAGTGCACAGTGGCTCATGTTTGTAATCCCAGCACTTCGAGAAGCTGAGGTGAGAGACCTCTGAACCCAGGAGTTCAAGACCAGCCTGAGCAACATGGTGAGAACATGTCTCTGCAATTACAAAAAAAGAGACACAATTATAGGGGCAAAGAATAGTTTCGTAGCTACAATAGATTCTGTGGAGGAAGATGGGTCAGCACCAGCTGGATTAATTATATTAAGGAGAGAGCCTCAAGGGAAAGGTCAGCACCAGCTAGATTAATTATATTAAGGAGAGAGCCTCAAGGGAAAGCTTGCAAATGTTGCAAAAAACTTGCCCACCCTGTTGCAAGAAGCAACTGACCAAAGTTCAGCAATTCTGGCAAAACAGAGAACCACTTTATACTGTGCTGAGCAATTCTGGCATGTCCTGCACAGTCACCCCAACTCAGCCCTGTAAACCTCTCTCAGCGTCCTTACTTCGGCGCAGACATCCTATCTCTGCTGCCACCACTTCCTTGTATGTTTGTATTCTGCCTTTAATTAATCTGCCTTTTCAAATGCCTGAGTATCTTGGGAGTTCCTTTCTACCTGCACAACTCTGGACCTGACTAGTCACTCTCACGACAGAGAAGAGTGGGAATTGTTCTATATCCTGACCATGAGGCTTGAACCAAGAGGCTGTGCAGGGGAGACACGTGCTGAATTCTAAACCAAAACAGGTGTGTTTTGCCATATGTAAATTCTCAAAAATTAACAAAAGAAAGACAAAAGGAAAGAAGATTTTCATTTCAGCAAAACTACCAACTCCTTTTCTATATGCAAATGACTGGCAGGGGTCTCTTCACTTGCCTGGGTTGTAGCCATCAGCTGGTTGTCTTGTTGACTCTGACATTGTTTGGATGTTTGCAGCGGGCAAGGAGTCACTACCTTCTGAGGAAAGCAGAGGTCTGAGTAGACAGGTAACTTGTACAGGATTTGAGTGGGAGGATTTAAGAGGAAGTTTTCAATGTGGCGTTCTAGGATTGAAGACAACAGGCTAGGACAGATGAGAACCAGACAGACACCAATACATGGTGACAGAGTTCCTGCAGAAGTGTGTTGGCCTTAAATTTGGCCACATCCTCACAGAGCTTTGGATTAAGGTGATCACGTGAGCTGTTGACTTAGACCTAGGGTTGATGGACCTGACAGCCATACAGTTCAATCCTTGATGAGAAGTTTCTTGACACCATGACTACAAAACTCTTCTAGAAAACAAACAAAAAATGTTAATGGAGCAACATAAAATGATGAATAACCAGAACGAGATCATTAACTGGATTGTGTTATTCTCTTTATTTTTAGCTGCCCTCTGCATGGGAGGATAAATGGAGCAAAAGTTCTGTGTATCAGCTAAGATTTCAGCTGTAAGTCACAGAAAGTCTGACTTAACAACTTAAATAAAAATGGAATGTTCTGAAGAGTCCAAGCTGGCTGGTCCAGTGATTTAATAATGTACTAAGGAGCAAGGCTCTTTTGCCTTTCTGTTCTTCTGGCTTTAGTTCTCTGGCCTGACCCTTATGGTCACACAGTGGCTGCTACAGTACCAAGCATCTCATCCTTAGACAATATTGCCCCAAGGCAAAAAGAGAGACCAGTCTTGTGCCTCCCTTTAAAGTACAGAAAATGTTCTCCAGGAGTCCCTCAGAAGACTGGCCTTCATGACTCAACTCTAGTTTGTGTGGACATGTGTCAATCGTTTTAGAACTCCTACACTGATCACTCCTCAGGGGATTTGTTTAACTGGTAAGGGTGTTTTACACTCAGCTCCAGTGACATGGCAACCTGGTGCATGGACACAATGGGTGCTTGTTCTCTATGAAGAGGAATGGGTGGGACAGGTTTGGGTTAATAGTATGTGGTGACCCGGCACTGCGGCCAATGCCTATAATCCCAGCCCTTCGAGAGGCCAAGGTGAGAAGATTGCCTGAGTCCAGGAGTTCAAGACCAGTTTGGGCAACATAGTGAGACCTTGTCTCTATCAAAAAAATCATAAAAATTAGTCAGGTGTGGCACACACCTATAACCCCAGCTACTTGAAATGCTGGGGTGGAAGAATCGCCTGAGCCCGGGACATCGAGGCTGCTGAAAGGTATGATTGTCATGATTATGCCACTGCACTTCAGTCTGGGTGACAGAGTGAGACTCCAATTAAAAAAAAAGTATGTAGCAACCTTTTCATGGTTTTTACAAAGTAAATTTCATAGACATGTTTTGGCCTCTAATTTGGCCACATCTTCCTAGAGCTTTGGATTAAAGTGGGCATGTGAGCTGTTGGTTTAGACCTAGGACAAATGGGCCTGACAGCTGCACAAACCTTGATGAGAAAAAGTTTGCAGCAGCTGAGCCCCGAAGGCCTAGAGTGAGGTGGGAACCTGGAACAGTGCCTGTGCTGAGATAGAACCGTGTAAAGGTCCTCAGCCATGGAGCAGAGACTCAGCTCTGTTCATTCTGTCTGTTCCCTAGGGCAGATGGGCACTTGCATGTATTTAGAAATCTGTTCAACAGCAAGGGTCTTCACAGACCCTGGAAACACTAGTGCTGACGACTCTCTAGTCAGCTGCGCTCCTTCCTTTAGTTAGTTAACTGGGACATCTTCTCCGAGCCTGGCCATGAATGGAGACTGACAATCATGACACTTAAGAAGCAAGAAAAGAAGGAGAAAAAAGGAAGAAGGAAGAGGAAGGCCTAAAGGGAAATCCGAATGAAGAGATCCAGGGACTCAGAGCAGCCAGGGAGCCAAGGAAAGGCAGATGCCTGGATGAATGTTTCCAGCAAGCGCTTCACAACCTTTCCTCTGCCCGATCCCCGTGCTGGGCACTTCTGGAAAGCCATGAGCTGACCCCCTGTTGAAATGTCTTGTATTCTAGCAGAGGACAGTCACAAGTGCACTTGTAAGTAGGATACAGAGTACTTGTGACACGTGACCGGAGAGAACTGGGAAGAGGTAGAGGCTGGAAGGACTGAGAGGGCACCCCTGCTGGGCTGAGAAAGTTGTCCGCAGGTGGGGCCAGGAGCTGCTTTGGCTCCCATGGGTCATTCTACTAATGCCCATGGTGGACTTAGGACAGGAAGGAGGACGTGAAGCTGAAGGTGGCCTTTCAGAACCTGGGTCAGGACCTGTCACGGAATACTTAAGTCATTCACAGATTGAATTGACAACTGACTACCAGTCCCTCCCCTGCAACACACATACGCTCTGGCTCCCCTGAGCTACCATCCCATATGTTATGCAGGGGGCCTAAGCAATGTCTATGATGACACGTGTGGGCTTTGTCATCCCAGGCCAGGAGGGCCCTTTGTGGGGGAAAGCTGAGATGGAGGGGGAGTGAGCACAAATTCTTTCTGCCCTTCTGCAAAATGCATTAGGAAGGAATCACACTTGAAATGTGACTTCTGTGACCCAACCTGAGCTGGTCCAGGTTAGCCCCCAGGACCAGCTGGGTAGGGAGATGGGCCCATCTCATTGGTTCACCTGGTCTCGCCTGGCCTTGATCTCCCTGTGTTTTTTTCTGAGTTGCTGGCCATGTAAAACTCTCAAATTCTTGAATCTTCACTTTGGATTTAATTAAAACCAGCAAGGTCATTCACTGACTCTTCCAGCGAATTCTGATGTCTGTTCAATTTTTATGGAATCCCATTAAAGTTCACTGCAGATATGTTAAAAACTTTAAGTGCTTTACGGAAAGTTTTAAACCACTTTATATGACTTTGGCCATGTGGAGCAAGGGCACTAGGGCATTCTCACATCCCCCCAAGCTGAAATCAGAGCAGAAATAGGGGCTCAGGTCCCTGCACTGTGGACTCCACAACATGGATGCCCAGGAAGTGAGGGTTCCTGTGCAAGACCCGGCTCCACCAGCCTCCAACGCCCCTGTCCTGAGCTCTGTGTGGATCCCAGAATGGCAGGTGCAGAGCACTGTGCACATCTGCACCATCCCTTGTGATGGCCACTGGCCTTATGTGACCTCTGAACACCTGAAATTTGTTTTGTCTGAACCAAGATGTGCTGTACGTGAGAAACACACACCTGAATTTGAAGACTTAATATAAAGGCAAGTTCAATACCTCATTAATGTTTTCTTAATGATTGCATGTTGTCATCAAAGTGATTGTACTTTGGATATATTGGTTAATTGAAATACATCATTAACATTAATTCCCCTTGATCCTTCTTCCCTGTTTTAATATGACCTCTGGAAAATGTGAAGTCCTACGTGGGCTGGCACGCATCACCTCCCTCTACCTCTCCTTGTCCCTGCAGTCCTAGGAAGTTTCCTTTGGGAGTGAGAGGTGGTGCTCAGCGTTCCTCTAGGGCATGTTTCCTGACTGCTCTGTCCTGCCCTGTGGGGAGCTAAGGGAAAAGCTGGAAGACACTCTTGGCCCCATCTGCACCATGATCAAGACCCCCCGCCCAGCTTCTTAAACTTTTTCCACCCCGAGGAAAGACAGATCTGTGTCCTGCCAGACAGTTCTACAAGTATCACTAGTCCCATAACAGATAAAGATATGAAGGTTTATGAGATGAAAGGCTCTAAGCTCCAGAGCGTGCAGGGACTGTGCATAGGTCTGTGGGATCCCAAGCCTACTCCCTCTTGAATCTAAAACATGTGATATTAAGATGGTCTCACATATGAGCCCAGTTTTGTTGTTGTCTGTTTGCATTCTCGACTATTTTAACCCGCAGGTAGAAGCCATACTTGGTCACTTGGTCACCCTGTCCTTCATAGGTGCCCTGCAGGTGACAGAGTCTGCAAGCTTCTTTCCTTCATCCTCTCTTCATTTGTCTTTCCCAAGGTGGCAGGGAGAGTTACCTCATCTGTTCAGCACAAACTCCTCAAAGGTTCCTGCCTCCCAGACCTTCCTAAGCTCTCTCTGGTCTCACCCTGCTTCCTAGAGTGGACTTGGGATAGCCAGTGTCCGGCCTGGGAGTAGTCAGTGTCTGGCCTGGTCAGCTGTGCTCCCATCCTTCGATCTCTATGACCGGCACACCTGAACCTATGAGAAATGCCGAGAGTTGATGCCCACAGCCCTCCAGGGACACCCAGCCCTGGTGCCGCCTGCCGGCCACTGGTGAGTGGCTTCCTTCAGAGGCTCCCTGCAGCCTTTTCTGATTTGGAGGCACAAGGCTGGCTCACCTCACAACACCTCTCATGGTCAGACAAGGATGCAGACCTGGGTCTGTCCTCCCAGCAGGTGAGGAATGAGAGCAACTCGCCAGAAGAGTGAAGACAGACAGCTCAGCGACTTAAGGAGAGAGCAGAAAGCGCTGGACATTTGGAATCTCTACTCCTGGGATCTGCATCCAGCTCCCGACCCTGTGAGCTTCCTGGGGTGTTGTTCAACTCCGGGTCATGTCTGGCTCTTGGCGAATCCAGCACCAGCTTGCTGCCACCTATGTCTTTGCATCCAACTTGGTCCCTTGGGGCTCCCTCTGCTTCCTTGTAGAGTAATGGGTGTGTTGCCTCCAGGCTCTCCCACTGTGGAAGCTGCTGCTTCTGCCTTGAACTCTCTCACGGGGGAGAAGCAGCTCCTTTTGGAGCCCTGAGGAGGAATTCTTGTTTGCTGATCCAGGAAACCACTTGTCCCCCAAGGAGCCCTGCCAGTTCTAGCAAGGTGGCTGTCAGGCAGACAGGTCCCCCGAGTGTCCTGAGGAGCTCAGCACCTCTCCTCATCTCTGCGAGGATCCTGGGTCTGTTTCTGCAGTTGGGCGCTGACCCAGAGGTGAGCTGACCAGGGAGGATCTCCGAGAGAACTGCCCCTCTCTCCCCAGCTCCAAAATCTCTTGGTTATGCACCATGGATGAAGGGAGAGGCACTGCTAAGCTCACGAGGGCTCTGGCCACTGGATGGGAGTGTTTAGAAATCTCTCCCTATGGCCTTGGAGAGTGAGAAAAGCAGGTGGGGAGGAGGCCCGTGGGCCTTGTTTCTTCTTCTGAAGGGTGCAGGAGAAGCCATTTCCTTCCAGGTTTGTGGTGGGCCAAGGCATGTCTGTAGATACAAAGCCAATCCACAGAGCAGCTAGGAGGTTGAGCTGCTGCCAGACATGGAACCTCAAGTCCTAATTGCTGAATCCTGTGTCCCTGTGTGAACCTGGTGGAGGGGGCCTTCTCCCCTGCAGTGTGAAGGTAGCAGGTATCCTCACATCATAGAGAAGTAGAGAGGAGAAGACAGGACCACACGAGCTGGGTGTGGCACAGAGGCCTTGGCTGTGCCAAGGAGTTGCAGCACTAGCTTTGGTCCATAGTGTCACACACCACCAAGAATAGCAGGACTTGCATGACCCAGAAGAGCAGTCTGCTAAGTGTGGCCGCTTCCTGTGTTCTAGAGCTGGGCTTCCCAAGCTTCTTAACTCCCAGGGACCTGCTGGCCATGGTGCCCTCTCTGTGACTTGGAGTTGGAAGGATGAGGCCCCCAGAAACCACGGTGACCACCTAGGGGCTCTGTCTGCCTTTACCTGACCGCCACCTTGAGAGTCCCGTAGGCCCATGTGTTGGCCCACCATAATCCCTCTGGAGGCTCTCCAGAGCACAAAGCAGGACTCCGGGGGTGGGTTCTTCACCTCTGCACTGTGGACATTTAGAACCAGAGAATTATTTCTTTTCAGGGCTGTCTGGAGTGTGCAGCAGCCTCTCCAGCCTCTACCCACTAGATGCCGGTAGCACCACCCAGTTGTGACAACCAAAATCTGTCCAGGGATTCCTACATGTCTTCTGCCCCAGGGGAGGAGCTCTGGTCTGGATGGTCTACACTGTGGTTCCCTTTCATGCCTGCACTGAGCAACAACTGTGCTCAGAGTCCTGCCTCTCCCTCCACAATATAGAACTTGGTTGGAACCCAGGTAACCAAACTGCACAGAATGCAGGGTCCCTGAGTCCCAGCAGCATGTGCTGGGACAGACTCATCTGGGCAGGGTCAGAGGTGTCGGGAAAGACTTTGGCCTCCTCTTCCAATCCTCCTTTTCTCCACACGGTTGAGTGCCTTAAATACCAACTGCAGGAGATGAACCTCATCGCTTCTGGATGGTGATCCAGGCTCACAATTACTCAGCATGACAGGGGTTTGCACTCATGCCAAGGCACAAAAGATCTGGGGCAGAGGCTTCTCCAGCCAGTGCTGGTCAGGGGTCAGGGCCCTTGGGAGCCAGGAGACAGGGAGAAGGCGGGAGATACAAGCTGGCTCTGTCCACACCACTCTGTCTCCAATCCTGGTCCCATCTGGATTCGTTTTAAATTCCATTCCGTCTAGGGGCCAAAGTAAAACATTTTGCTTCCCTAAAAATAACTAAAGCTTAGTAATACTGAAAAGAGCCATTTGCATGTTTACTGTGGAAACCACATGGAAATTGAAGTTCTATCAATTATAACACAGAGGCTCTCCTTAAAATGTAAACACCCACATGCAATTTACTCTGTTTGGAAGTGTGTACACAAAACTGATACCAAACAGTATTAAATGATCATTAGTGACAGACCGCCGAACCTCTCAGGCTGGTGCCTCTTCAGGCTGGAGGTGCTGCCTAACCCTCAAATGCCAGGCTCCCATCCGGGAGCTCACCGTCACTGCAGTCTCCAGCTCTGCACTCCTCGTTCACTCATCAGTGGCCAAGGGTTGGGGGGATGGGATGAAAGTGGGTAATCAGCTCAGTCAGATCTAAAGTAGACCTGGTTACATGTGTTAAGGAGGATGCTTCAGCTTGTCTCTGCAGAGAAGAGAGTGTCAGAGCATGGGCAGGTGATTATAGGCCTAAAGAAACACTAGGCTGTCCTACCCTCTCCTTCCTTCTGGGTCTCCAAACCCAGACCTCAGCATTTTGAACCTCCAGGTTAGGTTACTCCTGGTCTCCACACCCCCTCCTCCCATGCTCTGATCATACCTTGAAGCTTGTTTTTGTCACATACATCAAATTTACAGGTTTGACTGTTTTAGTTTTCCCCAGCAATAACCGCAGCATGAGATCAGATACAAAGTAGGCATCCATATATCCATCCATCCACTCATGCATCCACTCATCCATCCATCCATCCATCCATCCATCCATCCATCCATCCATCCATCCATCTGTGATCCACCCATCCATTCATCAACCCACCAATCCTCCCTCTTCAATCCATCCATTCACCTATCCATCCTCCCATTTACAACCACCCATTCACCCATCCATTCTCCCATGATCCACCCATCCATTCATCCATCTATCCATTGAACCGTCTATCCATCAATCCATCATCCATCCATCCTCCCATCCATCCATCCATCCATCATCCATCCTCCCATTCATCCATTTATCACCCATTTATCTATTCACTATTATCTATCTACCCATCTCACCACCCATCCATCCATTCACATACTTATCCATCCACCCATCCATTCATTTATTTATCCATTAATCATCCATCTAACCTCCGATTCATCTATCCACTGTCTTTCTATCTATCAACCCATTCATCCAAGAACTACCTATCCATCCAACCATCTGTGCATCCACCCATTCACCCATCCATCCATCTCTTCATCCACCCACCCATCCATCTTTGTCTACCTATCCATCCCTCCCTCCCTTTCTCTATCCATCCACTCATCCACCCATCTATCCTTTCATCCATCCGCCCAACAAATGATATTGAACATTATCTCTATTCCTTTATTTATGAAAGTTGAAATTGAGTGGGTGTGATGGACAAGGGACAAGTGAAAGATAAACATATTTGTGGCAAGTGCTGTGACACAGAAGGCAAGAGATAGTGGACTTGGGTTACACCCAAGGATTGGGTCCTGGACATTCCCTCCAGGTAGTCAGTGAAAGTCTGCCTGCAGGTGGACTTCAGATTGGGTTGGACGAAGAATACTTTCAGACCTGGTGAGAAATGAGATTGATTTAGCATTGATGAGGTACCTGGTACCATCCAGGGGCATCATGTCTTTTATCTCATTCAGTGTCCTCGCAGACCTTGGGGCTGTCTCCACTCTCCACAGGAGGATCCTGAGACTGAGGAGGTCACAGGAATCCAGCTGGCCATTGGAGGAAGCAAGATCCCAAAGCAGGGCCACCTAACTCCAGGGGCCATGCTTGGTGCAAATCCCAGGGCTAGTCTGGGATTCTTCACCAAATGCCAGGTCCTATGATGTCCTGGGATGTAGGGGGGTGACTCCCATCATGTCATACTCTGGCATTCAAAGGCAAGGAGTGTGGAAGGTTTTCCTGGGGGAGTATGTGGTCTCAGAATTACTGTTTTCCATGTGGGTGCCATGCTCCCATCTCTAGATTTTCTATGAAGATTCAAGTGGAAAATAGTGGAAAATCTGGGAATTGAGCCAAGGACAGCATCCAGGGTGACTTCTTAAGAAAGTTTATGTGTGTGTGTGTGTGTGTTGTTTGTGTGTTTGCAGACTTCTGGGGGTGAAAACCCCTATTCTGCTGCATATCCATGGGCCCCCACCAGTTTTCCAGACCCTGTTTGGCAGGGCCCTCCACAGCAAAGAGGAAGACCACACGCCTACCCCCCATAGGCTCAGGGGGGCAGAGCACTCATTTTTTGCTTTTTAATTGGGTAAGCCATCCTCACTTCCCCTGCCTCCCTCTGCACCCTACACTGCTTTCCCTGACCCACCTGACTAGGAAGTCATCGTTCTTTCTTTGAGCATTATTTTGATAAAAAACCCAAAAACAATATATAAAAAGGCCATTCCAGGCAAGCAATTCCCTTGTTTATTGATTTGCCCTGTCAGGTTCTTTTATGCAGACATACGTTTTATGGTAAAACTTCAGTCTCTGCTTTTATGACAATAAATAACACATTGTGCTTTCCAAGTGTTCCCATGTCCATGGGAGACCCAGGCTGGCTCCTGGCTGCATGGCTCCTGGCAGCCCACATTTCTCCAAGACACATACTTCCAGAGTTATGATCAATTTTCTCTTTCTGAAGGATGACATCAAGACGGCCGGCTAGAAACCGCTCTCTCTAATTGCCAATTAAATTCCACAGTTTGTTGTCTCATATTAGGTCTTCTCCAGGTTTAAGGTTCTCTGTCAGCAGGGGGAGAAGACCATGCCTTGACCAGAGCATCTTGACTATTTCTACCTCAAAATCCCTGACTCCTTCCTTCCCTGCATCCCCTGAAAAATGGGAAGCCTCAGTTGTTGAGAGAGTGAGTGTTATATCCCCGATGCTTTTAGAAAGATAAAGGATGAGTAAAAAGATGAAAGAGTTGTGAGTGGCATGACCTGGCTTTCCTTCCCATGGAGGCATCTGTGTTCTGGGCTAGGGCTCCTTTCCTCCCGAGCCTCACGGGCCCCGGCCCAGAGAGAGTCCGCATTTCCTTCTGCTTCTGTAGCGTTGGTTTCTCAGATTGCCAGGGTGTGGACAACTGATGTTTGAATTCATTGTGAAGACAGAAAGAGGGGCTTGTGATGCTGGGAGAGGGAGTTGGTGAGAGCCAAGCCTGCCCAAGGTTACATCTTTATGCAAGAGGCAGAGGAATTTCCTTCCTGGAGAAGGGTTTAAGTGTCATGATTCTTAGGCTCTTGTGTCCTCGAAATCCACGAGGCCAAGCACACTCCCAGCTGAGGCTTTCCTGGGGGCTTGTGCCAGGGAGCCAGTTCAGGAGGAGGGGCTCTCAGGGGTGCAGGGGCCTTTTATTAGGCAAAGAAAGGGGTGTAAGGTCAGAGGAAAGGAAGTTTGCATGATTAGGGAAGGGCTCTGACCATGCAAACATAGTGGAGACAAATACAAGTGGAATCCCCCCAAACCAGAATTATCTTATGGAGGGTGGCCCTTGTGGTACAGGTTTCCCCCTCTACGTAAGTGTTCTAGAAACTCATTGGCATCAGTGTACCAGCTAGCATTGTTGTGAGAGGCTGCATTTGTCTTCAGTGAATTATTTTTGGAGATTCTTTCAACACATTTGTCCATTTCATGATGGGTGTTTTATAATGAGTGCACCTGCCCACACTGCGCTGTGATCTGCAGTTTTTGACCAAAAACGACATGACCTCCATGCCCCACCCTTCCTATTCACTGCATCTTACCCCCAATAACTTTTTTTTTGTTGTTTCTCCAGATGAAAAAAGTCCTCAAAGGGAAATGTTTGGCCAATGTAGAAGAGGTGAAACAAAAGACAACAGAAGCACTGAAAGGCATTCAAATGGATGAGTTCAAAACCTGTTTTGAGCAGTGGAAAAAGCATCTCGATAGGTATGTATTGCATCGACTGGAGAGTACCTGAAGGTGACTGAAGTTTAAGCATGTAAGAATAAACACACACTTTTTATAATACATTCTGATTTTGGGGGGTTCATCATTGTACATTTTCTTATGCCTCATGAACAAAAAGCAGCAAATAAGCCTGAACTGTGATGGAGAGTCTGATGTTGTAATGAAGCAGGGGTTACAATCGGACATGCTTGGGTCCTTCCATGCATGTGGGAGGGGGCAGGCAGGGACTATCCTTCCAAGCATGATTTATCGTGAAACACTGCTTACCTAATAGGTTTTTGAAGATGGGGGGGTCCCTGGGTTGGCTCCACTAGAGTGTTGCTGGAGGTAATGGTGGTTGAAGTATGTGAGGGAGGCTCACTCCTAACCTTGCTCTGTCTCTTAGGAGGTTGGGGCCAGGCTCAGAGTGGAGGCGAAAAGGAGGAATGTGAAACCCAGAGCCCACCGCCTACTCTCCTGGGTCATCTTCCTTCCTCTGAAGCTCACTCACATTTACCATGAGGGACTATGAAACCAAAAACCATCTCCATGATGGCCGGATGCCAGTGCCAGTGAGGCAACTGAAGCTAATTAATGACTTCCTGGAAAGGAGCCTGTATTCCCACAGAGCAGGATCTGGACTCCAGCCCCTCCCAGGGCAGGGGGAGAAGTGGTAGGTCTTCTTGGTGGGTGGGTGGGTGGGCACAGTAATTGGGGGAACCACTGCACCACGGGTGGAGCAGGCCCTGGAGTACCCTCTCGGCTGCTGCATGGGGACATCAGAACAGGACCCGCTCTTTGACAGTGATTGTAAACTTAGTGGCTCCCTGGATGAGCCCACCGCTTCCTGTGATAGTAAAATGCACAATTCATCATAGATTATTTGAAGGCAAATCACTTTAAGTGTAAGGAATAAAAAGACAAATTGGCAATTGAATTTTGTGTGCAAGCATAAGTGGGTGATTTGCATTGGTGAGTGCACTAGGAAGACTTAATCACAGGAGGAAGGAAGAGTCCATGAAATAGGGTCAGCCAGAGATGTCCTCACTTTCAGAGCTTGGGAAGGTGACCGTGGCCCGGGACACAGACTCCTTTGCAAAGCTCTTTGCAGCTCAGCTTGCCAGAGAGCAAGTGACCAGGTTCCATAAGGACGGATTAGCTCGTGAGGACCTGGGCGGCATTGTCAACAATGTAACTGATTTTTATACTACACTTTTTAATGGAACACATATTGATGTTGTCCAGAATAAGTCTTTCTTGGATGGCGTCCAGCTCCCCAGAGTGCCTGCGATGGAGTTGGTGGCTCTATTAGCTCCGTCTTTGCTGGGTGAGTCCAAGAAGCAATTGCCTCTTTAAATTACCAAAGCTCTCCTGGGACTGCAAGCCACAGGTCAGAGTGCTGCTGAAACATGTTCTCGTAGAGCAAGCCCCACGTGGCCACCGAGGAAGCCTCTTCCAGGATACACCCCAGCCCAGCAAACAGGTCATGGAAATCCCTTGGATGGAATCCCACTGACTTTAGTCATAATGAGATGTAGCCCTAGAACTGAAAATGTCCTGCAGCCGCTCAAGACTCAGCACGGCATGAACCTCCTCCCCTCTTTCTTCCCTGCCTTCTGTTTATTTATGTATTTATTTACTTATTTATTTTAGGTTTGGGGAGTACAGGTGCATGTCTGTCACATGGGCATATTGCATACTAGTAGGATGGGGCTTCTGCAGTCCTCATTCCCTGAATAGTGAATGTTGCCCCTGAGAGCTGATTTTTCAACCCTTACTCCTGTACCATTCTCCCCACTTGGGGGAGCATCCATCATTTCTGTCTTGATGTCCATGTGTATCCATTGTTCAGCTCCCACTTATAAGTGAAAACATGTGGTATTCGGTTTTCTGTTTCTGAATTAGTTCACTTAGGAAATGGCCTTCAGCTCCATCCACATTGCTGCAAGGGGCATGATTTTGTTCTTTTTTATGGCGTGTAGTATTCCATGTTGTATAAGTACCATGTTTTCTTTATCCAGTCAACCATTGATGGGCACCTAGGTCGGTTCTGTGACTTCATTATTGTGAAGAGTGGTGAAACGAACATACAAAGGCACGTGCCTTTTTTTTTTTTTTTTGAGTTGGAGTTTCAATCTGTCACCCGGACTGGAGTGCAGTGGCCGCTCCCGGCCACCGCAGCCTCGACCTGCTGGGCTCCGGCGATCCTTCCGCCTCAGCCTTCCGAGTAGCCGGAATTACAGGCATGCGCTACCATGCCCGGCTGATTTTTTGATTTACTGTAGAGATGAGGTCTCGCTGCCCAGGCGGGTCTCGAACCCACGGGCTCAGGAAATCCACTCACCTCAGCCTCCCAAAGGCGCGGGATTACAGGCTGAGCCACCGAGCCTGGCTTACACGTGCCTTTTTAATATATGATTTTCTTTTCTTTTTGGTAGACAAATAGTCGTAAGACTGCTGGATTGAGGGGTAGCTTCATTTTTAGTTCTCTGAGAAATCCCCACAGTGTTTTCCACAGAGAATGAACTAGATTACATTCCTACCAAGAGCATATGAGGATTCCCTTTTATCCACATCCACAGCAACACCTGCTTTTCTTTGATGTTTTAACGATTCTGAGTGGTGGAAGATGATATTTCATGGTGGTTTTAATTGGCGTTTTGCTGATGACTAGTGATTTAAGCATGCTTTAATGTGTTTGTTGGCCACTTGCATGTATTCTTTTGAGAAGTGTCTGTTTATGTCCTTTGCCCAGTTTTTGATGGGGCTGTCTGTTTTGTCATGTTTCATTCTTTCTTACATATTTAAAGAACGGTAATTGCAGGCCATCTACTCTGGCTGATGCTGGAGTTTTAGTTGTGCCCCCTGACCTCATGCAGCTTGTGAGGGGCAGGAGAGAGGCTCAGTTATTTATGAACAACCTCATGATAGGCTTCATCATAGGCAGGCTTGACTGACGGGCTATATGGCTGACTCCTGAGTCTGGGCCTTTTTACGTTGAGAAAGATATCCTCAACCCTCACCTTCTAGCCCCCGTGCTAGCTACACTTAAGTCCCTGTAAAAACAGTGTCCCCAAAATGTACTGTATTCACTAGTGCTGTGAGACTAGAAGAGAGCTCCCGTCTTAAAAATGCTCTTTGGTTAGATATATTTGGCAGAGTAACCATGGTGGCCAGGTGTGTTTACTGCAGAACTTCTTGGGGCTTTTTTCAAGCCTGTAAGTTCAATATAAACTTTGCAGGAAGGACAGAGAGTGTTATGTTCCCCAACAGACTTCATTCACCAAGAAGCCCCTCTCATGCCGTCTGAGAACACACCCTGTCGCTGACGTCTGTTGAGCAGATGAATGAGGGTAGATGCCCCCTTTTGGCAGTCCTGCCTGGTGACCCCCCAGCTCTGGAAGATCACATACTATTTGCCCATCATATTTTTAAGATGGGAGCAACACCCTCCTCTCCTGCACGTCTTTTATGATCTCGGTTGTCTGACCATCTTAGGTTTCCACGCAGCTCTTCACACCTGGTTCTGTTCCATGTCAATCTGCTGGGTGCAGTCTGTTCTTGCTACTGGGACTGCTGGCTTGCTGTCCCTCCTGCACTTGTGTTATTCATGTGTGTGATTAGCATTCCCCAGCGTCCACACCCAGACAAGGGGCAGGGAGCAGAGCAGGGTTGTGTGGAGGCTTCCATAACTGTGTAGACCTCTGAGCCCTCCTGAGCCCCTTCATTTATCTGGTGGTGATACCATGCTGGCTCTAGCCCTGCCTCCATCTGCCAGCTCACAGTGTCTGGGAGAATGTTCTGGACTCCCAGACAGTTACAACTTCAGGACTGCCCGGGGATCCTGGTGTCCCCACCCAGTAGATACCAATGCATCTCCTGCCCAAGGTCTCCACTTGCCTTCTTCACCTCATCGGAGAGGCTGTCCTGGAGGTCTCCACAGCTTTCCCGTGAAGTCCAGTCTCTGCACGAGGGTTGTATATACTGAGTTCCCCCATACTGGGCAAGCACCATGCTGGGAGTCAGGATGTAAGGATGAGGGAATCCCTCCAGGCTCTTTCCTCCTGGAGATGTCAGTCTCACCAGCAAGAAGGTTATTGATCACAACTTCATGAAGTGAAATGTACCAGAGTTAGAAAAGTGGCTGATATTTTGCCAACCAGGCCCTGGGTGCTTTGTATGTTGCTGTAAACTCCTGCCTGCTCAGCCCTAAGCCCATTCTCCCTTTCTTTTTAAGAATAACATTCTTAGCCAGGCTTGGTGGCTCAGCCTGTAATCCCGTGCCTTTGGGAGGCTGAGGTGAGTGGATTGCCTGAGCCCGCAGGTTCGAGACCCGCCTGGGCAGCAAGACCTCATCTCTACAATAAATTAAAAAATCAGCCGGGCGTGGTAGCACATGCCTGTAATTCTGGCTACTCGGAAGGCTGAGGCGGAAGGATCGCCGGAGCCCAGCAGGTCGAGGCTGCGGTGACCGGGAGCAGCCACTGCACTCCAGTCTGGGTGACAGAGTGAGACTCCAACTCAAAAAAAAAAAAAAAAAGAATAACATTCTTATTTGAACACAGCAAATTGCCTCCTGTGATAAGAGATCGTCCTCTCCAGACTCTCATGAATTGAAATATACTAGTGGCTAAGTCCTGCATGACAGCCAGGAAAATGGGTCTTCTTCCTTTCCTCCTTCTTCTAGCCTGAGAAGGGGATACAATGGCTGGTGCTCCAGCAGCCATCTTGGACTGTAAGGCAGGTCGTGTTAAGGTAGCCAATCAGAAGACAGAAACCTGAGTCTCTGATGGCCCCAGGAAGCACCATTCTAGTGTCATCCAGTGGATTTAATTTATCTGAAAAAGAAACATCTCCCCCTGTTGTATGTAGCCAGCATAACCTTCAATGTATTCAGTCATGCTGCTGGCCTGGGATGGGAGGTAGGTAAGATGCTTCATGGGACCTGAGAACATTGTGTATTTTCCACTGTGTTTTGGCAGGGCATGCCATTCTTGCCAAAGCACATCACTGAGGCAGAGATGGGACCAGGTGACTCTGAGATTCCTTGACAAGAGTGTCTTCCTTCCTTCCTTTCTTCCTTCCTCTCTCTCTCTTTCTTTTTCCAGATGAGCACATGTGACATTTCAGTGCTCCAGATACACGTGGCTACAGTGTGGCACATGCATTCCCTGCTAGAGGGGCAGCTCTGAGCCAGTTCAATGCTGATGGACACAAGGAAAGGTGGGGAGGAGGCTGGGTAAGGGGACATTGTGTCTGGAGCAGAGGATATGGGACAGACATGTGTGGAGCCTGGCATTCCGAAGGCCTGCCTCACAGCATCCCGGTGTTCCTCTGTTTCATACTTGGATAACAGGTATGCTGGACAGAGCTTGTCTGTGAAGAAAGCAGAAGCTATGGTGCAGTTAGCAGTCGACTGCGGTGGCTTAGAGCTTGGGCTCTTCAACATGGAGGATTTGAGCACATGTGTCTGAGAAAATTCCAGATATGGTAGAAGCTGCCATGTGATATGGAAGCATCTTAAGCGCTGGGTCCCTGTGGGTCTGGGGTGAGGGTCTCTCATTGAAGTTAAATGCAGAGACAAGCCGGGCACAGTGGCTCACGCCTGAAATCTCAGCACTTTGGGAGGCGGAAGCAAGAGGATTTCCTGAGCCCATGGGCTCGAGACCAGCCTGAACAACTTGGCGAGACCTTCTCTCTACAATAAATCAAAAAATTAGCTGGGAGTCATGGCTACTTAAAAGGTTGAGGTGGAAGAATCGGCTGAGCCCAGCAGGTTGAGGCTGCAGTGGCCGTGAGTATGCCACTGCCCTCTAACCTGGGTGACAGAATGAGACTCCTACTAAAAAAAAATCGAAATAAATAAATAAACAATAAATAAATAAATGCAGAGACTGGCCTCCACCCAGCAGGATGGTTCCTCTACCTGGCTTCTGTGCTTCTGCTCAGGTAGTCACTGTGCTCTAGTCTAGGCCCATGTCTCAGCCCTCTTCAAAGCCCCACTGTGATGCCATATGCTCAGAGGGACCCCCAAACTGCTCCTCTGCTCACCTTTACCTCTCGAAGCATTTCCACACAGGTGTTCGCTAAGGAGACCCAGCTGGAGACCCTGGTTCAGCAGGTCAAGGCCACAGCACCTGCAGGGATGGCTGATCCCCAAGGTGCACCTGAGAACCTTTGCTGTCTCCTTCCCACATAGAATAGTTTGTGCATGTGTTATAGAAAAGGCTTCCTTACCAACTGTTGCACAGTGCAGTGGTTCTCATCAGAGGTTATTTTGACCCCTGAGGGACATCTGGGAATATATGAAGACATTTTTGGTTGTCACACTTGGGAGTGGCTGCTGACATCTGGGGAGTGGAGGCTGGGTTGTGCCAATATCCTGCAATGCACAGGACAGCCCCCACCACAAGGAACTGTCCAGCTGTAAATGTCAATAGAAAAGTCTGATGCAATGGCCCATGGGAGCATCACACACTGCCCTAGGCTGTGAACCCAGTGAGGGCAGGTCCATCTCCTGTCTCAGTCTCTGGCATAGTAGTTGGCATGTGGCCATTGTTCATACCTCTGTGTTACATGAGCAGACAGATGCATTGGTGGGTAGATGAATGCTTGGATGGGTAGATAGATGGGTGGTTTAATGGGTAGATGGATGGACAGGTAGATGAATGGTTGGGTGGATGGATAGATAGATGCATGGATGGATGGGCAGATGGATGAATGGATGGATGGGGTGGATGAATGGATAGATAGAGGTATGGCTTAACGGGTAGATTGGTTGGTGGGTGGATGAATGGTTGGATGGATGGATAGATGGATGCATGGATGGATGGGCAGATGGATGAAAGGATGGTTGGGTGGATAGAGGGATGGTTTAATGGGTAGATGGGTGGGCAGGTGGATGCATGGTTGAATGGGTGGATAGATGGATGAATGGATGGATGGGTAGATGGATGAATGGATGGATGGGTGGGTGGATGAATGGATGGATGGGTGGCTACAGGGTTGGTTTAATGGTTAGATGGTTGGGCAGGTGGATGAATGGTTGGATGGGTGGATAGATGGATGCATGGATGGATGGGTGGATGGATAGGTAGATGAATAGATGGATGGATGAGTGGGTAGATGAATGAATGCATATGGTGGATGGATGGTGGATGGATGGCAGATAGATGGGTAGATGGATGGATAATGGGTGGATGGATAGAGGTGCAGAGGTCATGCTTGACTGGACATTGTGTTGTGTGACTCTGGGTCCAGGTTGTCATTGAGGAACACTGGGACCCTAACCAAAACAATGAGTAGCCTCAGTGTGCTTGGCTAGCTGCTCTTCTACTCAGCCCCCTTAACACAGAGCTCTGTCCTAGACTGGCTTCTTCTCTCAATCCTCCTCCCTAAGAGAGCCGGCTTCTGAGGCAGACAGGATACTGAGTTGACCCAGACCTGCCTGCCTCCTTTTGGACACACATTCCTTTGAAATCTCCTTGCATGTGGTGTGAGTAGAATCTGTTACTGAGAGGAGACATCACTCTGAGATAAGGGAACATCCTATGTCCCAAGGGAGATGATCCTGGCTGGACTTGGCCTAAGCACTCAGAGGATGTGCTTCTGCTGGACAGCAGAGTGGGGGTGCCTCTTAAGGGGTGGGGCAGGAGCAAGATAAAAAATATTCATTAGTGGGTCAGACCTGGACAAAGAGTGGGTACAAGAACTAGGGCAGGGGCAGGAGCTGGGAGGAGCCCCTGAGAGTTGACCTCTGTCTGCTGTAGCTTAGGGAGGTCTGGGGAGTCTCGGGAGCTGGAGAAGGGGAGCTGTGGATTTGAGCAGTGGTTTTTCACCCTCTGGTGTCGCCATGCTGACTGGTGAAGGATTCTCGGGTTCGGCGTCCACGTTCATTGTCAATTGTCACCTGCCAAGATCACCTCTGTATTAACCAGGCTGCCTACTGCTTCCTCTGTGACACCTCCAGAATCCAGGGCTCAGCAAGGGGACCCACAAACCAGAGGATGGGCTCCTTCATGCAGTGTCACATATGAGTGGGCAGAGAGAATATTCAGGGCAGATGGCGGCACATGCAAGGTCGGGCAGGGAGGCTGATGCCTGCACCCAGGACTGCCTCCCTGTCCCACAGATCCCTGGCTTTTCTTCTCCCAGGCACCTGAGGCCTCTGAGGCAACATTCTGGGTTCTTGCTGCACTCCCTGCCTCCTCACTTTTCCACTTCACAGGCCTTTCAGGAGTAAGCTTTTTGATCGGATCACTGTAAGAGCTTCACAGAAGTGAAGTGGAGCCCTGCGGGGGCCTGGACCCTGACACTGATGTCGACCTGGTGGAGGATTCTTGTTTGGTGCCATCTCTGTGATCTTGGGCCAGGAAAGACTGACCGATGAATCCCTGTCAGTCTTGGGGTGACCCAGCAGTGAAACCCCACAGGGAGGAAAAATGTAGTGCCCTGGGGCCTTGTCCTCAAGACAAGGGAATCTAATACTCGATCTCCTGATAATCATCTACTTTGTTTCCAGATGCAAAACAAAAGTGCAGTTTTTGCTTTGGGGTTGGCGCAGACCTGAGGAGCAAGAATTACCAAGCAGGGCTCTCTTAACTGCCTTCTTGTTATAGTTTTACAAGCAAGTTCAAGACCATTAGCATCGCCCCTAGCTCTCTGTCTCTTAAGCCCCCATGGGCATGTCAGTCTTTTGGGGGCATTTCTGACCCCAACTAATGCTTGAGACAGTCTCCCCTCCTACTGCATTACTTGTACCTAGTTTAAAATCTAGAAGGTAAAAGGGACTCCGTGAAAACAGGTATAGTGAATAAATGCAACTGATGGATGCAGTGAATTTATGCAACTCATGCACAAATGATATGGTGCTAGACACCTCCCAGCTCTCACTGGGGCCATCCATGAAAACCCCAGTGTTGTGATTGCTTTATAAGGTGGGTGCTCACCTTCACCCCTGACCTGCCCTGGTGACCTCGGTTGTGATCCACACTCGGTTTACACACCCCCCCCATCCACTTCTAAAAGGACTTGAGCGAAGGATGACAGAAAGGCCAATGCAAGGAAAAATACAACGGCACAGAAGCTGTGGGAAGGAGACAGAAGGGGTGGACGCAGGCGGCACCTGAACTGAACAGATGACAGTGTTTAGAGAACAAATGTGCCCTAAGTTTCCTGGCAGCTTCGGTACACATCGTTTTTGTTTTCAGACATGAGAAAGCGTTTGTGGAGACTAAGTATTCCTGGGAACGAAACTCAAACAAGAAGGGCTGTTTCTGTTTGCATAGGCTTAGTGCGGTACCGGAGAGCCAGCTGGGCGTCCCCGACAGGTGGGCGTTTGGCTGCAGAACGGCTTCAGAAATAACCGTTTCAGCACCATGACCCCGGACAGCGCAACGCATCCGCTTGATGGGTCTCCACCAACCATATGCTGTATCAGCCACAGCATGAACATACTGGTGCCTAGAACAGTGCCTGGCACTTGCGAGGTGCCTGGGAAATATTTCTGGAATGAATACAATGAGTGAATCCGTCACAGTAGAGGGCCGGTCATGTGGCATGGAGAACTTACCATGAATATGAGGTCAACGAATGTGAGTCAAAACCAGCAGCCGGGTTCTGTAGAATGAATATTTTGGACACTGTGATGAGAATTGGTATTAGTTTTTTCAGGCCTTCAGAACTAAGAACCATAGACTGTGGTCTTGAACAACAGAAATTCATTTCCTCCGTTTTAAAGGCTGGAAGTCAAAGATAGAGTTGTTGTCAGGGTTGGTTCCCTCTGAGGTCTCATTGGCTTGCAGATGGCCATCTTCCCTCTTCGTCTTCACATGGTCATCCCTCTGTGTGTATGTATGAGAAGGACCCCAAAACCTGTAATTTATTTATAAAAATTGGGTATTTATTCTTACATGTTTAAACTTCGGTCACCTTCAAAGTACTCTTCGTTTGATGCAATACACCTGTCGAGATGGTTTTTCCTCTGCTCAAAACAATTATTGAACTCATCCATTTTGATGCTTTTGAATGCTTCTGCTGTTTTTTTGTTTCATCTCTTCCACATTGGCAAAACTTTTCCCTTTGAGGAGGTTTTCATTCAGGTTAAAACAAAAGTTGCTAGGGCAGAGATCAGGTGAATAGGGAGGGTAGGGCATGGGGTCATGTCATTTTTTGAACACTCAGAACAATGTGGACAGGTACACTTGTAAATCACTCATCATGAAATGGACAAATGTGTTGAAAGAATCTCCAAAAAAGTTCACTGAAGCTGAATGCAAACTCTCACAACGATGCTAGCTGGTACACTAAAGTTGATGGGTTTCTAGAACACTAACCCTAGTGGGAGAAGCCTGTACTACAAGGCTGGCTTTCCAAAAGATAATTCCGAGTTTTTTGGGTCCCCCTCATGTGTCCTAATAACCTCTTCTTCTAAGGACACCAGATCTATTGACTTGAGGCCCACACCAATGACCTCATTTTGCATTAATGATCCCTTTAAAGACCTTATCTGCAAGCATGGCTGAATTCTCAGGGACTGAGGAATGTGGCCTCAACATATCAATTTTGGAGGACACAATTCAGTCCAGAACTGTCCCTATATAAATCATCCTATTGGGTCCGGCCACCAACAGTAGTGACTGAACTAGAGCATGTGTCTGTGTGTGGATAGTCACCATGCTTGGTCATACAGAACCATGTCAGAATGAGGCTCTCCCCACACTTGCAGTGCTCAGTGATCCCAGATGTTCAATCAGTGTGTGTCAGACAGACTAGGCCACTTGCCCAGGAAGGGACCTTTTCCTCCTGCTCCTGCTCTGCCTCACTGCTCCCTGGTCTTCAGAACAGACACTCTCCAAGTCAGCCCAGTTTCTGACCAACACAACCAGCTGGCTCCTAGGTGCCTAGGTGCCTGGCAGGTCCCACATGCCTGCCACCTGTGTGGGAGGCTACAGCCTGGCTTGGCAACAGTTAGGATGGATGGGGTTCTTTTCAGAAGGTGCAAAAACTGCGTCACCACCTCACATTGGGGCAGGCTTTGCAGTGACATCTGAGTGCAGAGATACGGAGCCCCACATGTCCTGCTGGGGTGAGGATAATACTAGGATTAGGCCTCACAGAGGCAGGTGCTGTTGGCCTCCTCCGTACATATGTGCACGTATACATTTTCTTTCCCAATTCCAGGTTTGTTTCACTGACCTGGGGCCTGCTAAGCAGAGAGGAATATGTACATATAAATGCGCTGGCTCAGTGCAGTCTCTTATTGTCAGAGACTAAATCAACTCTGATTGGCCTCTTTCCCAGTTGGGTTTAAACAAACAACCTCTCAGTTCAAGCTCCGCATTTTCAGCAGACAGCTCCCCACTGAAACCCATGGATGCTGGCTTACCTGGGCATCTTGCTGTCTGCCCTGTGCTGCCAGAGGCTCAGATCCCCATGATGATATCATCCCAGCCAGGACTTGGCTGTGGGCTCAGGAGCTCCCAGGGTATGAGGTGCTCCCTGCAGAGGTAGGGTGGTAGTTGGCAGCCTGGGCAGAGGGCTGGGTTTATGCTGGGAGGTCATGGAGGTCAAAGGAAGAGTTTGAAAATTTTTCCTGAAACTTCACACTCACTATCACAGGGTCCTGAGTGGGAAGGGACTGGCAGATGTCCCCCTGGCCTGCAACTCCTGACTCCTGGGGCTCGAAACCCTGGGTATCACCTTCCTTAAGAGAGAGGAAAGGGTGCACATCATGTGAAACTTGCATTCAGGCCAAGCTGGGAGTCTGTTCCTGTCTCTGACAGGAGAGAGGATTGTGAGCCCTGCAGATGTGGCGAGGGTTGGGGTTTAAGCCCTGCAGGGATGCCGAGGCTGAGGTAAGGGACCAAACGCACTGAAGACACTGGGTTCCGGGACACCAGTAGCCTGTGCATCATGCTGCCAGAGGGATGAGTGGCTCAAATGGCAGCAGTGTGCGGTCACTCCTTAACAAATTTAAAATAATAGAAATTACACAAAGTGTTCTCAGGTTGCAATGAAATTAAACTACAAATCAATATCAGAATGAGAGTCTCCAAATATTTGGAGACTAAACAGCATTCTTTTATATAACACTTGGGTCAAAGAATAATTCTCAATAGAAATTTAAAACAATATTTTAAACTAAATGATACAATTTATCATTTAAACTTCTGGTGAATTCTACCAACATTTAAGGTTGAGATGATACCAATTCCCCACAATCTCTTCCAGCAGCAGAGAGATATTTCCTAACTCATTTTATATGATCAGTATTACCTTAGTGACCAAATCAGATAAAGACATATCAACAAGGTGGACTGAATGAAGCATATTTGTATACTTAACCCTTAATTGTACCCCTCAATATCATAATAAAAAATATTGATAAAAAAGACATTATAAGAAATAAAATCTGCAGACCAATAGCCCTCATGAATACAGATGCAACAATCCTCAAAAAATTGCATACTGAATGAAACAATGTATAAAAATAATTATACAATATGACCAAGTGGGATTTATGCCAGGTATGCAAGGCTGGTTCGTCACTTGAAAATCAGTTACTACAGCCTATCACATCAGCAGGATAATGAAGAAAAATTAAATGAACATATAGATAGATGCAGAAAAAGCACTTGGCATAATCCAATGCCAATTTATAATAAATATTCTCAGCAAACTAGGAATAGAGGGACATCATCCTCAACCTGGTACAGAACACTTACAAAAATTGTACAGCTGGTATTATACTTATTGGTGAGAAACTGGATGCCTTCCTGCTAAAAAAGGGGGGTGGGGGCAAGGAAAGAATGTTCTGTCTTAACACTCCTTGCCAACATAATACTGGAAATTCTAACGAATGCAATAAGGCAAGAAAAGAAAATCATACAGACTGAGAAAGAAGAAACAAAACTATCTTTGTAGGCAACCTGGATGTCTATGTAAAAAATTTCAAAGAATGTGCAAAAATCTCCTGGAAGTAGTAAAGTAGTATACTAAGATTGCATGATACAATTTTAATATCAGAAGTCAATTGCTTTCTTGCATACCAACAATGAGAAGTTGGAATTTAAAATTTTAAAATGGCTATTTATAAAAGCACCAAAAATAATAAAACATGCATAGGATGACATGTGGGATACTACAAAACAGTGTTAAAAGAAGATTAAAATAAAGGGAGAGATACTCCATCTTCCTGGGCTGGAAGACTTGATATTGTATGGGTGTCAATTTAATCCATGGAATCCATGCAGTCTCAATTAAAAGATTGGCAAGCTATTTTCTAGAAATCAACAAACTGATGATAAACTTTACGTGGACAAGCAAGAGACCCAGAATAATCAACACAGTGTTGAAGGAGAGCAAAGTCAGAAGACTGACATTACCTGACATCAAGATTTACTGGAAAGCTGGAGTAATGAAGACAGTGTGGGACTGGAACAAGAATAGACAGAGCAGTGGAACAGAATGGGGAGGCTAGAAATCGACACACGCAAATATGATCAGATCATCTTTGACAAAGAAGCAAAAGCAAAACAATGGAGAGAGGAGTGTCTTTTCAACAAATGGTGCCAGAGCCCATGGACAATCATATGCCGAAAATTAATCTAGACACAGACCCTGCACCCTTCATGAAAATTAACTCATACACGTAATAGACCTAAGAGTAAAATGTGTGCTTGATTCAGGGTCTGGCCTAGAATACTCACTCAATTAACACTCAAGAGTGTGATTTAAAATGGCTAGTACCTTTCCTGTTATATTTTGAAATTCCATTAATAAAGAACTCCTAAGTTTTAAAAGTCTACCACGGTGGGGAGCTTACTGTCCACACCACTGCCTCTTACTGCAGCACAGAACTTTCTAGAATGTTGAAGGGGGTGAAGAGCTTGGTAGACATGCACATTCCCGCACCCCACCTCTGCAGACCCTGATGTGTGGGTCTGAGGTGGGCCAGAGAATGTGAGTTTTAACCCAGTGACAGGCAGTTTTTATGATCAGTCACGTTTTAAAATCACAGAACTTGGAGGGAATAAGGTCAGGAAAAAAAGCACTTAAAGTTGGAACTGAAAGCCCAAAGAAGAAAGAAATAATCTTTGCAGAGACATCAAAATCAAAGTCTACAAATGTGAGACGGATAATCAAAGTCATATCAAAATTCTCCAAACTCACCCACTTTAACGTACAATGATGAGTCTCTGGCACGTTTGTGTTTTAGTGATCACACAGATAAGGCCACAGAGTAACAGGGTGGGTGTTCATATATTATCGTAAACCCTAAAATGTTTTCAAAGTGTTATTCCGAAACTTCAATCCATTAAATATGTATTAAACGCCTTGGGCACTCAGTGTACTCACTGTGAGCAGGGGATAAGAAAAAATCAACTCAGATTGATTAAATAAACTCCTACGATGGTAATTCCGTATTATTATGAATTGTTATAATAGTTACGACTATTTCCATCCCTGTGCTTGAAACAAAACAAAACATGGATGAAATTAAACACAGAAGACAGGCCTTGGTTTGGAATTCCTTGGGTCTGCTGCTTAGAGACAGAGTCCTGGCTCCTTCTTGGCCTTCAGAGGACAGTGTTTCCTACTGAATTAGAAGGGAGGTTGCCCTGGAGCAAGTTGCAGGGCACACATGGGCTAGAGCCATCGTGCTTTGTCCCTCGGTGCCCAGAGCCCATCTATGTCTATCTGGAAGGAAAGGGTCCTTGGGATGCTATTGATACTGAGCACAGATCTCCCTTCTCTTCCAATATGAGCTTATCGATGAGGATTTGGAGGAAGTTTCCTCTGCCCAGGAGACATGGATCAGGTTGAACTCTCTCTTCTCGCTCTCTCTCTCTCTCTCTCTGTCTGATTTTCTTTCTCTGTTTCTATTGCTCTCAATCTATCCCTCTCTGTCTCTCTCTATCTGTTTGTGTCTCACTCTCTCAGTCTGTACATGTTTCTCTCAATCTGTCTCTCTGTCTGTTTTTCTTTATCTCTGTCTGCCTCTCTCTGTGTCTGTCTCTCTGTCTCTCTTTATCTCTCAATCTGTCTCTCTGTCTTTCTGTCTCTGTCTCTTAAGCTTAGTCTGTCTCTGTCAGTCTCTGACTGTCACTCTCAGTTTATTTCTCTGTATGTCTCTCTCTCTCTCTCTGTTTCTTTCTATCTGTCTCTCCCTCTTAATCTGTCTCTTTCTTTCTCTTTCTCCCTCAGTCTATCTCTGTCTCCCTCTGTCTCACTCTCAGTTTATCTCTCAGTCTGTCTCTATCTCTCACTCTCTCAATCTCTCTCTCTCTGTCTCTCTCAGTCTGTCTGTCTCTGTCTCTATCTCTCAATCTGTCTCTCTGTCTTTCTTTCTCTTTCTCTCTCTCAATCTTTCTCTGTCTGCCTCTTTCAATTTATCTCTCTGTCTGGCTGTCTCTCTCTCAGTCTGTGTCTCTCTCACAGTCTGTCTCTCTCTGTCTCTCAATCTACCTCTCTGTGTCTGTCTTGCTCTTTCTTTCGGTCTTTCTCTGTTTCTCTCAGTCTGTCTGTCTTTCTGTCTGTCTCTCTCCCAGTCTGTCTTTCCTTTTCAGTCTGTCTTTCTCTGTCACTTTATGTCTCTGTCTCTCTCAGCCTGTCTATCTCTCTCTCCAAAACCTGTGATTCAGTAGCTGGAAGTACCTAGATGAGGCTGAGCCAGTCACCAAGCCATGTAGGAGAGTCTTTCCTTACATTATTACTAGAGTGTTCAATGACCCCCAGCCATCTAGAGACTCTGTACTCAGGAGAGTGAAGCTGGTGGCTTTTCACTACAAGTGACAGAAACACAACTCAAGGTGAAAACACGCAAGAAGAGTGAGGTGGACACTTGACTGGCATAGTCTACAGGGGACCAGGCAGCTGACTGCATGGCCTCTGGCTGCTGCCTCCTCTGCCTGGCACCAGACCTCTGATCCTATGGGGCAGCTCCAGGTTGGCATGGCCCTTGGTCCCTGCTGTCTCAAGCAGAGGGCTCTTTCTCCAAGGGGACTGGCAGTCACCAGCCAGGGCTCTGCCTGAGACCCATGGTCCCCTGTGCTCACACATATGTGCCTGTGTAAGTCTGTATTGGGGCAGGGATGGATAGGAGGGTCATGTGATGGGCAGGTCTAGGAGGAGGGAGGATGTTCCTGGGGTGAGAGTAGGGTCTGTTCCTAGGACATGGGAGGGACCCTTGGGGGTGTGTGTGTGTGTGTGTGTGTGTGTGTGTGTGTGTGTGTGTGTGGTGGGGTTCTCAGTCAGAAGCCCACGTGGGGATGAACTGAACGTCCGGAAGAAAAGGGTCTGGACCACGGTCTAGGTGTATCGTCCTGAATGCAGCCATCCCTGCAGTCATAGCACAGCCAGCCCAGATGACTCCAGGGACCTCTGATGGGCTCATATATAGTTCATTTGGCGTCACTTTCCTACAACCTATCTGTGGGTTCCTGGAAAGAAAGGGGCGGGAAGCAGGAAAGGAGCCAGAGCCAGATCCTCATCCTAGAGCCAAGGGTTCTGGCTGCTTCCTGGAAGCTCTGCTACTGGGGAAGGGACACAACTCACTCTCCAGGGTTCAGCCAGATGGGAAGAGAGATCACAGCCCCTGACCACAAAGGCATGAGACCCAGGGATTAAAGAAGGCTTTTTGTAGGAGGTGATGCCTTTCATGAACACATGACAGACAGAGATGAGTCACCCGGTGAAGAAAGAGATGAGTTCTGGGTCGCAAAAGACATGGACACTGAGGCAGAGAACAAGGACCTGAGGATTCTTGAGAGAAGTACAGGGCCTAACGGCTAGCTTTCTTTTTTTTTTTTGAGTTGGAGTCTCACTCTGTCACCCAGACTGGAGTGCAGTGGCTGCTCCTGGCCACCGCAGCCTTGATCTGCTGGGCTCCGGCGATCCTTCCGCCTCAGCCTTCCAAGTAGCCAGAACTACAGGCATGCGCTACCACACCCGGCTGATTTTTGGATTTATTGTAGAGATGACGTCTAGCTGCCCAGGCGGGTCTCGAACCCGCAGGCTCAGGCAATCCACTCACCTCAGCCTCCCAAAGGCGAGGGATTACAGGCTGAGCCAGCGAGCCCGGCTATGGCTAGCTTTCAATGCTCTTTCTGCAGTTTTGCCTGAAGACGTGAAGTCCCTGGAAACAGAGGGATGGGATGGAGAGACCGGGTGGAGCAGAGTGACCAATTTTCACATCCCTGGCAAAGGGACGAACTGGCATCAGAGGGCCATGACTTGCCCGCAGCTACACAGTAGGTCCGACAACCAGGATGTTCAGGGGAGACCCTCGCACTCTCCACTCTGGGTCACTAGTGGCCTTGCACTCACACCAAGGAGCTACTTTTGTTCTGCTCTGAAAATAATTCTGCTATGTAATGACAGCTCTGGGGACTTGAGGGCACAGTCACTTATCTTTAAATTGCAAAGAAGTTAATGGAGTTGATGTGGCAGGAAATCTTAGTGGGGCATCCATGAGTGTTTAACTTCTGGAATTTTCCTTTATTCCATCCTAAAAGGAAAACATAGCAGCTGCCAAGGTCCCGGAACTGGTCTGACCCCAGTGTTTGGACACACGGGTCTGAGGCTGACAACTAAACTGTGATGTCCCCTGTTCAACTTAAACATAAACAATATCCAAGAACAGCCACGGAAAAAAATGTCACTGCGGCCCCAACATCCCCAGCACCTGATAAACAAATGACAGTAGGTACCTTGTCAGTCACAGCTTTGTCCTCCCTGGAGTCCACCCTTTCGAGAGATACAATTTATCGAGATCCCCAGTCATAGAACTGACCCCTTTCTTATCAGCTCCCAATAGAGTCAGACCCACTTTCTCAGATGCTTCCTGAACTACCAACCAAAGCCCCGACCCCACCACAGGGTCTTCATCTCATCCTCCTGTTGAGTTGTCTCCCGACTCCCTGGGGTGTGAATTTTTTCTTGCAGAAACAAGGGAGGAACCAACTCACACCCAGCTGTGTGTTCAGGGTCTTTGGCTGGCTGGATATTGACATCTTAACAACACTGACCTGGATGGGCCCAAGGAGTTGACTGGGTCGAATGTATCTCCTTCTCAGGGTTGCCTGCAGGGCTGATGTAGAAATAGTCCAGGGACAAGTTTGCTTCTGATTCAGCGTACCTGTGTGAGCAGCTTGACTGGACGCTGTGTGGAGGCCAGGGATGGGCTAGAGAAGGAGAACATTGAAAAGGGGGGACAAAGGGATAAAGAGCAGAGGAAGGAAGAAGGGGACAGGAGAAAGAAAGAGAAGAGAGAGACACCAATGGACAGAGCTGAAGGGGGAGAGGGAGAGAGGGAAGGAGAAAGGAGGAGAGAGAGAAAAAAAATTGCAGAAGAAAGGGAGGAGGAGATGGGGAGGGAGTGAGGAGGAGGAAAAGCAAGGAGGGAGAAATGAAGGGAGAGAGAAAGGGAAAGGGAGGAAGAAGAGGAAGGGGAAGATGGGGAGGGAGAGAGGAAGGAGGGACAAATGAAGAGAGAGAGAAAGAAGAAAGGGAGGAAGAAGGGGGAGATGGAGATGGGGAAGGAGAAAGGAAGGGGAAAAGGGAGGAGGAGGGAGAAATGAAAGGAGGTGGAGAGAAAGGAAAAAGGGAGAAAGAAGGGAGGTGATGGGGAGGGAGAGAGAGGGGGTGGAATGAGGGAGGGGACAAAGGAGAGAAGGGGGAGGGAAGGACAGAGAGAAGAGAGGGGAGAGTCCCCTAACCCTCGGCAGGGTGTGTGGGTCGTGGGCTATTGTGGCAGCTGGACCTCTGGGCTATGGGAGGTCCTTGGCACCAGGGCTTCCGTCTTGATCCAGTGTTGGCCTGTGTCCCCTGTGTGGCACAGAAGCCATGGTACTGGAATTGCACTTGCGGACTTGGACTAAGAGCACATAGGACAAGCCTGGAGACCAGGGGTCTCTCCAATTTCTTTGCTTTTCCTAAGATCCCTGTGAACTTTGCAAGACTTTCGAGTTGAAGAGAGGCCTCGAAATGGCTGAGCTTTAACCGGATTACATTTTGTGCACATATGATTTTGCAATTGCACCATGTTTCTGCTGCCTGAAGTTCCTCACAGGGAAGTTTAAACTGGTTGTTGTCTTGGGTCCAAATAGCCACCAACTTTCAGAAAAGAAACCATGGCTTCCTTTTTCAGAGTGAGAAAGACTGAACTCTTGCCCCAACTTGTTGGAACTGTTTTGACTCAGTCATTACATCTCACAATTAATCCATCTTCTGAGCAAATGTCTGTGTGTTGTTAGGAGTATAGTGAGTTGTGCTACTCTTAAAACAAGAGGAAAACAACCCTTCTATGTGTGTTCAATAAGCCTTTCTTGTCAATGAGAGACTTGCCTTCTTGCAAAGAGGCACACAGCTGGTTCGTATGGTCCCCAAACCCTTGGAAAGCTACACATTCATAAATAAAGCCCAAAAGAGAATGTGAACATGAACTGCCGTACCCAAGGTGTGAGACACTTCGTGCTAAACAAATCCTCTCTCTCAAAACTGTTACCATAAACAATGTGATTAAATATAACAAGGGATGTCACAGGAACTAGCGAAGAGCCAAGGGAGGAACACGTGGATTTGGTTGATACGAAGCACTTCTCTCTTCTGTCCAGCCATGTCCACAGACTAGCCTCTTCATGCTCTGAGTGTGAGTTTTCTTCTTTTTGTTTGAATTTAGAGAAAAACAATAACAAACATATTTTGATAGGCGGATTGATTAGAGTCATATCTGAGGTGACTTTTTTCCTTTAGTGGGAAAACAAGAAAGGCCACAGGAGACCGGGGCATCACAAGTGTCCCATGAGTCATCTGAGGTCCTGGTCTGTGGGCAGCGCTTCCCAGAGCAGCAAAAGACCCGAAAGATTTCTATCACAGATGCTTTGTAACACTGGCTACAGAAGCAAACCAAAGACCTTATAAAACTCTTCTCTATAAGGTTCTGTGTAGAATTCTGTGTGGTTCTATGTTGAATTAAATAGTTTATAATTTGGGAGAGAATAAGGGAGAGAGAGAGAGGGAGGAGAAAGAGAGAGAGAGAGAGAGGTGAACTGACATTCAACAGCCTAGCTTAGATTAGAATTGCCTTATTTCCCCATAAATAACTTATATACAAGTTGTGTTTTTTTATAGCAAAAGAATGCATTTACACCTTGGCTTTTTAACACATTGGTTCTCTCTCAAAATTCATCTCAGTGAAAGAGTAGGGGTGTGTAGAATATTAAAGCACATGATTAGAAGAAGAAGGTGTTTAGAATTGCCATTTTAATTCCCAAGGCTTGGCAAAATATCTTGCCTGTGCTCAGTTCGCGGATGGCCCAAAACACACGCCTTCCTCACCTCCACCGTCCCTTCTGCCATGGGAGACCAGGCCCATTGAGATTTTCATCACATGCCAAGTTCGAAAGCATAATTTGCTAACATTCAGTTCTTTTGTGTCGCATCCAAGTTTCCCATTAAGCAGTTTGCACCTCAGAAAGCATTATTGAGTTTATGTTTCTGGAAGTATTTTTCATTATTCATATTTAAATTATGTTCCTTTGAGGAGGAGATAAAGGCTGGAAATTTTTATCAAGAGACAAATAATAAAGGTAGTGCAAAATCTCAGACTTTTATTGTTAAAGGCATAAAATGTTCCAACAGGAACCAAAATACTTAAGTAGCATAAGGTCTGAGTATAATATGGTTAATGGCAAAAGTGGTTGGAGGGGTTACATGTAATGAACCAATTTTTAAAAAATGTTCCTATTTGAGCTCGTAGGACAGATAATTGGCTCTGAGTGTAAAGGTTTGCTGATCCATTTACTGCAAGACTTTTGGAAAGAAACTTTCCTTGGGTGTGTTCAACTTAAGCACAGGGAGGATTGCCTGCCAAACCCAGAGCTTATCAGGGGAATGATGATGCTCTGCCCTAAAACTAGTTCTGGGAAAGCAAACAACATCAGGCAACAGTGCCATTCTTGAAAAGATATTTTCATTTCTAATAGTGTTTAACTAAAAAAATTATTTCTTTAGTCTTATAAAAGTGGTAACTCAGTAGAAACTCTTTTTAAAAGAGAAACTTTGAGTAGTTGCATTTGTTACCACAAAAATAAGTGGAAATTGTAGCATAAACAACCATGCTTATGAACTTTGTGTTGGGATGGTGGACAAGTTGAGACACTCAGGGATTTCAGAATCCCTTGTGGAGCTTTCATAAGAACAGCAGGTGCCGATTTGTGTGAGCAGCAATTGGGTGTCAGGCATGCTGTTGGAAGGCAGGGACTGTCACCCTTGGGGTATGCAGAAAACACCTGGAGATCTTGGGAAAATGCAGGTTCCAGTCTGGCTTATTTGTGGTTGGCCGGAAGGCTTCATTTCTAACAGATCCCAGGGAAGGCAGAACATTCTAGGGCTTTACAGACAATATTACTCATAATGCTCATCAGACAACTTCAGGAGGGTACTGCTATTGCTCCCATTTTTGAAATCCAGAAATTGAGACTGCAAATGGTGAAGGGCCTCCCTGTAGTGGGTAGAATGGGAGGCATCGTCCCCCAAATACAAGATACGTTCATCTAGAACTTGTGAATGTGACCATGTCTTTTAAAAAGTTAAGGATCTTGAGATGAGATCATCCAGAGCTCTTCAAGGGGAACCTAAATCCAATGCCTATTGCCCTTAGAAGAGAGGACATAGTGGTGTGTGGGAAGATGGAGGCAGAAATGGAGTAATGTGTTAACACGCCAAGGAATGCGGGGGGCTGCCGACAGCCCTGGAAGCTGGGAGGGACAAAGAAGGGCCCCGCTCTAGAGCCTTCAGAGGGAGTGCGCCCCCGGCCCACAAAGCCAACAGTTTGATCAAGGTCCCATTGCTCACAGCACAGAAAGCAAAGCACAGAGACAACATGTATTATGAAGGAAGAAGGCTTTTTCTTTGGGTGATATCAGTCAAGGAGAATGGGAGGTTCATTCTCAAATCCCTCTCTCCATCCCACTCAAGTCAGGGATTTATACAGTTGGATAGAAATTTGAAAACAGAAATTAGAAAGGGGTAAGGAAGAGGTGTTGGCAGACAGGAATTGAGGAAGAGGAGTTGGTTAACAGGAATAGGAGAAGAAGAGGAAGAGGAGTTGGTCAACAGGAACTGGGGAGGAGGGGGAAGAGGAGTTGGTCAACAGGAATTTAGGAGAGGAGTGGGAGCAAGAATTTGGTAGACAGGAATGAAGGGAGAGGAAGAGGTGTTGGTCAACAGGAATAAGAGGGGATGGAAGAGGAGTTGGCAGATAGGAATTGCGGAGGAGGAAGGAAGAGGAGTTAATGGAAATTAGGGAGTGGTGAGTAGGAGGAGTTAGTAGACTGGAAGTGGGAAGGGGTGAAGCAGAGGAATTGGTCAACAGGAATTGGGGAGGGACGAAGAAGAGGAGGATAAACAGGAATAGAGGAGGGAAAGGAAGAGGAGTTGGTAAATGGGAATTGGGGAGGGGTAAGTAGGAGGAGTTCATAGACAGTAATTGGGGAGAGGTAGGGAAGAGAAGTTGGCCAACAGGAATTGGGGAGGGGAAGAAAGAGGAGTTGGTAAACAGAAATTAGGGAGGGGTTGGGCATTTCATTGTCTGTACTTGGTGATTTGGTGAGTTTAACATCTTTCTTACTGTAGTCCTGAGGACTGGTTTCCTGAGGAAGGAACTCAGATAAGACAAACATAAGTTTCAAGCTTTAAGACCAGGAGGGTCAATTTCTGTTTATACAAAAGCCTGTAACCATTGGCTCTATGAGGATGTTGCACTGGTTTCATTGGGGCTTGACCTCAAGAACTGTGAGAGAATAAATTTGTGTGGCCTTAGGCCCTAGCCATTTTGCCGTAAGGTGTCACCTCAACCTTGGAGACTCACACGCCCAAAGATCCCAGATTATAAAACTATGGAGCAGGATGTGACTGGGTCTCCAACTTTGGGCTTTGCACTCTCTTCTGTCTAGGTGGGACCCATCCACCCAGCCCTATGTCCAGCTGGGAGTCCCTACCTCGCCTCTTGGGAATCCATATCCTCACTGTCACCTCCACAGGCAGGTCTTTTGGATGCCAGCTCTTTTTTTTGAGAGCTGCATGGGCTTCTGGTCTCCCCCAGGCCCTCTCATACTGTGGGTCTGCTGTGCCTATGTCTGGCGGGGTGTGGGGACAGGGGTGCTTTATCTGTGCTCTTGAACAGCCTCCTGTGATTCCTGAGATTCTGCCGTCTTCATTCTATAAGTCGTGCTCCTCAGGTTTGTAGCATTGGGAAGATCAGATGGTTTGAATGGGAAAAGCCCAAAGAGATGCTTCACTTACCCTGCATCTTATCTCCCAGCTTCCAGCCATTCTGCTGATGTGGCATGGATTGGGGTTAGAGCATTTTCAAGCTTAGCATTCTTCACTCCTCAGAAGCTGCAGGTGGCTCTGGGTATAAAGTCCCCCCCAGACATCACATGCTTCCAGCCCGGGGCTTGCAAAGGGCCCCTGGAACTCCAGAGCATATCTGAGCACTGCTCTCTGTCTGGTGAGGGGCCCCTTCTGTGGGCAAATCCCACTGCATCCCATAAAGCATTCAGGGACTTGCAGGAAGGACCCTGTGATTTTGGATGTCTTGGTTTTCTAGCTCATCAGTGCTGAAAAGCTGTGCAGACATCATGTTGGCTGATACTCACAGTCGTAGTGTCCCTCGATTCCTGCCTCATTTCATCTTCATTACAGTAAACCCATGTGGTAGATGCTGTCATAACACCCATTTCACAGATGAATAAACCAGGGCTCAGAAAAGTTACGTCACCCCTCAAGGTATTCCACATCTGGCAAGGGGTGGCTTCAGGGTCTAACCCTGTGTTGCTGACCACTGAGCCCACCATCTAACCCCACAGCGAGGCCTCCCAGCGTTTGTGTTGGTATGTGGGATGTTTGCATCTATGGGGCGCACGGGACTGTCTGCAGGGCTAGAGCCAGCTCTGTGGCCTTTGTTTATGGCCTTTTCATGCTCCAGAGCTTGATCTCCAAGAGGTGCATAGTCGATATTTACCAATGACAATTCAGTAAGTGACAGGTGAAAAAAAATTTCTTTAGTGACATAAATAGACCAGACAAGTGCCTGTCAGAGTGGCTTAGACCAGAGTTACTCCGAGAGATCCACTGACCATCAGATGCCTGGGGAGCTGATGAGCAATGCCTACCCCTCCCCCCAGACCTGCTGGAGCCATGCAACTTGTCTGGGGATGGGACCCAGGTAACTGCATTTAGCAAGGCTCCAGCAACATGGAAGCTTCATCTTCATCATCATCCTCTAGGAGGTAGAGGGGTCACCCCTGTTGCCACTAGGGAAGAAATTACATTCTGTGTATGTTCAAAATCAAGACCAGGGGACAGAGGTACTCAGATTTCCAGAAGATGAGGACTCGCCCTGGGGCTCAAAGGTCAAAAGCTAACAGTTGTGAGAAAGAACATTTCACTGCAGAGTGGAAGGTAAAGAAAATGCAGATTGTTCTGTGGGGAGGGGCATGGTGGATGAAAGGGTTCTCCTTCCAGAAGGTGCAAGCAGTTCTAGGTCAGACTCCTTGGCCTGTTTTCCCTGCGAGGAAGCTCCAGTGGCTGATAAATAACCCCTCCAAGGTAACAGATCAAAAGTACTTAAGTGCAGATAAAAGGATGAAATATGGCTGCAATTCGTTGTTACGGCATTTTTGCAGGGAGACAAGAGGAGTACTAACACC
Organism: Cephalopachus bancanus; assembly: GCA_027257055.1. Classification (NCBI taxonomy): domain Eukaryota; kingdom Metazoa; phylum Chordata; class Mammalia; order Primates; family Tarsiidae; genus Cephalopachus; species Cephalopachus bancanus. The sequence continues at coordinate 5,626,381 of JAPVLO010000007.1, forward strand.
GCAAGTTTAAATTTTTTAAAAAACAGAAAAGGAGAGGAAAAGAAAAAGAGAGACAGAAATAGACAGTGTGGCAGTGGCTGGTAAATAACACGGCAGCCTCTGAGAACAGGTGCCCTCACAGTACACAGCATTTTCCTAGAATTTAAAACAAGTCCAGGAACAATATACATGAGTTAAACACAAGGGATTTGACTTCTCTCTCACCAAGAATGTGAAACTCTGTGGAATGTTCATGTGAAATTTCCCACCTGAGGATGCCTGTGGAATCCCACAGGGCCAGGGATATTGGAGCTGGGGCTCCAGCAGTCAGGTTTTTACAGCCTGACCGGGTTTCTGTCCCCACAGCCTGGAAAAAGCAAGACTGATGTGGCCCTTACAGTGGAGAAAGAGTTTAATATTGCCAAGCAGTTGAGAGAGGAGGGTGGGAGATACTTCTTAAATCTGTCTCTCTAAAAATTCAGAGGATAGGGTTTTGGAAAGGGAATTTGGTGGGCCGGGGGATAGGGACTGCTGATTTGCTGATGATGTCATGAGGATGTCAAGACTGTCTTTCTGTTTCAGAGCCAATTTCTTGGAGGGGTATCACAGTACAGCAGAGCTAATAACTTTCTGGTGCATGTTCTGGGTCCAGGTGGGGCCTTGGGTCCATCAGAGTCTGAAAAATATCTCAAATATCATTCTTTTTATTTTCAGTGCAATTGCAGGTGTCTATTTACTTTAAAGATGTGGAATACAAGTCAGGATTGGGTATGTAAGTGGTCTATGTGCAGATGAAGTTTGGGCTTCCCATTTGACTTCACTTTGCCTGGATTAGGATCGGGCACCCTTACTGATGTTATGTGCTCCCCCTCTTCCTCCCTTGCCTGTGTCCTGCCAATCCCTTTCTTGTAGTATTATGCTAGATGATCCGGGTCCACTTATGAGTGATAATACATTCAATGTTTCTGTGATAGTTCACTGAGTATGATGGACTGTAAATCCATCCAAGTTGCTGTGAAGTTCATCATTTTGTCCTTCTTTATGGCTGCATAATATTCCATCAAATACCATTCTTAGGTTTTGCAGTAGATGATGTCTATAAGCAAGTCCTGTGACCATCAGCTGCTACCCCTGGGCAGTGATGGAGGTATTGGGGGACGATTTTGTCCTCCAGGAGTCTTAGGAAGAGCACGTTGACCAACCTTGTGGGGTGACTTCCTCCCTTCCCAGGGGTCAGGATATGAAGATAATCAGTTACCCTCCACTGGAGTGAAAGGAGATTTAGAAATGGCAGATTGGTCAGAGTCTAGCCAAAGCTGTAGCTTTTCAAGGCTTGGGTCTCTTTTACAGCTTTTAATCTATGATCTGATAGTCTCTGTATATAGGCAGTTTCAAGGAATGGAAACGATTGCAGAGAGGTGCCAGACAGAAATAGTACCCTGCTTCTCACTAGTGGGTTACTGATAGCATGTTCATAACCCTGAGTCACTCTCCATCACCCACATCCTGGGTGGCCCCATGTCCAGCAAGAGGGCTTGTACAATGAATTTTCAAAGCTCTGAGTTTTAATCTCCCATCTTCTGGGCCTTGACTGCTGATCCTGGAATACTCACTCCCTGGATCCCTGGTCTGCACCATGGGCACTCAGCTAGCATCCTGGCTGGTCTCAGGGAATCACACCAGGTGGGAACTGTGTGTGGATTCAGAGCCGCTGGCTCCTGCAAGTGAGGTCTAACATGAGAACTGGGAAGGCCTCATCAAATTACTCTTCTGTTAAGATTTCTCTTTGCTGTAGGGGGAGTCCCAGACTTATTTGCCTGGCATCTTCTTATTTCCCACTGGCTGGCTCACTTCCAGGGGACCCAGAACTGCATGTGCAAATCCACAGAAGTGGTCCCCAAGAAGTAGAGAAGCCAGGCTGTCCACATCCCACTAAGCAAACTCTCCGCTCCTCACAGGCCTTCTGTCCAAGCTCTTTTTCTGTCAGTTTCCCTGTCTACAGATGGGTATGTTAATAGAACTTCAGAGCACTGTTTTGAGAATTAAATTAGGTGTACCCAGTTAAGGTTAAGGAGTCATAAGACACAAGTCAAGTAAGAGTGATGGAAGAGGAGATTTTCTTGTGTGTGTGTGTGTGTGTGTGTGTGTGTGTGTGTTTCTAAAAAATTTGACCCAGATTCCTTGTTTAAAACGCCCCAGACAATCACAGAATTAGATGATCAGTTGCTTGCAGAAACATCCTATTTTTATTTTATTTAAGAAAAAAGTTTACTTTGATAAATTCTGAAATAAATGTTATGTGAATGAATAAAGCAGGTTTAAAATTTTAAGAATTGTGCATTTTTTGTGAAAAACCATTATAAGGCCACTGCGGAGGTAGACGAGGTGGCTTCCTCCCATTCCTTGAATCCTTCTTCCCTTCCATCCCCTTCTGGTTTCTCTGGACCTTTTAACCAAAGAGCCTCAGGAAGGGCACCACAACCGTCTCACACTTCAGTGTGTGGTCACTGCATTCCTGAGTAACAAGGGTCATCATTTGGCTTCCCTCTTCCTTGTGCCCAGATGTACAGAGAAGTGATCCAGATTTTATTTAAGAAACGATATAGCTAGACACTGTGACTCAAGCCTGTAATCCCAGCACTTGGGGAGACCAAGGCAAGAGGGACTGCTTAAGCCCAGGAGTTCGAGACCAGCCTAGGTAACCTAGTGAGACCTCATCTCTATAAGAATTAAAAAACTATCCAAGTGTGATGGCAGGTGCCTGTAGTCCTGTTACACAGGAGGCTGAGGCAGACAGATCGCCAGAGTCCAGAAGGTTGAGGCTGAGGTGAACTGTAATTGTGCCACTGCACTACAACCTGGGTGACAGGGTGAGACCCTGACTCAAAAAGGAAAAAAATAACCATACATTTTATGCTAACACTGTTTTGTTTGTCCTCTGTCTTTGCCTCTCCAGAGCCTCCAAAAGATAACTGGAGATTAATTAAGGGAGTGATTCATTTGAGGCCATCCCCTACAGCAGGCTCTGGTCAAGGAGCAGGTCCTTACCCCTGACCTGGGGAATGTTTGTATAACACATAAAACAGCAGACCCCTGACTTCCATCTAAAGGTAGTTTCCCAAACATCCCTCAAGCAGAGCATTCCCACATGCTCCACCATGTGTCTTCTGTATGTGAAACTTTGCTTCTTTGGAGCACATGCGTCACTGGGAACAAACAAGCACTGTGTCAAAATACACCAACCGCTTCACCTGAAGGGAGGCATTGCAGATGTGCTGGAAGATGAGGCTACGAGGGTTTGTCATAGCCCTGCTTACCACATAGACTGACTGGAAGCAACCTGTGGGTCCTGCTAAGTGGATCTGTTATGTGAGGAGCATCCTGATAGCATGTGGTTCCAAAATAGCATGTTTAATAGGCATTCATCTAATTCAAAATGTTCTTCTACCTACCAGGAAGCTAGGGAGGAACTGTTAATAGTGACAGTTTTCTGGAGGATGTTTCATGTTTGACTATAAATTCACATGTAGTTGCAAGAAATAATGCAGAGAGGGATCCCATGTGCCCACTACCCGATTTTCCCCAGGGGTGACATCATGAAAAATTATAGTTCAGTGTCACACCAGGACTCAGATGTCACCCATTATTTATGCACTCTTTTGTGTGTGTGTGGGGGGTGTGTGTTTACTTCTGTGCAGCTCAACCATGTGTAGATTCTTGTGACCATACATGATCAAGACCGTCCCACAAGAGACAGTTCTTTTGGTGCCACCCCTCTCTTTCTCCCTCACTCCCTGCCTCTCTCCCTCCCTCCTTCTACTTCCATAATCCAGAGCAATCACTAATCTATTCCCTATCCCTTCTTTTGTCATTTCAATAATGCCACATATATACACTTACGGCATGCAATCCTTGAGGGTTTTGCTCCACCTAATTCCCTTGAGACCTACCCAAGTTGTTGCCTTCATCAATCATTCATTCCTTCTTATTGCTGCATCATATTCCAGAGTAGAAAAGTGCTTATATGACCACATTCTCATGTACACAGAGGTTGTTTAACCATTCACACGGTAGTGGGCATTCGGGTTGCTTCAGCTTGGGACTGTTATGATGAAAACTGCTGTGAAAATTGATGGGTGGGTTTTTGTGGGATTGCTAAGTTTTCACCTCTCCAAGATAAGTGCCTGGGAGTGCAAGGCTAGGTCACAGGGTACGCATATATTTCCTACTGTAAGAAGTGACACACTGTTTTTTCTGGTGGCCATACCATGTCACATTCCCACCAGCAACGTGTGAATGACTCAGCTTCTTCACACACTTCCCAGCACTGTATGCTGTCACTATATATGTTAACATCTGGCCCTTCTGTTAGTCGGGTAATGACATTTCCTGGTGGTATGAATGGCCATTTCCTTAATGACTTGCATGTTGTTTGATGAGCCCACCCCACCAGTCATCTGAACATCCACTTCAGTGAGACTTCCTTTTATGCCTTTGGGCCATTTTCTAACAGATTTTCTTTTCACTCTTGAATTTTGAGAGTTATTTGTATAATTTAGAGATGAACCCTTTGTTAGATGTGTGGCTTGCAGAAACTTTCTTCCAGTCTGTAGCTTGTCTTTTCATCTTCCTAACAGGGTCTTTCTCAAAGCAAATGTTTTAACTTCTCTTGAGGTCCAATTTATCCTTTTCTGGATGGTGTCAAGTCTAAAAAGTCTTTATCTAACCTAGGTCCTGAAGATTTTCTCCTGCTTTATTTTGTTTTCTTTAAAAGTCTTATAGCTTGGTGTTTTAATGATCCATTTTGAATTAACTTTTGTATAAGGTGTAAGGTTGAGGTTTAATTTTTGTCTGTGTGATCTGATCGCCTTAGCACCATTTGTTTAAAAGGTTGTCGTTCTTCCATTGAATCATTTTTGTATCTTTTTCAGAAGTCCCTCAGGCAAATCTGAGTGTGTCTGTTTCTGGCTTCTCTATTCCGTTCTGCTGATCTGTGCATCTAACACACTGCTGAAGCCACACCGCCTTAATTGCTGAGGCTCTGTAGTAAGTCTTGACATCAGGCAGAGTGATTCCTCCCACTTTACTCTTCTTTTTCAAGATTGTTTTATATATTCTAGGTTCTGCATTTCATGTTTTTTAAGTGATGAAAAGCTTTTGCTAGCATGAAAAAGGTGTTATAAAAAAATCAAAGAAAATAGTTCTATATCCAAGGGGAAAAAAACCCTTCAGTGTGTGGTGGTGTTGGTGGGAAAATGAAGGAAACCCTTGGATGCCCAGAAAGCATAATGACAAACTTGTCCTAAGAGGTAAAAGAGCTGGCTTCTATGTAGAGCCAGGACCAGCCAGTGGGGAATGGGCGGTCTGGATGGAAGGAACAGGGGACCCATCTTGGGCCCACAGAAATGGAGATGTAAGTTTGGAGATGCTGACTTCAAGTTGAGAGAGTGACATATCTAGAGATAAAATGGGAGGAAAAAAACTCACTTCACCAAAGGAGGCATTGGACAGACTAGTTTATCCTAGTCTTGGCCCCAGACAGAGGAAAATCCCAGGAAAGAGGCATTTGGAAGTCCTAACCCTAAGTCCATCAGCAGGGCCCTCTGGAACTTAGTTGCATGGGTGCGGTTATTATACTGTTTTTTTTTTCTTTTTTCTTTTGAGTTGGAGTTTCACTCTGTCACCCAGACTGGAGTGCAGTGGCTTGCTCCCAGCCACCGCAGCCTCGACTTGCTGGGCTCCGGTGATCCTTTCGCCTCAGCCTTCCAAGTAGCTGGAACTACAGGCATGCGTTACTACCTCTCTGATATTTTTTTAATTTATTGTAGAGATGAGGTCTCACCAAATTGCCCAGGCGGGTCTCAAACCGGCGGGCTCAGGCAATCCACTCACCTCAACCTCCTAAAACGCAAGATTATAGGCTGAGCCACTGAGCCCGGCTTACTTTTTTTTTTTTAAATCAACTCATAAATCTACATTACACTTCTACTTCTGTCTTCTGTTTAATTTTTAATATTGTTAATCATTCTATTTTTTCTTTATCGATCTTACTGTCATTTTGTAGAAAGAAATTTTTAAAAATTATCTGAAAATGTAAAACATGGAAAAATGCCTAGAAAAGTATCTATTACTAAAAACTAGATTTTAGCAAATACAAAGTAAGAGTGCAGCCAACTATAATTCTGTTCCTCATCCCTAGCTGACAGCAATTGGTGATGGGTTCTTTTGGCTGGGCCAGGCAACACCTGATCTCTGACACAATGTGGGTAGGAGTGCACCCTGTAGCAGCCCCTTGAAGATAGCTCTGTGCGGCCTTGTGCACTGGGAACACATGCCTGTGACTCAGTGGTCCTATTCCCAGGTGAATGCTTGTAGGACCCTTGCTCATGTGCAGCCAGAGACAGACACTGATGTGGACAACCAAACTACTTGTAATATGTTCAGCATCAGCAAGATTAACAGATGCATTGTGGGTTCTACCATGCAAATGAACAGACCACAGCTGTCCTTTTTTGAAACAGAAAGTTCCATAGCACACAAGGCTCCATAAACATCCAGGGACCCATAGAATTAAAGCAAAAGAAGAGAATGAAAAGCATGCAGTTTAGACTGGTGGTTCCTTATGGGAGGAGGAGCTGGAATCAGAGGGGAGTATGCAAGGAGTTTCAGACAATGCTGGCTTTCCTAGGATGGGCAGGGTGCCCACGGGTATTGTATTATTGTTGTTACTATTCAGGCTGTGCCTATATGTGACACACATCCTTAAACGTGAAGAAGAGATTCTTCTTTCTCATGAGTGGAGAAAGTGGTGAGCCCGGAATGGTGTGGATGGGCTGAGTTTGGGTCCCTGGGCTTCTGTTCCATGCAGGGTTGCAGTTGGGATACACTGCCTCACACACACACACACACACACACACACACACACACACACACACACACACAAACCTTTGCTGGTCACCTGACACTCAGATGCAATTGGGCATCTGGCAATTTCAGTTGCTAATCATGGCAGGCCTGGCTCCAAGGTGGTTTGACTGAACTCTGCTAAGCAGATGCCAGGACACAAGGCGAACTTCCTGCTCTCTCCAAAAGACCACCATGCCCAACATTCCCACAAAATACCAGTGACCACCCTCAAGAGGTCAGAGTTGGGTAGACATGGCATGACATGGCATGACATAAAAGGACAATGGGCTGGCATGTGACAGTGTGAGCCGTCTTTGCAGCTGGCCGATAAGCAGCTTCTTTCCAAAGATATTCATCTCACAACTCATCTTTGAGGGCAACATCCACCAGCTAGCTGTGGGCACACAGTTTGGCAAAAAGGTCTTTGGGTATCTGATGAGGGTGGGGGCTGCCAGGATTGTAAAATATTTGAAAGACAGAAGTTATTCAAGGTTATCTCTCTGGTAAGGAGCATAGCTCTTAGAAGACACAAATCACTGACTTCTCATGGAAAGGATTTCACCAGCAGGAGATCTTTGCATCACTGCTTGGCTGGTCCAAGGGAGGTATCAAGGCACCCGGCATCTTGAAGCCAATAAGGGACAGCAGAGCCCACGGGGAAGCCGCCCAGCCTGTCTACCAGTGTTGGGTGCAGCTTGAGATCAGGACAGCACATGGCAGGGGAATCCTCCTTTGGAATGTGGCTCACAGGGCCTCTAGGGATCCTCTTTAAAGGCTATGCCATGGTCAGTGTCGGTGGCTCTGCCTGTAATCCCAGCACTTTGGGAGGCCAAGGCAAGTGGATTGCCTGAGCCCGCAGGTTTGATACCAGCCCAGGCAACTTGACAAGACCTCATCTCTACAGTAAATAAAAAATTAGCCGGACGTGGTAGCATGCTTTCGGCTACTTGGAAGGCTTAGGCAGAAAGATTGTTGGAGTCCAGTGGGTGGATGCTGGGGTGGCCGTAAGCATGCTACTGCGCTCCAGCCTGGGAGACAGAGTGAGATTCCAACTCAAAAATAAGTAAATAAATAAAAAAGAAAAAAAAAAAGGTTATGCCTGTCAGTGGTCACACTTTCACATGTGGAGGTGTTGGAGCAAATCATTTGGAGAGTAAGTACACTCCAAGCAGGTATTTAAGGGACCTTTCTTCTTGCTGCCAGACCCACATTGTCACCTAATGTTGCAAGGGAGCTTTTACTCCTGACTACTGGGGGTTTGATAGAAACTTGCGTGTGCATGATTTTCTTTCTTTTTTTAGAGTCGGAGTCTTACTTTGTTACCCACGCTGAAGTGCAGTGGCATGGTCATGGTCATCACAGTCTTGACCCGCTGGGCTCACGCGATCCTTCCACCTCAGTCTTCCAAGTAGTTGGAACCACAGGTGTGTGCCACCACTCCCAGCTAATTTTTAAATTTATTGTAGAGACGAGGTCTTGCCAAGTTGCCCAAGCTGATCTCGAACCCATGGGTTCAGGCAGTCTCTCACCTCCGCCTCCCAAAGTACTGGGATTGCAGTCATGAGTAACTATGCCTGGCCTGCATTTGCATGATTTTCAAAAGCTGATGAGCAGGCATGTCAGACTGGATGTTCTTCCCAGAGAATATAGCTGGTGCTGGGAGAGTTTTAGGAGCAAGGAGATGGACTCACCATGTGAGCTGAAAGTTGGCTTGGCATGTTCTCAGAGCACTCTTATACTAATTAGTCAATCATGGACTCAAAAGATAAGACTGGAAAAAAATGGCATCGTAAACATGAAGACTATGTCAAAAAATAAAGACGTATGTGCTTTCAGCAGGGACTGATGTCGCCCAGGAGTCCTCACCCGGGGATGGTACTTGCTCCAAGGAGGGCATTGGAAACATCGCCATGGTGGTTCCGGTGATGTTGCCAAAATGCCCTTACTGGGGGCAAGGGACAGCAGGGAATGCTAAACATCCCGCAGTGCACTCGAGGGAGGATCCTCCCAGCCCAATCACCCACAAGGCCACCACTGTCACAAAGCTCCGAGGGCGAAAGACAAGCGTGATCACGTTCCGTCGCCTTGTTGAGCTTCTATTCTGGTCCAACCTGCTCTCAGAGGAAAAGCGTTTGCCTGACCACGGTCTGCCAGTAAATTCAGATACGTTTGAGATTCTGATGTGTAGTCTCCATTTATTGACCCTGTATTTTGCAGCAGGGAGGCAGTCTCTCTGGAGAAGTTTTCATTTAAATAGGAGCAAGAAAAAGAAAAACAAATCTAAGTGAGAGGAAGTTTGCTAATCAGTCTTTCCTGATGTGCTAATAGGAGAGAAGGGAATAAAAATTCTGGACTTTGATTATTTTGGTACTTTAGTCCAGAAAATTGGAGAAGTCTCTCCCCCAAGTGATGTAGTTTGCCACCTCCTTTCCTATTTAGACATAGTGGTGATGGGATGAGCATGGAAGTGGTTACAGGCAAATAAGGTAGTGAATGAAAACATTTTGAACAACTTGAGGAGGGACATAAACGTATGTAAGGACAGTAGTGCTAGTAGGTGTCTCTAGGCACAGACCACAGGTATCTCCTAATAAAAAGATTTGGGGCCGGGCTTGGTGGCTCAGCCTGTAATCCCGTGCCTTTGGGAGGCCGAGGTGAGAGGATTGCCTGAGCCTGTGGGTTCGAGACCCGCCTGGGTAACTTGGTGAGACCTCATCTCTACAATAAATCAAAAAATTGGCAGGGCATGGTAGCGTGCGCCTGTAGTTCCAGCTACTTGGAAGGCTGAGGCGGAAGGATAGCTGGAGCCCAGCAGGTCAAGGCTGCGGTGGCCGCTGCACTGCACTCCAGTCTGGGCGACAGAGTGAGACTCCAACTCAAAAAAAAAAAAAAGAGGGATTTGGGGTAGGGAGAGAAACAACTGAATTTCAGTGAGTGAACTTCCGGATTTATTTACTGATAATGATGATGATGATGACAATAATAATAATGACAGTAACAACGAAAACTACATTTATTACCTGATATACATGCTATATGATAGGTTTTTATGTGATAGTTTCGCTTTGTTTTTTTGCAAAGGTAATGCCATTTAACCTCTACAAAAATTTGCTGAAGTGGAAATTAATGTCTTTATTTTAATATGACGAGACTGAGGTTCAGAGTAGTGAATTCACTTGCACAAGGTCACACAGCTATGGAGAGTCAAAGCAAGGAGGATTCAGGCTTCTAACCACACCCCTCCCACCCCCCCGCTGGCTCCTGATGTACCTCTGGTGAGAGCCTAAGAGTGTCTTGTGCCCACTTGATGGGAATCTCAAGGACAAATGCCTGGCTTATAATTTTCACATATTCAACCCACAGTGCATCAAAAAAAGTGGTCAGATAGAGCACCACACTCCATCATCCTCCAGAAACTTGTTTTGTTTGGCACCTGGGCTCAAGCAAACTGGGTGAGAGCCGTGCTTCCAGGAGATGGATGGAGGAGTCTTGTTTCCCCTAATGCCTACCCATGGAGACGAGCATCTGTCTTCAGCATGGTGGCAGGTATAAAGACGTTTATTTTCACAGTAGAAGAAAACACCCTAGTTGATATTTAGACATAGTGGTGATGGGATGTAGTATTTATACTCCTCAGCAGTAGGTCATAGCATGCAAACAAATTCTTAGATGTCTCCTTTCAAGTGGAAAAAACCAAAATGTTCAGAATATGTATATTTTTCTTTTCTCACATTCATTATATGGAAGTAGTGGTGATCAACTCCCCTAGTTTATAGATTTTTAAAAATCTGAGAATTAAATAACCTAATAGTGTATTAGTCAGTTTTCTCCAGAAGAACAGAACTAATATATATCCTCCAGAACTTAAAATGGAGTTATAGGTCAGGCGCGGTGGCTAAAGCCTGTAATCCCAGCACTTTGAGAGGCTGAGGTGAGAGGATTTCCTGAACTCAGCGGTCCAAGAACAACTTAGGCAACTTAGTGAGACTTCTTCTCTGCAAAGAAAAAATAATTAGCCAGCCATGGTAGCACATGCCTGTAGTTCCAGCTACTAGGAAGACTGAGGCAGAAGGATCACCTGAGCCCAGCTGGCTGAGGCTGCAGTGGCCGTGAGCGTGCCACTGCACTACAGCCTGGGTGACAGAGTGAGACTCCAACTCAAAATAAATAAACAAATAAATAAAATGGGGTTATGTCCCAACAAACTCATCATACATTGAAAATATTGTTATTCAAAAATGCATTGAATATACCTAACCTATAAGCATTATAGCTCAGCCTAGCCTACTTTAAAGATACTCAAAACACCTGAGTCTACAGTTGGGCAAAGTCATCTAACACCTCATTCAGTTTATTGAATACTGTCCTGAAAGTAAAAAACAGAATGGTTGTATGGATACACAAAGTATGGTTTGTAACTGAATGTGTATCACTTTGCACCATCATAAAGTTAAAAAACCTGAAGTTGAACCATTGGAAGTTGAGGACCATTTCTATGTATATATAAAGAGATTTATAATAAGGAATTGACTCACATGATTATGGAGGGTGGGAAATTTCACGATCTGCCATCTGCACCTGCCAGATAACTGGGAGCACTGATGGTGTAAATTTCAGTCCAAAGGCAGGAGAAGAAGACTATTGTTCTGGTGAAACCATCAGGCAGAGAGGGAAAATTCGCCCTTCTTTTGTTCTCCCGCCTTTTTGTTCCATTCAGGTCTTCAATAGATTGCACGATGCTTACCTGCATTGAGGCGGGCCACTTGTTTTACTCAGTCTACTGATACAGATGTTACTCTTATTTGGAACTTTCACAGTGACACCCAAATAATGTTTAACCAATTATCTGGGCACCCCGTGGCCCAGTTGACGCACGAAATTAACCATCATGAGTAGCATTCAAGATTAGACTAAATTCATGTCAAGATTATTTATTCAACAAATATATTTTGAGTGCCTAATGTGGGCTTGACATTGCTAAGCTCTAGGGATTCAAAGATGAGCTAGTTGGCATGGTTTTTATAATCCTGAAGATTTCAGTTTAGTGGAGTCAAGCATTAATCAAATAGTCAAACAAATGGTGAAACATGAACATTTTCCCTCTATAGTCAGGGATAAGCCTATCATGTGCTATCTCACCACTTCTATTCAACATTGCACTGAATATCCCAGTCAGAGCAAAAAGGCAACAAAGAGACATACAAGTCACACAGAACAAAAACAAAGAAGGAAAATCATAGCTATTAGCAGTTAACATGAGTGTGTGCATCAAAAACAGTATGGAGTCTGCAAAAACAACTACTAGAACTTTACAAGACCCCAGAATTCAAGGTCAATATGGTAGCTTGTTCCAAGATTCTCCTATCAATTTTTTCCCTCACTGTTTGTGTATGACATTGCCCTGTTGAGAGGTGAAACATATTTCTCCCAACTCCTTGAATCTGGGCTGGCTTTAGTGATTTGCTTTACCAGAAAATGAGGTGGAAATGACATCCTAGGACCACCGAAGTGAGGTCACAAGAACATTCTCTCTGGGGGATCAGGCCCCGTGCACAATTTCCTAGTATTGTGAGACCACAATGCTGTGAGGAGTCCCCATCATAGAGAAAGACATTAAAGAATGAGATGCCTGAGATGCTTTTGGGGTGGGGGCAGATGGGGGGGGGGGGGAGAGAGAATGACAAGGAGCCCATAAATGCCAGATCTTAAGAGTAGGAAAGTCTGTGTTGATACTATATTAATCAGAGATGAACCACCTAGGTAAACCCCTTCTGAATTTGGGATATAAAAAAACATGAGTGAAATGCCATGTTTTGAGCCACTGAGGTTTTCTGGGTTCTTTTAAAAAGTAAAAAAAACAGCTGGGCATGGTGGTAGTCACAGTAACTTGGGATGCTGAAGTGGAAGGATTATCCAAGCCCAGGGGGTTAAGGCTGCCATGATCTTTGATTGTCATGGTCATGCCACTAGATTCCAGACTGGGTGATAGAGTGCTTGATAGTAGCTAGTGACTACTATAGTAGATGACATCATTCTTTAAGAAAACATGGGGGAATAGCTCCAAGACATTGGGTAGGCAAAGAGTCTTTTAAACAAGACATTAAAATCACCAGCCATACAAGAAAGGGTCACTTCTTTTTGTTTTATCAAAGTGAAAAAAAATTGATTATCAAATGGTACTGTTAAGAGAATAAATAGGCAGGCCACAAATGGGGGGGAACATTCACAATATATGCATCTCATTTCACAAAAGACTCATATCCACACTGTATAAAGAAATCAGCAATCAGATGAAAAACCAACCCAATAATAACAGGCAAACAGTCTATTGAACAGACACTTCAGGAAGAAGCTCTATAAATGCCCAATAAGTGCAGAAAAAGGTGCTTATTATTCATTAACAGAATGCATATTAAAATGACAATGAGGCCAGGCATGGTGGTTCATACCTATAATCCCAGCAATTTGGGAGGCTGAGGTGGGCAGATAGCTTGAGCCCAAGAGTTCAAATCAGCCTGGGAAAAATAGTGAAACTTTTTTCTACAAAAAATTTAAGAAGTCAAAAAAATTAGCTGGGTGTGGTGGTAGTCACAGTTACTTGGGATGCTGAACTGGAAGGATCATCCAAGATCAGGAGGTTGAGGCTGCTATGATCCATGATTGTCATAGTTATGCCACTACACTCCAGACTGGGCGACAGAGTGAGACCCTGACTCAAAAAAACCCCCAAAACCAGCAAACAAAAACCCAAACAAACAAACAAACCTACATGCAATGAGATACCATTTCACATTCATTAGAGTGACTAAAACACAAAAAAGACTGACAATATACACAGAATACATGAAGCTGATGGACCTGTCACGTAAAGTTATAGCTACATCTATCCTACAATGCAGAAGTCCACTTTCAGGTCTTTACCCAAGAAGAATGAAAACATATGTCCATACAATGACTTCTACAGTGATTTCCGCAGCAGTCTTATTTACAACAGCCAGGAACTAGAAATGACCGAATGTTCATCAGTTGGAGAATGAATGCACAGGTTCAGCTGCATTCCTACGGTAGGGTACTACTCATAATGAAAAGAATCTACTAATGCATGCAACTGCATCTATGAAGACAGACACTAAAGCATGCATGCTGTATGCTTCTGTTTATATAAAACTGAAGAATAAATAAAACAGACCTGCAGTGAAATAAATCAGAATAGTATTTGTGTCTAAGTGTGCAGCTTGCCTAGAAAGAGACATGAGGACATTTTTAGGGTGTTAAAAGTATTCTATGGTTTATTTGGGGTGGTGACTTTATGGAGGGAGAGATACATCAAATATATTGAATCGAATACTTGAGATCTGCACATGTTAATGAGTGTAAATAATACCTTGGTTAAAATAATTGTCACACAAATGAATGCACACATGCAATTTTCTGAAGAGTAGGGGTATTGCTCTGTGAAGGCTGTAGTGGAGGGATCTAGCCCTGTGTGCCATGAGCAAATGAAGACTGTGCCCAGATGTGGGCAAAAGTTAGATCACAACAGGATATCAACATGGATACACTCCACCAGTATCACAGCAAGGGTATCAACATGTATACACACCACCAATATTACAACCAGGGTATCAACACAAGCAGGGAGGTGAGGCAGGAACTTGAGGGCTGGAGACCTGCAGGTACAGTCTTAAGTCCTGGCCAGGAAAGCAGTGGTGTATTGGGGGAATGAAGGGTTGCCAACCTGGCTGACTGGTCATATGAGGTTTTGGTAGAGATTCTATTCTTAAGAGTGGAGGGAAGGCATAAAAAGGAATGTGGCCAGGTTGGTATTTTTAAAGATCATCTAGTTGTAAGATATACTGCAAAGAGATTCCATGCACTTTTCAGTCAGGTACACATAATGGTAACATCTTGCAAGATCTTTAAAAATGAGTGCTGGGGGGGTCTAGTAGAGATGGAGAATTACCAGGTATGGAGGGAGTGCTGCTGGCAGCTGCCCATGTGAGTGGTGATGGGTGGTGCCCGGACGCTGCTGGAGAGAGGCAGGATGGACACAGGAAGGACATGTAGGGGATAAGGTATCATGGATTTATTGAGGCAATAGTTAATGAAGGATGGGGAGGATTGGGATGACTTGTGGGTTTCTGCTTTTCAGGAAGAGCAATGATGTCATGTTAGGACCAGGTTAGGAAGAAAAACCAGAGAACTAAATCTGGACAAAGGGAAGTGGAAGAACAGAGAGCAATTTATAGAATGTGTGGCCATTGAATTAAGTTAATTTAAGAAAAGAATCCCTGCATTTTCTCTGAATTTTTAGAGTTATTATTAATACTGTCTTATTAAAGATTTGGTATTTTGTCCAAAATGTGCATTTTTTCTAATATACTTAAAATGTATTTATGTATAGTTGTAAGATATACTGCAAAGAGATTCCATGCACTTTTCAGTCAGGTACACATAATGGTAACATCTTGCATAACTCTAGAACAAGATAAAAACCAGGGTATCAACATGGAACACTCCACCAAGATCACAACCAGAGTATCAATATGGATATACTCCACCAAGATCACAACCAGGGAACCAACACGGATACACTCTGCCAAGATCACAACAGGGTATCAGCATGGATACACTTCACTGAAACACAACCAAGGAATCGACATGGATACACACCACCGAGATCACAACAATTATCAATATAGACACACTTCATAGAGATCATAACCAACAAATCAACACAGATACACTCCACCAAGATCACAACCAGAGCATCAACACAGATACACTCCACCAAGATCACAACCAGGATAGCAACACAGATGCCCTCCTCCCAGATCACAACCAGGGTATCACCACGGATATACTCCACCAAGATCACAACCAGGGTATCAACATGGATACACTTCACCAAGATCACAACCAGGGAATCAACATAGATACAGACCATCAAGATCACAACCAGGGCAGCAACACAGATGCCCTCCTCCCAGATCACAACCAGGGTATCACCACAGATATACTCCACCAAGATCACAGCAGGGTAACAATATGGATACAGTCTACCAAGAAAACAACCAGGGTATCAATACAGATACATGCCACCAAGATGACAACCAAGGTGTCATTCTGCCAAGACAACAACCAGCGTTTCAACATGGATACCCTCTGCCAAGATCACAATCATGGTACCAACACAGATACACTACACCAAGATCACAACCAGGGTGTCACCATGGATACACTCCATCAAGATCACAGCCAGAGTATAAACACGGATATGCTCTGCCATGATCATCACGAGGGTATCAACATGTATATATGTCACTAAGATCACAACCAGGATATCAGCATGGATACACTCCACCAGGATCATAACCATGCTATCAACATGGATATACTCCTCCAAGATCACAATCAGGGTATCAACATGGATACACTCTGCCATTCTTACTCAGATTGCCAGTCTTACATTTTCTCAATTGTATGTGTGTGTGCTTGTGTGTGTGCGTACTTGTGCATTTAATTCTATGCACATAGTTCCATTCTTTATATTTTAAAATTTTCTATTTTATTTGAATTTTACTTTTTTCTTAATAATTTTACAAATTAAGGGAGAGAAAATTGAAAAGGGAATTGAACACTCATGTGAAGTTTCCCCTTGAATTAATGATGTCGTGCCCACCCATTGATCTTTTATAAAACTTGAAAATTCTTAATTGATGTGGGGACTGGGAGGAAAATAATAAAAACCCCACCATAAAAGCTAATGATATGACTGGATTTCTAACATTCAAATTATTCTGGGCTATAATTAACTGAAATGTGGAACTATGAACCTTTCGTCTTGGATATAGAGCCACCATGGAAATGGATTCTCTTCACCATAAGGATTAGTGCCCAAATTTATTGTCCCAGCTAAGGCAGCAAAGTCATTCATATCAGCAATGTCAGGGCACTGCGAGGGAGCAAGGGTCATTTAGACCCTATTATTTCAAGGACAACACTTTTATTTGTGCTTACTCCTAAATATACAACATATTTTCTCAGAAGAAAAATTAAATGATGATGATGGTGATAATGTGATGATGATGATGAGGATGATGATGATGATTGTGGTGGTGATGATGATGATGATTGATTGATTGTCTATTCCTTTACTGAGGAATAATTACACCTGAAGTGCTTTACATAGGACCTCTTGTAATATCAAAAGAATTTACCATGTAGGATTTTTTAATGCCTGTGTCACAGTGGACAAAAATGGACAAAACACATTGAGTTTAGGTCGTTCCCCAAGTTCCCTGAGAAGTAAGTGGTAATGCCATGTTTCAAGCCCACCATCATGGGACACTCAAGTCTTAGTTCTTAGGATAGCATTGGCTTCTATTCTGTCAATGTTGTCAGTACATGAATTAATTCAAGATTATTTGACTACATGTTCAATTGATGTTAAAATAATACTCTGTATCTGAAAGCAGGTCAGTTCATCTACCTGAATAAAACTCCCATGGGAAAAAGGAAAGTTAAAGGTGAGATCTAATCCATACATATATTGGGTTTCCTATTGAACTGGCTGTGTTTCCACCGTCACTGCTACCGCGACACTGTACTGTCCCTGTTGAACATTGTTGAGCTTTCTGATGGGTCTCCCAGCATCTGCTCTTGTCCATGTGGTCCACTTTCCACAGCTACCAGAGGGATCTTCCTAAAAGGTAAGTCAAGTCTGTCACCCTTGTACTTTGAATCCTCCGGTGCTTTCCACCTCACAGAGGGTCAGGATTGGAATCCAGATGGCAGTGAGCAAAACTCTGGAGGGTTTGGTCTGTGCTACTTCCTCTCTCCCCTTCTGTGCCCATCCTGCCAGTTCCTTGGTGCACCTGGTCTCCCTGCTAGCATTCACATAGGCAGGAATGGACCCACTTGGGCATTAGAATGGTCCCCTCCCTCCACTTAGAACACACATCCTCAAGTCCTCTCTTGGCTTTCTCCCTCACTGGCTTCAGGTTTCTTCTGAAATAACACTTCGACATAGAATTCCTCCTTCCTCAAGCGCCCAATCTCACAGCCCACCTCATCCCTGTACTCTGTATCTATTTATCCCCTCTCTGCATTCTGTTCTCACAGTCCTTAAACTTGTCCAGCATAGGACTCATGCATTTGTTTGAAAATCCTGTAAGGGTGTGATTTTGTGTCCACTTTCTTCACTGCTTAAACTCCAGCACCGAGAGCATTGCCTATCACATAGTAGGTGATCAATAAATACCATGTTCTACGTTCTGAGGATCCAACAGGGGGCAAAGCAGGTGAAATCAAGTCAAACAAATATAAGTAAAAGAGGAAGTGAAAATAAGTGAAGATTATTATGTATTAAGTAAACAAAGGGGAAGCAAAAACAAGCAAAGGTTATTATGTGCCAGTAACCCACAGGACCTCACTTCCAGAAAACTTTGCAGCCGCTGGATGCCTCTGATGCCTCTCTGTCCTCCTGCCCAAACAGAACTCAAGGCTCTGCAGGCTCTCACACAGGGACTGTCCCCAGGATCGGCCCTCTTTCTGCCTCTTCCGCTTTTGCTATGCCATGATCATTCTTCTCCCTCTGCTGCCTGGAATCTGGTATTTGTGTGCCGCCCACTCCCTTCAGGCTGGTCGCTGGGCTTGTTGGCTCTTATCTCTGTGTCTCCCCAGATGCTGTTCTGCCCCAATTCCGGTCTCTGTCATGTCCTGCTGTGTCCAGCCTGTAACCTGGGAGTACCCCCACAGCATCTGCTCAGGCTAGTACCTTGGGCTCCTGCATCTTCTAGAGAGAATTCTGGACACCTTCTCCTCTGCTCAATGATACGGTAGAGTCAAGCAGCCTTGAGGCAACATTTACATGAAGCAAGCTGGTATCTCTGGTGGTTCAAGACTACGTGGAGTAGAGCCAGCACGACTCCAGTCACTGAAGTTTAAGGGATTAAAAGAGATCTGGAGACCAACTCTAAGAAGGGGTGTGAAGTAGCTCCTTTTCTGTTTTTGACAATGTCATCAATATCAACAGCTCTTTCATTGAGATATAACAAATTTATTTAGAAAGTTTATTTAGAAAGGGCCTCAGTAGTTAGTGCAATGTAATCTACCAGAACCTAGGAGCAGATACTTACATAACACTTGGACAAGGCACAGGATTTGGGGACAGTTTTGTTTTTGTTTTTGTTTTTTTTTGAGTTGGAGTCTCACTCTGTCGCCCAGACTGGAGTGAGTGGCCACTCCCTGCCACCTCAGCCTCGACCTGCTGGGCTCCGGTGATCCTTCCGCCTCAGCCTTCCAAATAGCCGGAATTACAGGCATGCGCTACCACGCCCGGCTGATTTTTTGATTTATTGTAGAGATGAGGTCTTGCTGCCCAGGCGGGTCTCGAACCCATGGGCTCAGGCAATCCACTCACCTCAGTCTCCCAAAGGCGCGGGATTACAGGCTGAGCCACTGAGCCCGGCAGGGGGACAGTTTTGATAGAATGTTTTCCTCGTAATTTGGTGAGAAAAATTTAGGCCATCAGGGGACATCTAATTCAACTCTTGACCTCCTCAAATTATATCCAATTATATATCCATCTGATCCCATCCTCCTCACCTCTTCAGTTTTATAGGATGAGCTAAGATCACCTGTGATGTGTGTGTGTGTGTGTGTGTGTGTGTGAGAGAGAGAGAGAGAGAGAGAGAGAGAGATAGAGAGAGAGAGAGAGAGGGAGAGATAGAGAGAGAGAGAGAGAGAGAGAGAGAGGGAGAGATAGAGAGAGAGAGAGAGAGAGAGAGAGAGAGAGAGAGATGGAGAGATGGAGAGACCCTCCGGCATGGCTGAACCTCCTTTCCTCCTCTTCTGACTCATCTGAACATCCTCAAAGTGTTGTCTGTGGTCTGTAGATATCATTTTCATGTCTTCACCTTCTATTCAACTCTGACCTATTTTAGGCAACTATTATTAACTGTAGTAATAGAAAAATAGGGCCAGGAATGATAGGACTAGCAGTAATAGTAGTAGCAGCAATTGCAGTGATAGTAACAAGTACCATTTTCAAAGCTATTATTATGTTCAAAGCTCTGTGCTAAGGGGTTAATATCTATCAATCCATTTGAGAGTCACCATAACCCAGACAAATACAGATATTGTCCCATTTCACATATGAGTTTGCTGAAGCTGTGTGAAGACAAATGTTTTGTCCAAGTTCTATCAAGAGTAAAGCCAGGAATTCAAGTGAACCCATCTGATTAAAATTCCTTATTTATAAGTCGTTAATTGTACTGTATTACTCTCTTCAAACAGCTATTACTGTTTTCAGTTGTGTCCTCCACAAAACTGCTTTCTAGAAAAACCATCTCACTGCTAAACACTAAGGTGACTTCCCATAATTTCTAAGATGACCAGGCCCTTGTCTAGAACCTTCTGATGCTCCTTGTAACATAGAGCAATGGTTCTCAAAAATTCTGTCTCAAGACCTATTTATATTCTTCAGAATTTTTAAGTTCCAAAGAGATTTTGTTGATGTGGGTTTTATCTTTTGCTTCCGTTTATGTGGGTTTTATATTTTGATGTATATCACATTATAAATTAAAACTATGGCATTTAAAATATGTATTTATTTAAAAATGAAAAACCTTGTGTAGGTTAACATAAGTAACATTTTTTCATGGAAAAACAAGCCTAATTTCCAAGACAAAACAAAATAAAGACATGTACTCAAGACACATACTCAAGAATTAATAAAATTGCCATTTGTTACTGCTTCATGAAGGATGTGTGGGAGTGAAACTGGTATTTCTTCGTAGGTACACTGTGTGTACTTACACAGGTGTGCTGGCATGCCAGTAACTTGACCATCAGTGTAAATACTCAGCAAAAACGCAGAGAAATAAAGTCTTAGTAACTATGTGAATAGTTTTGACATTGGGGTCTGTGCATTACATCTTGAGAACCATCTCCGAGAACTGCTGGTGTAGGATGATAAAGTCTAAGCTATGAATAAAACCCCATTTCTGGCCTTCTGCTCTTGCCCCTACTTGTCACAACTCTGCTAACCCTTGCTTTACACCATTGCCAGCCTGCATTGCTGCCGTCTGCTTTATGCCGTTGCCGGCCTCCATGTTGTCTTGAATGTGACTGTCTATGCCTAGAATAGCCTTCCAGCCTGTCCCCATGCCTGACTCTTTCTCTTCCACTAAGAGTCAACTCAAGCATGACCATGTTGCCTCAGTTTCTATTACTGTGTGACAAACCATCTATGTATTAATGTCCATAGGTGATGCCAATCACTTATTTTGCTCATGACTCTGCTTTTTTGGGAAGGACTTGAAGAGGAGAGACTCCCTGTCCCACCAGCAATAGCTGAGGTGGCTTCCTGGGCTGGAAGATGCAGTTCCAAGATGGGCCATGCACATGGCAGACGGTTGGTGTTGGCTGCAGGCTCTTCACCACCTTCGCTCCCCACAGATGACCCAAGCTTCCTCACAGCATGGCTGCTGGGTTCCACCAGAGGCGTCTCCAGAGAAGTAGGTGGAGGTGGCATCACCTTTTATGATTCTGGCCTCTGGAGTCACATAGGGCCACCACCTCTGCTGTCACCAGTCTTCCCATATTCAAAGGGAGGAAACAGACCCATACATTGCTAGGAGGAGCCTGTGTGTGGAGAAGAGTATGTGGAGCCATTTTGGGAAAGTCTGTCTGCCACACTCCTCCAGGAAGCCTCACCACCTCCACGGCCAGGGGGCTGTGCCTTCTCAGGGGTCCCTGGAGGCCCAGTGCTCCTCTGTGTATGGCATTCACCATATGCCAATCAATCATCTCTCCAGGGCACTTCCTCACTCCTATCTGGCTCCATCCCCTGAGTCAGCATTTTTCAGGCTTTGCAAATAATCAATTCCTCTTTAAATCCCCATATACTAGCCCAGTACCTGACAAGATAGGTAAACAAAACAATTTTAAGTTTGTGAATGGGCTGGGCATAGTGGCTCAAACCTGTAATCCCAGCACTTTGGGAGGCCGAGATGAAGGGATTGCCTGAGCCCACGCGTTCAAGAACAGCCTGGACAAATTGGCAAGACCTCATCTCTACAATAAATAAAAAATTAGCCGAGTGTGGTAGCACACACCTGCAGTTCTGGCTACTTGGAAGGCTGAGGCAGAAGAATCGCCTAAGCCCATCAGGTCAACTCTGGGGTGGCCGTGAGTGTGCCATTGTACTCCAGCCTGGGCTATGGAGTGAGACTTCAACTAAAAAACAAAACAAAACAAAATAAATTTGTGAATGAATACTTGAATAAATTAGTGGAACATATCTTCTTTTAAACTGTTTGACTTGGAGTGAGTTGCTCAAAGTCAATTGGCGGTTTCCTCATCTATAGAACACAAATAATGTCCAAATCATAGGTGTGGTAAAGAGTCAACATCACGACCCATGGAAACGCACTTAGAACAGAGAGAGCACTCAACAGACATGATCTGAACCATCTTCTTAGTGGTGGGAGGGAGTTTGACTGGTGGCAGAAACATACAAGTATGAACTTGAAAGGAGCGCTATGGGGCTTCCTGGAGGAGAAGTCAGGAATTGCACCTTAACTAAAAGAAAGAAGATCTTCAAACAATAATCACCAAGAATGAGCAGAAGCTACTTTATTTAAGATTTGAATAGGCTTTCCCTAATTAGTTCCCCACTTGGCTCAGTAAATTCCCATGTAAGCTTGTAAATCATTATAAATAAATATTACCATGGAGATGCAATGATTATTATAATTTTTTAGTGTTTCTTCTCTATGAATGCTTATTAACCATATGCACTTACCATTGTGTAGTAAATTTCTCAGTATTTTAATGAGCAAGTCATTTAATGTTTATGTTCTGATTATTATTGTCATAATCAAAATCTTACAGACAGAGCTGGAAAACAGTATGAGAGCATGGGAATATCTAAGACAATGGTCTTTTTGTCCTGGTGTAAGTGAGAAGTTCTTAGGGGTGCAAGACGGCAAAATTATTTGCATAGTAACACTAAATGTTGTATGTGCTTCTTACTCTTATTCTTCATGAGTGTACTGTGGAGTTTTCCAGCAGCTACATGAATTGGGATGACATCACTGCTCTGATGGTTAAGGGCATGTGTTTGCATTTTCTTGAGTTTAAAATTTCTGAGGTGCAATTTCTAATATGGTAAATATGGGTCGACATCACCCACATAAATAGAAATACTTTGCAGTTCCCACCAATTTTAAAAGTGAAAATGGTTCTGAGACCATAGTTTGACAAACATGATCTAAGTTGCTTCATACACTTTCATGCCCCGATAAGACTCCTACTCTCCCCTGAAAGCGCTGCAGCAGATCTGAGGCTCCTTGCCTGGAATTATGAGACTGTGGGGAGACAGATGGAGATAGAGATAGAGAGATAGGAATGAGAGAGAGAGAGAAAATGACAAAAATGAGAGAGAAAAATGTGTATATGTGAAAGAGAGAAATGTTATTATAGGGTCCGAACTAGTTAAACCCCATGACAAACCACTCTAAAGCATAATGGCTTAAAACAATTGCCTTAGAGGCTTAAGACTATCAGTTGATTCTGAGGCAATTTGGGCTGGGTTTGTTGGCTGGTTCATATGGTCTTGGTTGGGCCCTTTCATTCCTCTGTGGTCCTCTGTCAGTTGCTTAGGCGACTCTAATTCTAAGAGGTTTCCAGTGTTAGCTATGGTACTTCAATTTTCTTCCACATGATCTTTCTTCCTCCAGTAGGCCAGCCTTATTTTTTTCTTACTGTGAGGGTAAGGTCCCCAGAGCACAAGTGGGGTATCTCAAGGCTTTTGGAGGCTTCTTGAGGCTTCAGTATGAAACTCCTATTGGCCTGAGCAAGTTGCAACCACAGTTCATGTTCAGGGACTAAGGACATAGATCCCATCTCTTCAAAGGAGGAAGTGCAAAGCTACATTTCATAGGGTATTGCTACTGCACAAAATGGAGCCATTTGTACAAGTCTACCGCTGGATGTCCCACTCTGTCACTGTCACACTGACTCCTCCATTGTTGACTCAGGATCCCAGCCTGTTTTTCCAGGGGTCAAACTGATGATCATTCCCACTGGCGATCATTTTTCCTGCAGAGAAATTGTTGTAGGCAAAATCATCAGATTTCATCTTCAGAACATGAACTCTGTACTTCTCATTTAAGTGGTGTTATTTGTAAGAAGCAGATGTTTGGAATTATAACCTATTTTTCTCTGAATCAAGGACAATTCAGGTTTCTTGGATTGCTCTCTGAAAAGTGCATTGTGTTGACAGATTTTGGACGTTACCCAGGAATGTGCACCTGTATGCTCTGATTCACGTCATTTGACAGAAAAGTCCACAGAGTCTCATGAGCATTAAGTTTGACTCACATCAGTCATTTTCAATTATTTTTATAAATAAATGCAGCTGTAAAAGTGGTTAGGGAGATGTAAAACCTTTGAGTAGCAACATAGTTCTTTTCTTGGTGACACAGTGGGGATTTAAAGGGAATGTCAACGTAGCAGGTAACATTTGTTCTGAACTAGATGATAAAACTCGAAGCACCACTGTGACATTGTGGCTAGAGAATACAGACTCCTAAAGAAAATAAAAATACAAATAAAAGAATTTGGTCGCCTTTATTTTCATATTTAAAAAAATTCAGGTTTTGGATTTTAAAATAAATTTTAATATTTGCAAGGGCACCATATTGTCAGGTCACATCAAACCCCTTTTTCCCATTTTAGAATTACTCAGAGTCTGTACTTCAGACCCATTCTGTGCAACCGTTCCCTTCCACTAGGCATCCAAAGTGTCAAACAATGATAACAATCTGGATGTTGATCCCTGGATATCATCAGAAAACTCGATAAAGGCATCCCAGAAATGAACCACTTATCAGATCATAACTCAAGGAAAATTCTCTAAAGGAGGTTAGTGCACAGAAACGATGAGGTTGTTTAGAAAGAGCACCATAACTGTGTTTAGAAAGAGTGTCATATCTGTGTCTTCCAGAAGACTCTTCTGAACTCGTGGGTTATGCTGAGATTAAGACTGATTAGCTGCATCAAGCTGTAAGTGGGATGAAATATGCTTTTACATTTTGAGGAACCATCCATTTGAGTTACCACTTGTCTGATCCAGGCCTGCAGCTGAATTTCTCACATCAGCATGAAACCCAGCAATAGTTTGTTTCCGACTGCCTGACTCGTAATCAACAACCCACTTTTGGAGATTTTGGGCTGCCTCACCTGGTTATGCCAATAAATCTGAGTGAATAGCTGCTTGATTTGTTATTGATTTCCCCATGGATGAATCTGAAGCTGCATTTCCAGTGATAGGTCTTCAGAGCAGTAACTCCGGGCAAAGGAAAAGCTTTGTCAATATTGAGACTCATGGGGTCACTCCCTCTTTGTACCAGAAAACCCACTCTCAATGCTAACTGAGTTTTGTTGGTGCAAAGGGACAAGAAAAGAAGGATGTGAGGGTGTTGGAGAAGAAAGTCTGGTCCTGTTCAAGAGCAAGGTTTTGCTGCAATGTTTCAGTCATGATTTCAGAAGTCTGTGGACGCTGATGAAAGACGGCACCGCTGATTTTTCCATACTACTCATAATTATGACTGGTTTTGCCTAAAGGTATTCCATTGCAAAGTGAGGTCCCTTTAGTGAAAAATTCCAACATACAAACACTCCATTCCACGTAGACTGGGTGTTTTCAAAAACTGGAGTAGCCTGAGGAGTACAAAGGGTTGATTCAGCTTTTCCAGGATTCTGACCTTGAAAAATATCTTAGTTGAAATTTCTAGACTCTTGTCAGAGGATATTAGTCTTTAGATCTTCTTTGGAAATGGGTTGAGCTGTAAAACTGGAGAAGAGAGGAACAAACCTGCCCAACCACAACCGAGATGTAAGAATCTGAAATTGCATCTCATTGTATGACTTACAGATGCGTTGCTGCGACATCATCAATCTAAAGGAACCACTCTTTTTACAGGGAAAACTTGACTTGGCAGCCATCACCACCTCTGCTCCTTATATACAATAACAGGGTTAGATTTGCCTTGGCCTCCAAACCTTTTCCCTCTCATATTTTTATTAAACATATTCTCATGTTATTTTTCAGTTTCTATTTATAAGAATAAACCTTGTTCCTCGGAAGAATTTTTGAAAGTTTAAATCAAAGACTGGAGAATTAAAACAAAAACTATTTTGAGTGGGGAGATTTGGGGATTTTATCCCTAGTTCCTCAGTTAGTGTGGGACTCCACATTTGGGGGATTCCCACTATGTACCTCCTTTTGCATGGTCCCCCAGCAGTCTTCTTGGCATACATGGCCCCCACCTGGATTTTCTGGTGGGTAGCTCTGTAGAGTCCCTTTACAGGATGATCTAGCTGAGCTATATCATATAAGAAGCTGCCAGATCTAAAACAAAACATTCAGCTATTTGGAATTTTTTACGTCTACTGTTAAATACCCACAGGATATACTGGGGACCTACAGTTAAAAAATTCATTCATCAGGCATCAGGGTTTCAAAAGTGAATTCATAAGTTGCAGCATTCCAAAAGAAACGGGATTTTGAAACCCCACCACACTGTTCAGGAAACAGCCAGTAACCCAGTTCTCAGCGCTATGAGCTTTTATCAGTCAGCATTTGCTTCTAGGGAAACTGTTCTACAAATCTCTCTCTGCGAAGCAACCTTGCTTAAAAGAATTTGAAGAAAGAAGAGCCCTTATAAACCTTAATTCGCCTGGTGGAGATTTCCATGATACGCGTTCCCCGTATAACTAAGGACTCCTTAAGCATAAGCCTGGAAGGAGTGAAGCAGGCCACAGAGAAGCAGACACTGACATTTGCACATCAGAGGAGGCTACCACCCAGCTTTTTCATTTTTGCAAGTCACTTAAAAGATGGTCAGTTTATAAATAGTAAAGATGACCTGATATTCAATTTTGATTGCTTGCATAGTCTGAAAACTCCTATGATTGTAAAGATAAAAACCTCAACTTTAAGTGCTTATTGGCCAGGTAGCTTCTTTCCCTAGCACAGAGTAGAGAGGGCATGCCACTCCTTCCTCTGGGTAGAAGTGCCGTTGTTACATTGCCAAATTCCTTTCTATTGCAGAAAGAGCCAAGCTCTGTCAAAAAGTGCTGGAAACCAGTATTAAAGGTGAGGGTTACTTTTTAAAATTTAAAGCAAAAATCTTAGTACTTTTATACTTCTCTGGATATGAGCATGGAAGGGCAGACAGAGCGTGGTTTCTGAGCTGAAAACAACTCTTGCTTTTAGTGCCAATGACTCCATGACCATGTGCAGCCACTTGGAATTCTGGGAGATCTTTGAGTGTCAGTTTTCTTTGGAAATGGAGATCATTACAATTACACTGCAGGGCTAGTGTGCAGATTAAAATTATATCTATTCCCCCCAATGAGTCAATGGCATACATAAAAGGCCTGGGCTTTTCTAGATTAAAAGATAGTTAAGTGACAATTGTGACTTATATGTGATGTCTGGATTGGTTTGAACAAGACATTTAAAAAGACATTTTTAGGGCAACCAGGGACACGCAAATATGGATAGGCTGTTAGATGATATTAAGAAGAACACTTATTGTGTTGAGTCTAATAATGGCATTGTGGTTTATGAGTAAATGTATTTTTATTTAAATGATGTATACTGAGGTATCAAACCAGAAATGAAATGTCGTATTGTCAGTAATTTATTTTTAAAATGCAGAAGCAAAAAAATATGAAGCAAACGGCTAAATATTAATCATCACTAAATCAAAGTGGTATATGGCATTTTATGCTATTCTGTCTTGTTTAGTGTTTGTTAAAATTTTCAAAATGAAATGTTAAAAAATAACATCCTACGTAAAATTCCTAGCATGGGGTTTAACATGTCGGCACTGCAGGCACAGTTGAGTTCAGTCATTCTTTGATCAATTAACAGATATTCATTGATCTTGCCTCTTCTCTCTGAAGAAAGAGAAATAAACAAGATGCCCATGCTCTGTGTCCACTAGGATCTAGTTCTTGGGAGGAGGAAGGATTTATGTTGCTGTTAATAGGGAATGGCGGGTACCATTCAGTGGCTGAATGCTCTACAGTTTATCTGAAATTGTACTCGTGTATGTGAGTCCAATCATGAGAGAGTTAGATTCAGTTTTTACCAATGGCCCACCATGTATCAGGATGGCGGATTGGGCGGCCCCCTAATTCTTCACTCCTTGCTTAACCTGAGCCCCACCTTGGATAGGTAACTTTGCAGTGTCTAAAACTGTGTGACTCGCTTGAGACAATGGGTACAAGCGAAGGTGAGAGAAGCTGAAGCTGGAACACCATGTGGAGGATAGGCCTGCGTGTTGTGGCTCCCAGTTCCTGCTGGGAAAATATGCCTGGTCTGCCCTGCTGAGGAAGGACTCAAGGAGGCCTTTAGTCACCTGGTGGTCCTGGCTGAAGTCAGCCCCTGTCAGCTGACATACAGCTTTCTTTTGAGAGCTGTGTTTCTGCTCATTATCTTATTTTGAGTTTCTAGTCCGGTTAGTAGTGTGGTATCAGATGAATGGCCCTGGAGGCTGTGCACGTGGCTTCTTCACCAGAATAACAGCTGCTTTCAAAACAAACCTGTCTGCTAAGGTTCTAAGCATAAAGAAACTTTCGATCAAACAGAAAGACTGGGCTCTGTGGGCAGGTGGGGTTGGAGTACTCCCGAGGGCCTTCTTGCTTGTTCTGGACTGGGTAATGTGAATGCCACATCTCTGCTCATAGGCAGTTTTTTCTGTTCTTGAGCCAGGATGAGTTGTTCTTAAGCCCATGTGTGCATAAGAATCTCTGCACAGGGGGTCATATCCGCCAGTTGAGTGTCATAAACAGTTTGAGTGATTCTCAAGGGTAGTTTTGTCTACACAGGTAGCTTTTCCTCCTTTTTTGCACCCACAGAAGTCAAGTCTCACCTCCCCTTGCACATTGGGAGGGGGAGTCGAGGCGAAAAGAATGGAGGCACATTGCTCTCCATACTGCTGGAGCTGGCAACCTCACCTTGAATTGCTCCTTCCTTGTTGAGACATGGCTGCCACTCCCAGGGCAAAATGTTCCCCAGGTCTGTGAGCACACAACCTCCTAGGACATACAACTTCTGCTGCTAGTCTTTCTGAAGCATGCCCTCTGGGGTGGGACTCTATTGCTTGGGGAATTGCTGTGGCGCATCTCCCAGTGTCTGGATATCCTATGGGGAGTCCCCCCATTCTTCATGGAGGTTGCATTAGGGCATAAGGAAGTCCTGACCCCAGCGGAGTCACATGACCTGCGTCTGGCCAATGAGAATACCATGTGATGGGTTTGAGCTGCAGGCATGGCCCTCATCTGCCTGATTGATTGATTATTTAGGTGGCACATATACAAGTTTATTATGTGGACATATTGCTTGATGGCGAGGTTTGAGTGTCTGTGGAAACAGTCTTCCAAATAGTGAGCATGGTACGCAATTGACAGCTTGTCAGTCCTTGGCCCCACCCTTTCAGGGATCTCTAGTGTCTGTTTTTCCATCTTTATGTCCATGTGTGCCCAGTGTTTAGCTCCCACTTATAAGTGAGAACATGCGGTATTTGGTTTTCCATTTCTGCATCAATTCATTTAGAATAATGGCCTCCAGCTGCATCCAGATTGCTGTAAAGGACATGACTTTTTTTTTGAGTTGGAGTCTCACTCTGTTGCCCAGGCTAGAGTGCAGTGGCATGCTCATGGCCACCCCAGCATCAACCTGCTGAGCTCTGGCGAGCCTTCCATCTCAGCCTTCCAAGTAGCCGGAAATACAGGTGTGTGCTACCACACCCAGTTAATTTTTTACTTATTGCAGAGACGAGGTCTATCCAAGTTACCCTGACTGGTCTTGAACCCACGGGCTCAGGTTATCCACTCACCTCGGCCTCTCAAATTGCTGGGATTATAGGCTGAGCCACCGAGCCCGGCCTTGGTTTATTTTTTACTTTGCATCTTTTTTTTGAGTCTGAGTCTCACTCTGTTACCCAGGCTGGAGTGCAGTGGGCATGCTCATGGTTGCCCCAACATCAGCCAGCTGGACTCAGGAGATTCTTCTGCTTCAGCCTTCCGGAACTGCCAGCGCGTGCTACCACACCCAATGAATTTTTTGATTTATTGTAGAGATGAGGTCTTACTAAGTTCCCCAGGCTGGTCTCAAACCCCTGGGCTCAGTCAATCCTCTCACCTCAGCCTCCCAAAGTGCTGGGATTACAGGATTGAGCCACTGCATCCAGCAGACTTAGCTTATTTTTATGGCTGCAGAGTATTCCATGTTTTTTTTTACCCAGTCCACTGCTGTAGGGTACCTGGGTTGGTTCCATGTCTTTGCTGTTGTCAAGAGTGTCATCAGCCTGATTAAAATGACCCCTGAGAATTCTACCAGCCTTCCTGAGGGTGTCAGGCAGCAGAGTAGGTTGTTTTGTCAAAACTACATACTCAGGAGCTGACAATGAACCAACTGGCGGACAGGTGGTGTTGCCAACAGCAAAAGAAAGATGGCTTGGGGCCGTTGGAGGCCAACAAGCAGGCTTTCTGCAGTCCTGCACTTTTGGAGGCTCCAGGCAGCCATCTCCTTTGCTGAGGGCCACTTGGAACATTGTGACTCATACAGGTACTCCTCCCTGAAGGAGCACGTTTGAAAGCAGACTCTGAGCAGTGTGAGAGACCAGTAGGTGCGTTAACTAGACCAGGACAGTGTCCTGCACCCTCTGCTAAAGCAATACAGCAGTGACTGGCTCTACCTACAGGGGCCCCTCAAAGTCCCTTGTTCTCTTTAGACGTCTCCAAGGCAAAGGCGGGGTCTCATTTGCCTCTGTCCTGCAGAATGACAAGCCTCGAGGAGCACTGGGCAGAGAGGCTGAGCCTTCTCCCATGCCTCTGATTCCTTGGACTATAGCTCTCTTCTCTGTCCTGTGGTCAGGTACCCCCTCCATCCCTCTGTGTGTAATGAGAGACAACTATGTCCTGGAAACAGACTGTATCTTGGAAAGTCAACCTGCCTCTTGGTCTTGTGGAGCTTACAACCTGGTGACATCTCTAACAAGACATTCAGACACAAACTAATGAATGCATCAAGACTTGGTGTGGAAGGTACCAAAAGGGTGATGTGATTACTCAAGGGGGATGCTTGCTTCCATGGTGTTCTGGGAAGAGCTGGCAGAGTAGGTGTCCTGAGGGGAGTGAAGGAGCCTTTCCTGTGGGGCCCTGGGCAATGGGATGGGGAGGAGGTAGCATTTCCAGGCACCACTCCTCTCTGACGGAGCACATGTGACGACAGACTCTGAGTCCCATGAGAGGCCAGCAGGTGAGATGTCTAGACCAGGATGGTGTTCTGCATTCCTCTGCTAAAGCAATGTAGCAGTGGCTGACTCTGCCTACGGGAGACCCCTGGAAGTCTCTCATTCAGGCCTTTAGATGTCTCCCACTCTGAGGAGAAGTCTCATTTATTTCTGTCCTGCAGAATGGACAACTCAGAGGAGCACTGGGCAGAGAGACACTGCAATGGGGGAGAAGACAGCCTTCTCAGCATGAGCAGCATGTGCAAAGACTAGGGGGACCAGGAGGAGGGCAGGGTGGTGGGAACACAGCGAAGGAGCAGGACTGAGGTCTACCTGAGGAACAGGAGGTAGGCAGGGCCAGATTCCACAGAACCTTGCAGGAAGGGTTGGATTTATGCGAAGTTCGCGCGAAGCCCCAGGAAGCTTATAAGAAATGGAGTGTGTCGGAGCAGGGAGGTGTTCCGTGTTCTGAAGGTCCCTCTCAGCTGTTAAATCCCATGCTCTCTGTCTCCATGGACACGTTCTTCATTTCATTTGGTGCTGAGTGGCTTTGAGTGGTTCCCAGATTTGTGCAAAGGGGATTGCATTACCCAAGGATGGATACGGTAGAGAGGCAAGTCTGAAGGTGCTTCAATATTTATGAATCTGTACGTGCATGCACATGAATATACAGAAGTAATTATTACATGTATTGACTGCTAATTATATGCCAAGCTAATGCTTCACATGAATTTTCTGATTCAACCTTCCCCCAAAGTATTCCTAAAATTATTACACACGCCCAGTTTACAAATGGGGAAACAGAGGCTTGAAGATATAAAGAGACTTATTCAAGGTTACAGGGACAATGAGTGACGGAGACAGGTTTGGATCCATGCTACCTGTGGCTTGCTCACCTTGTGGCTGTGCTTCCTTACTTGTGTCTTCAAGCTTTAGGCACTAAAATAGTAAATTAATTGGACTGGTACTTCATCTTGCTTTCTTTCTGTTCTTGGAAAACTTGACAAAGAGGCTGAATTTCCATCTGTGTGATCAGCAGATGAGACCCAGAACACTCAGGGAGACCTGGCATCTGAACCTTTCTTTGCTAGCTCCAATTCTGTTGCCCAAAGCCATGGGGAACCTCATGGCCCCTGATGTGGGGGATATCACCTGTGAGGGTGTGTGACGTGGGAACACTTGCATGGATCTTGCTTGACAGTGAAAGCTGCTTTCGTCCCTTCAAAGTTTCTAGAGGTGACAGAAGCCACAGCTTATAGAATGGGATGGAAGAAAAAACAGAAAACAAAAACAGCAACTAGAATTTCCAGTTGCAGCATCATGTTGGGGCATGTGATGTCAAGCTGCATCCATCATGTTTCATTATGAGGCATGGTCCCCTAGTGGTAATACAACCCACTGTGTCAGTCAGAAAAAAAAGAAAGAGGGAAAGAGAAGAACACACAAATCATTCCACAACTTCCCAAATTTTTAAAAGTAAGATTTTCAGAAACTGAATTTTCTTCATGTTTAAAACAAGATGAACACCAATATTTAAATATACTAGATATATTGGCTGGAGTTGAGGGCTGGGAAGAGCTGGAGGGATTTCTGAGCTTCTTAGATCCTTAGCTTATCAGAGCATTAAGAAAAACCCTCTTTATTATGAAAAATTCAAACAGACAGGAATATAGAGAAAATAGGATCAGGAACTGCCCCACACAGTTCCCCAAATCATCATTAACAGGGTCTTGCATTTACTTTGCTTATTTTTCTTCTGAAATATATTAAAGTACATTCTAAATAGCATGACATTTTGTCTCTAAATGCTTCAGACATAAAGGACACCTCCAATAAATATAATAGCATCTTGATTTTATAGATGTTGCCATGGTTTGAATATTTGTTTCCCTCCAAAATTTGTATGTTGATACCAAATCACCAAGGAGGTGTCATTAGAAGGTGAGTCCTCTGGGAGGTGATGAGGTTGTGAGCATTCCAACCTGGTGAATGGGACTGGTGTTCTATATAAAATGGGCTTTAGAGAACCACTTGCCTCTTTTTCACCCTGCTGCCATGTAAGAGCACAGCACCATCTTGGAAGCAGAAAATAACTCCCACTGGACATCAAACCTGCCAGCCCTTTGACCTTGGACTGCCTAGCCTCCAGAACTGTGAGCAATAAACTTATGCTGTTTATAAATTATCCAGCCTCAGGTATTTTGCTATAGCAGCAGCAACAGGCTAAGACAAAAATTGGTACCAGGAAGGGGATGTTGCCCTAACTAACACCTAAACATGTGGAAGTGGCTTTAAAACTGGATATTGGGTACAGATTGGAATGCTTTTGAAGTACATATTAGAAAAAGCCTGTGTTGCCAGTACTGGGGTGATTCTGGTGAGGGCTCAGAAGAAGAGAGCTGGAGAGAGAGTCTCAATCTTCTTAGAGATGATCTAAGAAGTCCTGAACAGAATGTCTGTAGAAATATAGGTGGTCTCAGATGGGGTCTCAGACAAAAACATGTTACTGGAAACTGAATGAAAAGCCATCTTTGTTATAAAGTAGCAGGGAGCTTACCTGAACTGTGTCTGTGCCTTAGAGCTTTGCAGAAGGCAGAAGTTGGGAATGCTGAGCTAGGATATTGGTGGAAGAAGTCTCTAAGCAAAGTGTTGAGGGTGCTGCATGACTTCTTTTGACAGCTTATAGTAAAATGTGAGAGGAGAGGGACAAATTAAAGATGGAATTTGTGATTCCAAGGGGAGCAGGACTGAAAGATTTTGAAAATGTGCAGCCTGGCTGTATTAAGAATGAAAACGTGTGTTTGGGAGAGAAAACAAAGGGTGTAGCCAAGCAATATTCTTGATACTCACTTCCTGAGGGTATTTTGGAGAACTTTTGGACTACTGTGCCCATGACAGGCTAAGAAGACCAGGTTTTGAGTGCAGGTGGTTTCAAGGGAGGGGTTCAAGACATCTCTGGAACCTCAGGGCTCAATGCCCAGGGCTGCCCCAAGTGTCTGCCCCATGCCTTCCAGCACAGATCTCTTAAGCCACCCCAGCTGTGGCTCAGTCAGGCCCAGGTGTGGCTTGGGCCACAGCTTTGGAGGGCACAAGTGATAAATCTTGGCAGGTTGTCATGGTGCTGACTCTGCAGGCAGGCGGTGCAAAGGGCCTGAGACAGATGTTCAACAGTGTCGGTCCACATATCTACAAAGCATCACTGGGTGAGGGATAAAAATACTGGCCCCAGCCCGGGCATGGTGGTTCACACCTGAAATCCCAATACTTTTGGAAGCTGAAGTGAAAGAATTGCTTGAGGCCAGGAATTCAAGACCAGCCTGGGCACATACCGAGACCCAATTTCTACCCAAACCAAAGTTAGTTGACCAACAAGTGACACCTATAGCCTCAGGTACACAGGAGGCTGAAGTAGGATGATCTTGGGACCAGGAGGTCAAGTCTGCAGGGAGCTGTGATGGTGCTATTGCACTCCTGTCTGGGTAAAAGAAAGAATCTCTCTCTCTCTCAAGAAAAATACTGGCTCCAGGTCCCTATGCGGAGCCCACTGAATTAGCATTTCCATAATACATGGAATATGCATCTTAACATGTCCCACTATGACAGATACATCGTCCAGTTTAAGATCCTTGCATGTGGATGCAAGAATTCCCTCTTCTCTGTCCCCTCATGGGTGGCGCCCCTTTCCCCCAACATCCAGGACTTGAATGGACTCCAGCCTCATACAATTGCATGGCCCTAAGGTGCCTGTCCTTTTTGAGTCTAAGGGATTTAACTCTCAGCTGTAAGATGGGTCACGGTATGTATTCATCACCTCCTCATCCTTGTGGTCACCCAAGACTGGGCTGCAGCTTCCTGGGAATGAGGACCACAGCAAGGGACTCCCAAAGGCCTCAACACTGTGCACTGTGCTCTTGTAAGGAAGCCGGACCGATACGTGGGGGTGGATTTTGAGAGAGGAGCCCCTACCTGACACTTGAAAACAGCACAGCCAGCATGATCCAGAAAGACAACTTTGCCTTTTATGCCTTCCTCAAAAGACTGCTGAGCACCTTCTCAGAATATTGCAGTGAAGAAGACAGGTGGAGAACGGGACGCCGCACTGCAGAGTCACAGAGGAAATGATTTCAGACACAGCCTTGCCATGTAGCCAGTATCAATTATTACTATTAATAATGGAGTGGGATAGTGTGAGACGAGAACCCTCGTTACTGTTTACTTAGCACTTGATAAATGTCAGTTGCAGAGCTAAGCTCTTCATGTACTTTATGTCATTTAATCTTCCCAACAGCGCTGGGAGGTAGGAATCTTATAATTTCTGATTTCCAGATGAAGAGATTGAGGCTCAGAGGGTTTTAATAAACTGGTCAGAATCACCCTGGTGAAAGATGCTGGTATTCGTATCTGTAACCATTAAGCATGGGATGGCCACCCGTGGGATGTGGGATGGTGCTGGAGATTTTCAGCCAAAAACTATTTTTTTTTTGCCCTAAAAAAATGTACATCATGTGCATGGCACAGATAGTCACTTCAGAAAGTGTGGCATTTGCTTTTGCAGCACAAGGCAAAAATTTTAAATCAGATTAAGAAGTACAGTTGCTATGGTATCCGAAGAGTACACTTTCATGCAAAGCAATTTAATAGATGTGAAAATGTGTACCTTTGCACAGTACACTATATTTTAGAGATGAAACACCCCCAGCAGCAGTGGGCTAACAGACAGGCC
The DNA here is from genome assembly GCA_027257055.1 of Cephalopachus bancanus. NCBI lineage: Eukaryota > Metazoa > Chordata > Mammalia > Primates > Tarsiidae > Cephalopachus > Cephalopachus bancanus. The sequence continues at coordinate 5,662,309 of JAPVLO010000007.1, forward strand.
CCACTTTGGAGGCTGGTCCTCACCCGCTGTCTTTCCCTGCCTCCTGCCAGGGAAGGCCTGGGTATCAGTGGGAACGCCTGCCCGGGGCAGGCTCTGGCTGCTTCCCAAGGGGAGGGAAGAGAAGAAACTCTGCCCAAGGCTGTTTGCCTTGTGTCTTACAACTGGGTTTCAACCCAGCTAGACAGCTTCCCTCAGGGGACCAACTCTCTCACCCAGTTCTGCCCGGCTCTGCCTCCTCAGTTGCTCACAGAGCCCATGAGAAGGACTACCAACACTCTGTGCCCTGCTGTCTTCTGGATGCCCAGGGATACAGTCTCACCAGGCATTCAGGGCCCCTACTTCAGGGGGATTTCATCTGTACCTGGAGTTGGCAACATTCAGAGGAGCCTTGCACAGTTTATTTGTACCCTAAGTCTCAGTTTTCTTATCTATGAAATGGGCCCAACAGTTGATCTACTTTTAGGATGGTTAGCAGTCAGGCTGCAGTGCATGGTGTGTTTGCTGAGTTATATGACCTGGACATTTTCTCTGCTCTACCTGCCTCCTCACTTTGCCCCAGTGTCACCGACTCCCTCATTACTACATAAATGCACAGGGCACGAGTCTTCCGTGGAGACCACACCCCAGCTTGTCCTCTATCCAGAGCGCTCTTCCACCAACGTTCACATGCCCATACCCTCTCCTCCATCTTCTGAAAGAGGCTTTGCCCCCTCGTCAAAGCAATGCCAACCCAGTGCCTGCTGCACCCACCACCCACCATGCTCTCTCCCCTACTTTGTCCTTCCTGCACCTTGTCCATCTCTGCCTAGTGTCTCAATGCGGCCATTGATCATTGATCACGTCTATTGCACACTGTCGACTCTATACTGGAATGGTGGCCTAAGATACAGGCCTTTTAGCTTTGCTTGCAGATGTATCTTAAGTGTTCAGAACACAGCAAATACTTGAGAAATACTTGAAGGGATGTTTAGCATTTTTAATGCATTACATTTCCCGGCAGTCCAGATATGAATCTTGTTTGAAACTGTCTCATGTAGGAAGAAGACAGGTCTACCTCACTCTCACCTTCATACCAAGGCCCTCTCTCCCCATCAGCACCACTGCTTTCCTGCTTGAGTGCATCACATGGGATTTCTTTCTGTGCATTGTGTGTAGTTTCATTATTCGTTTGGATTTTTGTTGTAAATTCCCATGAAACTGAGCTCCAAGAGGACAGGGAATTCTGTCCGGTTTTGTCTTAGTCTATTTGGGCTGCTATAATAGGACACCATATACTGGGAAGCTTATAAGCAACAGAAAAGTACTTCTCACAGTTTGGGGGAACTGGGAAGTTCAAGATCAAGGTTCTGGTATGTTTGGTGTCTGGTGAGGTGCCCTTCCTGGCTCATAGACAACTGTTTTCTCTTTGTGTCCTCCCATGGTGGAATGGGTGAGGGAACCTCTTGAGCCTCTTTATACAGCCTTTTTATACAGCCCACGAGGGCTCCACCCTCATTACCCAATAACCTCTCAAAGTACCCACCTGCTGAAACCATCCAATCAGGGGTTAGAATCTCAATATAGGAATCTTGTGGAGACATAAGAAGTCAGTCCAAAGCAAGTTGGTTCATTTTATCTTCAGCACCTAGAACAAGGCCCAGAACATGCTGGGATTACAGTAAGTACTTGCTGAAGGAATGAGTAGATAACCGAACACATGAGTCACCCTGTGGCTTTCCCAAAGCAGCCATGACCTTAGGGGACAGCGAGTTCAGAGGTAGGGAGTTCACTGGAAGCTGAGGGTCAAATTCAAGTTACATAACTTTCTTGCCACTACTGATTGTTGGTAAAGAGTTGCTCTGACTTGTGACAACCTGGAGTCACACTGAGTTTTTCAAAGACAAACCTAAGTCCTCACTTTACTGCAGAGCTTTCAGATAAATAAAATCTACCCTACGTGGTAAGAGGTAAGAGAAAAGCATCAGCTTTTCCAGGTTATCTTGGTATCTGAGGAGATATAAAAATAGTAATTAGTTGTTAGTTCATTAGTTGTGATGAGCTAGGTGCTACACTATGTATTTTATGTATCAGAATTTATAAAATTCATAAAACAACTGCGCTTGATTGATAGATGAGAATAATGAGGCTCAGAGAAATGAAATCACTTACCCCATAGGTGGGTCAGTTGGTGAGAAAGTTGTGACCTAATGTTTATCTTTTCTGAAATCGTATATTCTTGATGTCACGTGTACCAAACATCCCCTGACAGATTTAACATTCTTGGGTGTTCTGGAACCAAGACCTGAGTCTTTCTTTTGAGTATCCGGGTTGTCTGACCTATGCAGCCAACAGAGCTGATTAACTGGACTGCGTGCATAGACACACGTGCCACGTTGTCTACCGAACATGCCATTGCAAGACCTGGTGCCAACAGTCAGGCCAATAGAGAGCAGCAAAGGAGCAAAAGGAAGGTGTGTGCAACTGTTGGGTTTATTATTCCAGAAAGATGCTTACCTTCCAGCTGCAGGTTCTGTCAGCCCCAATGTTTCCTCCTGTGAAGTCTTTGAACAGTCAAGCTGTTCCCTTGAGAAGGCATGTCCACTCCTCTTTTTTTTTTTTGAGTTAGAGTCTCACCCTGTTGCCCAGGTTGGAGTGCAGTGGCATGCTCATGGCCACCCCAGTGTCGACCTACTGGGCTCCGACAATCTTTCCACCTCAGCCTTCCAAGTAGCTGGAACTACAGGCGGGTGCTACTATGCCTGGCTAATTTTTGATATATTGTAGACATGTGGTCTCGCCAAGATGCCCAGGCTGGTCTCAAACCTGTGGTCTCAGGCAATACACTTGCCTCGGCCTCCCAAAGTGCCGGGATTACAGGCTGAGCCCAGCCTCCTCTTTTCTTCATCTGGTTCATGGCTACTGATTATTCTTCAAATCTCAGCTCAAATGCCACTTCCTCCAAGGAGCTGTCCCTGACCTTTCAGACTGCCTCAAGTCTCATGAGCTCTGTCCCTCTCCTTGGTAGCTCTTCACAGCTACTATGCTTTTGTGTCTCTTAGATTCATATCTTTCTTTCCCACCTAGATCATCCATGAGAGTTGTTTTTCTTTACCATTTCTTCTGTATCTTCTTGCAGAGTTGTAGGTGTAGCAGGCACCTATGACTACATTTTAATACATGCAAAGATGAATGAATGGAAGGAAAGATGAATGTGAGTTGGGGATGGATTACAAAGTGTCCCTGTGGGTCTGTGGAGTTCATGGATGCAAAGGATCTTATATCTTGCCAGCATCAATCTGAATGCTGACAGACATCATGGAGGAAAGTGCTCACTATAGTTGAATCCCTGTGCAGTGGTGTCCTGAGGGAGTTCCTTGGGGTGTTGCCCACAGGAGTGGCCTTGTTATATGTGCTTAGTTTATGTCCCTTATTCCCTTCTCACAAGCCTTGTCTGACAATCAATTTAGATGCCACTCTGGCCACAAGCTCCTGGTGTATTTGAGGGTTGCTGGGGGCCCCTGGGGAAGATGAACTTCATCCAGACACACTGGGAACGGGAGGCCTCTCTTCATCTTGCACTGCTGAGATGGGCACGCCAACTCCTCCCACTGTTCTGGGAAAGTTGGCACCCAATGATGCTGACAAGTTGGACAGAATTCAGAAGGAACAACTGCCACATGCTTTCTCGGGAGTTCTGGCTGTCACTATGGGAAGCGTCACAACTCGAGTTGAAGACAAGAAAACATAATTAAAATAGAGTTCCTGTCCCTCCATACATTAGAAGTGTTTAATTTTACTCTATGTGACAGTCTGTCGTAGGAGAAGACCATGATGAAGTCAGGTTGCACAGGGTCAGTCAGCACTTACACTCCTGGTGAGCCCTCACCTCCAGACAGAAAGACTGCCTGGCTTCTGCTTCCAGAGTTCAGGAACACTGTCTTGGTCCAGAATGATGTCTGTCATGGACTAGATACCAGATGGCAACTGCCACTCATGGTCTCACATGCCTTAAAGAAGAAAAACATCTTTGAAGGTTTCAGTTCCAAATATTCACAGCATAGGGACAGGAGAGTAATAAACAAAAAGAAGGATCATCTCCTGAGCACCTGCTCTGGGACAATTAGTTGATACTTATTATCCCACTTAATTGCTATTGCAGCAACTCAGAGAGATGTTTTCTATTGTCCCCCCTGCCCAATTGTGTAGGTAAGAAAAGTGAGTTTCAAAGTAATGCTATTCCTAGCCCAAGGACACCAATCTCAGACATTGGAGTGCAAAACCACAAGGGTCATAGGGATGATGGACAGAATCAGAATCATGGTGGGTGTTCAGATGAAGAGTAAAGAGGTACTCTCTAGTGAGAACAGTAGACAGCCCCAAGACAGCCTGCCATCAGAGAAGAACACAGTGGAGCAAAAGTGCAAGACTTGTGGCTGAGTGGAGCCAAGTTTCTCTGGGGCCAGAATGTGAATAGGGGAACTGTGGGTAATGAATGGCCTTTCCAACAAGGTCAGACCTGCCTCTCCCACCAATCACTGCCATGGCACTGGGACTTTTATTCTAAGCTCTTGCTACTGTTGAAATCATGCATTGATTTAAGTGATTAGTCAGTTTATGCCAGAGATAGAGGGATGGGTGGACAGATGGATGGCTGGCTGAATAGATGGCTGGCTGACTGGCTGGCTGGCTGGATGATGGATGGATAGATGGATGGATAAATGAATGGGTGAATAAATGGATAAATAGATGACTGGATGGACAGATGGATGGATGGCTAAATGGATGGATAGATGAATGGATGGATGGATGGATGATGAATGGATGGATGGATAAACAGATGAATAGATGAATAAATGGATGGATGATGGACAAATGGACAGACATCAAGGGTAAGGGCAGTTTATGGAGAATCTTGAGGGCCAGGGTAATCAGGGAGGACTTTGGGAGTCTGTGGATTTCGGACTGTGCTATGGTATAGGTTGGCAAATATGGCAAAAGTTAAGCTTTAGTATAATAGGAAATAGAATGGGTAAGTTTTGTTTTTTCCTTTGTTGCAAGTCGGCAAATATTTCAAAGCCTAACTCTCCTCCTCCTGTCCTATTATCACTCAATCACTAATTCCTGTCAGGTCTGACTATGCCTTGAATGACACCATTTTTTTTTTGATGGTTGTCCAAGTCGCCAACACATGGCTCTTAACAGGCCTCTCTTGTATGCTCTCACTCCCCTCCAATGTGTCTACAAGGCAGTCAACACAACCTTCCTAAGATGCAGATTTGTGTGGTGGTTCCCGTGCTCCTCTGAATCATAGCTATCAGTTGGAGTCTCTTTTGTAGGCAGGTCTCCCATGACTTTTGTTGGGCATTCTCAAAGCATTGGGTTTTCCTGTCATAATGCTGATCATATGGTGTGACGAAGTTTAAATTATTTGTTTTCTTCTGCTTAACTCTAAAGTTCATGGAGGTCTGTCCACCACTGTGTCCCTGATAATGTGCTCAGCTCTTATAGGAAATTGAGAAACAGGCATTGAATTAATAACTATTGGTGAAAGAGATGCCATACTCCCATGGAGCAATCAGGTTGTTTAACGAAGTGTCTATCCTGGATACCAGATCCAAAATTCCTGGTTCAAACCCTGGGTTCTCCACTTATTAGCTGTATAATTTGGAGCAAGTTCTTTGGTTTATCAAATTTCAGTTTTCTCTTTATACAAGGAGTGCTAATAACAGCACTGACTTCAGAGGCTGACGTGACAAGAGAATGTAAAACCATGTCTAGTATAAGAAACCTCTGGATAGACATTAGGTGTGACCGTCAATCCAAGGGAAGAATGAACAGGGAAGAGAAATAGCTTGTGATTCAGATCAAAGCTGGAGTTACTAACTGTGCTTTAAATTTTCTGAAATTAATTTGCATGTGAAATTGTATTTTCTGAGTGAATGCTTGTGCAATGTGTGGTGATGTTGGTCTATCCAATGTGCTATTTATTTTATATGTGTGCCTTTAATCAAGATTAGAAAAGAATCTAAGTGAAAAAAACTGTTGTAAAATAAATGACTTTCTGGTAAAAGTTAACTGTTCCCATTTGGTAGGGAGTGAGAAAATTGGAGTTTTGACAGGGCTCCAGTTGGCAGAAAGATCTGAGGGTTTCTTTGTATATTGGGTACCTGGGGGTAAAAGCCAAGGTTCGTGTGAGACTTGTGTGTTTCACTGATATGAAGCTATGTAACTTTGGGCAAATTCCCTAGTCTCTCTGGGCCTCAGTTTCTTCATCTGTAAAATGGGAATACTGACTGTATTTATCTCATGAGGCTGTTGTAGGATAAAATGGAAGAAGAATTTAGAGCTTAGAACAGCATGATCACTTTTTGTGTGTGTGTATAAAAATTCAGGGCTCTAGGGTCAAAGAAAACTTCTTAATTCAACATTTCCATTTATCAGCTTTCTGTTCTTACTGTCTGTAGGTCAGTTCTACCAAGTACATTGGGAAGTTAAATTTAAGATCTAAGTATAAGCCGGGCTCGGTGGCTCAGCCTGTAATCCCGCGCCTTTGGGAGGCTGAGGTGAGTGGATTGCCTGAGCCTGCGGGTTCGAGACCCGCCTGGGCAGCGATACCTCATCTCTACAATAAATCAAAAAATCAGCCGGGCGTGGTAGCGCATGCCTGTAATTCCGGCTACTCGGAAGGCTGAGGCGGAAGGATCGCCGGAGGCCAGCGGGTCGAGGCTGCGGTGGCCGGGAGCGGCCACTGCACTCCAGTCTGGGCAACAGAGTGAGACTCCAACTCAAAAAAAAAAAAAAAAAAAAAAAAAAAAGATCTAAGTATATGTACCTTCTTTGTGAATATTGTTTTTGACCCTAGATAGAGGTTAAACTTCAGTTACTTAAAAAAAAAATATGCAGGTATTCTCTGGCAAAAGGCAGAAGAACAGCAGGAAAAACAGCTGCAAAAAGTCAGGATTTCTTTTTTTAATGCATGAGACAGGACTCAAGATGGACATTAGCAAAAGAAATAAATTAATGGAAAGTGACAACGTGACAACTGACAAGACTGCTCCTGGTGGAGGAACTGAGGGAGACTCTTGCAGTCACTGCAGCTGCAATCAGGGGGAGGCAGCATGGGGAAGCTGTCCAGAGCATCATGGTGTCCTAACAGCATACCACGTGTGCACTGAGCGGCCAACTGTGGGGTGGTGAGTGATGCTCACACAGGAGAGATTCACAAGACACAAGATCTTCAAATCAAGGATGAATAATACAGCAGGAACACGAGCCAATTAAAACCACCCACAGAGGCCAATCTGCCTTCTGAGAACTCTTACTTGCAGGAGTCAAGTGATCACTGGGTTCTGTTATTACCCCCACTTTGCAGGTGAAAACACGGAAGTTCTGAAGGCTTAAATGACCTGCTTTAACTCACAATCACTCAAGAGTGGTCAAGCTAGGACTCAAATCAGAGCCTGTGCTCTGAGGCACCTTGTTTGATGAACTTGAAGGCCTTAGATTCAAGCATTTTGCTGCTTGCAAATTAGCCCTGTTTCTTATGAGTTGGCAGCTCCACTTCTTCGTATCTACTCAAGAGAAACACAAGCATATGTCTATACGAAGACTTGCTCACACACTTACAATAGCCCCAAACTGGAAACAACCCAAGTACCCATCAACCGGTGAATGGGTGGACAAAATGTGCTATATCTTTACAATGGAATACTATTATGTCTGAAAAAGGAGTGAAGTGTTGACACATGCTACAGCATGGAGGAACTTTGAAAACCTCAGGCTAAGGGAAAGAAGCCAGACACAAAAGGTCACTGTATTCATGTGTTTTGCATTGGTATAAGGTTATCTGAGGCTGGGTCATTTATAAATAAACGAGGCTTATTTGACTTACTGTTCTGCAGTTCTGCATGGTGCTAGCATCTGCTGGGATTCTGGTGAGACTTCAGGAAATATAAATTCGTGGAGGAAGGTGAAGCAGGAGCAGTCATGTCACATGGCGAGAGCAGAAGCGAGAGAGAGAGCAGGAGGCGCCAGGCTCTTGTAAACACCTAACTCTCTTGTGAGGAGGGCACCAAGTTGTACATGAGGGATCCGCCCCTTGACACAATCACCTCCCATCAGGACCCACTTCCAACAGTGGGGATCCCATTCAGCCTGAAACTTGGAAAGGACAACATTCAAACTATATCAACCACTCCTTATATGGTTCCATTTATGTCCAGAAATGTCCAGAAAAGCCACATTTACAGAAGCAGAGGGTATATCGGGGTTACCTGGGGCTGGGGTTGGGAGAGGGATGAACTGCAGAAAGGTATGAGGGGCCTGAATGGAAAGATGGGAATGTCAGAGACTGGTTCATGGTGATGGTGGCATCACCTGGTAAAGTTATAAAAATGACTGAATGGTATGCTCAAGATGGGCAAATGTGAGATGTAAAATGTACCTCAAGATAGTCATTTAAGGGGGAAAAAACCCAACAGCTCTGTCTTATACCATTGGGTGATTTTCCTCATTCAAAAAAGAGGCCTGGTGCTTTTGGAAGTCCACCAATAATTCAGAGAACATTCTGAGAACATGAATATAGCTGAGTGTTGCTTTCCCGCGGCGTTCTCGGGTAACATTTCCTGGGAAGTAGAGTGCGAAGAGGATCCAGATGACAAGACAGCCAGCAGAAGGAAGGACTGGCACGGGTGCAGACAGGACACACGCGATGCCTGTGTTTCGAAGTTCCACACTCCACTGTCAAGAGTGTGTCAAGCTTTTAGGGTGTCAGACCCGCAGCTGGACCCACAGGCTGGGCGTTTGCACAGTCTGAGTCTGTATTTTCTGGATGGCATCACAGGTTGTTTATGGCATGATGAAAGCTCTTGATTTCTGGCAGGATCTGGCTCAACGATGTCTGACTGTGGCTGGGTTCCAAGGTGGTCATCTGACTTAACTGGGGGATGGCAGATGGGCAGGCCATCAAATTTCACTAGGCAGGAGCTGGTACAGCAGCTGTCTGCCTCCCCTCACACCTCTGTCCATCCAGCTTCCAGCAATTCTGCAGTCCCTGGAGTGAGGGCAAAGCGAGTCCCAGGGAGCCAGGAATGATGGTGTGTGCTACCTGCCTCACCCAGGTCTTGGCCATTGTCCTCAAGGGCTGCCGCTCTGTCAACTCGACCTTGTTCCCTTGTAGGAAGTGCCCAGACCACTGAAATCCATGTCCTCTCTGCTCCTAGGCAGAGAGCTGGCAGGTCAGTACAGTGACACCATTTCGTATAAACTTGTGGGACAGGCAGGCCTGGAGATGTCAGTGTTCTTAGTGATTAAACCAGACAGGACTCTTTCAGTGACAAGCGATGGTGGTGACCAGGAGAGAGTTACAGAAATTTGCAGACTTACAAAAAGGCAAAGTCTTAGCCAAAAAGCTTCTGCTGCGGCTGCATCCAGGGGCTCAGAACTGTCACTCTGTCTCTAAGCTGCTTCCTATCAGTGGTATCATGCTCACTCCAGCTCTCTTCTTAGGGTGACGAAGATGACCCCCCGGGGCAACAGGCTGACTTAATCCGGACAGCACGGAAGGATGGTTAATCTTCTTTCCTAGATTTACTTCCAGTAAAAGTCTTAGGAGGGCCCATCTTTGAACAAAGGGGCTGTCATACTCCAGGTGGCTGGGTCTGGAACAGGTGTCAGCCTTCAAGAGTCAGAGAAGCCAGGGAGGGGGGAAGCGGGAAGGGGGTGAACTAGAATTAGAGACCACGTGACGCAGGAGGTCAGCTTCTCCGGAACATGACTAGAGAAATGAAGGGACATGAGGCAGTCCGGTCTGCCTATGCCATGCCACATCTTCCCCACCAGTGGACACAATGGGGTTCACTTGGCGCTTGTCCACAAAGCTCTGCTGCCTCACGAGTGGCCTCAAAGGAAGGCAGCATTTTTCCTTCTAGTACCTGTGTGCAGTGTCGAGGTGGGACTCTCTGTCTGGCATGAGTCCCTGGCCATCATAGGGAGGTCACCATGGCCTTTAGGATGGGCCCCTGTCCGTGATATCTGGGGGCTGCTGGGCATGTGTAGACACAGTCAAGTCAGAAGTCTGCTCTCCTGGACCAGAGGGCAGACTGAATAGGGTAGGACAGGTACTCTGGGCCGTCCCCAGCACTGTGTACCTCCCCTACCCCATCCCACTTCATGGTTAGCTTTGCATGCATTCCTGGGATCTAAGCAGGCTTACACTGACTGAAAAATGGCCTCTTCTCTGTACCTCCCCTGCCACACACACATCATACACCCTGCTGCCTTGTGCTTCCCCAAAGCCTGCAGTCATCCCTGAGATCAACAGGGGGCAGTGGAGGACCCTGGGATTTCACATGCTACCCTGGGCTGCCCCTATGTTGACAGTTGTTCATGTGAGGGCTGTTACCCGGGTTCTCTCCTGTTCTGGCAGTGAGTTCGTGTGGGTCCCGCCTCCTTATCCTTGAGTCTGAGCATGGCATCCCCTGTTGGCTGGTCCTCGGCTCTCAATGGAGAAGACAGAGCTGTGAGCTGGGATTTTCATCACAAAACAGACAGTGAACCAAAACTCCCAGGCTGGGTGGATGGGACAGGTGAAGTCACATTGAGCCTTGAAGAGCAAGTAACTTGTCATTCCTCCATAATCTGGGTGCCATTTCTGACTTTGAAAAGCAGGAAAGGCATTTTTGGGGGATGTTTGCTTCAACAAGGAACCAATGGCGAGGAGAAGTCTGGTACTCCCTCTTTATTGTTTTGTGTTTTCAAAGCTCTGGGAATGCCACAATTTGATTTGGATGGGGTGAGGGATGGTGACAAACACTTGGAAACGTGTCTTTCTGTTCCTTCCTGTGCTTCCAACACGAACAGCTGTTCTATACTTCAATTACCTTTTGAAAAGCTACAAATCAAAGATTCAAACAAGGCTAGGTTGACTGTCTTTTACTGAGACAGGCTGTTGTGGGCCTCAGGGCCCCATGTTCATTCAGCACCTGTGCCTGTGCACCGCATCACCATTTTGTGTTAGGGGCCAGTGGGGTCTTGGAAGTCATCTGTGACATGCCCCTGCTTGTCAGTTGAGGATATCAGGCTTGAAATGCAGCAGGTCTAGCACAATTTTATCCACTGAAAGCCCTGCCCTGGATAAATTCCTATACCCTTGCCTGTACCCAGTGGTGTTCATAGGGCTGGGGTCATTTTTATATTTGAGGAACGAAGGGTAATAAAAAAGAAATTAACTGAAATTTTAGCATGTAGGCTAGTTTGCAAATGTGGAATCCATGAATAATAAGGCTCAATTATACTAAAAACCTCTGAACTGTGTACTTAAAAAGTAAACTCCAAGGTATATGAATGGTTAAATTTTTTCTGAATAAAGCTGTTGTTTAAAAAATATGTAACAAAAAGAAGAAAGGAAGGAGGAAATTTACTTGACTTTTTGCCCATAAGGTTGTCATACTGAAACAGGCTCAACTTCTCCATAGAACTAATGATTACAGTTGTTTGAATAAACATAGGAATTGACCTTCCTGACATTAAAGATAGAAACTTTGCCTTATCTGAGTTCCTTTCTCAGGAAACCAACACTCAGGCCTGTACTATCAAGAGACTAAAACTCACCAGATCACAGCATCCAGACAATCCCAACCCCACCTGCGTTCCAACTTCTCTTTCTTCCCCCTCCAAGTTCTTGTTTTCTACATTCCTGCCCCACCCACTATATAAAACCCTGGCTTCAGTGAAAAAGGGAGACCAGTTCGAGAATGAATCTCCCATTCTCCTTGGCTGATATCACCCAAATCAAAAGCCTTCTTTCTTGGAAATACTGGTTGTTTCTACAATTGGTTTTCTGTGCAGTAAGCAATAGGAACCCAACCAGCCTTTGGCATTTGGTGACAATAGTTTATCGAGAGCTAACATAATTTCATTGACCATTGGACTACAAACTCGGTGATGGAAGATACAGAGAAACAAAAATAGAGTGAGACTCAGCTCGTGTTCTAGGAGCCCGTGCTGTTGGATGGAAAGTGGGTTGCATTGGCTAGGATTAGGCTCAGCTGCATGTGTCAGAAAACAAAAGTTAACAGTAGCTTAAACAGGCAAGGTTTTTCTTTCTCTCCATTCAGGTCTGGTCCTACAAATTCTTCAAGGACCAGATCCCTTAACTGGTGAGGGGGGTGGGTCCATCTGCAGGAACTGGTCTCCCTGGGCAGGCTTCAAGGTGATAGCAAATGTAGTCCCAAGGCCATGCCTAGCTGGAAGGGAGATTGCTTTGTAAAGAACATTTAATGGGATACTGCCATGCCCCCTCATTTACATGTTATCTACAACTGCTTTCATGAGTTGCAAGGGCAGAGTTGAGTAGTTGTGACAGAGACCATATGGCCCACAGAGCCTAGAATATTTACTTTCTGGCTTTTTACAGAAAATGTTTGCCAACTCACCCTCACCTATTCCCTCACTTAGTACCATGTCCTTCTCCTCCTTACTCCCAAGTGTGTCTGAGAGGTTAGTGAACCACACAGAGATTCTCATGTATTGGGGCACAGGCATGCATTTCTTGGGGCAAGGATGTTTATTTTGGGAGGAACATTTTACCTGTGCTGGAACATGTGATCACTATGCTTTCGGTTTATGAGAAAGTAAAACCTGGTTGCTATAGTCAAAGAATAGCTCTGCCATATGTAGTTAGCTTACTTAGCTATAGGTTGTGATTGTTATTAACATATGGAGCCAAGTCCCGCATCAAGATCCCAGTAACTTTTTTGTCCCCAGTTGAAAAGTTAGGCAACACTAGACAATGTTTTGATGGTGTAGGTCTAGATCAATTTTATCCACTGAGAACCATGCCCTAGATAAATCCCTATGCCCTTGCCTGTACCCAGTGGTGTTCATAAGGGCTGGGGTCATGGGACAGGTAAAGCCACATTGAGGCTTGTAGGTCTAGCACAATTTTATCCACTGAGAGCCATGCCTTGGATAAATCCCTATGCCCTTGCCTATACCCAGTGATGATACATTCTTACTTTTGAGTAATGTTTGCATTCAGTTAAATATATATAGGACTCTAAAAATGTATACACATTTACAGTATGATGTTCACTCAAAAGATGATGTTAATCAAATAAATGCTAGCCATGCAACAGGCAGAAAAGTAAAAAAAAAATGGTGGAATCACAGCACTCTGTCCTGAAGAGGAGATTCATGCAGTTTTTTTTTCTTCTTCTCTCTACATTTCTGTAATGACCTCCCATAGGGTAGAAACTCCATCATCATCACTATCAGATGACGTCATCCCGAGTACCCTGGACATCAAGGGGATGGCCCTGGTAGTATTTTGTGGGTGATTTCTCCTTCCTAGCACAGCTGAAGCCATCAAGTCTCCTAACAGCATTATACACGTTCTGGGAGCTTCAATCTGTGTCTCCCAAAGTACACACAACCTGGTGGTGTATGAAGTGGTTTCAGGGAACCCATGAACAGTTAACTTGTGTTTCTAAAAATCAAACGGCTCTTTAAATGTATATTAGAAAAAATGTTAATTAGCACATAAAACTCTTAATTTTACTGATATTATAGTGTAGGATGAGGGTAGATATATTAATGTTTGAAAAAAGTGAGCTGATTTAAAGAAAGTGATTAAGACCAAATGGACTTAATTGATACTTACAGAACACTCCATCCAAAGACCACAGAATACACATTTTACTCATCACCACATGGAACATATTCTAAGATCGACCACATACTCGGCCATAAATCAAGTATAAGCAAATTTAAAAGGACCGAAATTCTACCAAACACCTTCTCGGACCACAGTGGAATAAAAATAAATATTGACACCAACAAAGTCCCCCCAAAACCCACAAAGACATGGACACTAAACAGCATGATGCTAAACAACTCCTGGGTCAATGACGAAATCAAAACAGGGATCAAAAGATACCTGGAAACAAATGAAAATGAAGAAACATCTTACCAAAATCTCTGGGATGCCCTGAAAGCTGTAGTAAGAGGGGAATTTATATCCCTACAAACACACATGAAGAAAATGGAAGGAACAGAAATTCACAATCTAACAAGCCACCTAAAGAAGCTGGAAAAGCAAGACCACAAAAACCCTAATTTCAGCAGAAGAATCCAGATCACCAAAATAAAAGCCCAAATCCAGGACATAGAAGACAAAAAGATAATTGAAAAAATCAATGAAACAAAAAGCTGGTTCTTCGAAAGAATAAACAAGATCGATGGTCCCCTAGCTAGACTGACCAAGAAAAAACGAGAAAAAAAACAAATAAGCATAATCAGAAACACAAAAGATGAAGTCACATCTGACCCTGAAGAAATACAAAAGATCATTAGAGACTACTATGTACACTTGTATGGAAACAAACTTGAAAACCACAAGGAAATGGAGGACTTTCTGACATCACACAATCTACCTAGGTTGGAACAAGAAGAAATTGAGTCCCTAAATAGACCAATTACAATCAAGGAAATCGACTACGTAATAAGAAAACTTCCTACAAAAAAAAGCCCTGGTCCAGATGGCTTTCCAGCAGAATTCTACAAGACATTCAAGGAGGAGCTGATACCAATCCTACTGAAGGTATTCCAGGCGATAGAAAAAGATGGAACCCTCCCCAAATCATTTTATGAAGCCAACATCACACTGATACCCAAGCCAGGTAAAGATCCAACAAAGAAAGAGAACTACAGGCCAATATCTTTGATGAACATAGATGCTAAAATTCTCAACAAAATCCTAGCAAACAGGATTCAACAATACATCTCAAAAATCATTCACCATGACCAAGTAGGCTTCATTCCTGGCATGCAAGGTTGGTTCAACATTCGTAAAACCATAAATGTAATTAAATACATCAACAGATGTCAAAACAAAAACCACATGATCATATCATTAGATGCAGAAAAAGCTTTTGATAAAATCCAGCACCCCTTCTTGATAAAAACCCTTGAACATCTAGGCATACGGGGAACATACCTCAAAATAGTAAAAGCCATCTACGAGAAACCTACAGCCTGCATACTCCTAAATGGACAAAAATTGGAACCAATTCCCCTGAAAACTGGAACTAGACAAGGATGCCCACTCTCTCCCCTCCTGTTCAACATAGTATTGGAAGTCCTGGCTAGAGCAATCAGAGAAGACGAGGCAATCAGAGGTATTCAAATAGGAAAAGAGGAAGTCAAGTTATCTCTCTATGCAGATGATATGATGGTGTACCTTGAAAACCCAAGAGAATCTGTTAAAGGCCTCCTTACATTGATAAAGGCCTTTGGCAAAGTCTCAGGATACAAAATAAATGTACAAAAGACAATCGCATTTCTCTACACCAATAATAAACAAACAGAAACCCAAATAAAAAACACAATTCCATTCACAATAGCCACAAAAAAAATGAAATACCTTGGCATCTTCCTAACCAGAGATGTGAAAGACCTTTACAATGCAAATTACAAAACACTGCTCAAAGAAATCAAAGCTGACATGAACAAGTGGAAAAATATCCCATGCTCATGGATCGGAAGAATCAACATTGTGAAGATGTCCATCTTACCTAAGGCAATCTACAAATTCAATGCAATACCCATTAAATTACCAATAACATTCTTCTCTGACCTAGAAAAAACAACACAGGAATTCATATGGAAACACAAACGTCCAAGAATAGCCAGAACAATCCTCAGCAAAAAAAACAAAGCAGGTGGTATCACAATACCAGACTTCAAACTTTACTATAAGGCTACAATCATCAAAACAGCTTGGTATTGGTACAAGAACAGGCATATAGATCAATGGAACAGAATTGAGATTCCAGAAGCAAAACCTCAATTCCTCAACCAACTCATCTTCGACAAAGCCCCCACCACCTACCAATGGGGGGAGGAGAACCTATTCAGTAAATGGTGCTGGGAAAACTGGTTGACCACATGTAGAAGATTGAAACAGGACCCCTATCTATCCCCATGCACAAAGGTTAACTCCAAATGGATCAGAGACCTAAATGTAAAACCTCAAACCATAAGAACATTAGAAAAGGAAGGAAATACTCTCATGGAAATCGGAACGGGCATCCAATTCCTGTACAAAACCCGAAACCCACAGGACTTAAGAGAGAAGATAGACAAATGGGACCTTATTAAACTGACAAGCTTCTGCAAAGCCAAAGAAACCATCAAGAGAGTAGGGAGACAGCCTACAGACTGGGAAAAAGTATTTGCAAACTCTAGGTCTGACAAAGGCTTAACATCCTGGATCTACAAGGAACTGAAACGTACTGAAAAGAAGAAAACAAGCAACCCCATTATAAAATGGGCAAAAGATATGAACAGACACTTCACAAAAGAAGACATTCGAGCAGCCAACAAACACATGAAGAAATGCTCAACCTCACTAATCATCAGGGAGATGCAAATCAAAACCACACTGAGATATCACCTAACTCCAGTCAGAATGGCAATTATCAACAACTCAAAAAATAACAGCTGCTGGAGAGGCTGTGGTGAAAAGGGAACACTTCTACACTGTTGGTGGGAGTGTAAGCTAGTGCAACCTCTGTGGAAAGCAGTGTGGCGATTCCTGAAAGCTCTAAATATTGACCTTCCTTATGACTCTGCAATCCCCCTACTGGGAATATACCCTGAAGAACACAAATCACTCTATAAAAAAGATACCTGTACACGTATGTTTATCGCAGCGTTATTCACAATAGCAAGAACCTGGAAACAACCATGCTGCCCATCAAAAGAGGACTGGATTAAAAAAATGTGGTACATATACACGATGGAATACTACACAGCCATGAAAAAGAACAAAATCATGGATTTCGCAGCTACCTGGATGGAACTAGAGTCTATAATACTGAGTGACCTCTCACAGAAACAAAAATCAGAATATCACATGTTTTCACTCATATAATGGACCTTGAACATCCAATGTAATACTATAAGAAAATGACTGATGGTACTGGGAAATTATGGGGGGGGGGATGGGATTAACAGTAGCTAATATCTATCTGGGACTGGGAAAACACCTCTTATCAATAGGGTGCCTGAATAAAACGTAATTGTACACCTAACCCTTAACTGTACCCTACAAAACGATAATAAAAAATACTGATTATAAAAAAAAAAAAAAGAAAGTGATTAAGTAGATAATAAAATATGTATCAAATATAGTCCATGAAATGTTGTGATTGGGAAGCACATATCCAATCCAAGCCTCCTCTGATAGATGGGAAATTATCAGAGGCATGTGGCTTTCTATGCCCACCCCAATGGCTGTTGGCAAAATTGAGGCTAAAGTCAAGGTCACTTTGAGTGAATGGCCCCAAGTTCATGGCTATTGAACTACAGATACCTCCAAGTTCATTGTTATTCCTTTGAGCCCTATTGATGTTTAACTAGAAGAAAAATCCATAGAAGAGCCAGCATTGAATGGGAGCATAGCTTGTGTCTGGTGTTGTGGAAGGCACTTAAACATGTATTAACTCATTGAAGCCTTCAAGCAACTCTCTTTAAAGTAGGTATTGCTACCACACCAATTTCACAGGTAAGGAAACTGTGGCAGGGAGAAGTTGAGCGACTCACCTACAGTTGCCCAGTTGGTAAATGGTAAAGGCAGGTTAAGAACCCAGGCTCCAGAGTTCATATCCTTACCTACTAGGAGATACATTCTTACTTTTGAGTAATGTTTGCCTTGAATTAAATATATATGATTCTAAAAATGTATACACATTTAAAATATGATGTTCACTCAAAAGATGACATTAATCAAATGAATGCTAGCCAGGCAACAGGCAGGAAAGTCAAAGAAAATGGCTGAATCATAGTTGAGTGAATGTCATACTACACATTGCTACCATAATTTAATTCAACTTCAAAAAGTAATGCATAGATAACATCTCTTAAAATGTGTATACATTTTAAGAAAGGAAAAAAACTGTATTAAAATAGTAATACTCAATATATACCAATAACAAAAGATGAACCAGGCTTGGTGGCTCAGCCTATAATCCCGTGCTTTGGGAGACTGAAGTGAGTGGATTGCCTGAACCTGCAGGTTCTAGACCCACCTGGGCAACTTGGCGAGACCTCATCTCTACAATAAATCAAAAAATTAGATGGGCGTGGTAGCGCATGCCTGTAATTCCGGCTACTCGGAAGGCTGAGGTGGAAGGATCGCCAGAGCCCAGCAGGTTGAGGCTGCAGTGGCCAGAAGCTGCCACTGCACTCCAGTCTGGGCAACAGAGTGAGACTCCAACTCAAAAAAAAAAAAAAAAAAAGAAGAATACAAGTCACATTTGACTTCTGCAATTATAAGAGCTGCTCAAAATCATTATCATCAGCATCCAGACACTTCAGATTATGGCGAGCATCTCTTAACATTTCTTAAAATGGGTATACTTTTTTTGGCATCCCAGTATATATACATGTGTTTGTGTATATATATGTATATGTATGTGTGTGTGATACACACACACACACACACACACACACACACACACACACACACAAAAGCACATATATCTCCAAAATGTACTTAATGGCTGTCTATGTGCAGAAAGGTGGAAGGTTAAGTGTCTGGGGGAAGAAAGTCTCATGCACATGATGGAAACATAAGCACTTGGATGGATTTGAGGACAACAGACCTGTGGGGGAGGGAATCCCTGAGATACCCTAGGAGGGAAGGCTGGGGAAGCAGGTAGAGAGAGGTCATATGGGAGCCTCAAGATGGTGGAAAGGAGCATGGATTTCACTTTGTGTTTTAATCAACTCTATTGAGGTATAACTTGCATTTGACAAAAGGTGCAGATTTTGGGCAATACGTAGTATGAGCTTTGGCAAACACTTCCACACTAAGCAAGGTAGAAGCATTTCCACCTAACCAGAATTTCCCTTATTCTCCCTTGCAAGCAGTTCCCCCCACCCACCTGAGAGCCAGGCGTGAGTTTTGCTATCACAGCTTGGTTTTCCCTGCTCGAGAACCTCCTATACACTGGATTGTCAGAGCGTGCATCTTTGGGTGTGGTTTTGTGTGCACTGCGTGTTAATGGCAGCATCCATTTGCTGAAGGTAACTGAGGTCAGTCCCTTCTGCTGATGAGCTATATTTACCTGCCGGTGATGCTTGGATGTTTCCGGTGTTCGGTGATGAATGAAACGGGTGTTTTTGTGGGTACAATTTAAGGGTTGTATCACAGGGCGATGGTCTTTTGAGAATCATTTTCTGAGTGGTGGTCTATTTTGTATTTCAACCTGCACTGTGTGAGAGTTCCAGTTGTCCACGCTTGCTAACATATAAAGAGCCACCCTTGAGGGGGTGACCCAGAGTTTCTTTGTAGTTAGCATGTTTTTCCCTGAACTGATGGCACTGAGCACCACTGCATGCATTTATCAGCCATTTGTGTATATTCTTTTGCAAAATGTCTGTTCAAGTCTTTTACTTATTTTTTAAAATTGAGCTATTTGTCTTCACAGAAGATATTTAAAATATGTCCTGTAGAAGATTTTTGTCAGACATGTGTACTGTGAATATTTCTGAACCAGTCTTTGGTTTATCTTTTTATTTTCTTAATGATGTCTTTTAAAGAGGAGAAGTTTTTAATCTTAAAGTCCAATTTATTATTAATGCTTTTTGGTGCTGTTTAGGGAACCTTCACTTTTCCCAAGTTGGCAAAGTTATTCTCCTCTGTTTTTTTTCCAGAAGTTTTATAGTTTTCATTTTTTATGATTAAGTCTTTCATCCATCTCATACTTATTTTTGTCTATGCTGTAAAGTAGGGATTGAGATTATTATTATGTTAATCAGTTTGGATATGTATTATTCTGGTACCAGAATTGGAAATTATAATTCATTCTCCAATGAATTATCTTGACATCCTTGTAAAAAAAAATCAGCTGTCTATACATAAGTGGATCTATTTCTGGTCTCTATTGTCTCCCATTGATCATTTTGTCTATCCTTATGCAAGTACCACACTATCTCAATAATTGTAGGACAGTAAATCTTGAAGCTGGGTGGACTAAGCCCTCCATTTTTATTCTTTTAAAGATTGCTTTAGATATTATATGTGCTTTGCATTTCCATATAAAGTTTGGAATCAGATTATCAATTTCCACAAAAAGGCACACTGGGGCTTTTATAGGGATTGCATGGACCATATAAATCAATTTAGAGAAAAATTTGCATCTTAAAAATATTGAGTCCTCTCCGTGAACATGGCATATTTCTCCATTTGCTTAGGTCTGCTGTAATTTCTCTCCGCAACATTTTCTAATTTGGGGGACAGAGATCTTGTACATTTAATTAAATCTATACCTAAGTATTTTATGCTTTCTGATACTATTATAAGTAGCATTGTTGAATATTTTGTAATCCATGGTTTGTTGCTAAGACACAGCAACACAATTGATTTCTGTTTGTTGATGGTTGTGGCTGGGAAGGCATAGCACCTAGATCCTCCCCAGGTACCACCCCTCTGAGTGCTTGGAGTGCTTATGGCTGATGGATTTCAGCTAAGCCTCTCTCTGACCATTCCCTTTTGCTGAAGGGCACTGTCTTGACCAAGGCTAGGCCTTCCTCAATCAGTGACTGGTCAGTGCAGGAGTGTGGTCTCCTTGCACTGGTATGGATGGAAAGCTCTGGAGTCTAACCCACAATCTGCGATGGCTGCATCCAGTTCAGCTCCCCCCTCTATCTCATCCTGGTTCTTTCACTCTTCCAGTGTTAATTCTGAGAGAACTTCCTGACACATCTCCTGTGTGGGCATTTCCAGCTGTGTCCTACTTAGGAAAACTTACTTGGGACAGTGGATACCATGAATGAGTCAAGGAAGCGGACTCTAAAATAGGATGGTGAAGTTCAGTTGTGAACTTTTGGCTTGGCTACAAGAGCAACCTCCTTGATGGGCAGAGCACTGACAAACCCTGAGAGGAGGGGACTTTGGATTTTTGGCTGCTTCGTCAGTGGGCACCAGAGAAAGGAATGCACTGGTGAGAGGGAGACCGAGTCCAGCCTGGGGTTCTCTTTTATGGAAGGTTTTATCATAACAGATTCAACTTCTGTAAAAAGTATAGGACGTGGTCATACACGGTGGCTCAAGCCTGTAATCCCAGCACTTTGGGAAGCTGAATTGAGGGAATTGCCTGAGTCCAAAGGTTAGAGAACAGCCTGGGCAACTTGGTCAGACCTCATCTCTACAATAAATTAAAAAAAAATTAGCCGGATGTCGTAGCACATGCCTGTAGTTCTGGCTACTTGGAAGGCTAAGGTACAAGGATTGCCTGAGCCCAGCATGTCGGGGCTGGGGTGGCTGTGAGGGTGCCACTGCACTCCAGCCAGGGCAATGGAGTGAAAGTTAAAAAAAAGTATAGGACATTGAAGCTGGACTTAGTGGCTCAGGCCTGTCATCTCAGGACGTTGGGAGGTGGAGGCAAAAGGATTTCCTGAGCCCAGGAGTTCAAGACCAGTCTGGGCAAATCGGCAAGATCTCCTCTACAAAATAAATCAAAAAGTTCATTGGGCATGGTGGCCTGAGCCTGTGGTTCCAGCCACTTGGAAGGCTGAAGCTGAAGGATTGCCTGAACCTGGCAGGTCGAGGCTGCAGTGGCCATGAGTGTGCCCCTGCACTCCAGCCTGGGCAACAGAGTGAGACTCTGACTCAAAAAAAAAAAAAAAAAAAAGGGATAGGACACTGGGATTTCATATTTATATTTCTTCTTAAGTCAGTTTTTATTGTTTCTTTTTATGCAACTTTTGATGAATACCATGTTTTAAGAATTTGTAATTTTATCTGTTTAAAATTTATTAACATTAATCGATACCCAATATTCCCTTATTGCTTCAGTATCTCAGTGAAGACTCTTCTTTTATTCTTAATATTAATACTTTTAATTTCTCTTTTCTTTTTCAACTTCTCACTAGGCATTTATTAATTTTTTTAGCCTTTTGAAACATTGTTTGTCTTTTAAATTTTCATTATTGTTTACTTTCTATTTCATTGATTTCCATTTTTTAATTTCTTTTTTGTCTAATTATTTAGAATTTTATTTATACTTTTTCTAACTTTTCAAGGTGGAAGTTAAGATCCTGGGTTTTACACCATGCTGGGATTTTATTTTAGACTTCTAGAGAGTTCTGAGCAAAGCATGGCATGCCCTGGTTTCTATTATAGTAGACAAAGGTAAGTGCAGGGCTTGGTGCCTCAGACGGTGAGAAGCAGATCAGGTGGGGAGGGCATGGAGGCCTATCCAGGTAAGGTTTGAGATTTGCTCTCTGGATAGCAGTCCTTTCCCGCACAAGTTTATGGAAACCAAAGGGAGTCTCTTCATGTTGGGTAGAACTTCCCTGCAAGTAGTGTGCACTGGTGGGACGGAGGGTGAGATGGAGACAGTTCCAGGGTGTGGCTTAGCCTGGCAGGAGGCAAGGGTTTGCTCTCTGGGGTCAGGGGTCAGACTGCTTTGGTTTGAGCCACCATGTAAACACCTACTGCTGTGTGGCCTTGGGAGAGGTGCATGCCCTCTCATGGTATTCTGGAGAATGGGCTCAAGGGCCCAGCCCTCCTTGTGGGGTTCCTTTAAGGATTAAGTGAAATCATCTGAGGAAAGTCTTGAGCTGAGGGCCTGGCAAGCACTGAGCACTCCATGAGAATCTATAAGCAGTTTTATTCCTATGTAGGGTCTCACATTCAGAAAAACTTCTTGGCTTCAGTGGGGAAACTCTGACTTAGAGTAATTCACCATTTTAATGCAATGAATTGACTCAGTGCAGAGGGAAATGGGAAAACAGGGAGAGACCACAGTCCAGGGAGCCTTGGGTCAGCGAAGAGAGGATGCCTTTCAGGCGAAAACTCTCAAACACCCTTGGGTGCCATTTTGATTGGTTTTGTCTATTAGCATCTTCCTTTACTTCCCAAGTATGTCTAGGAGGGAAGATCTATTCGTTGGCAACGTTTCTTCTAGCTCCTGCTGAAAGCTCCACGTCCAGGAAGAAACAAAAGGATTATTACTGGACCTGGCAGCAAGTTCTACTTCTAGACTTCTGTTCAATTTTTTTGAATGTACATGTTCTTTGAAGCTTTTTTGAATATAATTTTATTATTTTTATTTATTGATTGATTGAGTTGGAGTCTCACTCTGTTGCCCATGCTGGAGTGCAGTGGCACACTCACGATCACCCCAGTGTCGATCTCTGGGCTCTGGTGATCCTTCCACCTCAGCCTTTCATGTAGCTGGAACTACAGGCAAGTGCTACAATGCCCAACCAATTTTTTGTTTATTTGTAGAGATGAGATCTTGCCAAGTTGCCTGGGTAGGTCTAGATCATGCGGGCTCTGGCAATCCACTTGTCTCGGCCTCCCAAAGTGCTGGGATTACAGGCTGAGCCACCAAGCCTGGTCTTGAATCTAATCTTAAAATGATAATCTTGAATCATTTTTAAAAAATTTTAAAATTTACTTCATTTTATTATAAAGATGTGGGGTACAAGTCAGGAGTAAATATATAAGTAATGTATATGCAGGTGGAGTTTGGACCTCCAACTGGTCCTCACTTCCCCTGGTTTAAGACCAGGTACCCTTTGTGCTGTTACATGCAGCATCCCCTCCCCTGGCAGAGTTCTGAGACTGCCAATCTCTCCCTTGTGTTATTGTGATTAATGTTCAGGTTCCTCTTATGAGTGAACATGTGGTATTTGAATCTTTTTTTCTGTGATAGATCATTAAGAATGATGGTCTCCAACTCCATCCAATTGGATACCACCTAACTCCAGTAAGGATGGCCATCATCAATAAATCAAAAAGCAATAGATGTTGATATGGGTGCAGTGAAAAGGGGAGTGCTGCCACACTGTTGATGGAAGTGCAAACTAGTTCAATCTCTATGGAAAATAGTGCAGTCCTATCTAAATGAACTAGAAATTGACCTTCCATGTGATCCAGCAATCCTCCGCTTGGGAATATGCCCGGAGGAATGGAAATCATTCTACAAAAAAGACACGTGCACATGCATATTTATTGCTGCACTATGCACAATAGCAAAAACATGGAACCAATCCTGCTGCCCATCAAAAGTGAACTAGATAAAGAAAATGTGATACATATACATGATGGAGTACTACATAGCCATAAAGAATGAATCTAATTTTATATTAATCTTTTAATATGATGTGATTCAATCACAAATCTTGTCTGTCATGTTGAATGTGTGAGCATACATCACCTTCCACTCTTGGAAGCAACCCTGGGTGGGTTTAGAGAGGTGGGCCTCTTTGGGCTCTGAAAATCTGGAGGCACAGGCTGGCATTGTCCACCCCTGTTCACCCAACACTCTTGGCCAGCACCAGTCTTCACAGACAACTGCTGTTATTCTGACATGCAGATGAAGATGAACGGGGGAATACTCTAGTCTGGGTCTCTGTGCAAAGATGCCTAAAAGCTTTTAGGACATGGAGCTCAGGAGTGTCTTGAGCAGCAGATCTGTGGGTATTGTTGCTTGTCTTTAACAACATATATGCCTCTTTGTCCCATTACATTTTAAAATAATCAGAAAGCCAATACTGTGCAATTTTGTCCTGTTTTATAGCAGTGGTTCTCACCTGGGAAAGGAGCAGTTTGCTCCCCGAGGACATTTGGCAATGTCTGGAGACATTTTTGGTGGTCACCCTTGGAGGGGTGATGCAGGCACCTGCTGGGTAGAGGACAGGGATGTTGCTAGTCATCCTGAAAAGCTTAGCATGGTGCTCCAAGCAACATGGAACTATCTGGTCTAAAATGTCAACACTGCCAGGGAAAACCATGGTTTATAGTGACTCACAGTTGTAATATGATGAAATTAATTTGAAAATGTCCACTCTAACAGACAAAATCAGGGCACTGAAAGCACTTTATTAAGAAAATGTTTTCCTGGCCCTCTTGATTGTCAACAAAACTCCCAAGTCCCAGGAAAATTCCAGGTAAGGCCAGTTCGTGAACCACTTCCCTAGATGATGCAACGGTGACTCTTTTTTGTTAGGTTGCAGAATTCTAGAATGAGATTCTTCTCCCTTTCTATACATTCCATGACTTTAGTTTTATAGATGATGGTTAATGTTATGTGTCAACCCGACTGAGCCATGGGACGCCCAGACATTTGGTCAAACGCTATTCTGGATGTGTTTGTGCAGGAATTTCTGGATGAAATTGTGGATAGAGTAAAGGAGACGGTCTCCCCTGTGTGTGTGGGCCACATCAGTCCACTGGAGGCCTGAGGAGGACAGAATGTCTGCCTTTCCCTCTAGTAAGATGGAGTTCTTCCTGCCTGGTTGCCTGAAGCTGGGACCTCAGACTTTTTCTGTCTCTGGACTCTGAGTCAGCAGTTCTCCTCAGGTCTTCAGAAGATATGCTCTCAACATGGAGCCAAATCATCAGCTCCCTGGGTCTCTAGCTTGTGGGTCTTGGTTCTTGTCAACCTCTATAATCATGCGAGTAAATTCCTTTGAATAACTCCCTTTCTATATATTTTTCTTTGTATGTAGACACACACACACACACACACACACACACACACACACACACACACACAGCCTGTCGACTCTCTTTTTCTGGAGAGCCCTGGCTGACAGGCACACATGCACCTTTGAATCACATCTCTTTTACTTCTGCGTGTGCCTCGCTCTTTCCTTGTGCTTTGTCTCTGGTCACGTGCAGTAGGCATGGCTTCTGTTTTTGTTTTATCATCAGAACTCTTATGGAAGGCCCAGTCACCTCCCTTTGCACTTCCTTGTCCCATCCTCAACCTCATCTAGTGATGAGTCAGGGATCCATGTGTCACTCCAGAAATGAAATGAAATAATACAACCTAAGTAGATGTGCAATTGAATAAGAAATCATAAAGGTCACTTGAAAGGAAAGCAGTTGATGGTGCAATAGGCATTTCAGAGCAAAGTGCTCAGCTACGACCCCTGGGAAGCAACGGTGGAGGATCAGAGGCTCCTGCGACATCTGGGTGGAGGTAGCACCCATGAGGGCAGAGTGGGTGCCCATGTGCCCCTCGGTAGCTCCCACCCACCATGCTGCCAGAAAGGTGACTCTCCAAGAGGAAAAGCAACTCTGGGGAAGTCCCACCCTCCCTTCCAAAAATAAAATACAAAATGATTCACCTAGAATAATGTTACTGGAAAATCCAGTATGAGTTACAAATGCTTTGTGTTCACGGCAAACCAGCATAGGACCCTAGGCTCAGATGATTAATTAATTATTTATTTGTATGTTTGCTTTTAGTTGCCCAGGCTGGAATGCAGTGGCGTGATTATAGTTCACTGCACCCTAAGGCTCAAGTGATCCTTCTGCCTCAGCCTCCCGAGTTGCTGAGATCACAGGCACGAGTCACTGTGCCCAGCTAATTAAAACATACATTTTTCAGAGATCCAGTCTTGCAACATTGCCCAGGATGGTCTCCAACTCCTGGCCTCAAGTGATCATCCTGCCTTGGCCTCCCAAAGTGCTGAGATTATAAGCATGAGCCATTATGCCCCACCGGCTGAGATCATTATTAACGGGCTTCTTCCCTCTTGACTCTCTGACTGGACATTTAAATGTCACGGGGAGTGGGCAAAGGTCTTAACTGTGCAAGGCAGTCCCTGACTCCCCTGACCCTCTTGCCAATGCCAGAAGCACCCTCTGATTATTGTGTCATGGAAGGCACAAAGCTCTCTGTGGTTCCACTGAGGCCCAGTGAGTAGGCACCTTTCCTAAGGTCAAATGCTGAGGCTACACTTCCTGCTGGGGCGGTGAGGAGGAGACCTGGAGATCTGCATGTATAATACTTCAAGCTGAGGCATAAAGAGCTGATCTTTAGGAGAGGAGAGGCAGCTGCTCTTTTAGCGTCCCTGAGTCCCATTGTCCCTGTGAGACTCTGTTGCTAGACTTAGAGGTACAGGAAACAATGATTCTATTATGCCTGAGGTGTTATGAGTTCAGTTTCTGTCATTGCAACCAAAGAAGTTATCAGTAGCCAATGTTACAATAAATCTCCCACCAGAATTAAAAGTATTAGGATGCTCAGAGTTACAGCTTTGAACAAAAGCGTCCTCACCCCAATCTTTCATTGCCCCAAAGTTCCCCCATGATACATATTTCAAATACAACTAACAGGCCGCACTGAAACTCGTCACTTTGGTTTTGTTCAATGATTTGGAGGCGAGCTTTCCTCGGGTCATATTTTCAGACCCAATATCAATGAGTATTCACACTTATTTTCATAAAACCTCCACAAATCAATCCAGTGGTAGACGTGACCCAGGATCAGTCACCATGTTTGAAGTCACAAGAAGTGCCCGTTTTATTACAGAACTGATGCTTCATCAACAATTCCTTCAGAGAATGTGTATTAATATTTTAATGCAGAGAGAACGCCAAGAAGACAAAAGTCCTGTTGTAGATGCCTTG
This sequence comes from Cephalopachus bancanus, assembly GCA_027257055.1. NCBI lineage: Eukaryota > Metazoa > Chordata > Mammalia > Primates > Tarsiidae > Cephalopachus > Cephalopachus bancanus. The sequence goes on from JAPVLO010000007.1 coordinate 5,689,727, forward strand.
GAGTGAGAACACCATCGCCACATGAAAATGGGCTCTGGAAATGGGCGACAGCTGTTCATGGATGAAAAGGAATCTGAAGAATCTGAGCCACAGGGAGGTGGGTCGGCAGAGTGCTCATGTTGCCTGGCTCTGTGTGTACAGTGCTGGCGTTTGTTTCTCAGAAAGATTATTCTAAATCCCCTATCCTTGATTGCATCTCTGCATTGGTAAAAGGTAAATTCATCTTTAAATACATTCAGCATTATCAGTTTAACCTTCTAGCACGATACGTGTGCTGAAGCCACATCTGCGCCTCCCAAAGAATACTGTGTTCCTTCTGATAACGCGATAATGAGAGGTCCTGCCAGAGGGTCCCCGGATGCCATGGAAGTGAACACCATGTTTTCTAATCCTTCCACAAGAACCAGGGGAAAGATTATGAGAATTTTCTCCAGGTTTCTTCTGCTGATAATTAACCACTGTGCAGAAAACTGGTGCCAAGTGAGCATTTTGAGAATTTTGCTTTGAAATGAAATGTAATTTGCAAAGGTGCTCATGAGAAATCGGCGATGCTTGTGTCTACACACCGCATTGTATGTAATGTCAGAATTATAGAAGGAGAATATAATCACACTGCTCTACTCTGTGTGTGTGTGTGTGTGTGTGTGTGTGTGTGTGTGTGTGTGTGTGAGAATGTGTTTTAAAACTGGAGTGAGAAGAGCTACTTTTTTAAAAAATGAAATTGTCTGAAGTTTAAAAATCACAACGGCAAAACTCCTATATAGACAAGACCATAACATGCCCGGGAAACACACAGCCTATTTTCAGCAATGTAAATAGTACTTAGGAATCTGTGTGTATTGCTTAGCCGTGAAAATACTGTGGGCATATTTTAATTCTGTAATAAACATCTTCACAGGAGAGGGTTTCTCAATAAAGGGCAATTTTCTCTCTCTTCTGAAGACCAGAATCCAAACACATCACTGGAACCAGGTAGACATCTTTCACGTTCTCAACAAACTTGGGGATTTTCCCAGAAAAGTAAAAATAAACATGTGAATCAGGTGCTCAGTAACTTCCCTAATGGAAATGTTGACTGTGCCTCTTAAGAACAAGTTTCTTCAACATTCATCCAGATGTTTTGATACCTGTTTGAGCGCAGCTAAGCTCCTGCCTGCTTTCTTAGTAAAAGGGTGTTTTTCATGGAGTTCAGCATGAAGCAGTTGCTATTCTCAACACCTCCACTTCTCCTGCATTGCATGATATCTAAAAATATTTGAAGCTCCTTTTTGTATCTTGAATATGTCTTTTTTTTAAAATTGAGTCTCTGAGTGCATTTCTGGAACAGAGAACTGTGGAACCTTTTTTTCTTGTTACTGGTTTTCTGAAAATGATTGTATCTGTGGAGAATCTGAGACCAGGAAAGGAGAAAGTCTTTTGGAGCCTTAAATGAGGTCCTTGATTATAACAAGTTACACAGAATCTGCTGATGTTTCAGTTTGGGGCTGTGTCTTAGCCCCTGGGCTGCTGGGGTGATAATTGGCCTCAGCCTTCACCTTGGAATCAAGACTTCAGTTTCCAAAATCTGGCTCTGGTCTTCCCCAGAGAGAGACAAGAACCTCTTCGTAATGAAAATTGCTGCCTTCCCAGTGGCCCCTGGGGTGAGCCTCTCAACCCTCCACATACATCCTCATGGGTGAGAGCTGACCTGAGGGCAAAGGACCAATTCCCCAGAGAAACCTTGGTTGTCCTCTGATGCATCTCCCTCTCTCTACTCAGAGTCCACATTTAACTGCAAATCAGAGTCAGCAAATGGCACTGAGCATCTGGATCCAGCAGACCCTGAAGCCCAGATCTTCCTCTGCATTTTCTGTCTGTCAAACATATAATCTCTCTGTGCTGTGCCTAAGTGGATTTGAAGTCTGGTCCCCATCACCTGCACCTTTAAAGGACTGGCTATTCAGCGCTTCTCAAACTTGAGTAGGCCCCGGGGCCACCTGGGGGCCTTACCTAAATACAGATTGTTGGGCTCCACACCCTGCGCTTCTGATTCTGCAGATCTAGGATTGGACCTGAGAATATGCATTTCTACCAAGCTCCCAGATAAAGCTGATACTCTGGTGTGAGGGTCACACTGAGAAACACTGCCTCGATTCAGCCTATGCCCTCTGACTACTGTGAGAATCACAGGAGCAAGGGCCTAAATTGTCTGTGAGGTGTAACAGGTCACCACAAATGCAGCAACTTGAAGCAGCCAGCACTTATTATCTCATGGCCCATTTTCATAGGCAAGAGTCAGCTTCCAGCAGAGCTGGATCTCCCGCTCAAGGCCTCCCAGGGCTGCACTGAGGTGTTGGTTGGGCTGTGTTCCCCTCTGGAGCTAGGTCCTCTTCCCAGTTCACATGGCTGTGGGTGAGATTCGGTTTTTTCCATCTATAGGACCGAGGTCTCTGTTTTACTGCTGTCTGTTGGCTGAGAACAGTCCTCAAGTCTTAGAGGTGTCAGCCTCTCATGGACCCTCTTACGGCTTGGCAACTTCTCCACAGCAAGCTGGAGACCTCCCAGCACAGTCGGTGAAGACAGAGTCCCTGTGCAGTGCAATGTGATTGACTGACACAGGACCCAGGGACCCCAAGTTGGGGTCTGGCCCAAAAAGCTATGTGAGTTCTTGGTTTCCTGCAAGAAAGAATTCAAGTGAGACCCTGGAGCAAAGCGAAAGCAAATTTGTTATGAAGTGTAACAGAGAACAGACTCCTCCATAGCCAGGCAGCCCTGTACGTGGTTGGGTTTTTATTTTTATAGGTATTTCTTGATTTTATATTAAGCAGGGGGTGGGATATTCATGAAGCTCTTGGGAAAGGGGTGGAGATTTTTAAGCACCTAGCCTCCTCCCAGTTTTTTACTATAAATAGGTAAAGTCATGGCTGATGGGTGTGTCCTCTGGCATGTTGATGTATTATCATGAGCATGTAATGGGGCAAGGCGGGCAGTAGGCAACATGGTTACCATATTGGTTCTTGCTGGCTCTAACTTCTTAACCACATCCGTTTCCCGCTCCCGCCACCATGGAATCTCAGAAAACCAGACTATTCACATGTCTAGAAAAACTGTCTCAATCTCCTGTCCTAAGAAATTAACCTTATTGTTTATCCCAGAATACGTGTCCTGCAGAACTCCTGTCTCATGTGGAACACCCTGACTCCTGTGCCACGTTGTATTGGTTGGAAGTGACTCAGGGGTTCCACCCACGTCATGTTCAAGGTGAGGAAAGATTACACAAGGGCGAGACTCCTGGGGTCATCTTAGGATTCTGTTTGCCCTGGAGATTCTATGGCAGGTTCTTGGGATACTCACAGGATCATGTGATAACTTCAGTTCATGGCAGGTGCTACTAATATTAATTCAGATGGCGATTAAGTTATTCTGAGGGTTTGATACCCAGGAAAGCAATGGGGAAGCATGGGGGAGAGCCAATCCCATGTTCATGTCTGTGTACATGGGGCGCAACCCTGAATGTTTCTGCTTGCAGACAAGGAGCTCAACGGCACCACCCATAGAAAAGCAGAGAGTCAGAGTTAACTAGGCCAGAGATAAAATCCAAAGTCATGCGCTCGGAGCCAGGGCTGAGGCCAGGCTGCCCAGAGGCATGGTGGGCACCGTAGTGTACAAGGAAAATAAAACAAGTGACAAATTTGTCAGTAATTCCTCACTGCAGGCAAAGTGCAAATGCCTGGCAAGAAAAGTGCATGTGGTGGGGGAAAAAAAGGTGAATATGAAGCAATCTCTTTCTCTTCTATTTCCCCATTTCTACATAAGCAAGGCCCCAGAAACTATTAATCTGCAACAAGCCAGAAAAGTTTCCAGTCTCCTGGTATGTATGAAGCCACAGGGAACTGAAGCCACTATCCCTACCCTCTTTCCTCTGCATTTACTAAAATACTGAGAGTTGTTTGTTTCTTTCCTGAAGGAGGGAGTGGGTTAAGAAGTGTCTCTAGGTATGGGCTCCCATAGAGGACACAGCTGATTTCCAAAGGTGAGATGTGCATTTGATGGAACCCAACATTCAGATGTGGTTTCTTCACTTGCAATTTCCCAAGTGAAGCTGGCTTAGTTATGGCCACGTTGGCAAATTAGAACGTTCTCTCACATCCGTTCTCGTTATTCCTAGTATTTCAAACCTCGTTGGAGACTATTGAAAGTGACCAAGAATCTTGCTAATGAGCTGACCCAAGAAAACCTCTCGTTGTGAGTTGGCTTCAGGGCCTTAGAAAAGTTTTGACATCCTCAAGTTTTCTGAGAGTTCTCAGATTTCCATCTGACAGTTATCCTTACTCGATTTTGTGGGTGGGTGAATACGGAATGACGTTAATACTCCATATACCTACATCTATCCTTCTATCCATCCACCCACTTAATTTAATCTATCATCTATATGACTTTTCACCTCATAAAACATGTTGCTACTGTATAAAGATCTTAGTGAGAAATTTTCTCCTTAGTGGGGAGATTTTATCTTTTAACTAATATTACTCACAAGCTCACCCCTTCTGGGCAAAAGGCTGCATTTGCTCCCAAAATTCACACTCAACAATGCTGTGAATTTGTTTAAACAATTCAATCCTAAAAGTACAGGGTTTTGCTTCTTTGCCATTCATTATATTTTTCTTCAAAATGCTCTGTGCCATCTATGTCTACATATTCATTTGTGTAACCCGATAATGATAGTGAATACATGAATTCCATTTTTGTATCATGGTGGTTGATTTAAGTAATAGAGTTTCAGGAATAGGATGGCTCCACTCAAGGAACCTCCAGCTCGATGCTCATGTAGTTGACTCTGTTATTTCTCCATAAACTTATCAGTGAGGAGGAAGGGCTGAGAGCATGAATGCTGGTTTCAGGAGACCATGGATGATCTTAGGAAAGGCACTTGGCCCTAATAGGACTCCTTTATCCATTAAGTGGAGCTGAAAGTGGCCCCTCACACTCAGGGCACATGGACATTGTTAACCGCCAAGCTGCAACTCACAACGATGGGTTCATGCAATGAGCACCTCATGCTGCTGTGATCAGAACCCCTTGACTCATGATGCCATACACTGCTGGGTGCCTTCTTACATCATGTCACCCCCTTCTTAGTTCAGAAAACCCCTTTCTGTTCAGGCAGCTACATGCTGAGGGAGAGTGGGCCCTGCTACCCAAGCATTCCCATCTAAGCATCATTCCCACTTGCCACTTGTGAGGGGTGAGCATGTGACCACTTCTGACACATGAGGAAAGACAGTTGGGAAGACTCAGGTGTCCCTTACCTGATGGAAAAAGGGGTGGAGAAGCTGCTTCTTCCTCCTTTCTGTCTGGAATATGGTTCTGGGTGGATGGGACATTTGAAGCTGTGCAAACACAGGGGAGCAAGCCCCAGGACTATCCACCACATGGAAGAGGAGGAATAGAGGAGAAGCCTGAGTCCTTGATGGGCCACCGCATCATGACTATGATGCTCTCCAAACTCTTTGTTATGAGAGATTCTGTTTCTTGCAACTGGATATATACTAACAGAATCACACAGCTATGCCTTTTTTCTCTAACCTGGTACTATCCCGCTTCTACTAGTATTATCCCCTCCATCTCCTGGAAATACTTCTATGTTCAGAGCCCAAGAAATATGACTGATCCCTTCAGAGCTGGCCCCTCTCCATCCGCAGCAACCAGGATCCAAGAGGCTGAAAGAGAGAGCCCAGAAGGAGAGTGTAAATTAAGAAAACTCAGCTTCCCAGTTTCTCCAGGCAGTGCTTTCTCCCTCTTGAGCTCTCTGAATCTTTCAAATGTTTGCCTTGGCTCTTAATGAAGTCCTTACTTGGGCAAATTGCCTAGAGGATTCAGTTGAAAACTTGACCCAAGAAACTTCCTTAATTAGAAATAATGTAATTAATAACTAGGCTTATATAGGCTAATAATTCAACTCTGGCTTAAAATGAAACTTTTCAAGACTCGGGGGAAAGGGTTATTTTTTGTTTGCCCATAAAGATGAGTGCATCTTCTCATTTCTAAAAAACAGGTTGCTGAAGGTAACTAACTCCAGGACCAGTACATTAGGATACTTAATAAATGTTTGATAACATAATAAACAATAAGTTTGACACATTTTAAGAATTTAGGAAGCAATGAATACAAAAAGGAAGACATTAGGGTATCCTGACTTGGGAGCTGGGGGAGGTGGTATTGGGGTTTCAGAGAGGCTTCTCCAATATCGACCCATTGTTTTGGCATAGGCAGGTGGTCAAGGTCAACATCAACAGTTGACATGGTGTACCCTGCACAAGGTGGGAGCTATAGTGCTTTATCTCTGTGGTCTTCCTCCCCCAAGTCCAAGTTCCAGTCTAGTCATAGGAAAAAAAATCAGACAAAAGGCAGTTGAGGGACAGTCTATAAAATACCTGATCAGTACTTCTCAAAACTGTCAAAGTCATCAAAAATAAGGGAAATTGGAGACACTGTCCCAACCAAGAGGTTAAGAAGAGATGACAGATAAATGCAATGTGAATGGGAGTCTGGGACAGAAAAGGGACATTAGATATATGATTAAAGTATGGACTTAATAACCACGTATTGACATGAGCTCCTTAATAGTAACAGATGTACCATGCCAATGTAAGATAGTAACACCAGCAAAAATGGGAACTGGGGTCTATGGGGACTCTGCACTCTCCACAACTTTTCTATAAATATAAATCTCTGCTAGCATAAAAAAATTTATTTAAAAATATATACTGAGCCTGTCACTCCAATTTTGTTGCCAGTGACAAAATTGGAGCTTCTAAGTTCAAATTAAAATTTTGGAAAAAAAATTAAAAATTTGTATCTACACTCATAGACTTGGCAGTCTCCCTAAACTTAAAGATTTTTCTAATGAGATATTGTGATATTAACAAATATCATTTTTATATTGTATAATGGAAAATCTGTATAACATAGTGAATGTTTGTTTTCCAAATGACCAACATGATGTTACCAAAGTGTGCATATGTAAATAATTCCTTTAAAGTTTACTCTAGGCCATTGAATTTTAATTTAATAGAATATGAAAAGTTCATTGATACAACTTTAGGCTTGCATGGTGTTTAACCTTTAAAAAATGACTGCTGTTAAGTTTTGATGTAGTAGCAAGAAAAGAGCATCCATAATGAACTGAAGAGATTAGAAAAGATTTTAAAAATCTATCTCCCTTTTCCAATTGTGTATGCATGTGAAGATGTGATTTTCTTTTTTTTTCCCATATATTTCCACCCAAGCAATTTATCACAACAGACTGAAGGTAGAAGCAGATGCAAGGACCCAACCCAGCATCCTTGGATGGTTTAATCTCCCCAACAAAACTGTATCCCCAATCTCCCTTCAGAGTAAACTTCAGGATAGATTCAGATTTATTCTCACGTTCATAATTAATTCCACTCTACTGGAATTGCTCATTGATGCAATGAGATGATTAATATATCTGACTCTTATATAAGGCAGCTAGACTTGAATTTTGAGACAGCCAATTATGAGCCCTGCATTGTTGTTCAAATTGCTTAAGCTTTCCCAGCCTCAGCTTCCTTATTTGCAAAAAGCAGAAGATCACAGGGTGAACCACAAAGTCTCATCCCAAATTTTATGTAGGATAAAGTCCATAAATAAATATATGCTTACATATATGTTACATACACAGTATTGTTACAAGTATTTATTAAGGAAAAAAAAACTTGGAATTATCATTTGGAGGGTGGGCGCCTTGTAGAACAGGCTTCCTCCATGAAGCAAATGTTTTAGGAACCCATCAGCATCAGTGTACCAGCTAGCATTGTTGTGAGAGGCTGCATTGTTTCAGTGAATTTTCTTTTGGAGATTCTTTCAATGCATTTGCCCATTTCATGATGAGTGATTTATGAGTGTACCTGTCCACACCACATAGAGTGTTCAGCAGTTTTTGACCGAAAATGGCATGGCCTCCATGCCGCACCCTCCCTTTTCACCGAATCTTGCCCCAAGTGATTTTTTTTTTAGTTTGTTTCCCTGAATGAAAAAGTCCTTAAAGGGAAGAGTTTTGTTGATGTGGGAGAGGTGAAACAAAAAATGGTAGATGCACTGAAAGACATCAATACTGATGAGTTTAAAAACTGTTTTGAGTAGAGGAAAAAGTATTTCAATAGGTGTAGTGTATCAAACAAAGAGTACCCTGAAGGAGTTTAACATTTAAACATGTATGAATACACAGTTTTTAATAAATAAATTCTTTTGGGGGGATACCCCCATATATAGCTATTTTATGTTCATATATATACTTATATATGTATGGTATATACAATGTAGTTGCATTCATTTATGTATTTGTTTGTGTGAATATATGTTTGCTATGTGTCTGTGTCCATATATGACATGTTTGCATTCGTATGTCTGTTATTACTATTTCTGTGCCATTTCACTATGAGGTCTGGCCAGTGGAGCGTTGTCTTGGGTGCCCGGTACACAGCTTGACTCAAAGTGAGTCTTCAGTAAGTAGTAACTTGAGTTACATTGAAGGTAGAGTTCTGCTAAACACACACACACACATGCACACACAAACATACACACACACAACGTGTCACTGACAACAAATACTGTCAGCTATTTTTCTTGAAGTGACAGGTTCACTTAGCTTGTATTTTTAAATACACTTTTAATTTTATTTTAGCAGAGATTTAGATTTACAGAAAAGCTGTGAAGAGTGCAGAGTCCCTCTATACCCCTGTTCTTTCCTTTCTACACGAACTTTTAGAAAAAGTTTTATTGAAATATAGTTGACATGCAGAAATTTGCACGTATTTAATGTGTGCATTTTCATAAGTTGGAACATATGTATACACCTGTGGTATCATCACAAAATCAATGTGTGAAACACTTCTGTTATCTCTCAAACATTCCTTTTGTTCTTTTATGGGATTTTTTTTTTTACTCGTGAGAACACTGAACGTGAGATCTGTTACTCTAAACATGCCCTAACATGCACAGTGCAGCGTCGGTAATTGCAGGTATGTGTGATGTAGCCGATCCTCAGAACTCATGCTTCTTGCTTAATTGGTACTTTATACTCATTGAGCGAGCGATGATTTGCCACTTCCCTGTCCCCAGCCCCCACAGCAGAAATGAACCCAGAAGATGTTATGCTGAGTGAAGTGAGTTGAATGCAGATCCCATTCACATGCAGCGTCCATAGCAGTTGAACTCCTAGAAACAGAGAGGAGGTTGGTGGTTTGTCTGTGATTTCTGTGGTCACTGCTCCCTGCTCCAGGATTACTGAGTAGCAGGCAGAGTAGTGCAGGACAAAAGTCACCTCTGGAAGAAGTGGCCGTGGAGAGGAAGCAGGACAGAAAGAGAAGACAGAAGAACGGCACTTTTGGGAGGGTGATGTCCTGCAGGGCAAACATGTCCAGGGCTGTGGCCCCGATTCACTTCTACTGTGGGCTGTCAGTTCAACTATATCCAGGGCTGTGACCCCCAATTTGGACTGTGTATTCAATCACAGGGTGGTGTGAAAAAAACAAAACTCAAAGCTCCTCAGGTTGATCAGGAGCTGTAGACATAGGCATGGCACGTTTTTGTGCACCTGTGTACATGTGTGCTGCTGTGTGTCCTGTGGGCTTGCCTGCGCCAGCTCACCTGTCCTTGCCCTCTGAACTGGGGTACTTTGCAAAGAACATGGGAGTGCGGTTATGACTGGCCCAGAGCCTACCACATACACGGCATAGACTTGGAAAATCATGTCACCGCCCCTCGATCAAATAAAGAGACTAGACCTATAGCTCCTGATATCCCTTATGACCCTGAGATGTCAAGATTCATGGTGTCTCTTTCCTCCTTCAAATAAAAACAAATATGGACTTAGGAATGGAGAGAATTTCTTTGAAAGGACTGTTGCCATGAGAGGAGGGGTCTGTTGCCATCTGGGGTCACCCTGACCATGAGGCCTGCAAGCATCTCAGCATCTGGCAGAAAAGGGTTTTCCTTTCATAGGGAGGAACAGGAAGGGTTCGTAGACACGTATCTTTGTAGAAGTAAGCCTGTGTGCTCTGTCTGGCCGGGGATGGTTCAGAGTCCAGGAGCCTGTGAGGAGGAGAGATGCTTCATCCTAGTGTGGCCAAGTCTGTTGCTAGCACCTCATGCTGATTAACAAGGGCAAACAACTACTCAGCTCAGCTTTTATGAGACAAATGTGGGAATTTGAAGGGTCTATGTCTGACCCAGTCATGGACATACAAAGAGGGGATGTTAAGTCATATCACAGTAAGACATTTCCTGCTCCTCAAGGGGAGGGGCGCATTCTTTAATGGTTGCTGTTTTCTAGGAGCTTAAGTAAAGCTTAATATTGTTGCCTCAAAGTCAAATCCTTTCTGAACTCTGTCCTGTAGGGACTTCTAGAGAGGTGACTTAGCAGCTGGCCTGTGCTCTGAAAATCCCCAGAGAGACCTCAGTGTTGCACTTTCTGCTCTGGAGGTCAAATGAGGTATTCCCTTGGAGAGTTGCACTTTGCTGTCAGTTCTGGAAAATCCTACTAGAGTTTCCCAGTCAAGGGTAGGTCTTGCTTATCTCAAGTTACAGCAAGTCTGAAGTCAGGCAGCCTTGGGCTGGTGGAGTTGGGTCAATGACATTACCAAGACAGGATCCTTGAACTGTCCTGCTTTTCCCTCCTGGGTTCTGCCTCTACCCTCATTCCAGGCAGGAGAAAGCACTGTCATTTTATTACAGAGGGGACTTTCTTCCTAAAGACTTCTGTACAAAACTCATCAGCAAGAATCATGTCACATAGTTACTCCTAGCTGTGTGGGTTTCTGGAAAGCCAAATTTAGCTTAAAAGTGGCCCATTTCATTGTGAAATGTCTTAAATACTGAAGCCCTTTCTTTAATATTTAGTGAGTTTACTCTGCCAATCTCTACTTATCTTACTACAAAAATACTATTTTAAGTGCTTATCAATTAAATAAACTTTGCTCCCCTTCAGTCACTGGACTAAAATAGAGTATAGGCCTCATCCATTTGGTGACCTTGAGTACAACCAGGCCCAAGCCAAGCCCCCTTGGAGAACAGCTTCTGTAGATCCTCCCAGGGTGTGAGAGATAAGGATCATTTTACAAACTCATGTTTAATTAGGTTCTGCGGAGTTGAAAACATGGAACTTGGGAGATATGCATTTAGAAACACTATGGATTTTCAGTTCAGAATAAACGCATGTTGAGAGAAAATAGGTTAAAATACAGTCATGGCTAAAATTGCCCTAAGAGAGATATTGATTATTGTTTGGTACATCAAATATTAACAAAATTGCCAGAAATCTCAGGATTTTCAAAACAAAACTTATGATTGAAATGAACACCTCTGGCCCTCTGAGTCCCTGCAGGCTGGGGAGCCAGCTCAAGTCTGAGGATCAGTGGAGGGTCCTGCCGTCTTACTGGTGTGGGTAAGACCTACTCTTTCTTGTATGATGACAGTTGCCCTTTGTTTTCTCAGTGGTGGGGAGAAATCAAAGGACATTGCTCTGATCCCCCAGAGAACCTTGCCCCCGTGCACATTCATGCATTTACTCAGTCAGTAATGACCACATTCCTTCTTTGCATCAGGCATTCTCTCAGGAACCTGGCATAGGAGCAAACTTGAGAGATGGAGCCCCTGTCTTCCTGCATCCTAAGTGAGGTCATATGAAGAAATAAAGATACCACAAGTTTATTTCAGAGAGGGAGAGATGCTGAGAATCAGGCAAACCCTGGTGATCACTCCCTTGGAGAGTGAGTTTGGAGGTCACCATCAGCTGGGTTGGTCAAGGAGGACTTCTCTGAGTAAATGGTATTTAAACTGGATCCAACTCTGGAAAGGGAAAGGGCATTTCATTTCAGAAAGCCAGAGCAGCACATGCTAATGTCCTGAGGCACTAAAGACATGGTGTGTTGAAGAAAGTTCTACAAGTATGCTTGGGTCAGAGTGAATGAGAAGAGGTTTGGTGGCAGGATATGAGGCTGATGAGAAAGACAGGACCATGTTATATGGGGCTCTGCAAGCCATGGTGACAGTCTATGCCTTGTTTCTTAGAATGTCGCTCTGTGAAATTTTATCGGTTAGCCCACCATCTATCCTCTGAAGTCACACAGAGCTGTCTTTTGCATCACAGTTCTTCAAGTCAATGAACACGAGTCCCTATCAATGAGATGCTTTCCTCCCAGTGTATCCTTTTCAGTCCTTTCCATGTCTCCTGCTAGTGCCCTGAGAGTCTCCAGACCCTGGTCACTCCCTCCCACCTGGGAACCCCGAACAGGCAACATGACCATGACCCCAGTCGCAGAGCCAGAAGGAGCTCTCTGGACATGTGCCCCACTCCCAGTACCTGTCCAGTCCCCCAGATCCTTGCCTCATCTGGTACCCATGACCAGCACTCTTCTAGAGACTCTCATCTGTTGGATTCCTGTCTATACCGATGGGTAAAGGCTTCAGAGGACGCTGAGAACCTTAGGCTTTGTTCATGCTGAACATTCAGTTTTTCCCAGTTATTCTCATCCTTTGTAATTCTACTTGACTCAAAAAGAACAAAAAACACGTAAAAAAATCACTGCAATAAAAACAGAGTGAAGAAAAAATACATGTGCATGCAAGCCACAGAGAGCTGGTTTAGTGCGCCTTCCATCCAGAAAGGGTTCAGGTAAGATCCCACTTGCTCTAAACTAGGTCAGTCTTCGCTTTGCTCTTTCCTGCTTAATAGGTGCTTGCTTGTGGCTTCTCCTAGTGTCTGTAATGAGAAATGTGTCCCAGTGTAATTACAAAGATAAAAGCTCAGTGAGTACAGGCAGGGAGAGCAGACTTAGAATAACCATGTCGCTTAGGGCCACTCTCCCTGCTTGGCCCTGAGTGCCCAGTGGAACTGAAGGCGTGGAATGAGGTCTGGAGTGTTCTTGTTAGTGAAGCCAAAGATGGCTTTTCCCCCATATAGTTGAAGTTCGTTTCATGATATAAAATGATTTTGCACTCATTGTGAGTGCTGGCGTCAGCACAAGAGCTGTAGGCCATTTTACCTGGACAGTAAAAGCTCTAGATGAGAAGGGTCTGCCTCCTACAGGCCAAGGCATCCATACAAACTTCAGTCCACCCATCAGACTGTTCACCCATTCCTCTACTAATCCATTCACCCAGTCACCTACCCACTTATCCATCCATCATCTACCCATCCATTATTCATCCACCCGTCATTCATATACTTATTTATTCATCTAGCCATCCATTTGTTCATTCATCCATCCATTCAAGAACACATCTATCTATGCAACTATGTATGTGTGCATGCATGCATCCATCCATTTGGCCATCCATCCAAAAATCCACACATCCTCCATTTCTCCCTCTCTCTTTTCTTTCTTTCTCCCTCCCTTCTCTCCCTCCTCCCTCTTTCCCTTCTTCATCTGTCTTTCCATTCCTTCATCTATCCATCTCTCAATCTTTTCTTCCTCTCCTTCCTTCCTCTCTCCCTTCCTTTCTCCTAGCCAGCATCTATGCTGACTATGTCTCAGACTTGTTCTGGATACTGGGGAGTCAGTGATGAACTCAACTGCTAAAATCTCACCTTCATGGACTTCCATTCTAGTTGGAGAAGACAAAAAAAATATGAGTAAACTAAAAACAAAGTGATCTTGGGAAGTGGCTAGTGTATAAAGTAAAGCAGTGTGCTGTGCTACAGCACAGGTGTGAAGGGCATCTGGTCGGGTACCATGGCAGCCATGCCCTCCATCCTGGTCTGGAGTCCGTCATGGGTGCCAGAGACAAGCCCTTTGGGAGGTGCACCAGCTCTTGCAAAGGCCAGGCTCGGGAAGGATCGTGTCATCCTTGAGGAACAGAAAGGAGGCCTGTGAGTGAGGGTAGGGAATGCAGATGTGGCAATCAGCCCTGCAGAAGAACAAGTTGGAACACAGACATGGTAGTTTATATGATTGGTTTCAATCAGGAATGTGTGGGATGTGGCCTGTGTGGCCCTGCTCAGGGCCTCACTGGCACATCATCTACTCACTTACTTACATCCCGTGTCTCTGAATCATCAAGATCCAATGTCAACCAGCCAGTAAAAGTGGAGAGGTATGGGCACTCTATAGTCATTCATTCAATCATCCATTCTATAAATACATACTGAATGATTACCAAGGGTGGGACTGACTCCCCCCTGCTCTAAGCCTTTGTTTCTCCCTTGAGGGAGATTGGGCCTCCACAGGCCCTTCTGGCCTACCCCTTTCCAGTAAGGAGAGGAGACCTGGGAACCACCAAGGTCTCTGCAGGAGGGGCAGGAGTTTTACCAAGGATGTCCTTGAAGCCACCCACTGGGTTCCTGTGTGTGGCTTCCCTAAGATGTGTCTTAGGGTCCCTTCTCCCACCCGACTAGACAGCCCAGGTGTGCCATGTTAGTGGGGCAACCTGTGGCCAAGCTCAACCATGTGGCTCAGGGATTTGAGTAGACATGGTGGGCACAGGGATAACATAGATCCTTGCTATCACTAACTGAGCCTGCCATGTGGGTCTGGCAGGAGACCCCGTGCAGTACTCGTTTTTGGTGGATCGTTTCACATTTTACAGAGAGAAGCTCAGGGGAGTTAAGTTCTTGTCCAGCATTCCTGTGGGACAAGTCAGAGGTCAGGAGCAAAATCCAGAGTCCTGATCAAGCTGGGGATCAAAGCACTCGACGGCCTTCCCCGCGGGGCTGAGTGAGGACCCAGAGCGAGGGATCTTGGTGACCCCTGGAGTTGGTTTCAGGCTCTCTCATTGGCCATCTCTAAAGAACAGGCCACAGAGATTGCTTCTCATCGGGCCTGTCAGCCTGGGAGACACTGAAGACCTTTGCATCACGTCTCCATGGATACTGCCCCCACCCCCTGCAGGTAGAAATATTTTCTGTGTGCTGCTTGGAAAACAGTGATTCGACTATATCAGTTGATTGCTTTAATGAAAAACTGTTTTGTATTATTAGAAAGGAGAGAAAATCTAAAAACAACAGCAACAGCCACAACAAAATACCCCAAACCAACATGATCCGAGGTATTATAGGAACTTGCTTTCTGTTTTGTGCATTTCTATCTTCAGGAAGTGCTGTGGTGAGGTACTGTGGTGGGGCACTATCCCAAGCACTGACTTCCAGGAAAAGTGCAGTATCAGGGGTGAATGTGAACTGCCATCCCCACTCCTGTGGGACAAGAGGCAGAAGGCCCCACCCATGCACTTCTCTCCCTCTGGATCGGAGACCAACTGTCCTTGAGGGCCAGCCCAGACAGCGTCTCATCCTGGGAGGGCGCCCAATTCAGCTGGATAGTCTGGATGGTGACGCAGGGGCAGTCAGGGAACCGTTTCAGAGAACCTGCCACACCCACCTTCTGTGAGTATCCTGAGTAAAAGATGACAGAGTGGGAGATTTAAAGTGGCTTGGCAAGGGGCTGGTTTGGGTGTCTTCACACTGTGTTCCCAGGCACATGGTAGTGGCTCTGGACCGGCCCATAGCATCACAGGAAGCCAAGGCAGGTAGTTTCAAATCTCGACTAAAATCAGATCTGCTGGCATAAATATATATATATATACACACACACATTTCCCCCTTAAGATATAATTTAGATACAATAAAATGCAACCGTTTTAAGATGCAGTTCTGTGAGTTTTGACTAATATGTATAGTCATGTAACCACCCCCACAATCAAGATACAGAACTTTCCGTCCCCCCCCAGCCCCTAGCAAGCACCGATCTATTTTCTGTCGCTCTTCCTTCCCTGCAGTGTCATATACATGAATGGTACAGTTGCAGTGTTTTGAGTCTGGCTTCCTTCAAGTCACATAATGCGTTTGAGATGCATACATGTTGAATCAAGAGTTCCTTCCTTTTCTTGCTAATGTTTACTGCATGCCACCAGTTTATCTATCAGTTCCTCAATTAAGAGACGTTTGGGTGGTTTCCAATTTTTGGTGATTTTTAATAAGGCTCTTAGACATATTTGCTTGCAGCTTCTCGTTTGAATAAAGATTCTCATCTTCATTATGGTGAAGCCCCAGGGGTGAGTTTGCTGGTGGTGTGGTAGGTTTAACTTCATAAGAAGCTCTTAATTGTCTTCCAGAGCAGCTATGCCACGAAGTGTCACACAACCCATCACTGATGAATGCGTGTTCTTGTGTCTCCTCCTCTCCGGCATTTGGTGTTGACGGCCTTATTTTTTCTTTTAAATATAACCATTCTAGTAGGTTGTAATAGTACTAGTAATTTGCACTTCCTAGTGACTAATGATGTTCAACGTCTTTCCTTCTGCTTTTTTTATTTGTAGATATCCTTTGTCGAAGTGTCCAAACTTTTGTTTTTCTGACTTTCATTTGTCTTACATATTAAAGCACCTCTTAAGGTTTCACTGAAGAAAAAGAGAGAGTACAAAAAAATTACACAGTCTGATAAAACAGGTAGAAACACAAACTTCCAATGCTACATCTAGTGCTTTGCCCCAAATTGGAAGACTGTTCAGCTTATTTTAGGATAGTAACAGTGGTGTGCCAGGTAGTGGCCAAGACAAAGATTCTGATAGCAGCCACTCCACTCCTCTCCCCGTGCTAGACTTAAAGCAAGAGTTGGTAACCAGTCACTGACATTTGGGCATGAGATGATAGAATCCTAATTACATCACTTGATTTCATGCACTTTAAGTTACAAACAATGAACAGCTGATGTAATTCTTTTTTTTTTTTTTTTTTTTTTTGAGTTGGAGTCTCACACTGTCGCTCAGACTGGAGTGCAGTGGCCTCTCCCGGCCACCGCAGCCTCGACCTGCTGAGCTCCGGCGATCCTTCTGCCTCAGCCTTCCAAGTAGCCGGAATTACAGGCACGCACTACCACACCTGGCTGACTTTTTGATTTATTGTAGAGTTGAGGTCTCGCCAAGTTGCCCAGGCGGGTCTAGAACCCGCGGGCTCAGGGTATCCACTCATTTCAGCCTCCCAAGGCGCGGGATTACAGGCTGAGCCACCGAGCCTGGCTGATGTTAATTCTTAATAAACACTTGTTTGATGTATCTAAAATGCCATCCATGCCCACTTGCTTCGAAAACCAAGATCGATGTATTGAAGGAGAGAATTGAAAACCAAACTCTGACACTGTTGAAAACAGACACAAAAAAGAAGTTCAATGGGATTCAGGTTCATGAAGTTCACAAGGGCCTACTTGGAAGAAAGGGGACTTGAGTTGGAGAATAGAAATAATACCAGGATAGAAGTCAGGGAAGGGAAACCAGGCAGAGCAGGGAGGTCAGAGTAATGATGTGCTGTGGTATGAGATGGGAGAGACTGGGTTGGCCAGAGCAGACGCTGATGCCAGAGGGGTGTGATTGTAGGGTGTTAGGAGCTGAAGTTAGAAAGCCAAGCTAAGGAGACGACATAGTGGCCATGTCTCATGAACATGGAGCTGGTCTTGAACTGACCAGGATCTAGACTTTCTAAGCCCTCCATTTGTTTTGGCAACAGACTGACTGGGGTTGCCAGGGTCAGCCTGACAAACACCTGCTACATGAAGCGTTTACCTGCCAGGCTTTGTTAATAGGCAGGCATCACTTCAACACAGATATCTAATATTTCATAATGCAAACCAGCTCAAATCAAGAATTTTGAGGTGTTGGACAAGAAAAAAACCCAGGCTTATCCAATAAAGAGGATCAACATGGAACTCTTAATTGACAGAATTATTGTAGAATTTTTCCTTAATTGCATGTCTTAAGAACTACATACCAACATGTCTCAGTTAAGTCTTTTTTGTTTTATATTTTTTAACACTTCTTAGTTTCCTTAAATATCTCCTACTTAGTTTCTTTGATTGAACAAGCAATCCATATGTGCATTGATTAGATTGCAACAGAAGCAGAGACTCTTTCAGCTGATTGTGGGAACTAAATCCATTTGCCAAGACTAAATCCATGGTCCATCCAACAACCGAGTCTCCCAGGAATCCCTCTGTGTGGGATGACATGTGACAAGTCTGTGGCTGGATTTTTGTTCTTTAAAGCCAACGTGTCATCTATGGTTTCCTGAGCTGTACAATTGAGAAATGTGAACAACAGGACCACGAACAAAAAGTAAAACATTGGCCCCTAGCTTTAAGTCCCTCTAGTAAAAATGTCTGCAACCCTTTCCCCGTCCCATAGCTCATACTATTGGGCAGGTGATGTGTACCTTCTGCCTCAGTGGCCCTTGTTAAGATCCTTAGCTGCGACTCTGATGTTACTAGGAAGACTTAGTTGAGTCTGTAAAGGTATAAGGAAAGGACAGTCTCAGATGACTTTAGTGACACTGGCCTGCAAGGATAGTCTTACAGTTGTATAATTAATCTGTGCTCTAGAAATTTAAAAACAGACATATAGCAGGCCACTTAGATGAGAATAATAGAGTGTAGCTACTGGGAACATGTATGGATCTTCTAAAACTTGCTCTTTCAGGGAACACATAACATTTATTTCCATAGGAATGTCCTACTAGTTGGTCAGTCACCATCACTCTGGCCTTTTCCTTGTGTGCAGAGGCCACTTCAGAGCTTCCCTTCATCCAGCCCTTGTAGGGTGGCTTTCATCTCAGACCCTGGTCTGAAAAGTGACTCTCCTAACTCAGCCCAAGGTTGGTGGTGAGATGTCATGTTTTTATGTTTGATTCCATATCTCTCCAGTTGACTTGGCCAAGTATTTCTAAAACACACTTTCAGTGATCTCTTAGACCAGGGTTTGGAAAACCATGGTCCTTGGGCCATATACACCCCAAACCTGCTTTTGGCAATAAAATTTTACTGGGACACAGGGGTGCCTGTTCGTTTATCTGTGACTGCAATGGCAGAGTTGCATAGTTGTGACAGAAAGTTCTGGTCAGCACAACCTAAAATCTGTATTATCAGGCTTTTTACAGAAAACGTTTGCCAACCCTGATTTAGACAGAAGTGAGCCACACCACGATGACAAGTGTTTGACTGCTGTACCCCCCATAGCCCTGTGGGTGTCAGCTGTGATTGTGGGGGAAGGGTATGTAACTAGACGATCAACTTATAGAGATTCTGAGACTCATGTGTGTGTGTGTGTGGTGGGGGGTGTTGCTCCATTCCTCTCCAAGATACCCCTTCCCCCTGGGTCACTTGGGCTCTAAGAGCTTCCTGATGATTTCTCCTGGTGCATATGTCACTTGGCGGAAGCAATGGCCTTTAGCAGATTTCTGGTGGTTTAGAGGAGCTTAGGAAGAACTGGAGACCTCTTGGTCCTCGGATGCCCTCCCCCAAAACTCACTCCCTTGACTCCTGGCTTTCTCTTTATTTGCATGCTTGTGAGATTCATAATTGTGTGAAATTGAACGGAATGTGCAGTGCATTTGATTAGCTCTGCCTGCGGCTATCAATAGGTATGGGTGTGTGTGTGTGTGTGTGTGTGTGTGTGTGTGTGTGTGTGTGTGTACAGAGATTTTGAATTTAATGATTTTTGCAGTTAAGTCAGCTAGAGCTAGAGGGAACGTACAATCACCAAGGTGAAGGCAGCAATTTGCTGGGCAGCCAGCTTCTGCTCCATCTCATTCGAGTGCTTGGTGATCCGGTGGCCTCCATGCAGCGATACTTAATTGGGAAAGAAAGGGGAGGTTTAGAGCAACTCATTTCTATTCCAAGGGTAGTCCTTGTTTTTATTCATTCTGGCTATTTCCTTCTTCTGTCCTTTTGAGGTGACTGAAGGGCACACTGGCAAGGAAGATACATGAACCACTATGATTATGAAACATTCCTCTGTCCAGAATCCAGGGTCCGGGTGGATTTGAGTACTGAAGAGCCAGACCAGTGTACCCCAAATCTGCCTTGTCATGAGAGCCACTTGGGTTTCAGGTTAAAAGAACATGCTCGTGGACTCTTCTGCATATTTGGACTCAGTGGGTAGGGGGGTCTGGGTGGGCCTAGAGCGGCACTTTAGTTGGTATCTCTAGGAGAGTCTCATGACTAGGCAGGTCTGGGGAACACTGGAATTTTCCACAAGGGAATAATAGCACATGCACCCTCTGAGTAGGTGGTAGCACCTCTGCTTTGGGGGGGGAGTGGCAGCTGTCTAGAGGGTTCCTTGTCCAAGGTACCCCATCTGGGATGAACCTGGGAGAAAGAGTGAAGCAGGTGCAATCTAAGGTGTGTCCACTCACTCATTCAAGCTCTGGTAGCCATATCTGTATCTGTATATGTCTATCTGTATCTGCATCCATGTCTATACATGTATCCATCCTCGTACCCACAGGCATGTACATATTGGTGTCTATATTTTATGTGCACTGAAATATAGACACAGATATGCATAGCTTTTAATTACATATAAATAATATATACTTAAATATAGACAAAGATATGCATATATAATATTTAATTATGTATAAATAATAGACACAAATATAGACACATATATGCGTAAGTGATTTTTAATTATGTATAAATAATATATATTTAAATCTAGGCACACACATACAAAAATAAAATACTTAATTTCTGTTTCTGTACTTGCACCCCTATTAGTATCTGTATCTGTAGATACCTCAATGTCTATGTGTATTTCCATGTCTATATCATATCTATGTTTATATCCATATTATATGTATATCCCTCTCATCACCATATCATAGCCATCTTCATATCATATCCATGTTCATATCATATGAACATCCATATCATATCTATGTCTGTATTATATCTATATCCATATTCATATTATATCCATGTTTATATCCATATCTATGGATATCTCTATCATAGCCATATTCATATCATAGCCATTTTCATATCATATTCTATCATAGCTATATTTAAATCCATATCATACCTATATCATATTGTGTATGGATATATTATATCCATATCATATCCATATCATGTGAATATCCATATCACATGTGTATTCCTATCATAGCCATATCCATATCATAGCCATCTTCATATTATATCCTTGTTCATATTGTATGAACATCTATATCATATCTATGTTCATCGTATGTCTATATCCATATCTGTATCGTACTCATGTTTATATCCATATCAGATGTATATCCCTATCATAGCCATATCCATATCATAGCCATCTTCATATCATATCCTATCATAGCTATATTTATATCCATATCATACCTATATCATATTATATATGGATATCATACTATATCCTTATCATATCCATACCCATATCATATGAATATCCATGTCATATGTATACTTATATTAATATCATACGTATATTTATGTCACAGCCATCTTCATATCATATCCATGCTCATATAGTATGTATATCCATGTCATGTCTATATCTATATCCATAGCATACTATATCCATATCATATCCATATCATAGCATATCTATGTTATATGATATCTATATCTATATATTTCATACTATGTCCATATCATATTTAACTATATTCATATCATATCCATAGTATAGCTGTATTTATATCCATATCATACTTATATCTTATTATATCTATATGGATGTCATATTATAGGGATATCATATTATATCTATATGATCCATATTATATCTATATTCATATGATATCTATATTCATATCATATCTATCTTCATATCTACATCATATCCATTTCATATGCATATCTATATCTGTATTTAGTTCTATACTTATCTATTTATAATTAAGCTACTATATGCCAGGCCCTGGGGATCCCCATTTGCCTGTTGGATGAAGTTCCTGACTTACAGAGATTACTAGCTACCTAGAAGTCAGACATTTAACATTTAATGGTTCAGACAATTATCCAATCACGAACCTCTTACATGCCACAAAAGAGAAACACATGGGATATATTCTGGGGGTATGGGGCTTGTAAAGGAAGAGTTCCAGAGAGGCGATATGACAGACACGACAGGGCAGGGGCACAGACCCCAGCACAGGCACAGCGGACAGAGTCCCTCAGAAGGTCACTCTGAAGACCTCAGGGGCTTTGTGCTTTTGGAGAACTTCAAAGTTCAAGGTCACCAGAGCCCAGACAGGCTGGAGACCTGGGGAGGAGGAGTCAATCACTGGGCAAAGGTCAGGAACTCTATACCAAAGAGAGAATTTAGCAGAGAAGAAATGAGGGTGGTCAGTTTACCTGCAGAGTGGAAAACATCTGAGATGATGTCTATTTCCCAACAGTATCCAAGCTTCTCAAACCTGCAGAGCCAGTCTCTTCTTTCCTGGTTTGTGGTCTCTGTGAACTTAAACGAAGGGGTCTGACAATTAAGTCTGTGAAATCATCCTAGATAAAGTGCTACCTCATTGCTGAATATCACTATGGTCACTTTCATGGTACTCCTCTTGGAAAGCCATGCACGGATGCCAGTGCCTAGTCAAAGCAATTTTGGAACTCTTTTTCTGGAATGGCCATCAGAGCCATTGTCATATTACCCTTGATGTCCTGAATATTATCAAAATGTTTCCCTCTCAATATTTCCTTTATCTTCAGGTAAAGAAAAATTAATTGGGGGCTAGATCAGGTGAGCAGGGAGGGTGATCCAATACAGTTAATTGTACAGTGATGCTAATGTAAGCCCCTGATGGCAAGTTTGCAAACTTAGCTGTCAGACCTCAACAAATAATGACAAAGCTCTGATGGCCATACCAGAAAAAGAGTTCCCAAATTGCTTTGATGATGGACTAGCTGCTGATGTCAGTGCACAGCTTCCCAAGGGGACTACTTCAAAAGTGACCGTAGTGATATTCAGCAGTAAGGTATAGAGCACTTTTTCTAGGATGTCTCGTGAATCTAATTGTCAGACCTCATACATAAAATCTCTCCTCTTGTCACAATGTATCTTTCAGAATTTCAAGACCCTGACCGGGGTTGCCAAGATAGGTAAGGTTTATGGAAGGGAGAAAAACTTTCTCCTCATGGTGAAAACCATGCTGGAGCTGAGGTCCCTTTATTACCTGGAATTCCGTCCCACATAAAACTGTGCTCAACATTGCCCCATTCAGGCAATTTTCAATTAAGAAAAGTCTCTCAATGAACACTTTCAGTCTGCAAAGCATATTTAACTCAGGGACTCTGTTTAAATCTGTAAATTAAATAATGACAAGGCTCTTATGACGGCACACACACACTGAGTGCTCAGAAACATCCCTCTCCTCTGCAAACTCCCGCAGTGTTCAGGGGGACCCTTGCACAGACGCAATTACTTGTTATTACAGGATGTCTTCTGAGAACTGGAGCTCAGAGGGGCTATTTGGAGGCTCTCTCTGGATGCGATGAATGGAGGATCGGTGAACCTCCTTCCCTGCATCGTATGCCTTTCTCTGCTCATTTCTTAAAGATTTTTATTTTCTTCTTGCACATTCCCAGAGCCTTCCACTTTGTGGTTGACACTACAATTGTCTGAAAAATTATTTTTACCTTTGAGAGGAATGTAAAAGTGGGTTTGTATTGAACTCCTGGACATGTTAAATTCCTTGTCCTAGAATTGTGAATCTCGTGGAGATATGACTCTCACACAGTGATGAAGTCTTGGTGTAAAACCCCAGCCACTTGTTACATCTCCACAGCAGAAATGGCTTTTGAGCTAGGGTCGGGGATCACCAGTAATGCCAAGGGCATGCAACCCTCCTACCCACTGGTTTCCAAGGAGCTTATTAATAGCATTTAACATGAAAGGGAGGGAGTCCTAAGGTTTCCCCCAACGTGCCCTCCCTTCTCCTTTGAACATAGATAATCATTCTGGGCAGAAGTGGTCTGGCACCTACTGAGCAGTTGACTACCCTCCCAGCTGCCCTCCCTAACTGTCTCGTGTGGGGTCTGGGCCCGATGTTCCTGCAGCAATGCAGACAAGTGGATCAGGGCTGCAATGTGGATTTACAGCTGTGGGGTCATTACCACCAGGAACTTGACAAGATTTGCAGGGGAAGGAGCTTATGAAGCCACTGTGTGGGTCTCAAACAGTGTTTGGGTCAATCTCTTCCAGAAGTGAACTCTGAGTTAAAGATTTGAGGGTAGTTGGGTTATGAGGGAGAGGGAGCAGCAGGAGGTTTGGAAACTGAGACAGGAAAGGGCCGACGTCAGCACAGGTGAGTAGACCAGCAGAACGGTGCTCAGTTCCCTAGGGGTACCCTAGGAACACCAAAGAATGTATCTCAGAGTTGTCTTGTGTAGAGAGGAGGACCTTAGGACATTCATCCACCAGCTTTTGCCATCAGTGGCTTGTCCCCAAGGATGTTGACTTCAGGAATGGTTCAGGAACTAGGCTTCCAGGAGAAGTGGGCAGAATCCCAGCAGCACCTCCTCTGCCCTTCTCTGGTCCTGTTCCTTCCAGCCCATGGGTCTCTTGGGGGATCTCACAGACCCACACTCTGTGTCTCCACATCACCATTTTAGGGGTATGTAGTCCAAGCTGCTCTTGGTCACCTAGTGCTTTCTCAGTGGTGATCCTCTTGCCCTCAAGGCAGGCTGGCACCCTCTGAAGTGCTCTGCATACACACTTGTGGTCACAGTTAGGCAACATTAGACATTGGCTTCCTTTCGTCTTTGCCCATGGATGTCAAGCTAGTCATCCACTTTCCTGTTTGTTTTTTTTTCTAGTGAAAGATAACCCCACCAGATAGCCAAATCTTATTTGTAAAATCCTATAATATGTTGTCTATCTTACTCCCCCTGCCATACTCAGATGTGTGCTTACATTGTATTCAGGACAAACTGAGAAAATATACCCTGATTCCCTTAGACAGAAGAGAAACTGTGTCTTTGGGCACGGAAAGCCCACCAATGTGTGGGGAGATTAAAGTGGGAGGATTTGAATGCAGACTCTCCACAGTACTCAGTCCGTGAGCTCTTCCGCTACATTGCAGGGACCCAGGGGCTCAGACTAAGGCTTTCCATTATGTCTGTCCCAACACTGGAATTGAAAGTCAAGGCAGGAAAGAGCCAGAAAACTGAGAATGGGAGAAGCTGAAGAGCTGCATATTTAAAAAGCATCCAGATTTGCCCTTGGGATTCTTTCTTCCATACCTTACTTCATTAATTTAAGGAGTATTTAAATTAATACTAGATCACCTCCTAGTGCTGGATGCTGAGCCAGAGACTGGTTACATCCTGGTGAGTGAAGCAAATGTGGTCTCTGTTCCTGTGGAGTCCAGATTGTGTGAAGGAAAGAGTCATGAAGAGTCAGCAGGCAAGTGCCCATGAAATTACAAATTTGGGGAGAATTAAGAAGAGATCAGGGTGTGGGGACAGGGAGGCCATTGGATCAGGCTGACAAGAAGGCCTTTCTGAAAGCTTGAGGGTATCTTTGCAGGTTGGGAAGCAGCCAGTGCTGTGAAGAGCATCCCAAGTGGAAGCCTCAGCATATGCAAAGGGCCTGAGGTAGGAAAGGGGCTGGTGACTGAGAGACAGACAGACAGGAGAGTGTGTGGGGTGCTGGGCTGGGCCCATCCAACCACACAACTCTTGCAGAAGACAGTCACCTCTACAAGAGAGTAAGCATTGTTTAAGTCAAAATGAAGAACATGTCTTCTTAAAGCTAATTTACTGTGGTTTTATTGTAACTGAAGAAAATACACAAAAAATGGTCCATAATTGCATTTCGCTGGATGTCACAGTTGAAAAAAAAAAAGTCAAGCTAAAAAGACAGGTGAAGATGTCAAGAGTCTTCCTGGCCTAAGATGCTTCTCCCCAGATGGAACATTCACTGGGAGCATTTTAAAAAAATAGTTCCTTCTAGAAAGGTATGTCAGTCTATGTAAGTATTTACCTCCACATATTTTCCCCTTATTCCAAGGTTCATATTGCACTTGTGAATTGGAGCCCTACCTGGGAGTGTCCCACATCAACCCCACATTCCAAGGTCAAATGTGTTGTGAAGTTGCCATGCCCATGCCAGTGCTGACTTCTCCAACCCTTCATAGACAAGCTCTTCTGCATTATTCGATGTCTCACCACCAACAATAATGCTGTGGGAACTCCCCTAGTGGACTGTTCCCTGCATAAACTCCTTCAAGGGGGTCATCAGAGCAGAGGATTTGTGTGGACGAGCATTGTAAGTGCAGCAGGACTGGGCTCATGCTGGACCTCTCAGTCCTGGAGCCTAGAATTAGTTGTGACAAAGAAGGAGGCCTAGAACTCTTGGGAAAGCAGTGGAGCAGGAGAAGAGAGTGTGCAAGAGCATAGAAAAAGGACTTTTGCCGCCTGCCCCCCGCGTCATCAGCCCTCCCCCTGATGGGTGCTGCTGGGAACTGATTCTCCTTCCTTGGGACCAGGTCAGCCACACTTTCTCCATCATGATGGGCAGCTTCCAGTATTTGCAGAATTGTGCACCAGGATAGACTTGGAGACCAAGTTTGAATTTAGACTCCTCTACTTAGTAGTTGTGTAACCTTGAACAAGCTACATTGCTCTCTGAACAGCAGATCATCTGTGCCAAGGGTGTAATTAAATGAACAATAAAGGGTGATTGGAATTACCATATATGGCTCTTTGTAAAAATATAATAACAAAATGATAGTCATGAGGATATTGAAGACAATGGTGATGGAGGAGAAGGAGAGAAAGAGGAGAGACAGGGAGAGGAAGAGGGCAGGGTGAAGGGAGGAGGGAAAGGAAGATGAGGAGATGATTTTGGGACAAGGTTTGCAAACTCCGATGCTAGCCGCCAAGCCCAGGAAGTAGACGTTTGTCTTTGGCCGCATTACAATAAATTCCTAACGAACTGAGTCAGGACCAGGACCAGACCTGACAGAAACAAGAAGAAATACAACAATATAAAAGTGTCCAGAGAGAAGAGTCCACAGGGACTCTTGGCCTCTTTTAAAAGTCAGAGGTGGATGGAGGAAGCTGTGCCGGAGGAGCCCCTTTGGCTTCTTGGGTAGTTACTCAAATTTGGATCTCTTTGTTTTAAGGTACTTTTTTTTTCAGGGAACTCAGAAGAGAAGCAGGTGCCAAATACATTTCTATCACTGCAAAGCTGATCATGTATGTAATTTTCAACAACATTTCTCTATGAGATCATGTACCAGGAGATTTCTCCGTTGGGGCAGAGGGTGCAGAAAATGCAACCCCATGGCTTCCTGTTCCTTTCATGTTGAAAAGTTTTCTTAAAAGCATTGCCTCTGCTCTTATTATTACATATTCACAATATTATACCAATGTCCCTGACATGTATCAGGTATGCTTTCCCGTATCTAACCAGTTGTCAATGACATTCAACAGTCACCTAGATGAAGACAGGGAGGGTGAGGGGGAGGTGCAATGGGTCCTGAACTTGAAGAGACACTGTGGGGGTGGGTGGCTGCATCATAGCCTGGCTCTGCAGCTTAGGAGGATGGAGCCTGGCAGTGCTACCACCTGACTTTTCTGTATTTGTAGGCTGCAATACCTATGTTGTCGCAACACCTTCACAAGTTATTGTGATGCTCAGGACAGCCAAGCTATGTACAAATAGCTCAAAGACTACAGAATATTGTGCAAATAAGAAATTGGGATAGGTTCACAACTGTACAGGTTAACCCAAGACCACAGAGCTACTGGGCATCAGAAACAGCTTCAGATCTCAGGTTCATGTTCATTCGTCTTTGAGCCTGTGCTTCACAACAGGCCCTGAGATGGGTATTTACTGGGGAAGAGAGCTCTAAAGAAACAGATGGGGGCAGGAAGATGGAGCAGGATGGAGGTAAGTGTGGATGTGGTCATAGCTGGAACTGTGTCAGCCTGACTCCTTGTGGAACTCTGGAGCATGGGATGACCACAGAGTTGGCCTCTCTGTCCTCAAACGTCCCACCACAAGGGAGCTATTTTCCTTTCCTTGGGACCAGGTCAGAGCCACACTCTCCCCACTGTGATGGGTAAATTCCAGTATTTGCGGAATTGTGCATCTGGATAAGTTTGGGGACCGAGTCTGAATTTAGACTCATCTACTTAGTAGTCATATGACCTTGAACAAGTTAAATTGCTCCCTGAACAGCAGATCATCTGTGCAAAGTATGTACTTAAATTCACAATAGTGATGGCTTGAGCTATTTGCACATGATGTTCAGGCCCTGCCTGACTCCTAGAGTTCTCTGAGTGTTTCCTGTTCTAATCTTCACTTGCCTTTAGAACAAGCAGCCCTCAGGGCCATGAAGCCCTCCTTGGTTGCTTGCTACATGAGGCTCGGAATTCCCACTTGAGATCATCTAATTATTTTTTTCTGTGGCTCCACTTCATAGCTACCTGAGGGCTCTCTCTTCTCCAGTGGCCACAGTAACCCAAAGGCAGGGGCAGTATTCGTTCTTCCGTGTGTCATCAGACCCCAAACCTAACACCTGAGGCTTGAGGCATGGAGGGGGGATCCAAGAAACGTGCAACTGACATTAGTGACTGAGAATTTCTGACCTCTTAACTCCATGCCAATATTTCCTAGCACTGCACACCCTTTGAGGCCATTTGACGGTCACAGCTGCCCTACGGGGTGAGAGGTTTTATTGTCTGTTTCACAGAGGAATAATCACAGACTCAAGGACATTAAGTAGCTTTCCCATGACCACACAGCTGGCAAAGCCAGGAGTTAGTCCAAGTTGTCTCTGGGGTCCTGAGCTCACATTCCAGACCACTAGGCTTCACTGTCATCAAATAATGAGAAAATTAAGAGAATGAGAAGAGGAAGCCCCAGGTGGCAATCAGAGTGGGGTGGCCACTCAAGTGGCTGTGGTGGAAAGGTGGAGTTTCAAAATGCTTGTGTGAAGGAGTAAGTCAGGGAAGGGGATGCCATGCCCTCCTTCTCCCATTGTGTACCCGGAACCAGCACTGAACCTGAGCCCTGAGAAATCACTAGTGAGCATCTATTTGATAGATACTGGCCTGAATGCTTTCTTAGACACTTTCTCTGCTCCCCATCCCAGTTCTATGCACTGTTTTTAAATTGAAGCCAGTGGCATCTTGAAGGTGTTGTTGCCTATTGGGTAGTCATCCAGAGAAAGCCATAAAAGCACAGTTCCTGTGAGTTCCTCTCTCTGTGAAAAGTTCAAGAGTCAAGTGTAGATCCTTCTCCCGGGAAGTGCTTTCACAGTTCTGCTCCACATCTATGGAGTCAGTCTCCAAAGGTGAAGTGGGAGTGTATACATGTACTGGGAATCTGTGTTTTTCTATTTATTTATGTAGAGACAGAGTTTCGCTCTGTCACCCAGGCTGATGTGCAGTGGTGTGATCATAGTTCACGGTAGCCTTGAACTTCTAGGCTCAAGTGATCCTCCCGCCTTTGTCTCCCCAAATGCTGGGATTACAGGTGTGAGCTAAGATGTCCATTAGAATCTTTATTTTTCAACAGTTTCTCTGGTGTCCCTAATGCTACTGCCTTCCTTGATATGGAAATCCCTATGAGTTGTATGGGAAGATCTAGATTTTTCCAAACCTGAATCATATACTACTTAAGAAAAATAATACAAACTTATGAGGACATCATTAGGGAAAGGTCTTGAAAGGACCATCTTTAGGAAATGGTATATGTTAAATACACTTGTGACATGATAAATGAAGTCCCTGTCCCTATCCTGAAGAACCTTCCATCCTTCAATCTGTTTGGTTATACTTCCTAGCTCATATGGTGAGGATGCAGACACTCTGGCGATCCCATGACAGAATGAGTCACTGGTGTCAAGGACTGTTTATGAAAGTTCAGGGAAACTTAACTTGGGTCTTGGACTGCAGTACAGGAATGAGCACCACAAACAGGAAATGAGTTCCAATGACTAAAAATGCCCCCTAGCACCTACCACTTCCTCTGTGCTTTTGACTTCTCGGACTTGGGTGCTGGAGTTCCTTGGATTTGTTTTTTTACTTATGTCAACACTGAAGGGCTATCCTGCTCCATGAGGAAATCTGAAATCTATGGTTCTTTGGGGAAGATGAACAAGAAACACAATCTGATTAAAGACAGAAAACCCAAATCACATTTTGTTCAAGCAGGTGATTCACAGGAAGTCCTGGATTTATGTGACTATATGGAGCAGAACTCCCACCCTCATCAATGCAGCAGGATTTAGGAGTCCTAAGAAGGAGAAAACATGTGGTATTTGTGGAGAGGCAAATCCAAGAGGAGAAAAGAAAGAGGTCTGATTACGGCTTTCTTCTTCAGTGATGCTGCACATTTACCCGGTCCACTGCCATGGTGACCAGTGACCTTCATCAGAAGTGGAACGCAAAGGTGGGCATAATCTAGCTAATATGGTGAGGACCCAGATACTCTGGAGGTCCCATGACAATGAGTCACTGGTGGCAAGGGCTGTTTACGAAAGCTCAGGGAAACTTGAATTGGATCTTGGACTGTGGTACAGGAATGAGCACCACAAACAGGAAATGCGCACTGATGACTAAGAATGCTTCAGGAGCTACTCCAGAGGCTGAGGTGAGAGAATCACTTGAACCCGAGAGCTTGAGACCAGCCTGGACAACACACAAGACACAATCTCTACAAACAAACAAACAAACAAACAAACAAACAAACAAACAGTAGGGCATGGTGGCACCTGCCAACAATCCCAGCTACTTGGATGACTTATGCCGGATGACCTATAATCCCAAGCATAGGTCAGAGTCAGAACGACTTTCTACTGGAGCCGTGAATACGGTGGTTAGGTTGTAGATCTCAGAGCTGGGACCGTTGCGCTCATGAAAACAACCATTAGAAACTCTCCCACATCACTTACCACATGGTGGGCACTGTGCAAGTTGTATACAGGGTCACTCCTTTAACTCTCATGAGGCCTTTACGAAGTAGGGTTCCTGTGACTCCTAGTGTGTGGACCAGCAAATATGAGATTGAGTCACTCATCCCCTTGGGGGATGCAGCTAGCAAGAGGCAAAACTGGTAGGACTCAGACAGTTGGCTCGAGCAGTTGTGTGAGTAATCATCATGCTAACCTGCAGTGAGAAAAGGAGAGAAGTGTTCCCAGAACAGCATTACTTTGCTAGGAGAGCTGAAAACAAGAATAAAAACAAATCATAGCAAAACAAGTGGCATTTTCAGGCTCCTGGAAGCAAGCCAGTTACTCATCACATCAAGTCCTGAACTTTGAGGCTAAGGATTCTGAGTGAGGTAAGTCCCTCCTACAGCAAGGGAACTAGGGAGGGCATCTGAGAACCAGCCAGGGTAGACTGGGTCTGGGAAGGAGACAGAGACTCAAAGCTCAGGAGGTCTTGGGCGTGCTGAGCAGACACAGAGGTAGGTCTGAGGGAGACGTTAGCTTTGACCACATTCCTAGGGAGCCCTCACCTGCTTCCTGCTCTGGCTGCTCTCTATGGTCCACTGGTTAAACCAGTTCCTCAGTTCAGCATCCAAGGCCCTGCTGGAACCCTCCAGCCCCTCAATGATTCCTCAACCTCGGGGAAATCCCCACCCCATGCAGGGCCTGGCCACAGTCTCACTGGCTCCTTCCATCCACCAGCACAATGCACTCTGGACCAAATTTGTTCTCGTGCCCTCTCCATCTCTCTGGGACCCTCTCGTGACTCCTGCCAATCACTCTTCCCATTGGTGTCTAGCCAAAGCTTATATGAGGCCTTGTTGTGTTCCAGCTTTAGAAACAATGTCACTGCTTATCCAGCATCTATTTCTCCACAAAGATTGTCATCTCCAACTATGCAGGGACTGGCATGTTCACTAATATCCCTAGTGCCTAGCACAGTGCTCGGGACTCAGTAGGTGCCCAATAAATGCTGTTGAGTTGAATGAAAGAATAATTAACAAAGAGGAGACTGGAGCCCAGTGCCGGTCAGAACAACTCAGAATCATCTCCCTGAGGCTTCTGTGGGTGGAGGTGGGAAGGCTTGACCTTCTGGTCTTCACCCTGCCCTTGGGATTGGGGAAGGCCAGAGAATGTCAGGGGCCTGGAGGTCTGTGGCCCAGAGAAGGCCGCAGTTGCCTTATCATATCCTGTCCTTCAGAAAGTTCCTATTTGCTCACTGCTCTGTGGGCCTATTGGCATGGGGGTGACCCAGATTCCACCTTCCTGTCTTGGCCTTTTCTTACCCTTCCTGGGCTTTGGATCTCTCTCCATCTCTTTCCAGATCCCATTCTACCCTTGCTGGATCTCAGATGCCCTCCCTATTTCCCCTGTCATGGGAGGGACTTGCCTGACTCAGAATCCTAAGCCTCAAAGCCCAGGACTGTATGTGACAAGTAACTGGCTCACTTCCAGGACTCTGATGGAACTGTTCTGAGTGGACCCAAGCAAGGTATTTACTTCTACAGTCCCCTGATGGTTCTGACGAACCCAGGTTGGAAATCCCCACTGTGATGGGTGAGCAGAACTGAAAAGCCATGGGAGCCTCTGCCCCTTGGTTCTCCAGTCTCCTCCCATTGCTCCTTGCCTCTGTACTCTGACTTCTCCTGGCATCTGTGGAAGACAGAGGAGTAGCTCTGTAATTCTTTCTTGTAGTCTTCCCTGTATCCAGTCAACAAATATCTACCCAGTACCTTGCATTTTCTGGATGTCTTGCTCAGTGCTGAGGATGCAGAGATAAGTGAGAGAGCCTTCCTATGCTCAGTCTCCACAGTCCTCTGACTGGCTGGCCGAAAGCATCCTCTCTCACCCAGTAATTCTTTAAAGATAAGCTCACCCAGGGTTCATGAGGAAGTCTCAGCCCTGCAATCACCCAAGTTCCATTAGCACCCCCAAGCACCATCTCTCCCAGCAGCTTCCGTTAGCCACCCAGGCTGATAAGAATGTCTCCTTGTCTGAAAAACCCCAGCCTGGAGACCCTCTGGCTTCCAGTGTTTTACAATCTTCCTAATAAGAGGAAAACTTCCAGTGGATATTGTCAGTAAATTGACAGACAGAAGCCTGTGATTGTGCAATAGCTTCTTTCTCTGCCCACCTGTGACCATGATGTATAGACTTACTACATGGAAAATTTGAAATAAAACTGAATTTAGGAGCAATATGGTTCATTAAGAGAGGTGAGATTTTTGAAGGTGCCTAAGAAAAGGACCTAAATCCTCATTTCCCTGACATCTTTAATTTAAGTAGTCTTAGGAACATGCCCTTCTGAGTACTTACACATTTGCCACCAAGAAAGTGTTCAAGGTTAACTCAAACACGGATGCTGACTCTTGCAAACTGCCTCCAGTTTCCAAACTTGAACTCATAAAGTCAGGATAGAATTATAATGTCTCTCAGTAAAGGGAATAAGAAAGGAAGACGAGAAAGGGACACAAATTCTAGAGAGAATTAAATGTCGGCAAGTTCAATGTTAATACTGGGCTATAGGAATACCATGGAAGGATGGAGACCCTATTTCATTATTTATGTGGCAGGCCAAAAGTCATCTGTAAAAGAAATTGTGTGATGGACAGTAAATTAAGCAAAGCAGCCCTACACATTCAAATTAAATCTTACAGTGGTTTTAATATTTAATACATCATCATGAATCACATTTTCACAAACTGTAGTAGAAGTCCAGGAAAGGCTTTAGGATGTGTTGGACTATGATTATTATTTTTCTTCCACTAAAATCTTCCTTTAAATAAAGCACAGAAACAGTTGCATTTTATTCTATAATATAAAAAACAAAATCAGATTTCATTGACCACTGAAGTTACTGGATTGAGTCCAGTGTACAAAGGGCAACTGAAATTCATGTGTTACTAGAACAGCTCAGATTATATCCCATCAGAATCAAGTGCACATGCTCATGCCCTCTCAATTTATTTTGTGATTTTAGAGAATATTGGCTGGAAAGTTCATAATACAATGTGATATGGCATAAGGACTGTATAGCAGAGTACTCAATGACCAGAATGGGAAATGATTTAAAATTCTGTGAATTTGATTGCATACATAGTTATCTGCGAGCTACCTGCTGGCATGGATGCATTTTAAGTGATCAAGTGTATATAATAGGATGGCTTCATGCACTCCCCAAACGTGTATGAATTTAAACTTCATAATTCAGCTTGAAGTTCAAATTAATGAATCTAAGTCTAGATGAGCAAGTCAGATAGACACAGAGAAGGAATAAAAATATGCATCACAGAATGACCAACTTAAGAAAATCATGATTTAATGAGAGAATCAATTTGAAATGGTACATGGAACTATTTGAGCAGGGACATTGAATACCTGCCATTTCGTCTACTACTTGCTGAGTAGGAGATACCTCCAGCAGATGAACTTGAAGACTATCTGAGAGTTTTTCTCCATTTAGTTACTACCGCTTGATCAGACTTAGCATGGGGGGCAAAAACCTGCATTTCATTCATGGGTTAGAAGTTTCAAGACAGGGTGCTGAATGTCTAGTATAAACTTGCAGGAATAAATCAAGAAAAATTAGCTAGGTGTGGTCGCGTGCCCCACCTACTTGGAAAGTTGAGGCAGAAGTATTGTCAGATCCCAGCAGGTCGAGGCTATGGTGGCCATGAGCCTGCCACTGCACTCCAGGCTGGGTGAGAGAGTGAGACTTCGACTCAAAAAAAAAAATCATAGAGGGGAGGAAGATTGGTGATTGGAGGCACTAGGTGAACCTGGAGGGTGGCAAGTGGTTTTGGGTGGTAGGGAGGATGGTCAGGAGGGAGGTCAGGGCTCACATGAGCCATGTACTCAAGGGAGGAATGGGAAAGGGGCATGTAAGAGCCAGAAAAGAAGAGACTGGATGTGTCTCACACTGTGCCATGCTGAGAAGCAGCCTGTGGCACTGGTGCTGCTGAGAGCAATCTGGGAGCTCAGCAGAGGGACCAAGACACAGCAAGGAAATTGGGGCTACTATGGGGTAATTGAGCATGGTGCCTATGTGGTGCCAGTCATGTTTTGGAGGAGTATTTCTGGCTAAGGGAAGAAAAGGCATCACCGAAGGATACTGCTGGAAACCTGCAACATAACCAAGCTCAGAGACTCAGAGAGACAGCTGCCAGGTTACAACCCAAGGGGACCCAGAAGCCCTCTCCAAAGCCCTGCCGCCAACCAGCCTGCAGCGTCAGAGAAGACCCAATGGTGAGGTCAGGAACAGAATGGTTTCTGAACTTCAGGTCATCTCCAAGAATGGTAGGATGACCTGGAAATTATCTCAGGCCCAGAAATGCACTGTCTTAGAATGGGGACCCCTGGAAACAGACCCTGAGATGAGGGAGTAAGTGTAAGTAGGTTATGTGGGAGGTGATGAAGATGATCCTCATAAACATGTGCACTAATGTGTTACATGATAGAGACACAGTTGGTTACATATTAAAGCATCAATAGATAGATGAATAAACACAGGTTAGCACACACACATGAATCACCTTACACTGTCAGTTGAGAGGGCCTGAAAGCAGTGACACCCCAGAAGCAGTGAGCACTTCTGGAGCCCAGATTCTGCTTTCTAACACCATCTTCAATAAAAGGAACCAGAACTCCTTGGGAGAAATGACTGATTCTTGAATTGAAGCAAAGGATGTACAAGTTGAAACTGGGGCATCTTGTAGTGCCAGAAAGTTAAAAACTGCTCAAAAAATAAAACTTAAATTTCTCATGTATGAGAGTATGTCCAAGGGACATTGACACCCACTGATATAGCTCCCAATAGCCAAAGCTGGATTGATTTGAGCACCAAAATAAAATTTTGAGGCAAATGAGGTAGGTTGAAGGAGGGGTTAGATGAGTGGAAATTTGGGATCCTTGAAGCATAAATCATGAACACGTTTTGTGAAGAGAAATAAAGTTAGAAAGACTGAAAGAGATTGGCATGGGCCAGAATGAGAGGAAGTTTTCTTGAGTGGCAGGAGCACGGGTGTGGGTTTCTCTGGGTTTCCATACACGGATCAAGTAAGGAGCTTTAGAGGAAAAGACTTGTTGACTGAAAATAGGGCACTTCCGTCCTGAATTTCTCAAGTTCCTGAGGATTAAAGTTTGCTTTCATTTTTTTTCTTTCAGAATAGTCATTTGACATTTTCCTGAGAGCAAGGCTGTTCCAGCCACAGTTGCGTTCCCCAGAGAGTAGAAAGGTGCCCTTTTAACCACGGAGTCTCTACGATTTTCTGTGTAACAAACCCGTCAGCTCTGCCCATGTAAGACAATAGTGGAGATGACACCTCACCTGCTCTACACGTTGTAATGTGCCTGCTGGAGAATCAGGTGATAATTAGCCTGGGTAGCCCTGCAATCCTCTTTGGTGGAGCAGGTAAATAGGCCAGGTGACCCTGGGGCAGGAACCCCACCCCTCTCAGGGAAGTGCCCATGGGCTGGACATCTCTTCCTTCCCAAGGCCCTGAGCTGGGAGGGATAGCCAGTTGTCTGCTAAGTGGGCGCAAGGGTTATTTCAGACTCCTAGGAGAATGTTGAACAGTGTTAGTATGAAATTAACGCGATAACAAGGCTTCTACAAGGTGGAAACTTAGATGTAATTTAAGTCACCTTTTCTAAATGAGTGTGCTGGATATAATTTTTTTTGAAAAAACCTAGTGATCTTCAGAAACTTGTTTCCCTGTCGAGATTTCAGAAAGAGCAGGGCTGCCTCTTAACTGGAAAAGGAAGGGCAGAGACAGAGCAGCTGGGGCACCTTTTGACAAATGCATGATGAGATGGTGTTCCCTGCCCGTCCCCCTTGGCACTCACAGCTCCAAGACAGAGGGCATTTTCTCTGAACTGCACATGGGGGCAGACTGGACATACTGGGTTGTAAAGATCCTGGGAGGGCTGTCAACCAATGACAAGTGTGAATGGGAGAATAAACACCCAGCTTCCCAGCCCCACCGTGAGGTTACACTGAGGTGTACTCTTTATGCCTCTTGGAGTTTGTTGTAGACTCAAGTGCCAGCTGCCTACACATTTATTTTAAAATAAATTCTTCATTTTAGAATAGTTTTACACCTGTAGAAAGTTGCCAAGATAGTACCGGGAGTTCTCATATATCCCAGCTGATTTCCCCTGCTGTTTATACCTTACATTTGTAAGTTACATTTCTCATGGCCAATGGACCTGAATCAATGTATCATTAACTAAACTCCATACATGATTCCGGTTTCCTCCATTTTTACCCAACGTGTGTGTGTGTGTGTGTGTGTGTGTGTGTGTGTGTGTGTGTGTGTCTCAGAATCCCATGCAGGAAAATGTGTTATATTTAGTCATCACATGTTTCTCTTAGACTCCTAAAGATTGAGATACTTTCTGAGACTTTTTTTTTCTTTGATGACCTTGTCAATTTTGAGAAGCACTGGTCAGGTATTTTGTAGAATGTCCCTTAATTTGGGTTTGTGTAATGTTTTGGTTTCCTCGGGGTTAGACTGGGGTTGCAGGTTTTTGGAAGGAAATAAAATGCCCTTCTCATCACATCACACCAATTGTACATGCTATCAACCTGACTTATTACTGTCTACCTTAACCTTGATCAGCCTGCTGAGGTCATGTTTTGCAGATTTTGACAGTGTAAAATTACTTTCCCCTCTACTTTCTATAACCTTCAGAAGCAAGTCCCTATGCACTAAGGAGTGGAGAATTTCACTCAACTCCCTTGAGAGCAGAATACTTACATATTTAAAAAAAAATCTTCTACACAGATTTGTCTCCTTTCCCTATTTATTTATTTATTTAATCACTAATTTATCCTTCTTTATTTTGTAGAAACTGACAAACTGATTTTAAAATTTATATGGAAAACAAAAGATCTAAGATAGCCTCTGTAATACTGAAGAACAAAGTTTGATGACTGACTAGACCAGATTTCAAAACTTACAAAGTTACGATAATCAAGACAGAGTAGAACTGATGAAAGAATAGATCTATAGATTAGGAGAACAGAATAGGAAGCCCAGAAATAGACCTGTACAAATATATATAGTCAACTGATCTTTGACAAAGGAACAAGCAAGAAAATGTCGAAAAGAGAATATTTCCAGCAAATGGTGCTGGAATAATGGAATCTTGAAAGTCCACACACAAAATAAAATAATAATTTAGACACAGATCTTAAACCTTCACAGAAATTAACTTAAGATGTATCATAGCTCTAAAAATGAAATAGATTACTGTAAACACATAGAAAAAAATAGGAGAAAATCTAGGTTACCTTGGGTTTGGTACTACATTTAAAAAATGACACCAAAAAGCATTATTTATGAAAAAATTGATAAATAATACTATACTAAAATTTAAAAACGTCTGCTCTTTAAAGGACACTGTTAAGAGAATGAAAAGACAAGCTACAGATGTTGAAAAATATTTGCAAACCACATATGTGTTAAAAACCTGTATCCAAAATATAAAAAAAACTCTTAAAAACTCAACAGGAACACAATGCAATTTTTAAAATGTGAAAAATATCATAAAAGACCCCATAAAGATAAGATGTGAGCAAACCTATTAGAATGACCAAAATTCCCAGGAGTTTTGGTTCACAAGGCCTGATTAAAGCAGCAACAACAAAAAAGAATGACCAAAATTCAAAGCACTAACAATAAATGCTGGCAAGGATGCAGATTAGCAGGACACTTACCCACTGCTGTTGGAGGGACAAGAGGCTACAGCCACTTTGGAAGGCGGTTTGGCACTTTCTTACAAAGCCAAAGACTGTCATATATGATCCATTGATTATGCTTCTAGGTATTTGCTTTACTGATTTGAAAAGTTATGTCTATACAAACACCTGCATTTGAATGTTTATAGTAGTTTTATGCAGAGTCAACCCAAATTGGATGCAAACAAGATGCCCTCAATAGGTAAATGAAAAAGCACACTGCGGTATATACATGCAATAAAATATCATTCTGTGAGAAAAAAAGATCTGTCAAGCCACGAAAAAACAGAAAAGGCCTTGAATTCAAATGCATAGTGAAAGAAGTCAGTTTGAGAAGACCACATATTGCATGCTGTCAAGTGTATGAAATTCTGAGGAAAAGCAAAACTATATTGATATTAACTTTATTGGTGGTTTTCAGGTGTCTAAGAGGAGAGGAGTGGTGAAGAAAGGAGATATTTTATGGGAATAAAACTATTCTGTGTGATGCTGTCATGTTGTATACATGACAGTATAAATTCGTCAAAACCCATGGAACTTAATGGAACAGAGTAAACCTTGAAATGCACATGCTTTAAAGATCATTTGAGAGCTTGAAAATTCCAGGGAGGAACACGATGACAAGAGAATCTAACTGTGTTACAACTGCATGAATCAACTTTGCAGAAGGGGTTGGGAGTGGGGACAGATCCTGGTCTAAGTAACTGAAGTTTGTAAGACTAAAGGAAAAAATTTGCACACAAGCACTGTGCTCTAGTTGATTAAGTTACTTCCTATGGACTACGTGATGATGATTCTGAGGTCACCCTCCATGTTTACTGGATTGAACAGTGAACTAAAGGACTGTTGACTGGGACCCAGGTGTCTCACTGCTGGAGTGAGGTTACAGATAGGAGGAGCTGAGAATAACCCATATGGTAGTGGACTGGAGTTGGGAGACATCAATATGAACTCACATTTAGTTTAACATAGATATGGGTGAATACATTCAGCATATTCATTGGCACAGGTATGCACATGTGTAACACAGCAACCCCAAATCTGAGAGGGCTTGTGTGAAAGGTTCTTTACATATTCCAGAGAATTCACCCAGAGGTCCAGCAAGGAAAGACACTGGCTTATTAGAACTTATAGGAGGAGCCGGGCTCGGTGGCTCAGCCTGTAATCCCGCGCCTTTGGGAGGCTGAGGTGAGTGGATTGCCTGAGCCCGCGGGTTCGAGACCCGCCTGGACAGCGAGACCTCATCTCTACAATAAAAGTTTAAAAAATCAGCCGGGCGTGGTAGCGCATGCCTATAATTCCGGCTGCTCGGAAGGCTGAGGCGGAAGGATCACTGGAGCCCAGCAGGCGAGGCTGCGGTGGCCGGGAGCGGCCACTGCACTCCAGTCTGGGTGACCGAGTGAGACTCAACTAAAAAATAAAAATAAAAAAGAACTTATAGGAGGCAACAATGGTGGCCAGTCTGTGAAGAAGAACTCCACACCTTGAGACAGTACAGCAAACGGTTTTGTAGTCAAGTAAGTTAATTATTCAACTTGCTACACTGTAGTTACAATCACAATGAGTAAGGGTGCTGCCCACATTGTTATCAGCTCTGCTCAGTCACCTTGTGACTCATTGCTAGGAATATGCATATCCTGCAGAGACCAGCCTTGGCCAAGAGCTGCTTCCTGAGAAAGTCGGCAGAAAGAAGCCAGATATAGGGGAAAAAAGTTAATGTCTGGACAATGACCTCACAACATGACATAGTGAACACACATATATTCCTTTGCTCCGTCAGCTGAGAAGGCTTGGAAACAATGACATCACAGTGACAACAAGCACACCTAGTGCCTAAATCTTGACTTCTAATACTTTCCAGGGAAAATCGTCAGGGATCCCTTTAAAAAAGGGCTCATTCTGGGACTGGAGCAGGTAAAATACAAGATGGGCCTGGAGTTTCTTGTAGTACCAGAAAGAGAGTAGTGCTCAAAATGAACACCCACACAAAGCATAAAACACACACACACGCGCGCGCGCGCGCGCGCACACACACACACACACACACACACACACACACATACTGTATTGGGTTATAACCCAACTTATAAAATAAATGTCCATGAGTCCATTTTGATATAAATTAATGGTTAAATAAATGAAGGAGAAAGGACACATATTCTGTGAATAAGAATTTCAAATAATGTCTGTAGATACTCTACTTTCATGAGTAGGAATTGAACTCCCACTCCACAGGTGTTGACTACATATATTGACTTCCTTCCACAGATTGTGATATAGAGATGGAGAGAAAGAGTAGCTTGACAGTAGAGAAACTTGATGATCACTATGCCAGTCGAGTGATCAAGGTTGACAAAGACAGGAAGAAGCCATGTTGATATTACTTACCCATGCTGTGATGTGACAGGAGTGCCACTTTGCCTCTCTGGTCTTCCTCCCCAAAACCTGCAACTCTAGCCTAACTAAGAGAAAACATCAGACAAATTCCAGTAGAGGGACATCCTGTAAAATACTCTACAAGTTGTTCTCAAAACTGCCAGTGTTAGCAAAAGTAAGGAAAGTTGGAGAAACTGTCTGAGCCAAGAGGAGCCCAAGGAGAAAGGAAGACTAAATGCAATGTGGTATCCTTGTATGGGATTTGGGGACAGAAAAAAGGACCATGGGCAAAAACAAAGAACATTTGAAAACAGTTTGGATTTTAGTTAATGATGTGTCAACATTAGGTCATTAATGGTGACCAATGTACCATAGTGATGTAAGAAGTTAATACAAAACACTGGGTGTGGGGTAGATGAGGTCTCCCTGAGCTAGTTTCTAAGTTTTGCTATAAATCTAAAACTGTCCTTAAAAGATGGTATCTAATATATAAGGAAATTATTCTGTATGTGAAATAGTTGAGATAGACACTGCTGTAATGTCAGGTAGATTTTTCGATAAATGTACATTTTGATTTCTTTCATGTATCTAGTATTTATTGAATGCCTGTTTATATGCTGCACAATTGTTCCCAGCTCTGAGGATAGATCAGACAACAATGGGATAATGTTTTCAGGACACTCATGACCCTTCCTCTGTGCCACTGCTCTGTCCGTTTCTTAAAACATGCAGGTGTTTTTCTTGTGCCTGCATGTGCCTTACTCTCTTCTCCTATATGATGACTCCTACTGACAACATCAGAGGGCCATGTGTAGTTCCAAAGCCCCAGTGCCTGGCCCAAAAGCATGTGGTTAATGAATACACTCCTTCCTTCACTTCCCAAATTATCATTAAACATCTATTCCGTCTCAGGCACCATGCTAGGTCGAAACTCATGATCAGAGGATGTTAAAAATTGCCCTGAAATTCCCCTTATGGAGAAACATGCAAATACAAGAAATATCTTTGGAACAACCCATGCCTAAATGTGGTAACCACCAAGAGTTATTGGGGCAGGGGGTGCTTTGTAATGAGAGGTATGCAGGCAGTTCTCACGGAAGAGAATTAGGCATTCAGTATGTGCTGTGCCCCCAAATGTAGTGGATTGTTTGGGTAATGACTTTGTTACAAGTCACTTTCACTAATAAGAAAGAGTGCACTAAATTATTAGTGATGCTCAGAGAAGCAGGGAAGGAGAGGAAAAATCCCCCCAAATTAACTTTTCCTGCTTCTCTAATCAAGAAAGGACTGTCACTCAAAGGGAAGAAATGGGACTTGGGGAAGCTTTATTCCAGTGTGATTGCATACGCCTTGACATTTTCCCTGTGAATCAGTCCTCATGCCTCAATTTTGTGACTGACCTGAATACTAGAAATGATTTTGTCTTCAATTCATGTTCAGGTGACTTGCTGTCCTTCCATAGTCAATAAATATTTATCGGTGTGGACCATATGCTGGTTCTACTTTAAGTGAGGTAGATGCATGAGGGACAGTGTCCTTGCCTTCACACAGACTGCAGTCTTCTTGGAAAGATAGAAAATGAACAAATAAGCAAATAAATGAGTATTTTAAAAATAGTGAAACATGTAAGCAGAGTATGGTGGTTTATACCTGCAATTCCAACACATTGGGAGGCCAAGGTGGGAGAATTGCTTGACTTCAGGATTTCAAGACCAGTCTGGGCAACATAGTAAGACCTCCTCCCTTCAAAAAAATCAACCTGGCATGGTGGCACATACCTGTAGCCACAGCTATTTGGAAGGCTGAGGCAGAAGGATTGCCTGATCCCAGGAGGTCAAGGCTGCGGTGAACCATGATCATGCCACTGCACTATTGCCTGGATGGCAGAGTGAGACCACATCTCAAACAAAGGGTTACACATGTTAAGAAGGGTATTGCACATCTTCCTGTGACCATCCCTTTAGCATCTCTGGCTGAAGTGATTGTCTCCTGTCTCCAGATGCATCGTCCCTTCCCCGGATGGTGATCTATGTCCCTGGCTGTCTTTCTTTTTTGTTGTTATTAGATAGCATGATTTATTGAGAGGACAGAAAAGTTCCCACAGTGGGAAGGGACCCAAGGGGTTTGCCCTCATCTCCATCTGCACTTCCACCTGCTCATTGGCCTACAACTCCACCATGGCCTCTTCTCAGGGTTGAGCATTCCCTCTGCCTCATCCCCACTACAAGTCTTCCCTGGAATCAGCTCCACCACCTCAGCTCCTTCTCCTTCTTTGGATTTTGGCTTATCTGCAATCTCTTTAACTGAAGTCTTCTCTGACAGGCCTATTTGGGCTTTAACTTGCCTTCACTCTGGAGGTGAACATTCAGGCTTCTGATCACACTGCTGTCTAGCCCAGCCTTGAGTTGGGTATACATGAGGCTGCAACACTGAGGTATGCCCAGATATATCAAAAATATGGTGAGAAAGAATCCTTTGCACCAACCTCTGCAGAGCTTCCATT
The DNA here is from genome assembly GCA_027257055.1 of Cephalopachus bancanus. NCBI lineage: Eukaryota > Metazoa > Chordata > Mammalia > Primates > Tarsiidae > Cephalopachus > Cephalopachus bancanus. The sequence goes on from JAPVLO010000007.1 coordinate 5,733,059, forward strand.
GTCTGTGGCAGAGAAGCCCAGGTATGGCCCTGAGTTGGGGGCACACAATGTCTGGAAGATGGACCAGAGCTGGCAGGGGCAGAGGGAGATGGCTTGACTCAAACTATAATTTATGCAGTTAGTGAAGATCAAGCAGAGAGGAGGTGGCTGCAGGTGACTGACCTGCAGCTGGCCAGAAGCCAGAGGGTGGACTTCAGGACAAGCAGCGCTCCCTGGCAGGGGCCTGTTCTTTTACCTCCAAGTGACTTCTCACCACAGCATCAAGTTCAGCACCTTGGATGGCTCCCAGGAAGCCAAGAGCCTAGACAGCTTTGCAAGGACTTTTTACCCTAAAGGAGTAGCATCCACTTTGGGGATGAAATGCAGACCCGAGGGTTAGCAGCCTATATCCTACCGTGAGCTCTCAGCTTCTGAAACAGGTAGAATAGTCTATTGGTTCACTCATTGCATGTTCTCTGAGTGTGGACTGGGCACATTTTGCACCATGCCAGCTTCCAGGACTTGCCTATACCTGCAGTGGGTGGTGTTGGTGACTTGAGACTCTGTTTCGTTGGGAAGGATCCTCTGGAAAGAGAGAGACAGGCTCACTTCTCAGCCCTACCACTCACAAGTTGCATGGCTTTGACAGAGAAATAAAATAATAACAAATGTGAAAGTTTTATTTTTATTTTTGTAAAAAGCAGGATTTATTGATAGAACAGAAAATCCTCCACAGTGGGAGGGGACCCAAGGGGGATTCCTGCAAAAGATTTTTAAAAGATTGCTGAAAATTCAAGTTCATCACCACCTCACCTATTGGAATGCCAAAAGTACAATGATAAATGCCCATGAAGGATCTAGCACAGTGCTTGGCACCCAGATGCCACCCAGGAAATGGGTGGGTGTGAAGACTAGGGAAGGGGCATCAGCTTCCAAAGCTCTCCCATCCATCTTATGGAAACGACAATGAATGGGGGGCATCCCCCATCTAAAAGGAATTATTTTTTGAAGGGTGGGCCACACTCAGGAATTTTTCCTCCAGATCATATGGTCAACCAAAGTTTTTATCTGGAAGTTTTGAGAAGATTGTGTCATGATTTGTGAAATAAATGTCCCAAGTTACAGCAAACAGATGATGAGTTCTTCCACCATGACAACCCAGTGCACCTGTTCCCACCACACTGAGTATTCAGCAGTTTTTGATCCAAAACAGGGTAAGCCTTGTGCCCCACCCTCCCCATTCACCCAATCTCACCCTGTACAACTTTTTGTTGTTGCTGTTTCTCTGGAAGATAAAAGTCCTCAAAGGGAAACACCTTTTTGATGTGGAAGAGGAGAAGCAAAAAAAAAAAAAAAAAAAAAGCAGAAGCACAGAAGGCATCAAAATCGACAAGCTCAAAAACTGTTTTGAGTGGTGAAATATGCATCTTGATAGGTGTATTGCATCAAACAGAGAGTACTTTAAAGCGACTGAAGTTTAAACATGTAAGAATAAATACACAATTTTAAATCTTTTTTATAAATAAATTCCGGGGTTTTTTGGGTCTCCCCTGGTATGTCATACCTTCTGAGCACTGCACTAAAGGGAACTATCCTTTTGATTTATTTCATGGGCAGTGCCCGTGGAATGTGTCTACTGCCAAAAAACAAAAATAAAACCCCCATTGTTTTCTAACTTGCTGCATCGAATTCAGTGCAGCCCCATATGTGAGAAATGGCAGGTCAAGCTGGCCCGACTTCTCAAACACCACATAATTAATATACAAAGCCCATAACACGATATTGGCTGCCCAAGGTTCTGTCCGTCTTGTAAAAGCAGAAAGCTGGCAGCTTCCCTGTGGTGAGCCCCTTGGAGGTGTTCACTGCAGTGGTTATTTCACCTCCCTTCACTGTCAGCTGAGTAAGGAGCTGTCTCTACAAAGCCCCATTCTTCTGCCTTTCATGTTCCTGTCACTGTTGAGGTTGCATGGGGCTATTGTGAAGCACTCTAATTGTTTCCAGGAATAGATGGTGTTGCTTTAGAAAGCTACAAGTCCCATCATGTCCCCACTGAGGACACTTGTGGCTCTTTCCCTTTCAGATATGTAAATATGTCACACCCTCTCTGCGGAATGCACAGTCTGGAGCTCTCTGGGCTGACTGCTTAGATTTGAGGACTTTCTGACAGTTTGAGCACTGCAGACAATGAGAGAGAGGGAGTTGGGATGGGAAAGAGGAAGGGAGGTAAAAGTGGGGAAGAGAAGAAGAGACAGAGAGAGGTGGTAAGAAGATGGGGGAGGGAGGAGGAGGGAGAGGGGGAGGGAGAGAGGGTGAGTTGGAATGGAGAAGAGGAAGGGAGGTGGGGATTGAGAGAGAGAGAGAGAGAAAGAAAGAGAGAGAGAGAGAGAGAGAGAAACAGAACAGTACATTTCTCTTCTCTAAAAGAGACACCGAAGTTGACAGAATCATCCTTTTATTGCTATGTCAGAATCTCCAGAGCATTCTTATTTAGTTAGCAATCTTTCAGAGAAGATGCCATTTTCAGCAAAACACACAAACACCTAATTCACTAGGGTGATACTTGCCATGGCGATTTTTCAGGTAGAGTCATTTTGTAGTGTTTTGTGAACAAGGTATTTTTAATAGTTGTAGACTGATCTTCTCTTGGTAGAAACATTCCTACAGCTTCTGGCAGAGATTCTGAGCTTTCATCTCTACTTCTCTAGGACACTTAGACCAGGACTCATCCCAGTAAAATTCAAACAGGGGAGGCCCTAGGTGGTAGTGGTCAGGTCATTTTGGGTATGGGAGGTTTCTGAGCCAGGTAGCCTGTCTTGAAGGGTCAGGAGCAGGAAGTCAAGGCTGAGTGGAACTAGGATGAGTGCTTCTCCTGCTCTCCTGCTTCCCTCTGCCTGCTACTTAGGCTGCAGGTCTTCCGCAGCACCTTGACTCTGCCTTCCCAACCGCCTCTCACTCATATATTCAGAAAAGGAATAAAAATTTCTTCGCCGGGCTCGGTGGCTCAACCTGTAATCCCGCACTTTTGGGAGGCTGAGATGAGTGGATTGCCTGAGCCCACGGGTTCGAGACCCACCTGGGCAGTGAGACCTCATCTCTACAATAAATCAAAAAATCAGTCGGGCGTGGTAGTGCATGCCTGTAATTCCGGCTACTTGGAAGGCTGAGGCGGAAGGATCGCCGGAGCCCAGCAGGTCGAGGCTGTGGTGGTCGGGAGCGGCCACTGCACTCCAGTCCGGGCGACAGAGTGAGACTCCAACTCAAAAACAACAACAACAACAACAACAAAAACCAAAAAAAATTTCTTCATGCTGCACTGCATATGGCTGTTAATCGTGGTGTAACTCTTTCCAGTGGATTTTTAATTTGGCACATCTTAATAAAGTCTGCTTTATTTTTCTTATGGAGGGTTTTACTCTTAAACAAAATGGTAATGAAAACCCACACAAAATGCTACAGTCTCATTTCCTTATGTTACTCTATACCTGGCAAATATCTGATTTATGTACTTTGGTGTTCATCTAAATGTAAGTTTCTGAAGGTATCAGACTATTTCATTCACTGCTAATACAGTGTCTGGAACTACCTGACATACAGAGGGTTTTCATACTGAACTCACTTAGTGAATGGGTAAATGAGAGAATGAATGTGACAATTCAATTTTTAATATATCTATGGTAATTTAATAGGTAACTTTTATATTGCACACTTCATTTAACATTACCATGCTTATTTTTCTAGTTTCCTGGAGTTTTTTTTAAAGCAACTCTACTTTTTTCTATCATCCTTGTGTAATAGTCAGTGCTATAAATATTCTTATGTGACTTTTTCAGTGAACATTCATTCACATATCAAAACACAGACACATCATTAATTGTGTTTTCAATTAATTGTTTTTGTGTGAATATTATCCAATTCTATTCATATCTACAACTTGCTTTTTATACTCAACCAATCTATCAATGGCAACTCTCTAGTTTAAGAACCAGAGAAATGTCACTGTAATTTTCTAATAAACATTTCATATATTTATGCTTTTGTTCAATATTTTTATATCTACAAAATAAATAGAAATGAGGATTCTTGGTCATAGGGGATATAATTTTTTAAAGCAAAACTTAAATGGATATTCTGATTCCTTTGCATATTTTGCATGTTAATTCATGTCCTCACCATGAAGCTTAGATCATTTCACAAGGAATAATCGATCAGGCCCTAATATTATCTGGATGTCTCCATCTGCTGAAGCTGCCATGAGAAACTATTACAGACTGGATGGATTAAATATAGAAATTAATTTCTCACCATTCTGGAGGTTGGAATTCCAAGGTGAAGGAACCAACCTATTCAGTTTTTGGTAAGGGCTTTCTTTCTGCCTTGAAAATTGCTGCCTTCTACGTTTGTTCTCATGTGGCCTTTTCTTGATAAGTATCCATGGAGAGAGAAATCTTGCTCTTTCCCTCTTCTCATAAGATACTCGATCTCATCAGATTAGAATCCCACCCTTATGACCTTATTTAACATTAATTACCTTCTAGTAGCTCTATTGCCAAATAAATTCACATTGAAGGTTAGGGTTTCAACATATGAATTTGCAGAAGACACAGTTAAATCTTTGAAACTGGGATACAATACATGTGCTTTCCTGGACGGTATGAGTTCTGGGGAAATCCAATGTCATCAAGGTAGGTTGGGGGGCAGGACTTCTGAAATGGTAAAGTGAGGACATTTACACATATTTCCTTCCATGGAAGCAACAGAAATACCGGAAATTTTTTTTTTTCAAGATCAGCTTCTCAGAACTCTTGAGATAAATCAAAAGATTGCAGCAACCCAAGGAGCATTTGTTCAAGAAGAACTGAACTGTTATAGGAAGAGCAGGGCCTGTGGCTTTTAACTTGACCTGCTTCCATCTACCTGGCTCTGCAGTTATCTTGCAAACTACCAACCTCACAAGCACAATGTCTATAAGAAGTATCAGCCTTGCAGCCACTATCAGAAATATACAGTATTTGGGGATCTTCAAAAAATCCTGTCCACAGAGCCTTGACATAAATTGACCTGTCTCGCCACTCCCCAGAACAAGCAATTCTCAGAACTTTGTAGTTGTTTGACCTGACTAAGAACTTGCTCCATGGGATAAAGCCTATCTCCAGGGTATTTTCTGAAACAATCAGTGGCAATTGTTTAATACTGCAACCATCTGAGATTGCAGCACCAGTTGAAACAGACAATTATCGGCTAATAATTTAAAAGGAATGTCTGGGGAAAGAGTTGCCCACAGAGGCCTTGGACATGCTCAGACATGCAGAAGAATAAGACTAGACTTCTATCTCTCACTGCCTACAAAAACCTACTCAAAATGAATTAAATGCTTAAATGTTAGGCCCCAAACGATTAAATTATCAGAAGAAAACATAGGGGAAATACCTTTTGACATTGGTCTACACGAGACTTTTTAAAAAATAGATCTTCAAAAACACAGAAAACAAAAGAAAAATTAGACAAATAGAGTTACATGAAACTAAAACGCTTTTTATACAGCAAAGGAAAAGCTCAGCAAAGAGACACTTTGCAGAATGGGAGACAATACTTGCAAACTATGTGTCTGACAAGGTGTTAATATCCAGAATAGATAAGAAGTACAAATAACTGCGTAGTAAAAAAGAAATAATTTTGGTTAAAGAATAAAGATCTGAATAGAGATTTCTCAGCAGAAGACATACAAATGGCCAAAATGTATATGAAAAATTGCTCAGAATCACAGATCATCAGGGAAATTTAAGTAAAAGCCACAATGTGATATCACCTCACCTCACTCCAGTTAGAATGACTATTATCAAAAAAACAAAAAGTTGCAAATGCTGGCATGTATATGGAGAAAAAGGAACCCTTATACACTGGTGGTGGAAATGCAAATTAGTACATTAGAACAGTATGGTAGTACCTCAGAAAATTGAAAATATAATGGCCATATGATCCAACAATACCACCGCTGGATATATATCCAAAAGCAATGAAATTAGTATGTCAAAGATCTACTGCACTCCACGTGCATTGGAGAACTATTCAAAATAACTAAGATATTAAATCAGCCTAGGTGGCCACCAGCAGATGAATGGATGAGAAAGGTGGTATATACACAATGGGATACTAGTCCATCATAAAAAAATGTAATATGTCATTTGCAGCCACATGAATGAACCCTGGAGGACATTGTGTTAAGTAAAATAAACCAAGCACAGAAGGGCAAATACAACGTGATCTCACTAATAGGTGGAGTTTATAGAAGTGGATATCATTGAAGTAAAGGGCAGAATAGAGGTAACCAGAGCCTGGGGAGTGTAGGAGAGGACAGGAGAGATGGAGAGAGGTTGATCAATAAACACAAAGCTGTAGTTAGCTAGGGGAACGGAGTTCTGGTGTTCTGTGGTACAGTAGGGTGACTTTAGTTAAATATAATGTAGTGTATATTTTTAAATAGCTGGGAGAGAGGGCTGAATGATCTCACCACAGAGAAATGATACGATATTTGAGGTGCTGGATATGTTATTTACCCTGATTTGATCATTATATGTGGACACATGGATCGAAACATCACACTATACCCCATAAATGTGTACAATTATTGTGTCAATTAACAACAAATAAAACCTATGAAAAAATAAATACTAATGGTAATCCTTCATACTAAAAGGGAAGGACACTAGTCAGTAACCTAAATCCATTTGAGAGCATAAAGAGCTTTATGAAGGTAACTATGGAGGTAAATATGAAAGATAGCATAAGTGCATTTATTTTGTAACTCTTTTCTTCTCCCAACTGATTTGAAAGGCAACTAAAAAAAGTAATAATTATAGAACTATGTTGATGGGTTTATAGTGTATAAAGATGTAATTTGTATGACAATAGTAGCACAAAAGAATGAAAAGGGAACAAAGCTATATTGGAACAAAGTTTCTTTGTACAATTGAAATTAACTTGGTATTAATCCAAACTAGATGTTTTTAAGTTAAGATGCTAATTATGATCCTTAGGGAAACTACGAAGAATATAACTCAAAAATATAGTTGAAGAAACAATAAGAGAATTAAAACACTACTTTAGGAAATATCTATTTTGCTCTAAAGAAGGTAGTAACAAAGCAACAAAGGAATAAAAAATGACATAAGATATACAGAACACAAGTAGTGAAATGGCAGATGTGAATTCTACTTTATCAGTAATTACTTTACATTTAAACACATTAAACATTCCAATCCAAACAGAAAGGCAGAATGGCTCAAATGGATTTTTAAAAATCTGATTTAGTATATGCCATCTACAAGAGAGACTTCAGATTCAATGACATTAAAAAGATTGAAAGTTAAAAGATGGAAAACTATATAGCATGCAAATAGTGATAACAAGAGAATGAAAGTGGCTATACTCATATTAGGCAAAATTTAAGAGAAAAGAATTGTTACTGCAGACCAGGTGGTATGTTTTAAAATGTTAAAGGCGTCAATCTACCAGAAAGACATAATGATTATAAACATATATCCATCTATCAGTAAAGTCCCAAAATACATGACGGACAGAACTGAAGTGAGAAATAGACAATCTGGCTATTTTTGGAGACTTTAATATCCCACTTTCAGTAACAGATAGCCCGAGTAGACAGAAGAACAGTAAGGAAATAGAAAGCTTGATCAACACCGTAAACCAACTAGACCTAACAAATCTACAGAGCACTCCATTCAACAACAGCAGAAGACACATTCTTTTTAAGCTCACCTGGGATCTTCTCCAAGATACACTACATGTAGGCCATAAGGCAAAAGTTACTAAACTTAAAAGGACAGAAGTCATTCAGAGTAAGTCCTTCGACCACAACTGAATTAAGTTAGAAATCAATTACAAAAGGAAATCTGGGAAATTCACAAATATGTGGAAATTAAACAATACATTTCTGCATAACTAATGGGTAAAAGAAGAAACTACAAGAGAGTTTAGAAAATACTTCGAAAAGCATAAAAAAATCACAATATGCCAAAACTGTAAAATATAACTAGAGCAGTGCTTAGAGGAAAAATTAAGCTGTAAACACTTCTGTTTAATTTATTCTATTTTTTGAGTCAGAGTCTCACTCTTGTTACCCAGACTGGAGGGAAGTGCTATGCTCATGGTCACTGCAGCCTCAACCTGCTGGGCTCAGATGATCCTTCCTCCTCAGCCTTCCAGGTAGCTGGAACTACAGGCACGTACCACTATGCCCGGCTAATTTCTTGATTTATTGTAGAGATGAGGTCTCGCCAAGTTACCCAGGCTGGTCTCGAACCCCTGGGAACAGGCAATCCTCTCACCTCAGCCTCCCAAAGTGCTGGGATTGTAGGCGTGACCCACCACACCCAGCCCACTTCTGTTGTTTTGAATCATCTCTGATGAATAACCTGAACTAGAAAAGGAAGAGCAAACTAACTGCAAAGCAAGCAGAAGGAATAAACTAATACAGATTAGAATAGAAGTAAAGGAAACAGAATAAGAACATAAAGAAAACCAGCAAAACCAAAATGGAACGATTACTCTGAGAATCCTAGGATAATGGTTCAACAATGCATAATTTAGGGTGGTTTCATGGAAATCAGTCTTTAAGCTATAGATATATATGGGGAGCTTTCAGAGATTTTACAACTCTCAAAGGAAATCATTTCAAAAGGAAACACAAGATGGAGTCTTTCTGCTCCTTATGCGGGTGTTGAGAGAGCAAACTTGTGTTTGTGGAGACAAGACACTCACAGGAAAAGAAATTTTCTCATGACAAAAATTCTTCAGCGACGTCACAAACTATGACTCCAACTGCCACCTGTTCCTTTGGATTCTTTCTATGCGTGACTCTTAATTTTCACCTATTTTTGTATCTACCCATGACTATGGACAGTGTAATAGCTGTATTTAAATAAATGCATTTTTTACATTTGATGACATACTACAAAACAACATTTGAGAGAGATTGCCAGGTTGCTATTTTCATTCATTTTTAATGGTTCCAATCTGATGAGAGCAAATAGTCCCCTTACCTTATTTGAAGTTACATATACTTAACTGATTTTGATTGATATGTTAAATTTGTTTTCTCTTTTGTAAAACTAATGTTTGCGTTCATTGCTCATTTTTCTCCTGGATGACATGTGCTAAGGATAGATATATTCTAAGGATATGAATGTTTTGTCATAAATGACACATATACAAGGGATCCCCCAAAACCTGGAATTGATTTATTCTTACATGTTTAAACTTTAGTCACTTTCAAAGAACTCTCTGTTTGATGCAATACACCTATCAAGACACTTTTTTTACTGCTCAAAACAGCTTTTCAACTGATCAATTTTGATGCCTTTTAGTGCTTCTGCTATTTTTTGTTTCACCTCTTCCACTTGGGCAAAACGTTTCACTTTGAGGTCTTTTCTCATCTGGAGAAACAAACATAAACGTCACTTGGGGCAAGATGGGGGTGTTTAGGGAGGGTGGGGCATGGGTGTCATGCCATCGTAAATTACCCAGCATGAAATAGGCAAATGAGTTGAAAGAACCTCCCCCTCACTCAAAATGAACTGATGCCTAACAAAACCTCTCACAACAACGCTAGCTGGTACACTGTTGCCAATGGGTTCCTAGAATACTTACCTAGTGGGGTAAGCCTGACTACAAGGGGCCCGCCCTCCAAAAGATGGGCAACCTCTTCGAGTTCCCTCCCACTGTGGGAGCTTTTCTGTCCTCCCAATAAATCCTGCTTTCAAAAAAATAATAATAATTCCAGTGTTTCTGGGGTCCCCCCTCATATGGCAAATATATTCTCAATTTGACTCGCACACATTGTATATTTTGTATATTATGTGTGATGCAAGGTTTTTATTTTTATTTTGTCATATCTGTAAATATTTTGTATGTACTATTTCCAGTGTCACGTTTAGAAAAGTCCCCTTTCAGCAATATTATGTACTATACAATTAACTTTTCTTCTATCAATCAGACAGTTCTTTCTTTTTTTACATTTAAGTTTTAATGCATCTGGATGTATTTATGTTATAAATGAAATTTTAAATAACTTTCTTTTTTCTTAAATTCTTGAGTAATCTTATCACCATTTATGTAATGATTCCTCTTCCGTTAACATGACAGCTGAACCATAGACAGTACATGTTCCTAACGTGTTGGAACATGTTCTTATTTCAGTGGTTTATTTTTACAACTTTGCTGCAACTTTTACATATTGTAGTAAAATACACATGACATAAAATGGACCATGTATTCATTTTTAAATGTACGGTTCAGTGGCATTAAGATTCCTCACACAGCTGCAAGACCATCACCACCATCCATTTCTAGAACGTTTTCCATCTTGCAAAATCTTCGCCACAAATTTTGTATTATGTTGGAATATATCTGATATGAGACGCTTTTATTTTTTATCTTTTTCAGCATTTCCATTTCTTCTGTTTATTCTCCCCAGTTAAATTTGGGAATAGTTTGTTAGCATTTCCCAATAGAACACTACCTTAGGAAGTTGGCTAGAAAAAGACGGACTATTGGAAGGAATTTAATTAAAAAAAAATTTAGTGTTTCCAATGTAAGGCACAGTATCCTAAACTTTCAGTACCAGGTTATTGATGCAATTTTGCTGTGTATACTTATTGAACTATTATTTTCTTTATTGCTTAAAGCTTTCAAAGGTATCTAATGTACCCATTCTGTTCTTTGGTGTACTCCTAGCATCTGACTCTGAATGGCACTTATTGAGGACTCAATATAGACTTAATACATTAATGTGTGATTGATGACATTTTAATGTATGATTTGAGTTTATTACTTTGTCTAATGGATATTTACAATATTGTTTTTTGGTGAAAGGTACTGGTTTTACTATGGTGAAATTACTATAGTGAATTATTATGGTCAATATATATATTTAAATGGGATTTCGCTATATTACCCAAGCTGGATTTGAACTCCCCAGCTCAAGTGATCCTCCTGCCTCACCCTCCCAAATAGCTGGGATTATAGGAGTGAGTCATCACACCCGGTGAATGAGGAATATTGTTTATTATAAAGGTGTGGGGTACAATTCAGGGTTAGGTATACAAACATTGATCATGCAGGTACCCTTGTTGGTGAGGTATGCCACTCCCTCCCCTAGCAGTCTCCCTCAACTACCATTCCCCCTCCCCTTCCCCTGACAGTTTCCCACTAATGCCAATCACTTTCTTATAGCACTTTCTTATAATTGTTCAAGGTTCGTTATGAGTGAGTACATATGGAACTCGGCTCTTTGCTTCTGTGATATATCACTAAGTATGATCGACTTCAAATCCATCCAAGTTGCTGCAAAGTCCATATATTTGTTCTTTTTATGACTAAATAATATCCCATTGTGCATATGTGCCACATTTTTTTAATCCAGTCTAGCTTCGATGGGCAACACAGTTGGTTCCATGTTTTTGCTATTGTGAATAGAGCGGCAACAAACATATGTGTGCAGGTATCTTTTTTGTAGAATAATTTGTGTTCCTTCGGGTATATTCCCAATAGGGGAATTGCTGGATCATATGGAAGGTCAATTTCTAGTTCTTTCAAATTGGTTGGAGTGTAAACTAGTGCAACCTCTGTGGAAAGCAGTGTGGCAATTCCTAAAAGCTTTAAATATCAACCTCCCATACGACCCCACAATCCCCCTACTGGGAATATATCCGGAAGAACTCAAATCACTCTATAAAAAAGATACCTGCACATGTATGTTTATCGCAGCATTGTTCACAATAGCAAGAACTTGGAAGCAACTATGCTGCCCATCAAAAGAGGACTGGATTAAAAAATGTGGTACATATACACGATGGAATACTACGCAGCCATAAAAAAAAAACAAAATCATGAATTTCGCAGCAACCTGGATGGAACTAGAGTCTATAATACTGAGTGACCTCTCACAAAAACAAAGGTCTGAGTATCACATGTTCTCACTCATATAATAGACCTTGAACATCCAACCTAATACTATAAGAAAATGACTGACAGTAGTGGGAAACTATGGGGGGGGGGAGATGGGATTAATGGTAGCAAATATCTGTCTGGGGATGGGGAAGCACTTCTTATCAATAGGGTGCCTGAATGAAACGTATTTGTATACCTAACCCTTAACTGTACCCCACAACATCATAATAAAAAATATTGATTATAAAAAAAAAAAGAAAAAGAAATCGCCACACTGTCTTCCAAAGAGGTTGTACTAGTTTGCATTCCTACCAGCAGTGCAGAAGCGTTCCTTTTTCTCCACATGCTGGTCAGCATCTGTTGTTGTGTGTTTTATTAATGATGGCCATTCTTACAGGGGTTAGGTGGTATCTCAATGTGGTTTTGATTTGCATTTTTCTGACGATGAGTGAGGCTGAGCACTTTTTCATGTGTCTGTTGGCTGCCCTTACATCTTCTTTTGAGAAGTGTTTATTCATGTCTTTTGCCCACTTTTAAAAGGGACTGTTTGTTTTTTTCCTTTCAGTGCATTTGAGTTCCTTGTAGATCTTAGATGTTAGTCCTTTGTCAGATATACAGTTGGCAAATATTTTTCCCATTCTGTGGACTGTCTCCCTGCTCTCTTGATGGTTTCTTTTGCTTTGCAGAAGCTCATTAATTTGATGAAGTCCCACTTGTCTATCTTATTTCTTAAGGTATTGGCCTTTAAGGTTCTGAATAGGAATTGGTTCCCAGTTCCAATTTCCATAAGGATGTCTCCTGCATTTTCTAAGATTCTTATAGTTTGAGGTTTTACGTTTAGGTCTTTGATCCATCTAGAGTTAATTTTTGTGTATGGTGATAGATAGGGGTCCTGTGTCAATCTTCTGCATGTGGTCAGCCAGTTTTCCCAGTGCTATTTATTGAATAGATCTCCTCTCTCCAGTGGTTGCTGCTGGAGGCTTTGTCAAAGACAAGTTATTTGAGGAATTGAGGCTTTGCTTCTGGAATCTCTATTCTATTCCATTGGTCTATGTGCCTGTTCTTGTACCAATATCAGGCTGTTTTGATTACTGTAGGGAAAACTTGACTTCCTCTTTTCCTATTTGAATACTCCTGATTTCCTTCTCTTGTCTAATTGCCTGAACTAGGACTTCCAACACAATATTGAACAAGAGGGGTGAGAGTGGGCAGCCTTTTCTTGTTCCAGTTTTCAAGGGAAATGTTCCTAGTTTCTGTGCACTTAGCAATATGTTAGCTGTGGGTTTGTCATAGATGGCACGTACTATTTTGAGGTATGTTTCTTCTATACCTAGGTGTTTGAGGGTTTTTATAAAGAAGGGATGCTGGATTTCATCAAAAGTGTTTTCTGTATCTAATGAGATAATCATGTGGTTCTTGTTTTTACATCTATTGGTGTATTTAATTATGTTTATGGTCTTGTGATTGTTGAACCAGCCCTGCATTGAACTAGAGTTTTGATTGACCATCTGTTTGAGGTTGAATTATGTACCCCAAAAATTCATGTGTAGAAGTCCTTGCCCAAGTACCTCACAATATGATGCTATTTGGGAAAAGAGTCATTGAAGATATAACTAGTTAATATGAGGTCATAATGAAGTAAGGCAGACCTTTAATTCAATGTGACTATGTCCTTATAAAAAGAGGAAATTTGGACATAGACATACACACGGGGAGAAGTCAAGCAAAGATGAAGGCAGATGCTTCTACGAGCTAGGGAATGTCAAAGATTGACAGCAAGTCACCAGGAGCTGGGAAAAGACATGGAACCGATTCTTCCTCAGAAGGAGCTAGACCTGCCAACAGCTTGATCTTGGACTTAAGCCTTCAGAAATGTGAGACAATGCATTTCTGTTGTTTAAGCCCCCCAGTCCAATCTGTACTACTTTGTTTTGGCCTCCCTAGAGGAGTAACAAGGGTTTTCTTGAAGCCTCTTTCCTCGGTTTGCCCATGGCCTCTTCTCAGTTCACACACAATCCTGGGGTCACTCTCTCTTCTTATGACACCGGTCATATGGGAACAAGGCCCCACCCTTGTTACCTCACATAACCTAACGACTTCTTTAAAGACCAAATATAGTCACCTTGGCTATTAGGGGCATAATTTTATCCTTAACATACACCATTTATAAAAATGCAAGTGTTTGTCTGCAAAGAGTCTTGGATTAGGCCATGACATTTCAGCTAGTGCTTACATCTGTAAAGTCCTTGGCAAGTTGGAAATTGGGAAGTTTCCTTTAGAAAGACTGTGGAGGCAATAGCAGAGTTGGGAGGGGAAGCTAAGGGCCAGTAGTGCTTGGGAGAGAAAGCATCAAAGGACACTGTGCTTTTTTCTCCTTTTTACTCAAGGACAGCTCATTAGCTTCTTTTTTTCCCTAAGTACTGATTTCTCTCCTTGCTGTGTCTGGTCATCTCACAGATGTAGCCAATTAACTAAGCTACACCATGTGCTTGAATTGGCAGGATGATTCCTTACCGCCTGGAAAGGAACCAGGTTGTAGAAGAGGATCAATTCCTAAGATACTTCTTTCACTTTTCAGATTTGGTACCTAAAAAATTATTCACACAAGTAAGAGATTAATGAATCCTCTTAAAAGAGAAATTTCCAAGTAAAGCTAAAAATATCTATGTATATTTTTCTAAGTTTTATAATGGACATTTTATACATCTGTATGCTTTATAGAAAACACATACTTTAATCAATTGAAATCAATTTGAAAATCCCCCCTTTTTTGCTCTGCATGATGTTTACTAATCCACCCATGTTAATTGACAAATATTGTTCTTTCTTTTTCAGTTACATGTCTTCTTCCATTTAAAAAAGTAGATTTTGTTGTTTTGGTTGTTTTTGGGGGGTGGTGAGTTGGGGTCTCACTCTGTTGCCTAGGCTGGAGTGCAGTAGAGTAAAATGTCACAATCACAGTTCACCATAGCCTCAATCAGGCAAACCTTCTATATCAGCCCCCAGAGCAGCTAGGACTACAGGTGCCACCCCCACACCTGGCTAATTTTTTAAATTTTTTTTGTAGTGATAGGATTTTACCATGCCCTCTAGGCTAGTCTTGAACTGCTGTGTTCAAGCAATCCTCCCACCTTGGACTCCCAAAGTGTTGGGATTAGTGGTGTGAGCCACTGTGCCCAGGCTAGTTTTAGTTTTAATTTAGTCATTTGCTTATTTGTAGGCTTTCTTCCAATTTTTCCTCCTTTCAAATAGTGAGGCACGTGTTCCAAGCAATGTTTTGTCATCAATGTGATTAAATAGCTATAATATATCCTGAACTTACCTTGCTATGATGTTTAGGTGAGAGGTTTCTTTGGAGGAGGGTATAGTAATTTAATTCAATTTCTTCAATTTCATTATTTTGGAAAAGAATTGCATTTATTTTTTTAATTCAAAAGTGTACTTGGTTAGAACAAAGAGGAGCTGATTTTTTGAAAGCCCTACACCTGTTATTTAATACTTGAATTGCTAGTAAGATCATTTCTTCAGGATCCTGTGTGGCAGGGAAGCCTGGAGTA
This sequence comes from Cephalopachus bancanus, assembly GCA_027257055.1. Lineage (NCBI taxonomy): Eukaryota > Metazoa > Chordata > Mammalia > Primates > Tarsiidae > Cephalopachus > Cephalopachus bancanus. Next base: position 5,748,559 of record JAPVLO010000007.1, read on the forward strand.
TCCCACCTGACTCAGAAGGGAGTCTTGCTGTGAGGTCACTGCTGTGGCGAAGCAGAACAAACAATTTCAATACGTCAACTTCAAGAAATATACGCGAGGAGCCAGACCACTAAATCAAGCCCAACAGCTCTGGAGAGTAATTTCAAGCATATCCCACTCTTCCTCTGAGCCTCTGGAAACAGCTTGTTTTCATGATGGTTATAGTAAGAACATCAGTGATAGGCCTGGCTGAAATGAGGGGTCAGCCTTCATTATGTCCAGTCAACCAACCATAGGTACAAAATCAACATGCAAGAATCAGTAACATCTATGTACACCAACAGAAGACAATCTAAAAATCAATCAAGAAAGCAATCCTACTTACAATAGCTTTAAAAAATATAAAATACTTAGAAATGAATCAAACAATAGAAATGAAAGATCTATACAAGAAAAATTAGAAAACTCTGACGAAAGAAAGTAAAGAGGACACATAAAAAAATGGAAAGGCATTCCAAGTTCCTGATTTGGAAGAATTAGTATAGTTAAAATAACAGTACTACCCACACAATTTACAGGTTCAATGCAATCCTTATCAAAATAACAATGTTGTTCTTCACAGAAATAGGAAAAGAAAATTTTAAATTCATATGGAATTGAAAAAGACCTTGAATATATAAAGCAATCTTCAGTAAAAAGAACAAAACTTGAGGCATCACACTCTCTGACTTCAAAATTTACTACAAAGCCGTGGTAACAACAACAAGAAAAACATGACACTGGCACAAAAACAAATGCACGGACCTGTGGAACAGCATGAAGAACCTCGATATGAATCCACGTATTTACAGCCAACTCATCTTCAACAAAAGTGCCAAATGGGGAAAGAACAGTGGGGAAAGAAAAGTCTTTGTAATAAATGTTGCGGGGAAAACTGGATAAGTATATGCTGAAAAATGAAACTGGACCGCTATCACAAAAATGAAATTAAAATGGATTAGAGACTTAAATATAAGATCTGGAACTATGAAACTGCTAGAATAAAACATTGGAGAAATGCTTTCGGACATTTTTCTTGGCACAGACTTTTTGTGTGTAAGACCTCAAAAACACAGGCTACCAAAGCAAAATAGACAAATGAGGACTGCATCAAGCTGAAAAGCTTCTGCACAACAGAGGAAGCAATCAACAAAGTGAAGAGACAATCCACAGAATAAAAGAAAATAATTGCAAACTAGCCATCTGATAAGGGCTTAATAACCAAAATGCATAATGAGCTCAAACAACTCAATAGCAAAACAACAAATAATCCAATTAAAAATTGGGCAAAAGATCTGAACAGATATTTCTCTAAAGAAGACATACAAATGGCTAACAGGTATATATAAAACATACAAATGGCTAACAGATATATGTAAAAAATAGTCAACCTCACTAATCATTAGAAAAACACCAATTAAAACCACAAATAAGTATCATTTCACTCAGTTAAAATGGCTTGCATCAAAAAGACGAGTAATAACAGATGCTGGCAAGGATGTGCAGAAATGGGAACCCTCATACATTGTTGGGGACAATGTAAATTAGTGGGGCCACTATGGAGAAAAATATGGGGGTTCCTCAAGAAACTAAAAATAAAACAACCATAGGATCCAGTAATTCACTGCTGGGCATATATCCAAAAGAAAGGAAATTGGTGTACCGAAAGGATATCTGCACTCCCATGTTTATTGCAGCATTATTCACAAAGCCAAAACATAAAATCAAACTAAGTATCCATCAATGGTTGACTGGATCAAGAAAATGTGATGTGTGTGTGTGTGTGTGTAGAATATTGTTCAGCATAAACATAATGAAATTCTGTCATTTCAACAACATTGATGGAACCAGAACTCACTATGTTAAGTAAAATAAGTCAAGCCCAGAGAGATAAATATTGTATGATCCCATTCATGCATGCGAGTTAAAAAAAAGTTGATCCCATGAAGATAGAAAGTATATTTGGGGCTACCAGAGACCAGGAAGGGCAAAAGGGAAGGGAGGATGCAGAGATTAATAAAAGAATACAAATGTATTTATTGTCACTAAACTGTACAATTTAGAATGGTGAAGATGGCAAAATGTATATTTTATTTCAATTTAAAAAATATAAAATTATTAAGAGATCCAGGCATTTCACCAAAACTGTGGAGTTTTCCAAATCTATTAGTTTGCAGACACTAACTATTCTTACTGCCTTGAGTGATTACTATATTCCATTTCTTTTCCTTGAGTGTTTTATGTTTCCTTCCAGGACAGGTTCACCTTGTCTATTCTTTGAGTGAATTACTCACTACTCTATGGTCCCACAACATTTTTGATCGACTATGTAGAAAAATCATCATTATTACCAGGACCATAACTATTTTCCTTTCTACCATAGCCATAACCATAACTATGATCACCCTCATCACCATCACCAGCATAGCATCATAATCACCATTGTCATCATCACCATCATCATCAACACTATCATCACCATCGCCATCATTATCACTGTTGACACCATCACTATCATCATCACCATAATAACCATCACCCTCTTCACCATCACCATCATCATCATTATTATCATTACAGTGATAATATCACCATCACCATCACTATTGTCATCACTATCACCCTCCTCCTCCTCTTACTATCACCACTGTCATTGTCACTGTAATCACCATCATCACCACCACCATCATCACTGTCATCCTATCATCCTCATCACCACTACCAGCAGTATGATCATTTTTCTTATAACAATCATCTTACCATTCAGAAGTTACACTGTGCTTATCTGAGTATGACATTCTGCTCAGGGGTTACATGTATCATGCAATATAAGTTCACAACTATGACGTAAATCAAGTGTTATCAGTGTTCCCATTTTACAGTGAGCACACGTAAGCACAGGAAGGAGAAGTAACTTGCCCAAGGTTATATGAGCTTTGTATTTCTTGATTCCTATTTCCTTAAATCCAGTTGTCAAGGTATGAAGAAGTTTATGACTTAGTTTGAATACCCTCATCTCACTTGATCTAAGTATTGGTAGAAAAGGCAGCTGTAATAATATGATCTAGGCCCTTGGTCCTCACAGTGTGGTACCTTATCTGAGAGTTTAGTGAAAATACTAAATCTCAGGCTTCAACCCAGATCTACAGAATCAGAATCTGCATTTTAACACTTCCTTAGGTGATATGAGGTCATATAGCGGTGTGCGAAGTGCTGGCCCAGTTCTTATGTTGACATAGATATGAAACAGGCAGAGGGCTTGGTCCTACAAGGAGTTGGAGCATCTGTAAGGCTGGCCTTTTATTGCCCCAGCCTCATAGGAAATATTTTGGGATGTTTTGGAGGGCATTACCAAGTATTTGCAACTGGAATGCAAAGGGGATAGTATCTCCAGAATAGTATGAAGGCTAAGGTAGGGTGGGGGGCAGAATTCTGGAACTGGAGTTGGGCGTGTTCTACTTGCAGGACCTGATCGTCCTCTAGCCCTGCTGGAAGGGTCATCTTCAGCTGTCTGCCTACATGGATGCCAGTTTCTAGTCTGCTTTCTGCTCTGTTCAATAATTTCTGCACAGATACACTGGGTGAATCTTTTACTTGCATCAAATGAAATGGACTGGTGGCTGTGTTTGTTAGGTCTTTGACTCCTTGGATCTTTGTATTCTTTATGAGCATATTGGGATAATAGAATGAAGTCTGTCTCTGTTATAGGGTTGTGACAAAGAATAAAAAGTCAATCAAAGTTTATATAATAGTTAGTGACAATGGAATATAATAGAACCTATAATACAGTTAATAGTATTGTACAAATGTCAGTTATTTGGTTTCGATGTTGAGTTACAGTTGCATGAGATGCCACCATTTGAGGAAGCAGAGTGAAGGATTTATAGGACTCTGTACTGTTTTTGCAACTTCCTGTAAGCCTACAACCACACACAGACAGCGCTATCATGTGGGGATCTTTGTTAGTAAACAACGTACTGGGTTCTGGCTGAATCAAGCAAGGAAGGGCAGAAATGCAGGAGTAGCCCTGTCTGGGAACCCCTGATGGAGTCACCGATCTCTCCCACTGTTTTACTGCTCTGCTTGTGACTCAGATTTCAGGCAGGGGACAGGCTGCGTGCCCAGCACCGACCACCTGCTGGACCTGTGGCCAGGGAGGGTAGAATATCTGGGTCACTGTCCCACTGGTTGAGTGGTCTTGGAAAGGATTTGGAGGTCTTGTCACCAACACTTGTTATGCAGCCAGAAGAGTACCCAAACCATGATGAACCCAAGGAGCAGTGACTGAGGGAGAAAGTGGGCCTCTGTGTTGAGCACAGCCCTGTGTGTCCCCAGATCCTCCTGAGTGCAAGGGCGCCCAGAGCAGGGACAGAGGGGTTTTCACCACCTACATGTGTTCTATAGGTTTCTGTTTTTATATATACATGTTCATACCCCATCATGAATTATTAGGAAAGCATAGTGTTCCATTTTCATGTGCACAGATTGTTTTTTTTTTAAGAGGAGAAAACAATAGCCACCTATAACCCTCCATTGCTAATGTTGATGTAGTTTTATTTCACATCCTCTTAGCTGTTTTTGAATACAAAATCATGTTTTCTCAAATATTTAAAGCAAATCATGGAGCTTGGAAGTGTCTTTTCTGTTGATGACTTTAGCATGGTTTCTGGAGATCCTGGACCGAGAATGAGGACAACAAAGCTTCCATCAGAAACTTTGAGAGACGATTTCTCAGAGTTTCTGATGGAAGATTTGTTGTCCTCATTCTCGGTCCAGCATCTCCAGGGTGGAGGAGGGTAGACACCTCTGTCAGTTCACAGCCCACACAATGACAGGTTTTAGGAAACTCAGACGCATCCTCATAAATAAAATCTAATAATGTGTGACACACGTTCTTCCTGTTGGGGAGAGTGACGGGGGCATTGAAGAGTCTTAGAAAAACAAAATCTTTAGAAAATGCATGGAGGTCTCCGCCTTGCCCCTCTTTCCCATGATATTTATTACGTGTGACAGCTGGGGCTGTTAGGAGACGGCAGGCAATGCTCTTGTGGGGGTGACTCTGTGTTACTACAGGGTTTGCAAGAGCTGAGCAGATTGCCTAAGAGTAAGGTTACCCGCACCTTGGTTGTGGCTGCCCACTCCCATGCTCAGTTTCGTCACCATGTCCTTGAATTCTGGGGAAATTGTGTGCTTGGCTAGGACATTCTACTCTTGGGTCACTCATTCTCTAGGCCTAAAAATAACTTCTTCTGCAGAAGTGACTTCCTGGAACATCACTCCACGGTCATGACCCTGGTGCCTGTTGGTGGGGAGGAGCCACTGCTGGTCCCAGGCACATTCCCAGGAGCTTAGCTCTGGGATGGGTGATGCCAACTCCGTGTCATTCAAAACAACGTCACCTGCACACCCACACACCACCTCCAATATCCAATGGGGGTGGCCAGGAACGTGGGCTCAGGAGACAGGCTGTGTATGTCCAAGCCCTACTCATGGCTGGGTGCCCTTACTGTGCTCTGGAATCCTGTCTACAAAATGCAGATGACAAGAATAACAAACTCGAAGGGAGTTGTTGAGTACTCGGGCAGTCAGGGCTTGTAGGGCCCATGGGGTGCTCCGTCCAGGCCAGCTGCTGTGGTGGTTGTGCTGTGTTATGCTGGGTGAGAGGATGACTCCCACCTTGGGGCTGAAGGATGAGTTCTGGTACTTCTGGCCATCTCATCGAGGCATGAGCAGGAGCATGGGTATGCCCAGACACCCCCACCTTGGGTTCTGTGAATCCACCCCACTCACTCTTCCTACCTTCCTCATCTCCTGCCTCTCTCCCTTGGTTTGCTTGCCCACTTGCTATGGACTTCGTGTCCCCTGATCCTCAGTCCTTCACATTTGCTGCTCCCTCTTCCTGCCATGCTCTTCCCATAGATCTTTCATGACTCTTTCTTGCCCCTCTAATTTCGGCACAAGTGTTACCCAGTGATTCTCTATTGTCTTCATGCTTTTGTTAGCTTCTTAGCACTTGGCATCACCTGAAAGTATCCTAGCCATTGGCATTCTTGTGTATAGCTTTCTCCTCCACTTCTTGGATATCTAGGGCCTGAAATAGAAGCCATTGTTCTGAGAACTAGACTAGGCAGGGTGTGCAGGACTACTAGCACGATGACTCACATTATGGGCTCAACCTGCTAACGTTGTTGTTAATAGTGTGGGTAAGCAAAGCACCTAACTAACCATAATATGTTAAAACAGGAAGAGTGATAAAGAGGGACAGAGTACAATTGGGGCTTACAGAAAGGAAAGAGGGAATGAGATTTTGTGTGTGTGTGTGAGAGAGAGAGAGAGAAAGAGAGAGAGAAACAGACAGAGAGAGAGAGAGAGAGGAGGGGAAGAAGGAGAGAGTGATAGAGAGAACAAAGGGAGGGGAAAAGAGAGACAAGAGAGAGAGAGGAGTGACAGAGATGGAGGGAGGGGGAAAGAGACAAGAGATAAAGAGAGAGAGAAGGGGAGGGAGAGAGAGAAAAGGGAGGGGAAAAGAGAGACTGGGGAGAAAGAGAGAGAGGAAAGACAGGAAGGCAGAGAGAGATGAGAGAGAAAGAGAGGGAGGTTGGGGATGGAGGCGGGGAGGGGGTGGAGAGAGAGAGAGACAGAGAGAGAGAGAGAGAGAGAGAGAGAGAGAACACCAATCACCAATGTGCTGAGAAGGGTGGCCAGGAAGGCATTCTGGGCTGAGGTTGCGTGTGAGCTGCCCCTTGGTGGCTGGAGGATGACTTCTATAAAGTCACTGGTGGGAGTAAATGAAGATGTCAGTGTTTTAAAAAGCACATTTGATAATGCACACACAAGAAGGTGCAGGATACAAGCTGACACTCTAAATGTCAAGCTCAGAACCGGACAAGACTGATTAACCAGGGAAGCATCTTTTTGGAGTCAGGTGTTCAAAACAAATGTTCCTCCCCTCATTTGGACTGTGCATAGGAAAAGCACACAAGCCATGTAAATGACCCAAAAAATACATCATAGTTTCTCAGCACAAATAGATCCCCCCACTGGATGAAGAAAGCACAACTGAGTGTGAGAAAAAATCCAGGACAGAGCTTTCCATGCAGCCTCCCCCTTGTTGCAGTTGACCAACTTCAACAGGAACCAGCAGCGTCTTTGCAGCCCTGTGATTTAAAGCATTGTCTTTGGACTCAAGGCTTGCACCTGTGGATTTTGCATATGGGGCGAGCTGCAGGTGTACAAACATAATTGCATGTCAGATGCCGGGGGCTGGCTGGCAATCCATCTTCTTTTTGGAAGAAAATGCCTCATCACACACATGCACAGGGGAGGCGCCCCCCTTCCCCTCGCACACCTCTTCCCTACCTTCCAGCCACATGACGCAGGTGCATGGTGGAAGACCACCTTTTGAACAACTGAAGCTCAGTGGTATATTTCCAGCACAAAATCTGGGAAGAGAGCATCTGTGAGGGGAGTAAGAACACTGAGCACCTTGGGAAAGCCAGAGCCCGCCAGGGCTGAGGCTGTGGATAGGCAGATTGGAGGGGTAGGTGCTTGGGAGCCATCAGCCACCCGCGCAGCCTCCGCCTTCCTGGTTTCCAACTGAGCAGAGATGATGGTTGCCTGATGCGCAGACGTGATCTCATCACGCGGCTCTGGATGCAGCCACCTGGGCCAGGGCCCACTCTGGATCCTGCTGGGACACCACCGCCCCTGCTATAATCCATCTTCCAGGGAGCTGAGGAACTGGGGGGAAGGAACAGCTTGTGGGAGGCCCGGACATGTGGCTCCTCTGGACCTGCTCTGCTCAAACCATCACAACAATAATTCTTCGTGAGAGCCCCCATAAAGTTACCATGAGCGCGCTGTAAATCAGGAGCATTTTAATGACCTCAACTCGAAACAGTTTGCAGTGGAGGAGGAAGGTGCCCGCTGAGTCTGGTGGGACATCCCAAGGAGGGGACATCTGTGATTCTGGCCTGCATCAGCCCCCCTTCTCTCCCCATCCTTCTCTCCCCACCCCCTGGCTTTGTCTAGGATAGGAAAGTAAAACGTATTTTATCTCCCCTTTTTAAGAAACACCACTGACTGAAGAATCCTCAGTTCCCTGGGCCAGTGATTGGATGGGCTGTAACCCTCATCCCCAAGTGATGTGATACACCTGGGAAAAGGAAGTGGGACTTACTATGCAAGCTTTTAAATAACTCGTGATGGAATGGGGAACAGAAATTAAGGCTTGCATATTTCAAGATGCAGTTCGAAATTCACTGTGTGTGTGTTTTAAAGTAGGAATTTTAAAAATCAACTAGGGCATGTACATGCTCATAGCTAAGTATATATGGGTTACTTTTTGGTTAACCTTTTAAATTTTACTCAACAGTAGGGAGAATAGTATAATAACCCCTAATGTACCGATCACTTGGCCTCAGTAATTGTATCTGGATCATTTTTATAGCAATTTATTTTAAACTTCTCAGCTTGCCTCCTAAAACCAGATCTTCTGGAATCATTATCAACCTAATCTGCATAGATCCCTGTATCTTTTCCCCAAAACATGAGCTGATGCCCTGGTCTAATGTCTAAATAGCCAACCACGATTCACCCATTTCTCTAAAGCTGAAAACCAAAGGAAAATGGTCTTCCTCCAGTGATCATGTGGCATCTCCTCAGAGACTAAGGAGCATCTCTGGGTGGGTGGAGCCCAAGCCTGGTGATGAGGGGAGAAGAGTACCAGATACCCCACTGTGATTGCTTCTTTCTCTCTTCCATGGAGAGTTCATGACTCAGACCTCAGCAGATGTTTGGGGACCAAGGGGCAAGCCTGCATGCCCTAGATCCTGGCCTACCTGTTAAAGGTATGACTTCAAGGAAGCTGGGTGATCCTTTGCCTGTGGGAAGGGAACTGTTTGTCTCACAGCATTGCAGAGAATAAGCTGGTGCTGTCACATTTGAGACACTTCTCCTGAAATGTACAGATTGAATTACATGGAAGGAGGCTTAGCTGCAAAGAGGGCGATAGAGGTGGTAAACTGAGTTAGAGTATTAGACAAACCTTCCTGATAGGCCCTTAGTTAGAAGGATGTAGGTGGAAGACATGAGAAGCTGAGAGGGTCATGGGATGGCCCCTTTGGAGCTTTCCCCTTATCTTGCAGAGGCAGCAGCCTACTTTCGAAGTGTGGCTGAAAGGGGGAGACCATGGAGACAGCACCTGCCTGATTCTGACACATGTTTATGATGAGAAGAGTGTTGGGCAAATGTTCCAATGGGTGCATATCTGGTGGCTCATCAGTTTTTGACTTATTACATTACAAAAAATCCTAGGGAACATCTTATATGTCCTAAATAGGCAATTGATTACATAAACTGTGATTTGTTCATGCCATAGAATATCACACCACCATTAAAAGAGAACTAAAGTCTATACTTAGTCATTGGGAAATGTTTCAATGAAATATTGTTCAGATAAAAGTTAGTTGCTAAGAAGCCCAAGATCTAATTTTGTGATCAATCTGTATCCCTATCTAGATATTTATTTGTACATAGGAAACAGCCAAAAAGGGTATAAAAACAGAATGTTCGCATGGTTCTATGCGTGTTTCAGGGTTTGGGGATATCTTTACTTTCTTATTTATAACTTCCTGTATTCTCTGAACACACACACACACACACACACACACACACACACACACAGCACACTCCACAATCAACATACATTAATTTTATACGTAGAAATAGCATGTCTTTTAAGTGAAAACGTCTTCAAATATTATTAGAAAGTGTGGGAGCAACAAGATACCCAGATGGTATTTTATCAGGGAACAGAGCAAGTGAACATTCTGGGAGTCCTTTTTCTTAGAGGTATTGCATCATCCTCAGCTCAAACACTGAGGTTGTTTTCCATAAAGCTCTTTATCAAATTGAGGTATGTTTTCCCTGAGCACATCACATCTGCCAGTTTTCAGCACCTGTCAACTCTGATACAAGTATCAACACCAACCTGTTCTGGTCCTACCTAGGTCTCATTATCTCTGTGTTTACTGCTGACAAATCCAAGAACGATATCTCCCCTTTGCCTATGGATTTAGCGGTGAGGGAAGCCAGAAGGAGTGGAATTGTTAGAGCCTTTTTGGCCAACATTCCTTTCTTGCAGAATGAGTGGGAATTTCTGCCTGTCTTCCCTCGCTCATTTAAAATGCCAATCTGAAACCACAGCAGGTGGCTGGTGTGAGCGCCACACATCCGTCTCACTTCATGAAGAGTCAGTACAGACTCCAAACATCATTTGGAAATCCGTAATATCTGTTTCAGAGAGAAACTCCATCTTTCTGTGGCACCAGAAGAGACAGTTTAAATCAGAGGAGAGCAGATTCTGAAGCAAGAAATCTATTACCTAAATTAAGCCCTTTTAGACCATTTTTAATTTTTTAATGGTGATAAATTGGGAAAGTTGCTAAATGAGACTGAGACCATAACTCATGCTTGGTGGTATAAAGAAGAATTTAATTTAGCTGAATCTACTTAGAAAAATCCCAGGGAAAAAAGTAACAAACTGAAAATAGTAATTTCTTGAGAGAATGTGTTTCAGAATTGGAGAATTAACGGCCTTGAGACAATGGTGAGTACTTACGCTTCCCTTGAAATCACAACGATAAATCATTTAAAGGCAAAGGAAAATTTTCTCCAGTGAATCTTCTTAATGACTGACAAACTTAAAATTCTATGTCCTGCTCTGTTCTGTTCAAGAAGCTTGAAGTTGTTTATTTGTTAAGGAGGATTGAATGGGCTTAATTCTCCTTGAATTTATGTAATGTTGAATTTTAAAACTTTTCATCAGTTTAGTTTTCCAACACCTCTAGATAAAATGTAAGCCTCATTTAATAGACTAGAGGACCAGAGACACTTAATGCTGTCTTCAAACCACATGGCTGGATCCCATAAAGTGGTTATCAAAAAATTATGATAGACCCATGCGTAGGAGTGTAATCATAGCAAACCGCTGTGGGAAAGAATCAAACTTGTTTTTCTTTCTATACTCTCACCCTGCACTTATGGTCACCAAAATGTGTGGGTTTTGTCCTCACTAACACCTGTTCTCTGATGCCAACTGGGTGCTGTGCAGTTTGATTCAATTCTGATGCTGATCACAGTTGAGAGCACCTACCACAGGTTAGGGGCTTGGTCCTACAAGTCTGCCTTCACTTCAGGTACCAACTGCAAGTTTTGGTTTGTCTTCTGTATTTCTGATTGACCAACTATAAATCAGGAACCCCATGTCCCCCTCCTTGGGTTCAATAAGTTGCTAGTATGACTCAGAACTAAGGAAAACGCTTATGTGTATTGGCTTATTATACAGTAAAGAATAGGATGAAGGACACAGATAAGGAGCCAAATGAGGAGTCATAATGGGACATGGTCTGAAGGGGCCTGAGTGCAGGAGATCCCATCTCCATAGCATTGGGGTGCACCACCCTCCTCCCCCATAAATGTGGCCATCTACCAGAATGCTCTCTAAATCCTGTAGTTCAGGGACTTCCTTGGAAGCATCATCCCATAGACATGTTCAGTTACAAGCTCAGTATCCAGTCCCTCTTTTTCCTCAGAGGATGAGAGGGGTGTGTGTATGAGGCTGAACATCCCAGGCTTCTCATCATGACTTGATCTCTCAGGTGACCAGTCCTCATCCAGGAGCACACAAGAACAATAGAACAAAAGATACCCAACTAGAACAAAAGTTGCTCTAATCCCCCCCCAAATTCCACTAGATGTGGAGCTCCGTGTAGAATCCAGTATCAAAGACCAAATATTAGAACAAAAGAAGCACCTAGCACCCCTATCACTCAGGAAAGTACAAGAAGATTAAGGGTTTTGTGCCAGGAACCAGAAATGAAAACCACTATTTACATTTCTTATAATAAATCGTAATAGAAATAGCACATGCCATGTGTGGCCCTTAGGTGCATTAAAGCTTGGAGAAAGCTGGGCAGGTGAATGTGAGAGTCTAACTTGTCTTGCTCAACAGCAGGTGTTGTCATACTTAATCCATAAAATATCAAACAGTAAAAATTTTAAGCTTTGTGGGCCATACTTTCTTTAGTGAAACTATTCGTGTGGTAGTGTGAACTATTCCTGTTGTAGTGTGAAGGCAGTATAAAAACAATACGCAAACAAATGGATGTGACCGTGGGATAATAACATTTTATGTACATAAACAGAAAGTGGACCAGACTTGGCCTATGTATCATAGTCTATGAACAGCTTTCAATGAACATTAGCTTTATGTTGTCATTATCATATTCATCCCCATCATCTCCATCACCTTCAGTCATCATCACATTATCATATCATCATTATCATCATCACCACCACCAACATCAGTACCATCACCATCATCACCACCACTACCATCATCGTCATCCACATTATCATCATCTCACCATCAATATTATCACATCATTGTGCCATCATTATCACCACCATCATCATTACCATCATCACCCTCATCATCACATCATCATTGTCACGTTATTAAACCAGCAGCCATAGCGTCACCACCGCCATCATTGCTATCATAATCACTACCATCAGCAGTACCATCACTACTACCACCACCACCATTACCGTCATCCACACCATTATCATCATCACTGTCATCACCACCACCACTATTGTCATCATCATCACTACCATGATTAATGTCATCATAATCGTTATCACCAACACAATTATCATCAAGATGTTCTGCAACAATCACAGCAACAAATAGAATTAGCACAGTCCTAGAGCTCAAACCTACTCCTTTGGCTTGGAACATTCCTCTAGCTCTTTTGAAATGTGGCAATGGCCGGGCGTGGTGGCTCAAATCTACCATCCCAGCATGTTGGGAGACCAAGGTGAGAGGATTGCCTGAGCCCAGGGATTCAAGACCAGCCTGGGCAACTTGGTGAGACCTCGTCTTTACAATAAATCAAAAAATTAGCTGGGTGTGTTGTGCATGTCTGTAGTTCTGGCTACTTACTTGGAAGGTTAAGGCAGAAGGATGGCCTGAGCCCAGTAGGCCAATGCTGGGATGGCCGAAAGCATGCCACTGCACTCCAGCCTGGGTGACAGAGTGAGATTCCAGCTCAAAAAAAAAGAAAGAAAGAAAGAAAGAAAGAAAGAAAGAAAGAAAGAAAGAAAGAAAGAAAGAAAGAAAGAAATGTGGCACCTTTTTTTCTATAGTATGTAAACCCTTTGGCCTCCATTAATAATCTTACTCAAGCCTACTCACCTAATAGATTATTAATCTATGAGAATATACTTTTCAAGGCTGTGAGATTCAATTTAAAAATCCTAGATTGGTTTGACACAAAAATCTTAAAGAAATTTTATTCATGTCATTATGCAATGACTTATTCAAGTGCTTTAAATTGGGTTGTTTTAACAGACTTTCCAAGCACGAGCATCCTGCCTCTTCTTTATAAACTTCAGCCCCAGTTGCTATCTCACACAAGGAGTTATTTTTGAATGAGCAAATCAAATTTCAATTCAATAGTCTACTATTTTTTGAGTAGCACATTTATTACATCTATATAGATCACCTACCCGAGTCTCCATTTCAGACATCATGTATGACTATTTTAATGTGATTTGCTAGCTGGTGTTTAGAGTAGAACACCTCTCAGCCCAGATGACACACAATCAAGGCCGGAGGCTTTAAAAGTGTTTTCTCACAGGCACAGTTTTTGAGGCCTAGAAGCTTTTGGTATCTTCAGTTGAACATCGAAATCTCAAAGCAGTCACTGAAGAAGTCAATGAGCATTAAATGGGATCTTCATCATGACATAGCAATGCCTCACATGGCCTAACAGGGCACTGAGCATTGAATTACCGTTCAACATTATTGCTGTTTTAATAGAATTATACTTTTTTCTGAATTTACTCTTTTATAGACTCACCAAGCAAAGTTTTCCATGTTTTAGTAAATTTCCATGATTTTTGCTATAGGGCCTGCTTACCTGTTCTCTTGCAATTACTTCTTGCTCACGGCAATTTGAGATTCGCTGTGCAGGTATAGTCTGACCTCTCAGCTCAATATTGCTCCCATGGGTATTGCTCTAACCAAGTGTATCTGGTTAAATTTTCATATTCACCGTTTGTTAGTGCATATGCAGAGGGGGCCATGGTACTCTAGATTACCATGGCAACTGGAGGACAACCAATGATCAAGGGATTATTGAATCTTTGTTCCCATGAGATTTCTCCATTGCCTACACAAGATTTTGGGAATCAAGAGATAGCCAGATACTTTGTAGTGGATCCAGGTCCCTTAAAATTAAATTTAAAATGCAAATAAATTTAATTAGATTCTCTGAAATTCAAGAAAAGAAAAGAAACCAATGTTTCTAGACCAGCCACTGTGCCCAACATTTAATGGAATTTGTTAACACATTATCCCATAAAGTGCACACTAGAGTTCTGTGCAGATGACATAGTATTTTGGCATTGCCATATATTATATATTCTTGACATTATTATTACTATTTTGTGGAAGCTGACAGAGGCTAAGTGGAACACACAGCCAAGTTGTAGAATGGAGCTGGGAATCTCCCTAGACTTCTCCCTATGCTTCCCAGACTTTCCCTTTATTTACCATGTCCCAAAGGGACCCCGGATCACAGGAAAGGCCTGGACCAGTGAGCTCCAGAACCCTCTTGAATTTTTATCCCCACAGTATCCTGAGATATCTACAGTGTAGGTGAAGCAATTGTTGAGTCTTTTTCTCTAATATGACTATTACCCAAGCAAGACAAAAATGACAATTGGTAAGAAGAGGAAGGAAGAAACATTGATGAATATAGAACACTCTTACCATCTTTCTCAGTCATGACCTTCATAGGTGTTTCTAGAGCACTGGTGTCTCATTTCAGCTCCATGTTAGTCCTTTGAACGAAGGAAGGTGCACACTGGGGATGACGGGATGGGCTTAGGTGACAACCCTGGATGCAACTAAACCAGACAGAGTACAGAGACTCCCAACTCCATGCTGGGGACCCACCAGAGCTTGGCATGGATAAGCTCCAGTGAAGTGGATAAAATGAAGGCCTTGGAGAGAGGTCAGCTTAGAGTTGAGTCTGGATTCTGCCACTTGTGATGTGAACTTGATCAAGTTATTCCTGTTTTCCACACCTCCGTTTCCTTGACTATGATGAGGCTAGTGGTAGCAATGATATTGAGAGGTTTAGATGCAAATGTGGGGCACTGGTATACCTAATCCTGAATTGTACCCCACATCTTAAAAATAAAATTTAAAAATTTTTAAAAATGCAAAAGTGTGGAAGTGCTAGGTCAGTGCTTGCACAGAGACAGGGCTCATAAAGGGTTATGGAATCAACATATTTACTGATTGAATTATTGATGATTTTCCACTTTTTTTGGTGGAGTCAGAGGGTATGTACTAATCTCCATAGTGGTTGTAACAAATGACCACAAACTGGGTGACTTGCAACAACAGAAATGTATTCTCTCACAGTTCTGGAGGCCAGAAGTCTGAGATCCAGGAGCGGGCAGGACCACAATCCCTCCAAAGGCTGTAGGTGAGGATCCTCCTGCCTCTTCCACCTCCTGGGGGCTCCAGGCGTTCTTT
Source organism: Cephalopachus bancanus (assembly GCA_027257055.1). Lineage (NCBI taxonomy): Eukaryota > Metazoa > Chordata > Mammalia > Primates > Tarsiidae > Cephalopachus > Cephalopachus bancanus. The sequence continues at coordinate 5,764,193 of JAPVLO010000007.1, forward strand.
GGCTTTAAGTCTCTCCACCCCATTCCCTGCCTCCCTCTTCATATCATCTTGTCCTTTCTGTTTCTATCCTAATAACACATGATTATATTCAGGGTCCACCCATATGCTTCAGGGGAATACCTTTCTCTCATGATCTTTCATCTAATTGCATGGTTTTCAATATACAGTAATACAGTTTTCAGGGATGTGGATGAGGACATATCTTCTAGGGGACCATCATTCAATCCACAGCAGGTGGTAGAGAAAAGAAGGAGACTGTGAGGAAATAGCTACAAGCTTTGCAAAAGACTTAAAATAATCTAAAACAAAGAGCTTCAGGTCTTTGATCACATAAATGCTGTGTAGGGTTGATGCTGGGTCCCCACTGGTCCTGCAAAGATAGGTTAGGAAAAACTGGAAAATGAGCTTGCCCTGAAGTCCCAGGCTCAGGGGCCACATTTAGACCAAGTCTGTGAAGACAGAACGCACAAATCATTTCCAGCAAGACTCCATATTGCTTTACTTAACCCAGCTTCTCATTTTCTTCTTAGGTCCCTCTGTGCCCCGGCATCTGAGCGGGTGTAAATTGCACAGTTCTCTTCTGGGGGTTGAATTGGAAAATGAGGAAAATGATAGGCCTTCTGAAGTTCGGTTGATTCTTGCTTATGGAAGCATATTTCCTACCTGAGGCGGGCTGGGGGGTCCCTGGAGGCCTATCAATTACTCCTCAAGCTGGGAGACATATTCACGGTTGGGGAAAATGGTCCCACATCATCAGAGAATCTTCCTGCTGGATCCCTGGATGCTCATTAGTTTGGTCTACCAGAAACTCCCCCACTCTTTGCAGAAATGAACAGTTCAGCAGAAACCAAACTCATTTAATTCAAATTTAATTAAAGTTGGAGTGATGTTTTTTACTCTTTGGTCCTAATTATAATAATGTTGCTGCCTATGCTAATGTGGAAAACATATGGTTGGTTTTAGAGGAGGTAAGTTATAGTATGCCATTGGCTGATACAGATGGACGTGGAGATGAATTTCTAAAATTCAAAAAGTTCTGGTGATGGAGAATTTTCCAAGAAGGCAGGGATCTAAAATGGAAGCCACTCCTTAAGCAAACAATCAGGTCCCCCAAAATGAAGTTAAAAGGATATGTGCAAAGACAAACAGGATGTTACGGAACAGAATAAAGAGGCATAACAGAGTAACAATTGTCATCGGGTTAGAGAACATTCCGTAGTAACCAGCACTAACTCTCAACATCTTAATCCAATGATACTGATTTCCTACAGTGCAAATATTTAGAGGGTAGCATTCCACATGGAGACTCAGGAGGTCAAGATCCTTCCATTTTAGGGTGACATCTTTTGTAGGGCAGAAGTTGGCACACTATGACCTGACAACCAAAATCTGGCCTACAGCTTGTTTTTGTTAATAAAGTTTTATTGGAGCACATCCACACTCATTCAGTTACATAATCGTCTATGGCTACTTCCTTGCTACAACAGCAGATTTGAATAGCTGCAATAGCAGCTGAATGATCCACAAAGTCTAAAATGTTTATTATTTTGTCCTTTATAGAAAGAAAAGCAAACAAAATGCAAAAACAAACAAATAAAAACTCTGACCCTTGCTCTAGGGCCTCAGATTCCTCAGTGGGAAAGAAGAGAGAGAACAAGTATCACGTTGGAGGTTGTTCTCAATCAGGTTTGGCGTGCTAAATGTCAATTCTGTAATGGCCAAAGTCAGGGGGAGTTAACAATACAGAAAGGAAAGAGTAGGGATGGAGAAGGAGAGAGGAGAGGGGGAATGAAGGATGATGGGAAAGTTGACTTTATTTTGTATTTTTTTTATTATCAATATTTTTTATTTTGGTATTGTGGGGTACAGTTAAGGGTTAGGTATACAAATATGCTTCATTCAGGCCCCCTTGTTGATAACAGGTGTCTGCCCATCCCCAGACAGATGTTTACTACCATTAGTCCCATCCCCCCCATAGTTTCCCACCACTGTCAGTCATTTTCTTATGGTAGTGCGTTGGATGATCAAGGTCCACTATATGTGTGAGAATATGTGATACTCTGATCTTTGTTTCTGTGAGAGGTCACTCAGTATTATAGACTCTAGCTCCATCCAGGTTGCTACGAAATTCATGATTTTGTTCTTTTTTATGGCTGCATAGTATTCCATTGTGTATATGTACCACATTTTTTAAATCCAGTCCTCTTTTGATGGACAGCATGGTTGGTTTCAGGTTCTTGCGATTGTGAACAATGCTACGATAAACATTCATGTGCAGGTATCTTTTTTATAGAGTGATTTGAGTTCTTCAGGTTATATTCCCAGTAGGGGGATTGCAGGGTCATATGGGAGGTTGATGTTTAGAGCTTTTAGGAATCGCCACACTGCTTTCCACAGAGGTTGCACAGGAAAGTTGACTTTATATCATTAAGTGACTTGCTTAAGACCTGGCAGAACAGATGAGAGAGGTGGGTACACTTAAAGCCCAGATTTCTTTGCCACTATACAATGACTATTTGTGCCCCTAAAACTATAGAAAGAGAGAGAGGCAGAGAGATAGAGAGACAGAGAAAGAGTACATGAGCGAGAAAGATGCTGAGAAGCAGATTCTCAGTCCTTCCTTCTTCATCACCCTGTTGAGTCTGAGAACTTACTGGCCTCCCCACTCTGGTTCCCTGAGCCCTTCCTCACACTCAGCACCAGGTGTTTTGGGAGCAGAACCTAGTGGGTAAGCCTGTGGGTTTAAGAGTCAGGAGTATTTGGATTCCCATGCAGGTTCCAGCTCTTATTAGCTGCAGGACCTTTGACCAATTACTTACCATGACTGGCTCTTGTGCCTCTGTCGCAGGATGATAATAGTGTGGATTAATTTAGCAAATACATATTAAGGGCATACTGTCTGGCAGATAGAAACTGCTCTGTAAGCTATAGCTATTTTTATTATTATCTGCAAACCCCAATGTTGGAATGGGTTGGAGGAGACAGGGGATCTCTTTAATATTGATTTCTTTAATACAGGAGCCTTGCAAGAAGAGGGGTACAGTTACATAGGTTATTCTTATAATTTTTACCTTATAACACAGTGGTGATTACTCTGATGCAAACTGTGCAATGCATTTTTTTATTCACTCATTCATTTTATATGCACAAAGTGCCTACTGTGTGCTAAGTCCTGTGTTAGGAATTAAAGATAGGACTTCAAAGAAGACATATGCAGCCTTCTGAGGGACTGAAATGCTTAACAAAACGTGACAGTGGTGACAAAGGTATACATGCCATGAAAGAACTACATAGGGCCATGAGCCTAGGCTTGGGGAGCGTGGAGAACTGCTGAAGGAACTGAGGCTGAGTGGAGCCAGCCACTGTGCCTAGTAACCTTAGCCAGTGGGGACTTCTTGTTTCTTTAACATGCCATGCTAGTTTTCACCTCAAGGTCTTTGTACTTGGTGTATGCTCAGCCTGAATTCACTTTCCCCCATGTTTGTGTATGTCTGATTTCTTTTAAGGGCCTGCTTCAAATATTTGTTGCTAAGGGAGGCTCTGCCTGAACAGCCAAAAAGAGAAGAATGTTTCCCCTCCTCTTCCTACTGTCACCGCTAGTCACTAAACTTTCCTTATTCGCTCCATGACTTGTGTTACTAATGATGACGATGGTGTTCATCACTTTGTTTCTGCCTTGTCTTTTTCCACCATGGAATGTCAACTCCATGAGAAGATAGCCTTGGGTGGCTTCTTTGCTCAGAGCAGCGTCCTCAGAGCTGAGAGTTGACTTTGCATGGAGCAGGTACTCAGTAGGTCTTTGTTGAAGGACTTGGAAAGTCGTAACTGTCCATTGATCAGGCAAAGGGTTAAGACAAGCAATAGGATGGGTGTGTGAGTTACATGGAGTCCAAACCAAGGTCATGGAGCCATTTAACCTGTGGAGAAAAAGTGAAGGAGGCAGTCGTTACTTTTCTGCTCTTGGCTACGGGCAAGGGTAGTGTGGGGGGTGGGGTGTGAAGTACTAGGCAGGACTCTGCATGTTCCTCCCCAAATCGATTCAATGTGTGTCTCCCTGAGATTCCTGCTCAGGTGCTCTGAGCTGTTTAGAGCAGAAATGTTCTCATTCCCTGTCAGAGTTGCATAAAGGGTGAATTATTGCACAATTTCAGAGAGGACATTTAGGAAGAAGACATCAAATTTAAGAGGTTGCAATGAGCGTTCAGAGGTCAAAAGAATTGGGGAAATAACTGTGACTTTTTCTTGTATAAAGGCAACACAAATAAGGAAATAACAAATGTGCGGAACCCAAACCCTTCTCCTTTGTGTATTTTATGCAGCATAAAATTGTGTCTTTGGAGGTTTCTTTGAGTGATTTAAAAACCAGATGGAAGCCAGCAAACAGACTGCATCTGTCCCAGCAAAGCTATCATTTATTTCCTGGGTAAGTGAGTAGAAATGGCGGCCGTGTGCTTCTTGCCGAATGCTGAGTGCAGAGCGTTTGGCCTCCAGCTAAGGCACAAATAATTTCTATGCATGATGAATTCTTCCAATAACAAGGGCCTGCAAAGGCAGGACCAAATCACAGTCATTAGTTCCTGGTACTCTTTTCCAATGGATGCCTCAGAGTCTTTGCAGCCATCACCCAGATGTAAGTTGACGGAGCTACTTGCAATTTAGTCTGTCATTTATTATTCTTTTTTGTTCTTTTGGAAGCATACTAGATTAAGTCCAAACTCTAAATATGATCTTTGAGAGAAGCTGAAAGATGTCAACTGAGCAAAGTTTATCACCCAGAAATGTGCAATGGACTTGGGGCTCCCCCTACCCCCAAAGCACTTGGGTTTGGGTAGCTAGAAGCAAGGAAGGATGCAGTCAATTCATATCGGATATTCATTCCTCTCCCCTTGATCCTTAGGTAGAGCAGACCTGGATTGATCACAATCCTCAATTTGTGGCACAATGCTGCCAATGTGCACATACTAGTTTTCATTTATTTTTATTTTTCTATCTCCCATTCTTGATTTCAGCCTTCTCCCCAAGACGCTTCCTCTCTTATGTGTTTAAATGTCATAAAAACATGTTGTGTGTTTTATTCTGCTTCTCCTGTTTTCACTCAAGTTACCTTCAAGATACATTGCACCAATTCATACTTTCTACTCCCTGCTTCGAACTAGTAGGGTATCCTATTCTTTGCGTATTTAAAACTTAATTTATCCTCTCCTCTCCTGATGGTCACTTAAATTATTTCTAACTCTGTTACCAAACTAATGCTGCGATTGACATCCTTCCGTCTATTTTTGAGTGTTGTATCTGTGGAAGTTTCTTTCTGAGTGAAAGCAAGTGCGGAACTGAAATGCTAGGTTCTCCTTTTCACCAGATACTCTTCAGTTTCTCAAAACAACAATTTTCATTTCCACAAGCAGTTGACAGGGTTCCTCTTACTGCATGACTGTCAAATTTCTGCTAATTGGGTATGAAGTTGTATCTCAGGCTGTTTCAATGCTCATTTCTTTAGTAGTGAGTCTGTGCAGCTCTTCAGTCCTTATTAGCCAGGATTTATTCTTTCTTAAAGTATCTATTCCTAACTTTTAACCATTTCCTTATTGGTCTTTCCTTTTTCTTGACTATTGGCTGGAGTTTCCTCTGTATTCTAGTTATTAATACCTTAACAGTTATTTATATTGTAAATTTCAAGATCAGGTATTTATAGATGCTCCTGGACTTACAATGGAGCTATGTCCCAAAAAATCCATCGTAAGTTGAAAACATTGTTAAGTTGAAACATAGTAAGCCGAGGATCATTCATATTCATCAAAAGATAAAATAAAAATCATTTGCATTTAAGACCTAAAGTTCAGCTGATCTTGTTTCATCTTCTGAGTGTGCAATGCAGAACAGACAACTCCATACACCCTTCCTTCAGTGAGAAAACCTGACAAAATATGAATGAATGGAGAGGTAGTGTAGGTTCACAGTAAAAGTGAAGCCGGCCCAGCTTCCCTACAGAACTCATGGTTACAGGTTTATTTTCATGAATAAACACATAATTTAGCAATTCCAGTCCTAATGCCTGAAACTTACATTGTCTTTATCTGAGTTCCTTTCTTAGGAAAGACTCATAGGCCTATAGTATCAAGGAACTGAAACTCACCAGGTCACCACATCCAGACAATAACCAACCTCTCCCCATTTGTTATTGACCAACTCCTCTTACTCCCTCCTTTTTAATTCCTGTTTGCCAATTCCCCTTCCTTCCCTTTTCCCAATTCCCATTTACCAAGATCTCTTCCTTATCCCTCCCCAATTCCTGTGTTCCAACTTCTCTTGCTTACCCCTCCCTAATTCTTGTTTACCGGATTCCCTTCCTTTCCTGTCTTAATTCCTGTTTTCTGCATTCCGCCGCATTATAAAAACCCCTGACTTCAATGAGACTGGGAGAGGGATTTGAGAGGCAGCTCCCATTCTCCTTGGCTCGTTATCACCCAAATAATAAACCTTCTTCTCTACTAATTCTCCTGTCTCAGTGACTGGCTTTCTATGCAATCATCAAGGAGGCCCTGATTGAACCCCTGGTGTTTCCGTAACAATAGCAGAGTTTGAAAGACAAATGGGCCTTTTAATTTTTTAATCAATTCTAGCTCAGTATTGCCAGTGGTATGTGACTCAGGGCAGGGTACTCACCTGTGCCACTCAGTTTTCCACCTCTCTCTCATAAGGTGGGGGTGGGGTGGGTCAGGAAAGGACTAATAGGACAGGCAGGCAGGAGCTCTAAATAGAAAGCAGGAATTTTCTTCTTTGCCTCTAGCGGTAGGTGGCAGAGAATTGATATTTAAAATAAAAATCCTGGAGCCTGCAAAAGTTTCAGTAGACAGTAGAGCAAAGGCGCTACTCCCTACTCATTCATTTATATTTTTGTCTTTACCCAGAAAAATGGAAGTAAACTTGGCCATTGAACAAAAATCAGCACTTAATGGCATTTTAATCAGTGTGTGACTTACGATTCCCTTTTGTCTATATACCAAATATATACAGCAGTGAAGTCCCCCATGTGTGTATGTGTCTGTATCTGTACTTAGCCCCTCTTCTGGGAATATGAAATAAATACATGCACAAATGATAATAGAGTTTATTTTTAAGTCTGGAGATTATAATTCAATTTTATTTTTTCTTTTGCTTAACATGTGTTCCTACTTTCTCTAGAGTTAATATACAATTATGGGCATTATAATGAAAAAATAGAATGTATTAAAATAATATTTATAGAGCATAACAACTTAGAAAATGCTAGCAATATGTTAGTGAAAGTAACCTGTTGCATCACTATATGTCCATTCTGATTACAACCGTTGTTAAACCAAACTAACTAAAAACCCACAGACAGAAAAAAGACAAGCAGGGAAGGTGGCTGAACGCTGACAAGACTTCTGGTTGCCACTGCTAGCTGCACTTTTCTCTTTCTATTGATTGCCTGCTTTTTTCTTCTTCATTCTTGTCTTCTTCCTTTTTGGTTCTTCTGAATGTGTTTACAAAACTTCTTCTGACTTTATATTGTTTAAAACACCTTAAAAGTCTGGAAAATTTTCAATACTATGCAAGACAATTTTTTAAAGGAAATCCTTTAACCAGAAAATTCCACATCCCATCCCTCCAAACCCCAGGCTAGTCAGGAATGCAAAAGAAATTCTGATGAACTCTTTCAAAGTCGGTGGCCAAGTGAAAGCTTCTTGCCCTGAGCCCTATGGGGGAAGTGGTCTGTGTGTGCCAGGGCATGTCAGATGTACATATTGCATCATACACATCTAGGCAATTGCACCATGTACACACTCCACACACCATTCTACACACACATATATACTACATGTGCAACATACTACAAACACATGCTATGTATATATACACATACCACACATACCACATACACCATGCATATAACACACCACACATGCAACATAACACACATACCATGTACACACACACCACACACATACTATGTAGACACACACACCACACATGCAACACACCACACACACACCACACACACACCACACAAGTAACACACACATAGTATATACACACATACAACACAACACACACCTTATACACAAGCAGCATACATACATACACTACATATACATAGCCAGCTACCCACACACCACACACAAAGATACCATATATAAATACACACCCATGCACATTATACACACACCACGCCACACACACCTGCCACATACACACACACACAAGTGTTTTTTCTAGTTTAAGTCAATTAGGCACCAAACTGTTCCTGATGGAGAATTCCCTAGTTAAGTTTTCCTGGGTTGATTCTGTTGGTCGTGGTCAGCACCATCTCCAGGCAGAAAATGACTGTCACCTTCCCATGAACCCTGGCCCCTTTCCTCCCCACTCCTCCATGTGGTCTCACCCTCCATCTCTGCTTGGGCCATGCTGCTCATTCCTTGGGCCATGCTGCTCATTCATGTCCCCTGTACAGAGCATCAGGGACAAAGGGACCAGGGAGGTGGAGGGAGCACAGAGTCCACTTGACTAGATGGAAGAGCTCAGCTGTGGCTAGCCTGGTCCCTTTAGGATGTCTACTGCCTCTGATGTCACAGAGATGATGTCATCACTGCCTACTCGTTATCAGACACCCCTGGCCAGGGGGAAGCTCCTGCAGGAAAACTGCCCCAACCTGGGTTTATCACAAAAGCCCAGAGGAACTTAGCATTTTTCCCCCGTCTGCCAGTTCCTCCTGCTCCTTCTGGGTTTGGTCAACAGTGTTTTTGGATAGGTAGTGGTCAAAGCTTACATCTGCCTCCTAGAAGATTCTGTTACCTGGTGGGTGCTCTCCAAGTTTTCCTCTTAATCATTTGGAGAAGTATTTCTCAATACAAGCCTTTTTTTCTTCCTTTAACATTTTTCAGGATGTTTCAAGTCTATTTTTTTCTTATCACTTTTCAGTCTATATTCATATTATAAGAGACATTGTAGCACATTTGAGTGAGCCATTAGTACCAGACAAACTAAGTTTAATGCCTACTTTCCCACTCATCAGCTATGTAAACTTGGAAAACTAAAAATCCTCTGTCTCAATTTCCTCATCTTTATCATGGGACCCAAATAATTCATTGTAAGGACTAAATGAATTATTGCATTTAAAGTTTTAAGAACAGGCCAGGCTCAGTGGCTCAACCTGTAATCCCGGCACTTTGGGAGACTGAGCCCACGGTTTCGAGACCAGCCCTGGAAACTTGGAGACCTCGTCTCTACAATGAATAATAATAATAAAAAATTAGCTGGGCATGATAGCACGCCTGTAGTTCCGGCTACGTGGAAGACTGAGGCAGCAGGATCACTGGCGTCTAGCAGGTTAACACTGGGGTGACTGTGAGTATGCCACTGCACGCCAGCCTGTGCGATGGAGTGAGACTCCAACTCAAAAAACCCAAAACAGTGCCCAGTATACAGTAAATGCTCAATAAATGTTAGCTACAAACACTATTATTACCAATACCATCATCTTCATCACTGTCGTTACCATCAGCATATTATTAGAATAATCAAGATTATGACCACCACCATCATCACCATCATCATCAATTTCATCACCATCATCATAATCATCACCATCATCATCATTACCAACATACCATCATCACCATCAGCATCATCACTATTATTGTCAACCTCACCATCATCACCACCATCATCACCATTATCATCATCACCACCAGCGTCATTATCATCACCATCATTACCATTATTATCATCATCATAGTGATGACGGTGTGGTTAAGAGTTTGGGTCTTGGGCTCTGACAGATTCTGGTTTACAACTCAGACTCACTACCTACTAGTTGTGTGACCTTGGGAAGGCATCTGACCTCTTCACTCCTCAGTTTTTCCATTAAGATATCTTATAACACCTTCCTGGTGTGGGCTTTACAATGATTAAATTAAGTTATGAGCCTAATGTGTATATCATAGTACCAGGTAGATGATAAGAGCTCAATCAGTATTTATGGACATACACACACACACATATAGCCATATATATAATATATGTATATCTCATATACACACATACATATGCCTATATCTACATGTACACCTAAATATACACATGCTTACACTTATATGTAAGACACTTATATGTGTCTGTGTATACACACATGTGTGTCTATGTTCCAATCAGCTTTTCTTGTCAAACCTTAAGACAATTATTAAGTCTTGTTATTATAAGTCTCTTTTATTATTATTACTGATGAAACATCTTGAAAATCTATGGCCCCCTTTTCCCACTTTAGGGGTTTCCCCTTGCTTTTCTAGGTGCTAGGTAGGGAAAGCTTATGCTGGGCTGTCAGTAGATGTTGCTCTGTGGCCCTGGAGAGTCAGCCTCTAGTAGAGGTGAGATGGCCATGGTAACAAGTGCAAGTTCGAGGCTCTCTGGTACAGTCTCTCACTTCCAGCAGTAACAAGTACCTGTGTGTCTTTGCAGTGTTTATTCCTGGTGCCTGACATCAGATCAGAGCAGGTGCCTGGTGCCCTGCCATCTTGTTGTGGGACATTTGCACGTGCCTCCTCATTTTCCTGCTAAGAATTCTGGGAGTATTTACTTTGAGTAGAGGTCTTACTCTGGTGCCCAGGCTGGAGTGCAATGGTACAATCACAGCTCACCACAGACTCAACTTCCTGGGCCCAGGCAATCCTCCCTCCCCAGCCTCCTGAGTAGCTGGGACTACAGGCATGCACCACATGTCTGGCTAATTTTTTTACATTTTATAGAGACGAGGTCTTGCTGTGTTGCCATGTTAGTCTCACCAATCCTCCCACCCCTACCTTCTGGGAATATTAGTAAAGGCACAAACTACCACAACTATTTTTGAAAGCTGGTAATTTTTTTATTTTTCTGTGTCACATATACAAGTCACTTAACCAAACATAGGCCAGTTTCCTCTGGAAAGCTTGGTAGGTTGGATTGCCTGGGTGATACCGAGGAAAGTCACCCATTAAAAGCATACACATTTATTGAGCATCTGTTGTATGTGGGTTACTGTGCTAGTTGCTGAGGGTGGATAGATGAAGACAATTCTTGCCCAGAGAAAGCTCACATTTTTGTGGGAGACATTATATCAATGACATTTATGAGGGGGCCAAGAAAAACCTGAAATTTATTTATAAAAAAATCGTGTATTTATTCTTAAATGTTTAAACTTAGTCACCTTCAAAGTACTCTCTATCTAATGTAATACACCTATTGAGATACTTTTTCCACTGCTCAAAACAGTTTTTGAACTTGTCACTTTTGATGTCTTTGAGTGCTTCTGACATTTTTTTGTTTCATCTCTTCTGGATCGGCAAAACGTTTCCCTGAGGACTTTTTTATCTGAAGAAACCAAAAAAGAAGTTGCTTGGGGAGAGATTTGGTGAATGGGGTGGTGGGGAACAGAGATTATGCCATTTTTGGCTACAAACTGCTGAATACTCAGAGCAGCGTGAGCAGGTGCGTTTGCAAATCACCTATCATGAAATGGGCAAACATGTTGAAAGAATCTAAAAACAAAAACAAAAACAAAAAACAAAAAACACCCAAAACTGATGTCTGTGGGTTCCTAGAACACTTACCTAGCGGGGGAAGCCTGTGCTACAAGGGGCCCACATTCCAAAATGTAATTCTGGTTTTTTGGGGGGGTTCCCCTTGTGTATATAAACCTAGTGAATACAGAGGCAGATGAAAAATAGTAGGTGTGGCAATAAAAAAATAGCATGATATGTGTGGAGCAGTATACATAGGTCATCATTGCTAGACCATAAATTATGACTCATTCATTCATTCATAGAACAGGTGTCCATCTGAATCTCGTTATGTGCAGGGAACTCAGGGAAGAGAGGGAGGTTTGGGGCTGGATATCTTACATGCTTCCTTGGGTTAGTGCCTCCATCCCTGTTATGAGAACTAGCTAGGGTAAAAAAAAATCAAATTTCCAGGCACTTTTCATGGAGATTCACAACCAGTAGGTCTGCTGAGGCCAAAGAATCTGATTTGATAATGAACACCCCAGGGGATTTTAGTTACTGAGAAAGTTTGGAGGCATTTTCAGATGGTGATAACAGGGGCTGATTAGTTTCTAGTCAATGAAAGGAATGGGTCTTGGGGAAAAACAGGAGGCAAGGAGGTCCACAAGAAGTGGGTGGGGCTCCCTAAAGCAGAGTGGCAGGGGAGAGGGTAGACCTGAGAAAGGGGCAGGTGCTACATTCAGTGGGAAGTGGTGGGGGCTGGGAGAGTGTGGGAAACAGGCTGTAGCTTCTGTGACCGTGAGGTGTCCGTTGCTGGGGTAGAGAATCCAGGAGGAGGAACAGGTTCAACAGGAGCCTGGAGAGCATTCATGGACATTTTGAGTTTGCAGAGCTATGCAGCAGAAATAACACCCATACTGTTCTGTGAAGCACTCAGTCATCATTTTAAACACAACAAGGACATCAAGAATTCAAGATCCATAAAGACTTCACACTCTCCTCGAATTTTCTCTGGATGAACATCTGTTAATATTTAGTTTCTACCCACATTGTCTCAGTCCTCTGCTTGAAGGTGGAAACTTCAAGTCTGTGAGTGGTCATGACCCCAAGTTATGACACCCCCCACACACACTGAAGGATTAGCGAGACTGGTGAGGCCCCATTCTCCAGATTGGTGAAGTTCCCCATCCCTTCACAAGTTCTATAATTTTCTCCAAAGCAAAGGCAGCACTAAAGGCAAGAGTTTTATCACGAATTCTTCCACACCGCCTTTTATGAGAACAATGGTTCTCAGCCTTGACCATACACGAATCACCTGAGAAACCTACACCTGCTGAAGTCCAGACTCTGCCTGCAGAAATGCTAGCCAATTGTTCTGGAATGCCTTTGGCATGGGCACTGACAGAGTTGCCAGGTGATTTTAATGTGCAGCCAGGCTTGAGAACAACCACCTTTGAACTCATCCTGCCAATGTCTTCTGCTAGGGAAATCTACTAACCCTAGATAGAGAGAGACAGTTGCACAATAAGCAAGATTCCTCAACTAAGGCTTATATATATATTGTGCTTTTCTGTGAAAATAGGACTTCACTCACAAAGGGAAAAGTGACCTTTCATATACCTTGCTTGGAAGCAAAAGCCATAACAGCATTTTTCATATTTATTACCACTAGTAGGAAAAAATTCTCTCCATGGCGGACACTCTTAGGACCCAGGTGGTTTTCTTAAGACTCTCCTGTAACCCATTTTCCTGGGGACACTCAAGTGGAGAAGTCTAACAGGCTGGTGGACATGTGGCCTGTGACTCAGTGTAGTTGTACTTCCTTTTTCATTTCTGTTCAACAGGAGTAAGACTTGTTTACCTTTTACCCTTTTTGTGTTTACATTCTTGTTTGATATAGAAAATAGTTTTCTAATGTTCAAGCTGTTTAATAATGGTGAGAACTGCCTTGACAGGGGCCAAGGGTATCATTTTATTTGAAAGGAAAGAACATCCCAGCATGCATGTATGAAGTCACCTCCTGGCCCTGGGCTAGTGGACTTGAGCTCTTCAGGTTCTTAATGCCAGCCCTTTTTAGTGAAACTGCTCTCCCTAAAGCAGTGATGGTGCCTGATTTGTATAGGGTCACAGTCACCTTCCTGCCTTTCAGTATGAGTTGAGTGCACTGAATCTCATTTCTCTGTGCTAGAACCCAACTGCCTCAAGTCCACACAGGTCCTGGAAACTACACCATGGCATGGAGATCCATTCTTTAATGGAGCAACATGTATGAATTCCTCAAGACCCATGATGCTGCCTTATCTCTTACTCTCTGGTTTCCAGTAGAATAAAATGCATCCATGCATCTAACCCGCATGCACATAGAAAAGAAAGGCTTGGGCAATCCCTTCAGGTCCCTCCCGCTGTGGGAGCTTCTCTGTCCTCTCAATAAATCCTGCTTTCTCACTTTCTGGCTGTCTGTGTCCCTCATTAAAAAAAAAGAAGAAGAAGGCCGGGCTCGGTGGCTCAGCCTGTAATCCCATGCTTTGGGAGGCCGAGGTGAGTGAATTGCCTGAGACCACGGGTTCGAGATCTGCCTGGGCAACTTGACGAGACCTCATCTCTACAATAAATCAAAAAAATTAGCCGGGCGTGGTAGCGTGCCTGTAGTTCCGACTACTTGGAAGGCTGAGGCGGAAGGATTGCCAGAGCCCAGCAGGTTGAGGCTGCGGTGACCGGGAGTGGCCACTGCACTCCAGTCTGGGTGACTGAGTGAGACTCCAACTCGAAGAAGAAGAAGAAGAAGAAGAAGAAGAGGAAGAGGAAGAGGAAGAGGAAGAGGAGGAGGAGGAGGAGGAGGAGGAGGAGGAGGAGGAAGAGGAAGAAGAAGAAGAAGAAGAAGAAGAAGAAGAAGAAGAAGAAGAAGAAGAAGAAGAAGTAGCAGAAGCAGAAGAAGAAGCAGAAGAAGAAGCAGAAGAAGAAGCAGAAGCAGAAGCAAAAGAAGAAAGGCTTATTTCCCTCATGGTCATCTGAGCTGCTCAGAGAAGGAGTTTGCTGAGTCCAGGATGTATGGGCTAACCTCCAAATTAATCTACACTATTTCATGGTTACAGAATGAATGTACTCTAATCCTACAAACCTTTAAAAATACATGTAGGAGATACTGGCCAATGATGAAGAGGAATCAACCCAAATTATTTCCCGTGGTTAGAGATTCCATAGACTAGGCAGTTATGACTTAGCGCTGGGGCAGTATTTTGTATTATTCTTCTGTAGCATACCACTTCCCCCATAACCTGTTCATTTCTTGAGGAGAGTTCCAATTGACTGGACAAGACACTGTAGGAGGCTCACGAGGGATGAACCATCAAATGTCTTGGCTGATTCTCTGTCAGTCTAGAGAACTCAGCAAGCCTAGTGGAAGCATTCTAACTTTGTAATAATTCCCTCCAAGACCTTAAAGGAAACTTCCAGCTCTGCCTATTTATGTTGTCATCAACATTGGAACCATGGTGATTGCGTTTGCATGTTGGGCCTGAAAACATCTCTCCAATTCCAAATGCCTGTCACCTTTTCTTTGTTTCTATGAGCTGATTTAATATTTCTACTCATTTGTTATTCTTTGTCCTATTACTCTGTAAACCAGAGAATCCAGACGAAAGACAGAGAAGTAGGGAGCTGAAGGACTTGGTCACTCATTCTAATTCTGGTCACAGATGCACTGCATGGTGGCAGCCTCCTCCTGGGGGTGTTCTTTAGGGAAACTTTCAGTTGCCTTCACACAATCTGATTTAAAATGATTCTCTGCAGGCCAGGTGTGGTGGCAAACACCTGTAATTCCAACACTTTGGGAGGCCGAGGTGAGAGGATTGCTTGAACCCAGAGGTTCGAGACCAACCTGGGCAAATTGGTGAGATCTCATCTCTACCAAAATAAATAAAAGAAACAAAGAAAGAAAGAAATTAGCTGGGTGTAGTGGCTCGCACCTGTAGTCCAAACTACTTGGAAGGTTGAGGGTGAGGTGGAAAGATTGCCTGAGCCCAGCAAGTCAAGGCTCCAGTGACCACAAGCATGTCACTGCACTCCAGGCTGGGCAACAAAGTAAGATTCTAACTAAAAAAACAAAACAAAACAGAAAAAAAAAAGATTCCCAGTCAGATTCAGTGACTCAGCCTGTAATCCCAGCACTTTGGGAGGCTGAGATGAGGGGATTGCCTGAGCCTGCGGTTTCAAGACCAGTCTGGATAACTTGGCGAGACTGTGTCTCTACAATAAATAAAAAAATTAGCCAGGTGTGGTAGTGTGCACCTGTAGTTCCAGCTACTTGGAAGACTTAGGCAGAAGGATTGCCTGAGCCCAGCAGGTTGATGCTGTGGTGACTGTGAGCGTGCCACCACACTCCAGCCTGGGTGACAGAGTGAGACACTTATTCAAAGAAAAAAAAAGATTCCCTCTAACACCTGAGCTCAATGGAAGGCATTCGCTACCATTGAAATAAGAAATTAAAAATTTCAAGTCATAAATGCTTATTAAAATCTTTGGGATCTAAGCCAATCAGGTGGTTCTTTGGGGACATCCCTGAATGCCTCCTTCACTTCTAGTGAGATGCTGTTTTTGGTGAGGGCTCTTGGCCAATCCTTACCTCCAGGTGGGTTGTTTTCTAACGGACGGGTTGCCATGTTGGAAACTTGCACTTTGAGGCTAAAATAACTTGTAAACATCATTTATCTTAATGGCTAAAGGACCCGTTGCAGCTGTATGAACTGTCAGAAAAGATCATCCTCTGCTTCCCTGTGTCCACAAAGTCAGCTCTGGAAACTAGAACCCTCTCAAACGCAGGCAGAAGGCCAGGCAGGCCATGGAGTGTAAGCTTTTTATCTTGGGCTCTGAACTTGTGCTCTGAGGTTCAGATTTAACTCAGATTCTCACATGTTGGGGAATCAATCATTTGAAAAGAGCATTTGTCAGCATCAGTGTAAGTCCTAGAAAAAGGAGATTCAGCACCTTCAACTACTTGGCAGCAAGTTCCCTCTGAGGTGAAGCGCTGGCACCTATTTCCTGGGGAGACGCGGTCTAAAAGAAGAATCGCTTTGATTTTTATCTCTAATGTGTTGTGTCAATTTCCCAGGGGGAATTCTTCACTTCTCTGCAGCCCTTGAATTTTCAAATACCCAGGACCAAGGGCTTGTGAACATATGCCAGTCTCTATGTATGTCGCGGATCTGAATTTCACTGTCAAAAAACTTTATAAAACGTGGGTGTGCAAAAATGTAACTAACTCCATTGCATTTCTCATACCTTGATTTGTGTCTGTTAAAGGCCCACAGCTTTCTCTAATAACAGAAAATTAGTGAAGTCTTTTGTGAGTTTTCTCTAATATTGTGATGTCTCTGTTAATTCAGATTTTACATTTAGTCTCAATCAAGGTTATTACCATCTTCCTAAGTTTTTCTCTCTTCCTCACCTCTAGGGTTAATTTATTTTTCTTGGGGACTCTAGAATGTTCCCCAGTGGAGTCCATGTGGCTTCTTGTACTTGCTCTGTGGTTTCCCTATGCAGTTTCCCTTTCCAAATGTGACTCATGCCAATATAAATCTCAGTTTCTTCTGGACTCTGTCTCTCCTGTCCCATTGCTTGTGGCTCTCTTGCCAAGGTGTCTGTCCTAGACCCAGCCAAGTTATGGTGCACCCTCCTCATGTAAATCACCAGACAATATTGGCTCTCTCAGCCTCCTTAGACTCTCTGTGACTTTCTCTTGGGTAGTGGGAAAGTTGGGCTCTTCCCTTGAGCCTTTCTGAGTCCCAAGGAGAATAAAGGCGGTATTAGTTCATTTGCAGCAGTAGCAAATAGTCCCCACACAATGGCCCTGTTATTTCTCTGTGCAATTACCAATTAAGGGCTGCAGTTTGGCTACATATGTCCTCATTCTGAGACCGGGCTGAAGATGCATGTCCTAATAGGTTTTGCCATGTACCAGGTGCTGAGCTGGACAGTACAGGGGACAGAGACATGACTAGGGTGCTGTTGCTGTCATCCAGCTATACTTACTGTCGTGATGAAATATCAGTCCACACATGAACCATACTTACTGTATAAGGTCCTCCAAAGAAACAGAACCACTGGGATATATGTATGTTTTTATGAATTTATTAGGGAGGATTGACTCACCTGATTACAAGGCAACATCCCACAGTGGATGGTCTGCAAGCTGGGAAGTAACAAAAGCTGGTGGCTCAGTCCATGGTCTCAGGGAGACCAACGCTGCCATTTCTGTCTGAGGCTGAAGGCCTAGGAGACCCCAGAAAGTGCTGACGCAAGTCTCAGAGTCCAAAGGACAAAGAATCTGGAATCAGATATCCAGGGGAAGGGGGAGAAGGGAGCAAGCTCCTTGTTCTCTTTCTCCGCCTGCTTTTTGTCACCACACTGGTAGTTGACTAGATTGGATGGTGTCACCCACACTGAGGGCAGGTCTCCTTCTCTGAGTTCACTGACTCACATGTCCCTCTCCCCTAGAAACACCCTCACAGTCACACCCAGCTATACTTCACCGGCCAGTGAGGCCTGCCTTAATCTAGACAAGTTGACTCCAATGTTCACCATCACATGTACCCGCTGTGGCACCACCAAGAACATGATGCATTATCTGTCATGCCTGCCAAGTGCTGCCCAAACATGGAGAGAAATGATAGACAGGGAGGAACTGGAAGATTAGTTGGGGTCTATGCATCAGAGTTGATGAAACTTGAGTCTACGTAACACACGATCTAGCTTTACCGGCAAGAGGCCCACCAGGAAGAATAAAACCCTGGAGAGCCCACAACAGCCTGAGCTCCATCCCGAGGTAAGGTGCACACCAGGCTGGGGAGCTTGGAGGGGGCTGCTTGGCACACAGCAAGAAGGATTATATCTCTATGTCTGGGCTTAGCGCAAAATAGTACCAGGATGGATTAGCAAAGTCTGCCGCGAATGTGGGAAGGAAAGATGCATATCCTGTAATCGCCATCCTTATGCCGTGCTAAGCCAATAATATCGTAATAGAATCAGGGTTGAGATGAGGCTGAGAGAAGTGGGTATAAATAGATTGGACTGTCAAGATGCAGCAGATGAGAGAGAAGGGGTTTGTCAGGAGGCTGAAGTCGTATGCTCTCTTGATCTTCAAAGCGTGGTCGGAGAGGCAGCAGTGGCAGGCTGGGACGCTGGTACAACTGCAAATGCCTGAGCTCACCCAGGCTCACCGAAGCAGAATCTTCATTTTAATAAAGTCCTCAGGTGACTCTTATGGTCATTCAAGTCCAGGAAGCACAGGACCGTCGTACATCAATGCTGCTCTGAAGAAGGCCTGGGCTAACAGCAGCACCACCTGGGAGCTTATTAGAAGTAAAAATTCCCAGGTCCCACTTCAGACCGACCAAAGCAGAACTGCTGAGCTTGGGGCCCAAGAATATGTTTTTAAATGAGATTCTGGGCAGTTCTCATGCATGCGGCAGCAGAGGCCTACCTGGGCTAGACTCCTGGGCTGCAGGTGGCGTCTGAGGAATGGGAAAGAAGATACTTGCAAGAGCCACTGACACTAACAAGACCTCTGAGCTGAGGCTGGGCAGCACCAGCATGTGGTGAGGGCAGTGGGCTCTGTTCCATGACCTCCTCAGCAATGTCAGATCCCCTGGGACCAGGATCAGAGGGTGGGTTTTCCTAAGAACAGGGAGCGCATGAGTGAGGATATTGTAGCACAGATTGGGCATGTAGCTGACCACAAGGCCCTAGTTAGAAGGGAGACTCGTGGGTTATAAGCACTGGGCCTGAAGAAAGAGCCCATCAGATGCAGACATGGGATGGAGGGGGAGGGGCATTATTTTTGAAGGACTGAGAGGGAGATTGCAGGTCCCAAGCCCCGGTCTCTTTGTTATAATCCTCCTCTTATAAAATGAGGATTAGCAAGTCAGTTCTGGCCAGACCCGTCCCCATCATTCGACTTAATTTTGCTGTTGAAATATTTAAACTGGCTTTTTAAATGTATGTCTGGGATTTGGAGACTCATTTTCAGAAACAGTGAAAAATGTTCTTGTGATGAAAGTGAACTCTCTCCGTTTTAGAAAAGTAATTGTGAAGATTAGAAGCTGTCACATCTTGTTGTGTATGGATCCTACTTCTAAAAATTAGCCAGGGAAGATATAAATGGATCTTTTCATTTCCAGGAAGGTCTGCCGGCATCATAGCATTCAGACATCCCTCCTGGAGACTTCTCAGAGAGTGGGAACAATGCTCGGTGCTCATTCTTGTGTGCGGTGCTCACATCCGAAGTCCCAGCCCCCCAAGTCTTACAGTCACAAGTTTAAACCGGAGCGGCTGGACATTAGTTGCACATCAGAATTCCTATTGCTAAAGCGTTACTTAAAATGAATATTTTAATGAAACTAAGGAAATAATATTGGTTGATTGGAATTTATATTGAATCAGCAATATTCTTAGCAATAATTCATGGTGGGACTTGTAGAAATCTACAATCTGCTAAAATTTTTGAATAATTACATGGAAGAATTAGAGATCATCCCCACTCCTTTTCACAGTTTTTTAATTAAACAGCTAAATTTTTGTGGAATCTTCAAAGGCTTGGGGATATTGACAAGCTCTATTTTAATGATTTAAATACAAGTTCTCTAACAGCACAAAAGATGGTTTATTTAATTCTTATGAAACTATAGCAGTGTGCTCTTATAAAGAAAAGAGAGCTTTAAAAGAACAAGAGCCAGAAACTATTTTATTACTGTTTGCCTTATTCCACAATGATCTAAACAATAATTCGAACTAGAAACATTGAAGAGTATACTTCGGTATAAGAGCAATAAAATACCCCAAACAATTGTGGGATATGAGCACAAAAGAAGCTTCTTAAGTTACAATAACTGTCATAAAATATATATATCTATAAAGAGGGAGACATTGAGTGAGATCAAGAGTGAAAATTATTGCAAGCATCCAGGGAGCAGAGAGCATGTCATGTGAATTTATTTCCACAGCAACTAGCACAATTTCTGGTCCTATAAGATATTTAATCAATGTTTGTTTAATGAATAGGTGAGTGTCTGACTGACTGGTTGAAGCAAGCAGAGGCATGCTCAATGCCTTTTCCAAACAGTGCCAAGGTCCTGCCTAAAATAGCATGTTGTGGAGGAGCAAAGAGCTTGGAAGAATTGCATCAGCACCTTGCTGGTCTGGTGGAAGTGTCGGGTCTCCTACATGCTGCCATCTGGTTCTGGGATAGAAGATCAAGTCTGGGAAGCTGCTCTGGTGCCGAGTGTGCCTTAAGCATATTTGTAAAAATGAAGTCTTGCTGTGATTATTGAATGAAGGGCTCGCTCACGTAAATACCTTTCTCCTCTATGTCCCATCTTCTGCCTCTTCCCTTTTGGCTACATGAACCAGTGATATGTCCTATCCTTGCTAGTTCTGGCTAAGTGTTAAGGTATCTGTTAGGAGAATGACCGTGGACTCCTTGGGTTTCCTGAAATGATTTCCCAGGAAAAGAAGTGCACATCGTGTGTGTTAGATTCTAGGCAGTGCTATACTCTCACAATTCAGAGGACGCTAAAGCAATATCTCAGGTACAGCTCCAAAGATGAATGGGGAAAGTGACAGTCCTGTCTGTGTGGTAACTTTCTGCCAGTCTTCTCTAAACTTAGCTGCACTTCATGGTAACGTGATGGGTGATAGTGAGGTCTTACTCCAGTCACGTAAATTGGAGATTCAAGTCTATAGATGTAGACTTCGCAGCTAACTCACTTCATGTCATCCTTAATATAAAGTAATAGGAAGCTGGAAGTCCCTGCCTAGGCCAGGGTGTCCCAGTTTCTTGGCCCAAAAGTTGTGATTTGGAACACAAGAGTTTTCCTTAATTGTCTGGCACCAGAATATCAACTAAATTCAATATCACTCAAATTCTGATGATAACGAAACAGAAGGTAAAGATGCCATTTCGAACTGCCTTAAATCACATGCACACACAGAACGATAGAATACCCTGTGACTGGCAACAGAATAAATCCCTAAAGATGTCCACGTCCTAGTTCCTACAACCTGTGAGTATGGCAAAGGGGGCTTTGCAGACGTGATTAAGTTTAGGACCTCGAGATGGAAGAATTTCCTGGATTATCCAGGAGGGCACAGTGTCATCACAAGGATCCTCACAAGCAGTAGAGGAGGGCAGGAGAGGTGGTCAGAGTGATTCAGTATAAGAAGGACCCAGCAACCTTTGCTGGCTTTGAAGACAGAGGAAGGACTACTGGGTCAAGGAAGGCGGGCAGCCTCCAGAAGCTGGCAAAGGCAGGAGGTGCACTCTCCAGAAGGAACACAGGCCCACCAACAGCTTTGTGTTGAGTGAGACCCAGTTCAGATTTCTACGAGGGAGGACCCAAAAAACCCTGGAATTTGTTTATTAAAAATTGTGTATTTACCCTTACATGCTTAAACTTCAGTCGCCTTCAAAGTGCTCTCCTTTTGACCCAATACACTATCAAGATGCTTTTTCCACTGCTCAAAACAGTTTTTGAACTCATCAATGCTGATGCCTTTTAGTGTTTATGCTGTTTTTTTCCCCACCTCTTTCACATTGACAAAAATGTTTCCCTTTGAGGACTGTTTTCATCAGGGAAATAAACAAATAAAGTCACTCAGGGAGAGATTGGGTGAATAGGGAGGATGGGGTGCGGGGTGATGCCATTTTTGGTAAAAAAAAAAAACTGTTGAACATTCCGTGTGGTATGAGCAGGTGAACCGTCATGTTGGAAGAACCAGTCACCTATTTGCCACAAACAAATTAACTGAAGTCAAACTCAGCCTTTCATAACAACGCTAGCTGGTACACTGATGCTGATCGGTTCCTAGAACACCTACCTAGCGGGAGAAGCCAGTACTACAAGGGGCCCGCCCCCTAAAAAGATAATTCCGGTTTCTTTTAGGTCCCTCCTTGCACAATGCAGAACTGTAAGGCAATGAATTAGTGTTACACATGCTGCTAAGTGTGTGGTCATTTGTCACAGCAGCGACAGGAAACAAATGCAAGAAGGGTTGCCACGCACAAGGCCTGTGGAAGACAGTGCTCCCGTGGGTTACAAGACAAAGATACAGGCTGCCTCCTGGACGTTTAGGATGTCCACCAAGGGCACACCAGTGACATTTGAGTACTTGGCTTTGCCAGTCTTCTTGAGGCAAACTGATTCTATTAACAAATAAGGGCATACACTGGGGTTGTTCTATGGACAATTTGCAATTTCATAGGAAAGATTTTAAGACTACAATGTCTTCAAACCTCAAAAGAATAAAGCTGTCACTGTGGAAGAGCAGGCCCACAGGCTAAAATTTCTGAAAACAAGTCTCTGGACCTCAAATTGCATTGAGCCAGAGTTCTGCTCACTACCGTCAGCATTTGGCTTCTTGGATTAGTGATGTCTTGTCTAAGGAAGAATTTTTATGCTCATCATATTTTTCAGCCCAAACATTAGAACACCTGTCGCACGATGGCAGGTATATTTCATGTCAGAGCTGCTCTGAACAATCTGTAACTCTTTTGCATACATTTGAGGCTGATGAGATTTTTTAAAAATGTACCCCCCTGAGCATGTCCTGCTTGCTTTCAAAGGCATTAGGGCACCACGGATTGAACTACTTGGCTTGAACTACTTGGCCAAGCATCTGAATGTCTCTGAGGCTCTGTGACCTCCTCTAGAAAAACAGATATTAACAGGCCCAGCACCTATGTGTGTGGGTAGATAAGCTGATGAAAGCAAACAGCTAAAACAGTGCTTTCCCACATGGATGTCAGCTTTATTGGTTTTCTTTATTCTTATTCTTATTATTTAGATTCAGGCAGTACATGTGCAAGTTTGTTACATGGTATCATTTGTTAGTGAAGCTTGTGCTTCTTTTGAGCCCATCATTCAAATGGTGGGCATAATGCCCAGAGGGTAGTTGCCTCCCCACCTCTGCCATTTGGTGGTCCTCAGTGTCTGTTTTCCCCACCCTTATGCTGGTATATACCCAGTGTTTAGCTTCCACTTGTAAGTGAGGACATGTGGTATTCATTTCTCTGTTTCCGCAATAATTCCCTTAGAATAAGGGGACCCAATGTCCTTTGCACCCAGTGCCCGGTGACTTTACGATATGGGGCTTCGGGCCACCTGCCTTCCATCTGGCCTACCCTGTTTTCCACAGCTGCTCCTGACAAGCTCACCAAGTTCAATTGTCTGTCAAGAGCCTCCTTTTCTGCTCATCATAAACTCAGGGGAATTTGCCTGCAGCTTTGTGAGGTTCTCACCTGGTGAGGGTGTGGAGGTTGAGAGAGGAGGCTGGGCCTCTCAAAAGCCCCCAGGACATACCTTTGGAGGCAGACAGAGCCACCTGGGGGCCCTGAACTCCTTCGCATCAGATTCCTCCCCTCGCTTTTGTGTCTAGTTTCTATTATTCCAAAGGAAACAAATCTGGGCTTTCACCCAAGGGCTATTCTGAAAATACAAGAGCTTGGTTGAGGGGGAAGATAAAGTGTCTCTCCATGCTGTGAAAATCCTTTCGAGCTACCTCTCCTGTGGTTTCTATGGTAGCCACTCCAGAGCCAATGAGCTCCTGATTGTGGCCCACAAAGCAAGGACCAGCTGCAGGTTAACCACAGAGCCTAACGTTTTTATGCAGAGATGTTGAGAGTGAACAATGGACTTTCTTTAAAGGCTCAAGAAACAATAAGTATCCTGCCAACTGTGCTTATGTACCCTCAGTTGAAGATGGTCATCAGTGTTTCAGGCATGTGATGTGTACAGCAAAATGTAAACTGGCCCTCAGCACCCTCCCAGGAGTGGGCTTGGTGCTTCCTCTGCTTGACCATGTGTGAGTGAAGTGAAAGCTGTTTTTGGGGACCCTGGGCCGGCATCCAAGGGTCCTGAATCCATTTCCGCCAATCCCTGAATTCAGTAGATTTATAGAAGAGGATCTCCTAGGTGAGGATCTGGGTCAGGATTTCAAAACCTTCACCAGGAACGATTTCACACCTGCTCTTCCAACTCGGGCAGGTGTGGAGACCAGGAGGCATCTCAGTCAGTGATGGGGACAGAGGACCAGGCATTCGGGTGTCCAGCAGAAGAGAACAATGGAGTCACTAGGAAGCAGCGTGGGCATGTCTGCCCTGGAGGAAGACAGTCTTTGTGTAGAATGGCTTTGCACTTGGGGCCATGATGAGTGCTTTGCTTGCAAGACACCTGGGTGAAACCCTGCCTGGGGATCTGAGCAGTGACTGTGCAGAGACTCAGTTTCTTACCTGGGACCTGTTGTGTCCTGATTAGAGACCCTGTCTTTATCCAGAGCCTGGGGACCTTGGGAGATTGCCCCCCCTGGACAAAACTGAGGCCAGGACAAGACACACCCGGAGAGCACCCTGTGTCTCCCTTCATCCCCACCCTTCAGTGTGAGTTTTGGCCCTGTTATCAGTGTTCCTGAAACCCCTGGCCCACAGAGCATTTCCGTTAACTTCCAACTCATCCACCCAGGCCTGGAAGCTACCTTGGGACTGCCACACTTCTCTGTCTCTGGTGGACACCAGGGAGCTGTTCTGGACACGACCTAGGGGAGGCGTCAGCAGGGACTGTGGAAGGAGGGAAGGGAGGGCAGAGTTTACCCAATAATTATTTCTAAGGTTTCCAAGGACATCTGTATGAACCTGAGTGAAAAGTAAGCAGCTTAACTTTGAGCTACACCTGTAACAGCAGTAGCTGCATTTGGTCAGCAAGGAAATGGGGTGTGGAGGACCAGTAGGGGCCTGAGAACAGGCAGCAAACAGGAGGGAACAGGGAGGAAAGTCTAATAGTCAAGGAAATACTTTCCTGTTTTGTTTTCTTTTCTCTGTAACCTACAACCTCAAAGCTTCCAGGAAATGTGGTGCCCTCATGAACACCCTGTGTGTGAGTGCATGCATGTGTGTGAGTTTGTTCATTGTGTGTGGGTGGGTGGGTGTGTGGGTGTGCATGTGTGTGTGTCCTGAGAGTAGGGTCTGGGTTTCACATCTTTCATGCTGAGTTTTTTGGGATGTTCCTTTAGGACTTTGGAAATATTTTATGTTTATTTTATTTTGAAGATGTGGGATACAATTCAGGGCTAGGTATACAAATATTCATTATGCAGGTACCCTTTACTGATGAGGTGTGCCCCCTGCCCCAGCAGTTTCCCACTACTGCCAGTCCCACCCTCCCCTCCCCTGGCAGTTTCCCACTATTGCCAATCCGTTTCTTATAGTATTATGATAATTGTTCAAGGTTTGCTTATGAGTGAGAACATGTGGTACCCAGTTCTTTGTTTCTGTGATAGATCACTCAGTATTATAGACTCTAAGTCCATCCAAGTTGCTGCAAAATTCATAATTTTGTCCTTCTTTATGGCTGCATAATATTCCATCATGTTTTTAACTCATTCATGGAGGACAGACCTAAGCCACAGTCCTATCTCATTGTTTCTCCTGCTGTAGAGGTTTGCAGACATCTGGGGCAGAGGGCTCAGCTGGGCCAATCCTAACTAGATTTAGGGGGTCGGAGAAGCCCAACTGTTATCTGGACACACACACAGAAACTCACACTGTCTGTTTCTTATTCTGGTTATTCCACAGGACCCAATAGATCACACATAGGTTTGCTCACTGCAAACGGGGGTCTTCATTCAGTGACAGGGTAATTATTGACTGTCCCTCAGCTCCTTCCACCTGCCCCCATCTGGTGTGGGATGGCACTTTCTACAATCCCTCCATTGCTCAAGTTGTGCTTGCTGGCAGGAGGGTGGATGTGCCCCTGTGGGAAGACTTCACCCTGCTAGCATCGCTCAGGAGAAGGCTATTCTGATGAAGGTCTGTACCCTCGTGGCCCGGAAAACAGGGTTAAAGTCGATCATGGTTAATGCAGTACTTGATCTCTTTGAAACTGGATGTGCCCACAGTTAAATATTTATGGGATTTCTGAGTCCTCACTTTCAGGGTCATACATGTCTGATTCCTTGGCAAACATGGCTGGTGGTGCTCTTGCAAACATGCAAGCTTCTGCATCATTTTGACCTCTATTCTGATCCCCTAGGATTCCAGGGGTGGGGGGATTTCGCCAGCCTGTCTGGGAAGGGCTCAGCCCCACTGACACCTGACACTTGGAGGAAGCTCAGGATATGTTAACTGAATCTGAATCAAAGCTCACTTGTCGACACCGAACTCAGTGCAGCCTGTTCCTTCGGATCAGGGTTCTGTCAGACGCATGTCAATCAGCCTGAGGTGGCAGCCTCAGGCAAGTAAGACAGGACAAACGCAGTGAGCTCCCACACAGAACAGGGTCCTCTCAGAGGCCCAGAGAAGAAACTGAATCATTTACCTCCAGTTTTGTCACCTTATGTTCTCTGCCACCAAAGGGGATAATTCCCCGGGAATGTGGCATGTTGTAAACTTCCTTGTTGATGTATTTGGAAGTTCAGAATTGCTGGCACGAAGTCACAGAATGGAGACAATCTTATATGGGGTTTCTCTTACCC
The DNA here is from genome assembly GCA_027257055.1 of Cephalopachus bancanus. NCBI lineage: Eukaryota > Metazoa > Chordata > Mammalia > Primates > Tarsiidae > Cephalopachus > Cephalopachus bancanus. The sequence goes on from JAPVLO010000007.1 coordinate 5,791,204, forward strand.
TGTTGCATGGGGTGATGGGTTGTCTGCATGTCCAGGTGAAGGGAGGCTTCTGACTCGCACGCCTGACTGTGTCACTGATGATGACGTGATCAAGCAGAGTGCTTTGACCACTGCAGGAGGAGGATGATGGGAGAGATTACAGGAGAAGTGCCTAGAAGAAATGCAGTGACTCAGTTCTTGTCACAACCTGTGCCATGGTATGAGCAGGGTGGCATTGTCACGGGGCTGACTGGGCCTCTAAGAAGCACCCTTTTTTTCTTTCTTTTTCACTTTATTTTATTATAAAGATGTGGGGACAAATCAGGGCTAGGTACGTAAGTAATGTATATGCAGGTGAAGTTTGTGCCTCCAACTGGTCCTCACTTCTTCTGGTTTAGGATCAGGTGCCTTTTGTGTTGTTATGTGCCCCCCCTTCTTCCTTTCCTTGGCAGTGTCCCCCGACTGCTGATTCCTCCTTTGTACTTTTGTGATTAATGTTCAAGTTCCACTTATGAGTGAGAATGTGTAGTATTTGGTTGTTTCTGTGATAGATCACTAAGAATGATGGTCTCCAATTCCATCCAATTTGGTAAGTCCATGATTTTGTCCTTCTTGATGACTGAGTAATATTCCATCACATATATGTGCCACATTTTCTTTATCTAGTCTACTTTTGATGGGTGGTAGGATTGGTTCCATGTTTTTGCAGTTGTGAATGGTGCAATAAACATGTGTGTACAAGTGACTTTTTGGTTGAGCGATTTGTGTTCCTCTGGGTATATTCTCTTTTATTTTATAGTTGTGACATACATGTGAGGACTTACTACACAAGTCAATTGTATCAGGTGAGGTTTGGGTTTCCAGCAAGCCCTCTGTCCCCTGATAGTGGAGCTGGTACTCTGTGTGTGGTTGTTTGCCCCTCATCTTCCCTCCTTCCCTCCCTCCCTCCTGTAGCAGGGTCCAGAATCTGTTGTCCCCACCTTTGTGCTCATGTCACCAGTGATCAGGGCCTGCTTGTGAGTGAGGACATGTGGTGCCCAGTTCTTTGTTACTGTGATAGATTACTCAGAATGATGATCTCTAGCTGTATCCATGCTGCTGCAAGTGATTTTAATTTGTTCTTCTTTATGGCTGTGTAGTATTTCATTGTGTATATGTATCACCTTTTCCTTATCCAGTCCACCTTTGATGGGCATCTGAGTTGGTTCCATGTTTTTGCTATGGTGAGTGAACACTGGTTTTGAAGACTTCCGGCGACTTCTCTCATGTACTGCTGGTGATTCGGGTGGTGACTGTTTTGCTGTATTCTTCACCACCTTCCTGGGCTTCTGGGACACTCTTTCTCCTTACTGTTCCTTCTCCTTGATGCCATGCCACAAGAAATGCCAGCAAACATGATGGACTGTCCTTCCCCTGGCCTTGAGGCTTGTGGTCCAGCCTGGTTTCCAGGCTGGTATCCAGTAGTCGGTGGTGACTGCTGTCTCCATGCTACCCTTGATTTGTCCTTCAAGGCCCACCTCACAGCACCTTGTGTGATCTGGTTCCACATTTTCCCGTGACATTGACACACATTCTTACTCAAGCATTGTGGCATCCCCCTTTAACCCTGCAAGTTCTTTCTCTTCTATTCTGTGAAATCCACAGGTTACATAATGCTTTCTAGCACTATGCCTGGCATGTTTTAATAACCAATTAATTAAATTAAATGAATGCATCTGTTCAGTTGCTTGACCCGCTTAGGTGTGTCTGTTGTCCCAGGAAAGGTTCTGACTCTGGGTTTGAGTCCCTTCTCATTTTCTTTCCAGGGTCCTCGTCTTGGGTCCCCACCATGCAGGGAGAGACAATGACTGCTCAATTCTTCCTGGACCCTCATTTTCTTCTGATAAAGGAAACTTATCTCTCCTCCATGGGCCCCTAGCAGGTGCTAGCTTTGGCTTGGATTCCAACAGCTCTAAAACGTGTGTGATTAAATCCCCTCCAGTCCAACACAGCTAGAAATGTGGGACTCGGCCAGGTGTGAAGCATATGTGTCAGGTCTACTGCAAAGGCAGCAGGTGCGCCCAGCACTTCAAAGACGGCTTTGTGGATTTAGGGAAATGGCTGGAAGCCTGTTATTTGTTCTCTCAGAATTCTCTCTTCTCATTTGCAGTGTGTATCGAGTAGGAGTTTTATTTTCATTTATGTGATTTTCTGATGATGTGTATATCTCACCAAGCTATAAGGTCCACTAGGGCGTGACTATCTGATTACCGGTGCACCTGCTGCCAGGAAATGCCAAGAATGGGTGATAAGCCAGTATTGATGGAAAGCACATTATGAGCATCTTCATCAGTAGAATTATCTTATTTACCATTAATGTCTGTGCTGGCATTCTCCTTTTCCACATCTGTTGTCTCCATCATGCAATAGTGAGAAGAAATATTGTCCCATGTATGAAGCTGCTTAAAGTTTATTTTAAAAATTATTTTCTCTAAAAAGAACCTGAGGTGGCTGCCTTTCAGGTTTTTATTGCATTTATAATCTTTGTTGCATTTATAATATTTCAGGTTAGACAAATATTTTATTTTCAATGAAAAAACTCATGAATCAGAATAATAATTTTAAAACTCTTTTCACCCTAATCCAGTTTCTTTAAAATATATTATTTTTAATTTTTCCTGAGTATAGATGAAATAGTATTTTTAAAATAGGGACAAAACACAAGATAGTTTAAAACAGGAAAACATAGATGATCTATATGTCTACAATTTGGAAGTAACCATAACTGAAGTTCTGATGCTGTTCCAGTAATGCATGTGTGTGTCTGTGGATTTCATATACTGATTTTTTACTTTACCATCCCACAATACTATGAAAATTTTCTCATATGGTTAAATCTTCTCTAATTACAGTTTTTAAAAGACACATAATATTTTATAATATATACTACAATTTATTGACTAATATTCAAGTTTTGGGACATTTAAGTTACTTTTAATTTTTGCAATTTTGATTAATGTTGAAATAATTATCTGTCTATAGAAAACCTGGTGAGAGTCTTTTAATATGTCCCTATGTGGGTCGCTTGGTAACAGAATGGAGATGTCTTTTTATTTTGTAGTTTCTTCCTTTTCCTCTGTACCTATGAAGTATTTTCCTAATATACAAATTAGTAAATACTCACCTATAACTTTTTTGGTGAGCCTTTTCACTGAAGTTAAATATATATACAGCAAAACATACAAACTTTATATTTACTTTTTGACAAATCTGTTAAAATGAATACAACCGTGCAGCCACCACTCAGAGCAGAAGATGAGACATCGTGATCACCACAGAAACCTATGTTGTGCCCTTGCTAATCAGTAGCCCCTCAAAATATCCCCTCTGCCTGCTTCCATCATCATAGGTTGTGCTGCTGTTTTTAACTTGACATAAATACATACACTCTTAGATCTGGTGTCTTTCATGCGAGTTTGCCTGTGAAATGTATCCAGGTGGTTGTGTATAGTAGATGATCTTTCTCATTACTCTGCAGTGGGATTTGGCCAACTATGGCCCTGGGTCCAAATCTAGCTCACCACTGTTTCTGCACAGCCTCATGGGTCAACAGTGGTTTTTATATGACTAAAAGGTTATATGCTTAGTACATTTGTAATATTTCTGGTTTTCCCCCTTTGGTTCCCAAAGCCTAATTTATTGACTGGTCATTCACAGAAACAATTTGTTGCCTATTGCTCTAGAGTATTCCACTATATGAATGGACTGCATTGCACCAAATGATGGTCATTTAGATGGTTCCCAGGATTCAACTATTGTACATAGTACTAATATGAACATCCTTATTTGTGGTTATTGTACAAACATTGGGAACCCAGGATGATATACCTATGTTCAGTTTTAGTAGACAATATCAATCAGTTCTCAAAGTGGTTGTATCAGTTTATCAAATTTTATACCTTATAGCACTGCTAACAGTGTAATGTGGATTGTTATGACATTAATGAAATATTTATCTTGTTCCTGACTTTGGTATTTTACCACCAAATATAATACAATTTTTATGTAGTATTCAGATACTACAAAAATACAAATTCTTTTTTAGATTAGGGAATTCACATTGATTTCAAAAGTTTCCAGAATTTTTTTTTATTACAAATAGGTGACTAATTATTTGAATGTTTTTTCATTATCTATCAAAATAACAACATAGTACCCCCCCCCGTATTCTACTAGAACAGGAAATTGATTGGTTATTGTACAAACATTGGGAACCCAGGATGATATACCTATGTTCAGTTTTAGTAGAAAATGTCAATCAGTTCTCAAAGTGGTTGTATCAGTTTATCAAATTTCATACCTTATAGCACTGCTGACAGTGTGATGTGGATTGTTATGACATTAATGAAATATTTATCTTGTTCTGACTTTGATATTTTACCATCAAATATAATTTTATGTAGTATTCAGATACTACAAAAAATACAAATTTTATCTAGCATTCTTTTTTAGATTAAGGAACTCACACTGATTTCAAGTTTCCAGAATTTTTTTAGTACAAATAGATGATTAATTATTTGAATGTTTTTTCATTATCTATCAAAATAATAGCATAGTACCTCCCTGTATTCTACTAGAGCAGGAAATTGATTTTTGAATATTAAACCAATCTATTTATTTCTTAAATAAAACCTGGATTCTATGACCAATGATTTGTTCAGAATGTTGACTTTATGTTCATGAAAATTAACTCATCTGTAATTTTCCTTTGTTGTAATACCCTTGTCAGGTTTTGTATTAAGTTTATATCAGTTTATAGTTAATTATTGAGTTTATGTATTATTGGTGTTATTTCCCCCTTAAAAATTTGAAAGAATTAACTGGTGAAGCCATTTGGTTGTGGAGTTTTTACAGGAGGATTTTAAATTATGGATTATACTTATTAAATATATAAAGGACTATTCATATTTTCTATTTCTTCTTGCATCATATTTGGTCATTTGTATCTTCTAAATAACTTTTTATATACATTTTCAAATTTATTCTTAGGAAGTTGCTCAAATAATCCTATCTTTATTAATGTCTATAGATTCTCTAATGGTGTCCCAGTTTTCAATTCTAATTATCTTATTTTTTCTTGAGCTATATTGCCAGTAATATATCAGTTATATTGATCTTATTAAATAACCAGTTTTTAACTCTATTTATTTTCTCTAATGTTCACTTTCTATTTCATTGATAATAGTTCTTAAATTCACTTGTTCTTTTTTCAACATTATTTTGAATTTTTTTCTAGCCTCTTCAGATATAAACATAAATACTTAATTTCCGGCCTTTTTTTCTTTCTAATGCATATATCCAAGGCTGTACATTTTCTGTGCAAACCTTTAGCTGCATTTCAGATCTGGGATCTTATATTTTCATTGTTACTCATGCCAAAAATTTTTATAATTTCCATTGTGATAGTTTCTTTAATGCGTGACTTATTTTACAAATTCATTGCTATTTTAAAAACATATTTGGGCATTTTCTAGTTAAGTTATCTTTTTAAAGTTATTTTTAGCTTAATTTCTATCAACCACTGGATGCCCTACACATTTTCTTTCTTTTTTTAAGGTGTCACTCTGTTGTCCAGCACTCACTATTGCAGCAGTGGCACAATCATAGCTCCTGGACTCAGGTGATTCTTCCACCTCAGCCTCCCAAGTAGCTGGAACTACAGACATGCACCACCATGCCAGATTAATTTTTTTGGTAGAGACGAGGTTTTGTTATGCTTCCTAGTCTGGTCTTGAACTCCTGGGCTCAAGCAATCCTCACACCTTGGCCTCCAAAAGTGCTGAGATTACAGATATGAGCCATTGTGCCCTGCTGACTGCCCTACAGCATTTCTGACTACCCTCTTTTTTTGGTGGCATCTATTTTAGCCTGTGGGGGTAGAATCTACAGGAAGCTGACACTATTAGACAGTCTCCCCTTCTTTCCTTCCTTCTTTCCTTACTTTTTCTTCCTCCCTCCCTCCTTCCCTCTCTCCCTTCCTCCTTCCCTCCCTTCTTTAATTATATACAGCATTTATACAGTGTGGAGCCCGGGAACCTGCATTGTTAAGTCAACTTTCCAAGTGATTCTCACCCAGAAGGTCTCTATGAGAGAGTTAGTTTTCTCCATTAAGGCCCAAACAGACATTCACTTCTTGTAGTCTCTTTAGTACTGATGGTTGCCTAATGGTTTTCTGTCTTTACTTTTAACTCCTGGGGTGTCTTTGGTGAAAATGAAGATGTGCTGAATTCTTCCCTATACCCAGCCTTTTGTTTCAGACCAGCCTTGTCTCTACAGACATGCAGATTTTTTTTTTTTTGAGTTAGATTCTTACTCTGTCTCCCAGACTGGAGTGCAGTGCTCACAGCCACCCCAGTGTCAACCTGCTGGGCTCCAGCAATCTTTCCGCCTCAGCCTTCCAAGTACAGGCACATGCTACCATGCCTGGATAATTTTTTGATTTATTGTAGAGGTGAGATCTCATCATGTTGCCCAGGCTGGTCTCGAACCCTCGGGCTCAGGCAATCCTCTCACCTTAGCCTCCCTGCGTGCTGGGATTACTGGCTTGAGCCACCGCTCCTGGCACTGTTATTTTAAAACATAAGAAGTTTTATATCCACATATTCTATGTTTTGCTCTATTCTCCTCCTGCCAGCATCCACTTGTAATGATTGTACTTTTATGATACATGATCTGATCACATCTATTATTCAGGGACCTAAGTGCTGAATTCTGCTAAGTGTGTTTCATACACTGTGTTTCCAATTTCCTCATGAAGTTGATATTATTTAAAACAACAAAGTAGAAAAGTGAAACCAGAAAGATCACATAACTCATGATGGTCTGCTTGCTGTCAAGGCGTAGAAATGGGATCCAGGCGTGACTGTGATGAGCTTCAGGTCCCAGGTGGTCCCTGTTGTATCTGCTCCCTCTCCATCATTGTCGCTATCTGGGATTGGAGGGATGCCTGAGGTCTGAAAAGTGCTTTATTCGTGCCGTTTAAGCTCTTCTAAGTAGGTAAATGTTGCCATTTACAACCAAGTCCCAGTGGCACATTTGAATTAGTGAGTGAAGCTTATGCAGAGTAAGGGATCCATCTTTAGGTAGAATGAACTTGTGTATAAGATGCTGCTTCAGTTCTCAAACTCTGGCTTGATCACAGCACAGTGTATACATGTAACAAAATATCACATGTACCCCATAAATATGAACAAATATTATGTATCACTTTTTTAAAAAGTGCATAGAAATCAACCCATGAGCTTCTTAATGGACATTTCTGAGACCACCCCCCCTTCTAGAGATCTGATTTAAGAAGTCAGTGTGGGGCCCGGGAACCTGCATTGTTAAGCCAGCTTCCCAAGTGATTCTCATCCAGAAGGTCTTTAGGACTGTACACTCAGCACGTGTTTCTTGCTAGGAGCTAGGATCTGGAATCCAGAGAGACTCTAAAACTCTCTGGTTGGAATGCAGGTTAGAAAGATACACTCTTTTGCTGGGGCTACTATGTCAAAACTCACAGACTGGGGGGCTTGAACAGAAGTAAATTTTCTCACTGTTCTGGAGAGCAGAAGTCCATGGTCAGATGCTGGGTGGTGGGTTTTACCCGAGGCTTCCCTTTCTGGTTTGTAGATGGTGCCTTCTCATTATATCCTCACATGGTCCTGCCGCTGTGTGAGTGTCCCTGGTGCCCCTAAATTCTTTTTATAAGGACACCAGTTGTAGTGGATTAGGGCCCATGGTAATGGTCTCAGTCTAACTCAGTCACCCCTTTCAAGGCCCTGTCTCCAAATCCAGGCACGTTCTGAGGCATGCAAGTTTAGGTCTTCAACATACGAATCTGGAGAGACACGGGTCAGCTCACAGAAAAGCTTGCCTCAAAGGCAGAGGCAGAAAATGACAAGACAGCAACTTGCCTTCCAATCTCTTATTGCCCAAAGCTACGCTTGTTGCTATGGCAGAACGAGAGTGTCATGGGGCCTTCGGAACTGACTGCCTTGGTGGAGAACTGCTTCCGGTGACCCAGAATCGTGGAGTATGCCAGGTGTTCCATGGTTGGCGTGCTGTGAGCCTGGGGAAGGGCACTGTGGGCACTGGGCTCTCCGGGTTCCACCATGCTCATGCTAACAGTAAACAGAGCTGCAGTGGAGGCTGTTCTTCACTTCACTGATTTCCCAGGGACTGCTGCCCTCCATTCTCTGCTGCCATGGAGTACCTCATACCCCGAATACCTGCAACCTATAGCCCACACACCAGTTTCCCAGGCAATTCTGATTCCTCCAACAACATCTACTGCTTAATGAGTTTCAGTTGTGCTTGATCCCATGTCAATTTATGCAATTGTACATCTTGTTGTCCTGATGTAATTTGACTAAATTCTGTATAAACCAAAGAAATGGGAGTGAAAAGCAGGGTTCCTATTGTGAAAACTGAGTTACATGTTTTGAAAAGTCAGTTGCCAAAAAGAAACTGCTGTCCGATCAGGCATGGAAGCAGAAACTGTCAAAGATTGAGGGACATGTCACAAAAAAGAGACTGTGCCTACTAGTTGATTTGTGTATAACTTGAAGTTATCTCTCTGATACGAAGAAACTGGAAACTAATGCATGATCAATGTCTTACGACAGTGGTGTGAGATTTATGAAAGAAACACACGTAAGAACTGTCATGGTGGGGGTGTAATTTCAAAACGTTGCCTTATAAATGCGCGTTTACATGTTTCAGATTTTTAGATTGTATGTGTAACTTTTTTTTTTTTTTGAGTTGGAGTCTCACTCTGTCACCCAGACTAGAGTGCAGTGGCCGCTTCCAACCACCGCAGCCTCGACCTGCTGGGCTCCGGCGATCCTTCCACCTCAGCCTTCCAAGTAGCCGGAATTACAGGCATGCGCTACCACGCCCGGCTGATTTTTTGATTTATTGTAGAGATGAGGTCTCGCTGCCCAGGCGGGTCTCGAACCCGTGGGCTCAGGCAATCCACTCACCTCAGCCTCCCAAAGGCGTGGGATTACAGGCTGAGCCACCGAGCCCGGTTGTACGTTTAACTTTTAATGCTTTCTTTTTTAAACTGACTTTTTCAATTAACCTCCCGGCAATTGTTTCTTATAGAGTTGAATAGGACGACTGGTGCTGGATAAAACCTCCTTCTCTGAGCTTTAGGGAGAATTAAGTAAGATAATGTAGCCAGGCATCGTAGATCACGCCTCTAATCTCAGCACTTTGGGAGGCCAAGGTGAGAGGACTGCTTGAGTCCAGGAGTTCAAGACCAGCCTGGGCAACATAGTGAGACCTCATCTCTACAAAAAATTTTTTTAAAAAATTAACCGAGTGTGGTAGCACACATAACGGTAGTCCCAGCTACTTAGAAGCTGAGGCAGAGAAATCACCTGAGTCCAGGAGGCCAAGGCTCTGGTGAATCATGGTTGTGCCATGGTTGTGTACTCCAGCCTGGGTGGCAGAGTGAGACTCCAACTCTAACAACATAAAAAATAAGACAATGCAGGAGAAGCACTTAGACCAGCCCTGGCAGATGGTGAGAACCTAGGAAACAGTGCCAACAAAATGTCACCGTCATCCACAGACTCCTGTATGGTCATGGTGGACTCCTTCACGCCCTTTCTGGAAGGGCTGGGCTTCCTGTGATGGGAGCTTGGGCTCAAGGGTTGCTGCCTCCTTGATAAGTGAAGCAGCCTCCGTGTCTCATCTCAGACCCATCATCCGTGATTGATTTCTTCCTAAGAGTGGTATAAACGGGATCCACACCCATTCTAGTCATAATAAAAAGTGTACACCCAATAAACCCAAGAGCTTAATACCAGAAAAAGTAAATCATAAGTAGGAAAAATGGAGAAAGGGCCCATACCCAGCTGAATGAAGTTATACGTTGTGCCACGTGTGCTGTGAGCTTTCAGAGAAGTGGGAATATTTTTTTTTCCCATAAGATTTTGTTTTTATGTACTTTCTTCTTAGAAGCAATGAAACCAGGAGTTAATGTGGGGGCACTGATGCTATGAGCAGTCTGAGTCTCTAGCTAGGTCAAATTGCAGCCCCTCCCATACCACCAGGGAGGATGAATGGGGTGTTGTCCTGACCCATAGATGGCTCTGGGAAGCACCTTGGCTCTGTGTCATGTAAACACCCACCTCATGGCACTTGTTCCTTCCCTAAAGGTCATCTTGATGACAGTTGCCTGGGCTCTGGAATTCTCTGTCTGAAATAAGGTCAAGTCGGTCTTTCTTCTTGTTGTTTCCATCGAACTGAGGTGAGATTTCAGGTTTGGGTTTTACAGAAGAATAAAGAGCACATCATTCTTCAAGTCTAGGTCTGTCATTTGCAGATGGTGGGGACTTTTCATTTGTGGAAATTCTTCTCTTTCTTGTGCCCCCAGCCTCTTCTTCCAAGTGACTACCCAGTCTGCAGCTTTGACTTAGCAAATGAAAATGTGTGTCCCAGAATCCTCCTGATATGTGCTGATATTTTTTAAAACATTGTAATGCTCTTTGCAATATTTCACTTTCAAGCTTTTCCAGAATTAATTTGAAAAAAAAAAACAACAACCAATCTCTCATAACAATATTGCAGAAAACCCAAAGTGTTTCATTTCATGGTTAATTTATTTTGTAATTATAGATCTGTTGGTAAACAGTACAATATTTTTTTCATTTCACTTATTTCTGCCGTCGATGCTCTAAATGTTTCACTATGGTGTGATAGCTGTTTGTGAGAGAAGTTCCCCAACCACATTAATTATAATAAAATTATCTGCACTTCACATATACTCATACATAATGTTTATGCATAATCTGAACTTCTAGGAAGGCTTTTTTATTAAGAGGGAAAAAATCCATATAATCTATTTGTTATTTTTAATTAAAAATGCAAGTTAGAAAGCAATATTAAATCCCTATTCCCAATTTTTAAAAATTACATTAGCACAAATATTTTTATTTTCAATCTTGGAATTTATGTGCATGCATATTTAAACAGACAAACAGCTCTCAAAATTTTATCATGGAAGCTTATTTTTTATAATACTATTATAATCACAGGCTTGACTCAGAGACAATTAAACACAGAAAAGAGCACATACACATACACACAAGAAAAAAAGTACCCCAAACTTTTTTCATTCATTTTTAGTTGTTCCTGGTACTTTCCTTGCTTTAAACTAAGTACTTTTATTTACTTATGCATTATATATGTGTGTGCATTATATATGTGTGCATTATATATATATATATATATATTTTTTTTTTTTTTTTTTTTTTTTTTTTTAAGTTGGAATCTCAGTCTGTCACCTAGGCTGGACTACAGTGGCATGACCAGGGCTCACTGCAGGCTTGACCTCCTGGACTCAGGCAATCCTTCTGCCTCAGCCTCCCAAGTAACTGGGGCTAAAGGATTTCAGAGTATAGCTGTTTGTGTGCGCACTTTCTTACAACACGGATGTACAACACTGTGGCATACTTGGTTTCACTGGTGATATGCAATAAATGGTTCCTCTGCCCATCAGTGTTGCTCTGTTGCTCTCCCAGGCTGCCCAGGTGCCCATTTGATTGGTGGAGGATAATTCGTTGAATGGACCTCTACTATTGGACACTGGATGCTTTAAATTCTGACTTTATTGCAAATTGTGAGTGTGTGCTTTCCTCACACTGCCACTGTTATGGGTGTGTCATCTTGCATTTTAACTTTATAGTTTTTATAATCATCTGTATTAATGGGTAGATAGCATTCTTTTATTTTGATGTATATAATTTCTGAAGGTATTTCCCTAACAATTTCAGTTATTTACAATTTTATACTTTTAAAAATAATGCAGTTGACACTTTTGTGTAAATATCTCTTTTGTGCTTCTGTTGAATTATTTATTTGACATAATTGTCAGAGTGAAATTTCTGGGTGAAAAATCCTGATTAATCCTGAGAGTCTTTGGTTTGAAGCATCCATTTCTTTCCTAAGTGCTTATTCTATGCTTGAAATGGAGGAATAAATGACATCCAGTGCAACCTTGATAGAGTGGAGTGGTATCACTTTATTTTTAAAATATAAGCTATTTTAAAAACTAATGGCTTTAAATTTAGTTGTTTAGAATTAAAACAACTTCAATACAGAGAAGGAGCTAGAAAGCTTTTAGTGTGACAGTGAGTTGTCTGAACTTATGTGGACTCAGCTCTCTCCAGTGTAAAATGAAGGCTTGATTGAGATGATCTCTGAGTTTCTTCACAGCCAGAAGATTCTTTCTACAAATGTTATTTTAAAAAATAGTTTTAGCTTGAGGGAAGCATTTACTTTGCTTAAGGTTAGTAGGAAAGAGTGGGTGTTGTCTGTATTCGAATGGCACTCCAGGCAAGGGCTCAAAAAATCCTGTTTCTCTTATGGCGGAAGTCCCTTGGCAGAACAGTGGACCTTGGGAGCTGCAGGAGCGGCAGAAGCAAAACCCACGTGCTGCCTTTGTCCAGCAAGGTGCACTCCAGGTCAGGGCTGTCCGAAGAGCAAAGCTTGGGGCTGGAAGCCTGGGAATGGTGAGGTCAAGAGAAAAGCAAAACTGCAGTGGTTCAGGCCGTGCTAACACCAGGAAAACGATAACAAACAAAGTCATCTTGCAAAGTGGTCAAAGTGCAAGGTTTTGTTTGCTCTGCAGCACAGCAAACATCCTGACTTTTCATCCCAATAGACACTAAAACAAGGTTGAACTCCAGCTCCTGTCTTGTGAACTGCTATCTCCCTAAGTCTGGGATACCGATTGTTAGTGGGACTTTTTTTGTTGTTGTTGTCTGTGGGGTTTTGGTGGGGAGGGGAGAGGAGTGGCATGTAATAAAACAGTATTTTGATGAAGAGTTGTGTATCAATTACAGTGTGTATTAGAAAAAACAGTTTTATTGGCTAATCTATGATTTTTTGCATGCCATTCATCGGGAAAAGTCAATATTTTCAAAAAATAGTCAATGTAAGGATGACTTTAAGAACAGTTTCCAGTAAATAAGAGTTCACCTGGCATGATGGCATGGGAGAAATATGAGGGGGGTGTGCACCATGAGGGAGGCCATCTTGCAGAGATCAGATTGCATTCTGAAAGGCAGGACTGTCACGTTGCAGTGTCCCCTGTCCTTTGTGCTATTGGAAGTCAGCATTTGGAAATGAATTCTAAGCCATGGATTCGGTCTTTAAAACAGACTTCACTGTGAAGGGCCAGGTTACAACCCTCTGAGTGATCTTTGAACTCTTCATTCTTTACTCTGAACCCATCAGTGACCAAGCCTCCACTTGTACATTACTTGTACAAGTCCTGGAAGTCTTTCTTCCACTCCTTCTAGCTGCTCCCACCTTTGGTGAGTCTGCTCTGCATGACTAAATCACTGCAGTGACTTCCTCATGGTCTTCCTGTCTCCCCTTCCTTCCTCCTCCCCTGGTCCCTGAGCCCACGAGCTCTCTGCAGCTTCTCATTACCTGATAATTCAGTTCAACATGTTTGTTGAGGGAGAGTTAACGAAGTGAAACAACTGGTGGGTTGTGGACTCAATTCTGCTCCTATTTCTGTCCAATCTTGGATATGTCCCTTTCCCACCTGTGATATGGAAACCTCCATCCCTGCTCTCACCCTCCCATGGGATTGGGTTGAAATTGTGGTGAAGTTGATCATCCCTGATGCAGAACATAAATTTCTGAAAGTTGGGACCATTATGGAGGTGAAGGGGGCTGTATTTCTCTCAAGCCCTCACATGACGGGCACTGGGACCTCACAAATCATAAGAAAAGTCTCTAGCTCCTGGGCTTTTGGGGTTGTCCAAACCCTCTTTGACCTTCTCCAAGCTGTTTTCCAACCTCACTCTCTTAGGTTGACCTTGGTTTCCACTTTGTCTTTGCCAATCTTTTTCTCCTGTCACAAATACCCTCTGATTCATCTCTATATGTTTTTGATGAATTCTTCCCATTTCCTCTTCTCATGTTGTTTAGATTCTCTGGCCCTTTCCTTTCTTCCCCCCTTAACTCCCATATTGATATTGCCTGCGTTCTCCCTTTGTAATTTCATAACCCCCTTATGCCATTTTGATGTTTTTGCTATGTTTACTTATCTTTCCCTTTAAGAATTATTTGTATATTTCTAGAATTTAGAGAACATATCATACATATCTGTAATTTTCTTGTGCCTATTTCAGATCCTGGCACCTGGCAACAAATCAAGTAGCATTTGTATGAAGGAATAGCATAATCCTAACAATGACTAAAATGATGCCAGTGCTGATATTAGGCAGTATTATTTGCAGTTTCCTGGGAAACATCTAATCTTCCCAATAACTGTAGGAGGTGGTTTTCATTTACATCTTCATTCTAGATCCAGGAAGGTCTTCATTCTAGAGACAAATGTGTAAGGTCACATATGCGTCAAGTCAGTGCTGGGATTAGAATAAGGATTCTGGAGAGTCTGACTCCAAAGAGTCAGACATCACCTCAGCAAGGGATGATCTTCCAGAAAACCATGGACTTAAATAAAGGCTGCTGAAACTTCTTTCCTTTACTTTTATTTTTTTGTCCTTGGGCAACATTTCTGATCTTATTTGTTATCAGTATAAGCAAGATTCTGTAAACGTGTTCAACCCTGCAAGAATCATAGCAGTGAGCACATCACATTTTCCAGCTATTTGTCCTGTTGTGGTTTGCATGCTTCTTTCTTTCTTCTGTCTGAGTTCAGGGTTGCCAAATCCCATGTGGACCCCCTACCCAGGTGCCCCTCTTCTGGACTGGTGCAAAGTCAGAAGGAACAGTGCCATCTACTGGGACTCTGGTTGAATACCAGCCCAGGTTTGCCCTATCACTTGGGAATAGGTGTGGCTTCATCCTTTGAAGCTCACGTAGGGGACAAGTAATACCACCAGGTGACAACCGAAGAATGTGCCACAGGGTGGTGGACAAGATCAGGGCCACCTTCCAAAGGGGCCCATAAGGAACCCACCTGCCTCAAAGATACAGTTCTCCAATTTGGGTCAAAGAATGGAGAGAAATGCAGTCTTTTAAAGGAACAGACTTTCTTTTTATTTTTTTTAAGTGAAACCCTAAGCACTCCTTCCCCAACTGATGAAACTCTTTGCAAAGAAAGACTAGGAGGTGTGAGATCCTTCAAAATCGCTCATTTAAGTGAAGATAGGGATTTACCTCTTTTCTTAAAATGAAGTATATTCCCTATGGGCCATTAGTTTGTTACTGTTTTATTAGTAGTTGTACACTTAAAGTAAAAAAAAAAAATAGGATGGAAATGACACAAAGTACCGTGTATTCAGTCCCTCTATCTAAATATCAAACAGCCTTTTACCAGCATCCGTCTTCTCTTACATTGTTCAAGTGAAACAGGAAAAAAAAAAACACCATGTTGTAATTGCTAGATTGGTAGTTTCTGAATAGGTCATTTGGCTTCTAAGTCTTGATGACTTATCAATATTATGAAAAAATAAATATTGGACATTCTGAGCACCCATGACACTGGGTCATCCTGTTGTTTTGAGGAGAAGGGAGAGGAGAAATAACGTCTCGTTTACCCACTTTGGTATCTGGACAAAGCTAACTAAGCCCAGAGAAAGTATTATCTACAGCACAATAAGTCAAGGTGGTTGTTTCTAAATCAAAATGTACCGATATCTGACAACAGGTGCTCCCATCCATAGGTAACACTGAACGGGGACGGAGCTGCCAGCCTCTTTCTTCTGCGCCATGTGTGTCCTGTGGAGAGAAGCCAGGACTGCCTCAGTCACCAGGGGAAGACCAGTTGAGTCTGTTTCCACAAATAACACACCAAACCATGCTTTTTGTTGCAGGCCATTTGGGGGTTGTGTTGTTTTGTTTTAATCTGCATGTTTTCAAGACTTGGAATATCTTTTGTTTTTTTCATTAAATCATGAATACCCATACTCTAAACCACATGCAGAACCTTCTGAAATGTGTGCCGACCCACCTGCGAGTCTAGCCCACACCAGAGGTCTCTGTGGTCACTTGGTCAACCCTCCTTTCCTCTGTGCTGGACCACAGGAGTTGTGGACCTTGGAGTGGAATGGTTTGATGTAGATTTCCAGCATTTGGAAAAAGCTTATTCCCTCCTGACTTTTCGTGTCAATGTTAGGGAGTGATAAATTCCTGTCCTGATGCTGCCTTCTCAATGACATCCTTGCATTTTACCAAGTATGTCTTTAAATTGCTTGATTTGGGCAATGACAATGACCACTACCAGTTATTGGACACCCACTGTATGCCAGGCATTGTGCTCAACATTTTATTTCTAAACCTCTCAGAAACCCTACAAAGTAGGTGTTTTAGTTAAAGCAATTGGCTGCTAAATTGTGTTCTGCGTGAGTTGAGCGCTACTTTCTGCTGGTTGGAGCACTGAGACAGCATTACACAGTAACTAAGAGCCTGGGCTGGCAAAAGATTCTAGTTGAAGTCTGAAAGTGCTTATGCAATACAGTCACTTTTGAGGGTATCATACTGGTGCTGGAATAGGCAGAGATCAGGGAGAAGTGAGCATGTCTGTTGCATTTGGCCGAGGCTGCTCTGAGCAGGTATGAGGTGTCATGTGTTGCACTAGGATAGACATCGCAGCATGGAACAAGACAGGCCCTGCCCCTGACCTTATGGAGTTTCCAACTCAAAAAGGAGAATAAATATTGATCAGGAGGACAGGCAGGCCTAAGGGCCATAATAGGAATTCAAAATTTTTGAGGAAGCTGTTAAGGGGATTTAGAGGGCAGGATCTTTATCAGGTTTGATATTTACAAAAGATGATTTTGGTTAGAAGATGATGATTGGGTTGAAGGAGCCCAAAATGTTGCGACGACCTCAGTAAGGCTTCTGTGTGGGAGTTTAAGTTGGTTCAGTGGGAGACAACGGAGGGAGGATGAGCAAAGATGGGGTCCTAACAGGCAGGGGCCACAGGAGTGAGAAAAGAAGGCTGTTTAAAGAGCCATTCTCAGGAGGGAAGCGATCTGAGGTTCTCAGTAGTTGGCAGGTCATGGGTGGAGAGAAAGCCAGTACAGTTGATGAGAGAAAGCGATTTGCTATATTTGCTGTAAATTCTGAGAGTCATCTCACCACGCTGGTGTTTTTCTTCCTTGCAAACACTGGTAGGGGACAAGCTGACGTGGAAGTTGATGTTGCAATATTGACCCAGGACTTACAAAAGATACCTATGCGCCCAGAAGCAGATCATGAAACAAGCCTGACTCTTCTCTGTGTCCTAGAGCTGCATTTGCCCAGGAAGTAAGATATGCTACCCATCAGGACCACATCTTGGTGTGTAGATCATTGATGGGTGCTCAGATGGTCCCCCAAGGCGTTGTGACAGGTTGCCTGCGGAGAGGAGCTGGCAGCAGAGAGAGGAGTGGAGATTACAATGCCTATGGCAGGATTTCAATCCTGTTACTTACAAATTCACCTTTACATGAATGGAAAATCCACAGTGTCAGAGGAAGAGCTTCAAAGTTCCCTGGAGAGGAAAATCACAAAATCCATCCACATCCACATATTACATTTTGGAGATCTGGAGAGTCTATCAACCAAGGACGCGTTTTCTTTGAAGTAAAGGAAAAACCCACTGATTTGGGGTTTCCAAAGGAACATCATAAAATGAAATCCAAGTCAGCAGTGTCTTTGCCATATGAGAGGTGCTGGATTTTTCTCTAGTCGGGACTCCCCCACCATGCCACTTCAGCTGAGGAGGGTCTAAACTCTCCACATTTTATTGCAAAGCTAACTAGCTGGTATAAGCAGCCAGTCTCCATACAACTCTGAATTTAAAAGCATAAAGTATTACTAATAAACAGTTATTATAATGCATTTATCCTAGAAGATTTAAAAGTAGATTCCTCAGCATCAATACCCCCAGAAATGCACAATACAATCAGTTCAGAATTCTTTAAAGATTATACATTTGAAGATACATTTTTCCCTTTCTGAACTTTGATAAATGAGGTTTCAGACTGGGTAGGTAAATAAAACTGGGTGCTGGATAGGAGCTTGCAATATATAATTCATTATTGGTGCCTCCAAATACTAATGCCCAGAGAAAACAAATTATCGGCCCCTTCTGCCAGAACCATGAGAAGATGATCAATATTTCATTATATGGTCCTCTTCTGACATCTGAATAGCTCATCTGTCCTATTTATGCCAGTTAAAATGAATTCAACCTATCAGGGCCAAATGCATTTTTAATGTTTCTCGTTACCTTGCAAGGAAGTGGCAGCAAAAGTCCATCTCCCTCCTGGCCTTACACTTTATTCCATCACACGCTGTCTATAAACTGTTTATGTGGTAGTGACCTTTTCCTATTGCAAACAAATGATGGTATGTTAAAGGACAAATGCACAAAAGGGCCCGTGATGGTCAGCATGGCAGGTCTGGAAGTGGTATATTTAGTTCTGAGGTCTTGCTTTGGAAGAGAAGGCAGTGTTTCTCGGCAAAATGAATCCTCCCAAATCTTAACCGGCTCCCATATGTGGAAAATCAACAATAGGCCCTGAGTGTGACAGCCAGCACTTACTGACCTCCTACTACGTGCCAAGACCCAAGACTGAATTGAGTGATGTACACACGTCTTAATCCAGCTCTGCAGTGAGCCCACTGTTAAGTGGAAATGTGATCCTGATCTTTACAAGGAGACAGAGGTTGATGAAGATAACATACTACGATCATATTCCCTGCGAGTAAGCACAGAGAGAAGAAATGAACACAAGATATACCATTGATATATTTGAATAAAGTTTACTTGCAGAGAGCTTGCAATCCCCAATAATTTCCTACCAGGAATGGCAGATCCTGGAAGATAAACTTCTTCAGACAGGCTTTTGTCTCATGGAAATGATCCAAGAAAGGGGAGGATGGAGATTAGCAGACAAGTATTACACCCCAGCCCAGCCTTCATTTTAGCTCAATGCGGGAGAGAGTGGAGAGGCAGCAGTCTTTAGAATATTTCACTTTAGACAGACACCTCGTAGAATAGAGGTCCTTATATAGAAGCACCTGCATGTTCACTGCAGCATAATTTACAATTGCTAATATGTGGAATCAACCTAAGTGTCCATCAGCTGATTAGTGGATAATGAAAATGTGGTGTATATACACCATGGAATGCTATTCAGTCATCAAAAAGAATGAGATAATGTCTTTTCTTTTGCAGCAACTTGGGTGGAATTGGAGAACATCATCCCAAGTGAACTAACTGAGGAATGAAAACCAAACACCGCATGTTCTAATTTATAAATGGGTGCTAAGTCAAGTATCCCTAAAGATATAGAGAATGGTGTAATGGACACTGGAGACTCAGAAGGGTGCAGAGGAGAAGGGGTGGAGGGACAAAAAATCACCAACCAGGTATAATGTGCATAGTCAGAGATGGAGGGTACACGTGAAGCCAAGACCAAAAACTATCTGTACCCCCTAAAGTGATTGAAACAAACAAAAATCTTTCCTTTCATGGAGAACACTACTTGCACCTCAGTCGCAAAGGCCTTCTTCTCCAATGTTTTCTATGTGATATAACAGGTGCCATTTCATGATTGTTTATGCCCACGTTTCTCTGATAGGGTGCTCTATAAGTGAATTGGAAGATTTCAGAACTCTGTGTATGAATTGCAGAAACACAGCTACTTATTAATTTTTCTTCTTCACTACTAGTGGAAAAGGGACTCACAAACGCAGGTGGGGAATGAAAGAAAAGGCTGGCTGTCTTGCATGGGCATGTTCCTACCTTTCTCTGAGCTAAAAATGCACATGTAAATGCCCCTGCTGTTTTACCTATTCATACCTGAGAGAGATTTTATTCCCCACTTACGGTGGAAAATTAAGGCTTTGCATCTCACGTCATTGTTCCAGGTGTGCCCTTATTTATTTTGAAGGTTGATTATAGTTTGTCAATAGAAAGAGGTGATTTAGCAGATAAGGCTTAAAATTGTTGCATATCATGCTCAAAATAAACCTCAGATTATGCACCTTTTCAGCAAACATCTGAAAGGCAGTTATTTTGAAGACTAAGGAGCAACAAAAATATTTCTTTAGCGTGTAAATAAAAGTGTGATAACAAACGTGTCACCTTTAATAGAATGTTTTCTAGAACCTTGAAACGTGTGACACCTGATCCCAGAAGAGTCCTGGGTACCATGTACAAATAACTTTTGGTTATATTTAGCAGAAACTCTTATCATTGAGGGCCGTGGTGTATTTGAGGCTAATGCATGCCTACCAAAGAAGCTTTAAGTGAGTCTGTTTTAGGCTCAGTAAAACAAGTTGGACTCTAGTAATAAAAACTAGAGAAGGAATATACTCCATCCCCCCTGGACAGTATTCAGTTCTAAACATCACTATTACAATGGAATACCTGGGGTCTGATAGAATTATCGGGTATTTAAGCATGTCTTACATGCTGCAGTTAAGGATGACAGAATTCTGGGCTAGGCTTTATGCTGATTATTTTAATACTTTTTTGTTTTTAGTCGGAGTCTCACTCTGTTGCCCAGGCTGGAGTACAGTAGCATGCTCACAGCTGCTGCAGCCTCGACTTATTGGACTCTGGCGATCCTTCTGCCCCAGTCTTCCGAATAGCTACAGGTGTGTGCCACCACACCTGGTTAATTTTTTTGAGTTATTGTAGAGACAGGTTCTCAACAAATTGCCCAGGCTGGTCTCGAACCCCTGGGCTCAGACAATCCTCTTACCTCTGCCTCCCAAAGTGCTGGGATTACAGGAGTGATTATTTTGATACTAATTAATGAAAAGGAGTTTCGTAGTCAAAGACCAGTCAGAGACATTACCAGCCCTTCATTCACTACCCTAAATCATATCAAACAGTATTCAATGTCACCTGCAAGGAGGGGCTCTGAGTTGGCCTGCCTCTTAGCTTATCAGGCCCTCGTGAAATTGGGGATGGTGGTTTCCTTACCAGAATCACAGGTTTTTATCAGATGAAAGGGCAGGATGCTGGGCACACTAAAGTTAACACAATTTCGTTTAACACAGGGGCCCTGGACCAGTACTGGTCTGTGACCTGTTAGGAACCAGGTGGCACAGCAGGAGGTGAGCGGCCGGCAAGCGGAGCTCTGCCTCCTGTCAGATCAGTTATGTCATAAGATTCTCATAGGAGTCCAGACCCTATTGTAAACTGCACATGCAAGGGATCTGAGTTGTGATCACCTTATGAGACTCTAATGCCTGATGATCCCTCCCTACACAACTCCCATCTGAGGAATAATTGTCTTCCACAAAACCAGTCCCTGATGCCAAAAAGGTTGAAAATCATTGATTTAACAGATGGGGAAACGGGTTTGAAATAGGTGACTTGTCCACATTTACACATAGTCATAAGTTTTGGAGCCAGAACTTGCACTAGGTGTGTCTGAGCCCAAAGACCATGTTCCAACTCCTGCCAGAGCATCACTGAGGGAGATTGTGTTTATCCTACTTGGTCCTTACTTAGATTGGAATGGGCATGGAAGGGTAGATACTCTAAGTACAGTGGGTGCATTCGAGGAGCCTGAGGTTTCTAGTCATGTGTGAGGTGTCCTGAGCGGGAATTGTCTTTGAACCAAAGCCTCTGCCCTGTTCCAGCATCCTGAACATGGGCAGGAGCCAAAGTTGGGCTAGCCGTTCTTGTGGATGAATGAACTCCCTACTTCTTCCTTCTTGGTCTATGTCAGTAGGGCTGCTCGTCCATCCTGCACGTGGGGCTCCATCTATATACTCCAATGTACCCAAGTGTTTGCATTCTCATGTGCATAGGAAGAGACTTGTTTTCTTCAGGGATGGAAATATTTCTATGGGTTCTCTTTTCTCTTGGCCAAATATCCAATATTTTTGCTACCAAGAATAATGACTGCAATGCTGTTGTTCAAGCCACAAAATAATATCTCCCTAATGTTCTAATGACACAGCAATAATAATAGCAATGAGAGAGAGATGGACAGATGGCCAAGCCACATGGGGGAGTAAAGCTGTTTCCTGAGATGCTAAATAAAGTGCTCTCCAATATACAAATATAGCCGCCCATGTTGGGGACATTGTGAAGAATAATTCCTGACATGTCTTTCTGAGTACGTGAGGACAGAGCTATGAACAGGACCCGTCAGAATTAGGTGTTTCTTCTCATAAGTCAAAACATGAAAGATAATGGAGAGGATACTTCTCAAAGGTAAAAATAAGAAAAAAGGAAAGAAAAAGGTACTTGCTTAAAAACACATTTTTTAAAAAAATTAAAGGGAGAGCATTTTGCTTCCTTAAGGGGAAAACTCTTTAAAAAGTTCCTCTTAGTCGGGCTCGGTGACTCAGCCTGTAATCCCGCGCCTTTGGGAGGCTGAGGTGAGTGGATTGCCTGAGCCTGCGGGATTGAGATCCGCCTGGGCAGCGAGACCTCATCTCTACAATAAATCAAAAAATCAGCCGGGCGTGATAGCTCATGCCTGTAATTCCGGCTACTTGGAAGGCTGAGGCGGAAGGATCGCCGGAGCCCAGCAGGTCGAGGCTGCGGTGGCCGGGAGCAGCCACTGCACTCCAGTCTGGGCGACAGAGTGAGACTCCAACTCAAATAAATAAATAAATAAATAAATAAAAATAAAAAGTTCCTCTTGTGAAAGTTGTCATGTTTAATCATTAATTTAGACATACATATTAGAAAATAGATACAACCAGAAGAATAAGATCAAAGCATATGTTGAAGAGAGACCTCTTGGAAGTGTGATTTTACTTTTTCCTCCTGGCTTTTCTTCCCAGGTCAAACTTCTATACTGCTTGGCTCTTTGTTTCTTTTTCAGCCTTAAGTCTTTCGAAGGGCCCATATGTGATGCAGCAGATGCTGTACACCAGCTCTGAGAGGTCCTTTTCTTAACTGTATTCTATTCTGAGTTTTTTCACTGAACATTGTTAACTTTCTGTTATGAGGTACTGAGCTGACAATTTTATTTTCAGGTCAAGCTTCCAAATGATTCAAGGTAAATGTGACACCCTTGGGCAAGTTGAGTTCGCAAACCAAAGGAGGCTCTTTGGAGACATCAATGCCTCCTTCCCAGAAGCACCAACTGCTGATGTACAAGACTGCCAGACATAAAGACTGGGTGAATATCTGGAGCAGGGAATTCTGGAGGATGGGGGGGCTCCCAGATTCAAACTTCTTATTCATCTCCAGGACTTCTTTTCTACTCATGTTCTTTCTTTCATGTCTTATTTTCATATTTCATAGCCAGAGTCTTTATGCTCCTTCCATCCATATCTATCTATCTATCTATCTATCTATCTATCTATCTATCTATCTATCTATATCTAATCTATAGCTATTGATTTCTTTCTCTCTTGCCTTCCTTTTATCTATTATCTACATTTATCTATCATCTCTGTCTATCTAATCTATACCTATCATATCTATCTATCCTTCTATCTATCATCTATATCTATCTGTCATCTCTATCATCTCTTTATCTAATCTGTATCTGTCATATCTATCTATTCTTCTAGTTATCATCTATCTATCTAGCTCTATAAAACTGGCAAGTCTCATGCCAAAACTAACAAGTGCTCAGTACCTCTGCCCTGTTCTCTGCACAGGTTGCTGGTTTGAAGCCAGACAAGAAAGCACAAGTGTGCAGCAGAAGCTTTTTTTCCTGTAACCACCATCATCACCACTGTCTTGGAGGTATAATTTATCAGGGCTGGCCATAGATGCTCTGATGGCCAGGAACACTGAGGCTCACTGCTTCTTCAGTTTAAGGGGTCTCAAACATCTCCTCTCTCTAAGAGAAAGCATTTCCTCTCTCCCTGGGTGATTTCAAGCTTTCTCTGTACAAGGAGCAGGACTGCCTCCCCTCTGGAACCAGCCAAGCCCATGTGCGTGGTATTCAGAGCAACTTTGTAAGTCTCCCTATGTGGTTTGGAGCAGAGAGCAGATGGCATTGTTTTCTGCTTTACTTATTTAAGATGCTTTGCCAGAGGGGATTCTCTTGCTTCTTTGGTTGTTTCCCTATCTCCATTTTCAAGATTAGCCAGAGCTGATGGGTAACCCATCCTCCTCTTCCGGGTTTGCAAATGATGTGACCCTCTGGCTGTGCTGTTCAGGGAACTCCCCTGTCTCCCCCATGGAGCAGCCACCTCTTCTTACACACTTATTTTAAATTCATATCAAAGCCACAAGCAAATGTGGGGCAAACCCAAAGGTCGTTGTTGAGCTTTTGCTGCAAAAATGGATCAGCACTAATTGCCAAACAAGGCCACGTTTGACAGCCGGGAGTAAACACAGTGAATACAAATGTGCCCTTGAGTCCCTGAGGAGGGGGGCTCCCGGAGAGATGGGATAAGAGGCAGAGACAGTTGGAACATTTACCCCTGAGTGACGACATGCCCTTGCTCTTGCCCTCCTGCCTCTGATGCACAGAGATTTCTTAGTCTCGGCATCTACCTCTCACTGCCTGCTTTGCTCTCTCACCTTTCTAGCAGCCAAAAAATAAAGCCACTGTTTGCTCATAGGGAGGACTGTGACTGCCACGACACCATTGGGAAGTCCAAGCTGCACCACTCTTAGATCCAAGTTGCAGTGTGGACACAAATCACCTGGGGTCTTGTTGAAATGCAGATTCTGACCAGCAGGTCTGGGCGCCTCCCTTCACCACCTCCTGTTTCTGCATTTCTCAGCAGCTCCCAGGTGATGCCCCAGCTCTATCCTCACACTGAGCTTTGAATCCACTAAACTGATTCTGCTAATATCAAGTAAGAACAAATGAGTCACTTTGCTGTGAGCATCCAGCCTTCATCCCGTACATATGATGCTCCTGCATGGCAGCATCTGTAGAAAAACAACTACTCAGCAAAGGGAAGAGTCTTCCGGTATCTGACTAGGCCTTGGTCATGGTGTGGTGTGGCCCACAGAATGGGCCTTGCTCCTGATTCTAGGAGCATCATCTCTGAGAGTGATTCCAGGATGGAGGCTCTGCGAGGATGTGGGAACTGAGGTTCAGAATAGTTAGGTACCTTACAAGCTCAAGGCAGAGCTAGTCTTTTCATTGGGTATGTCTGGCTGTACTGCCTCACTGACTGTGTTTAAACAGTGAGCGTTCTGTTTCCAGGAAGAGGGAACACAGTACTGTTTTCATTCTTCTTGCTAAGTTTAGTAAAAAACTTGGGAGAAACATACATACATACATATATATATATATATATATATATATAGTGTGTGTGTGTGTGTGTGTGTGTGTGTGTACAGGCACACACTATATATGTATTGCATATGTAGTATATGTATTTACATTTATATATAACATGTATATAATACTATATATAATGCAGTACTATATATCATGTGGTGTATATGTAAAATACATATGCTATATATATATATATATATATATATATATATATATACACACACACATGTCTATATCAAGCACAAGAAGACTCTGAAAAGTGTACAGCGGACACAGACCCCCTAGGGACCTCAGAACACTCAAAAGAGCATGGTCATAGGTAGTTATTTGGGTCTTTAATGAGCATAATATATCCCAGACTAGGTGCTGGAGACACTAATAGAAGCAAACAAACAAACAAGCAAAAATTCCCCCCAAAACTCTCTAGTCAAGAATCAGGAAACAGAATGCCTTTCAAGAAAGAAAATTTTTGGAAAATAGCTGCTCTACTGCAGGCCACATAAGAAACTTTGCACCTCCAACTTTGCTAGCAAAAGCTGAATTGTGGAGGTTTAGGCTTTTTTCTCAGTAGGCTGTAATGAGGATCCCCAAGTCCTCCACCAGAGTGGAGTCAGAGAGAGCTGAGTAGTGACCTGTAACTATCAATCCAATGGGCGGTAACTGCCCCCTCCATGTGCAGAGCCAGTGGAGACCCCATGGGAGCTGCACCCCACCCAGTAACAAGTTGTCCTCCTCTTGGTGCTAAGGTGGTGCCTGAAGAGATTAGTTGAGTAGTAGGACTTTCACCACTTTCCAGTGGTAATGAGGGCACCCTCCACTAGATTCAGTGGTAGTAACCTGGAGAATAGTAATAGTAATGAGGCTGTAGTAACCTGGGGAATAGTAATAGTAATGAGGCTGTACTAGCCCTCTCATCCAGGGCATCTAGGGGTCTATCTGTGGGAGTATAATAGGTAACTGCTACCATACCCCTGCCCATAGAGTTAAGGCCAAGTGGGGAATCTTAGATTTTACACACACCTGATGTTAATAAAGCAGTGTCCTATGTTCTTCTATCAGAGTGGTGCCATAGAAAGCCATTTAATACAAAGCCTACATAAGCTCTAAAGTCTTATACTGCAATGCACAGATGGTTCAGGTTTTAATAGAAAATCTTGTCATCCAAGAATCAAGAGGATCTCAAGTTGAATAACAAAACGGTATCAATAGATGCCAATACTGAGATTTTTAGAGTTATCTGACAAAGGTCTTAAAAAACAACAATAAAATTCTTTAGTGAACAAATATGAGCATCCTCGAAACAAATAGAAGAAAAGGAATTTCCCCAGAAAAGAAATAAAATGTCTCATTAAAAAATAGAAGATATAAAGGACCAAATGAAAACTTAAGAACTGAAAAATACTATAATCAAAATAACAGACTCATTGTCTTGTCTGAGAAGCAGAATGGAGAAGACAGAGGGAGAAAAAAGAAATCAGTAAACCCAAAGAACAAAGGAACAACAGAGAAAATAAATTGACAAAACAAAAACAAGAAAAACAGAGCATCAGGTACCTATAGTGCTATCAAAATTTGTGTTGTTGGAGTCACTGAAAGAGAAGAGAGATGGCAGAGCTGAAAATGTACTTAAAGAAATCATGGCTAAAATCATCTCAGTCTGGCTTGAGACATACACCTACAGATTCAAGAAGCTGAGTAAACATCAAATAAGATATATCCATAAAAGCATATGCCAAAGCACATCATAATTAAACACAAGAGAACTAAACACAACGAAGAAAACTGAAAAAATCTAGAGGAGAACAACAATTTGCTTCTGAGGGAAAACTCATTTAGAATGATAGCAGATTTTTCATCAGGACCCATGGAAGTCACAAAGAAGTGACACAATACTTTCCAAGTGCTGAAAGGTAAGAACATTCCTCTTGAGCAATCAGCCATCTGAGGAAAATATCCTTTACAGGTAAAGGGAAACTAAGGAAATGCGTGACTACCAGTTCCACTGTAAAGGAATGGTTACAAGGAGTTTTCTTAAAGGAAACAAAGAAAGAAGGACTCTTGGAATATCAGCAAGACAAAATCCAGTAAGCAAAAACAGGGCTAAATACAATGGCTGTCTATAGATGGCTTAGTCTGCTTTCTGTTGCTACAGCAGAATGCCACAGACTGAGTAATTTACAAGAAGTTTATTTTGGTTCACTGGTCTGGAGGCTGGGAGGTCCAATAGCATGGTGCCAACATCTGGCAAGACCTCATGCTGCTTCATAATATGATGGAAGTTATCACAGGGCAAGATAAACAAGAGAGAGCTGAAGAATTCAGCTGAACTTGCTTCTCAAAACACCCCACTCTCACAATAACCAACACCTTCTCATGAGAAATAAATCACTCCCATGACTATTAATCTCCCCAAAAGGGCAGAGCCCCCATGAGTCAGTCACCATTTAAAGGTCCCATCATTGCTTACTACTGTTACATTGGCAACCACATTTCAACACAAGCTTTGGAGAAGACAAACTATACCCAAACCATAGAAGTGGCACTTTTGTATCCCTTTTTAAATTCTAAATGTTTGATAATTAGAGCAAATATTATAATACTGTAGGTTCAGATCATTTCCTTTGATAAATCTATCACAACTTTAAAGATAAAAAAAATCAATTCTACAAATATCTTCCAGAAAATAGAAGAGAAGAAAATGCATTCCCATTCATTATATGAAGGTAGTAATACTCTGAGACTAAAACCTGGTAAGAAAAAATGAAACCCCAACCAATCAAACAAACAAAAAAAACTGACACGTTAATATTCTTCATGAAAAGAAATGCAAAAATTATTAGAAAAATATTTGCAGATATAATCCAGCAATATATAACAATATTTCTATATGAGTAAATAGAGTTTATTATAATTTAAAACTGGTTCATCATTTAACAATCACTCTTTGTGACCTACCATACTGACAGGCTAACAGAGGAAAATCACATGATAATAACACTTGATATAGACAAAGTATTTACCAAAATTCAACACTCATTTGCAACAAAAAACATATCTTAAATATAGGAATAGAGGTGAACTTCAGTGTGATAAAGATCATCTATGGACACAAGAATAAAACAAAAACCCTACAACATGATACTTGATAGTGGAAAATGAAATGATTTTTATCTAATGTTTAGAACAAGATAGACATATCTATTCTCATCATTGTCTTATTTAACACAATGCTGAAAGATGTAGCCAGTGTAATAAGGCAAGAAAAATAAACAAAATGCATATAAATATGAAGCAAATGAATAAAACGGACTCTATTTTCAGAAGACATGATTGTGTACATAGAAAAGCCCAAAACAAACTGTAAAAGTTTTCTAGAATTAATAAGTGAGTTGATCAAGGTTGCAGGAAAATTCAATTAAAATTTATTTTAATTTTTATATAATAGAATTCAATGCTAGCAATCCAAATGTGGGCATCAAAATTAAAGCATTGTATTATTCACAATTGTTAAAATAAATAGATATTAATGCAACAATAGATGTATATGATTTGCATTTTGAAACTATAAAATACTGATTAAAAGTCAAAGATCATCGACAAGGGTGCCTGCACAATGCATATTTGTATACCTCACCCTTAACTATACTCCACAATTTTAAAATAAAAAAAGTATTAAAAAAAGTCAAAGATCTAGAAAATAGAGATACATATCTTATTCATGTATTCAAAGACTCAACATTGTAAAGCTGTCAATTTTCCCCTGATTGATATGTAGGCTTACACAATTCCCATAAAACTATAACAAGATTTTTGTACCTATAAGCAAGATTATTTAAAAATGTATATGAAAAGTAAAAGAAAAGGAATAAAAAAACAATTTTTAAAATGAAATGGAAGAAATCTGCCTACCTGATTTCAAGAAGTATATAAAGCTACACTAATCAAAACAATGTAGCATTGGTGGAGACAGACACAAAGATCAACAGAACAGACTAGAGACCCCAGAATTAGACCCTCACCAATATGCTCAACTGATTTTTTGACACAGGTGCAAAACCATTTTAAAAGAGAAAAGATAGTTTCCAGAGTAATTGGACATTCATAACCAAAAAGAATGAGCTTCAACGTAAGTCTCACACTTTTTATATTTAACTATTTTAATTTTAAATTTAAAATAGTTAACTGTTTTTTTAAAAATCTAGAATAATTATTTTAAATTGACACTATTTTAAAACTAATTTTAAATCTCACAAATTTAAACTGGATAGTGATAAATGTATAAAATTATAAAACTTTTATAAAAAATCATAGAAGAAAATCTTCAAAATCTAGGGGTAGGCATAAATTTCTTTGATGTGATACACAATGCATAATTTGTAAAAAGAAAACCATGATAAATTGAACTTCTCCAGAGTGAAAAATTTTGCTCACAAAATATCTTGCAGAGAAAATAAAAAGACAAGTTAGAGTGGGAGAAAATATTTATAAATCATATGTCTGACAAAGAACTAGTATATAGAACATATAGAGAACTCTCAAGACTCAACTATAAAACACAAACAAAAATACCAAAATGTAATTAGAAAAAGGGAGAAATACAGGAAAAGACATTTAGCCAAAGAGAATATACAGACATCAAATTAACTCATGAAAAGATGTTCAATATCATTAGCCATTAGAAAAATGCAAATCAAAATCATGTGATATATCACGCCATACCTATTAGAATAGTTAAATTTAAAAATAGCAACCATACCAATGCTGGCAAAAATACAGAGAAACTGGATCACTCATACATTGCTGGTGGGAAAATTGCATGATACAGACACCCTGGAGAACAGAGTGGCTGATTGTTACAACACCATGCATGCAATTACCATCTGCCCCTGCAATTGCACTCTTAGGTTTTTATCCCAGAGAAATGAAAACTTACGTTCACACAGAACCTGTATATGAATATTCACAACAACTTCATTTATAACAGCTAAAAATTGAAAATAAAAAAAACACCTCACATGTCTTTTAATCGATGTTTTTAAACAATGGTATATTCAGACGGTGTAATGCTATTTAAAAATAAAAATTAACTATGCTTAATAACATAGATGAATCGCCAGAGAACTGTGCCGAGTGAAAAAAACTAATCCCAAAATTGTATCTACTGAATTATTCTATGTATATATGTTTCTTATATTAGTTAAGAGTTCTTTTTTTTTTTTGAGTTGGAGTCTCACTCTGTCGCCCACACTGGAGTGCAGTGGCAGCTTTCGGCCACTGCAGCCTCGGCCTGCTGGGCTCAGGCGATCCTTCCGCCTCAGCCTTCCAAGTAGCTGGAACTACAGGTGCGCGCTACCACGACCAGCTCATTTTTTAATTTATTGTAGAGATGAGGTCTCGCCAAGTTGCCCAGGCTGGTCTCGTACCCACGGGCTCACCTCAGCCTCCCAAAGGCGCGGGATTACAGGTTGAGCCACCGAGCCCGGCTAAGAGTTCTTCAGAGAACAAAACTGAAAGAGATGGTGTGGGGTGGAGAGGGGAGACAGAGAGAGAGACAGAGAGAGAGAGAGAGAGAGAGAGAGAGAGAGAGAGAGAGAGAATTATAAGTAACTGGCTGATGTGATTATGGAGACTGAGAAATCCCACTGTCTGCTTTGGCAAGCTGGAGACCCATGAAAGCCCATAGTGTAGTTCTAGTCTGAGACCAAAGGCATGAGAACCAGGGGAAATGATGTAAACTCTAGTCTAATTCCAAAGACCTGAAAACAGGAGAGTCAAAGGTGTAAGTCCGGTGTGAGTCCAAAAGCTTGAGAACTAGTAGAGCTGACAGTGTACATTCTGGGCCAAATCTGAAGGCCTGGGGGTCAGTAGAAGTGATGGTGCAAATTCCAATCCAGGGCAGAAGATGAAGGCTAGATTCTAGCTCATGCTGTCAGGCAAAGTGAGTGAATCTTCCCTTCCTCTTCCTTTTGGTTCTACTTAGTCCCTCAAGGGGTTGGGTGTTGCCCACACACATTGGGGACCAACCTGCTTTACTTGGTCTACTTATTCAAATGTTAATCTCTTTGGAAACACTCTCACAGAAGTACCTAGAAATAATAAGTTGAGGCTGGGCACAGTGGGTGGCTTATACCTGTAATCCCAGCACTTTGGGAAGCCGAGGCAGGAAGATTGCTTTAGCTCAGGAGTTCAAGACCAGCCTAGGCAACATAGCCAGACCTCTGCTCTACAAAAAATCAAAAAAATTAGCCAAGTGTGGTAGCGTACATCTATAGTCCCAGCTACTCAGAAGGCTGAGGCAGGAGGATCAACTGTGCCTAGGAGATTGAGGCTCTGGTAAGCTGTAATTGTACCACTACACTCTAGCATGGGTAACAGAGTGAAACCCTGATTCAAATAATAATAATGATAATGATAATGATTTTAATACATTATTTGGGCACCCAGTGTCTCAGTCAAGTTGGCATGTAAAATTAACCATCACACTTCCTGAAATGACAAAAATTTATAGAAATGGGGAAGGGCTTTGTGGTTGTTAGGGGTTAAGTGAGGTTGGTGTGACTATAAAAGACAACTTGAGGGATTCTTGTAATGATAAAAATGCTCTTATTTTGACTGTACTGATGGCAATATCCTGGTTGTGATATTATACTATTGTTTTGAAAGATGTTTGTATTGAAAGAAGCTGGATAAAGAGTTCAAGGAATGTCTCTGTTTTATTTCTTACGACTGCATTTGAATTTACATTTGTGTCAAAATAAAACATTCAATTAAAAATTTCAATGATAGAATGGATATTTGCATAGCTCATATTGAAAACATTTTTGAATACCAACCTCATTGGGATTAAGTGTAGGCTGAGCATTTTCAGTAATACAACCCAAGAGGAAATTAAATTTGGTTTTTACATATGACCAATCAACATTTGAAATGTGCACTACTTGCTAGGCTAAAACAAATACGTCTTCAGTGAACTGGAGAATGCAAATTCTGTCTTTGAAATTGTTCTGGGACTTACAAAAAAAGAAAAAAGAAATGCAAGAAAGTAGAAAAGGCTGTCTACCAAATAAGAATAAAAATGAAAGTGAAAATATCTCATGTAAAGAGTCCTTTGAGCATGTGTTGACTTAGATGCATTTGATAGAAATGAGTCAGCCTGATTAGTCTTTCTTATACTGAGAAAGTTTGACTTAAAACATTGCTCTTCGTAACACCTAGATCAAAGTTCTTTCATTTGTTATGGAAATAGTGGTGAGGGTTCTTTTTTTCCTTGAGTCAGTCTTACTCTTTCACCCAGGCTGGAGTGCAGTGGCACCCTCACAGCCACCACAGCCTCGACCTACTGGGCTCAGATGATCCTTCTGCCTCAGTCTTCCAAGTAGCTGGAACTACAGGCATGTGCCACTACGCCCGGCTAATTTTCTGATTTACTGTAGAGACGAGGTCTCGCCAAGTTGTCCAGGCTGGTCTCTAACCTCAGGGCTCAGGCAATCCTCTCGCCTCTACCTCCCAAAATGCTGGGATTACAGGCATGTGCCACTGTGCAGGGCAGTGGTGAGGGCTCTGAGACAAAGTTTTTCTATTTTTTTAAAGTAAGACATTATAGTATTTAAATATTTGTGGGGGGAGGAAATCAATGTTCTCTAATCAGTCAAAGAAGTACTTTTGTTTAATAAGCATGCCAAAGTACTCTATGCCTGAGGGCTTTCCCACATCCATTCCTTCTATAGTCAGGATTGCATAAAGGTGTCTGCCCACATGGAGCTCCTAGTCCAGTCAGGAAAGCTTGTTTCACTTCGTATTTGTAACAGAGAGATACCCTGATTATCTCTATTTTAAAGTTTGGTGATTCTCAGCTGGGTGATCTTGTACTCTTGGGAACATGTGGCAATGTCTGTAGACATTACAGAGGGTGCTACTGGCGTCTCATGGGAAGAAGTCCAGGATGCTGCTAAACACCCCCGAATGCACAAGACAGTCCCCAAGAAAGAATTCTCCAGGCCACTACATCAGTAGTGCCAAGACTGAGAAATACTGCTATAGAAGAAACAGCTGCCGAAAAAGCAAGTTACGTGCTAGAGGCAAAACAACTAGTTTGTGGGATAGCAGAGATTTGAACCCAGGCCTGTCTGACTGCACCAACTCATTGTGCTCTGGTAAGTGGGACCCACAACAACATCTGCAACTTTAATACCGTACATGGAAAGTTTAAATAGTTGTCTAGCTGTATGGCACCTGTTAACCACTGTGAAAGCAGCTGAGTATCCGAGGATCCAGGCCTGGCTGTTGCTCCTGTGAATACCAGAATCCGAGGGTTTTGAGTTGAGTGTTTGTGGATGCTGCCATATAATCCCATGCTATTCCTGTTTTGCTAGACTTTTTCTAACTTCTCATGCTGTTTTTGTTGACTTCTGCTGGCCATTGTCCCCTGGCAATGGCCTTTAAGACTGGCTTCAGCTTTTTGGGAGACCTCGAGGACCAGAAGAGGGTTGACTTCATTCTGGAGCCGAGACGGGGAATGATTTATCCATGATGCATGCCATTTCCCCTTCTTTTTCAACTTGACTCCCTCACTCCCTAATTTTTTTTTCCTGCATATGAGCAAAAAGATGAGACCAAGAGTACAAATTTAAAACTAATCTAATCATAAAAACCAAAGGTCACCACCACCTTCCCTCAGAGTAAACAGCACTTTATTACTTCTGTCTGTGTCTGCTGTTGAACCTCAAATTAGTTCAGAGGAAAGAGAGGATCCTTCCGTTTCTTTCTCTGTGGCTTAAACAAATAGTAGCATTCTCAAAAGAGAACTTGTGCCCAAGTGAATCACGTTATTTTCAATAAATTCCAACAGCACTGCTATAGCAACTGTCTTAACCATGATTAATGTAGGAAACATTAGGAAAGCATGTTATTATTATTCTAAATTAGGTTTTGCTTGAATTAATTTTTATGCATGGTTACTAAGATGTAAAAGAGTTTCTGAATTGCTAATTGTAACATTCCTTCTTTGGAGATGAGATGAGATTGGGAACACAAGGGCGCCCTGCTGAAGGATTTTTAGTTTGAATATTTGCCTGAGGGCCAACATATTATTTAGTCAGTAGCCTGCTAAGGAACTGGAGCTCGACACCCGTGGAGTCTTTAGTTAAAGATTTTCTTTTAGCATCACCCACCTGAATCTACTTTGAGGAAAAGACACAATGGATATTAATATCATATCATTTTCATGGTGTGCAGAGGGTAGGAGAGGAAGAAGGCAACCCCCTACAGAGCCAACGGTACTCTTTTCTTTCTGTCTTCAATTCTTTTTGTAAGTGAAGATGGAAATAAGTTACATTTCAGAAACATTGACTGAATGTATACCAAGTGCCAGGCATATACTGAGTACTGTCCATGTGCTCATTTCACAGGGTTGACTGTGTGTCTACCATGTGCCAGATAGGGCAGGTGTGGTTGATAGATGAATGGATGAGACAGATTCCTACCATCAAGGAACTTAGGAAGATGGACAATAAGTTCCCAATATGAAGTGGGCAAGGGAGAAGGTAATTGGGGGTGAGTGACAGACAGGATGGCAATAGGGTCAGAGAGTGTTGGTCCCACAGAACCTTTTGCAGGGGGAGGATCTTGGCTTTTCCTCTGAGAAAGCTGAGATGCAGAGAACCCAGAGGTTTCCAGCAAAGGTGGGATTGATCTGAGTTTTGTCCAAACAGGGTCTTTCCACTGTGGGATAGGTCGTAAACCCTGGGAACCAGAGTGAAAGCTGGGAGACCTGTCCAAGGATGTGCAGCTGCTCATGGTAAGAGAATTGTGGAGATATGGACTGTGGCTGCAGGAAGAAGTAGAGAGAATCAGCTGGATTCTGGGTGGATTTTAAAAAGTTGGCCGACATTGCGGGTAGACTGCAAAGAGAGGAGGCAGGGAGACACCAATATTCTCAGTCTTTGCATTTGGAAGAAGGAATTTCTATTACCCAAAGTGGCAGAGAGCGCAAGAGGGAAAAGACAGTAACTGGATTTGGGGCATAGGAAGTTATACATGCTGATTTGTCTTCAAAGGAAGAGGTGGATTAGATCTTGGATATTAGACCATGGAGTCAAGGAGCAGACCCAACGCAGAAATGAAAATTTAGGAGTTATCACAGCACAGAAGGTATTTAAAGCCATGACAGGAGGTTCATTGCAGAGTCAGTGTAGATAAAAAGAGCTAAATCCTGAGCCTTGTGGTATCCCTATATTAAGCAGTTTTGAACAATAGAGGCTGAAAAAGGAGGACTCTTGAGGTAGGAGGAAAACCAAGAGATTGACATCCTAGAGGACAAACAATGTGAGACTGCACAGGAGAGGCCCCCACTGACTGGCAGCTGCCAGGAGCATGAGACATAACTCTCCAAGGCAGCTTCTCCAAGAATCTGGATGTTATCCAGGCCCTTCACTGGCATGGGCTCCATGCAAGGCCCCAGGAGGGGCCCTAAGGATATAGTCACACATTTTTATAATATTCGATAAAGAAAGATATTTCAACCACAATTAGTTAAGATGTAGTTTCTTCCCATTTGACTTTGTTTATGGTGTTTGAGCAGGGACATGGGGTATTCTGGGATCCAGCTACAGGAAAGTTGACTTGGGAACACATTTAGCTGGAGCTTAGTGGAATATAATGACATGTTAAAGCCATTTCTATGTTCAGTTGAGTTATTGCCAGGATTCCAGGGTGAGCCTGACTTTAGGGATACTCCATGTCCCATTTACCAGGTATCTTGTCCAAGGGGCAGGACCAGGTCATCTCTTGATACAAACATGTCCTCTAGTGCCCAGTACCAGGAGTATGTGGATAGTGAAGGAAGAAGATTTGCAATGTATGAAGCCAGAAGACAGTCTATAAACATTTCTTCTAAATCTTAGAGTTTGTATATGACATGAGTTTGATGGAGACTTTCCTAAATTTGACAATAAAATTGTATGTGCTGTTACCAATAATACATTGTGAATTGAAAATAATGTTTTCCAAACTCTTAATAGTTAAAAAGCAAATTTTGATCAGCCATGATGGAGGGAAGATTCAATTACCTTTCTAATCTCTCCAAAGAAAATTATAATAAACTCTCCATGTCATAGAAAGAGGTAATCCAAAGTTACATAATAATAAGATGCAAGGATAAAAGCATTGCAGAGGTATATGGTGATAAATAACAATGCCGAAGGATATTTTTCTAGATTTTATGACTATGGCATTTGCCAGGATTTTAAAATTTAAATGTTGTTATGATTTATTTTCTTATTCTAAATATATATTTGCTTTTACATCTAATTTTGCTTTGCTGATTTTTAAAAGCACCCCTTTAAATGTTTCAGTTCCCCTAAAACCTGGCCTTGCTCCTGGTGATGGGAATATTTAGAGAGGAATGGGAGAAGCCTGTGGACAGCACTGTCTAGGGTTGTCACCTAAAGGAGAACAAAAGACGGAAAGGTCCCTAGGTGGGATGGTAGACACATTTATAATTTTAAAAATAATGAAAATAATTTTATAGAGGAGAAAGGTCTGATACTGACGAACTTGGGTGGGTTTAAGAGGATGAAATTGGTGCTTTGATGGAAAGATTGGAAAAATGAACAGGTATTTGGATGGGAGTGCCTAGACCAGGCCAGATGGTGATTCAGCTCAGTGGGGAGATGAGGTGGACAATATGAGGATGTTCTTCTCTAAGTTCTTTCAGCAACCTGTGAATCAGTTACCCTATATTATAGATAAGGAAATAGGAGCTCAGGAAGATGAGCATACCTGCTGAGGTACTCAAATAGGAAGTGACAGACTGTCTCTTGACTTTTGCAGTACAGGGCCAGAACAGTACCTGGCAAATAAAAGTTTCTCAAAAAAAAAAATTTTTTTTTGAGTTGGAGTCTCACTCCATTGCCCAGGCTGGAGTGCAGTGGCACGCTCACAGCCACCCCAACGTCAACCAATTGGGCTCAGGTGATCCTTCTGCCTCAGCCTTCCAAGTAGCCAGAACTACAGGCACACATGCTACCACGCTTGGCTAATTTTTTTGTTTTATTATGGAGATGAGGTCTCGCCAAGTTGTCCAGGCTGTTCTCGAACCCGTGAGCTCAGGCAATTCCCTCACCTCGGCCTCTCAAAGTGCTAGGATTACAGGCTTGAGACACCATGGCTGACCAAAATTTTTTATAAAACCAATTAATATTAAAGAATAAAAAAAATTTTTCCTATGGAGATGTCTTAATAGTCCCGACATGGTCCTCCAAGGATTTCTAGCCTTTGGCCTTACTCTTCCCCTACCCCTCAGACTGGGTGATGTTCACACATCCTTAAGGTCTTGACTTAGATGTCAGTTCTTCAAGGAAGACTTCCTTGACCTATGAACTAGGTTAAGCCTTCACTTAAATATCTTCCTTTCCCATTATGCATTCTTTTGATGGCAATCTCTCACTACCTTGATCAGATAATTATTGTGTAATTATTTTTAAACATCTGTCTCTCTTCTTAGAACTATAATCCCAGAGAGGTTTTGTGATGTTATTAAATCCCTTGTACCAGGCCCCTAGAAAATACTTTTTATTTATTTATTTTACTGTTGGAACAATGAGTTGTTTGAATAGAGTTAAAAAAATGAGAATTAGATTATTTTTCTTTTTTTGAGCAGCGTAAGTAAAAGGCTTTAAGAGGTCAAAGAGTTGAAACCAGAGAGCTAACCCGACTCTCCATGGATTTCAATTCACAGGCCTGTCTCTGACTCTCATTAGCACATTCAAAGGGAAGCTTATTAGCAGGTCTCTCTGAGTTAACTCAAAAGAGCTCACTTTTCTACCTAAAAGACATCCAATACTGAGATGATGATCTCATGCTCAGATATCAGGATCTATTTTCTTAAAACTCATTGTATATCTTTGACCATATGCTTTATTTAACAGAACAATTTGGTAAATGTGGGTTTAAAATCTCAGAAAGACTAAAATGAGATACTTATTTTTTATAAACTGGCAACTATTTAATTATAATTATTTTTTGTAGAGATAGAGGTCTTGCTACGTGCCCAAACTGCTCTCAAACTCTAGGCTTTAAGTGATTCTTCTGCCTCAGTCTCCCAAAATCCTGGGATTATAGGCATGAGCTTCCATGCCTGACCTCAGCAACCTATTTTTAATATTTTCTGTGCAATGATGATTTAAATTTCATGTGTGTTATGTTTGTGTTTTTATAGTGTTCCAAGAAAATATTAAAATGCGCTAATAGGTTGGCCTTCCAAGCACAGTCATTTCCAGGGCTTTCCTTGGAGTGAGCAAGTCTACCCCTGTGGAACAGGGAGAATTCTCAAGGCAGAGAAGCTTAAAGTGTCTAGTTCAAAATTTGCTGATGTCTGCTCCACTCTTTAATCCCACCTTACCAGTTTTAGCTTTGATTTCCAGTCTGGGGGAAAGAAGGCAGGAGATTTTGTTCATTATTGGCTTATTTGTCCCTGCTGGTTAATTGCTTTTTATTATCTGCTGAATGGTATAATTAGGTGTGCAATCCACCATATTTTGCTTTCATTAAACTTTACTTAGAAATGTTCTATAGTGAATGAATTTTATGAGAGAGGGAGAGAGAGAGAGAGAGAGAGAGAGAGAGAGAGAGAGAGAGAGAGAGAGAGACTGTGTGTGTGTGGGGGGGGGTCACATCCAACAGTGACTGATCTATTGCTAATAATGGATCATTTGTCAATTTTGGGTTTGGAGTATAAATTTTTCTAGTTCCCAACCCAATGGCCTTCTTTATCCTTCCAGATTTATTATGTTTTCCTGTAACATTAACTTTTACATGTCCTCAGGGTAATTTTGTCACTTTGGAAAGATATTTTAAATTGAGTGATATTTTGGCAGCATATAGGCTGTGTCTTACATATTAATTATGTATCCTTTCTTTAATACATATTTTACTGAGAACTAGGTGGAATCTCTTGTGACCAAGAGTTCATCCCTGAAGACAAATTTAATGATGGATATTTTCTACGCTTTTCTAACTGACGTGATCTGGGGGTTAGCATCCCTCAGAAAACATAGGCAGAACCAGTTAATGGTTCTTTAACTCCCTTTTCAATAAAAATACAGTTATCACCAACCAATTGAATTTGTTGAATTTTCTTTATCACTCTTAACCCCAGAAGCAGGTAACTAACATATTAATGGTGCAGATCCTGAGGTGTTAAAATAACTCTGTGTTACAGTTTAAAAGACATGAGTTAGGAAGGGAAGAGTATCATAGAGTCAACACATTATAGCTACTCTCTCCCAGTGATTAAATTTACAACTCTAGAAAAAGTATCAATAACTGCTAAATCTAAACATAACCAATAACAGACTGGTTGAGGAGGGAAAGCAAAACATGAAAAAGAAACATATTTTTCACTTTTCACATTTCATATTCAAGCATTTATTCCTGGATGGCCCCAGTTGCTAAACTACACAACAGATGTGGACACCAAAGACGTTAAGAGAAACTTCATCTTGCTAGTCAGAGAACCAAGAAAATGGACATTAGTAAGCCAGAAAGTATAAGAAGAATACTCTCCTCCTCCTCCTTTTCTTCCTCTATTTCTCCAGCACCACTTCAAGGAAGGCCATAGTCATGGAATTGTGCATTGAAAACATGGAAAGTTAAAACACTGAACACTTCCCCCCATCATCACTATTGTTTTTAATAGAAAATTGGGAAAAAGGTTATCTGGAGACTGGACAGTAGAGGGTAATCCTGTAGTGAAAAGGACTAGAGAAGAAGATCTGTATATTCTAATATAAACTAACACATGTCTTTCTGACTTACCCTCAAGCAGCATTTACACAGCAAACATCTAAAGCAACATAGCAGAACTTATCTATTTTCTGTGCTATAAGCTATTGTCATCAATAATATGCTAGACTAACCCCTTGTTGTACATATAAGTAGGGTGATTGCACACACAAACACACACACACACACACACACACACAACACAGCATGATCAAATTTTGTTTAATCTGGGAATGCAGGGCTAGTTCAATCTTTAAGAATCAATAATCAGTAGCTTTCAGAAGCTTTCATCTTCAATATAAAAGCTGAGAGTTAATCATAAGATTACACAGTGCTCTCCAACTTCTCCCATCACTAAGGCTTCAATATAAGATAATTACAACTGGAAGAGCTTCAAGATATGGACTATCTCTATACACAAAGGGAATACCAAGTCCCCAGCAGAGAAAAAACAAGGAAATTTGAGGAATATGAAACTTCTGGCATCCACAGATATAGAAACTATGAAAAACTCAAATACATTATAAAAAGGAAATGCAGGGAATCAGAAGGGCAATGATAGAAATAGTGAATGCCTTTGGAGGGATCATCTGTAGCCAGGGCATGACCAAGACAAGCACCAATGAGTTGAAAGATAAATCAATGGAAACTGTCCAACTAAAATACAAAGAGAAAAAAAAAAAACAAAACAAGAATGGTATATCCAAGAATTATGAGATAATCTCAAAAGATGTAACATACATGTAATTAATACCAAATGGAAAAGAAATGATGTAAAGAAAAACTTTGAGGTAATAATGGCTAAGAACTTTACAAAATTGGTAAGAGATACCAAACCAAAAATCCAGGAATCTTAGAGAATCCTAAGAATAATAAATGTCAACAAGACACAGTAATGTATTTGATAGTCAAGCTGTAGAAAAGCAAAGATATAGGACAATTGTTAAAATAAGTAATATGCATAAGGAAATCATATGAGTCAAAACTGATTTATATAAGGAAAGGAAGAGCATGAGAGAAGAATGAATATTTTATTTTTTCTTTTCAATTGATCTAAAAGATATATATTTGTTTAATTTAAATTAATAATAGCAATAATCTCCTGGGTAAGTACAGCATATTGATAATAACATAAATGCTGAAAATTTCATAAGGGAAGAAAAGAATAAATTGGGAATATACTCTTATGCTACCTATACTACATAGGAAGCATTACAGTATTATCTGAAGGAGGACTTAAAAATACTTACATATAAGTATTGCAAACTCTAGGATAACTGCTAAAATAATTTTTAAAAGAAGTAAAACTGATATGTTAGCAGAAGAGGTTAAAATAGAATCATATAAAGTTCTCAGTCAAAACCAGAGAAGGCAGAAAAATGGGAAAAAACTAATTAAATAACAAAATAACAAATGCAATGAGCCAGTTGTAAACTTGGTAGACGTTAATCCAACTTTATCAGTAATCACTATAAACATGAATTATATAAACATACCAATGAAAAGGTAAATATTATCTCAGGAGAGATACAGACCTAGACATAGACATAGGCATAGACATAGACATAAACATATAACAGAACCCAACTATATGCTGTATGCAAGAAACTGAATTTGGATAAGACACCTCAGGTATGTTAAAAGTAGGGAATGGAGGAAGATATACCATGCTAGTACCAATCTAAAGAAAGCTGGAGTAGTTAGATTATTTTCACAACAAATGGACTTCAGAACAAAGAGGGTAAACCGGGCTAAAGCAGAGCATTGCATAAATATAAAGAAATTAAATTTCCAAGAAGAAATAATGACCCCAAACCTAAATGCACTCAACAACAGAGCATCAAAATATGTGAGACAAAGACTTATGGAACTGAAAAGTAAATAAATAAATCTATGATTATAGTTGGAGACTTCAATGTCTTTCTTTCAGTAAATGATAGATTAAAAAGGCTGAAAATCAGTAAGGCTGCAGTTGATTGAAAAGCAATGCCAATCAAGTTGATCCAATTGACATTAAGTGAGTAGTCTCTCTATCCAACACATTTGAATCTGTGTTCTTTTCAAATACACATGTAACATTCACCAAGGCATATCACATTCAAGACCACAATACAATCCTTGGTACATTTAAATAAATTTAATTCACACAAAGTATTTTCTCAGGTTATTATAGAAAGGAATTTGAAATCAGAAACAGAAAGAGAACGGAAAAACCCCCAATATTTGGAAATTAATCAACACACATTCAAATAACACATGGGCAAAAGAAAGTCTCAGGAGAAATATAAAAAATAATTTGAACTAAATTAAAATGAAAACACAGTTAATAAAAATACTGATAAGAAGTGTTTAGAGCTGAAATTTTAGCATTAACTAAATACATCAAATAAGAAGTGAGATCTGAAATCAACAATCCAAGACTTACCAAAGGCAAATAGAGAAAGAAAAGCAACTTGAGCCTCAGGTAAGTATAAGAAAAGAAGTAAAAATTAGAGCATAAATACATAAAATTCAAACAGGTAAACAATGGGGAAAATCAACAAACCCAAAAGCTGATTCTTTGAAAAGATCTAAAGATTGATAAAATTTGTCCCAGCTAACCAAGACAAAACAAACAAAAAAAAAATTAGAGAAAGAGCATACAAATTACAAATCTCCAAATGAAAGAGAGGTGATCACTACTGATACCATCAGTACTACTTTTTGAGTTAAAAAACAAGCAAACTATGTACCACTGTATGCCCACAAATTTGATAACTTAAGAGAAAGTGATCAATTCCTTGAAAGACACACTAACCAAATTTGACAAAAAGAAAAAGGAATAATTTTGCTGAACACAGTGACTCACGCCTGTAATCCCAGCACTTTGGAAGACAGAGGTGAGAGGATTGCCTGAGCTCAGAGGTTCGAGACCAACCTAAGCAACATGGCGAGACCTAGCCTCTACAATAAATCCAAAAGATTAGCCAAGCTTTGTGGTGCATGCCTGTGGTTCTAACTACTTGGAAGGCTGAGGTAGAAGGATCACCTAAGCTCGGCAGGTTGAGGTTGCAGTGGCTATGAGTGTGGCACTGCACTCCAGCCTGGGTGACAGAGTGAGATTCCAATTCAAAGAAAGAAAGAAAGAAAAATAGATAATTTAAATTAGCATATAGATCTAAAAATAAACTGACTCAATAGCTAATACTTTTTCAAAAATGAAAGCTCTAAGTCCACGTCTTTCAATGGGAAAGGAAAAAAACAAAACAAAACAAGTGTAATTCTCTTGGAAGAATGCAAAAAATAGAAATAAAAAAAAAGAAAGAAAGAAAAAAGAAAAAAAAAGCCAATTCTCTAGTTTCTTTTAGAAAATAGAATTGGAAGAAATGCTTCTTCAATTGTTTTATGAGGCCAGTATTACATTAATACCAAAACTAGATAAAAATTTTACAAGAAAGGAAAAAAAACTATAGACCAATA
Organism: Cephalopachus bancanus; assembly: GCA_027257055.1. NCBI lineage: Eukaryota > Metazoa > Chordata > Mammalia > Primates > Tarsiidae > Cephalopachus > Cephalopachus bancanus. The sequence continues at coordinate 5,834,601 of JAPVLO010000007.1, forward strand.
ATCAATAACTCTCATGAATGTAGAGGAAAAATTTTTCAAGAAACCATTAACATATTAAATCCAACAGTGTATAAAAAAAGATTGCACATTTGAGTTCCTTGTAGATCCAAAAAAAAAAAAAAATTGGGCTTATAATCTCAATTTTGTAGGGTGAAAAATGTATGTGTGATTGTGTGCATATATGTATTTTATATGCAAACATATAAATGTGCAATTATGTATATATAAATACATATATATATATTCACCATCCTCCCCTCACAAAACTGAAAAAATCAGAATTATGATATTTGAAATATAAGTTGCCTCATTTTTATACTTCTTAAAGTGAACATATGTTAATTTTATAATTTGAGGAGAAAAAAACAATATTATTGAATAAAAATTGGGTTATAAGGACATCAAAAAAAAAAAAAGGATTGGATATCACACCAAGTGGAATTTATTCCTGGTGTACAAGACTGGATCACCACTTGAAAAGTAATTGATATAATCCATCACATCTAAAACTAGGGAAGAAGAATATATGATCATATCAATTTATGCAGAAAAAGCATATGAAAAAATCCGACATAAAATCCTGATAAGGATTAGGACCAGAGAAACATTTTCTCAAATTGGTACCAAAAATGTTCAGCTAACATACCTAAGGGAAAGATGCTGGAAACTTTCCCTGTATAATTTCTAACAAGAAAAAAATGGTCCTGCCTACCACTTCTGTTCGTCATTATTCTGAAAATGCTAGCCAGTGCAATAATGGAAGAAAAGGAAACAAAATATGTACAGATTGAGAAAGGGGAAATAAAGCTTTTTTTTCCTCACAGATACCATAAATGTTTCTGTGGAAAAACCTTGAAAATTAACAACAGCAACAACAACAACAACAAACCCATAAACCAAAAAACCCTGCCACTAACCAGGTCACAGAACAAAAGATTAAAGTACAAAAGCAAGTTGATTTCCTACATACCAGCAATGAACACTTGGAATTTATAATTTAAAATGCAATACCATTTCACTATAGCATCAATCTAAACAAAGTACTTACTTCAGTATAAATATAACAAAATATGTACTGAATCCACATGTGGAAAGTAAAATTCTAATGAAATAATTCAAAGATCTAAATACATGGAGAAATATTTCATATTCAGGGATTAGAAGACTCTATATTGTTATGATGTCAATTCCTCCTAACTTGATCTATTGTCAATCGCAATCAAAATCTCAGCAAGGTATTTTGCATATACTGAAAAATTGATCGAAAAGTTTATAGAGAAGGCCAAAGGACAAGAATAGGCAATATAACTCAAGAAGAGCAACATATGAGGGGAATCACTGAACCCAGTTTCCAAATTTGCAGTAATGCTACAGTAATCAAGACACGATGGCATGGGTAAAAGAACAGACATATAGATCAACAGAACAAAACAGACAGTCCCAACATAACCCACGTAAACGTAATTAGCTTTATTTTATTTATTTATCTTTCTGAGTCCAAGTCTCACTCTGTCGCAGGCAGGAGTGTAGTGGCATGATCACGGCTCACTGTAGCCTTGAATGTTGGCTCAGGTGATCCTTCCACATCATCTTTCCCAGTAACTGGGATGCCACTATACCTGACTAACTTTTTTTTTTTTAAGAGATGGGGTTTTTCTGTGTCACCCAGTCTGGTCTTGAACTCCTGGGTTCTGGCAATCCTCCTGCCTTAGTCTCCCAAAGTGCAGGGATTATAGGCATGAGCCCCCACACACGGCACAATTAACTAATCTTTGACAAAAAACCAAATGCAACTAACTGGAGAAAAGTCATCTTTCCAAAAAAAGGTGCTGGAACAATTGGGTGTCATGTGCAAAATAATGAGCCTAGATATAGACCTTACACCTTTCATATAAATTAACTAAAAATAGTTCATAGGTTTACATATACAAGACAAAACTTCTGGAAGAAAGCATGAGAAGAAATGTAAATTATCTTGTAACTGGTGATTGGTCTTTAGATACAAGATCAAAAGCACAATCCTTTAAAGAAAAATTTAATAAGGTGAATTTTATTAAAATTAAAAACTTCTGCTCTGTTAAGACACTGTTAATAGAATGAAAAGACAAGCCACAGACTGGGAGACAATATTTGCAAAACATATATGTAATAAAGGATATGTTGCAAAACATAAAAATAATTCTTAAACTCAATAATAAGAAAATGATTAACCTAGTTAAAATAGGCCAAAGACCTGAATAGATACTTCATCAAATAACCTATACAGATAGAAAATAAGTATGTGAAAAGATGCTCAACATCATCAGAAATTAGAGACATGCAAATTAATAACACAATTGGAATGCCACTAAATACTTATTATAGTAGTTAAAATGAAGAGAAAAAACAAACCTGGCAATACCAAATGCCAGTGAGAGTGCAGCACAAAGACCCTTAGTTACTGCTTGTGGTAACACAAAATGGTGCAACTACCTTGGAAAACAATTTGGCAGTTCTGTCTAATGCTAAACCTACACTTATTACACAATTCAGCAATCTTATTTCTAGGTATTTACTCAAGGGGATTAGAAATGTATATTCACCCAGAAATGTGCACATAAATATTTATAGCATTTTTTTTTTGAGTTGGAGTCTCACTCTGTCAACCAGGCTGCAGTGCAGTGGTGTGCTCACAACCACTGCAGCCTCAGCCTGCTGGGTTTAGGCGATCCACCTGCTTCAGCCTTCCAAGGAGCTGGAACTACAAACAAATGCCACCATGCCCAGCTAATTTTTATGATTAGTTGTAGTGACAAGGTCTCACCAAGTTGCCCAGGCTGGTCTCTAACCCCTGGGCTCAGGCAATCCTCTCACCTCTGCCTCCCAAAGTGCTGGGATTACCAGCTGAGCTACCGTACTTGGCCATTTATAGCATATTTACTAATAATTGCCCCTAACCGAGAACATCCGAGATATCCTTCAGTAGAGCAATGGATAGACAGGCTGTGGTGCAGTCTTGCAACGGAAATCTGCACTGCGATTAAAAGGAGAAAACTATTAATTTGCACAACACAAAGGAAACTTATGCACACTTTACTAAATGAAAGGTACCAGACCCCAAAAGCTACATACTGTATGATTCCATTTACATGACGTTTGAGAAAAAGAAAAACTATAGGGGTGGAAATATTAGTGGTTTCTAGGAGTTGGGGGACATATCAGTGGTTGACAACAAAAAGTCAGTATAAGGAAATATTTAGGAAAATGAAAATGTTCTGAATGGTCTCATGGTGATGGATACATGACTAAGTATTTGCTGAAACCAGCAGAAGTGTATATCACAAACAATGACCATTACTTGTTGAAGATTAAACAATTTAATGTCCCTTAAAAAATAGCCAGAATGTTGGGACTCTCAAGATGTAAGGTAGATTGTGACAATAAATCTTATTGTACTACAAAAGTATGGAAAACCTTTACTGTAGTGGGTAAAGAAAAAAGGCACTGACCCAAGTACTTTTGTAAAACATTAATTTGTTTAGATACTGTAAGGCTAAAGGCAAAACATACACATATAACACTGCATTCTAGATGGCAATGTTTTTCTACACAAGGATAACTATTTTAAAACTATACATACACTAGAGTTGAACAAATAAGTAAATAAATTGTAGCTAATGGGAGCTGTCTTTTTATTAGGAGAGGAGGAATTCATGAATTAGTAAGGGAAAGACTAAACTGGACCCTCAGTTGCAAGAGAAGAGTTGGAATGTTAACATCAAATTATGTTTATTGTAATATACATATAGATAAATAACAAATAGATTCTTGTGTATGAATAGGTTTAATGCACATAGATATAGATATGGATATGAATATATTTTCTATGCCTGTCCTCAGAGAAGTTATATCCCAGAAGTGATGAGCACACTTAACACCTGTATTTTGGTTTCTAAGCTTCATTCTCCAATGAAAAGAACTGGGGATCCTTGAATAAATATTTTCCAAGGCTGGATCAGGGAAAATAGCCGATGAGTCTGGAGCATCTTATAGTGACAGAAAATTAAGATGGTGTCAAAAAATTGATAATAAAGAGAAAAAAGAGATAAGGGCATGTAGCATGGTCACAGAACAACCCTAATGAGCTTCCAGTGACCCAAGATGGAATAATTTGAGCCATCAAATAAATCAAGACACTATGAGGTTGTGACCTAAAGAATAATATTTGGATTCATGAGTCCATACTGATACAACTAGTTGATTGAATAAATAAGCAAATGGGGGAGATGAGATACATCTTTTTTAGAGAAGAATTTCAAATATTAAATGTAGGTGGGATGAGGGAAATAGAAAATGAGCATTAGAACACAACAGTAATAATTTTTGCAGCTATAGGTGCAGCAATTCCCACAGCTTGCATTTGTTGCTGGAAAGTTCTTGTGAAACAATTTCAGTGCCTCCATGAAGGAGTCCAGTCTGCTTAATCTGGAGCAGATGCTGGCCCTGGTTTGGGGGCAAGAGAAGGTGGACTGGCATGTACCTTTTTTATCCAATTGATACAGACTTGGAGGACACTGGTGAAGATAAAACCAGAATAGATCCTGATCTCACCCTCCCAAGTGGTCCATGAATGTTTTAAAAATGAAAATCTTGCGATCGTAAGCAATCAGAAGTCAGTTCCTTTACTTTTATCATACTCAGGAGAGAGATTGAATTTGGTGATGTCCTTGGCATGTGGTACCTTTAAAAACGGACCTCAAAGGCAAACATGTCTGTGTGAATGTTTAATTTTCTCTTTTCCCTACTGTAGACCAGGGAGCTGGGATTGGGTTCAGAATGGAAAGGGAAGTTTCTGTCCAAGAGGAACCCAGAGCAGGGGACCACTATTCTGTCTGGAAGCAAAAAGGATATTCAGCAAACACCCTGGTTATTTTGCACTTGGAAGGACCCTTCTCCATGAACAACAGAAGGGGCTGGAGCAGTCTCAGAAGGAACAGGCTCATTTTCATCAAACAGAAAGCCTGAGGAAGAAAAAGGAGAGGAAACTAAATGCTTGGGATGATATTTCTGTTCAAAGCGCTCTGGTCGTTTTAGCTCCGTTTCCTTAAATTACCTGATGCACATTAGTAATTGCTATTTCAAAGGAAGTTTTACTGGAACAAAGTGCCGCATCACTTGAGCTAGCTTAACTTTTACCCTTTCCAGACAGTGGCTTTTATCTGGAAAATGCTAATGGGAACAGCAGTTACCTGTAAGAGAAGGCAAGAAAGAGATCAGCTGGGCATCTAGGGGTGTGCAGATCGAAGCTCACGGCTCAAATCTCTATGTGGCCAATATCTGTTATGCCTATAATTGCTGCTAAAAGTTCAGGGTGGCATTTTGCTGATATGCCTAAAATAGTCTTCTTGGGGCTGTTGGATACGATTTGACAGCAGTTAAGGTAGAAGGGGCAGTGATCCAGCTGAAATCTTGTCTAAGTCATTTTGATAAGTGAACTGCCTTGCGAAAGCTCCTTAATTGCTCCCACATTCTTCAATTGTTCCATTTAGCAGGTCCTTTAAAAGGTCACAAATCAATCACCAAAGATGTGAAGGTTTTACATTTTGCTTGCTTAACAAAACATAGTCTTAACAAAATATCTCCCGCTTAATTTCAGATTAGCTGATACCAGTGCCTTCCACTAATAGGCAGTCAATCTCTTTAATTGTACTTTGGGAAATGTATCTGTTTGGCTCTGAGTGGATGGACAGGGCCCCCTCGGCGTGTAGGGACTAGGGAGGAGTGAGGTCTTTTTGTAAGGACACTCTAAGAATCATGAGTCGAACATCCACACTTTAAAACACGAGGACACAAGTAACCTATGTGCTCATTTGATCTCAAGTTTGGTGAGGGAAACGATGTTACACAAAACAGGAGCACCCAAGAAGTCTGGTCAATGTTTACAATGTTGCAACTTGGTTCTGTTATTAGTGTGACAATATCCAATGATCTGCATCCAAAATAAACAAACAATCAATTGCTTATCTGGTTTAGGTGTACACCTAAGGTATGGTTTCTCAACATCAGCACTCCCAGCATTTGGGGCTGGATAATTCCTTGATGTGTGAAAGCTGTTCTGCGCATGGAACGATGCTTGGCAACAACCCTGGTGTCTAGTACCTAAGTACTCCACCTCCCCTGCCTGCTCTGCTCCCACTCATCACACCCCAAAATGTCTGCAGTCATTGACAAATGTCCCTGGGGGTAACGTTTCTCGCGGTTGAGGACCATTTATCTGTCACAGAATTGTGTTTTCTCTTCATGATGCGACCTAATAGTTAATTTATCAAGATAAAATACGAAACTGTGAAATGATGGACTATGTCTCTTTCACTGTTGTTTAGTACATTTGTGTTGTGGACATCATTGAGGTTTTCCGCTCTTAGAGTTGTCATACCTGTATATAAATGTGTGTATTCTTGCATCTGGGTACCCATGATAGCCTGTCTCATGGTAGGCCTTTCATTACTTTTTTAATTGAAGAAAAAATTACAATAAACAGGGCCATGGGACTTTTAGAGATGGAAACATAAATAAGAAGGGTTAAACACCCTTGCTTTCTTGTGGTGTGATTTGCAGCATGGTATCTAGGGTGGAATAGCCCAGGATTAAGAATGTGGGCTCTATGATTAGGAAGTTCAGGCTTCAAGATTTGATCTGACACTTTGTCCTGGGTGTGAACTTAGGAAAGACTCTGAAGCCTCCTGTCCTTCAGCATCCCCTTCTTTGCAATGGGCAGACACAGTTTTGCCCCCTTGAATTGCTGTAAATCTGGTGAACTAATAGAGGTGAAGTTCTTTGAATCAGGCCTGGCATAGAGGCAGTGCCCAGTGGTTCTGTTTTTATGGTTTTCACCATAGCTGCATTTCAATTCCTGTTCACTTATCTAGCTTTGTTACCCATCTAGCTTTGTTACCCATCTGTGGGTCTTTGGAGAGCAAGACCCATGTTTTCTCTCTTTGTATGTCCAGGGCCCAGCTCATTCTCTGCCACTCCGGAGACACTCAACGCATGCTATGGAATAAACGGCAGGTGAATAGAACAAGGGCAGGGAACAGGACAGGGGGTGAAACTCACAGTTTGGGCAGGAGACAGTGACTGGGTGAACTGAGGATGCCTGAATACCACTCTGAGCATTTGAACCCAGGTGACGCAATTCAGGTACCAAACAAGGGACAGCCTGGGTCATCCAGTACAGATACGATCCCTTTCTCCTCTTCTTGGTCACACATTTCCTAGACCAGAACCATCTTTGAAAATGAAGAAAAATCTTACTCAGCCACCTAGGGTGCCCACCTGCTTATGCTGCAGAACTTTCCTTTGGGAGTAACAATTTCTGGAGACATATGGGAAGCATTCACAATTTTGCTCTAAAAATAATAAATAGTAGGTTGATATTCTAGGGGGACATTAGAAAAGTGACTTCCTTTTGGATTAGCATGCAGAGAGGGAACAGAGTAAGTGTCTTTCTGTAGGTGTGTTTAAAAAGATAGAGATAAACTTAAGTAAGATTATGTCCTTTGTTTGGTTTTTTGTTTCTCTCACAAGTGGAAATTATTGTTGTGAGGATTTTGCATGCACTATATTTTGTATCTTGTAAAGTTGCAACAAACACGAGTAAAGTCAGTGAGATACCACAGCTTTCTTCTGTTCTCCTGGAATCAAACACTAAACAGAATTTTCAATGTTAAGGCTCCAGCCAGGAGGGAGGCAGAAGGCAGGAGGGAAAGGACATGCCGCCTTCAGTGGCAGCAGGGAGATGAGCCTCCTTTACTGCAGTGGTCGAGGCAGGTGGTTTCTTCCCTTGGTCCCTCTCCTCCAAAGAAAGCCTTATTGGTTTCTTGTTCTGAGGGGAAGGTGGGTCACATCCCAGGACTTTCCAGGGTCTTGAGTTTATCTCTAACAATATAAATATTCCAGTGAGATCATGCTTCTTCCCTTCTCCGACTTCTGCTTCAGCTCACTGCTGTGGAAAGGAAACAATGGTGTCCAGCAGGGTCCTTGCAACTCCTGAAAACAAGCAGTCGTTTGGTAGAGGGACTCCCTTACCTGATGTTTGATCATGAATAAATGAAACATCTCAGGATCGTAGAGGAGTAAGACCGTGGTTTCTGTCTGGAAAACTGGAGGGGCTTTGAATTCTTTATCTGCCCTATGGGATGTGTGTGTGTGTGTGTGTGTGTCTGTGTGTATATCTCAAAGATCACATATTAATAATGTGTTGACCTCTCTGCTTTCCATTTAAGACCCATTATCATTCAGAATTAAGTTCTGGATTTGAATGTAGTTAAAATGAAGTGAGTGATCATTATTGACAGGAAGAGACTATTTCTAAATGCTAACAATACATCAGGCAGTCACATTCCCCAAACAGACCTATACATTATACATCATAGACATGAAATTAGCACGGGAGGGGTTCTTCACACCCTCATGGTCAGTTATCAGGTCACTGGACACAGACAACTCCCAAACCGCACACTGAGGCTCAAGTCGATTTTCAGATATAAACATGAGAAATCTTCTGTGCATGATGCAATGTCTATTTGATGTCAACATTTTAGGGTCCAGAGAGAAGAACCAATTTGCTCATGAATATTTTTGATGGTTAAGGTAGTTACTCTGAGAAGGTAATAGAACAATTGTTTCATATGAATCAGTACACACATTTTTCATTTCAAGTTAAACACTGACAAGTCTATTTTGTTCCATATATTAAAAATAATAAGTTGTTCTGTGCTGATTAATAAAAATTCAAAACAATTAAGCGGCTTGCTTAAGGCCAAACAGATATATAGAGATAGAACCAGGCTTAGAATCCAGTCTCCTGAGACATTGTCTAATGATTTTTTTCTTAGTGAACAAGAGAATCTTATATTCACGAGGACAAAAGATGAAAATTACACCATCGCTTTTGTTTTTTTCCTTTCCACATTACCTCCCAGACAATAATGGCTTTACACACTGATAAAAATTTTACACACTGAAACTACACATACACTTATGTGTTAAAAATAAACATGCATTTTCTTGGTTAAATAAAAATCTGCATTTTTTTTTTGGCTGCAGTGACTTTCTTTGTTTTCATGACTCCTCTTTCTACGTTGTACCACTCTCCAGAGCACAATGACCTGATGGCAGAAAACAGCATTTTAATATAACCCAGGGGCACAGGCTCAGATTATTTGATCATTGGGGGCCACGGTTCTTCTTCCCAGGAAACTTTAAGGACAAATGACACGAATGAGTCAGAATTTGATTTTATTAATCATGCCCTGAAGGTTTAACCTGGCTGCATCAGTTCTTTATTGTACACCCTGAGGTGGATTAATAATGAGTTTATCTTCCTCTTGTTTGAGCTGTGATATATGAACAGAAATACACAAATGTCTCTTTCTCCAAGCTCTGTTTGTGAACTCTCTTGCAATGGTAGCAGCCAGTCTTCTGGGAATTGAAATGAATCATTAAACAAGAGCTGGGGGGAGCAATGACCCATCAGGTGTGGTCCTGGAGGAGCTTGTGGATGAGGGAGGGCTTGAATTCCTAGCTAGACATCTGATGGGGCAGAGTAGGGCATCGCATGATGCTCTGTGCATCTGAAATCAGCAATTAATTTATGAGTATCAATCGATTTCCTTGAGCCTGGTTTATTTTCCTCTCTTGGATTTGTATTCTGCTCTAGAAAGAAAATGACAGAACAACCACAAATGTTAGCTTTTTTTCCCAGCCACAAGATTCACAGATGCTCGCTGTGTACCTCAATGGATGGATTTGACTTGAATCATTTACCCATTTATTTAGCTTGTCTATACCGAACATCTGCTCTGAGCCTGATGCTGTACTGGGACCTGAGGCAGGCTATTGTCAAGGGGTGAAGTGAGTCCCCAAATTGCCATGTGACCAACATCTCAAATCCAGTCTGCAGAGGTGCCAAGAGTGGTGGTTGTGGCCCTGTGAGATTGCATTGCAGTAGAATTGGGGCTGGTTGGGTAAACTGAGGAAGGCTTTCCTCATAAAGTAGAAGCTCACAGTTTGAGGATTTGTGTCTAGTGAGGAGGGAGGAAAAAACACTTTCGACAGAGGGAACAGAAAATGAAAAAGCTATTGGAGGAGGGACCAGGATTATACTTTAAGTGCAAGCTTCAAAGTTCACATTTTTATTCATTTGGCCAGTGGTGAGTCACAGATATCAACTCCTTGAAATAGTATAGCAGGAGCCCTTGGTCCAGCTAGAGGGCATGTCTGGCCCTCCTTGGGTGTTGGCCATTATGGTGGGGCTTGATCACTCCATCAAAACTTCATTCATCCCACCTGGGCAACTTGGCGAGACCTCATCTCTACAATAAATCAAAAAATTAGCCGGGCATGGTAGCGCGCACCTGTAATTCTGGCTACTTGGAAGGCTGAGGCGGAAAGATCACCGGAGGCTGCAGTGGCCAGGAACGTGCCACTGCAATCCAGTCTGGGTGGCAGAGTAAGACTCAAAACAAAACAAAACAAAAAACTTCATTCATTTAACAGCATTTGTGGAGGGTTGACCCTCAGGGGCAACAGTGAGCAAATCCTCTAGGATCTTTGCCCTCATGAAGGTCTCAGACAGGGAGGTGGTAGAGTAAACCCAGAGACAGTGATGACCCAGAGTGGCCTGGCCTCTGAGACAGAAATTCCTGGTGCGTTGAGAGAGGGTTGCAGAAGGACATGTCCCCAGACAGTGCCATTTGCACTAGCGGAGGGTGTGGAGATGAGGAGGATTGCAGGGCATTCCACATAGGGTGGTGTGGTAGGGTCTGTCAGCACACAGGTACAGTGGCTCCCTTGAAGAACTGAAGATGCTGAGGCTGAAGGCTGACCTGGCTTGAACTGTAGAACAGGGTGATGAGAGTATCCCCCACCATGACCTACTTGCTGGGCCTGGCTGTAACACGGGTGTGGAAGTCAGTAGATTACAGAAGAAATCACCAACCCAGAACACTCCCCTCAGATGTTGGTGTAATAAAAGCAGGGAGCAGGATGGTTAGGAGGGAAATGAGGAGATGAGAAGAAGGAGATGGAGGAGGAGGAGAAACAGGAGGAAAAGGGATATGGAGGAGGGGGAGAGAAAGGAGGAGAAGGAAGAGGAAGAAAAAGAATAAGGAGGAAAAGAATGAGGAGGTGAAGGAGAAAGAGGAGGAAAGGCATAAAAAGGAGGAGGAGGAAAAGAGGAAGGAGGAGGAGACAAAAAAGAATGAGGAGGGGCAAAATAACGAGGAAGGGGAGAGGAAGAGGAGGAAGAAGGGGTGGTGGAGGAGGAGGAGAAGGAAAGAGAGAAGGGAATGGGGAGGGGAAGAGGAATCTACTACACACGTAGTATACATCAGCATTTGACATATAGTGTCTTGCTTATTTTTCACAGCAATGTAAATGGCACGTTTAAGGTACTATTTGAAGTTTTTCCTAAGATGAGAAATTCAGGGCTCAAATGCAGGTCACACTCAGGAGCTGGGCTCTCTCTCTCTGTCTTTTTTAAGATGTAGGGTACAATTCAGGATTAGGTACATAAGTGGTCATCATACAGGTAGGTGAAATTTGGGCCTCCCACTGGTTCTCACTTCTCCTGGTTTGGGAGCAGGTACCCTTTTTAACGGTATGAGCCTCCCATCTCCCTCTCACCCGTGGCAGTGACCTGCTACTGCCAATCCCTCTCATGTAGTATTATGATAAATGTTCAGGGGCTATGTATGAGTGAGAACATGTTATATTCAGTTCTTTGTTTCTTTGATAGACCACGGGCCAAGCTCTTAATCGCAAAGCCCAGTCCCCAGAAATTAATCTCTGCAGAGGATGAGAAGCGGGGAGATCACATGGGTCTCTTGCAGTACCTAGACTGGGGTGGTGGTAGCAGCCTCAGAAGAGGGTGGTGGTAGGAGCAGAGACCAGAATGCAAGGAAGGCCAAGGTGTGCTTAAAGACCGTGTGGGACGCCCTGGCATTGGGCTGGAGAGTCTATAGTGAGGACAGCAGGAACTGGGCTGGCTGCTGGCCACAGAGCAGGGCTTATTGGTATGCTTGTGCCTCCATTTCACTGAAGGTGTGGGAGTCTCCAGAGTGCAGCAGAATCAGTTGTTTCTTTTACTTCCCTGCCTCTGTCCTCCCCGCTTTTTTTTGTTGAGTTGGAGTCTCACTCTGTCACCCAGGCTGGAGTACAATGGCATGCTCAAGGTCACCATGGCCTCAACCTGCTGAGCTCAAGCGATCCTTTGGCCTCAGCGTTCCAAGTAACTGCAACTACAGGTGTGTGCCACCACACCTGGCTAATTTTTTTGTTTATTGTAGAGATGAGATATTGCCATGCTGCTCAGGCTGGTCTCTAACCCCTAGGCTCAGGCAATCCCTTCATCTCCACCTCCCAAAGTGCTGGGATTATAGGCACGAGTCACCACACCTGGCTCACTGCCCTTTTTCAACCTGATGGGTAGATTTAGGATTTAAGACCAATGCTTTCTTCTGATCTTTCAAGATCATAGAAGTTCCCTTGTGTCACTTGTAGTATGGTTTATCCTCTCAGTCCAGCCCTGTTAAAAAACTTGAAGGTTGAGTGTAAACTGGTGCAGCCATTATGGAAAATAGTTGGAAGTTCCATCATAGATAAAAAATAGAATCACCCTATGATTCAGCAATGCCACTTTGGGACATATATCCAAAGAAATCAGGTACATGAGAAGTTATTTGCACATGCATGTGGAGGACAGCATTTTCTCCAACAGTCAAAGGATAGAAGCAGGCCAGGGGGCTACAGACTGAGGAATAGACCTCACAAATGTGGTGTATACACATGATGGGGTGCTCTCCTGTCTTCAAAAGGAAGGAAATACTGGTGCATGCCACAACATAGATGGACCATGAGGACATCATATCAAGTGAAATAAGTCCATCGCTAAAAGGGAAATACTGGATGATGCCACCTGTAGGAAGGTACTATTAATTTCCTAAGTGGAATGGTGGTTATCAGGTGCTGAAGGAGAGGATGCAGTTTCTATTTTGGAAGATAAAAGTTTCTGGAAATTAGCTGGACAGCAATAGGAACAGACTTCCTCTAGTAAACTTCAGAAGTGGTTAAAATCTAAATTTGATTGCAATTTAAGAAAACCCTTAGAAATGTTTTATAGTTTTCACTGTAAAACTTTTTCATCTCTTAGCTAAGTTAATGCCTAAGTATTTTATTATTTTTGTTGCTATTGTAAAGAAGATTGTTTTTGTAATTTCCCTTCATATGGTTGTTTATTGGTGCACAGAAATGTGACTATTTTCTATATATTAGGAGACTTTGTATCCTAATATATTTAAAAAATTCATTTGTTAGCTCTGATGGTTTGTGTGAGTGTGTGGTCTTTAGCATTTTCTGCATTTAAGATCATATCATGTGATACTCAGATCTTTTTTTTTTCCACAAAGCATAACTATTCTTTATTAATGGGAAAATACTCAGGATGTTACTTGTATGTAAAACAAAATAATCATGGACTTTAACATAAACCCAAAGGAACAGGATGTAAAATTATTTTGAAAGTTTAAAAAAACCCCAAAATATTGGATAGCTGGTAAAAACTGAAAGTATAACCAAAATCAATTCTTGGTGCTTATTAACACACAAAGCAGAGTAAAAAAGAGTTTTATGGAAATGGTAAGGGCTGGTTCAAGTTTGCAAGGCAACAGGCATTACTTTACTAAGACAAAAGATTTAGTGATCCTATGGAACACTAAAAATTTTATGCAAATTTAAGAGATATGTATTAAATATAAATTACTCTAGGAAAAATGCTTTTGTCAAGTTCTTTTTTTAATTTATTTTTATTTTTATTTTTTATAATCAATATTTTTTATTATGATATTGTGGGGTACAGTTAAGGGTTAGGCATACAAATATGCTTCGTTCAGGCACCCTTGTTGATAAGAGGTGTCTCCTCATCCCCAGATCATAACATCTGTGAATAGGGATAATTTTATTTATTGCTTTCTGGTTTGGATGCCTTTTATTTATTTATTTACTCTTACCTAATTCCCACATTGTATGTTGAATGGAAGTGATGAGAATGGGCATCCTTACCTTGTTCTTGATCTTAGAGGAAACACTCCGAGTCTCACCTCTGAGTCTAATGTTTGCCATGGGCTTTTCACACATGGCCTTATTATGTAGAGGTGGTTTCCTCTATCCCTGGTGTGTCGAGTGTTTTTTATAAAAGAGTGTTGAATTTTTCCCAGTGCTTTTCTGCATCCATTGAGATGATCATGTGGTGTTTTTTCTTTCATTCTGTTAATGTGATGTATTTCATTGATATATTTTTGTATGTTGAACCGTCTTGAATTATTCTGGTTTGCTATGTGCTTGTGTGTTTGTTGTTAACTATTACCAAAGAGCCTTTCCAATTTCCGGATTTCACAGAGTATGGGGTGGTATTTGTGTTGATGTAGGGACAGGGAACAAGCACTGGCTCATTGTAAGGAGAGAGGTAACCTCTTTACTTCCTTTTCAAGTTTTCTGAAAAGGTAAGGAGAACGCCTCATTCTAGTGCTACCCTGTCTTACGCAACATGTTCTCTCGCTAATCTCTCTGAGGAAAGAGAGAAGGGCTGCAGGCCCAGGTCTTCACAGGTTTTAGTATCAAGTTAGACTTGAAAAATATTTCTCTGTCTTTACCGTATTTATATGATAATCTTGTTACGAAAGATAATGGTTTTTCTTTTATGGTAGATATATGTATTGTTCTTTTGGAGCGAATGTGATCATTGATAAATAAAACTTTATCAATGAGAGTTTATAACTGACAAAGGCAACTTTATAAGTTTGATAGAGTAAGTTACATAGTCTGGTGTATGGATAAGATAGACAAATATCTGACATGGAGGTCACCTGTCTCATTACCAGTTTTGTTTCGATCCTTATTCCTGGAGACTCAACACTGGAGACAGACTTCCTGATTCAGATCTTTGGGGAATGATTTCAGGTGTCTAGGCAGCTCCATCCTCAAGGAGAATGCCTTGGAAGAGAGTTGGGCAGCTCAGGCCCACTGCAGGAACCTGGGCATGGCCACTGTGTCCAAAGTGGGCAGGGCCTTGCAAGGTGAGGGTGAGGCTCCCAGCAGAGCCCAGGCAGAGGATTGGGACAGTACTGCCTTCCATTGAAAGCTAAGCAGTTGTGGGCCTGTCAGTTGCCAAAGGAAGGCCCAGAAGTCTGCTGGAGACTGTTTACCGAGAGCTGCATGGCTCAAGTACAGGTAGTCTCTATACTAAAAGGCAAATCCTCAGAAATACTCATCAGAAATATACATAGCAGCTTTCTTTAATTTAAAATAAAAAATATCAGAATATCAAACACTGCATTAATATCTAAATTGAAATTTTACACACAACTCTCTCTTGGGGTTTGAAAGAAAGGAGAAAGAGAGAGGGAAGAGTATGTCCCAGGGAAAGGGAGTGAGTTGGAGAGACCAAGATCTACAGGAATATGAGGGCCCAAGGGATAGGCACCCTGAACAAGGACACAATTCTCTTTATGCAAAATCCTCACACGTTTACACCTCCATGACACAGAGAGCTTCTAGAAAGGCAAAACCATTCTCACTCTCTTCCTCTTGTGCACAGCTAGGAACAGCATACCTGGGCACAAGCTCAGATTCCAGGGGACAGTTTTTAGAGCTATCTGTCAACAGCTTCAATACATTCAAACCACTCGGTGGAATGTTTTCATTTCTAGGAGTTTTCATTTTGAGAAATAATCAACTAAGTATGTAAAAGTATATGTAGGGAGAATTTACAGCATTTTATAAGAGAAACAAAAGGAAGAAAATGATCAATAAGTGTGCTAAGAGGGAAATGGTTGAACAAATCTCATCTCAGTAATATAAACTTTGGGCTTTCGCGGTACCATCTTTATCATTTTGTCAAATCTGAGAACCTCACAAATTATTATTTACTTAAGAGAGTTTTCTTTATTTTTTAAACTTAAACAGTGCTTAAGCTTAAACTTGAAACAAACAAAACACTGTACAATCATGGGGCTGATATGCTACTTATATAATTTTCTAAGCACAAGTTACATTATGGTTAAGATAAAGACACTTTTATCCATATGCTACCTAAAATTTGGGAAGTACTGAATGGTGACATCATCCAATGTGCCACTATGCAATTATTGACCTGATGATACAGTTCTGTGTTTTGTTTTTTAGACTGGAAAATATAGCTTATTTAGAAAGTAGATTAGAGAAAGGGAGAAAAAGAAGATTTACCTCCCCAAGATAGGGAAAGAGACCATAGCTTAAGGGAAAATGACCCAGCCAGAGTGCAAAGGGCCATATGGCTAGGATAGGGCTTAACTAAAGCAGGGCCCAGTTCCATGTTTATTAACAGGGACAGGTTAATCTTACAGATATTACTGAGAACTTGCCTCATGCCAGTGGTGTTCTTTGTCTGGAAACACAGTAATGCACAGTAATGTGTAAGGCACAGTCTTTATTTGAGAAAGTTCTTAGTCAAATACAAAATAATAGATTACAAACTATTGTACATGTTATTATTCTGTTATTTTAAAATGTGTTCTCTCTCTGTGTGTGTCTCTCTCTCTTGCTACACACACAGACACAACGGTCTTGAAGGGAGAGATCCCACTGATTTGACTTGCTATTTTTGTACAGTAGGTGTGAACATGATTTTTATTTTCTTTTTGCTTGGGTAAATGTTCTACTTTATCTAGAATAAAGAAGGATAACTTGTGCTAATAAGAAACACACACAATAAAACAGAATAGCACGCCACTTCCCCTTCTAGGCTATTTTCCAAGGACTAAAGGCAAGGAGCACAGTCCCTACTTTTGAGTTTCTGTTATGTTGATTTGATAGATTACTTGATTCTCTGTGGGTGAAAACCAGTTTCTTCCATGGGTTTGGAGACACTAGTGAGACTACGAGGTGAACCCAAAAAGCCGGAATGATCTTTTGGAGGGTGGGACCCTTATAGTACAGGCTTCCCCCATTAGGTAAGTGTTCTAGGAACCCACTGGTTTTTATCTGGAAGTTTTGAGACAGTTGTGCCACAATTTGGGGAAGAACCAGTCTCACGTTGTGTGACTGGTTCTTCCACCATGACAATGCACCTGCCCACCCTGTGGCCATGCACCCTGCCCACGAAAAACTGCATGGCCCCTGTGCCCCACCCTCCCTATTTACTCGAGCTCACCCTGAGCAAGTTCCCCCCCCCCCCGGATAAAAAAAAGTCCTCAAAGGAAAATGTTTCTTATGTGGGATAGGTGAAACAAAAAACAGCAGAAACACTGAAAGGCATCAAAATTGAGGCGTTCAAAAACTGTTTTGAGTAGTAAAAGCATCTCGATAGGGGTAGTGTGTCAAATGGAGAGTACTCTGAAGGTGACTGAAGTTTAAACATGTAGGAATAAATACACAATATTTTAAGAAATAAATTCTGATTTTATTTGGGTCCCCCTCATATTTGTGTTTGCAACTCCCAGTTATCAGAATTCTCCCAACTGTGGAATATAGTAGGAGAAACACTTTTGTTGAGAATTGTCTTACGTTACACTTGGGTGCCACAAGTTTTAGTGAAAAAGCACTCTGTTAGTAAGGAGAGATGTCTAGACACAGAAGATGCCTTCCAAGTTCCCATCAACACTGGGTTGTAAGCGGTCTCTTAGTTTCACTGCCTGATAGTTGCACAAAACTGCCAGGGTACCCTTAAATGACTCTCTTTGCCTAATGGCACAAAGAGAGGAAATAGAATCTCAGTAAGGCCTCCTTTTAAACTCGCCAGGACATCTAAAAACTGTCAAGGGCCTCTAATGTGCATTCTGTGTTTAAAAATAAGAAAAACATTACAAAGGGAATTCTAGGAGCCAAAGCACCTGGAGAGAATGTAACTTATTGAATTCCCCTCTTGTTTCTGGAGAGCTGTGCTCCTCTCCCAAGTGTACTTACAGCCCATTAGCAACTGGGGACTCTTACATGGAGAAAAATGGAGGCCCTGGTAGAGGCCCCATTTATGATACTCCATGCACAATTACTGTGGTCTTGTCCTTAGGTAACAGGTGTACCGTTTGTACTTTCTTGTAAGAGATGAATATTTATGTTTTTAGCAACAGACTTGGAAGCTGATCTTGCTTAGGGAGCCATCATGGCAGAAATCTGAGATTGTCTCCAAGATTTCTAGTTCTGGTGGACACACCCTGTATGATTTCTACTGTCTGAGTGAGGGTGGAACCTCTACCATGATGAGATATCATTCCATCCCTGTGATTAGGTGATGTTATGCAGCAAAAGCGGGAGAACGGTCCAGATGATGGAATCAGGGTTCTTAATAAGTGACTTTGAATTAATCAAAGACAGTTTCTTCTGGAGGGGCCTTATCTAATAAAAAAAGCCTTCTTTAAAAAAGGTCTAGAGGTCAGAAATGGACAAAATCAAAGAGTTTCCCAGCATCAGAGACTTTTCCTCCTGCTGTTCTTGAAAAAGCAAATCATCATGACTTTCATAGCTGCAAAAAAAAAAAAAAAGCTTCTGCAGCAGCCACCTGAGCTTAGAATTGGATCCTGAGCCTTAGAGGAGATGGGCTCAGCCCACATCTTGATTTTTGTCAGGAGAGACTCTGAATGTGGGACTCACATACACTATGCTTTATCCTACTGCCCACAGAAACTGTGAGAGAAGAGATGCATGTTTTTTATAAGCCACTATCTTTGTGGCAGTGTATTATATGGGGTAGGCAGCCAGTGTGGTAGTGCTGGTGGTCTCTATTGGAGAATGATGTGCTGAATGAAAGCCATTTCATCGCAGTTGAACCGAACCTTACTCCTAGCTCACAGGGCTCCGGGTTTGGGAAACCTGCATCCTTGCCTTTGCTGAGAGGTTCTCAGCTTTTGGGTGGTTTCGATTGGGGGCCTGTAAGCAATTTCATTGGGAAAACTGCATAATAAGAACTAAGTATAAAAAGAACAAAGTGTGTGGAAGATTTTTAAGAACCTTTTCCTGCTTGAGATTTTCCCATTGCTCAACCATCAAGTTCACCTCCTCTGTCTATTCACGTTTGGAAGGACAAATGCATAGAAATCCATTTTTGCTATCTATGGATGATTTATCTGTTTCTGTGCTGGTCTTCCAATTTTTGATGCTTTGCAATCCTGGTTGATGCTTCACACCTCATAGCTCATGAAATTGTCATGTTTATTCAACTCAAGAACTCATGAGATTCTTGTTTGGCATATTTTCTCTCTTCCTCCTTAATTTTTGCTTATATCTTCTTCCTGTTTGTCTTCCTAGCTCCCTTCCCCAATTCTATATTTTTGTTTCAAAATGAGCCAACAGCAGAAAAACAGTGATGAACCAACTTTTATTGTTTTAAAAAATAATCCCCAATAGTACACACATCATCAGGGAAGCTACTTATACAAATGCAGTGTTTGTATAACTTGGCCTACCCTCCCCTCAGCAATTCCAGGGTCTCCTTTTGCATCTCAGCAGAGGCAGTGAAGAAAAACATAGCTCCATTTCATAAGGAATTAGATATCCTAAGGCATGTTTTAGCCATTTCCCCCTAAAACATGCCACTGGGCTCTTCTCTCAGCCTTTAGTTGAGCATGGTTCAGGGAAATGTCCCCATTCTCTTTGTGATCCTAGTGGATGACAAGACTTGTACAACACAGTTTAGAGCCCTCTTCTTGGATAATAGATGTCTCCTGTGCATCCGACAAGGAGTCAAGGAAAGTTGGAGCCTCAATACAAATGTTAGAACTTCAGAGGCTATTTTGAAACTCGGTATTTTTTAGCGTTGAAACAAAGAGCCCTGTACAAAGCGGTTGTCAGAATATCTTCAAATTGAAAGATTGAGACCAGCCTCTTCTCTTGGGAGGGAATGAACCTATTTTTAAACCACTGCATTTTACCTTTTCTTGAATCACACCTCTGGCTTTAGCATGTAGCAGTGTTTGGGGAAGTGAGTTACATCTTCCTTCAGGGCCTCATTTAGGGCTAATGGAAATGACTCTAATCCAGCCTCCCTGGAATATAAAGTAACGATTCTGTTATCAGTGATTTTTTTTAGGAAGGAGACTTCGTTTCCTATAAAGGGTTACAGACTGCAAGGTGGCCTTTCTGACAGGCTGGGAAGTGTGGTCCCCAGCAGAGACACCAGTGAAACAGGAATTTATTCTGAGCAGGTTGTCCATGTAAGCATGTTCACCAGGTAACTGAAGAGCTAACGGAATCTTAACCCACATGTACTGAATAAGTATGCATGCTACGTGCATCCTGTGTTTACCTCCTTAGGGTGGAGACTTAACATTTCAATGTATTACAATTAGGGCCTATATATCAAAAGCTTAAGCAGGAATTTTTTTTAAAAGGTAAGAATCCAGGTGAAAACTTCTGTAGTAGTCATTGACCAAGTGACTGGGAAGGTCTGCAGGATGAGTGGCAGGCACTGGACAGTGTGGGATGGTAAAAGTGCTCATTATGGTTGAGCGTCCTCAAATAGCACATCCAGTGCAGAGAGTTTGAAGGTGTGCTGAACCATGCTTAAGCTCATAGTCAACCAACGCCAGATCATGGCCACCCACCTTCTCCACAACCTGTAGCCTGCAGTGACCTGCAGGACCCCAGGGCAACACCCACACTGTGGATGCCCTGATGCATGTCTTAGGGCTGCTGTCACGTCTGCCTCCATAGTGGGCTGCTTGTGAAGTAATGAAATGCATGCAATTGAGAGGACAGCTGAGTTGTCAGGGAGCATGAGGCGCTGTGTCAACCCGGGTCTAATTCCTGTCTCCCCTGATTCTAACCAGACCACCCTCCACATCTCATCTGGAATCTGGGGCTAATGGGAATGCCTACCTCCTAGACTTTTAGTGACAATCAACTAAAATACTTTAGAGTCCCGAGGTTGGAAACTGAGATTTCCCCCAGAATAAAGCACAACTTGGATTCGAATATATTTCTCCAAATACTTCCACTGCTATTCTCCAGCGGTTCTTCAAGACATGGCTGCTGCTAGGTCTAAGGCAAGAAATATACAAGATGAGCCTGGAGCATCTTGTAGGGCCTGAAAGTAAGAATGTGTTCAATAACAACAGCAAAATAGCAACAGCAAAATTTTTCATTTTAATGATGGGATTATGCTAAAAGGGCACAGGAAATAACTGAAAGATTATAAAATGACCAGAGTGAGGACAATTGGAACAGAAAAATTAATAAAAGAGTACTGGATTATAACCCAAGATACAAAATAAATATCCATGAGTCCATACTGATATAAATAAGTGTTGGATAGACAAATAGATGGGGAGACAGACACATCTCTTGTGCAGAAGACAATCCTAAATTGACAGATGACAAGGTTGAGGCTTGCAGAGAGGTTGGGGCACTTGCTTGGAGCTGCCTTCATGCTAGTGAGAAAGCAGGAACTGGTTTTACTTGCTTGCACTGTTGGGTACAACATCATTTGGATTAAAATAATTTAAAACATTAAAGAAACATAGAAGAAAGCAGTATGGAAAGGGGAAAAGTGACTAGGCACCACGGATAACCCTGACATACCTCACCTGAAGCCAGGTGACCAAGAGCAATGTCAGCAGCAGGAAATCCTAACGACACCGTGCACCCTTGACCAAATGTGATGAGAATGACACATTTCCTCTGCAGTTTTCTTTCCCAAATCCGACAACCTTTTAGCCTAACCATAACCAAAACATGAGACAACTGTCAAGCTTGTCAAAAACAAGGAAAGTCAGAAATTTTCACAGCCTAGAGGAGCGGAAGGAAACATGACACCTAAATGTAATGTGCTGTCCTGGGTGGAATCCAGGAACAGGAAAAACAATTAAACAAACAACATGTTAGGTAAACCCGAAGAAAATCTGAATAAACTATGGACTTCAGTTAATAATATTGACATTGATTTATTGATTGGCTTATTGATGAAGGTGTAGTGGCCGAAAGTTCAATCCGAGAGACCACCAAGAGCCAGTTCCGATGAAAGTTCAAGAGGGTCTTTATTCACAGGCTCGAGCCTGGGCCTCTGTTGACAACCGACACAGCGGAGTACATTCAGAGGCTCTGATTTCCGTAAGCAGATGCCTTTTATGCTTTTACACAAAGGGAGGAGGAGTTTGGGGGGCTTTCCAGTTTTGTTACCATTTAATTGGGTAGTTCCTCTGTGGTCAGCTTAATCATGGAGGATTGGCTACCCTGACTTGGGCTGACCTTGATCCACTAGCTAGGGAAGTTGCAGAGACATCTGGAAACTTAGGTGATTACCCCCTGGCACCTGATTGGTTGTTGCTAAGGGGAAAGTGGGTCAAGGGAAGGGGTTGAAGCTTGAACTGGTTCTTTGCAGTTTTTCCCATAACTGGAACTTTAAACAGTTACAGGTTATGTTTTAAGACAGAAAACTAAAAACTAAAAGTGACTGTGCTATTGTCCACAAGCCAATTACGTATTTATTGGGCTATAGCATGCTCCTAACCTAAGTCTATGGTATACTCTATTACGGTCCTCTCAAAGGTACCATACTAATGTAAGATGCTAACAGAGATAATAGTGTGTGTGGTATATAGGAGTTTTTTTTTTCTTCTTCTTAATTAGTCTGTGAATCTAAAACTATTCTAAAATAAAGTTTATTTTAAAAACACAGTGTCAAATATTTTGAACAATTGCTATCAGATGATCCTAGTAATAATGTATTCAAATTAAATAACAACCTTTTATTTTGACATCATGCGCATTTTGAGGTGGTCTTGAGCTGGGAGGGTAACTTTTATGAAATGCCAAAGCTAGTTCTTGATAGCCTTCCTTCTTGAATTAAAAAAAAAAAATTACTAAGATCTCCAGTTGGCAGATGACAAGATTGAGACTTGCAGAGAAGTCGGGGCACTTGCTTGAAGCTGCCTTCATGCTAGTGAGAAAGCAGGAACTGGTTTTACTTGCTTGTACTGTTGACTACAAGGTTATTTGGATTAAAATAATTTTAAAAAGTTTAAAAATAAGCATTAAAATAGTTATGAAGAATCTCCCCTGTCCTGACCCCACAGGCCAACAGCAGAAAGCTTTTAACATAAAAAATGGTATTATGAGAGATGTAATTATCCCCATTTCTTTGCAATGTAATAATACATTTTAGCCTCAATGAATAAGGATTTTTAAAAAATCACCTTGGGGGCTGAAAAACGAACGGTTAGATACAATATTCACTATTTAGTTAACTGGAAGCTGGATTTCCACCATTATGCAATGTACTCATGACAAATATGAACAAGTACCCCTAAATCCAAAATAAAATTTAAAAACCCATTCTTTTGATGAAGAAGATAGAGAAGAAATAATTTGGACAGGAAATAATGCATGCTTCCTCCTCCTCAAACATATTCTTGCCTTTGCTGGGACACATGCCTCTGCTTCTCCACCGCAGTAGGCACGTTTGGAAAATCACGTTACGATAAGTGGCAATGAATCAATTACTAAGCATGTTGGGACCAATTGCATGATTGTGGGAATTGAACATTGTTCTCTATGCCATGTCTTACCAAGCAGTTAAAAAACTAGATTCAATCCCTGGGAATGACAGTGCTGAGCAATTCCATAAATTACCTGTGTGCTGAAACTGTGCACCTGGGAAGAGGCTGTGTGAAGGGTGCACTTGCTCTCACTGTGCCTGTATCTGAGCAGGTGATGGTACTCGCTGCAGACGTTAGCTGTAACTGTGGTGGGCAAGATAACCCCTGCCATGTCTGAAGCCACCACCAACGTGGAAACCAGCAGCACGTCTCCCTGTTTTTCCAGCTCAGAGACGTCTCCTGGTGTCTGCGTCTTCACTTGCTGAGAAATGAGCCGGCGGACTTGATATTATCCGACTTTCTGCAAAGCAAATTTGCAGTTCTAAGAGCTGCAGGGAATTTTAATGTCCGATGATGTATGGTGGAAGATTCAACCTGGGATAAGTTTTGGAATGTTAACGTAGGTTTCCCCCAGAGATGGTTTATTAATACACGCTCTGGTCTCTGGGATCGCGATTATAAATCAGATTCTATTTAACTCTGTTTAAATTGTGCTGCTGTGTCTGTTCCTATCTTGGTATGGTTTCTAAATCTGCTGAGAAACTTCTTGAAAAATATATAGAAATGAAGTTTCTATGGCAATGCAATTTGTTTTAACCCCAGAAAACTACAAAAGAAATAAGAACCATTCTTAGACCAATCTCTTTCTTTATGTGTTTTCTTTCTCACTGTGGAGTTTTTCCTCAGCTCAGCACAGGATAGAGGGTGAGGGTGTGTGTGTGACCCTAGATGGTTTTGGAAAGGAATCCAGGTGGCTCTCAGCAGAGAACGGACACATCTCTTACCTTTTAAAATAGATGACGACTCATCTCAGAGTCACACAGTGCTCCAAATTTCAATTATTTTAATCAGTGTATCTTTAACTTTTAGCTCCTCTTCCCTACCTCCCCAAAAACCCAGCACCCTATTTCCTAATGTTGGAGAAGCACTGACACCAGTCTGTGGATTTAGTCCCCTAAGAGCTAAGGAACCTTAAAGCTCCACACTCGATTCCCATCGCTCTCACTCCAGGACTGCCGAGTCCTAAGGGAGACTAAAACTCTGAGACCCCATATCTAAACCGCCAGACCCGAGATCTCCTTGGGGTGGGATGACAGGCAAAAAAAGGAATGAGCTGGTGCCATTTTTTGCTAATCTTGTTGTTATTCAAGGCTTCACGGGGCGGGTTTGACAATGTGACAGTAAGGTTCGGATTTGCAAGTACAAAACAAACTTTTAGGTCCGAAGAGGCAAAACAATAAATTCCATCAGACAGTGCTGTCTGTTCCAATCAACCAGAGCAGAGGGAAGTGGTGTGGCTTGGAGTTCTACCTTCTTGGTTGCAGTTTCTCCTCCAGGTGCCATATAAATTAGCCAGTGGAACACTTTCCTTTTCCCAGGAATAGTCTGTGTTAAGTAGCCTGTCCTGACTTGGGGTGGGGGTGAATTTATCTTTGCTCCGAGGTGATGCTGAGAAGCGAAATCCCGGCCGTGTTGACTGGAAACACACATGACATGTAAAGACCAGGATACCTTCCTTGTCCTGTGGCCACTGGGGTCATCCTGTGCTCTCTGTTGATGGAAAGGCAATATTTGCGGGAGTTACTGCTTAGAAGTCTTCTCTTCCTTCCTGACCTACAAGGAGGCCAAGGAGGATAGGATCAATGAAGACACCTATACTCAATCAGGGAAATGTATGCTTTTCCTTTGGGAATTTGAAGTGTGGAGTGTGGAACCATGAGCTGCTTTTTGAACTTGGAAAGGAATAAAAACATTCTAGCCAGAACTCATGCACAGGATGCACAGGAACTGCTGTGCTTCTTAAAGCAGGCTTCTCCATATTGGGGTTGGAGCTGGCAACCACCACAGCACACATCTTAGGTTGAGGAGGATGGGCTCCCAGAGCAAGCTCACTGACTGTTGCTCCAAATGGGGGAGGCAGAGAATGATGGCGATGTCAGTCCTCAGTGACTCCCAGTCCTGTTCTATGCCAGTTTTGTATAGTCTTGGTCCAGGGTGTAGGATGCCAGGATGCTGGGAGGCCAAAAGCTTGTCTTGCTCCATACAGGCACAAACATGAAGTTGGAGCCATTTGTCCACTTGCCTCCCATGCCTGCCTTGGGGCTGCCACCCCCACCTCCACCATGGTCATCCCAGACCCACACGTCCACTGACCCAAGCTTTTACTCAGCAAGCATCCTCTCCTTCAGCAAGTAGTGTGCAGTGCCAGCTAGGAACTCAGCTCAGTGCCTTCACCCCAGCATGAGTGATAGTGTTGGAATCTTAGTCAACAACTGTGCGAACTTACTACGTATTAATCTCTATTTAAATGTATTTGCTCATTTAATACCCAAGCGACTGATGTGGTGAGCACCAGTACTGTCCTAGTTTTACATAGGAGAAAACAGACAAGCACTGACTGACCCAAGGCATGATAGAAAACAAAAGAAAGCATGAAGATACCATGCAGAAATGGCTCGTTTTAAAAATAATACATCGAGTCTCATAGAAACTTTCAAGACAAAGAACTAGGTCTTCTGCTAGACTCAGAATCACCCAACCATGCATTCCTACCCTTGCCAGTCTCCCATATCACTAAGGAATGTGAGATCCAAAACAGAAAATAATCACCGAACATCACATAAACATTTGGGCTCAGGGTAAACCACAAGGTCAGCCAACTGTGTCTTCACCACGCGGAAAAGATTATACTGCCTTTCCCCTGGCAGCCTGGGCTGAAAATTTCCATTGAAATTTTAACAACGTTCAAAAAAAGAATGCTTTTATGTTCTTTGTAGTTATCCTGGTTTGTGATGGCAGACAGAGGAAGAGAGAGGCAATAGGAAGCCACTCTGGTCTTCCCTCTTATCAGTCCAATTCGTATTATTGATCTGCACCCAGAATGCTCTTCCCTCTTTTCATCAACTCACTCCTCCCTCCATCAGACATTCACAGGGCAGTATTCCAGATTTTTTCAGGAATACAAATGTGATGCAAGATTGCACTGAAACCCTGTTTTCAAGAAGATCACAATCCAGTGAAGAATACGAAAACATCTGTCTAAACAAACACAACACAATGGTTAGTAGGATGATGCCATGGGACATGTGGTGGAAGCTTTCAGAACAGTGAAGGGTCTCATGCCTGGGAAGTGAGGTTGGTGTGGGCTGTGCAGAAACAGATGGCAAGGGCATGTTTGAATACAGGAGCACCAGGGGCAGTGGCAAATGGATATGAAGGAATAGGACCTGATGAGGCAATGAGGATAATTTCCATTTTGGGGAATCATATGGTATATGACAGGAATAAGTTTGCTTAGATTCTAACAGCTTTGTCAGGCCGAGACGGTTAGTTGCATTTTCTTTAGTACCTTAAAATTTTTCTGATTTTTTTTGGTGAAAATATTCCCAATGTTTCTTTAGGTTAATTAAATGTAATAATAACAATGGTCTAATCTTAGTCAACATTTTGTGTGTACTTCCTAGGTGTCCACCTCTGATCTCCCCCCATCAGGTCAATGAACATCATTTATATACACTCCAAATACTCATTTTTGGCTCGTGTATTCATTTCTTCATCCATCAGGCATTTGTGGAGGTTCTGTGGTCCACATTGACGAAGAAAGCATCTCCTTAAACAAAACCAACATAAGGTACCAAAGAACTGTGCCATGGGAAATATAGAGGAAGCTTCTGGGACAGAGAGGAATCTCACACCTGGGAAGTAAGGCTGGTGTGGGCTGTGTGGGAGTAGATGCGGCAGCAGCTATAGAATAGAATCTAGAGGATGGAAGCTACTATAATTATTATTACCCTAATAGAGCAGCTTCATATTGTGGGCAGGCAGGCAGAAATCCATTCTGTATATCAGTGAGACTGACCCAGACCTTGGCTTAGTGGCAGTTAGCTTAAGCAAAGAAGGTTGTTTATTACTCAGGTAGTCGAGAGGCTAAGAAGCAGACTCCCTCCAGGCGAGGCTGGAATCAGGAGCTCAAACACTGTGCCAGGCATCTGTCTCTCCCTCGCTTCATCCTATGTCCTTGTCTGTTGGTTTTATTATCTGGTAGGTTATCTCTAGAGGGAAGCAAAGATGGGCCCTGGCTGCTCTGAGATTCCATGTTGCTTAGCACTGACGGTCCTGGAAGCAGAGACATGTTTCTTTCACAGTAGCTATATTCAATCTCAACAGGACTCTGATGGATCCGTTTATCATGTCTCTATTCCAGGTCCAGTCCCATGTTCAAGGGGAAAAGGTGCTCTGACTTTGACTAGGTGGCATGGTGTGTGTGATGACCCCAGAGGGTGGAAGAGGACGACTTCTAACAGATCGTATGAAGCCAACGTGAGATGTTGCAGTCAGAGGCCAGCATGAGTCCATGATGCTTCCATTGTTCAAGATTCACCTCTCCATTCTCCATGTTCCTACAGCACTTTGTGAATTACTGGGCTTTGTACACATCATACTATATACCAGCTAATTGTGTGTCCATGTATTTTCCCAGCCAGACCATGAGATCCTTAAAGGCAGTACACTTCCTAGCTGACCTTGTATCTCTGACTCAGTAGGGTGCCTGCACCATATTAAATACAACACATATTTTATGGAAAGTCAGGAGGGCTTAGGGGCAGTAGCTCTGGGATGGAATGTAAAGGATGAATGCAAAAGAAATAAACTGTTCTTAAAACCCCAGTCTTAGATTCTAGCATTTGAAGAGGTTCTTTAAGGCACAAAGAACTTAGAGAAAACAACAGCAACAACAATAACCCAAAAAACTTGAGGTAACATTATGAAGGTGACAACTAGAATCACAACTTGGAAAAACTTAGCAAGAGGCTGTGGAGTATCAGGACTTTTGTTTCAGCATTGCACCAACACAGTGAGAATGGAATCCTTCCAGAAATTTCTACCAGAGGCAGCACTAGCAGTCCGTGAGGCTTATGGAAAACAGTCCATTTCACAGACCCACCTGGGGCAGTGACTCCCTGTGTCCTACTGTGAGTGCTCTGAGATACCCAGAGGTGAGGGCTGTCCCATCACTGCCTCAGCCTCCATGGAGGAGTGAGGATTAGAGCTACCAAATGATGAAATTAGTTATTACCAAATGGTGGGAAGGCATATTGCTTTAAAGGAATTATCTAGGTTTTATGAAGCTCTTTTTAAACCCCTTATCAAAATCTGATTTCTTCTATATCTGTATTCACATTGTAGCAGGAAATGTATATTCTAATAAGCTTTCTATTTTAGGGCAGATTTAGAATTACAGATACAAAAAAATAAGAAAATAATACAAAGAGTCCCCACATATGCCAAGCAGTTTCTTCCATTAATAAAATCCTATGCTAAATATGGTATATTTGTCAAAATCAGTAATCAATACTGGTAGATTATTTTGTAACTAAAGTCCATAATTTTTTCAGATTTCCTTAGTTCGTATTTACTGTTAGTTTTTCTAAAGACTCACGATATTTTCCAGGATACCACATCAGATCTCTGTGCTGTCTTAGCTCAGTCTGCCATAACAGAATACCATAGAGTGGATGGCTTGAACAACATAAGTTTATTTTCTCACAGTTCTGGAGGCCAGAAGTCTCAGGTGAAGGTCTAGCAGGGTGGGATTCTATTGAGAACTATCTTCCTGGCTTGTAGACAGCCACCTGCTCTTTGTATTCTCACATGATAGAGAGGGGGCAAGCTCTCTGGTGTCTCTTCTTAAAGAGATATTAGTCCTGTTAGATCAAGGCTTTAATCTTGTGACTTCATTTAACGGCAGCTACTTCCAGAAAGGTCCTGTCTTTAAATACAGTCATATTGGGGCTTAGGGTTTCATCATATGGGTTGCAGGGAGGACAGAATTCAGTTCATAGCAGAAGCTATGTGTCCTTAACATTCTCCTAGCTATAAGAGTTTCTCAGACTTCTTTTATTTTTGGTCACCATGAGAGTTTTGAGAAATTTTTTGGTGATCTTGATATTTTATAGAATGTCTCTAAATTGAAATTTGTCTAATTTTTTTTCATTATTAGACTGTGGTCAGGGGTTTGGGATAGGCACATCACAGCAGTAAAGTGCCTTTTCATCATATCTTATCAAGGACATGCACTGTCAACACAACTTCTCACTGCTGGTGTTGATTCGGGTCACCTGGTTGAGGTGGTACTTGATAGGTTGCTGCATTGTGATGTGATCTTTCCTCTCTCTTTACAGCCTGTGCTCTTTGGAAGGAAATAACTATGTGCAGCCTCCACACAAAAAATGGGAAGTTAAGTTCCCAACCTTTAGGATGGAGTATCTGCATAAGTTATTTGTAACTCTTATGCATAGGAAATTTGTGTATTCCTTTCTATTTATTTATTTAGTTATTCAATCTTTTTTTTTTTGAGAATGGTTTTAGAAACCAAACTTTGGATCCTAAGTGTGCTCATTGCCACTGAGTGTTAGTCCTTCCAGGTCCTCTTGCCTAACAGACTATGGAGATATATGTGTATACACCAACACTGTACTCACATACACACACACATCATATAATATATAAATGACATTCACTCAAAAGATGGTGTAAATCAAATGAATGTTAGCTTCACCATGTGACAGGCAGGACAGTCAAAGAAAATGGCAGAAACACAGCTGAATGAATGTCACATTACACATTGTTACCATAATTAAATTAAACACTGAAAAATAATGCATAAATAACATCTCTTAAAATGTGTATACATTTTTTGACACCCCAGTGTTCATAATCAGAAGTGCCTGGACACTAGTGGTAACCAATTTGAGCAGAAGTCAATGTAACTTGTATACATCTAATTGAGTATTACAATTTTAATGCAGCTTTTTCCTTTCTTAAAATGTGTGTACATTTTTTTGTTCTCTCTCTCTCTCTCTCTCTCTCTATATATATATATATATATATATATATATGACATCGGTATTTGTATTCATCTAAACATGAGTTTATACTGATGTCTGCAGCTCTAGTTCATTACCATGTAGATAATTCTCTCTCTCTCTCTATATATATATATGTGTATATATATATATATATATGACATCTGTATTTGTATTCATCTAAACATGAGTTTATACTGATGTCTGCAGCTCTAATTCATTACCATGTAGATAATTCTAACATCCTTTACTTGCTTTTCCCGTAATTTTTCATTTCGACAATGAGACATCTGGCACTCACCATCTGCCATCCATTCACTTAATTATTCAACCTCAGCATACATGTATAATGGCGTCAGAATTGTTAGCTCATACCCCTGAGGGAAAGCAACTTTAACAGCTAGAGAACAGTGCTAGGTGCAGTTCCTTTTGTCTCTAGTCTTATAAACTGTACTCAATTCCAGAGTTGCTTAGGACAACACCTTCTCCTCCAGCACTTTCAGTGAGATTGTGTCATACACTTGAAATGCAGTTATATTATTTTGTCACATTCTGCATTATATCTTGATATCCTCCAATATCTTAATTTTAAAAAAATTGTGTACACCAAGATGCACTATGGTGCTGTCAAGTAATGACAATTGCAGAATACCACTATAATATCATACAGACTGTTCCACTGCTCTATAAATTCTCCAGGCTCACCTATTCAACCAACTCCCAACTCCTGACAATGACAGATCTGTTTATCCATCTCTGATATTTGTAGTTTTGCCTTTTCCAGAATATCATATAATTTGAATCAAATAGTATGTAGCCTTTCATACTGTGCATTCAAGATGCATCCATGTCTTTGTGTGGCTTGATTTCTCATTCTTTATCACAGAGTAGTATTCTATTTAATGGAAATACCACAGCTAATTTATCCATTTACCTATCAATGAGCATTCTGGTTATTTTCAGATGGTGATATAAATAGAGTTGCTGTAAGCATGTACGCAGGTTTTTATGTGGACATAAGTCTCATATACTTACAAGCATGGGAAGTGGATCTTATGGTAAGACTACATTTAACACTATAAGAAATTGTAGAGGCCTGGCTCAGTGGTTCAACCTGTAATCACAGTGCTTTGGGAAGCCGAGGTGAGTGGATTGCCTGAGCCTGCAGGTTTGAGACACGCCTGGGCAACTTGGCAAGACCTCATCTCTACAATAAATCAAAAATTAGCTGGGCATGGCAGGGCGTGCCTGTAGTTTCCAGCTACTTGGAAGGCTGAGGCAGAGGGATTGCTGGAGCCCAGCAAGTCAAGGCTGCGGTGACCGGAAGCATGCCACTGCACTCCAGTCTGGGCAACAGAGTGAGACTCCAACTCAAAAAAAAAAAAAAAGAAAAGAAATTGTAGACCTGTCTTTCAAATGTGGCTAGACCATTTTGCATTCTCACAAATAATGAATGAGAGTTCCTGATGCTCTGTACCCTCACCAACAGTTGACATTGTGTGTTTTATTATTTTATTTTAGTTGTTCTAATAGGTGAGTAAAGCGATCTATTTTTTTTTTTTTTTTTTTGAGTTGGAGTCTCACTCGGTTGCCCAGACTGGAGTGCAGTGGCCGCTCTCGGCCACCACAGCCTCGCCTGCTGAGCTCCGGCGATCCTTCCGCCTCAGCCTTCTGAGTAGCCAGAATTATAGGCATGCGCTACCACACCTGGCTGATTTTTTGATTTATTGTAGAGATGTGGTCTCGCTGCCCAGGTGGGTCTCGAACCCGCGGGCTCAGGCAATCCACTCACCTCAGCCTCCCAAAGGCGCGAGATTACAGGCTGAGCCACCGAGCCCGGCTAGGCAATCTATTTTTAAAGTGACCTCCTTTAATATATTAACTGGGGGATCCAGTTACATTCACTTTGTTTATGAGTAACTCTGTTTTGGGTTTACTATTTGGCCCTCAAAAGTCTCTATCATCTGGAATTATTAGGAATGGTATTAAGGTGCTCTTTCTCTGATAGGAGATGCCCAAGGCCAGAAGAAAGAATAGATAAGGATTAAGATAATGAATACACTCCGGCATTAACTTTGAATACTTATTTAAGTTGACTAGGTTTTCAATCTAATCATAGGCTGAATTATAATAAATAGAAGTAAAAGTGATCTAAAATTATGATTCCAGAAATCTTTAAGTGATCTACACCAAAATATTTTATTTGGGTAGGCAAGGGGCTTTCCTGCCAAGCATGCCTGGAGGTCTGCCCTACCATCTAACTTTTATGGTCAACATCAGCAAGATTTTTCTTGAGTCAAGTACTCAGCCAGAAATGCCCTAGCTTATGAGAATTCTCTAAAAGACAGGAAGGAGCCCAAAGTTTAAAAGAACAGGCAGAGCATTCCTACTCTGTGAGAGGTTGAAAGAATTGGTCTTTCACAATGATCGGGCATAGGGGGAAAGCAGTTCATGGTCCACCTGACCTCAACTCTTCCACTTGGGCCTGTGTAGCATGTGTTTTATGTGGAATTCCTTGATTTCCACATCCTGGAGCCATCCCCTAGTACAATCCAGCTTCTGGAACCTTCTCAAGGACTCATCCACTTTCTCTGATCTTATCTTGATCAGGCCCCCCTCCGATCTGCTTCACTTCTTTTCTGGGGTGAAGGCCTGAGGGGTTTAGAAACAAACATAGCTTCCTTGTTGGCTACACTTATCATTCTTTCTTAGGTTGTTCTTGGTACACTCATTTTGCGCCAATCCAGGTCACACTTTGTACATTGGCACCGTGTCTGAGGGCCACTTACCTGCTAAGTGCTCTCCTCTTCCCCAGTGGCTCCTCAGAACCATGTTTGCTCTGATCTGAAATTCTCAACACTGGATTCACTGTTTGGGGAAGACCATCGCAGTAAGAAATTTCCTCCCAGAGATCTGAGGGAACATGCTGATGTGCTACCTGAACACCTGAATGTCTAGTGGTGGAATAGAGGCCCATCTTACTCTACTATAAACTCATCTTAATGTAACTTATTACATCTGTAGTGACCCTATTTCCAAATGAGATCCCATTGTGAATACCTGAGGGTGGTTAGAACCTGAGCACATGAATAGAGGTGGGGGTGTATAAATTTGTCCCAGAATAGGCAACAACCTTGGAGTCTGCTAGTGACAACTGTGTTGTCCCGGGGGGAAGGTATTTACATTTGGACAGGACTGGCTTTGTAATTTATGGGGCCCACTGCAAAATGAAAATGTGAGGTTCCCTTGCCTACAGATTCATAACAATGTCAAGTCAGTGTCAGGAAAGATTTAGACCTAGTGTGGGCCTCTCTGAGTTTGGGGCCTTGATGACTGCTCAGGTTGCCTGCCTGTGAGGAGAGACAAAGTCCTTGAGACAATCATTACCAAGAAAAATGCAGTGGAATGTAAGGAGCAGAAGACAAATTCCAAATTGAACATCCTCTCAGCACCCAGTCAACTTCTCCTTTGTAATTATTACAAATATTCCATTGGAGTACCTTCAAATGAGTTGTGCCGGGTGTGGTACACAGGTATTCGCTAGGGTACTCTTCACACTCTTTTGTTATGTCTACAGTGGTCTATAATGTGTTTGCAAATGACATTCCAGCACACACAACTCTAGCTGACTCGCCCACCCATGCTTCCTCTCACTGTGCAAGTCTCCAGTCTTCTAGCTGAGCCCCTCTCAGTGCACCCACATATGCTTTTGTTGTTGCTGTTGTCTCACTGTTTTCCATCCTTGGCCCTGGACGTTTCCCTCTTTGAAGTGTGTTTGGGTCTTGTTTCCCTTTCATCTCAGCCATATGCTTTCTCGCGTGTCCTGGAATAAATAAATCATGCTCACCTCTTTCCCTGAACAGAGGACTATTCCCACCCAGGGCGATTGCCCCAGGGCTTGGGTGAGCTCTGAGGTCCTATTGTTTTGTGGGGGGTAATTTTCAACATGCTTGCAAATATTTGCTCCCTTGGGAATTTGGATACAACACGGAATGAGAAGGGCATTCTCAGGCATAACTATGCCAGGCAGAAAGCAAAACTGTTGTTACTAAGAAACTGACCAAGCAGAGAGAAAAAAGCAAAACAAAAAAAACTCTTGTGTGTTCTGCATTCGTGGGATGCAGGGCACATTTCTCTTTATAGGCAGCTGTCTGTTGTGGCCACCCCCACTCACTGTCAGGAGTGCCAATGGGGACATCGGAGCTACACTTGGGGTATGCATGGTATTTAAATTAATTCCATCACATGGAACGTATGCACATGATCTCTCTCCTCTAACTGATAATTGCATACCAATTAACTTACTTCCTAGGGTCAGTCTCAGAGTCTAACTGTGTTCCTTTCCTTTCTCTAGAGAATCAAATTCATGACAGATTTGCCAAACCTCATTCTTGCCTCTCCTGGAACTCTTAGACGGTTGTTCTACAAAGGATAAATTGGGTGTTAATTTCCTCTGCAACTTCAATGCTACATAAATTTAATGGCTTACAAACACATCCCTCCTGTCCCAAGCTCCCGCTGGAGTTCCCCATGAGATCACCCAGGGGTTCTTAAATTTCACTCCCCATACCTCAAGCTTAGCACTTAGTCTTCCCAAACACTCTCTTCCCACCTTCTCTAAGTGGGCAGATGGCCCAGGTTCCCAAGGCCAGTACAGTCAGAGGCACCTTCCTGCCTCTACCCAGCTCTCCAATCCTGCCAACTCCCACTCCACTCAGCCTCTCCTGACCTGCTTCTATAATTCATTGTCCTTCCCATGGTCAGATTTGTGTCATTTTTCCTTGAGGGTGAGTTACAATCTCCTAACTACACCATCAGACTCCATATTCTCCCATCACTGATTCTGCCTCTACGCTCCAGCCAGAAAACTCCTGAAATATCATCTGTGCCCTTGGTTAAATGCCTCTGGGCAGTTTGTTCATTTCTTACAAAGTTAAACATGCATCTGCCACATGACTCCTGGCCAACAGAAATAAAAGACATATGTCCATGTGAAGACTTGCACACAAATGTTCCACCAGCCTTCTCTATTTCAGCCCCCCCAAAAAAGAAATAAGCCATATGTCTACACATGGGTGAATGGATAAATAGCTGTGGCACATCAACACAATGGAATACTGCTCAGTAATGTAAAAACAAAAATAAAAATGGGCACACATGATGACATGACTGAATTGGAATTATCATGTGGAGGGAAGCCTGTCACAGAGCAGTGCCCACAATGCCTCATTCCTTGGAACTTCTAAAAGTGGCAAATCTGATCCATGAGATGGAAGCAGAGCAGCAGCTGCCAGAACCTGGGACAGAGTGGGTTGGACAGGATAGACACAAAAGGGACTTTGGGAAGAGGGGGGACATAACGTGTCTTGATTGTGCCGGTCACACAGATGTATACTTATGCATTTAGTAATGTACATAGTTTAAATATGGGCATCTACATTGTACAGGAATAGTTAACCTCAAGGATCCCCTTGATCCTGAAATAGAATGCTAGACCCTCTAACACATCTACACAGGCTTAGTTGCCTGGCTCCTCTCTGATGTCCAGACTCCTTCCCTCTGTACATCTGCTAACAAGTCTACACAGGTTCTGTTGCCTGGCTCCTCCGTGATGTCCAGGCTCCA
This sequence comes from Cephalopachus bancanus, assembly GCA_027257055.1. Classification (NCBI taxonomy): domain Eukaryota; kingdom Metazoa; phylum Chordata; class Mammalia; order Primates; family Tarsiidae; genus Cephalopachus; species Cephalopachus bancanus. The sequence goes on from JAPVLO010000007.1 coordinate 5,870,695, forward strand.
TCCCTCCTTCCATCTCCTAACACGTCTACATAGAATTGGTTGCCTGGCTCCTACCTGATGTCTAGACTCTGCCCTTCCCTCTATCCATTCCCTAATATGTCTACACTGGCATGGTCGTCTGCCTCCTCCCTGAAGTCCAGGCTCCGCCCTTCTCTCCTTCCATTTCCTAGCACAGACACAGTTTCCAGGCTCCTCCCTGATGTCCAGGCTCCATCCCTCCTTCCATCTCCTAACATGCCTATACAGGAAGTTACCTGACTCATCCATGATATCCAGGCTCTACCCCTCCCTCTGTCCATCCCTTGACACATCTACACAGGCACAGTTACCTGGCTCCTCCCTAATGTCCAGGTTCATTTCCTCTGTCCACCTCCTAACATGTCTACACAGGTTCCCTAGATCCCCCTTGGATTGTTCCTCCCTCTGTCCATGTCCTAACACATCTACAAAGACTCAGTTGCCTGACTCTTCCCTGTTGTCCAGGCTCTGCCCTTCCCTTCCTTCTGTCCATCTCCTAACATGTCTACACAGGCATGGTTTCCTGGCTCCTCCTTGATGTCTAGGCTCTGGCCTTGTCTCTTTTTATCACTTTCCCAATGCACAGTTCTAAGAACAAGCCATGTTGGGTGTCCTTTTTTTGCCTTTGTGGGGTTATTTCCTCTGCCAGGACAGCCTTCTGTCCTTTTGTCTGACCATTCCCTGTGCATCCTTGGGTGTCCACCTGGGCATCATCTCCTGGGGAAGCTGTCTTGCACCTGAGCCCCAAAGCCTGTGCGAGGCAGTTCTGCAGTCCTGAATCCTACCACCCCACTGTCGGTAGTGCTCTATATCATGTGCTTGCTGGACTGGGAGTCTTGATAAGGAGGGGCTGTGTCCTTCTCCCTTTTGTGCCCTCAAGTCCAAGGCACTGCCTGACCTGAAGCAATGGTCCTTCCTAATTTTCTCAAGGAACGAGTGGATGCAATGACAGAAGGCCTATGAACCCATTAGGCAAGGGACAAGCCATGCTTACGGTCTTGTGAAACTGTCACTGCCTGTGACCTGATAACCGCTGCTCTAAAGGACTGCCTTGGCTTTCCTGTCCAGGAAATTCTGATGTTGAGATGCCAGTGTGCTGTGCCCTCCTCTGTACAGATGCATCTCAAAGACCTCCTCTGAAAACCCTCCTGGCTTAGTGTCAGTTTGGTCTCTTCATGTGGAACCAACATCTTGACTGGGCCTTGAGACCTGTGCAGGTCACTGGACTCCCAGGTGAGGGTTCCTGCAAGCCTCCAGCCTACAGAGTGTGACTGTGCCTGCTCGACAACTCAGGTTGTGTGGCAGCCCAGGAGAACAGGGGCTTTCCAGGAAGTGAAGCCAGACAAAGCCTGTTCAGTCAGATCAGTGAAAGAAAGCAGCCCAACCTCGCCTGTCCACACCTGGGGCTTGATAGTCGGACCTCGTGGCAGGATTCTCAGCAGGAAGAAATAGAACAGTGTGTCTCTGGTCAGACACCCAAGGACAGAGACAAATGCTACAGAAGCTGACTGGGCTCTTGAGGCAGGATGAGGTTTTTCCTTCATTTTCTGAATTTCTTTAATGTGATCTCTAATACAAAGTTTTTAAATATTTTATGACAAAAAATATAAAAAATTTAAATTAAAACCATTAAGAGGAATCTTCTCAAAAACAAATGCCTGAACCCCCAAGCCCCTATGTAGTGGATGTGTGCACCTCATTCTCCACATCCCTGGGTCATCTGGTCAGTACAGTCACAGCTCCAATTAGAGCTGAAACAGTTTTGGAGTGGACTCCAGAAGCTGTGGAGTTTGTTTGAGAGGCAGGTGCCAGGGCTTGTGGGTGCCCTGAATGCTCACTTTGGGTCGTATTAGCTTGAATTTTTTATGTTTGCCCTCATGAAAAATTAAGCCAGAACATTCTTACCCTTTAGCAATGCTCTTTATCATCAGAATTGATAAAGAAACTGAGTTCCTAGGAGTCAAGAGGCACTTATAATGCGTCAGATACTGAAGGTAAGGGGACACCAAATCCCTCATGTATGCTGGCTCTGGTCAGTGACTGAGTGACTGACGTCAGCACGGGCATCCACCCCACATAGAGGAGTAGGCCATGGATGAGTTGGAGTCCATGAGAATGATCCAAACTGTAATCCTTGCCATTCTTTCAGCTGTGTGCCAGGGAAGGGCTGAGTCCTCGCCCAACCCGGGCTTCATCAGATAAGTCCTCCTCATGCCCACATGAAGATTCTACATCAGCATGAGGCTGTTTCTACTCCAACTCAAGAAAAGTATGGTCATTTCCTTTCAGGGGACAATAGGCCAGTTCTTCTCTGTGGCTTCCTAAAAATTTGTTCATCCCAATCCCCAGAACCTGTGAATATGTCACTTGCATGGCACAGGGTAGTCCCTTGGTGGGTTTTTCTCCATTCCACTTGAGCTCCCTGGGGACCAGACTATGTCCCATCTGCATTGTTTCTTACCCCAACCTAAACTGGCACATAGAAGGATTCTATATTGATTAGAAAATACATACCATTTAATGAGTTATAATTTCTGTTCATCCCATCAAAAATAAGTATACAGAAGGGATCAATCAGAAGAGTGTGGTAGAAGCCGGCACTGTGTTCAAGGCTGCACCAAAAGGGAATTTGGGCTTCTTTCCTGGTGAGGCACCTCTCAGAGGGTAGGGTTTATACTTCCAGGAATATGTGGGCTTTCCCCCAAGGCACACAGGTGATGTTCTGAAGATGAAGTGCTTGAACATGAAGAACTGATGGCATTACGCCTGGTGTCTGTGCTAAAACACTCAGGCATGTTGTCACTAAAATAGCTCAGGTTGATAGAGGTTTGTTCTTCTCCCAGAGTGACTGGGAATCTCCAGGGCTTTGAAAAGATGAAGTGATGTTTAGACATATCGACATATCACAGAAGGTGTATGTGTGTTTTAATGTAGAAGAAAGAAGAAATGAAAAGGAAGGGGAAGATGGTGAATGGAGGAGAATCAGTTAATTTCAATTTTGGTTACCTAAAATTTGTGACGTGGGTTGGGAGGAAAGTTCTCTCTTCCTTGTTAAAGGTTCAACCAATGAATTGTGAATCAGGGGTAACTGTAGAAAAAAAATGTATGTTGACTTCTGTAGAAGAACAAATTGTTTTTAAGGTCACTGTGTTCTTAAATAGATGGTAGCAGAACAAATAAGACTTCTATTCCTGGCACTTTTCCTTAGTTGTTATGCAAGTTTGACATATTTACTCAAAAGGATAATGAAATAACATACATCTAAAAGCATTTTATAATGTGGATTTTTTGCTAATTAACACTGATGATCTCCTAACGTACTGAAGTTTCATTGCATGAATGCTTTTCTTCAAAGAATTCTGTAAATTTAGACATGTAGTGGCAGTGGGACTCTGGAGAAAGCTCTCACAGTTGTCACAAGCATGACTGATGTGAAGATGAACTTGGACTTCTTCAAAAGTTTTAGGGAGGAAGAAGGGGAGAAAGGAAGAAAAAATATGAAGATGACCAGGAAAGTCAGGTAGACATGGGCATGGTTCTTGGCCCCATCACTTCCTCAAGCTGTGAGCTTGGTCATGTTTCCTAAACACCGTCTCCAAATGTGTTCCAGAGGAGTGCTGAGGGAGTTGTCATGCTGCAGGAGGATGATGAGGGTGAGCCAGTGGACTCACTGCTGTGCCCACTTTGCAGAGGAGAGTTACAGACTCATGGCGTTCGAGCACAGGACAGTGACCAGGGACAACACTTGAAGCCAAGAGTTGGGATCACACATGTATTTTGAAAATTCTGGCGTAGTCCTGTCTTATAGGTGTTGTTTGAGATGGTTTTGAATGGTATCTCAACTCTTCCTGGTCCTGCTACTAGGATGTGACCTCCTCCAATGCTGTTCTCAGTAGGATGGCACCAAAGGCTGCTCTGCATCTCAAGGTCACACACAGTGTCCATGAGCTCCCTCACCACTGTGGTGACCAGTCGCACCAGCTGGAGTATAACACACAACTGCTTATGCACGTGGACTATACAACTGTTCTGTGAATGTCTAGAAATTCAGATGTTTCCAGATTCAGTGTAGGAAGAAATGTGTTTCAGTGGATGCTTTTTATTCGCACAGCACTAGTGTCAGAAGCACATGCATAATGTAAAAACTATATATTTTCAATTATTGTGAGTTCCCAAACAAGATACTCTTTTATTTATTTATTTTTTTAGTGAGTGTTAAATGCAACCAGGTAATCATTAAAATCTTATTTTGTGTTGACATTTCCTTCAGCTCTGAAACTAAGCTAAATATTCTTAGTAGTAAAGTGGTAAATGAGACCTCCTGGGAAAAGTGTTTAAAAAGAAAAAGATTTAAGCAGATTTTCCAGCCAAGAAAAAACAAAAAAAGTAAAGAACGGGGGAAACAAAAGAGAAATGAGTTTCAATTTTACCACTTGTTTTGGAATCAAAGTCATGGTCAATATCCTACTAAGATGAAAATTATTCCAAGTCGGAAGTACAGGGATGAGAACCTGTGTTTCTGTGAAATGTATTGACATTGTGATCTTACTAATACATGTTAATATCTAGCCAAAATTGATGATGTAGCCAGAAGCATTGGGCAGTGTTACCTAAAATATCAAATACACGCTCTTATGTGATCTCATCATTACAAAATTAATTCAGATCTGTGTAGGATGTTTGGAAATGCCTTCCAGAAGTAACAAAACTGACAGTCTGATAAATCGTATTTCAGTGACACCTTAGTGAAAAGTCAGAAGAAATCAGCTTGATCTTTGTAGATGAATAGTTTGATGTTCAAACTCCTTCTAGCCTTAGGATTTTATGTCTGTAAAAATATCACATAACAATTGGGAATGCTGAGATGTGTCAGGGCTCACAGTTCCCTGGTTAGAATAATTGATTTCTCATTAAATTCCTATATGTACAATTGTTATTTCTTTCAAGTCAAATTTCAGACCCTGTATCTGACTTTCCAAAACTGTTCTTAAAATGTCTAGAAAACTGAGAAAGTTTAATGCATCTTCAACTTAGAGAGTTAAGAACCACATTAAACATTAGAATGACATCCAATGGCAAGTCCCTGACTACTCTTGATGTTTGCAGGGTGGCTGGTGTTGGGGAGCACATCACTTTGGAGCTGTTTTGTGGATCCAGGTGAGGAAAAGGGGACTCATAAGCTCTTCCCGTCAGGAGCTGTGTCTCCACCGCACCTGACAACCACACATATCTGCATATGATGCAGGTGTGATGACAAACACCAGTGACATGTCCAGATGGCAGGTACCCACTCCCCCTTTTCCTCTTCTCATCTAGGTGTTTTGGCGATAAAAATAGCTGGCCAGCTTTATCCAAGCAACTTTTCTACTCTCTCAAGGTTCCATATAGCTTTTCTTTGTCTACTCCATTCTAGAAGTTTCTGCTGCACTTTGCCACATCACAGCTGGTGAGGGTCTGCAGCCAGGCTCCCCGGTTGAGTTCCAGGTCTGTGTCTTCCTGACTGTGGCACCTGGGAAGTCGCTTAACAGTTCAGTGCCTGGGTTTCCTCATCCGTGAAGTGCAGGTTTGAACAGAATCTACCGCCCTGGATTCTGATCAAAATGAAGTGAATTCATCCCTACAAATGACTTAGAACCATGCATGGCCCACAGAATGTGCTCAGTAGGTGATGGCTGTTTATCACTATTGCTGTTGTAACCGCTGGAGTGTGTGGTTCCTGTTTGCTGTTTTGCTGCTTCTGCAGCTCTCTGCAGGTTTATGATCAAAGCAATTGAATAAGAAACTTTTCTCACCTCACTTGTCATCAGAATTTGAGACAAATTCTATGTCATTGTGGAAGGAGATTATGGCAGCAACAATGCTAATACCGGATGGCCAAATACTTCCCAATTTGACAGATGAGCTTCAGGCAGAATCTTCTGGCTGAAGAAAGGTGCCACGAGGAATCGTGGCTTCAGAGTTAAGGACTGGACTTCAGTGACGGTTCAGAAGGGTTGACCTTTGGCTTTTATAGCTGTGAAGTTTTCTAATCACATTTATAGAACCTCTTAAGTGTTCTGGACATCCCTTGTGTCTTCCAGTACTAGACTGAGTGGAACTGATACATCCAACAATTTGTCCATTCTGTTCACTCCTTTATTCAATCAGTGTTTGCAGACCACTTCGTGCAGAGAGGTGCATGGATAATAACCTCAGGTCTGCTAGGAAGGGCCTGTGTTCCAGGCCTCCGTGCAGCAGTCAGGTAAGAAGGGGTCGTCCTGACAGCTGCTGTTGTGTCTGAGAAGGTGCACTCAGTAAAAGAAGTGGAACAGAGAGTGTGCCGCAGTGTGGTGGGTGTTAGTGAGATGAGATGGCTGGAAGAGGCAGTTAAGGAAATGTCACCGGAGGGGAAGAATTCAACTGAAAATGGAATGATTAAAGGAGACTCCTCCTAGAGATGGGGGGCATTTCCAGGCAGTGGGACAGCAAGCGCAGGGTGCTATGTGTGTTTTGTCTGTGTGTGTTCTGGGTCCATGTGTTATATCATCTATGCATGTTATCTGTGTTTATGTTGTGTCTGCATGTGTTCTGTATGTGTTGTGCTTATATGTTTATGTGTTGTATCTGTGTGTTTTTGTGTTTGTGTGTTGTGTCTCTGTGCTCCATGTATTTGTATGTTGTGGCTTTATGTTTGTATGATGTATGTGTTTGTTCTCTGTGTTTATGTATGTGGCTGTGTCTTCTGTGTTTGCATGCTGTGTCTGTGTATGTCTATATCAAGTGTTCATGTGTTTGTGTATTAAGTCTGTGAGTGTTTGTATGTTATGTCTGTGTGTGCTCTGTGTGTTTGTATGCTATGTGTTTGTATACTCTGTGTATTAGTGTGCTGTGCCTGTGTGTGTTCTATGTATGTTTATATTATATGTTTGAGTGTCTGTGCACTGTGTCTGTGAGTGTTTGTATGTTCTGTGTATGTGCTCTGTGTGTTAGTGTGCTGTGTCTGTGTGCAGGTGAAGAGCAGCAACTGGGACTAGGCCTGTGTCCAGGGCTTTGACTGTCCCACAGGGTGACCTTTAAGCCCCTCCCAGGAATCCAGCTGGGAGCAGACCCAGCTCTTATTTGAGGCAGCCAGGTTGTAAGAGTCAGGATCTGCGCGGTCCAGGAATACTCAGGGCGGCTGGCAGGAATGGAAGTGGCTCAGAAAAAGTCACCCACCAGCCTTCCCAATAGTCACATGTTCCCACGCATGCTTGCACACACACACGTGAGCACACACCAGCACCAAACCCAGGTGACTGTCCCATCACTTTGCCTCTGCTGACTGCATACCTGAGGTTCATGGGCTTAGCCACTGTCGAAGACCACCAGATGCCCACAAGAGAAGTCTCATCTCAAGTGGGTCTGCTGACCCAGAGCCTCCTGGCGTCTTCAGGTGAGGTGAGGTGCCTGCTCTCACACCTTCCTTGTAATGATTGCTGTTTGCTTCATTATCTTATCCTCTTATTGGTTGATACTGGTGTAAAAAAAAACTCTTGACACAGACACACAAAATTCATGCCCCCCTTTCTAAATACATACACTATAATTACAATAGCTTCAGAGTTGATTTTCTAATAAATTACCTACGAATTTAAAATGTTTACACAGTTAACATTTTTCTTGTTTAATGCATAACTAACATACCAGGAAAAGGTGATAGCATAGTGTTGACAGAGGGAGCCTTTTATTTTTCCTGGTATTAGCCAACCTGACTCTAATAGGTGTAAATCTAAATGATATTTTGAGAAAGCTGGTTTTAACACATTGAAAAATTTTACTTCTCTCTCTGTTTCACTGAATGCCCTTGTCAGTGATGGATATCTAATTTTGTCAAGTTTTTTTTTTTTTTTTTCATTTGCCACGATTGCAGCCTTGCTGTCCTCAGGCTCATGAATATAATGATTACATCAGTATGTTTCTTGTTGGTAACTTGTAGATATGACTCCATATTTTAAATGAAGTCTATTGGTCAATGTGTGTTGGCTGCAGTTTAATACTTAGTGAAACTAATGGATATTTTATAAACGAATTTTACATTTTTACTCATAAATGAGATTTCACTGAATTTTCCCTTTTCTTGCCTTATCATTATCCTGTTTTAGTTTCAGAGTTGTTCTAACCTTGTAAAATTAATTGGAAATATATTTGTATATTTTGCATTCTCGTGAATGGATAAATTATATGCTTCTTTAAAGTTTGACAGCACTTCCTTGCAATCGCACGGGGACCCTGTGAAATCTCTAGGAGTCAGAAATGGCACAACATATGGCTATGGGTGGTGAGATTCAGCAGTGGGTTTGGGGCCTTTCTGTGTCCCCTCATTAGTTGCAAATGGTCTCTGATTGTGTCCATGCTCCAGGGAAGAGGATCCTGGATCTGCCACTCAGCAGCCGTGTTCAGTGCTTTTTTGGCAGCATCGCTTGAGGAAACCATGATGACAAGAACCATGTATGCCCCTGAGGACCCAGTGCGTTACTGAAAATTTAAGTTCTGAAAGAGAAAGCAAGAAAACGAGGCATCACTTAGTTCGGGGCTGCAGAATTGGTTTCGGATGCAGATACTGAGCTGCAGGTCCCGAAGATGGTGTCTGCAGGAGAGGAGAGCAGGTGGGTGAGAGGGGCTTTGGCTTCCTGGACAATTTGTATCCCTGGTTTTTCTGGGACTGACTAAAAGTCCTGCTTCTCCCATTCTTACCTTGCTCCCTTCTCCCTCAAACTCCACTTGTTTAATCTTGGCCTGGGAATATTCCCAGCAGACAAGGGCAGGCCTTCTCTAATTGCACTGAGACTCCAGGTTTGGCTGGAGGATTGGTTGTGATGGACTCAGATTCGTTCAATATCGGGGTTCCAGGAAGATCCCCTAGAGATACCAAGTAACAAGTTCTTCATTTAGGAGGAAAGTTCAGAGAGACAGGGGAGACTCCCAGGGCCAAGTGAGTTAAAGCCAGATACTGGCCTTGAACTCTGTTTTGGGTTTCAGTCTTGAGCCCTTCCCCTTGGAGTTTATGTCATTCAAATAACGCTGGTTTCTTTTCCTTCTCTTTTTCCATTTTGTTTTTGCTTTGTGTTGAAGAATCTTTTAACTCGAGATTTTAAAACAAATACATTTGGAAAATAACAGAATCTTTTCCCCAAGGTAATTTTCCATCTTGCTTTTCTTGTTTACGTATTTACTACTATTTTAACCTCCTAACCTTGCATCAGGCTTTCCGAGCATGTAGGCAATAACTGATGCACTTATCCTCAATTTGATGTTTTCTCTCTTTCATCTCGGGGAAACTCACATATACTTTCTGACTTTTTTCGTTTTTGCTGCCAAGACCTTTAACTGCCATTTACGACATGATTACAAAGAGCTTTGGCCTTAAGTGTTGTGCGTACTTGAACTTCTTTAACTACACAATTGATACATGTAAGCATTCTCATGACAGTCAATTTACACGTTGCAAATGTACACTGAGTGACAGGAGTGACTTCTTCGAGTATCCTCCTCATAGCACCCTCTCCTTCTTGGGGGAGTTGTCTAACCTTGGAGAGCTTAGGGTGTGCTTCATAGACTTGAGCCATGAATTCCTCTAGATATGGGCACATGTGCACATACAGAGGGTGGCAAAAATACATAGATTTAAAAAAGGAAAATAACTGTATTAAAATTGTAATATTCAATATGTACTGATAACAAAAGATCCATACAAGTCACATTTAACTTCTGCAGTTATAAGAGGTGCTCAAGGTGGTTACCATCAGGGTCCAGACACTTTCGATTGCAGCGAAGTAAAAGTAATCCATAGATAGTATCACTTACAATGTGTAATTTTTGGTACTCCTGGTATACTTTCCTTATTTTATATGTAATTAGGAATCAAGATCTTTCAATCTTTGGCAATGTGTTGGTACTAAAGATCAATGATTCTCAACAGGGAGCAATTCTGCCCCATCCCAGGTGCGCTGTGTGGGTGGGACTTGCTACTGGCATCTGGTGGGCAGAGACCAGGGATGCTGCTGAAAATCCTAAGTCCAGTTCCCACAGCAGAGAATGGTCCAGCAGAGCAGAGGCTGAGAAGCCTTGGGCTGGCTCCACCTCTCACCTTGGGGGCAAGTGGTGCCCACGGAGGGATCATGGGTGACAGGCCCCCAGAAGCATCCAGGTGGCATGTCAATGTGCAGGGCCACCACCGCGGTGAGCACTAGGAACACCGTCTTTGGGATGTTAGAGGCCAAGCATTTGGCGAGGCCAAGCTCCCTGCTGACAGCAGACGCAGACATACCACGCTGTCACATGATTCTGCATGTGGTATGCGCTGCTCCCTGGGATTTCTTTCCCATTCTTGTGTTAGAATATCCCTACCCTTCTTTCAAGTCTTCTTTCAAGACTTTGAAATCTTCGCCTAAGACCCAGACAGAGCAGTTATTCTGCCCCTGTGTGTGTTCCAAGCATGCAGTGCCTCCCAGAACACAGTCTTCATGAGGAAAGAACCACCAGTTTTTCATTATACCCAGTCTTTAGCACACACTTGGCACAACAGCAAGCGCTCAAAAAAGGTTTGTTGATTGAATAAGTGAATGAACATGTGTTAGCATTAAATCATAAAAGCAATTATTTAAGTATGCCATGTCATCTTCATTTGACAAGGACGTTGGATAGGTACTGCTTTTTATTTTTATATCCCCAGTGTCTAACACAGTACTCTGCACATACCAGCATGAATAAAGGAATGAGTGTGGTTGCCTGGCTAACTGAATGAATGAATGAAATGTAGCACCCTATCTGATCTATAGCCCATCCAAGGCAATTTTCCCCTTTGATAAACATTTTGGTATTCAGAGCTCCCCACCACTCCTACAGTGAGTACATTGGGGAGCTATTGCTGAGCAACTAATTATCCCCAAAGCTTAGAGGCTGAAATCAACACGTATTTGTATCTTTTGGTTTCTATGGGCTGGGAATCAGGGTGTGACTGAGCTGCGTGGTCTTGGCTAAGGGTCTCTTATGAGGCCACATCCAGGTATTGCTGGGCCTGTAGTCACCTCAAGACTGGGGTGGGGTCCACTTGGAGGTTCACTTACATGACTGTGGCCAGGCCTTTGTTCCTGACCATGCAAGCCTGTCTGTGAGGCTGCCTCAGGATGTGGCAGGCATCCGCCAGACAGGGCATGAGAGGGTGCCCAGATAGAAGCCACAGTTTTCTGGCGACCCAGTTTCAGAAGCACCATCCTACCCCTCCGTCCATATTCCATTCATTAGAAGCCAGTCTCTAGGCACAGCCCAGACTTGAGGAGAGGTCACTCTAGGGTGTGGATCCCAGGAGGCTGGCTCACTAGGACGACCCTAGAGATTGGACTGCCTACCATTGTGGCAGCAAATTGGCATTTGTTTATTTGATCAAGTGATTCTTGAGTTATTTTATTGCCTCAACAATTGTCTTAGTCTGTTTATTTAAAATGTGCCAAGAAAGTATAAGCTGTATTAGTCCGTTTTGTACTGCTATAAAGAAATATCTGAGACTGAGTAATTAATTATTTTTATTTTTTATTTTTTGATCTTAAGTGTTAACACATGCTTTATTTAATTTTCATTTCACTTTTTAAAAACATCAATATTTTGTATGATGATATTGTGGGGTACAGTTAAGGGTTAGGTATACAAATATGCTTCCTTCAGGCACCCTTGCTGATAAGAGGTGTCTCCCCATCCCCAGACAGATATTTACTACCGTTAATCCCATCTCCCTTCCCCTCCTCCCCATAGTTTCCCACCACTGTCAGTCATTTCCTTTAGTATTACATTGGATGTTCAAGGTCCACTATATGAGTGATAACATGTGATACTCAGATCTTTGTTTCTGTGAGAGGTCACTCAGTATTATAGACTCTAGTTCCATCCAGTTGCTGAAAAATTCATGATTTTGTTCTTTTTTATGGCTGTGTAGTATTCCATTGTGTATATGTACCACATTTTTTTTGATCCAGTCCTCTTTTGATGGACAGCATGGTTGCTTCCAGGTTCTTGCTATTGTGAACAATGCTGTGATAAACATACGTGTGCAGGTATCTTTTTAATAGAGTAATTTGAGTTCTTCAGAGTATATTCCCAGTAGGGGGATTGCGGGGTCATATGGGAGGTCAATATTTAGAGCTTTTAGAAATTGCCATACTGTTTTCCCCAGAGGCTGTACTAGTTTGCACTCCCACCAACAGTGTAGAAGTGTTCCCTTTTCGCCACACTCTCTCTAGCAACTGTTATTTTTTGAGTTATTGAAAATTGCCATTCTGACTGGAGTTAGGTGGTATCTCAGTGTGGTTTTGATTTGTATCTCCCTGATGATTAGTGAGGTTGAACAGTTTTTCATGTGTCTGTTGGCTGCTCGGATGTCTTCCTTTGGGAAGTGTCTGTTCATATCTTTTGCCCATTTTATAATGGGGTTGTTTGTATTTTTCTTTTCAGCATGCTTGAATTCCTTGTAGATCCAAGATGTTAAGCCTTTGTCAGACCTGGAGTTGGCAAATACTTTTTCCCAGTCTGTAGGCTTTCTCCCTGCTCTCTTGATGGTTTATTTGGCTTTGCAGAAGCTTGTCAGTTTAATGAGGTCCCACTTGTCTATCTTATCTTTTATGGCCTGTGGGTTTTGGGTTTTGTTCAGGAATTGGATGCCAGTTCCAATTTCCATGAGGGTATGTCCTTCATTTTCTAAGGTTCTTATGGCTTGAGGTTTTACATTTAGATCTCTGATCCATTTAGAGTTAATTTTTGTGTATGGGGATAGATAGGGATTCTGTTTCAATCTTCTGCATGTGGTCAGCCAGTTTTCCCAGCACCGTTTACTGAATAGGTTCTCCTCTCTCCAGTTGTAGGTGGTGGAGGCTTTGTCGAAGATGAGTTGGTTGAGAAATTGAGGTTTTGCTTCTGGAATCTCAATTCTATTCCACTGATCTATATGCCTGTTCCTGTACCAATACCAAGTTGTTTTGATGATTGTAGCTTTATAGTAAAGTTTGAAGTCTGGTAATGTGATACCACCTGCTTTGTTTTTTTGCTGAGGATTGTTCTGGCTATTCTTGGTCGTTTGTGTTTCCATATGAATTTCTGTGTTGTTTTTTCTAGGTCTGAGAAGAATGTTGCTGGCAATTTGATGGGTATTGCATTAAATCTGTAGATTGCCTTAGGTAAGATGGGCATCTTCACAATGTTGATTCTTCCAATCCATGAGCATGGGATATTTTTCCACTTGTTTGTGTCATCTTTGATTTTTTTGAGCAGTGTTTTGTAGTTTTCATTGTAAAGGTCTTTCACATTTCTGGTTAGGAAGACACAAAGTATTTCATTTTTTTTGTGGCTCTTGTGAATGGAATTGTGGTTTTTATTTGGGTTTCTGTTTGTTTATTATTGGTGTAAAGAAATGTGATTGTCTTTTGCACATTTATTTTATATCCTGAGACTTTGCCAAAGTCCTTTATCAGTGTAAGGAGGTTTTTGAATTTATTTTTTAAAAAATATTTAATTTTTAAAAAAATATTTATTTTTTAAAAAATATTTATTCTGCTCACAGTTCTGCATGGCTCTGGTATCTGCTTCTGGTGAGGCCTCAGGAAGTTACAATCTTGGTGGAAAAAGATGAAGAGGGCGCAGGTGTTTCATATGATGAGAGTGGGAGAGAGAGGGGAGGTGTCAGGTTCTTTAAACAACCAGCTCTCATGTGAACTAATAGAGTGAGAACTTGTTCATGACCACGAAAACAGCAGTAGGTTATCCATGAAGGATCTGCCCCCATGACCAAACATTTCCCACAAGGCCCCACCACTAACATTCGGGGTCAAAATCCAACATGAGATCTGGAGGGGACAGCCATCCAAACTATATCACCATGGGAGAAATGCGGTGAGCTGCTACTTCAAACAGCCAGAGCAGGTCTTCTCCCAGTTAACCCCTAAGCATTGCTGGCTCTGACTGGGTGAGAGGGGGATTGTTGGACAAGTCAGAGGATTCACAATTTGAGACCCTGAAATTAACCAAATTAATGGGCACCGGAGACACTGAGAACAGATTTCTCATGGAAGGGATTGGAAGCTAGACTCTCGAGTGCCAGAATCCCAGTTCTGCAAAGGGAATGGGGGGCACCTTTGTGTGCTCTATTGTGGCAGTTAATTGCCATACACTGGGGGGCTCAAAGTGCAGACATGTACTCGCTCATAGTTCTGGAAGCCGGAAATCTGAAATCAAGGTGTCCACTCTGTTGGCTCCTTCTTGGGCTTTGAGGGAGAAATATTTCCATGCCTCTTTCCTGGCTTCTGGCTTCTTGGTGTTCCTTGTGTGTGTAGACATCTCTCTCCAACTTTGGCCCTGGTGTCAGCAGACACGCTTCTGTGTGTGTCTCTGTGTCCAGTTTTTTTTCTTTCTTAAGGACATCATTGGGTTTAGGGTCAGCCCTGATCCAGAATGACATCATCTTAACTTGATGACTCCTGCAAAGTGCTTTTTTCCAGATAAGGTCCCATTTACAGATGGCGGGGAGGTGTGATGGTGGTTAAGGATTTGAACATAATATTTTGGGGGATACAATTCAACCCACTATAGGGAGTTCTGGGCATGCTCAGGTAATGGAATTTGTTCCTGAGGCATTTTGGAGACAAGATTTTAAAGGTCAGCCCTGTTTTCCAGGCTCAGGACAGGTTCTGCCTTTTCTTCAACCCTTGTCCCGTCTCCTCCAGTCCCATCAATGGCTCCACAGCTGATGTGCAGCCTCTGCGGGCTCAGGCTGTTTCCAGTCTTACTTCTTTCTGGCTATATTCAACCTCTGAACCATTCGGACACTGGAAACTTTCTCCCTTGAGTCATCGCTACTGTGTAGTGATTGTGCAGGAGACACTGTATACTGTGTGTGCACATTTCATGCTCACCTCGTGGCCTTTGCACTTGCTGCTCCCTCTGCCTGGAGTACTTTTCCTCCACTTCTTAGCATGTCTGGCTCCTTCTCATTATGTCGGCCTCAGCTCCAATGCTCCCACCTCAGCTAGGTCATCACTGAATTACCTATGTAATGAGGCCTCCCATGTCTCAGGCCTGGGTACTCTCGCTTCCATGAAGTTTTGTCACTTTTTAGAAAGTGCCACTCATCTGGCTCCTTGTCTATCTTACCAAGAAGATGCAGACTCCAAAAAGGCAGAACCCCTCTGGTCTCTGCTGCTGCCTCCTCATTTTTAGAATACCACCTGGCACCTGCCAGGTACACATAAATATTAATAGAGTGAATGAATGTCTCCCTGCAATGCTATGAATTATTTGAGTATAGGGTACCTGTCTGATTTGTCTTATCTTTGTGTCACCCTCAAGTCCCAGGAAAATCATTATGTGCATAGAGATATCAATAAATATCCATTGTATTAATAAATGCAATGAATTAATGGGTTTATTCATGATGTGTCAGATTCATAGTAATTGTTCAATTTAGAAAAAGTAAGGTCTGGAAAATATTCTGTCTGATAGGATAGTTTTAGTGTTTCTCTAAATTCAGTTCTGTATCTTTCATGATTTTCCATATCTGCATACAGCTGGCACAATCATTTATATACTGTGTTCTTTAAAGTAACTCAATTTAAACATAAATCAATTTACTCAGAAATAAAACTTTTATCATTATTGTAAATGGAAAACTAGAGTAATTTGTTATAAATAGGATGTAACCTTTGAAACTAAATATAATAAAACAAAACACTGTTGTTAAATTCTTGCTATGGAGGGAAGGCTCTGAGCTTACAGAAAGAACACCGTCTTTGTTATAAAAAAGAGATTAAGCTGTGATTTTGCACTGTAGATTTCCAAGTTGTTACCACTGGGGGAGACTGGGTGACGAGTACATGGAATCTCTCTGAGTTATTTTCTCATGATTGGCTGTGAATCTATAACTCCTTAAACAAAAAGTATGACCTTAAAAAAGAGATTAATAGCTAGGCTTGGTGGCTCAGCCTGTGATCCCATTCTTTGGGAGGCTGAGGTGAGTGAATTGCCTAAGCCTGTGTGTTCGAGACTCGCCTGGGCAACTTAGTGAGACCTCATCTCTACAATAAATAAAAAAAATTAGCCGTGTTTGGTAGCATACGTCTGTAGTTCCAGCTACTTGGAAGGCTGAGGCGGAAGGATCGCTGGAGCCCAGCAGGTCAAGGCTGCGGTGGCTGGGAGCGGCCATTGCACTCCAGTCTGCGTGACAGAGTAAGACTCCAACTCAAAAAAAGAAAAGAGATTAGCAAGTGGTGCCCAGAGATGAGGAAGCAGTACAACTCCTCCTTTGCCTCAGGAGCATGCAAAGATTAATAATAATGATAATAATAATAGTAATTTAAAAACCTGAGAAGGGGTAAGTTTCTTACAGCATGATTTCATAGTATCTCATGCCATTTCTGTGCACCAACTTGGATCATTCTGGATGTGCAGGACCTAGACTTTGAGACACACTGGTCTAAGAGAAACCAAAGCTACCAATGGAGTGGGGCAATCGTGAAGTCCTCTGAAGTCACCTTGACTCCAATACTGTGATTCTGTTTAACAGCCGCTAGGGCACAGCCTACAGCCACCCAACATCTGGCAAGGGTGCAGGACCCTGGGCACTCTCACACGTTGCTGGGGGAAACAGAAAGTGGTACAATTACTTAAGAAAACTGTTTGGAAATTTCTTAAGTTAAACATCCTATTCTTGACCTCAGCAGTTCCATTCCTAGATGCTTACCGAAGCAGCATAATAAAATTTAACCACACAAATATGTGTATACAGATATCCACAGCTTTATTCATGATGGTCTAAAACTGAAGAAAAGATGTCCAACAACAGGTGTTGGATAAACAAGTTATGGTGTATGCTTCCAATGGACATCTCAGCTATGAAACGAATGAACTACTGATCTGTGCAAGAACATGAATGAATCCCAGAAGCATTATTTTGAGAGGAAGAAGCTAGACTTATAAAGGTACATCCTGTATGATTCCATTCATAAAAAGTTCTAGAATGGGTAGATCCATGATGATAAAAGCAGATCGAGGGTGGCGTATGTTGGGTGCGTTCCATATTGACTTCAAAGGGACAAAAATGAATATTCTGTAGTGAGGGATATCTCTCTGTCTTGATTGGAGTGGTGGCTATACTGGTGCATACATTTGTCAAATCTCATTACACTGTACTCTTAAGATCCATGTATTGTGTTTTATGAAGGTATCTCAAAAAAGTTGACTTGAAGCCACTCAAACCATGCCATTTTCAGCCTCAAGATCTGTAATGGCTTCTTTTCACATTTAAAATTAAGTTCACAAGCCCTCTATGCCCCATAGAAACAGATCCCAGAACTCTGTGTTTTCATCTTTGACCCTATTCCCTGCTCTTCTTACTTCACCCAACTACACTGGCCTTCTTTAATTTGTACATCTGCCCAGAAGACAATCTTTCCCTTTGCCACCCAAACAGATACAGCTCCTGTTTTTGCTGTTCTGTCACCTGACTTAAATGATCTGTCCGATGACTTCTTGGGTCTTTATCTGCATGTACACTCCACAACTCTGCAGGCTTCGGGTGAGGGGGCACTTGTCTGTTTCATTGCCATGATCCTGCATGTCCCCAACTCCTGGCACATATAGGGTGGTCCCTTCACACACAATTGTTGAATGAACCAATCAGATGACAAAAACTATGATGTAGGATGTATAATTAGCCAGAACCAGGCTCTCCTACCTCCAGATAATTGAGGGGTCTTCATTTAGGATGAGGGGGAGAGAGGAGAGGAAACAAGATTGATGCAAAGTCCTGGGGCCTGACCATAGGAGAATGACAGAAGTCACAGACCAATTTTAGCAGTGAAATTTAAACTTAGAAAATTGGCCTGGGCACAGAGCATTCCCTACTTTCTTGTATGGCCCAGATATGGGCTGGGAAGGGGTTGAAGCCAGAAGGTCCCAGATAGCCCCTAGAATTCTAATATGTCCTCAGTGTATCATAGGAAGCAGCAGATGATTTTCCTGAGGTTCTCAGGACATCAGACCCCAACCGGCATCAACACTGGGGTCCCAGTGTGTCATAGCAGGATGCCTCTGAGAGGCAGACGGGGAGCTGGGCATTAGGGCTCAGGGGATGGGAGGGTGCTGTGACGGTGGTCAAGAATGTGGTCATTCTTCTTCTTTGATGGGATGACTCTGTGTGGAGCCCCAAGCTGGACACAGTTCTGGGGAGAACCAAGGAACCTGAATCAACTGAGATTCAGCTTGTTCTATAAAAATGAGGGCTTGACATAGAACTTGAGTGAATCAAAAATAATGGAAGGTGCTTTTTATATACTCCTTAGTTTTGCTGACTAGAATTCAACTCGTAGCATTCTTATTTGATAAAATATGAGATGAAGAAAGAGAGGCTAAGAAGTCCATCTGGGAAAGCTCTAGAAAAATGAAAGGGTTGGCTAATTAGCTTCATCCATTAATTCATTTAGCCATTCTTCCTTCTCCCATTTTATCTACCAAACATTTACTGAGTAGCTAGAATTTCTGAGGCACTGAAATACTTCCTGCAAATACAAAGATGAATTAAAAACAATTCCAGACTGGAATTAGAGGAAGATTCTAGAAGCAATTCCCTGCTTCCAGTTTCTGCAAATCTATAATCAATAAACACAAAGTTCTTTCCTAAATAACTCTTAAAATGAGTTGGTGCTGTTAAAACTTATTTTGTGTTTGTTTTTCAGATGAACAGCAACAACTTATTTCTGTGAGTGTTGGTAAGTTTTAGAGGAAATGTCTGAACCCAGTTTAGGTTGTATATGAGAAAGGAAGCAGCTCTGTTTCTACCAGGTGAAGGGGTCAGCAGGGCCTGCAGGAGATGGACAGGGAGAAAGGCACCTCTTCATCAAGGTTCTCTTGCTTGGTTTTGGAGTGCCTGTGTGCCTTCCAAATGCCAAGCCCCAGGCTAGGTGCTGTGCAGGTTACCAGGATACAGGAAAAAAAAGTCTCTCTTGCAAATCATGTACTGAGTAGGCAGCAGACTGCAGACCCATTGACCAATTGTGTCCCATGGAGCAGAATTGTTTCAACTGCACAGCCTTAATTTTGTTTGTTTATTTGTTTGCTAGTTGCTGAGACAAATGCTGGCCCCTTTAAACCCTACTTTTTAGCACTACAGAGCATGGAAGTTAAAATACACCATTTCCCAGACTTCTGTAGCTGGTGCTACAGGTGACCTCAGTACCAGCAAGCAGACTATCTCTACATCCTGGAGGGTAGGAGAGAGAGAGGAGAGAGCTGGTGGAGGGAGAGCAGCAAGAAAGGAGCAGCCCCTCAGATGCTCAGCAGTGGTGGTGATCGACATTCTATGTCTGGCTTTGGCATCCTGGGGGCTGTGAGGCATTAGTGCAGCTCCCATTGTGGTTGAGCAGTTTCCATAACAGCATTGCCCTGACTGCACGGCATCCAAGCCTGGGTCCCTGACCTTCCTAGAAAGGCTATCCATTACCTAAAGTTTTGTAGTAAATTCATTTCTGCATAAACTCTCTCTACTGGATTCTGTTACCTGTAACAAAGAACTCTGACAGAATTGCCCAAACCAGATGTTTAGCTGTTCTTGAAAACCTGGAAATCTTTATACACTGGGACAGATTTTCACGAAGCAATGGCCACAAGTCACAAGAAGGCGGCTTCCTTCAGAGGAGCTCAGCGTTGGCTAATCAGCCACCGATACTCCTGGCCTGTACATTCACATCACTCTTTGTCTGCTTTCCACTGGAACCTGTAAAATCCTCAGCATGACAGTTACCAGAAGCTCTACACATCAAATCCCTTTTGTCTGTGTTGTGTCAATTTATTTTTTTAACCAAAAAGCCTACATGCTTTCTGAATCATATAACTAATTATTTTTAACAAATTCAAATTTTTAGTTTTCTCCCTATGTTTGAAACACACAAAATCAAGCCAGAAACTTAAACAGAATAAAGAAAGATGGATTTGAAATTTTGAAATAGAAAGGACTATATTTGTTCTCCTGATGGGAAATGTCATCATCTCTGGTTGTGGGCTATTAATATGCCATTCTTATACTAGAAGAATATCATGTTAGCAGAAATTAATCCATCAGCGTTCTGTGCGGTGACCAGCACTGTCAGCTTAATAGCCACTGAGAAGCTGATGATGTGGAACAAGACTAAACAGCAGTGTAAATAGAGAGATGCACCGTGATTCTTCAGATGCCCAAGCAGATTAACCTGCTTATCGATTAGGCAGCTTGTAAATTAATGAGTTATCCCCATTAATTATGTGTGT
Organism: Cephalopachus bancanus; assembly: GCA_027257055.1. NCBI lineage: Eukaryota > Metazoa > Chordata > Mammalia > Primates > Tarsiidae > Cephalopachus > Cephalopachus bancanus. The sequence continues at coordinate 5,891,008 of JAPVLO010000007.1, forward strand.
GTCTTCATAAAAGTCCTCATTGGATTTTCCAGTGATGAAGTGAGCCCGGTAACGAATAAAATGAGGGTGATGCCACACGGAGAGTCGGAATTTATGTCTCAGTGACTCTGGGTGTCTTCTCCCAGGTGAAGTGATTGTTGTTCTGCCTTCTGCATGCTCAGGGCATGATGGGAATGTCAGGGCTGACTGTCTCCTCAGCCTACAGTTACATTTCCTTCCATAGCTGACCCTAAATCTGGTCAGTGCCTCAGTTGCCCTTCCCATCTTTCTTCAGAGCTGAAGAGCCGTCCTTGACACTGTAAAATGCAGTTAGGTGCCCCTCTGTCAGGTCCCCAAGGTGTCCCACCGCACTGATAATGGCACAGCAATTCCTCTTCCTTTCCCATCTCTTCAGCCAGCCCCATAAGCTGGTTGAGACATGTAACTGGGTCCAAGCTTGTCTGCTTGCTGTATGACAGCCCATTAGACAAGAGACAACAAATTGGAGCAGGAAAGCCAACTTTATTTTGAACAATCAGCAAACTGAGAAGATGGTGGCCTAGTGTTCTAAAATAACCATCCTCAGTACAAATTTCAGGTTCGTTCTATGTTAAGGGCAGTGGGAGGAGGAGCGGGTTGGGATCACATGGTGACCAATGACCGCAGACATCTGGGTCCCAGCAGGAGTCCAAGGAGTCTAGAAAGCTTGATCAGGTCATAGTGCTCTTGTATGTCTCTGACAAAACACACTTGTTTACCTACATCCCCTTTAATACCAGAGTCAGCTTCGAGAACTACATGGTAACTGGCTTTGCATTTTATCTCAGTGCTCTGAATTATCCAAGCCTACCTGCAGGAATGGGTGAAGGCCCCTTCAACAAAAATGGAGTTAGATATGCGAGTTCTTTTGCTGTTTTTCTTTTACTGATGGAGACTGTGGTTGATTATTCTCTGCCCATGAGTGTCCTGTTAGGGATAGGGACAAAGTAAGACCTTGTTGAGCGCTAGTCAAACTGAGCAACCATGTTTCTATTGTCAGGAAACCTTGCTGTGGGGCAGCCTCATGTCTGTCTTTTCTGAGCCTGCTGCTCTGAGGAGGATGGGATGAGCCTGGGGAAGTGTGTTCTCCAGGTAGGTGAGTCCTGGCTCCCAGGAAGCTGCATCTTTGTTTGTAAGCTGAAGGGTGGATAGAAGACGCTCCCTGAGGTCCCAGGGAGTCCCATGGGAAGGAACCATGACTTTCCCCCTCTGGGTATATGTCCTCATGTCCAGCACCCAGTCTCAGGGCTGTCTGCCTCTGCTGAGACCCTGCCCTTCTTGACTTGTGCATGTGGTCTCACCTCTAACTTCCCTAGGCACTCCTAAACCAGGCACTTCTGTCTCTTTGGATGATTCACCCAGGAGATCCTGTCTTTCTTGTCCTACATCTTATGTAAACTTACTGACATTTCACATAAGCGAGTTGTGCCCTTCTCTAAGTATTTTCCTATTTACAAGATTTATACATTTTCATTAGTTGGGAAATGAAGGAAGGCAAACGTGTGTGATGAGTTCTCCATCCTGAAACAGGAATTTTGGGTGTTTGGCACTCTATAAATTCACCTGCCCTGGACCATGTATCAAAAACCATGGGTTCTAATGACAGTATATTCTTGTTGTATATATTTTACAGCTTTGCAGCTCACATATTAAGCTTTTGTTGTTTTTGTTTGTTGCTGGGCAGAAACTGCTTTTCTGTGTCTTTTTACAAAATTTATTTGTACTGGAAGGTATGGGAAGAAATTACATGAATTGTTCTGCTGGGAGTGTTGGCACTGTCCTCACTATCTGATGGATAGTGGGGTGGAAGGGAGGTGCAGGCTGTCTTGGCCACATCTCAGCTCTGCCACGGATCACAATGTGGCCTTAAATACATCTTCTCTCTTCCGAGATTCAGCTGTTTCTTACTCCATCACAGAAGAACGTGCATAAGATGATCATCAGAGGTCCTGCCTGCTACGACGCGCTGTAATTCTACGGTGCTCTAATAACAGGGCAGCAGATATGAATCTCTAGACATCTTCTGGAGTGAGTGAGAAGCAAGCGAGGGCTTGTGCACTGCCTTTGGAGACGTCAGACTCCAGGGAAGTGGTCAGTGAAAATAGATGCCTGGAGTCATGGTGCACAGAATGAAGTGTTGAATATCAAAGCAGCCTCTTCTCTGTTGCCTGGATAAGATATGTTATCCATGTATGAGGACCATTTATCTTTTATCTTTCCCTTGTGCACAGGCAGAGAGATCCAGAAAAGATAGCATCATTTGTTGAATTAAAACTCAGAAGGCATCACCTTACACAACAGGGGAATGGGTTCCTGACATTTCTTTTTTTAACTCTATTTGAACAAGTCCCAGGTTGGTTAGAAAATTGAACTAGCTTTGTTTTCTTCTGTGGATACGAAGGCTTCAGATAGAGAAAGCCAACAAATTAATAATGTAACCATTCTTAGGTGAGGTGAATTCTCTAAAAACAAAATAAGGGAGCAGATTATGTCTCAGCAGGAGCTCAACAAAAGTTTTATGAAAAAAACTGAATGAACTAATTTATAGAAAAGATGAACAAACCATGATTTTCTGTTTGTTTGGTTAAACAACCAAAGAATGACCTAGCATGTTTAAACTATAGTGAGAGTGGATTATTTCCACCATGCTGATTCTTGTTCCCAGATAACTTGGCAAAGAGATAGTGGTTCAGGGAAGAACAGAGACTACCACATGCTGTGCATTTATGACATCCATGTGACATGCCTGTAAAGCATCATGACCTCCAGTGCCAGCTCTGGAGACTCTATGTGAATGAGAGGATGTTGTATGCCCTGTTTCTGAAACTTGACCACACATTGGCACCACCTGGTAAGAAAATAGTGATGCTTAAACCCTATCATAAGACATTCTAATGAAACTGACATGAGCTATGCCCTGGGCAGAGGGATTATTTTAAGTTGTCTGGGCAATTATGGAGTGAAGAGATGTTTGAGAATCATTGCTGTGGGAGTAGAAAATGTCCCAGGTGATTTTAATAATTTTAATAATTGCAGCCCAGGGCTTTGCCCATCATGGAACAGAATGTGCAAAGGAGTTTGTGAAGAGATTTTGAATTTGAAAAATCTGATAGCATAATATCCTCACATTCCTTTTCCTACAAAATCAAGAAATGGTAGATTAAATAAGACAAATGTACTATTAAATATACAGTTGATCTTGCAAGAACAGAAATAGCCAGGTGTAATAAAAAAGAGAGAACTAAAGTAGGTTGCATACCTCTGCCATGTGATCCCTAGGTATGAGAAAGAAAGAGGGTAGTAATATCAATAATCTAGGGCAGAGATTTCTTAATTTTAACTACAAACAAGAATCATCTAGAAAGATATTAAGGTACATTAATGCCAAATCTCATTCCAGACGTATTAATATCTCTATGAATGGGGCTCAGCTATCAACATTTTAAAATAAGTTCTCCCAAGTGATTCTAATATACAGCCAGGTTGATTCAGGCTCTTGGGTTTTAATTCCTATAGTAAAATCAGAAGCAAACCAAGGATGCTGATTATCACCACATTATTCATCATTACTCTGGATGACCTAACAATATAGCAAAACAAGAAAAGGATTAAAAATTAAAGGGATTGGAAATGAAGAAATCAATAGTTGCTAATTGTAAATGCTATTATTCTCTATATGAAAACACAAAAGAACCAGCAGAAAACCTAAGGAAACTAATAAAAAGTTGAACAAGGTAAATAGATAACACAACAATTAACAAAAATTAGTTTATTCCTAAATAGTAGAAAATACAGATTAGACCATGACATATTTTTAAAAAGTATTTACAAGACTAAGATCTTAAAGGTAGTTACAAATAAGTCTAGCAAAAGATGAATAGAGTAAATAATAAAAGTTTAGTAAGGGCATAAAACAAGATTCAAATACATGATGAGGTATACAATGTTCATGGAAAAAAGATTCATTATTTTAATTAATTCAACAAGTATACATTTATCAATTTTCAGGGGCCAGGTAGTATTCTGGGAACAAATTTTCTACTTAATGAAGCTTATAATATTATGTATGGCATGTCTGATGTTAATAAATCATATAGAGACTAGAACAAAGTAAGATATTTTGGGAATGCAGGAGTGGAGAGAATTTCTGTTTTATGTAAGGTACTTGGGATAATGAATCCTGATAATATGACATTTGAGCAGGAAAGTGAGTACATGAGTTAGAAAAATACTGGGGGAGACTTACTCCAGGCAGAGAACAAAGTAATACCACTGCCCTGAGAAGGTGCAACTTGGTATGCTGAAGGATAACAAACAGGTATCCCAGTAGGCCTGGAGTCAGGGATGTGAGTGTATGTGATGGGAATGGTAGAATTCAAGGCAAGAATAATAGACAGACACAGCTCAGCTAATGCCCTGCTGGCTACTATAAGGAGTTTGGTTTATATCACTAATAGGATGGGAATCCATGAGATGGTTTTTAAACAAGGGAGTTGATGTTAGCTAACTTAGATTGTAAATGGTTCACTCAGCTTTTCTGTGTCAATAAATGGAAAGAGATCCATGATAGAAACCAAAATACAAACTTGAGGTTACTGCTGTCATTGAAGTGATGAACATACAAGATGGTCACAGTGACAGTGCTGAGAACCACTCACATTTTGGATATATTTTACAAGTTGAGTCAGCAGAATTTGCTTATCAATTTGGAATGTGAGATAAAAAGTGGGGTCAAAGATGACTTTAGAATTTGGCCACAACCACTGAAAGGAGAGTGTTTCAGTCCATTCCCCGAAATAGGGAAGACCACGGAGGGGACACATGGTGTTGGTCTGGAAACTAAAGTCTCAAGTGATTATTAGAGTTTTTACATCATTAGTTGTGTATGAAATTTTGGAGTTCAGAGGAAGGAGGGTGAAGTTTGGGGTGAGGATACAAATGTATCAGTATACGGATGAGATTTTAAACAGAGGCACCATGAGATACAGAGCAGCACATCTCAAAGGGTGGTCCCAAGAGCAGCAGCACCAGTTTGCCAGGAAGATAAATTCTTGGGCCTAAACTCAGACCTACTGATTGAGCAACTCCAGGGATGGGGTCCTGCAGTCTGTGTTTAACAAGCAGTGCAGGCAACGTGTGCCTTCTGGAGTCTGCAAAATCTGCTCCAGCGATTCTGCATGGAGAGAGAAGACGGTTCCTTCTAGCTTTGAGCTCTGGGACCTGCTGAGACTCTGGGAGCAGAACATAGAGATGAGAAAGAACCAGCTAGAGAGACTGAAGGGAGAGTAAGCAAGGTAATACTAGGAAGATGAGTTTTCTCTCCGGATAAATGTGCAGGTGAAATGTAACCCCCCCAAAATATCAGAAGTTAACAGAGCTTGACAGATGATTCTAAAAGTCATATAGCGAGTAAAGGACAAAAGATGGATAAGAAAATTGTGAGAAGGCAATCAGGATTAGACCCAGTGGAAATCACAATAGCTGAGATTAGTGTATGGGAGAAATGGCATCACAAATCAATGGGAAAAGATGGACTCTCTAATAACTGGTGCAGAGACAATTGGCTAGACATATGGAAAAGATTATATTTAGATCCTACATAACACCATATACAAAAATATATTCCAGATGGATTAAGGGCCTACATGTGAAAGGCAAGTGTTTCAAAAGAAAATATAGGAAAATATCTTGCTAAGATAGTAAAGAATTTCTTGAGAAAAAGTGATAAATTTGAGCACAACAAAACTTAAGATATTTGAATGACGAAAGTCAATTTCACAGATTGGGAGAAAGTATGAGTAATATGCACCAGGGATAAAGTTTGATGTTCAGAATATTCAGATGAAGAAAGTAATAATTTAAAAAATGATAACAGGGAAAAATCCTGGCAAAAAAAATTAACAAAAATGAATAGGAAAAGAAATCTAAATATATAATAGATATGCAATAAAAAAATGCTTGGCCTGGCTAGTTAAGAGAGACATACAAAATCAAATATTAGTATGCCATTTCCTGCTAGACTAGCAAAAAGGAATAAGGGTAATTATCAAGCTGTATTACTTTTCTATTGCTGCAGTAACATTGCTATAAATTTAGTAGCTTAAAACAAGGCAGATTTATTTTCTTACAGTTCTGGAGCTCAGAAATCAGTTTCATTGGACTGGAGTCAAGGTATTATAGAGTTAGTTCCTTTGGAGGCTATGAGGAAGAGTCCTTGTTTTTGCCTTTTCTGGCTTCTGGAGCAGAATTTCTTACATTCCTTGGTTCTTGGCACTACCTTCATCTTCAAAGCCAGCAGGATAGCATCTCCAAGTCTCTGTGGGCTGCTGTCATCACAGTGCCTTCTATTTCTCATGTCCTACCTCTCTCAATCACAGAGGTGATGGGATGTGATGTGATGCCAATCTCAACCACAGAGGACCTCTGTGATTACAGCAGACCCATTTGGATAACCCACCACAATGTCTCCACTCAAGACTCTTCACTTAATCTGCAAACTCCCTTTTGTCATATGAGTTAGCATTCAAAACTCTCAGCAACTGGGAATTGGACACCTTGGGAGACCTGACTCCAGTCAATCATACAAACTTTGGAAAGGATGCAAGCCACCAGGAACTGTCATTCCTTACAAAGCAGTGTGGTCTCTTTTGAGAATAATTTGTCAACACCTCCTGGAATTGAAAGTGTGCCTCTCCTGTGGCCCACAATTCCATTTCCAGTTGCCTACCAGATATGCACAAGAACGTTCTTGGAAGCATCATTTAAAATGGGAAAGAAAAGAAAAAAAAGCTAATTGGCTTTCAGAAAAAGCATGTATAAATAAATAGTGGGTGTATATACAGTGAGATGCTGTGCAGCAATGAAAATAAATAATGCCAACATGTACCAATAATGCATATCACATAGATTATAGAGTGCAAAAAGTGTCTTGCAAAAGAAAGAATACAATTTTACTTAGGTAATAACAAAAACACACAAAAATGTGAGTATTGCTAATGGATGCATACTATTTTGTCAGCCTAATAATCCAAGAACTGATGAAAAGGGTTATGATTTCTAGGAAGAAAGTTGGGAGAGAGGAATCAGACATTGGATTTCAGCTTTGTATCCTGTTTTACAAAATGGTAAAATAATGGCATTTATCTCTTTTAATCTTGGTGGCTTAGGTCTCTATTATATTGCTTTCAGAGCATTTCTCAAATGGCTCATACATTAAAAAAATAAAAAAAGAGTGCCTGCAGATGCCTTATTAAAAAGTATCTCTCTTCCAGTCGACACTGTTGCCTCAACTGGAGATTCATTTGTGTTAGACACTAATGCTTCATCTCCTTGAACACTGCTCAGCTTTAACTTTCTTTACTCTAATTGCAGGACCCAGTTTTCCTTCTAGCAAATGAGCCCTGCCCCTGCCTGTCTTAGTCAAGGTCTGGCTCCAACACCCATGTTTTGATGCTTAGAGAGGTGAATCTAGCTCAGAATTCCCAAGATGGAAAATGGTTAGTGCAGGTCTCTCCTGTGAAGATGCTTTGAGGAGTCTGGACAGGAGTTCCCACCAGTAGACAGCTGGAGCAGCTCTGGTCCCTGCCAACTTAAGAGTCTTCAAAGTTTCATTGGTTTCCAGATTCCCATCTCACTCTGGTAATTTCCTTTTGTGGTTTAGTTTAGCTATAGTCTGATTCTGTTAATCACAACCAAAGTGCTCTAATTCTCATCTACTTTCTTGCATCCATCTCTGTATAGCAGAACCCTTATCAGATAGCTTACCTCCTGCTTCCATCTCTGTGAAGCAGAGTCCTGGTCCCGCTCCCCTTTCCTATATCCAACTCTGGGAAGCAGAGGCTTCATTCCCATCTTCTTTCCTGCATCCATCTCTGTGTGGCTAAGCTCTCATCCCCATGTAATTTCCTGTATAGAGTCCTGTGCTGTTGAGCACTGATCTCCATCCTTCTTCCTGAAACCATCTCCATCTAGCAGAGCACTGAAAATGCCCATTGTCTTACCTGTATCCATCTCTGTGTAGCTGAGGCCTGATCCCTATCATCTTACCTGCATCCATCCTTGTGTATTAGAGCCCTGATCCTCATTCTCTTTCTTGTATTATCTCTGTGTATCATAGCACTGATCCCCATTATCTTACCTGCATCCATCTCTGTTGCTGAGTCCTGATCCTCATCCTATTTCCTTTATCCATCTCTCTGTAGCTAAGCCCTGATCCCCATCCCTTTGTTTTGCATCCATCTCTGTGTATCAGAATCCTGATCCTCATCCTGTTTCCCGAAATGATCTTTGTGTATTAGAGCCCTATTCCCCATCCTCTATCCTGCATCCATCTCTGTGCAGCCGCATGGCTGTTGGAGATGCCTGCACAGCTCTGGGCACTCACCCGGGTGTGACCTGTAAGTACAGTGAGTCGACACCCTTGGGGTCAACCTTGGTCAGTGTGGGATTGGTAGCTGTGGAATAAACGTTTCTCTCTTTTGACTCCCGAGCAAACAGCTGTGAGGTGCATTTAATATGGCTCCAAGAAGTCCCCCAGAACCTATGAAGAAGCCCTGGTCACAGCAATGACCTCCTGCTGTGTCCCCAGTCCTTCTTCTTGTTCCTTAGTATTTATCTGTGCAAGCCTTCACTTCATCTCAGCCTTTGGGGAAGCTGAGGCTATAGAGCTCACTCTTGTTTTATTTTTACTACAAAAGTTTTCAAACAGACACAATAATGCAATGAACTCTCCTGTGCTTGTGACCTCTTGTCAACACTGGTAAGAGGTCATCCTCATGTCATCTTAAGTCCCTGCTTCCCTTCCTTTTCACTCCCCTCCTCCCCACTGGATTATTTCAAGGCAAATCCTGCACACACATTGTATATTCACCCTCAACACTTCAGTCCATGTCTCTAAAGGATTAAGCCTCTTTTAAAAAATAATTTAATAACATTACACCTGAAACTATTAACAACTTCCTGATATTAACTGTTATTTGAATGCTCAGATTTCCTATGGTCTCCTACATACGAATTTATGCTTAACTGGTTCTAATCAAGATCCCAGGACTGTCCATGGTGCTCTGGTGGCATTTTCTCTCAGATCTCTTCTCACCAATTGCATCCTCCTCCCTGTCCCCTTCAGCTCCCGGCATTCATTTACTTATTGAAGAATCTGGGTCATTTGTCCTGCTGAATTTCCTGTATTCTAGATTTTGCAGATGAAATCTCTGTGGTGTCATTTCACATGGTTTCCGCATTTCCTGAAAACTGGTTAGCTGGAAATCAGATCTGGAGGATTGATTGCATTCTGACGTTTGTTTTTGTGTATGAGTATGTGTGTTTTCATATGTGTGCATGTGTGTGGGTGTGAGGAATACTCCCTCCTGGGTGTGCCCACCTCGTAGTGTGTTGCTTGACGCCATCAAGGAGGAGAGTTGCCTCCAAGTCAGAGCTTCTTTCAGGGACTGAAGGGCAGAGTGGGATTTACTTAGATGGCAATAAAGCCGAAGCGTCGGGACCCTTGTGAAAGCTGAAACTTCTGGTAGCCACAGAATGTCCTAGCCAGGGAGGGGAAGCCAGATTGCAATTGAGAATCCAATTCATAATAACACAGCCCAAGAAATCTTAGAAGAAAGGGCCCACGCTACAGGGGCCGCAGTAATGTATTGTGTTCTATTTTCTGATTTTGAATTAACATTTGTTTTCATATCTAATTTTCTTTGCAAAGAAAGTCTTAAAAACTTGTATTATAAGCTTTAGGCCCCACAAAACCTGGATTGCTCCTGATGAAGAGGGAGGATAGTGGACGCTGGGTTGCCTATGTTAAGGCAGGCATGTGTGTTGTGGTGTGTGTACATGAGAGAGGGAGGGAGGGAGAGAGGGAGGGTTTGTGTGTGTGTGAGAGGGTGTATGCAAATGTGTGTATGTGTGTGAGAGTGTATACTTGTGTGTGAGGGTGTTTGAATGTATGAATGTAGGTATATTTGAGTATATATGTGTGTGTGAGAGAGAGGGAGAGAGAGAGGGAAAGAGAGAGATAGAGAGGCAGAGAGAGAGAAAGAGAGGCAGAGAGAGGAGAGAGAGAGAGAGAGAGAGAGATGAAGGAGGAACTGGAGGCCTGGGATCAAGCAGGACAGTTTGGACATCCATGACGTCTGGGGAAGGGAGGCAGGCTGTCCATAGAGCAGTACTTGGGTTCTAACCTCAGGACTGGGGTAGTTGACTGTGACCTGTGTGCACTAGGCTCTCATTTCTGCAGTCCTCAGTAGGTGCCCAGGAAGTTCGGTATGATCCACCTGCAGGTCTCAGAAGAGAGGCCCAGTTTTAGGAAGGGCAGAAGCTGGGCCCTGAGAGTGAGGAAGAGGAAGGGAAAGACTAGAGATGAGGTGGTTGGACACCTGTTCCCCACCCTCACTCCTCCCTTCTCAGCAGGGCAGAGCTGTGTTCACAGGCTTTCCCTCCCAAAGGGCTTTCCATCCTATTCCTCATGACAGCTGAAGCCTACAGTTCATCTAAATGGTTTCCCTTGCTGGTTTTGAATGCAGTTGTGTAAAACACTGTTGTATAAATTACACCATTGTAAGTGTCATTTGGGTCTGAACATATCAACGTGCATGCAGGCATCCTCAGAATTAGCCTTTTTGTTAATTGCAGTTTGTGGTTTGGTAATTTAGCATAAATTGGCTTCCTGTGTATTGGCATGTTTTGGCAGGGAATGTGAAATAACGGGGGATGTTTCATTAATCAGAACTCACTTATAATAGGTTCCTCAGGGGCGTCTGTATCTGAAATCTGGCTATAAACAAACATAAGCTTGGGGGAAAAGCAGGGCTGCCCTTTCCTATGCATCTGCTGGAGGAGAAAGAGGAGCCCGGAGTGTCTCCTTCACTTTTTTCCACCCACCCACTGCTGGATTGTGCAGGGATGACCCATGTGTCCAAGACTTTGAATTACAAAGATGGAGAATACAGAGGGTAAGCAAGATAGTAAGATACAGATCTTCTCCTAAGGAAGTTGCATGCGATTCAAATCAATTAATGAACATCTCTTTTGTGTTGGACTCAAGAAGAAAACAAAAGCTAACCCTAACAAGGCAGCCTGGATTCTCACACGCTTACTGATCAAGAAGAGATGCAGACAGGAAGCTGGAATCAAAAGGGAGTTAGCTGAGTTCTACTCATTCATTCAGTTATCAAATATATGCCTACCATATTTCAGAGGCTGTGCTGGGGGTACAGGTGCTTAAGAACTCTGCATTGAATCCTGGAGGGAGTATGAAGGGTGGGGGTCATGGGAAGCCTTCTTGCAAGTTCTTGTCTCTGGCGTGTCCTTCAACAAATCTGCTCCGAGGTTCTGGGCTCCAGCCAATCTGCTCCGAGGTTCTGGGCTCCAGCCATGTTGGGACTTTACATCCTTGAAAATGGCCCTGCTCCTTCCTTTAAACCTGCATGCCACCCCATAGGCTGGGTGGGGGCTCTCTTTTCACACTCTCTGATCTGTCTTAGGTCTTACCCCCTTTGAAGAGATCTAGCATGACTTGAACTATGTTTGCCCAGGGTCTCCTGTGAACCCACCATGTGAACTTCTGCTCTGCAGTGCTCATCACTCTGGCAAACAGTGGTTCAAGAGGAAGGCTGTGTCTGTCTTGTATGTTGCAGTATCCCCACTGCCCAGCAAGTGCCTGAAATGAGGGAGGTGACCAACAAGTGTTTGTAACCCAAATAAATGAATAAAGGGACACAAGCATAAATGCGTGAAGGAGAACATGAAGGGCATCGCTGTACTCTTAGGGTTCCGTGCAAAGCAGAAGGTGGAGAAAGGGACAGTGAACTCATAACAAGTTGACAAGTGACTCACAAATGCTGTTTGCTGATAAGACAGGCAGCCCCATCCTGTCTGATGCCATCTGATAAAAAACTCAAAAATGAAATATTTATTTTTTCTCTCCCCTCACTTCAAGAGCTGACCACATGATGAAGTTCTGGCAAGTGAGAAGTAAGCATAATCCTGATTTGAAGATCCAAGGAGAGTTTTTACTTCTTTGTAGAAGGAGCAGGCACACAGTTGACTGTGTCCTCTTTCCCTAAGCATTGATGTGATGGGTGGGGCTGTGGCAGCCACCTTGAGATGATGTTCATCAATTGTGACAAAAATCAATGTACAAGGAAGGTGGCAGCACAACAGTAAGGTCAGGTAAATTTGGGTATTTCATGGCATCAGTGAGACAGTGAATTTAAACTGACAATCAATCACTTCTTGACAATTTATTATGTGACAATTTATTCTTGACAATTTGGCCATAATTCCTTGGGATTTCTGTTATGAATAAACATGTTTCCAATCGATATTGCTAATTGGGAGTGGCCTCTGGAATTTTATGTTTTAATTCTAAACCACATTGTGGGCTAATGTGGTGTTCAGGCACTGGGCAGAGATGAATGACTGTGGAGAAGCAGAAAAGACCCTCAGGCTCATAATCCTCAGTGTCCCCTCCCGCGGGCAGTGCAGTGTCCCTCCAGCCACCCTGGGAAGGTGACAGTGCCACTCTAATTGCTGTAATTGATGACTTGTCCTCCGGCTCTGCGGCTGCTCCCTTTAATAACCCACCTTGGAAAAGATTACAGCTTTTATTAGGCTGTAGCCAAACACGGATGACCTTGATGAAGCATCTCAAGCAGGATTCGGCGCATCCTGCTTATCTGTGCACAGGGCAAGCTGTGCCCTGGGTGAGCTGTGCATGGGACGAGCTGTGTACTGGGTGAGCTATGCATGGGTTGAGTTGTGCATGGGCCAAGTTGTGCATGGGGAGAGCTGTACATAGGGTGAGTTGTGCACACAAAGAAAGCCCCCTCCCTTTTGCACCTAGCGAGGTTCATGACTAGAAACTTCAGAGTCTCAAGCTCTCCAAGCCCATGGGCCATGCTGAGCCCTGCCCTTCCACATACCCCAGCAGTCCCAGCTCTGTTTTCTGTGTGATGCCCTGCTCCTACTGAAGAACTCCCATGACTCAACACTCACTATGGAGCTGTTTAAGGCACCATTGCACAGGCCCCAGCCTCTGTTTTCTGCATTGTGCAAACGAAGTGCTTTTGGGTCAAAAACACATCCCATGCTCCCAAAGCATGAGCGGTTGTACTGCTTCCTACAGAAATCTATAGACTTCTGCTATCTTGCTTATTAATTTCTATGCTTGGCAAATGTCTAGAGAGCTTGTGCTATAGGGTCAGGCATTGTGCTGGGTGCCTGCATGGAATAAGAGGAAAACCATAACCCTTGTCCCCATGGAACTAAAATGGGGAGACAGACACCAATGATATATTTACATACATAAGCGTGAAATTTTACAACTCAAATAAAGGCCCCACAGGGGAGAGAGCTTTGAGGGCTGATCAAAAGGGAATGTATTGGTCAGAAAGGCCAGGGACAGTTTCTCTAGGAAGGGACATTGGCACTGAGACCTAAATCAGGGTTTCCCAGCAACAGTGCTCATGGCATTAGGGCTGGCCCATTCTCCACAGTGGCAGGTGGAGCAGGGACTGTCCTGTGCATGGTAGATGCTTGGCAGAATTCCTGGTATCTGCCCCCAACATGCCAGCAGCATACTCCCTTTGTTTAGACAACTCAAAATGTCTCTAGATGTTGCCAAATATCTCTTTGTGGGCAAACTCACCCTTGGGGGAGCAGCACTGGTCTAAATGTCCCCTAGGTGTTCACTGGGTGAAGGGAGGTGAGGAGGTGGGAAGACACCCCAGGCAAAGGGGAGAGCAGATGCAGATGCCCTGCAAAGGAAGACTGGGCCCTGGAGCTGATCAGAGGGGCAGCCCTGAGGCAGGAGTGCGAAGGGAGCACAGATGGGAGGCAGGTGGGACCGCACATGCCAATGGAGGGTTGAGTCTTTGTCCATGTCTGTGTTCTCTTGGTCACACAGAGCACCCCCAGTACCACATGAAAGGAAATTGCACAAGGGTATGAGTACCAAAAAGTAGGGATTCCTGGGGCACTTGGAAGCTAGGAGTTTCAGGCGCTTTATGGTCAGTCAGGACGATGGTGAGGAAACAGCTACTTCTGTCCAAGGAAAAAACTGATGAACAAAAGCCACACACAGGTAAGAGTCCTGCATTTCTGCTTCTCCTTCGGGCTTTTACCTTTATCCCTGCAGCCACTGCTCACCCTACCACAAAGATGATATTTATTCTTTTATTGCTGGCCAGATCATAGGCAAACTCAGCCTCTCTCGTATCCCAACAGGACACTTGAGAGAGGCTGACGTCTGCCAAAGAACATCTCACAGTAGTAACAAAACTTTTGAGAAAATAATTACAGAGAACACACTCAGCACTTCTAAACCTTGGGTGTGTAATTTCCACACTAATTCTTCTCTAACACTGTGGGAGGCTATGGGCAACTGGGCCAGTTTCTGTTTTTAAAAGCTCCCCAGTTGGGCACAGTGGCTCATGCCTGTAATCCCAGCAATTTGGGAGACTGAGGCAAGAGGATCACTTGACCCAGGAGTTTGAGACCAACCTGGGAAATGTAACAAAACATTGCCTCTATTTTTAAAAAAAGTCAAATTAGCTGGGCGTGGTGGTATGTGCCAGCAGTCCCAGCTACTAGGGAGACTGAGGCCGAAGGCTGGGCAACAGAATTAGACTCTGACTCAAAAATAAATAAATAAAAATAAAAATAAAAATAAAAAAGCTCCCCCGTCAATGGAAAGATATTAACATAGTTCCTGCTCACCACTGGCACCACTGATCACCACTGGTACCTGGACCCCGTCAGCACCAGTGTGGTCTGGTGTCAGGGCCAACCCGTGGATGCCATCATGAAGAACTTTGGCCTTCTTACAAATAATAATCCAGTGCTTTGTGCATCACTGATCAGGATCCCATGCTCCATCAGGAGCCATGGCTTCCTCCTTGTTTGTTCCGTTTCCATCACTGTGATGTTTGCTCTGGAAGAGGCTCATGGTCCACAGACAAGGATGGTGACTCAGTGAAGGCCATTGGGTGTGGGTTAATTTGGTGTTCAGTTGTTGGGCAGAGATAAATAACTGTGAAAAAGCAGAGAAGAACCAAAGTCCCCAAATTCTTGGGCCATACCCCCACCAACCATGGGCAGTACGGCATTCTCCAGTCACTTGGAGGTAAGGAAATGACTGAAGGCTTTGTTGTGGACACAGTGTCAGCCCTGAACAATTTGACTTTGCCTCTGAAGGTGTGTCTGAGGGAGTGGGAAATGCAGGACATAAAACGGGTCATGTGTTTGGAAAGAGGAACCGGAGAGATTTGGAGCATTGAGCCTGTTAGAGTTTAGAATGAGCTGAGGTATTTAATTGGGTTGAGCTGGAAGGCATCACACTTGTTGACTGTGTGTGTACTAACAGCTCAGGGAACACAGCAAAGGTTTAGGAAGGAATAATGGAACATCATGTGGGGGCTCTGCTTACATCCCAACACTTTCTTCCCACTGCCTTCAGGATGAATGGATAAAGAAATTGTTACACACAGACACGCGCGCGCACACACACACACACACACACACACACACACACACACACTGGACTATCATGCAGCCTTCAGAAAGAAGATCTTGCCATTTGTGACAACATGGGTGGGATGGGCATGGAGGACATCTCTCTAAGTGAGGTAAGCCAGGTACAGAAGAACAAATGCTACATGCCCTCACTCAGATGTGGAGTCTAAAAACATCAGATAGATAGAAGCAGAAGGTAAAATGATCTGGGAGACAGGAAGATGGGGAGATGTGGGTCAGGAAGCACAAAGTTCCAGTTTAATAAAATGAATTGATCTAGATATCTGTCGTACAACAGAAAGACTGTAGTGCATAATGTTGTGAAGTATACTGGAAATTTGCCAGAAGAGTTGATTTCAGGAGCCCTTACCACCCCACATATCCCCCCAGACAATGAAGGTAACTGTAGGATTGATTTGTTAATTTGCCTGACTATGGTAATATTTTCTTTCTCTCTCTATAGTTATATACATATGTGTATATTTCAAGACTTCAGGTTGTATACCTCCAGCATATACAATAAAACTCCAACAATAGACTTTTCTAAGTAGAAATTAAAACAAAAACTTTAAAAAGAGGTTTAAATTGTGTGCCTCATTTTTATGACTATCAGAGAATACATGTATCAAGTGTTCATATCTTGCCCTTTCCTGCAACCTGTCCTCATTCCTACGATCTCCAGACCTTTGTGATAAGGAGCCCAAAGTGGGAATTACTGGGAATTGATCTGCACTCTCACCGGTTGGCCCAGCTGCATATTTTATCTCAAAGAGTTTAATAAAGGTCAACAAGATCCCTTCTTTCTTAGACAGAAGTATGCCACATTGATTATATAAAACATTAATATAAAGAAAAGCTTGAATAATAATGTCAGAAAGACCCACACACCTGAAATAACAACTTAGAAAATGTTGTCAGATACTGTTAAGAAAATAGAATGGCACAGAGAAAAATTTTGCGGGAAAACATCTCAGATCTGTTCCCTTTCCACTTTCCATATCTCAAATTTGATGGTGACTTTTGGTTTTTATATAAAAACTATATATTGTTACCAGTAGCAATATATAGCATTGTTTTGCGTTTTAAAAATTGTAACTTGTATCATGTTTCATACAGCCTATGACTCACCACTACATCCCTATGTCTTAGAGATTAATTGCTTTAGATGTAGATAGTCCTAATTTGTTCATTATAGTTGCTAATATTATTCTACCAGTAGTGAAATACTACATATGTACATATGTATGTCTACACATATATGCTATGAAGACTGAAATAATTCTAATTTTCCCTATCCCCAAAATGCTTCCTTGACAACATTAATGTGTGAATCTTTATACATGTGTTTCTTATTTTTTGAAAGAATGGATGTACTCTTTTTTTCTGGCAGTGCTCATAGGCCTCAGTATGCATCCCATTAGAGGAAGCTCATTTTTGAGCTTCCAGTGGAAGCCTTTGTTGCTTCTTGACATCAAGAGGTCCAGGCAGCAAAGCAAGGAACCAGTCAAAATTGGGAGGTCCCAAGAGTTGGCACTTGGGATTTTCCATTTTCTAGATGCTGTGCTACTGACTACTTGAAGAATTATCAAAAATGCAGGGAAGTCCACTTTTAAAACATCACTGTTTCTAGAAGCAGAAGAAAGTCAAAATCTGGCCAGATATATTTGAGGGTCAACCATCGTCTCCAAATGTCAGGATCTTTGGGAGTTTCCCATGCTGCCTGCTCCTTCCTTCTCCTTGCCACTTCCAGTGTGATATTTGAGGATAAAGCCAGTAATACGGTAAGAGGTGGCTGGAAGGAAGTTTGGTGTTCAGCGTCCTGCAGTCACCAGCCACAATTCATTTCCTTAGTTTACACTGAAAATCTTTGCTTGGCATGTTAATGCATTTCTGAATGGCGGGGTGTGCAGAGAGCCTGTGGGGTTTAATGAATTATGTAGCATGTGTTTTCTTTCACCAGATTTAGTGCTGTTGACCAGTTTGCTAAACAAAATAATAATATTTTTAGAATTGGGGTGGGGGCAAATAGCTGACAAAGTTATCTTTATCTTTGAGAATGACTTCTCACTTTTATCAAGATGTTGAAAATTGTTATAAAGATGATGCACTGGCTTTTAGTCAATGATGTTTTAACTTACCCTATCCCAAATATGGATGTTTATGTGTGCAAGTTGCAGGGACTTGGCTCTGAAGGGATGCCAAGGAGAGAACAATGGATGGCTACAGCCCCTGCAGCCCTTTGGGATGGAGCTGCCACCTTTCTGAAAGGAGTTGGGCGAAAGAGGCTTGGGAGGGAGAAGGGGAAGGGAGGAGGGATGAAGAAGGGGAGGAGGGAGAGGGGAGGGGAATGAAGAGGAGATGGGAGTGGGATGGGGAAGGGGAGGAGCTGTGGTGTTCCCAGCCATGTGGTCACCTGGAGAAGATGACCAATTGGGTGAAATGGGAGAAAGCAAAGCATATGGTTTAGACCTATGATCTTGCTATAATAAAAACTAATTTTAAAACCTTACTTGTTTCCTAACCAAAATGGACAGACATGGAGGCAACCAACAAGAAATTGGGATCTTTAACCCATCCTCAGGGGTCTTGCTGTTTTCACCGGGCCCAGTGAGGCTTCAATGTATGATATACCCTAGAAGCAGCTGGAAGAGACCAGCTCTATTATTACCTCTTTGTGGAGAGCTTCCACACAGAGAGCACTCTTCTCTCCACCCTCTGGCTCTGGCTGACTTGGCAATGTTTCTTCTGCTTTACCCAGTGTCCTAAAACAAGTAAGCTAAAAAACATATTAGATATCAGCAGATCCAAGTTCTCACAATGTTCTTTCTTTTATGTAATTTGTTCATCCATCCATTCATCCATCCATCTGTCCTTCCATCCATCCATCCATCCATCCATCATTCATTCATTTTCCCTGTATCTTCACCTTATATACTGGGGTGCCAAAAAATATATAAACACATTTTAAGAGACGTTTGTCATCGTCAGAAGGGTCTGGACCCTGATGTAACCACTTTGACCACATCTTGTAATTGCAGAAGGCAAACATGATTTGTGTTCATCTTTTGTTATTGGTATATATTGAGTATTAAAATTTTAATACAGTTTTTTCCTTTGTTCACAATAGCAAGGACCTGGAACTAACAATGCTGTCCATCAAGAGTGGACTGGATTAAAAAAATGTGGTACATATACACGATGGAATACTATGCAGCCACAAAAAAGAACAAAATCATCAATTTTGCAGCAACCTGGATGGAACTAGAGTCTATAATACTGAGTGATCTCTCACAGAAACAAAGATCTGAGTATCACATGTTCTCACTCATACAGTGGACCTTGAACATCTATCATAATACTAAAAGGAAAGGACTGACAGTGGTGCAAAATTATGGGGGGGTAGGGAGAGGAAGGGAGGTGGGACTAACAGTAGTGAATATCTGTCTGGGGACGGGGAGACACCCCTTATTAACAAGGGTGCCTGAATGATGCATATTTGTAAACCTAACCTTTAATTGTACCCCACAATTTTAAAATGAAAAAATAAAAAATAAAAAATAAAAATGTATACTTTTTGTCACTTTCTGTATTTAATCAGATAATTATAAAAATCCTAGTATAGTGTTGGGTAGACACTATATGCTGGTAAGTAGACTTTTGAGGCAAAAAAATGTGCTAGATATGGGGAGTTGAATCATAGCCCTTCGGTGCTAACCAGGCCTCAGAAGCAATGTAGGAAGATGAGAGAGGCAGTCAGCTTTGTGAGGGAGGCCACCCAGGTGTCAAGATGATTCCATGTGGGGTGGGGTGTGTTGCTTTGTGGGTTTTATTACTAGTCCACAGAAAACAATTCAGAGCAAGTCTCAAGTATAGTTTAGCACAGAATGTATTAGAAAGAAAAAGACATGCCCGTGCCTCAAGAGAAAGGACACGTACTTGCCTTTGACAAGAAACTTTATATAATTGTACAATGATTATTAAGCAAACCATCAGTGAAGAGGGGTAGGCTGCAGGAAACCGGTCACAACTTTGACCACCATCTCTCAAACTTCTGAGGTCACAAGTTCCTTTTACATAATTAAAGTTACTGCCTACCTAGATTTGGATTTTTCTTAGAATATCGGGTCTGTGTTTTGGGTAATTCCTTATTGTTTTTATGATTTACTGTACTTGCAGTTCCACATTCCAGTCCACAAAGTGGTCAGGTCTGGTATGCCTGGTGTGTCAGGTGAAGGCTGTGTACTGATAGGAAAGATGTCTGAACCCTTACCCTATTGTAATTTATGCCTGCCTGCAAGAAACTTATCAACCTATATATAATCTGTCTCACTAAAGAGTGAGGGACAGGAAGGAAGACCTGGGCAGGAGTGAGCCCGAGGGATGTGTAGAGAAACATATAGTACAGGAACTGAAACCTAAAGGTTTGAGGTTGCTAAACTAGATGCTGAGGTACAATGTCTAGGGCAGAGGAGTGAAGTTGGGAGGAATAGGAGGAATCAGAAGCCTCAGAATCCAGCGATGTGATAAAGTTTGCTTCTCTAGAAGCCAGTTATGGGGACGAACAAGAGGAGATGGAAATCTAAATCCATTTCATGCTAGGTGCCTGCTCTCTTCAGAAGCAATTATTTAAGGAATGAACGAGACAAGGAGGGGCATATGGAGAAGGGGTGATGGGGCACATGGGCTTCCCTGCTGGACACAGCCCTAACCACCAGGAAACTGCCACACTGACACACAGCAGAGATGAAACGACTCTGCGGTTGTGGTAACAATGCTAAGCGCTCCATCCTCAGAGCAATCACTACCTGACAGATGCATGAAAGGGTTTTACCTGGTTGATTTCATCATATTGCACCCGTGACCTTCTGAAGGAGACCCCATTGTTAACTCCTTTGACCAAATCATATGATGATGGTGGTAGTTTCCTAAGAGTTTCTGAAACAGATTACCACTAATTTCGTGGCATAAACTACACAATATTATTATCTTACACCTCTGGAAGTCAGAGTCCTAAGTGGATCTTACTGGTCTAAATTAATGCATCAGAGGACTGTGTTCCTTCTGGAAGCTCTAGAGAAGAACCTGTTTCATTGTCATTTCTGGCTTCTAGAGATCCCCATGACTAATTCCTTGGCTCATGGCCCCTTCCTTCATCTTCAAGGCTATCCACAAAGGGCCATGACTTTCTCAATCACATCACTCTGACCTCCTTTCATGCTTCCCTCTTCCATGTTTAAGAACCTGTGATGACATTGGGTGCTCCTGGACAATCCAAGATAATCTCCTGCTCTCCTTCTCACTTCTTCCTCCCTGTTTAAGGACCTGTGATGACACTGGACCCTCCTGGATTACCCGGGATAATCTTTCTGTCTTTAGGCCAGCTGATTTGCAGTCTTAATTCCACATACAACCTTAATTCCTCTTTAACATGGAACCAAACACAGTCACAGATTCTGGGATTGTGCATGGATATCTCTAAGAGGCTGTTTTTCTACTGACCACAGCAACCAAATATAAAACCAAGCTTAGAACTTGGGCCTCCTGACCTCAACACCCTATTCTCTCAACCACATCTCAGTGGGTGCAAAACTGGAGAATATCAGAATCACCCATCAAACTTGATACAATCTAGGTTTCCAAACTGGTACAATAGCTGTGGAGAACAATTCAGGAATATTTGGTAAAGTTGATGATACACAGTCATTTCAACAACAAATAATAAAATACCAGGGGTGCACTCTGGAGAAACTCTCTCATAGGCATCAGAAGATCTTTTCAGGAATAGTTCTTAGCAATACTGCTTGTAAGAGGGAAAAGTGCACTAAGAGACTGAACATGTATTGTGATATATTTAGACAGTGGAGTGATACTGAAGACTGAAAATTAATGAAACTTAGCTGCCAATGTCAACGTGGATGACTGTAATTTTTGTACAGAGTAACACTTATATAAAGTTATAAAGTATGAGACACACAAAATGACACTATATAATCCTTATAAATATATGTGTGTGTGTAATATATATCCATATATAAGCACAGAGAAGTACGTGGAACCACAGCTTCATGTCTGCGAGGAAAGAGAGGCTTTCCACAGCACCGGGCTTGGTTTTCCCTTATGATGGGTGGTTATGATTGAGTGTTCTTTGTATTATTCTTTATTTTTATATGTTCTTAATGTTGCACAATATTTCCTGATAAATCTTTTAGACAAGAAATTCTCTCCAAGAGAGGACTGTTGAATCGGTTCTTGATTCTTATCAAACATGTAACTTCACAGGAAATAGTGACTCTGTCCATCCCTTGATCTGTTTCTCACAAATAGAGCCTTCTCATCCTGCCCTTCCTAAACATGGGATCTACACAGCAGGGCCATCTTCATGGCCCCATGATGGATCTCTTTTCTGGTTGCCACGGCCTTCTTACCCCATCTTCCTGCTTGACTGGTAGGAGTGGACTCTTGACTTCAGTGAGGGGAAGGATATTGCCCGCAGGCCACCCCAGCATCTGGTGTGAGTAGCACTCCTTGCCCTGCTGAGGGGGACGTGAATGCGGAGGGCTGCAGAGTGCATGCGGGTGGGCCCTCATGCTCAGATCTCCTTCCGTCCTCATCACCTCATGTGCAGAATTCTTCACACATGCCATAGAAAGTGCTATTTCAGAGCCAGAATTCTAAGACAAGGCCAGTGGTGAATGGGCACCAAGCACAGCTGTGTTCCCACTAGAAGGACATGGGCAACTGAGTCAGAAGATGGCATTTGCACCACTCAGGGTTCATGTGTAACTCGGTGGCACCTGTCCTGTGGCCCTGTCCCAGGCAGCAGAGACGTGAGTGATGAAGATGGATCACATGGCATCAGTCACTGCCCTTCGCCAGGATCTGCGCAGCATTTCAGTCAGCTGTGCTTAGGACTGCAGATCACAAGAATTGTGCTTAATTAATCAAAAGGTCTCATAACTAGGGTTTATGTGTCTCACATAAGGAGTTTGGAGGAAGGCAGCTGCTGGAGTGGTCCCAAATGGACCTCTGATGGCTCTGGTGGCCTTTCTATCAAGGTGGCAACATGCTGTCACCACGGCATGGTGTCTGCACCTCAGACCTGAGAAGGGGAAGAGGCACCCTTTATCAGGAAAGAAGCAGGATGTCTGGAAGCCCAGGTGGACTTCCTTTGCGGGTCATGCTGGAGCAAGGTCACACGGGCCTGTGACTGACAGAGGGCCTAGGAAAACCAGGGTTAGTTTTCCTGTGGAAGGCAGAAGCAGGCCTGCCATTCAGTGGGGGAGCTGCTTAAACAATGGAAGAAGAGGAAGGAACACACCCACTAGCCCTCTTATTGGCTCTAGCATGCAGCCTGCCTGGAGCTGAATGTGCCACAGCATTCTGGTATTGGGTGCAAAACAGAGCCAGGTGTGGGTGGGACTGAAGCTTCAAGTGCGGGGAGGTGGGGTGGAGGAAGCTGGTAAAGGGCGAGGGGGAGCAGATGTGAAGTAAAACACGTGAACAGTCCTGCTTCCCACCTGTACTGGGCCGCCAGACCTCAAATTCCTCTCGGCCCAGCACACTGGACAATAGCCAGGCATGGCCACAGGGAGCTACAGTCATGGCCACGAACGACTGTGTTTTCAATCCAATGCCCAAAATGATAGGACCTGGGAGATGTCCCCAGAAAGAAAGCGTCTCCATTTCCTCCTAGCACTCCATCAACCTATTCTGATAATGCTCGAAGCAATACAACCGCATTAACACAAAGATCTTGTATTAAGCTTGACAGTTTATAAATTGATCGGGTTTTCATTTCCAATATCATCAGGTTGCCGGGGTCCTGAGCTCTGTCAATCTGTGCTGTGGAGACTGAATCCTGCGGATGGGATTGTTCTGGATTCTTCCTTCTTCCTCATTAAATGAGAAGATTAGCTGGATGGAATGGCCCTGGAAATCCCACAAAACCTCGAAACCTCAACCTGGTGGTGCCTAGACCCCCAGGTGGAGGCTTAGTTTTGCCCATGTGTGTTTGAGTGCAGAATCCGAGACCAGGTTTTATACAAATGCTGCATGTTTGGTGAGAATGACAGTGTAGAAAGTCCAGCCTCTTGAAATTCAGACCCTAACATCCTGCTTCCAAAAGACACAACACTACTAAAGTATAAGCCACTGTCATCTGCACATGGGGAAGTCAGGGTTAAGAAATCTCCCCTCAGCTGCAGGTCAACTGCTGACACCAACTAGCTGTGAGACCTCCAAAAAGACCCTTCACCTCTCTGAGTCCTGGTTGCTTCAGGCATGAAATGAAGAGATTAGAGGGTGACTGAAGACCTTTCTAGCAATAAAAATCCATGATTCAGGGTCGGTTCCTGGCTGGTCTCAGAGGAAGAAGGCAAGCCAGGGGAAGTCTTCGGTACACAAGACGAGGCGTGAAATATCAAATCAATCACACTTGAGAAACGACTGTGATTACCTCAGGAAGAAAGTTCCTGTTGGTGTCTGTCTAACTTGGATGCCTTTTTAGCGCTCAATAATTCCTCCTTTTCACCAGAATCTCAGGGTTTTCTGACTCAGAGGCTTTCTGAAGTTGTCTCACTGAGTTGGGGCACCATCACGTAAACAGCTCATGTTGATGGGAGTGAGTTTTAGTTTACTTTCTCCTCAGGGCAAAGGGATATACTGCTTTGCGATGTAGGGTAAAGACACACAGCCTCTATTTGACATCAATTTATTTTAGAATGTGAGGGTGATTTATTTAAAGAAAAAAATTAAATAAGTGACTTACTTGGGAAGATAGTATGTGGAGGTTGCCCTTCTTTTCTTTCTTCTCTGTGTAAATAAATTGTGAACAGAAAAGTAAAATGCACGGAAAGATGCTGTCTTTTTATCATTAAAGCAATTCACTTGGAAATGCTGCAATTTCCCGCCACCTGGATCCTGGAGTGATACAAAACTCATGGTGACAGGGGACAGATTCTCAACAAGGAGAAGGAGGTGCTTGCATGCACAGTAAGAAATAAACAGTACCTGTGTAAGGAAGGCAGTAGCTGCAGGATAAGACTCGGAGTTAGAGAGGATATAAGCCCAGAGAGAGGGAGTAATGGAAAATGTTAAAATATAAGTAAGAGGACAGGGAGGGAAGGAAACACACATACTGGAGGAGGGTACCTGGAGAAAGAGCAGGTATCGGGGGTGCCAGGGTGGGAGATGCAGGAGGTGAGTGCTGATGCTGTGAATGATACCCCCGAGCTTTTCCTGCCTTTGGATTTGGAGACACACACCCCACTCCACATGTGTCACCAGAGAGCATGGAGGGGTGGCCTCTTCACTACAGGGGGCTGCGTTGAAGAAGTGCTAGAAAGGATGGTGTGACTGTGGTGAGGCCTCCTTCTTCCCTTCTGTTAAATATTATTTTAAAAACATGTTGCTTCACTTACACAAAGCAGCCATCTGCTCTGGCAAATAACCAGCAGCCTCAAGAAATAATCACACACCCAGCCCCAGGGTATGTGGTGGGTGCAGCAGGCATCCAGGAGAGCCAGCGTGAGCCTGAGTGGGTGTGTCCTCACCGGCCTTACCAGTCTCCTCCACAGCTAAGATACTGTCACCTGTGCCCTGCAGACTCTCCATGCAAATGCTGCTGGCCAAATTGTCTGCTTTCCTTCTCTTTGTCTCCTGTGTATTGTGAACAGAGGAAGGCCTGTGTCAGAGAGCCTTGAAAAGGAAAGGGACTGGAACATTTCTGCCCCCCTGTAACTTTTGTAATTGTGAAGTAGGTAGAGCCTACTTCAAACCTAGATGTATGGTACAGCCTGTGGCTCCAAGGCTACACACTTTAAGAACATGTGACTGAACTGAGTACTGTAGGCAAGTGTAACACAGTGGTGAGTGTTTGCGTATCTAAGCATATCTGAAACACAGAAAAGGGATAGTAGAAATTCGGTATGCAATATTTTAAAATGACTCACCAGCATAAGGGACGTATGAATGGAGTTTTCAGGACTGGACGTTGTTCTGGGTGAGTCGGTGAGTGAGTTGCGAGTGACACTTAGGGCCTAGGACATGACTGAGCACTACTGTGGAATCTATCAACATTCAACCCGTATGTTACACTACATTTACTTAAAAAGACTTCTCTACATAATAAATCAATCTTAGCTTACTGTAACTTTTCAGTTTTATAAACTTTTACTTTGTTAAAAATTTTTTGACTTTAGCAATAAACTTAGCTTAAAATACAAACATATTGTGCAGCTACACAAAAACATTTTCTTTCTTTTTTTAAAAAAAATTTTATTTTAAAGATATGGGGTACAATTTGGGGTTAGGTATACAAGTGTTCATTATGCAGGTACTCTTGTTGATGAGGTTTGTCCCCCTTTCCCTGGCAGATTCCCACTACTGCCAGTCCCACCCCCCTCAGCAGTTTCCCACTACTGCCAATTCTTTTCTTATAGTATTATGATCATTGTTCAAGGTCTGCTTATGAGTGAGAACATGTGATATCCATTCTTTGTGAACATTTTCTTTCTTTATAACCCTATTCTATAAGCATTTCCCCCCATTATTATGTATTTTTTACCCTGTACGTGTTTTTGTTAAAAATAAAGATGCAAACATACATTTAGTCTAGACCCGCACAGGATCAGGATCGTTGGTATCTCTGTCTTCCACCTCCACACCTTGTCCCACTGGAAGATCTTGGGGCAATAACATTCATGGCACTGTCACCTCCTGTGATAACTATGCCTTCTTCTGGAATACCTTCTGAAGGACCGGCTTGGGCTTGTTTTACAGTTAGCTTTCTTTTTTTGATAAACAGAAGGAGTGCACTCTAAAACAATGATAAAAAGTATAGTACAATAAATATTAAAACTAGTAGTATATACGGTAAATATATAAACCATAATCATTTTCAAGTATCAAACCCTGTACATAATTGTATGCACCATACTTTTACAACACTGACAGAACAGCAGGCATGTTGACACCAACATCATCACAAACACAAGAGGAATGCATGGTGCTGCAACGTTATCATGGCCAAAACAACATCAAACAATAGGAGTTTTTCAGCACAGTTATAATCTTAGAGGAACATTGTCATATCTGTTGTCTGTTATTGATTGAAATATAGTTAGGCAATGTGTGACTATTTCTTTCATCTTCTCAATTGTTCTGTTGAGTTTAAATTCTTATTTAGTTCTCCTTTATAATGTCTTTTGGTTGAGACTCTCTATTTTCCCACTTGTTTTAAATTTATTTGTAATTTCTCACTGAAGCATTTTTATCATGACTGCATTAGAATTTTGTCAGATAATTCTAACATTTCTCTCATCTTGATGTTGGCATCTATTCATTGTCTTTATTTTTAAATCTTTCTGCTTCTTGGTATAATTAGTTATTTTCTGTTGATAACTGGACATTATGGGTATTATATATGAGACCTTAGATCTTACTTAAACTTTTTGCTTTATTTGTCCTTTTCCAGCACTGTTCGTTTAGGGTAGGGTGAGGGTATTGTTCTGTTACTGTCAAGAATTGGTAGAAGAACAGCTTTTTCACTTGGCCTCTGTTGACACTGGGAAGGTGGGGTCCTAGTTACTGTGTGAGAATTCTAGCTCCCCACTTGTTGTCCTCTGGTACCTTCCTGGTGTGAGTGGTAGAGATGTCTTGTTACTGCTCCCCACAAGGCATCCATGGAGTCCATGGAGAAAGGAGGGAGAGATTCATTACTGTTACGTGGTAGCAAAACTCCAAAGACCTGAAAGCCAGAGATAGTAGGATGATTTCTTCAAAGTGTTAAATGTAAAGGATTGTCGACTAAGAATGTATATCCAGCTTAACCTCCCTCAAAAATCAGAGATAAGTAAGACATTTCTCAATAAACTAAACTGAGATAATTTAACCCTAGTAGTCACTTCATGCAAAAAATTCTAAACAGAGTCCTTCAGCTGATATGAAAGGTCACTAGATAGTAATGCAAATCCATACAAAGAAATAGAGTTGTTAAAGGCAGTTACATAGATGTTATGAAAGTCAGGATAAATACATATTTGCTTTTATCTGTTTTTTAAATTTTCTCTTATCTGTTTTTTAAAAAGCAGCTGCATAAAGCAATTATTACAAAACTGTGTCGATGGCTTTATAATGTGTAAAGACTTAATTTATTTGATAATATTAGTACAAAGGAGGAGGAGGAAACGGAACAATTTGGAGCAAAAATTTGAACATTATTGAAACTGAACTGGTGGTATTGTGAACTAGATTGTTTTATGTTAAGATGCTAACTATAATTACTAGATCAGATTGCCTGAGCCCGCGGGTTTGAGACCTGCCTGGGCAGGCAAGACCTCATCTCTACAATAAATCAAAAAAATTAGCTGGGCGTGGTAGCGTGCGCCTGTAGTTCCAGCTACTTGGAAGATTGAGGCAGAAGGATCACCAGAGCCCAGCAGGTCGAGGCTGCAGTGGCTGGGAACGGCCACTGCACTCCAGTCTGGGTGACAGTAAGACTCCAACTCAAAAAAAAAAAAATTACTGGCTCAGTCACTAAAATAGTAAAAGAAATGACAAAAGGACTGAAAAGAGATGCTAAAAAAGCATCTATCTAACACAAAAGGCAGGATTTAGGGAAACAAAAGAGACATGGTCATGTAAAAAACCAAATAACAAAATGGAAAACAAATTCTTCCCTTATCAGTCAATTAGACACAACAGTCTAAAGGCAGAGACTGGGAGACTGAATACAAATACATGATACAGCTATATATTGCCTAAAAGAAACACACTTTAGGTTTAAAAAAACAAATGGACGTGAATATAAAAAAAATACAGAAAAGAGACTATTTGTCTTCAAACAGTAACCAAAAAAAAAAGATTGAGTGGCTATTTCAATATCAGGTGAAAAAGGTTGTAAAAAGAAATAAATACAGGAGATGAAAAGATTATCTTATAATGATAAAAGTGCCAATCCACAAAGAAGATATAGCAATTATAAACAAATATGTACCTAGCAACACAGTCCTCAAACACATAAAGCAAAAGCTGACAGAATTCAAAGGAGAAATGGACAATTCAACAATAATATTTGAACTTCAATACCCCACTTTTAATACTGGGTAGTACAGCAAGGCTAAAGATTAACAAAGAAATAGAGGATTTAGAATACTTTTATACCAATTACACCTAATGGACATCAATATTAGAATACTCCAACCAACTGTAGTAGAATACATATTCTATTCAAGTGCGTGTGATATATTGATCACAATAGACATTATTCTAGGTTATAAAGTACATCTCAATAAATTTTAAAGAGTGAAATAATGCAAATGATATCTCTGAGGACAATGGAATTAAATGATAAATTAATAACAGAAGATAATTTGAGAAACTCACTTATGAATTTCACTTAGAAATTCATTTAGTGGAAACTAAACTACACACTCCTAAATAATTAGTGGGTCAAAGAAATAATAAGAAAAATTAGAAATACTTTGAGAGGAATGAAAACAGAAAGATGGCATACCAAAACATATAAGAAACTAGAGGAAAATCTATATCAGTAAATGCCAATTTTTAAAACAAAGAAAGGTCTTAAATTAGTAACCTGAATTTCCATTGTTAAGAAAATAGAAAAAGAAGAGAAAATTATACTCAATGCAAGCAAAAGGAAGAAAAAATTTTAAAATATAATGAACAAATTAAATACAGAAAAAAGTAACAGAATAGAAAATAAAGCAAGCACTGATTCTTGGAAAAGATCTATGATGTTGA
Organism: Cephalopachus bancanus; assembly: GCA_027257055.1. Classification (NCBI taxonomy): domain Eukaryota; kingdom Metazoa; phylum Chordata; class Mammalia; order Primates; family Tarsiidae; genus Cephalopachus; species Cephalopachus bancanus. Next base: position 5,920,303 of record JAPVLO010000007.1, read on the forward strand.
TAAATGTTTGGCTACACTGATAAAGGAAAAAAAATGCAGATTCAAGTTTCTGAAATCAGAAATGAAAGGGAGGATTGTCACAACCAATCTTAAAGAAATACAAAGAATAATAAGGAAGTACTAAGAAAAATTGTGTGCCAAGAAATTAGATAAGTTAGGAAAAATGAAAATTCCTAGAAAGGCATAAACTATAAAAGTAGGTTTAAGAAGATACATATAATCTGGATAGATAGAAACTAAACAAAAAAATTGAATGAATAATTAAAATCTGATGAATAGCGTAGTAACAATAGTTAATAAGATTGCACTATATACTGAAAATTGGCTAAGAAAATAGATGTCAGGAATTCTTTACAACAAAAAAACTGAACTATGGATGCTGGTATTTTAATTCACTTGACATAGTATTACTTTTACTGTGTATATGTATATCTAAATGTCATGTTATATACCTTAAGTATATACAATAAAAATCTTCCAGCAAAGAAAAGGCAGCTCCAGATGGCTTCATTGGTATGTTCTACCATATAAAGCATATAAAACATACAAAAAAGAGTAAATCCTTTGCAAAATCTTTCAAAAAATAAATGAAGATGAAACACTTTCTAACTCATTCTATGAAGGTAGTGTTGCTCTGAAGACAAAAACAGTGTAAGAAAATGACAGGCCCATATTTTTTATAAATATAGACAGAAATATCCTCAAGAAAATATTAGCAACCTGAGTCCAGAAACATGAGAAAGGACTATGTATCACGACTAAGTGGGATTTATCCCAGGAATGCAAGGTTGGTTTAATATTTTAAAATCAATGTAATATGCCATGTTTATAGAATAAAGGACAAAACCCACCTTATCACTTTAATAGATGCAGAGAAAGTTTTTGGCAAAATTCAACACTCCTTCATGATAAACTAAGTGAACCAAGAACAGAACGAAACTTCCCGAACCTGATAAACGGTGTCTAGGGAAATGAAAACAAAACAAAGCTAAAAATTCCATACTTAATGGAGAGAGACTGAATGGTTTGCTCCTATGTTGCAGACAGCAAAACAAGGATGCCTGCTCTCACCACTCCCCCAAATATTGTACTCGAGGGTCTAGCCAGGGCATCAAGCAATACATGCAGTGAAAGGCATCCAGATTAAAAAGAACAAAACAAAATCATGTCTACTTGTAGATGACATAATCTTGTAAACAGAAAATCCTAAGAAACACACACACACACAGAGGGATAGAGGAGGAGAGAATTAGAACTAATAAACAAGTTCAGCAGTGTGACATAATATAAAAAAGATATAAAAAATTAAATGCATTTCTATACACTAGCAATGATTGGCCTCCTGACTTATACCCACATCTTTACATTAAAATAAAATAAAATAAAACAAAATAAAATAAAATAAAATAAGTAATTCTGCCAGGCATAGTGGCTTATGTCTGTGAACCCAGCACTTTGGGAGGCCAAGATGGGAAGATCACTTGAACCCAGGAGTTCGAGACCATCCTGGGAAACATAGCAACACCTCATCTCTACAAATAAACAAATAAAAAAGTAGCTGGCATTGTGGCACATGCCTGTAGTCGCAGCTACTCAGGAGGCTGAGGAAGGAGGATTGCCTGAACCCAGGTGATTGAGGCTGAAGTGAGATGTGATCATGTTACTGCACTCCATCCTAAGTGACAGAGACTTGACTCAAAAAGAAAAAAAAGAAAGAAAAGAAAGAAACATCATTCATAACATCACCAAAAATAATGCAGTATCTAGGAATACATTTATCAAAATAAGTGCAACTTTGTAGACTCAAAATTACAAACCAACGTTAAATGATATTAAAGAGAATCTAAATAAATGAAATGGCATACATGCCTTGCCATGGACTGGGAGACTAAAAATGTTAATGTAGCAATACTTTCAACTTGATCTAAAGATTCAATACAAACCCTAACAAAAATCCAAGTTTTTATTTTTACTTTTGGAGAAAATAATAACAAATATTTAGGAAATGCAAGGGATTGACCCAGAATAGATCTTGAAAAAGAAGAAAAAAGTTGGAAAACTTGCATTTCTCAATTAGAAAACTTACTACAAAGTTACAGTAATTAAGATATTGGCGGCAATGACATAATGATCAGCATTGAGAATCCAAAAATAAATCTTCATGCTTATAATCAATTGACTTTTGATGAGGATGCCAAAAAAGAATCCAAAGGGGGTAAATAGTCTTTACAATAAATGCTGCTGAGACAACCAAGTATCCATATACAGAAGAATGCAGTTGGTCCCTGCTTCACATTTTGCACAAAAATTAACTCAAAATGAGCCACAGAACTGAATGTAAGAGCTACAATTACAAATCTCCTAGAAGAAAACATAGACATTTATCTTCATGATATTATGTCAGGCAATGACTTATCTGATATGACACACAAAAAAACTGGATGAATTGAATTTCATAAAAATCAAAACATTTTAGTTTCATGAGCATTGTCAAGAAATGAAAAGCAATCCACAGAATAAAAGAAGATGTTTGCATTTCACACATTTAATACTGAACTTGGGTATAGAATATATAAAGAACTCTCACACTTCAACAATACAAAGACAAATATCCCAATTTATAAGTAATTTAAGGTTTTGAATGGTAATTTTCACAAAGAAGATATACAAATAACCCACACATAAGAAGATGCTAGTATCATTATTCATTAGGGAAATGCAAAGAAAAACCAAGACCTATTTCACACTCATTGGGATGATGATAATCAAAAGAATAGATATTGGCAAGGATGTGGAAAAATTCAAACTTTTATATATTGCTAATGGAAATATAAAATATTCAAACTATTTTGGAAAAGAGTTTGACAGTTTTTCAAAATGCTAAACATATAGTTACCATATGGCCCAGCACTTCCAGTCCTAGGTACATACTCAGGAGAAACAAAAATTTATTTCTACACCAAACTTGTACATAAATGTTCATAGAAACATTATTTGTAATAGCCAAAAAGGGAAAACAATCCAAGTGTCTAACAGCTGACGAATGGATAATATTGTTCAGTCATAATGGGAAATGGTATACTAACACATGCTACAAAACAGATGAATCTCGAAGAAAATATACTAAGTAAAAGAAGCCAGATGCAAAAGACCATGTTTTACACAATTTCATTTTTGTGAAACAGCCAGAATAGGCAGATACTCACAGACACTAGATTAGTGGTTGATAGGCACTGAGTGTGTAGAATGGGAATGATTGCTAATTATGGGGCTTCTTTAGGGGCTGACAAAAATATTCTAAAATTAGATTCAGTTGCTGTGAATATACTAAAACGCCACTAAATTGTACACTTTTAATTGGTGGATTTTATAATATATAAAATGTATTTCAATAAAAGCATTAAAAACAGACATTGTAGTCTTGACATAAAGGTAGACATATATAATAATAGTAAGAAATAGAGTCCATAAACAGAATCATGCATATATGATCAGTTGACTTTCAAAAAATACTGGTAATTCATTAAAGAACGTATAGTGAAAGTATTTCAATAAATGATGCTTGAACAATTGGGTATCAATTTTCAAAGCATGAAGTTTAATCATTACTTTGAAGATTATGTAAAATATTAACTTGAAATATATCATAGACCTAAGTGAAAAATCTAAAATTATAAAAGCTATCAAGTAAAATATATGGGGAAATATTTTTGAAATTTGGATAGGTGGATTTCTTCTAACACAAAAAGCATAAACCATAAATGAGACCGTTAATAAACCGAGCTTCATCAAAATTTAAAACTGCTTTTTCACAAAATAGCGTTAAAAAATAAAGAAGACAAACCACAGACTGGTAGAAAATATTTGCAGCACATATCTGATGAAAAATATGCACCTGGAATATACAAATAAACTTCATAGCTTAAAAAAGGCAAATAAAAAATGTATAACATATCTGAACAGACACTGTACCATGAAAGGTACAAATGCTTAATATCATGAGCTATTCATCATTAGAGAAATGTCAATTAATATCACAATGAGATACCACCTTACACTTACTACAATGACCAAGGGTGTAAAAAAAAGCCTGTACCAAGAGATACCAGAATGCAGAATAAATGGAGAGCTCATACACTGCTAGTAGGAAAGAAAATGGTAGAGACATTTTGGGAAACAATTTAACAGGTTGTTTTCATAAAGCTCATCATACACTTATCATTAAACACAGCAATCTCTCTCTTAGTTATTTATCTGAGGAAAATTAAAATTTATGTCCATACCTAAAATGGTTCATGATCATTTTATAGCAGTTTTATTTGTAAGCTCTCCAAACTAGAAGCAACTCACATTCCATTATTGATAAATGGATACATGCATTGCCACATATTCATACAATGGAACATTACTCAGCAATGCAGACCTGACTCTCAAAAGCACTCTGCTAGGTGAAAATAATCTAGACTTAGAATGCTGCACACAGTGTGACTCTATTTGTATGTTATTCTGGAAAAAATTCAGATGAGCACTTACTTTGGGTTAGGGTGTGGAGGTAGGGAATTAATTACCAAGGGGTATACAGAAGTTTTTTGGGATGAGGGAAATATTCTAAATATCTGAGTTTGTTTATAAGTATATGGCTACATGTTTTCTCCAAAAGTTATCAACCCATCAGACTGAAAATCCATCAAACATAAACGAGGTGAATTTTACTCTCTCTCTCTTTTCATATTATACACACACACACACACACACACACACACACACACACGCACACACACACAAGCACATACATATATATATACATATATATAAATAAATTTGACTTTAACAAGTTGAATCTTGACTATCCATCTCATATATGCAAAAAGTCAAAACCACCTGGATTAGAGATATGAATATTAAAATAAAAACAAACCTATAAAAGATAACATAAGATCTTTTCACAACCTTAGGAGAACCAGAAGTTTTAAAGATGACACACACACACACACCCCTAACCATAAAAAGATAAACCTGACTTCACTAAGATTATGAACTTCTGCTTATCAAAAACACCATGAAGAGAATGGTAAGATAAGCTACAGACTGAATGAAGACTCTGAAATGCAGATAGCTGATAACGTGAACATATAAAGAACTACTATTCAATAAAAAAAATGGAAAAAATAAATTTAGATGAACAAAGTACCAGAACAGGCAGTTAACCAGAGTCCATTCATTTTGCTAATGGAGATATGAAAAAGCAGTCAGCATCCTTAACCGACAGGAATATGTAGAACCTCAATAATTTACCATTTATACCATAAAATGGCAAAAGTTAAAAAGGCAGCCACTACCTAGTGCTGGCTAAAATTTGTAACATATACCACACTCACACACTGGGAAGGGAATATTAATTAACATAACTGATTTTAAAAACTGGTTGTATCTATTAAAATTGACCTACCCATTCCACTTTTAGGTATACACCCAAAAGCAATACATATATATATAAATGAAATGCATACATATGTGTACATCCAAACATAGGTACAGAAATTTTGCATATCAGCTTTACTTGGAACAGAACCAAACTGAAGATAACTCATCAACAGTAGAATGAATAAATAATATTATATTCACACAGGGAATATTATACATTAATGAGGAAGCACAAACTATAGCTAACACCATAACATCGGTGACCTTCCAAACACTGAATGAAAGAAGTCAGGTACAAAAATTAAATAGCCCATGCATCCCTGGATACACCAAGTTCAAAAACAGTTGATGCTAGGCTGTACTGTTAGACTCTGGATAATGGCTTCCTTTAGGGAACACAGATGTGCAAATGTGGAAACCTAGTCTGCTGGCAACATTCTACTCATGGGTGAAATGCCAGATACACAGGTGTGTTTACATGCGGGCGACCGGTGCTTCTCTGTGTGCGCTTTTCTTTGTATATGTTAGGTGAGATTTTTTAAAAAGTTAATTTTATTATAGAGATGTGGGGTACAAGTATGGATGAACTATACAAGTAGGCTGCGCACGGTGAAGTTGTGGGCGACCAACTGGCCCTCACTTCCCCTGGCTTTGTTCAGATAACTTTTGTGTTGTTATATGCTGACCTCCTTCCCTCTCTCATCTGGCAGTGCCCAGTGGCTTCCAATCCCTCCTTTCTGCTCTTGTGATTAATGTTCAGGGCACACTTATGAGGGAGAATATGCAGTATTCAGTTATTTGTTTCTGTAATAGGTCATTAATTATGATGATCTCCAACTCCATCCAATTTGCAGTGAAGTTCATGACTTTGTTCTTTATGACTGCATAATACTCCATCATGTGTATGTACCACATTTTCTTTACCCAGTCCACTTTCTATGGGCAGTAGGTTTGGTTTTATGCTTTGCTTTTGTGAATAGTGCAGCAATAAACATTGCCGGGGCCGGGTATCTGCACAGCTTGGGGCTAGCTGGAGGAAACAGAGCCCATTGACAGTGGGTACTGATAGTCCTACCAAATTGATGTGTTTGAGGGGCACACATTTGCTATTTGCCCTTGGTCCATGGACCATACTTTGGGTAGCTAAGGCAACACAGCACTTTGTTCTCAATTTATGTTTAAGGAGTCCTATGTTAAGGAGGCTCTCAAGCCAAATTGATGAGCTATACTGGCCAGATGACAGTGGCCCCAGTGGCTTTACTCCACACCCTGGACACAAGCAATGTTTCACGGGGCTTTATTGTTAGTGGTGGTGTGCTGGAAACATGCCTAATCATGGAGATGCTGCACATGGTACTGGGGTGTTGAGAAATCCCATGGAGGGGATGTGGGGTGTCATCTGTATTATGCTGAAGAACACATCAGCAGCAGCTATAAAGACACATCAGGGTGTTCCCTTCTCACAGTTGATGGTTTTGATGTTTCCCAACCCATCTGTCTTATTTTCTCTGTCCTCTGAGGGTATTGCTTATTATTATTTTTATAAATACATTCTCATAAAGATAAAATTAAATATGCATGTGTTTTAAAATTAAGTATGCATAACAGAGTCCTAAAAAATGTCTTAATGGAATCAGTCAATTTTCATGAATATTTTAATTGTTAACCAGCCCAGTTCAGGTAACTTATATAATTGTTTTGTGTCCTTACAGTGAAGCAAAAACAAGTTAAGATCTGAGAAGGAGATAGACACACACACACCTGTGTATGTGTGTCTGTGTGTGTGTGGTTATGCATGCATAGAAAAGGAGAGAGGCAAGATTTTTTTTTTTGAGTTGGAGTCTCACTCTGTCGCCCAGACTGGAGTGCAGTGGCCGCTCCCAGCCACCGCAGCCTCGACCTGCTGGGCTCCGGCAATCCTTCCGCCTCAGCCTTCCGAGTAGCCGGAATTACAGGCATGTGCTACCACGCCCAGCTGATTTTTTGATTTATTGTAGAGATGAGGTCTCGCTGCCCAGGTGGGTCTCAAACCCGCAGGCTCAAGCAATCCTCTCAAGTGCTCAGTGCCTTAAGATTGCTATTTGCATCCAGGACTCTAATGAAAGCCACACTATGACAAATGATCTCGGTCTATTTGAAGGTTTCAGCTTCCTCTTTCAAATACTCTGGAGTTAACTTTCTTCTGAAATCAAACCTTGGTTAGTGGTCCTCAATTCTGAGTACGCATTAGACTTACTAGGGGAATTTAAAATCTGCACCAGTGCCCAGGCTTTATTCCTGGAGATCTGACTCCATTGTTTTGGGACAGAGTCTGGGCATCTGCATTTTTCAAAGCTTCCATGGAGTGCTCAGAATCATGAATATGTGCACCTGTGTAGGACTTTATTGATACAGTAAAGATCCCAAAAGGAAGGGAATGGGGTGATATATGCCTACACATGTGGAAGTCTCTTGATAAGGGAACTGTTTCATTAATACATTTTCTTCTGTAATACAACCTTAGAATAATTGGTGTCAAGTTTTGCCATCAGCAAATGACTTTTTGTATTGATGAGGGAGAAAAACCCTGACGTCCAGCCTGCACTACACTGTTCACTTGGAAGATGAAGAACTTCATCCCCATATCGCCCATGACAGTGTGCTAACCTTACTGCACATATCAATTCTCATAGGGCCTTCTTACAACCTGGGATCTGGCCCAGCAGACCTGGGTGCCTGGGTGGAGTCTGGGACTGTGCATTTCTCACAGTTCAGCAGGTGACGCTGATGCCCTTGGTCCATGGACCATACTTTGTGTAGCTAAGGCAACAGAGCACTTTGTTCTCAATTTATGTTCAAGGAGTCCTGTGTTAAGGAGGCTCTCAAGCCAAAAAATGACATCACTTCAGCACAATTAGCCTCTACCTTCTCCAAATCATCCTTGCTCAAGAGTCCATCCCAGGGAGTATCTGGAACTCAGGTTCTAGGAAAGAGAGTCAGAGATGTTTTCAGCGTCATTGCTTTCCTTCTCCCCTGCTTTCTCAGGAGGTGAAGTCACCTTTCTCTCATCTATTTGTCCCGTGAATCTTCCTCAGCCTTTCCTGGAAAATAGCAAATGTGTTCCCCTCAACCTGCTCTGAGTCTTGGTGGAGTAAATGTGAGAAGGTAAGAGGGGTATGCAGCGAGATGGGGCAGGTTTTCATTGCTCTTGTAGCTGGTGAGATGGTGGTTTCCTAGAAAGATGTCAATCATTTTCAATAGTCAATAGGCCTCCATAATAAATAGTTCAAGGGACTTTATTAAGAGATGAGATTTCCAGTAATTTTCCCCCAAGTATTTTGAGGTGGCATAAACTTTTCCACCAAGCTATGTAACTATAATTGCATTTAATATATAACTGTTGTTTTAACAAGATGTGTGCTCTTTAATATTTTATTTTTCTTAAATACGTGTTTACATACTTTTAATAATGTATGTGAGAACTGAGTGTGACTTTTAGAGGTCTTAGGATAAATTAAAATATTTCTCATTAAAATAAATGGCACTAGCCCTTTCACTCAACACAGTTTCTCTTTTAACTGGAACAAATTAAGTTGGAGATAGATGCCAGTGCATAAATAATTTTTTGGCTAACAGTGAAGCTGCTTGAAGACAGGGGTAGTGAACTGCAGTCTATCCTCATTTATTTACTGATTCTGTATTTGTAAATGTGCCTGCTTGTTGAAATGTATTTTTAACCCCCAAGTCAGTACTCCCAATGTTCTACCAAACGCTCACAGATTAGCACAAAGCAGTGAGCACTTTGAATCGTCCACAGTGAATGTTTCCTGATGAGGAAGATCAGGATGACGCCCCCCCCCCCGCCACAGAGATGGCCAGAGGAGGGAGGCAGGGAACATGCCCTTGCAGAATAGCACAAGAGGCTCTAACCTGGGTCAGGTGGGTTCCATTTCCAACCATGGCACCTGCCCAGGTCATAACTCCACACTTCTGAACCATATTCTTGTTTGTAAAGTAAAGAACATAGACTCTACAAGGATAAGTTGTTTTTAGGATTTACAAAGATTTTTTTATGTCTGTATATATGTATACATATATCTGTGTTTATGTAGGCAGTATATTCTATCCATATAAAAATCCTCTAGCAGCGGTCTCTTAGAACTGACCAGTTCGGTGTTTGCAGAGAATTCATAGAAGGCAATGACCAAGAAAGACGATAACTAACTGCATATTCTTTTGCTTGGCAGCATTTTCTGAAGTGCTGAAATGTTCTCTAGTCCTACTAGATATTTCACAAGCAAACACACAAACCAACAGGCTCATAGTAAAACACGTTTGGCAAATTCTGAGTAATACAAGATTCACACCTCACATTTGCCTAGGAAAGGCTATGAGAAATCCTGAGTGGGAATATTCAATTAATTTTAAAAATTCTATTACATTGTACCCATAACAGATTTTTTAAAAGGTGCATCTATTAACACTTTAAGGAACTGGTGGTCCATGGAACACATTGAGAGAGTGATCAAAACCTCGCTCATGCAGCAGTGGGGTGCTGCCAGAAATGGTGAATTTCTCATCATCATGGTTGTTTAAATAGAGGTGGGACAACCTCTTGTCAGGAATAGAGTGAAGAGTATTCAAGATTCTAGGGTGCTATTTCATATGGTAGCAAAAGAATTTATACCAAATAGTCCTGGGCTCCCATGCCAGCTCTGTCCCTCGCTACCTGAGAAAGCCAGGCATGTTATTTGATGTCCCTAAAGATCCACTTTGCAAGATTTCAGACTGACTGTAATAATAAAACTCACCCCATCAGGCATGAAGATCATAATAGAACAAGAATGTAGAGAGCAGTGTCTGGGCCCTATACGATAAGCGTAAGCCACAATGACCTTGACTGAGGAGTGGTCTTTGCACACCAGGAGCTTGTGATTCTGCGGAGCATCCTCTGTGACCCAAGTATTTCAAGTAGAAAATGCTGGAGCTGTCAATAGGGAAGATTTCTTTACTGATGGTGAATAAAATCACTTGAGAATCCAGGACTTTGAGAAACGTGAACTCATCTGTGTGATTGTCTGCCTGCATGGAGGAAGGGATAGAGTGCTTTATGTAGCCCTAGGCTTCTAAATCTAAGTGATGCATTTCAGTGATTAATATCAGGCACAGAAAATGATAAACAGTTAAAGCTCAAGAGGAAAAGACCTAGAGGAAGCTAAATTACAGTATATTCAGGAGCAGGAAGATTCCACCCCAGCAAAAATGGATTTAGACAATTATTGCAAGCATCAGAATCAAATGGCATGGTCCTTATCATGGGATAGTACAGGGGCATTTAAGGCCAGTGAAAACAGAGCCTTCAGTGAAGATAGATAACGGGATTCACATATTTACCAACCACAAGTGAGGTTGCCAGCCAAGGCACCACCAATTAAATTGGAAGGAACCAGGAGTTGAAGATTTATTTTGCGTTTCCTCTTGGAAGCAAATCAGTTTTTCAACTTCAGTATTTGGAATGAACTCCCACCTTGCCCAGTCAGGGAATATAAAACAAGAGGGAAAAAAATGCCAATATGGTACCAGTAAAGAAGAAGAGTGTATGCTCATTCGCACTACTAGTGTTATGTGGGCAGAAAAAGCTACATGAACCTTCAATGAACTGTCACTGAACTGAGCTGAACATAACATTCTCTTTCCCATGAGACAAAGTGCACGCTCTTTCTTCAAATGCAAAATAAGCATCAGAAACAGGCAATGAGGGTCTGCCCACAGGTCCTCTCCTGTTCCACTCATTTGGCTCTGAATCCTATTCTGGAGAAAAATATCTCTTGTATTGTTTTACACATTCCCCATGTCTGTGAAGCTCTTCAACCAGAAAGGAAACTTCTTAAGGAAAAGGACTTGTATTTAATGTCTTTATACTCCTCAAAGTAACAGGGATTACATTCCAGAAATGAACAGCAGAAAATATGTTCTCATATATATGAGTTTACTTCCATGGCTGCTGAGACAGAATGCTTGAAATAAGAACTGTTTTAGGAAATTCTGAGAGCAACACAGGTCCATATGCAATAAATATTTATTCAATGACCCTAAAAATAGTATGAACTCATCGCTCAAATTTCATCTGTTTGAGATAGCTTTTATTCTTCTAGTTAATATGCCTTTCAAATCCTGTTTCCAATTGAGGACAGGAAGATAAAGAGGCATGTTTTCAGAACTGTTTGGGGACCAATTCCAACAAAGCAGAAAGCTCATAATCCCATGTATCTCATTTAGAAGAGGAAAGAATGACTTCCAGGTTCCCAGATATACACACTTTGTTGAGCACTTTTGTATTCAGTATAACCATTTGTCAACCTGCCTTCCAAGAGGAGTACAAAAGCAAGTTAAGGTTTTGCTGCCCTTTCAGTAAAGGGGTAAGCATTTGGAAGACCAGCTAGGTTGGAAGAATGGAATGAAATTCCAGTAAGCCTATGTATTACATAGAAATTAATTTCTCAAGAACGCTGACCAGGTGTTTCTCTTCCCAAATTTTCAGTTTTCTCCTGTGCAGTATAAATGGAATAATGAATATTGGTCTTGGAGAAGGAAAGTGAGATGTGATTCTTGCTTTGCTGCCTACACTGATCCAGCCTGTTTCACCACCTGCAAGATTGAGAACCAGATTCAGTTTCCTTCCCCCTCCAACATTTTGATCAGTAAATCAAACCTTGCAAGATATGCTCTCTTCTAGATCTTCTTCCAACTCCTAGACATGGCAACTTCGGTTATTGTTAATTTCTCAAACTCCTGCTTAGCTGAAAGATAGATGATCCTGCATTTATAGCTCTAGTGCCTTCAAATATAATGTATTCAACCAGGGCCAGAACAATGCCACAGTGGACTGGAATAGCAAAGATACTGTTTGTGCAGGTAAGGCATCTTGTCCCAGCTGTCTGTCAAGACACTGTGCTTTGTAGAAAACAACAAGGAACACTGTGACAGGCATAAATAAAAGTTCCCGAGATTGTTGCAGGGAGCCAGAGGACCTGGGAGAGGACTGTCTGGTCTGCTGCTAATTGGACAAGTGACTCTTACTGCCAGCTGTTCTCTTTCAACAGTCTTTTTTTGTTGTTGGGGGCATTTCTCTGCCATTAAAGTCATGGTCATGATAGACTATTATGACCTTGCCAAGGAGAGGAAACTCCGAGGGGTTTAGAAGTGCTCTCCATGCATATCATTAGAGTGTTCTCTAGTACAGCCTCAGAGGGTGGTTGCCACCGTCACGTTATGGTTACCAAACATGTTGGTAACCATAGCACCATCATGCATCCAACCTAGGCTCAAATAGCATTGAAACTTGAAATGAAGGATGATGAATGAGGATGGCACCCATGATGACTTCTACCCACTGGGCATGCTTCTTTAATCTGGCACTTACGTAGAAAAAAAGGCACACTTTTTCACGTGGTAACATTTAGAAATGTGATGATAGTTCTCACATTAATCTGTGCACTTCCTTTTAGAGAGAGAAAAAAGCTGTTTTCCAAATCTCTTGTGCACCTAGGCTGATCAGTTTCAGCATTGTAGCTGGATCGCTGGGACAGTCCAGTAGCTGTTTATCTCAGCCTCAGTGCTCATTGGGTTGACGTGCTCCACACAATTACCCTTCATATAAAAATAAGAGCCTCCCCTTGGACAGACGTCCTACAGGCCAGGGTCCTACAGAGTGCTTTTCCTTTCTATGAGTGAACTTTCCCTGAGGTCTCATGGAGTAGGAAGGTTGGACAAATACTAACTCTGGGGTTGGCAGCCCCAGGAGTGCATCTGTTCTGAATGAAAGAAAATCATGCCACATATGTCAAGTCATGAATGTGTACTTTAGTTAGATTTGGTAGGGACCCATTCAGTGTGTGCTGGAGAACAAGCTCAGTGCCAGCCAATATGGGAGACAGAAATGTAAAGAATCCACTATGATCTCATCTTGCCCACTCTCTCCATGTGCCACTCTCTCTAACTCACTACAATAACACACGGAGACTGTTTCCTTCACTGCCAAATAGGAGCAACGACTCTCATACACTGCTTTCAGGAGCTGGAGTAAGATAATAATGCATTTAAACTGTGCCACATTGGCCGGGTTCTGTGGCGCCGCCTATAATCCCAGCACTTTGGGAGGGCAAAGCTAGTGGATTGCTTGAGCTCATGGGTTCAAGACTAGCCCAGGCTACTTGGCAAAACCTCATCTCTACAATAAATCAAAAATTAGTTGGGTGTGGTAGTGCGCTCCTATAGTTCCAGCTACTTGGAAGACTGAGGTGGAAGGATTGCTGGAGCCTAGCATGTTGACACTGGGGTGGCCATGAGTGTGCCACTGCACTCCAGCCTGGGTGATGGAGTGAGACTCCAACTCAAACAACAACAACAAAAACTGTGCCACATAATGCTTGGCACGCAGTGAGAACTCAGTACAATGTGTTTAAATAATGTAACTAAGTTTATTTCCAGTTGATAGCTTGCCATGCAAACATGGTTTAACTCATTTACATAAAATTTCACATGTATATTTGTAATAGGCTGAATAAAAATATATGCCATGCGATGGATAAAGGTAACAATTCAGGTCTCTGAGACAGCACCTAAAGGAGGTAGGTATTAATCCTATAGAAATGGACCTTCAAACTACAGTCTGTGGACCAAGCATGGCTTAATGTCTGCATTTATAAATAAAGTTTTTTTTGAACACAGTCATGTTCTTTTGTTTGCACATCTATGGTGGCTTTTGTGCTACCCTGTAGCGTTGTATAGCTATGACGCTATGACCATATGGCATACAAAGACAAAAATATTTACTTTCTAGCCATTTATAGACAGTTTGCTGGTCTCTGCTGTAGCACAGGTGAGACTGAAGCAGAATAAAAGACCAGGTCACTGCTAACTGGGGAAATGAGCCCTAGAGGCCAAACCATGTAAAGGTGTTTATAAAAGTAGAAACCCCATACATTCCTTCTTGTAGGTGGTGATTTGCAATTAAGCTGCTTCTCAATTGGGCAACTACATGCAGTGTGTTTTAGGATGAGCAGCAGAAGGGATTTATTTGTTTAACAATAGTTAATGCAGATTTGCATCAATCTAATGGTTCTTGATGCATAGAGAACCTGAGAAGTTTTGGCTACCAGGGAAATAAACTAATTTCATCTTCCCACAGAACTCATGTTTCACAAGATTGAAAGTCACAAACACACGCTTTAAGTGCTGGAAGCATATGTGAGCATACATCAGTGTGAGGAAGAAGAATGTAAATCCCAGACAATGTATTAGGTCATGCAGGTTCTATTTAAGGTAGATCTAGTCCCAGAAGTGACACTGAGGAGAGAAGAGAGAAAACAAGACTTGCAGATGTAGGGTGTGGGGGTTCTTCCAGACCAGCAAGCTCAGAGGCATGAAATATAAAGCTATTGCATGTTATTATTATTATTGCATGTTATTGTTATTACTATTAACATGTATAACTATTATGCATGTTATATTAGAGAAATATAATTGGTGTCATTATAGAACATTGCCCAAGAGGGAGCATGAAAGGGGTTCAGATTTACATTGACCAAGTGAATAAACAATGAGGTTTATGTTTCATTTAAAGAGTGACAAAAGCCTTTGGAGTTTGTGTTTAAAAGGGTCAGTCTGGCCGAGTTTGGAGAATTGACTGTATGAATCAACGTAACCCATCTACAGAATAATAGAAGACTTCTGAATCATGAGTTGAATTTATACATTTTTTTCCTGAACATTGGCTATGATCCCAGCACACTTTTCTACCATGGCTTAATAGACTTTCCAGTGGAAAGAAGGTTGCTCACAAACACCTCACAAGAAGTAAAAGCCCGACAATCTACAATGCCCTAACTTTATTTGATCTCATCAGATAACTACAACTGCAGGACAATCAAGTGGCCTGAAATCTGAGGGACAGAAAGGCAAATCTGAGGAAGATATGACATTGGCACTGGCTTACCTGTGGTAGAACACAGGAGTAAGAGGGGGCTACACACAAACTGGTGAGCAGGATTGAGCCTAAATTGTTTAGTGAATTTCTAAAGGCCAGGAGAGGAATATCCCGAGGGTACAGGACCCCTGGTGATTGCAGACACAATGGGTATGCACCCATGTGCAGATATCTTTCCATTGACCTCTAACAGGAACTCAAGAGAAAGACTGAGGATGGGAGGTTGGAGAAAGCGCCCCTCATGGGTGCAGGCTTGTGGAAGTGAAATGGCCACCATGGGTTGGCACAAGGCCTTCCTGAACTCTCCTTCTCTGCAAGGTCTTAAGATGCTGGGGGAGGGGCCACAAACCTGTTGATCTTTGGGAACAAGTGGAAGTCCATTATGACTGGGAGGAAAGAAAAAAGAAGAAGATTTTTACTTCCAGTGCAGTGGCAATAATCCATCGCAGGCATCAATCCTATGGTCTCTGATAAAGCCCTACCCCCAAACTCAGGAGCAGGGTCTTTCTAAGACTGAGGGTGGATCAATACAGCAGAGCAGCCCACACCACTGCCCTCCACCCCCATTCCTGGCTAGCAAGCACAGAGAAATGAACAAGAGAAATCTACCAAGAGAAAGAAGTAAGAGCATGGAGGAGACCTATTATGAGGTGCAGACACCCAGTAAAGTCTAAAATTTAGAATGAAGTAGTATCATTAAGGAAAACCCTCCAGTAAACCAGCCCCCACCTGAAACACAGGTAATGTCAAAGTTATTTGAAACTAGTAACCACAGTAACAACAAAATCCAAATCTAGCTCAACTCCTACCTAGATTGGCTCATCTCTCCCAACCTCCCAATAGCCTAGGAAAAGGGCCATGCCCACATCCAGATATAAATACTGCTTACATTGTTCTCTACTGTCTGAAACATGACATTTATGAGTAAACAACATTCAAGTATAAAGCAAAAGATAAGAGACATATATATATAAAACATTGCCAAGAGACAAAACAATTAACTGAAATAGGCTTAAGAATGACTCAGATATTGGAAGTATAAAAGAGATTTAGCATAACCATGATTAATATGTCAAAGGCTTTATTGGAAAAGGGAGACAACATGTAGGAACATATGGTGGATTTGAGTAGGGAGACTAGAAAAAAAAATAGAACATATTTTTAAAAAAAATCCTTGGATAAATTTACCTGTATTCTCAATATATACGAGAGCAAACTCAATTAGTGAATTTGAATATAGTTCAATAGAAACTTTCTAAAATAAAACACAAATATAAAAATCAATAGAACAGAACATCCCAAAGATGTGGAGCAAGATCAAATGGTCAAACTTAGGAGTAAATTGAATTCTAAAAGGAAAATAGAGAGAGAAAATGGCTCAACATACATGTGTAGAGATATTGACTGAAAAATCTTCCAGAAATAATTAAGGACATAAAAGACAGGGATTTAAGAAACCTATAGAACTCCAACTGTAATGAATACCAGAAAAGAAAGAAATATATGAAAAAGAAACAGTTGGACATATTATACTGAAATGCTAAAAACCAAAGAAAAATTAAAAATTGTGAAAGAATTTAAAGAAAAAAATGAAACCGCATATAGAGGAAATAAAAGAGATAAGAATACAGAAAACTTTTAATCAGAGACTGCAATCTAGAAGACAACAGAAAAAAATTTTTTAAAAGGTGGGGGAAAAATTGTCAACCTAGAATTTTATGCCTAGGAAGATGTCTTTCAATAATAAAGGAGATTTTTTTTCTTACAAAAATGTGGATAATTTATTATCAGCTATCTTGCAGTAAGACACATGTGCCAGGAAGTTCTTTAGACAAAAGAATTATGATACAGAAACTTGGATCTACAAAAAGAAACAAAAGCTTCCAGGAATGTTTAAAATGAATGTTACTATTAAAGAGTCTTTCTTAGTTTGAATCACTCTAAAATATAATTGACTGTCAAAAATAACAAAAGTAGCAGTTTATTATGGATTTATACCATATGTAAAAGCAAAATGTATGCCAACAGTAACACAAAAGATAGAAGTGAGACATTTGAATTACATAGTTGTAAGATACGTATACAGTATGTGAAGAAGTATAATATTATTGGAAAGTAGACTTTAATTACTGAATGGTATATGTTGTAACTCAAGGGTAACTGCTAAAACTTTTAAAAAGAATTATAAAAGAAAGGCTATGTGACCCAGCCCTGGACTTATCTCATGTTGCTGTCTTCTTGATGTCTATGATCCAGGTGTACTTGTCTTCTTTTCTGGGAACACAGCCAGTCTGTTTCTAACTTGGGTCTTTGCAGATGCTGTTAGCTTTTTCTGGAACAAGCTTTATTGCCTCTTTACATGCTTAGTGCCTTGTCATAATTCAGATATATGATCACATGTTATCTCATTAGAAATGACTTCCCAGACCATACTTCTAAGAATATCTCATCTAGTCATTTTCTGTACCATTACCCTGTTTTACTTTTTTCATAACACCAACTTTCTGAAATAATCTTGTTAATTTATTAACTTTTGCTCTTTTGACTTCCACCACTAGAATGTAAGCTCCAAAGGGGTCAAATGCAAACCTGGCTTATTTATCTGGTATCTCTAGTGCCTGAATGATTGTGCATAGTAGACACAATCGTTAAGTAACTCACCAACTTATTGAAAGAAAGAATGAGTACTGTGTCAGGTGAATGATAAATGAAGGAAACTAAATAGGGTAGGTTCTGTTCAGGAACCTCATAGAAAAATATGTGATTAATTTTGAAGATAGTGAGGGAAATCAAGGATAAACTTTGTGTTAGACCTTAGAGGATAAATAGAAGTTTGCTTTAACTGAAATGAAAAAGGAATATATTTCAGGTAAATGGGGTGCCATAAATAAAGACACAGCGACATGAAATTCAATGGTGTGTCTTGGTATAAGGGGATTACAAGGGGCCCTGTTAAACACAATTTGCACCAAACAAAGGGGGAGTTTGTGTAAGCCTGGGTTGGGGTGCATTGGGAGAGAGCTTGCCTGTCTTATAGAGGAATTTTGACCTTGTCTTGCAGACACTGGGAATCACAGAGATTTTTGATCTGGGATATAACATGATATGATCAGCATTAAAAAGACAATGCTATGACTAGAGCAGAGAAGAGACTAACAGATGATGAGCACATGATGTTTTAGGAGCCTCCTACAACACTGAGGGTTAAAGATGCTGAGTCAGTGAGTAAAAGAAGGGTGAGGAGAAATGGAATTGAGGGATTGAGGAGGCGTAATCTATACGGCTTGTTGACTCATAGGATGTGGGTGAGGAAGAGTGAAATGTCAAAGATTTCTCTGAAGACTCAAACTGGTAATATGAGTGCAGCTGCAGTACCACTTTGGATATCAGTAGAAAATCTTTTTGGAGGAGGAGGGAGGAGAATGAATTTGAGTTTCTATAGATGCTTTGGAGCTTTCTATGAAAGGGCCAGATAGAGGAGGTCAGTTAGTTAGAAATAAGTGTTTGGAATTAAAAAGACATATTCTCTAAGGTATAAATATGACAACTGGTAAAATAGGAAAGCTTCTGTCATTGTTATAAGATTGGAGGAGAGAAACCAAGGAGATATAGAAAGAGTATAGAATAATATTTGCAGTTTTGTATTTCCTCTAAACTATAAATAACTGGATTTCTTAATTTCCCTCTAGCCTGTGATACGTTAATGGATCATTCCTTGCTTTTTAAATAAAGATGTAGCAAAGCAAATATGCAAATGTGTCCACATGTAATTTAATATTTTCTAAAGGAGGTCGAATTACTTTATTAAATAAATTATTCCTTTTCTGCAGGTTGCTATAGTTGCCTCTTGCTTTCAAATATTGTTCATACTATATCTATTGCAATGTCTTTTGTTCGGTGGGTGCTCAATAAATGTTAGATGATAATAATTATATGCATCATTGAAACAGCAGTGCATGGAAAACCAGCAGCTATTGAATTCCATAATGTCAAAGTTTTAGAATAATAAAAAAAGTATTCTTCCTTTATATTATAGCACTGGATCAGAAACACAGGTTTCAAACTGAATAATAAAAGCAATTTACTATTATGAAGGCAAGAAGAAAAATAACATTTATTGAACACTTCCTATATGCCTTGCATTGTGTTGCTATAGATAGATAAATATCCTGAAATCGATACAGAGATGTAAAGCATATCCCACAGTGTCAGCTGAATTTTTCTAAATGATGGGACTGTGTTTATCTCTTTCATTTGGTAAACTGTATTTACTTTTTCAAAAGTTTTTAGTGAACACATATTGTTCTCTCTCTCTCTCTCTCTATCTCTCTGCCTATCTACCCATCTTTTATCTCTCTGGCTATAATCTATCTATCTATCTATCTATCTATCTATCTATCTATCTATCTATCTATCTATCATGTATCTATAATCACCCAAAGTACAAGGGGCTTTAATCAGACTCTGCACCAACATATTCCAGCACGTTCTACTTCTTGATTTTGTTCTTGAACATAATGGGAACTGTTCTACTACAAAGGGAGACATCCCCCCCAAAAAACAGTATTATATTTTAGAGGATGGGCACCTTGTTATACATGCTTCCCCTGCTAGGTTAGTGTTCCAGGAACTCATCAGTGTACCAGCTAACATAGTTGTGAGAATCTGAGTTCAGCTTCAGTGAATTTTTTGGAGATTCTTTCAATGCATTTGCCCATTTTATTATGGGTGATTTATGAACACACCTGCCCACCCCCTCACTGAGTGTTCAGCAGTTTTTGACCGAAAACAGCATGACTCCCATGCCCCACCTTTCTTATTTACCAGATCTCACCCAGAGTGATTTTTTATGTGTGTGTTTCCTGATGAAGAAAGTCCTCAAAAGGAAATATTTTGCTGATGTGGAAGAGGCAAAACAAAAAATGGCAGAAGCACTGAAAGGCATCAAAACTGACAAGTTCAAAAACTGTTTTGAGCAGTGGAAAAATCATCTCAATAGGTGTATTACATCAAATAAAGAGTACTTTGAAGGTGACTGAAGTTTAGACATGCAAGAATAAATGCACAATTTTTTATAAATAAATTTCAATTTCTTGCCCCCCCCCTGTATATTTATGCTGTGCCCTGCCATCTTGTGATACACACTTCATGTCACTCTTGGTCTTGTCTAAGACTTTTTCTTCATGAAGCTATTTTCCTGGAAGAATATCAAATTCAAATACTGAGTTGCTTTTTTTTCTTTTAAAATATATTGGCTATTAAGAATATGACACATACAGAAAGGATTAAAACTTTAAATGTCTGTCTTAGTTATTGGTCACAAAATGAGCACCCAGTCCACCACCATCCAGATTGAGAAAGAAAATATTTTTGCACCCCGGAAGTTCCACTCTTGCCCCACCAAATTACTTTTTCCTCACTCCCAGGGGTAATTTACTCTCTGTCTCTTATGATAACCCTTTTCTTCTTCTACTGTGAATATTATGACTTTGTTTATTTTAATAGTGGATGAAAGGAATATCATTGTCTATATTCTTTTGAGTCTGACTTCTTTTGCTCAATGTTCCTTTGTGTGATTCACCCATCCATGCTGTTGCACTTGGCCATAGTTCAACCATTTTTATTTTATATATAAATGATATTTCAAGGAAGAGTGAAATAGCAGGGTCTTAATATTGCTGTGGCTTCAAATACTAAACACTTTCACAAGGTAGTTGCTTCAATTTATGCTCCCACCAACAGTGTTCGAGAGTTCCTCTTCCTACATATTCTGACCAACACCTGGTATTGGTAGCCTTTTGAATTTTAGCCATTCTAGTGAGTGTAATGGGTAGCTCATTTTGGTTTTATTTTGCATTTCCTTGACTACTAATAAAGTTGCAACATGTTCATACATGTATTAGCCAGTTGACTATTTTTTTGCAGGGGGAGCTATTCAATGTTGTTTTCTTTTTGTCTCACATTGACTTTTGCCCACTTTTCTACTAGATTGTCTGTTTAATTGCTAATTTGAGGGAGATTTTGTGTATTCTCTTCTCTTCTGGAAGAGGAGCCCTTTATAGATGTATTATAAATACATTTTTCTGCCTAGTGGTTTTACCTATTTAAGTGTGTCTTATAGAGGGAATGACATACTTGGGTTCAGTAAAATCAAATTTTGAATTTTTTATGATTAGTGTTTTTTAATATTCTGAGGGGTGTTAAAAGTACTTTTCTTACTGATTTTCAAAATTTTAGAAATTCTTAAATCCATCAGTAACCTGTAAGCTCCCACATGGAAATGTTCATCGTTTCAGTGCCAAACCAATGAAAATCTCACATATATTGATTTATGTTTTTTATAACTTCTGTCTTCCTAAAATGTATATAACTAAACTAATCCAGCCATTCTGGGGACGTGTTCTCAGGACCTCCTGAGGATGGGTGTTCCTGGGTGTAAGGCCACCCATATTAGCCAGAATAAAGCATTTAAAAATAACTATTTTTTTAAAAAAGTAGTATCCTGACATCCGAAGTCATGAAGATATTCTCCTGTGTATCTTTGAGAAGTTTCATTGTCCTTCCTTTCACATTTAGGTCTATAATCCACTTGAACTAAATTTCAGCATAGTATGATATAGAAATTGTGTTTTCTTTTTGTCTCATATGGATATTGAGACATCAATTGCAATTGATCTACCACTACTTATTTGAGAAGACAGCTCTGCAATGCCACCTTTGCCATAAATCCATTGTTCACATATGTGGGGTGGGTTGTTTTCTGGACTCCATATTGTATCTAGAAGCCTAACTTATCAATCCTTATAGAAGTTTCACTTTTTAAATATTGACCGTTTCTCTCCTCATTACATGTTTCCTACTTTCTTGAGTAACTGGAACATGTTTGCAAAAGCTTTATTAACCTTCTTGTATGTAAATCTCATCATTATTGTCATTTTAGAGTCTGTTTGTATTGACTGACTTCACTCCTGGTCATGGGCCACCTTTTCTGTTCTTTTAGATGTCTAATAATTTTTATTAGTGTTCAGCATTTTATAGTAATACATTTTAAAATAAATATGAGCTATATAGTAATCATATGAAGGGATCCCCAAAAAACTAGAATTTATTTGTAAAAAAATACATACTTATTCTTACATTTTAACATCAGTCACCTTCAAAGTACTCCCTATTTGATGCAATACACCTATCGAGATGCTTTTTCTACTGCTCAAAACAGTTTTTGAATTCATCAGTTTTGATTCCTTTTAGTGTTTCTGCCATTTTTGGTCAAAAACTGCTGAACGCTCAGCACAGTGTGGGCAGGCTGTACGTGTAAATCATCCATCATGCAATAGGTAAATGTGTTGAAAGCATTTCCAAAGAAAAAAATTTACTGAAACCGAATGCAGCCCCTCACTACAATCCTAGCTGATTTGCTGATGCTGATGGGTTCCTGGATCACTTACTTACCTGTACTAAAAGGGGCCCACCCTCCAAAAATTAATTCCAGTTTTTGTTGGGTCCCCCTTTGTATATGAAATAAATAGTAATAATAAGCAATAAAGTATTGCATTATCTAGGCAAAGAGTATACTTAGAGAGTATTCTTAAGTAATTGTAAGTGAATAAAGACTAGTGAGTATAACTTCCGAGTTAACAGACAGAAAACTGGATATTCTACTATAGACAGGGTAGGAAAATTGACCCTGAGAGATTTTAGCAAGCTGAGCCCTAAGATTGGGGCTCATTGCCTAGAAGTAATAATTTCTAGACTGCAGAACAGGAAAGTGGGACTCAAATAATGTCTTATCATTTTGCTGAGTTGGAGAGACAGAGTTTTTGTGGGGATGTCATTGGCTAGAAATTGACGAGTGGAAGACCTGAGAGATGGAACTACACACAGAAGAGCTCCAAAAGTCTGCAGAGGGGTCCACTTGAGCATTTGGCTGAGTTCAAAATGTGTATATGTAGGGTGAAAGGTCACATAATTGAACTAGGAACAACTCCCTGGTAAGATATATTATTTAAGATTTTATGATGGTAATTTATAGAGTCAATATTGTTTAGGTTTGTCCTCATCTTTGCTGTTTTCTTGCTTTTTATTACTTTCTCTGATCTTCCATCTGAGGTAGATCCCTTCTGCCTGGTGAACAACTTTAGTATTTTTCTTTAGTTCTGGCTTGGTAATGCTGAAACTGTTAAGTTTATATTCGTCTGAAAATGTATTTTTTTCCTTTACGTTACTAAATGTTATTTGTGCCTGACAGAATTTCAGCTTGGCAGTTATTTTCTTTGAGTCCTTTTAACACTCATCTATTTATCTATATTTATTTATCTATCTATCTATTTATTCATTGTCTCACTGTCTCGTACTTTTCTTCTGCTGAGAAGAAGATTGTCAATTTCCATTCACATTTCTTTTTTAATGGAACAGGCCCCTTTCCTCTGGCAATTTTTGAGAATGTTTAAAATTCACTTTACTTTGGTTTTCAGAAGTTTTACTACAATGTATCTTAGCGAGAGAGAGAGAGAGAGAGAGAGAGAGAGAGAGAGTGTGTGTATGTGTGTGTTTCAATTTACTATGTTTAGGTTAATGAAGCGTCTTAGATATGTAACCTTTGTCTTTTATTTGCTGTGAAAAGTTATCTACCTATATAATATTGTTTCTGTTCAATTTTCTCTCTTCTCTCTTCTGGAATTCCAATGACACACATGCCAGTCCTTCTCTCAGTATCTGCAATATCTCTGTTCTATACTTTCCATACTATTTCACTCTATGATATACTCTTGACATTGACATCTAACCTATCTTCCACTTCACTAATTCTTCCTGCATCTGATTTATGTTAAATTCATCAACCAAGTTCTAAATTTTGTTCTTGTATTTTTCTGTTCTGTGATTTTCAAATGATGCTCCAAAAAAATAATTTCAAGTTTCTTTGCAGAAATTATCAGTGACTTCTACTTCCCTGCGCATGAACAATAATCACAGTTACTGAAATTTTTTTTTAGATCCAACAACTCTATTTTTTGGATCCCTATTGACTCTTTTCCCATTGTCTGTGTTTTCTACATGTTGTCTTTCTATGTCTTGTGTCTGGCTATTTTATGTAATGTGCCAGACACTGTATTTTTACAATTGCTTATAGAAATGACTCAGAGCTCAGCTGATGCTATAGCAATCTGGATTTATCAATGACTGAGGTAATTAAAAGTTGAACTGCAGAGCCAGTAATGTCCTGGCTAGTTCTTGTTCACTCCAATGACCACAGAGAAGGACTTCTTCATGTTAAATACTCTTCCCTGCATCTTATTCCAATAATCCATCACTATCTTGTTTGCTTTCTATTGCATTCTTGCAAAAATTTTAATAGATCATATGATTTTTCTAGCTATCCTCATTTTGAAAGTTGGTCTTAGTCTACTGTTTTTAAAAAAGGTTCTTTATTTATTCATTTAAAAATGTTTGTTAAGGCTTTCTATGTACCAGGCACTATGTCACATGCTGGAGGTACTATGGTGAGCCAGAGAGAGAAAGAGTTCTACTCAACATTAATAGACTAGTGTTCCAAGTTTTTAATTACCTGAACTTTGGTCTTACAGCACATTAAAAATGAATCCAGAAAATAGCATCATAGTCTACAGAACTGACTAATCTGACACTGAAGAGTCCTGGAAGGATGTTGAGGGACCTTGCGACCAATACACAGAGAACAGTTCTATCCGTATGATGATCATTTTATGCCATCGAAAGTCAATTGTGTGTCCTTGCCGCCCTGTGCAACAATGCCACATGGTCACCACAATACCTACACCTTGAACAATTCTGTCTTACACACTTACGGTTTAATTGTGGCAAAAAGAAAGGAAGACGTTGAAAGGACTTATTCAAGAACCATTTAAAATTTAAACACTGTTCATAGTTATAAAAGCCTCATGGTGTTCTAAAGCAACATTACTGCCTTAGAACATTATTCCCACATGTTTACACTATCTCTTCAAAGGCCCATTAGATCTAAACTCTTTGATGTATGACCAGCTTCTCCAGTGGTGACTTTCTGTTAGCTCACATCTAAATCCAATGGGGAAAAGGACAAATTGGCTCTTTTATCAAACACTTTCAGTATCAACTCACAATGTAATGGGACATTTTCTCCCACTTAAAAGCTACACGATGACTTTATGAGTGGGAGAAAGTGAATAAATATTCAGCCCAGAAACTTGATTAGAAAACAAAACCAGCTCCACACAAGCCGGAGCAGTGAGTGCAATTCTCGTCAAGATGAGTTTTTCTAACCTGACTCTCCCTGGGGATACAGACACAGCTTGTTGGATGAGATATCAGTCATAAAGAATTTACTGCTACTCACCAGTGCTGAAGGAAGGTCTATGGGCGTGTACGTGGCCCTGGGATGCCGCTGACTGTGTTTGGTGAGTAGAGATAGATGTGCTGCTGATACAGGAAGAAGGGTTGTCGTGTAATGTCTGAGAGAGTCATCACAGGACATAATTTTATGTTGGTAAACACACCTCCAGTTCTCTTTATTTTTTCTTGGGGAAAGCTAAGTCTCATAGTCACTGCCATACCTTTTCTTAGGGGTCAGCGTCCCCATGGAGAGGGTGGCAGAGAAGGGTTAGAGGGAGATCCAGTTATTATCTAGTACTTGGATCCCTTCTCCTGGCCTTTCTTTTAGAAGGGGTAACATACCTCTGAAGCAGCGTTTACTTGCTAAAGAAGATATGAAAGGCAAGAAATAATTGGAAATTTTAACAATAAAGTAATTCCCCTTTCTGGAGGAGAATGGAACATTTTGCTTGTTAAAAAAAAATCTCCTTTCGAGAAATTCTTTTGTTTCAGTCTGCTTGGTCTGCAATAACCAAGTACTGCAGATCAGGGGCTTAACCAGCAGAAATTTATTTTTCACATGTCCAGAGACTGGACAGACAAGATCAAGGCATCAGCAGGGTTGGTTTCCTGAGAGAACATGAGGGCAGGATCTGTTTTAAACCATTCTCCTTGGCTTATAGAAGGTCATCTTCTTCCTGTGTCCTTCCCTTTGTGTGTGCGTGTGTGTATGTGTGTGTGAGAGCACGCACGCGCGTGCGCATGTGTGTGTCTGTGACCTCTTTTTATAAGGTCATCAGTCATATTGGATCAGGGCTCAACAAATAAGTCCTCATTTTGACTTCATTACCTTGCTAAAAGTCCTGTCTCCAAAAATGGTCACATTTTGAAGTACTGGGGGATAGGGCTTCCATATATGAACTTGGAAAGGACACAAATCAGTCCATAACACCTTTCTAAAAAATGACAAAAATCCAAAAATAAATTAAGTTTGACTATATGAAAATAAATTTTAAATCATTCTTGGTGTGTGTGTGTGTGTGTGTGTGTGTGTGTGTGTGTCTGTGTGTTATGTGAGTATATACATATTTTTGACCAATTGGGAAAAAAAATTCCAGTAGAAAGATGGGCATGAAATACATGGATGCTTATAGAAAATGAAATGCAAGTGGCCCCTAATTATATAAAGTGATGCTTGATAAAATGCAACTTTAAAAAATATTGAAATGCCACTTTTTCATTGAACATGTGGGCAAAGATCTTATCATTCAAACTTGACCTGCATTTGTAACAGAGTCTTTCATATGTAACCAGTGGGAGTATAAATTACTATGACCTCTGTGTTGGACATTTGGTAAAGCCTATCAAAACTACAATTATATAAAGCCTTTGACTTGGATGTAGGAATGCGTCAAAGTTCTTAAAGAAATGAGGCAGCTCTGTGTGGACTGATAAGAAACAATCTCCAATATATGTTATTTGGAAAAAGAAAGGATAAATCAATTTGTATAAATGTTATCATTTGTGATAAGATGTATACCTAATGTGCGTTTCTGAATATTTCTGAGAACATGCACTGAAATCACTAATTCTAAAAGCCTGTGGGTAAAGGACTTGGAGCCTGGGAGACAGAACAGATGCCATACACTCTTCTTACCTTTCCTTTAAACCACACAAACGCCTCAGTAAAGAAATCTGAAGCAAATATGACAAAATGTTAATATCTGTTCGGTGGGAGGCACATGGATAATCTGTTCTATTCTGTCCTTTTATGCTTATTGGAAACATTTCGTAATTAAAATTTAAAAATAAAAATTCACACGCCTTTTTTCTTACTAATTTTTAAAAAGATTCCCACACATGCACACCTAAATTTGCCCACATTTGTGACTATTCCATCTATTTTATTCAGCACCTTAATAGTTGCAGGGGAAAAAAATGTAATCCAAACTGGCCTTAACCAAATAAAAAACTTGCTGGTTCATATTTCTGGAATGTTCTGGGGGTCACCTTCAGGTATGGTTGAATCTAGGGACAGGGACCCGAATGCTGTTGTCTTCCTCCGTCACTGATTTTGTCTGCACCTGCACTTGCTTAGTTCTGGGGCAGGCTGCCCTCTTTGTTGTTGTGTAGATGGGCATGGTAGCTTCAGGCTGACCACCTACTCACTAACTAACCTTTTTGTAAAAAGTAAAATTCTTTCCCAGCAGTTCAGAAGAAGCACTAAGGCTCATTCAGTCATGTGTCCACCCCTGTCCAGTCACCAAATCTGAATGATCAGCTACCAAGGACATCATCTGGGAGTTGGACTTGTAGCTACCTCTACCCAAACCCAGAACTGTGAGTGGGACATGAACGATTCAGCAAGTGAGAGCTGAGAGCCTGTTATGCCAAGAAGGAAACACGGATGCAGGGGCCAAGCCACAAGAGTCCATTAGGAATCTTTAAGAAATCTCCACTCCCCCCTCCTCCCTGGGCTTGCGGACATAAAGATTCAAAAATATACCCATTGGTTAGTATTCCCAAACTGGACTCTAACATATTATCCTTTTTTATTAAATTAAAAAAAAATAAGCCTACAACACCCAGCATTTTCAGATGAGCTTCCAGCTAAGTACTGTTCAGGCCCAACCCTGCTTAGTTCCCAAGATCAGATGACAGGGAGGTATGGTTGTCGATGGCATATGACTCCCAGGCTTCCAAGAGGAATTATTGTTCCAGTGTGCCTTTTCACTTTCCAGAAACCAATCAACATTTAGATATTGCTTTGGTTATTTGTTAATTTTTGGTCTTTAATCTGTCCTTTCCTTTTTTGTAGTTCCCACTCATTGTTGTTCTTTCTTTTTATGATAATCATTATTCAGAAACTATGCCACATATCTTGTAGAATATTCCACATTCTGAAACATTTGATTATGTCCATGTTGAGACACTTAATCCTTTATTTTTGGATTTTCTGGGAACCAATAGTAAGTTCTAAAGTTCTGATTAACTTTAAATATTTTGCTACAAGAACACGTCATAGGTGACGCCACTTACTTATTACCGATTATCCTCAGGAGTATATCATAGATGACAGCCACTCAAATAACTATGCTAAACTTTGCCTCTGGGTTAAGCCTGTGGCCTTAAGATTATCCATGTAAGTGCGTACTTCTCCCTTTGCAAACAGCAAGCAAAGTGTAGGCATGTACATCAGAATGAGAAGCATCATTTTCCCAAAAATCTTTTGAATGACTTTAGCTGTCACTGATTGCCTCTGCTTTCGGGATCAAGGATGTCTTTGGAGATTGTTCAGGGGTGATTTCTAATTTTCTCATCCCTTTCTTATTTATCATTTGTGACTTTTCTATGTAGTTTTCCTTATTAATTGAGGACAAACTGGTTCTGGGAAAAGAATTAGTTCTTTCCCTTCAGTGACCAATTTTCAGGGCAAGAAGTGGTTCTAAAGTGTCACTTAGAACTTGGAAAGGACACAAATCAGTCCATAACACCTTTCTAAACATGACAAAAATCGAAAAATAAAATCCAAAGTGGCAAGAAGTGTCACTTTCTTTAGCAGCAAATGAGTTTTGCCTTTCGTTTTCCTTGTCACAATCTGGATTCTCCATCATCTAGTGCTAAGATGGAGTTTGGGGTACAGGATGTTTATTAGAGGTCCTCACCTATGATGGAAGGGGGTGGAATTAGGCAGAGGGAGAAACTGAACTACGGTGGAGGCTGAGGAAGGCACAGTCAACCTGAGGGACTCTAAGGAGTGAACGTTGCCCTTCATAATTAGGTTTTCACAAATTGCCCCGCCTTGGAGGAGTGCTTCAGCCCAGGTGTTTGAAACCAGCCTCAGCAACATAGGGAGACTTCACTT
This sequence comes from Cephalopachus bancanus, assembly GCA_027257055.1. Taxonomy (NCBI): domain Eukaryota; kingdom Metazoa; phylum Chordata; class Mammalia; order Primates; family Tarsiidae; genus Cephalopachus; species Cephalopachus bancanus. The sequence goes on from JAPVLO010000007.1 coordinate 5,949,885, forward strand.
AACAAATAAAAAAAAATAGCTGTGCATGATGGTGCACGCCTATTGTCCCAGGTATTCGGGAGGCTAAGGCAGTAGAATTACCCGAGTACAGGAGGTTGAGGCTGTGATGAGACTTGATGGTGCCACTGTACTCCTGCCTGGGTGACAGTGAAACACCCAACTCAAAAAACTAATTAGTTAATTAATTAATCAAAATGGCCGGACTTATGTACCCCTGCCTCTCTCAGCCCTTCTTTGCCCCCAAGGGCATTAGCTTGAGAGAGGTGCCTCACTGGCCTCAAGGAAGAAACTGAGAAGCTGACTGCTGGGTACCTTCTGCTGACCACACGCACTCCCTGCAGCTGGTTTTCAAATCCTTCTATTCAATTTTTTTATTTTAATAACTGTAAGGATACAGACGGTTTTTGGTTACATGGATGCTTTGTATAGTGGCGAAGCAGTCTGGGCTTTAAGGTATCCTCCACTCCAACCTGTGCACATGGTACCCGATAGGTGATTTTTTTTCTACCCCTACCCCCTTCCCACCCTCCTCCTTCCGAATCTCCAATGTCCTTTATGTCATTCTATCTGCTTGGCAGACCCATAGCTGAGCTCCCACTTGTAAGTGAGAACATGGAGTGTTTGGTTTTCCGTTCCTGCCTCACTTCACTTAGGACAATGGCTTCCAATTCCATCCAAGATGCTGCAAAAGACATTATTTTGTTCTTTCTTATGACCGAAGAGTATTCCAGGGAATATATGTATCACATTTTTATTATCCACTGCTCAGTGGGTGGACATTTAGGTTGGTTCCACATCCTTGTGATTGAGAATTGTGTTGCCATGAATGCCCGTGTAGGTGTCTGTTTTGTAGAATGATGCTTCTTCCTTTGAGGAGATGTCAAGTAATGGATTGGGACTGAATATCTGAATGAGAATCTGGTGAGTCCATCTTCTCTTCTGCCTCACTCGCTGTCTGGGACTTTCTGTTTTGTGTTTGCTCTGTTTGTATTTTAATATTTTTATTGGCTCACATATTTACAATTAAAAACTTTTTTTTGTTTGGTGGATGCTTCAGCTTTTCCATAGTTAGTCATTAGAATTACCTTTGATGCACTATTGTATGCCTTTAATCCCTATTCCTTTTTAATGGGAAAGGATATTTAGAAACCAACATATGAGTTTATGTGCCCCTGTGGTGTTCTTGTTTTTAAGTCCTCTCAGTAGATAAATTAAGATATGTGTTGTGTGTGTGTCTGTGTGTGTGTGTGCATGTGTTTTAAATCATGACTTTTTATTGTTATTTTTTGGACAAATTTATCTAGACAAAGTTTATTTTCTTACCATTTAAAATTTTATATGTGTATATATTTGCACTAATAACATTAGCAGTTATTTATTCTAAAAAGTACATTAAATGATGTCAAAATTATGATACACAAATTACTACTAACAATAAAACCACTGAGTGAATTTTAAGATTTCTCTGTAGTTCTTTTCATCCTTCCAATATAACCACCAAGGATTTAGAGTCAGGTTGCTGTTTTCTATGATTACTTGGAATAATTTTTCTTTGTGTTATTATATTACAGCTATGCAATAAAATTAGGCCATTTGTTTCAGTTTGTTTTCAGTCTTGGAGTCTGACTATTTTTCCTTTTTTGACTTTTTAAAAATATGCAAAGCAACTGTAAAGTTCAAATCATCTAGAGTTCTAACTTTGGGATTTTTTTTTCCCTGGTATTTTTTTAAAGTCTGAAGGCTTCCAACATTGGCAGATTTACAAATTTCTTATCTGGGTGCATTGACATTTCTTATACACACAGGGGATAGAAATGCACTTCCCCAAATTTAACTTATGAAGCATCACATTTACAAAATCTTCCAAGAATACCAAGTTTGGAAAATTCTGTAGACACCCCTAACATACAAACAGATTCACCTGACATAACAACATTTCAAGATGCTAGAAGTGCTTTCACTGAGGAAATATGTTCAATTTTCTTAGACACAAAGCACTGCAGATTATTTGATCTTAGAACATATTTTGAATTACAGGCATCAACACTCTGTGGAATTAGTGCTCCATGGCTCACACTTTCAAAATGCCTGATTTAAATGCAACTTGTTCTAAGCAAAGATTGGAACTGTTAAACCTTCTCATGACACATCTCTATCACAAGTCATAGGCCTTAAAATATAAAAACAGCACAACCCATTATTTGTTTGTCTCTCAGGGAAGTGTTGGCACAAGAATCTAGTAGCATATGACCTAGAATAGAATCCTCATCAGAGAACTTTTTTTCCCCTCTACTGAGATAGAGCATTCAAGAACTGCACTTAGCACATCTTGGGTACTCAGTGACATTTTGTTAGGAAGAAGAATAGACTTTTGTTTCCTTTAGGAAATAGAGCATTCGTAGATGTTGACTAAGTAAAGATACACCACACTTTTATTTTGCCTCCTAAGTCTGAAAAACATATAGAAATAAAGGTTTACAGATAAAAGGCATACTGAATGTCTATGATCCCTGGGATAATTTCATAAGTGAGTACCATAATAAATATCAAATCAAAGATTTTGAGTGTTATGTGCAAAAACGTGTAGTCTAGCAAAATCTAGAAAATAAGAAAGATGAGGAAACACATTTTATATTACAGTCTTGTTTACCAAAGCATATTCTAGGGGATAGAAGATACTGGTAATGTTGACAAGTGTCTACAAAGACCTCTAAACTCAAATATAAGTTAAGAAGCTTTTTGTTGGACAAATTTGATCAAGCTTCTTTACTATAAATCTATGGCATTAATACATCATTCAACAAATCCTCAATATACTAATATTTAGTGAGTATTACGAATAAGGAGATAGATGGAATATACTAATATTTCGTGTGTATTGTAAATAAGGGGAAAGATGGCTAGCCCTGCCACTTATTTTCTATGTAAATCATTTTAGAGAGCTAATGTTTCATTGACTGCATTTTAGGAAACATCAGTCAAGTTAACCATAGTGCCCAAAACTGCTGAAAATCTTTTTTTTTTTTTTTTTTGAGTTGGAGTCTCACTCTGTCGCCCAAACTGGAGTGCAGTGGCCGCTCCCGGCCACCGCAACCTCGACCTGCTGGGCTTCGGCGATCCTTCTGCCTCAGCCTTCCGAGTAGCCAGAATTACAGGCATGCGCTACCACGCCTGGCTGATTTTTTGATTTATTGCAGAGATGAGGTCTCGCTGCCCAGGCGGGTCTCGAACCCGCGGGCTCAGGCAATCCGCTCACCTCAGCCTCCCAAAGGCGCGGGATTACAGGCTGAGCCACCGAGCCCGGCACTGCTGAAAATCTTTAGTCAACTAACCCAATTCAGATGTCACATTTTCTTTTTTTTTTTTAAATCAATAATCAATATTTCTTACTATGGTTTTATGGGGTACAGTAAAGGGTTAGGTATACAAATACGTTTCATTCAGGCACCCTGTTGATAAGAGGTGTTTCCCGTCCCCAGACAGATATTGGCTACCGTTAATCCCACCTCCTTCCTCCCCGCAGTTTCCCACTACTGTCAGTCATTTTCTTATCAGATGTCACATTTTCATCATAGTGAATGACCATTGGCTTTGACTTACAGTCTCCAGCTGCATTAACGCTGAATAAGAGGGTCAGACTCTGGCCTAGATGGCATCGTCTTTCTTTCTTTCTTTCTTTCTTTTTTTGAGTTGGAGTCTCACTCTGTTGCCCAGACTGGAGTGCAGTGGCTGCTCCCGGCCACCACAGCCTCGACCTGCTGGGCTCCGGTGATCCTTCTGCCTCAGCCTTCCAAGTAGCTGGAATTACAGGCATGCGCTACCACGCCTGGCTGATTTTTTGATTTATTGTAGAGATGAGGTCTCGCTGCCTAGGCGGGTCTCGAACTCGCAGGCTCAGGCAATTCACTCACCTCAGCCTCCCAAAGGCGCAGAATTACAGGCCGAGCCACCGAGCCCGGCTGGCATCTTCTTTCAATAGAAGACTCTTTCTCCACATTAAAAACCTATTGTTCATTGTGGACACCTTCATCAAGGATCTCAGCTAGACTTCCTGAATAACTTGCTGCAGCTTACCTATCTGTACTTGCTGCTTTTCTTTGCTCTTTTATGTCATGGAGATGGTTTCTTTCCTTAAGCCTCATGAGTCAACCTCTGCTAGCTTCAAACTTTTCTTCTGCAGCATATCTCCCAGCCTTCACATAATTGAGCATAGTTGGGGCTTTGCTCTGAAATAGGCATTGGCTTAAAGGAATGTCGCAGCTGGTTTGATCTTCTATCCAGACCACTAGAACTTTTCCCACATCAGCAATAAGGCTGTTCTGTGTTGTGATATTTTGTGTTTGCTAGAGTAGTACTTTAAATTCCTTCCAGAAATTTTTCCTTTCTTTTTTTTCATTCACAGCATAACTGTAGCATAAGAGGCCTAACTTTTATCCTGTCTGGGCTTCCAAAGTGCCTCCCTCACTAAGCTTAATCATCTCTAGCTTTTGGTGTAAAGTGAGAGGTATGTGACTGTTCTTTTCACTTGAACACTTAGAGGCCAATGCAGGTTTATTGATTAGCTTAATTTCATTATTGTTGTGGGCTAGAGAAAAGGGAGGTTTGAGGAGAGGGTGAAAGATGCGGGAATGGCTGGTTGGGGGAGCACTCAGAACACACACGGTTATTAAGTTTGCAGCTCTTTATGGGTACAGTTGGTGGCACTTGAATTACCCTAGTAACATCAGAGATCACTGACCACAGACCACTGTAATCGATATCATAATAATGAAGTCTGAAATATGGAGAGGATCTCCGCAATGTTATGCAGAGACATGAAGTGAGCACATGCTAGTGGGAAAATGGTGCTGATACTCGAGGTTGCCACAAAACTTCAATTTGTAAAAAATACAACATCTGTGAAGTGCAATAAGTGAAACACAATAACACAAAGTATGCCTGTATGTGTTTAACAAGAGAGAATCAGAATGTGGGAGAGAACAACTGAGAACTGCAAGAAGAAATAGACAAGTGTGCAATTATAATTGGAGACTTCAACAAGCCTCTTGTCAGTAATTGATAGATCTAGCAAGCAGAAAATCAGTAGTTGATCTGAACAGTGCTGTCAATCAACTTGATTTAATTGACATTTATAAAACACTCCATCTAATGACAGCAGAATATATTTCTTCCTAAGTTCACATGACTCAAAACAAATTACTCTCTGCATCATAAACCATTACATTTGATAAATTTTTAAAAATCATAAAAATACATTTCAGACCACAATGGAACTGAACTAGAAATCAAATAATAGGAAAAAGAAAACTAGGAAAATATTCAATGTCTTAGTGATTGAGCAACACATTTCCAATAGCATACAGGTTTTAAAAAACCTCAAGGGAAATTTGAAAAGTAATTTGAACTAAATAAAAATAAAAATTATAAAAATAAAATTATAAAAAATGTGTGGGGGGAAGTAAGAGCATTTTAAAGTAGCATTTATAGCATAAAATACATATATTAGAAAGACAAAATTTTAAATAAATACAATCTTTCACCTTAGAAATATAGAAGATGAACCATTCAACTCTATAGCAAGAAGAAGAAAAGTAATGAAAAAAGACATAAGAACAGAAATCAATGAAGCTGAAGACAAGAAAAGAATAGAAAAAATAAAATAACACCGAAATAAAAGGAGGGATAGTCCATGTTCATGGAGTGGAAGATTTAATATTGTTAAGGTGTCTATTTCTTCCAAACTGATCTAAAAATTCAATGCAATACTAATAAAAAATCTCCACAAGTCATTTTGCAACTATAAATGAATAGATTCTAAGGTTGACATAAAAAGTCAAAAACTTTCGTATAGTATTGCATTGGATGTTTAAGGTCCATTATATGAGTGAGAACATGTACTGGGAAACTACGGTGGGGGGAGGGAGATGGGATTAACAGTAGCAAATATCTGTCTGGGAACGGGGAAATACCCCATATCAACAGGATGCCTGAATGAAACGCAATTGTATACCTAACCCTTAACTGTACCCCACAACTTCACAATAAAAAAATAAAAGTCAAAAACTGTAGAGTAGTCAACACAATATTGAGGAAAAATAACACATTGGGAGATGGTTGAGGAAAGGAGGAAACTGTTGAATATGTGAAATATAGGGTTTTGTTTCTTTTTAGGATGGTGAAACTCTTCTCTGTGTCACCATAATAGTGAATATACGATAATATTTTTTTTGCTAAAACCCATAGAACTTTGCAGTACAGAAAGTGAAACTTAATGTATGCAAATATAAATGAAAATAATCTAGGTTGGTGGAATTCTTGTATGGAATGCAGAATGCAACAAAACAATCTGACTGCATTGCAAATATATAGAACAGACTCAGTGAAGGGGGTAAGAAAAATGTTGCTGACAGATAACTTTGGAAATGAGTAGACAATGTAAGATTAGAGTAAAAATTCTGTACATAAGTGCATAGTCCGGTTGAATAAATTATTTCCCATGGGAGTATGAGCTAATAATTCAGATACTGCTATTCATGTAAATAGAATAGAACAATTATGTAAATGAATAGTGGATGGTTGAAGCCAGGTTTCTCACTGTTAGTGTAGGACTTTACAGATAAGCAATGAGAGGAGGCTTGAATGATCACGTGGTGGTAGATTAGAGACAAGCCTTCAGTATGAACTCATGCTTAGCTTAAGATAGATGGATAGATCTAGAAATACTAATAAATGTGTGTGCAGACATGAGTTAGTAGGCACACATATTTCAAAGCTCAGTTAGATGAGATTTTTTTCGAAGCAATGATACTCTATTAGTAACAAGCATATCTCTCACTATATATATATTTCTTAATCAATATTTTTTATTATGACGTTGTGGGGTACAGTTAAGGGTTAGGTATACAAATACATTTCATTCAGGCACACTATTGATTAGAGGTGCTTCCCCATCCCCAGACAGATATTTGCTCATTAATCCCATCTCCCTCTCCCCCCCATAGTTTCCCACTACTGTCAGTCATTTACTTATAGTATTAGATTGGATGTTCAAGGTCCATTATATGAGTGAAAACATGTGATACTTGGACCTTTGTTTTTGTGAGAGGTCACTCAGTATTATAGACTCTAGTTCCATCCAGGTTGCTGCAAAATTCATGGTTTTGTCCTTTTTTATGGCTGCGTAGTATTCCATCATGTATATGTACCACATTTTTCTAATCCAATCCTCTTTTGATGGGCAGCATGGTTGGTTCCAGGTTCTTGTTATTGTGAACAATGCTGCGATAAATATACGAGTGCAGGTGTCTTTTTTGTAGAGTGATTTGTGTTCTTCCAGATATATTCCCATTAGGGGGGTTGCAGTGTCGTATGGGAGGTAGATATTTAGAGCTTTTAGGAATCACCACACTGCTTTCCACAGAGGTTGCACTAGTTTACACTCCCACCAACAGTGTAGAAGTGTTCCCTATTCTCCACACCCTCTCCAGCAGCTGCTATTTTTTGAGTTGTTGATAATTGCCATTCTGACTGGAGTTAGGTGGTATCTCAGTGTGATTTTGATTTGCATCTCCCTGATGATTAGTGAAGTTGAACATTTCTTCATATGTCTGTTGGCTACTCGGATGTCTTCCTTTGTGAAGTGTCTGTTCATGTCTTTTGCCCATTTTATAATGGGGTTGTTTGTTTTTTTCTTTTCAACACGTTTGAGTTCCTTGTACATTCTTCTCAGACCTAGAAAAAACAACACATGAATTCATATGGAAACACAAACGTCCAAGAATAGACAGAACAATTCTCAGCAAAAAAACAAAGCAGGGGGTATCACATCACCAGACTTCAAACTCTACTATAAAGCTACAATCATCAAAACAGCTTGGTATTGGTATAGGAATAGGCATATAGATCAATGGAATAGAATTGAGATTCCAGAAGCAAAACCTCAATTTCTTAACCAACTCATCTTCGACAAAGCCTCTACCACCTACCACTGGGGAGAAGAGAACCTATTCAGTAAATGGTGCTGGGAAAACTGACTGACCACATGCAGAAGATTGAAACAGGATCCCTACCTATCCCCATGCACAAAGGTTAGCTCCAAATGGATCAGAGACCTAAATGTAAAACCTCAAACCATAAGAACCTTAGAAAATGAAGGACATACTCTCATGGAAATCGGAACTGGCCTCCAATTCCTGAACAAAACCCAAAACCCACAGGTCATAAGAGAGAGGATAGACAAGTGGGATCTTATTAAACTGACAAGCTTCTGCAAAGCCAAAGAAACCATCAAGAGAGCAGGGAGACAGCCTACAGACTGGGAAAAAATATTTGCCAACACCAGGTCAGACAAAGGCTTAACATCTTTGATCTACAAGGATCTCTCACAATATTTTGATTTCAAATACTATTCTCCAATAAAAGAAAGTAAGGATCCTTGGAGAACTGACTTTTTCTACAACTGAGGTAGAAAGTATATAAGATTGTTATAAGTATATAAGAAGCATCAAAAAGTGAAATAAGGCAACGCATGGTAGCTTATGCCTGCAATTCAGACAGTTTGGGAGACTCAGGCAGGAGGATTACTTAAGCCCAGGAGTTTGAGACTAGCCTAGACAACATAGCAAGACAGTGTCTTTACAAAAAATTTTTAAAAAGTAACTGGGCATGGTGGCATGCACCTGTAGTCCTGACTACTCAGGAGGTGAAGCGAGAGGATCGTTTGAGTTCAGAAGGTCCAGGCTGCAGTGAGCTATCATTGCACCACTGCACTCCAGCCTGGGTGACAGAATGAGACCATAACTCAAAACAAAAGCAAAAAAGTTAAATAGTGACACACACACACACACACACACACACACACACACACACACACATACACACATATGATGAGGTATGTCAAAGGAACAATGAGCCAAAGGAAAGAGCCTCCAATGACCATAATTAGAACAATAAAACAAATAATGTCATATAGGATTATAACCTCAAGAATAAAATATTGATGAGTTCACAGTGACATAAATGACTGAATAAATAAATAAATGTGGCAGAAGAGACAAAACTCTTGTGCAAAAAAATTTCAAGCAATTTACATTGGAACTATACCCACACTGACATGACATGAGCTTCCCACCTCTTAAGTGTGGGATACTCGCAGTCACTTCCTTCTAAAGAGTAGATTATGAAAAGAAGGGGAAAGAGTATCTTTAGAGTAGAGAACCTGGTACACATGACCTCAGCCTGTGGTCAAGGAAAGTTACATAGAAAGTGTGTACCTAGATATGACATGAAGAAAATGACAATTTACCTCTATGGTCTTACTTCCTCAAACGCATAACCCAGTCGACTCATGAAAAAATATCAAACAAGTCTTAATTGAGGCACATTCTACAAAATATTTGACCAGTATGCCTCAAAACTGTACATGTCATCAAAAACAGAAACTTTCACAGATAAGAGTTGGTAAAGGACACAAGATGACTGCATGTAATGTGGATCCTGGATGGAATCTTGGATAAGAAAAAGGATGTGTGGTAAATAAATATGAGTAAGATATGAGCTTTAGTTAAAGATAATGTATCAATATTGGTTCATTAACCCCATATATGTACCATACTATTAATAGTATGTTAATAATAGATGAAACTTAATGAGGTTGGAACATATGGGAATGTGCAATCTTTATAATTTTTCTATAAATATTAGCCTGTTTTACAAAATAAGTTTTGCTAAAATAAATTTTTAAAAAATTAAAAAGTCTTTCCACAATGAAAACTCAAGGAGTAAATTGTTTTACCGATAAATTCAAAGAAACATTTAAATACAATGCAATCAATATATCTATTATTCACAAAATATACAAGAGCAGGGAACATTTTCCACTCATTCTTCAAGACCAGTATCACCTTTGTACCAAATCCAAACAGTGATATCACAAGTATACTACAGAACAATATCTCTTATGAGTATAAACACAAAAGTCCTCAACAGAATACAGCAAAATATATTGAGCTACATATAAAAACAATTATGCACTATGACTAAGTGGGACTTATTCCAAGAATGCAAACATATGACAAAATACAATGCCCCTTCATGAAAACACATTCAATAAATTAGACTAAAAGGGGACTACTACAATGTTACAAGGGGCACCTATGAGCAAACCTTAGTTAATTTTAAACTTAATGATAAAAGACTGAATTATTTCCCCATAAGATCAGAAACGAAACATGAACATCCATTCTTACCATCTTGGAGTTGCAGTGGAGATGTAGACTGGGCAGTCAGGAAAGGAGCAAAATAAAAGAGATCTGGATTGGAAAGAAAGCAGTGAAAGTATCTTTATTTTAAATAGAAAATTATAATTAATCCACTAAAACACAACTAGAAGCAATAATCAAGTTCAGCAAGTTATAGAATATGAAATAAACAACAAATTCGATTGTATTTCTATGCATTAGCAATGAACAATCAAAAAACATTAAAAATAATTCAGTTTGCAATAGCAGCAAAATAAAGACACACTTAGAAATAAGTTTAACAAAGCAAAAGCAAAATTTATTTTGCTTGTTGACCCTTTGTATCTGTGGGTTCTACCTTCCTGGATCTAACCAATAGCAGATCAAAAATATTTAAAATAAAGAACAGTTGTACCCGTACTGGACATGTACTGATTTTTTTTAACTTGTCATTACTCCTTAAGCAGTGCAATATAACAACTATTTACATCACATTTATATTGTATTTATAAGTAATCTAGAGATTGTTTAAAGTATACAAGAGAATATGCATGGGGTTATATGTAAATACTAAAACATTTCATACTAGAAGTTTGAGTATCTGTGGATTTTGGTATCCGTATGGTCCTGGGCCCAATCCCTCGTGAGTAGCAACGGACAACAACTGTACTCTGAAAACTACAAAACATTGTTGAATTAATTTAAAAAAATTAATAAAAATATTCTATGTAAATAAGACAAGTAATTGAGTATTGTCAAAATGACAAATTGACCTACTGATGCAAGACAGTGCCTATCAAAATCCTAGTTGGTTTATTTTCAGAAATTGGCAAGTTGATTCCAAAGTTCACATGGAAATATAAGGGACCGAGATTATAAACAAGATAATCTTGAAAAATAAGAACAAATTTGCAGGACTCATTATCTGATTTCAAAACTTACTACAAAACTGATCATCCAGACAGTGTGGTACTGTTATAAAGACAAACATAGAAACTAGTGAGGAAAACTGAGAATATAAAAAGAAACCTTTACATTTATGGTCAATTGATTTTTGACAAGGGTGTCAAGACAGTTCAACAAAGAAAAAAATAGATCTTTTCAACAAATAGCACGGGGGCAACCACATACAAAAGAATTAGATTAGAACTTTTTATCCCTCCATGTACAAAAATGAGCCCAGAGTGACTCAAAGACCAAAATGTAAGAACGAAAACTATAAAACTTTTAGAAGAAAGTAAAAGTATAAATCATTGTGACCTTGGGTTGGTGAACGCTTTCTTTGATATGATACCAAAAGCACAAGTGACAAAGGATAAATTTGACTTCATGAAAATTAAGTTTTCTTGCTTCAAAAGACAGTATCAAGAAAGTAAAAGGCAACCCACAGAATTAAAGAAAATACTTTAAAATCACATATCTGATAAGGAAACTACTCTTAAAACTCAAGAATATGAAGAAAATGCATCAGTTAAAAATAGGCAAAGAATAGGAATGGGCTTTCTTTAAAGCAGATAGAAAAAAGCCAGTAAACACATTAAAAATGCTAAAAATAATTAACCATCAGGAAAATACAAAACTAAGCTACAGTGAAAGAGCACTTCACACTCACTATGATGTCTATCCTGAAAAAGACAGATAATGACAGGTGTTGGTGAGATGTGGAGAAATCAAAATTCCTCATACATTGTTGAACGGAGTGTAAAATGGTGCCACCACTTTGGAAAACAGTCCCTTAAAAGGTTCAATATGGAGTTACCATAAGACCTGACAATTTCACTGCTAGGTGTATAGCCAAGATAAGTGAAAATACATGATTACATGAAAACCTGTACATGAATGTTGATGGGAGCAATATTCATAGTCTCCAAAAAGTAGGAAAAACAAAACACAATGTTCTTCAATTAGTAAATGGTTAAATAAAATGTGGTACCTTCATACAATGGAATATAACTTGACAACAAAAAAGGAATGAAGTTCTGATGCTTGATACAGCATGGCTGAGCCTTGAAAACATTATGTTAAATGAAAGAAGCTAGTCAGGAAGGACCATGTTTTGTATGATTTCATTTATACAACATGGCTAGAATAGGCATAACTATAGTGATGCATTTGTGTAGGTTACTAATTGTCTAGAACTGAAGGGGCTAGAAGCAAAACAAGTGACCAATATTGGATACCAAGTTTTGTCTTCGGGTAATAAAGATGTTTTCAAATTAGTTGTGATTATGGTTGCAAAACTCTGAATACACTAAAAACCATCAGATTGTATGTTCTATATGGATGAATTTTATGACACATAAGTTACATCTCAATAAAGTGGTTAAAGATAATAGGAAATGCTAGATGTATGATGTATGAGAATTCTGTACCTTCCCCCATTAAAAAAATTTAAAACACTTTTTTTTCTTTATTTCAAAGTTTTAGGGGGTACAGGCAGTTTTTGTTTGCATGGCTACATTGTATAGTGGTGAAGAAGTCTGGGCTTTAAGTGTTGTTTCCACTTCCACTTGTGCACATTAATTTAAAAATTTTTTTTAAAATTTTTTTTTACTTTAAATATGTGGGGTACAATTCAGGTGTTAGGTATACAAATGTTCATTATGAAGGTGCCCTTGTTGATGAGGTATGCCCAACCGCCCCCCAGGCAGTTTCCCACCACTGCCGATTCCACCCCTGCAGTTTCTCACTACTGCCAATTCCTTTCTTATAGTATTACAGTAGTTGTTCAAGATCTGCTTATGAGTGAGAACATATGATACTTGGTTCTTTGTTCCTGTGATAGATCACTGAGTACTATAGCCTCTAAGTCCATCCAAATTGCTGCAAAGTTCATAATTTTGTCCTTATGGCTGCATAATATTCCATTGTGTATATGTACCAAATTTTTTTTAGCAGTCCTCTTTTATGGGCAGTATGGTTGGTTCCATGTTTTTCCTATTGTAAATAATGCTGCAATAAATTTGTGTGTGCAGGTATTTTCTTCATAGAGTGATTTGAGCTCCTCCGGGTATATTCCTAACAGGGGGATTGCAGGGATGTATGGGACGTCAATTTTTAGATCTTTTAGGAATTGTCACACTGCTTCCCACAGAGGCTGTACTAGTTTACACTCCCACCAACAGTGTAGAAGTGTTCTGTTTTCACCGCATCCTCTCCAGTATCTGTTGTTTTTTGAATTATTGATGATGGCAACCCTGACTGGAGTTAGGTGCATCTCGGTGTGGTTTTAATTTTCATTTCTTTGATGATCAGTGAGGTTGAGCATTTTTTCATGTACCTATTGGCTGCTCGTATGTCTTCTTTTGAGAAGCGTCTATTCATAACTTTTGCCCACTTTGTAATGGAGCTGTTTGTTTTTTTCTTTTCTGCATGTTTGAGTTCCTTGCAGATCCTAGATATTAGGCCTTTGTCAGATATACAGTTGGCAAATATTTTTTCCCAGTCTGTAGGTTGTCTCCTCACTCTCTTGGTTTCTTTGCCTTTGCAGAAGCTTGTCAGTTTTATGAGTTCCCACTTGCCTACCTTCTCTCTTATGGCATGGACGCTTGGGGTTTTGATCAGGAATTGGTAGCCAGTTCCAATTTCCATAAGGGTATCTCCTGCATTTTCTAAGTTTCTTATAGTTTGAGGTTTTACGTCTAGGTCTTTGATCCATTTAGAGTTAATTTTTGTGTATGGTGATAGGTAGGGATCTTGTTTTAATCTTCCATATGTGGTCAGCCAGTTTTCCCAGCACTGTTTACTGAATAGGTTCTCCTCTCCCCAGTGGTTAATGGTGGAGGCTTTGTTGAAGATGAGTTGGCTGAGAAATTGTGGTTTTGCTTCTGGAATCTCTATCCTGTTCCATTGGTCTATATGCCTGTTCTTGTACTAATACCAGGCTGTTTTGAATATTGTAGCTTTTTAATAAAGCTTAAAGTCTGGGAGCGTGATGCCTCCTGCTTTGTTGTTTTTGTTTTTGATTTTTTGCTGAGGACTGTTTTGTCTCTTCATGGTCTTTTATGCTTCCACATGAATTCCTGTATTGTCGTATCCAAGTCTGAGAAGAATGCTGCTAGTAATTTAATAGGTATTGCGTTAAATCTGCAGATTGACTTGGGTAGGATAGATATCTTAACAATGTTGATTCTTCCAGTCCATGAGTTTGGAATATTTTTCCATTTGTTTGTGTCATCTTTGATTTCTTTGAATAGTGTTTTGTAGTTTTCGTTGTAAAGATTTTTGATTTCTCTGGTTAGGAAGATGCCAAGGTATTTCATTTTTTTAATGGCTATTGTGAATGGGATTGTGCTTTTTATTTCAGTTTCTGTTTGTTTATTGTTGGTGTATAGGAATGTGACTGACTTTTGAACATTTATTTTATATCCTGAGACTTTGTCAAAGTCCTTATTAGTGCAAGGAGGCTTTTGACAGATTCTGAACTACAGGCCAATATCCTTGATGAACATAGATGCTAAAATTCTCAACAAGATTCTAGCAAACTGGATCCAACAACACATCTCAAAAATCATCCCCCATGACCAAGTAACCTTCATTCCCGGGATGCAGGACTGGTTTAACATCTGCAAGACAATAAACATAATCAAGTACATCAACAGATGTAAAGACAAAAACCACATGACTATATCATTAGATGTGGAAAAAGCTTTTGATAAAATCTAGCACCCCTTCTTGATAAAAACCCTTGAGCATCTAGGCATAGATGAAACAAACTCAAAATAGCAAAAGCCATCTACAAGAAACCCACAGCCAACCTACTGCCAAACAGACAGAAATTGGAACCATTTTCTCTGAAAACCAGAACAAAACAAAGATGCCCACTCTCACCCCTCCTGTTCAACATAGTATTGGAAGTCCTAGCTAGAGCAATCAGACAAGAGAAGGAAATCAGGGGCATCCAAATAAGAAAAGAGGAAGTTAAGTTATCCCTTTTTGCAGATAACATGATTTTATACCTCAAATTTAAAACTCTTAAAATAAAATGTTTTTTTTTTTTAGAAAAGCATACCAGTTCTGATCCCCTGTTCCAGAGCTCTCTCTTGCTACCCAACTAAATAGCATTGATTCTAAGGCGGTTCCATGTTCCTTACTAGAGGAAAATACTCCTACATTTTTTCCTTGAAAAGAAGCTTCTTCCTCAGCATTAGTTACTCTGCATTCTGATGGCGGAAATGTCATTGGATGTCATACTGCATCAGGTCTCCTAGATGGAGTAGATGCCTGCGGGCAGTCTCCACAAGTCAGTAGTTAAGTGAATACATCTCTCTATTAATTATGCATCAGCACGAGGTTAAAGGAGAGCAAACTGTGCAAAAATACATCATTTGAAAAAATATTTTATTTGCACCTAATTTTCCAATTATGCATGTGCATGAATTCACATACCATTAGCTGGTTGCAAATTGCTCCTCTTGTTAATAGCACAGTGCATCAATGAAACTGTACCCAGACATAATTCTATTGTATTTAAGCTCAAAAAATCAAAATAAACTACTAATGTATATTTTTTCAGCTTGAAATTGTAATTTAACTGACTCCTTCAAACAGAGCAAATGATGTACAAATGTGTGTCTGGATTCGAAGTTCAAATTCTTCAATAAAAAGAGAAGGTGACTGGGAAGGCAGTTCCATATGATTCCAATCAGAATCTAAGAATTACAGATTCTGTCTAATTTACTGTGGATTTTCTTTCACTTTATGTCAAGTTGCTAAACCTTATGTAATGGTAGAATAATTAAGCCAGCCTAAGGAAAATCACAAGCACATTGTCAGAAACACCCATGCTGAAGTCCAGATATGATTGTCAGCAATTTTGGAATCCAGACTGTTACACTCGCTTTCCTTGGCCAGTTCTAATCAATGAGCCAGCCACAGAGGATCGAAGGCAACTGTGATGAAATGCCACCTTATGAAGTAATTGGCTTCATGGATCTGCCCAAATGAGTCATAAAGCTATTCATCAATATCCTCAGCTGTGCGCCCCTGAGCTGTTACATGGTTAGCTCAAGGAATACTCTGATCAGAAAAGCTTACTGTACGATTCCTTTGGCAACTCATTAATCATCTTCACCTGAGACAAGGAGAGGGAAGAAGGAAGAAACAAATACCATTGTCACCATTAAGCCAGGGCTAACAGGGCACTAAATTCTCTGCTAATATAGACGCAAAATTCAAATACACTTACAATGCCTTCCTGTCAAGAAGATAGGAGTCACTGTTTTCTGTTTTGAAATGTATAATGCCCTCAATCTCTATTTATTGTTGGCTATAAAAACCCACGTGTTTCTTGGAAAAAGTGGTCATGTATGTGCTTTTGTCCTGATAACATCCTTTTGCTATGAGGTAAGGTTATTTGTGAAATAAATTGCACTTACACAAATTCCTGAGCTATAAAATCTTACTTAAGTATATTTTGATTGAAGAGGGAGTTAACTGTAGGGGCAAATATGTCGGTGTCAACAGAAACTTCAGCTTAGTAATGACCAATCCTGAGATCTGCAAAGGTAATTGCCCAGATTCAACAAGAGACGGTACTTCTATTCACTGGCTCCTGGAGACTCTGAAACAATAGACAAGCAGATATTGTTTATGAGGATTTCAAAGTGGGACCTAGATGTCAATATATTTTGCATCAGTGGAAGATTACTCAAATTGGCACATCTTTGATATTTTAAAACCTGTGTAAATTCCAGTGTCTAAAATTAGTATCAACAACTTCAACCCAAATCTAAATTTGGAGTTGAAACTTAGAGAGAGGGAGTTCTCTACATCATGCTAGCATTTCACTCATTCATTCATCTGGTTATGTTATGAGGACAAAGATAATGGAAAACTAATGATTCATGGTACATGCTGGAGGGTGGCACTTGGAGGAATTTTGTGGAAAATGTTTGATTTGGGCCTTGAAGGGTGTTTGAAAATTCAGTGACTGGTGATGGTGAGAGGGAATTGTAACAAAAAAAGAAAACACAAGCAAAGAAATACTTACACAGGCCGTTAGGAATTGAACTATAATGGAAATGATAGCGTCTTCAGGGCCATGGATGGGAGCTAAGGATTAAGTCAAATGCAGGAGTCTCATATACCTTGCAGGAAATCTTCACTGCTATTGAACTGTAGAGGGGTTTTTGTGTGAATTGCAGTAGTCAAGTGACCTGTGGTGACCAAGCGGCCTTAATGTAACCCTCAGCTTGAGTGAACTCAAGACAGGCTTCTTACTTCTCTTTTTTTAGAGCATTTACTTTAGAAAAACTTGAAATAGCAAATGTTTTCTCTGCCCCCTTGAGATGTCAATCTTCTCCCAGACTCTTGCCAATTTTACACCCAGGAATGTCTTTCTCAGGGACCTGGGAGTTAGTCCTTTGAAACATAATTATAAAAAAAAGACTGGGCCTTGTCTCCCAGTCTCTGTGGGAAAGCAGGAGCCCAAGTTCGATAAGCACCAAATGCAAAAATACCCATGGCCTAACAGCTTTGACCAGGTTGTCTCCTAACATCCTCCAGGACTTCTCCACTTGTTCACATAAGCACAATATTTCAAGGGAGTTGAGTTCAATCTCTCTCCCCTATTGCAATAGTCTTGAACAAAGTCTTCCTTGCCTGTTTAACCCACCTCATGCAATTTTTCTTTGATAGAAGTTTAAGGAGATTAATCTAGCACCACAGGGAATAACAGGGAAATGAAAGATCCAAAAAGAAAAACCAGGGGGGAGGATTTATTCATAATCCGGCCAAAATTCACTGAAGCCTAAACAGTACAATCAGTCTTGTGGAAATGGATGAGGATGCTGGAGGACAGAGGTAGGCAGGAGATTCAGGGAAGCCTAGGAGAGAGGTGATCATCAGTGGCATTCAATGGCAAAATGAATACAGCTAAGTAAACCTCTGGATAGAAGACAATTATGTAATTATTTTGGAAAGGAACATGGGGAGGGGAGGGTGTGATCTGACAAGAACTAGACAAACTGGCATTTCTGTAGGAAGTTCTTAGGCAGTATAAGGGTTAAATATTTCCATTTAGAAATTATTTTCTGAGAGGTGATAACTGAAACTATGAAACTGGGTAGTATCCCCAAAAACATGGAAAAAGAAAAGAAAGCCGAGTTTGTACATTTGAAGAACTATAGTGGGGTGGGGAATGTGAAGTCAAACCTCACTACTTATGTTAATCTGTATTTGCAGCTGTTCCCAGGGCTAGCTTCTCCACCTCAGCTCCACCTCAGATCATCAGGCATTAGATTCTTAAAAGGAGTGCTCAACCTAGATCATGTGCATGTGCAGTTCACAACAGGGATAGTGCATGAGAATCTAATGCTGCCACTGATCTGACAGAAAATGGAGTTCTGCTCACTTACTGCTCACCTCATGCTGAGTGGCCCAGTTCCTAACAGACCATGAACCAGTACCCTTTCACATCCCAGGATTGGGGATCCCTATTATATGTGGCAGACTTCAGAGAGTATAGCTAAGTGTCTTTTAAGGTTTCTGGAGCCTAGGAGTCCACAAGCAATGATTTTCTGGGAGCATGCAATACTTTTATTTTCTTCTTTATCTGTTAAATGATGCTATGCAAGAGTCAGGTTGGAAAACATACTTCAGTATATAGGGTAATAGGGTAATAAAACCCTGTCTGGTGAGGCCTTATCAGGCAGTGACTCCCCAAGCTTCTTAGGAATTTGGATAAGAAAAAAAAAAGGTCAGGTTAGTCCTCATCATTGCACACCACGGAGTCATGCAGAGGAGCCCAAATATGAATGGAGCTAGACTACCTGGGTTGGTTTCCAGCCCCCTCCACCACTTAATTGGAACAAATTACTTCAGTTTTTATTATTCCATTTTATTTCTACTTATGTTTTATTTCAAGTAATTTCAAATTATTTCTAATTATGTGTTTCATTACTTCTGGGTTTCAATATTTTCACCTGAAAAATGGCATTAAGAGTCTACTTCAGAGGGTTGCCCTGAGTAGAAAGTGAGTTGGGTGCCATAAGGTGCCTGGTGTAACATAGGTGGGTTCAGTGTTTGCCATCATATTGTCTAACACAGTGCATGGAAAGTAGTGAAAACTTACTAAATACTTGTTGATGAATAAATCAATAATATTCCTACTAAATTTGTATTCTAGATAAAACACTTGTTTAAATAATACAGAGAAAATCCTTTTCTAAATCATGCCAATTACACAAATTTTCCCATTGACTTCTGGGTCTGATTCTTGGGCTAGTCCTAGTTCCTAGGGCAAGGCATCCTTAAAAGATAACCAGTATAAAAGACTAACATTCAACTACAGAAAGGATCATTTCAACAGTGATCCAAAGGCTTTGTTGAGAATAAAAGTGAGGAAGTGCAGTTTCTGCCCTCAGGAGACCCACAGGAGTTTGATTCTAATGGTCTACTTCCCTCTCATTCTCCTCTTTCACGTTCTTTCTTCTTTATTATGGAAACTTCAGCCTTCCTTCTTCCTTCCCAAAATGTATTCTGGTTCTGGGTTACCCTGTCAGCCACATTAAAAATGATTTTTTCATCTCTTCATGAGCACCAACCATGGGAAGTGTCCTCTGGCTTCCCCAGGGTGTCCAGGCACTTGGACGAGTCTGGCTTATGTTGACCTGAAACTCCATCATCCACTGGTTTCAGAATCTCCCTCTGGCAGCTTACAGTCGAGATGAAAGTGCTCGGTAGCTTCTAGATCTCTGAAGGAATTTCGTATACTCTGTTAAGATCGTCTTTGAGCAGGACTTGAGTTCACCCAGAGACTGTGCTGCCTACCTCTGTTTTGTCCATCCTGGAGTGTGGCCATCAGGACTGAGCAGACTACTCCACATAGGGTCAGAGCACTATAGGTTTCTAGTTCTGCAAGTCATACTAAGAATTGATCCTGTGGTGTTACACACTCATTTGTGGTAGCTCCTTCTGGAAGTTTGCATTACTTTTGTTCTAAAGTCACTCTCCACAGGTTGTCAGTTTGCTTGACCTGTGTTGACGTAGGTTCTTTACCTTGGCTTTGGGTTATAATTCTACATACCCTCAACAATGCTCCTTGTGGAAGTCATCCCAGCACATAGATACTTTGTTTTATTTTTATTGTGATCCATCAACAGACCATCACTCCTCTTCTTGGCTTTGCATCACCCATGGATATCAATGCAGGACAAAACAAGACCTACGTTAATTTCCTAGTGTTATCGGACCACCACTACTGAGTTCTTTGGCTCTTGGGTAAGTAGAAAATTAGCATGAAGCCAAATAGGAATGCTTCCAGGCAAGGCTTTTATTAGAGGATCCTGTTTGAGCAAAAGGGAGGTAGTTCTGGACAAAGATAAGGAGACTGGTTTTAAGGGTCTTTTACTGTGTGAAGGGAAGTGAGGAAAGAGAGAGATTGAAGTCATCACATGTGGAGGTGGAGGCTGGTTGGCAGTAGCTCATCATGAGTCGCCTGTATCACTAGCATTAAAACCTCCACCCGGGTGTGGCTTTTAATATTGCAATGAGGTAACATTTACTTTCAGATGTTTTTGTGCAAGATTCATGGGACAATGGTATTTCCTTTAAGTTTTCTTTACATCATCTTCATTCCAGTGGTCAGCAGGCCATGGTGTTGTAGTGCCTACCAAGTTGCGGAAATAGAAGTTGGCTTCCTGCTGCTTGTAGAACCAGTAGAGTGAGTCTGGTCCCTGTTCTATTTCACTGGGACTGCCATAACAAATCCCCACAAAGTCGGTGGTTTCAAAGAACAGACATTTATTCTCTCACTGTTCCAGAGGGCAGAAATTCAAAATGAAAGTCTCAACAAGGCTGTGTTCCCTCTGAAGGCTCCTGGGGAGGATCTGTTCCTGTCACTCTCAGCTGCCAGAGGCTCTAGGCACTTCTTGGCTTATGGCTGCATCACTCCATAATCTTACATGTTCTCCTCCATGAGTCTGTGTCTTCACCTCTTTTGTCTATGTGGATATAAATAAAATGTAAAAGTTGTTGTAACCCCCTAAAATATTTTAGGCCTTGACAGAGATGTGACTGTGATCCAAGTCACATATAGTTACAACTTCTGTTTTCAGATTATAGATGAACTTGATTTTTCTTTTTTCTTGTTCTGTACAATGACTAGAGAAAATTAAATGACGTCAGGGACAAAAGCCTTCTTCCCTCTTCATTGATGACACTTGGTATAAATTACCTATCTCTTTGATGTCTTGTTTTGCTTAGAGCAGATGACAGAAAAGTCATAATTGTTACATCCTCTATTAAAAAGTGTTAACTGTACCCTTCCCAAAAAAGCAATATTGCCTATAACCAATCACATTGCTGTCACTATATGCTAACCTTGTGTGACTGAGTTTAATTTTGCTAAAACTGCCTCTGTCTCTACCTATAGAAGTGAAAACTTAGCATCTCTGCTTCAGAATTCTGATTCTGCTCCTTTGGAGTTGGTGTTCCTGGGCTGTCTACACTTACACTTTATGCCTGAATAAACTTTAAGCTAAATTATGACCCTCTTTGACTATTGTAGGTTGACATTTATAAGGACACCTGTCATTGGACTTAGAACTAACTCAGATAATCCAGTGTGATCTCATTTCAAGTCTTAGCTTAACTATAATCTGCAAAGGCCCCTTATTCCAAATAAGGCAAGCATCACAGGTTCTAAGGGTTATGAGGCAGAAATATGTTTTTGGAGCTGCCATACAACTGACTTCAGAGCCCAGGACAAGATTGGCATGTTTATTATGTCAAAGTATAGGCTGGCATTGTAGGTACCACATCTAAGATTTCAATGAGATTTTATTTTTCCTAGAAATGTTTTAATTCTCTTTTGATTACTTTCCCAATTGGCTTGTAGTCATAGGATATAATTATAAAGAAATGAAATAAATTTTTTTAAAATGCACATACAAATGAGTAATGCTGGAATGTTTTCCAATTATTTCAAATCACTTTTGTAATTATCTTAAGAAGTATTTTATACATTATAATAGACAAGTCAGAATTAGTAGATTAAAGTCATATCTGTTGTTTAAAGTATTCCAACTTTGAGCTTCTTTCTGCATGCCTAACTGTATTGAGTCTCTGTGTATCCTAGGATGGACTTTAAATACAGTGAACTTACTGTTTGTAAAATATTGCCACAGTGAGCTTGCCTTTTCCATATGATCAAGGCTAGGAAATCCCTAATAACTTTTACACTCTCTACAAGGTTATCCAATGTTGAGAGAAGAGTTGCTGAGACCATCTTTTCTTAGATCTTTTAGCTAAATTTTAGCTGGGCTTTCTAAGGATATTTTAATCTGTTTCATCAGTGATTTCTGTTTTTCCTTTGTACAGTATTTGAAAATCCTTCCTGAAGGTATGAGTCTGAAATCTATTTACCATCTGCTTGACTTGACTGTGTACATGTAATCCTGAGCTTCAAGAAGGACAACCGTCTCACCTTAAGTTGCTGGTCAGTTCTAATGTTTGATAAACATTTGCCAAAATATATGACAACATTCTTAGCCAACTTGGTACTGGGCATAGATCTGCTTCTGCTTAAAAGTGAGGCCTGTTCATCTGGGGTGCAGTGGACACCACCCTGAATGGCACAGTTCAGCTCGGCAACAAATGGATTGCTAGTTGTGCCTGGTGAGTAAAACTAAAAGCAAAATTAAGAGGGTAAAAATAAGTCTCAGGAAAACCTCACTGTATTGCTATGTAAATATCACAGCTGCTTTGGAAAGACAGATTTTCCCAGATTAGTCACCCTTCCCCCCAAAAATCAACTTCATAGCATATCAGAATTTAAAGTAAAAAATGGAATTATTTATAGCATTGACCACAGATACATCCTCTCACTTTTGAGCATAGATACAGAAACTCGAATTAAATATCACCAAGTTGAATGCACACATGCGCACATACTCACACTCACAGCTAAGTCATAAGATAGGCATTG
Organism: Cephalopachus bancanus; assembly: GCA_027257055.1. Classification (NCBI taxonomy): domain Eukaryota; kingdom Metazoa; phylum Chordata; class Mammalia; order Primates; family Tarsiidae; genus Cephalopachus; species Cephalopachus bancanus. Next base: position 5,973,051 of record JAPVLO010000007.1, read on the forward strand.
GTCTTATCATTTTTTATTTTTACATTAGGAACCCATGAATGTAATTTAATACACTAATAGAGAATAGTCTTATCAATAGGTATGCAAAATTCTGTAATTAAACTCAACATTCAAATATAATAATACGATTATAAATAAAAGGGAACTTTTTCAACACTATAAAACCCCAAGCAAATATTGTTTTGAAGTGATTGCAGTCAGCATCAAAGCAAAACGACCCACAAGTTAAGTATTATATGAAAATAAAAAAACCCATGGGGAATTAGGGCGGTGAGGTACCCTGTACATAAGGTGAGCAGATTTGGGACATTCTATCAATAGTGCTAATACACCTGTCTTCCTACTTGAAAGATGCACCATTATTATATCATTGCTTTTCTTTATATGCAAAAGATTCAAAAGTGACTGCAAACTTAAATATAAAAATATGAAACAATAAAACTCTTAGACCAAATGATAAGAGAATATTTTATGATTCTGAATAGGGAAAAGCATCTTGAATTAGACTCAAATTGGTACAAAACACAAAGGAAACAAATGATAAACTTACCACATGTAGATCTAAAACAGCTATAAAATACAAGACACCTTAAAGCCAAAGACTGACACACATTTTTGGATTACATGTTGACAGTGGACATAAGTTATAAAGTCAGGATGTCATCAAAAGCTTGTAGAGCAAGGTCTTATCAGGTACCAAGAAGAAAAAGCAGGAGATATGGACAGACATATTCATAGTAGAGGAACCCAGATGAGTGTTAAACAGAACAAGATGTTTAAACTCGCTAGTCATCAAGAAAGTGCAAATCAAAACCACAAAGAGATGCCCTTTCTCATTCAACCATTAGAATGGCAAAATCATTTGAGTATTTACAGGAAGAGTGGCCTGAGAAGTGGGAAAATGTAACTTCTGTGTGCTGTCAGTAGGTCTCGGATCAGAGGTGGAGAAGAATTTGCCAAAATCTGGTGAAAGCTGCCAGTACTTTGATCCATTCTGTTTCATAAATCCAACTCTTAGGCAGATATTTAGATAACAGTGCTTGTTCTTAAACATAAGAAGACATATATACCTTCCCGCACTATTTGCAATGACAATAAAGTGGAAACAATCTAATACTCTGTGAGTGGACAGATGCATAAATAATGATTGATGACCACATTAGAAGAAAACGTATTCGTTAATTGGAGCTACACACACCAACATGGATAAATCTTAACACATTAATGTCAAGTGAAAAAAAGAGAAATTTTCTGGATCATATAAGCAATCTGATATTATTTGTGTGATATTCTAGGATTACATAAAATGTAATGCTATATTGCTATGAACATGTATAGAAAATATTCAAAACCATTCATGACCATGATACTCTACCTCATGGTAGTCATGACCTCTGGGGAGAGAGGGAAGGAGAGAGAAAGACAGAGAGGATGGAAGTAAGTCTCTAAACAGGAAAAAAATATAATAAGGCAAAGGTCCAGTGTCCTAGATTGACATGTGTGATTGTGTGGTATATTAGCACTGAAAGCTGCCTGTGTAGTCTCACAGAAGGCAGGTTGGTTGGGTGAGTCACAAACTCTTCCTTCATGTAGGCTTGAGGAGGGTGGATGTGAGTTTAGAATCTGGGGGTCCCTGGTCTCTCAGCTGGATTGTCATATGTGGACTCTGGCGTCACTAACAGAAAGCCACTCAAGTCAGTGGGGCAGACACTGTGGACTGCGGAGCCAACAGCCATGCCCAGCCCCCTCTCCTTTCATACCTCCCATTAAGGAAAAACAAATGCTTTTCCAGTTTTCCTTGTAGCTAGAGGTAGCCTGAGGATTCGGAACTGGCTAGGGAGGAAAATGACTGTTTTTGTCTAGGAAAGGCAGGAAGAGAGAGGAAGAGGGCAGGAAGGAAATATTTCTCCAGGCTTCCTGGCTGGACAAATGACTGATAAGCTTCAACTCCTTTTCCAGATAAACTCTTATGACTTTAAAAAGAAAGGAAGAGACAGAGCCTGCACAGAGTCTCCGCATTCACCCTGGCCCCTTCCTTCCATAAGTCTTAAGTAGGAGAATAAACCACTCTATTGATTGTTTCACTTATGAAAAAGTACCTTAATGAATAACTCGCTTTAGGTTAAAAGGGCAATTTACCAGGAAGTTACTGAGCTACCCGCAGAACCCAAATAGCACTGAGCCCCTGGAGACTTCCACTGAGGCGCTGGTGGACTCTGTCAAAAATATCTTTGGCCCCAACACCTTTCTCCTTCAGCAGAAATTCTAGGGACGAAGAACCTGCCCCAGCTTGGGTCACAAATCCAACACTAATATCCAAGAGTGGATGAGTCTGAGTCATGTGACACAATCCTGGGTCCTGGACGCTTTGGACCGTGAGAGTCAGTACAAATGAAGAGAGTTAGATGAACACTCCAAGAAATGCCAACTGCAGACCAGACTTTGAGATATTTATTTTGAGTAACTTGCAGGGCTTCACACATTCCCTGTTCCCCATGTCCTCCTGCAAACCTCCCCAGGGAATGGCTTTATGATATTCAGAAAGAGGGTCAGAGCAGAGTCCATCAGCCTAGAGCTGCTGAGCTGATTGTTATTAATTAAGAATAAAACAATTATGAAAATATTAGCGGTATACACGGCTGTGTTTTGCACTGACATAGTGAAAGGCTACTCCTAAAATCCACCTTAAACAGTAATATTTTTGCTCCTCTTTCATTGTTACATATTTTTCCCCTTATCTTTAACCTCGACATTATTAAAACTGCACCAGAAATCTATTTTAAAAATCTCACTGTGACATTTCAGCAGAAAAATGACCTTACCGTTTTATAGGTGCTGCAATCATTTGGCAGGATACAACCAATTTTTTCCCCTCCTCCAGTAAATCAACATTCTAGAAAATGCTTGTTTAAAACTCTTTATCCGATTGTCATTTGTAAGCGGGCTAGCACTTCCAATCACACAAAATGAAGAATGGCTAAATTGCAAACAATTTCTGTGTCCATGCTTCTTTCAAACTGTCTTTCGTCTTGATCAGGCTTCACATTTCCTCTCCAAGGTGAGCTGACATCTTCACAGGGCTCAGAACTGTGTCCTGAGAGCTGAGGAAGACGACAGCTCCCACGAGCTAATGAACACAGCTTGAAAGTTGACTGTGTGTGACTGCAGGCATACATTGGACTTTTTCCAGGGGAATTTTTTCTTACTAGTCCTTTTCTCACATCATGTCTCAAACAATAGAAATGGAGCATGCTGAGTCTTTTGATCCACTTTGGAAAACCACCAGTGACTGTTCTGCCGCCATCTTTAGAGGCCACCCATTGGGAGTGGGGGGAGGTGTGACTGCAATACTCATGGTGATGACGACAGTGGGGGTGTGGGTGTTTGTAAAAGACCGTATATTTAAGGCTGAATATTTTTCTGGGTGTCATGCTGGTCACTTGGCTTACATTATTGTCTTTAATCCTCACAGCAATCATGTAAAGTCTATTAGGATGACTACGACTAGTCTTCTTTCTGGTCATATTATTATTACCTTCACTGTATAAATAAAAAAATTGACTCAGAAAATGGATATACACATGAGAGTGTATATGGAAATCATAAATGCTGTTCTGCATCTAGAATGTTTGGCAAGACCATTATTTTTCAGTCCTCTGATTAGAAAGCGAGGATACCTGATTAAGTTTAGTTACCCTGTGAAAATATGAAGGAAAAATAATTATGGTGGGATGGAGGCAGATGAGTGCAAAATTTGCCACTATTAAGGAAACAAAAGTATCCTTTACATTTCTTGTAAAAATGTATGGGTGTAGAAGACAGTCTCTCTCATTCAACATAAAGCCAACATTTAACAAATAGTTATTGAGCTCCTACTTGACCTTAGACCCTAGAGAGGCACTGTGGACATAGCTCTGCATGAGACATCGTGAAGCTTGCTAGAAGAAAAAGCAGATAAATACTCACAGGAAGCTGGAGAGGGCAAATCTGTGCACTGAATACATCCATTCCCACATCTGTCACTGCTGGCCAGAGGTAGATCCAGGACCCAGCATGGGCTCATACAGGTCTGTGTCCGGGATGGAACATTGGAAATGTGAGGTCAAAGAGGCTTGAAGAGGTCAGGCAGTCACAAAACTTCCTCATGACTCAAGCTGTTGTCTCCCCCCACCATGAGCCAGAGGCACCCCCATGTGGGGATTATAGGGGAAGGGAAATTCGTGACCCAGACTCGGGATCCAGGACCCTGGTGGGAGGGGAGTAGTCAAAAGTCCCGAATTTCTATTTGTGACACTCAGTGGGCTTTGCTGTGGGTTCTTGCTGTTCTACAAGCCACCCTCCTCCCCCCTTTTCTTGAGCTAATTAGGATAGATATCTGTCTTGTTGAAATCAATACTCTTTGAAGAAACTCTGCTATTGCAGAAGGAAGGACTTGCTAGTCAGTCTACAAACTTATTCAGGGCAAGCCCATTGAGTTTTGTCTCCTTTCTCTCCCCTCAAAGACTCACCTAACTTTTGTTAAGGAAGGATCCACTCTGAAATAAACACTGGCAGACACCAGAGGGAAAAAAACGGATAAGGTCAAGTGTGGAGTCTACATACCAGTTAGAGGAGATGGACAGGAAGACAAAGCCAACCACGAAGCAGAGGGAGGGCTGAGAGCCTGAGAGGGTGGAGGGGTGAGGAAACATGAGTGTGAGTCACCCCAAGGGGGATGCCCGAGGTCAACTGGACCCACCTGTGCTGCAAATTGGAATCTGATGCCTCCTATCAACCTCCAGGGAGGTCACATAGCGCTACCAGAGCAGAACAGAACAGTCTTTTGCTACCTGTTCTCTAGCAGGCATAATTGCAAGCTGCCACCAGGAAGGGTTTTAATAATAGTGCATTTGGCCAAGCCCATCATCGTTGTCTACACTCCCCCTGATAACCTTGGTTTTTTCAGGGCTCTGCTTAGCTATCACCTTATCACAGAGGCCATTCCTGACAAACCTACTCACACGGGGTCTTTCTCCTCCCACACATCTCCTCTCTGGCCCTCAACTACACTTTGTTTTTTCTGTTGGTGTCTATCATACCTGGCACGCGTAATTAGTTGTTTACAATTTCTTTCCCCGAGCAGAATGTGACCTCCTTGACAGCCTGGCTTCCTTGCACTCCCTTGGTCTCTCTGCAGCTCCTAGAACTCTGCTGTGCCTGGAAAACTCCAACAAATACTTGCTGCATCCGTGAGCAAATTTTAAAGAAAATGGGACTTGGGAACTCACCGGCAGCATGCAGCAATACCACACATGAGGAGAAACAGCCACTCACGTCACACCACCAACGCCATCCACGTGTGCCTCAGGCTAATAATTCCCACTGGTAGTTTTACATAATCCTTGCAACAGCCTTGTGAGCAGAGATGTGTGCCCCATTTCCAGGGGAGCAGCAGTAGCACAGCAAGCTTAAGTGACTTGCTCATGAGAGGTCGTGACATTCTAAGGCCACACTGTCTGTAGCAGAAGGAGATTTGAATCCAGGTTCATTGAATTCCAAAATATGACCTTGTAGTGTTTGCTTCTCCTGCTAGAGAGAGAAGATGTGAGATCAGTATAATAGATTTCATGACTTCAAGAATGGTTCCCAGGGGTCTAAGTTGCTTTTGTGTCCCCTTTCCTGCCACGAGGGTCCAGGTGTCTACAGGTTCTGAAGATCCATGTCCAGTGGTCTCTGGAGAAGTCTCCATTTCTCCTTCTACCCCTGTGTCCAGGGAAAGGAAAAGACTGTCCCTGGTGTGCACTAAATTGGAAGTGCTGGTTTTTATTTTCTGTGGTAAACAAATTTAGTTGAGAATTCATTTCATATTTGTAAGATTTTAAAAATGAACTAAATTCTATGCTAAGACTTGTCACTCCCTTCTGCAGTAAGATTCCCCAGACACCTCATACATAGGATCTGAGTGTTCACTTCCTCTTCAAATATTGGGTTTCTAGAAAACAAAACAGCCATAAACTCCAAAAACCTTAAAGATATTAGAAATGTTATTCAGATCTTTCTCCCTTGATGTTAGTTAGGTTACTGGCTGATTTTTTTTAAAAAAAGAAGTATATAATAATAACTATATAATTATATATTATATATAATTATATTTTTATCATGATTATTATTATATTATATATAATTATATTTTTATCATGATTACTATTATTTCAAGTGCTTTGAGCAATTTCTGAGAAAGGTTTGTTTGGGGTTGAGTTTTGCCTTGAGGAACAGGAACATGCTAATTCTCAGTCGTGGTCGGTGCTTCCATAACTGTGGCGTGGGCAACCCCTTCCGCCGTCTGTCATCACCCTCCACCGCTCTTGCTGACCTCCTCAACAACACGTGCAGAAGCCTCCTCGTGACCCTCAACCATAGCTGACCCATCGAAGGAATTTTTGAGGCCCCCGGAGTTTCCAACTCCTCACCACCCAATTAACCTACTATTAGTCAAAGTTTTCTCATCCGATATTCTAGACTTATTTTCCTCCCTAGAGAGCGAGAATGCACAGTGATACTAAGGACATGACCATATGTTCAAAACAAACAGGCGAATTAGAAGCATTGTCACCTGAGAAACGAAGGCCAGTGTGTTCTTACACTTGGTTATGGCTTTCCGTAAATATCATTTTCACTCATGGCTTTCCATAAATATCATTTTTACTTGATCTTCTCCTAAGTTTAAATATAAAACAACTATCCAACCCTTTCCTTAGGGCCAAAAAGTTGACTATGGAAAATATATTTTTCCTTTGGTTTCCCATATTTTGAGCTCTCCTTTGGGGGTAGAGTCCCTGAGGGAGAATTATTGAATTAAAGGGCATGAAACTTTAAATATTCTATAAAATACATCAACACATTCATATATTGCATGTAGGAGTGTAAAGTGGTGCAGCCATTCTGGAAAATAGTTTTGCAATTTCTTTTAAAACTGAATGTGCAACTACCATAAAACTCAGTAGTTACACTCTCGTGTATTTATTCCAGAAAAAATGAAGATGTAGGTTCACATAAAATCTTGTATATGAATGTTCACAGCAGCTTGATTTGTAACAGCCACAAAGTGGAAACAACCATAATCTCCTTCAATGGATGAACATTTAAACAAACTATGGCATATCCATATCATGGAATATTACTGAGCAGTAAAAAGAGACCTGCAATTGATGTGCACAACAAGACAGATAAATATCGAGGAAATTAGTTTGTGTGAAAAAGCTACATATTTTCCTTTACATAACATTCTTAAAATGACAACACTTAGAAGCAGAGAACAGCTTAGTGGGTATAGCTAATAAGAATTGGAGAGGAGGTGGGTGCTATATTCATATTATAAAATATGAAATATCCTTGCATTGATGAAAATGTTCTGTCTCTCGACCGTATCAGTGCCTATATCTTGGTTGTGATTTTGTAATATCGTTTTGCAAGATACTGTCATTGGGGAAAACTGGGTAAAAACAATATAAGAACTCTCCGAATTATTTTTTACAATTCCATGTGAATCCACAATTACCTAAAAATAAAAATTTAACTAAAAATACATTGACAGGCCAGGTGTGGTGGCTCAAGCCTGTAATCGCAGCACTTTGGAAGGCCAAGGTGAGAGGATTACCTGAATCCAGGGGTTCAAGACCTGTCTGGGCAACTTGACGAGACTGCGTCTCTACAATAAATTTAAAAATTAGTCAGGCATGGTAGCACGCACCTGTAGTTCCAGCTACTTGGAAGGCTGAGGTGGAAGGATCACCTGAGCCCAGCAACTCAAGGCTGCGGTGGCGCAAGTGTGCCACTGCACTCTAGCCTTGGGGACAGAGTGAGACTCCACCTAAAAAAAAAAAAAACAAAACCAGACAACCGGGCGCCATGGTTCATTCCTGCAATTTCAGCACTTTGGGCCAAGGTGGGAGGATCACTTGAGTCCAGGAGCTCAAGACCAGACTGGGCAACATAGCAATACCTCATTTCTACAAATAAATAAATAAATAAATAAATTAGCTGGTCATGGTGGTGTGTATGTGTAGTCCTGGCTACTTGAGAGGCTGAAGAAGGAGGATAGTTCAAGCTCAGGAATTTGAGTTTATGGTGAGCTATGATGACGCCACTGCACTTTAGCCCAGGTGTGAGAGTGAGACCATGTCTCAAAAAATAAAGATAAAAATACACTGACAAAATGCTTTCTAAAAGGAGATAGCAAGTTTTCTTTCTAAACAACAATAGACTAGCCAAACTACAGGACTAACTTAAACAGTTTGGTCTTAAAAGAACTGCACATGCATTCATCTGTAGCGGAGCCTTCTAATGCTTGTACTTAAAAGTAATAACACGTTTTAACCAGAGACATAACATTATTTCATGATAGTCCCACTGCTCCTCAACTCTGCTCTGGGCCAAGGAACTGCTAAAGTTAATTCAAATTAGGTGTTAATGTTTGATTTGAGAAAAATGTGTTATCTCTCCCAGGTACTATTTGTGGTTCATTTTAAGTTTAAAGTCAATTCAAAGGAGAGCTTTAGCAGACCCACAAGGAGGTGGAAAGGTCTCTTTTGTTAATGCCTCTCAAAGCCATCAAGATGCTGACCTCCTCTGCAGATCCAACTACATCTAGAGTTGGCCTTGCAGAATCCAGTATTGGTTAGAAACTTCAAGTTTGACTAGAGGATTATTCAACTGAGGATCTGGCTGGGATGTGTGTGTGTGTGTGTGTGTGTGTGTGTGTGTGTGTGTGTGTGTGTGTGTTTTCTGTGACTTATGTTTAAGTATGGAACATGGTTTTTCTCCTGTTGCTGCTGTCTTCATTCCTGACTCGTACCCTGGAGTTGAGTTGTGAGGATCAGATTGGGAGTTGATGCTTTGATCGTCTTTGATGTTTTCAAAGGAGAGAAAGGCTGTCATCTTTTCAAGTAGCGCTCAGCTTCAGGTAAAGAATGTTTCTGATTTCTAGAGTGTCTATCAGAGGCAATTATACCCTGATTGACCTGTTTGACATTAAAACATCCCCTAACACTTGCTCTTACATGGGAAAGGAAGATCTTATTTCTATTCTTCTACTCAAGTCTGTCTGCTTTGAGAGTTCACTTAAGTTCTCAGTTTTGGGGATTGTTGGTATACTTTTTTCCTGCACAGCTGACATTCTAAAAATCCATATTTTAAGCCCAACACAGAGAACATTGAGTCTTACAGGTATGATGAATAGTCAGCTTGTCCTTGGGACAGTGACTAGGGATACAAAGGCAGAAAAAGGTGTGAATCATGATCTCAAAGAGTTTATAATCTTGCCCGTGTGTAGTGGCCGCAGAGATGGGGAACAGAGACACATAATGAAAAGCAATCTAATACATGAGGGAACATATAGACTATGGAGATGGTCATATTCCCACATCCTTGACATTGAGGTGTGCTGCCTTTAAAATATAACTTACATGTGAAAATGACATCCCTTTTAAAAGTTAATTCTGTTTGATTATTGTTCAGGACATAATTTTCTCCTGTATTTGTTTAGCTTTTTTTCAAATTTTTAGCCTGTTTTCCTGTTGGCACATTTATTTTTGTTATTGTTCTATTTTTCAATTTTTTAAACATTCTGAATTTTGGAAAACTTCAAATGTGTAAAATATAGAGTTTTATCAAATGTTAACACAGATATGGGAGGGCAGTGCATTCATAATGTTCCCACTCCACCCCTACTCATCCTTTTTCCTGCCCTCTACAGAGTTCCAGGGCGCTGAAGTTGGTAGATCCTTTCATCTTTGGGGTGCTTTATCTTTTTAAAATATACACATGAGTATATGCATATCACTATTTTATGTGTTTCATACATAATTAAAATGCAGTGTGTTATATTTGTTACATATCCTTTAAGATCTTGCTTTTTCTTCCATTCCACATTATAACTTTTATGTGTTTTTAGATATATCTATATTGATACATTTTAGGGGCTTGTCAAATATTCTCTTAAAGGACTAAAGAGTATATATTTTAGACTTTTTAGGCCAGTTGATGTTTTCAGACACCCACGCTGTAGTATTTCATTGTTGCCATATTTGTATTCATTTCATAATTGATGGATTTTAAAATTTTTCTTTCAATTTTTTGATATTATAAAACATACAACAATAAATATACTTGTACACTGTTTGTGTATGTATGTGATGATTTCTAGAGTATATATTTAGAAATTACTAATTTGAATAATAACTCACTCTAGTCTCTCTTCTGTGAAAGAGAGTTGCTAAACCTACAGTAGACTTTATGTGAGCAGAAAAAGTAAATCTTGTTGGTTCTATCCTAGCTTGTTCAATCTGGGTAAGAAAAATAAATCTATTTTTTTAATTTATTGAGATTTCAGATTTAATATTGTGCCCACAGTAATACATAGATTATATTGAAAAATCTAATCCCTTAGTCATTATTTCAATGATAATCTACAAATGCAAAACCCTTAATTCTGCATGTCTGAAAGGTTCTTCATTCACCTGCACTCTTGATTAATTGTTGCTCTTGGTGAAGACTGATGGATATTTATCATCTAACAATCTTAAATTTTAATGATCTTTTCTTCTAGTTTCCCTTGTGCTTGACAAATAATACTCCTGACAATTAATTGGTGCTTTTGTAAAAAAAATCTGGTTTATTTCTATGCTTGCTTTTGAGATTTCCTTGAAATCTTTTGTATGCTGTTATGTTGACACAATAAGATTAGTTGGGATTTATTTTATTTATGCTGTTCAGGGCTCATTGTGCTTCATAAATGTATAGACTTTGTACTTCAATTCTGGAAATTTCAGAAGCATTATCTCTATGTTTATTGCTTCTTCATTCCCTTTATTGTCATGCCTAAAATCCTATTATGTACATATTTTTGACCTCCTGACTTTACCAATCTGGACTCCTAACTTCTGCTTCTTATTTTTTTTATCTCTATAAATCCCTGTGGTGTCTAATATGCGTGACTTATAAAGAAGTTAGAAATTAAATACTAGATAACAAAACATGAAAGATTTGAGAGGGGATGCTCAGAATTTAGAGTTCTAATATTTATATGTTCTTTGAAAGGATAAATATAAATATTTATTAATTTTAGATTTCGAAAGTTAATGATTTAAGTTTTTTTGTTTTTTGGGGGGTTTTTTTTGAGTTGGAGTCTCTGTCGCCCAGACTCCTGGCCACCGCAGTCTCGACCTGCTGGGCTCCGGCAATCCTTCTGCCTCAGCCTTCCAAGTAGCTGGAATTACAGGCATGCGCTACACGCCTGGCTGATTTTTTGATTTATTGTAGAGATGAGGTCTCGCTGCCCAGGCGGGGCTCTAACCCGCGGGCTCAGACCATTCACTCACCTCAGCCTCCCAAAGGCGTGGGATTGCAGGCTGAGCCACCGAGCCCGGCAATATCTAACGTTAAGTTTTTAAGGTTAAGTTTTTAACGTTACCAATAAAAGGATAGAAATACAAAGCAAAGCTTTCAAATCTGATGTAGGGCTTAAAAAAGAGCAAGTTAAAAGAAATGAAGGTTACTCAATCAATTTAATATGCCATAGGAAGGAGAAAAATCATTAAGACATCAAGATTGTGCAAACAAATTCAAATATCTTAAAAATCACAATAAATGAAAATAGATTGCACTTTCAGTTAAAAGTAAGAAATTTTCAGGCCAGGTTCAGTGTCTCATGCCTGTAATCCCAGCATTTTGATAGGCAGAGGCAGAGGCGGGGGATTGGCATGAGCCCAGGAGTTCGAGACTAACCTGGACAACATGGCAAGACCCTGTCTCTACAAAAAAACAAAAATAACTAGCCAGGTATAGTGCCACACACTTGTAGTCTCAGCTACTTGGGAGACTGACACAGGAGGATCAATTGAGCCCAGAAGTTGAAGGCTGCGGTGAGCCATGATTGCAAAAAGTAAGAAATTTTCAGTTTGGATTCCAACAATATGCTATTTATAAAAGATAAATATAACATCAAAAAAAAGAGTAAGAATGAAAGGATTTTAAAATATACACCTTGCAAACACTAACAGTAGAAAATTAAGGTAGCTATGTGAATCAGATCTAATGAGTTTTAGGGTAAAAAGGATTTTCTGGAATGAATAGGTTATTGCATCATGAGAAAAGAGATGATTCATCAGGAATACAAAAAATCCTGAACTTCATGCACCAAGTAACATAGCTTCATAAAAAATAGAATAAATATTGACAGAAAACAAAGAGAATGACAAATCTACAATAGTATTGAAAAAGTAAACCATATTTCAACAAATTATCACTAATACAATTAAAATATAGAGGAAGAATAGTGGAAATGTGTGAGTCACAATCTACTGGAAACTGTGACTTGCTGAAATTAACAAGAAGGAAATGTATACTTTTGTCAAGCACGTTGGAGATATGTATGAAAACTTGGTGCATTCTGAGTCGCCATGCAAGCTTTAACAAATACCAAAGAATCAATGATGTACTGATCTAGAGAGGTTAAATACATGTATAAGTTTACATGGTTAGCAAGAAGTAGAATTTAATTGAAAGAGATAAATGAAAGATTTAGTACAGTGTCTAGCATGTAGTTCAAATTAAAAGGCTATTGTTGTATTATAAAAGTTATTTGTAAATTATCCCATCTTACTGATCTTTCTTGTTTCTCTTATGTTTTCAGCTGACTCTCTTGGCTTTTCAGACAGGCAAATCAATCAACCAATCAATCAGTCATTGTGTGAATTTCCTTAACAGTGTCAAGGGAGCATTGTTGAGAGCTCTGACATGGGTCATTTTTAACATTTAGATATTACTAAGAGGTGTCCTCTTTCAATCTAGCTATATTCCCCAGACAGTGTTGATAAGTGAACATCTCCACATTTTTCTTTTTAAAAAATTATTACTATTTTAAAGATGTGGGGTATAATTCAGGGTTAGGCATATAAATGGTCATTATGCAGGTACCCTTGTTGATGAGATATGCCCTTCTTCCCTCCTCTGGCAGTTTCTCACTACCGCCAATCCCTTTCTTGTAGTATTTTGATAATCACTGAAGGTCTGCTTATGAGTGAGAACATGTGGTACTCAGTTCCTTGTTTCTGTGATAGATCACTGAGTATTAAAGACTTTAAGTTCATCCAAGTTGCTGTGAAATTCATAATTTTGTCCTTTTTATGGCTGCATAATATTCCATCATGTATATGTACTACATTTGTTTAGCCAGTCCTCTTTCAATGGGCAGCACAGTTGGTTCCATGTTTTTGCTTTCATGAATAATAAACATGTGTGTGCAGGTATCTTTTTTATAGAGTGATTTGAGTTCCTCCAGGTATATTCCCTGAAGGGGGATCATCCTGATCTCATGACTGAGTGTCCCAAAAGACTGAGAAGAAACTCAACAAGAAAATCTTCTGGGAGCAAACTGTTCACCTGTGCTTACTGAAGATGTTCCCTCAGGGACAGCGTGTCTTGTCCTGTTTTCTGATGGGAAAGTCTTCATTCCTGGTCCATAAGCAGGTATCTGGAGCTACAGCTCTTAGAGTCAGGAGACAATCTGTTCTTCCTCCTTCTTATCTTAGCTGGAATATCTGCAGCTACCACAGAACCTCCTGTCCAGAATGTTGATCTCACAGATTATGAGCTCCCCTTTCCTTCTCCTTGGCTTGTGCTGCCTTCACTAGTTACTTAACTGTCATCTGGCCCCATGATGTCTATCTCTAAGGTGTTCTCGTATTCAGCAGGAAGTCTTTGAGTTTATGCCATGAAGAAAAATTTTCTTTTCAAGGCTGTTGTAGTTTCTCCCTGTTTTTACACTTCTTTGCTCCTTTCTGCAAGAACTTGTTTAGTGAGACAAGATACTTATGATGAATTCTCCATTTGATCAAGATATCTTTTCTTTTATTTTATGATTATGTATGAAACTGGATTTTAAACCAGATGAGGAAGAAAATCCTAGGTGATCCACACACCCATCATTTTGGTATTTTTGGTTTGAATAATGTAAATATTATGTAGCTAAAAAGTAATCAACAAAGGTCTCTGAATACCATGGAGATTGTTTCTGGCAGCAGAAAATACATTAGTTCTCGATTTCTCTAAACTGAATGCTCATTTAGAAGAAAAATGAAGTGTTTACTCTGAAACTACATATCATTAGGCAGATATTTTTGAACATTTGAATCTGAAATATATTTGTAAAAATCCTGTACCCAGACATAAACCCATATGGCATAATGGTTATTTGCTTTTGGTTTGCCAGGTCTGCAAAAGTTTTGTGTTTTTTTAATCCTTGAAATTGGGATAAAGACTTAGATACTGCAAGGAAGTTCTCAATTTTTCACTAAACAATAAAACAAGTAATTAAACAGTAAAAATAATAATGTGGAATTATAAACTGTATTGTGCATAGGGATAAAGCAATGGTTGTCAGCTAGGACAGTTCTGGGGCATAGAGGGTGTGTGGCAATATCTGGAGACATTTTTGGTTGTCACAGTGTAGAGGGGGTGCTAATAGCATCTTGGAGTGGAAAACAGGGATGTTGTTAAACATCCCACAATGCACAGAATATTTCCCCACAGCAAAGACCCATCCAGTCCAATGTTAGCCAGTTACCAGTCACTGTCAGGCTGTGGAACCCTGGCATAAGAAAGAGCAGATTGGTGGAATATACCTCTTCTGTGTTCCTCTGAGACAGGGCCCCAGACATGTAGCACATCTCAAAATCTTGGGGAGTGAGAACAATCGTTCTGGCATTTGGAAAGCAGCTGTGCATCTTAATGAGGACACAGGACTGAGGTGAAAACCCCTCGGTTCCAGCCAGCACTGTTACCTGGCTATGGAGAATGCTGTCTTACCTCTGAGTGTCTAAGCTGTCATATATGAAAGAGTTAACGACACTGAACAGGCAGAATTATTTAGAAGAAAAATAAGACGGCATGTATGAAAACATTGGACACACTGGAAATGGCCTACACTGTCAAGGGGCTATTTCTGGTTTATAATATTTCACATAATTTCTACTTAGCTATAGGCATTCAAGCCTTCTAACCCATTTTTTTTAATGCAGCTTTTTTTTTCTTTTGGTGTATTGAGATAAAAAGAAACACTATAAATGACCTATATCCTTTCTTGAGCACTTACATTTACCTTTATTTACCCATATTTGTTTTTCTTATATGTTTCCCCCCAGTTCGCCTATTGCTACTTCAAAAACAATTGAAAGCAGAGCAAAGAAGAATTGCTCACCACCTTGCCAACTGCTGTAATCAAACTCTAGAATGGGTCCATCATTCATGAAATGAACAGGAAGGCAGACAGTGCAAAGAAGCAAAGTTAGAGGTAGTTGCTATTTAATCACTGAAACTACAGTCACATACTCTTTCCTTTTAGTGAGAAAGACTAGAATTAATATTTTAAATGGTAAACAGAAACAGAAAAAGAATCAAGTAACAGTGAGAAGGAATGTTTATCATCTTAAGGGGAAAATTATTTTTTAAAGTCTTATCCAGAAATAGAAATCTGAAAGCTAGGAGCACCAGCCAATGTGTTAAAATATGAGCATTTCTTAATGTGGTGCTTCTGCCTGGTTGCACTCTCCCTTAGACAGCAAATGGACATTTTTCCTGGTAGCACAGAGAGAATGAGACATTTGTTGAATAGGCAAATACAAGAGGCATTTTGAAGTCATCCATTCATAAATTGTCAATGGCGCTGAGGAATTGACTGCAGTATTCCTCTTTCATAGATGAGAAAACCAAGGCTTACGTGGGTGAAATGCTCTGCTCAAGTCACATGTGGCTGCTATGAGGTCAGAATCCATTCTTGTCTGACTCTTTGACACATGACACTTTAATTCCTACAGTGGCCTTTTCCCTGGGAACCAAAGAATTTATACACATAACACTTGTCATTATAGAAATAATGTGCCATGTTTCTTTTCAGACCAAAATGCCTTTTTATTTAATATCATGTTATTCCTCTAAGATGATCAGAAATGATAATCTAACAGACCCTGGCTTTATTATACTATGAATTTGTGAGGTCTGAACTTTTCCAAAACATCACATTTTGGACCACTACACTTTGGCCTCATTTTTATCAGTAGTTTTAGCATCTGATGAGTTTCTTAGAGAGCTCACAAAGAACTTCGTCAAGGCAGTTGTGATTATAATAATCCAAGCTCAAATTTACAGTTGCTCCCCACTCGCCAAGCACCCATAAACACCATCTCATTGGATACTCAGAGCAAACTCAGAGAGACATCCTCCTCCTCCTTCTATCCTCTTCATCCATGCAAGAGTTGAGACCAAGATTGGTGACATCAGTGCCTTTAAGCCAGGAGTCAAACATGGGAGCCCTGATCTCAGCTTTCTAACACTCTTATCAATGTAAGAGTCTTCTCCTATGTCTTCTGACTTGTAGAGACATACTCATTCAAGATGGCAAACAGAGAACCATCCAGCTTTGCAGGAGTACTGTCCAGTGCTGGACTAGAAAGGAACTCCTGCCTTGTCTCATGGTGTTTTTAATTCAAAGTCCTGCCTCAGGACGTTGAATTAAAAGATTCCAAACTCCAGTGTGCCATGGACCTCAGGAGACCCACCATTGTCAAGTGTTCCTGGTAGAGCAACTTCTATGTCCATTTGTTCTTGACCCTCAAAATAAGTTATATCAATCAGTACTTAGTTTCCTTTATTTTTATTTTTGTATTTGTTTAAAGAAAATCACTATATGCTTCTTAAAAGTAGATGGGAAAATTGAAACTCTGGAGACTTGGGATCAGAAAGCAGGTGTGATCTTCCAGTATTCTTTTAGGAAGAAGTGACAGCAGTGTATGTTAGTCCCCATGCTGACACCAAGCCTGGTGCATATGGAAAGTGGTGCTGAGGTCACAACTCACTGGCAGAGTCCATAGAAATATGGTGCTTCTTTCAACAGCCATCAAGACACAGATGCACGCTTGGCCTTTATGATGAGTGTGACCTTGGTGAATGCCCATTTTGGGGAAAAAGGTAGAATCATAGGCAATAACTTGGTACTGAATTGAACATCTTCATCTAATTTGTGGAGTGAAATGTCATAAATTACAGAATGAAAAATGGACAAGAGTCCTCAAAGAGTACAGACTGCACACGGTCACTCTGTTTGGCCTTTGCGCAAGTATTTTTCTTCTATTTGGTGACGTAGTGTGGCCAGAGTCTATTTTGAGAAAGGCGAAATAACAAAAGAGCTTGCAGCTTTGCAATCAGCTTTCTGAAACCTCAGCATTGCTAATTGCCTACTGTATCTGTCACGACTGCATTTTTTCTGGTGTACTTAGATAAAGTTCTATACACCAGCTAATTAGAGTGATTAAATAAATTAGGCTGCTTCAGGTCATCCTGCTTTTCCATTAGATAGGAATTCACCATGCGTGGAGAAGAAATGTTTTGGCTCTTTCTATGGGCTGCTGGATAACATGCCCCAATTTTCAGCACTGCGGTAGAGCTAAAAGGCTGAAGAATCGTACTTCAAGTGTGAAATAGAGGCTGTGTTGTTTAACACCATCCATGGGAAAACGACATAAATGCATTAGGGCAGGCAATTTGGGGCATGTTGGTATAATCTCATGGAAGTGGGGTAACATTTACGGAGTAGCCAGACTGAAGAGGTATCTTAGGTAGCTAGCTAACCTGGAGTTCCATGTGAAACACCTTGTACGATTACACCATGTTAAGTGTCCCGCATTTCAATGCACAGTTGGATTGACACTGGACTGGTGTTTCATCCTCTGCACAGGAAGCTTCCATATGACAAAAGTCATAAGGCACCTGGGCCAGTAATCGTGGGGATAGGTTAAGTCCTTTTCACCCTTCTTGTGGACTTACTGTGTGCTTGGCTCTGGCCAGAGAACCATACATTGAATGCCAGATTTAATCCTCACTTATTATTGATATCTTCGAATTATATTGAGAAAACTCAGGCTCAGAGACATACATGCCCTTCCAACACCACACAGCCTAGTAAGGGTTGAGGTGTTGGACTTTCAATACAGGGCATGTGTTCTCAAGCAGCACTGACCCACAGCTGAGGCTGTGGGCTCTGCTGGTTTCTTCACTAAAGATTTAGAAGACCTCGGCCAGTCACTGAACCCTTTTGTTCCGACCTTTCTTGTCGGTAAGGGGAACAACAGTCCTCATCTCATGGTGGGGGTGCTGTCAAAACTGCTAACTTAGAATTTCTCTTCTCTCCCCATCTTACTACATCTCTTGGGTTTTAACTTTCTGGACCCTGGAGGAGATCAGGAAGAAGCAAGAATCTCTTGCCATGAGATTTCAATGACTTAAAAGGGACAGGATTCAGGGGTTCAGAAAAGCTGACATAGCAACCTCACAGCTAGTTGGACGAGAACCTGAGGTCAGCCAAAATGTACTCCATGGCTGATTCTGCCTCTGCCTTTACTCTGGGTTCCTTGGGGGTTTGCTGAAGATGGGGCCCTGCTAATTTTGCTCATTTAATCGAGCATTTTCTCTGTGGAGCTGAGATAAGAGCCATGACTTCTAGCTTCAGCTTTTTTTTTCCCCAAGGTCTTTAAAAAAAAAAAATTAATCAATATTTTTTATTATGATACTGTGGGGTACAGTTAAGGGTTAGGTATACAAATATGCTTTGTTCAGTCACCCTTGTTGATGAGAGGTATCTCCCCATCTCCAGACAGATATTTACTACCGTTAATCCGAAACCCACAGGCCATAAGAAATAAGATAGACAAGTGGGACTTCATGAAACTGACAAGCTTCTGCAAAGCCAAAGAAACCATCAAGAGAGCAGGGAGACAGCCTACAGACTAGGAAAAAGTATTTGCCAACTCCAGGTCTGACAAAGGCTTAACATCTTGGATCTACTAGAAACTCAAAATGTGCTGATAAGTAAAAAGAAAAAAACAAACAACCCCATTATAAAATGAGCAAAAGATATGAACAGACACTTCTCAAAGGAAGACATCCGAGCAACCAACAGACACATGAAAAAATGTTCAACCTCACTAATCATCAGGGAGATGCAAATAGCTTCAGCTTTTTAGCTGACTAGCTAGGTGACTTCCATGAGTCACTCAACTTTCTGATATGCAGTTTTCTAACCTTAGAAACCATCAACTTTGTTTGCAGTAACAGTGTCTAATACCAACTGCCTGTCCTGACCACTTCCCATTTGCCTGCTTGTACGCTGGCTGGACATTCCCTATCTCAAATCCTTCCTGCATTTGATCCTCTGCTTGCATAGCTACTACAAGCCTTGTGTCCTCATTTTATAGAGAAAAAAATAAGTGCTCAATAAATATCCATTTAATATGTACAATAATATCAATTACATTAAGTACAAAAAATGAAGTTCCAGGGCAGGTTTATTACAAAAGGAAAAATTCTCAATAATTTCGTCAGATGGGTGATTATTCTAGAACTCACAGATTGCCACCATGTTAAGACATTCCTCTTTAAATTCCGTCTACATTACGAGTTAGACTAGCAAATTATTAGTTTCTAAATATTCTACAAAAGTAACTTACAGGATTCCACATCAACTCTCATAAAAGGGCTTCTCAACCTTGGCCTTATTGACATTTGGGGCAAAATAATTCCTTGCTAGGTGGGGGACTGTCTTGTGCCTAGTGGCATGTTTCCCAGCAATCCTGACCTCTACCCACTTGAAGCCAGCAGCACCCTTCCACGTTGTGCCAACCAAAAACATCCCTAAACATTATCAAATATTCCCAAGGGAATACATTTGCCCCCAGCAGAGAAGCACTACCCTGGATCAAGAATCACAGACCTAAGAATGAGTAAAATGTGAACACCATGATAAATGTTTGCTTTAGTTTTTAATTTTTTAAAATCTCAACAAAAAACTGTTGTCAACATGCCTAAAAATGATGTCTTAAAAAATGTTGCTGTCTTCTTATTCAGTTTGTTTGGACTGAATGCGATTTCTCTGACATTTATGGGCATTTTGCCTAGATGGATGGGAGTAATTAATTGAGGTTCTCAGATTTTTTATGAGACAGAGGACACCTTGGTTTAAAGGGTGATGCTGAGCAAGTTTGTCTAATCTTGGGTAGACAGATGTTGCCCCTGATTAAATTTGAAGAAGAAAGAAAACATGTCATTTGATTATCTGCACCAAGTGGGTGTAGGCTAGATAATCTTATTTTCTCAAATGGACAAATTTCTGCAATAAGTAAAAGGAAGAATAAATGTTTGGCTGAAGGCAGTGTAGTGTGATAGAAATTAATGATGCTGCCTGAAGAGATGACTGGTTACATCTTTTTCTCGCTTTAATGTTTTCTTAGGGATGCATTTGTGGTAACCTACATGACCACAGCAGTTGAGTCCTACATCTCTGCACCTCTAAAATAGGCTTCACGAAACCAGAGAAACAAAAATGTAGGCATTCCCTCGACAGGCTAGATATTGCTGAAAATGTACCTATGCTCAGAATGTGCTTAAATAAGGTTGCAGAAGGGAACAATAACATCCCACATCTGTTGTTCACATATTTCTATTGCACAAAACCAAGGAACTGTCAAGATACTGAAGTCCTGGGAAAGATAGTTGAGTGCAAACATGTCGTTGCTCCACAGAACGCCTACACAGTAGGTCTGGCTTACTTTCTCCCACTGACCTAATTTTTATGACATTTTCTCTGAGGATGCATCCAGAACCCATGAAAAACAATTATGGTCTCTTGTTCACTTATAGAAACACACCCGAAAAGGTTCAGTGTTGGCAGGAATAAGTCAGCTTGACCCGGGCAAGCAAACCTAAGCTTTTCTCACTTATGACAAAGATGCTGCCGAAAAGTTCCATCTTAACACAGCAGCATCTGGTACCATCCCAAGGACACAGAAGTAACACTTGTGGCATGAATGAACAAATGAGAAAATGAATAAATGAAATCAGTAAATCACTTGTGGTATTCACTTCAACAATGTCTATCTTATAAAAATAGACACAACAGCAATAATAATAATAACAAATGCATATAACATTTATCATTGGCTGAGCACCATTCTAAGTGCTTTAAATATATTAACTCACCGAATCCTCATGGTAACCATATGCACTAAGTACTGTTATTATCTCATTTTGAAGATGAGGAAACTGAGGCTTAGAGGTGTTAAGTCACTTACTGCGGGTCACAGAGCTAGTGAATGAAACTTCTAGTACTTGAACTCTGGACATTTGTTCCTGAGTTCATGCTTTTTTTTCAATACTGTACTGTATTTTCCCTATATTAACCATGATATGGTCTGATAATTTGCATTATTCAAATGAGTCTGGGTTTTATGTAAACATTGATTGATTAGCTTCTTTGAATAGTGAACTCTCCTCTTTGTCGGTTTATTACAATGAGCTGGAAAGTCTCTGAAGGACAGAAAAAGCCAAATATTCATTCAATGCCTACTGAAAACCGATTTGGGAAAACAAAATGTGAATAAAATGGGGGGAATCAGAGCTCAATTTGCTGAAATTCAGTTTGTGAACATTTGCAAATCCCTGCATAAAACAATGAATGTTTTTTCCACAAAGGGCACCGCCTGGATTCAGAAACATTGCTTGGATCGCATAAAATGGCTGGGTTCAAGAATAACGCGTGTCTTCAGCGCATTCTACCTTGGCCTGTTGCTCTGCAATGATAGTTGCTATAGAAATGCCCAGGTGAGATATTCTTGCGAATACAATGGGTGATATATTAGGCATAATCTTTATTACAAGTTTAGGGCTTCAGTCAAAATCAAGCCTCCATAAAAAAGGAAATCAACTCTCTCTGTAAAAGTTAATCCATGATTAAGGGGGAAAAAGCCAGTATATTTATAATTATCTGAGAATTGGGAATGAAAAATAGAGGTCTTCTTTATTTAGCTCTTTCTACTTAAATAATGCAGCGATGGGAGAGATTTTTGGGGGAATGTATAATTTAATATAATTGAGTAAGGGAATTAGAACGCTTCATCCACGCTGCGGTTTAATGGCACAGTTCTTAAGATAGCCAGGGATGCTGTACCAGAGCAGGGCTGAGGTTTCACAGAAAGCTAAGTGGGAAAACAGAGGCATGAAAACATCTCGAGGACAAAGGGCACCAATGGCAAATGGTGAATAAATTGGAGTCCAAGAAAAGTGGCTGCATAGCACATGTAGATATGAGCTCATGGCTATTCAGGGGAGAAATTAAATCAACTCATACAGAAAGTGTCCAAGACCTTCCTGTTTTCCAGTCTGCTTTCCTCAGAAAGGCCAAAATGGGACCAGCTTGTCCTCCAATGTTCTCCCAGCCCTGCCTTCTGCAAAAGTTAGAGAACTACATGTGATTATGCCATATTTAAATTAAGGAAAGACAAAGAACAAAGCCCAGTTGTAAAATTTTTTTTTTGAGTTAGAGTCTCACTCTGTCGCCAAGGCTGGAGTGCAGTGGTACACCCCAGCGTCAACCTGTTGGGTTCTGGCGATCCTTCCACCTCAACCTTCCAAGTAGCCGGAAATATAGGCATGTGCTACCATGCCCAGCTCATTTTTATTTACTATAGAGACAAGGTCTCACAAAGTTGCTTGGGCTGGTCTTGAACCCTCAGGTTCAGGCAATCCACTAGCCTTGGCCTCCCAAAGTGCTGGGATTACAGGCTGAGCCACTGAGCCCGGCCTGTAAATGTTTTAATCACATGGTGAGACTCTCCATAGTAGATCACACAGGATCAACATCTTCTACCAATCCTCCCCTGTTCTACCATATTAATTTCCTAATTTTGTCTAACAAATACCTATAAGCACAGCAGTTTGGGACATTATTACCTATGGTTGCTGACAGCCCCAGAGGTTCAGGCAGGGCCTTGTTGGTTCCTTGGGTTAGGGCCTTCCAAGGCTACAGTCAAAGTGCCACCAGAGCTGTTGATCTCAAGGGCAACTTGGAGGTCTCGTCCAAGCTTATCCAGGTCATTGACAAGTCTCAGTTTCTTGTGGGTGCAGACCTGGATTCTGTAGCTCCTAGGAGTCAGCCTCTCCACCGACAGTCCACAGCACGCCTCTCGGCTTTTCCAGGGCTAACCAGCAGAAGAGCATGTCTCTGCTTGGCGTCTCTGACATCAGAGAAGGATAAGGGCCCCTTTTATTTATTTATTTATTTATTTATTTATTTATTTATTTATTTATTTTTTATTTATGAAGTTGGAGTCTCACTCTGTCACCCAGACTGGAGTGCAGTGGCCGCTCCCTGCCACTGCAGTCTCAAACTGCTGGGCTCCGGCAATCATTCCCCCTCAGCCTTCCAAGTAGCTGGAACTACAGGCGCTTGCTACCACGCCCACCTAATTTTTTGGTTTATTGTAGAGATGAGGTCTCGCCAAGTTGCCCAGGCGGATCTCTAACCCACGAACTCAGGCAATCCACTCACCTCAGTCTCCCAAAGTGCTGGGATTACAGGCTGATTCACCGAGCCCGGCATAAGGGACCCTTTTAAAGGGTTTTCCCCCTATCACCTCATTGTCCCAGGGCCACCTGAGATCACTTCTTTTTTATTAATTCGTAGTCAGCTAAATAAGGACCTCATTCCATCCCCCAAACTCCTTTGCTCTTGGTTAGAGGCCAATCACAGGTTCTGGGGGAAGGGGATTCCACAGGGTGTGACTCACTGAGAGCCACCTTAGGGCTTGTCCTCCATACACTCCCTGCCCTGTCCCCAGATTCTTTTATGGAAAAGATAGGGAGGATAAAAGAGGCCAAGAGAGGTGGGTGCTTGCCTTTCACTGAGAGTGGCAACTGTCAGACCCCAGAGCCCTGGGTCCTAGACAGTCCTTCTAAGATTCCTGCTACTCTGTCTCACTGACTAGCTCTTCCAAGGGAACCAGGACTGAACACCAAACAAGGAGTCCCTGGCCAGGTGAGTCCTCCTTCTCTAAAGGGATACCAGTCCATAACACACCCATTCACTAGTACATTTTCCATGGACTCAGTGGACACTTAAGTCACTTGTTCCCAGGGAGTTTGTTCTTTAGAGCAGTGGTCCCCAACCTTTTTGGCATCAGGGACCAGTTTCATGGAAGACATTTTTTCCATGGATGCTGGGGTGGGAGGGATCATCAGACATTAAATTCTCAAAAGGAGCATATAGCCTGGATCCCTCATGTGTGCAGTTCACATTAGGGGTCACTCTCCTATGGGAAGTTAATGCTGTACACCGATCTGACCGAAGATGGAGCTCCACTCACCCACCGCTCACCTTCTGCTGTGCAGCCCTGTTCCTAACAGACCACAGACCAATACCTGTCCAGGCCTGGGGATTAGGGACCCCTGGTTTAGAGATTTATAGTGTGGTGGGGGTGTATCCCAAGCCTATCTTCATCAGAACTCCTCTATCTTCTCCTATCTTGAACTGGCTCAAGAAAAAGGATAATTTATTGGCAATTATTATTGGTTTTTATAACTTTGAAATTGAGGCATGAACTGTCTACAGACATAGCCGGACCCAGAGCTTTCTCTCTTGACAAATAATCAATAAAGCATTTTTCTGTTCCTGATCTGATTTCAGACGGGCAGAATAGGTCTCCTTTGTCCTAGGACTTTACTGAACACCCCCACAAGGTCAATACCAATTCTCTCTCCAAGCTCTCACATCTCATGTCTGAAGAGGCATGAAGTCTGACTCCCCAAAACAGAGCATGTGCCATCCTTGTGTGCTGCCCCATGACTGCATGGCACAGCCTGCCATGCCCTCATGTGGGGTGTTCAATTCTCACCAGCCCTCCTGCTACCTCACTACAGCTACATCTGCTTTTTATGCACTGTCACTCACAATGCCTCACATTAAGGTGCCACTTGATGGTGTGACCTGAACATGTTTAGTGATGGAAAGCTGACTCAATAGACTACATGACTAGAATACGTGCTACAGGCATGGCTGGATCGAGCAGCTCCCATGATGTCACTGGGGCTCTGCTTCTTTCTGTGTCTTTGGCCTGTTCCCCTCTGTGTGTTATCCTTCTGCTCTCCTTTCCCAGATAGGTTCCTCCACGTGGCAGGGAAACATGGCTGTAAGGCACAGGGTCAGGGTTAGATTAGGAGCAGGTGATCCAGTTGCCATGGCACAAATTCAGGGAGGCCATCACTTTCATGGTTGTGTGGGACCAAGCCCCTCCTGCGTATTGTGACCCTTTCCCAGTTTCCTTCACCCTAGTCTCAGCCCTACATGGGATTCATGTGTCCTCAGTTCAGCATCCCAGCAGAAGGTGCTGTTCATTTTCATAGTTTTCCTAGGTTGTAAATAGATTCCACTCACAATTGCTGATTGGCCCTGTTTGGACATGTTGTCTCATTTTGAGCCAATGCCCATTGCTGTGGGGATAGAGTGTCACAATCCCTCAAACCTGGATCCTGTCCCTCCCGATAATCCGGAGGAGTCAGGTGATTTGATTCACGGTTCTTGGAGCATGAGATGAATTGGGGAGGAATAGCACTCCATGACACAAAAGCAGCTCTGCTCAAATACAGGCACACCTAATGTGACACCATTCTTATTACCACTGTGTATTTGCTAGACTTGCCTCTTTAGTCATATTCAGACTCTGTGAGGCTAGGAACAATGCAGTATGTCCAATGCTTCTGTGACCACGGTGTCTTGCACATAATAGGTGCTCAAGAAGCCTCTGCAGGGTATTGCATCAACACTGGAGCTGCTCATGAAACGGACTCTTTCACTGTTGACAGGGAAGTCACTCTTGGGTTACATTCATCCGCATTAGAGATGGGGTTTCCAGGAAAGAGGACTTGAGTCGCAGGGGTTGACTCCCTATGGGTTCCAGGACCTCCTCAAGGAACCGGGGAAATCCAAATTACTTTCTGGAAAGCAAAGGCCTCTCAGGACAGTAACCCTGAGCAAAGAGCTGAGTGTCTGATGGGGAATATGTTGGATTCTGCTTTCCTACTGTGGAGACAACAAAGCCTCATAAACTCTGGAGACATCTGATATGTTCTTTATAGTCACTGGGAAAACTCAGGAAAGGCAGCCAGGGTTGGCAGTCAGGCATCAGGGTCACGTATCCAGAGCCTTTGGTTAATCAACAGAGACAACAGGGTGAGGGAATGTCACTGCTTGCCTTAACTTGGGCTGGGGCATTGCAAGGTGTCCTCTGTGCCCTGGGGAGGATTTTCTTCCTAATGACACAATGCTCAGAGCTTTAAAAAGAGCTGACCTTGTAGGTGGGAAGCAAAATCAGAAAGCACCATCTCTGGGCAGTTTTTCAGATGCATGGGGGCTCTGCCTTTTATCAATCAAATTGGGGAAGAATGTTCTCATGGGAAGGGATTTGAATCAGAAAGACTGGAGATCTCTTTCCCTGGCACCAAAGGGTGTGAGTTCCTGATGGGCAGAGACTCCCCGAAATATGCAAAAAGGCTCACAGAGGCTCTCCTATTAAAATGCCAAACAGCCGAGAAGCAACATCCTTCTGACAGCTCCTTGGAATAAACAGGATGATGGTTTGCATTTGAGATGCGCAGATTTGCTGGAGTTGGCTCTCAATTTGGCAGAAGCAGAGTTAAAGGGGCAGCATCTAACACTAAGGGACTTATTACGGGAAGCAACCAGCATTGCAAAACGAGAGAGGGTGTGAAGTTAATAGAGAGGACTTCAGGACTGATGGAATATTTCATGACCTGTGTTCCTGGGAGGAGGATGGGTCTGGCCGTCAATATCTTTGACTTTTGTTCATCTTAAAAATTCAGCTCAAATGGTTCTTCTTGCTTTTCAGTTGTTTTAAAGTTGGGCAAAATTTTCATTTGCTCTAACTTTCTCATTTACAGTTTCTGCACACAATGGAGTGTTTCTTTTCTGTAGATGAGAGTTCCTCAAACTGTGCTCACCCGTGTAATAGTTCCATGGGTGTTATACATGTTCTTTACCAAAGAAGTTCTTTGGTCTAAAACGTCCAAAAAAAGTGGGTTGAAAGAAACAAGGCAGGACTTTGTCACCACTCACTCTGAATCTCTGGGAAGGGACAATTTGAAATCCAGGCTTCCCATGAAAGTGTTCAACTATAGGACTCATTTTTTTTCCACAAAATATCTCAGGAGATTTGGTGGAATGTTGCTTCAGACATCTCTGAATGACTAAAATGACATGTCTGACATGCATTGAAGGGACCTCAAAGATAAGTGTTAAGTGAGGAATTAAGATGGATCTGGATGTTGGAATCCCATAAGGCAGATCAGGAGGTTGGAGCCAGGGAGGGGAAAAACAAGTGTTTGAGTCACCTGGAGAATGAGCCTGGAGGATGCAACCTGAGAGAGGTACTGTCCAGGTCAGATGTCCCCTCACACCACACCACGGGGACTTGCTGCCTTGTCCAACTGTTCAGCAGATCACCCCACTTCCTCCTATCATCCCCACTGCCTTCTCTCTCAGTCACTGCTGCAGGTTAAAGACAAAAGGGAACAGCTGGTAGATGCTAACATCCATACTTAAGTCATGTATTGTATTTCATGTTTATGATCATTTCTCCACTCACTCTCATTCAAAGGTTTGCTCTGTACAGAAGTCCATGGGCTGTAATCTCACAAATGGTAATAGGACTCTGCATAGGCATATCTGCCTGAGACGGTAATTTTCCCAGGATGGCCCCATGTCAATGTCCTGCACACTCCAACACAGACACTTATTAGATATTTTAAATAACCATTATGGTGATTATTTTCTAGCAGCATCTTAGATTCAGTCTACCTTTTACTGGCCTTAACATTTTCCTTTTATGAAACTTTCTCTTGTAGCAAAAAATGAAAGCTCTCTATATATGAGGGGGGATTTTAAAAAAACCCCATAATTATCTTTTGGAGGGCAGGCCTCTTGATGTCCAAGCTTCCCCTTCTGGGTTCTGGGTAAGTATTCTAAGAGCCCATCAGTATCAGTGTACCTGCCAGCGTTGTTGTGAGAGGCTGTGTTTGACTTCATTAAATTTTCTTGGGGGGGGGGAGATTTTTTCAGTGCTTTTGCCCATTTCATAATGGGTGATTTATAAGAACACCTGCCCACACAACACTGAGTGTTCAACAGTTTTTGACCAAAAATGGCATGACCCCTATACTTCATGCTCCTATTCATCTGATATTGTCCTGAGTGATTTTTTTTGATTTTCCTGGATTAAAAAACATCCTCAAAGAGAAACATTTTGGCCAGTGTGGAAGGGGTGAAACTAAAAACGACAGAAGCACTAAAAGTCATCAAGTTTGACAAGCTCAAAAATTGTGTTGAGCCATGGAAAAAGCATCTTGATAGGTGTATTGCATCAAACGAAGAGTACTTTGAATGTGACTAAAGTTTAAATATGTAAGAATGAATACATAGTTTTTTATAAATAAATCCCAGTTTTTTGGGTCTCCATATATATATATACATACACACACATATACACACACATATACATATATATGTATATGTATATATGTATATACAAATACATATATAATGTATGAAGGTATATATAATCTTGTTTTTGGGAGGAAGAGGCAGAACTAGAATAGGGCCTGGTTTCTGTTTTGTGATAATAAAGTATCCCTTGGTTGGGATATAATGAACACAAACAAGTTAAAATATCATTCAAAGGACGAGCAAATAATCCAAACACTTTGTGAATTAGCCCATTTAGTCTCGGTATCAGTCAGAATTAAACAGGAGACGGAGAAACAGAAGGTAATATCCCTGTCTACAACTATATCTGCCTAGCTCATCTATTTATATATCTATCATCTATCTATCATCCATCTACCATCTATCTACTATCTATCTATCTATCTATCTATCTATCTATCTATCTATCTATCTATCTATCTATCTGAAACTGATGACAAGAAACAGGCTTACTCCGTGGCAGGGGCTGGCTCCCAAGTCCCATGCCCACAGAACAAGTGGTCAGGAAGGGAAGACCATGTAGGGTGACAACCAGGGCACAGGTCATGCTCTAAGCCTCTTCTTGGGTTTTAACGTATTAAACCTGGCTCACCCCAACTGTGCAGGATAATCTCTCATTCTTAAAATAAACAGGTTAAGATTTAATTAGATCTGCAAATGCCTTCAAAGCAACTCTGAATCAGTGTTTGGTTGCATAAGTAGAGCCTCTGCCCAGCCAAGTTGACAGTCTGAGAATCCTCCCAGAGAGTCCTCTCAGAAATCTTCGTGAACACAACGTGCAGGATTAGGCCAGGAGTCAAGGGTGGGAATCTGGGCCCTGGGTTGGTTCAATCCAAACTCAGAGTTGAAAGCCCAGTCATCACCTTCTTTGCTAAAAGACGCAGCATCACTGTGGGTAAGCGTCCACCCTTCTATATTATTTTAAATGTATAGGGTTTTTTTTCTGCAGTCTAAGCATCATCCAACTTCTGACATTCTCTCCGTCAGTACATTCATCACCATTTTGTCAATTACAAAATACTGAACTTTCTTCCAACTCTTATTGGCTCACTATAAATTCCATGACTCTGAGTTTACATCATTTCCTGCTTCTAAGTAAAAATAAGCAGATTCCCTCTCAAATGATTATCCAGAAAAGATGTTTCCCTGTTACTCTTTAGGTGGGCTGGGGTAGGCTGCAAACATTTTTCTAACAATTGCTTCGTGTGTGTGTGTTTGTGTGTGTGTGTGTGTGTGTGTGTGTGTGTGTGTGTGTGTGTGTGTATGTGTGTGAACTGTGAATTTTCATTATCAGAGTTTACTTCTTGAATTAGACCTAGTCTTAACTTGGAAAAAAAGGAAACTTCGTTGGTTCTTCCCTTACTTTTTGAGACTGAAATACTAACAGGTTGTCCTGACTCTGATTTTTTTGCAGTAAGAGTGAAAAGAAATTTGATTCAACATCTGCAAGACCACAAATGTAATTAAATGCATCAACAGATGTAAAATCAGGAATCACATGATAATATCATTAGATGCAGAAAAAGCTTTCAATAAAATCCAGCATCCCTTCTTGAAACACCTATGCATAGAGGGAACATATCTCCAAATAGTAAGAGTCATCTACGATAAACCCACAGCCAACATATTAATAATGGACACAAATTGGAAGTATTTCCCATGGAAACCAGAGTAAGACAAGGCTGCCCACTCTCACCAATCCTGCTCAACATAGTGTTGGAAGTCCTAGTTAGAGCCATCAGACAATAGAAAGAAATCAGGGGTGTCTAAATAGGAAAAAAGGAAGTCAAGTTATCCCTCTTTGCTGATGACATGATTATATACCTCAAAACCCCAAGAAAATCTGTTAAAAACCTTTTTATACTGATAAAGGACTTTGACAAAGTTTCAGGGTACAAAATCAACATGCAAAAGACAGTTGCATTCTTTTTTGTGTGTGTGTGATTTGGAGTCTCACTCTGTCGCCCAGACTGGAGTGCAGTGGCCGCTCCCGGCCACCGCAGCCTTGACCTGCTGGGCTCCGGCAATCCTTCCGCCTCAGCCTTCCAAGTAGCTGGAACTACAGGCATGCGCTACCACACCCAGCTAATTTTTTGATTTTATTGTAGAAATGAGGTCTCACCAAGTTTCCCAGGTGGGTCTCGAACTCATGGGCTCAGGCAATCCACTCACCTCAGCCTCCCAAGGCACGGGAATACAGGCGACAGTCGCATTCTTATATACCAACATCAAATGGGTAGAGAACCAAATAAAAAGCACAATCTCATTCATAGTAACAACAACAACAAAAATGAAATACCTTGGCATCTTCCAAACCAGAGAAGTGAAAAATATTTACACTGAAAACTACAAAATGCTACTCAAAGAAATCAAAGATGATGCAAACAAATGGAAAAATACTCCATGCTCATGGATTGGAAGAATCAAAATTGCTAAGATGTCCATCCTACCCAAGGCAATCTACAGATTTAATGCAATACCTAGTAAATTACCAGCATTATTCTCTGTCCTGGAAATGAGGATATAGGAATTCATATGGAAACATAAATGACCATGAATAGTTAAAACAATCCTCAGTAAAAGAAACAAAGCAGTTAGTATTACACTTCCAGACTTCAAACTTTATTATAAGACTACAATAATCAAAGATAGACAATAATCAAAGATAAGCAAGATAGTTAAGATAGATAAGTGAGACCTCATCAAACTGAAAAGCTTCTACAAAAAAAATAAACCATCAAGAGAGTGGGAAGACAGTCCACAGACTGAGAAAAAATATTTGCCACCTGTGTATCTGACAAAGGCCTAACATCTAGAATTTACAAGGAATTCAAACATGCAGAAAAGAAAAAAACAAACAGCCCTATTAAAAAGTGGGCAGAAGACATGAGTAGACACTTCTCAAAAGAAGACATATGAGCAGCCAACAGACACATGAAAAAATGTTCAGCCTCACTGATCATCAAAGAAATGCAAATTAAAACCACACTGAGATACCACTTAACTCCAGTTAGAATGGACATCATCAATAACTCAAAAAGCAACAGATGCTGGGGAGGATTCAGGGGAAAGGGAACATTTCTACACTACAAACCACCAAAATGAGGCCCAAACTTCACCTGAAAAATGACCATTTGTATACCTATCCCTGAATTAAATGTGCCCTACATCTTTAAAATAAAAATAAAAAAAGAAATTTGAGAAAATAGGAGCAGCTTGCCTGCACCATGTCCACAATGATTCATAGCTGAGACTCAGCACACCCTGTGCTCACAAAGAGACCTTGTTGGGGCTGAGGTAAATTTGTGATCTTCCATGGAACACTACGTTGCCATGCCTGGCTATGACTTGTTACAAATAAAGTCTGCCCAGGAGAGTGAGGTCCCCATGGAGATGATGTTTGTGCAGGGACTTTGCTTTTATAAAGGTCTCCCTTCGAATGCCCTGGGTGGGGACATGAGCAGAAGGGGCCCTGCTTGTGTCTAGCAGAGTCTCCAGTCTGTTCATTCAAGGGACAGTCATTGAGTATCTGTTATGTGTTGAGCACTGAACTCAAATTGAGGGGTGAAGTGTAGACAGAGAGAAGTTGTTTGGCCTTGTGGGACTCACAGACCAGAGGGAAGATGGGTTTTCCAGCAGATTACAGCCACATGCACCACTGGCTCTCTGGGGAATCTAGGAAGAACTACTGAGACCCAGAGCAGGCCCAGCGGCAGTGTCTCAGCATGTCTGGAGGGATGTCCAGCCTGGTCTACATTTTGAGCAGGAATAGGATGGCAGGCCTGTGGCAGGCCAGAAGAAAGGCACTGCCCTCAGATCTGGACAAATGACCCTGCCCTGGGTCCCTGACGTTCCCCCAACCATTGCCACCCCCACTGGCAGCTGCAGGGGTAGGGGTGTGGGAATGGGCTTGGCTGACTGTCCTGTCTCCTGTTCCATGTCATCTGACACATTTAGGAAGGAAAGATGGCTGTCTTGCCTGTCTGTGAGCTCAGATGAGGAGCAACGTCCCAGGAGCTCACTGCCAATCGGTCCCTTTTATTCCTGTTCGGAAAAGCACCTCAGAAACACAAGCCAGAAAATAACAATAGCTTGTGCCTACTGACTGCATCCTCCACTTTAGAGGCAGCTTGGCTACAGCATCTCACTCCGTCCTGTTGAGAAATTTGGGACAGGTTTCATCACTATCCTCATTTTACAGATAGGGAAACTGAGGTGCCCAAAGCATGACTTGTCCAATCTCACTGAGTAGTGGCTGTCTAGCTCTGAGTCCGTGTACCACTGCCTTCCACTTGGAGTGATGCTTTTGCAGATAGAATCTTGAATCTGCTCTTATTACTCTTTTTTTTAAAAAGGTAAATTCTTCCAAATCATAATGATCAATAGCAAAGCACGTGTGACCAGCTAACAGTAGACCCCACCTGGGCAGCCTCGGGTCTCCACGATGGAAAATTCTTTCCATGAATTGTGTTCTGCCTCTGCCTCCATCTCAAGCCCATCACTCTCCAGTGTAGACATGTGCCTACAGGGCCCTGACTGTGAAGTACAGGGAGGAAGCAGATGACTGTAAGAGGACAGCCTGTGAGACTCCCTTGTAAGAGGATGCACTTGTGAGACTCAAGAGTCTGAGGAGGGTAGCCGGCTGGACAGAGTGACTTGGGATGAAGGGGCTGCCCTGCCAGTGTGCTTCCATGTGGGAAAGGAGCCTCATAGTGATGCCTGCTGCATCTTGAGGTTGTCCCAGAAAAACTAGAAATGCCCATTTTTATGTGAAATACCTTATTTAAAAAACTGTTTCCAGTCAATTAATACAAAACAAGTACTTATCTGGCATAATGTATTCCAGAAAACCCAGACCCATGGGCTTCATTTGGCCTAGCCTGCTTGACAGCAACCTTTGCCTGTACCAACTTGCCTATACCAACCCCGCAAGAGACTTGGGTCTCCCCTGACTCAGGACCAGAGGTGCCTGAGCTGTGCTGCAGAAAAGAAGGGCTCTGACTGTGACTTCCACTGGAAGGCCAGTCAAGCTGTGCCTCTGTGGGTCATTGTCTGTCCCCATCTCTGCTGAGAATGAGGGGAGCCCATGTAAATGGAGAGGGTATGGGCTCGGCAAGCAGGAGGGAAATCAGCTCAGCTAACTGGATGGCCCTGGGTAGTTCCGAGTCCAGGGCAAACTCATATTTTATCAAGGCTAGCTCTCCCATTCATAATGTAACATTTACAGTTATTTTTTTCTGCCCCAGTGGAACTGAAAAGAATCTACTGCAAGTTCTTCCCAGGCAGAGCCAGGCTGGGAGCTATCTACCCAGCCTCCTGGACACTTCCATTTCACTCTCCACCTTTTTTCCCCCTTTCTCCATAATACCTTTTCTTCTTAGCAGTCCCACTTTTCTCTACCTTAATGAAAAAGCAATAGTAGCAGCAGGTTGCCTGTAAGATATGCTTGTTTTGTTTTCAGCCTTTTAATTATTTAACCTGAGCCCACAGGGAGGTAAACTGATACACTATCAAGGAAGAGACAGACAAACCCTCCAAATAGGCTGGGGGATTGTGGGGAAATTCCAGGTCAGGATTTGCTTTGGCCAGAAGATTTAATTTGCCAGATTGCTGGGCCTGTCAAAAGTTTCTGCAGTGACCACTTGGGTCTTTATAAAACCGAAACAGCTGAGGAGGAAAATGAAATCCTGGATCAATTTCTCTGTTTGGAGATCTTAACTTCTATTCAGTTGAGGGAAAAAAAAGAAGAAGAAAGAAAGGAAGAAAGAATTCAACCAGCCAACCAACTGTGATTGTCATGGAAGATTAGCCGAAAAAACTGATGCTTTGGTTTGTGATGTTCATGAAATGGAAGGGGGGGTGCAACTCTTTTCTAGATCTTTTGAAATAACCCAGAATTGTGCTTTTTTGACTATCAACCCTACCTGAAACACACACTCCATCCCACAGGGACAAGAGGAAGGGAAGGAGGTCTTGGACAGGAGGGCTGCAAGTTTGATGACCTGGGGCCCAGGGACATCATGCCTTGTTGGTGCAAATGACTGTGTGTTCCTCAGGGGGCCTAAGAGATGGCTCAGGGAAGAGCCTGGGCCACCATCATGTGTCTACCGTGACTGTTTCCCTTAAACTGAAAAACCTACAGAATTTTAAACCTACAGAAAAGTTGCAAAAATAATGCAGAATGTTCACATACCCTTCTCCTCATGTTGACATCTTAAGTAGAACTCACACATTTGTCAAAACTAAGAAATCATTTTTGCTACAATATGATTAACTGGGAATACAGAACATATAAATTTCCCCAGTTTTCGTACTAATATCCTCTTTATCACACAGGATCCATTTCAGGATCCCACATTATACTTTTTCATCCTGTCGCCTTGGTCTTCCAATCTCGGACTGAGGGCAGTCCCTCAGTCTTTCTTTGTCTCTTATGACCTTGACACTTTGTGTCAAGGAGTGCCAAAGGCGTCCTAGCATATGCCTGTCCACAGCACAGTCCCGGCCATGGTCTAGGGCCTTAACGATACTTTCAGAAATCCAAAAGAAAGGGCCGGCAGGAGTAGGGTCAAGTGAGGGGTGGAAGTGTATAATCGAAGGAAAAGTTGGGGGAAAAAGGAGGGGGAAAGATGGTATTGAAAGAGAATGAAATGGAACAGATTTTCAGTTCCTTTTGCTCTAAAGGGAATGGCTTCAGTTTGCGAATTAGAACAGCATGGTTACTAATTTATTTCACTTATTGTGCTTTATCCAAAGTTTTGAGCAGAAACAGGATATTTGCATAGTCTTAAGTACTGTCCTCCAAATATTTGATCATTACAAAGGGAAAAATGGTGGAGAATCCTGGCACACACTACATTAGCTTTGAATCAAAGTTAACACCACAAAGATACATTTCTACTTCATGAGACCCTGCTGGAATGCCCTGGAAAGGCATGTGACTTCTGGGTTATCCCTCCCAGTGATATGCAACTTTAATCTATTAATAAGCATGAGCAAACATCGGACAAACTCAGACTGAAGTATTCTCTACAAAATAACTGACCAATATTCTTCCAAAGTGCCAAGGTCATGAAAGACAGGGAAAGATGGAAGGACTACTCTGGATTGAGGAGGACAAGGAGACAGGGTGACCAAGTACAATGTGGGATCTTGGAATAGAAAAAGGACATCATCTGGAAAACTGGGAAGATTCAAATAAGTTTCATATTTCTGTTCATAGTATTGTGGCAAGAAAAGTTTCTTAGTTTTGATAAATGTGTGATGGTTATTTAGGATGCTTAAATGAGAAGCTAAGTGAAGGGTATTTGGGCACTCTTATTATTGTAACTTTTCTGCAGATTTAAAATTCTCTCTCTCTAAAAAAAATGACTGTTACAAAAAAAGTAGCACTGCTCAGAGGTGTCCCCTACATGATATCCAAGAATGTATAATAACTTACACCCACAAAGATGCCTGACCTTTCCCTTTGATTCCTTATTCACATTTTAATCATGTGCATTGGAGTCATCAGTGTGCCCCAAGGACACAGGACACCAGGAACAGTTGAAATCTCATAAATAAATTAATAAATAATATACTATGGGAGGATCATTTCATTTTCCCGTGGTTCAAGGGATCTCTGCTTCTCATTCACTTTAAATGCTATACAGTGTCCTTGGTAAATGAAGGTGGTGAGTCCTTGAGATAGATGTAGGGGTGGACACTCACTATTCTGTGGATGACAGTTTCACAGTTCTGGTCTGGTTGCAAAAAAAAAAAGAAGTCTGTGTAAGTAAGCGCATCAGTCTCCTGTACAGATACAAAAGTCAATCTTAAAGACAAAGGCAGTGATCTGGCCACGTCCTGTGTGAGGCTGGGTCTTAAACATTGAAACATAATTCCATGAATGAGCTAGGAGTTTATGGTTATGTTAGGCATTTTACTGTGTAAAAGGTTTCATGCTAATTTTTATTTGATTGGGTATTTTTGTGAGGAAGTACCCAATTGGGAGGAAATAGAGACTCCATGCTCTGCCATAAAAGGGAACATATAAGTCAGCTATTGCCACACTGATGCTGTATAACAAATAACCCCATAACTAGAGGGCTTACAAGCAACTTTGATTTCCCACTCTACTGTCTGCAGGTCAGTTGTAATTCATTTGATCTAGACTGGGTTCAGCTCCAGGCTGTGAGGTCAGTCCATGTCTGATGCATATGTAGGTCATTTGTTTGGGACCACCAGCTAATATGGACAAGGCATGAAAGTTCAGATGACACATGATAGCTCTGCCTATTAGCTACGCAGTTTGTTTTGCTGTCATTTTTATGTAACTGCTCCTTAATTGTCATTTGAGGAAATGCCCTCTGCCCAATCCACATAGTCCTGAGGGGCTTTGTCTACCATGATACTCCATCTTGCCTGGTCATGGAGGTGAGTCTTCTAACCAGACTAAAGCAAGTAGAGGACCCTTTTTCCCTGGCCACAGTCACTGTTTCAGAGAAGGGCACATCAATTAGATTGGGCAAACTGACTTCCTCTGTGGAGGGTGAATGAAACTATTGGTTCTCTTGGTGGTGACTGCTAAGCTGGAAAGTCACACATTTGTTATAGGAAAGGAAGAGATAAACAGTGTGGGGTAGAGCTAACCCTGAGAACATCACTGAGCTACTGAACCAACCTGAGACTGCAAGGTCCAGGGCCTGATGTCCCAAGTTCTAAGCCAATAAAATCACTTCTTGTAGGAACAAGCTTTACCTTATCAGAATTAATGCACACACAGCCATTAGAGAAGGAGAAGAAGGAAGAGGCCTCCTCAGTTATGCATCTTTTAAAAATGTATTTATTGAGACAAGATTTATATACGAAGGAATTCACCCAGTTAAAGTGGACATAAGTGGTATCGAAGGAATTCAGAGTTGAGCAACCATCACCATGGTCTTAGCTGAGACCGTTTTTGCACTGTACCACATGACTGTCCATCGCACCACAGAAGATCACCTGCCTCCACGTGGTGCTGTTCACACTTCCAAAGCTGCTTCTCTCCTTGAAAGTCTTCTTTTAGCTTGTACCAATGACTGTGAACAAGGGCTTAACCTGCTGGGTCTCAAATTGGTTGTGCCAATGAGATCCCGCCTCTAGGTAGGTTATGTTATCTGGAAGATTTCTATTACATACCCATCTAAAAAAGAAAAAAGTATCTAAACTTGGAAATCTTTATTAGATAGGGGAAAGGCATTCTACTTTGGGGTTATAATTTCTCTATGGGAATCTGATCATGGGAGATGCAACATTGTTTGGGTCTAAGGGCTTTCTTCATTGCATTGTTTCGACTTATTACATAACCTCTAGCAAGCTATGTTAGAGAACTCGAAACACAAATTGAAATAAATTTAAAACTGTTGGTAGATTTTTGACTAGGACACAATATGGTATTAGAGTCTACTTGATTGATTAGAAATATATAGAGACGTTATGGTTCATTTTAAATGCCCTTATGTGTGGGATCTTTTGACAGAGGACTCTGAACACGGGATGAATGGGAAGAGGGGCATGATGAAACTCCTACCAGGGAGCAGTAATTCTCTTTCATCTTGCAGGACCTGTGGCATCTGTGTCTTTGGGGTTTACTCCAACTCTTTTATCTTGACTAGTTTTCTCTGCTCACACATAAGCACTCGTGGCTAGGGCACCGCAAGTCACATGAATGAAAGCCCAATGTCCACCCCCAAGTAGTGCTGTCTGCCTGTCTTGGGGTGTCAGTTCTTGAATTGAGTGGTTAGTGGTTGTTAGCACTCCACCAGTCCAGGGCCGAGTGTGGTGGGTATGGCTAGTGCATTAGCAATACCATGCTGGCCTTTGCTCCTTGGGGGAAAATTTATCCAGACATAGGAGGCTGGTGCGACCCACTCCTTCAGCAAAGCCATGCCTGGGCTGCTTCTCAGAGAAGGGACCTGTGGTTCAGTCGGCTACTCCAGAAATGGGTACTCCTCTGACCTCACAGAGCCAAAGAAGAAAGACCACCAGAATGTTACTACAGTCCAAACCAAAGATGATATAAAGAGAAGAAAAATAGAAGAACATCTGCTAAACTGGAAAAAATGTAAGTCAGAGATCTCCTAACTTTGCAAAGTCTCAGAACTCTTTTGTGATAGACTAATTCTAGAAATTTCTTCCCATTCAATCTCCAAAGATTTAAAATTAGGGTTAGCGTCTTTTCATGAGTTTCAGAAGATTTCCCAAAGTGTGTAGTATTTCCAGTAATAGCCAAAGGTGTATCTTCCCATCCAAACCCTGAGTGTGGGAATATTAAAATATGTGTTGTTTTTTACTCTCTTAAAGTCCTTCTTCAAGTATGTTTTGAAACCCAGTGAACAAGTGTCTGAGATCCAGCAAAGGTGAGCTGAGTCAGCCTCCTCTGACTGTATGGGTATACTGTCAGGAATTCAGCGAGTCAGCTGTTAAACTACTGGGAGCTTTAAGTGGGCCATGGAAGGATTATTTACACCATGGAAATTGTCAAGTGTTAACAATTCCACTCACTTCTACTTTTTATTGTCCCTTGGAGCTGGCTTACCAGCATACCTCTGGTTCAAGTCTGGTTTCAGCCTTACTAGGTGTCTGCCTGTAGGCTAGTTATGGGATAATAATAGTATCTATCTCATTGAGGGTTTCTATGAGATCTGCATGAGGTAAAGTATACATAAAGTTCTTTGAACATGCTCAGTGGCCACTGGTTAATGTACAACTGAAAGAATTAAATAGTA
The DNA here is from genome assembly GCA_027257055.1 of Cephalopachus bancanus. NCBI lineage: Eukaryota > Metazoa > Chordata > Mammalia > Primates > Tarsiidae > Cephalopachus > Cephalopachus bancanus. Next base: position 6,012,213 of record JAPVLO010000007.1, read on the forward strand.
TCTATCTCACAGGAAATTATTGTGAGGTCTGCATGAGGTGAGTTTCTAGAACATGTTCAGTCTTGACTGGTTACTTTATAACTGAGAAGTGTCTAAGAAAAAATGACCCCTGTACTTCCCACTCAGAAGTACAGCCCAAGAAAGAAGGACAGCCCAAGAAAATCCTTCTGCAGGGAAGCAATTACAATAGTTCAAACATAGCCATTTCATCAGAAAAGGTCATTAGGTTGGCATTAGGTCCACAAGAAATAGCAGCCTAATTTAAAAGAAAAAACTTTCAGGAAAATAGATTTTCTGCCTCTTTGCTTCCAGAAAACTCTCCCCAAAGCCATGGAGACATTTATAATTGTAGTTATAAGAAATGAACAGGGGCAGAGACTGCAGTCATTTTCATTAAGGAATCACAAGGCAGGAATGCTGCCTCCAAGGATGGGAAAGTCCTTCTTTAAAAAAAACTCACAATGGTCTTAAGAAATAACTTTTCACACTTGTGGTCAGCAAGGACAAAAGGGCAGATTTCAAGCATGGAGTCCCTTAAATCATCCTGAGAAGACAATCTGGGACTTGGTTTGAAGGAAGGTCAAAGAATCCTAGCATGGTCCAGTCCTCATTCTCTACAGTCTTTGAGGGACATGGCATGTAGGCGTCTAGTCTCCAGTGATACTCCTAGCAATAGGGAGATGATGAGGAAGGTGAAGCCAGAGGTTTCCAAGAGGAAGCCCATGAGCTTGTGCCAGGTTTACACCAATGGCCCTCCTCCTACTTGAGGGTACAAGGCCCACTCTAATGGTCAGCTTGGACAATGCACTGTGCTTGAATCCCAACTTGACTTCTTAGAACTGCTGAATACCTTTGAGCTTGAGATCTCCCCTCCCTGAATTGCAGGTAACGATGCTTGCCTTTCGGACCACAGTATTATTAAAGGAAGTGTGCTATGGTACCTCTTTGATGCTAACAAAATTTAATTGATTTCCCCTCTGTCATGTTTCTATCCTTTCTGACTTTCCTGGCTCCCAGCCTCTGCTACTCAGTCGCCAGTTTGCTGAGAAACATGCAACTGTTAGTAGTGTCAAGTGGATGCTCGTTTTGGGGAAATCTGATGATGATTCCTCTGATGCTTTCATTTGATGAGAAGTATTTCTTTGGAGGAGTCAGAGAAGAGTCTAATAAAGAAATTACAAATTGTGATAAGAGCTATGAAGAAAGTCAATGAGAGACTGAGAATCTCACACCATCTCAGGATGGAAGTGGCCCAGAGTAGGTCTTTTTGTAGATGTTGGACAGGAAAGACCATTTGAGTGCGTCACATTCAAGCAGCAACTTGACGGATGAGAGCAAAGCAGCTCTTAGAGCAAAGACGTGGGAGAAACACAAGCACACACATTAGGTTGAGAGTCTAGGAAGAGTCAAGATCCTGTGGAATCCTAATAAAATGTGGAAAAATAACCAAACAAAGCACAAATAAACACCACTTAATTCTTGGTGATGGGCACACATTTATTATAAGATCACTGGCTCTCTTCTTTATTTCTAAAAGTTTTCCTAAATAAAACAAAGCAACAGAGACAAAGAGCTTGAAAAAGAATCAAACATGTCATACAAGAGGGGGACCCCCCCCAAAACCTGGGATTATCTTTTCAAAGTGGACCCCTTATAGGCTTCCCCTGCTAGGTGAATGTTTTTGGTACCCATTGGCATCAGTGTGCCAGCTAACTTGTGAGAGGCTGCATTTGGCATCAGTGAATATATTTTTGGAGATTCTTTCAATTTATTTGCCCATTTCGTGATGGGTTATTTCCAAGCACACCTGCCCACACCTCACTGAGTGTTCAGCAGTTTTGGACCAAAATGGCATGAACCCCGTACCCCGCCCTCTCTCCACCTGATCTTACCCCAAGTAATTTTTCATTTGTTTGTTTGTTTGTTTCCTGGAGGAAAAAAATCCTCAAAGGGAAGCATTCTGCCCATGTGAAAGAGCTGAAACAAAAAATGACAGAAACATTAAAAGGCATCAAAATTGATGCATTCAAAAACTGTTTCGAATAATGGCCAAAGCATCTTGATAGGTGTACTGCATCATTAGAGAGCCCTTTGAAGTTTAAACACATTAGAATAAATACACAATTTTTAAATTAAATTCCAGAATTTTGAGGGTCACCTCTTGTATTTGAGCCCCAAAATACCCGTGAGATGGAGGGACAATGTGAGCAACAAACATTTCATGGGCAAGGGTGATGTCAGAGAGGGCCTGTAGACCACGTTAAGTTAGGATTTTATTTGAGGAGTTTTCTTAGCATCTGTGATCAGCAGAATGATTTTCCTCCTCTGTCCCCCTATAGATGTTTATATCCAATCGCAGAACCTGTGACCATATTTGGTTTCATGGCAAAGGGGAATCAAGGTTGCACATGGAACTGAAGTTATGAATCAGCTGGCTTTAAATAGGATGATTATCCTGGATCATGAGAGAGGCTGGAGAGGTATTCAGGGCAATGTGAGGTGAGAAGAACTTGGCTCACCATGGATGTCTTTGAAAATGGAGGAAGGGGCCATGAGCCAAGGAATGTGGTAGCCTTCAATAGCTAGAGAAAACAAGGAAATGGATCCTATCCTAAACCCTCCAGAAGAAACCAATTCTGCATGTGTCTAAATTTTAGCCCAGTGGGACCCCACTTTGGACTTTTGACTTCTAGAACTGGGATATAATGTTATTATATTGTTTATGCCATTATGGATTTTGTTATTTGTTATAGCCACAGGAAACTTATAGAATCTCCTAGTCTCTAGGTAGGAATAGGTGCATTCAATAGACATCCCCCTGATGCAGACTTGAGCACAAGTGTTGATGACTGGCACATTGTTCTTAATCTGGGGTAATTCTACCCTCCAGGGGGTATCTGGCAATACTGGGAGATTGGGAATTCTGTAACCATCCCACAATGCACAGGGCAGCCCCCCACAACAGAGATTGTCCGATGTCCCCAAAGTCCACAGTGCTGAGTTTGAGAAATCTTGCACAGAAAATGAAATGCTTTAGCCCAGCGAAATGTGCATGCTTTCAAAGGTTCTCTTAAGGGTGAAAATAGAGTATGCTGTGAGTAGAATTTTTGTGTGTGCTTGATAGTCCTACAATTTGTCCTGACACCTGATGATAATGGGCCTGTTCACTAACATAAAAAATACCTTGCAGCTTTTCTAATATGTCAAAGGTATTGCCTGATACACTGAGGGACTCTCAGGAAAAGGAGCAAATCCATGGGGTCTTGCTTTCCACTGATGCCCTGATATCCTGTTTTCCTCTGCTTGTCTTACATGTCTATCTGCCCGCTACTAAAGGGTATTGGTTAATTCTTTGACACTGGCCAAGTGAGAAATTAGAATGTGACCCATGTGACTTTTGATCCTTGGCATAAATGAAAGGGAAGATTTTGTGCTGATCATGAAGGTGGGCTTTGAACTGACCTGACAAAGTTCTATGTCATTGAACCCTAGGCAGAAAGAACCCTAGGCACTGAACTGAGTAATGTACCTGGAAGCCTTTGTGAATTGTTAAGCTCTAATTTTGTTGTCTGCTTTGAACTTTCTAGAAAATGCTACTGCCAGGGAGAACCTACATTCTTCAGAGGTTAGACAATACTTAACTTGATGAGCTGGATGCATTTGCTGGACTTTAAGGGTAACAACTACCCTTCTGTCTCCTCAGGGACTTCCTCCAGTATGCATTATTTAGAGTTGGCTCAAGATGAATGGGCCCCAAGAATTTTATCTGAGGACCATATGGGATCTCTTGAGGAAATCAATGTCCTATCAAAACAAGGTAAGTTCTCTATGACTTTGACAGAAGCTTCATTTACGGCCAAGCTTCTGAGAACACTTGGATAGACAGGCAGACACACACATACACACACACTCAGGAAGACACCTGTGTATTCATACATGTCTGCATATCATATAGACATATGGTAAACATATTATCAAATATTGGATAAATCTGCCATTTCACATATTATTTATTGACAAGGTACTGAATGTATACCACCCTTTATATTTTGTTATTCTGCCCAAGGGTCTTATAAGGTAGGGAAGATCATTTTCCCTTTTACAGGTAAGTAAACAGTCTCAGTACACACTGGTATTTACCTAGTGAGTAGCCCAGCAGAGATGTTTAAGCACAAGTGTCTCATCATTTCATTGGGCTGTGTTTTGAAGACTCCAAAAGTCTTGATAAATAGGAAAAAAGTTATACATAGAATCTAAGTATTCTAGTTACAGCCAAGGATTTCTGGCCATTTTATCTTGACTCTCTGGAATCTTAACTTTTTTGCCTTAACTTGATTCTTGTCTGACTGGCCTTGGCTATCTTCTGGCAATCTTAAACTGCCTCCCTTGCAGCTATGATTGCATAATCAGTGGTATACCCAAACCTCTAGCACACACCAGAATGGGTTAATAGGTGATGGCCAAGATAGACTATCTCATCAGTGCTTTCTAATATATGTTCCATAGAACATAGAATGGGAAAGGGGGAGCTTGTTTTGGAATTCTCTCTCACCAGTCAAAGAAATTTGTGAGGCGCTCCGAATCCTGTGTAACTAATAGGTGATGGGGCTAGTTAAATGAATTTGTAGAGTCATACATACATCCAGGCATTATGCTTATGGAGGAAGAAGTGGTCTTTGTTTATCTCCAGGATGCTGTAAATGCTAGGGCACATTAGCACCTAATAACTGCACCATTCCATTTCCTGCAATTCTCCTGAGTGTGGAAAGAGCACTTGGGAGAGGGAGCACAGTCGTGTGCTGAAGATCTTCCATCTTCTCCAGCTGCTTGATATTTTTGGTTGTCGCGGGACTGTCTGAAACCCCTCTGTCTGCAGAGCTCATTAGAAGGGAGAAGCTGCTTCTAAACTAGCAAATGACAAATCTTCTTCACTTATACAGATGCCAAAGGAACAGGTCACTGTGTTGTTCATGTTTAGATTAATCGCAGTAAACACCCGCTCCTGCATTGACCCCTCACTTATCAACAACAACCAAATGAGACGTTATTTAATCATGTAACCCTGAGCACCAGCCACCCTCTTAGCCTTCAGAAACATGACTATCTAGTTCTTTAACAAATATCTGAGGATTTCAGCTGCCAACAGATATTGATCAATTTCAGAGCTCCTTCCCAAAATCAATACCAGCACACAGCCAGAACTTGATGCTCTGGGAAAGAGGGAGTGAAGGTTCTGAACCTCCTTTTAACAGTCAGGTTGGCAGAGACCTGGGTGCCCAGGCTCAGGGATGTGCCCACCCCACCTGGCCCCACAGGCTGCTTTCCTAGGTGCTGCCTGCTTGAAGAAATCAGAGCTGCTCGAGAGGATACACATTTATGAACAAAAGAGAAATGTCTATTGGGCCCCAAACTCCATCTTCATCCTTCTTATCACCTAAGCGATTTTAAGTTGATGATGTTTAATGAGATCCACGTCGTTCAGATAGACTTCAAGCTGTGACTCGGCAAGGCAACACCAATTTAGCCTTACTAAACACACCTCCCAATTTTTTTTAAGTGCTTAGTGCCACATAAATTAGACTGCCATTGAGATAATTGGATCCGTGTGGCTCTTAATTTTTCACAGATACACTATTTTGAAAATAAATCATGAACCATCATCTTTGAATGTTAAAACTGATTTACATTGAATACATTTTTCTACTTAAAAGTAGGCCTGTGTGTCTATCTTTAAGAGATTATCGACAGAGATGAAATCTCCCTTCATGGGGATCGGAACCACAAACCTAAAATACCCTTGTCCATCCAAAGTAGCCAGAATTTTTTTTGTCAGTCATCTTTTCTAAAATGAACACGTCCCAATATTCAATGGAAATAATTGATTGAAACTATTGTTTCAAAATGCATTACTGTTATTATTATTATTATTATTTTGCTGGGTATCTCAAGAGTACATCCTGCTATTCTGCGTTTGCACTAAGGCTGTGTGAATTTTTGATAGACAGAATATCTCAATGACCATTCAATACAAATGAATAGGCTTCTCTGATGTATAAAGAACTCGATTACATGTTTCAATAAAGAATGAAAGTGTACTTTTCTTTTTCAAAAAGATCTTTGTGTGTGTGTGCGTGCCTGTAGGTAGCATAAATGTGAACACAAAGCAAATTGCGGAACTGTGCTCCTGTATAGCGTTTGATTTTAAAATGCTAATGTGCTCTCTCTCCCAATGCTGTTCCCCACTCTGAACTGTCAAGTGAAAGTATCAAAATTACTGGTAATTCTAAATGGCCGGCTAGCCAAGTGTACTTCTTGATAGTAAAATAAAACAATGTGCTGGATGTCAAATAAAAACACATTACCCCAAATTCATTCCCTCCACTTCCCACAACTGCGCCACCACCATCCTTTTTCATCAGGAAGAAGGTATGGAAAGAGAGCCATTCAATAAATAAAGTGTAAATGCACTCAGCAATTACAAAATACCAAATAGAACACTGCCTATATTGAGGCAAAGGCAAGAAAGCCAGGAAGGAAACAGCAGAAACGCAAAGGTGAACTAGTCTGGTTTCTTCCAGATCTTCCTGACATCCTCCTTGTGGAAATTAAACTTTTTTAGAGGGGCTCTTTGTGAGGCATTTTAGTGATCAGAGGGCAAGACACAGAAGCACATTCTAAAGCCAGCGGCAGAGTGACTGGATGGTGGCAATACTGCCTCTGTTTGCCTTCCATAAGCCAACAGTCTCTGTGGGTTCCTGAAGCATTGACACACGGGGCAGCACCTGAAGCCATGGGCATTCGATTGGGAATGACATGGTAAGGAAGTCACAGGTGATGCATGGTGGCTACTATCAACCTGCACTAAAGCAGAGTGTCTCACTTTCTTTTTGCTTTATTTTAAAGATGCGGGATAAAATTCAGGATTAGGTATACAAGTGGTCAACATACAGATAAAGTTTGGGCCTCCCTTTGGTTCCCACTTGGTCTGGTTTGAGAGATGACACCCTTATTGATGTTGTGCCCCTCCTCCCCTGGCAGTATCCTGCTACTGCCAATCCCTTTCTTATAGTATCATGGTAAAGTTCGGGGTCTGTTTATGAGTGAGAACAGGTGGTACTCTGTTCTTTGTTTCTGTGATAGATAATTGAGTGTGTCTCACAATTTAAGGTGCACAGAAGCCACCCAGGAATTTTAATAAAACGCAAGTGACATTCAGCAGGTCTGGGTGCAGCCGGAGATTCTGCATTCCCAAGGAGCTTCCTTTTAACATCAGTACTGCTGGCCCTTGGACCACACTTGCAGTAGAGGAGCTCTCTAGTTGGAAATATTTGAGTGTGAAGAAAAATGAGATACAATAGGGACATGTTGTCCGTTAGAACACACGTTTTCATCTGTGGGCTCGTCATATGCTTTGTGAGGCCTGTACTGAGAGTTGGCAAAATTGCAAATGCCATTTTTCAGGCTATAAGTGAAAGGTAAATCAATGCCCATCACCCGCATTTGATTCTTGATTGTAAAAGACGAAGGTGGACTGACAGCCAGTGTACCAAGGATGAGCTCCCTGTGGCAGATAGCAAACTTCAGAATGTTTATGTCTTCACATGGAATTATCTGGGGCTTTGCCAAGACGTGGTCATATTCAAAAATCATCTGTTTGCATGCATAGTGGTTCTTGGCAGTGAAAGGACTGAGAATTGCTGCTTGACCCATGGCTATCTTCTTGTCCCTCCCTTCCATCATTTTTATTGTTTCCCAGCATTTTTTATGTCTTCTTCTATTGATACTGACTTAGCAAGATGAACCCACATTCCACAAATGGGACCAAGAAAGGAGAGCAAGGATCAATTGAGTACTATTGGGGAACAGCATGGAATCTGGTCTGCCCCACTGCATCCTGCCCACTGGCGGCCATTACTTGTGGAGCGGGGAAAAGTGGAATTGACTGGATTGCATGTCGTTCTTCAATAGGTTATCATCAATCTTCGTTTTCTTTTCTTGCTTCTCTGTCATAGTCATTTTCTCAAATTTCCCAGAATCATTGTAGCAGATCAGCATGGAAACCTGACCTAGAAAGCCCACTCCCCATCGAGAGGAAGGATGAACCCATGGTGGCAACATGGCTGATAACTGGTCTGTCATATACTGAATTTAATGTCAGAATTCAAATCATTATTCTTCCTTATTTCCTTTTACCTGAAGATATCACTTCTTCAAGATCTCCCCATGCCTGACCTTCCCTGGACCTTTAGTTAAAAGAGGAGCTTGTTTTCAATGAGGGGGACTTGCAGTCACTCTTCTGCCACCATGGATCAAATTTCCTTTCAAACGCCATGGCTGATGGTCTTGATGTGTTTTCCTATTGCTTGTGTTACTCGGTGGTGTGTAGTTCAGCTTGGAAACATTTCCTTTGACGTTCTGTGATGTTTTCAAAGGTAGGAACAAACCCCATATATTTTTTTTAACCTGCCTCACAGTGGCAGGTTGGGCTGTGATCACTGGTGGGAGTGAAGATGAGAGGCAGAGAGGGCCCCCCGACCTTCCTGTACACTCGCTTTCCCAGGGACCACATGAGACGCTCCCCAGCCCAGTCACGGAGCTCTGAGCTGATCTTCATGTAGAGCCTGGGTTTGTGTGACAATATGTTGTTTGAGTAGGTTCTGATCATCAAACACAGAGACTCGCACTGACCCTCAGAGGTGAGTTACCGTGTTCAGCGGCAGTACACTTCATTAGTCTCCTTGACAACTTTATCCGAGTTCTGACTCCCCATGCCCAGTAAGCTCCCTCTGCCCACCACATTGGGGTGTCAGAGGAGCCTTTGACTTCAGCCTGCAGAATGCTCTTTGGCATCACAGAAGGACAACGGGGAAGCTAGGTGCTGAAGTGGATGGAGCAGACTCGACAGGTAAAGAAGGGAGTGGCGGCGAGCCCTCTGCAGCCTGACCTGCAAGTTGAGCTGGGAGCTGCCAGCCAGCTCTCTCGTGCAGGTGAGACTGGTGCATGGTACGGGAGCACAGTGATAACTTTGAGCAGCTGGGAGCCCCACTGCTACTGTATTCCTGGAAAGTTGGTGCTGAGTGGCTGGAGTGGAGGGGCCAGCATGCTAGGAAAGGGGCTGAGGGTATGAGGCTCCAGATCAACCACAGAGAACAGCCTTCCCCTGATACAATCTCCCACCTATACATGGGCTCCAATCAAGCTGCTGTAACCAACTGGTTTGGTTCTTAATGAATGTATGGACCTGGACCGTAAAGAAGTAAATCCATCCCTGTTTGTTGGGATGCTCTTATTAATAACATTCCAGATAGCAGTGAGTGTCTGTATTGAAAGCTATCACAGAATGGAGAGATTGATTAGCAGGAAGCAACATAATCTCTGGCACATGCAGTCATTCAAAATGTGGCTGGGGGCCAGGTGTAGTGGCTTACATCTATAATCCCAGCATTTTGGAAGGTCGAAGCAAGAGGATTGCTTGAACCCAGGGGTTCGAGACCAGCCTAGGCAACAAAGCAAGATCTCATCTCTACAAAAAAAAAAAAAAAATTAGCTGGACATGGTGGCACATGACTGTAGTTCCAGCTGTTTGGGAGGCTGAGGCAGGAGGATTGCCTGAGCCTTGGGATTCGATGTTGTGGTGATTGTGCCACTGTGCTCCAGCCTGGGCAATGGAGTAAGACAGTGACTCAAAAAAAAAAAAATGAAGAAGAAGAAAGAAAGAAGGGGAGGGAGGGAGGAAAGAAGGAAGGAAGAAAGAAAGAAAGAGGGAGGGAGGGAGGGAGGGAAGGAGGAAAGAAGGAAGGAAGGAAGGAAGGAAGGAAGGAAGGAAGGAAGGAAGGAAGGAAGGAAGGGAGGGAGGGAGGGAGGGAGGGAAGAGAAAAAGAAAACGTGGCTGGGAGACCTGGTATGAGTTTTCAGCTGTGAGATCCAAGCTACCTCTCACCTTTTCTTCTGTTTTCTTCCCCAAAGTGCTCCAGAGATGAATGGCTTTCACTGTTCTGGTCTCTTTGTTGATGTCATTCATTTATTGCTTACTTTGTACCTGGCATCATCCTAAGCACGTTACAGATAGGTGTGATGATATTTCCCATATTGAGAAGGTGAGAAGACGGAAGTGCCGAGAAGTTGGGCAACTTCACAACCAAGATTGCAGAGCTGGGAGACATTCCACTACCTCACTGTCTGACTCATATGCCATGCCTCCAAGATTTGCTGATGCTGCCTTTGTTCCTTTTGGTCACCTGTCAAGTGGAAGACCAGACTCAGGAAGAGGTCTCTGCGGAACACCATGTAGTTCTCACAGTTAAGATGGAGAGAAATGGAACATTTTCAAGCAGTATTTAAATCTTCATACAAGGAGTTACTGACCATGTAATGTGTTAATACTCAACACGGGATTAGATGTGGTAATTAGGTCTCGAAGCACTCTGAATTCCAAGGAGAGAGTTTAACACTCACACAGAGACCACGGTTTTAGGACACAACTTGGTTTCTGTTGACTCCTGGCACAATCTCTATCCTCAACCTTCCAGTGGGCAGTCAGCTCGTTGTTTTTCTTTATGGAGTTGGGCTGAGCCCTGGGCTGACATAACGAACGTATCAGAGGCAGTCAGTGCAAGCCTTCCCATAATCTTGACGCATACAGAAAGGCACAGCCATATACCACTCTTACACAGGCACTTGGTGGCCACATGAGGGGCACACCAAGTTGCATTAAAAATCTATTAGCACTCCCACCAGCAGTGTAGAAGTGTTCCCTTTTCGCCACACCCTCTCCAGCAGCTGTTATATGACCCCGCAATCCCCCTACTGGGAATATATCCTGAAGAACTCAAATCACTTTATAAAAAAGATACCTGCATACATATGTTTATCGCAGCATTGTTCACAATAGCAAGAACCTGGAAGCAACCATGCTGCCCATCAAAAGAGGACTTGATTAAAAAAATGTGGTACATATACATGATGGAATACTACGCAGCCATAAAAAAGAACAAAATCATGAATTTCACAGCAACCTGGTTGGAACTAGAGTCTATAATACTGAGTGACCTCTCACAGAAACAAAGATTCGAGTATCACATGTTCTCACTCAAATAGTGGACCTTGAACATCCAGTGTAATACTATAAGAAAATGACTGACAGTAGTGGGAAACTCTGGGGGGGGGGATTAACGATAGTAAATATCTGTCTGGGGATTGGGAAACACCTCTTATCAACAAAGGTGCCTGAACGAAACATACTTGTATACCTAACCCTTAACTGTACCCCGCAATATCATAATAAAAAATATTGATTATAAAATAAAATAATAAAAAGATTTAAAAAAATCTATTAGCAAACATTCCATGAGATCAATACGACCCCACTTATTCCTTCTCCTCCTTGGCAGTTCTGTCCAGCCGTTTCCAACACCACCTCATAATTGCCACAAGCTCTTATAGCCCAGAGACCCACGTGCACACAGTGGGCACTCAATACATGTTTGCCAAATGAATTGTGTTTATTACACTGTTCAAAGAGATGCTCTATTGATTGCCCCATCTTCAAGAAGCGAGGAGGGTGAGCAGCTTATTAAGGGCAGCACAGTCTCTGAAGAAATTCCTGTCTCCCTTTAGCCTGGTTTTCGAAAGTTTCTGTTGCAAATAACATAGCTATTTATGCCAACAGCAAGTATGAAGAATGACTTTTCCCAGCTCTGTGGAAGTCAAAAATTATTCCTACATGCCCTGTGGATTCTTGGGTTGCTTTTAGGTCCTGTTCATGTTTCTAAATTAGATCTGGAACAAACAGTATAAAGGAGATGGGGGAGCCTCAGCTTCTGGAAGTTTCCACCCAAGTTTCATGTCCAAAAACCTTCTCTGGGCCCTAGGTTGCCTCTGCCCCCTGTCCTTTCCCCCGAGGCCATCCCACAGCATTCAGCGTGGGCTTTCCTCCCAGACTGTCTACAGGTTTGTGTGTGATAAAGACTTATGGGTCACACCCAACCCATCACCTGATTTCAAATGACCTGTGAGCTAAGTATGCTTTTTACACATCTTAAAGACATATTTTTAATATAATTTTAGATTTACAGACTAACTGAGCACACTTTTCCGTACTACATCTAACATTAGTGTGGTTCATTTACTAAAACAAATGAACATGTGTTGATACATGATTATGAGCCAAAGTCCATAGTTCACATTAAGGTTTACTCTTGGCGTAGTCTGTGGGTTTTGACAAATGTATAATGACATGTATGCACCATTATGGTATCATACAGAGTAATTTCATCACTCCCCAAAGTCCCCTGAGCACCATTTATTCAAGAAAACAAAAGGACCCTAACCTGTATGACATGCAGGAATTTTGTGAAATTTAAACTGCAGCATCCATAAATAGTCATATTGGTACCTGAAGCTTCTGTTTATTTGTCGTCCATAGCTGTCTCTCCTCTATGGCAGCAGAGTTGAGTAGTAGTTGCAACCTGGTAGAGACCTTGTGACCTACAAAGTCAAAAAATATCTATTTTCTGGCCCTTTGCAGGAAAAGTTTGCAGATCCCTTATCTAGAACATCAGTTCTGGAGAGTCAAATTTTTCAGCTCTCAGCACTTGGTGATAAAATTTGATCATAGTTTCTCCTATGTGGTCTGACAATTAGGTTCGAGAACCATCCTTTAAAAAAATGCTACATATCTCATTGTTGAATACTATGGTCAATTTTGAAGTATTCCCATTGGCAAGCTATGCACCAACACCAGTGCCTAGTCCACTTGTCAAAGCGATTTTGGAACTCTTTCTGGAATGGCCAGCAGAACTGTCATTGTTATTTGCTGAGCTCTGACAGTTAAGTTCACGAACTTGCCACATGCACTTACGTTGACAGCACTGTACAAATAACTGTATTGGAATACCCTCCCTACTCACCTGATCTGGCCCCCAATGACTTTTTTCTTTACCTAAAGGAAATTTTGAAGGGAAGACATTTGATGACATTCAAGATAATACAACGACAGCTCTGATGTTCATTCCAAAAAAGAGTTCCAAAATTGCTTTGACGGGTAGATTAGGCACTGGTGTTGGTGCATATCTTCCCAAGGGGAGTACTTCAAAGGTGACCATAGTGATATTCAGTAATGAAGTATGTAGCAATTTTTCTAGGATGAGTTTGCAAATGTAATTGCTGGACCTTGTATTCTCTGAGTAATTTAAGATACAGACCTTCCTCTCAGAAATGTTAGCAAATTGTTTTCAATTCAGCTTTCTCCCAGGGCCCTGGAAACCCTTCTTCCATTTTTTTCCAGATGGGTTTTTATTACTGATGTATTTTTTTTTCCCAAAGAGTGAACCTCTGATTGAAGGTAAACCTGGAGGTTTAACTTTGCCCAAAGGAAAGACTGTGTCCTTTTTCCAGTTTCTGGGAGGTCAGCTCTGAGCCCTGGGCTTGCCCTGGTAAGAGTGCCCTGGTTTACCTGAGGGCCTTTGCCCTGCCTATATCAGCTGACCCTTCAGAGGGACTGAAGCAAAGGGTCAGCTGTGCAGTGGTTGGCATTGGCTATGTGACCCCAGAAAGTGCCCTGGACACCAAGGTCCAGTAAGCTTCCCTGGTGACATGTGGTCACACTATGTGTATGTTGTCATGTATCCTTGCTGGAGGAGCAAACATTGTCGGTGTGACTTCACCAGGAGGTGACAAGGGGAAGTTCACATTGCTGTCCTCTGGACCCTGCCTTATGTGAGTCTTTCTTTGACTAATTTTACTCTGTGTCCTTTCATTGTGGTATACCACGGCCATAAGCATAACAGCTATTCTGAGCTTTGTGAGTTCTTCTGATGAATCATTAAACCTGAGGGTGGTCTTGGGGACCTCCCAATCCACTAAAGATTGTTGCTGTGATGGTTTTGCTGAAATGTGAGATTAATCAAACACAGATTGGCATACTCAGTGGCAAAACTATTCCAAATGTGGCTGTACCCTGGGTGTCAAGGTGAAGCCTACTCCCCCTCACACAAATACAGCCTCCTACACCACCTGTCTCTGCTGCCTATGTCGTGAGAAGGAGAGTCTCTGTTCTTTCCTTAAATTATTTTATTTCTGCCTTTACTGTTTTGAAGTAGGCACCATCACAAGCATGAATGCCTTTTCCTTGTTTGTTTGCTTTTTCCACTATAGATTAACTTCCAAACGTTCTAAGAGTCTCTAGGATGAAATGCAACTTTCAGTCTTTTAACTAAAGGATTATTTTGACCAAGTGGGACCTACAAGAAGAATTTCAAAAAAGATGTGGAAGTTCACATTTGAAAAGGTTTGTAAGAATGAGATAAAATAGGGCTTTCTATTCTAATGGCAGTTGAATGTTAGATTGAATTGGCATCAGTTCAGTGTGACCCATAAAACTTAGCTTGTCTCTTTCTAAGGAGCGTTTGCTGTTGTTTTCATTAAAAAGTATGTCTTTTTCTTTTAAAGACCTGGAAAACACAAAAGAGAAGGAAGAGAGAGGGATTGTTCACCTTGTGTTTATGAAGCAGATATAGTTGACTTCACACTTTGGTGCACACTTTGTGGAGAAGACATAATTTATGATAAATTATTCTGTTTTAATAATCATTCATGGCCAGGCACAGTGGCTCATGCCTGTAATTCCTGCATTTGGGGAGGCAGAGGTGAGATGATTGCCTGAGCCCAGGGGTTTGAGACCAACTGGCAAGACCTCATTTCTACAATAAATAAAAATTTAAAAATTAGCTGGACATGGTGACATAAGTCTGTATTTCTAGCTACTTGGAAAGCTGAGGAGGAAGGATCATCTGAGCCCAGCAGGTCAAGCCTGCAGTGGCTATGAGTGTGCCACTGCATTCCAACCTGGGCAACAGAGTGAGACTCCAACTAAAAAAAAATCATTCATTGAGGCTGGGTACAGTGGTCCGTGCCTATAATTTTAGCATTTTGGGAGGCTGAGGCAAGAGGGAGACTCGCTTAAGCCCAGGAGTTAGAGACCAGCCTGGGCAACACAGCGAGACCCCATCCCTATAAAATAATAATGATGATGATAATAATAATAATAATTGGCTGTTAGAGTTGTCCTCAAGCCTGGAAGCAGAATAAATCATAGACTCTGATTACAGGTCAATCCTCTAGAAGAAATTGGCACAGAGTTCTATCCTCCAAGATTCAACAGTGTGGTGCATGCATTTGGGTGTGGGGTGCTCATTTAATGGGTTCTGTAACACTCTGATGATCCCTTGAATTATTAAGTGTATCTCTCAGTGAGGCTGAAGGAGACATTTTTGTAGCACTTTGAGGAAAGTCTGACCGGGTGGCACACTGGAGGAGCATGTGTCACCTTCATACCACGTGTGGGTGTGAGGTTCTGAGTTATCCTGTTCTTCCTAATTTCTGCACCTGCAGATCTGTCTCTTTCAGGCTTATAGCACAAATGCAAGCAGAGACCACACAAACTTGTGTTTGTTTTTATGTAGCCATATTTTCCTCTTTATGAAAATGATATCATATTTTGCATCCATCTTTATTTTGTTGTTTTAAATACTTGCCAAAATGTGTCTAAATTTGGCCCACTTTTACTGATTTTCCTTGAACACTTGTTGCCTGTATTCTCAGATCTTTATTACAGTGCCAGCGTTTTTCTATAATTATGTCATTGATGCTTGATTCCATTTTGGTAGCTCTGATATTTTTCTTAGAAATGTTTATGATTCTTAACAAGGGTTTTCTTATCTATAGTTACCCATTTATAATATTATAGCTTAAACTTTTTCATTAGTATTATGTGAGATGTCTCAAAGTTTCCATTTTTTCTCTGTGAATATCACGGTGGAAATTTGAGAGAGATTGATTTAGGGAAAGATGATGACCAAGCCCCATCTTAATCCCTCATTTTTTGGCTTAATTTAGGGACTCAAGAAAATCCTGAAGAACCCCAGCTTTACTTACGCCTTTCACAAATCTTAGTCTCCAAACTGTAATAAAAACCTGGGTTGATACTGTAACAGAGAGAGGATTTTCCTGGTGCTTGGTGAATACAGTACACTAAGGATGAGTCATATTTTAATTATTAATGCTATAAGTTTACCAATCAACATCTACACACCTGGAGCTCTTCTAAGTTCTTGGGATTGAGAACAAATATCAAAAACCCCTGATCTCATGAGGGAGACAGGTGATAAGCAAAACAAGTAAGTAAGTTATCAAGTGTATTAGAAGGTACTCAGTACGTAGGCACAAAATTAATAAGAAAAAGTCACTATGGTGCAGGAGAGAGAGGTGCATCCTTCAGCATGTGCAAATAGCAGATTTTGTGAGGTATGAGGGGAGATCCAAAAAGCCCCAGAATTTATTTATTTAAAAAATGAGTGTTTACTTTTATATGTTTAAACCTCAGTCACATTCAAAGTACTCTCCATTTGATGCAATACACCGATCGAGACGCTGTTGTTCCCACTGCTCAAAACGGTTTTTGAACTTGTCAATTTTGATGTCTTTTTGTGATTCTACCATTTTTTTGTTTCACCTTTTCCACATAGGCAAAACGTTTCCCTTTCTGAACTTTTTGATCTGGGGAAACAAGAAAAAGTCACTTGGGGCAAGATCAGGTGAATGGGGAGCACAGGGCATGGAGGTCATGCTGGTTTTGGTCCAAAACTGCTGAGCACTCAGCGTAGTACGGGCAGGTGCACTCAGAAATCACCCATCATGAAATGGGGAAAGACACTGAAAGAATCTTAAAAAAAAAAATTAAAGCTGAATGCAGCTTCTCACAACAATGCTGGAAGGTCCATTGATGGCAGTGGGTTCCTAGCAGGAAAGGCTATACTACAAGGGGCCCACTCTCCAAGAGATAATTCCATTTGGGGGGGTCCCCCTTCATACATAATCCTTTTAGAAATTTTCTAGTTTAAGACTTTGTCACATCAACATCTTTACGACAAAGTGAAGGATGCTTTGAGTAACTTCTACATCCCTGGATTAAGCAATCACCTTGAAGCTTATCCCTTCTTACTTCCATTGCTGTATCCATTGGCTTCCATGGGAATTTGTCTTTGCAAATTTACATAAATAATGCAGCAAAAAACCAAAAGCAACCATCCCTGCTCCATTCAGCTCCTCTCCACTGGCAGCAAGGATTTCTGCAGTGGGGCACCCTCTTCCCATCACACCTTTTCTCACTTTCCTGTCACCCGAGAGTAGATTGGAGGGTGCAGTGAACAGTGATCACCAAGTGCTTCAAACCGAGTGCATTAAACAGAACACCGAGACCTTACACAGAAAGATTGTCTGTTTTCCCTAGAGTCTGAGATCTGGGCAGGATTGCACATTTTCTTCCCCAAGGGTAATGTTGTAGCCAGGAGAGTCCCCCCACCCCCATTCAACACACATAAATGTCCATATTCTAGTTCTGGGAACTTGTCAACATCACTGTCCAGGGCAAAGAGACTTTGCACATATGATTCAGTTAAAGGTCTTGACCTGAAGAGATGCCTTGGGCTAACTTGGCAAGCCCAGTGCAAGCTCAGGAGTCCTTATAGAGGAAAAGAGATAGGGGAGAGTCAGAGAGAGCTCTGAAGACTAAAGCCCAGGTGGGAGAGCTGTGATCACTGCCTTTGAAGATGAAGGAAGGGGCCCTGAGCCGCCTTTGAAGATGGAGGAAGGGGACCTGAGCCAAGGTTTGCAGGCCGCCTCTGAAGAGGGAAAAGGCAAGACAGCAGGTTTTCCTCTGGAGCCTCCAGACTTCTAACCCCCAGAACTATAAGATATTGAATGTGTGTGGTTCACACCCTGGAAATGGTGGTGATTTGTGACAGTCGCTATAGGCGACTAATGCTAAGGGCTCTGTTTTCACTTCCCTCCAGCAGAGCCCAGGCAGGCAGGAGACTCATTGGATGTCCCTGGAAATGCATCCTAGGCACTGAGCCGCGTTTCCTACAGCCCCCAAGTTCAGCCAAAGACCTGCACTCCATGCTTCACTGAACAAGGATTGAGTTGGCCTTGGTCCCTGTATGCCCAGTGCCCTTTATAATGTCTGGGTCACACATTGATCTTTGTTGATTGACTTGAATAAATAGGGTTGGGCAGAAGCACTGTGTTAAGAAAAAGGTATCCGGGAAGAGGCTGATTGCACATCTGACTTTATGTCAGCTTTGGCCTTTCATAGGGTATTTTTGTAATTTTCCACACTGCCTGTGCCCAAGGTAAGGCCTGAAGTTTAAGCTCCTTTAGTTTTACAGGAGCGCTCCTTCTGTCTGGAATCTGCATTTTAGCATGCCTTCTCACTCACCTGTACCCCTGGGAGATCCTGTGCATTCAGAGGATGGTGAATGCAGAATTGCCTTAACTGCAGGTCCTGTGACCCAGGGGGCTGTCCTAGTATGGGAAAAGGTGAGTTCCAAGCATCATAAGAGAGACACCATTTTGTGTTCTCCCCCTTTTATTCTTTTTCTTTTTGAGCAGCTGGGAGAAGCAAGACTGGCTTGCATGCATCTTGGAATTGAACAAGGAATTAGTGGCGAGCCACTGGATCCTCTGGCTGATGACATCAGAACAAGGTGAGAGTACACCAGGAAGCTGCTCTGGGGGAAGGCAGTAGTCCTGTGCTGGCGGCAGAGCCATTTTGTCCCCTGCAGATCTATGTTCCCTGCATGTCAGTTCTCCTCCGCTTGGGAACCTGTGGATGGTGAGGAGATCACCAGTTTAAAAGTGGTAGTCCTGGGTATTAATTGTGAGTGAAACCTGCAGAGGCGATGAACGTGTCATCCAGCCCTGACCCTTTGTGAGAGGAGCCAGCATCAAGTTCAGATGCTGATTGCCGCTGACCTGCTCTGTCTGTCTCCACTCTTCCTTCCGCAGAGGTGATACTGAACACTGTAGATGAACACAGCATCCTCTTTTTCACTACGACTGTAATCAGATGTCCTTTCTTAAAGAGATGACCTTTTGCAACAGGAGAGTTATGCGCCAGCTGTATTGTGAGGATTAGATCTTTATGCTAGAAGAATGATTTATGCTCCAATAAAGCCAAACAAAACCTAATTGGGTAGGGTGAGACCACCAAAAATTATGTTCACAGTGAAAAACAGAACGAGAACTAATTACCCGGGTGCAGTGTCCCATTTAGCTATAATTCTACAGTCAATTAGTATTCTGTTTAATTGTACAATTAATGAACATATAAATTAAATTCATAGTTTATTTCTACCACTAAATTACTTATTTGAATTGCCTCTTTGGAAAAAAAAATAATAAGCAACTCAATGCACACATTATTAAAATGAGTTGGTAATGTACATTCTGGGCACGCCTTAATTGTAAAACAATGACTCCACTATTATGGCTGCGATGCTGCTTGTGTTTATTGGGAGCTGAATAAATTAATTTTCTCTTATCAAATGAACAGGTAATAGTCTCAGGGACTAACACACAATTCTCCCGGCAGATTTCAAAACTTCCATGGGAGGATTCCATGCCATCCAGCGCATGAAAGGTGGCACATGAGAAGCTGTGGTATTGATTTACCTATGGGAGATGCAGCCAGAGAACTGGCGTGGCAGCCTTATGCTTGGAGTGGGTGGGGTAAACACATGGATGGAGTGATGCCAGAGTATCCTCAGCTGGTGAGGACAGGAGAGGTAGTCCAGCAAGCCAAGCCTCACTGGTTTGTGTGTTCCCTTCAGCTCCTTGGCAAGGCACTCTGCAGAATGTCTGGAAATCCCTGATGGGCGGTTGCTCAAGCATTCCCATAGACAAGACTCCTCTCTGCAGGCAGTGCTGCGGCACCATCCTTGCCTCCAAGGCTCTCTGCTGGGTTCCACCATATTTGTGTGGACTGGTTCTCACCCAGTCACTAAAGCACTGAAACCCTTGGCATTCAAGGTTGAGAAATGCCCTGTTGTTACAAGAGGATGGCAGTGTCCACTTGGTGTTGCCCAGCAGAGGGGTGTGACTTCTCCCTGCTTGACCACACAACCCATGCCTTGCCTGTCCCTGGACATACACAGTGCCCACCCCTCTCTCCATTTCTTCTGCCAGGATGGATCAGGAAATCAGTTTCTGACCCAGGTGCCCTTCCACATCTCTACATTTTCCCTGTGTTTAAGTTCATACTGGGAATCCTAATGTATACAATTAAATCCTTGCTACATTCCACATGACAGCATGCAGACTAGTGAGCCAGACTGCTTTGGACTCAAACCTCAGCTCTGGCATCATCCATGCAGACAACCATCCATACAAGACACTCAATCTATGCCTCATGTCATTATCAATGAAATGGAAGCAAAGGTATTTTTCCTAGCTAGAGGAAGGGGGAATGGGAGGAAAGGTGATGTGAGTTCTGTAAGGATAAAGGAACAGGTGCATGAAGGAGCCTGGAAGATTGCTAAAACATGTTTCTTTGTTAAAATGCAATCAGACTCTGCTGATATTGCACCTAAATGGTGTTGAAAGGCAGAAGTCCCATCAAACCAAATGGATAAAGTGACTAATACAGACCAGATGTCAGGGAAGGCAAAATTAGTTGTGTGGAAAGGGAAGTGGCTATGGCACTGACATTGCATCACACCAGTTCTTTTGAGACTCACTAGGCCTAGCTATGTGATTGATGTGGTCTGTTTTTCACATATGGACACAGTCTGAGTCATCTGATGTTGATAGACACAGCAGCCTTGGGTGAACTGGTTCTCACATGTGTGTTACAAGTGCAGAATGACTGAGTTGAGATCTAGACATCTGGGCTTGGAGCAAAAGACTCCACTGATGTCTCTAGACACATTTCAAAGTTAAAACTGTAATGGGCAAAGTTAAACAGACCTGGAAGGCTTTACTCAAGACTATTGCAATAGGGAAGAGAGACTGGACACAACTCACTGAAATAAAAGCAGGAGGGTTTTAAGTATAGGGTGGAAAGGATGGGGAGATGCTGTCTTCTCTGTGATTGGGTCCTCTGATTGCCAATGTGCACCTGTCAACACTGGGCTCCGGTTCTCCTACAGAAATCAGGAGGCAGGAGCCCTAAACCCTTCCATTGTTTACTTTTCACAGAAATGGTTTTCAGGTCCTTGAGAAAGGCATTCCCTGGGTTATAAAATGGGCAAGAGTATGGGAGAAGATTTAGTGCTCAAATGAATTTATAATTGCACATTTTCTAAAGTAAATACTCTAAGAAAGGGATGCTCAGGGGCTGATAGTCAAGAAGAAACCTGTCTAAGTTTTCCTCAAGCCAAAGGGAGTGCAAGGCTGCCTTGGTTGCACCTGAGTGGGCTGCAGGCTGATGGCATAGGGACACCACTAGTTGCGAATCCTCCCATGGTGTGCTCTGTGGTACCAAGGATGAAATTTATCTTTCAAGCAATCAATACCCCCCAGCCCTAAATGCCTGAGCCCTAAATTCTTAGTAATAATCTACAGTGTATGCTGGTTCAGTTCCTGTTATTAGCTGTCTCTTAATAACCTTCAGGTCAGGGGTGTTATTGATGCTCCAGCTTAACTCAAATTATAATGGGATAAATCATCTGCCATCTACAATCCTTGTTTATTGAATTTTGTATGATCCACTTAATTTAGGCCCTCCCATCTCTGAAGGTTGAAGCCTATTGAAAATCCGTCTCTTTATCCTCTCATGACCTAATTTATGTTTTTCCCTTTAACTTCTCCACCTACCTTATTGCTGTCACAGCCTCAGAGGCTCCATAAGGCAGAGGCGGGACTGAGAAGATTAACATTTTTATTGCTTTATTTTGTATCCTATCAAAACCAAGCAGATGCAAACAGACATTTTTAGATCCTTTGCAGCATCCCTTCCCAGGACTTTTTATTCTGCACAGCGATGTGTACTCATGTTGACCCAATAAACATTTCCTGAGCATCTACTCCATATTCTAAAAATATTTTTAAAACAGCATACTTTAGAAAAAGCACTAAGGACCACAGATAGAAACCAAGCACAGATATTTGCTTTTGAGGAGCAAGTCACTCCGTTGGATTCCAATGGTCCCTGGATGAAGTGTATTAAGTGCTGGAGGCAGATGCCCATGGACAGAGAGAGGCCCTGGACCAGGAATGGAGGAGGAAAGGGAGGACAGGGGAGGAGTCACCTAAAAGGATTTGTGGCTGACCTGCTCCCCAGGCTTGGGTTATATGGGAAAAAAGGAAGTCAGTGGAGATAAGAGAATGATGGCTGTGAGGGAATTTATTGGAAAAAGGCAGAACTGTTTTTGGAAGAGAAAACAAACTCAGGAAGAGAACTCAGACAGAGATGCTCCCCAACGAACATCAGCTGAGCAGTCTGAGCGGGCGTGAGCTGCTAAAAGACAGGAAGTCATCCAAGAGACAAGAAACATGTACCCTTAGAAGGCAGCTGATCTTTCATAGTTGATTTTCAGAGGCTTACTTATTAATGCTTAAAATCCATAGCCTGAGCCCCACCTCGGAAACACAGAAATCAAATAAGGGCTATTTGGAAGCTTCTTCCAGAACACGCTTTGATGACGATAAAACAAAGCGCTTGTTGTTTGGAGAAAGGAGATGGTTCAAGGAGATGGTTCAGGCAGGTGCTGATAGAAAGGGTCTGGGAATGGCCGTCACATGTCATCTGTCACCCATGAGGCTCTCCATCCTGGGTTCTGAGCTGCCAATCGATGAATCCAGGCCTATCACTGGACAAGTGCCCAGCTCTGCTGACTCATGCTATTTAATCGCTGGCAATTAGTGTGACTGACAGCCCTAATTAAGCACTTACCTGAGCAGGCTGCTTCAGCGGCATCATGGATGCACGCGGTCTGCACCCCCTTTGATGTCTTTGATTTGGGGCTGTCTCATCAGGGCTCTTTTAGGTCTCATCTAACTTTCCTCATCACCTTCAATGAACATTTTCATCCCATTTCTTCTAAAGATTTTAAGATACTGGCGCAAGGTGTTCTCTTAAGACAAAAAAGTAACTATTGGCAGTCAAGTGGGTTCATCAGTGCAGAAAGAGGGTTTTGCATCAAAATTGGCAGGTGCTTAGAGCAGCCTCTGATTCATCCACTTTTCCATATCTGACAATATTGGGGTTTGACTGGAAAAGCTTTTGAGGGCAATTCTGCTCTTCCTACATTCTTTTTAAAAAGACTAATTTTGTTTTGAGACTTTGAAAGTAGACTTTTTGGAAGGCATTAATGAAACAAATTTGAAGAAAAAAATGACTGAGCATTTAAAAACACCTAAGGTTTTCCAACTTCTTTGATGGGATGCATTTAAAACACAAATGGACAATCGAATCTCACATAACTCCATTTGAGTTGTGGTTGAGCAAAGTCCTTAAGCATCTTGAAGGTTTTCTCTACCCATTGTTTTAGTCAATGTATGTTTCTTTACTGACAATCTTTTCTGTGATAGACACAGTCCTCTTGCATGTGTCTGCTTTTAGAAGAAAAGCAAATATGCAAAGCCCTCTTTCCCTGTTGATACGCATTTCTCAGGTGTTTCACCTGCAGTTCATTCTTCTGTTCTCCGCTACCTTGGCTCCTGTTTGCTCCTTTCCTCTTGTGTCCGGCTTTCCTGTACCAGCCTCATAACAAGTCTCTCTTGCCTTGTCCCATGCCAGACTCTATTTTTAATTTTTAGAGGCAGGGTGTTGCTCTTTCACCCATGCTGGAATGCGGTGGCATGATCATAGCTCACTGCAGACTCAAACTCCTGGGCTTAAGCAATCCTCCCGCCTCAGCATCCTGAATGGCTGGAACTACAGGTGTGTGCCAACACTCCCAGATTCTGTGCCAAACCCTTTGTCCTACATCCAAAGGCCTTCGTGAAGCAGGCTCATGCTGCCCATACAGCCATCTTCTATTTGTCTTCTGTTCCATTCCTGCCCATCTTCTCAGGGAGTCTTCCCTCATTGCTTGACCTTGCTAACCTTGCTCTGTAATTCTCAAGTGCCCATTCAGTGCCATAGGGTGTCCCTCTATACCCTGCAAGGCTGTTGGTAACAGCTTCCTGGTACCCCGGGTCCACTTGGAACTCTCAATTTCTGTCTTAAAGCAGCTGAAACAAAACAGTGACCTGCATGCATTCAGCCTCCTTGTGCTGGGCACTGAACGGGACATGGAGCATGCATCTAATTCAGTTATGGTCCTAGGAGCTGAAAACTGTAAGCACCTCACAGAGGACACTGAGTCCAGAAAGGAGCATCACACCCAGTGCCAGTTACCCAGCAGTGACAGTGACTATCTCATGCAGACATCCCCAGCTAGGAGCAAATCCTTCTCCCTGCTGTGCTATCCCCACCGGCCATGTCACGGACATTGGGATTACTCATGCTCTGTTTAATTGTCACATAGCATCTCCACCGCCACAGTGGTCTGACCTACTCGTTTGGGCTGGAAAATCCAGAAGGCAAGGAAGGTGGTGGTCTGATTCTCCTATTTGCTTTAATGAGACTTTACAGATGGTGAAAGAGTGATTTAATGGCTATAGAAATAATTACTTAAACTTATGAGTAGCGTAGAAATTAGCCATCCACACACATGGTCGTCTCCCCTAGCTGCTTGGATTGCAAATGTGAAAGCAAAAAATAACCATGTATGGGCAACATTCTGCAAATCTAGCTTGTCTAAATTGTTTTCTCTAGTGAGGCGTCCATTTCAAACTGCATTAAACATACTCATGTGAGGTGAGGATGGCCGGATGGCCGTACTGTGGGCTTCTGTGATGATCAAGCTTGGATGTGCCTTCAGAATAGAATCCCACAAATCTACTCCATAGGATGCCTTTCAATCATGTTTGTATGCCCAATACAATAGCTGTTGATCGTGACTTTTGCTAAAGGGTCCAAACCAGACTGTTATTCATTTCCTCTTTGCCCCTGAAGCACTTTTGTTGGGTTTCATCGATGCGTTGGAGAGGCAAGGAAAGAGGGTATGGTATCCTCTGTCACCTTATTTTCTAGGGGAGAAAATTAAGGGTATGTAATCCCTAGCCGGGTATTACTTGTGGCACTGTGCAAGCCATGGAGAAG
This sequence comes from Cephalopachus bancanus, assembly GCA_027257055.1. Lineage (NCBI taxonomy): Eukaryota > Metazoa > Chordata > Mammalia > Primates > Tarsiidae > Cephalopachus > Cephalopachus bancanus. The sequence continues at coordinate 6,037,198 of JAPVLO010000007.1, forward strand.
ACTGTGCCCTCAGCTTCCCACCCTGGGCCATCAGTAAGAGGGTACACCACTGTCCAGGCATGGATGGGTTAAAGCCACAGTCACGAAACATAGGCTAGGGCCCCTGCTGGAGGCTTCCAGAAGTTTTCAGAAGTGAACAAGCCAGACATCCAGCCAGGAAGTTCATCCTATAGAGGTAAATCACACTATCATCTTGCAAACCATTTTTACAAAGCACACATTTCACCTATTATTAGTGTTTTATGACTTCCAACACACATGTACTGAGCACTTGCTACATGCCAGGTACTACACTAATGGATGAGCACACATTATTTCATTAAATCTTCACAGTAATATCATGATGAACATTTTATGCCCTCTAGTTAATGGTGAGAAAACTGAAGGTGCAAAAACTGAAGTAGCTGTGATATTGTAAAATATAGAAGCAGGGTCTCAGCCCCTGTTTCCGAGCATACAACTCCTAAAATCCTTGGACTCTCCAAAGCACTGCCTTTCCATATGCTAATGTTGACCGATAGCTTCAGCATGGGGCTGGCCCAAGAGACCAAGGCAGCATTAGAGTGTTGAACTGTCAGCCCCGCCCCCCAGCCTCCTGGGAAGGGAGAGGGGCTGAAGGTCAAGGGAATCACCAATGGCCAATGATTTAATCAGTCATGCCTATGTAATGAAGCCTCCATGAAAATACAAGAGGACAGGGTTCAGGGAGATTCCAGGTGGTTGAATATGTAGAAGTTTTTGGAGAATTACCATGTCTCGGGTGAGCGTGGCAAGTCTGCCCCTTTGCTGATACTTCATCCTATGCATCTCCCCATCTGTATCCTTTGCAATATCCTGTACAATAAACTTATCAACGCAAATAAGTGTTTTTCTGAGTTCTGGGAGCCACTCTAGCAAATGAATCAAACCCAAAGTTGGGGTCCTGGGACCCCAACTTAAGGCTAGTCGTTCAGAAGTTCCAGAGGTCTGGACGTGTGAATGGTGCCTGCAGGGGAGCAGTCTCGGGGACTGAGTGCTCAATCTGTGGATCCTGACACTATCTCCAGGTAGATGGTGTCAGAATAGAATTGTAGGACACCCTACTGATGCTGTTGCAGAACTGATTGCTCTTTTGGTGGTGGGGAGAAACCCCCACACATTTGGTCACAGAAGTCCTCATCTGTGTTGATGAATGTTGTGTGGAGGGAAACAACAGGAAAAGGGTTTCAGTTTTTCCAAATGTCTAAAGCAAAGTCACCTTTGGAACCAAGGACTTGTGGACTCTGGAGCCTGTGTTCAGAGCGACAATGCTGCCTGCGCCCCCACTACAAGTGTGGTTTTGGACACTTCCTGCCGGGAGGCTGTTGAATTCCTCATAGGTAGCTTTGCTGCCGTTGGGACATGCTTGCCCACTCTGCCCTGTAACTCCTGCCCCAACTCTGGCTCAGGCTGCCTTTGAAATGAAAATAACAGGCTTTTCCTTTCCCTATTTTCAAAAATGAAAATTACCTTTTCTTGTACACACTCATTTTAAACACATGCTCATTTCTAAATTTAAAAAATCTGAACAATGAAAAAAGCATAAAATAAAATGTTATATAGAATCCCTCCATCAATTGGCCACTGCTTTTAACTTTCCGGGGAAGTGGGTTCAGGTGTGTTTCTCACTCTCTGCTAATGACCACTGCACACAAACATGTATGCACATTCATACAGGAAGCCAGTCAGGTGTATGGAATTAGCTTGTGAGACAGGCATGCAATCTGTAGGCTGAATTTTCACCTAGTAATCTCAGAGGTATTTGTCCATGTTGATAGCCACAGAGTGTCACACCATTGTGAGCAGCACAAAGCATTCAAATATTGGACTGCAATTTACTGCTCTAGCTTTTTGTTCATAAACACCTAAGTTGTTTCTAGTTTGTTACCACTATAAGGATTTTGCTGAGCAACTTTCCACCTATATCTTTAGCATCTGTCCACTTGTCCACTTGTCTTAAAATAAGCTCCCCAAGTACTGACATTTTCTGAGCACATCAAAGATATGCTTTCTTTTAAAAAGACAGAATAGCCCTGGTTTCAGCTTGAAGTTGTGGAGAGCTGGAATATGTATTGCTTCCATTTTTATAAGAAAAATGCCAGGCATGCTGCAAGTACATGACTTTTTTTCAAATTTATGAGAGAACAGAGGTCAGCAAGCAGATCACCAACCCGAAATCTGGGGAGAGAAAGTGGTTGCAGGGAGAAACCCACACGAGCATTTGCTGGTAGGAAGGTTCTTGCTGGCTTTTTCTCTAGAAACCCACCCCGTGTCCACAGAGCAGAGGGAGAGTTCTCAGAAATCAGGGAGATATGAGGACTAACAGTTGAGTGGCTTCCTAAACTGTTTGCTGGAACAAAGAAGGATATTGTTGGACAGACAAAGTTGGACTGACTCCTGGAGTTCAATTAACAGCAACGTACTCATGCCAGTTTCTTAGATTTCACCAGTGTTCCATGGTCATGTAAGATGTTAACACCAGGGAAGACCCAGTACAGACATACAGGAGCCCTCTGTATTATTTTGTAATTTTTATGTAAATCTAAAGTTATTCAAAAATAAGTATGTTTAAATAAATAGAGCTCTTTTTGTCAGGAAGGAAAACCTTATTACAAACTCATCAGTCCACAAAAGAAAAAGACACCTGGATATAATTTGGTACCTTTCTATGTCACCTATATCTATTGGACTTTATTTTAAACTGCCGAGTTTTTGATGAATGGACGTTGTGAACTTAGAGAGACCCACAACGTTAACTCTTCCTTTGTAACTCATCCTGATAACCATGGTTTAGAGCACAAAACAATTCCCAAATCCAGGATCAGACTCCTGGTTTTCCAGTCTCTTCCCTTGTTTGCTGGAGGCTTTATTCCTCCAGTGAGACAATCCCTGTGTTTGACAGAGACTAAGAAGAAGATAGGTCCCAGTTTGTTCCAGCAGTTGCCCTGCCCTACTTCAAGGGACAGGTTGGTGAAGCAGACCCTGGAGGGGACACCCTCCAGCCTGTGTTATGATAATGTCTCTGACACTTGCCACCTGGTCACTGGGGATGAGCGAACCTCTCTCTGCCCTTGTCGCCTCATCTCTGAAACAGAAATAATAATAGAGTTGTTGTGGGGATTAGTGAATTCATAGAAAAAATCCACTTGGAACAATACTTGGTTCAACACAAATTAATGTCATTGTTCTACTGGTGTTCCTTCAGTTCTGCTGCGGTGACGACCCAGGATGAAGCTCAGCTCCCGCTTGGGTCTCCACGGACTTTCTGCAGGTCAGCTCTGTGTGTCTTCTTTCTCTGCCTAGGAGTGGGATTGAAAAAATGCAGTGAGACCCAGAACATAGCATAGGATTGAAACATTATGATGACCTCTTCCATGATTAGGAGGATGGCGTTCACTACGCTCACTCATATTTTATTAAGCCAAGCAGGTTCAGTGGACAGAGTTGGTGTTACAGGGGCAGGGAAGTATGATCCTCTTACAGGAAGGGCAGGGAATAATTGGGAGCTATAAAACAATTGACCACAGCTATTATGATTAAATATTATCATTATTATAGTTATAAGTGCAAATCCCCATGGCCAGTTCTTTGCAATAAAAAAGAATAGTAATTCTCTTTTTACTTTTTTAAGAGCCTCTCCTTCCCTGAAGTCTTATTAGTGGGGCTTGCAGTCTGCATTAAACAACTTTCCTCTTCTGCATGAATGTCTCCATCCAGTCGCTAGAGAAGACACACAACATTTTAATAAGACAGCTTCTCAGAAGGATTTTTAAAAGAATAAGCATTACTGAGACAGAATGTTAGAAAAGGTCATTGTAAAGTAGTTTTATGACAAGGTGTGGTGGCATTGGCCATGGAAGGAAAGAGACTAGCATGGAGCCCAATGTGCCTGTTGACTCAAAAATTGTTTTCTGGGGACCCAGCTTGCCCAGCTAAGGATGAATTAAGTTGAATCATTCTGAAGTATTAGAGTATTCTCTACCACTTTTGGCACAGGAAAAACACCAAGTTCCATCAAATCCTAAATCTAGGCCACACCCTAATGAGCCAGAACCTTCATGGACACAAAGGCCAGAAATATGCCTTCAGGTCTTAAAAACCTGGTGGAAAATGGAAAGATTCCACAAGTATTTAAAATTTGAATAGTCCAGATCCTGAAAGGGACAACAAATGCCACAAAGGTGACACCAGGAGGAGTCATTTAAAAAAACAAACAACCAAAACTTAGTTCTCCAATGCATAAAGTATGTAGGCCAAGGATTTTATGTCTTGATTCACTAATCATAAGCATACTAATCTCTGATTTTTAAGTTAGCCATTATGAGTGTTTGAAGTACCAATTTTTCTGAAAGACTGATAAGGAAGAAGCCATTTGGTGGTTATAATCACATTCCATGTAGAGTTCTACAAGGCATTGATATTCATTCTTAGCGGTTATCAATTTGACCTCTGTTGAATAGCCCAGATTTATGAGAAACTCGTTAAGGAGTCAGGCAATGACTCTGACACTCCATCCTATCTGATAATTAGTGGAATTGCAGTAGAAAAGAGCTGAAGCCTCCAGTTGAACTTACTCAGAAGCTATTCACTGAACAGAAAGAGCGCATTTGGGGTAGAGTTTAATATACATTTGTTCATATATACAGTTTAATATACATTTGTTCAGATGCTTTGATTGTTAGCAAGTTAGACATAATTTACTGGTGATATATATCTCCAATAAATACAAAATACACATACACATAAACAAAATATATATGTGCACACATTTATATATAATAAAAAATATACAGCATATATAAATATGCATATGCATATACATATATGAATTTTAAAATGTTTCAGAAGTTCCTCTTTCCTCTTCTCCAGCTGGAAGCTTTCATCAGCTTCTAGAGTAAGAGGACACAGAATAAAAGTCCACTCATAGACAGTTATCTCCTCCTTATACCACAGAGCAAGTTTGTTGTGAAAGACTCCAAGAAGCACAAGACCCAGAATGCTGTAAGGTCATCAAAATGATGCAACAAATGTCTTAGAATATACTAACCTCCAAGTATTGAGCTATACACTTCCACAAATACTAACTTTTAAATCATTACAATCCTTTGAAGTAGACATCATAGAAAATGAAGCTAAAGAGGTACATTTGAAGTTATATCTAGTTTCCCATAACTTTTTGTACTATGGAAAATTACATAATGGGAACATATGCATCTGTATATTCATAGGAACATACAATCTTTTCATATTTGATAAAGCTCCCCAAAATTCAAATAAAATCTAGCAATTCCTGGGAGTTTACTGGTTAATAAGCCCCTAATGCTTGTTAGAAATAAGAATGGTAGTTTTCAAATTGGAGCCTAGCTTATCTTAGGTTCTCAAAATGGTGTCTAAATGCTTTGTGCTTCTCTTTTGTTAATTGACTTCCTGTTTCTTTATGCTGCTTTTTCATGGGCTTTTTACTTTGGCAAGCTTCATGTTTAAACTTTTGGCGGGATCCAATCAGAATGGTAATTTTGTAAGCTAATCGGCAAATAGGACATACAAATGAAATGATTTTGTAAGTCAATCAAAATATGTCACAAAGGCATTGTACAGGAGAGCCTGTAACTTCTGCAGTACTCCTCTAGTGAGTAACCAGGAGAGAGACCTGCATTTTAGGGATAAAAGCATTGATTCTTCTTGCTTTGTTGTGCCTGCCCGCCAGATACTTGATCTTGCAATACTGTCATTAAAATCTCACTTCTGCTGCACTCCATATCTCTGTGTCTATCCTTTGATTTTGGACAGGTGAGTTCATTTCTCACATGCTGACATGACTTATTTTATATGCTAGTCCCTGCAGTTACAAAATGATGCTTCTTAATATAAAAGTCGATGCATATTTCCTACCTGGTCCTATTTTCTCAAGTTCTTATTAATGGTGAGTCATTGTCATTAAGTTTTTAGGAAAGTTTTCTAAAGGAGTTCTTGGAACCAAAGATGTCTGTCCCTTCCTTGCAATCTCCTGGCCAAGTCTTGATGGGTCAATCAGCTCTTTATTTTCACCTGCACATTCAAAGATGAAAAGGAGCTGGAGGAAAATACAGTCAGGCTACCTGGATGCCCCCAGGGATTATGAGGTCCCCTTAAGTCAGCCCCAATGAGCCTGGAAGGTTGCTATAGCTCGCTTGTCCAGTGGTTCTCAGGGGGTGGTCTCCTGGACACAGCATGGATGCTGCTACTGAATCAGAAATCCTTGGATTGAGACGCGGAAATCTCTGCTAAAACTAGTGTGCCAGGTGATGCTGACATGGGCTCAAGCTTGAGACTCACTGCACACCCTTTGACCCCTCCCCATCCCTCCTAGAGGACTATACTCCAAGGCTGCTTTCCTCTCCTTGAAGCAGTGACACCCCTCCACCATCCTTTTTCGCAGAAGAATATCTTACTTCCTTTCTCTCTAAGAATGCAGAAGCAGTCAGGAGAGAATTTCCACGTTCTGCCACCACCTCACTGCCAGCCTGCATGGAACTTGACCCTTTGCTCTGCCTTTCCTTTTGTTAGCCACACTCTCATCCAAGGCTATCCCCTCTACTTTGGCCTTGGCTTTCTTGCCTTTGAAATGCTCAAGGACAATATGCGTCCAGCAACTCACCAATTTTTCTCACTCTTTTGGATTCTTACCATGATAAATCTACTGGTAGTATAATTTCTATCTAAACCCAATGAACAGACAAAAATTCAAATTATCCTGCTGCTATATTTTTTTGCAGCCCACTTTATTGGTTCCCCTTATATAAATTTTCTTCGATAAATTGTCTACACTCATATCAAAGTCCTTTGTTCTCTGTTGAACCTATCCAATCAAGATTTTGTCCCTACTGCTCACCAAAACAGTTCTTATGAAGGATGCTGTCAAGCTTCCCGTTGCTAAACCCGGGCATCTATTTTCAGTTCTCATTTCAGATATTTGTTGTCAGCATCTGACACAGCTGAGTGTGCCCTCCTTTTCTCACTGGGCTTCTGGGACACCAGTTATTCTAATCTTCCTCTTCTCTTGCTGATACTCCTCTTTCTCCTTTGCTGGCTACTCCTCATCCCCCAAGACTCAAGGCTAACGTCTGCTCACACTTCCCTTTCTACTGTGTGCCTGAGACTGTGGTTCTCAACACTGGCTGAAAATCAGAATCACCTGGGAGTCAATCAATTCTCAATGAACCCCAGATCAAGTCAGTCAGAGCCTCTTGGGTGGAGCCTAGTGGTTTCAAAACTGCTCAGGTGATTACTGTGTGCTTGAGAATCATTTCCCTAATCTAGTCTATCAGCAAATCATCTTCATGTGAAAGACCCCAATTTTATAGCAAGTCCCTCTCCCTTGCAGTCTAGACTCATGCTTAGCATACAGATTCAGGGAGGTAGGATGGAACGCAAAACATTCCAACTGAAATTTTAATCCTAAAACCCAAGCATTCTTCTTCATCTTCGCAAGCAGAAACTCCATCTTCCCAGATTGCAAGATCAATGATCTTAAGGTATCCCCAATTCCACTGGTCCTCTCACACTTCACACCTAAGAGGTCCTTAACTCTACCCTCTCTCTTACACCTCACACCAAAATGTCCTCAACTCCACTCCCTGTCACACCTCCACCCTCCCTTGCCTCACACGCAAGCTGCAGCCTGTCCTACACAGCAGATCATATCTGTCATCTGGCAGCTTCTTGCTACCTTCCTCTATTGTTGCTGCTGACTCCCTCAAGCTGGTCCTCTTCCCTTCTCACCTTCTCTTCCAACACAGCCAGAATGTCTCTTTCAAAACATAAGTCACTTCTTGTGTCTCCTCTGCCCAAACCCTTCAGTGGCTTCTGATCTCCCCAAGGGCAAAACCCAAGGCCATTATTTTCTTTTGCAGGAGTTTTTCTTAATCATTTTTATGTCTATAGGACATTTCATGCCATTGTTAATCAGAGATCATCAAAACAGATGGTGAAAATATTCTCAGCTAACAAAAACTCTACCTCTTTTCTATAATGTAAGAAAACATTTTTAGATAGTTCTAGATCAGCATTTTTAAAACTTACTTGACCATGAAACAATTTGAAATTATAATATATTGATGGAACACCAAGAGGAGTTCATGAAATATAAATGTAGGCCTAGATTAAAGTAGACAGCACCAAAAAAGTTCTCAAAGGTGAGTTAATTACTTAAATAAATGATAAAAATTTGATTCACATGCACTTTGCTTTATTATAGTACAAAAAACGAAAGAAATCTGCTTATGCATAAGTTAATAAGAATAACATATCTCAACATAAAGTAAATATTTTATGTTCTGCATTTTTGCTATAAAAGAGAACATAGTTAAAAAATGTTTTATTGAACAATATTTGGGGAACCCATTCTAAAATGTCTAGCTGATTGAAATTAGGAATGATGTAGTTGAGTTTCCTTCCCATATGTGGTATAGGATCAAGTTTATTTCTATAGTGTTTTAAATTGAGAGGGACATAAACATTCTGCTTCTCTATGCACAAGTGTGACATAGGGGCAAATACATAAATTATAATTTTCACAATATTTTAGAGCTATTAAATTACACTATGCCAAAAAAATATTTTGCACCTTGCATATTGGTTATTCATCTATCTACTCTTGATATTTTAGAAGTCAAATCTTACTTCACTGGGGAGGGAACATAACATCAATAAGGGCACCTGATCTCAAACCTGGCAAAGTGGGGACCAAAGGAAGGTGCAAACTTTACCTGTATGATAACCACTTATATACCTAATCCTGAATTGTATCCTACATCTTTAAAATAAAATAAAGAAATACAATGCTAAAACTAAAAAAAAACACAAAAAACAAAAGAAGTTTTCACTATGAAAGTTCCAGACACAGTTTGAGAACCTCAGGAATGTTTGTAGTTCTCGAGATTGCTGTTGTTTTGATAAAACTGCCTCCCTCCAGCCTCAGGTCTGTGGGGAACCAATTTGTGCAATATAAATATTTAAGACACCATAAATGTTGAATAATGCCACAAACATATGTTGAAATATTCAGAGAAAATACACAATGCAGAGCACTGGTCCATCAGCAGGGAACATTCACTTGAATGGCAGTTGGTCAGTGCTGTCTGGACTTTGTGAGATCTGCTTCTGGGCAGTTGGAAAGGGACAGAGTGTGGCGGTCCTCGGTCACAATGCCTCTGTTCTGCCACTCAGTTGCTGTGTGCCAGGGCAAATGCTTCAACATGTCTGTTCCTCAGCTGTTTTATCTGTAAAATAGGGACAGTAGTATTCTAAAGGATTAAACATTGATGAAATATATGAAGTATTAATATAGTACCTGGCACCTAGGAAGACTTATATGAGCATTAGATTATTTTTCTAAAACAGACTATTATGAGTAAATAGTAACAACAATGTTTAGTGCCTTTTAAAAAATATTTGTAAAATACATTTCAAAAGGTCAAGGTTGGGAGTATAATCCTCTCACCAGCCTAAAGAAATAGTCATTGATGTGTTCCATAGGTTACAACTGGAGAAACATTTTCCTGAAATGGTTGATGTAGTTAGACTTTTTCCCTAGCATTGGGCACCATATTGTGATGTCCATTACACATTCATCTGGAAATAGTGGGGGGAGGGACACATAATATTAGTAAGGATACCTGATCCCAAACCAGGTGAAGTGAGTACCAATGGTAAGCCCAAACTTCACCTGTATGATGACAACTTATGTACCTAACCCTGAACTGTACCCCACATATTTAAAATAAAAAAAAGAGTGCTTAAGATCATAAGTATTATTTTGAAACCACTGTTGGTCCAAGCACTATGATAGTGGATTGGTGTAGTTTACTTCCAATTTCTCAGACAATTCTGCAAAGAAGCCTCATATCCTCATTTTCCTAGGGAGGAGAAAAAGTGTATATCAGAGATGATCTGATGCCTTGACATCTTGGGGCTGGTGAGTGGTGACTGACCTGGACTCAGGCTGCCCTGCCCTGAGTCTCATTCTTTCCTCTCGGTCCTGCCATCCTTGAGTGTTTAGAGGACTGCAAACAACAAGGTATAGGGCGTGCTGAGAAGAAAGAGGGCAGGGAAAGATAATCATTTAAGAATGACTATAGATGCTGTTAAAGTGAATTCCAAGTTATGGGCTTTGGGGCAGGGATGGATAGGGGGTAGAGCAACCCTGGGTCTCCCACTTGAAGTTTTTCATGGCTGATACCAAGGATTAGGACTCTCCCTACTCCTGATGAAGGAACAGAACATTGTATGGACCGCAACAAAGGACTCCTGGGCTGACAGGAGCTAGCATGAACTTCATGAGGGAAAATCTAGGTTTCTGGAGTCAGCCTGGGAACTTGAGCAATCCTGACAAAGAACCTTTTTTCTCACTTATTCCTGACTCCATAATTTCTTTCTCTTCCTATCCCTTAAATCACAGAAAGTGAAACTTTTCTTTCTTCCCCTTCAGCCCTTAGCTAAAAAGCAGCACATATCAAACTTTAAATCTGCCTGCAATTCCCACTCTCAAGCAGCCCCCACATACACACTCAAAAGAAAAAGAAGGCCAATTCAAGGTGACTCAGAGCTAGCATCTTCTCGTGGATTCTCTCTAGGCTGTGTCTCCTCCTATCCACTCAGTCCCCGCTGCTCAACACCAAGGACCTGCCTTGGGCAAACAAGCCAAAGCCAACAGAAGGTGTCACCACCTGTAGGGACGTTTGATGAGTGGAGAAGGTAGATTTGTGCTTCCAACGTTGTTTTGAAATTTCACATTTTTCTCCTGAATATAAATCTTTGTATATACAGAGGATCCAAATGATAAAACAAAAACCACCCACAATCCTTTTCCTATAGATTTCTGTGGCTTACTAAGAGATTATTCTATCAATGTAGCTCCACAGTTCTTAAAAAAAACCAACTTTACCTGTACAATGACCATTTGTATACCTAATGCTGAATTGTACCCTACATCTTTAAAATTAAAAAAAATTTTGATTTATTTAGAAGTAAGAAAGATACCATGTGCATTTTCAGTGCAATGCACATCTCTTATAATATACTGTTCCTAAAGACTTATGGTATAATATTTAATCATAATATGATGTCATAAAGTGTTTAACCAACTTCTTAGTAAAGAACATTCAGATGGTTTTCATTTGTTTCTGTTATAAATAATGGTGTCAACAATGTGTGTGTGTATATGCATGTATACATGCATGTGACATATATACCTGTGCAAATAAACATTTGCTCATTTTTGCAAAATGAAAATTCAGGAAACTAAAACTGGAAGTTAACCAAAATGGTAAGTGGTAGAGAGTTGGAATAGAAGCAAAACAGTTTTGAGAATATGTTTGTATTTAGTTTTCACTTTCTAATTCTGTAGAGGTTTTACATATTCAAAAAAACTATTTATGATAAAAAAGAAAATCTTAAGAACATATATAAGTAGCAAGTAAATCTAGCTGTAAAACAATTTGCTAATATAACACACAGAGAAAATATTAATTTGAGCAACTCTTCCATTAGCTTTTCCATAGACATCTTAGTGGAAAATATTCCAAGGATAAAAATAACTCGGACATCATGCAATCTACTCAGCAGGTTGGATGCTGGTAGTGGTGTGATGATGCAATTCTAAAATCCTTTTGAATGTATCACAACATTCAGCAAATGCGTAAAAATACTGATATTGTTTAGAAACAGTTTTTTACTGTGAGAGAAAGGAGATAAACATGTAAAATTGAGAGAACTGAGGAAGGAACTGTGGTCTTTAACTTAAATCGGTGGTTTCAATGTAATTCTTTACCTAAAAGAAAAACAAAATTCTTATGTGTCAACTTAAAGAATCTAGAAGCAACAACACCCCAATAGTCATGAGCACACCTAGTGTCAGTTCTTGCATTCTAAAACCATTTACCACAAAGGCCATAAGGACTCTGTGGAGAAATGGATTCTAGGTCTAGGTCAGGAGGAGCACAAGGTGTACTTAAAACTTTTGTTGGCACCATAAAGTAGAGAAATGCTAAAAAAGAAAAAAAGGGCTGGGCTTGGTGGCTCAGCCTATAATCTCGCGCCTTTGGGAGGCTGAGGTGAGTGGATTGCCTGAGCCCGCGGGTTCGAGACCCGCCTGGGCAGCGAGACCTCATCTCTACAATAAATAAAAAAATCAGCCAAGTGTGGTAGCGCATGCCTGTAATTCCGGCTACTGGGAAGGCTGAGGTGGAAGGATCGCCGGAGCCCAGCAGGTCGAGGCTGCGGTGGCCGGGAATGGCCACTGCACTCCAGTCTGGGCAACCGAGTGAGACTCCAACTCAAAAAAAAAAAAAGAAAAGAAAAAAGAAAAGGTGTGGCATGTCAAAACTGGACTCTATACTTCCAACTGGTGGTCAATGGGAATAATCTGAGCACCAAAAATAAGAAAAAATATGGTAACTGACTAACAGTGAATAAAAATGATACTTTTAAGTCCATACTGATTTATTTTCAAATACTGTAGTATGAGGAAGAAAACAAAAGAGAAGCTCTTTTTTATAGATGAATGTGGATGAATAGATGCAAAAGACATGACAGAATTACAAAATAACCAGTGTCTAGCTCAATTAGTAGTCACTGATTCAGGTAAGGGTTATCAATGAATCCAAAACCATTGAGTGGACAGGTTGATCGTGGAAGAATACTCATAGCATCAATAATTACTTATTAATTATACATGGAAAATGTGCCCCTATAATGGACACCACCTTAACCAAATGATCAAGCTTGGCTTTGCCAACTGTGGGAAGTTAAGTCTCCGTGTCCCATGGTTGGGTATTGGGAGGCAGGCAACATCACCCCTATTTTGTTCTTTCCAGAAATATCTGCCTTGACTCGCATGCCAAGGAAATAGTCAGACAAATTCAGAATGTAAGATGTCCTCCCTGAATGTAGGCAGAAGGAGGTGGAGGAGCAGACTAGATTGAAAGTGGGAAGAGCCCGACCAGCCATCCCTGCCTGCCTGGGACTGAGGAGTCTCCTGGGATGCAAAAGGTTGGAGGAAAAGGTTGTGATATGATATTAACAATTGGTGAATCGGTAGGACAGGTACATGTGGGTCCACTTTCCTGTTATTATTACCGTTATTTAAACTTCTCTGTGGCTGAAATTTTTCAAATGTTAAGGAGAAAAAGAGATTCCAGTCTTTTGTACACCGAACAGGAATCTAGACCTTTACTGGGGCCATAAAGGCCATTAGCCCTAAGGATTTTAGGCATTCGCTAGCCAGATATCGCAAACCAGCAGTTAAAGATAGACTATTCAAACGGTGGGTCATGAGCCAGTGTGGCCTGCAAACTGTTTGTTAGGATCCAGGTGAGGTAGATAGAAAATGGGAATAAGAGTCAGGGAAGCAGGGTGCAGTGCCTAAAATCCTAGCACTTTGAGAGGCCAAGGTGAGAGGATTGCCAGAGCTCATGGGTTCGAGACCAGCCCGGGCAACTTGGCGAGACCTCATCTCTACAATAAATGGAAAAATTAGCCAGGCACCGTGGCACATGTCTGTAGTTCCAGATACTTGTAAGGCTGAGGTGGAAAGATCACCTGAACCCAGCAGGTCAAGACTTTGTTGGCCGTGAGCGTGACACTGCACTCCAGTCTGGGTGACAGAGTAAGACTTTAGCTAAAAAAAAAAAAAGAGTTTAGGAATGATTCAAGCAGTTTGACAGGGTCATTTTACTCTAGTAATTTTCAAAATGGGTTTATAATTTTATGGCTTTATTTTTTCCTTCTGTTTTATAGTGATTGATTGATAATATTTTTGAAAAGAGCTGGTCCACGAAGGATGGAAAATTGATTTCAAACCAGGTAACGTGGGACCCAAAGTGAGGCCCAAACTTTCCCTGTACAATAATAATTTGTATACTTAGCCCTGAATTGTGCTCCACATCTATAAAAAAAAAGAAATTTGAAAAAAATGTATGTTCTCACCATGGATGGATTGAGAAGCATGTGGTGAAAGGAAGGAGCAACGGATAATAGTTTACAAAGTTTCTAGGCTTTCTGGCCATTCTGGCTTAACACAATTGTTACTGACCAGAGGGGAGAGAGAAGTGGAAGAGGACCGCCTGCAATACCACATTCATTCAGAGGATGTCTGCAGACATGCCAAAGTTTGTTTAGGATGCTGGGATGCCACTGTGAACAAGCCTACCCGGTGTAACCCCCTCAGCACACACATCATCAATATATGCAAAGCATAATGTTACAAGAGTTCTTAAACTGAATGTGCAGCACAGAGATTGACCCTCCGCAGCACAGAGACAGGCAGTGAGGAAGGAGGGGAGGACGTGGGTGATGTGAGATGCCTCCATGGTGCCCTTTTCTTTTAATATAAACAGCGAAAGCCATGCACACTGAGTAGAGACTCCTTTGCTTGGGCTACTTTGATATTCATACCCTGATGTCAACAATACTGAGGCCCAGTGTCCAGCAACACAAGGACAGGGTGAAGGAAGGTGTGAAAAGGCCAGTAGTTCGTCACTGGGGTAATTCTGTCCCCAGGAACATTTAGCAATGGCTGGAGACATTTTTGGTTTTGCAAGTGGAAGGCAGGTGCTCACAGCATCTAGTGGCCATCTTCAACAGCTTCAACACTGCAGGGAGACCCAGGCCTGGCCCTTTCAGCCCCCAGCCAGTGGGGACGTGTGTATGCATGTATGTGCATGTGTATAAATTTGAAAGCCAGGGAGGTGGCTTCATGTCTTGTAGTGCATGGGATATCCCTGCAACCAAGAGTGATCTGACCCCTAAAGGTCAGCAGTGCCATGGTTGAGAAGACCTTTTCTAGGCTGAGAACCTGTCATGGTGTGAGATTAGATATCAGCTGTCAGCTTAGATGGCTTTTGGATATGGTGCCACCATACTTCACATATGACACTTCTGGAGGGACAATAGAGATGCTTTCTGTGTGCTTCCTTTAGAATCCTTTTACCGCAGACTTTGTTCTGCAACACAGGGCACATTAGTTCACACAGATAATGAAAAATAGTGCCATTCATTTTACCTAATACTTTCTCAAAATATTTACAATTGAAATCTGTTGGTAACTGAATTTCTTTGTGAATTCAGCCCAGCCTGACTGATGTCATTATACTTCTGAGATGATGGCTTGAACCTTTAATCAACAAGAAGTGCAATAATCCCACCAAGTAGGGAGAAATACTCACATGATGATAAACAATACTGGCAACCTATAAATCACCTGTCTCTCTTCCATGCTCAAGGTCTGGCTGCCGATTCATAAGGCAATAATGCCACATGCAGGAGGGATAGTATTTACCCAAGTGTCCTTAGTAGTGATTGCAGTGCTATACATATATACTTTCTTTCTTTTTTTCCTTCTAGACTGTAATGAATTAACACATAATATTCAGATTAAATAAAGAAATTCATTTTGCTCCAAAGAACCATGTATGTTTCTTTAATGTAACATACCAATAGATCTCACTTTTGCAAAGACACAGTTACTGGAGCCATCATTAAGAACTTTCATTAGATTTTTTTAAAAAATGATGCATATAAAAATCTTGGTGAAGTGGGAAAACAGTGCGAGCCACTTGAATGAGAAAGTTCAAAGCACAAACTTCTTCCTTTGTTCATTCAATATCTGTATTTATTGAGCACTTTTCATATGTGTTTGCGAACCTACAGTTTATATATTCCAAGGTGTGCATTGTTATAACAGTTGGGTTGATCATGTTTCAAAATTATCACTGTGGGGATTATTCTAAAATAATTTACTGCCATAGTATGGCCCATTTTGGATACCATTTAGTTCTGGATTCAATTTTTGAAGATATTTAAAGTTTTGGTGACAGAACCATTGTTAAAAGGAGAATTCCAGACTGGCCTAGATGTAGCAATGGATAGTTGATTATAAACAACCACATGTAAAAAATTGAAACTCAGCTATCGAAGAAAAGTAACAATTAGCAAGCAAGAATCCTAGCCCTTGAATCTGGATGTGCAAGAAAGACCAAACATATTTTTACTTTGTTCTTTTTAAGAAATGGGGTCTCACTATGTTGTCCAGGCTTGTCCCCAACTCCCAAACTCTTGCTCTCAAGTGATCATCCCACCATGTCCTTTCAAAGTGCTGACATTACAGGCATGAAGCACCATGCTCTGTCCATTTTTACAGTTTTTGTTTTAATTTCAACAATACTCTGAAGCGACCCTTCAATCCTGGTAGGCGGGACTTGTTTTTGTCAAGATTCAATCATTTCCCATTTTTCCCTCATCAGTCATTCCCTGGGTGCACTGTAAACCAATATATCTTTTTCAGCCTGCTAGCTAGCTGGGCTGCTATCCTCAAAACTAAAAGGTCTTAATTAACAGAACATTTTCTATAGCTAACAATCATTTAAACAATTAGTCACTGTTCATGGTACTTATTTGTAAGTCTAACTTTTATAAATTGCTTATCTGTAAGTGGGTACAATTGCAAGCCTGAATGGACCAGAATGAAACAACAGGCCACTACCCAAGGCCAAAGACAGCAGTAACATGTACTTCTGTAATCACAACTCCTGGAAACCAAGTCAATGACTTCACTTATTCATTTAAAAAATTATTGTTCACTGTTTCCTGCCAGCAAAACACTCATAATTATTCTTTAAGAAAAATTAGTATTTTTATTCTAATTGACTTGTTTTCCTTAGCAGTGGACAAAGTAGATAGGTGCCAAACCAATATTTGATAAATAACTTTTATTGTGTGTGTGCCTCTTGTTTATACTTCAATTTTCTTTTCTTCTTTTATTTTAAAGATGTGGGGTACAATTCAGTGTTAGTTATACAAATGGTCATTGTGCAGGTAAAGGCTGAGCCTCCCTTTGGTCCCCACTTCACCTGGTTTGAGATTAGCTACTCTTATTGATGGTATTTCCCTTCTTTCCCTCTCCTGGCAGTCTCCTGTTACTGCCAATATCTTTTTTATATTATTATTATTATTATTTTTGAGTTGGAGTCTCACTCTGTCACCCAGACTGGAGTGCAGTGGCCGCTCCTGCCCACCGCAGCCTCGACCTGCTGGGCTCCGGCGTTCCTTCCGCTTCAGCCTTCCAAGTAGCCAGAATTACAGGCATGCGCTACCATGCCCAGCTGATTTTTTGATTTATTATAGAGATGAGGTCTCGCTGCCCAGGCGGATCACGAACCCACGGGTTCAGGACTTTCTTATATTATTATGAGAATTGTTTAGGGTCCGTTTATGAGTGAAAATATGTAGTACTCAGTTCTTTGTTTCTGAGATAGATCACTAAGTATTATGACTCCAAATCCATCCAACTTGCTGCAAAGTCCATAATTTTGGCCTTATTTATGGCTGCATAATATTCCACTGTGTATACGTACCACATATTTTAAAATTCAGTCCATTTTCAATGGGCAGCACAGTTGGTTCCATGATTTTGCTATTGTGAATAAAGCCGCAGTCCCCAACCTTTTGACTATGAGGAACCAGTTTCATGAAAGACAAGTTTTCCATGGGAAAGGGTGTCATTGGGCATTAGATTCTCATAAGGAGCATGCAACCTTCAGCCCTCACATGCCCAATTCATAATAGGGTTTGCGCTTCTATGAGAATCTAATGCCACCGCTGACCTGACAGAAGACAGAGCCCAAACAGTCATGCAAGCGTTGGGGAGCAGCTGTAAATACAGATGAAGCTTCGCTCGCTCGCCTGCTGCTTACCTCTTTCTGTGTGACCCAGCTCCCAAT
The DNA here is from genome assembly GCA_027257055.1 of Cephalopachus bancanus. Taxonomy (NCBI): domain Eukaryota; kingdom Metazoa; phylum Chordata; class Mammalia; order Primates; family Tarsiidae; genus Cephalopachus; species Cephalopachus bancanus. The sequence goes on from JAPVLO010000007.1 coordinate 6,054,972, forward strand.
AGGCCAAAGACCAGTACTGGTCTGTGGCCTGGGGGGTGGAGATCCTTGTTCGAGAGAATACGCAAGTGAACCAGTGCAAGATTGGCCTTGAAGGAGCAAATGAAGAAGCATGACTGTATTTGCATGAAGGAGTACCACTGCATATTAGGAGGCATGGGCAGGTACCACGCCCATGGAACAGAAGTGGTCCCTTTGGAGTTCAGAGGAAATAAGTATTACTTTCAGCACATGGAGGATGGAGGTATGCCTTAAGAAAGACATTGTAGGTAGGATTTTCTTTTTTTTGTTTTTTTAAAACATATATCAGACTTTATTCAGAATTATCATGATAAGTATGAAGATTACTGCTATGGGGTTTTGCAGTTGGAGACAGAGATTGGGCTCAACTCAAGACACAATTAGGAAAAGTGGAAATTCATAGCATAGGAGTAAAAGTAGGGGCCCATGGATAGAAAATTACTAAGAGGAAATATTAGGGATAAGAGGGAATTGTGGCTAAATCAACTTGGCAGAATTCTTGCCAAAAGTGGGTTATTCAAAGATGGACAAAGAAATTCAAAAGTTCAGACCTAGCTGGAATGAGAGTTCAGATAAACCTAACTAATGTGTGGTCAAAGAGAGTCTTTGTGAATACCCACTAACACCTCAATTTCTTCTAATATTTTTGTAATGTTTTTTTTTTTTTTACAATTGATATTTTTTATCGATTGTGATATTGTGGGGTACAGTTAAGGGTTAGATATACAAATATGCTCCGTTCAGGCACCCTTGTTGATAAAAGGTGTCTCCCTGTCCCCAGACAGATGTTTACTACCATTAATCCCATCTCCCTTCCCCTCTCTCCTGCATAGTTTCCCACCACTACCAGTCATTTTCTTATGGTAATACGTTGGGTGATCAAGGTCCACTATATGAGTGAGAACATGTGATACTCAGATCGTTGTTTCTGTGAGAGGTCACTCAGTATTATAGACTCTAGTTCCATCCAGGTTGCTGCGAAATTCATGATTTTGTTCTTTTTTTATGGCTATGTAGTATTCCATCGTGTAAATGTACCACATTTTTCAAATCCAGTCCTCTTTTGATGGGCATCCTGGCTGCTTCCAGGTTCTTGCTATTGTAACTAAGGGTAGGATCAGATAAATGTTGGGAACCTGAACTCCAGATGTGGTAGAGGCACTGTTAGCATTATTTTCCTGAGTCCTAAACCAGGAGCTGGGCAGCTAAAGAGGAAAAGGCTACCATTCTTACAAAAGCCCAGTAGACATTCTACCCTTCACCCTTGTGTTACATAGAGCTATCTGCCTGGTCACAGGCATACCTGGGAAGCTGATCCCTGTGCCAAAAGCAGAGAAACTTTTAGTGCACCACAAAGACCCAAGAGGACTTTAGAGCTTACCACTCAGGATAGGGAACGTAGAGAGCAATGTAATACTGAGCAATCTATCACAGAGACAAAGAACTGAGTACCACATGTTCTCACTCATAAGTGGACCTTGAACAATTATCATAACACTTTAAGAAAGGGATTGGTAGTAGTAGGAAACTGCCAGGGAATGGGGGACCCACCTCATCAACAAGGGTACCTGCATAATGAACATTTGTATACCTAACCCTGAACTGTACCCCACATCTTTAAAATAAAAAATTAAAAGAAAAGATACAATACTCAATAACTTAGTTTAAGATAAAGAACTATATGAGAAAGGAAACTGTAGCAAAGAAATGTATGCAGACATCTAACAATGCTGACAAATATATTAATCTCTGTTATCACAAGATTTTAAGATATAATGAAACTGATGCATAATAGATTAGCATAAAGCATTACATTTTTTTTTTGTAAAATACAGAAAAAGAAAGTGCTAGTAAGAATAACTCTGGAACAACACTAGAAGACTGAGACCACTCTGGGCAAACAAAGAATAGACCAGAAACTTCTTGCTGTAGGGGAGCAAATTCTAGAGACATGGGGGCTTGAATTGATCATGTTGAAATTCAAACTCATTAGTCAGAAAACCCAGAGGATAAGTGGTAGAGAGAGAACCCAAAGGGTCCAGGGAAGTTCCTTCCTAGAAAGCATGAATATTGTAGATTTAATATTCTCTCCATTAAGCAGGATCAAAAAAATGGAGGAAGGGATGGGATAGTTAAGGTCATATGCAGTGAAAAAAAGTTACAGTTGGAAATAAGGTTAAAATAGCCCTGGGGAATTATCCAACTTGCAGAAGTAATTGACAGTACTAATAGCTCAACTACTACATGGCATCCTGTCAAATGAATGATACCACTGGATGCTTTACATAACTTCATTAATTCATTAACCCTGTGAACCAGGTGTCATTTTCATTATCTTTTGATGAGTGGAAAACTGAGCCTCAGAGTTATTTGGAGACTTGCCTGCGATAACAAAGCTACTAAAAGGCAGAGGTGGGATTTGGATTTAAGACATCAGTTTCCAGCTGGGCTCGGTGGCTCAGCCCGTAATCCCGCACCTTGGGAGGCTGAGGTGAGTGGATTGCCTGAGCCCATGGGTTCGAGACCCGCCTGGGCAACTTGGCGAGACCTCATCTCTACAATAAATCAAAAAATTAGCTGGGTGTGGTAGTGTGTGCCTGTAGTTCCAGCTACTTGGAAGGCTGAGGCGGAAGGATTGCTGGAGTCCAGCAGGATGAGGCTGCAGTGACCAGGAGCGGCCACTGCACTCCAGTCTGGGCAAAAGAGTGAGATTCCAACTCAAAAAAAAAAAGACTTCAGCTTCCAAATTCCATGTGCGTTCTGTCCCTTCAACTGAAATTACCATCCCTGAAGATGCTCTTTTTCAGGCATGATGCAAATGTAAGAGGAACAAGAACTCCTTGGCTTATCCTTTGAGAAAGAGTCAGACATGTCTCCATGCTATTCACAAGCTTTCTTGGCTTCATTTTGGCTCAGACAGAGCTAAGGTAGCACACACATTCCATGCTTCAAACAGGGGCAGCACGAGCCTTAGCTTAATTACAGGTAGTCAGCATGGACCCACCAAAGAGAAGCCACGCCTGGATGATCTGATAGAATTTTTCAAGGCAACAGCACTGAATCAACAGGAGGAAGCCTGGCTATAATTTACTTGGACTTCAAGAAAGCTTTTGATATAGTAGCACACAAAAGACTAATATTCTAGGTCAGCAAGTATGCAATGGCTTGAATGGGTAAGGAACTTGTCAAGATCTTCAAGATAGAGGATAAGAGTCGCAGTAAACAGCCCGGAGAAGGAAAGATGTGACAGTTGGAATTTCTGCCGACACCAGCACTCTGTAGGACTTTGTTCATTCCCTGACTATTCTGTTAGCGATATGTGAGTTAAGAGAAGGACCGTTGGCTTCTTCTGACGGCCTGAGACTTAAGTTTCAATTCTTTAGTCCAAGAGATAGTCCGGGGTGTCCATGGTCAGGAAGTTTTTATTTGGTAGCTGGAGCTGAAGCAGCAATTTTCACTGAAGTTGCCTGAGTGAATTTAGATTCTTCTGGGGATTTAACGTTGTCCAAGCATCATAATGTTTGAGCTTTGATTTTACTCTCAGCATTTCTTTATCCTTCCAGTCACTGTTTCCCCAATTTCTCTCTGAAGAGACATGCCCTTTCACACCCTCAGCTCACAGATCCCACAAGGCTTGATTCTCACTCCTGAAAGTGGGGTGAAGAGCCCCAAATGGATGCTTGTATTCCACAGCGTGCAGTGATTAGATTGGGGTGAATGTGTGACACAGGGTTTTCTCTGAGATTGCTGTGCTAGGACTCTTTCCTCCTCATAAATGCCCTAAGGAAATTCAGGTAGAAGGCTTGAGTGTCAGCCATCAGCAGGTTCCTCAGCCATGCCTGAGGGAGAAGGTGCGGGAGGAAGCACGTTCAGGGGAAGGCAGAGAACAGAGCCCTGGTGTCACAGAACTGAGCCCCAGTGAAGCCACAAGTCAATACTTTCTTCAGGTGGAGGCCGATTGGGGTTAAGCTTTTTTTGCTGGCAGTACAAGGAATTCTGCCTGAGACTAATATCCTCTCCAGCTCACAGTTTGTGTATTACCACCAGGGTTTTAGACACAGAGCCCCTTTTTTTCAGAATTTAATATGGAAACATAAAATGGGAGCTACCCTGGATCAAGCAGGAGTAAAGCCTCCACTCTCACCCCAGCTAGCCTTACCAGGGCTCAGGGCCACACCTAGAAGTCATCAGAGGGGAATTAGGAACCCTCTCCAGAGCAATGCTCCCATTTAGTATTCAATCACATGGAGACCCACAAAGGATTAGTAACTTGCCAGGATCACAAAGACAGTTTAAATCAGAGCTGGGGTATTTCTTAAGTGCCAAATGTGTTCTTTTCCATATCAAAACAGACCTTTTTTTCTCCCAGCCAAATATGTGGGTTTTATTCACAAACCCAGTAAGTTTCTGTCTCTGCTTGTATAACTTTAATTGATCCTCTAGTGTAAGTCAGGTTTTGTCTTGGGCAAACGGTACACCTGATCAATTTATCATCATCATCATCATCATCATCATCATCGGCTTAACAGGTGTCTATGTTTAGCACCCCAGGGATGATGTGCCAAACACTGTGCTGAGCATCTTGCTAGTGTTATCATGTAGTATCTTCATGAAGTAATCCTAAATAATAGCTACTATCATCAGCCCCACTTTATGTATGGGTAAACTGAGACTTAGTCTCAGTCTTAATTCAGACTTAATCTGGTCAGCAGATATTTTTTCGGTGTTCATTATGTGGCAGCACCTGTGCCAGAAAAAAACAATCCTCATTTTCCCTCCACGGAGGACAGAGGGTTATGTGTCTGGAGAGTAGGAAAAAGAGAGTGAGTCCTGACAAATGCTGGAGAGATGAGAAGGTGAGACTACCCAGGGGCTTCCATGGGACTTCTGGTATTGTGTCTTTTATCCCATGATCCACAGAGGGTCATTTGTGGGCTTTCTTTAAAAGAAGGCAGTGTCAGGATTTGCACTTTAAATGGACAATTTGGAATAAGATGAGATTGCAGAGATGAAGAGCACCAAAGAGATTTAAGAAATACTTGAGGGTTAAAAAAAACAAACTTTTAAATATGGGGAATGGCTGGGCCTGGTTGCTCAAGTCCAGCACTTTGGGAGGCCAAGGTGAGAGGATTGCCTGAGCTCACAGGTTTGAGAACAGCCTGGGCAACTTGGTAGACCTCATCTCTACAATGAATTTTTTTAAAAAATTAGCCAGGCATGGTAGTATGTGCTTGTAGTTCTGGCTACTTGGAAGGCTGAGGCAGAAGGATCGTCTGAGTCCAGTATGTCAATATTGGGGTGGCCGTGAGTGTGCCACTGCACTCCAACCTGGGTGATGGAGTGAGACTCCAACTCAAAATAAAATTAAACAAATAAATAAATAAGGGGAACACTGATGAAGGACAATGAAGAAAGGAGAGGCCAAGGGTGATGGCTAGGGTTTACGCTCACCCTCCTGGCAGAGCATGGCACTAGACCCAAAGATGAAGACCACAGACAGAGAGCTAGTAGGTATGATGGGGAATTTGGCTTCTGTATAATGAATGTGAGAAACATTGACTTGCTGAGTATTTTGTTGAGTAGCTTGAATTGAGAACTATCTTCTGGAAGGCTTCAGTTTGCAGACAACAAATTGAAGCACTGAAGTGGATGAGAACCTCCAGAGAAGAAACAAAAAGAGTAGGAGTAAGAAAATAAGAATAAAAACAAAGGATAAGACAAATGATGAATGGAGAGTAAGGACAATGCCTTGAGAGCACTCAAGCTGGAAAGACAGGTAGTTGGGGACGAGGAAGGTACATCGAGAGGTGAGTCAACGCTTGGGCCTGGATTGGCATGGCCAGCACCAGAGCAAGTGAGTGTTAGCCATGCAATACTGACAGCTAGTTAAGGCGATTCCGGCATGAGGGCAACATGGAGGCAGCAATTGGGGCATAGCTGGCCCAGAGAGGGAACTGGGGAGAGAGAGTCATCAAGGATCTTTGTTTGCTTGTTATTAAGATGGGTGAGAAGCATGTTTAAGAGCTGAAAGGAAGGATGGTAATGAAGAAATTGAGGTTATGGAAGGGAGAAACATGTGATTGAGAATCTCAGTTTCCCATGAAAGTGTGGGATTCTGAGCAATGATGGGAGAGTGGACCTCCGCTTAAGGAGGGTCAGCTCTTTCCCAGTAACAGGAGGAGTGGAGGGAAAGGCTGTGCCAATGGACTAGAAGACATTGCCTGTGCTGGCCAGCCAAGAAGTAGTGAAAGTTAACCCTGCTCTCTGGTTGACCTCACACCAAAGTCACTCTCCCTTACTTCACTTCTATGCTAATAGTCATTTGTTTAAAGAGCCTCATGACTTTGAGGGCAAATAGTTCCCCAAAAGTTAATGTACACAAATCTTAGGGTAATGTTTGCTGTTTACTTGGATCTTTGGTACCTAATTTTAAAACAACTCATTAGTATAACCCTAGGAGTGTTGGCCAGAGAACTCAGACACTATGGAACCTTTAAAAATGAAGATTTCCAAGCCCCAACACAGGGGATTGTGTTGGCAGATGAGCCAAGATAAGTTGTCTTTAAAATCTCTCTGTGTGGGGTGCTGTTTGGCCAGGTTTGGGAACAATAAAGTCAAGGCATTATTGATAATTTGTGGCATTTGAGGTGGGCCCCTGGGTAGCCAAGTCTATATAAATAGAAAAATCAGTGGTCTCTTTGTAGTGGGTCCAGGATTCCAGGTGTCTGCAGAAATTGATTGATCATGGAACCTTGGGATGATTGTAAACTAGTGGTTGCCAACCTTGGCTGCACATTAAAATCATTTTGGGAGATTTTCCCAGCTGCACTAAGGATCAGTAGAATTTGATTCTCTGGTTCACTATAGTTTAACTGTACTGAGACATAATTTATATATCATAAAATTTATCTGACTTATGTATGCAATTCAATGCAACCACCACCATAATTACATTTTCATAATCTCAAAAACTTCCAAGGTGACTTCAGTGTGTAGCCAGTGATGAGAACTGCAACAAAGAAATTAGTTATTCAGTTATTCTTTTTTTCTTTTTGAGTTGGAGTCTCACTCTGTCACCCAGACTGGAGTGCAGTGGCCGCTCCTGGCCACTGCAGCCTCGACCTGCTGGGCTCCGGCGATCCTTCCGCCTCAGCCTTCCAAGTAGCCGGAATTATAGGCATGCGTTACCACGCCCGCCTGATTTTTTGATTTATTGTAGAGATGAGGTCTCACTGCCCAGGTGGGTCTCGAACCCGCGGGCTCAGGCAATCCACTCACCTTAGCCTCCCAAAGGCGCGGGATTACAGGCTGAGCCACCGAGCCCGGCTTTCAGTTATTCTTTAAACAACATTGAATGTGTGGTGACAGTCAGTAGTTAGTGTCATATATATGTCACATGCCTATGTTCTGAAACTGTTGGTGGTTGAAAAAGAGAGATAAAGATTGTACATAAACTAATCAAGTCTTAAAGTCTATTTCAGAGTCCCTTTCATAGTACTTCTATTCATTTCTCAATTCATTCAAATATTATTTGATTAACTAATATGTATAGGTCACTCATTACATACCAACCACTTCAATAAATCCCAGATTCGGTAAGGAGAAAAAAATGTGTAATTCCCAATCTCTGTAAATTTTCGATAACAGAAACCATGAAAATCCAAATAATTCATCTTCTGATAGAACACAGTAATATACATACAGGTAATCAAAATATAAATATAGTTGAAAAGTTACAACAGGATTTTTCATTTATTAGTTATAGCTGATAAAGATATTGCCCAAATTTATCAGATGTTTTGCTCATCATAGCAATGGTATATACATTTTATAATATACACATGGAAAAGTATCTGTGAGCTTAATGGGTTTAGGCTATAGTTTTTAAAAAAACACAACCTGAACACCATCCTGGATGTTGAAATCCCAAAATGCTAAAATTTCTAAGGTCTAGAGTCTCCAAAAATTACAATTCTGAAAGATAAAAAATCTCTAAAAGTATCAGTCTGGAAAAATAATTTTAAAAATCTTTTAAAAAGACATTTATTTACATTTTAAAGGAGTTTTTTTTTTTTTGAGAAACATAAAAACAAACACTTCATAGGCCATTTTACACTAAAGAACAGGCAATCACAGTATACATATTTTTGCAGGCTTCCACATTCAGGTTTTCTAATGACATTCACAAGGGTTTAGCAGCTCATGAAGAAATAGGTCAAAAAGTAAAATGTATAAGCACACACCACAGTGGCTGATAATCGTGTGCACCCAGCTTTATAACTGCAGTCATTTGAAATACCATGATCAACAACCTCAATCTCTTGATGAGACAGATCAGCCGGGTGTGGTGGCTCACGCCTGTAATCCCAGCACATTGGGAAGTGGAGACGAGAGGATAGCCTGAGCCCATGAGTTCAAAACCAGCCTGGGCTACATGATGATACCTCATCTCTACAAAAAAAAAAAAAAAAATTAGCTGGGCATGGTGGCACACACTTGTAGTTCCAGCTGCTTGCAAGGTTGAAGTGGAAGGATCACCTGAACCCAGGAGGTAGAGGCTGCGGTGACCTTGAATATGCTACTACACTCCAGCCTGGGTGACAGAGAGAGACTCTGACTCAAAAACAACAACAATAATAATAAATAAACTGGGCTCGGTGGCTCAGCCTGTAATCTGGTGCCTTTGGGAGGCTGAGATGAGTGGATTGCCTGAGCCCACGGGTTCGAGACCCGCCTGGGCAACTTGGCGAGACCTCATCTCTACAATAAATAAAAAACTAGCCGGGCATGGTAGCGGGCACCTGTAGTTCCAGCTACTCGGAAGGCTGAGGTGGAAGGATCGCTGGAGCCCCTCAGGTTGAGGCTGCGGTGGCCAGGAGCGGCCACTACACTCCAGTCTGGGCGACAGAGTGAGACTCCAGCTCAAAAAAAAAAAAAAAAAAACCTAGGATGGGTCATTGCCACATATTCAGTCACTCAAAGACTGGAGATTCGAGAATTGTTACCTTTCACAAACACAGGTGTACACAAAGGACATCCTGTTATTAATCAAGGAAGTGTTAATGTATTTGTTTTGTTTTTGTTTTTAGAGACGGAAAAATTCAATGGCATGATCACAGCTCAGGCAGTCTCAGAAGTTTCGGTGCTTTTACAGATACACACAATGCTTACGTACAAAGTCAATGTTGTGATAATGCATTTTCATGGAGTTAATTTGCAAAAAGATGCATTGAATGAATAAGAACTCTCTAAACATCTTTACACAGTTTATGCCTCCAGTACTGGAGATGATGCAGAGATGAAATGCATAGCATGGCGAATAGGCTCTACGTGTGAAGGGCCAGAAGTTGTACATGATTGAATAATTTGGCAGGGGAGAATTCTTGTATTTTCACCTGCATTTTCACTTCGATGATCTTCCAAACACTTGCACTTGTATTTGGACAGTGTTTGTTGTCTACAAATTGTGTAAGCATGTGCTGTTCATTTGAAAGTTTGAGTGTTGCTCAACCATTGAAATGAAAATATTTTCTATTTTTGCAGCACCAATAATAATTAGCCTTTGAAATGTTATCTTTCACCATTAGTAGACTTGTACACTTAGCTTACAGTCTTTTTGTGATGGAACAATTTCACAGATGTCTTTTGTTGTGTTGTAGGGATATAGTAAGAAAAGATGGTATTGTGTTTTCTCAGTACCAAATCTGTATTAGTCAGGGATCTCCAGAGAGGCATAACCAGTAGAATATGCAGATAGATGCAAGAGAAGAGATTGATTTATCAAGGGAATTGGCTACCACAATTTTGGTGACTGGGAAGTCCCACAACAGGCTCACTACAAGTTGGAGACCCTGGGATGGTGGCAGCTTCATGGTTGTTCAGTCCATGTCCAGAGACTTCAGAACCAGGAGAGTCATTAGTGTAACTCAGTCCAAGGGTGAAAGTCTTGGGTGTAACTCAGTCCAAGGGTGAAAGTGAAACTGGGGGTAAACTGGTGTAAGTCCTGGAATCCAAATGTCAGCATGCTTGGAATTCTCATGTCCAAGGCAGTGGAAGAAAAGTCTGTCTCAGCTCTGAGAGAGACTGATTTGCTGTCTCTGAGCCCCCAGCTCATTGGACTGTGCTCACAAACATGAAGGACATATTTTTCCACCTCATCTGCTCAGATTCACATACTAATCTTCTCTGGGAACGTCTCATAGACACACCCCAAATTAGGCTTGACTGTGTTTCTAGGCATTCCTTAATCTAATCAAGTTGATGCCCAGAATTAAGTTCACAAGTCTACTCCTTGTCAACTTGGCACCCACACACATCTCCTTAAACCATTCTCAATTTCCAAATAAAGTCAATAACAAGGTTGTGGTTCTAATGCGATGCAGTAAACATGAAGCAAAGATCCCACATACAACTGAAAACACACTAATCACCTCCCCAGAATTTGACTTTCAGGATTTCAACATTCAGGATTTTAATCTTTTGGGGTGTTGATTTGGGGGAATTTTAGATGTTAGGAATATTGAACACTAGGGATTTTGATCTTTAGGGATTTTAAGTTTTTAGGATTTCAACATTTCATTGTTAGGTAATCGAGACAGGCATGCAATCCTGGATTGTAGGCAAGACTTAATGAAAGTCTGGGCTTGACTTGTGTCTCTCACGGGTACTAAAAGATTTGGGGAATTTAAAGGTAAGAATGGGAATTCACAGTAACAGAATGCTGACTGGGGGTGGGGTACATAACATCAGTAAGGGTACCTTATCTCAAACCAGGCAAAGTGGGGATCAAAGGGAAGCCCTGACTTTACCTGTGTGATGACATCTCATCTACCTAATCCTGAGTTGTACCCCACATCTTTAAAATAAATTTTTAAAAAAGAATAGGAATTCAAACACACATTTCTTTTTTAATCCCCATCAAATGTAGAAATGCACATCTGAAACACAGGTTGAAATACAGGCACACTTAGTGTTAAGGTACCTTTCCCACAACCTTGACCACATGCCCATTCTGGCCCAGAGTGGCTGTTTCTGTCTTGTGAAGTCCTGCCACACTGGTTGGTGTTTGATGCCTGTGGAGACAGTACTCACAGGCCAAGATGAGGACTTGGTTTATGTGCTTGGGAAGAGAGAGAGAGAGAGAGAGAGAGAGACAGACTTGAGCCAATTCTATGATTTAGATACCTTTAAACTGTTCTTCAGTAATAAAAGACTCTATTCTGTCCTCCAGACAGAATGATCTCATGAAAACGTGCCCCTGGCCTCATTAGAGTCTTATAATCTGGTTGAGAACATTTGTCATAAAAAAGACCAAGTCTTTTCCTCCAACCCCCAGCCTGCTCTCAGCTGACACCTCCCCTGTCCCACGGTGCCTGTCGTGTTCACAGAACAGCAGGGTAGATGGGGGCGGTGGGGGGGAGGTTGGAGCCGAGGTGAACTACAGTCTTGCTATATTTTCCATGATTGTCTTCTGGAAGAAATGACCAGCAGCTGGGCAGTTTGTGCAACTAGAATTCCAGAAATGATTCATGTGTTGATATGTTAATTAGGAGCAATCGTTTTTCAACAGAGCAACCCAACAAATATGACGACTAAATAAATCTGTGTGCTTCGATGCCAACGGCAGCATTTAATCTGGAGAGGCAGAGCGCTGTGCAAGTGTCTCCTGGGTAGAAAGCAGATTCTCATTTCAAGGGAAAGAGCACATTCTTTTTGCTGCCTGGTTCTGGAAGGGGAGGCCCCGAGGTTGGATGCTGTGGCATTTGGGTAGATCTCAGAATCTGGATTATTCAGCCAGAATCAATTGGGAACAATAATAATTACAACAACAGCAATAACATTTGCAGTAACAATAACATCAGAGAATATGTGCTCCCTATTTTCATGTGCCAAAAACTGAGATTAAGAATGCTACATGCATTATCTCATGAAAGATTCACTACAGTATATAAGCAATAATATAAGTTATTACTATCATCACTAATTTCCAGAAGAGATGTTGAGGTCAGAGATGTCAAGTGACAACCCAAAGACAATAAGAAGCAGGCTGAAACTCACATGAACACAGATCCATCAAGCACCCAACTTATACCCTAAACTACATAAAGAAAGGGCTTATAGATGGACAGAGGGAATCCCAGAAAATGCCTGGGGTTCTTCCTTCCACAGAACCTTTCCCACCACTGAGAAGCCAGAATGCTGATTTGCCTCACTTGCTGAGAATGTCTATTCTCTTTGCAGGAAGTTCTCTGCCCCAAGCCCCCGAAAAAGATGTGCTGCTTGGAGCAGAAGGTGAAGATGCTTGGGCAATCCAGACTGTGGTTCCAGGAAGGAGCTAAGGACCAAACCTGAGCAGGCAAGGATGCAGAGATGGGCCAGAGACACAGAAGTAAAGACCTGGATTGGAGCAGAAACAAGAGCCAGTGGGATAAGGCAAGAGACCCAGGGGCCGACCCAGCTGCCAAGGGTGTGGGTGCAACTTGATGACAGGTATGGGAACAAGGCCAAAGTGAGTAAACCAAAGTCTCTTCTTTCTTGGGAGGAGACAAGAGCCAGTTCTTTTAAAACCCCACATTTTCACTGGTATGTCCTTACACTTCTAGACTTGAGTGATGCACTCCCAGTGAAGCTTTTATGTCAAAACAATCTGAGAAATGCTGTATATTCTTTTTTTCTACTTTTATTTTAGTTGCAGGAGTACACATGCATGTTTGTTACATGGACACACTGGGTCTCATTGGATCATTCTTTAGCTAGTGAACATTGTACCCCATAGGTAAATTCTTAACCCTGATCCTCCTCCCCACCTTCCCACTTATCGGTGTCCCCAGTGTCTATTATTTTCATTTTTGTGACCAGAGTAATACTGTGTATTTTATTACCCCCTTGAAGGATAAAAATGCAATTATTATGATAAAGATGGACTTCACATAACTCTTAATTTACCAAATATGTTTGATCATAGTTTTAAAAATAAATCACAAACAGAATTCCAGTGGTACTATTTGAAAAGTGTCAGTCAGTGACATTGAAACTTCACACACCTGTGGTCAGGGGCAGGGAGAGGTTCCCGGTGAACTGGGAGGAAAGATTCCAGTGCCTGACCCAGAGGAGGCATTGAAAGTTAACACTTCACCTGACTCACAATTTTCTGCTTTTGTTCATCACATTTTAGACCGATAAGAGTCCTCAGATGTTCTGAATTTCCTTATACAGGAAACAAACAGAATTGCTTTTGTCCTTAGAACACGTTCACCTCTGTTGTTTCTCTCTTTAATATGCAAAATGCATATAATGTTGAAACTTGTTTTGTTTCTGATGCTGACTACCTGGGGAGGTCATGGGTGCTGTCCTTGTAGCTAAGGGCTTGAGCGCTGTCCTTGGTTCTGAGTCTGGCAAGGCCATTTTTCTGAACAGCTCCTGTGACATTTGAAATAGCTCTGATGATCATGTGAGGATACAGAGGGCCCCATGTGCCAAGAACTCACAGAAAGAATAAAAGATTTCTTCCCCAAAAGGAAAGGATTTCTTTTACTGCCTTGTGAATACTGTCCCTTCTCATACAGAAACAGCACTACTTTTCAGCTCTGGGCTTTCAGATGGACTTGGCTATCTCCCCAGCTTCCCACCCCTCCCTCCCACCAAAAAAAGTCTAGAAGTAAGTTTGAGGAAAGAAGCTGAATTATCCTAAATAATAACATTAGTATATTACTGTATCTGGAGTTCCTCTAAATACAGATGAAATTCTACCATATATACAAAGCTGGGAGGGAGGAGGAGGAAGTTGGTATTGAATTCTGGATTAATTCAGTAGTTTAGGGAGCCTCATGTGGGGGATTGCAAGAAGGTCATGTGTTGAGGTAGAGGCAGTCTCGAGTCAGACATGACTATGAGAATGGAAGTCCCCAGGCCTTTGCATAAATTCCACCAGAAACTAGAATGTCCATAGTACAGAGTAAAATCTAAGAGTCCTTGGGTCTAGGTTTCAAGAACAGGCACTGACTGGGCAGGGTGAACACAGAACCAGACCTTGGAATTTTTCATAACCAGCTTCTTCTGCATTCCCTCCTTTGATGCTTGTGGGAGGAAACATGTTATTAGGATGACAGGAAGGGACTGTTAAATGATGGAATGGAAAGGATTTAAAAAATGAGAGTACCTTCTTGTATGTGGGGCTCAAGTGGTTGAACTTTCCAACCTAAGAGGTAGCTCATGATGTCTCCTAAGACAGCGGGACCCAGCAGGCATTGCATCATCCTATCACTTTCCCCAAAAGGTGGGTCACTTCCCATGCTGTAAGTGCTGGGAACCCACAGGTTGCCATGTTGTGTTGTTGTAAAGCAGAAGTGAGAACAGTATGGGGAACTCTACTTTAGGGATGTAAATGACCTTGTGTGTTTGAAATCAAAGTTGGCAGAATCCAACCACATGAGAGAGAAACCTCCAATAATGTCATCAAACATAGAAAGCAGGCTGAATTTTAGGAAAATCCAGTATTACAAATCCCACGATTACCCCAAAGCAACCCAATATGTATTTGGATGGACTGGAACTTCACAAGGTAGAAAGTATACTCTAAGCTAGTGTAATTCACCGTTTCTGACTACATTCCTTTCTGGAAAACAGTTACACAGAGACCTCGAAGTGAAGTTGCTCACAAAATACTTAATATTTTGAATCCCTACTTTGTTACACACAAAAACTGCACTGTGTAGATAACTTCAGTTGGATTCAAATTCCAATTTGAAAACCCAACATAAAGTGTACTCCCAAGAATACATAATTAGACAATGTTTATTACGGCAGCCTGGGTGCTTAGAATGTTGAATATGGGTTAATCTTGGATAGATTTAAAACACCACCTGTTCACTTCTGTTAAAAAAAATATTATAATTGTAATTCCTGAATCACTGGAGTACTTAATCCTCACATATTTAGTTTCATCTTCTGAATACGTAGTTGGTTTCAGAATCCCTCGCAACAGTCAGACAGTCAGCAGGTAGCACCTGTGTTCAAAATGCATGGGTGTCGCTGGGATGTAATTTCCAGAATAGGCCTGAGGTCCACTGAAGCCACCACCTGGGGGAGCCACCAAGTCCTACTCAGGAATAGGAGATCTTTGCAGTCTTGCAAGGGAAAAGGCTGCCTCAAGAGGAGTTAGAAGGGAGCTGGCTCAGGCCTTCTGTGGCCTGTATTCTTTTTTTTTTTTTTTTGAGTTGGAGTCTCACTCTGTTGTCCAGACTGGAGTGCAGTGACACACTCCTGGCCACTGCAGCCTCAATCTGTTAGGCTCCGGCGATCCTTCCGCCTCAGCCTTCCAAGTAGCTGGAACTACAGAGGCGCGCACTACCACACCCGGCTAATTTTTTTTGGATTTACTGTAGAGATGAGGTCTTACCAAGTTGCTTAGGTGGGTCTTGAACCCGCGGGCTCAGGCAATTCACTCACCTCGGCCTCCCAAGGCATGGGATTACAGGCTGAGCCACTGAGCCCAGCTGTGGCCTGTATTAATAAATGCCAGAGAAAATAGGCCCCTTATAAACACTACATATTTGTAGACGCATTGAAATATCACTCTGCATCCCCTTAAATATGTATGCAGTTGTGTGGTAACTAAATTATTGCCTGTTAACTAAAAATAAAAAGTTAAAAAAATGGTACTTTTTTCTCCAGGACAGGGAAGTTCTATGGAAGCCGTGCCTTGAACTTTCTCATTTCAGTGTTTCCTGGAGGAAAGAGGATGGGTGAGAAGAGGTATCAAAGCAATTGAGAGATACTCATGGTTATTTTTGTATTCTCTCTGTTTCTTCTACAGGGTTATACATACGCTCCTAGAATAAAGGCTGTTAGGGCTACAAGTTGGTTTACAGATATTGAGCTCAACCCTGTCACTAGAGCCAGAGTCACAGGGTCTTCTCCAGGGGCTCTCGGGGTGGCATTATAGCTAAGAGCCCAACTTTGGAGGCACAGTATCAGCGGTTCTCAACGGGGGGCAACTCTTCCCCCTAGAAGACCTGTGTCAAGATCTGGAGACTTGGTTGTCACAACTGGCAATACTACTGGCATATCATCTATAGATTGGAGAGACCAAGGACACTGCCAAACATCACATGATGCATAGGGCAGTCCAACTGCACAGTACGATCTCACCTCAAATGTCAATTGTGCCAGGACTGAGAAACCCTGCATTAGCCATGATTTACCTTATTTTGAGCTTTTGATTGTGTGTGTGTAGAAGAGAATAACAATGATAGCATCTCAATAGCTAGAGATCTGGTGGAATTGAGATGACAAATGGGAAATGCTCATGAATTTCCAGCTAGCCTCTCTCCCCGTCTGCCTTTCCCCATTTCAACAGCCACCTTTGCAAACCTTTCCCGGTTGTTCTTGTTGACTTTAAGCCTCCATAGTTAGACCCATATTAGGCCACATTTGGTCGGGGGCACTTGTTCAGAAAAGAAGTGTCAAGGTCTTTATCCTCTGCATTTCCAGAGTGATCCCTAAGAGGTGCAGATGTGGTTATGCATGCCCCTGATCCCCTCCAGAATCAGGAGGGACTGTTGCTGGCAGGAAAACAATAGACATCTGTTGTGGCTTCAAACTCTGGCTCCATGGCCAGCTGAGGGATGCTGGCCAAATCGCTAACCCTGTCTGTGCCTCCATCCACTTATTTGTATGATGAGTGTCCTCATAGTGCCAATCTCATAGAGTTGTTTAACAAGGTCTCCAGTAGGGTCATCTTTGCAAAGTGCTTAGAGCCATGCCTGACACAAAATTAGTACCGTGTACTTGTTTAATAATGCCTACTGACGTGTGAGAGGTAACGAGAGAGAAAAAATGGCCAAACTGTCAAATCAACAAGATCAGAGGCCTCTCTCAGGCAACCACAAAGAGGGACGATGAAGGCACATCCACCGTGGATGGAGTGCAGGTTGCCCCAAGACCAGACACAAGGATCCACCAGCCCAGGTCCTCAGTGACCCGTGCAGTGGCACCAAGAAAGGGGGCTGGGTAGGGAGGCACAGACGGGTCACCTTCAGCTGCCTCAGCATTTTAAAACCTGATTGACTTTTATTTTCCCCTAGAGACTGCAAATGCTGGATTGCAAAAAAGGGAATCAGAATTAAACAGAATTGGAAGTTTAAGGTAGATTTAGGATACTATCTTTGTGGGTCAGCCAGGTAGCAACAGGATTAAAGAGAGTTTTGTGGGAAAGCAAATTCATAATTTTATGTTCTTCAAATGGACCCATTTATCTATAAATTGAAAAATCCCTTAAAGTGGAATACTCTATAATAACATATTTAAAGTAATTCTAGAGGTAGTCATTTTATATGGAGTTTATCTTGACTTTATGTTAAGCATATATCCCAAGGTTAATTCATACATTTTAAGAGTTTGGACCATGGATCAAAATGTGGAAGGAGGAAAGGAATTGAGGGGCAATGTTTTCCACTGGATACATACAATGGAAGCTGCTGTGGGAAGGAGAACTGTATTTTCATTGCCATGAGAACAATTTGAAAATGATTAGTTCTAGCTCCAGATTTGCCTACAATAACAAGAAAGAAAAAAAAAGTTCCCTTTTGCAAAAGGTTCGAGTGTAGTGCCAAAATTACATTTTATAACCTAAAATATAAAAATTGATTTGTTTCACGTCTCACATTCTAGCGTAACTAAACAGCTTTCAGTGTTGGGTAGGAATGTATTTACCAAAAGGTTAGTAGCAACATGTTTGAGGCAGTTGTATACTCTCTGAGCTGTAGCGAATGCAGAAGTGGATTACTCCTCACGGAATGCTAAAGTTCCAAATTTTTGTTCTCAATCCAAAAATATTTGTAAGACATCCATGCAGTCCAACGAAAGAAACATCAATCAAATTGAATATTCTGGAAAATTCGGATTAATGTAAAAGCCACCCTGGGTTGGCTAATATGAACCAAATGCATGCTTCGTGAAAATCTTCAGCCTAGGGATTTTGGGCACAAAGATGGACAAAAGGCATATTCTCATAGAACTCAGCTACCTATAGGAGAAGAAGATTCAGAAACAATAATATGCTCAAAAGAAACACACTATACCATATGTTGGAAAGTGATAAGGCTCATGGGAACAAAGGGTAAAAAAGTCAGGAGGTCTGGGGATGGGTTAGCAAGGGAAGTTGGTCACCATTTTAAATAGCATGGGCTCCATAAAGCACATATTTGTGAAAATATTTGGAGAAGAGTTAGAAGTGAGTTATGTGGTTATATGGTGGGAAGATTGTCCCCAGCAGCAGGCACTATCTGGTGACACTGGAGTCGGAGGGAGAGAGAAAAGGAGAAAGGCAGCTTCTCAAATCCTTCTACTACCCAGATTGAGAGGAGAGTTCTCAATAATTAATTTTTTCAGATCCTTTTGGGAAAACCAAGTTGAGCCACTCATAAGAAGCAAAGTGGCTAAGTATCCCCCGCGGAGATGGATTTGCATACAATGCTTAATTTTGTAAAATTAAAATTCAATGACTCTCAAAAATAAAAATTTAATACTCAGAACTTTAAGTATACTGTTCTTCAATTATTTGGGTTGTTAATTTTTCTAATCAGTGTTTTAAATGTGAAGCTCTCAAAATTTGTGAAATATTTATGAGAGAGTGAAGAAATGCCACACACAGATAGTGCTGAATAATAAATCTTTTAAATAAGAAAATGGAAATGTCATTTAGCATTTTTGTTATTTGCTTTCAGTTGAGCATGTCAAATACTGAGGCCGGCAAGATGGCAGACTTAATTAAGTGCATGTAAAGAGATGGCACTGGTTTGTACAAACATGGAAATAGGCATAAATAATCCTGTGAGCTCCTACATACTGTTTCACATCTCGTTTCTACATAGTTTTAAGGTAGAATAAGTGTGTGAATTATATTTAAGATAAAGTCTTTGCTGTAACGTTCAGATGCTTCTTCCCCTGTTAGTCAAACAGATGCTGAAATGTGGTTGACGAAAGTCACGGTTACCTGGTATCTCTCAGTAGAAACTGTGGTAAGCAGTCATCAGTCACCTTTGGAGGCTGCATGATGACTAATATTTTTCACCAAAACCTTATGATTCATCCTACTTCATAGCAGAGAGACTATTTATATGCTAAAAGCAATCACAGATTTGGGATATTTAAACTAAATTTTGTATTTTACCGAGGCAACTAAATTTAATGGAACTATAATTGTTTATAGCTGGTTGCATATCACAGCAAATATTAGAATTGAATAAGTTTGAGAGAAATTGTCAATTGTCTAGAAAAATTTCTGCAGTATGTGTTTTTAGAAGCAACCAAGTTCACTGTGCTTATAAAATGGAGTAATTTTATGAACATTTATGGATGGTTATGAAGCATTTTAAGAAGCCATGTGGGCTTATTTTCTAATAGATGATCCAACTACCTCCAGCAAGTCCTGAGCAAAGCTTAGTTACAATCATGTACCGAACTGTCACTGAGTCATGAATGCCTACGCTCTTCCTTCATAATCCACATGGAAGGATCGCATCCTGTCTTCTCTATGGAATGATTTTTACCATAGTCATTCGCTGAACCAAGTATCAGTGCATTGCCCAAAGTTTCTAAACCTCACAGAGAGATTAATATAAGCTCCAATAGCCTGGAATGCTTTATAGAGATTCACAAGCAGGCACAGAGACTCACTCCTGCAACCCCAGCACTTTCAAAAACTGAGTCACAAGGATTCCTTAAACTAGGAGTTTGAGATCAGTCTGGGCAACATAGCAAGATCCCATCTTTACAAAACATTTTTAAAAGGTAGCTGGGCATGTTGGTGCACACTTGTAAACCCAGCTACATGGAAGGTGGAGGAGGGAGGATGTTTTGAGTCCAAGAGTTGGAGATGCAGTGATATGACTGCACCCACTGCACTCCAGCCTGGGTGATGGACTGAGACCCACTATCTTTCTAAATAAAAGGAGGAGAGAGAGGGAGGGAGAAAGTGCGGGGGAGAGAGAGAGAGAGAGAGAGAGATTGATTCACATGGCCATGGCCATGTAAATATATAAAAAGGGGGACACCCCCAAAAACAAAATTATTTTTTTGAGTATGGGTCCCCTGTCGTACAGGTAATTAAGTGTTCTAGGAACCCATCGCCATCAGTGTACCCGTCAGCATTGTAATGAGAGGCTGCATTCGGCTTCAGTGGATTTTTTATGGAGATTCTTTCAATGTGTTTGCCCATTTCCTGATGGGTGATTTCCAAGCTCATCTGCCCACACAGCACTGAGTGATCAGCAGTTTTTGACCAAAAATGGCATGACTCCCATGCTTCACCCAATCTCACCCTATGTGACTTTTTTTTTTTTTTTGGTTTCTTCAGATAAAAAAAAAATTATCAAAGAGAAACATTTTGCCGATGTGGAAGAGGTGAAACAAAAAATGGCAGAAGCACGAAAAGGCATCAAAATTGATTAGTTCAAACACTGTTTTGAGCAGTAGAAAAGCATCTGGGTGGGTGTATTTCATCAAATGGAGAGTGTTTTGAAGGTGACTGAAGTTTAAACATATAAGAATAAGCACACAATGTTTTATAAAAAATTCCATTTCTGGAGGGGTCCCCTATCATATATTACAGCATACACGAGGCCTGCAGGCGTACACAGTGACTCCCAGTCCTTAGTTCTCAGATAGAATAGAAGCACTCACCACAGAGTGTTTCAAGAGAAAACCTCACAATCATAGATATACTGACTTGCCTGTTGAGTCTGCAAGGCTACATACAGCTAGTGTCTACTAGGCTCACAATTTATACTGAAAACTCCCATCTGCTAGTAAAATCCCGTCCGTTTGTATATCCCAAGTATACGTATTTCCAATGCATTGACACTTACTTTCATGTTGATAGGTTAAAATTCTCTCTTTCAACTGAATATTTTGGCTTCATACAGGTTCCATCAGAAGGTTAGAAAAATGATCTGTACGTCCATCTGCCTACAGATGTGCAGCTAAGCCTGTGTATAGAATGTGCCATGTCCATGACCTTCTTCCCATGACGACTTGATTTCCTGATTGAAGTGTTCTGGCCTTGGTGTCCAGGCCTGGCCAGCAGCACATTTCTTTTTTTTTTCACAGTTGAAGAGGCATCTTGTGTCTGTCCTCAATGCATTTCTCTGCAAACTCTTTTATACATAGCTTTGTTTCATGGCACTCACAGTCTTGTCTACAGAGCTGGCTACTTCACGCCGTGCCTCATGCAGCATAGAAGCTTCCACATCAAACACAAGCACACTAATCACTGATAACTATTTTCAACTATAGGAAGTGATGATTTTCCTGCTGTGCTGCTGAAAATTCAATTTCTCATCTAAAATTCATCTAAATTGCTTGCCCATGAATTAACAATTCTGAATGCTAGCAGAGATGCTGAATTTTATTATCTTTTAGCTCCAAGTTCTGGGCAATGTCATTGGAGTTGACAAGGTCTGCATAGACTTCTCCTTATTCCTCATTTTGTCATCTGTAATCAAGAAATGTTTGAATACACACACACACACACACACACACACACACACACACACACACACACGTACATATATGTGTGTATTTGTGGGAACTAAAAAAATCCAAAACAGAACATTTGGAACAAAACCACCTTCATAGCACTTATAATCTAGCAAGGTTGATGGACAATATACAAGCAAAGAGACAAATGATTATATAATTGCAAAGTGTGTTGCGTTCTATTAAGGAAAATTCGCATAAGACATAATGCAACAGATTATCAGTTCCTTTTGAATAGGTTGGTCTGGGAAGGGAACTCTGAGGAGATAGCCTTTAAACCATGACTGTAGTATGAGAAAGAGTCTGCCCCATGATGAGAGGGGACGGTATTCTAAACACAGGTAACTGCAAAGAAGAATGCCGTGATGACAGAAAGAGACCTAAAACCAAAGAAGAGGTAGATATTTAGAGAGAACCCTTAAAGAGACAGTCAGAGAGTGTGAAGACAGTAGACCTGAACTGTTCAAGGTCACAGACTATAGAAATAGGTTTCTACTGCCAAATGATCATCTGGTTCTGCCAATTGCATGACTCCGTACATACATTTTGTCCCTTAATGTTTTCAGCTATTTTGCAATGAGTGCTTTGGGTCATTGGATAGATGGAGGGAGTCCAGGGGCTTTTGTCTTTGCAGATCTCCAGGTATGTGTCCTTTTTGTGGTGGCCACTGGCAATCATGTGTCTGGACAGTGCTCCCTGTCTGAAGTTGTAACCAAAGCATCCAAGAGAAATAGATCTGCAAACCACAAAGTCCTTTTGGTGCAGAGGAAGTTGCTGAGGTTTAGAGGAGTAGGGGATGGAAGTAGAGGTTTTAAAACATCTGCAAATTCATCCATGTTCTCTCTTCAAGGTGTGGAGCCTGACTCTCCTCGCCTTCAGTGTGAGCTGAACTTATGGACCCACTTATTATGAACAGAGCAAGCCAGATGTAATGGCATGACTTTAGGGATTAGGTCACAAACCCCTGTTGCTTTTGGGCTCTGTCCCTCTCAGATCTCTGTCCAGCATCCATGAGGGCAATCAGGCAGCCTGTGAAAAGGTCCATGTGGAGAGAAACAGAGGCCACCAGCACACATTCAAGTGAATGAGAATCTTGCAAGTTGAGTCTCTAGCCCCAGTCAAACCTTCAGATGACAGCAGCCCTAGCTGGCAGTTGGAATGAAGCTTTTAAAGATCCTTAGCCAGAATAAACTCACTAAACTGCTCCTAGCTTCCTGTGCCCTTCAGAAACATGTGAAATAAAAAAATGTTAGTTGTTCTAAACTTCCAAGTTTGGAGGTCGTTTATTACACAGCAAGAGATAAATAATGCAGATGCAAATATGGTCTTTTAAAAATGGCAGGTTGATTTTATTACTTTTTGGAAATATATTTATTTTAAAAATGTCCGTCTATATTCTACACATCAATAGAATCAATGCAGAATGCCAATTTGAATACATATGTATATATATGAAAAATTATGTGTGTACATTTAGTAAATGAGTACATATATATGCAATGAGTTAGTTACAACTCATTTGAAGATAATAAAGCTACTACAAATTAAAATTAAGATAAATAAGTCTACCGAGAGTAGGTAACACAATTTCACTGATCTATTTTTCCTCAACTTTAAAAGTGGTCTAAGCTGGGCTCAGTGGCTCAGCCTGTAATTCCACGATTTGGGAGGCCGAGGTGAGTGAATAGCCTGAGCCCGCAGGTTCAAGACCCACCTGGGCAACTTGGCGAGACCTCATCTCTACATAAATAAAAAAATTAGCCGGGCATGGTAGCATGTGCCTGTAGTTCCAGCTACTTGGAAGGCTGAGGCGGAAGGATCGCCAGAGCCCAGCAGGTCGAGGCTGCGGTGGCCAGGAGCGGCCACTGCACTCCAGTCTGGACGACAGAGTGAGACTCCAACTCAAAAAAAGGTGGTCTAAATTAGATCAATTTTTTAGGCATTATAATTTGCTTATCACTATACCTGACTTCTAGTAAATAGCCATGAGTTAGCTAGTAGTAGTGGTACATTTTTGAACCATCAACAACAAGGCAGTCACTGTCTCTCTGTACCTCATCTACCACCATAAACTTGAAGTTATATTAGTAGCAATGACCAATCACTTTTGAGGCTTAACATGGTATTCACTGTTCTAAGTGCTACAAGAGTATTAAGACAAGAAGTCACTATTTTCATCATTCTCAATTTGCAGGTGAGGAAATGGAGGCATTTAGAAATTTATGCAATTGGGTAAGGTTCTCAGATGATAAGAGGCCCAGATTCCAATATAGGCACTTAGAAATCTGAATTCATGATCCATACCACCAACCCAGGCTGTCAGTGTGCAGGGAAAGTAATTCCCACTTGGCATTCTGCAAGAACAGCACTTTGCAGGGACCATGTCCATATGAAACCCTCAGAGCAGTGAGAGATGCAGAGGAAGGGTCAAGGCTCATTATAGGTGTCCATAGATCCCTTGAGGGGCGGTAGCTGTCTGGAAGTGACCCTGTGACAAGCTGTGAACCAAAAGAGCCCTGAGAACTGAAGCACATTGAGGGAAGGATGCTGGAGACCTCAGCCATGAGTTCTTTGGTTGTGCCTTCAGCAGCCACAGAGGTCAGTAGGGACTGGCCAGTAGCCTGGCTGTGCACAAAAGACATTGATTCCACACTCAGCCAAGACCCAGTGGTGATCCGGTGTCCACATGACACTCTGAACCATCTTCTCCCCCACTGCCATGAGCTCCCCCCAACCATCCTATACCAGAAACCACCTTGAGGAGAGGAAGAAGGAAGAAACAGAACTCTGAAAGCCAAGTGTTCACATGAAAGGGACTGAAAGGCAACTCATTAAACTGGGAAGTGTTAAGTGAGTGCTAATTGGAAAGTCCATTTCCTTCTAAGCAGGGGGTGATCTGGGTTAAATGACTGGGATATAAAAGTAGAAAGCAGTACTGCTTCCCACATCTTGGTATGGTTTGTTTGGCCTCATAGGGTTCTGCCTTGGTGTTCATGACAGCTGTTTCTGAAGTGTGAGAAGAAAAGTGCTAAATGGACAGAACTATTATCCAACTGGGTGCTGAATAATCCACGTTTCCTCACTCAGTGCATTCAGCCACAAGGATGATGTTTATGCGATTCTTCTCAGGGACAACAAAGTGAGGATTCTTCTGATGCCACTTTCAGACCCCAAAAACCTCACCCACCCCCTTCTCCTCCTCCAATACATACCCCAATGTCTCTTCATATTTGGGTTAAAGTACTTCTCTTCATCCCAGACACTAAGACGCCACTTGTACAAGTTTAGTTTTTTTGTTTGTTTATTTATGAATTTCTCCTTATTTTCACATTCCTCTGCGGTATCGTGGGAATTCACTAAGGCAATGGTTAAACTTCAATTTCTCATGAGATTTTTTTCATTCCCAGAATTGTTTCTTCTACAGGAAAAGTTCTTAGTTAAAAGGAAGATTTGTTGTCTTGCCTAAAAATCGTTTGCTCTCAACAGATTCAGGAAATTGGAAAAATTGGTTGAAATGTGTTTTTTTGGTTTTTTTAAAAAAGTGACGGCAAATGCTCCTTGTGCAACCCAAACTCCATTTATTCTTCATTTATAATTTGAAGTATTTTATGCTGATTAAAAAAAAGTTTTCAAAGAATCATAAGCACATGATATTACTTATGCATCGTTTGAATTTAGACAGCAGGTTTTAGGTAAGTTTATTGAATATGGACCAAGGGAAGGAGTACCTGCTTTGGTTCCTGAAATGAATTTGGTAGTAAAAGTGGGGGGATTGTATGAAGCATTTATGCAAGACTTACCAGAGCTGGGATATTATTAGGGCAGCTCCATCTGATGAGCAGAAGGCTCTTTCTGTACATGGCGAGATTTGAGACATAATGAAAAAGAACTCTCAGGTGCCAGTCTCAGAGAACATGTCTTACCAAGTGGAAATTAAAATGAGGTTGTGCTAGTTATAGCATCACGTCACATTATTTGAATTTGGAGATTAATATGTGCCTGACTTTATCTTTTTTCTCTAGTTAATCTCTAGAAAAAAATAATACTTTTGGCAAAGTGCAATGTACACTCTTGGTTTATAGTGGATAGTCACTGTCTGATCTCCAGTGATGAGGCCTTAAGAGTTTCTATTTGAATGTTCCACAATTCATAGGAGCCAGTACTACCAGTATTAACCTTTGTCTTTTCTTAGGAGGGGTGACCTTTTCCTGGAAAAATGCAGGTCCTCCTTGTGAATAAAGCTTAGATTAATCTGCCTTCTTTATGCAATGGATAATAAGCAGAGTTAGCTTTTTCCTTGCTGCCTAATTTGGTATTTCTGTAAGTACTAAGGAGACATTCTAGTAGACATTGTTGATATTCTCTTTTAACATATCATTTGGGGTATGAAAAGTAATGCACTTCTTTGATTGCATTTTATCTATTTCCATATATCCTATATGGTTATAAACACCTGAATTCTATATTGGATACATAACTTCTGGTACCACTGGAAGGATTTCAGTGCATTTTTATTGTTTAAGTGGAAAGCTGTTTGCAAGCCTGGCTTTCAAGTCAATGTTTCCATTTGGGAACAGAAGGTGTAAAAATGAAAATATGTCTCACTCTTTCCTTCAAATTGGACCTAAAAATGTTTTCTAAGAATGCACCATGCAGATTTGCATGTGATTTCCCTTGGATTATCTAAGGAAGCAAACAGCATAAAAGCAAAATAATATATTAGAAAACACCAGAGAGCCTGGTCACAGTGGGTCTGTATTGATAAACTCTCACTGATCATAGGAAAGAAAAGGTTATGTTTTCAAAGCTTCTTTATTTGTGTCCTTTTCCCCCAGAGAAATAAATATGAATCTCTACTGCTAAATCAGAAGCTGTAAAAAAGAAGCAATCAATTTAGGAAGTGTAGGTTCAGTACAAGTGAAAATAACTCAGCACTGAGTCTCAAGAATTCTAAATACTGTTTGCTTTTTTATATTTGTTTGAGTGCTATACACCCTAGTTCAACATCTAAAGATTCAATAAAACCTGGTTCTGTGCAAATGGTTTCCTGTTCAGCCTCAGTCTTTCATTTGACATGGAAATTTCCTAGAGATTCCCTGGAATTGGATCCACCATTGCCTTTCCACAAACGGAGGACATCACTGCAACATCTGGAGCATGAGACTTTATGAGAAGGTAACAGCTGCCTCTCAGGTCCCGGGAGACCAACACCTTTGTGCATAAATCTGTGCATTTTTAGAATTCTCCCATGCAAAATTTCATAATTTCCAGAAGATTTCATTGGATTTTGAATCTGATGTTTTGGGAAGTTTGACATTTTAGGAGATTTGGTCCATGGTCCATGGTGATAGATTAAAATATGACAGTATAGCTGTTTAAGTTCTTCAGGCGAGGATGAGCACATTCTCTTACTAAGAAGATCATGATATCCCAGATATGTGGAGTCTGTTTCTTCCATTCTCCCTGCACATGGCTGCCCAAGGAACCAAATCTCCAGAGATTCTAGAAAATGGCACTTATCTACGGACAGTTTCTACCATGCCATTGCAGTTGAATCCATTTCTCTTCCATCTTGGAATTTAGGATGATGGTTCAGTGGAATTAGCTTGACTTTTTTCACAGTTACTCATAAAGTAAAACAAAGTATTAGTCTGTTCGGGCTGCCATAACAAAACAATATAGACTGGGCTGCTTAAACCATAGAAATTTTTTTTCTCACAGTTGTGAAGCCTGGAAATCCAAGATGAAGGCACTGACAGGTTCAGTGTCTTCTGAGGCCTTTCTCCTTGGCTTGCAGATGGCCATCATCTCCCTGTGTTTTCATATGGTCTTCTCTGTGTGTGAGCTTCTGCCCAAATCAACTCTTCTTAAATGGATACCAGTTGGCAGGGCACTGTGGCTTATGGCTGTATTCCCAGCACTTTGGGAGACCAAGGCGGGAGGATCACTTGAGCCCAGGAGTTGGAAACCAGCTTGGGCAACATAGGGAGACCTCATCCTTATGAAGAAAAAAAAAGCCAGGAGTGATGGCATGTGCTTATACCCTAGCTACTCGGGAGGCTGAGGTAGATGGATCCCTTAAGCCCAGGAGGACAAATTTGCAGTAAATTGAGATTGTACCACTGCACTCCAGCCTGTGTTACAAAGTGAGACCCTGTATCAAAAAAAGGATACCAGTCATTGGATCAGGGTCCATCCTAATGGGCTCATTTAACTTTTATTAGCTCCTTGAAGGAGAAACTTGAAGTTAGGACTTCAGCATAGGGATTTGAGGATAGGAGGCACAGTTTAGTCCATGACAGTCTCTACATTCTCATTCACTGATAAGGTGAAAAGAGAACATAGCAATTCATCCTATTGATGAATACTTTTGAAGCATCTTCAGAGCCCTAGGTGCTGGGAAGATGTGGAGGTTGGGCCTAGCCCTGGAAGCCTACTGGTCAGCAGATGGCAGATGTATCAGAAAAAGGAAATAGAAAGTTGAAATTGGAATCAACACCATCTTTAAAAGGGTTTTCATTTTCATGAAGCTTATTATCTTGGACATTTTTCTTCTATTAAAAAAAGTCATTCTTTTTTCTCTTTTCAGGGACAACATCCAAGAGAAAACAAGAACAGAACTGAACCCTGACCCGGGCTAACTTGCCTTTGTGTGCCTGAGTTTGAATTGCTTGCTCTGGTTGAAATATTCAACATGGTTGAAATTGCCTGGCACAGGTTGTGAATAACACGATCAAGATGGACACAACAGTCCCTTTGGTGGGAATGTGATCAGGGTCTCCAATTTTAAGAGAAGTGATTTTCTATTAAAGCCCAGTTTTTGTTACTTTATCTTTCCCAGTGTTTGGCTTTCTACCATATAATGGGAAATTAGCAGCAACACATTGAAAACATCATTGTGAACAGGTGCATGATTCAAGCAGCCGATGTCTAAATGACAGCTGAAGCATGAAAGCAAATACTAGCAGATAAATGTGTGTGTAATTTTAGAGTTAATAATTATGTTGCATAATTTTCTTTGGAAGAGGAGTTTATAATAACATTTTTTTAAAGTGCCAAGCAAAGTAATTACACACTTGGCAAGCCATAAAAACTAAACAATTTGGCAAATGCCTCATTAACCAAGTTCTCAGGTCAATGCAAGGTTTTATTTTATTCAAAGTAGTAGATTAATTTTTAAAAATAGGGCTTACTTTTTATCTTATGATTTCATCATTTTTCTTATAATTATAATTTTACTTATTAATATGATGTTTTAAAAATGTGATTTCTAAAAGTCAACATAGTAAAAGTGAGATGGACATCTCATTCACAGACGTTAAATGAAATTGATTCTAACAAGTAAAACAAACGATCACTTCCATTCCCATTTCCAAGGAGCTAGAGTCATTATTTTCACCTTCATGGGTGCAGGCCTTCAACATTTTAGGCTTATTTTTTGGGGGGGAGTCATTTAGCTAACAGTTATAGAAATCATTTTGAGAACAAGGACATAATTGATTTTCTATTCGTCCATGTTTGGGAAAAGTCAGTAAGTCCTGCTTATGAGAGTTTTAAGTTAGACTACTAGAAGATCCTCACAATGTTGAAGTTTCAGGAAATGAAACTTCATATAAATGTTATAGATCTAGAAGACTCCTTTCCTGGGCTTTGGTTTGTACCAGTACATGTGCTAATCAATTCCAGCCAGTAGCCATTTAATTAGCTGGGCTGGGAATACAGCCCAAATGAACAAGGGGGTTGAGTCGGATGGATTTGGCTGTCCTTCATTGATTTGATTAGTTGCTTACCAGGAGGGTTCTTACACATTTAAAACTATTTTTAAATAAAGTTGATGCATTTATTTTAAGTTCATTACAAGCAAAAAATAAATTAAAATCACCTATATACCAGCACTTAAATATGTTAAATAAGAAATAAGTAACAACCATATCCCTTCAATCCCATCCTCAAGATGATACTCAAGAGGTATCAATTATGTTTTTCCACAACTTAACTTATGTTTGATCCATAACTTACTTGTCAGATTTCTTCTTAGGTTTTATGCAATCTAGTCTATAGTTTTTTTAAAAATTCTATAGAATGTATGTTGGATTGCAAGTTACAGACATCATTTGAGGCTATATCTTTAAAAATTTCACGTCAATCCATAAAAATTCTTCTTAATGGCTACATAACATTTTTTTTTATAGAAGGACCATATCTTATTTGGCTCTATCCTTTTGGTAAACATTTATGGTGTTTTCATCTCATTCACTTAAACAGTACCGAAAAAAATAATTTGTGTATATTTTTTTGTCAGCTTGTATGTTGTTTCTATAATGTAGGCAGCAAAAATTATACATTTGGCCAAATCACTCTTTAGGAAGATAGAGGAAATTTACACACCTTCCAGTAGTATGCAAAAGGGGCTTGTCCTGTCATTTTGCTATCTCAGAAAGTTACTGATTTTTTTGTTTTGTTTTGCTACTCTATATGTAATAAAGATGTTCATTCAATGTTTAATTTTGCATGTATATAATTATTAGCGATGAGTAGAATCTTTCCATGGGCTTATTGAGCTTGCTTTATTTCCTGGTCAAAATAAAGGGAATCAATAGATTTTTCTAAGGGTTTAGTGAGCTTTATTAATACTAGATTGAGTAAGATGATTAGCAGTAGCAACACATGCTAACAGTTAATGAGAACTTCTACATTTTATCATTAAATTTTATGATAACTAATTCATTAAATATTTATTAAGCATCTACCCTACCCTGGGCTCTGAAGGAAAAATGAAATAACCAGTGATGAAAATGAACCCATGGCCTCTTATGCATCTCCCACATGCTAAACATGAATGGACCACAGTTTGAAGGTGTGGAGTAATTTGCTCAATGGTGCATAGCTAGCTAATTGCAAAGTTAGGTATGAAAACCCAAGTTTTTAGCATCTACGCTCTAAAGTAGACGTGAACTCCCTCCTTTACTCTTCCATCATGCAAATGTCTTTTAGTAACAGTGTATAGTACTCCAGTCAGAATAGAGTTGATTAAGCCCAAATTCATATGGAAGATGAAGTAGTCTCTTGCAAAAACAGTGCTTGCTGTTATATTTTAATTTATCTCATTACTGCCTTCCCCATCTTTTAGTCACTACATGTCTGAAAAGAATGATAGAATCTTCCTACTATAGTCTCCAAAAAAAGAACACCAACAGGTGACCTCTGAAAATCATGTTTGAAAACAGATAAGTGCATATAAGTATAATTGATTGCACAAGTAATAACACCCAAAGTGATTACACAGTCTAGTACTTACAAAAGTAATTACACTTCAGAAAATCAAAATTAATTTGTACACTTCTGATGCACTTTTAAGGCTGTTGACATTTTATTGTAGTGCTTCTAATGAAATGAAAATTATTAATAATTGCTCCTACTTGAGTGTGACAAATGTCATTTGGCTGAAAAGGCAGAAGCACTACATGACACTGCCAAATTATAATGCTGTTGAAAGTTGGGGGCAGATATTATTATTCAAAATGGTATTAGGCATCTGTATTATTTTAGCCACCAGCATCTGATAGGCCATATATCCTGAAATGGATGTGTCTGAATGTCTACAAAATTTTCTCAGCCTTTTTAATGACCAGACAATTAGATGGGTAAAGGATCCCATGAAGTATAAGTGTAAATCACACTGACACACCAGTAGCACAACAGACATCACTCAGTCAAATGGACATGGTGCGTGGAAGAGACTCCTTTGTGTGTGACTGTTGCTAGTGATCCCACTGACTTTTTTGCAAGGTATATTAGGTGCCCGGTGACAAATGAAGATTCATCAGCTCTCATTGTGTATGTACAAAATACGAAATTAGTCACTTTAAAAGGAAAATAAACCTGAGGTTCACAGATGGGGTTTTAATGTATAAAATAAAAAAATTAATTGAGCAATCAACCCAGTTTACACAGGCATAACAAATGGCCTGAGATAGTCAGAGTTTCCCTGGACCCTGGACCAATAGTCTTTTTCACTGTGGTAAAATACACATACTATAAAGTATCCATTAGAAACATTTAATGCATTCCCACTGCTGTGCAACCGTCACCTCTCTCCAGTTCCAGAATACTTTTGTCAGCCTTAAAGGAAACCCTTTACCCATTAAGCAGTCACTCCCCAACCCTCCCTCCAACTTGGCCATAGAGAAACACTTATCTAGACTCTACCTCTATGGACACACCTATCCTGGACACTTCCTATACATGGAATCATGCAATAAGTGGCTTAGTTTATTGCACTCAGCATAATATTCTCAAGGTTTATCCATGCTGTGGCACGTATCAGTACATCATTCCTTTTCATGGCTGAATACTATCTGGTTATACGGGCATACCACACTGTATTCCCTGCTTCAACTGATACACATTTGAATTGTTTCTACTTCAACCTGTTTGGCTATTGTGAATATGCTGCTGTAAACATCCATGCTCAAGCTTCTGTTTGAACATCTCCATTTGATTCCAACATTCTTTTAAAGAAAAGCCCTCATGAAAGTTTATAGAGGCAAAAGGGGGATGCAGAGGACACATGGGCTCTTGGCCTTTCAATCTTAGCCCTTGAGACAAGAAGGGAGGTGCCCGTGCCATGCCCTTGATCAGCAGGTTGCTTGAGAACCCTTCCAGCCCCAGTACAGCATGGATGAGTCACTGCCAGATAGCCCTACTGTTTTCTAAATACACAACCAAGCATATTGTAGCTGAAAGGTAACAATCATACTCTGTGTTGGTGAGATGATGCAAAATTTTTCCACTTATTCTATCAGGAGAAGTGGTTAGTCCATTGAAAGCTGCTTAGGCTTGACATTAGAGCCCAACTGAGAGCTCCCAACCTGCTATCTCTGAGACCCTGGCAGATATGCAATCAGTAAGTACCTCAGTTTTCACTCCTTCAAAATGAGGAAAATCATCAAGTTTAAAATATACGGAGAAGTCATGTAATTTTGCATAGGTTGACAAATTCCAGCCTGTGTTTGCACGGTGACTGCAGTATGGCTCCACTGTAGCCCAGAAGCAGAAGACTCTGACACACTCGGCAGGACATGCTTTGAATGAGACAACTCAAGTCTGGAGCAGGGGACCAGGCTATTAAAAGGCCAGTTAAGGACTCAAAGGGAAACCACTGACAGCCCTGTGATTTTATGAGTCCTGTTTCTCACTCAACACCCCACCCTGTGAGGGTCTCTTCCACACCCTCTGATCCACTCAGTATCCAGTTGAGCAAAGCCATCAGAGTAACAGTCTTCATGCTGAGTCAGATAGGCCTGGGAACATGCCACCAAGGTACTGATGACTGGTGGACTGAAGAGCCTTCGCCAGTGGACTTGAGCTGGCACACACAGACGCAACTTCTTGTGGGACACACATTCTACTCGGTAAGACTTCCTGTTTTCACTGAGATGCAGATTGGGTTCTATGGAGACCTTCAGAACTCACACTGCAGAGAAAGAATGGGGGCCCCTCATGCCCCCATAAGTAACTCAAACTTTGAGAAAATGAAACTCAAATAGAGCAAAGAAAGTTCATCAAAAACTTGATTTTCTCCCAAGTCAGACCTTAAAACTTGATTTTCTCCTAAGTCAGACCTTAAGTTTGTGTGACATAGGAAAGGATTTTAAAACACCTTCCCCCAGGTTCTCCAGCTGCTGGTGGGGTCCTAAAGGGTTAGCTGCTTATTTTGGATGCAACCCCAAACTTGGGACATTAGCCACACAGGGGGACGGGGGTAGGGTACTGAGGGCAGCAAAGCAATGCAGGTGGGTGCTGCTTGTGGTGTAGAGTATCGCAATTTCTCAAAATTGTTGCTTACTTTTTCTTTAGTTGTGTTTAAAATGTGTATTCTCAGGGTCTTCTGGTTTGTCATTAGTCACGCAAAAGAGGGTCTTCTTGTGGCAAGAAAATTGGGGTGGTCACAATCACCTGTGTGACACCCAGCATCACACACCATCATGTGACACAAGGGAGGACTCTATGCCCCACTTAGGGTCTTTGTTCTAATGTCAGGAACCCCTAGGTTGAATGACAAGTCTTCCCCTTTTACCTTGCACATCCCTGGGCAATAAACCCTTTGACCTTCAACTTCCTGGGACTTGAAGTATGGACAAAGAAAGGTCAATCACATGTTGTCATCAAAACTGGAATGCTCTCCGGGGCACAAAGGGACAGTATGTCATTGCACCATGGAAATAGATAGAAATAGATCCCAGGCAACCTGGGGCCTAGGGTTTATTCATACAATTACAGTTACTTTCTTCCTCAGAGGGTCCTTGGCATCAGGAAATGGCTTTCAATTGTGTGTTCCCTAACAAGCATCCATCACATGACACATCACTAGTATTGCCATCACATCATTAATATCAAATAGGTGTCTATGCTATCGCTGTGCTTTAATTATACTTTCATAGCAGATAGGGGAGAAAAGTGGAGGGGAGAGGGATGTCATGACACGGTGATGAGCCCAAGGTGTTGGCAACATCATTGATACACAGCCTGTGTCACATCATCAGGGGACTGAACAAGAGAAAGAGCAAGCCATCCCTAAAAGGGATTCATCTGCTTCATCTGCACCAGAAGTCCAGAAGTCTTGATCCGTGGTGGCCTCTGCTCAAAGAGGGACATGACAGGGAGCATGTGTCCTGGGCTGGATTCTGACCAAAGCCAGGCCATATATCTTCTGTACTGTGAAGAGCAGGTGGAGATGAGGGACCCAGGCTGGCTCTTTGCCTCTTTTATCATTTTCCAGTGAGCCCCTTTGGGAAGAACAAGGGACATGGCAACCTCAATACTCTTCCTCTGGCTCTGCTGAGACATATCATTTCCATAAACAAATTCTGCAGGTTTGCTTGGTGGAAAATCTTCAACTTATTTCAGGGTCTTGTTCTTCAAAGAGAGCTTATTTCTAAATCAACTGTTCTTATGTCTGTGGTTTTATTTTGTATAGAATATGAGGGAGAGCCCCCCAAAATGGAATTATCTTTTTATTTTTGGAGGGCAGAACCCATGTAGTACACTCAGAGTTTGTTCCTCCAAGTCAAGTGGTCAATCAAAGTTTTTAGCTGGAAGTTTTGAGGAAGTTGCATCATGATTTGAGGAAGAAATGTCCCAAGTTGTGACAAACAGGTGATTGTTTCTCCCACCATGACAACATACCTGTCCACACTGTGCTAAGTGTTCAGCAGTTTTTGACCGAAAGCAGCATGACCCCTGTTCCCCACCCTCCCTATTCAACATATCTCACTCCAAGTGACTTGTTTTTTTTCCCAGATGAAAAAAGCACCCAAAGGGCAACATTTTGCCAGTGTGGAAGAGGTGAAACAAAAAACGACAGACGTACTAAAAGACACCAACATTGACAAGTTGAAAAACAGTTTTGAACAGTTAAAAAAGCATCATGATAGGTGTATGGCATCAAACGGAGAGTACTTTGAAGGTTACTGAAGTTTAAACATGTAAGAATAAATACACAATTTTTTATAAATAATTTTTGGGTTATTTTGGGTCCCCTCTTGTATATAACTGTACACATTTTGCATGGCATCACTGGAGGGCATTTCCATGACTTCTGCATCAAAGAGGCTTCAGCTCTTATCCCACAGGTGCTTTGTGTGATCAGGAGACGGCATGCTCCAGTAAGTGGCTTTCATCCAGGGCTTGGACAGATGACAACATCCCAGGTTGAAACTCTAGCATTGTGCTCCGGTAAGCATTGAGAGCTGCTCCCTTGAAACAAAACCCCTTTGTCTTCCTGCTCGCTATGAAACTCCACTTTGGTCTGGGATGGTAAGTTTCCAAGCCCCTGTGACCAGGAAGAAAGAGAAAGGTGCAGAGTGCTGACCCTGATGTGGGTGAACTGCTGATGCCATAAAAGCAATTGCCTGGAAAACAGACAAGCAGACAGACAGCATCCATTTAAGGCATTGTCATCAGTGCACTTGAATCCAGGGAGCCCTTGGCCAAAACCAACAGTGATTAAAATGTACTCAGTGACTTTGGATCCAGCCAAGTTAGGTTTTCTGGGATTTTCTTTATGATCCCAGAAAAACTCTCCAAACTCTCTAAGCCTCCATTTCTTCCTCTGAAATTTAGACATAATAATACTTACTGGATGAAATGTTTGTGATCATTCAGTAGGATGAGGTATGTAAAAGAGCTTTGCCACAGCCAAATATTTGTTGTCATTATTTGTTGTTACACAAAATCAACATAATCCTCCAGATGAAAGACAAGTTTTGAACGTGGTTTGTCCAACAATATGGGAAAGGGCTACCTGAATTTCAATAGATTAAACTCTCTCTCTGTTCCTTCCTGCCGTCTTCTGTTTTCTTCCCTTGAGCGTCCATCTAAAAGCAAATACTGGGCTGCTAAACAGCTGTATTTTCCCAGGAGGAAATCTATGATTGGCGTGTATCTTATTTGTCTCACATTTATAAAGAAGCCAAAACACACTGCTCTCCAGCCTGGTGATTCCTGGCTCCTCAGAGTGGGCTAATTAAATTAGGAACAGGACAGGTTATAATTAGACAAGCATAGACTCTATCACCCAAATCTAATTTTGTTACTGGATTCAGATAGAGTCATTCCTTTCTATGCATATAGTTTAAGAGGTTAATAATGTTGGCTTTGAGATAAGAATAATAATCCGTTATTAGCACAGCAAAAGAGAAATTTGACTTTCTGTAGTAACACTTGATCTGGATTTGTTTTTCCCTAAGTCATGGTATATTTTTTGGAGGCTCAAAAATGACAATTTGTTAGTGTTCCGGTCAAGTCTCATTTTGGTTACAGAATTAACAAAACAGACACTCAGCCTTGTTACTTAATTAATGTCATTTATTGAATTCCAGAGGCCCCTAGTCAAAATGGAAGACCTTTCCTTAGTTATATTAAACCATCATGCATCCTTCCAACACAATTAAATTTTACTCAAATAGTTTAATTTTTTTTAAGTGAAAAAAATGTTAGGGGCTGACAGGTCTTTAAAACATATGACTGTCCTTCAATATGAAGGTGTTGCTGTAAAATCCAACCTATATTATTTCCATGTTAACCTGTCATTCCAAAAGAACAGGTTTAAAGGACTCTTACTTAAATTAAAATGAAGCATCTGCCCGGAAGAGTTTCTAATGGCAAGAAGTATAATACACAAAGACTATTTCCTGATCAGTTTCTGAAAGCTGAAGTACACCCCAAAATGCAAGGTCAGAATAGGCTGCCAATGAATAAACAATCCTTTGATAATGAGATCAGAAAACAGATGGCCTCTTTGGAGACAGACAGACATGGGGGTTTTACTTAGTTTCACTCCTCCAGACCAATGCACTGATCACTTATCATTTTCAATACAGTAAAGCTTTATTGGGAAGCAGCCACATTCATTTGTTGACGCATTGTCTGTAGTTGCTTTGCCACTGTAACTGAGACCATGGCCTTCATAGCCAAGGCAAAGCTAAATAGAAACTCATTATGACACCAGCCTTTAGTTCCAAAGTCCACAGTCAGATTCATTCTCTAGTCTTCATCTTCGCAATGCAAGTCAAGACATGAATCTGCTCTAAACCAAAATGCACACAGAACACACCCACTGCACATACAAACACATACCCTGAAAAGTGAGATTTAGAAGAACCACTTAATAATGGAAATGTAATACTGTATATTTTTTCCTGGGTAATTTTTCTCTGTGATAGCACAAATATGCATTGTACCACTTGTGGCTCAGTATATATAATGTCAATGCACGTTTCTGTTTATTGACTCATTTTATCATACAAAACTGACACAAGCTTCTTATTAATCTGTCTCCAAAGGATCAAAATGCTTTAGCAAAAACGTTAGTTCCTTTAGGTTTGGGAAGAAATGGAACTGTTAGTTAAATGTACTGTGACATTGAACAAAAGCCTCTTGTTTCACTTAACTCTAGAGCCAGCCAG
This sequence comes from Cephalopachus bancanus, assembly GCA_027257055.1. Lineage (NCBI taxonomy): Eukaryota > Metazoa > Chordata > Mammalia > Primates > Tarsiidae > Cephalopachus > Cephalopachus bancanus. The sequence continues at coordinate 6,092,495 of JAPVLO010000007.1, forward strand.
ATAAATTCAGGGGACTCATAAAGTAAATGACACCACACTTTCTTTATGGCCAATTAGGGTCTACTTTCCTAAAGCAAATAAATAAGAAAGATCTGGAATGGAATTTGGGCGTTTCATTAGTTGGTTATATTCTCAATGGGATTGTGTACCTCGTGTGTGAATTACGACAGAAATCCATGGCTCAAGGTGGACATAACAGGGAGAGAGGAGCTAGAAGGACAAAACAATCTCATTTTTTTCTGGGAAGAGGTGAAGACGCACAACATGGGAGAAGGCCCTTCATCTAGCGGTGCTCAAGCATGGTGTGCACCAGAATCACCTGGGGAGCCTGTTAAAAACGCGTCTTCCTGGACTGGACCTCAGGAGACTCCGGCACAGACTGATGTTGACTCCCATTTCTTACCTGGTGCACCTTTCCTGCAGAACACCTTGAGGAGTAGGATCTGCTCCATCAGGCACGCTGCTGGTTCCCCTTATTAGCTACCACAATCATAGCCATCATCCTCACCGCTGCAATTGAACATAACCCTTTCTCCTACTTCCAAAACCCCAGCCTTCCAAATGACACTTGGAGGGTCTTCCCAAAGGCCGATGGCAGTGCCTCCCCCTGGAAAAGCCACAGTCAGAAGATTCTGATTCCTGTACCCATCGCTTCTTAGAGAAGAAAGGGAGTATGGAATTAACCAACTCTCCGATGGGGAAGGAGGAGACAGGTCTCTCTGAGCATCTATACTTTCTACAATCTTTGGTTCTCCTTGACATCTGTGTTCTCCCCATCTTGCAATCTTTGGTTCTCCTTAACATCAGTGTTCCACTTACCTGTCATCCTACCTCCTCTCTCTGCTCTGTTATTGAAAATAGCATCTCTATGAGTAGTCTCCTCTTTCTGCCCTGCACTGAGTACTTAGCGACATTTGTGCCACTAGGACCAGCTACCCACTGAGATGGGGCTTTCCTCCCCTTGGCAAGTTCAGTCTCCCAAGAGCTTCCCAGCTTGCTTACAGGACAACAGAGATCCCACACACTGAAGGTACACTTTTTTTTTGAGGGGGTAGTGGACTCAATCTCTGAAGAATACCACAAAAGGAACAAGGAAAGGGTTCTTGGGAGCAAGAAGAATTGAGTCAAATTTAGGATTTTCATAATTCAGAAATGGTGGCTAAATACCTGGAATTCGGATATATGTTTAAGTGCTTTGGGATGGTCAAATATGAGCTCTGTTACAAAGAATCCTATTTACTCGTCCTGTTTTCCATATAGAAAATTCTATAGCTTGTTCTTCCCTACCAATGTATCACACTGTAAGACTCATCTTAGGCACCCTGATTCATTTGTAGCCATGGGATGCTTTCCTCCTTTTTTTCGATTTTGCCATTTGAACGACAAATCTCTTTCCCCCTTCTCCCCACCAACTTCTTCCATTAGAAGATAGAATTCAGTGGGCTTCTGCCTGCTTTCTAACCACCAAAAACTTGATTACAACTGAAGTCAGGCTCCCAGAAAAAGAGACTGGGTGGTGGACATGCACCTGTGGCAGGCTTGCAGGGATGTTCTCAGGAACAACCTGAGTGAGGGAAGAAAATCCTGGCAAAGGAGGAGTTCAACAGCGATGCAGTCACCCAGGTGGCCTTGCTGGTCCCCAAGGGCACCTCAGATATGGAAGACACTTCTGAGCCATCCAGATTGTGGCAGCATGGCCGGACTGTTGTGCCACCAAGTAGACCAGCCACTGGATGTAGGCTGCCCAGGGGAGTCTTGGGAGAGGTCACCATCATGGACAGAGGCAATGCCCAGAGAAGGACACAGCTATAAATGTCAGCAACTCTGTGCCCTGCAGACAGGGTCAGGACCTTGGCCCTGAAGGAAGGATCTGGGCCATGAACCATGGCATCCAGGAGTTTACCTTTCAAGTTCCAGAGAGTTTAGCTGGGCTTACTGCCCTGTTAGACTCTTAGTTCAGACGCTATAGAAATGAAGGCACTAAACCTTCTCCACTCTTAATGTTGAAGTAATCCTCTAACGCCGACTACATGCAACCCCTCTGCTTACTTTAGTCTGAGCCTCCTGTCATCTTCCCTTGCAGTTCCACAAGTCCCTGACATGAGTCCATGCTGTTCCTGCCTGTCCACCATTCAGAAGCTTAACCAACATCACCCCTCTTCTCGGGACCGTCCAAGGGTTGAAGTTGAAGCATGGCCCACAGGCTGTGAGTGATCCAACTGCCAGTATCTCGCCCCCTCCCTGTCCAGCCTCTCTCTCTCTATCCAGTTGCGATGGTCTCCTTCCAGCCCCCTGACTTCCTGGCCTCTGCACATCCTGTTCGCCCTTTGGGGTATCTTGCTCTGGATTTGTGGCTTCCTCTCACACCTCCTGACCCCTGCTCAAAACCCATCTTCTCAAAGTCTTTTCTGGACTCCCTATAGAAGCAGCCTCCCATCAATTTCTAGCCTCACGTCTTGCTTGATTTTTCTTCATGGACCTTCTCTCCTCATACTCATTATAGATCTGTTTAGTTATGTATCTGCCCTCCCTATGTGAAAGTGTAAACACCATGACAACACTGACTGATTGTTCACAGTGGATGAAGAAATGCACTTCAATTCGTTAGGGGGCACAGAACTCTCCGATAGAGAGACATTTTAGGAGCTCCATGGCAAGGTACAAAATCTTATCTTCCAGGGAGTGTGCTGTTTCCATTTTCCTTTTCTCCTTTCTGAAAGTCCCACTGATGAGTTTTTGCACATCTAATCTCAGCCAATCAAGCCTTGAAGAAGGCGATTCTGGAGCTGATATCTTATGTCACCAGGAACCACAGGTGGCCCCATGATGGCAGCGATGTTCCTGTGTCCCGGCATAGATGCATTTCACCTGCAGTTTCTTCTGGCGTTTGGCATCCCAGCCACAGAGGCAGGTGCTCAACCAGCCACTCCAGGAGCCAAGCACAGCAGCAGATGGCAGCCACACCATCTGTGGGAGCCTGACACCAACTCCATGCAGGTCCAGCCTGTGTGTCAGAGAAACCCAGCGGCCCAGGCTCTTCTCTTTCCCGACACCCCAGCAGGTGTTGCCATCACCTGATATCTCTTCGGGTCCTCAGAACAACCTGGAAAACAGATGCAAACAGCTCTTTTAAGAACCCCCTATTGAAGTTACGCAAGGCACTGATTGGTCCAGAATCTCCATGCTTGGGGTTGTTTGGAGATTAGGAAGTCATACGTATGAGAGAGTCACAGGGATATATCGTGAGACGAGCTGGGCTCAGGGGCTGTCCTGCTCGCCAAAGAGAGAAGACACGGCGTGGGCATGGCCAATCACAGAACTCCCTGAGCTGCACACTGCGGGGGTCAGTGGTCTTGAGAGAAGGGAGGGGGGTTCAGCTCCTCAATGTTTTCCAAGGAGGTGAGCCCAGGAGTGAGCTCGGCTTCCTCTAGGTCCATCTCTCTTCCAGAAGTGTTCCTCAGATCCCCTCATCCATTCATTTCTTCATTCGTTTCTTCAAAGATAGATATTGGGAATCTAGCACCAGATAGAAAGATTTTCTCGTTTATCTTGGCTTCTGCCTCTGGTCCTTCATTTGTCACACCCTTGAATATCTAGTTAGCGCTCAGATTTCCTCTTGTTTAAAATGTTTGGTGTCCCATCCACAGAGGAGACAATTAACATTCTCCTCCTCTAGGCCCAGCAGCACGTTTCTGAGTGGGGACGTGGCAGCAGGTACACTGGGCCCCTCTGGGTCGTGCTCCAGGTGAGGTGGGATTTGCTCACCTACACCGTGTTCTGGGCTGCAGTTGTTCCAAGGTATTGACAGAAGTGTTCCTAAAAAGTCATGTATAATAGTGCTCAGTGCACAGAGTTTGGTGTGCTGGGGTAGGAGGCAAGCTAGAGATCCATTTTGGGGTATGCAGTGTTGAGGGTGCCTCGTGCAAGGCCACGCTGTGGCCAGGGGCAGCAGGGCAAATCCGTGTGCAGCAGCTCGGTCGGGTTGTTTTTGGATGCTGTGTTGACTGGAAGGTATCAGAAGCAGAATGAGATTTAGAGCACAGCAAGCCCCTGTATTTTACAAGGATACATGCATAGTTTATGGACATGCATCAAACACATTAGCAGGGATGTGGAGAGGGAGAAGAAGAGCTGTGGCTCTTGGATAACCAGGAAATGAAATAAGAAAAGAGACTTTTAGGGATGGATAAAGATGATGCATTACAGATTGAAGAGTCTGATAACCTCAAATCTGCTTCTAGGGGAAAAAAATAAAGAGAGAAAGGAGCAGGAAGGGGATGAAGAAGGGGGCAGGAGAAAAGAGAAGAAAAAAAGATTGCTTCTTCCAAAGCTTGCTTCCTTGATGCCAACTCAGGAAGACTGGCCACCCCTAGTCAGGATGAAATGGGAGCACGCCCCCTCACTGAAACAGGTGCGTCTCATTTGGGATTTGGCCCTGGAGAGCCCCACCCACACCCACTCTTCAGTCATTCTTCCTTGCAATGTGTGCACCTGCCAGGATGTCCCTGGGAATTGCCAGATTCCCCTTTAGTGAAAAGGCATCTCCTCATTTGCTTTGGGGTCTATGTTTGCCTTATAAGCACTCAGCAAACATTTGCTAAGCAGAAAAGAATCAACAAGGCAACACTAGCATCTGGATAAGCATGTGTGAATTGGCTGAGAACAGAAAGAAAATTCAGTGCAAGGTTTTTGAATAAAGATCTAAAAATGTTAAAGGTTGACTGAAAAAAAATTTTTTTAAAAAGCACTCTTCCTGAGTGAGCAGAGATCCAGATGGGTGTTTTAGATGGAGTCTTGGTGATTGACTCTCTCTGTGACCCTCTCGACAGAATGGGGGGAGCCCCCAGCATGGGTGTGTGTGTGAGGACTGCCTGTCACCCCATCTTGATAGGATGGGGCTCCATCACACAGGTTCCAGTGTTGGCAAGAAGAGGCTGGCGACTGCACAGGTGGGAGGAAGAGATGATACACATTCAGTGTCCCAGCCATGCTTACCATCTGCATGTCTTGGGAAGGCAGGATGAGTTCATCACTAATTGGTCGGAGAAGGCCAGTGTTCCTCCACTACAGCAAGTGAGCAGAAAGACCTGGGCACCCCAGAGCCCAGAAACCCCTGCCACAATGGCTTTCATCATCCCCAGTTCCTCTCAGAAGTGGTGGTGACCCGCTGGGCTTCCCGCTTCACTGTTTATCCTTAATTGGCATTAAGCGTTCTCAGTGGGGCATGACGCCCCTAGGAGGTGATTTTGAAATCTGCGGGGGTATTTTTTAATTCTCGTGCCCTCATACTGAACATTGAAATATTGAATATCTATTATTTTATTAACATTATGTTTCTTTTATTTCTCCTTTATAACACAGTTAGGGCTTTATATTGATTTTTTAAAAAATGGTATGTAAAAGGTAGTGTGCATTACCTATAGACTTCATTTCAGGACACAGAAGGAACATTACACAGTGTTTTGTTATCTTTATAAAAACTCTCACACAATCAAGGGCTGTGGCTCACACCTCTAGCAAGAGCAGAGGCCATTGCAGGGAGCTCAGAAGCCACTACTCCTGCTGAAGAAAAGATGGGGAGGATCTGACGCCTCTCCCTTCCTCCCCACCTTCATTCTGCAAAGCTCAAGCCCTTTCAGTTCTGCAGCTACCAGGGTGTCTTCGGTCCGGCCTCTTTCCTGCTCTGGGGTCACCATTCAGGCCCTCAATTTCCAATGACATCCAAGGGGATCTTTCTAACACTTCCTGGTCATGCTGCAAACCCTCCAGTGACTTCTCGTCATTCATGGATGAGCTCTGCACACCTCACCCTGGTAGGCACTCCTTGACCTGGTTTATGTCCCAAGACTACCTCATGGCTCACCAAGCTTAGCTGCAGAGTCACCCTGACCTGGAGTGTGACACACTGGCTCCTGCCCTGGGGATTTAGCATACCCATTCTCTGCACCTGGGGTTCACTCATTCCTAATAATACCATGGGTGACCTTTCTTTTCTGTGTTCAGGTCACAGTGCAAATGTTCCTCCATGACTGTCCTGTCTGATGGGTCCCTTCCCAGGCTCTCTCCAGCAGACTTCTGGTCTCACCTCCTTCCTACTGGGTGCCTCTTAAAAGTGGAAATTATACCATGAACTCATTTGTCTGCTTGCTGATGATTGTCCTTAAACGTTAGAATGAAAACACCATAGGGGAAAATATCTTGTTGGTCTGATTCATAGGTGAATCCTCAGTCCCTGGAGCCAAGTCTGTTAAACATCTTTTTAAAACTTTTTAAAGCTTTTTAAAACTGGGAATAAAAATAACCTTTACTTTGTGGGACTGTTGTGGGATTATATGAGATAATAGAAATTGCTGTGTGTGTGTGTGTGTGTGTGTGTGTGTGTGTGTGTGTGTGTGCAATCGCCTTTTCTAAGTGTTTTGTGAACCTTATATTATTAATTTCTTCACAGCAGCCCTCTGAAGTACATAATATTATTATGCCCATTTTGCAGATAAAGGCATTAGTGCAAAGAGAGGCTAAGTAACTTTCCTGTGGTCACATAGCCAGCAGGTGATGAAGGCAGGAAGTCTTTGACCAGGACTTTTGAGCCCAAGAGTTCTGCAACACAGTAGAATATCTGATACACATGCAGCATTGGTTACATAAATGGCAGTTGTGAGGACAATAGTGATAGAGATAATGAGGGAGATGAAAGCAGTGATGACAACTGGTCCAGCCATGGCCAGCAGCCCACCTATGCCAGGATCTTAGTCTGGGCAGAAGGCGCAAGGCAACCAGCACACTCAAGCTCAGTTTGCTGGGATTACATTAGTCTTCTGCTTTCCACAGGTTCATGACAACCTTCCAAACTCCAGGTAACTTTGACTCCCATGAGCCCTTCTGCAAAGAAGAAGGACCATGTATCGCCTTCCATACAGAGAGGCTTCCCAGAAGACAGCTGGCTGGTGACTTTCTCTGCCATTGCGCTTGTTTGTGCTGGGATAAACTTAGAACATGAAGATAGCTGAGCAGTGGGGGAGGTTGGCTTTTTCCTGGAAGAAGCGATACATGCTGTCCTGCAGACCAACAAGGATGTGTGTGTTTCAGACACAATGTCAGGAAGACAGAACTTTACAAACTGTGAGTGAACATTGCCTTTTGAAGGTACCCACGTACAGATTAACAGTTGGGTCAGGGGATCTTCTTTTGTAAGGAAAAAAAAAGAAAACTTCACTACCCCTTTAATTGGGGTCCACCATCTGTGAGCCATTTGAAGTAAGTTTGAATTATAAGTATAAAAATATAAAGAACACCATCCCAATATTTGCTGTAAATAAAGTTAAACCTAATTTGGGATGCTGCCCCAAGATGCCACATATATTATTATACCTGCAAAGCAAAGCCATTTGGAAGGTCTGCAAGAGTTTATAGTTTAAACTACAAAATACAAGCTTTCAAAGAATTTCCCCTCCCCTAGGCCACTACCCGGGACACAAAGCAGTCAAGTTACAGAGGAAGAAAACAACTGGTTGGTGTTCAAGAACTTTGCTTTGTGCCCAGCAAGTCACACATCACCCACGCATCTTCCCTGAACCACGAGGGCACTATCATCCAACCATGTGGCTAGGAACACCGAGGTTTGACTATGTCAAGGGACTTGTCCAGAGGCTCATGTCACTGAATTTGGCCCAAACCTGTCTAACATCAAAACCTTACCACAGCAGCCTCATTCTGAACAAACTTATTCCACATTTGCTTTTCTTCTATGCCCGGGGACCAGCCTTCTAGCTAGGAATGGCCAAGACATTTCTCAACTTTGTCAATTGTTTTCCTCTGAAATCCCAGCAAACCAGGGACTGTGCCTGACAAAACTGCCCAGCCTCAGAAACTCAGAGCTATCTCATAAGTTTAGAAGATGTGATTTCCCCCACAGCCTTAGAAGGACAGATTCCTAACTGACTTGGAGAGTTGCTTAGGAAGGATAATCGTCTGAGATATCACTTTAAATTTTGTTCTCAGTATTTTTCCTCTTCTCATTCTAAGGTGACCTCCAGAACTTTGTGCTTTGTGTCCTCATGATATAAAGTCAGAAACAAAGTTACTGCCATGTCCTTTACCTTTTATAAAAGTCCTAGCATTGTTCACAAACCCTGATGTTTTTACCTAGGATAAAGTCCAGCCCTTTCTGAAGGATTGCCTCTCCTTTTCAGGCAGCACTGGCAAATTATCGATTATATCTGGTATGTGTTGCTTTTGCTGATTTAAATCTCATGGTTATTTCACTCACTCTTTTAGCAAACATTTATTGAATGCTGACCATCAGCCATGCATGACTGTAGCTGCTATTTGGGAGCAGGAGCTGGAGCAGCTCTTTGAATCAGTGCAAAATCCAGCAAAACTTCTGTGACTTGAACTCTATGAAATATTCATTCAATACAGCACACAGAGCTCACATAAGGCTGTGGATGGTGTTTGATGATGTAAAAATCACAAATGCACAAGCAGGATACAATTTTTTTGAATGTAAGTTTATAAAGTTTATAAACTATCAGAAGTAGTTGTCTTTGAACGTTGGGATGATAAGTGATGCTTTCCTAGTTATATTTGGTACTACAAATTTTCTTCAATAAAAATGCTTATAATTACCATGAAAAGAACTAAATATTTTAGAAAAACAGTTAAACAACGTTGTATGTGTTGATTGGGTTTTGTCATCAAGGAAACTCATTTTTTTTCAGCATCTAAATCAGAAAGTGTAAAGCTTTCTGAGCACCCACCATTTCCACAACTGTATCTGATGACACATGAGTAAATATTGAATAGGTGCTAATTTCCTTAGTATGTGAGGACTGACAATTAAGTTTGTGAACTTGCCACCACGTGCTTGTGCTGGCATCAGTGTACAAACACCTCAGTAAGGATTTATAACCTTGGTATATCAGTGTCTTACAACTGTGTTCGTGTTGACATGTGGTTGTGTTTTGCTGAGTGGCATCATTATTTTTGTTGCGTGTTTTTGTATGCCATCTTGAGAATGGTGGAACTTGAATTAGAGCAACAAACAAACATTAAATTTCTTGTTAAGCTTGGTGAGAGTGGAAGTGAAACCAGGAACACGTTAGTTCAAGTTTATGGGGATAATGCCATGAAGAAAATGGCAGTGTACAAGCGGATGAAATGTTTTTCTGAGGGAACAGAAAATGTCACTGATGAAGAGAGGTCAGGACAGCCAGTCACAAGCAGAACTAATGAAAGCATTACAATAATGTATTGAATTGTGCATCAAAATCAGCAGCTGACAGTAAGAAGCATAGCAGACCAAATAAACATAGATAGAGAAACAGGAAAATCTTAACTGAAAATCTTGGCATGAGAAAAGTGTGTGCAAAAATGGTCCCAGAAGAGCTCTTGAATCACAACAATGCACCAGCTCACACAGCACTGTGAAAGTGTTTTTAGCCAGTAAACAAATAACTGTGTTAGACCACCCTCCCTTCTCACCTGATCTGGCCCCCAGTGACTTTTTTCTTCACCTGAAGATAAAGGAAATATTGAAAGGAAGACATTTTGATGACATTCAGGACATCAAAGGTAATATGATAACAGCTCTGATGATCATTCCAGTAGAAGAGTTGCAAAATTGCTTTGATGGTGGACTAGGTGCTGGTGTTGACGCATAGCTCCCCAAGGGGAATACTTCGAAGGTGACTGTAGTGATATTCAGCAATGGAGTATGTAGCACTTTTTCTAGGATGAATTTGCAAAATTAATTGTCAGAACTCATACCATTCTAGTACACAGTTTTCTGCTAAACTGGACAAAATGGCATGAAGAAGCAAGACCTTTCAAATAGAAGGAAACTGGTTGTACATGAAGTATTGTATATTTGATAAATAATTATTGGAAATGTGAACATAAGTCAGAGGGGTAAACTTTGAAATTCTCCATAGAAAGAAAAACAGAGGAAAAAGACAGGTAGAGGGTTAAAAAAATCTCAAAAGACCCTAAAACATTCTGTCACAGACAAAATATTAACCAGGTGATAAATACAGAGAGTGAGGTAACCTGTCATCCAGTACATTGATATACTGCCTTAAGCGGGCTGGACACCGTACCTTTGCACACTCCAACCTGAGTCTGGGGCATGGCATCAAGTGCCAGGGCTTTCATCATGCCCATACTCAGCCCCACCTGTGCCCTGAAGTCCTGCTGACCCCTGGAGCCCCACTCCTGGACATGCCCGGCCTCTGCAGGGTCAGCCCCACTGCTGGACATGCCCAACCTCTGAAGGATCAGGTGCCTAAAGCTGGGAGCCTGCTGTCTTGGGCACTTCCGACTGGAGAAATTGCAGCATCTCCACCCTATAGATCCTCACAACCTCCACTCCACACACTGCCCCTCTCAGCCCCTTTTTCTCACTCAAACCCACCATTCCATCCTTCTCCCCGCCTTGCCCTGTCAGAGTCTTCACTCTGCAGAAGGATCTGCCTTTGCTTTTGTTTGTTCATTTTTCTGATTATGTTTTTTGAAAAGATGATGATATTGTAGAAAATACTGAAGAACATATAAAGAGAAAATGTGGAATTTCCTCAAAGTCTACCACTAAGATTAAAAAAAAAGAATGCTGTTACCAGATCAATGTATTTTCTGTCATAGATCTGAAGCATATTACGTTGCATGATAATAATGATATCAACTAATGTTTTAATGAGCACCTGCTATGTGTCAGGGATAGTGGAATGCATTGCCTTTCGGCTGTGAGAACTATAGGATAAACATACTATTATTTTGCTTTTTTTTTTTTTTGAGTTGGAGTCTCACTCTGTCGTCCAGACTGGAGTGCAGTGGCCGCTCCCGGCTACTGCAGCCTCGAACTGCTGGGCTCCGGCGATCCTTACGCCTAAGCCTTCCAAGTAGCTGGAACTACAGGCGCGCGCTACCATGCCCGGCTAGTTTTTGATTTATTGTAGAGATGAGGTCTCACCAAGTTGGCCAGGTGGGTTTTGAACCCGCGGGCTCAGGCAATCCACTCACCTCAGCCTCCCAAAGCGCGGGATTACAGGCTGAGCCACCGAGCCCGGCTATTTTACTTTTTTTAACAAATAAGGAAATGGAGAATCAGGTGGACTACTTCACTCACACTGCTGGTAAGTCCTGGACAGGATTAGAACTTGGGGTCTTACTTCAGAGCTCACATTCGTGTGACCTGACATTTCAATTTCTCTTGTAAATCTAGAAGTCTTTCCTGTATCGTTACATATTCCTTGAAAGCAGTACTTAAGTGACTCCAAAAATTCCATCTCATTGCTGTGCAATACTTTAATCAAATTCATATTATTGAATGCTTAGATCATCCTTTATCTCTAGTTATTATAAATATAACTGAAATAACATGTTAGATTTAAATCTCGATGCCCAGCCTGTTGGTGCCATCTTTGATTTCAAGCTTCCACCCTCTGTTTTTGTACCATGTTGAAGAAATTAGAACGAGAACCCAATCATGAAAGGAAAGCCATGACTGCCCATAATCACCACTGTTACTTTGCAGAATTTAGAAAATCTAGCCCATGCAATAAAATAAGAAAAATCAATATGATTTAATTATTAAAAATCATAAAAATAAATTACCTTTGTAGATGGTCTAGTTCATCTTGAAAGGCCAATAAAACCAAAGTATAAAAATGATGAGCATCTACTAATGTATTGAGTTACAAAAGTGATAAATAAAGATGAAAAGTTCTATATATTAGCCAAATAAGTTAGAAAATATGAAGAATGAAAGATCATGTTTATAACAAACATGAAAACATAAAACATTTAATATGGATTTAATAAGAAATTTGCAAAATCAATATGGCAGCAAATGAATGGTGTTTCATCCTCTGTCTCTGTGAAGAAATTCACAATACTCTGAAGATGCCAATTTTATACTCATTAATTTATAGATCTAATATGATTATATAATTATAAAATAATAAAAACAAGATTTTTCTCTTCCAATTAAAAATATTTTAAACTTTATGTTGAAGGATGAACAGTTGATAATGACTAAGAAAAGTTTGAAAATTAGGACTCACAACCAAATACTCAGTTTTTAAAATTATAAAATTAATGATATTAAAGAAGGTAAGTTGTAAATTAGCAAATTATAAAGGTGGTGATTCAATTCAGAGGAGTAGGGAATTTTTCAATACATTGTAACTGAACTATTGTTTATCATTTGCAATATTAAGAAATGTTCTTATCTCTCAGTTTATGTACATAAATAAAACAAAGCAAAATAAAACCAACACAAGATAAAACATCAACATCTAACTTGATTGTAGCTAGTGCTAAAAATGAAGCAAAAAATAATTATATGTCTGCTTATATTCCATAGCTCAATAAATTATTTCCCAAATATGAAAGCAAAAATAACTGTAACATTATTAACCTTCTATTAATTATTAGAAATGCTTTACATAAAGTATACCATAAAAATCAAAGGGCTACCACATGCTTGGAAAAGATATTGCCTTACAAATCAGAAAGTGTTAATCTTATTAAATAAAAAGTTAACTTATGAATTCACACAAAAACAGAGTAAGGATCAATAAGAAAAAGCAACAACAAGAAAAGAAAGAGAAATAGATAAAAAATATGTAGGGGGTGCCAAAAAAGAGTATATACATTTTAAGACAGAAGAATGCTGTATTAAAATTATAAGATCAATAACAAGTCACATTCGACTTCTGCAATTATAAGAGGTTCTCAAAGTGGTTACCATCAGTGTCCAGACACTTCTGAAAAGTAATTCGAAAATAATACATAGATAACATCTCTTTAAATATGTATATATTTTTTGGACACCCCTGGTATAATAGTATCCAATCTCAGTAATGATCAAAGGAATATAAATTTAAATAGCTATTGAACATAATTTGCTAAACTGTCACACAGCAAATAGATACATTAAAAATATTTTTTTTCAAGAGTTGGCGAAAGTACAGCAAAAAGAGTTCTTGGATGACTTGCTGGTGACTGTTTGGATTGGCAAAATTGTGCTGGAAGATGATTTGGCAGTACAGCCATCAAAAATCTCAAACACTTACACATCTTTTGACCCAGCTGTCAGTCGCAGGTTCGTTTGTTCGCTCGTGTGTTTGTTTTGGTACATGTTTATTGCATTTGCCCTATTTTAAATTATTTACTAGGATTATATCACTTAACCCTCCCAAAACCCTGTGAAGTAGGGATTCCATCTAACAAATATGGAAAGAAGAATTGGAGGCGATGAGACTAGTCAGTGCTGACAGCCAAACTCAGACTTTCCTCAGCTAACTCACGGGATGAGAGCCTTGGCCCTACGGTCACGTGCAGGGCGGGCATGCAGAAATGTCTGTTGTTCTATTATTCATAAAGGGAAAGAACCATCCAGAGTGAGTGAGGGAACTAAAGTACTTCAATGTGGCCAGCAGATGAAGGTTATAGAACTGTTGAATTATATATTGTCAAGTAAAACAAATAAAAAGTAACTTTAGTTTTGTGAAAAGTTGAACAAAAGAAGAAAGTCAGAAGCAAAACAGGAAGGAAATTCGCCAAAATATTAGTCACGTTGGTCTCTATGTGGATTATAGAGGTAGCTTTTATTTGTGCTTTATTTTGGTCCCAATTTTCTCGAATGAACATGTCATGTTTTTGAAGTTGTACACAACACACATAGGTGGGTATGTATACACGCAAATGCATGCATATACACACACATCACTAAAACCGAAGATCACTCCCAGTAAAACTTCAGTGCCAGCCTTGTCCCTATGCACTGAAGGGATCAAAGGTCCACATTCACTAATACTCATTCTCGTCAAACCCCATCCAGGGTTATTCCTTTTTTTGCAGACCTCTTTGATTACAGTCTCCTTTCTTAATCCATCCTTGGGCCAACCATAGAGACAATTGCTCATCCCTACATATTTGGAGGCATAAATGCAAAGGAGATAGGGAAGGTGGCTAGTATGCGGGCTACCTCTTGGTGAGCAGTAGGGAATGGGGAAGACTGTGGTGAATTGGGAGTGAATATCTCTTCTAAAGGGACAGCCATGACTCAGCTCTAGCCAATTGATGCTTCATGAAAATTCAAATATAATTTTACCAAAGTACTTATTTTTAATGAGAATCCAGATATTTGAATTTTTATGTATAGAATACATTTATGTACTCTTTGCATCAAATTTCTCTTTTTCTACTTAAAACTTCTCACAGACAATATTGGGAGGACCAAGCAAATTCATCCATCAGTTAGAAGTCGCTGTGTTTCTTTAAAATGAAATCAAATCAATACTGATAGACCATGTTTTATGCATGTACATTCCTTCACCTCTACCTTTTCTTTAGCCTTTTTTATATGAACATTTTATATAATACAGATACTCTACCTCTGATTTTAGCAATAATCTCCACACAGAAATTTCAAAGCTTATATTAACAAATACCAACTTAAAGAAAATGAAAAAGATATAATACAGCCAACATTGTGCACATTTATTTTTCTTGCTTTCGCTGTTTAATTATTTTACTTTTCAAAATTAAAACACACACATGCATGCACAGGTATATTCATGGTATTAACATAAAAATCCAGTATACTTTTTCTATGAGTCAGGAAGAAAAAGGAAGCTACATAAAAAAAGAAAAAGAAAAAGAAAGCATAAAACATTCCACCTGAGATCTATTTGGAAACAAACTCCGTGTGTACACAAGAATATGATATTTTTCAAATAATATTACTCTTCCTGTGGACTGTAGACTCTATTAATGGCTGTTCTATAAACAATAAAACCTATTCACCCATGAAATTCATTTATGTGGATGTGTTCATTATGGACACATTAAAATAAAGGAAACGCATGCTGAACTTGGAGTGATCTAACACCTCAAATTATAAGAAAATATTCCTTGTCAAGGAGCAAATATTACTAGAAAATAAAGCTCAATTTGAATGCGGAACTGAGATGAGTGCTAAGTATGTGAGCTGAACTTGATTTTCTCTAGGTCTATTTATTTTCAAGTGGTGGAAGCAAATACGTGACTTCAGATTTGTTTCCTGCACACCATTTCTGTTCTGTTGACCCCCACTAACCTGTTTCAGAGATAACTTACAGTGTTCAGGGGCCCCAGAGACAGACCCAACCCTTCTACATCAGCTTGTGCTGGCATAACACTTGGAAATGTCGGTTTTCTCCATGTTAAATCCTGCAAACAGGTTGCCTTTTCATTGAGAGATATGGGAAGAAAAATAAGACTGTCTACAACTCTTTTATTTCACACATTGCATTTTATTTCTAGCTGGAATCAAAGTTTACTATGTTTCTCAGAAGACCTAGCGTACAGAGCCCTCAGCTTTTGAAACAAAACTCCCCTGATACTTCAGCAGCATACAAAATGCACAGCTTTAAGTCCTCAGATAGTCCTCCATATTCCACTAGGGACAGGAAGTTCAAAAGTTAGCCAAACTTCCTTTTTAAGAACAAAAGTGGGAGGGGGGTAGGGTCCATTGCTCTCCTTCAGGGTCTTTTTGCAGAGTATTTGCAGTGCTGTTTGTCTGCGCCATACTCATGCTTCAAAACACAGTTGAAGACCCAACGCTCTCCAACACCAAAGAAGCAACACACCAACAATCCACATTCTCTTAAAGAATGAAGAGGAAAATGCAAGGGAGAAAAGGAATGCAATCAAAAACAGGAAAACAACTTCCAACATGTAATTTTTTTGTGTGTATTTTGTGATATAAAATTAACTCATCTGGGCAGCCTGAGTCTAATCCAAAGTGTTGTGACTGTCCCAGAAGAAAGGTGAAGTTGTTTTTATTTTTTTATTTTTGTAAGTGAACTATGTAGTGTATGAAACACTGTAAATCAGTTTGTAATATGTTTGCTGGCAGATTAAAAAAATACTAATGAAACAGATCCCTGAGTACCCATCACCCAGTGGGAAAAGAATGTTACTGAAATCTCGGGTGCACCATCCTATTGCTGTCCTCGACTTCCATCCCCAAATTATCAAAATCCTAAATCTTACATTGCTCATTCCTGTATTTTTCTAATTTTATCGCCTACCTCAATGTCTTAGAATAACATAAAAGTGCCTTTCTATTACAGGAATTTTACATTGTGCATGCTACTCTATGGTAGCTTTATAGTAAGTCTTAAAGTTGAAGGATGTCAACCCTCCAACTTAGTTATTCTTCTTCAGTATCATGTTGGCTATTCTGGGTCTTTTGTCTCTCTCTTTTTTTTTTTGAGTTGGAGTTTCACTCTGTCACCCAGACTGGAGTGCAGTGGCCGCTCCTGGCCACCGCAGCCTTGACCTGCTGGGTTCCGGCAATCCTTCCGCCTCAGCCTTCCAAGTAGCCGGAATTACAGGCATGTGCTACCACACCCGGCTGATTTTTTGGTTTATTGTAGAGATGAGGTCTTGCTGCCCAGGCGGGTCTCGGACCTGCGGGCTCAGGCAATCCACTCACCTCAGCCTCCCAAATGCGCGGGATTACAGGCTGAGCCACCGAGCCCGGCTTCTTTTGTCTTTTTAGATAAATTATTGAATCAAGTTTGTGGATATCCACAAAATAGCATGCTAAAATTTTTATTGGTGTTTATTCTAGTCTATAGATCAAGTTGAGAAGAACTACAACTTATTGATACATAGAAAAACAATTGACTTTTGTTTGTCAAATCTTC
This sequence comes from Cephalopachus bancanus, assembly GCA_027257055.1. Lineage (NCBI taxonomy): Eukaryota > Metazoa > Chordata > Mammalia > Primates > Tarsiidae > Cephalopachus > Cephalopachus bancanus. The sequence goes on from JAPVLO010000007.1 coordinate 6,109,189, forward strand.
AAAATTTTCTACATAGGCAGTCATGTCATATGCAGACAAGGGCAGAAGAAAAGTGGTTTTTTTTTTTCTCCTTTCCCAATATATATGTATTTATTTTCTTTCTTGGTCTTATTGCACTAGCTAGAACTTCTAATATGAGGGTTAGTTAAGTATAATGGAAGGGAGCATCTAGTCTTCTTCCTAATTTTAGAGGGAAAGCATGGAGTTTCTCACTGTAAGTGCAATGCTAGCTGTAGATTTTATGGAAGTGTTTTTTTTATTAACTTGAAGACAACCTATATTCCTAGTTTACTTTTAATTTTTATCATAAACTGGTATTGGATTTGTCAAGTGATTTTTCTATATTTGTTGATATGATCATATGATTTTCCTTCTTTAGCCTGTTGATACGTGGATTATATTAATTATTTTAACAACGTTTCATCAGTTTTGCCTTCTTGGAATAAATTCTACTTGATTGTGTTATATAACTACTTGTATAACATTGTTAGATTTGATTAGCTAATACCTTTTTGATGAGTTTTGCATCTATATTCATGAAGGATATTAGTTTTTAGGTTTTATTTCTTGTAATGTCTTTATCTGCTTTTGGTAATAGGAAAAGTTCGGTCTCATAGGCTGAATTCTGATTTCATAGGATAAAAAAAGTGATCACATAACTTCTGTTTTCTAAAAGAGATTGTAGAGAATTGCTAGGTTTAGTAACATTCACCGGTGAAACATCTAGGCCTCAAGCTTTCTTTTTTACAGAGTTGCTAATTACTAATTCAATTTCCTTACTAGATGTAAAACTATTCAGATTATTTACTTCTCCCTGCATGAGCTTTGACTGTTCAATCTTTCAGGGAACTAGTCAATTTCTTCTAGGGTATAAAGTCTTTAGGCATAGAATGGTCATAATGTTTTTAAATTATTGTTTTGATGTCCATAGGATCAGTAGTGATGGCTCCTTTTTCATGTCTAATATTAGTGATTTATGTTGTTCTCTCTTTTTATTCTTTCTTGCTCAGTATTCCTAGAGGTTTATCAATTTTTATTCATTGTCTTAGTCTGTTTTGACTGTTATAACAAAATACCTGAGACTGAATGGCTTATAAATAACAGTAATATCTGACAGTGCTGGAGGCTGGAAGTCTCAGATCAAAGTGCCAGCAGATTTGGTGTCTGGTGAGGGCCTTTGTCCTGATTTATAGAAGTCCATCTTCCCATCCCATCCTCATATGATGAAAGGGGAAAGGGAACTCTCTAGTGCTTATTTTATAAGGGCATTCTCTATAGCTCCACCCTCAAGACCTCATCACTTCCAAAAAGCCTCATCTCCTAACACCATCACCTTGGGAGTTAGGATTTCTGCATATAAATTTGGGGCAAACACAGACATTCAATATACAGCATTCATAGTTTTGAACAACCATCTTTTGGTTTCATTGATTTTCCGTCTTCAATGTTATTGATTTCGTATCTAATTTTAAAAATTATTGGCCAGGCTTGGTTTCTCAGCCTGTAATCCCAGCATTTTGGGAGGCCGAGGTGAGTGGATTGCCTGAGCCGGCATGTCTGAGACCAGCTCGGCAACTTGGCAAGACCTTGTCTCTATAATAAAAAAAGAATTAGCCGGGCTCGGTGGCTCAGCCTGTAATCCCGCGCCTTTGGGAGGCTGGGGTGAGTGGATTGCCTGAGCCCGCGGGTTCGAGACCCGCCCGGGCAGCGAGACCTCATCTCTGCAATAAATCAAAAAATCAGCCGGGTGTGGTAGTGCATGCCTGTAATTCCGGCTACTTGGAAGGCTGAGGCGGAAGGATCGCCGGAGCCCAGCAGGTCGAGGCTGCGGTGGCCGGGAGCGGCCACTGCACTCCAGTCTGGGCGACAGAGTGAAACTCCAACTCAAAAAAAAAAAAAAAAAGAATTTGTCAGACATGGTAGTGCACACCCGTGGTTCTGCCTATTTGGAAGACTGAGGCAGAAGGATTACTAGAGCCCAGCAGTTCGATGCTGGAGTGACTGTGAGCATGCCACTGCATTCCAGCCTGGGTGAAGGAGTGAGACTCCAACTGAAAAAAAAAAATTAGGTGGGCATGGTAGTGCACACCTGTAGTTGTGGCTACTCGCAAGGTTGAGATGGATCACTGGAGTCCAGCTGGTTGACACTGGGTTGGCTATGAGTGTGCCACTGCACTCCAGCCTGGGTGACAAAGTGAGACTCCAACTCAAAAAAAATTTATTTTAGTACTTCTAGCTTTGGATTGGAGTTTCCTTTCTTTCTCTTGTTTTCTAACACAACAATCTAGACTATTGATTTCATATCTCTCTTCTGATCTGTGTGCTTCATGCTAGAAGTGTTCCTTTGAGCACTGCTTTGTTTTTATTTTTAATTAGTTCAAAATATTTCTTGAGTCTTCTTCTTTGATCCATGTGTTATTTGGAAGTATGTGGCTTAATCTCCAAGTACTTTGGTATTTTCTAGCTGTTTTTTGTTATAGTTTTCTAGTTTAATTTTGTGGTGGTCTGAGAACATATTTGGCATGATTTCCATTGTTTTAGAGTTGCAAAGAGTGTCTTAAGCCCAAAAAGTGGATTTCTGGTAAATCTTGCTTGCTTTCAGAGAAATTCCTCCTCCTCTTCTGGTCTGTTCTGTGGAGGGAACCAAGTCCTGTGGACCATTTCCCAGTCTCCCTTGTCAGGTGGCTTCTTGTTGTGCTTGGCCCCGAAAGACACTATGGAGGTTGAAAGGGTAAGGAGGAAGAAACAAGTTTATCACTTTCAGATCTCTCTTCTGATCTGTGTGTTTCATGCTAGAAGTGTTCGTTTGAGTACTGCTTTGTTTTTATTTCTAATTAGTTCAAAATATTTCTTGAGTCTTCTTCTTTGATCCATGTATTATTTGGAAGTATGTGTCTCTCTGTCTTGGGAGGCCTCTTCCACAGCAGTTCTTTCTACTCCATGACGTCAGTGCCTGATGGGCAGGTCCTTGTGCTTCTAGCTCCTGCCAGGGCTCCTGATCCCAGGTGCAACTGCCTCCTTCCTGGTCTCTCCACTTCTGAGTGGTAGAAGGCTCCACTACTGCCAGTCTTTGGGTTGTCTTCCTGTCTCTCATTTAATTTCTTGCCCCTTCATCCCATGTAACCAGCTCCCTCTATTAAATTCTCTCTGAAACCCCCAGTATTTTCTGTTTTCCTGGCTGGCCATAAATCTACACTAAAATTTTTCTTTCTCACTTCTCATCTCTGTATCTCTCTCTCTGCATATTTGTTTCATTCTTCTTTTTTGCACCAAACAGACTGCCCTGTTTTTCCATCCTTGTGGCATAAATGGTTACTGACAACACTCCCAAGTTTATGACTCATCTGATCAAGCAAACAGTGAGACTGTCTAGAAATTCTCAGCTCCATTGCAGATTACTGAGGATTAGCTCACATTATATTCAGTGACCATACTGGATTCCCACGGCTCCCAAAACAAACTGGGTGGCTTAAGACAACATAAGTGTGTTACTTTATAGTTCTTAAGGCCAGAAGTTTGAAGTTAAAGTGTTACCAGGGCCACACTCCCTCCAGAAACACTAAAGGAGAACCTATTCTTTGTCTCTTCCGGTTTCCGGTGACTCTAGGCATTTCTTGCCGTGTGGACCCAACACTCTAGTCTCTGTCTCCATCCTCACATGGCCTTCTCTTCTTGGTGTTTCAGGTCTTCCTCTGCTTTACTCTTATGAGGATACTTGTCACTGGATTTAGAGTTTAACCTGGAGAATTCAGGCCGATCTAATCTCTAGTTCCTTGAATACATCTGCAAAGACTCTTCTTTCCTGAATGAGATTATATTGACAGGTTCTAGGATTAGATATTAGTATTAATCTTTTGGAGGCCATGACCTACTACTGTGGCAAGTCTGGCTATGGGTAGAATAATAATTTTCAAATCTTGCATCTTCCAGATCTATCAGTGTTGAAGGGGCAGGAGGAAGAAGAAAATGACAATTTTCAGAAAATTATAGTGTTATTCAAAGGAAAAAATGGTTGTCGATTAGCTACTTCATGTTCACACAGGAAGTTATTGACCAAATCAGAGGTAGAACTGAGACCACCCTGACACACAACCCACACACTTAGTTTCACATCATGTTGTTACAGTCAAATCAAATTTCCCCACATGAATTGAGATGAGGGTCTCAGCCTCTATTACTTCAAAATTATTACATGTTCAGTCTGATTTCTTAAACCTTCCATTGAGAAAGAGTTTAAAATAGCGCAAAATATGCTCTTCAATATAAGTTGTTTATTTTAGAATGCATACACATTATTACATATACTCACATTTTACTGCAAATTCTACCACATAGATGCACACATGTGTGTGCACACATGCATTCACACACACACATACACACACATTTTTAAAGCAGTCCTGTCCATTGGGTGGAAGTTCAAGAGGATTTATTAATGAAAAATTAATAAGAAGACATTTGCTTGTCTATGTTTTATTACATTTCCCTAATTCACAGAACTACAATGTGTATAGTTTAACTGTGTTTGTTTGTTTGTTTGTTTCTGTGAAACTAACAGTAACCCCAAAAGACAGCACCTTCTTTGGAGTAGGGTCGGGTGAGACACCAAAGGGACTCAGCATCATAAGAGTCCTTGAGACATTGCAAACATACTGAGGCTCAGGATGAGTGAATTTCCATGTTGGCACCACAGAAAATTTCTGATAAATGCATTTGTGGGGTTCACCCCCTTTCCTTGAGCTGTGAGAATATTGTGCTCAGTTAATTCCCCTGAGATGTTTGACCAGTGTGAGTCCAAGCAAAACTCAGGCCAATAGCACCAGAAATCTGGAGTCAACATCTTTTGTCTTTTCTTTAAAAAGAAAAGGCCCCAAATAATCCATTCTATTACCCAATGTACAGCAAAAGTGACATTTTCCAATGAGAACATATTGTCAGCGGTTTTGTCTTGCTCATTCATTTTAGTTTTGTTAGGTTCTTTGTTTCTTTGATGCTCAGAATATTGTACCATTTGGCTCTAAAATCTACATTAGAAGAGCATTAATTAAAAGCAGATACAGTGCAATGGAGACAGTGTTAAAATTATGCTTGAAGGTACGATGCAATTAATTTTGTACAAGAGAAACATAAAAGAGGGAGAATGAAACTGGAGGAAATAGCACCACAACCCACAAAATGATAATGAGAAATACAACTGTAGATTAGACAAACTATGAAAAGACATATGGAATAATTTGACATTAAGGAGGGAAATCTAAACAAAGGGTCACCTGCTAAGTGCTCATAAAATTAAATGGAGAATACATATTTCATGTTCATGATGCATGTTTTTCTGTGGACACGATGACTTGCATTAAGTATCTGCCAGGTGGATGAAGAAGATGATTATGAAGAAAATTTGCTGAGAGCTTGGACCATGGAGATAGCAAGATAATTTGACTTACATCCAATCCTGTATAATGAAAGTACAAGAAACAGATAGTGAACACTGATGGAGTTCTCCGTCCCAAGAGAACTTGGCCCAGAGCTACCACATGCATTAAGACCCACTAATCCCCCGAAAGTCAACATTGCAGGGATGATCGTTAGGGCAAGTTCGATTTATAATGTCTAGTGATAGTTCATATTTGAATTTACTGCTTCTGTATTTCAGTAGTGCCTTGGGGTGTTACGGTGGAAAGTTACAGAAACCTCATGAAATTGGGTCTAGTGAAAAAGAAAATGAATTTATACAAAATATTATTCCTGTGGAACCTATCCAATGGTTCAAAGTCACCACAATAATGACAATGGACATTTGATAGTAAAGATAGCTAACACTGACCAAGCACACACCATGCACTAGGCACTTGTAGGGGTTGTAGATAATTAACACCAATTTCTCCCCTTGAAAGTGTTTGCAATATCTTCCCTCTTTTACAGATGAGGAACTTGGGCTTCAATGAGGTTATGTAACTTTGCCAATGTTATACGTTTAGCAGAATAGGAAGTCAAACCTAGCCACTTGGCTTCTAGCCACTTGGCTATCCTCCACCCCATCTCCTTAACACCAAACGACATAGTCAAGTATATACGAGTAAGGAGTTAGTTGCTTATCTTTACATTATTGTGGTTGCAAAAAATAAAAATTCTGGGTTCAAATGCATATCCTTTAATAAGCAATGAGTGAAAAAGTGTGGTTCCTCTTTACAATAGAGCACAGAGGTGTTAAAAATAATGGGCTCTATCTGCATCTGTTGATTTAGAGATGTCCATAATATCATACCAAGTGAGAAAATTGAGATGAAAAATAAGGCGAGTTGTCAGTGGCTGAGCAGTACATATTTTGTTAAAACAAACAAAGCAAAGAAAACAAAACACCTAAGCACAAGAATTAAATGGAAGGAAATTCCCTAGTATGCAAACAAAGGGTCACCTCCCAGGGTCAGGAATGAATGATAGGGAGTTGAGGGTCATTGTGCAAGTTATCCTCATGCATCTATAGTGTCAGCAATTGTGTTGCTTTTATAATTTTTGAAAAGAAATTGAATAATCTTTAAATTATTTTGTCAAAAATGCATGTCTGGCATGGTAACTCACTCCTGTAATCCCAGCACTGGAGGACTTCTTGAGTTCAGGAGTTCAAGACCAGCCTGAGCAACATAGGTAAGACCTTGTCTCTACAAAAAGTGAAAAATTAGCCAGACACAGTAGTACACACCTGTAGTCTCAGCTGCTTGAAATGCTGAGGCAGAAGGTTAACCCAAGACCAGGAGGTTGAGGCTGCTGTGAGTCTTGATCATGCCACTGCACTCCAACCTGGACAACAATGTGAGACCCTGACTCAAAAACAAATAAATGAATGAATAAATGAATGAATGAACAAAAATGTGCAGGGGCTCCTCAGAGATAGCACAGCATGAGAAGTATATTCAGGGTCTATGGGGACAGATCCTGGGTGGCTCTTATCTGTTTTTCTGGGCTCCTGTGTTTTTGTGCAGACCAACCCTCTTCTTCCACACAGTATTTGATACTACTCTGCTGCTGGTTCACCTTCACTGCCTTGGCTTTGAGCCTGGTCCCACGTCCCACTGTGATACCTCCACTTCTCACAGCTAAGAAAGGTGGCTTTCACTGCCCTCTCTCTGGTATTCAAGGACAGAGAATCGAAAGACTTGTCATGGCTCCTACCCTGGCTCAACTGACTTTGGCCAAAGTAACATAACCTCTTGAGTCAGAGACAGATTCCGTTAGAGGAGAAAGCAGAGCAAGAGCCTCAGCGGGTATCTCCTCGGCCAGCATGACCTCTGGCTGTGGCTTAGGGTCACATGATTCTATTTAACTGGAGCCAGAGTAGATTCTCTCATGGGTTTCCTTCCACAGGGAAAGAGGACACAGGGATTTGCCTTAATCTAATTGCATACTAGTATGTACTATGGACTCCATGAGAGCAAAGCACTGTCCTGGGGCTCTTTACGTGTGAAGCCTCCTTACATCCTCTCAACACTGTGTGGTACTCACTATTTCACAGAGAAGGAAAGAAGCCCTTGACGGTAACAGGGAGTGGAGCCAGGAACTGGAATCCTTCAGGGAGTCCCCAGGGAGCACTGGTTAACTTCATGAAAACCCCTGTGAGTTTCCTATGGCTGCATTAACAAACTGCCACAGTATGAACAACTTATAACCACACCCAGTTATTATCTCGCCATCTCCTGGGCTCCACAGCGAAGGCACAGGGTGGCTTAGTTGATCTTCAACTCGGACTCTTGCAAGATAGAAACCAAGGTGTCAGCTGGGCTGGAATCTCACTGGAGAGCTCTGTAGAAGACCCATCCCTGGACGTTTGTGTTTCCATATGAATTCCTGTGTTGTTTTTTCTAGGTCTGAGAAGAATGTTATTGGTAATTTAATGGGTATTGCATTGAATTTGTAGATTGCCTTAGGTAAGATGGACATCTTCACAATGTTGATTCTTCCGATCCATGAGCATGGGATATTTTTCCACTTGTTCGTGTCAGCTTTGATTTCTTTGAGCAGTGTTTTGTAATTTTCATTGTAAAAGTCTTTCACGTCTCTGGTTAGGAAGATGCCAAGGTATTTCATTTTTTTGTGGCTATTGTGAATGGAATTGTGTTTTTTATTTGGGTTTCTGTTTGTTTATTATTGGTGTAGAGAAATGCCATTGTCTTTTGTACATTTATTTTGTATCCTGAGACTTTGCCAAAGGCCTTTATCAATGTAAGGAGGCCTTTGACAGATTCTCTTGGGTTTTCAAGGTACACCATCATATCATCTGCATAGAGAGATAACTTGACTTGCAATCACCCTACTGGGAATATACCCTGAAGAACACAAATCACTCTATAAAAAAGATACCTGCACACGTATGTTTATCGCAGCGTTATTCACAATAGCAAGAACCTGGAAACAACCATGCTGCCCAACAAAAGAGGACTGGATTAAAAATTGTGGTACATATACACGATGGAATACTATGCAGCCATGAAAAAGAACAAAATCATGAATTTCGCAGCAACCTGGATGGAACTAGAGTCTATAATACTGAGTGACCTCCCACAGAAACAAAGATCAGAATATCACATGTTCTCACTCATGTAATGGACCTTGAACATCCAATGTAATACTATAAGAAAATGACTGATGGTACTGGGAAATTATGGGGGGGGAGGGGGATGGGATTAACAGTAGCTAATATCTATCTGGGACTGGGAAAACACCTCTTATCAATAGGGTGCCTGAATGAAACGTAATTGTACACCTAACCCTTAACTGTACCCCACAAAACGATAATAAAAAATACTGATTAAAAAAAAAAAAAAGACCCATCCCAGCCCCATCAGCTGATCAGCAGATGCTTTGCCTTCTCATGCTTTCTGTGTGTCTCCTGCATCTTGAAGCCAGTGAGGGTGTGCTGGAGCCTTTGACTTCAATTCTCTCTAACCTCTGTTCTAGCCTCTTCCTCCACTTCCCAGTGCCACACTCCTCACATGATCCTGAGCCATCATTTTCACCAGTTGGGATCGGATATGGGGGAGGGAACTCCAAGAGGCTGGCAGATCCACAGCCTGAAAGACTGTGCTGCCATAGTGAGGATCTGGGACTGGACGCTGAAGGTAAGGGACACTACTCAATATCCAAATGGCCAAGTTAGTGTAGAAGATCAGAAATAAAACCTAGTTGTCCCCTTCTGCCTCCCCTTTCACCTGAATACCAAACTTGGGGGGGTGGGGAGAAGACTATTTTGGCTCTTCTAGCTTTCCCTAGTCAAAGCTCCAAACAATCAAAGACTCATCTGCTCACTAGGTGGAGGTTCAGGAGCTTGAGGGTTGTTCACCCTGAAGACCCACAGCTGCAAAACTGAACTGGAGCATATCTCTGGCAGTTTTATCATCTTTTTATCCCTCCACCCAGTATCACTTGTGGCAGTCCTGTGACATCTGCGAGCAAAGGTCTCACTCTTCTGCAGTCAAGGGGACTATCTTGTCACCCCTCTTTCCTGTCTGTCTGCCTACATACTAACTGACATACCAGTTGACCTCATTCAGGAAAATTTCTCTTATTTGGCATTTCTAGCACGATCTCCTTCTGGCAACTGGGACAAATATTAGACCGATCCCCTGGGATCCCTGTGAATTTACCTTGTCAGAGTCAATTCAAGCCACTATAGGATTTCTCAAAAGTCATATTAATTTGAAGCCTAAGCAGTGCCCTTCTCTGATGTTAAATCTTTTGTCTGAGTAGAAGATTCCTGATAAAAATAACGGAGGTATCTTTATAATAAACGATGTGCACGATGTGGGGTTCACTCTCTCTTCTTCACAGTTGGATTCTGTGAGTTGAAATCTTCTCTTGGATGTTTCTTCTGTCATTTCACAAACAGCACAGGGGCTGAGCTGAAGAATCAATTCAGAAATTAAGATCTGGGTGCTGGATGTCACGGTGCTGGCCCTGTATCAAAGTTCTCCATCTTTTGCAATGAATTTCTAAAGCCAAGTTAGAAGTTGCTGAAGGTCTGCAAATGGCATTCTTTAGCTTTTAACTTCCACATAAAACAGAATAAAAGATTATTACATGTCCAAAAAAAAAAATCTGACTGCTGCTCGTAATAAATTCCTGTGCATGCTCCAGATGCAGAATTGGATAGTGTGTTGTCAGCTCATCCATTCTTCATGGGGCTTATTTTTATTTGGGCTACAAGCATTAAAAAATATGTCAGATATGTGTATATATATATATATATATATATATATATATTAATATCTCTCTCTATTTATACATATGCACACTTCCAAATACATACCCACAAATGCACCCATACACACATGTGCAAATATATTTTCTCCATTTAACTAAATCCTCATCAGTGACATCTGTTTCCCCAGAGAGGTTCTCAGTGAACAGTTTCCAATGTATTGCAGGTACAATGTGGAAAGAATCCTTGGGGTCATCTCAACTCTTGCATCGGTCCTGAATAATTCCTTTAATATGGAACCTATTTTCTCCCATGACATACCATTTGTTAAATGCATGTAGCAGAATCTCCCCCTCTTACTTTGAAAAAGTGTGGCTTTTTTGCTATCATTTCCTGCCTTCAGGATGCATCAAAGAGGCATACCAATCTAATTGGCAGTTATATATAAGAGATTGAATAGCAGAAGGGAGTTTTGAAATGCAAATAAACATTTGAAAATCATCAACGTATCCATGATAATTGTAACTTTGACAGACAAAATGTCATAAAAATACTTGAGACCCTGTGGAATAGGAAAGAAGATGAAACACTGGAGAAAACCCAAATTTCTAGCATCTACTGAAAAAAGAGTGATATGCCAGGAAGACTGTACCTGTCAAAAGACCTGGGGAAATAGATGATGCACTCAAGTGGACTTGATGAAGGGACTATTCTAAGGACAAGGGAAAGTTAAGGGGATTCCTCAGTGGATGGCAAAGCACCCACAGGGAAGCATTTCCACCAACTGTTCTAAAGGGATGAACAAGGGAGCCTGTCCTAGAGACCAGGGAAAGATGCAGATGTAGGAGACAGCTACCCAACAAAAGCTTGGTCTTTATCAGGAAAGACACGCACTGCTGTGGCCTGAGCGGTACAGAACCAGAAGAATCAATACTACAGCCTCTCCCTCCTTCCACTCTCCCATCTGCCAGTGCTTAAACCCAACAAGTGGCCAGAGGCCAAGAGTGATCAGCAGATGCTGTCCACAAGGGCAGCATCTGGGGCACTAACCAGGGGAATTAAGAGGAATTAAGCAAAGTTAACATCAACAATATGCCCATGGAGTTCAGTCTAGGTAGCAGCAGGGCAGTAGGGTGAAATAAATTAGGAAGGAAATGGAAACTGACGAGAAGACAGAGGTAGACCACCCTTTGAAAAAGCTATCCCAGAGTGAGAGGAAGAGAGATCAGGTAAAAGCTGGAGAAAAAGAGGATTTTTTTAAAAGGATGGAAGCATGTTTATAGGGGATTAATGGAGTAAATATCTGAAGGTAAATTTTTGTCTAGTAAAATTCTGGATTCACTGAATTACCCAGGGTTTGGCTGCCATTTAACAAGAAAGTGGCTTTGCCAACTATTATTTTTAAGTACTACTATGTGACAGTTAACTTTGAGGTCTATAGTCATGACTAGGAAGTTTTCATCCCCACAGAGGACATCAGACCATATAACAAATACATGAAACAAAGAAACAGATATGATGACAGATGACCATGGCCACTTGAATAGACATCTTGGTGTCATAAAAAGCACTGGAGTTACTATGTGGTAGTTTTTTATTAGATGCTTTAGGTTGTTTTTAATTTGAAATTTTTTAATAAATCATTTAAACAGATATTTGGAGACAAATGGATTAGGGATTCAATGGTCATGGAAACAAACACTTTAGGAAGAAAGAACTGCTAATGTAGAGAATTCTAATGAGAAAATGATCTTGGTGTATCCTGTAGGCAAGAAATAGATCAGGGTGTACAAACTGCGTGGGTATCAGACAGAGTACAGACAGGTGATATGGGAGAGGTAGGTAAAACAGATTATGTAAGAGTCAGGGAACCAGGTCTTCTGTGTTAGGTGAGGCCACTAGAGGTCTTTAACCAGAAGAGTGGTGTTAGGTAACATAAGCATTGTTTAAAATTCAGTGGATGCACATTCATGTTTATTACATGGATGTATTGTGTAGTGGTGGGGATTGGGTCTCAGGTGGCCCATGCCCCAGATAATGAACACTGCCCCATAGGTAGTTTCTGAATCCTAACCTTCTTCCCTATCTCCCCCCTTATTGGTGTCCCCAGTGTCTACTATTTTCATCTCTGTGATCGTTTATCTCCCTCATATGAATGAGAACATGTGGTGTCTGGTTTTCTGTTTCTGAGTCAGTTCACTTAGGAAGATGATCTCCAGCTCCATCCATGTTGCTGCAAAGGACATGATTCCATTCTTTTTATGGCTATGTAGTATTCCATGACATATATATATATATATATATATATATATATATATATATATATATATATATACCACATTTTCTTTATCCAGTCATGATTGTTTCCATGATTTTGCTATTGTAAATAGTGCTGCACTTAACATACAAGTACAAGTATCTTTTTTATATACTGATTTATTTCCCTTTGGGTAGAACCCCTAGTAGTGAGATTGCTGGGTCAAGTGGCAATTCAATTTTTAGTTTTTTGAGAAATCTCGAGGCTGCTTTTAAAAGAGCATTCTGTCTGCTATGTGGAAAAAAACACTCAAAGGAAGGAGATGGTTTATCAAGCAATTTCAATAGCTGGTATAAGATTATGGTGACCCAGGCCTGGTGGAAGTGGTAAGGATAGAAAGATGGGGCATTCAAGGCTTCAAGGCGAGTGTTGGAGGTGAAGCCATAATGGAGTTGATGACTTGATCGAGTAGATGGTTGTGAGCATTGGTTGGTGAGAACAGAGCTGTTTGTCAGAAATATAATATGAGCAACATAGGTGATTTAAATGTGCTAACAGCCACATCAACAAAAGTAAAAGAATCAGGTGAAGTAAATTATAATAAATACAGTTTTATAATGTTGCCTTTGTATTTAATTTTTTCCAATTTTTTAAGTTTATTTTTTATTATAGAGATGTAGGGTACAAGTAAGGATATTTTTTCAATTTTTCATTGTGCTAAAATATTCCATCTTACCCATTTTAAGTGTAGAGTTCAGTGGTATCAAATACATCCACAGTGTTGTGTAATCATCATAACCACCCATCTTTATAAAAGATACATTCATTTCATCTTGTAAAATGAAAATCTTTACCTATTATAAAATGACTTTCCATTTTCCCCTGCCCCTAGTCCAAGGAAACCATCATTCTACTTTGTCTCTATGATTTTAACTACTCTTAAGTATCTCATGTAAGTGGAAACATCCAGTATTTGCCTTTAATGACTGGCTTATTTCAGTTAGCAAAATGTCCTTAATGTTTATCCATATTGTACCATGTGTTGGAATTTCCTTCCTTTATAGGGCTGGATAATATTCCATGGTATATACATACTGGGGATGCCAAAAAATGTAAACACACTTTAAGAGATGTTATTTATGTTTTACTTTTCAAAGTTGAGTTGAATTAGAAATGTGTAGTATGACGTTTGCTCAAAAGATGGTGTTAATGAAATGAATACTAGTGTCACCATGCATCATACAATATTTTGCTTCTCCCTTCATCCACCCATGAACACTTGGTAGTTTCATGTTTTAGCTATCATGAATAATGTTTATATGATTATATGTATATCTCTTTGAGACCTTGCTTTCAAGGTGGACTTGCTGGGTCATATTTTGAATCTATTTTTAGTGTTTTTCAGTAGCCATCATACTGGCTTCCACAGCTGCTGCACCATCTTGTATCCCTACCAATTATTCATGAAGATCTCAGTTTCTCCGTATCCTCACCAACATTTATTTTCTGGGGTTTGTTTGATAGTAGCCATCCTAATGGGTATGAGATGAAACCTCATTTTAGTTTTGTGCCTGTCTTTCTCTAATGACTGATGATTTGGGGAGTACTGACATCTTAACAATGTTAAGTCACATCAATTATCTTTTCTGGCAGTTCTATCCATATCACACACTGGCATCAGGTGTCTATAGATAGCCATGAACTCAGTGCTCACCTGTGGGAGAAGAAAACTGGCTCACACCAATTCACCAGTCACCTGAACTAACCTACTTTGGGTATGAATGATGAATAGTAGAGCCAAAAAGAAAACTTGGGGGAATCTCACTCACTTCCTTAAAGGTTCTCTGTATAAGAAGTCAACCCTTGAAAATGAAATGCATTTCCCTTTATTTTTATCTTTTTAAAAATCTTTCAGCAATGTTTTGTAGTTTTTATTGTGTAACTCTTGTATCTCCTTCGTTAATTCCTAGGAGATTTCAGTCTTTCACTATTGAGTAAAATGTTTGCTGTAGGCTTTTCACATATGAATGTTTTAATGTTGCAGTCGTTTCCTCTATTCCTAGTTTGATGAATATTTTTTAACCAATAAACCATGTTGAATTTTGTCAAATGTTTTTTCTTCATGAATTGAAATGATTATGACTATCATTTCACTCTGTTAATGTGACTGATTAGTACATCAATTGATTCTCATATGTTGCACCACTCTTGAATTCCAGGAATAAATTCATTTTTGTCATGGTGTATGAGGGAGGACCCAGAAAAACCCGTAATTTATGTATTAAAAATGGTGTATTTATTCTTACATGTATAAACTTCAGTCACCTTCAAAGTACTCTCTGTTTGATGCAATACAGCTATCAAGATGCTCTTTACATTGTTCAAAACAGTTTTGAAACTTGTCAATTTTTATGCCTTTTAGTGCTTCTGTCCTTTTTTGTTTCACCTCTTCCACATCACCAAGACATTTCCATTTGATAACTTTTTTCTATCCATTTGAGGACTTTTTTTTCATCTGGAAACAAACAAAAAGTGCTTGGTTCAAGATCAGGTGAATAAGGAGGGTAAGGCATGGGGATCATTCCATTTTTGGTAAAACAACAACAACAACAACAACAAACAAACTACTGAACACTCAGTGCAGTGTGGGGAGGTGCATTGTCATGACAGAAGGACCAGTCGCTTGTTTGCCATAAAAAATTAACAGAGGCCGAACACAGTCTATCACAATGATGCTAGCTGGTACACTGATGCCTGTGGGTTCCTAGAACACTCACCTATCAGAGGAGGCCTGTACCATAAGACCTGCCCTACAAAAGATAATTCCAGGATTTGGGGTACCTCATGTAATTCTTTTTATATGATGATGAATTTGTCTTATTCGTAAGTCATGTGCCTTAAAATGACCCTTCGTTCTACAATAATCAATCAGCAATGGATCACATATAAGACAATGGTCCTATAAGATAATATTATATTTTACTGTGCCCTTTCTATGTTTACATATATTCAGACATACAAATACATACCACTGTGTTACAGTTGCCTGTAGTATTCAGTACAGTAACATGCTGTAGAGGGTTGTAGTGTAAAAACAATAAGCTATGCCATATGGCCTAAGAGTGTTATAGGCTATACCATTTTGGTTTGTATAAGTATATTCTATAGTTTTCACACAATGACTAAATCATCTGATGACACATTTCTCATAACATATCCTTGCTGTTTAGTGGTGCATGCTGTATTTTGTTGAATATTTTTGCATCAGTGTTCATAATAGTGCTTTATATTTTTATGTTTATTTTTTGCTTGTAGTGTGTCTGTCTTTGGTATCAGAGTAACATTGCCTTCGTATATTTTGAAGCTTTTGAATTTTTAAGTGTTTCCTTCTTTTCACTTTCTTGGAAAGATTTGAGAAAGTTTGGTGTTAGTTCTTTAAAAGTTCAGTAGAATTCAAGCCGGGCTCGGTGGCTCAGCCTGTAATCCCGCGCCTTTGGGAGGCTGAGGTGAGCGGATTGTCTGAGCCCACGGGTTCGAGACCTGCCTGGGCAGCGAGACCTCATCTCTACAATAAATAAAAAAAAACCAGCCGGGCATGGTAGCGCTTGCCTGTAATTCCGGCTACTCGGAAGGCTGAGGCGGAAGGATCGCCGGAGTCCAGCAGGTCGAGGCTGTGGTGGCCGGAAGCGGCCACTGCACTCCAGTCTGGGCGACAGAGTGAGACTCCAACTCAAAAAAAAAAAAAAAAGTTCAGTAGAATTCAAAAGTTAAGCATCAGGTCCAGGGGTGTTCTTTTTTTTTTCCTTTTTGTCAGGAGATTTGGATTACTTATTCAACCTCTTTACTACTCATAGGTCTACGCAGATTACCTATTTCTTCATGATTTAGTTTAGTAGGATTTGTCTTTCTAGGATTTTGTCCATTACATTCAGGTTACCAAATTGTTGACATACATTTGTTCATAGAACTTTCTTATAATACTTTTTATTTCTCTCAATCTGGTTGTGATGCCCACTTTTATTTCTGATTTTAATAATTTGAGTCTTTTTTTTTTTAGTTGCACTTGCTAAAAGATTGTTCATTTTATTGTTCTGTTCAGAGAAGCCCAACTTTTGGTTTTATTGATTTTTCTCTAGTCTCCATTTTATCTCTGCTCTAATCTATATAATTTCCCTTCCTCTGCTAGCTCTGGGTTTAGTTTGCTGTTCTTTTTATAGTTTCTTAAGTTGTAAGATTAGGTTGTTGATTTGAAATTGTTTTTGCTTTTTAATGTCAGTCAACATTTACAACTGTACATTTTCCCTACATCACCACTTTCTATGCATTTCATAAGTTTTTGTATGTTGTCTTTTTATTTTCATTCATCTTTAAGTATTTTCTAAGTTTCTTGTGATTTCCTTGTTTGGTCAACTCATTTAAGAGTGTATTTAGGTTCTACAAATTTGAGAATTTTTCATTTTTATTTCTGTTGTTGATTTCTAACTTCATCCAATTTTGGTCAAGGAAAATACTTTGCAGATCTCTATCGGCCTGCCATGAGGGTAGGAAAGGGGAATGAGTGCCTGCTACTGTGTTAAGAGCTCAAATGTACTGAAATTAACTGCACTTTCCCATCTAAGCCTTCCTTTGGAAGTTGCAAGCCTTTAATAGAGTACTCAAATGGTTATACCAGATAGACTCCGATGATGGCATTTTTCTAGATGGGGAAACAAATTCCCATGCTTCCTCGTCTGCCATCTCCCAAGAATTCACTTGTTTAATATTATATTTTATTTAGTCCATAGTATACAAAATATTGTCACCCAGCATGTGATTGATATACAAAAATTATTGACATATTTTAAATTTTTTATACTAAGTCTTCAAAGTCCAATTAACATTTCACACACACAGCACATATCAATTCAAACCAACTACATTTCAATATCTCAATGTCCACACATGGTTGAGGCTGCCATATTGGAAAGCTCAGGACTTGAGCAACTGAGTGAATGCCATTTATGAAGATGATGAAAACCAGGGAGAAGTGGATTGTGAGTTCACATTTAAGGTCTCCAATGGATGTACAAAGGGAGATATCTAGAATGGAGTTGAATATTTATACATCCAGTGATCTGGTAAGAGCTCAAGGCTGGAGACAGATCTGGAGTCACCCAAGAAGTATAAGTGTTCCATAAAGCCTGGAGACTGGACAAAGTGTAGAACAATGCATAGGTAGGAGAAGATGTAGGGTAGAACTCCAGGAAAGTTCAATATTCAGTCTAATTCTCACCCTTGGCACTAGTGTGATTTGGGTGGATATTTATTTGCAGATATTTCTTTGTGATATTTCTTTGTGATGCACATTGCAAGAGGGTCAGCATCCTTCTGGCCTCCATCCATTAGATGCCAGCAGCAACTCTCCAGTCCCACTCTGAGATGTCACAACAAAGACAAAACACAGCCCAGACCTTGCCAAATATCTTCTGGGGAATATTTACCCCTGAATTAGTGAGTTACTTGTTGGATAGAGGAGAAAATGTCAGTACAAGAGATTGAGAAGAAGATGCCTGTGAAGTACATGAGGACTGGTACAGAAAAGATACTGGGTAGAGGGGAAGGGGATGGTGATGACTGGGACTCTAGTTTCTACAGGTGACAAGAAACAGGCAAAATTAATCTGAATAAAGCATTTTATATATCCCAACATGCACAGAAGCAAGGCATTACACAATTAGTCTGATCATCTCTGGTGGGGGAGGAGATGCTGGATGGCATGAGACTAGAGAGCAATTCTTCATTTAAAAAGAAAATAGTCCAGGCTTGGTGGCTCACACCTATAATCCCAGCACTTTGCCTGAGCCCACAGGTTTGAGACCAACCTGGGCAACATGGTGAGACCTTATCTCTACAATAAATCAAAAAAGTTACCCAGTCATGGTGGCATATGCCTATAGTTCCAGCTACTTGAAAGGCTGAGGTGGAAGGATCGCCTAAGCCCAGCAGGTCAAGGCTGTGGTGGCCGGGAGCATGCCACTGCTCTCCAGCCAGCATGACAGAGTGAGGCTCTGACTCAAAAAAAAAAAAAGTAAAGAAAATAAAACAGAATGGAAATGTCTCCAGTGGTGAGGTGGTACTATTCTGTCCACATGCCTCATTTCTCAGCAGTCAAAGAGGCATTGGAGAAAATATTCCTGACCAAAAGTCTCAAATAACAAAAACACAAAGACTGGGGGATTAGTCTTTTTCAGAAAACACAATCATATTTATTCCACTTTCTGTGACTTATTAAATTTCCTGCTATAGTAATTATAGTCATGTATTGTTATGAGGTATAAACACTAGAGGAACTTATTACTGTCAGAGATTATTATTAAAACTATACAATTTTGCCTACAGACTAACACAAGCAAAAAAGCAAGTTATTAAAACTCATTTTTAGGAGTCTGCTTGTATCCTTGGGCTGAGTTCTAAAGCAGAGTAGAAAATTGATACTCTGATAATTTTAATTTACAGTACTTTTATTAGCAGCATATCTTGTCTCCAACAATTAATCTTGACAGATTTTTACTCTTCTTTCTGAATGCAGACTGAATTTTGATTGTCTATTTCTTGCAATACCTGCAATGCATGAAAATGTTTATCTGTTCTGCATCGTGTTTCTCTTAAAAAGGTGGCTAAACTTAAAGCATTCAAAATATTTCACTACTATAAAATGTTTGAGATAAAGAAAGCATTATTACCATAGTAATCACATGACTACATTCACCTCTCTTTCCTCTCTCCCTCCCTCCCTTCCTTCCTCCCTTCCTCTCCTTCTTTCTCTCTCTCTCAATGAGGATATTTCCAATGAGCAGATATCGTAGGTCTAGGGACCTTTTGCAGGCCTTTAGTAACCACTGTTATCTTTTCAGATCTGCTGCTTATCCCATGACATAAAGGGATTGAACACTATGGAGGCATGAACTTTCACAGGCATTGGGTTTGCTAAGAAGAATGAGTAACTCTCAGGGAATCAAAATATCTCCAAGTGGAGAGACTCAGATCAGGGCATTCATTCAGGACAAGTGCTAAAATAAAAATTGCTTTGCCCAGTAAATACAGTCTTTGGTCCAGTGAGTAATGCCTTCTAATCCAGAAAAACCCTGACCCAAGAGTTGAGGTTTTACTGACTGCTGACTGAATAGCAAAGACTCTTTCTTGGGATTATTCATTTGCACATTTTGGGACGCAAGAGGAATCTTGATGAGGTTCTTGCCCATATAAGAGTAAGTTCCTAAAACACAGTTTCCAAGCTGCTCAGGAGGACAACTTGGAATACTCATTAAATGTCCAGATTCTCAGATTCAACATCAGCCCTAGCAAAACAGAAGTGTGGATGGGGAAGCCTGGGGAATGGAAGAGGAATATCTAGGTCTGGTGATCACACAGACTTGAAGTACATCTGGACATGTAAAAATGTCTGGTTTTACTCAGAGCTTATGGGAACATTCCTGTCTAGGAGTGGTCTTGGTTATTTTAGTGGTATTTAATGATATTCTTAAATTCTTCAGTGCAAAGTCAGACTTTTGGGGAGCAAATTTTCTAAGAAAATGAGAGTATCCATCTATTAACAAATATGTTAATCACTACATTTCACATGCATTGCCAGTCAGGACCAGGAATCACTGGGATGTGATAGCTGCTCCCAGGACAGAAAATAAGTTGGCAGAGCCAACTCCATTTATTCTATGGATTTAAAATTCCTGATAAGAGCTACCTGCTTCAAATGGAGAAACTTTAATACAACTGGCTCATTCCTCTACCTGCAATATTTACAGAAGGCAGATTCTGAGCCATGTTTTCCTCACTTTTCTGGGGAATTGCTTTTGCCTTTAGAATTATATTTCAAAATTAAAGACACCTTTTTCCCTCCCTATGGCTTATTTCTGGATACCTTCACCTAATGTATCTAATGAACAAGTTAGAGATTATTGTGCTGTATTAGCTTAACAGTCAAAATTCTAATTTATTTATTTTATTGTTATATTAGCCTGTTAATATTATTCCATGTTTGATAAAAATAAATAATAATGTATTTCCTTTGGTGCTGTTTATCAATTTATTTTTTCAGATAGTAATTAGGTGATTTGTAGGAATAAAAGGTTGAGAATCTCGAAACCGTATGTATTAGGTGGATGAGGAAAAGCACAGTTAATTGCAAAACTTTGCTAAGGAAATCTGCAGCCTATCTCTAGAATTCTAGTCACAGAAAAAATAAATAAATATTGAAGTGAAAGACAATTGATTTAATCTAAATCAATTTTTTGTTTTACAATATCAGAAAATAGAAAGCTTTTTCAAAAAGGGTTTATTTAGAGGCTAAAAATATATTTTTTAAAAAGAAATTTTAGTTTAATATTTTAATACATTGTTGTGTGTTTTGGGGGTAATTTAATCTGTGGAATATATCATACATCAATTAATTATTTTGTAAGTGACACCTAGTAAATCAGAGTGCAAATCAACAATATATGTGTGTTTCTATGCATGTGCACATACAAGCACACACACACACACACACACACACACACACACACATGCATAGGTTTATGTATGCATATGTGTATACATATGTACATATACATCTATCTGTTTATTAAACTTGAATCAAGTTTTAATACAAGGATTAATGCTCAATGAACATATTAAAGGAATGACAAGTGATTTTTTAAGACATAAGACTCTTCTTTTGACTAATTTTTTTTAAAAGGACAAATAAAAGAAAATAAAGACCATTGAATCCAAAAGTTCTAATTAGACCCTAATTTACCAATTTTCCAATCATTATCTCCTCTGTAGAATTATGAACCTTTGCTAATAACCAAAGCATAACACTGCATTTCTGGAAAATCAAGGCAAAAATAAACAGTAAATTATTGAGGCAGAAGAAAATGTTTTCCCTTTTAACAACCAAAAAGAGAAGAAGGACTTTCCCTTAGGATCACAAAGATAACAGGAACTAGATTCAACTTTGCTTCTCAAACAACTATAAAACAAGACAGATGTATGAAACAATGGCTATCAGACATTATACACCAGGTGATTCAAGACAGTGATTCCTAGAAAAATAAAACAAACAAGGTCACCACTACAAATGTCCCAGGTCACTGAGGATAGAGCCTTCCAGTTCAGGGCAAAGAGTTTGAAGATGTCCAAGCCCAGAGCAGAGTTCTGACAAGTATGAAAATGGAGGGGGGGGGGAGAGAGAGAATGAAAGAGAACAAGAGAATGTTTCATAAATTTTCAAAGAGTTCCCCTCAAGATGTTAGCTTAGAACGAATTTGTAATTACATATGAAGAAACCTCCAAGGCCAAGGTAACAATCCCTACAAAATAATAGATGGAATAGTTTCTGGAGAGCTCATTCATGGCCATAAATGCTTTGTGTTTCCACCACATTCAAGGCAGAAGAAAAGATTAATGAATTTGAGTCACAGCAGTAGATACTATTCAAATTTAAACACAAAGAGTAAGAAGATAGAGCAAGAAATGAGCAAAGCATCAGGAATCTGTGGATGTATAAAACAGTCTAATATATGCAAAACAGGGGTCCGGAAAAGCAGGAATGAAAAACATTATGCCTGTATATTTGCAGAAATGGTGGCTAAAATATTTCCAAATTTGATAAGAACAGTAAAGTCACATATCCCAGAAGCTACACAAACCTGAGAAAAAGAAACATAAAGAAAGGCATCCAAACATGCATTGTAAGCCAGAAGCCACAGGGAAAGGAACAAATACAGAGAAACAAAATAAGAATAACACCATACTGCTGATCAGAAACTATGCCATCCAACAGACAAATGAAGGTCCTTGCTAACATTTTAAAAAGGGAGAGAGACACATTCATCCTTGAATTCTATTCCATCATGAATACCATTTAAAAATGAAGGCAAAGAAGATTTTCTAAATCAAAATCTAGGAGAATGCAGTGCAAAGACAACCAGCATTATAAAAAAATGGTAAAAAAAAAAGAAAAAGTCTTCAAAAAGAAGTAAAACACCAGGTGGAAATTTCAATATACACAAAGGAATGAAGAGCACCCAAACTTGTAAGCACATGAATAAATTTAATTCATTTATTTTCTTGTCACTTAATTTCTTAAAAACTTAATTATTTAACAATAAAATAACAACAATATGATGTAGAATTTATGATATTTGTAAAAGAAAGATAGATGATGACAGTAGCACAAAGGTTGAGAGAGCAGATATGAAAGCACATAATTGTACTGTCACCATAATATATGTAAATTATGGTATAAACATGGGCTATGGTACATATATATAAATACTGTTAAGAACACTAATAAATAGCCAATGTCTAAATACTATAAAAACACTTGAAAAAAGCACTAAAAAAGAAGCTAGAGTGCGTATGATAACTAGAAGAAAAATTGAATCACAAAACTAATTAATACAAAATAAGGCAGGCAAAGAGGAAAAATGACATGCAAAATTGATGGGATATTTTCCATAAATAGTCCTGAAACAGTTGGATATCCATGGGGATAAAAATGAATCGCAATCTTGGTTTCATACTACATACAAAAATTAACTCAAAATAGATTACAGACCAAAATACATAAGCTAAAATTATAAAACTTTTAGATGAAAATACAGAAGAAAATTGTGCTCACCTTGGCTTATGCAAAGATTTATTCAGCTAAACACTAAAAAGCACACATTATAGCAAAATGTTTGATACTTTGGACCTAAACAAAATTTAAAACTCTTGCTCTTCAAAAGTCATTGTAAAGAAAATCAAAAGACAAGTCAGAAACTAGAAAAATGAAAATATATATCTAATAAAATATCTATGTCCAGAATATACAAAGAATACTTAAAATTCACTAGTCACTTTTTTTAAAAGCAGGATTTATTGAGAGGACAGAAAAGTTCCCACAGTGGGAGGGGGACCCAAGGAGGTTGCCCACAAAAAAATTTTTACAAATGAGACACAGATGTGACTACATGGTTCACCAAAGAAAATATACACAAATTTGCATGTAGAAAAATGCACAGGAATTCGATGCCAGTTCCGATTTCCATGAGAGTATTTCCTTCCTTTTCTAAGGTTCTTATGGTTTGAGGCTTTACATTCAGGTCTCTGATCCATTTGGAGTTAACCTTTGTGCATGGGGATAGATAGGGGTCCTGTTTCAATCTTCTGCATGTGGTCAGCCAATTTTCCCAGCACCATTTACTGAATAGGTTCTCCTCTCCCCATTGGTAGGTGGTGGGGCTTTGTCAAAGATGAGTTGGTTGATAAATTGAAGTTTTGCTTCTGGAATCTCAATTCTGTTCCATTGATCTATATGCCTGTTCCTGTACCAATACCAAGCTGTTTTGATGATTGTAGCTTTATAGTAAAGTTTGAAGTCTGGTATTGTGATACCACCTGCTTTGTTTTTTTTGCTGAGGATTGTTCTGGCTATTCTTGGATGTTTGTGTCTCCATATGAATTCCTGTGTTGTTTTTTCTAGGTCTGAGAAGAATGTTGTTGGTAATTTAATGGGTATTGCATTGAATTTGTAGATTGCCTTAGGTAAGATGGACATCTTCACAATGTTGATTCTTCTGATCCATGAGCATGGGATACTTTTCCACTTGTTCGTGGAATATACCCTGAAGAACACAAATCACTCTATAAAAAAGATACCTGCACACGTATGTTTATCACAGCATTGTTCACAATAGCAAGAACCTGGAAACAACCATGCTGCTCATCAAAAGAGGACTGGATTTTAAAAATGTGGTACATATACATGATGGAATACTATGCAGCCATGAAAAAGAACAAAATCATGAATTTCGCAGCAACCTGGATGGAACTAGAGTCTATAATACTGAGTGACCTCTCACAGAAACAAAGATCCAAATATCACATGTTCTCACTCATATAATGGACCTTGAACATCCAATGTAATACTATAAGAAAATGACTGATGGTACTGGTAGACTATGAGGGGGAGGGGGATGGGATTAACAGTAGCAAATATCTGTCTGGGGATGGGAAAACACCTCTTATCAACAGGGTGCCTGAATGAAACGTAATTGTACACCTAATCCTTAACTGTACCCCACAAAACCATAATAAAAAAAAAAGAAAGTCATCTGCATGTACCGCCTGGTTCACCACTTTGTGTTAATAATTAAAAAGCATTAACAACAACAACAAAAAAAAGAAAAATGCAACATTGTTAGTCATTAGGGAAATGCAAATTAAAATCACAGCTATACCTACACACCTATCAGAATGATTAAAATGACAAGTGTTGGCCAGGATATGGAAAAACTAGAATTTTCCTATAGCGCTGGTGTAAGTGACAGAACTAACTATTTTGGAAAACATTTTGACTGTTTCCTGTAAATAGTCACCTACCATAAGATCCATCAATTCCACTCTTAGTTATTTATCCAAGAAAAATGATAACATATATGCACACAAAGGCTTGTAAGCAAATGTTTATAGAGATTTTATAATAGCCAAAAGTTAGAAATAGTTTAAATACCCATCAACCGGTGAATGAATTAAGGAATGGTGCCATAGTCATAAAATTGAATACTACCTAGCAACCAAAAGAAATTGAATTACTAATACAACATTCTGAATGAATCTGGAAAACATCTTATTACATGAAATAAGCCAGGTATGAAAAACCGCATACTGCTTGATTCCACTTATATGAAATTCTAGAAACAGGCAAAATTAATGGTAATAAAAGCAGATCTTCACGGGGGACCAAAGGGTTAAGGGAGGGAGTAACTTCAAAGGGTCACAGGGAAACTTCTCCGGGTGATGGATGTGTTCTATAGCATGACCATGGTGACAGGATGTAGTCACTTGTCAACTTTATCCAATTGTAGCTTACAACTGGTATTTTATGGTATGCAAATACTAATTCTATAAAGCTGACTAAAACAAAGAAAAACATTGGGGGAAAGAAGCTAGCAGTAATGTAAAGATAATGACAAAAAGAAACTGAAATCCTGATTGAGCTTTAACAGAGGCAAATGGTGATTAGGAACCCAGAAGCTTCATTACTTTTCAAGCACTTGAGCAATGCCAGCCCATTAATCCATGCTCCCAGAGAGCAGAAGAATAGTTGGAAATGGCCTTAATGATCCTGGAAGAGATAAGCAGTCATGTGCTGCCTGCTCAGTAAATACTGAATGATGGGGGGAGGTAGGACAGCAGGAGCAGGAGAGGACACTGCAATGCTTCATGGTTGCCAGTGTCTCCTGTGGGCTGGATGCTGGGAGAGGTTTTGAGAATTCAGAAGAAAACATGACAGATATGCACCCGAGAAGATGACTCACACAGAAAACGAATGAGGCACTTGTGTAATCCTCCAAATATTTCTTAGAATTCCAATTATGCTAAGTGTCATGAAAAAGGAAGCAATATTGTGAAGGCTTCCAAGACTGTGAATCACTCAAGATGAGATTTGAGGTGTCATTTTAAGTTGGTCGGGTGAAAACAGGGGAAAAGTTATCCTAAAGCTGAAGGAACAACATGTACAAAGGCCCTGTGACAGAAAACACACGATACCTCAAAATCTCAAAAAACTGACATGCTCAGAGCAGAGAACACAGTAGGGAAGATGTGAGAAATGAGGATGGAACTGTAGTTCTCTACTTTAACTGCAGGCTAAAATCACATGGGTAGCTCTGAAAACAATATTTATGTCCAGACTTTATTCCAGTTACTTCTAATTAGCAACTAGCATTGCAAACCTTAGGATGGAAAGATGGGCAGAAGTCAGGTCAGACAGAGTCGTATAGCCTGGTTTAGGGACTGGATACTCTCTCCCAAGGGCAATGGGAAACAAATAGAGAGACACAGAGGTGAGAATGTAAAATTAAGATACTTAAAGAAAATTACTCTGGCTGCAGAATGAGGGTTGGGCAGATTGAATTTGGGAGATCTGTTAAGAATCCCTAAAGTATTCAGGTTGAAGACAGTGGTATAGCAGGAAAGGTAGGGATGGACTAAACGGAGTGGAATCAGTTTGGAGGTAAAGTTTACAGGACTCAATAATGAACTGCCTTTCGGGGCACAGTGAAGAGATAAAAGTGTCAAGGATACTAAGAATGACTCCCTGATGACTTTTCTCTGGCTGGGCACCCTGCTTTCTCAGACATGTGCTGGAAAAAAGAGACAAGGGGCATCTCTTTGTTTCTTTTTCTCTGCCTTTTCTCTCTTCCTTCCTTCCTTCCTTCCTTCCTTCCTTCCTTCCTTCCTTCCTTCCTTCCTTCCTTCCTTCCTTTCTTTTTCTTTTTCTTTCTTTCTTTCTTTCTTTCTTTCTTTCTTTCTTTCTTTCTTTCTTTCTTTCTTTCTTTCTTTCTTTCTTTCTTTCTTTCTTTCTACTTTGCTTCAACCTATATTTTTTTCCACACTTGAGAATTTAGTATGTTTAGTGGGAAACAAAATCTGATGTTCAAGGCCCTCAATTTCTGAATGGACAATGATTTTGAATTCAAAACCTTCTCTATCTCTAGTGTCATTAAGTGTCCTAGAATCATTCTTGAAGAAAGTTCAAACACGTGAAGTGCCCTTGTTTTGAAAACCAAACAGCCAACCAACCAGCCAAGCAAAAAACAGCAAAACACAACAACAAAAAAAACCTCTTATTCAAGCAAAGTGGAATGAAAATAAATTTCTAAATTCACCTCTTAAAACATCTGTCCTATCTAGAAATTCTTTGTTTCCAGTCTTTCTAAATCTTGGAGAAGGTTTACAACTGAATGAAGGTTTCTCTGCAGATAGAGACACCTGAGTCAGTTGATACCTTGAGTCAAATTCTCCCCACACAAAACCAAATAAGGGTTCTGCAATCTCTATGTGTTGCTCTGTGTGGAGTCCAAAATGTTCCCCAAAGGTTGGGGGAATATATTGTCACAGAAATGGAGGGCAGCACAATATATCCTCTAATAAAAAGTGTGGGAAGAGGATCCAGCTGGGTTGCAATGCATTGCCTTGGAAAACTTGTCATTGCCGTTTCATCACAGATAGTCTTTCGCTAACTGTGGATGTTTCTTCCTAGTTTTATTTACCCCTTGTGAACTTCTGCACTAAGAGAAAACACAGAAACAAGTAGACTGTCCTGGTTTGCAGCACGGAACCATCAGGAGAAGCTGACAGTGGGCATGTTCATCTTTCTTTTGATGTAAAGGAGTAGGCATAGGGACCATGCTCCACTCAAGCCTCCACTTCTAAAACAAGCTTCTGTCCACTTGTTCAACTCTCCTGGTGGTTGCTTACTTATGCATTAAAAGATCCCTTTTCATTTCAACTGATTAACCCATCACCAAAAACCTCACCCCACATGTCAAAAAAAGAGAGCGGAACAGAATTTTCTTGCCTGCCATGAACTTGCTCAGGCAACAGCCACTTCCCTCGAAGGCCAGGCTTGCCAAGCTGCCCTGGTGTGTGAGCCCTTAGGTCTCATTTCCAGCTAAAGCCAGGAATTGTGCTTCAAAGGAAGCCAGGAGGCAAATGTCATTAGCAGAGTTTGAAGCGTATTTGAAACCACGGAGATGGTCTGGCCACCTGTCTTTATCCTGCCAGCTCCTATTAAACCATGAAAGGCTTATTTGTGTTCCTTTGATGTGGGCTGCAAGTGTATTTCCTGTAAATGATGGTAGATTAAGTTTTATAAATGGACCCAAAAGGCGTAGCTGGAAGAGTACCAATTCCCCATCTTGGGATCAACTGTATTTCTAGTTAAATATCAGTTTCTTACAGTTTCAGCTAAGGTATATATACTGTCTAAAGTAGGCAACCTCTCTGAAGAGCAGTTAATGCTATTGCTATATTCATCAGAATTTAAAATACCCATATCTGGGTTTCTGATTTGGGTTTTAATTGCAGACAATACTAATACTGAGAACAAGAAATAAAATGAATAAAACAGCCCAAGAAGCTTCTGTTTGAAAGCAGCAAGAGCAGCCACTGCAGCTATAGAGTGAAGACTCAAGGTTCCTGCTGAGTGAACCCAGCATCTTGTGAGCATTTTTCAGCTCTGTTACAGGTTCTGGTTGTGGGCTTGGGGGTGATGGGTGGACAGAAGCTGGGCAGTGGGATCTACCACAAGAGGAGACACCAGTGAAACTTACGGCTTTCTCATCAGACTGGAAAGACAGCAATTGAAGTGTGGGACTGCCAGGAGATAAGGAGCCAGGATTTCTCTGAAAAGGGAAAGATTAAGAGGTGAACTCAATTCCCTGTAATTTCACCTTTGAACTGTGCAGGGCAATGGACAAGGAGAACTGAGAAGATAGAGAAGGGTTTTCAACAATCTCTAGGGCTAAGAGGACCCAAATTATCAGAAGCAGACTCTGTCAAGGAGTAGGATCTCTAGGAAGCACGTCAGAGTCTCCACAGGGACCCCTGGCAGGTATTCCTTGGGGCAGGTGTGCACTAAATCAGAGGTGAACACACACATCCCCAAGGCAGAAGTTGACCCACACAGACATCACCACTGGGAGTATGACCAAGGTGACGCAGAGAGAGGAAGATGGCCTTGTGGACAAATGACTCAGGGTCATAAAATTCTCTGTATTAGTAGAGCAAAGGAGTTCAACACCAGTTGGATCATGGATCTAAATGTGAAGTACAAGACAGTAAACCTTTTAGGACATACAGAAGATCTTCATTACCTTGGGGTAAGTAAATATTCTTAAACAAGGCACACGTCACACTGAGTCTGAAGGAAAGAATGATTAATTAGTCACCTTTAAAGTTGACAAAAGACATCTTACAAGAGTGCAGAGACAAGCCACAATGTGGGAGAAGATGCTTGCAACACATGTAGCCAACAAAAGCCTTTGATCTAGTTTGTAATAAAGAACACTTACAAATCAATAAGGAAAAGACAGATGTCTTAGCAGGAAATAAAAGACTTGAACAGCCATTTCACCAAAAAGGAGGTTAAACAGCCACCATAGATAAAGGAATGTAACCAGAGCATTCATTATCATGGAAATGCACATTCACTCAAACTGTGGTATCACTACATACTCACTAAAATGGCTAAAATTAAAAGACAATACCAAATATGGGCAAGAGCGTGGAGCACCTTGAACTCTCATGAACTGCTAGTGGAAGATTAGATGCACACTAGTTTGGAAATCTCTTTGGAGTATCTATTAAAGCTGAACATGCAGATAATCTATAACCAAACCATTCAACCTCATGGGCATACAAAACAGAAATGCACACTTATTTGCACTAAAATTTTGTCAAGAATATTTACAGTAGTTTTATGGGCAATAGACAATGTGAAAACAACTCAAATGTCCTTCAGCAGAAAAATAAATAAGCTAGTACTCTTTATATAAGGGAGTCTTATACAATAATGAGAATGTACAAACTCACAATTCATACAACAACATGGAGGAATGTTATAAAGAGAATGTATCCTCTGTTTCCTTATATAAGGAAGGTTCGCAATCAAGGGAAACTAATCTACGATGATAGAAGACAGGATGGTGTTTACTCTTGAATGAAGGACGTCATGTCTAAGGTGACTTCTGGAGTTTTAGTCCTACTGATTTTTGTTTTGGGTGACAGCTACCTGTGTGTGTTCTCTTTATGAAAACCCATTCATCTGAACGTTTATGATTTATACATTTTCCACATGGTTGCTATACTTCAATAAATATCTTTCTTTAAAAATGCTCATATCCCCTGGCCCAGAATTCCTTTCCTTAGAATTTATGCTACCGATATGCTCTCATGAAATAAAGATATACATAGAAGGTACAGTTTTTTTATTGTTTTGTTTTGTTTTACAGTATTGTTTCTTTTCACCAACAATTGAAACAACTTCATGTGGCTCTGTTTAAATAAATTAAGCCACATCTTTACAATGCAATATTATATGGCCATGAAAAAACAATGAGGTAGCTCTATATGAGCCAGTAAAAAAACCAATCTCCAAATATAAATTAACTGCAAAAAGCAAATTGCAAAACAGTAAGCATTGTATTCTTCCATGATTGCTAAATACTGCAGATAGAGAAATCTGCATGTATCTGAAGAATTACACTAAGCTGGTAATGATGGCTGATTCTGTATTGAGAAGCAAGGCATTCAGGTCTGAGATAAGAGGGAGAGGTACCTCTTTATCCCCTTTGTTCTCTTTGACTTTACTTCTTTTTTAAATCATGGGCATATATTGTTTTTCAGTCCCATCTCAGCCCACATTTCAAGAAAAAAAACGAATGCAAAAAGAACATGATAGGAACAAACTGTTAGTAATTTATGATTTAGTAATTTATGTTCTTTTTTTTCCCTTTTGTACTCAGGGATTCAAGGCATTTATCATGTTTTAAATTAATCCATGGGCATTAAACGTAGTTGACATTCTGCTGTTTACTCATAGCAACTGTATAGCCACAAGAGGCCTTTGCATAGCACAAGTGTCACAAAGGAGCATGAGAGGATGACAGGATAGAGCAGCTTCCTCCCACCCACCCTCAATAGGAAGGAGAGAGATGAGAGCTAGGGCTACAGTGAATAGAGCGGGTAGTAACTAGTCACTTATAAAGTAGCTATCCGAGCAGTCCCTTACAGCACTGCAGGGTTCAATACGACCCTGCTTGTGTTATTGTATTCACAGGGGAAGGGGTGCGCGAGCATGTTGGGTCTCAAGAGACCTTTTTCAAGCAGATCCTACTCTTCAATGCAGTAGGAAATAAATTCAACTACTTGAGTGAAGAGAAGTGGCCTTGGCAAGGAAGCATTTTGCCTTAAGCCAGTTTAGTAATTAGGTAGAAAAACTTGAAGCAAACACAATGCATGTGCAGATTATAATGTTTTAAATCTATTTTCCCAAACAGTGAATCAACGGAACCATCATGTGAACCCAGGGCAAGGGTATCCTCGCATGACTTGTAACAGAGCAGGGAGAGAGAGGAATGGTGAGCATCAGGATGGGTAGTCCAGGAACACCCAGACAGAAACGAACAGGGCGCTCCCTCTTTCAGGGGGAAGTGGGTATCCATGGGCAGGAGCTGAGGTGCATTTTATAAAGAGCAGCAGACTAGAAGTCATGAGCGCATAGCATGGTAGGAAGTAAGTGCTCAATTAAGGTGTGTTCAATCAGAACCGGCATGAGACACCCAGGAAGCTTGATCCTCCACCAAATTCAAGAGCCACTTCAAAGACTGGATGCATTTATGAAATAATCAAAACTGAGTTATAGACACAGAAGTTACAGATATGGAGAAAATATGCATGTGTGTGTGTGATTTCTGTATGGTGTATAATTTATATCTGTGTAATGTAACATATGTAAGGTATGTATTATGCATAATTTACATGGACCATGCATATAGTATATACTTTATAATGCTGCATATATTTGCATGTGTCTGTATATATATCCATGTACACATATGCATATATACACACATACATTTAATATGAGAAATTCTACTTCTTGGTTTTAGAAATATTCATTGCAGCATTGTTTATAATAATATATTGCAACAACCTAATAGGGTTGACCACAAAGACAACTGTACCTGCAATTGTATTTCCACTCTATGAAATCCAAAACAGTTGTTAGTCAAGAATAAGCCAGTTTTATCTACCGACATGGAAAGAGTTCCAAGAGATAAACACTGGGTTGCAGACCTATGCTTATAGAATAACCCCATCTATGTTTAGCTCATATGCACAGTGACTCTACACTTCTACAGGTGCTTGTCTATTTTATGAATGCTTACAGAAAGGTGTGGAAAGACAGTGTCTCATTATAATGAGGAGG
This sequence comes from Cephalopachus bancanus, assembly GCA_027257055.1. Taxonomy (NCBI): domain Eukaryota; kingdom Metazoa; phylum Chordata; class Mammalia; order Primates; family Tarsiidae; genus Cephalopachus; species Cephalopachus bancanus. Next base: position 6,141,439 of record JAPVLO010000007.1, read on the forward strand.
GAGGGGCAGCCAGGTCTGGCTGTGAAGTCAGAGTAACTTTATTCTTGTTTGTGATGTTTGATATTTTTAACAAAGAAAATATACACATGTACTCTTGGAGTTTTAGTTATTTTTACCTTAGTGAAATGATAGAAATGAGACCACTTTACAAATTACATAGGAGTATTCAGATATGGTGGTATTAAGTACATAAATTGAGCCTTGTGTTAGGGACTACAGTGAATTCAGAGACAGATCAGCCAGATCACAGCTCTGTGTAGACCTCTCTGCACAGTAGATCTACTGTAATCTACTACTGTCTGGAGGAATGTTCACTCATCCATTCGTTCTACAAATTTTTTGTGCCCGGCAATATGATGAGTGGTTGGAAGACAAAATTTCCAGGCTGCTTGCAGAGGAAAGAAATACATGAGAAATTAAAATAATAGCTGGACTTCCTGAGTGCTTGACAGAGACTATGCCAAGTGCCTCACAGAAGCCTCTGATATACCACAAAGTGGAGCTGTCACTTTCCCTGCTGTGCAAATGAGGAAGTGGAGGAGGAAAGGCTGAGGCAAAATGTCTAGTTAAAAAGCATAACTGCCGGGTTCGGTGGCTCAGCCTGTAATCCCACGCCTTTGGGAGGCTGAAGTGAGTGTATTGCCTGAGCCCGCGGGTTCGAGACCCGCGTGGGCAGCAAGACCTCATCTCTACAATAAATCAAAAAATCAGCCGGGCGTGGTAGCACATGCCTGTAATTCCGGCTACTTGGAAGACTGAGGCGGAAGGATCGCCTGGGCCCAGCAGGTAGAGACTGCGGTGGCCGGAAGCGACCACTGCACTCTAGTCTGGATGACAGAGTGAGACTCCAACTCAGAAAAAAAAAAAAAAAGCATAACTAAGAAAGAAAATCAGGGGGCTTTGATTCTAGAGACTGTTACCACCAGACTACAGAAATGATAAATAAAAGTAGCCAGGTGTGGTGGCTCATGCCTGTAATCCCAGCAATTTGGGAGGACAAGGTGGGAGGATTGCCTGAGCCCAGAAGTTCAAGACCAGCCTAGACAATACAGCAAGACTTCATCTCTAAAAAAAAAAAATTGCCAGGCTGGTGGCATGCACCTGTAGTCCCAGCTACTAGGGAGGCTGAAGTGGGAGGATCACTTGAGCTAGGAAGTGAAAGCTACAGTCATCCATGATGACACCACTGTACTCTCACTTGAGTGACATCTACAAAAACAACAACAACAACAACAACAACAAAACCTCGAACCCTCCAGAACTTTACAAAAGTAGAAGAAATTCCTGAAGACAGGGTGACTAGACCCCAAAATGCAAGAAGATTCTGGTGACAGGAGCTTGGGAGGATTTGTGGTTTTTAAGTTTCATAAACTGGTAGAAAGAACATAGCAAAATACCCATGTCAGCAAGAGAGTATCCACCGAAAGCATGGAAGTTGTATGATTTTGGAAAATTGAACTGAAATAGAATGTTCTCTTATAGAAATAGGAGGAGTTTAATGTTTCCACTTTTCATTTGTTGATCCATTCCACAAATATTTGTTGAGTGACTGCTTTTTCCCTCACTGAGCGGGAGCTGAATATTTAATCCAGAGCAAAACAAGGATTGTGTCTGCCTTCACAGAGCTCAAAGTTTGTGGGGGTAGGAATGAAAATAAACTCACAAATCAAAGTTAAAAGTATTGACTTCTGGTCCCAGCAATAGGGCAGAGAATATAATCAAAATAGCTTCTGCTATCATTTTATTATTTTATTTTATTTTAAATCTCCCCTGTCTCTTAGTGTGCAGATTACTATTTTAAAATGCTGATAAATCATAATAAACATTATTTCATAGGCATAACTAAGAGAGTTGAGAATGAAGCATTTCCAGGTGCAGAAAAAGAAGTTTAAAGCCTGAGGGGTTCTCCAGGTGAGCTGTAGCTGCCCCAGGAGGTCAGGTGTATGCAGAGAGTTGTTGGTCTTGCAAAGTTGAAGGGGCTCATAAAACACATTTTACCAGAACCCAGCCTACCTCCCTAGTGTCTGATTCAGTCAGTTGGTTTGGGTGTGAGATCCTGTATTTCTAACAACTTCCAGATGATGTCTACAATGCCAGCCTAGGGAATCCACTATGAGAACACTGACTTAGACATTTAGGTACCAGTAAGAACAGATCAAGGAGAGCAGGTGGGACTGATGGACTAAAAAAGCCAGGACCTTCAAAAGCCACACCATTATTGAAAAGTTAACATACACAAAAACATTCTCCACCTGTAATACCATAGCCTTTTATTCATTCCTTCCTGGCCTCACCTGAGAAATAAAATAAAAGATCTCTCCCAATAATGCATCATGAGGAATGGCATTCCACATTGATTTGGGGTTCAACATCCAAGTCTCATATTATCCTCAAATTTTCAAGCCAAAGGTTTAGCATAAAAGCAGGCCTAGAACATCTGACAGAAACCAGCACACACCCTCAGTCCAGGCACACAGGAATCCAACTGGCCAACCTCACTATACATGGCCTCATAATTCAAATTATGAACTGCATAAACAACTTCTCCACCGTGAGTGGGTGTCTGCAGTCTCCCTCCCTCAAACAACGGGATCAAACGCTCATGCACCACAGATAACAGAAAAACTGTATTATACATTGAATGTGTTAAAAATTACTTAAAGCCTAAGAGGAAAAAGCAAAGTTGTGAGAAAACAATGCACCATGGCTACAGCAATGTGGGCAAAAGGGGACCAACAAAATTTCTTGAATGAAACTGCAGCTGCAGAAATTGGAAACTCTATCCATGAAAGGGTTGAACAGCAGATAAATTGCTGAAAGAAGAATTAGCAAGTTGGTGATTCATAAAAATAAATTAGCCCAAAAGAAGCACAGAGAGAAAGGAATATAGGAAATGGGTTAAGATTAAGTGACATGAAAAACAGAACAACATATCCGACTCCTACATAATAGGAATTCAGGAAGGAGGGACCTAAGGTGAAGGGCAGAGTCATATTTAACAAACAGCTCATGACTTTCCATCACGAATGAAGGGAAAAGCGGTCACCACACTGAACACATTTTTAAAAGGATGTCATACCTAAGCATGTTTAAAGCAGCCTAAGGAAAAAGACATATTCTCCTATGAAGGCAGGACAATTCCACTGACAACACAATTCCCAACAGCAGCCACAGAAGCTAAAGTGTTAAGAGGTAACAGCCCTTAGTTGTCTGTCTCTGCCTGGTTGATAAGGGAGAAAGAGAGAGAGTCTCCCTGGGAGGTTTTAATGAGAGCCTGCATCCACATGGTTTGGGGACAGAGGGAGTTATTTAGGCAGAGAGGACAGGGAAGAACAGCCAAAGAACAAAGAGAACAGCCTCCAGAGGATTCCCAGGGTGAAATATAATTGTTAAAGAAATGGAAAGATACAAACAATCTGGAGCAATGACAAGCATCGAGATCTGGAATATGAGGATGAGCTTGTCACCATACATACATCCATTTGAAACTGGAAATGAACATAAGATTAACATTAGCCACCATTACATTGGAGGGCTTTCTTTGCCAGGTACTACGAATCTTCCGTTCATGAGCATTCAAGGACAGGATCACCTAGAGGGTGGGAACTGGAATCATCTTAGTTGACAGATGAGGCAAATAGAGCTTTAAAATGAGGAAATACTTGCTCCAAGTTGCCAGTGAGTCAAAGCAAGAGCCTGGGTTTGAACTTGGGCCACCCCAAAACAATTATGGCCTGGCTTCCAGAAGGGTGCCCTCCAAACTCAGGACCTCAAAGGAAATAAGGCTTCCATAGTCCATGGTCCTGGGCTCTGGGGGACACAGATTCCAAAGTCTGATAGGAGTTAACAACTTAAACACACAACTCCCGGGACAGAGAAGGAGACAAATACTAAGACATACATATGAGTTTAAGCCGGGCATTAATTTGCAGCAAAAATCAAAATGATTAGGCTTAGTGTCATAAATCAGTGATTCTGATAAACAGAAAATAATTAGAAACACCGCTAATGAGGTAATGTTAAGTTTTAGCAAGATAAAGGTTAATTTGGGCCTAAGTAAAGGGAGTTTTTAATTGTTAGAAAGAGCAAACTGAAGATCAATTTTCATATATTAGGCAAAGTCTCCATAAGCAGATGTGATTAAGCATTAGCCAAGGAAGACTTAAAATCCTTATCAAGCCCAACCAACGGGTCTTCTAGGCCAGCTCGGAATAAGGACAGAAAGAGAAAAGTGAATGCTGAGTTTATCCTGGAAATCATAGCTCAGAGTTTGTCCAAGGATAGAATATCAGTTAAAAATCTTTATATTGTGAGTTGCAGAAAGAGTACTTCATGTAGTGAAAACATTATCAGAAACTGCTTGATTATGGTAAAAAAATAAGGTAAATAGTAAGAATATTGGGATTTGGGGATTTAAGCAATTAAGTATTTTAACAACTTAGGAACATACAATCTTTTGGTTGAAAACTGTTTAATTCTTTAAGGAAAAGCAGGCAGGAAATAAACAGAAACAAAGAAGAATATGAAAATCATAGTGATCTTTTATATCAGGTAAGAGTCATTGTTCAGAAGGAAAAAAACTAAGAAGGGTAGAATGAGGTAGACGGCTTTCATTATTAACTTTCAGTCACTGAGGACACATCTCCTGTTGCTGTGAAACAGTACCGAACTAGGTTTCTGCAATCTCCACTCACTCCTAACAGGTCACTATCCCTCTGCCCCAAATACATCCCCATCCCCAGCACCTCATCCCACACCATCCTCAAAACATCCTAGACCATCCCCACTCCCATAAACTCATGAATTATCAAACCTGTAACCTCATCCCACCCTATTCCCATAACCTTACCACACTCAAATTGCCATAACCTCATCCATTCCCATCTCCATAACCACATGCCTTCCCAATCCCCATAATCTCAACCCATACCCATGCTCATAACTTCATGCCATCCCCATCCTCATGATATCATTCATTGCCATCCGCCATAAACTCATCCCATTCCCAGTTCCATAAACTCATCCATTCTCATTCCCATAACCTCATTCATCCACATCCCCATAACTTCATCCACCCCATCTCCATAATTGCATCCCATCCCCATAACCTCATCTATTCCCATCCCCATAACCTCATCCATCCACGTCCCCGTAACCTCATCCCATACCCATCCTCCATAACCTCATCCCATCCCCATCCCTCAACCTCATCCCATCCCCATCCCCCAACCTTATCCCAATCCCAACTCCGTAAACTCATCCCATCCCCATGCTCATAACCTCATACATCCCCATCCCCACAACTTCATCCCATCCCCATCCCCATAACCTCATCCCATTCCAATTCCTGTAACCTCATCCCACCCCTATCCTCATAACCTCATCCATCTCCATCCTCATAACCTCATCCCATCTCTATCCCCAAAACCACATCCCATCCCTGTCCCCATAATTTCATCTTATCCACATCTCCATAACCACATCCCATCACCATTTATTGGGAATTTGAACAGAATTCCCACAGTTTCAATGTCAAAGGGCTGCACAACCTGGCAATGTACTTCCCCATGGAATGTGGCAGCCTCCCCAAGAGCAAGCCTAATTTATTGTTCAATTTGTTTAAGTAAAAAGTCACATGCACACTCAGGTTTTCTCAAATGAGGGCAAAGGTGATATCATGGTGTGTTATAAAGAGAATGGGTTTGGAGTCAGGCAGCCTGTAAGGAAAATTATCTCACCCTGTTCTCTTCATCCACTAAAACTTGGCTTGGTAAATGTCCTTCTGTAAAGGGCCAGGACCATCGTGTCTCTGTTACACATTTTGATTGTCCTTTTAGTACATAGACAACTGCAACAGAGTGGCTCTATACCAATATATCCTTTATTTTTGGACACCAAGTTTTTTAGTGCACATACACCAGATACTTTATGTACAATAAAGGAATGGGGAAGAAGAAGCCAAAAAGTAGAGAAAACTGTACAGTACCAGTCAGGCCATTGTGGCTCCGTATTGTGGTTTTCCACTTGAAAACGTCTGCTTGGTTTGCAGGAACGGAGTTCCAGGGCAAAGTAGCAGGTTGGTCCTTGGTAGTCATTCCTGTTTACTGATAGAGAACATCAGCTGTATCTTTCAACCTTCATTGTGGTTAAGGAAAAGGCTGAGTCTAAATGGAAAGCAATAATCCTATAAATTTGAAGGTGGCAGGTTCCAGGGTACAGTTGAAAAAGGAGAGGCTCATCCCATTTAGTGAGCACGGGAACACCTATGGTGAATAGCAGTGGTTTCCCATGAAGCAGACCAGATTCCATTCTGATGGGCAGCCAATCAGTGAAACAGACATAGCAGCATGCCAGTAAACAGTGGCACTGAAATTTGAATTTCATGTAATTGTCACATGTCACCAGATAGGATTCTTCTTTTAAATTTTCTACAATCATTTAAAAAATGTAAAAAACTCTTCTTAGCTCACAGGTCTCATAAAACCCCAAAACCACAGGGAGCTGGATTAGGTCTTGGACCACAGTTGCTGCCCCTTGAACTAAAATGTATGCTGCATGTGGCCACGGGTCAGTTTGTGCCTCTCAGTGATTGACTCCCAAGCATAGGCACATGTCAGATGCTCAGTAAATATTTGTTGGATGGATGAATGAATGACGGGAGAGAGAATAATAACTCTCAGAGTTCTGTGCATATTACATGAAGTAATGCAATTACAGGCACAACAAAACCCATAAAAATGCTGTACAAAATCATTATTGACGAATTGATTGTGTGTGGTTTAATGCTGACAACATCCTTCTCTCCTCTCACAACTGCTTTTTAGAACAACAACTCAATCTATATGCACACTTTCAGGCCTCAATTTTTCATAACCAGGCTTGAAAATGCCATTCCTTTCTTCCTGTCATCAAGTCAACGGGCATGTATCAAGGGCCCCCTCGGCCCAGGTACATTTTGTGAGCACCTTTCAGCAGTAGGAGTTGTATATCAGTAGCTGCCCTGGGAAGAGAGAGAGTAAATAAAGCCCCAATAATTTTCTGACCTATATTTGAACATGGTTTAAGCCACTCATAAAATGGGCATTAGGGAGCTTATGCTGAAATCACTGAGCAATATCCTGGGGGTCTGTCTGCATCCTTTCCTAACTTTTGATTTTCTGTGACTTCAAAGACTCCAAGGTAATTTGATGTAGGAGGCAGAGAGATAAAACAAGGAAGGGTCAAGAAAAAAGACATAAAATTGAGGTCTCTGAAAGCTGTTACCACTAAGACAACAAAGAACATGCTTTATGCAATTTTCCTGTGTGTGAAATTCAACAGTTTATAAATGTCTCTAGAGCATCCCTATCACAGGAATCAAAGTATAGTCAGTCCAATTCAAGAGATGGAATCAATTTCCTTCTTTTCTATGGGACATTTTTCAATAGATGTTTGTTTCTCATAGAGGATGAGGGAATCAATCTTAGAAATGCTAAAGAAAATTTTGAGATTTGCCAGAGTAAATGGCACTGCAAAGTGTTCGATGGTAACTGTTTAGAGAACAATGCAAAAAATATATTCCTGGTAACAGAAAAATGATGTCATTCAGGAAAAATGAATGGCTCTGGTTCCCCTTTTCAACTTAATAAAGATTTGGTGAGTTTTCCCAAGGTTGACCAGGTCACATCCGGATTCTAATCTGAAGTCTTGCAATGGCCTCGCCATTCTACCTCACCAGAGGTTTCAGACAGATGTCATCTATGTTGATTTTGACCTAAGTGATTTAGTAACTAAAAAGTAGAAGAAAGTACTTTCATCAAAGAGAGAAAATGTTGTGAAACTAAAGGAGATTTCTTTGTAAGTGGAATGAGATATAAATATTAATTTATATAAAATAAATATGTTTCTTATATTTATGTATTTTTCCTATATGCATTTATATATGTATGTATATTTTGCACTCTGTTGTCTGCTATCACTGAGAATGTTGCATCATTTGACTCAAGAAAGGAAAGAATAAGAAAAGGAAAGACAATTATAAATCTCACTGGATAGATATCTGAGGGAGCTGAAACAATCTTCCATTTTCCATCAGTGAATCCCTCAATTACTTGAACAGAGACAGCACACTGTGCAAGTGGTTTGGAAACAAGGGGTTGGAAAAAAATAGGAAACACACTGACAAAAGAATTAAAAAATAAATAAAAACACCACCACCACTACAGTTTCTCAAGTGAGATTGTAAAAACGATAGCTTAGCATCCTCTCTGAGTCTTCTATCACCAAGTTCTATCCCAAGTTTGTACTGTTTACAAATCAAAACAAGCTTTGGCAACAGCCATGCTAACTCAATCACATCCGAAAATCAAGCTGTGCCTCCTCCAGCAATAAAGACTCCAGGGTCACATTCTTTTTGGCATTTGGGCTTGTAATGCACAGGAGACAAGAGACTCTACTTGTTTGACTTTTTTTGCTTCTTCTTTATGTTGAATTTCTTCCCGTGAGACACTAGAAATGGAGCTGTCTTTCTGTCTTGATGCCTTCAGATATCGAGAGGTATCTTAGGCGCAAATCATAATTGGATAGATTAGTGTTTTAGAACCACTACATATTTGATTTGTCTTGGAAATACAACTTTAAAGTCTAAATGATGTTCTGAGTATCTGTCGCATCCTCATCCTTTTCCTGAATAACACCTGGGTCATCCTTCTGTGTCTGTAACTACAATAAAACAGTGACTTTTTCTTATTTCCTCTCTCCCCCTTCCCCTCCTCTCATTCCTCACCCTCCTTCCCCTCCTTCCCTTCCCCCTCCCTCCCCTTCTTCCCCTCCCTTCCTCTCCCCTCCCTCCCTCTCTCTCCTCCCTTCCTATCTCTTCCCCTCCCTCCCCTCTCTCCCCCTACCCTCCTCTTCCTCCCCTCTATTTCTGTCCCTCCCTTCCCTTTCTTTCTCCTCCTCTCCCTCCCCTGTCCTTCTATTCCTCTCCTCCCTCCCCTCCTTCTCTCGTCTCCTCTCCTCCCCTCTCTTTCCCTATCCTTTTCTCTCTTTGCTCCTCCCTGCCCTCCCTCCCTCTCTTTCTCTGTTTCTTTTTTAATATCTGAGACAGAGCTCATCAGGCTAGAGACTGACAGCTGAAGCAAACATAGCCCCTATACTTTGGACAGCAGGCCTTGTGTGACCAGATGCAAGAGCACTGCCTTGCAGACGCCTCTCACTCTAGATAAAGTCTAAAAGGTCAATTTGACCTCTCTCCAAAGAAGAATAAAACTAGCTTAAGTATGTCCAAAATGCTGAACAAATTATCTTGTGTTTCCTACATAACTAGAGTCTTAAGTTCAGAAAAAGTGACAGTTAAAGCCACCTACAAAATTTAAAAGGGCAGCAATAAAAATAAAACAAACATGTGAAGTATGCTACACTTGATTTACTAAATCTGGAAAAATTGCATAGGAAACAGAATGAAGTCACCACAATGCTTTATTTCATTAAAAGGTGTCAATATCATGTACCTTCTTTGTGGAATGTGGTCATCTTGGAAAGGGGTATGTGGTCTCCACAGTGACCTTATAATCTGAACAAGTCTAGGTTGTTGCAAGCTACTCCCTAAATGGATTATTCAGACAGGACAGGATGGGAACACCTTCCTTCACTTGTAAATTTGCTTTAGTCTGTCTCACATAACTTGAGATTCCAAAGGATCATCAAATGGAATGTCAACGTTCTTTGCAGCAAATTGTGAAGAAAAGTCTAGTACTTTTAATCACATTGTCAAAAACAAAATAAGTCAATGTATCAAGTTGTTTCTTCACAATGTGGCTTAATTACATGAGAATCATCCCCACCAGAAAAAATAATAGCTTGAAGAAGCATTTTTCTTAATCTCACCAAACCTGGTTAATAGTGTTTGCCTTGAGATAAATGAATAATTATCAAACTCATTAGAAGCCAACAGAGAACCAGTTAATAGGAAGGAATTCCCAGATGATGTGGGGGAGAGATAAATCTCTCACAAATATGTTTAAGGTAAATGACATGAGGCCCATTGAAATCCCACAAAGACAAGGACCATAACTTTGGGGTGAGCTGTCATATTTAGAGTTTTCTAAGAATTATAAAAAATGGCCCTTCAGTTGATGGTTCTTTCTCCTTTCTCTTGGTACAGGGTTGATCAAAGAGAAGAATGAATTATTTCTTCAATTATATTCTGTGTCTAGCTTGAAAAAATTAGGATTTCTAATCATGAATTACAACTGATTTCCAGCTAAGATACTTTTGGTAAGTTCACAAAAGTGTCTATAGGCAGCCAAGAAAAATGTGGTTTAAAAATATTTAATGGTGAAGAAATTTTCATGATACAATGTTAAAAGAAAAAAGATTACAGAGGCAGTCCATCAAGGATAATAAGAAAATGTATCTCTTTCCTACTATTTCCTCAAAAGCTACTGAAAACAAAAAGAAAATAAGAAACTATAGCAAGAAGGGAAATGCTACATCATCAATGAAAAGGGAATTGGGTAAAATATAAGTATGATACTTACTTGCTGAATATTCTGAAATCTGGACAGAAATAGGAAGAACAGAGGAAGCAGAAACACACCTCTTCCTCCAAGTCCCTGAATTTTCTGAGAGCAAAGAGTGCAAACCGGGGACCCCGCATTACCTAGGGCAGAGAGAGAAGATTCAAGATGCCCAGTTACATTTAAATTTCAGATACATAATAAACATCTTTGGTATGAATATGTCTCAAATGTTGCATGGGATCTACTTACACTGAAAATTATTCATTGCTTATTTGATATGCAGATTTAACTGGTCCCTGCATTTTATTAAGTTGCGTTTATCGCAAAGGAAGAAATCTGTCTTCTTTGATTGAATGTTTATGCTCAAGTTTGTTTGCTTGTCTGCTTTTAGTACACATGACCCAATAATTCATTTGCGTTACTACTTAGCTCTTGGGAGTTTTGTTTTATGATGTTTGTGTTTGGGTATCTCCCCTTTGGATCTACAGGTATGAGTCAGTGGCAGGGAAGCTAAGAATGTTCCTTTAGTGACTTTGTGTGATGGTGAAGGATTGCCTTGGCCATGGGCTGAAAACTTCCCAATGCTTGCCTCTGTGATGTTTGGACTTGAGCCTCCAGGCTAAGGGAACCCATTCATAGTGAGAAAAAGAAAGTCAGTGCTATGAGATCGACCAGATGTGACTTAAGAACCTTAGTAGGAGCCATATTGTTGTCTTGCATGTCAAAAAACTCAGAGATGTCTCAAGGCAAAGAATGAGAAAGCAAAGTCAAAGAATCGTCAAGACCTCTGAAAACCAATATGGCCTCTGGGGACGGTTTCTAGTAGCACAGCAGCCTCTATCGTTTCACTTTTGCTTACTTTCTTGTGTTAAATCATAAAGCAAAATGCTTTTTACAATAAAATAGTATGCACAAAATCTCCCTTTTTTGCAGAAGGTAATTGATCTATTTCTCTCTTATCTGCACATATGCCAGAGAGAGATGCGGAACTGGGCATGATTAACTACTGTTGGTGAGAGTTTAGGTGATGGTTTTTAATATCTTTCTTTGAATTTTTCTGTATGACTTGAATTTTATATAATAAGAGTTATCATCTTTACAAAACTATTAAAGCCATTATTCTTAAGTAAACAGACTAATCTATAACTACTCCCAAATATATAATGTAATATATAATTTGCACAGGAAAAAAAAAAGACTGCTTATCCCAAAAAGTTAATAATGGTCATCTCTGGGTGATGGATTAGAGATTTTTTTTGTTCTGATTTTGATTTTTTTTGTGTGTGTTTTCATACAGCTCACCATCAGTATGCATTCATTTCACATTTAAAGTGCAATAAGTGATGTATCTTTTTTAAAGCAAAAATATTTCATATTAAAATCCATGAACAAGGGACAAAGAAGCAGCTCTTTTGGTCTGATCTGGGCTGATAGTAAAGGTGGTAAAAGAGGAAAATGTCTTTCATTCTTTTTAATGATTATTTCAAAGCCTAACATACCCATGTCTCTCTCCTAAGAAACCATTTCTCCTTCTAAATGACTCTGTGTAGATCAATAAATCTGTCCCTTTTACAAAATTATTTCAGCTTTGTTCCCACCTACCTGATTTTATTTGAAGAGACCAGAAAGCCACCAAAACCATCCACCCCCTTGAAGTTAATGTATTCATTAGTTATAATTGCCTCCAAAGTGTCCTCACCAATCTTAGTCTCCTAGTTACTTAATGGTTTTGATTGGATGTAGAACACTTTTATCTGGGTTAATTTACTATTCATAGTACAATGATGGAGTATTCATTTTGTTACCCAGATTACAGCTGTAAATGGAGTTATACATCATCCGCAGGAGGGCTACATGGGGGTTTAGTGTTCAAATGCCTTTCAGGCATCTTAAAGTAGAAAACAACATTTCCAACAAAACTTTGTCATTTTCAGCAATTCTTGCTCAAACTTGAAGTGGTCCACTGCCCTAGTATGAATGAACTTGCTGTCAATGCCTGGACTGTACTCTCCCTTGAACCCTGTAAAACAATCCTCTCAAATTTGCGATCCCTTGGGACCACAGGGGAGAAGTAACCTGTAATAAGAGTCCCCAAGTTGGAGGTAAGCAGAAGTTATGGGGATGTTTAGATTGTCTGGAGTGTCATGAGCCCTTCCACCTCCCCACAACCCTGGCTCAGAACCTGACCTCCTGCTTACCAGACTGTCCAGATCCCACCAAGTTCCCATTTACAATCTAGTTCTCACAATCCTGACTGCTATTATGTAGATCATATCTACAGATTCCATTCTGCTGTACCTAGCACCTATACTGGCACCTACATTTCACCTCACCTCAAGCCCCAAAGAACTTAGCATTCTGACTTTGCCTTAAAATCAGAATCCTCTACTTAAAATCCTTCTTAAGACAGCAGAAGTAGGTGTGTGGCCACATGCTAAGCAGCTGAAAACTGCTTTCTCTATTCCTCACCTGAACTTCCTGCTTGTCATCTGGGCAAGCACAATGTCATCCCCTTCCATCTGCTGGGCATGTGTATGTCTGGAAACAGGAAGCCCCCTCTCCTTAGCCTAGAATAGGATCACATAGGTATCTAGCTATGTGAGGGTTATAACCCTAAATGTCCAGGAGAGGGTTACTATCAGGGGTAAATCGAGGCCTGGCATCCAGAAGGAATCTAGAGAGGCTTCTGCTGCCTGTTCTCTGGCACATCCATCAGCCACCCCTTCCTGCGTACCCAGCAAATGGCTAGAGGCATGGTTGATACTGATAAGAGGCACAGCACAAGTAGGGTGGCGGCAGACACCCTAGCACATCCCTGGAATGATCCAGGATCTTCAGTATCTGCAAGCACTCATTGAGCTTTCAGAGCTCAAAAGGCTCCCTGGTGCAATCCAGGCATAACCCTTTGCAAGAAAAGATGACAATGAGGTTGCACATGGCTATTTATCATAAAATCAGCTCTGCAGAGAAATATCTGCCTCTCTTATTGGCGCAGAGGAACCAGCAGTCTTTGGGTATTTAAAGAATAAATTGGTGCATGAGAATACATACACACAAAAATATATTGCAGCAGTATTGCAAAGCAAGGAAAGAAAGAAGGAAGGAAGACAGGAGGGAGGGATGGAAGAAGAGAGGGAGGGAAGGGAGGAAGAAGGGAAGGAAGGAAGAAAGGAGGGAAGAAGGGAAGGAAGGAAGGAGGGAAGAAGGGAAGGAAGGTAGGAAGAAAGGAAGGAAAAAGGGAAGGAAGATAGGAAGAAAGGAAGGAAGGAAGGAAGGAAGATAGGAAGAAAGGAAGGAAGGAAGGAAGGAAGTTGCTAGGCTATGGTATATTCACACAAAAATTAGTATACAACCATTTTTAAAAGTCTTATCTATACTTGAGTGACTTGTAAGGAATCCTAAATGAATATATTGCTAAATACTCCAAAAAAAGATGGAGGGAAGTAGATAGGAATTGTATGTGTGTGTGTGGGTGTGTGTGTGTGTTGTGCTGTGTTGAAAGATTTGTGCGAAAAAAATGTAGTCACCATAAAGGTTGTCAGGGGGTTCTATTAAGGTGGTGGGGCCTTAGGAGATTTTTCTTCTTTCATTTTATTTTTATATGTTGTTCGAGTTTTGCAATAATGAGTATGAATTATTTATATAATCAGAGAGAAAATGCTACGTGTTTTGGGAATGAACCAAATATGTATGGCAACAATAAGATAGGAATTAGGGGTGGACTGAGGGACCTTACACTCTCCAGGCTGGAAACTACAGATTTCTTAGCCAGCTTCCTGCATGGGAACAATCATCCAGCAAGAAGCTACCCAGCATCCTGAATATTCTAGAAACAAAGAGGCAGAACCCAAGGTCCATTATGGAAATGTTCAGGAACTGGAGGATGATCATTTTCCTTCCTAACATCCTCCCTCTGAGCCATCAGTCCCTCCGACAATGATCTCGGCATTTGGGGGACCTAACATCTTGCAAAAACTGAAGTACAGTTTTCATTTTGTAAATGAGAAAGCCAGGTTCCCGCTGGAATAGCAATCTGAAACAAACAGAAACATCTGTTTGAATAATGAGCTGTTTGTTGGGCATGTTCCGAAGGCAAGAGTCAGCTGCTAATCAGATACGGACGTCTAAGACCCCGGCTCTGGCATTGCAGAAAGTGTGGGGTGTTGATTAGTGTCAAGGGAGGCTGTGCACATCCCCTCCACCCCGGGCCCTCCCAGGTCCCATATCCTCTTGTTGCCAAAGTTAGCTCTGCCAGGATGAGAATGACCACGCCTTCGAGGTATTCAGAGAAATAACTCGGCCCCATCAGACCAAGCTCGTCAATAGGCCTCTCCATCAGCCCTCCCACCTTTGGGGAGTAATTATTGCTCTGAAGATGCATCTCACCGGATGTTCACTGAGACAAATGTTCTGCTCTGTGCATTTTCCAATTTTAATTGAAAGAAAGTAACTAATTATCTTGGAGAAGCAGTCATTATACACTGGCTTCAGGCTGGCCTTTTGCAAGAGATGACTGGAGGGCTTCTTGGGGCAGTCGATATGTTAACCAGTCATTACAGCTTGTGATGTCCAAGGGGAGCAGACAGTGCCTGTCCCAGATCAGCCCCCGCTCTGGCTGCAGCTTGAGGGGAAGAAGGGTGCCTGTCATATTTCCTGAGAAGCCGATTGAATACCGTATTGATAACTAATGAACTGCAGCATCTCCCGACCCACCACACCCAGAGCAAGGGTGACATGAGTCTGTGCATACGTTGCCTTTGATTGGTTTAAAGCAGGTAGGGGAAGGGTGAGCTTGGAGAATATGGTTTAACTAAATGCTAGAAACTCTGAGGTAGGGTTTGATACCATATGTGCACAAAATGAGAGACCAGGGCCTCCTGATGGGACCCTCAGGCATATTAGTAGCGGGACAGTCTGGGGAGCAAGCCCAAGTATTAAAATGCAGAAAGAGTCTGAAACAAACAAACGGAAAAACTAAAAAAAAAATCAGTCTTACCTCAAACAATTATAACAGCAGATTTCAGTAGCATAACAAAGGCCAAAATCAACAACAATAACGAAATAAATCTGGCAACCAAGGGGAAAGACAACTTCATGGCACATATGTCACCTGGAATGAGGAACAGGTCAAAGCAGAAGGAAAGGATCATGAGCAGAAGTGTCACTGGAGGACAAGGCATGCTGTCACAGGGTGTGTGTGACCCACCTCCTTGCTCCCTCGCTGTCCCTCCAACCAGTGGCATTGACTGACCTCCAAGGCCCCACCCATGTGGTCACTGAGCTGAAGAACCAGTGAGACCTTCCTCGGCCATCTGGAGGAGGACAGCCCAAGGTGATCACACAGCCAAGCAACATCTTCATGAACCTTATAATTAAAGCTTTGAAATAAATGAGCAAGGGGTGGTGACAGAGAATAGCAAGGGGAGAGAAGGAGGGAGGGTGGTGCGGAGGGAGAAAGAAGGGAAGGAAGGAAGGAGGAGGGGAGGTGGGAGGGGGGGATGGAGGGAGGGAAGAGGAAGGGAGAGAGGGAGGAAGGGAGGGAGGGAGGGAGGATAAAAAGAAGGGAAGGGAGGGAGGGACAGAGAGAGGAAGAGGAGGAAGGAAGAAAGAAGAGAAGGGAGGAAGAAATGAAGGAAGGGAGGGAGGGAAGGAGGGAGGGAGAGAGGGAGGGAGGGAAGGAAGAAAGAAGAAGAAAAGGGAGGGAGGGAGGGAGGGAGGAAGGGAAGGAGGAAGGGAGGGAGGGAGGAAGGGAGGAAGGAAGGAAGAAAGGATGGAAGGGAAAGAAGGAAGTTGGTGGCTGGAAGAGACCTGAGAAAAGTCAGTGGAGCTGGGGGGGATGGGGAAGCACTTTAGCAGGAAGCATGACACCTTGAGACCTTCTGGGAGAAAGGGTGCAGGCTTTGCTTCAGAAATTGCAGCAGTTAGTGCGTCTAGTCCAGGAGTGAGTGGGTGAGAGCAGAGGCAAAGGATGCAGGAGAGAGCTGGCCACTCCCGTAGGCTCCCATGCCTAGGTAGTGACAGAATCAGAAAGAGCCGCCCAGGGCAAGTACAGGTGCAGTGGCAGCTCTGCCTCTTCTTCCCAGCCCAGCTTCCAAGTCTGCCCTTGCCAGGATGTCATGTGGGTTCTTGGCCAAGGACAGGCTTCCCTAAGGCGCATGTATTGGCCTTTGTGAGTGAGGCACTGGCACCTCTGCTTATCAAGCAGACGATGGACTCCATAATTGACCCAGACTGGGGTCATTAGGAGCGGTCGTTATCTTGTCCCAAGCCGGCCCTGCCAGCGGATGACTTGAAAGAGCCCCCACTGTATCCTGCCAACCACTGACTTCCTGAGTCAGAGGCATGGCCAGGGGACAGTTTCTTACAGAAACCAGTTCATCAGAGCAGGAATGCAACTGCTTCAATAAAAATAGACACAAAGGGCACTAGGGACGCTTTTGCTGCCATTGATTCCTGGGGCTCATTGGGCCTCTAGAAGGTAGGCTTGTAGCTGGCAGAGGTGGGACTCACTGCCTCCTGGGCTCTGACCTCAGTCCCACCCAGATTATCCTGCTGGGTCTTCCATGGGTCTTCTCTGCTGAGTCTTCTGGGACTTCTCTGTTTATCCTAACAATTCCATTTTTTATAGAAAGAAATATATGACTTTAAAAAAATTGATTTCATCAAATTAAAGGGAAAAAAATCTCCTTTTCCCTCATATAAAAAGAACTCCTGAAACAAAGAATGCCACACTTGTCACATTGTCCTCTCTGCCAGAGATGCTTTCATTTAGTCGGCCAACGAACAGTTACTGAGCTAAGGGCTCGATAATGGCCAAGAAACACCTCAGGCTCTGGAAAACTGGAGAGAATAAAAAAGACAAAAATCCTGCTCTCATAATACTTGCATCCTAGTGAGGTAAGACAGAAAATACATGAATAAATAAGTAAATACATATACACATAATTAGCATGTCTATGATAAGTGACGCATGTCCTGGTGAAAATGTGTCATGGAAGATAAGTAGACAAGCCAGTGCCACAATTTTAACTGCAAGTCGAGGCTGCAGTAGATATGAGTGTGCCACTGCCCTCCAGTCTGGGTGATAGAGTGCTCTGAGAAGAAGACTCCCAGAGGGAAGGTGGGCAGAGGCTGGGCAGTAATAACTGTGTATGTTTCAAAAAAGCACTCCAGGAAGAAGGAACAGCAGCTGCGAGTGTCCTAGGGAAGAGACACTTGGCACATTCAGGAAATAGGAAGAAGGGCAGGGACTGTGGCCCATGAGTGAGTGAGGAGAGGAGGGCAGGGCCTCATCAGCCATGGAGCAGACATGACTCATGGTCGGGTGGATGGAGGCTGCTAAGCTTCGAGCAGATAGGATCATGGACACAGGCTCCATGTTGTCCATTCCTGCTGGAGGAAGCCCAGGACAGGAAGCCAGTCAGGAGGTTAGTGCAGTGCAGGCTAATGTGGTGGAGGCTAGTGCGGTACTTCAGATGACAGGGTGGTAGCTTGGACCACAGCAGTGGTAGTGGAGGTAGCACAAGTGCTTGTGGCTAGGAGTTAGAGTTAGCAGGACTTCCCAGCTGAGTGGAGGCTATGTTTGCAAGGAAAGAGAGTTGAGGGTTTTGATCTGAGCACCTGGCAGAAAGGAGCTGCCAGCTGTGTGGACCAAGGTGGGTTTGGGCACCTATCAGGGAGGGACCTGTTGTCATTTCCCACACAGATGCCAGGGATGTGGCCAGAGACACATCTAGGGAGGTAAGGAAGGAGGCTCACCCTGGAAATGAAGATGGCGATGGCATAGATGGTGTCACCAGAGGCACCCAGGGAAGGAAAGAAGCCTGAGGACAATGGAGAAAGTCCTTCCCCACTCAGAGGGGAAGGCAGTGAATCCCACCTCCAGTGCCACGAGGGGCTGAAGGGTGTGCGGACATGTTGGTCCCTGAATTTGGCAACATGGAAACTCCAGTGGCCTTGACAGGGACTACTAGAGCTCAGGGCTGTGGGTAGAAGAGAACTCACCTGATTGAAGAGAATTCAAAAGTACAGGGAGCAGGAGAAGCTCCTGGGACCAGTCGCTGGACAGAACAGAGAGTGCACAAGGGTGGAAGGAGGGAGTCTGAGCATACCGTGGGTCCCCGGCCTGGGCTCTCTCGTGGTGACTTCAATTTTCCAGCGGATGTGTTTCTACAGAGTCTGGAGGGGAAGCGGTTTAAGCTGTGTAGACTTGTGTGTTGCCTAAAATGGAGCAAAAGCTGTTTGGCCAGGTCAAGAAGGTAGAGGTTACAGCAGCCTGAAGGGAAGGAGGGCAGGTGAAGAAGCTCTCCCTCAAGGCTGCCACCATAACTGTCCTCCCATGCGGCCCCCGCAGCTAAGGGTTCCCCCAAGCTTCTGCCTCACCCAAGCATGACTTCTCTTTGAGTTCTTAGCTCATTTATCCCTGAAATATCTCATTCTGAAGTTGAATCGTTAACTCCCTTTCTCCTTTCCTCATCCTTCCCTTGGATGAAATCCACCCCCACTCCCCCCATACAAGGTTCCCTGCCTTTGCTAACCGTGTGGGGGAAGCTAGCCACATTTAGTAGAAAGGGGGAGACAAGACAGGATTGGGAGGGGAGGGAGAGAGAGAGGTGAACTCATGGAGGGATCAAACCTGATGAATGAAGCCTCCTCAGCCTGGTGCCCCGCTCCCTCTCCAGATCCCAGATCCCAATGGGGGCAGCCCTGCTTCCTGAAATGGGCTCTTCTATGAGCTCTCTGCACTCTTCTCCCCTCTTTTACTTTGAACTACTTGGGGTGGGTTCTCTCTTATGTCCAAGCAGATCCTAAAATGGTGAATGGAAATGAAGGGTGGTGAGGTTCGGCCAAAGAAGCCCCCTGTACAGGGAGCCCCCAAACTCACCCCCCCCCCGTGCCAAGCAGATCTCACTCGGGGTTTCAAGTCAGTCCTTCATCTAGAAACTGATGGAGTTTCTAGGTCTTTCTCCATTAGCCTAGCACGTGACATCTCCCTCTGGGAGAGGAACCAAACACCGGGGTCATCTCTCCCTCTCTCCTTGTTCTGCAGCAGGAGGGCCAGGATGAGGCTGTCAACACTTCAGGACCTTGGAGAGAAGCCCACCTCAGGAAGTGCCAGCAAGTGCCCAAGTCCTCAGTTGTGTGATCCTGTGAAAGTCATTTAACATCTCTGATCTTTAGTCTTTTCTACTGTTAAATGGAGAATACAACCTCCTCCTTTCTGGTGATTGGGAATTTCAAGAAAGACATTTTTATGATGCCCAGAGCATGAAGTAGACTCTTGATGACAGGTCATTATTTCAATCTATCTTTTATTTTTTTCTTCGTCTAATTAACTATTTTATTGAATTCGATCTCGGCAAGTATGTTCCAGATAATTTACGCCATGTTACTTTGCTTAGCCCTCACCTCAGTGCTACCAGGCTGTCTCTAATCCCCATTTTACAGAATGGAAACCTGAGGCTCATGGGTCTTTTTGCAGAATTTAGTGTCTGTCTTGGTCAGGATGCAAACAACAGTGCCATCTATGGACACTGTTTCAGCAAGGTAGGTTCTGGTAAGTGTGACCCCTACACACCTGACATTATACTCAAGACCTTGGCCTGAGAGAACATCACTTGCCCAAATTTAAATACATGCTGCACATGCTTGCCCTGGATGTAAAGTTGTTTCTACAGGTGTGTACTCAAATTTCATCATTTCCTTACAAAATCAGGAAGAGCCTTTTATCTTCATCAGTAACTAACACTTGTGACCTTAAACAAATGCATAATACTTGATTAGCGAAATGATGGGGAAATGAACAATAGTAACATTTAACCTTTAAAGAACATTTGATGCCTCACAGAAAGTATTCTTTAGTTCCCACTTCATTACTTTGTATATCTTTTGCCATCTCCTTTGGTTTGAGCTCAAAACAAAACAAAATATTTTCTCTTGTCTGGAAATCATCCCCCAAATAATCCAAATCAGACATAATGAGGCTGCTCTAGGGCCTGAGGTTACTCTTTCGATGGGGCCATCTGAACCTGCCGGGAGACTGGAGGGTAGGACAATCCACTTGGTGGCTCTGGTTTGAGGAGTGTGGACTCCAGAGGGAGCTGTCCATATCCACTGACTGACACAGCACACGTCCTGGCCATAGGGGTCACCAACTGTCACAGGATGTGTTCTAGCCATGGGGGTCTCCAATTTCCTCAGGATGCATCACAGCCATGGGGCCATCGACTGCTACAGCACATGTCCTGGACTTGGGGGTCACCGACTGCCATGGGACATGTCCTGATCATGGGGGCCACTGACTGTTGCAGCATATGTCCTGGCTACAAGGGGCACCGGCTGCCGCAAGATGCATCCTGGTCATGGGGGGGAGAACACTGACTGCCACAAAATGTGTCCTAGCCACAGGGGCCACCAACTTCCAAATGTATTGGCCATGGGGGACAGTGTCTGCCATATGGCTTGGCCTTGGGGGACACTGACTGCCACAGAATGTGTTTTGGCCATGGGGGTCACCGACTTCCTTGGGATGCATCCTGGCCACAGGGGTCACCAACTACTGCAGGACACATGCTGGCCACAGGGACCACTAACTGCCATGGACCCTGTCCTGGCCATGGAGGACACTGACTGCTGCGGGATATGTCCTGGCCATAGGAGCCACTGACTGCCATGGGATGCATTCTGGCCATAGGGGCGGCACTGAGTTCTTCATCTGTATGAAGAGGACAATGATGACATTCTTGCTCATCGTCTGCATTTGGAGAATGATATGGGCCCTTGGAAACACTGACCCCACACTGGCTCCTCTTTACTACATCCCCAAAGACCCAGAGAAAGACCTGGTGACCCCCCAGCAGGGAGCTGGCATCAGTGCTGTGCCACTCAAAAGTTAACTTGTGCATGAAACACCTGGGATCTTATTTAAATGCAGATTTCCAATCAGGAGGTCCGGAACTGAACAGAGACTCCAATTTTCAGCTGGCTCCCAGAGGACGCAGATGCTGTCCCTTGGTCACACTTTGGGCAGCAGGAGGGTGGAAAGCCCCAAGCCACTCTTTTCTGGGTGAGAAAAGCATAAGTTACAGGGTGCCTGAGCCAGAGAGAGGGAGGTTCTGCCTGAGCCTGGCATGCCCCATTCTGCATCCTCCAGGCCCTCCGGGGCTGGACCTTTGGGCAGAGGCATTGCCACCCTACCCCCCTGCGGTCGGGCTCTGTGTTCTGTTTGCTGCTGCTGCACCCACCATTTTTGGGAGGGGACGCCCTCCCCTCTGTTTTTTACCTCTCGCATCTTATTTGCAATTTATCTGTCTCTCACACTCCAATACCAATGCTGCTCTTCAACAGCTGGCTTGGGACTCAGTGTTCACCACAACACCAGAGCTCTTTGTCCCCAAGTTGTTCTCTTGCTCTGACTCACCCCTGCACATAGATAATTTCATCCTGAATTCTAGGAAACAGTGACAGTTATTGCAGACATGGCTTTGTATGACCACTCTGGCTTGACTTTCAGTGCTCCAGGTGTGCCATGAGAAATGCAGGACAACAAGAACCTGTAGACCCTCCAGAATGCCTCCTGCCACAGATGCCATCCTCTCAGCACCCACCAGTCCAGCTCAAGTTGATCCTGTCCTCCTGCAATTCCTGTGGCTCTCTCTCAGGCCTGAGGGCTTCCTCCCACCCCACCTGCAGGGCGGGAAGTGTGAAGCAACCCCGGGCCCCAGCCAGTGCCACACAGGAGGTGGAGGGTGCACACTCTGGCTTCTTTGTCCCTAGGATGATCTGGTCCCAAGTATCCTGGTGGGAATTACCCACGATTGTCCCAGGAACTGCCTGATCACACACTTTGTGGGCTCCTGCCCCTCCCCATCTCATTTCCACACATACCTCCTGCTTCTGCCTGGAATTACATCCTCAGTAGACCATCAGGATGGGTCCCAGTCATTTTAAGGTCTGCCTCCGGGGGTCTAATACCTACCTCCTAGGCTGCCCATGGGGGCTGGTCCTTAGACCATGAGAATTCAAGAAATGCAGGTTGTGACTCTGGCAATCTGCCAATCCTGGCTCATATAGTCCTCCAAATTGACCAGGGACTGCTCTACAGGCCAGCACAGGCATCATGCTCCAAACCAGCTAAAGTTTCCAAGATATCGCACTGCATAGGAATCCCCTGATTTCCTCACTGAGGACATGTTGCCCAAAGCAATAAACCCATTCGCCTCTTCAAGACATTGTCACGTATTCCGGGCTGGCTGTGGGTTTCAGAGGAAACGTATTAAGTCCACATTCGCAGAGCATGAAAGGAATATTGAGATGTTACAGCAATCAATTTTTCATAAATAATATACATGTGTAGCCATATTATATATTCAAAGCAGCAGTCAAGTGGTCGGGGAGGATGATCGTTTATTCTGTTGAATTTCTTCAGATTGAATTCTGGGACAGATCAAACAAAAAAGTTATAAAATTGGAATTATAGGTAATGAATGCCTGCTTGTTGCAAAGGAGTTTGACTGACTGTCATGAATAATTAAATCAGGTGCGGTCAGGGTTAAACTTGGGGTGATAGGAGGAGGAATCCCTGCTTTCTTTCATGGAACAATAGTAACATGTTTATTTCGCAGGAATCTGTGACTTGAAATGACTGGGATTCAAATGTATTGTATTAAGATGTCATGACAAGGCTGGGCATGGTGACTCACGCCCATAATTCCAGCACTTTGGGGAGGCCAAGGTGAGAGAATTGCCTGCGCCCACGGGTTCAAGTTCAGCCCAGGAATATTGGCAAGACCTCATCTCTACAATAAATCAAAAAATTAGCCAGGTGTGGTGGTGCACACCTATAGTCCCAGCTACTTGGAAGGCTGAGGTGGAAGGATTGCCTGAGCCCAGTAGGTCAAGGCTTCAGTGGCCGTGAGTATGCCACTGTACTCCAGCCTGGGTGACAGAGTGAGACTCCAACTCAAAAAATAAAATAAAATAAAAGATGTCGAGACAAATGAGCATCAGTGAACAACAGCAGAGCAGTGACCAGAGTCTCCATGCTTTGGCCCCCTGAGGTAGATGATGATTGACCCCCCAATCTTGCAAGTCTTCTGTTGCCTTGCAGGTCTTAGGCTACAACATCAGTTCGTGAATACGGTACTCTCCTCGGTTCTAGGTTACAGTGTTTCGAGGAAAGTGTAGAGTTTGGTGGAATTTGGGATGGCATCTTGGGGTGGGATGGGGGAGACGAGGGAGGAGGAGGAAGGCAGGGAACTCTGCAAACATGGATGGTCCTAACTTGCCAGGCCAATTCAATCCTTCAGACTTCTGCATTTCACCCACAGAAGCCAAGCGTAGAAAGTGCCTCGAGTCTAGAGCTGGGGAAGGGATAGGGACATATCAGTAAAAGGACAAAAAAATGCCACTTAGACAGGAGAAGTAAGTTCATGGAGCTTTTGTACAACATGGTGACTCCAGTTAATAACAATAAACTGGGTACTTGGAAATTGCTAAGGGGGTAGACTTGAAACACTCTCTTCATGCACAAAAAAGTGCTGACTATATGAGGTGATATTATGTTAATTAGCATGTTGTAGTCATTCTCAACATACACATAGATCGAAACATTTTGTGTGCCATCAATACGTATGATTTTATTTGTCTCAATAAATAAAAAGGGTAATAGTGAAGCTTTCAGGCTGATGTGATAATCAGACAGATCTGAGTTCAAATCTTGAGACTGCAATGCTCAAGCTATATGACCTTGGGTGATTACTTAACCTCTCAGGCCTTTTGTGCTTTCACTTGTGATGTGGAGATGCTAAAACCTACTTTATAGGGTTGATGACAGAAATAGGTAAGACAATGGGAGAAAGCGCTCAAGGCTTTCCTGGTCCATGGGAGAAACTGATGCTTACTAAAAGGTAGGTATTGCCATAATTTTAATAATCATCAGGCTACGTTTCACCAAAGTACCAGGTATTTTCCATGTGCTCTGTACCCTGCTGATCTTAGAAAACAGAAATATCATTTAAACTTGCTCATGACACTGCAGAAGCCACCGAGCACAGGCACCATGCAATCTTCCAAATTCAGACTTGGATCTGGTGGAGGCAGCCTCATCAAAGGCAAACGTCCCCTCTCCAGCACTCCTTCCCAAGTTTAGTCATGTGGGGGCCAGGGCCACAGAGCCCCCAGAGCAGCTGCTAGGACAGCACCTTGGGAGTGTGACTGGAGCACCGAGTGCTGCCACGTGTGCCACAGGCCTGCAAACACGGTGGGGGGAGCTCGGGTGCCCACATCACACAACCGTCAGGAATAGCCAGGAGTCGGGCACAGAAAAGCACTAGATCCCTCAGTAAGTGGCACCTATGTTATTGCTGTTGTTGGGATGATCCTTAAAGTAGCTCTGAAAACTAAGAAATACTGGCCAAGCAGTGAGGCCCTAAGCCTCTGAAATTCCTGTTTCCATTAACTGGCTTGGAGGGGCTCCAGCAAGGAGGTGAGGGAGGTTGGCAGGGAGGGCAGAAGAGCAGGGGCAGGGAGGACAGTGTGGTGCCGGCACAGAGGTCTTTCTCCTGGGCAGGATGGAAGAATGCTCAGAGATGCGTGAGGCCACTTCTTATAGCATGATTCTTCACCTCTGGAAAAGAGGCTACCATGGGCCTCAGAGGCCATGACCTGCTGACCCTAGCCTCCTTGAATCACTTCAATCCCCATGCCAGCGAGCATCATAGGAACATGCTCTATAGGTTTTGACATCTGTGGGTCCTCTTGGTCATGAACAACATAACTCCCAACTCGAAGTGGCTGCAGCACTAAGAGGACAGATGGGCTGGTCTTCCTGAGATCCAACAGGAGGGCTCACTTCCTCTGTCCTTGCTGGCTCTATTCCCTACAGGACGCCACTTTGGTCTCCACCAGCAAGACAGGCAGCTTGCCAAGCCTCAGTGTAGCACAAAATGGTGTCAACCATGCTGTCCTTGTGTCCAAATTCAGGAGACTTTTGATCCAGAGTCTCCCCTGCCCACCTTCCTTGTCACTGCTTTACCTGCAGGAATTTTCCTTGTATTCCAAGACAAGGCTGCCACTGGGGATGGAGCATGGCCAGCCTCCCCAGAGGCACACAGACCTCAGGGCTAAGAGGCAGTCACGGAGTGCAAAGGCATCTGCTTGGCACACAACAGCCAATACGTTGAAGGATGAAAAGTTGGAGCAAAGAAGAGGCTTTATCTCTGAGATTCAGCAAACCAAAATGATGGTGGACTGATGTCCTGAAAAACCATCACAGAATGATGCAGGCTTTGCTTTGTCTTCTTATGTTTCAGTGACAGGGAAAGACGGGGGTGGCCATTGCAGATGTCTAGGTGCCAGTGAGGGTCCGGGTTTGCCTTGTCTTCTTATGTTTCAGTAACAGGGAAAGATGGGGGCGCCCACCGCAGACGTTTGGGTGCCAGTGAGGGTCCGGGAAAGTTTGTGGGACTTTTTTGTCTTTGGACAATGGTCTGTCATGGGACAATGACCAAACCCCCTTGTACCTCTAAGTATTTCACAAGAAAGTCATTTACACACATACCCTTGAATCCCAGAGTTAGTTTCTAATGTGACTGCTGTTTTTGCATTTTACTTCAGTGCTCTGAAATTACCATAACCTACGTGCAGAAATAGGTGAAGCCCCTCACATAAAAATGGAGATAGTTCTGCTAGTTTTTTTTTACTGTTTCACTAATACGGGGTGAATATAAAATGGAGGTCAGCTCGGATGGAGATAAGAGGGCATGGACTCAGGTGGGAAGGGGATGTGAACTCAGGCGGGAAGGAGGGAGGGGGACGTGGACTCAGGTAGAAAGAAACAAAGGAGATGTAGACTTGGGTGGAGAGGAGGGAAGGGAATGTGGACTTGACTAGGAAGAAGAGAAGGGGATGTGGACTCGGTTAGACAGGAGAGAAAGGGACATGGACTCAGGCAGGCAGGATAGAAGGAAACATGAACTCAGGTAGGCAGCCAACAGTAATCCAGCGGCTCTTTTCTCTCTCCAGTGTCCAATCCTGTGTGTAGATTGCAGACATTTTCAAAGCAAGCATCTGCTTTCTTCGATGAAGTCATTTAAAATTAAGTTCACAAAGTGAATATCAATGTTTTATTTCATAGTGACAGGCTGTCATACACTTAAGGAGTAAATTTGATGGTGGACTTTGTTGTTGTTTTTGTTGTTTTTATATATTTTTTGGCATCCCCTCACAGAGGCATAAAAAATTCTCTTTGTACTGGCCCCGTAAGAGCCTTTTTCCAAGAGAAACCCAACGTCTAGAGACACAGGATTCTCAGCCCCAGCAAAAAACAGCTCCAGTATCCTCAGGAACATCAAAAGGAGACAGCCCGGGCCTCGTGGCCTGATCGTTAGTCACAATATCACAAATGGTAACAATGAAGTGCTACACAGTGCTGCAGAGACAATGGAAATTTGTCACCCAACAAACAAAACACATCCCACTTTTAATTACAAGACCCTCCTCCCTACTTCCTAAACTCAAGTCAGTCCAGAGTCATGATTTGGGGACAGGAGCCCACAGAGTGGTGTTGGGCTCCCAAAAGTGTGTTTTTGTAGACCTCCTCTTAAAGAGGTACCCACTTAATCCTGGAGAAATACTGCCATTTCAGGAAAAGTTTGGAGAACCATTTCAGAGAGGAGACAGGAAATACTGAGGTGGACTGTGGCAGGGAGGCTTCCTCCATGACACTTAAGTGGCGTTCAGTGCCCAGGCTTTGTGGCCCGATGCTGTGTCCAGAAAAGCCGAGTGCTGACTCATCTTTACCATGGCACTTACCTTGAAGAAATGCCATCAGGAATCTGGCCATGTTTTTACAGAAAAGAGACACCACTTAATACTGAATATAATCCACGGAACAGGCTCCAGACATGCTTCCCTGAGAGCCCATCTCCAGAAGAGCCCCATGGTGGCCCCTCACTCCCAAGCCCCTTCCCACCTGCATTCCTCTAAGTGCATCAGTGGTACTGTCCACTGCCCACACCTACTTGAGATGCTCTAACTCCTTCGACTCTATGTCCTGGTGCCTTCTCTTGGTGCCTCTCTGTCCACAAGACAACCGAGTGCCATCTTGCTCATGTCCCCAGGCTCTGCTCAATGCCAGTGTCCTGGATGATTCTGCCCCAACTTCTCTGGTCAGAGATGCTGTCTCCTGCCTCTGTGCCCAACCTCCAGAAACATGAACTCACAGCCTCATCCTCTTCCTTGTGCAATACCAACCCCCCATCTTCCATTGGCTACACATCTGTTCCCCCCTCAAGCATATGTGTCTGGAAGGTACAAGCCGAGCTTGTTTCCTCACAGGCCCAACACTGGCCATGGTGTCAGAGCGGTGCCCACCCACACGAGTTTGTGGATTCCCACTTGCTTTGTCGCCATATCTGTCAATTTATCACCTCACTTTGAAAATATATTTCCAGGGCAACCCCCTCAAGCCCCCTCTCACTGTTGGAGCTTTTCTGTCCTCTCAATAAATCCTCTTTCTCAAAAAAATTCTCTCTCTTTCTCTCTCTCTCTCTCTCTCTCTCTAGCCAAAGTCTTTTTTTTCTGTTAGTAACTCCCTGCCTTCTCTTCCCTCCCCATGGGATCTTGGATTTGCTTTTCTGTTTTAACAAGGTGCAAATAAATTCTTTTCCTATATTAAATTCCAGCAAGCTTGAATCCTGGGTCAGTTTCAACCATTCTGGGGCTGACATGTCCTCCTAAAAAAACATGTAAGTTTGAGAAAATTGCAAAACAGATTTTCATTGGGAAGGATTTGGAGTAAAAAGAGAGGCATGCCAAGCCTCTATAAACCACACAGGCTCTGGTGTGGTCTCCCACCACCGACAGCTGGGAGTCTACTGGAAGGGGTGAGGCATCAATATATGCATTTTTGCTACTTTCCTGGAAAAGCATCTTTGGTGGTGCATTGCGGACCGCACTGCAGGTCTAACACAGGGGTCCACATTTCAGTTTGTGGGTAGATGTTTTTTAATGCATCATATTGTTTACAGGTATTTTCTCCCTAAAAATTTTAAGATCAGTTGGCCCCCACAATTCTACAGGAGGTCAAAGAATACCTGCCTCAGTATTCACAGACAAGCACAGTATTCTCACATTCTCAGACGATTTGGTGTGGACACAACCCAAAGTTGGCAATCTGATTCTATGCTATCCTATCTATCAATGGAAGCACCAACATCTATCTGGAATAACAAGGTTCAACATTTTGCATCTTTGTTCTTATTTTTTTGAACTCATAGTATTTTCAGTTTGGGAAGCATCCCAAGTGACCACAGATTCATGTTTGTTCAATCACCCACTCTCATGTTCTGTGTCCCATGTTCACTCCTCTCTGATTACTTTTGGAAAAAACCCAGGTGAGACTGAGGTCTCTGAGGCAACCCAGTCACCAGCCCCTGTTGTCTAGCCTCTATGAGGGTCAACACCACCAACACATCAACAAAAGAAACTCCTTTCTTCTTCTCAGATGGACACACATTACCTCCAAGGCAAGGAACTGTCATATATATGCATCTGCACCAGAGCTTGCCACCAGGGTTCTGGGGAAATGTTGAAATGGGCCTTCCTGGTTTGGGAGCTGCAATCTGAGATCTTGTTTTTACACCTACAGTCACTGTCATTTTTGGAGAAACAGATAGGATTATCCAGGGCTGGCAAAGGTTCACAGTCACAGTTGGATGTAAATTTCCCCCAAACGTCCATATCCTTTGAATGATGGCCTCACTAATGTTGACTTTAAAAAAAAAGGTTCCGAATGGAATGTTCCCAGATTAAAATACAGTATCTATCTTTATTCACATGATAGTTTATCTCAAATAAAATCTCTAAGCTACATTTTAGGAAGCAGATTCAGTGGCAGACCACGAAATTTATCTCTCGAGAGAAAGACATGAAAATACATATAAAAGTCGTTGCCATCAGCACAAAAGAGGGTGGGAATTTATAGAACTGCAACCTTCATGAGATGTGAAAGCTGGGCTCCTCCAGGCATCCTGAATGGCTCTTTTTTTTTTTTTGAGTTGGAGTCTCACTCTGTAGCCCAGACCAGAGTGCAGTGGCCACTCCCAGCCACCGCAGCCTCACCTGCTGGGCTCCGGCGATCCTTCCACCTCAGCCTTCCAAGTAGCTGGAACTACAGGCACGTGCTACCACACCCGGCTAATTTTTTATTTATTGTAGAGATGAGGTCTTGCCAAGTTGCCCATGTGAGTCTCAAACCCACGGGCTTAGGCAATCCACTCACCTCAGCCTCCCAAGGTGCGGGATTTTACCAGGAGGCTGTGTCTGATGGAAAGAAAAATGGACTTGAGTCACCTAACACTCCCTGACTGCCTTCTGTGCTCACACATGCAGAAAACACTGCCACACGTGCCATCACCCGTTAAGTAATGAAGCAACAATTAAGAAGGTAAAGCATACAAAACCTAGGATGAAAACAACGCCCTTACCCGTGGCAGAAAGCAGCCATGGCCTCTGCCTGAGTCTTTGCTGTGTGCCGGGCTCTGAGCACAACACTCTCCCCATTTTGCAGAGAAGGAAGCAGAGGCATAGAGGGCTTGAAAAACTTGCCTAAGATCACACAGCTCTTGACAAACTCAGGGTTCAGGTGCAAGTTGTGACTCCAGGGCCAATGTTCTTCTTCCTCTGCCAAGTTGATCTGACACATCTGGAAGCTTCCTCCAAATGTCACACACATGACAGCAGTTGGCATCTCCAAGACCGGGTCTGGCGGTATCTCTTTTTCTGTAGTCTTTAATCTGTCCCCAAGTTATCTTTTAATTTTTTGTATGCCCTAAGACAGTGGGGATCACTAGATCCTTCTGTAAAGTACACAATTTAAAAAATAATAAGAATCCTCCCACCCCAAAAAGAAGGTACACACAAACTGACCTGGAAATTCCATTTCAGACTTCACAGACCCCCTAAAGCTAGTTTGTGAACTCCCAGCTATAAGCTACCCTAAAGGGTTCCTGTAAGACTCACCTATAAAGACAGTAAGCGCTGGGTGGTTTGACTTAGCTTGCTTTGTACAAATTAATCTGAAATTACCTTGAGATCCACCACGGAGAAATTCTATTGACTGTCATTAGATTTGTTTTGTTTTCATCATGATTCATATTCAAAACTGAATTAAGTTCTGCAGAAAAACACCCATCAAATGCTTCTCCCCAAAGAGTAGAATACCATTATTACAGCTTAAGATCCCACCTACTATCCCCCCTCCAGGAGCTTACTCAACTCAAGAAGGGAGCATTAAATAATTGAATAATTACCATGCAAATTATGGAGGCCGTAATTGTGCAGCCAATGAGAGGCTTTGTCTTGGCTGAATGTCCCCTGACCCTAAGCTGGAGGCCAGATCCCTGCTACCCACATATCTCCTAAAATCTAAAGAAACTGGTGCTTAATTCATCTCTTGATCTGTTGCTTAAATTGCCATCTGGAGAAATTGCTCTCCTGGCTGCATTACATCCAAATTAAATATATTTTCTCATAAGCTCAGAAGATGAGAGTAGTAGACCTAGTGCTGCCCGCATTATAAAGGAAATAAATGGTGTGGGGGTCTCTGCTGTTGTAGGAACACGTATGCCAGCACTACATCACCTCTAATGTACTACTAATCATTTGAGGAACACATATCTGTTTGGCTTTTGTTCTAGCAGCTGATTTCCCTCCTTCTCTTTTTAATCTATTTTTCCATCCCTGTGTGATCGCTGTCTCCGTGCTAAATTTGTAGTGAGATGCTGCAGACTTGCGGCCTGTACCTGAATGAATAGTGAGGAAAGACTACTGGCTCTCACTCTGCCCTAGAAAGAAGAGGCTGGCTGTGCCTCTCCAGAGCAGGCCTCTAAGCTGGGGAGAGGGTTACACATATTCTTGTTCATTTCCTATTCTACTTCTCCCAATCTCAAAGAAGGAATGAACAGCAGCTGGAATTCAGCTTTTAATCTCTGCACTTCGAGTCAGCAGAGCCACTTCAAAAGGCTGTGAGTGGAAGGGAGGCCTGAAATTCAAGGAAGCTTTATATTTGAGGCTTTGAGTTGAGTATTTTCACTTCTGCAGTGCGACTCCTTAGCCCCCCTTTTCACAAATGCCACAATCAAGGCATTTTTATTCAAGGGGAACAGTATGATTTGAAGGATTGGGGGAAGGCCCCCTGTCCCTAAAGCCTCAGCCCACTCTGGTTAGATTCATAATGAGCACACTCTTGGGGCTGAGCCTAGTGAGAGACTTAAGGAGGAAATCAGCGTCTTGAAGAGGAAGCAGGGAGTACCACAGGCAGCTGAGGGTGATGGAAATATCTTGAGATAGAGATCTCCCCAGGAAGGCCAGCCAGGGCAGAGAGAGGCAGAAGACACAATGAGTATTCTTGACAATAGGCGGTATGGGGTCTGTGGTACCAGTAGCCAGGGGCACTGAGCTCAGGGAAGAGACAGGAGGGGGCACCAGACATTATTGATGATGTTGCTTTGAAATTTACTTTAAAAATTATCATTGTGATTATTAACGATACTGGGGGAAGGGGGATAAGGACAAAATTTATTCAGCAACTTTTTTTTTAATGAATATGTCAGAGTTAGAAGATAGGAAGGCTCTCAGCAGGAAGAGGGGACCCAAAAGTGAGTTACCTATTCAGCAACCTTTAGCAAGTATTTATTGTATGCCATAGTATGCAGAGCAGTGAACAAGAATCCCTGCAATCTGATGGATACAACAACAGCCACCACATGGCACCAAAACACATGCCAGCTACCATGCTAAGCTACCATGCTAAGCTTTATGTATTAGCTCATGAAGTCACCAAACAACACCATGATCTAAACTTTATGATTATTTTTGTTTTTCAAATAAAGAGCAGAAGGGAGTGAAGTTAACTAACTTGCCCACAATCAGCCAAGTGGTAAACCTGGGAGGTGACTAAGCCCCATAACCCCAGAGACTGTGCAACACCATAACTTTTCCTGATGTCACAATTCACCAGACTTGTAAATTTGGTCCCATGTGCATTACCTTCAAACCTACTTGGATCTGGAATAAATATAAATGGACCCTTTCTTCACAGTGGGAAATCATAGTATGGAAGTAGAGGGTGAGGAGATTCCATAGGGGAGATGAAGGCCTCCAAGTGACAGTCACTATCTGGGTCTTTCTGTAAAACATGACCAGAGCAAGAAGTTATAACTCTGAGTTCCAGTTTCCATATATTTTTCCAAAACAAAATAAGTCTCATCCCAGCCATAGACAGCACCATTATGATATTCTATAGACAATAAACATGAAAATGCTTTGCAAACTGAAAAAATAGAAAGAGTTGGTATAATCTGAAACAGACTTTTTCTTGTTTTCTTTAGCTTGAGCACATTAGTACTGGATACATTGCACAATCCTTGCATTCACCCTGTGTAGGCTTTTTATACCCATTTCTACAGCTGGAGAAACTAAGGGTCAGGAAGGTAAAGTAGCTTGCCTAATGTCTGGCACCAGGAACTGTCCTACTGTCTCATTTTTAGACTTTTACATTTTCCAATCATTGGTCAATACATCAGTTTAATAGAGACTTTCTTAAAGTAGAGAAACTAGCTAATCTTGTTTGAACACTTAGTAGATACAAAGCCCAGTGAAATATCTTAGTGTATCTTATTTAATCCTTGCAACAACTTTCTGAAGTAATCGTATTATTTTACCACTTAAATGGTAAAGAAAATGTGATTTACAGAGGATAAATGATCAATCAGTATGTTCTTAAACTAGTAAGTAAGAGGGAAACACACACACACACACACACACACACACACACACACACACACACACACACACGGAGTGGGGGTGTGGGGGAGAAAGAAAGAGGATATCTAGTGCTTATGCACCTGACTCTAGAGCTGTTAGTCTTCACCACTGTATACACTGACTCCATTAAAGCTTATATCAAACGAATGCCACATCTTAACACTGGAACTAGAGCAACGAAGCTAATATACTCATTGGATCTTTCTCCAAAGACAGAGTTTTTAACAATCCAATTGATATAGAATTCTGAGTTGGAAATGTTCTTGTTTTGCTTTTCAACAGATTAAGGACATTTTTCCACTAGCTTTTGGCCTCCATTTTTTTTTCTGAGATAAAATAATCAGTTATTTGAACTGTTGTTCTCTTTAAGTAGTATGTTAATTTCTCTGACTGCTTTCATAATTTTCTTGTTGACTTCAGTCTTCAGCAGTTTAATAATAATGTATGTGTTGTTTTCTTTGTATTTATCATAATTTGGGTGAGCAGATGTTCCAGTTACTACTGCCACATAGTAAACCATCTCCAAATTTAGTGGTTTAAACAATAGCAACATTTTCATTGTCTCTCACTATTTCTTTGAATCAGGACTTAGGACAGACAGAGGAGAAACAGATTGTTTCTGCTTGGCAACATCTACAGCCTCAAATGAGAAGTCTTTAAAGGGTTGAGAAGGTCACTAGAGAGTAGAGGCTGGAAACATCTGAAGGCATCTCCCCTCACATGTCTGGCAGTTGGTGCTTCCTGTCAGATGACACAGCAACTGAACTGTCCTTAAGAACACCTGCAGGGGCTTTCCATGTGGTCCCTCTAGCTTCATCAGCTGATGGAGGCTGGGTTCTAAGAAGAAGTTCAAACTTTATCACTTTTACCTTTTATGTCTTTTATGACTAGTCACAGGAGTCACAGGTTTCACTTTCCCACATTCATAAATCCTGCAAAACTCAACAGGAATAAACACAGATCCTCAGGTGTCTGTGATGGTTTTTAAAGGCAAAAATGGAAGCGGTATCTACATGGACATAGAGCAGACCTTCTGTGTTAGGAGTGAACTGTTGCAAGGAGCAAGATGACCCAACATTCCAAGCTAATGGTTAGATGGAGAATGGCATGATTAATCAAAGAGGGCTTTAACACAAAAAAGGTCTAAAACAAGACCTGGTCAATTGTGGTAGATGTATTTTCCAGATGTGACTACACAATGATATCTGCCACACCATGTGCTCTTCAAGAACCTTGTGACTTTCTCACCTTGAATGTGAGCAGATTTGAGATCATTTGTCACCATAGGGTATGATGGAGCAATGCTGCATTACCATGCAGCCAGGTCCTAAAAAATATAAGGCACTGCCTTGTTAGCTGAGATGCTTGTATTCAACCCTCTTAGTTCATCCATACACAAAGCTAGACTAGCCTGAACCACCTAATGTTATGGCTCCATGTAAGTACTTTGGCTTTCAGTCTTGTCAACTCCAAGCTGACTACTGGTGTCAACTGCCAGCCATGTGAATGGGTCATTCTGGACATAGGGCCAACTGAACTTTCAAAGAATGGCAGTCCCAGCTGACATCTTATAAGAACAGCATAAAAGGCTCTAAGTAGGAACTGTCTAGTTGACCCCTTCCCAAATTTCTAGCCCTCAAAAATGTGAGGAGAATAACTTTAGCCCTCTTTGTTTAGAGGCAATTTGGTACTTGACGACAGAGATGAACACATGATTTCAGCAGCACTGTCTGACATACAGCAACCAAAGTAACAATGGGCACCACTACACATCCCAAGGAGGGGCTGCCCAAAATTACCTTGTAACTTACATCTTCCTTCTTTTCAAACTGTGCCTCCACATCCAGTCTTTTAACTAGGAGAGGAGCAGAGCAAGACCATACAAAACTGAAAATCTGAATCATAAAGAGACTGAACTTTACCATCCTAAATACTTAAAATTGTATCATGAGACTAACTCCAAGCTTACTGGATTATATATTATGTTACAAGTTATCTTCCATTTCTTCTACAGCAAATGGAGGATCCCGAGGAAGCTGGAGCAGTTTTATTCAAAAATTCATAAAAAAAAAAAAAAAATGATGCAACCACAAAGCTTCTGTGCATATGGGGAAAGTGTGATCAAATCAGTGGCCCTGATACAGAAACACCAACCAGGAGGAAGAAGGAGGCAGACCTCCCAAGACAATGGCGCAGGACAGTAGTGATTATGTTCAAAGATAAATATCTATCCATATCCTTCAGAATGATAGAAAGGAAATAGGAGATCTTAAGAGGGGATTTTAGGGCAGGTTCCACCTTTAACCTCTTTTGACTTAAGCTTGGTCAATATTCAATTCATTCTTCCCACCAGAGTAAGAAAAAGGGAAAATCATTGAAGTCTACATGTTTGATAATATAATCTTGACTCTAAGATTATAGAAAAATTATAGCAACATGGGGTTTCCTGGAACGTAATGACTATGTCTTCTAAAACAAGATAAACGGTTCCTTCTATTCCTGGGGCTCTCCATCACTCTGAAGGAGCTTTCTACCTCGAGAAGGGGCTTCTCAAATAGACACGTTGGTTTTGCAATGTTAAAAATCCACCTGCTGTCAATAAACTGAGATGGGTGACAGAGGGGAGGGGCATTCCTGGAGGCTGGGTATTCAGTGTTTGGATTGGAAATAAGCAATCAATATGCTAAGTACATGCAAGTAACATGCAAATCAGCACCTAACCTTTTTGGAGGAAATGTCTGCACCCTTCCCACAAAGAACTGAGTAGGGACCACAGTTGGGGTTTTCCTGCACCTGTAGGCTGGAAGCTGGGGAATAAGAGAAAGTAAGCAAGATCATTTTTATAAATAGATTTTAAAACAACAAACAGAGCATTTTCGTCTTTTGTATCTGAGCAACCAGAAAACTGCACACACAACCACACACACAGGCACACACACACACACACACACACACACACACACACACACACACACCTGCTTTCTATCTAACTAGTTATTGTAAAGCAAGCCACCCTGGTGAGATTTGAAGGGTGGCGGGGAAGGAATATTTCAGTCCCATTTGTAAGGAAGCGGCTGTCATTTTCGCTTGCCCATCGTTTTTCAATGCACACACAGGACCTATTCAGCTATCCCGTTCACCATTGGACATTGTCAGGGAAATTACAGGACTCGTTTAGATTCCTATCTATGACAGCCAACACTGTGCAAGAATAAGAGGAGAAGGTGTGGGTCAGACCCCAGGAAAGAGGGAAACCAGATATTTGGAGAATAAATAAATGAAGATAAGCTTCATCTTCTAAGGCTTTATACCAAAAACAGTTATAGGAATAAAATAAAATAGCTCCCAGGTCTTTGCACCTGGTCAGGAGGCAGAGCCTGCTAAAGAAACTGGGTTATGCTGTCTCTTGGCCAAGGATGCTAGAGAGGAGAAGAGGCTGGACGGAGAGTTCACACTGGAAGAGTCATGAGTGGGGAGTCTTTCTGTTTGCTCACTATCTTTAGATAATTTTTCAAAGAATGTGTTAAATAGCCTCTTTATTCGCAGCATAGGTCTGAGAGATTCAAGCGTTATGGTCAAGTCAGACAGCCTTGGTCGGGGTCTTGTCTCCTTCACTGTGCTGTGTGACTTGGGACCCCCAGTACCAACTATCAAAAGAGTCAGACCTCTAGTATCATTTATCAAAAGAGTTCCATAAGGATATAGCATCAACCCATTGTAACCACTCTAGCACATGACCTAAAAGATGGAAAATGCTAAATGGATGTTGCTATTGTTGCTCATGACCTTTGCATGATTCTTCTTTCCCTTGATGTTAGTTTTCGCTTCCAGTCTGCTAAACAGCAGAGTTTGCCACTGGGGATGCATTTTGTTTGAAACCTGGGCAACAAGAAACCCTCTGTCACTTAGACCTGTTTGGGGAAATGTGACTGTTTCCCAGAACCACTTCCTACCACTTCAGCCAAGGGGACTCCTCTGGAGTCCCCTTCCACATAGCCAGGTGTCCACACACCTTGTAGAACATTCACTCAGCTCCCAGAAAGGGTCTCCCAGGTGAGAGCTCTTAACCAGAAGCTCCACTTGTTCTCAGACACATCCAGCCCAGAGCCTCTCTGCTCCATAAGGGGGCTGAGCTGCGAAAGACAAACTCATTTCACACTGTGAGTTAGAACTCACTCGTCCGCATACGTGCTGGATGCAGAGGCAAAATCTCCTGGCTGCTTCAGCCCTGGGCCATCTGCTGCTCTGTGGCCAGGTTCCCAATGACCCAGTGAGATGCCAACATCCCAAGGGCAGAGGTGCCAACCCAAAGCCAGTTCGTGTCTTCAGCCAGCCCGAGGTGCTCTTTCCTCTGACTTTCTTTGTGATACCACAAAGCTGCATGCAGGTGTGGTATTCCTTTGTATCTGTTTATACATTTTGACTCCTGGGAGATTGTAAACCTAGAAAAGAGAAAGATCTGCAGTTGGGTTTAATGGAAATTGAGTGGGCATTCAGGCACCAATAGGTGGAAGTTACTGAGTCCAGTTCTGAGAAGTCATCAGCACTTTTACCAGAACACACAAAGATGAGAATGGACAGGTGCCTGAAGTACCTTTTCTTTTTGGAAAACAGGAAGAGTCCTCTGGAATCCTGAAATCCCAGCCTTATGAGGAGCCTCCAGATCTGAGCACAGGCCAGTTTCTAGTTTGGCAAGAACCATAATTCAGGACCCTGGATAGTCTCAGAGCTTTCTGGTGCAACAGAATTTGACATTTTTCATCTGGCTGGACACGGACAAATAAAAGAATAAGACAGAAACTGACTGACTGAAACAGAGTCTCTCTCTCTCTCTCTCTCTCTCTCTCTCTCTCTCTCTCTCTCTCGCTTTCTCTCACTCTTTCTCTCCTTCTCTTCCTCTCCCTTCCCCCCTTCCTCTCCCCTCCCTTCCACCTCCTTCTTTCTCTCTTTCATACTCTCATTCCTTTTCTCTCCCCCTCTCCCCTCTTCTCTCTCTCTCTTTCCTCTCTCTTGTCCCCCATCACATACAAGTGTGGAAGACCTATTCCTCATGTTCATGTCATGTTTTAAGAGGCTAAAAAGAGCCCAGGTTGAGCTCTGAACTCCAGGAGGAATTGGGGTTCTGTAAACATTTAGTTATTGTATATTACCCAGTTCCTAGAAAACTCAAACATGACTACAAAAATTCCCAGGAAGGTTTGTGGTGCTTTCAAAACACAGCCCAACATGGAGTGTGATCTTGATGAATGTGTTAATTGCATAAGAGATAAATGCAAACTCAGCATCCCAGCCTATGCCACAACATCCTCTGTGTTTTGCTGTCTTTTCAACTCAGCACCTGGTGTTGCTGGATGGTCTAGTCTCTGAGTCACCTCTGATCTTTTGCTAACACTGCCAGCACCACTGAGTGGAGAAGAACAGCTCTGGGAACAAGGCCAGGAAGTTTCTGTGGGTGGCAATGCCTCTAGTGGAAGGTCAACAAGTGCTGGTGTGAGAAATTCGCGGGCAAGGAAAAGACCAAGTGACTCAAGCTATGAGGCAGTTTTGTTCTTTTGGAATAACTCGGTTGTCACTGAGCTCCAGGTCACTCAGTGCCTTTTCCCTGCCTCCTGGTTAACTTAACCTGGCACCGGGGCGTGTATAAGATGTCCTTTGCTGTTGTCTATTGTCTGGTAAAGAAAAAGGGAACATGATGTCCCAGCTGACAGATGTAAGTTTGAACTGTGACCCTTCTGCTGGTCAAAGAAAACCCTTTCTCATCGAGGAAGTTATCACAAGAATGTAAGGCTGATGTCAGAATTGCTGAGATTACAGATCACAGAACTCACTGCAAAGCCTGAGCACCTGACCTATTTCTAACTCCGCCTCTTTGGTGATACCCTTAATTTTCATCCCACCAGTGGTTCTCTTATTTTTCTCTGTTGCCAACTTTATAAAAAGCAAATTCCCTGGGCCAGGCACACAGACGAAATCTTTCTTAAGAGAACTATCTGGACTTGGGGGTTTGGGCCTTATGCCATGCGCATCTTTATTTATTCTGTATAGCTCACCAAGTTCGTCGAGGCATACTGGACCATATAGGCATTCTTTTGTAACCAGTATAAGAAAGCATTTTATATACTTGTGAATGACCTCACAATGTCTTTCCTTAGAAAGAAGCCCAAGGGGCTGTTGAAACACGTGTCCAAGCTTTTTGTTAGCTTTGCTTAGAAGTAAGAAGACTATTAGGAGTTCAATGAATAAAAGTTCGTGCAGAATCAAGCTTCTTCTGTTGTCAACAAGCAGGGCTATTTCCAAGGAAAGAAAATGCATTCTGAGGACTCATTTGTGACAGGAGAAAATAAAGTTTTATAGCTGATGATGCTCATTCCCCTGCCTCACAAACCATACAAAAAAACTCTGCATGGTGGTTACGAGAAGAAGGCACTGTCTATATATGTTTAGGAATAAAATATAAGAAAATATTAAAAACTAATAAGAATCTTAAAGAAGAAAGCCCTTGTTAATTAAAACATAAAGTTCAGAAACCATAAAGGAAAGAAAGACATATTCAATCTTTTTTTCACTTACACAAAATTTCAAAATTTTCATGTACCATGAATATAGTCTAATGGCAAGCAAAAGGCAGAAAAGTAACTTACAACATATGTAACAGAAAAATAATTGGTCCCTGAGATATACATAATGCTTTTACAACTCAATAAGAAAAATCTACTTAATGTAATAGACAAAAATGGTCAAGGAACAGTCCTTCCTAAAACCAATCTAACTTGGACTTAGCACCTAAGCTCAAAGCTAGTTACGTGTGAAGTAAATGTAAGCTTAAAGCCAGTCTAACATGGCCCCATCTGCACTCTACCACACCCAACTAAACCAACAAAGAGAGTCAATAAGAAGTCACTACCCCAGAGAAATGACCTGGTGGCAAATAAGAGTTAGTGACTCTAGCTAGAAAGACCTACCTATCATGAGGAATGTCTTAGAATGCATACATCTGCTCCACTAATTTTCAAATATCCAAAATATGTGTTATGTTTTTTGTAGGCCTCAAGGAATGTGCATATTTAGTTTTACACTGCTACAAGTCATCAGGATCCAAAGACATCATTTGACAATATACTGATCACTTGGATTCTGATCAGCAATTGAAATGAAAAAGCAAAGAACTGATTCTCATGCCTGGCTCACACGCCTCGGGAAACACAAAGGAAAGCTCAGCACAGCATGGCTGGATGGCTGGATGTTCTCATTCCATGAACTGTGGGTAAGGCAAAGTGCTGCTTGAATGTGGGGGACATTCATTGCCATTGCCCCCGCTACATCATCGCTGCTCCCTCAAGGCTTTATTCATTTTGCATGACAGAACTGTCACCAACAGATTCAATGCAGCCTATTTTGTGGCCTGCCATATCTATTTTTTCTGGAACACAAAACCATTCAGGATAGAATTTTGAAATCTGGGCACTATTTTACACCTGGCTTATCTCCTCCCCTCCTTTTTTCCCCCACCACCACTACTGCCATCTTTTACGTTCCTGAATGGTGAATCCAAAGCCCACACAACACCCAAATCCAGCTGGAAAGTGGAAAATTAACTCTGTTTTCAGAATGTTGAATGGTTTTTGTGTACCATGTGTTTAAGGCTTGCAGCTATAAAACTCAGGAAAGAAATAAGTTGGACGTGATAATGTCTGTAGCATATTCCAACTCTAAAATGTTAGGATCCATCCAACAATAGAAATTGGCTACATAAATTATGTTACACTCATAAGATGGAATACTATGTAGGCATTTAATGTGATGTGAGAGAATATGAAGTGACAATGGGAAAATACTTTTGATATAGTAAGGAGAAAAACAGATTATAAAACATTATGTACTGTATGATAACAGTTTTGTTAAAAATGAAAATAGCAGCTATGTTTGTGTACGCACATCCGTATGAGCATGGTAAAACAGCCCGGAAGGATCAACATTTAAAAATTCACTGTAGTTACTTTTTAGTAGCAGAAGTATAGGTAAATTTAATTTTTCACTTAATGTCTGTATGTGACTAAAACTTTAAATAGCAAACAAATTGTGCATTTGTAAATAGAAACAAATATTACTCAGTGATATTAAGTATACTCACATGTGCAACCATCACCCCTCTAGTTCTGAAACTCTTTTATTCCCTTAGAAGGGAGCCCCATACCTACAAAGTAGTCACTTGCCATCACCCTCTACCCCAAGTCCCTGGTTACTGCTAAGCTACTTTCCGTCTCTATTGACTTTCCTATTCTGAAATATTATATATAAATGGAATTATGTAATATACGGTCACTGTGCCTAGTATCTTTCACTTACATAAAGGAGTCAAGGTTCATCAATGTTTTAAGTTGTTTATTATTTATTATAGAGTTGTGTGGTACAAGTGAGGATCTACTACATAAGTAGGTTGCACGCAGGTGAAGTCTGGGCTTCTAGGTGGCGCTCACTACCTCGGGTCAGGGACCAGGTACCCTTTGTGTTGTCAAATTCCCCTACCCTCCTCCCTCCCTCTTTCCCCTAGCAGTGCTAAGCAACTGCTAATCCTTCCATTGTGTTAATGTGATTAATGTGATTAGTGTTCAGGGCCCACTTATGAGTGAGAACATGCAGTATTCAGTTCTCTCTTTCATACTATGTGATAGTTCACATAGTATGATGGTCACTAACTCCATCCAAGTTGCTGCGAAGTTCATGATTTTGTTCTTCTTCATGGCTGCATAATACTCCATCATGTATATGTATCACATTTTCTTTATCCAGTCCACTTTCAATATTTCCATGTTTTTGCGGTTGTGAATGATATGGCAATAAACATGTGTGTGCAGATGTCTTTTTGGTTGAGCGATTTATTCCCCTCTGGTTATATTGCTAGGAGAGGGATTACTGGATCATATAGAAGATCAATTTTTAGTTCTTTTAGGAATTGCCACACTGTTTTCCATAGAGGTTGAACTAGCTTGCACTCCCACCAACAGTGTAGAAGCATTCTATTTTCTTTGCAGCCAGGCTAGCACCTGTTTTTTCTTGATTTATTAATGATAGCCATCCTTACTGGAGTTAGGTGGTATCTCATCGTAGTTTTGATTTGCATTTCTCTGATGATGAGTGAACCTGAGCATTTTTTCATGTGTCTGTTGGCTGCTCATATGTCGTCTTTAGAGAATGTCTGTTCCATGTCCTTTGCCTACTTATTAATGGGGCTGTTTGTTTTTTGCCTTTCACTTTGTTTGAGTTTTTTGTAGTTCTAGGGTGTTAGGCTTTTGTCAGATGCACAGTTTGCAAAGATTTTTTTCTCATTCTGTGGGTTGTCTCTTAACTCTCTAAATTGTGTCTTTTGTGTTTGATGAGGCCCCACCTGTTTAGCCTAGCTTTTGTAGCATTCACTTCTGGGTCATGAATTCATTGTCAATTCCAATGTCCAGAAGGGTGTTTTTTAATGTTTTCTTCTATGATTCTTAATTTTTGAAGTTTTACATTTAGGTCCTTGATCCATTTTGAGTTGATTTTGGTACATGGTGATACGTAAGGGTCCAGTTTCTTTCTTCTGCATGAGGTTAGTCAGTTTTCCCAGTTCCATTAAAGCTCAGGTTACAAAATTAACACACAAAAGACAATTGCATTTCTTTACACCAGCAACAAGCAGGCAGCAACCAAATAAAAAACACAATCCCATTCACAATAACCACAAAAAGAAATAAATACCTCGGCATCCACTTAACCAGAGAAGTGAAAGACCTTTACAATGAGAACTCTAAAATGCTACCCAAAGAAATCAAAGATGACACAAACAAATGGAAAAGCATTCCATGGTCATGGATTGGAAGACTCAATATTGTCAAGATGTCCATCCTATCCAAGGCAATCTACAGATTCTGTGCAACAGCAATCAAATTACCAACATCATTTTTCACAGACCTGAAAATTACAATACAGAAATTCATATGGAAACAAAAAAGAGCATACATAAATAACCAAAACAATCCTCAGCAAAAGGAACAAAGCAGGTGGTATCACACTTCCAGACTTTAGACTTTATTACAAGGGTACAGTAACCAAGACAACGTGAAATTGGTACAGGAATTGACCCATAGACCAATGGAACAGAAGAGAGATGCCAGAAGTAAAAACATGGTTTTTCAAACAACTCATCTTTGACAAAGACATAAATAATCATCAATGTTTTAGCATGCACCAGCACTTCCTCCCTTTTTATGACTGAATAACATTCAGCACATTTTCCTTATTTATCCAATCACTGGGCGTTTGAGTTGTTTTTACCTTTGGCTATGATGCATTGCACAGTTGTGAATATTCGTGTATAAGCTCTTGTTTTCAATTATTCTGGGTTTATACTCAAGAGTGGATTTTCTGGGTCATATGGTAATTTTATGTTTAACTTATTGAAGAATGATAGACTGTTTGACACAGTAACTGCATCATGTTACATTTCCACCAGCAATGTAAGAAATTGCAATTCCTTCACGCCCTCATGAGCACTTTAATGTTTTGCTTATCCTTATTATTTTTGCTATATTAGTGAGTGTACAGTGATATTATCTTACTATAGTTTTGATTTGCATTTCCCACATGATCTTCATGGTATTCAATAGCACAATTAATTCATTTGTGATTCAGTGGTACAATTCAGTGGCATTTGTTCATGGACTTGTTGACCATTTGTACATTATCTTTGGAGAAATGTCTATTTCAGCCTTTTGCTCTCTCCCTTTTTTTTTTTTTTGAAAGTAGGATTTATTGAGAAGACAGAATAGCTCCCAGAATGGGAAGGGATCCAAGGGGGTTATCCCTTTTGCTCATTTTTAATTGGGTTACCAGTCTTTTTGTTGTTGAGGTGTAAGAGATCTTTGTCTATTCTGGGTGCTACTTCCTTATCAGATATATTATTTGCAAATGTTTCCCCATTCTGCAGATTATCTTTTTACTCCTGATAGTCCCTTCTGACGCAGAAAAGATTTAAAGTGGATGAAAGCCCGTTTATCTATAGTATGCTTTTGTTGTCTGTAATTTTGACATTACCTCTAAAAAAAAAAAACCATTGCCGAATCCAAGGTCATGAAAATTGACCTCATGTTTTCTTCTAAGAGTTTAGTAATCTACCTTAATATGTCTTCCAGCCCATAAACACAGGATGTCTTTATTTAGGTCTTCTTTACTTTCATTTAGAAGTGTTTTAGCTCGTCTATTACTGTTTCTGATACAATTTGAGTTAGTTTCTGTGTATGATATGAGATAGGG
Source organism: Cephalopachus bancanus (assembly GCA_027257055.1). NCBI lineage: Eukaryota > Metazoa > Chordata > Mammalia > Primates > Tarsiidae > Cephalopachus > Cephalopachus bancanus. The sequence continues at coordinate 6,186,051 of JAPVLO010000007.1, forward strand.
ACCAAACTTCATTCTTTTGCATGTGATACCCACCTGCTTCCACACTATTTATTGAAAAGATCATTCTATTCCATTGAATTATGTTGTAATCTTTGTTGGAAATTAGTTGACCATATTTTATGGTTTTGTTTCTGTACTTTCAATTCTGTTCCCTTGATCTCCATATCTGTACTTATGTCACTACACACTGTCTTGATTACTGTAGAATTGTAATCAGTTTCAATTCAGGAAGTGTGAGGTCTCCATCCAACTTTGTTCTTTCATTTCAAGATAGATTTGTCTATTTTGAATCCCTTGAATTTTCACAGGAATTATAGGCTCTGTTTTTCCATTTTTATGAAAAATCTGGGATTTGATAAAGATTGTAGTTAGTCTATTAAGTTTGGTTTGGAGACTATTACCATCCTAACATTATTTAGTCTTCCCATCCAGAATTATGGAATGTCTATTTATTTAGGTTTTCTTTAATTTATTTTAGCCATATCTTATAATTTTAAGTGTAAAATCTTATACCTCCTTGTTTGAGTCCTAAATATTTTATAATTTCTGATGCTGTTGTGAATGGAATTGTTTTCTTAATTTCCTTTCAGATAATTTATTACTATTATATAAAAAATAATTGATTTTTGTAATTTGATATTAATGAATTAATTAATGCTATTAGGATTTGTTTGTGTGAATTCCTTAGGATCTTTATCTATACAAGTATATCATCTGTGCTTTGAGATAGCTTTACTTTTTGTTTTCTAATTTAGACATCTTTTTGTTTGTTTTTCTTACCTAATTCCTCTGGATAGAACTTCCAGTACAATGCTGAGAGGATGGTTAAAGTGAACATTCTTAACTTGTTCCAAGTATTGGATGAAATCAGTCTTTCATTGTCAAGCAAGATATTAGATGGGGATTTCATAAATGCCCTGCATAAAGTTGAGGAAGTTATTTTCTATTCCTAGATTAAGTCACTTTTTTTCTTTTTACCTTGTCAGGATGTTGGATTTCATCAATTTTCTTCTGCATCTGTTGAGATGAACTTGGTTTATTTTTTCCCTTTATTCATTCTATTGGTGTGGTATATTATATTAATTGATTTTGATATGTTGAACCAACTTTGAATTTCTGAAATGAATCCCACTTGGTTCTGGTGCATAATCCTTTCAATATGGTACTGGTTTTGGTTTGTTGGTATTTTGTGCCTATATTGATAAAGCATATTTCTGCTTTGCTTTGTTTTTTTCTTTTCTTGTAATGTCTTCCTCTGATTTTGGTATCAGGGTGATGCTGGTCTCATAAAATAAGTTAAGGAATGCTCTCTTCTATTTTCTGGAAGAGTTTTAAGAGAATTGTTGCTGATGGATCTTTAAACGTTTGGTTGGATTCACTAGTAGAGCCATCTGGTTCTGGGCTTTTCTTTGTTTAGAGGATTTTGTTTAATAATTCAAGCAGGTAAACTTTTAAAAGAACTATATCAAGGCAGAAATAGAAGATTTTACTTCAAAAGCTCAATTCAGTCAGTTCTAATTTTGGTCATGACTCTAAGCTCAAATCATTTTTTTTCCTTTGGATGGACAACTGCTTCATTCAACTAAGCAAGTTGCTTCATAGATCATGAGTATTACCTTTTCCAACTAGTTCAACAAATTTTGGAAATACAAATTTTCTCTGACTTTTCCATTGTGAGTTTAAGTTCTTTTATTTCTGTGGACCTATCTTAGGGTAGATAACTCACTACATAGAAATAGACAAACAAAATATGAATCAGTTATCATGGCAAAGATCTGAAGATAAATGAATAAAAATGCAATTTCAACTTTGAGAAATTGGAACTTTCTCCCAACTTTAAGACCGTCAACCACAATCTACACATTACTCCATTCTGCATGTCACTATGGGATATAACTGTTTATTTTTACTGAGTACTACAGGCACTATGCTGAAATAAGTGTGCTGTATATAACCCAGTGTGAAGCTGTTATGTCCCTGGCATCTTGATCCAGTCATCACCCATCAGATCCGTTGTTCTCTGGAGAACACTTCACATTCTTTCCCTACTAAAACATCTTTTAGTATTACTGCAGGTGTTTGTTATTATTTTGTCATTGAAGTCATTGTCTGGTTATGGTGATTTTAACCAGTCCTTCTCATACAGTTCCTAATTCTCTCTTAATAGGCAAATGCTGTGTCTCACATTTTTTAGCTCAAAGGTAACTATTTTGAAAATGTATCTTTTGCCTGTGGCTGCAATGGAATTTGTGAGAACTCCAATTTCAATACAGCAGGCTAACTGCCTATAAAAATAACCATTCACCTAACCACATAACCAAATTGAAAAAAAAAAAAGGTTTTTACCAAAGTAAAATGCAACTGAAGATGAGTCTCAAATGAACAAATGAGATAACATTTGGAAGCAGAGAGGTTAAATTGATGGGCTCCCGTGGGCACTTTCTGGTTGTAGAATCATGGCCAAGTCACTTGAATTTTCTCAGACTCCATTTACGTCTCTGTAAGATAGATACGACAGTAAACTCTATCATATTGTATTGTTGAGAGCATTAAATGAGAGGAAAATGTAAATCAGTCAGCACTGCATGTGGCATGCTGTGAATAATCAATACATAACTGGTAATAGCAGTATTAGCAACAGCAGCAGTAAGAACTTCACTGCTTCATAATTTTCTATATATCAAACCTGCAAAGGTAAGCCAATTGTCTCCACTGCCTACGTTCAGTGCCATGTTTCTCTGCCCATGCACATTCAACAAATGCCCAGTGAATAGCTACTGCCTGATGGTGGCAGTGTCAGAATATCTGACGTAACTGCTAGCAGGGGTCAGAAAACATATTCTGTTAGTGGCTAGATAACAACCGTTTTAAGATGTGTGAGTCATATGCCTCTGTCACACGTAGTCTGCCATTATATATAGTGCAAAGGCAGCCATATGTAGTAAGCATGTGAAAGGGCACGGCCAATGAACTTGGTTTACAAAAAAGATAATAGACTAAATTTTGCTCAAAGACCATAATTTATAGACTTCTAGCATGTAATCTAATTTTAAAAAAAGATAGTTTAACGAGTGTTCTAAAGAATGAAACATACTCTGATGATGGTCTCCAAGAGGACCAGGGAAGGCTTCCCAGGGGAAGTGACTTTTAATCTGATACCTAGTGGATGAATAGGAGATAGCCAGGAAGGAGGGAGAGAAGAGGATTCTAGGGAAAAGGTGTAGGGTGCAGAAGGCCAAGAGATAAGAGAGAAAGAAAGAGACAAAGACAGAGAAACAGAGATAGGGAGATAGAGACAGACACAGGGAGAGAGAAACAGAGAAAAGTATGGTGTTCTCAAGGAGCTAAGCAAATAAACCATGGCTTGCAGGCTGAGGAGTTGAGGTAGGGCAGATGAGGTGAAGCTAGTAGCTAGTGGGAGGGGCCAGGTTGGGTTTGGAGGGCCTAAGGCATTAGGCTTCAAAGTTTGACCTCAGTCCTAGAGATAGTGGGAAAGTCATTGAAGGTTGAGATCAGGAAGGACAGGGTGAGTTTTGCATCTCTGATTGCCACTTGGAGAACAAGTTAGAGCAGTGAGTGTGTGGGGAGAGCCTGGAGAGAGAGAGCTGCCTCAACTACCCAGCAAGTAATGATAGTGGCTAGCCGTGACACGGGAAGGGGGCTACTTCTAAATGGATGTGGTCAAGAGGTGCTTGAAAGTAAAGTGTTAACAGCTGAATTGTGATGGGGTAAAAGAGTTTCTGCCTCAAACAACTACTTTTGCTAAGTCTCTCTGAAACTTGTTCGGACTTCAAGGCTTTTCTCAGGTCCTGCTTTAACCTGGGAGAGCCCTCTCTGCCCTGTTCTTCCCAGAGTGATGAACACTTGTCTGGACAACTTGGCCTTCACCCTCACTGCACGGAGCACACCTCTAACATGAGTCACATGTGGCCAGCATCTCCCTGGGTGTGGCTGTCATCAGGATTAGGCAGCTTCTGTGTCAGACTTCAGTAAACATCTGGCTTTTGTGTCTTAACTTTTGAACGTCACAAAGATGGTGAATGAGCTTAAATGAAAACTAAAAGATCAATTAAAATAAGGACTAAATATTCAACACAGTGGACTTCGTTTTCAACCAAAGTGTAATTTTGGACAGTGAGATAATTGCATGCCAGAATCTTGTGGTTCTGTAGGACCAGTGACTAAAAAAAAAAATCCCCTTGTGCTCATTAAGGATAAGAAAATAACTTTGCAAGATTAGCATCTTCTACTTTCAGATGCATCATTTTCATGTTCATTATTGTCCAGCACAACAGTTCATTCCAGAGAAAGATTAAATGGTTTACTTTACTTGCTATTTTGAGCTTAGAAAAGCAACACCTCTGAATATCAAGTACTAGGAGAGACGTTACCCTGCCACTTCGAAACAGAATTGCCCTTTTCCTCCATCTATTGGAAGTCCCTTAAGGCATCTCAGCACTGAGGTGGGTTCATGAAGCAGTGCCATTAATCCTCTCTAGAGATTCTAAGAAAGTGGATGTAGGGACGTGAAGAAGACAAGAGAATTTGAATGTAATAATAATCATAGTTGGTCTGAAAATAGCCTGCTGATGGTGATAAATTCTCACTCATAAATAAATTTCTCAGGAAAACCAATGCAGATCTACAAGGTTTGACAATCAGTTTCTGGAACCATCCTAGAAAAAGTGTGACATGGCTCATTGCTGAATATCACTACAGTCATCTTCGAAGTACTTTCCTTGAGAATCTGTGCACTGATGCCAAGCCTAGTCTACCTGTCAAGGCAATTTCGTAACTCTTTTTCTGGAATGGCTATTAGAGCAGTCATCATTATTTGTTGACGTCTGACAATTAAGTTCCTGAACTTGCCACTGTGCTCTTGCATTAGCATCACTGTACAAATAACTGTATTGGAACACCCTCCCTACTTACTTGATCTGACACCCAATGATTTTTTTCTTTATTCTTAAATGAAGGAAATATTAAAAGGAAGACATTTGATGACATTCAGGACATCAGGGGTAATATGACAATAGCTCTGATGGGCATTCGAAAAAAGAGTTCCAAAATTGCTTTAACAGGTGGACTAGGTGCTGGCACTGGTACATAGCTTCCCAAGGAGAGGGCTTTGAAGGTAACAATAATGATATTCAGTAATGAGGTACGTAGCACTTTTTCTAGAATGAGTTTGTGAACTTAATTGCCAGAACTTGTATGTATACTTCAGGTGAGCAGAAAAAAGCTGTCATAGACAACTAGCTTTTTTCCTAAGGTTCTCCAAACGATTAAAATCTTAGCATTGCCGGGCTTGGTGGCTCAGCCTATAATCCCGCGCCTTTAGGAGGCTGAAGTGAGTGGATTGCCTGAGCCCGCGGGTTTGAGACCCACCTGGGCAGCGAGACCTCATCTCTACAGTAAATCAAAAAAGCAGCCAGGCGTGGTAGCGCATGCCTGTAATTCGGCTACTTGGAAGGCTGAGGCGGAAGGATCGCCGGAGCCCAGCAAGTCGAGGCTGCGGTGGCTGGAAGCGGCCACTGCACTCCAGTCTGGGCAACAGAGTGAGACTCCAACTCAGAAAAAAAAAAAATCTGAGCATTTTCCTAATGTACATGTAAGCCTATTCTCTTCACTCTATTTCATTGAATTTTTAACTTAATTTAATTTCTAGCTCATTATAGCTTATTAACTCATACATACTCATAAACAAGATGATAGAAGGAAAAAGCAAACCTGAAAAGATTTTAGTGACTAAAATTCTACACATAAAGAGCTATTAGTGCATCAAACCCAACCTAACATTTCATTCTTTTAATGGGACTCATGCCGAGTTTGGATAGCAAAAAGTCAAGTAAGAAATTTTATTTTCATGGAAACCCATTTCTGATGCATGACATTAATTCAAGGCTAAATAAACACAGCATCACCAGGAAATAAATCCAAATTTGAAGTCTGAAAGGGCAGTCATATTTCTTGAATATTCTGAATGTCAACTTTCTGATGGAAAAAATAATACAATATCAGTGACTACCCACATAGGTCCTTTCTGGGTGTCTTTGGCATGTGTTCCAAAGTTTAATTTGTTGAATCCTTGCGTTTTCTGTTCCTTGGTATCTAGTGGCATTTATTATGTTATCCTAAAACTGCAGCTCATGAAGGCGTTGGAAAGGTCACTGTTTCCAGTTATGTTTTTAAAAAGAGGATAAGTTAATGTATGTTCTCCAGTAAAAGATGATCTTTCATGTGCGTTTGTTTCTGAAATTGAAATGTATCCTGTTCATTTTCTCTGAAAGCCATTGTTCACCATCTGAGTGTTTCCCAGCATTTCATACAGTAGAATGCTTCCCTGCACATCTGTAACAAGGGCGGCTTTTTTTCCACCTTTGTCTGCGAACACGAAAATAGCACTGAGGTTCAGAGTGGCCCAGGTCCTCATGAGACCCTCTTCTGAACACAACTGCACAAAGGACCCCTGCCATGAAGAAAGACAGAAGGTCATGTAAATTAGTCCCTCGAAACCCTTGGTGAAAAAATAAATCACTGATCTCCTTTTAACTTAAAGTTTTGTGGGTTTGCGATACAATTTAGCTTGCTCTGGAAAAAAAAAGAGATCTCTAACATAGTGTATCACTGCAAAGAGGAACTGTTGCTATTTATTTTACAATTTAGAATTCTGGTGAGATGATATTTTTACATGCTGGTCATTTCAGTTTTAATTGTTAGTGAGATTTTTTTTCCCTTAATGTGAGGACGATGACCATCTGTCCTCTGGTTTCACTGAAAATGAAGCAGAAAAGAAGAGTTTAATTTTTACAAACTGGCTTTCTTCTTAAGAGGGAAAAGTTATCTAAAATAATGTTTCCACCACCAGTCGGTTAGCACAAGGCAGCTCTTGAAAAGGAAGTAGTAATAGATTCAGGACACTGGCCTGGACAGGACAGGCTTAGAATCAGTGAGGTAGACCAGCAGTCCCAGATCAGGAAAAGTAAAGACTGAAACACTGAAGGAGGCTTGGGGTCAGATATGGGTACAGGATGTGGGTAGGACAGGATTAGAACATCAAGACCAGAGGACAAAGGCGTGAACTCAGATAAAGTGCTCAGTCACAAAAAGGACACAAACGGGTTAGAAAGCCCATCCACAAAGGAGTGGAAATAGGTGGGATCCTGAGACGGTCCAGGTGAGACCTGGGAGGGACATGGGCTTCAAAGTTGGATGGCTCAGGCCTAAACACACTGCAGAGAACTTCACAAGAACACCTTGGATACTCCATTTCATGTCAACATGATGTAGACCTTGTGCTTTTCTGACACATCCCCTGGGTATGAGCTCAGACAGGTCTGGCTCACTCTTCCTCACCTGGTTTATTTTTCTTCATCCCAAAGTTCTTGGATGCCAAGTTGCAACATTTTCTTAGGGCCTCATGAACGCAGGGACCTGTGGGGGTGTCTAAACCATCATTCAGTGTAAAAGGTCAGGGATTACGAATCAGTGTAGTTACCCCCAGGTCAGTGCAGAAAGCCATTTTTAAATGCTTATTTATTAAAATAACAGACATATGGTAAATTTTCTCGACCTGAACATACTCATATAACCAGCACCTAGACCAAGAACATTACAATAGAACATTACAAGCACCCCAGAAGTCCACCTCATGCTCTGTTCTGGTTGCAAAGGCAGCCACTCTCCCAGTTCAGTAATGAATTGGAATGGACACTTACAGACATCCCATAGTGCACTGCTCCCAGAACCACAGTGGTCCAGCCGGCAGGCTCAGGGGCTGAGACTTTGGACCAGCTGGGTGCCAAGGTGAGCATTCTCCCAACCCCTGAATCTGGCCTTGAGCGACATCTCCCTTCATTACAATACCCTGGCTCCAAAGGCAGGTATGTGAGGCTGAGCTTCTCAAGTAGAGAGGAGGGCAGCTGGGAATTCAGGCATGCTCAGCTGGATAAAGCCAGAGAGCTTGAGAGCGACTTTTTCTTCGGGCTTCAAATTGCTCACAACAAAGCTCACTGCAGCTGTCCCTAAGCCAGCAAACAAATTCCACCAATCCTCCTGCATGTGATTATTGGGTGGTTGTTTCCTGGTGAATTAGCCCCTTAGTGTTCACATTCAGCAGGGAAGGACAAAGTTTTGCTTTTTTTTTCCCCGAAGCAAAAGGATATAGGAAACATCCTTAAGGGCGTGTGCTTAGCATCTTTGAGGCAAAGAACAGTAGTGCTGCTGCCTCCCAAATGTCAAGAAGCCCTGTATGAGCCACGGACCTCCATTCTCTGGCAGACTTTGGTCCAGGAGATGCTTCAGGAATCCAGAAAACTAACACCAGATTGCAAGTAAATACACCGCACTTGGAGGAGGGTGCTTTGTTCTCCAGGTCAAGGCAACTTGCACCAGGCACTTTTATCCTTCGGGGAAAGGATTGTCACTGCCATGGTTTCTACAAGCCACTGTGCATGTGATTAACTCAAAGTCACCTGCAAGCCTCCCTGCCTGTCGGGGGGAGAGCGTTCGCAAGGACTCCGCGTGTCATGAAATCCAGCTCCTGTGTTTCTGTGGCCTGTGCACTGAGTTCATGGTGAATCAACTAAACAAAACTAGACCTGCTATTGGGATCCATTATCTATGTCAGTGTCAACCAGGTCCTGGGGAAGCAGAGGATATTTCCTAGGGAAGTCATGGGAAATTCCTTCAAGACCATCTGCTTATTCCTTATGCCCTTATGAGGACACTGCTTGATTTGGGGATACACTGAGCCCAGCATGATCCTCTCATGTACCAGCAGGAAAGCTGTGCCATCACAGAGCACTGTCCTGTGAGGTTCCCCTGCTCCAGTAGCTCTCTGTGAACATGTCAGGCACAGCACAGGGCGCTTTATGTGGGGAAGATACCACATCACAGGTGAGAAAACTGAGACCTGGAAGAACATGATAAGGATTATGCATCTGGGAGGGCGCTTGGAAGACTCCAAGCCAGAGCCTGAGCTCTGTACAGCTGTGCTGTTCTTGAGGTGACAGCATCAACATGGACGCACTTATCCCCAAAGGGCCCACTCCCACCAACAAGCGGCTGACTTTCAGACCCCAGTCAAAATTGTCAGGTAAGCCACCTGGTAGAGTTGAAATCTCACAGTGTAGTGTCACAGGTTCGAAGGGCAAGAAGCAACCTCCATTTCTTCTGATATGCCAGGTTGGTGAGGGATCTGCTTCTTTTCTTTTATTGGGGTGAAATGCACATAACATGAAATTAACCAATTACATGTTTAATTCAGTGGCAATTAGTACATTATGATGCTGTGTAACCATACGTCTATTTAGTACCAAAACCTTTCACCACCCTAAAAGGAAACTCTGTGTCCATTAGCACTCACTCAGTTCCAAGAAACTGTCAATCTGCTTTCTGTCTGGATGAATTCACCCGTTTTTGATATTTCATATCAATGGGATAATACAATACGGGACCTTTTGTGTCTGTCTTCTTTTAGCACAATATTTTCAAGGTACATCTGCTTTGTAGTGTGTATTAGTACTTCATTCCTTTTATGGCTAAATAATATTCCATTCAGTCTGCTTTCTTAAAAGTGAATAATAGGCAATGTAGTATCTTGGAAAGGGTATTGACCCAAGAATCTATGGAAATCTCATTCCTCTCATGGGAATATGTGTTCTGCATCAGACAGACCTGGGTTCAAATATCAGCTTTCCTGCTGTGTGGACTTGCTTGAGATATTTAACTGCTATAAGTCTCAATATCCCTGTCAATCAAATAAACATAATGTTCTACCTAACTGTGGGAGCTGTTGTGAAAATTAAATAGGAAAACACGTGCGTAAAGACTGCCAAATTGCCTAATGCATCATCAGGATACATAAGATAATACATATTCTTCTCTCATTCATGGGAAATTAATTTCTACTTCCACATATATAAATTGGGAACTCAGCTGTACACAGTAGATGTGTGCCTGAGTTGCTCGTGTAAATTGACTTTGAAGAAATCAAATCACATTTTATATTCACTAAGTAAATGAATTCTTGGATGGCCAAAGTCTATTAACAAAGAAAATCTACTCTCAGTTCAATGTGCAGATTAGTTAACTCTTAAATCAACATTTTTTGTCTCACGTGTCTGGCACAGTGGTTGGCACACAATAGATGGCCAGTGTGTATGTAGGGAAGGAAAGAGAAAGCTGGGGTTAAGAAGGAAGGAAACTTAACCTGATATGCATCAAAAGAAACTTTTTCAAACCCCACTAGTTCTCAGACAAATGCAAACATTGTTAGCATATAGGCAATGTGGTAAGTTACAGATATCTTTCCAATCAATCCATTCAAAACGGGCATTGAAGCTCTACTCAGCACCCAGCCCTACAGGGTGGGTTTAGGAAGGTAGTAGCAAATATGGCTACTCCCTGCCAAGTTTTACTGTCTTTGAAGGAACAGATGTGACATACAGACGATGAGAGAACAAAGGGTCTTGTGGCTCAGACCACCAATTCTGGCAACAACAAACAAGTCTGACTTGGCCAAGGAAGGCTCAACAGTGCCACAGGAAGTTAGTTGGAGACAGTCTACCCATAGTGCCTTTTCATTGGCTAGAATAATCAAGAAAACACTGAGACTCAGTTATCTTTCAGGCAGAGTCATTAGGAGGTGATTTCCAGTCTTTCTAGGTGTCCTTGGGTTCTGGACCATGGACTTCCTTGGACCCTTCTGTTTTCACCCAACCCCCACAGGGCACATGAAGATTGAAGTTTGAGGCTGTTCTGGAAGATGAGCAGCCTGTCTTTCATTCAATTACAGCACAACATACTGCATGGAATTTACACCAGTGATAGCCACACTCATCACGATTCCTGCAAGCAGCAGATGCGTTTTCTTACTATATAGTTCAAAATATAAATAAAGAAAATCTTGAATAAAGGTACCCATAACAGAAAAATTGGAGTGAGTTTCAAAGCAAAAAGAGCTCCAGATAAAGTAGGATAGGCAAGGAAGACTTTACTTAAGGCTATTGAAATTAGGAAGAGAGGTCAGGACGCAGTCTGAGCTTAACACACTGAAACAAAAGACAAAGCATTTTAGCGCTGGGGTGTGCTAGCAGAAAAGTCCTGGCAGAGGGTGTTGTGGGAAGGGGTTGGTGAGTAAATGTGTTTAGCACATTGGGTTAGTTATTCTTGAGTTTGCAAATGTTTTTCTCTATGACGAGGCCATCTGCGTTTGCCAGTCGGAGCTTATTGAGTTAGGTTCTAGCTTTTCCACGGAAACTGGGAGACAGGGGTGCTGTCTCCCTTGATGATTTCCAAGGTATGGTTCCCAGGTTCTTGAGAACGACATTCCTGGACTGTGCAACTGACAAGAGGCTTTTAAGAATTTACATCTAAATGGGACAGAAAGATGATTTAAAATTGCACATTCTCTAAACTAGGTGCTCTAAGAAAAGAAAAGTCAGGGTTCAAGGCTCAAAGAAGGCCCTCTAATATCTCATTAAGCTGAGAGGAAGGTTATGACCTCTTTGGTCAGGGGTTTCCAAAACCCTGACCTTGACACTAGGACTCTTCTAGAAAATTACTTGCACAGTTACAATGGCATGAGTCAAAAATGCTTCTTAGCTGGGTGAAGTGATTCACACCTGTAATATCAGCATTTTGGGAGGTCTAGATGGGAGGAAAGTTTGAACCCAGGAGTTTGAGATCAGCCTGAGAAACATAGCAAGACTTTGTCTCTACAAAAAAATATTTTAGAAGTACTCGAACGTGGCGGTCTACACCTGTAGTCCCATCTATTCAGAAGGCTGAAGCGGAAGAAACGCCTGAGCCCAGGAAGTTGAAGTTGTGATGAGCCATGATTGTGACAAAGCACTCCAGCCAGGGAGACAGAGTGAGAACCCAACCAAAAAAAAAAAATTTCTTCTTCAAAAAGTTACTTTACCAAAATGTTTAATTTTCTGCCAACCCCTGAAAAACTAAGTGTAGATAAAAGCCCCTTTATTTCCAGAGACCTTGTTAATACTACAAATCTTGGCTAAATAAAGTTGTCTGGACAGCCACCAGTGGAGGCACTGAGCATTTCAAATTTCAAAATATTTTTAAGGGTTGCTGAACTGTATTAAACAGAATGAATAAATAAACATTGTCTTTGCAACCGAGTCAGACCCTGAAAACCTCCAAGCATTATTGGTATTTAGCATTTTTAGCCTTTGTTTGGGCTTTCTGGTCAGCAATTCCTAACTCCCCAAAGCAAGACACACTCCTTCCTAACCATGCCTCAAGAAGGTCAGCCTGGCTTGGCCTCATAGCTTTGCATCCCCGGGGAATGGAAATGTTCTTTTCTGAAGTCACCAAACAGAAAAGGAAAAGCCCATTTTGGTAAGATATCATGTCCTGTGTTATTTGGACTCTATTTAGAGTATCAAAGGCTAACTCAATCTTATTCCAGGAGCAGACTTTAACCACTGGATCTTTTTTTTTTTTTTTTTTGCCTACCCTAGTATTTTCAAGATAAGAAAATTCTATGTAGGTATCTGGATTTTCAGTTTTTTAAGCAATGGCTTCTTTTGCCATATTGAACAGAAGAATACACACTGTGGTCTCCCACAATCCCCACAATATTTTTATATCTCCTATACCTGGCTTGATGCACGAAATTGCTGGCTGTCTGCATGATAAACCAACCCTAACTTATCAGTGTAAAATAATACTAGGCATTTGTTGTTGTTGTTGTTGTTGTTGTTTCTCATAGTCCCGGCAGTTGGTTGGAATCTCGTGTAACTGTAGGCACACAGTAGCTGGAGCTGGAGTAATCTTGAAGCTTCCTCACTTGTAGGTAATAATGAACACTTGTCTTCAACTACAACCTTGGCAAAGGCTCTTTACTGGAACCTTTGCACTTGGGATCTGCTCAACCCGGGGTTATATGATAGCACTTTTTTCCAAGGGTGACCATTGTTAGGGAGAGCCAGGCAAGCTACATTATGTTTTCCAACCTTACCTCAAAAGTTACGCTGGTTGCATATCAGTCACAAAGAGAAAGGCACTATCCTGCCCCTATTAAAGGGAAAGGGGATTCAACTCCACCACTAGATTGGAAAAGTATAAACAATTTAGAGACATGTCCTAAAATCATAAAGCATTTATATTTCTCCCACATGCAAAACCCATTTACCTTAGGAGACCCAAGTCTCCTAAGGGTCAGTTATTATGCATCAGGTTCAAAAGGATTCCAACCTCTAAATCAGGTCTGGGTTACAATCAGGCTGCTCTTGGATTATTCCTTGAGTTCAGCTCTTGCAGTACCATTACTCAATCTGAAGACACATGCACTGAGATAAACACATCATCTGCTGCCCCAACACTCAACAAACACCAATGAAACAAGCATCAAACAACCGCTGCAGGGATTTCAAAAATGGGGAAAGAGTAGCCCATGGTACTTGGTGGCTCTTAACAAGTTTGAAATCCAGCTTGGCATGTGATGTAGCTCTTTGATGAGGGCTGAGTCCTACTACCTAGAAATGGTTTTTCATGGCTGTTGGCTCCACCCTGGGCTCTGGGCTTAGCTTTCCAAATTATCCTTCCTTTACCATGAATATCGAATACTTGCTTGTAGTAGAGCTGCTTTCTCTATTTTCTTCTTGAGAGAACACATTTGGGAATCCAAAGTCTCTTTCATTTTTTGAGTATCTGTATATGAGTATTTTTTTAGTTTCTCCTCCTTTTAGTCCCAGTGGGCAGTGTTTCTGTCAATAGAATTATCCTTATGACTCTGCAGATATTTTATAAAGCTTATTTTATTTTATAAAACTTGAGTTGATGTCCCTTGACAAAAGCCACACCCACATGTCTGGCGCTCAGTTCTCCGCTACACCAGGCTTCCTGGAAGGTCTCTGAGAGACAACATCCTGAAGATGGCTAGAGACACCATTCATTAACAGAAGGGTTCCAAAGGCATGGCCTGACAGCGTTTAGAGGACCCTTGTCTATCAAGGGTCTTCAGGCACCACCTTAAACTTTTCTGAGATTTTACAGAAAACTTGACATCAAATCTTTAGTTTCTCATTTGACTACGTTACATCAACAGATCCCTGGATTTGGTCTTTGCCTAGGGGCTGTTTTATGATTTGAGAATTTATTTGCTGTCTGAAAAGGTTAGGATTGAGAAATAGTTAAATTTCTAGGCTCATCGTATTCTGATTCCTCTGTAATTGGTAGACTATTTTTAGCTCATCTCTGTCTCCTCTAATTTTATTATAGGCAACTTAAAAAAAGGCTATAATCCCACACCTTTGGGAGGCTGAGGTGAGTGGATTGCCTGAGCCCACGGGTTCGAGACCCGCCTGGGCAGCGAGACCTCATCTCTACAATAAATCAAAAAATCAGCCGGGCGTGGTAGCACATGCCTGTGATTCCAGCTCCTTGGAAGGATGAGGCTGAAGGATCGCTGGAGCCCAGCAGGTCGAGGCTGCGGTGGCCGGGAGCAGCCACTACACTCCAGTCTGGGCGACAGAGTGAGACTCCAACTCAAAAAATAAATAAATAAAAAATAAAAATAAAAAATTTTAAAAAGGCCAAATGATACCTTCAACATGCTGCTTGGAAATGTTCTTAGTAAATCATATCATTCACCATTTCCTGTTTTCTGTAGACAGCAGTGATGCCAAACTTCCTGCCACTATTCATCAAAGGTCTCCTTCCTCTATCCTCTGGAAATTTCCATGTAGCCCTTGTTCACAGCACTGTCAAGTCCTAGAGTCTTCTCTTCTCAGCTCACTGCTTTTCCATGTCCTACCTGTTCCCCAGCTCTGAAGCCAATACTGCATGTGTCTGGTTTTCCCGTGGCAGCATCCCATTCCTCCTGTCACTGGTTCCATTCTAGTTATCTCTTGCTGCATAACAACCAAAACTTTGGTGAACTCAAACACCAGCAATCACATATTATGATGAGCATAGTATCTGGGGCTGAAATCATCTCAAAGACTTCTTTTATTTCCATGTGGTGGTTAAGGCTCGAACTAGATAAAGGACATTCCATTTAAAGGAAAACTTATAGTATACTACTGTCTTGCAAGTCAATAATTATGTCTAGCGGTCTTGAGAAGACAGTATGAATTGTCATGTGTTTGCCAGGGTGTATTTTTTTCTGAATGACAAAACCAAAATATATTCTTTTAGTAGACTTGGAATCATTCAAACTAGATTGACTTCTTCACCCCATCATTAATTCAACATGCAAGCTCAGATATAACAAATGAACCCAAGTGCTTATACAGATGGCTCATTATTTTGTTATGAAAAAATGAGGCTGACAGACATTACTAAGGCCCATTATAAGGCTCCCATTTTAGGAATTAAAGCAATTGGTATTGAGTAAAATGTTTTGCACCGGTTGCTATAAGCATGCTTTTAAAACAACATATCAATAAGCATCTGCTATATGACATACACTGTTTGAGATGCTGGGACAGAGCAAGGAAGAGAAAAGGGCTCTTTCCTTCAAGGAGCTTAAATTGGAGAAAAATGTATTTTAAATGAAAGAAATGCATTTGGCAAAAATATAAGGGGGCCCCAAAGAACATGGAATTTATTTGTTAAAAAATGTGTATTCTTACATATTTAAACTTCAGTCATCTTCAAAGTACTGTCCATTTGATGCAGTACACCTATTGAGATGCTTTTTCCACTGCTCAAAACAAATTTGATGCCTTTTAGTGCTTCTGTCATTTTTTGGTTTCATCTCTTCCACATGGACATGTTTCCCTTTCAAGACATGTTTCATCCAGGGAAACAAGAAAAAATCACTTAGGGCAAGATCAGGTGAATAGGGAGGGTGGGGCATGGGAGTCATGCCATTTTTAGTCCCAAACTGCTGAACACTCAGCGTGGTATGGGCAGGTACATTGTCATGGTGAAAAAAATCAGTCACCTGTTTGCCACAAAAAAAATTTTCAAAGTCAAACGCAGCCTTTCACAACAAAGCTAGCTGATATACTGAAGCCAGTGGGTTTGTCGAACACTTACCCAAGCAGGGAAGGCTTGTATCACAAGGGGTCTGCCCTCCAAAAAATAATTCTGGGATTTTTTTGGGTCTCCCTCATAAAATATTCTATATTTTCTCCGACTTTAAAACAAGGAGTAAAAATAAACACAGAATTATACGTATTTGTGTGTCTGCAGTGGAGAAAGGATAGCAGACACAGGAGACGGGGCAGGCTTCTAGTGAGAATGTCTTAGGCTTAAAATCTTGGGATCCATAATATCATGTTACCATTATTTATGTTTTATGTTCAGTAATGTCAGAGTAATTGAAATCTAAATCTAAATAAAACAAAGGCCAAATGTTATAACAGCCCAGAGACTAACATGGTATACTATTTATTACTTGAGAATCTTTATTAATATTAAAATGCATTGCTTAGGAACATTGTATTAGTGACCTTCACATGTGGTGATGTTAGAAGGTCACAAAAATAACTTTAAACAAAAATATTTGCAAATCTCATAAAAATAAATGTCTTATTACAGTTCAAATTATGTACCACACAAAACATTCACAAGGTCTGGGGCACTTCATAGCAGAGTAATACAATTGAAGAGAGGCTTAATATTTAATACTGAACACATTAGCATACACTTCACAATGCATATTGCATTTCACCACATATTCTTTTGATATTCAAATCTATCTTTTCCAAGCATAGCCAATATTGTATGCCTGGCATCTAACTTTTTTTTAATTAATCAAGATTTCTTTTTTTTTAAATCAATATTTTTTATTATGATATTGTGGGGTACAGTTAAGGGTTAGGTATACAAATATGTTTTTCAGGCCTCCTTGTTGATAACAGGTGTCTCCCCATCCCAAGACAGATGTTTCCCACCATTAGTCCCATCCCCCCCCATAGTTTCCCACTACTGTCAGTCATTTTCTTATGGTAGTGCGTTTGATGGTCAAGGTCCACTATATGAGTGAGAACATGTGATACTCAGATCTTTGTTTCTGTGAGAGGTTACTCAGTATTATAGACTCTAGTTCCATCCAGGTTGCTGCGAAATTCATAATTTTGTTCTTTTTTATGGCTGCATGGTATTCCATCGTATATATGTACCACATTTTTTAATCCAGTCCTCTTTTGATGGACAGCATGGTTGGTTCCAGATTCTTGCTATTGTGAACAATGCTGCGATAAACATTTGTGTGCAAGTATCTTTTTTATAGAGTGATTTGAGAGCTTCCGGGTATATTCCCAGTAGGGGGGTTGCAGGGTCATATGGGAGGTTGATGTTTAGAGCTTTTAGGAATCGCCACACTGCTTTCCACAGAGGTTGCCCTAGTTTACACTCCCACCAACAGTGTAGAAGTATTCCCTTTTCGCCACACCCTCTCCAACAACTGCTATTTTTTGAGTTATTGATAATTGCCATTCTGACTGGAGTTAGGTGATATCTCAGTGTGGTTTTGATTTGCATCTCCCTGATAATTAATCAAGATTTCAAGGTTGATCTATTTGCATAAAATATTAACAACTAAAACCACAAAAAGTAGAAATATTATGAATACTAGCATTCTTTTTTACTTCTAATAACTCTTTGCAAACATACCTACTTAGATGAGAAGTTGTGAAGCCAACAACTTAGATACAAGATTAAACTGATTTATGTGTGTTTTTCATGCTTTGTCCAGTGCTTAATTGGGGACAGGAAAGAAGAAGTCTTTACAATGTACTCTCTCACTGGTCATAATATTTATAAATGCAATGGGCATCTGTGTTTTCTCCTGGTGAGCCTCCCTTCCTTCTCCTTTGGATAACAGCACTTCCATCTCCCCCTGGCAACCATGTATACTGTTGTGGGAAGTATTGGTAGGATTGACAGTCTGAATGCCAAGTTATTGCTACTCGGGGGTTGAACCTATGATCCCAACCAGGACAATCAGGGCCTCAGATCCTTGTTGACCAACACAAGGAAGAACAATGGCTTAGTGATTATGTTTCCTCGTTACTGAGCTCAGCAAAATCTTAGCATTAGTTCTGATGATGTAGATCCACAAAACTGCCTAATTCTTACCTTTCTGCAAATTAGTGCCTTGGGCTGTAAAACAAAAAGTCATACACCTTTACACCCCAGACATCAAGGTGCTGTGGTGGAAAGGAAGATACTTCAATCTAGAAATAATGTTACCGTTTTCCAGATTTGTTACCGAAGTACTACTAAGAAGCCTTCTCTTGTTCTTAAAGGTATCAACTGACTGGTTTATTAACAGGGAGCACAGTCTTTTAAAGTAAAAGATGTACTTGAAAGGATAGATGGGAATAAAGACAGGAAGCATACCAGGAGTGGGCAGTGACCTGGATTTCCTTCACCAGGTTATGAACTTTTTGAAAATAGGATCTCCATGTCTCACATGCCCAGCCCTGTGCGTATACACAGGAATTAGAATGAGTATAGTAATTAAGAGGGTAAATTTCAGAGTCAGAAATTTCTTCACCTACCAGCAGTATCTTGTGAAAGTGACTTAAACTCTTTGGTTCCCAGTTCTCTCATCTGTAAAATAGAATAAACAAAATCTGCCTTATGCAATTGTTTTGAGGTCTAAAAATAATAAAATTTAATACAAAGGTAACTGCTACAGCAAGTGCCTTTTCAACATAAATAGCTAGAAAACTGGAAGAGTTTATGATACAGTGGTTTCCAGACATTGAACAGCACACAGTGCAGAATTGAGATTCCTAAGAAAAGAAAAACAAATAATGTGAGCCCTATGATGACACTAGTTAATGCCTAGAGGCAGTCTCAAGGCTGCAGCAAAGGGACAGGGAACAGAAATAGAATTGGTAGTTGCTCTGAAATGAGGAGAAAAAGATTAGATTTCAGAGAGGCTGAGGCGGCTAGAATTTTATGATAGTTTACTGGGAAAAACAGAACTACATAGAGAGTGTTACATGGACCTGTGGCGCTGGCCCTCAGTCTTTGGCTAAATACTGATCTTCCCAAGTGTGAGTTCAAAGTACTTGAGGTCAAGGACAGAAGTACCAGCAAGCAGTAAAAATTTTTCAGCCTAAAATTCTAGAGCTACATAGGGCGGCATGTTACATCAACACCAGTCAGAGACCTCTTAGCGCACAGGGTAGTAGGAAGAGTTCTCAGAGTGTCACATCTTAGGAGTGGGGTCAAACCAGTTCTAGAATTAGGACTGTTAAAGACAACCTCCCCACCCCCACCACAACAAAACTCGAATGGAAGTCAGACAAGAATTACATGAATCTACCATTTACTTGACTGCACAACAGAACAAAATTCGATCATCAGTTACACAAAAATTTACAAGGTGTGGTATGCAATTAAAAATTGCTAGCCAGGTATATAAACATAAAAATATTACCCCCAACAAGAAAAAAGTCCATTAACAGAAAGAAACACACAAATGACAGATTTGATTGATTTTGTTGGCAAAAATCTTTTTAAAAAAAGTATTTCACCACACTGCTTTCCACAGAGGTTGCACTAGTTTATCCCGTATGACCTCGCAATCCCCCTACTGAGAATATATCCTGAAGAACTCAAATCACTCTATAAAAAAGATACCTGCACATGTATGTTTATCGCAGCATTGTTCATAATAGCAAGAACCTGGAGGCAACCATGCTGCCCATCAAAAGAGGAATGGATTTAAAAAATGTGGTATATATATACGATAGAATACTACACAGCCATAAAAAAGTACAAAATCATGAATTTCGCAGCAACCTGAATGGAACTAGAGTCTATAATACTGAGTGACCTCTCACAGAAACAAAGATTCGAGTATCACATGTTCTCACTCATATAGTGGACCTTGAACATTCAATGCAATACTATAAGAAAATGACTGACAGTAGTGGGAAACTATGGAGGGGGAGGGAGATGGGATTAATGGAAGTAAATATCTGTCTGGGGACAGGGAAACACCTCTTATCAACAAGGGTGCCTTGTTGATAAGAGTATTATCAAGAGAGTTAAGGGTATTTGTATACCTAACCCTTAACTTGTAATAAGTATTATTAAGAGTTAAGGGTATTTGTATACCTAACCCTTAACTGTACCCCACAATATCATAATAAAAAATATTGATTATTAAAAAAAGTATTTCAAATCTTATCAATGTGTTAAATATGTAAAGTGACACATTAACTTAATGATGACAAAAATTGAATATATAAAGAGACCCAAAGAGAGCAGCTATTAATGAAAACAAAATACTTGAAATAAAAAATATTAGAAGAGAGTAACAAAAATTTACACACTAGAGGAGAAAAGATCAGTAAAATTGAAGACATACCATCAGAAACTATTCAAAGTATAGTAAAGAGAGAAAAAGGCTGAAAAAATAAAGAAGGCTTCAGTGAACTGTGGAATAATAAGAAAGATCCAATGTATGCGTAACTGGCATCCCAGAAGCTGAGAGGTATCATAAAATATTTTAATATAAAAATTAAAATTCCTAAGTTTTCAGATCCAAAGAACTAAACAGACAAAAAAACAAGTAGGA
Organism: Cephalopachus bancanus; assembly: GCA_027257055.1. NCBI lineage: Eukaryota > Metazoa > Chordata > Mammalia > Primates > Tarsiidae > Cephalopachus > Cephalopachus bancanus. Next base: position 6,206,569 of record JAPVLO010000007.1, read on the forward strand.
ACAAACAACAAGGAAAAAAAAGCTACACCAAAGCATATTATGTCATATCATTGCTGGAAAACACGAATAAAGAAAAAGTTATACAAGTTACCAGGGAAAAGTGACAAGTTATACACAAAGGAAGGGGTGTGTGTGTGAGAATATGCCTCATTAGAAACTGTACAAATCAGAAAAGCTACAGTGACATCTTTAAGTACTAGGAAAACAATTCAACTTCGAATTCTATTTGAGCACATATATCTTTTTAAAATGGAGGTGAAATAAGGAGATTTTTAAATATTTTATTTTATTTTTAGAATGTGGGGTACAATTCAGGGTTAGGTATACAAGTGGTCATCATACAGGTAAAGTTTGGGTCTCTTTATATATTCAACTCTTTGGAAGAGTTTTTTAAATAACAAACACAAGCTAACATAATTTATTATCAGCAAACCAGAACTACATGACAGATTTTACAAAGTTGCTCAGGTCAAAGAAAAGTAATTCTAGATTGAAATGTGGATCTACAAAAAGGATTAAAGACGTGTTAAATAGGTGAGAAAAAATAAATTTAGAAAATTAAATCACTTTAAAGAATGGTTGAGATCAATCCTGGACTTCTACTTCTGCCTAACATGGAGTTGGACTAGAAAGAGTGGCTGTTCTGACTAACAAAATTCAAAAGCCTTGTAATTCAAAGGGCATTGGATGAAATACTTGGAAGGGTCTTGCCTCAGCATGGGGAAGAAAAACATTCGTAGTCTAAATGATGGTCTGGTCTTGCTTTAAAAGTCTTAAAGATTCTAAAAGTACCAAACTATTATCAAGTAACTAAACTGCATCTCAGAAGAAAGCTCAAGAAGGTAAATCAAAATATGAAAATGCACAGCATGCAACCAGGTAAAATTCTTAACGTCTGTCATTGACAATATTACCAAGCATGGAAAGAAATAGAGAAACATGACCCCATAATCCTGAAAAAAAATCAATCAATGAAAACAGAATTAGATCTGGCTCAGATGTTATAATTTGCAGACAAGTACATTAAACAGTTTATTATTATATTATAATTGTATTCCATATGTTTACTAAAAAGAAGAAAGGTGCAATATGTTAAGCAGATACTGAGAGAGAGAGAGAAAAAACAGATTTAAATTCAAAAGGTGGAAACTACAAAGTGAGAGATTAAAAAAATATACTGGGTAAGATGGTTGGCAGATTAGCTACAACAGAAGAAAAGATTAGTGAGCTAGAAGACATGGCAACAGAAGGTATTTAAAATGAAACACAGAAAGTAAAAAGGCTCAAAAGTTGAATATATTATTCGTGCGCTGTGAAAGAATGTTAAGCAGTCTAAACTATAGGTAATCAGAACCTTAGAAGGAAAAAGGGAAAGAAGATAAAAATATTTGAAGAAATAATGGTCAAACAATTTCTAAATTAGATAATAACTATACCCAGTGATGTAAGAATCTCAGCAAACCATAAGCACAAGAAACATGAAAATTACACAAAGTCACTGCATAATCAAATCGCTCAGTTCTGGTGATGAAGAGGAAACCTTAAAAACAGAAAGAGAGTGGCTGGCATCGTGACTCAATCAAGCCTGTAATCTCAGCACTTTGGGAGGCCGAAGTGAGAGGATTTCCTAAGCCCACAGATTCGAGAACAACCTGGGCAACTTGGCGAGACCTCATCTCTACAATAAATCAAAAAATTAGCCAGGAGTGGTAGTGTGCACCTGTAGTTCCAGCTACTTGGAAGGCTAAGGCAGAAGGATTGCCTGAACCCAGCAGGTTGATCATAGCACTGCATTCCAGCCTGGGCGACAGAGTGAAACTCCAACTCAAAGAAAGAAAAAAAAACAGAAAGAGAGCAAAGAGGTATTACACAAACAGAAACAAAGTTAAGGAAGATAGCACTTTACTCATCAAAAGATGGCAGGAGCCGGGCTCGGTGGCTCAGCCTGTAATCCCGCGGCTTTGGGAGGCTGAGGTGAGTGGATTGGCTGAGCCCGCGGGTTCGAGACCCGCCTGGGCAGCGAGACCTCATCTTGGCAATAAATCAAAAAATCAGCCAGTCGTGGTAGCGCATGCCTATAATTCTGGCTACTTGGAAGGCTGAGGCGGAAGGATCGCCGGAGCCCAGCAGGTCGAGGCTGCAGTGGCCGGGAGCAGCCACTGCACTCCAATCTGGGCTACAGAGTGAGACTCCAGCTCAAAAAAAAAGATGGCAGGTGAGAAGACAGTGGAGCCACAGCTCCACTGAGGGGAAACGTGAGCAAAAACAAACCTATCAGCCCAGAATTCTATTCTGAACAAAACTGTATTTCAAAAATGACGGTGAAATAAAAACTCTTTTTTGAAATATAAAAACCGAAGTAATTCATCATGTGAAGATTGATACAAAAAATGTTAAAGGAAGTACTTTAGGCAGAAGAAAAATGATTAATAGTTGGATATATGGATTACATAAAGAAACGAAAAGCACCAGAAATAATAAACACGTGAACAAATATACACTATCTCCTAGCTATTTAAATCTTTTAAAAAGATAATTAGCTGTTTAAACAAAAGTATCAAAATTTACAACATAGTTTGAAGGAAATGCAAGATAACATTAGCACAAAGGCCAACAGAGGAGAAATGGTAATATACTATTATAATATGCTATCTGTGAAGAAGCATTATATTGCTTGAAGATAGACAATGATAAATTAATTTTGCGTAGAACAAATGCAAAGACCTACCTTTAAATAACAAGACAAAGAGTTACGGGTATTAAGGCTTCAAAGGAAATACATTGTATCTGCAAAACATATTTAATCCAAAAGAAGGAAAAATAAGAAGAAAAAAATAAGTCAAAATATGGAGTAAATAGACAACAGATGGAAAATGGTAAAGTTGTTTCACCTTATCAATAATCACAGTAAATATAACAGTTCCATGTACACAAAAGGTAGAGATGACATATTTTATTTTAAAAGTAATATTCAATTATATGTTGTACACTTTAAATCTAAAGACCCAACTAAGTTTAATGAAAATAATGGGAAAAAATATGACCAAAAAAATTTGAAGTATTGATATTAATATCAGACCAAGTAGATTTTCAAGTAAAGAATATTACCAAGGACAAAGAAGGTCATTCAATGTGGTAAAAGTTCCAATTCACTGAAAAGACATAATTCTAAAAGTTTATATCTGCATGTACCTTCAAAATACATAAAGAAATTAAAAGTAGTGTCAAGGGTAAATAGATAAAACTACAATTACATTTAGAGATTTCAACACTTCACTCGCAATCATTGATAGAGGAAGAACACAGCAAATCAGTAAGAATATAGAAACAGGAACAAAATTATCAATCAATATGACCTAACTGGCATTTATACAACATTTCACACACAGCAGAATAAATATATTTTTTAAATGCACACAACAAATTCACCAGGTTAGACCATGATCTGAGGCAGAAAACATGTCTGCATATATTTAAAAGGATTTAAATGATATTAATTATATTGCGTTCTTTGACCACAGTAGAATTAAACCAGAAATCAATTACAAAAGATATCTGGGACGTATTTACATTTTTAAAGATTAGATAAAATACTTCTAAACAATATGTGTCAAAAACATAAATGGGTAATTAGAAAGCACTTTGAACTGAATGAAACTAAAACACAACATGACAAAATTGCTAGGAAGCCACCAAAGTCATATTTGGGGCAAAATAATAGTACTAAATGCTTATATTAGAGAAGAATAAATGCTCCAAATCAATGATTGTGGCAGCACCTACCTTAAGAAATTATAAAAAGAACTATTAAAATTCAAAGTAAACAAAAATGAAAATTAAAAAACATAACAGAAATGAATAAAAATAGAAAAAATCAATAAAACAAACTTGTTTCTTTGACAAGATGAACAAAATAATAAACTCATAGCCAGACTAAGCAAGAAGAGTGAAGACATAAATTGGCCATATCAAAATTGAGAGCAATGTGATCACTACAGACTCTACATATAATAAGAGAATATTATGGACAAATGTATGTTAATAAATTTGACAAATTAAATGAAATGAACAGTTTTTAAAAACTATAAAAATTCACTCAGGAAGAAATAGATAATCTAAATAGTCACATATCTTTAAAAGAGTTGAATTTGTGTTTTAAAGTCTTCCATAAAGAAACTCTAGACCCAGAGGGTTCGCTGGTGAATAGCACAAAATCTTAATATCAATTCTACATAAAATCATCCAGAAGGTATTAGAAAAGGAAAAACTTCCTAGCTCATTCTCTGAGGGAAGCATTACCCTCATAACAAAATCAGACAAAGACATAATAAGAAAAAAACTAATAGACTAATATCTCTCATAAACGTGGAAGCAAAAATTATTTTATTAATCAAATATAGCATTGTTTACAAAGAATAAGACATGATAACTAAGTCAACTTTATCCCAAAAAGTAAGAAAAATTTAATATTTTAAAATAAATCAATAGAAATCCCATTAACAGTCTAAAAATGAAAAAGTGTATAATCCTCTCCTGTAAAGGAGCAACATTTGACAAATCTAACATCCATTGTTGGTGACTCATCTAAGCAAACTAGTAATAAAAGGGAGTTTCTGACTAATAAAAGATATCAGTGAAACCTTACAGTTAACATTACATCTAATGGTGAAAAGGTAAATGTGTTTTTCCTAAGGTTAAAAATGGCAAAGATACGTACTTTTATTACTGCTATTACTATGTAGAAAATCCATGGAGTCTACAAAAGTCTCCTGGAGCTAGTGTATACATTCAGCTGGATTACAGGATACAAAATCCACAATAAAAAATCAATTTCATTTCAACGTACATACTAACAACAACAAAGTGGAAACTGAAATAAAAAACACAGTACAATTTACAAATACTTCAAAGTATAATTCTAACAAAATATGTCCATGATCTGTATGCTTAAAATTATAAACATGATAAGAGACATCAGGGACCCTAATAATTAGGGAGATATCTGTATTCATGAATTAGAAGACCCAATGTAGTAAAGATGTCAGTTCTCCCCCTGTTGACATGCAGGTTTAGCATAACCCATATCCAAATCTAAGCAGAGTTATTGTAGACCTAGACAAGCTTATCATAAGCTTCATATAGAAAAGGAAACACTCTAGAATAGCTAAAACAATCTTGAAAAAGAAGAGTAAAGGTATAGGCATCATTCTTCCCTTTGATAAGTCTTGCTATCTAGCTAGTGTGGCATTGGCATAGGAGCAGACAGATACATCAATAGAACTGACTGAAGATACAGAAACAGACAAAAAACAGTTATGCCCAACAGATTTTTGACAAAGGTGCAAAGGCTATTCAATGAAGAAATGATAATGTTTTCAAAAAATTGTAGTGGAACAACTGGGCATCCGTAATCAAAATCTGAACCTCAACCCAACTTGAACAATTTATACAAAAAATAATTCAAAATCATGATGGACATAAATGTCCAGTGTAAAACTATAATTTTTTTTAAAGACACATAGGTGAAAATCTTAGAGTTAGCAAAGAGTTTTCAGACTTCACACTAAAAACATTTGGTGAACTTCATCAAAATGAGTTATTTTGTTATGCAAAAAGGCCCTATCGATAAAATAAAAAGACAAATTAGAGAACAGAAAATATTTGCAAACTATATTTCCAACAAAAGGCTCATTTTTTAAATGTATGAAGAATTTGTAAAACCCAACATTTAAAAAACATCCACCTGATAATTGGGAAAATACACAAGTAAACATTTCACTGAAGAGGATGCATGGATGTTGGATAAGCACATGGAAAGATGTTCACCTTCGTTAGCCATTAAGGACATAGATATTGAGGCCACGCTGAGACATCACTACACACCTGTCAACATAACAGAGATTTAAAAAAGAATGATTGCACCAAATGCTGTGAAGATACAGAGAAACTACGTTGCTTCTACATTGCTGGTGGGAATGTAAAGTGGTCAATTTCCTCTGAGAAATAATTGGGAAGCTTTAAAAAAAAAAGTGGCCCGGGGTGGGGGCAGGTGCATATAACATCAATAAGAGGACCAAACATTACCTGTATAATGACCACTTATGTACCTAACCCTGAATTGTACCCCACATCTCCAAAATAAAAAAAATTTTAATTTAAAAAATAAAAATACAAAAAAAGAATTTTGAAAACTCGAGGAAAAAAATCAAAAACCCAGAAGTGGGATTGCCAAAGGCCCAGTAGTTTACCCTTAGGCAATTATATCAGAGAAATAAAAGCTTGTATTTATGCAGAAACTTTTACATGCATTTCATAGCAGCTTTATCTGTAATGGCCCAAAACTAAAAGTCCCTCAGTGGTTGAGTGGTTTAACTGACTGGGGTACATCCACACCATGGACTGCTACTCAGAAATAAAAAGGAATGAACTAGTGATACATGCAACATCTTGGGTTAACCTCAACAGATTTATGTTGAGTGAAATAAAGTCCATCCCAGAAGGTGCCATACTGTATGATTCCGCTTATATAATACTCTTGACATAACAAAATTATAGAAATAGAGATCAAATGTGTGGTTTTCGAGGTTTAATGTGGTGATAGAACCAGGAGGAAAGTGTTGGTTATGGAAGGGCTACCAAGGGATCCTTGTGGTGATGGAAATATTCTGTATATAGCACTGCCACATTCTGGTCGTGATCTTGAACTATGTTTTCACAAAATGTTACCACTAGGGGAAACTCAGTAATGGGTACAAGGGAGCGCTCTGTATTATTTCCTATAACTGCATATGGATCTATGTTTATCTTAAAATATAAAGTTTAATTTTTAAAAAGATAAAAATAAATCTATTGGACATCATCAAAATTAAGAACATCTGTTCTGTGTAACACACTATTAGTAAAATAAAGAGGCAAGCCACAGACTGAGAGGAAGTATTTTTCAAAACAGGCATCTGACACAGTACTTGCATCCAGAACATATAAAGAATACTTACAATCCAATACTAAAAAGATTTTTAAGAAGAAATAAAAAATTCACACAGGTACTTCACCAAAAAAGATATACATTACCCAGGAAACACATAGGAGAGTGTTTGGTATAATTAGTCATTAGGAAAGTGAAAATTAAAACTATGTTTGATATCATTGCACAACTAACACATAGCTAAAAATAAAAAGACTGATACTATCAAGCTGTGGAAGGGATTGGAACAAATACAACTCTTATACTTTACCAGTTAGATAGAAAGTGCCCAGCCACTTTAGAAATTTTTATAAAGTTAAACATGCATTCAATGAATGACAAAGCAATTTCTTTTCTAAGTATTCAAGAAAAAATTAAATGAGATGTCCACACAAACACTTGTACACAAATGATTGATTAATAATAGCCAAAAACTATAAGCAACCCAGATGCATAAACAAATTATGGTATATTTATATGATGGAAAACTACTCAGCAATAAAAAAGAACCTACAGATTCATGCAAAATATTAAAGAATTTCAAATGCATTATACTAAATAATGAAGCTAGTTTCAAAATACTACATCTTAAATTATTTCATTTATATGAAATTTTAAAAGATATGTAAATTTAATTTATTTATTTATTTATTTTTCAGTTGGAGTCTCATTCCGTCGCCCAGGCTGGAGGGCAGTGACACGCTCACGGCCACCCCAGCATTGATCTGCTGGGCTCAAGCTATCCTTCCGCCTCAAACTTCCAAGCAGCCAGAACTACAGGCATGTGCTACCATGCCCAGCTAATTTTTAAATTTATTGTAGAGATGAGGTCTCGCCAAGTTGCCCAGGTTGTTCTCAAACCCGTGGGCTCAGATAATTTCCTCACCTCAGCCTCCCAAAATGCTGGCATTACAGGCTTGAGCCACCATGCCCAGCCTAATATGTAAATTTTAAAGGAATTCAGTCTTACAGCGTCCTTGGACCACAACAGAACTAAACTATAAATCAATGTCAATTAATATCAGTAACTCTAGAAAAGCCCTAAAGATTTAAAAATTAAGGAATGTATTCCTAAATGAACCATAGGTCAAAGAAGAATTTACAAAAGAAATAAGATTATTTTGGATGGATTATAACTTTACATCTACTAGAATGATAAAATAATTAAAATAAAAAAGACCATAACAAGTGTTGGCAAAATCATAGAAAAACTGGAACATCTATTTTTCTGGTGTGACTATAAAATGGTGCTGCCTTTGAAAAACTTTGACATTTTCTTAAAATAGAATTACTTATGACTCAGCAATTCTAGTCTTAAAAATATACTCCTGAAACTGAAAAAATATAGGTAAACACATAAACCTGTACATAATATACCTAGTGGAAATCACTCAAATGCCCATCAACTGATGAATGGAAAAATAAATGTGCTTTATTTATACCATGGAATATAATTTAGCAGTAAAAAGGAATGAAGTATTAATACATGCTACAACATGGACGAGCTCTGAAAACATTATGTTGAGTGAAAAAAAGGTCACAGATTGTGTGACTAGCATACAAAGTGTCCATAATTTTTTTAAAAAACATAGAAATATTCCTTAGGTTGATTCGTGGTTGCCAGAGGCTGGGGGGAGAGAAGAATGGGACATAATTAGGCTAATTTAGTTACTTTATGGAAATAATAAAGATAAGAGCAGTTATTAGTGAAACAGGAAACTGACCAATATAGTAGAAAAACTTTTAAAAATCCAAAAATTGTATTTTTGGAAAGAGTAATACAAATTTTAGGCTCCTAATACTAATTTAGAAAAAGAGAGAGAGCAAAAACTTAAATTCTCAGCATGAAGAATTAAAACATATATGGTATATCTCTATAGCTCCCACAGACATTAAAAGGATAATGAACTATTATAAACAACTTATGCCAATAAATTCAACAGTTTTGAAGAAATAGAAGATGCGAGTTATCAAAATTGAACCTAGATGAAACAGAAAATTTCACCACAAAGAAATTTTATATATTTGAAGTGATAGATATACTAACTAACCTGATTTGATAATTTCATATGTACATGTATCAAAACATCACATTGTACCCCATAAGTATATACACTTGTTATTTGTCAGATAAAAATACAATAAAACTTATTTTTTAAAAAAATTGGGGAAAAAAAAGAAATTCTGAACTATTGTCTTCTAGGGTGAGGAACAAGTTCTTTATATTCCTTGGATTGTTACACATTTGTTAAAACTCATGTAAGTACTCACTTAAGATCTGCAAATTTCACTGTATGTAAATATTACTTCAGTTTTTAATAAATAAAATATAGTGGCAGCAAAGCACCTCACAGAAAGCCTGGTACGTTGTATCAGCTCCGTGAATAAATCGTAGTCCTTGCTATTAGTATCAAGGCTGGGGTTACAAAGAAAAGGTCTGGAGATTTGCCCAAACCTCTGGGATATTGGGAGATTTCAGAAAGTATATGTGACATAATGGCATTTTGGAACTGTAACAGCTCAACACTTTTCAGTCAAAAGAAAAGTTTTCTGGAAGAAAGATTAGACCCGTGAATGAAGAGTGAACTGTCTATCATTTGGATAAATAGGTTTCCACGGGAGAGTGGGGGTAGAACGACCTGGTTCCTGCTTGATGACTGCATCTCTTGCAAAGGACCAAATTCACATGTGCCTCAGCATCAACAAAGGGCTGCTTAGCTTCAGGCATCTTGCTAAGGAAATGCACTCAGAGGATATAAACAGGGCATTGGAAACTGACACACCTCGCCACTTGCAGATGTGGAATTGCCCTACGGTGCTCTCTACCTGCCTGCAGTCCCACACTTTCTATCCCTACTTTGTGTGCTGCACAGATAACACAAGGAGGGACACGTAGCCAGGCTCATCTGAACACATTCAGCTTAACAAGCTTCATGGTCTATGAATTGTGATGTGAAACATATTCCCCTGTAGCACCACAGTCGTCTGATCCATCCCTCTGCTCCATCCCATGGGTCCTGCAGAAATGTTCCCCTCCAGCTGTTTTCAGTTGGCCGGTAGCCTGAAGGAAGACATCAGGGATAGTCAGTTCACAATCAGCAGTCCCTGGATTCGTGGTCACAGGATCAGCGCTATGCTTCAGACTCAGGTTCAAGTGTCCTTGATCCACTTGGAAAGGATGACATTAGTGCCAAACTACTCTGGGGTAGTAACAATAGTAACTTAGTTCTGCCTTCCAAAGAAAATGTACATGCAGTGAAATGCATAGATCCTAAGTGTGTGATTATATGCATATAATTATATGCATGTAGTTATATAAGCATTAAGTCAGCGTTGAGCTCATGAGCTCCTTTGAAGCCCTGTAGACCCTTATCTTTGGGTAACAGTGCACTGGCTGTGAAAGAGAGGTTGTCCCAGAACATCTGGGTTGCTTTCTATAGCTATGGCAATATTGAAGAGCAACTAGAGGCATTTATGTCCAGCACAGGGATTGCAGTTCCAATTTTCCATCCAAGATCACTTTGACTACTCCCAGGGAAGTTTTCTTTTTTTAAAAAAAAAATTTATTATAAAGAGTGTGGGGTACAATTCAGGGCTAGGTATATAAACATTGATCATGCAGGTATCCTTGTTGATGAGGTATGGAAAGTTTTCTATTGAGCACTGTTCTCAGAACTCTGTACATTCAAATTGTAACCCAGGGTACCCTGGATTTGGGGCACACACTGTGAAAAAGCACCCACTTGTAACTGTTGAGGGTTTTTTGTTTTCAATTTTTTTTTTTGCGTCAGAGTCTTACTCTGTCACTCAGGTTGGAGTGCAGTAGCATACTCATGGCCACTGCAACCTCTATCTGCTGGGCTCAGGCGATCCTTCCACCTCAACATTCTAAGTAGCTAGAACTACAGGCATGTGCCTTGCTAATTTTTTGATTTATTGTAAAGACTAGGTCTCTGCATGTTACTCAGGCTGGTCTTGAACCCCCAGCAACCCTCTCACCTCTGCCTCCCAAATTGCTAGGATTACAAGCATGAGTCACAGGTCCCAGCTGAAACTGTTGAGTTCTTATTTCAAAAAGTTCCAGGAAGAAGCTCAGCCTCAGAAAAACAAAAACCGTGTGATTCCAGAGAAGCCCAAGTTGGAGATGAACTTTGATGAACTCTCCTCATGACCGTGCTAAAATCCCTACCCAGGAAGAAGCTTATTTGCCATTTCCTATACATACCATGTACATAGAAGCATGATTGGTGACCACACCTGTTCTGCCTTGACTCCACCCATACATACCACAACTTAACCAACCAGTCCAACAAAAGCCCTGTTCTCACCTTTGTTCTGGGAGACTCTGCTTTAGGGATGACCCCTAATGGCCTCCTCTCTTGTTGTAAGTCATAAAATGCCGTTGTTAAATTCTCTTTGGTTGAAGTCATTGGACCATCTCCCACCAAGCAATCGAACCTACCCATTATGTAGGTAACAAAATCACCTAGGACACTCACAAAAACACTGTTGTCTGAGTCTTCCCCCTAAAGATTCTGATGTCATGGATGGGGATGGTTCAGGTGATTTGAACATGCAACCAAGATTCACAACTCACCTGTGTAGAAACTCCCACTGTCCGGGAGACTGAACAAGGACGGGGAGTGAACAGCTCGGCTCCCAGCCTAGGCTCTCCACTGATTACAGGTAATATATCAAGAGCATTGGTGTATCACAGGAGCCCCAAATCAGACAGGGTTTTCTAATGTTTACCTATTCCAAGAAATCACCCAGAGGACAGGTTGGCAGAGACATGGGTTCATGTATACTTAGAGGAGGGACCAATAGCAACCGGTTGGTACAAAGCTCTCTGCACCCCAATAGGGAGAGATTCTACACCCTCAGCGTGGAAAAGGAAGACACCAACAATAGTATTATGTGCAAAGAAGCAGGAACAAAGATATTGACCCACTTAACAACTGCCTTGAGGACGTGGGTGTGCGTATCTCAGAGGGTATCCAGTCTGAAGAAGCCACTAACCTGGGGATGCCAAGTAACTTTTAGACTCAAAGGTTGGAGTATGTGATGGAGGAGACCTCTCAAAGAAGAACCACATACACGACAGGCAAGAGTTCATGTCACTTTGCTTCCAAAGCCTGCACACATCCTGCCTTCAAACAGTACCACCAACACTGAGTGTGTCAGCTTAAGCTCCTAAGGGGTCTACCCTGGGATCCCCTCAAACACAGCCAGTCTCACTATTTGCGCTGCTGGGTGACTATTTTAAATTATTGGGTAAAATTGGACCTGACTATATTATTATGAAAATGAAGCAGTGAAAATTTAAGCAACAAAAGTGTGCCAACATACATGAATACAAGGGGGCCCCCCCAAACAGAATTTATTTATAAAAAATTGTGTGTTTAGTCTTACATGTTGAAACTTCAGTTACCTTCAAAACACTGTCCGTTGGATGCAATACACCTATCGAGACGCTTTTTTCACTGCTTAAAACAACTTTTGAATTTGTTGATTTTAATGCCTTTTAGTACTTCGGCCATTTTTTTGTTTCACCTCTTCCACATCAGCAAAACGTTTCCCTTTGAGGACTTTTTTCATTGGGGAAATTTTAAAAAATTGCTTGGGCCAGATCAGATGAATAGGGAGGGTGGGGAACAGGAGTCATGCTGTTTTGGGTCAAATACTGCTGAACACTCAGTGTGGTATGGGCAGGTGTGCTTGTAAGTCACCCATCATGAAATGGGCAAATGCACTGAAAGAATCTCAAAAAAAAAAAAAAAAATCACCAAAGCTGAATGCAGCATCTCACAGCAATGCTAGTTGGTACATGGATGTTGATAGGTTCCTAGAAAACTTACTTAGTGGGGGAAGCCTGTACAACAGAAATCTTGCCCTCCAAAAAAAAATTCCATTTCTGGTGGGGTGTCCTTAGTATGGGTATCTCCAGCATCATTTTTTAAAAAAGCAAGGCCTCTTGCTTTTTTCACAGGCCACAGGTCTTGGTGACATCTTTGCATGTCCACGTATGCATTTACCTTGTCCCACTGAGATTATTTATCTGTATTCGTCTTATTATTCCTGAATTTATTTATCCAGTCACCTATGGATGGGCATGCAGACCCCGCTGCAATGAACATTGTGAAATACCCATCTTTGCACCCATATATATCACCTTAGGACAATGGTCAGTAGCAGAATTTCTGGATCTAATGTTTCCCACAGCTTCAAGTGTAGCTAAAATTTACAATGCTAAACCAGTGATTTGATGCACGTACTTATGTTTTGTTTTTGTGTGTGTGCATGTATATACATCCATATGTAGGATTTTTAATTTTATCTTTTTTTTTTTTTAGAGATAGGATCTTGCTCAGGCTGGAGTGCAGTGGTAAGATCATAACTCACTGCAGCCTCAAATTCCTGAGCTTAAATGAACCTCCTGCTTTAGCCTCCAAAGTAGCTGAGACTATAGGCATACACCACCACTCCCAGCTAAGTATTTTTTGTTTTGTTTGTTTGTTATTTGTTTAATGACAGGGTCTAGCTGTGTTTTATGTCTCCCATGCTGGCCTCAACCTCCTAGCCTCAAGTGATTCTCCCGCCTCAGTCTCCCAAAGTACTGGGATTACAGACATGTGCCACCATACCCAGCCATATGTACATTTGTATATATACAATTTATTTTCTTTTTTCGCAGGTCCTGACACTGAGACACCCATTATCATAACACACTAATAATGGCATAATCTTCTTCCAGGAATGAAGACACGACTTCTTCCCAGGGCTCACAGGACCCATCTCCACCTTCCTAAATGACCTCAGCATCCTTCTTCTCAATCTCAGCCTCCACCACTGGTTTCATGTTTTCCCAAATCACTTCTTCTCAGGACTTCTTGATCTTGGGCTTTCCTTCCCACCTCCACCTAACAGAGCTCAGTTCCCAGAGGAGAACAATATCTCCGCATGAGAAATGCTACAAAAGTTTCAGGAGGGAGCAGGTGGAGGCAGAGATGAGGAACACTCATTTGTGAAGGCTGGAAGAGAGAGAAAAGAGACAGAGTCAAAAGGCACAGCTGGGCAGGTGAGCGGGGAGTTTTTGAGCAATGGGAATCCTGAACCAATTCAAGCCCAGAGTTGAGGGGAAACAGGCGGCCGGGACACCAATGGGACCACCACAGAGGAGGAGACACTCCTGCCTTTGCACTGTCTGGGCTCCTGGGGCTGATTTCAGTTCACCCTCAGGAAAGAGCTCACATCTGTCTCCTCTGGGAAGGCCTCTGGACTCCCCCAGCTGCAATTAGCAGCTCTGGTTAAGCTTTGTTCATTCATTCATGTACCATTCATTCATCCATTCATTCATACCATTCATTCATGTACCATTCATTCATCCATTCACTCTACAAATACCTATTGGCACTTACTATTCTTCTCGGTGCGATGATCATTACACATTAAAATAAGACCTGTATCCATGTGAGGCACTTTGGCTACACCTCTTAGATGGGGATACATAGCAGTGGGATACCATCTGAGCGGGCGAGGCAGGGCAGGGAAGTGGGAAGAATCAGAAAGAGCCAGGCTTTGCTCATTCAACAAACACTAACTGGCACCAGCCCAGTTTCAGGTGTGTTGTGAGCACTGAGGACCCCCAAGGTGAGCCAGTCCCTCTCCCCTGCATGGGCTTCTGGTGAATGACACACACAAAGACAATAACGGTTGGATGCCAGCAGGAAGGATGGGTCAAAGGTTGACAGGCACAGAGTGATGGGATGGGAGGTCCATTCTGAAAAGAGTAAACAAGAAGGATCCCATGAGAGGTGACTACTGAGGTGAAACCAGAGAGTCACCCACGGGACCGTCTAAAGGTCCAGGAAGAGAGAACAGCAAGTGCAGAGGTCCTGGGGCAGGAAGGAGCCCAGGAACTGTGTTCACTTCAGGAACTGAGCCAAAGCCCCTGCGGCCAGAGGAGAGTGTGACTGTGCAGGAGTGAGGAAGGGGAGGAGGAGTAGGAAGGCAGCAAACAGAGGAGAGAAAAGACAGGATGAGGAGATCAACTGGGACCTTGAAGGCTACGTGGGAATGTGCTTCTGCTCTGTGGGTACCAGGCAGGCAGTGCGGGAGTTGCTGATGAGGGAGGTGTCACTCTCCCCTCTGCTTGAAAGGTCCGCTCAGCCTTCTGTGTAGGAACAGACTTGGGCAGAAGTGGGGATCCTGTTCATGCTCTGTGGCGTGGGTGGACTCTGAGGGGATTTGTTATTGTCTGTTTTTCCACCTGGAGTGGAAACTAGGATCAAGTAAGCACTCAGAGTAGGGTTCTTCCTCACCGAGAGGGACCTTCAAGGGTCCACTTTCTATTGCTGTGTCACAGGTGAGTGCAGAACCCAGTTGTTTTAAAGAGCCAACATTTAGTATCTGACAGTTACTGTGGGTCAAACATTGGGGAGTGGCCCAGCTGGGGTTTCAGGTTCAGGACGTCTGAGGAGACCACAGTGAGGATGTGGGCTGTGCTTTCTAGACACCGAGCTCTGAGGTGGCAAGGGCATCCGATTCATCTCAGGGTCCTGACCCTCAGCACCATGGCAGCCAGGTGGTGAATCTAGAACAAAGGTTTGCTAAGGGAGAGACAAAGGGAGGCACAGGCTCCGTGGTGTCACAAAAAGGCCGAGTCGGCGCATTGCGTTTGCTTATTTCCCAAGTTCTGCCCGGGCCTGCCTGTTGACTCATCTGGCTTATTTTGCACATGGCAAACTGATGGCCATTTAGCTAAAACTCTGTTTGATTCTATGTGAGAACAGTGTATGGCAGCAGGAACTACTGCCCAGAATCATCTCCTGAAATCCGAGCTCTAGCAAGCATGCAGAAGCTCAGTTTCACAGCCACTTTTAGGAGAGGCCTGGTCACTAGTAGGGGAACATGGCATGGCCCTTCCCATCTTGAAGTCCACTGTTTGATTGCAGGGGGTGAGGACAGGTGCAGCTACATTCACAAGATCATATCATCCATCCGTCCACTCACCTGGCACATCAGTGTTACACACATCACAAGGAAAACCAAGCCCTTTGCGTTAGGGAGTAAAGGTTGTGGGTTTTAATATTTTTTGACATATGTGTGCTTTGGTAGGAGACAGAGGAACTGACACCAAAGATCTCAAGAGAGGCTAGAAAAATGTCAGAGCTTCTCTCCAAAAAATGCATATTATGGCCACATACTTTGCATGAAATTTCAGAAAGCTCCTGAAGCCCTTTTGTGGATCTCTGGTGAAGAATTCAGGCCTTAAGGATAACATTACCAAGGCAGAGAAACTGCAGCGGCCAACAGGATCCATTGTGCAGGTTTCCAGGAACACGATGTTTTCTGGTGGGAGCAGAAAGGGCATACAGGCTTTGGCTAAACAGACCAGCAAAATATCAAGCTTGACTTTGGCTTTATAGATGCTTTGGAGGCTGACCTCTTTGTTTGATGGAGAAATCCTTCTGCTCCCCTCTGGTTAGGCTAAAGCACACACCTTAATGTCAGAGCCAAAGTCCCTGGGCACAGCTGTCTAAATTCCAGCAACTAAGCTCTGTGTGGGTGAGGAGTGTGTGTCCACACTGATGGACAGGTAGAGAGGTCCCGCCGTGTAAATGGTCAGCAGAAGGAAAGTTCACAGGTCAGCTGCATGGGGCAAACTGAAGAGGACAGGGTGCTCAGTTTCCTTAATTTACAACTGGTAAGGTGAGAGGATTTATTTCTGATTCACATGACAATGCAGAGTCTAGAGAACACAGAAGACCAATACACAAATATACAAGGAAAACTCTCTGTGTCTGGATCCTTTGTTCATTTTATGGTCCACAGGTTCTTGGATAATTCTCACTTTAGAAGAAGAGGTGAATTCCTCATCCCTGAAGTATGAGACTCACTTAAAACCGGCTCCACTTCCCCATAGAACTAATGGATACAGTCTTGGTTGTTTTCTATTTTAATAAACAGAAATTGACCCTCTCAGTCTTAAAGTTTGAAACTTACATTTGTCATATCTGAATTTTTTTTCCTCAGGAAACTGACACTCAGGTCTATAGTATCAAGGAATGGAAACTCACCAAATCAAGGTATCCAGACAATGTGATGGCACAGCCCTCTCCAATGCCTGTTGACCAACTTCTCTTCCTTATTCCTCTCCAATTGCTGTTTATCAACTCCTATTCCTTGTCCCTCCCTAATTCCTGTCAGCCAACTCCTCTTTTTTACCCCTCCCTAGTTCCTGTTGACTAACTCCTCTTCCTTATCCCTCCCTAATTTCTGTTTACCAAATCCTCTTTCTTACCCTTCTTTAATTTCTGTTTTCTACATTACTACCCCATTATATAAACCCCTGACTTGAGTTGGATTTGAGAATGAAGCTCCCATTCTCCTTGGCTGATAACACCCAACCAAAAGTCTTCTTCCCTCATAATACTCGTCTCAGCAATTGGCATTCGGTGCAACAAGCAGCAAAACCCTGATCAAACTCTTGGAATTTTGGTAGGACATTTAGTGCTTTGCTTCTACATATAGAATGTTGTAAGAGTGGCATGTGTGATGTGTGACACCCTAGCTAGTGCCATCCTGCAGACCACAACCTTAAAAAACCTGTTAAGATAAACAATGTTTCACCATAAATCTTGCTATTGGAAAAAAATCCCCCCACTTGCCCCTCTCCTGCATACACACAAGGACCTGAGAACGTCCGATTGTAACCCCTACTTTGTTATAATACTAATATCCCCAAGCCCAATGGGACTTATCCACCATTTTTTGTACATGTATCATATGAAGAAGTATGTGTGTTTCCCCTACACTTGTGTGGTTAGAGGCCCCCACTAATCATGCTAATTTACCTTTCCTCTGACATTACAGTCTGCCTTCATCTAATAAAAGGACACGGCTGGCCCCCCTCAGGGAGCTGGCCTGAGAACTCCTCCTCTTGAGCTGGCTTCCTGGCACAAGCCCCCAGGAAAGCCTTGTCTGAGAGTCTGGCCTCTTGTCAACTTCTGTTGCATGAAGCCTAAGAACCTGCAGTCGGTAACAGAACTGAGCCTTCAGAGGACTGCAGCTCCAGCTCACACGATCACTGCATTGTCCTCAGAGGCCCTAAGCCCCAGTCCCCAGATGAGCCACCCCCACATTTTTGACCCACAGTAACTGTCAGATACTAAATGTTGGCTCTTTAAAGCAACGGAGTTCTACACTGATTTGTGACACATCAATAGAAAGTGCACTCTTGAAAGTCTCTCCCTGGGAGGAAGAACCCCATTCTAACTAAGCACATACTTTATGTTGCACCAGCTGTTGTACAGAATGTGTTTTTTCACCCCCATGACAGCTCTTTGATGCAGGCAGCAACAGACTCACCTTTGGCTAAAAATGAGGGGATTGAATGGGGAGGAAGGAGAGATAAGATCCCACCTCCCAGAGGCTGAAGTCCCCTGAAGTACTTGTTTGTTTCTTATCTGTCATGTATGCAAAGAATTGTGAGTTTAATGTCCATTTCGTCTGTAAAATGAAAAGTTCATGAGGACAGAAACATGTCTGTCTGATTCAACTTTGTACACCCTGGGTCTAGCCTGGTGCCTTGCACTTGTTGAGTCCTCAATAAATATTGTTGAATAAATGTTTGTGTATTAATCCTTATAAAATTTTTCAAAAATCATCAGGTTATGTACAACTATTAGTATCTAAGAGAATTAAAAATTAAAAAATCATCAGGGTGACAATTATAAATATCTAGGTATCTATACTCAAGAATAGTGATTGCAAAGTTAATACTTGCAGAGAAAGTAGGGATAAGAGCCTCCCCACTGCAAAACCTGGATAAATTTAGCTCTAAACTAATGGCCATGTCATTGATTTTTGTCACCCTGCATCTCTTCTATTTTAGAAATAATAGTCATCAACTCCTATAATCAAAAACCTCCCTTAAATTTAATGATTTGAGGGGTATTGGTTGTTTTTGAAATAACACCTGCAGAACAATCATTAGTACCTTGATTAATTCTGTCTGACACACAGAAAAAAAAGGAATACATCTTTTAAAAAGCTGCAGGGTTTTTAGAATAAATAATTTGCTGAATATTCTAAGAAGGGATTACACTGCCAAATATGTAGCAGTACAAATAGAAGAGAATGTGTGCACGCATGTGTTCCTGTATGTGCATGTGTGCCTTCAAATATGTATGTTCATCTTCATGCATGAATTGTGTGTTTGTGTGTGCATGTGTATGATTACAAAAAGTAGGTGACTAGACTATTGCTGAGAAGACTCAGAAAACATCATTTAGCAGAAGATTAGATTTTGAAATTCTCCTGCATCATCAGGAAGACTCAGGAAAAATTAGGAAACCCCATGGTAGTTTCAGAAGTCATAGACAAGAGGAGTTTACTTTGTTTCTTCTAGTTCCTTCAGAAAGACCCAAAACTAGGGACGGAGGTTATAAAGAAACTCCAGGTATGAAAGAAATGAAGAGTGTAAGTGGTCTCTCTGTGAGGTATGAAGCCATCACCTGGATGGCCATTGGGTGAGGGACCCAGTGCGGAGATCTCCACATGGAGTGAGGGCATGACCAAATCACAGCTGACCAGTGAGATCACTCCTTCCTCAGTGAGCTGCCCCCAGCACATAGAGTGAAAGCTTGGACAAGCCCTAACTGACCAGTGAGAATATCCTTCCTCATTGGACCAACCCCAGTACATGGAGTGAGAGCTTGGACAAGCCATAAGTAACCAGTGAGACCCTCCTTCCCTAGTGGGCCACCCCCAGCACATAGAGTGAGAGCTTGGACAAGCCATAACTGACCAGTGAGATTCCTCCTTCCTCAGTGGGCCACCCCCAGCACATGGAGTAAGAGCTTGAATAAGCCATAACTGACCAGTGAGATCCGTCCTTCCTTAGTGGGTCACCCCCAGCACATGGAGTGAGGGCCTGGACAAGCCTCAGCTGACCAGTGAGATGCTCCCCTTCCTCAATAGGCCACCTCCAGTGAGGGCTGTTGGCATCTGGGAAGCAGCATCTCAACACAGTCTCTGGAATGTTTGGGCTCCAGGGTGAGATGACATGGGAACACGTCACACTATAGGTCCCTGTTGGGAAGTCCCAGTACATGGCAACACACAAATGGCTCCGAGAAATCCTAAATCAAAAGGCAGAACTCTGTTCAGCTTTGTTTAAGACAGTGTTCCCAATTTTTTTTTTTTTTTTTTTGGCTACCATATCCCCCTTTCTTGTATCTAAAACCTCCCACTATCTTGAGCAACTAGTGCCCCAGAAAACAGCTTTAGGAGTATATAGACCCAATGCTAAGACAAAAAATTATGACAAATATGTTTTAGGAAGAAAATTATCAGGTAGGAGTGTTCAAATTCTTTGATGAATCTTACATTTTTCTATACTGGCTCCAAAGTCACCATCTGAGGTAACACACCAAATGCTGTTTTCTTTTTTCTTTTTGCAGCGTTCATTAAAAGGGCATAAAAACTCTCATATTGGGGTGGGGGAGCATTAGGGTTGCCCCAAATGCTGTTCTCACACTGCTAAGGAGGGGAGAATACAGTTGAAATAGATAGTGGAAAGCCCTAGAATAAGCAGGGATGCAGCTGTTAAGTCCCCTGTTTGTAGTCTAACTCTTCCAGCCCACAAAGAACTCTATGACTATGAACAAGATGCTCAGAGGCAGGAGGACCACCTACTGCACAGGGTGCCCAGATCAGGCTTCCTGGAGGAAGGGACATCTCAGCTGACACCTGGACACTGGCAGGAGGAAGGCAGGGCATCAAGTTCCTCCCTATGGGCATCAAGCTTCCTCCCTGTGGTGCCATCAGAGCTCTGACCTCTCTGCACATTTAGGAGACACACGTTTGGTGGTAGTTAAGAGTATAACTCCTGCCCAGAAACAGACACTCACTAAGACCATCTGACTCATGGTAAGAGCAATCTGGTAGTGTAGCGGGATGGTCTCTGTCTTCAAGTGAGGTGCCAGGTCAGTGGGATACCCATATGGGCAGAACCAGACCTGCATTCCTATCTCACACAGTACACAAAATTCCATGCTGGCAGACTGTGGATCTAACTGTGAGAAAGAAAATCACAAACAATTACAAGAAAATATTAGGGTATGTCATCATGACATTGAACTCATCAACGTATCTTAAACGAATCAGAGAGAGTATCAGCAGTGAACAAAAACAATGGCTGATGCAGCACAGAAGACAGACAGCCCAATGGGAAGACTTGAGCAGGTGTCGTGTGGCTATCTAAATGCCAGTAAACACAAAAAGAGTTTCATTAGTCCTCCAGGAAATGCAAATTAAAGCCATGCAGTCCACCACATACCCATCTGAGGAACTGAAAAGAAAAAGACTAGCAATTCTGAGTGTATAACAGGTATATAAATCTGCTGAAACTCATATACTACGTTGAAGTTTAAGTTTCTACTTTAGAAAACTGAAATATCTTCCAAAGGAACCTGCACGTACCCAGTGACCAAGTGAGTCCACACCTGGGTATATTCCCAATTAGAAATGCAGGTTTGCATTTACCAAAATTTGCATAAAAGATGCTTCATACCAGTGTTATATGACATAGCCCCAAACTAGAAACAACCTCAAAGTCCATCAACAGTATTATGTTCACACACTAATTTTATTACTTCAGAGCGATAAGAAAACTCAAACAATTACCATGTGCAATAACATATTTGAGTCTCACAAACAATGTCCTGCAAAAGAAGGCAGACACAAAACTATGTGCTTTACTAAATGTACATTCACAGACAGGCAAAATTAATCTATGGTTTAGAAGTCAGGAAAGGGGTGATATGGACTAAATTCCTCCCTCTCCCCTACCCCAACAGAATTCATGTGTTGCAGCCCTACCTCCCAATGTGATGGTATTGGGAGATGGGACCATCGGGAGGTAGTTAGTTTTAGATGAGGTCATGAAAATGAGGTCATGGTGGATCAATGCCCTTGAAAGAAGAGACCAGAGAGCTCTCCTTCCCTCTTCCCCTCCCCTTTTCCCTCTCCCTGCCTCTCTCTACTTGTCTCTCCCCTTCCCCTTCCTCGTCATGTGAGGATACAGAGAGAAGAAGGTGGCCATCTGCAAGCCTGGAAGAGGATCTTCACTAGAATCCAACAATGCTGGCACCTTGACTTGAACTTCCGGCTCCCAGAACTGTGGTACATTAAACTTCAGTTGTTTAAACCATCCAGCCAGTGAAATTTTGTTGTGGCAGCCTGAATGGACTAATATAAGGGATTACTTTTTGAGCAAGAAGCAGATATTCAGCCTCAAAGTTTCATTCTGGGGTAATATTTTTCTTGATTTGAGGTGGTTCCATGGATTTGTTCAATATGGGAAAGTTTACTGAACTGTGCCCTTAAGGCCTCTACACTCTGCTGCATTGGTTCATGTGTGCTTTGTTTTAATAAATAGCATGCATGTGTGCACACACAAACACACACACACACACACACACCCCATCACCATCACCACCACTTACTAGATGTAAGACGTTAGGCAAATTGATAAAACTCCTTTTCAGTTTTTTCTCTTGCAAAAAGAAGCCATAAGTGTCCCTCCCTCATGAGGTTGTTAATGAGGATAACAGGATTAGTTCATGGAGTGCTCTGAGAACAATGCTTGGTCCCTGATAAATATGCAACCCATGTGAGCTGTTGTGGTCATTATTGTAGCTATGATGTCACCTCTCTACAAACAGGTATATATATAATGTGCATATGTGTACACATACACATATCCATACATGAACATGGTGTATTCTCCCCACCCCCTCTCACATATATACCTTTTGTGAGTCTTTTTTTGGTCACCTTAATAATGCCAAATTGGAAGAAAAAACCAGACACTATCATTTCTCAATGAAGTCCTTTCACAGAAGCTTCCCCCAAACACTTCACAATGTGCCAGAAATTTCATCAACTAAGTTAATGAAAAACTAGCATCATGGGGACCACTTGTCTTCTGAACTTGGCTTTTACACCTACCCAAGGAACCCTGAGACACTGAGGGTCAAAAGGGAATACATTTCTAACTATTTGAGAGGAGAGGGTAGTGGAGTTGCCCAAAGATTCATCTTAATTAAACCAAATTCAGTTTCAATCAGAACATCACTCCTTTATCCAGTTCAAACAATTTAGAAAGAAGTATATATATATATATGTTACATCCCAGTCTCAGAACTGAGATTACTTTCCCTTTGTCAGGGCAGGTTCCCCACAGTCTAGGCCTCTGAGGTTTGAACAATGCACACGTTGTTCTTCTGTCAAGTGAGATAATATTCTGCAAAATAAATGTGGGAAATTAGGCCATCTCACTGAGAATTTAAAAGCATACAGTGTCATAACTCTGCTCTCCTCCTCCCCACTTGAGTTAGATTAATGCTAACTCATAGTGTCCCTGCCCTGGAGAGAACACCTTTCCCTGGGGATAAAGTCTTCAGTATGTTGCCACTATGGGAGACTCCAGCTGGGTCCTCTAACTCTGTCAACTTCAAGGAGCTAGCTGTCACATGCATCACCAACCAGAGGACCCTGGGTGACTAAGCATTGGTGACTGACCCCCAATTCACCCCTGAGTTCATCTAGAACAATCACCAACAGCCCTGGGCCACATCGATGTTTGTTTCCAGAATGTTTGTTCACACACTGGGGCGATTTGCTCCACAAGATGCTCCTGGAACAATGAGTGTAAAGAGTAGCTCTCAGTGTGCAGTTAAGTCCATACAAGTGTTGCTAAAAGCCAATGGTTTGGCCTAGGTCTGGTTGCTCACCAGTCAATCACTGAAACATCAAGTGTCGCCAGAGAAAAAGGCTTTAATGGGTAACATGAGTCAGAGACACAGGAGACCAGCCTCAAATCCATCTCCTCCTCATACCCTCTAAAGGAAGTAGGGAAGGAAAACAAGAGGGGCAAGGAAGAGAGTAGGTCAACCAGGTAGTCAAATGAAAAGTCTAGCATGCATTGCAACCACACAGAAAAACAGGAATAAGGGAGAAGGGGAGTTGGTCAGCAGGCAACAGGTTCATCTCATTTTCTAAATGCGGTGATCTGGAAAGCTTCAGTTCCTAGAAGGCCTGGAGATTGGTTTCAGTCTCCTGAGAAGAAAAAACATCTCAGGTAAGACAAATGCAAGTTTCTCAGGCTTCAGTTCTATGAGAAAATTGGCCTGGTTTCACAAGATGGTGTTCTCCATTTCCACAATACAGGAGGACCCAGAGTATGAAAAATAGCCCTACTTGTAACAGTGGATTGAGCCTTGCCTAAGCCAGCCCTGAGTTTGGCTTCCACAGGAAATGGTGTTTCTGATTTGAGTGTTCTGAGCATGCATTCTTAAAGACAGGGTATGGAGCTATTTGTCCTTTCCTTTTTTGCACCAGTGTTTCTTCACTGACCCAAGGAATTGACACTAATCTACTCCTCAGAGCAATTCACTGACACATCTAATTCTGCCGAGAAAGAAGCAGAGTAAAATAGGCACTCTTTTCTGAAAGCACAGCAGTACTGAAAGGTCAAGGGAGCATGAGGCTTGGCCTCCTGTTCTGTCCTTGAACATGCAGAGAACTGCTGCTGTTGCTTCCTGCTTTCTGCCCCCCCCCACTTCTGGGAATCACCTGAGTTACCCTAGGGAGTGACCCTAAGCCCCCTGTTCTGGGGGACTTTCCTGCACTGCCTCCATCTCACATCCAGAACAGGCAATCTGCAAAGTACCACGTTCCTATAGGATTGGGCAGAAATAGCATGTGACCAAACCAGAACCATGAAATTCAATGACACTTTATGGATAATTCTCAAGACACATTATGGGGCTGTAAGATTAGTTCTTTATTTCAGCAGAGGAAATAAGTAAAATGTAGTCACACCAGACTACACTGAAATAATAAAGGAAGAAACTTGGGAATGCAGTGGTTTATCTTTGTGTTGACTTCAGTCTCCTTAGACATCTGGTCTGGCCATCTGATAAAAGGAATTTTTTTCTACACTCCAAACAGCTTGCTTTTTCGTGCTACAAATGTGTACTGAGTACTTACCAGAAGTACTGTCTGGGCATTGGGTGAGCAAGGGAATCCTTGTTTTCTGGGGCTCCAGGGCTTGAGCAAAAGGTACATCATCATATCATCATCATCATCACCATCATCATCAGTTGACAATTAGTGCTTGTCTGAGTGTCAATGCATTTAAATAAATAAATCATATGTATTGCTATGGAAGAAGGCACACAGACTTCTGGAAAAGCCCAAATAGAAACACTTAGCCCTGACGGTGGACAAGCCAGGAAGGGTTCCACTAACCCTTGAGGGAGTCATAGGAATGAGCTGAGAAAGGTAGTGATGGCACCGATAAGAGGGAATGACTTGGTTCATAGGTCCACAAATGAGCACCTGGACTCTAACAGAGTGAGCAAGCCCAGGTTTGATGAGGAAGGTGGAGATGCTGAGAGATAAGGCCCAGGCACTAACTAAACAGGTAGAAACCCAGTCAGGAGGACCTGGCTTGCCAAATCAGACAACCTGTATTTCATCCCAGGGACAATGGACTGACACTAGTGGGATTTGAGCAATGACACTTTGAGACCTGTCACTCCAACTGCTGTGAAGATAAGTGACAAGGGGGTAAAGGCTGGGACAGGGAACTGGAGTTGGCACAGTTGACATTGCCTGGTAATACTTAAATTGCCTAGTTTTCATCAAATTTTAATTTTTAAAACTCTTTGTCATGTATTCACAAAAAAAGGTATTTATTTTTTTCAACTTGAATCCTGAGAAATGGTGCAATATCTATTTAAAATCCAGATATCTGGGACCTCTAGCAACAGACAAGACCAGCTGGGACAGAGCTACAATATTGCAGAGGAGAAGCCACGAGTGTCTTATTCAGTGTAACAACTGGGGTGAAGACACGGGACAGATTTCTAAAATATTAAGAAATGGAGAGATATGTAGACCCTGAGGAAGAGAGAGGCCTGTTTCCCAAGCATCAGGTGGACTCCATACCTTGGCCACTGTGAATAGTGCTGCAATAGACATGGTTGTGCCGACGTCTCTTCAAGGTACTGACAGAGGGACTTCCGGCAAGACGGTGACAGGGCAACCTGGTCTATGAGACCCTCTGCAAAGGAGAACGCAGAGGGTCTCTGGCTCTCTCCCCAGGGACTGTGGATCCCAACGTCGACAGCCTGCTCTTCACATGGAGTTTGGCCGTTGCCACCACTGGGGCATCACAGTGGTCTGGACAGCCACTGAAGTCACAGACATAGCAGCCGCCAGTGCCACCATGGCCTCCATGGCAGCCATAGCGCATTGTGCCACCTGTGCCTGAGGGGATCCATGACTTCAGTCCTTGAAGCCCCTGCAGGAAAGATCTGCTGGGATCATTGCCACCTCTGTTGCCACCTTGATGTCCTTCCAGCCGTGGGTCTCCTCCCACGTGCCCTGAGGCAGGCTTCCATCTCCAGCCTCTGCCCGGCTTCTGTCTGGCTCCACCCCCTATGGGGTGAGCAGCTGAGATAGAACCACCTGCTGCTGATTCAAGGTAACAACACCGAAATGGGAAAAACAAGCTTGAAAAACAGACACAGGCCAGATTTTAGTGGTGAACTGAGGGTGATCTGAACTGTCCTTCATCGCAGACCAGTGGCAACTGACCCCAAATATGAACTAATTTATCAGTTTGAGAAGAGAGCTAGAAATCAGAGCTGAAAGGACATTGGACTTAAACGAAAAGTCTCAGAGTGTGCTCGATTGGTTCTGTTAGTTTAATGACTTGATTCTATTTCCATTGCTTTGTTCCTTTTTTTTTCCTCTCTCTTCCTTTTCTTCTCTTTTCTCCTGTCTGTAAACCATATATTTGTATAGAGGAACAGCACACCAATAAGGTGGTTGGTTAGCTTGTATGTTAGCATTTTGTATGTTTTAAATTTTTTTGTATGGGAGCTAGTTAGTCTGTAGCTGTGGTCTATTTTTTTTATCTGTTTCAGTTTAGGTCTCTCTCTCCATTTGTTGACACACACATCTGTTTCCCCCCTTACTCCTCTCTCTTGACCCTTCCTTCCCACCCGTTACTCCACTCTCTTCCCTCTGCTAATCTCATGTTATTTCAGGGAGTAAACCTACAGCCCCACTGCACGGACAGATTAAAGGCAGTGGGAAGTGGGTCTCAGATTATCCATACACCTGTCAGCGAATACCAGGACCTGCAGATAGATTTTGAATCACAGCTCCCCCCTTAAGTAAATCTCAAAACTGCAAAAAGGACCACCCCCAACCTACAGTGCAACTCCAGAATTGAACAAAGTAAGAGGGCATACATAAAGAATAGGAGACTGAACAAACAGAAGTAAAACCAATCCCTTTACCCCTGAGTAACAGAATTAAAGAAGACAGTGACGTGGAAGGAAGGAAAAAGTAGGGAGGGGGGAAACCGCACAAATGAAAAAAAACCAAAAGAACAGCAGCAGATTTATCTACAGAAACCCTCCAGGCTAGGAGAGCTTGGAGCCCTATCTTCAAAGTTCTAAAAGATAAACAATTTCAACTGAGAATAAACTACCCAGCCAAGCTAAGCTTCATCAGTGAGGGAGAATTGAAATCTTTCCCAGATATCCAATCCCTAAGAACCTACACTGCCATGAGACCACGTCTACAAGAAACACTTAAGAAAGTACTGAACACAGAAGAAAAGGAAAAAAGAACAACAACGTTCTTCACAAGAGTACAGGCAAAAGATTAAAAACACACATGATCCAACTCTAAAACCAAAAGAAAGACAACACACAAACAGGAAGAACAACAATGCTGTAAGAACATTATGATAGGGATCAACTCTCACATTTCAATAATAGTTTGAATGTAAACAGACTAAATGCACCACTGAAAAGACATAGAATGGCAAAATGGATAAAATATCACCAGGCAACAATCTATGGCCTTCAAGAGACTCACCTCACTAGAAAGGACACTCACAGAATCAAAGAGGATGGGAAACAAATTTTCAGGTAAATCGAGCACAAAAGAAAGGAGGAGTCACAGTCTTAATCTCAGACAAAATACCCTTTAAGCTATCAAAAATTAAAAACGATACAGAAGGCCACTACATAATGATAAAAGGTTCAATCCATCAACAAGAAATATCCATCCTAAACAGATATGCACCAAACATGGGAGCACCGACTTTCATAAAGCAGCTCCTAGGTAAATTTTAAAAAGACATCGACTCCAATGCCATCATAACTGGGAAGTTTAATACCCCACTCACAACCCTAAGATCATCAGGACAAAAAATCAGCAATGAGATCTGAAACCTCAATGTGACTCTTGATCACATTGATACCTACAGAACCCTCCATCCAAAGACTACAGAATACACATTCTACTCATCACTGCATGGAATGTACTCTAAGATCAACCACATACTTGGCCATAAATCAAGCATAAGCAAATTTAAAAGGATTGAAATTTTACCATGCACCTTCTCGGACCACAGTGGAATGAAAATAAACATTAACACCAACAAGGTCCCCCCAAACCCACAAAGACATGGACACTAAACAGCATGATGCTAAACAACTCCTGGGTCAATGATGAAATCAAAATAGAGATTAAAAGATACCTGGAAACAAATGAAAATGATGAAACATCTTACCAAAATCTCTGGGACACAATGAAAGCTGTAGTAAGAGGAGAATTTATATCCCTACATATGCACATGAAGAAAATGGAAGGATCACAAATTAACAGCCTAACAAGCCACCTAAGAAAGCTGGAAAAGCAAGACCACAAAAACCCTAATTTCAGCAGAAGAATCCAGATCACCAGAATAAAAGTCCAAATCCAGGACATAGAAGACAAAAAGATAATACAAAAAATCAATGAAACAAAAAACTGGTTCTTTTTGTTTCAAACAAGATTGATAAACAAGATTGATGGTCCCCTAGCTAGGGTGACCAAGAAAAAGAGAGAAAAGGCCCAAATAAACACAATCAGAAACACAAAAGATGAAGTCACATCTGATCCTGAAGAAATGCAAAAGATCATTAGAGACTACTATGTACACTTGTATGGAAACAAACTTGAAAACCTTTCAGAAATGGAGGTCTTTCTGTCATCACACAACCTGCCTAGGTTGAAACAAGAAGAAATTGAGACCCTAAATAGACCAATAACAATCAAGGAAATTGACTACATAATAAGAAAACTACCTACAAAAAAAAAAGCCCTGGTCCAGATGGCTTTCCAGCAGAATTCTACAAGACATTTAAGGAGGAGCTGATACCAATCCTACTGAAGGTATTCCAGGCGACTGAGAAAGATGGAACTCTCCCCAAATCATTTTATGTAGCTAACATCGTATTGATACCCAAGCCAGGTAAAGACCCAACAAAGAAAGAGAACTACAGGCCAAGATATTTGATGAACATAGATGCTAAAATTCTCGACAAGATCCTAGCTAACCGGATTCAACAACACATCTCAAAAATCATCCATCATGACCAAGTAGGTTTCATCCCTGGGATGCAAGGCTGGTTCAACATTCATAAAACCATAAATGTAATGAAATACTTCAACAGATGTCAAAACAAAAACCACACGATTATATCATTAGATACAGAAAAAGCTTTTGATAAAATCCAGCAACCCTTCTTGATAAAAACCCTCGAACATCTAGGCATACAGGGAACATACCTCAAAATAGTAAAAGCCATCTATGAGAAACCCACAGCCAGCATACTCCTAAATGGACAAAAACTGGAACCATTTCCCCTGAAAACTGGAACAAGACAAGGATGCCCTCTCTCACCCCTCCTGTTCAATAGAGTATTGGAAGTCCTGGCTAGAGCAATCAGAGAAGAGAAGGCAATCAGGGGTATCCAAATAGGAAAAGAGGAGGCCAAACTATCTCTCTTTGCAGATGACATGATCGTGTACCTTGAAAACCCAAGAGAATCTGTCAAAAATCTCCTTACACTGATAAAGGACTTTGACAAAGTTTCAGTATATAAAATAAATGTACAAAAGAAAATCGCATTTCTTTACACCAATAACAAATGAACAGAAACCCAAATAAAAAGCACAATTCCATTCACAATAGTCACACACACAAAAAAGAAACACCTTGGCATCTTCCTAACCAGTGACGTGAAAGACCTTTACAATGAAAACTACAAAACACTGCTCAAAGAAATCAAAGATGACACAAACAAGTGGAAAAATATCTCACGCTCATGGATTGGAAGAATCAACATTGTGAAGATATCCATCTTACCTAAGGCAATCTACAGATTTAATACAATACCCATCAAATTACCAGGAACATTCTTCTCAGACCGAGAAAAAACAACACAGGAATTCATATGGAAACACAAATGACCAAGAATCGCCAGAACAATCCTCAGCAAAAAAAAAAAAAAAAAGCGGGTGATATCACATTACCAGACTTCAAACTTTACTATAAGGCTACAATAATCAAAACAGCTTGGTATTGGTACAGGAACAGGCATATAGACCAATGGAATAGAATTGAGATTCCAGAAGCAAAACCTCAATTTCTCAACCAACTCATCTTCAACAAAGCCTCCACCACCTACCACTGGGGAGAGGCGAACCTATGCAGTAAATGGTGCTGGGAAAACTGGCTGACCACATGCAGAAGATTGAAACAGGACCCCTACTATATCCCCATACACAAAAATTAACTCTAAATGGATCAGAGACCTAAATTAAAACCTGAAACCATAAGAACCTTAGAAAATGAAGGACATACCCTCATGAAAATTGGAACTGGCATCCAATTCCTGAACAAAATTCAAACCCACAGGCCATAAGAGATAAGATAGACAAGTGGGATCTCATTAAATTGACAAGCTTCTGCAAAGCCAAAGAAACCATCAAGAGAGCAGGGAGACAGCCTACAGACTGGGAAAAAGTATTTGCCAACTCCAGGTCTGACAAAGACTTAACATCTTTGATCTACAAGGAACTCAAACGTGCTGAAAAGAAAAAACAAACAACCCCATTATAAAGTGGGCAAAAGATATGAATAGACACTTCTCAAAGGAAGACATCCGAGAAGCCAACAAACACATGAAGAAATGTTCAACCTCACTAATCATCAGGGAGATGCAAATCAAAACCACATTGAGATATCACCTATCTCCAGTCAGAATGGCAATTATCAATAACTCAAAAAATAACAGTCGCTGGAGAGAGTGTGGTGAAAAGGAAACACTTCTACACTGTTGGTGGGAGTGCAAGCTAGTGCAATCTCTGTGGCAAACAGTATGGTGATTCCTAAAAGCTCTAAATATTGACCTCCCATATGACCCTGCAATCCCCCTACTGGGAATATACCCTGAAGAACTCAAATCACTCTATAGAAAAGATACCTGCACACATATGTTTATCGCAGCATTGTTCACAACAGCAAGAACCTGGAAGCAACCATGCTGCCCTTCAAAAGAGGACTGAATTAAAAAAATGTGGTACATATACATGATGTAATACTACACAGTCATAAAAAAGAACAAAATCATGAATTTCGCAGCAACCTGGATGGAGCTAGAATCTATAATACTGAGTGACCTCTCACAGAAACAAAGATCTGAGTGTCACATGTTCTCACTCATATAGTGGACCTTGAACATCCAACATAATACTATAAGAAAATGAATGACAGTGGTGGGAAACTATGGGGGTGGGAGGGGAAGGGAAATGGGATTAATGGTAGTAAATATCTGTCTGGGGACGGAGAGACACCTCTTATCAACAAGGGTGCCTGAACGAAGCATATTTGTATACCTAACCCTTAACTGTACCCCACAATATCATAATAAAAAATATTGATTAAAAAAAAAGAAATGGAGTCAACCAGCCTTGGGATTGGGTCATTGAATAGGCAAATGGTTAAGCTAACTGTGGTATGTCCATACAATGGAATCCTATGCAGCAATTAAAAAAAAAAAACTATTAACTCAAACAACTTGGATGAGTCTCAAGCATGTTGGGCTGAGTGGGGAAAAAAAGACAAATCTCAAAAGTGCACCTAGTAGATGACTCTATTTATATAATGTGCTCCAAATGACAAAGCTAATATATGGGGAGGATGTAAGGCAGAAGTCAGGAAAGTCCAAACTCATGGCCTGGACGACCAGATGCTAGTGGATCATGTCATAAAATGGCAGCAACCGGCTGCAGGATGGACGATTGTTTATTGCTGCATAACAAATCATCCTGAAATTGAGTAGCCTCAAAACAACATACATTTGTTATCTCATAGTTTCTGTGGCTGGGGGTCTTGACTCAAAGTCCTTCATGGTGTTGCAAGTTGTTAGCCAGGACTGTGGTCATCTCAAAGCTCAACTGGGACTGGAAAACCCACTTCCAAGCTCACTCATGTGTCTGTTGGTGGGTCTCGGGACATCTACCCTCAAGGTCACTCGCATCAGTTTCTCACAATGTGAGTACCTCCATAAACTGCTTGAGTGCCCTCAGGACATGACAGCTTGTTATGGGAAAGAGACAGACAGAGACAGAAACAGAGGTACACTGACAGAAAGAAGAAGAGACAGTGAACAAGAAAGAAGTCAGAGTCATTTTGTAACCTCATCTTGGAGTGGCATCCATTGCCTCTGCTATATTCTATTGACTAGGGGTAAGTCATAGATCCTGCCCACACTCAAGGGTGATGGTTATGGGGTGGATGAATGCCAGGAGGTGAGGATCATCAGGAACCATCTTGGAGGCTGCCCTCCACACCAGGAAGCATATGAAGTCCAGGTATAGACACATCACAAGGTAATCTACTGCATGCAGGACTGAGCATGGCCATCGATTTTAAGAAGAACCTTTGCCTGGAAGAAACAACAATATCTTTTTTTTTTAAAAGTTTTCTCTTCCTTTCTTTTTCCTTTGCCACTTAGCTATTCTCCCTCCCTTCTTCCCCAATTCAAACCTGAATATATGAAATTCCTCCTAGAGTCAGCATAAAGTACCAGCTGTTAACTGATTAATCTGAATCAGCTTTTCCTGGAAAAAAAAAAAAAAAAACAGGGTCAGCGTTCTCACCCACTGTGCTGGAACCAGCGACTGTGTTGTGCATCCTGTGTGGGCACCCCTACCTGCACACCCCCACCTGCACAGCCCTACCTGCACATCCCACCTGCCCATCCCTACCTGCAAACCCCACCTGCACACCCCCACTTGTACACACCTGCCTGCACACCCCCTCCTGCACAGTCCTACCTGTGACTCCACCTACATACCTCCACTTGTACCTTGCCTTCCAAAGTCTCCCATGTGATCGTATTCCAAAAGAAAGGCTGGGGAAGAAGAAAAGGCAAAACATGTTCAGCTGGGGATGGGAAAGGAGATATATTTTGCCAAAGAAGAGAAAATATAAGACATTAAACACCTAAAATTCCAGGTCAACTACCCCATAGCCAGTGTAGACCCATCTTCATATTGTGAAAATTGGGTCTTGGAGTTAAAATGGAACAATGGTCTGGGCACATTCTGGGCTTTGGATGATTTTTAAATACATGACATCAAGGAATTCACAGTGCTAGTCAAGGACTACACAGTGAAATGTACAGTGGTGGAGAGTATGGACACGTGGCTTGGTCTCCACACTTGTGGGTGTGGTGAAGAAGACCTGCCCCGAGAGTCCTGTTACAGATAAGAAGCCCTGAAGTCAGCCTCTGCTCCTGGGCACCATGGGGTGCAGGTTAATTTGCATTCATCCACTTGCCAAGTTCTGGGCTACATGATAAGAATCAGTGTCTAGCTTCAGGATGCTTTCAATCTGGCTCAACCAGAAAGCCTACATGGGGTGGTTGAACTCCTTGGATTAAACTACACCCTACTACTGAACATGCTTTAAATGCCTACTCCCCACATGGCTCCATTCACTGCCTCTGGCTGTGATTGTGTAGAAGGACCAACTCTTCTGGGAGGGCCCACTTTTCTGGCAAGACAAGCAAACCATACAGCTTGGGCAGGTCTAGCTACCCTGCAGCAGTCCCTCCACGGGCCAAGCTGCTGTTTGAGATGCTAATCTTATGCTGGTGTTAGATGAACTTGATTTTGAGATGGACCACCCCTCAGATGCATACCCCCCAATTCTCTGAGGGGGAGGAAAACAAGGCTTGGAGTGAGGCTGTGATGAGAGCTATTTTAAACAACGTTAAAACAAAGTATAGTCTTCAATGTATACCGAGGGTGGCTCTCTGGAACCAAGTGTCTGTAACTGGGTCACCTCCCACTCTCCATGGCTGCTGGCGAGACTCCAGCAAAGAAACAGTGATAATCTTTCTGGATTCCAAGAGAGAGATCGGGGAAAAAAATTGAAGTGGCTGCAAAATTCTCTTGGAGGTTTCCTAATGATGGGTACACACAAGGACCCAAATGATGATAATTTTTTTTCCCCCAAAGCTACATCATTAGCAGAAATATTTCTTAAATTTAATCTTTTAACTTAAATAGTTATTTCATGGCCATCAAAACCTTCTCAAGCACTTTTTAGAGATGAATTTTGTCTCAGAACAGAATTTCATGCTACATTATCTTGCAATGATTGTAACTTTTAGATGATCATTATTCACTTTTTTTTTAATGGGGGCATTGGGGAGAAAGCAACATTGTGAAAATGCTAGGTTGGTTTCACCATGGACGGATTACGAGTAAGTGTTTTTGAAGATAGAGCTGTCCCATTTCTGAAGTTGGTAATGAGAGTATTGTTCAACAAAGGTAGAAATTAAAAATTCAGAATATATTTTACATAATTAGTGTTTTAAACTTGCATGATTTAAGCACCATTTTAAAAAATGATTTGCTATACTGTAATTCCCACTATAAATCTTGCCTGTAATATATACATTAAACTACTCTGAGATTGCTCTAGAATGTGAATTACTAAGTGCTGATGAATAATTTTGAATAATGTGACTGCTTTCACCATTGAGTGGAAAATTAAGATTGTGGTATTGCTCTATTTAGAAATGATTGGTTTGCGAGAGTGTAGCTAACAGCTGTTTGGCCCCCTCCAAATGATGGCACTTCTAAAGCAGAGCGGAAACTGGGACTTAAAAGGTTTTTCACACGAGAGGGTTTCTACTGTATAGAAATGGTTTTCTTCCAGTTGCCTCAAATGACCAGTTCCTTGGAAACTGTTGAGAAAAGAATAAAAAATGTTCCTTCTAATGTGTTTGGGGTGTGCAGTGTGTGCTGCTTGGTTGCATACATTCGAGGACAAGATGCTCACACCAATGCTAGCTGGCCCACAGTCCAAGAAAGGGCTCAACTCTGTAACATGTCTCCAAACCTTCAGAGATTCTCAGGACCCAGGAGAGTCTAGGGCAAACCAATATTGTTGGCCACTCTAAATAAAAATGATGATGATGGTATGAGGAAGGTTATAATACCCTTACTGAAAATGACCTAAGTTTCCCATAGAACTGATATTTATGATTTTTCGAATAAACATAGAAATTGACCCTCTAGACCTTAAAACTTCAGAAACTTACATTTGTCTCATCTTGGTTCCTTTCTCAGCAAACTGGTAGTCTATCCTCCCAAGAAGTACCCAGGAACAGTCCATATCTGGACAGTGAGACGCCAAGACCCCTTGTCTGTCATAACTGCCTCACTGACCACCTGCTGCCTGTTGACCAACTCCTCTTGCTCACCCCCCGCCAAGTCCTGTGTCCCCACACACAATTGCATACTTCTCCTACTATATAATAAACCCCTACTTTAAGTCTGTTGGACAGACAGATTTGAGGGTTGTCTTTCATATCTCCAACTGATGTCATCCATAATATCGTAAAGCATTCTTGCCTAGAAATACTTGTTATCTCAGTGACAGGCTTTCTCTGTGGAGAGCAGAGGGATCTAGGCTGAACTTCTAGCATAGTTCAGTAACATTACTACAAATAACAATAGCTCATATTTTCAGGACAATTGCTATGGACCAGCCCTATTCTAAACATTTACAAATGTCACAGCATCATACAATAAGTATTATCATTCTCATTTTGCCAATGAGTAAAGTAAGTTTCAGGTAAGTTAAATAACTTCTCCTAAGTCACCACTTGATAAATAAAGAGGCTTTGGTTCAACGCCTGAGGGTCTGGGTCCCATGGCAAGGCTCCTAACTACTAAGCTCATATTAAAATCAACAAGAACAACCACCATTTCTCGAATGTTTAACATGAGTCAGATGTGATGCTGGGTACTTGACATAGTTTATCATTTTTAACCTTCACTAGTGTTCTACAGGATGAGTATATTTATAGCCCAGTATTGCAAACGAGAAAGCTGAGGCTTGGAGAGAAGAAATATCCTGCCCAATGTCATACTGCTTCCAATCAGCTGGGCTGAGATTAGAATCCACATCTCATTATCTCCATCTCAGATCTCTTCCCACTTCACCGCTCTGCCTCGCCATAGCTCTCCAGAGCAAGGCTTTTTATTTTTATTTTTTTATTATTTTTTATTTTTTTATTTTTTGAGTTGGTGTCTCACTCTGTCACCCAGACTGGAGTGCAGTGGCCGCTCCCGGCCACCGCAGCCTCGACCTGCTGGACTTCGGCGATCCTTCCGCCTCAGCCTTCCGAGTAGGCGGAATTACAGGCATGCGCCACCACGCCCGGCTGATTTTTTTTTTTTTTGATTTATTGTAGAGATGAGGTCTCGCTGCCCAGGCGGGTCTCGAACCCGCGGGCTCAGGCAATCCGCTCACCTCAGCCTCCCAAAGGCGCGGGATTACAGGCTGAGCCACCAAGCCCGGCGAGCAAGGCTTTTTATTTTGGACTTTTCTTACTCTTGGGGAGTCTATTATTGAGCAGTCGAGTTGGGGTAATTTAACCCTAATGGGCTCAGATTTATGAAGGTTCTTCCCAGTGCCTGTTTATAACTGCCAAACCCCCTGGGTGGAACTGGGAATGTTTAAGGACCCCCCATCCCAGGCTGTATGCAACTCCCGGGCTGGCTCAGCCTGTTGCAAATCGGTTTCCTCTTTGCTGCCAGTTGTCTCGTATTTAGAGAATATTTGCATACTTAAAAACCGAATACTTAGATTCTTCTCTGTGCTGAAATAGATTGGTCTTCCTAACAAGGTTAAGTTCTTCTCACTTGCTGTATTGTACTATGTTAAGATGATATTTAAAACTACTTAAGAATCAGCTGAAAGTAAATTGGGCCAAAGTTAGGGTTCAAGATAATAGAAATGTTGGATTTTGGGAACCTAGATTATTGAAATTATCTCTTAATTCAATAGTTCTCATGCTCTGGTCCACAGACTTCTCCCCCTAGTGCAATCTACAAGGTGACATGAAAAGGAAGCTATTTCCACTGCCTTTTTTCCCTATTGTCTTCTGCACAATGGGGCAAAAGCCATGGTAGATAAACCATCTGGATCCTTTAACAGGGATCAAGGCTTTGACTTGTAGTCATTGGACACTCTCAAAGTTACACAGCAGTACAAAATCTAGTTTCACTTAAAAATGTTATCAATAAAATGGAAATAAGTATTAATTATTGAACTTATTAATTTCAATATATCTCAAAATATTTTTAATATTCTATGTAAAGGAATGAAAACTACTCACAAAGCACTTCTGCATAGTGAACATGGTGGTTATGTCAAGAAAAAGTATTTGTACAACTGTTGGAATTGCTAATTAAACTAGTGCTTTTTTCATGGAGCACTATTTTTACCTGAAAAAATATACTGGCAAACAAACTATAGTCTTTTAGACTTTAGGTATTGGTAATAGAATTTGGAAAATTTGCATATTCCATTATGAATTTTATGACTTTCCAGTACTTAATGTTTCTGATGAAGTCAGTGGTGATATTGATGAATGTGTTTTTGTTTGTTTGTTCAAGTTTATTTATGTATTTATTTTTAGACAGGGTCTTGCTCTGTTACTCAGACTGGAGTGTAGTAGTGGGATCATAGCTCACTGCAGCCTCGAAATCCTAAGCTCAGGCAATCCTCCCACCTCAGCCTCTTGAGTAGCTGGGACTACAGGCACACTCCACCATGCCCAGCTAATTTTTTAAAAAATTATTTTGTAGAAATAGGGTCTCACTATACTGCCCAGGTTGGTCTCAAACTCCTGGGTTTAAGTGATCATTCTGCTTTGGCCTTCCAAAGTGCTGGGTTAAAGGCGTGAGTCACTGCATCCAGTCAAATATGACTTTTTAAAATATTGTATAGTGGGATATGTCAACATTTGAAAGATCTTCTAAAGACTTAATAATAGTAGTTCACACAGTGTTCAACAGATGCCACTGAGTTTAAATATCCCAGATGTCCTGGTGAATTCATTGTAGCACCTCAGAGAGCCTCAATGGACAGCTTGGGAATTGTAGAATTCTTGAAAAAGAAATAGGCAAAGAGGATTATGAACAGCACTAGGAGCCACCTTGACCTAACTGATAATGCAGAACACTACACCAGACAGCTGCATAATACATTTAATCGTATCCATTCTGTTCAAGTGTATGTGATTAATTTAACAAGAAAGACTACACTGGGTGAGAAAGTAAGTCTCAATTAATTTTAACATATTGAAATCATACAAAGTGTGTTCTCTGACTGCAATGTAATTAAATAAAAAATCAGTAACAATAAGATAACTAGGGAAAAGTCCACTATTTGAAAATTAAACAGCACACTTCTAACTAATCCACTGGTAAAAGAAATTAAAAAGAAACTAAAGAGAAACAAAATTATAACTTATCAGCTAAGAAAATCTGTAGTCTTAAATGTTTATAGTAGAAAAGAATAAAGGTCTAACATCGACAATCTAATGTTCTACCTGTAGTAGCTATAAAATAGAGAACTGAGTAAGTAGGATAATTAAAATAAGGAGAAAACAATAGAAATCAATGAAACAGAAAACAATTTGACAACAAAGAAATTTAACAAAGCCAAATGGGCTGTTTGAAAGATTAACAAAATTAGCAGAGCCTTATATGACCAAAGGGAAAATTATAATAACTAGGAATAAAAAGACAGATCATATTTCTAATATTAGGAATGAAAGAAAGATTATCTCAACCCATTTCTAAAGTTTAAATGGGAAACAAGTAAATACTAGGAGTAATTTTATATGAACAAAACTGAAAATGTAGGTGAAATGGACAAATTTCTTAAATAATGCAACTTACTAAAATTGACATGGGAAGGTGCAGAACGTCTGTATAGACTGCTATGTATTAAATAAATTTATATTCAGACTTGAAAAATCAGAAAAAGTTGAAGAACTTTCGCCTGACATCAAGACTTATGATAAAGCTCCAATAATCACAGAAGTGACACTAAGACCAACAGACAGACAAGAAAGCCCAGAACTTCTGAATCTCAATAATGAAAAGACAATCAATCCACTTAAAAACTGGTCAACATATCTTTTCCCCATTTTATAATGGGGTTGTTTGTTTTTTTCTTTCCAGCACGTTTGAGTTCCTTGTAGATCCAAGATGTTAAGCCTTTGTCAGATCTGGTGTTGGCAAATATTTTTCCCAGTCTGTAGGCTGTCTCCATGCTCTCTTGATGGTTTCTTTGGCTTTGCAGAAGCTTGTCAGTTTAATAAGGTCCCACTTGTCTATCTTCTCTCTTAGGGCCTGTGGGTTTCGGGTTTTGTTCAGGAATTGGATGCCAGAACCAATTTCCATGAGGGTATGTCCTTCATTTTCTAAGTTTCTTATGGTTTGAGGTTTTACATTTAGGTCTCTGATCTATTTGGAGTTAATTTTTGTGTATGGGGATAGATAGGGGTCCTGTTTCAATCTTTTGCATATGGTCAGCCAGTTTTCCCAGCACCATTTACAGACACTTCACAAAGGAAGACATCCGAGCAGCCAACAGACACATGAAGAAATGTTCAACCTCACTAATCATCAGGGAGATGCAAATCAAAACCACACTGAGATACTACCTAACTCTAGTCAGAATGGCAATTATCAACAACTCAAAAAGGAGAGGGTGTGGCGAAAAGGGAACACTTCTGCACTGTTGGTGGGAGTGTAAACTAGTGCAACCTCTGTGGAAAGCAGTGTGGCCTTTCCTAAAAGTTCTAAATATCAACCTCCCGTATGACCCCACAATCCCCCTATTGGGAATATATCCTGAAGAACTCAAATCACTCTATAAAAAAGATACCTGCACACGAATGTCTATCACAGCATTGTTCACAATAGCAAGAACCTGGAAGCAACCATGCTGCCCATCAAAAGAGGACTGGTTTAAAAAAAATGTGGTACATATACACGGTGGAATACTACGCAGTCATAAAAAAGAACAAAATCATGAATTTCGCAGCAACCTGGATGGAACTAGAGTCTATTATACTGAGCGACCTCTCACAGAAACAAAGATCCGAGTATCACATGTTCTCACTCATATAGTGGACCTTGAACATCCATTGTAATACTATACGAAAATGACTGACAGTAGTGGAAAACTATGTGGGGGGAGGGAGATGGGATTAACGGTAGTAAATATCTGTCTGGGGACAGGGAAATACCTCTTATCAACAAGGATGCCTGAACGAGACGTATTTGCATACCTAACCCTTTACTGTACCCCACAATATCATAATAAAAAATATTGATTATAAAAAAAACTGGTCAACATATTTGAAAATGAAAACATGTGGATAAGTACAACACCATTAGATATAAAGAAAAAGCAAGTTAAAGCTCCAGTGAGAAATTACTGGATCCCATCAAAATGACTAATCTTTTATTTTCATATTTAAAATGTCTTTTAATGAAAATTTTCAAATACAATAGTAATTTCATTAACCTTATACTATTTATTTAATAAACAGGCAGCATCAAGGTGTTATTTCTATTTAGACAAAATGATGCACGAACAATAACTTTACAATATAAATACTAACACTATTTTTGCATAGTAGGTTTATCTAAACACCAATGATCTTTTAAAATAGTGCATATGTTCTCCTTAATACTAAAAAGAGTCTTTTTTATTTTCAGACTCTTTTTTGTGACAGATAAGAAAATATTATAATTGTATTTTCAAATTTTAAAACAATAAAATCTGCAAAAAATAATGGGGGAAAGTGCATCTTACATTAGTGAAACAGCTTGACATAAAGTTTTAAAATGGCTAATTTTAATCAGACTGAAAACCTAAATTGTTGGCAGGCATATAGAAGACTCAGGAACTCATGTATGGCTGGCAGAAGTTTTTAATAAACTTAAATATAGACATAAACCCTGACCTAACAACTCCACTTCTAGATATTTTCCCAAGAAAATTAAAAGCGTGTGTTAGTAAAAGATTTATATAGGACATAGTTGTTTGTAGCAGCTTTATTCACAGCAGCCAAGAAATTGAAAAAAATTCCTAATGCCAATCAACAGGAGAGTGGATCAACACTGTGGTCTACACAAGGACTAGAACTTGGTAATAGAAAGGAACAGTTCATCGTACATATACAAGCGCATCGCAGTCTTGCCAAGTCAAAGAAACCAAAACAGAAGAGCACACACTCTATGAGTCAGTTTGCATGACATTCTAGAGCAGACGAAAATAACATATGATGAGAAATAATCAGAAAGTGGTTGACCCTTGGGGTTCAGTAGGGAGTGGGAAGTCATGAGGAAACTTTCTATGGGTTGGAAATGATTTGTATCTGGGCAGGGGTTTGGGTTACATAGGTGAGGGCATTTGTTAGAACTTATGGAACAATGCCCTTAAAATGTGTGCATTTAATCATACACCAATGTTATTGCAAAAAAAAAAAAAACTTTAAAAAATATTGAACCCTGGTTTATAGTATATGTGCTGAATTGTTTAGGGAAAGGTGCAACTTACTTTTACGTATATATAAAAATATGATGGGTTTATACTTGGAGAGAGGGAGCATATGGACGGATGAACATACGATAAAACTTGTTACAATTAAGTGGAAGAATTTAGGTGGTATGTACGGTTATTCTACAGATTGTGTGACTTTCTGTAGGTCTGAATTTGTTACTAATAAAAAATTGAAGGAAAATGACGAGGTGACTGGGTGGATACAAAATTCAAGACACTCTGCTAGGTCACGTAGTCAGATGCAGCTGGCCAAGGGTTACCTTGAGCCCTCAGCTCACCAGAAATGCCATGTGGTCCAGGTAAAGGGGAGGGCAGCTTCTTGGTGCTCCCAGATGCTGCCTGGTCTCCAAGAGTACCACACTAATTCAGAAACAAGTTTCCATAGCCTACTGTGAACATTTTCTATTAGATAAGTGCAAAACCAAGTCAAGTAGGTGAGAATCACGAGATGGCACCACAAGAGAACACTGGTCCCAGACTGTATTCTGGGCTGGGGACCTAGTTCCATTTCTGATTATCTGTTCCACCTCCAGCAAGTTATTTAACCTCTCTGTGCCAGTTTCATCACCTGTATAAAGTACATAAGACAGTTTCTTCCTCATAGGGTTGTCATAAAAAACACACCAGACTGACATATTTAAATGACTTAGTGTATACAGTAAGAGCACAATGTAATTTAATGAATGCCATGATATTATTTAATTGATTATTATCCACTCCAAACCCTCATTTTAACTTCTTTTCATCTCCAACATCAGTGCATATAGTTATTCTCCCAACATCTTCAGCCAAATACCCAAGTCCCCACAAAAGCAACACCTGGAAATGGAAACCTCCAGCCAAATAATTGGCCATCTGTCCTCCACCATCCTCAGAATCTATGGAGCATGTATGGAGATGATCTTCACACCCAGCTTCTCAACTCTCTGACCTCTTTTCCAAGAGTTTTGACCTCCTCCCTATTTCAACCATTCACCCTCCTGGTCCTCTTCTGGATCCTGCCATTGCCAATAAAACCCACCACCGTGTAATTGAAGTATGAAGAGTATCATTCTCCAGAAAAAAATGCACAAACATGTTTGCTGTTCTCACTACTTGCTCAG
This sequence comes from Cephalopachus bancanus, assembly GCA_027257055.1. Taxonomy (NCBI): domain Eukaryota; kingdom Metazoa; phylum Chordata; class Mammalia; order Primates; family Tarsiidae; genus Cephalopachus; species Cephalopachus bancanus. Next base: position 6,249,515 of record JAPVLO010000007.1, read on the forward strand.
TTCCATTGGCCTGGCAAGGACCCTGGACGGTGTTTCTCCAGACAACCCCCCATACACTTCCTGTGATAACTCATCCACATCTTCTCTTTCCAGACCCCAACACCTCTTGCCCTGTCTTTGTTCTCAGCTCATGGCCTTACTTTCTCCTCACAAAGGAAAAGCAGAAGGATTTAGAGAAAACTGAGCTCCCTCTCCATCCCACCTCTCACCTCACCTCTGGCCCTTATCTCTCCCATTCCTCCTTTACTGTAACTCAATAGCCCGTGCTCTTTCCTAAGGCTAGAGTCTCTGAGTGTAAAGGACCCCAGTCCCTCTCACCAATTCAAGAACATCACTCGGCAATTACCACCTTTCTTTCCCTGTCAACAGCATTCTTCTCTCTTCAGAATCATCTGCATCAACAAACAAATATGTTGAAATTCCTCCCATCTTGACGAGCTGGAGTTCATGGCTCTCTCCAGTAACCACACAGTTTCTCTTCGGATGATAGAAACACATCCTGGTGGGATAGCTGCACCTGATGTCTTCACTTTGGTTCCTCTCATTCTCCCTGAAACCTTCCCTCATTTGGATGTCCCTACTCTCAGCTCTACACCAACTGTGCCAGAAAGAGCACGATGATCTCCACCTTGGCAGATATCTCAGTCAGCCCTAAACCCCACCACGTAGCTTGTCCTTATGCTATTTTTCCTCGCTCCACCACACTCACCCAAGTCTCACAGAGCACGCCTTCTTGTCCACTGCACTTGACCCCTGTCTCCTATCTATGTCCTTCCTAGGGGCTCTCATACAGTCCCCTGCTCTCATATCCCATCTGTGGATCTCTTCCCTTTCTGGAACTCTACCCTCAACTCGCATAATGGATGCCCAGACTCATCTATCCAATGGTATGTTTGGCACTTCATTTTTATTAATTCATTCAGTGACATAGTGCATGGTGATGGAGTATCTGCCATGTGCCAGGTACTCCTCAGGATGCTACAGATAGATTAGAAAATAAGGCAGACACAACCTCCCGCAAACAAGCAAACAGATCACAATTCCAGCAGGTGCTTTCATCCTGATGTGTAAAACAGACAATTCTGCCGGGAACAGTGGCTCACGCCTATAATCCTTTTTTGGGATTATACTTTTGGGAGGCCAAGGTGAGAGAATTGCCTGAGACCAGCATAGGCAACTTGGCGTGACCTCATCTCTACAATAAATAAAAAAAAATTAGCCAGGCATGGTGGTATGTGCCTGTCGTTACAGTTGCTTGGAAGACTGAGGCGGAGGATCACCTGAGCCCAGCAGGTCAACGCTGCAGTGACCATGAGCATGCCACTGCACTCCAGTCTGGGCAACAGAGTGAGACTGTTACTCAATAAATAAATAAATAAATAAAATTCACATAAACGACTAAACTGAATAGTATGCTAGAAGATAATAAGTAGTATTGAAAATTTGTGAAAACCATATATGTGTGTATATCTCTATGTTCTACATATCTATAATCTATGCATTCCATAATCTACTTTATAAAAATTGTATATGTGCCTATTACTTTTATAACGTTATTATATTATTATTTTATAACATTATTAAATAGTGGTTAAAATGACAAATTCACATGTGACAACCTTATCCTCTGCATAAATAATCATGATGAAAGTAAGAGTTTGAAGTTCTTTGGCTAATAATAATAATAATTGCAATAACAATCTTACAAATTACTGTGTGTTGGACTAGAGCGCTGGGGAGTTGTCCCCTCTCATGCCTGCCCTTGCTATGTTGGGAGGCCCTCTGCATGTTGGGGGGGCTTTTGTGGCCATTTTCATTCCCTGGCTGTGTCATCTCAGGACATGAGTTGGGTTGCTGTTCCATGTGCTGCATCCTGGACTCTGGCCAGGCAGGAGATACATCCTGCTGGGGTCTCTTTATGTCCAGGGCACCATAAAGCCCCATGTTGGATGGGAACTTGGCATGCCAGCCACATTTGGCACCTCGAAGGACACCTCAGGCCAGAAGCCATCTACTCCACTAATTTGTTTCCAAGAGGGGTGGGAGGACATTAGAGTGGTCATTTCAGATCACTGGTATCATGAATACAGATGGGAAAATAAATTTCAAATGCCTCCAGGTTGTGAAGTCTATCGTGCTTGGCTAATGAGGAGGCAGAACTGAATTTAAAACCCAAGTCAGACCTGCTAATGACTCACTCACTGCCAACCATTTGAAAAAAACAAACATGTTAATATGGCTTTGATATTTTTACAAGGGTTTTGTTTGTGTATCTAGGTGGGGATGTACACAGAGAATAAGGACTGTTGGTGGAGGAGGGGGAAATTGGTTCAGAAAACACCAGATAACATACTGCTTTAATATTTAATGTTTTCTTCCTCTCAGAGAAAGCAGCTTAACTTTTACAGAGATTCTCTATAATTTAATTAGAACAACTTTTCTAAATGTCCACTGACCCATCCAAAAGGGTAGAATAATAAGGATATGTTTAAGGATGCTGAAAATAAAAACAAAAACAAACTTTTATGTTCACAGTTCTTAACTGTTCAGAAGGGACTTTATAAGGGGGCAAACTAATTGGGTCACTCATTCAACAGCAGTCTGAAAAAGCCATTGCCTCAAAGTACTTATGGAAGAACAAATAATTTTCAATTCCTTATAACTCAACAAAGCCACAAAACAATAGAACTAAGCTCTCAGGAACTGTGCTAAGTGTTCACATACTGCCTAACCAATCTTTCCAACAACCCTGCCAATAGGTTTCTCAGGCCCATTTTACAGATGACAAGGGAGATAGCCAGGAAAGTTAACCAAGTCTGAGGGAATACCTAAACTAGTGCATGCCCAGCTGGAATTCAAACTCAGGTCAGCCTGTGCTCCTCCCAGAAGTCTACAAGGCCTTTTGTTTTGTTTTGTTTGAGTTGGAATCTCACTCTGTCACCCAGGCTAGAGTGCAGTAGCATGCTCACACCAACTGCAGCCTTGAACTGCTGGGTTCAGGTGATCCTGCAGCCTCCACCTTCCAAGTAGTCAGAACTACAGGTTCACGCTACACTGCTGGGCTAACTTTTTGATTTATTGTAGAGATGAGGTCTCACCAAGTTGCCCAGGCTGGTCTTGAACCCCTGAGCTCAGTCAATCCTCTCACCTCGGCCTCCCAAAGTGCTGAGATTACAGGCTTGAGCCACTGTTCTCGGCCTACATGGCCTTTTAAACATGATATCCAAACACCTTGTTTTGCTTTTTGGAACATTCCAGAACTTATGTGGACTCCTTTTGCCCTGTAAGGTCAGTAAGTGCCAACTCACAGAATAACAGATTCCTTAGAACACCCACATCCCTAGCTTTATCCTCTTGATCAAAATATAAAGAAAATTGGTGATCTTCCAAAGTCCAGTGTGTAATGAGTAAATCAGTTCAGCAAATCCAATGTCAACCTCACTTCTGACTCTCTCTGACCTTCATCTTCTTCCTTTTTCTCAATTAAAGGCATCACCACCAGTTGTTTCTCAAATAAATGAGTGGTCATCCTTCATGCTTACCTCAGCAGTCTCCAAGCCACTCATACCTGTTGCTCTCTGCAGGCCCTACCTACTTAAACAGTCTTGTTATGGGTCTCCCTAGTCCCTTCCCTGATCCTGCCACTCTCTGGACAGTGTCATCATGTTCATTTTAAATATATACCAGATTGGCAGGCAGATCACTGTCTACTGCAAAGATGTCCATGCCCTGCTCCCTGAAATCTGAGACTATGTTAGGCTACATGGCAAAGAGGTATTGAGGTTGCAGAACAAATTAAGGTTGCTACTGAGTTGGCTTTAAACCAGGAGATAACCCAAATGGGTCCTGCGTAGCCACAAGGATCCTCAAAAGTGGAAGATAGACCCAAAAAGATGAAAGAGTGAGAAGAATCTGACCCACCATTGCTGGCTTTAAAGATGAAGGAGGGGCCATGAGCCAAGGAATGCAGGGGGCTCTAGAAGCTAGAAAAGGCAGGAAACTGAGTCTTCTCTAACAGCCTCTGGAAAGAATCCAATTCTTCTGATGCCTTGACTTTAGCCTGGTGATACCATTTAGAGTTTCTGAACTTCATAGTTGTAGGAAAATAAATTTGCTTTGCTTTAAGCCACAAAATTGGTGGTAACGTATGAACAAGCAATAGGATATCAATACACCAGAGGAAGTCACCCAACTGCTTAAAATGTCCCAACATCTTGACCCATGTCTTTCTGTTAAAAATTTAAGCTCCTCCCCATGACCTGGCAGTCCCTGGGAGTCCAACTTGTATGGCTTCACGTCCAGTACCATATATCCTTTCTCCCCACTCATTCTACCCCAGGCTATTAGCTACCTGTGTTCCTCTACCAGGTGTCCCCAGCCTTGGGTACCAGTCCCTGATGCTTCTCTGTCTGAGGTATTTTGTCTCTTTCTCTTTCTTCCCCAGGTCTCAATGGAAATACCGTTCGGACATGTTCTCCTGGGAGCATGCTTCATGCAGATTCTTGGGCCCCACACTGAATCAGAAACTCTGGGAGTTGGCCCAGGAGACTCCTGAGCTTGCTCCAGTCCAGGAAGCATCACACTGTCCATTGTCTTCAGGGCCCTGCTACAAGGTGCACTGACCTTCCCAGCTGACTCGCTTATTTACTGGCTTTCTCCACTGCCCTGATGCATCCAGGTAAGTCCAAGAGGACAGAGGCCCTATCTATCTTGTCCCCACTTGATCTCCAGTGGTTACAGTAAGGCAAGCCATATGGCAAGAGTTCAGTAAATGTGGATTACTGGAGTATGGAATGGGTTACTGAATTTATGTTCTAAAAGCCACCAAGCAGGCACCATGCCATGAATAAAAGGATCAAAACAACATGTCCTTATTCTTGAGAGCTTATACTTTGGTAACTTACACACTGTGATAGAAATATTATGGCAGCTGGAATGAGGGCCTCTGAGCCCTGTGTGGCACATGGCTTACCCCAGGTTGTTACCTCAGTCTGTTACATACTCTTTGGTTAGAACAGAAGTTCTGTTTGTGCTGGGACCTCTTGGTCTCCTTCAGAGCACTGCCTGTGCCTGGCACTGGGGCAGTGCCTTGCACCTAGAAGCTGTCAGTATACACTTGCTGAATAAATGGATATGTGTAGATCAGAAGATAGATAGATATAGACATGAATGGATTCTTTCATGTCAGTTTGGGTGTTCTAGACAGAGGGCACAGCAAGAGAAAAAGCACTGAGTTGTAAGCAATTTGAGTAATGGCCATCAAGGTGGGCAGATGATGGGTCAGGTGAAAATGGAATCATTGGCAAAGCTTTTGTTCTAGTTCAAGTTCATTATTCCAAGCCAAGACCAAATCTTCTGGGAACTTCCACACAAGCCCATGGAGAGATCCATGGTAGCAACTCTACACAGAGGATGCAGAGATTCCAGGGACAGATGAGGCACTTTGATGGGACAGGCGGAGGCACCACTAGCTCACTGGGTCTGCAGAGAAGGCAGGGCTGGCCTTCCCGCCCTGCACTCCAAACACAGCACTGTGTAACAATAAACTTAGTCCAGAGGGCTAGCTGCAACTTCTCATTTAACTCTGAAAATAAGGGAGGTGTTGGTTTGACCTCTGCTTGAAACCTTGGAATGTGGGACATTTAGGGTTCCCAAAACCATGGAGAAAATTATTTTAAGCTTTTTGACAGAACAGCAAATAATTGGAAATAGATTTATCATTGTGCATCACCAGTTGGACTCTGGGGAAGTAATTTGACAACACATTCCTCTTCAGTGGATTTCCAGTGAAGAATTTTTGTGCATGTCTATATCATTAAGACCTAAAAAAAAAAAATACAATACAACTCTTTATTATCAAATATATTCTAACTCAATAGAAGACCTACAAGTAAAATAATCATGGGAGCATGTGTGTTAACAAATACGTATATTCTGCCAGGCTCAGTGGCTCACATCTGTAATCCTAGCACTTTAATCCTGGGCAAGAGGATTGTCTGAGCTCAGGGGTTCGAGACCAGTTTGAGCAACTTGGCAAGACCCTGTCTCTACAGTAAACCAAACAATTAGCTGGGTGCTGCAGTGCATACCTATAGTTTCAGCTACTTGGAAGGCTGAGGTGGAAGGATCACCTGAGCCCAGCAGCTCGAGGCTGTGGTGGCCGTGAGCAACGTGCCACTGCACTCCAGCTTGGGTGACAGAATGAGACTCCAACTCAAAACAAAAAACAAACAAACAAAAAACCCAAATACACATATTCTAAGTGTGGACACAGAACATGCAATGTTGTCATAAATAAAATTGCACCAAAACCTATAGTGTTTTTTACCTCCTTATCAAAAATGCACTGAGCCATAGTTTAGTGAATATATTCAGTGATCTAAGCTATTCATTAAAGGTAATAGAACAGAAAGATAACTTTTGATACACATTCATTCCAACATGTTATGTTTTAGAGTCATTGCTAAATCATTTTGTCAGAGTTCACTTTATTTTACTATTGAGTCAATGTGAAAGAATGGACTCTCTCTCTCTGAAATTTCTCTCTTTAATACTCAGGACTCGCTCTGCTACGTTTAATACCCCGACAGTTCCAGGCTTAATTTACTCCGTGGAACAAGCCATTATGCATGCCTTGCTGCTTTGTGCCTTCTCTGTGAACCGTTCCCTTTTTAAAATATACAACCACATAGTGATGGTCTCCTAGGAGAGGATTTTATCAGGGCATGATATTTAACAGAAAATCATGGTGTCTAATTTGTGCGCCCATCCAGAATCTCTTCTACAGCATGCAGGTATTTTGCATTCATTAAAAAGTCAACCATATGGCCATTCAGATGATGTTTTCACCTACATAGATGGATTGAGAATTAATAAAAGTGATTGCATTATTTAACAGATGCAGTAACTATATACTCACAAGGTGAATGCAATCACTTTTAGGTCAAGAAATGACAAGGCCATGGAGGACTATCCCGGCTGGCTAGATGAGCATATTCTGCTGTTTGGAGAATTCATGTGGTCATAACTAAACACAGGGGCAGGTTCAGCCTGACAAAATTTACTCATCTTTGCAAAAAACTGATTACTGCATTCTGACTCCAGCAGTGCCTGCGATGTGGACGGACATTACATTAAAATGTTGAAAGAAACATGTCATGAAAATTAATATTGAAAATGGAAAATTGAGGAGACAAATAATGGCAAAAAGAAATTTCTATTTTTTAAAATTTTATTTTAGAGCATCGAAAACATGCATTTTTTTCCCCAGATGAAAAGACCCAGAATTCTCAAGGTAAGGAAAGTTGGCGTAAAATATAAAGAGAAAAGAGTATCCAATTTAGAGGCAGGTCAAATACAGCAAATGCAAAAACCAAGCAGAGCAGTTCAAAAGGGTCTCCAAAGCACACATCAAAGCACCATCACCAGCACGCTGAAAGCAGAGATACCACCATGTGAGTTCTGGCCAGCTTTCTTTCTTTGATTCATTCACTCATCCTTCATATTGTGGGGAAGGTGCCAGGATCTGGAACAGACCATGAGAGGCTGCTAATGAGAAGCAGCCCCTGTTCCTGTGCGCGGTCCACTGTCATAAAGTAACATGCCTCTGCAGAGTGACCTTTGAAATCTCCTGCTTAAAACTCCACGATGAACTTGGAGTCAAATCCATGGTCCTCCAATCTTCCTTTCTATCCCCACCTTGTCCCCTCTCTCTAACACTCTCCCCTCCATCATGCTGATCTTCTTTCTCTGACTCCTAACACCGAACTCATTCTAACCTTAGGGCCTTGGCATTGGCTGTTACCTCTGCCTGAAATCACATTGACTAATTTTCATGCTGAACCAACTTTGCATCTGGGATAAGTCTTACCTGGTCATGGTACACATGCCTTTAATATGCTGTTGGATTCAGCCTGTTGGCAGGTTTGGGATTTTTGTGCGTATGCTCATATGGGATATTGGTATAGCATTGTCTTTTCTCATGATGTCTTTGTCTGGTTTAGAATTAGGATAAGATAGATCTTATGCAATGACCTGGGGAGTCCTCCTTGCTCCTCAGTATTTGGAAGTGCTTGTGCACTATTAATTGTCCATTCTTTGAATATTTGGTAGAATCACCAGTCAAGCCATCTAATCCAAACTTTTCTTTGTGACAAATATTTTATGAACATGATGACTAATTCAATCTCTTTAGTTGTTTCAAGTGTATTCGGCTTGTCTGCTTCTTGCATTAACAGATTTATTGCAGTATGATTTGCTTACCATAGAATTCATCCATTTAAAGTGCTGTGGTCAGTGATTTCTAATATGTATATAGACATAGGCAGCCATTCATATAGTCAATTTAGAACACTTTCATCACCTCAGAAAGAAATTCTATAACCTTTGGCTGTCACCCCCATACTCCACACTCCCAGCCCTTAAGCAACCACTGTTCTGCTTTATGTGCCTATGGATTTCCCTGTTCTCAACACTTTAAGCAAATTGGCACTGACTTTCTTCACTTAGCATAATGCTTTCAAGTCTCATCCATGTTTAAGAATGTATCCATACTTCATTCCTTTTTTATTAGCAAGCAATATTCCATTTTATGGAAATGCCACATTTTATTTATCCATTTTTCAGCTTGTGAAGATCTATTTTGTTTACACCTTTTTGCCATTATGAATAGCACTCTGATAGACATTTGTGTGCAAGTTTTTGTGTGGAAATAGGTCTTTATTTTTCTTGATTATATACCTACTGTGAAATTGCTGAGTCATAAGGTAACTCTATGTTTACTTTTTTGAGAAATTTCCAGTCTATTTTCCAGGGGCTGCACATCATTAGCAACGTATGGCAGTTTCTATTTCTTCACATCCCCAGCGACACTTGCTATGATCTGATTCTTGATTATAGTCATCCTAGCGAGTGTGAAGTGGTATCCTATTGTGGTTTTGATTAGCATTTTCTTGATTAATAATGATGTCAAGTATCCTTTCATCTTTGTATTGGGCATTTTTATTTCTGCTTTGCTTAAATGTTCATTTAGATACTTTGCTCATTTTTAAATTGGAATTTATCTTTTATTCTTGATTTATAAGTATACTCATACATTCTGAATTTAAGTTCTTTATCAGATATATTATTTGCAAATATTTTCTCCCATACTGTTTATTGTCTTCCCACTTTCTTGATGGTATCCTTTGAAACACAGATGTTTTTAATTTTGATAAGTTCAAATTATTGATTACTTTGTTCTTCATACTTTCATTGTCACATTTAAGAATCCTTTGCTATATCTGAGATCATGAAAACTTTCCTCTATGTTTCATCCTAAAAGATGTATCATTTTAATTCTTCTCTTTAGGTGTTTGATCCACTTTGAATCCCTTTTTGTGTGGTGAGAAGTAAACATCTTGCTTCATTCTTTTGCCTGTAGCTGTCCCAGCACCATTTGTTGATAAAACTCTTTTTTCCCTATTCAATGATCTTGGAACGCTTGTCAAAAATCAGTTGACCAAAGACACAAAGCTTTATTTCTGAACTCTCACGTTTACTTCATTTAGCTATGTGTCTATCCTTATGCCAAGACACATTATCTTGAGTATCATTTTACTGTAGTAAACTTACCGTAGTAAGTTTTGAAATCAAGGAGTCCTCCTATGTTATTCCTCTTCAAGATTGTTTTGGATATTCAGACTCTCCTGCAATTTCATATAAAGTTTAGAAGCAGCTTATTAATTCCTACCAAAAAGTATGCTAGGAGTCTGATTTGGATTTCTTTGAATTCATAGATCAATTTGGACAGCATTGTTATCATTACAGTATTAATGCATCCTTTCCATAAACGTATTTTTTCATTTGCTTAGCTCTTCTGAAATTTCTTTCAACAAAGTTTTGTAGTTTTCAGAGTATACGTTTTGTTTTTGTGTTATTATTCCTACATATTTTATTCTCTTCATGCTATTGTAAATTAAATTGTTTTCTTAATTTTGTTTTCAGATTGTTCATCGCAAGTGTATAAAAATACATTGGTTTTGTTCATTAATGTTTAAATCCTGAAACCTTGCTGAACTAGTTTATTAGTTAAATTTTAATTAATTGTTCAGAATTTTCTTTATATGAAATCAACTCATCTAAAAACAGAGAAAGTTCTCCTATTTACTTTCTAATCTAAATGTCTTTTATTTCATTTTTTTGCCTAATTTCCCTCTCTAGAATGTCTGACAAAATGTTGAATGAAGTGGTAATAGCAGGTGTCCTTGTATTTTTCCTGACCTTAAGGGAAAGGTTTGGTCTTCCATTACTAAGTATCATGTTAGTTGTGGGTTTTTCATAGCTACCCTATCACATCGAGAAGGCTCCCTTCTGTGCTGAATTATTCGAGTGTTTTTATCACAAAAGGGTATTTGATTTTGTCAAATACTTTTTCTACATTTATGAAAAGATCATGATATTTTGTTTTTTATTTAGTTTTGTCTAGTATATTACATTGATTAATTTTCATACAATGAACCAAACCTTGCATTTTGAGATGAATTCCACTTCATCATGGTATATAATACTTTTTGATGTTGCTAGATTCAATGTACTAATATTTTATCAAGGATTTTATAATCCATATTTATAAGAGATATCAATTTGTAGATTTATTTTCTTGTGATGCCTTTTTCTGTTTAATACCAGTGTAATAAAGACCTTATAGAATGAATGGGAAGTATTTCCTCTTTTTCTATTTTCTTCTATTTTTTGGAACAGTTTGTTGAAAACAGTGTTATTAATTATTCTTCAAATGTTTAGCAAAATTCAGAGGTGAAGTCATCTGCTGGATTTTCCTTTGTGGGTAGTTTGTTCATTACTAATTTAATCTTTTCATTTGTTATAGGTCTGTTTAGAATCTAATACTTCTTCAGTCAGTTTTGATAACTTGTATCTTCCTATAAATTTGTTAATTTTATCTGAGTTATCAAATTTGTTGTTAAAAGAAAACGTAATGTTTCCTTGTAATCTTTTGAGTTTTTTCTTTATTGGACTCTAGCTAGATACTTGCCAATTGGTTGATGATTTTCAAGAAACCACTTTTGGTTTAGTTATTTTTTTCTTTTAAAAAATTAACAGATAAAAATATATTTATAATGCACAGCCTGATGTTTTGAAGTATGTATAATATACACTGTGGAATGACTAAATCTAGCTAAGATATACATTACCTCACATACTTATCATTTTCTTCTAAGAATATTAGAAGAAAACTTAAGGAACACCCTCCTGGATGTTGGTCTAGGCAATGAGTTCATGGCCAAGTCCGCAAAAGCAAATGAGCAAATCTAAAATTGATAGGTGTGACCTTATCAAGTTAACCACTTTTTGCACAGCAAAAAAGACATTTGTAAAGAGACAACCCATAGAATGAGTAAAAATATTTGCAAGATATGCATCTGACAAAGGCCTAACATCCAGCATCTATAAGGAACTCAAATTAATTGACAGGAAAGAAACAAACAACCTCATTAAAAAGTGGGCAAAGGACATGAACAGACACTTCTCAAAGGAAGACATGCAAGCAGCCAACAAACCTACCAAAAAAATAAAAACTCAGCTTCACTAATCATTATAAAAATGCAAATCAAAACTACAATGAGATATCACCTCACACTAGTCAGGGTGGCTATCATTAAAAAGTAAAAAAACAATAGGTGTTAGCAAGGTTGTGGAGAAAAGGGAATGCTTATAAACAATTGGTGGAAGTGTAAGCTAGTTCCTTTGTGGAAAGTAGTGTAGTGTTCTCTCAAATAACTAAAAATTAAGCTACCTTATGACCCAGCCATTCCCTTTCTGGGAATATACCCAGAGGAACATAAATTGCTCTACCAAAAAGACACACCTGAATGTATATGTTTATTGCAGCACTATTCACAATAGCGAAAACATAATTAACTCAAATGCCCATTGGAAGTGGACTAGATAAGGAAAATGTGGTACACATACATGATGGAATATTACATAACCATAAAGAAGAACAAAATCAGTTACTTTGCAGCAACATGAATGCAGTTGGAGGCCATCATTCTAAGCAAACTATAACAGAAACAGAAACTGAATACCACATGTTCTCACTCATAAGTGGACCCTAAACATTGGACATGAGAACTCAAAGTCTGGAACAATAGATGCTGCTGGGCACTACTAATGGGGGGAGGGAAAGAGGGACAAAGGGCACACAACAGCCCATTGGATACCATGTCCACTACCAGGGGGGAGAGGACTTGCTATATGCCTGAAACTCAACTTCACACAATTTTCTTTCTTTTCCTTTTTTTAATATCAATGTTTTTTATTTTAATATTGTGGGGTACAGTTAAGGATTAGGTAGGTATACAAATATGCTTCGTTCAGGCACCCTTGTTGATAAGAGGCGTCTCCCCATCCACAACAGATATTGACTACTGTTAATCCCATCTCCCTTCCCCTCCTACCCCCATAATTTCCCACCACTGTCAGTCATTTTCTTATAGTATTACGTTGGATGTTCAAGGTCCACTATATGAGTGAGAACATGTGATACTCAGGTCTTTGTTTCTGTGAGAGGTCACTCAGTATTATAGACTCTAGTTCCATCCAGGTTGCTGCCAAATTCATGATTTTGTTCTTTTTTATGGCTGTGTAGTATTCCATTGTGTATATGTACCACATTTTAAAAATCTAGTCCTCTTTTGATGGGCAACATGGTTGCTTCCAGGTTCTTGCTGTTGTGAACAATGCTGTGATAAACATACATGTGCAGGTATCTTTTATATAGAGCGATTTGAGTCCTTCAGGGTATATTCCCAGTAGGGGGATTGCGGGGTCATATGGGAGGTTGATATTTAGAGCTTTTAGAAATCGCCACACTGTTTTCCACAGAGGTTGCACTAGTTTGCACTCCCATCAACAGTGTAGAAGTATTTCCTTTTCACTGCACCCTCTCCAGAAATCCACAGGCCATAAGAGATAAGATAGACAAGTGGGACCTCATTAAACTGGCAAACTTCTGCAAAGCCAAAGAAACCATCAAGAGAGCAGGGAGACAGCCCACAGACTGGGAAAAATTATTTGCCAACTCCAGGTCCGACAAAGGCTTAACATCTTGGATCTACAAGGAACTCAAACATGCTGAAAAGAAAAAAAAAACAACCCCATTGTTAAGTGGGCAAAAGATATGAACAGACACTTCTCAAAGGAAGACATCTGAGCAACCAACAGACACATGAAGAAATGTCCAACCTCACTAATCGTCAAGGAGATGCAAATCAAAACCACACTGAGATACCACCTAACTCCAGTCAGAATGGCAATTACCAATAACTCAAAAAACACAATTTTTTAATGTATCAAATTCACACAAGCGTCCTGCATTTTTACGTCCACTTTCTTAGGGTTTTTCAAGAATACAATATATTGTGAACTATAGTCTCCATGTTTTATGATACATTTCTTGAACACATTCCTCCTGTCTAAATGAAATTTTGTATCTTTTAACAAATATCTCCCTACCTCCACCCTCCATCCCAGCCCATGATAACCACCATTCTACTCTCTACTTTTGTGAAGTCAACTTTTTTAGTTTCAATGCATGGATGAGATGATGCGCCATTTGTCTTTCTATGCCTGGCTTATTTCACCTAACAAAATGGCCTGTTACCTATTTTACTTATTTTTACTGCAATCTTTATTGTTTCTTTTCCTTTGCTTGCTTTGTGTTTATTCTGCTTGTCTTTCTGTGTTTTATAAGGTGTAACATTAGATTATTGATATAAGAACTTTAGTATTTTCTAATGTATGCATTTATTTCTGTAAATCTTCCTCTAAGCACTATTTTAGCAGCATTCCAGAAGTTTTGGTATGTAGTATTTTAATTTCAAAGTATCACCTAATTTCTCTGTGATCACTTCTTTGACTTATTGGTTATTTTGTAGTACGTTGTTTACATTTCTAATTTCATTCATTGTGCCTGAAGTGTTTATTACTATTTCAATTATTTTAAATATTTTGAGACTTGTTTTATGGCTTAATATATGATCTACCCTGAAGAAGGCTCCATATGCCCTTGAAAATAACCTATACTCTGCTATTGTTGCCTGGTATTTTCTATGGATGTCTCTTATGTCTAGTTGTTTGTAGTATTGTTTAAATCTTTTATTTCCTTTCTTATCTTCTATATGGTTGTCATATCCATTATTGATAATGAGACATTAAAGTTCCTAACTATTATTGTGAAATATATTATTTCTCTCTTCAATTCAATCCTTTTTTGCTTAGTGTATTTTCAGACTCTGTTATGTGCATACATTTATAATTATTGTATTTTCTTGTTGCATCTATATTACATATATATATATATCTATATATATATATATAGATATATATATATATATGTATGTATGTATTAGTTGATTACTCTGTCACTAATCAGGCTGAAGTGCAGTAGCATGCTCATGGCCACCACAGCCTCGACCAGCTGGGTTCAGGTGATCCTTCCACCTCAGCCTTCCAAGTAGCTGGAACTATAGGTGCATGTCACCACACCAGCTAATTTTCTGATTTTTGTAGAGACGAGGTCTTGCCATGTTACCCAGGCTGGTTTCAAACACCCGGGCTCAGGCAATCTTCTCACCTTCACCTCCCAAAGTGCTGGGATTACAGGCATGAGCCATTGCACCCTGTTTCTTTTTATTTTGTTAACTAATATACATTATTTTTAGAGCCATTTTCAGTTTACATAAAAACTGAGCAGAAAATGCAGAGTTTTTATGTACTTCTCCTTTCACTTCGCATATAGTTCCCACTATTATTAACCACTTGCTTTGGGGTGGTACTTTTGTTACAATTGATGAGCCAATACTAACACATTATACTATTAGCTAAAGTCTATAAATTACATTAGCATTTATTCTTTGTATTACACTGTGTATGCGTTTCTGGATGCCTCTTGTATAATGTCAAATGCATAATGTCATGTATTCACCATCACAGTATTATACAGAATAATTTTATTTCTCCTGAAACCCCCCATGTTCCTCTTATTCATTCTTCCCCTCTCTTCATATTGCCTCTAGCCTCTGGCATCTACTGACCCTTATACTCAGTTGTATGCCTTTTCCATTTTATTTTCTGTATTGAATGTCATATAGTTGGGATCATACATAGCCTTTTTAGACTGCCTCATTTCACTCAGCAATATGCATTTAAGATTCCTCAGTGTCTTTTCATTGGCTTGATAGCTTATTTTTTTTATGGCTGGATGATATTCCATTGTATGGACATAGCAAAATTTTTTGTCCATTTACCTGTTGGAGAACAACTTGCTTTCTTTCGATTTTTGTTAATCATAAATAAATGTACTATAAATGTGCAAGTTTTTGTGTGGATGTACATTTTCAAATCAATTTTGTAAATACCTAAGAACCCAAAAATGCTGGGTTTTATGATTATGTTTATCTTTGTTAAAAAAAAAACTGCGAAACTGGCTTCCAAAGTGGCTGTACCATTTTCATACCCATCAGATATAAATGAGAGTCCCTGTCACCCCACACCCTCACCAGCATTTGATGTTGTCACTGTTTTGGATTTTAACCATTCTAATATTTGTGTAGTGGTAGCTCACTGTTGGTTTAATTTTTAATTCCTTAATGACATATGATGTTAAACATTGTTATATGCTTATTTGCCATCTGTGTATCTTCTTTGATGAAGTGTCTGTTCAAATCTTCTGCTCTCTTTAATTGGGCTTTTGTCTTCTTATTGTTGAATTTTAGGACTTTTAGCATTTCCTTTTAAGTTTTTTTGTCAGTCTGTTATTTTACACAAATGATAATCTACTACCTTAGGCAGCTACACAGTTAAAAGACCTGCCAGTAATTGTTTTAAACAAACACTCAAAGGGAGAAGACTTTTCCCACTGGATAAGTTCCAAATTAAGTCACATAGACAGCCTTGTAAGTGGTGTCTTCCAGGGAAGCATCTGACATGTCAAGGAGTGACAGTTCTTTGAGAATGAGGCTTTGAAGAGCTCCAACTCCCTTCCACATTCTCTACTGACTTTCAGTCTACACTGGGGCTGCATGCTGCTATTTTTCAAGATCACTATGGAGTGGGAGAGTGGGCAAGGAGATAAGGGAAAGTTAAAATGCCACAAGGATTGTCATCCTTACCAAGATTCAACCATTTATCTTGGAGGGGAAAAAAGCCCTCCTTGCGTTGCTGCAAGCCTTTGTTTGATTTCCAGAGCCCTGATAAAGCTTATTCTGATCTTTTTTGCATGTTTCCTTTTTTATGAAGGAGTAGAAATTGTCAGAGGCTTTTACTCTGTAATTTTCATTTCTCTTTTCTTGCATGTTTTAACTAGATCACTTTTATCAACTGTTAAGCAGCTCAAATATTTTCTGTTTTAAAACTTTCTCACATTTCTGGAAATGTTAGACTATTTCCTTGAACCATATTCTCACCTCCCAGGTACTTCTCCTTCTACTCCCATCTGCTCCCGAGTCTTCACTTAGTGGTAACCCTTCTCTCCAGTGACCCCACCTGCCCAAATTCAATGACCATTCTCCAGGACCTTACTTGGCCTCCCAGTGGCAACCTCCTTCTGGAAGCATTCTCTTCTCTTAGCTGCAGTCGTTCATATTCTCCACATTTTTCTTTTTTCCTTCTGGGTACTCCTTCTGATTCTATTTTTTAGGGTTTATGCCCTTTTACCCAGACAGTAAGTGTTGCATTAATCAGAGAAAGAGGGAGAGAGATTGGAGACTCACTCACAGGTGAAGTTTTTACTTTCGTTCTGGGCAATCTCCCTCAGTTTCTGGCCTCAATTTTACTTATACCTATATCATTTTTGAATATTTTGTCAGCCCACAATCCTCCTTAGATTTCCAGCTGGCATAACCCACCACCTCTTTGATCCATCTTTTGGGACACCACACAAGAGATTCAAGTTCAGTAGGGTTGCAAAATAATCATAGCAGGATCCAAGTTCTAGTTTAAAACAAAAGAAACAAAACAGGGAGCTCCTAGTAAGTGCAGACCTCTTTTTAAAATTTTGACACCTGATTTGGATGGTTATACTATCCACTCAGCTTCTGGGTACCCTTTCAGATCGCTGCTCTCTGATCCCTGATAACTTTGACTGATACTCCCCCATCACTGTTGGCCTAATAGGTCTTTCCCCCCAACACCTGTTCCTCTTTTTGTTTCTATCTGTGAACATTTCCATTATTTATCCTGTTTGGCAAATCTGAAGCTACCAATCATTCTTGACACCTCTCTCCCCTTCACACCCACAACCAATTCATCACCATGTGTAGTCCATTTTCCCCCCATTGGAGTGTTGTGATGAAGTTGGCTCATCCCAGTTCATGAGACCCTATTTTGTGCATCTCTTCTCAATTCGGCATTCAGTGAAATCAACTTGGTAGCTCGAAATTAGCAAATGCCACAAATGGTTATTTCCTTTCTCTCTTGGTGAGTTGGTTGTTAACATATCCCAGAATACCTCTACTTCTGAATTTCTTCCACGTCCACTCACCTTCCTTCCTCAACTATTCATCTATTCCTATTTTTGGCCTGGTTTGTCCTCCAAAAGACATTTAGGAGAGCCTCCGTTTTCCTCTCTTGTCACAATGCACATTAAAGCCATTGTATCTTTAAAAAAAACAAATTAGATCATGGCATGCTCCTGATTAAGATATTTTAATTTCCACTGATCTTTAAATACAAAATCTTCATTGTGGCCAATATAGTTCCACATGATCTGGAGTCTGCCTCCAGACCTATCCATACCTATCCAGAGCCATCACACCGTTTACTTCTCCCTGTTCCACTTTTGGAGAAGGGTGTTTCAAAAAGAAAGAGTGAGTTATATAGTTAATTGTGGTAAAGACACCAAGTGGGAAGAGTACCACCAAGTATCAAGCAAATTTGCAAGATGGAGGCCCTTGGGTTGCTGGAGCAGAACACAGTTCAATGGCTGTCCCTACCCTCAGAATGTAGGCCCTGAGAAGGTAGAAAATGACTCTCCACTGCTCTATCCCCAGCACCTAAATCACATATAGTAAGTAGTTAGTGCTCAGTAATATGTCAGTTAAATAAATAAATGAGTGAATGAATGAGGGGTGTGAACAGACTGTATTGGAGAGGATGCCTGGCAGGATCCTATCACCACTCTAACTTGCTGTAGGTAAAGCACTCAACCCAAAGAACAGTCAAGGCTTCTCAGATCTCCTCCATACATTTTGTGGAACGATTCAGGGAGCATTTGATTTGTTTTCATCTCTTTGGAAATTGCCTTTTCACTTCTTAGTCTTATGCTTCTAGGTCTTGTAATACCTTTATGGAGACAATCTCAGAGGCTCCTTTATATTTTTTTAATTTTATGTGTATTAATATGTAATAAATGTACATATTTGGGGGTACCTGTGATAACACATTAATATAATTTGTACAAAGCAAATCTTACACTGGCATGTCTATCACCTTCAATATTTATCTTTTCTTTATGCTAGAAACATTAGTATTATTATTTTCTTACCATTTTGAAATATACAGTTGATTATTATAAACTATAGCCACTCTGCTGATCTATCAAACACTATTTCTTTTATCAAACATATTCTTATTCTTATTTCTTTTATCAAACTGTATATCTGTGCCCATTAATGAATCTGTCTTCATCCGCCTCCTTCTGTGCACACTACCCAGCTCTTGGCTGCCACCAGTCTCCTCTCTATCTTCAAGAAATCCACCCCTGTAGCTGCCACATATTTGTCTTTCTGTGCTTGACTTATTTCACTTAACATAATGACCTCTGGTTTTATCCGTGTTGCTGCAAATGACAGGGAGACAGGGACTTCTGGTCCTCAGAGGGGGAGGCAGGATGCGTTCCTTATCACAGTGCCCACATTCAGTTCCAGGCCTTTTCACACCACGCTGAAAAGATACAAATTTATTCTACCTTTTTTAAAAAAAACATGGGTTATAGACCTGCAAGAGAAGAAGAGCTTGACTTGGTAAGAGACTTCTTTGTGAGATTGTGGTTTTTCAAAATTCACCTTTCCACAGTTTGTGATGAATGTAACTAATCCAGTGGGTCAATAGACTGATGAGTTTTCTGTAAGATACACCAAAAACTAAGCACACGCGAGCCGGATCTATAAGTCAAGAGAATATTCGAAGTTGGGAATGCAATTCCTATAGAGAGAGGAGGCTGTCATTTAATAAACATTATGACCAAGGGTCAATTAGGAGTCGCTAAAATGATGACTATATTCAAACCAGAAAAACAGTAAATGAGATCAAACATGTATGACCTGAGAATGGAGACATCCAGTCATTTTCTAAAAGTGTAAACACAATGCCAGTTTTTCAGAGGAAGGAAGACATGATGTCTTATCTCACTAGCTGGCCCAAAGACCCCAGTATGACTGTAAGGGACTAAATTCATCATAATGTTTCCTTATAACTTAGAAAGTGTCTGGTCCCTTAACTATTGCCAATAATTTGTCAGCAGCTCATATGGATAATATCTATCTGGGACTGGGAAAACACCTCTTATCAATAGGGTGCCTGAATGAAACGTAATTGTACACCTAACCCTTAACTGTACCCTACAAAACGATAATAAAAAATACTGATTATAAAAAAAAAAAACAAAAAAAAAAAAAACAAAAAACATTGTTAAAAAAAAAATTCTGTAGTCTTGATGCTCTCCCATCTGGGGACTTGTGGACCTGGAGAAGAACAGCCCCTACCAGGGTTAGCTAATTCCTGGAGATTCCTGAGAGGACAGCTTGGACATGCAAACCCATCCTGAGTCCCCACCCACACCTGTCATCTTTGTCAGGCTCCTGCCGTCTGGAACAAGGTCCCCCTGTTCTAGTCACCCAGAGTCAGATATCGAACAAATAAAGATAGCTCCTACAGCTCAGAAGGTCTGTCAAACTCATTTCAAGTGCCCAAAGCTAAGACCACTCCGCTTGCTTTCCTCCCTTCTTTCATAGTTTCCCAGTAAAACTCCTCTTCCCACCCTCAGCTCCTCCCTCTCTCCCTGCTGCCAGTCTCACTCAGTGGTGCCCCATGTGGCTCCATGTGGTGTGTCTGCTCACTGTTTCTAGGGGACTGTGAGTAAATTTAAAACTTCTCCCTAAATGACAATCTTTTCCATGTCTGTGTGCCTTACCATATCTGCTTAAAACAAATCCCAGGTCTGTATTAAAACACACTGCACATGCAAGTTCCCCCACATTTCTAGCATTGTGTTCACTCCTTCTAGCCCCTATAATGTGTGCTGTTTGGGTGCCATTGAAATACATGGTTGGCCGGGCTTGGTGGCCAAGCCTGTAATCCTAGCGCTTTGGGAGGCCAAGGTGAGTGAATTGTCTGAGCCCGTGGGTTTGAGACCAGCCTGGGAAACTTGGTGAGATCTCTACAATAAATTAGCCCAGCAGAGTAGTGTGCACCTGTAGTTCTGGCTACTTGGAAGACTGAGGCAGAAGGATCACCGAACTCCAGCAGGTCGATGCTGGGGTGGCGGTGAGTATGCCACTGTACTCCAGCCTGGGCAACAGAGTGAGACTTCGTCTCAAAAAAAAAAAGAAAGAAATACATGCTCATACACACACCATAGCTGCGGGCCAGGCAGTTTTATGTTATTACATGTCACCTACAGGTTGTAAGGATTAAGGGCTGAATCTGTTTCATGTTGCTATAATTTCACATGTACGATGACCACTTACATACTTAACTCTGAATTGTACTCCATATCTTAATAAAAATAAATAAAAGAAGGAAATACTTGAATGGCTCAGGTCTGTCATCCAGCACTTTGGGAAGCAGAGGCGAGAGAACTGCCTGAGCCCAGGAGTTCAAGATCAGCCTGGGCAACTTGGCGAGACTTCACCTCTACAGTAAATAAAAATATTAGTCAGGCATGGTGGCAAGTGCCTGTAGTCCCAGCTACTTGGAAGGCTGAGGTGGGAGGATCGCCTGAGTCCAGCAGGTCAAGGTTGTGGTAGCCATGACTGTGTGAACGTATTCCAACCTGAGTGACAGAGTGAGACTCCAACTCAAAAAAAGAAAAAAAGAAGAAGAAGAAATACCTGAGGCTGGATCATTCATAAAGAGGAGAGGTCTACTTGGCTCATGGTTCTGCAAGGCACTACTGGCATCTGCTTCTGGAGAGGACTCAGGAAGCTGCAATCAAGGTAGAAGGTGAAGGGAAAACAGGTGTGTCACATGGCGAGAGGAAGTAAGAGAGAGAGAGAAGGAGGCGCCAGACTCCTTTAGACAACCAACTCCCACATGAACGTGCTCATTCCCACGAGAAGAGCACCATGCCACTCACAAGGGATCTGCCCCTATGAGCCGAACACATCCCACTAGGCCCCATCCCCAACACTGGAAGCCACATTTCGACATGAGATTTGAAAAAGACAACACCCAAAATGCATGATTGTCAGAATGCTCTCTGTTCAATCTTACCTTCAGGCTTACCATGTGCAGGAAATACGGCCAATCACTGCATCTCTCTGGACATTAGCTTTCTTTTAATAATAACATATCTTCTTGATATGTTTGCTTTGAGAATTAAATACATTAATATTCAAAAGGATCATAGGCCATAGTAAGTACTGAGATATTGGATAATGGCTCTTCAGAAGTTTCCCATTTCTATAAAAATACAAAATTAAGACAGTGTTAGAACCCATCTTTAAGTATTTACTCCCAACTCTTGCCCACTACACCTGGCAACTCCACTAGCTATTTTTTCCTGATTTACATCAGGACCCTAAAAATGTTGCCTTGAGGAAATGCTCAGAAAGAGTCAGGTAAAATTAATTTTAGTCCCAGGTCCACCACTAGCAATGTGGGTAATCCCAAGTGAGTTACTTCACCTGCTGTGTCTGTGATCTAATGCTGTATAACAACTGACCACACACTCATTCCTTAAAACAACAAATATTCATGATCTCAGTTTCTGTGGGTTAGGAGTCCAGTACAACTTAGCTGGGCCTACTGTCTGCTTCAAGGTCACTCAAAGCTGCAACTAGGGTGTACACCAGTGCTGTGGTCTCATTTCCAGAGTTTGGGAAGGATTCATTTCAGAGCTCACGTGGTTGCTGGCAGCTGTCAGACTGAAGTCTTGGTTTCTTGCTGGCCATCAGCCAGAGGCCAGCTTCAGTTTCTTGCCACTGGGTAAGGGCTTTCTCAAAGCTAGCAAAGGAGGGTCTCCTAGCAAGAGAGATGTTGCAATCTTTTGTAGCATAATCACAGAAATGGCAGCCCATCTCCTTTGCCATTTTCAATTGCTAAAGACAAATCACAGGTCGCGTCAAGAAGAAGGGGCTTAACTGGGCTCGGTGGCTCAGCCTGTAATCCCGCACCTTTGGGAGGCTGAGATGAGTGGATTGCCTGAGCCCGCGGGTTCGAGACCCACCTAGGCAACTTGTCGAGACCCACCTAGGCAACTTGATGAGACCTCATCTCTACAATAAATAAAAAATTAGCTGGGCATGGTAGCGCGCGCCTGTAGTTCCAGCTACTTGGAAGCCTGAGGTGGAAGACTCGCCGGAGCCCAACCGGTCGAGGCTGCGGTGGCTGGGAGCGGCCACTGCACTCCAGTCTGGGTGACAGAGTGAGACTCCAACTCAAAAAAAAAAAAAAAGGAAGAAGAAGAAGGGGCTTCACAAAGGCATGAACACCAAGAGGTCCTCATAAGTCTGTGCATGCCTCTTCAGACCCTAGTTCCTAATGGAAGTTTTGGAGAAGGAGAGCTCAAAGCCTCCTTACATGCCTCATATCACACCCAGGCTCAGTAAAACCCCTCATCGCCATGAGTCTTTCATGCTCGGTTCTAAGAGGACATAGCAAAGCAAACATTGGTACAAGCCAGTGTCTCTATCATCCAGATATTTCTAGCCAAGGGCGAAGATTCTTATTTACCAAGTGAGAAAAAAACAGTCCCAGCCCTTATTAACTTTCAATCCAGAGGCAAGTAGTACACTTCAGTATACCAGCTTAGAAAATCAGGTAACTGAAGCACAAAATAGCTGCAACAACCAAGTGTTTTTAAAGGAATTTTGTAAATTCACAATCCAATAAAGATGCTAATAATTGCTTTTACTCACTCTGAATTACTGATCATCATGCCAAAGATCTGGCTCATTTTTCCTGTCTGTTCTGCAAAACATGTATTTATGTATACACGTTGGGATTCCAGGAAAGCAGAGTGTTCCATTCTTCATTCTGGGATACAATTGATTAGTAGTAGTTTGAAGTCATTTTTCAAGGAATAACCATTCATATTAGCAGCTGCCAGCCTTTCTCATTTATAATCAGCTAAAAATACCTCTTCCCCATGAGGAAAATATTTACATTTCCAACATGGAATTAGTTTACCATTCCCAGGGTAGAAATCAGGCATTATGTTGTGATTCCTTAAAGGTTCAGCTGTCCAAATACCAGTCGACAAGGAGAACTTATTGCAGATTTGGAAGGGTGCTGATTAGCATATGCACCTGCAGTGTGTGTGCACTCCCCACCCACCTGAAACTACAACACCTGCCTTCTGCGGGGAAGTGGGCTACAAAGAGTGGGAGAGAGAAAGAACCAGGGTATGGTGTCAGAAGGATTTGAACGTAAATTCCAGCTCCATTACTAATGCACTCATGTTCCCAGGCAGTTGTTCAAACTCAGAGTCTGTGTCCTCACTGAAAGCCAGTGAAGGCTAGCCATGGTCTTGTGGGTTACTGTAAGAAGAATACACGTGAAGTGACTGCATGTGCTAGATATCACGGCACTTGACTGCCTGTGTTAGATATTAGAATTTGGCAGATGTAGCTCTACAGTCTGGGGCACTAATTTTTTTCTTTAAAAAATTTTAATATGGAAAATTCCAAACATAGACAAATGTAGAGAGAACAGAATAATGAGCCCCATGCATTCATCAACTGGGATCAGCTCAGGTCAACAGAATTTCATCTCTCCATACATCAAAATGTATCTCTAAAAGACAGAGAGGTTCCTTTATACATAATCACACAATATGTTGCTTTAAAAATAATTATTTCTTAACACCATGAAATATCAAGTTGGTGTTCACCTCCTTAATCATCTTGGGTACAGTCTGCTCTTCTTACATGCTGATTCTGCAACCGCAGATTCAAGCCACATTGGATGAAAAAGATTTTCAAAAAATGTTTCAACAAGAGAGTATAAAAATAAAAAGCCAATAAAGTATATCAGTTATGTACATAGCACTTACACTGTATCAGATATTATGTTACCTAAGGATTATTTAAAGTATATGGGAGGATGTGCATAGGTTATGTGTAAAGCTATGCCATTTAATATAGGACTTGAATATCCTTGAATTTTGGTGTCCATGGGGGACAGGAGTTCTAGAACAACCTCCCGTGGACATTGAGGAATGACTTCATTTTATTTTATTTTATTGCAAACAGGGTCTATACATTGCAATTAATAGATATAGATTTTACGTTTTTTATTTTCTTACAATGTTTATTGAGGTCACATGTCTATAGGCTGTTCTAAAGACTATATTCTGCAAATTGTGCCCCCATGGTCTCATTCAATATGTCCCACTCTCCTGCATTTCCTATAAGTTGGTCATTTAATCCAGGGGCCTGTGGGATAATTCTTCCTTTTTTATTTTCAAATTGATATGAAGTAAAATTGATCAGTTTTGGTGTGATAGTCTGAAACTTTTGAAGTTCAACTTTTTGCTTTGAAACTTAGAACAAGGTTTCTCAACCTTTGAACGACGGACATTTGGGGCCAGGTCATTTTGGGGGGGGGACTGTCTTGTGCATTGTGGGAAGTTTAGCAGCTTCCTTAGGTTCTGCCCACTGGATACCCATACCCTTATCACTTGTGACAACTAAAAGTGTCTCCAAATCTTGCCAAGTGTCTCTTGGTTGGGGAGCAGATCACCCCGACTGAGAATCACAGATTGCCACAGACAGCAGACACTCTGGCTGTTGTCCTGCCTGTTGGGACTTTCAACATATCTGTCCTTTAGTAAATCTACCTTTCTTTTTTATATATAGTTATTATTTTAAAGTTGTCTTGTACAATTAAGGATTAGGTATACAAGTAGACATAGTACAGGTAAAGTTTGGGCCTCCCTTTGGTCCCCACTTTGCCTGGTTGAAGAACAGGTACCCTGATTGATGTTGTGTCCACTTCCTCAACCCGGCAGTAGCCCACTACTGCCAATCTCTTTCTTATAGTATTATAAATCTACCTTTCTTAATTTAAAAAAAAGAATTAAAGAAAAAGAGAGTCACTGACTGACAAGAGTAGAGATACCAACCCCAAACAGTAAAGACATAGCTGGTCTTCCCTTGTCAAATGGCGAAGCTGCCTTCCCCCACTTCACAATTGGTTGGCAATGAATTTGAACCACCCACATTTCCTCTATGAGACACCCTCCAAACTACACAGCATAGCAGTGACATGTGAGATGACTGGAGACCTTGGTCAAGAGCAAACCAAACTATGCTAGAATTCACAGCTGTCAAGAATTAAGTTAATTAACAGTTTTGGGTAAGAAGTTTCATAAAAGAAAAATACACTTTTATATTACATTTCATTGGTAGACGTAGAATTTTTTTTTAACTCTGTCCCCCCCCATCTGGTGGCAACCATCATACACAAGTCAAGCTTGGGGACCCACGCTAGCTCACCTGTGGGAAGGATATCCTTTGGTGTCTTTGAGGATATGACATTGTTGCTTGGTAAAAATTACAGCAGCACATTGTCTTGTTTGGTGTCTCCATCCCCAACTACCAACAAAAAGGTTCAAACTTTCTTGGTGGGATCAGGAGTGGTGGAACAGGCAGCCCATGCAGGCTGAATTTGAGACACACCCTGTGGTCAGAATTCTAATGAGCAATTTCCAGAGCATTGGACATCCTAACCTATGTGCTCTAAACATGGATTATCTTCTTTCAGAAGTGAGAGTTTACAAAATGGCAGAGAAGATGGCAGAATCTTTTGGGTTTAAGAGGAAGGGCCTAGGCTTAACAGGCATCTTAATTCATAACCCTGCCTTGACCCTTAGTTCACTGGCCACCCTAGGTAGGCTACTCAATCTCTTGAAAATCAGCTCATTCGTCTACAAAATTGTTTATAAAACACCTCCGCCACATACATACAAACCCCTCACAGAGAGTCACCACCAGCAGACACTCAGATTTCATGTGTTAGTTCTGAGTACATAACACATAAATTCTGGCAGGATTTGACTTTTTTAATATTCAGAAAATTTTTGAGAAAAAAAGAAAGATACGAATGTTGCCTTTGTCTTTAGACTGGTTTTTGATGAACAGTAAATGTGAGAAGAAACCGTCTCGAACACAGGTCATCCACTGAATGCAGAGGCATTTGCAAAAATTGTGTTTGCTAAAGAAGCAAAAACAGACAACTGAAAAGAGGCATTTCTTACATTGTCAAGAAGGTGCTGGTTGCTTTTCATATTTTATTATGTCATTTAATCTTCACAATGATGCTGAGAACTGAAGGATCATTCCTGTTCCCTTTTCACAGATGAGAAAACCAAGGATCAAAATTTGGAGCTATTTTTCCTCCATCTGACAGATGAGGAGTGAGATGGAAACTTGAATTTCTTTCTAAGTCCACGTCTGTTCTTTTTTAGTAATGAAGCCAGCTTTGGGAATATGCACAGAAAAGCTGCAAGCAGGCATATCCTGACATATAATGCTTGCGAGATAAACATCGATCTGGTGGCAATGATGCCTTCCCCCTCTTCCCGCCTCCCGGGAGATCTAGCTTTTTGCTTTTAGCGTTTTTGTTTTTTTTTTTTTCCTCTTTTACCTGGGGAGTCGGGGGAGACGTTGGTATATCACTTGAAAAGCTTACAAATGACTCTTGCAAGCATAATAGCACCACTGATCAGTAGACTTGGAGACAGACATGCGCTGGGATAAAATTATTTTTTTCCCAAAGGGACAACACACTTAGCAATAAAGTGCCCATTAGCAAATCCTGCCCAGCAGCAAAAAAACAGGCTGTTGCCACATGACTAGTGAGTGCGTGCATGGAGATCTCAGCTGGAATGCAGGATTATTTTATTATGAAAAGACACTTGAAGTGAAATTTTGCTGAGAGAAGGACTTAGCCCGGAGTGAGAGCACTTTCCACTAAGATTTCTTCCTTGCTATGCCACTGAACTCCGAGCATTATCCAAACTATCATTATAAACTCTGCATTTCGGGGGGGTCAGAAGCATGACGTAAAAATTGACTCTATGCAGGCTGCAGCTTGATAATCATTCTCTAAATGGCAAACCGATTTCTTTCCGCATTCCTAATGACAATTTAAAAATTAACACTCTTTAGAGTTCCAGATGTTCAAAAGACATAGAAAATAGAGCCCCCCTCTCAGTCCTCTTTCCAACCCCTTATGCCTCTGGAGGTAATGGGACTTCTCCATGGCCATCCGATGCATGTTCCACGTACATGTGTTTGAAACCCTTTAGCAGCTTGCCACTGCTCAGCACCCTGGTGGCCAGCATGGCCCTGCATGGTGGGGAAGAGGTAGCTGGGCTTGTGTGTCCAGCACTTTCTCCCTCCTCCTCCACTGCAGCCACACTAGTCACCGCCAGAGTTCAGGGCAGCCAACAAGAGAATCTCCTTCTGGTTAACTTTGAAAGGGGGTTAGGGAGTTTAAGTGAAAAGAGGACTGGGAAGTTATTGCAAAACTCAAAGATATTAGGGAGTTCGTAGGCCTGATGATGGTGCCCCAGGACGAGGCTTAGAGCAGAAGTTGAGGGAAGCCCGGTTGGCACTGGGTCCCTGGATGCCTTTGTCTCTGCCACTGAACTCCGAGCATTATGAATGCTACACTCTGTATACCTGTCCTGCCTTGAGGCTGTGAATGCCCCATCACAGACCACAGAGGCGAGGAGATCCAGAGTCTGGCCTTGTCAGGCTCTTTTGTGGGAGACAGTACCCCACCTCCCAGAAGATTCCCCACACATCTGAAGAATGTTCCACTTCTGGGCAACCTGAAGGGTGACAAATGACAGCTAAACCTTCTTCATTTCTTTGGATACCTTGCCTTCCTCTCTGCCTGGGACCTTCGCACATTCAGTTTCCTCCCTCTAGAATGATGTCTCCCCATCTCTAACTGGGGCAATCTCGCCCACCCTTTAGAGTTCAGCTCAAACATATTTTCTGGGGAAGTAAAGGCTTAGGCCAGGTCCACCAGTATCTACTCCAATATTGCCCCCTACTCCTCTTTCATGGGAAGTACCACAAAGGCAATCCTGTTGGTGCGCTTAGCTGGAAACATTTCATTTCCTAGTTAAAATATACAACTCATGAGGACAGGGAGAGCGTGCTGCTCACTTCACATCTCTGGGGCTTAGCTCAGTAGCTTTCCTTGCAGGGCTCTTGACACTCAAAGGAGGGTATCAGTTGGGCTCTACCAGGCTGAGGACATTCAAGGAGGGGGTTGAAATCACATCACGTGCAGAGGAGGCCTCTTCTCAGTTGGGGAGGGGGAACAGTGAAAATCAGTAGGGATCGTTGCCGATTATTTTACTAGTCAAAAGAATGCATCTACATTCAATAACTGATTATTTTTCTCTTATTTTACTTATCTAGTTGTCTATCTTCTGTCTTATGTGCACACAAAGTAGCACCCCTTCATTTTGCAGAAAAAAATACATACAAATTGGGTGTGCACAATAACTGTTAAAATGATAGTCGGAGTGAGGCTGCCATAGGGGCTAGGAAGGAATCATTGACCATGTCATATCCAAAATGATCACCAGGTATGCCATACCAGAGCATCATTAAACATGTTCTGAACAAGAAATTTAGCATAACTGTACTCTGGTGAAGCAGACTGAGGAAATGTTGGAAGACCCCAAGCATGAAGAAAGGGGCATGGTGCTCAACACCAATCTCATTCCCATAGCAAAGGGCATGAGGTCACTCCTCCATGCTCGCCACTGTCCCAGGTGCAGGAAATTCAGAGGTGACATAACACGGTTTAGTCCCAAAGAGACAGATGCTAGAATCACGTGCAGGGAAAACACATCAAGTATTTCTTTTTTTCTTTCTTTCTTTTTTTTTTTTTTTTGAGTTGGCGTCTCACCCTGTCCCCCATGCTGGAGTGCTGTGGCACACTCACGGCCACTCCAGCGTCGACCTGCTGGGCTCTGGTGATCCTTCCACCTCAGCCTTCCAAGTAACCAGAACTACAGGTGCGCGCTACCATGCCCAGCTAATTTTTTATTTATTGTAGAGATGAGATCTCGCCAAGGTTGGTCTCAAACCTGTGGGTGCAGGTAATCCACTCGCCTTGGCCTCCCAAAGTGCTGAAATTACAGGCTAAGCCACCAAGCCCGGCCTCATTATGTATTTCTTAGGCAAAAAATGTCACTTTGGGAACGCATGTCTGGAATGAGCCTGAGCTGGGAGCTGTGATCTGTAATCCTCAACTGGTCAAGCTGGGCTTGGTGGCTCAGCCTGTAATCCCGCGCCTTTGGGAGACTGAGGTGAGTGGATTGCCTGAGCCCGCGGGTTCGAGACCCGCCTGGGCAGCGAGACCTCATCTCTACAATAAATCAAAAAATCAGCTGGGCGTGGTAGCGCATGTCTGTAATTCCAGCTACTTGGAAGCCTGAGGCGGAAGGATTGCCAGAGCCCAGCAGGCGAGGCTGCGGTGGCCGGGAGCGGCCACTGCACTCTAGTCTGGGCAACCGAGTAAGACTCCAACTCAAAAAAAAAAAAAAATCCTCAACTGGTCGGTTTTCCCTGTGTCTCTCCCAGGGAAAGATCTCACCACACTCTCTGATGTCAGGGTTTAAAGATACATGTTTTTTCCTACATTATGACTCCAAGTTGCCAGCCATGAACTTTCATGTTGGACAAAAATGACACTGAATTCAAACCACCTGTGCTCAAATCTGGTTCCACCCCTCATGAGCTGTATGACTTGAGCAAGTCCCTTAACCTCTCTGTGCCTCCATTATTCTCTCACCTATAAATGGGGGTGATGCTAGCACTTCCTGTACAGGGTTGTTGTGAAGACTAAATGTGTTACTTAAAGTATTTCAAAGTGCCTGGCACGTAGTCTGTGTTTAATGAATATAAACTTCTATTAATATTTTATTTGGTATTCAATAAAGACATGATCTAGTCTCAAATTGGAAGGGATTTACCGAAGTTACTTGTATTTTCCAAAGTGATTTTGCCTCTAATAGAGTTATACCTTTTGGTCTGATCATGAACTTCCTCAGAAGAAGGCCCCTCTCAGTTCACATTCCATTACTAGCTATAGCACAGGCTCAGGCCCTAAAGCTTGGAGTGGGGTCTCATGGGGATAAAGGAGGGGTGTCCAGGGAGAGCAGAGCCTCAGTGGTCCATAGCATAAGTGCCTGATTTCCATTGTAATGCCCATTTCCAGGCAGAAGAAACCTCGTTTTACTTCCAGTCCTGTTTAGTATATTCCTTTAAAAAGAGCATCGTCAGTATGATGTCACTGTCATTCACAAGGCAGTGCCAAGAATTCTGGGGAATCAGGACATAGATGATTGGTAACTGGTTAGAACAAGGAAAGTGAGGAGACAATGCCTGTTGGAAGGTGACATGCTGGTAGTTGGGGACCTGACATCTATTGTCCCTTCCTTCTTGATGACACAATTCTGGGTTGTGCATGATATTCTTAGTCTCAGATGACAAGTCCTCATAGGTCAGGCCCACAGCAGAAGTATCACCTGCAGTTTTGCAAATTCTCATCCCTATCCCAGACCTGTTGACCCAGGAGGGACCTATTCTGGTTCTGCAGACCTGAAGGAAAGGGGTCTCAGTGATGAGAGCAACATCAGTGAGTCACTAGAACATATCAGTCAACACCAGTTCCTGGGTTCTTTTTTTTTTTTTTAATTGGAGTCTCACTCTGATGCCCAGGCTGGAGTGAAGTGGCACACTCATTGCCACTTCAGCATCGACCTGCTGGGCTCCGGTGATCCTTCTACCTCAGCCTTCCAAGTAGCTGGAACTACAGGCATGCACTACCATGCCCGGCTAATTTTTTTTTTTTATTGTAGAGATGAGGTCTCACCAAGTTGCCCAGGCTGGTCTTGAACCCGCGGGCTCAGGCAATCCACTTGCTTCCGCCTCCCAAAGTGCTGGGACTATAGGCTGAGTTCCTGGATTCTTATGTGAGAAACACAACATTTCATTCATGTCAATAGAGTGTCTGCCCTTTAATCTGATCATATTCCTAGTTGAAAAGAAAAGAATGGTCATGCATTTGTGTTTGGGCATGTCGCTACGGAAGAGGAAAAGAACACAGTTGAGATATATTAAAAAAAGAGAGAGAAATTAATTCAGGAAAATAGCACTAACAACAACCAGTACTTTCTCTTTCCCAGGCAAGATCTAAATGCTTTACTCCATTGTTTTAACCCTCCAACAGCCCTATAAAGTAACTGTTATAGATTGTCACTCTATGACAGAAGACAAGGCACCTAGAGGCTAAGGAATGTGCCCCATTCATGCAGCTAGATGCGCCTGTGAGCACACTTGAACCAGGAGGCCTGACCTGAAACCTCCACTTACTACTTTCAAGGAGATGTGAATGGCCTTTCATTTGCATAATGGCATCACTTCCTCTTTTAATTCTAAGCTAATTTAGCGTGACTCAGTTAAACAAGAAATTTAGAGCTCTCTGTAAACAAGATTAAGAATGAGGGCAATGTGGAATGAGTATCCATCCTGATGATTCTCAAACTTGGACACATGGCAGAGTCACCCTGGCTGTGAAGGCTAAGTGCTGGGCCCACCCACGGCTTCTGGTTCAGGAGGGCCTGGGGCCAGGGGAACTAAGAATGGAATGGGCATTTCCAGTAAACTTTCAGGTGACCTGCTAGAGGGTGCAGAACCACACTTGGAGAACCACTGGTCTATCCAACTAGAATGGAGAATTTGGTGTTCCACATAGAGCTCCAGAAAGTTTGGACACAGTTTATTTGCAATTTTGAGGAATAAATGTAGACACTCAGGGCAAGCTGTGAAAATTTTCTCTTCCTTCCTCTCCCTCCCTCTCTCTGTCTCTGTCTCTTCCTCTCTCTCACTCTCTCTCTCCCCCCCTCTTTTTCTGTCTCCTTCTCTTTTTCTTTCTCTCACTCCCTCCCTCTCTCTCTCCCCTTACCCCTCTTTCTTTCTCTCTCCTTCTCTGTCTCCCTCTTTCTTTCCCTCCCTCTCTCTCCCCCTTCTTTCTCTCTCCTTCTCTCTCTGTCTCTCTCTGACTTTGTCTCTCTCTCTCTCTCTCACACCCCCTCCCCCACCTTCTTTCTCCCTTTCTCTCTCTCTCTTCTTTCTCCTCTCTCTCCTCCTCTTTCTTTCTCTCGTCTTTTCTCTCTCTTTCCTATCTCTTTCCTCCTCTTTCTCCCTCTCTTTCTCTTTCTTTCTTCTCTCTCTCCTCCTCTTTCTTTCTCTCGCCTTCTCTCTCTCTTTCCCTCTCTCTCTGTTTGATTTTATCTCTCCCTCCCCTTCTTTTTTCTTTTTCCTTCTCTCTCTCTCTCATCATGGCTCCGTGACCCAGGGTCACCCAACGCAGTTGACATTTCTCCTGATGTTTCCTCAGGTCAGTGGTCACCTAGCACCACCCCAGAATACTAACGTCATCACCTCCCATCATCTCATTCCACAGGTGTTTTATATCTCACAACATCACAAGAAGAAGGACCAAGTATGGTACAGTAAGATATTCTGAGAGAAGGAAAGAAGAAGGCCACAGTCACAGAACTTTTATTGCAATATACTGTTATAATGATTCCATTTTATTATTAGTTATGGCTGTTCATCTCTTACTGTGCCTAATTCATAAATTAACTTCATCATAGGCACGTATGGATAAGACAAATACAGAGAACTTGTCAGATTTGGTGCTAACTAACCTCCTTCTTAAGCATCCCCTGGGGGTCTTGTAATATACCACCCACAAATAAGGGGGACCACTGTACACATTTATTGAGTACCGACAATTTTCATTGCCAAGTAGGATTTAATAAGATATTTAGGCTGGGCTCAGTAGCTCAGCCTATAATCCCAGTACTTTGGGAGGCTGAGCCTAGTGGATTGCCTGAGCCCAAGGGTTCGAGACCAGCCTGGGCAACTTGGCAAGACCTCGTGTCTGCAATAAATACATAAATAAAAAATTAACTGGGAGTGGTAGTGCATGCCTATAGTTCCAGCTACTTGGAAGGCAGAGGCAGAAGGCTCACCAGAGCCCAACAGGTCGAGGCTGGGGTGACCGTGAGTGTGCATGCCACTGCACTACAGCCTGAGCAACAGAATGAAAAACTGAAAAAAAAGGTGTTTAAGGTAAGACTTTTTCCTCCAAGAGCCCACAAATCACTGTGGACAATACCTCTGAGCACCAAGAGCTGGTGTGCAAGGACTCGGCTTACCTAATGTCCAGTGACCCTCACTAACAGGGAGTCTCACTCACACTCAGAGAAAGGGCACATTCTCCAGCCTGAGAGCAGTTCAGAACAGGGGCCCTGACAATAGGAAGTTGATCCGTGGGCTCTGGCATGATTCCAGATGGGGAAACACAACTTGAGTCAAGAACCAGGATGACACGTGACCTCCCCTCCTGGGGTGAATGCTGGGGCATCCATCGCTCCTTCACACCTGTGTCGTAGACATGGGATGAAGGAAATCAAAAGGTGGTACCTTCTTGTGGCTCCCAGCATGGTGAATCTATGCCAGATGAGCTCCCTATGTCCCCATTGTACAACCACATGGTGCCCCCTACCTCCCAGCATCACAGAGTTGTGAGGGAGGCAATAAGGATGGGAGTGCTACCCACCCCGTGAGAGCTGATGGCAGGAAGGGAATGTGGTACCACCCACATACATGGGGCAGCAAACACTCCAGGAGTCGATGATGAACACTGATTACTCATATTTCTATGCATTAACAGATCCAGGCATGAGTATACAGAGGGGTTACAACATGGACACACAGTCAGGATTATAGCAAAGATGAGAATATTTATCAAAAGGGTAATTAACTAATTAGAGGACAGAAAAGCTTCCCAGCTGGTGAAAATAAGTTGGATTTTGTTAGCAGATTTAGAGGAGCGTGGAACCCTGAAAAGATATCACAAAAATAAGGAAAAAGAGATAGCAGATTTACTGAGTCTGTATCCTCAAGAGCAAAGGTGGAGGAATCCATGGGGGCTGGGCTTTGTCTATTCTTGGTTACCTGGCAGTTAAACCCCTCTAGATGACAATGACACAATCAACAAGACCTTGTGTTCATCAGTCAAAATGCAGATGGAACCACCATAGAGGCAGTTCTGGGGGGACTGAAGGGACTGGTCTCTAGGCAAACAGGAGGAGAGGCATCAGGTCAAGTCAGGGTCCTCAGACCCACTGGAAGGTCTGTTTTTTGCTAACCAGTCATAGCAAGCCCACCCGCTGGTCTCCAGGGGCCTCGGGTCATACTGTGAAGCCAGCTCCTGCTTCCTTTACCCTCCTGGGGCTTCCCTCAGCCAGAAAGGATGCAACCTGAGGGAAGGGGGAGGTTTATCAGCAGTTAGGAAGTCATGATACAGCATCACACATCTTCAGGTATCTGGTGATTTCTGGCTGGGCGGTTATCAACAGGCAAATGATCTTCCCTGTGGTGAGATGTGCCAGCCCATAGCGACCACTGCCTGTGTGGCCCTGGACACCCCATATCACAGATCAGACCTCCTGGTACCTCAAACTCTCCCCATTTCTCCACAAGAACCACTCCCATGAATGGAAAGAGGTCCTATTGCTGGGTGCTAATGAACTACCTCTGTGAAGGACAGTATGGAAAACTCTGTCAAAAGAAATTAAAATATTGAAGTAATCCAAACTACTAATTCCACTTAGGGAACTATAATTCAAGGAAATAGTCAGACATGTGCAGATATGTGGAGGTAAGGATGTGTCTCACAAGCAGCAGCAATTTTGCCCCAGGGACATTGAGCAAAATGCTGGAGACATTGTCACAACTGCGGGAAGGGGATGGGCAGAGACCAGTGACACTGCTGAACTTCCTACAATACCCAGAGTGGTTCCCATAACAAAACATCATCCTGCCCAGAGTGTTGATGGTGTCCTTACTGGGAAACCCTAATGTGAAACTTTGTCATCACAACAATCTGACAGTAGGAAAAAAAAAAAAGGAAAATGCCCAAACATGGAGACTTAGTTAAAATATTTCTAATAGCTATAGAATACAAAAGTCAGAAATCTTCAAGAAGCTCACTTTTAAAGAAAATTTAATGACATAAGAAAATATTTGTGATTCATTGGAAATAAAAAGATCAGTGGTTGCCAAGGACTCTCGGGGGAGGAAGAGGAGGGTGAACAGGAAAAGCACAGAGGACTTTTAGGGCATTGAAACGTCCCTGTCTGGTCTTGTAATGGTCGCCACCTTGCATCCCGCACTTGTCAAAACCCCTAGAAGTACCACCCTAAGAGTAAATGCTAATGCAAACTCTGGACTTCAGTAAATAATAAGCTTCTCCCAGGTCTTAGGAACCAATATTTTATTTTATGTTTCTGTGAGATTGACCAATCTCATAGGTACCTAATATAAGTAGAATTGTTCAAAATTTGCCCTTTGTGACTAGCTTATTTCACTTGACATAGTGCCTTCAACCTTTATCTACATTCTAGTGTGTGTAAGGCACAGATCCATCCCTTTTAAAAACTAATTCCAATGCATTTCTATACCAACTTTTGTTTAACTATTTGTTTAACTGTTCATTCACCTTTGGACATTTGAATAGTTTTTACTTTTCGGTTATTATAAATAATGCTGCTATGAACAGGGGTGTGCAAATATCAATTCAAATCCCTGATTTGATTTATCTTGAATATATGCCCACAAATAAAGTTGTGAGGTCATTTTAAAAAGTGTCGATATGGCTCACAAATTATAACTAACCACCCTATGGCCAGATGTTGATAATAGAAGAAACTGAGGGGGAAGGAGGTATGGTGGGTATGTGAGAACTCTCTGTACTTTCTTCCCATTTTCCTGTGAAATTGAAATTTCCCTGTAAAATAAAGCCACTTAATTTGTAAGTAAATAAATAAATAAAGCAGGCCACATATAGTATGACAGCCATCCTACCTCTCTTTGATGGCATCAAGAGTCAGGGCTTAGCTGTGCTCAGTGGTTCAAACTTGTAATCCCAGCACTTTGGGAGACTGAGGTGAGTGGATTGCCTAAGCTTAGGGGTTGGAGACCATCTTGGTCAACTTAGTGAGACCTCATCGCTACAATAAATCAAAAAATAAACTGGGCATGATAGCACGCGCCTCTAGCTCCAGTTACTTGGAAGGCTGAAGCAGAAGGATCATCTGAGTCCGGCAGGTTGAGACTGAGTTGACTCTGAGCATGCCACTGCACTCCAACCTGGGCAACAGAGTAAGACACCAAATCAAAAAAAAAAAAGACTCAGGGCTTAAGCTGTCCCTATATCCTCCCCACAGATGACTTGGGACTAAGGACCAGACTCACCATCTCTTAATTTGGAAGTAATTACCTAAGTTTAAGGGACAGAGGTTGGACTGCCTTTTCAGAGGAAAAACTTGAGAAAGGAATTATAAATCACAGCACTTGGGGTCTCTTCTTTTTCTTCCATACAACATGGGCAGAAACATGGCACCTCTCTCTTCCTTTGATCACTCTCCAAGGCCAGTGGGCTCCAAGG
Organism: Cephalopachus bancanus; assembly: GCA_027257055.1. Taxonomy (NCBI): domain Eukaryota; kingdom Metazoa; phylum Chordata; class Mammalia; order Primates; family Tarsiidae; genus Cephalopachus; species Cephalopachus bancanus. The sequence goes on from JAPVLO010000007.1 coordinate 6,286,292, forward strand.
ACTCTCACCCCAATGGGAAGACCTGGGGTCTGTGAAAAAAGTGCCCCGCCCCAACTGGCCTCCTGGACTCAAGCCTGTGCCTCAAAACAAGGGCATGATGACATCAGGAACTTGGGTTGATTCACGGAGGAAAACAGAACACTCAGGTTGACCTTGACGAAGCAAAGGAGTCAGCCATGAGCCTAGACCAGCCCATGGGATCTGCATTGTGTTTTGTGACAAAGAGGGCCTGCGTTAAGGAAGGATTTGGGTATTCCTGGGGTCTCTGCATCTATATCACCATAAATCTATTTGACCATCACTCCACTCCAGTGCAAGTCTCAACGCATCTTGAATATGCACACATGCATGAAGACACTCATAGCTAGAAGGAAATAGCATAGACAAAGATGCAAGCAGTGCTTCCAGTGTCTGTTTTTGGAATATGGACTCACAGTTAACTTTTCCCCTAACCTTTTGTTTTGAAAATGTCAAGCCTATAGAAAAGTTGAAAAAATGAACTTTCATACATTTGAACACTCATTTGCCACGTGTGTGTGTTTATGTATCTATAGATACCCAGATTTTTATATGGATATTTTTCCTGAAGAATCATTTTTGTGTGTATGCATGTATATACTTTTTTCTCTCTCCTCTCTTTCTCTCTTACTCTATCTCTCTCTCTTTCTCTTTTTCAATTTCTCTCTCTCTCTCATCTCCTTTTCTCTCCCTCCCTTTCTCTTTCTCCCTCTCTCTTTTCCCCCTCCTTCCCTCCCTCAACCCTGCTATCTCTATCTCTTCTGCTGCAGCATTTGAGAGCTAGTTTCAGATACCATGACACTTCACCCCTAATGAGAACTAGAGCATTCTCCAGTGATGTGCAAGTGTGAGAGCTTCACCACCTTGTCTCTGATGGTGGCAGGTGTGAGACAGCTCAGACTCCAGAATTCCCTGCAGGACAGGGAGGTTGCCCTCTTTGTGGATTTGCCTGAGCCTGCACCCTTGCTTCCCTCCATCCACCCATCCCTGTGCCTTTCTTCCTCCTTCTTGACAATCTTCCCAGGAGAACTTTCTTGATAGATTCCTTTTGAATGAATCCTCTTATCAGGTTGTGTTTCTGGGTGACCCAGTCTAAGACTGAGCATCTCCAACAAAGCACTCACTCTGTAAGTGAGCCCCTGCTGATGGAAGCACGCTTTTCTTTCAACTAATCTATGTGTTATATTATTATTATATATGTTGAGTTTATGGAAGGAAACAAAACTGTACCCAGTAGTATGGATTCAAGACTTCTCAGGGCAAATAATAAGCATTGCCAGCACCTTCAAATATTTGAAGTCGGCTCAATAAACATGGAGTTCAATGCCAACAACTTTCGGAGACAGCTTAGATCATAGATTAAGAAGTCACAGAGAAAGAACACATGGTTATCTCAACATGATTGTAGACTCAGAGACTTACCAACAGAAATTGTAGCGGGCAAGCCTGAATCTGAGACAAAAAATCCCACAATAATCCACATATGTTTCTGCTTCTGGAAGCAGCCATTGCTTGTTGAGCTGCCACCAACTGCTAGAAAAGCCGATTTTATCCTGAGCTGAATCCCTCTTCTGTGACAACTCCCCCCCGCCAACCGCCCACATTGACCCCAGTTCCAGCTTCTAAAGCCACAAGGAGTGCAATTAATCCCTTCTGGCACTTCACAGTCTTTCTGAGGCTGTGGAAATCTTTCCTGTTCCATCAGTACCCCTCGTTTTCATGTTAAATGTCTGCGGCCTCCTCCACACACCGTCCATTCCTTCTTCCAACAAGCATCTTGGAGTGGCAGTCACGCATCAGCATCATGGCAGGTACTGAAGACAGAGCAACATGTGAGGCTGGCAGGCATCTGCCCTCACGAAGCTCACAAATGAGCAAGTTCAACAATGAAACCGTGGTTCTATGACTCTCATGCTGGCTGCAAATTCACCCCAAGGAGCATCTTGGCCCTGGCTAGGGAGAGCATCCTTTTGCATCCTCATCTTCAAAACATCCCCAAGGAGTATTTTGTAAAGCATGGAATTCCAAGAGATGCTCTCCAAAAAAGGGACAGTGGCTTCCAAGCTTCCAACATCCTGTCCTGAGGAGGCACACAGCACCAGAACATGTGCATTCACAACACCGCACTGCCCCACAGCATGGAAATCAACTCAACTCGATTTAAGCCTGTGTTTTCCCTAGCTGTTTGAATCACAAAAGTCTGTATTTTCTGGAGGAAGCGTTTTCAGTTTTATAACTCACATACTGGAATTCCTTGCAGCATACTTGGTTTTCTCTGTTCTTAAAAATAAAGGCAAAACTGAAAGCCAAGCAGGCAGTGCTTCTATCCTAGTCCCTCAACAGAGGCTGTGAGGGGGAGGTGCGGCCAGGCATTTGCTAGGGCCAGGACCAGCATTACTGGCAGAAAATGAGTCGCAGAACCTCTCAGTAGACCTCAAAAGGCCTCCAAGATGAGCTCTCTGCATCCTCAGGAAGCAACAGGAGATGGGGTGACCAGCTCTTCTGAATGTTGGTTCAGGGTGAGACTGGTGTCACCATCTGCTAAGTCAAACCAACCACCTGTGTGTGATAATCCCCGATGATGGCACTGGCATCCTGACTCACTTGGCCCAAGGTCACTGGAATAGTCATTGCAGGTATGCCAATCACCTTTCTTCACACGCACCACTATCAACTCCTAGCATCACAAGCAAGTTGTACAATCAAGATTGGGGAGTGGAAGAGACAGATGTGTCAGTCAGGGCTCTTCTTGTTATAAGCACCAGAAACTTGATACAAATTTGCTTATTAAAAGCAAGAAAACTATTGACTCCCATGGCCCAGCAACCCAGCATCAGGTTAGATACTTCTCAAATGTCATCATTAAATTCATGCTCATTTCCATTTCCATTGACTTTATTCTGGGACAGTTTCCCTGAGGTGGTGACAAAGATGGCTCCTAGATGCTTGCCTCCAACTAGCCTGTGGTTCCAGCAAACAGGGAACTTTTTCCTAACAAAACGATCACCCACGCCCCAGTCTCAAGATTCTCTTGAAGAACTGATGATGAGTCATGCCCATCCCTGAGAAAATTACTGTAGTTGAAGAAATGGAACAAACTAAGTGTTCAGGTAGGCTCTTTAAGGGCCTCTACTCAACCCTTACAAACTAAAAGTTGGAGGAGGGTGATTTCTCAAAAAGAAGATATGTCTGCTGTTGCCTGGACATGGCACTGAGCAAGCACAACAGTCCACTATGGGGAAAGGCCTCACTCATACAGTCTCATCTAAGATAGGAAGAGAAAGCACATATTTTATCATTCTTCTTAAACTTAGATTTCTTTATAAGTACTTAAGGTTCAACCTGACCTTCAGACGCCATAATCATCAAATTGTAGCATTACCACACAGGAATCAGAGTTAAGCCCAGGACCATGGACACTTAATAATCACTCCTGGGTGATTACTATTAGACTATTACCCACTCCAGTGAGTCTCAGTTTCAGAGTGCATAAGGAATTCTTCCTGGAGGTGACCATTAAGGACACCTTGAGTCCTGGGCCCCAACCATGGTACCTGCATTTCAACAGGTCTGGAGATAACTCAGAAATGCTCATACCCATGGCCCATGAACAGCATTTAGAAAAAGTCAGCCCCGACCCACAGAGAAGTAACTGAGGCCTGGGGAATTATCTCATTTCTTAAGAAGAACAAAATAGCCTGAGGATATACTCATAATCTGAATAATCAGAGAGAAGAAGGGCATGAAGAAAGGTGTAGACTGACTCAGTGACTCAAAGAAAATGCTGGAGTTCAAAATATCTTCCTAGGCCTTGCTCCAAGTTTTTTTTTTTTTAAAGTCTTTAGACCGGGGGTGGTGGCCTGTAATCCAGGCACTTTGGGAGGCAGAGACGAGAGGATTGCTTGAGCCCAGGGGTTCAAAACCAGCTGGGGCAACATGGCATGACATCGTCTCTTCAATAAATTTAAAAATTAACTGGGCATGATAGTACATGCCTGTAGGTCCAGCTACTTGGGCAGCTGAGGTAGAAGGATCACCTGATCCCAGCAGGTTGAGGCTGTGGTAGCCATGAGTGCCATTGCACTCCATTCTGGGCAACAGAGTAAGAGTCCAACCCAAAAATAAATAAATAAATAAATAAATAAATAAATAAATAAATAAATAAACAGATTAATATTTTAAAAGCCTCTGATCTTCAGAAGAAATGAAGAAACAGGAGTGGTGAGTCATGGTGGAAACAGTCTTTCTGGGTGTGTGAAGATTTGATTTTTGTCCCAGGCAGCTCTGCCTTTCAACACCAAGATCTTGGGCCTATCAAGATTCTACCTCGGGCTCAAATTTGCTTACTTGAAAAATTAGAAAACTGGAAAATCTAAAGACTGGCTAGTTGTAAGATCTGAGTCAAGAACATAGATATGCAGGCTCCTCTCTTTGTCTCTTATAGTATTTATATACATATATCTAAATAAGCATACATTTTACACACATGCACACACAAACACACAAACACACACCCTAGAAAGATTTAAGGATTTGCTCTGAAATATTAACAAATATCTTAGTAAGAATTTAAGTGAGTTTCACTAATTTCTGTGATGTGGAATTGCTTCTGTTGTACTTTATTTTTACATATAGAAAAAAACAACAAAACTTTTAAAGACCAGTCAGGGTGAGCCAGGTCATGCTGTAGTAACAAGCAGCTGCCTAATCACGGTGGCTTAAAACAGCAAAGGTTTGATTCTCCTCTAAGCAACATGCCCACTGTCAGTTGAGAGTAAGGTCTGTCCCAGGAGGCGCTGACACAGGCGGGACCCAGGCTGAGTGAGATGCTCCTGTCTGCCACTTGCTGCTCAGGGGAGCAGAGATAGAAAGAGCCTTTTCAGGTCTCACATCACAAGGATGTGCATGCTCGGGCATGAAAAAAATGTCAATCCACCCACAGCTCATTGTCCAGGGCTGGTTACATGAACCTACCCAACCATGGGGTGGAGTTGGGGTATGCCAGCAAGTACGATCCCTCTGTATACCCAAAGGTTGGACCACTGGACATATCTAGCACTCCACACTGATGGTTACTACATCTTTTAATAATAGTACTACTATGAATAACATGTAGTATGTGTATACATGTGTCTGTACATATGTGCATGTCACATGCATTCACATGTGTGTGCACGCATGGTATCTCACAGAGCTGGGCCCCAAAAATATGCTTTAAAAGATTAAAAGCACTGCATGTCCTCATTCATAAATGGGCTCTGAACACTAGTCACATGAGCACAAGACAGGCAGCAGTCGCTGGGTCCTGCAGGGGTTGGGGCTGGGACAAGTAACAACACAAAGGGCTCCTGGTCCTAAACCAGGGGGAGTGAGGACGATTTGGAAGCCCAAACTTCACTTGCATGCAGTCTTCTTGTGTGGTTAATTCTTACTTGTGTTACACATCTCTATAATAAAATAAAATATATATTTTAAAAAGATTAAAAACAAATCATGATCTCCATTCATGGACTCTCTGAGTCAGAGAAAGATGGAAAGCCTTCACTGAAAACTCACACGTCTTAGGAGGACTTGCAATTCCTGAAGAAGCAGACTGGCCGGGTTTAATATTCTTCCTCAGATCCCTGGAGGGTTCCATCGGGCCCACGTGGTCACGCCCTCCTCGCAGGCGAGCCGGGCACTGTCCCGGGTGCTGATTGGGGAGGCGGGGCAAGTCGAAGCTGCCCTGATGCTCTGGAGTTTGCATTCACCTAGAGAGCCTGACAGTGTGTGAATTAGCCACTAGATAGGACACTTTCAGCGTGTGAATTAGCCACTAGATAGGACACTTTCTCATGGGGAAGAGATGCTCTGGAGAAGATTAAACAAGGCAATAGGATAGGGATAATAGAAAGGCGGTGGTGAAAAGTCCTGTAGGTGGACAGGTAGGAGGCCTCTCTGTTGAGCTGGCACCGAAAGGAGGTGCCAGGCAGGAAGGCTGGTTGGGCTCCTCTGTGTGTACACCCGTTCCCAGGGTGGTGGGTCCTGGGAGGATACCCTCAGTGCTCCAAGCCTAGAAGAAGGACAGCTAGGGCCCCTGGCTGCGGTTGGCCAACTCCCAGAACCTGTCTCCTTAGGGAGCTCTGCTCTACTTGCTCTATAGACCCTGGAGAAAGGAGAGCAGAACCTTGCAGCCAGCCCTGAAAGAGCTACCCAAGCTGCTCCCTCACACCCGGAGCGATAGCTTTTCATTCGAGACAAATAAGCACACAGTTTAGCCCTTTCCCAGGCAGCAGCCCATTTTCAGGAGAGGCTGAACATTAAAGCCCGCGATGCATAGCACTGAGGCTACTTAGTGCTGCTTTATAGCCTCATCAGCAGTAACCGGACGATTACAAAGGCTTCTTCTGTTTTTAAAAACAATGATTTATTGGGCCTCTTCAACTTTTCCTTCCTGAGTCTGTGTATTACATGGGCATGTTTTGCTATAATTAAATTCCTAGATTACTGTCAAGCCAATTGTTTCACCCATCCAATCTGTAACAGCGCATTTTATTGTCTCTTCTTATTTTTTAATTAAGATAGAAATAGATGTGTTCTATGAGATCCAGAAACGAAATAAAACAGCCTCCTTCTCAAGTCAGTCCTCTCAAGTCACAGGATCTCTTTGGAGTTAGAATCTAGAAATCCTAAGTGACTTGTCCTCAGTGTGGGAGCAGCCAGACTTCCTGAGCTCATCCGTAAGTCATTCAACAAGTATTTACTGAGCACCTTCTACACGCCAGAGGCTGGGACGGTCACCAGGGACTCAGTGATGAACAAGAAAGAGCAAGTCACCACCCTCATGTGCTTACATTCTCCTGGGAGGGGCACATAATAATAAAGTCAGCATAAGACATAGTCTCATATGTCTTATGATGAAGAAAAGCAAACCACATGTAGGACAGAAATTGATGAGGGATAAAGACTATTAAGATCAACCATGGAAGGTCCCTCTGTTCAGATGACTGTTGAGATAAGGCCAGTATTAGGTACACAGCCATGCAAAATCCAGGAAAGAACACTGATGGTCCAGGGAATGGGAGGTACTAAGGTCGTAGAGGAGGAAAAACCTTGGCAGATCCTAGAAGTGGGCAGCGGGTATGAAGAATACAAGAAGATGGAGTTGGTAAGTGGGAATAGAGTTGAATCTGCAGAAAGGGAGAAGGAGCATCACCCAGAAGCAGACAGCGAGTAAAGGACAAGGGAGTTTGTGAACTGCTGAGACCTCAGCCCCAGCTACATCTCAGGGGTACACCTGTGTGGTACCCTGGCCTCATGTCAGGACTCCCAGCCAGTGATTCCTGCAGCCCAGGACAGACACAAAGCAGCAGAGCTCTGGGACTGCAGCACATTGGCCTAGCCTGATGACTAATGTCCAGAGAGCCTCCTCAATGCCTAATTGCACCTACAACCCTGGAACTTCTGCAAAACCCTGATGGCAGCTCACAGAAGTGAGGCTGAATTTTCTCTCACCAGGAAGGATGAAGGCTCAGAGGGGTCTCCCTTGATTGGAAGAAAATGAGGCCACTGAGTCCTCTGTGCCCCTTTGAGCATGAGGGTGCCATTCAGCCCTGTTGCATTTGTAACCCCCACATCTAGAGTGGTACCTGGCATACAGTAGGCACTCAGTCAACAACGAATGAATGAAGGGCTGGCCTGGAAAGAACATTTGAGCTCTTTCTACCCCTTTCTAGCCACCGCAATTTTGCCTAGCAGTGCAAAGTTTCTTCCTACTTTCATCCTGCAGCCAGGCTCACCCGGAGCCCAGCACAGCAGCTGCCTCTCCCTGGGTCCATGCAGGAACGAGTGCTCAGTGCCTCAGCTCCCTTCTCCCTGTGGATGCCTCCCTTCTAGGCTCTCTTGTATCCTTGTCCCTCAGTCATCCCTTAGGATTTAGCTGCATTCTCTGTCCAGAGCCCATGGTAGGGTCCTCCTCTAAGTCCCCAAGTGACTGGAGATTCTATCTTGGCCTCAATATTTGATCTATTTCCTCTTAGCCAAGCCAGGAGGTTAAATTTTCCTCTTAGTTGGTAAGCAGAAGTGAAAGTAACAGCCCTCACATCCTGTTACTTACCCTGGGGTTGATCTTTTTCATCTAATGAAAAATATAAAATCACAACACAGGTTAGCTGGGGGCAGGGGGGCTCCTAGCTGCAGCCTCTGTGGGCCTTGGGTCCCCTGGAAAGGAGGCAGGATGAGGGACAGTGCCCTCTGAGACCAGCTTCCATATGATTCTGCCTGTAAAGCAAAGCAGGGCCAATCCCTGCTGGCTGGAACAGGCAGCTCTTTGCTTCTTTTCTCATGAAGAAAAGGAGGACAGGCCCCAAAAGGCCCACAATGTAAAAGAACTGAAGCTTTTCACACACTCACTGCAGCATTACTACTCAAATGATTCCAGAGAAGAACTCTGGAGACTGCAGAATGCCTTTCCACTGTGGCCTTAGCTAAAATATAAAACAGGGATGTGTGTATTTGTTTGTTGTGTATTTTCAAAAATATCTTTGGAATTCAGCCTAAGTGCCATGTACTCATGCCAGGAGACAGAGAGTATTGTGTCTCTTCTTACCTCAATTCTGACTCTTAGGTAGAGTCCAGGTCTGATTCTAGACATGAGCACTTTCAAGAACCAGGCAGGATTTTTGTCAAAGTAAAGGCACCTTCCTTCCTGCCTACTTTTTCTTCTGATGTGCAACATTCTCTGGATTCTGAGTCATATTTTCTGACTGTATCCGTCCTTCTCTTAGTATTGAAAAATCTCAGACATCAAGTGAGAAAAACTCTTGGGCACAGGTGTGCCGGCCCAGCTGCATGAGAAGGAGTTGAAATGAAAGGAGAGAGACGGCCTGACATCTGGAGAGCTAACCAAGGGCACCAAAGCTGAAAGTCAAAGCTGATGAATTAGATTTCACTTCATACTTGTTGGAGTAACTGTCATCTAGAAGATGAGAGACAGCAAGGGTCAGTGAAGGTGTGGAAAAGAGGGAACACGTGTACATTGTTGGTGGGAATGTAAATTGGTAGAACCATTATGGAAAACATAATAGAGATGTGTCAGAAACCTAAAAATGGAACTACCATATGACCCAGCACCCCACTATCAGGGATACATAAAAAGGATATGAAATCAGTATGTCAAAGAGACACCTGCACTCCCATGTTTATTGCTGCACCATTCACAATAGCCAAGATGTGGAAGCAACCTAAGTGTCCATCAATAGGTGAATGCATAAAGAAAATACTACACACACACACACACACACACACACACACACACACACACACACACACGAGGTTGCCAAAAAACGCACACACATTTTAAGTATGACATTTGCTCAAAAGATGGTGTTAATCAATGAATAATGAATGCTAGCATCACCATGTGACAGATAGAACAGGTGAAGAAAATGATGGAAGCACGGTTGAGCAAATGCCATACTATACATTGCTGCTATAATTTAATTCGACTTTGAAAAGTGATACATAGATAACATCTCTTAAAACATGTATACATATTTTTGACACACACACACACACACACACACACTCACTCACTCACTCACTAGTCTTAAAAAAGAAGAAAATTGTGTCAATGTTATTTGCAAAAACATGGATAAACCTGGAGGACATTATACTAAATGTAGTAACCCAGGCACAGAAAGACAAATACCGTATGGCCTCACTTATATCTGGGATCTAAAACAATCAATCATGTTGAAGCAGAGAACCGAATGGTAGTTCCCAGGGTCTGGAGAGCGGGGAGAATGGACAGATGTTGGTCAAGGTTACAATGTTTCAGTTAGACAGTAGGAAACAATAAGCACTTGAGGCAATAGGTATGCTAATTTGCTTAATTCAATCATTCCACATTGCATACACATATTATGACATCACTTTGTATTGCATAAGTATATACAATTATAATTTGTTAATATCTAATAAAAATAAATTGAGAAAAAACAACCTGTCTGTGTGGTGTTAGACCCTAATGGAGAGACAGCATGAGTGTGTGGCTGGGCTGAGGTACGAGCACTGGCAGGCCCCCATCTGGAGAGTATTGGGTTTGCTGAAAAACTAGCTACAGGCTTAGCGCTGAGGGTGAGGACCCGTGTTGTGCCGCTCTGCTGTGGTTGTCCTTAAGTAAAACAGACAGGGATGGTGCAGCAAAGTTGAAGCAGGGGCCAAGTGTCAAGAATCTATCACTCAAGCAGCACTGAGATGCTGTATTATAAAGGGAACATTCATCAAATTAAAGAGACATGAGTATTTATTATTTAGATGGATAAAGATGAGACTGGAATAAGCAGAAACAGCTTAATTGTGGCCTTGCCTGGAGGTTGGAAGGTGAAGCCTCACCTCAGGAGACCTCAGCCAGGTAGCTTTTGGCTCTTCCACAAAACTGCAAATCCACAATGGAAAGTAATGAATGAACATACACAAGGGGATGATACTTGAATGCTATTCTAAAGAAACTCGGTAGCTGGTCACAGAGAAGAAGAGGCCCTGTCTTCCAGGGATGTACCACATGCTCAGGGCTTGGCTGATCACAGCACCAGGGCAGCCTCTGAAACCTCTTCTGAGGCCAGGACTCCTCAGGCCACCACTGGGTTCTCCTGGTCTCAATGTGAAATGGGGATAGGAATACTATTACTTAACTGGTCATTGTTCAAAATAAAAGAAACAGTTTAACTAAAATGCCTGACACATTGTTGACATGCAGCAAATGCTAGTTGTTATTATTCTCTTTCATTTGACCTACTTACTGTCTTTTGACTTAATGGATACAGTTTCTCCCAACACAATAATTTCCTCATCTATATATTTTATATATGTGGTTCATTTATAGACATGTTCCTTATCATCTGAAAAGAGCTATGCAGTCTCTTTAGCATAAGTTTACCTCTCCCTGTTCTTGGAAACAGATTTGCATTGAGATCTGAGCAGGAATGTGCTGTCTTCATAAGCATACATGTGATCAATTCCCTGGACCCACTGTGGACTAAGACCAGGCAGGTCACAGTACAGAGTTTGCGACTAAAGCAGGAAAGAGAAACTAAGGTGAAAAGCTTCATTGGTATTGGGGATACAAGGGGGGAAAACCCCATAATTTATAAATAGAAAAGACATATGGGTTAGCTGACAGATATACATTAGTGTGTACTGTCTTGATTAGTTTCTGGAAATATCTTCAGATGTTTTATGTTATTTTAATTGTAGGAACTCATTCCAAAGTACTAAAATCTTATTTTGTCATTCCCTGTCACATATCTTTATAGGCTGTTTCTCTGACATAGATCTTTCTAGACAACCCAAGCTCTTCTGTTTCTATTTCCAACGTCTTCAAAGGCCACCATTTCTTCTTCTTCTCTTTTTCATAGTTTTCACCCTTTGGCGTGCTGAGCTTTTGATGTCAGGTATCAATTTTTAACTTTTAATTTTGTCTCCAGAAAGAAATGTAAAGAGAAATATAAAGGTTAAAATACTACTACTCATAAGCATTCAGCTACAAATTTCATGGCTAAACATGGAAAATGAATAGTAGTGTTCTCTTTTTTTTTTTTTTTTTTTTTTGAGTTGGAGTCTCACTCTGTCGCCCAGACTGAAGTGCAGTGGCTGCTCCCGGCCACCGCAGCCTCGACCTGTTGGGCTCTGGCGATCCTTCTGCCTCAGCCATCCAAGGAGCTGGAATTACAGGTATGCGCTACCATGCCTGGCTGATTTTTTTATTTATTGTAGAGATGAGGTCTCGCTGCCCAGGCGGGTCTCGAACCCGCGGGCTCAGGCAATTCACTCACCTCAGCCTCCCAAAGGCGCGGGATTACAGGCTGAGCCACCGAGCCCGGCTGTAGTGTTCTCTTTTAACTCTTGAAGTGGTAGTCAGTTCTTGATTTCTGCATTTCACTGAGGTCCTTTGGAGCAAGGTTTGACTGCAGTTGTGTAGATTCAGCTTCAGGATAGAACCCCTTCTGAACTGGGACACCCCATGTTGATGCAGTGCTTTAGAATGAACTTCCAACAGCTGTGTCTCATCCTTTAAAGATTTCAAATTGTCTGTGGGCCCTCCAAGTGCCATCAGAGAGGAATTAGAGAGGTGAGTAAGAGGATTTCTCAAGTTGATTTTTTTGGAATTGCTCACATTTCTGCTGTAGCCTCTGAATCACCATGTCTTCCTAGAGGTCGAGGAATTCCACATAGGAACAGGCCCTGGGACTACAGAGAGCACAGAATTGAGAAGGCAGGAAATGAAAAGGAGGATATGCAAGTGCCCAGCCAGGAAGACCCCAAGGGTTTTAGAACAGTGGTGTGTGTGCTGCAATGGTCAGATCCAGGTCCCACCAGGGGAAAACCTCCAGGCCCTGTATGTCAGTTAAGTCGATGACACACTTACATACGTTGTGAGTGGGGGGAGTAAACACGTGTGTGTGTGAATCAGACAAAAGGAGCCAGATTTTACATTTAAGTTAGAAGAGAGAAACAAGATCAAATGGGATTCAGAAAAGAGGAGTCTAGACCTGAACTGGACTGTGAGGAATTATATTCCCAGGATGTGCAGACATTTCAGTGCTGACTTGAGCCAATGGCCTGAGTCAATGCCCACGGTGCACTAGAACAACCTTGAAGAGTGCTTAGACAAGGACACTCCGTGTACTCTGTGGAGAAGAGGGGTGAGTAGCTGGTGAGTAGAAGGTGAACCCAGGATCTTGCTGGACTCAGATTAAAAATATAAAGATAAAGTCATGAGTATGGATGCTGTATGCATGATTAAACCTGGACTTGCTTGTTATCTCAGAACAGTAAGTACTTAGTACTTAGATGGTACTAAGATGACTCTCACTTCAGAAACAGGAACACTGAGACTCAAAAAATTAAAGAAACTTGCCCAAATCATGCAGCAGATAAGAGCCTGAACTGAGATTCAAACCTGGATCCATCTGATCCCAGAGCTCTTTCTTCTTCTTAAACTCTAGCTTTACCCGAATGCAGATTTGAAAACTCTGTTCTGGGTTAAGTGGATAAGGGTGAGAGAAAGGCATCTCCTGAATTCCTTGTTAACATTGTGCATTTTATTAATACCTTCTAATGGGCAAGCTACCTGCCATCATGGGATGTTAAATAAATAATTACAAACAGCATCCTGATATAAATATCACCTGCCAGCTTTGACAGTTGCTTATAAATTGCTCTCAGAGTGCCTGGAGATGGTAGGAGACACCCAAGAAAATCAACAGAAAGCTTTCTGGATTGAGCCTTTGATCTCAGCAGGGCTCAGATCAAGGTCCACCACGCGTTCAATGCATTGGTTTAACCAGCGCCTGAAGGATTAACACAGAACAAAAGCTCAAAGCACACTACCTGCGTAATTTCCAAATGAACACACTCAATGCTGTCTTTGCATGTGGCAGGGGTCTATGCTGAGGTTCAATCTCCTTCCCCTTACTATAGAGGGAATATTTAACTACCAATTTTGCAGCATAGGCGACTTCTCCTCTTGCATAATGATTCAGCGGGAAAATAGGGGCAGAGAAAAAAAAATCTGTCTAGTTTTGATGCTTTGTTGTTAGTAGATTTTTAAGAATTAGTGAATATGGAAATTGGACCTAGAGGAGAAGGTGGGTTCTTTTGGGTTGGGGTGCCAGCATCTGGCCATTCACCAGTTACATATTCCTGAGTTTATCTTCTTCATCTCTAGACTCCCAGCCCAACACTCTTGTTGCTACAACTTACTGCACAGATCTCTACATAACCATGGGAGTGGACGCTTAGAGAGCAGGGCAGCATGTCTATGATAAGACATGATTTAATTACACAGAAAGCCAGGGCACAAGGATGCAGATGGGGCGGGGACTCCGTGGGCGGAGGGGGGTGCTTCAAGTTTGCTTTGCTGGCAGGTGCACCTGCCCCATCTGTAAATCAGCTCTTTCCCTCTCATCTGCTCAGATCCATCTTCTCAACTACTCAGACAGAAAAGGAGACTGGTCAATGCCTCCCTCATTCCATCCAGGCTCATGGCTGAGGTTTCTCCTTCCAGCCAGCAGAGGGTGCGGCTATACAGTGTGCGTGGCCTCCCACCTCCAGGACCAAGGACCTCCTACTGGTGGGAATATTGACACCATGGAATTTGGAAACTCTAACACTCAGGGCTTTTTTAAAGTTCAGAAATCCATCATACTAGCACACCACTTATATACCTAGAATCACTGTCCTCTCTCCATCCCTAGTACAATCACCTGAGTTCAAGCTGCTATCACCCCTCACCCTGACAACTAAGCTAGCCAGCCTTCCCCACCCCTGCCTCTTCCAGCTCACTGTATTTACTGCAGCCAAAGAGGATCTTTAAACCACCACAAGGCCATCATGGCACATCCACTCTTAGCTTCCCATTGAACTTAGAAGAAAAGTCCAAATCCCCACCATCTTGCAGGATTCTGCATGACCCTGTCTCATCCACCTCTTCCCCTTCTCCCATTGGTCTCCTTTGCTTGAACCACGTTGGCCTTTATTCCATGCCAGGCCATGCCAAGACCCTCCTGACCTCAGGAACTTGGCATTTTCCCTCCTTCTGCCTGGCGCAAATGCCTCCTCCTCCCAGAGATCTTCCTGGACCAGCTTTCTGAATGGATGGTCACCCCATCCAAGCCAGTTGATCTCTGTTATGATGGTTTGGGCTTACTCATAGCACTGGCACAATTTTATAACTCTCTACTTGCTCATTTACTTGCCTATAGTGCAGTCTCCCTCAGCAAACAATAAACCCTAAAGAACAGGGTCTTGTCTATTTTATTCACCCAGGTGTCACCAGAGCCCATACTTAATAAGCTCTCAATCAAAATGTGTTAAATGAATGAGTGAATGAATATGCAGGATTCTTTTTAGCTCAGATTTGGGAGACAAAGTGTTCTGAACCTGGGACCCATGGTGAGGCATCAGGAAAGATAGGAACCCTGAGAAATTATCTGGATCTTTCCTTTGCAGTTTATTTTAAAATTAGTATCCTCCAAAAGTGGCCAGTAGAGAGGAAACTATGCTGGGACTAGTTTTGCTTGGATAACAATGACCTTGGAACTGGTTTCCACCTTGTACTCAGCTGTACTGTGGCTGTTCGCCTCAGTCATGGGTGCAGCACCAGTCAGCAGGTCTCCAACAAAGAGCCTTCATAGTTGTTTTTATAACCATACCCCGCAAGTTGGCAGTGAGTTCTTTAGTCCTGGCCAGCTGTCTCCTGGCACCTCCAGCTCTGAAAACAGTGTGCAGAAACCCACAGAAGAAACATGTTTCTGGAAAAACAATAAAAAACAGTCCAATACATGCACAGCCCCCATGAAAGGCTAAGGTATCGGTGGCCCCTTACTGAGTTCAGCAGGGCCGGAAGATCTGAATGTCCACGGCCATCTGGACCTCCGTGGGATGCAGACTGGGGGTCCTGATGGCCCAGGTGATGACTCAGTGTCCAGGAGAGCACTGTGTAGAGATGACAGCTGCCAGCTGGGCCCCACCATGGACCGCCCTACCACTCAGATTGATGCTTAATGCCCATGTGGATGGCAATTGGTTTCCCAAGTGAAAACCAGCAGTACCAGAAGAGGGAGTAAACATCCCCACATAAAGGGGATGATGAAGCAATCTGCACAGAGGCATAAAAAAAAGATTTCTTCTGAAATCATAAAATGTTTATAACAATAGCAGATAATGGAGTCGCTATATTATCTTCAGAATGCAAAGGTACCAATTAAATCTGTTGGGCAAAATGTCCCCCACCGCTAGGGATGCAAGCAGAAGCTCAGAACAGAATCTCCTCTGTTGTTGTTTTGATCTCCTACCTCTGTGATTATGGAAACGGCAAAGCCTTGGCTGGGGGTGGTAGAGAGAGCTCATCTACTGAAAACCTCCTTTAAAAAAAAATAGAAAACAGAACCCAGGGGGGATTAATTATAATGTAGCTCCAGACATGGGTTGAAGAAGAAAGAATGCATTTTGCCAAACCAACAGAGCTTCTGACCTGTGGGTCTCTGAGGTCCAGCTATGAGTCCCTATGAATGGGGTAAATTGAGATGTCTTTCCAGAAAACATCATGTCACGTTGCAGGTCAATCCTTTCCAGCAGAAGAGAGATTTTCACAATAATGCATCCTGATTTTAATTTTCTCTTGTGTAAACTGGGTATTCTGAGACTGGACCCTTGTGCTGTTGAATACTTGATGGGTAGAAGTGGAGACAGGCTGTTATTCCCAAGCTCTCAGAAATTTTTGGATCTATCTTTGGGAGTAAGGCTGCTCTTTTATTTCAAAAAACAAACAACACATACACACACACTTGCACACATGCAGAACCTCAATGAGCCTTTTGATTTTGCAAAGAGGAGTCCAAAAACCCCACTCAGGAATGGAGAGGTCTAAATCATGGGAAGTAAAATTGCTCTGTGTAATCATGTAAAGGGTTGTCATTACAGTGGATAGGACTAACCTTCAAACTGGGCCTGGGGTGTGTTTACTGGGGCAAGGGTGGAAGGATGTTTTGTTTTGTTTTGGTTCCGGAAGAGTGGTTGAGGTCAGACTTAAGTAGGGGGTTCAGATCCAAGACACTTCTGTTGATGGCAGGTGGGAGGTGGAGTGTAGTCCTGGTGGGCTGGCACAGAAACCTTATGTCAGGTTGAAGGTTAATTAGAAGCACATCTAGTGGGAACCCACTCCTATGGTGGAATGTGGTTTGAAATCACAACCTTCTTTCAACTTCCTTCTGTCCTTCCAATCCTTCAATAGAGATATGATAAATATCAAATAGCATGATTTTAATCCATTTTGAGAAATTAAGGGAAAGGACTTAATCCACATTTAGGATAAAGAGAAGTTAGGATACTGCACACCTATTAGAATGGTCCGAGGACAGAACACTGACAATATCAAATGCTGACAAGGATGTGGAGCACCTGGAATTCTCATTCACTGCTGCTGGGAAATCAAGATGGCTCAGCTGCTTTGGAAGATATTTTGGCAATTTCTTATAATACTAAACATACAGGGATCCTCCTTTATATACTGTTTTACTTTCCACTGTTTTGGCCAACCACAATCTGAAAATATTACATGGAAAGTTCTAGAAGCAAACAATTCATAAGTTTTAAATGGCACACCATTCTGCATAGCATTATGAAATCTTGAGCTGCCCTTCTCTGTCCACCCAGGATGTGAATCATTCCTTCAGCCAGGGCCTCCATGTTGTATACCCTATCCACCCCTCAGTCACTTGGTAGACATTTTGGTTGTCAGATTGATTATTAAGGTAACTCAGTGGTTGTGTTCAAAGAACACTATTTTACTTAATAATGGCCCCAGAGGGCAAGTGTATTGATGCTAGCAATTCAGACATTCCCAAGGGAAGTGGTAAAGTGCTTTCTTTAAGTGAAAAAGTGAAAGTTCTCAAGTTAATAAGGAAAAAAATAGTATGGTGAAGTTACTAAGACCCATGGTAAAAGTGAGTCTTCTATTTATGAGATTGTGAAGAAGGAAAAAGAAATTTACAGTTTTTGTCATCTGCTTTGGGTCTTGGAATGTGCCCCCCTCAGATATGGGAGGGCTACACACTTACCAAAAAATTCATCAATCTCAATCCTAAATACGATAAAAACTTATGACCATACCAAAAAAACCACAACTTTGCTCATGGGTGTTTACAGCACCTTTACTCACAATTGTCAAGACATGGAAGACTAAGATGTCCTTCAGTAGGTGAATAGATAAATAAGTAAATGGAATATTATTAAATGCTAAAAAGAAATGAGCTATCAAACTGTGAAAAAAAATAGAAGAAACTTGTGTATTACTAAGTGAAAGCCTACATATCATATGATTTCAACTACATGACATTCAGGAAACAGCAAACTATGAAGATAGAAGGTCAGTGGTTTCCAATGTTTGCGGGCAGGGAGGGATGAACAGAGCCCAGAGGACTTTTAGGGCAGTGACACTGCTCTGTATGATACAGCAATAGTGGATACATGTCATTCTACATTTCTCAAAACCCACGGAATGTCCAAACCAAATGTGACCCCTAATGTAAACTATGGACTGTGGGTGATAATGATGTGTCCATGAAGGGTTATTCATTTTAACAAGTGAAACCACTCTAGTGGGAGATATTGACAATGGGGATTCTGTGCATGTGAAGGGATGGGAGCATGTGGAATATATCTGTACCTTCCTCTAAGTTTTGCTATGAACCTAACACTGCTCTAAAAATAGTATATATATTTTTAAAAGAACAGAAGAAGAAAGAGATGGAGAGGGGAGAAAGAAAGAAACGGAGAGTCGGGCTTGGTGGCTCAGCCTGTAATCCCGCGCCTTTGAGAGGCTGAGATGAGTGGATTGCCTGAGCCCGCGGGTTCGAGACCCGCCTGGGCAACGAGACCTCATCTCTACAATAAATTAAAAAAAAAATCAGCCGGGCGTGGTAGCACGTGCCCGTAATTCCGGCTACTGGGAACGCTGAGGCGGAAGGATTGCCGGAGCCCAGAAGGGAGGCTGAGGTGTCCGGGAGCGGCCACTGCTCTCCAGTCTGGGCAACCGAGTGAGACTCCAACTCAAAAAAAAAAAAAAGAAACGGAGAAATCAGTTGCCTTCTGGGGAAGGTAATTGCCAAATGCTGATGATTCGAGGAAGGCCAGATTAGGGTCTTTCTGAGAAAAGCAAATGTAGTAAATGTTCGCAGATATAATAACCCCCTTCTACCTTCCTTTCCTTTATTCTCTTTGCATCAGAGCTTCTCGTTCTTGCCTGAACCCCTCTACACAAAAAGCTCAGCCAATTGGAATACTTCATGCCACCAGCAACAGTGATGAGTCAATCCTGGCCAATCAGAACCTTCCCTTAAACTTTGTTGAACCATCGGCCATTGGCTAAGAGGGTTGCTGTGGAGACAGTGTCAGCCTAGAGGGGCTGATGGTCAGCTTTGGCCCCATAAGGGAGAACCCATCTGAGCATGAGGAATGATTGCAGTACTTATTCCTTCTCTGCTCCCTTGTGGCAGGCTGGCTGCATCTCTCATCTGAAGCCGCCACTTCCACCCAGGGGCCCAATCCACACAGTCATGTCTCCTCTCCTGGTTCCCATGACTGCCACCTCTTACCCCATGCTTCTCCAAGCCATGGGGCAGAAGTGGTTCCCCCATTAATACCAGCCCAGGGTCCTCTCGACCTGCCTATGTGTTGTCAATATCTCCTCACCAAATTCTTCCCCCTCACCAGTCCACGGTCAGTTTCCTTCCTGAACCCTGACCCATAATCAGGAAAAGATGAGACTTCTGTGGTCAAATAGGTGCAGCTTGTTCTGCTGTCAGCTGGACACTGACTGGAGCTATGAGCCCTAAAGAATAAAGATTTTAGGAGCCATACATGGTAAATTCATAAGTCATCATGCCTGAGATTCACTCATAGCGGCCCCTGAATCCTGGGAAATGGTCCCATGTCTCTGGCTGCCCCTCATCTGCCTTTATTACGATGTTAACCCAGGCTTGATGTCAAATCTTAAAAATGGAGGCTGCTGCTTCTGGAGCTTCCATGTATTTGCAGCCTGTGGGTAAGGAAAGCTTTTTAATCCATTAAATTTAAAATGACAGCAAACTCTCACATACAGACATGTATGCATCGGGCCCCCTCTGGATACAGCACATGTGTTAACTCAGCTGATCCTTGTAACTCCATAAGGAAGGTGCTATTATTATCCCCATTTTAGCGATATGCAAAATGAGGCCATAGAGAATGAGATGACTTTGCTGGTACTTGGCAGAGTCATGGTGCAAACCCAGACTAGCCAGCACTTACCACTTATACTGGTGGGTCTCTCCTGCTTGACTCAAGTTTCTCTGTCTATATCAGATCAGTCAATTGAAGGTGCTGGAAGTTGATAGAGAATTGATCTCTAATGCCTCAAATATCTTCATCTAACTTAGTTTGGGATGAGGGACAGTTTGCAGAGGTTAGCAAACTATGGTCCATAGGCCAAATGGGTCCATTACCTACGTTAAAAAAAAATTGGTCAGGCACGGTGACTCAAGTTTATAATCCCAGCACTTGGAGAGGCCAAGGCAAGAGGCTTACCTGAGCTCAGGGGCTCGAGACCAGCCTGGGCAACTTGGTGAGACCTCATCTCTACAATAAATCAGAAAATAAACCAGGCATGTTAGCGCACACCTGTAGTTCCAGCTACTTGGAAGTCTGAGACAGAAGGATCGCCCGAGCCCAGCAGGTCGAGGCTGCAGTGGCCATGAGCATGCCACTGCGCTCCAGCCTGGGTGACAGAGTGACACTCCAACTCAAAAAAAAAATTATTGAAGTGAAATAACATCCCATGACCTAACATTAACCATCCTAAAATGAATAATTCAGTACATTCACAGTTTAGTAAATCACCACTGTATCTAGCTCCAAAAATTTCTAACATTCCAAAGTAAAACTCTGATAAAGACTGGATGTTTATGTTCCTACAGAGTTCATATATTCAAGCCTAATCCCCATAGTGATGGTATTAGAAGGTGGGATCTTTGAAAGGTGATTAGGTCATGAGGTTGGGGCCTCCATGAGTGAAATTAGTGCCCTTATGAGGTTCTGAGGAGACCAGAGTTCTCCCCTTCCACCAGGTGAGGACACAGAAGATGCCATCTATGAACTGGAAACCAGGCCCTCAGCAGATACCAAATCTGTGAGTGCCTTCATCTTGGACTTCCCAGCCTCCAGAAATATGAGATAGTTTGCAGGGGTCCCACTGTTTATAAGCTACCCAGTTTATAGCATTGTGTTATAGCAGCCAGAATGGACTAAGACAAACCCTCTGCCAATTAAGCAGTCTCTCCCCCATCCCCAGGCCTGTTTTTGTATTGGCACTCAGCCACACTCATTGTTGACACCTGTGACTGCTTTTGTGCTACAGTGGCAGAGTCCAGTAGATACAACAGAGTCTTCATGACCTGCTGGGATATTATGACTTGGATTTCTTCCAAGGTTCCAGGCAACTCCCACAGTCCTTGTTATAACACAGTAAGAGCCTCAGAACACAGGTGCTCTTTCTCAGACTTGCTCCTGCCCTCCCTCATCCACTCCTTTTTCTCCCTAAGGCAGGACTCTTCCCTGACTTTTTTGTCTTGGAAATGGCCATAAGGAAGTTTTTTTACCTGCTTTGCCTGATTATAGGTCCCAAGACCCCCCATTCCGGAAGGGATCCTGACCCCAACCCTAGAGGAAGGCATGTGGGAGAGAGACTAAGAAGATTGCAGACAGACAGGCCTTGCTGGGTTGCCCCGCTCAGTCTGCTAGCATAAGATCATACGCTTTTTGTCCACTCACATTTTAATGCAGTTGTCAATCATGCCTATCCAATGCAGCTCAACAAAAGGCTCAAGAGTGCAGAGTCCCGGATTCAAGGAGCTTCCAGGGAGCTGAACATGTGAAGGTTGGCCGGAAGCTGAACTAGAACTCATCTACGTGCCAGAAATCCACAGGACAGAAGCTCCTGCACTGGGGACCTTTCCAGACCTCACCCTTCGTATCTCTTCATAGAGCTGTTTATTTATATCCTTTAAAATGTCTTTGGTAATTAGCTGGCATGTGTGTTTCCCTGAGTTCTGTGCGCCTCTGAGGAGATTAATTGAACCTGTGGAGGAAGTTGTGGGAACCCCAATGTGTAGCCAGTCACACAGAATCACAGAGGAAAACAACCTGGGACTTGTGATGAGCCCTGAAAATGGGGTACAGTCTTGGGAACTGAACCCTTGACCTGCAGGATCTGATTTTACCTCCAGATGGATAGTGTAGGATTGAATACCTGCTGGTATCCACTGTAGAACTGATTGCTTGGCTGCTGGTGGGGAACCCCCTCCAACATTTGGTCACAGAAGTCTTCTGTGTTGATTGTTGTGAGTGAAAGAATAGAAGAAGAAACACTTTGCAAATTGAATTTACGGGTACACATGCAGGTGTGTTATGTGGGTATATTATGTGACAGTGAGTTTGGGCTTCTGCTGAACCTTCATCTGCATAGTCAACATGGCACCCAGTAGGCCATTTTTCAACACTTACTCTTCTCCCTTCTCCCTCTCTCCCCACTTCCAGGGTTCCTCAGTGTCTGTTGTTCTGTTGTATGCCTGTGTGTACCCAGTGTTTAGCTCCCACTTACAAGTGAAAACATGCAGTACTTGGTTTTCTGTTTCTGGATTAACTCACTCAGGATAAAGTTTCCCAGTTACACCCATGCTGCTGTAAAGGATGTGTTTTCAGTCTTTTTTTTTTTTTCTGGCTTTAAGCATATCCCTTACATCCTTTCCCATTTCCTTGCTGTCTACACAGGCAACTGCTCAGCAGCTCTGGGGGTGATCAGGGCACTTTCTGAGGTTCAAGGGAGAAAGAGAGCTCAGCTGGGTGCGCGAGAAGCCACTCTGCAGGTGGTTACACAGTCTCCCAGGCAACAGGTTGGTTGATACATAACAATATTTACTTTCATCATATTTGAAATTTGGGGAGGGCTGGAGGTGACGCAGTGGAATTTGCCTGAAGAGATAAGCAAACCAGCAAAATGTAGTTCTGCATCTGCCTTTCCTGGGGTATTTTGCATGCAGGAAAACAGGAACCATAATACTTTCAAAAGTTTGCCTAAAACCAGAAGCACTGGGTTTTGATTTAAACTCAGCAAGCCTCTTGCTGAGCAAAAGATTTCTCATCCTCCCAAATACATGCACCCTCCTGCTCCATCTCAGGGGCCACGTGGACAGGTCGCTGGTCGGCTCACTCCTGGGGGTGATTTAAGTACTTCAGTCATTCAAGTTATTGAAACCATAATTTTTATTCTTTGACTAAGAAAAGCACAAAGACTCTACGTTACTCTGAATTTCCCTCAGAAGACCCCAGCAGGGGAGTTGCTGACATGATTTGTTTTCCCCCAGGGCCAGGCAGGCAGGCCAAGGCTCGCTGGAAACGACAAATCACCATGTACATCTCACATATACGGAGGGAAAACTACAGCCGTGTGACTTTCGTGACAAAAAGAAACACGGCGGCTTTGGCGTGGGGCTGGGGATCACTGGGAGGGAACAGAGCAACTGAGCTACTTACAGGCTAAGGAATAGACAACCTCAATGTCCTTGTGGCTACCATAACAGGTGACCACAAACCAGGTGACTTATGGCAACAGAGGTCTCCTGGTCGCCTTCCTGGGATCCAGAAGTCTGAAGGAGGGCTGGTTTCTTCTGGAGGCTTTGGGGGAAATTCCAGTCCATGTCTCGCTGCTAACAATCCTTGGAATTCTCAGCTTGAAGAAGCATCATTCCAATCTTGGCCTCCCTCTTCACGTGGCTGTCTTCCCTCCCTGTGTCTGTGCCTCAAAATGTCCTCTCCTTTCTCTTATAAAGAGAGCAGCCATTGCATTCAGGGCTCACTCTAAACCCATTCTAAATCTAAATCCAAGATGATTTCACCTTGAGATCTGTATTACCTCTCCAAAGACCCTGTTTCCAAATAAGGACACAATCACAGTTACCAGGGGTTAGGACTTGGACATATTTGAGAGGATGTTATTCAACCTACTACAGCAGCCAAAAGGAATTATTAACCCAAATGGTAGCGCACACAGGCTCACTTTTCTGTCCTCACAGGTAAAGGCACTTTGCTCTTGAAGAAATGTAGAGCTGGGCATGGTGACTCAAGTCTGCAATCCCAGCATTTTGGTAGGCCAAGGTGATAGGATTGCCTGAGTCCACAGGTTCATGAACAACCTGGGCAACTTGGCAAGATCTCACCTCTACAATAAATCAAAAAATTAGCAGGGTATGGTAGCATGTGCCTATCATTCTGGCTACTTGGAAGACTGAGGCAGAAGGATTGCTTGAGCACAACAGGTCGACCCTGGGGTGCCTGTGAGTGTGCCACTGCACTCCAGCCTGGGCAACGAAGTGAGACTCCAACTCAAAAAAAAAAAAAAGAAAGAAATGTAGAGGTAGTGATTTTATACAGAGAAATGAAGAGAGAAATCCGGCCGAAGACCAGGACTGAATCCTTGTGGTGCTACTGCTTGTTAGCTGTGGGACCCTAGCTGGCCACCCACTTGTCTTGTCTCTTGGTTTGCATCATACGGATAATAGAAACTAGAGAATAAGTTTATCAAGAGATTAAATAATCCAGAGTGGTGCCTGCCAGAAACTATGTCCCATAACTGCTTCTGCTGTCCTTGTTTTCTGGGTCTTGAAGAAGGCAGCCAAGGTGAGGTCTGAGCAAGTGGGGATGAGATAATCTCTCCAACTGTTCTGTTTCTAAGCAGGTGAGGTCTTTGATTTTTTGTTTCTGACCTAAGTTAATCATTTATGCATGAGCATTTGAAAATTAGACACGGGTTAATTGAAAACTCATCAGAAGAATGGGTTCCACACTTCCCATTAATTACTCAGAAGACTGTGAGGTATTTTTACAGACTATGGCAAGTGGAAATGGATCAAGTTGCTCCCAGGAAGCTAACCGAGGGATGAACATGTTTAACCACCTTGGAGCTGGGTCTTTTCCCTAAGAAGTCAGCCCTCCTCTGAAAGGGATTTCTTAGAAGCCACCCCCTTGTTACTCTCTCTCCTTCTTAGTGTCCAGAGGTGATGTTGAAAATATATTTACATGGAAATTCAGAACAGAGTAGGGTTGCTAGATAAAATGCAAGAAGCCTAGTGAAAACTGAATTTCAGATAAACAGCCAATTTTATTAGCATAAGTATCTCACAAATATTACATGTACATAATTATACCTTAAAAATACACTGTTTAGCCAGGCATGTGTATGCGCACCTATAGGTCCAGCTACTTGAAAAGGCTGAGACAAAAGGATTGCCTGAGTTCAGCAGGTCAAGGTTGCAGTGGCCATGAACATGCCACTGCACTCCAGCCTGGGAAACATAGTGAGACTCCAACTAAAAAAAAAATGCACTGAAACTCACATTTAACTGGATGCGCTATATTTTTATTTGCTAAATCTGGAACCCTAGAATGGAGATTAGCTATAAACCACCAGTTGTTCCTGCCGAGGCTTGGCTGTGCCAGGATCTTAAGAGATCATTTTTCCAGACAGTTGCCTCAGTTCTTCCCATCTAGCCCACTCTTCTCAGTTCACATCTTTCCTTGCTTCTTGGTTAAGAGATGGAATCTAACACCACTTCCTATGAATTAGGATGGTAGCTTGCTTACAACTATCACAGTGTGACAGAAGTGCCGTGGTATGAGCTCAGAGGCCATGCGGACTCCACCTCCCTTGTTGAACACTTTCCTTTGGAGCCCTCAGACACCCTATGGGAGGTCTGGCTCCTCTCATGTGGCCATCTTGTGAGGAGGCCATGGCCACACAGGGAGACCAGTCATGACTGCTCCAGTTGAGAGCCAGAAGTGCCTGCCATGGCCTGCCAGTCATGAGAATGAAGATGCTTCAGATGGCTCCAGGGCCTGACATGGAGTCCACCTCCCATGTGTGAATCTTCACAGCTGAGGTCCCAGACATCTTGGAGCAGAGACACCCTGTCCCTGCTGTGCCATGATTGAATCCTGAATCCATAGAGTCTGTGAGCACAATAAAACAGTTGTTTTATAACACTGATTCTGGGGTGGTATGTTATACAACAGAACCAAGCATCAATGATGCCTTGAACCATGCCCTGCTTGGTACAAATTCTGGTTACTTTTTTCCATGAGTATTAAGCCTTTTTTCTGAACTGGCCTATAGAAGACAGAATGACTCCCAAAGATGCCCAGCGTCTAATACCTAGATCTTGTGAACATGTCACCAAACACAGACAAAAGAAATTGGTGATTCAGATAGATTTAAGCTAATTTTCAAATGAGGAGATTATCCTGGATTTTCTGGGAGGGCACAATATGCCCCCAATATGAAGGAGGGAAGCAGAAGGCACTGCATCAGAGAGATGGTAGCATGAGGATGGTGCCAGGGGCTACCAGCTTGGAGGATAGACGATGAGGCCATGAGCCAAGGAGCGTGGGCAACCTCTCGGAGTGGGAAGTGTCCAGGAAATCGATTTTCCTCCAGGCCCTCCAAGAGATTCACAGACTGACATCTTGATTGTAGCCTAGGGATATCCATTCCAGACTTCTGATCTGTGGAACTGTAAGACATTAGGTATGCATTGTTTGAAGCCACTGAGTTTGTTGCCATCTGTGACAGCAGCCATAGGAAACTCACAAAGGCTCAACATCTGAGTTGCCCCGAGGTAATCTCTCTGCTCTTGCCCTGAGATGTCTTCACTTCCTCACCACTGGCTGCCATTTCTTACCCAGTCTGGCCACCAGACATCAATGCCTACCCTTGGCTTGCCTCCCTCCAATGTTTCCAGCTTTTAATGGGCAAGGTGCTGACCACCTGCCCGCCCATGGTGCCAGTTCCTCTCACCTATCACTACCCTTCCCAGGTCATCTGTCTGGCAGGGCCACCCCCTGTTGCCTTTGTCTGGACACATCATCATGCCCAAGAACCTTCTGCATCTTGGACATGACACTTCATCATGCTCAAGAACCTTCTGCACCATTGTTCATATGTTCTGTGTTTCTTATATGGGTTCCACATTTCCGTCAGCTGCTGATCTGCCAAACCTCTGCTGTAGCAAATTAGAAGCAAAACAAATAGTCTCACAGAGAGAAACAGGCAGAATCCTGAGGATACTTTGAAAACGATTGTAGGAGGAAGTTGTTCTACTGCAACCTAGAATCTGTAACAAATAAGTAAATAAATAAAAGCTAGCACCTAAGAATACACAATAACAATTTATTTTGTCAGAGGATAGCCAAGACCTACATTGTATTAAGCATTAAGACAGTTGTGAAATGCATTTAGCATTTATCCCAAAATCTATGGGTTGAAAACATTTGGATTTTATCCTTCTGATTTAAGGTTTAAATGGGGAGAAAAAGCTATGTTCAGACTAGTTGTCCTTTTGCTGTGAATTTACTCTTAATTCCATACATAAAAATGGAAAGTAATGAAATTGTTTACAAATCCAGCTGCTTACATACAGCAATAATTTACTGAAATATATTGGATGAGACCTCATAAGTGACTTGTTTCCCAATCTGCTTTCCATGCCTTCGTGTCTTTTGAAAATAGACATTAAAGGTCAGTTTTTTAAAAATAGTTATAAATATATCACCAAGACTGGATTTTACCAACGATTCCTGTAAGGACTTGTCTTATATTATTCAACACTTTAAGCACAGTTGCTGAGGTTAATTAGATTTCCGACCCTGAAAAATTTTAAGTGCCTCTGATGACTTACTTCCAACTGATAATTTTGTGTTAGGAACAGAAAAAGAATAACAAATAGACAGCGAACAAATACATTCTTCATAGTCCTTCTTATGAGTGCAGAGAATATATTTCTGAAATTTAATTAAATATAAAGATGTCCACAAGATCTATAATAAACCACTTTGCAAGACCTCTAAATGTCAAGGAAAAACACATTTTATATGAAACATCCCCTCCCCCTCCCCACAGTAAATCCGTGAAGATTCAGGACTTTCTAAAAACCCACAGAACCCAAGAGCACATATTTTATCTTGAAAGTACTTTTTCAAAGACTAGGGAGTAGCTGCTTGTTTGCAGTATGACATAGTGGAATGTATTTTAATTTATCACCGAGTGGTTTGTACCATTAGTTTTAGAGATCTGCCAGACAGTTTTAAAATAATGCAAGAGCTGTGGAGTTAAAGCTTAAAGTGGTGTGACTTAGTAAAAGGCGATAAACAATCACTCCAGTCGTATTTCCACTTCGCTGATATAACCATGCTAGTCCCCAGCAGACAGTCAAACCAGGTGGAAAAGAAGGCAGTCCTTTGGGGTTGAAATGTGAGGAAAACACAATTTGTCAGCCCAATAACTTTATCACCTAATAAGTAGTGACATCTTAGTGTATCAGTACCCTATATGGGGGCTATTCCACCGGGGACAGCAAGATTTGAGGTACAATGTGCACACAGCACTGAATATCATTGAATCATATAGGGTAAAAGATGTTGCATTTTCAATGATCTTTTAATCCCTTTTACATGAAGGACAAAGTCTTGCTGCTGACGTATATTTGATGTCTCTTGGGCTCTTGCTACATGCATTTAGAACAAAAAGAGACCTTAGACTCAGAGTCTCTAGCAGGCCACAGATTTGCATTAGAATTTTACAGTGTTTCCTGGTTCACCTTGCTTTCTTCTTAGGGTACCATCTATTGAAGGCAAGTGCTACTGATTTTCCATTCAGTCGTTGTTTCAGGTTGTAGCCTGAGACCAGATGCTGGTGATTCAGTGATTGCCTGGTGCACTAACATTTGAGAAGCATTGGTCTAAAATAGGAGTGGGCAAACTTTCCAGGAAAAGCCACAGAGTAAGTATTTAGCCTTTGCAAACCTTGTGGCATCTGTCACAACCAGTAAACTCTGCTGCTGTAGCATTAAAACAGTCAGATGACATGTAAATGAATGAGCGTGGCTGTGTTCCTACAAAACTTTATTTATAAAGACACATAATGACAGGATTTGTTCTGTGGAGTGTAGCTAGCAGACCCCTGGTCTGAAGTAACTTTGCAAAATAAACTCGTTTTCATTTAAAAATATGTGACTTTTTAAAAGAAAATGCTGAGCAAATAGCAGCTCAGGGATACTCAGGCACCCAGTGGTGTGCTGGTGAATGTGAATTTCTCTGGTGTAAATGCTCCCACCAGGGCCAGTCACAAGTTACTAGTATCATGTTACTGAACAGAGAGCTGGGGAGAGATGTCACCATCAACTCCCTCAAGCCATGCAAAAGGTCCTGAAGGTGAGTGTTCTGTGTTGAATTTGTCCCCTAAAAGTTAATGTCCACCCAGAACCTTAGAAAGTGACCTCCTTTGGATATAAGGTCTTTGCAGATATAATTTAGATAAAATTAGGTCATGCTGGGTTTAGGTGGTTCTGATACAATGGCTGGTGTTCTTATAAGAAGAAGAAAATATGGAAACAGAGAGGCTCATACAAAATATGATGTAAAGATAGACAGGTGAAGAGGTCATGTGAAGACGAAGGAGAGAGCAGAGTGATGTGTCTATAAACCAAGGAACACCAGGATTGCTGCAGACAACAGAAGCTAGGAGCAGCAAGGAAGGAAAGCCCTTCACTAGAGCATTCACTGAGAGCTTGGTTCTGCTGACACTTTGATTTCAGACATCTGACCTCCAAACCTGTGAAAGAATACATTTCCCTTGTTTTAAGCCATCCAGTTCATGGTGATTTGTTAAGGCAACTCCACGGAATTAGTACAGTGCGTCTCAAGGGTGTGTGGATATGGTGAAGTCTGGGGATCACAGAGGTAGGTCACACAGCCAGGAAGTGTCAGAATGGGAATTTGAGTTCAGATGCACCCCCTACAAAAGGCCAAGTTGTTAGCTGTTTGACTATATGGCTTCCCGGAAGGGAACACAGAGGGAGACACTGTTTATCCAGTCAGCCTTGTGTGTGCGTTGAAAGTCAACATGATTCCAAGGTGGAGGCCCATGAATTCTTCCCTGGTCAGTCCCAGACATCCAAGCCACCTTGAGTTACCTGGTCAAGTCCACATGGCACAGATGGGCCCATGACTGCAATGCCAGTCAGTCCTCCCCGCTCCAAGTTCAGGGTACCTCAGGACTTCCCACATTGAGTTCCATCCAGAACTTACTGAGAACAACAAGCTCACATGTTGACCCATATAGGAGTTAGATGTTGGACAAAGTTGAGCAGAGCCGCCATTGAGGGAGTCCTGGCACTGACTGGAGCTGCTAAAGTGTCTTTCCCTACTACCTACCTTCCCGGGAGTTCATTTCATAAATTCTCTGCCAAATCCTTCTTTCTTTTTTTTTAATTTTTCCTTAAACAGAAATGGCTTCCTTCCTTCCTTCCTTCCCTCCTTCCTTCCTCCCTCCCTCCCTCTCTCCCTCTTCTTTCCTTCCTTCTTTCTTTCTTTCTTTCTTTCTTTCTTTCTTTCTTTCTTTCTTTCTTTCTTTCTTTCTTTCTATTTCTTGCTTTTGGTCCTTCCTTCCCTCCCTCCTTCCTTCCTTCCTTTCTTCCTTTCTTTCTTTTCTTTCTTTTCCTTCATTCCTTCCTTCCCTTTTTTTTTCCTTCCTTCCTTCCGTCTCATCTTCCCTTTTTTTCTTTCTTTCTTCTTTCTTTCTCCCTCTTTTTTTTTCAGGATACTTGGCTCTGGCAGTTGTTACTTAGTTTGGAAGGCAAGAGGAAGGTTAATTAGCTTTTGTGACCCAAGAACTCTCAGGGAAGATGTCAACTGATTCACTAATTGCTACTCAAAGCTTGATATGGTTGGAGAGACAGAGTCCAGGAAGCAAATACTGAACCAATTGTGAGGTTGGCTGTGAATTCGACACAGCAAGGTGGCAGGGTGTTTATCTCCCTGAGGAGTCTGAGAAGATAATTCATCCTTCACATGGGTCCTTTCACCTGGTGGCCCCAGACCAGCAAGTCATTGTGGATTTCAGGGCCAAGCTAGGACACCTTTGGGGACCAAGCCTCCCACTCAGTCATGGAGAGGAACCACCCCCCAAAACATATGTTTGTTGCATTTTCTTTACTGAGTCTATGAAACCAAGAAAGCCCAGTGGCACATCTCTCCACTTGTCAAAGGATACCAGGCAGAGACCTAAGAGATGCCAAACCAGCATTCCAAGTCATCAGAACTCCAGCCTGTGGCATGCAAATCAGCAGCATCTTTGGGAATTTGTGAGAAATGCAGAATCTCAGGCCCTCACCCCAGACAAACATGGATCCCAGCAGTCTGCATTTTCATAAGCTTTCCAGGTCACGCTGGTGCATACCAAAGTTTGAGAAGTGTCATTCAGGACTATAGCCCTTCATGATGGTTGAAATTCTTGGAGAAAATAAGCCCATTCCTCCACCCCTGACTCTCTATCAAACAAGATGCCAGCTGGTGATTCCAATAGAAAGTAAAGCTTCCATGAGATTCCACTTTGTAAATTGAGATTCATTGGTGATTTCCTTCAGCAGTTCCCAAATTCACAAAACAGGTGAACATTTTTTTCTTCCTGACCAGGCATGGCAGTATACTTTCCTTGATTGAGCATTTTGCACAAATTCACTAAGGCAGACCCACACACATTCCATGTCATTTCTTCCTCATTTGCACATAGCTCCCATCCCCCTCCCCTGCTGTCACCCTCCCTTGAATGGCCCTAACAACTTCTTCCCCAGTGGAGTCCTGTCTCTGGCATCAGGAAGTCTCAACAGTTGTGCTTGCCCTTGCTGGAGTGCAAGATTTGCATTCTATTCATGTGTATGTGAAATCCCCAAAATGCAGGCTCAGGAACAGCTGCTCCTGGGCTGTACTGCCAAGGATGGCATTAAGTTAGCAGCCACACCAGTCAGGTAATAGTCTGAGTTAAAAGTGCAGTGGGCTGCATGTGGTGGTGCATGCCAGTTTCTCGGGAGACCAAAGCAAGGGATCACTTGAGTCTAGGGTTTCGAAACTAGCCTGGGCAACTTAGTGAGACCCTGACTCTAAACAAAATTGAAAAGTTAGCTGGGTATGGCGGCATATGCCTGTAGCCCCAGCTACTCTGGGGGGCCAAGGCAGGAAGATCACTTGAGCCCAGGAGTTGGAGGCTGTAGGGAGCTATGATTGCATCACTGTATTCTAGCATAGGGGGAAAAATTTAAGTACAGCAGGATATACACACACACTCCCTACAGGAAATTTTCTCTCAAGTCATTTCCCAAGTGGCAGGAGTAGCCCACCAGAGCCTGGACAGGAACTTTTGGGGGAAGAGAGAGCTGATTCAAATGTGGTTTGTTTGGAAACAGACAAGGGAAAAGGCAGGAGTTCCAGGAGTGATGGGAGATTGGGGACAGGATGGTGGGTCTTTGTCTAAATAATCTCATTTCATTTGATCACAGATGAAGTGGGATCATAGGTGGAATCACTGTGAGGTTCCTGACATCCCTGGAGGCTTCTCCCCAGGCCAAGAAGAGCCCTAACCATGTGTCCATACAGCCCTAGACATGTGTCCATGCAACCCCTAGTCATGTGTCCATGCAGCCCTAGTCACATGTGCATGCGGCTAGTCACGTGTCCATATGAGCCAGTCATGTGTCTATGTGACCCTAGCCATATGTCCATGCAACATTAGTCATGTGTCCATGTGGCCCTAGTCATGTGTCCATGGCTAGGCACGCATCTATGCAGCCCTAACCACATGTCCATGTTTCCCTAGCCACGTGTTCATGGGGCCCTCGTCACATGTCCATGGGCCTTAGTCATGCGTCGATGTGGCTCTAGTCACATGTCCATGGAGCCCTAGTCACATGTCCATGCAGTCCTAGGTTTTGCAAAATTTACAGTAGAGAAGATATTTTCACCACAGTTGGCTTGAGGCCACCATCCCGTTCTGCTCTGACTTCTCACCCCTCCAGCTTCCTTCACCCTGGGTGGTATTAGAGGGGCCCTGGCTCTTCTGGGACACACTTAGGGTAGGCAGCTGACTCGCACAAAGTCACTTCCACATAAAATGCCACAATGCTGGGCATTCTGGGGCAGTGATGCTTCGAGGAACAATCTGGCCTTCCTCTTCCGCTCCCCCTTCCAGGGCCCAAGGCCAGATGAACATCCAGCCCCAGAGTAATGGTGGAGGAGGACACACAGGTTTGAGGTGTACAGAGCTGGGAGCTTGTCTGTAGAAAATTCTTTTCATCATCAGACATGCTATTATAAGGAGTGAACTCAGTTCTCATTACCACCTAGTCAAAATAAATGCTCTCCTCTATAAGGAATAATTCATAATGCATACACAAATGTAAATGCACCATTTATTTCTTTTTGATGGGATGAAAAAGAATTCATTCGAATTCTTGTGTCTCTAAGACAAAAACTTGCACAACACCACAGTGAGCCTGTCTGTGTGTCAATCTGCATGTGGCCTGCTACTTGCTATCCATAATTAAAAAAAAAAAAAAAAACACTTTTACCCAACCACACTAGGGGGAACCAGGGATGATCTTTCCATTCTCTCTGTTGAAAACAATACCAGAACTCTTTGTCATGGGAAGAGACAGAATGGAGGCCGCAGAAAAATGCAGGAAGCAGTATGATACAATAAGACGCTTCATTAATACAAATATTCAAAAGCATATAGATTTTGTGATGTTTTGAAATTTATCAGCTTATAGGAATTAAACAGTGATCTTTCCTAACTGATTTTATGTGTGTATAATTTTTTTTGTTTGTTTTTAATTTAGAGCCCCAAACAACCTGGATCTTAATGGATTCATTCATTCATGTATTTGTTCAGCAGATACCAACTGAGACCACGCTACAGGCAGGCACTGGCAGCAAGGCAGCCAGCAAGGCGCATCTTGGGGAGTGACCGATCCATGGAGGACATAGAGAGTCAGCACCAACTCAATAAAGGCACAGACTGCTGTAGACCTGCTAGTAATGTGAAAGAAATGAACAGGCCAGCAGTGGGTGAGGGGAAGGCTACTTTAGATGGGACAGGCAGGAGGAACCCTCTGAGGTGACCCTTAAAAAGACATGAGTGATGGGAAGGGACCAGGCAGTCTTAGCACTAAGAAAGAGTGCTCCAGGCAGAGGACAGCTTATGCAAATGTCCTGAGGTTGGGCATGTGGGTGGGGGTCTTGCCATGTTCAGAGAAGAGAAATGAGACCAGTGGGGTCAGATGGATGACAGTGAGGGGCTGGAAGGGTGAGTAGAGACAGACTGAAGGGACCTCAAGGAGCCAGCCTGTGTTGGCCCTCTGTCCTTGTGGCTGTGGTTAGAGACTGGCATGAACATTACACAAGGCAGGAAAAATGATTAAAGCTGATCAGAGACTCGCGTGTTCTCTGCCAGCAAACTTCCTGCCTCTTCCTTGGTCTGGTCTAATTACACACAAGCTCTCTGCCTGGCCAGTCACCCCAGAATTCATATATAAGCCTAATATTCAGAAATGAGACTTACCAAGGGAGGAGGAAGAGCCTTTCAATTAAACATCTTTCATGGCAAGTGGAAAATGGGGCCCTTTAATGTCGCCTCCAGCTGGTGCCATCTAAAAGAAAACCAAGCAGAGATGCATGATGGTTGGGACACTTCCTCCAAATATCAAAGCTGAATAGATTCTTTTTCAACTTAAGAACGGCAATCCTGTAAACACCAGCAGCCAATGAATGTCACCGTTTCCTTCCTCCAGAGAGTTCTATAGAATCAGGGCCTTTGTATATATTTTTAGGCCAAAGAATTTGCATTTTTCTTATTTCTCTTTGGAAACGGTGACTCAAGTCTTTTGCTGGTCTTGTCCTCAAAGAGCAGGGGAATGGCTCCTCTTGCTATATGGACTGAGTATTTTGAGGGGAGGGCTAGAGGGGGAAGCTGTACCCTATCTCTGTATTTTCAGCTGCTTGAAAATCAAAGCAGGACACTCGCAGTGGCCCTTCCCCGGGCATCTCGGGGTATCTGACACGCGTCATCTAAAGACCCCACTGTGGGTGCCGTGTGGTCAGTGCAGACCTGACCAGAGGGTAAGAAGTACTTCAGACAAGAACACGTGCCCCTTCTTCATAAGAAACTTGTGACCATGGAGGAAAACATTTGTGGCCTGGGTCTTCAGTGAGTGCCACAGAAGGAAACAGGAGAGGAGGTCTCCAACCAAGCCCAGCCAGAGCAGGAAGGTGTGTGCATGGGAAACGCTATGTACAGCAATTACAGTTCATAGGGAGGGTCCCTGGTCTCCATGACCATCCCTCCCATAGACCTGGAGCTCCAAAAAGGTAGGGAGCATGTGTCATTTGATTCTGCATGGTTTCAAGTGCCCCATTCTTCCCTCAAACACACATGGTGCCTAGCATGTGGTAGGAAGTCAGGAGCTGTTGAATGAATGGTTGCAGGACACAGGATGAATTCACAGGGTTGTGGATCAGAGCAACACCCATGGTGCCCTAGTTCCTGAAGCACCTACTGACCACAGTTCCTTGGTGTCTTTCTCCAAGAGCATATCACAATGGAGGGACTGGGGCTAGCTCTGAGTACAGACATAAGTGGCATCAACACACATGGTCAAATGGCAATCCAATGCCTCCTCTTATTCAGGCAAAACTTCATGAGCAATCCAAGATCTGGGGAGAGAAACTGAGATTCTCAACATGGGACACCCACTGGATAGAGGACAGAGAGACACAGGTCGGTGGGGCCTGGAACCCACACAACAGCCAGGAACCAGGAGGGAAGCAGCTCGCACTTTCCCCTGGAAAGGGAAGGAAACGCACTGCCCACCCACAGGTGTCCACATAAAGTCAGGAGTCCTCTCATGTCAGCAGGGAAGCTGAGAGGCCACACACACCCAGCTCCTGGGCTTGTGGGAGTTCTTCATTATTTATCCTTCCTTGCTAAGCACGTTGCCGGACATTGATTTGGCTACGGCAGTCAGAATTGATCGGGAACAGAGCCTGAAAATCCCTGCTTGCCTAGTCACTGCCTGCTTCACTGGTTGTAGAGACTTCACAGAAAAAGAGCCTGGAGATTGTAGCTGAGGTCAGAGTATTTCCCATAGAAGGAATGTAAGGCCCCAGGCACAGCCTGTGTGCAACCCTGTGCCTGTGGAGGCACTTGTCTTTCCTTCTGTGTTTGTGCTGAGTCTTGCCATGTGCCATGTGCTATATATTGCAATTCAGGGATGAGACATCCACATAGCCCACTGCTTATGGCAGAGGGACCAGCAAGGAGCCAGTGACAGCAAGTGCATGAAATGACTGCAGCTTGGATAAGGCCACGGAGGACAGAGGACAGAGCCAGGGAATCAGAGTGGCCAGTCATGGGAACCCATACCTGTAATCCCAGAGCTTTGGGATGCCAATGCAGGAAGAGTGCTTGAGGTCAGGAGTTCAAGATCAGCCTGGGCAGTATAGCAATCCTGTATAACTCTGTTTCCACAACAAAAAAAAAGAATCACAGAGAAAGTCAATGTAGAGGTTGGGGTACCATAAAGGCCTCTCTGGGGAGGTAGTATCCAAGATGAGGCCTAGGGAAGAGGGAGAGGCATGGTGGATAGGCAGGGGATTTTCAGGAGTGGGACAGCACATGCAAAGGCCCTGTGGTGGGGAGACCACAGCCCACTGAAAGGTGAACAGTGTAACAACAGCCTAGGGGCGGAGCTAAGTGACCTGGGACTGGTCAGGACCAAGGCCCCAGAGGCAGGATACAGAGACACCTCTTTGATAGGAGGCTTGGGGAACAAAAGGGGAAAGCACATGCAATGCCTTTAAAGCTGTCCTCAAACATCACATCTTCAGAGGGCCTGCTGTGGGGCTTCGGAGCAGGCCTGTGTCTGGCTGGCTGCTGAATATTTCATGCAGCTCCTTAGCCGGCCCGGCAGGCCCCTCGATGCCGGCCATGGGCTCGCCCTTCATGCATTATTGACAGGCCCTGCATTATTGACAGGCCCTGCATTAATGCCCGATCACCATCCATCCTGATCTGTCACCCATTAGCATGAGCAAATAAATATACATCTCCTGGAGCCCTGAGCCCCAGCCCACACCTGGCCCAGCACCCAGCACTCCACTTTCTCTAATCACCGGAGTCTGGGCTGGAGGGTGGCAGACCACCTGTTGTGTGAGAAGATTCCAGAACCGCCTGTGGATTGGATTTTTCTTCCCCTTCTAGAATTTTTACCTTAGAAATTCATCATTCCCTTCTTTCCCTTTTGGGTGACAGACAGTTCTTTCATGTACTGCTGAGAAGATAATTCAGAATTCTGTTTATTCTAATGCGGTTCAAAATGTCTGTGACTAGCATCTGAAAATAGTTCTGCGTGTTAAACACTGGCAGCCCGAAAGCTCTTGCAGCCTGATTCTCACCAGCCCAGGTCTGCCAGCCAATGCTGCAGTCTGTCTGTCTCTGCATGGAAAGCAGTGCCTCTGTCTCAGGGTTTTCAGGGTGGGGCTCCCTGGGATGATTTGGGGGAGGTAAGGGAGTCATCAGCTGACCTGCATTTATGATGTGTGTTCTATGTGTTAGGCTCTGTGTTAGGACCCAAGGCTACAGCAGGGAAGGGGCCAGACAAGGGCCCTGTCCTCATGTAGGCTTCAGTCTGATGGGTGCAAAGATAGATGGTAGAGAGAGGCATTCACAGACAATCACCATGGTGACAGGGCTTCCATCCTAGGTGCTCCTTTGACTCTTTCCATTTTGGAAAGTGATGGGGGCGCTAGAACCAATGTGGCTCACGGGGGTGTGAGCGTGTGGGAACAAGGAAGGTGGGAAGCAGAGAGGTGGAGGGGGATGGGGAGAGGCCTGGAGCAAGAGAATTCAAAGCGCCCACCAGATGCATCATCAGTAGAGGTGTGAGCACCTAGGGCAAGTATCAGGAGAAGAACGAGTTAGGGGTGGACACATCAGGAACACAAGGGCCAGGTCTGGCAGTCGTAGCCAGACCGGGAGATCTGGGAAAACACTTGTCATAAGATCAATGACCAAATTCAGCTCCCAGGTGGGTCTGGAGCATGGAGAAAGGTGGGCAGGGAAGGCCAGATCCCTGACCAGTCACAAGGCCCTGTGGTGTAGCCCCGCCCACTGCGTAGTGTGGCCCCACCCACCTCTGCAGCCTTGTTTCCTGCCATTTTCCCCTTACTTTGTGCATTCCCAGCCACCGAAATCTTCTTGCAGTTTCTTGAATTCCACGCTCCCCCTGCCACAATTCCTTTGCTCATGCCACCCTCTCTTCTGGAAACACTCATCCTTTCTCTCCACTCTCTGAGCAATCCACACTTCCTCCAGGAAGGTTTTCCTACCCTCCCCTTCCCCAAGACTAGCTTAAATCCTATTAGTTGCTCTTACTACTCCAGGCACTACATCTCCCTGGTGTTTATTTCTGTTGAAATTTTACATAGATCGATATATTTTTAAATAATTATTATGTTACATTTAAGCTCCCTGAATGCAGGCAGGGACCATATCTAGTTTTGCTCAATGTGGAATCTGTGTAACAGGAGTGAAGTCAATATTTCTTAAAAATAAATGTGGAAACAAGTGAAAGTAAAACTCAGGCCACAGAAGAATTGGAGGTTACCAAGCCCAGCAGTGGGGTGGATGAGAGACAGAGAAGTGCTTTCATCCCTTGATCCCAGCCTGAGCTTTTCCTCGTACGGCTTGGACCAGAACAACTTCAATGAATTTGGGAAAACTAAGTCGAACAGTTGGATGTTGTATCCCCAAACCACTAGGTAATGCAATGCTTGGACTGAACTTGCTTCATAAATAGCTTGAATATAGAAGTCAGCATCAACATGCAGAGAACGTGGCCCCCTAGTCCCTGAGCACACACTTGATCGCATTCTGGACAAACTTCTCCTGGTGCCATGTGGCTAGGATGCACACATCGAAGCTGTGGAGCACCTCTGTGCCTACTCAGTTGATGCCTTTCTTATTCTGCTCAGACATTTGGGGAATATCCCACGCATGACCACACAGAGGGGCAACCCCAAGAAGGAGCTCCCTAGCCAGTGTCCAGCCCCCATCACCTCTAAGGGTATGCCAGGATAGAGCATAACGAACCAGACTGCCTGGTTCTGGTCTGCTGTAAGCCTGGAGTTGCCTGCAGTCTCCAAAGCTCAGGACCATTGAGCTCTGTGGCAATGCCAAAGTCCATCAAATATTTATTGTGTTAAATATCAATATGCCCCCCAAACCTAGTGGTGACTAATGGAGCAGCAGAAACTTCCAGAGTGGGATCTGCTAGGAGATGAGCTGCCAGTATGAATGGAGGGTCCTGTAGCCAGTGGCTCCCAAGACACTTCTAAAGAAGTATCTCACACTACTGGGAGTGAAAAGGAAAGGGATAGGAGCATCAGTGCAGTTGGTGTCCTTCTATTTAGGTCTGCATTCCCCATGCACCTTCCTATCAATATGACCAAGTCTAGATGTAATGATGAGAGCTCCATTGCAGTGTGGCTACTCCCATCCTGTTTCTGGACTCACCATTACTCAGGACAGAGATTTGCTTGAGCCAGGCACATGAAAAAGACCTTTCTCTCGAACTTTCCCAAGGTCTGGATGCCTTTATGGTTGTGAGGACCTGGCAGGGCCAGTGGGGCCACTGGAGAAAAAAATATCCAGCAGCTTTTCTTTACCAGGCAGCCCCAGAGCCTTTTTAAGCTGACTTCCAGTTTATATCTACTGCCCCTTCATTTTACTGCCAATCTAGAAATCTCTCTCCTTCTGTTGTCAGGGATTGCATATAGCCAAAGCTTAATTCTCATTGATAACTAAATAGTTAAGTAAAATAACCATGCATGAATACATGCATAGATGAGTAATGAATGAACATAGACTGGTAAATAGATGAATGGGAGGATGAATGAATGGGAGAATGGAGGAATAAATGGATGGATAGATGGGGGATGAATGGAAGGTAGAATGGGTAAATGGGAAGATCGATTGATGGATGGACAGATGGAAGACAGATAGATGGACAAATGGACAGATGGATGGATGGATGGTTGGATGGAATGATGGATGGATGGATGGGAGAATGGGTTCATGAGAATGTTGATGGATGGATGGTTGATGGATAGATGGATAGTGGATGGATGGATGGAAGAATGGATGAATGGGTGGATGGGAGAATTGATGGATGGATGGGAAGATGAATGGGTGAATGGATGAATGGATGGGAGGATAGATGGATGAAAGAATGGTTGAGTGGGAACATGGATGGATGGATAAATGGGTGGATGAATGGGTGTGTGGGTGGATGAATGGATGGATGGGGGGATGGATAGGAAGATGGATAGCTGGGTGGTTGAATGGATGGATGGATGGATGAATGGATGGATGGATGGCTTCTTGGGTGAATGGGAGGATTTAAGAATGATGGGTAGATGGATGGATGGATAGAAAGAGGAAGAAGGAAGAATAGAAGGATGGAAGGAAAGAGGGAAGATAAATGGCTGTTTCAGCCTCCTGAAAAACTTTGGCCAGTCCTGCATCAGTATCTGTCAGCTGAAAATAAACTGAAAGCCAATCTTAATCTTTGAACTACAAGCCAATCTTAATCTTTCCAATGAAACAATTTTTATTACAGACCAACTAAATACCGGGATTGTCTAACATAGATAAAGGCACAGTAAAACTTCCTCCTTCAATTTATTCAAGCTTCCATGATTTTTTCTCTTCCTCTCCCCTCTGCTTACTCAGGGCTCTGATGAAGTGTCACCTACTCAGAGATACCTTTCCTGACCACATGACCTAAAATACCAGCCAATGTTAGTGCACTGTTTTTTTTTTTTTTTTCAGAATTCATGAGGTTCCCTGCTATTATGCTGTCTCTTAATTTGCCATTGTTCATTATGTGTCTCTCCTGCTGTCAGTGAAGGTGGGGTTTTCCCATTTCTTATTCCTTCTGTATCCACAGTTACTATACTGATAAGTACCTGGTAAGTGGTGGTAGACAACATAGGTCTGCTTATTAAAAACATGCATGAATACTGCCTTGGTGTAAGATTGTTAGTATTTATGGTCTAGAGATCTGGGTAAGATCTAGTTCTTCTACCTGTCATCTGAGTGACCTTAGAAAAAGTCATTTTGTGTATGTGTGCTTCCGAGTGCTGTGATAGGTGCTATGGATACAGCTAAGAGTGAGACAGAAATGGTCCCTTCCTCAAGGAGATCAGCTCACAGATGCTGTGAACACTGGTTTCCTTGGGTGGCAATAATAATTATTACCTATGTATTTATGGTTTGGGAGGGTCAGATGAAGTGATGTTGTGACCACACTTACAATCAAGGCATTAGACTAATATTGTATATGAAAAGAGAGTAGCAATGAGGACTCTTGGGTTGCCAGTGACAGAAACAGACTCTGACCAGCATGAGCAGAAATTCAACTTGATGTGCAGTGACTTGTGAGCTTACACGATGGTATAAAGTTTGAGAATCCAGATGCTTCCGGAGGCAGAGCAGCAGGGGTCTTTTAATGAACTCACTAGACAACTTCCCCTTAAATGAATGAATGCTGGACACTTTTTCCTTCCCTTTTATTTCTACTCAGCTCAAGAGAACAAGAGGACATGACTTGCCTTCTGGCCAGCTCTGAGTTGGAGGGACTCTGGTCATTCAGATGACCTCAGTGGAAAGAGTGCTAGTTTTCTCAAGGAAATCGGGGCACTGTTGTGCAAAGAAGAGGGGATTGGGGGCAGAATGTTAGAAAACAGCTGCACACTGCTGAAATCATGTCAAACTAACTCTTCTTGCCAAAAGTTCTGTCAAAACATTCATTTTCCCACAATCTTTGATATGGGTCTTGATATAGGATTATCGAACATTGTTAAACATTGGAGCAACAAGTTTATATCTGGTTATATTTTTCCCATTTCAAATTTAATTAAAGCTACAGAAAATACAAAGCTCTACTGGGTGTGTGTGTGTGTGTTGTGTGTGGGGGGGTAGTTTCTTGGAAGAAACCTAGGAAATTCCACATAAAAGCTAGTGGAAGGAAGAATATCCCTGATCAATACTGGAAGCTCAGATGCTGAAGAAGAGTGAGAAGAGAGTCATACCTGGCTACATAAAAATTGAGAACTTTTACATGGCAACAGCCTTTATAAACAATGCCAGTAAATAAATAAAGGATTAACTTAAACATCTGCCACACACATTAGGCAATGGGTTAATAGCTATAATATGCACAGAACTTTTACAAAAATGACAAGAAAAAAGAAACAGTAGAAAAGGAACAAAAGAATTTGAATGGGGAGTTCACAAGAGTACTGTATATCCCAATGGCCAAAAAGCATGTGGAAGAAAAAATTTGAAACTCGCAAGTCATTGGGAAAATGCAAATTACAGTTACAATGAGCTATTTCTTTACACCCATCAAACTTGCACTCATTTAATAGAGTAATAGCACCTATAGCTGATGGAGACTCGAGGGGAAGAGAGCTTTAATGACTCCTCATGACTGCCAAATGCAGTTGCACCCCAGTAATGGGAAGATGACTGCAGCTGTTAACTCCAACGACAAATATAAGTGTAGCAATGTACCTCGAATGTCTACTCTTACTTCCCATCCCCATTAATGTGGATTGCACATTTTGAACTTTGATCATCTGGGAGGAAGCCTTCGGCATATTTCAAGGACCATGCATATATGTCAAGTCACTTCTTTTGCTTTGTATTTTTCAGGGCATACTTTTAGAGGCTATTTCCGTTGGATGGCATGCCAATCACTACAAACTTTTTCATGACACCAAGGATAATGATAACATGATATAAGGAAAATCAGATCCCACTCAGCCCCAACCCACCATGCTCATTCTCTCTGGAGCAGATCAGGTGTTTGGAGCTTCTCCCTGGGTTATGGTGGCCTGAGTCTTCACTGTTTACCCTTGCAGCAAGACCTGTCGAGTAGGAAAGGCATTTGGTAGGTTCGCTTCTCCCTGCACCATCAACTTTTCCCTCCACTGGCCACGCTTTTTCCACTTTCAACATGTTGATATTCACATCAATCCCCAAACCTCCAACCCTGCTCTTTCCCCAGCACAGTACTACCTGACTTCTCATCGCTTCCA
The DNA here is from genome assembly GCA_027257055.1 of Cephalopachus bancanus. NCBI lineage: Eukaryota > Metazoa > Chordata > Mammalia > Primates > Tarsiidae > Cephalopachus > Cephalopachus bancanus. Next base: position 6,328,928 of record JAPVLO010000007.1, read on the forward strand.
GACTTTGCAAAGATGGAGCCTTCACGTGCTCTCTCCGCTCTCAGTTCTTTCTGCTCACACATCCATCACTCTGCACACCTTGGCCTCATCTTTTCACAGACTCACACCAATGCTCACTGGTAGGCCACCTGCAGTCCCCTGTTGTCTATAGGAGTGTTCATTCCCCCATCATTGTCTTATTTGATTTTCAAAGCATTTGGTCCAAGAGAATGGCTTATTCATCACTGTCTATATCACATGTCTTACCAAGCACTCAGAATGCACTAGATGACTGTTGACTGAATGAATGAATACGCAAAGGAATAAATATGTGTATACATGGAAAGGAACAGAGAAATTCCAAACTAAGATACTGGCTATATTTCCTCTAACTAATGTAGAATAGACTATTGGGAGTCTCTTTACTTAAGTGACATTTTAAAAATGACTTCATATTTCTGCCCATGGTTACCTGAAAAAAAAAGTGTGTAAAAGAAATAACTCTGAGGTCATCAATACAGAAGTTTATTTTGACCCTGTTACAAAGCACTGCATATTTTCACAATTAATTCCATAGTACATTTACTCTGGCTGAAGTTTACTTTAAGAAATATGCTATAGGGAAAATCAGAAAGACAGGTTATGAGATATCTACAACTTTACAGTCCCATTAGAATGATGGATGTGTCTGTCTGTAGAAGCCAAAAGCCTGGTGTATGAACTAACTTGATCAAGACATCCGCTCTTCATCTACCCAGCCATCCATTCATTTAAAAGATTTATCTAGGGAGCAAGGCAATGAAATAGGAAGAACCACACAATGGACAATAAAAAGAATTAAAATTTACTGTGTAAGGTGTGACAACAGCTAGAGGGGAAAGGGGACCAGAGAAGAGAGTTGTAGGATGTGCAGTGATTGACAGGGTGCCCAGAAATACCCTCACTGGGAAGATGACATCTGACCAGATGGAAGAAAGGGCAGAGGTCAAGTCAGAAGCCTCATCTGGCAGTGGCAAGACTGAGCTCTTGTCTTGTTCTCCCAGGACCATATGCTGTGCCTGCTGTGTTTGTAGTCTTGAGCTTTGTACCCACCAGTCAAATAACCCTTGCCTCCTGCTATCATCTGTGTGGATAACTCTCCAGTTTCTGTGGGCAGCTCTCCAGTTTCTGTGGGGACTAGGATCTTCCCTGAAGTTCTGCCACTGGCATGGGGCACTGTCATCTCATCAGGTCCTTGCCACCTCCTTCCTCCAGGTGTTGGATACTGTTTCCTTATGCTCTGCGACTGACTACAGAACTAAAATAAACAGCCTGACCACAAAGGATCAAAGCAGGACCCATTTGACTTTGGTCTCACTTTACTTCCAGAACCTTCGAGATAAGACGACCAGGCTTCTTGGCTGTGTCCATTTTTACACTTCACTGTGCATCACTCAGTCTACATTTGGGACTTAGACAAAGTGAGCTGGTCTCTTTTCCACCTTCCTCTCTTACACAATCCCAAAATGAAGGAAGAAAGACACCCCAACATGCCTCACCTCCCAGTCTCCTTGTAATTACTCATGCTTCCCTTAGGAGTATGCACAACCAGTCATCACAGCCTGACAAGTAAGCACGATTGTTCTATTTCCAGATGGGGTAGAGTGGAGCCAGGTAGCTTACCCAGGTTGGCACGGGTAGGAGGTTTTAGAGGCAGAATGGGGACTCAGACTCTGGACTCCAGGTCTTCATGCCTAACCACCATGCTACCTTGCCTGCTGGAAGCAGAAACGCATCTCCCTGTGGGTTATTGTATCCTTTGTGTGGCACATAGTGCCTGGCACACTATAGCCACAATATCAATATTTGTTGATTAAAAGAAAGGAGGGAGGGAAGAAGGTAGGCAAAACACAGAACGGGACCTGGAGAGGTATCAATCCTGCTCAGAACTGGAGACACATCTAAGCCAAGAAATCCAGAAAAATGCTTCTGGGTCTGCCCCTATATGAGTCAGAAGCATAATGCACTCATACCTTGTCCCCAGGTCATAAAAGCTGGGGGTCATCTCCTTCCATGTTTGAATTTCAAGCATTAAACTTGCATGCATAATAACTTCTGCCAGATACTCACAGGTGACAGACTTACAGCTCACTTCTTTAAGGAGGGCGTACCAGGCCACATCCCCAGGCCACCTGCCAGGCCGGCATTCCACTCTATATTTTTTACCACTGAGCAATTCCAAAGGAACCATGGTGCTGCCAGAGAGCTGTTTTGAGATGCTTCCTTCAGATTTGGGTCCTAATCTCTCCATCTACAGGTGCAGTGCATGGAATCAGGTAGCCCAGGGTGGAAAAGCTCCGCATTGTGGAGAAGGGTCACCATATGCCACTTTCTGACTCCCTGTCCATGGCACTGGAGAAAGGAAAATGCTTATGAGGGCCAAAGCCCTTCCCAGCAAGATCCAACAAGTCCCCATGGCATAGGCTCCACTCGAGCGACCTCCATGGTCTGGAGGTGGACCACCGTGAGACCTCTGGAACTGAGGTAACGTTGGAGAAGAAAACTTCTCTCTTGACCAAAAAGAGTGAAACCTGCTTAAATACAGGTCTAATGCTGGGAGCTGAGAACGTCCACATACTATCTCTCCCTTTGTGATCCATGCAGAGACTAGATTTCAGGTCAAGGAACTGCGTTCACATCAGTCTCCCCACCTCCTTGATCCAGCAATCTGATCTCAACTTCCTCATCTCAGACTGGGAATAGTAATAGGTAATCCAGAATAATTTGAAAATTTAAATGAGAAAATGATTGTAAGTGTGAGTCCATCACCACTGTGGGAACACATCATCTTAGCTGATATACACAGCAAGGCAAACTATTCATCCAGGTGACCCTTGAACAACAAGGAGTTTAGAAGCACCAACCCTCTACACAGTCGAAAATCCACGTGCGACGGTTTATTCCCTCAAAGTTCAACTACTAATGGCCTACTGTTGACCATTATTGTCTTAGTGATGACATAAACAGTCAATTCATACATATTTTGTACATTATATGCGTTACATACTATATTCTCATAATAAAGTAAGCTGAAAAAAATAAAATGTTATTAAGAAAATCATCAGGAAGAGAAGATGTGTTTACTCCTCATTAAATGGAGGTGAGTCTTCATTATCTTTATGTGGAGGAAACTGAGGAGGTCAAGAGAGAGGAGGAGTTGGTCATGCCATCCCACGGGTGTCAGTGACAGAAGAAAATCCATATGTAAGTGGCCTCACGCAGTTCAAATGCATGTGGTTCAAGGGTCAACTGTTATTGCTTTTCAATTCACAAGATCTAGAAGAAATCTACATTTCAGGATAGCGTATCTTTGACACCTCTGATTCACTCATTTATCTTTTCAATAATGTCAGAGCAGACCTCAGATTCAGAGGTTTTGATAATTAATAATACTGAAGATATATTTGCATTTTATCATATTAATCATTTCTGTTATCTCCTATTCATACAAATGACACTGGTTTTCCATCTATGGTCCTGGTCTCTTTTAAAATAAATATGTTTCAACTTAAAAAGTCAACTAAAAGCAGACAATAAGTAGATCATAGTAGAGATGATGCTTAGAAATGGCAACATCGAAGGGGTGGAACGTGGTGCCAAGTAGATATGGCCAAACTCCCTGGAAGGAAGTGGCCAAGGCTGGACACACACTGATGCTGGTGACATATTTGGTACAACACATGACATGTGGGCCGTGAGAAAATGATTGTAAGCATAAGCCCATCACCACCGTGGGACCACATCATCTTAGCTGATATACACAGCAATGCATACTGTTTATCCAGTTGACCCTTGAACAACAAGGGGTTTAGAAGCACTAACTCCCAGAAAATCCATGTCTGACTTTTTATCCCCTCAAACTACTAATGGCCCACTGTTAACTGGAAGCCTTAGTGATGACATGAACAGTCAATTCACACATATTTGAATGTCACTGGTGTGTGTTGTGTGTGTAGGGAGAGAATAGGAGAGGACCCTGCACCAGGACCAGATGCTGATGGGTTGGGAGGATTGGATGGCCAGGCACCCAGGCAGCTGTTGCCCTCCTCCTGGAGCTGCAGCACCTGTGCTTGGAATGTTCCCTAGCAGGTCCTAGTGTGGGGGTTTCATGGTGCAGAATTGGCCCTAGGTGGGCCTGGCTGGAAGAAGGAATTCGGCAGAGTCATCCCCACTGCTTTGGCTATTTTCACGTTCCCATTGGCAGCAGGTCCAGGGAACCATGGGTGCCCATCCAGCTACATTTCCACCTCCATACCCTAGGCTGAGCATGCAGAGAGGCAGCTGAGCTGGTGGCCACAGAAGCAGCAGCTTCTTTCTGGATCACAGATCCAAAGGGGTGTTCCTACAGGCATTGACTGGGGCTGGCTTCCTGATCCTGAACCCTTGGAGCCATCTTGGCTGTGGCAGTCAATGTTGCCCTAGCAGACCTGCTGTGCAAGGCTCTGAAGGGCACAGGGCCCAGCCCCACTCCTCCACAGCATGTGCAAGAATGACTTGAAAGTGTGTGACTTCCCAGTCCTGAGTCCCTTCCTGCCTGACCCTGCACAGGTGACCCTGACAGGAACCCCTACCCTCTATCTCGTACATGACTGGCTGAGAAGGGGAAAATTTGCCACAAACGTGTCTGCCCTCCTGGGACTGGATTATTTCCTCAAGGCCAGGAGTGCATGATGGTGGGTGATGTCTGACCTGTCCCTTTACTGCTACAGAAACTCCCTGTGTAGAGTCTTTTCATCTTCCCATGATGTCCCCCAGGCAAGCCCAGGCTAACTAAAGTCACCAGGAGTCATGTCCTCATTGCACACCTGCCTAACTAGAAAGCATCAACTGTGCTCTTCCCGCCATCCTTGTGGTGTGAGTGGAAGATCATGGAAAACACTGGATCTTCTTTCACAGTGACTTTTCTAGCTTCAGCCTAGAAACATTTTTAAAAGGGAAAAATGTTTTTTCACAAAGAAAATGCACATGAATTAATGCTCTGAGTGGACATCTTGGATCTTTTGTGCCTGTCACCAATCTTCATCCCCCTCCTCATGTAGACAACATGCAGAAGGGAGGTGGGGAGGTGGCAGTGGGAAGTCCCATAGAAATCCTTGCAAAGAAAGACATCGGACAGCTGCATCAGAAGAATTATTCCAGAGACTTGACATCTGGACACACAGTGTGGATGAACTCATTATGCATTATATTTCAACCTCCAATGGCTAGCACAGTGCCTTTGTGTACAGGTAGTGCCCAATTAGTATGTGGGAATGAGTGAAATAGCTGATAATCAATCATCTAGACCCCTGACTTACTGCTAGACACACAGGACATCAGATGACCTTAAATGTCACACTTGAATCCCCTTGGTCTAAACATGTGGTCAGAGTTTCAATAAAGAAAGAGAAGTAGAAAAAGAGAGGAAGAGAAAAAGAAAGCTATGCCTGAACTAGAGAGGCAAACAGGCATTTAATTTTTTAACGCTATCAGAATCACCCTGGCTCTCCCCTGTCTGGGTCGTGTTTTGATTAACTTTTCCAGGACAAATCTATGGAAATGCCCTACCCCGCACTCTGCCCAGTCTATTCATTTTCTGGGGCGACCACAGCCCTGACTCCACCAGGTCAGATCCGTAATTATAACTCCTTAGGTGGGAGTCTCTGTGGCAGCAGCTGCTGCAAATGCATTCACCAAGCAATGCGATGTGATGTATTTCCACTCGCATTTGTTTCTTGTTGCAGTTTCTATCTGGAAGGAAGGCTTGACTGTTCATTTTGGTGGGAGAACTCAATAGAAAGTTAATTACTGAAAAGAAAGAGAAAGAGGAAGCCTGGAGACTCTCCAGGCCATTTCTTCCAAAACACATTTCACGGCAAATGGAAGCGACCAAGAGCAGCCCGGTGGCATCCAGACACCTTTAACAAGGGAAAGAGGCGCGAGGGGGACTCGGAGAAGTGCCAGATCTTGCCAATTCTACTCATTAGAAAGGATGGTGAGGACGGGGAACTGGCTGCTTCTCACATGCTCATCATTAAAGTGCTGTAATGTATTTTGAGGTGTTTTTTGTTTTTTGTTTTCCATTTTTCCTTCTGTCTTCTCACTCTAGGAACTGCAGGGGCAGAGAAATCTGGCTGTTAGTTTTCAATATAATTGGACTGGGTTGCAGTGTGGGTAATATCCTCCTCCCTGGCACTGGGGGGTTTATCTGGAAGCGACCGCTGCTCTGGCAGGGCCAATGGGAACTCTGTAAATATATTTTCTCTCCAGGGAAGCGGTGTGCTTTTGAAGGGCTTAATGACAGATACAAAAGACTGCACAACCAAGGAAAGGGCCCAGCCATGCATTGGCTCCCGCTCCCTCCCTTCCACTTTCTCTGGATAATATGGAGGTTTTAAATAGTGGCAGGAAATCCACATGACTGCGGTTACCACTGTAAACATTACCACTGTAATGTTCTTCATTGGGGAGGGGCAGCAAAATAAATGTAATTGTTCATATTTGTTGCAAAAATGGAGTAGTGAAAATATCAAGGCTAGAGAACTGTCCACGCATTTTTTTAATGTTCTGAGTGGGTATCCTCAATGCTTTTGCTGCCTGTCACCAATCTTCTGTCCCCCTCTTCATGTAGACAACATGCAGAAGAGAGATGGGGAGGTAGCAGAGGGAAGTCTTGCAGAAATCCTTGTGAGGAAGGACTTTGGACAGCTGTATCAGAAGGACACAGAGACTTGGCATCTTGATACTCAGTGTGGGTGAACGCATTATACTTCAACCTCCAATGGCTAGACAAAAGATGCTCAATTAATATGTGGGAAGGAACGAAATAACTGACAACCAATAATCTGGACCTCTGGCCCAATGCTAGATGCACAGAAAATAAGATGACCTTAAATGTGACACTTGAGTCTTCTTGGACTAAACATGAAGGAAACCAGAAACTGTTTCCAAGTTGTTACTTGTCATCAGTGAATCCTCTTTGCAACAAGACATGGAGGTTCACCTTGAACCAAACTCTGTTGCAAGGTTGACACCTACCAGCTCCAATCCTTCTTGGATAATTTGCCAAGTTTTCCAGTGAATAAGCTCCTTACTAGCAGCAACCATCGTCTTTACATTGACTGTCTCTCACCCCATTCAATGTCTGAGCAACAAGCAGGAGTCACATCTTGCCTTGGGTTATTCCAGCCACTCTCTGTATTTTTAATGTGTTTGCTTTCCTTTGCTAAAATGAACTCATTGAAGTTAGTTGTCTTCATCTACTGTGCTGTTCTCTCTACCCCATAACCACCCCTCCTTCATGGTCCACCAAGCTCCACCAACCGCATTACAACCCTACATTAAGAAGACTTCCCTAGGTGACAATAAACTGAAGCGAGTAAAAGTGCATGTTCTGGCATCAGCAGGACCAGGCTGGAAACTTAAACATCTACATATTGGCCCTGTCACCTGTTCCTTTTGCTATTATTCTCACTCATTTATCTTCACTGACTCTGAAACTTTCCAGCTCAAGCCTTCCTTTGGCATGGCTTACAAAGGTCCTTCACTCATAGTTTCATGTGTCCAACTGAGTGAGGAGAGAGCCACTGAAGTGGGGGAAGCAGAAGGATATGATCCTACACATCTCTCAACAGGTTCACCCTAGCTGCTGTGTAGATAAGGAGGTGGAGGCAGGGACAAAGGCAGGAGCAGGAAATCCAGTTAGGAGGCCATGCAGTTCTCCAAGTAGAAGTCATGTAGAAGCCATGTACATGTGGAAGCCATGTAGAAGTTCTCCAGGCAGAAGCCAAAAGTCATACATGTTGGATTCTCAAAATATTTTGACAGTTGAGCCGAATGGCATCCTGATGGATTCAGTATGAAATGTCGAAGAAGGATGAGTTGAAGATGACCCATGTTTTTGGTTGGAGCATCTAAAAGGATAGTGTTTAAACTAACTAAGATGGAAAAGACTTTAGGAGATAAAGTTTTGGGATGAGAGTTGCACTCCAGACATGTCAGGTATGAAAGGCTTCTAGACATCGGCTTGGAGATATGGATAGTATTTAATATTGAGATGATGACATAGCCAAGGACTGAATGTGAACAGATGGGACATCTGTAGACTTAGCACTGGGATGTTCTCATTTTTAGTAATTGGGAATTTGAGAGAGAGTCAGTAGAATGAAGTAAATCTTAGAAGGACTAGCCATGGAGTGAGTTAGAAGGAAAACTAAAAGAAGATGAATGCCTCCAAAGCCAAACTGAGGAAGTCTTTCGAAAGATGGAAGTAATTTTCAATGCCCAGTACTGTTGAGAATAGATCACTAGATTTAAAAAAACACAAGTCATTGGAGAGCTTGATGAGACCTACCTAAGTATAGCATAGGAATGAAAGTGTAATCATAGAGATTTTTGAGAGAATCCGAAAGAGAAAGGTGGAGGCAATGAAACTTGAGGCCACCTTCTATGTGCTTTATTATAAAGGAGTGTAGAGAAATCAGGTAATGAGTAAAGGGGAATCGGAATCAAGGGAGATTTTTGGTGTTTGTGTACTGAAATAGGAGCAATTTCTGCATATTTTACAAGATGAAGGTCATGCAATGCTGAAGAATATGCCAAAGAGAAAACCAGAGTAAGGGAGCGGTGATTGAGATGGTAGAAGGAGTGAACTCCAGTGCACAGATGGAAAGACTGGCCTCTGAAGATCTCAGGGCTTAGACGAGTACACAAGAAGAGAGGCTGGCCTCTGAGAGTCCTCCCTGCAACACAAAAAGGCACAGTCTCAGGGCCCAGATGAGTGCATGTGGTGACTGGAAAAATCAAAACTCTTTGTTTTCTTAGTGAAACCAGAAACAAGGTCAAGAGCTAGAAATGGATGCAGTGGAGGAGGTATGGTGGCCCTGCCTGGGTGCAGAAAGAAATAAGTATTGGGATGGATTTCACCTCCTTGGACTTTGTCACGTTAATACAACAGGAGAGGTGGAGACAGATGAGAGTGTATTCAACAGTGTTATCTTTTTTAAAAAAAAATTGTTCTCACCATGTTGCCCAGGCTGGTCTTGAACTCCCTGGCTCGTACAATCCTCTAACCTCAGTCACTCAAAGTACTGGGATTGCAGGCATAAGCCACTACAGCCAGCCCAAGGTTGTGATCTTAATGATGCATTATGAAGTCTGAGGTAAGTAAGAGGGGCAGTGAGGATTGAAAGAATACGGAGAGCTGAAAAGGGACAAATAATATGACTAAGCACAGTGGTTAATGCCTGTAATCTCAGCACTTTAGGAGGCCAAGAGAAGGGAGGACTGCTTGAGCCCAGGAGTTAGACACCAGCCTGGTCAACCTAGTGAGATCTCATTTTTGTAGCAATTTTATATTGCTACAAAAACTCAAAAAATTAGCCAGGTGTGGTGGCACACACCTGTAGTCCCAGGTACTCAGATGACTGAGGTGTAAGGATCACCTGAGCCCAGGAAGTCAAGGTGGTGATGAAGCATGATGGCACCACTGCACTCTAGCTTGGACAACAGAGTGAGACTCCAACTCAAAAAAGAGAATATGTCATGATGTAATTGATGAATTGTTGAAGCTGGGGGAAATGGAGATGGAGGAGGTACAATTGGCAGAGCGGGGTACTCAACATTGAGCTCACATAGGGGTGCAGCTCACACAGGAGCAGTGACTCAGGACTTTGGTCACCCGGCAAAGTCAACTGTCAAGTTTTAAAATACTAACATCTAGCCTGTAATCCCAGCACACTGGGAGGCAGAGGTGAGAGGATTGCCTGAGCTCGCGGGTTTGAGACCAGCCGGGGCAACATGGTAAGACCTCGTCTCTATAATAAATCAAAAAAATTAGTTGGGTGTGGTGGCAATGCCTATATTTCCAGCTACTTAGAAGGCTGAGATGAAAGGATTGACTAAGCCCAGCAGACTGAGGCTACAGTGACTGTGAGCAGCATGCCACTGTACTCTAGCCTGGGCGACAGAGTGAGACACCTACTCAAAAAAAAAATGCTAATGTCTAGATCGCACTTCTTTAGATTCTGACATAGAGTTCTGGACACAGCCTGCACACTAGAATTTTCTAAAGCTTCCCTAAGTTGACAGCCAAGAGGCAAGTGTGACCTATGGTACTGAGTGGCCGAGATAGAGAAAAACACACTGCCTTGGGAGGAGAAGGCCAAAGAACTGAGAACTTCGGATATTGGGAAGATCTTCAAGCATATGCAGAAATCACCAAGACTCTCTCAGGGCATTTTGAAGAGAGTGCAGGGAGGTGGGTCCAAATGCCTTCACATATGAGGGGAGGGATGAGGGTGTCTGTCGATGACAAGAGGTGAAGTAGTGAGTGGTCTCATCTGAGATGTGAAATTAAAAGTAAGAGGTGGGTGCAGTCAGGGAGAAGGGAGGGATTCCTTAGTCCTATCTCAGCATGGCAGAAGTGGTGTCATGGCCATGATGTATAAAATCTGGTCAACATTGCCCAGATCCCAAATACAGACCTGTAGATCCCACGTCTCTCCAGAAGAGCAGTCACTTGAATCCTCTCTGTGTACAGCTCTCCCAGCTGGCTTTGAGAGTTAACCAGAAGCTCAGAGTCTCAGAGAACTCTGACTGGGTCTAGCGTCCGTACCACTTGGTGACAGTCTTGGATATTATGCCTTCCATGTCCCGAGCAGAGTGCTGGTCAGCAGCCAGATCTCTGCTGCCAGCAGTGTACCCTTCACACTCAGCAAGGAGGCCTGGCCGCTTGGGAGACCCCATAGTTCCTTTTCCGAACTTAGTTGCTGTCACAAAGGCAAGGCAAAGTCATCCAGAAGAGGGGAAACAAGCACCTTTAAAATGTATCCCTTCATCTGGGTCTACATCCTAAATTAAATCTCAATGACTTGCTAGGAAAATGTGTTCCTTTATGTGCTTCCATAAATCGCTCATTTCAATGCTATATGTTTCGTTTTTATTATAGAAGGAGCTTTAAAAAAAAAGGTTAAATAATCTGCGTGAGCCATATTTTACCTTTTAAAAGATATTGCCTTCTCGCTAGACACGAGGTAGGACAAGTCTTGCAAGCAAAATATACCCACGCTTCAGAGCTTGACAGTCCAGGTGGCATGATTTCAAGAGGCCAACTGACAGCTGTCCCAGGGACACTTGGGATGCCTGATACATTTACTAATCACTGTTTATGCCTCATCTTCTGTCTACATTCTTTTCTCCCTCATGAAGTGAATTCTCATTTTTTTCTGGATTATTTTTAAAAATTCACTAAAAGAAAGTCATCTGAGGAATAATCCTCTAAGGCAGGGGTTCCCAACTCCTGGGCCATGAGCTGGTACCAGTCCATGGCCTGTAAGGAACCAGGCCACACAGCAGGAGGTGAGCAGTGGGTGAGCGAGCAAAGCTTCATCTATATTTACAGCTGATCCCCATGGCTCACATTACCTCCTGAACTCCAGCTTCTGTCAGATCAGCTGTGGTATTAGATTAGATAGGGTTCAAAGGAGCTTGAACCCTATTGTAAACTGCACATGGGTGGGATCCATGTTGCATGCTCCTTATGAGAATCTAATGCCTGGTGAACTGAAGTGAAGCTGAGGCGGTGGTGCTATCATTGGGGAGCAGCTGCAAATAAAGATTAATATCAGCAGTGAGGTTTGACTGTGCATCCCCTAACCCCAGTCTGTGGTAAACTCATCTTCCATGAAACCAGTTCCTGATGCCAAAAAAGTTGGAGACCACTGCTCTACGGAATAGAGAGAGGAGAAAAAAATTACATACATATATATAATATTTACTTATATTATCATATAGTATATTATATATTATTGCATATAATATGTTTAATATAGTAATATATAACATATAAGCATTTCTTAGAAGAATAAGTGATCTCATGTCTTTGATACTTCCTCCTTCTCCTAACAGCAACAATTAAAATCACAGTGCTTAGTAAGTTTCAAGCACTGCTGAGACCTTCCTCAAGGATGTCTCATTCAACCTTCAAACAGTGATATAAGGTAGACACTATGACCGGTGTCTTCAGTCTACAGAGGAAGGACCTGGATGTAGCCTGGAGCCACCGTGAGCTCTTAGGGTTTCTGGTCTTCCAACCACAGACTTACTCAGCTGATTGTCCTTCCCCAGCTCCATAGGAAGCATCATTAAAGATGACATGTTGTCAATGTTTTCACATGGAATATTTGAACATGCATTCAGTTGTGGGTTTGCCAGCCTTTAAGGAAAGGGTCTCCTCTGCCCTCTGCCTTGGGTTTGTGTGTGCCATACCCACAATGCCACTTCCAGTTTGTCTAACCATGTGTGAGAATTCAGTGATGATTGGAAGCGATCGACATCAGCTGGAAGGCTGACATATTGCTCCTCAATTCCTTATTGCCATCTCACAGAAACAAAATTTGAAGAAAGATTTTTAGTACCTTGCCTTTTTTGAATCTTTCCAAAAAGTCAACTCTTTTTATAGAAACAACAGGCTTCTTCCTATTTGCATGCAGATGTCATTGTTTTATGACATATTTCATTACAACTGGCATAAACAGGTTTAGAAACAAATAGAGATGGCTCTGGGTGAGCACACAGCCCACAGCTTGGAGAAGCACTGGAGCACTCAGTGCTTGGGGTAAGAGTCTCTAGCCAGGACGGCCTCCAGCCTGGAGAGACTCTGGCCCTGGGAATCCTTCCTTCCAGGGAGCCCACGAGGATGCTCAGAGAGGACTGCAAGATCCTTGGACCAGTGAATGGTGCAGACCTTCTGGAGTCTGGGATATGGTGGGTGGGGGAGCTTCAGAGCTTGCTCTTCTGTGATTGAGGAGGAGAAACCCCAGAGCTGACCCTGAGGCATTCATCACTGCAGGCGTCCATCGGGAAGGGCCTCTGGACATGCTGCTTTCACACTTGAATCACTTCTGCTCTTCAGGTGAGCCTGGGCTCCAAGGAGTATGCAAGGTTCTTCCAGAACCTTGCCTCTATGGCCTCCCCTCTCACACTCCCTGGGCTGACCTCCTGTCTCAAGCTCTCTGCACAGGCACGTCTGCTATTGTCTCCGGGGCTCGGCCTAAGCATAACCCCTACAAGACACAGGCTGTCTCCACAGCAGAGAATTATCCAGTCCAGTTGCCAATAGGCCTCTTCCCCTCCTCCAGCTGATACTCATCTCTCGGTCTTTGGCTTTCCCAGATCCCATGACCCATAGTGAGAGCCCCTCCCCTAGGCCATAGCCTCCTGCCCCCAAACATCACCCCCACTGCCTGCCACTTGTGTGTCCTGTTCCCTGACTAGTGAGTAGCTCCCAGTGGGCAGGGCTGGGTCTCGCCCAGCGTTCCCAGCACAGGAAAGCCCCTCACCCTGTGTTCCTTGAAGGGTGAGTAGGCATATGGCAACACAGAGTGATGCGAGAAGGAACAGAGTTAGGATACACAAGAAATGGGAAACCAGCGCCCTCTGATTCTCTGGAAGCCAAGCATAACCATGGTCCATGCTGGGAACCTGTGTACTTAGAAATGAGAGGGACTCAATTCGAGGTCAAACAGTCTCATGAAATGAAACCCCAATACTGCAGCTCCACAGGTGGTGGTGATGCAGGACTTCAGGTGGAAGATGACGGAGACAGGACATGTGTTCACTGACCAGCAGGGGCCCATGGCGAGTTCAGGCTGCTGACGGCGTGTCACGACCAGCTCCATGCTGGAGTCTCAGGTGCACATTGGCCAAGTCAGGAGCCCTGAGCTTCTCAGCTGGGAAACACACTGAGCTCTCAGAACATCTGCTCCAAAGAATTCCAGAAGGCCGGCACCACAACACCCACCAGAGATGGGTGCTCTCCCCTCACTGACAGAGATGAGGCTCGCAACCCCTGGCCTCCCCTCACTGGGTGGGCACAGAGTCACCAGACCACCTGGCCCTTCCCTGTTGCCTGCGGTGCCCACTCTCCTTTCTGAGCAGTTCAGTTTCAGGGCCAGAGGGCCTCTCAAACCCTCCATAGGAAACAATAATCATTCATGTCAAGCACCAACTGGCATTCTGTGAACTCTTAGATGCCAGACTTTGGTCTAAGTTCTTTGGATAAATGACATCTGCAGTGTGTTGAATCATGGCTCCCCTCCCCCAAAAGGAAAAATACATTCCCACTTTGGAACCTGTGAGTGTGACCTCATTTGGAAGAGGGCCCTTGCAGGTGAAGGGTCTGGTGATAAGAGCACCCTGGATTTCCTGGGAACCCCTACATCCAACCATAAGCATCCTCATAAAAGATCACAGAGGAGAAGACACGGACACACATGGAGGAGGCGAGTGAAGACAGAGGAAGGGACTAGAGGGAGGTGGCCACAAGCCAAGGGATGTCTGGAGGCAGTGGGAGCTGGAAGAGGTGAGGAAAATTTCTCCCCTAGAGCATTTGGCGTGAGCATGGCCCTACCCAGACCTTGATTTTGGACTTCCAGACTCCAGAACTGAGAGAATAAGCTTCTGTTGTTCCAAGGCACCGAGTGTGTTGTCATTTGTTACAGCAGACACAGGAACCCATTACAATGTCATATAGCTCTCTCCACAGGCATCAGTAAGACACAGCTTCTGCTAAATGTCTTTTAATCATGCAATTTCATCCCAAGTCCCAAATGTTGCCTTCTCGAAATTCGATTGTTCGTCAAACTTGAGTATCTTAAACTATAAGACCTAAGTATAGTAAAAAAAAAAATTGAGAATTTTAAGTAGTGTCTACAGTGAAGTAAATGCCACGTATAAATACTTCACTGAGAGCAATTAGGAGCTGCCACCATGGTTGGTGTACTGCCGTGTGCACTGATGGAAGGAGCACGTGTGTACGGTTTTGCCTTTGACTTCCTGAAACCAGGTGTCCCTGGTCATCCTTTTCTCCATGCAGGCTGGGAAGAGCTTATTCAAGGCTGGGATACAGAGTCACCAGATAACCTTGGATGCAGACTTGGGTTCAAGGCCTGCCTCTACCACTTTCCTGTCCTGTGACTTTTGAAGAGCGACTTGGCATCCTCGCCTCCAGCTCTTCACCAGAGTGATGGCCTCATTATAGAACTGACGGCTCTGGTCAGACCAGCCCTTGGGGCAGAGCCAGGCACAGAAGGGACACCAGCCACCCCACACCCTGCAAGTGTTTGCCTGTGGTCACTGTGATGTGGTTGTCCTAATTCTGTCTCCCTGGAACCTTCACGAAGGACACAGGGAACATGCTGTCTCTGCTCCCAGCCCTAGAGGTATTCTACGGGAATCTGATTTCCAGCCCCTACGTAAAAGGCCAGGATGGAAGTCCATTACCTTGGGGTGGCAAAATGATTAAATTTCATCATTTGTATCCTCATTAGCCTCTGGTTTTACACATCATAATTAAGTAGCTAATTACAGCATCCATAGGAGTGTGACAAAGAGGGTTAACCAATTGACAATGTTATGCCCTTGAAAGGTCAGCCCAGGACTCCCTGTGTCCCACCGCAAACAGGGAGCATTTGAACCCCACATTCTCCCCCTCCCCGTGAAATGCTGGTCAGCAAGGAGGAGGGGCAGCTGCCTGGGAACCACGTGGGGCCCCTCGCGTAAGATGCTCCTTCCTCCCTCCCCTCCTGCTCCTGGGGATGATGCCCCTCCCCCCACCAACTTTCATCTCACCTGTGCAGATGACTAATAAAAGAAGTCTGGGCACTGCGACTTTGATCCACACTGTGCGGGGGACAGTGGGAGAGTGCTTTCTGGAGCCAAGATGCGAAGAGTGGGGCTCTTCTCAGTTCAAAGACACAGCCAATATCAAAGCCTTCTTGCCACATCCGGCGCTTTTGCCATTCACAGTAAACATGGTTCCATTTTACCTGCCTCAAACTTCCTTTTGTAAAGGACGCAAGTTCAGGGCCCTGTATTAGCTCTGCCGTGTCACCTTTGTTGGAAGTGGCCCCAGCATGTCCGCGGGGGTCCTCCCTTTCTAGTGGATCTCCAAGTAGAAGAAGGTGGCCAGTCACTAGGACCATTTCTAAGGGTCTTTTGTTCACCCCAGAGAGCAACAGGTCAAAGGCCTCCACTCCAGCTTGGAAGCTCTCCTCGGGGCGGCCTGTAGGCCACCTGTGATGAGAAGAGAGTGCCTGGATCTTCCACCAATCGACACTCCCCACCCCTTCCTTGCATACCCCACTATGTCCCCCTTCCCCTGCTTCAGTAACCTTCCCCATGGGATTTTTGTCCTGTAAGGATGCCATCTCCACAAGCAGGCCAAGGAAGCTTTTCAAAATGCAGCCTCATCATCTTATTCCTCTGCCTGAAACTCTTCAATGACTTCTTGTTACTCTCAGGATAAGTCCCCAAAACCCCACCTTGACCCACAAACTCCTGCATGGATGCCTGAGGCAGTTTCCTTATCCCAGACTCACAACAAGCCCACCCTCAGAAAATCAGCCATTCTCCTTTAAGTTTCTTCACCACAAAGCTCCTTCCTGCCTCAGGACCTTTGCACATGCTGCAACCTTGTCCTGGAACACTCTCTCCTACAACTCTCTATCCCTCACGTCTGGTTCCCCCACTACCCAGTCCACTCTTTCTCACTTGTCATATCTCAGGTCAAATGCCACTTCCTTAGAGGTGTGTCCCCTTCACCTCTCCATCGCTCCCATCCAAACCAGGTCAGGCCTCTGTGTTTACGCAATGAGAGCACCACATCCCTCCCTTCCCAGCAGTACACAGTGGCAACTTGACACCTACCAGTCTGGCAATTTTTTTCTCTTTCACCTCCTCCTCTGTTCTGTATCTGATTTTGCTGCTCACCACTACATCCCAGTGGCTAGCGTGTACCTGGCATGTCGGAGGCCCCAGTAACTCTTTAGGAAGTGATGGGTAGACAAGGATTTTCAGAGTCCACATGGCCATCAGTTGCTGACAAGGTGGGTGCAAACCTAGCTAGTGATAAGAGAACTCTAGTGACTAAGTTGATACAAGTAATCACTGTAAGCATCATTCAGGTGTGTTAAAACCAGGTAGCAGTGTGTCATCAGGTCCTCAGTACTAAGCTTTGTAGAGAGATATCAATCAACCAGAGGTAGATTTAAAACAAGCACAATGTTGAGGAGACGCCGAGCCAGGCCAGGAGAATGAAGCTTGAGGGATGAGCACTGTCTTTGATCACTTGAAGGGCCGTCCCCTGGGAGAGGGCAGGCATCTGAGCAAGTAAGGAGACTGGTCTGGGGGTAGAGGGTCGGGAAGTCAGATTTCAACCCAACAGAAGGAGAAACAAAAGATTCCAGAGTTGAAACTGTGATGTTCTTCACTGTGTGACTGACAGCACCTTAATGGCTGAGCCTCATGTTCAATAACTGGGAAATGGGTCACAGTGTTTTTCAACCCATAGGTTATTGCAAAGATAAAACTAGAAAGGATACACGTCACAATGTTTTGCAGAGCACATTGCACAGGAGGGCTTGCAGCAACGGTCTTTCCCATTGTTCATGTCAGAGGGGCCACCTCAGCAACTTCTGAGACCCAGGCCCAGTACTCCTTCCTTGTTCAGGATCACAGGGTTCACGGAAATTACCAGCACTGGGCTTCAGACTGAGCAGGTGGAAAACCAAACACCCGCCCACCACCAAACCCCTGATCACTGTCTCTTGACTTACTGGATTCTGGTCTGTACTTTTCATAATTATTGGAGTCAATATGTATGTTTTCCAGGCTTATCTCAAAACAGCAAGGAGGAGGAGGCATTTGGTTTTGCATCATATTCCCAGGACTTCCCACAGACTATGGAGTCTCTTATCCAAGTTGCTGTCTTCCTGCACCTATTTTTGTCTCTGTAAACTAACTTCCATGTGAACCAATGATGCTATGGTGTCCCACTCTCCATGGAATGTTCCCAGCTTGCCCTCAGCTCTTAGCTGTGGAGTAAGAGTGTGTGTTCATGATCATTTATTGTTCTAGTGCCCACATTCAAGGCCATACATCCCCTTCTGTATGTCTGGTTAATGGACACACTCAAATAGCAGAAAGCCTATGGATGTCTGCAGTAGTGAATGATATGTCTGTCGGTTGCAAAGATGCATCTTTTTGCAAAACCAAGCCTGGTTCTTTTAACACCATTAGCGAGTGGAAATGTGTTTGCTGCTCATTAGGGTGTCACATGCACAACACTCAATATCCATCAAATAAAATATTTATCTGTCATCTTAGAGAACAAAAAAAAAATTAAGATTGGGTTATTTTTCAGGAGGAGCAAATGGTATTAATACTCCTGACTGCAGTAATAACAGGAACAGTACCTGATGTGTACCAAGTACTGGCTCGGTGCCAGGTATTTTCATGCAGTATCTCAGTTCTCCTGAGTTGCCTGACTCAGGGACATGGCCCTCTGTCCACCCTCCAGGCCCATGCTGACCCACAACCACCCCTTGTTTTGCCTCCCACACAGTGTGGATGTTTTCAAACACAGTCAGCTGTGATCAAGCCAGAACACCCTAAATAAATCATTAGTCATGGGACTTGAAGTTAAATTTTTGTTGATGATTTTTTTCCTGCCCTATGCATTTTTCAGTGTTTTGCCCTTAGTCAAAGGCGCCTGTTTTGTTGTTGAGAAATTAGATGTGATTATGAATGTATGACTCCTCTCAGGAACATCCAGTGGGAGCCCAGTGTGACATGTGCTCTTTCTAAGGGCTGAGAAAATGGGCCAGACCCTCATGCCTTCCCAGGAGATTCACAGTCACAGTCAAGTAGCTCAGACAGAGCAGGGAGGGGCCCTCAGGGGAATGGGCTGGGGGCAGGGGCACGTGTATCTGTGCCCAAGTCATGCCTGGTGTCCCACTTGGGGCAGCAGGAAAAGAGCCCACTGGGATTACGAGAAGGACTCGCCACCAGCTGGTCTCACAGAGCTCTCACACTGTTCCTCATTCTGACACAGTCTTAAATCATAAGGCACAGGCCCTTCTAGAAAGAGCAAACAGAACACTTGGGGTTATAGGACATAAAACAGCAGATGGATAAGGAGGATGAGGAGAGCAAAGAAATAAAGATTGATTGATAATTAACTACTCAAAATATAGTAAGCCTTGCCCTGCATCTTCGCACCTATTTCTCTCACATTGGTCTCAAAACAGCCTTATTAGAAAGCTACCATTACAGTGCCCATTTTACAGCTAAAGAAACTGAGGCATTCAGCCAGAGTTCAAGAGGCAGAGCCAGATTCCAACCCCAGGTCTTCTAACTGCAGGCCTTCCACACACAGGGCCCCACATGGCCCACGTGTAACCCAGAGATGAGAGTGGTTGCCACGTGGCCCAGTCTCTGCATGAAGTCACTTCAAGAAACAGGCTCACACACACAATCACAGCTCTGTGGTCAAAGGGAATGCAGAGCCTTTCCACTTTTTATGGGAGCTCCTCCTAAGACATCAGTCTTTGTTTCCCCCACATGCAATAGCTGCCCCAAATTCTCCCTCTCCCTCTCTCTCTCTCCCCCTCCACTCCCCCTCTCCCAATGTTTCCCTTTCAAATCGAAGTCCCACATGACTCTCCTCTAACCTGGAGCCTGGCATTGCTGACCAGCTCTGCTTTCTGGTCCTCTCTCTGTCTCTTTTCATTGTATTTTCCAGGGAGCAAACCTTCTGCCATAGTTAGTCACATGATGATTCAGACTCACCTGTTTCCTCCCAGTTCTCCAGGCCTTTCCACCCATCTTCTTCCTTCCCACACTCAAGCCAGGGGCTGAAACTGGCAGAGGACAACCCTCCTTGAGCCTGGGGGGGGTGGGGGTGGAGGAAGCCTGCCCAGTCCCTCAAAACAAATCTCCTGTGATGGGGCCAAGCAGAAAGGGGGTGACAAACTGAAAGAATGTTTTCTCTTCCTTCCTTACCTGTCCCCAGGACAGCCCTGCAGATGCTAGATGAAAGGCTGAGAGACGGATGGTGGTCAGCAGCCCTAACTCCCTCTATTCAGAGGCAAGCCCTGAAGGCTACCTGGAGGAAGATAGTTTTGCGTTATTTGCAAAGAGTAGGTAGCATTTAAGTAAGAATAATAAAAAATAAATAAAAAGGAGGACACAGAAAGGTGGAGAACCGGAGAATTCACTGGTAAATCACCAGGGCCTTGTAATTAGCCTGGATTAGTCAAGTGAGATACTCAGACATTGACCATTTTCAATCACTGACCTAGGTCTGAGGAGAACTGGAAGGTAAGACAACGCCCGCCCGCCCATATTTCCATCAGAGGCAGTTGTTGTTATCAGAAGCACCTATCATCCAACGTGTAATAACAAGCTAAAATTGGATGGGAAAATGAGTTTCTGCTTCATAAATACATAATACAAGCAGTTACATCTTTTTTTCACATTGACTTATCTCAGTAAATTGTTTCTCCTTTCATGTTAAAAACTTATAGTCTGCTTCTAATTTAATTATTGCAAGTTTTTATTAGAATTATTAACAGAATTCATAATTAGAACTTAAAGCACTGTTTTATCCTGTGTGGGGCATGGTGTCAGAGACCATATCTGACATGGAAATGAAACTTTTGTTCATACTTACAGACATTATGGTAATTGAAAGGCACGGAATTGTCCTGGGCAGTGCTGCCTTGCTGGTTCTGGTTGCTAAGACCTGACTCACCTCTGCAAAAACACCCATTTCTAGAGGCCTGAGGGTATGGTGCTTCTGCTAGGGACTGGACAATGGCCGTCCATCCTCCAGGATAGGAGTAGCCAGGATGGGCACTGGACCTAGAAGGACACCAGGCCCCCAGCAGTTGGGACACACTGAGGTTTTATTGCTAAATAAAAAGTCTAAGCTGGGCACAGTGGCTTAAGCCTATAACCCCAGAACTTTGGGAGGCCAAGGTGGGAGGACTGCTTGAACCCAGGAGTTTGAAACCAGACTAGGCAACATAGCGAGACCTCATCTTTACCCCAGGAGTGGTGGTGTGCACTTGTAGTCCTAGCTACTTAGGAGGCTGAGGCAGAGGGATCATCTGAGCCCAGGAAGTCAAGGCTGCAGCGAGCCACAATTGCACCACTGCACTCTAGCCTGGGCAAGACAGTAAGACTCTGACTCTGACTCCAAAAAAAAAATCTGAATGTCAAATTCCAGACCAGAAACAGGAACCAGACTGGGGCCAGAGAAGTAGAGTCAGAGGTACTGAGGTGCGGTCAATAGGAGAACTCAGGGAACAGACTTGATTAGGGGAATCCCAGGACCAGGGTTGCGAAGACCCTGGTACCAGGAGTCCATGGTGGGCCTCAGGGGCCAGTGAAAAAAGAGATGGGCCAGCCACCACGAGGGCCCACAATCCAGAGAGAGTGACCCTTCCCTTGCTCCCTCCCTCCCTCCCTCCCTTCCTTCCTTCCTCTCCCTCCTTGCTTCCACTTTCCATCTTGCTCCTCTTCCTCCTCCTTCCTCTCTAACTCCCTCCTGGTCTGCAGGATGGATGCCCTCCCTCTCCAGCTACTTCCCTGCTGCCCATTCTCCTGCCTGTCCTCCATCCACTTTGCCGTGTCTGTTTCGCCATGTGCCTCCTCCAGGCCTCTGCAGTGTCTTCCTTTCATCTTCTACTTCATGTAACTGGCTGCTTCTGACCTTGGGCTCCACACCCTCACCCACCCCCAGGGGCTGTCCGTTTACCACACACACACACACACACACACACACACACGTACTTCCACAGTTCTCACCATCTGGAAGGATTTATTGACTGACTTTCATCTGTCTCCCCTACCAGATTTTAAACCCAGCAGAACAGGGCCCAAGTCTAGAACAGAACTGCTTCCGTTATGCTTAGCTCAGGACGCAGGTGTCACAGATGCTCAAAAACATTTGCTCAAAGAGAAAGGAAGTGAAGGAGCCTGTGCCCACCCGCTACCACAACCCCAAGAAAATCTAAAACACCTTTTGTGACATTAGGTTCATTCTGCAGGCAGAACTGCCAAGCTTTCCCAATCTCATTGTCCTGCCCAAGCTTTTAACTCACCTGGAAATCCTTTACGAGGCCACGACGACAGGTGTCCTAGGCAATATTTGGGGGACTCAGAATGTCTGCTGATTCCTAGACTTCTGATCTGTTTTTCTATTCCTGTTCTATATCAACTAGATCCAACATAAATTAAAGGTAAATTGCTAGACAACAGTGTCTTCTGGGTAAAGTATCTACACAGTGGCCAGCACAGGGTGGGTCTCAGTGTGTGCTCTTCAACCCCTTTGTTTCCCTGATCATCAGGACAAACCAGAAAGCAAGGCTGCAGGTTTCTCCCAACCAAGGGTGAGATGCAGGCACTGATGGTCCCCAGGGCTGATTTTTCTTGCTCCTAGAGTGTCACCTTGACTCTTTGGGGACCTGTGATTTAGAAGCGTGCGCTCAGCTCAGCACAAATGAATTTCCAAGGCATATACAGTCTTTTGTGATGTGAGAGCCAGATGGGGTTTTTATTGACTTGTGCCACCATTGAGCATAATTAGACGGAGGCAAGAAACAACAGAGTTGCTGAAGAAACAAGTTAGCAGGGTTGGGAGGAAGGGGAGAGAACTTTGTGGATGTTCTCAGGCGGAGGGTGGGTACCTCCAGTCCCAGGTGACTCCTCAGGCCTCCTCTGTTCCTCACCTCATTTGGGTCCAGCTCCCAGAAGGACACCTGTCCTGGGTCCCAGAAGACAGCCTGCAAGAATATGAAGTACATACATACCCACCAGGCAGAAGCTCTATGCAGAGGTGGCTCTGGGATACACATGGTGCTGAAGCCAAGTCCAGAGTCTCAGCCAGGCGGCCAAGGTCCTCCTTGGTCAACTGTCCCCTGGGGCATCCCAGGTCCTCCAGGGACTGTGAGGGCACTTCCAAAGATCAGCATCTCCCGACACTTTCTTCTGCAGGTCTAATAGTTAGAAAACCCCTCCTGGTAACCAATCCCCTGCAGAAGCTGCCAGGGGATAGTGTGGCACCCACATTGCTGGCTTGTCCTATGCCGCTGGCCTCATATCCTATCCCTCCCCCTTTCCCTCACCTCCCACCCTTGCCTTACCCTCAGGGCTCTCTCCTACCCTGCTTCAGGCTCCAGGGACTCCACCTGGTGTGTCAAAAACACTCTTGCCTCCCTCCTTTTTTCAGCACTATTTTTAAATAGAGAAAAACATATGCACTAACAATAGTGCCAACATTCAGTAATCATTGTCCCTAATTAACAAACGTTAACAGCTTGTGGCTTTGACTTTTTGATCCTGACCCCAGAGGCAGCTGCTATCATGAAATGAATAGGTATACTTCTAGCTCCATATTTTAATACGTTGTCCATAAATAAATAAAAAAGCAGATTTATATGTAAACTAGACATGCTTGTGCCTGTGTACTTTGCCTGTATGTGAATATATGTCAGTTGTTAAAGTAGGAACTATATGTATATGTTAATAGGTGATGCATGGCGTTGTTTTGTCCTTTCTAAAATTAGCATAAATGGTATCACAGTTTTGTGAAACTTGTTTCTCTCGCTGTGTTTTGGGGACTCATTCAAGTGGCAATGTGGCAGAGAAAACAGCTGTGTTAAAAACTCAGTCCTCCAGACAACCAAGTCCCCCAAGACTTCAGAGACAGACAGAAGCTCTGGACTCTTCATGGTCACCCTCACTTCTGATTACCTGGCTTCAAATTCCAGGGTTTCCACAATGCTTCTGGGTACATAATCCAGTAGATGACTCAGGGAAGTACTAAACTTATAATTACAGTTTTATTATAGCAAAAGAATAAAAATTAGAACCAACCCAAAGGAGGCATACAAAGGGCAGGTCTGGGAATCTTGCACTGGGAAGCCTTCAGTCTCCTTAGCCCCCATGAGGTCTTGGTCGGCTTCACGGCTTCCCAGCCATAATGAGTGATGACACTGCAGAGTGGTGCCATCCAGCGGGGTTCACTGGAATCTCAGGTGTTGAGTTTTAACTATGGTTCATCACACTGCCTGCAAGATGACCTTCGGCCTCCAACCTCTCCTGGAGTCCCCGGATAATACCTTTAGTCTCTGATTTCTCCAGAGGTTGAGACTGATGTGATCTGTCCCAAAGTCCTCATCATAAATCATACTGTTAGGCTATCCAAAGTCTCTGGCAAACAAGGACACTCCTATGGGGCAGAACACTTGAGGGACCCAGAAATCCCTCCTGGTGGCTAAGGGCACAGGTCAGCCTTCTCCTAGAGTAAAGTTCTTCTCCACTGCACACATATACTATTCAGTTCCTTCACTTTCTCTTCTCTGTGGTATACTGTGTCCCATGCTTTCTCTTAATGGTGGCTTGTCACACTTGTGTGGCCTCCCTGGAATGCCTCCTTGTGTCTCAGTATAGTGGCTGCTCCCTGGGAAGGTCCCTCCGCATGCCAGAACCAGTGTTTCTCAAAGGTCCTCATTCATGCTCCATCAGAGTTGAAGTAAAATGCATGTTCAAAATTCAGACTCCTGATCGCATCCCAGGCCTGGAACATGACAACCAGAAACTCGTATTTTTAATAAACTTCACGGGCCATTCTGATGTACACCAAGCATTGAGAACAAGTGCTCTAACACACAAAGATTTGTTGATTCAAATCAGAATTGTGTGTGTCATTTGACAATCCACAGGCAGTAGCTGTTTATGAAGTATCCGTTACTTCAGTTTCACCAACAATTTCCAGTCATGGATCCCAGGTCCATGTCTGGAAAGCAAACAAACCAACACATGTGCTCAAATACAACATGATTCCCTGTTTTCCCAATATGAAATTCTCCCAAACAGACTATGATCAACCCCAATGGAGAAAGCTCCTGGAACTAGATTAAGAATTCAGATGTCTTAAGTTTTGGGACACATATGAGTATTTCAATTATATAGAAAATATGAATCTGGAAACATTGTTTTGTTCTCACACTTAATTAGATCATTTTATTTGAATCCTTTGCATGTGTGACATTTGTGCCATCTTCAGGGATGACCCGTAAATGATCTCCCATCACAGTACTGATCAAAGTCCAGGTTTGATCCTGCGTAGCTTCCGAGATCAGATGAGATCGGATGTGTTCAGAGAGGCATAGCCATAGACTCTGAATCACCTGATGCGGTTTTCTGGAGTACACCATTGAATTGCACATTTCACATGTTTGCCGCTAGGTCCTTTTTAATGCTATGTATGACCAGAAATTGTTTCCTAACCCAAGTCCTCGTTTATGGAACATGAGGACAGTTTGGTTTGTATTTTGATTTTTCTTGTGAGTATACCTCAGTTACCTCCAGAGTAACTGCTTGAACCGCTTGAAGTGGTTCTTCAAAGGCCTGTGTACAATAACACTGAAGACTTAGAAGTGAGAAGTCTTCCCCCAAGGAATAATTGCCAAAACTGTGCTAAATGTTTCTTACTTGGAAAAAAAAAGTTCATACCAATTCTGAAATGTGCCCTCTGTAAGTATCCAAAGTTGGATTTGAACCAGGTTGTTTCAGCTTAATGTGTCTTCCTGAGTCAAACTGTATTTACTTAAAATAGAGAGAGAACCACAACTAATGGGAAATATTTAAAAACTCAGAACACAAAGCGACTCTCACTTTCTGAGGGGTTTTTTTTAGAAAAATGCTTCTTCCATTTAAATATAAATGACAAATATAATCTCATAACTGATGTCTGGTCATCAAACTGCACAGTGGGGAAAATGCCATAAAAATTTGAATTTGAATTTGTAACTGTAATCTTGAAAAAAAAAAAGAGGGTAACTACTAAACTGCATAGATCCCACACAGCCTTGAAAGTAAGCTATGAGGGAGGATACCCACAAGCAGGAATTTATTCATTTAAAAATGTGTATTTATTCTTGCATGTTTAAGCTTCAGTCACCTTCAAAGTACAATTTGTTTGATGCGACACACCTATCAAGATACTTTTTCCTCTGCTCAAAATACTTTTTGAACTTGTCAATTGTGATGTCTTTTAGTGCTTCTGTCAGTTTTTGTCGCACCTCTTCCATATCAGCAAAATGTATCCCTTTTTCATCCAGGGAAACAAAAAAAAAGTCATTCGGGTGAGATCAGGTGAATGGGGAGAAGAGGATGAATAGGGCATAGGGGTCATGCCGTTTTGGGGTCAAAAACTGCTGCACACTCAGTGCAGTGTGGGCAGGTGCACTCATAAATCAGACATCATGAAATGGGCAAACACATTGAAAGAATCTCCAAAAAAAAAATTAACTGAAGCCAAACAATCTCTTACAACAATGCTAGCTGGTACAGGGATGCCGATGGGTTCCTAGAACACTCACCTAAGGAGAAAGCCTGTGCTACAAGGGGCTCACCCTCCAAAAAGTGATTCTGATTTTTTGAGCCCCCCTATAGACCTTGTTTATAACCCCAAATACTATATATAAACAGCAAGAAAAATATTTTATTTTCCTTACTGGAAATCCTCCAAAGGGACTTACCTACTCAAGGGTCATGGTATGGAGCAAGAAAAGGTTGGAGGTGGAGGAAACCTCCCTTTCTCCTGGGAGACTGAGCACACTCAGTGTGGAGGCAGAAGTGTCACAGGTTTCACAGGCAGCCTGAGCACTCTGTTTCCCAGCACCATCCATGGCCATATCGTGACCAGGATATGGCCACATGAGGATATCCACACACCATTCTTGCCACACCCTCCAGCACACTGAAGAAACTTGCCACAAGTAGAAAAGGCAAAGGAACATTCATAAGGAGGAGTGGATTCTTCCATTTACAGGATATCTGCCCAAGGATTCCATCTACAAAGTGAACTGTGGCAGCACATTCAATGCAACATTTTACTTACATAAGTGTATTGACCCACTGCAATATAGGAATATCCCTATAGGGAATTCTCCCTCTACTTGAATGCAGAAGACATCAAGGTTAGGTGTAGTGACTCACACATAGTCCCAGTATTTTGGGTGGCCAAGGCAAGGGAATTGCTTGAGCCCAGGAGTTCGAGACCTGCCCGGACAACATAGCACGACCTCATCTCTACAAAAAGTCAAAAAATTAGACACTAGTAGTGTGTATCTACTCAAGAAAATGAAGCAGAAGGATTACCTGAGCCCAGGAGGTCGAGGCTTCAGGAGTTGCGACTGCCCCTGCACTTCAACCTGGGTAATAGTGTGACTCCCAACTTGGAAGAAAGGAAGGGAGGGAGGGAGGAAGGAAGGAAGGAAGGAGGGAAGGAGGGAAGGAGAGAAGGAGAGAGGAAGGGAGGGAGAGAGGAAAAGGAAAGAAGAAATCGTCATCATTGCCTACAGATCCCATTAGGAAGGCACCATTGGAAGTAGCCATTCCATCTTTCTATCACACTAGCAAGTCTAACCTCTGCCTCATGTACTCAGAACAAGACTGCTCTGTTTTCTTTGATTAGCAGAGATCTGTCTTAGCTTATTATGTAACCATCTACTGGGGCGCCTTCCCACAGCAAGCTTTTTAAACGTCTGTTGTAGCTAGATGTGAACCCCTATGCCCATAGTGGGTAGGGAGGAGAGAGTTCGTTACAGGTACAGACCTTGGCATTCTTCTCTGAGAAGCCCTGTTTTGTTTTGTTTTGTTTTGTTTTTTGAGTTGGAGTCTCACTCCTTCACCCAGGCTGGAGTGCAGTGGCACGCACGCTCATGGCTACCCCAGCGTCGGCCTGCTGGGCTCCGGTGATCCTTCCGCCTCAGCCTTCCAAGTAGCTGGAACTACAGGCACGCACCACCACTCCTGGCTAATTTTTGATGTATTGTAGAGATGAGGTCTCACCAAGTTGTCTGGGTGGGTCTCGAACCCACAGGCTCAGGAAATCCACTCGCCTTGGCCTCCCAAAGTGCTGGGATTACAGGCTGAGCCACCGAGCCCACCCGAGAAACCCTGTTTTTAAGTTACTTCATGTATTTTTTGGAGACATAACATTTCCATTAACTTAACAAAAGTTATCAAGTGGGTGGGATTCAACATGCCACACAAGCAGAAGCCCCTGCTGCAGACCTCTGTGAATGAGTGGAGTAAGAGGGAATTCAGATATTCTGGACCCTGAATCTCTGCCTCCACACACCTTAAAATTCCGCTCTTCTCAAATGACAACCCGTTAAAGAAATGTACACAGAAGAAAAGACTGCAAATAGAACCTGCTTCAGAAGTGTCTAAAAGTGCCATTTCTGAACGGAGAAGATGAAGAGTATTTGGGAAACATATGCATTTAAAGGACCAAAATCCAAAGCAAACATTTAATCAATTAATGTCTCTCATTAAAAAGTAATAAGTGCTTAAATACGTGTCGAGGAAACCAGCAGGACTATTAATCCTTTCCACTCAGGATTCTTATCATTTGATGCCACTGTGGGCTTGCTTCCCAGCATTCCCCAGGGGAAATTTCAGCAGAAGTGAGAAGGAAGGAGGAATCCAGGTAGGATGCCTCAGATGAACTCTCTCTGGATGAAAGTTATTTTCTAGAGAGTTGCCCCCACTCCCCCATTAACCAACCACAGTTGCCTTTATTTGCATTTTAATAGTTACCCTAATTCCAAACTTAAAACTGTAGACTTCCCAGCTGCTTTTTAAATGCTACATTATAATTTTGGGGAAGTATCATACGTAATTACATTTAATAGACACAGAATTGATTGAAACACTTAGCTGGAACAAAAAGCCCAGACCTAATTTTGTAAACATGTTATTGTACAGTAACCCCCAATGAGTTTGTTCTTAAATCTCCTAATTAATTTTTAATTAAAAAGCTCAAAGATGCTGTTACACTCGTTGTTGTAAATGGCAGTCTCACGCAAGTAGGAGAGATGGAGCCATGCAGACAAATATCTCCCATTAAAATCTGTGTTAATGAGAATTGCTGCATTCAGGATTTCTGAGACAGAAATGGGGCAGAAAACACCATTTAAGGGAAACATCACATGGAAGCTTTTTTTTATTTTTTGTTTTTTTCTAACTTGTAAAGATATGTGTACATCGACTATGATGAGTTTGTATACGACAAGCTGTCCAAACCTTTATTTAAACATATCCTTCTTCTACCCTTTCCAATATCCAGCTAAATATAGCTTGTGCATTCAGTGACAAATTGCATTTAATACTTTCACAAGTCAAAGAAGGCTTCTGCTTCCTGCAATGATGACTCTCGCTCTTCTATTCAAATGCCATCCTGATGTTAAATTAAAGTGCCCCCTCCTCACTGCCCTACACGGGCAGACACTTTCAACCTCTACATTTTAATATCTCCTTCTATCAGTCCAATCCTGCAAGTTTTGTTGTAATGCAGTAATTGAAACTGTGTTTCTCTGGGGATGCGGGTGATGTCACAAATGGAGAATTATTTATAGCACCAAACACAGCAAGTATCTTTTTTTCAATGCAATATCTTAATAACAGGAGGGAAAGTGTTTCAGAAAAGACCAGATCATTCTTCTTGCCCATAACTCAAACACGATCAGCACATCATCCGACAAGGTGTTCCGCTCCTGCCTGGCTGCTCAGGGAACAAGTCATGTCGAGGACTGTAAGTTAGAAGTGAGAGCACCAGGTTGCCTAGCAGTACTTTGTAATTAAAAGGAAAAGTTTCCATTTTCATACTTGTCCTAATAAGGCAAGATTTATACAATGCATGTGCACCATTCTTTGAGTGAGGGTATATTTCTTCTTTTCCAATTTTCAAAAAAAAAAAATCGCAATGTTATCCACAAATTCAAGGCCAAGGTTCCTTACAAAAACACATTTTGGTCATTCCTTTACACGGTCTTCTCCTGGACACCAGAGTTTCTTAAACCCAGCACTATTGACATCTAGGCTGTGTAATTCTCCTGCTGTGGGGGCTATCTGGTCATTGTAGGATGTTTAGCAGTGTCCCTGGATTCTACCTACTAGACAACAGTAGCTTCACAACTCCCGGTTATGACAGCCAAAAGGGTCTCCAGACATTGCCAAGTATCCCACAGGAAAAAGGCAAAATCACTCTCAGGACCATGGATTGAACAAAGATGGATCCCTTTGGGAACCATCAGCAGAGAGAAACAAGAGGGTGGAGATTGCTGTGGCAAGCGGCACTGTTGACAGGAAGAGTTGCCATAAGGGTTTCAGAGTTACTCAGGCAATCAAGGGGACGGTCTGATGCTTGCATGTTTACCCAAGAGAAGTCTGTGCATATGTGTGTATACACAAATGTGCAAGTGTGTGTTTAAAAGAGGTCTGGCCGGGCTCAGTGGCTCAACCTGTAATACTGCGCCTTTGCGAGGCTGAGGTGAGTGGATTGCCTGAGCCCACGGGTTCGAGACCCACCTGGGCAGCAAGACCTCATCTCTACAATAAATCAAAAAATCAGCCAGACGTGGTAGCACATGCCTGTTATTCCAGCTACTTGGAAGGTTGAGGCAGAAGGATCACCAGAACCCAGCAGGTCGAGGCTGCGGTGGCCAGGAGCAACCACTGCACTCCAGTCTGGGTGACAGAGTGAGCCTCCAACTCAAAAAAAAAAAGAAAAAAAAAGAGGTCTGCGGAGCCAGGAGAGAACCTTCCAGCTCAACAAGGAGAGTTAATTTATGGTCAGACTTTCAGAAGCTCCTTGACTGTCCAGCCTTTTTGACAGAAAGTTGCTGAAATCCAGGAAGGAGCAGAGAGATCACCTTAGGGTTTGCAAATGATGCAAGGTATTAACAGGCCCTGGGGAGCATGGGCACGTTGCTGGAAACCCCACCAGCATCCAGGAACCAGCTAGGTGCTAAGCACAGGAGGGAGAGAGGTCCATAGAGCCATCTGGCCTGAGCTGTCCAGGCAGGGAAGGCTGAGAGGAGGAGAAGTAGCATTCCGAGCGATGTGAGTTTTGCTTTTGTAGGTGTTCTGGGTCATGCTCTGAGAAGGATGTCAGGTCTTTGAAAATCTAATCACATTTGCAACATACTATTTTTATTTAAGAAACTCAGTGGCAAATATTTTTGAAAAGAGAGGAAGAATCTTTCTGTTCATTGAACCATCTTTCTTCATTTCTGGATGTTGGGAGTTTCTCCAATAAGGATCATCATCTACAAAATGTGGTATCCCCCAAACAACTGAAAAATAGGAACAGATGATGTCACAGGAGAGGAATTTCAAGCATTAGACAGAGCTAGAATATTTAAATTTGAACCTATGCCAGCCATGGGAACTCAGCTACGATAGTCAAGCTTTCTGTTTGCTCAGGGTAATAGAATCTGTTCTCTTTACCTCTTAGGGTGTGTGAGGAACATATATGCAGAAGGGCTGAGTAAACTGTAGATTGCTATTGCAGATGATGGCTTTCTTTTTTCCAAGAAAACATTCCTCAAAGGTCAGCATGGTTAAATATGGGTGTAGACAACCTACCAATCTTCAGTAGAGTCCTGACAGTTTCCGGCTACCTCCACAAGATAGGAGGAACTTATCCTCATGGCTTCAAGGTCACCTGCCCTCCTTAGCTTCCCAGCAGATTTCTCTCTCCAAAAGTTCCTATTTATAGCTTTTTTCATAAGGGCACCCAGAGGCAAATATTATGCAGAAACCGCCACCTTGAGACTGGAATAACCTGCACCTGCTGGACGGGAAGTTAACCTTTGTATAAAGTAAGGGGTTTGGCTGAGTCCATGTGTGGCAGGTGCGGTTTTGGAAGAAAAGTCCTGGAACTACTCAAATCCTTTCTCAAGCATCCTCCAGAACTTTGGAAGCAGCTGTCAATTAATATGCTAATTACACACCATTCTTACCTGCTCAGGAAAGGGACCCTAAGATTTTCTTCCAGGGGAGACTTTGGCTTCATGAAAGTCACTATATTAAAAGCAGTAAAAATACTTTTCTTTCCTCTATCCTATTATTCAAACTTGTTCCCATTCCTAAACAGACATGTCTAATCTCAGTCCAAATACCTGAGTTGTGACTATATTTCATTTCTTCTGAAAATAAAATAATCAGGAAATAAGGAAACCATTATCTGGATTTCTATCCCCTTCCAAAGCTAACCTCTCATCTCTCTGGGGAAAATTCTCCTAAGTCACTTTTATTTTGTCTTATTTCTCAGTTGGAGCAAGTTTTTATATCCACATTTCAACACCCATCCTCCCCCTTGCTCTGGCTTTCTCTGTCTCTTAGGAATGCCTTGCAGGTATTTGAGCCCAAATTATCTAGGTCACTGCAATCCTGTGTTCCTGGGATTTGAGCCATAGCTTTGAAATTGGAATAAATGTGTCAGCGATTCTTAAGGTACTAACCTTTGTGAGTTTTGAATCAAGCAGGACTGAGAGTCAGGTGAATTTGAACCACAATCAGCCTAAATCTCTGATGTCTGAACGCATACATGCTCCACTGCATCCTGACCGGCATCTTACTTCTGGAGGAAGGTGATGTCTTTAAAAGTTAATGATGCTCTTCTCTCTTCCCACAGAGACAAACCTATTCTGCATGTCATTATCAGCCAGCCCTCGAGGGGCATTGTATAACCTGACTCTAAAAAAAAATCAGAGCTTTCTCCCTGGTGTGGAGCATTCTAGATGATGGCACTGCAATGATTCCAATAAACCACCAAGTTTATCTGACCACCTTCTGATCACAAAGATACTTGATTGCAAAAGATCAGCAAGATGTGCTTACCCTTCTCCTCTGGACCCTGCATGGGAAACAGGTTGGGCCAAGTTGGATTAAGAATTGCTAAGCAATACTTCTCTCTGGGGCAAAAGTTCTTTCAAGAAGATGACCCCACTTTATGCAAATGGTTATTCCTGGAGACTTGGAGGGCAGTACAAAATGGGGGTGCATCAAGTAGCAATTTTCCACGTACTTGCATTTCTGTTGGAGGTACAATATATACTCACTTTTAGAGCCTATCAACAATGTTATCTTCCTTACATATTAGTGCTTTTATTCTCCTTTGTCTAGGCTTCAGTTCAATATTTCCGTCCAATGATATATTAAAAAACAAAGGCTGACCTTTCCATGTACATTGTACTAAGCATCTTATGTGTGTTAAATTATCTGATTCTCACAACCAATCCCATTTACAGATGAGACTGAGGCACAGAGCAGCTCAATAACTTGCTCAGTCTCCAAGCAAACAAGAAGCAGAGCTGGGCACTGGCCAGTCTGAGTGCATCAACTGTTCTAAGCCCTGGGCTACGCTTCCTAGGATGCCCGACCCCTCTCCCCCGTTCTTCCTAAAACACTCACGCAAAAGTGTTTAATCTGCCTAGTGACAAAGTACACAGACCAGAGAAACACCTGCTATTCTCTTCATGCACTGAGACCACCAGAAGTATCCAGGCACCAAGTACCTAGGGCCTAGGGCCCCAGAGGGACTGGTTACTACCTGCACCAATGGGTGAATCTCCAAGGTGCCCTTCACTACCTGAATCTCCCCACTCTAAAGGTCTCCAAAATAACCTAGAGGAGGTGTCCTCAGCCTGCCGGGCCTCTGGCTTTTCTCATCAACAGACATAAGACTTCAGGGAAATCAGAAGTAGTTGCTCCTCGGGAAAAGGTTGAAGACCCTGCAGCAAGGATACTGTGAAGGTGCAAACACTCCGAGCTAATGAACCGAGGAGAGACAAATCAGATTTCCTTCTCCAACACAGGCTACAGTGACCTCCAGGAATTTTCATCACTCTGGGGATAATTGATTTGTGAGCACTTTGATTGGAAACAGGCCATTTTTGCCTGATTGAGACCATCCTCCATGGGAGGAAACGAAACTATTTTCTCATGATTTCTGCAGAGGAGTCTCAGAATAAATAAGACACAGCAGAGTAATGAAGTAATGACAGCTTTTGTCTTAGTCTGGAAGAACATTATTATGCAGGAATAATTCATGGCTTGGTACTATCAGTCCTGTTTTGTGATGCTCGACTGTCAAGCCCCATGAAACAAGACTGGATGTGAGCCTTTACGTGCCTCACTCAATTTACTTAGGCCCCTGAAATTCTGAGAGTTTACCAATTGTCACTTATTCAACAAGGGCCTTAACTAGCTTAACTTTTACTTTTGTGTAGCTCATCAGAAAGACAGCTCCTGCCTTCAAGACCAAGGCTTCTAGGGACTCAGTATACTCTGACCCTAAAACGTTGACTCAAGTTATATCAAGATGCACTCAGACACATGAGTATCAAGGTCTCTTTTTAGGAAGGGCAAAGATATTTTTTGCCTGCAATCTTTGGATATAACACTATGCTCTACATTGCTGAGAAGAAATGAATTACAGGAGGAATTGAGAACGAAAGTGCGTTTTCATTAGCCTCTATTGGATGCTGGGGAATTACCAGGTGAACAGGAAATCTCTCTTGGAGCTGCACTAAGGTAATACATTTTGCTCAACGCCTGTTCCGAGGATGGTGAGTCCGCATCCCACTAAGAGGCTGAGAGCCAGGACTTCACAGGGGCACCTTTGGTTTCTCCCAGACTTTTCAAGAGTTGGTGACCTTTAAGATGACTGTGAAGGGACATTCAGCCCATTGACAGCAGACTCCTGCCAATGCCTGCATGGTAAATGGAAAATGACTTTTCTCTTCCCAGAGCTTTGGGTCCACTCCTGTCCTTGCACATCCATCCCTCATGGTAAAAGCTGTGCTCTGGATTGCACAACCCTTTCCTGCCTGCAGTTGCAAACGTTCTCAGTTCAAATTGGCACGTGGGAGAGGAAATAAACTTGCTTATATCTCTGCAAAGTTCAGTGACTCCAGGCAGGGCTCAGTCCATGTGTTCCAAGAATATCCCTGGGTCCAGCCCTCCCTCATGGTAGGCTCAATAATCACCAGAGAACTAAAGGGACCCATGACTGACCTGGCCATGTGTACATCCCTGAGCTGATTGGTTCCTGCCAGTCATGTGTGCAACCCTGAGCTGACTGGTGCAACCTGGTCATACGTACATCCCTGAGTTGATTGGTTCATTCTAGTCATGTGTGTATCTTTGAGCTGATTTGTTCATATTGGTCATGTGTGCCTCCCTAAGATGACTGATTCCTGCCAGTTATGTGTGCAACTCTGAACTGACTGGTGCAACCTGATCACATGTGTATCCCTAAGCTAATTGGTTCATCCTGGTCACATGTGCATCCCTGAGCTGATTGGTTCAAGCTAGTCATGTGTGCATCCCTGAGCTAATTGGTTCATCCTGCTCACATTTATATCCTTGAGTTGATTGTTTCATCTTGGTCACATCTGCATCCCTGAACTTATTGGTTCATTCATCTTGAGCATGTGTACATCCCTAAGATGAGTGGTGTAGCCAAATCAGGTCATTGTCCATCCCTAGGGGATAATGGGAGTTTCAACCAAAGGAAATGTGCTCCCCACAGGAAAGATGGGTCTTCTTAAAGAAGAAAGGAATTCTTTAAGATGCATCTAAGAATCCTATGAAATACTTGTATTATCTGCATTTTGTAGATGGAAAGCATAGACTCAGAGAAGTGAGTTAGACCCAAGGTCACAGAGCTGGCAAATGGGTCCAGGATGCAAACTGGGTCTGTGTTAGCCCAAATTCTCAAGTTTTTTTTGCCCTGCAGACTTTCCCAACTTTTCATCTTTTAGCTCTCATTTTAAAGTATACTAATGCCACACACTTCACATTCAAGAATAGAGAAAAACTGGTGTTTAGGGGCAACAATGTTAGGAGGTCCATTTACAATCCCGCTTAGACAAAAATCTTTCTAGACAGACCCTGTCCCAGGCAATAGGAATGAGACACCTCGCAGAGAGTGTGAGAGCAGACACCAGAGACTGGGCACCTTCAGGGTTGCAGAGATCTGGTCAGACAAGACCCAGATGAGGGGATCAGTTTGCACCAAAGGTTGGTCAATGAACGAGATACAGATGGGGCAGGTGTCAGTGTCAGGACAGTCCATGGGCCACAGATGTCCAGAGTAGGGGATGAGCAGGGGTCTTGATTTTCTTACAAGTGCTGAGACCCTATGGGCCTCATACATGGAGAAACTTGTGATCGGGATGCCCACAAGCAGCCAGGCCTGTGGTCACCTTTCACGCCCACAGTCTATGCCCTACCCTGTTTTGACACAGTCACGCAAGCTATTGTTTTCCCACCATTTGGGGCAGTGACATCGCTGTTCCTTGTGACCTGGAGCCCAGACCCTCACACATGGCAAGCAGTCACCAGGGCTGTAGATTGACTGCCACACCAACTGAGATGAGAACCTGCCATGTTGTGTTCTTAATGGTCCCTCAGGGTCTTAATATAACTTTAAAGATGACAGGGACCTTGACATTGCAGAATCTGAGAACCCATCAAACCTTGTAGATGTCACCATGCCACACCCATGACCATCTGCCCTGGTACTAGCTTCAATGGCAAGCCCTTATGACGGCATCATGGAGCCACAGAAGCCAGTCTTTCCCCACTCATTTTCCATCATTTCTTCACTCTCCATGGGGCAGGAGAAGAGCCTGTGGTCTATTCAAGTGCATTCTGAGTATTGTTATTGAGTGCCTACAGCATGCCAGATCCTTGGCTAAGCCCTTTGGATACTCTAATGAATAAACAGGACAAAAAAAACAATTGCTCCCATGAAGAGTTCACAGGAAGCATAAGTGGTAAGTCAGCAAGACACTCTCAGAGGGTGACAACATTGTAAAGAAACCAGAGCCGGGTGATATGATGCAGAGTGATCGGAAAAAGATGCCTTTGTGTACGATCCTCAGGAAGGAGCAGACAGGGAGGTTGACCACAGGACCTGACGGAATTCACCATAGAGGAACAAAGGGCCCTGGTTAGCAGGGGCCAGCCTCTACCATCCCAGAGCTGCCCATGACCTCCACCATACTCAGGGTCACCTCCTTCACAGTCCGTGATAGGGCAGCAGAGACATGGCAGGCCATGAGCACAGCAAGTGAATTTGAGTCGCACAATGGGAACGTCTTTTGGAATATACAACCTGTGAAGCAGATTCTGAGTACTGGGGAGTAGAGGCCGTTCATGTCCAAGGATTCAGTGATGTCAGACCTCCAGAGGGTCACCCTCTTTTGATAAGTTGTTCCTTAGAATCCTGAAGCGTGTGTTCACAAACAGAGAAGTGCCTGCCTATATCAGGGAAGGGCTCGGGAGAAGGAAGGAGGGGTCCTCCGTGCTCCCCACCTACCCCCACCATGTTCCAAGGACACATGAACACAGATCTCGTTTACAACCCAAGAAGAGACAAAACCTGCTCTGATGTACAGGTTGGGCTTTGTGGGGACACAGAGAACTGAGCGAACAGGCTCCACAGGAGTGACAGGCGAGGAGGTCTCTGCAAGTCCAAGTCCTGAATTGCTGCCAACACCAGCGCCCCTACTGCCTGGGATTGATAGAAATCCTGAAAAATCCCCAAATTTCCTTGGAGGACAAGAAAGGTCTTGAGCAGCTGACAATTGGTTCAGAAGCTTCAGACACTAACAGTGAGTGCCAGGCTCCTGGCTCATTCCAGGGTGGACGGAGAGCAACTCCAGTCTGAAGCAGGGAGAGTGGGGAGCCAGGGAAGGGTCTTGAAAAGAGAAGGAGCATGTGACATACAGTTGAAAGGGGTTAAATTGTAGCACATATGCCTTGGATGTTTTTTGTTTGTTTTGAGTTGGGGTCTCACTCTGTGACCCAGGCTGAAGTGCAACGGCATGATCACAGTTCACCATAGCCTCGACCTCCTGGGCTCAAGCCATTCTTCCACTTCAGCCTCCTGAATAGCTGGGAATACAAGTGTGTACCACCACACCCAGCTAATTTGTGTGTGTGTGTGTGTGTGTGTGTGTGTGTGTGTGTGTGTGTGTGTGTAAGTGAGAGCTTGCTTATGTTGACCAGGTTGGTTTCAAACTCCTGGACTCAAGCAATCCTTCTGCCTCAACCTCCCAAAGTGTGAGGATTACAGGCCTGAGTCACTGCGCCCAGCCTACTTGGATTTTGGAAAGTCAAATAAGAACAATGATAGCAAGTGGGCTTGCCTGTTTACATGTGCCAGAAATGACTCTGCCAAGTACTTTATGTAGGGGATCCGCCCAAAAAAACCCAGATTTATCTCTTGAAGGGTGCCCCCCTGGTTAGTATAGGTTAGTGAGTGTTCTAGGAACCCATTGGCATCAATGTACCAGCCAATGTTGTTGTGAGAGGCTGCTTACAGTTTCAGTGGATTTTTGGGGGGGGAGAGATTCTTTCAACACAATTGCCCATTTCATGATGGATGATTTATTAGCATACTTGCTGATAAAGAGTTGAGTATCCAGCAGTTTTTGACCAAAAATGACATAACTCTTATGCCCCACCTTTCCTGTTCACCAGATCTCACTCCAGTGACGTTTTTGTTTGTTTATTTTCCCAGATGGAAATGGTCCTCAAAGGGAAACATTTTTGCTCATATGGAAGAGATGAAACCAAAAACAACAGAAGCACTAAAACGCCTCAAATGTGATAAGTTCAAAAATTGTTTTGAGCAGTGGAAAAAGCATCTTGATCGATGTGTTGTATCAACCAGAGAGTACTTTGAAGGTGACTGAAGTTTAAACATGTAAGAATAAATACATGATTTGTTTATAAATAAATTCCAGGGATTTGGGGGTCCTCCCTTATATACGTGTGATTCCACTCAGTCCTCACAAACCCCTGTGAGGAAGAACCTTTTGTTATCTATTTTCCAGACAAGGTAAGAAGTCACATGGAGATTACAGGATTTGCCACGAGTTGGTGGCAGGCCACACTCAACCTCAGTCAGACCCCATGTGACAACTCTGCTATAAACCAGGGCATCTGCACAACCGTTCTACTGACATCTTGGACTGAAAGATTCCTGGGGCGGGGGGTGGCTATGCTGTGCATCATAAGATGTTCAGCACGTCTCTGGGCACTACTCTCTGTATGCCAGTAACATCCCTCCTGTGCTGTAACAACCAAAAGGTCCCCAGACATTGACAAATGTCCCATGGGGGTGGGGCAGGGACACCATCACCCTGATAGATAATAACTGTTTAAACCAATAACTGTGAACTTCAGCCACTGGGAGAGCACCCACACCAAGAAGCTGAGCAGTGTCATGTCATGCCGCCACATGTAATGGAGCAAAATTTGTACAAACGACCAGCTGAACACAACTAAAAAACCAGGAGAATAAAGGCAGAGAAAGGATTTGATAGTGAGAGAGACGAGCCTCAGCAGGTATTTATTTAATAGATACATGTGCTTATAAATATCTGTGACCCTGTTGTCTTAGACGAAGCTCTTGGGAAAAGAAGTGTCTAAGCTTATTTGTTACAGCGCAAGGCCAAGTGCATGCGGAAGAAGAATAAATAACCTTGATGTCAGTGGAGACGGAATGTGGATGGAGGAGGCTGCTAGGAGTCCACCAGCTCCAAGGCCATCTTCACCTTGATCCGCCACTGGGCTGACCTCCCATTCGCCACCTGCAATCTCCGGCAGGCCCCCCAACCCAGAGAACAGCCCTCTGAAGCACCCATCTTTCCTGCCTGTTGGAGGCCTAAGCACATCCAGGAAGGGAATAATATCACAGGCGTCTCACCCTGTAGTCAGTTCACCACCAAGTTCGGTCAGGGCGTGGTTCCCCTAGCAACAAGGTCCCGGCCTGCCCTCCTGTGTCTGCATCGCTCCCCTTGAATATTTTCTGCCTGTGTAAGACCTAAGCAGTTATTTCTTTTGCAGGTGATTTTCCTAGAAAAAGTGTCACCGTCTCCGTCACCCCCTCCTCCACCTTCCTCTGTGGCAGCTGTAGTGCATTTCACCTTTCTTCTCACTTCCCAGAGTAATGTATCCCTTCTAGCTCGGTGGTACAAACAGTTTCCTCCAGCTGAATTGAGTGTGTGTATTGCACAAGCTGTTGGTTGTACTGGAAAGTTCTGAACTTGCAAGTTCAGGTACAAAGCGTACAGATGTCATCGTTAAAGTGTTCCTGTTTCAAATGGAAATGTTTGGCTTAAATAAGAGAATAAAGCTGTTCAGAATTCCCACGTGAAAAGATTGTCTTCTGAAAAGATGCCCAAAGCTAAGAGTCAGTGTCCCCACCCAAGGGTGGTGGGTTATCGGGGATTCTTAAGGAACATTGAAGTCGAGGAATGTCTGCTGACAATAGGTGTGTCTTTGGC
Source organism: Cephalopachus bancanus (assembly GCA_027257055.1). Lineage (NCBI taxonomy): Eukaryota > Metazoa > Chordata > Mammalia > Primates > Tarsiidae > Cephalopachus > Cephalopachus bancanus. The sequence continues at coordinate 6,368,935 of JAPVLO010000007.1, forward strand.
CCTTCTCCATGTATGATGGTAGTTCTGGAATGCTGGAGCTGTCTGCTGTGCCTACACCACTAAATCAGGGCAAACACGACCCAATGAATATGTTGCAATCATATCCCTATTATTTTTCTGTATCTCCAATTTATTCAGGGAGCAGGAGAGATATTTAACAATTACTTAGCAGCCTTCTTTACAAAACGAGAGGATGAATACAGATAACACTGGGAAAGATTATTGAGAGCAGAATATTGAATTATCTGTGGATGGGAGAAGTGCATGAATAATTCATTCTCCCCACTTCAGGTACAGGCCCCTCCCAGACCTGGGAGGCTGGGCCACCAGGCAGAGCTGAACTGTGGTGAGGTGTGCAGGGGGGGCGGGGAAGGACAGCTTGTCTGACACCTTGAATCTCCCCATTTTGCAAACAGCGCCAAGCCCTGTGTGGAACTTGTGCAGAAGCAAATGTGTCTCAGCCTTTCTGCTCTTCTGCAGAGTGTATTCCATGTCTGCATTGCTGAAGACAGTAATCCATAATGAAGTCATTACATGCAAGAGGGGTGGGGAGAGAACTGCCTGCCAGCCTCTTCCATTAGACTCAGGTACTTTGGCACATCTCTAATTAAGATCGGGAGGCTTGGGTCCCAATTGACAATGCTCTCCATTCCCCTGGTACGCAGTCAAGAGCGCTCGAGGGCAGAGCTAATACAGTGAGCTGGGTAATGGCTTGGATAATTCCAATAAAGATTTCGAGTTACACTAGATTCTGGAGGTTAACTGGTACTACTCAGAGAAGGAGCCCATCTCTGGGGGTGTTGCCCAGTGTCATTTAGACCATCAGAAAGATGCGATGCTAGTGTCACCAGCTAAGCAATTTGCCTGGAACCTGGGAAGGGAATATGTCTAGCATTCTCAGACTTGGGACTTTCTTTTATGAAGCAATTGGTGTCTCCCTCCAAGTTTCCAGGATCTCAGCGTAAAGTGATCCCAACTGGGGAACAGCAAATAGACATATCACATCTATGGAAAAAAACAGTGACCAGGTAATTCCCCAGGGGGATTCTACTGTTTTGTTTTCCACTCATTTAGAAATTTGGAGAAAATATTTTGACATTTGCTGATTATTGCAGTTTTTTCCCTGAGGAGCCAAGTTTGAATGCATGAATCTTGAGTCCTGAGAAACTCACATGTGATATGGGAGTGTGGGGAGCAAAGCGGGGTCGGGTGGAGAGGGAGAGGATCTGCGGCATTTTGGCTATCGTAGCTTTAAGAATTCCTTACCATTTAAATGACTGTGGAAACAGAGGAGTCCAGAGAGACCAAGGTAGAGGCGGGAACAGGATTCCCCCTGGGACGCCGAGACGTGCAGGAAGGCTTGGCATCCACAAGGGGTCGCTCTCCCAGTGACCACCAGGAGTCGCTGCTACGGCCAGCTGGCAAGCTTACCTGCCCACCTGAAAGAGGGAGACACCTGCCCAGGGTGAGGACTTAACCGACTGTGAAGAACAGAAGAACCATGACCACAGATATCTGGGTGTACTCTATCTCCCTGCTCTCAGTTCATTTTCAAAAGAACAGTCACCATCTGAGTCCCCAGAAAGCCTCCTGGGATTTTGTAAATTGTCCTTCCATATGGTTTTTGGTGATGGCCAAGTTGGAAGTCATTTGCTGGCATTCAGTGCCCAGCTACAGTGTTAATATGGAGCTGGCAGCCCTACCTGTGCCCCGCTGGATAATCCAATAACAGAACACGATAAAACTCCCATTTGTGCCACAAATGACAGTTAGGCCAAGCAGCCTTAAAAATATTATCCCTATCCCGGGATTCCATGAAGTTTTCATACTCACATTATTTTCATTGGAGGAAATGCTATTAGCCATTTTTTAAAATGTGCAATTCTTAGAATATATTTCACAAAAGACTTGTTATATTGCTGCAGCTTGAAAAGCAATGCCTGATTTTGAAAAAAAAGGGGGGGGGAGTAATAAAAATAACAGCATCAGATCTAGAAGTCTTATTTTGTTGCTTACAATAATTCATTAAAATAGTCTTCCATGGTTATAAATAATTAAAGGCATACAGAAACATTTAGACTAAAAAGTAAGAGCCATTTTTCCTCCCCAAGGAGGTCCTATTAAGAATCTGTTCCTCAAATTTTTACAGCAAAGTTAGAAAAGTTATACTTTTGTCACAAGGAAAGAAGTGACTTTAATAAGACATTTTAAAATTTAATAAAGTAACCAAGAAAGCAGATAATAAAGCAAGAGAAACAGAATGTAGATAAAATTATCCCCATGAACATGACCACAGCAGGAATTAATCGAAAGCCTACAAAGGCAGACACAAAAGCCACCATGCACAGGCCCCTCCCCTCTCTGACAAGGGCTAATGAATCTTCACCCATAAGGAACAATAGATAATAGTTTCTGCAGGACGCACTGCTATGGTAAATAGAGAATTAGATGAGCATCTGGTCATGGGGGGGAAGTGGTTATGGAGATAGGAGGAGAAAACAAAAAACTAACAGGAAACAAACAAAAAAGACTGAGCTGGTGGTTTTGATAATCCTAAAAACTTAGTTCTCTATACTGTCAGTGACTGCTGGGTTTGCAACAAGTCTTTCCTTTTGACATTGTTTCCAGGAAGGCTCTGGAACATCCCTTATCTAACGGCAGAACTGTATAAACCTGGTCTCCTTCAACTGGCAGCAGCCACAACTGTCCTGAATCCTCACCATCTGCCTGCTGGTGGAAGCAACCTCCTGAGAGACCCAGGGAGGAGCTAAAAGCTCAGGCTTTTAAAGATGCCCTCAGGCAGCCCCTTTGGGTCCCCTCCCACTGTAGGAGCTTTTCTGTCTTCTCAATAAATCCTGCTTTCTCAAAAAAAAAAAAAAAGATGCCTTCACCTCAGTGATGCCCAGCAACCTGATATGAGTCAGAGGAAAGAATTCAGAGCCAGGTGGGTTTTGGTTCAAATCCCAACTTCATCACTCAGTGGCTGTGGAAGATTAAACAAGTTAAACTCTGTGATACTTGATTGACACATGTGTGCGCACACACTCACACACACACACACACACACACACACTCACATAGGCGGGGGATTCAGAGAGAACTATTACACAGATATTCATGAAAAGATTCTAAAACATAATAAACACTCAACAAACAGTTACTAATAGGGTCAAAATATAGATACGTGAAAATAAAATGGAAAAAAGGAGAACTACAGTAAAAAAATTCCAAGTACTTTATTTTTTATCCTTGCCCTACACACTGATTGCTCCCAAAAGGACAATCTGGCTTTCTTGTAGTAATATTGTTGCTAAACATGATGTGTTCCTTCTAACAACTAAACATTTATTGAGCACCTGCTGAGTACCAGGCCCGTTCTAAGCACTTATCTGTATTACCTCCAACCCTATGAGACATCCTTTTCAGCAAACCTGCTTTACTGAGAAGAAGACCACAGACACAAACTGTTGCCCATGTCCTTACTGCCCATCAGTGGTGGGTGAGCTCTTGAACTCATGCTCTGGAGTGGCTGGGCTCAAGCACTTTGCTATGACCACATTCCATCCCCGGCATGTTCAGACTTCATCCCTGGACCCCCCATGCTAGAGCCTAGGTATGGGACCTGTTACCCCTCTGCAGTGAGCTACCCACCCTGTTATGCCGTTGGCAGTGCCCAGCAAACACGGCTTGGCCAGGTGGACTGTGGGGCTGCCTTTCCTAGACCCGCCTGGGCTCTGGAGCAGCTCCCCGTCACTGCGCCATTCCTTTTCAATGCCATCCCCTCAGAGAGGCTTCCTGGGTTCCCTGTCTGGGAAAAACTGCCCACTTGCTGACTACCAGTGTCCTGCAGCTGCTCCTGTCAAGTTCAATGACCATGATGTATTTGTTGGGTTGGCTCATCTTCCCCACAAGGGCAGGGGACTGTCCCCACAAGGGCAGGGACGTGGTGCTCTTGTTCACTGGCATACCATAAAGCACGTGACATGGACAAAAGCCCATCTGCCACAGGTTGCTTGAGCACCTTCCTGACACATGTCTCTGCCTTGCTCCGTGGTCCCTGCCACGAATGAGGACACGTGGTTTTGTATCCTCAGAGCTTGGAGCCCAGGTTGTATGTCTGTCCTCACTGCAGGAACACGTGTCTTGGGCTTCACCGGTAGCCTGCTTCATGGCAAACTTCAGAGGCAGTGGGGCCAGTGGGCAGCCATGGGCCCTGCAGGAAGCTCTCTGGTGGGGGCTGATATTCTGGGGTGTGAAGACCCCATCCCCAAGTCACCAATTTTCCTAGGAAGTGGCAGGGTAACCAAGGTCTTCTAATGAATTCCCCCTGTGGTGAAACTAGCCATTAACCAGATTGGATCTTCTCATTTGCAACTGAGCACCATGAGCAAGATGGAGAGGCAAAGGAAACATTTCAGAAAGGTAAGGAGGAAAATGAAGCAGATATTCAGGAGGGTGAGAGAGAGAGGAAAGAGACAGAGAAAAGACCAGGATGCCACCATCTCTGGCATCCATAATTGAGCTATTCAGTCTGTTTCCTTTCACTGAAGCATCACATCTTTTCTAGTTGCTGCCTAGTGGTTTTGTAGGAGGCTAGAACATAGCTTAACCCTGGTTTTGACCTCTGCAGTTCATACTGTATGCATGGATTTTCTTGGTAGCAGAGATTCTTAGCAGCACCAAGAGTTTTGTTTCTTTCTTCCTGGATCATATTGGGGCACTTCAGCAGTAAAACAAGGTGAGTCTTATCCAAAGACTCAGCAAATGCTGTCTAAACTCAGGATGTCTGAATCCCTGAAAGGGTCCCCGTGGACCCCACACCACACGATGGATCTGCCACTCTGGCTGAACAGGTGGCCTGGATTTCCAGCTTTAGGGATATAATATGTTGGAATCAAGCATTGTCCTATGTAAAATAAATGTTTTGGTTTTTTTTTTCCCAATATGAAGCTCCTCCCCCAACACAGCCACATGGGAATAAAGTTGCTATCAGCCATGGGCATCTCCAGCCACTAAAAGATCTAGACAGAAGGAAGAAGAAGAGAGAAATCAGAGCTCACCAAGCCCTTGAACAATTTTTCCTTTTTGACATAAGCAAAGGACCTAGTGAAATGTGCAAACAGACTCTGGGTTAAAAAAGAAAAAAAGATGCACTAGCACGTCTCATCATGTACAATGAAGACTTTGTTCTAAAGATTAGGCTGTGTTGCTGCAAGCTTCCAAAATCAGAATGACCTTGGCAAAAATGCCTGGTCCTCCTGCCCCTTAGATAGTCCTGGGTAGGAGGCAGGTGACTGAAGAGTAATTTATTTTTTTTTTTTTTGAGTTGGAGTCTCACTCTGTCACCCAGACTGGAGTGCAGTGGCCGCTTCCGGCCACCGCAGCCTCGACCTGCTGGGCTCCGGCGATCCTTCCACCTCAGCCTTCCGAGTGGCCGGAATTACTGGCATGCGCTATCACGCCCGGCTGATTTTTTTGATTTATTGTAGAGATGAGGTCTCGCTGCCCAGGCGGGTCTCGAACCCGCGGGCTCAGGCAATCCACTCACCTCAGCCTCCCAAAGGCGCGGGATTACAGGCTGAGCCACCGAGCCCGGCTTGAAGAGTAATTTTTAATATAAATGCATTACGTGAACTTCTACCTTTGGGACAGGAGTGTTTGATCAGTTACATGAGCAGGTAGCCCAAAGCCCTTCCCAAGCCCCTCATCATGCGCTGGTCTGAGAGTTCCCACATCCCAGCCCCTGCACTGCTTCAACACGCTGATCCCAACTCTCCTCTGAAGGTACCCTGACCCCGTGCATGAACTCCACTCCTGCCCTGGGCTCGCCAATGTAGGCTTGGTCCCTTGCTTCCTTCTGGGCTCTGTTGGCCTTGGAGCTTTTCAGAAAGGCCTTTCCCAACCTGCTCTCCAGCCACCCCCTCCAGCCCTGAGCTTGTCACTTGTCCTGACTGGCATCCCATGACTCCCCGCAACATGACTATTGGCTACCTGGCTTCCTGGCTGTCTCCTGGCCGGAATGGGAATGACCCCGAGTGCAGGAATTTACCATTATGCCCACAGCTCTGACTCCAACACCTGGTCCTTCACAGCTGCTCTGAAATAGCTGCTGAACTGATGAATGACAAAGAAAGACCAGGGTTCTCTGTGTATGGGAAAGGAGAATGGATCACCCTCCCAGCTTTGACTTTGTTCTGCAGTGGGTCTGTGGGCTCATTATGATCTGCCAGGAAGCCAGTGAATGAGACAGAAGAGGCTGCAACCCTCCCAGCAAGGAGAGGACCTCAAGTGGTCCCCACAGTACAGAGGACAAAAAATATTGACTTCACAAATTAAAAGGAATGCTATTAAAAATTCAAACACCTAATATACGGTGGCCAGCCCGCTGCTCACCTCTCCTCTGAGCGTGGGCAACTGTTTACATTAACCCAGTGGAGCGCAGGTTCCCTAGGAAGAGCTTCTCTGGGGGCAGGGAAGATTTCCTGCCACCCAGAATGACTGCAGGGGGGACACCTGGTCATTGTATTTATAAACTCCTAGGAGTGTTTTTGCTGTGTTTTCATTTTTATGTGTCTACAAGTAGCCTTTCACCCCCTGCCCCAATTCCCACAGCTGTGGGCACTCTGCACCGTAGGGAGCACCTCCCTTCCCTCCAGGGGACAGAATTCCCCTCATACAAACTCTTCTTCCAGTCCCTCCTTGACCTCAGCTTCAAGGACACACCCAGAAAGGAACACCCCACAGCACTGTGGGCCCTCTCATGGCTTATACTTTGTGACTGATTTGATTACAGTAGACAGAATGCTCTGCTTGCAAGGAAGTGCAGTTCTATTTCCTGTCACTTTCTAATATAAAGGTGCCTCTGGGCAGTATCGCCAGGCCTGAGGGGGAATGCCTTAGTGACCCCCTGCTCAGCCACCTCGCTAATGGAGGTGGCCCACAGGTCCTGCACCTGGGTACCTTGGATATTGGCTTCCCCAGAGGGGTTCATCAGTAAGTCATGCCCTCCCATGCCCCTCCTGCCCTGTCTGTCTGGCTCATGCAACCATAAGAGTGAGGTTTTTGTCATGACCTCAGGCAAAAAGGGCTGGACAAATGCTCACCCAATTTGGAGGGTTTATTTGGAGAACTGATATAAAATAAAGGGAGTGGCTCAGCATAGTGGCTCATGCCTATAATCCCAGTACTTAAGGAGGCGAGGTGGGAGAATCACATAAACCCAGGGGTTCGAAATCAACCTGGGCAACTAAGTGAGACCTAAACTCAAAAACAAAGGCATTGTAGAATATTCATGATTCATTTGGAGGGGTCCTGAGGGCTCATCAATAGTCAGCTTTAGAGTGGCTAACAGCAAAAGAGGACATGTGGATTAAGATGAGGGGGACAGGGCAACCCCCTTGGGTCCCCTCCCACTGTGTGAGTTTTTCTGTCCTCTCAATAAATCCTGATTTAAAAAAAAGATAATGGGGGCAAAAAGAAAAAGAGCAATTAAGTGTTTCAAGTAAGAGTCCCACAGAGTCCCATGGTAGACACGCCAGAACGCCTGCCGCTGTCTGTGGTGGGGTTGCTGGGTGATCCTGGGACCCTGAGGGGTGAGGGTAGGCACAGCAGGCAGTGGGGTGGGGCGGGGAGAGAAGGCTGTTTACCTTCAGGGCCACAATCTTGTGTGTATGTCTACCTCTGTGAGTGTGCATCTGTGTGTGCTTACCTGTGTTTGTGCACCTGTGTGTACTATTCCAGCCTCACTGAGTTGTGACTAAAACTTGAGTTTAAAATTCCTCCTTTTAAAAGTCTTTTATTTAAAAATTGTTTTCTAAGTCATAAAAGGATTTGCAGGGCAACCCCTTTGGGTTCCTTCCCACTGTGGAAGCTTCTCTGTCCTCTCAATAAATCCTGCTTTCTCAAAAAAAAAAAAAAAAAAAAAAAAGGATTTACAAAAATAGTAGAAAGATTTCCTATATACCTTTAACCCGGATTTTCTGACTTTTGATGTTTTGCCAGATCGTGTGTGTGTGTGTTTCTGTGTCATCTCTAGGGAGGCAGCACACACTGTGGCCATTTCTCCACCATGTGTGTCACATCCTGAGAACAAGACTGCTCTCTTACATGTACACAGTGCAGCCATCATCTTCGGAAAGGTAACATTGGTGTATCATCATCATCATCATCATCATCATCAGGGTCTCACTCTGTTGCTCAGGTTGGAGTGTAGTGGCACCATCACATCTCACTATAGCCTCAACTTCCTGCTTCCTGGGCTCAAGCAATCCTTCCCTCTCAACCTCCTGAGTAGCTGGGACTACAGGCACTCCCCACCAGGCCTGGATAATTTTTTAATTTTTTTTGTAAAGATAAGGTCGCAGCAGGGGACCAGCCTCCTGCATTCATCTCCTCACGCCTACCTTCTTAGGGAACTCCCTGCAGAGGTGAGGGGCTCCCTCAGTCAAAGCTCTCACACTCGGGCTGGGAAGGGGCAAGGACCTCCCAGAGTTCTTCCATCAACGTCTCCCCTGCTGAGGAGCTGACTGGGTCACAAACAGGCTCAGACTGCAACCCTCCTCCTAGGCTGTCCCCAGGTGGAAATGGCAGTGAATGCAGAGTGAGAGGCCAGCATTAGCACACCTATGGCTGGCAGAAAAACACCTCAGTTTACACACCAAATCCCCAGCCTTTAAGGTTCCTTTCTATGCAGAGTTTCTGTTAAGCCCTCACTCTGTCCCTGTCACCTCTATAGCCAGGTCAGACCTCAGGTTGCTGGGAGCTCCAGAAGTCAGGCCAGAGGAAGAAGCTCCCTGGTGAAGGGTGAGGGGCCACAGCCACACCAGCAAGGCTGTTGGTACCCACCCACCACTCTCTTCCAGACACCCTGCTGCTCCCTGGGGTCCCTGCTGCTCTTCCTAAGTCAAGAATCAAGGATGGACACAACCTCAGCCCATGGGGAGTGGAGACTTGGCGGAAGAGGCCTGCCTTCTCATGCCTCCCCCAGGACAATGCCAAGGCACTTTCCAAATGCCCCTCATGGTAGCAGAGGCTGCAGGCCTCAACTGCTCAGTGGAATCTGGATGAAGGATACCTCTTCCCTGGTCTCCTTCCCTACCTGTCTCACTTTCCAGCCCTCCAATTGGCATTTCCTTCAGCCACTCAAATCCCTGTCTCAAGAGAAATCTCAAACTGGGAGACCCTATTCCTGGAGAAAGGTTCTTGCACACTTTGTGTAGCTGCATCTTAAATAGTCTGAGCTTTGGAGAGGGACCACCTTTGGAGAGGCAGAACAGCAGGGGTTCGGCTTCCCTGTGCCCACCAGTAGGCACCCAGCTCTCCTGCTGCAGCCCAGCCTCGGCCTCTCAGAGGGGATGGCAGATGTCAAATCCAAGGGCTTCCCAATGGGTACCTTTGCACCTGAGAATTCCTCAAAAGTCACTGGACAAGTAGAAGTGGTGGGAGGGGAGTAAGAGGCCAAACAGCTGACCCCCTGAATGGGGCTCAGATGAGGGGATCCCCAAAGCCCCTCTGCCCCCTGAGAACTCCTGCTTCCTGCTTCTGCTGGAAGGCTGGAGCTAAGAGGAGCAGCTGACGGACGGAGCCCCTAAGAGTTACTCACACCATTGGTAACAGTAACAGAGAGATAAAACTAACTATTGAGATGCCATGAGGTGCCTTGAATTGCAATTGAATTGCAATAATCATTGTTATTGTAATAGTGAGTTAGAAAATTATTATTATTATTATTATTATTTTGAGTTGGAGTCTCACTCTGTCACCCAGACTGGAGTGCAGTGCAGACTGGAGTGCAGTGATCGCTCCTGGCAACCGGCTGCAACCTGCTGGACTCCGGCGATCCTTCTGCCTCAGCCTTCCAAGTAGCTAGAACTGCAGGTGCGCGCTACCACGCCTGGCTAATTTTTGACCTATTGTAGAGATGAGGTCTTGCCAAGTTGCCCAGGCTATTTTATGTTAATAAACCAATGAGTAAAAAAGGATTTCATAACCACATGCATGTGAGCCTGGTCCGGCAGAGTTATTTGAAGACATGCGCTCATCTCTGGACCTGCAGGGTATAGGGACTGGGGTGAGGAGGAGGGTAAATGATTTAAAATGCACACCCTTCTAGAACAGAAGCAGTAGATCAACCAGCAGAACGCCCAGGAGCTGAGAAGGAAGGGAAAGGCCGATAAGATCCAAGTCCCTGAGCTGCCATTAACTTTTGAGGTACTCGGATGGGAACACATCAGCCTGGGCCAGATGTCAGGCTCCAGGACTACTAAGGGGAGGATGGACAGACAGTAGGGACATTGACAGCCTAGTGGTCCAGGGCATCCTCTGGTCCCCACCCCCAATCACAGCATTTATCACACAGAGTTCTCCTGTCATCCTCATCATACAGATGCAGGCACAGAGACTCACAGAGGCTGAGAAAACAACCTGCAGCCAGCCCTGGCAGGTGGTAGAGATGAGACTCCACCCTCAAGACTCCAAGAACAGGGTCCATCCCAAAAGGCAGAGATCAAGCAAGAACAAAATAATTGGGTAAAGGATGTTTCGTGTGAAAGAGAAAAGCAATGCCAAAGAGAAGCCACATGTCCAGACACATGAGATAGAAACATGTACACGTGGGCTCACAAGGTTAACCTTTTAATGCAAGCATAGTTTGCTGTTACTGTGCTGGGTTTCCAACTATCAGCGACACGATGGCTGTGACCTATGGGTCAGATTGCTACTTTAAATGTTACAAAATGGATTCATTGGCAAGTGGAATTTTGAAGTGATGTGTTTCTTGGTTCTTCCCCCTCACATTCCTTTTCTTTCAAGAAAAATAAGGTGTGGCCCTCTACATTACCTTCTAATGAAATTTTAATGTATTTGAGAGTATTTTCGGCTCTCTACAATTTTATGGAGATGAAAATATAAAAGCCCTCAAAAGACTTCAAAACCGAATTAGTCTGCAATGTATATTCAAGCTATATTTCTTTTTGACCCAGTTTATCTTTTCTTAAAAAGTTGAGAAATTATCAAAGGAACTTTCTTTCTTTCTTTGTACTTGTTTATAACCCAAAATTTTGAACAGCTAGTTTGAACATACTAGCCTAGCTGGTTGTGCTAGGCGCCTTGCAAGAATAATCAAATTCAATGAGCAAAGCAACCCTGTGAGGTTGGTTGTGCCATTATTTCTATTTTACAGACAAAGAAACTTAGGCTTGGAGAGGATGACAGAGCCTGAATGGACAGCACTCTCTCTTGACTGGATACAACCAGGTCTTTGGTTCTACCTAAGTTCTTTTGTGTGTGTTTGTTTTTTGTTTTGTTTTGATTTTGAGTCAGGGTCTCAATCTATCACCCAAGCTGGAGTGCAGTGGCAAAATCACAGCTGATTCCAGTCTTGACCCACTGGGCTCAGATGATCCTTCCACCTAAGCCTCCCAAGTAGCTGGGAACAGGTGTGTGCCATCACATCTGTGTAATTTTTATTTTTTTTTAGGGACAAGGTCTGGCTATGTTGCCCAGGCTGGTCTCTAACTCCTGGACTCAAGCAATCTTCCTGCCCTGGCCTCCCAAATTGTGGGGATTCCTGGCATGGGCCACCTCTCCCAGCTCCTGCTTTGGTTTTCTATTGTTGCCATAACACATTATCACAAGTGTAGTGACACCAATATTTTCTTCTCTGTAGAGCTAAGAAGGCCGGCCCAGGTATCAAGGCCCAACTCAAGCTCTTACCAGACTGTGTCCTTTCTGGAGGCTCTGGGGAAAGCCTGCTTCCTTGTCCATTCATGTTTTTAGAACAGTTCCTTGCTGCTGTGGGACTGAGGTGGCCTTTCCTTGTGGTGTCAGCTGAGGGACCTCCCAGCCTCTAAGCCCATTCCTAGGCCTCTCTTCCTCGACCCTCAAATCCAGCCTTGCTAGGCCAAGCTCCTGTTGTGCTTTGAAGCTCCCTTCCTCTCTCTTCTGACTCAACTCTCTGACCACTTTTCTGCCTTCCCCTGGCTCTAAGGACTCATGTGATAACACTGAGCTGGAATAATCACTTAGCCTTTTGTCTTCCTGGCCTGTTTTCCCAGCACCCTCCTATCTTCTGGTGGCAGAACCTTGAGGCCTCCACCCACACCAGTATCACTGAGGGGGCCCAAATTCAGACCTGGCCATTCAGAGTTTCCTAAGGCACTTGTCTGTTGGGGGTGCTGGATGGGGCAGCTGCCTCACAGCACAGGAGCCGCCTGCTGTAGGAGAATGTGAGAGCCACACATGAAAAAAACCTAGAGATGGGAAGGATGAGAGGAAGAAGGAAGGAGAAGGGAACATGGGGAGGGAGATGTGGGAGTGGGGAGAGAGAGCAAGGGCAAGAGCAAGAAGGAGAGAGAGACAGACATACAGACAGAAGAGGACACATAGATGCACAACACTCACCTGCATGCAATTTACTTATCAACCCTCACATGTACCCTACAACCCTAAAATAAAATAAAAGAGACAGAAGAAAAGAGATGAAATTAGCCCAAGAGCATCCTTCATCCTTCCTGAACATTGGACCAATATTTTTACTTATTCATTTATTGTAGGAGTGATTTTATTCAGATTTCAGTGATTTTTCAGCTAAGAAAATCCAGGACTTGGCAATATTTTGTTCAATAAGCGAAAGAAACCATCAGCCTACTCACCACCCACCTTCTCAACATGCTAACACATTAATGTAAAGAAATACTCCTGGTGCCCCCAGTGCCCATGGCTGGGAGTTCAGCTCTGGGTCCATCCAGGAAGGCAGCAGGACAGGAGTGAGAGCCCCAGAACATGGCGCCCTGGCCAGCAGCACCACCTGGAAACTTGAAAGGATGGTCACTTCTCAGTGCCCATAGACCTGCTGACTCAGGATCCCTGGGGACGGGTCCCTCCATCTGTGTCTTCACAAGCCCTCCTGGCAATTCAGAACTGACCTGGGAGAAGCGTGCCACCAAGCTGAGGGGCACAGGCTTTCCAGCTGATTAACCCCTGGCTCTGAATCCTGGTTTAGACACTTAGCAGCTCTGGGAGCCAACCCCAGCTCTGAGAGCTTTAGCTTGCTGTCAGTGAAATAATGGCCACAGTAATGATACTACTGGAATTGTAGTTGTAAACGACAAGCACTGAACTCAACCTGAGTTCAAGGGAAAATACCAGTTCATGTCAATGGAATTTCATGAGACACTTGGAGGTGAAGTGAGGCTGGTTCTGTGTTCAGACGTCATCATCAAATGTCCTCCCTGGTGTGCTGGGTGGCCTTCCTGCTGGTCATTTCACAGCCAGACAGTTTCTCCATAAGATGACAGTGATAGGCACAAGGTCCCTGATCTCAGAGGAAGAGACTGTCTCCCCTACCCAACCCCAGTGACTTTATAGAAAATCACCAATACGGTCATTCCCATGGGCCCATTTGGGGTCATATACCCATCATCAAACAAGCTGCCATGGCTGGCGAATGGTGTGTGCTGCCTGAATCAGTCTGAGTCACATCTCCCCCACAGTGGGATAAAGAGGCAGTTAGCCTCATCCCAAACCCATTGGATGACTTCCTAAAGGAATTCGGGTGATTACATGTGGAAAAAATAATTTAAAAAAATAACTTGGCGCATGATATACTTTCAGCATTTGAGTCAATTACTTCAACTCTACTGCTATCACCTTGCTGTTATTACTAAATGTAACCAGAAATGTATGAAATTTAAACAGAAAGAAATATCTTTCAGGGGAGGAATAGGAAGAGAAGCATCTTTTATAAAGATATTCGATAAATAGAAGTCTATGGCTGCTTTAAAGGACTGAATAAAAAAACACAGAGAAGACAATAGTTTTTGCAAGGTTAAGTCCATGGGATCTTGGGCACTTTTCCCAACAGGGTAAAGATTATGGTTAAAACTACACCAAAAGACAGTGCAACAGTTCAAATCCTAGCAATCTTTAGAATCAATAAATAATGAATCAAAATGGAAGAACATGGGTGATGGAGAAAGAGCGTCCTTTTCTTTCCTTTCTTGCTCCTGGAAGAAGGAGGAAATAAATGTGGATTCTGGTGTGCATATGTGTGTGTTCACACAAATATTGGCTATTTGGTGGCACAAAAAATAAGTCCCTTGCCCCCAAATGATATCATTTAAAATTCCAAGAGTCAGGATTCTCATGGTCCATGCACTTTCTAGACCCATGTACAGTGTCCTGAGAGGACAACCATTTATAACTCCTCAACATAAATTGAGATTACTTCTCTGGGAAAAATGGTCTGGGAAAATCAGTGTCAAAATGAATATCTGATGACTCAGTGTCTGCATCGCCTCCGACCTCTAAGAAGGGTGCTGTGTTCAGGGAGAGGTAGAGCCCAAATAACTCACAGCACCTCCTCTAAGAGTGCCAGAAGCCCTGCAACACCACTTCCAGCACATTCTGCCCATCCAGGCCACCACAAACCCCACTTCAAGGGAAAGGGCTGTGAGACTCTGACTTTTGGGGGAGCAGCATAAGCTTTTGTAAGCCCCCCGGGACAGACATCTCTCAGTGGCTGCTTCTGGAACCCACAGGCTACCCCAGCAGCCCCCCACTCCACCCCTGAGCTTCCCTCCCACAGACGTGAGCCTTTCTCCCCATCTTTGTACCTGACTTCTAGTCCATCCTTTCTTCCTTTTGGCTTAAGAGTTTACCTGATTTCTGCGGCTTCAGAACCTCTTTGCAGGCAGGTACCATTTCATTCTTATGTCACTTTGACCAACACATTTGCCCATATGTGAGAAGTGTTTTTTTGTATTTCTCACGGGTATGGCAGATCCATCTGGCTGAGTGGGTGACTGAGTGGAGCGCCCTTTGGGTCAAATGAAGAATGAGGATGTGCACCAGCAAGCCTCTCAAACATCCCCACCTGCACCTTACCTTCTGCAAATGCATCACAATTTTAAGACTAGCAGGTGAGAAAGGGGCTCACTGGCATCACAGAGTTCAGGGATGGAGCAGTGGGGCTGGGGTTTGAACCCAGGCAATCTGACTCTAATGCAATATTCTGATTCCCATCCCATGGTGACACCCACAGTGAAATGGCCTCTGGATCCAGGTGTCTCAAACCCCTTCATTAAAACACAACTTCCTGGGCCTGCCACACAGAGGCAGGGTGGGGACTGAGAATTTGCATTCTGAACCCTCTGGGAAGCCTCTGGCCTCACTTTGAAGAGCCCTGCCTCTGTTGAGAACAGTGACTCCACCCCTGGTCCTAGTAGTGTTTCTCTAAAAACCAAAGAAGAGAATTAAAAAAGGAAAATATTTTTTCTTTCACCTCTGAATATGCAGCACATTTTTTGCTTGAAAAATGAATGCAAGAAGCATAAGCCTTTGTTAAAACTGTAAAAAGTGTATTTTATGTATATATATAGTTTTAAATGTATATATATATATTATTATTTTACAAGCATAATTTGTTCTTTGAGAAAAACATATGCAATTTAAAAATAATCAAATAAGAGAATGTAGGTGATAATCCTAAAAATTATGGAGAGCTTTGAAAAGTAAAGGATGGTCATTTATATTACAGTATGGGTGTTATCTTACTGGTCTGCTTCAACTAACTCACAGTCTCCTCTTCTGAATACCTGGGTGACAAACTGGCGGCTGTGCAATTATGAGACTCCAGGCTGTGTCCCTATGGGAGCTCTATTTTTACCATTAGTATTCTAATAAGAAATGCAAAATGGCATCAATAGGGAGCCATGTGAACTGTCTGTGGAAAGGGCTGAAAAACTTTTTTATTGTTATTATTTCAATTTCTAGACATTTCAATGTAATGAGAGAAATCACAGGCCCGGACTGAGACTTAATCTGGTGTTTTGCGGTGCAGCAAGGAATA
The DNA here is from genome assembly GCA_027257055.1 of Cephalopachus bancanus. Classification (NCBI taxonomy): domain Eukaryota; kingdom Metazoa; phylum Chordata; class Mammalia; order Primates; family Tarsiidae; genus Cephalopachus; species Cephalopachus bancanus. Next base: position 6,384,782 of record JAPVLO010000007.1, read on the forward strand.
TTTTTCCCTCCTAATCTCTACTTAAAGTGTAAGTAAGAGTGCCTCTATCCATTGCTGTGAACAAAACGCACAAAAGGATTCAGAAAGTAATAACAAAGATAAATAACTTTGCAATAAAATTTCAGCTCCAGTAATTTTCCATTTATATTTTCTCACTGAATCATGTAGTCCCAAGCATGGTGCTTTCAACGTCTAAGCTGCATCATGCAAAATAATTTCATATCTAATGCTTCCCAGAGAGCCCCAAATCTAACGCCCCACACACTGAGCGCTGTGGTGCAGTCAGAGAGTTACAGGGTTCACCCTAATAATGGGACTTCCCATGCAGTTTCATAGTCTTTCCCAGGCAATCATTCTCACCATCTCAGAGGCAATGAATTACTAGACAATCTCTTCCACAAAGAGGGCTCTGACCCTATTACTTAGGCCACTTAGTGCTGGAAACTGAATGCCAAGTTTGGTTGTTCTGGGGAAACCACCGATGTGGTTCTCAGTCAGCAAGTGTGTGTCCTGGTCAGCCAAGCAATAGTCAAGTGCATCAGGGGACTTGGGGGATGTTTCAGAGAGAAGGGAAGGAAGAGAGTGGGAGGAAGGGAGCTGGAGGAGCAGGAGCTGAGGGCCCTCTCCAGGTTCCAGGTGTGAGAGAACTTCTGCCTCTTACAAAGAAATCTCTCTCTTTGTTTCTCTTTTTCCATCTCTCTCTCTCTCTCTCTCTTTCTCTCTTTACCTATCTCTCTCTCTTCATTTCTCCATCTCCATCTCTCTCTCTCTTTCTCTCTTTCTGTCTTCATTTCTCTTTAACTCTCTCTCCATCTCTGTCTCTATCTCTCTCTCTGTCTCTCTCTCTCTTTCTGTCTCTCTTCCTCCTCTGTCTCCCTCTCCCCAGTTCCCCTCTTCCTCTCTCCTGACTCTTCCTTCCTTTGTATATAGTTGGATGCCTCCCACCCTATCTCTCTTTCTCTGTGTGTGCCTCTCTCACTCCTCTCCCTCTCCCCAGTTCCCCTTCTCCTGTCTCCTGACTCTCCTCCTCCTTTGTAGTATAGGTGAATGCCCTCCACCCTATCTCTCATTCTCTGTGTCTCTCTCCATCTGTGTCTCTCTTCCTCCTCTCTCCCACTTTCCCCAGTTCCCCTCCCTCCCCTCTCCTGACTCCCCCTACTTTGTATAGAGATGAATGCTCCCCATCCATCCTTCTGTCTCCCCCTCCATTCCCTCACCCTTTCTCCTCCCCTTTTCTCTCCTCCCTCCCTCTCCCCTTTCCTTCCCCCCATCTTCACTCTGGGAGTTTTTCTTTCTGAACTGACCTTGAACCAGAAGCAGCAAGGGCTCTGGGGGCCAGCCTAGTTTAGTACTACAGGTGCCTGTGGCTGCTCCCCTGACCCCATGTTCATGTACCTAAGTTCACCCACAACAAGTCAGCACTGGGCATGGTGGGGGTGGAGCATGGACAGACATGCCTGGAGGAAGCTCCTAGAAGAGCTTGCTGATCTTGCTGTGTGTAGGTCACAGAACTGGGTCTTTCTCCAACTTCTGTCCACCATGATGGCTAAACCCACGCACACCCTTCTCCTACCCCTTCTGGCTCCCAGCCCCCTGCCTTCAACATAGTTGCCATGACAGCAAGAGGGAACAGAGCCTCCAGCCTCCTTAGGAGACATGCACCTGCCATGTCTACCTGGTGTTGTGCACCCTCTTCACCCAGTCCTTGGACTTTCTCTCCTCCTGCCAGGACTGGGCTAACTGTCCTTCATGTGTGAGCTCAGAGTACCCTGTTTTTAAAAGTCTTATAAAAAATCTATAAAAAACTGAAACAAATTACAAAGGGAAAAAAACACAAATAACCCCATTGAAAAGTGGACAAAGGACACAAACAGACTCTTCTTAAAGGAAGTCATGAAAGCAGGCAACAAATATAAGAAAAAAAGCTCACTGTCAGTAATCCTCAGAGAAATGCACATTAAAACTACAGTAAGATATTATCTCGCATCATTCAGATGACTGTTATTAAAAAGTCAAAAACAGCAGATGTTACCCAAGTTGCAGAGAAAAGGGAAAACTCGTACACTGCTGGTGTGAACACAGGCTAGTTCATCCCCCATGGAAAGTAGCTTGGAGATTTCTCAAAGAACAGAAAATCAACCCCGCAATCCCACTACTGGGCATATGCCAAAGAAACATGAATTACTTCACCAAAAAAATACCTGCGCTCATATGTTTATCCTAGCACAGCCCACAACAGCAAAAACATGGAACCAGCCCAGAAACCCATCAGTGGTGAACTAAATAAAGTAAATGTGGTGCATATACACCATGGACCACTACACAGCCATAAAAGAACAAAATCGTGGCCTTTGCAGCAACACAGCGTAGCTGGAGACATCATTCTAAGTGAACAAGTGAACTGTCACAGAAACAAAAAACAAATATCACATGCTTTCACTTATAAGTGGGGACTGAGCACTGAAAGTACATGGGTATAAGGATGGAAAAGACACTGGGGACAATAAAGGGGAGAGGGAGGAAGAGGAAGGGCTGAAAAGTCACATATCGGGTACCATGCTCACCACTTGGGTGACAGGTTCACTGGAAGCCCAAGTCTCACCATCACACAATATACCCATGTATCAGACCTGCACATGAAACCCTGAATCTAAAAATGCAAAATCTTTAACTCGGTAATTATTCATTGATTAGCCTGTTTGTTTAGTTAGGATCTATCACACATGCACACACACACACAGAGTTCCCATATACCATTCATGTAGCTTCCTGCAATGATGACATCTCACATAATCATACTACATTTGTCAAAACTAAGAAATTAACATTGGCATAGTTACTTGGTCCTACTTTTTAAATATTTCATCAGCAACTGGCACCATAGTGTCTGGAAACTACTGCCTTAATCTATCCTGAATAGGTATGTCATGATACAAGCCTCTATTTAATCATTTTCTATCTTGTTTGTGGGCAGTTGATAAGTTAAAACTGGCCCTGGTCTCTGGGTGGGATCCACAGAGCAATCAGAAATCCCTAAGAATACAAGTCCCTGCCCTCAGACTCAGTAGTCCATGCAAGTAAAGATAAAAGGCAAAGTATACAAATGTATACATTGTATACACTGTGCATAAATGTATACATTGTATGTAAAGTATACATGACATACGATGTATACAAACGGCACTTGAGGACAGACATTCATCATCAACCACATTAATCGCATTACTAAGATACAACTTACACGACATAAGACTTACCTGTTTGAAGTATACAATTTAATTTTTATTCCATTTACAGAGTTGTGCAGCCATCACCATAATCTAACTTCAGGGCATTTTAATCATCCTAAAAAGAAACCTCACAGCCATTAGCAGTCGTCTTTCATGTCTCCTTTCCCCAGCCCCTGGCAGCGACTCACCTACTCTCTGTTTCTGTGGAGTGGTCTGGGCATTTCATATGAATGGAGTCACACAGCATGTGGACTTTTCGGCTGGCTTCTTTCACTTAGCACACTGTTTTAAGATTCAGCAGCAGGTATCAGGACTTCATTCCTTTTTACTGCCAAATAATAATACCCCCCTGTATGGATACACAGCATTTAGTGTCTATATTCATCATTCAGTGGGTATCTGAGTTGTTTCCACTTTTGAGCCTTAGTGATTCATGTTTCTGTGAATATTCTATGGGTTAAATTTCATCAACCCTGGCGAGCACATGGATTTGCAGGGAACCATCCTCTCCAAGGTGGAAGGGTGACTCGCACAAGCCACAGCCCCAGAAGACTGGAGATTTGTGGATCTCAGAGGAACTCTGCCCATTGGGAGCACAACACTGTTAAAGGGCGGATACACGGAGACCTGCCCCATGTAGGTTGCTGAGTGCTGAACTCTGTAAGGATTCTCTCATTTGCTCCTCAGAAAGCCTGTGACAATTTCCTCACTTACAAATGGAGAAGCTGAGACTTGTCCTAGGTCATGCACGAGGGAGGGCAGAGATCAGACTCAGATCCACATTTGTCTGACTCTAAAGACCACATTCTTGGCTGGGACAATGTACCGAGACCCTGGGGAAAACTGTGGGTGGAGGCAATGTGACCCCAGTGTGAGTGTGCAATGCCTGTCTTTTGCCCGCTTCCTGGCCTCCGCAAGCCCACCTGGCCAGCTGCTCCCTTCCTGACAGCTGCTGTTCCCTTCCTGACAGCTGCTGTTCCCTGCAGCCAGAATATCCCCCATTAAGTGCTGAGTCACCTGTTGCCAAATCCCAGCCTTATTCTTGAAAACTGGCTTCAAAGGCAGGGCTTTAATTCTTCCTCAAGATGGTCTCCCTGAACCGGCTCTCATTAATAAAAGACAAGAAATAAATTTTAATAAAGGACTTGCTGAGAAGCTTCTGCAGCAGCACCACTGTCAAAACTTTCTCCTCCTTGAACAGAAAGGATTTTTTCTCAGCAGTGCAAAATAATCTCCACTCCTTCATGAGCAAGTCGGCTGGCTGCTGGTGCAGAGGGCCCCAACTTTGAGTTCATGTCTACCCACGTGCTGTCATTTTATTCTTCCTTGGAGAAAAATGTACATCTCCCTGGCACATTTTAAATGTACCATTAATTACTAAACACTGTCTTGCTTTGGAAAGAAAAAAAAATAAGAGCACATAATCGGAGACTTCCCTTCATTCTGAAGATGTTTCAGGGGACATGGGAAGAGGTCACTGGAGCGTGACTCCAAGTTGTCACCTGAGAGTCAGCTGGTGACAGTGAAAGGAGGCGCCACATGGCAAAAAGCGTCAGACTGGAAGGCAGCTCACTGGGCAGAAGCATGGCTATGTCTTGGGGCAGAACCCTTGTGGCATTGATGATGTCGCTTTGTTTATTGCAAGATCTGAAAATTGCAGGGCCTGAAATGTACATGTCCTTCAGGTGATGTGGAAGTCTGTCCTGCTCTGGCAAATGTGGGGCAAAAGCAAATCTTGCAAGCCAAACAGTTCACAAGGATGCTTGGTGTCTTCCCGCCCACGAGTCTTCCAGGGACTCGTTCAGCACGTGGCTCTTCTCTGTGGCTTCATGGCCTCTGTTCACATTTGCTCAGGTGTGCACCTCATTCTCTGCCCATCAGAACAGGAGGCTTGTCAGGCCCCCACAACCCTGGGTCAGAGGACAGGAGGACAAGCTGTCAGTTTCCTTGGATTCTAAGAGGAGGGAGGGTACTAGGACTCCAGGCCTTTGGTGGGCGGTCCTGGACAGAGGCTGCCTCCATGCCTGCACTGTCTCTTGCATCTCACTGGGGAGTCTCACAGGGTGCTCCGCACCCTGCAAAGCCAGAGTCTTACAGACATCACTGCAGAGCTTAGGACGAGGGGGAAAGGATGTTGACAGACTCCCCAGAGCAGCTCGGAGCAGTGTCACAGAGCAGCAAGATCTCCTGGGAGCCTAGATACACTGGAAATAATGTTCCTCCCCCATAGAGACAACAGCCTACCCATCCTCAGTGTCAGACTGTGATGCTGAACTGTGTCATTGGCCCTAAGGCATAGGGTGTCTAGACTGACTAAAGCCTGGAATCTGCCCAGACTGAATGCAAGACTGGGCACCACTGCCCTCTGACTTTCCTCAAGACCCCTTGGTCTCATTCCCTTAGTGCCTGGACTTCCCTGAGAACATTTGCAGGGCTGTCATTAGGATGACCTGCTCATCTGGCTTGCCTGGGACTTTCCCAGTTTTAGCACTTGAAGTCCAGCATCCTGGGAAATTCTTCCACCCCAGGCACATTGGGGACATGGGTCATGTTATTTGTCTTCTCAATCCTTACTGGGCAATCTCATTCATATATATACATATGTGTCAAGGTATATATATATACACATATATACATATGTGTCAAGGAGTCACACCACAAACATTCAGCAAGCATCTGCTAAGTGTCCAGCACTATTCCAAGTGCTGAGGATGCCAACAAGACAAGGTGCCTACTCACATGGGAGACAATCCACACACCACTAGATTAATCCACAATGGGTATGCTGTAAGTTACAGATGCTGGAAACAAAAATACAACTGAGTAAGGGAGAGACAGAGCATTTGGGTGGAGTAAGATCATGTCAGATGACTGGGGCTGGCATCACCAGTGAGCTGGCATTTAAACAGAATCAAGAAGAAAGGGGGAAGACGGGTACAATGGCTCATACCTGTAATCCCAGCACTTTGGGAGGTAGAAGCAAGAAGATTGCTTGAGTCAAGGGGTTCTAGATCAGCCTGGGCAACACAGCAAGACCTCGCCTCTATAATAAACTTTAAAAATTAGCCAGACATGGTGGTGGCATACACCTGTATTTCCAGTTATTTGGAAGACTGAGGCAGAAGGACCCAGCAGGTTAAGGCTATGATAGCCATGATCATGCCACTGCACACCAGCCTGGGCAATGGAGTGAGACTTCAACAAGAAAAAAGGAGGAGGAAGAGGAGGAGGAGGAGATGAGGGAGGGGAGGAGGAAGAGAATAGAAAGAGGAGGTGGAAAAGAGGAGGAGAAGGAGGAGGAAGAGGAGGAGGAAGGATGTAGACATACAGGGAAGTGTGCTCCAAGCAGAGGGGACAGAAGTTGGAAAGACTTCGGAGTAGAGAGCACTTGGAGACTCAGAGAAAAGGAGCACAGACCAGGTGTGTCTGGGCAGCATGTGGGGAAAAGGGATAGATGAAGGGCAGAGCAGAGGAGGGTGTCCTGGCCCATCCAGGCTACTGCAACAAAATCCCGCAGCCTGGGAGGCTTCTACGCATCAGAAGCTCATTACTCACATTCTGGAGGCTGGAAGGTCCCTCATCAGGGATCTGGCAGGCTCAACCTTTGGAGAGGGGCTCCCTTCTGGCTCTTTCCAAACCCTACACTGTGGAAAGTCCAAGGGAGCTGTCTGGGACCTCTCTTATGAGGGCACTAGTTCCTAAACACTTTCCAGAGCCCCACCTCCAAATACTATGACACAGGGGAGTATGTTTTGTGAAAGAAAAAATAGCAACTTGGGACCCAGACTCACTATGCCAAAGAGAGAGTTAAGTTTGGGAATTGAGTCATGCAAAAAAAAAAAAAAAATCCTGCCTTCCTTTTGCTCCCAAACAGCCATAATTTCAAGTAATTTTTCACAGCTGTAATATGCTTTATCTTATTAAAATGTAGATTTACTGAGCATGAGATAAATATATAACTGACTCCCCCCACCCCACTCCTCTGTCTTCACATGTCAAATGTAGATTCAGTAAGCACTGATCAAAGCCTTCCAAGAATGTAATTACTCCCTCCTTGCCTATCCTCCTCCACTTCTTCCCCTCCCTCTTTCCCCTCCTGCTCACTCTTCAACCTTTACATACTGAAGAGCTCAAACCATCTTTGGAAAAAGCACAGGCCAAAGACCCTACTGTGACTTGTGGCTCTTTTGCCTGGGTGCATCCTTGACCAAAATAAACCTCTAAATCAATCAAGACCCATCTCAGTCACTTGTTGGTTTGCAGTTTTGACACATGATGTTTGGGAACACACAAACATTAAGACTACAGTACAGGGTCGGTGGTGTGGGACAAGGGAACAGGCAAGATTCTGTCTGATTAACTTACATGTTCTTGGTGATAGGGTAGTAAAAAATGTTATTCTGAGAGCTGGTAACTGTCTTTTCTTACAGAGAAATATGCCTTTGTTTTTTAAAAATACTTTGCAAAACCACACAGGTAGGTGAGAGCACGAAAATAGGTGAATGGGAATCAAGGTGTAAAAAAAGTCCCTTGGTTGCTCTGTGGCAGAAGAGGACAGAAACAGGGAAATGAGAGAGACAGGAGTAATAAGACTCAAGGCAAGAGGAAAGAGAGGGTCAGGACAGCCACATAGTCAGCTGGTTCTCTGGAGGCCTTCGGGGAGTCAGAACGTCTGACATGTGGTTGGCAGTGTTCGATGGTGATGAGCTGTAAAAGCTCCCTCCAGTCTTCAAAGTGTTGTGAACTAGAGATGGCTTCAAGTTCACTGCTGCTAAGGAGTAGGGTCCCTCCATGAACCTCTGCAGGCTCTCTAGCTGCGGAGCCAGTGATGCTTGCTTGGCTGGTTTCTGTGTCCAATCCCAGGTCTAACGTCACCTGCACATCTGCGCTCTGTCTCTCAGAATCCTCGTTCCCAGTGCCCAGGCGCCATGCTGGAAAGAGGCCCAAATAGTCAGTGGAGTGACTGCCTGAAGCATAACCATGGCCCTGACTAATGGCCCCCTCTGGGCTCCAGCCCCGATTCTCAAGCCATAGAGTGTACCGTGTTGGAGATTCATGAGGGAACACGCATGGTTATTGATGTTGTAAGCCCCTCAGTTTGGGGTGGTCTGTATGCCGCCACTGATAGCCAGGATGCTGAACTGTGACGGAGTTATGTACATGACAGCTTGGAGGGAGCTGTGTTATGGTGACTTAGAGAAAGACTGAGTTCCACATCTGGGCCCAAGTGGTACAAAAACTAGACAGCACAGACAGGGATGCTGTAGTGATTCAAAAACTGAGTTAACTGGGTAGAAGCTGGAGGCTGGAGTCAAGAACTTATGGCAGCCAAGAACTGGTGGAAATGGTAGGAGCGTTTTGGATTTCTCATCTTTACTAGAGATGATTTTATCAAGACCTCAAGAAGCAGTGTGACCCTATCTGATATTTGGGTTTTCCACTCTGCATTGTACAGAATCCATCACACCAGCTCATCCTGGTTAGACTGTCCCTAATCAGGTGTCCATGCCTAAACTCATAGGTGCCTTCCACCCATGCACAGGAGATACTTAGCACTGCTTCCTAGATGGGGTACTTTTGAAAGGGCTGTTTCAGCTACAAGGTGTTGGGTTGATGGGCACCATAACCATTCCATTTATTACAAATGCACCTGGACAGAGTGTGACGAGAAGAAACAGGTCCCTGCCACAGCACTTGAGTGAGCATAGCTGATCAGGATGCAATTTCTCTAGAGATAAACTTTCCATTTTTATTGTTCAACCAAAGTTGAGTTGAAGATTTAACAAGAAAGAAGACACCAAGGTTGAAGTGACTATTTTAAATTATTTCATATTCTGAGTCCTTTCATGTAACTCCAAATCCTCAGAATAATTCTATCATATGCCAACCTGATTTTATAAAGGAACTATAAAAATGTATGAATTTTATTAAGTGAGGCCCCCCAAAATAGCTAGCTAGCCCCAGCAAGGCATCATATGGTGGAATACTAAGGATTTGTACCCAGATAGTCTGACATCCAAGTTCTTTTTAAAGCAGCACAGAGATGCATTAATTTCAGATGGTTTTAAAAGTAAATTTCAATGGATTAGTGTCTATTTAAATTACTACTGTGTACACAATTGCATAAGCTTTGTAACATAAATAAATCTAAACATGCCAGACTCTGCAGGGAAACATTTTGTCTTAAACAAAGTTCATTTCATTATGCAATGGGTCATAATGCAAGTGATCTGAGGGCCACAAAAAGACCATCTCAGTCAGCACCCTGCAACTGTAGCTCTTCTGAATCTCACTGCTAAACCAGAAATTCTTTAAAGCCATAAATGAGTTCATCAAAAGACACACTAAGTGTCTAAATACAAAAGCATTGTAGCATGGAAGAGCAATACCATACAGGTAGGTACCTGTTTATTTATTCCTGATGTGGTGACAGTGTTTATGTGTAGTTTTTATTGAAGGAGCTTTTTTTCACAGATAACTCAATACAAATTATTTGAAAGAAGATGTATTTTGTTATTACTTGGAATAAAAAAGGCAATCATGTTGAAATGAAATGCATATAAAAAATGAGATCATATAATAAAGGATATAGAAATGAAGCAGAGTCACTCCAAGGTAGGTGATTCACATATAAGCAGAAAGAGACAGTTCAACTAATGTGTTTTAACCACCTACTATGCACTGGGAAATTGTTATTTTATTCTTCATTTTAACTGATAATGCAATGCTATAATTTGTAAAAAAAAAAATGTTCATTTAGCAGGAGAGTGCCTGCAGAAGACACTGCAGTAGGAGAAACAAAGATGTGCTAATTCTTCTGAGTGGCAGTTCTTCCCCTTCACCTGGACTACCTGGGCTGGAGAGATGTTCCCTTTGCTAAATGTCCTCTGTGTTTGAGGGAGGGGCATATGCCAGAGTTCTGGCTAATGAGATGTTGACTGAAGTCTTCTAGGTGTTGGAATCCTGAGATAGAAACATTTAGTACAGTCCTTCCCTTATACTTACTGCTTTGAATGTCAGCATGGTGTCTGGAGTTGTGGCCGCCAGTTTTATTACTATGAGGAAGAGATTTGCAAAGGGGTTGCCTTTAGTACTATTGACCCGTCAAACAGAAGCCAAGAGCTGCCTACCTCCAGATTTCTCATCATTTAGAAAAATAAACCTTTAATGATTTAAGTTACAATGAGCATTTGTTTTGGTGGTGTTGTTTATTTGTTTTTATAGCCAAAAACATTCTTTGTTTTTTGAGTTGGAGTCTCACTCTGTTGCCCAGGTTGGAATACAGTGGCAGACTCACAGCCACCCTAGCATTGACCTGCTGGACTCTGGCAAAAATTTCACCTCAGCATTCCAAGTAGCCAGAACTACAGGTGCACACTACCACACCCAGCTAATTTTTTATGTATTACAGAGATGAGGTTTCACCAAGTTGCCCGGGCTGGTCTCAAACCCACAGGCTCAGGCAATCCACTTGCCTTAGCCTCCCAAAGTGCTGGAATTACAGACTGAACCAATAACATTAACTGGTGTGCCCCTTGTATGTGAAGGGGATGCCATGGATTTATTCTTCTTGATACTGATAACTACAGAAAAAGAAGTTTAGGTGTCTTTATAACACTTAAAGGTAACTATACATGGCATTAAAAAACAAGATACATTTTTTCAAGATTACTATAAAAATTATTAAAGACAATATAATTCATACAGCAAAGAACAAAAAGGAAGCAGAAATACAGAATACATAAAATGGAATGACAAGAAGATCAAGCATATCCTATACATTGTGGCAGAAGTGTAAATGGGTTAAATATTCTGTTAAATGATAAAATAGCTCTTATTGGTACACACATACCTGACTATCTGTATGTAAAAGACACACCAGCCTAAAGAGGTAAAGAATAGCTACAGGTAAGAGGAGTATGGAAGGAAGTACTTACATAACTAGAATAAAGCATCTCATTGGCAATCAAATGGGGGAAATCTTGTCATCTGCTTCTACATAAATGTAGGCATAGAGAGGCAGCTGATGAAATGCAACATTCACTTCTGACAAACTTTCTTAGTGCAATCAATTCAGAGGAAAATTTTCTGGCATGGTAAAGAATAATTACCTTCAAGCAATATCACTCGGAGTATTCCACTAATGTCTATTAAAATGTAAGAATCTTCATTAATTTTGTATTTGTTATTGCTCTATCAAAACCAATTAAACATTCTAAAGTGATCTGTTGGAAAACAGAGGCAAAGATGATTATTTTTATACCAAAAAAAAAGTTTATTTGAAAAACAGAAAAGCATGAGCTAAAAAGCTATGGAGGTACTAAAGAGAGCTCATTAAATGACCAGTTCACAAAGAGTGAATCAATGAGTTTCTTTACACAATGACCAATCAGGGAAACAAAAGATTCTATATATAATAGCCACATGAATATAGCACACCTCAGGTTAAACTCAACAAGAAATGTACAGGACTTCATAAAATATTATAAACCTTACTTATAAATAAGTAAGTACAAATAAAAGGTGAGGAAGAAATGGAGAACTGCATCATACTCTTAAATGAGAAGATATGATGTCATCAAAATATCACACCTTTCTAAATTATACATTTAATGAAATTCCAATGAAAATCTTTATATGAGGTTTTCTGATTCTTAACTATAATTTTAAAGTTTTTTAAGAAGAAGAATAAATGCATAAGACTTGCCAAAAAATTATAAGAGAGAGAAGGTTGGGGGGGAAGACAAGGAGTGTGGGCGGAATGGAAGAAGGGAATGTGGGAGAGAGGAAGAGAGGAAGGGAGAGGAGGAGGGAGGGGAATGGGACAGGGTAGGTTGTCTCTACAAAATATGAAAACTGAGTTAAAACAGTCTCTTATTACCCAGAAATAAACATTAAGATCACCAAGACATATTCAAAATTTAGAAACAAATCCATGTATGTAGTGTGTGTAAGAATGGCATTTAAAACCAATAATACAAGGTGATGGGTATGTTAATTAGCCTGATCTAATTATTCCACATTGTACCTGTATATCAAAACATCACATTATACTCCATCAGTGTAGACAATTATGATTCATCAATTAAAATAATATCAATAAAAATTATTTTTTAAAGTATTGCTGTATAAGTAGCTAATTCAATTGATGTGAGATCATTTACAATGAAACAAAGCTGGAAGCCTACTCATAACTTTCATGAAAGCAAATCTACAGGTATGAATGATCACAGAGCCAAAAGGGAAGTAAGAGCTTGGAGAAAATATTTGCATTGATATGTATAACATTCTTAAACATAAAGAGATCTGCTAGATAAAACATGAGAAGCACCTCCATAGAAATACAGTTAGATGATATGACTCGGTAAGTCATAAAAAAAATACAACTGTTTGACATCTCTAGAAATGAAATGAATTCAATAATAACACAGCATTTCTCACCTGGAAGTTTGGGAAATATCTTGAGAGCCGTGACCATGTTTGGTGGACAAGTAAGGGTGAAACGGGAAACATGGGATCACAGAGTATAGACTAGTAGATACCACTGCAGAGAGTACTTGATGTGACTAAACTTGTAGAAAAACATCCCATGAAATAATCTCAGATGAAGAAAAACCAAGAATGAGGATGTCAGAGATGTGAGAGCTACAATAAAGACACAACATAGCCAGGCTCGGTGCCTCAGCCGGTAATCCCGCACCTTGGGAAGCTAAGGCGAGTGGATTGCCTGAGCCCGCGGGTTCGAGACCCGCCTGGACAACTTGGCAAGACAATAAATCAAAATTTAGCCGGGCGTGGTAGCGCACGCCTGTAGTTCCAGCTACTTGGAAGGCCAAGTGGAAGGATCGCCGGAGCCCAGCAGGTCGAGGCTGAGGTGGCCGGGAGTGGCCACTACACTCCAGTCTGGGCGACAGAGTGAGACTCCAACTCAAAAAAAGAAACAATGCACTAAATTGGGGCACCTCTATTTGATGGCATGTCCTGGAGCTATGAACACATGATTTTAGAGAATATTTAATGGCATGGGGAAAAAATGAGGGGGGAAAAATAAGTTACACTGCGGAATAAATATACAATACCAACAAGGAAGAAGAGAAGAAGTGCCAGAAAGGAATGACTGGAGTTCAGTTCCCTTCCTCTCCTATGGAAAACAGACCACCCAGAGTCCTCTGCGAGTCAAGTGAGGATGAAACCCTTGAGTCACAGTGTTTGAACCAAGCCCTCAAGTGAAGGATTCCTTCTTCTATTCTTAGAGATAGCTTTACTTTTTCTTCCCCAGTTTAAAGATGGAGGCTAGCCCAGCAGGCTGATAGTGTGTATCTGAGGCTATTTGTTTCACCGTGGCTGTTGGCTTGTCAGATTTATTTGTAGCAGTAATTCATACCAGACAACCTACGCCATTGCTGTTTCCTCCCCGGCAGTTCAGGGATGTTGAGATGAATCTTCAGAGCAGAGGCATAGTTCTAGTGGCTGAGTACTCTCCCTAACGTGGGCGATTTGTCCTACGTGGGGAACTGCAGAGGTTGACACCCCCCAAGATCAGGCCACACCCCTGGTGGAAGAAGAGATTGCCTGATGTTTCTTGAACTGGACTTTGATGGAGAGAAACCAACAGTTTCTGGAGGAAATATTTTCTTAAGAGGAGTCACAGATTATCTGTGTAGACTAGACATTAAACACTCGGTCAAGATGTACATATGATCTTGCCCCAAGATGTAGACAAGAGAGTCACTCCTGTGACACCATTTTCATCGGTGAAAATTCCATGCTTTATTATACTTTGACATTTTACTGCACCTATTATATAACTGTATTCCAGGCATTATACAAGGAGAGACTGACAAACAAGTCAAGAAAACTAAGACAAGATTCCTGTTCATAAGCACCCTACAGTCTGCTGTGAAAAACAAATATAAAAGCAAATAACTCGAGCTCTGTGAATCCAGTGGAAGAGGAGGTGTGAAGGTGTGGGAATTTGGAAGGCAATGCTCAACCCTGCCCTCAGGGAGCTCAGTGATAGAGACAGTGACATCTGAGCTGTCAATAGAAGTCTTCAAAAAAGGCAGTCACGTTTCACTTGAAAGTCACAGCATATGCAAAGATGCAGAAGAGGAAAGAGCATAGAACTGGGATCTGTAGGCACTTTGGCCACCTGGATAATTTCACATCAAGTTCTAGCATCCCTTGACATGACCGTGAAAATCCAATTCAGTATAGGTCAGAGTTTTGGAAAGGATTCGTGGAGCCCAGAGTCCTGAACAGAGACTACAGGACCCCTGAAGCCCCTGAAATGAGTTTCAATTTCCTGGTTCAGCATTCATCAGATTCTTAGGGGTCCAACACTCCCAGAAGTTCCAGGAGTCATGTAGATGTGGTTAACTCTTGTTTTGCTGAGTTCTGCTTCATGGAAAATCTTTAAAAAGAGAGAACCACTGTTATTCCCCAATGTCTCCTTATGTTTTGGTGACATTGATCTCTTTGGGCATGAGTCATCTTCTTTTACAAATCCTGTCCCATCATTTCATGCCAAGTTTAGGTTCTGGATGCTAAAAGGAATCTCACCCAGAAGAAGTCCCATCCATGACTCCTCTAATGTTGGAGTTGGGGAAAGGTACCCAAGGCAGGTGTGCAGAAGCAGCATCCAGGTATGAGAACTCATTTACCCTCTGAAGCCACCATTGTCTCCGAGGTGCAACCAGCTCAAGTCCTCACCTCCCATCAACAGCACCCCCAAGCATCTCTTACAGGGTCCTTACAAGGACCAGAAGGAACTACAGGTATGAAGGTATTTGGAAAAATATCAAGAGATGCTCAGATATTGCACTACTGAGTAGCTAATATAAGCATATATAGGAGGTTGCACTCCAGGCACACCCATAAGGTGAGCTTGGTGTCTGAGAGTGAAGGGATGGCTGGATTTCAGGACTCTGCCTGCACTCTCTGCGTAGTCAGCAACTTGTACACAGAACCTTAGCCCTTTCCCTAAGGGTAGGGGCTACTTGGGCAGTATGAAATGTCTTTACTTGTCCAATGTTTTATACTCTACATACGCATGTTCTCAATTAATCTTCACAACCCAACTATGGATAGTTGGACAGGCATTAGTATGTTCAGTTAAGCAAAGGAAAAGAAGGGTTTCCAAAAGCAGAAACACAGGTGATCATGATCACTAAAGTTATAAGAAACAAAATGCTCTCCCTCCCTAAGACTCCATTAAATGCAAATTAAAATAAGATGCAATGGTTGGCCGGGCTCGGTGGCTCAGCCTGTAATCCCAGCACTTTGGGAGGCCGAGGTGAGTGGATTGCCTGAGCCCGCGGGTTCAAGACCCTCCTGGGCAACTTGGTGAGACCTCATGTCTACAATAAATCAAAAATTAGCTGGGTGTGGTAGCGTGCGCCTGTAGTTCCAGCTACTTGAAAGGCTGAGGCGGAAGGACCGCCAGTTCCCAGTAGGTCGAGGCTGCAGTGGCTGGGAGAGGCCACTGCACTCCAGTCTGGGTGACAGAGTAAGACTCCAACTCAAAAAATAAATAAATAAAGATGTAATGGTTAACATGTAGCATTGGCAATAATGGCCTTAAAAGTCAATGCTTGGCTGGTCACAGTGGCTCAAGCCTGTAATCCCAGCACTTTGGGAGGCTGAGGTGAGGGGATTGCCTGAGCCCAAGAGTTCGAGAACAGCCTGAGCAACTTGGTGGAACTTCATCTCTACAATAAATCAAAAACTTAGCCAGGAGTGGTAGCACATGCCTGTAGTTTCAGTTACTTTGAAAACTGAGGTGGAGGGATTGCCTGAACCCAGTAGGTCAACGCTAGGGTGGCCATGAGCATGCCACTGCACTCCAGCCTAGGCAACAGTTGAGACGCCAACTCACAAAGGGAAAAAAAGTTAATGTTTGTTTGATACAACAAGTTTTGCAAAACTTGCCGAGTACCAAGCAGTACAATAAAGAGGAAGATATAGAGCTGGGCAGTCAGACCAAGTCCCTGACCTCTGTGGGCTTTTGGTCTAGAGTTGGACTTCTCAGTCACATACAATTTACAGCACAGCACAAATCATCCTTTGGTGGGTTTGTGGAGAGGTACCCTAGGCTTTGCAAGATGCTTAGTTCCATCTCTGGCCTCCACCCACTGGATGTCAGTAGCACCTTCTCCCCAGTCAGGACAAGCAAATGTATCTCCAGACATTGCAAAATATCTCCTGGGGAAAGAGGTCAAAATTACCCTCAGCTGAGAACCACTAGTCCATTGTTAACGAGAAAACTGCAAAATCATGTTTATGAGCTGTTTGTGAAGTATGTTCATTGGTAGGCAGCATTAAACAAAGTTACAACCTTCTGCAAACATACCACTCCAGCAATGTAACTGATGTAACTTCCTCTTGCCAACAGATGCAGCAAGAGCTCTTGGCTCTGAATGAAGATCCAAGCCTTGGTAGAAATGATAACCTGAGTCAATAACATCCATAGTATAGAGTTCCAGGTTTGCACTTCATTTATGGGACAGAAATTCCAAACCAAAATGAACATAACATTTGTATTCAGGCTGGGTAAAACTGGTCTGTGGAGATGAGTGTGTATAACCAAAGGCATGCAAAACTGTCACAGTACACAACCACACTAGCAGAAGATAAAATCAAAATTAGAAATTATAGCTGCTCATGGTGGCTCCCACCTATAATTCCAGCACTTTGGGAGGCTGAGGCAAGAGGATTTCCCAAGCCCAGGAGTTTGAAACCAGCCTGGGCTACATGGCAAGAACTTGTTTCTACAATAAATCAAAAATTAGCCATGCATGGTGACATTCTCCAGTAATCCCAGCTATTTGGAAGGCTGGGGCAGAAGAATCGCCTGAGCCTAGCAGGCCGAGGCTGCAGTTACTGTGATTGGGCTATCATACTTCAGCCTGGGTGACATAGTAAGACATAAGACTCTGACTCAAAAATAAGAAAGAAAGAAAGGAAAGGAAAAACATTATAAAGCACATGAGTAAAAATGGTATCATGTACAACAAGAATGGATCTTTCCAAGAACTTGAAAAAGTTGAAGAATCTTAAAGGAATTAAAGAAGTAAAATATGCTATTATGAAAGAACAGAATACATGAGAGAAAAATGACAGATTTATTTAAAAGAACTAAGTAGAACATCTAGAAATGAAAAATTCAGTCACTGATATCTAAAACTTAACAGAAGCTACACACCACTGGACAGCAGAGCTGAGTGAATCTCTAACAGTGCAACAGAGTAACCTAGAAAATTGGAATTATGATTGAATATTGAGAGACATGGATAATAAAATGAGAAGGCCCAATGTACATTCAAACCAAGTTATAGGAGAAAAAACAGAAATTGAAGAAAGGCAATCCTCAAAATTAAAATCATTTAAAATTTTTCAAAATTGAAGCTTTCCAGAAAGAAACTCTCTGCTGAAAACATATGAAATATGTCATTCCTAGACACATCACAGTAAAATGAAGATTACCAAAGACAAAGAGAAAACCTTAAAAGCAGCCAGAGCCAGAGGAATGAGTAATTCTCTACAACAGAACACTAATGAGAATAGCAATATTCTCAGGGATGATATAGACAGCACAGGGATAAAGACCAAAAACCCTTATCAGCTAGGGAAAAGAAATATGAAATTCTATGTTAAAATAAGCTATTGCTTGAAAGTGAAGGCAAAATTAAGACATTTTGATACAAAGATGGAAATACTTACCACTCACAGACCCAGAGTAAAAGAATTATTAAAAGAAGTTCTTGATTAATAAAAAAAACAGTAGCAAAGAGTGGGAGCCCAGAAACAGTTGTAATCAAACTATCAGTAAATATGTGGGGAATTAAATAGTCATTGATTATAAAAATAATAATCATGATTACTAATTTCAGGAGGTTAAAAATAAGGTAGAAGTGAAGTATCAAAAACAGTGTATCTTAGAAAATGGAACATGTAAACAGGTGTAAGGGTTTAAATATCTCCATGTTGTTTGTTCGGGGGGGTGGGTGAAAGTGTTCAATAACTCTAGAGTTCATTCAAATGTGCATGCTAAAAACTTCAGGTTGACCATGAAAGTGATTCTAACAGAATATGGACTTTTCATACCAATACTGGGAAGTAAAGAGAAAAGAAACTTTGATCAATCATTCAGTCTGCAATAGAGGCTAAAAAGAAAATTAAAATACTTGTAAAAGATAATAAATAAACAAAATAACATTGGTGAATTAAACCCCAAATCATCAACAATCACATAAATATAAATAGAATACAAAGTTAGAAGACAGAAAATTTGAAATAGGATTTAACTACCAATATGCTGCTTAAAAGAACTATAATGGCTGGGCTCAGTGGCTCAGCCTGTAATCCCAGCACTTTGGGAGGTCGAGGTGAGTGGATTGCCTGAGCCCATGGATTTGAGACCCACCCGGGCAACTTCAAAATTAGTCTGGTGTGGTAGCGTGCTCCTGTAGCTCCAGTTACTTGGAAGGCTGAGGCAGAAGGATCACCGGAGTCCAGCAGGTTGTGGCTGCAGTGGCCGGGAGCGTGCCACTGCACTCCAGTCTGGGTGACAGAGAGAGACTCCAACTCAAAAAAACAAAACAACAACAACAAAAAAAAACTATAGTAACATCAAAAAAGAGATGAAGGTGAGAAAATGAAAAGTAGAAATATGCCAGAAATTTGACTAAGTATGCAAACAAACTGGGATGAAGTAAAAACAAAATGACAACAACAAAAAAACTCACCCAACAGCCCAATCTTGTCAGCAAAGCCACATACACCTGTCCCATAAGGAAACCCCCAACATGCTCAGATACCCAGCAACCATCTCTGAAAAGCTGAGTTTTAAAATTCCCTGGTTCTAGTGTACTCCAGGATCTGTGTGCAAATGACCAACAAAGCTGGTTTCAAAGCACAACCCAAGGAACTTGCATCACAAACACAGGAAGACTCACCAGAGTCGCTGGCGACGATGTGTAAAAGCGTCATCAAACTGAAAGTTTTCAAAAATGAAACCTTAGTAAACAAACAAAATGCCAAGAATAGGCATTGCAGTGTGTCTAGGAGAGAGACTACGGTGTCATCTCTCAGTCACAGGGTTTTCATGGAAGTTGACAAACAGCTCCTGTAATCCATGTGGATAAATAAGGGAAGGATGATCAAAATAACTTTGGAGGTTGGGCATGGTGGCTTATGCCTGTAATCCTGCACTTTGGGAGGCAGAGGTGGGAGGATTGCTTGAGGCCAGGAGTTAAAGACCAGTCTGGGCAATACAGCAACACTCTGTCTCTATTAAGTACATAAATAAGACAATTTTGGAGAAGACTGTACAAGGGCATTGACTTCTGTGTTATCACCAATTAAGTTGCAATTATGTCTACATTAAATTAAATATACATTTTTGGTTTGAAGATAGACAAATAGAACCTTGGAACAGTATAGCACAGAAATAATATCTGGGGCCCTGATATAGAAAGGAAGTGGCATTAAAAATTAGTGGTGAATAGATGGATTAAAAACTGATGCTGGAACAGTAAGCCAGCAACTGGGAAACCACGAAATCAGATCCGTACCTTATGTACAAATAAACTCCAGATGAATTTAAGGAGAAATACTCAAAGGAAAACTAAGACTTTTAGGACAGTAATAATAATCTAACCTTTCCTAAGTGATTATCAAATGCCAGGCTTCCTTTTTAAGGACATTACATGGGTTAATTCTGTTAAGTCTGTAAGACAATTTAACCAAGTAAATAATATTATTATCCCCATTTTATAAATAAAAGCCCTCAGTCCAGAGAGAGTCTTTTTCCAAGTCACAGAGCTACTAAGCTAAGCCAACCAGCATGTCACTATGCTTCCTCTGCAGTGTGGCAGTAGGTGTATGCTTCTTAAAACACCCAAAACACAAACTACAAGAGAATATTAATACATTTAACTATTTTAAACATCAAAAGTGTTCTTTGACAAAAAATACCATCAACCACATTAAATGATAAGTTACAATCTAAAAAAAGAGAGATGTCTTTGCAATGCTTAAACTAGCAGAGAAATTTTATCTAGAACACACATAGTAGTCCCATAAAATAATAAGAGAAACGCACAGAAATCAATAGAAGAATTGGCAAGTTATAAAAGAGGAATGAGATGAGCAAATGGAAAATGTATTCAACTTCTTGAGTAACACAGGAAATGCAAATAAAAGCAATCAGATCAAATTCCCACTCATTTGGATTGGCAAAACATGTCATCTGACTGTCCCCTGCAGAGAAGTCTGTGAGGAAGCCTGTTCAATGCCATGCTGGGGTGTGAGTTGGAATAGCCCTGCTGGAGGGGCATGGAGACCCCAGCAGCTGCCCCCTTCCTGGAGAAGCCACCGGGAGTTTGAAGTGAGCCTCCTTCCCACCCCCATTACTGTGTCGACCTTTCTGCACACTTTGTCATCACAAAACCTTATTTATTTTCCTGTGTCTGTATGTGCCATTCAAAGCTTTATGGAAATTCTTGGACAGAACATAATGAACCACTAAATGGGGCATCAAAGAGAAATATTTCACCACATGGAAAAACATTCAGCCTATATTGTTAAATGAAAGGGGTTTCAAAACATTTGTACAATAAGGTCCAAACTTTAAGTGAAGAAATATACAGGCAAAAAGAAAATGTGTGAAAACTATACACTAAAGCATTCACTATGTTTATAGTCATGCCTTGGTATCCAAGGGGATTGGCTCCAGGACCCCCCAAGGATGCCAAAATCCCAGGATGCTCAGTCTCATTAAAATGCCATATTTGTGTATAACCTAAGACATCTTCCCATATGCTTAAACCATCTCTAGAGTCCTTACAAAACCTAATCCAAGGTAAGTGCAAAGTATGTAGTTGTTACATTGTATTGTTTGTATTTGCATGATTTTTATTGTTGTATTGTTACTTTTTATTAGTTTTTGGTTTTTTTTACTGAAATATTTTGTCTGAGATCAGTTGATTCTAGATTTAGAACCTGCAGTTAGGGAGGGCCAATGTTTATGTCAGTATGTTTATTTCTTATGTGTTTTATGTGTACTCTTTTCTTTTCCTTTTAATATAATCTTCTTTCAAGACCTTAAAGTCTTCTGAGGAAATTAACAGTGTAACTTTTGTAATTAAAATTAATTTTATCAAAAACTGTTATTATATTGTTTATATGTTTTACATATGTTTTGCTTTGTTTTGCTTCTCTATTTTGGGCACTGTGCAAATTGCATTACCTGCCTGACCTCCAGACCCACTTCCCAGGAGGGAAGACTGAGGCTGAACAACTTTAGATAACTTGCCACCAGCCCAGCAGCCAGAACTAGGAGCAGGTCTTACTGACTCCAACACCCTTTCCCTCCCCCACTGTGATGCTTGACCAAAGACCCAACCAAACCCTCAAACCTAACCCTTCTCAAACATGTGACACAGAGACAGAATTGGGTCTCCTGGCTGCCACACTCCACATTGTAACTTTCACATGGAGGGCTTACCTCATGAGCCCAAAGGATGAAACTCAGGTGTGCAGAGGGCAGTGAACATGATTCACGCCATGGTAGGAGAATTCCCTGTTCCTTCTCATTCAGCAGAGAGAATATCTCAGGGGAAGAACTCTCCCTAGACTGACTACCAGCAGAAAAGGCCACACCTGTGATGATGATGTTGGCAGGCTGGAATGTTAACTGAGCTTATACTAGGTATCCTAAAGAAACTCCATGTGCCTCATCTCCTAGGAGACAGATGATTTAATAAATGCTGGTGACTATCTTCATGGGCAAAACATAAATCCTTTATTTTGTTGTATTATTCACTTAAAATCTAGTTTTTACACATCAAAAGTGTTTGTTCTTACCTGTGTCTTTCTATGGGCTTACAACCTACAAAGAAGATACTGTCAAACAGTTTTCAAAAATGGTTGTACTAATTTTTACTCCCATCACCAGCATATTGAAGTCCCAGTTGTTCCGTGTCCTCTTCAACTCAGCAAACATTTTTTATCCTTCTTCATAGCCACTGGTGGAGATGCATAAGAATAATGTGTGGTTTGAATGTGCATTTCTTAGATGACTAAAGTCATCTTTCTTTAGCACCTTTATTCTATGTTTATTTGGCAATCAAGCATCTCCTTTTGTGATGTGACTCTTCAAGTCTTTGGTTGATTTTTCTACGGAGTTGTGTTTCTTCTTATTAATTTGTAGGAGTGTCTGTGTGGCATCAGCTCCTAAACATGCCCAGGAACATGTGCATGCCATATGACCCACCACCCCTACTCTTTGGTGTATACCCAACAGGAAAGTAGTCGCATATTTAGAAAAAGACATGAACAAAAATGTTCTCAGCAGTACAATTTATAATTTCCAAACTGGAGACTCCACAGGGCCCATCACCAGTGGCATGGGCAATCTAGTTGCTGAGTATTCAAATAATGGGATACTATACAATGATGAGGTGGAGTGAACTATGAGTTCATTTAACATGAACAAATCCCACCAACAACATGCAGAGTGAAGGAAACCAGGCACAAACAGCACATGTAGTGTAAATCCATTACATACAGTTCAACAAACCAGGTGAAAGTAACCGATGATTTTGAAGTCAAAATGGCGGTCATGTGGGGCATGGGAGTGGGCACAGGTACCACAAGGGGGTGAAGAAGGGAGGAGCTGCCCTGCCCTGCTACTGAATGTGGGTGCTGGCTACACTCACACTCACAAAGATTGCCCACTTTGAGAAAATTCATCGAGCTGCAGACTTCTGACTTGTCTGCTTTTCTGTATGAGTTAGATGTGGATAAGAATTCTAAAACTGTAGAACTGAGTCAAGACATGGGTTCTCGGAAGGAACACGCACACAAGGTGGTGAATGCAGTGCCATTGGGAAGAATTAGGAGCTGTGAAAAAACGGATGTGCGGGTGTCAGGTACTCTGCACTATCTCCTCCTTACACGTCACCAAGCGTCTCAACCACAACAAGGTCGTTAGCCAGCACTATTTTGCCCTCTCCCCAGAGACACTGGGCAATGTTGAAGACATTTAAAGTTGTCACATTTGGGGGCTGCCACTGGCATCTAGTGGGTAGAGGACGCTGTAAAACATCTTAATTGGCATAAGACAGCCGCACTCAACAAAGAATCGTCCTTCCCAAGTTGTCAGTAGTGCTAAGGTGAGGAAGCCCTGATTTAGTGTAGCATCCTTGTCTTATTGATGGGAAAACTGACAAGAGATTGATGCCCAAGATCCCATGGTGAGGAAGAGCAAGGACCTCATGTGAGCCAGGGTTACTGACTTTCACTGGCTTGTCACTGGCCCTGTAACCTGGACCTGATTTTCAGATTCAAGGTGACTGAATTATGGTCTGTAAAATGCTGTATTCCCTCCCCTCCCCTGGGAGGTCATGTGAACATGAAATTCCCACCCAATTAAGAAATCAGACAAGGACAACATTTTCAAGAGCAAAGAAGTGGCCTGTTTTTGTTGTTATTGCTTTAGATTTTATACAGAACTTGTGAGGAAAATATCATCAGCCAGAAAACATCACAAGAAACTTGCAGTATTAATGCACCATGCCAGGTTGACACTGGTTGAATAAAATACTCAAGAAGTAGAACATTTCACGGGTGGCACAGACAGTTCCAGAGTCATTTTTCTTCATCATCTAGTTATGTTTTCCAGGGGCAGGAAGGGGGGGTCATCTTCCTTTGAAGTTATTTATCTTCCTTCACCAAGAAGATCATGTTTTGTAGCTGTAAAGCTTAAACACATCATTACAAAATTTCAGCAGGAAGCTTTCTGAAACTAGCAGTCATAGTACTGGTTAATCTGTACATTCCAATAGAGCGAAGCCTCTAATATGGACTATTTTTATCCAAGCAGTCATGGCAGATGGATTCCTATGCCAGCCAGACATGTCCCGGGTTGCAATGCAGATCCAACCTGCTGTTTTCCCCAGCCTTCTGCCTTCCCAGCTTGAAACATCAGCATTGAAATGTATGCAGACTTCTATCAACATTAACATGCATAGCAAACCCAAGCTATCAGCTCAGCTCCTCATATGTGCCAGGCTGTGTGCTGGGTACTGGGCTCTGGGGGAAATATAGTGAGATACAAAGAAGCATAAGATATGTAGCAGGTTTCCTGCCTTCAACAACCTTAAAGACCTAGGAGTGAAAACAGACAGAGACCAGTGGAAAAGAGTAGAGAGCACAGAGATAATTCTATGCACTTAACAGTCAACTGACCTTTCACAAAGGCAACAAGAACATACACTGGATAAGGACATTCTCTTCAACACATGGTGCTGGAAAAACTGGATATCCATAGAAGAACACAGATGGAGCCCTGTCTCGCATCATGGACAAAAGTCTATTCACAAAAGGAATAAAGACTTAAACATACAAGCCAAGAAGATAAAACTACTAGAAGAAAACACAGAAGAAATGCTTGACCTGGACAATATTTTTTAAAAAATAAAACATCAAAGCAAAGGACACAAAACCAAAAATAGACAAATGAGATTATATCAAATTAAATAAAAAACTTGAACAATACAAAAAAAGTTCAATTTTAAAATCGGCAAAAAACACTGAGTAGATGTTTCTCAAAAGAAGACATAAAAATGCTCAGCATCACTAATTATCAAGGAAATATAAGTCAAAAGCACAATGAGATATCCCAGTTAGAATGACTATTATCACAAAGACAAAAAGTAACAAATGCTGATACATGTGTGGAGAAAAGGGAACACTTGGACATTGTTGGAAATGTAAGTTAGTATAGTCATGATGGAAAACAGTATAGAGGTTCCCAAAAAATTAAAAATAAAGCTACCATATGACCCAGCAATCCCATTATTGGGTATATACTCATAGAAAATAAAGTCAGTATGTCAAAAGACATCTGCACTCCCATGTTTATACAGCACTATTCACAATAGTCTGGATATAGAATCAACTAAGTCACTACTAATAGGAGTAGTGGATAAAGAAAGGTATATATACATGATGAAATACTATTCAACTATAAAAAAGAATAAACACCTGTCATTTGTAGCAATGTGGATGAATCTGGAGGACAGATAAGTCAGACACAGAAAGACAAATATGTCTCATTTACACAGAAGTAGAGAGTAGAATAGTGGTTAGTTGCTGGTTATCAGAGACTGGAGAAGGCAGGAGGGAGGTTGGGAGCAGAAGAGATTGGTCATTGGGTCCAAGTCACAATTAGAAAGGAGGGATATCCTCTGATGTTCTACCACACAATAAGTAATAATGGTGAACAATATTATATCATCACTGGGCATCGTGGTGCATTCTATAGCCCCAGCTACTCAGGAGGCTGAGGGAGGAGGATCACTTGAGCCTAGGAGTTCAAGGCTGCAATGAGCTATGATTGTGCCACTATACTCCAGCCTGAGTGACAAAGCAAGACCCTGTCCCTAAATAACAATAATAATTAATTGATTACCATGATTATTTTTAAAATTTAAAATAATGTTTTATAATATGATATCATATATTCCAAAATAGCTAAAAGAGAAAATTTTGAATATTCTCACCACAAAGAAATGGTAAATGAAGGAGCTGATACCTATGCTAAACACCTGGTTTGATTGTTATACAACACATACAAGTATAGAAACATCACACTCTACCCCATACATGTGTACAAGAATTGTGTGTCCATTTAAATAAATAGATACATGGGGGACAACCTAGGAAGAGAAGGAAGGCTCTGCTGAACGGGAAGCTGCATAAGAACACAATAAGAAGTGAGTGTGTCACCAGGTGCAAGCAATCCCAAGACATCTCATTTCTCTGTAGTGAGATTCTTTGTTGTGTTGTAGCCACTCAGCAACCATTACACACCCTCCTCATCTTTGTAACTGCATCTTAATTTCTTCTGGGTGACTTGCCTCTATCCAAATGTGCTCATCTCTGTAAATCAAAGTGTCCTTCAGCCCCCAGGTGAAGAGAAGCCAGGGACCGAAGGTAAACCAGACAGACTCTCTCCTGGATATTGGAAGTGGGGAATGTGTGACTAAGAAGCAATTCAAATGTAGTTCTTCCTTCAAGGAATACTCACAGAGCTCCCACTCTATGACAGGCATGGCTCTAGGCACTGAGAAGCAACAGAGAAGTCCACAGACAAGACCTTCCCACGTGAACTTGATGCCTCCATGCAGGAGGCAGGTAACAGAGAATCAAAACATGCTGCGTGTCCTCAAGTGGTGAGGAGTGTAGTGACACACACAAAGTGAGCCAGATATAAGGGGCATGACATGACTTGATGGGGCACACTTCTAAAAGGGGTGTTGGGCCACCTCTTGGAGAGAGAGACATGCAATTCCCCCTGTCCCACAGTCCTGCCAATTCCATTTCCTGCTGAGTTTCACATGAGTCCAGCCGCTGCATCGGGGAATTGAACATTGCTGGTAAAAGGGATAGGTGGTAAGTGGCTTCAGTTTGTTGGAGCAAAGTCCCTGTCACACCCTTGCCCTAGTGGCACAAAAACAGCCACAAACAATATGTAATGGACGAGCCTGGCTCTCTTCCAATAAATCTTTATGGGGGTACCCCATAAAACTCAGAATTTATTTATTTTTTTAAAATGTATTTATTCTTATATGTTTAAACTTTAGTCACCTTCAAGGTACTCTCTATTGATGCAGTGCACCTATTGAGATCCTTTTTCCGCTGCTCAAAACAGTTTTTTAATTCATCAATTTTGATGCCTTTTAGTGCTTCTGTCATTTTTGTTTTACCTCTTCCACAATGGCAAAACACTTCTCTTTTAGGAGTTTTTTCATCCAGGAAAACAAAAAAATAGTAAGTCAGGACAAGATCAGGTGAATAGGGAGGTGGGGCATAGGGGCCTTGCCGTTTTGGGTCAAAAACTGCTGAACACTCAGCACATTGTGGGAAGATGTGCTCGTAAATCACCTATCATGAAATGGGCAAATTTGTTGAAAGATTCTCCAAAGAAAATTCACTGAAGTCAAACACAGCCTCTCAGAACAACACTAGCTAGTACACTAATGCCAACTGTTCTTAAAACACTTATCTAGTGGGGGAAGTCTGTACTACTAAGGATAATTTCAAGGTTTTTTGGGTCCCTCCCCCTCATATTTACAAACCAGGTGGCAAGTTGGATCCGGCCCCTATAAGTCATCCTGCCACTTCCTTACCTAGGTCTTAGGATCATGTGCTGACTCCTGTCTTCTTTCTGGTTAGTCTTCTAACTGCAGGCTGTTCATTGTGCATAGTCCCTGCTACTCTTCAAATAAACAGCCTTCCTGCTGAACTGGGCAGAGCAACTTTCTCTGGGTGGCAACAAAGTGAACCCAGTGGGTCTTGAAGGTGCTTCTTAAATGAAGAAGAGTGCAACATGAGCCCTGAGTTATTTCACAAGCTGCACAAAGCGTGAACGATTGATGGTGTCAAGTCCTACCACTGTCTTTTGCAGGTTGTTAAGCTGGGTTTAGAAAGAGAAAGAAACCTGCCTACAGACCCCTTCAACCAATCAACCAGGACTGGGCCCCTAGTGCCTTGCATCCCTTGCGCAGGTCCTTTTAGCCAGAAATAGCAGAGGACTCAACCAACCTTAATTAAAAAGGGTTGGCTTTACCCACATAACATGAAGCCTGGGGAGGTGACTGCTGGCATCAGGGCTGGAGTCACTACAGTCCTCCTCGGCCTTTCCTTCCTGAGTGCAAAATGGTGATCTTAGCTCCAGATACCACAAAGAGTCTCAAGCTGAATAGGAGACAGAAAGGACAGCGCCTAAAGACAGGAGCCGCTCTGTATTCATGGATTTCTCCGTTTCTGAGCTCCACCAACCAAGGATTGAAAATACTTGAAAAAAATTGCATCCGCACTAAACATGTACAGACTTTTTCTTGTTTATTCCCTAAACAATGCAGTATAACAACTGCTTCCACAGCACTTGCATGACAGTAGGTATTATAAGTCATCCAGAGATGAGTTAAAGTATATGGGAGGATGTGCAGAGGCTATATGCAAACATCATGCCATTGTATACCAGAGACTTGAGCCTCCGCAGACGCTGGTGTCTGTAGAAGGTCTTGGAACCAACCCCCCATGGACACCAAATGTGACTGTACGTCCTTCTTTCACTCAAGGCCAAAATTTATTGAGTAACTTCCCAGAACAAGTGTGCTAGTTCTATATGGCCACTCCTAAGTGCCAACAAGTCTGAGGAAGTGAGTATTTCACTTCCTATCCTCTGAAGAGCAGACAGAAAAAGAAGAAAAAAGTTAAGAATGGGTGTAAGATTAGCCAACCTTGGTTTCCTTTTTTTTTTTTGAGTTGGAGTCTCACTCTGTCCCCCAGACTGGAGTGCAGTGGCCACTCCTGGCCACTGCAGCCTCGACCTGCTGGGCTCGGCGATCCTTCCACCTCAGCCTTCCAAGTAGCTGGAATTACAGGCATGCGCTGCCATGCCTGGCTGATTTTTTTTTTTTTAATTTATTGTAGAGATGAGGTCTCGCTGCCCAGGCTGGTCTTGAACCCACGGCCTCAGGCAATCCACTCACCTCAGCCTCCTAAATGCGCGGGATTACAGGCTAAGCCACCGAGCCAGGCTTGGTTTCCTTTTTATAGCTCAAGTTAGTTGGGCAAACATAGAACTGTGGCTTGCTATAGGTGGCAGGGGATGCTGGCTCATGACACCATCCATGCATCCTTCTCACTACAGAGCATGGACTTCCAAATCCAACAGGTCTCCCATTCTTTCCCTTTGTGGAGCTTTGCAGAACCACATATTTCTAGATCCCACCTGAAAACTATGAGACCAGAGTTCTGGAAACAGAGCTCAGGAATCTGTATCTTGATGAACTTTCATCATATTAAAAAATAAATGAAATATGGTAAAATTCAAGCAACATGAAACATTGTCCCTCCAACTCTAGTCCTCAGACATTTATTTCCTTTCTAAGGATCCCTTTGAGACCAACTCTGCGTGGATCCTTCCAGAAGTAGTCTGTGCATGCATCAGCATGTGCGTGTGTCTCTTCAGTATTTTACGCTAACAGGAGCTGACTACACACTGCACAGCAGTTTGCTTCATCACTTAATTATCTTGGAAATTGCTCCACATCAGTGTATAGAGATTGATTTCCTTCTTTTTCATAGCTGCATAGTAGAGAATCATTCTCTTGTAAAAGTACCCCAAGTAATCGTGAGAAGCAGCCGGGTGTAGGCGGCCAGGCTGGCTGGTGCTGCCGTGGATTGAACAGCCCTTGATAGAACAGTAAGGACAGCCCAGCAGGAGCCCTGGAATACCTGCCAGCACTGCACTAAGCCCTTGACACAGAGCCACTCATGGGCCCCTCTCCATAGCCCCACCTTCCAGAGGAGATATTGCAGCACAGGGAGATGAAGGAACTTACCCCAAGTCACACAGCAGTGCTGTCATAGACAAGATTTCACCCTGGTAGCTTGGACTCAAGATCATCCCTTGACTCTCAGCAAGGTGTGCAGTCCCACTGAGCAGTTCTGCAGGATGGCAAATTGTCCAGAGCACTGGATCTACCGCAGAGTTAAGCAACTGTGTCTGGTGGAATTGTGAGCAGAAAACCAGGTAACCAGAAAAGGAACGAGGGGTTGGGTATAGAAATTCAGCCCCAGCCTCCTCACCCATTATCACGTGCCCACTTCCCCACTTCCTCTCCCTCAGCAGCTACAAAATCTGGTCACCAGGATCCAGCTGTTGGTGTGCTGTGTGCAAAATCAGCAAGGTTTCTGTATGGATAACTGGGGTGAGAAATCAACCAAGTGTTCAGAAGGGACAGTGCTTCAAAAGGCACGAGAAAGCAGCGCCGAGGTCTCCTCCAGGGCCAGGTATGGCATGGAACTCACCTCTCAGTTCACCCTAGAGTCTGGCATACAGTAGGTGTTCACTGAATGCACGCAATAGAGTTTTAATTCCTTTAGATGCCAGGATTCCCCCAAAATCACCCCCAAATCATGGCTGCAGTGGTAGTTAAACTTTCCACCTGATTCTCTCTGACACTACGTTTGGCCTGCTCCATGTAGCACCACACCAGGCACAGATACGGATGAAAAATATGTGGCCCTATTTTCAAAGAAATTCCTATCCTGTGAGGGAATCAGATGGAAACAGAATTAAGCACATGATGAGGCAGAGTGTGGTACACATACAGAGGGTGTGAGAGCTGGACTGGTGTGAACATTTATGGACCATCTGTCTCCCACTGGACCCATGGCCTGCGGGTCACCCCCAGAGTACAGGCCTGCCTGTGCTCCTCACAGATCCATTCTAGGGCTCAGCACTGACCAAGGAAAGCTAGCTGGCAAGTACTTGCCAAATAAGCAAAGGACTATGGCTGTTGAGGGGTTGCTTCATCTCTGGATCCTCAGATTACTCTAACAAAGTCAGTCGAGCAGCTTCAACCACAACCTGAACCTCAGTCCCTGTGTCTATAAAATGGGGATAGTCGGAGTGCTTTCCTTGTGGCATTGTGGTAAGGATGCACTGGGCTGATTCATAGAAAGTGCTAGACAAAAGAGGACAAACAGGTGTGTCCAGTAGTGTTGGTCACAACTGCCTTTGTCTCCTGCATGCTGCACATGGGCAAGTTGAGGCTTGAAGGGATGGGTTCATTTCTCCACCTGTTCGTGTATTATCTAGCTCTCAAACCTATGTCATCTGGGGCCCTGCCCATTCCTTTTTCCATAGCACCATGTTGCCTCAGCTTCCCTATCTCACTGTGCCCTGAGACCATGACAAAGCACAGCACCAATTCTCATCCTTCAAGATGCCAGGTACAGATGCACAGAAAATCCACTCTTGTACCCGGTGCATAGTAGGTGCTTCCTCACCATGTGCACACAGCAACAAAGCTCATTTCAGAAGCTACCTGGAACTTAATTTATTTTCCTTAACTGAATCCTGCTATCTTTCTATTTTAATTTCTTGCTCTTACTCTTTCATGGAAGTTGGAGCAGGTAAAAGAATCCATTTATACAGTTAAATAAGAACTCCATTTAATCGTGCTATCCTCTGCTGATTTTAAAGGCAGATATAAAGGATGTAGATTTCCAAAACTCAACACTCATTTTTGAATATTGATTATGTGCCAGGTCCTGGGAATATGCAATTTCTAAAAGCTTCTCTGCTCTCAGGAATTCACAGTAACCGACAAGGAAGAGTAAGGGAAGGCACACTTGGAGGACCCAAGTGCAGCGAGGGGAGAGTCAAGAGAGACACAAAGCACTAGAGCAGCAACAGGAATAAAATCGTTGGTGGGGTTGGTGAAAGCCTTGAGGGCTTGACTTCTGCAGAAAAGAGCCTTGAAGGATGATCAAAAGTTTGCAATGTGACCCAAAGTGAGAAAAACATCTCATGAAATGAAAGAGACATTTGCAAAACTCAGACTCCCAAAACCACACAGCATGCTCACGTGACCACAAGAAGCCCAAGAGAGTGGAAGTGAGGGCGATTGGGCCGTAATGTCTGTCACTCTATTGATAGCCAGAGTTGATTCAGCTGATTCAGCTGGTTAAACGGATGTCCCCTCCCTTCCTCACTGCTCTATGTGTACCCTTCCCAAAACTGTGTGCTTGGTGGAAGAGGACAACCTCCCTGCTAGAGGAGTACTGTTCTTTGGTCTAGGGTATATGAGTAGCTGCATTCCCTTGCTTGCTAGAATCTCCAAACAAGCTCTCAAGAAGCCAGAGAGAGACACGGGTAAACACACCCCTACTAACTGTTTCTGTGCCTCCAGCAGGCATTACTAATCAATTGCAGCCCTTGGCCTCAGAAGCTCCTACCTGGCCTGGACATCCTTCTCAGGATGGGACTGATGGCAGCCATGCCCATAAGAATTGGACCAAGAGACTTGGAGAAGAAGCAAGGCCCAGACTGTAAAGTTAGGACAAGGGGATCATCACTGTCTTCTCAGCAAGGGGATGCTCAGCTTCATCACTGCTTTGGACACTCTCAGGTATCAATGGAGAGAATGAACTAAGGGGAGCTGTTAGGGTTAGGCAGAGAGCAGGTCTGAGGAGCCAGATGGTCCCAGCTGTCAGGGAAGGGGCACTGAAAGATGAGGCTGAAACCAGGAGATGGTCCTCAGGTAGTAAGGAAAGGATTTGGGGCAGGTGGGGAAGGGGAAGCTCAGGTGACAAGAAAGCCCTCAATGGAGATACCAAAGTCAAAGGAGGAGGTTGTTAAAACTGACATCACCTGGCCTTGATACTGGCAGTAGAGGCGGGATAGTGTGGCCGAGTCCAGGAGCCTGGGCACGAGCAGTGGACAGGCCTAGGGGTGTGAATCCAAACCCACCAATTCCCACCTGCATGCCCAGAATGTGTCCCTTAAGCTCGCAAGACACAAGGCAGGAGCAGAATCTGTGGTGTATGTGAGCAGAGGCTCTACAGTCAGTGCCCAACTCAAGCACCAGCCTGGTTCCATGACATTGTTAAAGCTGTCCAGCATCCACAGGGTTGAGCAAAGGATGGGCCATTTGGTGTGAGCAGCTAATGAGAAAACCCATGAGAAGCCCCAAGGATGTGACCCATGCCACACAGCCCGTGAACAAGGAACAAGGCCTGCATCGTTAATCCCACTCTTACCACTCTGGCTTTGTCACCAGGCTTCCTCCAGGCTCCTGCTACCTGGGCACATAACCCAGTCCTCCCTGATTTGAAAACCTTGCCTCTCAACCTTGAGTTTGCTTCAGGCCAATATTAAACACTGGCAGGCATTGTTTGCCACCCAACTCGAACTCTGGCCATGCTGGGGCATGGCCTCACAGTCTTTGCTCCCTGACCCAGCCCAGTTGAGCCAGCCCCCTCCGCCCAGCCCAGGATGTCTGCCCTCAGCTTTTAGCATGACACTACCTGCTCAAGTCTTGGAGTTCCCACCTTTGTCATTGTTGCTGGGCATGGAATGTGGCCCGGGACACCTGGGGATACCTGCTCATACCTCCAGCCACTGTCAATTCTGTAGACACCCAGTTCGCCCATCCCTACCCTTTAAAATCTGTCCAATTTTCTTATGATTTTTGTTCGAGCCACAGAAATATCCACTATCACGTTTTCATGGTACCCAGAGAGCTTGCTTTATTGTCCAATAAAGCCACAGTAACAACAAAACAACTCTACCTCCATAGAACAAGCCTCTTACACAAAGAAACATGTCAGCTTCTAATAATGCAGATGAAGTGATGCCCTCCACTGCTGTGCTCATGGCAGTCTTCCTCTGACTGGCGCCGGTTAGAGACACCTGGAAAAACGGCAGCCTGTTCAGGAAAGCATCCTCCACTGGGTTGTATTATTTCTAAATTATTCAGTTTTGACTGGGATTCATCAAAGTCACCACATCTCTGAACCTTCTGCCCAGAGGGGACAATGTGGGTGCCTCCCATGTCTGAAAGGATGCATAAGATGGAAATCTCTGACTGCAGAAGACTCAGCTGAGCCCTGGGTACCTGCGTCTCCAATCCTTCGCTGGATGAGCCAGGCTCAGCAACTCTCTGGACCAAGAACCTGTAACATGGCCTGGGGCTCACTTCAAATGGGAAGAGAGGACAACTGCGCATAGATGCCTACTGAGCGCTGTACTGCTGTCTTTGTTTTGTGCTTGCCGCTGACATTTAAATCCCAACTCCAAGTGTGTTCCGATACAGTCCAGGAAACCTGACTGTCAACAGCCCTTACTTTATTCCCTGATTCCTGCCTGGGTGGAGAGGCATCCTAGGTCCTTACCAACTCGGATCTGTCACCAAACACACAGCGACACTGAACACTATCGGGGTACACTCCAAGATGCCCCCAGAGAGGGATCAGAGAAGGAGGGGCCGCTTCTCCCCAGGAGACACACTGAATCTCCCAGTCCCCCACCACTTGACATGAGCCCAGGAAATCACCTGCCACGGGCAATAGGACCATGGGGGCCCACATGCCATCGGGAGCCCTGCATTCTTCAACACAGTCCTATAACTCCCCATTTCTCCATTTTGTTCCCTTTTGAGCAAGAGGTTTTTGTTTTTGTTTTCTTAGGAAACAGAATGAAATAAGAAAATACTAAGCTAAAACCTAAATTATGTCTTCTCTCTTGAAATACAGTCACTGGATGCACATTGGTGGACGTTCTCAAAGACTTATTTTCAAAGGGTGAATTTCTGAAGATTTCAAAAGAGATGGCCAAAAATAATCTTTTCTTTTTTCCTTCTGAAGAAGAGTGGATCACAAAGTTATCTGAGTTTTACAGCCAGGAAGGTGAGGACACGTAGATTTGGGCCGTCTCAGCATAAACATGAAATGCCGCAGCTCGCTTGTGTGCAGCTTAATTTCTTTTTGTTTTATAATTACAATTCTTTCCCTGTACTTGAGTGACAGGAGAGTGAGGCAACACCGCCATCTGTAGGAGAAAGTTTGCAGCCCAGGCAGGGCGCCACAACCCTGGGGCTCACCCCCATGGGCATTTGGAATTCAGAGGACCTGGTGCCCCACCCCGGTGCCCACCATTGTCCACCTTCTCGCCATCCCCCACACACACACCTCTCCTTGAAAGACCCAAATGCACAACTCAGTCGTCTAAAGAATAAATGGTTGCGATCATGCTGGAAGAAGAGTTAGCAAGATCTATCAGGTTTCAAATCACCCATTCCCTTTAATCTAGCAATTATTCCAATTCTCGGGGTTTACCCTGTATAAATATTAGCTCGTGTATAGAGATAAAAGTCCGAGAGATATTGCTCATTGCAGCTTACACTTGGTAGTGAACTACAAAGCCATCTAAACACTTATTAATAGGGACTGGTTAAGTAAATGAGGGTCTTCCGTGGCACAGAAGCTGGTGCAAACTTTACCAAGAACAAGAGAGTTATGCACGAAAGAAAGCAGGATGGTTTTTCCACAGTAACATGTCAAGCTACAAAAGCAAGTTGGCCACCGTTATGCAGAATGTGTTCTTTTTTGTAAAGATATATGTTCACTAAAGTGCATTGCTTAAAAAGGAACAGTTCGCATACACAGAGGCAGCATCTGGAAGTGTATATCTCTTCCCACTGTGATGTTCAGCGACCATCCTGGGGAAGGGAGATGATGAAGGAATCTCACCCTCTACTCTGCACATTTTTGTATTATTTTAATTGCGTTGCGAGCTTGCACTAGTATTGGTTTTATTATACATGTTGCATGAGGACACTCTCAAGTCATCCTCACAGTGTCTCTGGAAGGCAGACTTTTTGGGTCCCTGCATATCTGAAAGTGTCTCCATTTTGCTGTTGCAATGGAATGCTATTTTGGCTGAGCACAAGATTATGTGTGCAAATCAGCTTCCCTCAGAACCGCAAAGTCCCACATTGTCTCTGAGCCTATGACACTGGCAATGGGAAGTCTAATGCCCGTCTGAAGTTTGCTCTTTCGCAGGAAACCTCATTTTTCTTTTGGGGAGCTTTTGATATCCTTCTTCTCCCTGGTTTTTCTGGAATTTCAGCACCATGTGTCAATGGCCAATCTCTATTTCTCCTGCTCACAGCGCAGTGGGTCCCTTTGCTGTGATGACGAGTGTCTTTTTGCAATGCTGAAAAACTTTCACTGATTTCTCTTTCTGTTTTTTTTTTTTTTCAAGCAGAATTTATTGAGAGGACAGAAAAATTCCCACAGTGGGAGGGCACCCTAGGGGGGTTGCCTGTTTTTTTCAATCCTGGCTTTATAGTCCCTCTTTTCTCTTCTCCCAGAATTAGTTAACTAGATGTCAAGGTTGGACGTTCGGGCTCTATGTCTCTTAACTTTTCTCTCATCTATTGTACACATTTTGCTGCATTCTAGAAGAATTCCTTAAACTTTATGTGTCCATTCTGCTATTCCACACATGCAACTGCTTTCATGTTTAGCTGATGCCCTATCT
The DNA here is from genome assembly GCA_027257055.1 of Cephalopachus bancanus. Classification (NCBI taxonomy): domain Eukaryota; kingdom Metazoa; phylum Chordata; class Mammalia; order Primates; family Tarsiidae; genus Cephalopachus; species Cephalopachus bancanus. The sequence goes on from JAPVLO010000007.1 coordinate 6,420,923, forward strand.
TCCTGAATCTCTCTGAAGTGCCTGGTTGCATTTGCTCTATTTTCTTCTGTTTGCTGGGTCATCCCTGTTCTACTAGGCTTGGGTTCTTCCATTGAATGCATTTGGAGTCCTGCCTGCCTGCTGTTGATTTTGCTCACGTGTCTGCTGATGTGTGACTACCAGTTTATCTTCATATGTTCAAGGACCTGGTTTCCTTCCTGGTCCATTTAGTGATGCCCACCTGCCGTGGTTGGAGGGAGGGGCAGGGTCGGCTGCTGCCTGGTGGACAGTCCTTGTTTTCTGGGTGTGGGAGTCCTCTGTCCATACCGAGGTCAGTAACTTCCTGGCCTTGTGGACCTTCTCGTGGCCTTAGAGGCCTCACTAACCACTTTGGCCTCAGGCAAATGCCACTCCTACTCAACACAGTGGGCAAAAAGGGAAGAGCCTCAACTAATCAGTCTGGCAACATCCCTGGCACGTACCTCCAACCTCCTGCATATCAGGTTTTAATCTTTGGGCCCATTTCCTACCTTCTCAGCCATCTCCCTGGGTTTGTTCTAGCTTGGTTGCTCTGAGAAGCTGCTTCCATTTGCCTTCTAAATTTCAAGATTCCCTGGCCATCTGTTGGTGCATTATCTTGTTTGGATTATATTTTTAACTATCTTTTTGGTCTTCCCATATGATTTGGGATGGTAAGAAAAGGCCAAGAAATGTACAGGGTCATTATTACTGACTCCTAAGTGTGGCCTCTGTGTACAGTATCCCTAAAATGGACTTACACAGCATACACAGCCCATTTTATGGAGCTACTCAACTTAATTCTTGACATTACTGAATTTGGGGAAATAAGTTACTCTAAGTAAATTCAAATGTTAAATGTCAGGTCATTGACTCCTTATGTTACATCAAATTTGGCAATAACTCTTCACTTTATTTGGCAATAAAAGAAACATATTCTCAGGGAGACAACCCACAGAATGGGAAAAATATTTGCCAACTGTATATCTGACAAAGGCCTAACATCTAGGATATATAAGGAACTCAAACGCACCAATTGGAAAAAAAATAGCCCCTTTACAAAGTGAATAGACACTTCTCAGAAGAAGATATACAGTCAGCCAACAGACACATGAAAAAGTGTTCAGCCTCACTCATCATCAGAGAAATGCAAATCCAAACCACACTGAGATACCACCTAATCCCAGTAAGAATGGCCATCATTAATAAAACAAACAACAACAGATGCTGGCAAGGATGTGGAGAAAAAGGAATGCTTCTACACTGCTGGTGGGAATGCAAACTAGTGCAACCTCTTTGGAAGACAGTGTGGCAATTTCTGAAAGAATAGAAACTGACCTTCCATATTGACCCATCAATTGCCCTAGTGGGAATATACCCGGAGGAACTCAAATCTCTACAAAAAGATACCTACACACGTGTTTGTTGCAGCTGTATTCATAATAGCAAAAACATGGAACCAACCATGTTTCCCATCGAAGCTGGACTGGATAAAGAAAATACGGTATATATACACAATGGAATATTATGCAGCCATAAAGAAGGACAAATACTTGGACTTCACAGCAATTTGGATGGATTTGGAGTCGATCATACTTAGTGATCTATCACAGAAACAAAAAAACAGAGTACCATATGTTCTCACTCATAAGCAGATCTTGAACAATTATAATACTATAAGAAAGCATTTGGCAGTAATGGGAAACTGTCAGGGGAAGGGGGTGAGATTGGCAGTTCAGGGAAATTGCTGGGATGGGGAGGGGCATACCTCATCAACAAGGGTACCTGTATAGTCAATATTTGTATACCTGACCCCGAATTATACCCCACATCTTTATAATTAAAAAAAAAATAGAAATGTAGGCAGTTTTTAAAAAAGTGGGCAAAAGTCATGACTAGACACTTCTCAAAAGAAGCTATATGGGCAGCCAACAGACACATGAAAAAGTGCCCAACCTCACTAATTATCAGAGAAATGTCAATCAAAACCACATTGAGATACCATATAACCCCAGTAAGAATGTCCATGATTAATAAAACAAACAGCAGATGCTGATGAGGATGCAGAGAAAATGGGAGTGCTTCTACACTACTGGTGGGAATACAAACTAATGCAACCTCTTTGGAAGACAGTATGGCGATTTCTGAAAGAACTAGAAATTGACCTTCCATATGATCGAGCAATCACCCTATTGGGAATATACCTGATGAAACTCAAATCATTTTACAAAAGAGATACCCACACACGCATGTTTGTTGCAGCTCTATTCACAATATCAAAAACATGGAACCAACCATGCTGCCCACTGTAGCTGGAGTGGATTTTAAAAAATGTGGTACATATACATAATGGAATATTATGCAGCCACAAAGAAGGACAAACATATGGACTTCGTAGAAACTTGGACGGGTTTAGAGTCTATCATACTTAGTTATCTATCACAGAAACAAAAAACAGAGAACCATGTGTTCTCACTCATATGTGGACCTTGAACAATTGTCATAATACTATAGAAAGGGATTGGCAGCAGTGGGAAACTGCCAGGGGAAGGGGAGTGGGAGTGGCAGTTGAGGGAAACTGCCATTGGAGAAAGGGGCACACCTCATCAACAAGGGAACCTGCATAATGAACATTTGTATACCTAACCCTGATTTGTACCCCACATCTTTAACATTAAAAAAAAGTTAAAAAGAAAAAAGAAGTAATACTGGAAACATAATCAACTATGTATGGTAAATGCAGCCTAAAAATGAAAAAAAATAGAAAATAGAGAAATAAGGATTCTTTTATTAAGCTCTATCCTTATCCACCAAAGCCTATCATAATAGTAGATTATAATATAGAATTTTTAGAAATCTACTTCTCCAGAGTGATAGACAACAAATTTAATTGTAAAGATGAAAATTAGTCGTGTTTGGTGGCTCAGCCTGTAATCCCACGCCTTGGGAGGCTGAGGTGAGTGGATTGCCTGAGCCCGCGGGTTCGAGACCCGCCTGGGCAACTTGGTGAGACCTCACCTTTACAATAAATAAAAAAAAAATTAGCCGGGTGTGCTAGCGCGCGCCTGTAGTTCCAGCTACTTGGAAGGCTGAGGCAGAAGGATCTCCGGAGCCCAGCAGGTGGAGGCTGCAGTGGCTGGGAGCGGCCACTGCACTCCAGTCTGGGTGACAGAGTGAGATTCCAGAGTGAGACTCCAAAAAAAAAAAAGATGAAAATTAACGTTCAAGTAAACTTAAAATTCAAAGAGAGAAAAAGAGAAACATATTCTCAAAATGGATCAATTAATATCTCTCTTCTCTATTCTCTAAATTGGGTATGGTGGCTCACGCCTGCAATCCCAGCACTTTGGGAGGTGGAGGTGAGAGGATTGCCTGAGTCTATAAGTTCAAGACCAGCCGGGGCAACTTGGCAAGACCTCGTCTCTACAATAAATTAAAAGACTAGCCAGGCATGGTGGCACATGTCTGTAGTTACAACTGCTTGAAAGGCTGAGGCAGAAGGACTGACTGAGCCCAGCAGGTCAAAGTTGTGGTGGTCATGAGCGTGCCCCTGGGCAACAGAGTAAGACTCTGACTCAAAATAATAATAATAATAATAATAATAATAATAATGTCTTTCTTCTCTTTTTTTCTTTTCCCTTCCTCCACCAAATAAATTTTAATAAGGAACATCTGGCTACTAAGTTTATAAAACTTTACTAAATAAACAAAGTACTTGAAAACCTAAGGTTTTTTATTTTGTTTTTGTCTTTCCTTTTTTGTTATTACCGCCCATGATATCTTTTATGTTAACATCGAAAGTTGAATTTGGTTAACATCCCGTAGAATTCTACATGAGAAGTCTTTCAGATTTCTTATTTAATTCTTCCACATTTTCTCTTCTTCAAGCTGCATAAGTGAAGCCCACAGAGAGGAAGCATTGGCTTAATTTTACAGAATATGTTTCCTGGGTCACCACTTAGAGAGGAGCATCCTGACCTAGACTTCCTCTGTGGCATCTTTTGTGCATGGGGCGACATCCGCTGTTGAGATGGTAGCAAAGATGTCAATGCTGTTTGCTTTTTATCTGTTCGTCTGTGCATAATCCTAAGAGAACACTGGGTAACGATCTTGGCAAGAAATTGGAAATGAAAGGTGAATGCCCCACATAGCCCTTCTCATGTAGATGTTGAAAGAATATGATTTCCTTCAAAGCAACCTGAATGTCACATCAAAATGTCAGCTCCATCGTGCTCATCACGCACTGGCTACTTTCCTGGGGGACTCTCCTGCTCAGAGCAAGAGGGTCTCCCCGTTCCCACTCACAGCCCTCTCCAGCCATCCTCCCCACGGGCAGAGGGACTGTCTCAAAGCATGAACCAGAGCCCCTCACCACCAGCCCAAACTCCAGGATGGCATCCCACCACCCTTAACCCAAAGTCCACATTCTCACAAGGCTGAGGAAGCCCGTGGGATCCTGCCAGCTCCCCACAGTGTTGTGCTCCCTCACCAGCCTGCAGCCACACTGCCCTCCTGCTCCATGGACATCCTGCATGATTTCTACTAAGCCTTTGCACTAGCGGTGCCTTTAGCCTGGAGTGCTTTTCCTCTGACTTCATGCAATATGACTTTGCCACTTCCTGGAGGTTTCTGCTCAGAGGCATCTCCTGCGGGACCCCATCTCAGCCACCCTGCAGTTACGGGAGCTCCCCGGGCTCTTCATCTCCTGTTCCTGCCCTGTGTGACCTCAAGAACTTTCTCACTCTCTGAGTCCATGGACTAACTGGCTGCTTTCAGTCTCTCACATTAGAATACAATTTCCAAAAGAAGGAAGACTTCATTTTGTTCTGTGCTCTAAGCTCCAAGTCTAGAACTCAGCCTGGCCTTTAGGAGGGGCTCCATGAATATTGGGGAGCAATCAAATACTTCTATTTTTTGATAAAATGAAAAAAGATTGTTCCTAACAACTGTACAGACAAATTCAATTTTCAAAGCATTAAATTAGCATAAGAGCATGGCAAAAGCATTCCTCAAAAATTTAAGCATAAAATTACCATCTAATACAGCAATTTTCTCTGAATGTGGTGGCTCACACCTGTGATCCCAGCACTTTTGGAGGCCAAGGCAAGAGGATCGCTTGAGCCCAGAAGTTTAAGACCAGTCTGGGCAACATTGAGAGACCTCATCTCTAAAAAAAACAAAAACAAACAAACAAACAAACAAAAACAACTGGGCATGGCAGCATGCACCTGTAGTTCCACTTACTTAGGAGGCTGAGTCAGAAGGATTGCCTGAGCTCAGGAGGTTGAGGTTGTGGTGACACATGATTGTGCCACTACACTCCATCCTGTAAGACAGAGTGGGACACTCCAACTCAAATATATATCAACACAAGAATGGAAAGCAGGAACTCAAAGAGATGCCTGTAAACCAATATTCTCAGCTGCATTATTCATAATAGTTTTGAGAAATAAGAATAGTGATTTATTTTCAAATTGGAGCCTAGCTTATATCGGGTTCTCAAGATGGTGTTTAAATGCTTTGTGCTTCTCTTTTATTGATTCCCTTCCTGTTTCTTTGTGCTTCCTTTTTGCGGACTTTTTACTTTGGCAGGCTTCATGTTTAAACTTTTGGTGAGATCCAATCAGAATGATTCTGTAAGCCAGTCGACAAATAGGACATGCACATGAAATGTTTCTGTAAATCAATCAAAATGTGTCACATAGGTGTCATATGAGAAAGCCTGTAACTTCTGCAGTATTCCTCCAATGAGGAACAAGGAGAAGGACCTGCCTTTTAGAGATAAAAGTGATGATTCTCTCTGCTCTGGTGTACCTGCCCACCAGACACCCCATCTTGCAAGACCGTCATTAAAGTCTCGCTTCTGCTGCACTCCACGTCTCTGTGTCCATCCTTTGATTTTGGACAGGTGATTTCATTTTTCACAATAGTCAAACGGTGAAAAATACCCAAGTGTCCCTCTGTAGATGAAGACATACATCTAATGTAGTACATATGTAAAATGGGATAGTATTCAGCCTTGCAAAGGAAGGAAATTCTGACGCATGCTATAAAATGAGGTAGCTAAGAAGACATTATACTAAGTGAAATTAGAGAGACACAAAAAGACAGATATTATTTTGACTTCTTCTATGTGAAGTACCTAGAATAGACAAATTCACAGAGACAGAAACTAGGATGGGTGTTACCAGAGGCAGCAATCAGGATTGTGCAACATTGTGAATGTACTTAATGCAATACATACCCCTCTCTCTCTCTTTCTCTCTCTCTCTATATACATATATATAGAGAGATATGTATATATATATACATATATTCTCAAAAGAAAACTGCAAAGCAGTTACATATATATATATATATATATATTCTCAAAAGAAAACAGCAAAGCAGTTACTCTATTTGCCTTGATTTTATAAAATTAGATGAATTTATCCTGAGATTTTTTTATTAGATGAATCGGCTCTGGTAAGTCTTTTACCATCTGTTTAACTTAACATCCTAACAAAATTCCTGATTTAACATTCTTTATTGGTTTTATAAAAATGAGTTTGGATAATTATGTACATAAGCCAGTGATGCCTGATTTATTATGCAAGCGAGAGAAAATACGTCAGATGCTGAATTCTTATTTTTCCCAATGTCATTTGTGAAAATTACTCAAAGTTTTTACCCATATATTACTTCTGTTCCCTCAAGATAAAAAAAATCACTTCTACAAATGTTTGTCAAAATTGGGAGCACTTTAACAAATAGCTCTCAAATATAGTACCTTCTAACATGTCATTAAATATTCTCCTTTGAATATAATTTAGACCTTTTCAGTTACATCGGGAAATTCTCTAATATATTTCCATAAATTACAATAAATAATGTCCTGTTAAACTTCTGGGGGATTTTCAGCTAATATGAGACGTGGGTGATTCAAGTTACTCACGATTCTCCCTGATGTCCCCTGTTCCTCATACCAGTCACACTTATTAGGGAGAGCCACTTCCACCAGGATATTTCAAAGAATTCCAAACCTGTGTGTTTTCAGAGGTCATTATGGGTGGAAAGGAGGTGTGGGGGGAAGGTCTGAAAGCTTGATTTACTGTGGCTCACGGTCACCTTTGTAAAAAACCCCTCTGAGCAATTATACAAGTATTTGCATCAATAGGCACTCAATAAACACCATTTGAATGAGTACCCTAGGGCTTAGTGAAGGCTGTTCCCCATTATTGATAGTGGGAGAGGGATTTTAGATAGTACAAGGACAAACACTTGTTTAATTATCATGCACTTTAAAAAATTAATTATGACAAATGACATTGATTTTCCACTGATGATAAGGATACAAAATGTCCTTTTGAAATAAACATATTTCATTTTTTAATGTTTATACTTAAGGAAAGAAATAAATCATTGATCTATTGTATAAGATTTGGAAACTATCCATGAGGTGGTATACAGATGACTGAACTGAAGGCAACACTAAACTAGCAAATGCTCCTTGTTCACCATCAGAGTCTAGAAACTGGGAGTACGGGAGGAGGCACCTCTCTGCAGATGCAGGAACTTGCACAATCCCGTGAGGCTGGAAGAAGAAAAGGTTGGAGATGACATTCAGAGACACCCCAACAGGAAGAACCTTCTTCTTCTCCCAGCTTTGCAGTCTCCCACCTGTCATCAGGACCCAAAGGAGAGGTGTAACTTGCAAGGTCCCACAGCAGGACAAAGCCACGTGCAGAAGTCTGGGCTACAAGCAAACATGGTAGCTGAACACCTGGTATAGACTGATGAGCTCACCCTGCTCAGAATGAAATGACCCCAGGCTGCCTTGCTTTCTCCTCCATTACCGGCCCCTCTCTGCCCACACCAGACCTTACTCCCGCTCGAATTCCTACCTCCTCTCTTCTTCCAGTTCTTCTGAGAATTCCATTAATACTTGGAACTGGACCTCCCAGTCCCTTCCCATTCCTCCTGGCTTGCAGTAGTCATGTGACCTTGTTCCCAACACTTCAGGCTCCCTTGCCTTGGGGGCCTTCTATGGATTGCACCTTGCCACCACCACCAAACAAAGCATTAGGCCTGGAGTCAGCCCTCTTGCACAGACCATTGGACATTGACAACATTTACACCTAGAACAAACAGACTTTCCAGAACGAGGGGACAATTTTTACACTGTTATGACCAAGACTCCATTACAGTGGGTGTCCTAGTATCTCTGATTCTTTGAGCTCTGATCTCTGATTTCTGATTCTCTTTGACTTTGAGGAACACCACCTGGCTGCCCTCCAGCTATTGGGCCTCAACTAAATCACTCACCTTCCTCATTTTTCTTCACTTTCCACATCTGTAAAATAGGTTTAATATAAATATTGACCTTGTACTTGTTTTGTGTGAGGATTAAATGAGATGATTTCATGGTGAAACGTTTAGCATCATGCAGGCTCATAGCAAATGCTCACTAAATGTTAGCCATTTCAAAAGAAATAGGGCTTCAAAAATGTTAGTCTCCCTGTAACACCTGTCTAACCATGAGAAAGACATCACACAAATTCCAATTGAAGAGCACTCTACAAAAGCCCTGACCAGGCCTCCTCAAAACTGTCAAAGTCATCAGAAACAAGGGCAGACCAAGAAACTGTCAAAGCCAAGAGGATCCCAAGGAGAAGTCATGACCAGTTGTCATTTGGGATCCTGGATGGAATCCTGAAAGAGAAAAAGGACTTTAAGGGAAAACATAAAGGAACCTGAATAAAGTTTGGACTGTAGTTAGTGAGAATGTATCAATATTGATTCATTTACTTTAGCAAATGTGTCATACTGATGTAGGTTTTTAGTAACAGGTGAAACTGAATCTGGGGTATGTAAGAGCTTTCTGTACTGTCTTGGCTGTTTTGCTATAAATCTAGGCTGTTATAAAATATAAAGTTTGTTATTTTAAAACAGAAAATAAATGCAAATCTCTCTCCCAAAGACACACTGCTGGCATAAACAAAGCTATGGCTTGAATCCTCTTCTCAGTGACCCAAGAGCTTAAGCTCCCTCCATTCAGGGCTGCACTGATGGTTATTATTAGGGCAATTACAGGCTGGAGGAGGAGAAGCAAACCTGGGAGAGGAGAAACTGGAGAAGACGGTTCTCCCAGTATGGCTCTAGGTCTGCAGAGTCTCTTCAGTGAACCACCAGTGTGCAGAAGGGCTTTTAGGCAGAAAACAGTGACCCACAGGTAAAGAGTGTTTGGAGGACAGAACCTGCCTGTCTGCAGACCACTCAAAGACAGTGCCCTCAGGATGTCCAGACCCACCGTGTGGGCTCTGAACAGGCCCTGAGCAAGTCAAGCTTGTCAGACGAGTTATCTGCCCAGAACAACTGTGAGTGTTGGCAGGCAGCTTCCCTGAACAGTGCCCAAGCTCTCCTTTGTCAGGACAACCCAGGGGCCCATGGGGGAACCCCCTCAAACACAGAGGCCCTTCCTCTGCCCAGCAGTGCCACAGACATGCAGAACAGAAAGGATGGATCTGTGCGGGTTTTCAATGTTGGATAGCCACAGATCTTGTGTGAACGCTGCTTAATTCTGCCCAGACTCTGCGCCAACTTGGCTCTCCAAGGAGCCCAAGTGTCAAATCATTTGCTTTAGAAACCAGTGAGGTGGAAGGCAGTCAGCAACTGGGCCTGTTTCCAGTAGTTTGCAATCTCACCACAGAAGTGACAATTTACCATCATCTATTTTCTCAAATTCTTTCTTCATTTAATGTATTTAACAAAGTCTCATTGAGTACCAATCTCAGGGGAATTCCAATCAGATAGGCAGTAGGAAGAATTTCATCCTGAGCCTCACTTGAACCACTGGGACCACCCAATTATTTTCCATGTCTCAGCCTTAGTGTGGAAGACTCCTCTTTCCACCACCAAGTGAGCATTCCCCTTCTTCCAGATGTGCCATCCTCAGTTTGTTCTGGGACCCTCATCTTCTCCAGTCTCAAGACCACATAGTTTGGGTAGAGCTGACCCACAAGCCAATTCTAGAAACAGGTTCCACGTCTTAGCTCCAATCATGGGAATGAATGCAGAGGGAAGCATCGCCCAATGCAATGAAAGGATTCCACTCTCTGTTTGTTAGTTTTGTGCTTTTTCTGGTGAGGATGCTGTGCTGGTAGAATGTGGGCCCAGAACTGCCGGCAGCCACTGTTTGCCATTCCTTAGAAAGAGCACACTGAGATCAGAGCATCTTAGAAAATAAAACCAATGGGTCAGGTGCAGTGGCTCACACCCGTAATCCCAGCACTTTAGGAGGCCGAGGCAGGGGAATTGCTTGAGACCAGGAGTTCGAGGCCAGTCTAGGCAACATAGTAAGACTTCATCTCTACAAAAAAAAATTAGCTGGGTTGTTGGCACACACCTGCAGTCCAAACTACATGGAAGGCTGAAGTAGAAGGATCATCTGAGCCCAGGAGGTTGAGGTTGTGGTGAGCTATAATTATATCACCGCACTCCAGCCTAGGTGAAAGAGTGGCAGCCTGACTCAAAAAAAAAAAAAAAAAAAAGGTATGCATCTGACAAAGGTCTAACATCTAGGATATACAAGAACTCAAGCAAAGTGAAAGGAAAAAACAAGCAACCACATTAAAAAATGGACAAAGAACATGAACAGACACTTCTCAAAAGATGACATACAAGCAGCCAACAGACACATGAAAAAATGCTCAACCTCACTAATCATCAAAGAAATGCAAATCAAAACTACAATGAGATACTATCTAACTCCAGTAAGTATAGTTATCATTAATAAGTCAAAAAGCAACAGATGATGACATGGGTACAGAAAGAAGGAAATACTTCTACACTGTTAGTGGGAGTGCAAGCCAGTTCGGCCTCTATGGAAAACAGTGTGGCAATTCCTAAAATAACAAAAAATTGACCTTCCTTATGATCCAGCAATCCCTCAACTGGCAACATATCCAGTAGAATGTAAATCGGTCTACCAAGACACCTGCACATGCATGTTTATTGCCACACTATTCACAATAGCAAAAACATAGAACCAACTCTGCTGCCCATCAAAAATGGACTGGATAAGGAAAATGTGGTACATATACATGAAGGAGTATTACACAGTCATAAAGAAGAACAAAATAATGGACTTTGCAGCGACTTGGATGGAGTTAGAGATCATCATACTAAATGAACAATCACAGAAACAAAGAACTAAATTCCACAAACTCTCTCTCATAAGTGAACCCTGAGCACTAGTCACATTAGCACAAGGGTGGGATCAACAGTCACTGGGCCCTGCCAGGGGAAGAGGGAGGGAGAAGGGTGGGGGACACGTGACAATACAAAAGGTACCTGGTCCACTACCAGAGGGAGTGAGGGCCAGTTAGATGTCCAAACTTGACCCGCATGCATCCTTCTTATGTAGTTAATCCTCACTTATACCACACAACTGTATGATAAAAAAAAAATTTTTTTTAAGTTTAAAGAAAGAAAATGAAACCAATGTAGTGAATGAGAGACAAAACAAAAAGAGATCCTTGGGCCATCTGGAGTCACTGGGTCTGCCGCAACTGCAACCAATTTAACCCCCTTCTTTCTTTTCTAGTTCAGTTGAGTTGTTTTGCTTTTTGACTTTTTTGTGTTGCTGTTGTTTTGCTTCTTTAAACCTAAAGAGCGCTAGTAAATGTGCTGTCTGATGATATTGTCAAAAACCGACGCCAGATAAGGTCGGGAACCATTGCCGAGCCATATTACACCATCTTGCTTAACACCATGGCCCTCACTGACCTTGTTCTGCAGGTCTACATGATGCATTAGTAAGTATTTTCTTTGGCAAAGTGGTGAGGTCTTAGCTTCCCTGGCCTCAAGAAAATGGCAAGTTAAAGACGGAAAAACAGTTTTAGAAACGCTTCTACTGTAGGCATCAGCATCCAGTGCTTTTTATTTTTCTTTTTTTTTTGGATGGGGTCCCAACTGGTAACTCAAAATCTACGAAAATAGCATTTCCAAAAACCATACTCCTTAAAACAAATGTATATTGCCCAATAAGTTTGAAAAGCCCTGGGCTTCACTAAGTTAAATATATTTCTTTTATGCAGGGTTTCTAAGAGATCTGAGTATACTCATGCATATGCTTCTAAGGGGTTCAAGTGGGTTTCTCTTATCTAACCATAGAAAAATTTGAAATATTATGCAGGATTTTGTTTTTCCAGAGACCAATGTACTGAAAGCTCTTTCTACATGACATTCATTCTTGAAGCTCCATGTCTTACAGCTCTAAACTATAAGCCTGAGTCCCTTCTGAGCCTTGCTGGAGTTCCCAGTAAGGAAGGGACCAGCAGGCAGGGGTTGCACCGTCCCCTCATCCTCTTTGAGAACTTTACTTTGAGAACACCTTCCCCACAAAGTTTAGACATTTCATGATGAGCATATTATGTTTGTTCATTTCACAGTCTTATAAAAATTAAAAGCAGCTGCTACGAATAAAGTATGTGGGCCCCTGTCTTTGTAGATAAAAATATGCACAAAGGCATTCTCCCTCACTAAACACTCACATGTCTTACCTGGACACAGTGGTGTCAAAGGACATGCTCCTCCAGCCGATTGCTCTACCTTTTCCTGAGGACAAAAGGAATCATTTGGAGACTTCTCATTTGAAGTCCTTTTCTTTTGAAATATATTTGAACTTGTTTCATCTCCTTTTACTTTTCTTTTTACAAGCTGACACTTTTTTAAACTTTCAGAGACATCCCAGTTTTTGGGGTAAATTCTTAGGCAAGTTTTGGGACAATTTCTGCATAAAGGAACTCTGTCTGACACGCTCAATAAAGAGCCATTCATTTTCATTGACTTTTCATGAATTTTACTTGATTTTAAAACAAATGATAACATGGAAATCAAAAGTAATAGGAGGGAAATGGGTGATTCTTGATTTTTTTTTTCACTTTAAGCATACACAAATATACTAAACCCAGAGTTTTTACATCATTTATAGAAAATTGAATTTTCTTGGGGACTATGAGAACTCCCTGAAGAGACACAGGACTTCCATCAGATAAACTGGTAGCAATGTTGTAGACTGTGTCTCCTGTCCTGTAACCACCACCCAAAGCTCTTGTCTCCTTTCTGTTCTATCCAGCATAGTGGCTGCAGATCATGCACTGCTTTAAGGGAACTCTTTCAGTTGGGCCCCCCAACATCTATTTACCTTGTCATTGTATACTGCCCATCTTCATCTGGGGGATTACCCATCTCCCACTGTGTACTGTCTTGGGTTGGATATAAGTCAAGATGTCCTGCCATTGCCTAGTGTAGTGGGTTGGCTATAAGTCAAGGTGCCCTGTCATTGACTAGTAGGAGTAGGTTGGATATAAGTCAAAGTTCCCTGCCTTTGCCTACCAGAGTGGGTTGGATATAAGTCAAAGTGTCTTGTCATTTTCTACTGGGGGTGGGTTGGCTATAAGTCAAGGTGTCCTGCCATTCTTTAGCTGAGGGGTTTGACTATAAATCAAGGTGCCCTGCCACTACCTAGTAGGGTGGGTTGACTATAAGTCAAGGTCACCTGCCATCCTTTAGCAGATGGGGCTAGCTACAAGTCAAAGTGTTCTGTCATTGCTTAATGGGGTGGGTTAAATATAAGTCAAGTTACCCTGCCATTGCCCATTGAGGTAAGTGAGCTGTAAGTTAAGATGTCCTGTCATTGCCTATTGAGGAAGACTGGATATAAGTCAAGGTGTTTGGCCATTGCCTATTGGAGAAGGTTGGATATAAGTCAAGTTACCCTGTCATTGCCTATTGGAGTTGGTTGGCTATAAGCAAAGGTATCCTGTCATCGCCTTTTGGGGCAGGTTAGATATAAGACAAGTTACCTTGCCATTGCCTGTTGGGGTAGGTTGGCTTTAAGTCAAAGTGTTCTGCCATTCCCTATTGGGGTGAGTTGGATATAAGTCTAGGTGTCCTGCTATTCCCTAGCGAAGGGTTTTGTTATAAGCCAAAATTCCCTGCCCTTGCCTAGTGGGATGGAGTGGCTATAAGTTAAGGTGCCCTTTTATTGCATAGTGGGGGTGGGTTGGCTATAAGTCAAGGTTTCCTGCCATTCCTTAGCAGAAGGGGTGGCTGTAAGTCAAGGTGGCTTACCATTGCCTAGTGGGGCTAGACGGACTGTAAATCAAGGTGCCCTGCAATTGCTTAGTGAGGTGGGTTGGATATAAGTAAAGGTGCCCTGCCATTGTCTAGTGGGTGGATCAGCTATAAGTCAAGGTGGCCTTTCATTTCCTTGTGGAGCAGGAGGTTAGCTATAAGTCAAGGTATCCTGCCATTGTCCAGTGGGGGTATGTTGGCTACAAGTCAAGGTGTCCTGCCATTGTCTAGTAGGGGTGGGTTGGCCATAAATCAAGATGGCCTGCAATTTCCTAGTAGGGTGGGTTTGCTATAAGTCAAAATGCCCTTTCACTGTCTAGTGGGGTAGGTTGGCTGTAAGCCAAGATTTTCTGCCAATGCCTAGTGTGGTGAGGTGGCTATAAAAGTCAAGGTGCCTTGCCATTGCCTATTGGAGAAGGTTGGCTATAAATCAAGGTCTCCTGCCATTCCTTAGCAGAGGGTGTTGGCTATAAGTCAAGGGTCCCAAAATTCCTTAGCAGAGGGGTTTAGCCATAAGTCAAGGTTCCCTGTCATTGCCTAGTAGGGTGGGTTGGATATAAGTAAAGCTACACTGCCATTGCCTATTGGGGTAGATTGGCTTTAAGTCAAGGTGCACGGCCATTGCCTAATGTGATGGGTTGGATATAAGTCAAGTTACCCTGCCGTTGCCTATTGCATGGGTGGAGTATAAGTCAAGGTGCCCTGTCATTGCCTATTACGTAGGTGGGCTATAAGTCAAGGATTCCTGTCATTGCCTATTGTGGCAGGCTGGCTATAAGTCAAGATACCCTGACATTGCCTGTTGGGGTGGATTGGTGCCCTGCCATTTCTTATTGGTGTGGTTTGGCTATAAGTCACTTTGCCCTGTCATAGTCGAATGTGGTGGGTTGGATATAAGTCAAATTACCCCGCCATTGTCTATTGGGGTAGGTTGTTTTTTTTTTTTTTTTTGCGTTTTTGTGTGTGTTGGAGTCTTACTCTGTCACCCAGACTGGAGTGCAGTGGCTGCTCCCGGCCACCGCAGCTTCGACCTCTTGGGCTCCAGTGATCCTTCCACCTCAGCCTTCCAAGCAGCTGGAACTACAGGCGCACACTACCACGCCCGATAAATTTTTGACTTATTGTAAAGATGAGTTCTTGCCAAGTTGCCCAGGCGGGTCTCGAACCCACGTGCTCAGGCAATCCACTCACCTCAGCCTCCCAAAGGCACGGGATTACAGGCTGAGCCACCAAGCCTGGCTGATAGGTTGGTTTTAAGTCAAGGTGCCCTACCATTTCCTATTGGAGTGGGTTGGATACAAGTCAAGTTGTCCTGCTGTTCCCTAGCAGAGGGGGTACATTATAAGTCAAGGTACCCTGCTATTGCCTAGTGAGGTGGGTTGGCTATAAGTCAAGGTGTCTTGCCATTGATTAGCGATATGGGAAGGCTATAAGTTATGGTTCTCTGTCATTGCCTATTGAAGTAGGTTGGCTATAAGGCAAGGTGTTCTGCCATTGCCTAGCAGGGTAGGTTGGCTATAAGCCAAGTTTTCCTGCCATTGCATAGTAGGATGAGTTAGCTGCAAGTCAAGGTGCTGTAGTGAAGTAGGTTGGCCACAAGTCGAGTTATTTTTCCATTTCCTGATAAGGTGTGTTAATTATAAGCAGAGTGTCCTCCATTGCCTAATTGGGTGGACAGGCTACAAGTCAAGTTGCCCAGCATTGCTGCTCAAAATGAGGGATGGGAGACACTGGAACTCAAGCTGGGCAATTTCAGCAAGTTCTCCCTCTCCCTCTCTTTCTCTCTCTCCCCTCGAACAGAAATTTTGACTGTTAATCAAAATGACCTAAGGCAGGGAAAAGAGTTAACCTGATTCCCACCAAGCGCACAGGGCTGAGATGCCTGTTATGAGCTTCCACTACCCAGTCCCTGACTCTGATCTTGATTTTCCCAGACCTAGCTCTCATTCTCTCGCTAAATCCTCTTCTGCTTAACCAGTTTGTGACCTGGGTCGCCCTCATTGACCCAAAACCCAAATCATCAGATCAAATGATTCTTTTCTACCTGAGAAGAGACAGCTAGAAGTCCTCCCAGACATTGCAGGGCATCTGGTCTCCCTCCTCTGTGAAAAGAGGTGGGTAATGCCCCTTCGAGGGATGTCCAGGCCAGCGCCCAATACAGAGGGTGCTGAACTCCTCCAGCAATGGCCCTTTGGCATGGAGAAAACAGCATAACTCCATGACAAAGTGTGTGTGCTCTGGACCGAAGCTGTCTAGTTTGATCCAAGCTCTGTTTCTTGCCACTGTTTGACCTGCATGAGTCACCTAGCCTCTCTGTGCCTCAGCTTCCTAGACTGTCAAATGCAACTAATGCCATTATTTTTATTTCAAGGGCTTGCTTTGAGGTTTAATGAATTAACACATGTAAAGCGCATGGAACAGTACTTGACCCAAACATTCACTCAATGAGTGTTATTCAATTCTTACTCTTATTATTGCTATTATTATTATTATTGTTGCTAAAAATACAATTCTTACCAATTTAGTTTAAAGACCCAACTGGCTTTTATTAGTGAATTGAGAGTCAGGCAGCATCCCATCTAAAGTTTTATAATGGAGCTCCCTTGAGCTGAGCAGAGGAGGTGAGCTTCATAGGCAGAAAAAGGCGGAATGAAGAAAGGAACAAAAGGGATTGGTAATTACAAAGTTATTTCTTTTCTTACAAGGACAAAACAGAGGAAACTTCCTTATCAGGCTGGCTCAGGCAATCTGGGCCCTTTCTGATTGGTTGTTGCAAATCTCTTGTTTGTTGGAAAATTGGCCCATTTTAGTCCAGTTTGCTTATATGACACCTAGCACAAGCAAGTCTATCCTGGTTTGGTCTGGTCTGTTGAGCCCAGTACAAGAGCTCTGCCTAAAAGTTGAATTCCCACACTTTTATTAAACATTATTATTACTCCTAATGAAAATTTGCTCTGGCTCAGACTGTGGTCATGACTTTACAGATCAAAGACTGACCTACCAGCACACTGAGAGCTGATCCTTCTCACAGCAATAGACCTACAGAAGCTGAGCTTTACAGATGAAGTATAAAAGCAAATACCAGGTGTTAATTTATGGTAACTTGACTCTGTCATCTGTGTTCAAGAACCCAGTCTATGAGGTCAAACTGCTTTGGATTCAAATCTCAGCTCTGCCACTTGCACACTGTGGATGGAAAAAAGTTATGTTAACCCCTCTCAATGTGCCCTCAATCCTGCCTCAGAAGATTGAAGTGGGAATTAACACAAATTAGTATACACAGAGGGTTTCACAGGGAGCCTGGTGCCTAGTAAGTGCTCTGTAAACGGCAGCAAAATGTCCTGTAATTATCATGGTAATTGAAAAAGTTGCACCTGCATGACCACTAGGCCATTCTGTTACCATGGACATAAGAAGCCAGCTGGTATTCAGAGTATCATTTGTCTGCTTTTAGAATGAGAAATAACTCATGCTGAGAACAGAACTCCCCATGATTTCTGCATTGTTTCCCTGTAAACAGACCAATGTGGCATGTCACAGATAATCAGCAAATAGCCTGGGAACTTACAATAGACACAAGAAGAGTGTGAGGTATTAAGTGTTTAATGTCATCGGGTTAAGAAGATGCATCAGCCTCAGATGACAGACTTTGCCAGTCTGGCCAGAATACTCCAAGGGCTAAAGTTCTCTCTGCCCCTCAGAGGAGCTCCAAATAAATTTCCATAGCTGAGTTTCCTGAAAAGAGCAAAACCTTCTTTGCATGACACAGCCTTACCTTAGATATGTTAATAGATTTACTTAGGTACCTGCAGAGCCAGCTACCTGTCTCCCTCTCCAGCTGGCTCTGCCTCTCTCTTCTGGAGAATTCTATGCTGATTTATTTCCTAAATGCTTTTGATGTTAGTGTTTCTAAGTTCTGTAGGAGGGAAGGGACACCTCAGTTCAGCCTCCAGATACTGTTTACACCTAAAGCCTCAGTGCAGGGTAACTTGGATCACTTCAAATTCTAAAGTTGCACATGTAATTGAACTCAGTTTTTAAAAATTTACAACGTCTTTACATAGAGTAATAACACCAGATCCCATTATGAGATGCTCCATTATGTGGTAGTCACATATGCTATCTTCCACCATATGCAGCACTCAAAATCATGTATCATACTAAATCCCAAAGTAAAGCCATGTGTAATACTACTCAGCAATGAAAAGGAATGAACTACTGATACACAAAAAACTTGAATGGATTTCAAGGGAATCATCTTGAGTGAAAAAAGCTATCCTCAATAGTTTACATAGTGTATGACTCCCATATCTATAACATTCTTGTAATTGATGACAATTGAAGTAGGGTGAAGCTGCTCCATGAGGTCTTAACTTCACCACTGAAAGAAATTTTAAAGCAAGTCCAAAGTATAATTTTAGATAAAATTTATTAGAAAGAAAAAAACATGCTCGAGAGAACATGAGTGTCTTAAGAGGCAGGACACATGCTTGCCTTTGACAAGAAGCATTATATAATTTTACAACAGTGTTTAAGTAAACCATGAGCTAAGAGCAGAGGACTGCACTTATCTGGTCATTACCATGTTTATGGTTATTACATAGTTTGTATTACTATTTCTCAACCTTTTAAGGTCACAGGGACTTTCTAAATAACGAAAGTTACCATCTAACTAGATTTGGGCTTTTCTTAGAACATCATGTCTGTGTTTTGGGTAATTCCCTATTGTTTGTGTGATTTGCTGCACTGGTAATTTCATATTCCAACCCACAAGATGGTCAGGACTGATAGCCTGGCTGGTTGGGTGGAGATTGTGTACCAATAAAAAAGACACCAGGATACTTAATCACCCTGTTTCTCAGTTATCTAACTTAGACTTACCTAAGAAAATTTGTTTAACTACATCTAAACTACATACAATGCTAACTTTGCCTACTTCAACATAACAAAAGTTCAGAGATGGAAAGCATATTAGAAGTTGCCAGGACTTGGTTGGGGAAGAGAGTAGTATCTTGGCTGTGACAGAGTGGCATGAGGGGAATTTAAGAGGGACCTGTTCTCTGTCAGGACTGTGATGAGACTTAGTAGAATCTGCACATGACATAAAATTACATGGAACTAAATCCCCACACATAAAGGAGAAAAAGTAATACATTTTCCTCACTCATTTCAAGGATCGTGGTTGACATTCCTATAATAAAAAACAGATTTCCAAGAAATAAGCATAATAAATGTATTTAATCAAAGTTTGATATGACTTGGAAACCTCCAGAAATGAATACCCAAGGACCCAGGGAAAACTGTATTTTGATATTAAGTCTGATTAAAAAAGCGGAGAAACATAACTGAACAAAAAGGGGTATAGTCTAATGGTAATAATCTGAGGGCAACTTTAGCACGGCCTGTTTGTTCAGAATCTTTTCTTTGTAAAACAGTTCTCCCTCCACACCCCTTTCCAACCCTCAGGTATGGAACAGGACACCTGTTACATGAGGATCTTCAGAAAAGAAGGGAAGAGGTCAGAGAGTGTTTTAAGTTTTATGGCTTGCTTTGGGAGAGAGTAATTCTAGTTTCTAAGACCTGCTTCAGGGAGAAAGAAGAAGAGGAGCAGGAGGGCAGTACAAGGTCAGAGACCTTCTCGCTTCTGAGACCCTCTTGTCTTCTCCAGCTCAAAAGTGCCAAGGTGCCATACTTTGGGATATCATGCTCTGGGTTCCAACACAAACACACACAAATGGGCATTTCTTAGAACTGCTATAAGAGCACTCTGCAGACTGGGTGGCTTAAAAACAGAATTTTATTTCTCCCTGTTTTGGAGGCTGGATATCTAAGATCAAGTTGCCAGCATGGTCAGGTTCAGGTGAGGGCCCTCTTCTGGGTTACAGGCTGCACTTTACATGGAGGAAAGAAAGTGAGACAACTCTCTGGAGTTGGTTTTATAAGAGACTAATCCCATTCATGAGGGCTCCACTCTTATGACTTCATTACTTTCCAAATGCCCATACCCTATACCATCACCTTGGTATAGGATTTCAAACACATGAAATTTGAAGGGACACAAACATTTAGTCTATAACATGGTGCATATTACATTAGCACCATATGCTTAAAGTCAGTTGAGTGTATCAATGTCAATATCCGTTTCTTGATAGTTCTTTACAAGATGTTTTGCAAGATGTTATCACTGGAGGAAGTTGAGTGAAGGGGGTAGAGAATTTCTCTGTAATATTTCTTACAACTGCATGTGAATCTACTTGTTACTGGGAGGCAGCGAGACATAGTAGTGTCTACAAGCCAAACAACATCTCTTCAGATATCACACAACTGCCTGTCACTTCTGTGACCCTGGGCCTGTTAATCAGAATTCTAGAACCTCAGACCCTCAGATACACAGTGAGAGTAACAGTAGTGCCGATCCCATGGGGTAGCTTTTTAAAAATTATTTACTTATTTAAGTTAACCAGAGTCAATTTGCATACTTATGGTAGCAAAACACAAACAAAATAAAAACAAACAAAACAACATTGACTAATACATATGATATTATTTCATAATAGGAAATCAGACAACTAAAATGATATATTTTATCTGGCAAATGATGTACTCAGACAAATCTTTTACTGAAAACACACACACACACACACACACACACACACACAAACTGGATGAAATACATAAGCAAAAAATCTGTATTTTACATTATTTTTTTTCAAGGTTAGAGAAAGATCTATAAAACAAAAACAAAAAGTCAAAGATTTCAGAGAAAGGAAAAACATATTCAGATGACGCCAGTGGTGGCCTTTCACCTTGATGTTCAGCTACTTTGCTAGTACAATGGGCAAAAAGCTGAGAAGCTGAGGACAAAGCCAAGCATGAGTGAGAGCTAAGCAGAGCTTCTGGCAGTGTTCTGAGACTGGGAGATATTCAAGGAGGCCACAATTGCCAGGACATATAGATCCAAAATCTTGGAGGGAAGACAAGCACAGAGATACAAGACCAATATCCTGATCTAGTTTTCCCCTTGAGATATTTGCCAATTTGTAAGTGAGGAATAGTGAAATGCTAAGAAGACAGGCAGAAAACTGTTCTAGAGTCAAATAAACTAATGACTTTCAGCAGGCTTATGGTGCTAAAAAGGTAAAGTTGGAGTTCAGAGGCATACCTAGGAAAAGAAGCAAATAGAAAGGAGAATCCCTGCCTTACATAGTAGAAACCCAGTCTTGAGGTAATATAACAAATTCTGATTGACTTCAGTGGGTATTCCTCTAACACAATTGCCTTATACAAAATACACTATAATATATAGAAACTCTACCCCACTGTTCAATCAAAAATTTTTTAAAAATAGCATGTAGGGACTTCCAGCAAGATGGCGATGGGGCAACCTGGTCTGTGAAACCCTCTGCAAAGGAGAACTGCAGTGGGTCTCTGGCTCTCGCCCCAGGGGCTGTGGACTCCAACATTGCAGCCTGCTCTTCATACAGAGCTCAGCCATTGCCACCAGTCCAGTCCACTGTGATTGCCACTGGGGCATCACAGTGGACTGGACAGCCACTGCAGTGCAGACGCTGCCGTCGCCACCGCCGGTAGCACATCGTACCACCGGGGTGGAGGTGATCCATGACTTCAGTCCTTGAAGCCCCTTCAGGGAAGATCTGCTGGAATCGCTGCCACCTCTCCTACGACCCAGACGTCCTGCCCGCCGTGAGTCTCCTGCCTATGCCCTGAGGCAGGCATCCATCTCCAGTCTCTGCCGGTTCCTGCCAGGCCCCACCCCCTCTGGGGCAAGCCACTGAGATAGCACCACCTGCTGGCGATTCAAGGTAACAACACTGAAACGGGAGAAATAAGCTTGAAAAGACAGGCAGGAGTGGTGAACGGAGGGTGATCTGAACTGTCCTTCACAGCAGACCAGGGGCAACTGACCCTAACTGCAAACTAATTTACCAGCTTGCAAAGAAAGCTAGAAATCAGAACTGAAAGGACATTGGACTTAAACGAAAAGTCTCAGAGAGTGCTTCATTGATTCTGTTAGTTTAATGACTTAATTCTATTCCTACTCTATTGTTCCTTTTTTTTCCTCTTCCTTTTCTTCTCTTTTCTTCTCTCTGTAAACCTTATCTTTGTATAGAGGAACAGCACACCATAAGGTGGCTAGTTAGCTTGTATGTTAGCATCACTATATGTTTTATTTTTTTTTGTATGGGAGTTGGTTTGTCTGTAGCTGTGGTCTATTGCTTTTATCTGTTTCAGTATAGGTCTCTCTCTCCATTTGTTGGCACATGTTTGTTTCCCCCCTTACTCCTTTATCTCTCCACCCCCCCTTCAACCCACTGTCTGCTCCATTCTTTTCCCTCTGCTAAACACATTTTATTTCAGGGAGTAAACCTACAGACCCACTGCACGGACAGATTCCAAGGAAGTGAGAAGTGGGTTCCAGATTATCCACACACCTGTAAGCGAATACCAGGACCTGCAGATAGATTTTGAATCACAGCTCCCCTCCTTAAGTAATCTCAAAACTGCAAAAAGGACCACCCCCAACCTACAGTGCAACTCCAGAATTGAACAAAGTAAGAGGGCATACATAAAGAATAGGATATTGAAGAAACAGAAGTAAAACTAATCCCTTTACCCCTGAATAACAGAATTAAAGAAAATGGTGACGTGGAAGGAAGGAAAAAGTAGGGAGGGGGAAAAACCGCACAAATGAAGAAAAACCAAAAGAAGAATATAGGTCTCACACAGATCCCTGGGAGATCAGACACTGAGAAAACAGATTCTGGAACACAAACAATGAAAAGCCCCCAGAATGACTGGTCACATGCAACAAGCCCAGACATCAAGACATTAATGGAGAGAATTAAAAAAATTGAAGAGAGACAAGAGGAAAATAGGAAGGAGCTGATGTCAGAAATGACAGCAGTAAAGAATACTGTGATGGAAATGGATAACAGACTAATAAGCATGGAAAGTAGAATTAGCCAAGCAGAAGAAAGAATCTCAGAGCTCGAAGACCAAAACACAGAACTAACCCAAACTGTCAAAAGCATAGAAAAGAAGCTCAAAAAGACAGAACAAACCTGCAAGAGATGAATGATCACTTCAAGAGACCAAACCTAAGAGTAATTGGGCTTCCTAAGGCAGAGAGAGAAACAGAATCCACACTGGAACAAACATTTCATGAAATCATTTAAGAAAACTTCCCTCATCTCATCAAGGATGTAAAAATCCAAACACAAGAGATTCAGAGAACCCCTGCAAGACAACAAATGAGAAGACCAACTCAAAGACACATAATAATTCGCCTAAACAAAGTAGCTATAAAAGAAAAAAATCCTAAAGGCAGCAAGAGAAAAAGGCCAGACTACCTATCAGGGAAGACCAATTAGAATAGCAGCAGATTTATTCACAGAAACCCTTCAGGCTAGGAAAGCCTGGAGCCCTATCTTCAAAGTTCTAAAAGATAAACAGTTTAAACCAAGAATAACCTACCTGCCAAACTAAGCTTCATTAGTGAGGGAGAATTGAAATCGTTTCCAGATATCCAACCCCTAAGAACCTATGCTGCCACCAGACCACCTCTACAAGAAACACTTAAGAAAGTACTGAACACAGAAGAAAAAGAAAAAAGAACAACAACATTCTTCACAAGAGTACAGGCAAAAAATTAAAAACACACATGAGCAAACTCCAAAACCAAAGAAAGACAATAAACAAATAGGAACAACTCTGTAAGAACCTTATGACAGGGATCAACTCTTGCATTTCAATTATTAGCCTAAATGTGAATGGACTAAATGCACCACTGAAAAGACATAGAATGGCAAAATGGATAAAATATCATCAGGCAACAATCTATTGCCTTCAAGAGACTCACCTCACTAGAAAGGACACCCACAGACTCAAAGTAAGAGGATGGGAAACAAACTTTCAGGTGAACGGAATACAAAAGAAAGGAGGAGTAGCAATCTTAATTTCAGACAAAATACCCTTCAAGCTATTAAAAATCAAAAAATATACAGAAGACCATTACATAATGATAAAAGGCTCAATCCATCAACAAGATATATCTATCCTAAACATATATGCACCAAACATAGGTGCGCCAACTTTCATAAAGCAACTTCTAGGAAAACTAAAGAAAGATATTGACTCTAACATCATCATAACTGGGGAGTTTAATACTCCACTCACACCCCTAGACAGATCATCAGGACAAAAAATCAGCAAGGAGACCCAGAACCTCAATGTGACTTGGACCAAATGGACTTAATTGATACCTACAGAACACTCCATCCAAAGACCACAGAATATACATTCTACTCATCACTGCATGGAACGTATTCTAAGATCAACCATGTAATTGGCCATAAATCAAGCATAAGCAAATTTAAAAGGACCAAAATTCTACCATGCACCTTCTTGGACCACAGTGGAATAAAAATAAACATTGACACCAACAAAGTCCCCCCAAAACCCACAAAGACATGGACACTAAACAGCGTGATGCTAAACAACTCCTGGGTCAATGATGAAATCAAAACAGAGATCAAAACATACCTGGAAGCAAATGAAAATGAAGAAACATCTCAACCAAAATCTCTGGGACGCCTTGAAAGCTGTAGTAAGAGGGAAATTTATATCCCTACAAACACACATGAAGAAAATGGAAGGAACACAAATTAACAAACTAACAAGCCACCTAAAGAAGCTGGAAAAGCAAGACCACAAAAACCCTAATTTCAGAAGAAGAATCCAGATCACCAAAATAAAAGCCCAAATCTAGGACATAGAAGACAAAAAGATAATACAAAAAATCAATGAAACAAAAGGCTGGTTCTTCAAAAGAATAAACAAGATCAATGGTCCCCTAATTAGACTGACCAAGAAAAAACAAGAAAAAAACAAATAAGTACAATCAGAAACACAAAAGATGAAGTCACATCTGACCCTGAAGAAACACAAAAGATCATTAGAGACTACTACATACACTTGTATGGAAACAAACTTGAAAACCTTAAGGAAATGGAGGACTTTCTGACATCACACAACCTATCTAGGTTGGAACAAGAAGAAATTGAGACCCTAAATAGACCAATAACAATCAAGGAAATCGACTATGTAATAAGAAAACTTCCTACAAAAAAAAGCCCTGGTCCAGATGGCTTTCCAGCAGAATTCTACAAGACATTCAAGGAGGACCTGATACCAATCCTACTGAAGGTATTCCAGGCGATTGAAAAAGACGGAACTCTCCCCAAATCATTTTACAAAGCCAACATCACTTTGATACCCAAGCCATGTAAAGATCCAACAAAGAAAGAGAACTACAGGCCAATATCTTTGATGAACCTAGATGCTAAAATTCTCAACAAGATCCTAGCAAACCGAATTCAGCAATACCTCTCAAAAATCATCCATCATGACCAAGTAGGCTTCATTCCTGGGATGCAAGCCTGGTTCAACATTCGTAAAACCATAAATGTAATTAAATACATCAACAGATGTCAAAACAAAAACCACATGATTATATCACTAGATGCAGAAAAAGCTTTTGATAAAATCCAGGCACCCCTTCTTGATAAAAACCCTTGAACATCTAGGCATATGGGGAACATACCTCAAAATAGTAAAAGCCATCTACGAGAAACCCACAGCCAGCATACTCCTAAACAGACAAAAATTGGAACCATTTCCCCTGAAAAGTGGAACAAGACAAGGATGCCCACTCTCACCCCTCCTCTTCAACATAGTGTTGGAAGTCCTGCCTCAAGCAATCAGAGAAGAGGAGGCAATCAGGGGTATCCAAATAGGAAAAGAGGAAGTCAAGTTATCTCTCTTTGCAGATGATATGATTGTGAACCTTGAAAACTCAAGAGAATCTGTCAAAAACCTCCTTACACTGATAAAGACCTTTGGCAAAGTCTCAAGATACAAAATAAATGTTCAAAAGACAATCGCATTTCTCTACACCAATAATAAACAAACAGAAACCCAAATAAAAAACACAATTCCATTCACAATAGCCACAAAAAAAAATAAAGAAATACCTTGGCATCTTCCTAACCAGAGACGTGAAAGACCTTTACAAGGAAAATTACAAAACACTGCTCAAAGAAATCAAAGATGACACAAACAAGTGGAAAAATATCCCATGCTCATGGATTGGAAGAATCAACATTGTGAAGATGTCCATCTTACCTAAGGCAATCTACAAATTCAATGCAATACCCATCAAATTACCAGCAACATTCTTCTCAGACCTAGAAAAGACAACACAGGAATTCATATGGAAACACAAACGTCCAAGAATAACCAGAACAATCCTCAGCAAAAAAACAAAGCAGGTGGTATCACATTACCAGACTTCAAACTTTACTATAAAACTACAATCATCAAAACAGCTTGGTATTGGTATAGGAATAGGCATATAGATCAATGGAATAGAATTGAGATTCCAGAAGCAAAACCTCAATTTCTCAACCAACTCATCTTCAACAAGGCCTCCACCACCTACCATTGGGGAGAGGAGAACCTATTCAGTAAATGGTGCTGGGGAAACTGGTTGACCACATGCAGAAGATTGAAACAGGATCCCTATCTATCCCCATGCACAAAGGTTAACTCCAAATGGATCAGAGACCTAAATGTAAAACCTCAAACCATAAGAACCTTAAAAAAAATGAAGGAAATACCCTCATGGAAATCGGAACTGGCATCTAATTCCTGAGCAAAACCCAAAACCCACAGGTCATAAGAGAGAAGATAGACAAGTGGGACCTTATTAAACTGACAAGCTTCTGCAAGGCCAAAGAAACCATCAAGAGAGCAGGGAGACAGCCTACAGACTGGGAAAAAGTATTTGCCAACACCAGGTATGACAAAACCTTAATATCCTGGATCTACAAGGAACTAAAATACGCTGAAAAGAAAAAAACAAACAACCCCGTTATAAAATGGGCAAAAGATATGAACAGACACTTCACAAAAGAGGACATCCGAGCAGCCAACAAACACATGAAGAAATGTTCAACCTCACTAATCATCAGGGAGATGCAAATCAAAACCATACTGAGATACCAATTAACTCCAGTCAGAATGGCAATTATCAACAACTCAAAAAATAACAGCTGCTGGAGAGGGTGTGGCAAAAGGGGAACAATTCTACACTGTTGGTGGGAGTGTAAACTAGTGCAACCTCTGTGGAAAGCAGTGTGGCGATTCCTAAAAGCTCTAAATATCAACCTCCCATATGACTCTGCAATCCTCCTACTGGGAATATACCCTGAAGAACTCAAATCACTCTATAAAAAAGATACCTGCACACGTATGTTTATTGCAGCGTTGTTCACAATAGCAAGAACCTGGAAACAACAATGCTGCCCATCAAAAGAAGACTGAATTAAAAAAATGTGGTACATATACACGATGGAATACTATGCAGCCATAAAAAAAGAACAAAATCATGAATTTCGCAGTAGCCTAGATGGAACTAGAGTCTATAATACTGAGTGACCTCTCACAGAAACAAAGATCTGAGTATCACATGTTCTCACTCATATAATGGACCTTGAACATCCAATGTAATACTATAAGAAAATGACTTACGGTACTAGGAAACTATGGGAGTGGGAGGGAGATAGGATTAACAGTAGCAAATATCTGTCTGGGGATGGGGAAATACCTCTTATCAACAGGGTGCCTGAATGAAATGTAATTGTACACCTAACCCTTAACTGTTCCCACAAAACCATAATAAAAAATATTGATTATGAAAAAAAATTGCATGTAGACCATGAAATAAGATACAGAGAAAAAACAGACAATAGAAATAGATCCATAGATGATCCATAAGTTATAGTCATAAGGTTGGATTTTTAAATAATTATGATTAATATATTCAAGAAAGTAAATAACAAAATGAGGAATTTTAGTGGAGAGTGAGAATCCAGAAAACTGAAACTAGAAAGTCTAGAACTCAGCAATGCAATAGCTGATATTACATAATCAAAAGATGGGTATAATAGCAGATTAGATACAACTGAAAAGAGAATTTATAGACTGGATTATAGAGTAGAAAATACACAGACTGAAATGCAAAGGCAGAAAAATGGATAGAAAATATATAAATTATTATGAGATTAAGCATACACATTAACTAAAGTCCAAAAAGAAATGAAGTAACAAATGTGGGAAAAGCCCTGCTTGATGAGGTAATGGCCAAGGATATTCCAAATTTGATGAAATTATAATACCACATATCTGAAAATGTTATAAACCCTAAGAAGTTTAAGTAAAAAGAATACTACTCCTAGGGGCGTCTTAATGAAATCACTGAGAATCTAAGACAAAGAAAAACTTAAAAGCAACCAGAAAATAATAAAACAGTTTATCACAAAGACATAACAATAAGATTGACAAGCAGGATAAATAAAAAGAAAGGCACTCTTTGGTTCTCAGGAGATAAGCTGAGAACACAAGAGGCACAACCTTTAAAAGGGTAAATAATAAGAATGATACGGTGGCTCAGCCTTCAATCCCGCACCTTGGGAGGCTGAAGTGAGTGGATTGCCTGAGCCTGTGGGTTTGAGACCCACCTGGACAACTTGGTGAGACCTCATCTCTACAATAAATCAAAAAATTAGCCTGGCATGGTGGCACGCGCCTGTAATTCCAGCTACTTGGAAGGCTGAGGCGGAAGGATTGCCAGAGCCCAGAAGGTCAAGGCTGTGGTGGCGGCCACTGCACTCCAGTCTGGATGACAGAGTGAGACTCCAACTCAAAAAAAAAAAAAAAATGATAACTAGCTTCTCAGCAGAAATGATGGAATTCTGTAGGAAAATGAATGATGCAAATAAATAAAAGAAAAATCTGAAAAAAAGAAAAATGAATGACACTTTAAATACCTTTAAAGTGGTTAAATAAATCATATCCAACCTAGAATTCTATGTCTAGATAAAGCATCATCCAAAAGTGAAGACTGAAGACATGTCCAGACAAATAAAAATCAGTAGATCTTACTAAAATATTAAAGAGATGCATACAGTTATAATAAAATAATCCCACACAAAAGTACAGATATTCAGGAAGATATGAGGAAGAAAAAAAGTATGTAAATATATGGGTCAAGCTCAAGAATTGTTGAGAGTACTGAATAATAATTATAATTAATATGGTCTTATGGTATTTGAAATATATAGAGAAATAATAATCTACAATAACACAAATGGTGAAAGGGTTAAATGGAGTTAAAATGTTCTGAGGTAATTGAGCTGTCTGGGAATTGGTAAAAGCACTAATTATTATTATTATTATTATTATTATTATTATTATTATTAGAGTTAGAGTCTCCCTCCATCGCCCAGTCTGGAGTGCAGTGGCACACTCCCGGCCACCGCAGTCTCAGCCTGCTGGGCTCCCATGATCCTTCCGTCTAAGCCTTCCAAGTAGCCGGAACTATAGGCATGCACTATCATACCTGGCTAATTTTTGATTTATTGTAGAGAGGAGGTTTTGCCAAGTTGCCTGAGTGGGTCTCAAACCTGTGGGCTCAGGCAATCCACTTGCCTTGGCCTCCCAAAGTGCTGGGATTACAGGCTGAGTCACCGAGTCTGGCCAGCACTAATTATTTTAAACAGATGTACTGTAATGACTGAAGGATACATGTGATAATTTTTATCTTAACTATTAGAATAATAACAAAAGAATGCATAACAAAGTAAAAGGAGAGAATATAAAATCATAAAACATTGATTCATATAAAAGAAAGCATGAAAGGGGAGAATATGAAAGACAGAAAGGTAAAACAAAAAGAGAAAATAAATAGTGAAATTATAGATTTAAAGTCAAGTATATCAGTACTTCATAAAATACAAATAGACTACATACTTCAGTTTCAAAACAAAGAATACCTGATTAGATATTTTTTTAAGTATGTAATGTAAAACAGACACACTTTCTACATAAAGATTCAGAAAAGTCAAACATGAAAGCATGGGAAAAATGTGCAAACACAAGCTAATCAAAAGAATGGTGGCTTACTATTCTAATATGCAAAATCAATTTTAAAGAAAGAAACATTGCTAAAAATAAAGAAGGACAGCTCATAGTGGTGAATCTATGAGAAAGATGTGATAATTCTAAATTTGCATGCACCCAATTAGCATGTATCCAAAATATATAAAGCAAGACTTGATATAAATAAAAAAGAAAACAGAAAATCTACAATTTCTATGATATGTTTTAACACATCTCACTGAGAAAATAATAGCATAAGCAGACAAAATGCAAGACAAAAATACTGAATATTTGTGCACCATGATTAACAAGTGTGACTTAACTTACATGTGTAGAACACTGCACCAAACTGTAGAACTTACATACCTTAAAAAATATATAAAACATTTTACATACACACACATATATATCAGCATATCAACAGTGTATCAACATATCAAAATGTGCAGCATGCAGCTAAGCCATGCTTACAGGAAAATTATTTTACATGTACCTGTAAGAAAGAAAAAAACTGAAAAATCAATTATCTGATCATCACTCTCAATAAATCATATTTAGAAAACCAATAAATTCCAAGTAGAAGGAAAGAAATATATAGGCAGTAGTAAAATATAATCAAATAGAAAACAAATGCACAAGAGAGGAAATCAACAAAGTCAAAGGTTAGTATCTTGAGAGGACTATTAAAATGGATAAATTCTTACTAAGACTCATCTAAAAAAACCAAAGAGAAACAAATTATCAATTTCAATAATGTAAAAGAGGACATCATTGAAGAACTAGCAGATAATATACAATCATTCAGAGAATATTATAAATAACTTTACCCTGTATGAAAATTTACATAAAATTGATAATTTGCAAGAAAACCACAACTTTTAAAAATGGACAGAAATTAAAAATCTTAATTGTCCATATCTATTCAAGAACTCTTCAAGTACTGAAAATTCTACTTGTAAAAATCTTCCAAGTATTTAAGAAAGAAATAGTGCCAATCTTACACAAGCTTTTTCAGAGATTAGAAAAAGAACATTTCCGCCGGGCTCGGTGGCTCAGCCTGTAATCCCGCTCCTTTGGGAGGCTGAGGTGAGTGGATTGCCTGTGCCCGCGGGTTCGATACCCGCCTGGGCAGCGAGACCTCATCTCTACAATAAATCAAAAAATCAGCCTGGCATGGTAGCGCATGCCTGTAATTCCGGCTACTTGGAAGGCTGAGGCGGAAGGATCGCCGGAGCCCAGCAGGTCGAGGCGCGGTGGCCGGAAGCGGCCACTGCACTCCAGTTTGGGTGACTGAGTGAGACACCAACTCAAAAAAAAAAAAAAGAACATTTCCTAAGTTTTTTGAATGAGGCCAGTATAACTTCAGCACCAAAACCAGACAAGAACATTATAAGAAAGGAAAAATGCAGGCTAATCCTTCTCATGAACATAGAGCAAAATTCTATCACAATTTTAACAAATCTTTTCAATGATTCATGAAACGGATAATAAATACAGTAATACATTGTAGCCAAGTTGAATTTATTCTAGAAATGCAAAGTTGGTTTATCATTTGAAAAAGTCTACGTGATTCATCCTTCAATGACTTCTGGTACCAATTACCCAGAGTTGGGCCAAATTTCACAAGTTAAGGATGCAAACTTCCTTAAGACTGTCCTCACTGCAGACTGCATGTTCCCAGGCATGGAGCCTCTCTGACTCCCCACCAGCTGGCTACAAATCCAGGGGTTTCCACAACCTCTTCAATTTCTATAATTTACCAGAAAGACTCACAGAGCTCACTGAAGTACTATATTTACAATTATAGTTTTATTATAGCCAAACATTACAAATTAGAGCCAGCCTAAAGGCAGGACACATAGGGCAAGTCTAGGAGGGGTCCAATTGGAAAATTTGTGATTACTTTAATCCCATGGAATAATCTTCCAGTTATGACATGTGAGGATATTGCAGAATGTTACCATCAAGTGAAACTCACTGAAGACTTTGGTGCCCAAAGTATTAATTGGGTCTTAATTACATACGCTCTGTGTGGTGACCCTTGATCTCCAGCTCCTTGGATGACCAGGATAAAACTTTTAGTCTCTCCTTTCTCCAGATGTCAGGAATGATGTGGCATGCCCCAAAACCCTCATCATAAATCACATTGTTAGACTGTTCCAAGTCCCTGGCAATCAAGGACACTCCTGTGGAGCAGAACATTCCAGGAACCCAGAGATCACTCCTGGTAACCAAGAGCACAGACCAGCCCTCTCTTAGAGTAAAGCTACCTCTTCACTATACAACCCCATTAGTAGAATGAAAGGGGTAAATTATATGATAATCACAATATAAGCTTGCAAAATTCAATACCATTCATGATTTTTTAAAGAAAGTTTAGCAAACTGGAATAGAAGGAAACTTCATTAATCTAATAAGGAATGTCTTTTAAAAGCTTATATGTATCACATTTATTGGTGAAATGTGAAAATACTGAAAGCCTTCCTCCAACCCTGGGAACAAGACAATGATAGTCATTATTCAAAATTGTAGTGGTCCTAACTAGAACAATAAGCAACAAATAAATAAATATAATAACAATTGGAAAGGGAGAAACGTCCCTCTAATACTGATATGTGGAAAAATAATTCACAAATAGAACTACATATTAAGACAATTCAGGCTGGGCTTGGAGGCTCAACCTATAATCCCAACACTTTAGAAGGCTGAGGCAAGTGGATTGCCTCAGCCTGTGGGTTCGAGACCAGTCTGGGGAAATTTAGGGAGAACTTGTCTCTACAATAAATAAAAAATTAACCAGATGTGGTAGCATGCACCTGTAGTTCCAGCTACTTGGAAGGCTGAGGCACAAGGATCACCAGAGTCCAGCAGGCTGATGCTGGGCTCGCCATGAGTGTGTCCCTACACTCCAGCCTGAACCACAGAGTGAGATATCAACTCAAAAAAAAAAGACAATTCAACACCACTATTACATACATGTTTATATACAAAAGTAAGTACATTTTAATGCCAGAAATAAGCAACTGGAAATTGAAATTTCAAAAATTGGTAATATTTACAATAACAATATAAATATATAATACCTAGAAATAAATCTAACAAAAGACATGCAACCTCTTATAGAGAAAAATAAAAAATTTTAAAAAAGATAATTTAAAAGACTTAGATAAATGGAAGGACATACCATGTTCATGGATTATAAGATTTGTTGACTTTCCTCAAATTGATTTATAGACCCTATCCAATTTCATCAAAATACCAGCAAGGTTTATTTATTTATTTTTTAAGAAACTTATAAGATGATTTAAGCATTTATATAGAACAACAAAAGCAAAAGCATTTCTACGGTAGACTTGGAGAGATGCACAAAGTTGCAGGTCACAGAACCAAAAGTAGTGGCTTATTGTGAAGCCACAGCAGGTGAGACAGCAAGGCCTTGGTGCAGTCGTTGACCAAAGTTACCAAATGACTTCAGCACTATTAACATTTGGGTCTGGATGAGTCTTTATTAGGGGGCTGTCCTGTGTGATAAAGGATGTTTAGCCACATCCCTGGCCTGTACCCATGAGGTGCCAGAAGCAACCTCTACCACACCAGCCCCCCTCCCCCCCCACACACAAAGAAGTCTCTAAAAATCGTGAAATGACCCTGGTGGGGGCAAAATTACTCTGGAATAGGCAAATAGAGCTGATAAAATGGAAAATAAGAAATAGAC
Organism: Cephalopachus bancanus; assembly: GCA_027257055.1. Lineage (NCBI taxonomy): Eukaryota > Metazoa > Chordata > Mammalia > Primates > Tarsiidae > Cephalopachus > Cephalopachus bancanus. The sequence goes on from JAPVLO010000007.1 coordinate 6,454,773, forward strand.
CATATATAGGGTTCCTTTACTTATGACAAAGGACCCATTGCCTCACACTACAGACAAAGGTCAATTCCAAATGCTTTGTAGAACTAAATGTGAAAGGTGAAAACTGAAACAAAATTTCTAGGTGACAATATAAGAGAATATCTTCATGAGCTTGGGGCAGACAAAGACTTCTTAAGTAGGGCACATAATAGCACAAACTATAAAGGAGAAAAGACAATACACAGGTTTTTATTAAAATTAAGAACTTTCACTCAGCAAGTGACACATTTATGATAGTAAAAAGACAAACCGCAAGGTTGGAGATGGTATTTCTAATACAAATATCTGGCAAGGACTACTGTCCAGAATCTATAATTAGCTCAAGTCATAGGAAAAAGGCAGACAACCCGATTTTTAAAAAAATGACAGCCGGGCTCAGGGTCTCAGCCTGTAATCCTGCGCCTTGGGAGGCTGAGGTGAGTGGATTGCCTGAGCCCGTGGGTTCGAGACCCACCTGGGCAACTTGGCAGACCTCATCTCTATATTAGATCAAAAATTAGCCGAGCATGGTAGCGCCCGCCTGTAGTTCCAGCTACTTGGAAGGCTGAGGTGGAAAGATCGCTGGAGCCCAGCTGGTCAAGGCTGCAGTGGCCGGGAGTGGCCACGGCACTCCAGTCTGGGTGACAGAGTGAGACTCGAACTAAAAAAAAAATGACAAAAGAATTGATACACTTCTCAAAAGAAAATAACTACATGGCAATAAACATTTTAAAAGGAACTTGGCTGGGCGCAGTGGCTCACACCTATAATCCCAGTACTTTGGGAGGCCAAGGTGAAAGGATTACCTGAGCCCACAAGTTTGAGACCAGCCTGGGAAACTTACAGTAAATAAAAAAATTAGCCAGGCTTGATGGTGCATGCCTGTAGATCCAGCAACTTGGAAGGCTGAGGTGGAAGGATCACCTGAGCCCAGTAGGTTGGGGCTGTGATGGCTGTGAGCACGCCACTGCACTCCAACCTGGGCAACAGAGTGAGACTCCAATTCAAAGAACAAAAAATAAAAAGGAGCTTAGCCTCATTTTCCAACAGTAAAATGCAAAATAAATTAAGTTCCAGTGAGATACTACTGTATCTCATTAGCCAAATGAGACAAAACCCAAAAAAAGTAGCTAAAATGGAAAAATCTGACAATACCTAGTGTTGGTGAAGACTTGAAATAACGTCCTATGATGTTTGTAGCTATCAATATAAGTAGATACACTTTGGCAGTGCCTGCTAATGCCAGCCGTAGACTTTCCTATGTTCTAGAGTAACAGATGCTCTTGGTGTTCCACCCAGATCACTCTATCCAGAGCACTTCACCAACTCCCATGGATGCTGGATGCTGAAGTCCCATACCATTTCCAGAGAATGACTATTGACTGGAGCTATTGCATGTACAAATGCCCTACAATGTTATGCCCACTCCTCAGAGTTGATGCACAGCCAATATCTAGCTGATGGGAAAGTTCCAAAGCCCTTACATTGGTCAACGCTGTGGTGCTGCTCAACCTCCAGGGCTCCCCATGGCATCAGGCTGCCCTGGACTCCATCTGAATCTGTGCATGACTTGGTTTCTCCACCAACGCTCTCCTCCTTCCCTTCCTTCCTTACAGCTTCCTCCTGAGAGTGGACATCACTTGCATAATAGGACCATTTCACTCTCTGCTTCTGAAGAATGTGATCTAAGACAGAGTAGTCTCCAACTTTTTTGGCATCAGAGATTGGTTTCGTGGAAGATGATTTTTCCACAGATCAGGGAGGGGGGATAGTTTAGGAATGATTTAAGCCATTACATTTATTGTACATTTTATTTCTATTTTATTACATTGTAATATATAATGAAATAATTGTTATTATAAAATTATTATTTTGATATGTCTGCAAGCAATTGTTTTACTATGGTATCTCTTCAGTCAAGCCTCACTGTTTGTGTTAATCTGTATTTGCAAATTGCTCCTCAGTGCTAGCATCACCACCTCAGCTCCACCTCACCTTATCAGGCATTAGATTCTCATAAGGAGAATGCAACCTAGATCCCTTGCATGTGAAGTTCACAATAGGGTTCATGCTCCTATGAGAAACTAGTGTCGCTGCTAATCTGACAGAAGACAGAGTTTAGGCAGTAATTGGGAGCAATGAGGAGCAGCTGTAAATTCAGATGAAGCTTTGCTCATTCACCCACTGCTCACCTCCTGCTGTGCACCCTGGTTCCTAACAGACCACAGACCAATATGAGTCCATGGCCTGGGGCTTAGGGACCCCTGATCTAAGATACTCACAATTCCTTTTGTAAGTGGAATTCCACTCAATGTAAATATTGACGTGTCCACTAGGAACACAAACAAAGATGTCACAGCACCATTATATACCTTAGGCATCTTGAGTGCCCATCAACCACGTAATGTGTGAATCACAATTTCTACTTTAGTGGAATATTATGCTGAAATGAAAATGAACACACCACAACCACACACAATATGGGAGCATTTTCCAAACATGATGACAAGTAAAAAAAGTCAGACACAAAAATCATTCTATATGCTTCCATTGTATATAGCATTCAACCATAAGAACTGATCCCTAATAATAGAACTTCTGATGGGCTTAACTTTTGAGGAGGCAGTCATTTGGAGGGTGCTCCTGAGATGTTGATAACCTTCTCTTTCTTCCTTTGGGTAAGTAAAGACTCATTAACTATGCAAAGTATGATTTATGTGCATTTGTGTATGTGTGTTATATTGAAATAAATATATTTTAGAAGAGATCATATTCTTACATATTCAGTAATAAATTATACCAATGTACTGCTTGCAGCAAGTTTCCTGATAATTCTTCATTGAATTTCTTTCTTGTGTTTTGTTATCCCTCACATCTCTTTCTGCTGAAAAGGATAGGTGTGTCTCAGTAATGTTTTATCCACCTAAATTGGCCGTTGACTAGTTCAGGAGGCATTGTATCCCAGTTATTCCTAAAACCCCAGACTTCCCGATTCAGTCACCCCTGAGGTTTCTTCCATCACAATCATTCACTCAATAATTATCAAACATCGACTATGAGCCAGGCACTGTGCTAGGCTCTGGGGATGAAGCAATGACTAAAACAGGCATGGACCTGCTCTCAAGGAGCTTACAGCCTCATCAAGGACTCACACCCGGACACCATCACCCATCAGTTCACTGTAAGGCCCCTGGAGCACAGCAGATAATGTTTATTCAAAACACTTGTGATAAAATAATCTTTTGCAATAATAACTTAACTTTGGTTTCCAAAGATGGTATGCAGGCATACACAAGGTCATCAACAGTGAGCACTAGAGGCTGAAGATGGGCATAGCTGCGCCTGATTTCACCAAAACCTACAGAATTTGTGTGCACCACCCAAAAGGCAACTTCAAAGTATCTCAGATTAAATTTCCCACCAGCCTGTCAGGATATTGCCTGAAAGTCATATTTAATTCAGTCTTTTAAAAAAATAAAGAAATCTGACATTTCTTCCCTTTCCAAGTTTGTGGATACAAATCTACTCTACACCCCAAGGCAGCAATAGCAGCAACAGAATGAGAAGGCAGTGGAGGGGCAAGCCACAACCCAGAGAGGCTGATATGGAGACACGGAGCACCAGGAACAGAAGGTAACTGGGAATAAATGTGGGCACTTCATTTGTTCCCCGGTGATCACTGTATTGGAAGTACTGATATCCAGCTGCTTTTTCACCTAAGGAAATGCCAGTTTCACAAGGTTAGTCCTAGTATTCCTAAACACTAAGCACACTCTCCAATTGGTCAGCAGAGAGTTCAGCAGAATCCCTCTCAGCCAATCACCTTTAACCACTTCCAAGAGGTTCTGTCCTGGTGCAAAAACTTCTACTACCTGACAAATACCTCTCAGGGTTAACAGGACTAGGATAGGTCCAACCCGCTCCCTGCATTCCCTACAGATTCCTCCTAGTCAAATGAATGCCATGAATCCCTCCAAATGATCAAATGCTGCCCAAAGGTTATAAACTAATTACAGAAAAATGTCCCATTTCATTCCAGGCAAGCAGTCCTGGTGCCTATGCCATGATGGGTTTTTATGTCCAGCTTATAATCAGAGAATATTCTTACCAGGAAATGGAAAATACAACCAATTTCCACCTCCCTCTTATTTAGATGAAATCAGATATATAAAACAAAAAAGGATAGTCAACCTGGGCTATTAATTAGGAAGATCTAAACAAATCTTCTGCCCTAACTCCGTTGTAGTTGAAAAAGTCAAAATGTATATTCATTAAAATTAGGATCTTAGAGCGTCCCCCGCTGTGTTGATGTCAGGGGGATTTATCTATACAGTACTTCCTGGCGCTTGAATAAAATCATTCTAACCATGAGTTTTGCATATCTCTCTTAAGGAAGACCTTAATGCTCATGCAATTCAGATCACCATTCAACTGTCTGTAATTTCAGTGACAACTGTCCCCTCTACACATGCATGCACCACTAATCAAAGACTGCAGCCTGGGCCCAAAGGCTGGGGAGATATGTCTGGGAAGTGGCAGGTCCAGGGATTCTCCAGAGCAATAGACTTCAAACTGAATACAAGAGGACCTTGTTAGCTGAGTTTACATGAGCTCAATCCCCAGCTACAAGATTGTGGAAGAAAGAAAAAGGTTAAAAGTTGTCACAGCATAAAAATATTCCCCTGTAAGTGACCAAGAGAAAATTAGCCCCTCTCAATCATCCCTGCCCACTTTCAGGTAGCTCCTGTCCTGGTTCCTTGAACCACTATCTTTATGAGCCGGCTCCAGCCATGAGAGGCTGATGTGTCAGTGTCTAACAGAACAGGACAAATTGGTTTCAAAGGAAGTGTGAAAATCTTGTATGATATAGGATGTTATGAAATAGGTAACTGTGATTTTTGGAAAACATGGGGTCTCACACAGAGGCATTCACATAAGGGTTCAGCAGAGTCAAGGACTGAAAAGAGAATTTATGAGGATGATGATAACACAGGCATTATAAAAGAAAAATAATTTGAATTAAGAGATGTCCTTGGCAGAGTGGTGATAGCAACTTTATTGATAAAGGGTAATTAAAATAACTCAAATGTCCATCAAGACATTGATAAATAAATGGTGGCACATACGTAGTAGGAAACAGTACATAGTGATAGAGTAAGAATAAGTTGTCAAGAGCAATCACCTGGATTAGTCTCACAGACAACATGCAGAATGAAATGCCAGACACAGAAGAACCCATGACAATGTTTCCATTTATATGAAGTTCAGGAACAGGGGAAACTTCCCTGAGGTGAGGGAATCTCTCCTTGGTGACGAGTTATCAACTGCAGGGAAGTCTGGGTAAGACTCAGGTGATGAAAATGTTCTAAATCTGCGTGTGAGTGGTGACTACATGGATATATCCAGATGTCAAAGTACATTGAGCTGAATACTTAGGACATATGCACTTTAGTATAAGTTATACTTACAGGTAAAATTTTAAAGAACATCCTAGCAAAATTGATGAAGCCCTTGTTGGCTCTTCAAAATGTCCCCTTCATGATGGTCCATGAAAGGCAAAAAGCAAAGGACATTTCACTACACTGTCATTCAACCTAGTTTGGAAAATTATATAGAAATCAACACTTTCCAGTCACAAAAGGACATATATTTTATCATTCCACTTATATGAGTTACCCAGACTGGTGAATTCATAGAGAAAGCAGAGTGACAGTTGCCAGGAACTGAGGGGAGAGGAAATGGGTAGTTGTTTAATGGGGACAGAGTTTTAGTTTGGGATGATAAAAAAGTTTCAGAGATGGGTGAGGAGTGTATACTTAATGTTACTGACTATATGCTGAAAAGTGAGAAAAATAATACATTTTATATTATAGATATTTTACCATAATAAAAAATTGGGGGGGAAATCAACATTTGGTTTAGTCTCTTTATTTAAAAAATAGCTTACAGTTGTGATTATAGTATATATAAGATTAAACATATTCATGTTTCATTTTATTATTTAAAGATCAAGTTTCAATCCAGTTTTTTTTTTTTTGCTTTTAAAAAACCACTTAATAATAATAAAAAAATAAGGTATCCGTTGTAAGTGAACTAATTTATAAGGCATTTTTCCAGAGGTCAATTATCCCATGTTCAAAAGGATCTTCATGATCAAGGATACTATCAAGATTTTATTCAAATTTAGTTTTCTTAAAATGTATTCAACTATTTCCAAAAAAACCTGTATAATACAGAACAATAAATAACGTATATATAAAATGATAACAAAGATTAAGCTGTGTTTATGCAGACCATAGATTAAATTCCCATACAATTTTTGTGCATAATTTAACCTCCTTGAAGATGCTTCACTGGTTAAGATGACTGTAGCTCTATGTTGAGCATTTTAAAAATTCAGTGCTTTTTGCATTTTACTCACATAAACTTATCTAAGCAAGCATACTGGCACAGCACACACATATCTCCCTCAACTACATGCCAGGCAAGACTGGGAAGCACCTGTGTGGGGCATGTGCCTATGGCACATAGAGTATGTTGACATGTGTGATACATCATGCATACATGTCCTGGGTCTAAAACAGTAATACTCATAACTGTGACACCAGCTAGAATCTATGAAGTGTCCATTCTGTGACAGTCCTGTTCTGAGGACATTATTTCCCATAATCTCATAAGAAATTATTTTCATATCTCATATCGAATTCTCAAAACAATCCCACAAGGTAAATGGTGTTGTCATCCCATTTTACAGAGGGAGAAATTAAGGTGAGGTGGACTGAAGTAACTGCCCCAAGACCTCACAGCCAGTAAGTGGGAGAACTGAAAAACAGAAGTTTTCAAAAGTCTAGAACCTGGTCTTTCCATCGCTGCCCTAATGTGTTTCAAGTGGTACATCACACTGAGGTGAGACCACAGTACTGTCTAGATATTTTAGCATTGGCAACTTTAGGGTGCTTCTTGTCTGCCTCTTCTGTTTAAAGAAAGAAATGTGAGTTGTTACTAGATATTATTGGCAAGGCTAGCTTCATGGGGTTCAACCTGCACACACAGAGCCCCCCAGTTGGTTCACTGCTCTGCTGCTGCCATCTTGACATCTTGAATGACTTTTGAACAAGGGACCCACTTTTTTATTCTGCCATTTTGCATTGGGTCCCACAAATTATATACCCATCATAATCACTGATCATTCATGTTTGAAAATGCTTCTTTCTGCTTCTCTTTCAATCTTATTGACATTTAATTGATTAGTTTAAGGAAGCTGAAGCATTGAAAACATTTTCAGCTTGCATCTTCAGGATATTCTTAATATTCTGTAGCCAAAGCAAAGCACAACAGTAAATCTGGCCTTGAGGTTGACCTAAGATGCAAATACTCTCTACAACTTCTATGGCGGCCACATGGTACTTATCCTGCCACAGCTGTTTCCCCTTCCTCTAGCCATAATCCCAATTTTTGTAGTCTTCTTCTCCCTAAGCTCAGTCCTGGTATATGTGCAACTCCAGCCACAGCTCCTGGGACAACATATGTAGTAAGCCAATCAACTAACTCATTCCATTTCCTGGCATGGTATTCAGCTCAGCCCACGTGAATGACCCTCTGGACTTGGGTTTGCCCTTGATTTCTCAGCTGGGTGTGAGGACTATAACCATGTGGCCACTGTGAGGCAAAAGAAGGTCAGAAAATGGAACCAGCTGGACCAGGTAGCACTGGTGAGACCGAGTTGGTTGTTGAACTATCAAAATTCTTCAGTACCTGCCAGCAAATGACCACTTTCTTCAGATCCCCCAAGTATCCCCTCCACCACTGATCAATCCAGCCCCTCCCCTGAACCCTCCTGTATCTGCCCATGATGCAGCCACTAAAGAATCACCAGGGGTCTTCCAGGAGTCACTTAGCACTGTGGCCTGTAATCCTTCTGATTCCTGGGTGCCAGTGGTTAACTGCCACACATGGAGTCACCTAGAAGAAATGTAGCAGAGAAATGGAGACACAGATACCAACTCCCAAGGAGGGTGTGAGCACCTGTATCAGCCTAACCTCCGATTCAGTTCTAACCCCTTATATCATAGGAGCCAATGGATGACCCCCGTGCCTATGCAGTATGGGTTGGAATTCCTGCTATGTGAAAGCAAGAGAGTTTTAACTAGGGCAACCCCAGTTTCAATGTTTACATTCTTCTTAGGTTTAGTCGCCTTTTTGGGAAATGGTTGATTCCACGTTGTAGGTTGAGAAATGTACAAGATGAACTTAGACGTCTTGTCACACCAGAGAGTAGACACAATTACAATCAACCTGCAGCAGTTCACCCTGGCCAGGGGCACTCAGAGTCCATTGGAGTATATCAAACATGTTTCAACCCATGAGTTCCAAATGATACCACCCTCTCCCTCAAAAAAAAAAAAAAGAAAGAAAGAAAAGAGGAGAAAAACTCACTGGTTACCTTTGGAGAACCAGGAAACTAACTTATTTTTAAAAGTGGTAAATAAAGGGGAAAGATTAAGCTTTTATCCTGACTTTCCTATGCACACTATACTTCAGTGTGAACAGGGCTTGAATAGGAGTAATTTCTCTGATAGAAGTATCCTACTCAGGAAATAGGAAGGGAATGGCAGAACAAGAATATCCTAATCTTGTCACCTTTATTAAATTAAGGTCCTAGCCAGTGATCAACAATTATTAATCTAATTTCTCTCTCCCTCTTCCCCTTTCTCTCTTTCTCCCCAACCTCATCTCTCAATCTCTCTCCCTATTCTCTTTTGTCCCTTTCCCTACCTCGTCTCTCTCTCTCTCTCAATTTCTCTCTCTCTCTCTCTCTCTCTCTCTCTCTCTCACAAACACACACACACACACACACACACACACACTCAGAAAAAGCAGATGCTATTTAGTCCTTGGTGCTACCTAAATAAAACCTTGAAATATTTTTGTCAAAGTTTTTATTTTGAATTTCATCAAGCCTCTAGCTCTACCAGTTTATAGACACAAAGAAAACAGAAGAGCATTAAATGACACCCCAGGGGAAAAGGCCTCAAAAATCTAAACTGCACTTTGGGAGGCCGAGGCGAGTGAATTGCCTGAGCCCGCGGGTTCGAGACCCACCCGGGCAACTTGACGAGACCTCGTCTCTACAATAAATCAAAAATTAGCTGGGCATGGTTGTGCACGCCTATAGTTCCGGCTACTTGGAAGGCTGAGGCAGAAGGATCACTGGAGCCCAGTAGGTTGAGGCTGCGGTGGCCAGGAGCATGCCACTGCACTCCAGTCTGGGCGACACAGTGAGACTCCAACTCAAAAAAACAAAAACAAAAAATCTAAACTGTATGGGACAGATAAACAAGCAAATTATTGGAGAAGAGAGAAAATTACAGGTTAAAAATCATAAGAAATTTATCAACTAATTGCAATGTATGGATCTTATTTAGATTTGAGCAAAGTAAAGGTAAAAGAAAAGTGTGTAAGGTAATTGGGGAAATTCGAGCATGGGCTAGGTATTGAATAAAGTTAAGAAATTATTAATTTTTAGTTTTGATAGTACTATCATGGCTATATGTGAAGACAATTATCTTTATTTATTAAAGATATATGCGAACCTTTGAAATATTAATGGGAGAGTGGGCAGGAATTTCCAGAAAGCAAGATTACTAACAGTGAGTGTTGAAGCTGAGTGACAGATACACAGAGTTGGTTATTTTTAAATTTTCCAAATGTTTTCTCTTAATTTTTCTTATTGTATTTATTAAATATATGAGGGGACTTCAAAAAGTTCATGGAAAATAAATATTTTATATATATATATATATACATATATATATATATATATAAATGTTATTAGTTTTTTATATTTTGAGAAAGCTATGCAGGGATTTCTTTTTTTTTTTTTCACCAGTATAAACTTTTACTCATTGGTTATAACATGTCTCAACAGGATCCAATTTGAGACTCTAAGAAAGATAAGAAATCAGTTTGAAAAGAGCCCCCATCAGAGTAACATGAATTCTGCTAAAATTTAAGCAAGAACAGACATCAAATGTGTGGTGAAGCTTGTGTGGGAGAATGGTGAAATTCTCGACACTTTATGAAAAGTTTATGGGGACAATGCCCCAAAGAAATTAACAGTTTACAAATGGATAACTCATTTTAAGAAGGGACAAGATGATGTTGAAGATAAAGCCTGCAGCAGCAAACCACCCACGTTAATTTTCAAGAAAAAAAAATCATCTTGCTCATGCCCTACTTGAAGATCATACATACAATAACTAACACCAGAGACATTTCAATTAGTTCAGCTTACACAACTCTGACTGAAAACTTAATTTGGAGCAAATTTTCCACTTGATGGATGCCAAAATAATGGCACCCAGATTAGCTTCAAACAAGAGCAAAAGCTTTCAAGGAAAATATTAAACAAGTGGGATCCAGATCCTAAAACATTTCTTTGAAGAATTGAAACAGGAGGTGAAATATGGTTTTACTGGTACCATCGTGAAGACAAAACACAATCAAAGCAACGGTTGCTTAGAGGTGGAAGTGGTTCAGTAGAAGTCAAAGTGAACCAGTCAAGAGCAAAGATCATGACAACAGTTTTTTGGGATGCTCAAAGCATTTTGCTTGTTGACTTTCTGGACAGCCAAAGAATAATACCATCTGCTTATTTTGAGAGCATTTGAGGAAGTTAGCCAAGGCCTTAACAGAAAAAATTCTGGGGTTTGTGCCACGTCTTCTACAGTGTCACCTGCTTTCCTCACAGCCCTCAGATCCAAGACCAGAGCAAGTCTCCGCCCACATGCCGATAAAGACAGTGTGTATGTTGAAGGGTGACAGCCCAGAGCAGGATACCATCCACTTTGAGTAGAAGGAAAATGAGCCAGTTGTGGTACTGGGATGCATTGCAAGATTGACTGAGGGCCAGCATGGATTCCATGCTCACAAGTTTGGAGATAATACACAAGGCTATACCAGTGCAGGTCCCCACTTTAATCCCCTATCTAAAAGACACCGTGGGCCAAAGGATCAGGAAAGGCATGATGAAGACCTGGTAATATGACTGTTGGTGAAGATGGTGTGGCCATCTCACTCTCAGTGGTGCACAAAAAAACCCAGATGACTTGGGCAATGGTGGAAATGAAGAAAGTACAAACACTGGAGATGCTGGAAGTCATTGGACTTGTGATGTCATTGGAATCACTCGATAAACATTCCCTAGGATGTGGTTGGAATCCCAGTAGCTTATCTATTAATCCTGCTAGCTGTAGAAATGCAACTTGATAAACATTAAACACTGTAATGTTACAAGTGTAATTGTGTGACTTTTTAAAAATTGTTTTAAGTACTTGTAATGAGAATTGATTTATGATCACTTGGAAGATTTGTATAGTTTTATAAAACTCAGACTAATCAAAAATAAAAAGAAAGAAAGAAAGAAAAGAAAAACTCCTGGGAAAGCTTCACCAGAGAGTCCTTCTCTGCCACAACAATTCTCCTATTCATTTCTCTCATCAAACAAGGGCAATTTGCAGAGACTTTCCATAGGAAATCAGTAGGCATTCACATTACAGTCCTGATTTGGCTCCTTCTAATGTTTTTTTGTTTCCTAATCTTATAAACTCTGTAAAGGGCACCCATTTTTATTCAGCCAATAATGTAAAAAATACTGCATCGACATGGCTAACTTCCCAGGACCTCAGTTGTTTAACGATGGACTAAATGGCTGGTATTGTAGCTTCCAAAAGTGTCTTGACCTTAATGGAGCTTATGTTGAGCAATAAAGTTTTTAAAATTATTTTTATCTTTTAATTCCACTTTATAGTAGTTCATATAATACAGTAGTGTATATAGTTTTATAACAGTTCATGAGAACTGATTTATGATCACTTGGAAGATTTGTATAGTTTTATACAAATAGTTCATGAACTATTTTAATTTCCCTCATATATTGTTTCAAGTATATATTGAAATTTTGTATTTCTAAACAATAATTTATTCTAATAATTGCCACTTGTACCAATCTTAAATATTAAAATTCTATAAAATATATAACTTTTGGAAAGGGAATCTTCTATATCTTTCCCCACTCTAAAGGTACATCTTTATGGCATCTACCTCCTATGATTATTTAAGATAGTGTAACATCACAACATTTATTAAAAAGAACTAGGGTAATACAGACATGGATCTGAGCCATCCACTTCAGTGGCTGTCAGCCACATTTTTCTGTTAAGCAGTTGGAATGTGGTGAGTCCACACTGAGATGTGCCACAATTAAAATACACTCTACTGTATTGCAGATATTTAATACCAAAAAAAGTAAAATAATAAATGTGTTTTATTAATTATATGTTGAAGTGATCATATTTTGGACAGATGGAGTTAATACAATATATTATTAAGAGTAAGTTCACCTTTTCTTCTTGGGTTTTAATGGAGTTACAAGACAAATTAAATTGCATATGTGACTTCTGTCATATTTCTATTGTAGAGTGTTAGTCCAGAGGAAAACAAATAAAGAGTATGACCACTTAATTTATGATCCAAACTGGGTCAATTTGACAGTGCATGTGGGAGCTCTTCATGATTATACTGGAACAACAGGCATAAACCAGGACCCATGCTCCCCTCACTAAGAAACCAGTAATTGTGATTACTGAAAATGTTATAGAAATAAAAGATAGCTCTTGTAACTCCAAATACTTTTTTGGGGTGTGTGCCCAGTTGGAGGAGTGGCTTTCTACCTGCAAAGCCTTGATGGCTTCATTGTTGATCTGGAGAGTAGACCTTCAGAGACTGCAAATACTCTGAGAGTTGGGAGTTCCAGGAAAAATCTGGCAGGAGCAAAGACATACGAAGTGAATCAGGGGAACTCCCTAGTAAAGGGGTGGGTGGACAAGGGGTATTTTAAGAACAATGTCATCTAAACTATTCTACTTGAACGTATTTTATTTTTTTCTCCTTATTCCAATGCAAGGTTTTCCCCCCTCTTCATTTTCATCTCTAGTTTTTTGGGGTTTTTTTGTTTGTTTGTGTCAATGGTTTCTGTATTCACATACATTGTATGTGAATAGGATCAATTTATGACTAGTAAAGAAGCAGGTTTTTTTCCATCTGGCTCAACATGGGGCAAAAGAGCCCACCAGCAAGGAAAGTGCCTCCTAAAGCCATGAGGATGAGCCCCACCCTCTGAGGCACTGCTCACCAGTGTGCCCACTGGAAGAAAGGAGGGAGGAAAAATCTCAGGACAGGCTTTTGTCTTTCCTGGGATGTGATTCAAGCTGGTGCCAAACTTATCTATGTTCCAGAGGACTAGGAGGTCTCACCAACATCAGGAATATAATAGTAAAGGTAGAGTAATAATGACAAAATAACACTCTGAGAATTATTCAGTAGTTTCCAACTACAATAGCTCTTCCTTCAGAAATGCATAAGATTGGCATTTATTTTGCTCCAAAGAGAGCATTCCTTATTAGGGCAAAGTGAAAAGGAAAGCAACAATACCCAAAAAGAGGCAAAAAATGAAAAGTCACAAGCTTTCCCCGGCATATAGGATGCAATTTCTCTCTGCTGTTCAAGAACAGCTAGGATACAGAGTGCACTCCACAAATGGTGGGGCTCTGGACTGGCATGCTTTATCTCCTCATTACACCATCACTGTGTGTTGCTGACAATGGCCAATTCTGTAGCAAAGAATCATTCCCGAGGGACACATTTGCCTCACTGCTGTTGAAAATGCATTGGAAACAACATTGGGTTTCCTTCCAACTTCCTCAGACCTCTGCCCAAGAGATGACCTGAGCTGATTCTCGCAGAATCCACATAAAGAATTCTCTGACTTAATCAAGTGCAAATTCATGTTGCTTGGTTCCAAAGCTGTGTCCCTGAAGAGGCATTCCATAGGTTCCATATCCTCCCATCTACTCACCTGGTGATCTGCTGTTTAGAGCTAACTAACCGTCAGCCTCAGCAATGACATCCATAGGACAAGTGTTCCATTTCAGGCTGTGCTGTGCAGTTACAGGGAGGTTTCCGCTGTATTTGCACAACATTCCCAGGCAGGTAGATTTTATTATCCTCATTTTATACATGAGGAATGGAAGAGCAGAGAAGTTGGGAACTGCCACATCCAAAACAAAAGGGCAAGTTGGAAAAGAAAACCATGTCTACTGACTCCAAAGGACAGGCAGTTAAAACACAGGCCATCCCCAAAACACACATTCCATATGTTAATGACCTATAAATCCATATTCTTTCAGTCATTCACTTAACCTGGATTAGGTGCTTCTAGCCACCAGGGATACAAAAAAATAAATAAAATCAGGTTCCTTACTTGTGTTAAGAAATTCACCATCTGACTAAGAATTACTTTAAAATGCAAAGGTTTAAACACTCATTAATTAATTTATTTACTTTGAATTCGAAAAACTTTTTGTACTGGGCTTACCCATATTAGGTTTTGATTTTTTGTTTGTTTGTTTTCTCTGCACTTGGAAGCAGAAAGACCTATGATCAGAGACTGTAATGTTTCTATTGTTTTATTTCCTGTCTATCATGTTTTGGATTCAGGATTCATGTTTCTGCAAAGTTTCCTGTTTTCATCTGTGTGTTATAAATATCCAGATCCCAAGCAAATAAGAAAGTAAAAACTCAACCAAGTCAGTCACCTGACATCAGGGTATTTTACTGATGTCTCACTTTACTGGTAGCCAGTTCGTGTACAACAGACATTGTGAAGTGGCAGTTTAGCCTAAAATGGCTTTAGCTAGCCTGTTCAATGTTTTATTTTCCATTGTTTCAGTGTTCTTTCCCCTCTTTTTTTTTATTTTAAAGATGTGGGGTACAATTTAGGGTTAGATACATACTTCTCAGAAGACATACAAGCAGCCATTAGGTACATGAAAAAATACTCTGCCTCACTAACCATGCAAATTAAATGCAAATTAAAATCACACTGAGATACCACCTAACTCCAGTCAAGATGGTTATCATCAATAACTCAAAAAACAACAGATGTATCAGTGTTTTAAAATTAAGAGTCTTTATGTAAAAATCTAGATTTCTGGTTTCTGTTGAAAAATTGGAAATTCTAGTAACAGCACTGGCCCACATGCCTACATAGTTATAGTGGTCCTCGTAGTGTAGTGGGCATACCCATCCCAGTTCCCCACAGGCTCCACCACTCCCCATTGCACTGAGACTGGGATTACAGTTGTCATCAAGTACCTCACGTATATGGTCGATTTCCATAGTATGAGATTGCTTCTCTACCTATGTCTTTATTCAAAGATGGAAAATAAAACTCACTAAATGGGCTTCATGATTATTTTTATATGAAGCCTGCCCTGTTCATTTACCTAACTGCCTCCTCTCTATAGATATGGCTCTGATCCATGGTGTAGACACAACTCTGACCCAAGGTGTAGAAGAATTTGCATTCCAAATCAGAGCAACAGAAGCGTGTGCAACTCAGGTGTTTCCACGGAGCATAAAAGCATATGCCCAAAAACCCCCACCTCCCACATGTATCATTGATCTATAACTGAATAGCAAACATCTCCAAAATTCAGTGGCTTAAAACAACAAGCATTTGTTGGGCTATTTAATTCTGTGGGCCAGAGGTTTTAGTTGGACTCAGGAAGGTGGCTCTTCTGCTGGTCTCACTGGGCTTACTCTTCTGTGGCTAGCTGCCAATCAGTGACCTAAGGTACATACATGTCTAGAGGCTGGCTGTCTGTACGAGGAGACCACGTAGGTAAGGGGTGTTCTATCTGTCATCACAGCAGGTCTGCCCAGGTTTGTTCTTGAGAATACCACCAATTGGGTGTCTTAAACATCAGAAATTCATTTTCTCGAAGTTCTGGAGACTGGAAATCCAAGACCGAGGTGCCAGCAGGGTTGGTGTCGGTTGAGACTCTCTTCCTGGCTCCCTCTGTGAGCATGTGGAGAGGGAGTGGTCTCTGATGTTTCTTCCTCTTCTGATAAGAACACAAATCCTGCCAGATGAGGACCCCACCCTTATGACCTCATTTAACCTTAATTACTTCCTCAAAGACTCTACCTCCAAATACAGTCACATTGTGGGTTAGGGCCTTACCTTATGAATTTTGGGGGATGTAGTCAGTCCATAACGGTTCCCAAGAGTAATGAGAAGATAAGGCCTTTGGGCAACATTTGCTAGTTTCTCATTGGCTCATTGTCCACAGCCAGTTCTGGTCAGCTGGTTATTCTAAGCAGGTTAGGGGGTCCCCCTCCCACTCCCCTTCCTATGACTGATAGAAGGGTGGGCCTAGACCTCATGCAAGGTAAAATGAAAATTCTGCTGAGAGTACTTATAGGAAAGGTTCTCATGCTCTCAAGAAAAGGACAGGAAAGAAAAGGCTCCTAATTTTCTGGACGTTGTTAAGTCTAAGGGTGCCTGAATCAGCTGTGGCCACTTTACCATCCATTCTAGGAAAAAAACCAACCCTTCAAGGGGACAGGAGCCCAGAAAAATGCAGATAAATGCATTCATGCCTGAATCCCACTCCCCCTGGGTTTCTTGTTACATAGTATCATAAATATCCTTGTTGTTTGGATTGGCCTGAGTCATTGTGTTGTGTCACAGCCCAATGCAGCCCAGTGCAGACCAACCAACACAGACACTGACAGGATCAGTGTGCCACTGTGCAGCCATAAAGAATACACAATTTCATGGGGAGTCCTGGATTCCATGCTCATGTTGGTGGGGTGGCCTCGGGTAGCTCCCATCTCAGCATCCTCCTCTGAAAAAGTAGAAAATGTCTATTCTATAAGCCCTAAGCTTGGATTTATGATCAGATGAGATAATGCATGGGAAAGCATTTCAAACTGTATACATTGTCAAACCAATATAAAGAAAAGAGAAAACAACATCTTTAAGGATGAAAGGATTGACAGCTACGAGCTAGAATTATGTCATATCAACAATCCATCCACTTAGTCAAGTCAGGAAGAAGACTGTCAAACCTGTTTACTGTTACAGAGACCAAAATAACCAAGCACTTTACAACAGCCCTCTGCTTGTGACTAACTCTTAAATTAAATAAAGACAGCCTCAGCAGTGTGTGAGTGCTGAGAGTGGTTAAAGGGTGGGGTTAGGAGGTGGGACCAGGTCTAGAGCAGTTAGGATGATTTTAGTTGCAAGAAGGCAGCACCCAACTTGTCCTGACTTAGAAAATAAACAAATGTACTGGGTCGGCTATGAAGAGTTGGCAGTAGAGCATCAGCCCACAGACTTCAGGTGAAACATGATTGAGTGGCTTGGTGAGATAGCCAAAAACCTAGCTGCCCTCTGACCTCTGCCTCTCGTGGTATTGGACTAACACTCACAAATGCCCAATGAGTAATCACTAGACCCATCCTCAAGAAAGAACATGCACTTGGCTGTGTAAAAAGCATGAGTTTGTTCAATGAAAATATTTTAAATATGTCCCAATTCCCATTACCCTGAATCAAGACATCTTCATTTTGCAATATATTGAAAACTTCAAGAACTGGATAGGACCCTGGGCTCTCTCAATCACGGAGTCGTCCTGTCTGTCTTGATGCAACCTATCCTGAAACCACCTAGCCTAGAAATTCACTTCTTGGAATGCAACTTGTCTTCATCTTGGCAAATACACATTTGGAAACCTGCATTTGTTGAGACAGGCTGAAATGCTCCAAAATCAGATCCCTGTCTCCACCCAGACATATACACATCTGTGCACTTGAGGTGGTGGCAGCAGGAACCAACTCTAAATATCACCCATTGAGATTTAAGGAAGCAAATAAAAGGAAAAAAGGTTGTACACATTAATTTACTGCCCCCACTATGGTCATTGTGTTCATGAAAATCTGGCATGTATAACGAATTGTAAATTGGTCCAGGTCTTCTAATACTTCTAGTGAGTTATTTCCCTGCACCGGCCATAGATGTTCAGGCAACTAACGGTCCTTGCACCCATGTAAATATTCTCAGACTTATTTCCATGGAGAAGGTTGACAGTGAGCTTGGTGTCACAGTGATGCTGTGTGTAGGAACCAGAGGAGACCAAGTGATAACAAGCGTTAGCCACCTCCCCAGGGTTTTGAAAAACCATGGTCTGGTCTTTCTCAACTCAATTGAATATGTCTTCCTGTACATGAGCAAGCCAAATACCAAACAGAAATCATAATAGACATGCAGAAACATCAGCAAATCTCAGCCTCTAGTCAAATAGAAAGAAATAGCAATCTATTAAACTCACCCAGCAATCAATGCATGAGTTTATTTTGTCTGACACCATATATCCTGATAGTACACAATTTAAGACAAAATAAACTCACCCATTTCAGAGATTAACACCCATACCCCTTATCCCTAAGAAGCTTTGAAGTAAAATCCTAAAATTGAATTGAAAAAAATTAAGTTCCTGACATTTCACTATTTAAGCCCTCTCCCTCCTTATTCTTTGAATTATTCTGATGTGTGACCTATTATAATCAGATCACAACCTATTTTACACCAGGGGTCATGTCATTTATATCTTTGTATCCCCAGTACACAACCAATCAGTGCTCAATATATGTGGGTTAAAGTTCGATGAAACTTAATACTATTCACCTTTACAAAGACTTATTTAAACCTCCTATCTCCAAGTATCACTTAGATGTTACATGTCCCCCAAGTGGCTGACTAAGTGTTTATGGCTAGGTTGTACGCATTGTTTGACCAACTGGAAAGTTCTAGAAACAGCATTTTTCACATTCTCCAATAAAGCTGTTCTATCACATAACGTTTGATGTAATGCTAGAATAAATAAGTGACTGTTGTATTTTCCCTTAGGGCAGATGACTAGAGAGTATTTCTTTTATCGTTCCTAAAATCTCAAAGGATAACAGGTTGCTTTTTCAGAGGACTTGTAAAAAGTCAATGATCCACCTGTAAATGTACATCTGATGATTCCTGCCTTTGCATCCTTAGAGGGAAAGACAGACAAGATCAAGAGTTAGACATCCCATGTTCTTGTCAACCGCTCCTTCTCCTACTCCTAAATGCAGAACAGCAAAGCTTCTGTCAGCATCTGAAATCAGCCTTATCGTTATTCTTTTAACCTGAAAATAGCTGGGCCACACGGAATAGTGATTTATCTACCAAAAATTATTTAAAATTTAACAATAGACATCTGGTGTGTGTTTTGCCTATCCAGCATCCATTTCTCCTCTCAGGTTTCAGAGTCTGAATTTCCATCAAAGAACTACCATCCAGCGCATAATGTATGGTGGGGAGGGTTGAACCTGTAGAGTGGCTCCAAAGATGTATGAAGGGGGACCCAAAAAAGCCTGAAGTTTATTTATAAAAAATTATGTATTTATTCTTACATGTTTAAACTTGTCACTTTCAAAGTACTCTCAGCTTAATACAATACACCCATCGAGACGCTTTTTCCACTGTTCAAAACAGTTTATGAACTCGTCAATTTTGATGCCTTTTAGTGCTTCTGCCATTTTTTTGTTTCACCTCTTCCACATTGGCAAAATGTTTCCCTTTGAGGACATTTTTTCATCCAGAGAAACAACAACAAAAAGGTGCTTGGGGTGAGATCTGATGAATAGGGAGGGTGGGTCACAGGGGTCATGCTGGTTTTGGTAAACAAACAAACAAACAAAAAAACTGCTGAGCACTCAGCATGGTGTGGGCAGGTGCGCTCATAAATCACCCATCATGAAATGGGCAAACACGTTAAAAGAATCTCAAAAAAACAATTCACTGAAACCGAGCACAGCTTCTCACAACGCCAGAACACTAATCTAGTGGGGAAAACCTGTACTACAAGGGACCTGCCCTTCAAAAGAAAATTCCAATTTTGGGGGGCCCTCCCTCGTATGTATAACCCCAGTTAGGCCAACAGACAGCATTCTTCTGGTAAAGTGACATGTTTAGGGTTGCAATCATGCCCATGGCTAGACTAGAAAGAGCCTCATTTTTTCGTTTCAGTGGAGTGGCTAAGCTGGTGAGATGCAGCCTGAGCCCCTGGTGACCACCTTCATCACCAGGTAGAAAGAGTCTGCCTAAAAATGAACCCACACAGAATTCACCAGGGCAGGAATTCCATTTGCACACCTGGGTCAGCCCTGCCAGATAAAGTAGCCTCTCGCCTTCTCATTAGATGAGACAATATATTCCCTTTTCAAAGGAAAATAAACCTATTTTAGTGCTAGATTTTGGTAGCTGGCAGCTAGAAGACATTTAGCAAAAACAGTCTTTGTGAAGAAGTCCAGAGAAATGTCTTTTAGGGAAAATAGATGAATTAAACTTTGTAAACAAGCTAATTAGAACAGGGATACAGTTTAGGATGTGTCAGTGTAATCCTTTTTAACGAGCTCAATTTTATCGGATGTCTTACAGTTATAGAAACTGTGGGGACGTTTCTCTGTGTTGTGGTTTTGAAGCCACCCCCACTCTAAAATTAGCCTGGCCTTGTATCAGGCACACAGGTAGGCATGGAGATTTGTGTCTTCATTAACCAATAGCTGTGCTGAATCCCTGGTCTTAAGTGTTCCATTAATATTTCTCAGCGACGACAGATGAATGTGCTGAGACCATTATAGTGCAATTAGTGGTTGACCCACGAAAATAAAGTTATTCTTTGTTGCCTTCGTATAATTGATTCAAATACTTAATATCATTTTTAGTGGTTCTGAGATTCTTTGCTCACACAGCTTCCTTAGAGAATAAAAGGTGATTGTAAGTTTCCTGCCCTAAACTTTGCTTTCCTACAAAAACACAAGGATCTTTGTATTTTTTTTCTATAGTAATATCGGGCTGATGTAATATCTAGTTGCCGGTATATCCCATGTGGGATATAATTTGCTTTGAATCAATTTTATTTAATTCAAAGCAATTCTGCTATGTTTGAATGATGAATTTGGAGAAAAAAGGGAAAGAAAAATATAGACCCAGTCCAAGCTACCTTCTATACCCAAAGGGATTAGGAATCAGAGAATAGAATAAACAAAGTTGTGGCAAGGATCAATAAAAGCATAGAAGAATGTTTCTGAGCATTGAAAATTAAAAAGAAAATCATTTTGAGCCATCAGAAGGAAAGGGTCTCAAGGACCCTTACAATTTGGTGAACTTGGTTGTTCTGGAAATAATTAACATATATCTCTAAAATATAACAATTGTTTAAAGTAGGCACAGTATTATTATCATACAAACCAAACAAATAACATCTTAATATCACCACATTCAGTGAGTATTAAAATTTTCCTGATTGTAAATATGTATGTATTATATACATTTATATGGTTGACTCACTCACGTTAGGATCCAAACATGTACACATCCTGTAGTTGCCCAATTTGTCTCTCTTTTTTTTTTGAGTTGGTGTCTCACTTCATCGCCCTGGCTAGAGTGCAGTGGCATGCTCACGGCCACTCCAGCTCAACCTGCTGGGCTCAGGCAATCCTTCTGCCTTAGCCTTCCAAGAAGCCGGACTACAGGTACGTGCTACCACATCCAGCTAATTTATCATTATTATTTATTGTAGAGAGGTGGTCATTTTGCCCAGCCTGATCTTGAACCTGCGGGCTCAGGCAGCCCTCTCACCTTGGCCTCTCAAAGTGCTGGGATTACAGGCCACCGCACTGGCCCTAATTTGTCTCTTAAATCTCTTTGCCCATATGCCCTTTCTCTTCTCTTTCTAATGCCCTTGTAATGTATTTGTTGACATCATATAGTTTTTCACATTCTGAATTGTGCCAATCATAGCCCCGTGTTTCCCTATCCCTCTCTATTTTGGCAAGAAAATCCCCTAAAGGGTGCCATGTCCTTCCACCTGGAGACACAGATGTCTGGCTATTTCTCTTTTCTTATGATGCCAGTAGTCACTGGGGATGACAGCACAGTTCAACTATTGCCTTTAAAGTTGAAAAATTATGATATTTTAATTCTATCTTCTGTCATCATTACTGAGCTGGACTATTTATTATCAAGAGGAATCTTACCCTCCAAAAATTTGGTTACCATGAGAAACAGTCATAAAATTGAGACAGAAAAAAAATGCTTCCTGTTTTTTCTCTTTATTTGCTGATTCTTGAAATCGTGGGTTGGTTTCCCACCATTCTTCAGAAGTCAATGAGCTGTGGCTATTGTCACATAAATAGCTCAGATAGGTGTTTCAATCCGTTTCAAGGTGTTGTTGATTCACTGCTGCATTTTAATATATATTCTTCTAGTCATTTGCATACCTTGATGTTATTAAAGCTTATATTTGCTTTATTCTTCCCAGAGTGTATCACAAACCTCTTCCTATGTCATTAAAATATTTCTAAATCATGATTTTAATACCTTCATAGTATTCTATCATTTAGTTAAATTACAACACTTTTAGCTAATTCTCTATGTTGACTATTTAAGTTGTTCACAATTTTTCACAATTTTGAACAACACTGTGATGAATATTCTTGGGATCAAGTATGTTCACACATTCCCAAATTATTGCTTGAGGGTAAATTCCCATAAACCTATTTTGCTGAACCAAAAAAATAAAAAATAAAACAATCACTTTAAGACTTTCACCTCATGCAGCTAAGTGTCCTCCTGAGTGTGAGAGTGCCTGTATCCCTGAACTCATCAGCACAAGGCATCATCATTCATTACTTAATTTGTCTGATTTGAAAAGTAAATGTCACATGTGATCATCGATGAGGTAGACACTTTAAATGGATTCCTCTGGGTATCCATTTATTCATGCTTTCATTCAACAGAAATGTAATTCAGGATTTAGTCTTTGCCAAACCCTGTGCTATGGTCTGACCAACATAGATCAAATTCTCCCCTCATGGATTCAGAAGAGAGGAAGAAAAAAAAAGATTTGAGTAAATAAGCTATGAGAGAAAAAGCAAAGCATCATGAAAGTGCATTATAGGGAGATAAAGCTAGACTGCCGGGCAGGGTACCAGGGAGGATGCTAAGGTTTACATTGAGGCCAGGAGGATGAGGAAACCATAATCAGAGGATGAGCAGGTGATGTGAAGGGGAAAAACCCAAAGAGAGAGAACAGCATGTGCAAAGGCCCTGGGGTATGACCCATATCTTTCCTTAATATGCAAATACTCCATTCATGGGAAAGGATCCAGATGTCCAGGGGCCCATCTGCTGCATGCCTGTGTTATATAGGACCCAGTTTATGTGAAATGCCAATACTATTGTGAAAAATAAAAAATGAGACAGAACAAGACTTTCGCACCTTGTCTCAGACTCCTCTCCCATTCTGGCTTCTGTCTCCATCATCTTGCTAACATAAGCAACAAGTGCTTTTTCATCATCCCCTAACATTCTCCCAACCAAATCACGTGATCCTGGTGATTTACAACAGCTGTACATCCTGGGCAGATTAGAAAGAGAAATCTTTATAATTACACAGGCTTGCTGTTATTTAAATATTTACCAACATTAAACACCAAAGGGCTGTGCAAATGATCCAGGGATTCATATTGTTCTAAGCTAATATTCTTTGTACAATATTATGCAAATCGCATAAACTTTATTTTGTTGTTGTTGCTGCAAGCAGTGTATCCCAAGGCGGCCATTCACTAAGTTGAAGCAGATAAAGTTTTAATAATAAATAGTGATGATAAATAAGTCACAAAGTTTGTGCAATGCTAATGTACTCGCTCACCCTGGGGTAGTTTATTAGATAAACAAGTAACATTTCCTGTTTTGCTTTTGCTCAAGTGGCATCGTTTTCCTGGAAATGTTTGCACAATAAATTATTTCAACCCATTAGGTGTTAACGAACAAATCATATTCACTTGCAATCTGTCGTGAATTGCTGAGAATTGAGATTTAAACACTGAAATTATACATTAATTTTACTTTACAACAACAAAGCTGGTTAAGAGAAATTAAACTTGGCTGAAATGGGAACAAAACAGTATGTCTGATGCTGAATATTTTAAGCCTGCAGAGGAGACTGTGAATTGGCTCATTAATATTCAGAACGTTGGGTGTTCATGACAACAAGAAAATGCAAATAACAACACCGCACCTTGGGAATATTCATTAGCAGTTATGTGTCTGTGCAGTCGGAGTGTTTGCCCACATGATGCCAGTGTCAGTTCAGGATGGGTCAGGGCTCCATGCACGTGTGTGATGGTCTGGACCAGGCGGACCTCCCCTTGGGATCCGCAGGGCAGAACCGATTCTGTGTACCAAGGTATCATCTGTCTGTGCTTGTAATACTCTGCTTGTATTTAGAAGGGTGATTAGAAAATATCTTGGAAAATGCGTCCAACAGCAAATAGTTGGAAACAACTTAAGTGCACATCCGAGGGTGGAGAGCTGAGTGAAAATGCCACCCGTCTGGACAATAAAGGTGTCTACAGATCCAAAAGGAAAGCAGGCAATCCCATATGGTCTGAAATGAATTCCAAGATATGTTTTCTTAAAATTTTCTAGCATGAATTTTGCCAAAGAAAATTATACCTACAGAAATATGCACAAGCCATACGTGATGATGAATCTTCACAAAGTACACACCTTGGGTAGTCAGTTATGTTCAGTGGCAGGAGGGCAACAACCTTCCTAATTTCTGACATCATAGATAGGTGTGGCATTGTCTACATGTCCACATCTGGATTCAAGATGACATCCAAGGAATTTGTCCACATTCTTGCGTGTGGTTGTGGATTTTCCAATCTCATTGATAGATTGTATCCCATTGTATAAGTATACTACAGTGTATGTACTCATTCTCCCATTGAAGGCTATTTGGGTCCTCTCTAGTTTTAAGTTATGGCAAATATCTCTCTGCTTTAAACATTCTTGTACATATGTCTGGTGAATGTAAGGATATGCTTTTAAAAAATGTACTGGTCAGGTACAGATCAGGGTGCCATTTGAATGTTCACTGATATGAAAAAGGGATGATGGTGTAGATGCACACATACATACACACACACACACACACACACACACACACACACACACACACACACATGCACACACACACACACCATAAACTAACTAGTGCAGAAACCATTTATGAAGTATATAAGAATAATAACCATGTCTGCCTTTGGGAAGAATGTTTAAGAGAGGAGGAGACTTACTTTCCATTGTTTATATTTTTGCACTATTCTAAGTTTTTCAAGGACATGGGTTAAGTTTTCAATATAAAATTAATTAACTGAAGGAGGAACTATAATGAAACCTTTGTCATTTAGGTTATAACTGCACATGTGGTCATTATTATAACATTAGATTTTATTTCCCATCAGCTGTGTGTTAACATTTACAAAGTGCTTTTCCAAAGTGCATCTCATCTGCTTCTCACAATGAGAGTGAGAGAAGGTGTTGGCTGCCCATTTCTATGTACCAGACATGTACCATTATTCAGCTAATCTTCCTAATTAGCCTAGGAAATGAGTGTTATTAAATAACCCCACTTCACTAACTGGAGGTCGGAGAGGTTGAGTGAGTTGCTGGGAATCACATGGTGAGTAAATGGTTCCGTCAAGTACTGTTTCCACACTGATCACCCCCGCAGAGCCTGGAATATGCCAGCACTTGAACACAGAAAGGGGTAGAGAAGGAAGGGAGACAGAGACTCAGAGGCCAGAGCGTGGAGGGGCCATCCTTGAATGTACATGGGGGCTTCCTGCCTCCTTCTCGCCCCTAAATAAAGGTCATATTCTTAATGACCCTACTAAATGTCAATGTTTCTGTAATGGATTATTTAGGTTAGGAGCTGGCAAACATTTTCTTTTCTTTTTCTTTTTTTGAGTTGGAGTCAGCGACAAATATTTTCTATAAAGGGGAAGACAGTTAATATTTTAGGCTCCAAGGCTACCCAGTCTCAGTTGATCTTCTCAACTATGCCTCATATTTATGAGAATAAAGTAGCCACAGGCACATACATGAATGGCATGACTGTGTCCCAGTAAAACTTTATTAAGGACATTGAATTTCCTGTAACTTTCACATGTCATATTTTGCTTTATATTTTTCAACCAAAATGCATTTGCTATTCATATTCTTAGTTGTACAAAAGAAGATAGTGAGGAAAATTTGGCCCATTGGTTTCAATTTGCCAACTTTTGGTTTGAATAAATATAAAAACAGGATAAGATAGAGTCACTGAACAGATACACCAATTTCAAGTTAAAATCCTTTAAACCTTTTAATTGCGAATAGGGATAAAACATCAAGAACCTCAATCAAAATAGGGAATTCATGAACTCGCACTGAGAAGTCCAAGGAGTTGGAATTTTTTGTTTGTTTGTTTTTTTGAGTTGGAGTCTCACTCTGTCACCCAGACTGGAGTGCAGTGGCCGCTCCCAGCCACTGCAGCCTCGACCTACTGGGCTCCGACGATCCTTCCACCTCATCCTTCCAAGTAGCTGGAACTACAGGTGCGCGCTACCACATTCAGCTAATTTTTCTGATTTATTTGTAGAGATGAGGGCTCACCAAGTTGCCCAGGTGGGTCTCGAACCCGCGGGCTCAGGCAATCCATTCACCTCAGCCTCCCAAAGCGCTGGGATTAAAGGCTGAGCCACTGAGCCTGGTTAGGAGTTGGAATTTAAACTTGGCTGATGAAGAGCTTTGAATAGTATCAAGACTCTGTTTCTCTCCCTCTACCTGCCTCCCTCAATCCTATATCCATTCTCCTTCTCTTCCTCCTCCTCCTCCTTCTATTTATCTTTCCCCTCCTCCTCTTCCTTCTCCTCCTTCTCTTCTTCTTTCTCTCCTCCTTCTCCTCCTTTCCTTTTTCCTCCTCCTCCTCTTCCCTCTTCTTTCTTCTCTTCCTCTTCATCTTCCTCCTCCTCTTACCTCTCCTTTTTCTCCTTCTCCTTCTTCTCTTTCTTCTCCTCTTCTTTTTTTCCTCTGCCTCCTCCTTCTCCTTCCTTTTGTTCCTCCCTCGTTCCTCTTTTCCCTGCTTTCCAGTCTCCTTTTTTGTCTCAACCTGGACTCACTCACTTAGTCTATAAGGCAATATATTCTTTAGTGCTTGTAATCCAACTCCTCAGTCTAGGCAAAAACTCTTCACCAGCAGGCGAAGGTCCATCGGTGTATACTAAAACAGACTCTGTTCAGACATTCTGCCTCTGTAAAACCTCCTGTCCAGTCAGAAATTCACCTCTGCTCCCTCCACTTGGCACCTACCCTACAGCCATTCACTGAGTACCTTGCTCTCTGTCAGATAATAGGGTAGGAATAAAATGATAAGTGGATCTGGACACACCATCGGAGATAGTCAAGTAGATAGGATGTGACAAGGACAGCGCACGATGCCTAGCTTTCTACCACATCCTCTGATTCTTGTAATCTTCTCATTCCTTGTCTGTCTCCAACATGGCAAGTAAAGGCAGAAGCAAGACTGACTCATCTCAGCATTCCTGGTGCCTCGCATTCATTAATAAACCTATTTCTTCATTGAAGTATTTATTGAGACTCTGCAATGTGCTGGACATGATACTGGACAGAAAAGATAGAAAAATAAAATGGAACAAGGTCCATTTTTGCTCACATGATGCCCGTGATCTAATGGATAGTGCCTCAATGCCTTCATTTGTAAATTAGAATTACTCTGAATTCAGCTGGTCAAGAGTCAAATCCTAGCTTCACTATAAGCTACAGGCCTTTTTATCTTCGGAAAGGGACTTACCCTGTGTAGTCTCTAGCCCATAATGAAGGCTTTAGGGCAGTATCTGTCTCACAGCATTGTCATAAAGATTACACTGAGATAAAATCCACAAAATGCTTAGCAGAGTTCCTGAGAAACCACTGGAATTCAAGAAACATTATCCAATATTAACGTGTTCTAATCCTGATCCAGAAATGTAGCATAGGTTCAATAAATGCCTTCTGAAAGGATTCAATGGTCCCTTGGAAGCTCTTAGAAAGATTTTAATTCTATAACTATCCCATCTATTGTCATGTGACTCTGAAATGCACAGATTTGCATCTGGGTTTCAACTTACTGTTTAATAACCACATGTCAAGATCTCCTATCAGCTCCTCCTTGTGCTCCACTTAGGCCCCAGGCTCTTTTTCCTAGAGCCTCAGCTGCACTGAAGTTTCACTGTACTGTAGGTTGGCTCTCACTGTGTGGATTTACAACTGGCCTCATCCAGAAGGCATTTATAAAAAGTCAAGCATAAAATATACAACTGTGTAAACAGACTGAAATTTTTTTTGCAAATACTGAAACTTTAAATAACAATTGAAAATCCGATAACAAAATAACACAATATGAAAAATGAATATTTTATGTAATAGTCTTAACAAAAAGCTGGGCACAGCAGATTTTAAGGATTAGTGAACTTGACAGGATATTGGAAATTGTCCAAACAAAAAGACAAAGAAAAAATTAGCAATTTTTAAAAATAAAGGAAAATGTCTGAGAACTATGAGTTAGGACCAAGTATCTAATATAAGTATAATTAGAGTCATAACAAGATAGGTGATAAAGAATGATGAAGAAAAATATTTGAAATCATAGTTAGAAATTACTGGAAAATGATGAAAGACATTAATGTAGATATATATGAATCACAGCATACCTCAGACAGGATAGATACAAAGGAAACTACAACTAAAATAATTAAAATCAAACTGCTGAAGTCAAAGACAGAAAGAAAATCTTAAAAGTATCCACAAAAGAAAAAAGATACTGCATACAATGAAACACTAAGAAGAATATAATCTACTTTTCAGTGGAAACGATGGAGACCCAAAACAATGGAACAAACATTTTTTAAAGGCTCAGAGAAAAATAAAAGCTCTTTATCTAAAGTACTCTATACAGTTAAAACATATTTCAAAATTAGTATATATACATTTTTAGACAGACAAATGCTGAGATAATTTATATTCAGTCGTATGTGCCACCCCCTCAATAAAAGACAAAAGGCATTGTTTAGGATTATGAGAAATGATACCACACTATTGACTGTTTAAAACACAAATAATAAAGTATTGAAGGGTCTATAATGAGACATTTAATACATGACAATACAAGCACAATGTATTGTGGAGAATAAATAGAATTATGTGTTTACAAGATCTTTACATTGTGAGGTAATAGAATGTTTCTTGAAACTCTTTGATAATTTAAAGATGAATATTGTAATATCTAGAACAACCACTAAAATAATTTTTTAAATAAATAAGTAAGAGGAGAGAATATAAAATACTGCAAGAATATTCAGTTAACCCAAACAAAGATAGAGAAGAAAGAAGAGAACAACAAAAAATATATGGGGCAATTTTTTAAATGGCAAAATTGTAGAGTTAAATATAGCCATATTGATGGCAATATTGAAAATTAGGGGGCTAAGCATTCCACGTAAAAAACAGATTTTATTCAGGGGGAATAAAATCAAGACACAACTATATGCCATTTGCTAGAATTATTCTTTAAACATAGACATTCAAGTTGAGAAGAACTGTGAGGAAAAAGACATATGGGGCAAAAATAAGCATAAGAAAATTACTTTACTATCAGAAAAATATTTCTAAATATGTAGTATTATTTTTTTTTTGAGTTGGAGTCTCACTCTGTCACCCAGACTGGAGTGCAGTGGCCGCTCCTGACCACCACAGCCTCGACCTGCTGGGCTCCGGCGATCCTTCCACCTCAGCCTTCCGAGTAGCCGGAATTATAGGCACGCGCTACCACGTCCGACTAATTTTTTTATTTATTGTAGAGATGAGGTCTCGGCTGCCCAGGCGGGTCTTGAACCCGCGGGCTCAGGCAATGAAATGTAGTATTATTAACACAGACTATTAACACAGACAATGAAAAACATTTCATAATTATTACAGTGTTAATTCATGGGGACAATTTAACAACTCTAAAGGTTATGCAAAAAGAAGAAATTATGAAAATTTAAGTAAAAACTGACAGGGAAATGAGAGTGGCAGACAAATCTTCTATCTTTGTTGGAGATCTTACCACTTCTCTCTCAGTAATTACAAGAGTAAGGAATAAACCTATAAGGACATAAAACACTTGCTCAACTCTATCCATCAACTTGAGTATTTAAGTTGATTATCGCCAACATAAAGAATTAAAGAGGCAAGTACACATTGAACATTCACCAAGACAGCAATGATGAGCCATAAAAACAAGTTCCTATAAATCCAAAAACTTGAAACACACAGAGTATGTTCTCTGAACAAAATGATGTAAGCTGAGAAAATAATAAGATTTCTAGAAAATCTTATAATAGATAGAAATTAAGCAAAATGCCTCTTAATGTTAAATAAGTCAAAGAACTAATCACAAGAAAAATAGAAAATAAGTCAACTGAGTAGTAATGATAATAAAATATCAAAATGGTAGGATGCTTCTCGAATGTGTAGTGTTTAAAGGCAATTTATATCTCTATATGTATATATATTATATTCTTTAAAAAAGGTTTAAATCGGTGAACTAAGCTATCAATTTAATTAGGTAGAAAAATAACAAATTTAATAAAAAAAAGTAAAGGAAGTGATTTTAAAATGAGTGGTAATCACAGAAATAGTAAACTGAGAAACAATAAAGAGCTTCAAAGGACATAGTCTCGCTCTTTGAAAAGACTAATAAAATCGATAAACTTCTATCAAGACTGATAAGAAAAAAGAGATAAAATATAAATCGCCAATATAAAGAATTAAAGAGGCAAAATTGCTGGAGCTTCTATCAATAGTAAAAGGATAACAAGCAGGATTATTTTTCATCAGTATGCTTAACAAGTCAGATAAAATGGAATTTTTTTAAAAAAACAGAGCCAGCAAAAATGACTCAAGAATTAATGTATCGAACTGGCCAATATCTCTTAAAGAAATTGAATTCATAATCAAAAACTTTCCAACAAGGTAAAATGTAAGCTGAGGTAGTTTCACTGTGAATATGAATGCTATCCAGTGTTTAAGAAAGAAAATATAACAAATTAAAATTATTTTAAAGAAAAAAAGGGAAGAGGAACACTTCTCCCACTTATTTTACAGGCCAACATAATCTTATTATCAAAACATGACAAGCAAAACAAATACAAGTACAGACCAATATCCCTTATATTAGCAAATCAAAAATAACAACATATAAAATATATTATGATTCAGTAGGGCTTAACCTAGGATTTCTAGTAGTTTCAATATACAAAAATCCCTGAGCCTGTGGGTTCGAGACCTGCCTAGGCAACTTGGCGAGACCTCATCTCTACAATAAATCAAAAAAATTAGCCGGGTGTGGTAGTGCACTTCTGTAGTTCCAGCTACTTGGAAGGCTGAAGCGGAAGGATTGCCGGACCCCGGCAGGTCGAGGCTTTGGTGGCCGGGAGTGGCCACTGCACTCCAGTCTGGGCGACTGAGTGAGACTCCAACTCAACAACAACAACAACAACAACAACAAAATCAATCAGTGAAACTCACTACATTAACAAAATTAAGAATAACCATATAATCATTTTAATAAATGCAGAAAAATATTTGACAAAATTTACTATTTAAATAAATTTTTTAAAAAACTTCCAGCAAAATTGGAACAGTAAAGAATTTTCAAAATATGATAAAGGACATCTTTGAAAAAGTAAAGTTTACACATTACTTAACAGAGAAGGACTGCTTTCTTCCTCACATCAGAAACAGAACAGGGAGGTTTTCCCAGCAGTTCCATTGAAAGCTGCTCTAGAGATCTTAGCTGTTGCAATAAGACTGGGAAAGATAGTGTATATCTGTTCATACTAACAGACAAAATGATTGTGTGTATTATAAGGATTCTATGAAATATGTAAGGAAAAACTATTGGGCCTAATAAGCAAATTTAGAGAGGTTACAGAATATAAAGTAAATACATGACGCTCAGCTGTAATTCCATATAGAAGCAAAAAAAAAGGCAAAATGAAATTTTAAAAATGATAGAGTTACAGTTGCAACCCAAACATCAAATACCTAGAACAATCTAACAAAAGATTTGCAAGACCTTATCATTGAAAACCGTAATACAGCCATGATTGCTTAATGATAAAGATGCAGTCTGAGAAATATACATCATTAGGCGATTTTGTAGTTGTGCAAACATTATAGAATATACTTACACAAACCTAGATGGTACAACCAACTACACATCTGGCTATGTGATGTAGCCTATTATTCCTAGGCTGCAATCTATATTGCAACACAATGGTGAGTATTTGTGTATCTAAATACATCTAAACACAGAAAAGGTGTAGTAAAAGTACAGCATTATTATCTTAGGGGATGACCATTGTGTAATGTAGTTCACCACTGTCTAATACATTGTTATGCAACACATGACTATACGTTGAATTGTAATAATACAAATCAATTTTAAATGAAATAAATGCTCATGGGTTGGACAATTGGTGTTGTCAAGATGTCTATTCTTCTCATGTTGATTTATAGACTAAACATAATCCCAGTGAAAATCTTCACAGGCTTCTTGCATACATTGAAAATCTGAGGTTATAATTTATATGGAAATGCAAAGGATCTAAAATAGCTAAAATAATCTTTAAAAATAAAAACAAAGTTGGAAGACTTGTGCTTTCTGATTCAAAACTTACATAAAGTTACAGTAACTAGGGTGAGACAATATTGGCATAAGAATAGGATACACATCAATGGAACAGAATGAAATCTTCAGAAAGAGATCTATACATTGATTTTTAAGAGAGGCATCAGGTAGATTTGATGGAGAAAAGAATGTTTTTAACAGGTAATACTGAAACAACCAGATAGCTGTACCAGGGGAAAATGAATGCTTGATTTCACCTTGCTCCATTCAAAAATAATAATGATAATAAGAATAACAAAAGCAATAATGTATAATAGACCTAAATGTAAAAGCTATAGCCCTAAAGACTCTAGAAGAAAACATGAAAGTGAAAAGGAAAAATAAAGGTTAAATGAAATTCATCAAAATTTTAAAATGTGCCCTATTTTTTGATTGGGACATTAAGACTGAACTTTATTTTATTTTACAGATGTGAGTACAATTCAGGGTTAGGTATATAAGTAGTTATCATACAGGTAAAGTTTGGGTCTCCTGTTTGTCCCCACTTTGCCCTGTTTGAGATCAGGTACCTACCCTTATTGATGTTATGCTCCCCTCTTCTCCTGTCAGTTTCCTGCTACTGCCGGTCCCTTTCTTGTAATATTATTATAAATGTTCAGTGTCCACTTATGAGTGAGAACATGTGGTACTTAATTCTTTGTTTCTGTGACAGATCACTGAGTATAATAGACTCTAAGTCCATTCAAGTTACTGTGAAGTTCATAATTTTGTCATTCTTTATGGTTGCATAATATTCATGTATATGTGCCACATTTTCTTTATCCAGTCCATTCTGATGGACAGCATGGTTGGTTGGGAAAACTAGATTAAAGCAAGATAACATTTCACCTCTACTAGTATGACCAGAATCAAAACAACTGACAATACACTCTTGGCAAAAATAGAGCAGCTGGAACTCTCACACACTGCTAGTAGGAGTGAACAATAGTACTTTGGAGAACTTGTTGACAGTTTTCTATAAAGTTAATATGCAACCCCTCTATGACCCAGCAATCATATCACCCAGGTATTTACCTGAAAAAAAAATGAAAATACGTGTCCACAAGAAAACTTTTACAAGAATGTTTCTAGCAGCCTTATTTATAGCTCATAACTGGAAACAACCCAAATGCCCATCAACAGGTGAGTGGGTAAACAGATTGAAGTACATTCATAAAATAAAGTGTTACTTGGCCATAAAAAGACATGAACTTCTGCTAATACACAACACCATGACCAAATCTCTCTCTCTCTCTCTCTCTCTCTCTCTCTCTCTCTCTCTCTCTCTCTCTCTCTCACACACACACACACACACACACACACACACACACACACACACACACACACACACACACAGCCAGCATCAAAAGTGTAACTTCTATATAATTCCATTTATAGGAGATCTAAGAATGCAGCTAAACTCATCTACAGTGACAAAATCAGAAAGTTGCATGCCTTTCTAGACTAAGGGGATCAATGGAAGAAAACCAAGGGAACTTTTTGGGGATTGAAAAGGATTCTACATCATTCTGTGGGTGACAATCACATAAGCACATACAATCAACAAAATTCATTGAACTAAATGCTTAAGACCCTGCACATTATTGTTTATAAAGTAATCCTTTATTATAAAAATATTTTTAAAATAGTATCTATCCTGCAGATGCTGAATGGATAAAATTTAATACAGAGTTTGCAGAACTAACGGGAAATGAGCCAGAGACTCCCAAACCACTCGACAATGTTAGCCCTCAGTTAAATCTCACTTTTATTGAGAAGTTAAGAAGAACTTTTGGAGATGAGCTCAACCTCCTTCATGGAAGCAAAGGAAAGGAAGTAAAGCCTCACTAGAAATGCCACCTTTCAAAAAATGAGCTCTACCTTCTCCTAGTTCCTTCCCACAATGACACTATGAGCGTAAGCCACACGATGCTTCATTTTGTGGTGTTACAACTTTGGGGGGCGGTTCATCTTACTTGCAG
This sequence comes from Cephalopachus bancanus, assembly GCA_027257055.1. Taxonomy (NCBI): domain Eukaryota; kingdom Metazoa; phylum Chordata; class Mammalia; order Primates; family Tarsiidae; genus Cephalopachus; species Cephalopachus bancanus. Next base: position 6,489,316 of record JAPVLO010000007.1, read on the forward strand.
TCACTAGAACGTCCTCATTCTGAAATCCCCACTTTGTCAGTTTATTTTCCAGTGTCTTTCCTGAATCTGACAATTTGTCATTTCTCTTTCTATTAATTTAACATAATATATTTTCTACTTTCATTTCAGAGGGGGAGGGAGGAGTGGTGAAGTTCCTGTATCTGAGATTGTTTAAGCAGAACGTGGACAGTGATGTGTCCAAGGAATGAAAAATGGCAAGAGTGAGGCACTTAGCAGGTTGGGAGCTAGCCTAGCCAGCTGGGTCCCCTCCAAACACAGAATCTGTAATGATGTGTCAAAGTCTTGATCATTGTTAATGCAGTCCAGGAAATTAAAAAAAAATGGGTTAATTCATACCTAATTTAATTAGCCAAATTTAATTTTACCTTGTATGTATTTTGTTGAACCAGAGGATAGAATTTCATGCGTATCTACACTATGCAAGGAATTCTGAAATTCTCTCTGATCCTCTGCTAATTTTGCTGCTACAACAATTAGCTGCTGCACAGATGCCCTACCTTTCAGGCACAACCTGATGTTGGTTTTAATTACTTAACCTAAGACCAAGGCAAAATGAAATACCCACTGAGTCCCATTCCAATTTCAGTTCATTTAATATGAAATCTACTGCTTGCAGCCTTGGACTTTGCTCTCTGAATTAAGCATCACACATTGTAAGGCATTTAAATATTAGTTTTTTCTTTTCTTTAATTCTCTACTCATGACCTTTCCCAGTAACCATTATTAATTAGTCCAACAGTCACTACTGTCTCTCTATCATTGTGGCTCCTCCCTACAAGCCTCCCTAATGGTCCTTACTCTCCAGCGTGGGGGTCCAAATTCAGTTGAATTACTGTTTTAATGCACAGAACACGAGACGTCTGGGGCTATTGGCTCTACCTTGTCAAGATATCATTGTGGATAGCTCATGCTTTATGTCTTCTACCTTAGATCCACTCTCTAACACCACTAAAAGAATTTTTTTAAAATCGTCTTAGGTAATTTAGATTAATGTAGATGTGAGAAGCAGTAGCCAGACTTTATTTTACTTTTTGCTCTACCCACAGCCAGATTTAATGACCATAGGTGATGGTCTTGACTGGAGTTCAATACTAATCTGGCTTAATGGATTTCTTGAGTTTGCTTCACTTTTTAATTCAAGCTCAAGCTTAAAAAACAAGAAGAAAGTTTAAAGGGCTCGATGCAATCAAGTTGCCGTATCACTCAATCCCTGCCAACAAACTGGGTCTGTTTATACTTTCTTTCCTTCCTGCAAGTCACTTGCACATTATATCAAGTAGTGGCCAAGGATCAAACTCATTTCCTGGGCAAATCATGGCTAACAAGGAATGGCCATAGAGAACGTTGATAGATGCTGTCATTGGATGACTTGCAAAACTGCCTGAAGAAAGAGAAATAAAATTATTTTTATGTTTTAAAGGAAAAAGACTAGGGAACACACATGGGTGTTCTCAAAAGAAATGCTTGCCCTAGTTTAGAAATCCAAACGTCCTCCTACTTAAAGTTGGAAGGATCACTTTGGTGCCAATTATCAGATAATCAGAATCCTCGGAGGGTCTACTTGTGGGCCATGTGGGCTTTACAGTAACATTTCTCTGGAAAAGCAAAAGAAGGGAACAAAAAAATTTGTTTTCACAATTCACAAAGACAGGTTATATACACGTATTTGGGTCATGGAAGGGGGAGGGTGTAAGCATCCGGAATACCAAACATTCAGGGAACCTGTTTTATCTCCATATGATTGGGTGCCTTTTTCTGTCAAGCCAGATAGAAAATATTTCCCAGTAGTGGAGAAGAAACCACAGAGTGTAACCATGGGCATGGAAATGGGCTGTCCTGGAGATCACACACACAGCTTCTGAAAGTCTGTTTTCAATCCTTAAGCAAACTGGGTGAACAAACCCAAGAAGTCTCTGTTCTCAAACACAGGAGGCGTCCAATTCAGAGTATCTTCCCAGTGGAGCTAACCAGGGTACTCATATAACACTAAGCAGCAAAGAATTCACATAACTAACTCCATTTTTGTTTAAGGGGTCTTTACCCATTCCTGCACATAGGCTAGGATACATTTAGAGCATTGACAAAATAGGCAAAAACACCAATCTCACAGTTTTCTAAACTAACCCCAGGATGAAAGGCAAAATATGTAAACAACTAACTATACTTTGTTAAAGAGTTATAAAAACATTGTGACCTGACTAAGAACACCAAAGCTTCACAGCCTCCATGAACCTTTGCTGGTACCAAGGTGACTGCAGTCATCAGGTACCTTTTGATCCAAAACACCACACATAATTTTCCCCAACCCCTTTTCCTTTTAAACCCCCTCCAGTCAGCCTGAAAAACTCAAGATGGCCTTTGAGACTATAGTCCACCATCTTCTCAAGTTGCCAACTCTTAAACCTGTTTTCCTTTTGCCAACTCTTGTCTCTCAAGTTTGGCTTTCGGTCAGTGAGCAACCAAACCTGAGTTTGATTCCGTGAAAAGAAAGAGTCATCTTATTCAGAACTGCCCTTGAGGTCCTAGACCTCGGGAGCAGTCAAGGATTTTCCTTGCCCCTGGATCATGACATCAGTCAGACATCTTATAAACATTCAAGTGCTTACAAAACACTCAACCTAAGGTGGGGATGTGACTAAGGTCATACCCCAGACCACTGTGTCAGCACAGAGTTGACAGCTGTGGGGGCTGCCTTTGGAGGCTATGATCTAGTCTTACACATTAAACAAACATCCTTATAATAAGGACACTTTCCTGTTCCCTCCTGCTGTGTGTTTTTTAACTCTCCACTACACCATCATGAGCACCCTCACTCCACCCACAGTCTCTGCATCTCTGCTACTTTGCATTCTTTTTGTTTAAGATCCTGCCTGGCCTGTCTTCTTCCACACATCTTACCCTTATTTCTTTCACTCTTTGTATCTTTAAATGTCTTTCTCTCTCTCTCTACCTGTTTGTTTCTTGTTATTTATGAAAGAGATCCTCAAAGTACTCTCTTCACAAAGAGAACAGAGTGAGGTTTCCCTTTGCTTTAAATGTTCTGCATCTCCTCCTGAAATGGGATGTGACTCTCTGGAAGCTTCAATGCTTACTCATCATTTCATGGGGTCTCCAAATGGATCTAGTAAGATCATGTGAGTTAAAGTGCTTTGGATATTATCCAACCCCATGCAAATACAGAAAGTCTTAATATAAAAGTCATCTAAGCTGGCTTAGCATCCTTAAATTATTTTGTAATAAATATTTATGGCTCAAACATGTTTGCCCTGCAGAGCTGTCCAGGGTGCAGGGAGGGAACCATAGAGACATTGAGACTGACCTTCTAGACAGACTATCAGTAAAATACCCACAGATTGTGATGGTTGCTGGTAAAGGGAAGACACAAGGCACCCTGATGGAGCATGTGATGGGGGTTGCTTTATATCAGGCAGTGTATTAGTCAGCTCAGGCTGCCATAACAAAGTACCAGAGACTGAGTGGCTTAAACAGCAGAAATATATTTTCTCCTAGTTCTGGAGGCTGAAAGTTCAAGATCGGGACACCAGCATGGTCAAGTTCTGCTGAGGCCTCTCTTCCTGGCCTGTGTCCTCATATAGCTTTTCCTCTGGGTGTGCTCCTGGGGTGGGAGGAGGGGGAGGGAGGGAGATAAAGAGGAAGGTGGATGGAAAGAGAAAGAGAGAAGAGGAGATGGAGGAGGGGCCACAAACTCTACTGAATTTAGACCCCACACTATGTCCTAATTTAACCTTAATTGCCTCATAGAAGCCCTATCTCCAAATACGGTCACATTGGGGAATTTGAAATTCAACATAGGAACTGCAGGGGTGAGGTGAGTGGTGGGGAGGTGGGGATACAATTATTTCAGTGGGCAAGAAAAGACTCTACTAGCAGGCGATATTTATGGTGAGACCTAAAGGATGCAAGGAGGCCTGTCATTCAAAACTTTGAGGACAGCCCACAGAAGAAAGAGGAACAGTAGGTGAACAGATAGAGAAAATAGTGGAGAAATAAATGGTAGAGTTAGCATCACACACTCAATTTTGTATTTGTTAAATCTGAGACTCACACGTCATACAAATGAATACATCAGGTTAAGCAGTGGAGTAAAAGAATGGAAAACCCCAATCATAGTTCAACTCATTTATTCCTTGCCAAAGCATCAGAGATATCAAAGGTAAATGTGTGTGGCTTTCTACTGACACCCTACCTGGGCCTTTGTCTAGTCACATGGCTAGTGTAGAACAAGCCCTTTTGGCGTAGAGGGAGGAGGGTGAACAGGTTGGCAGGCATAGAGCCTAGCCAGCTTCAAGTTTACCCTGGAGGATCAGGTGGAGGAGCCAGCTCCAAGAGTTTGGGGTTTCATTAGTGAACACAATTAGTCAAAACAAATTCTTCCTGTCTGGGAAGCCACAGAGTTCTGAAGAAATGCCTAGTGAGCATCCCCAGTGGCCAATTGTGCATCCTAAAATGCTGCTGTCGCCATCTGAGTGAGTTTCATTAAGTCCAAACGCCCAGAATTGCCTCTTCTTCTTGAAACCTCCAGGATTTTAATACCCTGTAATCCTCTGTCTTGGATTCCCCACTGCACACAGTTGTTTAGATAAATCAATTGAAGATCTCTTTCCACAAAGCGCGTGATTCTGGAAAAAGGAGGGGAGGCTTGCCAAGCCACCTTAGAGATTTTACCCCTTTCCTGGGAATGGCAGGTTCAGCCAAGCCTAGCCCCCTTGTGTTGTCAGTATCAGAGAGCTCCTGGAGACAGGAGGAAGCCCTGGTGATGTTGTGTTAAATCTTGAATATAAACAGAACCCATCCGATTTTAATTGCTTTATTCCTCTCAACCAAACAAAACATGTATAAGCCTTAACAGGCTGATAAAGGCCTCCAGGCACTGTTTTAACAACTTGCATGTAATTTGCAGTTTGCAAGCATTGGCAAGGACGGGGCTGCTCAGGGCAAAAGCTCTGTTATTAATCTTGGGGGTGAGGTGGCCGGGAGGGGAAGGAGGAGTGGAAAAAAATCTTTATTACATTCTTGATAATATATCTTAATCCCAATGTGTTGGGAAAAACACCGATTTTTAAATGTATTTGTGTTGATGTGCTTTAATACAGCATGTTGTGTAAGTTCTTACTTGCACATTTCAGGGAAGATGAAACCTAGGGGCTAGAAATAAGTCACTTAAATAATATGAAAATATCAGGGGCCCATTTTATAACAGTGTTTAAAGTAAAGGACCCATCAAGAAGAGATTCTCTCAACTTCCTGTGATCTTTGTCCCTTAATGCTATCCCAATAGGTGCTATTTTGAATTAATTCCAGCCCTCATTCATCATCTTATGCAAGGCAATGGTGAAGTGCTTGAAAAATTTCCTGAAAAAAAAATGAGCCTCTTGTTCAATTAGAGAATGCTAAAAATTAGGTTTCTCTCAACACATAAGTTATCCTGTGAAAGAATTGATGAATGATATATTTTGAGATATTCATGAAAGTAGGCATTTGCCTTTTACTTTTAGAGAAGATAGTTCATCTTTCAAGTTTTTACATGTAAAGAGCTTGGAAGCCATCACTCCAATCCTTCCTACAAGAAAAAGTTGAACAAACTGAAAATTAGTGATCCTTCTTGGACCTCTTAGAGAACTGAGCGCACAGTGGGAGGCCAAGTTTATGAGAGGTCATTATTCGGGGCTAGTGTCCTACACTAGGCCCCAGCAGACCAGACCAATCCAGAATGGAGTCACTTGTGCTAAGCACCATGTAACTGAACTGAACTTTAAAATGAGCTGGTTTTCCTAAGAACCAGGTGATTTCGGTCAACTGAGTCAGCATAATGAGGAAGGTCCCTTTGTATTAATTCCACAGGGAAGATAACTTTGAAACCATCAACCTGCTTTTTGTTTTCTGTTTCTGCTTTCTTCAGCCCATTTTCGCCTATTAAATCAGCCTCCTCTGTTCAGCTTGTGGGAGCACTCACTGTATAGCATGGGGAGTTGCCCAATTCTAGAATGACAAATAAAAACCCGTTGAGATCTTTAAATGAAGTTGACTGTAATGATTTCGTTGACAACAGGATAAGTCACTACCCAGAAATCTAGAGATGCAAAGGAGTCCATAGGGTTACTGCCAAGCTCTGCTTCCCTGGAGCAGAAACCACCGTGGACACACAAGGGAGGAACACTTAGATGGAAACATTGACAAATAACTACATGCTGACTATGTAGACTGAGGAACTCCTGGGCACTGCAGTCTTAGGGGGACCCCAAACTTTTATCTCCAGGAAGCTCTAAGGTTCTCATGGTGAAGATTCTAGAAGGATCCTCTACCACCTCTTGCAGAGGAAGACAGAAGTATTCTCCTGTATTCACCAGAGCTTTATCCATAAAGAAGTTCCCTTCTCCAGGAAGAGACTGTGCCAGAGCCTTGTCCCAGTTCAGAGAAGGACATTATCTCTTGTCAGCCTCCTCCAGCCTTCCTGTCTCACATGAGGATGGAAAAAATACTCGTGAAGGTCACAGGCCAGGCACACAGACTTTCCCACCCCCCCCCAAGAGACTGAGAGCTAATCCAAAGGTTACAGGACACTTCTATCCCCCAAACCTTACCACCTCACTGATGGGGCCCCAGTAGGGCAGAGGATTGCAGCCAAAAGAGCTCTAAGAGATGGTATTCTCTCTGAGGAGGACTTAGGGAAGTTCAACTTCAAGAGGAGAGAAAGCAAAGAAATGCCTAGAGAAATTGGAAACCTCTGGTACCTACAACCACAGCAAATATTGAACACAGTCCAACTCAGAGCCAGATTGACATAAATTCTCACACTAGAACTGTTTACCCCATTCCTACTACTCTGAATTATCTGTGAGGGAATTCAAAATAACTATGGTTGATACATTAGGGAGTCTAATGAAAAACTACACACCATACAAGAGCAGATAAATAGTATAAGCAGAGTGATAAAAACACTAAAGAATGTAAAGGAAATACTAACAAAATAAATGAAGAGTGTTTTGATGGCTCATTGGTAGATTCGACAGTGCCCAGGAAAGAATCAGTGAGCTTGACAATATGCAATAGAAACTTCCTAGACTGAAATGCAAAGAACAAAAAATAAAGAGCAGAATATTCTAGAACTGTGTAATAATATCAAAAGACTTTACACATGTTATTGGAATACCAGGAAAAGAAAGAATAGCTGAGAACTTTCCAAAGTCAATGACAGACAGCAAACCCAAGGCCCAGAGAATTCATAAATATAAACACACCCAGGGTATATTATATTCAAGCTGCAGAAAACCAAAGACAAAGAGAAAAACCTCATAACAAGACAGAGGAGTGGGAAAAATCCTTTTACCTATAGAGGAATGAAAAAAGAATCACAATGGTCTTCTCATCAGAAACTATGAGGGCAAAAAGAGGATGAAATGAAGCATTTAGTGTTGAAAGAAAAAAAAATCTTTCTTTCTCTATCCAGAAGAATTGTCCTTGAAAAGTATAAGAGAAATAAAGACTTTCTCAAACAGAAACTGAGGGACTTTATCACCCACAGATTTATACAAAATGTTGCAAGTGCTAGAGGCAGAAGGAACATGGAAGAGGTCAGAAACATGGGTCTACATAAAGAAAGGAAGAAGTAATGAAGGAATCAATGAAGATACAATCTTTTACTTTTTCTTATTTTGCTGAACTTTACAATTGTTTACAATAATAATAGTAACAATGTATTCGGCAATTCTGGCACACAAGAGATGTGGGATAAAGGCACCAATGTTCCAAGAATTCCAGAAAGGAACTGGGGGTATTCTGTTATGAGACATCTGTGCCATCTGTGGGGACAGAGTGGTATTTGAAGATGAACTTGGATTCATTAATAATTGGAGAGAAGGGTCCCCAGAACTTTTGGTAACTAGAGTTGATGGACCAAGCATGGAAAGCAGAATGGTTAAGAGTTCCATGAGAGAGCCAGGGAGATGAAGGTCAGACCCAACACCCCTCACTAACCATGCTTAATAGGCTTTTATTTTTAACCTCTTAAATAGGTTTTCCATCAATTTAAGTAGGTTTCACTTTAAATAGCATTTTCAGCTCTCTTACCTTCAGGTTCCTCATCTTGAAAATGAAGGCTATCAATAGCTGCTTTATAAGCTGCTCTGGAGATTAAGATAACAAGAGGAGTGGTTAACAGAACACCTGGCACAGGTGAATTTCCTGTATAGAGATGCTGTTACTATTTTGATTTAGAGCAGTGGTTCTCAAATTGTGGTCCTTGAACCAGCAGCACCAGTGACAACTAGAAATATGTTAGGAATATAAATTCCCAGCTTTCACCTCAGATCTGCTGGAGCAGGAACTCTATGGGTGGGCCTGCAAATCTGTATTTTAGTAAGTCTTTGAGGTGATGCTGATTCTTGTTAGATGCTTCAGCGGACTGAGGCATCGCTGATGAGGTCAATTGTTGGATGGAAATCCTGATCTGCTGACTTCTCTCCCATCAAGCTCTAACACCATCAACAAGTTCAGACAAAAATATTTTAAACACTCCTATTCTGGACATTCTCCATCACCCGTTACCTTCATTGTCAGATGAAGCTCAGTGACTGGCACATAGGAGATCCCTAAAAAAATACTTATCAAATGAATGAATTAATAAATACAATGCACACTACTCAGGCATGCCCCAGGGTCACAACTCTTTCCATCTATTTTTACTAATTTGCTAAGGAAGGAGAGTATTCAGCAGCATCCTGTTTTGACCTATACTGTATGAGGTCTTCTTCCTACGAACCCGATGAAGCACCCATGAACCAGCACCCATGGGCAGGACTGAGGGGATTTGACCCTACAGCCTCTGTTTCTAATGCACTAAGACTGAAAGACCACATGCCTCACTCCATGCACAATTCAGGGATGGAAGAAAAGACCAGAGCTAAGATCCCTGTTTCTTTTGTTGCTATTCTTTGTTCTACTCATGCATTAAAATGTTGAATTATTTACCCATAATGTTAGTTGAATCATTCTTAGTTTAGTGATCACGCCCCACTGAGCTGCTGCGGCATGGACAGTATTGCCTGGCACAAGGCGGGGGACCAAGAAAGTAACAATGCTTATCTCACCCCCGCAAACCTAGACCTGGTACCCCACGACCAAGCAGAGGTTGGACTGAATGTGTCATGACAAAGGCCAACGCATGATGTAGCAGTGTTTACAGGATAGGATAGAAATCTGTTCTAGTAGGGGGAGGCCAGAAAGACTTCACACCGGAGCTGGAGGCCAGAGCAGCTGCTGCCGGGGTCTCCGGGGAGATGTGTGCGTCTATCATCTTCAGGAGAGTGGAATGTCCCATCTGATGGCTATGCAAGGAAACAAGCAGTAAAACGGGCAGTGGGTCCCTTTTGCCTATTAAACTAGCATTAAAATGTATTTTGTGGAAATACCTAGTGCTGGCAATAGTGTAATGAAACTGACATTCCCATATATTTCTAAAAGCATCTGGCAAACTGACAAATGGAACAATAGCTTTTGAAAACCATCAGTCAGCACACATGAAGGGCTATTATCATGTGTGCATCACAGGGCCCAGCAGTCAGACATGTGGAAACGTGTCCTAACAGATGTAGCTGTAAGTAGAAGGATGACCTTCTCCACTGGGTTTATTTCCAAGCAAATGGAAGCAATACAGACATCAGAGTGTGGCTATGTATGTTGATACAGACCACCCCGTGGTGAGCGGCCTTCAAGATAACTTTTCTGAAGAAATTCAGCCACCTACAAATAAAAATCTTAAGATAATGTGAAGCTAAAAATCATGATTCAGAATTGTACCCAGTATGACTGCAAATATTACCAAGTAATAAACATTGGGAAAGGATACCAGAAGGAATTGCAACAAAATAATAGTGTTGTTCTCAAGATGGTGTGTGTGTGTGATTTTTATTCTGTATTTTCTCTACGTCTCAAATGCACTAAGGTTTTATTACAGATACTGCAGAGTGGAAAATGTTAGTGAAAGAGAAATGAAAATGAAAGATCGCCTCCTTCTGGTGGAAGGAGGGATAAAAGAGTCACAGGATTTTCCTAAGGCCAACAGCACAGGCCCTTATGCGAATTTGATTTTCCTTCTTCCATTTCTGTTGCTGAAAATTGGTCTCCAAGGGCATTGTAGTCTCGGAGGGTACTGCTCGACCAGAGGCTGGAGCGATGCCCAGTAACAGGGTGGATTTCTGAGGTTAAGCTGCAAGGTCTTCCAGAGTCTCTGAACCCAGAGGAAGGAGGGAAAGCTCTGAAAGCAACCATGTTAAGTCCTTAGACTGGAGGCAAACCTGGGAGGATCGGAGTACATGGAAGGGGTCCATGATAGACACAGAGCAGTGCTTTGACAAAACCTGTTTGCACGTGAGGCTAAATTTCAACGAACAATAATCCAGACATTTGGGTCATGTGACTGGTAAAAGCTTGTGGGATGTGTGTGTGTGTGTGTGTGTGTGTGTGTGTTTTAGTTGGTTCTATTAAACCCCACAAAATCTGGCTTGTGTTGGAAACCCACCCCTCCCCCCAATATCCCCATTTCTATTTGAAACAGAAAATCTCTTTTCTCATGGTGTTTGCTTTCTCATACAATTTTGGTTGCACAAAGCTATAAGATACTTGAAAGCCTCTACTTAATTTTATAGCTAAGCATAGTATTATTTCTTGCTTATTTAATAACTGTTTTTATATTTATTTTCCATTCACTTAGCAACTCTAATAAAAACATTGTAGCTTTAAGTTAGATGAAACAGTTTTTCTATCTGTTCACTATCACTATGTATCATTTAAAGCTAGCAATACCTCACAGTGGAGTATGAGATGTAAGCAGTTCCCAACCACCGCATTGGCCTCTGAGCACCATGGTGACAGGGACTCTCTTTGCCTTGGTCCCTGCTACATGCCCAGAATATCTGGCACATAGCAGGTTTGAACAAAACATACTTTCAAGAGTGGGTGCTGTTACCTGGTGGCAGCATACCCAAATTTTATGCTTAGCAATTTGATCACCTAATGAAATTCATGGGAAATTGAATCAGCAAATCTAAGTCATACATCTGGTGACAGTCATCTCACTTTTCTCCTTTAGCTCTTTTTTGTTTCTCCTGTCCCATCCTCTGCACCCACCCCAGTGGTGGCACGCACTCAGAGCTGCTGTGTGGGAACAGGGCTTGCCCCTCTGGAGGACAGAATCTTTACTTGTCATCTGAGAACTTCTCACTCAGAGTCCTGTATTTGTCAGCTCCTGGTCTCATATATTCTTGAGTCACCTGAAAGATCATGTCCAGGAATCAAATCCTCAGCTGACATCTGGCCTCCCCTCTTGCCATTGCCTGTGTTCCTGCCTAGGCACCAGACACCTGCAGGTACAGGGTCAACATCAATCTGGGCTGGGAGGAGCATTGTTAGACATAAAAGACAACTGCTTGCTCACAGAAAAGAACAGCCTTAAACTATTTTAAGACAAAGCAACAAAGAAAGCAGTTTTATCCTTTGAGATGCTGGCAAATTTGTGCATTTATATGAGATCACACTGGATTATGAAGCCACATGGCTGACTGGTAGTATTGTACTATCTTAATTTGGTTTGTATAATGACTTAAGTTTAATTTCTGGGGACTGCTATTAAATATTAACATTGTATTAGGTAGAGGATGTAAAATCAAGAATATGTGTCCACACACCTGAGAGACTTAATTGCTAGGATAGTACAGGGCAATTATCGTAATGAGCACAGAGTCGGGTGTCTGGCATATACATATGACTTTGTCCAGCCCATGTCTGTCAAAGTGACAGTTGCTGGACTCGAAGCCCCTCAAGGACACAGGCCATGTCGCCTTCACAGACATGACTCATTGGTGGTGCTCAGTCAGTGTCGGTTGACTCCACTTGAGCTGAACAAGGACAAAGAGAGGTCAGACACTTCTGGAAAAGTCTGGGGCCTAAGAGACAATGTTCACTATTGTCCTAGCTGTTAAATTCTGTGATGTCCAACAGAAGCAAGGGGAAGTCATTGCATTTCAGCCACAAGGGCCAAGCTTCTGCACAGACGGGAAGATAGCTGCCCCCACAGCGAATGCTGGAATATCTGCCTCCCAGATCTCTCCTCAGGAGACTACCATGGCTAGTCAAATCCTTGATTAACTATTCAGACCCCCAGCCGTCGGATCACTAGTGATTCTCCTGACAAAGTTGGAACTGCAAGTTCTCTTAGCCTCCCTTCTATCTGTAAAATGGGGCCATGGAGTCTACTATGCTAGGTTGAGAAGTTATTGAAAATAAGGTGTGTCAAGCTCCTGATGAGGTACCTGGCACCCAACAGGCCTCCACATGAGGACATAATCTTCAGGACATGGTCTTCATCATTGATTCTTGTCACTGTGTTGATAGCAAGTCCTATCTGCCATTTCTGCACACAGTAGGGTTGCCCAGGAAGGTGTCTACTTCATATGTTAGACCAGAAGTTTCCATCAAAGTGGTCAACGACACTTACAGCCCACTCACCCATAGCAATGACCTCTGGTGTGTGTCACGAACCCCTTTTCCAGGTAGGGATGCCCACTCTGGCTGGGAGAGGTGAACGCCCAGCCACGCACATGTTCATCCAGCAAATGCAGACCAAGCGCCCACCATACATGAGCGTTAACAAAACTACTGAGAAAGAAGCATGAAGAGAGACTTTATTTCCGTGAGCAGTTTGCAAACCCAGGCAACACAGCCTTCAGTGCAAGACAAAGATGTGCCCTGGGAGAACAAAGAGCGGGGTTGCCTTTTATAGAGAAATGTCCCACCAGTTCCCACTCTGGTCCACTTATGCAAATGTGGCATGCACCCTTGTTTAGTTCCGACTGGTCAATGCCAAATGAAATTTTCTAGCTGTGTCGACAGAAACAGATAGCTTGAAAACCCTGAAATGACACAGCATGCGGGTTTTTCTAGAACACAGAGTATATGTGTGACCTCCAGTCAGCAAATGGCACTTGGCTGTATCTTGAATATAGACACAGTGAGCCACTTGGGATCCATCTTGAAGGACTGGCTCTTTCAGTTCACAAGGCCAACAATTTAGCTAGAGAAGTAAAATAGATGCGTGTAATTGGTCAGCCTTTTAGATTCTTTAAGGAACTTGTTTAGTCCGGGTTCTCCAGAGAAACAGATCCAATAGGGTGTGTGTGTGTGTGTGTGTGTGTGTGTGTGTGTGTGTGTGTGTGTACATATGGAGAAAAAGAGGGAGGGAGGGAGGAAGGGAGAGAAAGAAGAGAGAAGAGGGAGAGAGAAGGAGAGAGAGAGAGAGAGAAGGAGAGAGAGAGAAGGAGAGAAAGAGAGAAGAAAGAGGTGAGGAGAAAGAAGAGAAAGGAGAGAAGGGAGGAGAGAGAGAGAGAAGGAGGGAGGAAGGATGAGAAGGAGGGAGGGAAGGAGGGAGGGGGCAGAAGAGAGATGGTTTAAGTTTATTATAAGGAATTGACTCATGCAATCATGGAGGCTGAGACTCATGCTATCTGCAGGCTGGTGAGCCAGGAGAGCCCATGGTGTAATTCAGAGTTCAAACCCCTGAGAATGGTGGGGTTTGTAAATCCTGTTCTGACAGCAGGAGATGAGATGAGATGTCCAGGCTCAACAGGCAGGCAGGAGAGAAAGGGTGACATTCTCCTTCCTCCACCTTTTGTTCTGCCCAGGCCCTCAGTGGATTGGATGAGGCCTGCCCACCCTGACAGTTCACTGACTCACATGCTAATCTCATCTAGAAACACCCTCTCAGACACACCCAGAAACTCCATTGAATTTGGGCACCTTGTGGTCTGCACATAAACTCAACCATCAAAGAGCAGCTAAATCACAAAGCACTTTAGGAGGGGAGCCCCTCAACCCAGCCGGGGGCTTTTGTGTTAAAGGAAGAATGTTCTGCTTCCAAAGATGTGATTCAGGAGGTCTGAGGTGAGGCCCAGAACATTCTGCCTGTGCACAAGCACCCGGCTGTTTCTGACTCAGTTGGTCCGAAAACTAGCACAAGACTGTGAGCTCCGCGTGAATTGAAACAAGGCCCCAGATTTTTCTGAAGGGACAGAACCCAGTGTGTGAACACAGCAGGCGTTCAACTTTCCACTTGTGGGATGAAGGAAGGCATTATGATGAACTCTGGGAGGACAGGATAACTTTGTCAGGAGGAGTGAGATTAGGGTCAGGAACAGGGAAGGCATGGGTGTGGACACTCCTTTGAGAGTTGTGAGAACTAAATTCCTGCTGGAAGAGTTGGGAAGAACTCGGAGAATGGACTTGCTTGGATGTAAAGGGTCCTTCTGAGGAGACCAGCATCATAATGATCTCATCATGAAATTGGAGCTTCCCAGCCAGTAAACCCCACTCAGCTTATAAGGAGAAGGCACCCTACAGCAAGCAGTTGTCATTACATATTTAATATTAAAGAAGATTTCCTCTTGGACAATCATCGGCTGTCATTATCCTGCTCTATCTACTGCCACATTCCAGAAACTCTCAAGTAGAAAGAAACCTGGGTCCAGAAAACAGTTGTTCATGGTCAATTCAGGGACCACAGCAGCTCAGTAGTGGCCAAACTCTAATCAGACTTGGGCCTCCCTCCTCATCATGCCTTCCATATTCTTGGGTCTCCTGCTGAGTTACTCCATGAGAACAGGACCCAAGGACACACAAACTCTGGGAAACCCAGACATAAGGTCATCCCACCTTTGCCTCTAAATGGACGTCAATACTGTCCTTGCCAAGAGGGGTTCTGGCTGCTTACTTCTGTCCTGGTCCCTAGTCTCCATCACCAGGCACTTAGACCTCTGCCCTTCCTGTTCCCCTCACACTTTCCATTCTGCCCACCTGATCCAGGTATAGGGTCTTCCCACCTAGCCAAGGGGCAGAGCCCCCCCCCGCAGTCCCTGTCCCATGTGTGTGGGTCAGACTTTCAGTGCCCGATGCACACCTGCACCCACCATGCCCATCACATACTTTGCAGAAAAACTGCTCTCAGCCATCCAGAAGGATCCCTTGTGGGTCTTGGGCTCTGGGCTCAATGTCTCCCCTTCCATCACAGGAAACTCATTTTTAGGGTCGGTTGTTGTTGTTGCTGTTTTTGTTTTGTTTTGTTTTTGTCAAGCTCTATTTGAGGGCAGAACTCTGAAGTCAGTGTTTGTGAACTACTGAGATAAAATACACATTCCATCCTGGCGATCTACGGAGATAAAATACAGACTCCTACAACCTAACCCCCACGCACACACCTCTGTGGGAATCTGCCTCTCAGATCCAGCTGGCCACCCACTGTCACCCAACACAGCTTTACTTTCATCCTATTACATCCTATTAATACTAAGCCTCCACTCCTATTACCCAGTTCACTTAGCCTTTCAAAAGGATATAACAAACCAGGCCACCTTCCATATTAAGTTCCTCCAGTATTTGCCCAGGTGGCCAAGGCTCCCATCATCAGGGATGGCATGTTGACAGCATACCCCCAGCATACTCAGAAGGGCTCCTCATCTCTGTGGTCCTCTCCCTAGTCACTCAACACCCCAATGTAACCATGAGAAAAACATCAGTCAAATCTCAACTGAAGGACACCTGGCCAGGACTCCTAGAAACTGTCAAGGTCATCAAAGACAAGGAAAGTTGGAGACACCATCACAGCCTGGAGGGTTCGAGGTGGGCATGTTGACTGAATGCAAGGTCGTGCCCTGGGTGGGGTCCAGAAACAGAAAAGGGACATTAATGAAAACAAATGGAGTCAGAATAAGGCCTGGAGTTTTACTGATACCTCTGTTAGTTTCTGAATAGTGACAAAGGCACCATAGACAGTTAGGAGGTTAGCAGGGAAAATGGGGCAAGGGGTAGGTGGGAACTCTTTGTAGTATATTTGCCATTTTTCTATAAATCTAAATCTATTGTAAAATTCAAAGTTTTTTTTAAAACCTCCAACAACTTCCCCTACCACCTAGAATAAAATCCAGCTCTTTGCTGTAGCTGTCAAAACCCAACAGGACCAAGTCCCACCTCCATTCCCTCACCCCAGGCTCAGAGGCCACCAGTGCTCTCTGTTCCTTGGTCCTGAAGTGTGTTTCTGCCTGGAGGCTCTTTGCTCTCCCTGGAATGTGCCCCTCCAAGGTCATCCTATGTCTGCTTGTGACTGATCACAGCGGCTTGGTTTGCACATTTCCTCTCCAGAAAGTCTTCTCCCGCTGTGGCCCCCACAGGACTGCCGGCTCTTTCATGCGCCTGGTCATTTCTTCTCCAGCCTCCCGCTCCTGTTGACCTCTTTATTCTCTACCAGACGCCCGGACGATGGCTCTCCTATTCACAGCTGCTTCCTAAGCACAAAGAACCATGTCTGGCAAAGAGCGGGCCGGCAGAAATCGTTCCCAAGTGAGCGACATCAGTTTATTTTAAACACTCAACAAATATTAATATTTTGAGAGCCAGGAACTGAGACCCATAAAGGGGACCTAGTGGTAAATTAGACAGGCATGATCCTTGCTTTCAAAGAACTCAGGGACATTCCCTTTTTGAGTTAACTAAATGTCTACCTCCCAGGAATGGATGCCGACCCTGTCTCTTCTTAGGTGTCCCCCTGTGAATACTCTGCCCAAACCTGGGACCAGCTCAGCTAGATGTTGGCAACATAGGTCATTCTGCACTCAGAATTAGCTCACCTTCCTTAATCATGTTTAATAATTGTTGCTGTTTTTAATTCAGATTTTCCTTGCAATAAACATATTAAAAATTGGAAAATATAGAAGATAAAATAAAAATTCCTCATAATGCAATCATTCAGTAGACTTTAATATTTTTATTTATGTAAGTAATCATTGTGGAAAAGAATTACAAATACTCAAAGGGACACATTTTTTTAAAAAACACGTAATTAGCTAAAATCTCTCACACAGATTAGTACAGTGAAGGCTTAGGCCTTTTGCCTTACAGAGGTTGCCTTGTTTTTAATGCTTAAGGAAACCCACACCCACAATCTTGATCAGATTTGGACCTCCCTCCCCACTATGTCTTCTGCAGTCTTGAGTCTCCTGCTGAGTTACTCCATGAGACCAGGACCTGAGGACACGCAAACTCTGGGAAGCCCAGGAATAGAGTTGTCCTTGCCTTTGCCTCTAAATGAACCTTGATGCCATCCTTGCCAAGAGGAGTACTGGCCTCTCACTGCTGTCCTGGCCCCTTGTCTCCATCACCAGGCACTTAGACTTCTGCCCTTCCTACCCACCTCATGCTTTCCATTCTGCCCACCTGATCCAGGTACAGGGACTTCCCACTTGACTGAGAGGCAAAGCCTCCCCCTGTCCCTGTCGGGTACAAGTGTGTCACAACTTCAGTGCCCCATGTGCACTTCCCCACCATACATGCTTTGTAGACAACCTTCCCTCAGCCACCCAGAAGGATCCATCTATAGGTCTTAGGTGCCTCTAGTGACTCTGGGCTCATTGTCTTATATTTTACAAATAACACTGGTTTCTTGCAGCATACATGTCTGGAACAACCTCTCACTCTGGCAAATACTGAATCACAGTATCATTTTGAATGGCTATTTCCTTTTCAACTGTTTCACTATACCACAATCTGTTTAACTGACCTGTTTTTGTTTGGGGCATTTTGCTTAATCCATTTTTCACTATTATAAACGATGCTAGTTAAAAACCTTGCACATACATCTATGCACACTTGTCCAATTATTTTCTTAGGATAAATTCATAGAAGTTAGATTGCTAGATGAAAAGTTTTTTCTTGTTATTTTCAGATTTGTTAAATTCACATTGCCATGTTCCCTCCCAAGAGAGGTATACGAATTTATATTCCCACCAGTCATACTATTAGTTTCTTGTAAAACTTTTCACTTCAAAGAATATCCAAGAAAGGAATGCAAACAATAAGGTGATGCATTAAGGTAGCAGGATAGAAAATGATCATACATTAATCAATAGCCTTTGTATAGACAAATTCATTATTTACCTTTTACTTTTAAAAACATATTTTACTTATTTTGGCAAATGATTTTTAAAAACTTAACAGCAAACTTAAAACTCAGTGTAGACCAGCAAGATTCATCTGCAAACAAGATTGAGCACAGCTTCTGGCACACACTGGGAGACATAGATGTGAGCCCACGTGTTCATCCATCCACCCAGCAAATCAACATCTCCTGAAACATTGCTTCTGCCCAAGGTTCTCATTTTACAGCAGAATTAACTCACTGAAGCCACTTGGAGGTTTCCTGATCTTACCACCTTCCTCACCACCCTTTTCTTTAAATGTTTGTTTTTTTTTTTTTTTTTTTTGAGATAAGTGTAGATTCTAGGCAGTTGGGAGAAAAAATGCAAAGAGCCCACATACCTTTTATCCATTTCCCCTAGTGGTAAAACCCTGCAACCCTAGAAAGAGCATCACAACCAGGAAAGTGACGTTGAAACAACCCATTCATTTTATTCAGACTTCCATCAGTTTGCTTATACACGTGTGTGTCGTGTGTGTGTGTGTGTGTGTGTGTGTGTGTGTGTGTGTGTGTTTTATTTCTATGCGATTATATCCCATGTGCAAGTTCACACATCTATTGCCACAGTCATAGAGAACAGAGCCTTCACCACACCCACCTCTCACCCCACTCTCTTTCTTAACATCTGGCAACCACCAGTCTATTCTTCATTTTTATAAATTTGTCATTTCAACAATGTTACCTAAATGGAAGCATACATACAAAAGTATGTAATCTTTTAGTCCTGGTTTTCTTCACTCCTAATTCCCAGGAGACTCAATCAAGTTTATGTGTATCTGTAATCCATTCCTTTTCATTGCCAAGTAGTATTCCATGGCATGACATGTCACAATTTGCTTAACCATTCACCCACTAAAAGACATGCAGCTTGTTTCTAGTTAGAGGTTATTATAAATAAATTGGCTGTAAATGTTGAGGTACAGGATTTTGTGTGAACACATTTTTATTTCTCTGGGATAAATATCCAAGGGCACAACTGTCATGCGGTCTGGTATAGTAACTGCATATTTAGTTTTGTGAGAAATGCCAAACTGCTTTCCAGAGCGTCTGTACCATTTCAGAGTCCCACCAGCAATGCATGAGTGGCCCAGTTTCTCTCCATTCTCATCAGCACTTAGTATTTTCTATTGCTTTACTTTAGCCATTCTTATAGAAATGTAGTGGTTTTCATATACACTCTCATTATGGGTAATGCTGTTAAACATCTTCCATACACTTACTTGGATCTGTATATCCTCTTTGCTGAAATATCTCTTTGTGTCTTTTGTCTATTTTCCAGCTGGATTGTATAGTGTTTTTTTGTTTGTTTGTTTGTTTGTTTTTGTCTGCTTGTTTTACTTTTGAGTTTTGAGAATTCCTTAGCTATTCTGTTAAGAATCCTTTATTGGAGATACAGTTTGTAAATATCTTCTCTCAGCCCATGGCTTCTCTTTTCATCTTCTTCACATGTGCTTTCCCAGAGGAAATGTTTTTAATTTTGATGAGGTCTAATGTAGCCATTTTTTCTTCCATGGATTGTGTTTGGGTGTCAAGTCTAAGAACTGTACTAGCCCTTGACCCCAAAGATTTTATTCTGTTTTTTAAGAAGTCATATGGATTTATTTTCACATTAGTGTATGATCAATTTTGTGTTTGTGTGTGTGTGTGTGTGTGTGTGTGTGTGTGTGTGTGTGTGTGGTGTGAGGTCTGCATCAAGGTCCTCTTGTTGTTGTTGTTATTTTTCTTTCTTTTCTTTTTTGCAGGTGGATGTCCAGTTATGCTTGAATCATTTCTTGAAAGACTGTCCTTCCTCCTTTGAACTGTTTTTGCATCTTTGCCAAAAATTAACCTGACTCTATTTGTGTGGCTCTAACTACTGAACTTCCTATTGTTTTCCATTGATTGATTATGTGTCTGTCTTTCCGCCAATGTCACCCTGACTTGATTACTACAGCTCTATTATAAGTCATATTAGCAGCTAGAGTGAGCAATGGTCTTTTGAAGACTCAGTGATGGGGCCACTGGGAAGCAACACCTTGGCAAGCTAAGGTCTGTATCTATAAGATGCGGTGTAGACTCTATCAGTAACCCACACAAGGAGCTGTCTCCCCCATCACCAGAGTCCATGGGTCTGGGAAGGAGGGGTGGCTCCTCTCACTACTGCACGTAACAAGGCACTCACCAAAAGTTTACTTCTCATCTCAGCAGCTTTCAACTTGTAGATGAGTGGTCTTGGTTTTCAAGGAAACAGTGCTGGCAGGTAAGGTGTATCATGAGAATCTGAGACTTCTGGTGCTTCCCAAGGCAAAGGAAGGACTCCCTGTGCTGGCCATAGCCACTGGGTGACTCCATAAGAGGAATATAGCTGCCGCGATGGGGAGGGAAGAGGACAACAGAAACCCAGAGATGCTCTGAGCTTCTTCTTAGGACATCCATGTGGAAAACCACAGCAAACTCAACACAGGCAAGACCACTGAGAGCTCAGTCCCTTCAGAAATGAGGGTGGTTCTGAGTGGAACCACAATGGCTGAGAGATTGCTGAGCGTGGCAAGTGCATGGGCTAAAGTGGAAGGAGGAATTTAAATATCAAATAGGACTGCGTAAATTCCCTCCTGCACACACATTTGTCCCAACCAGGTCCCCAGCCAATAGGATGTTGTATGCCTACGCTGAGGGCAGGTCTTTCTCTCTCAGTCCACTGACACCCAGAAACAAGGCTTCACCAGCCATCTAGGCCTCCCTCAATCCAGTCGAGTTGACACCTGCAATTAACCATCACAAGGGCCTTGGGACCTTTTGCAGAAATGAGGACTCTGGTACCTACACATCCTTTCTTGTTTGATTTGCTATGTATGTTTGTACAGGGAGGGGAGGACACCAAAATTATTTTCTGGAGGTTGGGCTTCTTATAGTACAGACTTCCTCCACTAGGTAAGTGTTATAGGAACCCCTTGGCATCTGTGTACCAGCTAGCATTGTTGTGAGAGGCTGTATTCGACTTCAGTGATTTTTGTGTGTGTGTGTGTGTGTAGATTCTTTCGTGGCCATTTCATGATGGGGGATTTACGAGTGTATTTGCCCACATTGCTCTGAGTGTTAAGCAGTTTTTGACCAAAAATGACATGGCCTCCATGCCTCACCCACCACATTCACCTGATCTCGCACTGAGCAACTTTTTTTTTTATATCCCAGATTAAAAAATTCCTCAAAGAGAAATGTTTTGCCCGTGTGGAAGAGATGAAACAAAAAATGGCAGAAACACTAAAAAGCGTCAAAATTGATGAGTTCAAAAATTGTTTTAAGCAGTGGAAAAAGTGTCTTGATAGATGTATTGCATCAAATGGAGAGTACTTTGAAGGTGACTGAAGTTTAAACATTTAAGAATAAATATACAGTTTTTTATAAATAAATTCTGGGGGTTTTTGGATATATATATATATACCGGTATCCCCTTTTCCTACTGTCCTCAGCTCCTACTATTTTGTATAAGGAGTATTGATTGTGACTAACCTGAGAGTTTAGTCTTTAGGCCACAGTCTATCTGAGGGTGATTTTTACTGAACAAAGGGAATGACTGTCACCCAGAGATGGATGATCTTGATTCTTTCTTTTAGGGTGAAGGTGAGCATATCTGCTTTTGAATGAAGAAGCATGATGATGTTTCTATGGTTACTGTTTGGAACTTAAATAAGGGCAGGATGTGGGTAGGAATGCTGGATACCCTGGGAACCACGCCTGCTACTGTCTAGCAATATTCAGCACCACCCTCCCCTCCAGCAATTGTCCTTGGTTATCTCAGAGGTTGGAAGCCTAGATCTATAATTTCCTGAATCCCTTTCCAGCAAGCATCTGGTTTGGACTCCACCTACAACAGGTGTTCACATGAGATCTGAAAGGCAGAAGATAAGCATCAATCATTATTTCTCCTGTACCTATGGGGACTTTCTGGCCCCCAAGGCCACTGCCAGCTTCTCATTTCAGGCTGCAGGCAGTGACGGCTTCCTCAGCAGTTTCCTTTAGTTTCCTGACTTCCAGAAAACAACACCCCCCACACCCATGTCTCCCACTCCTCTCAATTCTGCCAACAGCATTGGGTCCTTGGTTCCCTTTCTGCTTAAAATATCTTGACTGAACTTTAATGGATACATGTCTAATGTGCAGGACTGAGTTGAGAGAAAAGAACAACTTGCAAACAGTCCTTTTCTAGTCTCCCAATATCCCCTCCAGGAGAGAATGCTTGCATCTAGTCTGTTTCAGGATGAGACCTGCCATTTCTACTTCATTGGGGCTGCAGAAGTTCTGGATGGGTGCAGTGCCAGGTGCTAGTCGAAGCCATCACAGTTTTCTCACCTCCAACAGCATAACAAAAGCAAATAGCATCAAAATGTTCTTATAAGCAGCGACAAATGATTTTCAAAAATGATCTCACCCTCTCTCACACCTTTCCTGGCAGCCTTCCACACTGCACATGCACAGAATCTGTTGATTTGTGAAATCAACAAGCGTAGCCTCACCTGTGCTGAGATTTTTTTTTTTGTTCCCTTTTCATCCCATCTTCACTTTTTTTTCCTTCTTTTTGCTGGAGGTGGCAAAACAAGCAGGAAATATTTAGGCTGCTGCTACACCGTTCATGTTTTTAATTTGACAAGAAAACGTGTGCAATTGCATGGAACATTTATCTTATTTCTGAAAAACTCTGCTTTCCTCTATGAATAACAAACAGGTTCTAAAGACAGCACCCCCGCTCCCACACTGGCATAGAGTTCTGTCCCCGCTCTATAAGACCCTAAATGTATCTGCAGCCACAGACTGTGTGCCCCTTCTGCATTCACAGAAGGTCGTCGTGCCCTGCCCCTCTGACTGACCCACTCACCAGCCTGTGGCAGGCTACCAAGAGACAGTGCTTTTTTTGAACCTAGATCCCTGCATCCAGACTAATGAACATAAAGACATGTTCAACATGCAGGGAGGGTGGGGACCATGTGACTCAAGAAACAAGAAAAACACACATTTAGACATGTCAGCCAATCGCAATGCAGATGGCAATATACACAGTCTCCTGTCCTCACCTGGGTTCCACCCACTGCCCTTGCCATGGTTAGGCCTGAGTTCACTTTGTCCCCATACGCCTGCTGTTGAAATTTCATCTATTCCTCCAGTTCTTTCACTAACTTCAACTTCTCTAAGAACTTATTTTCCAAATATTCCTGTTCACACTGATCAGTCCCTCTCACACACAGTATTTTGTGGTCACTTCTTCTTTGCTGTTTGTAAATCTAATCTCCCCAGCTAACAGTCACTTCAGCAATAATAATAGCAGTTTGAGTAGGACTATGTAGGGCTGGCATGGTGCAGGTGCCTCCTGTAAATTATTTCCTTCAATCTTCACAACCCTGTGACTGTGATGTGGCTACAATCCTCACTTGACAGATGAAGAAATTGAGGCACAGATGATGGGGCTGTCATAGGACTTTTCAGTCGATGACCCAGGATTTGAGCCTGTGACTTGCATGCCTGGACATCAGACACATGCTGAGTGAGGTAATGTGCACCCTAAGTGAGTATCAAGTCCAAGCACTGAATCTTAGAATATTAAAGGTAAATGAAATGCATTGTTCAAGTCAGCAAGTAGGGTAAAGCAACCACATTATTATTCTGAGTTCAGCCTGCATTCTGATGAAATGTGCAATTAAAGAAAAGTATCCAATTTGATTTATATCAGGCTGAACAATGCCCAGAATCAGTTTCTACATTCCCTTACACCCTAACTTTGGAAACTCCAATTTAGGGCTTTCTACACCATAAATATTAAATGTGAGTTTTTAAGTTCCATCTGAAAGACCTCTCAAACCCTCATCATTATTCTTCCAAATAATAACAATGAGCAAGAACATTAAGTGGAGAAAATTTTACCTAGGCTCATTGAAAATGTGACCCCCAGTGTGAACCCACAGTGTGGACCATGGGCAAAATCTTAAGGGGAAATGTTCCACTGCCTACTCTTCCTTATGAATGCTTATCTTAAAAAAAATAAGAAGATAAAATCCTTCCAATGGGAAAACCACTGTGCTATGAATTATTATTTCAATAAAATTTACGTTACTCATTGTGGTTAAACAATAATAAAAATAAAAGAGGCAGTGGCTCACAATGTCCGAAAACTCAATATCAGATGAACAGAGAAGGGATAAGACAGAAAAGAAAGGTATTGGGAATATGTTGCAATGACTCCATTTTTATCCAGCTAAAACTTTTCAGTACATTTGCAAACAAGTCTCCAAATTGTTTAAATTCATTCACAGGTTAGAAGTCTAGGAAATAAGCCCCAAAATTGTAAGCCCCAACTCCCTGTGACATCCCACCAGTGTGGATATGCCTCCCAGAGAAGCCAGCCTCAGAGCTAGAAGACGCAACTTAGCAGGAGATGTGATCATGTCAAACTTAGACAACACCCAGATGTGATCACTCATCTCAGAAAGGGTGAAGTTGTTCATACTGACTTGCTCTGCTGTTTCTGAAGTTGTCATAACGTATCAGCTCAATAAATATTTGGTAAATAAATGAGCATGGCAAGGGAGACCTCCAAGGGATGCCAGTCCTGTCACTACTAATTGTGGGACCTGGGAAAGCTTGACCATTGTTGGTATCTTCATGTGGAAGGTAGTAGCATGGTCTCATGGGTTAGCTGAGCTGACGAATGTCAAACATGCACCAGTGCCTGGCTCAGACTCAGGGCTTGATAACAAGCACATGGTTAAAGACCCCGAATTAGCCAGAAAGCAATGCAGGGTGTGTTTTATTCCATGCCTTTTTTATGGGGACAGCTCTTCATTTTCTACCCTTGCTTTCCTTTGTTGAAAAGAAACCACGTCCTACAACATATCAAGAAAGCATAACACATTAACAGTTAGAGACCCATGAACTCAGATTCATTTATACTCAGTAGATATTTAAATACCTCCCATGTACCTGGCAGGATACTGCACACAGAAAGACAGTGCAAGAGGTGGAAACGCCATTGACCACCTGGGTTCAAGTACTTCCGTCATTGGAGCTACATTACTTTGAGTGGGTTCCATCACTCCCTGTGGCCTCAATCTTCTAGACCCCTGAGAACGGTGATGGGCCTTTTTCAGAGAGAGGGCTGCAGTGAATGAGACCACATTTACAAGGTGCCTGGAGAGGACCTGACAAAGAGCAGACTCAAAGAGAACATCTTTGTTATGCAAAGGGGGAGTAACGTGATGAGGATGATAACAACAGACCACATAGATAAGCACTCAACCAACAGAAGCACAAGGCAAGGAACAGCAAGTGGCCTAAGAGAAGTAAAGAGCAACACTGAGTGTCCCAAAGAAGAGATGACTTCTAGGTGGAGGACCAGGAGAAAATCCCCTGTGGTTAGTAGGATCCTGGAACAGAGACTGGAAGGCAGAGACAGGGCAGGAGCCATCTAGGGCATGGAACTTGGACAGTAGGAGCACAGGGATGTGGGTCTACCAGTTAACATCTTGCTGCACGACAAATCACCCAGATTTAAGGCTCATAATTATCCCATGTGCATACATGCACTCACACGCATGGGCTCACACCCATGCATGCACACCAACGCACAGTTCCATGCGGAAAAACCTCTTTCAGAAAGAAAACTCTCCATCTCCAGGCTGAGCTCCTATTCCCGGAACAACCCGGGCAGCTTCCCTCTACCTGAGCACAGAATGAAGCTATGAATTATCCATGTGCCTTGGAGTCCGTTTGACAGGGAATGTGGGAACTGCTGCAGACAGGTTGCAGGCTGAGGGACTGGGGTGCTAATTACTTCTCACTGTCACTTAGCAATATTGTCACATCTGCCGGGGAGAACAGGCCTTTACCTGTCTTCCTCTCAGATGAGAAGGGTGGAGTCAGACAAATAAACCAGGAATCAGCAAAGCATACGAAGTAGCAAGTTGAGAAAGCGAGCCCATTTAATCTCAGGGAGAAAATGGTCTTTGCCAAGAGTCTTATCCAAAAGGCCTATGAGGGACATTTGGCTGAAGTTAAAAGGCAGGATGGTGGGATGAAGTCACTTTAGCATTCTAGCATCAATTTACTGTCTGTGAGAGGATGATGACAATCCTCCCAGTGTCGAGGGGTGGGGGACATCGGGGTCAAGTATCTAGTGCTCCGACACTGGAGGAATCCACACATGGAGATTCTGGGAGAAGGCAAGTTCTCACAAGGTTTCCCAGCATCTTGTGCTTTGCTGTCCTCCTAGGAAGTGTCTGGTGGAAGGGGTGAACCCAATCTCTTTCTGTCTCTGACTCTGTGCACAACCCCTACACTGCTCCAGCTTCTGGGTGTTTTTGCTTCTAACTGCAAATCCCACCCTGGCCTGGCCTCCCTCCTTCCCTATCCTGCTGCCCTGACCCCCCACTAGAAGCTCCTGGGTCTTTCTCATATCCCTGGGGTGCATAAAACCAGCCTCAGGGTAGGTTCACATTAGACATTTGGTAGCATTTCCTGCATGGTTGAATCATCTTCCATTGCTTCTCCATTTTGGATGGGCAGCAAGGAACAGCTCCATGCGCTGACCCCTAAGAAACACCCCAGCTGGCTCACCAAATCTTCCAAAACCCACCCTCCAAATCCAATACTTCCAGCGATGAAGTCTGAAACCAATTTTCAGTCCTCTTTGGGGATGACTTGACCTTCATTTCTGTTCTGAATCTCTGCTTACCTTCCGTCCTGCTCTGCAGTCCAACAGAGGAAAGGAAGACAGGCCAATTCCAGGATCTTCTTTCACAATGTTAGATGGAGTTTTACTTCTCCCTATGACCTAGGGAGGGAGAGGAAGCATTTGTTTGCTTGCTTCTTTTTTCTTTCTTCAAGTGCTGTCCCAAGATTTCAACAGGAGGGATCCAAGCACAGTGTTACAGAAATGACAGCTGAGTTATGAGAAAATGTTAGAGATTTTAGGAAAGCAAGGAGACAGGATCAAATTTTTTACTCTTTTTTTTATGGGGTGAATTTATAGATTATTCTCCTCTGATAACCACTCTCAAAGAAGGAATCTGCTTCTTGACACTGACATTCCCTGGGAATGTAATGGTGAAGGGGTGGCTGAGTGAACTTAGGTGAGAAGAACTCTGGTGTGCAACATGGTGACCACAGTTAACAATGAAGTATTAGAGGCCGACAAACTGCTCCCAGAGTAGATTTTAAGTGTTCTTACCACAAAAATGGTAAGTATGCAAAACAATGCATATGTTAATTAGCTCCATTTAGCCATTCCTCCACATATACATATTTCAAACATGATGATACATACATACTGTATTTGTCAGCAAAAAAATAAAAATTTAAAATTATAAAAAGAAAACATAGGCCCAGGTCACCCTCTGAAGCCATCAGGCCATCTCCAACTTATCCAGGGAAATTAGGTCTTAGGGGTATGAACCTTATGCTCACTTGGAATCTAGGAAGACTTTCACAAGACCCTTTGGTCAGCGATGTTACTTCTGAAGCTTGGGAATGGGCCCTGGCCTTCTCCCAGAAAAGCTTAGCTATAAGCACACAGGCAAACACATTCCCCAGAAGCAGCCCCCAGGTAAGCTCAGCGCTTGGAAAGGCTGGCACGTACCACCCAGAGAAAACCCTCCCTGGAGAATTCATTTAAAATCACAAAATGCTCCCATCTCCTCGAAACTTGATTCTCTCACTCTGGGAGTATTGAAGATAAAGCTATTTTCACAGGAGCATTGGAACAAAACGGAAAACAAATGTAACATAACTACTGACATTTTCCCAGGAGATGCCTAGTTTGAGTGTATTTCGATTTTAATGTCATTTTAAAGATCTTTATCAAAATTAGTGGTGCACACACTCTTTTTAAATACGTGTGCATCATTTAAAGCCTCTTTAAGAGAGATGACACCCCTCACTTGCTTCCTGCTGCCTGTGGCTTTTCTCATCTGCCATCTGATCATCCCTCATCTGCCTCCTACTTCCATCTCTGCACTCCAGCAAGGGCACCGTCTCAGAAATTCCACACCAGAGCACTTTCCAGAGGGTCTGGCAAGTGGTTTCCTTTGCTTCATTTCTTATTTCCTTTAAAAGCATCATGTTGCTTTACAATTCACCTCTTGTTCATCAAAGATGATGTTTACCTGAAGGCCTTTGAATGGATTTTGCCAGGATCAAAAGTAATTACTTTGCAAAGTTCATTTCCGACTTCAGCGTCCTCTTTACCACTGAATAAATATTTCATAAGCATGAAACTCAGAGCCTGTTTGTTTCTCTTAGTTTTGCAAGCTCTTTTTTTAATTAGCTGATATGCCTGTAATATTCTCTTTTTTTCTAGTTTCTTCATATCACCTTACAGAATAAGATACTGTTGAAATAAATATAGGAATTTTCCCACAAAACACTAAAGCTGTCATTGCACAGGGAGACAGACAGGGGAGCTGGGCATTTGTATAAGATAATCCATGCCAATAATTTATTCAGTTTTCATCCCACACCCATGTATTGAAGGCCTGCCAAGGAAAGGCACTGGGAATGAATGTTTATTCACATTGTTTCTGGGGATCCTGGTTATTAGTTAACTTGGAAACTTTTGAGATGTAAGAACAAGTTTTCGGAAAGCATCATTAGAAAGACACCCACAATCCCTAAGACAGTGGCATCCGCCACTTGCCTGCCTGCCTGATGACAGGGGTGTTTCCAGTGGCAGACGATGCTTCTGCAAAATCCTGACTTCAGATAAACAAGCGAGGGCAGCTGACTTGGAACAGACAATAACTTTGCCTCCAGTTGACAGAGGATGACGGTTTAAGCAAGCAAACCCCAAGTGAGGGGGTGGCCTTGGGCAGGCAGGACAGCCTGAAGTTTGCTCCGGACACATGATGCCTGCAGTGCACAGTCAACATTCTGGCTCCCAGCATCCCTTCCCCCTTCTAGACACCACCTGGATGCACTTGGGACATCACCTCTGCCCCCTACTGTGTACTGGTTCCGTGCATTTCAGTCTAAGTGTTCTGTTCTCCCCTGAGAACCAGGTGTGTGACTCAAACAAAGTTGGAGGAACTCCTGTCAAAAAAGAAATAAACACCAAAGAACATCAGCTTGGATGAGGTGCAAATACTCTTTGAAGGGGGCTGCCCTGGTTTCTTCCTGATCTTGGAGCCTGATTCTCCAGCATCACTGTTGACTCTGTGTGCTAGTCCCCCCGCAGACATCAGGCACATTCCTTTTTGCTTAAAATAGACAAAGTTGGTGTCTGTTGCTTGCTACCAAAGTACTCTAAATGATTCAGGGTTTAGAGAGGTCAATGGGGACTTGAAGCGGGAAACTGACATGTACATTCTTCCCAACTGCTATTATTACCCATGCCTTTGTCTGTTTAAACCTGTCCATTGTCTGGACCCCCCTCTGTGGCAGCTGCTACCCAAGTGAGTTCTGTACCTAATTCTCACAATCTCCACAATACCCTGAAAGGTATGAATTACTATCCTCTTGTAAAAGATGGGGAAACAGACTCCGTAGGATTAAGGTCATGGGACAAGTGAACTGGTATGGGGATTTTGACCAGGTCTGATCAATAACAAAGGCTGTTTACCTTCCACTCCGCTGAGCCTCTTCACACCCAAGAGTAAACAAATTAATTTTTTTCTTTTCAAATAGTTCACACCATATTTTAATTAACGCCTCACCCTTTGAATTAATAGCAGAGTCACTTTCTTCCTCCACAGAAAAATTATTTGGAATCTCAAATAATAAAACAGAAGAGGGAAGGTAGTAAGGAGACAGAGCCTGGCTCTCCCACACCTCTGCAAAGGATGTCTCCAAACCCCTTCAAAACCCAGTAGTCTGACACACAGTACAAAAACCAGTGCCTTGAACAATTTGGCCTTTTCATTAATTCAAATAGGACCACACTCCCTGACCTCAATCTATTTCTAATCATGGCATTTTCGGAAGCTTGGAGACCCAACAAACTTCATGGGGCCACTCACAGTATTTCCCTCCTGTGTCAGCTCAAATATTCAATTTCAAGCTCCTATCTGACCTGTGTTCCTTCACCGAGGGCCGTTCATCTTCCTCATGTTTAGGAAACTGCAAACTCAGTATAAATGTGCCATCCCCTGGTGTCTCTTAAATTCTGTCTGGAAGAATGCCACAGGGAAAGGGTTTAGCATATCTCCTTAGGCATTTGGGAGCTCAGAATTCACAGGGAGATTAATGCATATGCTGTAAGTCACGATGAGGGGAGCTATAAATAGCAGGCCTCTTTCTGCCCAGTGAGGCTCTCCAGGTGTAACCACGATACTTTATAACCCGGATCTCCACACAAGGGTAAGCATGAAAATGGCCATGCTCCGTGAGGGGATATTTTATGCACGAACTGGTTTCATTTCTGGAATCTGTATGCTTTTAAGAAGCAAGAGTCATGGAATATTCTATACTTCATCCACCTTACACCTAGTGGTTGGTTCGAGCACCAGTGAGTGTAGTTTGGGTCATAAATCATAAATCCTGAGGGCCTCGGGAAGCCTACTTCCAAATGCTAGGGGCAATTTTTTTTTTTAGGGCTATGAGTTACATGTGAGAATTTGCTACATAAGTAAATTGCGTTCAGGTAAGGTTTGGGCTTCTCGTGAGCCCCCTCTCAGGACAATTTTTTTCCTCAGAGGTTGTGCTTTCTTTTTTAAAATGAAGCTTCCAGCCGGGCTCGGTGGCTCAGCCTGTAATCCCGCGCCTTCGGGAGGCTGAGGTGAGTGGATTGCCTGAGCCCGCGGGTTCGAGACCCGCCTGGGCAGCGAGACCTCATCTCTACAATAAATCAAAAAATCAGCCGGGTGTGGTAGCGCGTGCCTGTAATTCCAGCTACTAGGAAGGATGAGGCGGAAGGATCGCTGGAGCCCAGCAGGCGAGGATGCGGTGGCTGGGAGCAGCCACTGCACTCCAGTCTGGGCGACCAAGTGAGACTCCAACTCAAAAAAATAAAAAAATAAATAAAAATAAAATGAAACTTCCAAGTTGTATCTCTTTCAATAGGAAACAGGAGCAGATCACAGAGGCTTGTTACTTTTTTCCCCAAACCTGGCCACATATTCAGTTCTTGTGTCTCCTATTTCCTAGAAACACCAAGTGCTTTTTCTGTGCCTGCTTTTCACTGTGCTCCCCCATCAGGCAGGGGCTGGACACTGGCCACTGGCCAGTCTTATCCCACTGCATCCAAGGACTGGGCAAGAACCATGGCTCCAAGAGAGAAGACCAGTAGCTCAGGCAGCCACACTGGACACCAAGGCTTTGCTTAATAAGGCATCAGCTGAATCAGGATTTCTCAGCCTAAGTGCCGTTGGCATTTGGACTGTGCATTGTCAAATGTCTGCAGCATCCCTGACCCCACCCACTAGATGACAATAACATCTCCTTCCCCCTGCACCCAGGTGCGACAACAAAAACTGTCTCCAGGTAGTCCCCAGATGAGAACCTCAGAGCTAGATATTTGCTTGGTGACTGTAGGACTGTCATGGAAGTCACCTGAGCTGAGTGCAAGGCCTAGTTTCCTAAGGCTCCAAGACCATCACACAGGAAACCTGACTTGTCTGGGGTTTCTTCCCCTCTCCTCTCCATGGTTCACACCCAGAGCGCACGACAGAGGCCTCTCTGCCCATTTCCCAGCTCTCCTATTCAGAAAGTGCTGAACTTTTCTGAGTTTTAGAAGGGGAACTGGATGGAGAAAATAAACCCCCAGGAGGTGGTCACAGTCACGACCCCAGGCTCCTCCAGTTCTCTGCTCTCCCATTTCTAAACGCAGACTCAGCTGTCCAGCTGGAAATAAAAGGTTTATGTTGGGTTGTCACATGGATTCTTATGGCAATAACATTTGGAGCCTTTTACTGGGACATAAACTGTAAGCTAAAATGTCACCAGATTTTATTAGACAATCTAAACTTAATTGCAAATAAGTTGATGTACTCGTAAAAGATGATGTAAGACTGCCATCTAAGCAGCCGCACGGGACCAGCCGGGAGGGTGAGGCGACCACAGAGAGCTGATTTGTCCTCCACACCAGAAAGTATCACTTGGTTTCTGAAGTGCAAAAAGGGAAGAGTTATGTTGGCAGGAGGCAACATTATTACTTAATAATAATAACACAGGGAACCCAAGGTTAAAAGAGGTCAGTGCAAACCATGTCCCAAGACCATTTTCTCCAGAATAAAATTTTCATAAAGAGCTCTAAGTCTTTTTTATGGCCTGTAAGAACGTCATTGGGAAATTAATGATGGATCTGAATGATAAATCTACTTTCATACAGAAGGGTTGGTTTCTTGAAAATATGCTTTTATGCCTCAAAGGTTGTAATGAGAACGAGACAGGCTATATTCAGAGGGATCATTATTCCACCCCAGGCCAGCTGTCCCCCAACCTGATCTCATCAAGTGTACTCCAGATAAAAACATAGATCAACAACAACAAAAATCTATGTTTTGTGCAAGGATCAGGAGTTTGATTTTTAAAAAAAGAATAAAGTATGCTTAATATTGTGAAGACTCTGTGGTTCGCATCAGAATCTTATGTTTTTGACATATGCTTTCAGAAGATTCACCCAAGGTAAAAAAAAAATGTGCAAAAGAATTTTTGTGAATTTCAAAATGCTCATCACTTGACCATAAAAGGCCATTTTCTTAATTACTAATTGATCAGTTTTCACAAGGTAGTCATATTAGTTTTCTAAGGTTGGCATAACACATTACTCAGACTGGTGGCTTTAAACAACAGAAATTTATTCTTCACAGTTCTGCATACCACAAGTTAAAAATCAAGGTGTTGGCAGGGCCATTTTCCCTCTGGAGGCTTGAGGGAAGGAGCCCTCCTTACCTCTTCCAGCTTCTGGTGGTTGCAGGCAATCCCTGGTGTATTTCTTGGTGTTCTCAACTTTAATGTTTCTTTTGAGTCAGAGTCTCACTCTTTTGCCAGAGCTGGACTACAGTGACATGATCATGACTCACCGCATCCTCGACCTCCTAGGATCAGGTGATTCCTCTGCCTCAGCCTCTCGAGTAACTGGGACTACAGGTGCACAACCATCACACCCAGTTGATTTTTTTTAGAGATGAGGTCTTGCTAGGTTTCTCAGGCTGATCTTGACCTCCTAGCCTCAAGCAATTCACCCACCTCGGCCTTCCAAAGTGCTGGGATTACAGGCGTGAGCTACGCGCCTATCCTTCTCAACTTAAAATAACAACACGCATGCCTGTATTTCCAGCTACTTGGAAGACTGAGGCGGAAGGATCGCTGGAGCCCAGCAGGTCGAGGCTGCGGTGGCCCGAAGCGGCCACTGCACTCCAGTCTGGGTGACAAGAGTGAGACTCTAACTCAAAAAAAATAAAAAAAATAAAAAAATAACAACACACACAAAGAGAGGAACTCTTTCTTCAAAGGAAGAGTTGATTCAGGCATAGAGGATTGCAATCTGGGATACGAGCTATGCATTCTATGTTGAACTAGGTACATCCGAAGAGGTTGGTGCTAGAAGAAGATTTTAAAGACAAAAAAGAAGTCCACATGAGTTGTTTTGAAGCCAAGACCATGGATTCTGGGGTCTTGTGGTGGGAGTTGGCCTTAGCTCATGGGGAGGCAGCCTTGCTGAGCATGTGTCCTTGTGCGAGGTCATGTGGCCAATCTGGAATCCTGCGTCCTGGGGCATTTGTTTCACAGCTCCTGTCAGAGGCAAACATGCAGGAATTTCTTGGGATAAATCAGGTCACAGACACATGTATGTGAGGGCTCCTCCTTTCCAGCTCCATCTGGTCAGGATTTGCCATAGTGACTTAATTGTGATGGCTTCCACAACTTGTAGCTGCATAACTCCAGTTGCTGCCTGTCACATGGCCTTCTTCTTTGTGTGTCTGTCTCTGCTTCTCAAATGTCTCTCTTCTTGTAAGGACACTAGTCAGTTAGTATCCACCCTCATTCAGTGTAGCCTTATTTTAACTAATCCTATCTGTAAGGACTCTGTTTCTAGATAAGGTCACATTCTGAGATTCTGAGCAAATATGGGCTGGCAGTGAGGGGTCATTGTTTAACCCAAGACACTGGTAAGGAGAGATTACCAGTGCACCTTGTCACAGAAACACTGGGCCCAGGACAGCTCTATAAGGTCATGCATTGAGGCAGGCACTTGGTGTGAGAGAGAGAGAGAGAGAGAGAGAGAGAGAGAGAGAAATCTCTTCAGCCCGGAGGCAGCTTTCTGGATTCAGAAGGGAAGGAGAATTGGAAATGCAGGGACTCCCAGTCACTTGCTTTAGGGCCCATGGGCTGCCTAAAAGCATCTCCCAAACATGACTCCTCGCTGGAGTGACC
Organism: Cephalopachus bancanus; assembly: GCA_027257055.1. Lineage (NCBI taxonomy): Eukaryota > Metazoa > Chordata > Mammalia > Primates > Tarsiidae > Cephalopachus > Cephalopachus bancanus. The sequence goes on from JAPVLO010000007.1 coordinate 6,523,703, forward strand.
GCAGCCCGCACCTCAAAATCAGGTCAACCTGGTCGAGTTGAGTGACCCGAGCACTGGGTCTCTCCTCAGTGATGCGGGGATTGTGCCACATAAAGGGCTCGCCCGCCTGCACCTGCAGAATGCCCTCCCTCCCCTGCCTTCAATGCTTTCTCCTGGGTGCTGCAGTCTGGCCTGGGCCCCCTAGTGCCCACCACAGTCTGGTCATTCCGGGGCATGGCCACACATCGCCGCCTGCGGAGCCCTTGTTCACCTGGTTGACCTTTGACCTCTCCTTGGCTCTCTCTCTCTCTCTCTCTCTCTCTCTCTCTCTCTCTCTCTCCCTCTCTTCGCACTTGGGTCCCACCATCTGCTGAGTCCCACCCACCTCTCCATGCTGCTCCTCAGATACCCAAGAGCTTTTCTTCCTCACCCTGTTGCTGGAATTCCCTGGAGGCTGGTCCTCACTGCATCTATTCCGTGGGTGATCTTGCCTTCCCCGCAACCGTCACCACCATCTGCATGCACAGCCTGCCAGGTGTGGACCCAGTGCGTCCATTCACTTCCCTTGGAACCCTCCCTGCCTGCCACCCTGAGCTGTCTCCACACCCTGCTTGGCCCCATCAGAGGTTCAATCTTCTTTTCTTGAACCTTCCATTGACTTCATTCCCGACCTTCTATAGATGGTCACCATTTTAAGGGCAGGTGTGGTTCTTGTCCTTGTACAGGGCCTGGTGCACAATGGGGGTGCCAAATGGTTAATGTTTATCATTCATTCTTTTAAAATATGCTTAGTGAGTATCTACCATATGTCAGGCACTGTATTAGGTACTAGGAACTCAGAGTGAACAAAGCACACCATCTCCTCCCCTGGCTCCACTGGTATTACATTCATGGGTAGGATGACAAAAAATAAAAGAATATAAAAATATGTTATTCGTGACAAGAGCTACAAAACAGGCTCAAGCCAGGGTAAGAAGATGACAGGAGCCAGGATCCTAGTTAGATGCCTTGGTGAGAGGGTGCTGGGCAGCTGGTATCAGTGGGGCAGGAAGCAGCTTATGGTTATCAAGGACAGGGCACTCAGGGTGGAGGGAAAGGCCAGTGTGGAACTGCTGATGTGGCTGGAGCTGTGAGCCAAGGTGAGATCAATAGGGTGGTCAACCCAGGTCAACAAGGGGAAGGCTGGCCCACTCCTGCAGCGCCCACCTGGGGTGTGATCACCAGTCCTTCCATCCCAACCTCTTCAGCCCAGCCACCGAATGAGGAGCGCAAGATCCCCCCCCATTAGCAATGGAGCTTTGCCCTTCAAATATAAGCCAGGATTTAAGGGAGGGTACAGGTGGAGAGGCAGAGATACACTCGAGGTTGTACCTGCAGCCCCTCAGGCCTCCAAAGCCACAGAAATTGCAGGATCAAAGTCAGCCAAGAACCACCCAACTCTGCGAGCAGAGAGGGACACCCCCAAGAGGGAGCTTCTCCCAAACCCCACAATGAGCGCCAGCAAGTTAAAGCCAAGTGGGTCGTGGTCCATGGTGCACACTCTGCACTCGAGGGAAATTTCAAGAAACAGAGCAAGACGAGTACAGAAATTCCTCAATGACTAGCCTCCGGATGCAATAAATTGACAATTATAAAAGGTCTGTTTTCAGGCAGGTAAGGGATTTTTGTCCTATGATCGTCTGGGCATAAATTAGTGGTTTCTTTCAACAGGGTTTATTTACTTAGTAAGTCGTTGGGTTAGATCATCACTAAATTTTGCCATTTGGCACATATGATATTTATGAACTTAATAGCTTCATTAGGAGGTTTCTGGGAGTCTATTACCAAGCAGGCCTACAGATCACTGGGCAATAAATTTTGAGAACACTCCTTAGCATTTGTCTAATTTGGCCATAGTTTTAATTAAGTGTTTCAGCTAATGATTTCCATTTATGTTTAATAAAATTTATTGTGTCAGAATAAGTTATCAAATTCCAATTTATTCAAGTTTTCAAACTGATATGGCCACCCCCAGCAGAGTGCCACATGTGTTCATGGGTGACTTTTTTTTTAAATGTAGAAATTTGTATTGGTCAGGGGTATTTGAAAGAGTGAATGGCTTCACAAGATTACCTTTAAAAATTACTTACTTTGAAATGGAGAAACGATGTGATTAAGGTACCTTAGACCGGGTTGTAGAATGAAATAGAGTCCAGGCAGCCACACATAAAGGCTGTTTCTGGAAACAGTTACAGAAACAAAGACATGTATCCTGCATGCCCCAGAATTTGCCTGGGACTGCCTGGCGCTGTCTTCTCCCACAAAAATCAATCTGTCTTTGGATGGCACCTAATTTTCAGGTGCATGGGCCTATTAAAGACAATGGCACACCGCTCACTTAATGTGAGACCCCTGTGGGCTTGTGGCGCTCTGGGCACCCTCCCTCCCTCAAGACCAGACCTCTCAGACCTCGGACTCCCAGGCATTCATGGCTGGTGGCCACAGCCAGGTCTTTACCACATACTCCCGTTGTCCCATCCTTGGGATTGCTGAAGACAGTCAAGGTCATGCCCCTTCCCAGTGGCTGGCTGATGTGGGTGTGTGTGGCCCTGGCCCCGTGGCCCCAGCTCAGGACGAGTCTGAAGACCCATCCCTGCTTCAGTGCACACCCCAACCGTGGGGCCTTCTTCTGCCTAACCTCCCTCTCACCGCTTCTCCCGAAGGATAACCCTGGGAAGAGCCTCGATCCGCCCCCTCAGAATCCACCTCCCAGGGATGCCCATGGCCTTTATGCTCCTCAGCACCCATGCTGGAGAAAGGCTTCCCTCAAAGGCAGGCACAGCAGTGTTCACTGCAGCATTTTTTGTGAATAGTAAAGACCATAAATCAACCTAAAGGCCCATCCGTGTGGAATATTTCTACAGCACAAACTCTCCTGCGGGTAAAAACAAAAAAGTGAGTCTGCATATAATTACACGGATAACTCACCAAGCTATGTTGAGGGGGAGAAAGTCAGAAGAGTTGTATGTTAGGATGTCATTTATGTCCAAACAAAACCATTTTGTATATATTCTGTGGAAATCTGTCTTGACACATCTGTATGTTTTTAAGAAAGGGTTGCACTCTGTTGCCAGGCTAGAGTACAAGGGCATGATCACAGTTCACCACAGCCTCCAACTCTTGGGCTCAAGCTGTCTGATCCTCCTGCATCAGCCTCCCAGGTAGCTGGGACTATAGGCACACACCACCATACCCAGCTCCCTTTTTTTGTTGTTGTTAGAGACAAGGTCTCACTATTGTTGCCCAGCTGCTCTTGAACTCCTGGGCTCAAGCAACCCTCCAACCTTGTCCTTCCAAAATGCTGGGATTACAGGCATGAACTACCATGCCTTGCTTATATTTAAACCTATAGAACAATTCTAGAAGGCAACACAGAAATGGTAACAGTGGCTAACCATAAATCAAGGAGTAAGGGCAGAGAACGGGTGAGGGGGAAGGGGTGGTGGGAGAGGCTTGATCAAAAGGGACTTTGACTTCATCTGGAATACTTCCATTTCCTTGTTCACATAAGAGAATGTATTCCTCTATTGATGGCTAAATTAAATATTAATCACTTTTTCGGAATATGGGCCATACAGTTTTCTCTGAAATGTATGGATAGGACCATTTATGGGGATGAAAAGGAAGAAAGCACATCAGAAATACTTAGATGCCATTTAAGTGTCTGCTTTGCTCCTCAATTAGAGGAAAATAATTGGGTTACTTGTAAAAAGAAAGCAGACTACGAAAATATGTCTAATCCACTACAGCAAGCTGTTACCAATTTCCAAAAATCTTCAAAAAAGCATTTCCCTAAACCTCTGGATATTCTGATTGGAAATTTTCCACAACACTGGTGGTTGCTAGGAGATGGATACAGCCAGGGTCCACGTGTGCAGCCTCCTTCTCCTTGTAACTGAGTTCTTTTCTTTCATAGTCATGCATGGCTTAAGGGCTAGGATATCTTCCGAGAAATGTGTCATCAGGCAGTCTGTGTGAACATCACAGAGTGACTTATACAGACCCAGATGGCAGAGCCTGCCACACACCTGGGTTCTAGGGTGTGGCCTATTGCTCCTAGGCTATAAACCTGCACAGTACTATACTTCGTACTGGAGGCAATTGTAACACAATGGTATTTGTGTAGCTAATCACAGAAAAAGTACAGTAAAATATGATATAAATGATGAAAAATGGCCCACCTGTATAGAGCACTTACATGAAAAGAGCTTACAGGATGGGGTACTGCTCTGGATGAGTTGTGAAGGCCCACAGTGTGACTGTATACTATTGCAGACTTTATAAATGCTGTACACTTAGGATACAATAAATTTACAAAAATGTAGTTTCTTTCTCCAATCATAAAATAACCATAGCTTGCTGTAACATGCTTCACTTTATAAACTTTTAAAAAACGTTTTGACTCTTATAATAACACAGCTTAAAACAAACACATTGTACAGTTGTACAAAATATTCTCTTACTATATATCCTTCTTTTATAAACTTTGTCCTCTTTCTAAAATTTTTAATTTTTTTTTTTTACTTTTTAATCTTTTTTTTGCTAAAAACTAAGACACAAACACACGTAGGAGCCTAGGCCTACACAAGGTCAGGATCAGTAATATCCCTGTCTTCCACCTCCACTTCTCGTCTCACTGGAAGGTCTTCGGGGGTAATAGCACACATGGAGATGTCTTCTATAATAGCAGTGCCTTCTTCTGGAACACCTCCTGAAGGAACTGCCTGAGTCTGTTTTACAGCTAACTTAAAAAAAAAAGTTAAAGGAGTATACTCGGAAATAATGATAAAAAACTCTAATAAACACATAAACCAGTAACATAGGCATTTATTATTATCAGGTATTATATATTTACATAATTGTACATGCCAGACTTTTATACAACTGGCAGTGCAGTAGGTTTGTTTATGCCAGGATCACCACACACACAGAAGGACTGTGTTTTGCTACAACATTATGACAGCTACAAAACATAGGAAGTTTTCAGCTCTGTTATAATATGTAACCACTATCGTATATGTAGTCCATCATTGATGGAAACATCGTAATTCACGGTCACTGGTCACTTTTTAATTTAAACCAATACAGTTTAGGCAATATTTTATATTTAAGAATATCACCATGTCCATGAACTTGGTGCAAGGAACAGATGAATTTTCATTGCATAAGCAAGGCAGACATCATAAATCAGAGAGCAGCAGAGCTGAAACACCTGGAGACCACCTAGCCCAACCCTGCCACTGAACACAGAGGGCAAAAGACAAGCGAGGGCTGGTAACAAAACTACTCAAGGAAAAACACAAACTGAATTGTGTCAGCACAGACCATGGCAGGGGATGTTTCTATTTTGCCAGCTTGACTGTATTCCCTCTTTGTCTAGAAACAGCCCCAAATTTCATCTAGTAAATGGTTACATGGTTTGTGAGTCCTTATGCAAAATAAAAATGTGGGATCCTTTGTTCAACATTATTGACAATTTTTAAGATGGTGACAGCAAAGCATTCAACCAAGAGCAAGGTCCGTCTGCATGCAGGACCCCATGTGACCACCCAGGCCACACACAGATGAAGCTGGTCCTGTCTCCAACTTTCCCTCATAAGGTATGAATAGGGTCAACAGACAACCCCACAGGAGAACATGTGACCTTGAGTTAAACCAACACCTACCTCACCTTGCCTCGGCCACACTGATTGGTTCAGAAGGGAACATGTGACCAAAAGCATCCAATCTGAGTGATTCCTGGTGCTTGTGTCAGGAGCACTGGAAAGTTCAATCCCCTCATATGGGCCTTGAGCCATGTGGTCTGGTTGTTGCTTGGCAGCCTTCCTGTGACCACCAGGAGAGAACCTACCTGAAACCAAGGCAAACACACAGTATGCAGCAGAGCTGATCAGGGAGCCAGAGAACCAGGCTCTGACCAGATCTTTTAAACCCTTGTAGCATACTTCCTCATGCTATGACCCAAAGCGTTGTTGTTTATTTAAACTGATTTGAGTTAGATTTTCTGTCATATCCACCCAAAAGCATCCTCTCTAGAAGTTCTCACAGATCATTAAAAGTATACATTTTGCACAAGTTTGTGTGGATAGCAATTTGGCAATGTCAATTAATATTTAAAATACTCATGCCATTTACCTGTAAAGTCTATTTTTAGGAAGAAATTTACCCTACAGAAACCCTTACCCAATTATGCAAGGACTTTTTTTTTAATGGTTTTTGCAGCATGGTTTATAATAGTGAAAAATAGGAAAACAACTATGCTTCCATCAACATAGGACTGATTAAGTAAAATATGGTCATCTCATTATCTGGAACAATAGAGAAAAGTTAAGAAGAAAGAGGTTAATAGATACTTCCATAGGAGAATATCCATGATTTGTTTTTTAAAAAAAATGCAAGCTCTATGAGAATGTTATAGTTTGATCTCATTTTTGTAAAAATAACTTAACAACATGAAACTAGCATATAGCTATGGGGGAAAATGTTGCCAGAGGATTTGGGGGATTATTGGAGGGGCTTTCAGTTTTACAGAATACATAAAAATTCAAATGCTGCAGAAATATAATGAGAATGCATTGCTTTTACACAGGAAAAGAAGGGGGGCATTTTAAATTCCAAAGTGTATAATTTGTCTTGAGGTTTTTGGCCATAAGTAACTGAGTGACATTTGCATTACATAAAATGCTGTAAGAATTATCTCTGTCGCTCCTAACCAGTGACTTCTCATGCAAACCCTTCACTGTGTGAGGGCTGCTCAAGAAATATCGAGAATGTGTGGGAAAGCCTTCCCAGACCCCACTGGGTTCACTGTTAATGCTGACATTAGCCTCAGAGGGGCCGATTTCCTGTCTCAGGGTCTCCTGGTGAGTGGGGGTGCCATTTTTGTCCCTTTTCACACACTCACCAGCACATGTCTTGAATGTGCCTTTTAATTGAAAATTGAATGTTTAAAATGACACAGTGGGCAGCCCCTACCTTACTTACTGAGATTTCAAGCAGTCAATTCTCAGTGAGGAAATAAATACTTACTGCACAGCTATTATGTGCCAAGCACTGAGGAAGAAATACTGAATACCTTGGTTATGATTCCGTCTCCCTGGAGTCCCATGGAAAAGACAGAGGAGTGTTGGAGAGAAAGAGACAAAGATTGTGGTGTGTGTATGAGGCTAATGAGACTTCTGGGACCAGAGTGGCTTCTGAAAGGAGTGCAGGTTCAGGAGAAGCCTGAGATGGAGGAAGGGTCATCAAGGGCATGCGTGTATGAAGACCCTGAGCAAGAAAGGGAATGGGGCCTGGAGAAACTGAATGAAGCCCAGTCTGTCTGAAAAATGGAGAGTTATGGAAGGAGAGGTCTGAGGTTGGAGAAGGGGGAACATCAAGCTGGGTCTTACACACCATTCAACACTGTGTCACTTCTCTTAAGAAAAACTTAAAACCATGCAGGGTTTTAACCCAGGATTCTGCAATCACTTTTGTAGGACATGGAGATGCCCTGCTGCACTGTTGCTGGTGGGTGCTAGATGGACCCCATGGGCCTGGGGAAAACCCTGAGCAGCAGTCTGGGTAGGGGACAGAGGCTGAAGCAGGCTCCTGGAAACTAGAGCGAGAGAAGCAGTCAGACTCCACCAGGACCAGAGGGAGAATCAGCCCAGCGGAGCTGGAGCCTGGTTTGGTATGGTAGGGAGTGGGACATGAGGGGTCCGTGTCAGCCCAAATCCCCTTCCTTGCCATCCTTGAAGGCAGGTGTATTTGATAACACCCACTCGCCCCCCCCTTACTTACTGTCCACTCTGTGCCAAGGACCACGCCAAGCCCTTCATGTGCCCTCCATACTTGCCACAACACCAAGCACAATGGTTCTCATGGGAGGCATGACAAGTAAGGAACGGTGCCCACAGGACCCCACCAGTGGGGACGAGCTGCAGAATTTACCATCCCAGAGCAGAATTAAAGTGCAGTTCCTTGTTGAAAAGGTACTGAGGTTGTCAGGACAGCAGTAGAGCCTTCCACAGAGCCCGGGAATCTCCCCAGCACAAACTGGACAACCACCCAGACTAGACCAACAAATCCAGCTCCTGCGTCAGGGTGCATGCTGGCCACTGGGTGGATATGGCAGACACATAGGTTACCTGGTGAGAACTCATTCGCACAGGTTGTCAGGCAGAGGAATGGTAAGTGCATGACACACATGCTACTGTGGTTCCTGCAGGTGTCCTTTTCCAGGAAATTAATGGGTTGAAGCAATCAGGGACTAGCTTTTTCCCACTTGAAAAACAAACCTCTGCCTTTAAAAAAATGCTTCAGAGCCATAAAAATGCCTTCCCTGGCCAGGCTTGGTGGCTCAGCCTGTAATCCCAGCACTTTGGGAGGCCAAGGTGAGTGGAATGCCTGAGCTGCAGGTTCGAGACCCACCTGGGTAACTTGGCGAGACCTCATCTCTACAATAAATCAAAAATTAGCCGGGTGTGGTAGCATGTGCCTGTAGTTCCAGCTACTTGGAAGGCTGAGGCGGAAGGAACGCTGAAGCCCAGCAGGTCAAGGCTGCGGTGGCCGGGAGCGGCCACTGCACTCCAGACTGGGTGACAGAGTGAGACTCCAACTCAAAAAAAAAATGCCTTCCTTGGGTGCTAGTGGTGGCTGGTTCAGTGGCCTTTAAGGGCCACTCCACTCTGCCACGTAAGCCACCTGGAGAAACCACAGCCAGTTTCTCCCTGCTTTATTTAATTTAATTTAATTTAATTTTTTGAGTCAAAGTCTCACTCTGTCACCCAGGCTGGAGTTCAGTGGCACGCTTATGACCACCACAGCCTTAACACCAGGGCTCAGGCAATCCTTCCACTTCAGCCTTCCAAGTAGCTGGAACCACAGGCAGATACCACCATGCCCAGCTAATTTTTTTGATTTATTATAGAGATGAGGTCTTGCCAAGTTGCCAAGGTTGGTCTCAAACCTGTGGTTTCAGGCAATCCTATCACCTCTGCCTCCCAAAGTGTTGGACTAACAGACATGAGCCACTGGACCCAGCTCTCCGTGCTTTAAAACAAAGGATGAATACACAGGGTACACCGTGGATGCCATTTATTTTTTATTTTCTTTTTAAAAGTGATTTTTATTCCAAGTAAATAGTCTCTAGGACCTGCCATTTTAAGAAGCAAACCCAGGCTGGAAGTTATAAGGTCAGAAAGAATGATGCCCACTTTCCTATGGAGGCCTCCTCACTCCTCAGACTGGACTTCATTCCCTTTCTGTGCCCCTAGCCAACCCTGACTTCTTCTGGGACACATTCTTAAACCTCTTGATGCCTCTGTTTCCTCATGAGAAAATAAGCAGGACACTAGACCCTATTCCACAAGATTCCATGGAGATGAGAAATTGGTGCCTGGCCCACCTCAGGCTCTAAGTGTCAGCAGCCCCCAGTTCCTTGTTCGGCATCTCACGTATATAGTGATTTGTACAATGTCTCTGTACCTCAGACAGGACCTGCACAAAGTAACCACTCTATAAACATCTAGCAAATGCAGTTTCTCTAAATCTGATGAAAACCTTTTTTTTTTAATTGAGAAAGGGATAAACTCTGCACTAAAAGGATACAGGCAGCCCCAGGTCACAGCAAACAAATGCTTTACAGGGTCAGAAATATATGTCCCCTCTCCTCATTAAGTCTTAACTCCAACTACCACATGGGTGCAGTGGGGGAGGAGCAGGCCACCGTGTGAGGGGCTCTGCCTCCACCTGTGCCTCTCAGGGACCTGCCTTCCTCTTCTCAGCAGGGTCCTTGGAACCTGAGTGCCCTGTGGCCAAGGCGCCCTCTCAGAGGGACCCTGCCCAGCAGTACATACCAGACAATGGGTGTTCTCTCTCATCTGGTACCTGCCCTCCTCCCGCACAGTGTGTCCTGCTGTTGGGGCCTCGGGTCAGTTCCAGGTCTGCAGCCCACTAACCCTGAGGGTCTCCAGAAGAGACGAGATGGATGGTCTTGCCAGAATATTTCCTCTCATGCCCTGCATGTCCTCTTTCCTCCTGGAAGAGCAGGCTGCCCTTGGACACACAACACACAAATGTAGAAACAGAGAAAACTCTAACTTCTTGGCTCCACTGTATCTTCCTCCTCTTTACCAACTCTCTATCATCCCACCCCTCCCACCTACTAAGCCTTCAGACAGGGCTCACTGGAGCCTTCCTAAAGCCCCTGCAGTCTTGCCATAATGCTCACATGTCTCTCAGTGGTGTCATTGCTGGTTTATCAGGCTGCTACCTGGGTCACCTTCAAGGGCACACAAGACCTGCCTTCCATGTGGCTGGTGCCCCCTACAGTTGTACAATAGCTGGATGTGTATCCCACCTCCCCTGTGGACAACCATGGCTCCTCATTTCTGAATGGGCCCCCAGCATCTGGTACAGATAAAGCCCCCAGTAAATGGCATCACTAAGAACGAAGAACAACTGTAAACGTCAGAGTGGCCATTGCCAGAGCTGACCCTGCACCAGGCCCTGAGCTGAGCCCTCCACAGCCACGCCTCACTTACCTCTCACCACTGAGGACAGCGGCGGGACTCACATCTGCAATGGAGATGAGTGGACCTGAAGCACAGCAGTGAAGTGGCCTGTCCCAAGTCTGCTTGTAAGAGGTGGCCGTGCCAGATGGAAACTTGGTTTGATAGACTAAAAAACCCCAGCAATCACTTTATTTGGAGAAGAGTGGGTGTGTGTGGCCATGGCCACCCTGGCAAGCTGAAGATCATGGATACGAGTCCTTTCTGGGATGCCCAAGCTTTCAGTTGAAGAAGTCCTCTATCTTTGGCACAGAGGACCACTGCTGTGCAAGCCCCTTCTACCTTCTCTATGGACAGGACTCTCCTCCTCCCATCTGACTCTCTACCTGACTCTGCCACTGAATCATTCTGCCCGCTTCCCCCTCCCCCGCCATGCCACGAAAACCACTGCTAATGCCAAGAGTTTACTTTCAAAAGAATTTCATTTGAATTTACAAGAAGGTAACAGAAACCCTTTAATCTCAACAAGGCACGTAATGTTTCATTCCATGGTTTATGAAACAGTTTTAAACTAATTATTTTTGACAACTTGCAAATGTTTGTAAACTTCTTCAAGAGGGAAATGGCACAATTACGTCTTCCTCTGACACGCAGAAAAGGAAGTTTCCTTTGTCCCTAGCGGCTGACGTCTTTTTCCCCAGGAGAATTCTGAAGCTGTGATCTTCTAAGGTGTTCTGATTTCTGCTGAGGTACAGAATTAATCAAGTCATCCTTCCAGCCTCTGTGAGTTCAATTTAACTAAGCAGGCAAAAAGCCACTGTGGTCAGCACTGCTCCTGGTGAGTGACATCTTTTGTCATGTGGACATGATGGTCACATGAGGCACTGGCCTTCCTAGCCCAAACACCACCCTTCACATTTCAGCATGTCTCTGCTCATAATTGTATAGTTGGTGGTGAATAAGCCTCACTATTAAAAAGAACCTAAGTTCTCCATCAGCCTCAGCATGAAAAGAAAATGATCTCAAGTCATGGCTATTTGCAACATGCCTGGCCAGCCCTGGGAGCTTGAGGAAAATCCCAGATCCCAGAATTACCAATTCAAAACCAACAGAATTACACAGGGACAAAGTGAGGCCCTTGGGCTTGATACCACAGAAAGACAGACTCAGGGTGGTCCCTCCACAGCCCGACTCACATTCTAATACCCTTTCGATTATTTACCATTGTTAATTCAAGTATATGCACGGCAGGCAGGTAGAAATATTGCAAAGCCAACCGACCCTTAATCCCTAGCTAATCCCTGGTCTACTAACTATATCCTTCCTTTATTAAAAAAAGAAAAGGAAAGAAAAAAGCATTCCAAAACTTTTGTTGAAAACAAATTGCCAAGTGAAGAAAAGACCGTTTCCTTCCCTTGAGACCAGAACACCGACTTCCACGTTCTGGCCAAATAAAAGGGTTTCTGCTTCTCTCAAATAGTTTTCCAGGGCACCAGCAAAGTTCTCATTATTTTCAACCTAACCTGTTTTGTGATTTTTGAATGAAAAATTCCTTTTCACCCCTGTGACTGTAAGAAGAAATTCTTAACCCGCCATTAGGAGCTAGTCATGAAACCGGTCACAAAAAGGGGAAACTGAAATATGTTGGTTTCTTTCTGAAAAGGTAATGAAGACAAACTTCATATTTTTACATTTTAAAATGTGACCGGCAGAAGTGGAAATGACAGGCATGTCCGCCATCACCCAGTTAGGCTGTCACCATCTGGCGGATGCCTTAGAAGGGCAGAAGCCCACTTAAGATGGGAAATCTCAAGGAACCCCAGCAAACACTTCAGGAAATGTAAGCAGTCAGGGCCGCCAGTCCCTTCCTCTCCTCCTCTCCCCAGAGGTCAGTTTGTCTTAATGAACTTAAGCAGTGCCTTGCTCCTTGTGGCCACTAGTCTTTTACACATGCTGTAGCAGTTGGACATACCTCTTGAGTCAGGTAACAAGCAGCACCATCAATGCACGGCAATCTATTAAGCAGGTCACGGTCCACTCTTCTCTCTGTTCACCTTGCCAAGGTGAACAGAAGAGGTGTCACCACTGATTCGTGATGGTGTCTCAAAGTGGTGGCAGGTAAATAATTCTTATGTGATTTTATATTTTGCAGACGTTAACAGGCCATGCAATGAGATGCATCAATCTGATTTTCTCAGACAGCTACCCCTGAGCCTGTCCAAGCCACAGTTCTGGGGCCGAAGATGTCCAGGCGCTCAGGCTGAATGGGACATTGGAGCCCCAGAGCTCTCTGGAGCTAGAGATTTGAGGTGAGGTGTAGGGATTGCAGGGCACCTGCACAAGAGCCCTGCATGCAGAGGCATCTGGGGATGCCGACTGTTGAGTGGCTTTCCGGCAGGTGACAGCACAGGACTTTTGATAAGCGGCCCTCCCTCACTTCCTTTGTTGTTCACCTCAAGTTCCTCTTGACAAGCAGCTCAGCGAGCATGACTTTGGAGCTGCACACCCTCCAAATGGAATATTAAACAGAGGCTTTACAACAAGGCTGCCAGGCCAGGAGACACTTGAGTGAGAAAGGCAGCTGAAGGCTGAGTTCTTTCTGGAAGTTTGATCTGCTCGTTTAGCCAGCAGCATAAGGAAAGGAAGGTGTAACCAGGGCACTTTGATTCCCCACGATTGTTCTGGGCTTTCTCCTGCTCCATGTGTTTCTTTAGCCTGCAGGCTGGCACCTGCCTGGGACAAGAGTCATGGGGTCCCATGGGAATACAGCACACCACCTGCAGGAGACAGAGCTTTCGTTTGCCAACCGCTCACCAGAACCAAGGGTGTCACCCACATAGGAGAGTGCATCTCTCCACAGTGACTCCGGCCTCGGGCTTATCAAAGCTCCACCTAGAGTCAAGCCACAACCCCAAGCCCACTCCCCCCACCAGAGCAGAGGGGACAGCATCGGAGGTGATAAATATTCCACTATAATTTAGGCTTTATTTTATTCATCCTCATTACTAGCAACAGCTCACATCCACACAGAATTTCTGTGCCAGTGTTTCACTAAGAGCTTCATATGGATTATCTCACTTCACCACTTCACCCCCCCCACCTGTCAACTGGAGAAATGACTTGCTCAAGGCGGCTGAGCTGGGACATGAGCCCAGGTCCCAACTCCAGTACCTGTTTCTCTGACTACTGCACCATGATTATAGCGACCCAGAGCACAAGGGTGTTTCCACATAGGTCAATAGACTTTGGTAGGTACTCCCAACCCAAATGGGCTTCAGATAATAAGATGGGGTTAGAAGGAATATAAAAGTCCTGTCCAGTTATACCCAATGCTCAAATGAGGTACCTGGGACTCATCTTCTTCTTCCTCTCAGCTCCGCCTCCCTAGGTGATGACTTCAATCTCAGGACCTCTATTTACAGGGAGTCTGGCCCCCCAGCTTAGCAACCCTGCAGGAACCAGCCCCACATTTCTGAATTTATCCTCATTGGAACATCTTGGGCTATGATCCCAGCCTTCTACCAATCACGAAGACTGAGAGTATAGAGCATGTGGGTTTGCCTTAGCTGGATCCTGCATGCATCCTGTGGACCAGGAGTGGAGAATGAATATTCCCCTAACATGAAAGACCAGTTTGCCTTCCAGAAAGGAGAGGGGGTATGGGTCCAGAAACAAAATAACAGATGTCTGCTACAACAGGTTTGTCTACCTAGGGGGAATGCTGTATTCTTCCCATCCAGCCTATTTCTAGCAGGACAGTGCAACTGGCATTACATCTGCTGTTACTACTTACCCAGCCCCCCCTACATGCCCTGGCCTGAGACCTTCCTCTTCTCCTGCATCAGTGAACAATCTGGAGCCTGAAGAAAGGGCCAACACCCAGAATATACATAGAACTAGTGGAGTCTTCCCACCCATCCTCACACCCATGTGCCCATAATTTCCCCTGGGTTTGCCCTCAGGAAAAGCTCTCGTGTTAGTCATTCACATACTAGTTCAGTGTTTCCCAAACTTCAGATGTCTACATGAACCATGAATCATGCCCTCTCCACATACCACCTGAACCCCAGTGTTTACTTAACATTTTTCTCCAAATTATCTCACTTTTCAAACACAATGAATACACTTAAAAATGAAACTTGCCACAAATAGAAAGCAAGAGTAAAATAATGAATACTATGGAAGTCAACGAAGAGTACTGAATTCTGCCAGGTCATCAAAACCTCTTGGCTGGGAAAAAGCAAGGGCTGGAGAGGCTATAGACATGTGCTAGCCCCAGTCTAAGCTGCTCTCTGATGCTCAGAAGGACTGAGCAGAACTGAAGAGGAAGAGTATTTTGTGTGTGAACCATGAGGTCTCTGAACGTCCTCCTGGTGGTTAAGTACTTCTCATTGAGGAAGTCACTTCCCTGGAAAAGTCATCAAGACCTCAGCCCTCCTCCTGGAATGAACAAGAACACTCCACAGGGAGCCATTTCTAGTCCAGGGAAAAAGCTGATGTGCTGCACACTTGGAAGCAAACCGATCAATACCTGCCCTGCAGTTTATGTAACACACAAATCTTGGCACCCTTAATGTGTACTTTCATGAATCCCTCCTCTCACATCTAGACAGCATAGCCAGGAACCTTGATAAATCAAAAGGCAAGGGGGCAAGTTCTCTCTTCGGGGCTGTGGGGATGTAATCTCCTGTGTCTGCTTCACAGTCTGACCGCTGTTAATGAAAGAGGGTGGTGATGCAGAGAGGATGAGAGTAGCTCATGTGTCATCAGAGAGAAAAGAAGCAAGAGCATTTCCTTGGAAACTGTTTCCAAGGAAAAAGGTAAAATAACTTACTCTATGTCCATGCAACTCTGTAACCTGAAGTCCTCCCAGAGAACAAGGCCAATTTGATCTATTAACTTGGAAAGATGTTCAAGACAAAGCATAGAGAGAGTAAGGCAACACTCTGTGGTTTTGTCACATTGCATGATATCTTTCTCCATAACCAGGCACATACAGGTATGCTCATTCACATATGTATGAGGGAGGACCCAAAACAAACCAGAATTATCTTTTGGAGGATAGGCCCCTCTTCTCCTGCCTCAGTGGACAGTCTGGAGCCTGCAGGAAGGGCCAACACCCAGAATATACATAGAACTAGTGGAATCCTCCCACTCATCCTCACACCCATGTGCCTATAATCATGGTACAGGCTTCACCTGCTAGGTAAGTGTTCTAAAAACCCATTGGCATCCGTGTATCAGCTATTGTTGTTGTGAGAGATGATTTTCAGAAGAAACATCCCAACATGGCATACAGGTGACCGGTTTTTCTGCCATGACAATATACCTGCCCACACCATGCTGAGTGTTCAGCAGTTTTTGACAGAAACAGTATGACCCCCATGCCCCACCCTCCCTATTCACCTGATCTCACCCCAAGCGACTTTTTTGCTTCCCCAGATTAAAAAAGTTCTCAAAGGGAAATGTCTTGCCAATGTGGAAGATGTGAAACAAACAAAAAACCAGAAGAACTAAAAGGCATCAAAATTTTTTAGTTCAAAAACTGTTTTGAGCAGTGAAAAAGTGTCTCGATGGGTGTATTGTATCAAACTGAGAGTACTTTAAAGGTGACTAAAGTTTAAACATGAACATGTAAGAATAAATACACAATATCTTATAAATAAATTCCAGGTTTGGGGGGATATATATGTATATATACCATATATACACATATATAACTGTAAATACAAATACACGCACCATGTATATGTATATATGGTGTGTGTGTGTGTCTCAGATGGCATAGAGGGATTTCTTAGGCAGGCTAGAATGCCTTATCTCATCTCACCCTCAAAACTTCCTTAAGGTGCAGGCATTATTAATCACAATTTATGTTAGCAAAACTTAGACCTGGTAAAGTCAATTAAATTGCCAAAATTACTGAGGGCTGGGGGCCAGTAAACCTGGCTTTTCCAGTGCTGGAATCGATACTCTAGACCACTAGGTCAGACTGCCTCCCACAAGAATGCTAGCACATGCGTGAGAAAAAGGTCTGGAAAATGGTGCACATGGAAACATCAACAGACCCTATCTTTAGGGCACGGTAAGGGGGAAAAGGACCTCTCTCTCTGTTACTCTGTATACTTCTGACTCATTTGATATTGACTTTACATTGAGCACAGATACATTTTGTATTACAAACTGACTCAAGTTCTGGTTCCAGGTAAGTTGGAGAAAGCACACTCCACCCTGTGTCTCCCACTGAAGGCAGCAATAAAACCTGGACACAATTGCATGAAGAAGCTACTTGAGGACCCTGAGAAGTTTATAGTAATAGGTAAATCCAGAAGACCAGAATGTGAAGAACCATTGACCTGGCAGTTGTCTCACCATTTCTTTTCTTTCTAAATCCCCTAACCCAATACCAGCACAGCCTGAGTCCTGGAAATGGACAGTAGGAGTCAGACAGAGAACTCTGGGAGAAGGTCTCTCCTCTGGCTTGAGGAGTAGGAAAGGGAACTTATCTTTAATTTTTTTTTTAATTTTAAAGATGTGGGGTAAAATTCAGAATTAGGTGTACAAGTGGTCATCATACTGATAAAGTTTGGGCCTCCCTTTGGTTCCTACTTCATCTGGTTTGAGATCAGGTACCCTTATTGATGTTATGTACCCCTTCTTACCACCACCCACCCCTGGAAGTTTCCCACTACTGCCAATATCTTTCTGATAGAATTATGGTAAATGTTCAGGGTCCACTTAAGAGTGAGAACATGTGATACTCAATTCTTTGTTTCTGTGATAGATCACTGAGTATGATAGACTCTAAATCCATTCAAGTTTCTGCAAAGTTCATAATTTTGTCCTTCTTATGGCTGCATAATATTCTATCATGTATATGTACCACTTTTTTTTTTTACTCCAGTCCAATTTCTATGTGTAGCACAGTTGGTTTCATGTTTTTGCTATTGTGAAAAGTGCTGCAATAAACATACATGTGCAGCCTGAGACAGTGCAGGTATCCCCTCCCCTCATGTTGCCTTCTCTCTCTCTCTCTCTCTCCCTGTCCTCCAGCCACTTGGATCAAGAATGGGCACAGTTCACAGAAGCTCATGGCAGAGAGAGTAACCAAAGCCCCAGCATTGTAGATGGAAGATTGAACATAAGAGCCTTGGAGAGCTGGAAAATACCAAAGGGCTTGCCAAGAGGAGAAACTTGGAAAGGAACTCGAGAAAGGCGCTTTCGAATACTGGGTTTATCCTCAAGCTACACATAAGGAGGACCAGATCCTAATCCCCATGTCAGGGAATTTGGAAGCTGACCTATTAGTCACTGGCCACTGGGACAGATCTGAGTAACACATACAGACTTTGAAAACTGAACCGACAATTGGAACCATGAACTGCAAATGGGTTGGAAATTGTGGTATAAACCTGGGCAGTTCAACTGACTGCTAAACCACAAACGCCAACATTCTAAGATTTAATAAGACTTAGAGGCTCATAACAATAATCACAATGTTCAGAATACTATCCAGAACGACTCAGCATACAGAGAACCAGGAAAATCTCACCTCACATGGTAAAAAATCATCAACAGATGCCCATACCCAGATAGCACAGACCTTAGAATTTTATGACAAAAACTTGAAAGCAGTTATTATAAAAATGCTCTCCTCAAATTGCAAGCATTTTAAAGTGAATGGAGAAAGAAACAATGTTCAAAAAGTAAATAGAGGAGTGTGTGTGTGTATGTGTCTGCGTGTGTGTGTGTGTGTTTATGTGCGCACGCACGTGGAGGGGCACAGCAACTTTCTCTGGTTGCCCGTGCCAGGGAACCCCGGGACACTTCTCCCAGGACTGTGCTCGCAGGGCTTGGCTGTGCCTCTCCATGGGTGAAGCACTCGGCACCTCTTTGCTCCTCTGTTGCTTGGGAGACCTTTGTGTAGCAATTACTTCTCCATCCTGGCCCCTCCGTCCCTGGAATTTTATCAATAACTCTGTTCGCAGTCTGTGTGGAGAAAAGTATATAGTTTCCAAATCTGTTAACTCTCAGTGGCAACTCCAGGGATTTTGTTTTAGATATAGATTCAGCTATCAAGTGGCCTCATTTTCCTCAAAAAGGCACTAGTAAAACACCCCCAACTTACCAGTGACAGCAAAGCAGATACTGGAAGTATTTCAGAAAGAAGGGTTAAAAGAAACAAGTTCTGGCAAACCAAATTCCCAAGAAGCCCCGAGGAATGCAGGAAAGGCCTAGCTGACCCCTTTGAGAGAGCGTCTTCCTTCTGAGGGTTGCAAATTAGTGTGGACTTCCCAGCTAAGTCTTCTGAATACCAAGGGAGTTGACCACCTTCACAATAACTTCCAGGTCAAGAAGAAAGGCTTAGGTCATGGCACAGGCAGAAGAAAATTGATGTAAATGAGGCTTTGCTGTGTTGCACAAGCTACTCTCAAATTTCAGCCTGCAAACAATTTTCCAGGCATAGCTTCTCAAGGTGCTGGGAATATAGATGGTGAAAGCACAGGTGGGACTGTGAGAATCTCAGCAAAAATGAGTTTCCATAAAAACTCTTGCTATACCCCCACCAGCCACACCAGTCTGAGGCCTGGAGGCCCTCGGTCCCACACACCACTCAGTTACCATGGCCGCTGCCACTGCTGCCAGGCCCACTGAGGCCCTCGGTTCCTGCCCCATGGAGCTCCGGGCTCCCTCCCGGGCTGCACTGCCTCACCCCAAACTACCACCTCCCACTGAGGAGGACTTTCTGACATCACACAACCTCCCTAGGTTGAAACAAGAAGAAACTGAGACCCTAAATAGACCAATAACTATCAAGGAAATTGATTGTGTCATAAGAAAACTACCTACAAAAAAGTCCTGGACCAGATGACTTTCCTGCAGAATTCTACAAAACATACAAGGAGGAACTGATACTAATCCTATTGAAAGTATTCCAGGAAATTGAGAAAGACGGAATTCTCTCCAAATCATTTTATGAAGCTAACATCACATTGATACCCAAGCCAGGTAAAGACCCAACAAAGAAAGAGAATTACATGCCAATATCTCTGATAAACATAGATGCTAAAATTCTCAACAAGATCCTAGCAAACCGGATTCAACAACACATCCCAAAAATTTTCGTCACGACCAAGTAGGTTTCATCCCCAGGATGAAAGACTAGTTCAACATTCGTAAAACCATAAATGTAATTAAATACATCAACAGACGTAAAAACAAAAACCACATGATTATATCATTAGATGCAGAAAAAGCTTTTGATAAAATCCAGCAACACTTCTTGATAAAAACCCTCAAACGTCTAGGCATAGGTGGAACATACCTCAAAATAGTAAAAGCGATCTATGAGAAACCCACAGTCAGCATCCTCCCAAACAGACAAAAATTGGAACCATTTCCCCTGAAAACTGGAACAAGACAAGGATGTCCACTCTCATCCCTCCTGTTCAACATAGTTTTGGAAGTCTTAGTAAAAAGCAATCAGAGAAGAGAAGGTGATCAGGGGTATCCAAATCATAAAAGAGGAAGTCAAGTTGTTCTTTGCAGATGACATGATTGCATACCTTGAAAACCCAAGAGAATCTGCCAAAAACCTCCTTGCACTGATAAAGAACTTTGGCAAAGTCTCAGGGTATAAAATAAATGTACAAAAGACAATCGCATTTCTATACACCAATAATAAACAAACAGAAACCCAAATAAAAAGCACAATTCCATTTTCATTAGCCACCAAAAAAATGAAATACCTTGGCATCTTCCTAACCAGAGACATAAAAGAACTTTACAATGGAAGCTACAAAACACTCATCAAAGATGACACAAACAAGTGGAAAAATATTTCATGCTCATGGATTGGAAGAATCAACATTGTTAAGATGCCCATTTTACCTAAGGCAATCTACAGATTTAATGCAATACCCATCAAATTACCAGCAACATTGTTCTCAGACCTAGAAAAAAACAATACAGGAATTCATATGGAAACATAAATGACCAAGAATAGCCAAAACAATCCTCAATTAAAAAAAAAAAAAAGCCAGGCTCGGTGGCTCAGCCTGTAATCCCGCGCCTTTGGGAGGCTGAGGTGAGTGAATTGCCTGAGCCCGCGGGTTCGAGACCTGCCTGGGCAGTGAGACCTCATCTCTACAATAAATCAAAAAAAAAAAAATCAGCTGGGCGTGGTGGCGCATGCCTGTAATTCCGGCTACTCGGAAGGCTGAGGCGGAAGGATCGCCGGAGCCCAGCAGGCCGAGGCTGCGGTGGCCGGGAGCGGCCACTGCACTCCAGTCTGGGTGACAGAGTGAGACTCCAACTCAAAAAAAAAAAAAAAAAAAAAAGCTGGAGGTATCACACTCCCAGATTTTAAACTATATTATAAAGCTACAATAATCCAAACAGCCTGGTATTGGTACAAGAACAGGCATACAGACCAATGGAATAGAATTGAGATTCCAGAAGCAAAACCTCAATTTTTCAACCAACTCATCTTTGACAAAGCCTCTACCACCCACTACTGGGAAAAGGAGAACCTATTCAGTAAATGGTGCTGGGAAAACTGACTGACCACATGCAGAAGATTGAATCAGGACCCCTACCTATCCCCATACACAAAAATTAACTTTAAATGGATCACAGACCTAAATGTAAAACCTCTAACTGTAAGAACCTTAGAAAATGCAGGAGACACTCTTATGGAAATTGGAACCTGCAAACAATTCCTGATCAAAACCCAAAGTACCCAGGCCATAAGAGATAAGATAGACAAGTGGGACCTCATTAAACTGACAAGTTTCTGCAAAGCCAAAGAAACCATCAAGAGAGCAGAGAGACAGCCCACAGACTGGGAAAAAATATTTGCCAACTCCTGTCTGACAAAGGCCTAACATCAAGGATCTACAAGGAACTCAAATGTGCTGAAAAGAAAAAAACAAACAGCCCCATTACAAAGTGGGCTAAAAATATGAATAGAAACTTCTCAAAAGAAGATATGAGCAGTCAACAGGTACATGAAAATGTTCAGCCTCACTAGTCATCAAGGAGATGCAAATTAAAACTATACTGACATACCACCTAACTCCAGTCAGAATGGCCATCATCAATAACTCTAAAAATAACAGATGCTGGCGAGGATGTGGTGAAAAGGGAACACCTCTATACTGTTGGTGGGAGTGTAAACTAGTACAGCTTCTGTGGAAATCAGTGTGGTGATTCCTAAAAGTTCTAAAAATCGACCTTCCATATGACCCTGCAATCCCCCTACTGGGAATATACCTAGAAGAACTCAGGTCACTCTGTGAAAAAGATACCTGCACATGTATGTTTATTGCAGCATTGTTCACACTAGCAAGAACATGGAACCAACCGTGCTGCCCCTCTAAAGAGGACTGGATTTTTAAAATGTGGTACATATATACAATGGAATATTACGCAGCTATAAAGAAGAACAAAATTATGAACTTCGCAGCAACCTGGATAGAATTCGAGTTTAAAATACTGAGCGATCTCTCACAAAAACAAAGAACTGAGTATCACATGTTCTCACTCATAAGTGGACCTTGAACCACTACCGTATTACTATAAGAAAAGGATTAAAAGTGTCAGGAAACTGCGGGGGTGGGAAACTGCAGGGGTGCGGGGGTAGGGAGGGAAGTGGGATTGACAGTAGTCCATATCTGCCTGGGGAAGAGGGGGCACACCTCATCAATAAGGGTACCTTCACAATGAATATTTGTATACCTAGGCCCAAATTGCACCCCACAATTTTAAAATTAAAATTAAAAGAGAAAAAAGTAAATAGAATATGTCAAAAAAGCAATAGAGCTATTAGAGTCTAAAAAATATAATAACTCGAAACAAACTCACTAGAGAGACTCCAAAGCAAAATGGAGATGACAGGAAAAAAATTCAGTGAACTTGAAGACAAATAGAAATTATTCAATCTGAATAACAGAGAGTAAAAACCAGTTTTAAAAAATGCACAAAGCCTCAAGACCTGTGAGACAACAGCAAATGTTCTAACACATGTCTCTGAAGTTTCAGAAAAGGAGAATGAGTGCACGGCTGAAAAAAATTTTTTTTCACCTAAGTCCGGGTCTCACTCTGTCTCCCAGGCTGTTGTGCAGTGGCATGATCATGGCTCATCAAAGCTTCGACCTCCTGGGCTCAGGCAATTCATCTGCCTCAGCCTCCCGAGTAGCTGGGACTATAGCCATGTGTCACCAAACCTGGTCAGTATTTTATTCTTTTGTAGAAACAAAGTCTTGTTATGTTATCCAGCCTAGTTATCCAAGCAATCCTCCCACCTTGGTCTCCTTAAGTGCTGGGATTACAGGCATAAGCCACCATGTCCCAAATGGGACTGAAAACTTATGTGACAAAATAATGACTGAACATTTCCCAAATTTGGCAAAAATATAAGCCTACAGATTTATAAAGCTCAACAAATCCCAAATGGGATAAGCTCAAAGAATCCATACCTAGACACCTTATAACCAAACTAGTGAAAAATGGAATGTTAAAAAAAAAAAATCCTGGAACAGCCAGTGGAAAACAGTTAATTTAACCTGTAGAGGAACATGGTCTGAAAGACTTCAGCTTTCTCATCACAAAACATGGAGGCCAGGTGGAGGTGCACATTATGTTTAAAAGGCTGAAAAGAAAGGACGGTCAAGCCAGAATGTATCCACGGAACATATACAAAGGCAAAATAAAGACATTTTCAGATGAAGGAAAACTAAGAGAATGTATTGCCAGCAGATATGCACATCAAGAAATGCTAAAGAAAGTTCTTCAAAAAGAGAGGAACCTGAAGAATGGAGAATAAAGGAAAAGCAACAGAAATGGTAACTCCCTGAGTAAGTACAATAGACTACTCTCCACCTAAGTTTTCAAAAATATGTGTTGGAAAGTAACAATGATAACTTCCAGTGAGTTTGTGATGTACATAGATATAATAAATAAAACAAGCATCACAAGAAGGGGAGGATAAAGGGACCTAAAAAGTTTTCTGAGTTCTGAATGTATCATCTTGCTCAACAAAGGCTCACAAGAATTAACTAGTAAATACCTCCTATTGCAAGCACATTGTGTATTGTCTGAAGCCCCATGCTGGGAGACTTTGATGAACAGAACAGGCTTGGTCCATTAAGGCTCTAAGATCTATCTGTGACTCAAGGCCAGATCCCACCTGACAGAATAAAGCAAGGGACCTCCTGAGGTTAGCCCCCTGGAGCTTGGAGAATAGTCTTGCTTCCCCTAAAATATCTCCTTCCAAAAGCAAACTAGGAGAGGCATGAAGGTCACAGAAATGGAGGAGGCCTGGGGCCTTTTCATAAACTTCAATTACCTTTGTCTGACTATTGGTCAGACAGCCTCCCTATCTCATGCCCTGGTAGATTGATGAGGAGGATATATCTAGATACAACAGAGAGAGAGAGAGAGACTGAGTCAGCCATCATTAGTGTTCTCATAAGCCAGTATGCTAGCATGCCCACTCTAATCCTTGGGAGCCTTGGGACCAAAATGTTACACTCACAGCCGGAACCTCCGCCTCTCTCCCCTGGGGAATTTTCTCCCTGCTGAGCCAGCAGCAGCAATAAATGATCTGATTTGCGATCTGTCCCTTTGCTCTTGGGACTGTTAAATGCAGCTACAGGACATGATACAAAGGGCTGGGCTGTTCCCAGCCTCCCAAGTAAGCTGATACCAAGGCTGTAATTTCACTTTCTCTCCCATTAAAAGGTGATAGAATGGGAGCTTAGGAGAATGAGGGCTGCCTGCCACTTCTGAAACCCTGGACAGTACTTGCTGAATGAAGGGCAGTTGGTGGACCAAAGGCACCTGGGGCCAAAGGGAGAAAAGAAAATTGTCTAAAGAACAGCAAATTGTCAATAATAGTAACTGTCATAATAACAATAACTGCTGCTGTTCATGGAGCACCTGTGGGTGCCAGACTCTGTATTAAGGGCACAGGTGCATGGCTGTGTTGATCCCATGAGACCAATTTGCAGTGAAAGAATCTGAGATGGTCCTGGGGTGGGGAGGGGATTTCCTCAGTTATAAGCCAGGGAGTCAGGAGGTAATTTGGCTCTATCAGACCCTACACTCTCTGCTCAAAACCACTATGTGCACCCACTTCCAGAGCCTGGCAGAGGGAGCAGAGCGCTGCCCCTGGATTTCCATTTTAAAATGGCAGAAGAAGGTTCGGTTGAAATGACCTTTCATCAACAAGAGTTTGACAGCCAATGAGGAATGGGACTCACAGTCCAGACCTCACTTCCAGGGCTGTCACCTCAGGTTCTGCTAAAGCAGCTCCCAAGGAGTTCACCACCCAAAGTGACCCCCATGGGATGGGTGGGATCCCAGAGGCCAAGGAGCTCCACAGGCATCCAGCAGTGGGGGAGGGCCCACTTGAACCAGACAGCTCTTACGTCTTTGATAAAGACCGAACACATGTTAGCAGAACTATCAATCTTTACAGATTCAGAAAAGCTCATATCTCTATCAGAAGCAGAGGAGAATCTGTTAAAGTCCATGAAATCCCCCCCCAAGAAAAGCTGGCAGACTGGGGGAAGAGGCTTTGGGGTTAGGGTTGATGTACTGGATCCCCAGCTTCTTCCTGGAATGACCTTGAGTGACTCACTTGACTGAGGTTCCATTTTCTCATCTGTGAACTGGGGATAAAGATGGTAGCCATGCACCTTTTGTGAGAAGTAAATTAAAAATGTAAGTAAAATGCTTCCCACGGTAAATAGGCATTATTCTCCACACAACAAATATTAGAGATGGGTTAAGTACATTCACATTAAGAATAATAGCCTATGCCTTTTATGGGCACTTCCTCTTTGTCTGGAGCCTAATTTTTGTCAAAATAGTGAGGCTGCTCCAGTCTAGTGGTCCTTTCTGCATCATTTTGAACCTGCCCACCTGCTCAAATCCCAGGCTCATGATACACACAGTTCAGGAAGTGACGGAACTGAGACAGGAGCCATAATCAAGTGAACAGGAGCAAGTCATTAAATAGCCTCAGGCCTCAGCTTGCCCAGGGGTGACATGGGCACAGGATACTCACTGCACTGTTGTGAAGATGGCATGAGATAATTGATGTCAGCTCTTAGCTTGGCATACTCAAGGGCAGAAGCCCTCAGCAAAGAGCCACTATCAATATGAGCAGACTCATTCTAGAATGAAATATGCAGTCATCCAGCAAGTCCTAAAAACCAGGTGTGCCCTAATTTATTTACTCTTATCATAAAAGTCCACTAAATAAGTCCACAAATATCAATTGAACACCTACGAGGTACCACACCCTGCCATAGGCTACCCACTGGGCTACAGAAGTGACTATCAGGACAGCAGAAATGACAGTCCCACATCCCAGCTGTTCATGACTGATTCCATTATATGAGTCAAAACAAGCCCAGAGTAGGGGTTGGGTACCGTGAAAATGCATCATCATTACCTGCAGGCATTCAATTACACAGATAAGTTGCATGTCCTAATTAAATTTTCCCACCATCACGTCTGCTTTGTCCACTGTTATTAATTATCAAAGCCACACTTGACTTGGCAGAATTTGTTTCTCTCTTGCTTCACCTCCCAGTCACTCATCTTCACTGGGGCTGTCCCACAGCTGGCTGCAGCTTTGTGTCTCCCTAAGGATGGTCCCTTTTGAGCAAAAGCCCTCACGATGGACACTTCCCCTTTGTACAGAGAGGAGTTGCCCACAGGAGAAGCGAGTATCACTGGGCTGCTTCTTAATCAACACATTAAGCATGATCATGGCAACAGGATGATACCCCAAATATCCGTGTGCTTCCCCATGGCCCCTCCCGGACGTCCTTCTTTGCCTCCGCCTCACCATCAAGCCCTCCCTGCCCTGGAAAGGCTGTAACTACTCATCCAGCGAGGTTAACCTCTGTAGGTCAGAGCACAGGACACAAGCAGCCAGATGGATCTGAAGAGTGCACTTCCAAAGTCCCTGACACCAGACTTCAAAATGTGCCCTGAATGAGGGAGAGGCAGGAGGTAGAGGAAAGGGACAGGGACAGGCCTGGAGCTTTTCCTGCTTGTGGCCATCCCCAGAGCTACACCAAATATCAAGAGCAGCCTTCACTGACACCTCCTGTAGGAATGGCAGCCCCATGCCTGAGACCCGTCCATCACCCTCGCCCCCAGCCTGCCTTCTCACATGGTCAGCACCCCAGACTTCATGAGTCTGGGATGGCATTTGAGGTGGGCCCACAAGCACAACTGGAGTGAGTTTCCATTCACAGAACTAGGAAGAAAGATACACTACATTTCTTATTGTCTTTAAGCCCAAGATAATCTGCTAATAACCCCCCACAGGGCACAGCAGATTCAACCGGGACCTTAAGGGCCTGAGTCCATAAACCTGATGGCTGGTAGGGGTGAGGCCATCTTAGTCCCAGGCTTGGGGTCATGCTGTTTTGGGTCAAAAAGTACAGAATACACAGCATGGTGTGGGCAAGTACATTGTCATGATGGGAGAACCAATCACCTGTTTGCCACAACTCAGGATGTTTCTTCCACAACTCATGACGCAACCTTCTCAAAACTTCCAGATAAAATCTTTGGTTGGCTGTTTGATCTGGAGAAACAAATTCTGAGAGTACAACAAGGGCCCCAACCTCCAAAAAGATAATTTCAGGGTTTTTTTGCGGGGGTCCTCCTCATAAAATGGGTGACAAGGTGTTACACCTATTTGGGAGGCTGGGTAGATGGTAGTGGCACTCGGGATTTGTATAAGAGAAAATGTCCTTGAAGGGGACATTGTCTGTCCTGCACAGGTCATTTGGCATCCAAAGGGGAAACTGGATATGGGGATTTTGAAGATGGAGGGGTGGTCAACACAATGCATGAGATACCAAAATTCTACACAGAGAAGGTCTTTATTGAATCTGTTTGGAATCAGAGCTCACCATGCCAGTGCCTGCTGAGTGCCTAGCCCTGTGAAGGTCGCTAGGGTTTCAGAGATGAATAAACATTGTCCCTGCCTCAGGGGTCCCAGTCTCATTGACCCTGCAGTCATTCTCCATCTGCCTTTAAGTTGCAGCATGTCTGTTCACTGAAAACCCGGAGTTCAAGCCCTGTGATCTTGCCTGTGGAATGCTAAAAAACTGTTTCTACTTCCTTATTGTGACAGACAGATTCCATTAAAGTGTCCACAACCCTGAAGCTCTGTTTCTCCCCCACTGCCTCCCCCCAAGAAGTAAAAGAGGATGATTATTAAAAATTACAAGTGCCACCTTCCACACGCCATCTCCCAAACTTCATTTCACAATGGCTGCTGACATCAATAATGTCAGACAGGATAATCAAGTTTGCATAATGTAACAGTTCTCCAAGGGTCCCTCTGCACAAACACCCCTCCCAGCTTGAATACAAGGAAACAGGCAGATCTTAGGATTAGAGAGAAGAGGTCCTTAGACTCTAAAATATAAGAGTCCCTTGTCGCAGTCTCCATATGCAATCTTATAGGGGTCAGTCTCAGTCAGTAAAGCTAACTTCTGACCCCAATTTGATCCTTTTTAAACCAGAGGACAAGGACAAATTATTTAATTACTCTCTTATTAGCAAGGGGACCATGGACATATCATTTAATCATCCTTCACCTCAATTTTCTATAATAATCTTGGGGTATTCTAAAGGAAGTTTGATGTTGACTGTCGTATACATATCATACAACTGATGAAAGAATAAACTTAATATGGAGATAGTCCAATAAATTACTTTGTCTATTTATGTGTTTCTAATACTTTATTTGAAAAATCACTAATATTTGGTAAAAATAGAGCAATATCGAATTTCTGTCCTCTGGTATATCTTAACATGGATTCCAGATAAAAGATTAAAAATTCAAAAGTCAATGACACACTTGGGAAAATTAGGTTAAAATGAATAAGTTAAAACATAAAGTTGCTGCTTAGTGCATTTTATTTATAAAATGTAATTATTTGCTATTTATTGCAGATAGATAGGTGGGAGTCTATGCCATTTATATCAATTAAGATGTGGGACTTGAAATGACATTAGATGATAAGACAGTATAAGTGAAAAGTTCTTCATAGACTCTGTGTTTCCCAGCCAGGTTTGACATACTAGGTGCTTTCTGCCTTGCATACCTCTCTCCCCCCACCTTCTAACTGTTCTCATAACTAATATCTGTCATCCTTCTGGAAGCTTCTTCCACATCACTTCCTCTGGAAGCTGTGCTTGGCCATGACTGCTGTGCCACCACAGCTCAACACAGTATATGACACAGTACAAGGCACAGAAAGAATATGTGCATTTTCTACAAAATAAATAAAATGATTGCTGCAATGATAAAGCTTAATGTTTATTGAATGACTGAAGTTAGCATTCATGACTGAGAACCCAGAGCCCTTCTCTAATAGTAAGCAGGAAATGCGAACCCTAAGACACAGACATTATAAAAATCCATGTCAATCTTTTCCAGATGACTTGGGACAGACTCATAGGAGAAAACAATTGTAAAACACTCTGTGAACTATAAAACACTGTCTGCTCCCATGGTGAAGTAGTCATTCCCCAGATGATGCTCAAAATACCTTTGCAATATGGTCTACTACACATCAATGCCCCCATGGCCCAGTCTTTTCTTGGAATAACATTCACAGAGATACATTTCAACAACTGAAAATGATGAGAAATCAATTATAGTCTGTTCTCACCTCTCTCCACAAACATTGTGGGAATCCTTAATTACCCAAAGCATCATTTCTCCAGATTCCTTTTCCTCCCCAATTTCCTCATATCATCCAGATGACTCACCTGCCAAACCCCCAAGTCCACCTCCTGATATTCAATGTGATCCTCTCTTCCCCTCCACCTCCCTCATGCCCCTTCCATATGTTGATTGTTTGACCGTGGCAGCCTCTTCAAGTTTCTTCTGTGTTACCTGCGACCCAGAGTCTATGTAACAAAGGAGGGCCTGGACACTATCCCAGCCAGCAAGAATCCCTCCTTTCTATTTCCAGTGTGTCCTGACTCTTCCTCTCTCTCTCGCAAGTCATGAGAGGGAAAGAAAGGGGGCTGGCAAGAGCAAGGTCATCGTAGCGGTTGGAGGGTCAGGCGAGGAAGGGTCTGACAACAGTCCCCCTCTGTCCATCGCATATCACTGGCATTCCTGCATCTATGTCCACAGTACTTTGCAATTTGCAATGACATTTCCTTTCCACCATCTCTGTTTCCCTGCCAAACCTGGGAGGTGATTCCCTTTTTTTATCTTTAATTTTTTTCCAGGTGAGGAAACTGAGTGCAGGTAAGTAACGTGACCAAACAAAGCTCAACAGCAAGGGAGGTACAGAACTGAGGAGAGACAGCACCACCTCAGACTCTAAGTTCACAAATGCCAGCTCTCCATCCTCTGTCTACTAGTGGCCAGGCACACTAGGGAATGGCTCTGCTTACAGTCATCCCCACTCTACAGATGAGTGAGCCGAGGCTTGGAAAGGTAGAGTAACTTGCCCAAGAATTGGCAAATCTGGCATGTGATATTGATTGGATTAACTGTAAGATTCATGTTCTTTTTTTAATACCTTATTTTATTTTAAAACTGTAAATCCATATTCTTAACCACAATGATACCTGTCTCTTTGACGCTTGTCCCATGATATGTGATTAAAAAAAAAAAAAGCACTAATTGTTGCTTCTCTTCTCGGTTCTCTGCTTGGGGACATAGAGCTCACTCTTGAAGTATTAATTAAGTCATATAAGTGTGTCCTTTGCAACACTTCTCAGCACCACCTTCCACCAGGTGCCCCAGAACAGTGGCCTCATACCTCTCTGTCGCTCCTTGCCCAGCCCCCCTGCTCCAGAAGCCATACCTCCTGGATCCTCTGGGTCAGAGCTCTCTGCAGCAGGCTGTCAGGGTAGGAGCTCGTGTCCACAGGTGAAAGCTGTGAGCACCTCCACCACCAATAACACTGAGTGAAGTTCAAGACCAGGACTGTTCCCACAGGACTTTATTTGAATTTATTGTCATTGTCTCAGATGCATTCCCTAGGTCTTAGGGGACTTTTGTTTGATTAAGGAAGAAAACCAAGCAAGATAGATCTTCCCTTGATCTCACAATACCAGAAAAATTTAATGAGCTTGGCCCTTGGGTTAGACAGACACAGGTTCAAACCCCTGCTCCCTCCCTTGTACCCTGGGGGCCCTGGGCAGCTGCTTAACCACTGAGATTGAACCCGGGTCCCTCTGCAGTGACACAGATGAAGCAGGGAAGCATATTAAGGACCCAGAGATCTTCCCACGTGACTTGCCCCTATTCAGAAAAGTCAGCACAACACGCCTCACCTGGGGGAGCTAAGTTAAATCAAACAGTGTCTTCTCTGTGTGCCATAAGCCATGCACTCCTTCCTTCCATCACAACACTCAGCTCAAACCTAGACCCAGCGGTCATTTCATATCTGGTCTCTCCCATTCAGCCTCTTCCTTCTCTCCAGTTCCCATTGTGCTACCACAGCTCTGAAGTGTCAAGAAAGTCTTTTTTAAATTTTCAATCAAAAGGATAGAATTCCAACATCTTAAATCTGGTTGCTGCCTTAAAAGATCACCATGTGTACACCCTTGACTTCAGATGGGACTGCTTTTTATGGATCCACACACACAGGCACTTTTTCTACACATTTGTTTAAAAAGGACACCCCTTTCTCTTTTTGTGGCTTAGGAAGAAGCTAATTTTAACACATCAGAAGAGATATGTAAAGGGCGAAGAAACATGCAGCCAAATGTGCCAATTATACCTTTGGGCTGTTTGCAGTGGCTGCATAATGAGGGGGCTATCTTCCGAGCCACCTTCCGGGCCAGGTCTTCACAGAATTCATAAGGTCACCCTTTCTTGTTCTTGATTTTGTTGATCGAATGGGGATATTCTGCAAGTGCAGCTGGAGACCTAAAGGCATGAGCAAATTAGAACAGATTAATTCACCTGATCTATGAATGATAATTCTGACCATAATTCAGACCATTATGGCTTTGGAACGAAACACCCCTCACCTGCTCAACCTTTCAAAGAGGGCAGTGCCCGTCATCACAACTGACAGCCTGGGCATCACACATGTTTTTATCTTATTATTTGCATACCTCAAGAAAGATAATCTAGTAAAAAGAGGAAAATGATACTGGAGCTTCCAGTCAGCATTCACCAAGGCCCAGCACCTGACTTAAAGGGAGCCAAGGCCCCAGAGTCCCCAAAAGAGTGGTAAGACTTTGAGGGGAAAGCAAGAGAATAAATGAGGATAGTATTGTCCCTGCAGTCAGGGCCCCTGGCCGGGAGGACCCATGTTCAGGGACCAGCAACGAGGAGAGGAGCCACCTCAGAGGCCCAGGGGAGGCTAGTTGAGAAGGCAGAGCACACATGAGAAAACAGGAAGAGGGGAGGACAGGAAAGAGGAGACACCCAGGGCAGCAGGTGCACCTCATTGCATCAACCTAAGTCTCTCAAGCTCTGCTCTGTGGACATTCAGCTTGGTGGAAAACCAGACTGGTTTTGAAGCTCTAGGGGTGCACACCTTAGCAAGTTCTCTTGGCATCTTCCAATGCCCACTCAAGTTTCACAACCGCTGTCTTAGGAAAAACAAATACAGAGAGTACGGAGTTTGACATGTCTGGAAACAGGGAGGAGTTTGTGGGGGCACGTCCTGCTGGCTGCCTGCCTTCTTAGTTGTTAAGACTCATCTGAGCAACACAGAGTCAGTGGACAGAACTCACACCTTGGTGGGTGGCAAGGCCTTCACGACTCACCACTTCACCTCAAGTCTTGTGGCGTCTCCTGGTCGGCCATTGATTCTCAGGTCAAGCACTGACAGTCTGATCCTCGTCTTCACCTTGCTGTCTCTGAATGGGTCTCAACAAGGGATAATTTTGACTTCCAAGGAACATTTGGCCTTGACTAGAAACAATTCTGATTGTCACATCTGGGAGGAAGTGCTTCTGGCATCTGGTGGCTGAGGACAGTGCTAAACACCCCACAAAACACAGGACAGCCCCCCAACAGAGAATGACCTGTGTACAATATTAGGAGTGCCCAGGGTGAGAAACACTGACCTTTGGTGGACACTCCAGAAGCAATCATGCTGGCCTCCAAAGAGCTGAGAAGCCACCACTTTTAGAGACTCTGCTTAGAGCGTGAACCCACCCCTGATTCCTATCAGTTACCCCATGTGCCAGAGGACAGTGAAAATGGGAGAGCAGCTGGGAGGCTCAGAGCTGGGAGACGAGATTCAAACCCACTGAAGGAGGAGGTCAGGCCCTTGTGCTCCCCCACAACAGGACCCAAGACCATACTTGCGGCAGCAAGGACACAGCCAAGTGGAGGTGAGCTAGCTGCTGTGCTCAGACAAGATATTCTCCAGACACAGGTCCACGGTGATTGCATTACCTATTTCTATGTTGTTCATCTGAAATGTAATGAAATTGGATGAATGTGACTTGGGGACTGTGCATGAGGTGGGGTAGGGGCAATGCATATATAATCATGGCAGGTAGACAGCTCTCCCATGCAAGTGTCTGATTAAACCAAATAAGCACTGGAAGGAGCAGACAAAACCGACTGGCCCTGTTTTAGTGCAAGAGGCCAGGAAAGTGAAGGTTAGCCTGTTTTGGCACCTTCGCTGCCAGGTGTCAGTCCTGCCACAGGGCCTACACTGGTTTAAAACACAGCCTTGGGGCACAGGACTTGTGAGGCCATTTGTGTAAGGATCCATCCGGGTCTGTAAGGCCTGAGCCCCTCACCCAGCCTGCAACCTGGCACAGGTGCCATGGGAGAGGTCACGGAGCAGGCAAGGGTGGGGCTGTGGCCTGGGAACCTGCTCAGATCTAACCTCGCCTTAGAAATTCACATTCATGGGCAAACCCCTAGGGTTCCCTCCCACTGTGGAGCTTTTCTGTCCTCTCAATGAATCCTGCTTAAAAAAAGAGAAATTCACATTCATGAGTATTTGTACTGTCCTCTGGAACATAACTGCATCTGTCTTAAGAGTTTGCAAAAGCTGACATTGCTGACTATAGAGGACACTGGAGTTCTGGGAAGTCATACCAGGCTTCTCCGTGGGTGACTCAGCCTCAGACTCTCAGCACTGCACCCACTGAGGCAGCCCTTGCCCCCAGTTCTAACAGGGATAACCAAGTCATGGCAAGAGGGAGCATGTGAGGCCAACTGGCCTTGTCCCAACAAGAGAAAACTAAAGGACACCCCCATCCCCAAATGATATTAATAATTACTTTTATGGGTCACTTAAGATGTACAATGCTCATTTTATATGGCTTTATGACATTTTAAACTCCTAAGAGTAGGGGAATACCATGATTACACCCATTTACAGAGGAGGAAACTGAGGCTCCCGGAAGTGATTGAACCAGAGTCACACTGTTCAGACATCAGTGGAACCCAGACAGCCTCGAGTCCAGACCCACCACAGCATAAGACCCCATAGTGCTCAGGCACTCCTCAGAGAAAAAAGACTTTGTGAATCTCATTCATTCACTCAACACACACTTAGCAAGTGCTGTCCACGTGGACACGTGGTGCTAGGGAAATGGAGACACCGTCTGTGCCTGCAGGGCATAGACTCTGTGTGGGGCTGAAGGGAAGTTTCCCACAGTAAATGCCACAGGAGAAAGAGGAGGGCACGGCCCATGGGTTGGAGTCAGCGGAAAGCTTCGGGCAAATGTGAGCCTCACAGAAAGGCAAGGGTAAGAAGCCACGAGCAGGAAGAATGTTTTGGAGCAACAGTTCTCAAAGTGTGGGCCTGTATCAGCAACCACAACCTCACCTGGGAACTGGTTAGAAGTGCACATTGTATATTGCCAGGGAAGAAGACGGACCCAACCAGAGAAACAGGAGCCAAGTCTCAAATTTATTTTCCTCCCCCTGAAGTTAAGGGTTTATAGAGCCCAGAAGGAAAATGGGAAGGGCGAGGAAGAGAAGCTGGTCAACAGGCAGTAGGTGGTGATGAGGCATCCAGCAACATGGTGTAACCGTGTGTGGGAAAAGAGAAACTGGGGAGAGTAAGGAAGAGGAGCCATCCATAGGCAGCAGGTGCATCTCACTGTGGGAATGTGAGTCTCTCAAGCCCTGCTCTCTGAGCATCTGGCTTGGTGGAAGACTGGGCCAGTTCAGAAATCGAGGGGTGCACATTCACACAAGTCCTCCAGGTGATGCAGACTCCTGCTCAAGCTTCAGAACTGCTGTTTTGGGCAAAACAAATGCAGAGCAGGGAGCATATGGGCAGACCCTGCCAGTTGTCTACCTTCTTCCTGGGGCTGAGGACTCTGTGCTTGAGAAACAGTGTGCTTAGGGAAGATGCATGAATCCCACTCAGTCTAATCCAAGCATCTCCTTTTAATGCTTAAGGAGAAAAAAAATGAACTCAACTGGGGCTTCCAGGGAATGTTTTGCAGATCTGTAATGGTTAGAACAGTGCCATTCAAAGATACAAGCACATCCCAATCCCCAGTCCTGTGCATGTGGTCTTACTTGGAAAGGGGAGTCTGGCCTTTGCAGATGCAATTAAGGATCTTGAGATGAGATCATTCTGGATGGGTGTGGGCCCTAAATCCAATGACAAGTGCCCTTACAAGAGAGAAGAAGGTACAGACACAGAGAAGAAGGCAGTGTGGAAGCAGAGGCAGAGCTTGGTGTGATGTGGTCATACACCAAGAACTGACCAGAGCAGCCAGAAGCCAGAAAGCACAAGGAAGGTCCACCCTCAAGGCTCCTAGAAACAGTGTAGCCCCACCAACACCAGGATTATGTTGGACTTCTCACCTCCAGATTGGGAGGGAATCAGTTTCTGGTGTTGTAAAGATACCACACTGTGGTTACCACAGCCACAGGACACTAAGACAACGTCTACACAGGTAAGCACCTGAATGCTTTCATTTTCTTCCTGCCATGCACAGTTATCTTCAAGGCATGTGTGTGTTTGTTTCCTGTGTTCCTGCTGCACTGTGAACCCTAAATGAGCACCAGCACTAGTAGGTGCTCTGTAAATAGTTGTTGAATGAATGCAAGCATGAAAGAGTGACAAAGCATCTTCTCACTTCAAGTAAATGTTTTCTACTGTATACATTTAAATGGTTACAGAGCAAATGAAAGTCTACTCAATAATATCACAATACTGGGATGTCTGGTGCCTGGTAAATCTTACCACACAGAGTTGCATGCAGAGTTGAAATGCAAGCCATTTCTCCGAAGTCCAGTCATTTGGAAAATAAGGCAAATTGTGGTAGCACTGGCTTATTGGGACCAAAGCAGTACCTCAGCCTCAGCACAATTTACATTTGGAGCAGGATCACACTTTGTTCAGGGGACAGGACTGTCCTGCACATTGTAGAATGTTGAGCAGCATCCTGGTCTCTACTACTAGGTGCTCAACCCTCCCGGCTCCACGCCCAGGTGTGACTACCAGAATGTCCCTGAGATGCAAAATAGCCCCAGACTGAGAACCACTAACCTGGAGAGCTACACATAGACAAGTCAATCTGGCTTCCCCTGAAATCGGGGGACAAGCATACCTATCATGACAAATGATGGCAATCTACCAGGTAAAATCAGGATTGGATCAGAGTGAAAGGATGCAGAGGAGGTGAACCACTTTCGCCATGGACAAGTAAGAGGAGAAGGTGTGAGGCTGAGTTTGGGCCACAGACTTCCTGGGAGAAAGAGGAGCCATGTGTTTGGACTGGTGCCCACCAGCAGATCAGGTAAGCAGCAGGTCTCAGGTAAAAAAAAGTATAGCCTTTTCATTTTCACTAAACAGTAGGCAGGCCTGAAGAGTAACCTGGGAATCAGCATGGCAAGTCAAAGGCATCACAAAGGGACACATAGAGTGGTCTCATGGAGCACAAGGGCCTATGTCCCAAGTTCTCAGTAGGGTGCTGTTCCCACTCCAGCCTGGGAACAGCTGGAAGCCAACAGGGCTTACTCCAAGGGCACTGACTTCACAACAGGTGAGGGTGCAGAGGGTTTGGCGGGTAGGAGCATCAAGTCAAAATGTTGATGATGGAGATGTCATCTGGCATTTATGAACCCCTGCTCTGTGCCACACCCTGTGTTTTCTGACACAGAGTACCCAAAGAATAACAACTGCCAACATCCAGCCTCCATCTCCAATTTTTAAAAGAAGGTAAACAGCAGAGTTGGTAGAAACACAATAGGCGACTTTGAAAGTCGTCCCTAGTCCTGAACTGAGAAACCAGATAGAAATTAATAAAGGTGGCAGAGGACGTGATAAGGCCACAAATGAAGTGTGGTTAATAAAACAAATACCCACGTCCCACCTCCCAGCTTTAAAAGATGTCACGTTTCCCCTATATTTACAAAAGACCTTTTTGTTTAATGAGTAAAATACCACCAAGACCTTTGAAATCCCATTTCCCTTTCACCATTTCTGTCCTCTCCCTCCCTCCACAGCAGAGGCCCTGAGTCTTCAAGGTACCGAATAACCTTCCCTTCCATACTTTTGATGATATATGTGCATATATTAGCAACACTTCCGCTCATAAAATCATGTGTAACCATCCTATACAACATTATTTTCTGTTATTTTTTACACAAATTGTTTCATGATAAACATGCTCTTTTCCACTCTCTTCTCATCATGTACTCCCCCCCACCCTGTCCCATATATGGTTTTTGAGAATTATCCAGGTTGTCATGGGTACACCTAATTTAATCATTGTATCTGCCTCAGAATAGTCCACTGAGTAAATTACCTTATCCAGTCCCCTACCAAAGAACATTTAAGTCATTTCCAATTTGTTAACCAACACAAATAACACTACAATGAAAGTTTGACACATACCGTTCTTTGTGCATGCATTACACAGCTTCCTTAGGGTACAGATACAGAGGTGGAGTTGTAGAATCACAGGATATAAACATTTCAATTTAACTAGATATTAAAAAATGACTTTCCAAAGTGGCTGAAACAATTTTCACCCCCAACAGTGGGGCATAAGTGACAGCTTGCCAGGGCCTCACTTCCTCAAATCTTCAAGGAGTTGATTATTCCTATACTATTTAAACTATTCCAGTGCTTTGAGAAAGAAAAAGAGTCTCTGGATGGTTTTTCCAAAGCCAGGATAAACTGAATGCCAGGGCCTGGCATAGATGCCCACAGAAAAGGAAATTAAAGACAGTTTATGCAGAGAGTTTGGGAAAAGTACTGGCAAATAACACACCATGATAATGAGTCACAGATTCACAAAGTCCAGGAGATGTTCCATTTAGGAGACTTTTAAAAAGTACCTTCACAATATTAATAAGATCAAGGAAAAAGAAATATACGATCATCTATTTTTTATAAACCATCAATACATGTGATAAAATGCAATATTTATTTCTGATATTGAAAATGAAATGATTGATATCTCCTTATGAGATATTAAAAAATAGACACCCCACCCAAAAATTATTACCATAGTTAATTGCAAAAATACTGAAAGCTTCCAAAACCAAAGCAACTACCATGTAGTATAATATTACTACTATTGTATAACATTGTTCTGGAAGTGCTGGACAAAGCAATTAGACAGGAATATAAAAACAGTCATGAATATCGGAAGAGGTAAAACAACCATAACTTGTAGATAATAAGGTTGTATCCCTAGAAAAACCCTAAAAATAGGTTATTGAAACAATAAAAAATATATTAATATGATCAGTTAGAAATAATGTACAACAATCAATGACTATCTTGTACAAATTATAAGTTAGAAAACATAATTTAGAAAACCATTTACCCTAAAAATCTAAAAATAATTTAACAATAAATGTGGAGAATAAGCATAAAGCCAAAAATAAGCCTAAGAGAAGATCATTTTAAAAGGTTTTAATAAATAGAAATTCATGTCCTTTTCATTGGATAAGAAAACTCAGTACAATAAAGACATGTTTTCCTAAATTAGTCTACGAATTCAATATGATTTCAATGTGGGATATATTTTACCTTTAAAAAAATAGTGATTCTAGCCAGGCTTGGTGGCTCAGCCTGTAATCCCACGCCTTTGGGAGGCTGAGGTGAGTGGATTGCCTGAGCCCGCAGGTTCGAGACCCGCCTGGGCAGCGAGACCTCATCTCTACAATAAATCAAAAAATCAGCCGGGCATGGTAACGCACGCCTGTAATTCCGGCTACTTGGAAGGCTGAGGCAGAAAGATCGCCGGAGCCCAGCAGGTCGAGGCTGCGGTGGCCGGGAGTGGCCATTGCACTCCAGTCTGGGCGACAGAGTGAGACTCCAACTCAAAAAAAAAAAATAGTGATTCTAAAATTTATCTGGAAGAATAAACATAACAGCCGGAAAACTTCTTTAAAAGAATGGTATTGAGGAACTTGTCTTGCTAGATATTAAAAATGGATTAGATGGTGACAGTTCAGTAAAGAAATGTGGTTTGATAAAGGAATCAAAAGAGAGTTCAAAGGAACAGAAATAGGGGTTACAAGAATAGTCCTAATTATGTAGATATTTTCGTGCATGATACAGTGGTCATTTCTAATAAGCAATAATATAGAAATGAAACAGCTGAATAGCCATTTGAAAAATATAAACTGGAAGCAGACCCATTTCTTACAGCAAAGTGAATTCCTGGCTTCACCTGAAAAAAGAAAAAAGAAGATGTTAAAAGAAAATATAGGAGAATATTTATATACTCATATGGTGGGGTTGATTAGCCATCTAAATATATGCACATCAGAAAATGTGAAATAAGACATAAATTTAGCAATATAAAAATTTACAACATATGAATAGTTTCAAATACCAGAAACAAAACCAAAAGTTGACAAAAACAATTCCATAATTTTTATCATTATTAACATTGATAGAACTAAATTCAATGGTAGCATCTAATATGCTTATGTTCAACTTATTTTAATCTGTTCGAGTCATGGTCTCCTATTCCCAGACCCTCCAGGACAGAGAACTTGCCCTCCATTTACCAAGAAGCCCACAGACACAGATTACAGATAGATACTGTGTTTACTCCAGCTCACAGTTGGGAAGTTCTGTGTTGGATTCACTATCAGTGTGTGGCTGTGCCCTAGCTCTGCCTTCAAGGGCCGCTGTGAACCAGAGCAGAAATCAGAGCCCATCCCCGGGAGACTCTCTGCTGAACCAACGCTGAGAAGCCAGGCCCTATGCCGGGTGTTCTGTTTGTTTACGGAATGGTTATTACAGTAACATCTGGATTCCTTAACCAACACCAGGGAAAAGCAAAGATTATGTTTAGCTGTCGGGTGTATTTTAAGGGATGAAGCTTTTGTTCTGCATGATTAGGAAGTAATTAGCGGCTTAAACTTGAGGCCTTCACTCAGAGCTGATTCCATGACTCTCAGCGAGGGATGAGGAAAGGGGTGGAAGTCCTTTATTAAACAATCCCCAATGTCTACCCCAAATCCTTGGGGTCAGTGCAGACAGAAATCCTGTCTGTCCGCCCTTAGAATCATCGGAGCTGGCTTTTCACAGGGCCTGTGATTATTGGGAAAGTGGATGCAGAAATCATCAAACACTGGAAAAGTTACCCATCAGCCTGATTATCCAGCACTCTGTACAAAAACACAGTCATGGCTACTGCCACCAAGCAAACACAGGATGGGGTATACCTGGGGCAGGGTGGGGGGAGGGAAACAGGAAGAAAGACTGAAGTTCAAGCATGGAATTGCAAGGTACAGGTTCGTGATTGGATGACTCCATGTTGGCATCCCATCTCCACAATGTCACCTCGATTTCCCTCTAAAATCTATGCTCTCCTCACCTTCAAAGTGGGGAGAATGTCAGTTCTGACCTCACCATGCTCTTCTAGGAAGTCAGCAAGGTAGTACACACAAAGGGCTTTGACCAAGCCAGGCAGAGTCTCACACTTGCCTGGTCACTTTACAGTCGATGAGTGTGGCATGAGACATTTGCATCCAACAGATGAGAAAGGGTCCAGCATGTGCTGACGCTGCCCGGAACTAGGGTGGGGTGGGGCTGGAGAATGAAACCCAGCAGCTGTCTGGGAGAGCCCTGTGTCTGCTCTGGATCCAAGTGCTGGCCCACCTTTGCTCACCTTACAATGATTCACTGGCCATTTGCATACACATTTCTCTACGTGGGTAATGGTCTGCTATTTTTAACATTTAAAAAATGTTTTTCAAAAACCATGCTCTCACTCAGAAGTGGTCCCTGACAATTTACCAAAATACTGCAAGAAAGGGATTGGCAGTCGTGGGATATTGCCAGGGTGGGGGTGAAGTGAAGGGAGGCCGGGTCAGGCTTCCTGGCCTGTATTACACAACATCAATAAGGGTACCTGATCTCAAACCAGGCCAAGTGGGGACCCAAAGGGAGGCTCAAACTATGCCCTGTACAATGACCACTTGTATACCTAATCCTGAATTGTACCCCCATCTTTAAAATAAGACATAAAATAAACAAACACATAAATAAAACCCAGGCTCAGGAAACTGAAGTGACTTGCCCAAGGTCACACGAGAATGAGTGGTAAATGTGGATTTGAAACCCGCTTTTCCAGGTGTCACCAATGCAACTGTGGCTCCCGCTTCTGGCAACAGCCACAGTCATCCCCACACAGGGAATCTTCTCTCTACTCATGAGCACACTCATGTGTACCTGCACACACACACGCATACACACATGCACAAATTCCTAACACACAGTAAATGTTTAATGATGGCAGCACAGATTTCATTGCTGACATTTGACACAATGACAATTTTAACAGAAAGATTTAAATGACAAAATATGCAATGCCATCTGTGTAATACAGGCCAGGAAGCCTGACCCCACCTCCCTTCCCTCCACCTCTGCCCCCCATGGTGTAACCAGCCTGTCTACATGATGCAGACACCCCTGGGAATCACCT
This sequence comes from Cephalopachus bancanus, assembly GCA_027257055.1. NCBI lineage: Eukaryota > Metazoa > Chordata > Mammalia > Primates > Tarsiidae > Cephalopachus > Cephalopachus bancanus. The sequence goes on from JAPVLO010000007.1 coordinate 6,565,129, forward strand.
GCCAGACTCTGCGAAGTCACCTGGCATGGAGCACTCACAGCACTCAGAGTGGGTTCTGGATGTAATACAAGTGCAATCAACAGTTATTATTATTGTGGCGTTATTAGTGTTAGTCTTTTCAAAATCTATTTACAAACCAAGACATGTCAAGCTCTCTCCCTTTGCCCTTTGGAATATTTGCATTTGCTCTGAGCAGAGAAGAAATCTTGCCAAGAGCTGCTTTGCCAGAGCAAAAAGCCGAGCAAGCTCTGCCCAAGTTGGGGCTCCATGACTCCTCCAAACGAAAGTCTCAGACCTCCAACCTACCACACCCAGGTGACACAACTTGTGAGAAACTCCAAACTTCAAAAATGGGTTTTTCCAACCTTCTCCAAATAGAAAGATTTTTAATATTTTTTAAAATTTAAGCTCATTAGTTTAACACCCCCAAGGGTGATTCTACACATATCCCTGGCATTAGGGTTGAGATCAGAAAAAATAACATTTTCCTTCTTGAGAAAAGTCAAATTCCATGCGCCCTGGCTTCTCCAGGTAACAAGCCTCAGTCCTCTAATTAATAACACCACCTTCTGCAGCCTCGTCATTAAACAAGACACACAGCCTGGGAGGAAGTCACAGAGGGCAGGAGGAAATCCCTGGGGTGGTGTCTGCCCACTTCTTGGTGCCCACGCGAGGGAGTAGGGCAGGTGTCCTGGATAGCAGAGCTGCCCCACACCAGCAGGAGGTCACCTGAGCACAGGACTCCATTCATTTCCCAAGGATGCCAATTTTCCAAGGGCCCCCTGAGCCTGCAGCAAGCAGCACCTTTGACTGGCTGGGAGTCTGCCCACCACCTGGCTTGTACCCAGAAGACACAACTGCCCCGTCCCCCAGGCAGCCTAGCAAGAAAGGAAAGGAGGGCTTGTCCTGAGTTCATTTCTACTGTTCAGTGAGAACATTCCCTTATAGAAGTGTGTGTGCAGGAAAAAGCCAACAGAAGCTGAGTGTCTAGTCCCTGGGAGTTCTCCCTGCTCCCAGTGATGCTTCTTCCCTGCAGACCTCTGTGGGGAACCTGTCCCCCCACCCCTATTCCTCCCAGTGGGGCCCCCCAGTATCCCCCACCTTCTTCATTCCCCAGACTCCTCTTCAGTAAATGGGACATGTAGGACATGTTGGATGAATAGACTGTGAAGAGGAGTGTTTTGTTTTGTTTTGTTTTGTTTTGAGTATGGGTCTCACTCTGTTACCCAGGCTAGAGTGAGGTGACAGAATCATGGCTCACCACAACCTCAACTTCCTGGACTCAGACGATCCTTCCACCTCAGCCTCCCAAGTAGTTGGGACTACAGGTGGATGTCACCATGTCTGGCTAATTTTTTATTTTTATTTTTGTAGAGATAAGGTCTTGCTATGTTGCCCAGGTTGATCTCAAACTCCTGGACTAAAGCAGTTCTCTGGCCTGGGCTTCCCAAAGTACTGGCATGACGCACAAGCCACTGTGCACAGCCCAGAAGTGTTTTTTTGACAAAAGCCCATGTGCTTCCTGTTTCTCCTCTTTGAAAAATCTCATAGGTCATGTGTTCTAGGCAGGAGAAGGGCCTTTTTCTGTAGTGGAAGAACAGGGGCCCCACCCATCCACACCAGCTAAGTCAGGTGATCAAGAAAGAAACCTTTCTGAGGTAAGCCATGGAGGCGTTCAGGGCCACCGCTGCTGCAGCTAGCATGCATTGGTCTACTAACACCAACACCTTCTCTGTGCTGAGCCCTGGTCCGTAGAACATTTGACAGCCTAGTGGAAAAGACCAGAAAAACAAATATAAGCTAAAAAGTGTGACTCACTCCATGAAGGATGTCAACAGGATGATGTCACAGACAATAATAGGGACAGCCTACCTATGTATTTGGTCAAGGAAGGCCTCCATAAGGAGTGACGTGGATGACAGGATGACAAATTGCAGGGAACAGCCACACTGAGTATGGGGGAGAAGGACAGACATTGCTGGTGGCAGGGACAGCCTGTGCAGAGGCACCGTGAAGCAAGAAAGCCTGGAACTCTTTGAGAAACCAAAAGCAAGTCCCCATGGTTGTGACCAGGTGCTGAGAGGGCCAGTGAGGAGGAGGAAACAGGCAGGGACAAGTCACCAGTGTCCTTGTTTGAATGTCCAAAGTGCTAGAGAAGACTCACAGGATTTCAAGTAAGGAAAGCCCTGGTCTGCTTGGCTCATTAGAGGCTCACCCTGACTGCTGGGTGGAGAAAGACAAGATGGTGGGGGATGGGATGGGAGACAGGAAACAGGGAGATCACAGAGGAATCTGGGGCTGTCAACCCAGTGGGAGAGACAAGAGTGGCTCAGGACAGTGGCATAGGAGGGGGGCAGGAGATGAGCTTGAGGAGGTGTCACAGTGACTTCTTCAGACATTCGACCTCACCCCACGCCCGAGGTGTATAGTTCTACCTTCTCAATTCACAGGCTGAGGGTCCCGGCCCTGCCAGTCACAGTTGGGCCTTCTATCCTGGTCTTCAAGGTCCATCACTGCATCCCGTCAGAGGACACTGATGTCAGTACCCTAGGGAAACAAAAGGTTCAGGAGAGACCATATCCAGAGGCAAAAAGGCACCTGGAACGTTTCCATCGCCAGCACACTGCAGTTGGATATAGAACTGCCAACTATGAGGCCTGACAAGTAAGTTCGTGAAGTTGCCACCATATACTTACATTAGCAACACCATATAAACACCTTAGTAAAGTCTCATAACCTTGGTATATCAGTGTCGCATGGTTATGTTCGTGATGAAGCATGGCAGTATCTTGCTGAGTGGCATTCATTATTGTTGTTACATGTTTTTGTATGCCATTGTGAGAATGTCAGAGCTTAAATTAGAGCAACAAACAAGCATTAAATTTCTTGTTAAACTTGGCAAGAGTGGAAGTCAAATCAGGCACATGTGAGTCCAAGTTTATTAGGAGAATGCCATGAAGAAAACGGCAGTGTACAAATGTTAAACATTTTTCTGAGGAGAGAGAAAACCTCCCTGATTAAGGAGGTCAAGATGGCCAGTAACAAGCAGAACTAATGAAAACATTACAAAAATTTCTCAACTTGTGCATCAAAATCATCCACTGACTGTGAGAACCATAGCAGACCAAATGAGCATCAACAGAGATACAGTTAGGGAAACCTTAACTGAAAATCTTGGCATGAGACAGGCGTGTGCAAAAATGGTCCTGAAAGAGCTCTTGCATCACGACAAGGCACCAGCTCACACAGCACTGTCTGTGAGGGAGTTTTTAGCCAGTAATCAAATAACTGTATTGGAGCACCCACTCTACTCACCTGATCTGGCCCCCAATGACTTTTTTCATTACCCCAAAATAAAGAAAATATTGAAAAGAAGACATTTTGATGACCTTTAGGACATCATGGGTAATACAACAACAGCTCTGATGGCCATTCCAGAAAATGAGTTTCAAAATTGCTTTGACTAGGTGCTGGCATCAGTGCATAATTTCCCAAGGGGAGTAATTCTAAGGTGACTGTAGTGATATTCGCAATGAGGTATGGAGCACTTTTACTAGGATAATACTAGTGCATGAACTTAATTGTGACCTTGTACCCCTTTCACCAGACAGGCCTTGGCATGAGGATCCAGGCTGCACAACTGACTGCCTACTCGGAACTTTTTATCTGTGGCTTGAATCTTGACAAATAGTCTCCCCCATCCTCTGAATTTTCCCTTCCTGTGAGCAAATTTTCTCTGTTTGGGAATATGTGCTTCGTAGCATAAGACAGTATCAAATACAATTTTGACTCAGAACTACCTGTGAAAGCATTTCAAAAATATAGAATCTCGGTCTCATTGCAGGTCCCTGGAATCAGACTTTCTCAGGAAGGGTCCCAGGAAACTCTTGTTTCTAAAAGCCCCTCAAGCAGTTCTGAGGAGTGGCTGCTTTCAAGCCCCCACTAAACGCAAGTGCAGATGCAAGTTCAAGTTCCTGGACCTGCCCTGAGGAAGAGCAGGGTGGTCCTGACGCAGGTCACCCAGAACTGGCTCAGATATCACCAGCCAGGCACAGCCCCCACAAGCGTTCCCTTACTTCAGACACCAGCCTACAAGCTCCAGGGTCCCCAAGGTACCTGCACTTCTAACCAGCTGGCTAAAAATGAAACCCCTTCAGTTTCAACACTTTCCCAGAACAACCAGAAAAACTCCGGCAACTGCTATACTTGTGAGACTGTGATGTTATCACAAAGGGTGGGAACAAAGGCCATCCCAAAGATGAGAAGCATCCCAAATCACTGGAAGGGCCCCAAACAAAAGTTTCTGTGTCATCTCCATGTAGATTAGGACATGTCACCTCCAGGCACATTGATGGATTCACTAATCAGAAGCACACCTGAGCCCTTGCCCAGAGTTTTTAATGGGTTTTGTGACATACACACAATTGATTAGATCTTTGGTCATGTGATTGGACTCAGTCTCCAGCCTTCTGCCCTCTCTCAAGGTCTGATGTCATGTGGCTCAAAGCCCCATCCCCCTAATGACCTGGGAAGGCTTTTTGGTGTGGTCAGCTTCATCCTAAGTTATCTCATCAGCCTAAACACAGGTATGGTCTGAGGGGCCTACCATGAATTATCCTGTCACTCAGGAAATTCCTAGGATTTAGAAGTTTTCTCCCAGAAGCTTTCTCCCAGAAATCAGAGCCAAAGGCCACATAACTCCTTCCCTAATGCCATGGGAAGATTTGTAACTGCACTGATGCTGTAATGGAAGAAAAGTCATGCGTGGGTCTAGCCTCCTGCAGAATCATTTGAGAAAAGCCCAGAAGCCTCCAAGATCCCACCTTCTTGTCAATGGCCCAAGTTGCCAGGAGTCAATCCAAGGCAAGGATGGACCAGTCATTCATCGTGGGGTGTCGATTCTAAGAGGTGACAGAAGATGAATTGGAAGAGGCTTTGGAGAACATTCTGGAAGGAGATCTATGTGCCTTTCAAGATTTCCTCATGAGTGCCCCCAATGCTCTCCCAGCTTCCTGCGAGACAGGCTAGATTCTGTGGGTTCACATTGCCCCAGGACCACAGGCAGGCCCAGCTAAAAAGGCCAGAGCTGGAGGACCTGGCCACATCCAGGCACAGGAAACAATGTCTGCACTATGGCTGATGACACTAAGGCCATTCATGCTGTGGTGGGTTCCAGGCATCGCGTTTCCATAGCAACTCCAGGCCCTCCCTTCACCCCAGTCTCATCCCTTATGACTTTAAATGGGCAACTGAAAGAGCAAGGATGGAATGTGGTTTTTCCCTGAGGAGGACCATGATCCAGGGAAGTAAACTGCCCCAGTGTGAGGCTGTTCTCCCCTAGTCCTGTGAAAAGAGGCCATTTCACGTAATAGCCCAAGAACCCTGACTGAGTTCGGTCCTCTGAGCAAGAGCCCTGCTAACTCCCCACAGAAGGCTTGGGCCTGCACATTTGAGATGTTTTCTCCTGCTCCTGCTTCAGGGGACACCCTCTCTGGGGACTTTTCAAATCCCTGCCAACTTTCCTCCAAGGAGCTGTCTCAGTCCTAGGGCTCAAAAGACCCATTGCATTCACAGCAGGGACTTCAGCCAGAAAACACAAGAAGGAAGGGAATTCTCTGGGTTATTAATGGATTCCAGATGTAGTCACACATTGGCCACTACCACTGCTTTAAAATGAATTTCCAATTGAAAAGAGTCATCAGACTATAGGTAACTTGACACAGGGTGGCTGGTCCAGCTGGACTCACAGAAGCCTGGGTCAGCAAATTCCAAAGCATCTACTCAGCAGTTCCAGATTCTTCCAAGAAAGTTCAGCTCTCCCCTCCTCGCCCCTGGGCCCAGGGGCAAGGAATGAGAGTGGCTGCCCCACCCCTGTGGGATGGCAGCCCCTCTCCCCACTCAGACTCCAGGCACTGAGTTAAGTCAATTAAATAAGCTATTTGAATTTATTTGTGGCTTGTGGGTTTTCCTGGTCAGTCTGACCTCCATGAGCACCTCCAAAATGAGATTTCTATTAGGGAAAATGACTTCAGAGGTTTTAACTTTCTTCTTGCCCTCAAATGTCATGGTTTTAATTAACAGAATCACCGAGTGGCCCTCCCTGGCAGACTGCAGCAATGTGGGCCTGCAGAGGCCCAATGAGGAATGGGCCAAGCAGATTCTGTTTGTATTCATCCCTGCCAGCACAGAAACTGCAGCCTAGGGTGGAGCAACTGCAAAATGAGCTTTCAGGCCACGCACATCTTCCGGCAGAATCAGAGATGTCGAGGCTGCCAGGTAGGGCAGGCGCACCAGCTTGGCGCCAGGCAGGACAGGCAGGGTTCACGGCAATCCCAACTTGCTGCAGGGAAGCTGCGGAGACCCCGGCTACAGCTGGCTCCAGACAGGCCAGGCAGCGCTTTGGCACAACAGATCCATTGGACCTCCAGGGCGCCCAGCTTGAGCGCCAGCCTCAAGAAAATCAATCAGCTGTGGCTCTAATTAATTACAAGCTCTGAGCAGCCCGTGCTGCACCACCAGGCAGGCAGAGCTCTGCATTCTGGCTTGGCGGGGCGACGTGCAGCCAGCCTCCTGCTGCAGTCGGGCTGCTGGGCGCCTTCACTGCTGCCCTGGGAGGGGACACTGCTGCCTGACGAAGCACAGGGTTCCTTGGGACATTTGTCATGTTGCTTGTTGATGGTAAAACCAGGCAGGGATTCAATATGTCAAGCCCTGTTCCTCGCAATCCTCCATCTACCTGAGCTGGCCCAGTCCTGCGAAAATCTCCCCCAGTAATTTAGGTCAAGTAAATCGCAGACACCCCTCGTTACCCAAGTATTTGCTCATCACATTGGAGAGCAAATTTTCAGACATCAGGGCTTCATATCCCATGATGTGAAATGGGAAAAACATAATAGCACATTACTAGGTCATCCAAAAACCCCCAACCCATTTCCTAAGTATTACTAAAACACTCTTAAATACCTATAAGGCAAAATGCTAAACATTTTAATGTAATGCTAGCATTTAAAACATCTACTTTCTAATTGGTCTACACTGCATGGATTCCTGGATGGGAAGATTCATATGTAGTATTTAACTGCACTGAATGGAATCAGATTTGAATTATGCTTTCTGTCTACACTGTAAGGGACATGTATAAGATCTAACTGCACAAATGAAGTCACAGGTTAATGCCAGGAGCTAGATTAGACCCAGGTTGGGGAGAGCAGCCATGGGAGCCCATGAGGGACTGAACCCCAAGGAAAGAAGGGGAGTGAATCTGCAGAGCCCTTCTGAACAGTGCTGGTGGGATCTGGGGGCGGGGAGTGCAATACAGTAACCCCAAATCTGAGAAGGCTTGTGCATAATGTTTACCAATTCCAAATAAGTCACCAAGGGGTCAAGCAGAGAAAGACTGGTTTATTAAAACTTACGGAGGCACTGATGGCAACAAGTCAATGAAGGAACACACGTCAGGACTGTACAGCAAGCAGTTTCATCATCAAAGCAATCACGTTAATTATTCAAATCCCTACGGTGTTTACAATTACATTGATTAAGAATGACGACTACTTGTCTTCAGCTTTGCTTGGTCACTTTCATCCCAGGACGCGTTACTGGGAACGTGCACACCCTTCAGAGATCAGCTGTGGCCAGAGGCCACTCCCTGAGGGAGGGGACAGGAAGAAGCCAGGGATGGAGGAAACGATCTATGTCCAGAAAATACCTCACATAGGGGAAGCCCAGCGTCCATCCTCTCACAGGCACCTCCAGGCAGATCCTTTATAGTGACCTTTGCATTCCGTGAGTAAACTCAGCACAATTTTGACATGGCATTAAAATGGAGATTCAGATCATGGAAGTTTGGGTGGAGAGATGATCACTACTGAGTCTCACCTCCCAAAAGTTAATTGGGCAATAACTGTGTGTGACAGGGACAAATGCCTTCATGGCATTTGGTAGTCTTAGCTGTGCTACCGGCTAAAGAAAATGTTGAGTTTGCCGTAAGCATCTCTGCCTCCTGCCAAAAAAGTGGACCAGAAAGCACCATCAGACCCAGGAGTGCTGGCTCAGTCAGAGACTTTGAGAAAGTGACAAGCTCAGGAGCAGCCACGGGGTGAGAGAACAGGAAGGAAGAAGCCCTAGGGAGAGGCTTAAGGGTGTAGAGAAAAATAAGGGGATCTCCTTTCAGTTCTTAGAGAAATTCAGGTCATGTTTCCAACTGCTTCAGGTGACTTTCTCTTCTATTAGTGGAACACTGACAAGGCTGGGGCAGGCGGGACCCCAGACACATTTGGGTGGTGCCCCAATTCCCTTTTGGGCAGCAGCCTTCCCTTTCTGAGGTTGCTACCTGTGCCACTGAAAAGGCGAGCGTTCAGGAGTGTGCCACCAACACACGGAGTCTGAGTGCCACCCTGTGCCCTGGTCACAACACCTGGTTACCTCCTCCCTCATAGCTATGCTTCCTGAGCAGCACTCGTTCTTGGTCCCCTGCTTTTGGGTGGTACAAATTCTCCACCATGAACATGCTTCACCTACGGCTTTTTATTGTCAGTGAGACATGGAGCCATGAGAGAGCAGGGAGTCCCCAAGGGCCCCCAGGACACAGCCAGGCCCTTTGCCACAGCTGCCATTGAAGTCCGGCCTTGCTGGGCAGAGCCTCACCAGCGTCAGCTCTGGTCTCCACTGCCACACTGATGAGGTCTGCCCTGTGGGCACAGCACACATGTGCCAGGCTTCATTGAGACTTACCTTTTAGAGTCACACACCTCCCTTCTTGGCCTGGTTCTCCTGAGTCTCACCCTTAGATCCCTGCAAGCCTAGTCACCTCTGCAAGCCCTGGTTTCCTCCCTGTCAAATGACAATTGCCATGAGGAATACAGGAAACAACAGTGAAGGAAGGTGCCAGGACATGTGGCCCACCTGCAGGAGCCATAGCTCACAGCCCCTTGCTGGCCCCTTGCTGCACTCATCTGCCCAGGCTCACCCCCGGGAGCAGCCCACTGCCACCACGAGACAGGAGGGGTGCATCAATGCCCCTCAGAGGGCAATTCTGACATATGATATGACACAACCTCTCAGACACCTCCCTTGAACAACAGAAGCCCCCAGGCCCTCAGTGGGGGCCTTGTTCACTGTTGCCCTCCTCCCTGGCCTTGCTCCCTCCCCTGTCTTGCCCTGGCCAGGCCTCTCTGGGTGCTGCTGAGCTCTCCTGTTTGCCACATGTGCCCAAATCTCAGGGTCTGCCTTGGGTGAGCTCACACTGTGAGGACAGAGTCTGGACCTGGAACCTAGCAAGCACTCAGCAACCTGCATACATGGAGGGAGAAAAAATACCTGCCTGCATGCACACACATGTGTGTTTACACATACATGGATGTATGCATGCCCAGTACATGAATATGCATATATCTATGTGTGACCATAGATGTATACGGATGCAGACGTGTCTGCCTATATCCACATGCATATATGTGTGCACATAAATGCATGCATGCATGCATATATGTGTGTCTATCTGTATTACATGTATGTCTATATGTGTACATATGTGTGTAGATGGAGACACATGTATATGCAATGTGCATACATGCATGAATGCATGTATCCTTGTGTAGCTACACTCCTGTGTAGGTATGTAGGTATAGTGATGTGTCTGTGGGCATGTATATGCATATGTGTATATGTATATTTATGTGTGCATATGTGCATTATACATGATTGTATGTGTAGGTATATGTGGGTATGTGTATGTGTATATTGACTCATGTGCATGCATGTATTCAAGTGTGTAGGTGTGTGCCTATGTATGTATGTGTGTAAACATAGGCATTCATGTGTGTGTCTGTATATATGTATACACACAGGTGTCTACATGCACGAGGATGCATGTATGTCCACATGCATAAGTGTGCGTATATCTATGTGTGAGGATAGACGTGTGTACGAATATGGATGTGTCTGCCTATATCCACATGCATGCCTGTGTGCACATAGATGTGGGCACATATGTATATATGTGTGTCTATCTGTATCACATGTATGTGTCTGTTCATAAGCATAGATATGTGTGTAGATGCTGACACATGTATATGCAATGTACATACATATACATATATGTATAAATGCATATATCCTTGTGTATCTACTCCTGTGTAGGTATGTAGGTATAGTGGTATGTATATGCATATGTATATATGTATATCTATGTGTACTTATGTGTGTCATACCTGTATGTAGGTATGTGTGGACATGTGTATACCCACATAGGTATACATATGTATATTTATGCATAAAGACATCTGTGTGTATGTGGGTGTATTGTACATGTGTGTATATATAGGTAAATGTGTATTTGCCTGTACATATGTATATGCATGTATAGCTATGTGTCTGCATGTCTGCACCTATATGTGTGCATGCATGTATATACATGTGTCTATCCGTATTACATGTATATGTCTGTCTATATGTGTAGATATGTGTGTAGATGGAAGCACATGTGTATGCAATGTGCATACATGTATGAATGGATATATATCCTTGTGTATCTATCCTGTGTAGCTATGTAGGTATTGCCATGTGCCTGTGTATATGTGTGTGCACATGCATATATGTATATCTATATGTGCATGCATGTTATACATTTATGTATATGTAGGTATATGTGGGTATGTGCATGTGTGTATGTGTGTAAATGTATGCACATGCGTATCTATGTGTCTGCATTGTGTGCCCATATGTGTGCATGTATGTATGTGTGTGGGTCCACAGCTGGACTGTGAGAGTCATATTACCAGGAAGCAGGTGTTCCATGACTGTCCTCAGAACACGTTTCGCAAGGGCCACTTCATTGTGGTCTTCTAACCCCACTTCCAGGTCTTCTCTCCTCCCTCTCCCCTCGGCCCACACTCTCCCTAGGCTTGACCTTTTAGTGACCTCATCAGTGTGGTGGTGGAGACAGGAGCTGAGGCTAGGTGCGGCTCTGCCCAGCAAGGCCGGCCTTCAATGGCAGCTGTGGCAAAGGGCCTGGCTGTGTCCTGGGGCATTTGAGGGAGCTGCCTGCCCTCTTGGGCTCCATGTCTCACCTACAATAAGAAGATGCAGGTGAAGCTGGTTCACAGTGGAGAACTGCACCACCTAAAAGCAGGGGACAGTGAATGAGGACCACTCAGGAAGCAGGTCTCCTGCCCTCAGCTCCCTCTCTGCACAGGTTCCTGGTTCACCTGGGCCCCTAGTCTTCTTCCCCACATCAGGGTACCAAGGCAGACAGTGCTGTGGTGGAGACCCCAGAGTGGGGCCCCACCAACAACTGCCTGATGTCAGGAAGGAGGATGCTGGGAGGAAATGAACCCCCCCCTTACTTAAAAGCCTAATAAGGATTTGAACCTGAGTCTGCAGGGAATTGTCAGCTTAACTATTTTCTCAGATGTGAGGAGCATGTCTGGGCTCCAGCACGGCGGGGAGGAGGTGGGCTGTGGCCTAGAGCTGAGGATACAGCCTCTGCTCAGCTCAAGGCAGAGCATACTGAGGCTCTGGAAGCAGCCACGGAGCCTGGTAGGGGAGCCATATGGCAGGAGTGCAGGGAGATGACATCAACCAGACGCAGTGAGGGGTTGAGGGGTCAGCTGGAAGACATTTCCAGCTGCCCTGGGCAAACTGACCCCCTGGAGGAGGGCCAGCAGAACCAGGGAGCTCCAAAGTGCAGAGCCCATCCTCAGAACAAAACGCTGGGCAGCGGTGGACCACTGCAGTTGCTCATGTGGTCAAGGCCATTCACACTCTCTTGGGGATCCCCTGCCCTGTCTGTGACGAGCAGGTCCAGGCCCTGCTTTCCCCTCCCTCTCATGTGTTCTGCTCAGGCACACTGGCCTGCTTTCTCATTCTCAAACATGAGACGCTCATCCCACCTCCCAGAGTTTGCCTTGACTGTTTCCTCTGCCAGGAATGCCCTTCCCAGCTCCTCACAGGCACAGCCCCTTCTGGGCAGTCAGGCCTTAGCCTTTCCCAGGCCTCTCCTACCAGCCTCCTTTTTGATTTTCTTTCTGGCATCTGGCAGATCCTGCTCTGTCTGATTTACAAATTCCGGCCCAGTTACTTTCTTTCTCTCCCTCTGGAATATGAGCTTCCTAGCAGTCATGGACTGAGTATTGAAGCGGAGGGGTGTACTCTTCTGTGAGTAAGCACATGCTGCCTCTCCAGAGCCAGGAGGACACTCAGTATGGAGGAAAGGCTCGCCAAATACTTAATGAATGAATGAATGGTTCACCACACTCATCAAAATTGACCTGGTGGGACTGTCATCAAGAGCACCCTATTTATTGGTGGGGACGCGCTGCTCCCATGTCTATCCAGGCCTTGGTGCATCAATCGGAATACCAGGGCTCACAAAGAGAGGTCAGGCTTCCCTGCAGGAGTCGACTTGCTGGAACAAGTGGGTTTCCATCTCCACTGGGAGCAAGTGTGGCCTGGGGTCCTCGTGCCAGCCACAAGGCCAGTTCTGAGTTTGTTCAGACTCCTGCTTGGAATGAAGGATGGCTCATCCACTGGAGACCTCACACTCTGACCACGGAAGCCACCAAAGCCATGGGCAGTCACTGTCCAGCACTGCAGAGGCAGCTGCTTTTCTGACCTGCTTCTGCCATCTACCGGCCACCCAGCAAAATACACTGGAGAAGAGGGTTCAGGTTCCTGTCTGCTGGCTTGGGTTTCCTGGGAAAGCCTCATCTCAACCTCATTTATCTCTCTCCCAGGGCTGCCTGTTTGGCCGGTGTCTTGAGTAGGGCCACTGGGGAAGACCCTAGGCCGCTGGAGGGTGAGGAAAGCCATCCTATCCTGCCTCCTATAAGGTTTCCACACTTGACATATGTGAATTTGCTTAACACCTGGAGTGAGGGATGATTATCACCACCATTTATAGACAAGGACATCCAGGCACAGAATGGTTCTGGCAGTTGCCCAGGGTCACAGAGTGACAGAGTTGTAGAGCCGAGATTGGAACCCGGTAACAGGGCACTTAAGGGCACTCTACCAACAAGCATGCAGATGGTCCAGGTGCCCCCTCCAGCCCCTACCCAAGGGGCCTTGCTGGAGCACCAGAGAGAGAGTGTGTGGGAAGAGCAGGACAGCGGAGTAAACCTGAAACTAACCATTCAGGGGGCCAGAGAAGCCACCCCACTATTCTAAGTCTTCATATTCTCATCTGAAAAATGGGAGCACTGGACTGCATGACCCCAAGTCTTTCTCCAGGATTCTCTGAATATAATAGAGAAGCGAGGAAGCATGGTGGAGAAAACCAGGCTTTTTCCCCCTTCTTCTACTTATCTTGTCCACTCAAGCTTTCCTTAGGAGGGAGCCGGGTCAGGAGGTCAGGTGCCAGGCCTCCTGTGCCCAGTTTCTGGCTCTGTCTCCTGTTTTCATGTCTGTCCACCCAAAAAGCAGCTTTCACATCCTGTAGACAAAAGAAGAGACATCCTCCAAGGCCCCCAAGACTAAGCATTTCACATTTGGCTTCTGCAGTGCTCCCTTGTCAGCCTTACGGGCCAGAGGCAATTAGGAGTTTGAGGCCGAGAAGGCTGTTTTTAATAATTCTGTCATTATTCTCAATTTTCAGCACCACCACACATGAAAAACCCATTTCCAATTTCTTTAAAGGTGTTAAATGGCTTTTGCACTGTGTTGCAAACGTTTGCCGTCAGCCAGATGGCTGCAAAGTGGGCTTGCCGCTCCCAGGCCTTGGGCTGTGATGGTGACTTGCCTGGCCTAACCCATGGCAGTGATGCCCTCTCTGTAAGTGCCCACTCCTGTGCCATGCTGCCTGGGCCAGCAAGACAGGCCACCAAGCCACTTCCTCAAAGCAGTATGCTTCTGGCTCATAAGTGCTGGTCACAAGTGGTGACCATGACTTGACTGATTGATTTCGGTGTACCCAGCAAACTGTGAGTCCCCCAGGGGCAAGGCCTGTCTTGCTCACTGCTGGGTCCCAGGACTGTGTCTCCTTACAGGTGTTGGGCAAGTTCCTCAGCCTCTCTGTGTCTGGGTTCTCTCCTTGGTAACATCAGGACATTAATAGGAATAACAAAAACAGGGTATAGCTGATGGGGGCTCATGTGGATTTCAGGGCAAACCACATATGGCTGTGCGTTTCGGTTCATCATGGTTTCCCAAGATGCAGGGTACAGCAACTCGGCCCGGCCAATACTCAGGCCGGAAGAGAACCGGAAACCACCCCTTCCTGCTAGGTCACAGCTCCAGAAACTGATGGGGAAACCTGGCGACCAGCCTCTCTGACAGTGAGTGGAGTCAAGAAGAGGGAAGTGAGTCGGCATCTGAGATGGCCCCTGCAAGTTCTGAGGAAGGCAAGTTCAAGTTCAAGACAGACCAGGACTCAGGAGCAGCTATGGGAGATGCTGGAAAGCATTTATGAGAGGCAACGGAGCCTGGACACAGAAGGGGGGAGACACCTATCCCTAATAACAATAATAGTTTGCAATGACAATGACAATAGCAAACAGGTGACATTCATACAACACTTACTCTACAAATCTCGCATTCTAAGCACATTACACAGAGTAACTCTTTTCATTCTCACAAGACTCTATGAGTACACCATGTCTTTCTTATTCCTATTAACATCCTGGTGCTACAAGTGAAGGAACCAGGACACAGAAGATAAAAGAATTGCTCAAAGTCACATCATAAGGACACAGTCCTGGGACCCAGCAGTGACCAATACAGACAGACCCTGCCCCCGAGGGGCTCACCATCCGCTGGTGACACAGAAATCAATCAGACAAGTCATGGCCACCCCTTGTGACCCCTTGTGACCAGTGCTATGAACCGGGAGTGTGTCACTTTGAAAAGGTGACACGGTGACCTGCCTCACTGGCCCCGGCAGCATCACACAGGAAGCAGATGGTCTCTTAAGGGTTTTAAACACAGATGTGTTCTCACATACACACGGAGAAGCCTGGAATCATTTGTGTTTTTCACATGGCATTGGAATTCACAAACCTACCTCAGAAGCCACTTGTGGACAAATGGGAGACCATGGGACCATGAGCATGAGCGGAATTTCTCCCAAACACACATAGGCTTCATCTAGGGCTGCCAGAAGAGTGTGTGTGTGTGTGTGTGTGTGTGTGTGTGTGTGTGTGTGTGTGTGTGGTGTGCTATCTGTTACATTTAGTGAAAGCATTTCTAAGCTCCCTTTCAGCACATATGTTTCATAATTTGGTACATTTAGAATGGTGATCAGCACACAATGACTAGTCAATAAATGTTCATTAAGGCACACTGATGGGACAGAGATAGGAGGGGACATTTCGGCAGCAAACAAAACATCCAGGAGACACAGCATATCCTCACCCTCAGACTCAGAGAGATAATCAGGGAAGCACAGTTTATTGGTGTGAAATGACCAGAGAGACTTAGCAAGCAACATCAGATTCCCTGTGGACATGTGCACTGATGGATAGAGAGAGGTACTGGGGAAATCACCAAGCAATTCTGCATGCCGGAAGCCAATTTGGATTTTAAATACATTTTATAATTTTTCTGACTGCGGAGGTAATATGTCTTCAGGGCATAAAATTTAGAATTATAGAAGAGTATAAAGAAGAAATCCAACCATTGAGGAATAACCATGATAAATATTATACCATAGACCTTTCTTGTCATTTATCTGTGCTCATACAGATTTTGTTTGTTCACAAAACTAGGAAAATGTAACCAAAAAATGTATTCTGATATTTCCTCAAAATGCTATTGTTAGTGTTTATCATAACAATAAAGGATTGAAATGCTTTTTTATATACATTTTATTTTAAAGATGTGGGGTACAATTCAGGATTAGATATACAAGTGGACATCGTACAGGTAAAGTCTGGGCTTCCCTTTGGTCCCCACTTTACCTGGTTTGAGATCAGGCACCCTTATTGATGTCATGGCCCTCCTCACTCCCACAGTAACCCACTACTGCCAATCCCTTTCTGATAGTATTATGGTAAATGTTCAGGGTCCACTTATAAGTCAGAACATCTGGTACTCTATTCTTTGTTTCTGTGATAGATCACTGAGTATTATGGACTCTAAATTCATCCAGGTTGGTGCAAAGTCCATATGCTTGTCCTTTTTAGGGCTGCATAATATTCCATCATGTACATGTACCACATTTTTATATTCAGTTCAGTTTCAATGGGCAACACGGTTGGTTCCATCTTTTTGCTATTGTGAATAGTGCTGCAATAAACATGCGTGCGCAGGTATCTTTTTTGTAGAATGATTTGAGTTCCTCTGGATATATTTCCAGTAGGGGAAATGCTGGGTCATATGGAAGGTCAATTTCTCGTTCTTTTAGAAATCACCACACTGTTTTCCGTAGAAGTTGAACTACAAAACACTTTTAATGATGGTATATCATCCATTTATATGGATGTGCTACAATGAAACCCCTACTGTTGGGGTTCAGTAGCTTTCCCATCTTAATGTGTATAATTTGAGGGTGGTTGTCATTTTATCCATGGCAGACCAGGTTGGATAGGGCCAAGGTCTTGCAGGGAACATTATGCCCAAATAATTGTCACCACCAGGATGTTGGCAATAGAGAGATGTGTTCGTGGGAACTGTGGCTTTTTCCCCCAGGCCCTGGTAGGCCCTTCCTTGGGCCTTTGCAGTGCTGATATCACCCTATCTGTCCTGCAGGCCTTCCCTGGTCTTAGGTCCTCTTTCCACCCCCTTCCATCGCTCTCTGCAGCTGCCACAACTCATCACACACACCCTACATGGTTCTCTGCCCACTCCCACTTCCCTGGACTCTGTCCCTTGAGAGCCTGGTCTGTCTTCCATAGGAAGTTCTCACTAAATGCTTGAATGAATGAATGAGTGAATGAATGAATGAGTGAGTGAATGAATGAATGAACGAATGAACAAATGATGAACAATCTGAGAGGGAGCAAATGGCTTGACCTTGCAGGGCGCCTTCTCCGGCAGCTTCCATCTCCTGGTCAGTGCAGCTGGGTCCCAGCCTGTTCTGCAGGAAGTGCGTGCTTGTTTGTGATGGCTGCACATTTGTTTGCATTTAGGATCACGGAGTTTACTCAATTAAGAAATGGAGTAGGAAGGAGGCACTGCCTCTGTTTGGCAGATAAAGTAAAGAGAGGAGAGGGAAGATGTCTCAGGCAACCTTGGCCTGCTTTCCATCTCAGAGAAATCACAGTTTCCTAACGCCCATCTTTTCTGATTATGACTTTGTCCCTCTGTGACCAGATGATCTGGTTTGATCTCCTGGGGTCCTGAACACCACATGACAATGAGTTTCTGGGCCATGTCCCTGCTGCACCCAGAAAAGCCCATGTGAGTCTACACAGGCATGTTTCTAGTTAACCATATTGAGCTTTACAAGAATTTAATTAATCCTCACTACCCAGGGAGATAAGAATTGTTATTTTCCAAATTCCCCAGATGGGAAAACTGAGACACAGAGAGGCAATGTAGGCTGCTCAAGGCCACACAGAAGTGACAGAGCCTAGATCTGAACGCTGGCAGTCTAACTTCAAAAGCTACACCTCTGATCACCAGATAGTCCTCAAAAGTCAATGTACTGATTTCTAAAGCAGTCCCAGCACATTTCTGCCACACATAATCAGCCTGTTGTCTCCAGGGAACATAAGTACTTGGGTTTAATTTGATGAAAACTGTTATTGGAAGAAATACACCAAGACGATCAATTCCTGAAATGAGAAAGAGGCTGCAATTATAAAATTTTATTTTTTATTGGGAGTTTCCTCCCTCTGGAAGAGGGTATGCTAGAAAGTTGAGAATGAGTGCATGACCACTTAGAAGCTGCATGGGTCTTAGGGTCATGGTACATGTGCAGGGGTATGGGCGTCAGACCAGCAAGGGGGTCCCAAGACCACTTGGGACAGAGCCAGAGGGTCCAGGGAACTGAGCAAAACTCTCTGAGATTTCTTCCTGTGTTCAAATGATGCAACCAGCCCAGGATATATGTCCTGAGCCTGCAGCAGAGAGGGGACCCACTGCCAAGCTCTTTGAGGCTGACTTCTTGCTTTCTGTACAGGATGGCAGAAGGCCCACCTGGCACTGAACAGGCACATCACAGGTAACTTCTGCAGGTTTGGAGACTGGTTTTCCCCTCCCTACACTTGCTTATAGCATCCTGATTGCTTTGGGGGCAAACCCCTACCTTATTATGTGAAGGACCCTCCAGACAAGGAGGCCAACCTGCCCAGGGGGCAGAGACATGACTTGAGTAGGCCTGTCGGACCCTCTTGCTCAAGGTCCCCAGCCCTGAGGAGAAGGCCTCCAGGAGGGAAGAAAATATGCCCATTCATTGTGACTGCAGTGCCTCAAGGCCTCCCAGACTTCAGTGGTGCCTGGGTGCCAGTTCTTTCTAGGTTCACTTCTCCAGCTTCCACTCAGAATCTGTGCCCTCCAGCAAGTCCTTCCGGCAAACTCCCTTCCTGCTTCTGGCATTTCTTCCAATAGCTTCCTGCTTTCCATCTCAGAGAAATCACAGTTTCCCAATGCCCATCTTTCCTGATTATGATCTTGTTTCTCTGTGGCCAGATGTTGTGGTCTGATTTCCTGGGGTCCTGAATGCCATGTGGCAATGAGTTTCCAGGCCATTGCAAGTTCAATTTCTTCCACTCTAAAATGGACACAGGCAGTACCCAACTTGAAAGGTTAGACATGTAGTAGTGGTAAGATAAATGAATGCCACGATGCACTGGGCCCAGACTTCTATGAGCTCTGGGGATAGCTTTATGAGGTGCACCCACAGTGACTCTGTGAGAAGTTACTTTCTTTTTTCTAACTGCCCTTTAATGCCTCTAGCAACATAAAAAGAGAAAGTCTCAGGTTAGCACTCGTCTGTCTAATACGTCTCTGACACTTGCTACGGTTCTTTCGTTATAATAAAGAGAGTACAAGTCTCAACTCACAGTCCTTGCAGACAACACTGTCAACTATCACTTAATCATATGGGAGATTTTGGTTTTTATTTTTAAATTTTAGCCTCAAGGGGTACATGTGCAAGTTTGTTACATGGGTATATTGCATGATGGCGAGGTTTGGACTTCTATTGAACATATCACTTAAACAGTGAACACAGTAACCTTAGGTAGTTTTTCAATCCTTACTCCTCTCCCCAGCCCCTCTTTAGGTGTCCCCAGAATCTTTTGTTCTCATCTTTATGCTTGTATGTATCCAGTGTTTAGCTCCCACTTATAAATGAGAACATGAGGTATTTGGTTTTCTGTTTTTTGCGTTACTTCACTTGAAATAATAGACCCCAACTGCATCCATGTTGATGCAAAGTACACGATTTCATTCCTTTTTATGGCTGCATAGTATTCCATGATGTATATGTACCACATACAAGTGGCCAACTAACATATGAAAGAATGCTGAATGTCACTAATCATGAGAGAAATGCAAATCCAAGCCACAATAGCATCTCACGCCAGTGAGAATGGCTTCAATTAGTAAGTCACAAAACAACAGTTG
The DNA here is from genome assembly GCA_027257055.1 of Cephalopachus bancanus. Taxonomy (NCBI): domain Eukaryota; kingdom Metazoa; phylum Chordata; class Mammalia; order Primates; family Tarsiidae; genus Cephalopachus; species Cephalopachus bancanus. The sequence continues at coordinate 6,584,635 of JAPVLO010000007.1, forward strand.
TTGGTGCAGTTGTGAAGGAAACACTGTGGGTGGGAATGTAAGCTTGTCCAGTCCCTATGGAGAATAGTTTGGAGAATTCTTAAAGAGCTAAAAATAGAATTACCATTTCTGGATATATACCAAAAAATGCTCTACCAAAAAGACGCTTGCACTCGTTTATTTATCTCAACATGGCTCACAGTCGCATGAATGTGGAACTGACCCAGATACTCATTAACAGTGGACTCATTCAGGACAATGTGGTGTGTCTACCACTTACTTTATGTTTTCCTCCCATTTCTAGTAAGTATTGCTAGTTTTCTATTTAGAAGACAGTTGGGAGGCTTACTTTTTAAATATATGTATTTTAAAGAAAAATATTGAGTTGATTTAAAGGGGAAAAAAATGAAGTAAATAGCAGTCCCAGTGTTACACAAACATGGTCAAGATCCTGGAGGCGGCACATGGACGATAGAAGTTGGGGGCCAGAGCTACTGAATGTTGTGCAGCAAGACCATGGGGGTGCACTGTGAATCAGAACCATTGTCATTATCATCATCAGCCCCAGTTAGCAGACCTGGTGTGAGCACAGGGGCCAGCCCACTCTAATCCACTTCCAGCTGCTACCCTTTGGAAGAGTCATCTGCTCGGAGGGCAGTGGGGATAATCACACAGGGACCTGTGCCACTGCGCCTGGTGATCAATCACCCCTCTCCCTGAAGCTTCCAAACAACCCCTGCCGAGGGGTGTCATCACACCCTGCAACTTGCGTCTTCTCTCCAGCCACAGAAAGTGCCCCTTGTGGTTCAGACAGATGCTCCATGGGTTTCAGACCATGTGAAGATGAATGGGCTGATTCATCCCTGCTCCTCCAAAGAACACAGTCCAGCCCATCAATATCCACAAACTGCCAGCTGGCAGAGACCACCCACCATGCTGGAGACCCCAGGAGACAAATGGCATCATTTGCCCATGATTGTTCAATGGACTCCTGGGGTGCCAGCCCCAGACGTGGGGCAGACAGAGTTCATCCTCAGCCCATCTCCAGATGACACTTCTCATCTGAGAGGCTCGGTCCTAACCAGGTAAACCCTGCAGTCCTCAGTCACATTAGTGCAAGTAAGAACTAGAGATGTTTAAAACACAGGATGAAAACAAGCTAGCTCTTTTGACAGTCTGTTTGGAAGAAAATGAAAATAAGTGAGGCAGAAGCCAGCCGTATGAAGCATGGCTTGGAAATCACTGCCCACCTTTCTCCTAATAGAACTGTGTGCCCATGAGTCTCAAAGAGAACTTTTATACTTTTTAAATGCCCAGGAATCAGTATGACAATTATCTGAGGATGCCATCAAAGAGATGAAGGGACAGAATGATGAGGGCTTCAGGTCCTGGGAGAGATGGGGACTCTAGGTAAGAGAGAAGAAAGAGGAGGAAGGAAGGACGTGAGAAGGGAAGAAAAAAAGAAAAGGAGGAAAAGAGATTAAATAATGTATTAGGACTCATCGATTGGAAGTGACAAAAACCTAAAATAAACTGGATTTAAAAGAAGTCGAAGAATATTGACCCACGGAAATGAGAAATCCAAAAATGCATACACTTCGAGTAAAGTTGGAAGATTACTTTAAGAAAAAAAAGTAAATAACAGTCCCAACATTAAATGAACCTGGCCAAGATCTTGAAGGAGGTATATGATAGAAGTCGGGGGGCAATTTCTATCATGCACCAAGATAAAGGAGTCTAAGCAGTAGAATCAGTACTCGATATCTCCCCGAGCCTCCACTCATCTCAGGAAGGCACACATGGAACAGAGCAGGCCTCCCACATCCATGGGTTCCCAGCGCCTGACATCTCAGTAACCCAGAGGCAGGAGGGAAAACTCACATTTGTACCAATTTCTCAAAGGTTCTCTGTTTCTGTGATAGATCACTGGGTATGATCGACTCCAAATCCATCCAAGTTGCTACAAAGTCCATATATTTGTCCTTCTTTACGGCTGCATGATATTCCATTGTGTGTATGTACCACATTTTCTTTATCCAGTCCAGCTTCAACGGGCAACATGGTTGGTTCCATGTTTTTGCTATTGTGAATAGAGCAGCAACAAACATACTTGTGCAGGTATCTTTTTTGTAGAATGATTTGAGTTCCTTCGGGTATATTCCCAATAGGGGAATTGCTGGGTCATGTGGAAGATCAATTTCTAGTTCTTTCAGAAATTGCCACACTGTCTTCCAAAGAGGTTGCACTAGTTTGCACTCCTACCAGCAGTGGAGAAGCATTCCTTTTTCTCCACATCCTCGCCGGCATCTGTTGTTGCTTGTTTTATGTTCTCACTCATAAGCAGAACTTGAACAATTATAATACTGGAAGAAAGCATTTGGCAGTAATGGAAAACTGTCAGGGGATGGGGGGTTGGGACTGGCAGTTGAGGGAAACTCCTAGGGGAGGGAGGGGCATACCTCATCAACAAGAGTACATGCATAATCAATGTTTGTATACTTAAGCCTAAATTGTACCCCACATCTTTATAATTTTAATAAAGGGGGAAAAAAGGTTGTCATTGACTTCCTTGGTCATGTGCTCATATCGGAACCAATCATGGAATCCAGGAAAAATGGGGTACTCGAACTGGTCAGCCTGATGACTGTAATTAACAGTCCCAAAGAAAACATGGAGAGCAGGGAAGTTTCCAGTATGAATGGTGTTAGAAAGGGAAGAGAAGGAAACTAAAGACCAATAAATGCTTTAAAATAAACTTTCCCCAATTTAATCCTCATCATAACCCTGCCAGATATGCATTTTTATCCCCATTTTACTGGTGAGAAAACTGAAGCAATGTCAACACATCACTACCTACAGTTTTGCAGACATATCCAACACTGGGGTATAACAGCAGTGGTTGTACCCATGAAGCCCCACCACCACCACATGACCCAGGAGTGAGCCTGTTCATGGGCCCACATGGGCTGCTGGCCATTGAGAGTTCAGCTCCTTTCCTGGCTGGTCAATCAGGCTGTATCCCTGGCTTGAATGCAGCCCGCGGAATCTTTAACCAGACTGTGTTGCTAAGCAGTCATCTGCTTACTTATTCACACATGCAAAAAACTCCCTGAGCCTCCGCTGTATACCAGGCACTGTAATAGGGACTATGGACACACAGACAAGTAAAAGACAGTTCAGTTCTCAGGGAAAGACAGGAAATCAGGAAAATCAAAAACAGACATATGTTGTTTTTATAATTGTGTGTGTGTGTGTCTGTTTATTTTATTATAAAGATGTGGAGTACAAGTCAGGATTTGGTACATAAAGTTTGGGCCTCCTGCTGGTTCTCATTTCCCTGGTTTAGGATCAGGTACCCTTTGTGTTGTTGGGGTCCCCTCTTCCTCCCTCCCCTGGCAGTGTCCCCTGACTGCCGATCTCTTCTGAAGGAGCAACTACAGGAAGGCCTTGATCATGAGAAACCCTCCAAAAATTTAATTCAGGGAGTCAGGCTTTCTGGATAGCTAAGGCTTTACCTCTTTAAGAAGAAAATCAGTGGAGAGGGTTTCCTTTTTTTTAACTTTGACCTTCTGAGGGTAGAAATGTTTCCTGACTGTAGCACACACTTTTTCTGAATACCCATGAGCCATCTGCTGCACACGATGGAAACTTCCTTGATGACCTGGGGTCACCATGATCAATGTGAGGGATGTGTGATTCCGGTGGCCTCACAGTAGATGCAGGTGCCCAGAAGCAAGGACCAGAAGAATTGGAGAAGAGGCCACATGACCACGTGGGTGAGATCTTGAAGTGGATTGAAAAGAGTGGGGGATTCTGCAGAGATTCTCAACAGGGGGTGATTCTGCTTCCCCACCAGGAGAGGATATTTGGCAATGTCTGGAGACAACTGTGGTTATCAAAACTAGGGGTGGAGGAATCGCTGTAGGATTCTAGTGGGGAGAGGTCAAGGATGCTGCTAACCATCATAAAAGCCATGGGATGCCCCCTTCTTACAATACAGAATTATTCAGCGCCAAATATCAATGGTGCCAAGCAAGAAAAATCCTGTGCTAGATGGAAATGTGTTTGTTGACATAAAGAGGCAAGCCACATAGACCATTTAGTCTGGTGCATGGCACATAAGGAATTGTTAAAATGTATTTGCTGCTATTATTATCACCACCATCATCACCATCACCACTGTCATTATTTTCATCATTTTTTTTTCTTTTCAGGACACTTCCAACCTTCAAATCCTACAACTGCCTGTATCTTAGCTCTGTGCCATCTCAACCATTCTGACCTACTGGTTGAGGACCCTTCGGCCTACAGCAACAAGGGTAGCTGGGTTAGACCTGCATCATTGGAGAACACAAGTCGTTGCCCCATCACTGACCACAAGATAACCTTTAATATGTCACTCCCAGCCTTCTGAAGCACTCAAGATGCCCACCTGTGAAATGGGCACCCAAATTGCTGTCCTTTTCATAATAATGGAGAAAGGGCTGGGTGCACATTAAGTTTTCTGCTGTGAATTGCTTTGAGCATCCGGCTGAAAAACCAGATTATACATTCAAGAAAGTGATTCCCATCTTCCTCCATGGCCATTAGTTTTACCACTGGACACATCATCGTCGTGACCCCGCTGAGCCTTCAGTTGCATTCCCCCCTTGCATTGCCCAAGCCATTCAGTACCCAGGCAAAATAACCCCAGGCCCTGCACAATTATTCCCTAGAACACTGGCCATCTCCAGAGTATTTCCGAAGAGTCTAAGAAGTGGGGGAGGGGCCGGGCTCGGTGGCTCAGCCTGTAATCCCGCGCCTTTGGGAGGCTGGGGTGAGTGGATTGCCTGAGCCCGCGGGTTCGAGACCCGCCTGGGCAGCGAGACCTCATCTCTACAATAAATCAAAAAATCAGACGGGCATGGTAGCGCATGCCTGTAATTCCGGCTACTTGGAAGGCTGAGGTGGAAGGATCGCCGGAGCCCAGCAGGTCGAGGCGCCGTGGCCGGAAGCGGCCACTGCACTCCAGTTTGGGCGACCGAGTGAGACTCCAACTCAAAAAAAAAAAAAAAGAAATGGGGAAGGGAGGTCTTGGATTTTCCAACAACTGTCTCACCTGTCTTCCTGCTCTTCTTGATGTTGCTAATGTCTTGTCTCTGTTGTTGCAGCTCCATTTTGTCCAAACACAAACATGGTTTCTCTGTTTTTTCCCCGGTATACCATCTGGTTAGGTTCACAGCAAGCAGGTGGGTATAAAATCATGTCAAGGTTTGGAGTGGGAGGGATGATGATGAAGGCAGATCAGAGCACAGGGCAGAAAACCACCTTATACCAGACATCAGATAATACCTGCTCAGTCCTTTAGACACAGAACCTCCTGGGAGCCCCAAGCTGCCCTCCCTTCCAGTGCCAGCCTGCTGTGCCACCCTCACCCACACTGGGGCCTGTTCTTTTCCAGGGCCCCATGCCTGTCTCAATTCTATCTTTGGAGCCTAATCGCTGCTCAGAGAAGCAGGAAATACAAACAACAATTGAGGAGCATTCCTGTCCCAGAGAGTGAAAACCATGTCACAGCCAACAAGGAAGACTCACATTCACCATATTATGTAGAACAATATGGCTTTCTGTGCCAAGACGTCCCATTTCAGGTAACACTGTGCAATTTGCCTTTCATGACAAATAAGCCTAACAGAGTGTTTTCTTAGACAGAACAGTCATTTGTTAGGCAATACATTCTCCCTCCATGTCCTAACACAAACAGCATGTGCTGTACCCCATTTGTGAAAGTCCTGGTTCACTCTATCTCAGGACCAGAGCACCATGACTCTCCCGTTTCCTGTTGGGAGCCTTTCTGATGACCTCAGGTCAGGCTTTCTCCTGGGAGGCTGCCCAAGAAGCTGCTAATCCCTTTGATCTCAGTCACAAATCTGTCATATACTGGATCGTTCCTCTTGGCAGATACTCAAAATTGTGCTAAATGTTAAAACCACATTTCCTTTGGTGTCCAATATCTTGTAGGCCTGGTGGAGCATTTTCAAAAGCCAGGAGGGGTTTTTCTTTCTCTTCTGCTATTCAAATGTAACTTTGGAGTCTTTCCCCCAAAGAGAGGTAAAACTCAGAGGTGCATGATGTTTTTGACTCGTGGGGATTAGGCAGATGGTGGGGGGGGTGCTGTGGTTTCTTGTCCTGGCACAGCACGTTCTAACCTCAAATTGACCAGAACGTCACTGAAGAAAGAGAAAGTTCAAAGACAGTAATTCTTAGGATTCAGTACAATAAGTCTATTCTTGCCCTTAAAGCAGAAGAGTACAGGTTTCCCCAGAGTGGATGTCAAGTCCCACCCCCAACAAAGGTCAGATTTGGGGCTGAACTTCCGCAGGATGAAGTCAGTTAGATATCCACTTCAATCTGGGCCCTGCCAATGGATAGACTAGGCAGTTTATTGAGGAGTTGTCACACATTTGGTTTCAAAAATAAAATGGTTTCGTTTGTTGTGCAACGGCTGCTGCTCACTGTGCTCTAAAACCTCTTTTTTCCACTAGTGACAAATCAGTCAGATTTCTGAGTTTTTCAGTCACTTTCAGAAATTGCAACAACTTTACTATGGTTCTAAAGACTGAGTCCTAAAGACTGAGTTCTTTTCAAATTCTCATTTTCTTTTTTTAATTTTAATTTTTAATTAAAAAAAATTTTTGAGTTGGAGTCTTGCTCTGTCACCTAGGCTAGAGTGCAGTGGCATGCTCACAGCCACTCCAGCGTCAACCTGCTGGGCTCAGGCAATCCTTCTGCCTCAGCCTTTCAGGTAGCTGGAGCTACAGGTGCACACTACCACGCCGGGGTAATTTTTTATTTGTATTGTAGAGCTGAGGTCTTGCCAAGTTGCCCAGACCGTTCTTGAATCACAGGCTCAGGCAATCTACTCACCTTGGCCTCCCAAAGTGCTGGGATTGCAGGCTTGAGCCACTGCACCTGGCAGCTATTTTAATTGACACAAGATGATGATACATATTTATGAGGTGCAACATGATGTTTCCATACATGTGTACATTGTGCAATGATCAAATCAGGATATTGACTGTCTCCATCACCTCAAGCATTTATCATTTCTCTGCAGTGAGAACATTCTTCTCTCTTTTAGCTATGCTGACATATACATTACAATATTGTTTACTATAGTCACTCTATCCTGCTGCACAACTCCAGAACTCATTCCTCCTATCTAACTGTAACTATATACCCATTGACCAACCTCTCCCTCACACTCACACTCATCTGAGGATCTCAGTCTCTTTTTGAAATGTAGATTTGGGGGCAATAGGTTGGGGTGTACCCCCAAATTCTGCTTTTCTAACTGTATCTCAGGTAATTCTGCGACTGTTAGTCGAGGGACCACACTTTGAGTAGTGAGGTTTTAGAGGAGTCATAAATCCCATGTTAGAAGATCTCCCCTCAGGTCTCTCCTAATGCTAATGTGCAATTGTTTGCCCAATAGTTGATTGAAGAGTTTGCCCAAACAGAGAGAAAAACAAGTTTGGGAGACCTCAGTAATTTCCACTAACCTTCATAATACATTTTAACATCAATTCCCATGAGGTAGCTGAAGTAAGACAGAATACAGTTCCACTATTGAGCTTTAAGCTGTTACAGGGCAACTCACCCAACATTGGTCAGCACAGTCTTGCCAGTGGCCTCAGGTGGCATAGCTGCTGAGAAGAGGATGCTTGTCTGCTCTGTGCAAGAAGTAAGTTCAGAGGAAGACCTTAGGGTTCTCTACTCCCACTACCCACCAACAGTAGAGTGAGGACTACACCTTCTTCAACTCCCATCAAATAACACTCCAGGGCCCACCAGACTGGGAGCTTATTGTCAGTCAGTCATCTCTATTTTCCATTTTTCTCCAGCACCTGGTGCTGTCCATACACATAGTAGCTATTCAATGCATTCATGTTGAATGAATGCATAAATGTGTGATTTTCACACTTGTTCCTCTCAGGCTGGCCTCCCTTGGCCATCTAGACCTTCTAAACACTTCCTGTTCTACTTCCACTGCTAATTTTTGAGCATTCAAAGACCAGAGACCCATGTCACCATGATCCTTAACACAACTGAGTTACAAAAATAATCCCATGACCCCAGCATGGCTTTCAGAGGCAGAAAAGAAAAGTTAAGAGCAAGAATTCTCCAGGGTTTTCTAGGTATACAATCAAATCATGCATGAACAGGGATAGTTGGAAACTATAACAGTCCTAGAAGAAAACCTAGGAAACAGTCTTCTGGACATTGGTCTAGGAGAAGAATTTATGACAAAGATCCCAAAAGCCATTGCAACAAAAACTAAAATAGACAAATGGGACTTAATTAAGCTAAAAAGCTTCTGCACAGCAAAAGAAATAATCAGCAGAATGAATGGAAAATCTACAGAATGAGAGAAAATATTTGCAAATTACACCTCAGACAAAGGCCTTATATCCAGAATCTACAAGGAACTCAAACAACTCATCATGAAAAAATAAATAACGCTTCAAAAAGTGGGCAAAGGACAGGCATCACATATTTCAAAAGAAGACAAACAAGTGGCCAATGAACAAATGACAAAATGCTCAACATCACTAATCATCAGAGAAATGCAAATTAAAACCACAATGAGATATCACCTCACACCAGTCAGAGTGGCTATTATTAGAAAGTCAAGAACAATAGATGTTGGCATGGTTGGCAAGGAGAAAATGGTGAGCTCATTCACTGTTGGTGGGACCATAAACCAGCCCAATTGCTGTGGAAAGTAGTCTGGAGATTCCTCAAAGAACTAATAATTGAATTACCATTTGATCCAGCAATCTTACTACTAGGGGTCAAGCCAAAGGAAAATAAATCAATACATGAAAAAATGCCTGAACTTATATGTTCATTGCAGTACTATTCACAATAGCAAAGTCATGTAACCAACCTAGACGCCCACCAACAATTGACTGGATAATGAAAATCTGGTGTATATATATACCATGGAATACTATGCAGGCATAAAAAAGAATGAAACAATGTCCTTTGCAGCAACATGGATGAATGTGGAGATCATCATTCTAAATTAAATGAGTCAGAAACAAAGCCAAACATCACATGTTCTCACTCCTATGTGGGAGCTAAATGGTTCCAAAGATGAACATAATAGACATCGACATCAATAGGGGGGAGGTGAAGAGGGGTTAGGGTTCAGAAATTACCTATTGGATACAATGTTCAATATTTGGGTGACAAGTACACTAGAAGCACAGTCCCCACTACCAAGCAATATATCTATGTAACAAATATGCTCATGTACTCTGGAAACTAAAGTAAAAATACAAAGAGGCGAGGTACCCTAGGGAACATTGAAATATCGTCCACTCTTTGGAATCTGGGTGACCATTACCCATCTGAAGACAGTTTGCAACGAAATAGTCTTTCCAGTTATTGAGTGTTTGCCCCAATCCTGCCAACACTCATGCATGATTTAAAATCCTTCCTTCTGGAATTATTCGTCCAGGGCAATTTATCAAAGAGAAGATGGATGGTGTGAGCCGACGTTGCGGCTAGCATTCAGAAAAACGTGCTGTTCCTCTGCCATTCAGTGGAAGTTCTTTCATCACAGTTGATTAGAGGTTACCAACCTTGAATTATTAGTTAGTGGCATCTCTGCAAAGGAATGATTTATTGGGCAAGCAAACTTTGCAAACGAACGCAGATTCTGAATTGCTGGCTATTTCACCAGAAGCTGAAATGTGCATTTTCACTATCAGTCTTTTCAGCGGAAACAAAAATCCAAAGCAGAGGTTAATATTTAGCCTTAATCTCAGATCTGTCTGTGCAATCAAGATGTTAAGATGACAAAAGCCCAAGGCACACAAAAGTCCCAAAACATCTTGGTTCCAGAGTCACCTGTGCTTGGAGGCTCCCTCACAGAGGACATCCCACCTTGGAGCAGCTGCTCGGTGGAGGGTCACCATCAGGAGAGAAACCTGTCTTCTAGTGGCTGTAACTTGGTCACCTTTCACCGAGACCCTGTCCTGAAACACCAGCCCAGGCCAACACTAGTCACTGCTGGAAATAAACGTGCTTGTTTTGAAACTTGTCATATGTGGTACACATCCTCCCTTTCTGTCTTTTCAGGAGGACTGTTCGGCCTCCAATGCTCTGAAGGGCAAGGTCAGGGAAAGCAGGAATGCCCAAGCCTGCTCAGCCCAGCCCCAGCCCTGCCGGCCATGGAAGGCCCTAGGCTCCCTCCTACCATGTGATCTCCTTGCTGGGACACTGTCCCTGCAGCTCACTGTTCACACTCATACACAGTTCAAACACCATACATGGGACTTCCCCAGCCCCAGACCAGGTCAGACCTCTAGGGACACACTTTCCTCTACCACATATATCTTTTGTGGCACTGAGTATAGTCATGGTTGCATTTGTGTGTATAATTATTTGATAAATTTCCATTTCTCCTCTCAATGCGCTCATTGGTTTTGTTCCCTCTGGTATCCTTGGTGGTCAGTGTTGGAGTTGTGGGAGGATACTAAGAAGGACCACTTGACAGAAACACTTGACAGAGCAAGAAAACTGGGGGAGGCGGTTAGGGGTAGAGTGATGCATCAGCTTCCTTACTGGGCCAGCTCCCTCAGGGGCCAGGCTCGCTGTTCCCTACACCACCTGCAGTCTAGTCCCAGGCATCCCATGGTCTCCAGCTCTTTGCTAAATTTCCAGAGGCCACTGAGGTAAGCAGAGCACTGCTGGCCTCGGAGAGATACAGCAAAGTCTCTGCCAGGAGGAAGCAGTGAGTCCTGAGAGGACCAGAGCCCTCAAGGGGCCCTGGGGAGGGGACACAAGTCTTGGTCATTGAGATGGCCAGGAAGGCTGGGTGCAGTTTCTATTGGTAGGGATGGATGACAGGACTCCCGGAGAAGGGATCAGGTACACAGAGGCCTGGAGGGAGGCCCAGGGAGGTGTCAGGGTGACAACATGTACCTGGGTATTACTATTCTTTGGGGAGAGAAATCAGGAACAGGATTGGAGGTAACTGAATGGAAATTCGTAGGTGCTGGGGAGCCACTGAAGGTTGTTGGTCCAAGTAGTGTGTGATTAGGTGTCACTTGGAGATGTTTGTACTCAAAGGATTGGAGATACTGGAAGCAGGAAGATTTGTCAGAGGCAGGGAGGAATGTAGCAGAGGGGACAGGCAGGTGCTTAGGGAGGTGACATGTTCAGCATGATGCAGCAGTTTAAAGACTGAGTGCGGAGGAAACAGAAGAGACAGAGACCAAGGTTCAGAGATAGGCCCCCACACGACACATGTGAAACCATGACCAGGTCAGTCTCCTGTGTTCTTGGGCCACATCCAATAGAGCCCAAAGCAAGGAGCTGCAGAAGTTTCTCTTCACATTCAGAAGTCAATGTCCTCTGAAAACCAAAAAGGAGAAAACAGATATATACATAGTTTGTTTTTAATTTTCATATGGAAAAAGATAGCTAAAAACAAATAGCAAACTGGGCGGAAATGGTAACACATATAACTGACAGAGTTAATACCCTCACATGTAAAGAGTTCTTATGAATAAATAAAAAGAATCACCAACTCATCTGAAAAACAGGCACATAATAAAACAAGCTGCTCACAGGAAAATAAATGGTTCCTGGCCATATTTTCATATGTCCAAGTCCATTTATAATGAAAGACATGAGAGTTAAGACTATAACTACAAATCCTTTTTAAAGTATTTTATGTAGACTGGTAAAGATTAAAAAGTTGATAATAATTAACATTATCGGTAGGAATAGTGACGAACAATATGTCAATAGGTATTAAAATTTCAAAGATACATTCTCATTTCTCTAGGAATTTTACTACCAGGATTGTATCCTAACAATATTTTTGTACAAGTGAAAAAAAAGGAAATTAGAAGGTCCTTAGCAGGGCTATTTGTTGTAGCAAAAAGCCAGAAATCATCTGTATATTCTCAGCAGAGAACTGCTTAAGTAAATTATAACACAATCATACAAAGGAATGATATGAAATCTCCAAAAATAAGATAACTATAGGTCTGTTGCTAGGATGCAGCCTCTGAGGTGGACGTTTAGATGAGTAAAGTAAGGTGTAGTAACAGTTTGCACATTTGTATTAAAAGTTGAAAGTGCTGGCTGAGCACAGTGGCTCATGCCTTTGGGAGGCTGAAGTGGGAGGATTGCTTGTTGAGATCAGCCTGAGCAACATCATGAGACTTCATCTCTACAAAAAAAAATTTTTTTTAATAGTTAAAAGTGCTGTGTATTCCTATTCAGAAGACGTTATGAAAAATCACCTCTGGAGAGGAAGACCAAAGAACTAGGATCTGAGATGAGGAGACCAACTTTGAGCAGTTTGAGGTTTGCTCCCATTCTCAGCAGGCCTTCTCCGAGTTCCTGTTCTTCCCTGAGTCTCCACAACCAGGTCAAAACCTGCTTTGGCCACTTGTGGTATTCAGGTGCTAATGGGCCCAGCACAGACTGACTGTCCAGATGGAAGGACAGAGGGCCTCGGCACCATGGCTGCCATAGTCTCAGACAAACTTGCTGCAAGTGGCATTTCATGTGAGCCTGGACCCTACAAGGAGTCCTGGCAGAAACCCTAATGATCTGGACACACCCAGGGGACTGGCTGACCTTGGCAGCTGGCAGTGGCCCCGGTGCCCACACTGCCATCGGCTCTCTGGAAAGCAATCTTCTAAACACAGTCTCCAGGCCTGGACCAAGTTATTTTTAGTCCCTCTCTGTGGGGGCCATGGTTCTTAAGCTATGGGCAGAGACCTCAAGGACTGGGCCAGGGAACATTCCTGAACTCTGGGTCTCTGTTCTGGGTTTGGCTTGTGCTCATGGCTAATTTAGAAATTTCCTGGCTACCTTGGTGACCCTTTGCCTCGTGACCCTTCCCCCAGTGTGCAAAGCTCTTCCTGAGCTGTCCCAGGACAGAATTTGGCCCTGTAGTTTGTGAAACTTTATAGCATAGCCTCTTTTCATGGTGAACAGCCAGAAGGATGCCAGGGCCTCCTCTTGAAACAATGTGGTTTCATGAAGGCAGTCACAATCTTGAAGAGCAGAATTTCTAAGTTGGAATGCAGATGACCATTTTTGGCTCAGGGATCCTAAGGCTTCAGCTCTCCCAGGCTTTCCATGTAACCATGTTGACAATCCTTGGCTCTGTGCTACTGTTTATACGGATTCACTTTCCAACTACATACTTATTTCAGTTACATCCTAAGACACTACATATGACGTCATGGGTGATCCTCTCCCCTCAGCCTCCTGAGTAGCAGGGACAACAGGCATACGCCACCTTGCCTATCTCATTTTTTTTATTTTTTGTGGAAATGAAGTCTCATTATGTCGGCTAGGCTGGTCTCAAACCCCTGGACTCAAGCAGTCCTCCCACCTCAACCTCTCAAATTACTGGGATTACAGGTATGAACCACCATGCCCGGCAGCTCACAGTGGTTTTTTTTTTTTTAATGCATTAAAGGAAATTCTATGAAAATGTATAGGAAGAAATGAAGAGAAGGAGCAGCTCTTCTGTGTGCCTTTGACAAGCAGGGACCAAGCCATTGGTGAGAGCAGCTTGAGAAACACGGTGAATCACAATCCTCACAATTTGCAGAGGAAAAGTATGTATGGCAGGGTCTTTGCACATTTCTCTTCTCTGCCATGTTCACACACACACACAAACACACACACACACACACACGCATGTGCGCACACTCTCATCTCGTCTACCTGGATAGTTGCCACCTCCTCCAGGAAGCTCTCCCAAGAGTCTCACCCCCACGAGTGGGCACATGCTCCTCCCCCTGCTCGCTGCTCAGCCCCAAGATGTTCCCCCAGTTGAGACTGCCTTGTGCTCCTCCGTGGACTTCTGGAGAACATGTCTTTCTGTTGCAGAGTGATGAGGGACGTGCGCCCTGAACTCAAACCCCACCTCATTCATTTCCCTGCTGTGTGACCTTGAGCAAGAGACTCGTCTGTTTCCCCAAGACTTACTTTCCTCATCTGCAACACAGGGATGGCAACAGAACCAACCATGCTGCCCATCAAAAGGGGACTGGATGAAAAAAACGTGGTACATGAACACAATGAAATATTCCGCAACCATAAAAAGGACAAAATTGTGAACTTTGCAGCTACTTAAATGGACTTAGAGTTCATAATACTGAGTGATCTATCACAGAAACAAAGAACTGAGGGCCACATGTTCTCACTAATAAGTGAACCTTGCACAATTATTATACTATAAGAAAGGGATTGGCAGTAATGGGAAACTGCTGGGGGGATGAGGGCAGGATTGGCAGCAGTGGGAAACTACCAGGGGAGTTGGGGGGCAACCTCATCAGCCAGGATATCTGCATAATGAACATTGGTATACCTAATTTATATGCCTGAATAGTACCCCACATCTTCAAAATTAAAAATAAAAAAACTCGTAACACGGGCCTGGCAATCAGTAAGTGACCACTGAACACATGCTGAAGGCATGCATGCAAGAGTAAGTGCAGCCTGTATTAACAAATGAGATTAAAAACAATCCTTCACTTAAGATCCACCAAAATTCCCATTCAAAATGCAGGCTCCCCAGGCTCCAGTCAGACTTCCTACGTCAGGCTCAGAATCTGTATTTATGATAAGCCCTCAGCGATTGTCTGGGAACAGCCAAAGCCCAGGTCTTTCATAGAGACAGGGCTCTGTGGCTGAACAACCACCAACAACCTGCAGAGGGTTCCACAGACACACAGACCCCAGGCCTGGTCACGTACCCCACCCCTTGTGCACCACTGCTATGGTTACAGTGGGTTCTCTCTGAAACAAGGGCAGTGGGTGATGGCAGGTAGCATTCAGAGGACATGTCACAAGATGTGATGTCTAAATATTGATGAATCTGGTAAGGATCCAAAAATGCTGAGTCTGTTGATACTATTATTGATGATGGTGGTGGTGGTGGTGGTGGTGATAATGATGATGGTAACCAGGATAGTGATAATGGTGTTGGTAATGGTGGTGGTAATGGTGACGATTATCATGGTGATGAAGATGATGATGATGGTGACGAGGGTGGTGATGGTGATCACGATACTGATAATGGTGGTGTTAGTGATAATGACAATGATGGTAAGAAGATGATGGTGATAATGGTGGTGGTGGTGGTGGTGACGGTGATGGTAACAATGATATTAATAGCAATGATTTCTCAAGAAACCTCTAAGAGAGGGATTATTGTTTTCCCCATTTCACAGACAAAGCAATATAAGTTCAAAGTGTTGAGTATGCTTAATTAAGCTCACACAAGATAAATAATGCAGCCAGTTTCCAGCCCCAGCTCCCTCCCAGACTGAAACCAATGCTCTAATACCCATATCATGTGGTATGAGCACATTTTGATCCTCAATGTAACACCAGGGGAGGAAATATGATTCTTATGTTGGGGCCACGTTCAAGTTCTCCAGAATCCCACCCACTAAATCAGAGTCTTGAGTTTCATTTCTGACTAACAAACAAAACCAGTGAAATCAATCTCATGGTGGTAGAGAGACCATGTCATTCAACATTCATGTGATCCTTTTATCTCTCAGGCCCCCTTGCAAATAGACTGTGGCCGCATGACTAAGCCCAGCCAATAGAATTTAAGAGTCGCTTTGCTTTCTCCATCTTTGGCAGTTACCTTAGAGTCCCAAATTGTACACTGCCTGGACTTTGCCCGAATGAGAAATAAGTCTTTATTGGTTCAAAGCATTTGTGGATTTACCTTTTACTGCTGAAATCATTAATTTCCATGACTAATATACAGATTAATTTCAGGATTAATTTCTCACTCAACTTCCCCCATCCATGAAAAGCTTGGGCTTTATGTTGCCACTTAATAATTATAGTTATTGAATTATAACACTATCAGATTATGATTTTTCTTATTATTCTGAGCCTGCTTGGCTTTTGAGGAACAACTCAGTGTCATTCCATATTAAAAACTGACTTAAAGAAAGAGGCAGATCTTCAGTGCTGTGTCACCAGTGCCTGTTCTATTACATAATAGAAGTAGACAGCTGCCTGTTGGGGTCTTGATTTACAAATCACATGACAGATTAAGTCAATATGCTTCCAAAGTAGGAGGATAAAAGCCTCAAAAAACAGAACCAGAAAATGAGAATGCCGAGACGGTGTTCACCGCCCGGCTCCATGACAAACACCTGAGATGACAAGAGCCAGGGTGGGAACAGTGTCGCCCTCTGACCTCTGCCCCTTCTAGCTCTCTCCCAGCCTTTCTATAAATAATCTTCCACATCTCATAAAACCACTCAGTAAAATACAACAGAATGTCGTCCACTGCTGTGGAATTACCCAGAATTTCATAAATATAGTGCTCCTTTCATCTAAAGAAGCTGAAGACATTTTTACAAATAATGTATTTAATTTATTTAATTCTCAAGTACTCATTTGAGGTGTCTGAATTCATAATTGGATCTTGTTAAGGAGAAGAACTCTACTACATGCCACAATATAAAGACTCAAACCTTCCTCGTGGTCATGAAGAACCTTCTTGAAAAGAGTGTTTGGACCAAAGCCCAGTGTTTATATTTCCCAGGTGATGCTAGCCTCAGTTTTCCTCGTTGCTTTGTAAATATTCCACTGCATTCCTGGTCCATTTATGGTTCATCTCAGGGGCTGAGGCAGTGCCTGCTGAGGTTGGAATGACTTCTCACTTGAGGCTGTGCAAAGCAGGTGGGTGTCATTCATGAGGAGGGCTCCCTGTGAAAGCTGGGCTCACAGTTAAAACTTTGTTTCAGTGTATATATATATATATATATATATATATATATATATATATATTAGAGATGGGGTCTTGCTCTCTTGTCCAGCTGGAATACAGTGGTGCCATCATAGCTCACTGCAGCCCAGAACTTCTGGGCTCAAGCAATCTTCCAGCCTCAATCTCACAAGTGGCTGAGACTATAGGTGTGCACCACCACTCCTAGCTAATTTATTTTATTTTATTTTATATTGTGTAGAAACTGGGTTTCACTATGTTTCCCAGGCTGATCTCAAACTCCTGGCCTCAAGCAATCCTACCTCAGCCTCACAAGCGGCTGCCAGGACTATGATTATGTGCCACCATGCCCAGATAATTTATTTTATTTTATTTTATTGTAGAGATAGGGTCTCTGTGTTCCCAGGCTGATCTCTCACTACTAGCCTCAAGCAATTCTCCTGTCTTAAGTCTTCCAAAGTGCGGGGATTATAGCCATGAGCCACCATACCCAGCTACAAACTTTTGGAGGAAACCATTTCATTAAAGAGTTTTTTTTTTTCACTCAGTGCTGGGTTCTAAAAACTTGAATCAAGCACAAAAGTGAACTTATTGGTACAGTTACTTGTCCAAAGAGATCTGTTGTTTCCCAACTGGATATAGGGCCCAAGTAAATAATGTCATCATGGCCCACATCTCCCCTCTCAGTTCATGTCCATGCTCCCTGCATTGGGTGGTCCTCAGCAGCTCAGCGTCTTCTCCTCATGGTTGCAATGTGGCTGCCACTGCCCCTACACTCACACCCTCTTAGCTTCAAATACCACCCAAAGAATTGAAGAGAACTCCTGGGCCTGACTCTTATTAGCTCAGTTTGGGTAACATGCACATCTCTGAACTCATCATAGTGGCCAAGAAGATGGGCTATGTTAACCAGCTTAGATCTTTCAGGATCTGTCCCTAAAATCCACATGAGCAGATGATGAAAAGATGAGGAACTGTCCAAAGAGAATTTTGATTTTTTTTTTCAGAAGAGGAATGAAGAGATACTGATAAAAACAGGTACTTAAAATACCAGTTTGTCTGCTGTCATGGACTCTAAATCATGCTGATGTCCCTGCAATGCTGAGACTCTGGAGAATTCAGGTGAAAAACCCACCATCAAAATGAACCCCCAATTTTATAAATAGATATTGAAGCCCAGACTGGAAAAGTCATCAGTAAGGGGATGACAGAGCCCCAGGAACTTGATTGTGGTGATGGTATATCAAGTGTATACATATGTCAAACTTACAAAATTGTATACATTAAATATGTGTTCTCTTTGTATATCAATTATATCTCAATAAAGTCTGGGAAAGATGGTAGGAAGGATTCCCAGTTCAGTTTCTCTCTCTCTTCCTTTTTTCTGCATCAGCAAAGACTGATTCCCTTGCCTCTCAATGACCTTGTGTTCCTTTGTTTTTATTTGTTGTTCATTTTTTAATTTGTGCTTGGTGGTAAGAACACTTAACATGAGATCCACACTCTTAATAAAGTTTTAGGTGCACAACATCATCTTGTTTACCATAGACACCAGGTGATGCATGAGGTGTCCACAGCTGAGTCATTTTGTATAACACAAATGACTGGAACAAGTCCTCATCTCCCCCTTGTCCTTCTCCTGGAAACTCCTGTTTCCTGCTTCTGTGTCTGACTCCCTCAGTTTACTCATGGATATGGGATCGTGCAGTGTTTGTCCTGTCTTGCTTATTTCACTTAACACGATGTCTTACAGGTCTATCTGCATCGTTTCAAATGGAAGGATTTCCTTCTCTTGTGAGGCTGAACTACACTCCCTGTGTACATACTGCCTCCCTTCACCCACTCACTCGTCTGTGGATGGACACCTTGGATGAGCCCATGTCTTGGTGACTGCAAACACTGTTGCAATGCCCACGAGAATACACATATCTCCTAAAGATCCAGGCCTCAATTTTTGGACCTGTGTCCAGATGTGGGATTGCCAGAGCATACTGTGGTTCTATTTTTAATTTTTAAAAGACCATCCATATTGCTTCCTATAGTGGCTGTGCTATTTTCCATTCCCACCAACAGTGAACAAGCATTCAAATTTCTCGACAACCTTGCTTGCCATGTCAACCCAGGACACAGCAACCTCACAAGTTAGGCCATCAGCCTCTTGATCGGTCCTGGCCATGGCTCTTACCCATACTGTACCCCCTCTGAATGCACCATCCTGCACCATCCCTGCCTGTGAACTCCCCCTCAGTCTCCTGAGTCTTTTTCTTCTGAAACCTTTCTTCCCCCTCAGCACCACCAGATAAGCAAGTAATGATTTCTTATTTGAATTGTCTCATTGCCTCATCTACTAAATGCCAGGTCCTGGGCATTCAGCCATAAACAGTTTCTTCCTTCAAGGAACCTGCAGTCCCAGTGGGGAAAATGAACATCTAAAAAACGTGACAAATCCAAAAAAGCCCATCTCAAAAGATTACATACGGTATAATCCCATTTTACCACATTATGTCGATGGAAACACAAAACATTTAGAAATGCAGGAGAGATTGGTAGTCACCAGGGGTAGGGGAGAGTGAGTGTGGGAAGAGAAGCAGGGCTTGCATCTGGTCAACCTGCGAGCTCCTTGGGGCACTGCCCTGCTTAGTGCCTTGTTCCGTGTCAGTGTGTGGTAGTGAACACCCAAACCTACACTGACTGCACAGAATGTAATACACACAAATGAGTGTAGGTGAAACCAAGAAACACAAATAAGACAGATGCAGAGTGTCAACGTCAATATCCTGGTTGTGACATTTACGGTAGTTTGGCAAGGTATTACCCTAGAGAAAAATTGAGTGAAGGGGTATAAGAAATTTCTCTGCATTATTTGTTTAAAATGCATGTGAATCTATAATCTCAATGAAAATTTCAATTAAAAAAAGTAGCAGACCCCCCACATGGAATTTAAAGTTAAATTATTTAAAATGAAATAAAACTTAAATTTCAGGTCAGGCACTGTGACTCATATCTATAATCCCAGAACTTTGGGCAACCAAGGTGGGAGGTTTGCTTGAACCCAGGAGTTTGAGACCAGCCTGAGCAATATAGTGAGACCTCAACTCTACAAACAAAATTTTAAAAATTAGCAGGGCATGGTGACACATGCCTGTAGTCCCAGTTACTTAGGAGACTGAGGTGGAAGGATCACCTGAGCCCTGGAGGTCAAGGCTGTGGTGGGCCATGATCATGACACTGCACTCCAGCACCTGGGTGACAGAGTGAGACTTCAATTCAAAAAAAAAAGAAAGAAAGAAAGAAAAGAAAGCAGGTCTTCTATCTCAGTAGCCACATTTCAAGTGCTCAAAGGCCACAGCTGCATTGGGCACCCCACACTCTGTGCTGAGGCCTACACAAGTCCCTATCTCGCCAGGCATTGGGTTACACAATTGAATGCCTTTGTTAAAACTCATGGAATAGTAATGTTAAGAGTTGTACATTTCCAGTGTAAATTTTACCTTTAGAAATATCAAACTTAATATTACCTGGGCAAAAGTGTCTAGGGGCGAAGCATACTGATGTCTGCAACTTACTGTGAAATGCATCAAAGAATAATATGAAAGAAGAAGAGAAAGGAGGAGAAGGAGAAAGAAGAGGAGGAAGAGGAAGAATAAGGTAGAGATGGAAAGGGGCACTAACGCATGCTAAGGCAAATACAGCAAAATATTCACTAGTCGAAGGCGAGGTGTATGTGTCTTCATTGTACAATCCTTCCAACTCCTCAGTATGTTTGAAATTTTTCATAATAAAATAATGGAGGAAAAAAACAATGGCAGATTAAAATGTGACCCTATGGCCCCACCCATGTCCTTCTGTTTCACCTGGGCCACACTCGAGCAGGGACCTTCAGGCCTCCACTGGCCAAGAGAGTGGAACCAGAGCCTTGTGAGCAAATCTGCATGACTTCTCCTCTGTCCACAACCACACTCTGGGCCCAGAGAGCCAAAGGACTACCACCCGCCACACGCATATACAGTGCCTGGGCTTCTTCTCTGCTGGGGTCCCTCGCATCTCCCCCAGCTTTCCTGTAGGAACCACCCATCATCAGTTGTCACATCACTCATTCCCTCAGTGAGCATTTAACAAGAGTCTACACTGTTTCAGACACTGTCCTGGGAACAAGAGGTGTTCTGTCACACTTCTCTACAGAAGCTGACATTTTGGAGAGTGTTGACAATGTTGAAGGGAGTACACTAGTTTTCTCTTGTGTCATACAGATTACTACAAACTCAGCAGCTTAAAAACAACACAAATTTCATCTAACAGAGTCTGTTGGTTAGAAGTCTGGGCACATTGCAGCTCGGTTGGCCCTCTGCTCTGAATCTCATAAGGCCCAATTCAAGGTGTCAGTCAGGCTACATCCCTTTCTTTGGACTCTGGAGAAGAAGCCAATTTCAAGCTCATTCAGGGTGTTAGTCAAATTCAGTTCCTTGTGTTTGTAGGACTGAGATTCTTATTTTCCTTGCAAGTGTTTCCTGAGTAGGTGAGGGGGATGTTCTCAGGTTCTCACAATCCTTGGCTTGGGGCCCCTTCACAGCTGGTGATGGCGGGCTGAGTTCTCCTCACACTTCGACTCTCTCTGAAGCCCCCTCTGCCTCATCTCAACTCTGCTTCCTCTCCTTCCACACTCTTCTCTCTGACTTGGCCAGAAAACTTTCTTTGCTCTTATGGGCTCCTGTGATGACACTGGCCCATCCACAAGGTCCAGGACAAACTCTCTAAAACTGTCTGGTTATTCACCTTATAGTGTGAGTACACAGAGGTCAGGAATCTTGGGAAGACATCTTTAATATTCTGCCATCCACAGGATGGTGGGAATTGCGCGCGCACACACACACACACACACACACACACACACACACACACACACACATACACAATTTCTCCCAGCCCAACATGGTGTCGTTGAGGTTGATACTCACCTGCTTACTAAACAAAGCCCTGAGTTTCCAAAAACTAAATCCAAGCTCAAAAAGATATTGTGTAGGTAAGAAAATAGGAAATTTAAGAAGCTATACCACAGGGCAGTGACAACCATTTTAAAAAGAATTTAGAAATATATTAAACCCCAGAGCAATAACAAACCCCCCAAATTGGGGGCTGAGGTGGCAGTTACTTTGTGGGACTTCACCTTCAAGAAAGTTATCTGTCCTAATGAACCCTCCTTTGGGCTGTGGGTCCCAGTGTGGGTCTGGCACCTGGTCCGGGACTCTGCTAACACCAACACTATAGATTGCACACACATGAATCAGTGTTCAGCACACAGGCTCTCACTGGCAAGTTGAAAGCATCAATGTGCTCATTCTGTCTATGCCGGGTCCATTTTGGTCAGGAAAAAGTGACCCCTAATTTCCTTGAGTTCATATTTTGACTCTTATAACTGTGGCTGAAGGATGCTTTTATGAACGGAGCATGTCAGCTCAGAGTCAGCGCTAGGCAGGCCAGGTACTAGAGAGACGCAGCCCCGGCCAAAGCTAGCCATCTAGAAATGCATTCGCTCCACTGGCTAGTATTACCTCTCTCAGCCCATCGGAGAGAGAGAGAGTTGGTTTTGTTTGCTTGTTTGAACTGAGTCATTTAAAGCAGGAATGCTTTAAATGGGGACTCAAGCCCTTTACAGGTCCGCTTGGGAACTGCCTTGTGACTCCAGTTTCCAGTTTCATCTGTTCTTGGCCACACCCACTCCCAAAGTAGGGTTGCTGAGGCGGACACTCTCCTGCTTACCCAGCAAGGCCCTGCGTGACTTCTGGCAGTTTCCAGAAACCAAACCCAAGCTCAAAAGGGCACTGAGTGGCCGGGAAAAAGGGCATTTAAGAGGATAGGCCACAGGGCAGTAACAGCCGTTTTTTAAAAGAATTCAGCAGTGTCTTAAGCAATAACGCAGCATGGTATGAATATGAGACTCACTCACTGCATGAATATTTATTTGAGCGTAATGGAAAAAATCTGTCTCATGAATAAATTTAACTCATCAAGGTAATTATTGTGAAACATAACATACGTTTATATGTCCATGGTTTTTCAATTTGCTGGTTTGTGCTTGGGTTCCATGACTTGAGTTAATTAATAGTAAGTTTGATTGCGAATGACAGAACAGTGTCCCAACAAAGAATGACTTACTTTTTTTTCTTGTAAAAGTGCTGCAATCCAGGCTTTTTTGACCAGCCAGCGTGAGGGACTCAGGTTCCTTCCAACACAGGGTTGCACTGAGGATGACGGCTCCCTTCCCCAGCTCTCCTACATCCAGCCTGCAGAAGAGGAAGGACCAACAGGGACAGGCATGCCTGCTCTCTAAAGGATGCTCCTCAGAACTTACACATCTAATTCCATTGCTACTGCATAAATCCAGTGGCCACAACTTAGTCAGTTGGTCACATCCAGTTCAAGAAAGGCTGAGAAATGTAGCTTACATGGGGGAAAACCATGGGCCTGGTTAAATTCAGGGGTTTTATTTCTTGGGAATAAGGAAAGAAAAGACCGTGGAAAAGGAAGAGGAGACTGGAGTTTCTGCTGCAGTCCACTCCTTCGGTCACTCAAATACCTGTGTGTGCTTTTTTTCTACACACCGAGCAAAACTCACCTCCCTTTCCCCAAGAGCTAAAACTGTAAAATCCCATCCAATTACTGCATCTGGCTCAAGATCTAGGATCCCAAAGTAAAGCAGTCAATTAAAGCAGGGATGCCCAAGGACTCAAGGAGATAAAGATGAGGCTGTCTTTGGCTTGACAACCTACAAACTAAATAAATTACTTGTTCTCGATACACCAGTGTAGGGAAGAGGAGTAAGGACATATAATAAAAACTGCCATTTGTACATTGCAGGTTGATAAACACAGTCATCGCTGTCCCTATACATAAGCACACCCCAGTTAGCAGGAAGAGGAGAGACTTCCTCTGTAGTATTGCCCTCCATGGCCCTAGCCTTGTGTTCTAGAAGGTTCTTCCCTGCTTTCTTCTCCACTGTCACACCCAACTGCCTGATATGGGCAGCAGAGGGCATGCCCTTCCTGGGGCTGCACAGTTTTGGCAGGTTGGTTGTTGTGTTTCAGGTTGGTGGCTCCAGGGTTTGCTTTGGGTTTGAACAATCACAAAATTAGGCTTTTGCTGACCAGGCTTGTGGTTTCTTTGGCAAAAACAGATTTTTTTCCCCAGAAACGCAAAAACTTCAGATCTGCTTTGTTCCCAATGAGCTCTATCTGTTAAGAAATGTTTATAACGCTGAAGTTTCTGACTTTTTTCTTATGAGCCTCTATGCCCTGCTGATACCTCGTAATGGTGCCCACCCGGAGTCAGCTGAAGCAACAGGATTGGCTTGCCTGGGAAGGCAGCATCCTTAAAATGATTTTTGACACAAGGTTCCAAATTGGTGGGATGGGGCACTTGCTTTATTTTCTGCTAAGTGCGCTGCTTTGTAGAAACCATTTCTATGACTGATGTGGTTTGAGAGACACAGTAGCTGCTTTTTCCCAACCCTGCAAGGCTCCAAATTACCCAGCTTTCAGTCAACCTAGATTGCAGACTGCAGGCAAGTATCTCCATTAGCACACTGTGCTGCCTTTCATTCATGCTCAAGTGCTGGCCAGCAGTAGCCAAAGTCCAGTTTTCTCTGGTAGAGCATGGCTAAAAGCAGCAAGAACCTTCTAATGCTTTTCTACATTACAAATTTCTCTTGCGATTTCCTACCTCAATCCTAGTTACGGACATGGGCTGCCTTTCAAAAAACAACAGGAGATGGTTTTTATCCAGTGCTTTGTTTCTGTATAACAAGGGCTGCCAGCTCTCAAACCCACAACATTTGAGTCCAAGCCACCTGAACACATCCATTCATCCAGTACCACAGGCTTAGCTTCTGCTAGTTGAAGCTCTCTTCTGTCGGTTCCATATTTTCTATCAGTTAAGATTAGATTTGGCCGTGAGTGATAGAAAATCCAAAATAACAATGACATAAACAACATGCACTTCATTCTCCCTCAGTTTGAGTCTGGAGTAAGGTGTCCCAGAGATGGAGTAGGGCTCCTAGGTGTCAGGGACCTCTACCCCTTCTGTCTTCCTGCCAACGTCCATGTATTGACCCTGTTGGCAACGTCCTGGATGGCCACCCCAGTCCAGCCATCATATTACCATTCCAGCCAGTAGAAGGAGAAGAAGGAAGGGATAGACATATTCCCATACTTCAAGGACACTTCCTGGAAGTTGCCTCCCATTGGCCAGCATTGAGTCACACGGCCATGCCCAGCTGCAATGCAGAATGGGAAGTGTTGCTACCATCTGGATGGCACTTGCACAGCAGAAACTCAGGGTTCTTTTACGGAAGAAGAAGAAGGACACATATTAGGGCCACTTTCTGCAGCCTCATACCTGCATCAAATTTCATTACTAGCATGATTGTGTTGGGAAAAGTTAAAGGACTATATTTTTATGGCTCCAAAATTCTTTATCCTCCTCACCTCTTCCGTGGCAGATTAGTTGGGGCTTTGATATACACATCTCAGAGGAGACAATGACTGGACAATGTTTATAAGCTATGCCGTGCAGAAAAACTCTCCAATGAGGGGAAACCATCTGAGAAACATCCTCTACCCAACACTGTGTTGATTGTTTTTACAGTGGCCACAGTTTATCTTTGAGAGGACTGTTGCTCCGCCAACTTCACCCAGACATAGACTGAGGTCTCCCTGGTGGGTGTTTTACTTGTAAAAAGGAAAGCTTTACCAACTGAGTTTAGTAAATCTGTGTTTAGTAAATCATAAAAGTAAGCAAAACAAACATCTTGAATGGAAAGTTCCATTAAACCAGTGAGATGTTATTGCGCATGGAAACCAAAGTTGATGAAATGCAAAATAAATATTTAACTTCTGCAGCTATCTTTGGATTGCTAAGATAAACTGCAGCTATTCTTGGATTGCTAAGTAATTGGGAGGCTGATGTTCTTAATAAAATCACATTTTCCCTGAAAACACATTTTCCCTGAAAATATTTACTATTTCTGTTTTATTGCCTTTTCTGTGTTATTGCCATTAGCAAGAATTGGTTTAATTCATGAGTATATGTGAATTCCATTGGAAGCTAAAAATTTTCACGAAAATATTATGCAGCTTATGTTTCTAATGGATATGTTCTTTTAAGTATGTACAAGGGGGACCCAAGAAACCCGGAATTATTTTTTGGAGGGTGTGGAAGAGGTGAAACAAAAAATGGCAGAAGCACTAAAGGGCATCAAGATTGATGAGTTCAAATGCTGTTTTGAGCAGTGGAAAAAGCGTCGTCTCGATAGGTGTATTGCATCAAATGGAGAGTCCTTTGAAGATGAATGAAGTGTAAACATGTAAGAGTAAATACACAATTCTTTAATAAATAAATTATGGGGTTTTTTTCTTTTGATCCCCCTCATAGATAGACTTGATAATTAACTTGTGGGGAAAACCAACAGATATCTAGGAATATGTCCTGCAGACAGCAGTTGGGGAAGGTAATAATACACAATAGAGACTCGCATGTAAAGAGAAAACAGTCAGCACTGTCTCATAAAGACACCAACAGGGCCATTTTCTCCACTGGATGCTCTAACCCTGAGACCCGAGTCTTGTGAAAATGGTCAAGATATGAAAAAAATTGGCTTCAAAACATACAAAGAAAACAGTAAATCCAAATTAATAAATATCTAATTAAATATCTATAAAATATGACATTTTGTTATCCTCATTAATTATTAAATTTGGTTCATAAATACTGCATGAGTGTTTCATTACTTTTGAAAACAATCTGTTAGAGAGCAGCTCATAATGAAGGAATTCACAAATAAGCACAACAATTGCCAGGATTTTATAACCAGTGGTGAGTTAAATGAGTTGCCCATGTTCAAAAGTAAACTTATTCAAAAGTTTTCACAGTTTGTATGGCAATGTGTTTGTTTTTAATGCAGGGTGTGGCTACTTCTGAATATGCTTGATGTGATGTGGGTTTTCCAGATAGAATGCCTCAGATAAGGGGTCAAGCACATTTTTTTTCTGGAAAGGGCCAAAAAGTAACCATGTTAGGCTTTGGGGGCCATGGGGTCTCTGTTGCAACTATTTAGCTCTGTTGTTGGGACCCAAAAGGCCATATCCAATACTTAAATGATTGAGCATGGCTGTGTGCCAATAAAACTTTATTTACAAGAACAGACAGCAAGTCCCATGGCAGCAAGGCAAATCAGTAAGGTCTAATAACTACCTACTGACCCCTGACAACAATTCGGACTCAAAGGTATATTTTTCTGGGAGTGACATCAGCAAGACAGCTGACTAAAGACACTTGGAGCTCATGCCCCTAACCCCCACAAGAAAAGACCAAAGCAACAAATAAAAAAACCAAAATTTAACTGGAGGGCTAAAGGAAGAGTGCTGTCATACAGCAGGGGAGTAGAAAGGCACCTGTGACAATCAGAAGCCCAGGAGGGCGCCATGGAGACACCCTGCCTCTGCAGCCCCATCGCCCCTGCTTGGATCAGATCAGCCTGGAGACTGGAGGGACTTCCTGCTGTGGGGAAAAGGTGTGTAGGCAGCATATAGCTGCCAATGAGAGTGGCTGTTATTCAAAAGGCAAAAAATAACAAATGCTGGTGAGGATGTGATGCACTGCTAGTGGGAATATACACTAATATAGCCATGATAGAGAACAGTATGGAGGCTCCCCCAAAAAACTACAAATAGAACTACCCTGTGATCCAGCAACCCCACAACTGGGCATTTTTCCTAGGCAGGGGAAATCAGAATTGAAGAGACATCTGCACACCCACGTTTATTGCAGCACTATTCACAACCGCCAAGATATGGAATCCACCCAGGTGTCCAACAACAGATGAATGGATAAATAAAATGTTGTATATATCCATAATGGCCATAAAGAAGAATGAAATCCTGTCATTCGTGGCAGCATAAATAGAACTGGAGGACATTATGTTAAGTAGAATAGATGGGAACGGAAAGCTAAACACTCCACGGTCTCTCTTATATGTGGAAGCTTAAAAAAATTGACCTCATAGAAGTAAAAAGTAGAACAGAGGATACTAGGTTTGGAGGGGTTGAGGGAAGTGAGGGATGGAAGACATTTGCTGAAGGATAAAAAAATGACAGCTAGAGAGGAGGAATAAGGTCTTGTGTTCTATGCTACTGTGGGATGACTACAGTTAACAATAATATGTTACATAGTCTTAAATAATTAGAAGGAGGGTATTGGATATTTCCAACACGAAAAAATGAGAATTGTTTGAGATGATGGGGATGTGAATTACCCCAATCCGATCATTATACATATGTATCAGAACATCACTATGTATCCCATAAATGTGTACATTTTGTATACACAAATTTTGAACAAATGTCTAAATTGTAGGAATATTTTTATAAATTTACAGAGAATAGAATGAAAGAGACAAAAAGTCAATACAATAAAACCAAAGCATTTATTTATTTTCCAAAAAATGTAGAGTTTTCTAAAAAATTACTCGTTGCCAGGCACAGCGGCCTTGTAATCCCAGCACTTTCAGAGGCAGAGGCAAGAAAATTGCCTGAGCCCAGGGGTTCAAGAACAGCATGGGCAACTTGGTGAGACCTCATCTCTAAAATAAATCTAAAAATTAGTTGGTCGTGGTGGTGTGTGCCGGTAGTTCCAGCTACTTGGAAGACTGGAGTGGAAGGATCACCTGAGCTCAGCAGGCCAAGGCAGCAGTGGCCATGAATGTGCCACTGAACTCCAGCCTCAGTGACAGAGTGAAAGTCCAACTCAAAAAAAAAAATTTACTTGTATCCCAGAAAATGTCTCAGACATATGTCTCCTCTGATCGTCCCAGCATTAGCATAGCTGTTCTACCTTCATATGTCTGATTCAGACATCCCAATACTTTGGATATGGCTTTTCTTCCTTTCCTGTTGCCAAAAACACTAGAGAATGAGTGAAGTGCCTGAGTATGAACAGTCGCAGTCTCCTTAAAGTAAGTATTTGCACAGCTTCTTCAGAAAGAGGGAAAGTTTTCACTCTGAGCTAAAACTCACTATTGGATATGATGCTTCACTGTTTCAACAGCAAACGTGTTTCCTCCTGATTTATGTGAGAGCTGGAGAGAGGGCATTTACAAAAGATTATGCTCACTAATTTCATGAATTTTTTTGGATTTAGCTGCAGACTTTTAGATAGTCAATTATGCATTAAAGTATATACATTTTATGCTTTGCTTAGTCAGTCTCTTAGCTATTACTCACACAAGACAACTATCATACAGTACTGATCCTACTATGCAAACTTTTTCTTAAAATTTTTAAAAGAAACCATTTCCTCCCCTGCAATTTATACTAGCAGTTAGTGGACAAGTAAAACCAATTAAATTTTGTGGTTCTGTTTAAAGATAAAATCTAATCAGAACATATTCATTCAACAACTCCTAAATTCTCTTACTTACATAATACATACAAGTTAAATTATGTCAGTTCTGCATTTTTAAAGCATGTGCATATACTGCTTATAAAGCATTAAGCATAATCATTTCACTCAAGATAACATATCTATCTAACCAAAAGGGAAAAAGGGACTAATATTTATTTATTTTTGATCACTAAAAATACGGATTACGAAAGTTCTAGAGAACATTTCCCTATTTACCCTATTACCTATTCACCTATGTTTCCTTTAAACTCAAGCAGAATGAGAACTAAAGATATTAAAATAACCTTTTAAAAACCTGTTTTTCTCCTTCTCCAGTATCACCTACTGTTGCCAAACAGCTGGTAACCTGTGGATTACATTTTCATTTACTCTCAGAGCTGAACTGCAAATGGAAGCAAAGAATAGCACGAATAAATGCAAGTTTCTCTAGATAATCTGACAGATCAAATTTTTTAAAAAGCACAACCTGCCGTTTTGCTTTGCCGTTTTGCTCAGAGATGGCTGCTCTGAGGATATCAAAGCATTTAATCCAGACTAATAGTTTGTCCTCATCCTAGATCTAGGAGGTAATACAAGAAGAAGAAGAAGGAAGAAAACAACGAGAAAGAGGAGGATGGGGAGGAGGGGGAGGAGGAGGAAGAGGAGGAGGGAGAAGGAGAAAGAGAACAACGGGGGGGGGGGGGGGAAATCCCTGAATTGTGACTCCCCTCCATGAATCTTTCCAGTTCTCCAAAATATGCACTTTTGAGGGAGAAACACCTCACTCTAAATATACTTCTTCAAGCGGAATCACTTTTGAACCCAAACAGTCCAGCAAGTCAGGTGGCAGGGCCTGCTCGGAGAAGGCGAGAGAACTGAGGGACCAGGCACCTTCACATTCCCCCTCCTCGCTGTAGATGTGAGGTGGGTAGCTGGGGTCCTCGTCTAGCAGGTCCATGCCACAAAGCTTCTAGGGAAAAGCCAGGGAAAGAGAAGTGAGTGCCACACGCTTCTGGACACAGCTGGTTTTCTCTGGGTTTGAGGAACGATGCTTCAGAGCCCTGGCAGGGCAGGCTGGCCCCACGTCTTTGGCTCACACAGTGGTCTACAAACTTGGGACAGGTAGTCAGGCTGAGGGCAAGTTGCCACCTCCATGTCTCCAGTTGATTTCCAGGGGGACCTGTGATACTTATGCTGGAGACTGCCCAAGGCAGTATGACAGAAGCCCCTGGTGAGTCCCCCGAGCTCCTCCCACCCTCCTGTGATTCATGCATCCCTCCCTGTCCTGTGCCCTGAGTACTTCCCTTTCTGTGACTCCCTAGGTTCTCATTTGGACAACTGTCCTCTCTTTCTGCATTTTTCACTGTCTCTTGCCTTGGGCTTTTTCCTCCCAGTCCACAAAGGTGCTTGGGGCTACCCTTTACCTCTGCCCATACTTTACTGCCTCCTTCCAAAAAAGGGGGTCCCCACCCACTGCTGCCCCTCTCTCACCCCCATCGCTCCTCAAACCACTGCTTTCCCATTTCCTCAAACCATAGCTTCATCTACCCCCTAACCAGTGGTGATTTCCCAGTCATCTTTGTCTGGAGTGTTCCCGACAGTCACATTCAAAGCCAGGATTCCAGTTGACCACTGGAAGGCTCTACAAGGACATCCCCAGAGACCCCAGACACAATAACCTTGAAACCTCCTCATTTTCCCCCCAACCTTCATCTCCTCCTCTCCTATCCCCTCCCTTGACACTCCCCAAATGTAGTGCACACAACCTGTCACAGAAGTCGGCACACTATGGCCCAGGAGATAACTCAGTCCACCACTTGTTGCTGTCAATTAAGCTCTCCAGTAACACAACCAAGACCATTTATTTGTGTGTAGCCTGTGGCTGTGTTCTTGCTACAATGGCAGAACTGAGCCATGGGAACTGGCTTACAGTGTTTACTATCTCGCTCTTTACAGGAAGGTTGCTGACCCTAGAGCATTAGAAGGCTTTAGACAGTATCAGGACACATGTCTTTGAACAGACAGCCATTTTAATGTATATTTCTTTTCTTTTTTTTAAGAAAAACTGTGCTTTAGAATTAGTGGATCCAGTGCAAGCTTGTTACGTGGACCCATTTTGTAGCAGTGGGATGGGGTCACAGATGGCCCATTCCCCAGATAGTGAACATTACATCCTATAGGTAATTTCTGAATCCTAGCCCCTCTCCCTGCCCCCAGTTGGTGTCCTCTGTGTCTATTATTTCCATCTTTGTGGCCACCTTTTAACATTTATTTCAAAACATAATAACCAGCACATCTGGTTACCTGACGTCACAAATACCGTTGCTGAGATGACAGTAAAGCAAAAAGTTCACTAACATGTGAGCAGAACTACAGAAATGTATCAAGTAAATAGCAGCGAACGGGTAAGACAACCGGGTAATGGTAGTAAGGAAATGACTAAGGTTTAAAACACTAGCCTGGCTTAAGTCATGACACCAGCAGCCCAGCTCTTCATGCTTGAAACCTTGAGTCATCCCCACCTGCACCCTACCCCCTCATATCTTCAGCCAAGTTCCTGGTCTTGTCCCCTCTTCCAGTCCCCCGGTCAGCACCTTAGATATGTCCTTAGGTCATCAGGGCCGAGAGTGGTGAGGAGCTCACCCAGCTATTTCTTGTTCTTCCTGGGCACGTGCAAGATCATATTTCCTGCCTCTCAATTGGATGTGGCCATAGGACTGAGCATAGCTGATGAAATAATGGATGGCAGGGACATTTCCTCCACCTCTATGGCCTCCCCAAAAGCCTCTGCCATCCTCCAGTCCCATCTCCAGGTTTCTAGTGTTGGGAGGAGCCTAGGCCTGCGTTCTGCTTCTGCTCAATACCCACCCTGTCCTGTGACCTGAGCCAGAAACACATGGTCTTTGTGTTAAGCCACTCTGCCCTGGAGTTGTTATGACTGTCTCCTTCCTGATAGCTCCCTTCTCATGATCTTCCAGCCTCTCTTCAACCTCTCCTGCCTCTGGTCCACTCTGTGCATATGAACCAGCAACATTTTCTAGGCCTCAGACCCATGCATTCATCTCTCTGCCTAAAACCCTCAGTAGTGACTCTTGGCCACCAAAACCCCAAAGACAGTCAAGCCCCTCTCATAGACTTGGGTTGCTCTTTCCACCCTCATCCCTACTGATCCCCACCAACTGCTGTACCTGCCAGGGTCCTCCGGGCTGTCCTCTTAGCCTCTGTAACTGCTGTTCCCTTCTCTAAGATGGACTATTCCCACCTGCCAATCTCATTTAGGGTCCTAATCGTCTCTCTGTGAAGACTTTTCTGGCTTTTTCTGGCCTGAGTGACTAAACAAATGGTTGTAGAAAGGAAAGAAAGAAAGGAAGGAGGGAGAAAGAGAGGGAGGAAGGGAGAGAAAGGGGAGGGAGAGAGGAAAAGCAGTGGGAGGAAAGAATGGGAGGGAGGGAGGATGGAGAAGAGCTTTAGTCTGTTTACTTCCTAATGCCTCTAGGAATGTCTAATGCTGTCTGAATCCTGAGCCAGTTCCCACCAATCTTGGCAGGAGTGGATTTAGTGGGCATCTTTCAAACCCATCACCAACTGACAGTGATTCTGAGAGTGTGAGCTTGTCTACAGCATGAAGACAGTTGGAATTCCAAGGCCCAGAGCCTAAGGTGGGAGGTGGGGGAAGGCCTGGAAAGGGCAGCTCGTAGGAGACTCCATGCAGGTCTCTATTCCAATGAGAACCCTCAGTCTAAGCTCTTGGCCCTGCCGTCCCCATGTACTGGCTGCAAGCTGTCTCCAGCCTCCTCTGGTTCACAGGAGCCTTCCTGGGCCTTTGTTTAGTGGGAAATACTATCTCCCAGCTGTGTCCACTGACACATCAGGCTCAGTGACACAGATAGGTGTGGGAATGGAGCACTCACCCATGTGTCTGCCCATGGACTGGGTCTGCTTATTCAGGGACTGTGTCACTGTATGACCATATGGCACAGGGGTACAGGGCTGGAGGGAAGAGAAGAAGCTAATGCCAGCTAGCAGTGAATACACATGTTATGGCCAAAGTGTTGGAAGTCTACTCACGTGCCTACAGTGAAGCTGAATAGATAATTAATGACAGGCCTGGTATGTGCAGAACCAACCCTCATCTGCAGTGGGGGTATGGGCTGTGTGGACTCAACTTCAAGTCCTCCAAGCTGGCGGCAGAGCAGCAGGTTTCTACACCCTGATTCAGCAATTTCGGAGGCCTTGTAAGATCAATAATTCATCACAAACCACCAACTAAGTTAAAGGGCTTACAGGGAAAAGAACTGGGCCTTCGAATCTGGTTTTTCCTCCTCTCACACCACTACGCACAGAGCTCTGAGCTCTCTCTGGATAAAACTGTCTGCCTGCCTGGCAGAGGGAGGGTAGGTCTCAGCTGGAAAGCAGCCATATCCTGCCCAGCTACGTGGGACTGCGGTCCCGTCCATGTGGCCCACGACAGCAGTTTCATGTATACATGTGCATGTGTGCACATATGTGGGAAGGAGCCCACCAGATGCTGTGCCGTGACCACCACATTCTATGGTTACCCAGCAATATTATCTCGTCTGTGCCCATCATCCACCAAGAACATAGCAGAGCCGCCCCAACCCCACTGCACAGACAGGAAGTTAAGATTCACAAGGACGAGACTCCCTATATTGCTCAGAGACTGGGTGGGCCTGTCTGGAATCGGCCCCTTGTGCCCCAGCTCTAGCTCTGCCCCTCATTGCTTTGCCACTGGAGAAGCTTCTCTGTGTCTCTATTTTCAGATTTGCCTACCTCATCACTCTGTAGGGAAGATGGGGTTCTTTCATTCCACATCTCCAGTGACCATGTGTCACACACCAGTAGACACAATCCTGCCCTCTGGGAGACTGCCATGCCTCAGGGAGAGACACACAGAAGCTTCTCTGTGGCTTATTCTGTATCTTCCTCATCAACACTCAACAAGCATCCTGCAGCCCCAATTCTAGGTGCCCAGCTCCTCCCACAGGAGCTTGACTTGCCCGGTTTCAGGGCAGTTTCTAGTCTAAGAGAAAATATTTGTGTTGTTTTGTGGTCGCCGCCACCAGGCAGCATACATTCTGCAGGCCTCAGGGGCAGGAGCAAGGAGGGGCCAAGTTCCAGCAGTCTTGGGGCTGTCACCGAGGCACAGAGCTTGAGCTCCCTCCTGGAGACCGTGACAGGAACCAGAGGGAGCTGACACTAGGAAGACCCCAAACAGCTACTCTGCACCTATTCCTCAGGCCACAGTGCCTGTAGCCCTGTCAGTCCCTTCTTACATTCAGAAGAGGGGACACCCAGGCATATCACCAGGTTTCGCACAACAGGATCCCAAGATCTCAAGTCAGATACTCTGATGAGCACCCCAAACCCACTAAAGCAGGGTCTACAGAGGTGGACCTGGGAGTGCTGCTTTTTAATGAGGCCCCATGGGCCCAGACCCTGGAGCTCAACTGCTTGTATTTGAGCCTAGAATCTACCAGTTTCTATGGCTATAACCTTGGACATGTTGCCCAATTTCTTTGTTCTGGATTTCCTCATTTTATAAGAAGGAATATGACAGCACCTGCCACAGTGGGTTGATATGAGGATGGAGAGTTATTATCTTTCAAGGTGCTCAGAACAAAATCTGGAAGAAAATGAGTAACACATGTGTTTGTCAAAGAAAATCACTCTTGACCAAGAGAGACTGTTTGCGTGTATATATTCCTTCTCTACTCATCCCACAGTTCTGAGTCCCAACCTTCCTACAACATCTGGAGTTTCCTAGAGTCAGTCAGCAGCTGCTTTGTGCATCCTTCTCCAAGCAGGGGGCAGGCAGAACCTCGGTGACAGGAGCATGTGGACTCGCTCGACACCTTCCATTCATTTAAACCTACCCTCATGTTTACCCAACTCTCAAGTTGCTTTCAAATCCTCCTGAGAATACTTAGTGGTTGTGTTGGGGAACCTTCTAGCATACATCTAATATCAGAGTCTCTCCCTATATAACCCTCTTCAATACAGCCAGACCACATCTCTCACAACTGTGCAAAAAAATTCCCTTCATTCTGTCTTAGGTCGAAAGCAGTCCTGGGAGGAGGATTCTTATGAAAGTGATTACATTGCATGTCCCCACCCCTAATTCATATGCTGAAGCCCTCACCACAATGTGATGATATTTGGAGATGGGGCCTTTGGGAGATATTTAGGTTGAGATGAAGTCATGAGGGTGAGGTCCTCATGATGGAATTAAATTTCCTCATAGGAAGAGACACCAGGGAGCTTGATTTCTCTCTCTCTCTCTCTCTCTCTCTCTCTCTCTCTCTCTCTGTCTCTCTCTCTCTCTCTCTCTCTCCCCCCACTCCCCCCAGTAAGGACCCAACAGGAAGGCTGCTATCTGCAAGCCAGGAAGAGAGCCCTCACCAGAACCTGACCATGCTGAACTCCTGATCTGGGACTTCCAGCCTCCAGAACCATAGGACATTACATTTCTGTGGTTTAAGCCACTCTGTCTATGGTATTTGTTATGGCATCCTGAGCTGACTAATACAGTAATTTAGGAGTCAGTGTCTCCAGGTCAAGGCTGGAACACAGTGGGAATGCAGAACAAACAGCTCATGCACAGGATAAGGGAGGCTTCCTTACCTGCCTCAGTGTCTCCACCATCCTTCCTTCCATCGGTGCCAGGAGTCCTCTGGGCACTACAGTATCTGGGTAGGCCTGCAAAGCAAAACAGTAGAGTCCTGACACCACTGCAGAGCCTTGTCCTGGCTCCCCTGTGACAGTGGTCCCAGCTCAGATGGAGGCACACTCAGCATGGCTCTCTTTGTTATTGATACTTTCAAACCAATTCCCAATAATATAAGACAATGATTTAGGTGCTGACATAACATAATTTTACAAACTTTATTCACAGCATCCAACCTTCTTTTTCATTTTTATCAGAATCACTATTTTTATTGGTTATTTTGGCAACAGATATATGTTAGAAATATCAATGCACACAAAATTGGTATAAAAAGCCACTCTATCTGTTTTATTTATAATAGAGTTAACTTTGTAGGATCTCATTTGAAAGGAAGAATTCTGCTGCTAAAAAATATCTAGGAAAAAAGAACAAGCTAGATGATCTCTAAGACCCTCTTAGCTCAAAACTTCTATAAGTTTCTGAAAAGCACAACAGAATATTCAGTCAATGATTGAGTTTTCCGCAACTCAGCAGCAAAAGAAATTTGCCAGGGACAGAAAAACTTATACTTTTGAGTCCCTGGATAGATGTACCTTAACCACTTCTAATCAGTGCTCTGCACTTACTTCTTCTTTAGATTAATTGGAAGTTGGCCATATTTGTAT
Source organism: Cephalopachus bancanus (assembly GCA_027257055.1). NCBI lineage: Eukaryota > Metazoa > Chordata > Mammalia > Primates > Tarsiidae > Cephalopachus > Cephalopachus bancanus. The sequence goes on from JAPVLO010000007.1 coordinate 6,621,182, forward strand.
CACCTCTTCTTTTTCTAAATTTCCAATTTTCAGGCCTTTCCATAGCAGTTAGATGGAACCATATGGTAATTCTTATCATGGTAACATCTACATCTGTACTCACAGGAGTAGAGTATCTGCTTTTCATACTTCTTGGTTCAAAAAGCAGGCCACCACCCTTAAATTTAAGAAGAGAAAAGCATTTATTGGCTTCATATAAATGAGCAAGGGATGCAGAAACTCTTGCAGTCGCACTGCTCTTCATTTTTGTACTAAACGTAGAGCAATTCTTATGAGAGCAGTGTAGACATTCATACCAGAAATCCATGAACACATTTTATGGTTCCTTTGTGGAGAAGGAACTTGAGAATACTAGATTTGCAAGCTCCATCTTAGGTCCACAAGTGCTCAGTAAGACTTCCTCTGTGCTATAGCCCTGCCTTAAATATATGAGAATGACACACATAACCCTCTGGGACCAGGTGCAACTATATAACTTGCAGGTCCTGGTGAAAAAAGAAAATGTGGAACCCTTGTTCAAAAATCAAGAATTTCAAGATGATGACAGTAGAACATTACCAATGACCAAGCACGGACTCTTCTGAGCATGGGGTCATGTGCTACTGCAGAGGTCCCATGTTCAGGAAACTGGCCCCACCAGGACCAGGGAACATGCCCACCAACTCAGGAGACTTTCAGTGGTAGATCAGTAGCATCGTCACTATGCCAAGAAGAATGGCACATTTAATCTCTGCCCAGGTGCAACTGGAGCAAAGATATGAAATTACAGAGATCTGAATTTATTTTTAGAAGCTTTCCCTCATAAACATTGGATATGATACCATGGCTCTTTGGACCTTGAATACTTCTTTTAGTTCCATGTCAGAAGAGTAAATTTTTGTTAAAATAATAACTGGTTAAACTGATGAAGACAAATTAAGGTCTGTATTTGAGACCTGTACTAATAGTGTTGTCCCAAAGTCCATTTTCTGGTTTTGATCAAGTTAGCAGGGTTATGTAAAATGTTACCCTTGGGAGAAACTAAGGAAGGATCCATGGGAACTCCCCAGTCTATTTTTGCAACTTCTAGTGAGTCTAAAATTATTTCAGAAAAATCATTTTACAAAGCTAACAGTAGTTCTAGAATTTGTATGCAGAGTACATGAAGACTCGACACTGAGGAAAAGTCAGACCTCCATTTGACAAGAAGTGTAGAATCACAGGGATATAATTTAATCAAGGCCAAAGTCATGTGCTCTTAACCTTATAGATCATCTCTGGTGCCTGTAGATGGATACAAGAACATGTATCTATTTGTGGGTGTTCTAAAAACTTTGATCAGAACTATTAAACAATTCTTAAAACAAAAACCACCAGCAGCAGCAGTAATAATAATAGCTAGTTCAATAAACGCAAAGATGATTCAATGGAGAAAATTCATTTCTCAGATTTTCATTGACTACGTGTTCATCCTAAGTATCATGGAATCTTCTAGAAGGGCCCTCTCTCAAGGAAACCACCTGCCAATGACTAGTGAGAAGACCACAGCAGGTCCTGACCTTCTGTAACTCACCTGAGTCCCCAGAGCAGAGTGTACTTGGTCTGACATACTCGCTGTTGGGGGCAGCACTTTGCTGAGATCCTACTGGGAAGATGCGGATTTACTCAAAAGAGAACGTCTTTCTCTCCAGCTGAAAACCAAGTTGCCCTGTGTGCCCCTCCACAACTTCCTCTTGCTCATGTGTTTATTAGCAAATAAAAATTAACATGATGAGAGAGAGGGAAGGTGGGCATGGAAAGAAAGGTGGAGAAATGCATGGAAAAAAGGCAGGAGCAAAATGGAACCATGTGGCCAGATGTGACTTGAACATGCAGACTAACATACTATCTGTGACAAGGACACGTGAAGGCTGAACGGATGCACAGGCAGGATCTGGAGGATGACACTCACAAAGGAAACTGCCTGGATTTAGGAATGCAATTGTGGGCCATTTTTGCCCTGGGTTTCTATTATTTTAATAGAGACCCTTCAGTAATGAAGCAAAATTTCAAAGCAAATAAAGCAAGCAATGGACCTTGACCATGGTTTCATGGACGATATTTCATGCTTTGCAGCAGATTTTAAAATATCAGTTTATCCAATAAATCCTAAGTGAAAACGTAGAGAAATGATGTGAATGGCGGTTTATTTAACCAGTCACCACAGATGTACTTAACCATTTGCAGGACATTGTGAAGGGAACCTAGAGACACACTAAGAAATAGACACTGAGAGGCTTTGGTTCCTCTTCTGTAAAGTAGGGAAGCAAGACTGTCCCCACTCCTTCCCCCTAGGGTGCTGGTGACAATTCCATGGGACTGTGCTTGCAGAGTGCAGGGTGTGCTCCCTGGGGAAACACTTTCTCTTTCTAGAAGCTTACAGATGGTTAAAAGGAGGGAAAGAGACAGCTCCCACCATGCCAGGAAGCATCTTTGTAGAAGTGAAGAAAGGGCAGCCCTTCCACCGGGAGCATGGATTAGTGAGCAGAATGAGCATTGGGCTGTGCCCTGCTCACTGCCCTGGCCAGGCATATACTCTGTAATTCACAGCTTCTCTGGTTTAACTCCTTGTTCCAAAGTGGGGGGCACCTACCACTTAGAAAAGGGAATATTTAGCCAGTTGGGAAAGAAGGCTTTAAAAACATTGAGTTGCATGGTGAGGAAATAATTCCCTTTCCATTCCCAGTTCCATACCCTAATAACATCCAGGAGCAAGTGTCACTCTGGTGCCAGGTGGTTTTCATGCCTCAGCCTTTCTCTCAGAGGGAGACCTTTGGCAGGGGTATCATCTTCCCAGATTTAGTGTGTTCTGTTTCATTGGTGTCTATTTACATGCTTACCCGCTCTTTATATAAGTAAAACTTGTTTTTTTTTAAATTTACTTACAGTGGAAATGTAAAATGTCCTATTTAAATAAATGTACTTAATCTAAACACAACTTCATTTAAAGAAAAAATGTTTTAAAAAATAAACTTGTATGGGTTGGGCATGGTGGCTCAAGTCTGTAATCCCAGCACTTTAGGAAGTCAAGACTGGAGGATTGCTTGATACCAGGAGTTTGAGACCACCATGGGCAACATAGTGAGACCTCATCTCTACAAAAAAAAAAAAAAATCAAAAAATTAGCCTGGTGTGGTGGTGTATACCTGTAGTCCCAGCTATTTGGGAGGCTGAGGTGGAAGAATTGCCAGAGTCCAGCAGGTCGAGGCTATGATGAGCCCTAACTGTGCCACTGTGCTCTGGCCTGAATGATAGAGTGAGACCTGCCTCAAAAAATAAAAACTACAATCATACAAGTGGCACATGAATGTGGCAAAAAAAAAAGTCCTTAAGTTCACACTGGACAGACAGAAATTTGGAGACTCTGGATCATCTGACATTATAGCAAAGAGGAAGGCAACTCGCTGTTGAGAGGCACAGCTGTGTAAAGCTGAGGGCACCGTGGACTTTGCCGCATGGGGAGCTGGGGTGAAGGCCAACTTGCAGAAGGCCTCACTGGATGTGGCAGTAGGAGGTACATGCACGGTGTGCCCAGTCATGGAAACCATCAGCAAAGTCACTTCTTTGCTTAAAATCCTGAAGTAAATCAATGGCATATTACCTTAGCACCCAGTATGGCCCCTGCTGCAGCTGTGTGGATCAGTGGAGCTGGCCTCTGGCCCTCGACATCTGACTGCATCTGTGGAGCACAGGGGAACAAATGTGACAGGGGCTGAAATTACAGACAGCAGAAATAAAATCAGAATGCAAGGCAGAACCTTTCTCCCCAAACACATTGCATCTATGCCACCAAAGAAAATATCCAGACTGTGAAAAACACACCGAGCCTAGAAATCTGAATGATTTATTTGGGGAGGGGATTTATTTCTGTCTGTCTTTTGTAAATACTGGTTGTGAGTTGTCTCATGGTTAAATGTTTCAAGAAAAGTGATGGTAGAAGACTCTTGTTTTAGGAGATCTGGGAATCTAAGGACTTGTCTTCATCTGAGGCTCATGTTGATGGCTCCTGGGGTCACCGCTGTTGCACGGTACTCTGTGTGCTGTCCCATTTAACTAATGTATTCCCTGAGGGACTCAGGTGCTGATGGGTGCTGAAATTTCTGTTGGCGAAGGGCTCACTAACCTCCCCTGTGCAGGATGGGGGATCTTTTATCTGTGCAATAAAAGATCATCTCCATCAGGGGGTGTCCCTACCCCTCAGCAGCAGCTGGGTGGAACCATCGAGGACATCTTGGGGGGAGGAGTCTTTCCAAGAGCACAGATCCTCCCTGGTGAGGGCTATGATATTTAGGCTGGTATACACATGTAAAATGGGTTGACAGATAAGTGTGTGTACCTTGAGATGGCCTTAGTCATCAATGATTACAAAGACCTAATTAGTAATTATTGCTAATAATGCTAATACTGGCAGGCAGCCACCTTTTAGTGGGTGCCTTTCAGTGCCCTAGCCCATGCTAAGGACTTGAAGTGTGTTCCTTGATTAAATAGACCAATAAACCTAAGAGAAAGAGCAAGAACATTATCAATCTTACTTTACATGTGAAGGCCAAGGATCAGTTAGATTATGTAACTAACCAACCACAGATTTGGAATCTAAACCCAGGTTTGTGGGACCCCAGTTCTTAGAACCCTAAAGATACCTTGGCAGGGATGGAGATGTGCCCCAGGGATTAGGGGAAAACAAGGGGAGTATATTTTGGTACAAGAAGAGAACAGAGGCCACTTGCCCTGAATGAAGCTTTCTCGCCCCTCTGACACAGGTGGTCCTTGGCCTGTGCCATCTTGTCATCAAGTCCCTTTCAAGTTTCCTGGTCTTAGTCCCAGGATGGCCAAGGTCCATTTTCACCCCTGCTACTCCTGTAGCTGCTTCCTCTTTCCCAAGAGACAGCCACGAAGATACCTGACAAGAAGGCACCCTGGACATCTCCTCTGCTATCCACCTCAACTGCAGCCTGAGCCAGTGCTTGGTAAGTGTTCCATTCCTGCTGGTCTCATCCAAGCTCAGCAGCCTCCACTCCCTCTCACCAAGATGGAGGTAGAGGCACAGCCCCTAGGCCCTGATAGCCCTTTCTGTTTTCTTCCCTAGGTGAGCCTCAGAGCCAGAAATGGACTGAGCAAAGTTGCCCAAAGCTGAGGTTTCAGGAGGATCCTGTCCTGTTCACGTGTAAGTCAGTCATGAACTAGCAAGGCCACACTGTATCTTAAGCATCAGGGTAGCCATAGTTTATCATAGTTTGAAGGCACAAGGAGATGTTTTCCACTTTTACTCAAAGACCATTGTTTGGCCTCTGCTAAATGAGGGTGGAGGGGTAGGTTATATTTCATTCTACCCAGCTATGGCCAAGAAACCAGCTCAGATGCTGATCTGGTGAGCATAACACAATTCCTTTTAGCCTTTTAGTGGATATCCACTCAGCCAAAAATCATCTTTCCCCTAAGCAGGGTTTATCAAACTAAGCACTTGAGACACTGGGCAGATCATTATTTGTGGTAGAGGCCATCTAGTGTGTTGTAAGGTATTCAGCAGCATCTCTGGTTTCAGCCCACTTGAAGCACCCATAATTGTTACCATCAAAAGTGTGTCCGGGCATTGCCAAATATCCCCTGGGGGGCAAAATTGCCAATGGTTGAGAACCACTGATTAAAATAATAAATCCATCTAGCTCAGTTACACAATTTTTGCAGGAAATATTTTCTCTCTTGCTACTCAAATACGGGTAAGAGTAGAGAAATAAGAGGGCGTACAAAGGGTGAAGAAATCTTTGCCGTGTGTCCACATGTGGGTGACATCATTGCCAGAAGACACAAAGTGTCACATTATACTACCTGGGCTGGCATGGCTTTGCTCTCATCATTGTACATGATCAGTGTCTGGTGGCCTTTGTCACTAGGGATGGAGACTCCAGGCCTCTTGCGTTCAAACACAAGCAGGAAAAGCAGAGCCCCTGTGATGAGACAAGGGGGAAATGAATTGAGCAAAGCCAAAGTTTCAGGAGGATTCTGTCTTGTTCACGTGTAAGTCAGCCATGAGCTGGCAAGGCCACACTGTGTCTTAAGCATCTGGGTAGCCATAGAGTTTATCACAGTTTGGGGGCACAAGGAGATGCAGATAACTACTGCATTAATTGATTGATACTATCTGGTCAGCAATATTGCATTATGTCTTAGAAAAACCAGCTTCCTTATTAGCTTTGCCAAGCCTAGGAACCTAGACATCTATACATGGAGGTCCCCATGGTTATCACAGAGCAAGGCCACTCTTGGATGGTATTTTCCAACAGGCTGCCCTGTTCGATGATGGTCCGTTGAGCAAAAGCTGCTTTTGTTAGCCAACAGTCATGTCCAGCTAGGTGGCAGTCTTTGATTTGCATCAAGCAGCCTGGGTGCACCCAGAGGTCATTCTCAAAGGCATCCCATTAATCCTGCCACTGACTACCTCCTGCTCCAGCAATCTCCATATCCTGGTCCAGGGAGAGGAGCTGCAGTCCCAAGATGTCCCCTCCAGTCCACTGACCTGCCAGAGCCAAAAAGGCTGCACAAACTGGATACAGGGCCCCTGTGAGAAGCCCCTTTCCTGCATCTGAGTACTCCATACACGTGAGCCCGCTGGAACAGGAGCAGATCCTCACATGGACTGTCTGCTTCTGGGAGAGTCCCTGTCTGTCTCCAACAATGAGTGGCACTGAGTAATTTCCACATGGGAGGCTCCTCAGCATTAGAAGTTCAACTGACTGGCCTGCAAAGAGAAAAGGACTTTGCATCCATTCACTCACTCAGTCATTGCTGAACTCAAAACGTACTGATTAAATGCCCTCCACAGATCAAGGTTCTAGGATAAAGTTAGCCAACTGCTGAGTTAAAGGGAACAGTTCCCAAGACCGTTCTCACTGCTGACATCATTAAATAAATTAATCATTAAATAAATTAAAAGGACAATCATGCCAGTGGTTAAGGTTGGGTGGTGTAAGAGGGAAATGGGGTGACTATCCAAGGACAACATGGGGGTCCCTGTGAGAATGGAGCAAGTTCAGGGGTTCACAAGAAAGCCCTGAGGCTCAACCATTCTTTAGAAGGACTCATAGAATCAGTGAATGCTGTTACACTGATGGCTACAGTTTACTACAGAGGCCAGATACGGATTAAAATTAGGCAAGGGAGGAAGCACACAGGGCAGTATCCTGAAAAGTGCCAAGCACAAAGCTTCTCACTCTCCTCTCCCATGAAGTGGGGACAGTGTTACCTCACCAGCAGGGATGAGTGACGGTACACGTAGAATACTGTCAAACGGGGATGTTCACCTAAGTCTTGAGTCAAGAGTCCTCCTGAGGGCTTGGTCAGTGACCCTGGTGGGTCACCCAGGTAACTAACCTCGGTCTCCAGCCTCTTGATGGTCGATTAATACTGTATGACCAAAAGCCCCCACCTTAAATCTCATTGTTCCTATCTGGCTCAACCCAAAACTCCAAGGTAAACAGAGACATTTGGATCAGCCATGATGTCCCATGGTCTTAACAATCCCCACACCCAAGAAACTAAGGGCAAGGACCACATTCTTTTGGGGCAAGGTGAAATACTTTCTATACACTCTGAGTCTTGGAACTATCAACATAAGTGCATGGCTTCAACTATAAACACACCACATTCTAACATACTCCATCAATAGACACTCAAAGAAGAGTGTTGACAGTGCATGCCAGTTGCTTTTAACCTGCTCACCACCTATATCTCCTCTGGCAACAGTATCCCAATTTTTCTTTGGGGGAGCCCACACCCCCCAAACTTTCAGCCCATGTTAACCAGAGGGGATAAACCCAGATCCCAAAAAGGACGAGATGTAGGCTCAGAGCCAGACAGTCCACATATCTGCCCTCCCAATTCCCACCCACAATGATTGTCAGGGCAGGTGACCCAAGCCAAGCAGTGATATCAGCCCTGGAGCTTTCCCTGGACACTCCCTTCTAGCCAGGTGCCAAGATGTGTCCCAGGGACTCCCAGAAGCCACCTGCCCCTACACGGAGAGGTACATGAAAATGAAGGAACTCAGAGAAAGGAAGAGTCCCAGTGTGGAAGGGCAACATCCAGGGATGTCCTTTGAGCACTTAGGTACAGCTCTGCCAGAGCACTAGCTGCCTGACTTTTATTTCAATTACAAGTAAGCCAATACAGTCCTTTGTCGCCTGAGTCTGTTCAAATTTGTGTTCTGTAGTTTTCAACTCTTTATCCCTGACTAACATAACACTCACCCCAATTCTTCCCCAGTGTCCATGCATCCTCTGCCTCTCCCCAGGTGCTGTCCAACTCAAATGTAAATGGGTCCGAGTAGGGCTCCAGGTCCAGATCCTCCGCCTCGATGAGGAGGGGTTCCTTCTCTGCAGACTTGCAGACCTCCATGTAACGTGACTGGGGTTGGAGGGCTGGGACATTGTCGTTGACGTCAGACAGGAAGAGCATTAGGGTCCCTGTAGCAGTTTGTGGTGGGAGGCCTTGCAAGGAGAGAACATTACAGGGGGACATTGTTCATCTCATGCACATAGACCCTTTGGGAATGAGCACTCTTGATTTCTCATGGAAGAATCATTCCACTGAAATACTGGAGACTTTTCCCTTTAAAAGTCATGAACTTTGCCGACATGCACTTGACCTGTTTTCCTGCTTTTATGAAAATTCAGAATATCTGGGTAAGTTAACTAGACTCCTGCCATCTCAAATCACTGCAGAACAAGGAAGAATGAGGAATCATTAAATAAATTAAAAGAACAATCATGCCAGTGGTTAAGGCTGGGTGGTGTGAGAGGGAAATGGGTGTGACTATCCAAGGACAACATGAGGGGTCCCTGTGAGGATGGAGTGTTCTGGATCTTGACCACATACTTGTCAATACCCCATTTGTGATGTTGACTGTGATGCTCCCTCTGGGGGAGACTGGGCAAGGGGTTCTCAGGACCCTCTCTATTATTTTTTTAAACTGCACATGAATACACAACTCCCTAAAAATAATTTTTCTAATTAAAAAAAATGCCAACCATGAAGTTATCTGTTACAAAATTGGGGAGTCCTAGCATGTAGGCCTCCCTTTCTTTTTCCTTCCTTAATACTGGTTAGGGACACGTTTTATAGCTTCATTGCCAACATTCCATGGGTCAGTTATACAAGTAGCATGTTCCAAGTCACTTGGAATCTGGGTTTTAGTTGACAGACTTTCTTCAATATAATTTTAAAGTTATTTTCACATTTTTATTCATTCAACTATGTTTCAGGGCATTTAAAAATTCAGCGTAGGGAGACTATAGAGAAGAGTGCTGTAACATGCTCATAAAACCACCCATCCTGGTTTATGACAAATCCGTCCCATGCCGTCACATTTACCTGTGCTTCTATGCCATCCCAAGCACAGGGAAACAGTGCTAAATATTTATCACACATCACTGACTTTGACAAAAAGCTAAAGAGCTAGCTATCTTATGAACAGAAGGAAAAGGCATCGGGTTTGATTGCAGCTTTTTTGCTAGTTTAATTGTCTCTTCTGAATGAATACTGCCCTCTTTCGATGGTATGGGTCCCTGGTTTACCATTTCAAGAATTATTTCAAAAATAATCACCAGTATGGATGCAAGGTGATAGATTTGCTTTTTTTATTTTTCTTAGTTGTTATGAAAGACTCTCCCCAGTATTATTTTCCCTCAGGAAACAAGAATGGGCACTTTTTTCCTCTTGGTTTTGAGTAAACACTCACCATGGTCAATAGCATGAGCAATGATTGTGTAAAAACTGTCATTGACATGAGGGGATTCTCGGTCGATCGGCTGCACAGTGATGACCACTCCAGACTCTGCATCCACGGTGACCCAATTGGCTGGGTCATGGACCAGTTTATATCTTGTAGAAAGAAAACACACAAAACCTTTGAAATTAAAAAGTGACATCAAAAGGCAAATCAAAATATGTCATAGGAACACTATTCCTATCACAAGTAATTAGGGAAATTCTAAGAGTAATTAAACTACAAGAGTGTTCATGAATTTAACGAAGGCACAGGGATGACAGTTGAAAGACTCTCTTCATATGTCAAGTTGATATTCGCTGGAATACTAAGCATCCCCTTTGTCAGTCTTGGGACAACATTTCATCCCCAGCTGCTAGCTTGATGTTAAGAACCAACCTGTCCTTGCAATAGAAACATAAAACTTTATGATCCCTGGAGTGTTCGCTTTTCAACAAAGCCCAAAGGGTTCACAGGTGAGTAACACAGTCCCTCAAAGTGATCTTCCACACCCCCCCTCGCCTGTGAGAACCTGGCACCATTTTAAGGGGTGGGCATGCCAAGCCCTCCAGGAGTCCCGAGAGCTGTCAGGCATCAGATGGCATCTTTTGGAACCTTGCCAGGGTGCCAGCCGCAGCTGCCTGCTGAAGGGCCCACAGTAGGAATGTCCTGAACTCAGGCAAACACCAGAAAAAGCACAGGGCCCAGGAAGGGTGGAGGTGGGCAGCTTCTCTTTATGCTTTTTCTTCAGCATCTGGGGAAATGCTTCCAAAAGGGTCAACACTATTCCTCTCTGATGGTGGGTGGGTCACAGTTTTTAAAGGGATTGAAGTTTTTCATGTACGACTTCACCTCCTGGGGAACATTCCAGAAGTCTCTGAGAAGAACTGTGGTTTTGCAATGTTTACAAACCAGGGGAAGAAACTCAGAGTTCATCTGTGGATTATCTCAGGCCAAAAGACAACTCTCTTAGCAGGTTCCTACACAAACATTAACTCCAGTTAACATAAGGTGGAACAGAACAAAACAAAACAAAAGCTGCTCACCAAGTCATGTCTCTGCCTTGTTGAAAAGACGCTCGACCTGCACCCTGGACAAAGCCACATGTGAGGCTAAGTGAATGGACTGGTTCGTTTCTGACTTCAAGGACAATGCAAACACTTACTGAGACCTGATAAACCACCCATACTCAAGAGACAGCATATAAGACAGGGGTTCCCTGGGGGGGATTCTCAGAGGTAGGTCCCTGGATAAGCATCATGAGCAACACTGGGAGCTTACTAGAAATGCAAGCCCCAGTCCTCACCCCAAACCTCTGAATCAGAAATTCTAGAAGTGGGACCCAGCAATCGGGATTTTAACAAGCCCTCCAGAAACTGATTCACACTGTAATGTTTTTTGAGACAGAGTCTCACTCTGTTGCCCAGGCTGTTGGTGCAATGGCATGATCATGGCTCAACACGATTTCAGCCTCTTGGGTTCAGGCAATCCTTCTGCCTCAGCCTCCCAAGTACCTGAAACTACAGGCACACACTACCACACCCAGCTTTTATATATATATATATATATATATATATATATATATATATATATATATATATATATATATAATTTTTTTGTATAGACAAGGTCTCAAACTCCTGCACTCAAGCAATTCTCCCACCTCAGCCTCCCAAAGTGCTGGGATTACAGGCATGAGCCACTCACACTGGGCTCACACTGTGATTTGACAACCATGGCTTCAGAGTCATGCTCCTTGCTCACAATAGCAAAAATATGGAATCAACTGTGCTGCCCCTCCAAAAAGGACTGGATAAAACAAATGTGGTACATATACATGATGGAATATTACACAGCTATAAAGGACAAAATTATGAACTTCACAGCAGCTTGGATGGACTTAGAATCTATAATACTGAGTGATCTATCACAGAAACAAAGAACTGAGTATCACATGTCCTCACGCATAAGCGGACCTCGAACAATTATTGTAGTACAATAAGAAAAGGATTGGCAGTAGTGGGAATCTGCCGGAGGTGGGGGGCACACCTCATCAACAAGGGTACCTGCATAATGAACATTTGTATACCTAACCCTGAATTGTACCCCACATCTCTAAAATAAAAAGTTTAAAATAATAATAAAATAAGTACAAATAAAATAAAAATTTTAAAAGAGCTATGTTCCCTCAACCTGTGCCAGGGATACACAGGTACAAGGGTGTGAATTGGCTAGATGTTTCCAAAGAGAAAACTGGAAAAATTAAGAGCACATGTTGAGAATATTTTGTCTGTGTATGCTGGAGTGTCACTCTGTTACTCAGACTGGAGTGCAGTGGTGTAATTATGGCTCACTGCAGCCTCAACTTTCTGGGCTCAGGCAATTCTTGCACTTCAGCTTCCCAAGTAGCTGGAACTTCAGGCACATGCCATCATGCCTGGCTAATTTTTTTATTTTTTATTTTGTAGAGACAAGGTCTCCCTATGTTTCCCAGACTGGTCTCAAACTCCTGGGCTCAAACAATCCTCCCACCTCAATCTTCCAAAGTGCTGGGATTATGGGTATGAGCCACTGTGCCTAGCCAAGAAATTTTTATAGTCATTGGCATTGCAGATTTTCTAGCACATCATAATTTTTCTAGAAGTTTTTATTACATTTTGAAAAATTGTTATTATTACTATTATCATTTCATAATGAACAGGAAATTATTTAAAAATCTAGCCCTTCCCAACAGGTAGAGAACAGTGCTCTGAGGGGATATCTCAAAGTCAAGCATGGACCAGGACCAAGAAAGTGATAGGAATGAGTGAAGCTGGCAAAAGGGGAACGGAGGCCAACCGCTGAACTGGATCTCGAGAGAGAAGGGGCAGGATGCATGGCCCACGCTCTGCTGCATGGTCACAGCTGTATAGAACACAGGCCCACATAGGCCACATCTTCCCATATCTTTAAGAACATCCAGAAAATCCAGGATGTATGAATCATCTGCTGGTTTTTAAATGCTGGCAACTTTATTCTTAAAAACAAATCAGTAAGCAACCTAAGTGCCCCTCAGTGGGGGCATGGATAAACCAAAACATGGTAAATACATACAATGTCTGCAAATTCAGCACCAAAAGGAAGGAAGTTCTGGCACATTCTAATCATGGAGGAACCTTGAGGACATTCTGCTAAGTGAGGCAAGCCAGTCACAGAAAGACAAATGCTATGGGATTCCATTCACATAAGATACTCACTTCACATGTGCTGGCAAATTCATAGACAGGAAGCAGAATGGTGGGTTTCAGGGCTTAAGGGAAGGGGAATGAGAAGTTAGTGTTTAATGGGGACAAAGTTTCTATTTTGCAAGATGACAAGCATTCTGGAGATGATGGTGATGATGTTTGCACAACATTGTGAATATACTTAATGTCACTGACCTGTACACTTAAAAATGGCTAAAATGGTACATTTCTACCACAATTGAAAAAAAGCAAAACACTTCTGTTGCCCCGAAGCAAGAGGGCTGCCTGCTTATAACCTCTGGTAAAGAGGGAGACAGAAATATATAACAAATTATTGTTATACAAAGGAAAGAATGTAAAAGAAATGATAAGTGCAAAGGGAAGTGAGTGAGTGGCTTCTCCTGGAAGGGTCAGAGAGAGCCGCAGAGCCAAGAAGACATTGAACTTGGGCAGGTGGGCAGGTAGTTTCTCACCCTGTTATAACTGAGGCTGTGTCGACCCGATGAACACACACCCAAGAAGCCAGTTTTTCAACAGAAAGCATCTGGGTACCTGGCAAATTCCCCCTCAACAACCGTCCTTCCTCTCACCGGATCTGGCTCGCCATCCTGTCTGGATCCGAAGCATTGAACATTCCCAATTGGACCCCAGGCCTGGCGCTCTCCTCCACACTGACGATGAAGCTGCTGGGGTGAAAGGTGGGTGGGTCATTGGCATCTGTCACCTGCACACTCACAGTGGCACTTGCTGCTGCCCTCTTCGGAGGCTGAAGCTCGCCTCCCTCGCAGGAGAAGAGCCGCTCCTCGTTTTCCACGGTGATGACAAGACTTTGTGCTGGGTGAGTTTCATAATCCAGAGGCTGAAACCCCAGAGAGAGTCTTTCATTAGCACCTGCCACTCCTCTGGCCAGAGAAAGCCCAGCACCAAGCCACCAGCTCCAGCTGAGAACTGTGGCTTTTGCACTTCATTCATTATTTACGTTGTCTTTGATAATGATCAAAAGACAGTCTTCAGCTCATTTTCAAATCATTTATGGAGTTCTTTTCTTTTTTTTTTCTTTCCTTCTCTTCTCCCAGTTGAGAAGAGGCACCATCCATCAGAGGATAATGAAAAATGCAACAAAAACCACAGGTTAATGAAACATTAATGTGACAACCATGCTGCAAAGAAATCAGGGGAACTTAGGGAAATATAGATATTAATGATCACAGTTACTCAGGGTACAAAGTGGCCAGGGACTTAAAAGGACTGAAAAAGGCTGGGAATGTTTGGAAAATTCAACCCCAGGCATCTGTCATAGTGTTGGGAGAGACTTGCTATTCCCAGCGCGAGTCTTGGGCCATAGGTGTCACCCAGGAGCTTATTACACTGCTAGGCAGAATCTTGGCCCTGCTCCAGATCTACTGACTCAGGCCTGCCTTGTTCCCAGGTGACTCACCAGCCGCACACTAAGGCCCTGGCCATTCAGGTCTGGCTTACAGCAACGAAGACCAGAGGCACTGGAGTCAGATGGCCTAGTGTGTACCTCCACTTCACCACTCTAAAACCGTGTTGTCACTTAAAAGCCCCAGTCATACTTTCCTCCAATGCCAACTTCTCCATTAAGCATGGGAAGGCACAGTGCCAGGGCCTCACCTTAGGGCTCATCTTAGGGCTGCACAGATGTTCTCATTTCTTTTCAATTTTAAGAATTTTAAACATTTACAATTCAAAAGAAGAAAAAAAACTTTTAGGGTTAAAGTTTTTCCTTTTTTTATCCTTTTTCTGCCACATAAAAAGCACACATAAAAAATTAGGGCCTATGTTAATCTATTACATTTTGCCTCCCCCCCAAAAAAAATTAAATGGTAAAATATTTAGTCATATCAAAAATAATTTTTAATATTGACATTATTTTGGTAGGAGAAGCAGTGTGGCCTTGCCTTGCTCAAGGTGACATCAGGTCACACACAAACATTTAGTGTGCCCAGCATGCAGAGAGGACACACCAGGTGTTAACTCCTGGGTAGCATTAGTGATCCCACAGAAGGGCCCCAGCGCCTCCCGCCACCTGGGTGGTGTGTCATCGGTATGGCTTTACCTTGAGAACATTTAAAACCCCTTCATTGGTCTCAGGGTCAGTCAAAATGTCAAAATGTCCCTCCTCATTGCCATGTGATATGTTGAATTTTACTCTCCAAGAGGACGTAAATGGCAAATCACGATCTTGAACAGGGAGACGCAACACGTCCCGTCTGATTCGGCCTTCAGGAATCTGAATCTTGTACTGGAAGAGGCAATCATCACTTTCATGCCATGGAGACAAAGAAACACAATTGGAAAAGAAAGCAGGAAGGAAGAAGGGGCAAGAGAAAGGGAGAGAGAAAATGTAGGTCCTTAGCACAACACCCTGTATATTTTCATGCTGTTGAACTTGCACTTCAGGGATTTAAAACTGCATATTACAGCAGAAAGAGCATCAATCAGGAACATCTCATGACTTGCTGCTGAAAGCTGAATAATATTAAAAGCGCCATTAAATCCAACTCACATTATTTTTCTAAGAATTTTAAAAATAATTATATATCCTAGTTTATGCTCTCTAAAAATCTAGCTCTTCTCCAAAAATAGGACATTTGTGGTTATTTGGAGTAAGGCGACCATTCTTCTAACACATGCAGATCTCCAAATTAGCTTGTTATTCAATATATTTTGTTCTAATCTATCAATCTAGACAAACACATCAAAATAATAGGGTATATTTTTTTTCAGTCTTACTTTTGAGAGCACGGCTGGATTTCACCAAGCCAGCAAAGGATTTTGAAATGGGGTTCAAGCATAATATTATTTTGTAGTTATTATATATGCTTGCTGTTGTGCTTTGGTTTGAAAACATTTCACTTTATAGTTTATTCAGTATTTTAAAAAATTAAATGACACCTTTTAAAAATAACTGTTTGCATCATTTATTCAAGAACAACTACTATATGCCAGATTCTCTTTTAGATGCTATGAACAAGACAGGCAAAAATCCTATCCTCAGGAGCCGACAGTTGACTGTGTGTGTGTGTGTGTGTGTGTGTGTGTGTGTGTGCTCTTGCATGCATGGGGGTATTTATACAATAAATGATACAAATGCATCAGTTAAATAGAACACTACGAAGAAGCAGCATGAAGGGGCTAGATGTGCCCCAGGAAGGCAGTGAGACAGCTTTAATTAGGTAGTCAAGAAAGACATCACTGAGAGAGTCAGGAGAAAGGGAAATATAATGGATATTTACTTTTTAAAAATATACATGGAATAGTAAAACATAAAAAAAAAATGGAAACAATCAAAATGATTCTTTTCTCTTTTAGCAATCAAAAGCAATGCAGTATTTCCAGGCTAGTTTTGCACAGTAGTTTTCAATGCTTTCTTAAAGCCTGGGAATCTTGTAGCATCAGAAAGTCTTTGTGAAACCGCATACATACATCAGGCAAGGTGAGAAAGTCAAGGCTAAAGCCAACCTGCTCATGTTCCCCTGTAGAATCCTGACCACATTGTGAAAACCTCAGGTCTAAACATCTCAACCGAGGGTAATTCTACCAAGGTGACACTTGGCAAAGTCTAAAGACATTTTTGGTTGTCACAGCTAAGGGAGAGCTCCTGGCATGTATTGGATAGAAGCCAGGGATGCTGCTTAACATTCTACGACACACAGAACAGCTCCAATGTAAATATGAAATAATGCATGCAGAAGTCCTTAGCAGAGTTTCTGGCATAAAACAATTTTTAAAAATGTAAGCTCATGTGTCTATTATGAAGTGCTTCTGTATCAATATAGTTTGATTCTAGCATAAATCACTTTAGAGAACTGCATGTTTCTTGGGTGACAGCCCTAGCAAAACTGAGCCTAGGACCCCAAGCCCATTTGTTTTGGGACTTAGACTCTAGGGCAGCCATGGCTTACCTTCCGCTGTGTAAATGTGGGCATGTGGTTGTTGCCTTCTTGAACATTCACATGAACAGTAACTGTGGATGACAGTGACGGTTCTCCACAATCATTAGCTCCAATCAGGAGTGTAAACTGAGAGGCAGTCTACATGGGGACGACAAGGAAAGTTAAACCCCTCAAGTACAGGAAAGGGAAGGAAACTGTTAATAAAGAAATATTCCATTTGAGTGATTTCAGTAGAAGGTCTAGCCACAGAGCATTCCCCACTGCAAATGCAGAATCCAAGGCTGGGGCCCCAAGATGAGCAACACATTTCATTTTTTTTAAATAATGAAATCCAGGCGGGCTCGGTGGCTCAGCCTGTAATCCCACGCTTTGGGAGGTTGAGGTGAGTGGATTACCTGAGCCCGCGGGTTCGAGACCCGACTGGGCAACTTGGTGAGACCTCATCTCTACAATAAATCAAAAAATCAGCCGGGTGTGGTAGCACGTGCCTGTAGTTCCAGCTACTTGGAAGACTGAGGTGGAAGGATTGCAGGAGCCCAGCAGGTCGAGGCTACAGTGGCTAGGAGAGGCCACTGCACTTCAGTCTGGGTGACAGAGTGAGACTCCAACTCAAAATAAAATAAAATAAAATAAAATAAATAATGAAATCCACATAACCTCATAATCCAAGCATCCTGAGAGCCGTATTTCTCCACTAGTACGATCAATCCAGAAACCACTCTCTTTCAGTAATGGTGTTTGAGAAACAAGGAAATAAAGGACTTGAGAATTTGGAGTGTCTTCTTGATCCAAATCAACTGCTAACATCCAAAAAACAGGCTGACCTAGAAAGAATTTTTTTTAATTGTTACTATTGGATAAAGGCCCCTTATGAAACCAGTAAGAGGATGGATTATTTGCTAGACGGCATTGGAGCATCTACTAAAATAAACAAAATATTTAAATATAAAATCAAACTCTAGACATACTAGACAAGGAAAAGATGAATATTTGCACAGTTATGATGTCAAGAAGAACTTTTTAATCATAATTGCAAATACAGAGAACTTAAAGGGCAAAACCAATACATCAGATTACATTTCAAAATATGTGGAAGAAAACTATAGACAAAATTAGAAAGGAAATGATAAACCAGGAAAACATATGAAATCTATACGGCAGACAAATATTCTTAATAGAGAGTGCAGAGGTTAAAATTAAGAAAGTCTGTAATACTCAGTGATCTATCACAGAAACAAAGAACTGAGTACCACATGTTCTAACTCATAAGTGAAACCTGAACGATTATCATGATACTATAAAAAAGGGATTGGCAGTAGTGGGAAACTGCCAGAGGAAGGAGTGGGGACTGGGGGGGCACATTTCATCAATAAGGGTACCTGATCTCAAACCAGGTGACATGGGGACCAAAGTGAGTCCCAAACTTTACCTGTACAATGACCATTCGTATACCTAACCCTGAATTGTACCCCACATCTTTAAAATAAAAATTAAAAAAAAAGAAAGATGACAAACACACTAATAGAAAAAAGGATGAAAGAAAGGAAAAAGTCACCAAGAAGAAAATGGAAATGGCCAAGAAACATATAAAAATGTTTAAGACAAACAATGCACTGGGCAACCTGTATTGCTGGTGGATGAATAAATGAGATAACTTAAGTTGTGTGTAAGGTTTAAACCAGCAAGCCTGTAGATATATTTGAGACCATAGAATTTGAATCCACTTGGAATTTATGACAATGAAGCATGAGAGATGGGAAAGCAATTTCATTTTATTAAATATCGATTGCCCATTGCAGTGGCATTAGTTATAAAACGGTTAAATTATTTCTCACTGACATGTTAATTATCACTTCAATAAAGATGACAATCACTTTCTAAAACAAAAAACAAAAAAACAAACCAGGAAGTCTGTGTCTCTGATTTTATGCCAAGTAGGCCAGTCTCGACAGGAACACAGTTTTAGCTCACATTTGTTAATTGAAACATATTTTATAAAAACAACAGAAAGTGACCACAAAACATAAATGTTCAACAATAAGACACTGTTTAAATACTTTAAAGTACATCCATAAAATATGATATTACACAACAGATGCCTTAGGAAAATATTATTAGGTTACAAACAGTAAAAACTGCAACTTCATAAAAGGAAACTCATAAATATGTACATATAAAAAAGAAAGCACACCCAGTATATGTAAATATTTAATATATACACATGTACATTTTGTACTATAATAAAGATAAAATATACATAAATATGCATTTGTAATTATATATAAAAATCTGTGAATACATACATATACATAACATACAGTGTCTATATGCATGCAAAGAAAAATACTGAAAGAATGCAAACTAAAGCACTAATGATACTAATTTTTCATGGGCAGTATTAAAGATGCCTTCTTTTTCGGTCTTTTCATTTCTTGGAATTTTCCAAATTTTGTAAAGACTGTTTCATAAACTAAATAATGTGTTTTGTTACTGAAATGGATTCAAATTCTAGTAAGAGTAGTTTGGACTTAAAGACGCACATTATCTGTAACTCAGAGACTTGAGGTACCCTCTTGTTACCATTTTACAGATGATAAATTTGCAGAGGTGTTCTCAAACTGGCCACTCAGCTCTTTGTCCCCTCACTGCATGTGACTTTATTTTTAGATTGACATGTACTTATCAGCTCTTCCAACACATGCAATTCCCACATCATTTTATGGCCAATACACACTGAGGCTTACAGATCTCAAAGCATTTCACTCTGATCCAGGACTGCAACCTTAGAGATGTGAACAGTAAAAACCCTCCCTGAAGACAACTAGGATCAAGCTCCTCATCAATATCAAAGCAGGAGAACAGGCAGGACAGAAGGGCGCCCTGCAGCCCCTGCCATACACACCTGCTGCATGGTTCTCTTTCACGCTGATGTTAAATTCCTTCTCAGGAAACTGGGGTGCATGGTCATTCACATCACTGATCCGAATGTTGAAAATCAAGGATTTATCCACAATTTTCCCTGTCAAGCGATCCACAGCATCAAAATAAACCTAGGAAGCAGAGAACTGTATAAACATTGAAGAACCGTTTACGTAATGGCATGAATTGTGTTTTGCATCTGTCTCCTCCGTTAGACTGAAGGATCAAAGGGCAGGAATCAGATTGCTTTAATTCACTGAGTAACCCTAGAGACTGAGCAAGTGCTGGCATGTGTAGAACAAACCAATGCACTAGACAAAATAATTACAGGTTATGATTAGGTTCAAATCTCAGTTTCTCCACCTGGGTAAACACAGGCAAACTGCTATGAGCCTCAGCTCTACAACCTCTAAGTGGTGTCCTGAGAAATAAATACACTAGTGACCATTGTTGAAAGGTTGTAGATGTAGATCCTAAAGGTCTGGGGAAAGTGAACATTTGTAGTAACTAGCACAACTATCTACACATGCTAGGTTCTTAAATGGTCATGCTGTACTTGGATAAGAAATGTTGATCATTCTCAAATATGCATGTGCAAAGTCTTTCCTTTCAAAAGGTCTCAAATCAGTTACTTAAGGTTCTATCTTAAGAAATGTTCTTAAAAGAGACTATATTGGGCCCAAGCAAATGGAAAGAAGGAATTAATAATGATAAGGGCATATGCCAATGAAATGACAAACAGCAAAACAATAGAGAAAGTCATGCAACCAAAAGCTGGTTCTTCGACATAATCAATAAAATGGATAAACCTCTAGAGAGACTGGTGAGGGAAAAGAGTGAGGGGCCAGGAGGAGATTATCTATAACAGGAATGAAAGTAGGGATTATTATTTTATTATTTATTATTATTATTATTAGTTTGTTTTTTTTTGAGTCGGAGTCTCACTCTGACACCCAGACTGGAGCACAGTGGCCGCTCCCGGCCACCGCAGCCTCGACCAGCTGGGCTCCGGTGATCCTTCTGCCTCAGCCTTCCGAGTAGCTGGAACTACAGGCACGCCCTACCATGCCTGGCTGATTTTTTGATTTATTGTAGAGATGAGGTCTCGCCAAGTTGCCCAGGCGGGTCTTGAACCCGTGGGCTCAGGCAATCCACTCACCTCAGCCTCCCAAAGCACAGGATTACAGGCTGAGCCACCGAGCCCAACTATTTTTTATTATTAAAGTAATAATAAAAGAAATAGTATGACCAAGTTTATGCCAATGTATTTGACAACATAAATGAAATGGATCACTTGCTTGAGAAAAAAACAAAACTATCAAAATGTTCTCAAGAAAAAAATAGACAACCTGAATTCTATTAAGCCAGTCATCCCCAACCTTTTTGGCATCAGGGACCGATTTTGTGGAAGACATTTCCATGGACTGGAGGGAGAGGATGTGCAGTCAAACCTCACTGCTCATGTTAATCTGTATTTGCAGCCACTCCTCAGTGCTAGCATCACCACCTCAGCGCCATCTCAGATCTTCAGGCATTAGATTCTCATAAGGAGCATGCAATCCAGATCCCCCGCATGTGCAGTTCACAATAAGGTTCATGCTCCTATGAGAATCTAATGCCACCACTGATCTGACAGAAGACTGAGGTCAGGCAGTAATGGGAGCGATGGGAAGTGGCTATAAATACAAATGAAGCTTCGCTCACTCTCCCACCACTCACCCCTGCTGTACAGCCCAGTTCTTGACAGGCTGTGGACTGGTACTTGTCTGTGGCCTAGGGGTTGGGACCCTTTGTATACACAAACGGAATTTTTAGTCAAAAATATCTTTGAAGAAATAAAACCAAAAAACTGTAAGCCAAGATGGCTTCAATGGTAAATTCTAGCAAAATATCAAGGAAGAAGTAATCAATTCAGCACAGTCTCTTCCAAAAAACATAAAAGGAAAGAAACTTTCCCAACGAATCATGAGACTAACGTTACCATAATATCAAGCTAGATTTTTTTAATTGCAGGAAAACTAGAGAATAATATATCTCATAAAATTCTCAACAAAAGATTACAAAATGGGGCTGGGAGTGATGTCTCATGCATGTAGTCCCAGCACTTTGAGAGGCCAAGGTGGGAGAATCACTTGAGCCCGAGTTGAAGACCAGCCTGGGCAACATAGTGAGATCTTGTCTCTACAAAAAAAACATAAAAATTAGCCAGACACGGTGGTGCATGCCTGAAGTCCCAGCTATTTAGGAGGCTGAAATGAAAGGATGACTTGAGCCCAGAAGGCTGTTGTGAGCCAGGATCACATCACTTCACTCCAACCTGGGCAACAGAGTGAGACCCTGTCTTGAAAAATAAATTAATAATAATAATAATAATAGCAAATTATCCAACAATATGTAAGCAAATAGTATATCATGATCAAATGGGATTAATTCTGTTATTGTAAGGCTAATTCAACATTTAAAAATCGATTTTAGCAATGGCATAAAATATAAAGCCAATATATAAAATCAATTACATTTCTACAAACCAACAATGAATAATCGAGAATCAAAATTTTAAGAATAGCACCATTTACAAATCTAAAATACATGCAAGATCTGCTCACTGAAAACTATAAAACATTGGTGAAAAATTCAAAGATGACCTAACTGAATGAAAAGATATACTATCCTTAAAGACTCAAGATTGCAAGATAACAGTTATTCACAAATTAATCTATAAACAGAGTGCAAGCAAAAGACTACTTGAATTTTTTTAGAGATATTCACAAGCTGATCCAAAAGTTTATATAGAAAGCAAAAACATTTGAATACCTGAAATAATTTTGAAAAAGAAAAACAAAGCTAGAAGACTCACACTATGTAATTGCAAGATTTATTATAAAGGTCCAATAATCTAGAGAGTGTAGTCCTGGTGAAAAGATAAA
This sequence comes from Cephalopachus bancanus, assembly GCA_027257055.1. Classification (NCBI taxonomy): domain Eukaryota; kingdom Metazoa; phylum Chordata; class Mammalia; order Primates; family Tarsiidae; genus Cephalopachus; species Cephalopachus bancanus. Next base: position 6,643,950 of record JAPVLO010000007.1, read on the forward strand.
TACATACAATCCTGGAATGGAATAAAGAATGTAGAAACAGACTCACACAACATGATCAGCTAATTTTTGAGAAAGGCACAAAGGTAATCCAGTGGAGAAAGAATAGGCTTTTCTTTTTTTTATATAAACAATATTTTTTATTATGATATTGTGGGGTACAGCTAAGTGTTAGGTATACAAATATGCTTCGTTCAGTCACCCTTGTTGATAAGAGGTGTCTCCCCATCCCCAGACAGATGTTTACTACCATTAATCCCATCTCCCTTCCCCTCCCCCCCATAGTTTCCCACCACTGTCCGTCATTTTCTTATGGTAATATGTTAGATGATCAAGGTCCACTATATGAGTGAGAACATGTGATACTCAGATCTTTGTTTCTGTGAGAGGTCACTCAGTATTATAGACTCTAGTTCCATCCAGGTTGCTGCAAAATTCATGATTTTGTTCTTTTTTAAGGCTGCATAGTATTCCATCGTGTATATGCACCACATTTTTTTAATCCAGTTCTCTTTTGAAGGACAGCATGGTTGCTTCCAGGTCCTTGCTATTGTGAACAATGCTGCGATAAACATACATGTGCAGGTATCTTTTTATAGAGTGATTTGAGTTCCTCAGGGTATATTCCCAGTAGGGGGATTGTGGGATCATATGGAAGGTTGATATTTAGAGCTTTTATGAATCGTCATACTGCTTTCCACAGAGGTTGCACTAGTTTACACTCCCACCAACAGTGTAGAAGTGTTCCCTTTTCACCACACCCTCTCCAGCAACTGTTGTTTTTTGAGTTATTGATAATTGCCATTCTGACTGGAGTTAGGTGGTATCTCAGTGTGGTTTTGATTTGCAGCTCCTTGATGATTAGTGAGGTTGAACATTTCTTCGTGTGTCTGTTGGCTGCTCGGATGCCTTCCTTTGTGAAGTGTCTGTTCATATCTTTTGCCCATTTTATAATGGGGTTGTTTGTTTTTTTCTTTTCAGCATGTTTGAGTTCCTTATAGATCCAAGATGTTAAGCCTTTGTCAGACCTGGAGTTGGCAAATACTTTTTCCCAGTATGTAGGCTGTCTCCCTGCTCTCTTGATGGTTTCTTTGGCTTTGCAGAAGTTTGTCAGTTTAATGAGGTCCCACTTGTCTATCTTGTCTCTTATGGCCTGTGGGTTTCGGGATTTGTTCAGGAATTGGATGCCAGTTCCAACTGAAACAGGACCCCTATCTATCCCCATACACAAAAATTAACTCCAAATGGATCAGAGACCTAAATGTAAAACCTGAAACCATAAGAACCTTAGAAAATGAAGGACATGCCCTCATGGAAATAGGATAGGCTTTTCAACAAATGATGCTGGAACAATTGGACATGTATATGCAAAAAATAAGATTAAAAAAACCTGGATCTACCTCTCACTTCTCAGGTAAAAGTTAACTCAAAATGGACAATAAAAAAAAGTAAAACATCAAACTATAAGAAAAAAAAAGAAAATCTTGATGGTCCTGTGTTAGCTATGACATCAAAAACATGATCCAGAAGAGGAAATATTGCCAAATTGGACTATATTTATCAAAATTTAAAAGTATTATTCTATGAAAAAACAGTTGAAAGAATGAAAAAGCAAGGTCATAGACTGAGAGAAAATATTTACTTACCATATGCTGACAAAGAGTTTATTAAAAACTCAATAAAAAAAAAACAAACAACATAATTTAAAATGGGCAATAGATTTGAACAGACACTTCTCAAAAAAGATATGCAGATAGCAAATAACTCATCATCTGTCATTAATCCAAATTAAAACCACAAGGAGATGCCACTACATACCTATTATAATGGCTAAACTGAAGGAATAAAAAACCTGACAATATCACATGCTGCTGTGGTCAGAATTGGGCAGGACTAGTTTCTCAGGATAAACAAGGTTAACTTTTCAAGACAGTTTCTCTAGACAGGTGCATGGCATGGATGGCTTGGTTTTCTAAGCTCTCACAGAGGAAAACAGGATGTGGTTAAGAACTGGCTAGAAAAGATTGGAAAATGATTTTTCATTTTTTATAGTTGCCATTATATTCAGGGAATTAAGCTGAGGTGATTGTGGGGGGGGTAAAATTAACATGTTTTAGTATAATTACTTACATACAAAATACAATAAAAATGGGTTTCTTAAAATGATTTAAAATACATTTATAAAAATTTTTTTAAAAAGAACTGGCTACAGCCAACTAGAACCAAAAATGGCAATTAATTTGTCTGCTACCCAACTTTGCCCCTCATTATAAACTCATGATAATACATTGGCAAGCTAGGTGACACACCCTCCAGCCAATGATAATTCTGATTTTGTCCATTTATAGTAATAAAACTGGATGGATCTCAATTCCTAGAAGTCTCCACCTCTTTCCCAAGAAACTCATGAATATTCTACCCCTTGCTTAGCATATAATCATGAGATAGCTATAAAAATAAAACCCCAGTGATGTCCAGCTGTTGTTCTTCCTACAGACTATCCCAGGCTGCTCTGCCTGTGGTTCAGCTTGCTCTCTGTCATTTCAAAAACTTGCTTCCAATTCCCAGCTGAAACCCCCACGATGCATGGGGGCTGCTCTGCCTATGGAGTAGTCTTCTTTCTGTTTCTCTTTTCTTTTAACAAACTTATGTTCACTTTTCTCTGTTGGCTTGCTTTTGAATTCTTTCCTATGTGAAGCCAAGAACCCCTGTGGCCTCTTGGGCTGGACCTTAACTTTAGGATTCCCTATCCTGTATCACAACTAAAGATGCACAACAATTGGATCTCATACATTTCTAGTGAAAATGCAAAATAGTTCAGCCACTCTAGAAAATCGTTTAAGACTTTCTTGTAAATTTATACACATATGTATGTGACCCAACTAAGCCACTCCTAGGTATTTAGCTAATAGAAATGAAAATTGATGTTCATATAAAACTGTATGTTTATGGCAGCTTTATGATCACCAAAAATAAAAAAGTACTCAAGTGTCCTTCAGTTTCATAAAACGAAATACTATACAGCAATTAACAGGAATAAGCAACTGATGCACACAACACAGATAAATATCAGGTACATTATGCTAAATGAAAAAATTCCAGATCTTTTTTTGAGAGAGTCTCACTCTGTCACTCAGGTTGAAATGCAGTGGCATAATCATGCCTCACTATAATCTCCAACTCACAGGCTCAAGCTATCCTCCCACTTCAGATCTCAACTTCCAGAGTACCTGGGACTACAAGCCCACACCACCATGCCTGCCTAATGTTTTAATTTTTGGCAGGGACAGGTCTTACTATGTTGCCCAGGTTAGGTCTCAGAGTTCTGACTTCAAGTGATCCTCCTGCTTTGGCCTCCCAAAGTGCTGGAATCATAGGCATGAGCCACTGCACCACCTAAGAAACCCAGACTTTAAAAACCACATATAAAAACACACATACTGTGTGATTCCAGCTCTATAATGTTCTAAGCAAGGTAAAGATATGGGAAAGGAGAAGAGATTAGTGATTCCCAGGAGTTAAGGTTTGAGGAAAGGTTCATCAAAACTCTTAGAACTAGGCATCAAAAGGTATACATTTTATTGCATGAAAATTTTTAAATAAATTTTTGAAAATAAAATACACACAAAATGTGAAAAGGGGAAATGCAGTTAAGGGTTCTAAGGGCATTTCATTGCCCAAGAAGTTATAAAAATCCTTTATATTAAATCCAATAAGTAAAGAATGAATGTTGTCATTTCTCTATAGTTTTTCTTAACCTTCTGTGGAATGAGACCAGAGAGAAAATTTGAGGGGGTTGATATTTAATGAATATTTTGTAGACCTTTGTATCATTTAAATTTTATTTTAAAAGCCTTTTTATATATTAATTTTATACCTAAAAAGTAGGTATAAGTAATAGAAACTCTCACTTATTGCTGGTGGGAATACAAACTGGTACAACCACTTTGGAAGACAATTTGGCAGTTTCTTACAAAACTAAGCACAACCTTTTCATACAACCCAACACCTGCACACAAATATTTAAAGAAGCCTTATTCCTAATTGTCAAAATGTAGAAGTTGCCAAGATGTCTGTTAGTAGGTGAATGGATAAACAAACTGTGGTACTTCCATACAATGCACTATTATACAATTAAAAAAGCATATAAAGGAACCTTAAATGCATGCTGCTAAGTGAAAGAAACCAGTCTGAAAAGACTGCACATTGTATGATTCCAACTACACGGCATCCTAGGAAAGACAAAACTGGGAAGACCATGAAATGACCAGTGATTGCCAAGGACTCCAGAGGGAGGGAGGGATGAACAGGTGGAACACACTGGATATTTAAAGCAGGGAAGTCACTCAGCATGACCATGTAAAGGTAGGCACACAGTACAACACATAATTCAAAACCCATATATGCACAACACAAAGAATGAACACTAACATAGACTACAGGATTTAGCTAACAATCATGTCAAATATCGGCTCATAAGTTCTAACAAATGTACCACACTACCACAAGATGTCAATAACAGAGGAAACGTGGGAGCAGTTGGGGGCTGAGGGGATGGGAACTCTGTATTTCCTGTACTAAGGGAGTATATTGGAAATCTCTGTACTTTCCTTCCTCTTTTTCTGTAAATCTAAAACTGCTCCAGAAATGAAGTCCATGAACTTAAAAAATTATATCCCCACTTATAAAATATATACATTAACAAAATAAATATAAAATAGAATACACATAAATGTATATTTGAAATAAATATATATAAAATATGTAAATACATATTTTAAATAAATACGTGTAAATATATGTTTAAAATAAATAAATAAATATATGTATATACACATATTATTAAAGCAAGCCTAATCTGACTTGCTCCTGAATCTTTCACTGCTCTGGGATAAATAGTGACTATCTGTTGAAGGCTGCAAAGGCTGTGGGGAATGGCAGGAATTCAGAGATGCAGTGAGGGGAGAGGGAAAGGTCACAAAATGTCACAAGAGGAGTGCTCCCAGGTGGCAGCCACTTTGCAATGGGCCTGCTGAATTCTCAAGGACCCTCTGGTTGCAGGTACAGAATTCCCATGGGGATGTGGGGTAAGCAGGAGAAGCAGGGCTACTGGCTTCAGGGAGGACTTACCCCACCAGCACTTTATGTAGATCAAGGACTTCTTTTATTCTAGCAGAAACCCTGAAGGGAGGCACCTTTGTCCTCCCATGCTGCACTGTGGGGAGGTTGTGACTGTTCCACTCGCAGCTTGGAGGCAGAGTCGCCCAGGTACAAGCCTAGTCAGGGATTGACACTGCAACTTTGGCCAGTTCTCCCTTACTTCTTTCTAAAGCTGCCCAGAGCCCAAGGTGGGTAGGGGTGAAAGGGGGCTTCCCAGGTGGCCCTCAGAGCCTTGAAGGCTTCAGACAGCAATCTCTGCACTCACCTCCCCAAGGCCCTCCAAGTTTTCTCTGCCTTGCCTTACAGGGCTACACAGGCCTCCTTTCCGTGCATACTTGCTGCTCGATCATTGGCCTCCACTGCTGGCCTCCATTACCGTGGTCCTAGCAGGCATCCTAGAACAGCAGTCTGGTTGCAAGTCTGATCCAGGCCAGCTCTCCTCCTCCCCACTAGTAGGACTGAAGGAGGCTGCAGGGCTTCTTCTACCGAATCTGTCTGCTTCAGGGACGCTAACATACATTTTTAAATTTTTGTGCAAGTAAATTGGCTCTCTTGCACACCAGCTCTGAGTCCTCCTCCATAATTTATGACTGCGCCAGCAACCCTTTGCTCCTTAATCACCCTGACTTCCAGCTCTAAAACTGTGCCAACTGTAATCCTTCCACTTAGATATAAGAGCCCCATGTTTGTTTTATGTTTATTATTTTATATTCCACTTATTGTCCTAAAGGCTGAATATGAGACCTTTAGTCCTATAAGATGTCCGAGAAACACAAGTGCTGTCTACTCTTTGGCAAGATGGTAAGAATTGGGGGGGACTCAGAATCACAATAGAAGCAGGAAACGTCATGGATATTTCCTGCACTTGGAACGTGTTTTCAGCCTTTTGTTATAGCCTTAAGATTTACACCCTTGGATAAGTAAACCATGGTGCATTAACATACTAGATTACCATATGGCTATTTGAAATTACATGCACAAGACTTCCAGCCTCACACACAAATGAGCACATGGGAACATCCTCAGTGCCAGATGCATAACACGAAATCACTTAATGCCCAGGCTAGACGTAGGCAAAGGTGACTGTGTGAAGACAAAGATCAACAAATGATCATTTAGAGGAATGTAAATACAAACCCCACTCATTAGTGGGTTTTTTTTCGGGGGGAGAGGGAATTGTATCCCGTGAAATTGAGCATACTTTGATGTAAATAGATAAAATTCCTACACAGAATTTAAAATACCAGACTTTTTCATTAACTGTGTCTTACAACTTACAGCAATTCTCAACTAGTGTACTGCTTTCTTGCAAGTGCAAGGAATTAGTAAGTGAGCCTCCTCCCACCATCTCCCAAATACAAGGTTTTTATCTTGTTTGTTTTTTTACTGGTTTTAGAGACCCCCTCAGGATCCTCAAGAGTGAAATAGAATGTCTTACTAGAATGCCTTTTTGCTTCTATATTTTTTTATTTGATTCTTAATACTGTCCCGTCTTGATGGACTGCCAAAGTCAATAATAAACGCCTTTCTCTAGAAGTAGATGATTCAGCCAGGATGTCAATTTGTGTAGTGTTCATGGGACACTTGAACTGTGCCACTCTTCATGGTGGGGAATCCTCCCATCAGACTGTCTCCTATGTTCCTAACTAGCATGAAGCACCTGTGCTTTTGTCACAAAGTACCACAAACCAGGTGGCTTACAATAGAAATGCATCCCCTCATGGTTCTGGAAGCTAGAACAGAGACCCAGGTGTCAGCAGGCTAGTTCCTTCTTAAGGCACTGAGGGAGAGTTTGTCCTGTGCCCCTCTCCAAACTTCTGGGGGTTGCTGGCAAGCCTTAGAGTTCCTTGGGATCATGCCAACCTCTGTACCCATCTTCACATGGCAATCCTCTCTGTGTTCAAAATCTCCTCCTTCTAGGGACACCAGTCCTGGGGCCATAGCTCACCCCAATCCAGTATAACCTCTATTTGATTACATCTGCAAAAAATCTCTCTCTAAATAAAGTCATGTACCATGAGTACCATGAGTCAGGACTTGAACACAATTTGGTGGGAGACATAATTCAACTCACAACAGCTCGGAAGACAGAGACACATTTTACTGTGCCCCATTCATTCATTTATGCATTCACGGAGGACCTTCAATGCAGGGAGCCCAGTTCGTGCCTCTGGGGAAATAACAGACTTCCCTCACAGTCCAGAACAAGAAAGGGTCTCTCCCCTCTTGGAACTTACATTCCAGTTGGGAAGATCAACAATCAACAGAGAATCAAACACAAAGTACACATTTCAGGTAATGACCGAGTGTTGAGAAAATGAAACAGGGTGATGGGACAGTTGGCAACAGGTGAGATGGGGGTGTGCCCCCAAACCCCTACCCTGCATCCTCCCTGTGGAAGTTTGTAGTCAAACGAGGTGACCAGGGAACAAATAATTACATAAATCCATGGAGAAGGACAACTGTGGTCAATGCTTGGGGGATCAAAACGTGAATCTGGTCTCCCGAGGGAAGTATAAGCACAGGGTCTTGAAGTCCTGACACAACAGAACCAATGGGGATGCTATCTATTTTCTCCACACACTTTCCCTTTTTGCTCTAAATGATGCCTTGGACATCTGTGATGTGCCAAGCTTTTCTATCTCAACTCCGAGTTTCAGAAAATGCTCTTAGAGATTTGGCTTCAGCATGATCAACTTCTAGGCACAAAGTCTCATATTAAATACTGTGAAGGCCAACTCTTAATACATCATTTAAAATGTTAAAAGTGGAGCTGGGCGCAGTGGCTCACATCTATAACCCCTGGACTTTGGAAGACGGAGGCGGGAGGATCATTTGAGCCCAGGAGTTCGAGACCAGTGTGGGCCACATAGCAACACTTTGTCTCTACAAAAAAAATTAAAAATTCAGCCAGGAGTGGTGGCACACACTTGTAGTCTCAGTTATTTGGAGTGGAAGGATGTCTGAGGTCTGAGTCCAGGAGATTGAGGCTGTGGTGAGCTGTGAGTATGCCACTACCACTCCAGCCTGGGCAACAGAGTAGGACTTTGAGAGCGTGAGAAAGAGAGAGAGAGAGGGAGAGGGGGAGAGAGAGAGAGAGAGAGAGAGAGAGAGAGAGAGAGAGAGAGAGAGAGAGAGAGAAGGAATTAAGAGCAAACAGCAACAACAAAGTCCTAACCGTTTGATTCCATCTTTACACAGATCATGACCATTCCTAGCTCCGCCCTACCCCTACCCCATGGTTAGAAACTCATGGACCAGCAGCCCCTGGGAGCTTGTTAGACATGCAGAAACTCAGGCCCCCACCCTGACCTACTGAAACAGAATTTGCGTTTCACCAGGGTCCCTAGGTGACCTGTTGGCAGATTCAAGATTGAGAAGCACGTCTCGGTATCCCTTTTGTGACTACTTTGTATTTTCTCTTTTTAACACACTGCAGATTCTGCAGAGAGGAGGGTGAGGGTTTACATAGATAGAGAAGATATAGAGTCATCTCTGCATGTCTTTTGGAGTTTGGGAAGGATTTCTGCCTATGTAAAATTAGAGCTTCAGAGCCTATCAGTGAGTTAAGGGGAACTGTTTTATCGTGTATATCAACACTGGAGATTTGCTTCATACATTACTTTTGTAGAATGTTAAGCAACATCTTTCCCCAAGAAAGAGTTAATGCTCAAATGTGCAGTCAAGAAGGCCTGAGAACCAAGCCAGCTTCCAGCAGCTCTATGCCACAGAAGTCAGAATAGAACAAACTCTAAGTACTTAACACCCCCCACAAGGTAAGGCAGGTAACATGATATACCAATGTGTGGTTTGGGGTATTTTTTCTTTCTAATTTCCTTTCTTAGTTTAGAACCTGAATTTCAACTCTGTAGTAGACCACAGCACAGCTTTGGGGTCATCCTTAAGAACACCTGGATTCACAACAAGAACTTGTCAACAGACAATTCCTCGTTCATCAGTTATGAGCAGCCCATGGGATATGTTATAGCTTATTTCCATGTTTCAAATGTCACTCATGAAAAACTAAAGTAGCTCATTTTGTAAACATTCTGTGACTCTGTCCCCAGATGCATCTAGATATCCTACTCATGCTGGGATCCTGACCACTGGAATAAAGATATATGGCAACTCCCATAGATTACAGAAATCGTTACAAAGTCAAAGTCCAGCACTCTAAAAGTAGATTATAAAATTAATCTGTTCCATGAATACTTTAAAGTTTGTCACAGCATATAATATCTCAGTCTCCCAGGACCTGACACATAGTTTAAATAATGCTTACCAAATACAATAGTCCTGCAAGAGCTTTCCAATAAATCCAAGCTTAGAATATATCAAAATTTAGATACCGTGAAAGATGGTGTCCTTTCTCGATCAACAGGGCGGTGGACATATATTTTTCCATTCTCATGATCTTCTATAGAAAACAAGCCAATCTCTGGATACTCATCCACACCAGGTCCACTAATTAAATACATTAATGACATATTATCAGACATATTATTGAACAGCTGAAAGAAAAAAGTGGAAAGAAAAAATGGCTGATGAGAACAAACCACTGTGATAAACAGGTATTGCAGCTAGGAAGCAAAGCCCAGCAATGGCATGTCTGGGATATATACTAAAGAAATAAACAGTTATGCAAAGATACAGGGAAAAAGATATTGGCTGTAGTTTAGTTTGTCATCATGAACAATTGGAAATAGTGTAAATGTCCATTAACATGAAAAACAAACACATAATGATACTACTCTCTTCAAATAGCATGGGCTGCTCTACAGTCTTTTTTTAAAAAAACATATTTTTTATTTTAAAATTGTGGGGTACAGTTAAGGATTAGGCATACAAATATGCATCGTTCAGACACCCTTGTTGATAAGGTGGTCCCCCCATCCCCAGACAGATATTGACTACTGTTAATCCCACCTTCTTTCCCCTCTCTGCCCCCCCATAGTTTCCCGCCACTGTCAATACTTTTCTTATAGTATTACGGTAGATGTTCAAGGTCCACTTATAAGAGAACATGTGATACTCAGATCTTTGTTTCTGTGAGAGATCACTCAGTATTATAAACTCTAGTTCCATCCAGGTTGCTGCGAAGTTCATGATTTTGTTCTTTTTTTTTGGCTGCGTAGTATTCTATCGTGTATATGTACCACATTTTAAAATCCAGTCCTCTTTTTTGGACAATAGACCAATGGAATAACATTGAGATTCCAGAAGCAAAACCTCAATTTCTCAACCAACTCATCTTTGACAAAGCCTCCACCACCTACCCCTGGGGAGAGGAGAACCTATTCAGTAAATGGTGCTGGGAAAACTGACTGACCACATGCAGAAGATTCAAACAAGATCCCTATCTATCCCCATACACAAAAATTAACTCTAAATGGACCAGAGACCTAAATGTAAAACCTCAAACCATAAGAACCTTAGAAAATGCAGGACAAACCCTTATGGAAATTGGAACTGGCATCCAATTCCTGAACAAAACCCAAAACCCACAGGTCATAAGAGATAAGATAGACAAGTGGGACCTCAGTAAACTGACAAGTTTCTGCAAAGCCAAAGAAACCATCAAGAGAGCAGGGAGACAGCCCACAGACTGGGAAAAAGTATTTGCCAACTCCATGTCTGACAAAGGCCTAACATCTTGGATCTACAAGGAACTCAAACGTGCTGAAAAGAGAAAAACAAACAACCCCATTACAAAGTGGGCAAAAGATATGAACCGACACTTCTTAAAAGAAGATATACGAGCAGCCAACAGACATATGAAGAAATGTTCAACCCTGCAGCCTTTAAAGATTTATTTATACCATCTTGGAAAGAGGGGCAGGACACATCGTTAAACAAGAAAGGCAGGTAGCAGAACAATACAGGGTGTGATTTCTTCGTCTCTTCAATGCAGATTTGCATTAGCATATCTGTAAAGACATATCTGGAAAAATATATGCAATTTGTTAATATTGATTATCCCTTGAAGGAAAGCGAAGTAGTGATCACACTGCTAACATTTAGAAGTCTCACAAAAACAAAGATCTGAGTATCACATGTTCTCACTCATAAGTAGACCTTGAACAACTATAGTAATACTATAAGAAAAGGATTGACAATGGCAGGAAACTATGGGGGTACGCAGGGAGGGGAAGGGAGGTGGGATTAACGGTAGTCAATATCTGTCTGGGGACGGGGGGGGGCACACCTCATCAACAAGGGTACCTGCACAATGCATATTTGTATACCTAACCCTTAACTGTACCCCACAATTTTAAAATAAAAAATATGTTATTAAAAAAAAAAAGAAAGAGCTTAGAATGAGCCGGCTGATTGTATGCCTGACTTGCCTTAATCTATATAATATTTAAAACATCACAGTAACGTAGGCACTATCAGTGCCCTATTGTCCAGTGAGGACACGTGAAAGGTGTCTAACATACTCAGCAAGGATGTGGTGCATTGGGAGAATGAACCCACTCAGTCCTCCGACTCTTGGGAGTATGCTCTTTTAACCACTGAAACTTGAAAACTTCCTGTAATTGTTATGTTTGTTTGTAACAGTAGGCATGTACTGTTTTCATAAATATTATAAAAATATGAAATATTTTACTTTTTTTCTAAGAATCACAGACTATCACAGTTGTAGGAGCACTTAATCAGAGCACAATTCAATGACTTTCTAAATGCTAGCTGTTAGTGGAAATGAACAACGTAGACCCAGTGGAAAAATTCTGGCATTCTGACATTGTCATGTGACTCATCAATGAAGTGCAGCAGCGGATATTCAACCTCAGCATGAGAGAAACAAAAAGGAGTGGTGGAGACTGTGGTATTCTGGGTAACTCAAGCCCCATCTAACTGTTGCCGTGTGGGAATACAGGCTCCGTGTGGTCAGAACTTCTAATTTTTTAAGGCCTCCAGAATTTTTAATACAATCGCCCTATTTTGAACAATGAATTTTTAAAGAAGATTCTGCATGAGCCAAACAAAACAGGCCTGCAACCTGTACTCAATTAGCCTGTTGCTGTATGTGAGTCTCATCACACACTCACATGGAGAAGTGACTTTCCAAAGTCACAACTCAGGTAGAAGCAAAGAGCACTCTTGAAGCCAGGCATCCGGGAACCAGTCCAGTGTTCCTTCTACTCCCTTTCACTCCCTGGCCTCATTAGCACATAGTATTTCAAGATTTAACATTTCCACCCAAAGGGGCATGCTTACTCAGAGAGAATGACCAGAACCTTTCTGTAGAAGTGGGTGCCTTACCTCACCAACAAGTTTGGGAAAGGGTCCTGAGTCTTCCTCTTCCAGCTCCAAAGTGGTAATAACCCATCTTCTCTTGGTTCGCTGTAGAGACTGATGACTCTCTCCCTGGAAATCGCAGTGATGATGACGACAGTGAATGCGGTGGTGATGCTAGCCTGGGTTTATTGTACCCTTACTTCATTTACAAGGACTGAGCTGACACCTGACATGTATTCTCTCTCTCACCCCCACCACAAGCACTTGCTTGTTCTCTTAGCAACTGTAGTCATTTCTGACTCTGGGGCACATGCCACCCAATGATTTTTGCATGGTTTTTGAAATAATTTTAGGGACTATGCAGATATGGCGTTAAAGATCATTGCCTGCTGTGTGCCATGCACATCCTACAATAGACATACAAATAGTGTGGAGAAAGGCTTTCCCTTTTTATGAATCTCTTGATCTGCCTCAAAATATTGATGAGAAAGTTTCCATTCAGTGCTGATAGGCCTTTAGCATTTCTCTGTCTGCTAGTCTCCCTTTTAATAAACATACATGCACATGGGTATGGGGGAAGAGAAGGGAAGCGGGGAGGGAGACGAAAAGGGGGAGGGAGAGGGAAAGGGAGAGGGAGAGGGGACACTTAGACTCAGGCTTTGGGCTCAGATATTTGTCAGGCAAGAGATTCTATAGAATTTAACAACATGGTTTTGTTTGCATTATATATTTTTACAGCTACTGTCTACTTATTACTAGTAAAGCTGGTTTCTAGTCATCTTTATCTGCAAATTCTATCTGCAAAAATGTAAATCCTTTTTCAACAAGTGACTTAGCAATAAAGTGAATTGATCAAAAGAACAACACTGAGTAAATAATCGGAAGGCAGCATGAGGATCTGGCACAGACCTACATTGGTGGCGGATGCATGGCTGCATACCTGTACCCGAAAAGATTAAGCCAATTTATTTTAATTCCAAAAAGAAGAAAATGGTGTGGATAAACCTCCAGGCTAGCGCTGTATGGTTGATTTCTGATGTTCACAGGCTGCTCATATACTAGTTAGACATAAAAGCATCATCTGCAACTCTCTGGCAGTCCCCTCAAGATTCTAAAAGGCCACATGTAGTTACTATTTTATTTTCTGCAAACCAAACATTTGCAGGGCACTAAAGAACTCAGGATTGCAATCCAGTCTCCAAGTAAAATGTAGACTGACTTTATTTATTAAGAAACATACTTCCAACCTCACCTCTGTTTGATTAGTAAGATCACCATATTTTTCACGTTGGACACTGTTAATGATGCTGACCTTAAAAATAAAAATGATATTAATTATTGGGTAATATACTTATGAGAATCACATAGAAACTGTCTGGAAATACACAAACCTAGAATTAGAAACAACAAAAAAAGAATGTCTAAATTTAGTTTTGATAAATATGATTTCTTGTTCTCTACATCACAACTCATGATTCACACTTCTTTTCTCTAACTTATAGGAGAAATAACTAAAATGTCATTATGGCTGTGCCTTTTGTGTCTTATGCCAATAAAACTAGTTTCAATTAAAAAAAAAAAGAATTCTGATGCATTACTACCTACCAACAGTAAGGATATTTAAAAACACAAGATACTACTGTTATGTTAATTCACAAAGTAGTAACAAAGCTGTTTATTCAGGATGAACACAGATGTATTTTTATGTACATATGAAAAATAACACCAAATGCTAATTTAGCTTTTAAGTGGCAGATTTAAGTGGGCTCTTTGTTTACTTGTTTCTCCCTTATTTTTAGACATTATTTACAGTAATCAATAAAAGAATAAGACTTGGCACTTTACATTTACATAATGATTTACACAGAATTACCTATTTATATCTCAACAACCTTCCCTCACCCCCCCAAAAAATACATGTACAATAAGACTGTGGAACTAGAAAGAGACGTGTGTATGTGTGTGTGTGTGTGTGTGTGTGTGTGTGTGTGCGCGTGTGAGAGAGAGAGAGAGAGAGAGAGAGAGAGAGAGAGAGAGAGAGAGAGAGGGAGGGAGACAGAGACAAACAGAGACAGAGGGAGAGAGGATTTGTCCACACTGGATAAATAGGATAAAGCAAATGGAGCAAAACATAAACCAGTCAATTCTCTTAAAAGGTATTTTGGAATTCTTTGTATTTTCTTTGAAACTTACAAATTTTTATACTAAAATAGTTACCAAAAAGCTTAGAGTATTTGAGTAACTATGACTGAGTTTTAATTTAGCACTAAGATTCTTGTCAATTAAATTAAAAAGAGAAAGTCAGTCTTTAAAAATGAAGCATTTTTAATGAAACCTTTCCCTGCTATAGTCTTCCCTTTTAAAGAAAAATTTTATAACAAAATACTTTAGCATGCAAAAATAGAGAATGATATAATGACACCCATCACCCAACTCTACCAAACCTTAACATTTTTACCATGTTTGTTTCAGAGTGTAAAGAGATATAATTCATTACAGATAAAATGGAAACTTCCTGTGTACTCTTCCTTCATCTCACTACTTACCTCTTTTTTCCACAGAAGTACTGTCATTCTCATCCTAAATTATATTTAGCATTTCAATGCACATGTTTAAACCTTTGCCTTATGCATCTATATACATATATGGATATATATATTCACAACAACATGTAAATTTTTTATGGTTTTGGTTTTTAGATCACAGTACACAGTAAACATCATCCCATAACTTGTTTTTTATTTAATGTTGCTTTTTAGTTATGGTGTGTGTGTGTGTGTGTGTGTGTGTGTGTGTGTGTGTGTGTGTGTGTGTGTGCTGATACCTGTAGTTCTAGGGCATTCGTTTTCACTGCCTATAGCATTTCACTATAGGCAACAATGTATTTAACCATTCTCCTAGTGATGGTCATTTAGGTTGGTTCCAGCTTTTCATTATTACCAAAAAATGCTGAAGTAATAAACATCCATGTACATATCAAAAGTTCTCTGGAGCAGCAGTTTTCAAAGTGCAGTTAACTGACAGTCCCCACAACCCTCTCAGAGTCCACAAGGCCAAACTCTTTCATGATGACTCTCAGGCATTGGTTGCCTATGTTGCTGTATGCCATCTGCACTGATGGCACAAAACAACAGTGGGTGACATTGTGGATGCCTTAGTGCAAATGAAGGCAGTGGAACCAAGCTCTCTGAGTGGTCATTATGTTCTGTGCTTGCAGGAAGAACAGAACAGAGAAGAAAAAAGAAATCTAGGTTCATCTGAGAATGGAGTAATTGTTGAATTTACTCAGTTATTGTAATCACTTGAGAATCAATGAGGTAGTAAAAATTATTAATTGTGTTAAATTGTAACACTTGAATGTACATCTCCTAAATATTCTTTGTGACAAGTGATGTATGAGTAAAGCACAACTGCTGTGCCCCAAAGTAGAACGCTACATCTTCAAAGAAAGCATGTGTGGTTGTTTGAGTTTCTAGTTGAACAAGCCATTTTTTTTTTAGATTGGAAAATGTAGTTTGTTTAAGAAGTAAATTGGAAAGAGAGAGAGAGGGAGGGGAGGAAATTCACCACCTCAAGGAATGGGAGGGGACCAAAGCTTAGGGAAACATGGCCCAGCCATAACTCAAAGAGCCACATGGCCAGAACAGAGTTCAACAAAGCCAATGGCCCACAAGCCACTTTTTAAATGTAATTCCATTTTACTTGAAGAAACAACGGTCAAACTGTGATGAATTGAGCTGGGGTGTTTGATACAGAGTTCACTGATGGCAAACAAAATGAGGCTGTCACTTCAAGAAAAACAATGGACAATGTCAGTTCCCAGTGATAGCCATAAGCTTTCAAGCAAACATCAGGCTTTTAGAAAACTTGTGTCTACCACCATAAACTTGACAGCATTCCAATAAGTAAAGGTTTTTTTGATGATGTCAGTGGAGATATTAATGAATGTAACTTTTTTTATTTTATAGACTGAAATACATCAACATTTGGAATATCAACAAGCCAATCATTTTCTAATGGTCAACACATTATGTTCCAAAACCATGCATAGGTAAAAGAGTCATTTAAAGTGCAAGAGAGGCCAGTGGATTTTAAGATAACAGTAGGAAAAAGCTCATTAAGATGGCTTCAGATGTCACATTGCAAGTAAATGTTAAGACACTAGCACATGTCAAGTTTTGGTGTAATATCAAAGAAGAATATTCACAATTATCTGCTCAAGATTATTAAAATAGTCCTCCCTTTTGAAATATGTATGTATATGAGACCAGAATTTCCTCAGGTACTTCAACCAAATTCACAACAGACTGAATGCAGAAGAGAATCCAGAGAATCCAGCTGTCTCCTTTGAAGCTGGACATTCAAACTCTTTGCAAAAATATATAAACAGTTCTACTCTTCTCACCAAGTGGAATTTTGAAAAATATGGCTATTATTCATAAAACATGCAATTTCTATTAACATGGAATGGGCTTATTATTGTTATCATTAATGAAGTGAGAAATATGTTTAAAATTTCCCAGTTTTAATTTCTAATGTGGTATCAGCAAATATAACCCATAAGAAAAACTCTGGGATTTATACCTAACTTGACAAGGACAGAGTGAGTACATCCTCAACCTACCTAGATTCTGCCAGGTCACCCCCACCTGTGTTTGCAATATCTATCCTTATTCAAGATCATATCACAACACAATCACAAATGCATTTGAAAGTAGTTACATGGAAAAGAAGAATCATTCTTCATGTGTTCATTTCTTGTGGCCAGCCATTCTTATTGTAGGTGGGTAATATTATTGGGTTGTTTCATCAATGTCAAAGATAATAATATTTGTTTCCTGCCAGATAATATTTCTATCTATTTACCTAAGGGAAAATAATTTTTAAATTCTTTAAGTTCCAAAATTTCAAGCTGATTCATTTAGACAATGAATGCTTCTTGATGAGTGTTGGTAGTTCTAAATTAAGGGCTTACCAGGTGTATAATTTTAAAAGAGAAAATTGCAGTTCTTGCAAAAGAATAAAAACATTAATTCAGTTTGTAAAACAGGTGTGTGTTTCCAGGTGGCCAAGGTTATTAACGAAGAGTATGTTGAGGTTTCATGTCCTCTCTGGACCTCAGTTTCCCCTTCTGTAAATTGAGGGTACTTAATAAGGTGACTTTAAGGGCCATTTTAACACTAAGTCTCTGCAAATTCATTTTATTATGTCAGCACATAAATGGCACAGCTGACAGTAACGTAAGAGCAGGCGGTGTGCTCAAAAAGAGGCTTGAAAAGGTGGATATTTATAGTTTGCAACAGAGAGGCCTGAAATTTCACGTTGTTGTACTTTTCATTTCTGCACTCTCTCTGCACGCCTAAGAAATTAACTTGAGATCTCTCATCTGATTGATGCAGGAAGACTAAAAATTGTGATATTTGCTGTAATGATTTGGTAAGTACTCTTATTATATTTCCTATCCATGCCAATTTTAGGCAGTTTGTCTAAAGAGGATATCATTCAAAAGATTTGCATAATGCTTTCTACAATGGTGGGAGAAGGTGGGTAGAGACTCTCCCCAGCTGCCATGTCCAACAAACTTCTTTATCAGAGGGTGCCAGGCAGGCATATGATTGCATGGTACACCCTGCACATCATTTAACAGATGGGTAGGGCATGGGCATATAACCACTGTCATTCAGGCTGACCTGGCTGGATAGCTGTGGCACATTTTGGAGGGAAATTATCTGAGTAAATGAAGGTGTGGTGTCTATATAGGGTTACTAAAGAACTAAGGAGTCTATATAGAAATCATTCCCAAAATGCTTGAAAATGTTTCATTTTTGAATACAAATGTTCATTCAAGGACAATCTGGGTCCTAGAAACTAGCATTTGAATTTCCTATGTGAGATCCCTGTAGAGATTCTTTTCATCTCTAATACCTCTCTTTTGGGCTCTAGAGTGGGGCAGTATAGGGGAACCCTGTGTAAAGATGAAACGTTCTCACCTTTGCTGTCCAGTGTGGTAGTCTGTAGCCAAGCGTGGCTCACTGAGAACCTGAAATGTGGCTAGTGCTAGTGTAGACCTGATTTTAAATTGTATTTAATTTTAGTTCATTTAAACTGCCACACACGACTAGTGGCTACTGCACTGACCAACATAATAGTTTGGAGTAGTGGTTAAGCCTGTAGGTTTATGAATTAAACGGCCTATTCCTATTCCACCACTTGCTAGCTGTATGAGGTCGGGCTGGTAATTGGCCCTCTCTGAGTCTGAATTTCCTCATCTGTGCATATACACACACACATATATTTGTAAACATATACTGTAAACATATATGTGCATGTATATTCAAACTTCACAACAGTCCAATCATGAAGGTACTGTTATTATCCCTTTTTAACACACAACATTCACACATAAAGTAGTTGGGACCATATGGGCTAAGTATTTGCTACTTTTCCTATTTTAGCCTCTAGGCGACATTTCTGCTTACATCTCTCACAATCAACCCAAATTCAACATGCCTGAGATAGACAGCACAGCCTGTTTTCTAACAGACCTGGCTTGTCTTCAGGGCCCTAATCGACAAAAGACACTTACCTGCTAGAGTTCAGAGGTCATCCTTGATACCTCTTCCTCCCTCATCCCCACATTCAAGTTCTGTCCATTTCATTTCCTAAGCCTCCCTCAAGTCTGCCCACTCTTCTCTGTCCCCACCTCCAATAAGTTTCCACAGTCTTTAGAATCCACCCAACCAGCCTTCTGTGATGGGTTAAACAAGGTCCCTGAAAACATAATTTGATGTCCTCCTAATCCCCCTGTGAATGTGACCTTATTTGGAAGTAGGATATATGCAGATGTAATCAAGTGAAGATGGAGTCATACTGGTTTTGAGTGGGTCCTAATTCCACGACAGGTGTCTTTATAAGAAGTGAGAAAAGATGGAGATACACAAACACAAGGGGAGAATGTTGTGTAAGGACAGAAGTGGAGACTGGCGTGGAACAGCTGCAGCAAGAGATGCCTAGGATGGTAGTGACCACCAGAAGTCAGAAGAGGCAAAGAAGTGTTCCTTCCAGTCTCAGGGGAAGTTTGGTCCTGTGGATACCTTGATTTCAAACTTCTAGCCCCTAGAACTGTGAGATAGCAAATGTCTCATATTTATATATTTTATTTGTTTTTTGTTTTGTTTATTTGAGTTGGAGTCACACTCTGTCGTCCAGACTGGAGTGCAGCGGCCGCTCCCGGCCACCACAGCCTCGACCTCCTGGGCTCTGGCGATCCTTCTGCCCCAACCTTCCGAGATTTTATATATATATATATTTGTGACACTCCATACACTGAAGCTTGGGTGATCTCATAGTGTCATTGACCTCATTATGTTGCAGTATCAACCATCCTCCCACTCCTTAGGACAGAGTCCAGCCCAGCTAACTTTGTTTAAAAGATAATGCAATTCAGAATTTCCCAGATTAAACCACACCACCACCAACACATCTAACAGGTTTTCCTAATTGTCTGATTTCCTTCTCTTAAAGCCTCCCTCTTCTTAAAGCTGGCCACAGTCCAAAGCTGAGGATTCATGGCCTCTTAGGATCAGAAATGACTAAAGAGGGGAGAAAGACTTCACATCCATGGAGTGTCATTACTTGTCACTGGGCCTGGAACAAAACCATAAACCTGCAGAGCAGAGTCCTAACTTTGTGATTTGGCTTCATGAAAGAATGACCAAGCAAGGGCGTGGCGATTTTAGAGGAAAAGTATTGTAGATATAATAGCTACACCTCAGAATATATATTAGCTGCTAGATGCAGAGATCAGGGGAGGGGTGGTAGGGACCTGTTATGGACATCAGAAATGATTATAAACCAATTTAGGAAGAAAAGTCAAGATGTGGGAATGGGATAATTCACATATAGCCAATCTGGCAAATAATTGAGTATCTACTGGGTGTAAAGCTCTTTGTCCAATTAAAGGTCATCACTCTGGTTTCTAAAAATGCCTGATACCTACTGAATCATGTTCTCCATGTGTGTCTTGATTCCCTGGAATCTATTATATTATATAAAGCTGCTGTCAGTAATCACTGAAATACAGTCCACAGTCCAGTCTCTATTGCTCACCTCCACCCAACACAAACTCAGACCTGAGTTGATTTGCTCGGGCACTGCACAGAGGGAGGCGAACACAGCTCTGTTTCCTGATGAGACTCACTGGGGGAACTGAAAAGGATGGAACCAGGATTTGATTCAAATTCATGCTAACATAAACCATTAAAACAGGGTTCTAGGAAGCATTATACATAAAATTAATGTGCTGTCTGATTAAGAATACTCACCATGCCATTATTGTTAAAAATCAAAAAACAATAGATATTGGCATGGATGCAGTGTAAAGGGAACACTCATACACTGTTGTTGGGAGTGAAAATTAGCACAACTTCTGTGGAAATCGGTATGGAGATTTCTCAAAGAACTAAAAAAGTAGTCTACCATCCAATCCAGTCATTCCACTACTTGGTATCTATTCAAAGGAATAGAGGTCGTTATATAAAACATACACATTCACGTGTATGTTTATTGCAGCACAATTCACAATTGCAAAGATGTGGAATCAACATAAATGCCCATCAACTGATCAGTGGACAGTGAAAATGTGTGTATACCTGGGTGCCAAAAAAAGTGTACACATTTTAAGTATGACGTTCCCTCAAAAGACGATGTTAATCAAATGAATGCTAGCGTCACCATGCAAAGAAAATGGCAGAATCATGATAGAAACATGAGCGAATGTCATAATACTACACATTGCTACCGTAATTCAATTCAACTTAGAAAAGTAATACACAGATAACATTGTTTAAAATGTGTATACATTTTTTGGCACCCCTGTGTATACCATGGAATAATTTTCATCCGTTATAAAAAAGAATGAAAAAATGCCCTTTGCAGCAACTTGGATGGAATGACAGGCCACTCTCCTAAGTGAAGTGACACAGTAATAGAAAAGCAAGTACCACATGTTCTCATTTATAAGTGGGAGCTAAACTAAGGAACTGCAAAGGCGTAGAGAATGGTACAATGAGCATTGGAGACTCAGGATGGGGAGGGCGGGAAGGGAGGAGGAATAAATAAATCACCTGTTGGGTACAATGTGCATAGGTAGGGGTGGTAGATACACTTAAAGTCCAGAATTCCTCGCCACTGTTCAACGCATCCATGTAATTAAAAACCATTTGCACACCCTAAAACTATTGAAATTAATAATAGTAATAATAATTTTAAAAACCACTCAGATTGTTTTTTGTTTTTTCAAGACAGGCTAGAGTGCAGTCGTGCAATCATAGTTCACTATAGCCTCAAACTCCTGGGCACAAATGATCCTCCTGCTTCAGCCTCCCTGGTACCTAGGACTACGTGCACGCACCACCACATCAAGCTAATTTTTGTTTTTATTTTTGTAAAGACAGGGGTCTTACTACATTGTGCAGCCTGGTCTCATACTCCAGGCCTCAAGAAATTCTCCTGCCTCAGGCTCCCAAAGTGCTGAGATTATAGACGTGAACAACTGCACCTGACTTGCAATTCTTGATATGGCAAAATGTGACCGAGAAAATGCTCCAAACTCCAAGCATCTGGCACCAAATAAGGCACCACTTTCAGAAAGAGAGACTGTGTTCCTCATTAGACAGGGAACCTCCCCCCCACCCCGCACATTTTGTTTACTGCTGTATTCCCAGGGCTTATTAAAGTATCTGGCCCAGAGTAGGTGTCCAGTTAATAAATGCAACATGAGCTCTGAATGAATACAGTCAACGATTTTCACTGCAATTCAGAAAACAGAAAAACACAGACACAAGAACACACAGGCTGAATTGTCCTGTGCTGCCGTATGTGCACCATAGTAAACTATGTATGTAGTCAGGGAGACAAAGAAAGACAAGGGTTGTTAAAGGAAAAAAATGAAGGATTGCATAATATTTTGAAATAAGTATCCTTGGCTACAAAGATCGATAACAAGGGTGGTGTCAGGCAGAAGCTGAAGATGGACAGGCAGCTGCTAGGTAGACATCCTTTTTGTGTAAGGTCTCTTTGGCCTCTGTGCAAGGTGGTGATTTCTGCAGTCTTTGTGGTAGTTTTTGTTATCAGGCATATAGGCTGAGAGTCCTCTCTTCATGGCCTTCCCTGGTTCTATTTGTCAGGATTTTTATTTTTTTAAATATAAGTGACTCAGTGTTGATTCTGACAACTCTCACATCACCAAGCCATTTCATGCTTACTCTCACAACCAGGGGGTCAGATAACTTCATTTTCAGGTGAAGAAAATAAGGCTCAATAAGGTTATGTTAAAAACCCTGATGCCCAGGCTGCACCCCCAATCCATTCAATCTGAAGGTCAGAGGGCAGCACCCAGGCATCGAGATTCTTTGAAACTCCTGAGTGAGTCCTACTTCAGCCAAGGTGAAGAGCAAAGTCAGGTTAACCCAGGTTACCAACCAGAAGAGGACAAGCCTGGGTCAGGACGCTAAGCAGATCCATCCAGAACCTGCAGTCTTACCCCTGACCAACAGGGCCACCTCTGCCCTCAACTGACATTAGAAAGAATAAATGATTCTCTCTCTTTTCCTCTAGAAAACCAATTAAGCAGATGGTAACTAACAAGCATATGCAACATTAGCTCTGTCCACCATAAGTGCAACCAGAACAAGCCAGTATGTTTCCACTCCTAGTTCCACTGTTTGTAATCCCGTTTGAGCAGTAACATTGGGGGTGGGTTTCATCCCATCCCCAAGGGTCTGCTCAAATTGTCTTTGACAAGGACAGCTGAAATTTTCTCAATCTTACATTTAATGTGGATAGAATTATTGTCAGAAAACGTATGTGTTGATGTACTCTAAGTAAAAATTGTGTGTCATATAAATCATTTTTAAGACCAATCCCCTTATCCCCCAAAATAGATTGGGATGCTTAACACTCCCTCTTTAAATAAATCCAGAGGTCGCAACCTATATCACCCTAAAGATGGCCAAGCTCTGGCTCCCAGCAGCACACCTGCCCTTCCTTCTTGCCAATCTCTGAGGGTCACACTCAGTTCCTCTTCGCCTCCCTGAGCCTGGAGGGGGCAAAGCCCCTGGGTGCTGTGGTTTCCATTTTCAACCCCTGAATTCGGGGCACTGGTTCTTGCTCACCTGCAGCAGACACAGCAGCAGCACAGGAAGCAGCAGCAGCACTGGAAGCAGCAGCAGCGAGGTGTTCCTCCCGGAGCTCATGCCCGCGTGCTGATGGCCAAGATGCCCCCAGATGGTGTGGGCCCTGATGAGTCCTCTGAGCTGGTGTCACCAGAACCAACACCCTCCCTTCCAGCTGGGGGATCCTTCTCTAATTGCGATCAGATCAGACTGACCCAGACGCTTTCGTCCCAACTTGCTCCTCCCTTTTCTCAGCTGTCCTTGAGTTTATCAGAGTGGAGTGGGCCAACTCTTAAGCTTTAACCTCCTTTGTGCAGTGGAGTTCCTAGGAAGGGTGGAGTGGAGGATAACACTGCTGGGGTCACACCTGCAGGAGGACCGGCCAGGGTTGGCCTCCAGGAGACAGGCTCAGCCCAAGGAATGTAAAACCAGCACCTGTGGGAAAGTAGAGTTTCTGTTTGTTTTCTTGTTGGTTTTTGGTTTCAAAACAGAATACCCAATAGTTCTTTCTCTAGTAGGGTATTTAGCGATTCTTTCCTAATATAACCCCTATCCTCTTAAAAAAACCAAAAACTAGAAAATGACTGCAAGAAAGAATAACTTTATTAAGGAGGGGAGGGGTGGGAAGAAAGAAATAAAAGTGGGAAAAAATCTTTTACTTTCCAAAGCACTAAATATCTTTATTCCAACCTTGTCTTAGGGCTCTGGGGTTTACAGACTATTTCTACTGAAACCTCTTTTAAACCTAGATTAATCTGCCTTTTTGAGTTTGGGATTAAAGGAGAGGGGAGAGAGAGGAAAGAGTCTCCCTGTGGACAGGGTTTTTGTGGCAACCTGGGAGTTTTTGCATTAGAATTCAGAATAAAGGGACCCTTGGGATTCTATTATGCTAACCCTTAAGGTAGCAAGGAGAAAGTTTTAAAACACAATCTGTGATACATTAACCCTGATAGCCTTAACATGACCTCGTTATCACTTGACCTTGTTTAAGAGTAATCGATTCTTTCACAGGTAAAATAGAAAGCAAACTTTCTAGACTTACTTACATAGCTCGATGAGCTGCTGCTGAATATTTTTATTTGAATAATTTATTATTTTTGTTAAGTTAATAGTTCATTATTGAACAGAGTCATGCATGTCATTTTAAGGTTAGTCTCTAGATTTCTCATGTATAAAGAGAAATTGGATACTTTGTTCATTTTCAAGTGGATCGGTCTAGCATGGTAGCCAGCTAAAAAACCTAAGGCCATGCTTGGCCCCACACAGGGCTCATCCGGATGGGGCTGGGGATGCCGGTAAAGGGTTCCACTCACATTTGTTTTAAGTTTGAAGAAGCTGGTACTTTACTATATTAGAAACCACATCATCTTCAACATTCTCAAGCATTTAAAAATAACTGAGCAAAATGCCAGGTGTCTGTAAGGCAACCCTTCTCTGCTAGGCTGTGAGTCCTGCAACTCAGCCAGCCATGCTGGGCTTTGCCCACTGCTGCATCTGGGGAGTCTGAGTTAGAAGGTACCCAGATTCTCTTTCTATTGGAAGCAACTGTAATTCCAGTGACAAAAGTCTAGTGTGCCTGTGTCCCTAGAGGTGCAGTAATACTTTACAGCCACATGATGGCAGCTCCCAGCTCCCAGTAAGCTGACAAAGAAACATGAGATGAAAATTACTTGACGGCTACAAGGAGGGTGTGAGCTACAATAATTTACCTAGACCCAGCCTTCTCTCCTTGTCTGTTGAGGGGTACCCCAATCCATCTTAAATTCTCAATATTCTTGTTTTTTAGAATGATGACAGCATCATGAGTGCCTCTAAGAAAGTATTAATTTTGTCTTGAATATTATCCTTGTCCCAGAAGTTCCCACAAACATCAGGCATTGACAGAGCTTTCTTTCCAGGACTGTCAGTCAAAGAAACTTGAACTTGTCCACTTGCTCTCTTTTCAGGGAACAGCATGATGCGTGGAAGGTTCCACTTGTCCAGGAACTGAGAAGAAAGCATTTGATTCACCACATTCTAACGAAAGCCAGCAACAACTTGGGCCAGAAAACTCAGGGCTCCTGGAAATGTGGCAGAACAGATCCTAACACCCCTAGCCTGTGTCTCATCCCTGTCTCCCTTCTCCCTGCCTCCACCCACTGAGGCAAGGAATGGAGGAGGGAGTATCCGCTGTTTTCTGCATGGCTAATGTGCAAAAAGAGCTCAGGGTCACTGCTTCCTGTTGGGAATGGATGGAGTGCGTACTTTCCACTTTGAGAAACCAGATGGCAGCTAGAAGGATGTCACTGGTGGAGAATGAGGGTGACTGCAAGCCTGAAAACCTGGCGTTCCCACCTGGCTTGGAGTCCTGTCTATACAGTGGCCTGGATGGTCAGGCCCCTGGCCCAGCTGAGAGGAAGGGAATTGAAGGGGACAGCAGGACTCAGAGAAGATAACCAAAGCACCCCACAATGCCTCCATTGGGCATTTTTCATATGGACGGAGAAGTGACATGGTTGGGCAGGGGCCTTCTTTTGACTGCAGAGCGCACACTGCATGTACACAGAGGCAGGGTGGCGTCTTGATGCCTTCTCCATGGAGGTGAGGCAACCACAGGGAATGTGCTGGAAGAGTGGCCTATGATGGAGGAAATGTGGGTGCTTCCCCCTTAGTGTTTCCTTTCTGTCCCCAACATTGGAGGAGTCAGAGCCTGGGAGAGGGAAGGAAAAGAGGTGTCACAATGGCAGCGCACAGCCATGTCCTAGGATATCAGTGCTAGGTAGAAAGTGAAATAGAGGGGCAAGTAAGTCCCCCCACTGCACGCACACCCACCCTGGAGTCCAGCCCACCAGCGAGGGTGGGGAGAGGTTGGATTTCAATTGAGGCTGACACTGAAATGTTAAGCTGTGCTGGTTTTACTAGCTGAAGTGGCTGGTAAAAATGTGCCCAAGATGTAACTGAGGCTAGAAACTGCATGGCCAAAGACTCAGATTAGGGCAGAATAAATGGCTCATGTTCATGGGTCCACTGACTCAAGACCTCTTATGTTCACTCATTTAAAATTCATTTTCCAGTCAAATAATTCTGAATTCAAGATCCTGTTCTTCATAACCTCAAGAAAAGCTTAATTTCTCAGAACAGTCTTGAGAAGTGTTTTTTTTTAAAAAAACCAGTCAGGGAGCATTCAGTTCCCAGTCATAGTGAAGTAGATCCCATAAGACCAGCTCTGCCAGGCTGAACAACTGTCAACAAATATGAAGACAACTACCTGGAGTGAAGGTTGTGCAGGGTGACTACAGGCAGGCAGAACCGGGAAGGAGTTGGATGCCCGGAAGGGACAGTAACTCAGATCCCTGGGTGGACAGAGGATGGACACAGCAGGTGGAGTGAGATGGTGATTGGACAGTGATGACTGGGCACCTGGGCATCCACTGTACAGCTTGTTCAGCTTTTCTGCATGTTTAAAAACATTTTTATAAGACAATGTTGGAGGAAAAATATCAGAAAAGTGTATTTGACTCCATCAAAGAAAAGTCCAAGTTATTACTAAGTGGAGTTTCACCCAATACCTAATAGTGTGTGTCTAGTTGTACCCCAATATCTTGCCAAATGTACAAGAGCGGGAGTTCACCAGACTTCATGTTAGAATAGAATAATCTGTCATTTGTACTTCTGATTTATTTTCAGTGATGAAGACTTTTTTTTGCCCCCTTCTATTTTGATTGCTTTAGTAGTCACACAGTTTGACCAGAAAATGTGGTCCTTTGGTCCTCGTGTTGTAGTATGTTGGGTCAGCCACCAAGAGCTGGCCAAAAACTTCCTTTGACAGATTTTAATGTCTTGCCCCAATTGTTTCAGTTAACTTGTAGTTACAGATGAGCAATTAGGAAAGTGAAAACAAAAAAAAAGCTGTGTATCAGATATATCACATTGAAGCCTTTTTCACTTCTCTCAAGTACATCCCAATATCAATAATACTGACAGGAGGATCGCCAAGCTCTTACAAGTCATTTATGTACATAAATGTTTATGCTTCTTTAGGGAAAAATAAGAAAGGGGAAGGGGAAATTTAAGAGGCTGTTTATCTTCCCACAGGAAAACCAGTATATACTTCCTAAAAATCAGAACATCCTCAATTAAGCTTGTTAAGTCATCAATATTACATAATTTCTATAATTAAAAAGCATTTCATTCCAGTATTTAGAAAACAGAAAACACTGCAAGAAAGACGCCAAGTCTTCCTTTTCTTTCTCTTCACTTTGTTAGGGGAGATAATAATCAAGAGAAGAGTTTAGAGGAAAGGCTTGGGCAAAAGTGGTGTAGATCCTTGTAAACCTGGCCAAAATGACCAAGTGGATGAAAGGGTCAGGGAAGGCAGAGTGAGTGTTCCCATGCCTGGAGCTTAAAAGCAAAAGGACAATGTGGTGGGGTGGGTACCTACCTGGTCTGAAGTCAACTTGTGGCGCAGATTATCACAGGCCATAAATCACTCACTTTAGCAATTCATTCTTGAGGTAAACAGCCAGTCAAGTGCCTTTAAGTTCTGGAGCATACAGGACTAGATAAGCAAATGGCTTGCTTGGGGTTGGGGGAGCACAGCCTGCTAGCCATTAGAGCACCAAGAAAGCAGTCAACTCAAACTTGGAGGCTTTTTAAGTACTAGAAAAGCAGGTTTCTCAAACTCGAATGTGTCAAAGATCTTGTTAAAATTCAGATTTTGACTCAATAGACCTGGGGAGGGCTCACGATTTGAGTAGCAAGGCATAAAATTATACTAGCTTAATGTAGTATAGAATTAAATATGCATTATTAGTTTTCTTTAAAATATTTCAGCTCAGTTAATTATATTCATGACTATCCCATTTTTTTAAATTCCATATATATTTCCCAGTGTTATTACAGATAATACTTTAAATACTAAATTGCTGAGGATAGCTATTCAAATTGCATTTTATGAACAGAGATCTCTATGAAGTTTTTAATAAATTAATGATTTATATTACTTAATTGAACATTATTTTATGCTAGATACAGTGTTTTATGATATGGTAATGTTCAATGAATCAAAAAAAAGCTTCCAACAGCACCTAACTACATATAATAAACCATTTAATTCTCTAATGGCAGAATGAAGCTAAATAAAGAGCATGCTTTGGACTGAAGTCAAACAATCCTTTTCTCTAAAAACCTTTATATTTGATCAGAAGGCACTCGCTGGACAAATTCACTGCTCTCTTAAAGGGTTTAGTCGCCACCTTGTGGCTAAGAAAATAGCAATACCCAAAAATAACCTAGCATTTCCTGTACAGCCCGCCCATTCTCCCCCAAAAAGATTAAAAACCTCCACCACGGTTAATTTTCAAACCATACCAAAAAATTATTTTTTAAACCCCAAAACACTTCTGCCACAATTTGGTAGACTCAAAGGAATGTACCTCATTGTTAAAGGTGGGATTAGAAAGAGGAAACAAGGGCATTTCACTACGCTTTACAGTGAGTGCTGCTCAAAACTGCTGTCTCCTGACCAGGCCACTTCCTCGAAAGAGACCTGCTCACTTCCGGATATGAACATTAAGGTGCAAGCTCATGATTTCCCATGTTACCTTAATTTTATACTTACCAAATTTGCATCCTGCTCCTCTAACTACTCCTCAATACCTTTTGGTGGGGGGGCAGGGGTAACAAGGGAAACAGGAACTCCAGAAATTCACAGCAATGCTTCTCAGATATATCAAGTGATGTTAAAGTGTGCTTAGTTTACATATGCCACTTGGTATTAAGACAGGAGTTGGAAAGAATTTCATCCTGAGTATTTATTTGAAATAATCAGGGAGAAAATAAAGATACACTTCAGAACAGAACTGCATAGGCAAGGCAAGGTGGCTCATGCCTGCAATCCCAGCACTTTGGGAGGCCCAGGAAGGAGGACTAATTTAGGCTAGGAGTATGAGACCGGCCTGGGCAACAAGTGAAATCCCATCTCTACTAAAAAAAAAAAAGAAAAGAAAATTAGCAGGGCATGGTGGCATTTGCCTATAGTCCCAGCTATTCCGGAATTCCTGCTGAGACAGGAAGATTGCTTGACCCCAGAAAGTTGAGGCTGCCAGTGAGCATGACCATGTCACTATACTCCAGCCTGGTTGATAGAGTGAGACCCTATCTCAAAGAAAAAAAAAAAGGGAGATGCAAAACAAAACAATACCAGAAAAATCCAGACAATATTGTGTTGCTTTTAATTCATCTCAAGGAAGGAGAACTCCAAGTTCACAAAAACTTACATGAATTCTGTTTTATTGCATATAAAACCAAACATACAATCATATAACAGCAAATAACAAACATGCTGAATATTTTCAGGCCATTTTGAATGGTGTCCCAGACTTGTGCATAAATAAATAATAAACACTGCTTCTGAATTACCTTGAAATGCAGTACCACCAAGTTTTATGTTGTTTTGTAGCCATTCAAGTAGATGAACATAAAGGAAGGAGGAAACAGACAATATTTCTATCACATAAGGTAGAAATTCTTATGTTTTCCTGGAAGTAACCTCATAGCCTCAAGAACTGCAAGCCATTTTCCTTTGAGCTATTAGGTGTCACAAGACCAGTGCTATCCTCTCCCCCATCGCTTTTATCACAGGCCACCAATTCTCCCAAGTCCAAGTTTGCTACAAGCCCTATAGCCCATTCAGTCATTAAAGACTTGGAAAAGAGGAGACCTCAACAATCGTAGCAAATACTGATAAGTTTTTATAGTTCATTTCTGTACTTTGTGATTTTTTCTACTAAATGAGTCTAAGCCTGAAATATTTTTTCTTGTATTTTTAAAAATAATCTTGGACTGTTTTAATTGGTTGAAATGTAGGGTATATGTAAATGAGAGGCACTTCTTGGAAATACAACAACTTATGTCACTAGACTAGCAGGACATTTAATGGTTTAGACTAGATGAACTGAACGAGTTTATGATTCAATTTCCAACGCTGTCTACTTGAAAACAGCAAGATCTTACCTGCAGCATTTATTCAGTTCATTAAGAAGTGTTAGATATGTGCATCAGAAACCATAAAACTAAAATTGTGCTTATGTCAATTCTGTAATAAAGCTAACTTTTAAAAACTTAATGCTATTCATTAAGAGCTTTGATCCAATCAAAATAATACTGGCCAAAATCAACAACCTGAGGCAGAAAAAGGAAACAAGAAAAGTCACTTTTCCAGACTTTTAAAACAGTTTGAACACATGAAGTTACGACTATTCTCCAGATTATGAAATCAACTTCAGTTAAAAGGGCTAGGAACAAACGAATGAGGCATTACCTCTAAATTTCTTAATCATGATGGTCTTCAACTGAGATACACACAGCAAGGAGAAGTAAGCCACTTCGCTCTCAACCGTTCAAGATTTCTAAGAGTACTCACATAGGTGCGTCACAGGGAAAGGCAGCAACGCAGCATCATCCCTTTAACATTATGAGGAGTGAATACTCGTGTCTATAAAAGCATGCTTATGGCTATTTGCTGGCCATGAGACTTCATAAAGAGCTACATCAAAATCTAACAGAGGAAGAATTGTAAGTGAGGCCCCAGCCATGGATAATGGACTAATCTGTGCTCACAAGCAACAAGGCAGGCAAAGGACAAAAGTAACCTCACAAAAACTGAGGAGTGCTATGTTTCCCAAATACAAAACATATGCTGAGTACAATAGTTATAGCACATCTGAGGACTATGGAAGTAGCAATTACTATACTTACATCTCTTGTTCATATAAAGATTTCAGATCTTAGCATAAGAGCATGCTTTCTCATGTAGGTTGGTGTGAGATAAAGACACAAGAGGGGAACAGGACAAATCTGAAAATAAAGTCCTAAAAGAAAAAGGCTTCCATAAAATATGCTCATATATTTCTTAGTATAATTAAAATCAAATTTTAAAAGATCTTAAAATCTAATCTTTGCACATGGTTTTAATTATAACTACACTGTGTCCTTATGCTGTTTTTGATGATACTTACTGCTGTGTAAAAAGCTTGCAAGCCATTATATATTTTCAAATAAAAAATGTCATGTTTTTCATTTGCCCCAAAGGTGAAAAAAATAGAAACATGTATGTAAAAAACAAATACAATAATTGTTTACTGGGATAAAATCAACTACAGGCATTAAAACACACTGCACAAATGACAGAAAGCTCACGGCAAATTTATAGGAAAAAATAGATGTTATTTAGCTGCAGTTAAATAAACTTTTAGGGGAGCCAGGAAGCCATGAGACCAGATAGGGTGTTCAAAACACTCACATCCTACTCCCCTCCACATTGGATGGTGTCCTCTCCTGCCCCTGACCTTCACGCAAAATTATAAAATCCTGTTCCTGCAAACTAAAACAGATCATTGTTTTTGACTAAGGACAACAGGATCTGGGTCCCAAATCAGTAACTTAATAAAGATTACATTCACAGTGGTTCCATGTGTTTTTATCTTATAGAAGGCCCTTCATTTACAAATTCTAAAATGTGATTTTCCCATGACACGTCTCTGGAGAAAGCGCTTTGCATGCCAGCAATTTTAGAGTGTCAAATATTTCATTCTTAGCCCCACCAAACAGCAATACTCATGCTTCCTAAATTTCTAATTGAAATAGTCTGCAAATCTTTTAACTTCAGTTTAGAGAACTCAAAGATGGACTTCACCACCACCTCCAAATTGAAAATTTCTGTCTTTTGTAACACTCATGTTAGAGAAAATGTATTAAAGTACAAGGTTCCAATGTCTCTAAAGAGCAAGCAGCTTAGTGATAAATGACTGCTCAAAATAGAAACTCATGTACTGCCCAACATAAGGAAGAACTAATGCTTCTCCTAAGGGTCAAATGAACAGAAATTCTGCTTGAACAGCTTATTAAAAAAGCAAGAGGGTATGGCAAGAAGGGCCTTATCTTGAATATTTGGGATTCCACACCACTATAAGACAGTATGCACCACTGTATATGCTTATGTGCAAGTGAACACGGAAAGCTCACACCACTGTCTGTCCTCCATGGACTGGCTACTATTTCAGAAGTTTTGGTGAATTGTTTCATACACACTGTTGACTTTTATCTAAAGGGCTCTCATTTGCCTAAGACTGTCAATACAAAGAAAAGCTTGCTGAAAGATACCACTCTTTGAAAATAATTCTACAGGAGCCAGAAGTGGGGGTGGGGGGAAGGGTAGACAAAAGAGCCAATCAACTACTTAAATGTAATTATAACATCCCTTAAAATTCAACGCAGTGGAACTTTTGGAAGAGCTCTAATACTCAGGTATCCGCAGATCTTGGCAATTCACTGTTCAGATATTATTTTAGCTTATATGTGTTTTGTTTGACTCCATTTGTTTTGAGTTTTTTCTCACTGGATATGGTGGCATGACCACAGCTTTCTGCCTTTCCCTTTTTCTTAAGATGTGCATGCACTTGTGTTTTGGGGGTCTTATAGGAATCAGCTGGGTCCAGAATCATGGCTGCCTGCTTGGGGATCCGAATGTTGCCACTAGTTTCCATCTTAGAGCTGCTGTCACTGCAGGACAGATCCCAGCGCTGCAGCTTAGTACTCTTACTTGATTTCTTTTTCTTTTCTTCTGTCCTCATTTCAAGGGCTTGCTTCTGAGAACATAATCTGCTAGTAGCCAGCATATCAATGGGTTTGGGGAAATTCTCAAATGTGTAATACGATGGATGGACTTCATGGTGAAACTCTTTCTTTCGGGAAGGGCCTGACTTCGAAGCCCCTTCCTGGTGAAGTAGCGGTTTCGACAGAGCACTAGCAATCAGCTTACTTCTCCCAGGGCTTTTCAGGGCCACGGAGGCCCCAGGGGCAGTGGGAGGCCTGACTTTGGCCCCCTTTGCTTTTTCACACTGGACAGTCTGAATCTGCAACCACTCGAGCTGAATGAGTCTGTCAATAAACTTCCCCAGGAGTCCTCCTGCCTGTGGTGCAGCTTCGGTTCTGTGCTCTGTATTCAGAAGCAGGGCCATATCCCGCAAGTCCCAGGAGCTAAAAGGGGGTGGAAGGAAATCAGGATAACAGTATTCAGGCTTCGCTTGACCCTGACCTGGATGAAGGTCGAAGTAAACTGGATCAATTTCTTCAGCTCGAAGATTAAGATCCGGAGGTGTGAGGGGAGACGGAGGAATGGGAATTCTTTCCGAATCCGAGAGATCACTTGCACTGTCCTCATCAGCATCTTCTTTAATAATTTTCATGGACTGAAAATCAAGAAACAATTTGTTCCCGGAGGCTCCCTGACACCTGGAACTGAGTTGACTCCTTTCGGGTTTTCCTTCTGGGGAAATGCTTTCTTTAAGTTTATCTCCAGTTGGCAAGGAGACACCGGTGAGACTGCTTCTCAGCTGGGAAGAAATGTGGGGCACTTGGGATTTGCTCTGCCTTTTTCCTGAAGAGTTCTTCGAATGTTGCACTTTATTCCAAGATGGGCCAGCATTCATATTGCTGTGGAAAATAAAACTGCAATTCTTACTACATTAGACAAAAATGGTTTGGCTATGATTAAACAAACAAAAAGAATCCTCTAGTTGTACTTTTTCCTAGCCATTACTAGGCATTAGCAAACGTAAAGCTTCCAAACTCTTTACAGAAGTTTTATGAAACGTTGTTCCATGTGTAATACTCTAAGGAACGTTATGGCCGGGTTCGGTGGTTCAGCCTGTAATCCCAGCACTTTGGAGGCCAAAGTGAATGGATTGCCTAAGCCCGCGGGTTCGAGACCAACCAAGGCAACTTGGTGAGCCCTTGTCTCTAAATTAATAATAATAATAATAATAAAATTAGCTGGGCATGGTAGCATGCGCCTGTAATTCCAGCTAGGCTACTTGGAAGGTTGAGGCGGAAGAACTGCTAGAGCTCAGTAGGTCATCACTGGAATGGCTGTTAGTGTGTCACTGCACTCCAGCCTGGGCAACAGACTGAGACTCCAACTCAAAAAAAAAAAAAAAAGAAAAGAAAAGAAACATTACATAATGCATGTGCCAAAAGTGAATGCATGGATTCTGCTTTTTAATTAAATATAAACATTTAGGCAAAAAACATTTCTCAAAGTGTTTGTTTTATAATTTTAGAGGAGCCGGACTCGGTGGCTCAGCCTGTAATTCCGCGCCTTTGGGAGGCTGGGGTGAGTGGATTGCCTGAGCCCATGGGTTCGAGACCCACCTGGGCAGGCGAGACCTCATCTCTATAATAAATCAAAAAATTAGCCGGGTGTGGTAACGTGCCCCTGTAGTTCCAGTTACTTGGAAGGCTGAGGCGGAAGGTTCACCGGAGCCCAGCAGGTCGAGGCTGCGGTGGCCGGGAGCGGCCACTGCACTCCAGTCTGGGCAACAGAGTGAGACTCCAGCTCAAAAAAAAAAAAAATTTTTAGAGCAATTATGTGTACTTTAAAAAACCATTAATTTTGAATGAATTTGTCACAGAACTCTCAATCTGTTCTGTTAATGATCAACAGTGTTTAATAACATCCAAAAGCATCCAATTTTGTTTAATATGTCTATTTTAGATTAAATGTAAATATGATATAAAATGCAAGTTTTACAGAGTTTAATCACTGATTAGTGGTGACTGTGAGATAACTAAAACTTTAATACATGAAAGTGTAGCACATACAACCTGTATCTTTTTTTTTTTTTTTTTTTAGTTGGAGTCTCACTCTGTCACCCAGACTGGAGTGCAGTGGCCGCTCCCGGCCATCGCAGCCTCGACCTGCTGGGCTCCGGCGATCCTTCCGCCTCAGCCTTCCGAGTAGCCGGAATTACAGGCGCATGCTACCACGCCCGGCTAATTTTTTTGATTTATTGTAGAGATGAGGTCTCGCCTGCCCAGGCGGGTCACAACTTGTATCTTAAACCAAAAGCTTATTAAAATGTTTTCAAACCGGTAACACACTTGGGAAAACTGTGTTTAAATAATAGAAATAAAACAATACCTTATAACATAATATGAATGAAAACATAGGGTCAATGCTATTTGTGAATGGCAGATAGAGGGAAATAATGAATGCTGTGTGCATGACTGCTATAGTAACTTATTCTTTCTGGAGTTATTTTGAGGCAGAATCTCACATCAGAGTTGAAAATATCTTCTTTTCAATATATTTACCAAGAACATAGCATTTGACTAAGGTTAATAATACTTCTCTGTAATATAAGTCATTTAGGATGAACAGAAAAGGGTGGTAAACATCCTTTCTAGAAACCTCAGTGGTTCACTTGCCCAGTGGTTTCAACCAAACTAAGCAATTATTTGAATATGTGCTACTTTTTAATTAATAAATACAGAGGATGTTAAATCATTGCCAACAGCATGTGTGCTCAAAAAATGTTGAATGAATGAATGAAAAAAGTGAAAGAATGTCCATTATTCAGAATCCATAACTAACACAACTAAAATTTTGTTTCCTCCTACCTGTCAATGTACATCCATAAAAGTTAATTATTATCTGTATTCTTTTGTAGAAAAAGGAACTCACACAGAAAAGTGATTAAGGGACTTACTCATAATTATAAACTCTGCTAACACTGTAAGAATTATGACCTGGAATTATGGCCTCTGGACTAAGAGTAATGCTTAAAACCACTTTTCTGCTAATTTCTGCTAGATAGAAAATATAAGTGTATGTTTCTTATCTATAGATATATTTTTCCAGTCCATATAATCAGTCTGAGAAGTGAGATAATGTGCCTTCTGCAAGATAAAACGATTATACTAAAACCATTTACCTGCTCTTCTGATGAGATTCATTCACCCTATTCCTTTTCTTGAAAAAATCACATGGCTGATCATCATCTAGGGTTTGATGGACTGTCTAAAAAAACAGGCATGCAGTAATAAATACTGTGCGCGCGCGCGTGCACACACACACACACACACACACACACACACACACACACACACACACACACGAGTCAAACAAATCTAAGAAACCAGAACAAATCTAAGAAAGATTTTTCTTCTTAGTTTACATCACCTTCTCTGTAGTGCTCAAAATATTCTTGTTCAATCTGCTGGAAGATGATGACAGCTGGGGAGGTGACTTCTTTATTCCTCTTATATTTGGAAAGGAGTCCTCACCACCAGAACTAGAAGCAACAATACCATCAGTATTGACTGCAAACAATCCTGCCAGAAGTACTGGGTTGGTTTTTTTACTTATTTTTTAAAATACTTGCATAGTATTGAAATATGGGTCTGTGATCATATAGTGATTTGTACTCTGAGCTATGAAATATTGGAGGAGGGAGATATTGTCTTATCACAGTAGACACAGTTTTGTCTTTTCTGCATATTTATCACAGTAGATATTCAATATAGAATCATACTATTATAAATACTATGAATGGATTCCATCCCTTTCTCTCTCTCCCTGTACACACGCAGCTTTAATCACCTTGGAAATAACATGTTGAAGAAACTTGGGAGGCTAAATAAGGTCATGTCTTATTCCAACACTGAGACATTTATTCAACAAATAATTACAGGAGTACCTAGGAAGTAGCATAGATTATGCACACGTCCCTGTTCTCATGGAGCTTGCACTCCAGGCAGGACACTTCCTCAATCCTCTGCATTCTCTATCACAGCAGTCCCTTAAAATATTTCCTATATGTGAGTCCATATTTCATACTATATAGCATTATCTCTTGGTGAAACTCTGTCGACCCATTCCACAGATTGCCGTTATTCCCTCTCTCATTTTGAGTGGTCTGTTAAGAGTGCCCTAACTAGAATCCAAACACTAAACTTTCCTATATATCCTCTGCCTCTGTAAAATAGATAAGAGGTGGGATATTTTTTCCACAATAATCATTTAAGCCTTTATAGTCGGTTTATCTATGGTGGTAATAAAAATCACATATGGGCTCTCACAATTAACAAATTATATCATCATCATCATCAGGCTTGGCTCATTTTAGATGTAAAAATGTTCTTTGCCAACCGTCTTCCATGAGTCTGGTATTCTTTCTGTTCTGTCCTCCAGGCATTAAAAAGGAACCTTCTCAATGGAATGTCTAGTCTCCCACCGCTCTCCAGGAAGTGCACGTGCACCCTCTTCACTTCATTTCACCTGGCAAGCTTTACTTTACATTAAAGGCTGCAACATTCTATCCACCAAGTTACTGAGTGAGAGAAACGAACACTTGTAGAGCCCTAAGGATGCAGAGAAAAGGTTCCCGGTCTCCCCGGCTGCTCTGCCAGTGTGGAAACAATGCCAAAAGCCGGAGACACTGGCTACAGAAATGCTCCCCCAGCGCCAGAGGCTGTGTAAGGGCGGCTGCCCAGTTCATCCCTGGGTATTAGCCCTTGTTCCCTCGTCTTCCTCTCTGGTGCAGAAGCAGCACCTCCTCCCTCCCCATGCCAGGGAACCGCTGGCCATTCTGCGCGGCAAGGCATTGTGGGTGACGCGTTGACATGACGCTTCTCCTCTACACCGCGAAGCTGCCTGGGTCTGGCCAAGGGTCCAGGTGGTACTGATCATGTCCAAAGAGTGGCTGAGACGCTTAAAATTAGCCTGGGGGCCAGCTCCTGAAAAGGCCGGCTTCGCCTCCTCCCCCAGGAACCCAAAACTCCAGGGACACGCAGCATGCATTTTCCTCGTCCCGTCTGTGCAGACACGATCTATGATCGATAGGCACACAGCGCTGGCAGACGCAGACACAAATTAATCAGACCTGTTTCGCGACCGCAGAGGACACGTGACGAGGCTGCCAGTCTTCCTTCCTCCTGGGCTGCGGCGCGCTGCGGCGCGCTGCGGCAGGGGCGCTGGAGGCGGCTCGCGGCCTCCGGGACTGGGTTCCGGCCGGCGGGGCCCGCCCAAAGGCGGCGTCACGAGGGGCGGGGCGGCGCGGGGAAGTCGCGCTGAGCCAAGTTGCAGCCCTGTGAGTCGCGGCCCGGGAGGTGGGCGGGGCGCTCCGGGAAGGCAGCCTCCTCCAAGCCTCGGAGGACACCAAGGAAGAGGCGCCACCCTGCGCTGCCCGGGCGGCCTGTCCACCGGAGCGACAAGTCATCTTTTGGAAACAAGTTGCTCTTGCTTAGCTGCAAGAAGCGGAAGACCCGGGCGAGGACTCGAGGTGGCGGCCACCGGGAGGGCGCAACGGGCCCAAGGGTCCCTTACAGGTTGCTAATACGGTGGGTTCCGGGCGGCTCCTGAGCACGGCCGGGGACTCTGAGAGAGCCAGGCGGGGTCCCGGAAGCTGCCCCTCGGCTCTGTGTGTGCATCTTCCGACGGCCGGCGGGACCATGTCCAGAGGCCCAAGGTCCGCGATCTTGTCCGCCACCCCGGGGTCCCGGAAGCCCGTCCCGCGGAGCCTCAGCTGTCTCTCGGACCTGGACGGCGGCGCGGCCCTAGAGCTCCGGCCCTGCAGGCCCCCTGGGAGCCCTGGTCGCGCGCCGCCGCCCCCGCCGGCGCCGTCTGGCTGCGACCCCCGCGTGCGGCCCATCGTCCTGCGGCGGGCGCGCTCGCTGCCCAGCTCCCCCGAGCGCCGCCCGAAGGCTGCGGGTACGGCCGGGACCGCGTGTCGGCCGGGCTGCAGCCGGCAGCTTCGCGTGCGCTTTGCCGACGCGCTGGGCCTGGAGTTGGCGCAGGTCAAGGTGTTCAACGCCGGAGACGACCCGTCGGTACCGCTGCACGTGCTGTCGCGCCTGGCCATCAACTCGGACCTGTGCTGCAGCAGCCAGGACCTGGAGTTCACCCTGCAGTGCCTGGTGCCCGACTTCCCACCGCCAGTCGAGGCCGCTGACTTTAGGGAGCGCCTGCGGCGGCAGCTTGTGTGCCTGGAGCGCGTCACTTGCTCGGACCTTGGCATCAGCGGGACGGTGCGTGTGCT
Source organism: Cephalopachus bancanus (assembly GCA_027257055.1). Lineage (NCBI taxonomy): Eukaryota > Metazoa > Chordata > Mammalia > Primates > Tarsiidae > Cephalopachus > Cephalopachus bancanus. Next base: position 6,683,380 of record JAPVLO010000007.1, read on the forward strand.
CAACTTGGCCTTTGAGAAGCAGGTGGTGGTGCGCTACACCTTCTCGGGCTGGCGCAGCGTCCACGAGGCAGTGGCACGGTGGCGTGGGCCCGCAGGTGCCGAGGGCACCGAGGACGTCTTCGCCTTCGGCTTTCCGGTGCCGCCCTTCCTGCTGGAGCTTGGCTCCCGCGTGCACTTCGCTCTGCGCTACCGCGTGGCAGGGGCTGAGCACTGGGACAACAACGATGGCCACGACTACAGCCTCACGTGCCGCAACCACGCACTGCACATGCCGCGCGGCGAGTGCGAGGAAAGCTGGATCCACTTCATCTGAGCCGCGCACCCGAGTCCTCTCCCAGCTGGGCTCTCACGTCTAGGGGCGCAGTTCCTCCCCTCTTCCCTCCTCACCTCCAAGTCATCTGACCTCATTTTCTCCTGTGAGGTACCCTGGCAGTAGCCCGTCCTGTCTTCTACTTGAAATGTCTGTCACTTGGTCTAAAAAGTCGCCTCTGAAGTTGAGTTGAGTTGTGCAATGTGCTGGGGAAGGGGGGTGGGTGGGTGGTGGGTGCATGGAGGACGTTTGTTTTTTTGTTTGTTTTTGCAAAGGCCTGAGTCCTGCTGCTAGGAAGACCCTGTGCATGTATAATCATAGTTGTTATTTATTGTTGTGATGTTGGGACCTTTTGCCCATAGTGGATGTCTCCTCAGGAACATTATGGATTTAATAAGCTTTAAAGAAGGGGGGTTCTGTAGTGTTTGTGTCCATTGTAAACAGAATGCACAGTGTGACCTGCCCCATGGTCCCTCCTGGCATTCCTGTCCAAGGAAAACCTGAGACCACTCGTGCTTGCCAATGCCTGTAGCCTTCTAACACTAGGAAACTATTAATAGGCAAGAAATGTATGCCTCTTCAGTCATCACACAACCGTTCCTGGGCACTGAGGCTGTCCTGGTAGGCTGTGTGTCTCCTACACCAGTAGCTGAGAAGGAGACAAAGCTTCCAACTTTAAAAAAATCCTGCCTTATTTCCATTTTCAGGTGACTACAGAATTTCAGGCAACAGGGCCCTTTGCAATTACCTTTTGATGATACAGGTGACTCTCTTTATTTCTTCCTACGTATCAGAAGATTCCAGCATTTATCTTTCAGGAGTCAGTTACCGAGTGGAACCAGAAGGTATTTTCAGTAATAGCCAGGGCACTGGAGGAAACATCATTCACAAATATTTATACTTTAAATGGGTTTAAGCTGTATTCACATGTCATGTTTTATCAGCTACCTGCCAACCTGATTCTCTGTGCCTTCAGAAAAGAGAGCTTCTCATATTTTCTGAACTCGTTTCCCAGTTCAAACTATCAAATGCCTTTTTTTCAAACCTCCAACCAAAAACTCAGGACCACTGTTCCTGCAGGGTGCTGCAGTGACAACTCCCATTGAGGAGCTGATGGGTTCCTTTGGTGCCGAGCAGAGGTCTCTCTGACAGCAGGTGCTAGAACTGAGGTGTGAAACAACCAGCCAAGGTGGAAAGGATCTCCAATTTGTGAAGTGTGTTTCTGATACAGCTGGAACAAGTGTCATCAGCTTTATGATATGTCACCAAAGAATTCACTCTTAACTTCTGAATGCTTGTTAAGATCTGTCAAATCAATACTGAGAGGATTCATGTTGCCTTTTAACTATTTTGGTTTTGATAACTTCAGCCTATGTCCTTTTAAAACTCCAAGAACAAGGATGGCTTTCTTTGGTAGCTTTTGACCTAAGAACACTGAAGTTTGATTTAAAATGTGATTAATGCACAATCTCTGGCTGTTAACACTGTGCACTGCATTGACATGCAAAAGCTAGAGAACTCTGGTTGCATTTCCTGCTATTTAACAAACCATCCAATTAGGTCAGCAAGCCTGTGAGGGCCTTGGCTGCTAATGCCCTTGGCCCTGCTCAGAATGCAAGACAATGATCCAGAGGATTCAGGTGTGAGTCAAATGCATTGTTTAAGGGTATTCGGAGACTCCACATATGAAAATCACAAAAAGGTTCTGGTTATGAGATACAAAGTAAGTGTTATATCTTCAATATTCAGAGAACCTCAAGGTGCCTTTCTAAAAATATCAACATTTTGAAATGTAGAAGTCTAAATATACTTGCCTGGTTGATAAAGAAGCTGTGGACAGCTTAGAGAGACCTTCCAGACTCTAAAACTTGGTTATATTGCTTAGATGTTTTGTAGTGGATTGTGCAATTGCTGAGTTGTCTCCCCAAACATATTTTAATGTCTGTCATTTAAAATGATTCTACTCAAGCCTAAGTATTAAAGTATATGTGCAGAAATGGCCATGGATTCTTCTATTAAGCTAGAGTGTGTTTTTCTTGTGGCCTAATTACAGAAGACAAAGCTCTAGAAACTTCTGGATTGTTTAAATCATCACATGTAGTCTTATCCTTTCTAAAACAGATTAAATATAGGGATTTGGCAAAAACAAAACAAAAACCACCAAATTTAATAACTGTGCCTCAGCTTCAGGAGCAGAGTTGTGTATGTCTTTGAGAAAGGGAAACAATCTTATATGCCAGGTCAAAATCACATGTGAAGAAAACCACAGGGGAACACAGAGATGTGATAACAATTGTACTTCCTTGCAGCATTTGCTGCCCAGATATGGAGTAATCAGTGGGTGTCTGCCTCCCCTTCAATTTAACCCTTGCCTAAGTACAAAGTCTTGCACACAAGGGGAAGGAAACTAGCATTTATTGTGCCCTCCCTTATTGGCTTGGCCGCAGTGCTTTATGAACTTGCTTTCATTAATTCTCAAAATTACAATAGCTGATAGATAGTAGCCCCATTTGCTTAGCTGAAGAGAGTAAGGCTCAGAGATGTTTCAGTATAGTCACATGCAACATAACATTTCAGTCTACAACAGACTATTTACTATGGTAGTCCCATAAAATAATAATAACATATTTTTACAATACCTTTTCTATGTTTAGATACACAAATAACACTGTTACAGGTGCCTATGGGGTTCAATACAGTCACACATTGTACAGGTCTCTAGCCCAGGAGCAAGAGGCTCTACCTTATAGTCCAGGTGTGTGGTGGGCTGTACCATCTAGGTATGTTTAACAGCACTGATGTTCACACAATGACAAAACAGCCTGAAGATATGTTTCTCAGAACTTATCCCCTGTTATTAAGCAATGCATGACTATAATTCACCTAAAGTCCCACAGCTGGTGAGTAGTGAATTGAGCATTCAAACCTATGCTGAAGTCAATGCTATCTTTGCCTGTGATATGACATACAGGATGCTTCCAATAAGTGCTTGTTTAACTAAAACCAAATTTTAATTATAACTGATAAGGTTTTTACATCAAACATGACCATCTAAAACCTTTAAAACACAAAATAAGATTACAATGAGTGATATATTTTTTTTCTTCCATGTTACACTTTACTGATGTGAACTAAATATTTCCTAGGCATTCTGAACACATGAAACCATGGAAAGGGGTCTAACTTCTTCCTTCTGTCTACCAAAAAGTAGCAAGGTGAAAATCACTACTGTTATTTTTTGAAGTGTATTTGTGAAACTCATATTCACATGAATTTAAGATTCATGAAGGGTCTTCAATCTATTGGAAGAAAATGAAACATGAAAATAGTTACCCTGCAAAATTGTCAGGTCAGAAGGTGAAGTAATCTACAATCTTACGTTTTGTATTATACATTATCAAAACTTAAATGTGTGAAGGATTCAAAAGCATTAAAAACTTTGGCTATATAGAATTCCCTCAAATCTCTGTGTATATTAGATTGAATATGTAATGTGGAAGCTCTGAATTTAAAAAAAAAAAAAATCTCAGAAATTAATGGGACAGTCCCAAAGTTGTCAAGAAGTCTGCAATTTCAGCTAGGCAGAATATTAAAAACACTCGAGAACTTATGTTTTAGGTGATTTGAGCTGCTCTAGTCCTCCACTGAACTTTTGTTCTATTCCCTTGTGTTTATTTTTGCTCGTGCTTTCCACTGCACATTTAAACCACAATCCAGTATTTGTAAACAACTGATGACTTTTACATAGACGATGGGGATGCTACTAAAATATAGTCTTAGTTTTGATTTGGTAACATCTATAAAAAGCTGACCTATACATACCCTTGGCTATAGCAATTCCACTTTTAGAAATGTATCCAGCTTAAAGGTTGCTTACTGAAGTATTATCTGTAAAAGAAATGAAAAATAGGAAGTATTGTGAATGCCCCTCAAAGGAGGAGATTCCTCAGATGAGGTTAATCCTCCTGACTGGGCCTGGCGAGGGGGCTCATGCCTGTCATCCCAGCACTTTGAGAGGCCGAGGTGGGAGGACCGCTTGAGGCCAGGAGTTCGAGACCAACGTAGGTAACACAGTGAGACCCTGGATCTACAGAAATAAAATTCATATGACTGAACAATTATGCCGCTGTTAAAAAGACCGAGACAAATCTCAGTCACGTGGCGCTCTTCCCATCACAGGGTCAAGGCACCCAAGCGCGGGCTGGGTCCCCTTCCCGTGGCCTCCGGGCGAGGGGGCAGGGACCACTCAGCCTCTGCAGTGTCCACGTTTGAAGGGCTCGCGGGGTTCACACAAGCATCCGCTGGTGTTATTTAAACGGATAATTTCGGTGGAAACACTATTCTCACTCACACGTGGACCCTGAAAGTCAATCGCAAAAGCACAGGAGAAGGAAGCAACAGGACATGACAACGCAAAGGGCACCTGGTTCCGCCGAACCTGGGCCAGTGAAGCCGGCCGGAGAGCCCAGTAGATCACTTATGTACCCAAACCTAACCTGTACCTCACATCTTTATAATAAAATTAAGTTTAAAAGAAGAGAAGGCCGGGCTCGGTGGCTCAGCCTGTAATCCCAGCACTTTCGGAGTCCGAGGCGAGTGGATTGCCTGGCCTGAGGGTTCGAGACCCGCCCGGGCAACTTGGCGAGACCTCGTCTCTACAATAAATCAAAAACTAGCCAGGCGTGGTAGCATGCGCCTGTAATTCCGGCTACTCGGAAGGCTGAGGCAGAAGGATCGCTGGAGCCCAGCAAGTCGAGGCTGCGGTGGCCAGGAGCCTGCCACTGCACTCCAGTCTGGGCGACAGAGTGAGATTCCAACTCAAAAAAAAAAAAAAGAAAGAAAAAACATTCTGGATCCTCAAAATCGGGGGCCTAGGTTCCCGCTCCGAGCCGCGCCCCGGACCTGAGGCCCTCCAGACCCAGCGGCCCTCCAGACCCGCACCTGCCTCCAGGGCCCGGGATGCCCTGCGCCCTCTGCTGGCGCCTGGCGAACCGGCAAGCGGACCTGCGCCCGGCGCGGGCAGTGTCCGCGTCCCCGCGGGCCCCGCCCTCGCTGGCCCGGCCCCGCCCCCGCTCTCCTGCCCCTCCTCCCTCCCTCCTCCCTCCCTCTCCCGGCCCCTCTCCGTCCCACCCGCGCCGCAGAGCCTGGCGAAGGCCTCCGGACCCCGCAGGCGCCTCTGCCCTTTCCGGCCCTTCCGGTTCGGCCGTCTAGCGGGCAGGGGTCACGGCAGCGCGTCTCCCGCGAGAAGGGGCAAAGAGGGAAGCGGAGGGACGGGGTCGATTCCTCTAGCCGCGCGTTCACCAGGCGAGCACCGCGAGAGCCCGCAGGGCGGGGCTTACGCGAAGGGTCGTCCTCCGGGAGGGGGCCCGGGAGCTGGGGAGCCATGGGCCTGCTCACCTGAGGGCCCGGCCGAGACGCGCCTTCCAAGTCGTCCCTAGAGCGGGCCTCGGACGACCCCGGCGAGCGTGCGAGGGCGGGGCTTCGGGGCAGCGGCGCTGATTGGGCGCGCCAGCGACCGGGCTCGGCGCTGATTGGACGCGCGCTTCCCGCCTTCCGTCGACCTCCTGAGTCGCCGCAGCAGGCCAAATCGCGACGCCGGGCGGAGGGTTTGGCGGCATATGCCTCTTGCTAGCAGGCTGAACCAGGCGCCAGGGTGGGTTTCTCTGACAGAGGGGTGCGGAGGACAGGTGCGGTTTCGAGCTGGGCCTCCCGGCTGGGCGGCTCCCAGCCGTTGAGGTGGAGCCGTTGTGAAAACGGCCGAGGGGGACGCCGGGGCTGGACACGTGTGGGCCGTGCGGTAAATGCGGTGGGAGAGGCGCGGGCCGGGAACGCGTTGGTACGGGCGGGTGGCCAAGAGGGCTCGCCCTGGCGGCTCTGAGGGCAGCAGCGGGGGCGGGCGGCGCGAGGAGGCAGTGCGCCCAAGCCCCGCTGCTGCCTCGCCTGGGGCTTCCGGGCTTGGGAGGCGCGCTCCTTGTGGGCCAGCCCACGGGCGCCCAGGCACCGCGACCCGCCCTCCCAGGCCCCTTTGCCCTCGGGCCAAGGATTGGGGGCATGGCGTTGGTGTCTCATTGTGCTCCCTTTCGAGTTCTTCCCCTTTGCTAGCCTTGGAGGCGAGGTGGGCCATGCCAGAGATAGGAGCAGGGACTCAACCTCCACCGCTCTGTTCCTCGTGCTCCTTCCGCTCGTAAAAACTGAGCACCTGGCAAAAACATCTACCCCACTTTGCCTTCCCTCCCCTCCCTCCGTGCCTGCCCCCCCTTTCCCCCCCCCCGCCTGCACCCCTTCCCTGCCTGTGCCCCTTCCCGTTCTTCCCTCCCTCTACTTTCCCCCTGCCTCCCCCTTGCCTTCCTTCATCCCCCACCCCCACTCACCTGTCTTTCCCCCACCTGCTGTGTGCCCTCATCGGTGCTGTGTGCTATGTTCCTGATGTCCACCATAGTAACTAACCACAGGGAAGGAGGAGATCTGCAGGACTAGTATCCTGGGGTAAACAGCAAGACTAATTTCTCCGTAATGGTGGTTGAGACAGTGTTTTTCTAGACAGATGAATAGTCTGGTTTTCTGAGACCCCCTACAGAGAAAATTAGGATGGCATTGTGTTGAAAAATAGGATGGCATTGTCTTAGAGCCAGCTGGAAGCAAGATGGAAACTAATTTTCCCACCCCCGACTTTGGCCCTCATTGTTTCTTTGTGATTATACATTAGCATGTGGGTGACACACTCTCCAGCCAGGGTGACTGCTCCCATCTGCCCATTTATAGTAAAAAAATGGGGGAAACCCCGTTCTTAGAAATCTCCACTTATTTTCTAGGAAAACATGAATATTCCATCGCTTGCTTATTGGCATTAGAGATAACTAAAAATAAGCGCCCCACCCCCACGATTTTTGGCTCTTCCTGAAGACCGGCCCAGCCTGCTATGCCTGTGGTGTTGCCTGCCCCATGTCATTTCAGTAAACCTGCTTTCATTTTCCAACTGAGATCCCAGCAATGTAGGGGACTGCTCTGTGCATGTCTGCTCGCCTTTATTAACTTGCTTTCTATTTACTTCGATGGCTTGCTCTTGAGTTCTTTCCTGTGCAAAGTCAAGAACTCGCTTGGCCTCTTGAACCAGACCCCAACTTTGGGGTTGTCCATCCTGTATCTGGTGCTGATGCTAAAATGAATTGATAGGTTGAATTTCATAGGTGGTGCCCATACAAGTTTTTTGTGAAATTGCTAGTGTTAAGATGCTGGTCATGATAGGAGAGGTTGGAATCTTCCCCTTTCCTCTTTGTTAGCCTTTAATTTATATTTGGACACGCTGAATATCTGTCATGTTGGTGGAGTGAGTACTTTGAATTGATCTGTTGCTCTTTGCATTCATTCAGCTTGGGGGGGGGAGGGATATGTGTGTCTCCTGTGGGGTAAGATTTTTTGTTTGTTTTCAACCTTAATCTTTTATATGCCTGCATATATACAGTCATCTCACTAGTTCTTTGTTTTGTCTACTAATGAGTAAGCCAGTAAGTAGACCAAGACTCAGTCTGGTTATCTGACACAAGCACACACTCCTCTTGAAAAATTATTCTTTGCTGAGTTTCTTAGGGCATTCTGTTACATAGTACTTCATAAAAATATTTTAAGTTGTTTTCTCATGATGGTGGAAAACTAAGTTTATAACTTTTGCTTCCTTCTGGTGGTAGTCTTCTCTTTCAATCCATGGCAAATTTGCCTTATTTGATACTGTTGTAGATATGTTTTTGGCTGTGTTGCAGCCTATATTCATTCAACTTTGGGGCAGGCATGTGTAACTGGATTTTTTAGCTTCTTTTCTTTTTAAAACTATGCCTAGGTAGAAAACTAGTTTTCCTTCCTCTTTTGCTGACTTTTTTGTGCAAAAGTAAACTGGACACTAAAACCATCTGTTTGTTTCATGTGCCTCTTTGGCAATAATTTTTTTGTGCTTTTTTTCATGTCTCAGGGCAGTTTGTTAAATACATGCTTTCAAATTGCTTTAGTTGTGACAGCAGAAAAAGCATAATCTAATGTGCAAGCCTTCCCAAACAGTTGCTGGCCCTGGGTAAAAACTGTAAGTGGAGCCCCCTGCAATATATTTTAGATTTATTCATTTTAGTTTTGTATATTTAAAAAATTCCATTGTGTGATTATTGCTAATATAAAGGAACACTTCAGATATTTATGCTGAGCCTTACTGGAATTTCTCAAAGACCTCTTATAAACAGTATCCCTCTTTCTTTCTGGGTTTGAACCTAGTAGGAAAAAAAAGAGTGGCAGAAACATAACCTTCATTAAGCCAATATAGGCTAGGTTGGTGGGTGTGAGTTAGGTTGTTGGCCTGGTGAATTTGCTAATACTAAGCCCCAGAATTAATCAAACTTATTACCTGAGGTAGTGATTGAGGAAAATTGAGGAAAGTTACTGCCCTACATCTTCCACCTTCCATCCTGTAGGAGAAGGCTTACTGACTCCAAAGAAAAAGGACAGAGCAAGGTGTTGACATTCTCACAGGGGAAAAACTTCCAGAAAGAATAAAACAATACCCTGGAGCCTGGATCATTCTCCTTTTCAAATTAGCCAACCAGATAAATAATTCCAGCTCCTCAGTGACAATGTGAGTTAAAAGGATAGAAAGAGACCACGAGTATATACTCAATCCTTTCTCACAAAATACTAGAATAAAGTGTTCCCCTCTAACGTTTCCATGATCTTTGTTCACTAACAACTTGCTTTTGAAAGAAATTTATCTGGATGATTATTTTTCCTTTTTCATAAGGTTATCCCTCCTTTTTTGTATATTCTCTTTGGACTGTGGAAGAACTGTAGATGTTAACCCTAAAATATTCTACTTTGGCTTAGAACAGAAAATTAACTCAAATCTAATGCCACTCTATATCTGAGGCAGAAATTTCATTCTCTATTATACTTCCCATTCCAATTTATGTCTAGATATTTGGTAGAGCCTCTGATATACTCTATTGAGCAAAGGTATTTGGCAACAGCAAATACTTAAGGTGCATAAAGATGTTTCAGTAGTGAAATGCCATACATCTGAATTTTCAGGAAACATTATGGTTGAAAGATTTAAAACTCTTCACAAATTAAAAACCAAGGACTGAAGGATTAAAAAGTCCAAAGTAAATTTTCTTGTACTTTTGAATTAAGAAGTCTAAAGGCCCGATTTCTTAAGTTAAAGCTGCAGATGTCCATCCCCAGCATCGTATTCTGTTCAGGTGCAGTCAGATTCCTAGATGGAGTTGGGATTCTTTCAGCAGCTGTAGGTTGAGCTGACTTCCAGAGAAAGGAAGCAAGCACTACTACTAGGTTCTTAAAAGGTATATTAATTCAATGCCAAAGTTCTGGTATACATCATCTTTTAAAGTATTCGAACACTTAACAGGACATACATATTTAGCACATTACCGGACCTGTTTCAATTTAGAAAAATGGCCAATGTCTGGCCTCTGGTGCAGTAGTTTCGGAAAAAATGTTTTTATTACTTAGTACTTATCATTACCAAAGATTGGTTCATCAGAGTGCAAGTGGTATGGGTGCAGGGGCAGAGAGAAGCCAGAGACGATCTCTTAAGACTTTCCAGAAGACAAGTAAATAAATGTCTGTCAGTTATCCAGAATTTGACTTGCTTAACTTCGGTTGAAATGGAGAAAATCTTGCAGCAAGAAGTTAATTTTTGTACTGCATTGGGGGAAATTTTCTATAATTATGTTACTCTCTGGCATTGCTGTGCTGAGAAGCTGACCCCGTTACCAGCTCTTTTTTGAGGTATTTTTTTCCCCATTCAGTACATTCAAAACTCTCAACTTTTATTTCTTCCTTGAATTCCACATTTTTGGCGCTCCAGTGTAGAATTAAGTGTGGGCTTTAGGGTTTGAATTGTGTTCCCACAAAAAATCCCCATTATCTCAGAATGTAACCTTTTCTGGAAGGAGGGACTTTTGTATTTAGCCAAGTTAAGGTGAGGTCATTAGGGTGAGCCTTAATCCAGTATGTCCTTATAGAAAGGATAAACTTTACCTGGACAATAACTACTTGTATACCTAATCCTGAATTGTACCCCACATCTTTAAAATTTAAAAAAAAATTTAAAGGAAAGGAAAAATCTGGACACAGATATGCATAGAGAGAAAAAAATGTGAAGAGTAAAAGGGAGAACACTATGTGACAAAGGAAGCAGGGCCTGGAGTTATGCTGCCATGAGCCACAGGATGTGTCAGCTGCTACCAGAAACTGGAAGAGGCAGGAAGGATCCTTCCCCTATCCTGCTGGCACCTTGATTTCAAACTTCTAGTTTCCAGTACTGAGATAATAAATTTCTACTGTTTCTAAGCCATCCAGTTTGTGGTACTTTAAGGCAGCCCTGGGAAATGTGACGTAGAGTACACACCTACCTGTGAACCAACATTTTCTTTGTTATGTTACAGAGGCAGTTTCCAGAATTCCACCTCTTGTGAGAGTTCTCAGATTTGTGAAACTGTCTTTCAGGGGGAGTCTCCTCCTTCAATCCATATTTGTTTTGGCTGGATACTCTTCCCCAGCAGATTCCTGAATGGAAGCTGCTTTTGTTGCTTCTGAAGTTTATTTCCTTAGTACTCGGAAGTGGGGTGAAGATGATTTCTGAACCTCTAGACAAATCAACATGAATTCAGAGTTATTTTGTCCACAGTTCTGTACGAGGTTTTGACAAACTAGTAAGGTTTTAAATAGGCAGTATTAATGTGTTTCAAACCTCAAAATTCTGGAGTCAAGTGATCCTCTTGTTTCAGCCTCCTGAGTGGTTAGGACTATAGGCAGGTGCCACCATGCCTTACTATTTTAAAAAATTTTTTAGCAATATGGTCTTGTTACATATTTTAGAACATTTCCATAATTATCAAAATGAGATGGTAAAAATAGCATTAGACAGTATTATAAATTAATAATACTATCAGGTACACAGTTGCTTTGGTGCTTTGCTTCAAAAAGAACAGTCAAAATACTTGCACATAATCTAAAAAATGAAAGACACAGCTAGACTCAGTTACTCAGCCTGTAATCGCAGCACTTTGGGAGGCCGAGGCAAGTGGATTGCCTGAGTCCAGGGGTTCGAGACCAACCTGGGCAACTTGGCAAGACCTTGTCTCTACAATAAATTAAAAAAATTAGCTGGACATGGTAGCATGCACCTGTAGTTCCAGCTACTTGGAAGACTGAGGCAGAAGTGTCACGTGAGCCCAGCAAGTTGACACTGGAGTGGCCATGAGTGTGCCACCGCACTACAGCCTGGGCGACAGAGTGAGAGTCCAACTCAAAAAAAAAAAAATAAAAAAATAGACATATAGAGTTTTGAGGATGACTACTATAATTATTTACATATTTTTTAATTCCTTAGGTGTTCATGACAGGGAGAAGCAAATGTTCTTTGTCTTTTTCCTTGTCAGAAACACTAGATGGGATTGTTTGAAGTAACTTTTGTCTTGTTTTAATGAATATGGAATTTCTTTTTTGAACCTAGGATGTGCTTTCTGTTTAAAAGTCATATTGCAATATATTAATTTGCTTTTGCTTGCATCCCATGGCCTTAAGGGCCCCAAATTACTTTGGGAAAGTGACATCCTTCCCTTGATTTAGGCACTCAACCAGAAACTGGGGGTTCTCTCTTGAACATCCTCCTGGACATATGAAATGTACTTAGGTTTTCTTTTCCTTACTCTTTTCCCTGCATATTTTGATCCTGTTTTGTGTTGTTAATGTATTTGCATATTCTTCTTATCTTGACTATTTTATTAATAACCTCAATTTTACTTAGATATCAATTCAAGAGTATTTTCCTTCTTGTTCCCAAGGGTAGAACAAGTGTAGCAGGGAATCACTGGTGAGGGAGGTCCGAGTTTCTTCTTACTAACTAGTTTGTGACCTTCTGGCAGGACTTTTGACTTAATTTAAGTAATCTCTAAAAAGAGGAGGCTTGAATAAATGATCTTCAAGCTTTTCTGTAGAAAATTCGTAGACTATATTCAAATGTGTAGTTTGATAAACAGGGAAGGAAAGTGTTCAGTGAGGAAATTGAAGAAGAATATGTATGGCCTTTGATATAAGCAGCAGTGTTTATATATGTGTGTGTGTTAACATTTTTAAGCTGTTAAACAAGTGAAACAGATTGTAAGATACATAAAATATGTATTCTTTTATAGGTGTTTATTTTTTTCCTACTGTTTTTAAATGCAGCCAAAATGCCTATAAGACCAGACCTACAGGTACGTAGTCCAAGATCAAAAGGAAGTATTTTAATTCCCAAAATTGCTTTTTGTTTACTTATAGGTATTCAGTGCTGTATTTTTAGTAGTGACAAAGCTTGCATGTTTTATGAAATGGCCAAGAGGAATTTAAACAAAATGTTCTTTCAATTATTAAATAGATATGTTTACAAAGGCTATTTTAAGACTATAAAGTATTAAAGGTGCTGATTCTTTATAGATAGCTTTTATATAGAAAATAATTATGCACCGATTTACAACTTATGTTTGGATAGTTTCATATCAAGTTTTTAAAATTGTTAAGATACTTGCATTTAGGTAAAGTATAAGTTTTAATAATCTACTTAATGTATGCAATTCATCACCAAGTCTGATCATCAAGTAGTCAGGTTATGGTGTGAAAATTTCTTAATAATGTACTTTAGTAGCAGGCATGGCAGATTTTGTAAAGATTATAAGTATTATATATAGGTATTATTTAAGTTATATTGGTTGGTATGATTTGTAAAAGGTGCTTTTCCCTGTCTTTATGCATTTTCCTTTACCATTTGAACCACAGCAAGAGGTTGGTAGTCAGATACTCTGGGCTTTTTCCCATGATATTAAATATTAGTCTCTCAAGATTATTACTTTTTTCATTAACATATTTTTATTAAGTTTGATATAATGGTGACTTTAGCAATAAAATATATGAATGGACATATTAGTAAAATATTTTTTCTATATAAAGTTTTGTTATTATCAAAGAAAATCTTTAACTTAATTACTCCAATTTAATAGTGGGCATGTTTTTAAATAATTAAGTTAGTTGATATTTTATGAGCTCATTTGAAAGTTTTCATGTGAAAACAATTTTCAAATTACTATATTGCATAAGGTAACCAATTGTTTGATTCAGTGTGTATGCCATTATCTATATTTCCCTAACAGTTGGAAAAATGCATCGATTATGCTTTAAGAAAAAATGATTTCAAGCCTTTGAAAACACTTTTACAAATAGATGTTCATGAAGATGTGATGATTAAATGCAGCAAACAGTTTTTTCACAAGTTGGATGACCTTATATGCAGGGTAAATATATATTTTTCTTGAATGATTGTTACAATTATTAGAACTCTACTTTCTAGGAAGAAGTTCTCCATTAGAAAAAAATGAATAGAAAGGCATGAACAAGCTCACTTATACATAAATAAATGCTTACTTCACCATGTGGTTATTATTTTTTGTTTGTTTGAGTAGACTCAACACACTGGAGCACTGTTTCCCAAATAAAATATATGAAAAGCTGTGTTTACATAGGATTACAATTATTAGCTAAACTGTGAAAAAACTTACCTGTTTGAAGTATAAACAACTTGGTCTGTTTTTTAAAACTGTCAGCAGATACTTGTTGCATAGACAATACTAGGTGCTGTCAAAACTAAAACAAAAAAAGTCATCTAAAACTTTGGATTTGATTTAGCATATTTATGGCATTTTAATACATGTGAAAAGGTGATTATTGACAATCCCTCTCTCCCAGTATCTGAGATTTATTGTGAATATAAGAAATTGAATAAGTCTTGGATCCATTAGTTAAATACATAGAATTCTAGAATGCAAAGTAACTGATTCATTATATCATAGTTTAAGGTTTCTTGGATTTATACAGATCTTCATTTTTTGTCCTGAGTTTGTCATTCACTGGCTGGGTGGCATTTGGTAAGTTGTATTTTTGAACCACACTTTCATCTTTTGCAATATAGAGTTGCATTATAGCCAATTATAACGGCTACCTTTCAGTATTTGTGAGGATTGTATGTGTATAAAATTCTTCTCACAATGTCAGTTTCCTACTATTTGGGGTTTGCAGAGATTTAAATGTATACTTTCCATTTCAGGAACTTAATAAAAAGGATATACAAACTGTTTCAACCATTTTAGTTTCTGTTGGAAGATATGGCAAAAATATCAGTGTACTGGGGCAAGCTGGACTTCTAACTATGATAAAACAAGGACTAGTCCAAAAGATAAGTATGGAAAATGTAACATATTTATGTGAAAGAAATGTGATAAAAGTTATGCTTTCTGCTAAAATAAAAAATGGTTGAAAAATATATTTGTACTTTCAGGAACTTTATATAAAACTTTGAGAATAAAATATTTCTATAACTTGTAGCACATGCTACAAATATAAAAATCACAAGAAAACCACACACAGACTTCTTGACAATAGGAGTTTAAGCTCCATAATATCTTTATTTGCATTATCTTCTCTTTAACTCTTCTTATTTACTAACTTTGTTTTTATATTGTTTGACTATCTTCCATGCTAGAATGTAAGATATTGATATTTGTCTCTTGACCATTGCTATATAACTAGCACCTACAACAGAACCTGGCAGATAGTATGTACCCAAATATCTGAATTAATTGATTAAAGTAAAATAATACTAAAACTTCTCAAATAGTAACAGGAGCAAAGTAATCTAAATTGTGATGATAATTTATTTTCATCTATTATAGTAAATGCACCCACATTGTAAATTTGGAGAGAAAAATAAGAGTAACTTCACCTATTCCTATCTTAAACAATAGGAAAATATAGTGAGTTAAAAATAACAAAAACAAGGAAGATCTTTAAAAGCATAAGCTTATTTTGATACAGTACTTGAATTTCTATTTTGATGTCTGTCTAGTCCTAGGTTTACTGTATACAAAAATATATAAGTACATTCTAAAATTATTAAAATGGAATTTAAAGTGACTGATACATTCATTCCTTTTTTTACATGGTTTCCTGGTTTGAAAAATCCAAGGAGATTATTCGAAGTCAAGGAAATTCAGAAGATGAAGCTGTTATAAATATGATAGAAGACCTATTTGATTTTTTGATGGTAAAAAAAATCACATTAATTAACTGATGTTATAAAGTATGTGTTTATTGAAAAAACAATTTGTGTTCTCTATACCCCTGAGCCTAAACGTCAGTAAGAGACTGGTTAGTGACTAGGTTAGTTTATGTAACTAAATAGTTGCTAAACAGAAATTTAATAAGTATGCTGTGAGTTAAAATGAAACCTGTCATTTCAGTGTATTTGTTAGTAATTTGTTTATAATAGAAGATAATATGTTGTAAATTAAATATTATACTTTTTTCAGGTCATACATGATGTCAGTGATGAAGGTATGATAAACATTTTATTTCTATTGAAACAATACTGTTAAAGTTTTAGTATAATTTTACAATTACAATAGTATTGTCCTAATATTAAAAACTCATTATCTGATCAACAAACTTTTTCTGTAAAGGGCCAGATAGTAAACATTTTAGACTTTGTATTTCAAGGAAAAAACCCTCAGAATATTATGTAGATACTTGTATAAAAAGAAAGAAAAACAAATTTCCACAAATGTTTTATTGTTGCAATTGAAAATACAATAATAATTAAGTACAGTTTTTTGTCATACAGGTCAGCTAATGAGGGAAATTACATTCTTTTTAAGAGAATAACATTTGACTTAAAATTCAAAGTTAGTGATCCCTGTTTTCAAACTTGTTTACAAATGTTCATTTGTTAATGCTTATCTGTAATGAGATTTTATGTATGTCATATTATAAAATGTCTTTTCATTGAAGACAATGCCAGATAAGTCAGTGCATGAATATTATTTTAATTGAATGCTCATCACATGAACGGCATTAATAGAATCGTTAGGTTTTTAATATTTGCCTTTTAGAATGTCACTTCATTGCAGGGTAATCATTTTCAATTAAAAATTATGTGGAAGCTCCTCAGTTGCACAATTTGAATCAGTTTTGAAATTTGGAAATTTCCTTTGCACTTAAATCAGAGTCCAAAAACACTGCTGGACCTCTAGTTGGATCATGAAAAAAATACATCTCCCGCAAATTTGTGTAGAAATGGAGATGTTGCTTCTTGTTTTAACTTCTGGGAAGTGTATAAAGCAGCATAGCGTTACTTGCCATCTAAGTCTTATTATCATCAAAATGACTTCACTGTAGTGTAACTTCATGATACAAGTGTTATTTTGTCTTGTAATTTGGGGCTCAGTTCATTTGGAAACACAATCAACTCTGCAGTCAGTGCTAATTACTGAAATAATTCAGTATTCAATAATGGTTTAGGACAGTTAAAAATTCATTCTTGACGTGTTGAATATCAAGTCACTCTAAAACTTTACCACTGCCATTGGACTGCTGTGTAGGGAAAGTCATAATATTCATCTTTTATTTCTGACAAAAATTCACATAACTGACCGTGGCTAAGTTCATGAGAGTGATTGAAATTTGACTTTACAGGTTTAATAAAACGTGATAGATGCAAATAATTTTTCACAGAGTGCCTATTGGTGAGTAATATAGCCATGCAAAAACAGGCATTGAGTTGGGTTTTGTTCGTGAGCCATCATTTGCCAACCCTTGATCTAATGTAACAAAATTTTCAATAATAAGCTGAGAATCCAGAACAAATTACTACTCATACTTTCATTTGTGGCCAGCAAGTGTCTTGTGCCAAACAATTAGGTCTAAGTTATTTTATTTCTCTGTCATTTGAAGACTTAGCTAGGATTGGTCAGTGAGGCTGGTGAATTGTTTATAAATAAAGCTACTTGCTGCCTTCAAACCCAAAAAGCTTCACATGATTTGCTGTTGATTTAAATACTAGTTAATGCTACATTTTATTGATTTTTTGCAATTAATATAGCAATCTAGTCTAAATTCTTAAGTTTTTAGGGAGAAAACAATTTGAAAGCAACAGCAATTATAAAGTGATATAACTGATTTTTAAAGTAAATCATTGTATCTTTTCATCTGAGTTTTTTTTTTCTTTCTGTGTAGTCACTTTGGAAAGTTATATATTTGCTGTTGCAGTATTTCCATTGTTTAAAATTATTTTTAAAATTTTCATTATGAAACAACATGTGGCAGTTCCTCTGAATATATTTTATATTGGTAAAGCCTCATCTTTTGAAAATGGGTTAAGGTAAAAGTGGCTCATGAGGTCAAGATACGTTGTTGGTCTTTATGGGTATAAGAATTTTTGATGTATAACTAAAAATTGAGGCCAGCTTTGGTAAAAGCCTCAAAATAAGTCTCCACTTTTGAACTATATTTTCTTCATCTAAAGAAAAAATATTTCCTAAGTGCCTGAAATAAACTGAACCTGGAATTATTCCCTTGGTAGTGTTAAGATCAGTCACGTCTGTTGAGTAGTGTTTTTGTTGTTGGTTTTGTTTTGTTTTTACAAGGACAGATAGCCAGTTAGCGGCAGAACCAGGACTTATTTTTATTATTCTTGATGCCCAAGCAAGTGAGCCTTCTTCTGAACTGTGCTAGTTATGTTCTTATCCTTAACTCTTATTATAAGAAAAGACTGCCTCTTAAAAAGTTTTGAAATGAACATTTATCAATAATTTAACACTTTCATTCAGGTAAAAAGCAAGTTGTGGAAAGTTTCGTTCCTCGCATTTGTGCCCTAGTTATTGACTCAAGAGTTAATATTTGTATTCAGCAAGAGGTAAAGTCATTTGTTTGATTGTCTCTTAAAGCCTACAAATGAGAAAGTGAAGAAAATTTGATAGCAATCATCAAATTGAAAGATTATTTTATCAAAGACTAAATTACTTTTTATTGTCTTTAACAATCCATTGCTTGACATAATGAATATATCTCCTAAATAGTTATTGAAAATTTATAACCATATGGCCTTATATATGCATATAGTACAAATGAAAATGAATTGTACCATCCATATGTTAGGGATTCTTAAGTATTTGAAGTCTAAAAATAATCTATATTAATATTTGTATGTGTGTCCATGTGTATAACCATAAGAACAAAAATTAATAAGATAACACTTTGGCTTCCTTAGATCTTATAATTGAATAATAATAAATATATCATGTTGCAAAAAGTACAAATGCTTTTTGTACAGGAGTCATGTTTTATTCTACTTTTGGTAGCCTGTGGTTTATGTTGTTTTGTATTTACTGTTTTATACTTTATATTTCTTTCTTCTACTCATCTCCACTCCTGGAATAAAACTTGGTGATTAAGAAAAAATTAGTTTGCATTCCCACCAGCAGTGTAGAAGCATTCCCTTCTCTCCACATCCTTGCCAGCCTTTGTTGATTTTTGTTTTATTAATGATGGCCATTTTTTTTGGAATTAGGTGGTATCTCAATGTGATTTTGATCTGTATTTCTCTGATGATTAGTGAGACTGAGCACTTTTTCAAGTGTCCGTTGGCTGCCCATATTTCTTCTTTTGAGAAATGTCTATTCATGTCTTTTACCCACTTTTTAATGGGGCTGTTTGTTTTTTTCCTTTCTGCATGTTTGAGTTCCTTGTAGATCCTGGATGTTAGTTAGGTCTTTGTCAGATACACAGTTGGCAAATATATTTTTCCATTCTGTGAGCTGTCTCCCCACTCTCTTGATGGTTTGTTTCTTTTGCTTTGCAAAAGCTTTTCAGTATGATGAGATCCTACTTGTCTGTCTTATCATGGCATGGGCATCTGGGGTTTTGACCAGGAATTGGTTGCCTATTGCGATTCCCCCAAGGTTGTCTTCTGTATTTTCTAAGATTCTTATAGCTTGAGGTTTTACATTTAGGTCTTTGATCCATTTATTTAGAGTCTATAATATTCAGTGAACTATCACAGAAGCGAAGAACTGAGTACCATATATTCTCACTCATAAGCGGACCCTGAACATTTACCATAACATTATAAGAAAGGGATAGGCAGTAGCTGGAAACTGCCAGGGGAGGGGTGTTGGGAGCCGGTCACGGAGGCCCACTGAGCGTTAGGGATCAGGAAGGGCTGTTGACCCTGAGACCACTAGGATGTGTTCGGGAGCTATTGACCCCATTTCCTCCCCCTTTCTACTCAGCACTAACCTGATTAAGCTCCTGTGAGCTCAAAACATAGAAACTCTGAGATCGGGACGAATACAAGCTAACTTTAGAAGCTCATTGCTCCCATTCTTCCACAAACTGCAGTTTTGGCTTTCACACAACTTATAATTTAAACTCGTGTCACATCTAAGAGCCTTAGTATTGGTCACAGGCTTTTGGGTCATGATCTTAGGATTTATTGAAGGTGTAAATTGTAGAATATAGTTTTAGAAGACAGCCATTTTGTTGAAAGAATGCAGCTGGGTTACTTGCAGGTAGCCCACTGTGAACTTTGGACGGGGCCACATTCCAAACATTCTGGGATGGGCCACTTTCGTTTGTAAAGTAAATACTTAAGCTTCTATAGAATTGTTTAACTTGGCATAAATCAATCAGCTTAGGATGAAAAAGATTTATAGAATATATCAGTCATGGATTAGGTTATCCTTTGTTATGGGATTTTAAGATTATCATATGAAAAGGGTTTAAAGGCAATAATTGATTAAGTTTTCATGGATTAAGGTTTCTGGTGGGTGGGGGACGCCCCTCCCACATCTGACTTTGTGTATAAAAGACCCCTTGTAATTCCCAATAACACACATCACTTCTGCACTAGACTGGAGTCCAGTCTCTTTCTTTCTCTCTCTTCTTCCTCCCAATCACTGACGCCGTCTCCACCTTTGGGGTAACCTGAACCCGGCTGGAGCTGGTCTCCCGCAGAGGGGGGAGCACATAATATCAATAAGGATACCTGATCTTAAAACAGGCAAAGTAGGGACCAAAGGGAGGCCTAAACTTTACCCCTATGATGACCACTTGTATATCTAATCCTGAATTGTACCCATCTTTAAAATTTAAAAAAAATTAAAAAATAAAATAACCTAAATAAACAATTTTTTAAAAACTTAAAAATAAGAAAAATTAGACTTAAAGTTTATAAGCCTGGAGTATTTCTCTAAATACTTAATGTTTCACTGAATTTATTTTAATTTTTTTTTCTAGACTCTAAAGAAAATGAACGCTATGCTTGACAAAATGCCTCAAGATGCCAGGAAAATACTCTCTAACCAAGAAATGTCAATTCTCATGTAACAATTTGTACTCTATTATTTTTATTAGTTTTTAAAGTTATTAATTTTAAGAATTCTTTTTTGTTTTTTTCTTTTTATTTTATTTTTAAGAGCAATTTCAGATTCACAGAAAAATTGATCTACAGAGATTTCTCATGTCCCCTTGCCTCACATGCATAGCCTCCCCCATTATCACCACCCTGCACCAGAGTGATCCATTTGTTACAACTGATGAACCTACATTTAAAGAATGTTTTGTAAGACAATAAGGCAACCATGAGTTTTCATTAATAATTGAAAGTGCCAAGCTATTGTAGCTTTTTAATATAACTTAGCTTATGTAAATTTCTGTGGAAGTCAGTGATACTAGCCAGTTGTACATTTTACTGAAGTTTTTTCTCCCAAACATATGAACTTTACATTTAACTGATACTAGTTCAGTATATAATCTGTTATTTTAATTTACAGGAGTAGTATGGGAGAAAGGATTTTAGATGCAGGAGGTAAGTATGTCTTTTCAAAATTAGAAATTATTTTTATATTTATGATTAGTATGAAATATCCTAAATGATATTAGCATTGCAGTGTTGTGACATTATAAACTGTTCATGTACAATCAAGCAATTTTTAATATTTTAATAAAAATAAGTGAAAAAGAAATATTGTAAGGACAGAAGTAATTTATCATGACAGCAGGAGTTGATAAATATAATAGGTACCTGATGGTAGACGTATAACTAATAATTTAATTTTGCAGTGGATCTGATTACTTCTGCTAAGAAATTTTTCAAATGGTATTTGATGAAATTAGGAGGTCTACTATTTTGGAGATTGATAGAATTGTTTTTAAACAATGTGTTTACTAAAATAAGTTAAAATTTCAATCCTAAGCTTCCTGTGAACAAATTTTTGATGTAGTGATTTACATATAGAATAAACTACAATTTAAAGTGCTCCAAGATAACTATAAACATAATGTTATACTCAAGGAAAACAGATTCTTTGATTTATAGACTACTGTAAGGACTATTTTGCATTTTATAACTAATAATGAAATGGCACTTTCTGTGCATATTTAGAAGTTTCTTTTAAAATTTTTAAAGTGTTTTTTAAAAATTTTATTTCTTCTCTTAGTAAGCATGTTTGTTATTTGAGCCATGTTAATTTCTATGAAGAGATATTTCTAGTCCACATGAAGAAAATAGCATAAAATGAGCCGGGCTCGGTGTCTCAGCCTGTAATCCCACACCTTTGGGAGGCTGAGGTGAGTGGATTGCCCGAGCCCGCGGGTTCGCGACCCGCCTGGGCAGGCGAGACCTCATCTCTACAATAAATCAAAAAATTAGCCGGGCATGGTATCGCGCGCCTGTAATTCCGGCTACTCGGAAGGCTGAGGCGGAAGGATGGCCAGAGCCCAGCAGGTCAAGGCTGCCGGTGGCTGGGAGCGACCACTGCACTCCAGTCTGGGCAACAGAGTGAGACTCCAACTCAAAAAAAAAAAAAAAAAGAAAAAACAAACTAGCATAAAATGAATAAATTACACTAATACTTATTTCTCTTGCTTATTCTAATATATGGGCTTTTTAAAGTTAAATTTCATAACTTAAAATTGATTAACACTCTTTTTATAGATTATGACTTACAGGTTGGCATTATAGAAGCTTTATGTAGAATGACCACAGAAAAACAAAGACAAGAACTGGCATATCAGTGGTTTTCAATGGGTTTTATTGCAAATGCATTTAAAGAAATTAAGGACTCTGAATTTGAAACAGTAAGTAGCATAAAAATAGAAATTAGTGAACTTTGGAAAAAATTATAATGATTTTTAAAAGTCTTTTTCTTTTTAAAATAGGATTGCAGGATATTTCTCAACCTTGTAAATGGCATGCTTGGAGACAAAAGAAGGTAAATTTAATGCACTGTATACCATTTATTGATAAAGAAATAGAGTTCAGGAGAGAGCACCCAGTGTTGAATCTTTATAAATTTAATTTTATTTGTTCTGTTATGTTGGAATGCATAGATATTTAATTTAAAATAGTAGCTCATCATAACATTTAGTAAATCACTGGTAGTCTGAAATTATCCTTTACTAGCCTTGTTTTGCTTTGTGGATTGTGAATTTCTGTATATAATTATTTTTCTAACCATTCTTTTTATAAATTTCAGTGTTAGCACTAGTAGTTTTGATTAGCATGCTAACCTGCCAACCTACTTCTTAGCGGGAAAGGTGCATTTCTGTTTAATTCATATTAATTAATAATTTTGTCCAAAATTGGTTTACTGTATTTCCAAGTTGCATAGTCATTATTGTTTAGTGTTTGAGGCATATTAAAAATTTAGTCATCTATATTACTTTACCTGCCTCTTTCACCCACAAGCTAGAATGAAAATATATGGCAAACAAATCATCTTCCTTTATAATTAACATGCCGTAAGTAGGATTCTGAAGTTATTTAACCTCAGAGATGGGCATGAAAGTATATGTAATGTAAATTTTTATCAATTTTTTAATAATGACAGAACAACAAACTATTTGCAATGCCTGGCACGTTATAGATGTTCAAGATACATATATTGGATGAATGAGTTCACATTTACTTTACTAACTAAGGACATGAGAAATAGGGTAAGCGTTAAGTGCAAGGAGTCATATTGCCTGAATTTGAATCACAGGTTCCTCTCTTCCTGCCCTAACATGAGGCAAATTATTTAACCTTACTTGCCTCAGTTTTCTTAGCTGTTATATAAGAATACTAATAATACTACCTCTTTTTTTTTTTTTTTTTTTTGAGTCAGAGTTTCGCTCTGTTGCCCAGGCTGGAATGCAGTGGCACTCTCACGGCCACCACCGCCTCTATCTGCTGGGCTCAGGCAATCCTTTCACCTCAGCCTTCCAAGTAGCTAGAACTATAGGCATGCACCACCATGCCCAGCTAATTTTTTAATTTATTTTAGAGATGAGGTCTCGCCATGTTGCTCAGGCTGATCTCAAACCTGTGGGCTCAGGCAATCTTCTCACCTCCGCCTTCCAAAGTGCTGGTATTGTAAGCATTAGCCACCGTGCCCGGCTACCTCATATGTTTACATGCTGTGAAGACTAAATGAGATAGTATGCTAAATGTTATAAAATAGTATCTGATTATGAATTTATTTTATTGGCAGAATTATTCACTTACATTCTTTTTTCATCTGAGTCCTATGGGAATATCAATTATGTTAATATAAGCTAGATTAGGAAACTCTGCTCATTTTTGAAACAACACACACACACAAAATTTGATACAGTCACTTTAGTCAAAATGGTAGGTTGAATAGTATCCTCAAAGTAATATACTTTTCTTTGCATAAGCAAATTTCTACTAAACACATATTTTTAAAGTATTAAAGAGGGAATTATGATTTTATTTAAATATTATGACTACTGCCTGATTTACTTTTGATTCTAGGTATGACTTCTATTGCTGGACTAGATTATGCTGTGAAAGCTTATTTTTTTCCTTAAACTCAAACTACTGTTTATTTCAGGGTCTTTACATTTCCTTGTTTGTCAGCATTTCTTGATAAATATGAGGTAAGTTTTAAATTTAACGTGTTTTGAGTTATTGGATGAATTTTGATGCAGGAGCCAAGTGAATTTTGAATTATGAGTTAATGGAGAAGAACATTAAAAATAGTACAGCCAGGCTCGGTGGCTCAGCCTGTAATCCCGCGCCTTTGGGAGGCTGAGGTGAGTGGATTGCCTGAGCCCGTGGGTTTGAGACCCACCTGGGCAGGCGAGACCTCATCTCTACAATAAATCAAAAAATTAGCCAGGCATGGCAGCGCGTGCCTGTAGTTCCAGCTACTTGGAAGGCTGAGGCGGAAGGATCGCCAGAGCCCAGCAGGTCGAGGCTGCGGTGGCCGGGAGCGGCCACTGCACTCCAGTCTGGGCAATAGTGAGACTCCAACTCAAAAAAAAAAAAAAAATAGTCATAATTAGATTACAGTTAATACTGGTTTAGTATTTTGACAGTGACACCAGGAGAAATTTTATGAAACAGCATATCAGTAATCAAGAATAACTGAAATATAAAGGTTGTAATAGTCCAAATTTTCTACTGCTTCCTTAATCAAGACTATTACTGATTTATCATTTATGAATATATTCAAACTAATATTTTCCTCTCTTAGCACTTGGAATATTTGTGATTTCTTGGAGCTAGCCAGTTTTTTTGGTAAAATATTAAAAGTGACATTTCATTTTATTGTTTCTAAATTATCTAAATGTTATATCTCTCTTTTCCATCACCTTTCAGGTATACATATTTTATTTTTAAAAACCTTTAGCCATGATTATAACATGATCAGAATTTTCTGTTTTCATTTCTGAAAACATTGTATGTACTAGCTTTATACGCTTGTTTTATTAGTTACAAATGCCATCAGATGAAAAACTTGAGGAATTTTGGATTGATTTTAATCTTGGGAGCCATACTCTGTCTTTCTACGCTGCTGGAGATAATGATGTAAGCCTTATACTCTCAGTATTATTCTGTATGTATAAAATTTTAAATTAACTTCAAGAATGTGAATTTCTTTGTAGATTTATTTTTCTAGCCATTCTTTTCATAAATTTCAGTGTTAGCCCTAGTAGTTTTGATTAGCATGGTAAACTACCAACCTATTTAGAAATGAAAATTATTTGATGTTTTATTATAACAAAAATAATACCATTTTAACACTATTTTTAATATAAACTTTTACAAAGTAAATCACATGCTAACTATTAACAGGTAAAATTGTATATTGACATGAACAAAGTGAATTGACTTTTTAAAAGACAACAGTTACTCAAATACAGATATTGACAGGTGGTATTATTCATTCACAAAATCTTCTATTTGAAAATAGTGAGGGCTTAATTCTTATAGTAGCATTTGAGAGTGAATTTTAGTTCTTTTTTTTCTATGCTTTATCGTAGCTTTGCTTAAACCTTCCAAGCAGTCATCATATTTTCTACTGGTTTCTTTTTTACCTGAGGAAAATTCTTGAGCCATTGTTTAGTAATTGCTACCATTTCATATTTTGTATATGCACATATATCTAGTTGAAATTGTACAATCACGCCGACAAAATCTGAGTAAGAGGTGATTAACATTTATTAATCTGGTTGTAGCTGGTGATATTATATAGTTTTTTTAGTCAATTCTCA
The DNA here is from genome assembly GCA_027257055.1 of Cephalopachus bancanus. NCBI lineage: Eukaryota > Metazoa > Chordata > Mammalia > Primates > Tarsiidae > Cephalopachus > Cephalopachus bancanus. Next base: position 6,709,112 of record JAPVLO010000007.1, read on the forward strand.
TAGAATTCTGCTTTTTGTTCCAGGTAAATTCTTTATGGGTGAACATTAACTGAATCTTTTAGGATTTCCACATTTCTTTATTGTTTTTTATTTTAGAGTACCTTCTTAGAATGCTTAATGAATATGAGTTCCAGTGACTAGCACTGCTTCTCAGGAGCATTAACAGTTTTCATTTGTGCATTTCTCCTGTAGGGTTTGTAACAGTTTTCTTTCAGAAACTAGAATTTCATTTTGGAAGAGAATAGTATGAATTGTTAAATAGCAGTAACTGTTATAAAGGAACTAAAACAAGACAATGTGCCTTCATTCAGCTTGGTCTCATGAATGATTTAGACAAGAAAATGAGCAATTAGAGGATGGCATTATACCTGATAGGGAAAGTATAAAATGCATGTATTAGTGTTAAATGTCTATTATATTCCAGACACTGATCAAGATGCTGGGGAATTCTTCTTTCCAAAAATATGCTTTTTAGAATATTCTCTCCCCTGAATCTCTATAGCAGTAGTATGTTTTTATTATATTCTTTCTTGCTGTCATTGAAAGCCATTCTTCACATAGCTACTCCTTAAGCCCTTCTTCTATCTCTTTGACATGGTATACAAGGCATTTTATGGCCTGGCATCTGGCTGTTTCCCTGATACTTTACACATCCTCTATAATTACTGTGCTCCAGCCACATTTATTTTTTTCTGTTCCTCTAGCACAGGTCATGCTCATGTCAGGTCTTTGTATTTCTTGGTTCTTCTGCCTAGAACACTTCCTCTAGATCCCTGGTCTTAGTTCCTTCCCATTTAGATTTTAGCATAAGTGTTACCTTCTTATAGTGATATTCTCTGGTAACTCAATATAAAGTAGCCTCACAGCCACATTATATCACATTGTCTTGTTTCATTTCCTTCCTAGTAGTCATTACTATTTAAAAGTCATTTTATTTTTATTTATAGTTTGTTGTCTATTATCTTGCTTAGAGTATAATAAGATAAAGAGATCAGGGACCTGCTTCTTTTTGTTTATAGCTATTCAAAGGCTCATATTTGTTGAAAGAATGAATAAATAGAATATTGAAAGAAGTGAAAGATATATAGAACACATAGGGGATTGGGAAACAAACAGGCAGTGTGGAGCCAAAGAAGAATTAATAAGTAAGAGATAACATTAATTCAATGAATATTTATTGGGAATTTAGCTATGTGTCAGATATGTGCTAGGCACTAGGAACACATTTGTGTGAAAGATCTCCCAGTTGGGGGAATGGAGTTAAACGTAGTGAGGAGAATGGATTTTAAAGGGACAAAACCGGAGGCAGTTAGGAGGTTTTTGCAATAATCTGTGAGAAATGGTGGCATGGTTTTGGGAAGTGACAATGGGTATGGATGGAAATGGATGGAAAAACTTGAGAGAAGGTAGAACTGAGCAAACTTAGTGATCTCTTTGTAGTTAAAATACAAATGAAAGATTACTAAAACTTGGGTAACTAGATGCTATCACAGGAGGATAAGTTTAATAGGGGAAGCATAATGAGTTCAGCTCTGAATGTTTTGATTTGGAGATGCTTGTAGTAGATTCAGTGAAGATACGGTGTGCAGTTGGATATGTTGGTCTAAAGCCCAGGTGAAACAAATGAGCTGTAAGTAGAAATATAGAAGCTGTCTATATGTGGATGATACATAAAACCATGGGATTTAACGAGCGCATTCATAAAAGAACTCTGTAAAACACAAATTTCTACTAAGTAGGTAAAAAAAAAAAAAAAAAGACTATAGCCAGAGGACTGCTTGAAGAATCAGCCAGGTGGGAACAAATTAAAAGGGAATAGTATCATGGAAGATGAAAGAAAGGAGTTTTATTTATAAGAGGAAATACTCCACACTGTCAGATACTCCTGGCCGGGGGTAAATAAAATAAAAACCTAGTGACTCATGAAGGAGCAGTTTTACTTAAGTGATGAGAATTTAGGAATTCCTAGAAACTTGAAATACTTGTTGAAGTAAACATCAAGTTGACAGAAAGAGAGCATAGTAGTAGCTACAGTGAGATGCGGATTCTAGGAAAGGATTTTGTTGAGTATTTTATTTTAAGGATAAGAGCTTTTAAAAATTGATATTGAGGGGCAAATAGAAGAGATTGAAGAAAAAAATTGAGGTCAAGAGGAAGAAGTGGGAGGGATGATGGAGGGAAAGTGGGAGGCAAAAATGGAACAAGATTACTACTGTGGCAGAGAGGGGCTAAAAAACAGCTAAAATTATTCTTTTGAAAAATCAACCTGCAAGCTCCAAACCTGCTAGACGTGGAACGTGAGACAACCAAATAGCCACAAGCTGATTTCCTGTAAGTGCAAGATAGTAATCAATTCACAACCTTACCATCCCCCCCATCCTCTATTTGTGAAATTATCAGTTTACAACCCCTGCTTGTGATGTGTATCCTGGAAACAATTTGTTCTTTGAAAATCTGGTTTTGCTAAATACAAGTTTGCAAATTCCAAAGAAAAATGTATAGCCATACAACCCGACCCCCTCCCTTACCTAAACTAATATATAAAACCCTTCTCCTTTTTCTCTGGGTTGCTCAGCCTTGGAGCATTAGCCCACTGAGTAGCGCCAGCACTAGTAAAATGCTGCTTCCTAAGATAGCCTCAGTGTCACAGTCTCTCTGTTTTCCCACAACACTACAACATATTGATACCTGTTGAAGCTGGGTAAGGCCATATTTTGGGTTTGTTAAACTACAATTTCTACTTTTAAATATGTTTGAAAATGTCCAAAATCAACATTTTTAGATGTTCACATTCATAAATTCATCCAGTTCTAAGTACCTACTCCCCACACTCCCAGCTCTGTCCTGTACTTCTTTCTTTCCCTATCTAGTCCAGAATGTATGATCAAACAACTTGACCACTTTTGTTACTATGTTCAAGGCTCTTGACCTTCTATCCCTTGCTTGATTAAACCTGAACATCTGGTTTTTCCACACTTATATCTGGAATTGCATAACACTGCTGGACAAAATTAAACTAGTACTATTACAGGTTCAGATATTAAGACATATTTTAGTCACTTTAATAAATATATAGTTATATATATATATTTAAAAGGGCAGTGAACCAACTGCCTTGATATATAAGGAAGAGTTACTTTAAAGTTGGTAGATGATAATCATTGGGAGCAGAATATGGTAGCTGGCATGTTCCACAAAGGAGCAAGTTTTTTACACACAGAGAAATATGAGACTGCTCAAAGCCTTGGGGAAAGATGCAGATACCAGTTCTTTCCTCCTGACACTGAGGCTTTAAGGTAAGAGAGAATTAGCACCTTAACTGGGTTATAAAGGTAGTGATGCCCTCGGGGGTGGTAACTCGTTTCAGGTAAGGTAAAGACTTAGAGGGAATTAGTGAAGAGAATAAAGATTTAGAAGAATTTCTATAGAATGAGTTGCCCTTAAATAAGAAAAGAATTGGATTTATTTTTCTCACAAGATTACTGGAAGATTTTAGGGTCTCACTTTTTAGGAATGGTGTCTAATTTTTACTGTAACTGTGCATTCATTATTTTTTTCGGTTATACAAATTTTCAGTGGAAATATTTGGAAGGGACAAATACTTTAGGTACTATTCATGTGTATTCAATGTTTGAATGAAAGGACAATCATTTAATGAGTATTGCGTTACAGGACTTGGAATAGATAGTAGGAGTGGGAACTGAGGTGACTGTGACTTCACAAAATATTGTAAAGGAAAAAAAGGATTTGGTAACATTTTTTAAAAGGATGTCGTCTAATAAATATTAGTGTATAGTCATTTTTTGTTAAGAATAAGAAACTGTCAATACCATAATTTCCTTAATGTGTATAAATAATTAATTGATGGAGCAGGAAAGGTGTTATATAAACTGGTTACTTAATGATATTTAGTAAAAATAAATTACCTTCATAATTTGTATAACCTAAAAATTGGTGTTTAAAGAAGTTTTTAATCAGGAATAAATTATTATTTATTTATGGCCAAAATCTGTTTTTAAATTTAAGGATCATCAGTGGGAAGCAGTCACTGTGCCAGAGGAAAAAGTAAAAATATACAGTATTGAAGGTATTAAACTTGTTTTATGTTGTATTAAACTTGTCTGTTCTTAATTCTTACCATATTGAATAGAATTTTCATCTTCTCTGGGATAACAAAATTGAGTAACACAAACAAAATCAACATTTTTAGATGTTCACATTCATAAATTCCTCCAGTTCCTGAGTACCTACTCCCCACACTCCCAGCTCTGTCCTGTACTTCTTTCTTTCCCTATCTTGTCCAGAACCTGTGATCAAACAACTTGACCACTTTTGTCACTGTGTTCAAGGCTCTTGACCTTCTATCCCTTTCTTGATTAAACCTGAACATCTGATTTTTCCACACTTATAGCTGGAATTGCATAACACTGCTGGACAAAATTAAACTAGTAGTATTACAGATTCAGATATTAAGACATATTTTAGTCATTTTAATAAATATATAGTAATATCTCATTATGGTTTTTATTTGCATTTTCCTAATTACCAGTGATATTGAGCATTTTTCATTTACTTACTGGCCATTAATATATCTTCCTTTATAAAGTATGTGTTTACATTTTTATTGGACTGTCTAGTTCTTACACTTTCTGGATACCAATCCTTTGACAGATATATGTATGTTCCAGTCTGCATCTTATCTTGCTTGTTCATTTTCTTAAAGGTGTCTGGTAAACAGAAATTTTAAAATTTGAAATACCCGTGTTCAATTTTTTAATAGTTATTACTTTCTGTGACCCAGGAAATTTTTTCTTTCCCCTATGTCACAAAGATGTTCTCTTTTCTTTTAATACATATTTTATGGTTTTAGTTTTCATTTTTAGAATCGTGTTCTATCTCAAATTAATATTTGGTTAAGATGTGATGCAGAGATTGGAGGTTTATTTCTCATATGGATATGCAGTTATTACAGGATCATTTACTGAAAAGGCTTTTCTTTTCCACTGGATTTTTGTTGTTGTTGTTCCTTTATTGAAAGTCATGTGACTCTGTAAAAATAGTTCTATTTTTTGGTCCTCTGATCTGTTCCATTGATCTATTTATCATTCTTTATGTTAGTACCACACTGTTTTGATTATTGTAGATTTGTGGGTAGCTTTGAAGTTAGCTAATATAAGTCTTACCATGTGGTAGATTTTTTAAAAAAGATTGTTTTGAAATTCTAGGCCTTATGAACTATCGTACAAATGTTTATCAATTGCCTGCTGGAATTATGACTGAGATTATAGATTAATATGAAGAGAAATAACACATTAGCAGTAGTAACTATTTCATTCCATAAACTGAAGTGGTATATCTCTTCATCTATTTAGGTATTTGATTTTTCTTAATGATATTTTGTAGTTTTTGTTGTATAAGTCTTGAACATCCTTTGATGAATTTATTCCCAAATATTTAGTCTTGCCTTATATGATTGTGAGTAGAATCAATCTTTAATTTTATATCTAAATATCTTCTGATATATACAAATACAATTGGTTTTTGCATATATGCTTTGTATCCTACACACTTGCCAAATATGTTGTTTAGTTCTAGTAGTTATGGTGTGAATTCCTGAGGATATTCTAGGCAGTCACTTATGGGATCTGCAAATTAGAGATATAATTTTACTTTATCCCTTATGATCCATATCCCCTCCCTCCCTTTATTCTTTTCTTTATTTTCTTTCTTTCTTTTTTCTTTTTTTTTTTTGCTTTATTGTAATGGGTAGACCCTCCAGTACGATATTGAATAAAGGTAGTAGAAGTGAACATTTTTGACTACTTCCTAATCTGTAAATTCTTGGCTCTGTTAATTCAGGAAAGAGCATTCAATATTTTACCATTAAGCATGATGTTATCTGAAAGTTTTTTGTGCATAATCAGGATGAGGAAATTGATGAGTCTTCATGTTTATATTTGCATATTAAATCATCATGGCAATCAAGTTATTAAACATATCCCCAAAAGTTCTTTGTGTTCCATCCATCCCTTCTCCTACTCTACCCTCAGGCAACTACTGATTTTTTTTTTTGTGGATACATTTACATTTTCTAGAGTTCATATATGCAGAATAATATAGTATGCAGCAATTTTTGTCAGACTACTTTCAGAATACTTTTTTTAAAAAGACTTAACCAAATGGTTCTTCAACCAGAGGGGATTTCTTCTTTCTTCTTCTTAGGCAGAGAGGGTGACAGACTGATCATTTAAATCCAATCATGGGTACTGCTTCACATTTGGTTCTAGTTTTAGATTTACTTTTTGTCTTATTTACCTCTATTTCTCAGGTGTGGTCATCCCAATCCGTTGATTATGAACCTGTTTGGTTTCTGTCTTCTGAAACTGAGGGACTGTGAGAGATACAGTTTGCCTTTTTAGAGGATTCCAGCCCACCTCTCTGTTCTCTCACTGCACTCAGTTCAAAATCTGGCAAGCGTTTTGAAGGGTGCACTGAGTATATGCCTGAGGATGGCATTTGTGTCAGGCAGTACTTTGCTTCTAAGCCTATTAGACTATTGGAGAGTTAACTCTGCCTTTTAGCAGTTTAGGTCTAGCTCCTTGTGCTACCCCATAATGAAGAGCTTTAAAGCTTCTAAGTTTGCTGTTTGTTACCCCAGGCACACTATTGATCACTAAATGCTTGCCTGTTTGTCTTTGCTCCAACAAAGGTTCTCTTCCTAAGCCTACAACTAGAATTAGCAAATGTCACTAGGGAAACAAAAGCCAGAGTTAATTAACTACAGCTCTCTGACACCTTTAAACATACAATTTTAAAAGTCTTCTTATTTTGTTTTTAAGCAGGATATTTGTCTGCCACAGTATACTACATTTTATCCAAAAATGGAAATTTCCAACTTTGAACTCTCTTTCATTGCTTCTTGTCAGTCTTCTATGTCCATAGTCAGCTTTCCAGTTCTCTAACAGCTGCTATTTAAATTTTTATAGCCATCCTTAAGTGCCTTGCTTGTTTTGCTTTTGTAATATGATATGATAATTTGGAAAAACATGAATGATTTTTCAGGTAAAAATGCCTATAAATTTTGGCCCCTCAGACTCTCCACCTACAAACATCTTTGCATCTATGTCTTTCATTTCTGTAAAAGGAAGAGATGTATCTACCCTTGTTGAAGGATAATTTCTATGAGTTCTCCATGCCCATTCTCCAGGTCTTTGTTCCATCAGTTCATATTTCTTATATCTTCTTCTTATCTCTCAGTAGCTCATTTCTCTCTCAAATATCCACATCATAAAACAAAAAAACCTACCTGGATACTTATATCTTTCTTAAGCTTTTTTTTTCCATTCATAGCCAATTTTGAAAAAATAGTTTTTATTAACTTTTTCCTTCTCCTTCTATTTTTTCTTGTTTATGTTATAAAATCCTGATATGTTGCTATCCATAAATATTTGGATTTTATAGCAAGCAACACAACAGAACGTTTTGTTGCCTTAGTAATATTGCCAACTAATTAAAAAGAAAAACAAGCCATTATATAGTGCAGGCAGTCAGAACATATATCAGGAATTTTAACAAGCAATCAATAAAATTTAACAAATATTAAATTTTATGTATATAGTCACCAATATATATAGACAAATTTTTGTGTAACTAGGCACAAAGCATTCAGCAAAATTGTAATAATTCTAGTACTGTGTGCATGCAAGCAGTGAAAGCAAATATTGCATTTATAAGTACACAGTAAGCCACAGGAAAAAATTCAAATGCATATCATAGGAATAAAACAATCATCAAAAATATACGCAAGGATTATAAATATTCTAATTGTCATCAAAACATGAATATTATTGTCTTTAAAGCCACCTAAATGTTTTATATCTGAAACCTGACAACTTTTTACTGTTGAACTTACATGACTTAAAAAAAAAAAAACTAACACTCTTTGAGTCTGAAACTGTGTTACACGACCTTCAAGCAATTAATAATTCTTAGTACCTTCAGAGGGCATTACTATGGAAATTTCATGACCATATTCAAGGTTGGGACATAAAAAAATCTGGAATTATTTTTTGGAGAGTGGGCCCCTTATAGCACAAGTTTTCCCTGCTAGTGTTCTAGGAATGCATCTGCACCAGTGTACCAGCTAGTGTTGTTGTGAGAGGCTGTGTTGACTTCAGTGTTTTTTTTTTTTTTTGGAGAATCTTTCAAAGTGTTTGCCCATTTCATGATGGGTGATTTATGAGTGTAGCTGCCCACACCACGCTAAGTATTCAGCAGTTTTTGACCAAAAACTACATGACCTCTGTATCCCACCCTCCCTATGCACCCAATCTCATCCCAAGCAACTTTTGTTTCTCAGGATGAAAAAAGTTCTCAAAGGGAAATGTTTTGTCAATGTGAAAGAGGTGAAACAAAAAAATGCCAGAAGCACTAAAAGGAATCAAAATTAACGAGTTCAGAGACTGTTTTTGAGTAGTGGAAAAAGCGTCTCAATAGGTGTATTGCATCAAATGGAGAGTACTTTGAAAGTGACTGAAGTTTAAACATTCAAGAATAAATACACAATTATTTATAGGTAAATTCCGGCTTTTTGGGAATCTGCCTTGTACTTTCAAAGCAAACAAAACATTTTCTCTTTGGCAAGCTTCATAAGAATCAGAAAATTTGTCCCTTATGGCAGATCATGGAGTGGCCTGCTGAGCTTTTACAGATGTATAGATATATTTCTCTGTTTTGTGTAGGCCTTTCTCAGTGTGTGTTTCTTTTGCCCAAAAGTATACACTAGGGGCAGATGTGGAGACTTCTCTGCTAGAGATAGGACAGGAGCATGGTGGTCCTCGTCTATAATACAGGCACATTAATTAGGTGCCAGATAATTTTTTGCTAAGTTTTTGGGAAGAAACAGTGTGAATACCTCTCATAAATTAGCACATTTTCTTCCCCCTGGATTGGTAAGTTCATTGAGGCTAAGGACTAGATCCTTTTCACCTCACAATTTCCTGATGCTTAATTTTTTACCAAATGTTATTGTTTATTATCAACATATTTATAAAAACTTTGAATTTAAGAGAAATTTTTAATAGATGCTTATGCCTAGAAATATGGTAATTATATGGAATTAAAGTTACTGTTTTTGTTTGCCTTTTTAAAATTAAGATAACGGTTTTCTCAAATATGGTTAGGAATATTTGATTAAGAATCTGTCAGGGTCTAGAACCTATTCGAGGTTCTATCTTATTAGTTATGGCATCATCCAGTAATTTGTAGATCAGAACACTGAGACTATGAAAAGTAAATTGATTTTATTTGTTCACATAGGTAATTAGAGCCAGCATTGGTTAATTTAAACACTGCTTAGTTCTAAAAGCTTGAATTTTGATTCAATTAATTTTAATTACTATACTGCATGCTTTTTTTTTAACTTACAGTATACTTAGAGTAGTATCATAGAAGTTGATGTAAACTAATCAGTGTTATTTGTGAACAGTGAAAGCATCAAAGAAGCTACTGACCATAATTCTGAAAAATATATTTAAAATTAATAATAAAGAAGGGAAAGAATTGTTTTTGTATTTTGATGCATCGTTTGAAATCACTAAAGTAACTCAAAAACTTTTTGGTGCGAATAAATATAGGGTAAGTTTTTAAAATCTTTTAAATATTTACTATTTTCATAATTCTGGAAGCAGTTTGGGGCTATAAGTTTTACTGCTTTTTTTTTTCCATTCTAGAAATCTTAAAATGACATATAGATTTTAGTTAAGTTTGTACTGTGAAATGGTTACCAGCTTATTAGCTTTTTCCTTTGAGATACCTATTAGAAAGTATCTCAGATGACAAAATTAGCACTAGCTCCTCAAAAGGTTTAGCGAGTTCCTACAGGTGTTTAAAAAGCAAAATGAAACAAAGCACTGTTTTAAAGATATTAAACGTGTGAAAATTACACAAAGATACCTCAGAATAAGTAAATAATGGCATAGGGGAAATCATTTATAGAAATTGAAGAAATAGAATGCTCACTGAGAGGTTTGAAGGTAAAGCATAATTGTGGAGATGGGGCTTGAAATGGCCTTTGAAGTGGAAGAATAAGATGTAAATAAAATACTTTCCAGAATTGTGGAAGACATTATGAGCCAGATATTGTTTAATTGATCATCTAAGGTGACAAGTTGTGGGATTTTTTTTTTTTTTGAGATAATCTATTGACAGACAAGTTTGAATAGTGCAAAAGATTTATGTTAAAGATTATTAGAGATTATATTTGGAAGGAACCCTTATAGAGGGACCACAATGACAAACTAAAGATACTGTGGTAGGTGGGGAATAATGAAGTATTCTGAGAAGGTATTTATATACGCAAAGTAATGATTTGGGATAATTTGACAGTTTTGAGGTAAAACAAGTAGAAAATAGTGGCATTAAATGGAAATAAAATGACATCTGAAAAAAATGAAAAGAAAATGACATCACTTTGAACTAATTTAATTTTAGGAATCTACTAGAAAACAAGGTATTTCAGTTGCCAAAACATCTGTGCATATACTTTTTGATGCAAATGGATCACAGGTATTTCTCTGACTTACTTGGTTTTTATCATTGGGCTACGTTAAACCATAAATAATAAAGTTGATATTGGTGGGTGAATTATAGAAAACAAATGATCTTGTATAAACTGTGCTTAATGAAAAATATATGATTTTTAAACATGTTATTAATGATAATTAACTTTAATATAGCAAGCAGAATTAATAAATATCTGTTTGGTTACTTCAAAAATTAGCAATATAAGTCCTTCCAATAATACTGAAGCCTGTTTTATGTCTATTAACATTTGAAAAAGTGGATACTTTTTGTTGGGTCACTTTGTGAAAGTTATAACAGTACATGGATAGAAGGAGGAAAGAATTGACCTTTGTAAATGTGAAATACATAGGAGCTTTTTTAAGACCTCCAGTGATTTTTGAGAACTCCCTATAGTTTGCAGTTTAAAATACTTTTTTATACTTCCCGACAGATTCTAGTGCCAGAAAGTCAAATTTCAACAGTTGAAGAAGAACTCGTTTGTTTAAAAGAAAAATCTAACCCCCAAAAGGAATTTGCTAAGCCTTCAAAATATATCAAAAATAGTAATCAAGGGGACAACAGAAATAGTCAGCTTGAGGTAAATATGGTGTCAAAATAGTTGTTTATAAAACAACCACAGATCAAATCATTGCTATAGATCAATACAGAAAAAAGCATCTGAGATATATATTGACCTTGATCAATCACTTTTCAGAGTTTTTTCCCCTACCTTTTACAGATGCAAACAAAAGATAGTGTCTTGGTGATTGTGTGTATGTATAAGGGGACAAAGTATACTATTGGGACAAAGTATACTATTCTTTACACTCATACTATTCTATACTATTCTTTACTATTGGGACAAAGTTTACTATTGGAACAAAGTATACTATTCTTTACACTCATAAATTACAATTAGAGATACATAAGAGAACCTGTTCCCTGCATTTATCTTTTCTGTCTTTGCATTTGGCTATAATGTATAATCAAAATTTATAATATTCTGTTTATTTGCATGAGGAAAGAAAAAATAGTATTAGATTCTTATTCCTCTACCTCCTCCATTGAAGGACCTCCTCTGGGTCACATCCCATAGAATCATTTCTCAGTGTTTTTATTTTTTTCCATATGTTGCTGTGACACTTGACATAGTTACAACCCTCTCTTTCTTAAGGTCGTCGTCTTTGTCTTCTAATTCGCATCCTAATTTCTCTTCCTTCTGTTAATACATCAGGCATACTTTCTCTCCTCACTTCCTTATATGTTTGCTCTAAGCCCAAAAGCTTGATACCCAATCTTCTGAAGGTCTTGTTGCCTTCTTCCTTAGAGAGCTTCTTTCATGTGCATAATTTGAGCTCTGAAAATGTATCAGACTTCTCTTCAAAGTTCTACAGCAGCATCGCTACTTACTATTCTAATATTTCTTTTTTGTCTGACTCTTCAAGCTCTTTCCTGAAGTCTAAGCTCAAACAGATCTTTTGCCTCAAATCTGCATCTGTCTCCATATTCCAGTAATATTATCATTATTTTTTCTGGCAATATCTTTGATTCCAGCCTTTTCTTCCCTCATATCTAGAACCAAGGTGCTTGTGATTATTTTTTCATAGTATCTCTCACATCCTTTCTTTTTTTATTTCTTTTACCATTATTAATCTTACCACAGTTAAGAGAATACGGTAGCCTCCTCATTGGACTTTGACACCATTGCTTCATTTTGTGAGCTACTCCATGTAGTATACCAGAGATTTTTCTTAAATATCAGTATCCTGATAGCATTCTGTTGCTCAAAAATCTTTGTGATTTCTGTGCTCATCTCACTGACTCAACAAATTTCAACTCAGTTCTGAGACTTTCTACAATTTAATTTAACCCTTTCTTTTAAAACTGCAGTATATACTCTCCCCTTTAGTAAGATTGTTTGCTTTACTGTCTCCTGATATGCCACACTCATTCTTCCTTGTAGTCTTCATTCTCACTATTTGTTCCTTTTTTATCTTTATATCAGAATCATATTGGGTGCTTACTAACAATGCAGATTCTTAGCCTCACCTTGAATCTGTTGAATCATAAACTCTGGGAGAGGTCTTAAGTGCATCAAAGTTTGAAAACCACTGCACAATAGTTAAGCAGTAGTTAGATACCTGCTATGTTTTCAATAAGGATGAACTGTTTGAGGCATTTATATGAATAAGTAACTTTTCAGGTCCCATTCTCTACAGCCACTAGAAACTGTAATTTTTCTAAGTAGAACCTACTGATTCAGAAGCTTATTTTCCGGTTAATCATATAATTTTCTTTTCTCCTATCCTTTCCACTGTTCCCCACATCCCACACACATACCTACTCACAACTTCATTGGTTTTTTTCCCCCCTGATTGAAAACAGCTCTTCTATACCTCTGTACAGTATGTCACCTTCTACTTTATATGGCATCTGAAACCTCTTTTTCCTATAGGCTGGGCCTTTGCTTATCAACCTCTGTCCCTCTTATAAATCAGTCTTGGATGATAATGGAAAATACAAATCTTTATTGGAACCACTAGCCTTTGTGCCATTGAATCTCTGAATTCCTATAGTTACTTCACCCCAGTTTAGTCTTCACATATTTTTAACAACAATTTTCAAAAATGTGTGAAAGTTTTAAAGAATGCCTAACATTATGAAAGCATTCAAAATAAATTTGCATAAATATGTATCCAGACATCATCCTCATGAAATAGAACAGGAAATTGTGAGCCAAATTCAGTATCAGTAAATTAATTTTCAGCTGGCATATAAAGGTATTGTATTTCATAAGTATGAGTATTCTATTAATATTCTTTAAAACAATATTTTTTTACTTGTTTTGGCTAATTATTCAATATCAAACAAAACCTTTCAAGTCAATCTAAAACACAGGAATTTTTGGATATTATGTTGTTTATTTTAAGTCTTTTGTATGTGGTCAAGGCAAAATGTTATGAGTAGAATTGTAGAATATTTAATTTTAAAAAGAATGTGTGCTTACTGTGGTTGTTTCTCATCATGGTTTAAGATAATTACTCCTAGCAAAAGAAAAATGTCTGAAGCATCAATGATTGTTCCTGGTACAGATAGATACACTGTGAGAAGTCCGATACTTTTAATCAACACATGTAAGTTTTATATTCCTAAAAGATTTCTAACAAATATTACATATATTTTGGCATGTTTGGATTTTAAAGGAAGCATTTTCTAATTCAAGGAAGATGTGAACATAATTTATCTAGAGGATAAATTGGGGATATAAAAATTGATAAAAAGTGAACCACAAGTATCTTATAATGGGAAGAAAGATATGATAGGTATTGACATATAAACTATTCAAAATACTAATATTCAACATTTATAATTTAAGCAGGAAGCTATATAAGTTACTGGTTAAAACATTACATTAACCAGACCAGTTGGGCTTAGTTCCCCACTCCCAGCTGTGTACTATGTACAGATTATTCTCTAGCTAAGTTTAGAACCAGTTGCCTTTCTACAAATTGGAACTGAAGTATTTATCTTATCAAGTTGTTGTGAGATGATTAAATAAAATTCCCTCTTTCAATAAGGAATCCTGAGAAACATTTAGACAGTGCCTGGTACATACTAACAGCTAAATAAATGTTAAAAAAATCTGATACTGTGTACTAGTTGCTTCAAATAAAGTCTTATGTAGTCTTCATGACAATTTAATATTGACCTTCTGTTCCAAAAATCCAGTTGCATACTGGGCAGTTGCCTAGTGTCTAACAGTCTCCTCAAATTTAATAGGTATAAAATTAAATTCATCTTTCCCCCTTCCCTGCTGATTTTTCTTCCACTGCTTGTCTTGGCAAATGACATCTATTACTACTTATATAAGCCAGAAACCTGGGAACCATCCTAGACTGTCATCTCTTACCTTCCTCATCTGAAAGTACTGCAATAATAGCAATATGTAAAAAAAAAAAAAATAAGAAAAAAATCTAGAGTTCTTTGTCCTTCTTTTTAGCAACACCACGAAGAGGAAGAATTAAACCACCACTGCAAATGACAAGTTCTGCAGAAAAATCTGTTGTTTCTAAAACATCAGAAAATGGAGAGGATAATGTTGTATCACTTAAATCTAGACCATCTAAAGGAAGAAATAGAGGAGATAGTACAGACAAAGTAACTTTCCTTTAAGTATTTTTAAAGTAAATTTTTCATTTTATTGTAGAAATGTATATTACACTAACTTCTTTTGCTGGAAGTGTCTGATTTTGTTTGAAGCATTACTTTTATAGATATCATTTATCGACCTTGAAAGTAGGATCCTTCTGGTGTGTGATTCATTTATTGTGTTTACAATAAAACTTATGAATACCCATTCACTGTAATTTATTTACACACTTGGGTATGATACATAGACTTGCTATAATTATTTAGTTTATTATACAAATTAGTGACTACTGTGGGAAAGGCTCTGGTAGAAAAATCTGAGATATAATTGGACTGTGCCCTTAAGTATCTCAAAGTCTAGCATGGGCATTTTGCAAATTAATAAGGTAATTAAGTATAGCATAAGTGTTCTCGGATGTACATGGTAGGAATCCAGTGGAGGGGCAGATGCCTAAGCCCATAGCTGGAGGTGAGTGTAAAAACCAGGAGATGCTTTTTAAGGAGATTCAGAGAGTTGGTTTTTGAAAGATCAATAAAGGTTAGTCGAGTGGATATTGAGAAGGTCATTTGTTCCAAATAGTTGAAGGGAGATAGTAGGGAATGCGTAAGAGAAAATGGTTTCTTGGAAAGACAGGAAGTGATCAGAGATGCAGTTAGTTTGTAAATGAGGAACACCTAATAACTTTGTTTTCTCTGAAATGTTAGGATGGTGAGTTTCTTCTTGGGATCTGATGAAGTTGAGAGTTCAGGGACATGTAATGATTTAGAATAGCAGGTGATGGATTTGTTTTTAATTTTAATAGGTATGTGGCAGAAAGATAAAAGATATGAGAGTTGAAGATATTAGAAAAAAACTGATCAAAGTAATTGTCTTGCTAAGTGTTTCCTAATTAGGGCACTATTTTTCAGTTTGTGTGACATGGTCTTAAATGTTATAGGATGACAAGCATGCTAGGGTTGTGTTTTCCTGTTGTCAAGAGAACCCCTCTGTGGTTGTGATAACCAGAAGCACACGTGTATATTTCCATAACTGTTCACCTCCCAGTGTGGAGGACCACCATCTAGATTAAGGAGGACTAAGCATCTAGGATGAGGCAAAATGTCTTAGCCTAGAAGGAATTTTTCTAATATTTATGGCAGATTTTTATTTGATATGTATGTACGACTGTAGAAGGAGGGAGGCTTGCTGCAGGTAAGAAATTACCTGAGCAATGGCTTAATATGTCATAATTTCCAACTCTTCAACGTACTTTATGGCAATAAATGCAGGCTGTATGATCAACCAGCAACAGGAAATGTGCATGCAGGTTTTAGAAATTGTCAGTAACAGATGAAAATTGAATTTTTATAATAGCTATGGATGTGATCAGAAAATTTATGAAGTCTTCTGCCTCTTTGTCTGCAGTGAAGTTTTATTCTTATGTTTTAGAATAGGAAATATTCTAAAATAAGCATAACATTTATAAAACAGATGTAAATACTATACAACTTTTCATACCAAGGCAAATTTATTTTAAAAGACTCAAGCCAGCCGGGCTTGGTGGCATAGCCTGTAATCCAAGCACTTTGGGGCCGAGGCAAGTAGATTGCCTGAGCCTGCGGGTTCGAGACCAGTTCGGGCAACTTGTCGAGACCTCATCTCTACAATAAAATAAAAATAAAAAAATAAAAAAATTAGCCAGGCATGGAAGCGTGCACCTATAGTTCCAGCTACTTGGAAGACTGAGGCAGAAGGATTGCCGGAGCCTAGCAAGTTGACACTGGGGTGGCCTTGAGCATGCCACTGCACTCCAGCCTGGGCGACGGAGTTAGACTCCAACTCAAAAAAAAAAAAATTTCAAGCCATAATACTCTGACTTTTAAAAGTTGTTTTCATATAAAAGCTTAATTCAAGTTTACATTAACATGTTTCTTGTGTTTATAGAATATCAAAACTGCTAAAGTTGTAGAAAAGACAGAAAATAAGGACACTGAATCTCCAAACAAAAATATTAGTAAGTATCTGATGGTTTAACTTTAGTTACTTAGAAAACTGTGTGTGTGTGCATGTGTGTGTGTATTTCTCTATATTTTTCTCTAACACCACTGGCTTTCATTGATTTGAAAAAGATTAATAAAGAACACATTTGACTTTGTGTAAGGAACTTTTGAGGTTACATGGAAATATACAATCTTGTTCCCAAGAAGTTTGAGTCTGAGAGAAAGAAGTCAAGATCAATCAATCTCTTCATCCCAATACGTGAACCTTTGTAGAATTCTATACTAACCCTCATTTCACCCTACCAACTGAATGAAAAAATGAAAATATTATAATTTTTGTTTTATTTAGATGAACTCCAAGATATTATACCTGATTCACAGGCACTGGGAAAAATAGATTATACTGTGTAAGTATGCGAAAGTTCATCAAATCATTTATCGTATATTAATGTTATTTTTAGATGAATATAACAGATTTGAAGAAAAGGATTTTATATTACTAGAATATAGTATTATAGCAATAACCTTCTCTCAAGTGTTATTATGACAGCACAATTCTATACATTTTTTCCCATATCAACCAACATAACTCCTTCAAGTTGAGAGACTTAAAATGAGTGAGTTTTTAAAATAATAAAATATGAATGCGAATAAATTTAACTTAGTTTTAAATGCACAGTAGAACATGTAAGATACATCTAGGTAGATATCAAAGTATTAGGAGTAATGATACTTTTTTCTAATATTTTTTAATCTGATCAATTGTATAATTTTAAATCAAAGAAAGAGCAGTAATGATACTTTTTTCTAATTCTTTAATCCAATCAACTATATAATTTTAATTTTTGTCATGGCTTATAAAAATATTTCTGTATTTGACTATTAGCACATTGTTTTAAGTAAACATTGACTAAATTTAAAATCAAGTTCCTAGAGTCATAGACTAATGTTTTGTAATATATTAAGCAAATGAATTCATTTTCTAGATTACCTGGTGTTTTCGACAACATCAATGGAAATAAATTGCACTCCAAATGGGCATGCTGGACACCTGTAGCAAATATTGAACTATGTAATAACCAAAGAGCAAGTCCTTCATCAGGAGACACATTGAATCGAGGTAAAACATATCGTTTTATCTGTATACAGTAGTAATTCAGGGAAATACTAATTTCCTCAAATGTCTAATAAGCATTTTTCATTTCAGCAAATTTTACATATTGTCAATTTATTAATTTAATAATATTTTCTCATTTTACCCACTAGATATTGTTATCAACAGAAAAGTTACTAAACAGAAATCATCTTCTTCAGTATCTGATTATAATACTGAAGAAACAGAAAAGGTGAAATACAAGAAAGAAAGACTGGACCATATCAAAGTAGATAAAACAAATGTAGAAGTTTGCAAAAGAGACAATCAACAACAAAATCATCTTACATATTTAAAGCAGAAAAACACTGAAAATACCAAGCCGAGTGATTGGCATATTGAATCTGAAACTACTTTTAAATCAGTCCTTCTAAATAAGAAAATAGAAAAATCACTGATCTATAGAAAGAAATACATAATGTCAGAAGATGTGAATACTGCAATTTGCAATAAAAGTCCTTCTCCTAGAAAAAATGTGAAAAGTAATAGAAGATCGGGGAAAGAATTGATTCCTGAACTTAATTCCCATTATTTGAAACAAAAAAAATTGGTGAGCTTTCAATGTGTTTTGATTTCTGCAAATCCATAAGATGCCTACTTGATAACATAAGTAAAAGAAGCATGACTGATTGCTGTACATTTAACATGTAATACCCTGTTACTGATACCCAGAAGAAAGTAAATATAAAATCATATCTCATACCTTTAAGACTACTGCTGGAGTTTTTAAAACTTAATTATCTAAAATTATAAGATAATTCTTATTTTGTAGTTCTCCTATTTTTAAAAAATGAATTTTTGAATCAGTTTTAAGTTTTTTAAAAAATGAGTTCAAAGTACAGCGACTTCTCATATACTTCCTTACCCACTCCCCTATCATTAACATCTTGCAGTAGTGTGATACATTGTTAGAACTCATGAACCATTGTTGATACATAAAGATTATTAACTAAAGGTTATAGTTTACATTAGGATTCCTCTGTTGTACATTCTAATTCTTTTGAAAAATGTGTAGTGAGGTGACATACATCTACCATTATAATATTATACAGAATAGTTTCATTGCCTTAAAATTCCCTTGTGCTCCACCTGCTTGTTCTTTTGATTAGGAGTGAATTAAACCTGTAAATCAAGTTGGGGAAGAACTGACATCTTGACTATATTGAACTTTCTATCCATTTATGTGGAATATCTCTGTTTCTTTATACTTCCTTTGGTTTTTTTATCAGAATTTTATAGTTTTTCTCAGTACATATTTTGTTAGATATGCCCTTAAGTATTTCATTTTGGGGAGTGCTAATGTAAATTGTACTGTTTTAAATTTCAAATTCTACTTGTTCATTGCTGGTTTGTAAGAAAGGTTGTATATTAACCTTGTATCTTGCAATCTTAGTATAAATACTTATTGGTTCTAGCAGTCTTGTTGCTGTTAATTCTTAGAGATCTTCTACATAGACAATGAGGTCATCCATGAACATAGACAGTTTTTATTTCTTCCTTCCTAATCTGTATATTATTTCCTTTTCCTGTCTTACTACATTAGGTAAGATTTCCCATATGATGTTGAAAAGGAACGAGAGGGAACATTTGTGCCTTCTCATTTTAGCAGGAAATTACCTAGTTTCACACCGTTAAGTATGATGTTAGCTGTAAGTGTTTTTGTAGATGTTCTTTATCAAGTTGAGAACGCTTCCCTCTATTCCTAGTTTGCAGAGTTTTTTAAGTCATAAATGTGTTTGGATTTTGTCAAATGCTTTTTGTACATCTATTGATAACTATTTTTCTTTAACCTATTTGTATGGTGGATTACATTAATTGATTTTCAAATGTTGAATCAGCCTTGCATGCCTGTAACAAATTCCACTTGGTCATAGTGCATAATTCATTTTATATATCATAGGATTCTATTTGCTAATATTTAGGATTTTTTTGTCTGTGCTTATGGTTTGTATGTTTCCTTTTTCCGTAATGTGTTTGGTTTTGGTATTAAGGTGATACTGGCCTCATGGAATGATTCAGGAAGTATTTCCATTGCTTCCATCTTCTAGAAGATTATGGAAAATTAGTATAATTTCTTCCTTAAATGTTTGATAGAATACACCAGTGAACTCATATGTTCCTGGTGTTTTGTTTTGGAAGGATATTAAATATTGATTCTATTTCTTTAATAGATGTGGACCTATTCAGATTGTCTGTTTTCCCTTGCACGAGTTTTGGTAGATTGTATCTTTCTTTGAGTTGGAGTCTCACTGTCATCCAGGCTGGAGTGCAGTGGCACATTCACAGTCACCCCAGCATCAACCTGCTGGGCTCCAGCGATCCTTCCGCCTCAGCCTTCAAAGCAGCTGGAACTACAGGCACGCACTACCACACCTGGCAATTTTTAATTTATTTATTGTAGAGACGAGGTCTTGCCAGGTTGCCCAGGCTGGTCTCGAACCCATGGTCTCAGACAATCCACTCACCTAGGCCTTCCAAAGTGCTGGTATGACAGGCTAAGCCACTGAGCCCAGCCTTGATTGTCTCCTTCAAGGAATTGATCCATTTCATCTAGCTTATTATCAAATTTGTGGGCATGGAAGCCATATTTATGATTATTTGAATGTTTACATGATCAGCAGTGATGACTCCTCTTTCATTTCTGATATTAGTAACTTCTGTTTCTCTCCCTTTCTCCCACTCCCTTCCTCTCTCACACACCCTCCCGCCCTCCCTTCTCCCTCCCTTCCTTTCTCTCTCCTCCCTTCCCTTTTCCTCTCTTCCCCAAGATTTATCAATTTTACTGGTCTTTTCAAAGAACTTCCTTCATATTTTTCCTTGTTTTTTTTTTAAATTCTCATGGCTAGAAACTTTTTAAATGTCTACAGAGCATTCTTCAGAGTTCTGTATGTTAAAATATTTATTCTGAGTTGTTTTAATGCCTAACAAAGCCCAAACTTACTGAATATTTTCTGACTTCTTTTATTTCTCTTTGTATATAATTATAAATAGAACCAGACTTTTCTTAAAAGTTTTTAACAGCCTTTATTTTCCTTTGAAGACTAACTGGTAGAGTTTTAATGTAACTTGCACATTTTTTTCCAGAGCAAGAAGTCAAAAGAGAAACAATTTGCTGATGCAGCAGAATCCTTGATAAGCCAAATCAATAAGCAATACAAACCAAAAGATGACATAAGATTTACAAGGAAATTAAAGGAGTCTTTGTTTGATAGGTATGTTCTTAAATTTTAGACCTGAATATTTTTCTGACAGATACAACAAAATTATTTTACCCAGTTTTAAAAAGGTAACTTCAGTAGAAAACACATGATTACTTAATACTTTTTAAAATAGTAACAGTTTAAATCACACAGGAAGGGAACTGAATTTGAAATTAGTCATTCTGTTGTCTCATTAGATTTTATATAGTATTAAAAGACATCATATCAGTACAACATACCACTTCAGAAAGAAATCTTTAGGATACAGACATTTTAGAATTATACTTACTAATCTAATAATGGGTAAAACTTAATATATTTAAGAACATTGCTTAATGAAATATGAAATTTAATTATCAGAAATGAGTTTTTGTAGTAAATAATATATTCTTTGTGATCTTTCTGAAGGTTAATTTTTTATTACAAAATGTCCATTTATAGTCTATCAGGTTGTTACTTCAAGTTTAAATTAATTCTAGCCTTATATGTTATGAAAAAAATGATTCTTATGGTAGAACTGGCACATCCTGCTGCATTAATGATTCAGCTTCAAATGAACTTGTTAGTACTGCTGTTTACTATGAGTGAGGTGGCAAAAATATCAGACCGACTAGTACTGTCACGTTTTGGTTATTTTCAGCATACTGAATATAGATTTAGTGACCTAAGTGTTTTACCTTATATAAAATGGCTTTTATGAAAATACTCAACTGATATTTTATTGCTTTTTTAATTTTGACAAAATTTTTTTTACAGTGATTTTTCAAACAAATCTGATGTACAAGTCAGTAAGGTAGGTGTTATTTGTTTAATTTCACCAAACGTATAGTCAAACTCAATGTTTGACTTTATTTTATTTATTTATTTATTTATTTTGAGTTGGAGTCTCACTCTGTCGCCCAGACTGGAGTGCAGTGGCCACTCCCGGCCACCGCAGCCTCGACCTGCTGGGCTCCAGCGATCCTTCTGCCTCAGCCTTCCAAGCAGCCGGAATTACAGGCATGCGCTACCAAGCCCGGCTGATTTTTTGATTTATTGTAAAGATGAGGTCTCGCTCGCTGCCCAGGCAGGTCTCGAACCCGCGAGCTCAGGCAAGCCTCCCAAAGGCACGGGATTACAGGCTGAGCCACCAAGCCCGGCTAATGTTTGACTTTAAACACTAAAGAGCATAATAGTGAGATGGAATTAGACTTACTGTTTTCATAATATTGCTAAATGAATTATAACAACTGACAAAAGTTTAGTGGCAAGTACTCAAAACAGCCTCCAAATCTTCTGTTTCGGTACGTGACTGGGCATATCCTTATCACCATGTAGTTTTTTTTTTCCTCCTAGCTGATCCCATCTCTCCTGACAATTAGACCCTACTGAAGTCCTATTTTGTTTTTTTTTAAATTACTATTCATCCAGGTTTAAAATATCAATTATCTTTGATTTATTCCTCACAGTTACTTTGTGTCCACTTAATATTTCAAGTTTTGAGGTCTATCCTCTGTAAACCTTCTTGAATCTTCTCTCTCCTGTCTGTGCCAACTCCTAATAATCCAGTTCCATTTCTAATTTCTAACCCCTGGATTGTTACAATAGCCTTTATGTAATTCTTTGCCTCTAGTATTTCTCTGTGCCAATCTATTAATTATGTTTAATACCAGCTTCTTTTTTTCTTTCTAAAGCACACAGCTTTATTCATGACATTATCTTGTTCAGAAACTTTCTTTGGTCCCTGTTGCTTATTAATTAAATGGAGACACAGACTGGCTCTTTAGTCCCTTTAAAAGATGGTCTTATTTCTTAACGTTAAGTTTCTAGGCATGTCATGTTTAACTGAAACATAACTTTCCCAAGTATTTGTTTATTCTCCTTTTCTTCTCCTTTTGGAAAGAACTTCGAACTGAGCCAGCAGGCTCTTCCACTTGTTTGCGATTATCAAAATATTTGTCCTTGTAAGTCTTGCATTAGAGTCTACTTTCTTGATGAAAACTTTCCAAGATGCCCTGACTCAAAAAAGAACTCATTTGGCAAGAATTCTGAATCTGCACAATAGGCTTTTTTGTACCTTTTAAAGATATATTTTATTTATTATTATAGTTTTTTCTCTCCTCTATTTTTTTTCCTAGAGTTTAACTATTTTGAATCATCTTTATATCCTTTATAACACCTTTCTTTGCTCACCTTTGTATCCTCTGTAATACCTTTGCTTACTTTTCTGTATCCTGTAGCATCTTTGTTCATTTTTGTATATTCTATAACACTTAGCACACACTGGTATGCAAAAAATGAATGATCATATATATGCAACCACTGGTAAAAATCATACCGGGAAGGATAAATCAGATAGATGATCAGAGGAGTAATATATTGAGGGGTAAACTTTTTAGACTAACGCAGACAACTTTATATAAAACAGCCAAAAGAAATTATCAAATTAAAGATGAATACAAAGTTAAAATTCATGTTTTGGGTTTTAACATTTCAAACTTACTGGATATTAAATTAGCCTATTTCTGATCAGTAATAATTTTAATCATCTAATGATATTATGTACTTAATCATAGTTAAATTTCTTTAACAAAATATGAAGGAGGATCCAAAAGAAAATCAGAATTATCTTTTGGAGGGCATGCCCCTTGTAGTACACTTATAATTTGTTCCTCTGGATCAAATAGTCAACCAAAGTTTTTATCTGGAAGTTTTGAGAAGGTTGCATCACAATTTGCGGAAGAAGCATCCCAAGTTGTGGCAAATAAGTGACTGGTTTTACTATCATGACTGCACCTGCTCACACCACACTGAATGTTTGGTAGTTTTTGACCAAAAACAGCATGACCCCAGTGCCCCTCCCTCCCTCTTCACCTGTTTCGCCCCCAGTGACTTGTTTGTTTCCTAGGATGAAAAATAACACAAAGGGAAATGTTTTGCTAATACGGAAGAGGTGAAATAAAAAACAGCAGCAACACTAAAAGGCATTAAAGTCGATGAGTTCAAAATCTGTTTTGAGCAGTGACAAAAGAGTTTCAATAGGTGTATAGCATCAAACACAGAGTTCTTTGAGGGTGACTGAAGTTTAAACATGTAAGAATAAATACACAAGTTTTTATAAATAAATTCCAGTTTTGGGGGGACCTCTCATATAGTAATTAATGTATTAATTTTTATTTTACTTGTTTTCTGCCCTCACTACTTTGTAATCTGGTTGATTATAATTTTAGCTATGAGAATAATTTTACCATATTTTTTCCTAACAATACTAGTTAACTGATACCTTTTGTGTTTTACATGAGATTTTACATAAATGTTAGTAGCCTCTTCCAAAGTCTATTTAAGAGTTTAAAGCAAATGAGAATCTGAAACAAAGTAGAAACATGCTTGTTTTGTGAATCTAGCGCCACTAAAATTTAGTTCACAGAATACTAATGAGGCTATTTATCTACATACAACAATGTCATTTTTAAGGTTATGTTACTGAAGACCAGAGGTTCAGTTGGGGGTCCTGTTGCTTGTCGCACAGAAAGCCAATCACTGAGATGAGTATTGGCAGGGAAGAAGGCTTTCTATTGGGGTTATATCAGTCAAAGAAAACAGAAGGCTCATTCTCAAACCCATCTCTGTCTTACTGAAGTCAGGGGTTTATATAGTGGATTAGGAATGTAGAAAATAGGAATTTGGGAGGGTTAAGGAAGAGAAGTTGGAACACAGGTGGGATCTGACATCTCGTTGTCTGGAGGAGTTGATTTGGTAAATTTCTGTCTCTCCATAGGATAGGCCACAGGGTTGGTTTCCTGAGAAAGGAACTCATAGAAGACAAAGTTTCAATCTTTAAGATTAGGAAGGTCAACTTTTATGTCTATTTAAAAAAAAAACTGGTAACCATTAATTTTATGGCGAAGTGAGCCTGTTTTAGTTATAAAGATTTTATAGTTTAAATTAAATGTACAATAATATTGTATTTTTAGTTAGTACTTAAGACTTAAATATTTTTTAAAGTATGGACACAATATTTTTATTGTATATATTTAAGGTATTAAATATGATGAAATAGTATCATGGTTACTGTAGTCAAACAAATTAATAAATCCGTCATCTCAGTTACTCTGTATAGGGAAAGGTAGGGAAACAAGGACACCTAAAATCTACTCTCTTAGCAAATATCCCAAATATACTGCAATATTATTAATGATAGTCCCTTTTCCTGCGTTATATCTCCTGACTTACTCATTATGCATATCTACAACTTTGTACTATGACCTACATTTCCCCATTGCCTCCCCACATCATGCTGGCTCTTATGACCACTGTTTTCTCAATTTGTATGGATTTGACTTTTTTGTTTTTAGATTCTACATATAAGCGAGAACATGTAGTATTTTTCTGTTTCACTTATTTCACTTATCATAATATCTTCTAGGTTCATCTATATTGTGGGAAATGGCAGGATCTTTTATTCTTACAGTTGAATAATATTTCTTTGTATATATGTACATATCACAGTTACCTTATTCATTCAGCCATCAATGGATACTTAGGATGTTTTCAATCTTGGTTATTATAAATACTGCTGCAGAGAACATAGGAGAGCAGATTATCTTTATGAGGTGGTGATTTCATTTCCTTTGGGTATATTTCTGTTTATGTTATATTACAAAAAATATTACAAATGCCAGATTTATAGTAGTGGAAGCACAACTGGAAAAAATATGAAAATTTAATTGCACATGTTATTTGCCACATATAGTAATGTACACTTTTTTTTGTTTTTAAATCTTCTCTTGAGGCAAAATATAAACTTACCATCTTTATTATTTTTAAGTGTACATTTCACTGGTAATAAATTCATATTCTTAACTTTTATCCCTTTATAACTCCCCCTTTTCTACTGTCCCCTTACCCTTCCCAGCTTCTTGTAATCACCATTCTACTCGCTATCTTCATGATACCCACGTTTTTAGCTCCCATATATGAGTCAGGACATAGGATATTTATCTTTCTATGCTTGGATTATTTCATTTTACATAGTGGCCTCCACATGCAATCATGTTGCTTCAAATGATAGGATGTCATTCTTTCTTATTGCCAAATAATATTTCATTGTGTATATATGCCACATTTTCTTTATCTATTTACCTGTTAATAGGCACTTAGGTTGAGTCCATATTTTTGTTACTGTTAATAATGCTGCAGTAAACATGAGACTGTAGGTACCTCTGATATATTGCTTTCCTTTCTTTTCATTATATACCCCATAGTGGAATTGCTAGATCATATGGTAGTTCTATTTTTACCTTTTTGAGGAACCTCCATACTGTTCTTTATAGTGGCTGTATTAATTTACATTCCCACCAGAAGTATATGAGAGTTTCTCTTTCTCCGAATCTTCACCACCAACTGTTATTGCCTGTCTTTTTGATACAAGCCATTTTAACTGGGATAAGATGATACCTTATTGTGGTTTTGATTTGCATTTCTCTGATGATTAGTAATGTTGAACATTTTTTCATGTACCTGTTCTCCATGTAATGGTTTTATATAAACCACTTTTGTATTTAGGAAAAGGTTCAGAAAAAAAGTTACAGGAAACTGAAGACTACTTTTGTTAATGTTACTTCTGAATGCCCATTGTAAGTAATTTTTGTGACATCTTTTTGTTTTCATCATGTTTTATGAAACTAAATGTATTTATTGTGTAATGGAGTTAATTTCATCTTCATTTTCACAGGAATGATGTTTACAACTTTAATTTGAATGGAGCTGATGAACCTATTATAAAACTTGGAGTAAGCTAGAAATCAATAGATATTTTGTATTTAGTTATACAGTAGTTATTTTGTATTTACCATGCAGTTATTGGAGTGTATGTTTTTGATGTGCATCTTTTTAAATACTTAAAAGAAATTTAAATATGTAATAATTTTTTGTCTAACCAACCGAGATGTATTTAGGTTTCTTCAACTCTTTTGAAAAAAGGTAGAGAAAAATGAGTAATTGGGGGACAGGAGGATTTAACTACTCAATAAAGAAAATCACTTTTCTTATAGATGCCATAATTTAAAACAAATACACTACTTTGTTTTCAGTATATTTTGTTGTACTAGCACTCTTCTTAAATAAAAATATAGTAATTTTATTTTCAAATCTTATGTTTCTATGAAGTGATAGAAGCTATATTTTCTACTTTTTAAAAAAATCTTTGTTTCCTTGATACTAAACTAAGAACTCTTTCTTTAAATATTTATTCACAATATAGATCCAAGAATTTCAAGCTACAGCTACAGAAGCCTGCATGGATAATTCAGTAAAATTGTAGGTGCTTTTATTATAATTGTATTATAGTTATAATTTTATTATAATTTTAAATTATAATTTATTGCAATTGGGTCAGACTGAAACACTCTACCTCCATTTTTTTCCTTAAATATCTCCTCCTAGTCTGAGAATTTTTAACATATGAGAAGAGTGAATAAAAAAAGCCGGGCTCGGTGGCTCAGCCTGTAATCCCTTGCCTTTGGGAGGCTGGGGTGAGTGGATTGCCTGAGCCCGCAGGTTCGAGACCCGCCTGGGCAACTTGGCGAGACCTCATCTCCAAAATAAATAAAAAAAACTAGGCAGGCATGGTAGCACGTGCCTGTAGTTCCAGCTACTTGGAAGGCTGAGGCTGAAGGATCACCGGAGCCCAGCAGGTCGAGGCTGCAGTGGCCGGGAGCGGCCACTGCACTCCAGTCTGGGCGACCCGAGTGAGACTCCAACTCAAAAAAAAAAAAAAAAAAAAAAAAGTGCAACTGTCATGATCACTGTTGTTATGATTCGGTTACTTCAACATTTTTAAAATTAATTTGCAGATTATCTTCACTTTGAATGTTAGTTGTATATCTGCAGATCATAAAACTGAGAAGATATAGTTCTTTAACTCAACATTGTTATTTTATAACTGGGGTCAGAGAAGATAAGTGGCTTGGCCAATTAGTGAAAAAGTTAAGGCTGAAAACTCAGGTTCAGTGCATGCTACCTTAAGAAAACAAGTATGAAGGGTATTTTTAAACTAATACATATTTTTTAAGGGTAGGTTTAAGGAATCATGATGAACTTGAACCTCCTCTCAGTGCAAGAGATAAAAGAGTAAGTCATAATATCTTAATGTGTCTATTAAAACTGTATTTCTTTTAATAATGTATTAACAAACTGGAAAACAAAAATATTTTTGTTTCTCTATGAAATTATCTATGTCCCCTTTATGACTTTTCTTATTGTCTTTGAACTACTTGTAATCATCTAATAATAGAAGATATGACAACTTTATTGTCTTTGACAGTATTTGGTTATATCTCTGTGGAAAAAAGCTGTTTTGACTTAACTTTAAATTAACAACATCTACACCAAAATACACATCTTACTGTCTGATCTGGATTTCCAAGTGACTTTCTTGTATTGGTCACTAATGTTGTTAGATTAGTAATCTTAAAAAATGAAAAGTTAGTTATCCTGTTTGGGTTTTTTTTGTTTAACTTACCTTTCATGACATATAATGAGATATGTTTCTTCATCTATTTCAAACATCTTTTTTTATAGATTGTAACAAATCACAAAAAGGAAAATCTCTTTAGTGACACTGAAACAGAATACAGATGGGCTGACAACAAGACCGATATTAGCTGGCTAAGAGAACCAAAATCAAAACCACAGCTAATAGACTATAGCAGAAATAAAAATGTGAAGAAACATAGAAGTAGGAGATCAAGTAAGAAATTACTTTTAAGAATAATATTGCAAATGATTTTATCATTTCAATTATATAAAATGCTTTATTGGTTGATAAGTATATTTTTGTAGATAGACTGTAACTATATGCCCTTTGGTTAGAACAAAACATTAGTGTTTATTTTTATTATTCCATTAATATGGTTATATTGAAATTACTTTTTTGACACAACTTTAGGAGGCAAAATATGATGTATCATAATTCTTGACTCATTACATACTCTCATCACTTGTCTACTCATGGCCCACTCTTACTCAGCTGTTTAGCCAGTTATTGAGAATAATATACTAAATACTCATGCCCAACACCATTAAAACCAAAGCTTGGACTTTGCCACTAACCTACATCTATTTGCGCGCGCGTGTGTGTGTGTATTTTACTTCTCAATATCCTATCTTTTTCCTCCCCCCAACACATATACTTTTTGGGAATTTATATAGATACAATAAAAATACATAAAAAGAAACCATTTTCTTGGAGTAATTTCTTATTTTTGCCTAAGTCTTCTACAAAGTATTTTTTCAGAATGTGGCTTCTGCTTTCTCTTTATAATAGTAAATCTCTTTATGTATTTGGTAAGAGTTTGAGGTTTAACTTTTGCTTAGAGATAATTGCCATTTTTATAGCTGAACATCAATTTCAGTGTTTGCTAAAACACAAAGATTTTACATATTGTATTTTAAAAAGAGGATTTAAGATAACTCTATGCTTTTCAATTAAATTTATATTTATTTTAGGGGAGTCAGTTTTTATTTTATTTCAGGATAAAAGCCATTAGTGACCTGTGTGTGTCGTGAGAGTGTGGCTGCAGTGGTGATGGCTTAAAAAAGGAATAAAAATAGAGAGAACTGAATTGGGGCATGTGTTCAGAAATGAGGCTGAATACTAAAAATAGGTCAAAGGTCAAGCAGATACGTGAGGAAGAAAAGCAGTAGGATTGTTGTATATAAAAGGAACAGTGTGAAATAACAATGTATTCAAGGAATACAGTATTGAGATAATTGATACATAGATCATATTTGTTGGGAAACAGTGAAAAGTGAGACTGGATCTGGTCATAGAGTCTTAACCTTGAAGCAGTGTGTTATAAATCAAGGAGAAACAAGATAAAATTCACAAGCCCTAAGACAGCTTACAGTCTGATGAAAAGATGTACAAATAAAGACATTTGTAACAAAGTAACAGATTAGAGATCTCACAGAGACATTAAAACACTAATCACTAAATATTAATAAAATTGAACTTATATCTGAATTATTTAAATTGTTGAATGACTGTACATTAATATGTATGAACCAATTAGAGGACCTTTCTTTCAAAAAAGCTTTGCTTCCTTGGCTTGGATAATCTCATTTCTTAGGTTTCAGAGACTTTGTTTTTGAGTCTCTGTCACCCAGGTTGGAGTGCATTGGTAAGATCACGGCTCACTGCTGCCTCCACCTCCTCGGCTCAGGCAATCATTGTGCTTCAGCCACCTGAGGAACTACAGGCACACGCTGCCATGCTTGGCTAATTTTTTTGATTTTTGGTGAGTCGAGGTCTTGATATGTTGCCTAGTCTGGTCTCAAACTCCTAGGCTTAAGCAATCCTCCTGCCTCAGCCTCGCAAATTGTTGAGATAAAAGGGTATGAGCTACCACGCCTGGCTGCAGAGACTATTTGGAAAGATGACATTATTTCTTAGTTTTTAAAGACTATTTGGAAAGGCAAAAAAGGGGAGAGTGGGACTAAAGCTACTATCAATAATTTGGATAAATCTTAGAAATATAATGATTTATGGAAAATAAAGCAAATCATGGAATATTACATAGAACATGATATTTTATAAAGCTCATTATACCATTTAAAGATGCATACCCATGTAATAAAACATTTTTTAAAACAAGTGAAAGAGAAGTGCAGATTTCAGGATAGTGCAGAGGGGATACAAAGGATGGTATAAGAGAACATACATAAGTAGAGTCAGCATTATCCATAATTTAGTTCTTATATTGAGTGGTAGATTTATGGGTGTTAGCTTTATAACTTATGTTACATATTCTCTTATAATGTTAAAAATGTTTTATAATATAAAGGAGAGGAAGAGAAATTTGCAATTTATATCATACCAAACATTATACAGTGAAAGATATTCATTCTTAAAACTTAAATTTTTGAATGAGTTTAAAGATATATTCTTTCCCATCAGTGACATAGTATAATCAGGCTGCTACAAAGTTCTAGGGAAGGCAAAGCTTCCAGAGCAGCCTGTCGTTGTGAGGTCAGATTCTCCACTAGAAGAGCTGACATTAGGGTGTCAGAGGTGGCATAGGAAATCCCTATATCCTGGTGTTTTGAAGCCACACAGAGGGAAGTTTATTAACAAATGCTAACAAATGGTTTACAAAAAGATATATTCTGTTTTTTATGATTTTTTTTTTTAAGTTGGAGTCTCACTCTGTCACCCAGGCTAGAGTGCAGTGGCACACTCACGACCACCCCAGTGTCAACCTGCTGGGTTCTGTCTGGCGATCCTTCTGCCTCAGCCTTCCAAGTAGCCAGAACTACAGGCATGCACTACCATGCCCAACTAATTTTTTATTTATAGTAGAGATGAGGTTTCACCAAGTTGCCCAAGTTGGTCTCAAATCCATGGGCTCAGGCAATCCACTTGCCTCAGCCTCCCAAAGTACTGGACTATAGGCTGAGCCACCGAGCCCGGCCATGATTTTTCATTATATATGCAGAAGCCGGGCTCGGTGGCTCAGCCTGTAATCCCGCGCCTTTGGGAGGCTGAGGAGAGTGGATTGCCTGAGCCTGCGGGTTCGAGACCCACCTGGGCAGGCGAGACCTCATCTCTACCATAAGTCAAAAAAAATTAGCCAGGTGTGGTAGCGTGCACCTGTAATTCCGGCTACTCGGAAGGCTGAGGTGGAAGGATCGCCGGAGCCCAGCAGGTGGAGGCTGTGGTGGCCGGGAGCGGCCACTGCACTCCAGTCTGAGCGACAGAGTAAGACTCCAACTCAAAAAAAAAAAAAATTATATATGCAGAAATGATGTTCTAATCTAATGCCAATTTTTATCTATTTGAAAAATGTAACCTTATTTGTCTTAATTGCAGGATCATCCTTGGAAAAAAGACAACCAGGATATAAAATGGTAATCCAAGAAGTTTGTGCTCAAACTTACTTAAATTTTTTTCCTCCTCATATGAATATAATTTGTCATCTCATAATTTTACCTTTGTTAGCAGTTATTTTCCATAATTGTTCCTATGTTTGCACACTTTCTTCTAACCTTTGTTTTTTTGAATCATGTTAGCCTCGTTTTGAGTCCATTTTATTCTGGGGTTTTAGGTATTTTTTAAAAATATCTTTTACATTAGTAATATATACTAGGCCTCTCAAGAGATAAAGATGTAGTATGGAAGATAGTTCAAATGAGAAGGTAAAGTTCATTCATTTAAAATGTTAATCAATAATTTTATTCTTACAAATGTTTTATGTATAGCTTATGTATGGTGCCATTCTTATAACAAATAGCTTGTATTTCTATAACTCAAATATTGATCTAATAATATTCAGGTATTTTTCTCCTTTAAAGACAACCAATGAAAACATCACCCAAAAGGTAGACAAGACAGTTCCAGATGGAAGAACCAGACTTCCACGAAGAGCAGCAATAACCAAAAAAAATTATAAAGATCTCTCAAATTCAGAATCAGAGAGTGAACAAGAATTTCCACAATCATTTAAAGAGAAATTTCTAATAAAGGTAAATATAATTCAGATTAATACTTTCTAAAAGCCTATTATAATACTAATGACATATTTCTGTAAATAGGTCAGATTTATCTTGTTACTTCTTTTTAAGATTTAACTTTCCATATGAGAAAATTCACATACTAATTCTATTATATATATATGGAAAGAAGTACGTAATCTTTCCAAAATTACACTTTGATACAGTATAACCTGTTGAGAAGCTGTGTATCTTGAATGAAAGAAAACATATTGGTGTCTGAGGTTCTTCTCACACACTGCCCCACCTGTCCCTATCCCTGAGTTGTTCCTTATGTCTGAGAATGTCCAGACATATTCCTAGCCACCTGTATTTGAAAGCTTTTTTAACAATTATGTATTTGTCTGTGTGTGTGTGTGTGTGAAAGAATTCTTGAAATATGTGTGTGCATGTATATATATATATACACATTTGTGTGTGTGCATATATATACATGCGCAAATATACCGACACATACCAATTCTTGAAACATATATATACATATATGTATGTACAATATGAGGTCTGACAATTAAGTTCACGAACTCATCTTAGAAAAAGTGCTAAATACCTCATTGCTGAATATCACTATGGTCACCTTCAAAGAACTCCCCTTGCGAAGCTACACACTGATGCCAGCACCTGGTCCACCCATCAAAGCAGTTTTGGAACTCTTTTTCTGGAATGGCCATCAGAGCTGTCATAGTATTACCCTTGATGTCCTAAATGTCACCAAAATGTCTTTCTTTCATTATTTCCTTTGGGTAAAGAAGAAAGTCACTGGGGGCCAGAGCAATTGATTAGGGAGGGTATTCCAATACAGTTATTTGTTTACTGGCTAAAAACTCCCTTACAGACAGTGAGTGCTGTGTGAGTGGGTACATTGTCATGATTTAAGGGTTTCTTCAGCACCATTTTTTGCCCACACCTTTCTCATGCCAAGATTTTCAGTTAAGATTTTCCTGTTTCTATATCAATTTTTTTTTATTTTTGTTTTTTAAATCAATATTTTTTATTATGATGTTGTGGGATTCAGTTAAGGGTTAGGTATACAAATATGCTTCATTTAGGCCCCCTTGTTGATAACAGGTGTCTCCCCATCCCCAGACAGATGTTTCCTACCATTAGTCCCATCACCTTTCCCCTCCCCCCATAGTTTCCCACCACTGTCAGTCATTTTCTTATGGTAGTGCGTTGGATGATCAAGGTCCACTATATGAGTGAGAACATGTGATACTCAGATCTTTGTTTCTGTGAGAGGTCACTCAGTATTATAGACTCTAGTTACATCTAGGTTGCTGCGAAATTCATGATTTTGTTCTTTTTTATGACTGCATAGTATTCCATCGTGAATATGTACCACATTTTTTTTTAATCCAGTCCTCTTTTGATGGGCAGCATGGTTGGTTCCAGGTTCTTGCTGTTGTTTACAATGCTGCGATAAACATTTGTGTGCAGGTATCTTTTTTATAGAGTGATTTGAGTTCTTCAGGTTATATTCCCAGTAGGGGGATTACAGGGTCTCTACAGATTCAATGCCATACCTATCAAATTACCAGCAACATTCTTCTCAGACCTAGAAAAAAACAACACAGGAATTCATATGGAAACACAAACGACCAAGAATAGCCAGGACAATCCTCAGCAAAAAAAAAACAAAGCAGGTGGTATCACATTACCAGACTTCAAACTTTACTATAAAGCTACAATCATCAAAACAGCTTGGTACTGGTATAGGAACAGGCATATAGGTCACTGGAATAGAATTGAGATTCCATAAGGAAAACCTCAGTTTCTCAATCAACTCATCTTCGACAAAGCCTCCACCACCTACCACTGGGGAGAGGAGAACCTATTCAGTAAATGGTGCTGGGAAAACTGGCTGACCACATGCAAAAGATCGAAAGGACCCCTACCTATCCCCATATACAAAAATTAACTCCAAATGGATCAGAGACCTAAATGTAAAACCTCAAACCATAAGAACCTTAGAAAATGAAGGACATACCCTCATGGAAATTGGAACTGGCATCCAATTCCTGAACAAAACCCGAAACCCATAGGCCTTAAGGGATAAGATAGACAAGTGGGACCTCATTAAACTGACAAGCTTCTGCAAAGCCAAAGAAAACATCAAGAGAGCAGGGAGACAGCCTACAGACTGGGAAAAAGTATTTGCTAACTCCAGGTCTGACAAAAGCTTAACATCTTGGATCTACAAGGAACTCAAACATGCTGAAAAGAAAAAAATAAAATGGGCAAAAGATATGAACAGATGCTTCACAAGGAAGACATCCGAGCAGCCAACAGACACATGAAGAAATGCTCAACCTCACTAATCATCAGGGAGATGCAAGTCAAAACCATGCTGAGATACCACCTAGCTCCAGTCAGAATGGCAATTATCAATGACTCAAAAAATAACAGTTGTTGGAGAGGGTGTGGCGAAAAGGAAACACTCTACACTGTTGGTGGGAGTGTAAACTAGTGCAACCTCTGTGGAAAGCAGTGTGACAATCCCTAAAAGCTCTATATCAATGTTTATTTGGTCTGCTATGCGTCTCACAAGCAGCTGATGATTTTGATGCACAATTTGACAAATTTTCATCAGTTCTGCTTATTACTGGCTATCCTGACCTCTCTTCATCAATGATGCTTTCTATCCTCTCAGAAAAAACTTAATCCATTTGTATACTGCTGTTTTCTTCATGTCATTTATCCCCATAAACTTGGACTAACATGTCCTTGACTACACTTCCACTCTTGCCAATTTTAACAAGAAATTTAATGTTTGTTTATTGTTCTGATTCAAGCTCTGACATTCTCATAATCATACACAAAAACATGCAACAATAATGGACACCACTCAGCAAGACACTGCCACACATTGACACAAATAAAACTGTGAGACACTGATATACCAAGGTTATGAAACCTGAGTTGTTTGTACAGTGCTGCCAGCGTAAGCGCATAGTGGCAAGTTTATGAACTTAGTTGTCAGACCTCATATATCTGTGTGTGTGTGTGTGTGTGTGTGTACATGTGTGTACATACATATATAGCACTTAAAATGTGCCAGCTGCTATTTAAGGACTTTACAGATTTATCTTCTTAAAAATCTCATAGATGCTATAGGTAATTAGTATTATTACTGTCATCCTATCTTACAACTGAGAAAATTGAGACCCAGAGAGAAGGAACTTGCCCAAAGTCACACAACTAGGAAGTGGTAGAGCTAGGATTTGAACCCAGAGAGTTTGACACTTAAGGTAGGTGTCTGACCACTATTCTGTGCTGATTGTAGATCATAAACCTCTATCTTCTCTTATCACTTATCTAAAAGACTTATCTAAAAGACTTTAAGGACTTTATAACTTATCTTTACATTTTCTGTCACATTTTTAAAAAACAAGTTTACCATACATATAGTCAGATAAGTCTTCTCAAGTCACTTCTCATTCTATCTGTCTTCAAAGAAAAACCCTGTAAATATCCCTATTGTCAGACATTCAAAGCATCAAAATACCTCTCCAAGTTTATTTTCACTCTTCCTCAGTGTAAACCCAGAAGTTAGTGGTAAAGTGGTGTGACTCCCAAATGAGGCTTGTGTTTCTTAGCTCCCTTTCTTCTTGTCAACAGTATGTTGTTTGTTATTCTTAGTATATTTTCCTCACACCTAGTTCTTCCACAGACTCCTTAGTATCTCAGATATCATGAAATCTAGGAATTCATTCTGGTTTCCCTAAACTGGATATAATCTTTTTCTTTGAACCCTTATAGAATGTTATTGATGTCATTTAAGATATTTATTATAGTCTATGTATTATTATTATTATTTTTTAAGTTGGAGTCTCACTCCGTCACCCAGGCTGGAGTGCAGTGGCAAACTCACAGCCACCCCAGCATCGACCTGCTGGACTCCAGTGACCTTCCACCTCAGCCTTCCAAGTAGCTGGAACTAGGCATGCAGTACCGCATCTGGCTAATTTTTGAATTATTGTTGAGACAAGATCTCTCCAAGTTGCCCGGGTTGATCTCAAACCTGCGGGCTCAGGCAGTCCACTTTCCTCAGCCTCTCAAAAGTACTGGGATTACAGGCTGAGCCACTGAGCCCTGCCTGTATTATTTGTTTTTGTGAATTTGCCTTACACCCTCTAGTATGATACTAGAAAGTTTTTCACTACTCATGTCTAGGTCTTTGTTATGCCTGTATGTAGTAATATAAGACATTTAATACATACCAGAATGCAGTTTAATTACACTGTTTTATGTGTCCAAATGTAAATATTTGTATTTGTGTATAATCTGATAGTTATTGATACATTTAGGAGGAGACCATCCATTCTCGAACCAAAACCATAAAGCTGCCAAAGAAACAACAGAAAGTCTCTGCCAAAACAGAAAAGGAACTATCAGAAGAATGGAAAAACTCATCTCTTCTAAAAGATACTACCCAGGATCATAGCTTTGACTTATCTCCTATATCTTTATGTGGGAGTCCAGCATCTATAGACGTAATGGGATGTTAGTATCTTTTCATTTTTCTTTTATTTGAATATGTAGCAATTTCCTACTATAATTATGTGAAAATACAATTTGAATATTTTGAGAGGAACATTTAAGATTATAGTAGTTAAAACTTTATTTTTAAACTAGTAATAGTTAATGCTTGTAACTTGACTTTTGCTAACTTGGGTACATTGTTAATGGGATACTGAAGTTTTTTGTGTTAGGAAGTTAAAGAACAAGTGCTTTAGTATGGAAAATACTTCATGTATATTTACAAATGGTAATTTGAAATTATAATGTACTTTTAGCTCAATATATATTTAATAACACTTGAATTCTGAGGAATTCTATTTTTCTACTTAACATTCAATTGACAAATGTCCAGGGAACATGTTTATCATTCTGTGAACCCACAGTGGATTGTTTCCTTAAACAATTGAGGTTTTTCTTTTATTTTAAATAATTGGTAAATAAAAATTCATATTCTTTGGAACTCTGGCATATGTCTTTCTAGTGTAGAAATTATAAGAATATGTACTTTTATATCATTTTCACTGACTTGTAAGGATATTTTAAAGCATTTCTAAATGTTAATCATTTCAGTTAAATTTCAAGACTTAAATCAGTTAATATACTTCATGCTCTCTCTAAAGTAACTAATATTTTTTATTTGCATAATGCTCAGGACCACTGTAATGCAGATAAGCACATACTCAGAAGACAGGTGTACATACCTTGATTTGATCTGAAAACTGAGAATTCACTTACATTAAGACTTATTTCAGCAATGAATTTCTTCATTTTTTATTTTTTATTTTATTTATTTACTTATTTTTTTTTTGAGTTGGAGTCTCACTCTGTCGCCCAGACTGGAGTGCAGTGGCCGGTCCTGGCCACCGCAGCCTCGACCTGCTGGGCTCTGGCGATCCTTCCGCCTCAACCTCCCAAAGCTCGGGATTACAGGCTGAGCCACCACGCCCGGCTCAATTTCTTATTTTTATATGGGAGATTTAGACTAGATGGTTTCTGAAGTCTTTTCCAATCACAAAATTATGTGACTTTAATATATAACACCATTTGCTATAATATCAAAATATTCAAGGTAGTATTTAAGGTGATTATTTTATTTCATATCATACTGTAGATATTTTTATTTGAAATATTTTGTAAGTTCTAGTTACATTTAAATTCAGCCATTATTATTTTCAAAGTCTTATAAAATATTCTAAACATAATTTGGTCTTAATTTATTGAAAGTTTGTCCTTTTTACAGCAAAGATTTAAAGTTGTAATAAATGGTTATATTCTTAGAATTTAATCATGCGAGTTCTAAAGCAGACATCAATGTTAACACCTGCCATCTGTTTTCTTGTTTGTGTATTGTGGGGCAATATAGGTATACAGAAAATAACAGAAAGGGATTTTACTCAGGATAATAACTGTATAACAAAATCTGTATCACCTAATCCAAACACTTCATCACCTGAATCCTTAAATAGTAACAATGGAGTTGGAGGTCCAGTAAAGTTACCCCAAAACAAAGAGAACAACCTACTGTGTGCAAGTGAACATTGCTCACCAATTCCACAATCACTCTTTTTGGTAAGAATGTATATTATTTTTTTCCTTTATCAGATGTATTTGAAGGTGGTAAATCACTTTTCTATACTCTTAATCAGATAGGCATTGCTTGTCTACTTAAGATTTGGGGTTGGGTTTAGGGATTGGGGGGAGAGGAACATAATGCAGAGTAAGACACTTCCCAGCCTCAGTGAACCCAGCAGACTCCTGTATAGCTATAAGGGAGGAAGAATGTGGTGGTATGAGAGTACAGTAGTTCCTCCTTATCTGTGGTTTTACTTTCTGAGGTTCCAGTTACCCACACTGTGGTCTGAAAATACTAAACTCCACAAGTAAACAATTTATAAGTTTTAAATTGCATGTCATTCTGAGTAGGGTGATGAAATCTTGGGCCATCTACTCTCCTGCCTGGGGTGTGACCCATTCTTTTGTCCAGTGTATTCATGTTATATACCCTGTCAACCTGTTAGTAATACAGTAAGCCATCTATGTGACTACTGAGGTATCACAGCACTTGTATGTAAGCAGTTTTCACTTAATAATGACCCCAAAGGCAAGAGTATTGACGCTGGCAGTTCATATATGCCAAAGAGAAACTGTAAAGCTCTTCTTCTAAGTGAAAAGGTGAAAGTTCTTTACTTAATAAGGCACAAGCAAAAAATATGGTATGCTGACATTGCTAAGTTCTACAGTAATAACAAATCTTCTATCCATGAAATTGTGAAAGAAAAAAGAAATGCATAGTATATGTAGGATCTGTACTATCTGCAGTTTAGATGGGGGCTTACTATAATTTATTAAGAAGCAGTACATATAACTTGATACATAAAAAAGGAAGACTTTATTTTTAACATACCATGTCTACTTTTTATTCTCATATTATTTACCTGTTTGTTTCAACCATTCTTATAAATACCAAGCAAGTACTTTGACTTTTAACCAAATTCTTATCGATATACTTTATCAATTTAAGATTTTTAAAGGTTATTGAAGGTGAAAGACTTTGAATTATGGTGAAATCTAAAAGAAGTGCCTATATTTCAGGAATAAGCCTATTCAAATTGAGAAAATGTACGTAGTTTTAATGTGTAGACAAATTAGTAGTACCTCCTAGGAAGTGACCATTTCTATCACAGAATTCTTGTCAGTACTCAGTATAGTAGTCCTCCCTTATCCTTTCAGGATACATTCCAAAATCTCTAGTGGATGCTGAAATTCAGAATAGTCCTGGAAAATATATAAATATATATTATGTTTTTTCTATAAATATATACCTGTGATAAAGTTTAATTTATAAATTAGGCAGAGTAAGATATTTAAAAACAAAAACTAATAATAAAATAGAGCAATTATCAAGTGCACGACAGCATCACTACTCTTGCTCCTTGGAGTCATTAGTAAGTAAAATAAGGGTTACTTGAACACAAGCACTACAATATCTCAACAGTCAATCTGATAACCAAGATGGCTAATACTTGACTAACAGGCAGGTAGTATATACATCAGGGAAATGCTGGACAAAAGGATGATTCGCACTCTGGGTGGGACAGAACAGGATGGCCAGAGACTTCATCACACCACTCACAATGGTACACAATTTAATTGCTTATTTCTGGAGTTTTCCATTTAATGTTTTTGGGTCATGGTTGATTGTAAGTATCTGAAACCTTGGAAAGCAAAACTGCAGATAAAAGTGAAACTGTGCTGTTTAAAGCAGAGGAAGTAGGAGATGAACTCTAGCCTAGCTAGCCTCCATCCCAAATAACCCCCAGGGCACCTTTGCAAGACTGAGTCTCCACAACCTCAATTTGAAAACCAGTTTTGCACAAGACTATCCTACTGTGGTCCTTTGTTGATATAGTCAGCTCTCCATATCTGTGGGTTCCACATCTGTAGATTCAACCAGCCACAGATAAAAATACATATTTTTAAAAATTGTGTCTGTATTAAACATGTATAGATTTTTTTCTTGTCATCAATTTCTAAGCAATACAATTATAACTAGTATTTACGTTGTTAGGTATTATAAGTAATACAGAGATGATTCAAAGTATACAGGAAGATATGCATATGTTATATGCCAATACTATACTATTTTATATCAGGAACTTAAGATGCTTTTTCCACTGCTCAAAACAGTTTCTGAACTCGTCAATTTTGATGGCTTTTAGTGTTTCTGTTTTTTATTTTACCCCTTCCACATCAGCAAAACGTTTCCTTTTGGGGACTTTTTTCATCTGGGGAAACAAACAGAAGTCACTGGGATGAGATTGGGTGAATAGGGAAGATGGGACATGGGGTTCATGCTGTTTTGGGTCAAAAACTGCTGAACCTCAGTGTAGTTGTATGCAGGTGCACTAGTAAAGCACCCATCGTGAAATTAACAAATGCATTGAAAGAATCTCCGAAAAAAATTCACTGAAGCCTAACACAGCCTCTCACAACAAAGCTAGCTGGTAGACTGATGCCAGTGGGTTCCTTAACACTTACTTAGCAGAAGCCTGTACTACAGGGGGCCCACCCCCCAAAAGGTAATTATGTTTTTGGGGGAATTCCCCCCTGTATGTATCTTTTTTCACTTAGTTAACTGCAGCAGTTTCATATGACAAAAGACACAATACAATAAAATTTACCCATATTTTGGATTGTTCAAAAAATCTTACCCTAAGACATTGGCATAAAAGTATTTTCTGTTCTTGTAAAAATGTTAGTTTTGAATTTAACTTGTATGTTTTGAGACTTTTCTGTCTTTCTGTTTGCATATGGATATATCCAATTCGTGTAACATCATGAATGAACTATCCCTAATTCATTCACACATGTATCTGGATTAGGCACTGCTCTGTTTTACTGGCCTGTTTTTCTTTCTTTGCTAGTACCACATTGCTTTAATTAGTGTCGTTTCACACTTACAGGGCACTTCATAACACCACCCCCCAATTCTTCAAAATTCCTTTGGCCTTTTACTCATCCATATAAATTTTAGAATTAGTTTGTCAAAGGGAAGAATTGCCAGTCCTCAATATTGATATTGATCTTTCTCATTCACACATTTCTTGCTACACTTTTTGGCCTTATTTTCTACAAAGTTGTGCCAAATTTTCTACAGAGCAAATTTTGCTTCTCGCTAGACTCCTAAGTATCTTATTTTTTGCTGTATTAAGCAAAAACCTCAAAAACCTTTTTATAAAATTATATTTTATTGGTTTATTTTTGTATTAAAAATTACTGATTTTTATGTCTCTAACAGCCTTGCTGAATTATATTGTAACTGTCTGCCTAGATTCTCTTGGGATTTCTATATGTACAAACATATAAATGATTGAAATAGAAAATGCAAAAATTCTTACTCTTCATGTTCTTTTTCTGTTCTTCTTCATGTTCTGTTAAGGTGACTTCGATCTCAGGAGCATAGAACCATACTTGCAGGCATCCTTATCTGTAGCTGTTGGTAGATGTTTGTCATCAAATTAATGTTCTACTTGTTTAAGGATATTTTAAAAACATTTTGAATGCATGCTGACTTTTAGCAGTAAATTCATTATTCCATCAATATTTAAGTAGTTCTTGATTAATGATTCTTACTATTATGTTCAACTATTTTTTGGGAGCTTTAAACAATTTTCTAACTTCCTTTGGGTTTCCATATGTCTTATTCATTCATAGCCTGGGCATACTCCAACTAAGAATACTACTACTGTGAACAGAAAAAACTTAAGTTCTGTGGTGCTTACACAAGAAACACAGAATTGTAACAGCTATTCAGATATAAACAGTTATAGTTCAGAAAAGCGGTTTATGGAAATTGAGTCTCCAAATGTTAATGAAAATAGTATACAGAGCAAAAGAGAGGTAAGTATGATACTATAATATTAAAACTTTCCTTAAACTAAGATGGTTCTTGTAAGAATAAGATTATTGGCCTTCAGTGGTAATTATAATATTTTAATACCTTGTAACTGTTATTACCTAAAAATCTAATGTTTAGAGTATATAGAATGGCTTGCACATAGAAAACTATTTTTTTATTTTTAATTTAATTTAATTTAATTTATTTATTTATTTATTTTGAGTTGGAGTCTCACTCATTTGCCCAGGCTGGAGTGCAGTGGCATGCACGCTCACAGCCACCCCAGCATTGACCTGCTGTGCTCTGGCGATCCTTCCACCTCAGCCTTCCAAGTAGCCGAAAATACAGACGCACACTACCACACTTGGCTATTTTTTAATTTTGTTTTATTGTAGAGACGAGGTCTCACCAAGTTGCCTGGGCTGGTCTCAAACCCACGGGCTCAGGCAATCCACTCGCCTTGGCCTCCCAAAGTGCTGGGATTACAGGCTGAGCCACCAAGCCCCGGCCTGTTTTTTTATTTTTTTTTTTTAAGTTGAAATTTTTTAAATGAGAGCAGTAAGATCTTAAATAGTGAGGATATAGCTGCTGAATCCCTGATTACATATTTATAATTGTGACTTTTCTGGTTTCACAAATATATAAGAATTTGTTTGGTTGCCACTATAAAAGTCCTTCACTCCCTCAATAAAAATGTTTTACTAATCTGTAAAATACAGATTATCAAGACAGAATTTTACAGCTTGAAGAGGGTGGAGATTTGGGCTAGACCTAATTGGATGGATGGGCATATACAGATTAAGTGGAGAAAGAAACAGTAACCTAAGTAAATATTACTATGTTAAAAAATAATAATAAAATAACTTGTGTGTTCAAACTGTAACATAAGGTTAGATGTGAAAGATGTGGTTTGAAAGAAAGAGTTTAAACTTAATTCTTCTGTGGCTCCCCATTTTCTACTCGAATAAATGAAAATGCTAATAAGACTTGAAAAGCAGGAATAGTCAAAAAAGCCAGCTGAAAGCTATTACTGTAGGATTGAAGTCAACATCGAATCTAGGCTAACACATGGTAGTGTTAGAGATAAGAACAGGAGGATAGAAACGAAACAATCTGGAAAAGAATTGACAGCATTTGAAATGTATTGGAGTTAGAGTTTGGGAAAGACAGTTGAAGGCGAATCCAAAAGATTTTTAATCCTTTTTTCATTTCTAATGTGTATTTTAGGGAAGCCATTCAGCATCTCCATCATCTATATCTAGTGGAGGAAGAGAAAAAACAAGGTTTGACATGTCCTGTGACACTACTCAGGTATCAGGTTTGTAGTCATACCTCTACTTTAAAAAAAAAAAAACAAACACAAATTACTGAACTACTACTGTGAGAATTTATCTAAAGGAATTATATGTTTTAAGTCATACTTTTAGTTTAGTTAATGTCAAAAAGAAAATAAGTAAAATGAGGTAGAATTTAATACGCAGTTGCCTAAAACACAATGCAAATAATTAAAAGAAACAAAGTCTTTTTAAAAACAAAATAATTAGACATTTAAATCAAAATTATAACCCTTTAATTTTTCCTAAGGTACCACTCAATATCTTAGTCGCAAACGGGTGTACATAGAAGAGAATCTAAGTAATTCCAATGAAGGAGAAATGGAGGAGAATGAAGAAAGGAGGACAAACTTGCTTCCCAAAAAACTGTGTAAAACCAAAGATGCAAAAAATCACATCTGCAAAAGTAGGTATATCAAAAGCCTGGGTCAAAATGCAAATATTTGGAAGGTGAAAAGATACCTGGAAAAGTCCAAGTAGGATGATGCTTTATCACAAAGTAGTAAGGGGCTTAAATATTCACAGATCTCCCTTATCATTCTATCACTTTTTACCACATTTAAGTTTTACTAGAGTATGAATTTACTGATGTGTTAGTGCATCACTAAATACTTATGTTAGCAATAACGTGGTCAAAAGCAGTTTTCAAATAATTCCCAAATGTTCCAGTTTAAACTTTCATTTCTGCAGTGATAGCCATGCCAAAGGTTTTTTTTTTTAAAGTAAGAATAATTTCACTTAAAAGTTTTTTTTAAAAAAACCATAATGAGGTCTGCCTTTGATTTCATACTTTAGGCTATACACATAATCTGAAAATTAGATTTTGTTCTTAGCCTAATAACAAAGCTAAATTTATAA
Organism: Cephalopachus bancanus; assembly: GCA_027257055.1. Lineage (NCBI taxonomy): Eukaryota > Metazoa > Chordata > Mammalia > Primates > Tarsiidae > Cephalopachus > Cephalopachus bancanus. Next base: position 6,753,797 of record JAPVLO010000007.1, read on the forward strand.
TAATGCATATTTTAACCTTAGCTGATTGTCTTTATTTTTTAGTGTCTGAAAGTATATATTCAACAAATGACTTTTCTATTCCCTGGGAGAACTGGGATAATGAATTTTCAAATGTAAGGATGACTTGTGAGACTTCTGAGAAGCTCAATTCAGAATTTAAGAGGAGAAGTCATGTGAGTTATTCTTTAAATTACGATTTATACTTAATATGATAATATGCCACACCTTCTACTTGTTTCTTTGGTAACAAAACAGCCATTCATGAGCCCAACTCTCCTCATATGTGATAGGGAGTAATTGTTAGGTTAAAAAATTTTATCTCATGAGCTGAGTTTGTCTTCTAAAATCTGTATAGTATCTGTAGTCTTTCTTGTACTACTTGCTCTTTCTCTTTTATTCTGTTTTCCTTCAATTTAACATTTTGGCTGTTATGTGTTTTTTCTTTATTTTTATGGACGATTTTCATGTCTCATCTTTTCTAGACATTTTTTATCTCACAGAAGTACCAATAGTGAGGCTAGTGTAATGTAGTATAAAGGATGAGCAACTGCAGTCAGAGAAATCCTATTTCATTTTGTTCTACTAGCTTTGTTCTTATATATCTTTAGCTTTTGAGGTTCCATTGAGGTAATAAATGCAAACACGCTTTTTAAAACAATTTTTAATTCTTAGTAATTTTTTTATGCCCATCTCTTTCTTTCACATGCCTATATTTGGAATAGATAGTTCATTTACATCCTTCTCTAAGTAAAAGATATTTTTCAGCACAGGTTATCAGCCCTATCTCTTGCTTGTCTTTCTCCTATTCAGGGGTAAAATCTGAAGTTATTTAAAGTTCTGTATATTTGTTTTTATCTTATTTGCCCAAGGTCAACCTGACATAAATAGTATATTATTAGTATATTCTGTTATGTATCTGTGGCTAGATGTGAATATATGTTTTTGTGAAAAATGGTTTAAAAAATAATTCTGAGTGTGACTTTTAGGCAGTGCACTTGAAGAGAATTACAATCACTAGCATTTTGGTAAATACTGTAGAGTGTGCTATTCTTAGGAAAACAACTGGCAAGTCAACCTGTAGCCACAGCCTTACTGATGGAGTTAGATACTGTTCTGAGTGAGGTTATTTATTAATACTCAAGTTTAAATAACTGAGTTTTTAATTTTTCACTTTTTCAAGTTCTTAGTGACTTCCATTTTATGGAAAAGGCATTGCTCTTAGTATTGTCTCTGTTTGATATTATTCTGTAAAGATATTTTAAGTTAAAAGTGAGTATCTTTCAGCTCCGCGGTAAAATCATAAATTATTTTACTAAAGAGTCTTGGAAAACAGCTCAACAACATCTGAAAACAATGAATCATCAACGTCTGGAGTATAGGTCTGTAATAATCTGTTCTGAAAACTTTTGAATGCTATATATTCATGTTTTGAATGCTATAGTTTTAAAAATTAATCTCACTTTGTTTTGATAGGATTAAAACACTTAACAAATTCCAACTCATTATCATAGAGGAACTGGATAATTTTGAAAAGGAATCGCAGTCTTTAAAAGATTTGGAAAAGGAATTCGTGGTTTGTTGCTTTTAATGATATTTAAAAATTTTTTAATCTCGTTTTTAAAGAGCTACATTTGGAAAAACTTATTTGCTTTCTGCTTTGAGAACACATCCTAAAGCTTTTTGTTCTTTAGAATGTAATTTACTTTTTAGATTTTTAGTCTTCATATAAATACCACTAAAATTATAGATTTAAGTTTATGATAAATATCTTGGAAAATAAGGGAGAAATTTTACTTTCAGTTTTTTTAATCTGAAAGAGTGTATGACATCTGGAATATTCCTTTTTTTTTTTTTGAGTTGGAGTCTCACTCTGTCGCCTAGACTGGAGTGCTGCCGGCCACCACAGCCGGCCACCGCAGCCTCGACCTGCAGGGCTCTGGCGCTCCTTCTGCCTCAGCCTTCTGAGTAGCCGGAACTACAGGCACACGCTACCACGCCCCCTGATTTTTTTGATTTCTTGTAGAGATGAGGGCTTACCAAGTTGCCCAGGTGGGTCTCGAACCCGCTGGCTCAGGCAATACACTCACCTCAGCCTCCCAAAGCGCTGGGATTACAGGCTGAGCCACCGAGCCTGGCTTGGAAAATTCTTAACATATGGCTAAATTATTTAAATGTAGAATAATAGAAATATAGTAATTCTGTTGTTTTAATTTTAATCATATTAATGTTTAATTAAAGGTTTTTACATTTCAAAATTTAGGATTTTTGGGAAAAGATATTTCAAAAGTTCAGAGTATACCAAAAAAGTGAACAGCAGAGGTTAGTATGACATTCTTAATGACTAGAGTCTGTAAAATTAGATTTATTTAACAAGTTTATATTATTTGAAAAGTTAAAATTACTATATAGCAGTTTGATTTGAATTATTGATAACTATAAGGAAAACCTCATTATTTTACTTGTTAGGTTTCATCTTTTGAAAACTTCATTGGATAAAAATGTCTTCTATAATACTGATTATGAAGAAACTATTTTTACATCTGAGGTATACATATTATGTTTTTTATATGTAATCTTTCTTGATATTAGTCTACCTTGTCTTTTTTTGCTATGAAAACTGGTAAATTTCATAGGGGAAATAATTTCCTTTACAGATGTCTTCGATGAAAGAAAACATGAAAAAGCTGCAAGACAGGCTTCTTAAGGAAATGGTAAGTCAACTGAGTTTGAAAAGCTGAACAGTCAGGCTTTTATGTATTTTAATTGGAAATTCTTTCATAGAGTTTTCTTTTTATTTTGGGGTTGGGAGAAGACAGTTTTAGCCCAATTACTTTTAGTTCTTCAAATTAAATAATGGGAACATCATTATAGTAAAAGAAGAGGGGTAATTTAAATAGTGAAGCCCTCCTGAGGAGTAAAAGAATGTAAATACAAATACAAATTGAAAAATTACCTAAATGACTTTTTGACGGTTTCTTTGGGGGGGTGCTTCCCCCCCTCCACTGCAGCAAGCAGGCCTCTCTCCTGCTCTGCCTTCTGGAGAAGAAATGGCAGGACAACACTCAACAGAAAGTCTGTAGTTTAAGTGGAAGAATTATTGTCCACTTGGGCAAAACTTCATTTATTTAGATTAGGGATAAAATTAGTTGACTTTCCAAACACCTAGGCCAGCAGTACATTCTGGAGGAAAAAGTGAAGCTAGGAGGGACTTAAGACACTGCTTTAAGTGAACATGTCTTTTGGTGTTTTCACAATGATGGAGGCATTTTTAAGTACACTGGTCTTTGATTATAGTATATATTAATGTACTTACAAAGTTTTAATTGACGCTCAATCTGCTGTAATAGCAGGGGATCAGGATGTAGATAAGCTAGTTTAGCTTGAAGCAAATGACACTAAGTTGACCCTTGTTGAAGTTTTTTTTTAGATTATTTTTATTTTACTCCCTTTAATATTAAATACAAATTTCATTGATTTGGGGATTTAAAAGATTGGAGATCTTCTCTCAATTGATCATCACAAATATCAGTAATGATCACAGAATTCTGTAGATACCTAGATATAGACCCTGAGGGATTGGGTAGAATGAGCACTGATTCATAGTATCCTTTTAAAATGAATCCCTAATAACAGCCTGATTTTTTTTTCTATTTTATTTGTTGGTTTTATAGTGATAATGTGAAAGCTAAATGTTTTTTTTTTTTTCTTGGCCATAGCAAGAAGAGGAGATTCTTAATGTAAGAAGAGGACTAGAGTTCATTATTCATGGCTCATGAAAGAAATGTTAATGTGTAAAGTCTAGTTTTTATCAACATGTTTTATCTCTTTGTGTATAACTGAGTAAATAACAGAGTAGTCCTGCAAAGAAAAAAATACTCATGTCACCCACGTAAATGTCTCTGTGTAGGGAACCCCAAATTGAAAGAAATGTCTTTTAATGGATAAGAAAGAAACACTGTAACATGATTCCAAGCCTAAAAGACTTTTGCCTACACAATGGTACTTTTTTTTGTTGTTGGAGAGAAAAAGTTTTGGGAAACTAAACACTGTTTATGTTAAATAATATTGAGTTATTCATACTCATAAAACTTATTTACACTTTATTATATAAAATATATTTTAAATTAAGTATAGTTTGGAGATAAATAAAAAGTATATTATTAAAATGTCTGTTTAACAGTTTAGAATATACTACAAGTAATACAAAGTTGGCCACATTTAGAAGGGGAGGAAGTTCCTGATTTAAAATGTTTACCTGAGTAAACACTGTTGGAGATATTTATTCAATTATGCCTCTAGTGTATTAGGCACTAAATGGCCTAAAAATGGCTACAACAATGCCCAAATAGTTTTTAAATTTTATATTAAAGTTGTGGGGTACAAGTCAGGTTTGCATACCTAAGTGGTTTAGGTACAAGTGAAGTTTTGGACCTCCCATTGGACCTCACTTCACCTGGATTAGGATCAGGAACCCTTATTGATGTTATATGTCCCCTACCTCCTCTGATAGTGTCCTACTGCCAGTGCCTAAATATTTGAATTCAATATGGGAGTCTTAATTTGTAAGCAGGTCATTTGATAAGCACTTTTAAACTCCTAGTATTCATTGTAATATTTTGATAGATTAATTTATAAAAATGAATACATTTTGATTTGCTTTGATATATTGAAGTTGAAATAAATGCTTATGTCACTTGGATAATTATACTGTAAGATGATTTTATAAATCATATATTTCTATTTTGTGCTGGATCAAACAAATATTCTTCTTTTTTTTTTTTTTTGAGTTGGAGTCTCACTCCATTGCCCAGGCTGGAGTGCAGTGGCACACTCATGGCCACCCCAGTGTCAACTTGCTGGACTCCAGTGATCCTTCCACCTCAGCCTTCCAAGTAGTCAGAATTACAGGCATGTGCTACCATGCCCAGCTAATTTTTTATTTATTATAGAGACAAGGTCTTGCCAAGTTGCCAGGGCTGATCTCGAGCCTATGGACTCAGGCAGTCCACTTGCCTCAGCCTTCCAAAGTACAGGCTGAGCCACCGAGCCCAGCCAATGAATACCCTTCTTTAATCAGACACCCAAAATATAATACCAAGCAACCTTATTATCCTTTGCCTATTTAATGGTAGCAGAGTATTTGAATAATACCAGTAATTAAATACAGTGGGTAAAGTGGTCTCTTAGTCAAAATAAGCAAAAGAAAACCCTTCTCATCTTAATTTTATGCAATTATTAGCATCAGCTAAGGTTTATTGATAGGGTAGCGGGGTTTCTATTTTAAAAGAGTGACATCCCTGCTATAATATTAAATACCACTCAGGAGTTGCAACTCCATTTTTGCTCTGTGAGGCTTGAGAATCAATTCCCTCATGATTTACTACCCTGTTTGCCTTGTCTTCAGCCAAATTTGTAAGACTCCTAAACCATGTGTCATACTTATTACCCCATTGCACTGCATGTGTAATCCATCCCAGGTTTGTACTTCCTCCAGGGCCTTCTAAATCTTTCTGCTATAACCTTATCATTACCAATAGTTGAACCCCTCTGAATCTCAGTTTCCAACATTCTTATCATCCCAGCCTTTCTATCTTTCGAACTTGCTTTGTAGAGCAGTCCCAGGTCATTTACTCTACACATTCTTTTGTCCTTCCTTTCTTACTCATTCTAGATTCCATAGATCAAAATAATAATTTTGCCCTTTCTCATTCTGTTAATGCTATTTGCTAATTCTCATTCCTTATTCTACCAATTGAACACTGGAGAAAATCAATCAAGCTTTAAATTTATGGCCACATAACTCAAACTGGCACACAGCATTGCTCAGCAATCCTTACTCTGCCCTATTTAATTGGCTTTACCACATTTCCAAAGTATTATTGTATATTTGTTCATTATCTTTGATTTTTCTTTTCTGGTTTGTATAGTCTAAGTTAAGTGCATAAATAAGACCCTCCCTTGACATCAAGTTCTTCTCAAACTACTGCTCTTCCCATGTAATTCTTCACTCACCTTTATAGAGAACATATCAAAATAATCTTTCCTTGTTACTATCTCAACTTATTCACTTCCTATTTGCTCCTTACCTTTCCTCAGTATAGCTTCTGTGCCTTCTATTTCATCAAAATTACTTTTATCAAAAATTACCAATCATATATGTTGCCAAATCTTAAGCTCTTCTTACATAGCTTCTCAGTGGTATTTCACATTTAAAACCCTCAGCTGGAAATAATTTGTCACTCCTTATCTTTTTCCTGGTTTCCTCCTTACCTCTTAATGTGGGCTTCATTCCTAGTCTCTCACATTTCCTCAATTTCTACTTTCTCCTTAGGTAATTTCATCTCATCCCATGTAATAACCATTTCTTTGTTGATGATTCCCAATTTGTAAAAGTTCTGATCTTCACTTTGTATATCAGAATATTATATACATTGCTTGACAGTTCTAACAAGCATCTCAACTCTCAAACTGACTCTCTATTCTTTCTCATCACTAAAGAAAAGAAAAATACATGTTTTCCTATCTCAGTAAAGTCACTTTTATTTACCCAACCATTCAAGTCAAAACCTAAAAGTAATTTCTGATTTCTCTTTTTCCCTCAGCCAAACAGTAAATTGATCAACAATTCCTATACATTCCATTGCCAGAGTATGTCCCACATGTGCATATTTTCTGCAGATTCCACTGTCTCTGACAGTGTCATCATAATTATCTCTCACACAGACAATTTCGACAGCCCCCTAAATGACTTTCTAGCATTCATACTTTCCTTTCTATAATGCATTATTCACTTAGCAGCCAATGTTGTCTTGCTAAAGCATAAATTATACAATATCATCCCTTAAAACTCTCCAGTGACATCACACTCTTAACCAGTGGGTCAAGAATAAACTCAAAGCCGGGCTCGGTGGCTCAGCCTGTAATCCCGCGCCTTTGGGAGGCTGAGGTAGGTGGATTGCCTGAGCCCACGGGTTCGAGACCTGCCTGGGCAACTTGGCAAGACCTCATCTCTACAATAAATCAAAAATTAGCCAGGCGTGGTAGCGCGCACCTGTAGTTCTGGCTACTTGGAAGGCTGAGGCGGAAGGATGGCCAGAGCCCAGCAGGTCGAGGCTGCAGTGGCCGGGAGTGGCCACTGCACTCCAGTCTGGGCGACAGAGTGAGACTCCAACTCAAAAAAAAAAAAAAAGAAGAAACTCATAAGGGAAATTATAAAATATTCTGGGACAAATGAAAATGAAGCATACCCAAACATGTGATACAGTGAAAATAGTGCTCAGAGGAATGTTTATAGCTGTAAGCGTCTGCATTAAAAAGGAAGAAAAATCTTAAATCAATAATCTAACTATAAAGAACTAGAAGAATAGAAAACTAAATTCAAAGCTAACGGAAGGAAATGAAAACTAGATAAGAAATAGAAAAACAAAATCAACAAAACCAAAAATCAGTTTTTTTAAAAGATCAAGAAAATAGATAAATCTTTAACTAACAAAGATAAATAAGACTCAGATTACTAATATTAGAAATAAAAGTTGGGGTCATCACTACTGATCTTTTGAAAATGAAAAGGATTGTGGGAGAATACTGAGAAAAATTGAAGGCCAACAAGTTAATTGACCTATATGAAATTGATAAATTTTTAAAAACACAAACTACCTACACTGACTCAAGAAATAGGAAATATGAACAGACCTATAAAAAGACAGAATTAGTAATCAAAAACCTCCCCCCCCAAAAATTCTGGCAAACATTTAAAGAAGAATTAGGACCAACTCTTCTTATTTGTTTTATAATTTGTTTTAGAGACAGGGACTTCTTAACTCTGTTACCCAGACTCTAGTGCAGTGATGCAGCCATAGCTCAATCTTGAACTCCTGGGTTCAAGGGATCCTTTCCCTTACCCTACCCAGTAGCTCGGGCATGTGCCACCATGCCTGGCTATTTTAGTTTTTGTAGAGACAGGATCTCACTTTGTAGCCTAGGCTGGCCTTGAACTCCTGGCCTCCAGTGATCCATCTGGCTCAGCCTACTTAGTAGCCTGGCTATTTTCTTAAGGGTTATTTTTGTTTTGTTTTGGGGTGGGGGTTATAGATAGGGGTCTCACTATGTTGCCCAGGCCAGTCTCTAACTTTTGCTTTGAGGGTTCCTCCTGCCTCGGCCTCCCAAAGCATTGGAATTATAGGCATGAGCCATAGCACCCAGCCCAATCCTTCTTAAACTCTTTCAGAAAATAGAATAGTAAATTCCTAACTCATTTGATAAGGCCAGCATAACCTTAATATCAAAGCCAGACAGCAGCATTACAAGAAAACTACAGACCCGTAATTTTTGTAAATATAAAAGCACAAACCCTCAACAAAATAGCAAATCAAATCCAGCAGCATATTAAAAGGATTCCATACCATGACCAAATTTGACTTATTCCAGCAAAACATGGGTGGCTCAACATATGAAAATCAATGTAATACCATATTAATGCAATGGCGAAAAATATGATCATTTGATGTCCAAAAAGCATTTAACAAAATCCAATATCCTTTTATGACAACACTGAAACAGAAATAGAAAGGAGCTTCCTCAACATGATAAAGGGTATTTATGCAAAGCCCATAACTTCCATGATATTCAATGGTAAAAGACTAAAACCTTCCCTCCTGCCTGCCTCTAAACCAAAGACAAGGATGCTTGCTTTCGCCACTTGTATTTCACACTGTACCAGAAGTTCTACCTAAAGCTAAAAATTATGCAAGAAAAAGAAAAGGCATCAAAGTGGGAAAGGGAGAAGTAAAACTATTTCTGCTCACAGATAATTTGATATTACTTATTAAAAAATCCTGTAGAATCAACCAAAAAACTGTTAAAGCTAATTGAACTCAGCAAAGCTGCAAGATATAGGGTTGGCCCCCGAAATAAGCTTTAGTTCTATACAATAGCAAATAATCCAAAAATGAAATTAAGGAAACAATTCCATTTAAAGCATGAAAAAGATTAAAATTCTTAGGAATACATTTAACCACAGAGAGGTATAATACTTGTATACTGAAAACTGTAAAACATTGCAAGAAATTAAAGATGATCTAAATAAATGGAAAGATAGTCTGTGATCATTGATTGGAAGATTTAATATGTTAAAATTGCAATACTCCCTGAAGTGGCCTTCAGATTTAATGCAATTCCTATCAAAATCCTAATGTCCTTTTTGCAAAGAAGGAAAAGCTAATAACAACAATCAAACGGAAATGGAAAGGACCCAGCATAGCCAAAACAATGTTGAAAAATGAAAAAGTTGGAAGGCTCATATTCTCCAATTTCAAAACTTATAACAAAGCTACATTAATTAAAATGGTGTAGTACTGGCATAAGAGTAGACACATAGACCAGTGGAATTGGATTGAGAATCTAGAAATATAGAAACTCATCTATAGTCAGCAGAGTTTGATCAAGGTCGTAAGACCACTCAGTGGGGAAAGACTTTCTTAAGCAAATGATTCCGGGACAATTGAGTAACCATATGCAAAACAATGAGGATGGAATCTTCACACCATATACAAAAATTAAGTATAATGATAATTAAAGGCCTAAATTTAAATATTAAAACTATAAAATTCTTAGAAAAAAATGTAGGAGTAAATTCTCATGACCTTGGATTTGGCAGTGGATTCTTAGGTATGACACTACAAGTACCAGCAACAGAAGGAAAATTAGATAAACTGGACTTCAACAAAATTAAAAACTTTTGTGCATCAAATGACACTTTAAAAATGTGGAAAGCTACTCTACAGCCTGGGAGAATATATTTACAAATCACACCTGATAAGAGTCTAGTATCCAGAGCATTTAAAGAATTCTTACAACTGAACGACAAAAGACAATTCAAATAAAAAAGGGGAAAGGACTTGAATAAACATTTCTCCACAGAATATATACAAATGATTAATAAGCACATGAAAAGATGTTCAACATCATCTGTCATTAAGTAAACACAATCAATTGAATACCATATTGGAATGCCACTTTATACTCACTGGGATGGTTATAATAAACAGCAAGTGGTTGTTGGTGAGAATGTGGAGAAATTTGAACTCTTGTACATTTCTGGAAGGATTTAAAAGAATGCACCCACAATGGAAAACGGTTTGGTAGTTCCTCAGAAAGTTAAACATAGAGTTGCCATATGGCACAATTCTACTCTTAGGTATGTACCCTAAAGAGCCAAAAATTGATTCAACAAATACTTGTATAAGAATGTTCATAGAAGCACTATTCACAGTAACCAAAAGGTGAAAATAGTCCAAATGGCCATCAACCAATGATGAATTTTTAAAATGTCATATATGTATACAATGGAATATTATTAGGCCATAAAAAGAAAATATTCATGCTACAGTGTGGATGAACCTCAAAATGATTATTCTAAGAAAGAAGATACAAAAAGTTATATATTATAGAATTCCTTTTATATGAAATATCCAGAATAGGTAAGTCCATAGGAATGGAAAGCAGATTCGTGGTTGCTGGGGGATGGGGAAAAGGAAGAATAAGGAGTGACCGCTTAAAAGGTGTCTCCTTTGTGTGTGAGATGGAAATGTTTAAGAACTCAATAGAGGTGGTAATTGTACAACATTATGAATGTACTAAATGCCACAGAATTGTACCATTTAAAATGGCTTATTTCCACCACTGCTACCCATGGAGGCCCTTGGCTCCTGCCCTGTGGAGCTCCAGGCTCCCTCCCTGGCTGAAGTGCCCCGCCCCGCCTCAAGCCATCACCACCCATGAAGGCCCTCAGCTCCCGCCCCACAGAGCCCCAGACTCCCTCCCTAGCTGAAGTACCCACCCTGCCCTAAGCCGCTGCTGCCTGTGGTGGTGCTCGGTTCCTGCCTGCGGAGCTCTGGGTTCCCTCCTTGGCTGCAGTGCCCCACCTCAAGCCACCCTGTGCTATGCTGACCAGCAACCCCCAGCAGTGTCGCACTCCACATCCCCCAGGGCCACTCGCCCCTGGCCACGGGGGGACCAGAGAACAGCTGGAGCTCCGAGACCAGGCAGAGACTGGCATTGCCCCATGAGCTCCACCCAGCTCTGTGCAACCTCCAGCTTGGGACCTAAGAACAAAGAAAGAAAAAGAGGCCCAAGCCACATGTGACATGCCAACCTGCCGCGCCTGGCTGTCTCGCACTCTGCCTCCCCCAGATGGACCCAGTTGCAGTAGAACCAGAGATCATCTGGAGCCCTGTAACCAGGCAGAGACCTGCATTGCCCTGCCCACCTCCACCCAGCTCTGCCCAGCCTCCAACTTGGGATCTAAGACCTCATGTTTGTGTAGGAGAACAGTACGTCATAAGAAGGTTGTGTCATACAGCATGTGTGTCTGTATGATTATATGTTCTAGTTTTTTTGTCGTTATTTTTTGTTTTTGTTTTTTTCCTCTTTCTCTTATCTGTCTTCGGGTCTGTTTTCATTTGTTAGCAGGTACCTTTGTCTGTTTTCCCTCTTACTCCTCTCTCTCTACCTTCCACTCCCCCCCACCCCCATGTTCCATTTCTTTCCTTTTTCTTACCTCATTTGACTTTCAGGGAGCAAACTCCCACTGCATGGACAGATTATAAGGCAGTGGGAAGTGGGTTCCAGCATTTCCATACACCTGTCGGTGGATCCTGGGATTTACAGATAGATTTTGAATTACGGCTCCTCCCTCAAATAAATCTCAAAACTGCAAAAGGTATAGCCCCCAACCTACAGTCCAGCTTCAGAATTGAACAAAGCCAGAGGATTCACACAAGGAAGAATAGGAGATGGAACTAACAGAAGTAAAAGCAACCCTGCCACCCCTGAACAACATATTTAAAGAAGACAGGGAAAAAAGAAAAAGTGGGGTGGAAAATCTACACAAATGAAGAAAAATCAAAAGAAGAATATAAGTCTCACACAGACCCCTGGGAGATCAGATAATGAGAAAGTAGACTTTGGAATGCAAACAATGAAGAGCCCCCAGAATGACTGGTCACATACTATAAACCCAGACATCAAGACATTAATAGAATAGAAAGAATTGAGACACAAGAGGAAAATAGGAAGGAGTTGATAACTGAGATAACAGTAGCAAAGAATACTGTGATTGAAATAAATAACAAACTAATAAGCATGGAAAGCAGAATTAGCCAAGCAGAAGACAGAATCTCAGAACTTGAAGACCAAAATATAAAACTAAACCAAACTGTCAAAAACATAGAAAAGAAGCTTCAAAAGACAGAACAAAACCTTCAAGAAATGAACAATTACTTCAAGAGAATGAACCTAAGTGTAATTGGACTTCCTGAGGCAGAAGCAGAGACAGAGACCACCCAGGAACAAATATTCCACGAAATTATTCAAGAAAATTTCCCTCACCTCCTCAGTGATGTGAAAATTCAAACACAAGAGATTCAAAGAACCCCTGAAAGACAGCAAATGAGAAGATCAACTCCTAGGCACATAATAATTTGCCTGAACAAAGTAGATATAAAAGAAATAGTCCTAAAAGCACAAGAGAAAAAGGTCAGACTACCTACCAGAGAAGACCATCAGAATAGCAGCAGATTTATCTGCAGAAACACTTCAGGCTAGGAGGGCTTGAAGCCCAATATTCAAAGTTCTCAAAAATAAACAATTTCAACCAAGAATAACCTACCCAGTCAAGCTAAGCTTCATCAGTGAGGGAGAATTAAAATCTTTCCCAGACATCCAATCCCTAAGAACTTATGCTGCCTCCAGGCCACCCCTATAAGAAGCTCTTAAGAAAATACTAAACACAGAAGAAAAGGGAAAAAGAAAACAATGTTCTTCACAAGAGTACAGGAAAAAGATTGAAAACACACATGAACCAACCCAAAAAAACTAAAGAAAGACAACAAACAAGTACAACAACAACTCTATAAGAACCCCATGACACAGATAAACCCTCACATTTCAATAATTAGCCTAAATGTGAATGGACTAAATGCACCACTGAAAAGACATAGAATGGCAAAATGGATCAAATATCATGAGGCAGCAATATATTATCTCCAAGAGACTCATCTAACCAGAAAGGACACTCACAGAGTCAAAGTAAGAGGACTGGAAACAAAATTTCAGGCGAATGGAACACAAAAGAAAGCGGGAGTTGCAATCTTAATCTCAGACAAAATACCCTTTAAGCTATCAAAAATTAAAAAAGATGAAGCAGGTCACTACATAATGATAAAAGTTTAAATATATCAACAAGAAATATCCATTCTAAACATATATGCACCTAACATAGGAACAGCAACAATCGGAAAGCAGGTTCTAGGCAAACTTAAAAAAGAGATTGACTAACACTATCATAGTTGGGGACTTTAATACCCCACTCACAACCTTAGACAGATCATCAAGACAAAAAAACATCAAAGAGATTTGGAACCTCAATGAGACTCGAACAAATGGACTCAATTGATACCTACAGTACACTCCACCCAACGACCACAGAATATGCATTCTACTCATCACCACATGGAACGTACTCTAAGATCGACCACATCATTGGCCATAAATCAAACAAACAAATTTCATAAGATTGAAATCTTGCCATGCACCTTCTCAGACCACGGTAGACTGAAAATAAATATCAACACCAAAATGTTCCTTCAAAACCCACAAAGACATGGACACTAAACAGTGCCATTCTAAGCAATTCCTGGGTCAATGATGAAATCAAAATAGAGATTAAAAGGTACCTGGAAACAAATGAAAATGAAGAAACATCTTACCAAAACCTCTGGGATGCCATGAGAACAGTAGTAAGAGGGGAATTCATATTTTTGCAAACACACATGAAGAAAATGGAAAGATCACAAGTTAACAGCCTAACAAGTCACCTAAGAAAGTTGGAAATGCAAGACCACCAAAGCCCTAACTTCAGCAGAAGAATCCAGATCACCAAAATAAAAGTCCAAATCCAGGACATAGAAGACAAAAAGATAATCCAAAAAATCAACAAAACAAAAAGCTGGTTCTTTGACAGGATAAATAAGAGAGATGGTAGCCAGACTGACCAAGATAAAGAGAGAGAGCACCCAAATAAACTCAATCAGAAACACAAAAGATGAAGTCACAATTGACCCTGAAGAAATACAAAAGATCATCAGAGACTATTGTGTACAGTTGTATGGAAGCAAACTTGAAAACCTAAAGGAAATGGAGGACTTTCTGACATCACACACAACAAGAAGAAACTGAGACAATAAATAGACCAATAACAATCAAGGAAATTGATTATGCCATAAGAAAACTACCTACAAAAAAAGTCCTGGACCAGATGGCTTTCCAGCAGAATTCTATAAAATATATAAGGAGGAACTGATACCAATTCTACTCAAAGTATTTCAGGTGATTGAGAAAGATGGAACTCTCCCCAAATCATTTTATGAAGCTAATATCACATTGATACCCAAGCCAGGTAAAGACTCAAATAAGAAAGAGAACTACAGGCCAATATCTTTGATGAACATAGACGCTAAAATTCTCAACAAGATCCTAGCAAACCAGATTCAACAACACATCTCAAAAATCATCCATCATGACCAAGTAGGCTTCATCCCTGGGATGCAAGGCTGGTTCAACATTCACAAGACCATAAATGTAATTAAAAACATCAATAGATGTAAAAACCAAAACCACATGATTATATCATTAGGTGCAGAAAAGGCTCTTGATAAAACAGCAACCCTTCTTGATAAAAACCCTCAAAATCTAGGCATACGGGGAACATACCTCAAAATAGTAAAAGCCATCTACAAGAAACTCACAGCCAGCATACTCCTAAATGGACAAAAATTGGAACCATTTCCCCTGAAAACTGGAACAAGACAAGGATGCTCACTCTCACCTCTCCTGTTCAACATAGTTTTGAAAGTCCTAGCTAGAGCAATCAGAGAAGAGAAGACAATCAGGGGTATCCAAATAGTAAAAGAGGAGGTCAAGCTATCTCTTTTGCAGATGACATGGATATCATGAAAACCCCTTGTATACCTTGAAAACTCCACGCCAGGCTCGGTGGCTCAGCCTGTAATCCCAGCACTTTGGGAGGCTGAGGTGAGTGGATTGCCTGAGCCCACGCATTCAAGACCCACCTGGGCAACTTGGCAAGACCTCATTTCTACAATAAATCAAAAATTAGCCAGGCATGGTAGCATGCGCCTGTAGTTCCAGCTACTTGGAAGGCTGAGGCAGAAGGATCACCAGAGCCCAGCAGGTCAAGGCTGCGGTGGCCGGGAATGGCCACTGCACTCCAGTCTGGGTGACAGAGTGAGACTCCAACTCAAAAAAAAAAAAAAAAAAGAAAAGAAAAGAAAACCCAAGAGAATTTGCCAAAAACCTCCTTGCTCTGATAAAGGACTTTGGCAAACTCTCAGGGTGTAAAATAAATGTACAAAAGACAACTGCATTTCTATACACCAATAATAAACAAACAGAAACCCAAATAAAAAGCACAATTACATTTACAATAACCACAAAAAAATACCTTGGCATCTTCCTAACCAGAGACGTAAAAGACCTTTACAATGAAAACTACAAAACACTGAGCATGAAATCAAAGATTACACAAACATGTGGAAAAATATTCCATGCTCATGGATTGGAAGAATCAATATTGTCCATTTTACCTAAGGCAGTCTACAGATTTAATGCAATACCCATCAAATTACCAGCAACATTCTTCTCAGACCTAGAAAAAACAATACAGGAATTCACATGGAAACATAAATGACCAAGAATAGCCAAAACAATCCTCAGGGAAAAAAAGCAGGAGGTATTACACTCCCTCCTAAAACTACAATAATCAAAACAGCCTGGTATTGGTACAAGAACAGGCATATAGACCAATGGAATAGAATTGAGATTCCAAAAGCAAAACCTCAATTTCTCAACCAACTCATCTTTGACAAAGCTTCCACCACCCACTACTGGGGAGAGGAGAACCTATTTAGTAAATGGTGCTGGGAAAACTGGCTGCCCACATGCAGAAGATTCAAACAGGACCCCTACCTATCCCCATACACAAAAATTAACTCTAAATGGATCACAGACCTAAATGTAAAACCTCTAACTGTAAGAACCTTAGAAAATACAGGAGACACTTTTATGGAAGCTGGAACTGGCAACCAATTCCTGATCAAAACCCGAAGTGCCCAGGCCATAAGAGGCAAGATAGACAAGTGGGACCTAATTAAACTGACAAGTTTCTGCAAAGCCAAAGAAACCATCAGGAGAGCAGGGAGACAGCCCACTGACTGGGAAAAAATATTTGCCAACTCCATGTCTGACAAAGGCCTAATATCAAGGATCTACAAGGAACTCAAATGTGCTGAAAAGAAAAAAACAAATAGCCCCATTATAAAGTGGGCTAAAGATATGAATAGACACGTCTCAAAAGAAGACATACGAGCAGCCAACAGATACATGAAAAAAATGTTCAGCTTCACTAGTCATCAAGGAGATGCAAACTAAAACTACACTGAGATACCACCTAACTCCAGTCAGAATGGCCAACATCAATAACTAAAAAATAATATGCTGGAGAGGATGTGGCAAAAAGGGAACACTTCTACACTGTTGGTGGGAATGCAAACTAGTTCACCCTCTGTGGAAATCAGTGTGGCGATTCCTAAAAGTTCTAAAAGTTGACCTTCCATATGACCTCGCAATCCCCCTACTGGGAATATTCCCAGAAGAACTCAGGTCACTCTATCAAAAACATACTTGCACATGTATGTTTATCACAGCATTGTTTACAATCGCAAGAACATGGAACCAACCATGCTGCCCATCAAAAGAGGACTGAATTTTTTTAAAAATGGTACATATACACAATGGAATACTACGCAGCCATAAAGAAGAATAAAATCATGAACTTCACAGCATTAGTAATAGTAATTTAATCACTATTAATTAAATAGTAATTCTTTAGAGAGGATTTTCCTCACCATCTTATTAATGTTAACGTCACTATCACATAGCAGTTTTGTTACCTGATATTTCTTTATTTATACCTTCACCTCCCCCAACAAATCATACTCCTGTAAATTGTATGGGAGCAGGAACCTTGTTCATCTGGTTCATCACAATTTCCAGAACCTAAAAGAGTGCCTGAAAAAGGCAGCTTACAACAATGTGGATGAGAAAACAAATGTATCATTTTAGGTAGGAGTTTACTAAATTCAAAGAGGCACAAAGTGTCTCCTAAAACTTGAAGTCCTATAAGGTGTCAGTATTTCCATTATAATTGATAAAGTATTAGCCATCCATTTGAGCATCTATTACATTAAATACACTGAGCTCAGCCCTAGAAACAGAGATAAGTAACAAAGGAACTCCTTCCATAGAGTTACAGCTCCTTTAGAACTTGTCTAGCAGGTTTTTTGATTTTCTCTAGAAACCCCCTCCCAAAAAAGAAATGAACCCCCTTCCTTGTACTTATGAGGAAATACATACATTTAAAGTCATTCAGAATCATACAAGTTTCCATTTTATTGGCCCCTTAGAGGAATTTTGTAGGCAAATCAAATGAACACAGACTGCATTGCTAAGGCAATGTTGTATTTGTATTGTATTGTATTTGTTGTATTTGTAATGGTTAGTTTTAGTTTTTCTTTTTTAAAAAACATATTAAATAAAAAAGGCCCGTGGAAATATTCTGAACTAACATCCAAAGTAAAATAATTCAGTATTATTTTTAGAAATACAGATGTGTTGAGTGAGATCAGTATATTGTACCATCTTGAACTTTAGATAATCAACTTTTAACTTATGCTGCAATAGCAATAATTCCAAATAAAAAGGAATTTGGCAGAGTGAAACACTTGCCTTTAATAGTGATGGGGCTTTATTAATTTACTAATTTGGTATACATTTTATATAAGTCAAAATTTTTCAGTTGAGTTTATAATGTGTGCTTGAAATTTAGAATAGATGCCATTAAATTTTAAGCTTATTTAAAAAACAAAATTTAGCTATTTGGATTTTATGTAATTTATTTATAAATGTTTCTGTTTTATGTTTAAAATGTTTTATAAGTTTAAAGCAGGAGTCGGGAAAGTTGTCTTGAAGGGCCGTACAGTAAATGTTTTAGGTTCTGTGGGCCAAAAGGCAAATTTGAGGTTATCATATAAGTACTTAGTCATTTCAAATGTAACCATTTAAGAATATAAAAACATTTTTAGCTTACTGGCAATTAAAAAAAAAAGGCTGGCTAGATTTGGTCTGTGGGCTATAGTTTGCAGATCCAAAGTACAGGGAAAATTTTAAAGATCAGAACTCTTTATTATAAAATGTCATCCTGAATTTGTCTATTTCACAAAAATAGTGATTTAAATCAATTTTTCAAAGATTAATGAGTATATTAATTAATATAGCTAAACATTCTTGATTTTTCTATTTGAAACATATTAAAAACAATTTATCATTGTAGCTAATGGCTTAAATTGCTTACCTGGGTTGTAATGTAACACTTTGTTGGTATAGATTTACCGCATGTCCTCCACCAAAGAGAGCTGTAAGGTGGTAATTATCCCAGAAGTACATGTGGAAAAGGACATGGAAGAAAAAATGTTTATATCATTAGTATAACTAGGTAGAAACCTAAATACTAACTCCATAGTCATTACTATAGTAACCTAAATGCCACCAAATCTTGATGCCATGAATAGCCAACACTAACGTAAAAGGACAGTGTGACCTTGAAATGGAAGAGCGTATGGCTTTCATATGGTGAGTAATTCCACATTAAACTTGCAGTCTACAGTGACTAGTTCTGTCAATTCCAAATCCAGTGCCTAGGGTGGAGCTCCATGGTTGCTGGAGATAATTCTCTAGCCATTCTGTTACCATCATCTACAAATACTCACTACTTTAGTTTCTTAACATAGCTAGTTAAAACTTGGAATAAGCATGGAAGGAATCCTATATGCTATGAATAAACAACTAAAGTACAATTTTGGGGCAAAATAATACACCAGGAAATTTAACTCAGAATGTAAAAACCGGAGCAAGATGGTAGGTGGTTCCTGAGACTGCTTTGTGCCTCATCTAGCGTCACCATTATAACCAAGAAGCAGAAGTCAGGGAATGGACTGGTGGCTTAGACCAGTCTTTTAGGCTTAAAACCTGAATTGTGGTAATATATCCAGGGCATGTATCTTTTAAAGGGGATAATAAACTGTATTTAGAAAGTAATGATACCCATATATAACATGTTTACAACTTTAAACATTAAATTAGTAGCACATGTACCATATTCAGATTTCCCTCCCATTGATTACCAAGAAATTTATTTTTAAATTTCCATTCACATCTTTAAGGAGATTTACAGTTGAGATTAAAGACTTCAAAAGATTTTTGTTACTGGAACATAAAACACTTCTGTGTTTTTATAGAGCTATCGAACTGATAACTGGTAACTTTTCCATTGTTTATTCTAACAAACTTTGTTTGAATATAAACTAATGGTATGTTCCTAATGTCATCACCATAAATAAAGTTACAGAGAAATAGGCAAATGTAATTCATAGGAATTCACTTTTTGAGAATATTTTCATATATTCGGTTTGATTTTCATACGTTGCTTATGAAGATCTGAGAGATGTTCTCTGAAAACTGAAAAAAGTCTCTTGAAGAGAAGTGGGTACATGGATATTGGAAGCATGTGGAAGTTTTAACAGTATTAGGATTTTGCAATTATGAACTTGAAATTACTGTCAAAGGACATAGATATGTATAGCTAAAAACTTTAACTTACCTGTCATCGTATAATAGAATAAATTTTGACCTGTAATTACCACATATTTCCACAAGGTGGACATCCTGATATTAGATTTTTGTTTTTTCCTTTCAATTGTCCAAAAATTACTTAGGTGATATTTTAAATCCCCTTACATTTTTTAAAATACTCTTTTTACAAGTCATACAATGTAATATTCCAACTACAACATTAGCTCAAAACTGAATGGATGTTCCTAGAAGGGATTTAAAACCCTCTCACAAAATTACCACTAAGGTTAATTTTTTAAAAAAAGTTAAACTCCTTAAAACAATTTAAATATCCATTGTTACTTTAATAGTTTCTGAAAACAGGAGCAAATGATTTATAAAGTTATTGCATAAAAACCTCATTATTGAATACTATTAGTGAAAAATTTTGATAATTCATATACTGTTTCTGTCATTGAGTAAGAAAACAGAAATCATTTTTTCTAAGTCTTTAGGCTCTTAAGTACAAAACCTTTTCTTCAAATATATAAACATATGCAAATTTGTATACATATGCATGTATATCACCAGTATCATGATTTATGAATTGCTTTTTAATTTTATTCCAACTAGCTTGAGATTTGAGATGTAATGTGCAGATGCAGAGTAAATATACTTGATTCACAGTTTTAGTTTCTCTCTTAACCCTCATAATACCTAAAAACATGGAATATGGAAGTACAGCTTAGAGTAATAGTTTATGATTAATAAAAACATCATGGTAGAAATAAGATACTATTGCCAAAAATTGTGATTAACATGAAAATCAGCTGGTTTTAGGATATCTTAGAACCTCTTGAGTCTGAACCAATCCAGGCCCTCCTTTGGGTATCCTGTACTTTACCTTTTTAATTCTATTATCTTTTGTTATCCATTAGTTATGGAACTTTACTTGGACAAAAAACTAATCTTTTGTCATCTGCCAGGTCATTTTTAATCATAGGTTCTGTTTGATTCTTTGCTAAGCAGTACTGATCTTTTCTTTGGGAGCCAGGATGGTTTCTAGAACAGTAGCATCTTTTTCTTTTCTTTGTTTCATAGTAAGTATACTGATATTTCAATGTGAGTGAGATTGAAATCTTAGTTTTACCTAATTTGGGCTCCAATACATATTTTAACATGAATAAAATATAAAGATAGGAGCTGCTAATATGTAGCTTAAAAGAGGAAAGAAATTGAAGTTTTTTAGTACTGACTGGCCAAAAATAATGGATTACAACTAACATAGGCTACATATAATATATATACACCTATATCTCAAATATTTACGAATCAAATAACTGAATTCTAGTTAGAAAGGATTTAGATAACTCATTTCACAGACAAACTGAGGCTCAGAGAAGTCAGGTGATTCACAGAAGGGTACAGAGCAAGTAAGGTGGAGCTGGGATTTTTCTACCATAAGAATAATTTCTTGCAAAAAACTATAATTCAACTAATAATGTGTTTGCTAGTGTTTAGGACTGATCGCAAGTCCCTTCAGACAAAGTGTTACCATAGGATTAAGCAGTTTCTGTGGTCAACTGACTTCCTAGTGGTTATAAAGAAGTCAAAAAGGAAAGATAGTGAAAAGCAATGAGGTAGCATAAGTGGAAAGTAGTCCTAGAGGACACTCAGTTGCTCCAGGAGCTACCTGGCAAGCACACCAGTAGCTAGGCTACTTAAACATTTATTGGATCCAACATTTATTGGACACTTAGAATGTGCTGAGCACTGTGCCAGCATTTTGGCTTCTTATCTCATTTAGACATGACAGCTTTGTTGTGAGAGAGGTACTACCATCCTATAGAGAAAATAAATAACTTGCTGAATAGTGCAGAGTCTGGACTTGAGCAGTTTCTGCAACTCTGAAAGTTGTGCTCCAAGCCCCTGTGCTTCCTGCCTCACCAGTGTACAAGGAGGGAGGGATAAAGGAAGGCTCATCTCTGTAAGGACACTTATTCAAAAGCCAAGTAAAAATATTTTTCAGGGAACATTTATTGTTATTAAGTTTGTCTCCCACTTTGTGCCAAGATTAATTTTCACCTTGGTATTGGGGTAAATTTCTTCTCTTTATAATCTACCCTTCACTTAAACCTTTGTCTCTTATAGAAGTGTTTTTACTAATGTTTGCAAAGTTAAACTTAAAAATCCTCTTAAAGAGGACACACTTCATTTTGATAGAATTTTTCAACAAGTTATTGCTTATTTCTAGGTTAAATGCTCAATACTCCTTGATACACAAATTTAATTTTAAAAAGATCACTTGATTTCCCAAGGCACAAACAATATATACTAACAGAATTTACAAACAAAACACATAAAAAGTTGGTATTTTCTTTCATGTGTTTGGATTCTGATGGTTCAAAGGTAAAAACTGACTTGTTTCACAGATCCCTGTTCTAAGGGATCACTCATCCCAACCCCAAGAAAATGTAAAGCCCAGGTTAATTTCCTGCAATAAGCAGTCATTTAATTAAAGAACAAAATTAACAGGAGTCAAAATGTTGCAGCTGTATTTTTTGTTAGACATTATATAAAAAAGGAAAAAGTATAATACAGTAAATCATTTTGTATAACATGAATTAAAGAGTTTCCAAATTAATTGTGATCAGGATAAAAATGTCTTTTCAACATAATTCTGAATGAGACTGTGTCACATGTCCCTCATGTCAGAGGCCTGGGAATGGTGGGCCTGCACATGCACGTCGCCCATCCTCCCTTATGCTGCAGAACTGTGAAACAAGGCTGAAAGGCAAACAGTAGTTTTCTTCTGGTAGAGTCACAATGGGTCTTAACTGGCCCCAACAGTTCACATTCCTTAGACACCAAGGAAAGAAGTGTGTGTCCTCTGGTTACTCCTCTTGCAGGTAAGTGTGGCCAAGATTGCACCTGTGTGTGTGATCCTGCTCTTCTCACAAACACAGCAGGTAGTCTTGAGCTGAACTTCAGGAAGGTTCCCTGATGAATGTTCAGTGTTGGTATCAAAAAATTAAACACAAATTCTTCTCAGAAGAAAATCTCTATGGCCTGTGGAATCTAGAGATTATAAAAAGAGACAGACTTTAAGGTTACACATTTCTGACAGTTAAAACAGCCAAAAACCTTTCACAAATTAATGTGCTGCTATTAAGCTTTTGAGGGGTTCCATATGCAAAACATGAGGCTAGAGCTGCTCTGGTTAAAATAGTGTGGAGCCTCAAAGGGTTCCTAACTCCCAGGACCCGCTTCGACCCCAAAATGTATTATACTATATGCCGAATTCTTAGGACTACCTAGAATTAGTTTAAGCCCTTGAAATACATAGAAGAGCCAGGGCCTTGCTAAATCAGTAGAAGTAATTAATTAGTTAATATGTTCATGGTAACATTTTGTGCCCTCAAGAAAATCTCATAACTAAAAATATTGTTCTGACTCTTAAATTGATATGAAGTGCTAAAATGGGGTATAAAGATCTTATATCTTTATGCTCAAGTATTGAGCTCACTCTAAAAAAATATGTCATCTAGAAAAGTTTCCAAGAATTTGGGAGAGAAGATAAACATCTTTTTTATTTTACCTATTTATTTATTTACTTATTTATTTATTTCACTCTGTGCCCAGGCTGGAGTGCAGTGGCATGAGCATCTTTTAAAACAAAGTATAATAGGAAAATGTATTGAATTGAGGTTTCTTTGCATAGAATATATAGTCATATCCTATTTCTTTAAGACAGAATGAACATTTAAAATATGCATGTTTTACTGGAAATATTTTTCCAAAATATTCATATGACTCATTCAAAATAATCAAAACTAAAATGATCTATTTCTCCCCCAAAAGTATGTTAGTCATGGGAGGAAATCTTTAAAAATTTTAAAAACAGACTATTAGCATAATTTTCTCCAGTCCTTCCAATCTCCCCTTCCTCTATGATATATTCATCCAAAAAGTATTGGGTAAGATGGAATTCTACTGTGCTTAGTTTCTGTTCCAAGGTCATACTGGGCTTGTAGAGTAAATCTTATTTTAAATAACAATTGCAGTGGCCACTCTGTGACAAACAAAAGGAAAGGAATCCATTATTCTAGTTTAAGGCAGTGTCTATATGCAGGATTTCCTTTCTCTTTGTGTTTGGGTCTTGAGCATCTTCAGATAAAAGGAGAGAGGACAGAATAATGTAGTTAAAGGCTGCTTACATCAGCCTTTGGAAATAGAGGTGTGTGAGAACTTCAAATAATTACTACTTGGTCACGGCCATGAAAAAGGAGAGGAATATTGAAATAATATACAGTTCAATAAGTAAAAGATAAGTAAAAGTCTTCCCAACTTTGTCATTACCAAGAAGTTCATTGCCATCTCTCGCATACGGTAGCATGGAAAGAGAATGTACTGACTCTAATAGGAAAAGTCTTGATTAAGGAAGAATCAGCCAATATATTCCCAATGGGATATAGGCTCCATGAAGAAGGGAGTCTCCTTTTTCATGTATGATTAATAATTTAAGTAAGATATGAAAAAGTAAATGGGAAGGGGGAGAATAACTTCACAGCAATCTATTAAGTATAAATAAAGCGGTGAGTACTACACACTGGAGGAATTCTGAATATTAGAGGGGGCATTAAATACATAGGAAATTACTTTCATTGCTTTGAGACTAATTTTCTTAAATATACATTACTTAAATAAACCAATGCCTGTGTAATACTCTTCTCATACATATCACCTTTCACCGAGCCCTGTAAAACTCATGGGTACAGAAAGCATTTTTAATTGAGGTAGATTCTGGTTTGTTTAATACAGTTCTCTGCTGAAATGATGAATATGTTTAGTAGTATAATTCTTTATGGCATGTGTGTGTGTGTGTGTGTGTGTGTGTGTGTGTGTGTGTGTGTTCAAAATAATTATAAGTATCATGAAATTCATACAAACAGAAATCTGACCTTGTCAAATGCTTGCTTGATGCATGTACCTCCATTTCATTACTTTTGTATTCATTTAATTCTTTACGAATTGCAGCCTGAAATTTAAAAACAATACATTGCTTTTCAGGACATTAAAAGTTAAACATAGAAATTAGTATCATGTTTATAAATTAATAACCACTTCTAATACTTGTTGATGCTAATATTTTGTAATATATGGCAATAAAAATAAAACATTTTTTGTTCGGCATTAAGACTGTCTTACTCATTTTCGTAGTCCTATCAAACTACTGTGTAGCCAGTATTCTGGAAGTCTCTTCAAATTTATTTTTTATTGATATATACTTGTACATATTTATGGGGTACATGTGACATTCTGTTATATGCACAGACTATGTAATGATCAAGTCAGGGTTTGGGGGATGTCTATCACTCAAATATTTATCATTTCTCTGTGTTGGGAACATTTCAAGTCCTCTCTTCTCTAGATATTTTAAATTATAAAATACATTATTGTTAACTATAGTCACCATACTCTGCTATCAAACATTAGGATTTACTCCTATCTAACTGCATGTTTCTACCCATTAACCAACATTTCTCTCTCCTGCCTCTGCCAACCACACAACTTTTCAGCCTTTGTCTACTCTCTGTCTCTATGAGATCAACTTTTTTAGCTCCCACATATAAGTGAGAATGTATAATATTTGTCTTTCTGGACCTGGCTTATTTCACTTAACATAATAACCTCCAGTTCCAACCATATTGTCATAAATGAAAAGATTTTCTTCTTTTTAAAGGTGGAATAGTATAAGTACTATATTTTGTTTATCCATTCATGGACACTTGGATGATTCCATATCTTGTCTATTGTTAATAACACTCCAGTGAACAAAGGCGTGCAGATATCTCTTTGGTATACTAATTTCACTTCCTTTGGATATATACCTAGAAGAGGGGTTGCTGACTCATATAGTTTTTAAAAATATTTTGAGGAAACTCCATATTGTTTTCCATAATGGTTGCACTAATCTATCTTCTTACCAACAGTGTAAAAAGTTTGCTGTTTTCCACATTCTCACCAGCACCTGTTAATTTTTGTTTTTTTAAAATAACCATTCTAACTGGGGGAGGTTGATATCTCATTGTGGTTTTGAATTGCAGTTCTCTAATGATGTTGAGCATTTTTCATGTAACTGTTGGCCTTTTGTCTTCTTTTGAAAAATGACTATGTCCTTTGTCCACTTTTTAATGAGAATGTCTAAAATGCTCTTATTTGATTTCCTGTGTATATTCTGAATATTAGTCCCTTGTCAGATGAATAGTTTGCAAATGTTTTTTCCCATTCAATGGGCTGTCTCTTCATTCTATTTAGTTTCCTTTGCTGTGCAGGTCTTTTTAATTTTATACAGTCCCACTTGTCTATTTTTTGTTTTTGTTGTCTGTGCTTTTGAGGTCTTAGCCAAAAAAATCTTTGTCTAGATCAGTGTCCTGAAATGTTTCCCCTATATTTACTTGTCGTAGTTTTATAGGTTTGGGTCTTCCGTTGAAGTTTTTAATCACCAGAGTTGACTTTTATATATGGTAAGTAAGATATAGGGCTATCCAATTTCTGCAGCATAATTTATTGAAGAGGGTGTCCTTTCCCCACT
The DNA here is from genome assembly GCA_027257055.1 of Cephalopachus bancanus. Classification (NCBI taxonomy): domain Eukaryota; kingdom Metazoa; phylum Chordata; class Mammalia; order Primates; family Tarsiidae; genus Cephalopachus; species Cephalopachus bancanus. Next base: position 6,780,135 of record JAPVLO010000007.1, read on the forward strand.
GTATGTTCTTGACACCTTTATCAAAAATCAGTTGGCTATAAATATGTGAATTTATTTCTGGATTCTCTAATATGTTCATTGGTTTTTGTGTTTTTATACCAATAGGGCACTAATGAATTAGGAACGCCAAAATAATAATACATTTTGAAGTCAGGCAATGTGATGCCTTCAGTTTTGTTCTTTTTACTCAAGATTGCTTTGGCTATTCTGGCTCTTTTTTAGTTTCTTATTAATTTTAGGGTGGCTTTTTCTATTTTTGTAAAAAATGATATTGATATTTTGATAACATTGAATCTATAGATTGCTTTGGGCATAACTGTCATTTTAATGATTGATTCTTCCCATCCATGAGCATGGGATGGCTTTCCACTTTCCATTTATTTGTGTCTTTTTTGATTTCTATCATCAATTTTTTCCTTGTAACAGTCTTTTACCTCCTTGGTTAAATTTATTTCTAGGTTTTTTTGTTTTGTTTGTTTTGTGGCTATTGTAAATAGAATTGCCTTCTTGATTTCTTTCTCAGTTAGTTTATTATTGGTGTATAGAAATACTACTGATTTTTGTATATTGATTTTGTAGCCTACAACTTTACTAAATTTCTTTATTAGATCTAAGAGTTTTCTGGTGAAGTCTTTAGGTTTTTCTAGATACAAGATCATATCATCTGTAAAGAGGGACAGTTTGGCTTCCCTTTTTCCAATTTGAATATATTTTATTTCTTGTCCAGTTATTCTGGCTAGGACTAGTATTCTGGAGGTCTTTAGTGAATTAATTGGCTGTGTAGTAAGAGGAAGATACCCTCCCCCCTCTCCCGTGTACCCAAACCTAATAGATGAGCCAAGCACATGCTTAGGGCACGAATGAAGTAGGAACGCCAAAATAACAAAGTTCAGCTTTTTGGTGAACTTGGAATTTTGCAGTCAGATAACCTAGAAATAAGTCATTCTAACTTCAGCATACATTTATGTTTTGTGCTATTTGAAAATTCACATTTTAATTTCCATGACATGTGGGTGGGCTATGCAGCTTGGTCTTTTGAGTGCTCTTCAGAGCCTCTCATCTGGCCATCCTCTAGCTCCCCAGGCCCAATTTCATCATGCACTTTCTTTTCAGATAAACCCTCCAGGGACCAGGCGAGATAAAAACATAAGACATAGCCTCTGGGTCAAGGAAAGGATTTGATTTAAGAATTTCAGGGGCATATTATTTCCATACTCAAACATGTCTGCAGACTACCAAAGATGCTTTTATCTCCCCTTATCACGCTGATCCTCTGACCACATCAGTGACAGATAACCAAGTTAGTCAGTCCAGCTCTACCATGTCTGCATTTCTCCAAGTTAATGTGACACCTATGTACATTTAAAGCCTCCTGTATCATTTCACTCCTCCTTGTCCCCACTGTAGCTTTTTTTGTTTACACTTGTCAGGTGGTCTCTTTTATGCCAGTCTTGCTCACTTTTGATTCATCCCTTATACCATGGTTTCTCCATTTCCACACCCTTATTTGAAAATGGCTAATTTTCTGTTCTGTGCATTGTGAGATGTTTAGCAGCATTTCTGGCCTCTACCCACTAGATGCCAGTAGCACCCCCAGTTGTGATAACCAAAAAAAGTCTCTAGATAGTACCAAATGTCCCTAGGGACAAAACCCTCCCCTAGTTGAGAATGACTATTCAACTCTGACCCTGCTATATCTTTGTGAAACCAATATCTGTTGCAAGCATAGCCTTCATTTAAATAACTGAGGGCTCCCACTATCTAAACATAAGCTCCATAGCATAACATATTTGGCCCTTATGAAATCTGACACCCCTGAGCAGCATGGAGTACTCCATACCTTGTCTGCTGCTGACAGTCTTGTCCAGGGTTTGTCAGCCCTCCTGTCATAGTCCTGTGCTTTCGCTACTTCCACATAATCACTGAATCGTATCAGAATTTTTCTGTCTCTTAATTCATCAACGGTAGGTCTCTGATTAAGCTAAAATAAAACATCATCATAGTTAGGTATCACACACCAAAATAGTTTTTTGAAGTACTCAGAACAAACAGCATATTTTTATAAACAAAAATAAAACTCTGAAGCTGCAAAATAGCATCTGAATACACACATTCTCTAACATGAAGGACTTAAATTAGAAACTATACTCTTCAGTCACAATCCTCCTTCCTCCAACACATTTTATCAAAAGGATTGACACCTCCAGCAGTAGACACACAGGCTCAAGGAATGGTTGATGAATTAACTTAAAATAAAACTTATGGCATCAACAGCTTCTTTTCAAGTCCAATTAGGTAAAGCTTTTTAAAGTACTGGTAAAGTTATACTAACTACTGCTCACACTTCAACCTCAGGAAGTGTATTCTGTTAATTTCGAGATACTTTACTCAGCCTTCTAAGTAGCAGGAACTACAGATGCGTGCCACCACACCCATGCTCACGGCCCCCACAGCCTCAACCTGCTGGGCTCAGGTGATCCTGTGAGGCCTGTCTGAGGTTTGTCTCAGCCTTCCAAGTAGCAGAAACTACAGACATGTGCCACCACACCCAGTTAATTTTTTTTGATTAATTGTAAAGATGAGGTCTCATCACGTTTCCCGGGCTGGTCTGGAACCCCTGACCTCAGGCAATCCTCTCACCTCCACCTCCCAAAGTGCTGGGATTACAAGTGTGAGCCACTGCACCTGGCTATGACACTTGAATTTAGAAATGCTCAGGGCTGTGAAGCATATTAGCATTTATAGAGTCGCTACCATATTCGTCATAGCAAATTTTAACTATTCGAGTCACAGATAAAAAACCCTTGAGGCTAATAAAGTTCCTACAACCAAGGAACTTCTACACATATCGAAGGTGACCAAAAGTGATGAGTATAAAAAGTCACTAAAACACTGAAAGCCAGGTATGCTTTTTTAGACACTGTGTAAATTAAGAAAATGCCAGTCAACTTCTGGCTTCCATCTGGAAATAAGTGAAAATGTCACCTGGGTTGTACTGCCTTTCCAAGTTGCTCTGGGCTGGAAAAGGATTTTGTCCATAGGGAATGTCAAAGACATACAATAGGATGTGGCAAAAGATACTACTTTTTGAGTTAATTCATGGTTGCTGAACAAATATTCTGATTTAACTAATGCCATATAGGCTAGGAAAATATTATTCGTGATCATAGAGTGATAGCTAGCATTATCCATCCTGACTGCTACAGAAGCAGCTGTTCTCCAGTTCACCTTTTATTATTCAGGCAATAAAACATGTATATTACCTTTCTTGTCAATCTTTGCTTGATTTCTCTTCTTTCTTCCTGCTCTGTCTGATCATTCCTTTCTGTAAAATATTAAAACAGGGGGAAAAGAGAGAGAGAGAGAGAAACCAGTTGAGACTTTATTCTTTAGCAGAAAATGACACTCAAGCTGTCCGTATTTCTAGAGATCTGAGTTAAAGGTGGGATTTAAGGAGAACTTTTCCACTGTGGTTTTTTTTTTTTCCACTTTGTCAATCACTGCTCAGGAGACCATGGTCTCATCACACAGAAGCATTTGTACACAGCAGAGCTCTGCTATTCCCCTAACCTGTTCTCAACACTTCTCCACATTAGACACAGCAACAGGTATTGCTACTGTTTATTTCCAGGAAGTAGATATTTCTGTGTATCTGTCTCTCGCTGTTTCTCACCGATTCTCTCTCTCTCTCCCCAGATATCTTTAGCTGTATATTTACATCTAATATATAGATGGCACATAAAAACAACTATAGTAGGCTAAGTAAATAAATGTATGTATACCTTTGAATATAAATAGCACTGACTGTTTTTGTTTTTGTTTTTTTCATTTAATAACCATGCATACTCTTAAGCCAACCAACATAAAATATGGAACACTCACTTCAGATTCTGGGCAACAGATACTGGCCTGGAATTTATATTTTCAGGGTCCATTTCAAACCTGACCATATCTATGCACCCAGCTGATCTCCATTACTGAAGCATGAACACTTTTGTATGACAGTTCCTTTTACAGAAGTCCAAGCTCCTCACTGAAATTAGCTTTGCTTGGTGAGTTGTGACTACTAACATTCAAGCTGTGCTCACACCTATACTTGGAAGCTAAAAATAGAACGGAGTGCAAGGAAATAGTATAAAATGTAAGCCTTGCCCTAGGATATGAGATAATGACGATCCTATTTCTGGTATGCTCTGTTGCTAAATAAAGCCTTGGTTCCTGACCTGGACAGACCTCCAATCCTGGGAAAGATCTCCATAATGAGCACTCCTGGAAATACCCCAGGGCCTGACAAGGGAAGTCCCCCCTACTTACAGGTAACATAATTTCAGATGCTCTGCCTTTATTTAAAAGGCGCATTTCAAACATTTGTGCATTTGGGGATTTGGTTACATGGGTGTTTAATATATTGCACTTACCAGTAATTTTTTTTTAAAAAAGAGTCATCTTGGATTGGGGTGTTTTAGAAAAGGACATGAAACACTGTTAGTGCTCAGTTCTTTATCCAAGTGGTAAACCAGAAGAAACCAGGTTTTTAAGGTATAATCAGAAAGCTGATGATACAATTAGAAAAGCATTGTGATAGTATCCCATAGAAGACCACCCATGAGGGATTTAAGTGATGACATAAAATTCTTCAGATTTCTTAAAACTAGGCCATGGACAACTCCCAAGTGCAGCCTCCATGTGAAAAGAGTAAAGCAAAATCAGATCTTTGTTTTCTTTAATCATGAAAAACACCATCATTAGACCAAGGCCATATGAGTATAGCAAAGTCTTTGGAAAGCTGATCTCTGCAAGTGACCATCAGATCACTTAGGCTATCAGGAAGGTCTTCCTGGCTCCAGGAAGGTCTTTCTGATAGCCTAAGCCCACTGGTCTCTCCCTCGGAGCACCCATTAGTGATATGCTTGTGGACCTCTTATTTCCGGACCCAGTGAACCCTGTGCCTTATACAAAACAAAGGAGCCATCATTAAGACCTCTAAATACACATTTTCTGGAAATAGTTCCAGCAGCCTGGACAGTTATACATGAATTTTCCATAACTATTCAGAATTGTACCAATGCTTCTAATGCAGTGGCTAAGAACATGGGCAATAGAGGTAGGCAATACTGGGCTGAACTCTACCTCTATCCTCTGGCCAATATTCACTTGTGAAAAAGTCACATTATCTCTCTGAGCCTCAGCTTCTTCACTAGTGAAATGGGGAGAGCAGTACAAACCCCACAAATCTGTTGCAACGATTAAATGAGGGCCCATAACCAGGTCCTGAGTACCATGCGTGGCAATAAAGAATGATCACTGTCGTCATCAAGTATAAAGGGGCTGTTATGTCTCATGCTTTTATATCCATGTTATACAGACAGAGTTCTGAGTGTTCCTCAGATAAGATCACCATTAGTCATGAGGTCCCCACTTGAAGGGAAGCAAGCACAGAGGGATGATATTCCAAGAACTCATAACACGCAAAAAACGCACTACAGTGTGATGGCCTGAAGTCCTGAGTGTCAAGGGCCTATGAGTGTGACGTTCTCTATGGGGCTATCTATAGTTACCCTGTTCTCATGTCTGCAGAACAAAGCAAAAGAAAACAAACCACCCACCCACCACAAGCCTAGCAAGATAATTGTCAGGTCCTCCCACTCAAGATGCTTGCTTGAGAAGGCTTCTGAGCTAAGGACAAACTGTGGTTGGCTGGTGCAGGCAGCATGTTTAGGGTGGGGTCGCCATGGTCACAGCAGAGGAAATCCAGTTTCCCTTCTGCACAATGAAGGTAAGTGCAGTTGGATCCCATTATGCACTTACTAGCTTTCTGTTCACCAAGGACAGTTCTGTTTTTAAGTGTTTGATGTTTACTTCCAAAGAATAACACAACTAGAAGCACTTGCTGGTGGGAGGACCTGGCTGCTCATAATCAGAGGGAAGATGTCACTACTGGAAGAAGGTCCCAGGTCACAAGTCTAGACTGTGATACTCTCTTCTTGCTGTGGACAGTGGCCTGCTTAGTGGCATCTGTGACTTGCACGCTTTATACATAAGTAGCTTCATTTTAAAAAATTCAAATATCTGGCAACTGAAACAACTCAACTTTTCTGTCTGCCTACTTAATTGAGCACATTTCAATGAAAAGCTTTTCTTTAAATCATCAGATACTGCCTAGTTAGCATAATATAGAATAGTAGTTGCTATAACCTAAGTTTAAAAAGTAAAATGAAGAATTCTTTAAGGGTTAAATATTTTTAATAATGTATAAAGGAGGGAATTGTTTTAGGCTAATGAAGGCATTAAGGCCAAGAAAGGAGAGAAGAATCAGTTCAAGTTTAGTACCCAGACCAACAGAGGGCTCTGTGATCTGCATTCTGACGAAAAGTCAACCTTGGTACTATTATAACTTAATAAAAGGATGTTCACACACACACAACAGAGAATGCGTGCAATGTTCATCGCATAAAAGGAAGAAAAAAAGAAAATACTTTAAAAATCCAGGTCATTAGAAGACACTTTGTGTAGAAAATGTTTTAAAAACTGAAACTGAACAGATTGCTAGAGAACTGTCTGAGGAACACCTTTGCAGGGGTCTTAGCACCCAAAATCACCAATGACTATGCAATGGTACATTGTGCTGTACGCTAGGGAGGTTATTTGTGAGCACCTGTGCTCAGCATATGCTCTAGCTGTATACACACATGGGGTGTGAGGCCCGGAGAGGCAGAAGGTCCTGGAATCTCAAGAGTTCTGAGCCACGGGAAAGTTTCCCATGGATTCCTGGTTTCTTTGGGCTGGCTGCTTTATTCCTCTAGGTATACCAGTCACAGGGCATGTCCTGGTTGGATTTCTGCCACTGTCCATACCTTGCCTGTGATTTCTGTGGCCATTGGGAGCCCCTGTCCAAAACTGCCAGGGAAACCTTGAAACCAACATGCACAGAGGGAAGGCTTCATTCCCCTTAGCTCTGTAGGACTAAGTAAAGCTGACAACAGAAACAGCTTTATGCTGGGATAAGTTTTTTTGTTTTGTTTTAATGGTAAAGGGGAATGTTTCTGAATGTATCAGCCCTCCTCTAGGGGCTTGCTTTGGGAATCCCTCAGCTGCCCAGATTTAACGGGAGCATGGAGCGTTCAGCCTGCAGAGATGGGCTGTGGCGAGAACTCCAGATTTGGCAGCAGCCTCAGTCCACGTGAGGGAAGCCTCTGGAGGAATCGCCAGCTACTCACGTTTCAAGATATTCCTTCTCTCCAGCTCCTCCACGGCGGGTCTTTGGCTCAGCCGTCTGCGGAAAAACACTAGAATTACATTTTGCACCATGGTGGCTGCCTGAACATTCCACCCAGGGTCTGCAAGGGTAAGAGGAGGCTGGTGCACCCCTCCAGTCGCCTCCAAGAAAGCAGCAGGAGAGAAAGTGAGCCCTGGTGGCTGCCTCTGTCTGTCACAATCGAGTCAGACTCCCAGGGGGAGTAAAAGCACCCGTCACGGAGCTGGCACGAGGGTAGTCCTTGCTCCCACACTGCACGTGCAGGTCTTCATGTTTCAGATCTGTCGCCCAACCCTTGCTGGGGGTCTGGACTGTGCCCCCAGGCAGCGTGTTTAAGCAGCGCAGAGATCCATCCAAGCGATTCTTGTTCCGGCCCACTGGCTCAGGAGGGGTGGGTAGAACCACTTGTATTCAGGCTCCCGGTTATGGAAACGTCAGGAGATCCAAGCCTCCCAGCTTTGCCTCCAGTCATCAGCACAGGAGACACCAGCTCTGGGAGAACCATGCACTCACTCTAGCTCTTAGCTGCTGAAGGGAGCATCCTCTGCCTGGCCCAGCCCAGAGGGAGTGTCTGCAATAGGAGCCTCCGCCTCCTGGCAGGCGTGGGGGATACGCGAGTCTGGGGATCTACAGCTCAGCAGCTGCGCCCAAACACATGGCCCCTCCCGTCTGCCAGCCTGTGTGAGATACCAAGACAAATGATTACTTCTCTTTCGAATGGTCTCTCATCGAGGGAGTTGGAGGATGCAGCCCAAAACAGTAACAACAGCCAAAAAACATAAAAGCCTTGTTGGGAGAGGGAGGCGTCATTAGCCAAAATTAATGCCAAGCGCTGATAATTTTTGTGACTAAAATAATGTTGTCCTTGGGTCAGAGCCAGGAACCTTCCCACCTCTGGATCCTTTAGCCACTGCAGAGAGACAAGAGGGGCTGGCATTTGAATACCCGGAATTTGGGGTAGTAATATCTGGCCTCATTGGGGGTGTTGCCTCCATTCAAAAATCTTTGTCTGCTCTAACCCCTGTCCCAGCACAAAGCCCAGGGCGTCCTGGCTCAGCCCTCAGCTGCTCCTCCCTTTACACTGGGAGGCAGCAATTTACTGTTCCCCTAGGGGGCTTTGTGGGTGATTGCTTCTGCAACTTGTCTTGATGTTTGGTGCGACTTGAACCCATACCCTGACAGCCCCTGGCTGGAACCCAGGGCAAGGCTCTCCCAGATCTGTCCCAAAGGCTGTCTGAATGTTGCTCCTGCAATCTAGCCCAAAGGCCATTCACTCTCAGGAAATGACAACGGAATACTGGCCATGTGTCAGGACCTGTGCCCAGCCCCCAGGACACAGCGCCAAACAAGGGAAGCCTTCCATGACTTTAGGAAACTCACAGTCCAGAGGGAAGGGCAAATAGTAAACACGTGAACAAAGCCATTCCAGAGAGGGGTCAGTGGCTTCCAGGTCCACTTGTTGCCAAGGAGCAGCAGAGACCACAGGAGACTCAGCACAGCTGCCCAGGACCTAGAAACCACCTGCATGGGTCAGAGTCTGCCTGCCGGGGCGGGAAGGGGGGGAGGCCTTCCAGGCAGGCTGCTTCCCCACTGACCAGCATCGCCCATATCACCTGAGGCCTGAATATCTGGGAAGCCTGAGGGCAAGACAGCACCTTGGCAGGCTTTCTAGGAATTTCACAGGGCCTGGAATGGCCAGGTTTACACCCTGGCTCCCGTACTGGCCACCTGGAGGTTTTGTTAACCACGGACCCTCTCCATCATGCAAGGGAGGTCAGCATCCTCCCTTCCCGGGTCTGGGATGCCGTGCAGCTGAGATGCAGCTCAGTCCAGGTTCGTAATAACCAATGACTGCATGATGAGAGCCAGTGGTTCTTCCTACTTTTGTTGTGATCACTGTTACCACCATTAGTATGATGACCACTGTTAAGGCCTCAACATATATTCATGGGATTGCAGAGAGATGTTTTTAAAATACCAACATGCATCCCCCATCCCAGGTATAAAACTCTGGGTTGAGGGAAATGGAGCAGACGGACACTAGTAACTGAAGGCTCCCCTCTAGAGCTGGGCACCTGGGTTTGCTCACTCCTCAGTGTATCTGATGAGCCTGAGTAAGATGGGACTAGCAAGGGGTCTGCTATCCCCCAGGGCTGCGTGATGCTGGGCCCGGTGGCCTGGAAGAAGCAGGAGCTGGCTGGACCCCACGGCCTCAGGTCTGGACACAGAAGGGCTCCCACGATGCAAGATGGAGATGGAGAGGGGCCCCTAGGTAGTTCCAGAGTGGCAGAAATGGAAACCCCCAGAACCTGGCAGGAACAGGTGCACCTCGTTCTCTTAGCCATGGTACGGGTTTCCTTTGTTTCTTTTCTCTAGTCAGGAGGAAGAGGCTGTGTCAGAACAGCAGATGGCAGGAAGTCATGTAGATGCCACCCATTGGGACTGAGGCTCCTGCCAGGCCTCCTGTCCCCGAGGCCTGGGGGAGGTGGAAGGAGGACTGGGAGGCTGTCTCAGGGGCACCCTCACTTCTGGGGACCCGCCTCTGCTCCCTGGTTCTGGGAACTCCATTCTGAGTCTTCCCCAGCAGCCCTTTTGGGTCCTGGACTACACTGTGCTCCATATAGAGTAAGCGACATGGAATTTATCACTCTGTGTGCCTGGCTCTCTTCATTCTCCACACAGTATGCCACTCGTCACTGTCCCCTTGGTCCTGGGCACAGCAGGGTTAACCCTGTGTGTTCATCAGACACACATTCATACACACATGCACATTCACACATGCACACTGTAAGGAAGCTACAGCACCCATTCACCCCTCCCCACTCCTTCCCCACTTGCTTAAGCGACATCTTGTTTTCACAGCCAGCACCTGCATCCTCAAGGTTACATGACCACCAGCACCAGCCTGCTTTCTCAAGGCCATGTCTCGGGGCTATGTGACCATTAGACCCTGCTTTCTCAGGACTACATGTGCTACATGACCACCAGATCCCAGCTAGGGGTTATAAAAGGGATACACCAAAAGAACAAGCTGCTGGTTCTTCTTTAGGGCCAGCCTTTCTTTCCTTTCCCTCTAATAAATTTTCTTTACCTAACCACTCAGCTCATTGTCCTTTTGTCCACGCTTGCCTTACACACACACACACACACACACACACACGTACACTCACAAACTTACACAAAGGCAGAGGCTGGCTGGGGTGGCCATGTGCTGGGCTCCTAGGGACTGCGATTGACCAGTCAGGGGTACCACAGGGACACTGAGGAAGGAGGCTGTACATGTCCTCAAGCCTGAGCAGCACCAAGTCTCCCTGGAGGCTGGTTCCAAGGGCATGGCCCATGACAAAACTTTTTGCTAGAAGTTTTTCTTTCTCATCTAGAATGAGGACTGATAATAAGCCCTCAGAGTTGTGAGAACTGAATGAGATAATGCACAAAAGTGCTTGTGGCAGTACTTGCTTATGATCTTGTAATTTCTCAAGAAAACTCAACTTGCAAATTGTCAGCTGGTCACAGACCGTGTTCCCAGAAAGGCATTTCATCCAGGTCATATGTCACGGGACAGTGTGGACATCAAACCACTGACACCTGCACTGCTGGCCCCAGACACAAAGGCTGATCTGGGGTCCCACTGCTTTGCTCCTAGGGTCTCTCCTGGCTGCAGGACTTCTCCCCAGATGTCACCAGGGAGTGAGGCCACGGCTGGTCATGGAGGCACCTTGGAATGGACTAGAACAGGCCATCCTCAGAGCAGACACAGCCCTGGAGGGGCAAGGCCATGAACAGAGAAAAGTGGTGCCCCAGGTCAGGACCCCACTGCCTGGTCACCAACCTGCCTCTACCCAGAGAGCACTGGGATCCCACAGCAGCAGGAGAGATTGTAGTGCCCCTCTCTGTGTGGTCCCCATCAGCAAGGGGATAAGGTGGGCAAGAGGACCCCGGATCCCAGGGAAGGGGGATGAGCAGGCCTCCAGGGTTGTGCCACCAAACCAGTCTAGACCTGCCCCTGTCCAGGTGGATAGGGTGACCTGCATAGGGCCAGCTCCCTGAGAAGGCAGTGCATGAGTTGAGATCAAAGAATGAGAGGGTGTTGCTAAGAGCAGGAGGTTAAAGCCCCAGAGACAGGGGAAGGGCATGTGCAAAAGTCTGGAGGTAGGATGGAACATTGCAAAGGCTACTGAGATGGAACAGCGGTGCAGGTGCATTGGGGCTGGAGAGCTGAGCCTGGTATCCATGCTGAGGAGTCAGGGTTTATTCCTGGAGCCCCAGAAGGGCACTGAAGGATTTAAAGCTGGTGGAGGTGAGGTGGGATAAGGGTGCCAAGTCTGGATTTTATTTAGAAACACTCTCTGGACTCTTCTAATTGCTATCCAAGGAAGGACAGAGCCAATCCTGCCACCAAGAGACGTGTGCCTGCTCAGAATCCATCCAACACCAAAGATATACCACAGGTCTGTGAGTAGCCAAGGCCCTGGAAAACATTCAAGACCTGGGGAGTATGTTGTCTCTGGAGCAAAATCACTGGAGACCCAGTCAGTACTTGGTACCTGAATAGACCTGGAGATTAGTGCAATGCTTCATACAGAGGCAGGACTTCCAGAAGGCAGAGCACCTAATGTCAATAGCAAACAAGTATTATGTCCACTTGACAGACAGGACCCTTGAAGCTCAGAAAGGGAAATGTGACCAGGAGCCACTGGGACTGAAATCAGGGCCTACAGCAAATTCCAGAAGCAGGGAGAGAACTGAGGCAGCAGGAGACTACAGAACACCAGCTGGCAGGAATTAGGGTAAGAGGCCTGGCCAAGCGGGACAGATGGGGCTAAGGTGAGACCTGGGAAGTCTTTTCCCAGCACAGAGAGCACAGCCTGGGCACAGGCATGTAGTATAGTTCCCACTCCCTCACCCTGCAACACACGAACCACAACCTGACACACAGTGGCTGCTCAGGCCAGGGTGGCCAAGGACACACTGTAGGCAGAACCACCGCCCAAAAAGGGCGGTTGGGCAGAACAAGCACCTCCTCATGGAGCTTTGTGTGTAGACCCCAGTGCCTGGCACAGGCCAATGGCAGTAGCATGAATAAATGACAAAATGAATAGGCATTGATCCTGCCCCATGGACTGCTCAGACAGCGTTCAGGGAGGGACGCTGCCAGGGTGCCTTTGGCCAGGAGCCTCAGAGAAACTGCTAGAAATCCCCACATAGCTGAGCTTTGGGAACTGAGCAAGCTTTGAGGTCCTGGGTTCAGACCCCTGTGGGACTCCCCAGCTCTCCCTAGCCCCCCACAGCCCTCCCACCTCCTGATTCAGAAATAGCACTGCTGGTGCCGTGCTGGCACTGCGTGGAGCTGGGGAAGCCATCATCTATTTCTGACTCTCTCACTGAGAGAGCCTGAGTGTAGCAGTTAATGACAGTGCCGTGTGGGTGGGATAGCAACACCAAAAAAGGAAGCACCAGGAACAGAGAGCAGCATCTGTCCCCTCCCCCCGGTCCTTCTTGTGCACCCAAGGGGTGGAGGGCAGGGAGGCTGGAAAGACAGGGCTGGCCAGGGGCCAGGAGAGGCTGAATAGGCCCTGGGGATGGAAACAGGGCTTAAAGGTCCCAGAATGATATACCCTAGAAAATGGTGTCAATATGTTCAAGTGTGAACATGAGTCATTGTGGGGGCCCTGGAGGGGGTTGGGGGGCAGTTAGGACATGGGCATCAGCTGAGCAGGTAACCCCACGGGGGCATCCCAGTTCTGTCTGCTTCTCTACATTGCAGTGGTCACTGACTGCACACCTGACCCCATGTCATAAACACAACAGAGGAGACACAGTCACGAGCAGGTGATGAACAAGGAGAGGAGTGGGGAGTGGCGTTGATGAGGCTGCTGATGGGCAGGGTGGTCAGGACAACTTCAGAAGTCACAGTGCGTTGGGCCACCACACTCGTCAGGGCTGTTGGGGGTGGTCACTGTCTATGTCCTCCGCTTCAGCACTGGGGGTCACAGCACTGCACGGAGTTGAGACTCTGGTCCCAGCTCTGCTACCCAGTGCTGAGTGTCAGGGGCTCATGCCCCTCCCCACCTTAACCTCTGATTCCCTGGGTGACACCTGCCCCTCAAACCCACACCAATGCTGGGAGAGTCAAGAACACTAGCAGGTAGGCAGTGTCATCATCACTACTGTCAGCATGGATACCACCACCCGGTGTGTGGGACCCAGGCTCTTCCAGCTACAGCAGTAGAGTTGCAGCTTCCATTCTGCTGGCAGCTTTCTTATAGGCCTGGGACCCCAGGAAACACTCCTTCAGACACTCAAGACCTCCTCCATCAGACATACTTTCTATCATATACTCACTCACATCTACCTCGTATTCTTACAACCTCGCCATCAGACACTCACCCTCTTCCATCAGATACTCATATCATCTCCATCAGACACTAACCTCACATGCTCTCCAGATGCTCAAAGCTTACTCCATCAGACCCTCACAGCCCCCTCAGATACTCGCACCCACCCCATCTGACATCCACTCGCAGTCTCTTCCATCATATACTCACTCAATCCCCCTTAGATACTCATATCCTCCTCCATCAGACACCCCTCCCCACACTGTCTCAGCTGGTGCCAGAGAGAAGGGGTCACAGACATGTCTTTCCACACACCATTCCTAAACACCCAGCATGGTGCTGCTATGGCCTTTCTGCGCAGACTCCAAACGCCATAGCATGCCGTGCCTGCCTCCAACCTCCTCCAAGGTGTACCCTCGGATGCCCTGTGAGCCTCTGGGGGGCGGGGGGTGTGGAGATGAGTTCCTGACATTGCGAGAAGGGGAACTCACAGGCCTCGATGTAACCTTGTGCAACAGGAAGGCTCAGGAAGCAGAAGGAACCAGACAAGGAGTTGAGGAGGGCAAGGATGAAGGGGGAGGGAACTCCTTCTTACAGAGTCCTTTGGATGTCATTGTTATTGGTACATGTTTGAAACAATAAAATGGTCATGAAATAACCAGGCTATAACCGCCCCCAAGACCCGCGTGCTTTGTCCATTCATCGTGGGTAATTTAAGCACTCACTGGGAGGATACACTGGCCAGAGATCTGCAATGGGCTCAGACAAATCAGATGTGCTCAGGCACTGGTCTGCCCTGCGCATAAAGGGGAAAGTCAAGGGCACCTTCCAGACCAACAACTAACAGCACAGCCAGGCCATCCGGCCAGGCCGATGGCAGGCTGGCCTCTGTCCCAATAGCTGAGGGACTGGCGACAAGACCAGCCAGACGGAGCTCTCACTAAGTCCTTCATTGCTTCAGTCTTCACGGTCACCCCATGGGAGCCAGCCCCCAGACCCAGGTCCTGACAATACGGTTCACAAGAAACCAGGAAAACCTCTGACATGCAGTTCTGTCATGTCAAGGCATTACACCGCATGACATCTGAGTCACTTATGGAAATGGGTCCTTTTTCCACAGGACACAGTGCTGAGTCTGACTGCCGGGACTCAGGGTCTGGCTATGCCACTTTTCATGGTTGACCCTGGCTGAGCCCAGGAATGTCCCAAGTCTCTCTTTTCTCATCTACCAACTGGGGCTACAGTGGGTGAATCCCTCTGGTATGTGGAGGCTGTGGAGCCTGATTTAGACACTCAGCCCGCATACATGCCATCGTGTTCCTGCCATGTCCAGCCCTGCACTGTGCCATGTCCCACCTTGGTCTGCCTGCAATGGTCTTATGTTTTAAGTTCCATTCACCACCATGACACAGTTAACATGCATTTGCCTTCTCCAGCGGGAAGGAACCATACCCTCTCTGCATTTCCAAGTGCTGCTGCATCTCTTGCTTGTTCATGGCCTCACCTTGCTTAGCTCAAAGTTATCTGAGCATCTTATCTCTTTTCCTGAACTCTCAGCCTCCTGAGAGTTGCTCCAAGTTCACATCTCCCTGGTCTAGAAAGGTGCTCAGGTAGTGAGGCAGTCACAGCAGGCAGCTGCATCGGGCATACGTCGTTCAAGAGTTTCTGTCCTGACCCTGCCACTTTTTTTCCTTTTTTTTTTTAGAGTCTCACTCTGTCACTCAGGCTGGAGTGCAGTGGTGTATTCATAGCTCACCACAGCCTCAAACTCCTTTCAATCAATCCTTGCTCCTCAGCCTCCCAAAGCATCGAGATTACTGGTGTGAGCCATCGTGCCCAACCTGACCTGCTTGCTATTTTCTAGCCTGTGCCATGGACAAGTTATTCATGCCCTCTGATCTTCAGTTTTCTCTTTCCACAAATGAACGAGAGAGAAAATCCCCACCAATCCCCATTATTGATATGTAGTGATGCCAATGCCCACCTCTCAGGACTGTGGTTAAGGGAAATGTCACAGAAACTATGAGCCCAGCACACAGTAGGGCCTCAGGAAAGGCAGTGTCTGGAGCGTCCTCTGCATACTTGGTCCCCATAGGACAACCTAGCATCAGGGGTTGCAGGTAAGTCTGAGAAGTACTCAGACACAGGGGAAGGGGGAGTACAGTCCCAACTCCCTGAGGTTTGACTGCTGGACAAAGAACCAGCCAGCCAGATTGCCCGACTCAATGCACGTCCCCAAATATCAATTCATCACAGCACAATGTCACACAGAGGTTTCTATCAGTGTCTTGAATTACTCTCCTGCTGAGCAGACAGTGAAAAGCAATGCCTTCCACACAAGGCAGACGCCTTGCTGGAGAGAGAAGCCACAGCTGGAGACAGACAGCTCTCCACCCACGGGGACACCGCACTATTTTGGGAGGCTGCTTTCTGGGAACACCAATCCCACCCCACAGCCAGCCTTGAGTCACTAAGAAACGCAGGCAGCCCCCGCCTGGAGATGGGATTCCCCAGCAAGGCGGAGGCTCCACACACCATTCAACATGTCCCTGATAGGCAGGCCCTGGGCTGGGCACATGGTTCAGCAGACAGTAAACCAGACAGAATGCTCCTCCCCTTCCTCCAGGGTGAGCAGATGACAAGTGCAGGTCTCAGAGCACCAGGGCCATGTGGACATGGCCAGGAGGGAGGGCTTCGGAGTTCTCTCTAGGGTGAACTGTAAGAGGAGGCCTGGGTGATGAGAGAAACAGACCACAGAAAGACTGGGGATGGGTGTCCAGGTGGAGGGGATGGAGTGCATCCATGCTGGGAAATAGTATCCCCACCACTGACAGCCCACTGAGGGTTTCCTGGGGGCACTGGCTTTCAGTCAGCCCACACCCCTGTTGAACCCCATCAGAGCTCCCAGTGGCCCTGGCTCCTCTTCAACCTACATATGCCTGTTCAGTGTCCAGTGTCCTGTCTCAATGGCTGGTTCCAGGCACTTACCCAGACCCCTGGGCAACCTTTCAGCTCCGTGGGCTCCCCATCCTCAGCACCCCAGGAAATTCCATGTCCACTAAGTTCTATTTGTGTCCTTCAGCCTCTCTCCATCCCTGGGGCCACCACCTTGATCCAGGTCACCAGCCTCATACCTGGAGGACAGTGACAACTTCCACAGCTTCCACGCTGTCCCTCCCACCCACCCTATGGCAGCAGGATGACACATAACCCCCACTCATGCACCACGAGTTTGAGCCCTAGTTCCCAGAATCCCCAGGACAAACTCCAAGCCCCTGGGTAGAGTCTGAGAGCCCATGTCAATTCCTCCAGTAGCACTGTTCACTACCCACCTCTCCCAAGACTTGGGGTGAGCTGTGTGGGCATGTGTGTGCAGACAGGCAGCTACTCACACTGTCCCCCTGGGGCACAGACAACCTTCTCCTCACTCGGGGATCCCCAGCCCCACTGGACCCCACAAGTGCCCTGTCAGGTCTCCTTTCCTCCAATCCACAAAGCAATACCCTGTTTGGAATAAAGGAGGAAAAAGGAA
Organism: Cephalopachus bancanus; assembly: GCA_027257055.1. Taxonomy (NCBI): domain Eukaryota; kingdom Metazoa; phylum Chordata; class Mammalia; order Primates; family Tarsiidae; genus Cephalopachus; species Cephalopachus bancanus. The sequence goes on from JAPVLO010000007.1 coordinate 6,797,260, forward strand.
ACTAAGATTTAATCAGATGATACTTATTCCGACATGTGTCAGAAACATGACCACGGTGGCACAGTGCACACTGCCAGCGCTCACACCTGCGCACGCATCAACATGACAAGGCAGCTGCAAATGCAGATGGGCTGAGGAGTATCCTGGCTACTCTCATTCCCCAAGAGACACTGCCATGGAGGAGGATTTCCTGAAACGAGGACGATTCCTGGTAAAGTCCTGAACAACACGAGGTACATGCCCCCATCAGTTTCTGAGGCATTTGCATTCTGGGAAACTCAGCCTGTGACTAAACTCTACCAAGATTTATCTTGTGCTCATCCAAGGCTGAGGCACCAGTCACTGTAAATGGGTTTTGAACTCTCTTGAGTGTCAGAGGGACTCTTAAAAGTCAAGTGGAATGGGGAGTATGTCTCCCCAGTCCCTCGACTGCTGGACACCTGGCCTCCTGGGACCAACCCCAAAGTGTAGGAGGATCCCTGGTTGCTCAACAATGCATGATGCCACCCCAAGTTTCCAAAGGCCATGGAGTGTGGCTGGTCAACCTCCTATGCCCTCAGGCCAGCCAAACTCAACTCCTCAGGAAGGCCCTGGGCTTGGTGGGCAGAGAGTTTCTGATGCCTGGGAAGATGTCCCATGTCACACACCTCTTGTACCCACAGTGACAGGGTACATGGGAGGTGAAGGCGACATGCCTTCTGGCCAAAGGCTCCTGCCTACTTTGCCCTCCCAGCCCCTCCCAGGAAAGTACAGAATAGGACCCCCCAGTGCCTGGAGTGGCCTCCCAGACCCTCTACTTCCTGGGTACAATCAGTCCCTCCCTGCAACTGGCCCCACCTGGCGAGTTTGTGGTGGGGAATTACAGGATCTGCATGTACCACTGCACCCTGAGCAACAAACCTCAAACTGCATGCTTCTGGTATGTTGCTAATACCAGACTGGCTCAGGGCCCACCCTCAACCAATGGGGGAGACTCCAGATGCCCTGCCCAAGATCTCGAGAACACCCTTGGCTGCAGACGAGTCCTTCTGCCCTCTGCACCTGGAGTCGGCCTGGCCGGGGGTGGAGAGGCATCTTGCTACCAGTCAGCCTCTTGGAGCTGAGCGTTCCAAGGACTCAGCTCAGAAACCAAGAGCACCTCCATGCCTGTGCATCGAGCCTGCACCTCCATGCCTGTCCATCGAGCCTGCACCTCAAGCCAGCACCTGCATTCCTGTTCATCGAGCCTGACAGTCGCTCACCCAGCTATAAGTCTCTCGTGAGGGTTCCAGGGGCTGCCCTGGGAGGCAACCACACATCCCACGGTGAACATCCTCCTCCTCACTTCCTCTTCCAGGTGCTAAAGACAGCAAAATGGACACATGTCCCCAGAGAAAATGGATCTCCAAGGGGCACCAGAATCACCCTCCATGTGAGGAATCACCTGGTGACTGAGAATTGACGGAAGGAGGGGAAGAGAGGAGGAAAAAGGTAGGGTAGGAGTAGGGAGAGAGAAGGAGAAAGAGACAAGGAGAAGGAGGAGGCAGGGGGAGAAAGAGGGAGGGGAGAGAGACCAGGCCATTGACTTTCAGGACCAAATGTGCAACTGCTTGTTGAGAGGCACTTTCCCTCTCTTTCTTGAGCTGAGGTAACATAGAGAACATTATCCATGATGACGCTATCCCTGGCGGATGCTATTTTTGAAAGAATGAAAGTGGAGTGAGGAACAGCGGCTGAGAACACGTGTGCAGAGAGGAGGGGTGAGGAGCCCACATGCGGCTGCCATGGGTGTGAGATGTAGGCAACCTATGTGTTCGGGCCCAAGTGGCCAGAGTGTGCCGAGAGAGCCTGTGTGAGGCAAGAGGGCTGCCCCGAGGAAACGGTCCCATCCACCAGGTCCTGCTGCCCTGCCTGGCCTCCTTGGGTCCCAGCCAAGGCTGAGGCAAACCGAGCTCCAGCCCAGCAGAAAGAACCAGGCGCTGACCCTCAGTGGCCCAGCCAGAGATGCTCAGTGAGGGCCTGTGCTCACCCACAGGGACCCAGAGGGTCCTGGAGACATCAGTGCTCCCTCCACTCCTGTGGCTGTAGCTGGACTTTCTAGAAAGCACTCCAGGGGCCTTGCCCATCCCACCTGCTGACCTCCCTCCTCCCCACCACTGCTTTCCACCCCCTGATCTTCTGTCTTCTTTCCATCTTGCTGACAAGATGTCTTAGACTTATTAACAACAGAAACTCACCCCTCACAGTTCTGGAGGCTGGAGGTTCACCAGATTCTGCTGATTTGGCATGAGTGGGGTGCCGTCTTGCCGCCTGCTCACATGGCAGAAGGGCCAAGGCTGCTCCCTGGGGCTTCCTTTACAAGGGCACTAATTCCATTCAGGAGGGCCGCATCTCATGATCTAATCACCCCCGAGGGCCCATCTCCCAATACTGCCCATCATGTTGGGGGTGCGTTTTCAACCCATTAATTCAACACAAAACTTCAGTCCTTGGCACATGCCAAGCTTAATCCCACCTCAGGACTTCTGCTTCTGTGTATGTCATTCCTTCTATCTAGATCTTTCCATAGTTCTGCTTAAACCTTCTCCAGGAAGCCTTCCCTGACCACTCTAGCTGGAGTACCCAACTCCTTTCTGTACCAGGTGCTTGCTCCCCAGTGCATGTGTGTGTTTCAGTCTTCATGGCCAGAATTTATTATTTACATGATTATTCTCTGTCCCCTCCCCCTTGTTCCAGCAAGCCTCCTTTTGAGTGCCCTGATTGTAAGAGCAACATTAGTGGTACCCAGTGCTGTGTACTCAGAGCCTAGGACCAAGCCTGGTCCATTGTAAGTACCCAATGAATGAATGAGTGAATGAATTAATGTATGAATGGAACACAAAGGCAAGTAGACCAGGTTTATAGCAAGAGACCAGAACCCAAAGCCTGGTTTTGACACAGCAACGAGGCAGCCTTGAGCAAGCCACCCTCTGAGCCCCCGAAAGACTCATCATAGTCCTACATCTGGCCAGCTGCCACTGCCATAAAAAAGGCAGTGTATGTGCAATCCCAGAACAGGGCACCCAGCTGGTCATGCAGGGCCTTGAGACCCCCACAAGGGCAGGACACTGTCTGCCTGGTCACTGCCCCCCTCAGCCCCCTCAAGCTGGCACAACCAAAAAAGCATAGTCCTCACCAGGGGTCCCAGCTGTAGGAGCATGGTCTTAGGCACACAGGACACAGCCAAACCTTCCTTATGGAACAGGACTGCAGCTGGGTGAGTTTTGAAGAGCCCAAAGCCCATCAGCACTCACAGACTCCCATGTAAGGAACAACCACACAACTGTGTGACACTGTGTCACCTACAGATCGGCAGTGGCAAAAAATGTTGGCGGAAGTGTAGACAGATCCCCTCTCCCATCATTGGTGGGACTGTTTGTCAGGGCAGCTGCTTCAGGGGCGTCTCCTGGTAATAAAATGTTAAGACTATCAAAAAAGGCAAATGCAGGCCCAGCACAGTGGTTCATGCCTAGAATCCCAGTGCTTTGGGAAGCTAGGAGTTCAAGACCAGCCTGGGCAACATAGCAAGATCCTCTCTCTACAAAAAAAAAGTTTAAATTAGATGGGTGTGTGCCTGCAGTCCCAGTTACTTAGGAGACTGAAGTGGGAGGATTGCTTGAGTCCAGGAGGTCAAGGCTACAGTGAACTGTGATCACACTACTGCACTCCATCCTAGACAACAGAGTGAGACCCTGTCTCAAAATAACAATGACAAAGACGACAACAAAACCCAAAAAACACGTTCTCTAACCTGCCAGTTCCAATTCCAAGAAAGCATTTTCTGAAGTGCTCATAGGTATATGTGCCTCAGACACACACAGGCAAGAAGATGTTCATTATAGCAAACAGCAGGGCAGAGCCTTAATGCCCATTCAGGGCCAGGATACAGAAATTGTGGTCAACTCAGCAATGTAATTCAATGCAGTTGTGGAAGAGAACCAGGCATAACCCCACTGACCCTTATGTGGAGGAGTTGCCCAGCAGGCTCTGGGGAGGACAAAAGGGAATAAACATGGGTGCAGAAATTGCAAAATCATGTTGTGGTTAAGAATCTAGGCTCTGAACTCAGCCTTGGCTTGAATAGTGGCTTTTCCACAAGACAACTATGCAGTCTTAGATCTGCACATGAACATCTCGCTGACCTTGAAACTGTGATGGCCAGTTGGATATGTCCATGAGGCCATGGTCTCATTACTCAACCAAGCACTCGTCTAGGTATTGCTGTGACGGTGACTGTAGATGTGGTTAAGGCCTATAGTCAACTTCAAGTAAGGGAGGTTGTCCTGATGACCTGCATGGGCCTGAACCAATCAGTGGAAAGACCTTGGAAGAAGAAATTCCTCCTGTGGATAGCAGCCTCGGTTGAGCCCACAAGACCCAGCTTGTCCTCCCGGCCTCCTCATGGACCCTGGACTTGCCTGGCCAGACCCCACATGCTCTGTTCCACCAGCTGAGTGAGCCAACCTGTCAGGAACGGCTTGTCTTTGTTCTCAGGCCTGTTTGTGCCAGGCGTCCTTATTTCTATAATTAGGTAACTTAATTAAGCTTTATGCTCATCGATTAAATGATCGAATGTGGATGTTAAATGAAAATGTTTTTCATTTCCATGAAAACGAAGTTGGCAGCTTTGGAGTCACTGAAGGCAAGTTGCTAAAAATACCACTGTCGAGTTTGCGTGGGAGAAATGAGTGTAACAGATGGGGCGGGGCTGGCACTCAGGAAGAATTCTACGTTCAGATTCCTTCCAGGCCTTTACATCCTCACTCCTCTTCAAAGAAGCCGACGTTGAAACTCAGAGACCATGCAGCCACTGTAAGCTTCGAGCAGAAAAGAATGCAGTGGCTCCTTCCTCAAAAGAATGACCTCTGACCCAGCTCAAGATAATGGCCAAACACACACACACCTGTAGATTTAGGTTAGAATAAAGTCTTTGGCATGAACAGATCATGCATATGATTCTTTTAAGTAGCTTTTAAATTAATCAATCAGGCTCTGCTGTGGCTCTGCCTGCCTCCCTCCAGAGACAGATGCGGAATAGAGGACCTGCTGCAGGGGCAGGCTGGGTCCCAGCAGGACCCAGGACCTGGAACTCCAGAGGCAGTGCATGCTAGTTCCTGGTGTGACCATAGGACTCCTGTAAATACTTTCCTCTGAGCAGTTGCCAACAGCCCGTGAGACCGGGCTGTCTCCGGGCAGAGGAATAGGGTGGGAATGACATGTGCCATTTTATTTTTTTTACCATGTCTATAAGTTCCTTATTCCAATTCTAAAAATGGGAAGAATACGTAACAATTCCCACTGGCGACAGGACCGAGGGCTGTCTGTTCCTGGAGCACCTGCTGAGGACAGCATCTGCTAGGGACAGCACCTGCTGGGGACAGCGCCCACCTCCTTCCAGTTCCCTGCCCCTCCCCCTGTCCCTCAGACCCTGTGCCTACCCAGCCTCCTAGATTTTGCTCAGGTAGTACCGATGCCAGCCTTCCCTTGTCCTGTCTCTTCATCTCTCTGTCTATCTCTCGGTCTCTCCATCATCTGTCTCTCCATCATCTCTTCTTGCTCTGTCTCCTCATCTCTCCATCTCTCTGTCTCTCCATCTCTCCAAAATCTCTTCATCTGTCTGTGTCTCCATCATCCCTTTGTCTCTCCATCTCTGGGCCTCCAGGACCAGCCCCATGTGCTTCTCCCAATCCAGTCCCCTGAACAGCCTGCTCCCTCCTCAGGGCCACCCCAGGAGCTTCTTCCATGGTCACATCCCTACAGTGGCTCTCACCCCTCCCCCTTAGAGAGTCTGGGAGCTGGAGGCAGGGTCACACCCACTCTGCCAGGGCCAGTGCTCAGTGCAGCTAACAAAAAACCCGAGAACACTAGGCGACATGGTGCCAAGGCAGAAAGAAACAAAACTCTCCCTAAATGTGTCCTCAATGCAATAAAAGACAAGGGCACCTCCCCTGCACTCCAACTCTTTCACAGGACATAGGGCTTCATCAGCGTCTCCAAGGAGTACTGACCCTCACTAGCCCAGGGAAGAACATCAGGAGTCACCTAGGTAGGAACAAGGGCCTGATCCCTCTGTGTGCCACACAATCCCCAAGGCCTTCCTGTGTCCAGCCACATGCCACATGGCCTCACACTCACCACCCACGTTTCTACTTGACCATCCCTGCTCCACACACTCACTGGTGCAACAGAAGCTTCCAGAAGGCATCACCTATATTTTCTTCCCTATATCCCATGTGTAGTGTGCAGTGCACAGTGGTACACAGATTGCTCAGGAAATAAGTTGTCAAATTAAAATTTTGGGGGTGGGGAGACCACTGACAAGAGGTAGCAATGTTTTTTTTTTTTTGAGTTGGAGTCTCACTCTGTCGCCCAGACTGGAGTGCAGTGGTCGCTTCCGGCCACCGCAGCCTCGACCTGCTGGGCTCCGGCGATCCTTCCGCCTCAGCCTTCCAAGTAGCCAGAATTACAGGCATGCGCTACCATGCCCGGCTGATTTTTTTATTTATTGTAGAGATGAGGTCTCGCTGCCCAGGCGGGTCTCGAACCCGCGGGTTCAGGCAATCCACTCACCTCAGCCTCCCAAAGGCGCGGGATTACAGGCTGAGCCACCGAGCCCGGCTCTTTTTTTTTTTTTTTTTTTAAGTCAGAGTCTCACTCTGTCACACAGGCTGGAATGCTGTGGCACAACCATGGCTCACCACAGTCTCAAACTCCCAGGCTCAAGAAAACCTCCTGTCTCAGCCTCCCAAGCATCTAAGAGCATAAGCACACACAGTCACCCCTGGCTTTTTTTTTTTTTGAGTCGGAGTCTCACTCTGTCGCCCAGACTGGAGTGCAGTGGCCGCTCCCGGTCACCATAGCCTCAACCTGCTGGGCTCCGGCGATCCTTCCGCCTCAGCCTTCCAAGTAGCTGGAACTATAGGCGTGCACTACCACACCTGGCTAATTTTTTTATTTATTGTAGAGATGAGGTCTTCCCAAGTTGCCCAGGCGGGTCTCGAACCCGCGGGCTCAGGCAATCCACTCACCTCAGCCTCCCAAAGTGCTGGGATTACAGGCTGAGCCATCGAGCCCAGCTTCCTGGCTTTTTTTAAAAAAAATTTTTATAGGCCGGACTTGGTGGCTCAGCCTGTAATCCCAGCACTTTGGGAGGCTGAGGTGAGCAGATTGCCTAGGCTGCAGTTTCGAGACCAGCCCAGGCAACTTGGCAAGGCCTCATCTCTACAATCAATCAAAAATTAGCCGGATGTGGTAGTGCACACCTGTAGTTCCAACTACTTGGAAGACTGAGGTAGAAGGATCGCTGGAGCCCAGCACATCGACACCAGGGTGGCCATGAGTGTGCCACTACATTCTGGTCTGGACAGTGGAGTGAGACTCCAACTAAAAAAAAAAAATTGTACAGAGATGAGATCCCCCTATGTTGCCCAGGCTAGAAGCAGTGTTTTTCCATGTCACCCTGGAGGCCCCTCAGAGTTCCCCTTTCCCTCCTCTTCCTCCCCCCACCCCAACTTCCTGCCAGTTGCCCACATCATGAGGCCCAGGGTTGGAGGGTCAGTAACTGGGCACTTCTAATTTCCAGGTGGACTTCTCCAAGTCCGCAGGCTCTGCATGGACTCCTGGGACCAGGTTGTGAGTTCAGGAATCACTGCAATCTAACAGGCCATAGATTTTTCATTCATTTGTCTATCCATTCATTAATTCCTTCTTTTCTTCCTTAATGTAACAAAATTAATTTGAACACTCACAGTAGCAGAGTAGTTTGCTACTCAATCTTCATTCTCTCCCCTGTCCCTTTTTTTAAGTCTGGGTCTCACTCTGTTGCCCAGGCTGGAGTGCAGTGGTATGGTCATGGCTCACTGCAGCTTTGACCTCCTGGACCCAGGCGATCCTTCCGCCTCAGCTTCCTATACCTGGGACTACAGGTACATGCCACCATGCCCAGCTAATTTTTTTTTTCTTTTGCAAAGACAAGGTGTTACTATATTGCCCAGGCTGGTCTTGAATTCCTTGCCTCAAGCAATCCTCCTTCCTCAGTCTCCTGAAGTACTGAAATTATAGGCATGAGCCCCTGCACCCAGACCATTCTCCCCTTCTTAGGTCATGTCAGCACTGATTCTACTCAGAGCAGTCTCTCTTCCAGCTGAGCATGGCCACATGAAGAGGCTGTGACCAAGAAACTGCAAGTAGGTGTATGTGGAGGAGCTTCTGGAAAGAGTCCTTTGAAAGAGTTGACTCAACTGAGACACAGGTTCCTTTGGGACTTGAATATGATGTTTGGTGCACCTGCAGCCATCTTGGAGTATGGAGGACAAATTCCAACATAGAGAAAATTAGCAGAAAGATAAGAGGAGGGTGGGTCCTTTGTGACTTTGGAACAACCGTGCCAGGCCTGACTACCTATCTGCAACTATTCTGCAGACTGGGGTGGCTCCAAGCACAGGGTCTGGAGTCAGCCTACCTGGGTCAAATCTCATCTTCACTGCTCTCTGGCTGTGTGACTTTGAGCACCTCACCTAAGCTCTCTGAGCCTCCATTCCCTTAGCTACTAACTTTAGCTAATAAAAGTATTTCCCTTTTGGACTGGACGAATGCGGACAAAGCCCAGTTGCTAGCACACGACATGGTTTTATTAATAAGCGTTAGTGAGCTGTCGTGCTATTATTACTGCTTGCATATGGTAAGCCCAATCCTGGGTAAAGCTGGTCCATGTGGCATCTGGTCCCTGCAAGCCTCTGAGCAGGCAGGTATCATGCACCCATTTCACAGGCTCAGACAAGTCGAGTGACATTTCTAGGCTCACTCAGTTCATAACTTTCAGTCAGACAACTTGCAAGGCCACTAGGCCACCTGATCCCCAGTTTTGGGAGTCGTGTTTTCTTGATACTGAATGAGGGTTGATGTTGTTTTACCTTTCCTTACAAAATATGCTGTACCACCCTCTAGAGATTCCCGAGCAACCAAGGAACACAGGTGGCAGCTTGCCCCTCCCTGGAGGAGTCGAAAGGAACGAGATCACTCCATACTGATGCCAAACGAGAGAGCCTGAGCCCTACCTCAGCACAGGATGGGACTCAGGGCTCCTCTGCCCATACCGACGCCCTGCACACAGATGGGTGCTCCGTCCCATATACTAGGACTTCTCCCACGATGACGAAGATTCATATTTATGTCCTCTGAGGCTTAGGTCTGCCAGTTACACTTCCCCAATTTGGAGGCTCCAGATTCCGTTGCTAAGCTACCTCCATCTAAAAGCAGATCATACAAGATCCATACATTATACTTGTCACTCTGCCGGATCCACACTGGCCTCACCTACCCTGGCCTGGCAGGACCCCCAGGCATCCTCCGCCCAAGACCAAAGTCTGCCTACCCACAACATTCCACAGATCCTGCTCAGAGTGCTCCCCCACAAGCCCCTTTACATCTTTACAACACATCCTTGAACATGCCCTCGTGGGTCCTGGTGTTCCCCTCGACGACCTTGGAGGTGGTAGTGCCCAGGGGCAGGACTTCTACCTTAGCACTGGAGCAAGGAGGCAGTGCTGAGCCATGGGACCTGGAGTGGTTGTCTGTGTCGAGCAGACCTGATCCCAAAGTGCCTGGGAATTTCCAAACAAAGACAGCCCTGCATGCTTGAGACTCCTTGGAGGACCAAGAGAGGAAGTCAGTTAAGTCTGCTGTGCCAAAAAAGAAGAAAAACATATAAACTGCCAAACACAAAAGCCTGTGTTCCTGGGATCCCAAACAGCTGGAGGAAGCGAAGTCCTGCTCCCTCAGCTGCAGGTGGCAGTACCCAGAGGGCACCTGCTCATCAAGGGACTGATAGCCCATGTCCCCTGAGTGCCTCCCATGCAGCAGGCATGGGACAAGTAGTGAGTATGGTGAAGATGAAGGTGAAGAAGACGATAACAATGGTGATGATAGCAAAGATGACAATGACGAGGGAGAAGATGACAATGAAAAAGGTGTTGACAAAGATGACAAAAAGATGAACCAGATGGCAAAGATAAAAATGACAGCCACGAAAAGATGCAGAAGATGATGAAACTGATGGTGACGCCAACACTTGGTCACACCTAGGAGAGGCCTTCACACACAGCTTCCCCTCAATCCTTGCAGCAATAAGTGTAAAATTAGTAAGTATCCACATGACCAATGCACTGCTCTGGGGACTGGAGGTGCAGTTAAGCAGGGGGTGGGGGGAGCATCTTTTTGGGGTAACAGAAATGTCCTACAGCTGACTATGGTGATGGGTACATATCCTGCGAATCTACTGCAAGCAATGAGTTGTCACTGAAAAGGGGTGACGTGTATGCTCGATAAAGCTGCCAAAACAAAGGGGTGACGTGTACGCTCGATAAAACTGCCAAAACAAAAAGAGAGTCTCTGTCCCTGTGGCGCTGGTACTGACTGATTTATTCTCTGTGTGCTTCATCTCTGCCAGGCACAGTCCCAGGTACGGGACGTGTAACATCGGTTGCATCCCTTATGCTGTCCTGCAAGGTGGGCTCTGCTGTGACCACACCCATTTCACAGGGGAGGGAGGTGAGGCGCATGCCTTATTTTTCTCATGGTCCTATGTGGAAAGTGGAGAGCTGGGTGGGAATCGAGTCTTTCTGTCCAAGGCTCATGCTCCTCAGTCCCACACCAAGACTCTTCCTCTGACCAAGGGCAGAGCTGAGAGGGTTGCAGGAGCTCTCCCAGGGCAGCCTCTAAGAGAGGAAGAGGATGGTTTCCTGGGCTCCATGGGGTACTGGCAGTCATGAGCCAGATACTTCTGCCACTACTAGTCAACTTAGAGGCTGAGTCATTTGTTATCCCTCCATTAACTTAACAGTCAAGAATCCCCTCAACCCCCACAAAACAAGAACAAGCTTCTCAAAGCACAAGTGAGTAACTGACTCCACATCAGAGGTGGTGAATGGGTAGCCCCAGGCCATATATGGCCCAAAAATACGTTTCATGGGGTCCACTCTTGCTTTTTAAATTATGAGTAGGCCTTCACTATTTAAATGAAGAATATTGTTTCCCTTGGAAACTCTGGCCCACGCGGGCCTGGCAGCCCCAGGGTGGCACTCCACAACCCCTGCCTGGCCAAGTCACTCATGGAGCATTTGGATTTGTAACATCTACTCTGTGGAGTAGGCTGTGAAGACACAGCCCCCAGTCTGTCCCCTCTGAAGAGTCATGGGCTCATGTTAGTCATTTTCATTCCAGCAAAGCTCTGTCCCCTCTTCCTCCTGACAAGTGCCCAGGAAGCTTTAGAGATAGCCTGTTGTCTGCCAGATGCTGCCTTTCAGGGAGGATGAAGAGGGGGTTCCGGGGAACTCCATCAAGGGCCTGAGGACCTGCAGTCCTGAAGTAGCTCAGTCTGTGGTCATAAGCACATGCAGTCCCAGGCCCGGACACCCCCAGGACAGAACCAATCTCCAAAGTTAGCAAAACTCACTTGGGATCTGAGGATTCACATTACCTACAAATCTACCACAGATATGCTGTTTTTACATCATATTGGTAAGTGGAAGCGTTACATAAATGTGTCTAAAGAGCCTGCTATGCAAAAGAAGACATTCACTCAAAATACACATTGACCTGGTTGAGCTGAACTCTTACCGAATTGCATCGTATTCATTGTGCCTAGTGTACCCTGATGTTAATCCATGCAGCTATCCATTCAACTCTCTATCTACCTCCCCATCCGTCTACCCATCTATCCATCCACTTCATCCATCAGTCCATCTATCGACCCACCCATCTAAGTATACAATCACCCAACCACTTATCCACCCATCTACATTCGTCACCCAACTGTCTCTGCATCCACCTAACCACCCATCTAACTATGCAACTACCCCACCACCCATTCAACCACTTCTCCATCTATGCACTCATCCAACTGCCCAATCACCCATCTATTTATTCAATGACCCAACCACCAATCTATCTATCTAAACATATAATCATCCATCTATCCAACCAACCACCCATCCATTCAACAGTCATTTGCTGATAGATGGGGCTTATTTCACCTGAGCACACAGAAGCCTGTACTGGCCCCTAGAAGTCAGTAGAAAATAACCTTCCAATTCCTTCCCCTTCTGTAAAAGTGATAGAGCCAGAGGAAAGATAGTGTAAAAGGAAGTGATCGATGATAAAAGGAAATACAAGCCAAAACAGTTTTCTTATACCAGGCACTGAGGATAAAGCATAGAAAAAGTGAGGTCCTTCCTTAAAGGAAAGTCATTTGAATGAGAGAATGGTCCATGGGTGAGGGTCAGGAAGCTGTGAGGTAGGCTTCTGCTGTGAGTGCTAAGGAAAAGGACTTGAAGCTGGACAGACTCAAGTTCATGTCCTCACTCAGCTACTCACCAGCTAGTAACAATTCCGAGCCTAGCTTTCCTCATATGCAAAGCAGAGGTTGTGAGGCCCATCACATGGGAATGAATGCCACATTGTACACAAAGTCTTCAGCATGTGCAGACTACCTGGAAGGTGGTGGCCATGCAAGGTGAAACTCCTGAAATCACAGGGACGTTTGCACACTCGATACACATAAAGCTCCCACCCAACTCTCAAACCTGTGTCACAGTCCTATCTCTCGTGTTGCAACTTTGGGGCTCACCATAAAGTGGGGATCCCCCTACGGCTGACCCTCCCCTACCACAACTACAGTTCCTGTTGCTGAAAACGCCCAGCTGCTAGCATTGTGTTGAAGAATTATCTTGGACACAATGAATTCTTTATTAGTCTAATCATTTACCTTCTTCCTGAACATCCCTTTAGAAATGGTCCCACTGGCAATTGCAGGGTCTGAGCAGATGAATGTGCTTTTCTGCATCGGCAATCAACCCTCAGGGTTGACCCTCCTTGTGTGCCTTGGGCTGTGCTGAGAGAACATTTTGTGCTTTGCTTATGGAAGGTTGCTCATTAATGAGGCTCCTTCTTCAACTAGAGGATTCTCCTGGCTTCTGAGTGTGACTTGGATCCATAGGGATAGTTCCAGGTCAAATCTATGAGTCCTCGCCTCTGAGGTCGGAAGACTCTGCCCCAGCAGTCCTCTCAGCAATGCGAGGCCTCACTCACCACGTCCTGTTTTATCCAGACATAAATACTTGTCTCCTGATAAACCCAACATGCAATCCCAAATTATTCAGCCAGGTCCAACAGATAGAGCCTCACAGACTTCAGAACAAAGAGAAATGAATTTCAGATCCCCCTCATTTTCCTTGGATTGTGTTTTAAAAGAAAGCATAACGCTATCCTGTTTCTGGGAAATGGATGGGACTTACTTCACCTGAGCTCACAGAAGCCTGTCCTGGCCCCTGGCAGTCAGTGGAAAATGACCCTCCACTCCCCCTCTGTAAAAGTGATGGAGCTAGAATGAAGATAGTATAAAAGGAAGTCACCACCGCTCCCAGATGGCGACGGCTCCTGGAGTCTATGGCACTGATGTCACCAGCTCCCACACCTCCCACCTTGCTCCCCTAAGCCCACCCCCCACTGAAGCAGTGGATCTTCCTCAGACGTGCCTTGCTTGTGACCCCTCAGGGAGCTCAGGCTGCTTCTCAAGGCAGCCAGGCCTCTTTATCCCCCATTTACCCCCAGTTCCTCAAAAGTCAGGGACCCCTCAGGAACCAGCAGGGCAGGACTCCTGTGTGTGGCAGTCACACTCTGAGGAGGAATAAACATCATTTGCCAGCAGCCATGAGTGTGGCAAAGAAAACAGAACGGGGGGGTGCAAAGGATGGTGACAGGTGAGGCCATATTGCTGGGGGATGTAAGGAAGGTCCTTCTGGGGAGATGACATCTGGGTTGAACCCTGAATGACCAGAGCAGCTGTGTGGGGGTCGGAAGCCTACAGTGGGTAGAAGGGAGGCCCCATACCTCGCCAGATACAAGGCCTTCTCCCTCCACCTCCCAGGCACCCAGAACCTCCACAGCGACCCCTGGTGGGAAGGAAATACAGGCACCTACAAACCACAACAAGCCTTGAACACCCTTGACTTCAAGCCGGCCTGATCGTAACTGAGACTGGCCAGTTCACTACCTGGTGGTCTCTCCCTCTGTCCACGGGCTCCTTGGCAAGCCCACCTGCACACATGGATGTGGATACAACTACTGCCGGGAACACCAGGCACCCGATGGCCCAAAGCCACAGACAACTCAGCGTGTCCAAATTTGGACACATAACCTCCCTCCCACATTGCCCGTCCTTTTTCCTGGATTTTCCCCCAATCCAGAAGCCACTCCCAGGCCAGGCAGCCTCTTACCCCTATTCCCCCAGGTCCGCTATCTATCCTCACCCATGCTGCCATCCTCTCTCTAGCCTCACCACTCCCCGATGGCAATGGTGATGGCTCCTTGGGCCTACGGCGCTTGTGATATCAGCCCACACCTGCCTCCTACCTTGCTCCCCCAAGCCCATACCCCACTAGAGCAGTGGATCTTTCTCAGACACGCCATGCTCGTGACCCCTTGGGGAGCCCGGGCTGCTTCTCAAGGCAGCCAGGCCTCCTTATCCCCCATTCACTCCCAGTTCCTCAAAAGTCAGGGACCAGCAGAGCGGGACCCGCGTGTGGCAGGCACACTCTGAGGAGAAATAAACATCACTTGCCGGCAGCCATGAGTGTGGCAAAGAAAACAGAACGGGAGGGTCCAAGTGAGGGTGACAGGTGAGGCCATGTTGTTGGGGGACGTCAGGAAGGTCCTTCTGGGGAGATGACATCTGGGTTGAGCCCTGAATGACCAGAGCAGCTGTGTGTGGGTCGGGAGCCTACAGTGAGCAGGAGGGAGGCCCCGTATCTGGCCCTGTTGCTCCCTTCAGCCTTCTCCCTCCACCTCCCAGGCATCCGAACCCTGAACCTCCACAGCGACCCCTGGTGGGAAGACAGGGTTCGGCTTTGCTCTGCCTGGGACACCCACCCGCCTCCCCCACTGGAACTAATTCCTGTCTTTGCACATATTTCATGATATGCAATGATTTATTTATGTACCTGTGAGTACGCCTTTTCATCTCTGCACACCATCACCTAGCACCTGCATACCACATGAATCAGAAATGTCTACCACCAGAGGTGTGCATCCCAAGAGGTGGGCAACAATCACCCCTCCCCCATAAGTCATTTAAAACACTGCCTTCCAGCCCAGCCACCACAGGGCAGCCAAGATGTAGGAGGCAAGGTCTCAAGAATTCTTCAGGAAGGCAATGACAACTGCTAGGTCAGTGCTCATGCTCGCATGGCTCGGCCCTGGGTTAGGGGTGCCACATGTCAGATGCGGTCACTTCTTGGTAAGGTCCCAGGAGATGTGATAAGATCCACAAGGGAGCATGCAGACCACACCCACACCACATGGAACACAGCGCTTCAAGGTAGCAGGCAAAGGAACTCAGCCAATGAGTGTGGACATCCACTGTGCCATTAATGCGAAATTCACAAGAGACAGGACTTTAATGTAGTATGTTATTAGCTTGCTGAACCTGTCCATAGAAGGAACATCCTGTACCTGGCATCAGGTGGTGAAGCTCAGTAGCCAGCCCACAGCCTGGCTGTTCACAAGCTGTAAAACTTGAGGGCACAGCTTGGCCTCTCTGGGCCCAGTCTTGTCATCTGCAGAGCAGGATGACACTGTGGTTAGGGCTGAAAAGCAACCAGCACGTGTCTACAAACACCCAGGGCCAACCCATCCTCCATGCTATTGTTTATGTCACATGTTTATGAAATCTGGCATCGGAACCTGAAGCTTCTTGCTTCCACTTGCCTGAGTTTACCAAAGAACATTTCCAAGGAATTGTTCATGCAGGTTCAAGTACAAACCCACAGCAGAACAAAGGCCCCCATGAGGCCAGCCTCACTGCCAGGCTGGCCTCAGCCCAAACAACGGCTTCTGCAAGAACATTGTCTCCACACTTCAGTGTGTTTTGTCCCCAGCACCCAAAATAGACCTGCCTGGTCCACAGCACATCTGGAGGAGTGTCTGAACTCTGTATGCTGTGTCCTGCTCCTGCTCCTACAGACAGCAGGGGCCACCCACAGGAGCGGGAAGCTGTGGTCCAGGTGGATGCCCGAGTCATAGCAGCCTGTTCTGAAAGCTGCAGAACAAAATGTACAGAGGGAGCTGCTCAGAGATCATCAAAACACTGTGTTATCATGCTCAGCGCCACCTCCTGTGGAGGCTGTCGAGCACAAATCAGTGCCTCACACGTGGTCCCTGAGCAAAGGACTCCCCGAGGGGAGTCACCATGGAGAGCTTGTGTGTGACTCAGAAGGTGGCGTCCAGCTCCTCGATCTCCAGGCAGAACTACACTAGAGTCATGAGGAGGAACAGCACTCAAGTCCTCAGTGGCAGCAACGCTAGCACCCCTGGCCCACGGGTGTCTTTGGCCCTCAGTGCTGTTTACCCATCAGCACTCACTCAATCTCCCATAAGGCCTGCTGGTGGCCTCTGTCCCCTGTCCAGGTGACAGCTAGACCTGGAGTGTGCTCAGGTTCCACTCTAACAGCAGCAGCTCTGGCCTCCCAGCACTTTCTGCTGGGAACGGGCCTCTGTATCTTTTTATAACTTGGAACCTTCTAAAGGGCCCCCAGGGGAGGTGCTGCCCCATCTCCATTTTTACAAACCAGGAGAGAGATTCTGAGACTGTGGTGCTTGCCCAAACTCACACAGCTTAGACTTCAAACCCAAATATCCATGTTTCTCCCAAGTTGTCACTGGGCTGTCTCTGGATAATCTCACTTTGGGTAATCTTCCTTGCTAAAGGACATTCTGCATGGTCTCCTGCAGCTCCCTCTGTAATGCAGGTGTGACGGCCTTTGCTCCAGAGGCCTGGTGTGTTGGCTGGCAGCACGAATACACACTGATAGAAGCCAAACCTATGTGAGGACATCTAAAGCTGTGACCAAGATAAACAAGGCAGCACAGCATACTTCTACCCAGAATCTTCCCCTGAGGGCCTACCTCGTATTTCACTGGATAGCTCTTCTGACTCCTAGCCAGGCCCTGGAAGCTAGGTGGCCCTGGGCATGTTGTGTACCTTCTTGTTACGGTTTAGAGGGTAATTGTGAGGATTCCCTAAATGAGGCAAGTGAGGCAGATGAGCCCGTGGGTTCGTGACCCGCCTGGGCAGCAAGACCTCATCTCTACAGTAAATCAAAAAATCAGCTGGATGTGGTAGCGCATGCCTGTAATTCCGGCTACTTGGAAGGCTGAGGCAGAAGGACCGCCGGAGCCCAGCAGGTCGAGACTGCGGTGGCCAGGAGCGGCCACTGCACTCCAGTCTGGGCGACAGAGTGAGACTCCAACTCAAAAAAAATTAAAAAATAAAAAAAATAAAAAATAAAGCACAAACTTCTCATGGGTTCTCCTTAGATGGTGACCACAAACAGGAATGAAGCAATGCAAGCCATGCCCTTGTATATAACTTTCAGGACACACCTGCCGTGGGCAATGCAAGAGCCGTGAACCTTCAAGACTCTGCTGGTGTATCTGCATGTGTTTTAAAGGTGGGCTGAGTCCCAGTACAGAAAGAGGGTGGGGGTCATCACAGAGATTTACTCTTCCAAAGGTGATCCTGATAACCCTCGTGTCCCCTGACCAGGCACACAGGGAGTGTAATGGGGTAGGGATCACTGACCACTTCATCCACAAAAGCTCCAGGAGCACCCAGAAGATACAATGTGAAAGTTCTGGAAATTAAAAAGTAATACTAAACAGAAACACCCAATGTTCTTCGGATACAGTGAAAGGCACATTGCCATGGCAACCAGAGGCTGAATTATTCACCAAGTGATGGGGGAAGAACCTCTGAAAGGAGGCAAAACAAAGACAGTGGGAACCAATTAAACCATTTCTGTGGGGGAAAACAAACCAAGTTCGCCAGGAAGGCTCCATCTGACCTCCTGGGATGTAATTTCTCAACTGCTGTTTTCGTTGTATCTAATTCTGGGTTTTCAAACATGGTGACAAATGTCCAGAGAGCTACTATATTCTAGTCCAAGGTTTAAAATTAGTTACAGATTCAGTGAGTAATGGAGTAGGATGAGTCCTGAACCTGTTTTGGGGACCCCTTCAGCAGGAGGCCTTCAGGGGAGTCCCAGAAGCCCACCTCCGCCTAACTTCCCTCCACCCACATTCAGGTGTGGGGACTCCAGGCTTTTCTTGTTCCAAGCAACCACCATGATAGTTTTTGGAGTATCTGTGAACCACATATAACATCATCATGTATTCACCTTTTTTCTATTTAAATCAATTCACTTAATATTTTAATTTGAACAAGAACTTGACTTGATTATCCAACATAAGACTACTACTAACGGGCACAGTTAGAAGGCTGCTGCAAATAGTATGATGAGTGAATAGAATTCTTTTGATCTCCAGGCTGGGAACTTTTTTTAAAACATGGTCCAGGTAAAATGAGCCACAAAGCATATCAGGGTAAGCAAACTCTGCCCCATTGATCACTGCCTATTTTGTAAATAAAGTTTTATCAACACACAGTCATTCCTATTCATTTACATGTTGTCTAATGGCCAGACAGAGACAGGCTGGGCCACAAAGTTGAAAATATTTATGACCTGGCCCTTCACAGAAAAAGACTGTTCCCCCTAAAATATATGACCAATATGCTGATGACCTTAATGGCAAAACTTCTGTGCATCAAAAAAAGCATTAAAAAAATGAAAATACAAACTTTAAACAGGGAGAAGAATGATGATATTCAGCACACATCAGCCACAGCTTCCAAAGTGAACTCCTAAAATCATTAAGAGTAAAATAAACCTCGGGCAGTAAGAGAGGAAGAAACCAAAAAGCTGATAACACAAAAACAAACACTCAGCCTCACTAGAAATTGGAGAAACAGAAAACCAAACCACATGACAGCCCATCCCAGAGCCAGCAAAAATGAATGCTGGTGATGACAAAACAGCTGCCAAGGGGCCCCACGGCAGGTGCCCTAGAGAACCTGGTAGGAATGCCAAATACTGCATATTCTCACTAAGAAGTGGGAGCTAAACACTGGGGACACACGGACACAAAGATGGAACAACAGGCACTGGGGACTACTAAAGGGGGGAGCAGGGAGGAAGGAAGGGACGGGGGCAAGATAAGAAGACTCCCTATCAGGTACCATGTCACTATTGGGGTGACAGTTTCAATAGAAACCCAAACCTCACCTTCATGCAACAGACCCACATAACAAACCTGCACAAAACCTGCACAAGGACCCCCCGAATCTAAAATAAAATAAAACAGACAGGTAAACTTGGACAGTAACTTCAAAAGATGATTTGGCGACACCTGGCACAGCACCAATGTACACCCTGTGGCATGATCCCCTCCAGGCGTGGGCTCAACACACTCGCATTGACTGCCACCAGGAGAAAAAATTCAAATAAAGGATTTCAGTGGAAACTGGGAGCACCAAGCCCAAGCTCTCCAGCAGGAAGCAGAAGCAAGTCACCCTGCCCTCCAAAATGAAGATTCCGCTTCTCAGGCCGAACAAAATCTGCCTATAGGAGGAGTCCGAGACAACCTTCAGATCACGGGTTCTCACCTAGGATGATTTTATCTCTCCCACCTCCCCCAGGGGACACTGGGCGGTGTCAAGATAGACATGTGTGTTTGTCATAACAGGGGGTGTGATTACTGTTACCCAGTGGGTGGGGCCAGGGAGGCTGCTGAACAGTTGCAGGGCACAGACAACCCCTTCACAGAGAATGATCTTCCCGGCACATCAGTCATGCCTAAGTTAGGAAACCTGCTGCAGACACTTGCTTCTCAAAGGGTGAACAATGGACCAGCAGCATTGGTACTCCCCAGGAGCTTGTTAGAAATACAGACTCTCAGACCTTGCCACACCGGATGAATCAGAACCTACATTTTCCCAAAGTCTCCAGGGACTCTGGGCAGGGACAACTAGAAGCATTGATGGAGGACAAATCCAGAGGCAAAAAGACAGTGAGGCTCTGAGTTCGCCTCTGGGGCACTGCCTCTCCATCTGCGAAGGGTCAGTTTCTAGGGTTTAAAGAGGGAAGGGAGGGCCAAACATGGTGGCTCAAGCCTGTAATCCCAGCATTTTGGGAGGCCGAGGCTAGAGGACTGCCTGGGCAACATGGTGAGACCTTGTCTCTACACTAAATAAAAAATTTAGCCAAGCATGATAGTACATGCCTGCAGTTCTAGCTACTTGGAAGATTGAGGCAGAAGGATCGCCAGAGCCCAGCAGGTCGATGCTGGGGTGGCCGTGAGCATGCCACTGCACTCCAGCCTGGGTGATGGAGTGAGACTCCAGCCCCCTCCCAAAAAGAGAGAGAGAGAGAAAAGGGAGGATGGGGGCTGTCCAGGCCACTGTCCTCCAAAGTCCAGCCCTAGAAGACATGCTCATACCTGACAAGGGGGTGGAAGGAGATGGAGGAGATGCCCATTGCAGCTGCCATGCTGGATGGCATATGTGAGCACCTCGACATTACCCCCTGACAACACACTGGATGCACTGGTGCTGTCTGGCCCCACTCATTGGGGATATTAGAGGATACAGAAGTTCGCCTGCCGGGAGGGCCTGAGGTGCTCTGAAAGCCCATGGTACCTGCTCAGCAGCTCCTGATGTCCTCAGGCAGCATCCATGCCTGGGAACTGGGATACAGAGCAAGTCCGTGAGTTTCTGGGTCCCAGTGGCTCTGGCACGTGGAAGAAACCTAGGGGGCACCTGACACTTGAAGGCCACTGCAATTCACAGTTCTGCCCTCACTTGTTGGCAGGCTTAACTCCCAAAATGTTCTGTCCAGGGCACAAGACTAGATCCCAACAGAGCTCAACCCACAGGACATGGCCGTTCCACCCCATCCTGGCCCACAACGGGGTCAACCTCCAGCCCAGCGGACCTGAGTGACCACCTAGGGCAACCATGGGCAGGGAGTAACACAGAGAGTGCTCAGTCACAGCTTAGGTCACAGCCAGACAGCACATGGGTTGACTTGGTGCACATACTGTCCAGAAAATTACATGTATGTGTATAGAAGTGCATGTGTGAATACACTTACCCACAGTAATGCACTGTACAACATTTCAGTCAATGACAGATCGTATATACCTCAGAGGTCCCATAAAACAGATTATAATGGGGCTTATACTGTAGCACCTTATGTCCTAGCATGAGGCATTCCTCACACATTTGTGGTGACGCTGGTGCAAACACACCGACTATACTGTCAGTCATATGAAAGTCTAGCACATACAATTACGTGCAGTTCACAGTGCCTGATAATGATAATAAGCAACAATTTTACTCGTTTATGTATTTATTATACTTTACTTTTAATCTTTTTTCAGTGTTTTCCTTTGACTTATTATTATTTTTTTTTACATTAACTGTAAAACAGCCCCAGGCAGGTTCTTCAAGAGGAATTCCAAAAGGCATAGTTATCACAGGAGATGACATCTCCATGTGTGTCATTGTCCCTGAAGACCCTGCAGTGGGATAAGCTGTGGAGGTGAAAGTCAGTGACTCAGACGATCCTGACCCTGTGTAGGCCTAGGCTCATGTGTGGACTTGTGTCTTAGTTTTTAAAAAACAATGTTTAAAAAGGTAAAGAAAAAAAACAATAAAAAATAGCTCCTAGAATAAGGATATAGAGATCTTTTAATGCAGCTGTGCAATGTGCTTGAGTTTTATACTGTGTTAGTAAAAAGAGTCAAAAAGTTAAATAATTTTAAAAACTTATCAAGTAAAAAGTTAGAGTGAGCTGAGGTTAACTTACTATTGAATAAAGAAAGGTATTTTTTATAAATGTATTGTATCCCAAGTGCACAGTGTTTATAATTATAAAGTCCACAGTGATGCAGTCATGTCCCAGGCCTTCACTTTTACTGCTTTTACTCACTCACCGACTCACCCAGAGCAATATCCACTCCTGCAAGCTCTGTTTGTGGTAAACGCTCTACACAGTGGCATCACTTTTTATCTTTTACATTGTATTTTTATTGCACTTTTTTATAGGTAGGTATATTTAGATACACAAATACTCACCACTATGTTACAACTACCAACAGTATTCAATACAGTAGTGTGTTGTCTGGGTTTGTAACCTATAAGCAGCAGGCTACACCCTACAGCCCAGGTGTCACAAGCTACAACACACAGCCCAGGTGTGCCATAGCTACACCATACGGCCCAGGGGTGTCATAAGCTACACCATATAGCCCAGGTGTGTCGTAAGCTACACCATCTAGGTTTTTGCAAGTACACTGTGATGTTCACACAACAGCAAAATAACGACACATTTCTCAGAATGTATCTCTCTTGTTAAGCAACGCATGACTCACGTGTGCTTGTGTGTAGCTTTTCTTAAAAAACTTAGAAGATTTGGCAATACTGGAACCCACATTCTTGCAGGAAAATGGTCTGACAGAGGTGAACAGGGACTGTCCCCCACCCCCAGCACCAACAAGGCATGGCCTCGCCAGTTTGGTCCACTCCTTGCCTGGCTTCTACAGACCAGAGATTGTCCCCTGGGAGAAATTTTACCTCTGGGGACACTTGGCCTTGTCTGGGGACAGCTTTGGTTGCAAGGGGGGCATAATGTGCCAAGGCTCAGGATGCTGCTAAGCTTCCTACCATGCACAGAACAGCTGTTCACAACAGGAACCATACGGCCAAGAGACCTACTGTAGACACTGCCTTGCACGTCCAGTCCAGTGCACTGGGGCGGCGGGACCTCCAAGGGGCTCAGCCTGCGAGGACATGTTTGGCTTCCACTGTGCCCGCACGCTGCCACTTACTTGGAGAGTTTCATCTCAATCTGCTGCCGGATCTCCTGTCTCTCCTCGTCGGTTCTCCTGGGGAAGATGTTCCGGTCCTCCAGTTCCTGCTTGCTCGGCCGGTTCCTCAGCTTCACAGCCAGGAGCTCTTTCTTGCATTTCCTGGGCAATGTTCCTAAGAGCCCCATGGAGAAGAGAAAAAGGGACAAAGAAGACAGGCTTAATGGAGGGCTGGCTTGTCACCAGGCAATCCACCTGCTGGAGAAAGGCCACTGGACCAGAGTGGCAGTGGTTAGAGCTGAGAGGACGTGTGTTTGCCAGTTGGGTGCTTCCAGTGGAATGGTGGACAACATAACACCACCATCTCTATCAACTAAGTCCTGGTTGACACCTGTTGCCCCAGTGTGACTGTTAATACCCACTTTTTCTTTCAAAAGTATCTGAGCTTGGACCATGAATTACACAGTGATTGTCTCCATGTCAGCCACTGTACCCTACCCAGCCTCACATGGTACCTATGCTCTCCTCCATCTGCTATCCTCTAGCCACATGGGTCCTCCTCCAGTTCCTTCATGTCCTACCTCAGGGTCACTGCGTCATGTCCTTTCTCTGCCTGCCATTCGGTTCTGCCTGGACTGTCCAAGGCTGGTCTCCTCCTGGGCAACATGGTGCAGTTTGACCTGGCTTCTTAAAGTCCAGACCCCTCCATTGCCACCACAACCCCCTATTTTAATTCTTTCCTTAACCGGTGTCTTTCCTGCTTGTTGGTCTGATCAACTAACAACTAACCAAATGAAAGCACAGTGACACCCTCTGTCCTAGGAGCGTGTGAAGATAGCACATCATTGATGAAGACTGTTGAATGAAGTGATGGGTAGACTGACTCCAGATCTGCTAAGGTGAGTCAAGTCTTTGTGTCTACACATGTTCAGAATCAACTAAGGGAAATCAGGGTATGCAAGGATGATCTTAGGGAACAGAACATGTGTACAGCTAAGGTTCTGCTCATTCACAGGCAGAGAAGCCACTCCTTAGTGCAGTAGGGCATACCTGCATGCTGGTTAGTTGAGCTCTCTGAATAATGAAGGGCCTACATGCCCTGGCAATGCAGACGCTGACTACTTGCATGTACCTCCAAAGTATGGCGTACAATGTAAATTGCAGTTTTGTAGTTTTATTAGCCTGGATTTAATTCCTGGGGACTCAAACCATCATCCAGCACAGTCACTTCCATAGATGAAAGCAGACTTTACTGCTAAGGAAAGTGGTTCCCCCAAAGAAAGGCAACTCCTAGTATGTGAGACAGGCAAGAAAATGAGTTCAAAATAAACTGATAAAAATGTGTTCCACATTAAACCTCTGTGCTAGGAGCAAGTAATTCTCATCTGTTTATTAATCCAGCTTCTATTGGCAAAACAGGGATACACAGTAGGGCCACAAAAAAAGTATGGGTTGGTTGATTTTCACTGAGATATTAGGAGGTGACCTGGGTTTGTTACTTAAAAGTCAAAAATGAAAATCTCTCCAGAAGCAAAACCACAATTTCTCAATCAACTCATCTTCGACAAAGCCCCCACCACCTACCAATGGGGAGAGGAGAACCTATTCAGTAAATGGTGCTGGGAAAACTGGCTGACCACATGCAGAAGATTGAAACAAGACCCCTATCTATCCCCATGCACAAAGGTTAACTCCAAATGGATCAGAGACCTAAATGTAAAACCTCAAACCATAAGAGCCTTAGAAAAGGAAGGAAATACTCTCATGGAAATCGGAACTGGCATCCAATTCCTGTACAAAACCCAAAACCCACAGGACTTAAGAGAGAAGATAGACAAATGGGACCTTATTAAACTGACAAGCTTCTGCAAAGCCAAAGAAACCATCAAGAGAGCAGGGAGACAGCCTACAGACTGGGAAAAAGTATTTGCCAACTCTAGGTCTGACAAAGGCTTAACATCCTGGATCTACAAGGAACTGAAACGTACTGAAAAGAAGAAAACAAACAACCCCATTATAAAATGGGCAAAAGATATGAACAGACACTTCACAAAAGAAGACATCCGAGCAGCCAACAAACACATGAAGAAATGCTCAACCTCACTAATCATCAGGGAGATGCAAATCAAAACCACACTGAGATACCACCTAACTCCAGTCAGAATGGCAATTATCAACAACTCAAAAAATAACAGCTGCTGGAGAGGGTGTGGTGAAAGGGAACACTTCTACACTGTTGGTGGGAGTGTAAACTAGTGCAACCTCTGTGGAAAGCAGTGTGGCGATTCCTAAAAGCTCTAAAAATTGACCTTCCATATGACCCTGCAATCCCCCTACTGGGAATATACCCTGAAGAACACAAATCACTCTATAAAAAAGATACCTGCACACGTATGTTTATCGCAGCATTGTTCACAATAGCAAGGACCTGGAAACAACCATGCTGCCCATCAAAAGAGGACTGGATTAAAAAAATGTGGTGCATATACATGATGGAATACTATGCAGCCATAAAAAAGAACGAAATCATGAATTTCACAGCAACCTGGATGGAACTAGAGTCTATAATACTGAGTGACCTTTCACAGAAACAAAGATCCGAATATCACATGTTCTCACTCATATAATGGTCCTTGAACATCCAATACAATACTATAAGAAAATGACTGACGGAACTGGAAAACTACGCGGGGAGGGGGATGGGATTAACAGTAGCAAATATCTATCTGGGGATGGGAAAACACCTCTTATCTACAGGGTGCCTGAATGAAACGTAATTGTACACCTAACCCTTAACTGTACCCCACAAAACCATAATAAAAAATACTGATTAATAAAAAAAAATGAAAATCTCCATAAAAAATAGTTTAAACTTAAATTTAAACTTAAATTTCTGTCATTTAACAAAAATCTTGGATAAAGTAAGATACAAAAAGTGAACTCAGCCAAGGCTTGAATTTCTAATATGTACTTGTTGGTGTTAGGGTTAGGGTTAGGGGCTAGGGTTAGAGTTAGGGTTAGGATTTGGTGAAAAAGAGAAAAATAATGAGACTGAAAACTGTTTTGGCAAGGGCTCCAGGCCAAATTTGTTTTAATAACTTTAGAAATGATCGCAGTCTTGTGTTTATAGACTTATAAGAGCCTGAAGGAGTCACATGCATTCCTCAGTTGGTCTCTACTGCAAGTGATGGGGCAGACTGAATGCCACAGTGACATTCAGGAATTTGGGAAATCTCAAAGATCTTGAGACAAATCCTCCATAAATGTCAAGGGTCTAATATGAGGAAAAAGGAACTACCCTTCTCAGAAAACTGCAACACGCTTAAACATAAAACTATACTGAATGTGGTTTAATCTTTTTGGCTTTTGATAAGGCAAGTCCCCCTGAAACCTTCTGCAAATGTCTCAGGCTTGTCATTACAAACTTTCAATCATATTTGTTCTTAACTGAGAAGAGATCATTTTACAGGAGATTTCTAGATGTAAATAAAAACTTACACCATGTGAAATCTCTGTGATAGGAGCAAGTAATCCTCATCTGTATATTGATCCAGTCTCTTGAGAACAATGAGGACACACAGTAAGGCCAAAACAGAATCTGACAGGCTGCCTGACATTCACCAAAGTATCATTCTGCTACTTAAAAGTAAAAAAGGAAATCTCCATAAAAATTGCTTAAAATGAGGATTTTTCACAGTTTGGTCATTTTACCCAACGGATTGAATTAATTAAGTGAGCACACATTTCCAGAACAGGCTGGCTAGCACAGAGTAGGACCCAGGAGCTGAAAAATAGGGCAGTTGGAGGGCTGGGGGGAGAAGACCTTTCTGTCCAGACTGTAGGAAATGAGATTCCTCACCACCCCTCCCACTTTCTTCACCCCCACTGCCATGCCACTAAGCATATTAGCTTTCTCTTCTTGTTCTTTGACCTAGAAATTCCATTTCTAGGAGTCTGACTCCCAAAATGAATGGGATAAGCACAAAAATGTGCATAAAAGGATGTTCATCCCAGCCTTCTTCACGAACATAAGAAATTAAACACAACTTAAACATCTAATAAGATGGCACTCTTTAAATTACGGTGCATCTGTTCCACCTAAATATTGTATAGCTATTAAAATGCTGGTGTATATGCTACCGAACGACAAAAGACAGTCCCTATATGTTGCTAAGGAAAGCTAATTATAGAATATGCACACATAACCATTCCTACTCAACACTGTACTAGAAGTCATAGCCAGAGCAATTGGGCAAGAGAAAGAAATGAAAGGCACCCAAATTGGCAAGGAGGGAGTCAAACTATCTCTGTTTGCTGATGACATGATTGTCTACCTAGAAAACTCTATAGAGACACATCTAAGAGACTCCTAGAGCTGATAACTGACTTCAGTAAAGTTTTAGGATACAAAGTCAACAGACAAAATTAGTAGCCTTGCTCTACACCAATAATGTTCAAGCTGAGAACCAAATCAAGAGCTCAGTCCCATGTATAATAGCCACTCAGAATCTATTTATAAAAAAATAGATTGCGTGTTTAAACCTCAGTCATCCTCAAAGTACTCTCTGTTTGATGCAATACACCAACTGAGATGCTTTTTCCACTGCTCAAAACAGTTTTTGAGCTTGTCAATTTTGACGCCTGTTAGTGCTTCTGCTGTTTTTTGTTTTACCTCTTCTACATTGGCAAAATGTTTTCCTTTGAGGACCTTTTACATTCAGGAAAAAAAAAGTCACTGAGGGTGAGACTGGATGAGTAGGGAGGGTGGGGCATGAGAGCCATGCTGTTTTTGGTCAAAATCTGAGGAATACTCAGCACAGTGTGGGCAGGTGAGCTCGTAAATCACCCATCAAGAAATGGGCAAATGCATTGAAACAATCTCCAAAAAATAAGCCACTGTAGCTGAATGCAGCCTCTCACAACAACACTAGCTGGTACATTGATACTTAAGGGTTCCTAGAACACTTACCTAGCAGAAAAAGCCTGTACTACAAGGAGCCCACCCTCCAAAAATAATTCCAGTTTTTTTGGGTCCCCCCCATCATACATTTAAACAAGGAGGTAAAAAAATTCTACAAGGAGAACTACAAAACACAGATGAAAAAAATTGTAGACAACACAAACAAATGGAAGAAGCTCCTATGCTCATGGATCAGAAGAATCAATATTGTTAAAATGACCACACAGCCCAAAACGACCTACAGATTTGACATAATTCCTGTATCAAAATACCAGCATTATATTTCACAGAACTAGAAAAAACAATCCTAAAGTTTATATGGGACTAGAAAGGAACCCAGATAGCCAGAGCAATCCTAAGTAAAAAGAACAAATGTGGAGGCATCATACTGCCTGAATTCAAGTTATACTACAGGACCATAGTAACTAAAATAGAATGGCACTGACACCAAATTAGACAGATCAATGAAACAGAATACAGAAGCTGGAAATAAAGCCAACTACTTACAACCAACTGATCTCTGATAAAATAGACAAAAGAAAAAAACAAACAAAAAAAGATGGGGAAAGGACACCCTAGTCAATAAATGGTGTGAGACTATTGTGTAGCCATATGCAGAAGAATGAAACTGGACCCCTAACTCTCACCATACCCAAAAATTAACTCAATATGGATTAAAGACATAAATGTCAGACCTGAAACTACAAAAATCCTAGAAGGAAATCTAGAAAACACTCTTCTGGATGTTGGCCTATGCAACATACAGAAGATCCCAAAAGCAAATGTGACAAAAACAAAATAGACTAATGAGACAAACTAAAAAGCGTCTGCACAGCAAAAGAAATAATCAACAGAATGATCAGAAAACCTATGGAATGGGAGAAAATATAAGCAAATTATGCCTCAGACAAAGAGCTAATATCTCGAATCTGCAAGGAACTCAACTCAACATGAAAAAAACAACTCCATCAAAAGTTGACAAATGAAATGAGTAGACACTTTAAAAAAAAAGACATGCAATAAGCCAACAGACATATGAAAAAATGCTCAATCCAGCTGTGGGACAAAGGGTATGGTCAGAAATGGAGGAGGAAGAGCTCCAAAGAGATCAGTGGTAAGTCCAGGGCTGACCCAAACTCCCTCCTCCCCAGCAATCCTCTGAACATCAGACCCACTTATGTGACATGGGCCACGACTGAGAGGGACAAAGCCTGGATATCAGTCCCAATAGGAGAGCTCCATTCCAGGATAGGCCTGGTTGTAGCACCCCAGTGAGAGTACATACCTGGGAAGAGATAGTCCCATACTTCCCCACCAGAGATTTCCCTAACCATATGAGAGTGGGAGGGGAGGCCTGCAGACCCACCCACCTCCACTGTCCCTACTCCTTCCTTGCTTCGTTCCCTGAGGAAAGAGTGAAAGAAGTGGCTTTGCAGGAGAAACCTGAGAGTTTGACCTGCATCTTTTGATTTTGTTGTGGTTGTTGGTTTTTGTTCTTCTGGGTCTTTTTTATATTCATTTTTTATAGTTTAAGGGGAATGTCAATAGATATGTGAGGGTTTGACATGAATTCACTTTTTTTTCCCCTTTGGTCTTTCTGTTTCTCTTCTCTATTTACTTTGTGCTAGGCGTCTGTGTGTGTGTGTGTGTGTGTGTGTGTGTTTAGTTTACTTGGGGGTCTTTTTGTTGCTGATTATTTTGTTTCGCTTTGTTGTTATTCCAGTTTGTTTTGGAATGTGTGTGTATGTGTTCAATTGCTTTTGCACTGGTTTCTTTACATCATCATATAGAGTGGTAGTGGAGAGTGAGTCTTAGGAAACACATACCACAATAACTGAACATTTTAATTTGCAGGTCATATCTGATTCCTAGCACCCCATCCCCCACTTTATTCGAATTTTGAAAACTATAAGAAACACAGCAAAGCCTCCCATCCACCATCCTATTTCATAATAGAACAAATCCAGAGCCTGGATCAGGGAAGAATAGAGGTGAGCAAATGTCAGAAGGGAAATCCTCTCCCACTGACAATGAATAATAGAACTGAAGAGAAAAACAAGAGATCTGTCACAAATGAGGAAAAACCAAAGGGAAACCTCAGGCAATTTCAAGTGCACCAAAGACAAAACTCCTGAAAAATCAGACCTTGATGCCCAAACAATGGAAGTCACCAAAGACTGTCCCCAGAATATCACAGGGATTAGGGAATAGTTGGAAAGAGTGAACAGTACTCAAGAAAGACAAGATGCAACACTGAAAGAACTTGTAACCGAGATTTTGGCAATAAAAAATTTCATCCAGGAAATACATAACAAGATGACAAGCACAGAATGCAGAATTAATCTAGGTGAAGAAAGAATCTCAGAACTTCAAGACCAGAACATGGAATTAACCTGATCTGTAAAAAACATAAGAAGACTCAGAAAGAAAACACAAAGCCTACAAGAGATGTGTGATTATACCAATAGGCCAAACCTATGCCTGATTGGTATCCCAGAAGAAGAAAGGGAAAACAACTTGGAACAAGTATTCCAGGAAATGATCCAAGAAAACTTTCTCCATCTCAACAGAGATGTGACCAGCCGAGTGCAAGAGATAAAGAGAACCCCCACAAGACATCAAATGAGAAGACCAACCCCTAGACACATAGTAATTAACCTACACGAAGTAGGCACAAAAGAAAAAATTCAAAAGAGAAAGATCAACAGCAAGAGAGAAAGGTCAGACTACCTATTGGGGAAAACCAATCAAAAGAGCAGCAGACCTATCAGTAGAAACACTACAAGCAAGAAGGGACTGGAGCCCTATATTCAAAGTCCTCAAAAATAAACAATTTAAACCAAGAATTTTTTATCCAACCAAGTTCAGCTTCATCAGTGATGGAGAATTAAAATCCTTCCCAGACATCCAATCCCTAAGAGATCATGCAGATTCCAGACCAGCTCTACATGAGACACTTAAAAAGGTATTAAGCACAGAAGAAAGAATAAAAAAAGATTGACCACATCCTTCCCAAGAGAACAACAGAGCACAGAATCAGCAGAGAATACAGTGCAACAAGAAACTTGAAAACACACACATACGTTAACTTCAATGCCAAAAGAAAGCAAGCAAACAAGGGAAAAACTTTACAAGAACCTCAAGACAGGGATAAGCAATCATATTCCAATAATCAGCCTTAATGTGAATGGACTAAATGCACCACTGAAAAGACACAGACTGGCAGACTGGATAAGAAACCAAGACACAATTATTTGCTGCATCCAGGAGAGTCATCTCACTTTAAGGGACACCTACCAACTCAAAGTTAAAGGTTAGAAAACGAGTTTCCAGGCAAATGGATCACAAAAAAAGGCAGGAGTTGCAATCTTAATATCAGACAAAACAACCTTTTAGCTATCAAAAATTTTAAAAGATGCAAAAGAACACTACATAATGATAAAAGTTTCAATCCATCAACAAGAAATATCCATCCTAAACATATATGCACCCAACACAGGAGCACCAGCATTTATAAAACAATTACTAAGTAAACTAAAAAAAGATATTGACTCTAACACTATTACAGCAGGGGACTTGAATACCCCACTGACAGCCCTAGATAGATTATCAAGGCAAAAAATAAACAAGGAGATCCAGAACCTAAACTTGACATTCAACCAAATGGACTTAATAGATACTAGATACTTACAGATTATTCCACCCAGCAACCACAGAATATACATTCTACTCATCATAACATGGAACATACTCCAAGATTGATCACATCCTTGGCCATAAATCAACCATAAACAAATTCCATAAGGTTGAAATCTTGCCATTCTCAGAGCACAGTGGAATAAAAATAAATATCAATACCACCAACATTTTCTCAAAGCCCACAAAGACATGGATACTAAATAGTATGATGCTAAACAACTACTGGGTCAACACTGAAATCTGAAATCAAAGCAGAAATTGAAAGATTCCTGGAAACAAATGAAAA
The DNA here is from genome assembly GCA_027257055.1 of Cephalopachus bancanus. Taxonomy (NCBI): domain Eukaryota; kingdom Metazoa; phylum Chordata; class Mammalia; order Primates; family Tarsiidae; genus Cephalopachus; species Cephalopachus bancanus. Next base: position 6,828,981 of record JAPVLO010000007.1, read on the forward strand.
TGAAGAAACATCTTACCAAAATCTCTGGGATGCCCTGAACACAGTTCTCAGAGGGGAATTCATATCTCTATGAGCACACATCGAGAAAATGGAAAGATCAGAAATTGAGATCCTAACAAATCACCTAAGGGAGCTGGAAAAAAAGACCACCAAAATCCCAACTTTAGCAGAAGAATCCAAATCACAAAAATAAGAGCCCAAATATAGGACATAGAAGACAAAAATATCAGAAAACTTCAACAAAACAAAAAACTCGTTCTTTTTTTTTTTTTTTTGAGTTGGAGTCTCACTCTGTCACCCAGATTGGAGTGCAGTGGCCACATCTGGCCACTGCAGCCTCAACCTGCTGGGCTCCAGCGATCCTTCCACCTCAGCCTTCCAAGTAGCTGGAACTACAGGCGTGTGCTACCACACCAGGCTAATTTTTCTATTTATTGTAGAGATGAGGTCTCACCAAGTTGCCCAGGTGGGTCTCGAACCAGCGGGCTCAGGCAATCCACTCACCTCAGCCTCCCAAGGTGCGGGATTACAGGCTGAGCCACTGAGCCCAGCCAAAAAACTGGTTCTTTGAAATAACTAACAAGATTGATGGGCCCCTAGCCAGAATGACCAAAGAAAAAGAGAGAAAAGCACAAATAAACACAATCAGAAATACAAAAGATCAAATCACAACTAACCCCAAAGAAATACAAAAGATTATCAGAGATTACTATGTACACCATTATGGAAACAAACTTGATAACCTAAATGAAATGGAGGACTTTCTGACATCACACAACCTCCCCAGGTTAAAACAAGAAGACATTCAGACACTACACAGACCAATAACAACCCAGGAAATTGACTCTGTCATACGAAAACTACCTACCAAAAAAAGACCTGGACTGATGGCTTTACAACAGAATTCTACAAAACGTACAAGGAGGAGCTGATACCAATCCTACTGAAAGTATTCCAGGCAATTAGAAAGATGGAATTCTCCCCAAATCATTTTACAAAGCTAATGTCACACTGATACCCAAACCAGGTAAACAGCCAACAAAAAAACAGAATTACAGGCCAATATTCCTTATGAACACAGATGCAAAAATCCTCAACAAGATTCTAGCAAATCAGATCTAAAAACACATCTCCAAAATCATCCACCATGACCAAGTAGACCTCATCCCCAGGATGCAGGGCTGGTTCAACATTCGCAAAACCGTAAATGTCAGTAAATACATCAACAGATGTAAAAACAAGAACCACATGATTATCTCATTAGATGCAGAAAAAGCTTTTGATAAAATCCAGCATCCCTTCTTGATAAAAAATCCTCAAACACCTAAATAAAGAAGGAACATACCTCAAAATAGTAAGTACTATCTACAACAAACCCACAGCTAACATATTGTTAAATGGACAGAAGCTGGAAACGTTTCCCGTGAAAACTGAAACAAGACAAGGTTGTCCACTCTCACCCCTCTTGTTCAATATTGTGTTGGAAGTCCTAGCTCGGGCAATTAGACAAGAGAAGAAAATCAGGGGTATCCAAATAGGAAAAGAGGAAGTCAAGGTGTCCCTCTTTGCTGATGATATGATTCTATACCTTGAAAATCCAAGAGAATCTGTCAAAAACCTACTTGCACTGATAAAGAACTTTGGCAAAGTCTCAGGGTACAAAATAAACATACAAAAGACAGTTGCATTTCTATACACCAACAACAAGCAGGCAGAGACCCAAATAAAAAGCACAATCCCATTCACAACAGCCACAGGAAAAAAAAAAAAAAAAAGAAATACCTCGGCATCTTCCTAACCAGAGAAGTGAAAGACCTTTACAATGAGAACTACAAAACACTGCTCACAGAAATCCAAGAAGACACAAGCAAATGGAAAAATATTCCATGCTCATGGATAGGAAGAATCAACATTGTTAAAATGTCCATCCTACCAAAGGCAATCTACAGATTCAATGCAATACCCATCAAGTTACCAACATCATTCTTCTCAGACGTGGAAATGACAATACAGAAATTTACATGGAAACATAAATGACCGCAAATAGCCAAAACAATCCTTAGCAAAAGAAACAAAGCAGGAGGTATCACACTTTACTATAAGGCTACAGTAATTGAAACTGCCTGTTATTGTTACAAGAACAGGCATAGACCAGGATAGAGATTCTGGAAGCAAAGTCTCAATTCCTCAACCAACTCATCTTTGACAAAGCCTCCATCAACAACCACTGGGGAGAGGAGAACCTGTTCAATAAATGGTGCTGGGAAAGTTGGCTGACCACATGCAGAAGATTGAAACAGGACCCTTACCTATCACCATACACTAAAATTAACTCTAAATGGATCAAAGACCTAAACATAATACCTCAAACTGTGAGAATCTTAGAAAACACAGAAGACACCATTGTGGAAATTGGAACTGGCAACCAATTCCTATTCAGAACCCCAAAGGCCAATACCTCAAGAATAAGATAGACAAGTGGGACCTCACCAAACTAAAGAGTTTCTGAAAAGCAAAAGAAACCATCAAGAGAGCAGGGAGACAGCCCACAGAATGGGAAAAATATTTGCCACGTGTATATCTGACAAAGGTCTAACATCTAGGATCTAAAAGGAACTCAAACACGCTGAAAGGAAAAAAACAATCAGCCCCTTTAAAAAGTGGGCAAAATACATGAATAGACACTTCTCAGAAGAAGATATATGGGCAACCAACAGACATATGAAAAAGTGCTCAGCCTCATTCATCATCAGAGAAATGCAAATCAAAACCACATTGAGATACCACCTAACCCCAGTAAGAATGGTCATCGTTAATAAAACAAACAACAACAGATGTTGGCGAGGATGTGGAGAAAAGGAATGCTTTGACACTGCTGGTGAGAATGCAAACTAGTGCAACCTCTTTGGAAGACAGTGTGGCAATTTCTGAAAGAACTAGAAATTGACCTTCCATATGACCCAGGAATTCCGCTATTGGGAATATACCCGGAGGAACACAAATCATTCTACAAAAAAGATACCTGTACACATCTGTTTGTTGCAGCTCTATTCACAATAGCAAAAACATGGAACCAACCATGTTGTCCATCAAAGTTGGACTAGATAAAGAAAATGTGGTACATATACACAATGGAATATTATGCAGCCTTAAAGAAGGACAAATACATGGACTTTGCAGCAACTTGGATGGATTTGGAGTCGATCATACTCAGTGATCTATCACAGAAACAAAGAACAGAGTACCATATGTTCTCACTCATAAGTGGACCTTGAACAAGTATAATGCTATAAAAGAGCATTTGGTAGTAATGGGAAACTGTCAGGGGAGCGGGGGTGGAATTGGCAGTTGACAGAAACTGCTAGGGGAGGGAGGGGCATACCTCATCAACAAGGGTACCTGCATAATCAATGTTTGCATACCTAACCCTGAATTGTATCCCACATCTTTATAATTAAAAAATAAAAAAAAACATGATCCCCAATAGTGGAAGTGGGACCTAATGGGAGCAGGTTGGGTCAGGGGGTAGATCCCCCACGAATGGCATGATACCCTCCTCTTGGTAGTCATTGAGTTCCTACTCTGTTCCTGGAAGAGCTGGCTGTTAAAAAAGCCTGGCACCTCTTCCCCTCTGTCTCACTTCCTGACATGTAATCCTTGCACACGCTTGCTCCCCTTGCCTTGAGCGGACACGGTTTGAAGCCTCACCAGATGCAGATGCCCGTGCCATGCTTCTTGTACAGCAGGCAGAACTGTGAGCTAAAATAAACCTCTTTTCTTCATAAGTTTTTTTTAAAGGTATGTACACATATATACACATATGCATCCAATCTTTCAAATATACATAATCTTATTAAAAATCAGCATGAAAAAGCCAGGAATTGGTCAATTTATTTCATTGGGTTTTCTGTATTTTTTTATTATAAGTATAGTTTCCTTATATAACATAAATAACTGCTTAGAAAGAATGTTGTCAAGTAACATCAAAGAAAATGGCAAAATATTCTCCACAAAAGCAACAAGAAAACTTGCAAAAATAAGAATTTGCATTTTCACAACTCTGGAAATTAACCAAAGGATTGCAGCAAAACAAAGAATATTTATCCTAGAAAGGTCAGCTGAATTTCAGGAAGAACATTCTACCTTCCACCTTTTCTAGTCGCATTTCCTGCTTTTCAGTTCTGCAGCAGCCTTAACATACGATGGTCTGCATTCAAGGTGGAAATCAGCTGCCTGGCAACCACCGAGGGAGCAGAATGGTCTGCAGCTCTTCAAAGACTCATTGCTCCCACCTGTCACCATTTGGCTTATCTACTTGTTCCCTGAAAGACCCCACTAATGTCAGAGCCTAACTTTGTTCTGAGGAAGGAATGTTTGTGAAAACTTGTCTACATCTCCAAAGTAAAAAGTGATGGCATTAACTTCTTCTGACCAAGGTAGAAAAACACGGACTGAATTTTGTTTTTCACTCAAAAATAAGGCAAAAAGTCAAAATATATAAAACAATGGTTTTTAAGAGGCTAGAATCGGCAACAAAGGACAGTGACCGTTGAAAAATGGGAATCAAATGAGGTGAGTCCTATGACTATCCTAGCTGACTGCCTTTGAAGATTTACTTGGCCAAAGTCTAGGGAGGGGGAACCCAGGAAGAGCTTGGAAAACTCCCTGAATTGAGAGGATGATGCTGAGAGACCAGGAAGAACAAGAGTGCTGGAGTTAGCAGGACAGAGACCTGGAAAGGAGAGATGTTGCATAGAGAGAAAGCCCAAGGGTTTGGAGAGGGCCCCTTGAATCTTCAACTGATGAACACATGCCTAGGAGGAAAACCATCTGAGAGGATAAGAGGTAATAGTGCCCGGTGCACAACACAGCACTGGGCGGAGGGCCTGTTCCCACTAACCAGAATGGAAAACTTCCTGATCCCCAGGACACGAGGCAGAGTACACAGAGGGTCCTGTCTCAGTAACTGGTGAATAATTAGCCATAGACTGAACATTGTTCCAGTCCTGTCTAACAGATTTTAAAAGCAAGTCCTGGGTGAACTAGACTCTTCCAGGTAACTTAGCTGCTTCCCAGAACAAAAGTTAAGAATATTTACAGAAATATAAAAATATCCACCACCCAAGAAAGTAAAATTCACAATGTGTGTCATCCAATCCAGCATTACCATGCTTGCAAAGAAGCAGAAAGAAGCTCAATGAACCTCCAGCATAAGAAACATTTTTTTTAAAAAACTGTTTCAAGGCCATTATAGTCAAAATTAGTGAGAAAAACTTAAAATTACCCAGAGGAAAAAAAGGACATTCTTTGTATAGAATAACAAGAAGACCATGAGAGCAGATGTCTCATCAGAAACGATGCAAATGAGAAGACCGTGGAGCGACATTTTTAAAGTACTGGGGGAAAAAAAAAAGACAGGCAATTCAGAATTCCATACTTGGCAAAAATAATTTGCAAATGAAGAAAAAATAAACACTTTCTTGGACATCAAATAGCTGAAGGATTTCATCACCAGCAGATCTGCACTCTAAAAAAATGACAAAAGAAATTCTTTAGGCAAAGAAAGAAGAATAATGGAAATGGTAACCGCATATGCAAATATATAATTTATTATTTCATTTTCTTTAAAAGAGAAATAATTTTTTAAAGTATGGGGTTGATAGCATGAGTGAAATGGATGGAAAAAACAGAACAAAAGTTGGGAAAGAAAAAATAGAAGTGTACTATTGTAAGGTGATTAGTCTCAAGATATAGTGGCTGCTAACACTTGAAGGCAGACAGTGATAGAACAGAGACGCATACTATAAGCATGAAAGCAGTCAACCACTGAAATTCTAAAACAGTTATAGCTAGTCAGTCTAACAGAGGAGATAAAATGGAATAACAAAAAATACTAAAAACAGGCAGAAAGAAAGGAAAGGGGAACAAGAGTCAGGTGGGACAAATAGAAAATAAATAGCCAGATGGTAGGTTTAAATCTAGTAAAATAAATAATCACATTATAATAGCCTGAATACCCTAATTAAAGGCAAAATATTTCCAGAATGGGTAAAAAAGCAAGACCAAAGTATGTGCTGCCAACAAAACATACACCTTAAATATAAAGACACAAATAGATTAAAAATGAAAAGATCAACACTGATCACAGAATGCTGAAGTGGGTGCATTAAAATTAAATAAGGCAGAATTCAGTGCAAATAATCTCATCAGGTATAAGAGTTATCTGATGATGATAAACAGACAACTTCATCAGGAGGGCATAACAATACTAAATGTTGATGAACCAATGACAGCTTCAAAATATATAAGGCAAAAACTGATAGAACTGAGAGAAGAAATAAATAAATCCAGTTGAGGACATCAAAATTCCTCTCTAAATAACTGATCAAACAAATAGACTTTAGAAGACTTGAACAACACTATTAACCAGCTTGAACTAATACTTACAAAACACTCTACCAAACAACAGAAGATCACAAATTCTTTTCGAGTACGCACATAACAGTTACCAAGATAGCCTATATTCTTGGCCCTGAAAAAAAGGCACAATAAATTTCAAAGGACTCAGTCATACAAAGTTTGTTCTCTGACCAGAGTAGAATTAAATTGGAAATCAATAACAAGATCACTTTAACAAAATACTCAAATATTTGGAAACTAAATTAAAAACTTCTGAATAACCCACAGTTCCAAGAAAAAGATCAAAAGGGAAAATTGAAAGTATTTTGAAGCAAATGAACATGCAATATGTCAAAATTATGATAAGGAGAAAATTTACAGCACCAAATGCTAATATTAAAAAAGAAGAAAGACCTCAAATCAATGACATCAGATTTCATCTTAAAAATCTAGAAAAAGAAGAGCAAAATAAACCACAAATAGTAAATAAAGAAATAATAAGGATCAGAGTATATACCAATGAAACAAACAAACAAAAAACAATAAAGGAAATCACTGAAACCAAAAGCTGGTTCTTCAAGATCAATAAAACTGATAGAACTCTAGACAGACTGATCAGGTAGAAGAAAAAAGGACAGCAGGAGAGAACACACAAATTACCAATATCAGGAATTGAAGAGGTAACACTGACATAATCTGATTTGACAGATGTAAAAAAAAATACTGGGGGGGAATAATGAACTACTTTATGCTATTAAATTTGACCCCCCCCAAAAAAAACAACAACTAAAAACCACACAAACTACTGAAACTCAAGAATAAATATATAACCAGAATGATCCTATATCTACTAAAGAAATATCATTCCTAGTCAAAAACCTTTACACACACTCTCTCTCTCTCTCTCTCTCTCTCTCTCTCTCTCTCTCTCTCTGCAGTCCTAGATAGATGCATTAATGACATCTGTAAAATATTTAAGGAATAAATAATATTAATTTTATATAAATAATTTCAGAAAATTGAAAGGAAGGTGTTATGGTTTGGATGTACCTTCAAAAATTCATGATAAAACTTAATCTCAAGTGCAGTAGTGGTAAGAGGAGGTGATTAGGTCATGAAGGCTCCTCTCTCGTGAATGAGTTTAAGGTCCCCATAAAAGAAATTTCACAATGCTTCACACCATTTTACCCTTCCACTCTTTGCTATATTAGGACACCTAGATGGCACCATCCATGAAGAATGGACTCTCGCCAGACATGGAACCTGCTGGCATCTCAATCTTGAACTCCTAACCTCCAGATCTGGGAAGAACAAATTTCTATTATTTATGTCAGACTGTAGTATTTTGTTACAGCATAGTGAATAAACTAAGACAGAGGGACTGCTGTATAGTACTTTACAAATCATCCTATGAAGCCAGAATTCTCTGATGGCAAAACAAAAAAACATATCAAAAAAAGAATTAAAGACCATTATTCCTCATCAACACTGATGTAAAATTCCAAACAAAAATTAGCAAATTAAATCCAGCAATTTATTAAAATGGCAATACATCATGACCAAGTAGGATTTTTATCCCAGGAAGTCAAGACTAGTTTATTATTTAAAAAGCAACAAGCCGGACTTGGTGGCTCAGCCTGTAATCCCGCACTTTGGGAGGCTGAGGTGAGTGGATTACCTGAGCTCGCGGGTTCGAGACCCACCTGGGCAACTTGGCAAGACCTCATCTCTACAATAAATCACAAATTAGCTGGGTGTGGTAGCGTGCACCTGTAGTTCCAGCTACTTGGAAGGTTGAGGTGGAAGGATCACCGGAGCCCAGCAGGTCGAGGCTATGGTGGCCAGGAGCGTCCACTGCACTCCAGTCTGGGTGACAGAGTGAGACTTCAATTCAAAAATAAATAAATAAATAAATAAATAAAATTTAAAAAATAAAAAGCAACAATGTAACTCACCAGATTAACAAACTAAAAAAAGAAAAAACATAATTACCTAAATATATATATAGTAAAACCATTTGACAGTCAAAAAGAAAACCAAAAAATCTACCTTGCCTCCACAAATTTCTATAGTCTATGTCCCATAGACACCTGCAGGCATCATTGATATTGATTACAACTAAACAAAAACACTGTTCAGAGATTATAATACTGCACCTACCCAGAACCAAAGCCAACACACTCTTCCCAACTGATGCCCTAGAACCCATCTGCCCATCTCTATAAAATTAGAAGAGGTGATTGTTCCACCAGATGTGCAGATATCAAAGCAAGGACACAAGAAACACACACACACAGAAAGGAAATACAACACTATCAAGAAAAATCACAAGAATTCTCCAGTAATTCTTTCAAACAAATAAAAATGTATCAACTGTCTGAAAAGAAATTCAAAATAATAACTGTAAGTAAAGTTAGTGAGATACCAGAGAATAAAAGAACAATTGTGTAAATTCAGAAAATTCATGATCTGAATGAAAAATTGAAGCAATACATATTATAATAAAGAACAGAAATCTTGTAGCTGAAGAATACAATAAATGAAATAAAAAATACAATTCAGAGCTTCAACAGGAAACTAGATTAAGCATAAAAATCTCCAAACATTAAATAATCCAGCCAGAGGAAAAAAGAAGAAAAAAGGATTTAAAATGAGTGAAGAAAGTCTGTGGAACTTATAACACATCATTAAACAAGTAAATGTTTGCATTATGGCATTTCCAGGGTAAAAGAGACAAAGAAAGGCACAAAAGCCTATTTAACAAAATAATAGTCCAAAACTTCCCAAATCTTGGGAGAGATTTGGACACCCAATCCATGAAGCTCAAATATCTCCAAATAACTTCAAATAAGTCCTCTCAGAGGCATATTATAATCAAACTATCAAAATTCAAAGACAAAGTGATCATAAAAGAAGCAATAAAAAACTCAAGTTACACATAAGAGAATCCCTACTAGACGATCAGTAGACTTCTCATCAGAAAACAAAACTATCAGCCAAGAATACTGTACCCAGCAAAGTTATCCTTCAGAAACAAAGGGAAATGTATTATTTCCCAGTCAAGCAAAACCTGAGCAAATTCATCACCACTAGATTGACCTACAAGAAATGCTTAAGAGAGTACTTCAGTCAGAAGTGAAAGGATGGTAATTACTATCATAAAAACAAGTGAAATATAAAACTAATTGGCAGAGGCCAATTCATAATCAAATTCAGAATTCTTTATTATTGTAATAGTACAATGTAAACCTTTTGAATCTCTAGTATGGAGGTGAAAAGTCAAAATAGTCAAAAATAACCATAGCTATGACAAGTTGATAGAAAACATACAATATAAATAGATAGAAATTAAGGCAACAAAATTATAAATTGTAAAGAGTAGGGTAAAAACAGAGAATTTGTATGTGACCAAGTTAAGATGCATCAACTTGAAATAGTCTATTATAGCTACATGATTTTATGTTAGCTCCAAACAAGAAAGAGAAAGGAATCAAAGCTTTGTGCTACAAAAAATTAACAAACAACAAAGGTAAATAACAAGAAAGGAAGGAACAAAAGATCTCCAGGAACAACTAGAAAACAACTAACGAAACAGCAAGAATAAGGTCCTATATATCAATGATAACCTTGAATGTAAATGAATTAAATTCTCCAATTAAAAAATATATAGTAGATTGATAGATTTAAAAAAACAAGACCCAAATATATGCTGGTTAATGAGACTCACTTCCCCTCTTATAACACACATATTGAAAGTAAGGGGATGGAAAAAGATACTGAAGCAAATAGAAACACAAAAATTACATGAGTAGGTATACTTACATAAGATAAAATAGACTAAGCCAAAAATAATAAAGAGACAAAAAGGTCATTGTATAAGGATGAAGGGGTCAATCCAGCAAGAGGACATAACAACTGTAACTGCTTATGTACCCAACATCGAGCATCTAAATATATAAAGCAAAAATGAACAAATCTAAAAAGATAGACTGCAGTACTAATAGGGGACATCAACACCCCACTTTCAGTAATGAACAGATTGCCCAGACAGAAAAGGAACTCCCCAAAATCAAATTCAAACTGCACTTCAGACCAAATGGACCTAATAAATAACCAGCAGCTGCAGAATAAACATTCTTTTCAACTGCACATGAAACATTCTTCAGGATAGATCATATTTTAGGACCAAAACAGATATTAACAAATTTAAGAAGACTGAAGTCATATCAAGTATCTTTTCTGACAATAATGGTATACAACTAGAAATAAATAACAGGAGGAACTTCATAAACTTGACAAATATATGGAAACTGAACAACATTTTGCTGAATAACCAATGTGCTAATAAAGAAATTAAAAGGGAAATTAGAAGTTTCTTAAGACAAATAAAAACGGAAACAAAACAAAACAAGACCTATGGGACACAGAAAAGGCAGTGATAAGAGGGAAGTTTATAGCAATAATTGCCTACATCAAAAAAGAAAATCTCAATAAACAAACTAAAATTACACCCAAAGGAACCAGAAAAACAAGAACAAGTTCAATCCAAAATTAGTAGAAGAAAAAATATAATAAAGATTAAAGTATGAAACGAAATAGAAACTAGAAAAACAATACAAAAGATTAACTAAATGAAGAGTTGTTTTTTTTAAAAAAGATAAAGTCAACCAAGTCCAGACTAAGAAAGAGAGAGAGAAGGCTCAAAAAAAAAAAAAAAAAAAAAAAAAAAGAAAAAGGGGACATAATGGACTACAGAAATACAAGGAATCAATAAGACACTATTATGAACATCATATACTCACAAGTTGGATAAACTAGAAGAAATGAATAAATTCCTGGACTCGTACAGCCTTCCAAGATTGAATGATGAAGAAATACAAAATCTGAATAGACCAATAACAAGTGAGAACACTGAATCAGTAAGAAAGTCTCCTATCAAAGAAAAGTTCAGGACCTGATGACTTCACTGTTGAATTCCATCAAATATTTACAGAAGAACTAATACCAATTCTTAAATTATTCCAAAAATGGAAGAGGAAAAAATACTTCCAAACTCATTCTACAAGGCAAGTATTGCTCTGATACCAAAACCAGATGAGAAAACAACAACAATGAAGACTACAGGCTAATATCCCTCATGAACATAGATATAAAAATCTTTAACAAAATACCAGCTAACTGAATTCAACAACACATTAGAAAGATTATTCAACACGATCAGGTGGGATTTATCCCAGAGATGCAAGGATGGTTCAAACATATGCAAGTCAATAAATGTGACACATTATTAATAGAACAAAGGACAAACACCACATGATAATTTCAATAGATGCAGAAATAGCATTTGACAAAATGCAGCATCTCTTCATAATTGTGATTCTTAACAAAGTAGGTATAGAGGAAATGTACCTCAACATAATAAAGCCCTTATATAACAAACATACAACTAGCATTATATTGAATGGGAAAAAGTTGAAAGCTTTTTCTCTAGGATCTGGAACAAGATCGAAATGCCCGCTTTTACCATTTCTATTCAGTATGGTACTGCGAGTCCTAGCCAGAGCAGTTGGGCAAGAGAAAGAAAAGACATGCAAATTGGAAAGGAGAAAGGCTAAGTTGTTCTTGATTGCATACAACATAACCTTACATAGAGACCCCAAGAAAAAACTGTTAAGATAAACAAATTCCATAAAGCTGCAGCATACAAAAATCAACATGTAAAATTCATTAGCATTTCTATACCCAATAGCAAACTATCTGAAAGAGAAATTGAGAAAATAATCTCAATCACTTAACTACAAAAAATAAAACACTCAGGAATAAATTTAACCAAGAAAGTGAAAAATCTGTAATCTAAGAACTATAAAACATTGATCAAAGAAATTGAAGAAATACAAATAAATGAAAATATATTCCATGTTCATGGACGGGAAGCATAAATATTTCAAAAATGTCTATACTACCAAAAATGATTTATAGATCCAATATTTATCAAAATACCAATGACGCTTTGCAAAAAAAAGAGAAAAAATTATAAAATTTTCATGGAACTCCCCTCCCCCACACACAAAGAAAACAAATAACTAAAGCAATCATGAGTAACAAAAACAAAACTGGAGGCATCACACTACCTGACTTCAAGATATACTGCAAAGCTACAGTAACCAAAACAGCATGGTACTGGCATAAAAACAGAAAGACCAATTGAATAGACTAGTAAGCCAGAATTAAATCAAAGCATTTACAGCCACAAATATGCCAAGAACACACAATGGAGACAAGATCATCATTTCAATAAATAGTGATGGGAAAACTAGATATTCACATGCAGAGGAATTAAATTGGAGCCTTATCTGTCACAGTATACAAAAATAAACTCAAAATTTATTAAACACTTAAATGTAAGACCCAAAACTATGAAATCACCACAGAAAACATACAGGAAGAGTTCCATGCCATTGTGTGGACAAGGATTTTTTTGGATATGACTTCAAAAACACAGGCAACAAAAGCAAAACTAGACAAATGGAATTATATCAAACTGAAAAGCTTCTGCACAGCAAAGAAAATCAACAGAGACAACCGACAGAGTGAAAGAAAATAATTGCAAACTATACATCTAATAAGGGATTAATAGACAAGGAATTCAAACCATTCAATAGCAAGCAAATAACCCTATTAAAAATGAGAAAATATCTGAATAAACATTTCTCAAAAGAAGACATACAAATGACCATCAGATGTATGAAATGGTGCTCAACATCACTAATCATCAGGGAAATGCACAATGAGATATCACCTCATACCTGTTAGAATGACAAATAGCAACAAGATGAAAGATAAGTGTTGGAATGATGTGGAGAAAAGAGAATCCTTGCATATTGTTGGTGGGAATGCAAATTAGGACATCCATTATGGAAAACAGTATGGAAAGTCCTCAAAATATTAAAAATAGAACTACCATATGATCTAGCACTCTCACCCCTCGGAACATAACCAAAGTAAATGAAATCAGTGTGTTGAAGAGGTAGTTCACTCCCATCTTTACAGCGGCATTATTCACAATAGTCAGGACATGGAATCAACCTAAGTGTTCATCAATGGATAAAGAAAATATGTTATATATTCACAATAGGATCTTATTGAGCCATAAAAGAGAACAACATCCTGTCATTTGTGACAACATGGATGAATCTGGAGATTATTATTTTAAGTGAAATAAGCAAAGCACATAAAGACAAATAGCACATGGTTTCACTTAAATGTGGAATCCAAAAAAGTTGATTTCATAGTTATCTGAGGCTTGGGTGATTAGGGCAAGGAGGGAGATGGGAAGATGTTGATCAAAGGATATATAATTACAGTTCGGTCAGATAAGAAAATGCAAAATAGTCAAATACGTAGAAACAAAAAGTAAATGAGTGATTTCTGAGGGTTACGGAAGGGGAAGGGGAAGAGGATGGGTGAGAGGGGCTAGAATTAGGAAAGACTGGTAATGGTTATGAAGTTTCATTCTTGCATAATGAAAATGTTCTAAATTGATTGTGGTGATGATTGGACAACTCTTTGAAAATACAAAAAATAAAAAACCACACTGGATTGCACACTTTAAATGGGTACATTATGTGATATAAGTGAATTATATATTGATAAAGCTGTTTTTAAATAAATTTTTAAAAAAGCATTTGATAGAATTCAACATCCATTTCTGATTTTAAAAATAACAAAACAAAAACAAACAACAATAAAAACTCTCAACTCCTGACAAACTACGAACAGAAGGGAACTTCTTCAACCAGGTAAAGGTTATCTACAAAAAAACCCATAGGTAACATCAAATTTCTTAATGATAAAACCCATAGGTAACATCAAATTTCTTAATGATAAAATTCTGTAGGTTGTCTCTTTGTTGATTTTCTTTGCTGTGTAGAAGCTTTTCAGCATGATATAATTTCTTGTGCATTAAAAACTCCAAAAAAATTGTTGAGGGAAATTTTAAACTATCCAAAAAAAAATGGAGAGATATACCATGTTCATGGGGCAGAAGACTCAATATTATTAAGATGCCAATTCTCCTCAAATCGACCTACAGAGTCAACACAATTTCAAACAAAATTCCAGCACGTGTCTCAGCTGTGTGTGTGTGTGTGTGTGTGTGTGTGTGTGTGTGTGTGTGTGTGTGTGTAGAAATAAGAAACTGATTCTAAAACTTATATGGAAGCGTAAAGGACCTAAATTAGTCAAAATAATTTTGAAAAAGAACAAAGTTGAACTAAAACTACTTGGGTTATAAAGATATTTATTATAAAGCTACAATAATAGAGACAATGTGATGTTGGAGTAAAGATAAGCAACTAGATCAAAGAAACAGAATAGAAAGTCCAGGCACTGAGCCACATAGGTACAGACAACTAAATTTGACAGAAATGTAAAAATATTTCAATGGAGAATGTACACTTATGTTTTCAACAAGTGGCCCTAAACAGTTGAAAATGCAAACAAATGAACTTTTATCTAAATGTTGCACCATATGCAATAATCAACTCAAAATGAATTACAGGTATAAAAGTAAAACCAAAAAAAAAAAAATACACCTTAAGAAAACATAGGCAAAAACCTTTGTGACCTGACAAATATTTTTTAGACACAAAACCAAAAGCATCAGTCATAATAGAATGAATTAATAAATTGGTCTTCATCAAAATCATAACCTTCTGATCTTCCAAAGACACTGTTAAAAACACAATCTACAGACTGAGAGGAGATGTTTGCAAAGCATGTATCTGATAAAGGACTTACATCTAAAATTTATAAAGAATCCTTGGGGGAGATGGGAAAAAAATAATGATAAATAAAGAACCCTCAAAGCACAATATAAAGAAAACAACCTAATTTAGAAAAATGGGCAAAATGTTTGAGCGGACATTACACCAACAAAGATATGGTGGTAAACAAGTATGTGAAAAAATGCTCATTAATTATTAGGAAAATGCAAATTAAAGCCATAACAAGATATCATGACACATGCATCAGAATGGCGAAAATTTTAAATATTGACCATATAAAATGTTGAAGAGGCTATGAAGGAACAGAAACTCTCATACATTGCTGGTGAGAATGTAAAATGGCAGGACCACTTTTGAAAATATTTTTCTGTATTAAGAAGTTAAATCCTTACCACATGACTCAGTCATTCTATCTCCAACTATTTATCCACATAAGTGAAAGTATGCCCAAAGACTTGTACACAGTGTTCATCACAGCTTTGTAACAGCTAAAAACAACCCAGCGCATCAACAAATGAGACCCGGTTGACGCTCTGAAGGCCTCTCATCTACTCCCTGCTGCTCCTGATAACCCCACTCCATGAAGCCCACACCTGGCACACTGAGCCCATGAACAGCTGCCTTCCCAAAAGTGAAAAGAGGTCCTGGCTTTCCGGGCTCGGTGGCTCAGCCTGTAAACCCACGCCTTTGGGAGGCTGAGGTGAGTGGATTGCCTGAGCCCGTGGGTTTGAGACCCGCCTGGGCAGTGAGACCTCATCTCTACAATAAATCAAAAAATCAGCCGGGCGTGGTAGCGCATGCCTGTAATTCCAGCTACTTGGAAGGCTGAGGCTGAAGGATTGCCGAAGCCCAGCAGGTCGAGGCTACGGTGGCCAGGAGCGGCCACTGCACTCCAGTCTGGGCGACAGAGTGAGACTCCAACTCAAAAAAAAAAAAAAAAAAAAAAAGAGGTCCTGGCTCTCAGACTCATCATCAGAATCAAACTCCTCCCTTCTAGTCATAGGTGGGTGGGGAGAATGGGGAAGCAGGCGAATCTTGCATCAGCTTTCTCCCTAATACCTACTCTCCAGGTATTAATATATACACCTATATAACCTCCCCAGCCCCATGAAGGACAGAGACCAATAACATGGAAGTCCTCTAAGGAAGGAACCTCGTGGTTGAGAAGTTGAAGCAAGAGAGTCTTTCCATAGCACAGTCTTAACTCCTTGTCAGTTTACACTATGTGAGTATATTACCTATTCACAAAAATAAGTAGAATTTGCTTCTCCAGAGTGGACTTCTAGCCTCCCTGCCTCTGGGCAATGCTCCTTGAGGTCAGGGCTTCCAAGAGGACAGGACTGTAAAGTGATTTGCAGCCAGAGCTACCCTTCACCCTACCAGGGTGCTTGTTCTGACCATCAGGTTGTCTTAGTCCACTTAGCACTGTTATAACTGAGTACCTGGTACTGGATAATTGATAATAAACAGATATTTATTTCTCATAGTCCTGGAAGCTGGGAAGTTCAAAAGCAAGCTGTTGGCATCTGGCAAGGGCCTTCTTGCTATGTCTTAATATGGTGGAAGTCACCCCACAGTGAAAGGGCAAAGAGAGGGTAAAAGAGGGCCAGACTGATCCTTTTATACCAGCATTAGTCCCGTCCATGAAGGCAGAGCCTAATCACCTCTTAAAAGTCCCATCTCTTAATACTGCCACGGTGGCGATGACATTTCAATGTGTGTTTTGGAGGGGGAAAGCATTCAAACCACAGCAGAGCTAAAAGGAGCCCACTAGACCCTCATCTTCACGTCTACTCCCCTGATGAATTAATGAAAGGGACAATCAAGTTCATGGAGACATGAGTTGTCTCAGGTCACAGCTGAGAGCAAAGAGCTGGCTACCTTCCACTCAGCTCAGAGAACTATGTTCACTCGCTCAGCTACAAAAATAAAGCATGCTCATGAACAATTTAAGCCCAACAGTAGTATTAAGAAGAAAGACAGTCTCCCTTTTCCTGCCCACATCTCACCTCCAAAAAAGCTACTGCTAACACTTTGCAGTATCTACTTCCAGATCTATTTCTGTACAATTAGCAATTTACAGACTCCCACTTAACTCTGATGTTTTACAAAAGTGGGATCCTACTGTACACAGTACTCTGCAATATGCCGTCTCCTCTACACCACAGCTGGCTCTGGCTCCAGCTCTTTCCCTTTAATAGCTGTAAATAATCCCACTGCGTGAATGCCACATAATGCCACTGTTTGATGATCCAGCCCATCATGAATGGACATCTAGGTTAGGTTTGTTTCTGTACTTTTAACCAAAGCTGCAGGAAACGTCCTCATTCCTGCATTTCCCTGCACATATTAGAATATTTTCATCAGTTTGATCCCAAGGAAGGAGAGAATTCCCAAGTCGAAGATTCTGATGATTTTGGGTTTTGACAGGAGTTCTTTTTGTATCCCTTTCTGCTTCCAGAAGCACAGTCTTGGGTACTTTTTTGGGAAGAAAGAGGAAATGTGAAAGGGGTCGTTTATAAATAAGAACATAAGGCAGAGAGGCTGTGGAGTTAAAATAAACCCACCATGAGATATATTTTACTCAATTAGTCTGCATGTTGGAATTTATCCCAAGGACATAATTAGATATGCACAAAGTCCTAGTTACAGGGATGCATATCTACATGTTGTTAAGGTGACCATTTCCCCACCCAAACTACAAGTCTGGACTGGCAATTCTGAGGCCTGGTGAGCTCAGACTGTGAAAGCCGCATTTGGGTGGAAGGAGGAAGAAGAGGGAGGGGTGGGGCCCAAGAGAGACAGGAGGTTGGCAGGGCCTCCCCCGCTGATCCCAGCCTGGCCTATGTCTTGGCTTCATAAGCCTCTGTGTAGGCACAGTCCCAGAGGCTGTCCTGAACAAGCGTGACATGTTTGGCTGTTGTACTTCTTCATTCTAGAACTTCCATTTGATTTTCTTTATGAATTTCCATCTCTCTACTAAGACTCCATCTGGCCATTCGTTATAATCATCTTGTCTTTCAGGACCCCTAACATATTTATAATAACTGCAGGTGCATTTTAGTTTTGAGCATGGTCTTAGGCATGTCCTTTACCACTAAAATGCAGTCTTTGTGGGCTCTCAGCAGACAGTCCCTTGCACTCACTGAGGTCTCTTCATCCAGCATCACCCAGCATTTCCTGACCTCTGATATCGCCCTTCATCTCTCATGCCCACAGGTGGCCTCTAACATCTGAGGAATTCTTCCTGTGTAGGTGCAGGCCAGCCCTTGGCCAACTGGGCCTGCACAGAACCCTTCACCTCTGTAGCTCCCTCTTGCCCTGCAAACTCCAGCTGCCTCAGCAGCCCAGACTCCAATCTCTGCCTCCTTATTGGTGAGATCACCGCTTGGCTTGGAGCCCACTGCCCTGCACCCACACAGGAAAGCAGGGTGATCAGCTGGGGTGTCTCTCATCAGGGGTGACAGGGCTGCCCTGCTTGCCATGCAATACTACACAACAATTGTCACCTACACCTTGTCCAGTTTCATATTTGGTTGGAGAGGGAAGGCAGCTACCATTACTCAGTCATAGCCACAGGCAGAAACACCTGACCCCTTCTAAAAACAACAGTGACACTGTTATCGATGCTACCACCAGATTCTCTTGTCCTGAGTGCAAAAACTCTCCCTGCCCTGCTGGTTGCATGGCCCCTGGCACATATTATCTCAATGAGTAAGAGTGGGATTGTAGGAGTGGACAGAGGGGAAGGAGAAGGCAAGGAAGGAAAGGGGAGGAGGGGGTTGTTGGGCTTGGGTGTGAACACATGGTGAGGACATTAACTGAACGGGGGGGCTGGGAAGCTGAGCAGGCTTCCTGGGAAAGGGGACGTGGTTGGCTTTGGCCTGTTGAGTTTTGGGGACACTGGGATCTCTACAGGGACACAGCAGTAGACAACTGGACACAGAGGACTGCAGCATCCAAGAGAGTGGGAGTTGAGGACAAAGATTTGTGATCATTCACTTATGGGGTCAGAATGTGAGTCTGAGCCTGGACACAGAGCTGAGACACCAAAAGAAAGGGCCAAGGAGCCTGGGCATGTCCACTTGAGGGGGCAGCCTGGGAAAGCCCAGGAAGGCAGGAAGAAAGATGTGGAAGCCAGGGGGAGGATGGACCTGGAGGCAGGTGAGAGCAGGGGAGCCAAGACACAGGAGAGGCTGCAGGTGTGGGAGGCATCCAGTCCTGCAATGTGCCTGAAGAGAAGGGAGCATCCTCATCCCTCTCAACCCCAAAGGGGAGCGCCCAGGCTGGCCTTCTGGGCTGATGAAACTTCTCCATGGAAGAACGCACGTTTTGGTGAGTATTCCCAAGGTGAGCTAGAGTTACAATTTTAATAACTAACATGTGAATCTATCACTGCCCCTTTCCCTGCTCCTATGGTGTCTTGTTTCTGTAAAATGCATCATTGTCTGTCATGGGTGGGGGCGCTTTGCTCCATACAGTAGCTGTAAACTGATAGAAAGAGGGTGTGCAAGAGTCAGATTCTGTCTGGAATCCTGAGTTCTAGCCCAGATCCACCATGTACTAGAGCCCAAACCAGCCATTTACTCTCCTGGGCCTCTGTTTCGTTATCTGTGAAATGGGATCATGGAACCTACCCAGGTCACGTTACCTCTGAGTTTTTTCAGAGGTTCAGCAACTCAGTCACTGCTGAGGACTTACTAGGCACAAGGCACCGCTGAGAATGACATAGACATAGGCCACCGTGCCTGACCCATAGGAACTAAGAATCAGGGATTAGGCAAGCCCATTCTTGAAACTGGGGAATGGGAGTATTCACGCCCAGTCAGCCAACCCAGCCACAAGAAAAGGTGGCTGCAGACTACAGTTGCTCTTCCTCTGTGACACAGGGCATCTGGGTCCTGTTCGGTGTAGATTCTGATTCAGCAAGTGCATCTGGGCTGGAGCTCAGACTGCATTTCTAAGCTCCCAGGGGATATAGGCACTGCTGACCAGAGGGCCCAACTCCCAACTCAGGAGTGAGGTTGGGATCTCTTCTCTTTGCCTCAGGGGTCTCAGGATGTGCCACTGTGGTCAGCAGAATAACGGCCTCTAAAGTCATCCACAGACCTCTTGCACACTTTCTTTAGATAAGAGTGAAATTTTCAGTATGGTAGATAAGGCCCCACATGGCCAGGTCCCAGCTGCTTCTCTAGAACAATCTCTACCCACCACTCTGTGCCCTAGCTCCTGTCTTCTTCCCTTTCATCCCCTGAGGGGCCTATCTTCCTTGACCACATGACTTCTGTGCCTGGAAGACACCCCTACCCTCTCAGCTTCTCCTCTGGGTCTCAGCTCAGTGGTCCTTCCCTAGGGAAGACTGCCCATGCACTCGCCATGACATTGTACCCCATCACAGGCCTACGCGGGGTGCTCGGTCAGAGCACGTGTGCCCATGAGTGTCATTCACACACTCATCCTGAGATTATGCAAAATTTTTATGGCATGTCAGTTGCAAGGTGGCCACTCTTCCCACAAAAAGGTTGTACCTGTTTCCCTGTCCCTTGAATCTGGGCCTCAGGACTTGGTTTCACCCATAGAATGAGGTGTGAGCAACAATGTGGCCCTGTCTGACTCCATTGCTGTCACTCTGCTTGTTTTTCCTTGCGTGGGCCCATTTCTTTCATAACCAGGAGTTAAAAAACACTTGTGGTCAAATTATAAGACCTGCATACCCTGTAAAATGTGGAGGAGTGATCACAGTGAGGGTGGAAGATGACTCCGTGCAGCACAGAGACCTCTGCAAACACCTGAATAGAGCTCCAGAGACAACTGCCACCTCTACAGAGGGACTTCTGGACACCTATCACCTGCATGGAGGGACATCCATAGCTATCTGCCACCCATACAGTGAGGCCTCATACCATCTTCCAATTATCAGCAGTGCTAAGTACCATGCCTGACACACTGGCCTCCTTGTCCTGTTTAATCCTCAGCGTCATTCTATCTGGTCCTAGATGGCCTCTGTCCCCAGGGCTGCTCCCTGGGCCACTGTGGGTGAACCTGCTCTTTGTACAGACAAGCTTGAACTGGAGGACCCAGCAGCCCTCACCCCCCCCCCATAGCTCAGCTGTTGGGTTCTCAAAGTAATTCTCAAAGAGATCACCACCATATTCTTTACTGAGGGGAAACTGAGGCTCTAGATATGCCTGCCCCAAGACTACACATGCTGTGATCACACATGTGGGCAAGCTCAGAGTGGTCAATCAGAGTCAGAGCCAATGTCAGGCCAGGGGCATGCTCCCCTAAGCCAGGAACTGAGCAGAGGAACAGGGAGGAGGAGCCCCCCCACCCTCAGGCTTCCTGCTGCAGAGGGTCTCAGCCAGCGAGGCAGCCAGCAAAACACTAAGGGAACTTAGACATTTGCTGATCTCAGGGGAAGGATGTTCTGACTTCTGAATCCAAACAGTGTTTGTGACTCAGAGGCTGCGTGATGTGTCATTACCTCTGAGTGAACAGAAAAGCCAAGAGCTACCTGAGTTTCAGCAGCAGCCGGGGATGAGGAGGGATGCTGAAGACAACATGCATGGCTTGAGGTTCACAACCTCATGTGTTTCCCAGTACAGCACACCTGGTACACATTCACAGGGATGCTTCGGGCTGTTGTCTTCCACTGTGGGCATGACTTGGGTTTTGCTTACATGCATGCAGGAGGTGCTCAATGACTACTCTTGAATGACCATATGGTCCCTGGTTGACTTCAAACTGCACAGGGGTAAACTCACAGCACCAGGAAGAGGTCCTCTCCCTTCGCCTTTCTCTTTCAGCCAGGAGCCCATGCCTCCTTGGAGTCCAAAAGCAGTATCCCCTTCCCTCTCCCATGCCTCTGCTCCTGTCTTCTCTGCCTCAGTCTTCCATGTTTATGACTGAATTGTGTCTCCCATGTCAATCTCTCTTCTCTACCTCAGTTTCCCATGTTTGTGACTGAATTCACAAATTGAATTCAGAATTCACAAATTGAAACCCTAAACCCCCACCCAATGTGACTGTATTTGAAGATAGGAGGTAACTGACTACAAGAAATCATGAAGCTGGGTCCTAATCTAATGGGACTGGCATCCTTGTAAAAGGAAGAGAGACCAGAGTCAAGTCCTTGGCAAGCATTTTCCATTTCATCTCCCCAAAGCTCTGTGAGGCAGGCACTAAGATTTATTTTTCCTATTTTGCAGATGATGAAGCCCCACAGGGACATCAACTGTCACCCAAAGCACAACACAGCCGGTGGGGAGTGGGGTGGGAGCAGCCCTCAGAGACTTTGCATTTTGGTGCTTTTAAATTCCAACTTTCTTCACATGGTGAATAAAGACCTCTCTCCCCAGCCACTCCCTGGGTCTCACGCCAAGTTCTATAACAACCATCTCAGTGGTCCCTTGCACATCCAGGCTCAAGCCAGCCCCATGTAGAAAGCCCTGCACTTCCACCTCGGGTGTCAGGACTTCTCACTCCAAGGCTTGGGCTCTCTACCATGGCTGCACTTGAGGGTCAACTGGTGTTTGGGTCAGGGCTCTCCAGAGACAATAGGAAATAAACATATATGTGTACACCACACACACACACACACACACACACACACACACACACACACACACACACACACACTTATGTATGCATATGGACAGGTCTACACACATCACATATGCATATATGTGTGTAAACATGGGGGTGACACAAAAAGTATACACATTTTAAGTATGATATTCACTCAAAAGACGGCGTTCACAGGATGAATGTTAGCGTCACCATGCACCAGGCAACACAGTCAAAGAAAATGGCAGAAGCATGGTTAAGTGAAGGTCGTACTACATATTACTACCGTAATTTAATTCAACTTCGAAAAGCAATACATAGATAACATCTCTTAAAACATGAATACATTTTTGGTACCCCCATACATGTGTATAAACATATCTGCACATGTGTGTATGCCTACATAGATAATGTATATATGAAAGTCCAAGATGTGCAGGCCAGGCCAAAAGGCCAGAACCTCAGGCAGAAGCTGATACCCATCTTGAAGCAGAATTTCTTCTTCTCTGGGCAATTCAGATTTGTTCTTAAGGCCTTTAACTGACTGGAGGAGGTTCAATTCCATTAATGAGGAACATTTAGCCTTAAAGTTGATCAATTGCATATGATAACGGCATCTACAAAATGCCTTTGCAGCAACACCAGACCAGTGTT
The DNA here is from genome assembly GCA_027257055.1 of Cephalopachus bancanus. Lineage (NCBI taxonomy): Eukaryota > Metazoa > Chordata > Mammalia > Primates > Tarsiidae > Cephalopachus > Cephalopachus bancanus. Next base: position 6,852,386 of record JAPVLO010000007.1, read on the forward strand.
TAAGCAGCTGGGCAGGCCAGTCCAGCCAGAAAGACACATAAGAGTGACCTTCACACCCGGGGAGGCTGTAAAGCGCAGAGGCCCAGGCCCCAGGGAGGCCAATGCCATTCTCCCAAGGTGGGACACATGTCAGTGCTTTTCAAAGTAGGTGACTGACTTGAGAACTGCTGTTTCAAGATGTAGAAATCTCAGCGTCTTCTTCACATGTGCCACTCTGGTGCTTGCTTCTCCACCCTGAAACACCTATTTGAGGGTCCTGCCTCCCCACTTGCTGTGGTCTGCCTGCTGGTTGAGACCCTGGCTTGCATCACTGCGTTCACAGCACCCAGCACCTCCAAGGTGCTCAGCAAGGTTGGATGAAGGGGGGGTTACACTCCCAGGCTGCCAAGCCAAAAAGCCCTGGGTTCAAATGGGCAGGTTCCTTCCCCTCTCTTTTCCCCTCTCAGATTTCTTAACTGTAAGAGAGGGACACTAGGAGCACCTGACTCATCAGGTTGTTCAAGGGGCTCAGGTGACAGAAAACCTGAAACACGCTGACCAAGACACCCGATGTGAAGTAACAGCTCAACATTTAAAACAGCAGCCCCATTTCGGCTGTGATCACACTGGGCCTGCTGAGCTCCCCTCTGACAGCTCTGTTGCTTGGTGCTCAGCCAGAATGACCGACCTGGACCCTGACATGTCTACACTGCAAGCTACCCCCCATGTCCTCCCAGAGACCAGATTCCCTGGCGCATCCTGCACCTCAGTGAGCATCTACAGCACCACCTGGTGTCCATAGAGGAAATGGCTGGTTTTCCCAGTGACCTTTCGAGACCCAGAATCCCAATTTCCAAGAAAAGGCAGTGACTACCTAGCCATTGTGAATTTAGCATGGTGATGACTGTGGGCGTGTCCTCACCTCTCTGCAGGTAGCACCGCACTTCACAGAAGGACACACGCAAGGAGCCTTTCGATACACCCTCCTGGTGTTTTAAATGATATTCAAAGGACAGTATACATTTCAGCTTTCACTTTCACAAAAATGTCCACTGAGGAAGGATCCTGGAGCCTGCAGAGGGGTCGCCCTTTCCTTAAATTTAGGCAAGACAAGGACCTGCCTGAGCGTGGCCTGTCTCCACATCACGTTCACATGTAACCCAATGCCCGAATCCTCACACTCCCCGGCAACATCCCTTTGTCCTAGGATTCCACCTCCAGGCACGACCCTCCTGTGCCTTGTTGATCCTATGGTGAAAGTCAGCTTTTAAAACTCATCAGACTCCAAATAAAAAGTAAAATAAAATAAAATAAAACTTATCATGAATGCAAATTAAAACCACACTGAGATACTACCTAACTCCAGTCAGGATATCATTAATGACTCAAAAACAGATGCCAGCGAGGATATGTAGAAAAAGGAATGCTTCTACATTGTTGGTGGGAGTGTAAATTAGTACAAACTCTGTGGAAAACAGTGTGGCAATTCCAAAAAAATCTAAAAATTGACCTTCCATACAGCCTAGCAATTACCCTTCTCGGAATATACCAAGAGGGACTCAAACATACTACGAAAAAGACACATGCACACACGTTTATCACAGCTCTATTCACAACAGCAAAAACATGGAACTAACCATGCTGATCATCAAAAATAGACTGGATAAAGAAAATGTGGTATATATACGTGACAAAATATTATGTAGACATGAAGAACAAATTTATATACTTCACAGCAAATTGGATGGCTTTAGAGTCTATAATACTCAGTGATCTATCACAAAAAGTTCTGATTACCACATGTACTAACTTATAAGCAGACCCTGAACATTTATCATAATACTATAAGAAAGGGTTTGACAGTAGTGGGACACTGCCAGGGGGGAGAGAGGGCACACAACATCAATAACCAATCTCAAACCAGAAGAAGTGAGGACCAAAGGGAGGCCCAAACTTTACCTATACAATGACCACATATGTACCTAACCCTGAATTGTACCCCACATCTTTAAAATAAAAAAAATAAAAAAATAAAAACTCACCATGAGCTCCTCAGATGAGCCTGGGCTAGCTTTTCCTTAGAATCCATGAGGCCTGGAGCTGGGAAATCAGTACTTATTGAATAAATAGCATAGATGATTCTAAAAAAGCTTTTAAAAAAATTCTACAAATTGCTCCTTGACTTTAAATCCCTTCCAATCTATCTTTTACACTACTGCATTAGAACCAGAACCCCTCCTGAGCTGACTGAAATGCACATTCCTAGGTCCCACACCAGGATTCAGTAGGTCAGGCTGTGGTCAAGAATATTAATACAAACACAGTCACATGGTCCTTTCCTCATTATCATTTCATATGCATACAATGTATTAGTACAGTACCTCATGTCTATAGTTTATAAATAAATAATGCACAAATATTAGATTTTCTTTTTTGTCCCTACAGGGACACATCATCAGAACAGGCTGGCACAGGGCCACCAGGTAAGCAGCACGCACCCCACACAGGCTCTTCACTGGCCTCATCTCATGAGTCCCCAGGACAACCTGATGGGAGGCTCAGTCATCTCCTGTGAGCTACAGACAAGCAGCCCGGATGTGTCGTGACCTACCCAGGATCCCACATGGGAGACAGAGCCATCTGAGGCTGGGGACGAGGGTGATCCCTGCTACTCTGGGACAGGTGGCTTGCAGCAGGTGCCACTTATGAGCCTTCTCAGGGCTCTTCTTCCCCGAACAGTGCAAAGGTCTCCATCTGTCTGTCCTGGCAGGCAGGGCACAAGGGCACCAGATGATGAATTCTCCTCACCCCTGGTCCTTGCCAAGTAGGTAAACAAACCACAGTCAGTTACCCAAACCTGTTGATGGTGTGCCCTGATGGAGGACAGTCGTGGCTGTGTGACTGCAGGGATGTTGACACTTGTTACATTGATGAATTAGCCAAGGGAATAAAGAATACTACCAATGAGCTATGGAGTATTAAGAAAATCACTCAACTCCTGTGAAGGTCCATGTTGGTGACCCATGGGGGGTACCTGGCTCCTCCCTGTTCCTGTCTGCTCTGCAATGGTGGTGACAACAATGACAGCACTATTATCATGAAAACAAGAACACTCACTGAGCAACTGAGACAGGATTACACTGAGGTAAATCTACCCATGAATCCTCATGAGAACCTTGTGATCATTCCCATTTTATAAACAGTACAACTGAGGCACAGAGAGGTTAAGAAATTTGTCCAAGATCACAGAGCTAGAAAGAAACGTGTTATGACAAGTGGAATGACCAAACCCTACAGAAAACTCTCTATGCAGTGAGTCCAGGATGGAGGGCTCATGTGGGTACACAGACAGCCACCCCAGGTATGCCCTGACATGAACTAAATGTGTGTGTCACCCTAAATTTATATGTTGAAGCCGAACTCCCAATGTGATGGCATTGGGGGTGGGACCTTGGAGGTGATGAGGCCATGAGGTGGAGTCCTCATGGATGGAATTACTGTTTCCATAAAAGGGATCCCAGACAACTCTATTGTCCCTTCCAAGGAGCAAGCGAGAAGACTGTGAAACAGGACAAAAGTCCTTACCAATGGTGGATCTGCAGACCACTTGGTCTTGGACTTCCCTGCTTCTAAACCTATAAGGAATGCATTTCTGTTGTTTACAAGGCACCCTAGCTGGGGAGTTTTGTGATGGCAGCCCAGAAGGATTAAGATACCTGTATGGATGAAGTAGGGGTCTGCTCCATCCTAACACATGCACAACTGAGACATGCTGTATGTCCCAGCCCCGCAGCCTTGCTATTCAAGACAAACCAGACAGGTGTGGTCCCGACCCCTAGTTCAAGACAAGAAAAAAGACAAAGCATAAACATCCTTTTCCTGGCAGATTTTAAAACTTAAATCTCAGGGCAGTAACAACATAAAGACTGTTCCTTACAAAATTTGCTGTCCACTGGAGAATGTACCCAACGCCTTCCCATACCTGGTACTGACCACATGCCTGTGAAGGTGCCCATGCATGGACATGTGTGTGGGGGTACACGTGGGTGGGTGGGCACATGAAGGAGTATGGGCATGTGTGTGTGTGTGTGTGTGTGTGTGTGCGCGCGCACGCGCACATGCACACACCTGAGAGCTCTGGCATCCAGCCAGCATAATATAGAAATAGCCTGTAATGCACTTTTCCTAGTGGATCCAGACATTGGGGAGCCAGCACGGAAATGCAACAGTCAGACTAGACTATAGCAAGTTCACTGATCACGACAGCTCAAACCCCAGAGGGCCTGCCTCTGAGAGGACCTCCACCTGTTCCAGAATTCAGATTCTCATGTAGGTGCACGTTAGTGCTGACAAATGGAGAATTCAGGTTCGAAAATGTTTAATGCAAAAACTTCCTTGGAATGTCCACTTGGGACAGGACAGTGCTCGTCAAGGTTCCATCAGTGGGCACAGTGTGTTACATGTGTGTATGAATAGATTAATACATGAATCAAGTCGTGGTTGTTGTGATTAATAATTGATTAATCTACTGCCTGGTGCTTTTCTACTTACATACCACAGAGATCTAAAAATAGTGTACTGAGCGAGATGGCAGGAACTGGGTTTGAACTCTACTCACTGCAGGGAGAAGGAAATGACAACCGTCTCCACCACTGTCCTCACCAGGCAGAACAAAGTATTCCTAGGGGCCCTTCCTACTGTGAATAATTTCCCCCCAAAAGCAACATTTGTAGACTTCCTCTATGATTAATATTGGATATTCTCCCACCCTCATGATGACCTTGCCATCACTCCCATTTTACAAATGGTACAACTGAGGCACAGAGAGGTTAAGAAACTTGTCCAAGGTCACAGAGCTAGAAAGAAATGTGCTGTGACAAGTAGAGTGACTAAATCTTACAGAAACTTCTCTATGCAGTGTGCTCAGAAAGGAGGACCCATGTGGATGCATAGACAGCCCCCCACAAGCCCTCATGGATCGAATTAGTGCCCCATAAAAGGGATCCCAGACAGCTCTATTGCCCCTTCCAAGGAGCTAGCGAGAAGTCAGTCATCTGTGAACCAGGATGGAAGTTCTCACCAACACTGGATCTGCGGGCACCTTGGTCTTGGACCTTCCTGCCTCTAAACCTACAAGGAATGCGTTTGTTGTTTACAAGGCACTCTGGCTGGTGAGTTTTGTGACAGCAGCCCGGAAGGACTAAAACACCAGTCGGGGTCGGCTCCCTCCTAGCCTGTCATGAACTGAATGTGTGTATCCCCCGAAAATTCATATTGAAGCCTAATTCCCAAAGTGATGGTATTAGGGGGTGGGGCCTTGGAGGTAATGAAGTCATGAGGTAGAGCTTTTGTGGATGGGATTAGTGCTCCCATTAAAGGGACCCCAGACAGCTCTATTGTCTCTTCTAAGGAGGTAGCAAGAAAACAGGCCCCATTCAAGCATTTTATGCCACAGAATGATAAATTTTGGGGAGTTATGGACACAGTTGAGAATGTAATAGCTGGGCTCGGTGGCTCAGCCTGTAATCCCGCGCTTTAGGAGGCTGAGGTGAATGGATTGCCTGAGGCTACGGGTTCGAGACCCGCCTGGGCAACTTGGTGAGACCTCATCTCTACAATAAATAAATCAGTCGGGTGTGGTAGTGTATGCCTATAATTCTGGCTACTCGGAAGGCTGAGGCGGAAGGATCGCCAGAGCCCAGTAGGTCAAGGCTGCGGTGGCCGGGAGCGGCCACTGCACTCCAGTCTGGGCAACAGAGTGCAACTCCAACTCAAAAAAAAAAGAGAGAGAATGTAATAAATCAAAGCACCGTTTTCTGCATGTGGCTTCAGGGGCTCAGGGATTCCAGATTATGAATCCTGGGACCAAGACACAGAGGTTCAATTTGTCAGTGGCAGGAAGCTGGACCTCAGGTGGACCAGCAGCCTATGCAACGGGGCCAGCCCTGAAGGAGCATTTCATTGGGTCAAAGGGGAGGCCTCAGCCCAAAAAAGGCCCACAGAGGAAAAGAGGCCTTCCTCAGGGTTTGCAGACAATGGCACATGTAAGACATCCCACAGCATGACACGGCAGCGGGTTCATGACAGCAGAGCTCCCAGTGTGAGTTAGTTTCCAGAAAGAGTTTCTGGAATGAGTTCCAGAATGAGTTTTGGAGGGAATGCTACCTTACCCTGCTCTGTCAGGCCATGGCTCAACTCCATGGTCACTGCAAGACACCAGGTGCCAAGAACAATTAACAAGAGGCTTCGGCCCACACCAAGCTGTGGGAGAGACAGCAGAGGGGAGGAGCCCTGGGGGCTCCCCAGGCCTGGGACCCACCAACACGTCACAGGCACCAGTTTCTCTGAGACCCCCTTGGCCCACACTGGCTTGTCCATTCAACTGATATTGCCTGTATACTTAGCACGAGCAGGCTGTGCATTCAGTAATGGGCATTGCAGAGACGGAGCCCAGCCTCACAGAGCCCACGTGCTAGGATGGGGGCTGAACAAACAAAGCCCATGGCATCGGGGCCAGTGTTGTGGAAGACAGGCCAGGCAAAGGGAAGTGGCCACGTGTTGATGCAGGGTGGCTGGACGACTTCCTGGACACAGTAATGTTTTAAACACAGTTGAATCGTACACACATCCTACAGATGGTGAGGGTTTGTCAGGGAAATGGCTGATGTGTGTGAACAGCAGTGAAGAGGAAGAAGTGAGTCTGGGCGTCATGGTCAGGCCATACAGGGCCACAGGTCCCTGTGCCATTGAGCCCCTGTGGAAGCCCCTGGAGGGGTCTGAGCAAGAAATAACATTATCCAACTTACACTTGAGCCTGGACCTGGGGCTGTGTGAAGAGACTAGAAAAAGGGCAAAGGTGCCAGGGCGACCATTGGGAGGCTGAGCCCAGGCAAGACAACACAGTGGACCTCTGGCAGAGATGAGGGAGATGCAGAGCCACAAGTCTGCCACAAGGAGGAGTCGAGAGGACTTCAGGGTCATCTGGATGTCAGCATGAGTCCACGGGGTGGGGGGAGGGGGGTGTCACAGTGGTTCCAGGCCACAGGATGCTCAGAGGTCCCTTTTGCAAAAGAGGGGAGTCGTCTCGATTTGAGGCACAGATCGAGATCTGAGATCTGAAGACATAAAGCCTGCAGTGTCCCCCAGCCCCCGGGTGGACACCCTGAGCCCATAGACACTGCAGAGCTCAGGACCACCAATTGGAGGGACAAACCTGGAACTCATTGCAGTTAGAGATGGTGTTTAAGGATGGGCACCCTGCTTACCAACTCTTAGAACCAGGCACCATTGGGGGGATGGGGACACCCTGGGGTATAGACAGATGCCAGCACTATCCCAAACAGACAAAATTAGACTGTCTAATGACCGAGCCATTGATGGAGAAGTGGGGAGAGAGACAGCAGTCAGAAGTAACAGAAGCAAGTGGCAACGGTGTCAGAGCCAAAGTGCACAGTGTTGTCATGGAAGCCAATGATGAGGGACTTTGATCTGACCAAGAAGGAACCAGGGCAGGGACAGGCAAGGGGTTTGCCCAGGGCCACAGGGCAGGTTCCGGGTCCAAGATAGCCAGGCTGGTTCCCATAGCAGGCATCGTATGAGGCTGTGAATGGGCCCAGCTGCAGAGGGCCTGGGGTAAGGGGGGATGGGGTGAAACGCCTGGTCCCAGCAAGAAGAGAAACAAGGTCTCCATCAGGAATGGCTAAGCAGGTTGAAGGAGGAGGCCCTAAAGACATGCCCCGTCCAAATCCCCAGGACCCGTGAATGTGACCTCATTTGGAAAATGGGTCTCTGTAGATGTAATTACGTTAAGGATCTCCAGTTGAGGAGATCATCCGGATTATCCAGATGGGCCTTGACTCCAGTGATGAGTGTCCTTCTAAGAAAGGAGAGGATGGAGGATGAGAGGAAGGTCATGTATCTGCAGAGGCAGAGATGGGAGGAACACAGCCTCAAGCCACAGAACACCCGAGCCATGGAAGCTGGAAGGACATTCCCCTGGAGCCTCTGGAGGGAGCTCAGCCCCACCTATACCTTCATTTGGGATTTCTGGCCTCCAGAACTGTGAGAGAAATTTCTTGTGTTATCATAAGCCACCCAGTTGGTGACACTGTGTCATAGCAGCTGCAGGGGACCAACAGGGTTGGCCACAATAGAGTGGCTGAGGAGGCGGCAGTGTCCCGTTTTGGGGGCTCTGGGCAGGGACTGAGGGGAAAACCGAGGCTCCCACTAGACACACCCAGCGTCATCCCCAATACGGAAAATGCATGTCAGTGATATTCCAGCCACAGTCTCCAGGGCAGGCCTGGGACTCCGTCCTTCTCCATGTTTAATTAAAATGACGACATCATGCCTTTACTGCCAGGAGCTGGGACATCACATCTACATTGCCTAACAATGCCCTGAATGGACAACCAATCCGGGAGCCCTTTCTTGGCCGACAGTCTCCTTCCTCCCTGTAGCTTGTGAGGACAGTGAATGCTCCCGAGCTCACCCGATGCCTGGCCCTGTGCTAAGGGCTAAAATGGATTAAATCCACCCAATCCTTAGAGAGTGGAGAGCTGAAGCCGGCAGCCTGGACTCAAATTGCAGCCCAGCACCAACTAGCTGTGTGGCAGTGGTCAGTCACATGCCCTCTCTGTGCCTCTGTTTTCTCATCTATGAAGTAAGGAAAGTGATGTCTCCAAGCTCATGGGGCTGCTGTGAGGATGAAAGGTTTCTTGTCACAACCTTAGAGAGTGTGCAGGACACAAGAAACACCCAATAAAGAGAGGTGGCTACTGTCATGGTCAATGTCTAAGAGGAAATAGTTTCTCTCTCTGTCTCAGCAATAAAGAATCGTATCCCAGAGTGGGTAAGGCATTTATATTAGGTCACACACCAAACAAGGGGACAGTCTAGGCCAGTGGTTCTCACCAGGGGGTGATTCTTCCCCATGGAGGACATCTGGCAACGTCTAGAGACATTTTCCATTGTCAAAGTTAAGGGGGGAGGGTATTAGTAGCATCCAATGGAGAGTGGACAGGGATGTTACAAGGTATCCTAAAATGTCCTTGACAGTTCCTTTCACAGCACAGAATCACCTGGCCTCAAATGTCACTAGTGCCGAAATTGAGGGACCCTGCTCTGGTCTGGCCCATGATCCCAGAATACACCAGCTATTCTCAGAAGTGACCTACATGACCCCCTCCTGCTGGAGGCTGATATGTGTTTAAGGACAAGGGTTCCATGGCCTAATCAGTTTAGGGAACACCACAAGCTCCAGCCTCTTCAGAGATAGCCAGTGACCCTTGGCCCATGATTGGCTCTGAGTTTCCGCCACAAAGACATGGGCCCAACTGTGGAAGTCTGCCTCTTCCAAACACGAGGGGTGATGGTGCCACCTTCAGATTTTGTATCTACACACTCAGCAATGCTTGACTGGGCAGATAGAAAGACCCAGGGACACGCGAGACAACCAGGAAGGAAGGCTATGAAACCTGGGGCTGCTGGTCTGTCCACGTGGGCACAGCACCCACCCCCTGCACCTCATCAGTCCCAGCCAGGCCAGACATGGACTTCAGTTGCCCTCCCCACCTTCCACCAGACATCCCAGGAAAACACAAGCCAGAGCCCCACCCACAACCATGACCATAGCCACAAGACACACCAGAGAGAAAGCAATGCTTCCAGATTCCTCCCCGGAAGGCCAGCTGCCATGTTCCCGCTGAACACTCCTGGGGTGATAGGAGAGCCCCTCACAGCCTGCACCCAATGGGAAGAAAACCCCATGATTCCTCCTCCTGGCCAATGCCTCCTCCTCCCTTCAACCATGGGGCAGTCGGTCTCTGGTCCTCACCTCCCTGACCTTGAACAACCACTCTGACCCTGAACACACTGTGAGACCATACATGAAGCCGGGCTCCAAGGACTTGTGAGAGTGTCTAGACCCACACCAGCGCATACCTATCCCAGTCATGTGGTTTCCGAGAGGACCATTTGGGATCAAGTCATGCAGTCTCTCTCCTCCTCTTTCTTTCTTCTCTCTCTCTCTCTCTCTCTCGCCTTTCCTTTCATCTCATCTTGATTTTTTTTAAATAATTTTTTCCATAACTTCCAAACACCAGACATCCATACACTACCTGTGTATTTTTTTCCACATCATCCTCAGGGGTGACATTCTCACAGTCACTTGCTACATTCTTACGACTTTTCAAATGCACATGAAGACTCACAAACAGCTCCCAAAATAAAACAAGTTGGCCTGGCGCCTGCTAAGTTCCTACTCCGAGGCAGGCTGTGTGCACACCCAGCACTTTTTAAGGAAGATTCACTTGCAGACAATGAGTCTCCCCTCCTGCTTCTCTCCAGATGCAGCCCCGTCCCTGATGCATAAGCTCTGTGCCCCCATCCCATGGTGACACCAGACCTGTGGCCAAGATTCTCATCCAGAACGACCTGCCCATCCTCACCAGAGATGATGGAGTCATTGAGTGCCTCTTCGTCCTGGTACAGAAGCAAGTCGTCCTTGAGCTCAGAGTTCAGGATCAAGTTCTCCTTGTTCTCCTCAGACTCCTTAGCTGTGGTCCGCTTGTTCTCTGAAGCACCATCAAAGCTCCACGCCTCCTCCCTCTCCTTGCCCTGCTCCATGCTGGATGTCCTGGACAGACGGACGTCCACCCGCTTCTTTGGAGATGCTTTGTTTTCCCTTCCTTGAAAACTAAACCGGGAAAATGGCTCAGGTTATATGCTGTTCCCTTACCCAGAAACCCTGCAAAATTGACTTTAAGGCCTTTATTTGTTTTTTGGAGACACGTCTTGCTTTATAACCTAGGCAGAAGTGCAGGGACACAACCATGGCTTACTGCAGCCTTGATCTCTTGGGTTTAGGTGCCCTTCCACCTCAGCTTTTTGAGTAACTGGAACTACAGGCACACACCAGCATGCCTGGCTAATTTTTTGACTTTTTGTAGAGACGAGGTCTTGCTATGTTGCCCAGGCTGATCTCAAACTCCTGGGCTCAAGCAATCTTCCTGTCTTGGCCTCCCAAAGTGCTGGGATTACAGGTGTGAGCCACCATGCCCTGCTGCCTTGAAGTCTTTTAATGACTATACAAAGGTGACCTGAGAACATGTGGTTTCTCAGCTTCTGTCCTGGCCACACTGGAAGAACAGGGCTTCGAGTCAAGGCAAATGGCTATTTAGAATGTATGGCTTTGAAAACACAGAGGTACATGCCATAAAACCTGCCAGAGCGTAGCACAACCACCACTCAGACCTTATACTTCATGAGAACTGAGAAGGGCATGTTGTTTGTCTAATATTATGTGAAACTGTATGTGTATTCCACTAACTACATCACCCTCAACAATTCCCTTTTTCTTCAGTCTGGGAACCCACATGACCCAGGACAGAAGAACGAGAAGCCACAGGCCCAGCTGCCTTGTGTCCTGCCTTGAGAGTCCTGGGACAAAATAAAGCAACCACTTCTGGCTCAGTCACACTCTCCTGGGATGCCTCCACTCTCCTCTGCCCCCACTGGTCTGGCGAGTCCTTGCAGGGGGTTTTGTGGCCGGGTTCCCATGTTGCACACATTCTGCCCAGTTCCTCTGGAATGTGGAAACCAAGGCCAGCTGTGTGAGCTGCAGAGCCCACTGCAGGATAAAAGTGTGGGTTCTTCATTTAAAAAGTATTAAGAATGCCAAGACAGAGACAGCAGAACTCAAGCCCAGCCAGGTCTGGGGCAGCTACACGGGTGGGGACTCTGAGGGCTCAGGACTCCTCTGTGGGCAGGGCCTCACCTGTCCTGGCGATGCTTCGTGGCCAGTGCCCTGTGCAGTTCCTCAATGACGCGGCTAGGCGGCAGCGGCCGGTGGACTGTGGTAAGATGCGGGGATCCCGTGGGTGTGGAGAGCTGTCCCCGGAAAGGAGGGTCGGAGCTCTTCATGCTGGATCCTTGGAAGAGTGCAGCTTGGCCTGGAGAATGGGGGGAACCAGAAAGGACATCAGTCTTCAGGAACAGGGACCAAAACCCTTGCAGAGGTATGAGCCCATGAGCAGGGAGGACACACCCCATGCAGCTCTCAGTCAGGAGGTCCTTGCCACCACCAAGATGCTAGAACTGGAACTGCTGTTTCCTGGCTAGAGACTGGGGCATGTCTCTGTCCTACAAAGGGCTGAGCCCTGCCGATGTCAGCACCGGTGGCCTCCCTGCAAGGTCACAGGTTTAGACAAGCCTCCTTCCTGCTGCCTCCTGAAGGTACTCTTTCTGCTTGTGGAACCCAGAAGAATTTAAAAATTTTCCAACTCTGCAGCCATCCTTCAGGCCACGGCCAGGTCTCGGTCATCCCTGGGCCTCTGTCCATACTGCCTGCAGTCTTCTCCCTGCACACCCACGGGGGAATCTCACTGGAAGGTGAATCCAGTCACCTTTCTCATTTTCCTTAGGATGTGATTAGAGCCCATGGCCCTGTCCCAAGCCCCTTGGGGTGACCCAGCTTGGGCCTTGGCTGCATCTCCATCCCCCCAACCTCCTTACTCCAGCACACAAACATCTTTCCAGCTCTTGGAGGCACAGGATGTTCTCCTTTGCACAGGCTGGTCCCTCTGCCTGAAATGTTCTTCCTCTCCTCTGCCGTAATCTCGCTTCCTCAGAGAGGCCTTTTGTGAATCCCACCCTTGTTGAGAGCCCCGACATATATACAAAGGCAGCTTGAGGATGTATGAGTTCTTGGTTTCTGTCCTGGACACACTGGAAGAGCAAGGTTCTGTGGGACCTGAGGCTGCCTTTACCGCCATTCCTCCCACTAGGACTGGACCATGTTGACGGGTCCATCTTTCTCAGCTACTTGGAGCTTTCTGGGCAGGCCTGTGCTCTGCTCCTTCCTGGAGTTTCCCCAGGCTTGGCCTTAGAATGCATGCAGTAAAATGCACATAAAATGGATCTGAAGGTGACTCAAAACACACTTGCTCACTCAAATCTAAATCAGAGGTCAGTCGGTCATTCTTTAACAACAGTCTCCCACATGTGCTCCGAAGCCAGCAGGGCATGCAGGCTTCATCTCACACAGACTTGGTCTCCATCTGCCACTTCCCAATGTGCCAGACCCTGAGCACATCATACAAGCTCTCAAAATCTCAGCCTCCTTGTCTGTAAAATGGACCATCAGCTCCCCAGGAGCTGCACTACAGGAACTGGCAGCCCTCAGGCGGTCAGTACAGTCTCCCATTTAAATGCCTTCTGGGACAAGCACAGCACCTCCCTTTACCCCCAGCTGGAGGATAAAGAGCTCTAAGCCAGCCTCACTTCCTAAAACCCAAACTGTTCCAATCCAGTCCTGCAAGGTAGACAATGTCAACAAAACATGTAACTCAGAGCCACAGGAAAGCCAGCATCTCCTGGAGGATTTGTTATTTTGCTTTCTCCATGAGGACCTGCTTTTGCCAAACATGGCCAAGCCACAGGGCACAGCACAGGCCCTGCCCTCAATGGTGATAGGCAGAGCCAGGCAGGGAGGGACCTGGCAGACAGAAAGAGAACAGGATGACTCTGGGAGACAGAAAGCATGAGAAAGCACAAACATGAGAGAAAGAATGAGAGGGAGCAGGGAAGAAGGAGACGGGGGAGCCATGCAGATGTGGACGTGGGCTCGGCACAGGGAATGGGAGGCGGTGGCAGGTGTGGCACAGGGAGCTCAGGAGAGGCTTCTCTGCAGATGGGACATCTGAGCTGAGACCTGAGGGGTGAGAAAGTGTTGGCCAGGTTGGGCAGGACACGCCAAGGGTGCCAACCAGAGGCACCCTAGCTTACACACACCCCCTTGGCCTGTCCCTCTCAGTCTTAGCCCTTCCAGAGGCTGCTCATGACAGTGAACTCCTCCTGAACACCTGTGACTCTGTGTCACCCCAGTCCCTGTCTCTAACCATCATGGCCCAGTCCCACGAGGAAGGTAGAACTAGCCTCATTGTACAAATAGGGAAACTGAGGCAACATGGCTTGCCTGCACTCACTTGGTTTGGCAGAGCTGGGATTCCAACCAGGATCTATCGCTATGCCACTGTCAGTGGTGTCAAAGAGCACTTCCCACTTGCCCTGTCCTGGGTGCACTGCCTGGCATGCCCCGTCTACTTGACCAGGAGACCTCTTGTCAGGTCCACTTCTCAGACAAGGAGGCTGAGGTTCAGAAGTTGATTCAAGGGAGTAGCGCCAGAATATGATGGGCTGGGACTGGCACCTGGCACACTCCTCCAGTAACAGGTGACTGAGTCTGCGGAACCCCTATAGCCCAGAGCCAACTGTCGCCAGTTGGACCAGGGCAGGGGACACTCTGTGGTGAGGGTGACACAGTCTCCAGGGTCCAGGAAGGTGATATACGGGAAGTCCAAGGGCCTCAGGCAATTTGAATCATTGGGGGTGGGGGAGGGGACCACAGGACAGAAGAGCACCTGCCATCCTTACAGGGCAGCTGTGATTCAGTGGGAGGTCCCAGACAAGGTTTTCTAAGAAAGACCTGAGATGAGGCCTCTGAAACAGGAAGTGGGCCCTCTCCAGACACCAGATCTGCCATGCCTTGACCTTGGACTCCCAGCCTCCAGAACAGTGAGGAGTGAACTACTGTTTTTATAAGCCACCCAGCCTTGTGGCATTTTGCTGCAGCAGCCAGCCCAAGGATACTAAGACATCTGTGGCCTCAACTCAGGCAGAAAAGCACCTGGGGTGGAGACTCGGTATGCCCATGGCCCCTCCTGTCCTAGGTTAAGCCCAGGTGAGGTGGCCGTCTCCTCTGCTGCCTGCTGCCTACTGTTCACATGCTGAAGCAAACACTTCCCCCATAGGCAGAAAAAGTAGAGGCCAGAAAATTAAAACAAAGTCACAAAGTTGTAATCTCAGCATTGAGAAACCTAGACTGAAGCCCAAAACTCAACACTCCCCTCCATCCCCACTGCCCATCCAGTCCCCATATTAACCAGTGATGTGTCAGAACATGTCTCCTGACAAATTCCTCAAAACAGAAGGAAGGTCGGGCTCAGTGGGTCAGCCTGTAATTCTAGCACTTTGGGAGGCTGCAGCGAGTGGATTGCCTGAGACCTTGAATTCAAGATCATCCTGGACAACTTGGCAAGACCTCATCTTTACAATAAAACTAAAAATCGGCTGGGCGTGGTAGTGCATGCCTGTGGTTCCAGCTACTTGGAAGGGTGAGGCGGAAGGATCACCGAAGCCCAGCAAGTCGATGCTAGGTGACCGTGAGCGTGCCACAGTACTTGAGCCTGGGCAACGGAATGAGACTCCAACTCAAAACAAAACAAAACAAAACAAAAAAACTGAAGGAAGGTGGAGGGTGGAAGTCAAGGTGCCCACGGCTAGGTTGACGACAGAACGCCAGAGTTTAGGACAGAGGGGAGGAGTCGTAGTAAGACCTGTGCAGGCTTAGGTCTGACCTTTCCAAGCACAGGAAGGCAGAAGCTCTTGGGGCTTCTAAGTGACACTGAGGTTCAGGAACAAATGGTATATTAGCCAGGAAACACCAAGGTGGGCAGTGACTAAGCAAATGGATTTTACATTGTCTCAGGTTTCAGTGAAGGAATGATCACAAAGATAATGACAAAATACTGCAGTTTTGCCTCAAAATTTTTACTCTAATTTATATGGCCATGTTATCCAAAGACTGAATATTTGGACTTATTTCCAGGTATGCAGAGACATGAAGAAGGAAGAGAGCACTCAGTTCATTCATGCATACATCACACAATCACACGTACTTGCCAAGGTGCCCCCGCCCCCCCAAGGGAGGAACAGCTTGAGTTGAGTTCCCGAAGACACAAAGGCAGTGACTAGGCCAAGCAGGGAGAGAGAAGTTTTCAGAAGGGAGAGCAGCCCGGGGAAAGTCTAGCAGGCAATGTTCCTCCTCACTCATTCCTCCACCCACCCAGAGGCACATCCTCCCACATGCTGACCCCCATTCATGACCCACAGTCACCATAGCAACCCATCAAATTCAATCAATAACACCCACAGCCACATTAGAGAGGCCCAAGTGGTCTCTGGTTAAGAAGGCTGTTGGGTTGAAGCACTTAATTTGCATTAGGCATAAGAGGGAGAATGCCCCCACAGAAAGATTTTCCCCCCAAAAGGACACCCCAGTGTGAACGTCCATCCCACAAGGGGTGGCAAGCTCCCTGAAAGGTCTCTGGATGAGATGCCCAGGCTCTCTGGGTACCAGCAACAGATACCTGGGGTCACAGTTCACACTCCTGTAAAAACCAGGAGGAAACTCCCCGAGGATCAGGGGAGCTGATGGAGGAGGCGGCAGGATTGAGCAGGAGCCAAGGGATTTGGGCCCAGAACTGTGATCAAGTCTCAATCATCGGTGGGATGCTGAAACATGTTATTGGAGTTTCCTGAGCCTCAGTTTCCTCAACTATAAATGGGGTACATGATACCTCCCCTCAAGGGGCTCACCCAAGGATTCAGTGAACGGGCTGTGTGAATCTGGGCCTTCCTGGAGCATGTGGGAAGGTGCCTATCTGACAAAGGTAAGGAGTATTACTATCAGGGCGGTCAGGTGACTAGAGCAAAGTTGCTGTGTGCTGTCATCCTTCATGCCCATGACCTTCAAAGACAGCACATAAGGAGTGACTCTGAAAAGCAATGACCATGGTGAATAGTCTGTTTTTTCCCTGAGAGCAGCAGCATGTTCTGTTTCTAACTGTAAAACAATGAGAAATACCCAGGCTTGAAAAGTAATCATCTCTACTTGCAGGGATTATTTGGCCAGTGTGACCAAAGTTACAGAAGTGTATGGCTTTAGGGGTTCTCATCCAGCTGTGTGCCCCCCTCTGACCACTAATGTCTGGTGTTTACTCCTGGCTCTGCCTGGCTGGATAAAGTGTACTGGACAGTAAATCAGCAAAACAGAGACCAGCAGAGATAGGGAAAGAGGGAGGAAAAAAAGGAGGGAGAGAGAGGGGGAAGAAGGGAAAGAGGAATGAAAAACAAGAAGGAGAGGAAGAAGGAGAAGAGAAGAAGGGATGGGGGAGGGAGAGACAGATTGATTCTGAAAGAAGCAGAAATAAAAGGATAGACAGAGACAGACACATGAACATCCAGATGGAGACAGAAAGACCCATCCTGGGGACTGGCCACATCTCCTGTGTTCAGGTTCTGGAAGATACTCCCTTTGAATCCTGCAAGCCCTGCTTGCTTGGGGGAGCTTAGGTGGTCTGTTCCTGACAACCACAGTTCCTTGCAAAGTGCTATGTCCCTGAGCCTTCCTAGAGCCCCAGTAAAGAAGCAAAGGGTGAGAACCAGCCAAAAATGGGGGCCCAATCAAAACTGGTTTAAGGTACAAATGGGTGGGTGGGTGGGAAAGAGAAAGGGGAGAGAATGAATAGATGTACAAAGACCCACCTGTGACGTTTTTTGTGGTTTTGGAGCTTGCCTTGGGTGGTGGAGTGGGCAGCAGTGGGGGGCTGGGGAGCTGGCCCACGGATCTCTCCAGAGGTCTGGGAGGACTGTCCAGGGAGTCAGACCCAGCTAAGGCTTGGGAGAGCTCATCAGTGGTGGGAAGGAGGCTGCCGGTATCTGTTTCTTCACCGCTGGATGCAGATGGCATCTTGGCTGTTTCAAAGGCAAAGCATAGAGTTCACAAAACATGTCTCCTCTGACTGCAATGAAAGTAAGTGAGAAAAGCAAGAGGGCTTGGCAGGGTGGGATGGTGAGCAGAATACAGAGCAGTCACTTCACATATCGGCTTGACCTCCTATGAGTCAAGCTCTCAATAAAGCCGTGAGGAGGAGGGAGGGAGGAAAGGGGAGAGGGGATGAACATTTTAAGATCGTGGGTGATTCTGTTCCCTTTTCCACACCATAGGTGTGTGCCAAGGATCCTGCTTCCCCTGGAAGCCGCACACACCAAACCAGGTTTTAGAGTCAGACACACCGGACTCAAGTTGCCTCTTCACTTGTTCAAGTTACTAGACCTTTCTGTGCTGTCATTTACTTATGCATAACATTGATTTAATAATGGCCCCTCACAGGATTGTTTTATGGTTTAAACAAGAAGTGACAATAGTCTCATGCACCTATAGTCCCAGCTAACCCAGAAGGCTGAGGCAAGAGGATCACTTGAGCCCAGGAGTTTGAGTCTGACCTGGGTAACACAGTGAGACCCTGTCTCTTAAAAATTTTTTTTAAAAGTGGCAATGAGATATGCTCCTGGAACATTGCAGACTCTCAAATCTAGCAGCTCTTGTTCTTACATGTCTGTTTTCAGCAGCCCTGACCTCTGGCATGCAGACTCAGATCTGGGGGGGTGACGGAGCAGGGAGGACTGAGCAGGCAAGGGTCAGCTGGCCAGAGTCTTTGTCCCTGTCTCCACTTTCCAGCTGCTTGAACACGCTCCCTCCACCTCATTGATCCTGCCAATCTGCCCACCCCTCTTCTTTCTCCCAGTGCATTAACCCAATCCTTTCCTCTCCCCTGTCAGTTTTCACTGTCTGTCATTTCCACAACAATCTCACTGATATCCCCCAAATCCTCTCCTGACTTTCTTTCCATTTAACCCTGGAAAAATCCCATCTCTGGATGAAGCTGCTGCCTGCCTGCCCCTGCCCCTGCCAAGTGCCATGGGAGGAAGACCCTCATGGAGACACCTCAGGAGGGCTGCCCTGTGGGATTCATGACTCAATCTTCCTCCTGAAAGCACTCAGCATGATGGATCAAACCCTTTCTGTTCCTTCCTAATCTCCAGCTTCCTACCTCTGCCTACTCCTAACATGCAGCTTCACCTAACCTTCAGGGGAAACTGGGCCCATCATATGGTGGCTCCTCATGGATTATGAGTCAATCAAAAACTGCTATCCCCAACACACACACCTCTTTTCTCCCTCCACTTCCATCCAAGAGAGAGTCTGTGGGACCCAGCACCTCACCCCCTGTCCTCCCGAGGTACCAGGCCTGTGAAAGGTGCTGGGCAAACATCATCTATTACAACTTTCCAACCAAGAAGATACCAACACTCTCCCCTTGTACATCTTAGGGGGCAGCCTGGTGGAGCTTATCTTCAGGTCACTGTGTTAGCTCCTGTGGGATTCATTCATCCATCAGGGAGGGTTTCTGGAGGACCAGTTCACCGCTGGTGCTGTCCACAGTGCTGAAAATATGGTGGCATAAGGATAGCCCCTATCCCTGCCCTTAGGGGAACTTCCAGCGAAAGGCCAAACACAAATACTGCATGCCCATGTATCCTATGAGCCATCATCAGTTCCTTTATTGTCCCTGTTGGAAGTTTCAAACCCTTAGGTCTGGCCCTCCTAACTCCTGAAAAACAAAATCTCAGGAAGCAGATGCCCCCCGCCCTCACACACCTGCTATAGAGGGCAGAGTCAGCTCTGGCCTAAACAACCCCTGCAACCAGAACTGTGTTCTTCGGTCCTGCATGAATACCCACATGAAAAGGCTGTTTTTATTTTCCTCTTCTTCATCTTATTATTAAACTGTCCCCAAAGTGTTGTCTGTTAAAAGGAGCCTTTTTTTTTTAAGACTTCTGGGCTTTGAGACTGTCATTATATCCTCCAAATTGTAGCCTATAACTTCCAAGAATCTACAATTCAATTAGTTGTTTCACTTAATGAGCTTTTTCCTTGATAATACTACTAAAATAAACATTTAGTGGTTTTTAGGTAAAAAAAACAGTTGTGAGGTTTCCTTGTTAAGCCAAGAGTAAGCACAAAAATGACTGTTTTCTCATAGACACCAGTCCTGTGGTTCTGTTGGGCTTTCTGTTTTGTGTAAATCAGCACAGGGCAGTGGATGCCCTGATCCTCAGGACCCCCCACATTCCAGAACCCATGCCCTCGGTAGCCAGGCTCATGGCTGGGAACACCAGGTATGGGGTCAGCTCTCAGGAGTCCACCAGGGTCTGTTTCCTCCTCTGAAGTTTCCCCCTGCAGATCCCTCCCCCCATTCAGATACTCACATATTATTCTAACATAGTGTCTATGAAATATTCTATTATTCTGAAGGCCATTAAAACAACATTTGCATCCACATCCCACTTTGATGGTTTGGGTCTACAATGATGGCTTGTCTTTGATTGCTTCTGTGTGAAAGGGCCACACTTTCAGGGGAAGGGGCACCTGGCACCTTCCCAAAGCCATGATTTGGGCAGAGGGAGATGTCATGGGAATGGCTCACCTCACCTCAACCACACCTGTCTCCAGCATCCATCCCCTTCCTCTGTGTGTCTGACCCATTTCCAGAACAGTGACCTTAATCTCCATTTCTCAGTTTCCTCATCTCTACAAATATCTGTGTAAAGTACCTGGCCCTACAAGGGCCATATGAGATTACCACAAGGGTCCATATGAGATTATGGAGGGGGGCATGTCTGGAGCTAGTTGGCACATCTGACTGCTCCCTTCTCAGGAACCTGGGAGTCTGGACAAGCTGGGCAGCATTTGAACCAAGCCACAGGTTTGCCTGGAGGTGTTCCTGAGGGAAGAGTCATAGAGAGACAGAGCAGGCTGGGCCGAGAGTTCCTACTCCTGGGTCAGCCCTGGCACACTCATCTGGATCTTTCTTCTGTGATAGATTTCCATGTGAGATTTCACTAGAAGCGTGCTGATCTGGACTCATTCTATAGCCCCACGAGCTACTGACAGATGCCCCCCTTGGTCCACAATGCCAATTTCTCCATGTCTTCTGGGTTCCAAAAGACTTAGAATTCACTATTTGAAAACAAACCAAACACCCCGGGCTTCCCACATGCCCCGAGCTTCAGCTACAAGTCTCTGCTCCGTTGAAAACTAAACCTATCAAAGTTCTTTCAAGCAGCATCTCCACTCCCTGCTACCTGTTTTCTGTTCATTCCACCCAGGAAAGAACTCCCTGGCCTGGATCCTCCCTTGGCACAGCTGCCCCATCCACCATCCACTCACTGACACTCTCCCTCTGGCTTTATCTCCTGGCACTCTTGTGGTACTGGCCACACCCACTGAGCCTCCCCACAGGACCTGCTTCCAGTACCTGGAGCTCCCCCCAGGCTGCCACTGGATACAGGCCTGGATACTCCCCATCTAACACTCTCACTGACTGATCCCATCTGGTCCTCTGGCCTCGGAATTCATTCTGTTTCTTTGTCAACTCCTGTCTGTTCCCCTGAGCTACAGACTCATATATTACTGGGCACGGCCACTGTAACGTTCCCATCTGGAGGCCAAACATTCCCAAACCCAACCTCAGTCCCCAGGACCAGCCTCCTCAGCCTTCCCCTCTCTCTCACTCATCCACCTGTTGACCCGTCTTGCAAATGTTACTGAACCACCACAGGATCCAGGCACTCTTCTAGAAGCTTGTGGACATGGCACTGACCCAGACAGACCACTAACTTCCTGGGCTCAGAACTCCATGACCCACCAGCAGTCCAGCCAGACTGGACATCTCACGTGGTCCCTCTCTTGTCCTGTCCAGCCTGTACCCTGCCTCTTATATCTAATTCACAGACATGTCCTGTGAGCGCTACTTTAAATATTTCCCAGAAACATCCACATGCCCCCAGGGCAAGCTGCCAGAACCTCCTCTTGGCCTCTGTACAGCCTGCTCACCAGCCTCTAGCTGCTTTGCCTCCCACCCTGACCCAAACCAAGGGTCATCAAACATTTTCTGCAGAGGCTAGATGGGAACTATTCCCAGCTTGGACCCTGTGGTCTTTGTTGCTGTTCCAGTCTGTGACATGAAAACTTCCAGAAGGGCTGACCAACCCAAGTAGCAACATCTGTCCTGGTTTCACACCAAAGTGGATGTGTGGCTGCCTCTGACCCTCAGCGCTGCCAGTAGAGTCTCCTGAGATGATGGCAGTGTTGCCTCCCTGTCCACAGAGTGGCCGCTAGTCACTTCTGGTCACTAAGCACTAAACAAGTAAAAGGGGAGCTGGAAAGGTCACTTTGTCTTAATTTATTTAAACAGCCCTGTGGCTAGTGATGCCTGCACTGGACAGAAGAGCTCTGGATTTCCTGGAGTGAGCTGATGGTGATGGTGTCCTCAGCCAGAGAGACCATGGGGTGACGGGTGAGTTTCTGAGGACTGTACCCCACTCACCCAAGATGGGACTGGGAGTCCCCCATCCTCCACCCTGGCAGCTGTGGGACCCAACACACTAGCAATGCTGAAAATTCCTCCTCCAGAGTCTCCCCACCAAACTGAACCTCACCCCCTTGGCCTGCGGATGCCTCTCTGGGCAGGACACCATGATTTCCACATCTCCTCTCTTGATGCTGCTTCACTGCCCTTCACATCTCCTGGGCGTACAGGGCCACCTCTGTATTCCAGAATTGTGTCAAAATCAAAATTTCAACCTTTGTTAAAGTCTCAGCTGCTGCATCAAAGTTTTAGAAGTTGGAAGATGACGTCAGCTCTGCATGCTCCCCATGCTTGGAGACCTACCCATAAAGCCATCCCTGTCCTGCCGCAACTAGCAGGGGCTGCCTCTCACCCACTGAGGGCTCTACCAGAGACCCCTATGTCATACAAACCCCAGGGTAGGGGTCTGAGCTGGAAGCAGAAGGCCCAGAGTTCAGCCAGCCACACACTCACAACTCAACACACCTCTTTGCTAAACGTGCCACATACACACTTGTGTGCAGTCACTCATCTTCCAGGGCAGGGGCTGGTAAGCCTTTTCTTTATAGATGCAGACAGTAAATAGCTCAGGCTTTGTAGCCTAAGAGGCAAAACCAAGAATACCTTGCAGGTTCTTTTTTCTTTTGAGTTGGAGTCTCAGTCCTCCAGTCTGGAGTGCAGTGACATGCTCACGGCCACCCCAGTGTCAGCTGCTGGGTTCTGGCGATCCTTCCACATCAGCCTTCCAAGTAGTCAGAACTACAGGTGCATGCTACCATGGCTGGCTAATTTTCTATTTATTGTAGAGACGAGGGCTTGTCAAGTTGTCTGGGCTGGTCTCGAGCCCACGAGCTCAGGCAATCCACTCACCTTGGCCTACCAAAGTGCTGGGATTACAGGTTGAGCCACCAAGTCCAGCACATGTAGCTTCTTCTATAACAAAGGAAAAATTCTGCCCTAGCCATTTGCTTGGGGAGTTCTGCCACCTATGTACTTTATGGCCTCAGAAAAGTGACAAGCTCTCTGGGCCTGTTTTCTTGGCTAAAAAAAGAGAGGGGGATGTTCTAAGATAATACAGTATACATAGAACACATTCTCTGAATGTCACTCTTCTTTTGAATTAATGCACTCAGGAAATGTCCAAGCCCAGCCCTCACCCAAGAACAGAAACAGAACAGGCTTCTGTCTCACTCATGTTAAAGTACTGGGTCCTTCTGGGCTTTGCAGGGAATGTCAAACTTACCCCAGACACAAAAACTCAAGGTCAACCCAAACCACCACACCAAAGGGTCAAGGAAAATGGTCCAAATCTATGGCAATTTCTCTTCCTGAAATATTCTGTAATATTTGGATATATCCCCTGCCACCCCTGCCATCCTGGTTGGGGCCCACGGAAGCAGCAGCCCAGGCCAGAGCACGACTGCCTATATAGAAGAAGTGACCCACAACAGTCTCTGTGCTCTCTGATGACCCCTCCCCCACCTCCAGCAAAGTTCTCAGGAGGTTTGCTTTTTAAGAGAAAGCAGCTAACCTTTTAGGACAGCAGTGAGGACCACCATGGAAACCCCAGGGGCTCTCCCAGATGCAGGCCATCACCCACCCACAGGGTACTGCATTCTGGCCCCCTGCAGGGGTTCTGTGAACTTGCCAAAGGTCAAGGAGGGGAGCCCGGTCCAGGTTCCAGCACTCACATGACACAGTGGCCGCTTGAGAATTTGGATGTATCTGCCGTTAGATGACATTTGTGTGTTATGAAATCATCTATGGCATAGAGGGACTGGGCCCAGATGGGGGCATCTCCCTTGGGTGCTAGGGTACAGAATGAGCAGAAGAGAACAAAGAACATCAGACAGCTGACCTCCTCCCTGCTCTGCACTGGAGATGGAGGACCTTCATCTGCGCAGCCTCAGTGAGGCCTCAGCATTCACTACTTGCCGTCTGTAACTAGTCCACCTCATAAAAACCACCCCAAGGTCAGAGATCAAAGGGCAGCAACACAGGAGCTGACTGCAAAGACCAGGCTCTCAACCTTCACAGAAGAGGTTGCAAACTTGAAGACCCAAAGGGCCAGGTCTATCTACAGTGACAGTCCCTACTCAGCTCGGGTCACCCTGGCTGTGTGGGAACAGGGTTCTGGGGGATCTGACATTGATGTTTGAAAAGAACCTACACATCTGGATTTCTATAAATTTTTGTAAATTTCTGATTTTCAAACATCGGCTTGCAGTGTTTTAAGCAGTGGGTTTAACACCAAGGGTTGTTTTTGACAATGATAACTGATGAAGACGATGATGATGATAGCCATAACGATGATACAACCACACTTAACACTTCTGAGTACTTAGTGTATGTTAGGACCAAGTTAAGTGTTTCCTGGGGATCATTCAACTTAATTTTAGCAATCCTGAGAGGCCAATGTGGCTATTATCCTCATTTTATAGTTGATTAAACAGGCTCAGAGAAGCAGTCACCTGTCCACAGTCACACATCTTAGTGAGAAATTCATCTATGTCTCAGATCCTGGTCAGCCTGACGTTACCCTCAATTTCTGAACTCTGCATTTGGACAAGCGAGTCACTCTGTGCACTGCATTTCATTGTGGGGGCATGGACCTCCTGGGGCTGCTTCTGGGGTCAAGGGAGCTGATGTTTGTGCAGCACTTAGAAGAGCATGCTACACTGCCCTGTGCGCAAGCGGCTGCCTATGTCAGCTCATGTTATTGCCAGCATTATGACAAATGTCACTAACTGCTAAGAAGCCAGTTGCAGCCCTGAGGGATGAAACACACTTTCTCAAGCCAGACTTGTGGGTCCTGCCTTAGAGATGGATGATCCTCTGTGTTTTCTACACTTATGTTTGCTATATTTTACTTTAAGTGAGCTCATACATTGATTGATTGATTGATTGATTGATCGGAGTGAGACCCTGACTCCATCACTCAGGCTGGAGTGCAGTGGCACAATCATAGCTCACTGCAGCCTCAACCTCCTGGGCTCAGGATCTCCTCCCACCTCAGCCTCCTGAGTAGTTGTGACTACAGGTGCACACCACCATGCTGGGCTAATTTTTTATTTTTTGTAGAGACAAGGTCTTACTCCATTTCCCAGGCCAAAGTCATGCTTTTATTTTGATTTATTTATAAGAAAATCTCTGTCACAACCCTGAAGGAGAAGCCCATACCACTTGCCCCAATGAGTGAAAATAAACACATCACAGTTAAGAGGTTTTCCAATTGTCTGTCTGTGTGCCACTCACATCAAGTCACCTCACATATCCCAGGGACTGGGGAAGCTGGAGTGAATGGCTGGGTGAAGAATGACACAAATCCCCAGGGAGACAGACAGACAGACACACACACACACACACACACACACACACACACACACACACACACACACACACGACGAGGTCTGTCCCCCTCCCCTTAGATCCTGCCGAAAGCTCTTCCCACAAAGCAGATCCCCTTGATACTCCCTCCCAGGGCTCCCACTTCCCTCAGGGAAGGCCTGCCCAAGCCATGACCCGGTCAAGTCACCTCTCTCTGTTTTTATAAAGCTTCAGGGCACAAGCCAACCCTTTTACTTCCATGTCACCTACCACTGCTTTGGGTCTAGGAGAGCTGAGGTGAGCGGCTACACCTGACATGTTAGCAAAACTGACACCATTTACTCCCCAGTCCTCTGGGAAAAGTTGGGGGACCTCTGTTTCTGCACCTGCTGCTCTCCTTTCTGTGATGCTCTGCCCCCCACTCTCTGTCAGTCAACTCCTATGCCTCCCCTAGACCCCACAGCATGTCCTGCTCAGGAGAAGGTCCTTACACAAAGTAATGGCCTCCACAAACCAAGTGTGCTCTCGGGAACCCATCCCCAAACCAAGCATCTGGAGACAGCATGTGTGCATCAGAGGTAAGAAGCAGGTGCAGAGAGGCAGGCACTTTTGCGGAGCTAAGTGAGCATAAAGAACACACCAAGGAGCAGCCAGAGACTCCAGTGGGGGACTGGGAGCCACACGCCCACCAGGAAGGAGGCTCAGGGGCCACAGGGTAAGGCTAAGCTCTACTTAGCCATCAGAGACATGCCAGCCACCATCTCCAAAGGCACACACCGGGGAGACATGAGGACACAGGAATGCCAAAGGGGGCCCCTGTATGAGAGCCCCCTAGGACCACAGCTCTTCAGACTCCAGATTCCCACTACATTCTCAAGCCAAGTGCAACTGGAGAAACACAGCCAACCCCAAGGAGAGCAGACGCCACTGGGCAGGTGCTGGCTAGCACCACAGGGACACAGCACACAGGGCAGTCCAAGAGAGCATAGGTGTCCCCTTCGGTGGCAGAAGGCAGCCCCAAGCACAGGGACCACCTGCTCTGAAGCAGAAGCCAGGAGGGCATATCTACAACTGCATTTCTGATTCCCACACTCATGGAGAGATGGAGTTTGCCCCCAAATGGTGCGTGATATGCTCCAGCCCCCAAACTGTGCGTGACATGTTTACAGTCTGAAATCTTACAAGGGGACAAGATTCTGGTTCCAGAGTGTGGCTTTTCAGAAGGCTGCTGTGACATCGCTCTACTGGTGGGAGCTGGGAGGGAGAGGGTCTGCTTTAACTCATGGGTTCCTTCAGTGGGTTCCTGCATCTTCCTCTCTCTCTCTTCCCCCCTTTCCCTGTCTGGCAAGTGCCCTGGTCTAATCAATGAAAATAAGACAACGACACTGCAGCCCCCACCGCCTCCACTAATAATTATTCCATGCAGCCAATGTGCTAAGTTCTTACTGTGCTAAGTTCTTCCCACCCTCTAAACCCTGATGTGAGTGCTGTTCCTTTTCCCATTTAACAGAGGGATACTGAGGCTCTGAGCAATGCCTAACACATCTGGTTGGAAGCAATGGGAAGAGCCTGGCAGGGACCCAGCATGGGGAATCTCCAGTAGCTCCCACCAGCCCCAGACATGGAAACAGCTCTCAGGACCACAGGATTGTCCCTCAACCCTGCGCCCTACCCTATATTCTTGGGATTGGCTGAAATGTTCCCACTGCACATGTGCCCATCTGAGAGCACTGTCCTTCCCAGAAAGTCTCAGTGGAAGCACAAAGACGACCTCTGAGGAAGGAGCACCACAGACAAACATGTTAAAGCGTCTCCATTCATGGGCTGTGCCAGCCTTGGAAGAGACAGTTGAGATAAAAGACCCAACAAATGCTGACACCCAACTGGGCAGAGAACATGGCAAGGCCCGGGTGTCTTGAGAACAATGTCTCACCAGGGCTGCTGCCCAAGACACTTCAAGGACCCCAGTGGGGACAGATGGCCATTCTGGAAAGTTTGTCCCTCCAAATTTCATGTTGAAATGTGACCCTGAGGTTGGAGGGTTGCCTGGTGGGAGGTGTCTGGGTCATGGGATGGATCCTACATGAATGGCTTGTGCCATCCTGGCGGTGATGCGTGTATTCTCACTCTGCTGGTCCATGCGAGAGCTGGTGGTTTAAAGAGCCTGGCACCCCCCTTCTCTCACTTTCTCTCTCACCACATGACACACCTGCTCCCCTTCCCCTCCTCCATGAGTAGACACCTCCTGGGGCTCCACCAGATGTCAGCACCAGGCTTACTGTCCAGCCCACAGGACTGTGAGCCACATACCCCTCATTCTTTTATAAACCACCCAGTCTCGGGTCTTTCTTTACAGCCACACACACACAGCCTAAGACAAAAACCAACCCTGCATGTCTCCAGCCAGTACCTGTGTCATCCGGATGGGAGGCCAAAGTCAGTGGCTCCTCCAGGGAGGCCTGGTCCTTCCCGGCAGCCAGGGGGCTCCCTGGCTGGGCATCTTCTGAAGCCAGCGTATCCTGCTTGGGTATGGACGGCTCACTCTGCGCAGCATGAGGGCCTCCTTCAGGGTTGCTCGCTTTACTTTCAGCATCTGCAAGGATATCCAGTAGTCAGCAGGCCTGAATCTCCCTCCCTGCAAACGTCCATTCATACCAAGTGACCTTTAGGAAGTATGCCTTTGCAGTCTTGACGTGGCACCCGACACTCCTCCCTGCTGACACATCCCCAGATCCCCACTCTCCTTGGCCCTCGCTTCTGCTCATGTACCCCAATCCCTGCTACCTATGTGGTGTCCCCACCCTCACCCTGGCCTCGGTCTTGTGACCTGCTTCAGCCAAGGAGATCTCAGTGTGTTTGACACAGCCATGGCATCAAAATGGCTTGTACATTCCTGCCACCAACCTCCTGTGCCCCTCGGTCCTTGCCCTGGGTACAGATCCAGGACACACAGCCCCAAAGGTCAGCAGCAGATGGAGCAGAACCAAGGCCAACCCAGACAAGGAACAACAGAGGGTGATGGCTGTATGCTCCTGAGGGGTCGGGGTTATTTCTTACCTGACAGTGTCATGGTTGCAGAGGACCATTGACCTCTGCACCCACAACCTGACCCTGAGTCACCCACTGGGCAAGTGTCGACACATCACCCACAAAGCATCTGGCAACATGACAGCCCCAGGCAGGGCAGATGTTCATGAGGCACAGTCCTTGCCCCACGTGGCTCACACTCTGAGGAGGCCATGCAGACAACCACTCATGGCACCACAGGTCCAGGAATGGGGGCACGGCCACAGATGGAGGGTGCAGAGCAGGGTGTCCCTAGGTCTAAACAGGCAGCCTTCCCAGGAGAGGCGGCCTTCCCAGGAGATGCGGCCTCCCCAGGAGAGGCAGCCTGACGGTTCCGTAGGGCTCAAGGAAGGACCTGGCACTTCCTCTTTGGGGATTCAACTGCTGTGGCCTCTGAGGGTCTGGCCCAAGGCTGATCATGCCTCACCTGAGCCCCTGTTCAACATTCAGGGAGCAAAATACTTGGTCCAGTCACCCAGCAGTAGCCCCCAGCCAGTCACTGACACCCTCATCACAGTTCCATGCATAGATCCCCACATGGCCCCTGCGGGACCCCATTTATCCCCACTGTGGTCCATAGAGGTAGACACCACGGCACAGAGGGCAGCGTGAGCTGCACACACACCCATGAGGCCACAGTGTGGGGACATGTGGGGACACTGGCCCACTCTGACTTCTTCCTGCACTGCCTCCCATCACAGCAGGGAGGGGGGAGAGAAGGGAAGGTTTATTTCTGTTGGGGACACTGTTTAATCTGATGCCTACCTGCCATCCCTGCATCCTACAAGTCCCTTTCACTCCTACAAGTGTCCTGGTTGGACAAACAGCATAAGGTCACTCCACCCATGTAAGCCAGTCCCTGAAAACAGAGCTTCTTGTGTCTATACAGCAAACTCCTCGAGTCCCTCATCTATAAAATGGGGATAGCTGTACTACTTGCTTCATGGCACTATCACAAGTTAAATAAGTTGACAGATGGAATGTGTCTGGCACAAGGCAGGCACTCTACATGTGCTTGCTATCACCACTGATTTCTTAGTGATGGCTTCTGTCAAGAAGGAAGATGACAAGGGTGACTTCATATACTAACAACAGGCTCTCTCTTAAAAGGATCTGCTGGTACCATGGCTTGGGAGGCTGAGGCAAGAGGATTGCTTGAGCCCAGGAGTCCAAGGTCAGTCTGGGAAATATAGCAAGATCTTGTCTCTACAAGAACATTTGAAAATTAGCCAGGTGTGCTGGTGTGTGCTTGTAGTTCCAACTACTCAGGAGACTGAGGCAGGAGGATTGCCTGAGCCCAGGAGGTCGAGGCTACAGTGAGCTGTGATCGTGACCAAGTGAAATCCTAACTCAAAAAGTAAAACACAAAACAAACAGGATCCTCACTGCACCCAGAACTCATTCCAGGCCCTCCTCCTTCCTAAGACCCACAAAGGGACTTGAGCTTGTCACCACTGCCAATCATGTTCCCTCAATTCATGTCTGTCTCCCTGGAGTAAGAGCAAAAGGTCTGTCACACAGAAGCCTGAGATCCAGGGCCAGCAAATCTCATCTACGCAGACATGTCACCTGCCCAGAGGTGTTGGCAAAGCCGGTGACATTTTCCCAAAAGGAGCAGACGGTATCTTAGACTTTGTGGGCCACACACCAGACTTATAGTCCGTGCTGTGTATTCTTCCTTGACTTTTTATTTTTATAAATGTCCTTTATGTTTAAAAACATTCTTAGTTCAAAGTCTGCATAAAGACCGGTCCTGGGCCAAATTTAACTCTTGGTGACAACTGCCCACCAGTCGCCAACCTAGGCGAAGACCCAGACACAAGAGAATGCACTGAGTGGACAAAATGAGATGTCACAAAGCCCAGACTGCAGTCTCATGGCCCCTCTCTCTGACTGGTGTTATTCATCCTTGACATACAATCGAGACAGTCTCTATGACCAGCTTACCAGCCCCTGGGGCCCAGAGGAAGCATCAGTCCCTAGGGACTGCCTGACTTGAGCTCACACCCACCCTGCATGTCAGGTGAGGCTCTCACCTGCCACTTGCTACTGTGGATGCCAAACCTCAGGATGCCCAGGTTACTGGCTGCTGTGACCAGCACTGCTATTGATAAGATTGACATCTCCACCACCATCATCATCATCAAAATGACAACATTCAAAATATGGTCAGAACACCAAACCCTGGAGGCCCAGAGGTCTCTAGCCTCTAACCAGACTCAGACAAAGTTCCACACACGCCTGCAGTCCTGGACTCCCCCACCTGCGTCTGCAGCCCAGAGGCCCTTGGGGGGCTTTTCTGGGCTGTGCTCAGAGCTCCAGCTCATAATCATGTTCAATGAAAAGTTGCAGTTCCCAAAATAGCCCTGGTGGCAGGGCCGTTGCTAAGAAACGCCGGTTTGGGGAGGGGAGGGCTCAGGCCCGCCCCTCTGGCTGTGTGTAGTCTCCCCTGCAGAAGGGAGCACAGGACAGCATGCCTGCTTGTCATACCAAGCAGCCACAGGGAGGGGGAGTGTGCCCCAACACGCACACACCCGCACACATATGCACAGTGCAAGCACATATGTGTACACTTAATGCACACACGTGCATGAGCCAGTACACACACATCCCCAGGCAGGAGTTCCTACCACATGGAAACCAGACAGACCTGATTTGTCACCGTCCAACTCCCTGAGGAGAGACTGCCTGTCAGTCTCAGGTCACTGAGCACAGCACCAGGGTATTCACTCTTTTTTTAGATCCAATGATGGGGTATGAAATTTCTCAACTTAAGAAAACATCCAGTCAACATGTACAAGGAGATGGAGGAAAGTAATTCAGAAATGTCAATAGCATCTGGCACAGAGGCCAGAGGAAGGGGGCTGGAGAAGAGGCCTCTTTATGCCAGAGATGCTGGTCTGCCCTTACTGCGTCATGGTGACTCAGAGGAGGGCAGGCAGGACAGTGAAGACAGTGAAGGCAGGAAGGATTCTCTTCTCCCCTCTCCACAGCCACCTGGCCCCATTTCGTGCATCTCATGATGCCACATACAGGGTCATCCCTAGATCCTGCAGAGGACAGAGTTACAGGAACGAGAGGACAAGAGGAGGGTCAAAGAGGTTCATAAAATATACCTGTCAATCGTATCTATCCTTGAACAATACCCTCAGGGGAGAGCAAACATGTGCCCTGGACACAGCCTTCTCTCCCTGGGGACCCGTGGACTCTCCCACAGGCCTATCTGGAGGCCAGCTCACTCTGGAGGCCAGCACACAGCATCAAGCTGCCTGACTGTTCCATGGGCAACCTCGTGGGTGACTGACATGTGCATGTGTGTGCATGTATGTGGGGCAGAGGGCACTCCTGGGACTGTCCTGGCCAAGAAAGCTCAAATGCAAGCTCCTGGGGCTGCCCATCCATTCTGGAAGGTGGCTGGCCGGGGCCCATCTCTGAGGTCTGGGCCACAGCACAGCAGGCTTGGTGAGGGCCACAGGAGGGCGCCCCTGGCTGCAGATTTGTCCTTACCTCGCTGGAAGCAGGAGGCGGCTGAGGCCAGATTCCTGAACCAACCCAAGAAAACCCTGCTGCCCCCA
Source organism: Cephalopachus bancanus (assembly GCA_027257055.1). Classification (NCBI taxonomy): domain Eukaryota; kingdom Metazoa; phylum Chordata; class Mammalia; order Primates; family Tarsiidae; genus Cephalopachus; species Cephalopachus bancanus. The sequence continues at coordinate 6,884,427 of JAPVLO010000007.1, forward strand.
CCTCCCACCCCCCACCCCAGAGGGAGTCATCACACCCACAGAGAAGGCTGCACTGGGCTCCCACCCTCTGGTGGGGGCTCTGAACCAGCTGGCTCCAACACTCCCGGCCCACAATCCCAATCAGACCACAAGAGGACCCAGGTGATCCCAGCACCAGTTCCCATTTAGACAGACAGCCTGACCTGAGGGGGACGTTGCCCCAGTGAGAAGCAGTATTTTCTAAGCAAGTATAGGATGGGAACCCGAGTGCACAGGAAGGGTCCAGCCGGGAGCCTGTGCTGCACACTTATATGTATCCTCTTATTACAGGACGTTTATTTCAGGTAACACACAGGGAAGGATGTAAGAAGCACAAAAAGGTCCACAGTGAAAAGCACCTCCCACCCCACCTCTCCACCCACCAAGAGCCAACCCCTGTTGTCTGATCCTGGTGTTTCCCAGCAGAGACACCCTGGTCACTGCAGACCCCAGTGCTTGCCCAGTGGTACTTCAGGCTCCAAGGCCTCTGCCACCCCAACCCCTCTCCCTCCTCCTCATTGTTTCCGGCCCCACCTACTCTCTCCAGGTCCCTCCAGGGCTCCCCTGCCCTCCACCTTCTACCTTGGGGCCTTGCCCTTGATGCACCCTCAGGTTGGATGCACTCCCCTCTTCCCTGCACCTTTGGCATCTCAACCCTCCCTGCATTTAAGTTCAAGTCAGCTGTGATGGCTTAGGAAGTACTGCTGCAAGTTGGGTCTCCGCCCCCAGCACCTAATTTAACTGTTGCCCAAGCCTCAGGGTTTTTTAAGCTCCCCAGGTGACTCTAATGTGCAGTGAACCCTGCACGCCAGACTGTGTCCTCCTTCCCACCTTCTAACCCTGCTCACACCAGCCCCCCAGCAGGTCAGGGACTGTCCTGCATCACACCCATCTCAGTGATGACTTTGTATCCACTCGTGGGATTATACAACTGAACAGTGCATTCTGGGAGACCAATATTATGCTCACCCATGTCCTCACCAGCCAACATAGACCTAGCATGTAGTAGGCCCTCAACAAAATGTTGTTGCATCAATTCGTGGGTGTATTTTCAGTTATCGAGGAAAGAAAGTATGTTTCAGGCCACTTAGTCCCTGGTCCATAACTTAGCAAATGAGAACGAGTGATGGAGCCAGAGACTGGCAAACCACAACCTCATGGACAAGACAGCCCAGTACCTGTTTCATACAGCCCCACAACAAGAAGGGACTTGACATCTTTAAATGGTTGACCAAAAAAAAAAAAACAACCAAAAGAAAAATAATAGTTTGTAACCCACGAAAATTACGCAAAATTCAATATCGGGGTTTATAAATAAAGTTTTATTGGAACATGACCATGCCCACGCATTTATGATTGTCCGTGGCTGCTTCTGTCCTGCAACAACAGAGGAGTGTAGTGCCAGGATCTGTAGGGCCCTCAAAGCCTCAGGTACTTACTCTTTCCAGAAGAGGTGTGCCCACCCTGATATAAAGGAATTCTCTAAAACAGCTGCTGTGTGATGTCACCATCAAGCACATGGAAGCCACAGAGCACCCTCCACAGCAGGACATGCATCACCCTGTAGGTCTGGCTGTGGCTGAACGTTTGTCTCTGGCCTCCCTTCACCAAACAAAGTCATCTTACAACACTTCAGAGTTGAAATAAGCCAGACTGGCTGGGCTCAGTGGCTCAGCCTGTAATCCCAGCACTTTGGAAAGCCAAGGCAAATGGATTGCATGAGTCCATGGGTTTGAGACCAACCCAGCTAACTTGGCAAGACCTCGTCTCTATAATAAATCAAAAATTAGCCAGGCATGGTAGTGCACACCTTTAGTTCCAGATACTCGGAATCCTGAGGTGGAAGTTTCATTGGAGCCTATCAGGTTGACACTGGGGTGGCTGTGAGTGTGCCACTGCACTCCAGCCTAGGCAACAGAGTGAGACTCCAACTCAAAAGAAAGAAAGAAAAAAGTCAGACTGCATTGCTCCAGAAGTTTTCCTCTTTAGTTTTTCAAACTATAAGTTTATTTTTGACAGGAACCAAAGTATGTCTCTACCTGCTCTTTATTCACCAAAAACTTTTTTTTTTTAGAATACATGACAAACAGGCTTAGTGTTTCCCTTTTCCATCTCCTTCCCTAAGATCAAAGTAATGCCTATTTGCTGCATATTAAAAATACCAGAGTTTGGCACTTTTTTGGTCCCATCCAAATTAAAATGGTCCCAATTTCTACCTCAGCAATGACATTTCACCGAGTCTGAGAGCCAGAACGGAGTGTTGAACGTCTGAATGCCACAGAGCCTGGTAGCAAGCTTTCCTTTTCCGTATAAGGTTTTATTGTTAGTAGTAAGCAATTTCCCATGCAGGTTTCCCCTGAAGATGGCGTCACCAAAATACCTCACTCTTTGACTCTAAAGAAAAGAACTGATGACAAAGACTTAGGTCCACAGCGGGGTTTGTGCGCTAGCAGGCCCAGCTGTGTAAAATCTGGATTCATTTACTTTGTGAACTTTCATCCTAATTCCTGATATTGGGCCAAATTACAAAGACACAAGTGATATTTTAAGGCTGAAAGGGGGAGGTAGGAATTCGATCTGTTCACACAGGCCTCAGGAAATTGACTCTGCGTGACCGGATTCTTTAAATCAGGAGGCAAGGGCTAGGTCCAGCTCTAGAGAGGCTTCCAAGCAGCAGTAGTTTTGAGACTGTGACTCTCTGAGAACTGGAAAGCACCAAGGATCAGCGTCAGCATCTGGGTCCTGCACTTGACGTCCACAGGGACCCACCACAAAAGAAAAGGACCTGGGAACTAGAGAATTCTGCTCAGCTAACTCCATGAGTGAAAATAACCAGACTTTCTGAAAAGTGCACACAAAGATGATTGTGTAGACACCACTGAGCTTAAGCTCTCTAGACCAGAGACCAGGATTTGTGTTGGGTCTCCATATTCACACTACCTGAGCCTGCACAACCACAACTACCACATAGACCCTCATGCTCTTCATCTGCAACCTAGGGATGACCATTGTGCCCGGTCCACAAGGACACTACAAGACCAAAGAGACAGAGCAGGCAGAATGTACCACACAGACCTGCATGCTGTGTGACTGCTGAACTCAGGGTGGTAGTGGGAAGAGGGGATGACGGAAGTAAAAATAATGTGTTCAGAATTTAAATGTGAATACGAAAAGACTAAGACTGCAAAAAAACAGAGACCATTGCTACCACTTCAGAGGAATCTGGACAAACCTCTAGCTCCACCCACATCGGCTCTGTCACACATTCTGGGAAGCAACCCTGCAGCTCAGGGACAAATTCTCCCACACCCTGGGTGCTGAACCCATGGCTCCTGGCTTGGGGAACATCCTCTAACCCTGCAGACTCCATTCGGGTCTGGCCTTCACATGTGGACACAGTCTCTGTGTATTCCATTCTGTGGCTTCCCTGGGCTGCTGGGAGCCACCCCATGGGGTTCCCATCCACACCCAGTTCCCATCCACACCCGGTTTCCGTCCACACCCTGGCAGGCCCCACTCACCCTGCTCCATCATCTCCAGCAGTCCCTTTTTGATGAGCTCCTCGCGGCCCTGCCGGCTGGCCATCTTCTTCTCCAATGCTGCGTGACACACAAACATCCAGGTGAGCCACAAGCATCACTGGGCCCTGTCCACACCACAGCGAGCACCAACGACCAACGTCAAGTTTACAGACCAAGGGCGGTGAGCCAGCAGGTGCCTCGGGGCAGTGGCCTGCCAGGTGAGGTCCATTTGTTCAGCAATTTCAACCTTTCTTCCTAAGCATCTGCCGAGCCATGTGCATAGGACACAGCTGAGGGAAGCACGTGCAGTCAATTTTACAGCAATAACTTCTATGATTTGCTGGGAAAGCACTTCCACGAGGAACACCCTCTACACTGCTTCACTGGCTCTTCCACCCCTTTCCAGGTGCTCCTGAACTTACCTGCCAAGAAGCACGTCCTTTCTCTGCCCTGGAGGACTTTTATTTGGCCTTGTTAGCCTTAGCTGAATGAGTCCTGACTACCTGAATGTCTATGCACAGACCAGAGTCTTCACACAACCCTTCCACTAGGGGCTCTTCCAGAGAGCCCAGGTAACACTTTTGAAGACTCTCCCAGACAGGCAGGAAGGGAGGAGGCCAGCCCCCGCCCCGCCCCAAACACCAACCTGTTTACCAAATCTTGCCAGTTCCTCCGTCGGGGTAGCCCTTCCTGTTTCCCCATCCCAGAGTAAACCACCCCATGTTCTCCTGCTTCCCCTTCCCATCACTGGTGGGTCTTAATCCCCTTCTTTTCTCTAACTGTCCAGAAAATCCTTTGACTACAAGTGAACCTCCATTTGTAAATACAAGACTACACAAACACTTGGGTTCTTTCTTTGAAAGATGCAGATAAAATTCCTGCCGCTGAGCCTGGGTTACGAAGGGCCCATGGGTTCTGTGAGTGCAGGAGTTCTGCCAGAGACCTGGACCATCAGAGCCGGCCCACAAGGCCAGCTATGCCTAGAACAGAGGAAGTAGACGACAGTGAAATCATTTAATTTATTCCAAAGCATTACTGAGCACCTGCTATGTTCCAAGTGCTGAACTAGGTGCCAGGGAGTCCCTGGGGACAAAACCAATCCAAGCCTCACCTTCATGAGGTATGGGCTCCAGGGGACAGCAGGCCATGATGATGAGGTATTCATTCAGTGGGTGGAAACCAGTTATATATTTATCGAGCATCTACTGTGTGCCAGGCACTGTGACAGGCTTGGGGGTACAGCCGTGAGCAAGACAGGCACAGACTCTGCCCGAGGCCAGCATATGTGGGAGGACAGATGGCACCTCTCTACAAATGGGAGAGTGAGATAAGTCAGAACCAGGGGGCTCTGAGATGAGGGTAGGGGCTCTGGGGGAGTTAGGAAGGGCTATTCTGATGGAGGAATTGACAAGAAATGCCGCACCGGGGTTGGTGGACAGGATGTGGGGGCTGGCCTCTTCCCTTCCTGCCCATCGGATAGATTCTTCGAAAGCTGTTAGCCAGGGCTTATTGGAAGAGCCTCTGGTACGAGAGTTGCACAAAAACTGTGGTCTGTGACTAGATGCCAGCCCCAATCAGGACACACTTAGCAAAGATGGCATGGCTTGGACAGCCCGATGGCTTCCCTGAGACTCGTTACCCCAGAGATAAAGGGTGATTAGGGGTTCCAGACACAGCAGGAAAATGACATTCTCAGGCAAAGGGAAAATAACTGCCTTTCTGGAGACCCAATTTCCAAGCCCATTTCCAGGAGCCAGAACTCTGGCTGACACTGACAGATGGCACCCTGACTTTAGGAGGAGTAAGAGCTGCAGTCCCAAGGAGGAGGACCTGGTGAGGGTCCCGAGAGTGAAGCAGACCCACTGCCTGACACTCACGGGCAGCGGGCTGGGTGGCCCAAGAGGTCAGGGCATCCTCTGCAGTGTGTCAGTGGCCAAGTGCATCTGAGACCTCCCTGGGACAGGCATGAATGGTGTGGCCGATCCTTACCTGCCAGGCCACTGCCAGCTCTGTGTTTCCTTAAATTACCACTTCCCTCCCGCTAAGGATGCCTATGAGATCAGGGGTCTGATGAAACAATGACACTCACACTTGGAGGGGAAGAGGAGCCTGGGATATGTAAAAATGTAGGGCTGTTCCCCAAATTTCCAAAGGCCCAAGTGAGGGGCCCGAAGGTATAGCCCCTGGAGATGTTAACCAGAGACACCCCCAACCCCCTTACAGGGCCCCAAGGCGTCCTGATATGAACCTACACAGCACTGTGGGAACTGCAGGGCCCAGAGTCCTCAGAGGACAAAGCTCAGCCTTCCAATTCCACAGCTGGAGTGCAGGACTTGCTGAGTGTTGGGGCCCTCGAGGTCACAGAGGTCACCCTGCTCCAGCCCCTTGGGCTTTTCTCTCCTGCACCTTCCCCAGGTAAGCACCTTTGCGAGGACTGTTCCCACTGCTATGATGCTTGTCCCTGTCTTTCTTGAGGGCCCAATTACATCTCAGCTCAACGTGGCCTCCTCCCCTGGGTCTTCTCAGACCTCCGCAGACTCCTTCCTCCCCAGGGCCTGCTCAGCTTCTCTGCAGCCCCCACCGGAGTCTGTCACTGACTCGTGTGTGCTTACTTGGTCACTTGCTGCCGTTGTTACCTGACTGACTGCCCACCCTGCAGAAAGCCCTGGGTGGACAGGGCCTGGGCACCTCCCTTTCCTAGATGCCCAGCACATAAGAGGTGCTCAAGATTTGCTGAATAAGGATGCTTGTTCTGATTGCATTTTGATGAGGAGAATTCACCAACCAACATCTTGGGTGGTTGAAAACCTAATTCTGTAAATCATGCAAAAAAGTGTGAGCAGAGGCTCTGCTGTTGGTATCAGCCCCCATCCCAGCCCCCTCCAGGCCCTTACCACCCCCACCGCAGGGCCTGGGCACCATAAGCTCATTTGCTCTGTCTCTTCCAGCCTTAGTGCCCTGGAGTCTGCTCCTTCTCAGAGCTGGGAAGGAAATGGGGACCCTGGGGACTGCGAGAGGCAACAGCCTGAGACAGGCACTTAGTGGGCAGTCTCCGAGGCCCAGGACTAATTCCAAGTGAGATGCTCTCTCACTAATTGTTTTCAGCCACAGCTAATAGGCGTGTGGCTAAGAGGTGGAACCTGAGAGGTCAAGGGGACATTTCCTCTGGGGTTTGCTTCTCAGGACACTCTGCCATCCCCTCCAAGAGACCAGAGGATGCACCAGACCCTGCAGGCCAAGGTTCAGAACCCAGACCCGCAACTGCTGGCTATTGGACACCAGGTGAGTGACTTCCCCTCTCTGAGGCTGTGTGCCCATTCGTAAGACAGGATCACTTCGAACACCAGCCTAGCGGTGGCGCTGAGGGTTGGGTTGGCTCCTGGGTACCCAGTGCTGGCGGGATAGGCTCTGCTGCTATGTCCTCTTAGGGCCACTGGCTTTCTTGTCATCATTGCATGTGTCTACCCTTCTGTGATTCAGTCTCATGGCTGCAGTTTCCAGGTGGACTCCGAGGAGGCAGGGACCATGGGACAACCTGTCGCAACCCAGCTTCCCTCAGTGCTGAGACTGCAGGGGTGTATGGATGCAACTAAGGGTGCATGGGGAGCCTTCTGGAAGCACTGGTGGGCAGGTATTAGGGTGGGTGTACAAGATGGGCTTAGAAGTTGGTGGGCTGACTCTGTTCTCCAGTAGGTAGAGAGGCCTGAAGGTGTCAAGGGCGATCTGAGGGCCTTGACCCTCTGAGTCACCTGGGAGGTGCTTGGGAGTGGCGGGACTCTGGCCCCACCCTGGGCTAACAACTAACCCCAAATCTGTGGGCTGGGACCCAGACCCAGCATCTTCAAAGTGGGATTGCAGATGCAGGATGGTGAGGCCAGGGCACATATGGGTGGGCACTTGTTCCTGAGTGAGGCTAGCATCTTGGCCCGGCCCTGCATGAATCAGTCTGTGTTTTGAACGAGGTCCCAGGTGACTCGTGGGCACCTTAGGGTGTGGGTAGAGCATCCCATGTGGGGGGCCCAGTGCTGACCCACCTCCAGGCCTCAGGATGGCCAAGTGGGACCTGGAGGGGCCAGTGGGGGCAGCTCTCGGTCATCAGAGGCTACATAGCACCGCCTGCCCCTCCTACATGGGGGCAGGGAAAACACAGACAAGCAGAGGCAATAGCACCATGACAGTGACACCAGCCCCTGACCACAGCCTGCCCCAATACCAGGTGCTCACCAGACGTTGTCTGCTTCAGTTTTTCGTTTTTCTTTTTCCTCCATTTCCAGGGCTTGAAGATTCGGCCCAGGGTGGCCAGTTTGCTGTTCCTCCTCACAGGGGGAGTTCGAATCCCTGAGACCAGATACTCGGAGCGCACTGGGGGAGTTTGATCCATCTCATCTGGAAGACAGAAGCCAAGGAGGGACGCAAATGACCACAACACCAACACCATTCCCCAGGGCCAAGACGAGACCTCTCATCCCAGGGCTCACCAGTGATTTCCCAAAGCCTGGTGCCCAAGAGGGTTTTCGGAGCCAAGGGGACTTTCTGGGGCTCATACTGCCTGGAATGAGCCCATGGGGCTGCACCAGCTCATGAGTATAGCTTCCCTTCTGGAAGACCCTCCCTCCTGTGACCCTCTTGAGGTCTGCTGGAAGACCCTTGCCCAGCTCTGCCTCTGCCATGGCCATTTGGAGACTTCTCTAAGTCCAAGGTGAACCACTCCCTGCCTCAGGACTTTTGCTCATGCTGTGTCTTTCACACATGCCCTTTTCCTCCCAGCTGCTGCTTTTACTCACAAACATCAGCTCTTCAGCTAAATATAATTTCCTCCAGGAGGTCTTGACATTCCTCCTAACCTAGATAGGGTTTAGCCCCTCATCTTATTTTCCAGAAGCTACGTACATAGGCACAAAGGAGCTGCAGGTAGGAAAAGAAGGTCACCAGAATTAAGAAAGGAGTGAGGTCACCAGTGTCCAAGTGGCTGGAGGCTTGTGACTGGCGGGTCCTCTCAGGCCCAGTGAAGGGTGCCAAGCCCCTACCTTTCTACCTGAGGTATCCCTGGGCCACCTGCTGCCCTAAGGAGGCCGATTACGGCCTGTCCTGAAATCCGGGCTCTACAGGGCTCAGCCCAGAGAGAACCACATATTGTAGCCCACAGTTCCAGGTGGCAGTGACCTCTGCACCTCCAGGAACGGGCAGCCCTGGCCAGCAGCCTCCAGAGCTTCCCCATGGGGTCCGACTTCCAAAGGGTTGCACCTGTCCCCAGCCTGGGACCTGCACCCACCACGAGCCACTTAGCTCCTCTGAGGCCTCAGCTTCCACATCTGCAAAACAGAAATATTGTGTGAATCACCCCTGACAGGTAGGGTTGAGAGAAAGCTTCAGGGTGGCCATCAATTCTGGAAACAGGAAAACATGCAATGTATGGTTTAGTGATAGTGTGTTATGAGCTATGTAAAGGAACAGTATCTATGTCTAGACTTTATGCACTTAATCAGCATACCATGCCACCATGGGCAACTCCTGGAAAAAATTCTCATTAGGATAACTTATATGGTATAAACAGTACAATAATGATTGTGAAGTGAAAGTCAGTCCCTGCTTAGGTGGGGCCAGGATTGTCCTAAGACATTCTCTTATTTTACCTTCATGATGCATCTATGAGCTATGGACCATGATTTCTTTAATCCATTTGGCAGATGAGCAGACTGAGGTTCAGAGTAGTGAGCCATTCTGTGGTCAGTCTCAGAGCTATAGGAAATGCCTGTGACAGAGAGGACCTCAAGCAGCCTGACTCCGGGGACGCCTCTCACCTTCCTAGCTGCATGGAGGGGGCTGTAAGTGTATGCAGGGCTTGTGGCTATTCTCTCTCCAGTCATTATTAATTGGATGTTAACTGTCCAGGGATAGCTCTTACACAGCCCCACGTCGGAGACAAGCTCAGGGGTGTATTGTTAGAGTATGCCTCCCCATGGACTCGGCAAGCCACTCAGGAAGCTATGGCAATGACATTCTCCCCTTGATCCCAGCGCCCAGTGTCTGGCACCCAGTTGGGGGGCCCAGGGCGGCCAGAGGGCACCACCAACCACAGATGCACCTGGCCACGCCACCCAAGGTCATGCTCCATGTGCGTGGTATGCAGGGGGCTCGTCTCTCCTGGAGGCAATGTATTCTGTGTTTTCATCCTCTTTTTTACTTCCTCTGCCTACAGATGCCAGATGGGAGCGGGACTGCCAATCCCCATGCCCGGGAGAGCTGGCTATCCTGAGCATTCTTGGCACAGGGGGAAGGAGAGGCCGGGTCTTCCCAAGCCTTGGGACTCACTTGAAGATGAAGGCAAAGATGAAGATACCCAGAGATGAGCATACAAGACGAAGGGGTGTTGTTGTCATTTCATTTAGGTCCCACCTCCCTCCACAGAAGATGGCTGACAGTCTCCAGAGACACACGCAACGCCAATGAAGTGAGCATGGGAGAGAATCTGGAGGAAGGGGAGTCTGGACAGGGCTACGGCCACAAGGACTTAAGAACATTCCCACAACAGATACCACATGGGATGCAGAGGAGGGCGCATGTGTGGCCTGAGCTTCCTAGCAGTCAAGGCAAAAAGGAGTAGCATACAGAACAATCTACAAATCAGACCACACACTCAGCTCCATTTGCCACTTGTATTGCTATAACCTTGGTCCCGTCACCCACATCCCTGCCCCAGTGGCCCAAGCTGATTTTCTAACATCTCCCATGATCTGACCCCTTAGAACTAGAACTTTCACCCTATTACTTCCTGATCACTCTCTTCCATGGGGGCCTTCCCTTTTCCTCTAGGACCAAAGGCAATTTAGTCCCCAAGTCAGTGCAGCTCTCCATGTTCTGCCCCCTCCCTCAACCCCCTTACCATCATCATGGCTGTGCATCAACCCCTGTCAGTGCTTATGAAAGCTGGCATGCAAGGCTGAGAGAGCATGGGTGCCGGGACTAGGCACCCTGGGGCTCCCATCCTGGCTCTGCCACTTTAAACGGGAGGCTGAAGCATTGGCTCCACCATCCTCCCCTCCTGCATCCACCCCCTCACCATGGCTTTGTTGGGGGGTGGGGCTGGTTTTCTACTCCTTGATGAGGACAGGCAACTTGCTTCAAAGGAGGTAAGGTGGGAAGAGGGCCAGTGCCACCACCACTTCCTGCTGCCTCTGCCTCCTCCTCTGCCTCCTTCTTTTCTCCTTCTCCACCCCTGCTACAGTTACCTCCATGATTGCCATAGTCAGCTGCCTGCCCCTACTGCTGCCCTAGTGGCTAGGGCAGGTCCTGGGGCTCCCACCTCCATCTCTGACACGCAGTGCTCCTAACAGCAGAGTCGAGGGCTGGAGTGGGGTACCATGGCCCCGAAGCAGAGTACACGCCTCTCTCCCCTTAAGAATTCAGCCTGGCGTGGTAGCACATGCCTGTAATTCCGGCTACTCGGAAGGCTGAGGCGGAAGGATTGCCGGAGCCCAGCAGGTTGAGGCTGTGGTGGCCGGGAGCGGCCACTACACTCCAACCTGGGCGACAGAGTGAGACTCCAACTCAAAAAAAAAAAAAATTAAAAACAAAATAAAAAAAAAAGAATTCACTCATTCACTGACTCACTCACTCATTCACTCATTCATTCACCCTCCCATTCCACAAATGTGCATCAACACCAGGAATCCTACTAGGCACTGGGTGTGCAAAGGACAGCAAGAGCAGCACCTGCCTTTGTGGGCTGTGGCCACCTGCAGGTACGAACTATAAATAAAGGCATCAGTTAAAAGCCAGTCCCTGCTGGGCCCATGTAGGATGGCACCCACCATGCCTCCCTCTTTGTTTTCCCCCAACACGTGTCACCTGGTGTGTGTATACACACAAGTGCTTATTCATTTGCCTATTCGCAGTTGTCCCTGCTCCTCCCGCCCCATTCACAGTTAAAGTTGGTGCAGACAAGGCTTTGATGGTTGCACCCCCCGGGTCACCAGTGCCAAGAACAGCACAGGCATGTGCTAGGAGGGAGCCCAGATGACCCTGAACCAAGAGTCTCACAGACAGAAGAGAGGATGGACCCCAAGGCTGCTCTACCCATGGTGACAAGGAGGGCTTGGGGGGCCACCCTAGCTGGGGGACTGGATTAGACTGAGGCTGTGGCAGGGAAGGGGCCGGCTGTCCCAGATAGGACAGAGATGGTAGCAAGGGGAGTAGATGCACTGGGGAGGTGGGTAGGGCTATGAACAGGGGCTTGAACTTGATTCAGCAGGAGCCATTGGAGGGTCTTCGATGGAAGAGGGCCAGATGGCTCACTTCTCAAAGATCCAACACATCAGCCAGGACAGAGGCCTTCATTTCAGTAGCTCCTCAAGGGGCTCTGGTGTCGTCTGTGGAGGGAGGACCCAGGAGGCCACAGGTGGCACCACTCAGCACCCACCTCTGGTGGAAGCATCCTGTCCCCTCTGCCTTCCCCAAAATGCCCCAAGCCCAGGGCCAGATCAGGGAGGGCTTGCAAGGCTATGACTTCCTGCCCAAGAACAAAAACTTCAAAATATTAATAGATGTTGTGCTATTTAGTGAGGAAGTTACTTGCAGCCTCTCAAGGATAGAGGACATGGGTGCTTCCCTGAGGGTGTGCACAGACAGAGTGAGTGAGGGGAGGGTGTGATGGAGCCTTCCTGAGCCCCGTGTGGCCCACAAGCACTGATGGGTGGGTATAGATGTACACGGCGGGTGTGCGCCTTGTACCAGTGCACACATATGTGGGTGAGTATGCGTGTGCATGCATGGGGGTACCTGTCTGAGGGTGGGTGTGGGTGACTCATGCACATGTGACTGCAGCAGGAAGATCTGCCCCTTCCTATGAATTCTTTCTGTACCCCTCCCTGAGTTTCCCAGGAAGTGCCTTCTCACACCAAGGAAATTCTGGAAGGTGCAAACTCATTAGCAGGCCACCTCTCGCCTCTGAATAACACCAGTGCCAAGTTCCATGGCACCTTTGAGGCATTAGTAGTTAATTAATGAGAAATGTTTCTCCCACCTGGCATCTGTGTGAAAAAGAACTGCATGCAGCCTCAAGCTGGGGCCTATCCAGGCACCCAAATGACGGATGGGACAGGAGGCCCTGTCCTGGCGACATTAGATCCCTGCAGCTCAGGGGTAGGCTCCAGTCTCTCCAAGACCTCCAACCCCCTCCAGGTCCCATCTTAGACTCAGGGTGGTCAGTGTCCTCAACCCTCAGTACCAGGTCCCCTTCCCCTCCCCCATCAACAAATCTACAGACTTACAAGACAAGGGCTATTCTAGGACCAACACGGCAGCTGACCTCCCTGAGCTTATAGGCTAATTTCCATGTCTGACATGAAGCCAGTCTTTTTATTCACCATATTTCCTTCCATCCTAGCTCTGATCACTGTCAGTATCAATTTATTGATTGGCATCTGCATTTCCCATGGGACTATCATAAGCTTCATGACAACAAGAACCCTAACTGTCACCTTTGCTGCTGGGTTCCCAGCATCCAGAAGGTGCTCAAATAAACACCTGCTTGACCTGTGACTCCAGGGTGTAGGGCTGCCAAATGCTGGAGCCAGGTCTGTCCCTTGTCCACCTGACTCCAGTGTCCACCCCTGAGTGATGGCAGATATGTCTGCTTTCTCATCTCGCCACTAACTATTCCCTGTCTTATCTCTACTTCATAGGACACTGCCACCAAAAACACGACAGAAGAAAAGCATCATCTCACTGGGGCCACACGGGCAGGTACCCCAGACTGTGCATCAAGTGGCTGAGCTCAGAGAAGGAAGGTACCATCTATTTGCTAGTTTGTTTCATTCATTCATTTCATTCACTTATAAACTCATTCATCAAGTATCAGCTGAGGGCCTGTTGCATGCCAGGATTGCTCTAAGTTTTGACAAAGTGGTAATCTCCATCAACACACTGTCTCCCACTATGTGAAGCTCATGTGTTTATAGAGGAGGAAAAAGTCAAGCATGGAAAGAAAAAGGGAACTTTCTAATGTGGTAGGAGCTACCTCAGAGGCAACTAAGAAGTTGAGATATAGAAGAGCAGAGGGTGGCCTCTATTTCCTCTTTGAGTCCTTCCTTGCCCCCCCAAAGAGTTCATTGACAGTACTTAGTAACCACTATCTTTGAACAAAGCACAGGGCTAGGCTTGAGTAAGAAGAAAGAGGTACAGGGTACTTTCTCTGCCCTGGGAGGCCTGACCTCAGAAGAAACTACGGTGTGTGGAACCACCAGGAAGAATAAAAACAGAGAATTACAACCGCAGAGAAAGCAACTTTTCCTTCTTGGGGGAGGGAGAATTCTGGGGAGGCTACTGGGAGATGGGGGGGGGGGGTGAGTGATGATATTTGACCTGCTGCTGGTCTGTACCTCAGCTTCTTAGTTGGCTCTGCTGTAACTCCTATCACATGATGAAGTTACCTCACTCTTTCCATGTTTGGTTTTTTTCCTCCACCACAAGGAGGTTGAGTAGGAACTGAATAAAAGGTGCAAATTCATAAACACATGGCAGTACATAGTAATTGGGGCATGGATAGTAGTACAGGGAGGTAAGACTGAGATTTCCAGTCTCTGAGATTCAGAAGCCTAATACAATTTCTACATGTAAAATTGGGATCCACACAGACAAGCTAACTTCCATTAGGCCAATAATAACCAACACACACATGTAAACACACATACACAAATCTATCATCTACTATCACCACCACTGACTAAAAATAATAGAAAGACTATAATATATATAATTTATATGTTGAATATATAAATATATAACTTATATATTGAATATATAAATACATATATATTTAATATATAAATATGCAATATACATAGACTATAATATATAGACTATATATAAGCATTTGTAAGACTATATATGTATAAGACTATAATAATAGAAAGACTACCATCTCAAAAAGAAATTAATTAAGTTGACTAATTATAAGTGTAAAACTAATAGCACTGTCCTTCGTGTTCTTAATTTGATGGCATAGATCTGTGCACTTGAACTTGAGCATGCTTAGACTAACGTTTATAGTCTATGGAATGAAAGAGAAAGAAGTGAATTTAGGAAAATAGGTGAAGCCTCATCAAGAAGAGCTGTGTGTGGTTGTGATGAGAGACATGAGGGCGAAGTGTAGAATCACTGAGGGACTTGAAAGTTCGGGCTTGTGACAAGACCACAGAGTCTCAGTGTGGACGGCAGACTGCAGGGGAGCAAGACTGAAGGCCGGATGGTCCAGGGACACTAACACATATGGAGCAGTCAAGAACCAAGGTTGGTTTTGTCATCATTGTCATCAGAAGTATCAATTGGGCACTTTCTGTGTGGCATCCTCAGTCCTGAGCACTGGACAGGAACCAGCTCGATCCATCCCATTGTGACCCTGGTGAGCAGAGAACTATTTTCATCACCTACGTTAAAGATGAGGCCAACGGAAGCTCAGAGCTAGGAAATAATCTTCTCATGCTAGTAGGTGACTGAGTGAGGCTTAGAAGTCAGGTCATCTGCTCCAAGAGCCCTTATCTGAACCCCTGTGCTAGACCACACAAAACAGACGATAAGGTTGCCCCCTGAAATATGGGAGGAGGGAGGAGAAATCATTAAAACAACATATTTTTAAAAATCACGGGGAAGCACGAAGGTCAAAAGACCAACTGCCTGTGGCCAGGCTGCCAGAGATGTGGCTTAACTATCATTCACAAAAGCACTGGACGTTTTGAGAGACTGACCACCCCCATCAGGATGGATCTGAGCTTCTGAAACCAAGTTTTAAAAATAGATTTTAAGAAACCAAAAGCATTCTTGGTTTGCCCTCCTCCACCCCTGGAAAGTTCTTAAGCAGTGATTGACAAGGGTGATATTTTGAATGCATTGATCAATAAAAACAGAACTAGGGCCACACCTTCTAAGGACAAGATAAGACCCCTGGACAAGCCCCACAGAATCACATGGCTTGGAATGGAGGGAGAAACTGGTTGCTGGGAGAGTGGAGAGCAGGGAGGGACGCAAAAAAATAGATGAGTTTATGGAAAAGATGGAAAAGGAAAAGAGAACACTCTCAAATGCCTGTGGCTCTGTTCCCAGAACCTTCAGAATCTGGGATCCTAGTACAACCCGTTTTCATGGAATAGCTGCTGTCTTCTCGAACACGGAGGAAACAGAGGCCTCAACAGCAGCAAAAGGCAATTCCTAGACTTGGGGGCCACTCCCTCCTCCAGTGCCTAGGACAGTGCCTGGCATGTGGATTTAATGAGCGAATCAATGAATGAATGAAAGATTGATTCTGTGACACAAAAATGGAAGCAGAATCTAATGCAGGCCAATGGTGATTAACAATGGCCTGGTACCTTCTCAGAGTCCCTGATAACTGTAATTCCTAAGCCCCCTCCAGGCTTCGGGTGGACCCATGGCTCCTCCTGGCTTTCTCCCCACCCCAACAGCCCTTAACTCAAAACCATCTCCTTGCTCTCCTTTGCTGGCAGGTGCAAGTACTAAGAATCACAGAGAGGAAAAGACAGAAGCCTAACTGAGCTTTAGAGTGAATAACTAAGCCCTGGAAAACTGTGAATTGAATGAATACTTAACTTAGGAGAACCTATTTTTTAATGCCCAAGGGAGGGGACCAAATTCTTCTGTGTGTTTATTCCAGACAAACAACCCTAAAAAGCAGAGACAATGTTTTCAGCCCCATTTTACATTTAGAAAACAGAAGCTCAGAGCAGGGAGGCACTTGTTTAAACAACTGGTGAGTGGCAGGTCCAGCCCAGGCTCTCTGGTCTTAAGTTTACCATCTGGGCCTGACACCAATGTTTCCCAAAGTGTTTTCCATGAATCCTAGCATAGAGAGATGTGCTGTGGATAAAAGCAGTTAGGAAAACACTGTTGATACTAAAAGCCTTCCCCTAGAAAGCCTCACTCCATTATTAGCATAGTAAAGGCTCCGAGAAGTCCTGCAGGAAGCAATATTATTCAGTTATTAGCCAAATGTTCCCAAACAGATCTATCAGGCAACTCCTATTTATACCTTGCTGCCTTGATAGCAATAGCCCCACAAAAGCTGTCAAAAAGTTTGAGCAAAAAACCTGGGACTAAGCAGTCTGAGTGTATGCCTGTTAAATAGTGTTAATGATAATTTTGGAATATAAAAGTGTTTGCTTCAATATCTGTAGTCTAAAGATAACAGGATTCTCTAAGATCTTAGCAGAAGTTGGGCCTCAACATTTCACATGACATTAAGCTACTTCTAGCTTTCTCAGGCACCCTACACAGCAAGGATGCTGAAATTAAGACTAGATAAATGGGCATCACTGATACCCTCTGACACCAGCGGAAAAATCAAGAGAGTATTAAAGTGACTTCCTTTTTTCCTCCTACGTATTATGGAAAAAGCAGCACATCTAACTAGAAAGCCCATCTGTTTAGTATCAACCTCATAATTCTTCCAGTGGTCACTGGTGCTTGCCAGGCATGTGGTCAGTTCTCCAAGTGAAAATCAGCTCAAATCTGTAAATCAAGTGGGTCTGAAAATGCAGGATAGAGCTTGGCAGCACGAGTTCAAACTTGAAGAGGCTGGGGAAGGAGCAAGGTAGGATCTGGGAAATTGGCATTGCTGTTGTCATCACCATCGTCCTTTTTTGATATCTGGCTTCGTAGGATGCTGCTACATTCACACATAAGCAAATTCTTGCATAAAAATTATTGTGCAACAAGCCCACCTATATCTTTGAAAAGGCTAAAAGCTACATTTAGAGACATCCTCCCTAAAGATCATATTTTACAGGGAATAAAAAAATGAGCATATCAGAAAAAGGACAAAAAGTGAAATAACACATCAGGAGACTTTAGCATTGCAGTATATATCTAGACAAATAATGCTGCTCAGCATCTCCAGAATCTGAGTTGCAGCTCTGACTTTCTAAACCTAAAGCATAAGGAAAGGTCCTTAGAGAATGTCACCGAAAGTTTAAAGACAATCAAGAGTCCATTTAAAAATATGTATACTCTAGCATTTTTCGGAGGGATTAAACACATTTAAGTGCTGGGAAGATTCTGAACCAACAGATTTGTGTTTTGAAAATGCAACTCTCACTCACTTTGCTTAGGTCAGGGATTGGCAAACATCTTCTGCGAAGGGCCAGATAATACATATCTGAGGCTTTGCCAGCTATACAATCCCTGTTACGACCACTGGGCTTGGCCACAACCAGGGGAAAAGCAGCCACAAGTGATATGCAAACCAATGGGGGTGGCTACATTGCAATAAAACTTTATTTACAAAAACTGGTGGCAAGCGAATTTGGTCCACACGTCTGACAACCCCCGCCTCAGGCAGTCCCCTTTGTTAATGTCTTCAGACATTAACAGCGCCCCAAGAAAAAAAAGAGAGGGAAGGAATGGTTCTGAATCCTTACCCATATCCACTTCTAGCCCCTGGGGAGTGGGCCAGCATCCCTGTCCCTGCTCAACACTGCAGCCTCCTCGTTTCCAGCTTCTACTCCTGCCCACCCAAACACGGCTTTGCATCACTTACCCACTTAAAAACAACACCTCTTATCAACAATAGTGCCTGAACAGAATGTATTTGTATACCTAACCCTTAGCTATACTCCACAATATCATAATAAAAAATATTGATTATAAAAACTAAAAAAAAACGTAGTAACTTTTAGGGTGAAATATGAAACCTCGATGGTTACTCCAAGCCATGGCATCCCTTTTTGAAATGTATCTAGCTCCTAACCTTTCCTTACTCCACACTCAGTTGTATCTCTCTTCCACTCCTCTCTCACTGAGCATTCTCCCAACACAGGGCTGCCTCCCATGCCATCCCCTCTGGAGGCAACACTTTTTCCTGATGAATTCCTACTCATCCCTCATGGTCCCATCCTTCACACCCACCTGTTAGGTTTCCTGTTATTTTTCCACTATAGCCTTCAGGACAATTTATAATTAGCTCTTGATGTAGGTGTTTATTAGGTTTATGTCCATTTTGGCAACTCGACCATGAAAGCAGAGATCAAGTGTGTCTTGTACAGCTGCCTCTGCAGACTCTAAAACAGAGCCCAGGAGGACCCAGCCAGGGCTCAATACCTATTTGCATCCAAAAGGAAATAAGTTGAAGATTCTCCTGTGCTCAAGTTCACAGCCCTGCCTGTGGAAGCCAGTCTAGGCACATCTGAAGGTTAAAATCTTCCCAGAGCCAAGCACATTTCTGGAGATTAACCAAGTTCAGGTCTTTCATGAATTTGACAAGTTTCTCTGCACCCTGAGGAGAGCTTTCACCTAAGTATCCAGGAGCCCTGCCCGAGTATCTGGAACCACCTGCGCTTTTGATGTCACTGTGGCTACTAGCTTCAGCACGGCCCCTGCTCAGCGCTGGTCCTTGGGGATTGTCACAGAAGTGGCAGAGCGAGATGGAAACAGTCCAACACACCAGCAAGTCAAGCAGCCTGGCCATCCCGGGAGCAGCCAGCAGCCGGTGATAGGGCCCGTCCTTCTGGGAAACTGTTCCTGTGACAGCACTTAAAAGGCACTGCTGTTGTTGAGGAACTGCTCCCTCTGTGCCCCCCAGAGATGGCCCACCCAGATGGGCAGATGCATGGTGAACATCCCTGGGGTGGCAATCACTCTCCATCATCCTCGGAAACTGAGGAGTCACTCTGGTTTCCAACAAGTAATCTGGGTGGTGCAGCCAGCTCTGCCCACTACCCGCCCACTCCACACACTGCACTGATCCACTCAAGCCCCGTTCCACCCAGCCCTGCCCTTGCAGGGGACAGGAGTCTGGGAGTGGGGACAGCTGAGTAGTGTGAGTTCCCTACATCCACCCTCCCAAGCCCCCTGGACTCCCGCAATGTCCTTCCTTGGGGGTCATACTACACACACCTCTAAGCCTGCCATACCCTGCATCAGCTCCCAGTGGCTGCCACTGGGAATCGCCTTGGTCCTCAAAGTCCCATGACCTATCCCTTGTCCACCAACTCCAGCCTCATAGGTCTCTGCAACTTGCCCAAGCTCCACCCACCTCCAGACCCCAGACCAGCATTCCCACGAGGAAGACTCCACCCACCTTTGCAAATCTGCCTCCTCCTCATCACTTGAGTTTTGGATGCAAACCGCCTCCTGGCCTGTCTGAGCAATAGGGAGACACCCTGGCACCTCCCCACCACCCTGGAATTCTCTGCACTGCCTGGGCTCCCCCTAACCAGCTCTTATTTCACTGACTTGGTGGTATCTGTGCCACCCTGCTGGTGTGACCTTGTTCCCAGTGAGTGAATTAATGAATGGAAGAGACGTCACAGAGATTAAGATGGGCATCTGTGGTCAGAAAGGATCTGTCTTCAGGCTCAGGCAGACTTTCTGGGAAAGCGATGACATCTGCAATCAATTTTTGAAAAATCAGGGGAGGTAAGTAAGCTGCAATCATAATAATAATAACAATGATGGCTGGGTGCAGAGGTTCAAGCTTCTAACCCTAGCATTTTGGAAGGCTGAGATGAAGGGATTGCCTGAGCCCATGGGTTCAAGAACAGCCTGGGCAACTTGGCAAGCCTTCATCTCTATAATAAATACAAAAATTAGCCAGGCATGGTAGCACTCACCTGTAGTTCTGGCTACTTGGAAGACTGAGGCAGAAGGAGTGCTTGAGCCCAGCAGGTTGTTGCTGGGGTGGTCATGAGCATGCCATTGCACTCCAGCCTGGGCAACGAAGTGAGACTCCAACTCAAAATAATAATAATAATAGGAATTATTTGCATAATTCTTTGCATCTTTCTCACAGCACCAGATTGCACCAGACACTCATACCCCCAGCAGGTCTGACCTAACATTCTGGAGACACTGCTGGGAGTGTTACCTAATAATAACCTAACAACTGCTCTGTGCAGGTGCTTGGGCAATGCCAGTGAGCAAAACTAAGGATGGTGCCTGCCCTCTCTGAGCACACTGCACCCCTGCTCACACCCCCATGGGCTCACACCCATCTGGATTCATACCTCCTGGACTCACAGCCCCTAGGACCACATCTACCTGGGCTTACACTCCCCTGGACTCACATATTCTGGACTCACACCCACCTGGACTCACACTTCCTGGGCTCATACCCAGCTAGACTCACACCTCCTGGGACTACATCCACCTGGGCTCACAATCCCTGGGTCCACATCCACCTGGGCTTGCATCCACCTAGACGCATATCCACTTTGATCATACCCACCTGAACTCACACTCCCCTGGACTCACACCTACTGGACTTACCCACCTGGACTCACAACCTACCTGGGCTCAGGACAATACCCACCTGGACTCATACCACCTGGATTCAAACTCACCTGGACTCACACCCATCTGGGTTCACACCCATCTGGAATCACAGTCCCTGGACTCACATCCCCCTGGACTCACACCCACCTAGACTTATACTCACCTAGACTCACCCCCCCCCTAAGTTCACATCCCCTGGCTCACCTGGACTCTGACCCCTAGGACTAACACCCACCTGGCACAGAGATGTCCGTTCATAATTGGAACACATCATGGCTGCATCAGTAAAGCATAGGGAAGTATTTGGGAAAGGAAGGGATGGTTTGAGAGCAGGCAATGGTATTAGAGAGACTTCCTGGAGGAGAGGCTCTAGCCAGGTAAGGATGAGCCAGGAAGTGGATTGAGAACTTTTCATCTGAAAAAAAGCAATGTGCAAAACCACCCAAAGAAAGGACACTTGGAGCATCAAGCATCACATCTGTGCCTTCCTCCAAAAGGCTTCCTTGCCTATTGATCTTGCCTGCATGCCCATCAGAATTACATGGCTCAGAGACAAATACAGTCCAGAGAGGGATCACACAGCATTGTGTGATGTCTGAATATACACCCTGGGCTCCAAGTCTTCCCAGGTGGAGGGGATGTATACAGGCCCCTGCTGGACACCCCTGGGCGTGCCCAAGCCAGAGGACTGATTACACAGTGTGCACCTTGTCCAGTCACTTCTTACAGACTTTAAAGAGACTGTGGGCCCCCAAATGATCCTATTCCTCTCCACTCAGAAGCCTTTTAAAAACCATCACTCTCAACATCCCTTTATAAACATAAAATATTGGAAGGTCTTTGATCACAGTTCCCAGCCTCACCAGCAAATCCCAGGTGGTAGTTTAAATACATTGTCAAAACCAAGTCTTTGGGGACCCCTCAGGTCTTGGCCCCAGACATCATTTCCTCTCTCATCCATTACGTAAGTGAAATTAAGCCTGAGAGCTCAGGTCCTTTCGGGGCCAAATGAACATGGGTGGGACAGAATGAAGGGACCCTTGCTTCTGATCACATCCTGGTTCTTGAGCGACACATTGGTCCAGGTGCCACCTCTCATGGCTGGGGGGGCATGCTGGGTGCCACCGCTGGCAGCTGCCCAGGTAAGGGTGACTATGTGTGTTGGAGATATCCAGGACAGCCACAAGTGTAGATGAGGAGGAGGGGCCCTTAGACATGGTGGGGAGGTGGGGGAAAAACAGGCAGCCACTGTAGAAGGACTGGGACAGCTCTTCCAATGGGTAAACACAGTGTCACCATATGACAACTATGCTCTTGGGTATCCCCCCAAGAACTGAAAACAGGTGTCCATACAAAACCTTGTACATGAATATTCATAGCAGCACTGTCTGTCATAGCCAAGAAGTAGGGAAATAACCCAATGCTCTTTGACTGGTGAATGGATAAGTAAAACACAGCATGTCCATGCAAGGAAACATTCTTCTTCCATAAAAAGGAGCAAACCACTGACACATGCTACACAACGATGAACCTTGAAAACATTATGCCAAATGACACAAGAAATACACATTGTATGATTCTATTTATAGGAAATGTCCAGCACAGATGAATCCATAGAGATAGAAAGTATATTCGTGATGGCCAAGGGCTGAGAAAGGACACATGACAGGGACTGCTGGCTTACTGGGCATGGGGTTTCCTTCAGGGGTGAAGAAATGTTCTACAATTAGACTGTGGTGCAGTTATACAAACCTGTGAATACAGTAGAAATCACCAAGCCTGTATTCTCTAAGGGTGAGTTGCATGGCTTGTGAATTATCGCTCAGGAAAGCTGTAGCATGTGCATGTGCACACAAACACACACACACAAACACACACGCGCGCGCGCGCACACACACACACACACACACACAAGTGGTTGAGGCCTGCCCAGAGCCTCTTGCAGGCCCATCTCTGAGCAGCTTGAGTGCCAAGGGGCATCTTGTCCAGCCCTCTGCATAGGCATCATGTGGGGACCCAGAAGCCAGGGCTGCCTCCCACAAGCCATGATCCCACCACCCATCACAGGCTCCCTATCAAAGCAAGTGTGATGATTTGCTGACATCTCCCAAACCCCTGTAGACTCCTCTCCTACCATGGCTGCCCTCAAGCCATTTCCCATCATCTGCAGCACAAATGGCAGCAAGAGCGTCCCCTTACCTCCTGCCCATCCCAACTTCCATTCTGGCTGCTCCATGATCTGCTGACCATGGTGGTGTGTGCCTGTAGTCCTAACGACTTAGGAGACTGAGGCAGAAGGATCTCCTGAGCTCAGGAGGTCAAGGCTGTGGTGAACTATGATCGTGCCACTGCATTCCAGCCTGGGTGACAAAGTGAGATACCAACTCTTCCCAACCCCAAATAAAAGAGCCCATGGTTCTCATGTGTCTCCGTTTTCCTGTGCTGATCCATGTGAGCATATGGACTCATCCTGTGTGGTTTCAGTGTTTATTGATTATATACCATGAACAGACACAATAACGGTCTCCAGAGGCAGCAGACCAGTGTGTGGGGTGTGGACCTCTTGTATGGTCCAGCGAAAGAAATGGCGACCTTTGGAAATGGCTGTGTTGGCCTCCTTGGGAGAAGCTATTTTGGTCCTCAACAAGATACCCCCCAAGGAAAATTTGGTGGTGAAGTCCCTTTGCATTTTAGAAGACCACCAGCACAAGATAGATGTGTGTCCTTCCTCACTACCTACATCACAGGAGGGAGTCAGAGGGGCTGTAGGTACCAAAAACACAGGCCCTGCTTCTGAGGTGTCTCTGATCTCATTTGGGGGAAAAAAAATGCAGCCAGCAGGCATTGTGGCAACTTGGAAAGGGCTGGGCTTCAGAGCAGGAGACCCAGACCCTCGGGTGGGCTCTGCTTCTTTCTGGCCCTGTGACATTAGGCAGGTCCCAGGCCTCTCCAAGTCAGGCAAGGGCCCTCACTTGTAAAGTGTCACTACATTAATGTTAAAATCAGTCACACCGGCAATGAGACTGGAAGAGGAACAGATTGCTAAAACCAACTAGTTTGGCATTCCCCCCAAACCCTGTTACATTCCCATTAAAAATAGGGCTCCATTGGGGACTACATTCTTGATTCAACCATTACCTGGGGGGAAGGTGAGCTACAGGGTAACTGGTGCATCCTTCAGGCTAAAAGCTCAAAATCCACCCCAAACCCTACAGAATCTGGCAAACTTGAAGCCCTCTCAAGAAGAATAATAAAAGGTAGAAAGTTCCCTTTAAGGGTAAACTACAAATAAGAGAAAGTGAATTTTGCCCCAGTGTGTGGTTCATCAGCCCAGTGGCTCCTGGGGGAAGCACATTATTAATTTATTCTTCTGGTGTTAGCATGGACTGAGAACTAATTTATTTTTTTAAAAAAAACAACCCTCATGCAACTGTACACTTTCATATATTAAATTTTCATAAGATCTGATGGGCTCTTGTCTGGATGAGGAACAGCTCTTGGAAGGAGCCTGCCACCACTTGGAGGAGCAAGACACTCTCTGCTGACAATAGAAACCCGTGCATAGGCCAACCCCGACCACTCATTCATTCACAGCTGCTGGCAATGCAGGCTAGAAGTGCACTGCATTCACCACAAGTCTGAGACATGTTGACACCCTTTTAAAAACAGAGCCATGGAAAGTGTAAAGTTTCATATTCCTTATTCCTTAAGGTTTCCATTTAGCCTGCATTAGGTTGAATCAGTTAAAATTGCCAATATTCAGCTGTCACTGACCTACAAAAATGGCAATTTCACACAGGTCCACCTACTATTAGTCAGAACCAGATCTTATTGTATAATAAAGTATAAACAAAGATAGGACCATGATTAGAATTGTTCTGGGGAGTTTTTCTATCTTATCAAAAGGGACCATACTGAAATTTATTAAATGTTCCTTTCCTGATGCTGCAACAGTGTGTCTTTGTCCTCTAATTCCAGGTATGTGCACACACTAGGGATGACCCTTGCAATGGTCCAGGCAGGTGAAACGACTGACCCCAGGGTCAGTGCCCTTGGAAGGGCCTTGCCAGGGCTTAGCCATGAATATAGCATTGCACTTCCTCCTCCCCAACAGGACCAGGTGAAAATGTTGAGCAGAGCGATGAGAAATGTCTAGATTCAGGGTCATTTGCAGGCACACAACACCCAGGAGAGGAATGAGGGGCCTTTGGTGCCATCCACTGAGCAGGCCACAGCAAGCAGCTTGGGAGACATATATCTACAGTGACACAGCTGCCAGGATGCATGCCTTGGGGAAGCCATTTCAAATCTTTCAAGTGACAAATCTTGGGGAAAAAGAAAAAGGGAGGATATTTTTGCCCTTGACCACCTAATCTCTGGGCATTCCTAGCCCCATCTTCCAAGAATGTGTGAGAAAACAGCAAACCCAGGCTTCTTTCCTCTTGGGAACTTCTCCCAGTCCTCTTAGAGATGTCTGCAAACCTGGATGAGGGGTCCACTTCAGGACGCAAAGCTACTGCCAAAGAGGACACAAGTGTGTCCACAATGAACCAGAAAGAATATGGATTCTAGGTCAGGCTCAGTGGCTCAGCCTGTAATCCCAGCACTTTGGTAGACTGAGGCAAGTGAATTGCCTGAGCCCATGGGTTCGAGACCAGTCCAGGCAACTAGGTGAGACCTCGTCTCTATAATAAATCAAAAATTAGCCCAGTGTGGTAGCATGCCCCTGTGGTTCTGGCTTCTTGGAAGGCCAAGGCAGAAGGATCACCGGAGCCCAGCAGGTCGATGCTGGGATGGCCACTGCACTCCAACCTGGGCGATGGAGTGAGACTCCAACTCAAAAAAAAAAAAAAAAAAGAATACGGATCCTAAAATAATACATTCTGAGTGCTTCATCAGAGATTTGGAGGCCCCAAATGTTTGCAGAGGTTTTCTTAGACTTCAGAATTTTAGAAAATACCATTCTGAAGGAGTACTCAACAACATATCTTTACACAAAATTGCATTTGTTGCCGAATTTTCTTTTTGGAAGATCTCTGACAAGGAACAATCTGTGTATCATGGTCTATGCCAACATGATAAAGAACATGAGCTTCCAAGTGGGAATCCCAGCTCTACCATTGAGCATCAGTGAGGCTCTGAGCAAGTGAGCTTGTCTCTCTGGGCATGGGCATCCCAGGTCCTAGTACATGAGCTATAATACTATCCACCTAGGGTTGCTTTAACAATCAGATAAGATAATGTGCTCAGTCCCGTGCCTCAAATGTACATTAAAAGTTAGTCAATGTGGTAAGTTCAGTGGATTCTATCAATATCAATATCCTGATTGGGTTAAGCATTGGGAAAACTGGGTAAAGGGCAAACAGGGTATCTCCATGTTATTTCTTATAAATCTACATACATCTACAAGTATCTCAGTAGAAATTTCAATGAAAAACATTAGCCAGTGCTACTTCCATTATTAAGATCATTAATCCTTCCAAAAAGGATATGCTGAATAAAACACTCAAGTGTCCTTTTAATTTTTCATGAAAATAAGAAATAATTATTTCCACATGCTGTTTGTGATGGAAACAAAATCAATGTAGGAATCAAATAACTTCTCAAAGGAATCTTATTGTGATGACTCTATCTAATCTTTTGTCTTGCTTTATGAGTGTAATAAACTTCAATTACACATCAATCATTCATTCATGTAGTCCACCAATACTAATGGAAAACCCAGTGCTGGACATGGAAACTTATCAGAGAGCAAGATGGATTTAGCCTAAATCTGCATTTGAGTTTTTGCCTATCAATGGCTTTCCAGAACCCTCTTGAAAGGAAAAAAAGAGATGCACCTACTGAGTGTCTGGCCTTGAATTGGGCACAAGGGTATCATTGGTGATTAGAAGACGTGCAAATTTTGTCCTTACAAAGTCTACAATTTGGTGAAGACAAGTGACATTAAAAGAATAATAACCACACAAATAAATGTGTGAACTATAAACACTTAAGTTCAGAGGAAAGAGGAAGGGCTCTGAGCCCAGGGGTTTGGAGAACCTTCTTTAGCCTGGATGACCAGGAAAGTACTCTCTAAAGAAGTAACACTCAAGAAAGAGCAGGACTCTCAGATGAAGAGTGAAAGAAAAGCAGAGCAGGAGAAGGAATCTTATTGCTGAAGGCCCTGCAGCAAAACTGGCGGGCACATTCAGGAGACTGAAAACGCATGAGGGAGGGATCAAGGCGACCTGGAAGAGGGGGCAGGGCCAGCACACACTAGGCATGGGGTGGAGCCCATGGCAAGGTGTGTGGACACACACTCTCAAACTGGAATGGAAAACACTCTCTTGTCCAGAATGTAAACTTCCAGAAGGCAGGAATCTGTGTTTGCCTCCTTACTGTATTCTTAATGTCACCAGTGTCTGGGGTGGTATGAACATTTAGGATAATTTTGCTGAATAAATGAATACACAAAGAATCCTTTCTACTAAGGAAAAGCATGGGCGGGTGCCTCTGCCTCTACCTTTTGAAGTTTTTTCTTAGTTTACAACTTTCTGAGAATGTTGTTACCTTTTCCAAACATTCAAGTATTTGCTGAAGGATGAGTTGGATCCATGGTCAATTCCTCCAAGCTCTTAGGGAAGAAATAACACCAGTCTTTCACAAATGTTGGTGGGGGAATAAACACATGAGGATATCTATTATAAGAGGTCAGTGCAACCTTAATACCAAAGCCAGAAAAGGGCATCACTAGAAATGAAAGTGACAGGCCAATCTGTGTAATGATAATAGATACAGAAATCCTACAGAAAATGTTAATAAGTCAGAGACAGAGATTTGTAGAAAGACAAAACAAGTTGGGCTATTCCAGAAATGCAAGATTGGTTTAACATTCAAAAATCATCAGTGGACATCACCACATTAACATAATAAAGAAGAACAACCAAATGATCATTTCAACCAATATATGAATAACATTTGATGAAATTCCAAACCAATTTATGATTAAAAAGTTAGCAGATTAGGACTAGAAAGGGACTTCCTTAGTCTCATAAAGAATATACACAAAAAACCTGTTGCAAACTCATACTTAATGATGAAATATTAAAAGCTTTCCCTCTGAAATAGGGAATGAGGCAAGAATGTCTTCATCTAAAATTGTATTCGCAGTTTTAACCAGTATAATAAGGAACAAAATGTTTAAGAATTGGAAAGGAAGAAATAAAGGTATCTTTTTTCCCCCAGAAATATGTTTTTAGAAAATCCAAAAGAATCTCTAAAATTAGAATAACTTAGCAAGTTTCTTTCATAGAGGGTCCATATACAAAAATAAAATTTATTTATATATGCCAGAACCAAATAATTAGAAAATAATATTTAAATGATGAGATAATTCAAATGTCATCAAAAGAGCATAATGTACTCCAGAATAAACCTAGTGAAAGATGTACATAAGACTTCTATACAAAGCACATTATTGAGAGAAGACCAAAAGTCTGAATGTTTTAAAAATCTCATTTGTTCCCAAACTGACCCACAGGGTAAATGCAATATCAGCCAAAATTACAAAAGGTGTGTGCATGTGTGTGTGTGTGTGTGTGTGTGTGTGTGTGTATGTGTGCGTGCATGCGCACGTGTGTAAATTAATTCAGGTTTTTATAAATAAATTTCTAGGAACAATAATGACTAAGATGA
Source organism: Cephalopachus bancanus (assembly GCA_027257055.1). NCBI lineage: Eukaryota > Metazoa > Chordata > Mammalia > Primates > Tarsiidae > Cephalopachus > Cephalopachus bancanus. The sequence continues at coordinate 6,912,920 of JAPVLO010000007.1, forward strand.
TCCTGAAGAAAAAAAATAAAGTAGTGGAATTTACAATATCAGATATCCTGACTGATTATACATTTCTAACAATTATTATGTGCTATTGGTTCAAGGGCAGAAAGGCCTATGTAACAGAACACAGAGTCCAGAAACAGACCCACACAGATGTACTGACTGATTTATGAGAAAGAGAACACAACTGTGCAATGGAAAAAAGATGATACTTTCAACAAATGGTACAGAATCAATGAGATATCCATGTGAAAAAATGGGTTCCTGATTCCTCCCTCACACCATACACAAAATCAATTTTAATTCCAAATTCCAGACCTAAAACAATAAAACTTCTAGAAGAAAACATAGGGAGAATATCTCCATGATTTGGAAGAAACAAATACTCCATAAATAAGATACAAAGGGGAAAAAACACAATAAATTGACCTACATTAAAAATTAAATATTTCTGGCCAGGCTCAGTGGCTCAGCCTGTAATCCCAGCACTTTGGGAGGCCAAGGTGAGTGGACTGACTGAGCCTACAGGTGCAAAACCAGCCCAGGTAACTTGGCAAGACCTCGTCTCTATAATTTAAAAAAAAAAAAAAAATCAGCTGGGCGTAGTAGCGCGTGCCTGTAGTTCTGGCTACTTGGAAGGCTGAGATGGAAGGATCGCCGAGCCCAGCAGGTTGATGCTGGGGTGGCTGTGAGTGTACCACTGCACTCCAGCCTGGGCAACAGAGTGAGACTCCAACTAAAAAAAATAAAAAATAAAAATAGATAAATACAAAATTAAATATTTCTTTTCATTAAGAGATACAATTAAGTGAATGTAAAAGCAAGTCACATTAATGAACTCCAACCAAACACTCACATCCAGAATATATAGATATAATACATATACATATATATGTATATATGTATTAATTCCTATAATTCAATTGTTAAAGCTTTCAAAAAACTGAACAGACACTTCATAAAGAGGACATATACATAGTTAGTGAGAAAATGAAAAAAAAACTCAACCTCACTAGTTTTCAAGTAAATGCCAATTATACCACAATGCCATATTTCCATATATGTACCATAATGGCTAAAATTTTCAGAAATAACTGACAGAATCAAACACGGGGGAAATTAAAAAACAACCAGAATGCCTATGCTGCTGTGGAAGTCGACACTGGTTCAACCACGTTGGAGAAGTTTTGACAGTATCTACTAATGCTAAACATATGCAAACCATGGGACCCAGCAATTTCTCACCAAAAAAAGATAACAAACAAACAAGAGTACAGAGGGTTTCTAGTGGCTAGGTTCATAACAGTCACATACTGGAAACAACACAGATGTTATTAACAATAGTTTGGGTAAATTGAAAATATATTCACATAGTGGAATACTATACAGTAAAAACAATAAATGAAATATTGCCATACCCAGCAGCATGGAACAATGTTAAACAAAAGAAGACAAATGAAAAATACGACATATTGTTCAATTCCAGTTGTGTAAGATTCAAAAACAAGTAAAACTAATCAAGACAGTATAGATAAGACAATCGGGGGGGGGGGGGAGTGATGCCTGGGTAGAGGCACACAGGGGACTTCTGGGCTACCGATATTTTTCTGTTTCCAAATCTGATGACAGATCACACAGACACATTCACTTAGCTGAGTTGATTTGCACATTTAGGAGTTTTACATTACTACATGAAAGTTACAGATCAATAAAATATTCCTAAAATTTTTATGTTAAAAAAATCTATTGAATACCTGTTCTATGCAAATTAATGTTCTATGCCTAGTGGAAAACAAACAAACAAAAAAGTACCAGATATGTCCAGGAATCTATAGTGTTAAAGTGTAAATAGAAAAACAAACTCGAATGACTGAAATCTCTCTAAGCCTCTGCTGAGCCTATAAATGTAAACAGATGCCCAAGAGGGCACACATCCAATGGGCACCCAGAAGAGCTATTTCCCCATTTGATTCAAAACAAGAACTCAAACCCTACATCCTGTCATAAGAACAGAAGGCAGCCTTGCTTTGTTCACCCAAGGTCTCCTTTCAGCCTGTCTCAACATTATTTTAGATCTCAATGGAATGTTTTGGGTTGAAAATAGCAATAAAGGAACACAGAAATTAGAATGATAATGCTTTGCTTTGATATAAAGAGTAAATAATTTTCAAGGGTAAATATAAATGGATTGCTAGAAAAAGCCTTCATTGATGTACTAAATTTCTGGCAGCTACAAACAGCCCTGAAAGTGAAATTAACCTGGACTGGAGCTGAGATACAAAAGCCTATTGAGTACAACATCTACCTCCTGCCTAAATTTAATCAAATGATACACCAGGTTGGAGGTTGGCTCAAAATACGACTCCACCAGAACATGACCTGAAGGAAACTGCACACTCAATGTGACAAATATGCGTTCAATGAATTCTGTCTGGCCAACCCTATGGTGGGCTACACTGTGGGGATGCAAAGTTGATGAAAACACCTTGAGTCCTTGTCCTCAAGAAGTTCATGATCAACTGACAAATTGAAGGCGGATGCACAAGTCACCAGAACCACCAAGAACGTGGGAAGTTCTGGCTGAGAGGGGACTGTAGCATAAAAGAATAACAAGGGAAAGTATCTAACACACTTGGAAACATATCTCAAAGCTATAGTAACCAAAACCACAGGGCCATGGTGTAAGTGTCACTATTCAGACTTCAGGGTATGTCCACATGGGATGTGGGTTAGGCTAAGTAAGGATGAGCAGAAGCACCGTAAACCAATGGGGGAATCATGCATTTCTCAAAAAGCCACACACAACAGAATCATAATCAGATATGTGGGGAAAGTCACATTGGAGATTTTTCATATCTAGGATAAATTACACTTTAATTTGAAAAGTACAATTGTAGAAAATCTAGAAAAAAATAAAACTGATTCAGAGTTAAGATGAACTTTAAGCTTAAAGGAAATAGAAGTAATCAAGAACAAAATAATGGGTAGTCCAAATTATATATAAATTGTAAAACTTGTAGTTAAAAAATTATATAAAATAGCATCAAATGATGAACTCTAGAATATATTCACAATTAATGATTTAGGTAAAGTTCTTAATATATAAAGATCTCTTTAAAACCAACAAGAAACACAAAAGGCTCCTCTATGCCACTCCCATCGATAAGGGTACCAAAGTTTTCAATAATCTTTAGAATAAAAAATATAATAAACAATAAACAACTGAAAATAAAATTCAGTTCTACTAGTTACACGAAAGCATCAAATCAATACAGACTATCCCTGATGATGGTTCTACTCACTTTTTGACTTTAAGATGGTGTGAGGCCAGTGAAATGTTGACATAATGTAGAGTATTTGATAAATTACATGAGATATTCAAAGCTTTATTATAAAATAGGCTTTGTGTTAAATGACTTTTGCCTAACTGTAGGCTAATGTAAGTGTTTTGAGCACATTTAATGTAGACTAGGCTAAGTTATGACAGTAGATTAGGTGCATTAAACGTATTTTTGACTTATGATATTTTCAACTTACGATGGGTTTATCAGAATATAACCCCATCATAAGTTGAAGAGTATCTGTAATGAGTTTCCATTTTTACCAAACTGGTAGTTGATTTTTTAAAAATCAACTCATTGGCTTTGAAAAGATGAGTATATAGTACATAGGCGAGTGAAAATTGATACCGCCTTCCTGAGAAAACATCTGGCAATGTATGTCAAAACCTGTAACAGAGTTTGCAACCTTTGAAAATATTTATATTTCTAAATAAGTAATCAGACATATACACAAAGCTTTATGCACAAGCAAACAAGTAAACAATCCAACAGTAAGAGGAATAGTTTACATAATTGTAGTAGAAAAGTAGGACAGAATTTCAAGCATCCAATAAAAGTAAAAATCATGTATTTGAAAAATATTTAATGATACTGAGAAATTCTCAAGGCACAATATATATTTAAAATCAGGATATGTAATTACATGTACAATATGGTATCAGTATTATAAAATATTTTCTCTGTGTGTGTGCATTAAAAAGGATGAATAAAACATATGCAAATATTTGCAGTGATTAACTCTGGGTGATATGACTGAGGATGACTTTTATTTTATTCATAAATATTCTATAATGAGCATATAGTACTTTCAGACTCAGAAAAAAGAAAGACTTAATTCTCTCTCCTCAAAAATAACAAAATAATTTTCCCGAAGTATAGCATTTGAACTTGGCCTTGACTAGTGGTTAGGATCCTGACAGGTGGCAAAGAGTTCTGATAAGGGAAGGCTTTTGTGATTCAGAAACAGAAAGAGGAGGGTAAGAGGATGAGCAAAAGCCATGGTGAGAGAGGAGAGGAAGAAAAGGTTAAAGCAGCTCTAGAAGTGACTTGAAGGCTAATGAGGAGGAAGAAGAGGCCACTGAATATTTGGAAGTCATTGATGGAGCCATTTGTTAAGATGGAAGAGGGGAAGACTCTACAGAAAGAGGTCAAGTATCTCAAGGAATTGAAAATAAATAAACAAAGCTTAAGTAAATATAGTGGGAAATTAGAAAGTGTGTGACTGCCTTTTAAAGGGGATGGACTCAGCTGCTGTTGTGTTCATTTTGCTGGTTCAGATGCTGCTCTGAGCCCCAACTTGACCCTACCCTATTGCTGTCTTCTAAAGATAAACTGATCTCCAAAAATCAGTGTTGTCATAATCCAAAGAGGACCATTAACATCCCATGACTCATAGCCCTGTCCTTCCTGATGTCCACTCAGAACCTGAGAGCATCCTGACTTGGGACCAAAAGTAGGAGAATGGGATGGATAAATGGGACTACACCTATCTTTTCCATTCTTATTTACAATATCTGAATAAATAGGGTTCTCTGTGCTTGTCAAGTTTAGTCCATAGATTCAAAAACATAGGGATGAGCTAGGGAGGACTCAAAAAATTCTTTCCAGAAACCAATCTGCAAAAGTAGAGAGAAGAAAAGACTCTAAGTCAGGAAGATCTTGGCACCAATTCAGACTTTGGTCCTTTCAATAATTTCCCTGGGATCTGATTCATTTCTTCTGCCCAATGGGTAAAATCAGAACTCAACAGGTTGTGCCAAAGGACCAGATGACACAATATATGTACTAGGACCTGTAAAAGACAACGTCTACAAGTACCCCATAATGCACTTCAGGATCCCAAGGGATGGCTTTACCTAATCAAGGAAGGCACCAAGTCTCTAACTCAGCAGAATGAAAAGTGCTGAGTTGACATTAGGAAATTAGCATTCCACCTGCACCAACTCCTCCACACCACACAGAATTTCCACTGGCTCCTGCAAGCATCTTGGACAAAGGAGAGGCTCAAGGCATGAAGAATCCAATTTCTTACTAAAAACGCTTACGATGTTCTTATTAAAACATTTCTTGTTAAAACAAGGATAATTCTAACTCCCAAGTAGGTGCTAACACTCACACTGGAAGCCACCAAATTTCTCTTCCTAAGATGAAGGCAACAATCTACTCTCTTTACTCAAGCATATATCCAGTACATGTGGGAAAGCCCCTATGCAGAAAAGTCTGGCAGAAATAAAAAAGAATTCTGAAATTCAAGGTTTTGCAAGGCAGGAATAAGCTGCTTACTTTTTAGTACCAACGAAAAGAAAGTCAAGAAGGCTTTGAATGGCAAAAGATGGGTTAGACTCAGTCTGCTGGTACATCCATGGTTAAAAAGCCAAATGGATTTATGTAATGTCTAGCAAATTCTCCCAACACAACAAAATAGATCAGCAAAGGCACCATGGTTATGGCTCTTTTATGAGATTCCGATGAGATTAGGGAATCCACAATTAGATTTATGGAGAGGGCACAGCTCACAAAGAATTACAGGCGTGGTTGTTGGCAGAAGAAGCCAACTAGAACCACATTCATAAGTTTTGAGAGATTTATATTGTTCAAACAATCACTGGATTGAATAAAAGAGAGTGAGTGTTGCAGAAAATAATTCCCAGATCTACGGTTCTCTTGCTCATACCCCAAGAAGGGCATGTCTTCCAACATCTTTTTCTGATGCAGCCAACAAGTATAACCAAAAAGGGAGAACTTCCTGAGGGTGGAGCCAAGGCCGATGAAGAACAACAGACTGGAAGCCAGTCCCAAAAAGCCAAACCAGGGCCTCATCAAGGAACTTTCTTTTCCCCAGGTAGGGGGGATGTTGCCATATCTGCGTGTGAGAACTTCTAGGTAGCAACAGTTTGGCAGCCCATCCTCCCCTTTCTGAAGGTTTATTGCAATTATCCTATCCTTGGTCCACCATTAAATTTTTTTCAGAGCAGGATTTATTCAGTGGACAAAAAAGCTCCTTCAGTGGGAGGGAACCTGAAGGGGTCGCCCTAAATCTTTAGGGGGTTGGGGGAAGATAATTTGTCATAAGTCTCTGAACCAAGAAGAGCCATGCCCAAAATGTAAAGACTATGATTCAGCACCCAAAAATCCTGGACAGCAAGAGTAATAGTGACTGGGTGGGACTTTGGGGCTGTCTCCTTTGTGGTAGGAACTGAATATCTGCGGACCAGCAGGATAGCCTAGGGTAGACTCTACCATCATTCACACATGTTCCATGCCTCTCGTTGGGAGCAAATTCCACACCACATCTTGTTGAACCCAGGCGTGGACATGTGACTTGCTCTGACCAATTGAAAAGGAGAGGAAGTGACATCTCCTTCTCCTGGGCAGATGCTTTCCAAGCCAAGGCAGGTTCTTCATGTTCTAGCTTCCTGCCTCTGTGATTGTGAAGGTACATATGGATGTGGTGCCTCTGTCAAGTTGGGTCCCACAGAACCACAATAAGCAGAATCCCTTTACTACTCCATAGTCAACATGAAGCATCAGAGAAGAATAGATGTCATGGTTGTAAGTCCCTCAAAATTACGTAGCTATGGCAACATGAGTCAGCTTATCCTGAGGAATGTCCCCCCTTCCTCCTCAGTCCACTGATTTGGATGAAACCTACCCCTCCAATCATCCACACCACTCATGATCTACCTGTGCAGACATGACCCAGGTCTGGGCAATCAAATCAGAACATCATATCTCACTGATCATCATGATTGATTCAGAGAATGAACATGTAAGAAGCCTGAGTCAATGAAAATCTACTCTAGGACTTTTATGAACCTACTAGGAAACACATTTGTTTTCCCAAGTAAGGATAGCTAAGCTTTGAGAATAGGGGCCTGAGGCTCTATATAACCACTTTCTTCCTTGCAGAGAAAGCCTGCTGGGGAATGGAGTCAAACCAGACAAATGCAGAGCCAGGCACAGGAACAGAGACCTGCTGGCATGGTTTATACTACTGGATATCCCCCATACCCTGGGCTTTCAGTTCTGTGAACCAATTAATGCCTCTTTTCATTTACACCAGTTCAAGTCGGACTCCTTCTTTTCCTGAACTTGTTACTAAAATATCCCTAATACAAATAGATTTCATAATCTCTTGAGAAAGAAAACAGTAAGATGTTTCAAGAGAAGCATTAAGGATAAGGTCTCACAAATGTCTACAGCATAAGGTCTACAGATGATCTGAGGACTGAGCAGAGGTGGGCACTTTAAATCCAGGAAGGAAAGCAGATTTCTTCCTCCCCAGATCACAACAGAAAGAACCAAGAGCATGGATCCCAGTGGAGTAGGCTGGGGACCATTTACCTGCTGTGTGTCTAGTTTGGGCTCTCAAACAGAAGGTCCTCCAGTTGTTCCAGCTTTTCATATATGTGTGTGACCATGTATGTGCGTATGCTAAGCAAACACACAAGACTGGAATAAGCAAAGCAGATTCAATGCTGCTTTCCCCAATTAACAGCTCTTGGGGGAAATAGCTCAATTATCTTTACAGGCACAAGCGGAACATCCATTAACACTAATGGGATCCAGGCAAGACCTGGAGCCGTACGGGCTTCTGGGAGCTGGGAGTGCCTGGTCTCTGCTCTGGGATGTTGGTTGATGAGCATCCTGCAGGCCCATCCACCCAGACAGGGGTAACAGTGCCATTTGTCCCTATTCCTACCTCTGTGAAAGTCTCCACAAAAGACTGGCCACATACAGTCAGACACAGAAAGGAGTAAGCATCTGAAATGTGCCACTCTTTTGGTACCTCTTAGTGTCATTTTCTGATGTGTTCATGCAGTGTCCCAGACCTCACTTGCCCTCTGAGTGACCTTGTCAGATTCTTCTCATTAACTATAATGCAATCCCACATTTGGAAACTCCCAAATCAACCCTGTTATCTTGTGTGAATGTCCACAAACTATAGGCTGGCATAGAAAAAGTTTGAGTTGATCAAGGAACTCAAAGAAGGCCAGTGGGGTCTAAATGTCACTGTTTTCATCTTAGCTGTTTTGAATTAACCAGCTAAGAAACTTTGTTGCACAATAAGAGTCAAAGTCTATTGCATCATTTTTCCGGGAGGGAACCTATGACTTGGAATTGGTATTTGGGAAGGTGGAGTGGGTTCTTTCTGCTCGCTCACTCAGGCTCTGGTCCCTGAATCAGCCCTACCCGCAAAGGTCTCCATCCACCACTGACTCAAAGAGTAACTAGACACCAAGAAAAATTCCTCGTCCCTCCTCAGCCTCAAAGGCTAGGCATGAAGCTGCCACCACTGACCCTCTCACAGCCAAGCAGGAAGACCTGGGCCCTAAGAGACCTTGCCTCTGGAGTCCATGGTCTGGGAAAAGGAAGAGGATTGCGGGAGGCTCAGCAGAGAAGCCTCCTCCACAGAGCCAGGGCCAGCACTGGCAGCAGAGTTGTCCTTGAACCATCTTGGCTCAGGGGCCACTGTGAGTCGTATCTGAATGCTTCACAGAAGCAGTCACCCCTTTCACTATTCACTCCTTTGCCAGCTGATCAAACCCATCTACACTCAGAGAACTGAGGCAAACCAACTAGAAAACTATCTTAAATACTAAGAGGATATTCGAGGTAAATACTAAATAATATCCTAAGATAAATGCTGAGAGAGTATGTAAGGTGATTTGTTACAAAATGAGTGGACTCACATCAATATTTTTTCCTAATGTTAGCAAAAGCCACCATATCATTTAATAGGAAAAATTAAAATCCCATTTACAATAACCAATGCAAAACATTAAACACATAGAAATAAAACTAATAAGAAATTTTTAGACTCCTTGGGAAGTAACTATAAAATTTAAACCTAAGATCATATTGATTTTTTTAAAAAAGGCTCAGATAATAGACAGATGTACTAGGTTCTTGAATGGGATGACTTGATTTGGTAATGATATCAATTCTTCAGAATGATTTTATAAATTTTACACAATTCTAACTGCATATGATAATCCAATCTGATATAAGTTACAATATCCTTGTAGCTTACGCATGATAGGATGGCTCTCAAAATAGATAAAAATATAATGAAGAGGCATTAGGCTGTATATTAAAATATATAATAAAACTATAGTTATTAAAACAGTTGATACAAAGGCAGGGCAGACCCAGGTAAGTAAAAGAAAATAATAAGTCTGAAAGGAAAACTTAGCAAAAATGTAGAAAATGGGTATATCATAAAATTTGCATTTCCAATCCGTGGCAAAAATGGACTATTCCCAGGATAGTGCTGAGTCACTGATCTCACCCAGAATGATCAGGAAACGACACTCACGCTGAAATGAATCACCCATGAGCTGAGGCCTTAAACACAAAGAAAAGGAACCCAGAAGAAAGCCAGAAGAAAATAATGGGTAATAAGTGGCCCGATCTGGGTGATGGAGACAACCTTCAGTCCAAAAGTAGTTAATGAAGACTAAAGAAAAAATTTGGCCTAAAAAATTTCAAACTTCTGAACATGGAAACACACCATAACAAAAACAGAATGCTACTGAGAAACTAGAAAACATCTAACATTTACAACAAGAATATATCAGCACAACGAGAGCACCTTCAATGACACTTTTAAGGTGGACACTTTTAAGGTGAACCTTTTGTTCATCGCTGATGGCAGTGAAGCTTGGCAACTTCTCTCCAGAGGGTTATTTAGCAAAAATGTATAAGAGCTTTAAAGATGTTAAGGCCCTTTAGCCTGAGAATCCCACTACTAAAGATTTATTGTAAGGAAATGAATGAAGATGGTTCCAAAGACTCAGTGCAAAGGGACTTTTTAACATAACTTTCCATAACAGCCCAGTATTTTAAAAAATCATGTTATCAAATACATTTTTTAAAATGATAAATTGATAGGAAACAAAAAGGCAGGATACAAAGTTAAATATAGGGAACTATTCAAATTTGGCTTTGAAATATGTGATACGTATCTAACTAAACTTTCATTTACTCAGTGAAGTGGCTTTGAGTGTCTTCTCAGGGGTAGACACTCTAGAAAACGATCAACATGACAGACAAGAACCTGCCTATGTGAAGCTTTTCGTCTGATGGGAACACACACACACACACACACACACACCCACATCACAAAGCAAGGAAATAAACCAAGATGTTAATGATATCTGGAGAAACAACGGGTAAAAATTACTTTCAGTCTTGGCACTTATCTGAAAATATTTATCATGCACGTCTTACTTTCATAATTGGAAATGAGATTTGGTGATACAACCCTTCCTCCCATCAAATGGTGTCACGGCCTCAATGTTTCTGTACAGCTAGATTCCTCCTGGTTGTACAACAACTGTGTCTGCTTTCCCTGAAAATAATTTTCTTTGTTAAAACCAAAAACAAGACAATGGCACATGACTATATTTGAAAACTATAAATGACCTTTCAAAAGACTTAGATTTAAAATAAATGCATGACTCAGGAACAAGTAATTCCAATGACTAAATCTCCTCATAAAAATACCTTTAAGTCTCTGGAGATAATTCACCACACCAAAAAAAGGACATTCAGGCTCTGAAGTACTGATAAGAAAATGGGGGTTATGTCAGTAAATTTCAGGACCTGCTCGAGACTAGCATCTTTATGGCACTTGTCTGTACCTGGAGACTGGAGAATGGTGGAATCAACGTAAACACCCTTCAAAGCCCAGAATAGATGGAGAGGAGGGGAGGGAAGAGGCACTGAGAAAAGGGTCTCTCTGAAACGGATTCTTGCCACACATTTGTTCAGAATAATCCAGCACTGTGGGCTCCGTCTTCTGTTCCACAAGGAGGCGGGTGTGGACTCACATCAACAGAAGCCACATGAAAACAGGCCTGGTCCCAGCCAAGCCAGAAATACCAGCTCCCGGAGGCATAAGACACATCACTGGAGATGTGCTTTTCCTGGTCTCTCCTTTAATGGATGACTGTAATCAGTGGCGAGGTAAAGCTGTCAATTGGAGGTGCATCAGAGCAGCCAGCCTAATCAATCAATCATTCATTTAGCCAGCAAATATTCTGTAAGCCCCAAGCACTGTTTTAGGGCCAGGATAGAGCCAGGAGCATGAGAGATATGGCCCCTCCCCTTGCAAAGCTGATGTTCCAGAGGAGAGATGGGGACAGATAATGGCCAAGTAAACAGACAAGACCATTTCAGGGAGTGAAAAATACAACACAGGAAATCAAGAGAGAAATTTGTGAAGGAGAGTTGCTTGGCAGCATGCATTCCTTTCAATAAGGGGTCATGGAGAGTTTCTCGGAGGAGACATCATTTCAGCTGAGACTTGAACCATGAGATGACTTAGGGTAAGAGCTTGCTGGGCAGAGGAGGGGCTGAGGAGTCAGAGAATGGGATGACAGAGTGGGAAGGAGGCCACACAAAGAGTTGGGGGTGGTGGGCCCAGGCCATTTGGGTCCAGGTCATGGGAGCATCTGAATGACCTTCTAAGAGCAATGAAATTCACCTAGGAAATCTAACTATTTGGGAAATATTTTTTAAATAGATGCATGCCAAAAATTATAAGAATTCCCTTCCATAGGTCAATGGATAAACAAATTGTGGTACATCCAGACACTGGAATATCATTCGGAGATTTTTCTTAAATGAGCCATCAAGACAGAAAAGATATGGAAGAATCTTAAGGGTATATTGCTAAGTAAAATAATCTGGTCTGAAAAGCTCACATGCTGCATGATTCAAACTATACAACATTTTGGAAGAGACAAAACCATAGTGACAGTGAAAGGCTCTGCGGTTGTACCAGGGGCTTGGGGGAGGGGGAGAGGAACGAACAGCCAGAGCACAGGGAATTTTGGAGTCAGCGAACCTTTTCTCTATAACACTATAATGACAACTATATATTGCTGTGCATTTGTCAAAACCTGCAGAATGTACAACACCAAGAATAAACCCTGAAGTCAAACGTAGACTTTAGTTAATAATTCATCAATATCGGTTTATCAATTGTATGACATGTCATGGGGGACGGGGAGAGAATGTATATGGAAACCCACTGACTTTCTGCACAATTTTTGTGTGAACCTAAAACTTCTCTAAAAAAACCTTCTCTTTAAAAAATGAATTGCTGGTGTAATGTTCAAATAATGCGTTTATTTCTGTCCTCGTCTTCCCTGTTTTACTGGAGCTTAGACCCCAGAGCCTGGGGAAAGGTGGCATACAGAGAGGTGACAGCCAGGCAAAGGGACAGTCAGGCAGAAGCAGTATGTCTCTTTGTTAGAACTGTGGGCTCCCCAGTTCTGCCACCTACTTAATCTTTCCAGATCTCTGTTTTCTCATCTGTGAAACAGAAGCATAAACACTGACTCCTGGCCTCACAGGGCTGTTGTGCAGAGGGAGAGGCAGGAGGTATGGATGAGCCAGGCACTGAAACTGCTGCCAGCACAGTATGGCTCCTATTAAATGCAAGCAAAAAAAAAAAAAATTCATGATGATTTATTGTCCACGTTTCTGTGATATGGGTCAGCTAGTGAAACTGTTTCACCTCTAACTGGAGCATTTCTGTTCTAAAAAGCAGCAAAAACTGCAAGCACCTACAAGAAGAGAGTCTGGAAATGTGAACCATAATGCACTCATCACTCAGCTTCAACAACTATCCATATGCAGCTGATCTCTTTACAGAGGCCCCCACCTATTCCCTCTCACCCTCTGCTGGATTATTCTGAAACAAATGCAAGATGTCATATCATTTCAACTGTAAATCTGGCTTGAGTTTGCACCAAAAATGACTTTTGTTTTTAAGCATTACTCTTGTAGACACATTTTTCAAAATTCTCAATGACCTGGCAAGAATGTTGGGAAACAGGGATGCTACTCATTTTTGCGTGATAAAAAGTTGATACGGTATCTCTGAAGGTCAATTTTTATATCTAGCCAAACTTAAAATGCACACATAATGTAGCCCAACAATTCCAATCATTATAACAAATGTTACAAATAAACTTGAACCTGAAAACAAAGAGGCATGCACAGGTACAAGATTATTCAAGGTAGCAATGATTCTGTTGATACATGTTTGGAAATAATCTCGATATCCACCAAAGAAGGCACTGAAGAGGAACATTTTCCACAGAATGTCAGGCAACATATAAAAAGAATGAGAAGACTAACATGCACCAGTAGGGAATAATCTCCAAGAAATATTGGAAAGTAATAAAAAGTATAAAACAGCAAGTAAAGATTGCCATCATTAGTGTAAAAAATATGCATGCACATGCACACATCTGATGTATGACTTGAATATATCTACAAGGAGCCCCAAGGAAGAAACTCATGCCAGTGGTTGTCAGTGGGAAGGAGAACTGGTCATCCAGAGAATAAGTTTAGTATGCAAACTTTTCACTGTCTCATAAAGGTGACAAGGATAACAGATTCATAAGAACAATGTGTACCTTTTCAGGCTGCTTAATTTTTAACCGTATGCATATATTGCCTATTAATTTATTTTATTTTATTTAAGCATTTTTATTTTTTTATTTTAAAGATGTGGAGTACAATTCAGGGTTAGGTATATGAATGTTCATTATGCAGGTACCCTTGTTGATGAGGTGTGCCCCCCCCGGCAGATTCTCACTACTGCCAATCCCACCTCCCCACCTCCTGATGGTTTCCCGCTACTACCAATCCTTTTCTTATAGTATTACAATAATTGCTCAAGGTCTGGTTATGAGTGAGAGCATGTGATACTTAGTTCTTTGTTTCTGTGATAGATCACACAGTATTATAGACTGACAAGCTTCTGCAAAGCCAAAGAAACCACCAAGAGAGCAGGGAGACAGCCCACAGACTGGGAAAAAATATTTGCCAACTGTATGTCTGACAAAGGCCTACCATCTAGGACTCACAAGGAACGTGCTGAAAAGGAAAAAACAAACAGCCCCATTACAAAGTGGGCAAAAGATATGAATAGGCCCTTCTCAAAAGAAGACATATAAGCAGCCAACAGAAACATGGAAAAATGCTCAGTCTCACTAGTCAGCAAAAGAAATGCAAATTAAAACTACACTGAGATACCACCTAACTCCAGTCAGGATGGCTATCATCAATAACTCAAAAAACAACAGATGTTGGAGAGGATGTGGTGAAAAGGGAATACTTCTGCACTGTTGGTGAGAGTGTAAACTAGTACAGCTTCTGTGGAAAACAGTGTGGTGATTCCTAAAAGTTCTAAAAATCGACCTTCCATACTACCCCACAATCCCCCTACTGGGACTATACCTGGAGGAACTCAAATCACTCTATGAAAAAGATACCTGCACATGTATGTTTATTGCAGCATTGCTCACAATAACAAGAACATGGAACCAGCCATGCTGCCCATCAAAGGTAGACTGGATAAAATATTTTAAAAATAAATGTAAGGAGGTGAGGGAAAACATTTGCCAGACCAAATAAAATATCCAACCTCTAAGGGGATTTGAAAGGAATCATAACATAGGAGACTGGAATCAACAAAACAAGTAGTCTTTTAATAGCATAAAAAGCAACGTCAAGGCTTTACACATCAAAAAGAAATAAATAAAGGATCCATGTATTCCTCAAGAATCAATGACTTCTGAATTTGAAGTTACTGGCTTGGGGCTATGTTTTCTGTAGCCCCGGGCCTTGAATCTAGGGGGCGCCATATTGACCCCAGCTGCAGTCTGAAAACAAGATAAGGAATCATTGCTGTCTCCTTGCTAGCCACAGCCTCAACCCCAGGGCTTTGAAAGCAGATAAGGGCAGGAGCCAGTGGGCTGGCACCTCTGTCTTTGGCTTGGTTTGAGATGCTTCCCCTGTCTTTGGAATCCCCTAGGCTTATACAAAATAAGAATCAACACTCCTTTCCACTTAATTCTCTGCGATTTGCTGATGTTTTTAACAGCAGACATGACCTTTGGACTTAATTTGGCCTTGGGATTTGGGGATCAGCAGAAACACCAGAACATCTGGGGAAAGTTGCATTTCTGAATGCACTTCCCAAGCTCTGCTGATCTGCTTTCTACATTCTGTGGCTTAGATGAGCCAGAGGTTGGCGATTTGAATTCTTACCAAATCTAGACAAAAATCATCAGAGATAAACTCACTTCATTGAGGATTTATTTGAGTGCTCAATAAAGAGCCAGCACCATGGACAGTTCTGTGAGTGAGTACATGGCAAGCAATTAATAAGTGTCTGCTGAAAACATTCTCCTGAAGAAAATTGCCTTATAAAGCACTTCACCTCAGTCCTTGACCTTAAAATAAAAATCATTAGCTAGCCAAAATTTTTCACTCCTCTCTAGCTCCCCCAAATAAATATCTTCTCTTTCTTTTTTCTCCGATTTCTCTGAGTATTAAAGAAAAAGAAAATTAAAAGCACAGGGAATAATATACCAAATGTACAACACCAGAGGCTGTTAAAGCTGTCATTTGGTATGTGCTAGTGGGTATAACTATATATAGTATATAATGAAGCAATACTAGTAGAGGTGAAATCCTCTTTTACCTCTCAACACTCCCAGAAGGAATAGTTCTCAGGGATTTGGTACAGGTTTTTCTAGGCTAATGTGTAAAGTTCTCATGGACTCTTGCTTGCTATCGCTGTCTCTGTCTTCCCATCTCCCTGTCCCCCTCTCTCCCTTGGGTCCCCTTCTCATCTCTCCATTGACATGCTGTATATGATATTATCTTGTGGGAGGAGGTTTACAAATACAATACCACACTGTAGATGTTTTCTTTTTTTTTTTAATAGGAAGTTAGTTCATTGCTTTTAAGCACCACCAAGTGTCCTATGGTAAGAACATACATTTGATATAGCCAGCCCCCTATGATTAATGGTCATTCAGGGTTTTTTTAATCGGTTTTTCATGGTGATACACAATGCTGAAACTGTGCCGACCATCCTGGCACGTGCTTCCTCGCCCACTACAACTTGCCTAGAAATAGTCACAGAGTCAGAGTGTTCACATTTCTAGTTTTATTTGATATTGCCCAACTGCCTCTGCAAGATGTCCATAGCAATTTATATCTAAAATGCATGGGAGCTGTTTCCCCATATTTTTGCCAACACTTGATACTGTCAAACTTAAACATTTCTCTTGGGTGAAAAACGTCCTGCTCTTTCTTCCCACTTCCTTCTAATCTCTGCTTCTTTCTTAGCTTGTGCTCTGTCTAGAACATCACACATGGTGACTATTTTCTTGGTCTTCGCGGGTCACTAAGAGGCTGAGGAAGGTTGGGTGATTTGCCAATGGTCCTGTGGCTACAAAGTGGTGGAACAGTGCAGAACCAAGTCTCCTGGCTTCCAATGCCCCCTTAATCAGCTTTTGGTGTGTATCAGGGACCTCTGCCAGCAAGGACAGGGACAAAGAAGGAAGTCTGAGTACCAGGAGCAATAAGTTTCCTCCTCCCATATCCATAAGGTTGTGATGAGGATCTGTGGAGAATCTGAATCCAGCCTTCCAATAGCAGCCAATACCTGTGATGAGATCGCACACTCAGAAGAAAGTAGGCAGAAGATGCACATTGAGGAAGTCACATGTCTGCATCCTTTGTTGGTAGACTCTAGAAAAGGGCCGCTGGGCTCCTGTCCAAGCTCAGGGGATTTACTTCAACCTTCTCAGTCATTGTTTCATAACCTGTTAAGTGGGGCAGTCCTTACCTCTCAGGGCCCTGGGGAGAATTAAAGAGATCAATGCTTACAGCGATTACTGTCATGTCACTATTTAATTCTGCCAGAAAGCCTGTCTCTCTGTCCCCAAACTTGGGATGAATCCCAACACCCTCTGTTTAACTCTGAGACTGTTTCTTGTATTGTCAGCCATAGACTCAGCCTTCATTCACCTGCCGAGGCAAAGATGCTACAGCAAGAAATCATGAACCATTCCAAAGTCCCAATAATGATCCAGGCAAAACAAGAATGAGGCGGGGAAGAAAGTGAAACAGCCTTCAAGGTCTCCCAGAAGCAGACCTAGGCCCCTGAGGGGCTGCCCTGGGTTTTGTCAACCTGCTGGCCAGACCTCCTCAAAGTCCATTGGCTTATGTTCTCTGTAGGCAGCTGCCCAGGAAGTCTAGCAAGGACAGGGTTGGGGGAGAGTGGGGGATGGGGGTGCCTCTTAGTATTCACCAAGTCACCCTGTGGCCTTTACCGCAAAGTTGGCTGGAATATAAATGCCCCATGTCTGAATGTGCAAACTCTGCTTAGGTGTGAAGAGCATCCCAACTAGACCACGAAGCAAAGAATACCAGCTCCAAGGCAGGCTCCCACTATGCTCAGACACTAGGGAGAATGGGCAGGTCCTGCCCTCTACGATGTGTCAACCATACCAAAAGTGCCCTCCCAGCGGGTCTGAGATGGTCACTCCCAAACCCATGCTCCATCGTTGTTGCCCTCCAGAGGCTCTCAGAAAAGCCATCCAAGAGCCTAGCTGTCCCCTGTCGGGTGCTGACTGATGCCATCTTGAGTCTCAGAGGCAGGGTCATTGAACACTACCGTCATTTACAGTAAAACTATCCATATGGGTCAGAACACTCCAGGAATCTATAAGTGGTCTCTGCTTTGACCTTCACTTAATTTTATGATTTGCTAGTACTAGAGCATTCAAAGCATTTCTCTCTACATACTACCTGGCAGTGTTCATTCTCTCCCCAAATAAATGAATGTACAGGAACAAGTACAGTGGGTCATGACAACAGTGCTAAGGACATTAACTCATTCAAACTTCCCCAAATCAAAGCTCAACAGGCAACCTCTGTAGGAGAGAGACTCTGACAACCCCCATTTTCTAAACAGAAACTAAGTGTCTAAGAAGAAAGTGAAAAGTACACTGACTCAAAAATTCTTAGTCAATGAGAAAATGTTCAGAAAATAATGTTAGTTTAAAAATTATAGGACAGGCTGAGTGCAGTGGCTCACACTTGTAATCTCAGCAGTTTGTGATGCTAAGGCCAGAGAGCTGCTTGAGCTCAGGAGTTTCAGACTAGCCTGGACAATATAGCAAAACCTCATCACTACAAAAAAAATTTTTTAAAACAGTTATCTGTGCATGGTAGCACATGCCTATAGTCCCAGCTTCTCAGGAGGCTGCAGAAGAATTGCCTGAGCCTGGGAAGTCAAGGCTTTGATGAGCCATGATCACATCACTGTACTCCAGCCTGGGCAACAGAGTGAGACACCGACTCAAAAAACAAACAAAAAACCAGAACACAGCATAAATGGTACTATTCTGAATTTGTATGCAGAATTGATAACTACATATGTGTGAATAGGAAAAATACTGTAATAAACTTGACAGGATGACAAGCACATTCCTCTCTGGATGGTGGGATTATATGTGATGGTCAGGTTTCTTTCCACACATCCATATCCTCGGGGACGGGCAAATGAGCGTGTGTAACATGGCTGGCTTGCAGAGAGCTAATGGTCACTCATTCTAAGTTGGTGGAAACCCAACTAATGGCAGCTCCCAACCACACCTGACAGGACATACCACCCAGAAAACCAGAGGCTGTTTCATCTCCTCAGTGTCCCTCCAAGTCTCTGGAACTCTGGTCTTTCCCCTGTCCAAGCTGCTCTATCTTTCATGGGGCAGGTGCCAGTGTCTCCATTATCAGCAACTAGAATAACAACTAGCGCAATGCACACTCTTCTAAAACCTTCTGTGTGTCATTTCACTATAAACCAGGGAGGTTCTGCTGCTACCCCATTCACAGAGGCAGTTGGTGAGGTTCAGAAAGGCCGAGGTCTTCCCCAGAGTCAGACTTGAGCTTATTGAAGAGTAACAAAAAGCCTTTCCATCTTTTCACCACCTTCTCTCCTAACCTTCATCCCCAGTCTCTATTTTCTTCTTCCCTCCAGACTTTTGCTCATTTCTTTCTTACTCAGATGCCTGTCTAACTCCCTCACTCTCTTCCTCTCTTCCTCCCTTCTTCCTCCTTTCCCTTCTTCCTCTCTTCCTTTTCTCCTTCCCTCCTTCCTTCTTTCTTTCTCTCCCTCCTTCCTTGCCTCCCTCTCCCCTTCTTCCTTCCATCCTTCCTCCCGTCTCTCCTTTCCTCTTCCCTTCCTTCCCTCCTTCCTCCCCTCCTTCTCTCCTTTATTCTTGCCTTCCTTCCTTCCTTCCTTTCCTTTTTTCCTTCCTTCCCTCTTCCCTTCCTTCCTTTCGTCCTTCCTTCCTTCCTCCCTTAATTATGGTGACTCTGCTAGGCACTAAGAATGTAATAGTGAATCAGAGAGAGTCCCATCGGCAAGAAGCTTACAGTTTAGGAAGGAAAACATGCAAGCTGGCTCACATGTATGTGTAACAAGTGTGTGACAAGGCAGAGGGAAGAAGCCAGAATAATGGACTGTGGGTCCCTGAGGAACCACTCACCTGAATTACTAAAAAGGACACTCATCTCAGTGCTTTTCTGGCCTTGTCATGGCAGGGCAGAAAGGAAGACAACCCCACAACAGAAAGACAGGAGGGTCTGCATCCCTGAGAGGTCCAGCTGTGAGACACTAGTTCATAGGGTCCCAGCATCATATATGACATGAGGCATGGGAACAATCAGCTTCTGTGTGGACTGTGTGGTAGACTGCAAAGATGGTCACATTTCTCCACTGCCCAGAGCCTAGCCCCTCTGCACTGAACTCTTTTCTTCCCAACAAGAGGGGATATTTCACCAGGTGAGGTGGCTCATGCCTATAATCCCAGAACTTTGGGAGGCAGAGGCGAGAGGATTGCCTGAGCCCAGGGGTTTGAGACCAGCCTGGGCAGTCTGGCGAGACCTCATCTCTACCAAAAAAAAAATAGCTGGGCATGGTGGCATGTACCTGTTGTTCCAGCTACTTGGAAGGCTGAGGTGGAAGGATCACCTGAACCCAGCAGATCGAGGCTGTGGTGGCCATGAGTGTGCCACTGCACTCCAGCCTGGGCAACAGAGTGAGACTTCAGAGAGAGAGAGAGAGAGAGAGAGAGAGAGAGAGAAAGACTGAGATTTCCCCCCTTCTTTTGAACTGGGGCTGGCCTTGATTTGTGTTGCCAACAGCATGCAGTAGGGACAATGATAGCCCATCTTGAGCCTAGAACTAAAGAGGCTTTGTACATTTCCCTCTTGCCTAGGGCTCTGCCTCTACCACAGGAATAAACCCAAGATGAAGAACACACAAAACAGAGTTGAGTCATCCCAGTTATCCCAGCTGAGGCTCCAGATGCATGCGAGAGGCATCAATATCAGCTAGCGTTATACCCAACCTGCAATTGAATATGGACATGCAAGTGGACCCAGTCAGGATCAAAAGAATGGCCTGGTTAAGCCAGTCTAAGTTGTCAACTACAACATCACAATCTAAATAAAAGAGTGTTGCCTTAAGGCTCCACATTCTGTAATAGTTTGTTACCAAAAATAGCCAACTGATGCATCAGGTACCACCCAAATCTCAGAAGCAATAAAGCTAAAGTTGAGAGCTGGTGCCTTCCCCAAGAGTCTACAAAAATGGCTGGTGTCATCCCTGATAGATAAAGCAGCAGAAACACCACATCTGTAGATCCCAATAACCGCATATCAATAGATATGAAATCAAACAGCAGTATCCTGATGTCTTAAAAACCTAAAGATGTACCCCATAAGAAAGAGGCTACCCTAAAAGTAGGTAATGATGCCTCAAACCAACTCCAAGTTCAACATGTGTTTTTAAAGATTCCCACAACAAAGAGGAGAACAGAGATGGGCTGGACTTGTATATTAGAGTCAAGCATACATGAAGTCCAACAATTAGGCTCGCAAACTATCCTAGAAAAAGTGCTACATGCCTCATTGCTGAATATCACTTTCCAAGTACTCCCCTTGGGAAGTTGTGCACCGATTTCAGGGCCTAGTCCACCTGTCAAAGCAGTTTGGAACTTTTCTGAATGGTCATCATTGTTATTTGTTGAAGTAAGACAATTCAGTTTACAAACTTGCTACCGTGTGCTTATGTTGGCAGCACTGTACAAATAACTGTATTGGAACACCCTCCCTACTCACCTGATCTGGCTCCCAATGACTTATTTTTTTACCCAAAGATGTAGGAAATATTGAAAGGAAGACATTTGATGGCATTCAGGACATCAAGGGTAATAAAAATAGTTCCAATATTGCTTCCCAAGGGGAGTACTTTGAAGGTGAATGTAGTGATATTCAGCAATGAGGTATATGGTACTTTTTCTAAGATGAGTTTTCAAACTTAATTATCAGATTTTGTATGTGCACCAAGCAGCAACAGAGGGTGATTCCTGTATGCCAGGCACCAAGATGAACAATCTTTAAGCAGCTCTCATTTGAGCCTCACAAGACCTTGAGTCACTATCAGGACCCCAATATAGAAAGGAGGCAACAGCAGCAACAAAGAGGCTCACTAATCTCCCAAGGACATACAGGTGGTCATGACGGAGACATGAAAGCACCAAATCCTGGAACCAAACCAAACCAAAAGAGAGGACAACTAATCAAGACACAACAATGCCTTCATTTCATAAGTGAGAAACTAAGGCTTAGAAACATTAGACAAGTTTATCAACAACAACAACAACAAATTACTCCTTTTACAGAGTACTTACACAGTGCCAGGAAATGTCCTAAAAGTTTTATGTGCTTTTCTTATTTTCTCACTTAATCCTCATGCATTGTAAACTAAAGAGCATTATTCCATTTAACAGGGAAAAAATACAGATTTGGAAATTCCTAAGTTGTTCAAGGTCTTAAGGGATGGAACTGGAATTTTAACTAAGTTTTCCTGGTTCCAATTCTCATGACAGAACAATAGTCTAAGAGAAGACACAGCCCTGCAGATATGCAACAGGATCTGAGTTCTCCTGCTGGCTCTCCCTACAACTTTCTGGGGCTCAGTTTCCTCACCTGCAACATGAGAATCAAATTACGAGCCTCCTCAAAGTGCAGTCTGAAGTCTCAAGGGCTAACTTGTGGAGAGAGCAGAGAACGGTATTGGGCTGTCATCCAAACGTCCAAAAACATTAGTTGCTGACATCACCAGCAGCATCCAACATCATTCACCTTCCTCCTCCTCTGAGGTCACAGAGACCATGACAGACTCATAACCAAACCATAAGTGCAGGCGCCTGGCAAGGGACAGTCAAAATCATCACTGGGCAATAGGCCAGATGCTATTTATAAGTTGACACTAACACAGAGTGCGTACAGACAAGGACACCTTCAGAGCTGAACCATGTGTGACCTTCTGAATTGTCACCCAATTCTATTTATGACCATTCTAGACCAGTGGCCCCACTGGGTAAGTGCTTGTACGGCTTTTGTTCTTGAGACTAGAATTTATACCACTCACTTCCTTGTAGAATGCTATGCCCTGGGTACTTGTAAGATTTTTCCTGCAAGATCAATGAAGCCAACCCCTCTAGAAGAACTTCCTTCCGACTTTGGTAATGAAAACAAAGAAGTGATGTTAGTACCTGGTGGCCTGTCTCTGAATGCTAACAGAAAATTGGAAATAAAGGTCAGATTACTTAGCTCCATCCTTCCATTTAAAAGCAATACACAGGAGACAGAGGTAGTGATTTGACTCAGAAGATCAAATGTAAATCATAGCAGTACAGCAGGCCAAGTGTTGATTAAGTGCTTGTGGTGACCTGGAAATATTCAAGGTCAAGAGCTAGAGACTCTGGGTGGGGGGAATGGATCTGGAAGTGGGACCAAGGGTGGGGGTATCCCGGGGTCATACACTCACAACATCACTCTGATAAAATTACATACTCTCTGGAAAACAGAGGAGAGTTTCACAGAAGTTTCTCTCAGCATCGTTTCAGGATGAAAATTATCTAATCCCTATGTGACTAAAATCCTGCTAAAGTTACCAGACATGTAAAAGACATATAGTAAATAAGCTAAAATTTATTTAAAAATTAAAAAGTACCAGAAAAAACACTGGCATGCAGTTCCGGCTACTCGGAAGGCTGAGGTGGCTGGATCGCCGGAGCCCACCAGGTCGAGGCTGTGGTGGCCGGGAGTGGCCACTGCACTCCAGTCTGGGCGACAGAGTGAGACTCCAACTCGAAAAATAAAAAATGAAAAAAAACTCTGACAGAGGAATAAGATATGAGAGGAACAGACTTCTCTGCTATTAAAACATACAATACAGTGATAATAATTAAAACAATGTGGCTATGTTGCAAGAATAGACAGATTTCAATGGAACTAAATGAAAAGTCCCAAAATGGGCAGTAAATCATATGGAAGTTAATATATTTCTAAAGGAGGCAATAAAAATCCAAGGAAAACAACATCATTCATTAAACGGAATTGGTACAATGGCTGGCAACCTGGAAGAGAGTAGTCTGGATATGTCCCTCACATGTTCCACCAAAATAAGTGGCAGATTGATCAAAGCTTTCGAAGTAAAAGATAAAAGCATAAGGAGCAAAAGGAAATCATCCCTGTTGGCAATCAGAAAAGGACTCTGACAGAAGAGCCAAGGCCTCCTCCTGGACATACAGGAGGTCACGCAGAAGCTACCAAAGTGACCAACATCCCCTCCACGTGTGGGGACCCTGCTTTCTCATCAATGCCCCCCCACCCCAGGCTCCAAGAGTTCCTCCCACCTCCTGAATAGAGGCCATGAGAGATCCCATAGTGGGAGGCCTCTTTCTTGACAGTGTCAGATTCAAGGCTGGTCCTTGCTTCTTTCATTTCTTAAATCATCCAGTTCATACCTGAAGTCCTATAACAAGTCTGCCTCCCCTCCCCACATTGGGATGCCACCATGGTCCCCTATACTGTGTTATCCTGCAGCAAGCTTAAGAAGCCCAACTTTGTTTACCTATAAGAGTGTCTCTGGTGGCCTGTGGCAGCTGGGCTTTGACAATATAAACAGGTAGAAAAATGGTTTTAAATGTTCATTATTGGTACTATCAGCAGCAGAGACTTTCCCAGGAAACAAGAGGTGGGGGCTCTGGGGAGAGGGAACTGGAAGTGATTTCCTTTCCTGGGAGCCCCAAATCCAAAACTAGTTCACAAAGTGATGCTTCGGCGACCCAACAGGAAGGAAGATGAATTTACTGGGAGAAAGATGAGGAGACAGAAGACAGAGATTTCCTGCTTGGACTTTGGAATTAGAAACCACTTCTCTATGACATGTGGTCTCCCCATGACATCTAAGGTCTCCATCCACTCTGCACATACCAGCTGTGCCCTCAAAAGCAGCGAGCTGAAAATCTGGGACACAGGTGATGACATGGATGATCTTGGCTTTCAAGGAGATGACAACCTGATGGGTGATAGAGAGAGAGCACACCAGACAGGACCCCAAATAAGACAGCGATAATTGGGTCTGAGTGTCCTGAAGGAGAAGCTTGGAGCACCAGAGAGCCTCTGACAGGGAGATGCCACAGGACCCGTTGACATCGGAAGGGTGGCTTCCTGCAGAAGTGGCGCTTGGGCTGGGGTGGGAAGGGTGAGCGGGACTCAGTCAGGAGCAGAGAACTGTACTTGTGCGGCCTAGCGGTGGTGTTTGGGGGTTGGAATTCCAGTGCAAGCCAGAGCAGGGGTCTACATCCCCAAGCTAGATCATGCCATCAGGAGGTCACAGAGACAGCCTGGGACCAGAGCAGACAGGTGAGACTGGCCTGGTAGGGAGTTTGGGCATTTTTTGTTTTATTTTGAATTTTACAAGCCTTGGGCAACCACTGAAGAATTTCAAGCAAGATGGGAGCATGGGGGAGGGGCACTGGCTGCCATAATGAGATCTGAGGTTTAAAATGATCACTCCAATTACCCAGCAGAAACCCAATTAGATGGGCCTCACAGAGGAAACAGGGAGGGGTCAGGATGCAGCTGCATCCTTCCAGGGGACAGGCAGGAGGCCTGAACCTCGGAGGTGGGGGCTGGAGGTGATGAGAAGCAGATGGATTTGAGAGGGCCTCAGGGTTGGAGCTGGTGGGATGCAGGGATTTTGTAGTGATGGGGACTAGGAAGGAAGTGGCAGAGACAGGTTGACTCCCAGTTTTCTGGTGTCAGCAGCTAGGTGGGAGGTGGTGCTATCTCCCAGGAACACTGTAGGAGGATTCAGGAAAGCCTCTTTGGGATACCTATTGGGGCCTCAGTTTCCTTTAGTGCTCGTGGCTGAACTACTACAGGAATTTCAGAATTGTTACACTAGCCAAGTCTGGACTCCAGATGAATCAACACAGCATCCAAGAATTGGAACACATCATGGGGAAGGAGGTAGGGACATAGCCCTTAGCCTGGACAGCCTGAATTGCCCCTTAACTACAGGCAGGTCCCTGGGATACCCCCACAAAACTCCTAGAGACCCCCAGACAAGTGTGAAAAAGCACAGGACTCCACAGTTCCCCAACTCCCGCTGTCTCTGTCCCAGTCTACCACTTGGCACACCATTTTCCCCCATCTGCATCACTTCCTACCTAGCCTCAGCCCCACCTTGTCATCCACTTGGCCTCCTGGTCATTCCAGAAACTCTAACAATAGCTGCCAGGAACTGAGTTCTGTCCTGTTTGGGAACAACCCTCCCTCCAAGCAGCCATGCCTTAGACTGCAGAGACAGTGACTCTCACCCAGAGAGTTCATGCTGCCCATGTGGCCCCTGACCTCGCCCCTTGCAAGCCCACATGACAACTCTCCTGGTACCATGATAAGCCTGTGCACGGCAGAAAAGTCGGCTCTGAAGACAGGCATTTAAAAATACCCATGAAATGGTGTGGGTATATATAGAGAGAATGGAGCCAGGCACCTCAGCCCACACAGGATGCAAATATGTGCCTTGGAGAAAACCATGTTGTATCTTAAATAGAGGCCTGGGATATGAGCACCAAATAATAGAAATTAATGCTCCAAACAACCATATTGTGTCATATAGCCCACACCTCAACAATATTGTGTCATATAGCCCACACCTCAGGAACAAGGTGTGCTTCCTACAGTGCTCTCTGTGCCTCTCTGTTCCAGACACGTTAAAATAATTCTACAAATGGAGAGGCCCCCATCTCCCAGTTTGAAGAAAGAGTTTCATCATTATTTACTTAATCAGCATTAATTCATTATACCACGCTGTATTTCAAAAAATGGTAGAATGCTTACAAAAATGCACATGCGGTTAAAAAGAAAGAAAAAAACAAGGAAAAGGTCAGAGATAAAATAAATGGAGGTAAAAATACATGATTCCATGACTTAAATACACAAAGTGCATACTATAGGATTCTGTACAGGGATTGGGGGTTTGAATTGAAATTGGATGCTGGGCTTCCTAGCAACTATAGTGAAGAGAGAAACATCATCAGTAACAACATTCTCACAATCCCAAAGATAACGCCAACTAGCCTTTTCCAGTACTAAGAATAACATCTTCCTGTGGTTTCACATAAACAGATGTTTGATGTAGAGGAGCATGTTCTTAATGCTGTCCCACCAGGGAGAAGGGGGAGGAGGTTATGTGGCCCCAAACGACCCCCAAATTCATTCCATCTATTCCCCCCACCCTCCCTTCCACTGGAGTTCCCTGCAAGTTTGCCAAGAATCCTTCCTGTACCGCTTTCAAGATTTCTGTCATATATGCACACTCAGCTGCCTGATCATTTATATTTTAAGGCAACTCACTTCTTGCACCCAAATAAATTTATTACAGAAATTTTACACCTTGGCTCTAATGGGAAAATCAGAATCAATTTCCCAAAATGTTAAATGGCCACAAAATAAATGCAATGGAAACAAGCCAATGTAATTTCATTTTGGCAAGATAGTGTTGCCTTGTGAGAACTCCGTGCCTGAGCTGTTCTCTGCTTGTTAGAAAAGGAAAGCCATCCAGCATCACCAGTCAATGACATGTCAGCCACAAACTAAAACATCTCCCCCATTTACACAACCACAAGACTGAAGGAGAATTCTAAGGGGAACAGGCATTTGACTACAGGATTCTGTGAAATCCAAAACCCTGTGTGAGTTCCATTTAAAATAGTGCTACCCAATGGGTGTCCTATCCAGTGCCAGCTGCAGTGAAGGAAGTGTCTGTCCCAGGTACCAGCCCACTCACCTTTTTCTCTGAGGCTTAGGCTGACGTGTGACAATGTTTCTTTACACATTAATGAAAGGATCAGTTTGCAACAGATTGGACGTTTTGAAATGAGTCCCATTCCACAGAGGGTGTGAAAAGCAGTGCTCCAAAACCATTTCTGGTACCTCCTGGGGGCTGTAGTCCACACTCTGGGAAACAACGATCCTGCCATCAGCTTCAGGAAATGTCAGTTTCAGTCAAGTTCATGAGTCTGTTGTGTTCAGCTGATACTGTAAACTGGGCTCATCCCTTCTCTGGCCAACACTTCCTGTGTCCTAGCTTTCCTCTTAGTAACTCACTAGTATTATCCTTAATTCTGCTCTATTCCACATTTACGTGTTTTTACCTATTACAAGATAACAACATCAGCACCATGATCGCCACTCCCATCACCACCATCACCACTACCACCACCACCATCATCACAGCCACCACCACCACCATCATCACGACTGCGGCCATCATCACCACCACTGTCACCATTACCACCATCATCACCACTATCACTGCCATCATCATCATCAACACCACTATCATCACCATCACCACTACCACTACCATCACTACCACCACCATCATCACCTCATCACTACCATCATCACCACTACCATGATCACCACTATCACTACCATAATAATCACCATCACCATCATCACCATCATAACCACCATTATCATCATCACTATCATTACCATCACCAACCATCACCACTACCACCACCACCATCATCACCATCACCACTACCATCACAGCAGCTCACATTTATATGGAAATTACCATGTGGCATGCACTGGCACTGCCCCAGGACTTTAAATATAATTGACTCATTTAATCCTCCCTACCACCCAGACAAGATACTATTATTATTATTCCCATTTGACAGATATGGAGACTGAGCTACTGAGAAATAAAATCCTGTTGGCCAGAAGTCACTTGGCTAATAATTAGGAAGCGCCAAGACCACACAAGGGCAGTTGGGCTCCAGGTCCACACTCTTGGCACTCTTCTTGTCACCCTTTCAGCCTCATGCAACAAACTTCATACAACAAGCCTCATGCAGTAAGCAAACATAATGCTGTGCCCTCTAAACTGGACACACTGCAGGCAGTCCACCAAAAGGTCCACACTCTGAACTAGACACCCTGCAGACTGTCTACTAAAAGGTATGAGCTGATATTCCTGTCTTGAGGTGGGCACCTCATAAACTCAGAAGGAAAACACTCAACTAGGAAAAGTCAGGTGGATGGAGCCTACAGCCCATGGCATGTGAATGAAACAGTCTCTCAGACCTCAGTTCAGTATCTGTGTGTTCCTGTCTCATTCCTTCATTCTTTCAGCCAACTGACAGAGAATGAAAGCCTTCTGGTCTAGGCAGTAGCAATACAGAGCAGGATTTAGCAATGGACAAGGTCACTACCCTTGTGATGGGCAAGTTGTGACTGGGGAAACACAACACACCAGCAAACAAGACCATGAGAGATGAATCCACTTTAAATAGAGGGGTCAGGCCAGCATAGTAGCTCATATCTATAATCCCAGCACTTTGGGAGGCCGAGGCAAGAGGACTGCTAGAGCCCAGGAATTCAAGATCAGCCTGGGTAACATAACAAGACCTCATCTCTACAAAAAAAAATTTTTTTTTAATTAGCCAATGTGGTGGAGTGCACTTGTAGTCCCAGCTACTTGGGAAGCTGAGGTGGGAAGATTGCCTGAGCCCAGGAGGTGAAGACACTGGTGAACGCATAATCATGCCACTGAACTCTAGCTTGGGCAACAGAGTGAGACCGTGACTCAAAGGAGAAAAAAAAAAAAAGAGGAAGGTCAGAAAGGGTTGTTCTCAGCAGGTGACATTTAACCTGAGACCTGAAGAATGATGGGCTAACCAAGTGACAAGTCAGTGGACACGTGTTCTGAGACAGGGAACAGCAAGAGCAATGACCTTGAGCTGGGAAATGGTCTGATAAGTTCAAGGAAAACAAGGAAGGGCCATCATGAATGGAACACTGAGAGCAGTGGTGAGAGAAACCACACCAGCGGCATGAATAGGTTCACAGCCCCAGCCTTGCATAGTGGTGTTCTCGGCACTTGAAAGTCTTGACATGTGGATCTCCAGAACAACCCAGTAGGCAGGTACTCTCATCATCACAAATTTCCAGATGAGGAACATTAGGAAGAAATTCACAAAGCAAGTATGCAATGCAGCCGGTGTTCACAGTCAGGCAGCCTTGGGGCACCTGAGTCTGTATTGCTGGACACCAGGCTATGAGGCCACGGCTCACCAGGAATGGAAGACAAGACTAGCGAGGGAGGTGGGGTCTCAGAGGCTGTGGTCATGGGTTGGGTTTTATGCCAAGAGTGGCGGGAAGCAGGGATGTGCGCTTTGGGAGCCCCTCCCAGGTGCTGGGAGGTGAGCCACAGCACAGCAAAGCAGATGCAAGACCCCAGCAAGAGCTGACACAAGGGCCCAGTACTGTGGCAGAGGAAGCAGAGGTCCGGTGAACTTGTCACAGAGATAGAGATGGCGAGTCAAGGACTCATAAAATGGGAGGCCATGGATGCACAGGCAGAATTCAGAGAGCAAAGAGGAGGGAACATTTCAGAGCCAGGGATCTGTGTGACCAAAGAAGCAAGGACTGGGCCAAGCAGTCTGTGTCCAGCAGATAATTCTTTCTTCCTCCTTTCCCTCAGATCCAGCACTTTCAGATCATCCCCCAAATGCCTCAGCTGTGAGCAGGAAGTGACACTGGGTCAGCAGATCCTCCTTTGGAGTCTGCCAACCAGGAAAGGATCGGAGGCTTCAGGAGTCCTACAGTGACGTCACAGTGGCAACGGTGCAAACACACACTCTGGGAAGGACCTAAGAGAGCTGAAACCCCTTCTACCACTGACAGAAGCCTGGTTCTGCTTACATACCTCCCATGACAGTGAACTCCCTCCCTTGCCATCAGTCATAGGCTAAATGGCAGATAATATGAATAACTCCCCTTGCCAGACACAAGACACAGGACTTCCTGGGACTGTCCCCAGACCACCTACAGAGAGAAGATGCTTCAAAGACCCCTCATCACATAGGCCAGCTCCAGGCCCGGGCCCCCTGAAGCAAAGTCATCCGCTAAAACACGCAGCTGTTTGGGGCTTTCTTGAGCAACAGGAAAGCTCAATTCTGGCTCCCCGGGCATTTG
Source organism: Cephalopachus bancanus (assembly GCA_027257055.1). Lineage (NCBI taxonomy): Eukaryota > Metazoa > Chordata > Mammalia > Primates > Tarsiidae > Cephalopachus > Cephalopachus bancanus. The sequence goes on from JAPVLO010000007.1 coordinate 6,943,495, forward strand.
AGAAAAACCTGTAATGTAAAAAGGGTACTCCAATAAATAAATACACACAAGAAACACTCTCAAAGAAAGAGGCTATTAAGGAAGCAGATTGCTTAATTTTAAAAATATGAACCTCGATGAGAATTTCCAGGGAGGAAGCGTGTGCTCAGAAGGAGCTGGGACCTTCCACCTTATTCTTCCCAGCTGGTCCCGGTGGTACATTCTGAAACCACAGGGCAAAAACGCCCCACCCCTGATTCCCAAGATTGTCATCCTCCAAGTCTGTTCTAGAATAAATAGCCACAGTACCTTTCTGTGTTCTTGCTAATTGAAGTCTGCCAATGTCCTTTAGAAAACACAAGTCCTAAAGTGAAGCCAACCTCTTGCAGAGGGTCAAACTGGACCCCAAGCTTCCTTCTTTCATCTACTTTCCAGGTATTGGCTGCTGATCTCAGCATCTTCCCCAGGGCCAGGCCATACAAGAGGTTAATAAGGTGACTTTTAGGGACTCATGGACCCAGAACAAAGCAACAGAAGTGAGTCTCTTTTCAATTGCCCTTGAATCTTCCTAGAACACCAAGGGGAGAGTTTTAGTTCAGTACTCCAATGACTCTGATGTCCCCGGGCACTTGTTAGCCTCCGTGTTTGAACAATACCAGAGGATCCTCTGGCTGGAACCTTTGGTAAGAGACTGTATCTAGTTTGAAGTAAATGCTGTTTTATAGTAATTGTTTGATTTTATGGTTACCTTTCATCAAAGACAAACAATACTGGATTTCTACTTAAAGTTGCAACCTAAGAATCTTTTAAAATTCTTTAAGTTGACAAAAAAAGGACTTGGAGTAAAAGAAAACATCCAGCAAATTAGACTACAGGTGACAAATGACAAAGTTTGGGACAATTACTTGATCTTATGCTAAACTGCTGCCCCCAACACACAGCCTCAGCCCAGACCTTACTCCAAAGCCCAGACTGTGCAGCCAACTGCCAGCGTGTCACCTCTGCGTGGGTGTCTAATAGACACTCCAAGTGCATTGCAGCCAAGATAGAGCTTCTCTCTCCCTGCAACCTGCCCCATTATGGCCGGGAAGGACACGCTGTCCTCCGAGGCCCAGGACAGAACTGAGAGCCCTCCCTCAGAACTCCACTCTCCCATTCCCTGTCTGCTCCCTCAGCCAACCACGTGGGCTCCACCTTCCAGATGTGTCCATGTCCTCACTGTGTCAGTACCCCCCACCCTCCGCCTCCTGCCTGGACCACAGCAATGACCTCTGGGCTACACTACCCTACTCTTTCATCACCTGATGGATCGTGACCCTCTGAACTTAGACAGTCCGACTGCTCCCTTTCACACTCAGAGCAAAAGATGAGGTCCTAGCAGGTCCCCCTCCCCCACGACCTCCAGGTCCCTTCTGTAGCCCTCCCCAGCAGTCTCAAGTGACTTCAACTCTCAGGGGCTCCTTGCTGTTCCTGGAACCCCTGATGGTGGCCTCTGCGCTGAAGGCTCCCTTTGCCCTGAAGGCTCTTGCCCCAGATACGCACACAGCTGATTTCCTCACTGCCTTCAAGGTCCTGCTCAAATGTCACCTCCTCAATGACATCACCTCTGACACTCTATTTAATACTCAATTGTCTACCATCCCCCGCACTTATACCTCCTCTTATCTTGCCCTACTTTTCTGCTCATTTCCCACAACATGCGTTACTAACAGGCAGGATGATTCTCTGCTGGTTATGGGAACTGTTTGTTGTGTGTCTACCCCTACCAGCAAGCAGCAGGAGCCAGCAATCCTGTCAATGTGGCTAACTGGTGCCCCAACAGCCAGAACAGTGTGTGCACAACCTAGGGGGCCCAGCAGACATTGGTGCAATTCAACGAAGAGGCCCGACCCCACACAAGGCTATTCTTTGCAGGACATGGGCAGCAAGCTTTGATACTCTGGGCTGGCTACTCGGAGCTTGACAGCATGAAACTTCCTGTTGGCTCAGTCTTCCTTGTGGCCTTTGAGACATCTATTTGGCTCCTGGGGCTATGGGCCACGTTATTAATGTTATTAATGTATGGCATCCATCTATTTGATCAACCCACCAAGTTGCAGAGGGCTCAAAACCCGGGATGGTGCTCTGTGGTGTTCCTTTAGATACCCTGGGATGTCACCACTATAGTCATCAAAATATTTTACAGATTTTTTAAAAATATGGTAAAGCAGAAAAAAAATAATGAAAAATCATATATACACTAACATTACCTAGACTCCACAGCTGCTAACATCTGCTGCATTTCCTTAGAGTGAGTATGTGTGTACACATATGCATATGTGTATGTAAACTCCACCAAGAGAACTACCCCCTAGGAAAAATCAGGGCAGGCAAACTTCTTCTGCAATGGCCAGACAGTAAATATTTTCAGCTGTGGGCCAAGGGTCTCTGCCTCAGTGATTCAACTCTGCCGGAAAGCCACAACAGAACGCGTATAAGTGAATGGGTGTGGCTGTGTTCCAATAAAACTTTATTTACAAAGCCAGGCAGCAGCCCAAAAATCCTGGGAAAAATAATAACTTGCACACTCACATGATTAATTCACTTTTCTCTGAGCAGATTTAATCACATCCCCACACGTAATCCTTTTGGACAGGAGCCCTGTGAGGTGACCAGGAGGCATCAGTAGACAGGAGTGAAGCGGGGGTATGGGGGAGATAGGGAAGAAGGAAGGAGATAGGAAAGGAGGAAGAGGGAGGAGAGGAGAGAGAACATGAAAGAGAGGGGGAGGATGAGAAAGAGAGGGAGGGAAAGGGTGAAGAAAGAAAGGAGAAAAGAACAAAGAGAGAAGGGAACAGGGAAGAAGGAAGAAATGAAAACTCCTAGGCCATTGGCAAATGTGTCCACATGTGTTTGCCAGGTACATCCAGAACTACATGCCTGTGATATGCATGTGGTCTGATTTACCACTATGGTGCACACACAGAAGAAAAGCTATGTCCTACGCCCTGTTATTGTGTTTACCATGTTAATATGATTTTTGAACATGCAGAAAAGTATTAAGAATAGTAGGACAGCCAGGGCAACTTGGCGAGACCTCAACTCTACAATAAATCAAAAAATTAGCTGGGCATGGTGGCATGTGCCTGTAGTTCCAGCTACTTGGAAGGCTAAGGCAGAAGGATCACCTGAGCCCAGCAGGTTGAAGCTGCGGTAGCCGTGAGCATGCCACTGCTCTCCAGTCTGGGCAACAGAGTGAGACTCCAACTCAAAAAAAAAAAAAAAAATAGTAGGAACACCCGTGGTTTCACCTGTTGTTAATATTTTGCTGTATGTGCTTTATGTGCATGTGCATACACACAAGCACACACATACACACACACACACACACACACACACACACACACACACACACACACTTCATTTATATCCTGCATGTACAATTCACCATCTTAGAGAAAGTTGTCCAAGTTGTGATGCCTCATCCTCCTGAAAGAACATCACAGCACTGGACACTGTTATGAGCCATTCTCTCAATCATCTAATAGATTGTCTTTTATTTACACTTTAATTTCTTTTTCAGTCAAGTCCATCCTTAGCCATGTGGACAGGATCCTCAACCAACTGAAACGCTCTTGCCCCTCCATCTGCAGCTGTCTTAAATTGGCTCTCTATATGTGGGCACCATCCACCCCCTAAATATTTACTGACCCTCCGCTGTGATCTCCATCTGTGTGATTCAGAGTGTGGTCCTGGATCGGCATCAGCATCACCTGGGAACTTGGGAGAGATGCAAGTCCCTTTGCCCACCCAGACCTGCTAACTGAGAAACTGCAGGTGGGACTGTGAGGGCCCCTGCAACCAGCCCTCCCAGGGGGCTGACACAGGTCATGAGAGTGTGAGAACCACGCTGCTCCTAACCTTCTGTCCTTGCCCTTGAGGTGCTCAGAGAAATCCTCAGCAGAGAGAAAATAAAAGGACAGATATTATTCTGTATCCTTTAAAATTCATTGATAGCATCACCCCCTTCCCCCTATTTAATAATGCTATAATATGCTCAAGTGAGGACTATTTCTGCCCTATGAAACACAGATTACAGAACACAGTAATCGCTACAGATAGATGAGATTCAGCTGCGACATGTCAAATTATGTCAAGACGCAACGAAGAAAGGGAGCTAAAAATAGCGGCACAGGCTCAGCACCACAGGCTCAAGATCCTCAACCTCAAGCCCGGAAAGAAACTGCCTCCAGCCATTCCTGGGTCCTGAGCGGCCCCAGACGGGAACATGCTCCTGTCCATATGTTCCATGTCTCCACGCCAGCAACTCCACGGAACAAAGCGTGTGACTCCAGGGGAGGCAAGAGCGAGCAGGTTGCTCCTGAGAACGATATTTTATACTTTAAAAATAGAATGTTCTGCACGTACACGATATGAACAGTCACCCCACCAGCAAAGCTACAGCATTACATAACAACGATGTGTTTAAACCTCTAAGTCACAGGCTGCAGGTGTATAATATTGACTCGGGACTCAACTGCTTGGCAATCAAAGAGTTAATACCTTAAAATATAGGAAAAAAGTCTATATTTATTCCACAAAGAATGTAAACTGCCCAACTATCTATGGGCATGACTCCGGAAGGGAAGGGAAGAGAATACAAGGTAAAGAAAGAGAGCGTATTCATGGCCTTTTATTTTAGCTTGAGGGTAAAAGTTGCTAGATAAAACAGCAGGAAATTTTCAGAATATCTTCCCAGGAATGTTTATTTCTTCTGTGAGTCGCACCTAGGTGACAGCTGACATGGTGGTCCAGGACAGTATTCCCCACCCTTCCCATAGTTAAACAATATGCCCTTGATTATTTCTGAATGAGCCTCAACCACTTTTTTTTTTAACTTGTTATTTTAAAATTTTGTGAGTGGTTACCATCAATGCGTATTTGCATAATTCAGTAATTCATCCTCAAAGATAACATGCCATAAAAGGACTGTTGAATTTCCATCTTTCCTGTCCCCCTAAGAAGAAAGCAGATATTTAAGGGGAGGGCCTTTAGTGGGAGATGTTGGTACTGACTCTGGTGTCTCAGCTGGGGCATCACTCCCCTCTGCCCTGTACTCACCTGTATGGCAGGGAACCTCTCCCCAGGACTGTGTGAGATGAGCTGAGAGAGGTGTTCTAAATTCAGACACCCACCCCTCTCCTGAAGTCATGGGATCCAGAATCACCATTTCCCACTAGGTAGAAAAAACAAAACAAAACAAAAAAAAAAAACCTCACAGCTTAGAAACACAGGAAGAACCTTCAGAAACCAATTTCACTTCCAAGAACTTACCACCACCCATATTAACACTCAGACGTTGGCTCCCTATCTCCTTCCTTGGCTCCAACTCCCAGCACCCAACTTTACTTGCAAACCATGTTTCAGAACCCAAAATCCACAAATGGCACTAAACGTAAAATCACAGAAAAACAAAACATACAATCCCCCCCTCCACTCCTACCCCCAACCCTGCCAGGACTCAGCAGTGGGATCCCTAAGGGACAGCGCCTCCTGGTAGTGGAATGTGTACTCCTGACCCTGAAGGAAGGTTTCAACCGCCACTGCCAGAGACCCTGTCCACTTTGAATTTTTATAAAACCTGGCTTAAGAATCAAACACCCTGTAGTCACAATGCACATCAGTGAGAATCTATTATTTCCTGGAAACTATCTTACAATCTGAGGATGAAAAGGCATCCAAGTGGGATCTTTATTTTTAGCCCAGAAGTAATAGGTTAAAATAACATTCACGTGGAAACAAAGACCTTCATGGCGCTTTCCGGACTCTGTGGTGGAAGCTCGGGGTTGGATCCTGGTCCGACCCACCAGACACATGAAAACAACTCCTCTGTGGCTCCAGGAGGGGAAGCACCTATTCCTCAGCCCAGACCCCAAATGCAGTCATCAGATTCAAGTAAAAAAAAGCCCTTCTCCTGTGGCCCTGCTGCTGCTAGAATTTGCAAAGCCTGTACCTTTAAGAGGCCACCCCCTAAAAAGATGTCCACCCCTCCGCCCCTTCAGAAGGTTCTGGGGAGATTCAACTCACCTCATGGTCAAAGAAGGATTCTGGATGGAGGTTCACATCTTCCCAGGAAGCTCTGCTTCCCCCGCAGGCTCCTGGAGCCTTTCTCCTGAACCTCCCTAGAGGTAGCGATTGGCAGAGAGCCCCCAGCCAGTGAGCAGCACTAGCTAAGTTCCCTGAAGAAACCTCCGACCCAGCGCACACTGCAATTGGCAGGAAGCTCCTGTCTGCCTTTTGGGGCTGAAGACCATTATTATCTGTAAACATTTTTAAATATAGATGTTGCAGGAGTCAGGAGGGGTGGGGATGAGGAGGGCAACCGTGGGCTCTCTAGCTCGAGGGACAGAGTGCCCAGCCTCTGCTCTGCTCAGGACCAGGAACCCACTCCTCTCTGTGCCAGAGCTGTGTCGTCCAGCGCTGTCAGAACACTGGCCAGGCTGGCAGCTGGGCGGAACCTGGCAGAAATCTCCTGAATCAAAGCCCTAAATTCCATACACAGAACCCACTATGTCGGCAAATTCCCCAGTCTCAGGTGAACTCCGGGAACTATAGGGAACGGGGTTTTCCTTCTCCTTCCCCCATCTCTACCACTGCCACGATAATCTTGATGACCTCAGGTAGAAGGACCTTGGCCATGCAGAGTCCTGAGGCAGCTGCTGCAGCCTTAGGTCAGAGAGGCTGCCCGGATGATGTCTTGTGGGACCTCAGTGGGAGAGAGAGAGAGAGAGATTCTGACAAAAGATGCTGAAGGCAGGGACCTTCCATTCCAGGCACAGATTTGGGAAACAGAGGGATGGCCGCAGGCTCACCTCAGCCCCTACATCTACCCAGGTGTCTCTGTCACCAGTGTGGGCACAGGAGCACCCAGGCAGCCGAGCAGGGCTTCTGGACCTCGGCACTGTTCACCTTCGGGGCTGCACACCTGTCAGAGGTGGGGGCTGTCCTGTGCATCACAGGACATTAGCAGCATCCCTGACCTTTACCTGCTAGATACCAGAAGCGCCCCCACCCCAGTTATGACAGCCTAAGTGTCTCAGATATGGCCAACACCTCCTGGGGCAGAATCACTGCTGGGGAGAAAGGCAGCTGTAGGGTGGCTCCATGCCCCCCACTTCATAACCACAGGAATTCAAGCCAGGGCTTCACCTCCCAGGGCCTCAGTGTTCTCTCTGCACAGGGGCAATAGCCCACGCCAAGAACTGAATGAATGAAGCTTTGCTATTGACAGTTAGATTCCCATGACACCAGAGGAGCCAGGTCCTCCCTAAGGAGGATGGTGAGACTGACTCAAGTCTGAATTTGGCTCCCAGCACATCCTACAACATCACTCCCCTCTGCCCTGTACCCATTAGTATGGCAGGGAACCTCTCCCCAGGACTGTGTGATTAAACTGAGCGAGGTGCTCTAAGGCTCACCACAAGGTATGGGTTTGATACACCAGCTGGGGAGGAGCAAGAGAGAGAGGAGGGGTAAGAGGAGTTGGAAGGGGGAGAAGGAAGGCGAGGAAGAGGAAATGGAGAAAGGGGAAGAGGAGTCAGAGGGGGAGGAGGGAGGAGAAGGAGGGACAAAGGGGAGGAAGAGGAAAGAAAGAAGAGAGGACAAGGGGATGGGTGGATGTGGAAGAGGAGAGGAGAGGAGAAACGAGGAGGGGAAGAGGAAGGGAGAAGAGGGCAGAGGGGAATAATCCCAGGAGCAGGACTCAGAGCTGCCCAGGTCCCTCACAACAGTCCCCGGGTCAGCACATTAATTCCAAACATTTTGGAAGAGACATTCCACATATACCTCTAGTCCCAGAAGCTACTGGCTGCCTGACAGGTGGTTTCCACCATTTGGAAGAGTCTTGCCTTCGCTAGCGATACCTTCAAGCCACCCGTCTAGCAGGTGAGCCAGCCCAGAGCACTCAGAGCTGAGTTGCCCACTTCTTGCTCCTTGTCAGCACAAGCAGAACAGAAGATAGAAATCCTGGCTAAATCTCCTGGACTCTTGACTCACAGGGAAGGCGATTCTGGAGACAGCTCCAGGCTTCTGGGTCTTTTGGGGCTGCGGGCGGCCCCATCAGCCACTGCATTAAGGCACTGCTGGTGTCATCTGGTTTCACTCCAGGACAGTCTATGGGAAGGCACTTCTGTGGTTCTCTGTCCCAGTCAGGTGAGGAAACTGAGACTCAGAGAGGTGGCATGCACAACGCTGCCCAGTTAGGATGCAGCTGGGAGAGGCATGGATACCCCTAGTCTGCCCAGGCTCTGACCCTCTGCAGCTCTGACATCAGGGGCATTGAGCTCACCATTCCAGCCCAGAGATGTCCCAAGGCAGTGCCAAGCAAGGTCAGGTGCAAGTCAGGTGCAAATCAGGACCCCCTTGGTCACTGTCCCAGCTGCCTGTCTTCCCCTGTGGCTGAGAGTCTAGGAGCCCCAGGCACAGCCAGGCCAGCCCCCAAGCCAGCTGAGCACCAGCCACATACTGAACCCCAGAGCAGCAGGCTGAGAGTAAGTGCAAGAGTATCCAAGGTGTGTGCCCTGGGCATGTTGCTGAACCAGATGGGGCCACGTGCACAGCCCCACCTAGCACTGTTCTCCTGGCGGTCAGGAAGAGACCCATCTCCTGTCTCACCTACCTGAACTTCACAAGCCCAGCATTTCCAATACCAGGTTTACTGAATCCTCACGACAAGCAGTGGAGGAAGGGATTCTACCCCAATACTACAGATGAAGAGACTGAAACCCCCAAAGGCTCAGCAAGGCAGTGGGTAAAAGGGAGGTCTGACTCAGTCTGGGGACATTCCTGCCGGGCCAACACATAAATATTGGGAAGTTGCCAAGTGAATTAGGGTTGTCCCAGAAAGATGCCCCAAAAGGTCCAAGTGTATTTAAATCCACAAATTACATGGCTTCAGGCACTGGAGAGACCCAGTTAGCTGGAACATGCATGTCCAATCTGCAGGCAACTCCTCCTGGTTCTACCTCCAGGGCCTCTCTCCTGCCAACCCCACTGGCAGCCCCCAGGGCAAGCTTCACTCATGTTTCTCACCTAAAAGCCTCCAAGGATCTTCCCACTTCCTCAAGAGCCAGCCTGGGGTCTCCACACCAAAGATCAGCCTAAAACCTTCCTGGGTATATGGGCTTAAAGGGGAGGATCTCCCCAACTCGCAGATGAGTAGAGAGATGGTGGCGGGAGGAGGGGAAGGGGCCAGGAGCTGGGTATCAGGGTGCACAGCATCTGAGGAGATCCCGGAACTACTCAGCTGAGTCTCAGGCCAGCGCTGCTCACAGACACCCATCATCCTCTGTTTGCCATGGGCAGACATCAAAACATCTATGCCTCACACCCAGGAGGTTGTAAGAGCCCTCTCTGGATGCCTGGATGGGGATGTAAGCTCAGCAAGGGCAAGCGACCTGCCTGAGGTCACACAGCAGATTCTGCAGTCAAGGTCTTAGCTCCCATGAATATGGCCTCCCCTAAAATCCAGGCTTTACCCACTGACCTCTGACATGTATCTACATGCAGGCCACAGTGTCTCCTCCTCACCTAGTTGTGAGAAGTGGTAGGATTCTTCCCACTTCAGAGACAAGAAACTGAGGCTCAGAGAGGCAGGAGGTCAAGGGCTAGTGGGGAGTTCAGACTGGAACTCAGGGCATTGTAACAGCCTGGACATTATGGACTATTGAAGCTAACTCAAGCTCTGTGGCTGGGACTGGCCTGTGCACTGTGGAACTTTTAGCTGCATACCTGGTCTCCACCTACAAGGTGCCATGGGTACATCCCTCCCAGTTGTGACAACAAAAAATGTCTCCAAGCGGTGCCCAAACTGTCCCCATTTTAGAACCGCTGCTCTGGAGAGAACACCAGGGATGCTTGGAAGTCAGCTGTGCAAACTTTGCCACTAGCTGAGGGATCTGAGACTTACTTTCCCTGGAAAATGTGTGACAAGAGGAATCTGTTGGCTCCCTGAACAGCATCCCTGACTTATGCCCCCGCAGCACAGATACTTGGTCACTTGGTACTGTGGGCACTACCCTGGCAGAGGACAGCCAGAGATGCCTGCCCAATCCCTCTCCAGGATGCAATTCACTTTTGAAGGCTGTCACCACAGCTACAGGACTTCAGGTTCCCTCGCCGTGGAATTTTGGGAAGAATTTCTAATTCTGGTCTGATGGGATGTGTTTCAAAAAAGAGGATACCTTTTAGCACATACCTCACAAGTGCTACTGAGGGCCTTGAACTCAGACATGGCTGAGATGCTGGGCTGGGCACACAGGTGAGTAAGTGAGATGGGCCAGGTGTGGACTCTCCATGCATGTGATGGGGGCTTTACCAACTGGAGAAGGCAGGTCTGGCTAAAGGAGACAGCAACCTCTCAGCCTGACAGGAACCACACCTGGTGTGTTCCTTCATTAATTGTATGGAGCCACCACCCACCAAGCTGTGTGTAGGCCCTAGTGACAGTGAACAACAGAGTTGGACAACCTTGTCCTCATGAGACCTGTGGCCTGGCAGCCCCGCACTGCCCAAGCTTGGAATTTTTCAAGTCATACCAGAAAATCTAAATGTTTGTGTGAAATCTCCCTACTTTTAAATGTTGGTTCAAATCCTCAGCAAAAAAATAAAAAAAAAAGCAGGTGTATCACATTACCAGACTTCAAACTTTACTATAAAGCTACAATCATCAAAACAGCTTGGTATTGGTACAGGAACAGGCAAATAGATCAATGGAATAGAATTGAGATTCCAGAAGCAAAACCTCAATTTCTCAACCAACTCATCTTCGACAAAGCCCCCACCACCTACCACTGGGAGAGGAGAACCTATTCAGTAAATGGTGCTGGGAAAACTGGCTGACCACATGCAGAAGATTGAAACAGGACCCCTATCTATCCCCATGCACAAAGGTTAACTCCAAATGGATCAGAGACCTAAATGTAAAACCTCAAACCATAAGAACCTTAGAAAATGAGGGACATACCCTCATGGAAATCGGAACTGGCATCCAATTCCTGAACAAAACCCGAAACCCACAGGTCATAAGAAAGAAGATAGACAAGTGGGACCTTATTAAACTGACAAGCTTCTGCAAAGCCAAAGAAACCATCAAGGGAGCAGGGAGACAGCCTACAGACTGGGAAAAAGTATTTGCCAACTCCAGGTTTGACAAAGACTTAACATCCTGGATCTACAAGGAACTCAAACGTGCTGAAAAGAAAAAAACAAACAACCCCATTATAAAATGGGCAAAAGATATAAACAGACACTTCACAAAAGAAGACATCCAAGCAGCCAACAAACACATGAAGAAATGCTCAACCTCACTAATCATCAGGGAGATGCAAATCAAAACCACACTGAGATGCCACCTAATTCTAGTCAGAATGGCAATTATCAACAACTCAAAAAATAACAGCTGCTGGAGAGGGTGTGGTAAAAAGGGAACACTTCTACACTGTTGGTGGGAGTGTAAACTAGTGCAACCTCTGTGGAAAGCAGTGTGGCGATTCCTAAAAGCTCTAAAAATCGACCTTCCATATGACCCCACAATCCCCCTACTGGGAATATACCCTGAAGACCTCAAATCACTCTATAAAAAAGATACCTGCACACGTATGTTTATCACAATGTTGTTCACAATAGCAAGAACCTGGAAACAACCATGCTGCCCATCAAAAGAGGACTGGATTAAAAAAATGTGGTACATATACATGATGGAATACTATACAGCCATAAAAAAGAACTAAATCATGAATTTCGCAGCAACCTGGATGGAACTAGAGTCTATAATACTGAGTGACCTCTCACAGAAACAAAGATCCAAGTATCACATGTTCTCACTCATATAATGGACCTTGAACATCCAATGTAATACTATAAGAAAATGACTGATGGTACTGGGAAACTATGGGGGGGAGGGATGGGATTAACAGTTGCAAATATCTGTCTGGGGATGGGGAAACACCTCTTATCAACAGGGTACCTGAATGAAACGTAATTGTACACCTAACCCTTAACTGTACCCCACACAATCATAATAAAAAATATTGATTAAAAAATAAATAAATAAATAAATAAAAATAAATAAATAAATGTGGTTCAAACACACACACACACACACACACACACACACACACAGACACACACGTGTGTCCAAGTCATCCAAGTCTTGGCCCTAAACTTGGCCCATAGGCTGCCTGCTTGGAGTCTCAAGTTTCCACCTTTCCTCTCCGCCAGGTAAGAGCACAGCAGACTGGGCCATCTCTCAGGGCTGCCTTTGGAACTGGTGGCTTCCAAGGCTCCTGAGAGAAAGGAAAACACACAATGGCTTAGGAGAAACTGCAACTCTTGCTCTTGACCTTCCTCAGCAAGGAGAGAGGAGGTACACCCAGCATGGAGCTGCACCTCCACCTTATGAAGGACACACACAGTCAAGGCCCCACTTGCCCAGGCCCAGAAAGCCACTTAACCAAGGTCCATGGAAGATATAATACTCTGGAAATCCCCTTCCAGTTGGCTCCCGTGATTTTCCATGGTGACGCTAAATGAAGAAAAAAGTTCCAAATCAACAGAAGGGCCACATGACTTTCCCTGAAACAATATGTTCTCTCCCGTTGGACCAGTAGGAAGCTGGAAGCTGAGGAGACAGGAGCAGCCCCACAAGGTCACTCAGAGGGAAGGTCACGTGTCCACAAGGTACACCTCCAGCCTTTGGCCTCAGAGCAAAAAGTAAGATTGCAGAGAAGTGAGAACAGCCAGGAGGCTCTGACCCTCTCCAGTTACAAGATGCCAGTGAGCCACGCCAGAGACATGGCTCGGAGGGTGGGAGAGCTGTGGATCTGGAGGGCATTCTAGAAGCCATGGGACCCTCTGGGGCTACAGAGCTATAAACACCAAGTACAACAGAAGATGGCCAAGAGTCAGGCTATAAATACAGTCCCATGTGTTGTCAGAGTTCCAACAAGCCATGGCTTAGAAACTCATCTATGAGGCGGATGCTCCGGAATGGGGTTATGGTATCCTCAATGCCCTGGGACAGCCTGGGGTTTCCTCATACTGAGTCTGAGGCAAAGGTGGCAAAAGTGCTTGCATCAGCAAATGCCTGTCCTCATTGTCCCTCGTGAGGAGGTCAGAGGCAAAGAGGACAAGGAGGTGTCTGCATACCCGGGAACACAAGTAGATGGAACTGTGTTCAGCTGTAGCCTCTTTGTGCTTGAGAGTGTCCATGACAGGTGGCAAGAACACCTATAAGCCATGAGGGGCTTTTCACAGGCAGGAGAGGAACTGCCTTAAAATGTGACCCCATTGTCACCATTTGGGGGTTCATCGTTACCTATCCATTTCTGAACTTGACCCAGACCAGTGAAATTCGTGGCTCTGGGACTACACCCCTCTCCTAGAGAGACACCCTACCCAGCACCCACATCTGAAACACCTCATCACTCCCTCTTTCCTTCAGCTTGACTGTCCCCCAGACTTCACCATCGCCCAACACGACAGTACATATCTATTAGTTATTGGTCATCAGCTACCTCCCCACTAGAAGTGAACCTTCTGTGACAGCAAGAACCTTGTCTGTCTATTTCACAGAACCACCAAAATGCCTTGCATAGCACCCAGGACATGCCAGGTACTCAATGAATATGTGTTGGTCAAATAAGGAGATGAACTAATGAACTCAATAGTTGAGGCAGACAGATCAAAAAAAGAATGTCATGAAAAGTAAAAAACTAATAAGAATCATCTGGATGCAGAGACTCACACCTGGAATTCCAGAACTTTAAGAGGCCAAGGTGGGAGGATTGCTTGAGCTATGGAGTTCAAGACCAGCTTAGGCAACATAACGAGGCTCCGTCTCTACAAAAATTCAAAAAATTACCCAGGTGTGGTGGTATACACCTGTAGTCCCAGCTACTTGGGAGGCTGATGTGGAAGGATCACCTCAGTCTCAGGAGGCTGAGGCTCTGGTAAGCCATAATCGTGCCACTGCACTCCAGCATAGATAACAGACTGAGACTCTGACTCAAAAAAGTAAATAGTACAAATAAATAAATAATAGAAACAACCCAAATATCCATCAACTGATGAATGGATAGACATTCATCAGTGTGGTGTATTAAGACAATGGCATATCATTCAGTCATAAAAAGAAATGAAGTTCTGATCCTTGCTACAACATGGGTAACCCTTACAAACGTGATGCGAAATGAAAGAAGCCAGTCATCACAGTCACATCTTGTATGACTCCATTTATACAAAATGTCTGGAACAGGCAAATCTAAGAAAACAGGGATGGATTGGAAGACACCAGGGGCTGGGGGCAAGGGAATGGGAGTAATTCCTACTGAGCACCAGATTTATTTTTGGGGAGATAAATGTTCTGAAATTGATTGTGGCGATGGTTACACAACACTGCAAAGATATCAAAAGCCATTGAGCTGCACACTTTCCGTGGGTGAGTTGTATGATATGTGAATTATATCTCAATACAGCTGTTACCAAAAAAAATTTAAAAACTTTCAAGACAGCTTGTCTATGGGTCAGAGTCTCCTAATTTTAGAAAAAGCAGCACTGTTTTAAGTCCCCAGTGACTAGTAATTAACCCCATCTTCAGTTTTTTTTGAAAAATTGGTTTTGAGAGCTGGAAAGCTGAGAAATCTCATCATCAGTGTCCATGCTGTCATCATTAACCTCTGCTGAACACCCACTACACACCAGGTGCCACACTGAGTGCTCTCCCTCCAGCCCTAAAGGCAGAGACAGTCTTTGTCCCCATTATACAGATGCGGAAACTGAGGCTCAGAAAGGTTAAGCCACCAGACTGGTTACACAGCATGCAAATGGTACAGGCAGAATTCGAAGACACATGTGTCTTACACTAAAATGTAGGCTTGTCATTGCTCTGTTGAATTGCCCATCTCTCTAGGGAACACAGCATTTCCTGAACTTTTAATCAGGAAGAAGCTTACTTTGAGATGACATGACTTAATATGGGAGAAGGGGGCCCTATATACAGAGAGAAGATGCTCTGTATTCCCAAGGAACAAATAAAAATGAGCACTGAGCAAGGGGTTGTATCTGCACAGTCCCTGAAAAGTGTGAGAAAGACCAGAGACCCCGATGGGCAGACCATAGTTGCAGTAGGAAGAGTCTAGCACACAAGCACAGCTGCACACACCCACATTTATCTGTGTGTAGGTGTGCCCACATGCCTTTACCCATGTACAGGTGCACACACCCACCACTATCGCTATACAGGTATACACGTCCACCTCTACCCATGCACAGGGGTACCCACATACAGGTACACGCACCTGCCTCTACCTGCATGCAGGTGTACATGTCCACCTCTACCCAGGTACAGGTGCACACACCCCCATCTATCCACCTCTACCTGCATACAGGTGTACAAATCCACTTCCACCCAGGTACAGGTACACATGCTCCCATCTACCCACATACAGGTGCATACACCCGCCTCTACCTGTGTACAGGTGTACACATCTACCTCTACCCATGCACAGGTGCACATGCCCCCATCTGCCCACATACGCACCCACCTCTACCTGCATACAGGTATATGCATCCACCTCTACCCACATACAGGTACACACACCCACCTCTACCTGCATACAGGTGTACACATCCACCTCTACCTATGCACAGGTGCATACCCCCCATATACCCACATACAGGTGCATGTACCCATCTCTACCTGCATACAGGTGTACATGTCCACCTCTACCCATGTACAGGTGTGCACACCTCTGTCTATGCACATACAGGTACATAGAGGTGTATGCATCCATCCCTGCCCATGTACAGGTGCCCATGCCCCATCTACCCTTATACAGGTGCATGCGCCCACCTGTACCTGTGTACCGGTGCACACACCCACATCTACACCTGAAGAGATGCAAATACTCACCCATATCTCCCCATGTACAGGTGTGCATGCCTGCCTTTACCTGCATACAGGTGTATACACCCACCTCTACCCATGGAGAGGAGCATGGACCCTACCTCCACAAAACAGAACCGACTGTGGCTCTAGGCAGGAGCCACCCTTCCCAGCATGGCACTGTGGCTGACTCAACAACATCCACGGCTTCTTGCCAGCCAGTAATTAAGTACATCTTAAGTCAAAAACAAGAGTAGCCTAAATGCCATCACACGCCTGTCGTTCCTCACCACACACACATGTGTAGACGTAGAGGCCAACTCCCCATGAGGAAAGCCAAGCAACCTGGGGGCTTTTCAGGACCTCTCAGAGCAGAGTCACCTTTTTGCTTCCACCAGCTCTGGTCTAGGGGCCTGAAGCCCAGGACACGCCAGCCTGGAGGAGAAACCTAGTGAGTAAATGTGGAATCAGGATCCTACCTGGATTTTCTAGAGAGAGGAGAGTCTGAATACCCCCTTGTAAAGACAAAGACCAAATTTATCTGCTGAGGGCCTCCCCAGTATGTCTCTCGTGATGTTTATCACGAGGCCTTGCATGTTCAGCTTCACTGATTAGACCAAGGGTCGACAAGTCACATGTCCAGAGAAGGCATGTGGGAAAGGCAGTGAAAGACTGGCAGACTGCGTGGCAGCCAGGGCCACCCATGGTTCAGCAGCCCAGACAGGTGAGCACTGTTTGTATTAGGAGTGCAGGAGCTGAGGGGGTTGGTTGTTTTTTGTTGTTTACATCTGATACCACCGTCTCAACCTCCCTTGCCTCATGCTGTGTGATCAGCCATTTCACCATTAGCCCATCCTGAGACAGAAAAGACAACCTGGAGCCTCACGATAGAACATTGTCACCCTGAGCAACTGAGGCACTTCTGAGCCAAGGTCTCCAGGCTGAGTCTTGTATTACTTGTCACAACCATCAGCACTGTCATGCCTTTGCTGGGCATCTTGGACATCATTCCCCATGTGTGGGTATCTACACTGGTTGATGAATGCCACTCAAAGGTAAGGTAAGGGTAATAGAGTTGTGATTTCGTGTGACAATAACAAGAGTCATTATTTTAGAGATGACAACCACATAAGGATAAACCCACACAGACCAGCCCAAGCAGAATGAGGGTGATGAGACTTCCCCAGATCTCAGGGCACCTGGACCACAAAGCTGCCCCTCCACACTCTCATTCTCTTCTGGGCATGGGTTCCTGTCCCTGCTTCTGTCTACACATAGAGGACAGATCTCTCTCTCTCTCTCTCTCTCTCTCTCTGTGTGTGTGTGTGTGTGTGTGTGTGTGTGTGTGTGTGTGTGTGTGTGTCTTTCTCTGGCTCTGGCTCTCTATCTCTCTTGCTCTGTCTCTGTCTTCTCTGTCTCTCTCTATCTCTCCCTCTTTGTCTCTCCCTCTTTCTCTCTGTCTTTATACGTATTTATCTCTGTGTGTGTGTGTGTCTCTCTTTCTAGCATGCACTCTCTCACTCTCTTGCTCTGTCTTTCTCTGCCTTCTCTTTCTTTCTCTCACCTCACTCTTGCTCTGTCTTTATACATGTCTATTTGTCTCTCTCTGTTTCTCTCCCTCTCTCTCTCTCTCTTTCTTTCTCTGTCTCTCTGGCATGTGCTCTCTCACTCTCTCTTGCTCTGTCTCTGTCTTCTCTCACTGTCCCTTCATCTCTTTCTCTCTCTCTCTGTCTTTATTCGTGTCTATCTGTCTCTCTGTGTCTCGCTCCCTCTCTCTCTTTCTGTTTCACTGGCACACACTCTCTCACTCTGTCTTGCTCTGTCTTGTCTCACTGTCTCTCCATCTCTCTTTGTGTCTCCTTCTTTCTCTCTATCTGTCTTTATTGGTCTCCCTGTCTCTCTGTCTTCTCTTGCTGTCTCCCCATATCTCTGTCTCTTTCCCTCTTTCTTTATCCATCTCTTTGTCTATCTGTCTCTCCTTCCTTCCCTTCCTCTCACTCTCCCCTTCCCTCTCCTTCTCTCTTTTTCCCTCCCTCCCTCTCTCCCTCCCTCAGCAACCCACCTCTTTCTACTCCACCAGCCCATAGCTCAATGTGCCCAGAACTCAGTTGTTACAGAACAGCAACCCCAAGCTCTGAATCCAACTGACATTCCAGCTCTACACCCTTCAATTAACCCCCATGCTATGTCCAACTGTCTTCCTGTGCAATGGACCAAGTGGCCCAGGTTAGGCAGTGCTAGGAGAGGGCAGACTCATGGGGCATGTGGGGCTGTGGCTTGGGCAAACCTTAAGGAGAGGTCCGAGGCAGGGAGGAAAAAGCAGAACACCAGCTGCCTACATCTGGCTGGTGCTAACGCTGTGGGGGCACCTTCACACACCAGCACATTTATGTCCCTCTGTTTATTTTTTTCTCAGCCACAGAAAGCCTGAGTGAAGAGAATCTGCTTAGGCTTCCATGTCTCCCCCTAAGGGGCGTCCAGCAGGTGGTCAGAAGCTGGGACTCACACAGGCCTGTCCTCTCTGGTCTCTTCCTCCTCACCCAACAGCCTGTGTGGAGCACCCAAGCTCTTCTCAATCTTCTCACTGGGCCCCAAGATTCTCCAAGCTACTGTCACAAAGCCCCTGTGTCTGGGTCCTCCCCAACACCTGTACACTTGAACTGCCATGTGATTTTCCCTTTCCTCTCACAAGGGTCAGGAGCCAGGATGGACTGACTGACTTCATCTTGTGTTCTCAAGAGACAGTGAACATCTTTGTGGTCCTGTGACCCATTCACCCCATGCCCCCCACTGCTTTCAGGGCCCCTGCTTCTCAGAAACTCAGAGTCTATCAACCCACCAGTCCTCATCCACCTCATCTTGGCCACTCCCCACAGCCATTGTGCCCAGTCTCCTCTGAGCCTCCCACCCATGCAGCCTGATGCTGATGGGAGTCTCCAGGCAGCTCCGTGATGTCATGAATTCATAATGTCCCCAACACCAGTCCCACATCTGTTCATCAAGACCATGGACAATATGGAGTCAGCTTGCCCATGATCTTGTCCCAGATCTGCCCCCATTGTAATGCAAAGGCCCATGTTCCACCTTTCACCCAGGCCTCCATCCTTCCACCTACTGAGCCTCCAAGTCCCCACAGGCTCTCCCACCTACTCTCAGTCCCTCTACCAGCTCCACCAAGGGTCATCTCCATTCAATTGGGCCTAGACCCCCATGGGCAGTGTTTCCAACCAGGACTGAGATTCAATCACTCCCTTGACCTCCACTATGGCCTCCCTAGAAGTCCCTTTTTCTAATACCTGCTCCCAAAAGCATCGTTTAAAATCTGCTGGAGAAAAACCACAATTCCATGCTCCATGGTAAACTCTTTTTATCTGACTTGAACTTGGCACTAAGGACCTTCAGGTCTTGACTTCTCCCCTGATGATTTTCCATTCCAATTTCTATTCCTCGTGGAGATACAGTGAAATCAAACAACTCTGTGCATTGCTGGGAGCATCATAAATCAGTATGACCCTTCAGAACGGCAATTCTGCGTTATTTCTCAAGAGGCAGAGAACATTTAACTTCTTAAATTCATGTCTCAAAATCTATCCTGGAAAAAGAGTCCTAAGTCTACAGAACACCACAGACATGGAGAGTTTGCTGCTATTTATAATCACACCAAAAATGCACAATACAAGGAGACCAGTTAAGGCAATTTTACTAAAGTGGTATTCCACTGCTTATGCCTGCAATTTTGGAAATAAAACTTCACTTTAGACTACTTGAAATAAATTATTTGATTACAAAATAAAATGAAGCCAAGCCAACCAGGTGCAAAGTAAGCATCTCAGACTATTAGGGGGAGGCAAGAGCACACGTGTAGTTCATGTGAGAGAGTTGCGGTCACAGAAGCAGCTGGAATAATTCTACCCCCAACTTGGCATGGGTGACGGAAGGACAGCCACTCTCCTCTGATGAATCAGACAGGAGGCTTCCCAGAGAGGGTCGGATTTCAGGAGCTGACTTGGAAAGGTGGCATCTGGCAGGTCGGCAGAAGATGCAGGGTGCTTCCAGTAAGGGGTGGGGGTGGGACTTGAATCAAGGTCCTAACAACTTTGCCATACTGAGATATACAAAAGGATTGGCAAGCAGTCCTTCGGTCTTCGCCAAGACTAGGGAAATATATTGAAGCGCGGGCATGTGATGTCTGCCAGCAACCAGGAGCCAACTCCCTGGGACCAGGAGAGGGAAGCTGGAGTTGGGAACGAAGAAGCCATGGAAGGTCAAGGCTGCGATCCAGTGGGGAGTGAAGCCAAGCATGGTCCTGGGGGGGCCCAGGCTGGGTCAGCAAGTGGCTGAAATGAATCCACAAATGGGCTACGAGAGAGAGCACTGTAGGCCAAGGTTATGAGGAGGCTGTGGTAGGCAGGATCCACAGCACAGACCCACAGCACAGACTGCTCAAGGTTTGTTTTGGAGGAAAAGTCATTCTCCTGGGTGCAAGGAGCAAGTTCACAGCCATGGAGGTGGGCTGCTGAGGGGAGATGAAGTATGAAAGATAACAACTCTGTTTCCAACATCTCTCAAAATGAAAAGCTCTTCTTGATCATGGCTCCTTCTGGGAATTCTTCACTTCCTTGACTCTTTCTATGGGGAAGCTTATTATTTTTCTTATCCATTTGCTTATTACTTTATCCATCAACCACCATTTTCCTGGTCTACTAAATAAAGAATATTCTGAATGCATAAGGACCTACAGTTAAGTGAGATTTTTCTCTCCCAAGTGTTTGGAGAAGAAGGAGGATCACAAGAAAATAAGCACTTGTCAATAATTTATGCTAAAAAGTAATGTGGACATTTCAACATGCATCATAGAATCTTAGACACTCTCCCGTTGCTGTGCCCCATAGGATATAAAATATAGTCCTTATACATAATGCCTTTGTTAAAAGAAAAAACACAAAGCTACAACACAGACTGGTTCTTTGCCAAGCACGTGCAAGCATTCTACAATTCTTCCCACAGTCTTGTTCCTAAGTGTCTTCATTGCTATTGCACAAAGGAAGAAGCGTAAGCTCAGAGAAGCCCAGAGCCCTCCCCAAGACCACACAACCAGAAAGTGACAGAGTTGGGTGAGTGCCCATGTCAAGGACCCAAGAGCCAGGGCACTTCCTGACACAGCACTGTCAGCCCACCTGCTCCGTGTGAGGACTCGGCAGTCCTCACAGTGTAAAAAGCACACAGCCTTTACTAAATTGAGTCACTTGTCTACACATCAGCTTTCTCGGACAGCTTTCACTGAGTAAGGGTGAATTGAAAGGTTTTTGGTATCATTTGTTTACAAAAAAAGATAAAATAACCTCAGAGAACTGAGGGCCTCACTAGGTCTGATCACATCACTCACACATCAATGTGTGTTTCTGGTTCGCTAGCCCTGGTATCCTCAAGCTGGTATCTGTCTGTACTCCATATCAAACCAGAAATCTGGCACCATCTTAACAACTCCTTCTCTCTCTCTGTAGTGGCTTGACTGGCACCCCCCTCCCCCAATATTCACACCAACCTAGAACTTCAGAATGGGACCATATTTCAAAATAGGATTTTTGCAGATGCAATTAGTTAAAATGAGATTGTCCTGGATTATAGTGGGCCCTGAGTACAGTGACTTGTGTCATTATAAGAAGAGAGGAGGATGTGCAGAGACACACACAGGGGGACAGCCACGGGAAGATGGAGGTAGAGACTGGAGTAATATTGCTATAAGCCAAGCATGACCTGGAGCCACCAGAAGCCAGAAGAGGCAGGCGTGATCCTTTCTGAGAACCTTTAGAACAGGGATCCTCAATCCCCAGCCTGCAGACCTGTACTGGTCCATGGGCTACACAATAGAAGGTGGGTGGTGGGCAGGCGGTGCTCTGCCTTTTGTCAGATCAGCAGCAGCATTAGATTCTTATAGCAGTGTGAGCCCTATTGTGAACTATGTATGTGAGGGGTCTAGGTCGAGTGTTCCTTATGGGACTCTAATGCCCGATGATCTACCCCATCCATGGAAAAATTGTCTCCCATGAAACTGGTCCCTGATGCCAATAAGTCTGGAACTGCTGCTTTAGAGGGATTATGACCCTGCTGATGGCCTGATTTCAGAACTGTGAGAGATTACTTTTCTGTATTCAGCCACCCAGTTTGTGGTTATTTGTTATGGCAGCCCTGGGAAAATAATGCACTGTCTTTTGCCCTCCCTATTAATTCTATCAACAAGTCACAGGAATGCCACCGCTTGCATACTCTGAGTTATGCCAGTTCCTTCACCCACTCCCCATTCCCTGCCTGGATCTGGCTCCCAGAACCTTCTGCCTCAGTGACTACAGAGACATTCACTGTGCCTGTACCCACCTGCTCCCTCCAGCCTCATCTCCTCCAGAGGGATCTCTTAAAAATCATATCATTACCTACTTAACACCCTTAACTTCTTCCTCTTTGTTTTGAGGATAAAATCCCAGTTCCTTTTTTCTTTTTTTTTTCTTTTTTTGAGTTGGAATCTCTGTCGCCCAGGCTGGAGTACAGTGACATGCTCACAGCCACCACAGCCTCAACTTGCTGGGCTCAGGCTAACCTTCTGCCTCAGCATCCCAAGTAGCTGAAACTACAGGCATGTGCCACCTTGCCCAGTTAATTTTTTTTCAACTTATTATAAAGACGAGGTCTCACCATGTTGCCCAGGCTGGTCTCGACCCTGTGAACTCAGGCAATCCTGGCACCTCCACCTCCCAAGGCATAAGCCACGGTGCCCAGGTGAAATCCCAGTTTCTTCATATGGCTGCAGAACCCCAGGATGCGGCCCCCACTTGCTTCTCCTCATTAGCAATAGCCAGCAGTCTACCCTCCTTGCCCTTCAGACACACGGACCCTTCGTTTGTCCATACATCCCACTTCACTCCTGCTTAGGACCCTCACACACACTGTTCCCTCTATCTGAAACACCATTCTGTGCCTTTATTCTCTCCACCTCTTATCCCATGTCTGGGAAACTCTCCCCTCCTGGAGGTCTCAGGGTAATGGCTGCTTGCTTGTAGACTTCACCTCTGTGTCCCCCAGCCCACACCAAGCTAGGTCAAGCCTCCCTGCCAAATGCCCCAAATTATTCCATCTTGTGTTGCTATCTAGGAATACCCGAGGCTGGGTAATTTTCAAATAAAAGAGGTTTATTTAGCTCATGGATCTGCAGACTAAACAAGAAGCAGAGTGCTGACACTTGCTTCTGGTGAGGCCTCAGGATGCTCACAATCATGGCGACAGGGGAAGAAGGAACAGGCATGTCATATGGCAAGAGAGGAAGCAAGAAAGAGAAGGGAAAAAGTGCCAGGCTCTTTAAACAACCAGCTGTCACATGAACTCACAGAGAACTCACTCATAACCAGGAGAAGGGCACTGACCCACTCATGAGGAATGTACACCCATGACCCAAACACCTCTCAATAGGCTCCACCCACACACAGGGAGTGACATTTCAGCATGAGATTTAGAGGAGACAAACACCAAACTATGTGACACCCCACCATAACCTGAGTGTCTTCACGCATCTACAGGTGTCATTCCTTGCTTAGTGTCTGTCTCTCCCTCAAGACTGCAAGTTTTTTGAGGATGGGAACTGTCTCCTGTTCACCACCACAACCCCAGTGCTTCACACAGTGCCTGGCATATAGTAGATGCAGATATATTGGGGTGAGGGAATGAATGTATGAATGAATGGTCCACAACTGCACAGAGAGAGAGCCCTCAAGTAAAAGGTATGTGTCTCTAAATGGTCTCTTATGCAGCACTGAGAACTATATTCCACCATGAGTCATGGGAATCAAGAGAAATTGATGCGAACCAAAGCATCTTACAAGGGGAAGAGCCCATACAAGCAGTACCATCCCTAGTGGTCACCCTATGGACAAGAGAAGCCAGGAGAAATTTTGTTTTTCACACCATTTTACTGCCAAAGTCCAGTCATGTATACAGATCAGGTTTCCATCTGATTAGACTTCCTGAAAGCTCCCACTGAGAGGCAGGTCTGTCGCTGCATGGGCAACTGGGAGTTGAAAAGCCAAGGCCACACGCATGTAGGAGATAATGTGTATTGGCCTCTCTGGCCACAGAAACAAGTCCTATGGAAGCCCAAGTTGGACAAGTTTCAAGCATGTTTAAGAGGTTTTGGCTAAATCCATATTGCAGCCATGGGGGTGAAAGTAATAAGTCCTAAAATGGGGGTCCTGGCCATTATCTAGAGAACATTAGCTGGAAGTGACCACTTAGTCTGGTCCTCGCAATAGGGAATGGCTTTGGAATCACACACCAACAACACTACCATAAACAAACAGCCCAGCCCACAGGAAACAACTCTTTCTCTTGCTCAGATTTTCTCAATTCAGAGTAAAGTCATGGTACCTGAGCCATCAGAATGTCATTAAAATATCAGCAAGTTTCTCCTTTTCCTCTTCCCTTCTGCGGATCCGGTCCCCAGGCCAAAGCCCAATTTTCCTTTCCCTCAAAGGTAACAGGAGGGCTTGGAAACCTGGGCAATCTACTGCCCACTTAAAAATTCTGAGACTGACATTAGGAAGATGAGAATCATAGTATGGAAAGAAATAGTTAAATAGACATTCAGGCCGCCATATTCTCTTCCTTGTCTATCACAATTTTGGAAAAGAGCACAAAAACAACAGAAAGTGTTTTCCAGAAATGTAGTCATGCTCTCCTGATTTCCCTTCTTCATAATTCTCACAGGAAAAGGCAATGACTATTGTAAAATTTCCCTGTTTTAAAAAAGTAGACTAAATTAGAAATGTTTCATAAAACAACTCACCTTCTGGCTCTTCAAGAGAATGATGTCCTTACTGTAGACACTCCTTACTGTAGATACTCAGTGTTTCTGTATGACTAACATTTGTATGATATCCAGAGTATGGAGATTGAGTGACAGAAAATATTATTTAAGGAATTTTCCAGCTGACTGCAATCACCCTTGACAGTAGTGAGATAAGAAACATGTACCACAAAGAGGAAGAAGGAGGAACTTGATGGCATTTTAATGAAATTCTGATAGCCAGGTAACAGATTTTAATGTGATGAAGCCTCAGCCACAGAGGGAGTTTTAAACCACTGGATCCTCTTTCCCACAAGTCTTCTTGGGGGTAGAACAAGAAAACTGAAAGACATCCCCCCCACTTCGAGATATGTGGTGCCCCCTCCAAGTGAAAGGCAACTGCCCTCTAAAAGGGAGGGATAAGGAGGAAACTCAAGAGAAATTAAACCTAGGAACTTCAGGCTTTCAGCTTTTGAAGGCAAGGCAGGGGAGGGAGCTGGGAGAAATCCCTCCAGGGCATTGCAAGTCTTCACTGAGGGTTTGACAGATGCCCTCCAAAGTCTGACAGCACAGCAGCAGGGCAGAGGGAGATCTCTAGAGGGACTGAAAAGCAAAAATAGCTCTCTGAGGCTCCTCTACTAGCCAGGCTGTAACATGGTCAAAGCACTCCCAAGTTTCAAAAAGCTGGTACCTCATGTAAAGCAAAAAGAGACCCTCAGTGCACAGAGCCCAAGCCATGGTTAGGAAAAATCCCAACCCTTCCCTCAAAATACTTGAAATCTGGAGTAAACTGAGTCAAACTAAAGCTACAACAAAGCCCAGATTAAAGCTACAACAAAGCCCAGAGTCAGCTCAGCTACAGACAAGATTGACTCAGTGCTCTAATGCTGATAAATTGAAAGAGAAGATACTGTTATTTGATATAAAATGCCTGACATAGCATGAAATATGCATGAAGAAGCAAGAAAATTTAATTCATGGACAAAAGAGAAAACAAACAATAAAAGCAACCAAAAATAGCCCAGTTTTTGAAATTATCAGATAGGAACTTTAAAATAACTGAGATAATTTTAAAGAATAGTATGTGAAGGGTAAATAATATAACTAAAGAGATTAAAACATGAAACACATGGAAACCATAAAAAATATCCAAATGAAAACCTTATAGAGAAAAATATACTATCATTTTTAAAAATTCAGTAGAAGCCGGGCATGGTGGCTCACGTCTATAATACCAGCACTTTGGCAAGGTGAGGCGAGAGGATTTTCTGAGCCAACAGGTTTGAGACCAGCCTGGGTAACTTGGCGAGATCTCATCTCTACAATAAATCAAAAAATTAGCCAGGTGTGGAGGTGCACACCTGTAGTCCCAACTACTTGGAAGGCTGAAGTGAAGGATTGCCTGAGCCCAGCCGGTCGAGGCTGTGGTAGCCGTAAGCATACCACTGCCCTCCAACCTGGGCAAAAGAGTCAGACTCTAACTCAAAAAATTTTTAAAAATCACTAGATGGTCTTAATGACAAGTAGACAGAGCAAAGAAAACAACTAGTTACTGTGAAGATGGGTATAGAAGGATGATAACACCATGACAGCAACAAACTAAATTGTAGACCAGAGAGTTTATCAGAGAGGATCAGAGAAAGAGATAGCTAAGAAGAGTCCTGTTGGCCAAACCAGAAAGACTGACCTCAAAAAATACCCTTGCAAAGGGACTCAAATTTAATCAGATCAGATTGTAAAGGAATGTGGGAATGTATGTCCCCTGGACATTGTCAAAAATAATAGAGGATTCAGCTGGGCATGATGGCTCATGCCTATAAACCCAGCACTTTGGGAGGCAGAGGTGAGAGGATTGCCTGAGCCCAGGGGTTCAAGACCAGCCTGGGCAACTTGGCAACACTTTGTCTCCACAATAAAAAAAAATTTAGTTAATTAATTTTTAAAAATTAGCTGGGCATGATGGCACATGCCTGTAGTTCCAGCTACTTGGAAGGTTGTGGTGGAAGGATGACCTGAGACCGGCAGGCACTATGAGCATGCCACTGCCCTCCAGCCTGGGTAACAGAGTAAGACTCTGACTCTAATAATAATAATAATAATAGATTCATCTGGCAATTAGTGAAGCCTAACAACTTGGTGTGATACCAACAGAGACAACTTAACAAAGAGATTATGGGAGGAGACAGAAAGGAAAAGTCAAAGAAACACCTGCTAATACCACTGTCATCTCAGGGTGACTATGCACACCCCAAAGGCTGCAGCATCATAAAAGCAATACCAAAGGGGGTGGAGGGGACACTAAAATAGCCTATGCATATCACAAAATACATACATAAGCAAATAACAAGTCCAGTTGAAGAAGAAATCAGTATCCAGATTAAAAAAATATATTATCTAAAATGTCCAGCTTTGAAAAAAAATTAAAAGAAGTATAAACACACAAGGAAACTTAAACAATACATAAGAAAAAGAAAGCATACAACAGAAACTGCTCATAAAAGGGCCGAGCTATCAGATTTAACAAAGACTTCAAAGCAACTATTATAAATATGTCCAAAATATTGTAAATATGCACACTTTTAAAGAGAAACTGGAAGGTCTGATGGCAACGCCTTCTCAAATAAAAAAAAAAGTCAATATCAATAAAAAGCTAGAAGTTATTTTTTTAAAGAATCAAATATAAATTCTATAATAGAAAATTACAATAATAAAGGTGAAAAAACTCACTACAGAGGATCAACAGTAGTTTTGAATTGGCTGAAGAAAAAAGCATGAAGCTTGAAGATAGTTAAAGATTATTTAATCTAAAGAACAGAGAGAAATAAAAAAAGAAGAAAAATGAACAGGCTCTTGGAGAATTGTGGGGCACCATGAAGTGGAGCAACATATGCACAATGGGAGTACCAGAATTTTAAAAATGAGCGGAAAAAAAGCTACTCAAAGGAATTCCCAAATTTGATGGGAAAAGTCCTAATCTATATATCCAAGGAGTGCAGCAAACCCCAACAGGATAAGATGCAGAGACCCAGACCCAGACACATTAAAGTTGAAATGTTGAAAGACAATAACAAAGAAAATCTTGAAAGTGACAAGAGAAAAACAGCTAGTCACATACAAGGAAAACTCAGTAAGATTAACAGCTATCTTCTCATCAGAAACAGTGGAGTCCAAAAGTCAGTGGGTGACATACTCAAAATACTAAAAAATGGGGGCGGAGGGAATTGTCAATCAAGAATCTTATATCTAGCAAAACTATCTTTCAAAAATGAAGGTGAATTAAAGACATTCCTACATTAACAAAATAGAATTAATTGCTAAAAGACTTGAGTAATAAGAAAATCTAGGAAAGTTTTTCAGAATGAAAGTAAGTGATACCAAATAGTCATTCAAGTCTACACAGACACACATATAACAACAAGGAGTATCAGTAAAGGTAATGATGTAATTAAATTACATAAGAAAGTCTGAATGTATATTTCTTCTGCTTTATTCAGTTAACTAATTTTTTTTAAATTGCATAAATAACACACATAAACAGTAACACATTTGTGTTATTGTGTCTAATACATATAGAGTTGAAAGGGAAAAAACTTAACAATAATTGTTGGAGACTGCAACTGTCCATTTTCCATCATATATAGAGTAAGTAGGCAGAAGACCAAGAAGAAAATAGAAAAAATAAATAATAACATAAATGAATGATACTATAC
Source organism: Cephalopachus bancanus (assembly GCA_027257055.1). Taxonomy (NCBI): domain Eukaryota; kingdom Metazoa; phylum Chordata; class Mammalia; order Primates; family Tarsiidae; genus Cephalopachus; species Cephalopachus bancanus. The sequence goes on from JAPVLO010000007.1 coordinate 6,971,936, forward strand.
ACAATATGACCTACATCTATAGAACACTTCACCCAGTAACAGCAGAATACACATTCTTCTCAAATGCACATGGAACATTCTCCAGGACAGATCACAGTCTAAGCCACAAAAAAGGTCAATAAATTCTAAAGAATTGAAATAATAAAAAGTCTTATTTTGGGCTATGATGGAATTAAGTTATAAAGCAATAGCAGAACAAAATTTGGGGAATGTATAAACATATGGAAATTAAACCCCATATTCCTAAATAACCAATGTGCTGAAGGACAAATCATAAGGAAAACTTAAAAATATTTAGAGATGAATGAAAATGAAGAAACAACAAGCCAAACTTAAGCTTCAGTGTATTTGTCTATTTCATAATAGGTGATTTACAAGTGCACCTGCCCATACTGCGCTGAGTACTCAGCAGTTTTTGACCCAAAATGACATGACTCCCATGCCCCACCCTTTCTATTCACCTGATCTCACCCCAAGTAACTTTTTTTGGTTTCCACCAATGAAAAAAAATCCTCAAAGGAAAATGTTTTGCCGATGTGGAAAGAGGTGAAAAAAAAAAATCAAAAGCACCAAAATGCAACAAAATTGATGAGCTCAAACACTGTTTTGAGCAGCGGAAAAAGCATCTTGATAGGTGTCTTGCATCAAGCAGAAAGTATTTTGAAGATGACTGAAGTTTAAACAGGTAAGAAAAATACACAATGTTTTATAAATAAATTCCGATTTTGGGGGGGTTCCCCCCTCATACTATGAATGACGCATACCAATGAATAACTTGGACAAACTGGACAAATTCCTAAAAACCACAGACTACTGATTGCAGTGATAGTTTTATAACTCTGTAAAGATATTAAAATCATTACAGTGTACACTTCAAATGTGTGAAGTGTATGGTACACAAATTGTATCTCAATAAAGCTACATCTAAAAATATCATTTAAAAAATTATAATGAGATTCCCATTCACACCAGTCTGAATGACAAAATTAAAATGAAAGACAGCACCCACTTTAGCAAAGATGTGAAGGAACTGGCACTCGAACCACTTAGGACAATTTGAAAGTTCTTTATAATGTTAAACATACACCTACTCTATGTTCCAGCAATGTCACTTTTATAATCTACTCAAGAGAAATAAAAACATATATCCATCAAAACATTTGTATAAGAATCCTCATAGTAGCTTTATTTACATCAACCCCAGAAAAACTGGAAAAAACGGTGTTCACCAACAAGAGAATAGACAAATTATGGGGTATTCATGCAATGGAGTACTACTCAGCAATAAAAAGGAACAAACCCATTCAATTATACATATTGTATACATATATACATACGCAGTCACATGCGTATGGGTGAATTTCTAAAACATTATGTCCAATGCAGGAATCTTGACACACACATACAAAGGCATGCAGCATGACTCTACTTATATGATAATCTATAGTGACAGATCTGTTTCGAGAATGATGTGACTCACATTTTATTTGAAAAGGTGGTTAACTTGTTAACATGTTCCTCTAGCCCCTATGTTTCCTGCAAACTGGTAGTAAAACTTCAAAGCCTGATCACAGGCAGGTGTAATTGTTTAGGCAATAATCCCTTCCAGGCAGTGGCGTGTATTTCCCATTGCATATCAGGAAGCACATAATACCTGGTTGTTCCACTTTTAGAACGGTGAAATGAGTTCAATTCATTCAGGTTACATCTGCCTGGTCCATCCATTATAAAATTCTCCATCTATATTGACCTAATGATGGTAACACTCATCGATAATAACTGCCTACACCTGTTATTTCATGGGGTTGTCAAATGTTAACTTTCTAACTCTTTGCCCTTCTAGTTAAAATTTTTTTCTTTTTCTTTTCCTTTTTTTTTTTTTTTAGGAGACCGGGTCTCACTCTATCACCCAGGGCTGGAGTGTAGTGGCACAGACACAACTCACAACAGCCTCAAATTCTTGGGCTCAAGCAATCCTCCCACCTCAGCCTCCCATGACACTTGGCTGACTTTTTTATTAATTAGAATTTTTCTATAAAGAAAACTTTCAGTCATCAACTATTTGCTTACCCTGAAACACAAATCAAGAAGGAAGCTAGAATAAAAAGCTTGTTTGTCTCTTTTTTAACGGCTTTCAGAATAGTGAGCTGGTGTTCTAGCAATATACAATGGTGACCAATTATTTTTTGAAGTATCATCTGAAGGCATGGATTTCTATAATATTTATGTGTTTCAATCAATTGTGGTCATTATCCTGTTTGAGATGGAAGTATTTCCTCTTAGTCAGCAAAAAACAACTCACTTTAATTCCTATGTTCTTTTGCAGTAACCTCATTAAGCTTTGACAGCCTCTTTGCTTTCTGCCCCAATAAAGTATTCTTTGTTCTTTTTTCTTTTTTTTCTTTTTTTTTGAGTTGGAGTCTCACTCCATCGCCCAGACTGGAGTGCAGTGGCCGCTCCTGGCCACCGCAGCCTCGACCTGCTGGGCTCCAGCGATCCTTCTGCCTCAGCCTTCCAAGTAGCCGGAACTACAGGCATGTGCTACCATGCCCGGCTGATTTTTTGATTTATTGTAGAGATGAGGTCTCGCTGCCCAGGCAGGTCTCAAACCCGCGGGCTCAGGCAATCCACTCACCTCAGCCTCCCAAAGGCGCGGGATTACAGGCTTAGCCACCGAGCCCAGCTTAATAAAGTATTCTTGACCAGGAATTGGTCATTTCTCCAAGGATTCTTCTTCCTTTTAATGAGAAATGGTATTTAGTGACCAAAATCCGGGCAGCATGGAGCATTCATTGCTACAGCATTTTCATAGTTTCTGGGCTTTTTCTGCAGGCAGGGTTATGAAGTAATTTTAAGAGCCAAAATTATCATTAACTAATATTGACATTTCCAATTCAAATGGAATATTATATAATTTCAGGTAACTTTAAAAATACTATACCTTATCTCTTTTCTTTTAGTCTAAGAATCTTGATTCATAACAACATTAACATATTGTTTATTGCTTTCTCTAAATTATTACTATAATTTTTTTCAAAGTAAAAATATCAATACTGCAGCTAATAATACTAATGAATAAACTATATGATTAATTTGCTTTTATATATGTGTGTGTCTTTAAACTCTACCTTACTAGGGACGTACAGTTAAAATACTGGGTTTTAGACCAGGCATTATAGCTCACACCTGTAATCCCAGAACTTTGGAGGCTAAGGCGAGAGGATTGCATGAGCCCGGGAGTCTGAGATGAACCTAGGCAACATAGCATGACCTCATCTCTACAAAAAAGTCAAAAAAATTAGCCAGGCATGGTGGCATGTACCTGTAGTACCAGATACTCAGGAGGCTGAGGCAGAAGAATTGCCTGAGTCCAGGAAGTTGAGGCTGCAATGAGCCATAATCACACCACTGCATTCCAGCCTGGGTGACAGAGTGAGACCCCCAACTTAAAAAAAAATACTGGGTTTAAAAGTTTCTTAATGAAATTACCTTCTCTAGGGTGAAGTCATCAATTAAATAATTAAGATCAATTATTTCCAACTGCTTTCAATTGTAAAAATTGTGGGGTTTTTGTCCTTTTAAATTTAATTTTTTAATATGCAAAAATATTTACACATTTCAAAACCCAAGATTGAATAACAAAATAAACTCAAACTCAAAATGTCCCTCTTCTGTATTTGACCTCTTCTCTGCTGTCTCTATTCTAAGGCAAACACTTTTCTTAGTGTCTGCTTTATGCTTCCAGCTTTTTTGTTGAGAAATGTACGTACACACATATGCAAACACACGTGTGTGCACATACACACATCTCCTCCTCCTCCTTACACAAAAGGTATTTTACTACAAATACTGTTGTATATCTGATTTTTTTTTTCACTCAGTGATTATCTTTGTTAATTTTGTCTACACTTGCCTGGGCTAGGGGTGCCCAGATTAAACATTATGCTGAATGTGTCTTTGAAGTGTTTCCAGATTAAATTGGCATTTGAATTGGTGGGTTCAGTAAAGTGGATCACGCACCTCAATGTGGTTGGGCTTCATGCCATCAGATGAGGGTCTGAATAGGACAAAAGGAAGGAGGAAGTCACCCTTTTTTTCTTCCTGCCTGTCTGCTTGAGCTGGGCCATGGGCCTTCTTCTGCAGTTGGACTGGGAGTTACATCACTTCCTCTGGTTCTCTGGGTTTCAGACTCAAACTGGAGTTACATCACTGGTTTTCACAGGTCTCTATTTTGCAGACAGTAGATTGTGGGACTGTTCTGTCACCTAGGCTGGAGTGTAGTGGCGTGATCATAGCTCACTGCAGCCTCGAACTCCTGGCCTCAAATGATCTTCTGGCCTCAGCCTCCTGCATAGCTGGGACTAAGGAATGTGCCATCATGGCCAGCTATTTTAATTTTATTTTTATGTAGAGATGGGGGCATCTCATTATGTTGCCCAGATTGGTCCAGAACTCCCAGCCTCAAGCAAGCCTCCCACCTCAGTCACCCAAAGTGCTGGGATTATAGGCATAAGCCATCACACCTGACTCTCTCAGTCTTCTTAATCACATGAGTCAATTCTTCATAATAAAGTCCTATTATACATATCTATATCTCCATCTTGTATATATAAGTACATATTCTATTACTGTGTTTCTCTGGAAAACTCTGACTACCACAATGACATATCCTGGAGGTCACTCAACAGTGTGTAGACAGCACCCTCCTTTATCTTCACTGGCATCCAATACTCCTCTTTGTGGATATATTATTCTATACCTGACCAGTCCCCTGCACGTGGACATATGGGTTGTTTCCAACATTCAGTTATAGTGAATAATGGCAAAGTGAATGCTCTTGCATATGTGCTATTTTATATTTTGCCAAAATGTTTTGGGATAGATTCCTAGAAGTGGGATTACTGGTTCAAAGAGCAACTATATATGCAACTTTGCTAAATATAGTCAGATTTCCTTCCATAAAGTTTACATGGCTAGTTTGTGATGACAGTATGGCATCAAATAAATTTCTATTTATATATTTCATATTAATTAACAGACACTGGCAGGCCGTTCTGGCAACCAGCTACAGAGGTACTAGTTCATAATCTACATAACTGAGTAGCTTGGTTTGTTCTGGTTTCTGACATAAAAATGTCATACTACTTTAAAGAATGTAATCTAATTGAATAATTTCTTTCTTGTCTTTTTTTCTGGACTGTGAGCTTTATGCTACCAAGCAGTCTGCCTCGTGGACTTCTCAATCCTCTTTTAATTTTTAATTTAATTTAATTTTTTATATTTAGGGGGTACAAGTGCAGTTTATTCATGTGGATATGCTGTGTGGTGGTGACACCATCACCTGAACAGGCGCACTGTACCCATTAAGTAATTTCTCATCCCTCCCACTCTCCACCCTCCTGAATCCCCAATATCTACTGTCCCACTCTCTATGTTGGGATAAATTCTTCTGAACAATGTCAACACAGACACTAGAAATATTCACACGTCCATAGCCAGAATGAGCAAAGATGAACACCTTGACATAGTTGCTTAAAATGGGTTTTCTTCCCGTTAGAAGAAACAAAACATTAAAGAGCAAATTTAAGCCCCTACCCAGTCACGCCGGCAGCCCTATCACACACTGCAGAGGCAACAGCTACATAAGTGTGGATCCTTCCTGCTCTCTCATTCCTCTATTGATGGTATGTCCCACCGTCCCCGCCCCCTTTTTTTGCTATTCAAGCAATGCAAGGAAAACATCCCTGGATAACTCTCCTGTTAGTCATCAATGTAATTTTGAAGCGGCACTGTTGGGCCACAGTGTTTTCAACTCAAGGCGGTATCCCAAGTGGCTCTCCAAAGCGACTGTGCCTGTTGATACCAACATTGGCCATGCATCTAACTTCTTGCTCCTCCATTCTTGGCAACACTGGCCATTGTTAGATGTTTTGACTTTTGCCAGTCTGGTGGGTGTAAATAGTATCTCATTGTTTTAATTTGTATTGAATGGAACAATGTTTTAAAACAACAGTGCCTTCCTTTAATGGGAAATTTTAATTTCACTTGGCTTTTTAAAATTAACTTCTCCCCTACGGGAATGATCAGCAAAACGCAAAAGACAGAGGGCAGATTTATAAATTTTTCTCATCTCTACAAGCTTTGATTCTTCACGTCTACCACCCTTTACCTAAATCTTAGGTATGTGCAGATATGTATGATACATAGTTTATTAATTTTAGAGAAAAATGCAAAGCATCATCATCAGACCCACTTGGAGTTTTCCTTGATTTTTAAAAAATTGATGGTTCTGCTGATGTATAAATATTTCTTTGTTTTCTATGTCTCATAGCAGAAATATAGATTTCTAAGAATCCTGTCTTAGAAAATAACCAAAAAACCCTGCACATTTTATACTATCCTGTGAATATTATTCTGCTCTTAGAGTCTAGTATTTCATTCTTTATAGTTTGAATTTTTTGCTCATTAACCAAAAGAAATCCTTCCAGGGGCCCTTTATATCCATTTCTTTACTCATAAAAATAAAATATGTGCATGTCTATACATAATTATATTTTGACAGATGTGCAAAACTTACCTTTTGACCTTCAAGGGAAAAAAAAAGTAAAACAGGAAAGTATATAACCACATTATAGAGTTTTTGTTTCTTGTTTTTAACATGTGAAGGTAAACAATGATTGAATGCTTGGCGACAATTTGTATCTTATATGGAAGGCACTCCCAATTTATTAGTGATGCTTTTAGACTTCAGAAAAGATGCCATTGAATAATAACTGAGTCATGAACTGAAAATAGTCTTCAAAATAATCCATTTGTATTGGCATCTGAGTTCTTAATTGGAATAAGCATTTCTAACTGTAATTCTAACAGGATGATGCTTTTTGACAGGCTGCAGCACAGAGAAGCTTTTTAAGCTGAAGTATAAATAAATAAAAATTAATCAAATTCCAGCCATTCATTATATTACCACAAAATCCACCTTGTCTAATTTGCTCCCCAAGGCTATGACATGAAATATATACAATATTTAAAGAAAGAAAACATGAATTAACCCTTTGTTGAACTTACTTCATTAATAAATGTGACTGTGTATAACTGCACTAAATTAAGCCACATGCTTTGAGACACCTTTTTAAGAGAAACATATTTCTATATCTCAGTTGGAATCCCTATAACCAGCAAGCATTAAATAGAGTTGTTTTGTCTTGACTATTACCATAATAACTTTTCATATAACAATTTCATAGATGGGTTATTTGCCATTTGCTTTTCAATATGCTTACCATAAAATCTTACTCTTGTTAGCCTCTTTTCTATATGAGGCCAGGTCATAGGACAAAAACTTCACAGATTAATGCAAGTAAATAAACAATTACCCATCATGTAAACTCTAAGGGAAGAAATTCATCAGACTCTGGTCATCAGTCAACAATGCTGGTATGAAGCAAAGAAAATTGATCTTTCAATGTTCCCACTCCAAGCCTCATCATTTAAACACAGGCATTTCCAAGCCGGAGCATGCGGTCTTTCCCATCCTAGCCAGTGTTTTGGGGGAGGTGGTCAAGCCATCCCAGCCTTCCCATGGGGGATGCAGACTGTCCGCCTGCCTCCAAGGGGATTTCTCTAACAGAGAACCTGCCTCTCAATTACCCACCCTCATGTTGAATCACATCAACCCAATCCATCACTTCACTAATCCGCATATGTCCTCTTTAATGAGAGCCACATGGACGTGACAGTGACAGATGTTGGTGAGCTAAGGAAAGGACAGGCCCCATCTTAAGTGCCAAGGTCAGCACAAGCTGTTCTCAGGAAGGAAAACAAAAGGTATCACCAGCCCCAGAAGGTCAAGTCTTCCAACTCTTCCCTGCCCCTCCGTCCCTGATCTCTGGGATAATGAAATGAAGCCACCCTCTTGCTCGTTAAGAAATCACCAGAACTTTTTTTTTTTTTTAATTATAGAGACAAGGTCTCACCAAGTTGCCCGGGCTGGTCTTGAACCCGTGGGCTCAGGCTATCCACTTGCCTCGGCCTTTCAAAGTACTGGGATTATAGGCTGAGCCACCAAGCCCAGCCTCACCAGAACATTTTAAATTACTTTTTTTGAAGACTCTAAGATAGACTCTTTCTTCCCCTAGCCAACAGACATCATGCCATTTTCCGGTCACAGCACCTTGATTTTCCTTGGGGACCCACCCCTTGCCCAATCAGTCCATGTGATTTGAAAGAGGCTCCAGGCCTCCAGGTCACTAAGATATCATTCCTAAAGTGTTCATTTTCATCCTAACTAGGAGGAAAGAGAAACTCTCCTCCTTCCCCAAGTTGGCTGGCAGGAACCTGGAGCCTGGGGGCCATAAGAGGAGGGAGAGCTGAACTAAGAGCAGGCCAGCAAAGAGTACCAGGGGCACTAGGGGCAGGAGCTAAGGTGGATGATATAATTAGATACTCTGTGTCAACGGGCCTGAAGTCGAACTCCTTGTGGACTAATCAAGTCTGTCAGTAACAAACACCTTTGATGGTGAAGCCAGTCTTGTTGGGTTTCTCAATGGCAGGCAACTACAGCCACATGCAACCAAAAGAACCTGGATTAATATAAGGAAGAACCTTCTGGAGAGAAGGCACCTAGTCCACCACATCCATCAACTAACCTGAAAGATATATTCCAGTGCCAGGAGTCTACACAAAGTGAAACCATATGGAAAGTTTCAAGGTTGCAAGAAAGTAGAAAAATAAAACAATCCAAATGCTGCATCTCACAGATGAGGATCCCAAGCCGTGGAAGGCCGAATGTTTCACTGAGGTTCATAAGCATATCCATAGTAGAACTGAGGACTGAATCTGAGGACGCTAATTCTTATTATATTTAGGAACCCTTGGCCAGGCTTGGTAGCTCAGTCTGGAATCCCAGCACTTTGGGAGGCCAAGGCGAGTGGATTGTCTGAGCCCGTGGGTTCAAGACCATCCTGGGCAACTTGGCGAGACCTTGTCTCTACAATAACTAGAAAATTAGCCAGGCGTGGTAGTGTGCACCTGTAGTTCTGATTACTTGGAAGGCTGAGGCGAAAGGATCGCCAGAGCCCATCAGGTTGATGCTGAGGTGGCTGTGAGTATGCCGTGAGCCTGGGGAATGCAGTGGGACTCCAACTCCAAAAAAAAAAAAAGGAACCCAGGCCAGTGCCTGGGATGTTGTGGGAGATGACTTTCAACATAGAGCATGTGGGGATGTCTATGATGATAACATCATGCCTTTCTTCCAGGGAATGTGAAGCTTGTTTGTCAAGGGGATGCAGAAAACTAGTGGGGGAGGGGAAAGGACAGGATAAGAAGAGGAGGGCCTCCACACCTGCAGGTCACTCCCACACCTTTCTGTGCTCAGTCCCCACACCCAACAATGCCATGCCCTGCCAATGGACTTCCAAAAATCTTGGTCCCACCCTGCTGCCTTGCACTCCCACCCCCACCTCTCCTGGGGACCTCCCACCTGGTACCTTGATGCCACTGTGGCCTCTCCACATCAGTCACCAAATAATTGCCAGGCTGGCCTGCCCGACCCCAACCACTATGTCTAAAACCCTCTAAGGCAGACATATTCAGCTTACTGCCTATGGGCCACATGCCACCCAGGACCTCACAAAATCCTTTCACATCATGTGTTTTTTAGCATTTATTTTCTTCGTGACCCTATGCGTAGTTCCACTTTTGAAGTTCACAGTCACGCCTTACTCATGACATTGCTTTTTGGCAGCACATATATTTGTGAGCAGTTATTTTCAGTGATGATGTTCACAAAGAGCAACATTTGAACAAAAATTTCTGACGAGCACCTTGAGAACTCACTAAGAACTGCAACCACTTCCATCAAACCAGTTAGTGATAGATTAGTTTTACAAAAACAATGTCAAATTTCCCATTAGTTTTATATTATTCTCATTTTTCTAAACTTTATGATATAAAATAAAAAAAGAAGTTTTATTATGTATATACACTATACTACATAATTTGTGTGCAGCCCCAAACAATTCCTCTTTACTAGATGCAGCCCAGCGAAGCCAAAAGATCAGACATCCCTGCTCCAAGGCTTTCCCGGTGTTCTTAGAAACAGGTGTCTCTTTAACAGGACCTGCCTAACCCCACCCTGGGCTCCTTCCCCTAACACTCCTTTCTGCTCCACCAAAAACATCCCTTTTAAGAGTCACTATTTCCCCCACCCTACACACTCGCACACTCTCCTGCCACAAAACATGTGTGCATGCATGCGTGCCACTTCCTCTCCCAAAATGTTCTTCCCAGCGCCCTCCCCTCTCCGTGACCGATTAACTCCTACACATGGTCAGATTCCAGCACAGAGTTGCGTTCCTGGGGGACACATCCTTTGCTCCAGGCCTAGGCCAGTGTGGTTGCTGGTTCACACTAGAGGATCCCAGCTACTGAATGAACGGATTCACTCCCTGGGATCCTGCCGGGTTGCAGTACCAGGCCCAGATTCAGAAAGCCAGCAGGGAGGACCGGTGAAGGCACTCCATTTTCACATGGTTCAGTGTAACTCACACAGTTAAGCAGATGACATGGTAAAGAACTTTCCTTTGAGGGGAGAAAAAAGAAACTGATTCCAAAAAAAGGGCAACAATGCCAACTGAGTAGAGAAAGAAATTTTACTCCTTGCTATTTTAAAAGCCATCTCAGGTCATTTTAAGAAAATGCAGTTTTCTGTGCTCTTTTTAAAAAAATGTATTATAACATCCAGGACCAATTTGATATTTTAAAACCATTCCTGTGAATAAACCCTTGTCCCTGAGACACAAAGGAGGCAGGAGTGAGACCAGCTGGGTGGACACCCACTTGGGCACCCCAGCGCTCCTGCTAGGAAGCAGTGGATGGCATGAGTCACCCACCTCTGGGGACCTGAGTCTCACACTGCCCCTCGGTCGGAAGGCCCTGGGGATTGACTAGAGGCTGGATGACTGCTAGGTCTCTCCAGAATATCAGGGCAGGCACTAAGACCCTAGAACTACCCATGGGACTCAGGATGAGCCTGTGACCCTCACCAACCACCCATGCTCTGGGCAATGGAGCTGCAGGCCTCCTGGGTAGGCCCCAGTGACAACAGTGACTGACAGGGGTCCTGAGTGCCAGCATCCTCATTAAAAATATGGGCAAGGTATCATTTTTGTAGAGTGATTTAAGTTTTTTGTTTAGTTTAGTTTTGTTTTGTTTTTGAGTTGGAGTCTCACTCTGTTGCCCAGACTGGAGTGCAGTGGCACGCTCATAGCCACAGCAGACTCAGCCTGTTGGGCTCAGACAATCCTTCCACCTCAACCTGCCAAGTAACTGGAACCAAAAGAATGTGCCACCATGCCCTATACATGCATGTTTACTGCAGCACTATTCACAATAGCAAAAACATGGAACCAACCGTGCTACCCATCGAAACTGGACTGAACAAAAAAATATGTGGTACATAGACATGATGGAATATTACACAGCCATAAAAAAGGACAAACTTATGGACTTTGTAGCAACTTGGATGGATTTAGAGTCTATAATACTCAGTGATCTATCACAGAGACAAAGAACAGAGTACCACATGTTCTCACTCATAAGCAGACCCTGAGCATTTACCATAATACTATAAAAAAGGAATTGGCAGTAGCAGGAAGGACACTGCCAGGGTGGGGGATGGGAGGTGGACACACCAGTAAGGGTACCCGACCTCAAATCAGGCAAAGTGGGGACTAAAGGGAGGCCCAAACTTTACGTGTATGATGTCCACTTGTATACCTAATCCTGAATTGTACCCCACATCTTTAAAATAAAAAGAGAAAAAAAAAATACAAGCAAGGGAAGGGGAAAAGAAATTCTACCATTCATTACTTCAAACAATGTTTATCAAGTCTTCATGACGTACCAGGCACTGAGCTGGGTGCTGGGAGGGTTTTCATAAAATGCCATGACATCAGACACAAGGCTTTCTGTTTTCCTTAAAACATTCTGGTGGTGTAGACAGGCATATGCACACACACACACCACACACAGATACACACAGCACACACATACACACATATGTAAATGTACATCATTATACAAATGTATATTTTACATATGACATAAGCAGCATCTAATTGTGTATAAATAACATATGCCCGGATGGTGACAGGCACACAGAAGAGAATCGAGCAGGACAAGGAAAGGCCGTGGTTGGCGAGGGCCAGCGGTCCAGCTGCGGAGGCCAAGAGGGTGGTCTGGAGCTGATGCCTGTGATGAGAAGGGACCGGAGGCTGAGATCTGGGAGAGGTTGTTCCAGGCAGAGGAAGGAGCTGGGGCAGAGGTCTCCCCGCTTCCTTCCTCCCTCCTTCCTCCCTCCATAGTCCACAAGAGAACTTTTGTTCATTCTAAAAATACTGAGCACCTGTTCTCTGGGCACAGAGTGGTCAACCCGGCCCTGCCTTTGGGGAACTCGGCATGCATGGAGAATCAGACAGTGGTGACAAAGGTCTGTGGAAGACACTGCCAGCCAGTCAGTAGCAGCCAGGTGGGGTTCATGACAGGAAGGGAAAATGCAGGACACAGACAGCAGGGAAGGGCCAGCTGGTTCAGGGAGACTCCCCCCCCCCCGTGGAAGTGCAGCCTGGACCCAGAGCAGCCTGGGGACACCAGGACAAACAGGTCCTGACTGTTCAGCCTTACCTGGAGAAGCTCAGGCCCTGGGCAACCTGGGCCAGCCAGCCTTGGCCCTGCAACCCCACACGTACATGTAAGCTGCTACACTCCACTAAGCACCAGGCCAGGGAGAGACTGGAGTCCCAGCTGGAAGCAAAACCAACTCAGCCCCCAACTGTTGGAGTTTACAATTTAGTGTGTGGGGAAGACGGGGGAGGACAAGGACTAGAAAAGAGAAGAGAGGTTTGAAACCGAAAAGCCAATGTCATAGTCACTGCTTATTTCCTTTTAAATCATAACAGACAGAAGTTAATTCAAAACTGGTTTTCACCTCAAAAGGCAACACACACATCTCCCTGAATGCAACAGCACATAAACTCCCTCTTGACTCTGATCTTGCCAGTGGATGGGTGGGCTCAATGCTGCCTCCTCCATTGTGGCACCTCTGTTAAGAATGCATCTGCTCATCGGGGTGCCATGGCCCTAGTTCTGTGCCTGAACAGCAGGCATTTGAGGAACGTCCTGAAGGAGCCTTAAAGCTCCCCGCTATACCCACAACTTTAGCAGTTGCTAAATAAATCTCAGCAGGATGGAGGCAAGGATTGTTCTGGAATGTTCCAGGTCTGTTGGTGCCCATGAAGAAGATGCTATTCAAGCCCTAAACTGTCCGTTCCGCCACCCTCTTTGGATGCAGCCAGGAACATTCTCTAACAAACTCACACTACAGCACTAAGCGGGACCTGATACCTGCTTAAATACTACCTTCCCAGGGTATCCAGAAGGCCTTCTGTCCCTACCCTGTTCATTCGGAATCCGGCATTTTTAGATAAAGTCAAGGGATTGCGTCAGCAGCAGTCGTGCATTTGCCCTGAATGCTCCACGTGGAGGGGCTGCCGCACCCCCCTCACTTCCCGCTGCTCCATCAGGCGTGTGCCCAGCTTCTCCTGCACTGCCAAAAAGGATTAATTCTCCCACTGGGATTTTATTCAGATGCATTTTAACATGCAGTGTTTGCCTTCTAATTTTAGAGTCTAATTATCCTGTGAAGAGCGAGCAAACGTCTGTTCTTCTCCTGGAGCAAGGGCACTGTTTTGCACAGAATTACTCAAAAAATGGGCAAAACTTAGCAAAAGGCAAAATTGGGGTGCTCACATTAAATCAAGATGCTTAAAATGAAATGCTAATAAAGATAAGATCACTCTGTGCATGCACTGAATTTCCCCAACACTGCCTAGTTAAGGCCAATTTAAAGCAACAAGGAAATTGGGTAGAAACTTTAGTTCCCACAGATGGGAACAAAAATTCCACTAACGAAGAGAAACAGTATTCACTGAATGGATACTGTGTGCTTTGGTGCCGCACAAGATACTTTCTCACCTTACTGCAATCCCCAACTTTCAAGGGAAGAATTAAATTCTTTAAGGCTATTTGGTTCAACCAGAGCACTTTCTCTTTAGGAAAACACACCAGTGTCAGCAGGAGAGCAAGTTGCTACAATGTATCAAATGTTTCCAACCCTCATTGCTTCTGCCCCCAAGGATCCTGCTTCTGGGAATTCAGCCTACAGAAACAATCAGAGACGGACAAAAAAGGTAGACAGCCTGAAGTCCCTTCACAGATTAATGATGGCAAGAAATAAATAAATAAGTCTCAAGCCCAACAAAGTTTCCAATGAAAGTGGAATGGGAAGACAGATGATAACAAATTCCTATTCTGGGGCATGTGGTTTCACATCTCCCAAGAAGTGTGGAGAAGTGCTTATGATATAGTAACTTAATAAAGGATGCATGCTGGATAATCTCAATACAGTACAAAATTTTACATAGGCTGGAGGGACACAGGCAGAAGTAGCCACAGGAATTATAAGAAAAATAGTCAAGAAGAAATTAAAATGAAGAGACATCAGCCAACCAAGCAAACAACTCACATCCAAATACCCCAACACCCCCAAAAGTCCAGGAAACCAGAGGAAGGTAAACCTGGCCTTTTGCCTATATTAAGCCTTTTTCTCTCTCTAATTCTGACCACTTCTTTCCAAATTCCACTGCTCTACAGACAGGCCACCTTGACATCCTAACATCAGCAGGCCATGCCCCTGCCAACAGCAGGACAACGTCACCCAGAGGTCCAGGAACGCCTGACAGGGATATCACCTGTGCCCTTTCTGGGAGCTGGGACAGTCGTTGGTCATCCACTCAGGAATCCTAAGTAACAAAGACTGATTTCCATGAAATGAACTAGAACTCTGTGAGGCTTAATTGACTTTAAACAGACTAACAGAAGAGCAATTAATAAAATGGAACCAGGGCATCATTGCTACATAATTTATTTGTATAAAGAGACATTGACAACCACAAGGTCACAATTAATCTTTGCTTCAAGGCTGTGAGACATCCTTAACAAGATAATTATATATTGTACACACACATGACATACACATATCTATAGTTATCCACAGGATGGGGCATTTAATGTATCAACTTGCCTGGGCCTTGGGGATCCACACATTTGTGAAATATTATTTTGGGTGTCTGTGAGGAGGCTTCTCAATGAGATCAACATTTGAATTGATAGGTTGAGTGAGACAGATGGCCCTCCCCAGCATGAGTGGGCCATGTCCAGTCCACTGAAGAACTGAGTGGAACAAAAAGGCAGAAGAAGAATCATCTCTCTTTCTATCTTCAAGCTGGGATGTCATTCCTCTTCAGACTTGGACTGAAATGTACATGATCAGTTCTCCTGGTGCTCAGGTCTTCAGGCTCAGACTGGAATGGCCCCCTTACCTCTGCCAGGTCTTTAGCTTGCTGACTGCTGGGACTTCTCAGCCTCTAGGACCATGTGGGCCAATTTCTTCTAATAAATCTCAATAGATAGATAGCTGGATAGATGAGAGAGAGAGAAAGAAAGAGAGAGAGAGAGAGAGAGAGAGAGAGAGAGAGAGAGAGAGAGAAAGAGGGAGAATCTCCATATCCTATTGGTTGTGTTTCTCTGGAGAACAAGATTAATATAACATGGATACATACATGTATATCTTATCTCTCTATATTTGTATATATATAAATATCTGTATATCTATCTTTAAACATATATAAATATACACATGTATAAATATATATATCTACATGTATTTATATAGATATACAGATATATGGAGAGAAATCTATAATAATAATGCCATAAACTTAGTTATGAGTCCCTATCCTGCTGGTTTATTTTTGTCCTATTTTGGTAACTTAGAAGGCAAGTGCTCTATTTCCAAAGACACATTTAAGATCCTTGTGCAATGACACAGGGTAGTAATCAGTATTCTCCTGATAGCTCGTTACATTTGCAACACCCCTAATGTGAAGTTGCACCACCCTTCTCTAACACACAAAGTGAAAGTTTACAACCCTATGATCGCTCTAGAAACAAGACTTATGTTCTCCCTATAGTTGCCTTCTCTCCTGTTGGTTTGATGCATGCATATCTACACTTTCAAATTCTCTTGAGAACCAAAGAGCCGATGATCCTAAACTCACATGGAAATGTGATCACAACTAGCTGGGACATGCAGCAGTATCCTCTGAAGGCAAGGCAGGAGCACTTCAGGCTGCCGCAGTCCCCACCTTTCCCTAGTGTCTTTGTATCCTGATGCTGGGACCTGCAGCTATATCTCACCATGCCTGGTTGAAGACTGCCTGGCCCCAGGAGCATCTGTGTTCTTCAGCCTTGCACTGAGTCCAGCTCACATCCAACCAGTCTCTTTGAGGAAGTCAGTCTGTGCTCATCAAGGCCTTTCAGTGGGCCCTCAGCAGGCAAAGTCTTTGTGTATGACATTACAGAATGTAGAAATCCACACTCTGTAGCATATTAACAAAATAAATAATAGCTAATACTCAGGTAGCTACTATGTTCTAGACACTGTCTGTTTATCACTTTTGCTCTGCACTTCATGGTTGGGTTAACAATCATTGCTTATAGTACAGAAAACTCCACAGAGCACAAGGAATGTGAGGGCCTTCTAACATGCTTCTGTTTATCTCAAAAACAACCTAGCAAGATAAATACCCTAAGATCTGTTTGGAAGCTGGGGAAACAGGCTTTGAAAGTCACATAACTTTGCCTGGAGCATCATGGCCAGTAAATGGGACCTGATACTGGGCCAGCTTGGTTCAGCCTTCTTCTATACCCCTTCCCCTCTCGTGCTTCCCACAGTGTGGGAGCTCAGAGGAAAATCTCACTCTGTGCAAATGCAGGCAAAGTCCTTCACACATCAAAGATGTGACGGACACCTCTGTTTCCTCAACTGTACAATGGAGCAGCAGTACCTGACTCCTAAGGTGGCCATGAGGAATGAATGAGCTGAAACCTGCAAAGCTTATAGTAGACCCTTAGTGAATCCAAGCTGCCATCTCAGGCCTAATCCACACCCCTACCAAAAGTGCAGGAATTGGTTTAGAATCACTGGTTCTACCCAGAAATTAAAAGAAGCAAGAAAAATGATCAGAGATATTTCCAAGGAGTGACTTCTAGGGATATGCATTATTAAATTTTTTTTTTAAATCAATGTGATACAAATACAGACACGTGATTTTTCACCATGGGATTGACCCTAGCAAGAAAAACGAGAAGATCCAGCATTAACCAACACATGAGGATGCAGCAGCTTCTAACATCCTTTGCAGGAACAGAAATTGATAAAGTCTTTTAGGAGTACCTCGTGTCCATTCTGGACAAACATGAAAAACACAGAGTGCTTTCCAGCAAGGGTGCTCATTGCTGGGCAGCTTATAACAGTCCCCGGTGGTGAGCAGCCTGGAGGGCTGCCCGAGAGGCCACTGCCCACTGGGCACCTGCAGGTGTTAATCAGGATCACACAAAGCTCTGTGCCATCACCTGCCCTGGGGGACATATGGGGCCACACCCCATGCAGACATTGTGACTCCCTCTTTTGCAGCATCCAAACAAATGACAGTGAAAGCAAATGTGCAGCTCAAAATCCTTGACCTGTACATCTTGTGATTAGATATCTTAACTTCTTCCTTCATGCTTTTCCATGTTTAGCAAGTATTTCACACAAAAATTAATTTTTATATTTAAAGACGTTTTTGGCCAGGTGTGGGGGTTCATGCCTATAATCCCAGCACTTTTCGAGGTTGAGATGGGAGGATGGCTTGAGGTCAGGCGTTCAAGACCAGCCTAGACAACACAGCAAGACCTCATCTCTATAAAAAATAAAAAATTAGCTGGGTGTAGTGACTCACATTGATAGCCCCAGCAACTCAAGGCAAGAGTATCACCTGAGCCCAGGAGTTTGAGGTTGCAGTGAATCATGATTGTGCCACTGCACTCCAACCTGAGTGACAGAGCGAGACTTCATCTCTCTCTCTAAAAAAAGTTGTTTTAATAGGCAAAAACATAATAAAAAGCAAGTAGCAGCTTTTCTCCCTTCTTGTTTCAGCCAAAGCCAGCACCCTCTCTCCTAAGACCCTCTAGAAAATATTCTAGAATGGCGGCCACACATGACACTCCTGGTTGTACACTCTGAGTGGTACAGTGTCACCGAACTGCCCAATATAGTAGTCGCTAGCCACAGATGGCTATTTGCATTTATATTAATTACAGCCAAGTAAAATTTAAAATCCCACACTGAGGTTGCAGGAGCCATATTTCAAGTGTTCACCTGCCATTTGTGGCCAGTGGCTACGATATCTTGGGCAGCGTGGCACAGATCTCAAACATACCCATCATCACAGAAAGTCCTATTGGACAGCCTTCATCAATAACAAGACCTCTGAATTAAGACCAGAGAAGATAAAAGCACAAGAGGCCCTCCCAAGTGCAGGGGCAGTGATGCTTTTCTAGAAAGGGTCAGAGAGTAATATTTTAGACTTTGCATCTTTATGAAAAGACTTAACTCTGCTATTATGAAAGCAACAACAGGCAATATGTCACCAAATGAACATGATGGCCCAGAGTAAAGGTTTACTGATCCTTGCTCTAGGGATTAATGGTATTGCAGTCACCATTAACAGCCAACACTTTTTTTTTTCTCCCAGAGGTGGGGGTCTCACTATATTTCCCTGGCCAGTCTCGAACTCCTGGCCACTCTTAGCCTACTACTCTGTGCTGGGTTCCATGTTAGGTGCTTTATCTGCATTTTCTCATTTTATCTTCCCTGTAACACAACTGGGCTAAAACTATAAGTGTGTCCATTTTACAAAGGAAGAAACTGAGTCAGAGAGGCAAAGTAGCCTACTCAAGTGCGGGGGCTCAGATTCACTCCCAGGTCAGTCTGATTTCAGAGGCTGTGCTTGTGACCACAACACAATCCCTCATGAGACAAAAAGGAAACATTACCACCACACTCCTGACCCCTGGAGCATTAAAAATACTACCTTGCCAGGTGCAATGGCTCACACCTATAATCCCAACACTTTGGGAGGCCGAGGTGAAAGGACTGCCTGAGCCCACATGATTGAGACCAGCCTGGGCAACTTGGCAAGATCTCAACTCTACAATAAATCCAAAAATTAGCTGGGCATGGTTGCACGTCCAGCTACCTGGAAGGCTGAGGTGGAGGGATAGCCTGAGCCCAGCAACAGGTTGAGACTGCAGTGGCTGGGAGTGTGCCACTGCCCTCTAGACTGGGTGATAAAGTGAGACTCCAACTAAAAAAAAAAAAAAAAAAAAAAAAAGTACTGCCTTGAGCCAGGCACAGTGGCTCATACCTGTAATTCCAGCACTTTGGGTGGCAGAGGCAAGAGCCTGAGACCAGGGATTCAAGACCAACCTGGGCAACTTGATGAGACCTCGTCTCTATAATAAATCAAAACATTAGCCAGCTGTGGTGATGTACGTCTGTGGTTCCAACTACTTGGAAGGCTGAGGAAGAAGGATCACCCAAGCACAGCAGGTCAAGGTTGTGGCCGTGAGTGTGCCACTGCACTCCAGCCTGGGTGACAGAGTGAGACTCTGACTCAAAAAAAAAAAAAAAAAAACCTTGTAACACACCCTTCCCTGGGCTCATAAGGTCTGAATCCACTGTATGTATTTCACAGGCAGAAAAGTGAAGCCCAAAAGCTGTGAACTGAAGGGTGATGGAATAAAAAGAACATTATTATTTAAACTGAGCAAAGAAATGTTATAAAAATTAGACACTTCCCAATAGCATTACACAGTTGAGAGCTTTGGGAGAAAATATCCCTCTGAAAATTCAAAATGATAATGAAATTAGGAAACTATTAGTTAATCTGTTACAAAGCCGTCGGTTCTGCAAGAACCTCCTAAATAATTAATTGTGTTATCCATTAACCCTGGCACTTTTACACCACTCAAGGAACCTGAGTCTAAAGCCATAAGAGGTAATAAATTGTGGGCATGGGTGACTCATTATTAAAATTGAATATGTCATTAACAGCTCCCAAGAATACCTTTCCAGCAACTTCCAAAGCCCTCCAGAACACAAAAACCCTATCAAAGTGTCCAAGCAAATGAGCTTCCATTTTCAAAACCCTATTTTCATGAAAGAGCCTAACCTTAGTGCCCATGGTGTCACTGGGAGTGCAACAGGTCTTTCCAACAGTAGAGGTCACCTACAGATGCCTCCTTGCCTCTCCCTGTCAACCTCCACACTTCCCTATGGACACTCCACTTTGGAAACTCTTTGGGAACTTTCTGTTAGGCAGACATCTCAAGGTGGATGAGTCTCCCCAGGATAGGGTGTACACTTGAAAGTAGAGAGAACATCGCATCGTGGGGACAGGAGGTGGGCTTTTGGATTCCAGCTGGCATTTCACTAGCCCTGTAGTCTGGGCAAAGCCATGCCCTTCCTCTAAGTCATGATAATAATCAGAAAGTGATAGAAGCCTAGTTCAAGCGGCATAAGCATAAAAGGAAAGATGCATTTCACCAAGAGGCCCAAGGGCATGCCAACTTCACACACATTAGATCCAGGGACTCAAATAATGCCATTGGGTAGCCAACCCTCAAAATGTCTTTGCCCAGTTTCTTTTGAGGTGGATGCACTCCTGGGCAGGTCCCACCAGGGCTGGGAAGAATGGCTGCCAGCATTCCACACTTACCTCCAGCTTGCTCTGCAGTCTCTCAGTGGAGGGAAAATGTCCCCTTCCCAAAGTTCCCCCTGAAGTCCCAGAACAGACTTTCACTGGCAGAAAAGACAGGTGCCCATCCAAAAACCAGTCCCCGTGGTTGGGGACCCTGGAGGATGGTGTTCGACCCTACATGGATGGAGACAGGAGGAGGTGGGCTTTCCCTCAGCCAGACAGTGGGGGACAGCTGAGGGACAGGAGTAGGCACCTGGGACCTTGTCAAGCTTTGTTGCTCAACCCTAGCATATCCCAGGATGAGATCATCTCAGAAACTTAGACCAATAAAAAAATCAGTCAGTGTAACCCATGGCTCATCATGGATCACGAGGTCCCCACGGTAGACCTAGATGGGAGACCACTAGCCAAAGGCCCAGGTGAGGCAGTCCCTGTAGCCTCTGTGCTCCCAGCATGAAGGCAGGGGAGTCGTTCATTTACCTCCTAAAATCACCTTGCACACTGCCAGGAAACCAGTGTCATGATGTTCACAGATGAGCTGGTAAAAAGTGAAAGACCCCCAGAGCATCCCCATCCACAGGCTGGCCTTGGAGTCTGGCCCCATGTTCGTGAATTTTGCACAAGCATTTCTTCTTTCCTCTCCTGCATGAACCCCTCTGTCCACAGTCACACTTGCCAGTCACTTCACAATACCACAGGACCTAGGTGCCTCTAGTGAAGACAGAAGTCCACACTGGCTGTCTTGACAAGTGGGACGTTCATTCAGGGCCACCCACCAGAATTGTTTTGAGGACAATTGTGGGACTGAGGGAATTTTTTTTTCCTTTTTATGTTTTGAAGAGTTCACACAGAATCACTAATTCCCATGCCAGACAAGTAACTATGTTTATTCTGCTCCACCTTCTGACAGAGACAGAAGACAGAAGGCACCAGATCTGTTTGGGGCAGACACAAGAGCTGACACCCTCAACAGGTGGGAAGTTGACCTGAAGAGACCCAGGGAGAAGGCAGCTACCCACAGCCCAGGAAGGGAATGGATAGATTCTCCCTCATGCTCTTGGAAGGAACCGATCCTGCCATGCCTTGATCTGACTTCCAGCCTGCAGAGCTGGGAGAGGAGTATAGCTGGAGTTCGCAGTCTGTGTACCATGTTATGGAAGCCCCAGGAGACTAGGACAGCCATGGATGGGGACAGGAGGACAGACAGGCCTTCTCAGGCAGCCTGGCCTTCCTGTGAAGAAGGGAGGCAGAGAGGAGTCTTGAGCCTCCACAGGAATCAAGGGAGCAGGGACCTGGGGTTGAAAGGAGGCTGCTCTCCCCCCCAGAGCAGGAGGGGAGGCACAGAGCCGAGGAAGCAAGCCAGGTGGGTCCAAGCCCTGTTTCTGAGCTACCATGGTACCCACACCCATCATATGTCACCTGTGTCTGCTCAGGACCCAACAGTGTAATGTCAAGTCTCACCTGATGTGGTGAATCTATAATATGACAAAATTTCATACAACCATTCACCAGGAAAACAGCAAAGCACAGGTAAAACCTGGCGAGATGTGCCAAGGCCTCCGGCAAGTCCTGTTACTCTCCAGTGTCACCCTGCTATGGAAAGGTAGCTACTGTCTCTGAGGGAGGCATAGAGACCCTCTGCACTACCTTTGCCACTTCCATGTGAGTATAAAATTATTTCTAAATAAAAAGTTTAGAAAACGTAACAAAATTTCAAAAGGAAAGTCTGGACTCTAAGTCTCAGGACTTTTACTCTTCTCTGTGTAGTTCACACACCCTCCAGTCTCCCGAAAATCCAGCCTCTTTTTGGCCCATCTGAATGTGAACTGTGAAGAATCTTCCAGAACACATTCACCCACAGGCGGGCCTGGAGGCCTACCAGGAGCCAGGGGAAGATGAAGTAGTCCTCTCAGCCGCTTTGTGCTTCTTTGTGTTTGTGTGCATTTTGTCAAACAGAGCCTGGAGCGAACAGGGCTGGCCTTTTTCCCTGGAACTCTGGACAGCCCCGCACGTGACCCCGGCACAACTGCCCCAGAGGCCAAAGTCTCCATTCACAAGCAGGCCCTCAGAGCTCATCAGTGGGGCCGGGTGCAGTGCTCACTCTCTGTGAAATGCCTGATTTTACTTTCCAGCCATCTCTGGCCTTGCACAGCGTCCTTGGCCTGCCTCAATGGCAAGCCTTGTCCACGAAGAGCACAAAGCCGCCTTTGCCCCAGGAGGCAGGAGGAGGGAGCCACAGCTGAAGAGGGCGTCTCCGCCACCATGACTGGGCCCTTTCTTCCCAGCACCCTGGGCCAACCCTGCCAGAGAACTTGCAGCTAGGAACTCCCAAGTGCCTCTCTCCTGGCAAGGGAGGAGTGTAAATAAATCCTGGGAGGAGGAAAAGGGAGAGAAACACACTCCCCAGAGTTCAGTGTTCTCAAGTGGTCACATGAGTTTAAAACTTCTAAGCTGGAGTCTTAAGAGGTGACTTCTCTGTCACTGGGAGCATTCAAGCAGGGGCAAGACTCTATTTGGGGAGGAATGCTAAGGAAGGAGTAGAAGGAAGCAAGCACTGGCTGAGTGGGTGTGTAGATGGGTGGATGGTTAGATGGATGGATAGGATGATGGATGAGTGCATAGGTAGGTGGGTAGATGAGTGGGTGGATGGATTGGTGGATGGATAGATGGGTATGTGGATGGATGGGTGGATTGGTGGATGGATGGAAGGAAGGATGGATGAATGGATGGATGGATGGATGGATGGATGGATGGATGGATGGATGGATGGATGGATGGTTGGATGGATGGATAGATGTGTGGATAAATGGATGGATGGGTGGATGGATGCATGAGTGGGTGGGTAGGTGAGTGGGTAGATGGATGAATGGATAAACGGGTAGATGGATTCATGGATGGATGAATGGATGGATGAGTGGATGAGTGGATGGATGATGAATGGATGGATGAATGGATGATGGATAGGTGAATGGATGGGTAGGTGGACAGATAGGTAAATAGATGAAAAATTATAGTTAAATGATAGATTGATAGATGATAGATGAATAACAGATTGATAGATAATAGATGATAGACATATTTATAGATGACATATTGATAAATGATCATATATATATAGATTACATTATATATTTTGATAGAGGATATATTGATAGATAACAGATGGCCAATAAATAGATTCTAGATGGATAGATTATAGATATACTGACAAATAAATAGATGGATAAATGATAAGCATAAATGGTATCCAGGTAATAGGTTGATAAGTAAGTAGATAATAGATAACTTTGACAAATTGATAGAGAAATAGATGATCATTAGATAGATGCATAAATAGATGCTTCTTAAATAGGAGGGCACAGCTGAGTTACACCTGCAGGGGTGCACCCTGACCTAATCAGTGTCATCCAGTCCCAGACATGTCTATCCTGTCCACATACCTCTCCCCAACTCCAGGTACCATTTCCACTTAGGGATCTGATAGGTCTCTCAAGCTGAACCTGTCCCAAGCTGAACAGAGTATCAATTCACCTAGACTCCACTCTACTCATCTCAGTGGCCCCCACTGCCACCTAGGACCATTCCATCCTTCCAGCTGCTCAGGCCAAGACACTTAGAGTTGTCCTTGACTTCTCTCTCTCACCAGACATCTGACCCCTCAGCAAACCCAAGGACTCTACCTTCAGAACATGCTCAGATGAGACCATGTCTAGCTCTGCCACCATCTTGATTGAATTTCTCCTGAATGCAGAGGTGGGAGTGGACTCAGGAGCAGGTAGTGAGTTGAAAGATGATCTCAGGAAGCAGAATCAAGGGAGCAGGGAGAGTGAGGAGGGGCAAACCCACACATAGGGATTCAAGGTCACTGTTCAAGGTCACTGCTGCAGGCAGCTGGAGTTCTGTTCTATGAGACCTCAAGAATCGCCCACTGGAAGGGTGAGTGCTGGAGCATTGACCCCATCTGGTCTATTGAGAATGTTACTTCGCATATTAACTCTCCTGATGCTCTAGCTGCACTTCTGATGTAGGGTAGAGGATCCTGGGATGCCTGGATCATGCCTGAGTCATGCTGGAAAATGTCTGGGAAGTAGAGGGTAGCTGATGCTTACACTTGCCAATTTCCATGGTGTAAATACTTCCCTCCATGGCCAGTGTGCAACATTTCTGAAAAGGTAGCCACTGGCTCCAGCAGCACTCTGTCATCTGCTATACTGGTTAGAGCCACAGCTGAAGTCCAAGGTAGAACTGGTCAAGGGGCTGTGACACGGGGACCAGAAATGCCTGCTATGAGCCGGGCTCGGTGGCTCAGCCTGTAATCTGCGCCTTTGGGAGGCTGAGGTGAGTGGATTGCCTGAGCCCGCGGGTTCGAGACCCGCCTGGGCAGCAAGACCTCATCTCTACAATAAATCAAAAAATCAGCCGGGTGTGGTAGCGCATGCCTGTAATTCCGGCTACTTGGAAGGCTGAGGCGGAAGGATCGCCGGAGCCCAGCAGGTCGAGGTTGCGGTGGCCGGGAGCGGCCACTGCACTCCAGTCTGGGCGACAGAGTGAGACTCCAACTCAACAAAAAAAAAAAAAAAAAAAAAAAATGCCTGCTATGGACACTTGCTCCAAACCACCATCATCTCTAAGTGACCTTCTACTCCTGCCATGCCCGGTAGTGCCTCATTTCACATGGCAGCCAGACCAATCCCCTTAAAGGGAAACTCTGAAAACAAGCCCAAGCCTCTAGCCAGGTTGTGGCACCTCCCAGGATCCTCAGCTTGGCTGCCTCTTGGCCTCAAGGCTGCAATGCTCCTACCTCCCATCACTCACTATGCTTCAGCCTCACTGGCCTTCTTATCGTTCCAACACCCAAGCACACACCCACCACAGGGCCTTTACACTTGCTGTTCCCTCTGACTGGAGGGTTCTTCTCCAAGAAATTCACACGGCTAACATCCTCAGTCCACCTGGTCCCTGAGCAGATGCCCTTGTTCAGAGGTCCTCTCTAACCATCTATCACAGATACATAGACTACTCTCCTCCCTGCCACTCTCGTTCCCCCAGCCTCACTTTATCACCACTCAGGACATTCACCTGGAGTCATACCACTCATCTACTTCTATCCTGTCTGTTTCCCCTTGTCCCATTAGACTATTTACTCCATGAAGGCAGAGACACCATAGTCTTCACTGCTATCTGCCATATATAGCTCTATCTATGCTCCCAAAACAGTGACAGCCTTATAATGGGTATCCAGTAAATGTTTGCTGAATGGTTAGCATACCATGAATTCCAGAGGGAGGGTTCATATCAATTTCATTTTTAAACTCCCCACAGGGAATTGCAAAGAACCTTCCTGGCTCAGGACTATCAGACCAGGGGCCCTCTAAAGTTTGGTCCAGCTCTGGTGCCCCAGATGGACTGGCCTCTCCCAGCACAGAAGAAATACTAAGATTTCCCACAGGACAGAACCCCCCCAATACCTATCCCCATAAACCATGAGGTGCAAGGTCACAGGTATAACCAGCAAACCCTCCAAATGCAATGCAGACCCAGACCCAGTCAGAAACGGACAGGGGAACCTCACTGAAGAACTAGCCTCTGCCCAGCCTCTCTCAACAAAGAATCCCAGCGAGAAACAGCCCTAGGATGCCCCATGAGACAGAGACAATGACAGAGACGCTCCCAGGGGAAACCTCATCTGTGGTGAGGACGGCCTGCTCTGACTTTGGGGTGAAAGAGTGAGCATGGGCTCTATAGGCAAGGGAAGAGGGATGGGTCTGGAAGTCAGAGAAGAAGCCAGAGGCAGCAAGAGGGAGATACCAGCATGCTCCTCCTTCGCAGCCCTGAAATCCTACAAATGACGTCTCTTAATTTTAACATCAGCTTTGGGCGAGGGCCACGAATAGATTTCTAAACATATTCTAGAGCAGAATTCAGTGGGATCTTCCAGCATCTGAGAGCAAAGCCCGAGAACACCCATCCAACAGGGTGAGATCATGACATGAGCCTCACAGCCCACTACCCTGAGCACCGACCCTCCAGGCGAGCCATGCAGCCCCTGCCCACCCATCGCTCCCAACCACTCAAGCTCCAGGCCACATTCTCCAGCAGGGAGTCAGGGCAGGACCTGCTTCAGGGTCAACTCCGGTCTTAGACCCCAGCTCAATGTAATACTATAAGAAAATGACCGACTAGTGAGAAACTATGGGGCGGGGAGGGAGATGGGATTAACGGTAGCAAATATCTGTCTGTGGATGGGGAAACACCTCTTATCAACAGGGTGTCTGAATGAAATGTGTTTGTATACCTAACCCTTAACTGTACCCCACAACATCATAATAAAAAATATTGATTAAAATTTAAAAAAATAAAATAAAATAAAGAAAACAGATGAGAACCACTGCCATGACTCAGACCCCACAAGCCGATGGGGAATTTAAAAAGAATTTATAAAGTGAAGAATATACTAGAACATACCCTACAGATGATCCTCACACTGCTCGGCCACTAAGAGCAAAGCCCAAGGGGTATCACAATCACATGGGCCTAAGGGGACGTGATGGCTAAAGTCATGCAGGACCTGGCTGGGGTCTGGGACAGAGAAAGGGCATTCAGGAAAAACTAAGGATACCTGAATAGAGTGCAAACTTCAGTCAACAATAACACTTCAGTCAGGCTCATTTGTGGTGACAAAGCACCACAATTATGTGGGATGGTAACACAAGGGGAGCCGGGTATGGGGAACACGGTAAGTCTTTGAACACTCTGCACAATTTTTCTGTAAATGTAAAGCTATTACAAAATGAAAAGATTGTTTGTTTGTTTGTTTGTTTGTTTGTTTGTTTATTTATTGTAAGCTCTTCTGCCCAGGCTAGAGTGCAGTGGTATGATCATGGCTCACTGCAGCCTCAACCTCATGGACCCAGGCGATCTTCCTGCCTTGGACTCCTAAGTAGATGGGACTACAGACACACACCATCATGACTGGCTAAATCTTCCTCTCTCTTTTTTTTTTTAGTCTCACTATGTTGCTAATCTCAAACTCCTGACCTCAAGTCACCCCCGCATCTTGGCCTTCCGCAGTACTGAGATTACAGGTACCAGCTACAACGATTGGCTGAAAAGTTTTTTCTCTTTTGTATAAAGTACTGTCTTCTTTCCATTAGCCTGAGGAGGGGCTCCCATAGGTCAGCTCCAGCCCTAGCCCCTGGGATGAGTTCCTCAGATAAGCCCAGACAATGGAATCTGAGGTGCCCTGAGACCACTCTTAGAGCCAGAGGCTATGGTGCTGGGATGGCCTGTATCCGAGGCTGCTGCTGGAGGGAGAACCAAGCAGAAAACATTACTAGTCTCCAGAGCAGGGGGTCCTCAGACCAGCAGTACCAGTAGCACCTGAGACCTTTCTAGAAATGCACATTCGCAGGCTTCATGGTGGGTGTGTCGAGTCAGGACCCCTGGGCAAAAGCCCACATGCTATATGAACAAGCCCCCAGAAGAGTCTCATGCATGCTGAAGCTTGAGACCCTGCCTTAGAAGAAGATCACCTGGGAAGCAGAGACCCTAATGGGGGTGTTGGCATGGTGCAGACCACTGGTGGGTGCAGCCACATAGGAGTAGACACATACTTGGCTTGAGAGTTGATATATGGATCAAAATGTCCAAACACCCATGAGGGCGCCTAGAGAGAGGCTGTTCTAACCAATTTTTAAGCCTAAAGAGAAGAAAGTTACCCTCTGGCAATACCGCCCTGGCCATTTCCTGCTCTGTGTCCTCACCCTCCAAACCTGGGGGTAAAGAGGCAACAAATGAAAGCAGGAGGCATGCAGGGAGCACACCCCCTCCGCAGGGGCACCCACCTCACCACGGGAAGGGACACAAAGACCAAATCATTAGATCTTGGCCTGGACACTGATATCTATAGAGACACAGGACTTGCCTTGAAAGACATGTCAAGGGGACACAGGGGGAGACAAGGGTAAGCCAAGTCAATGTGTATATTCACATGTACTAATTAGTGTTTGTCTCAGTTCTCCATTGTTACATAACAAACCAGCCCATAACACAGTGGACATAAATGATCATGGTTTTATTGCTCACATGTCATGGGCCAGAAATCTGGGCAGGGCACATCTGCTCGAAGTGGGGAGGACTGGGCTCACACAGGCAGCCGTGTTCAGCAGGAAGCCTGGCTAGGCTGCAGACACCCACAACAGCCCCACTCACTTATCAGGTGGTTGGTGCTGGCTGCTACCTGGGCACCTCAGTTCTCCTCCAGCAGGATGGCCCCCACCATGCTACGTGGCAGTTTCCAAGAGGGCTAACACAGAGGCTGCAGAGCTCTTATGCCCTAGGCCCAGAAGTCATACTGTAACACTTTTGCTGCATTTTATGGGTCAAAGCAAGTCTCCAGGGGACAGAGACATCCTCCACCTCTTGATGGGAAAAGTGGCAGTCACATGGAAAAAGAGCAGATGGGGTCAGAGGTGATGACTGTGGCCACCTTTGTAAACAACTAGTCCGTAGTTATCATTCCCATTTTACAGGTGGGGGAGGGCAAGAAACTCATCTGCAGCCCCACAGTCAGGACCTGAAGCCACGGGCCTAATCCAGAGTACATCCGGGACACACCACCCCAGAGTTCAAGCTCTGCCTCTCATACCAGCTTCCCATGTGACCTCTCTGCTGCTTAGTCTCCTGCCTAGGGACAGGGAATTCACTGCTGTCCCCTCAGCAGATAACTCCATGCCTGCACTATGGGTGGACGGACTGATGGGCAGTTAGATGATCAGGGTTATTAGGGAAAAGACTAGGTGACCATTAAAGCCACTCCCAGAGTCCCATGAACCAGACCACAAGGATGAGCTTGGAATCCCCCATCTGTACCCTGGTACAGTTTGGATTTTTGTCCCCTCCAAATCTCATGCTGAAATGGGATCTTCAGTGGGGGGAGGGGGCTAGTGGGAGGTGCCTGGGTCATGGCAGCAGATCCTTCATGATCCCTGGTGCCCTACCTGCCATAATGAGTGAGTTCTCACTCTATTAGTTCACGTGGGAGCTGATTGTTTAAAGAGTCTGGCACCTCCTTCTCCCTCTTGCTTATGCTCTCGCCATGTGACACGCCAGCTCCCTTCACATTCTGCCATGAGTTGCAGCTTCCTGAGGCCTCATCAGAAGCAGACGCTGTGTCATGCAGAACTGTGAGTCAAATAAACCTCTTTTCTTTATAAATTACCCAGTCTTTGGTATCCCTTTATAGCAACGCAAGACGGACTCATACAAATCTCAGCGGGATTGACCTCTCCTCCCATTCAGGTTCCTGGATTCCATATCCCACTCCTGCTTACCCTTTCCTTTCATGTCTGTTGAGACTGAACTCCTCTTACCCTTCCCTCAGTCTGGTCTTCCCTGCCCTACAGGGGCTGGCCCTGTCCTCCTCCCCTGCCCCATCCACCAACCGTCCGTGATCACACAGTACCCTCCCCATCACAGGGCCACCGCCTGTGCTGTTCCCCTTGCTGGAACAGTCATCTCCATCCCCACCTCCCAATCTAGTCCATTTCTACTTCTCTTTCGAGTTCTATACCTTTTTCCCCTAGATGCAGTTTTAGGAGGAAAAAGCCAGGCACAAAAATGGGAGGTAGAGGATACTTCCTTTTATGTTAAAAAAACAAAAGAGGAAGAATTAAATGCACAGATATTTTCTGAAAGCATATACAAGAAAGCCATCAGCAGCTGTCTCCAGTACAAGAGCGCAGGCAGGAAGACCTGGCTTTCACCAATAAAGACACTCAGTGTGTGAACCTGTGCATGCGAGAGACACGTGACAGATTCTATCATTTAATCCTCACAACAATCGCATGGTGCAGACACTATCATAATTCATTTCCACTTTATAGATGAGGAAACAGAGGCCTGAAGAGGAGAAACAGACAGCTTTCAAGTGATGGAACAGACTGGATGAGTGCGTGACTTATGCCACACCAACACAACTGAGCCCACACCCCCTGCCCTGTCTCCTGCCACTGTGGAATTGGTCAACAAGTACTTGTTCTACTTTTCCAGTTGTAAAAACCTGTTTGTTTGTTTATTTATTTATTTATCTTTTTTAGCGATGCCCTTTCCACCTCCCACAGAGAGCATCAATTTCCCCTTTCCCACCAGAATTTCCAAGCGGTGGAGAGTATTTCCCAGGGCTGTGGATCATTCATGAACCATGGTTTTGAGTGTTTGCTGATGACTTTTTGTTTTTTAATTTTTTGGTCAAAGCTGCTGTAAAATTAGAATCCATGTAGAAGTATTCCTCAAAATACATGTAACAGTAGGATTACATGTTAGCCCAAGGGTTCTCCTCCACCAGGGTAAGCCCAGGCACTGTGGGCAGCAGTTCCCGACTTTCTGGAGGAACACGCATTGCCTACTGGGTGCTGGGAGGAACCAGTCTGTACAGAGCCAGTTCCAGCAGCCATGAGCTTCCTTTTCCCCTGAGATGTCTCAACCTCTGCTTTCCTCTGTCCCCAGCATGGAACTGAAGGGTCAAGAGATACACAAGGCCTGTCAGTGTGCAGCAAGACGACTAACTGGACCCGGGCAGTGTCACAGGCCCAAGGCGACCACCTCATGTGACTCACAGCCCCATGTGAGGAGACAGCTGCTGAACTCTCAGCCCGTGCTGCTCTTCCATGCCTGGCCTAGACAGATGACTCACCCGTAGATATGTTACACTTAAGTCACTGTAATGTCAAAAGCCTGCAAAGGTCACACACCTCATCTGGGACTCACACACATTCCAGGGGTAGGAACCATCACTGTCCCCACTTTATAGAGAAGAAAACTGCCCAGTGAAGGGACTGGCAGGGTCAGACAGGCACAGTCAGCAGGGGTGACCTTTGACCTTTGACCCAACCTGAATACCAGGTCCCAGGCACCAGGCACACCAACTCTGACTTTCTACAGGAAGGATGCACGATGGCCAATCCTGGGTCCCTTTCTAACTGCAGCCCTTAAAAAAGAGGAGGAGGAGTGATGCTAGTAACCATACATGCATCCACACATGCATGCACACACATGCACACACACATGCCTGGATGGATCCTAGGCATGCACACATGTGTGCACACAGACAATGACTCATTCTCCCAATGACTTTCAATGAAAATAAGCAGAAAAAGCTATAAGGAAGGTATTCACCTAAAAGACAGATGGTGAAGTTGACCTTAAAAGATCTGTTTGTGAGTCTCAGAGGCTGAGCCTTCTCCTATGGGCCATCTCTTCTTTTTAGGAAGGAGGGAGGGTATGACGGGGGAGGGAGGACTAAGGAGAGAGGGAGGCAGGGAGGGGGAGAAGGGAAGACACACTGGTACCATGCAATTCTGTAAAGCATCCTCCCTTCCTTTGTCCTCTGCACCCCACAACCCACTCTTCCAGCTTGGTGCACAGTTTGTGGGAGAGACGGCCTGCTGCACCACCACCACACCAAGACATCTCCAGGGCCAGTGGCCTGTGCTCAGTGTTACCCATGCCCAGATCCTGCACACCAGGCCACTGAGGGAAAGCTGTCCTGGGAAATGCCACCATAGAAAATGTAAAAAGGCTCCTGCGCCACCCACAAGGGCAGGAAAGGGGTAGGAAAGACAGGAAGGAAACCGAGACCTCACCATGGGCTATAGAGATGCCTGACCTGGGAGAGAGAGAAATGGGCACATGGCACATGCCAAACCCACGTTCCCAGTGCCAATGCTGAGAACAGCTCCCAAGACATGCGAGAATGATATGGGCTGTTCATTGCGTCCCCACCTAGTCCCTGGTGTGGAGTCTGACTCACAGGTCCTTCCATAGAGCAAGAGGAGTCCTGAGCAAGCCTGGGCCCATCACAGTCCATGTATACCTGGGACCCTCACCTACAAACGCCCGCATGGATGAGGGGAAGCAGGTGTGGGTGCCACAGCTCCCCATAGCCCAAGCGTGCCATCTCAAATCCTGCACACCTGGCTCCTCACCCGCCTCAGCAGAGGCAAGGCTCTGCGAGCCTGGAGCTTCTCAGTGCTGGAAAGCAAGGAAGTGTCTGGAAATGACAGGCATATCCCAACAGCCCCATTGGGGACAGTCTGGGCAATAAAATAATGACAGAAATGAACTCTCATCCATAGAATTAAAAAAATATAAGGGGTCCACGCTGACGTCACTAAATAATTGCATAGACACATGGAGGATAGGGATGAATAAGAGAAACATCTTCCTTACAATGGAATTCCAACATCCAAGAGGGATGCTGAGAAGAGGGAACCACCACTGAGCACACGCCGCTGTCATACCCACACAGGCAAGAGCCCTCAGTGCACACACAGGTGTGACAAGAGGCAGGGTGCTTGACAGCTTCGAAGCACTAACTAATTCAGAGAGGAAGAAAATACTGACTTTTCCAGAGATGCCCAGCCAAGCAATCACAGTCAGTATCACCAGGAATAGCATAACAAACCTCACAGGCCTCTAGAAACCACGCACTGGGAAGGACACAACTTTGCTCCTGCAGGTTTCTTGCCAAAATCCATGAGCTGAATTGAATAAGAAGGAAACATCAGACAGCTCCTTGATTAGGGACAGTCTACAAAATAACTAGCTATCAAGTGCTCTCCAAAGGCAACAGGCTATGAAAGACAGGCAAAGAAATTGTCCCAAATTGGGGGACACTAAGGAGACACAATAGCTTAGATACCATGTGGGAACCTGGATGGATCCTGGGCCAGAAAAGGACAAAATAGTAGGAAAATGGACAAAATTCAGGTAAAGTCTGTAGATGAGTTAACAGTACTGTGCTGGTGCTAATTTCTTAGTTTTGATGTCTTCCTGTGCTGAGGTAGGATGTTATTTGGGGAATGTAGATGAAGGGTACGCAGGAGTTATTTTCAGTATTTTTGTGATATTTTTAGATGTCTGAAATATTTTTAAATGAAAAGGTAAAAAAAATTAAAGGAAATAACAAATAAACATAAGAAGGAGTGAATTGGGGGCCAGTTTGAGAGTTGCTATAATAAGATCACAAGGTAACCATGGAAACACAGACGGGGTAATGCCAGGGGCTGACGTGGAAGGGATGCCCCCACCTCTGGGTCTGTGTGCCAGGGAGGATGACAACAATCACTGACACTTTCACAGTCTGCACGCCTCCACATCAGCCCTCCTGCAGCCTCATGACAACACAAGGACCTGCCCATTTCACAGATCAGAAAACAGAGGCAGTACAGGAAAGGGCCTCCAGAGTCTGGGCACACAGATCTGTGTCTTGGTTTTATCACATTAGCCATGTGGCCTAGACAAGTCCCTTCACCTCACTAAGCCCTAGGCTTTCACCTGTAAAATGACAAAAGGTCCAGGCTGGTGGCCCATGCTGGGGATGAGACCCCCTATATTAGTTTTCTATAGTTGCATAACAGAGAAGCATAAACTTAGCAGCTTAAAACAACACCCACTTATCAGCTCACAGTTCTGTAGGTAGGAAGTCTGGGCATGGCAAGGCTGGGTCCTTTGCTGGGGGTCTTGAAAGCTGAAATCAAAGTGTCAGGTAGGCTGTGTTCTCATCAGGAGATTGAGGGAAGACTCTACTTTCAACTCCTTCAGACTGTTGGCAAAATTCAGTTCCCTATAGCCATGGGACGAAGGTCTGTATTTCCCTGTTGACTGGGCCACTCCTAAAGGTCACTTGCTCCCTTGCCACATGGTCCCCTCCATCTGCAAAGCCAGCACTCCTGCTTCCATCCTGTGCTTCCAATCTCAATCTCCAGGAAAAATGCGATCCTTTTAAGGGCTTGCCTGATTAGGGCAGGCCCACTGGGGATAATCATGCCTTCTTAAAGTCGACTGTACCATATAACACAGACTAGGCTTACACCTGAATCCCAGCACTCTGGGAGGCTGAGGTGAGAAGATTGCTGGAGTCCAGGAGTTCAAGACCAGCCTGGGCAACATAGCGAGACCACATCTCTACAAAAAATAAAAAAATGAGGTGGCACATACATGTAATCCCAGCGACTCAGGAGGCTGAACAGAAGGACCACCTGAGCCCAGGAGGTGGAGGCTGTGGTGAGCCATGATCGCAACTCTGCACTCCAGTCTAGGTGACAGAGTGAGACACCACTCAAAAAAAAAAAAGAAAAAAGAAAAAATTCACATAGCTTAATGACAGGTCCCTCCCACACTCAGGAGAGGGGATTATACAGGACACGGCTGCTGAGCATCTATGAATGACAATTCTCCCTCCCTCCACATTCCCTTGTAGTGGGAGGAGCACAGAGCAAGGCTTCAGCAGCTCAGCTGCCACCATCCCTGCTCTGTCATTCCAGGAAGAGAACCTCTGTCCAGGGAATCCATGCCTAACTCCCATCCTCCAGCTTTCCACGTTTAAAGAACACAGTCCATTCCAGGCACTGCAGGCAACCCTTCCAAGTGCCACACACCACCCCAGAGTCACCCAAACAGGTCCAGGCTGGTAGCCTGGGCTCAGGAGGAGAAAGCAGCTCTTACGCCACCTCCAAGACTTCTGCACCCATCCCACGTTTGTCCTGCAGAGCCCTCGGTTTCACCCTGGACTGCCCAGACACCACATCAGTGCCCAATAGCATGAACTCGTGCCTGACTCCAAACTACCTCTCCTCCTTCTGCCTTTCCAAGCCAGCCTGTGCCTCCGCTCCTGCTCAAATCCTCCTCCTGGTACTGCAGGCCCAACCCCTTTGTTGAGTGAGTTCTGAGGTGGCCCTTGACCCAGGCCACCACCATGTCATGGCCACACCCTCTGCCCCAGCCTCCTGGCCTGCTCTGCTGCTTCCCTGAAACCTGTTTCCACCTGGGTGACCAGCTAGAGTGATGACTGGAAAATGTGCCTGGTCATATTCTCTCTTTCTTTTCTTTCTTTTAATTCCTTCCTTCCTTCTCTCTCTCTCTCTCTCTCTCTCTCTCTCTCTCTCTCTCTCTCTCTCTTTGACTTTCTCTATCTCACACATACTCTCTCTCACACATTCACACACACACACACACACACACACACACACACACACACACACACCCCTCTTTGGGCTTCTCATGGTTCCCTTGGGGCAGATAAGCTCCTCCTCAACCCCGGAGGCTCCTGACTTCTCTTTGGTCCCACCCCACCACACTCCTGCTCCTTCTCTCTAACCCCAACCCTGGCCAAAACTCCCTCCCAACACCTGGCCTTGGCACATGCCAACCTTTCTACCTGGCACACCTTTGTCTTCCCTCTTTGGCTGTTTTACTCCAACCCACCATGAGGCTTGGACTCCAGTGACCTCCCTACTGGCCTCTCCCCCAGGGCTCAGGACACATCAACCCATCCAAAGCCTGCAGGGCTCCAGGACAGCCTTCCTCACAGCTGGATGGGGCACTCACCTGTGAGCTGGAATGATCCCAGTCCATCACCCACCAGACCATCTCCCCATAGGGATGCAGTGATGAGTCTGCTCCCTGTGATAGTCCCATGCCCAGCGTCAAGCCTGGCATTACAATAGGTGCTCATCTTGCTGGAAGGGAGAGAGAAAGAAGGAGGACACAGAGAGAGACCAAGGGAGGGGCAAGGAGAAACAGGGAAGGGATGACATGTGCCATGCCATGTAGCACCATCACCCATCTTTTGTCTGCCTCTTTTCTACCCAGGCTCTCAACTGTGAGCAGAAGCCAGTTAATTCCCCTTCGCCACTCAGCACTGGCACCCGGGATGTCACCTTCATGTTAGCTGAGCCCCTGGGTGCAAAGGAAATCAACTCCACAACCTCCTGGCCAAAGAGCTCCCCAGGCAAGAAGAAACCATGGCTCAGCCCCAGTGTCAGAAAAATAAAACAGAGATAAAAAAGAAAAGTTATTGGAATCTCTATTTTCCTGTATGAGAACAGCTACTCTATGCCAATGGCTTCCTGGAATAAACTATTATTAGTTAATTTTTTAAAACCACACAGAGACGAATTATTAGCAAAGTTGTAGGCTTACTTTTAGCAATGTATGTCACTGATAAGTCATGCTCGGAGCTACTGCCCATTCTGTCTGCCCATTTGCTCCAGAAATGTCCAAAAGCATGAGACCATCTAACCTGAAGTCATCATGGTTTTTAAAAAATTTTTATCCTGGCTGAGGTGAGTGGATTGCCTGAGCCCGCGGGTTCGAGACCCACCCGGGCAACTTGGCAAGACCTCATCTCTACAATAAATCAAAAATTAGCCAGGCATGTAGCGCGCACCTGTAGTTCCAGCTACTCGGAAGCCTGAGGTGGAAGGATCGCCGGAGACCAGCAGGTCGAGGCTGCGGTGGCCGGAAACAGCCACTGCACTCCAGTCTGGGCAACAGAGTGAGACTCAAACTCAAAAAAAAAAAAAAATTTATCCTCTTCAAGTTTACTTTTCCTTATAGGTACATGGGAACAGGTACAAGACAGGGCTTCTAGGTATCATTACCGCTAACTTAAGGTTCAACTGATGTTTACTGAGCACCTACTAGAAGCAAGGCTGTGTTTCCAGGCCAAGGACAGAGCTGTGGACAACACAAATCTCTAAAAGGGGGGGGGTACAAATATATCCCCCAAAGTGAGGAAGAGTTGGAAAAATATTAGAGAAAAGTAATCATATGAAAATCAGAACCGATTGAAATAATGATCTGAAGGAAAAGATGAGTTGGAACAGACATCCACAGAGAGGCCAACGGAACATGGGCCACATGCCTCCAACTGAGAGGTAGCTCAGGCCAATGGGGGTACTGGGTAACACTATCGGCTTACTCCATGTGGCATAGGATGAAATGTTCCCCATTACTTGCCCTTCCCATTTATAAAAAGGAGATATAAATTTTCCTGAAATCTTTTGCTATTTATTTATTTTCAAGTCGGGGTCTTGCTCTGTTGCTCAGGCTGGAGTGCAGTGGCATGATCACTGTTCACCGTAATCTCAGCCTCCTGGGCTCAGGAGATCCTTCTGCTTCAGCCACCTGCGTAGTTGGAGCTACAGGAGCACACTACCATGCCCGACTAATTTTTTTGTTTTTGTAGAGACAAGGTCTCACAATGCTTCCCAGGCTGGTCCCAAACTCCTGGCCTCAAGCAGTCCTCCCACTTCGGTCTCCCAAAGTGCTAGGATTACCGATGGTGCATCACCACACTCATCTTTGTTATTTCATATTGAAGCAGAATCAGCTACTTGGGAAGATTAGAGGGATAAAAGAACCAAAGCAAAGAGTAGGCACTCCATCAGTTTGGTGGCCATGAATATGCCCTTTCCTGAGCCCACAGGCAACTTCAGGGAGCCTGGGGGAACATGGTCAGTTCAGTGTGGCCATAGCTTCGTATCCCAGCTAGTCTGAGTATCAGCCTGGGCCTATTATACAACCACACATTCCAGATCCCTCAACCCGGCTCTCCCGCTAGAAAAATGGGGTACAACACCTTGAGATAGGTCATCCTGCTCCCACTGAATGTCAGTGATCTTGTGAGCCAGCTCCTGGACTGTGCAGGGTGAAGGGGAGAAGTTCTAGAGAACAAGGAACCTTCCTGTAGCACCTCTAGGCCTGGAGGCAGATGGGGGCAACTGGGAGCCACAAACCTGCACCGGATCTGAGCCCCGCTCTTCTCATCCACCAGGACACGGCCTTTGGTGGAAGCCTCTCCACAATGACAGGAGGAGGCCAACACCCACTCACAGGTATCAGGGTCTTCCTGCACTCCAGGCACCGCACTAAACACTTTACAGAAATCATCTTATCTAATCACTACAACTGCCCTTCTAGGTGAGTATTACTATAAGTAATCTTCATTGTACAGATGGGGAAACTGAGGCTCAGAGATGTTAGGTAGATCAGTCAAATCCACACAGCAAACATGGCTGGCTGGCAGGCAAACCCAGGCAGCCTGACCCCGGAGTACCTGTACCTGCCAGCACCCCAAAGGCCTTGCCAGAACAGCTGCTCTATGACAATGAGCAATGAGGCAGTGCCACCATACTAGAAGTAGCAGAAGTTGCCACCATACTAGAGGTAGCAGAAGATTCAAAGATGAATCTGACTCTAGGAGCCCTCAAACCACAATGGGAAATGAGGCTGGCATATGGATGACACCACTGTCCCCAGTTTTCCACCCTTTCTTCATCTCCATGACTGTTCTGTCCCTCCCACTGAAGGAGTCAAGTATATTTCCCTCCCCTCAATGTGAGGCTGGCTGATGTGGCAACTCTAATAGAATCAGCAGAAGTGAAGGATCCTAGCCTGGACCCTGAGAGGCCCCACACGTCTCCACCACTGCCACAAGACAACACCGCTGGGCTAGACTACAGATTCAGGAGGAAGGGCATGGAAAAGAGCCGCCCAGTTAAGCCCAGCCTACTCCACCGACCTGCCAACCTGCAGACACCCGAGGAGCGAACACTTGATTCTGCAGGCCACCGAGGTCTAGGGGGTGCTTTTGCAGGAGCCTGTGACAGTTGGTAGAGAACGAACTAAAGATGGTTCAGAGGGGGCAAACTTGGAAGACCTAGCACTTCTTACATACAGATCCTATCATTTCACTCATTAATACTGATGTACCCCTAGTCAGACCTTGAGCTTCCCAGATGTGTGACGCCTTGTTTACATCACCCCACACCATGCCCAGGTCCCATGTTTAATACATCAGCAGATAAACAATCATCCAAGGGCTGCAAAACCAGGTGATAATTTGCAACAGCATTTTCCCCATTTCATTGAAGCCACCTGTATGATTTTTGACATGCCTGGATCTTCCAAGCACTACCTTCAGGGTTCCTTCTCATATTTCAATGTATTACCACCACTACTTTATTTATTCAATCATTCATTCCTTTATTTTTAAAGACAGGGTCTCGCTCTGTTGCTAGAGTGCAATAGTGCAATCATAGCTCATTGCTACCTCCACCTCCTGGGCTCAAGTGATCCTCCCACCTCAGCCTCCCAAGTAGCTGGGACTACAGGCATGTGCCAACCATACCCAGCTAGTTTCTTATTTTCTTGTGGGATTGAAGTCTCACTATGTAGCCCAGGCTAGTCGATGGGATTATAGGCACCATGTCCAGCCATTACTACATTATTAATATTTTTAAGCTCATGCTCCTTTTATGTAAACAAGCTGAACTAAAAAGAAGACTATCTGACCCCTCTCTTTGGACAACCCATATCCCTAACCATACACAGAGTATAACAGAATAATGAAGAATGTGGGGTGGGGGCCAGGCAGACCCCAGCAAAGCAGGTGCTAAGACAGCCCTGAGGATGAGGAGGTCATCTCAGTAGCTTTGCACCAAGGACCCTGCCAGCAAATGTGCCAACATCAGCAACAACTTGACTCATGCGACTCAAGAAACACTGTCATCCCAAAAGCAATGCTGCCCAAGACAATGTTTTCCTGCCAAAGGGAAGCAGAAAGATCATTTTTGGCATATCTTCCTGACTTTATTTAAATCCCCAGAGCTAATGAATACAAAGGCAATAATTGTTTCTGCATATGAATGCAAACTTTCAAGAAACAATGGAACCAAAAAATAATAATAACAATACAACTCAGTAACAGCACCGAGACCAATAGTGACTTTTTAAAAGGGTTACATTGAAAACAACTGCATAAAAATATATAATAAGCATAACTATTAAGTCATAGCTGCAGCTCTCACCCTCTTCTCAGTGCTTGGCAGATCCATTTCGTGGCTGGCAACTAATCAATGTCAGAGTCTACAGATGTCGTGCCCATTAGATAAGGTACGTTGCCAGGCTACCCATCCAAATGACTCACTTTAACAAACAGGAACACGAGCCCCAGCCCATTAAAGATGGGACCTTCAACAACTCCGCAGACGGTTGATTCTCTGCCATCACCTTGCCTGACTTTCAATAAATAAATCTTGTTCCCGTGACCTTTCTGGTTAAATAAACTGGGAAATGAAAAGGTACATCCACCTCTGTGTGTCTATGCAACTACAAGTATGTATACATCTATCAGGTAGATTGTTGAACCCAATGGGGATGAAACACATGGATCTTCCTCAGAGGGAGCGGGGGAAGGGATGTGCAGCCAAACCTCACTGCTCATGTTAAACTGTTTTCGCAGCTGCTCCCCAGTGCTAGTGTCACCACCTCAGCTCCACCTCAGATCATCAGGCATTAGAGTCTCATAAAGGGCATGCAATCTAGATCCCTCCCATGTACAGTTCACATTAGGGTTCATGCTCCTATGAGAATCTAATGTGAAGGCTGACCTGACAGGAGGCAGAGCTCCGCTGGCCTGCTGCTCACATCCTGCTTTGTGGCCAGTTCCTAAAACAGTCCACATACGGGTACTAGTCCATGGCCAGGAGCTTGGGGACCCCTGATCTAGAGGACAGAGGACTGTTTTCCAGTAAGATATCAGATGAGGCAGGCAGAATGTGGGGGGGGCAGACAGGGGTAGGTTCAGAAGACAGAAGGTGGGTGAAGCAGAAGGAAGGTAGGTGGAATACACAGGGGTGGGAGGGAAGGACATGGGTGGGGCAGACAGGGGTGAGCGGGACATCAAACTCACTTGGATTCAAATTCCTCTTCAAGTGATCTTTTTATGTGTATGTGACCACGGGCGCGTTACTCAGTCTCCCTGGCTCTCTGACCTTACCTCAAGGGTTTAGAGGAAGATTAAATAAAAGGAAACAAGATGGCCCCTTTTGTAATAAGAGTTGACAATAAGCATATTTTCTCTCTAGCCATTGGTTACTTTCCACACAATCAGCTCTATGAGGAACAGTGACCTTGTCTGTCCTGTTCCCCAGATAAATATTATTAAATAAAATTTGGACACAAAGCTTAGGCTTCGATCGTGCATCTTAGTTCTAACCTTTAATTTCTTAGTAATGTCATGAAACATAAAAATTGCTTCAGTCTTCCCATGAGATTTGTTCGACCTGTAGCTGAGGGCAGCCTGGGGGTCCCATGCAGCTCCCAGATGGGTTTTGTGTGGTCATGTGGTGCTTTTTTAAAGTTGACACCCAGAGACTGTAGTTTACTATCAATGGCCATTCCCATTCTACCCTTCTTCCAAACAAAACCAAAAAACTATTGTTCCCAGTCTCCCTT
Source organism: Cephalopachus bancanus (assembly GCA_027257055.1). Classification (NCBI taxonomy): domain Eukaryota; kingdom Metazoa; phylum Chordata; class Mammalia; order Primates; family Tarsiidae; genus Cephalopachus; species Cephalopachus bancanus. Next base: position 7,013,722 of record JAPVLO010000007.1, read on the forward strand.
GCGTCTAGGAGTGGCCCATCGGATGTCCTTTTGGACAAGTAAGTAGATGTGGATGTCACTGGGTAGGACTTCCATGAAGGAGACGTCTTGACTCAGCAAGTGGACGGCCCTCTGCCTTCCATGATCCCCTTCTTCCTGTCTAGAAAGTCTACTTTTTGCTGGAGGTGAAATACCATGTCAATACCAGGAATCAGCGAGAATATCACAGAGCCCTCAGCCCTGAGACAAGGAAGCCATCGTGTTGCCCGGACTTCTCTAGAAACAAAAACCTTTATATCTCACTTAAGCCAATATTATTTAGGTCCTCTACTATGTGAAGTCAACTAAAGGATAAACTTGCCATTATTTAAAAGTCATGTTGTGAGTCAGGTGAGGCGGCTCACACCTGCAATCCCAGCACTTTGGAAGGCCGAGGCAGGAGGATCACTTGAGCCCAGGAGTTTGAGACTGGCCTGGGCGACATAACGAGACCTCATCCCTACAAATAATAAAAAAATTAGCCAGTCATGGTGGTGCATGACTACAGTCCCAGCTAATCGAGAGGCAGAGGTATAAGGATCACCTGAGCCCAGGAGGTCAAGGCTATGGTGAGCCGTGATTGTGCTCGCTGCACTCCAGCGTGGGCAACAGAGTGAGACCCCCCAACTGAAAAAAAAAATCACATTGCATATAAAAACCAAGAGTTCTAGCAAAGCCTTTAAAATAGGCTGATCCAGTCATCCTGGCCTATATTCCCATGTGGTGACAAGCTGCCCTTCCTGACTCACCTACCTGTGAGAGTCCTAGCCCTGCAGACACGGTAGTTTGGTGCCCTGGGCTAAAGTTTTATAGTATTTGGAATAGAATCTAGTTCTCAAATTCAATAAGCATAGGTTTCAGTTTCTCTGATACTGCTTGTTCATATTCAAACACTGCCTTTTCGCCTCTCTTCTGACATTTCACACCCATCCCCAAATGCTACCCTGGTGGAAACTCTGGGCAGGACCCTGGGGGCACCCCACTCTCTGCTCCATCCCACCCACCGCATTGCTTTGGCCTGGCCACAGGACAAGCATTTACCTGTGTCATTCCACACAGGTGCCCTTCCCTAAAAGAGTGCCTTTCCTAAGAGAGACACTTGCAGAGGAAACCAAGTCATCAAAGTGAAACAATAAAAAAGAAAATTACACATTTTAATCCCATTTCAAGATAAGCAACCAAGGTGCCATCCCATAATTACCAGACTGAAGGAAATAACTTGGAGGTAGCTGGGAGGCAGGAAGGGAGTCAGAGAATAGCCCCCAAGGCTGGATAGACCTAGGGCTGGAGAAGGAGGAAAGGGGAGGAGAAGGCATAGCCTGCAAAAGAGCAACCATGGGAAACCATGGGGGGAGTAAGGACCAATGACTGGAGTGGAGCCTGTCAGAGCCAGGTGGTCCAAAGACCAGAATCAGAGTAGGAACCCGCATCTTCCTCCTTCCCATCACCATTTGCAAGAATGGACCCGGTACGTGGAGCTGTTCCGAGTCACATGCCTACCTCCTGGCCCCCAGCCAGGTCCACATTTCCCAGGTGGAGAAAACAAGGCTCAGAATGGCTGACCAGCTTGACCTGACACAGAGCCAGGTAGAAGTGGAGCTGGGAGGGGCCCTGCAGGACATTCCTCTTACACCTGTCCACTGTGTCTGTCACTAGGTTCACTGCCTCTGTGACTCTGTTAACAGATGATGGAATTATCTCAAGGGGACTGGACAATGTCTGAGGGGGTGTCTGCCTCTCAAATGCACTCATCATTAGAGATGACAGCTCAGAGAGCCTCACCCATCCTGCAGTTAAGGATAGTAACTGTCACCATTCTGCATGAAGGAAACTGAGGGTCAGAGAAGTGAAGTGATTTGCTGACGGCCACACATCTTCTACATGGCCTAAGCCAAGATGTGGACCCATTCATCCAACTCCAGGCAAAGAATCTCTGTACCTCACGGTTTTCTTGACCCCATGGGCAAGGGTCAAGCAAGTCACACCACAGCTTCTCTGGAAAAGCTCACTGAATTGAACGAATCTGTCCTGTGTGGATAAGAAATCCTCTCATAGGTACCCTCCTGCTCTCCAGATGACGACGTGATCACACTGATGGCAGCTGGGGTCCTTCCAGCCAGAGAGCTCCAAGACCACCTCAGTCACTGTGTATCTGACCCATTTTATCAATAAACATTCACTGGGGAAGCACTGGGTTCTGGCACCATGCCAGCATGGGTGACACAGCCAAAACGACAACAGGGCCCTGCCCACAAAGAGCCTTCAGTCTGAGCTGTGCTGTCCCACAAAGCTGTCTGTGAGAACGAAATGTTCCACATCTGCACTATCCAGTGTGGCAGCCGTAGCCACATGTGACTCCTGAGCCTGTGAAATGTGGTCAGTGCTACCGAGGAGATGGAGCTTTTCATCTAATTTAATTTTATGGCACTTATATTTAAACTGCCATGTATAACTAGGGACTATGGTATCGGATGAACCATAAGCAAGCTTACCAAATAAACCAATAAGACCATCTCAAATAGTAACATGTGAGGTAGGGGAAACAGGTCTCCATAGCCATGAGGAACAGTGGGTGTCCACTGTTCTAATGCTGAATAGCTACACCTGGCACTTAGGAAGGTCCCAAAGACAGAGGGGTCCATTGTCCTCAGCTTCCACATGGTATTAGGGTGAGAAGAGGGTAGGGAACAGAAGTTTTTAAAGTATCTATTTTCATCCAGGCACGATGGCTGTCACCTGGAATGCCAGCACTTTGGGAGCCAAGGAATTCAAGACCGTCTGAGCGGGGCATGGTGGCACACACCTGTAGTCCCAGCTACTCAGGAGGCTGAGGCAGAAGGATTGCCTGAGCCTAGGAGGTCGAGACTGCAGTGAGTCACTCTAGCCTGAGGGACAGAGTGAGACCCTGACTCAAAAAAAAAAAAAAAAATCAAAAGCATCCATTTTCTATAATGAATATGCAATGCTTTCATAATCAGAAAAAAAAACTCTAAGTTTTTAAACTGTATTTTTAAAAAGCATTTAGCTTTTATTTTTAACAACCCTGATAAAGCTGACAAAGTGATTACTACATAGTTCTGCTGCTAATTAAGTCATATAGCCTCTCTAAGAGGGTCCCCAGAACTCAGGACTCCAGAGTTAGAAAATATTCCAGGAACGAAACTAGAAAGAGTCACAGTATAGACAAGGAAGGCTGAGCCTCCACCCTGGTCAGGCAGAGGGCACCATTAAAGAGTTTAAGGCAAAGGAGAGACTAGCCCAGATCTGCATTCTGGAAACTTCCTGTTCTGCAGGGAGAATGGATAAGAGGAAGGGAAGACTGAGACACAGCAGGGGGTGTCCAGGAGAGAGGAGGTGGATATTGGACCTGGTAGGGGTGAGGTCTGGGAGGGGAAGGACATTCAGAATAGCTTCTCCCACTTCCAGCAATACAGCAGAAGCGGGTCTGGCCCTGCAGAAGGAAACGGCTGCAGGACCCTCTGTGCTCACCCTCCAAGCACCCTCTGGCCCCGTCCAGTTGGCAGGAGTGGCCGGCAGTCTGGTGCTTATGTCCATTTCTTCTGCGAGTGCTTACTAAAGTCTCCTGAGTCTGAGGCCTGTGCTGGGCTCTGGGGTGCAAAGCTACAGGTGACAAAATCCCTGTCCTCAGGGTCTCTCCGTCTGAACAGAGACAGTTCACAAAGAATGAAACAGGTGATGAAGCCAGGTGGTGTTGAGCACCAGGGGTAAATCAGAAACAAGATCAGCCTGAGTAGGATGGGCTCAGGAGACCTGAAGGACAGAATGGAGTCCACAAGGCAAAGGCCTAGAGCTCAGAGCCAGGAGGTCAGGGCAGGACCCACACACTCACAGACCCAGGGACACGAACTGATGGACACATAGGCAGAAGCTGTCAGCAGAGAGAGGCTGAGACCATGGTTCGGGAGGGCTAGACTCAGTGGTACTGAGGGTGTGGTCCCTGGTCAGGAGCATCGCCTGGGCCTTGTGAGAAACACACATTGTCAAGGGCCACAGTGTGTGAGTGTGTGTGTGAACAAGCCTTCCACGTGGCTCTGATATACACTCAGGTTTCAGAATCAATGCTCTGTCTCCATCAGTAGCTCTCCAGGGAGATGTTTCCCCTAGGGCACCCTTGGCAATGTCTGAAGACATCTTGATTGTCACACCTAGGGGCTGGGGTGCTACCGGCATCTCACAGGTAGAGACCAAGGCACTGCTCAACTTCTTGTGATACACAGGATGGCCCCCATGACAGAAAAAGATCTGACCACAAATGTTAACAGTGCCAGGAGTGAGAAACACTGGCCTAGACCAAGGGTGCCCCAGGCTGTGCCCCAGACCCATCTGAGCAGAATCTTGACAAAGCTCAATCGCAAGTCCCTGTGCAAACATTTTTAAAAGCTGCCCAAGTGACTCTTGGCCCAGTCTGTGGTCCTGGCATCTAGGAACCAAGGAGATACCAATGGAGAAGAGCTCAGAGTGGAAACAGAAGGCAGCCAAGAGTGGCATCACAGGAAACTTCAGCCATGGACTAGGAAGAGGACAGGAGCCGGAAAGGCTGAGGCCAGGACAGAGCATGCAGCCAAGGAATGAGGGGTGGTCGGTGAAGAGCGGTGACGGGGTCATGATAGGGAAGGCCCAGGGCAGCAGGGGGCCCAAAAGGAAAGAGGCCACAGTCACCTTCTCCATGCCAGGGCCAGCCCCATGATGTGGAGGGGCAGAAGCCTATTCCCAGAACCTGAGAGAAGGAAGGAGAGGAAGCCATACCCCTCGGGATGATGAGCTCCCCAGGAGGAAAGATCATGGCATGCTTCTTTACCTTCTTTTAAACTTGTATTCTGGAAGAACGCCTAACCATGCTGGGAGCACAGAGCACGGGTGTGCAGAAAGCCAGACTGGGAAGATGCAGATGGACCCATAAATGAAGCTGTGTGTTGAGACGGTGGGAGGGTAGGCCCCAGGGGAAAGTATTTCATCCTTGCCACAAAGCCCATGGCCACAGACATGGCCACTGAAAGATTTAATGCATTAATAAGGCCACTGAAAGATGCTCATACTCACCAGCAATCAGGGAACCGCAAATTAACACAACAAGAAACCATTTGTCACCCTTCCTGCTAGAGGAAATCAGACTGATGATCTCAGGTGTTGTGGAGGGTTTGGGGAAAGGGCACTCTCATTGATTCTGGAAGGAGTGTGAATTGGTACATTTCCTAGGAGAGTGCAATATCATTACAATTAAAAATGTGGGTCCCCTGTGGCCCAGACCTCCAAGGAGCTGGCACATTCCTGGAAGAAATTCTCAGGTGGGCACCAGGCAACATGTGCCCGGTGAATCACTGCTGTATGGGCTGTAAGGGGTTAAACCTTAAACAGCACAAATAGCATAGGTCAAACTGCAAAATATATTCGTTGGATGTAGCTGTTAACAGAGAAAGAGAGATGGTAAGACTCTCCAAGACCCAGAGTGGCACAGAACCACACGCTGAAGAGACCCCCACGGCAGACCTTCACGTGCATCAGTTCCTATGAACAGGCAGGGAAGGCCCAGAGGATGCCACTACATTCACAGCAGGAGGAGCCACCAGGGAGTGAAAGAGGTGTCAATGTGTAGTATACCTTTCTAAGAACAGTTTGAGTTTTTACTAAGAGCATATTGATGTATTAAAAATGCCTTTGAGGGCAGGGTAAATGCAACTTTGGGCTGTTTTATGAAAACACTGAATGTAGGTGGGAGAAGGCAACTCTCCTACTTTGTGTCAGGTTGTTCCACAGCAGGAGCTCTGGTTTCAATTTTTAGGAGCTGCGCGTTGGAGTGGCAGGTGGACGAGTGAGGGGAGCCATGCAGGGAGAGCAGGTGAAATGACTGTGACTTTTCATCCAGGTAAAGAACTGACTGAGGCTTTGATAACTGACCTAAGACACCAGAATCTCTGAAAGCCCTGAGTAACAGGCAGCATGAGACGGTCCCATTAGGACTGGTAGGTAACAGACCCTTTGGAATCATTGGAAAAAGAATTTTTAAATAGATCTGCTCAAACACAAGCAGGTGCTGCATCAAAAAGAAGTGAGCCCCCCATCAGAAGAGGTATGCAAGCACAATCCATGCCAGCCAGACAATGCGGTTATAGATAACATCCCCTGAATCCACCCTTCCTGCTTCAAGCTCCCTTCTAACATGAAGATTCTGATTCTCTTTATGCCAGAATCGAAAGACAATCATCTGCTGAACACAATCTGAACATACTTCAGTGCTGGGTGCTTTGTCATAAGGTCCCATTGCTCACAGAATGGTACATATTTTAGACTTTTTCTCTGGGTCCCATTTTGGCCAGTTGAACCAGAGAAGAACTCCGTGCATTCTCCCATGTATAACTTAATCCTGGGCATCTGGGCCCTGCCTACTCTCTCCCATGGACTGGCACCGCCTGCTCAAGCCTCCGTTCCCACCTACAGAAGCATCAACTCACAGACAGCCAAAAAGTCAAGTCCTCCATCATTTCCATTTCAAGTTTGCTTCCTTTGGCTGACGGGGAGACAAAGGCAGCTGGGACAATCGTGGCAAAGCACCACTCAACTTCCATGATCAGAGCAGTTGTGGATGTGCGTCTCCAACCCAAAGAAAACCAATCCATCATGGAAAGCTGAAGGCAGAGCCCTGACTTCTAATAAAAGGCTTAATTAAAGTCTGGAGGGTCTGCACTGGCAGTTTCTCCTCGAAACTCTAAGGAAATTAACCTGCACTCCCAGATACAGAAACGCCAAGGATTTCTTCAGGCTGGTACCTTAGTTTGACCAAATGACACCATGTTGATTGTCCTAACAAAGAATCCTCCCAAGACTTGCATGGGTTTATTGTTTAAATTTTCAAATAGGGCCCCAGTGCTCACAGAGCCGCCTCTAATGGGTCTTTCTGGGCAGTTCAGTGAAGTGAAGGAATCTCTCCGACAAAGCCAGCCTCCCCCCCCCACCCAGGGCCCCCGGGATTATCCCTACTTTGATGCCCACCATTTAACATGATCAAGTTCCCATTTGGGGTTGTTATATTTAGAGAGAATAAGTCTTCAAAGGAAGGTAAAGGGAACTTGTTATCAAAACAAGATCTACGAAAGAATTGTGTGCTGCTCTAAGATACAAAATTGAGTCCTGTGGCTTGATACCAAAACACCAGCTTTGATTCTTTCTTTCTTTCTTTCTTTTTTTACCCTGCATTTCTGAAGCTCAGACTTCTCTCCCTGTGAAGTGAAAATTGCCTTCTGGTGGAGAAAGGTTTTAATGATCACTTTGCTTCCTGCGTCTCCATGGTGACGAGAGCACACAGCCCACCCCCCTCCTGCTTTATTAGGCCTTTCTTCCTCCCTGGAAAGTAATCAATCAAGCCCTATAGACGCCTTTGTGACCGGTTTATCACCTCCACGATCGACGCCGCGGGGGCGGAGGAGTGGACACGGAGTCCATACAGTATCACCAGTCCTGGCTCTGTCCTGGCGCTCGCCCTTCCCCTCCTAGCTGGCGGCTCTGCCCGGCACACCTGTCCGGGAAGGCGGGCGTCCAGGTGCGCCAGGCCGGCCGGAGCCAGCGGCCAGCGGAAGCCCGGCGCGGGGTGGCCCCAGGAATAGAGCGCTGCTTGGCCCGGCGGGACGCCCCTGAGCCGGGACCACGGAGCTGGGGCCGGCCGCGGGGGAGGGGAGAGGGCAGATCCCGGAGCCAGCGCTGGGCGGAGGAGGCCACGGATCTCTCTTGCCCCAGCCGGTCAGCACCCGAGGCAAGGAAGCCCCCTTCGAGGGGACGGCACAGTCCCGCAGCCGGCGAGGAGGGCGGACCGCAGCGCCCAGTTCTACCCGGGTAATCGGCTCCTTTCCTGACAAAGGGCCCCCCGGCGCCCCAGCCCCCCGATGCCGGAGACGGGAACCACGGGCCCGAACGCCGGTCCCGCCGAGCGCGGCTCCCCAAACGCGGGCCGGGGCGCGAGCCGCGCCGGGGACGCGCTCCCAGCGCCACCTGCCTCTGCCTCCCCCACCCCGCCCGGCCGCCCCCGCCCAGCCCATTACCTGGATTTTCCCCGGCGTCCGCGGAGGAGGTGGCCGAGGAGTCGGTGAGGACGCTGGGGTCACTCTGCGAGCGGCCCCGCGACACGAGGCAGCCGCTCGCGTCCTCCGACGCGGCCATGGGCCCGGCCGGCGCGGGGGCAAGTTGGAGGGAGCCGCGTGGAGTCAGAGCATCCGCGGCGGCCGAGGTCACCGGCGAGGGGGCTGGAGGGGGCGGCTTTTTTAAAAAAAGAATTAAAAAAAAAAAAAAAAGAACCGGGAAAGAGAAGGTGCCGGCGGACGCGGGGCCGGCTTCAGGGCGGGGAGACAATAGCCTCGCCGGCTGCAGCCAGGCGCATCCCGGCGTGCGCGGCCTCGCTTTGTTATTTATTCGCGTTTATTCCCATTCTTCAGTCTATATTCCAGGAAAAAGAAAAAGTTGAACCAGGAAATAAAAACTTTTTCTTGTCAGTGTTTATTGCGTGCTTGGGGCAGGGGGTGATGTCCAGGAATGGCTGGGGTGCTCCCTCCCCCCACCCCACCCCCCACCCCCCCCGGCAAAAAAGGGAAAAAAGAAGAATCTTTGCTCTTGCAATTGCTTTAATCTGAAAGCTGTTCTTAGAGCATCTGTTGGAAAACATTAGGATTCTCCCATCATGCCGCGCGGGAGGAGCATGACGTCACGGGAGAGGCGTGAGAAGGAGCCTGGCCACTGGGAGGGGTCTCTGATACCTGGACGGCACGCCACAGGGTGGGGGCGGGTGGGGGTTGGACCTGGGGTTATGAGCTGCTCACCCCACCCATCCGCGCTCTAGAAACCAGAACGCATCCGCGTCCAACTTCTTCCCTCCCCGCATGAGGGGCGGAGAACCCCAGGGCCCCAAATTTCCCCAGTAGCTGCGGGTAGCCGGTTTCTCTTGGGAATGGGAGGCCTGGGTGGGTCCCGCCGCGCCGCTTCCCCCTCCATGGAAGGGTGGCAATCGGGTTTTCATCCAGGCAGCCACCTGGCCAGGGCCTGCGGGGCACTACCCCATCCCCACAGCCCACCCCTCGGGCCCTCTGCTCCCGCCTCACCAAGGAGGAGGGAGGCAGGAAGGGTACAGGCGCCTCCAGGGAGGCTTCCCCAGAGCCCTTGAATCCACTGAGGTGGGCTAGGCAAGAGAGATGACACTTCCCTCCAGGTCTACCACTCACAGGTGTCCTCCAGGGCACTATGGAACAATCCTCACAATTCCAGAGGGTGGCACCGGGTACTGCTGCATCTCAGGGATGGCAAGAGAGGGAGAAAGTCCAGGAAGGGGAGGGAGAGAGGAGGTGGGGCAGGTGCTGTGTCACCCAGTCTGGGAAGGTGCCCGGAGGAGGCACATGGCCATACACACCAGGAGGGAAGAGACATGGGGACATCTGGGGAGGCCAGTCCCAGTTCAGTCCCTCAAGCAACCCCTGGGCAGTCACAGCTCTTAGACCCCTTGCAGGTGCTGGCACTGGGAGCCAGAGGCACTAGTCAAGTGTCCTCCAGCTGGTGATCACGGCACAGGGACTGAGCCCTTCCTGAGGCTTCTCTTACCAGGCTAGCACCCACAGCAGGGCCAAGGGGCACTGGGGGACAGGCTGGCAGTGTTGAGCAAACCACAGAGAAGTGCCAAGGTCAGACAGAGATGGGAAGTGAAGTGGTTGCCCACTCCATGGGCGCTCTGGGCTCTTAGCTGCCATCATTCCAGCATCATCGGTCGCCTCCAGAGAAAGGATTTGTTCATTCATTCCTTCAGAATATTTGCAGAGTCTAGTGAATGCCAGGCACCACATCAGACATTAGGGACCCAGCAGCAAAAATGCAGACATGCCCCACTCCTTAAGTCTTCTGGGAAGGGGGCTGGGGGAACCCGGGAACCAGCAAACCAGCAGATACCCAGATAAACCTTCCACTACAGCAGCCATTAATTCCCACAGAAACTTGTAGGAAACTGGCAGGATTAGACACATTTTATCCACATATAAATGTGCTGGTTGGATGGTGATGTGGCCAGCCCTGAACTAGGCATTTTGTACTGGGGGATGTTGTCCCTTCCTACAACTGCCCGGGAGGTAACAGCTACTCTGACTTTCCAATTTGGAGGTAAAGATAACTTTGGAAGGTGAGCTCTTGTGCCCAAGTCACAAGCCAGACATGGAGGGGCTGGAACACAGACCATGCTCCTGGCCCAGGGTCTCTCCAAGAGGGTCCTCAGCAATCCCCTACCCCGGGTCCCTTGGGGGTCTCCACCATCACAGTGAGTACCAGCCCACAGACAGATTTCAGAATCCCTGCCCCAACCACACCATAGGCCCCTCCAGAATCTGGGCAAACAAACACCTGAGACAGCTCAGGCCCCTCAGAAGGAAGCCCACAGCTGACCCAACCATGGCAGGTGCAGAGATGGACCAGCTGGGAGAGATGGTGGCCAGGGGGCTGGCAGGCAAATAAAGGTCACACCAGAGTTCTCGGCTGTCTGACGTTCACCCACCACCCTCGCGCTTGTTGGCTTTCCTTACTTACAACCTGTCCCGCCACTGCCCTAAGACTCGTCTTTAAATCACTTCCTTGCATGTAAATGCTTGTTATCCTGTTTTAAAATTATTTTTTTAGAGACAAGGTCTTGCTCTGTCACTCAGGCTGGAGTGCAGTGGTGCGACCGTCGCTCACTGCAACCTCAAACTCCTGAGCTCAAGCGATCCTCTTGCCTCAGTCTCCTGAGTTGCTGGGACTACAGGTGTGAGCCACCACATCCAGCTTAAAAACATCATAAAGGAAGTATCTGCTAGGGCTGTTGTCTGCCAGCTGTCATTGGTGGGGAGGACCACAGTGCTAACTCTGTACCTGAATCTACTCCTGGCCTGAGCTGGCTCCTGGTTGATTAAAAAGGGTCGAGGGTGAGACAGAGTTCAATCAGGCAGACACCAAACAGCACTTAATGTTACCAGAGGGACAAAGAATGAAAGGAATTTTCTACGGAAGCCAATGTTAGTGCCTTATCCAGGCACCACTTAAAACTATCTCTAGCCGGGCTCGGTGGCTCAGCCTGTAATCCTGCGCCTTGGGAGGCTGAGGTGAGTGAATTGCCTGAGCCCACAGGTTCGAGACCGCCTGGGCAACTTGGTGAGACCTCATCTCTACAACAAATCAAAAAATTAGCCAGGTGTGGTAGCGCGCGCCTGTAGTTCCAGCTACTTGGAAGGCTGAGGTGGAAGGATCGCTGGAGCCCAGCAGGTCGAGGCTGCGGTGGCCAGGAGCGGCCACTGCACTCTAGTCTGGGTGACAGAGTGAGACTCCAACTCAAAAAAATAAATAAATAAATAAATAAAATATCTCTAATCCCTTCAGATAGTCTACACCACAGGGCCCATTCACCCACTGCCAAACCATGCATGGGAGAGGGTTGAAAACATAGAAAAGGACAAGACTTAGTATTTGAGCTCAGCGGTGTGTGTGGAGTGGGGAGTCAGAAGGTGAGATATAAAGAAGTAATATTTCTTTTCAAGATATATACCTGGGCTGGGCACGGTGGCTCACGCCCTTAAGCACTTTAGGAGGCAGAAGCAAGAGGATTGCCTGAACCCAGGGGTTTGAGATCAGCCTGGGCAACTTGGCAATAAATCAAAAAGATCTCTACAATAAATGAAAAAATTAGCTGGGTGTGGTGGCACACACCTGTGGTTCTGGCTACTTGGAAGGCTGAAGCAGTAGGACCGCCTGAGCCCAGCAGGTTGAGGCTGCAGTGGCTGTGAGTGTGCCACTGCACTCCAGCCTGGGCAACAGAGTGAGGCTCCAACTCAATATATATATACATATATACATACACCGTATATATATATATGTGTGTGTGTGTGTGTATATATATATATACACTTTATATACCATAAATATAAATATATGCTATTATTATATATATTATATATTTATAGTATATATATTTATATACAATGTGTGTGTGTGTATACACCTTAACAAAATGCTGTGGTTTGTGAAAGCTAGGTAGAGATGGGGCTGTTCGTTATGTTATTCTTTGGCTTTGAGATGTTCCATAATGAACATAGCTTTACATTTTAAAAAAGAGTAGCAATCCTCCATTCCATGACTGGCTTGAGCCCTGTGAGGCTCTGGCCCCCAAGATGAAGGGTCTTCAAAGGGTCATTGTGAAAGTCACCAGCTTCCCTTCCTCAACAAGATCCCAGGCAAAGGTGGGGTGGGTCTGGAAGTCCCTTCCAGAAACCCCATGGGAACCAACAAGACATCATCACAGCCAAAAATGACAAAGAACCCAAATGTCCATTAGCTGACAAGTGGACCAATGAAGTTTGGTCCATCTATGTAGCATAATAGTATCCAGTCATGAAAAGGAATGGGGCACTGATGCGTGGATGAGCCTAGAAACCCTAATTGGAAGAAGTCAGTCACAAAAGGCCACTTGGCATATGATTCCATTTATGTGAAATGTTCACAGAATCAGAAAGCAGATCTGTAGATGACTGGAGGAGGGAGTGGTGGAGGAGGGCGGGGGTCACTGCTAATGGGTGCAGAGTCTCGGGGGTGCTAGAAATGTTCTTAATGTTCTAAAATTAGATGATGAGTATGGTTTCACAACTCTGTAAACATACTAAACCATTGAGTTTTATACTTTAAATGGATGAGCTTTTTGGTATGCAAATTATTTCAATAAAGCTGCTTTTTAAAAAGTGCTCAGAGGCCCCAGGCTGAGCTTAGAATCTGGAGGGTTGGGCTCCGTCCCTCACCCTGCTAATAGTCATCATACTAACCCTTCCTGTCCCTGCATAGGCAGGATTGCACAGTTCATACAGGGGCCACCCTTCTGGTCCTCAGTCAGAAAACCTAAAGCCATTTCCTGAATCAGGGCAGCCCTGGTAACTCCAACTGCAAAGAACAGGCCAGAGTCAGTCTGATTTGTCCAAGTGCTGCTTCACAAATCACAAAGCTGCAAAGGGAGGGGCCTCTGCCCAGTCAGGCAGGGTGTCACTGTGAAAGTGACCAGGATGGCAGGATCCACCCCCATATACACACAGGAGTGTAGGCAGTAGGTGACCCCTGTCACCAAGGCGTGGGCAGAAAAGGGTCCCGGTGACCAATCCCACCCATACACATCTCCCCAGTTGGTCTTATTCTTACAGATAGTACAGATTAATGGACACTTCCATCCATCAGTCCACCCATCCATCCATCCGTCCACCCATCATCCACCCACCCACCCATCCACCCATCCATCCATCCATCCATCCATCCATCCATCTATCCATCCATCCATCCATCATCCATCTGATATTGCCTAGGCATATGCTTTGTGCCCAAACATGCACCTCACCAGGAATGCCACAGTGAACAAAGTAGGATTGGCCTTGGGTTTGTGGAGCTCAAGCAGAGAAGACAGGATTGGTTAACATGCAATCATCAATCAGTCAATTCATTTCAATGAGTACAGAGTGCAGACGCCTCACCTGGGGCAGGAGGGAGCCTGGTCTGATGAAGTAATGTTCTGGAAGTGAAAGGGGGATAGAAACCAACTGACAAGGCCGGGCGTGGTGGCTCACGCCTATAATCCCAGCACTTTGGGAGGCTGAAGTGAGAGGACTGTCTGAGCCCACGGTTCAAGAGCAGCCTTGGCAACTTGGCAAGACCTCACCTCTACAATAAATAAAAAAATTAGCTGGGCATGGTGATACATGCCTGTAGCTCCAGCTACTTGGAAGGCTGAAGCAGAAGGATCACCTGAGCCCAGTAGATCGAGCCTGCGGTGGCCGTGAGCGTGCCACTGCACTCTAGCCTGGGTGACAGAGTGAGACTCTAACTCAAAAAGAGAAAGAAAGAAAGAAACCAGCTGACAAGCAGGGGAGGAAGGGAGTCTCCAGGCAGAGGGAACAGCCCGGGCAAAGGCTGCAAGACAGGAGCAGCATGGAGTTCTGAAGTCCCTGCAAAGAGGCCAGAGAGAGGGGCAGATGCAGACCATGCCGTGTCCTGTGCACCTCGTTAGGAGTCTGGACTTTGTTCTGAGAATGGTAGAAAGCCACGGAGGCAGTGATGAGTCTCCAGAGAAGGGGCCCATGGGGCAAGGGGGAAGGGGGGCTAGACTAGGAGGAACAATAATCTGGGTGGGATGTGATGGTGGCCTGGCCCTCAGGGAGAGGCAGAGGCAACAGCAGGCTGGCTTTAGCATCTCCAGAAGCTGACTCTGCAGGTATGTGATAGCTGGATAGGCTGTGGGGTGGGGGGGCGGGGAGCAGAGGCATGGTGGACCCCAGTGTTTTCCTTTGTGATGATTAACCATTTATGGAGGGGTGGAATCAAGTCTGATACTGACAATGGGGTGGGTGTGATGCCACTTCCTGGGTGGGGAGGAGCAAAGAGGAGGCAGGATGGGGCAGAAAAGAGGAGGAGCCCATTTGGACATTTAGAATGACTTGGAAGAGCCCCCTGCACCCACTGGCACCGAGAGACCCGTTTGCTCCATCAGGGTGAGTGGCAGAAGGAAGGGCACACTTGCTTGTACCAGCTGCAGGCTGGGCAGCCCCTCCCTGGTCTCTGTTTACTCATCCATCAAATGAGCACAGTCATACCAGTCCCTGATGGCCTCTCTGTGGGCCAAGTGGCTAGGGCTACACCACCCCTGGTGGTGGCTCTCATGAGACCCACCCCCTGTGGGCTTCAGCTCTGGGCACTCCAACTTCTGAAGGACCATTCCACTACCATCAAACACACTCAAAAGGCATCCAGCTGAGCGCCGTGGCTCATGCCTGTAATCCTGGCACTTTGGGAGCCTGATGCAGGAGGATTTCTTGAGGCCAAGAGTTTTAGACTAGCCTGAGCAACAGAGTAAGACCCCATCTCTACATAAAAACAAAAATACAAAACTCAGTTGGACATGATAGCACACACCTGTAGTCCCAGCTACCGAGGAGGCTGAGGCAGGAGGATTGATTGAGTCCAGGAGTACAAGACTGCAGTGAGCTATGATTTCACTACTCTAATCCAGCCTGGGTGACAGAGCAAGATCCTGTCTCTTTAAAAAGTGTTTAAAAGTCACCCAGAGTGGGCAGAGATGGGGTTATAAATTGCAGGCAATCACTGGTATAAAGCTACATCATATAGGCACTTAGATGGTTATTTTAACTTTATTGGGCACTAGGGAAGCTTACTAATTGTGCTTTCCTAAGACCCTGACATCTTTGAAGGCCTCTGGAGAGTTGAGGGACCAAGGATCTGGACCATGGGAATGCCGACTCTGTGGGCACAGGGATCTTTGTGGGGTTTGTTCACCCAAGAATGAGCCTGACACATCATAGGTACCCAGTAAATAAATATCCATTGACTGAATCAATGAACAAATTCCCATGACGGGGCCCAGCCATGTAACAGCCCCACTCCAGGAGAGAGGGCTCAGCCTCCAATGGCCCAACTCGGCTCCAGACCTTGTGTGGACTGAGGTGGTCATCCCTGCCCCACCTTAGTCCACAGGACAATATCTGGTTTCTTCTCCAGTACTCCAGGCACCCTTCTTCACCCTTAATATGAAAATAACTAAGTCAGCATATTTCAAATGCTCTAGCCAGGCACAATGGCTCACGCCTGTAATCCCAACACTTTCGGAGGCTGAGGCGAGAGGATTGCCTGATCCCATGAGTTCAAAACCAGCCTGGGCAACTTGGCGAGACCTCGTTTCTACAATAAATCAAAAACTTGGCTGGGCATGGTGGTATGCACCTGCAGTCCCAGCTACATGGAAGGCTGAGGCATACGGATCACCTGAGCTCAGCAGGCTGAGGCACTCCAGCCTGGGTAACAGAGTGAGGACCCAACTCAAAAAAAGAAAAAATTCAAACGCTCAAAGACAGCTGATCAAGCCACAGTATCAGATCAAACTCTCAGGGGACCAACTAGAAAGACAAGAGGGTAAATACCAGTGTGGGAACTCAAAGACCTGAGAAAAGATAAGGTGTAGACAAAACCCTTGCCAGGGGCAGAAGCAGGGTTTGTAAGGAGGGCGGCCCTGCCCTCTTCTGGTCATCCAGAGAAATGGCACCCAAAGAAGTCCCAGGTGGGAGCGGTCCTTTGACCTCTCGGAGACCTTTGCCTACATCCTTGATGGAATCTATCTAGAGCTGTGTCTGTAAGGCTACCCAGCGTGGTGCTCAGTGCAAATGCCAATTATGGCTTTTTTAAAAACACACAAGCAATTCTTCTAAAACAAAATCTCCGATATCATCATCCATTGGTCTCAGCTGCCTGGAAAAACGTGGTGAGGGCATCCCATGGCTTCCTGGAGATGTCCCCAGTCCTCCTTAGGGTCAAGTCCACTCTCAGGCTGTCTAGAGCAGGAGCCAAAGACCCGGGTACGAGATCAGGTTCCAACACTCTCCGACTGTGTGGCCTTGGGCTTGCCTGGTTACACTCTGAGCCTCCTGTGTAAGGCCAGAGAGGAAGAGAACTCACCTCCTGGCATGTGGGCACTCAGCATGGCACATGGAAGCCCCCAGTATGTGTCCAATGTCATCAGCACAAAAAGTTCTTTGGTGTGAGGCCATATGCCCTTTGATCTTCTCCTTACTTGTCCCAACACATCTAGGTGCCTGGGAGAGGGACACAGAAGGTCGAAGAAATAGAAGACAGAAAAATATAGGGCAGAAAAACACAAAAGAAGGGACCCTCCAGGGAAGACAGGAACCAGCCCAAGTCTGCTCCTGCTTATCTGTCATTGGCCACTCGCCATCTCGTGTATCCTCAGCACAAAAACTCACATGTCCAGACGACGCTTGTGGTGAGGGGCACCCTGTGCCCTGCTTCTAGGGAATGAAGGGAAAGGAATGGGCTTCAGAGGCTTTGGGAAAGACTGCTGAAGAGTGGAGAGCGCCACTTAGAGCAAAGACATTTGCATCACTACGTGATGCTGCAGTCCTGACCATATTCCTGCTTCCTGCCCGCGACTGCCTATGGGGTCTGAGCTGCAGCAGTCCAGCCTGCAGCCCAGGAGCAACACACCTGAGGATGAAATGCCAACAGCTGAGGAGATGACCTTGGACTTGTCACCCTCCTGAAGGCTTGTCAAGGAAGCAAACATCCTGCTGGCTTCAGCCTCTCTTCATTAGTTTTTCGTTGACTCTACACTCAGCTCTTACAATGTGCCAGCCATTGTTCTAAAAACTTGATAATGATGAATGTGGCCAGTGCTGAAACCCACCAAGTAAGGTGGGACCATGACAGTCCCATTTAGCAATTGAGAAAAGTTCGAGGTCAAGTGCTTAAGGACTTGCCCTGAGTCACAAACCTGCAAAGCCAGGACTGGAGCCCAGGGCCTCTGGCCCAGAGCCTGGGATCTTAGTGCATCAAACATACCTTAGTGGCACAGGCAGGGACCTTATGCTTTTTTGAATCCCCCAGAAGTCACTGGCTTTATGATGGTGAAGAAGGGGAAGGAGAAGAAAGGGATAGAAGAGAGAGAGGAGAAGGCGACAAGATTAACAATGGCAGCATTTTGCAGTCCTGTAACTTACCCAAGACCTTGTATGCATGGATTTACAATCTTGTGAGGTTGGAAAAATTATCCTCTTTTTACAAGCCATGAAGTTGAGGATCACAAAGAGTGTGTGACTTACTGGGTACCACACCTGACAGGAGTTAGTAACAGGACAAAGAAGGACTCCTATGTTCTTTTCATGACCCCAGCCCATCCTTGGAGCTTCCCCATTTGATCAAAATCTCTACCAGAAACCCCAGCTTACCACACAGACATCTGCTCAACAAGCATGTACCAAATGCTGACTCTGCACCAGGCCCTGTCCTGCATGCAGAAGGACACATGGTGGCTCCGGCCAGTGAAGCGCATCCAACGCCATCACAACGTGGAGATGCAGAAATGAGTGGAGTAGCTGGCTGAGCTGGGTATGAGTCAGGGAGGTTTCAGGGAGGAAGTGGCCTTTCACTCATGCTTGTATGTGACCAGTGTTAATGAGCACCTGCTATGCACCAGGCACTGGAGACCCAGCAGTAAATAAAACAGAGGCAGACACTGCCACCCTGCTGAGCAGATTTTGCATGGATGGATAGAAACTTGCTGAGCAGACACACAAACTGTATATGCCCACGTCCAGAGGTGTCACATAGCAGAATAACACCTCCACATCAATATTAATCAGACAGATGGATTTTTGGAAAATTTTAACCAAAGAATTTGAACAGGCACTAAATGGATGCATTGTGGTATAGTCACATAATGTCATACCATAGAGCAGTGAGATGACCCAGACAAAAATCTGGATGGGTATCACAATATTCAGTGAAAGAAGACCAGATTCTGTCTCATGCCATTTGCAGAAAGTTCAAAAACAGACAACACGACTGGAAGATGTTAGAATGCAGAAAATAGTTACCCTTGAAGGAGGGGTTAAATTAGGAGACATGAGGGGGTTCTAGGATCCTGGTCATGTTCTGTTCTTGAACTAGGTTCTGGCTACAAAGGTGTGCTCACTTGGTGAAAATTCATCAAGATGTACACTTATACTTTTCTTTTTTTATTTTTATTTTTTGAGTTGGAGTCTCACTCTGTCACCCAGACTGGAGTGCAGTGGCTGCTCCCGGCCACCGCAGCCTCGACCTGCTGGGCTCCGGCGATCCTTCCACCTCAGCCTTCCGAGTAGCTGGAACTACAGGTGCGCACTACCATGCCCGGCTAATTTTTTGATTTACTGTAGAGATGAGGTCTCACCAAGTTGCCCAGGCGGGTCTCGAACCCACAGGCTCAGGCAATCCACTCACCTCAGCCTCTCAAAGGCACGGGATTACAGGCTGAGCCACCGAGCCTAGCTCACTTATACTTTTCAATGAGTATTTTCTACTTCAATTAAGAATAAAAGAAAAATAAAGTAAAGAAGGGGAAAGAGCAGACTTCAGAGCAAGGAATGATATCAGGAACAAAGAAGGGTATCACATAATGAAAAAGGGATCAATTCTCCTAAAAGTCACAACAATCTTTAACCTGCATATGCACCTAAGGACAGGGCATCAAAATATGTAAGGCAAAAATTGATAGAACTGCAAGAAAAGATAGATGAATCCACGACTATAATTGGAGACTTCAACACCCCTCTACATAAGTGGACAGATATATCAAGTAGAAAATCAGTAATGACACAGTTGAATTCAACAGCACCATCAATCAACTGGATATAATTGACATCTGTAGACTACTTCATCCAACAACAGAAAATTACACATCCTTCTCAAGATCACATGAAATATTCTCCATAATAGATCTCATTCTGAAACATAAGACACACCTCAACAAATTTAAAAGAATCAAAACCATATAATGTCTGCTTTTACATCACAATGAAATTAAACAATAGATCAATAAAATAAAGATAACTGGAAAGTTTCAAAATACGTGGAGATTAAGCAACATATTTCATACATATAACACATGGGTCAAACAGAAATAAAAGCAGAAACATCACTACAGATCCCATGGACATTAAAAGGATGGTGAAGTAATATGCTGAACAACTCTATGACCAGAAATTTGATAGCCAGATAAAATGAGCCAATTCCTTGAAAGACACAATCTACCAAAACTACACAAGTCTTTAACATTGTGTGTCCTTTTCAGCACAGTACAAGTCCTAGGTAATGCAATAAGACAAGAAAAGGAAATAAAAGTACACAGATAGAGAAGAAAGAAATAATACTATCTTTGTTTGCAAATGACATGAATGTCTATGTAGAAAATTTAAAAGAATCTACCCCAAAAAACCTCCTGAATCACTGCAAGGTTGCAGGATACAAGGCTAACATACAGAAGTCAGTCTCTTTCCTACATACCAGCCATGAGCAAGTAGAATTTGAAACTGAAAACACAATACCATTTACATTAGCACCTCTCAAAATAAAATACCTAGATACAAATCTAACAAAATATGTACAAGATCTATTTTAAGGAAAACTATAAAACTCTGATTTTAAAAATCAAAGAAGAACTAAATAAATGAAGAGATAGTCCACGTTCATGGATAGGAAGGCTCAATAGTGTCAAGATATCGAGATTTATAAATTCAGTACAATCTCAGTCAAAATCCTATATGTTGTGACTATTTACAAACTGAATCTGAAGTTTATATGGAAAAGCAAAAGACCTTGAGTATCCAACACAATACTGAAAAAGAGCAAAACTGGAGGACTGGCATGCTCAATGTCAAGCCTTACTATAAAGCTTCATTAATCAAGACAGTGTGGTACTTGGCAGAAGAACAGACAGACGGAAGAATGGAATAGAATTGAGAACCCAGAGACTGATCTACCCAAATACACACAACTTATCTTTGACAAAGGAGCAGAGGCAATACAATGGAGAAAAGATAGTCTTTTCAACAAATGTTCTGGAACAAGTTTCATACCAAAAAAAAAAGTTTCATAGCAAAAAAAAAAAAAAAATCTAGACATAGAGCTTACCATCTTTGATAGATCAGCTATCTTTGTTTGCAAATGACATGAAAGTCTATTTAAAAAATTCAAAAGAATCTACAAAAATACCCTCTGAAACTAACAAGTTATTATAGCAAGGCTGCAGGATCCAAGAAGTCAGTCTCTTTCCTATACACAAGCAATGATCTGGAATATCCAACACAATTCACAAAAATTAACTCAAAATGTACCATAGAGCTAAATGCAAAACATACAACTGTAAAATTCCTAGAAAGTCACAACAGAGAAAAATCTAGAAGACCTTAGGTTTAGCAAGAACATTTTAGAGACAACACCAAGGCACCATCTCAATGTAAAGAGAATGAAAAAACAAGTCACAGACTGGAAAAAACTGTTTGTGAAAGACATATCTGATAAGGGACTGTTATCCAAAATATACAAAGAACTTTGAACGCTCAACAAGAAAAAATAATTGAAAAGTGGACCAAGGACCATAACAGATGCCTCACCAAAGAAAGATATACAGATGGCAAATAGCATAAGGCAAGATGTTCTGCATCTTATGCCATTAGAGAAATGCAAACTGAAACCACAATGAGATACCACTGCACGCCTATGAGGATGGCCAAAATCCCGACCACCGATAACACCAAATGCTGGCAAGGTTGTGGAGCAGGAGCTCTCATTCATTGCTGCTGGGAATGCAAAATGGTACAGCCAGTTGGAAGACAATTCAGTCAGTAGGTTTCTTACAAAACTAAAGATTCCCTTGCCACACCATCTGGCACTTGCCTCCACTGGTATTTACACAAAGGAGTTGAAAACTGGTTCACACAAAAATCTGCATAAGGGTGTTTACGGCAGTTTTATTCACAATTGCCAAAACCTGAAAGCAACCAAGATGTCCTTCAGTAGGTGAGCAGATAAAGAAACCGGTACCTCAAACAATGGAATATTATTCGGGCTGAAAAGAAATGAGCTATCAAGCCATGAAATGATGTGGAAGAAACCTAAATTAAAGAAGCCAGTCCAAAGAGTCTACATGCTATACGGTTCCAACTATATGATGTTATTTAAAATGGCAGAACAATGAGGACAGGAAAAAGATCAGTGGACACCAGGGATTGGGAGCAGAAAGAATGAACAGGCAGAGCCCAGAGGACTTTCCAGGCAGTGAAAATACTCTGTGTCAGACTATAAAGGTGGAGAGGTGTCTATAAATTTGTCTGGAAAATGAATGATTTTGTTTAAAAAAAAGAATGTGTCTAAAGAATAAATGAATGGGCCGGGCGCAGTGGCTGACGCCTGTAATTCCAGCACTTTGGGAGGCAGAAGTGAGAGGATTGCCTAAACCCAGAGGATTGAGACCTGTCTGGGCAACTTCATGAGACCTCATCTCTACAATAAATCAAAAAATTATCTGGACGTGGTGAACACACCTATGGTTCCAGCTACTAGGAAGGCTGAGGCAGAAGGATTACCTGAGCCCAGCAGGTTGACGCAACAGTGGTGTAAGCATACCACTGCTCTCTAGCCTGAGCAACAGAGTGAGAGGTCTGACTCAAAAAAAAGGAATGAATGAATATACACCACCAAGAGTGAACCCTAATGTAAACTGTGAACTAGGGTGATCGTGATGTGCCTACATAGGGCCATTATTAAAACAAGTATGTCACTCGGAGGGCGATGTTGTTTGTGGGCGAGACTGCGTGTGTGGGGGCAGCATGTATATGGGAACTTGGTGCACATCTCCTGCTCAGTTCTGCTGTGAACCTAACACTGCTCTCAAAAAGAAAGAAGGGCCACAGTTTAGAAATAGTGGTACAGAGGTCTGAGTGAAAGGAGGACACGCATCACAGTCACGAGGCTCTCTATAGAGAGAGCATTTCAGGAGGAGGAAACAGCAGATACAAAAGCCCTGAGGTGGGATCTGCTTGGAGGATATATAGATACAGATATGGGGCAACTGCTGAGATAAGCTGTTGACGAAAATATTAGAATGTATGGAGACAATAAAGAGTGCGTGTAGCCGGGCGTGTTGGCTCATGCCTGTAATCCCAGTACTTTGGGAGGTGGAGGCGAGAGAATTGCCTGAGCTCAGGGATGTGAGACCAGCCTGAGCAACATGATGAGACCTCATCAGCCAGGCGTGGTGGCGCATGCCTGTGGTTCCAGCTACTTGGAAGGCTGAGACAGAAGGATTGCCTGAGCCCAGCAGGTTGAGGCTATGGTGGCCATAAGCATGCCACTACACTCCAGCCTGGGTGACAGAGTGAGACTCCAACTCAAATGATGTGGAGGAAGCCTAAATGCAAATCACTAAGTGAAAGAAGCCAGTCCAAAGAGTCTACATGCTGTGCGGTTCCAACTATATGATCTTATTGAAAATGGCAAAACAATGAGGGCAGGAAAAAGATCAGTGGACACCAGGGATTGGAAGCAGAAAGGAATGAACAGGCAGAGCCCAGAGGACTTTCCAGGCAGTGAAAATACTGTGTCAGACTATAAAGGTGGAGAGGTGTCTTTATAAATTTGTCTGGAAAATGAATGATTTTTGTTTAAAAAAAAAATGTGTCTAAAGAATGAATGAATGAAAAAAGAGTGTGTAAGCATGTAAGCATATGAGTGTGAGTGTGTGTGCGTGTGTATGTGTTTTTTTCAAGAACTATGCACAAACATTTTGTGCCGCCCTCCCAAAAGGATGTTCAGACAGGAAATGCAGGTGGTCTCTTAGGACCAGGGCACAGGGAGCAGCCAGGGAAGGCCCAGAGGACTTAAAAGCTGAGGGCCAGGGAAGCTGATCGTTGCACATACCCTTCTGTGTTCTTTCTATTTGTACCATATACATTTACCACTTTCTGGAAAACAATAAAAATAAAGAGGCCTTGACCCTCATGTAGGGAGCCCCTGGCGTCCCTGCAAAACCACCAGCCATTTCACATTCACGACTGTCCCCCACCTTGTCCCCCACCAGAAGCTGAGGGCAGATAGTCTGCAGAGCTTTGTGGAAATACACCCATCATGTGGGTGAGGTCAGCTACAAGCCTCCCCATGGCACTGCACTGTGAGGACAAGAGCATGGTATTCCCAGAGAGTCATTCCCTCTGGGTTCTGTGACAAGGAGCTGGCATTGCTGGTGGTCCAAAAGGCTCCAGGCCCATCCCACCCAAAAAGGCTTGTGCTGTCTTCCTCAGGCCTCAGCTTCCCCATTTGTGCCCTAAAAAGTCCACTAATGTCTTCCCACAGTGTCAGACACTCAGGAAGGTATGAGGGCTCAGGCCAAGGTCAGCACATGGGGAGATGAACAAGAAGTCTCCACGGGGGATGTGGCGGCATGTGATGTGGGCCCTGGTGGAAGGTTCCAGAAGAGTGGAGAGCCCCATGGAAGGAAGCCATCAGGCAGGAGGGAGCCATCAGGCTGGAGGGAGTGGTCACGGCCTTCAGAGAGGATGGGATATGTCCCTGGAAGGTTAGGAGGAACTGCCAAGGGAATAAAAGGTGAGAATGGCCAGGGCCCTCTCATGGGCCAGTGGAGCTGGCATGACATGTGAAGGAGGCCACCTCATCCTGAGGCAGCACTGTCCACTACAATGTTCTACAAGGATGCAGGTGCTCCATGTGGCACTGCCCAACATGGGAGCCATAAGCCTCATGAGTGCTTAAAATGTGGCACATACTGTGGAGGACCTGAATTTTCAATTTCATTTCATTTAGTTCACACTTAACATTAAGATATATGTCAACAGCCACACATGGGTCATGGCTTCTGTCTAGGACGGTGCAGTGCTCAGAGATGGCAGGAAAGCATTAGAGGTGCTGACCTTCGATGGTCTCTCTTCCAGCGATGCTCCGCAGGGACTTTCCCACCCGCTGCTCACACAGCCCTGTGGGAGTGGCCACCATGGTCTCACTGGACAGAAAAGGAAACTGAGGCCCACAGAGGCTGCTGTGGTCTGAATGTTCACACTCGCCCAAATATCTTTGTTGAAACTTCATGACCTTTGGGAGGATTAGGTCATAAGAACCTCACCTTCATTAATGGGATTAACGCCATCAATGAATATTAACAATAATATTAATGAATATTAACAATAAGAGGCTTGAGGGAGCCCTTCCATCCTTCCACCATGTGAAGACACAGCACCAGGGCACCATTCTACAAGGACCAGTCCTTCCCAGACATCGTATCTGCTAGCGCCTTGATCTTAGGACTTCCCAGTCTACAGAACAAGGCGTGATCAACTTCTGTTGTTTATAAATTTCCAGTCTAAAGCATTTTGTTATACGTTCTACGAGGATGCAGGTGCTCTATCTGGCAGTGCCCAATGTGGAAGCCATGAGCCTTGAGAGTGCTTGAAATGTGGCATGCACTGTGGAGGACCTGAATTTTCAATTTCATTTTGTTTAATTCACACTTAACATTAAGATAAATGTCAACAGCCATGCATGGGTCATGGTTTCTGTCCAGGATGTACAGTGCTTGGAGAAGGTGGGAGGGCATTAGAGGTACTGGCCTTCGATAGCCTTTCCTCCAGCCATGCTCTACAGGGTCTGTCCCACCCACTGAGCTCACACAGCTCTGTGGGGGGGGCCATCACGGCCTCAGTGGATAGCAAAGGAAACTGGAGACCACAGAGGCTGTTGTGGTCTGAATGTTCACACCCCCAAATTCCTATGTTGAAACTTCACTACCTTTGGGAGGCTTGAGGGAGCCCTTCTGTCCTTCCAGTATGTGAGGACACAGTACCAGGACACCATTCTATAAGGACCAGCCCTCCCCAGACGTCAAATTTGCTGGCACTTTTATATTGGACTTCCCAGTCTCCAGAACAATGCATGATCAACTTTTGTCATTTATAATAAATTATCCTGCCTAAAGCATTTTGTTATATGTTCTACGAAGGCAAGTGCTCTATGTGGCACTGCCCAAGGTGGGAGCCACAAGCCTTAAGAATGTCTGAATGTGGCGTGTGCTGCAGAGGGCCTGAATTTTCAATTTCATTTGGGTTAGTTCACACTTAGCATTAAAATACATTTCAGGCCAGGTGTGGTGGCTCACGTCTATAATCCCAGGACTTTGGGAGGCCAAGGTGAGAGGATTGCCTGAGCCCACAGGTTTGAGGCCAGCCTGGGCAACTTGGCAAGGCCTCATCTCTACAGTAAATAAAAAAATTAGCCAGGCATGGTGGCACCCTGTAGTTCCAGCTACTTGAAAGTCTGAGGCAGAAGGATCACTTGAGCTGAGCAGGTCGAGAATGTGGTGGCTGGGAGCTTGCCACTGCCCTCCAGCCTGGGCGACAAAATGAGACTCCAACTCAAAAAAATAAATAAATAAAGACACATTTCAACAGCCAGAAAAGACTGGCACTCCCCCAAGATCATGGAGCTGGGGAATAGGAACCCCAGTGTAGGTTGATCTCCCAAATTCCCTTCTTAACCATCAGGTTTCACTGCCTCCCACAGTGAAGAAAAGGATGAACAAACAAACAGGCCAAGGCCGGGCTCGGTGGCTCAGCCTGTAATCCCAGCACTTTGGGAGGCTGAGGTGAGTGGATTGCCTGAGCCTGCGGGTTCGAGACCTGCCTGGGCAACTTGGCAAGACCTCATCTCTATAATAAATCAAAAATTAGCCGGGTGTGGTAGCGCGCACCTGTAGTTCCAGCTACTTGGAAGGCTGAGGCGGAAGGATCGCCAGAGCCCAGCAGGTCAAGGCTGCGGTGGCCGGGAGCGGCCATTGCACTCCAGTCTGGGTGACAGAGTGAGACTCCAACTCAAAACAAAACAAAACAAAACAAAAAGCAGGCCAAGCTGAAAGTCTAACACCAAGTGCTGGTGAAGAGGTGATGAAACAGGCACTGCAAATGCCAGGTGGGCTGGAAGCCAGCCACCAGGAAGATAGCAGGCTGCATCTGCCCAAATAGAAAATGCCCATTCCCAACTCAACCATTCTCAACATCTCCTCCAGAGAAACCTCAAACACAAGAAGGTATAAATGAGGCAGATCGAGTAGAGACAGCCTAAGTGTTTTCAAAGCAGAATGGCTGACCAGTGTGCATGCACACTAGAAAATGCCTTGCAGTGACTTCTGTTAAAATAACAGAGATCTCTGTATTGTAACATTTTGGGAGCTTATATTCATTTTGCATTGTTATAAAGGAACATTGGAGGCTGGGTAACTTGTAAAGAAAAGAGGTTTATTTTGGCTCACAGTTCTGCAGTCTGTATAAGCATGGTGCCAACATCTGCTTTAGGTGAGACCTCAGGAAGCTTGCAGTCATGGTAGAAGGAGAAGAAGCTTCAGCATGTCACACGGCAAGAGAGGAAGCAAGAGAGAGAAGGGAGGTGCCAGGGTCTTTAAACGGCCAGCTCTTGCATGAACTAATAGAACCCATCACCAAGAGGAAGGCACCAAGTCATTCATGAGCCAAGCACCCCCCACTAGGCCCACCTCCAACACCAGGGATCTCATTTCGACATGAAAGGTGAAGGGGATAAACGTTCAATCTATATCAGAGCTCTCTTCAATCCTGGGTAAGCAACTACAGTGCTAATAACACAACAATACCATAATCACCCAGGGTATACACCACACACACACACACACACACACACACACACACACACACACACACACACACACAGGTACCATATGGCTATGAATGTACAAGGCATAACTTCTAGGCAGCTCTGTCCTCAACTGGTGAAGCTGTTCCTCCAGGACATGCGAGAAGGGCCCGGACTCCCCAGTGGTGACTGTTGAAGTTCCCTGTGACCTTGCCCAAAATGCTTCCATTTTGCCATGAGAAAATCATGAAATACATAATTAGAGTGTTCAAATAAATGAAAGAGAAAACCTGTAATTAATCCTCGTCTGCAATTATGGTTATTGCCCAAACTATGAGACATTTTTCTTTACTTTTTTTCCTTACTTTTAAAGGAAGATAGTTTATATTTAAATAATAGCCTTTGTCACCCACTTTCTCCTTTGTCCAATTCAATGTGTCTGTTTTAATATGCTGACTGGATTTACACACTTAAGAGACACATTTCTTTTCCCAGAGGAGACCACAGAGCTTGGTTTATTGACTTACCATAGCGTGGATTTATGCCGCCAAGACCCCGCCACAGAAATGGTAGATTAAGTACTTTACAGCGTAACCATTCAAACACCGCCTCAGAGCTTCATCTATAAATTACAGAAAATCCATAGCACGAGGTTTATAGGCAGTACTTTAAAAATAGATCATAAGTTCCTTAGCATAGTGATATTTCCAAGAATCAACCTATACAAACCTATAAATAGTGATGGCCGTCTGTGCTAGCACAGCAGCCGTGATCTTTCCCAGAGCCCACCATTCATTAAAATCGACATGCACGCTAACACCAGTGGGTCTGCCGGGACTTCACATTTAGGGAGAATAATTATTTAGGCAATTAAATCCTGGCACCTTCTTCAGCCTCCATTCTGACATATTAATCATAGCGCCAGGGTTTTCCAAAGCCCACAGGGGAACAACATTTGCTTTGGTGTCTGGCAGAAGACACTGCAGTCCCGCAACATGGGTGCCACAGAGATTACTCCTGGCATTCCATGCCGCAGTTTGGGGTCACCAAACCTGGTGTTTTTCAACTGCTGCTTGGGGAAACCCATGAGTCTTCACATACTGCAGGGTGAAGGGAGCCTCCATATCCCAGGGGGGTGGGCCTTGGGGGCTGTGAGGAGGGAGTGCAGGTGCAGACATCTAGAGTGAAGGTTCTGCTCTCATTGGAACCTGTCATACCACACAGCAAAGGGGAGAAGCAGATCCTTCAGAAAGGCATTGACCGGGCTGGGCATGGTAGGTCACACTTGTAATTCCAGCACTTTGGGAGGCCAAGGCGAGAGGATCGCTTGAGGCCAGGAATTCAAGACTGGCCTGGGCAACATGGCGAGACTCCAGTCTCTAAGGTTAAAAAAAAAATTTAAAAGGCAGTGGACCTGAAGACCACAGGTCCATGGGGCTACAGGAACATTCCTGAAAACAGGCCCTGCTGTTGGTTTGATTGCTTGAGTCACTCACTCATTGATTCATTTGTCCATTCTTTTGTCAATGATTATTCCCTGAGCACGAGGCAAGTGCCAGGCACTGGGGGATAAGGGGTGGGGAAACAAAACCTGGTAGGGCAGCTGGAGGGACTGCAAAGGGGCCAGGGTGGCACTGATGAAGGGGAGATGCGAGGTGGGGGGGACAGTCTCAGGACCCAAAGGGCTCTGAACCAGCATGGAGTGGGGAGCATGGATTTTTTCCTGGGAGGAACAAGATCCAGTCAAGAAGAGCCAAGAGTAGACTGACATCTCTTCAAAAGATCCTGGGTTGCTAAGTGGAGGATAAAGAAGACAGCAGCAGAGGCAGTTCCCAAAAGAGGGGAAAGGGAGACACAGGGCAGTCTGGATGGGGGTGATGGTGGAAATGCAGAGCAGCGGACGGACCCCAGATCCATTCCGACTACTTCCAGCCAACTCTTTTCACAGGCACCCTAGTCCAACCTGTCATAGAGGAAAGGTGTTCCTAAGCACAATTCCTGCTAAAAACCAGAGGCTTGTGTGTATGTGTGTGTGTGGTATATGTGGGAGGTCCTGTGCTTTAGTGTGAGGACTCTTCCAGGCAGGACTGTGTGCCCTTGTCCACAGTACAGAAGGCAGAATTCAAAAGAATCCCCATCCCTGGTGACTATATCAAACACCAATCCAGGCATGGCTGTGAAGGCCTTCGCAGATGGCATTCAGGTCAATGCCCGCTGACGTGGAAACAGGGAGACTGTCCTGGCTGACGTGAGGGGCCCAACGTAATTACTGAGGAAGCAGAGGGGAAGGCAGGAGGAGAGAGAGATGGGGCGGGAGGGAGGAGAGATTTGCGGGCTAAGGAAGCAGCCCCCCTTGCTGACCTGAGGGGAAACATGAGTCAGGGAATATAGTGGCCTCTAGGGCTGACATCCACCTGGCCCCAGCCCTGGCTGACAACCAGGAGGAAACCAGAGACCTCAGTCCTACAGCCTCAAGAGGAACTGAGTTCTGACACCCACCTGAATGAGCAAGAAGCAGATTCTCCCCAGCCTCCACCAAGGAACACCGCCCTGACCCTGCAGACATCATGATCTCACCCATGAGACCCTGAGAGGGAACTGCTGAGCCACCAGGCCTTCTGACCCTCAGACCATGAGGTGTGACAAGCAAGTACCATTTTGGGCTGCTCAGGTAGTCAGTCGTTCCAGCAGCAGTGACAAAAGGGGCAATGTCCTCTCCTTTCATCCTCTTGACAGCCAAGGACACCTCTTGACAGCCAAGGATGATTCTCCAGAATCATCCTCCATCCATGAGGAAAGCGAGGCTTGGAAAAGGTTGTGTGCAAGGTCACATGGCAAACTGGGGGTGGAGCTGGGGACACCCTGCATCTGCCTCCTGATTCTAAGGGTCCTTCCCCAACCCCTGTGTGTCCCGTACTCCTTCCACCTTGCTTAGACGATCTTGGAAGAGTGATGTGCTCACGTCCGACATCAATTCAAGACTCGAGCAAAGGAAACAAACCACAGATGAGGACAGGCAGAAAGAATGACCCCAATGACCCACCTGCAGAGACACCACATCCCACCTGCAGGGAAACCACATCCGCCTGCAGGGCACACAGTGTCCCACCTGCAAACACACCACATCCACCTGTAGGGTACACAGTGCCCACCTGCAGGGACACCACAGCTGACCTGCAGGGCACACAGTGTCCCACCTGCAGGAATACCACATCCACCTGCAGGGCACATGGTGTCCCACCAGCAGGGACACCATATACCACCTGCAGGGCACATGGTGCCCACCTGCAGAGACATCATATCCCACCTGCAAGACACACAGTGTCCCACCTATGGGGATACCACATCCACTTTCATGGCATATGGTGCCCACCCGCAGGGACACCACATTCCACCTGCAGGGCACACAGTGCCCATCTGCAGGGATACCACAACCCACCTCTAGGGCACACGGTGCCCACCTGCAGGAACACCACATTCCACCTGCAGGGCACAGTGTCCCAGCAGCAAGGACACCACATCCACCTGCAGGAACACCACATCCCACCTGCAGGGCACACAGTGTCTCAGCTGCAAGGACATGACATCCACCTGCAGGATACACAGTGCCCACCTGCGGGGACACCAACCTGCAGGGCACACAGTATCCCACCTGTAGGGACACCACACTCACCTGTAGAGGACACAGTGTTCCACCTGCAAGGATACCACATTGACCTGCAGGACACACAGTGCCCACCTGTAGAGACACCACAACTGACCCGCAAGGCAGATGGTGTCCCATCTACAAGGACACCATATCCCACCTGCAAGGTACCACAACGTATTTGCAAAGGTCAAGGTGTCCCACCTGTAGGAAAGGGTTCTTTTCTGCCTGCAGCCTGCTTGCTCCCAAGGCAGGCACCTCAAAGGGACAGCTGGAGTTGGTACATCTTTTAAGGGTCCACAAATTAGGCACTAAGAATGAGCACTAACCTGCTGTCAAACACTTTCCAGAACAAAAGGCAGAGAAGGTTTATGGTTAAGGTTAAGGTTAATGAGAGACAGGGTAGCAAAATTGCTAAGAATCCAGTAGACTGCCCAGCTTCAACTTCAACTCATGCAGCTGTGATGTTGGGCAAGCTGTGACATCAGTCTCCAGCCCCTGGCATACCAGTCCATGGCCTATTAGGAACCAGGTTGCACAGCAGGAGGTGAACAGAGAGTGAGCGAGTATTTATATTTGTATTTATAGCTGCTCCCCATCACTCACATTACCGCCTGAGCTCCATCTTCTGTCAGATCAGTCACAGCATTAGATTCTCATAGGGGTGCAAACCCTATTGTGAACTGTGCATACATGAGATCTAGGTTCTTTATAAGAATCCAATGCCTAGCCAGGCTCGGTGGCTCAGTCTGTAATCCCGTGCCTTGGGAGGCTGAGGTGAGTGGATTGCCTGAGCCCACGGGTTCGAGACCCGCCTGGGCAACTTGGTAAGACCTCATCTCTACAATAAATCCAAAAAAAAGAATCCAATGCCTGATGATCTGAGGTGGAGTTGAGGCAGTGATGCTAGTGCTGGGGAGCGGCTGCAAATTCAGATTAACATGAGCCATGAGGTTTGATTGCACAGAGGCCATAATACATCAATTGCCTGCAGACTCATATCAAAACCCTATCCGTGAGTGGTAAGTGAGTGGATGGACTTCAATTATACAGCTGCATCTGGTGGCAGATTTAAGTCAAAACCTGACACATTACCCGCCTATTATTTTATTTACCACTTCTGTCCGCACCTCTTTTTTAATGATGAATTATACAATTACTTCATTATATATTACAATTTAATAATAATAGAAATAAAGTACACAATCCATGTTATGTGCTTGAATCATCCCTAAATCAATCCCCCCCCAACCCTGGTCCGTGGAAAAATTGTCTTCCACAAAACCAGTCCCTGATATCAAAAAGGTTGGGGACTGCCACTTTAAGCCTCAGTTCCCCTCCTCTGTCAAATGGGGTTACAACAGAGTGCAGCTTACTTCCCATAGAGATGTGGAGATAAGCGAGCAGGACTGAGGACAGAGCTCAGCCCAGCATCTGGTCCTGGCTGGTGTGATTTTCACTGTCCCTGCAGAGTGACTGCAGGGTGGCTCCTCTCCAATCCCGCACTGCGGTGACACCCACGCAAACTCAATGCAAATAAGTGTAGAATATTTTACGCTTCCACCCATGACCATAACAGTATGTGTTGGAAATTCCATTAATCTACCAATAAGAGGCCCCTCTCTTATTTTTTCTTACCCCATTGTTTAACCAGCAGTAAAACAATGGTGCTAAGGTATCATACTTTCTTGTGGATTATAGGAAAAAGGATGGCAAAGCCATTAAAATAAAAATAGAAATCAAAATGCAGTGAGTCCCTAATATAACAGTATCCTCATTATCTGAGCTCTTATGAATTAGGGTAGTTAAGGATATTCAGTCATGGAAGATGGATAATGTGTAGTTAATGCAGCTGTTTTGGACACTCTCAAGTGGACAAATGCCTCCCCTAACAAGTATTAGAAACCATGTCTAGTGAGGAGGCTGTTTCTAGTTTTCACCCTCCAGGTGAGCAGCTACAAAATATCAGTCCAAATGTGCACCGAGCGGGAGACAGAAAGCCCGCACTGACATCTAGGAGGCAGACAAGGCCACAAGGCCAGCGAGGGTGGCCACCCTGAACAGAGCTTAGACAGGGGCTGTCAAGGGTGCCTATCAGGTGACAGGCATAAAAATATGGGTCATGACTGGAAAAAGGGCCCAGGTAGGTCCATACATTCTCCTTTGCACTTGTAAAAGTGGTGTGTCCATCATTCAAGACTATCTAAAAATACGACCTGTTCTCCGGAGAACCTGGAAGACGTTCCCCATAAAAGAGCCAGCTTCCCCCACCAACAGGCTCATGCAGATGCACCCACCACCCCGCTCACCTCCTGCAGCTCCAGATAATGGTGCTAAATGTGGTTTTCTCATAGACTGTAGGAAAATGCACTTTTTCTTTTGCTCAATAGCTCTCATCTAGGGAGAAGCCAGAAGTACTATGGTAAAGCAGACACCACCTGGAGGAAGAGACTCCTGTGAGATGCTGGGGTGGCCCTCGTGAGGGTAAGAAAAGAAGGGGTTCCCTGCCACTGACCTCCCCTCCCCCACCATGACACCAAACTGTCAGGCAGGTGCAGAATTTACAGCAAACCGACCTGATGCCAGGTGCAGGACTGCATACTGGACACACAGGAATGCTGCCCTGGGTTTATATTTGGTGGTGAAGACAGAGCATTAACAAGAGAGTAAGCAAGATGACACTGTGTTGGCAGCCCAGTGATCACCCCCAGGTCCAGTGAGTCACAAGAGGACTCATGGAATTCAGATATGGCTATGCTCTCACCTATGAAGATTTATGAAGAAAAATGTCCCTGGGACGAAATCTGGGGAAAACCAGGTATGAGCTTCCAAGGGTCTCTTCCTGTGGAGTCACACAGGACACACTCCAGCAACGAGTTGTGACAACGCAATGCACATGAGAAGTGTCATCTACCAGGGAGCTCACCCTGGTGCCCGGGGTCTTCTTTGGGGGGTGATCATGAGACAGCCTCTGCCTGGCATATATCAAAAGGCTAGTCTCCAGAAGGAAAACAAGAATGCGGTATAAAGCAGGTGGTCTGCTCAGTTTAGGCACAGGGAGCCCCTCTCATCAGAGAATGGTGGGAACCCCCAACATTCACTTTCTCAGATGCCAGAAGCTCTCCCAAGAAGAGTGGCCTCAGGTCTGTTCCCTGAACTCTTTTTTGCACAATTACTCATGGTGGCGAGGGCCGTATGGGAACTAAAAAGGGTTTTTTCAGGATCCAGGCAGCAAGAGGAAGGGGTTGTTTAGACAGTGTGACAGATGGTGTTTTCCCAAAATGACCACATTACCTCCAACCTCAGGTGTTCTTCTCACATGACTTCTGCAGTCTCCCATGGAGAGGCGGGTTTCTGCCAACCCTCACCCCCTGAATCAGGGCAGGCTGATTCTATGGCAGAAATGACAGATTGTAATTTCCAAGGCCAGATCGTAAATGGTGCCAGACCTGAGCCTGTTTCTCTTGGGATGCTTATTCCGGGGCCCCAAGCTGCCATGCAGAAGCCAGAGCAGGAGGGGCTGAGGCCTGGCTCATGGGCCCAATGGAGCTCCTCACTGTGGTGGGCAAAGCTGTATCCCCTCAAAATGTGTATGTTGAAGTCCTGACCCCCTGTAACTCAGAGTGTGACTGTATTTGGAGACAGAGCCTTTAAAGAGGTGATTAAGTTAGAGTGAGGCCATTAAGATGGGCCCAATCCAAACTGACTGGTGTCCTTACAGGAAGAAGGGATCTGGGTGGTAAGAATTTACAGGAGGGAACAATCACTCCAGGCTGGAGTAAGGGTGAGAGGGTGCTAGGGGATTTTGCAGACCAGGTCCCACAGCTGGGCCTTGACAGATGAACAGCTTTTACAGGAGGCTTCCAGGAGGGAGGAGCGAGGGAATAACGTGGGGGAGGAAGGCAAGAGGCAGGCTTAGATGAGGCAGTTAGAGGCTGGTGGGAGGGATGGGAGACCTCCTAAGCCTCCGGTCAGAGCCTCTGGCATGCTTGACTGAGAGAGACTGCACACACACATGCACACACACTGCACAACTTCACACACACGCATGCACAATTGCACACCCTCACACACACACACCACACACTCATGCACAGCCACATACTCTCACACACACACACTCATGCACAGCCGCACACCTTCACACACCCTCACACTCTTACACACACTAACTCACTCATGCACAGCCTCACATCCTCACACCCTCACACACACTCACTCATGCACAACTGCCCACCCTCACACACATACTCACTCACTCATGCAGTCTCACACCCTCACACACACACACACACACACACACACACACACACACACACACACTTATGTACAGTCACACACCCTCACATACACATTCACTCATGCATAGCCGCACACCCTCACATTCACTCATGCAGACCCTCACACTCACACATACTCATACGTGCACACCCTCACACACAGCCTCACACACTCTCATGCACAGCTTCATACCCTCACACACACTTACATACACTCATTCATGCACACCCTCACACATATACACAGTCTCACACCCTCACATACTCATTCCCAACCTCATACCCTTACACACACACACACACACACACACACACACACACACTCAATTAATCATGCACAGTCTCACACACTCACAAACATTCACCCTTTGGAGCACCATCCGTGGCCCCAGCCTGCTGCCCCATTGCACACACAAGGCCCCAAGCACAACACCCTCCTGACCACTGGCTCCTTCGTGTTTTTCTGGCCCACATCAGTGTTTGTGACTGAAACACTTGCTGGGTACCTGGGTGTGACCTGGTGCTGGATCCTCATGCAGCCTGCCCTGGTCTAATCCATTCCAGTGTAAGGCCACAGAGCTGCTGACTTCCCTCCAGAAAAGGCCTTTTGAAGGTACACACATATTATCTCCCACCTAGGGCCTGGTGGACCTAAGCACTTTTCCTGAAAGTATTGTCATCACACAAAAGCAACACCTTTCCAGGTAATCCTAGGCTGAATTACCAACTTCCAAGGGGCAACTCCCCTGCCCCCATCCCAGGCCCTGCCCTGCCACGGAGTCCACAGTGCAGACCACACGCCAGTCCAGAGATGGCCAGGCCCCATCCCTCTCATCACCACATCCCAGCCAGCCCCCCAGAGAGATATGATGCCAGAGTGTGTGCTGTTGTTTTCCCTAGAAACCCCAAGTGTAGCAGGTTGCCTTCATGGAGTCCAAACAGAGACAGGGTCTGGGAAAGTCCAGTGCCCTGGGCTTGTTCAGAGTTGGTCCTGAGGATGATGCCCCTGTGGGCCTAGTTGGGCATCCAGAAAGCCTCCCCACTGGGGACCAGCCCTGGGACAGCAGCTGTGAGGAAGAACATCCAAATATCCCGAAATAGCTGGACCCTGCGAATCCCTGGTCTCAGTACAAGGGATTTCATGATCATATAACCAAATGCTAATCATATCAATGAAATCATGAGTGTTACCAGATCAGAAAACAAACTCTTGTCCAAAACCAGACTTGAGTCTTGGTTTGGAATCCAGGGTCCACTTCATGGTCAGGTGTAAACTCCCCAGAGCTGGGCCCCAAGCCACCTTTCCTCCGTGCTGCCACAGGGCTAGGCATTTCCACCAGATCAACAGTGCTGTGG
The DNA here is from genome assembly GCA_027257055.1 of Cephalopachus bancanus. Classification (NCBI taxonomy): domain Eukaryota; kingdom Metazoa; phylum Chordata; class Mammalia; order Primates; family Tarsiidae; genus Cephalopachus; species Cephalopachus bancanus. Next base: position 7,050,070 of record JAPVLO010000007.1, read on the forward strand.
GTTTAACACTGTGCCTTCTGGAGTCCTTACTAGAAATCTGTATTCCACCTCATCCTCTTCACAAAAGTAAATTACAGTGAATAAGAAAAATAAACGTAAAGAAAAAAACTACACAAACATCAAAAGAAAACATGGAGGGACATGCTAATAACCCACTATCCTGGTTTGCCCAGGACAGAGAGGTTCTTGGGTCATAGGACTTTTAGGTCTAAAACCAGAACTGTCTAGAGTTAACTGAGAAAAGTTATTTACTTGAAACAAGACAGAAAAAGATTTCTTGGCATGGTATGGTGGCTCATGCCTGTAATCACAGCACTCTGGGAGGCTGAGGTGAGAGGATTGCTTGAGCCCAGGAGTTCAAGACCAGCCTGCGCAACATAGTGAGACCTTGTTTCTACAAAAAATTTTTAAATTACCCTGGCATGGTGACACCCACCTGTAGTCCTAGCTTGGGAGGCTAAGGTGGGGGGATCACTTGAGCCCAGGAGGTCAAGGCTATATAGTGAGACCTGATGGTGCCACTGCACTTTAGCCCGGGTGATAGAGTAAGATTTTGGCTCAAAAAAAAAGAAAAGAAAAGTTTTTTTAAAAGAAGACACAAAAAGCAAAGACATAAAAATCTGGATAAATTGTACTACATCGAAACTAAAAACTTCTACTCAATCAAAAACACCATAAACAAAGTTAAAAGGCAAGCCACAGAGAGCCAAGATATTTGCAGCCAACAGAGGATTAGAATCTGGGGCATATAAATAGCTCTATAAATTAGAAAAAGACTAACAACCTAGTAGGAAAAAAAAATGGCAAAATAAATGAAGCGGCAACCCACAGAAAACAAAATCCAAATGACCAAGAAGCAGAAGAAAAACTCCATCAATCAAGGGAATGCGCAAGAATCCGACGGAATGTCACTTTTCCTCGGCAGGACTGGCAAAGTTTCCAAATCAGAACATCCCAAGTGCTGGTGAGAGAAACTCCATGGGACACTGTCGGGAGTGGCATGGCCACTTCAGGAAACAACCTGGCAGTACCGGGTTCCATTCGACACACACTCAATTCTCTGCCCCAGAAATTCCACTTCTCAGACAGTGCCCCATGGAGAAACGCTGGAACGAACACATCCAGAGGCTCACACAGGGCGCTCACGGCAACATGGCCCAGGGTCTGAGAGCAACCTCCACAGTCATCAGTGGCAGAAAAGAGAAACAGACGTGGAATATTCTGAAGCAGTTAGAAAGAACCTACTAAGCCAGATAAATCTCTGGGACGCACTGTTGGGTGAAAACAGTTTGAGAACAAGAAGTACCGTACGATGCCATCTCCTTAAAAACACTTCCAGAAAACAACGCTATGGATTTTCCTCTGAGTTCTACATGCTTGTGTCAAGTGAGTTGGGTGAGAAAAACATCGAACACCAACAGTGGTTACCTCCAGGGAGGGAGAGGGAGAGGAGGGCTTGGTGTTTGAGATTTGAGCCTTATTCGAAATGTTTTTCATTTCCCACTTGGTGAAAGTATTCATGACATACTAATATAATTACATAGACACAAGAGTGTGTGTGATTCCCCTTATCACCACAAAAATACCTATTACCTGCGCTGGAGAACACATTATCCATTCAACCAACAAATTTATATTGAGTGTCAACTATAGGCCAGGCCAATTCTAAACACTCAGGATCACTCCTTCCCCTTAAAACAAAAATAGAGTGATCAACTTAGTCATCAGTCAAGTTCAGCAGCCTACAGCAGTCCTAATTAACAGGGAGGCAGATGCCTGAGGCTGAGGGATCCGTGGCGAGACCCTGCAGGAGCATGAAGCAAGATAAGGAGAAGCAGGTCTGAGGGCCGCTGGGTGTGGGAGGTACTTGGTGCTTAGGTGCTCTGAGCACCTGGGCAAGGAACCAAGGGCAAAGGAAGACCATGGCCAGGCTCACACCTGTAATCCCAGCACTTTGGAAGGCCAGGGTGGGAGAATCAGTTGAGCTCATGAGTTCGACCAGCCTGGACAACATAGCGAGACCCCTGTTTCATGTTTTAAAAAAAAAATTAAAAAGGGAAAGGAAGACTTGCTATCAGGTCATACCACCTTCTACCCCCCAGGGCCTTCCCCAGTTGCCCAGACACCATGGCTCTGCCTTTTGCCTCCTGGTCACTGGAGACACAACCAAAGCTTGCAGGATGCTTCATGAGAGTTTTGCAGATCAAGTAACACTGGCACGGGGTTCCCGTGCCGCTGCGCTGGAGTCCGTGGTGACATCCCCCGATTTCCTGCCAGGAGCTGCAGGCCGGCTACTGCAGGGATGCTGGCTCCATCACAGACCTGGAGGAGGCTGGGAACTCAGCCTCAGTTGCCAAATCCTCCCCACTCCCAGGCAATGTGACTGGTTCAGGGACCAACGGTGTGATCCAGACTGAGCCCGGGATAGACGAGGAGTTGCTAGCTGGAGCTACTGACACCCAGTTTCCTGAATTAACAAGCGGCCCTCTTGCTCCCACGAGTCTAGGCCATTTCAGTCACTTGCTACCAGAAAGGCCTGCTAAGTCCAGCTGGTTGTCATTAAGATTTCAAAAGAATTGGGCAACACCAGACGCGATCTGGGTCTCCGGAGTTATTGCCTTCGGGGAGCCGTGCCCAGCCCTGACTCTGGGTTGAGCCAGGGAAACAAGGCATTAAATTTCAAACTGTCTTTTGCAGCCCCTAAAGCCACAACTTTTAATGAGCATCAGCTGGGACATGTCATGATATCATCGATCACGCCTTTCCCTTCAAAAATATTTTTTAAAAAATAAAAGAAAAAAAACAATCTCATTTGGTGTAGAAATAATCCAGCGCACGTCAGCGCTTCAAAATCAGACTTCGAAGTCTGGGAGAATGAGTGGCTAATTTGTTCCTAAATTCAAGCAGCTCTGGCCACAGAAATAGCACAGAAAGGCTGAGAGTTAAGATTACCAGAGCAAATCAAGGGAACACAGCTTCAGGGGGCAGTTGGGCAGACGGTCCTGGTTCCAGAGGGAAAGAGGTCAAAGGGGCCTTCTCAAGGGCTGCCATCAGAATACCCGAAGAGGTGTGAGCACAATCCCTGGTTCTTTCCTGTGTCCCTGGACCCCTACTCCAAACCCAAACTCAGCATCTGGCCTGGGGTCCTGCCCACACTGAAATGCAACAGTGAGGACCAGAAGAAACTCAGCTGCTCCCTCTGCCTCAGCCCCCCTCCCAAGTGACCCCCTTCAGGTCATCCCGAAGAATCTCCTCTAGGAGCCTCCAGACCAACCGCCAGCCCCAGCTACAGACTCAGACATGCAGTGGCCCGGTCCACATGGTCCCGGAGCTCGGACCCAGAACCTACCCAGCAGTCTGGATTTGGGACACCAAGTGACCAGCAGGTCCTATCAGTGCTGCCCTGAAATGCCCACCGGCCCCATCTCTGGTGTTAGTTTCTGTCCTCCGAGCAGCAGGTGACATCCCTGTCCCCTGCCCCACCCACAAGAAGTTTTCTCTCAGAGTAGGCCACTCAAGGCCTCAGCCTCAATCCTGCCAACAACCTCAGGCTACACATGTGAAACCCCAACTGCTTCTCATGGGGTCCTAGGCCCAAGGCCCAAAAAGCCCAAACTCAGCTCCCTCCACGGCCCTGGCTCACAGGTCTCCAATCTCATCGATCCCCTTGTCCTTCAATGCCACCATGCTAAACCTACCTGGGGGCCCTTTGCTGGCTGCAGCATCCCAACCTCCAGTTCAGGGCCTGAAGCCTTTTTGGTGATTAATAATCATTCACTGACCCACTGACTAAACATTCCTCTTTCTCCCTGGCGAAAGTGGGTCAGCAGCAGGTGAGCCCAGCCTTCCATCCGTCAAGGCCCAGACAGAGGCTGCAGGACTATTTTTAAAACGCCCAGGACTGAAAGAAGCAGGAGGAACAGGTGAGGAACTGTGTAATTACTGCAGGCAGACCCTGGGCTCCTGGTGGCTGTGATCACATCACCAAACTGCCAGAGGGCAGGACCAGCCTGCCCCTTCCCCAAATCTAACCTAAATAGACCTCGCTAGACACTCAATGCCAGGTATTGCCAGGTGGGGGTGGGGTGCTTTCAGAGGTGGAAGCCACACTCCTGCACACCTGCAACTGCAGGCACTGTCCTCACTAGAGGGGCCACCTAAGGGGCCGCATCTCTCCTTTTTGTTCCTGGCTCCAGCCAGGGAGTTCATCACAGGGTGCTACTCTGAGAAGGTGCTCCATACTCAGGATGGGTGGTTCAGCATGAAAAAAGGCCACTGGCCCTCTATGCTGGAGCTGGGTGTCTCGTCCCAGGCACTGTAGAGGGCCCAGCAGACAGCAGGTTCTCAGGTGGCCCCCGGCCCCCGTGTCCCTCCCTTCTCTGCCCAGTGACTCCATGTATCTTCAGGGTTTGGGCACTAACACTGTGGACTGGACAATTATCTTTTGGGGGCCGAGAGTCACCCTGAGCGGTGTAAGCTGCTGAGAAGCAACCCTGGCTTCCACCCACTCCATGTCAGTGACAACCCTCACCCCAGGTGTGACAACCAACAATGTCCCCTGTGGAGAGACACTGATAAAAACCACTGATGTTTCAGAACTAGATTTTCCCAAACTACGCAGGGTGCTAGTTAAAAATACAGAGTCCAGGAAATTGTGAGAGACAGGCCTGGCGTAGGCCCTGCTGCTGTCACAGGCAAGTGCCCCCAGGGGATTCTAACCAAGGGGCCAGTCAGAGACACTGGACTCACTCTCCTCCCCACATGAAAGCTCAGCCTCCCGAACACCTACCTGGCTTTCCTGCACCCATGTCCTCTGAGCACAGGCAACACTCCAGCTTGTCACCAGAGGGCCTAAACCCTCTATCCCAGCTGCTTCTCCCAATCAATTTCCAGGTTCCTCAAGGCCCCTCTCCTGAGACCCCATTCCTGGGACTGAGGCTGGGGCTATCCAGGGCCAGGTGTGCCACACATGCCGAGGCCCCAGGCCTTCGCTGGGGCAGCAGGCCACCCTGGGCAGAGCTCTCCCTGGGTGTCACGCATGGCGCACGTGATCCCTACCCCTGTCCCCAAGACGCCAGTATTGGATCGCCCCCATTTTACAGATGCAGCCACTGAGGCACAGCAAAGTCGTGCCGCCAGCAGAGGAGGATTCCAACCCCAGGACTGCAGACCCCAACGCCAGAGCCACCGACCTTGTTTAGGGGCAGGCTCTCGCCACTTTGCTGCAGGAAAAAGCCCAAGCCCGGAGGCGCCCACCTCTGTGGCTGGGGCGCAGCGGGCAGCCGGGCCACCAGCGGCGGCCGAGGGCAAGGGCCCCAGGAGGGGCCGCCGCAACGCCCCGCGTCCGGTCGGGACTCGAGCCCCCTCCCGGCGGCGCGCGCTTACCTTGCGCCGGGCCTCGGGCGGCGGCTTCCCGAGCCCCGAGGGCGCGCAGCAGCATCGAGCGCAGGGGCGCCGGGCAGCTGGCGCGCCCCCCGCCTTGGCCGCGCATCCCGCCGGAGGCCGCCCTGGCGCGGCGCGGAGCCGGGGGCCGCGGGAAGGCGCCGCCGGGGGCGGGGCCGGGGCCGGGGGCGGGGCCGCCACGCGAGGCCGGCCCCTTTGCCGGGCGGGGGCGCCTCAGGGGCCGCCGTGACCTTGACCTGCCCGGACCCTGCCCGGAGCCGCAGCTGCGGGAGCGGCGGTGGAGACCTCGGCGCAGCGCCCGGGGCCTTGCAGGGACGCCCTAGAAACGTTAAAGGGACAGCCAGGCGCGAGGTGCAACCGCTGGGTTAATCACGTTGTGGAGAAGCTGCAGTGCTCGAACCACTGTGCGGCCGAGGGCGAGTCGGTCAACTCTCTGAGCCTCAGTGTTCTCGGGTGTAAAACGGGCTTCCAGAGGGTGACCAGTGCACCTGGAAGCGAGCGGGGCCGATGCTTCCTAACGCTGGAGACCCCTTGGCTGCCTTTAATGTCCTAGCTTTAAGACGCAGGAGCCATTGCTGCACTTGTGATAGACCCCATATGTTTACCTTTTTGTCAGGAAACAAAACATACATATTTCGCTTAATGTGTGTGCCCGGTGGATGCCTTTGCAACAACCCCAGAACCGACCGTGGACCAAATGCTCCGCAGCCGCGGAAGTGCCTTCTCGCCCTCACAGCCCCTCCCTCGCAGGCCCCGGGGGAGGGGGACTTCAGAGGCATCAGTTTAGCACAGCCCTGCCTTTGAGGCTGGATCTCTGGCATGAGATAAGCTCGGGGCCACCTTGGCAACCGCCTCTAGGAGCGGTCCAGGTCTCCCTCCTCCTGCCGCTGGGTTCCACAGAGCCCCAAGGGAACAACACGCCCCTCTCCACACCCTGAGCTTTGGAGGCACAGGGTGGGGGTGCTCAGGGGTCCCCTAGTCAGTCCCCTAGCAGCTCCAGCAGCTGGTGCCATCCTGTTGCCCATTCCACAGATGCAGGGAAGCAGGCAGCCACACAGCTGCCCAGTGCAGTGTGGGCCCATGGAGGCAGCCAGGCCTCCCACTCACTTGGCCCCTGCTGGAGGACTGCCTGGGTCCAGCCTCCCTGCCTGACCTCTCATCCTCAAGACTTTTTAACAATAATAATAATGACAACAATAGCACAAACACTGGGTAGCGCTGTGCCAAGCACATGGAATTCAGTGAGTCTTAACTCAGTGAGGAGGGTACTGTTAGATGCCCACTTTACAGATGAGAAACACAAGCTCCGTGGAAGCAGAGAGTTTGTCATGTCCATCCTCCATCCCCCTTCCTGTTACATCTTGTTTTTTCCTCCATCGGCTCCCAGAGAGAGGTAACATTATCATCCTCTACTCTTTATAGGAGGAAACTGAGGCTCAGAGAAGTGAGGTCACTTGCCCTAGAAAATGAGGAAGAAGCAGAGTCAGGATTCGAACCTGGTTAATGTCACAGTGCTGTTCCACAGTCCTTGCTTTCTGCCCAGCCCATTAGTATGCCCTGGTGAACTCCTACCCATCCTTCAACACCCAGCTTAAGGACTGCCACCTTTCTGAAGCCTTTCTTTCAGCCTCCCTGTGGCTCCTCCCTTTCCCTCCATTTACTTCTGCCCTCTCCAAGTGCCCACCCGGCATTGTATGCACCCTCTGGTGAGTCTATGCCACGTCACAGCATGATTATTTGTCCACACCACACCCTTTCTGCCCCCCACTATGCTGGGATCTTACAGGACAGGCGTTGGCCCTGGTCACTCAGGGGCCATGTGTATTGCAGCCTTTGTCCCCCTGTGCTGGGAACAATTCCATGTTCTGCTGGAAACTTCCTCCCCCACTCCAGTGGCCCCAAGGCCCGTCCCTAATCCCAGGAATGGGCTCACAGCCCATTCTGACCAATCAGCACTCCCCATCCATCTGGCTTCCATGACTGGTTCAGGAAAGCTGGTTCCCAGAGGCACATGTTTAGGACTTAGCTGGACTGGGAGGGAGAAGCCTGTTTTAGCCACTAGCCCTGAGGAGGCAATTGGGACGTCAAGGACCAACCCATGGCCCAAATCAAAACAACACAGAAAAGGGAGGAGCCTGGAGAGGGAGGCATTCCTGGCTGCTGGCATTGTCTGTGTGAGCAGCTGGTTCCAGCTGTGCCTGAAGGTCGCACTATGGAGGGCTGGAATTTTCAGTTCCACCCTTCCTGGCATTTCCTTTTCCCCCAGCCTTGGTGGGGTAGGGGTCACTGGAAGGGGAGAGTTAGGAGACAGAAATGCGAGCATCAGGACAAGTCAAGGCATACTATTAAAAGTCCCTCTCACTCACATGTGGCTTCCTGGCCCCACTGCCATCCATGAGGCAGTCCCTTCATGGCCCCTCATCTGTTTACCTGTAGGCATAACAGTGACCTACAAAAACCTCACACGGCAGGTCCAAGCAGCCTTCCCAAGTCCATGAAACTGGCAGAGAAGCTAACCAACCCTGCCTGAGGCTGGAGGCACCACTGTTCTTGAGGGTGTGCCTGAGTTGAGGTCCTGGAATCCTTTGAACTCTGGGCAGGTTATTTCAGAAGAGATCATGAGGGGGAAGGAAACAGGACAGTTCACATGTACTGAACACTTCGGATACACCAGGCCTGCACTGAACACTGTTCACTTTAGCCCAGTTAATGTCATAACAATCAGAAGTCAGGATTATGAATGATCCCCTTTTACAAACAAGTAAACTGAAGCTCACAGAGCTCACCCAAGGCCCTGTAACTAATACATGGACAAGCCAAGTTCAAAGTCTGGGAATTGAGGTTGGATGTGGTGGCTCACACTTATAATCTCAGCACTTTGGGAGGCCTAGGCAGGAAGATTACTTGAGCCCAGGAGTTCAAGACCAACCTAGGCAACATAGCGAGACCCCATCTCCACAAACAAGCTTTAAAAATTAGCTGACTATATACCCAGCTACTTGGGAGGCTGAAGCAGTAGGATCACCTGAGCCGAGGAGGTGGCAGCTACAGTGAGCTGTGATTGTGCCACTGCCCTTCAGCCTGGGCAACAGAGTGAGACCCAACTTAAAAATAAATAACTTTTTAAAAAACCTGGGAACTGTATTCTGGGCCCTGTGTCCTTCCTCTCTGAGCACACTACCCCCAGGATACTCTTGGGCAGACAACAAATAGGACAGGCCCAGACTCTGCACGGAATCCAGAGGGCTAAAGACTTCCGACCCCAGCTTCTCCCAGGACCCAGAAGAACCCTTGAGGTCCCTCATAGTATTGACCTAGACCAGAGCCGCCCCTGAGAGGGCATGCAGGGAACCCCACCAGAACAGATATTGACAGATGAGGTGGACAGACGCCCTGGAGCTGCAGGCGTGTCCTGAACTCCCATGGGTGGGTCCAGGCCCCAGGAACAGAGGTGGGCAGCAGGGGCTGATGGGTTCACCCTCAGCAGTAGAGTTGAAGTCTGGGACACAGAGAGGACCATGTGGCACAAGGGCTACTGGTGACTCTGTCAGTTCCCATGGGCCAAACTCCAAGTCCATCTGGCTGCAGCAGAAAGGCACACATGGCCCCTGGAAAGTCCAGGAGCGGGGCTCACGTCAGACACAGCTGGATCCGAGAGTCCCACATCCAAAGCATCCAGGGACCCCATCTGTCCCCGCAGCTCCTGTGGAAGCCCCCAGCTGAGTCTGTGTGGATCCCTCACACCACATCCCCTGACTCTGCACCAGCCCTCAACAACGAGGGATGGGGAAGGCCGGGCCATGGCACAGAGGAGGGAGGGCATGGGGGTAAGAGCAGCTCATCAGAGCCATCTGGAGAGGAGGCATGTGAGCAGAGGAAGACACCAAGCCTGCCCCCTCTGCTGCACTTCCAGGCCAGCTGGAGGGAGAAATGGGAGAGTGGTCATGATAGAGCTGTGGAAGGGCCTGCACCTGGCTTCCTCCTTCCCATGGCCACCTAGCCATTCTTAATAATTTTGCAAAAGGCATTGCACTTTCATTTGCACTAGACCGGCAGGGGGTTATGAAACCAGTCATGACTGTGACCAACCTCCCCCAACACACACACAGGTACACTCATGTGCACACACATACACACCCCAAATGCAGTGACTTTCCAAGTTCACATCTCTGTCTACATTCTAATTCCTTCAGCTTCCTTACGTCCCACAGGAACCAGAGGGCAACTCCACAAGGCTCTCCCTGCACGCATGGGATGAGATCAGGGTGACTTTCTGTAAGTCTATAAAACACAACTGTCTTGCAACTTGCAATCAAATCAAACTTGGATTCATGGCACCCAGTGGCTAGATATGGAAATATCTCAGTGTCCAATGTCACGGCTCAGAACAGGCCTGATACTGTTCCTCAGTGCTGGCTGGCAATGCACCTGATCCAACAGGATCTCTTGAGGATCAGTGAGAATGTGCTGTGATCGACTGGCAATGTCTGACAATGGCAAGGGCTTGCAGAGCAGGGCATGAATGCTACCTGTGTACCAACCCCTCTGCTGTCCAGGAGGTCATGAGGAAGCTGCTTGTAAGAACTGGAACACTTCAAGGACATGGCAGGGGTCAAGGTTGAAGATCCCCGAGGGCAGAGACTGTGTGGGTCACCATTAAAACTCCTCAGCAGCAAGGGCTTTGGCTCATGGTAGCTGCTCAACAAATAATTAAACAAAGATCTAAAAGGCACCACAAAGATAAAAGACTTGACTCTGGGTTAATGAAAATATTTTGGAATTAGGTAGGTGTTACTAAATACCATTGAATTGTTCACATTAAAATGGCAAATTTGAGTCGGGCTCAGTGGCTCAGCCTGTAATCCCACGCCTTTGGGAGGCTGAGGTGAGTGGATTGCCTGAGCCCACAGGTTCGAGACCTGCCTGGGCAGGCGAGACCTCATCTCTACAATAAATTAAAAAAATTAGGTCAAGAACAAGAAGATGGTGATGGCATAGGTGAACTGGTAAGATTCTCTGAATGGACCGAGACTACATACTGCTGAATAGACAGACTGTAAAGCAGAGGGAAAAGTGAACAAAGCCAAAAGACCCTCATAAGGAAGAACAGGACATTGCAGAAGAGAAATAAAAGCAACCCCACCTTCCCTCAAAAACAGAATTGAAGAAGGGGAGGAAAAGGGGGAGAGGGAGAAAAATCTACAGAAATGAAGAAAAACCAAAAGAAGAGTATGGGTCTCTCCCAGACGCCTGGGAGAGCAGACACTGAGAAAACTGACTCTGGAATGCAAACAATGAAAAGCCCCCAGAATGAAGGGTCTCAAACTACAAATGTAGATATCAAGACAATAATGGAGAGATTAAAAAGAATTGAGGAGACATAAGAAGAAACTAGGAAGGAGCTGATATCTGACATAACAGTAATAAAGAATACTGTGAATAAAATAAATAACAAACTGATAAGCATGGAAAGCAGAATTACCCGAGCAGAAGAAAGAATCTCAGAGCTTGAGGACCAAAATATAGAACTAACCCAAACTCTTAAAAACACAGAAAATAAGCTCAAAAAGACAGAACAAAACCTTCAAGAGATGAGTGACTACCTCAAGAGGCCTAACCTAAGAGTAATCGGACTCCCTGAGGCAGAAAGAGAAACAGAGACCACACTGGAACAAACTTTCCATGAGATCATTCAAGAAAACTTCTCTTATCTAATCAGTGATGCAAAAATTCAAACACAAGAGATTCAGAGAACCCCTGCAAGACAACAAATGAGAAGACCAACTCCAAGACACATAATAATTCGCCTAAATAAAGTAGGCACAAAGGAAAAAATCCTAAAGGCAGCAAGAGAAAAAGGCCAGATCACCCACCATGGAAGACCAATCAGAATAGCACCAGATTTATCTACAGAAACCCTGCAGGCTAGGAGAGCTTAGAGCCCTATCTTCAAAGTCCTAAAAGATAAAGAATTTCAACCAAGAATAACCTACCCGGCCAAGCTAAGCTTCATCAGTGAGGGAGAATTAAAATCTTTCCCAGATATCCAATCCCTAAGAACTTAGGCTGCCACCAAACCATCCCTACAGGAAACACTTAAGAAAGTACTAAACACAGAAGAAAAGGAAAAAAGAACAACATTCTTCATAAGAGTACAGGGAAAAGAATAAAATATACACAAACCAACCCCAAAACCAAAAGAAAGACAAAAAAAAAAAAAAAGAAAAAACCAAGTGGAAGAACAATAACTCAATAAGAACTCCATGATAGGGACAAACTCTCACATTTCAATAATTAGCCTGAATGTGAATGGACTAAATGCACCACTGAAAAGACATAGAATGGCAAAATGGATAAAATATCACCAGGCAACAATATACTGCCTTCAAGAGAGCCATCTCACTAGAAAGGACATACACAGACTCAAAGTAAGAGAATGGGAAACAAATTTTCAGGCAAATGGAACACAAAAGAAAGGAGGCAATTCTAATTTCAGACAAAATACCATTTAAGCTATCAAAAATTTAAAAAGATACAGAGGGCCACTACATAATGATAAAAGGTTCACTCCATCAACAAGAAATATCTATCCTAAACATATATGCACCCAACATAGGTGCACCAACATTCATAAAGCAACTTCTAGGAAAACTCAAGAAAGACATTGACTCTAACACCATCATAACTGGGGACTTTAATACACCACTCACAACACTAGACAGATCATCAGGACAAAAAATCAGCAAGGAGATTCGGAACCTTAATGAGACTCTGGAACAATTGGACTTAATTGATACCTACAGAACACTCGATCCAAAGACCACAGAATATACATTCTACTCATCACCGCATGGAACATATTCTAAGATTGACCACATAATTGGACACAAATCAAGCATAAGCAAATTTAAAAGGACTGAAATTCTACCATGCACCTTCTCGGACCACAGTGGAATAAAAATAAACATTGACACTAACAAGGTCCCCCCAAAACCCACAAAGACATGGACACTAAACAGCATGATGCTAAACAACTCCTGGGTCAATGATGAAATCAAAACAGAGATCAAAAGATACCTGGAAACAAATGAAAATGAAGAAACATCTTACCAAAATCTCTGGGATGCTTTAAAAGCTGTAATAAGAGGGGAATTTATATCCCTACAAGCACACATGAGGAAAATGGAAGGAACACAAATTAACAACCTAACAAGCCGCCTAAAGAAGCTGGAAAAGCAAGACCACAAAAACCCTAATTTCAGCAGAAGAATCCAGATCACCAAAATAAAAGCCCAAATCAAGGACATAGAAGACAAAAAGATAATAGAAAAAAAATCAATGAAACAAAAAGTTGGTTCTTCGAAAGAATAAACAAGATCAATGATCCCCTAGCTAGACTGACCAAGAAAAAACGAGAAAAAAACCAAATAAACACAATCAGAAACACAAAAGATGAAGTCACATCTGACCCTGAAGAAATACAAAAGATCATTAGAGACTACTACTTACACTTGTATGGAAACAAACTTGAAAACCTTAAGGAAATGGAGGACTTTCTGACATCACACAACCTACCTAAGTTGGAACAAGAAGAAATTGAGACCCTAAATAGACCAATAACAATCAAGGAAATCAACTACGTAATAAGAAAACTTCCGACAAAAAAAAGCCCTGGACCAGATGGCTTTCCAGCAGAATTCTACAAGACATTTAAGGAGGAGCTGATACCAATCCTACTGAAGGTATTCCAGGCGATGAAAAAGATGGAACGCTCCCCAAATCATTTTATGAAGCCAACATCACATTGATACCCAAGCCAGGTAAAGATCCAACAAAGAAAGAGAACTATAGGCCAATATCTTTGATGAACATAGATGCTAAAATTCTCAACAAGATCCTAGCAAACTGGATTCAGCAATACATCTCAAAAATCATCCATCATGACCAAGTAGGCTTCATTCCTGGGATGCAAGTCTGGTTCAACATTCGTAAAACCATAAATGTAATTAAATACATCAACAGATGTCAAAACAAAAACCACATGATTATATCATTAGATGCAGAAAAAGCTTTTGATAAAATTCCAGCACCCCTTCTTGATAAAAACCCTTGAACATCTAGGCATACGGGGAACATACCTCAAAATAGTAAAAGCCATCTACGAGAAACCCACAGCCAGCATACTCCTAAATGGACAAAAATTAGAACCATTTCCCCTGAAAACTGGAACAAGACAAGGATGCCCACTCTCACCCCTCCTCTTCAACATAGTATTGGAAGTCCTGGCTCGAGCAATCAGAGAAGAGAAGGCAATCAAGGGTATACAAATAGCAAAAGAGGGAGTCAAGTTATCTCTCTTTGCAGATGATATGATTGTGTACCTTGAAAATCCAAGAGAATCTGTCAAAAACCTCCTTACACTGATAAAGGCCTTTGGCAAAGTCTCAGGATACAAAATAAATGTACAAAAGACAATCGCATTTCTCTACACCGATAATAAACAAACAGAAACCCAAATAAAAAACACAATTCCGCCGGGCTCGGTGGCTCAGCCTGTAATCCCGCGCCTTTGGGAGGCTGAGGTGAGCGGATTGCCTGAGCCCGCGGGTTCGAGACCCGCTTGGGCAGCGAGACCTCATCTCTACAATAAATCAAAAAAAAAACCAGCCGGGCATGGTAGCACATGCCTGTAATTCCGGCTACTCGGAAGGCTGAGGCGGAAGGATCGCCGGAGTCCAGCAGGTCGAGGCTGCGGTGGCCGGAAGCGGCCACTGCACTCCAGTCTGGGCAACAGAGTGAGACTCCAACTCAAAAAAAAAAAAAAACACAATTCCATTCACAATAGCCACAAAAAAAATGAAATACCTTGGCATCTTCCTAACCAGAGACGTGAAAGACCTTTACAAGGAAAACTACAAAACACTGCTCAAAGAAATCAAAGATGACACAAACAAGTGGAAAAATATCCCATGCTCATGGATCGGAAGAATCAACATTGTGAAGATGTCCATCTTACCTAAGGCAATCTACAAATTTAATGTAATACCCATCAAATTACCAGCAACATTCTTCTCAGACCTAGAAAAAACAACACAGGAATTCATATGGAAACACAAACGTCCAAGAATAGCCAGAACAACCCTCAGCAAAAAAAAAAACAACAAAGCAGGTGGTATCACATTACCAGACTTCAAACTTTACTATAAAGCTACAATCATCAAAACAGCTTGGTATTGGTATAGAAACAGGCATATAGATCAATGGAATAGAATTGAGATTCCAGAAGCAAAACCTCAATTTCTCAACCAACTCATCTTCGACAAAGCCCCCACCACCTACCACTGGGAGAGGAGAACCTATTCAGTAAATGGTGCTGGGAAAACTGGCTGACCACATGCAGAAGATTGAAACAGGACCCCTATCTATCCCCATGCACAAAGGTTAACTCCAAATGGATCAGAGACCTAAATGTAAAACCTCAAACCATAAGAACCTTAGAAAATGAGGGACATACCCTCATGGAAATCGGAACTGGCATCCAATTCCTGAACAAAACCCGAAACCCACAGGTCATAAGAAAGAAGATAGACAAGTGGGACCTTATTAAACTGACAAGCTTCTGCAAAGCCAAAGAAACCATCAAGGGAGCAGGGAGACAGCCTACAGACTGGGAAAAAGTATTTGCCAACTCCAGGTTTGACAAAGACTTAACATCCTGGATCTACAAGGAACTCAAACGTGCTGAAAAGAAAAAAACAAACAACCCCATTATAAAATGGGCAAAAGATATAAACAGACACTTCACAAAAGAAGACATCCAAGCAGCCAACAAACACATGAAGAAATGCTCAACCTCACTAATCATCAGGGAGATGCAAATCAAAACCACACTGAGATACCATCTAACTCTAGTCAGAATGGCAATTATCAACAACTCAAAAAATAACAGCTGCTGGAGAGGATGTGGCGAAAAGGGAACACTTCTACCCTGTTGATGGGAGTGTAAACTAGTGCAACCTCTGTGGAAAGCAGTGTGGCGATTCCTAAAAGCTCTAAATACCAACCTCCCATATGACCCTACAATCCCCCTACTGGGAATATATCCTGAAGAACACAGATCATTCTATAAAAAAGATACCTGCACACGCATGTTTATCGCAGCATTGTTCACAATAGCAAGAACCTGGAAACAACCATGCTGCCCATCAAAAGAGGACTGGATTAAAAAAATGTGGTACATATACACGATGGAATACTATGCAGCCATAAAAAAGAACAAAATCATGAATTTCGCAGCAAACTGGATGGAACTAGAGTCTCTAATGCTGAGTGACCTCTCACAGAAACAAAGATCAGAATATCACATGTTCTCACTCATATAATGGACCTTGAACATCCAATGTAATACTATAAGAAAATGACTGATGGTACTGGGAAATTATGGGGGGGAGGGGGATGGGATTAACAGTAGCTAATATCTATCTGGGACTGGGAAAACACCTCTTATCAATAGGGTGCCTGAATGAAACGTAATTGTACACCTAACCCTTAACTGTACCCCACAAAACGATAATAAAAAATACTGATTAATTATTAAAAAAAAAATACTGAGTGACCTCTCACAGAAACAAAGATCCGAATATCACATGTTCTCACTCATATAATGGACCTTAAACATCCAATGCAATACTATAAGAAAATGACTGACAGTACTGGGAAACTATGGCGGGGGGAGATGGGATTAACAGTAGCAAATATCTGTCTGGGAACGGGGAAACACCCCATATCAACAGGGTGCCTGAATGAAATGCAATTGTATACCTAACCCTTAACTATACCCCACAACTTCATAATAAAAAATAAATAAATAATTTAAAAATAAATTAAAAAAATAGCCGGGCGTGGTAGCGAGAGCCTGTAATTCCAGCTACTTGGAAAGCTGAGGCGGAAGGATCGCTGGAGCCCAGCAGGTAGAGGCTGCGGTGGCCAGTAGCGGCCACTGCACTCCAGTCTGGGCGACAGAGTGAGACGCCAACTCAAAAAAATAATAATAAATAAAATGGCGAATTTGGTCAGGCATGGTGGTTCACGCCTATAATCCCATCACTTTGGGAGACTGAGGTGAGATGATTGCCTGAGTCCTTGGGTTTGAGACCAGCCTGGGCAAATTGGCAGGACCTCATCTCTACGATAAATCAAAAAATTAGCTGAGAGGGGTGGCGCGTGCCTGTAGTTCCAACTACTTGGAAGGTTGAGGCAGAAGAGTAGACTGAACCCAGCAGGTCGAGGATGCGGTGGCCGGGACTGTGCCACTGCCTTCCAGCCTGGGTGACAGAGTTAGGCTCCAACTCAAAAAAAATGTCAAATTTTATATGACACAAATCTCCTCCAAGAAATTATTTTTTTTTTTCAAAAAGGAAAGGGTGTCCAGGCACAGTGACTCACACTTATAATCCCAACATTTTGGGAGGCTGAGACAAGAGGATTACTTAAGCCCGGGAATTAGAGACCAGCCTGGACAACATAGCAAGCCCTTGTCTCTACAAAAAAAAAAAAAAAAATATATATATATATATATATATAGCTGGTCATGGTGGCACGTGCCTGTAGTCCCAGCTGTTCAGGAAGCTGAGGCAGGAGGATCACCTGAGCCCAGGAAGTTGAAGCTGCAGTGAGCAGTGTTAGCGCCACTGCTCTCCCGTGTGGGTGACAGAGTGAGATCCCAATTCAAATAAATTAAATAAATAAAATTAATGAGTTGTTGGCATTCTCTCCACACACATAAAACTTTCCTCCAAATCTTGCAGGGGTCTGGACCCTAGAGGAAGACATTCGGCCATACTGGCTGTCCCTGGGCTGCACCCTAAGGGTTTCGAGGGAGAAGCCCAGAGCTGGGACCCCGATGCCTTCTGCCTCATGCTGGGTTCCATGTCCTGCCACCACTCCTATTCTCCTTTCTCTTTGGTCACTCATGTCTCCCTGGGTCCCCAGGGTCCCAGCTCCTGCTGAATTTTGTGAATCACTCTAAACTGCTTCAAATCCTCTTTGAGTCACATGGCAGATATCCAGAGAGACTGCTGTTATTTCTGGGGCATCTGCTGTGGGCTGTGAGCTGGGCTCATGCCATCAGAGTCTCCACTTTCCCTCAGGGACCCGTGTGCCCTCCCTTTTCAGCACCTAGTAGAGGGGAACACAGGTTGGCATCTAGGGGTGTTGGAGATGCATTTCAAGGCCAGGCTGCTTTGGTTCAGCTTTGCCTCCAGCTGAAGGATCCTCAGTCACTCTTGCTTTTGGGCTCGGGGCTCAGCCTGCAATCCCGCGCCTCTGGGAGGCTGAGGTGAGTGGATTGCCTGAGCCCGCGGGTTCGAGACCTGCCTGGGCAGCGAGACCTCATCTCTACAATAAATAAAAAAAAATCAGCTGGGTATGGTAGCGCATGACTGTAATTCCGGCTACTTGAAAGGCTGAGGCGGAAGGATCACGGAGCCCAGCAGGTCGAGGCTGCGGTGGCCGGGAGCGGCCATTGCACTCCAGTCTGGGCGACAGAGTAAGACTCCAACTTAAAAAAAAAAAAAAGAGTCTGAGCCGGGCACCCCCACCTTGGGAAGTTCTGGGGTGGGAATTACAGATGAGCTTTGCCGGCAGGCAGCACTGGGGAGCAACTCACAGAAATCACGAGCAGTGCAGGGTGCAGTGGCTCAAGTCTGTAATCCCAGCACTTTGAGGTGGAGGCGAGAGGATTCTGAGTCCAGGGTTTGAGATCAACCTGGGCAACTTAGTGAGATCTTGTCTACAATAAATCAAAAAATTAGCCAGGCGTGGTGGTGTGTGCCTGTAGTTCCAGCTACTTGGAAGACTGAGGCAAGGATCACCTGAGCCCAGCCTGGGCGATAGAGAGACTCCGACAGAAAGGAAGGAAGGGAGGCAGAGAGAGAGAGAGAGAGAGAGAGAGAGAGAGAGAGAGAGAGAGAGAGAGAGGGAGGGAGGGAGGGAGGGAGGGAGGGAGGGAGGGAGGGAGGGAGGGAGGGAAAGAAAGAGATTACGAGTATTTCCTAGTTATCTGCGGCTCAGGGACGGTCCTGGCGCCCTCTAGTGGCCACAAGGAAAGGTGCAGGCGAGTTTGTCCAATGTCTCCTGATTCCCGTGGGCTGTAGTTGCTCCCGTAGGGGTTGTCTGATGCTGGGATTGAGGGTGAAAAGAGCTTACAGTGGTGGATGCAGCCGCTGGATCCCTTTGCATTTCCTAAAATTCACCCAGTTCTCCATTCTAGTCAACATGTGCCATATTCTTTTCCTACAGAATATTTCTCCCTAAATCGAAGAAAATGGATGATTTGGAAAATGCAGTGTTTACTTGGGAGCTTCAGGTGCACTTCCAAGGATCCCGGGGAAACTCCCCTCTCCCCCAGCCCCACACTGGAGCCCAGAGGCTCCTGTGAAGCTGGCTGCGGCCTGAGCCAGGCAGGTCTCTGTTCTGCCTCCTTCCTGGTCCTGCCCAGTTCCCCCTCCTTGTCGTGATGCCCCCATTTCTCTCCTCCATTTTTTTTTTTTTTTTTGAGTTGGAGTCTCACTCTGTAGTCCAGGCTGGAGTACAGTGGCATGCTCACCGCTGCCACAGCCTTGACCTGCTGACCTCAGGTGATCCTTCGGCCTCAGCCTTCCAAAGTAGCTGGAAGTACAGGCACACATTACCACACCTGGCTAATTTATGATTTTTTTTATTTTTTATATTTTGTAAAGATGAGGTCTCACCAAGTTGCCCAAGCTGTTCTTAAACTCCTGGGCTCAGGAAATCCTCTCACTTCAGCCTTCCAAAGCACTGGGATTATAGGCATGAGCCACTGCGCATGGCCCAAAGCCTCTTTAAAACACTGTGGGGAACCGGGCTCCGAGGCTCGGCCTGTAATCCCGTGCCTTGGGAGGCTGAGGTGAGTGGATTGCCTGAGCCCGCGGGTTCAAGACCCGCCTGGGCAACTTGGTGAGACCTCAACTCTACAATAAATCAAAAAATTAGCCAGGCATGGCAGCACGCGCCTGTAGTTCCAGCTACTTTGAAAGGCTGAGGCGGAAGGAGCGTCGGAGCCCAGCAGGTCGAGGCTGCGGTGGCCGGGAGCGGCCATTGCACTCCAGTCTGGGCAACAAAGTGAGACTCCAGCTCAAAAAATAAAAATAAAACACTGTGGGGATATCAGTAAAGAGTTCAAAACATATCATCGGAATGTAAATGGTGCAGCTGCCTTACAGAACAATCTGGCAATTCCTCAAAAAACTAAACATAGGGTTGCCATATGAGTTCCAAGAGAACTGAAAATATACGTCCCCGGAAGAACATGGATGAGGCTGTTCACAGCAGCAGTAATCATAATAACCCCAAAGTCACGAACAACTTGAATGTCCATCAACTGATGATGAATAAGTGAAATGTAGTACAGCCGTCCCTCAGTATCTGTGGGGGTCTGGTTCCAGGACCCCTGGGATGCCCAAATCCATGGATGCTGAAGTCCTTTGTAGAAAATGGTGTAGAATTTGCTTTGAAGCTGTACCCATCCTCCTGCATACTTTAAATCATCTCAAGATTACTTAGGATAGCTAATCCTATGCAAATGCTATGTAAACAGTTGTTATACTGCATTGTTTAGGGAATAATGACAAGGAAAAAATATCTGTAATGTTTAGTATAAACACAGCCATCCATTTTTTTTCTGAATATTTCCGACCCACAGTGGGTTGCATCCTCAGAAGCAGAACCCACAGATATAAGGTGCTGACTGTGTTTCCAGATGATGGAATATTATTTGACAATAAACAGTAGTGATGCACTCACACACATTACAACTTGGATGAACCTTGGAAAGGCTGTGCTAAGTAAAAAAAAAAGAGTCATGAAGTCCACATAACATATTCCATTTACATGAAATGTCCAGATACACCAAACATAGAAATAGAAAGTAGCTTAGTGGCTGCCAGGGGCTGGGGGAGGGGAGGGAGGAGAGGATGAGAAATGACTGCTTCATGGGTACAGGGTTTTTTAATGGGATAATAAAAACACTCTGGAATTAATAGTCATGATTACACAACCTTGTGACTATACTAAAAACCACTCCTAAAAGGCAAATTTAGAGTATGTAAATTATATCTTAATTCTTAAAAAAATCATCCTGAAAAAATCAGCCACCTGATTGAGGGTCAACTATGTGCCAAATGTTTAGAAGTCATTTGTTAATTCTACCTGCAGTAGAGGTGTTCAGAGGATGCTCCCTGCCCTGTGGAAAGAATCCCCAGCAACCTTGGCAGTTGGGAAAACAAACCTATTTTACACTGAGTTAGGAAAGCTGCAGTGCTGGGATTGGGAATAGGCTCCTAACCCTCCCATTTATGTGGGAAGAAGGCAGAGGTGGGGTGGGAAAAGCAACATGAGACCATGTGGCCTCAGAAGCTAACATTGTGAACAACCAGCCTCTTGAGAACTGACACTGCAAGATAAGAGCACTCACTGGAATTCACCCATCATGTATCCATCATCCATCCACCATTCCTCCATTCATCCATCTATGCACTCATCCATCCATTCATCCACCTATCATCCATCCATTCACCCATCCCTCCATCCATCGTCTGTCCATCCAGTATCTATCCATTCTCCCTCCATCTCTCCATCTATCCATCTATCCATCATCCATCCATCACTCATTCATCCATCCATCCATTTACCGATTATCCATTCATTCATCCATCCATCCATATATCCATCCACCCATCATCCATCAATCATCCTTCCGTTCATCCATCTATCCACGCATCCATTCACCCATCAACCATCTAGCCATCCATCTATCCATTTACCTGTTATCCATCCATCATCCATTCATATAGCCTTCTATCCATCATCCCTCCATCCACCCATCATCCATCCATCGTCCTTTCATCCATCCATCTATGCATGCATCCATCCATTCATTCACCCATCATCCATCCACCCATTGTTCCTCCATCCATCCATCTATCCACTCATCCATCCTTCCATCCATCATCTATTCATCATCCCTCCATACATTCATCTATCCACCATTTCCATCTACCCATTATTTATTCATTCATCCACCCATCATCCCTCCATTCACCCATCTATCCATCCATCATCCGTCCATCCATCATCTATCCATCATCCATCCATCCACCTATCCATCCATCAGTCATTCATCCATCATCCAACTATCCATTTATTCACCCATTCACCCATCCATCCATTCATTCTCTTGCTCTCCCTCTCTCTTCTGCTACAGTCATGTTTCCAACACCATGGGTATCGCTCTCTGACTCTCCTCTTCTTTCTCCCTTTCTCCATCTTCATTCCAGTTTTTTCCTCAGACTGTGTGTCCTTCTCACCCTCTCTCCCCTGCAGTGGAGGTGTTCAGAGGGTGCTCCCTGCCCTATGGAAAGAGTCTTTCTTGGCAAAGCATGGGTGAATGAAACACTCCAGACAGTGCAGTTCTTAGTATCGAGGACCTTGTTCCCTGTTGTACCTGGGTCCTTTCCATGGATTTGCTTCTCTTTATTTCCCACTAACAAGAAGACTCTCTGGGATAAGGGGTGAGCAGCAAAAGGGGGAGGGGTTCTTTCTGGGCCTTCTCCAAATCTTGAGATTCAGCCATGTCCACCCAGACACTATGCATATGCTGGAATGCCTGTGGCAACATCCTCCTCCCCGCCCCCGCTTCTTCCCATGACTTGTCTCTTCTTATCCTCTCCCTTGATTTCCCCTACATGTTTGCTCCCCAGAAAGCCTCTCCTACCAGCCCATGTAGAATAGTCTCCCTTGGCTTCTGTGTGGTGTCCTTCCTGGAATCAGCCTGGTCTGTCCCAAGAGCTCAGACTTGCCTGTGACACCCCCTTCCTTGTCTTCAAAGGTACCAGGCTAATTTTCCCCAAACAGAACCTGAGGCCCAGGTCCAGGTGACCCTTTGTGGTTAGTGATGTGGCCCCAGGAGAGAGAGTCCCAGTTGAGTCAACCTGACAAACGCATTTTGAGAGTCCATGGTGTGTCAGCCCTGGGACAAAGTGGTGACAAGGACAGAGTCCCTGGTGACACCAAGTTCTCATCACTTTCACTTTTAATGCTGACATCAATAGTACCGGGAATCATTGTCCTTTTTGACAATTTATTTTGCTTTTAAATGGAATATGTGACTCATGGCATTGATCACATGTCCCCTGTGGCTTCTGGGAAGGTTACAAGAGTCCACAATGTTTCTGCCAGAGACTCCTAGACTCAGCAGGGAGATGGAAGAGCTCCTCTTTGCAAAGGGCAATGAGGAGAGAAGGAGTGACAGCTTGAAGCAGTGGGAAGATGGGATGAAATTTCTTAAACTGGGGGGGGTAGAGAGGGGAAGGGAAGTGGGACTAATGGTAGTCAATATCTGTCTGGGGATGGGGAGACACCCCTTATTAACAAGGGTGCCTGAACGATGCGCATTTGTATACCTAACCCTTAACTGTACCCCACAATTTTATAATAAAAAATATGTTTAGAAGAAAAAAAAATTTCTTAAACTTATTGTTTGTTTGAGGCAGAGTCTGCTCTGTCACCCAGGCTGGAATGTGGTGGCGGGATCATAATTCACTGCAGCCTCTAATTCTGGCTCAAGTAAACCTCTCACCTCAACTTTTTTTTTTTGAGTTGGAGTCTCACTCTGTCGCCCAGACTGGAGTGCAGTGGCCACTCCCGGCCACCGCAGCCTCGACCTGCTGGGGTCCAGCGATTCTTCCGCCTCAGCCTTCCAAGTAGCTGGAACTACAGGCGCGCGTTACCACGCCCGGCTAATTTTTGATTTATTATAGAGATGAGGTCTCGCCAAGTTGCCCAGGCGGGTCTCGAACCCATGGGCTCAGGCAATCCACTCACCTCAGCCTCCCAAAGTGCTGGGATTATAGGCTGAGCCACTGAGCCCGGCTCACCTCAACTTCTAAGTAGCTGGGTCTACAGACATGTGCCACCACACTTGGCTTATTATTAGTAGTATTATTATTTTTTGAGAGATGAGGACTTGCTATTTTGCCCAGGCTGGTCTCAAACCTCTGATCTCAAGAAATCCTCCCACCTAGGCCTCCCAAAATGCTGGGATTAGAGGCATGAACCACCACACCCAGCCACTTCATCTTTTAAAATCATGAGAATTTTGTACCTGCCCTCCTTGAATTGATACAAAAGAAACCCAGATTAAAGATGCCCATGCTACACCTGTGACTTTTCCTTACTGAGCAGGTTTGACCCCCGGGGGCGGTCAGCATAGTGTGCAGATGCCAGCCCACCGTGCTGGGGGCCTCCTGTGCTGGACCTCGCGGCCTGCAGCCTGGCTCCCCTCTCACCAGCTCTTCCTCTGTTCACTGCTGGGGCAGGTGGACATTTGCACAGCATAGGATCCCATTGGAACAGGGACAGTCATCAGCCCTGGGACCCTGAATCCCAGGGTCAGTCTCTTGTGTGACTGCTGTAAGGTGCAATTATCAATCACACTCCCTTTTACTGTTAGACATGTCCTGGCTTGGGACAAGCCCCTAGGTAATAGGGCATGATTGGCAGCGAATTGCCAGAGAGATGTTTAAATTGTTCAGGGCCCTCCTGAGTCTGTACTTGTGCCCAGGTTGAGCTGGACACAGGACCATGGCCGGTGCTGTCCTGCACAGGTGCTGCAGCTAGGATGTTTGGGGGCAGGAGGGTGGAGGCTTGGTCAGGCATGGGACAGGCTTGGACCTGTGGCAGAGATGTGGGTGGGCACACAGCAGGCAGCCCTTGCTGTGGGAGTTCCTCTCTCTCACTTGTTGTCTCCCATCCTTCTCTATCTCTGAGTCTGTCTCTAGTGCTATCTCTCTAAATGTGTGTGTGTGTGTGTGTGTGTGTGTGTGTGTGTGTGTGTGTGTGTGTGTATGTGTGTGTGTGTATGCGCCTCTGTTTCTTCTGGACATATCTCTCTGTATCTCTCTATCTCAGCTTGTCTCTGGATCTCTCTAAACTTTGTTTTATATCTCTGTTTCTCTCTCTCTGCATCTCTCTGGACTTTGTTTCATAGTTTTCTGTCTCTATATTCCTGTCTGTCTCTATCTCTTTGGACTTTGTTCCATATCTGTCGGTATCTCTCTCTCTCTCTCTCTCTCTCTCTCTCTCTCTGTATATCTCTGTCTTGTGTCTCTCTGGACTGTGCTCCATATCTCTGTCCCTATGTCTTTGTCTCTCTCTGTATCTCAGTCTCTCAGGACTTTGTATCTCTCCGTCTCTGTGTCTCTGTCTCTATCTCTCTATCTTTGTCTCTGTCTCTCTGTATGTCTCTGTCCTGTGTCTCTCTGGACTTTGTTCTATATCTCTCTTTGTGTCTCTATCCCTCAGAATGTCTGTACCTCTCTCTACATGCCTCTGTCTCTCTGGACCTCACCCCATCTCTGTCTCTGTGTCTCTGACTCTCTCTGCCTCTCTAGACTTTGCTCCATATCTCTCTGTTTCTGTCTCTGCCTGGCAAGCCTGATTTCACTCCATATTTTTTGGTGTCCTACTGTCTCTCCCTCCCTGTATGCCCTTTTCTCTCTGCTGATGTGGTAAGAAGGCCTTTGTCGTCCCCCCCACTCCACATGTTGTGTCAGGGCTGTAGCCCTAAAGGAACTAGCTGAGGCAAAATTAACATAGATAGAGTGTATTTGAGCCAGGCTTGAGCATTACATCCTGGGAGCATGAATTCAAGTTTCCCTGAATATATCCTCCTATTAGCAGCAGTTACAATTGGACTTTTAAAGATAAAATAGGGAAACTGGGAGTGGGCTGATGCAAAGTTATCTGTTAGGAATTCTCACTGATTTACAGAAATACCACTGATTAATGATTGGCTATACCACACACTGGTCAGCTCTAGGAGGTGGGTTCCAGTGTCTGGTGTGGCATAATTGGGCTAATTCATAGCTACTTGTGGCAATTCCAGGTAGTTTTAAGGGGCGAAGACAAGCTCAAGGGTGGAGTAGTACATGACTGCTCCTGCCTCATATTAATATATCTCTGGGCGTAATAAATTGAAAGGATTCACATTTCTCAGATAAAAATTCTTTTCTTTCCTCAGGGCCAGGCAAGGAAGGCCAGCCCTGCCTTGTGCCCTCGGACAGACATCGCTTTCCTCCCTGTGCGGAGTGTTCCTTGGACTCATCTGTCCATCTGAGTGATGGACTGAGCCTGCTAGAGCAGAGCCCTTTCAGAGCTCAGAGCCTGGGCAGGGACAAAGGCCCCTGCATCTCCTCTTAGTACTAAGGCCCTGTCTCACCCCAGCTCACAATCTCTGCAGGACCCAGCCCAGCTCTCCAGCCTCCTCAGATGGCAACCATGTACAGCAGGAAACCAAGCATACCTTCCAAACCTTTCCTAAACCCCTAGACCTGGCTCCCTCCAGGGTCCACAGTCAGGTAATGGTGTGAGCCCTGTTACAAGAAAAACCTCAGACAAGCTAAATTGGAGAGATGGTGTCAGAAATGGGATCTGAAGCAGAACTTCTGCTTCAAGGAGCACTGAGTGACCAAGCAAGGCACCCACTAGGCCCCCATGTCCAAAGTTCTCTCACAAAAACTGGGGATTGCCGGCAAATTCTCTTTCAGATTCCGAAGCTCAACAGATTTGTGTTTTGAGATATCTGAGTTTGTTTGATCAAATTTCTAGTTCAAGCTGGGTTTGATAGGTGACAGAGTGAGACTTCAACTAAAAAAAAAAAAGATAGCCGGGCTCGGTGGCTCAGCTTGTAATCCCGCACCTTTGGGAGGCTGAGGTGAGTGGATTGCCTGAGCCCGCGGTTTCGAGACCCGCCTGGGCAACTTGTTGAGGCCTCATCTCTACAACAAATCAAAAATCAGCCGGGCGTGGTAGCTCTCGCCTGTAATTCCGGGTACTCGGAAGGATGAGGTGGAAGGATCGCCAGAGCCCAGTGGGTCGAGGCTGCGGTGGCCGGGAGTGGCCACTGCACTCCAGTCTGGGTGACAGGGTGAAACTTCAACTCAAAAAAAAAAAAAGCAAAAGAAAAGGGAAGTCGTCTTGGAAATTGGACTGGGTCCAGGAACAGGCTGGATCCAATAATGTACTATCTTGGATCCAGTCAGAGGCTTCAGACGTCTGACTAACTCAGACATAAACTGACAGCGAACGATAATATTGCAGAGGGCAAACTTCAGCTTTCAGAAATTCACAGACTTTCAAGCTTTGGCTCCTTCATTTCTTTTTCCTGCGCACTTGAGTAAGAAGGGTCATGGACTAAGTTGATCAAGAGGATCTGAGAGCCAAATGCCAGGATTCACGGTGAAAATGGAATTCTTACTGTCTTAAGAACTGAGTAATCTTACCTCCAGCTGTGCACATGTTTGCATGTCTAAGTGTGAGGCCAATAAGCGTCAAATGCTTATAGAGATGGAGAAATCTTACTAAAATAAACAACACTACCCTTGGAGAAGTGCATTTGAAAATAAGGGCTCTTGTCTGGCTCAGTGGTTCAAACCTGTAATCCCAGCACTTTGGGAGCCCTAGGCGAGAGGATTCCCTGAGTCCAGGGGTTCAAGAGCTGGGCAAGTTGCCTGGGCAACTTGGTGAGATCTCGTCTCCATAATAAATCTAAAAATTAGTCGGGCATGGTGGCACGTGCCTGTAGTCCCAGCTACTTGGAAGGGAGAGAAAGAAAAGAAAAAAAGGGCTCAGTCTCATCCCAGGGATGCCTATGGATGTGCAGATGCTTCTAAAAAAGATTTCAATATTATTGCTTTAAAAAAAAAAGTCTCTTTATAAAAGACAAAAGCTTAAGTGACTAACCGATAAGAAAAATTTAATCTGCTAACATTTTAGCTTAGTTACCACCCTACCTACTGCAAAGGCAAATGTCATTCTGCTTAAAATATTTATTAAAGATAGTTTTCAGGTAGAGTAGGCTTATTTCTTCTTCAGACCTATCCACACTGAGTCCAGGCATTAAAAAAATACTTTCTTTGCCTTATTTCGTAATGGGCTCCACTCTGAACTCATTAATTTAATTTAATTTAATTTTATTTTATTTTTGAGTTGGAGTCTCACTCTGTCACCCAGACTGGAGTGCAGTGGCTGCTCCCGGCCACTGCAGCCTCGACCTGCTGGGTTCCAGCGATCCTTCCACCTCATCCTTCCGAGTAGCCGGAATTACAGGCACGCGCTACCATGCCCGGCTAATTTTTTTTTTGATTTCTCGCCTGCCCAGGTGGGTCTCGAACCCGCGGGCTCAGGCAATCCACTCACCTCAGCCTCCCAAAGGCACGGGATTACAGGCTGAGCCACCAGGCCCGGCTTTTTTTTTTTTTTTTTTTTTTTGAGTTGGAGTCTCACTCTGTCGCCCAGGCTGGAGGGCAGTGGCACACTCTCAGCAACCGCAACCTCTAGTTAGAGGCCTTAAAGATATTTGCTTTTCAAAAATATTTGCAGATCCCACACCTAATGGCCTGCAGGTGTGGGATCTGCTGGGAAATGGGAAGGTAAAAAATATTTTTATTATCACTTTGGTTAAATGGATGACTGTCATTTTACAGTGACTAGCAATTCTATTTCAATGTTTTAAACTTTTGACATATTTGATTGACTTCTCAAAATCAAATTTTAACTTCAAAGTTATGTTTTCCTTTTAACCTCTAACTTTGAGATGCTATATAGGGCCCCTGCAGCATTCAAAAGAGAGATAAACAGAATTATTTTGTATGTAAGCTACATGGGAAGCACTGTCAAATAAGAAGTGATGGTTAACCTTCTTCAAGTTAATTTTGTATAAATATGTATTAATATATGTCCCAAATTGTAGGAGATTCCTAAAACTGATATGTCTGGGTATATGCTATCAGTCATACTTATGGTTATTATGTTAAATTATTGTAAGCCACAGAAATAACCAAATTTCCATGTCAATTGTGTCTTTAACATTGACCATTTTAAGTAGTTTCCACAGTTAATTGCACAATTCTGATGCAACTTCTGGAAACTTCACAAGCAAGTGAAATCCTAATGTGTTGTGTCTTCAAGGAGGTTCATGAAAAGGATCATGAGGACCCTGACAAGCCCTTTTGAATAAAGGTTTCTGATCACAGGTTTAGGATCATATCATTTGGACTGGGTAAGAATTCCTGGAACTCCAACGAAGAGACTGACTGGTTTATAAAACTTCTAATCCAAGCAGGATAAAAATTAATTGAATACCAAGGAAAGACTTCACAAGATTTTCATGCTAAATTAGTACTGAAATTGTTTAGATATGCAATTTGAATGAACTCCATGGTCCAAGTCAAATTACATATGATAACCCATGTAATAAACAGTGCTGTGCACCTAAATTGGAGAAAGAAAATTGGTATTTAAGAGGATATATGTCGCCGGGCATGGTCGCCGGGCATGGTGGCTCATGGCTATAATCCCAGCACTTTGGAAGGTGGAGGCAAGAGCCCTTGGGTTCGAGACCAGCCTGGGCAACATGGCGAGACGTCATCTCTACAATAAATCAGAAAAACTAACTGGGCATGGTGGCTTGTGCCTGTGGTTCCAGCTACTTGGAAGTCTAAGGCGGAAGGATTGCCTGAGCCCAACAGGTTGAGGCTGCAGTGGCAGTGAGCATGCCACTGCACTCCAGCTTGAGTGACAGAGTGAGATGCTGACTAAAAAAAGAAAGAAAGAAAAAAAGGATATATGTCCAGTGTTAATCACAAAGTCACAGAGAGCCTGAATGGTCACCTGGTCCTTCTTGAGTCCTGAAACTTCTACTATTAAAAGCTCTGAATTCCATGACTCATCACACAAGAGATAAAACTAATCCAAATAAAAAATGTATATATAGTGGCATGGTGACTCTTCTTAATTGCTAGAATGGTTTATGAGCACTGTTTGGGTTGTCAAACCTATACTCCTAGGAAGACAATCAAAACTCCAGATATATTTCTACTACACAATGGGCTGTTTAAATGTTTATAGAGAGATTATATTCAATTGTCATTTTCAATACATTTTCTGGTTGTATAGAAGCATTCTCATATAATAAGACTGATGTTACAAGAATAGCTAAAAGGTTATTAGGAAATGTGTTTGTTTTTTTTTGAGTTGGGGTCTCACTCTGTCACCCAGACTGGAGTGCAGTGGCCTCTCCCAGCCACTGCAGTCTCGACCTGCTGGGTTCCGGCGATCCTTCCGCTTCAGCCTTCCAAGTAGCTGGAACTACAGGCACGCACTACCACGTCCGGCTAGTTTTTTGATTTATTGTAGAGATGAGGTCTCGTCAAGTTGCCCAGGCGGGTCTCGAACCCACGGGTTCAGGCAATCCACTCACCTCAGCCTCCCCATATGCGGGATTACAGGCTGAGCCACTGAGCCCGACTAGGAAATGTGTTTTCCTCATGGGACATGGTACTTGTTTCACTGGACAAGTTGTAAAATAGTTAAATACGGTATTATAGATATAATAACATTAGGCAAAGTTAACTGAATCTGTTGGATTGCCTTGGTCAAAGGCATTGCAGATTGATGACAATCAGTTTCACTTAGAGTGGAAAACATAAGTTTTACAACTTACAAAATCATCATGGGAAGCCCTGTGCATCTAATAATAGAGCCTTCAGGTCTTCCACTACTAAACTCTGATATGACTAAATGCTGCAAGATTTTAACACATTATGCCAAAGTGCATTTTTACCAGGTAAAGAAAGATTTTTGTGGTCTACTGACTGAAGACAACCAAGCCCTTCATAGTATAGAATCTGGTGTTTGGGTCCTCTGAGAATACAACCAAAGAAAGACTGCCCTATCCACCCACACTGCAGCAATATGTCAGGACCTTGAAACTTGGGTGCATAATCTCAAACTCAAAAGGCCCTTCCAGACTTGGATTGGTATGCCCATTGGAGATCTTAAGATCAAACTAACAGAGAAGTTTCTCTAAGAATCTGATGGTATTCTAGACATGCACAGCTCTTCCCCAAGATCACAGATCAATACTTCTATACTGTCATAAGACTCTTATCTCACATTCTTTTTCTTGCTTATGCCTCTATGAATCAAACAATGGAAAAGGGGACACTTGTACACTCATGGGGGATACTTTTATTTGTGGAGGATTTCACAGTCAAACTTTTACATGGACAACCTTATGCCTTGATGGATGGAAGACAAAGGGCCAACGTGGATGAGAAACTTTAATGGTACCTTTATGGTTTCATAATCAGTCAGAAACAGGACACTGGTTTACTCCTGTGAACATGTGTCATAGGTTAAAGAGGACATTGCCAGAAGACCACCACTCTTCTGGATGGGCATTATCTTTTTCCATGACTTGGAGTCAATGAGGCAATGACTAGAAATGTATTCCTCATCATATACTCTAAAATAAATAGTTCCACAACAGACTTTAAATTCTTCTGCCAAGGTTTTACTAAATAATAGAACTGTTCTAGATTACTCATTGGCTTAGCAGAGGAGAAGCTATGCAGTTGCTGACACCTCTAGCTGCACATGGAGGAATATCTTTGGTATTGCAGAGATTCAGCAGCTTGGTTGAAATGAGTAGACTCTTCATCTAGCTCATTCTCTGATTATTTTGATTTCAGTTGCTTGGGTTCATAGGGATGCTGGCCCAGGAGCAGACTCCAAACTCTTAGTGCTCTCCTTCTGATAGTCATCATAGTAGAATCCCTGGTGTGCTATATTCTCTCAAAAGCTTTAAATGCTTTCATGCAGCCATCCATAAATTGTCAAATGGCTTCTGAAAGGCAAAATACCAAAATAGAGTAACTTTAGCTAAAGTGCAGCCATTTTAACACTGCTTAGCTCCATCATACTTTCTTAACAAATTACCTAGTTTGCTCTCAAAACATTAATAAAGGGCAGAACTGATTTCCCAGAGGTGGCTATTGATAACTTTCTTGCAATCCCCCAGGTACTGATTACTTTGTTATTCCAAGTATTTGTCTTCCAGTCATAAAAGACCAAGCTCACCTAATCTATTGTTATCAGCTCTTTGTGATCTACTGGATACAGACTCCTTCACCATAGCAACAGTTCCTGTGCTTATCTGCCCCAATCACCTTAACGACCTATCCTCACCAACAAAAGCTTTAAAAACATTCAACCGCTGGGCTCAGCCTGTAATCCTGCGCCTCTGGGAGGCTAAAGTGAGTGGATTGTCTGACCCCGCGGGTTCAAGACCCACCTGGGCAGCAAGACCTCATCTCTACAATAAATCAAAAAATCAGCCGGGCATGGTAGTATGCGCCTGTAATTCTGGCTACTCAGAAGTCTGAGGTGGAAGGATCACTGGAGCCCAGCAGGTCAAGGCTGCAGTGGCCAGGAGCGGCCACTGCACTCCAGTCTGGGCGAAGGAGTAAGACTCCAACTCAAAAAAAAAAAAAAATTCAACCACAGGCAGCCATAGCCATGCTATTGTTAAGTTCTGGCCCAACCCTGCTTTCATTGATCTCTGGCTGGGCTATGCTTTTCTTTAAGCTCTGGCCCCCTCCTCAGTCTGGGGAAGTAGACTCTCACTCCCATTCAATCTACTTTCTAAATAAACTATTTTTCCTAATCTAATTTCTGTGCTATTCTTTGCATCTTACCCATGACACCATCCTATCCCGCAGATCTCACAGTCTCTCTTTGACTGGAATGACAAAGACTTGAGGAAATTAGGCCACTGCAACCTATGAATGAGGTGCTGAGACCAGAAACCCAAAATGATGGTAACTGAGAGTGATGCTAAGTCCCTAAGTTTTGGCCACATACTCACCTAAGTGAGAACCAGACCAAAAGGAGGGACTTTTCAAACAACATGATGGGAGGCCATTGTTTTGGAGTGAGCACATGCACAAACCCCAGCAGACCATACCAAACCAATATAGGGTCACTCATGCTAAATACAACATAATACAATTATGCTTTAAGAAAGCAGATAGCTTGTAAAACAGACCAGGTTTTGTTTTTCCTCTGTAAACAAGATATTTCAGCACAGGAGTTCCCTCTTACTCTAACACTTAAAAAGAATACGCTGAAATCACTGTTTCTACCTCACAAAACCCACTGTTCTGCTATTTCCCAATGGGATTTGAGACCAAATAAGTATATTTATGAAGGTAACAGAAAGACAAAATGCCTAACATTTGGTCTCTCTCTCACAATTGAGAGGATGACCAAAGTGGGGAATTGTTCACTGTTCACTGAAGTTTAGCGTAAAGCTGCCTCCTTACATATTTTAAATTCAGTCAAAAGTTTCTCCCATACATGGTGAGTTGTCACCTAACTGGATGTGTAAACAGACTGTAATCAATTCTTATACCAGTCACCAAGTTTGGGCCAAAGACAGTCATCTCTTCAAACTGTGTTTAATTTACCTAAGGTCTGTTCTTTTCTTCCTTCCTTCCTTCCTTCCTTCCTTCCTTCCTTCCTTCCTTCCTCCCTTCCTCCCTTCCTCCCTCCCTCCCTCCCTCCCTCCCTCTCTTCCTTCCTGGGTCTCAGTTTGTTGCCCAGACTGGAGTGCAGTGGTACAATCACAGTTCACTGCAGTCTTAACCTCCTGGGCTCAGGAAATCCCCCCTGCCTCAGTCTTCCCAGTAGCTGGAACTATAGGTGAGCACCACTATACCCAACTAATTTTTTTTTTATTTTTTGTAGCGATGAGGTCTCACTATGTTACCCAGACTGGTCTCAAACTCCTGGGCTCAAGCAATTCTCCCGCCTTGGGCTCCCAAAGCACTGGATTACAGGCATGAACCACCATGCCTGGCAGGTTTTTCGTTTAACTGCTTATAATTATTTTATCAAATAATTTTTGAAGACAGAGCCTGAAACTGACCCCCACATTGGCTCCTGAGGTTGCCACCTGAGTGACGTTTCTCCCACGAGTTCTAAAGCGTCTTGGTGGATCTAAATGATCTATTCTATACCCTAGCCGGTATGATTTTGCCGAAGTGTAATTATTAAGATAAAATGACAACTTTCAAACATATATAAAATGGCCATGTGTCAAAGATTTTTCTGTAATCACCACCTAATGAGAGAACCAGTAAGGTGTTGAAAATCAGTTCAAAGGGAAATCCAAAGAGCAGCCAGTTAGAAACACTGATGTGAATTTGCTTAATAATAGTGCAAAATTGGCTTCTGGGAAGGGGGCCCATTATGCCTCCACCAGACAAAACTCATTTGCATTTCTATGGATCAAAAATAATTTGTACATCCTCAGTATCCTATAGTCAATGGAGTTGCAAAATGCCTCAAGGACAATGAAAAGCACAGAAACCCCATATAATCAGATAAGCCTGCTTGGTGGGCAAAAAATTTGGTTTTCTACTGAAATAATACCCAGTCTTTTACAATTTTTCCTTATATATTTATCCTCGCAAATGTTTCCTTTTACTTGGGAGACCAGGCTGTTGTGTACTGCTGGGGGACTGTGCTCCCACATTTTATTTTTTTATTTTTATTATTTTTTTGAGTCAGGATCTCACTATGTCACCCAGGCTGGAGTGCAGTGGCATGCTCACGGTCATCACAGCCTCAACCTGCTGGACTCGGGTGATCTCACTACCTCAGCCTTCCAAGTAGCTGGAACCACAGGCATGAGCCACCATGGCCGGCTAATTTTTTTTTTTTAATTTATTGTAGAGACAAGGTCTCACCAAGTTGCCCAGGCTGGTCTCAAACCCTTGGGCTCAGGCAATCCCCTCGCCTCCACCTTCCAAAGTGCTGGGATTACAGGCATGAACCCCTGTGCCTGGTTGCTCCCACATTTTAGAAGCAAACATTGCTATATCAGCCAAGATGGAGCCCCTACCAGGCTAGAGTCAGACAAGGCCTGGCCTCTGGTGTTCCACACATCTGTCTCCCATGACCTGTCTTGCCCCAGGTTATCTGTCCCTGTACACCTCATCTTTCATCTCTCCTCCTTCTTTGCATTGCATCTTCTTCTAGTTCACCTTTTAAAAAATGTGGCATGAAGCCGGGCTCGGTGGCTCAGCCTGTAATTCCGCGCCTTTGGGAGGCTGAGGTGAGTGGATTGCCTGAGCCCACGGGTTCGAGACCCAACTGGGCAGCGAGACCTCATCTCTACAATAAATAAAAAAAAAATCAGCCGGGCGTGGTAGCGCATACCTGTAATTCCGGCTACTCGAAAGGCTGAGGCGGAAGGATCGCCGGAGCCCAGCAGGCGAGGCTGCGGTGGCCAGGAGCGGCCACTGCACTCTAGTCTGAATGACAGAGTGAGACTCCAACTCAAAAAAAAAAAATACACTAACAGCAGTCATTGTCACAGAGAAATAGTTCAAGGTCACAAAGCAGCCAGATGAGGAGGAAAGGAGATTTTTCTCAATCTGCTTCCCCGAGAGTCTTAGGCTAGGGAGGGTTTTTAAAGGAATAATTAGGTAAGCAAGGAGCTAAGAAGCAGATGTTGTTGATTAGTTGGGCATGAAGTCATGAGGGGAGAGTGCCATAATCGTCTTCATGCACAGAGCCAGTTTCTAAAAGGAGGTCGCAGGACTGGCAGGATCAACTTCTAGGTATGTGTCCCAGGTCCAGGTGGGGTTGTGGGCCCATCAGAGTGTAAAGTCTGAAAATCTCTCAGATGCCATTCTTAGTTTGTTTTTTGCTTTTTGTTGTTGTTGTTTTGAGTCTCACTCTGTTGCCCAGGCTGGAGTGCAGTGGCACGCTCATGGCCACTGCAGCTTCGACCTGCTGGGCTCAGGTGATCCTTCCGTCTCAGCCTTCCAAGTAGCTGGAACTACAGTTGCACACTACCATGCCCAGCTAGTTTTTGTGATTTATTGTAGAGACAAGGTCTCACCAAGTTGCCCAGGCTGGTCTCAATTCTCCAGCTCAGGCAGTCCTCTCACCTTGGGCTCCCAAAATGCTGGGATAACAGGCTGGAGCCACAGTGCCTGGCCGCCATTCTTAGTTTGTACAATTGATGCTAGCTAGGCAAGACCAACAACCATCAGCTACTGAACCCTGGTGGTAAGCCACTATTGAGGTAGTTTAGGAGGAAGGTATGCAGGGGTTGGGGTCCCTGGAGATCAGAGCTGCTTGACTGATCAAACTTCAGGATGCCAGCAAGGAAATGTGTGGGACCTTAAGCTCATTGTTTAAGGGAAAGTATGAGGGTGTCAAAAAAAGGTATACACATTTTAAGAGATGTTATCTGTGTATTACTTTGAGTTCACCATTGTTAGGGTCCAGATGGGGTGAGGGTGGATGGATAGATGGAGAGAGGTGCAGGGAGGTGCAGCACTGCCAAAGCTGGCGTGCCAGAGGTTCTGCACTGGCAACCCAGAGATCTGAGTAAATGCAAAGAATTGCAACACACAAAGGTGAGAGAAGAAAAGATTTATTTAAGAAAAGTTCACCTCTCACAGACAGGGAGCAGGACTATTCTCTTGGAGTGTGGCGTTGTAGCCCCTGAATCCTGGCTTAAATCCTTTCCTTGGAGATGTTGCATTTGACGACTGTGACTTCCTTATCGACCACCTGTGGATGTCTTGGAGATCCTGTGACACAGAGACTCATTAATGTCTGTCCTTATTATCATAGCCCCTAGGGAAGGACGTGACAAGGATTCCAATTCTCCTGTATCTTCCCGAATGACATTCCTTAGAGCTAATGGAGGGTACACTCCCCATTATCTCCTAGGCATTCCCAGTGGGTAGCTTCGGGGGATCCTTGGCTTCTCTGTAGATAGGCCCATTCTACTGGAAGACTGAATCCCCACCTGCTCCCCCTCTGGGTGATCATAACTTTTGTAATTACAGGTTTCATGACTTTTACGATCCTTGACCAATGTATGATGTCTTAGGCCTTGTAAATTCCCTTTCTTCTAGGCAAGCTTGATTGACACTATGAGATACCTCTGATACCTGGCACCAGGAAGTCTGTTTCTGAAAAGACAACGTTGGCAAAGTTAATTTTACCTAAAGTGTGCATTTCCCCAAAAGCATAGCTTCTACTTTCTCATCATTGTATTAAGATTTAGGAAGAAGGGTAAAAAAATACGTTTCCTGCTCTTGGCCTTTCCTTTCAGTCATAATCACAAGAGTCTGGATATTGATGGTAGATACTTTGAGCCCCTCTTGTAATTGCAGAAGTCAAATGTGAATTGTGTTCATCTTTTGTTACTGGTATATTTTGAGTATTACCATTTTAATATAGTTTTTTCCTTTCTTAAGATGTGTATACACTTTTTTGGCATCCTCTGTATACCTATCAATCTTGTGGGCAGCTTCCTCCCTCCCCAGTGGTCATGACAGAAAGATAATCAATTATTCTCTATCCAAGTGGCTACATAAACAATCACACCCAGGGAAGAGCAAACTTAGTCACAACAGATTTGTTAATTTTCAGTCATAGCTACAGTTTTTACTCCATGGTCCTATATTAATTTTATATAGGCCATTTCATACACATAATATTCACCATCTTGCTGGGTGTGGTGGCTCAAGTCTGTAATCCCAGCACTTTCGGAGGCTGAGGTGAGAGGATTGCCTGAGCCCAAGGGTTCAAGACCAGCCTGGGCAACTTGGCAAGAAATTCTCTCTACAATAAATAAATAAAATTAGCCAGTTGTGGTGGCATGTGCCTGTAGTTCCATCTACTTGGAAGGCTTAGGCAGAAGGATTGCCTGAGCCCAGCAGGTCAAGGCTGCAGTGGCCGTGAGTGTGCCACTGCATTCCAGCCTGGGTGACAGTGAGACTCTGACTTAAAAAAAAAAAATCACCGTCTTAACTGGTTTTAGGTGCACAATTCAGAAGTGGTAAGTACATTCATGCTGTTGCACAACTGTCACTGACATCCATCTCCAGAGTTCTTTTTGTCTTGAAAAACTGAAACTCTACCAATTAAACAATAACTGACCATTTCCCTTCCTCCCAGTCCCTGGCAGCTACCCTTCTACCTTCTGTTTCTATGAATCTGACTATTCTAGGAACCTCATATGAGTGGAATCCTAAGGTGTTTGCCCTTTTGTGTCTGGCTTATTTTACTTAGGGAAATGTCCTCAAGGTTCACCCACAATGTAGTATGTGTCAGAATCTCCTTTCTTTCTACAACTGAATAGCATTCCACAATATGTACATAGCACATTTTATCTACCCATCTGTCCATAGACTCTTGGGGAGTTGCCTCTACATTTTGGTTATGGTGAATAAAGCTGCTATCAACATATGTGTGCAAACATCTGTTAGAGTCTCTGCTTTCAATTCTTTTGGCTATGTATCTAGAAGCAGGATTGCTGGATCCTGTGGTAGTTCTATTTTTAATTATTTTGAGGAATCGCTATACTTTTTTTCATAGCAATGACACCATTTTACATTTTCACCAACAGAGCATGAGGGTTCCAATTTCTCCACATCCATCTCACCAATGCTTCTCATTTTTTTGTGTGTGTTGTTTGTTAGGTTTTAGAATAGCCATCCTAATGGGTGTGAGATAATTACTTTAAAGAAAATGTTTTTCTTTCTTTTTTGTATTTTTCTCATTGTGGTAAAATACATACAACACAAAATTGGCCATTCTAACCATTTTAAGAGTACAGTCCAGTGGCATTAAGTACATTCACCATGTTGTGCAACGGTCACTACCATCCATCTTGAAAACTTCCATCACCCTTAAGCAATGACTCCCACTCCTGCGTGCTCCGGGCCCTGGTAATGTCATTTCCACTTTCTGTCCCCTCTTGCCTGTGGTCACTGCAGAGAAGCTGGTTCCTACAAGTGTTCCAGGGTCTATGTTGGATGAGGGCTGAGTGACAGCTCTGGTGGTTCCCATCCCCGTACTGCCCTGCAGGTTCAGGAGTTAATGATGCCTATGGGACCCTCCTGGTGCTGCCCCTTCTTCCTTGCAGTAGAGGTTGGAGGCCCCTTCTGAGCTGTCTTCTGGGAGCCATTTCCGGAAGCCTCACCTGGAGCCTCCTCCTCCAGCTCTTCCAGAGCTTCTGGGAGCACCTAAGCCTTCAGGACGAACCTTTTTCTGTTCAGACTTGAGAAATAGTTTTTATGTTTTGCAAAAGGATCTTGCCTGGCATGGCAGATTCTGTCTGGGAGGCACACTTTGGGTGAGTCATGTCTACCTGGATGGCAGGATTGATATTGTGACCCTGTCCCAGGCCTCTCTGACTGATAGTGATGTCTGCCGAGGCTGAGGGTGAAAATGGACTTGGTCTTGCATGGGCTGCCTCTTCCATGGCATGGCAGTCCTTATGAGCATGGGATCTGCAGCAGTCTTCCTAGTTCAAATCTCAGCTGTGCCCTTGACAGGCTATGCAATCTCAGCCCGTCCTCTGAAACTGTCTGAGCCTCAGATTCCCAGCCTTCAAAAGAGATAATGTGCTTGTGCTGTGTCAGGGTCAGCATGCCCTTATTCCCTTTCTCATCTCCCCCTGTTCTGTTCTGGATGGCAAGGAGGCAGGGCCACATCCACCAGGCTGCAATTCCTATTTCAGCTGTCTCATGAAGGCCTGGCAGGGGACCAGAGCATTTCTCCCGCACCCCACCCTACACAGCATCTTCAGTTGAGTCTCCTCCCTGGCTCCAGCTCCTGGTGGTCAGACCAAGTGGCATGGCCCCTGGGCTCCCATCCCCTCACCTCTACCCTTTGCCCCTCCAGCTGAGGAATGGTAGCTTCTGCCTCTTCTATGTCCCTGGGTTTGGCTCACAGCATTGCCACTCCACTTGAAAGGTGCAGGAAGCGACCAGAGGGGCGGCTCCCAAAATGGCGCCGACACACCGAACAACAAAGGCCCTCAGTCCGGCCTCTGCGAGCACAATTCCCCGTGCACGCCAATTTCAAACCTCCCGCGCACCTCAATTTCAAACCTTCCCGTGCGCGTGTCAACTTCAAACCTGCAAGCCTCCAATCAGTAGCCAGCTTTGCTATGTGTCCAATAGGATCATAATACGGCATTGGCCCCACCCTACTCCCTTGCAGCTCCTCCAATAGGAGCATAGCACGGCCCCTTCCGGCCCCTGTCAGGCTGATAAATACAGCCCTCTCCCCAACTCTCTCTCTCCGTCTCTCTTTCTCTCTCTCTCTCTGTTGCTTTCTCCCTCTCTGCAGTTCTCTCCCTGCCTCTCTCCCACTTCCTCTCTCTCTCTTACTCTCTCTTTCTCTCTTTTCTTTTTTCCCGTTGCAGATCCCCTCCGTAACAACCCTTTTAATAAATCTCTTGGTCCTGGCCGGGTGTGGAGTTATTACTGGCACCGAACTTCTTACACCACTAGCCAAGGCTGGCCCAGGTGCCCTCTGGGATAAATACTTGACCAAGTTATGCTCTCCTGATGGATTCCACATGCCAAGCTCGTAGCCCAGCGTCTGACACATGGCAGAAGCTCACAGAGCAGCAGTCCTTGTCATTATCAAGCAAGTGACCCACTACCGGGCCAGGAAGTCTCAGAGGAGAATGTCAAGAGAATTGCACGTCAGGGATTTTTGTGCAGGTGAGAAAAGAGCTCAGAACTCAGAATAGCTGAAGGGGAAGGGAATGGGAAGGAAAAATATGCTGAAGAGGAGAAAGACAATAACTTTTATAGACACAGAAGCAACAACACAACAGTAGCATCTGAATTATTTATACTTTCCTCAAAAGCTGTTTTTCTTATTTATGGTAGAGATGCTGTGACTCGCAAATCCTGTTGGGTGCCCCCTCGTGGCCATGCCTAGTATTGCAGCTGAGAATCTCACATTTTCCCAAAGCTATAGGTACCAGGGATATAATGGAGGAATGTCATAAAATTATTATTTTAATTGCATTATCTTTTAGACTTTAATTCCATATATTAATCCAAATGTAACTATTTAAAAAATATAAAACAAAACATCGTTTGCGTTGCTTCCTGTGTGAATAAAACTCCCCTGGTGTCTCTTGTGGTCCCTCTGGGAAAACTTTCTGCTGTCTGACTAGGAGGTTCTGAGAGTGCCACTCTGGGTCCTTCCCTAGGATGTGGAGAGGTCTTGGTTTTACAGGGCCACCACATAAAACAGGGTGCCCTGTGACTTCTAAACTCTAATCCAAACAAATAATTTTTCTAATCCAAACAAATAATTTTTAATTCCCATGCAATATTTGGGACCTACTTACACTAAAAAAATTCGTTTTTTTGTTTTTTTTTTTTTTACCTGAACTTCAAATGTAACTGGATACCCTGTGTTTTTATTTGCTACATCTGGAAACCCTCTCACCTGCCACAGAGCTATTTTCTATTCAACACTGAAAGCTCCCAGGCCAACTCTAGCCTGGTGTACTGTGGCATTGCTCATGCCAGCCCCAGGCTTCCTTGAGTCTAGGGGTCAAAGAGCTAAGGTCATGGTCTGGCTGCAGGGAGGGAGGGAGCAGGAGGTATAGTGGACACAAATCCCAATTCACAAACCAGATAGACAAGAAATAGGACATAGTACTTGTGAAACAAGATGTTTTTCTTCTGAGCCCCTTCCCTACTTGAAGGGCAAGACAGAATCTCACACTTCAAGCTAGAATCTTTTGAGGGTGTTTGCTGAGCCGAGGTATCATGAGGGCCCTATCATGTCCTCCACCTCACGGGGTCTCAACACTGTCCACCGGGATGTCCTGCCACATACAAGGCTCCCCTGCCACTTTCCGCCCATTCCAAGCTTTGGGGAAAAGAAACTTCTTCCATGGTTGGAAACTCCACCCTGACACTGACAGTCACAGCCACATGCCTTCTCCTGGGGCTTGTGGCCACTCTCTCTCTGCACCCCACGCTACTCCTGTGGCCATGGCTGGGTCCCTTCCTTTAGCAGGGGCCCACCTGCCCCTGATGCCTGGGCCAAGAACCCAACAGAGGCCTGCATACCAGAGTCTAAATGTTGAAGTCATAAATCCAGCTTACACGCAGCCAAGCATGATGTGTTCTGTCCTCCTGCCTTGACCCACATACCTTCCTGATGATCTGCCAGGGCATCCTTCTGTTCAGTGTTCTCAGACTCCTTGCAGCTCCTGCCAGGACACGGTGCCCAGACCAGGCCAGCCCAGCCTGGCCCCTGCCCCCTGGCGCCCAGCCCCTAATCCTGTGTGAGGCAGGGTAACTAGTACAGGTTAGGCATAAACAGATTTCTTATAGTTTTTAGCAAGAAAGTGTCCAGACATCTTGTGGGCACACTGAATGATCCTGTGAACTGGAATGTGAACTCAGTGTGGATTCCCAGTCCACTCACCTCCTCAGCTCACCAGAGGAAAACTCCGTCAAGGCTGTTCCCGGACCAGGAATCTGAAAGCCACAGAAATGAGAATAAGACTACCTTTTAGCTCATGAATGTATATGCTGAGAAGTTTGGCAAGTTCCCTGGAAAAGCCCACCCTTCCATCCATCAGAGTTGGAGAGATGGGAGAGATAACCCTGCCTACTTATTAACATATCAATCACTAGGTGGGTGTGTCAAACCTTTTGTAAAAAGCCAAAAGTGCAGTTGTTCTTTTTTGAGAAACTCACTCATGGCAGGTCTTTTTGCCAGGAATCTTCCTTTCTCCTTCTCTGCTTTCTCTAAAAAACTTCGTTTTAAAACTTTACTGGCCACTCTAAAATTCATTTTAGGGTCAAGTGAAAGAATCTGAGAGTTTTGCTCCACATCCTGCCTGGGAACATTGTGCATATGGGGAGGGGCCTCATGGCCACGCTGTGGACCCATTAGCCCCAGCTCCACACTTGGCCCACAACAGCAATCAGATACTAAAAAATGGATTAGAATACTCTGGGAGCATCAGAAAATGCTTGTTCTGTTATGTGAAGGGAAAAGGCAGGTGAGTGTGTATTTATTCTGTTTACAGATATTAAAAGATGAGGTTTGTCTATGGAAAAGATTTGAAGCAACATGAAATACTGAAGTCATTATTTGTGGGGGGGAGTGGGATGGATATTTTCCCTCTTTTATTTGTACTTTCATGTTTATGTGATTCTTTTAAGGGAGTAACAAAGAAACATAAAAGGTTTAGAATGTGTCCTCAGAACCTCTGACCTCCTTTATTGAGTTGTCAAGCATTTATCATCCATGAATTTTTTAAAGCTAAGTAAATTTTCAGCCAGCATCCCTTTTTGAGATGTCAAATTCATTTATTTATTACTTGCTGTAAAAAGTAGCATCTCCATCTATTTGTCCTAAAAAACCCACTGCTTTCAGACCTCAGGGTATTATTACCCATTACTTTTGTATTCTCAGGTCAACAGAGTAAGGCCCCCCTTAAAAATATCCACGTCTGAATCCTCAGAAGCTATATGTCTTGTTCTAATCAGACGGGCATTAAGGTGCAATTAAGGTCACTAATCAGCCAACCTTAAAATGCAGAGAATGTCCTGGATTATCTGAGTTGGCCCAGTGTGTCAAAAGTAGGAGAGAGAGGCAGGAGAGGAGGTCAGAGTGAGATCATGTAAGAAAATGCCAACCTGCTGCTGCTGGCCTTGAGCATGAGGAAAGGACTGAGGGCCCAGGGTGGCAGGCAGCCTCTAGAGGCTAAGACAGACAGGAGATGGACTCCTTCCTGAGCCTTCCTGAGTCCTGCCAGCATCTTGATTTTGGCCTCATGAGACACGTCACAGCTCTTTCCTACAGAATCATCAGATAATAAATTTGTCTTGTTTTGCACCACTAACTTTGTAGCAATTTGGCAGCCATTTCGGTTTAGGAAATGGAAATTGAACGAAGTCTGGATGTTTCCTAACCATAACTTCCATGG
The DNA here is from genome assembly GCA_027257055.1 of Cephalopachus bancanus. Lineage (NCBI taxonomy): Eukaryota > Metazoa > Chordata > Mammalia > Primates > Tarsiidae > Cephalopachus > Cephalopachus bancanus. Next base: position 7,093,190 of record JAPVLO010000007.1, read on the forward strand.
TTGTATCAACTCCTTTCTATGTTTTTACTTACTATTCATAGACTAAAAAAGTCCCACTGTGTTCAAGACCTTTTATAATATTCCCTACATTGTTTTAACTATCTTTCCTTGAGTCTTCTTCATCTTCATCTTCGTTCCTGGATGTACAGTGTTGGAAACTGTATGCAGAAGTCAGGAGTCAACTGGATCGTGGTTTTGTACAAGTTTGCAATGTTTTCTGCTGTGTTTCCAAATGGACTTTGTTGTGGTGCTGAGCCGGACATTGTCAGCTTTTTCTGGTGCGGCAGCTGATGAAGCCAGTGTCTGTGGGATGACACACCAGTCTCCAAATTACCTTTGTTGCTCATAGTTACTATCATGTGTAACTATGATGTAAGAGCTTGGATTACTTATTCCCCAGATGCAAACAAGTCCCGGGCCTCTCTGCCATCTTTGAATGGGCTCACAGTACCTGGCAGGATCACACACATTTTGCCACCTGAAAGAGATTGGCATGAACTGTGAAGGTGGATATTCACCTTCACAGCACACACTCTGATTATCCACACTGTGCATGCAACATCTTACTGACATACAGCTAGTATACATCCGAGGACAGCCCTGACATGATGTACACGACAGACCATAGAGCAACCACACACACACACAAAACACTCAAAACAGTTAAATCATCAGAGAAATTAAAATGTTACACTGAAAAAAATTCACTTAATGCAAAAGAAGAATGTAAATCAGGAAAAGGGACAGAGTGTGAGAGCAAGAGTCACAGAGAGGGGTGGGAGAGAGAGAGAGAGAGAGAGAGAAACAGAGAGAGAGAGAGAAAGGGTGTGAGAGAGAGTGAGAGAAAGAGAAAGCCCGAGTGCACAGAAAGGAAAATAGCAGATGTACATTTAACTATATCAACTTTGCATTTAACGGACATCATCCTTCCACTTAACATGTTATTATTTTTAATCCAAGAGAAAATCAGTTTATATCTATTGAATTATCTGGTCCTAATCTAGGTCCTTTTATGACAAAGCACCTCCCCTTTCTCCTGTGTTCATGAATACATTCTGTCTGATACATTTCATCAGTATAAATAAGCCAGCTTTCTATTGGTTATATTGGTTAGTATTTTGTCTCTTTTTCTTTTCTTTGTTTTTTTTTTTTTGAGTTGGAGTCTCACTCTGTCGCCCAGACTGGAGTGCAGTTGCCGCTCCCGGCCACCTCAGCCTCGCCTGCTGGGCTCCAGAGCCGGAGCCTTCCAAGTAGCTGGAATTACAGGCATGCGCTACCACGCCCGGCTGATTTTTTGGTTTATTGTAGAGATGAGGTCTCGCTGCCCAGGCGGGTCTTGAATCCCCAGGCTCAGACAATTCACTCACCTCAGCCTCCCAAAGGCGTGGGATTACAGGCTGAGCCACTGAGCCCGGCTTGTCTCTTTTTCAACAGTTCAGTTTTTATATTTTCAAGTGTATATTTCAAGTAATCCAATGAAGTGTATTCAAGTGCAGAAGACACTTTATTTTGTTTTATTTTGTGTTGCTTTACTTCCTTAAGCCCAGAGTGGCAATCTTTGTCTTTCAATCAGATCATTTAATCTACTTATATTGACTATAATTTGTGATATATTTGGGTTTAATCATCTTATTGTTGTTGCCATTTAAAAAAACTAATCAAGTATTTTATACATTTCATTTTGTTCCTCTAATATACTTGTAGCTATAAATTATTTTAAGCTAAAATAGAACAGGTTTAGGTTCTTATAAAACCTAAAAAAGTTATTATGCACATCTAGAAACACAACAAAATCCAAGTAGGATAAACACAAGACAGCTACATCCACGCGCTTTATAGTCAAATTTGAAGGAAGAAAAAAACAAAACAAAAACCCCAAACCCCATAAAATCTGGACTGCATTAGGGAAGAAATGACTTACCATATACAAGGGAGCCCCAATAAAGTTAACAGTTGAATTCTCATCAGAAAAACAACAACAACAAACCAAAAAAAGCAAGCAAGCAAGCAAACAAAAAAAAATTCTAGAAGGAAATGGAATGACAGATTCAAAGTGCTAGGGAAAAGAAAAAAAATTCCATATCTGGAAAAATCTATCTTTCCAAAATAAATAAAAATAAATGTATTCCGCCTGGCTCGGTGGCTCAGCCTGTAATCCCATGCCTTTGGGAGGCTGAGGTGAGTGGACTGCCTGAGCCCGCGGGTTCGAGACCCGCCTGGGAAGGTGAGACCTCATCTCTACAATAAATTAAAAAAAAAATTAGCCGGGCGTAGTAGCGCGCGCCTCTAATTCCAGCTACTCGGAAGACTGAGGCGGAAGGATCGCCGGAGACCAGCAGATCGAGGCTGCGGTGGCCGGGAGTGGCCACTGCACTCCAGTCTGGGCAACAGAGTGAGACTCCAACTCAAAAAATAAATAAATAAATAAATGTATTCCAAGATAAACAAACACTAAGACAATTTGTTTCTAGCAGACTTGCCATAAAAAAAAATACTAAAAAATGTTCTTCAGTCTGAAAGCAAGTGAGACCGAGTATTAAATCAAATTTACATTAAAGAAAACAAGAGTACTGATTAAGATAATTATGTAGGTAATTATACAAGACAGTATAATTGCATGTTTTTCTTCTTTCTTCACTTGACTGATTTAGCAAGCAATCATATAAAACAATATGCATATCATTGCATTTTGGGTTTATGGTATATAAAAATGAAACATATGTGACTATAGCAATGTAAAACAGGGCAGTGGGAACAAAGCTGTATTGGAGTGAAGTGATGGGAAACCACAGAGACGCCGGTGACCAAAAGAAAGAAAAATAAGAGCAGAGCATGAAGCACTGGCCCAGATGGTGACTTGAATCCACAGGAAGATATGAAGAGACCCAGAAGTGGTCACTAAGAAGGCTGATATGGCAAGCTCCGCAATGATAGATGTCCTCTCCTCTCTTCTCTCAGAATCTTTAGAAGATATGACATTATGAGAAGTAATAGCTATAGCAATGCATTGCTGAGTTTGTAAACACATTTAGAAATGATTTGTATAACAAAATAACACGAAACTTGAGTGTGGGAAATGAGCTACGTAAGAGTACATTTTGTAGGTTAGTGTAAATCTGAAGATTATTCTGACAAGTTAAAATATACATTGCAGCCAGCTCGGTGGCTCAGCCTGTAATCCCACACCTTTGGGAGGCTGAGGTGAGTGGATTACCTGAGCCCGCGGGTTCAAGACCCACCTGGGCAGTGAGACCTCATCTCTACAATAAATCAAAAAATCAGCCGGGCGTGGTAGCGCGTGCCTGTAATTCCGGCTACTGGGAAGGCTGAGGCGGAAGGATCGCTGGAGCCCAGCAGGCGAGGCTGCGGTGGCTGGGAGCGGCCACTGCACTCCAGTCTGGGCGACTGAGTGAGACTCCAACGCAAAAAAAAAGTATATATATATATGTGTGTGTATATATATATATGTGTGTGTGTGTGTATGTATATATATACACATACATACATTGCAGACCCTGGAAAAACCACTAAAAAACATAGGTAAATCATTAAAGAAATTAAAGTGATACACTGAAAAATATTCACTTAATACAAAAGAAGAATGTAAATTAGGAACAGGTAGAGAGAGAGAAAGTGTGTGTACACAAGAAAGAGGGAGAGAGAAAGAAAGGGAAGGGGAGAGAAAGAGAGAGAGACAAAGAGGGGGGGAAGAGGGAGAGAGAAAAAGAGAGAGACAGAGGGAGAGAGGAAGAGAGAGAGAGGAGAGTGTGCACTCATGCATGAGAGAGAGTGCGCACACATGAGAGAGAGAGAGAAGGAAGGAAAAGAGCAGATATAAATCTAACTCTATCAATAACATCATTAAATGTGAATATATTTACCAATCCACCAAAAGGCAGAGAGTATCAGACTGGATTAAAATTAAACTTGTCAAAAAACCAAAATTTCAACAGATTTAAAGATCTAACTGTCTTTTTTTCCTCCCATAATTTATGAATCAGGGAAGCCTCTACAAAATAGAATCAGCATTCCCATTGGGCAATGGCAAAACAGTGGGTTTCCTAGGGTAGGAACCAGGAAACAGAACAATAGGAAAAAAAGGGATTGGTTAACATCAGGTTACTTCGAGTTACTTTTTTTGTAGGAGTTAAAGGAGAGAAACCCTCCTTACTATCTTGACTGAAGTAGACTGGAATCTCTTATTTTGAGGAGAAACTGGTCTGCTTTGGATCTATCTGTTTCCTTAAAGTGTCAGTTTGATCATGTAGCCTTTAGCATGAATGACTCCATGTTGATTTCATCCTGTCTGTTGAGACCCAGTACGGAGCCCCGTCCAGAGCAACGGCATCCCATATCTTTTGTTTAACAAACTATCTGCTGTCTTTAGAAAACATATTTTTATTTTGAAAAACAGGTTGAAGCCGGGCTCGGTGGCTCAGCCTGTAATCCCGCGCCTTTGGGAGGCTGAGGTGAGTGGATTGCCTGAGCCCACGGGTTCGAGACCCGCCTGGACAGCGAGACCTCATCTCTACAATAAATCAAAAAATCAGCCAGGCGTGGTAGCGCATGCCTGTAATTCCGGCTACTTGGAAGGCTGAGGTGGAAGGATCGCTGGAGCCCAGCAGGTCGAGGCTGCGGTGGCCGGGAGCGGCCACTGCACTCCAGTCTGGGTGACAGAGTGAGACTCCAACTCAAAAAAAAAAAAAAACAGGTTGAATGTAAAGGAAGGAGAAAAGATACACTGTGCAAACAATAACAGTAACAGAGTTTGAATGACTATATTAACATTAGACAAAAGAGACTGTTTGTTTGTTTGTTTGTTTGAGCTGGAGTCTCACTCTGTCGCCCAGACTGGAGTGCAGTGGCCGCTTCCGGCCACCGCAACCTCGACCCGCTGGGCTCCGGCGGTCCTTCCGCCTCAGCCTTCCAAAGTAGCTGGAATTACAGGCATGCGCTACCACGCCCGGCTGATTTTTTGAAATATTGTAGAGATGAGGTCTCACTGCCCAGGCGGGTCTCGAACCCATGGGCTCAGGCAAATCTAATCACCTCAGCCTCCCAAAGGCGCAGGATTATAGGCTGAGCCACCGAGCCCGGCCTATTTGTTTGTTTTGAGTTGGAGTCTCACTCTGTCACCCAAACTGGAGTGCAGGGGCACGCTCATGGCCACTGCAGCCTCAACCTGCTGGGCTCAGGAGATTCTTCTGCTGCAGCCTTCCAAGTAGCTGGAACTACCGGCTTGCACCACCAATCCCAGTTAATTTTTTATTTATTGTAGAGATGAGGTCTCATCAAGCTGTCCAGGCTGAGATGATGGAGACATTGAAACAGAAACCATTATTTCTTTAAATAGTCTCTTGAAAAACTATAGTGCAATAATACAGCCAAAATAGTGACGTTAATATAGTCCACTGACCTTGTTAGAGCTTGCCAGTTTTACCTGCACTGCTTTGTGTGTGTCTTAAGTTCTATGCAACTTTATCACACTTGTAGGTCTACGTGTATTCACCACCACAACAGTCCCATGACTACAAGAATCTCTCATTTCTCTTTTATAACTACCCCTCATCCTTCATCCCTGGAAACCAATAATCTGGCTATTTCCATAAGTTTGTCACTTCAGTTTCCTGAGAATCACGCTGAGTAAAAAGACCAGTGCCAAAAGGATGCATGCTAGTTTTAATCTGCTTAATGTTGTTAATAAAGGAACATCTGAAACCGCATATTTATAAATAAAAGAGGTCTATTCAGCTCACGATACCACAGGCTGAAAAAGAAGCATGTCACCACATCTGCTTGGCTTCTGGTAATGCCTCAAGAAGCTTCCATTCATGGTGTAGATTGAAGGGGAGATGCAGGTGCAGAGAGCAAATGGCAAGAAAGGAGGCAGGAGAGAGAGGTGGGCGGTGCCAGGCTCTTTTGAACAACTTGCTCTTTCGGAAAGTAAGAGCAAGAACTCCCATCCCCAAAGGAGGGTACTAATCTACTCATGAGGGACCCACCTCATAACTCAAATACTTCCCATTAGGTCCCACCTCCAGTGTTGGAGATCAAATTTCAACATGAGGTTTAGAGTGGATGACAAACATCCAATTATATCATCCCTGGCAGGAGACCTGTCCCTGCCTCAACTCACAGGAAGCACTGTGAGTGCCTGAAGAGAGAGAAATTCCTAAGAGGACAACCAGAGACAGAGAAGTTAGGACTATCCTTCCCAGTCCTGGGAACTCTGCTCTGTAACTCAGGCAAAGAGATGTCAAATCAGAGTGGCTGTTTAGCACAAGCACCATGCTGTAGGAAATACATTCCATAGGACCCCTGGGCATGAACCCCTAGTCAGAATCCACAGAATGCTGGTGTATCTTCTCTGGGACCTCCCTCACTCAGGGTGGGCAGCACAAGTGCCAAGGACAGACCTGGGCTTAAGGTGCCATCTAGTGCCAAAAGGGAGGCAGTGACCTAGTGAAATGTGACCTAGTAGAGTGCAGGGAGAAGAAATTCAAACTTTAAAAGAATTCAAAAGAGTTATTTTCAATTTAAAATAATCCAAAAATTGTGAGAAATTTCTAAGAAAATATATACAATAAAAACCAAAACAAGCCAAACAGAGAAGACTGGATATAGATGCACATTCACAAGAAACAACAGTAAACAGGGAACTGTAACCTCCCAAAATAAACAAAGCAAGGAATCAGCGATGACTCCTAACAACAAATCCTAACAGGATCCTAACAAGATATGATATATGAGTTCTCTGACCAAGGATTCAAAATGGCAGTTCTAAGAACACTCAGTAATCTCCAAGATAATACAAAAAAACCATGCAGAAATTTAACAAAGAGGTTGACATAAAAAAAAGAAAAGAAAAGAAAAAGCAGGAATCCTGGAATTGAAAAATACTTTTGCTGAACTAAAATATTCAGTGGAAGCTATCAGCAACAGAATGGATCAAGCAGAGGAGAGAGCCAATGAGCTTGAAGACAGGCTATTTGAAAATATACAAGTCAGAGAAGAAAAAAAGAATGATAAGAAGTGAAGTTGCCTACATGATAGAGAAACTTATCTAAGAAGACTAAATCTAAGAATTGTTGGTGTTCAAGAGGGAATTGAGCGAGAGCAAGGAGTAGAAAGCCTATTCAAAAAAGAATAACAAAAAAACTTTTCAAACTTAAGAAAGATATAAATACCCAAGTAAAAGAAGTATAGAGAACACCAAATTGATTAGACCCAAATAAGACTACCCCAAGTAATATAATTGTCGAAATCTCAAAGGTCATAGACAAAGAGAGAATCCTAAAATATGACGTCAACATTTTCAAGTTTGTTGAGCCTTGTTTTGTAACCTAAGATGTTATCTATTTTGAAGACTGTTTCATAGGCTGACAAAAAGAATGTGTAGTCTGCAGCAGCTAGGTGAAATGTTGTGTAAATGTTATAGTCTTGTTTGGTCTAGTGTGTTATTTAATGCTGATATTTCTTCATTTATTTTTGATCTTTCCATTACTGAGAGTGGGGTGCTGAAATCCCCTATTATTCCTGTATTATGGTCTCTTTTTCCTTGCCAGCCCAGGCAACTTGGTGAGACCTCATCTCTACAATAAATAAATAGCAAATTAGCCAGTCATGGTAGCATGTGCCTGTAGTTCTGACTACTTGGAAGGCTGAGGCAGAAGGATCACCAGAGTCCAGCAGGTCAACGCTGGGGTGGCCATGACTGTGCCACTGCACTCCAGCCTGGGCGATCAGGTAAGATTCCAACTCAGAAAAAAAATTAGAGACCGGCATTACCCTTATATCAAAATCAGACATGGACACGGACACACACACACACACACACACACACACACACACACACACACACACACACTCACTCACTACAGACCAATATCTCTGATGCATATGATTGCAAAAATCCTTAACAAAATACTAGCAAACCAAATTCAGCAACACATTAATAAGATCATGACGAAGTGGGATTCATCCCAGAGGTGCAAGAATGGTTTAATATTTTAAAAAATTAGGCCAGGCTCGGTGGCTCAGTCTGTAATCCCAGCACTTCAGGAGGCCAAGGCAAGTGGATTGCCTGAGCCCGCAGGTTTGAGACCCACTCGGGCAACTTGGCAAGACCTCGTCTCTACAATAAAAAAAAAAAAAAATTAGCCAGGCATGGTAGCACGCACCTGTAGTTCCAGCTACTTGGCAGGCTGAGATGGAAGGATAGCTGGAGCCCAGCAGGTTGAGACTGCGGTGGCCGGGAGCATGCCAGTGAGATTCCAACTCAAAAAAAAAAAAATCAATAAATGTGATAAATCACATTAACAGAATCAGTAACAAAAGTCAAATGATCATTTCAACAGATGCTGAAAAAGCACAGAATAAAATTCAACACTCTTTTATGATAAAAACCCTCAACAAACTGGGTATATAATGAATATATCTAAAAATAAAAATTTCATATATGACAAGTCCACAACCAACATCACACTGAAAATATGGAAGCTTTTTCTCTAAGGTATGGAACAAGACAAGGCTGTCCACTTTCACCACTGTCATTTAACATAATACTGGAAGTCCTGGCCAGAGCAACTAGGCAGAAGCAAGAAAGAAAGGGACTCCAAAATGGAAAGGAAGAAGTCAAATTAACCTTGTTCACAGATGACATGATCTTATATTTGGAAAATCCTAAAGACGCCACTCAAAAGCTATTAGAACTGGTCAATGAGTTCAGTAAAATTCCAGGATACAAAATCAGCACACAAAAATCAGTGGTATTTATATACAACAACAACCAACAATCTGAATAAAATCAAGAAAACAATCCTATGTGTAATAATTATAAAGAATATAAAATGCCTAGGAATCATTTTAACCAAAGAGCTAAAATATCTATATGAGGAAAACTATAAAACACTAGTAAAAAAAAAAAAAACTGTCAAGGACACAAATAAATGGAAAAACATTCTTTAAAAATTTTTTTTTAAATTGTGAAGATGTGGGGTACAATTCAGGGCTAAGTATACAAATGTTCATTATGCAGGTACCCTTGTTGATGATGTGTCTCCCACCCCTGGCAGAATCCCACTAATATTCCATGCTCATGGACTAGAAGAATTAATATTTTACAATGATAATGCTATCCAAGGCAATTTACAGATTCAATGCAATCCCTATCAAAATACCAATGGTATTCTTCATAGAAATAGAAAAAAATTTCTAAAATACATATGGAACCATAAAAGACCAAGACAATAGCCAAGACAGTTGAAAGGATGTCTGGAACACCTGTCCCGGAGTTTCTCCAGGGCTACTTGCCCTGGGCTGGATCCTGCCTGGTTTTCCCTGGGTCACACCTGGATTTCCCAGGAGCCAAGCTCTGGAGTATAAAAATACCTCTAGGTTCAAGACGGCAAAACGTTTCATGAAGATGTACCCTTTAATTCATTGCAGTGCAACTTTGAAGATCACATGCCTTCCTGGTGGCCATGAGGAGAGAGGCTTGGGGTTGGTGGGTGATGCTGTCCATGAGCATGAGGGAGGGCACAAACATGGCCCTGGGCTAGGAGACTGTGATGTACCATCTTGGGGTGATTGAGCAGTGCCCTGGGACAGAGCTCTGGGAAATACAGACTTCAGAGCAAACGGAGTGGGTTGAGAGATGGCTCTGCACACACATAGCTTATGGTGAGATTTGAGGTAACGTGAGGGCTTTAGAGTCAAGGGAGATGCGTCGCATAGGTCCTAGAAGACAGCAGGGACCATGCCACTGATGGTAGCTGAACAGAGGAGGAAACCCATGGCAAGAATGTTAATTACAATAATAATCCAGCTAGAATAGTGACTGTTCAGGGCAGTATTTTTTGCTTCTCTCCTGTGGTTCTCACTGGCATAGGAAAATCTTCTAAATTATATTTTCCTTTGGGGCTTGCTGGAAGAATGGTCTCCGGGTCTCTCCATATTGATGCACTCAGTCTTGTTAAAGACACAGAAGCCCAGCAAGGACTCTGAAGTAGCAATGTACACCCACTTGTGTGGTGCCATTCTGGCATAGATCCCAGGTCTCCTGCTTCATCAGTAAAAGTAGGGCCGCATGTTTTCCTCCCAACCACATGGATGTTTGTTTTCATGGACCAGTGGTGTTTCAGTTATTTCTTTACTTCGGTGAACAGAGCCACAAGACTTCTCCTGTGGTCTCACACGTGACCAGCACATAGCCACATCCAGCAGAAGGGTGAGAGGCCCAGTCTGGGGGGCTGGGGCTTAGTGGGCCATGCATCAAACTTATGTCTGGGCCTCCTTCATGTCCTGGCTCTTGTTTCCTTTCTGTGCCCTTCCTTTCTCACCCACTGCAAATATGTCTACTTCTGCCCAAGTTTAGGGACCTTGGTGAGCCCCTGAAACCTTTTCTGAGCAGGAAGAAACTTGAGTAAATAAGTAACAATGATGATTTGATGACTGTATGATTGTCCGTTTGTAGGGGACTGTTCTGTGCCAGGGACTTGGGGCTGGGGCTGCCTCACATACTCTCTCCCCTCCACCCTTGCCACCCCTCATCTGGACCAGATCTCCTCAAAGAAAGGGTTGACCCCATGTCTGGGAATGTATAGGGACATCTTGACACACTGGGGAGCTAGAAAACACTTTCAAAGACCCTGGGGTCCTGGCCTGAGGGTGCAGGAGCCAACCTGGAGAGAGAGCATCCTCCTGACCTAAATGAGGCCACTGGATCATCTAGAATGACAGAAACACATCAAGTTTAGAAAAGACCATGTGTTCGTTATGGGAAAAAAAACTTTCAAATTGCTTGGACATCAATTCATTATTATGCAAATAGATGGAAGGGGGAAAAAACACTGATCCTGTCTTTCCTATGAAAATCGTATTTTGGCTGGGCTCGGTGGCTCAGTCTGTAATCCCAGCACTTTGGGAGGCCGAGGTGAGTGGATTGGCGAGACCTCATCTCTACAAAAAATCAAAAATTAGCCAGGCGTGGTGGCTCGCGCCTGTAGTACCGGCTACTTGGAAGGCTGAGGCGGAAGGATCACCGGAGCCCAGCAGGTCGAGGCTGCGGTGGCCGGGAGTGGCCACTGCACTCCAGTCTGGGTGACAGAGTAAGACTCCAACTCAAAAAAAAAAAAAAGAATCATATTCCAGGTCGACCAAATATTGATGAGGAAAAGTTCTTACTATTCTTATTAGTGGAAGAATTCTGGCTTTTAAATACCGAAGGAAAGGTACAAATAGAAAATGGCCAGTTTGCAATGTCTGGTGAAATGAAGGATCCAGGCAATATTCCTAAGACTGTTCACACTCAGAGGGGAAAGGTGGATGGTGGAATTCACAGTGGAAGAGCCAAGGACACTCACAAAAGCCATAGACCAGAACGAGATACAAACGATGTCATCCTCCCTGTCCAGGGGTGGGAGGCAACCGGGTACATGCCTGATTTACCTCAGGTCATCCACAAAAAAAAAAAAATCAAACTTGGTACCAGTCAAGACCAGGTCCCAGTAAATACAGGGGCCTGGAACAGTTAACCCATATTTGGGATGCTCTGCAACATGAAGAGTGTCTAATTCTTCAAATCAATGGCACGCCAGAAACAAAACAAAACAGCACAAAAGCCCAAACAACTAACAAGGAAGCCAACAAACAGCAATGAGAAAGGAACAAACTGTTTAATTAAAGAGACTTTTCAGAAATGTATAATCCAACATAAATGTTCGGGTCTTGTTTCGAAATGAGTTTGAACAAATCAATTGCCAGGAGACATTTATGAGATTGTCAAGAAGCTATGAAAGCCAAACTGGTTATTAGAGGATATTAAGTATTCATGCCAGTTTTGTTAGGTGTGACGATGATAGAGATTTTTGTTAAAGTATTTAAGAAGTCATTTTCTGGAAGATCTCTCTCCCTCTCTCAATAATGATATAATTATGTATTATTTATAATTATTACTATAGAATTATTAATCATTAATTATATAAAATATGATTATATGTTATAAAATATTATGTTATATGTTATGATATAATATATATAATTATTTACATGTAAAGTCATACAATGTCTGAAATTTACTTTAAGATATTTTAAGAAAAAAAGTGTTATGGGAAAAAAAAAAAGTGTTATGGGTGGGATGGTATTAAACCAGATTGGCCAAATGTTGAAACCGTTAGATTTTGGGAAGGATACATGGAGGTTTATTTTCCTATTCTTTTTTACTTCTGTGAGGCTTAACCATTCCCCTGAGAAACAGGAAGATTTAGACTGGGTGCTTTTCTTGGAGACACTGAGAATACTGAATGGGCTCGCGTTTTCCTCTAGCGGCGGCTGGAAAGATGCAGCCCAAATTCTGGAGACTTGGATTTCAATATTTTAGAAGAAATGCGCCAGATGGCCGGCAGAGGGCGCTATCTGGAACTACTCGAGAGGAGATTCTTTGGATTACTCTTTCAAAAGTCGTGGCCACTTTCCAAAATCACGCAAACCTTGTGTTTTAACCGTGACATGGTGATTCCACACGAATGGCTCACTCAGGAATGCTTGCTTTACAAAGCAAAACATGTATATTTGAATATTCAATCGTTGAAGGTAAACAATACACCAAGTTTGCACCCAACTTCATACCACCCCCAGGGCCAGCCAAGTCCCCCGAGGTGGGAGGGTGACCCTCAGACAGCAGTAGGAGCTCAGAGCCCTCTGCAAGTATCCCTGGGGAGTCTCTGTCGCCCTCTGAGAGGAGAAAGGAGCCTGGGAAAAAATTGCTGACGTGGAGTGGGATTGTAAACCCATCTTGCCCTCCAGAACACCCACGCTGAAGGCGGGAGTCACTCTCTATGTCTGTTGGAGTGCACAGGTGCATGGGAGGTCCCACCCAGGCAGCCCCAAGCAGCACCGCCTCCAGCTGCTGTCTGCCTGGGCCACCCCAGGGGGGCACACGTCCTCTGCAGGAGGAGGTCCTGGGATCCCTGACATGTCCCTCCCTGCAGTGGTTGCCTGCATGCAGCAAGGTTAAGGGCTGCAACCCCCATTGCAGGGGAAAAGTACTCTTATGGGTACTGAGTTGTGTAACTCAGTATTTCCCGAGCTGGCATTTTCAGATCCAGTGGGGGACATGGGGGTGTGTTCAAGGTGGAAAGGGCATAGAAAATGTTCCTTTTTGCAATTTGCAATGAAAAATGTAAAACAGCAGCAACAACACAAAAACAGTTTTAGCAGCCTCGTGATAAACCCCACTGTGGCAGTGCTAATGTACAATTGAAAGAGACTCTTGTAGGCCAGAATTTCAAACTGGCGGTCCTGGAAGGTTTTGGAGGAGTCTTGTGGCACTTGTTCCCTTTAAAATGTACCTCACTCAGAGAAACAACAGAAGTGATCAGGGGTCCCCTTCCTAAAACAGCAGGTCTCAACAATGGGCACTCAAAACATATTAAGGACCCTAAAGAACTTTGGTTATGCGGGAGAAACACACATATGCTTATATATCATGGACAGATGGAGATGCATATTGTATTGGAAATCAAAACTTACTAATTTAAAAGTACTTTTGTGTTCTTTTAAAATGTGTCTTGTGGGCTCTCACTAGACAGTGACTCTGCCCAGAACCTTGACCTAGAACCATGAGAAATAAATTTCTGTTGTTTATAAGCCGCCTAGGCTATCGTATTCTGTTACAGCAGCCTGAATAGAATAAGACATACATACCCTTATAGATCTTTCAAAAGGAAGGATAAACCAATAATGCTAAAAGTATTTCTATTTAATAGAAAGTGACAGGGACCAGGGCAGAAGGGACAGGATGGGAGCTAGACTGATCACGGCATATCCTGGTAACAAGTATAAGACTCTAGATTCATGCAAACATGTTAACATCATTAGATAAAATTAGTTATTATATAAAATCAAAAATGAATAAGTGGTAATAAAATTATACAAGTATGTATTAAAATTATATGTAAATAATATTTTTTAAAGCACTCTAATAATTGCAGTCAAACTGAAACAACTTAACACTATAACAAGTGGGTAGAACAGCAATACAGAGGAACTTCTGACTAACTTTTTTTTTTTTTTTTTGAGTAGGAATCTCTCTCTGTCATCCAGACTGGAATGCAGTGGTATGCTCATGGCCACCACAGCCTCGACTTGCTGGGCTCAGGCAATCCTTCTGCCTTAGCATCCAAATAACTGGAACTACAAGTGTGCACCATCATGCCCGACTAATTTTTTTGATTTATTGTAGAGACGAGATCTCACCAAGTTGCCCAGGTTGGTCTCAAACTCCTGGGCTCAGGCAATCCTCTCGCTATGGCCCTCCAAAGTGCTGGGATTACAGGTGTGAGTCACTGCACCTGCCTTGACTGACTTTTAAACACAGTTATTTGACTGCATATTGCTAGCAAATTATACCAAAAAGGGGGGAAAAACCTTGGAAAAAATGTAAACTGATTTTAGTAGCATCAATCTTGCTGTTAGTGCTATATTTTTATTCTGAAAGTATTTTATGAATATTGCAGAAGAAAGCAGTGGAATAATTACTTGGACATCGAGAGCTGGAACTTTTAGAATGAGGGAAAGAAGACACAGATGCAAGATCAATGAAGTTCAGGAAAATTCCAAGAAATCTGAATTTGATTAGAAATTCATTGTAAATTTAAGATGTATATGATCTTTAAAATATTTATATTTCTTAGTTCTAGCCACTGAAAAGACCTAAAAACAATGGCCACTGCAGCAGCAATGAATACCACCAGCACAATGGTTGTGGTTTCTACTTCATTTTTTTTCCTGAAATAAACCAGAATTCCTAGGAAAAATAGCAGTCTATATATTCGAGGCAAGAAATGTCCTATATGATCCTGGAGCATGTTATTATAACAGAAAATGAGGATATGATCAAAACCTACTCAGGTAGTATCTAAAAGACCCATGGGCCAATTTGAATAAACTCCACCAAAGATGGGCTAATTTAAGCCTCAGTAACAATAATAACTACAAGGAATTGAAACACCAAAACAATGTGTAAATTTAAAAAGCATAATATTACTAAACAAAACCTAATTGATCATGTTTTAAGGACCCAACTCAATATTTTGAAAATTGGTTTTAAAAAAGAGAGAAAGGAACAGGCAATTCCCTGCCTTTTGTATTCAAACCATAACACAGAATAACCAAATAGTGAAGGGAAATCTTTCTTTATAAAGTGTTCCAGCTCCAAGCAATAAAGAAGACAACTTGAAGAAATTAAAATGTTACTATGTGGTAATCCCTAATAAAGTGACAGATTTAGGCAACAGTCATAGTGACTCCAAACATCATAAAAGGAGAGACAGACATTATACACCTCTGATGGAAGCAGACAATTCCTTTTATGAAGTACTCTTGTTCCACACTTACTCTCTCCCCGCCCCCCCAAAAAACAAACTTGAACATTATCAAACAACTAGATCTAGCTATCAGTTTACAGAACTATAGAAATGCAATGAACAGAGGAATATGTTTAAAAACAACACAGGGATGCAGTTAGTCAAATACAGATTGTGGGAAACTTTCCAGACAAATGAATTGATTTTGTTAATAAATATTGTGAACACATGTAAACCTGAAAGTGCCAGTCCTTCAAGATGGGTCCTGAGTGGCTCATTGGAACCACATTTAAAATGCAGCCAAGCACCATTTGCTGACTGGAGGTCACACACACTGAGTTTCCATAAAACCCACACACATCTTGTGCAACACTGAGACTTTTAGAGCTCAGCGGAACCAGGCAATCGGAGTTCATCTGCCTCAGCCAATCAGGGCTCAGTTGTATCAACCAGTTAGAGATCTGCTATAGCCACTCATCAGGCTAAGTAAGTTTGAATCTTGCATTTGCTCGTAATGGATCTGATTGGGAACTTGGGTGGGAATTTTCTCTGTAAAGACCAAACGTTTGTTTTCCCTTTGTTCTCTGGAAGGTATCTTTATTTCACACCTAAGATTGTATTTCCTCAGTTTGCAAACTGTTCACTGGAGTAGTCTCTTTGCTCCAAATTCCAAACAAAAGAGAACTTTTGTTTGCAATATATGACTACAAGTTGTTGATTACAAATTAGGAGACAGTAGAGACATATCAGCCAATTAGGATGAAATCCTACTCAAGTCCTGTATTGAATAAACAACTGCTTAAAAACTCAGTTGAGGCCAACACAGGAATGCAACATTAACTGGACATTGATGAGATTAAGGGACTACTGACTATGTTAAGATTGAAGCTTCTGGTCCTCAAAAAGGGTGTCCGTACAACTTATAGATATTTTGGAGAAGAGGGGTGCTGCTAATGATTATGCCAGGACAATATGCATAAAGTTGCAGGCCAGATCTTCTGAGAACTAGAGTCTTTGTGTGAAGAGGGGGTAAGTACATTCTTTAGCTAGGTGTGAGGTGTTGTGGAAGGCAGAACAATACCCCCTCACCAAAAAAAAGTCCATGTCCTAATTCCTGAAAACTTTGAGTATGTTAGGTTAGAGACTGCAAATAATGTAGCCTCATTAAAGGAGTGACAGTCCATCACTTTTACTGTATTCTGTTGACCGGAAGCAAGACCCAGGTTCTCCCAAAGTCAAGGAAAGACTACACGAGGCATAACATCAAGGGACAGAGATCATGGGGCCATCTTGGCATTCTGCCAATCACACTGATTGATTAGGGATATGTGTCTGACAAGAGGGAGGTAGGAGTGACTTGTTTTGCACATTTCGCTCTGGAATTGTACTTCTTGACCCAGGCTATTAATTAAAATCATGAGTTTGTTAAATTTTTTTTTTTTTTTGAGTTGGAGTCTCACTCTGTCGCCCAGGCTGGAGGGCAGTGGCACGCTCCCAGCCACCACAGCCTCAACCTGCTGGGCTCCAGCGATCCTTCCGCCTCAGCCTTCCGAGTAGCTGGAACTACAGGTGCACGCTACCACGCCCGGCTAATATTTTGATTTATTGTAGAGATGAGGTCTCGCCAAGTTGCCCAGGCAGGTCTTGAACCCGCAGGCTCAGGCAATCCACTCACCTCAGCCTCCCAAAGGCGTGGGATTACAGGCTGAGCCACCGAGCCCGACTTCGTTTATTTTTTTAAAGAACGCAGACACCCAGTTAACACCAGAACAATTACATTAGAATTCCTAGGCAGGGGCTGTGAATATCAGTATATTTTTAAAGCACTACCTGCACATATCCTATAATTTTGAGACACCACAAAGTTTGCATTGTTATTTTCTTGAGGAAAGAACTGTTGTTTGTCTCCCAGAGGCTGGAACACAGCCGGGGGGTGGTGGGCATTCAGGCCCAAATGGCATCTAAGCTGGTGGAGTGGAGGAGAAAGAAAAGAAAGAGGTACAATAACAGAAATGACAACACTGGTGGATGACTAATCAGGAAAGGCTGTGCTCCTGATTGGCTGTTTTTCTCTTCATTTGTGGACACAGACTCCTGCAGTGAGACCAGCCCCCTGCTAGGAAGCTCACTATAGGGTTTCCCCAAAGGCCTCCAGAGTCTTTCTAAAGGAGTTAGAGAAAACCTGCCAGGAACTCCCAGAGGCCTGAGCCACAGGGCCAAGGTGGAATGCAAGCATTAGCGTTCTTAGAATTGTTTTTGTTGGACTTTAAGTTTTAAGAGAATTTAATCTTTTACTCTCTATTACAGACATACTACTTTTAGTACAAAAAGTGATATATAGAAATGGCCTGGGCAACATAATGAGAACTTGTCTCCACAAAAATTCAAACAATTATCTGGAGGCGGTGGTGCATACCTGTAGTCCCAGCTACTCAGGAGGCTGAGGCAGGAGGATCACCTGAACCCAGGATATTGAGGCTGCAGTGAGCTGTGTTCTTGCCACTGTACTCCAGCCTGGATGAAAGAGTGAGATCCTGACTCAAAAAAAAAAATTTTATATATATATAGATGCATATGATATTCATGTATTACATATTTTTAAATTCAAGAACTTTGAGGTAGACAATTCAAGTCTGTCCTGTAGTTTTGCATAAGCCCAGAACATGGCCAAGCACCTCAGGGATAACCACATGTGAGCAGCTTTCGAGAGGATGCTTGGAACCCACGTGAGGCCCAGCCCTCTCATGCACTCCAGGCTACAGGGTGGGTGTTCTGGGCCCCAGCCTCACCTGGCCCATACTGTCCTGACCCTGACTTGTACTAGCTCACTCTCCCCAGAGCTCTGCCATGCTGTCTGATTTCCACCCTATTGTGTACCTCTGAACACTCTCTGAATGAAATGCAAAACCACAGGACAGACTTGAATTGTGTGATTTGATTACATCCCAGCTTGCATTTAGATAGGGGCCATTATGTGCCAGGGACCACAGGGGTCTTCACTGGTTCCTGTTATTAATATCTCTTCACCAGTAACAGCAGTATTTCTCTTATTTGATAGAGGACACAGAGGTCCAGAAAGGTCCATTAATATATGCAAATGACACACCTGTGCTGGGAACAATTTGATCAGGCCTGACCAGACAGGAGTGCGGGGGGAACAGAAGGGCATCACTAACTTTGAAAGACCACAGGCAGCTGAGAGCTCATGCTTGGGGTCAGGAACCTGCCATAAGAGGGGCAGCTGATGGATCATAAGCACTGACAAGACTCAAAGGAGGGAGAAGACAGAAGGATGTCATGTCCACAAACTCTGGTCTAAGTGGACACATGCTATCCTGCCTGTTAGGACCAGGGTAGGGTGAAGGTGCAGCCTTGGACAAATAGGTGGGGAAACAACAACAATAATAATAATACAAAAAAAGCAAGGATGCTGATCTGGGGAGGTTGTACTTCTAAGCTTTCATCTGTTTGCTTGTTTAGCTTGTATCTGACTTGACTCTCATATCTTAGTATTTTTATATAAGAGTCTGTAGACTCTTAAAAATGCACCATCTAGTCATTCTACAAGAAAAAATTTAAAACTTATACTTAGTAATAAAATACCAGTCTTTCACTGCAGTGTAAAAACACAATGGGAAGACTACTTTTAGTCTAAAATTTTAGAGTATAGAAATTACTTGAGAGTTTAGAGTTTCTGCAAGTCCCTTACAAGTCTTCTTGAAAGCCCGGGAGGCTGCCCCTCCTCTGAGGGAGGCTGAGGGGGCCATGCGGGAACCTCAGCATGTCAAGTTTTCTTGCTTTCTCTTAAAAAGACATTCACAATTTTTCTTTCTTTCTTTCTTTTTTTTTTTGAGTTGGAGTCTCTGTCACCCAGACTAGAGTGCAATGGCCTCTCCCGGTCACTGCAACCTCGGCCTGCTGGGTTCCGCCTCAGCCTTCCAAGTAGCCAGAATTACAGACACACGCTACCATGCCCGGCTGAATTTTTGATTTGTTGTAGAGATGAGGTCTCACCAAATTGTCCAAGTGGGTCTTGAACCCTCAGGCTCAGGCAATTCACTCACCTCAGCATCCCAAAGCGCGGGATTACAGGCTGAGCCACCGAGTTCGGCTCACAAAATTTTTCTTAAAAGTGCCTTCAGATTTTTACAACTGCATTTGTTTTAACATAGTAAGTATCAGCTTTCTATACAGTGGAAAAGAAGGGCAGCGTAGCCATGTCTAGTGGTTAAGTTCCTCTGTCTTCCTGGCAATTTGGGGTTCTCTCTCTGGTAATGTTCTTTGTTCTGAAGTTTATAGTGTCTGATATTAATACAATCACTCTTGCTCTCTTAGGATCAGTGTTCCCATGGTATATCTTTTCCATTCTTTTATTTTTAATATCTTTACAGTTGAAGTTAATTTCTTGTACAGACTATAATTGGGTCTTGCTTTTTATGCAGTCTATTATAGTTGCTTCTTAGTTGGAGTGTTAGGTTATTAATGTCATTGTCATTGTGGTTGGATTTAAGTCTCTTATCTTTTAAAAAATGTTCTGTTTGTTTCATCTCTTTTTAAAATGTATTTTAAAAATCTTTTTCAGCCGGGCTCAGTGGCTCAGCCTATAATCCCATGCCTTGGGAGGCTGAGGTGAGTGGATTGCCTGAGCCTGCGGGTTCGAGACCCGCCTGGGCAACTTGGTGAGACCTCATCTCTATAATAAACCAAAAAATTAGCCAGGTGTGGTAACGTGCACCTGTAGTTCCAGCTACTTGGAAGGCTGAGGCGGAAGAATCACCGGAGCCCAGCATGTCGAGGTTGCGGTGGTAGGGAGCGGCCATTGCACTCCAGTCTGGGCGACAGAGTGAGACTCCAACTCAAAAAAAATAAAATAAAAAATAAAAATAAAAATCTTTTCCTGTCTTTCTTTGGGTAAGCTTAGCATTTAAAAAAATTTGTTGTAGTTCCTCTGTGAAGTCATCAATTACATCTCATTGTTTCAACTTGCAGTAGTTACCCTAGGGTTTACAATGTATGTATTTAACTTACTATGCTCTACTTTCAAAGAATACCATACCATATCACAGAAAGGGTAAAATTCTTACAATTTTATATGTACATTTCCTTCCTCCCATTTTTTTGTGGTGCTTTTGTCATACATTTTATTTCTATATATGTTATAAGCCATACAAATATTTGCTTTAGACAGTCAAATATTTTCAGATTTTTAATCTTTTAGAGATAACTTTTCTGTTTATTATATCATTTAAGATGATCTCCATTTGTTTGTGTGGATATGGATTTCTAACTTGTGTCACTTTCCTTCTTCCTGAAGAACATTACTATTTCTCTAGTGCAGGATACAGGTGACATTTTCCCTAAACGTTTGCTTTTCTGAAAATGTCTCTATTTCATGTTCATTGTTGAAAGATATTTTTACTTACCTTGGCATCTTCCTAACCAGAGAAGTGAAAGACCTTTACAATGAGAACTACAAAATGCTGCTCAAAGAAATCCAAGAAGACACAAACAATGGAAAAATATTCCATGCTCATGAACAGGAAGAATCAACATTATTAAAATGTCCATCCTACCAAAGGCAATCTACAGATTCAATGCACTACCCATTAAGTTACTGACGTCATTCTTCTCAGATCTGGAAATGATAATACAGAAATTCATATGGAAATACAAAAGACCACGAATAGCCAAAACAATCCTTAGCAAAAGAAACAAAGCAGGAGGTATCACACTTTCAGACTTCAAACTTTACTGTAAGGCTACAGTAATCAAAACAGCCTGGTATTGGTACAAGAACAGGCACATAGACCAATGGAACAGGATAGAGATTCTGGAAGCAAAGCCTCCATTTCTCAACCAACTCATCTTTGACAAATCCTCCAACAACCACCACTGGGGAGAGGAGAACCTAGTCAGTAAATGGTGCTGGGAAAACTGGCTGACCATGTGCAGAAAATTGAAACAGAACCCCTACCTATCACGATACACAAAAATTAACTCTAAATGAATCAAAGAGCTAAACATAAAGTCTCAAACTATAAGAATCTTAGAAAATTGAAACAGAACCCCTACCTATCACGATACACAAAAATTAACTCTAAATGAATCAAAGAGCTAAACATAAAGTCTCAAACTATAAGAATCTTAGAAAATTGAAACAGAACCCCTACCTATCATGATACACAAAAATTAACTCTAAATGAATCAAAGAGCTAAACATAAAGTCTCAAACTATAAGAATCTTAGAAAATGTAGGAGACATCCTTACGGAATGGCAAACAATTCCTATTCAGAACCCTAAAGGTCAATACCTTAAGAAATAAGATAGACAAGTGGGACCTTATCAAACTGATGAGCTTCTGCAAAGCAAAAGAAGCCATCAAGAGAGCAGGGAGACAGCCTACAGAATGGGAAAAAATATTTGCCAACTGTATATCTGACAAAGGCCTAACATCTAGGATCTACAAGGAACTCAAACACACTGAAAGGAAGAAAACAAACAGCCCCTTTAAAAAGTGGGTAAAAGACATGAATAGACACTTCTCAGAAGAAGATATATGGGCAGCCAACAGACACATGAAAAAGTGCTCAGCCTCACTCATCATCAGAGAAATGCAAATCAAAACCACATTGAGATACCACCTAATCCCAGTAAGAGTGGCCGTCATTAGTAAAACAAACAACAACAGATGCTGGTGAGGATGTGGAGAAAAAGGAATGCTTCTACACTGCTGGTGGGAATACAAACAAGTGCAATCTCTTTGGAAGACAGTGTGGTGGTTTCCAAAAGAACTAGACATTGACCTGCCATTTCTCCTATTGGGAATATACCCAGAGGAACTCAAATCATTCTACAAAAAGATACCTGCACATGTATGCTTGTTGCAGCTCTATTCACAATAGCAAAAACATGGAACCAACCATGCTGCCCATCAAAGCTTGACTGGATAAAGAAAATGTGGTACATATACACAATGGAATATTATGCAGCCAAAAACAAAGACAAATATATGGACTTCACAGCAACTTGGATGGATTTGGAGTCAATCGTACTCAGTGATCTATCACAGAAACAAAGAACAGAGTACCATATGTTCTCACTCATAAGTAGACCTTGAACAATTATAATACTATAAGAAAGCATTTGGCAGTAATGGGAAACTGTCAGGCGAGGGGGGGTGGGATTGGCAGTTGAGGGAAATTGCTAGGGGAGGGAGAAGCATACCTCATCACCAAGGGTACCTGCATAATTAATGTTTATATACCTAACCCTGAATTGTACCCACATCTTTATAACAATAACTAAAAAAGAAAGATGTTTTTACTAAATATAGAAGTTTACACTTGTAGGATTTTTTTTCTTCAGTACTTAAAAATATTGTTCCATTGTCTCTGACTTGCATAGTTACAGATGAGAAGTATGTTGTAATTGTCTTTGCACCTCTGCATGGGATGTTTCTTCTTTCTTTTGGTGTCATCAAGATGTTTTTATCTTCACGTCTTATGTGTTTAACTATGATGTGTTTAGATGTATTTTCTGTTGTATGTATCGTGCTTTGTGGTCTCCAAATTTCTTGGATCTATGGTTTGCTGTATTAATGCTGAAGAGATCATTGCTGACGAGCTTCTAAATATTTCTTCTGCCTTGTTATCTCTCTTTTCTCTTTCTTGGACCCTACATACAGGTATTTTAGATAACGTAATATTGTCCTGGAGTTCTTGGATGCTGTTATTTTTTAATGTTACTTTTTGTTTTTCCTTTATTTGTTTCTTCTTTGCGTTTCAGGTTGGAAACTTTCCATGCACTCCCCTCTCCCATAAAATACATTTCACTTTCCCCCCAGAAGTGATAGATCTTTACCTTGGAACAGTGGGAAGGGTGCTTTCCTGCTCCTGCTCAACTTAAGGCTTCATGAGAGAAAAGAGTCGGGGAAGTGGATGGGGATCTGTGCCCATCACCCATAGAAAGCCTTTCTCAGTTTTCGTGCCCTACTCTTAATGTTTCTCATGGGCAAACAGTGAAAGCCCATGGAAAAGAGCTGGAGAGACAGCATGGAATCATCATGCTATCCTATACCAAACTTTAGGATTTGGCATAATTTCACCTGCTTCCCCTTGTCACTCTTCCTCTTTTCTTTGTTCAAGATGAGACAGCTTGGGTGTGCCTTCTGTCTTTTGAGGGGCTTGTCATTTCCTGGAATCTACTTCATGTGATTGTCTTGTAGCCTCAACTTTTAGATAAGTCAAAACATTTATTGGTGGGGGCAAAAAACCCCACATTTATAATTTAAAAATTTATCCAGGTTAATGTGGGAGTGATAATCTCTTATGGCCTTCTGCAATCTAAGCAGAAATGAAACTCTTTGGAACTGGATATTTTAAAGGGCTGTCTGGCTAAGTGAAAGATACAGATGAGGCAGAAAATGATATTGAATAGGAAATAATGACAGCGATATCAACAATAAAAATATAAACAGGGGCCAGGCTCGGTGGCTCTGCCTGTAATCTCAGCACTTTGGGAGGCTGAGGTGAGTGGATTGCCTGAACCTGAAGGTTTGAGACCAGCCTGGGAAATTTGGCAAGACGTTCTCTCTACAATAAATAAAAAATTAGCCAGGTGTGGTAGCACATGCCTATAATTCTGGCTACTTGGAGGCTGAGGTAGAAGGATCACTGAAGCCCAGCAGGTTGACGCTGGGGTGGCCATGAGCATGCCACTGCACTCCAGTCTGGGTGACAGAGTAAGACTCCAACTCAAAAAAAAAATTATATCTATCTATCTATCTATCTATCTAAACAGGGATGGTTTTGCTGCTGGGCAATAACTTTGTTTTTAACTCTCAATTGCCAGTCATGGGACATGATTGCATTTTTCTCTGGTAGATGCTACAAAGATGGCACCCCAACTCTTCCAGTTTCCTTGTCTGTCACTCCTATTGGAAGAAAGGCTTTAGGTGGCCGGCAGAGGTCAGGTCCATGGGATTAGGCGATTTGGGGCATTGACTAAATGTCTTTGAATTATATTGCTTCACCTTTCAAAATCTTTACGTTTTGGCTTCCCTAACTTAGACATGATTGTAATGAGTCAAATGATGCTATTTCTTATTTTCTGATTGTAAGATATAAGGAGTGCCAGGTGTGTCTCTTGACGGCATATAGTTCCAGCATGTGGATAAAAACTCCTGATGGTGAGTGACTCCCAGCCTGAGAGACCTAGACTCAAGCCCTAGGGGTAGCCTTTCTGCCAATGACATGTGCCCAGGCTGGAGGGTTGGGTGGTCCATGTT
Organism: Cephalopachus bancanus; assembly: GCA_027257055.1. Lineage (NCBI taxonomy): Eukaryota > Metazoa > Chordata > Mammalia > Primates > Tarsiidae > Cephalopachus > Cephalopachus bancanus. Next base: position 7,117,842 of record JAPVLO010000007.1, read on the forward strand.
CCAGCCTCACCCCAGCCAACTTCACATCCTGACCCATTCACATTTTCATCCTTTGGCTCTGCCCTGTGCGCCACTGTGACCTCTGAAGCTCTCATGGAGATAAGAAGGCCTATGAATAACTACTTGACAATTGTGAGTGGATTAAATATGAGCTCCCATTGATTGGGTGGCTATTGTGGGCACTTCATTTACTCTCTCCCACTCAATCCTACGAAGTACACACTATTATGCTCATTTGATTGAGGACACTATGGCCAAAAATTTTAATTACTTTACAAGTGATCACACAGCTGTCCCACATCATTGATCCAGCATGACCCTGATCCCAGGCCATATTATATTTGGGGTAGGAGGTTGAAAGATAGGGGTTAAAAGATAATTACCCCCTTTTCATGAGCCAACCCTGAGATCCCCTTCCATTTTCCCATCACCCAGTCCTAGCAAATAATTGGTTTAATAGGTTTTTCTTTTTATTTGGTTATTTATTTGCCTATTTGTTTATTGATTAATTGACTGATTGAGATGGGGCTTCGCTCTGTGCTCTAGGCTGGAGTGCAGTGGTGCAAGCATAGCTCCCTGCATCCTCAATCTTCTGGGCCCAAGCAATCTTCCCACTTCAGCATCCCAAGCATCTGGGACCATAGGCATGCACCACCATGCCAAGTTAAGTTTTAAAATTTTTTGTCTACAAAAAAATGGGGTTTTTCTATGTTGCCCAGGCTGGTCCCAAACTTCTGACCTCAAGTGATATTTCCACCTCAGCCTCCCAAGTAATTGGGATTATGGGCATGAGCCATGTCACCTGGCCTGATTTAATAGGTTTTTCTAACACCCTCTTACTGAGAGGCTCTGTGATTCCTTATAGTGTGTACCTCCCTCTCCACGATGAGTAAATAAGACAACTTGCTCAACAGTGAGTGTGTTCCTGATGGTCTTTGGCTGGAGGATGTGGACACAGGTTTCAGTAACCTATTCTAAATGATCATCCACAGGCCTGAGGACAATGGAAGCTGTCACTGGAGGCATCAGGGCAACCAGGGCTGTCACAGGGACCAAAGCAATGCAGATAATGAAACAAGTAAAAATAATATTAATTTTAAAAAATAGCAAACATAGAGAAGTTGCATCTCTCTTAAAACTCTTTATTTTATTCTGTAAACATAGCAAAACTTGTCTCAAGAATTTTTAATATGGGAGTTGAATTGTGTTCTCCAAAATTCATTTGTTGAATTTCTAAAACCCCTAGTACCTCAGCATGTGAACTTGTTTGGAAATAGGACCTTTGCAGATGTCTTCAGTGAAGATGAGGTCATACCAGAGTAGGGCAGGTCCCTTGTCCCCATGACTGGTGTCCTTATAGGAGGGAAAACCTGGATGCAGACACCCAGGGGGTAGTTGGCACGGAGATTCAGAGTAAACACTATGTGAACATGAAGATGACCATCTACAAGCCAGGGAACTCCTGAGCCCAACAAAAGCTGGAGAGAGGCTGGAACAGATCCATCCTCCCAGCCCCCAGAAGGCGCCAGCCCTGATGATACCTTGATTCTGGGCCACCAGACTGCAGAGCTGTGAGACAGTGAGCTTCCATTGTTCAGCATCCCCGTTTGCAGTGCTTTTGTTACAGCAGCTCTAACAAACATATATCTTTTTAGACCCAAAAGATGTGCAGAGTATTCTGAAGGAAAATTCCCAGCATGTCACATATATTTTAAAAATTCACATCAAGGATAAGTTTTCAATTATCTTACTAAATGTAAAAACACAATTACCCTGCAAAACCCCAGCAGAGAGACATTTTCCTGATTTAATGCTTGGGATTTTAAAGTCAAAGTTTTTCCACATGAGGGCAAATGTGTTCTCTGAGGAATTCTCTGGGGCTCTTTGTCTGAAGGGTTTGAGCAGTATTTCCCTTGGAATGTGAAGTCATGCAGGTCTGAGGAGCACATGTGTCACTCTGTGTCCCTCTGTGGCAGCTGGCACTGAGCAGCAGCTCAGGGTGGACCCATGGCCTGGGTTCTGTACCAGCTCCATCACCAAGTGGGTTACTTGACCTTTCTGTGCCTCCATTACCCCATCTTTGTCTCACTTTCTTGCTTACCCCATCTTTCAAGTTCATGTCTATGGTGAGCCTTTGGACCCCTCCTCTGAATGGAGAGAGTGAATCTAAGAAAATGCATGAAAACAGGGGTGTGATTAAAATAGGAGCTCCTATTGATGGAGGGCCCATCATGGGCAGAGACAGTGTGAATTCTGAGTCCCTCAATGCCCACTGTGGGTGCCCATCTCCATCTGGAGAGGAGCTGGATAGCAGAAAGCTTCATGTGTGCAAGGGGGCCCCCCCAAAACCAGAACCATCTTTTGGAGGGTGGGCCCCTTATTATACAAGCTTCCTCCACTAGGTAAGTGCTCTAGGAACCTATCAGCATCATGGTACCAAATAGCATTGTTGTGAGAGGCTGTGTTCGGCTTCAGTCAATTTTTTTTTTTTGGAAGATTCTCTCAGCACATTTGTCCTTTTCATAATGAATGACTTACGAGTGTACCTGCCCACACCGCTCTGAGTGTTCAGCAGTTTTTGACCAGAAATGGCATGACCCCCATTTTGACCAAAAATGGCATGACCTGATCTTGCCCTGAGCAACTTTTTTTTTCTCCTCTGGATGAAATAAGTCCTCAAAGGGAAATATTTTGTCAAGGTGGAAGAAGTGAAACAAAAAATGGCAGAAGCCATTAAAAGGAATCAAAATTGATGAGTTCAAAAACTGTTTTGAGTAATGGAAAAAGCAACTTGATAGGTGTATTGTACCACATGGAGAGTACTTTGAAGATTACTGAAGTTTAAACATGTGAGAATAAATATAAAATTTTTTATAAATAAATTCTGGACTTTTTTGAGTCCCTCCTCATATACATGTGGTCCTGTGAATGGTTGTGTTGCATTTGACCCAGGCATCATCACCAGTAGGTCAGTCAGGAATGAGGGAAGAAATTTGAATCCTTTGTGTAGGTGGAAAGGAATCAGGCTCCATCTACAAAAATAGCATCAAGAGAATTATGGAATTTCCTTCAGGCCTACTAAGTATTGGGCTGGGATTGATTAGTGATGTCTGATGAACTGGTGAGGCAGGAGCGGCCATACTAGGACACTGCTCTAAGTGAACACACACCATCCAATCAACATAGTACTTCAAGAGTGTTGTGAATTGGACACTAGATCAGGCAACGGAGCTGCCACACCAAAGAGGTCAATATCAGCCTTGACTAGAAACCACACGGTTACTTCCTCCGAGCAATAGTTTGACTTTCTCCAGAAGGACGCCATCACTCATGCTTTGCAGTGCTGGTGGCTGCAAGCTCATGTGCATGTGCTCTTGGGAAGAGCTGTCATCATATATTTTGCCCTTTTTTGGTTTCTTTTCAGTGTCGATCTTTCAAGTTTTTGTTTTGTTTTTTAGCAAGTTGAAAGATACATCTTCTCTGTTGCATTATTAATTTAAACTTGAAAGGCATGTTCATCCTTTAAAACTTGAGATTCTTAAATCAGCCTTTGCAGCCAAGGGGTCCTCAGACATGTTTAGAGCTTTCTGTAACTTCCTTTCTCTAAAAGAAAATCTGTTCAAGTTGGGGAAACACTAGTGGGACAGATCAGATAAGATTGGCTCTCCTGTCATGGCTGTCCTCACTGCCAACTTTCTAGGTCTGTATGCTCCACCAAAATGTCCCAGAGGTGCAGGGAAAACCAGTTCCTGCATGGTGCAAAGTCCTGATGTTTTTGTTCTTTATTTAAAAAATGCATTCAAAGTGTGAGTTCCACTAAACAACACAAGTGCATTTATCTAAATGGGAAATTTGTGTTTTATAAGGCTTCATGTAAAGTAAATTCTCAATAAAATTACACCAGCACAGCACAGCACAGCATCTAACGGTAATGAGTCCTGGTTTAGGGGATGCACTTCAGGAGTTCAAACCTTGACTCTGCTTTTTATTTCTTCTGGTTTATAAAGCTAAGGGAGGGTCTTTAACCTCATGGTGCCTCAGTCTACTCACTTTGGTATAACATCAGGGTAATTCCATGTCTGTATCAGAAGACTGTTGTTAGGAGGAGAAGTAGTACTTTGTGTAAAATGCATGGAATCATGCTGGACCACGTGGGCTCAGTGCACATGTCAGTGACAACTGTACTCTTAGAAGAGGAGTAGGACCATCCCACCCCTCTCCCAGCCCTTATCTGGGACTCAGTGCTCCTTCCAGGACAAACTCTCATTTCTCAAGGATAAGCTTAGCAACTGATCTGTGGTCCCTTCCAGCAAGTATATATTTCTCATTCCTGTTTTCAGTTTATGGGACTGACCACTTTTTATCTATGCCTCTTTTTGGTTTTGCTTGATTTTGTTTTGAGTTGGAGTCTCACTCTGTCACCCAGGTTGGAGTGTAGTGGCATGCTCATGGCTCACCATAGTTTTGACCTCCTAGGCTCAGATGATCCTTCTGCCTCAGCCTACCAAGTAGCTGACTCTACAAGGCATGTGCCACCATGCCTGGCTAATTTTTTTTCAATTTCTAATTTTTTTTTTTTGTAGAGATGAGTTCTCACTACATTGCCCAGGCTGATCTCAAACTCCTAGGCTCAAGTGATTCTCCCACTTTGGCCTCCCAAAGTTCTAGGATTCCAGGCATGAGTCACTGCACCGGGCCTTGCCTTGTTTTTTATGTAGCCAGCATAACATTGTTACTAAAGCCTGACATAGACCTTCAAAATGGGCAAATCTCACTTAAAAACAGAGGTGTCAAATCCCCAGATACACTTTCAGCAACCTGAATCCAACTGACAGAAAAAGAGACCCTGCCACTCTGTGTAGAAAGTTGACACAACAGGCCTAAATTGCTACCCTTGAAAAGGCCTGCTTGCAAGGTAGACCCTCACCTGGCACTTGGGAACTTGGATTCCAGGAGGGTCCCCACCATAACCTGCTAAGAATGACTCCCTGCAACTGAACTATACAAAAAGATTGGCCTGTGTGGACACCTGCATTCCTTCTGGGACTCTGATACCTAGCACGTGCTAGGCAGAGATGCCCATGGGACCAACTCCCATGGAACCCTGGGAGCTGGGTCTCTGATGAGGTTCCTTGGTTGGCAACATATCACACGTGTGGTCATAACTCATAAGCACATCCTGTGTGAGAGGGCCCTTGCCCTATCTGGGAGAGGACCCTTGGGAGCTTGTGCTGGTCTGCCCCAGACTCCACCTCAGTTACCTGGTCCCTTTATCGACTATACCCTATGTAATAAATCACAACCACAAGTGCCACCGCATGCTGAGTATATTCTGTGACTCTTCTAGCCAGTCATCTGACCTCAGGGTCTTGGGGATCATCCACATAGACACCCTGATTGGTGTCTCATCATTTGAAAAGGCTAGCTTATCATTTGAAAATCAAATCAGTAGAAATTCATCACATTCAGGAAAAAAATCACATTCTTTCAATAAAATATTCAAAGGTTTTGATAAAAAATCAAAATACAATCATTATCAAATACTTAGAATCTTAGAAGGAAATCTTTATCTAATAAGGGACACACACACACACACACACACACACACACACACACACACACATCATAGCTTATGCATGAAATGTCTGAAAGTCTTCCTTTGACATTGGGATTGAGACAAGGATACCCACATCATCACCACTGCTGTTCAACACTGTCCTGGGAGTGTTAGCCATTAGATACATACAAACTAAATAAATACAGCATAAGAATTGGAATGGTAGAAAGGAAGGCCATCTTTCTCTGGAAATGTGATTGCCAGCAAACCGACTCCAACATATGGAATACAGAGGGCCAGCAATGGTCAAGACATTCACAAAAAAGAACTACCAGGAAGGAGAGCTTGCTGCAGGGACCTCAATACTGATGATCAGGCCACGGTAATTCAGACAGTGTGGTGTTGATATCAGGAGAAACAAATGGGACCATGGAAGAGAAGAGATGACCCAGAAACTGATCCACACTTTTGTGGACATGTGATTTATGACAGAAGTGACACTACAAAGCTGCAGGTAATGGCATTCTTTTCAATAAACTGTGCTACATCAACTGGATAGCCAAATGTTTTAAAAATGATGTCTAACACTACTACATGCCATATCAAACATCAGTTCCAACAAAAATGTGTGCACGAGTTCACCAAGGGGCATGCTAAATTAGGCAAAACAAAGTTTCTAAGAGAGATTATAGGAGGCTTTCTTCATGGTCATAAAGTAGAAAAGGGTTTCTAAAAATTAGAATGCGCAAAGCACAACCAAAAGAGAAAATGATCGATAAGTCTTCTACATGAATTAGGAACTTTTGATCATTAAGAGGTACCACTGAAAGGATAAAAAGTGAAGTCTGGAGTGAGAAAAGACACCGGGACACATGTAAGTGATAGAAGGCTTGTACTCAAGATGTATAGTAACTGCTACAAATCACTAATTAAAAAACAGCAGACAACAACAAGAACAAAGGGCTTTGCTAAAGACTTAGATAATTTAAAAAAGAAGATATCCAAATGACCAATAAGCATATGTAAATGTATTTAACCATATTAGTACCCAGTACCATTGTTCACCTTCAGAAATGCTGAAATTGAACATATGCGAGGCTATTAGTTGGAACAACTGAAACTCTGACACGTGCTGGTGGTAATGTGCATTGGTGTGGCACTTTAGGAAACCATTTGGCCTCATCTACTAAAGGTGAAGATACCTGTAACCCTATAATCCAGCAATTCTGTCCCTAGGTAGGTACCCAACAGATACACATATATGTACCAAGAGACATGCCCACAGCTGCATATAACAGCATTTTTCATAACAGCTAAATCTGTAAACAGCCCAAATATCCTTAAACAGTAGTGAAAGGGCAAGGAGTTGAAATGGAGTCAATTTAATCAAGAAGCAGCCATTTTAACCCAGTGGGTTTTTTTTCTTTTCATGTCGTTGGATGGGGCTGGGCTGTGCATAGCCAGTCATCTGACCTCAGGGTCTTGGGGATCATCCACATAGACACCCTAATTGGTGTCTCATCATTTGAAAAGGCTGGCTTATCATTTGAAAATCAAATCAGTAGAAATTCACCACATTCAGGAAAAAAATCACATTCTTTCAATAAAATATCCAAAGGTTTTGATAAAAAATCAAAATACAATCATTATCAAATACTTAGAATCTTAGAAGGAAATCTTTATCTAATAAGGGACACACACACACACACACACACACACACACACACACACATATCATAGCTTATGCATGAAATGTCTGAAAGTCTTCCTTTGACATTGGGATTGAGACAAGGATACCCACATCATCACCACTGCTGTTCAACACTGTCCTGGGAGTGTTAGCCATTAGATACATACAAACTAAATAAATACAGCATAAGAATTGGAATGGTAGAAAGGAAGGCCATCTTTCTCTGGAAATGTGGTTGCCAGCTGAATAGTTATTATGCTACACACACCCCTACCCTATAATTATTAGCCAAGGATAAACCTGGCCCACTGTAGCTAGCTATTGATAATTGTCTTGCAACTTTTACGTATTTTTTACACTAATTACTCTTTTATTCTAAGTATTTGTTTCCCTGCAATGCAGGACCAAGCTAATCTCACCTATTGTGCTCAGCTTCACCCTGCAACTGCCCACTGGCCCACCACCTGGAACCACAAGATTAATTGCCTTAACAATGGCAAAGAAAGCAAGACCAGTGTTATCAACATGGAAGAATGCAGTTGCTGAAGATTTTGACTAGCCTTGCTTCCTAATAGAAACTTTAAAAGCCCTTTCTCCTTAAAGTATGTGCCATACTTGCCTGTGAGCGTTGGCCCCTTTCTGTTTGTGGAAAGTGGATAATAAACTTTGTTTCATTCTTTTTGCAAATCTTTGCTTGTTGCCCAGGACACTGGCCTACCTTGCCTCAGTTTATCCTGACAAGTAGAAGGATACATTGTCTATTCACACACTGGAAATGCCCAGCATAATGAATCAACGAGAGCAGGAAGTCAACACAGTCAGCTTGACACCTTTTTTGTGTAGCCTTTGAGCTAAGAATGGTCTGCACATTTTTAAAGGGTTATAAAAGCAAAACAAAGCAAGGAAAACTGTGCAGCAGTGGTGACAAGTGACTCACAAAACCTCAAACATTTACAATCTGGCCCTTTACCCAAAAGTCCTGCCCACCCCTGCACTGGCACAGGTGCACCATGAGCAAGTCTCACATCACAATGTTGACTGCATTCCAAATGAACACATCACATTTCATCCTATTTACATAAAGTTAGGAAATAAACAAGTAAGTCTAAGTTGAGTGTCTAGGGATGCCAATTAACCAATGCAATGTGTGCAAAGCTTGGTCCAGGTGTGGGTTTATCAATCTGATCAGTCATCAGAATTACCTGAGAAGGTTTTCCATCACACTATGCACAGCCCATCCCCATCCAACGACATCCGAGTTCCTGGTAGTGGTCCCTAGGTAGCAGGGTGTCCTCAGAGCTTTCAGCAGGTTCCAATAAGCAGACAAGTGTGGAGCTCTTGGTGTGAGATGAGGTAGCCCTTTTTAAGGGAAGGAAGTCAGGGAGAATATTGTGAGATGCTAAAATATGGTAGAGACTGCAAATTGGTGGAAATTCAGAGGTGGAGGATGATTACAACAATACTATTAATTTTTTAAAAGGAAAGTTGGGTCAGGTGGCTCATGCCTGGTATCCCAGCACTTTGGGAGGCTGAGGTGGGAAGATTGTCTGAGCCTAGGAGTTTGAGATCAGCCTAGGTGACATAGTTAGACCTTGCCTCTAAAAAAGAAATTTAAAAATTAGCTCGACATGGCGGTGTGTGCTTATGTTCCCAGCTACTTGGGAGGCTGAGGTGGAAGGATTACCTGAGCCCAGAAGGCTGAGGCTGCATGTAAGCCATGATCATGCTACTCCAACCTGGGCTATGGAATGAGGCTAAATAAATAAATAAATAACCAGAAATGTGTTAACCACATTCTCACTATGTGCAACCATTACTGCTATCCATCTGCAGAAAACTTTTTTTTTTTTAAAGATGTTGGGTACAATTAAGGATTAGGTATACAAGTGGTCATTGTACAGGTAAAGTTTGGGCCTGCCTTTGGTCCCCATTTCACCTGGTTTGAGATCAGGTACCCTTACTGATGTTATGTGTGTTCCCCCCCGCCCCGGCCCCAACAGTTTCTGTCTACTGCCAATCCCTTTCTTATAGTATTATGGTAAATGTTCAGAGTCTGCTTATGAGTGAGAACATGTGATACTCAGTTTTGTTTCTGTGATAGATCACTGAGTACTATAGACTGTAAATCCATCCAAGTTGCTGTGAAGTCCATAATTTTGTTCTTTATCTCTAATATTCCATCATGGATATATATCACATTTTTTTAAGCAGAACATTTTCATCTTACAAAACTGAGATTCTGCCCCCATCAAACGCTAACTCCTCCTCCCCCAGCCCTGGCATCCCTTATTCCACTGCCTATCTCTACATTGACTGCTCTGGGGACTTCATATATGTGGAATCCTACAGTCTTTGTCTTTTTGTGATTGGCATGTTTCACTTAGTACGATGTCTTCAAGAAAGCATCTTTTAATATAAATATGCTTTTCATACCCAAATTCTTAATGACAAGATGCCCTGGTGTGCTGGGTGGTTTTCCATAAGCCCAGCACACAGGCTCGGATCCCTGAGAGTCAGCAGCCCAGGAGGAGTAGACTTTTGTGTGACCTGTGTCCTAAGTGTATACCCAACCTGGGGGTGATGTCCTGTGTGTCAGCCACACCTGGGACCCCTCTTGTCCTCACTCCTGTTCACTTATTTCCTGCTCCAAATGGACCCTGGACCTGCTACGCTGACTGAGTCATTGTGAGCCCAGGAGCCCCTTGAAAATGAGAAGAGTATGTGGATAAGCCCATAACAATGGGGATCGGATTAAAACAGGGCACTTTGACTTGTAAGGGGCAACCCACACCTAAGCACAAGGTGAGGCTTATTACTCTCATTTGTAAGAGGCCATTGTAGGCCAAAAGGGCTTATTAATTTTCACAGGTTCACACCACTGGGTTGAGATGAATCAACTTGACCATATCTGGGGTGGGAAGACACAGGTATCATCCAGGTTTGGATGTAAATTATCCCCATCTCCTGCATGCACTCCACAGCACACACTTGTCACAGCAGGATGAGGTTGTGTCCTGCATCTAGGCTATGACTGAATAATGATGTCTGTCAAGGTCATGGGAGGGGAGATGAGGCCTTAGTAAGGTGACCAGCCATACCGGCTGGCTCAGGACTGAGGGGTTTTCTGGGTGTGGTTACCTAAACAAAGGCCACCCAAGATGTCCACATCTGAATCCTGGGAACCTGTGGTTTTGGCACCCTATATGGCAAAAGGGACTTTGCAGATGGGGCTGAGTGAATGATCTTGAAATGGGGAGGTTATTCTCTGATTCAGTTGATAGTCACAAGGCTCCCCTCTAGAGGGAGGTGGGGGAGCTGAGGACTAAACTGTTACCTTTTTTTCCCCCTGCCTATTCAAATTCCTGGAAAGTCACACCTTAAGGACTCAACAGACAGGGTTTAATTACCCTATGATCCTAGATACTGAAGTATGTTTTCCAATTTGACTCTGCATAACATCACACAACAGATGACCCTGCAAAACATCCAGGCACCTTGTAAGACATTTATCCATTCTGGACTGTGTCATGGATAGGACTTCATCTATATATTTAAAAATGTGGAGTTTTTCTGTCTCCTTATCTCAAGACAAGTCTACTGATTTCCAAAATTCCTGAGATAAAACCTACACATCGCCAGTCAAAAAATCCTTGAATCCACCTATCACTGGTGCTTGGAAATGTCCCGCTTTCCCAGGCTATGCCAATGAAAATCTCACACATATTGAATTATGGTTTTTCAAAACTTCTGCCTCTCTAAAATGCATATAACCAAATTACAGTTCAACTGTCCCAGACACATGCTTTCAAGACTTCTTGATACTATGTTCTGGGCCTGGTCACTCACGTTTGGCTCAGAATAAACTTTCTCAAGCATATTTGGCTGAACTCAGAATTTTTGTGTTTTCAGGTCAGAGTCAGAGAGATACTAAAAGATGCTACCTCACTGATTTGAAGATGGAGGAGAGGACCTGGCCTGGGGAACGCAAGAAAAGCCAAGGAGGCCAATCCTCCTCTAGAGATTTCAGGAGGAAGGTAGCCCTGTGGGTACCAAGATTTGAGCCTAATGACACTGGCTTCGGGCCTTCTAACCTCCATAATGATAAGAAAATAAATTTGCATTGTTCACACCTTGGGAGGCTGAGATGAGTGGATTGCCTGAGCCCGCGGGTTTGAGACCCACCAGGGCAACTTGGAGAGACCTCATCTCTACAGTAAATCAAAAAATTAGCCGGGCGTGGCAGCATGAGCCTGTAGTTCCAGCTACTTGGAAGCCTGAGGCGGAAGGATTGCCAGAGCCCAGCAGGTCGAGGTTGCTGTGGCCGGGAGCGGCCACTGCACTCCAGTCTGGGTAACAGCGTGAGACTCCAACTCAAAAAAACACAAAACATAGCCGGGCTTGGTGGCTCAGCCTGTAATCCCGCACATTTGGGAGGTTGAGGTGAGTGGATTGCCTGAGCCCGTGGGTTCGAGACCCACCTGGGCAACTTGGCGAGACCTCACTTCTGCAATAAATAAAAAAAATTAGCCGGGTGTGGTAGCGCACGCCTGTAGTTCCAGCTACTTGGAAGGCTGAGGTGGAAGGATTGCCGGAGCCCAGCAGGTCGAGGCTGCGGTGACCAGGAGTGCGCCACTGCACTCCAGTCTGGGTGACAGAGTGAGACACCAGCTAAAAAAAAAAAATTGCATTGTTATAAGCCACTTTGTTTATAATTTGCCACAGCAGCAACAGAAAATGGATACACTAGAACCCAGGACATTAAGTACAAAATGGGGACTTTCCCAGGCAAACTGGTACAAGTGGGTCAGACTGGACCCCAGGGCCCCCTGTGAGTGTCCTTCCCTAGGGGTTCTGGAGGGCAGGGGGTGGGGACTGTTCACGTGAACTAGAGCAGGAAAGGGTGGGACAGAGTGGTAGCAAAGATAACATCACTGAGAATGGTATGGAATCTGAGCGCCGCCCTTCCCTCCTTTTCCTGAGTATTTGTGCTAGCTGCTTGTTCTGGTGTTGCCCATACTAGCCACTTGGCCCCTTGAGGATGGGTAGATTTTTCTGGAAGAAATGTGCCACACTGTGGATTTCTTTTCTATGGTAATGTTTTGTTGTGTTTTTTTTCTTTTTTTATACAAGAGTTCCAGAAAACTTCTCTGTGGTGGTGTTAACTCATGATGGAAATGCTTTGTAGCATAAGCTTTAGATTCTTAGGTCAGTGTTTTTTATTTTTAATTTTTATATTTTTACGTTTTTTACAAATATTGTTTATTTTAATGAAGCTGGTACAGACAATGTTCATTTAAAAGCCATGTCCCAGGCCAAAAAGTACAAACAAAATAAAAAAAGAGCAGTGTTCTGCTATACACACTTCTGCATGAACAACTTTATTAGTTGCTAATGAAAATTAGAACTTTTCTGGGATCTTCTGACAAGATTTTTTTAAATCTTAAAATGCCTTTTCTTCAGTGAAACCATCTTTGGAGTTAGTCATTACTCTCACCTGATCTGTCATCTTGACTCCAACCTGATATTCATCTTCTTTTGGTCCAGACCCTCAAAATTTGCAAGTATCTTCGAGTTAAGGAAAGGTCATATTTCCATAGTTCAGTTATCTGAAAAACTTCCATCTCCCACTGAGAGTCATAGTTTAAACTGGAGTCTCCAGACACGTGCTGTAGATTAGTTTCCCAAAGGGGCAAACAACCCAGGTTTAAATGCAGATGCAGCTATTCAGGCCCCCGCTAGTGGCCGCTGCACATCTCAGGGCTATACTTTTCCACATTTTCTCCTTTCCTGGAGTCACAGAAAGTTGAGGGCTGTGAGCTCTGGAGACAGGAGAGGCCAGGTACTGGCTTTCCACATCACAAGAACACATGCACATACAGGCACAGGTGTGTGTTTGCTATACATCTGACCAATATAAAGGGTATGTAGCAAATAACCCACAAATAACATGACTTACAGGATTCTATTATAAGTTTTATACACATATAAGTTCAGTGTAACTATCTATTTCTTGCAAAACCTATTATAAGCTTTTAAAATTCTGTCACTAGCAATGGAGTCACATGATCAGGCTATGAATGAATGCTTGATTGATATCCAATTCAGCAAAGAACTTGGCTCACCTCAATGGCAAATAGTTACAGTTCTAATCTGAATATGGGTTGATATTTTCATATCTGTCAACTGCTAAGACAAAAGTGAAATAATAAATATGTGTCAAAACTGCACTCATTTGACAATGGTGGGAGTAACTGCTGTGATGAATTAGATAATAGTTGTCAAATATGGGGAGAATATTTTCTCAAATATTTTTGTGCTATTCATAATAAAACAGCTACAGACGTGACAAAAATAGGAGGCTACCTGCATTATTCACATTTTTTCATCACTTTTGTGATGAGAAATCACAAAAAGTCTAGACAATCAACAAAACAATATATCAAAGACTGATTTCCAGGGGTAAAGACTTCCACACAGCTGATTATAAGACACTAGTGTGACATTGCTGAAATGAAGTTTGGGAAAAGTGAGCAGGGCATTGCCCAAGATTTCCAGCAGACAGTCATGGTGGGCACAAGTAACCCTAGAGCAGAGAAACAGTAGAGTGTAGTTAAAGCATTAGGAAGTGAGGACTCATGTAATTATTTGCTTTCTAAAACAAAAACGAATTTAATTATAAGTCTGATGTCTTTAATTCCTAATAATGGTTGTGGTTAACAAGCAGTTTACAAAATTCCTGAAAGTTTAACCATCAACTCTGATAAGTTATCACAGTCATGTGTTGCTTCATGATGGAGACATGTTCTGAGAAATGCTCTGACCACTGGGCCAGGTTCTAGTCTAGACAGACCTGCGTCACTTAACAATGGGGTCACATTCTGAAAAACACACTGTTAGGTGATTTTGTTGTGGTGTGACTTGTCATAGAGTGACTTACATGAACCTAAAGGGTATGACCTACCATATACCTTGGCTACACACACTTGCACAGCGTGCCACAGTACTGAATATTGTAGGCTGCTCTAACACAGTTGTGAGTATTTGCACATCTAAACATGTTTCAACATAGAAAAAGCAAGTAAAAACACACTATCATAATCCTGCGGGACCTGGCTGTATATGCCAATGTCATCCAGAACGCTGTTAGTTGGCACATGACTGTACTATAGAGCTCTTAAACAACACCAGAGGAGCAGCCTAAAGATATTTGACTCAAGCACCTTTTTAAAGTGCTTTGCATTCCCTTAAAATACACTCAAGCTTTGTCACTATTAAATGATACAAGAATTTATTTTAATGAAAGAATTATTATTCCAAATCTTTGGTGAAATTGAACTTAAATAAAACAGAGTGGTGAGGTATATTTATACTGGTGAATAATATAATCTTAAGCTTTCACCTTTCAGAAGCTGCAAGATTTAAATGAAATTAAACCCACCACAATGAGATATGACTTTCCACCCACTGGGATGTTTATTACAAAAACAATGACAACACTGTTAGTGAGGATATGGAGACGTGGAACCCTTGTGCATTGCTGGTAGGAATACAAATGGTGCAACAACTGTAGAAAAGGAAAGAGTGATTCCTCAGAATACTAAACACAAAATATTACTATGTGATTAAGAAATTCTACTTCTGGGTATACACCCCAAAGAAGTGACAGCAGGTCACTGTGTCACAAATGAACAAATATCTGTACACCTATATCCATCACAGCATCACTCACAATAGCCAACAGTGTCCAACACAAGTGTTCACCAATGAACCAATGGTTAAACAAAATGTGGTTCATACATACAACGGAATATTACTTATACTTAAAAAGAGGGGAGATTCTGACACTTGCTACAACTTGCTACACTTGCAAAACCTTGAAAATATACATGCTAGTTGAAATAAGCCAGTTATTAAAGGAAAACACTGTATCATTCCATAGACTTGAAGTCCCTAGAGTAGTCCCACTCCTACAGTCTGAAAGTGAAAGAGTGGTTGCTAGGGCTTTGGGGAGGGGGAATGGGGAGTTCGTGTTTAATGAGGACAGAGTTTCAGTTGGGGAAGGTGAATGGTGGTGATGGTTGCACAATAATTATGCTGTGCTGAACACCACAGAACTGCACATTTCAAAGTGGTAAACGTGGCAAATTTTATGCTGTAAGTAGATGGAAACAAATAAGAGTGGAAATCAAGAAAAACAGAAAGCCTAAAAAAAAAAAAGGAAGAAAGAAAAAAGAGAAGAAATTAATTAACCAAAAAAAGAGAACTCAATTAACCAAAATGGGAGAAATTCATTAACCAAAAAGCTAGTTTTTGGCTTTTTTTTTTTTTTTTGAAAAAATATCAGTACAGTTGGCAGATCTTTAGCTGGACTGATCAGGAAAAAAAGACACCAATGACCAATATTAGGAATGACAGCAGAAGTAGCATCATAGATGTCATAGACTTTCAAGAGATAGTAAGGGAATGTGGAAACAACTTTATGCCAATGAATTTGACAAATTAGATGAAGTAAGCAAATTCCTTGAAAGATAAAAAGTACCAAAACCAATTTAAAGGAAAGTAGAGCTTAATAGCTCTATATCAATTAAGAAATTGAATTCATAGTTGAAACCCATATCACAAAGTAGCATGATTGATATATGACTGGAAAACTCCAAGGACCCAGAAAGCTCTGTCTAAAGGAACACTCTTTATTCGTTATAGTAACTAAAACATGAATCTCTCATAGTTGCTATTTCTTTTTAACCAAAAAAAGTCTGCTGAAATTTTGCTTTGAATCAAATACAAGACCAGTTTCATTTCTATGTATTAGCAAACTGGAAAAATAATTTAAAAAATATTTTCAACAGCATCAAAAAATATGGAATAGTTAGTGATAAATTTAACAAAATGGACTCAAGATGAATACACTGAAAACTACAAAACCCTGCTGAGATAACTTTTAAAATATCTCAATAAATGGAGAGATACACCTTGCTTATTGATTTAAAGGCTAAGTATCTATGTGTAGATTAAAAGCAAACCTAATCAAAATCTTAGCAGATTCTAAAAATACATTTAACAAACTAAGTCAAACATGTTTGTAGAATACAAAGGACCTCGAATAGCTAGAACAACTTTATTTATTTATTTTTTGAGTTGGAGTCTCACTCTGTCGCCCAGACTGGAGTGCAGTGGCATGCTCCCGGCTCAGCCTTCCAAGTAGCTGGAACTACAGGCGTGCACTACCACGCCTGGCTAATTCTTGATTTATTGTAGAGATGAGGTCTCACCAAGTTGCCCCGGCGGGTTTCGAACTGCGGGCTCAGGCAATCTACTCACCTCAGCCTCCCAAAGTGCTGGGATTACAGGCTGAGCCACCGAACCCAGCTGCTAGAACAACTTTAAAACAGAGTAGCAAGTTTGATGGACTTAAACTATCCAAAGCCACATTTTTTAATTTTTTTATTTTAGAAAACAGTGATCATGACAATGTGGTATTACATTAAGATAGACAAAAATCAAAGGAATAGAAGTGTGAGTTCAGAAATAGGTTGATCCTCACATATATGGGCAACTGATTTTTAATAAGGAGCAAAGGGAATTCCATAGGGAAGGATAATCTTTAAGAAAACTGGAGCTGGAAAAACAGAATAGTCATATAAAAAAATAGAACCTTGACCCTTACTATACAATCTATATAGAAATTAACCTAGATTTGATCCTAGACCTAAATATAAAAGTCAATATTACCAAGTGTCTAAAAAAAAAAGGAGAAAATCTCTACCACATCAGCCCAGATCTTAGATTTATCCAAAAAACAAGGATCATAAATAAAAAATGCATACATTTTCAATGTTGATAAGGTCTAATTTAAGCATTCGACATGAGAAAAATAAAGTATAAGTCAATTAAAAAGAAAAATACATGAATGTTCATGGCAATTTTATGTATAATAGCCCAAATTGGAAACAACTCGAATGCCCATCAACAGATGAGTTAATAAATAGTCATATTCATACAGTAGAATACCACCCAGCAAAGAAACATTTAACCACTCACAGATCCAGTAAGAACATAAATGGATCCCCAAAATACCATTTTTCAGGGTAAAAGAAGCCAGACACCAAAGAGTCTATATGAGTCCATTTATGTGAAAAATCAAGAAAAAGTCACGTGTCTATGGTGACAAAAAGCATATCATCATTTGTCTCAAAGAGGCAAGAGGAACCATTTTGGAGAAGACAAAATGCTTGCTATGTTGACTGTAATGGTGGTTATATAGGCATGTCACTTGTTACATAGATTGTTCCTTGTGTTAAAAGTCGTTGAACTGGACACTTTACATGGGTGATCGACACTGCATGGGAAATACTTGGACTGAAAAGGCAGGGGAGGGTGAGGCTCTGGTGTCAGATCCGGTCTAATGGCAAAGGTGTGTGCTGGATGGATAGTGTATTGTTGGGGAACAGGCAGAGAGCAAAGCCAGCCCCGTAAGGCACTTATGGGCAAAGATAGGCACCCTCTCATGGGCAAGGAGGGTGTGGCAAAGGGCTGTTTCAAATGAAAAAAAAAAAAAATCAAATCTTTCCTAAGCTGAATCTCAATTTCCAAACGTCTGGAACTTCATGTCTGGCTGCCCCAACACGAGGCACCCTAGGGACCATGCTTACTTGGGGATCATATCTGGATTCTCTAGAAGGAAAGAGTGTGCCCCAGAAACTCAATATTTAAGCTGTGTGTGGCAGGAGGTGAGAAGGACCCTTAATCATCCTTATTTGGGTGGTGGCTGCCCCACTATGGATCCTGCCTTGTGCACACCTGGGGTTCATGGGAGCAGAGCTGGAGTGTGGGAAAGACAGTATCTGGGGTGGGTGGTATCTTTCCAGCTGACTGGCATGACCAGCTAGAGGACAGATTGGTGTGGATGGGACGGGGTGATGATGCCCACCCAGCCAGCATGGGGGCGGGGGAATGGCCCAGATGCTGTGGCTCACTACCATGTGTGTGGACAGGCATCAGGTTCATAGATGGCTAGGTGCTATCACACAGCAGGAGCAACTAGCGAGAAAGGATGAAAAACTGGTCAAACTGAAGGGAGAGAGTTGGAGGTAGAAACAGTGTGATTAATAATAAGACTTAAACAGGAGTGGACTAGCCAGGCGTGGTGGCGCATGCCTGCAGTTTCAGCTACTTAGAAGGCCGAGGCGGTAGGATCGCCTGAGTCCAGCAGGTTGAGGCTGTGGTGGCCTTGAGGATGCCACTGTACTACAGCCTGGGTGACAGAGTGAGACTCCAATTCAAAACACACACACACACACAAACCAAACAAACAAAAAATTAAGACTAGGAACACCTGAGTCAAGGTTTCACTTTCGGGGACACTGTCAACTTCAAAGTTATCATGTCCCTCTAGTGGCTGCCGGGGCAACTGCAACCTAGGTTCCCATCTCTGGAGGGATTTTATATTCATATAAAAAAATAGAACTTTGGCCCTTATCATACAACCTATACAGGAATTAACTCAAATTTTATCCTCAACCTAAACATAAAAGCCAATATTACCAAGTATCTAAAAAGAAACAAAGGAGAAAATCTTGGCTACATTAATATAGATCTTAGAGTTGATCCAAAAAACATGGACCATAAATAAAAAATGGATACATTTTTAATTTCAATGAGGTCTAATTTAATCATTGACACAAGAAATATAAAGCATAAGTCAATTAAAAAGATAAGTTGCACTTCAGAGTTCTGGAAGCCAGGGCCAGAGGTTGCAATGCAAGATCTCTGTTATCCTGAATTATTTTGCATTGTCAATCACAAAGCAAAAGAAATCATCACACATTTTTATTAAAATTCATGGGCATTTTATCTTTTATTTTCTAATATAGCTCAATTTCTAAAAATATAAAGGAATCACACTTTTTATTTCCAAGTCTCTAAGTTAAAAAGATGGACCTGGTTTGTCCCATGGTTCCACACAGACCCATGCACATGGCCATGGACCCCTGAGCATCTCAGTCCCCAGTCCAAGAGTTGGTCTTAGGTCCATCGTGTGGCTTGCCCAGGCCTGACCTGGACCCAGTGCCTTGTGGTGGGCATTCCAAGAGCAAGGCCCCACCCCTGAGTCCTCACTGTTGCATTCGCCTCACCTTGTATCCACTTGCCATCTCTGTTTTGTGGCCATGGCAAGCCCCTGAAGCCACTCTGAAGGAGGGGATGTATGAATATTCACCTAACAATGGCGATCTGACTAGAATGAGCTTCTGTGGCAGAGTGCCTAGTGTATGCCAGGCACCATGGAACTGTCCCCCACACCCTCTCCCCTGCCACCCTCCTACCACCAATGGAGCAGCTTGTCACTCAGCTTTGATAGAGGACACATAGGTCCCCAAAGATAAGTCTGTGTACAGGCCACAGAGCTGCTTGGAACCTCTAGGTGCAGTTCCGGACTTGGTCCAGCTCATGCCTGGATGCATGTCCAGTAAGCCCCTCACAGAGGCCTCTGAAGCCCCCTCCCTGCTGAGGCCCCCGACACTGCATCTTCTTCACCTCAGCTGCTGGCACCTCCTCCTGAAACACAGTGAGTCCTCACTTAATGTCATTGATAGTTTCTTAAAAACTGCAACTTTAACTGAAGTGATGTAAAACAAAACCAATTTGACCAGAGGCTGATTGCTATAAATAAGAATTAGGCTCCTATGTCCTATTTCTGGTCATAAAACACCATCAAACTTCTAAATAAAGACGAAAATGCTTCTAATACTAAACTTTGAGACAAATATGAGCTATATATACATTTTTTAAAGATTCATAAAAACAAGTAAGATCGTGATTTACCTGCTTATTCTGGTTTGGAGCTGTGGAGGGATAGAACCCATCGTGGTGATTCAGAGCATGAGGTGGACACCAGCCTGGCTAGGCCACCATCCATGGCAGGGCCATGCACATACCCATTCCCACTTACACTGGGACCATGTAGGCACTCCAGTGAACCCGACGGGCACAGCTATGGGAGGAAACCAGAACACTTAGAGAAAACCCAGGCAGACATGGGGAGATCGTACCAGCTCCACACAGACGATGGCCCCCACCAGGAATCAATTTTTGTTTTTTAAATTCTCATCAACATCGTAGCAAAAGGCAGTTGAATGGAACAAGGTTATTTGGGGACCTGCTAACTTTGTCATTCCTCATGCTGCATCTTCGATCAATTCTGGAAATTCTGTCGACGCTACCCCCACAATTTAGCCCTACCTGTCTAGCACAACCAGTCTGTTCTGAGCCTGAATCATCATCAATCACCAGGTCAGTCCTCAGCCTCCTGGCTCTCCCAAGGCTATTCCCTGCATGGCCACCAGGGGGGGCTCATTCAAAGAGACAAGGGACAAGGTCTCTCTAGTTCAAAGTCTCAGAGACTTCTAGAATCATGGGGGAAAGAGCTCAGCAGCCTTCTCCCCAGAAAAAAAGTTAAATAATTAACTGGTGGAAATGATTTGCAAAAATCATTTAAAGCCTAAACATTGTCCTAAAGTTGTACGACAGATAGAGAAGCATTCATTTAGGAAAACCTAGGTGTCAGGAGGACTAGAGATTGCTCGTGGTGTCTGAGCCAGGATCGGTTCCCCTGCTTCCTCCCAGCTCTGTGGACCCCTATCCCACGTGGTCTATTCCAGGCAGGTGCACTAAGGTGACAGGGCTCTCACTCCCTCCCATCTCCATCCTGTGTTTGCAGCTTTACCTTGGGAAGGACAGGATGCAGGCATTCCCTCCATGGCCACAGAAGTTCTATCCCAGGCAGGTTTGGCAGAGGACTCATCTGCTTCCCTTTCCCCATCCAGCCCCCACTCATAGGGTGGAAATTCTGCCCCAGGAGCAGTGGGCTCAGAACACAGTGCCCCCAGCTCCATGCCAGGATAGACCAGTTGTGCCACCAACACTGCCCCCAACAGCACCCCCAGCTCCATGCCAGGATAGACCAGTTGAGAAGACAGAAAGTGCCAATGGGTAAGTTCTTTTGGAAATGACCTCTCACCCCAGTACCCAGTTGCACAGCAGGTTGCCACTCTGGGACAAGCCAGCCCCTGTCCCTAGTTCCTTTGCTGTGTGGCACAGGGAACTGGCAGGCTGCAAGGATAAAGAACTCCACAGTTCTGCCTGGGAGGAAAGAAGGACACATGACATTTGGAATAGAAAGGTGAAGGAACTCCCTGCCCAAGTGTGTTGACAAAAACAAAGGAGATCTCGGTAGAAGGAAACCAAGAGATAGCTGTTTGTCCATGACCCAGGCCACAGTGAGGAGTTTAACAACAGTACCCGGGAGAGAGACAGTCAAGAAGGAAGACAGACAGGAATAAGTGCTGGTGAAGGCGTGAGGAAATCGGAGCTCTCAGAAGTTCATTGCTGGCAGAAATGTAGAAAGAGCAGTCACTTGGTATTTAAGCTTGGCTAGTCCTCACAGTGCAACTGTGGAAGTGCCATGTAATCCTGCAGTTCTATTCCTAGGAATATTTGACTCCAAGAGACATGAAGCTTACATCTGTGGAGAAACTGGCATGAGAACGTTCACAGCTACACTATTCACAACTGCCAAAATACACAAACAACCGAAATGTAGACCAATTGAGGAATGGCTGAATAAAACATGGTATATCCACACAATAGAATAATATGTGGTGATGAAAAGGAATGAAGCTACTGAACCATGCTGAAACATGGATGAACCTTGAAAATATGTTCAGTCAAGGAAACCAGTCCCAAAAGACAGCATATTGTATGATTGCATTCACAGGAAAAGTCCAGCATAAGAAAATTTACAGAGATAGAAGGTGGATCAGGGGCACCTTAGGCACGGCAGGGCTGGGAATGTCTGCTGATGAGTGGTAGTTTCTTTTGGAGAGAGAGAAAAATGTTCTAAGGTTAAGTTGTGTGATAGTTGCGAAAGTCTATGAATATACTAAAAAGCCTTGACTTAAATGATTTAGGTGTGTGAATTGTATATGTGAAGGCCTCCAAATAGTCCCCAGTGTCTGCAAAGACTAGTTTATGAAATGTCAATTTAAATGATTCACAGGATCTGTATGGCAAAACTTTGAGTGTTATTACCACTCTCTCTATAGTCCATGCAACACCTCTTCCTGGCTAGGAGGGCAGGAAGTGCCATGAAAGACCTTTCCCTTGCTCGATCTCACTGAGGGACTGAACATACACATGACAATGGCCTGACCACACACACGCATACTCTAGATGTTATCTATGTATTAATTTTCAAAGTTGAATTGAATTATGGTAGCAATGTGTAGTATGACATTTGCTCAATCATGCCCTCTGCCATTTTCTTTGTCTTACCTGTCACACGGTGACACTAGCATTTGTTTGATTAACATCATCTTTTCAGCTAACTTCATACTTAAAATGGGTATACATTTTTTCATACCCCAGATATAAATGGCCCTCTGACCCATAACCTGCAGCAACCAGTCTAGGAAGCCAGTCTGACATCTACAGGTCAGACTTGCAGGAAGTCGGAGCATTATCTCCAGCAAATGATCCCAGAAACCCACAATAACCCCGGTAACAGTCAGACCCCAGCTGATTTTAGGACTTCACTAACATCAGGCAGTGTCCCTAATTCTTGTCCCCAGTTGCAACTTAGGACCAACTAGAGACAGCCAAATCTGCACCCTAACCAACCCTGTGAGAGGCTCAGCTTTCTAGCCAGCGGCCCACAGCTTCCCCAGGTCAATAGCCTCCACTTGGGCATGGCTGTGGCGTCTCTGTTCTCCACTCCCCTGCCTGCCTTTGAGTCTGTCAAACCCAAGTGACAGTGACAGTGGCCGACCCCCTTGCTGCAGCAAGCTCAGAATACATAGCCTTTGCTTCTCACTTAGCTGGTCTTTTTGTATTTCCTCATCACTCAGGTAAAAGTGAATGTTCTTAGAGGATCTGCAAGGCTATGCATGATCTGGTCCCCTGCTGTCTGACCTCAGTGAATGAGAGATGAATAAACACAGGAAGGACTTCTGAAGAGCAGATGTGGTGGTGGGAATATCAAGGTATCATCCGAATTTGTGTGACATCAGTGCCGGTTCCTGGGTTATGGGGCTGAGAACTGTAGGGCAGCATCCAGGCTCATGGGAAGGATGGTTGTGATTGATTAGTGATGTCTGGCACGAGGGTGCAGTGCATCTATTATATCAGCTGTCTGCTCCAGAGACCTTCATTCGTTCATTCAACAAACATTTGCCAGCACTTATCCTGCACCAAGTCCTGGGGCTACATCAACGAGCAAAGCAGAGATCCCTCCCCTCTAGGAGCTCTCCTCTAGGTGTTGTTGTGTGGACTAGAGAGACAGTGGTAATAACATTCAAAGCTTTGCCATACAGACCCTGTGAATCATTTAAATTGATGTTTCATAAACTAGTCTTTACAGACTGAGGACTATTTGGAAGTTTTCCAGTAGGATGGAAGGGAAGAGCAGCTATTAAAAATGTTTCAATTTTGGTCTTCTCATTTCCATGATAACCTCAAAAAACTGTTTTAACAACAAGGCTTCCCTACATGGTTGTTAAATCATAATTGTAATAGACATTTCAATCACCGAAAACTTCTGCTTTTCCAACAGACTCCTCTACACTTTGTGCGTTTTTAAGAAACTTTTTTCTCTAACTGGAACATTGCTCAGGTTTGACAGTTGCAGGTCTAATTAATTGTGTGTCCCATGGTGTCATGGTTTCCACCCCATCTATGTGTTAGAATCAATTGGGGGAGCTTTAAACAAGCTACTTGCCCCAGATCAATGACATCAGTGTCTCCTGGGGAATTCTTTAAAGCTTCCGCTGACTCTGATGGACACATGGGGTCAGGAACCACTGTCCCATGGGGCTTGGGATGGGAGAAAGGGATCTCACTCCGTGTCCTGGTATCCTGAACAGTGACTGACACAAACAGGTGCTTGACACGTCCCTGTTGATGGAAGAGTAATCAGTCTGGGAGCTAAAGGATTTCATTTTAGGGGCCTAAAGTCTCTTGGGAAGGATCATGAGGTTGCCTCTGTTCTGCAGGAATAAGTTCTGTGATTGATTGACTATGTCTAAAAGGGAGCTGTGATTGACTGGCTATGCCTGAAAGGGAGCATCTCCCCTCCATCTCCAGCTCATGGTAAAGCCTCCCCTTCATTCCTGGCCTCTCCTAGTGTGTTGAGAAGTGTCCTGGGGCTTGTGCATATACCGGGCACATCCTCTCTCAGCCAGTTGCCCACTAACAAGTGAAGCCACCAAACATAATCTCAAGAGGAATCCACTCTGGGTGACCTGTGCCCCTTCAGTGGGCACTGACACTGTGCAGGGGCTGGGCCTTCATTGCAGCTAGGGTCCTGCATCGCAGACACCCCCAGATGCACATAGGCACCCCAACACCCCGAAACACACCCTGACACACATGCTGACATACACCCCTGATACACACCCCCAGGCATACATGTGCAGCCTGACACACCCACACCCTGAAACATACCCTGACACACATCCCCGAAACATGCCCAAACATACACGTGCAGCCTGACATACACATTGACATATACCTCAATACACACCCCCAGACACACACGTGCAGACCGACACACCCACAGCCTGAAACATACTCTGACACACACCCCCGAAATACGCCCAACATACACATGCAGCCTGACATACACATTGACACATACCTCAGTACACACCCCCAGACACACATGTGCAGCCTGACATACCCCCAACACACATACCAACACACCTTACTCTGAAACACACCCCAACACACACACTGACATACCCCACACCCTGAAACACATATTGGCACATCCAACACACACTAACACACACCCCTGATATACCCCCACACTCTGAAACACACCCTGACACACACCCCAACACACCCAACACACACCCCCAGACACACACAGTCGCACACTCTGACACACCCTCAAATGCACAAAACACCCCAACACACACACTCATACACCTCCAGACATACACAGCTCCACATCCTGAAAGATACCCCAACACACACCCAAGACACACCCTGAAACACACCTCTAGACACACCCCCAACACACTCCCAGACACACACGTGACACACACCTCTGACACAACCCCATACACAGGCCCAACATACCCCTGACACACACCTCTATACATAAACACCCAGCCACATGCCCCTCCCCCCACACACCCTGACACACACACACACAAACACATAGTTCCTTCCCCGTAGTACATTGGCCTCAGCGCTTTCTCAACCTCAGTGTGCACCTAACATCGTATCAGGAGGCATCAGCCCTAGACCCTCCAGCCAGACTCTTCTCCTTTCCCTTGTCTCCCTAACATTTTCACCTCTCTTCATCCCATAATAGTCCTGTGTTTGTGCTGGTGGCAGACAGGCATCACAGGGTGCCTGACCCTGGCCACACCTCCACTGGGAGACATCACAGTTCTGTACTGGTTACTCCTGCCCCTTGGATTGATGAGGGGGATTGGGGGAAATTTTACTTGTGCAATGAAAAGCAAAACAAGTTGGCTCTCTAGTGGCCCTGTGTTGAGTGGAGGCCAGTGGGAGGTGGATCATAAGGGAGGCACAGTGGGAACCTGCTCAGGACACATGTAGGATGCGGTGCTCGAAGTCCAGGTGGGCACAAGGAGCCTGCTGGAGCCTCCATTCTGGCCAATGGGGGTTACAAAGATGCACCACAGGGAAGAAAGATTGGTCAGTGGCACCAAGGACCGCTGTGCTCTAATGTGGGCAGGTTTGGGTGGGCAGAATGGCCCCTGAAGATGGCCACACCCTCATCCTCAGAACCCTGAATATGTGACTTTATGAGGCATGAGAGGCTTGGCAAATGTGATTAGGGTTGCAGATATTAAAATGGGAGACTAAACTGGAGTTTCTGGGGGACCCAATCCAATCCCATGAGCCCTTAAAAGCAGAGAATTTTCTCCAGTGGAAGCCGAGATTGACAGCATGAGAGGGACCCAACTCCCTGCTGCTGGAGGGCCCGGTGGAAAGCACCAGAAGGAACATGCAGCCCCCAGGAGTACACAACCTGCCCCAGCTCACAGCCAGTGAGGGGGAACCACAGTCCTACAACTCCAAGGAAACAGCTCCAACAAGCAACTGATTGATCCTGGAAGAGATTTTTCCCCTGAGCCTCCAGGAGGGAGCTCAGTCCTGCCAACACCTTGCTCTTGGCCTTGGGAGACACAGAGCTGTGCTGAGCCCACCCAGGCTTCTGACTGTTAAGTTGTGAGATAACAAGACCATGTTGTCTTAGATGGTTCAGTTGGTGGTGACTGGTTATGGCAGTGATGGAAAATAAACACGAGATTATGCCCCAATACAAAGGAAGAAAATATAAATAAAAACAAATAATAAAAAACACACAGCAGAAGCATTACCTTCTTGTGACAAGGTGAGGGCTGAGCCCATCAGCAATGATGGTGTTGGCGGGCATGGAACAGTTGACTGCAGCCTCCCGGTGGGTCCTGGCAGGGCTGGGGTGGCACTGTCCTCCATGGTGACTGCTGGTGGCTGCTGCATGAGGCGCTGGCATTCCTAGGGTTCACACACCCTGCAATGGCCAGGTCTCCTAACCACCTGCTACTCTCTCCAGTGCTCAGAATCCTATCCAGGTCTCACATTGAGGTCTCCTTCCCTGAATAAACCCAAGGCTGCTCCCCTCAAAAAAAGATGGAAAGTTGGCAAATACTTTTTTCCAGACTGTGGGCTGTCTCTCTGCTCTCTTGATGGTTTCTTTGGCTTTGCAGAGGCTTGTCAGTTTAATGAGGTCCCACTTGTCTATCTTGTCTCTTATGTCCCATGCGTTTTGGGTTTTGTTCAGGAATTGAATGCCAGTTCCAATTTCCATAAGGGTGTGTCCTGAATTTTCTAAGGTTCTTATGGTTTGAGGTTTTACATTTAGGTCTCTGACCCATTTAGAGTTAATTTTTGTATATGGGAATAGATAGGGGTCTTGTTTGAATCTTCTGCATGTGGTCAGCCAGCTTTCCCAGCACCATTTACTGAATAGATTCTCCTCTCCCAGTGGTAGGTGGTGCCAACCATGCTGTCCATCAAAAGAGGACCGGATTAAAAAAAATGTGGTACATATACACGATGGAATACTACACAGCCATAAAAAATAACAAAATCATGAATTTCACAGCAACCTGGATGAAATTAGAGTCTATAATACTGAGTGATCTCTCACAGAAACAAAGATCTGAGTATCACATGTTCTCACTCATATAGTGGACCTTGAACATCTACCGTAATACTATAAGAAAAGGATTGACAGTGGTGGGAAACTATGGGGGGGAGGGAAGGGAAGGGAGGTGGGATTAACGGTAGTCAATATCTGTCAAGGGTGCCTAAATGATGCATATTTGTATACCTGACCCTTAACTGTACCCCAAATTTTAAAATAAAAAATATTGATTAAAAAAAAAAAGAAAGCAAGAAAGATGGAAAGAAATGCACCTGCCCAGCACTGCTGGCACTCAGTGAGGCAAGTTCAACCCCTGGGGCACTTGGTTGAGGGGGCCCCTGCACCCTGGGTACTTGGAAAAATACCCAGGACTCCTCCTCCTGGGCCTTCTGGATATTTTCCCAAGAGACCCAGCCTCCCTGCCACATACCATGGCTCTTAGTACATGACCAAATGGATGAACACACCTTTAATTGCTCACTTGGTACTTCCTAAGTGCCATCCCTCAGTACGTTATGAGTGCCCTGTGTCAGGTGGGTGACAACGGGGGTTGTGACCTCTGCCCCTGTAGTCTCCCACTGGGCTGGGCCTCCTCTTCCAAGTGGGGTCCTGTGTAGGGTTGCCACATTCAGTAGACAATCCAGGACACCCATTTTGGTTTGAATTTTAGATAAACAGCAAATAATGTTTTATTATAAATATGTTCCAAGTAACATTGGGGGCATTTGTGGGAAAGGCTTTATTTGCAGTTCATTTGAAATTCAAGTTCACCTGAGCTTTCTGTATTTTATCTGACAGCCCCCTACATGAGGCCTCTTCTCCACTGCTGCTGGCAGAGAGTCACCCTGGATCACCCAGGTACCCTCCAGGGCACAGCTGACCATGCAGGAGCCGGCAATCAGCTGGGTGGTGGCTGGTTGCTTGCAGTGCCCATCCCGCCCCCCCAGCCACTTTGCTACTAAAACTGCTCTGGGTCCCCTGAAGCCCAGAGTCCCAAATGTGCCCCCTGGCACTATGAAATCACCTGAGAGCTTAAAGATCTCCTGCCACCCTGGTGGGTGCCACTCCAGGGACTCAGACTTAAATGGCCTGGGGGCAGCCCCAGCATTGGAAACTTGAGAAGCCTCCCGGGGACACAAATGTGTAGTCAAGTTTGAGCCCCTGGCCCTAAGAGATTGCCCTGTCTCAGGCGCTGCCTGAGAGGGTTTCTTACAGTGAGAGGCAGGTACCTGGATGCATGGAGCCTCAGTTCAAATCCTGCCTCTGTCAGTTTTGAGCTGGGTGGCCTTGGGCAAGTTGCCTCCTCTCTCTGAGTGCCAGACTCTTCCTCTGCCCCTCATAGGATTGTTGAGAGCAGTCCTCCAGATATTTGAGATATTGCCCTCCAGGTGTGGGCAGGGCCAGCAGCATTGGTCTCACCTGGGAACCTGTTAGAAATGCAAGTTCTCCCTGACCCCAGGTCTCCTAAGGTAGGCACTCAGTGGTGAGGCTCCAGGTAACTCAGGTGCATGCTGAACCTCAGGATAGGGTGACACGGGTCTCAGGTGAGACGTTGAGACAGACAGAGGAAAGCGAGGTACTGCATTGGCAGGACCAACTACCAAAGCCTGGGTTCTCTCCTCTTGCCTCTGGGAGGCTGGCTTTCCCTTCCCTCCTTCCTGCAGAAGTCCAAAGGATCTGTTCATTGTTAGATTGCTCACGGGAGGCCTCAACCCATGTGTGGAAGGTCCTGGCCTCTTCCCTTGGGGTCTCTTCTGGGCCAGGGGCACCCCACTGTGACTCCTAAGAGGTTCACACCCCATCCTGCCTCTCTCTAGGCTGATGAGGGCCATGTGCCAGGGAGGGCCCTGCCCTCTGCCTCCAACCTCCCGAGTGAGAGCTTCCGACTCCATGGGGCAGGCCTCCCTTCTTTGCTCCAGAATCCGACATTGGGGAACACTTCAGGGAGGATGCTTTTAATTCCCTCCCAATTCCCTAAGCCCCATGAGCTGCCTACAGCCTAAAAAACAAAATCATGAAGAGCAATTTTCAATTACGAGCTAGGATGGAAACAATACCATTCCCCTCACTTTAGCTAGGTTGGAACAGACACCATCTTGACATGGGCTTTGGAATCACAGACACCAGGGCTCTTGGTCCAGATTGACTGAACCAGTTGACTTCTCTGAGTCCCAAGTTTCTCATGGGAAATAATGGCAATCATTGCTATTCCAATGATCAGTATAATAGCAGAATTTGCAGGCCCTCTGTCCTTCCAGTCACTCTACAAGGTGAGGCGGGCGGTGGTTCTTTAACTGGGCAACTCATTAAAATCACCTGGGGAGGTTTTCGAATCCAGAATCCCAGAGAACTTCAGTGTGGCCACTGAACTCTGCTCCCCTTCTTCAGAAGCAATACTTCTGTTTTCCTTTGGGGACCTCCTCCCCACTTCCAGACACACACACCTCAGGGCCCAACACAAGCCAGGTGGGTCAGAGTCACCCCCGGGCCCTTGTGGGACTCAGCCTTCAAACTTGAGTTACAGACTACCACAAGGGGATTTCAGTAAAGTCAACATATGGCAACTTTAAAAACTATTAACTTCATTTAGAAAAAAAAAAGATTATTTTTTAAACAATAGAACCAGGCTGTGTCATTAATTGGAAGCAGATGTGCAGGCCTCTCTCCCATTGCCTGCTCTCAGCAAGTCCATTCCTCTTCCGGCCCCAGCCCCTCACCCCGAGCAAGCCAAGCTGTGTCCCTCACGAGGCTGTGCTCAGCCTCCCAAGGGTGGACAGCCCCCTGTCTCCGGAACCTCCGCCTGCCTCTACTTCCTTGTAATCACAGAACATCTGCTGTGCCGAGCCGGCCTACGTCCCTGGGGCCTGGCAGGGCCATTAGTCACCATCTCATCTGGCAATGTCACAAACGCCCTCGTTCTTCGTGCTCCAGCTGGCTTCAGAGGCTCGGGGGCCAGGGGAGGGCGGGGCCAGCACCAAGGCCCCCTCCTGTCCCTGCATCCCGGAAGCTGCGACCCTGAGTGGTGCTGTTTTGGCAGGAGGCCAGGGCCACGTGCAGCAGCTGAGATGCGGGAGGGTTACAGTTCTGGGAATGGCTTTGAATTTTCTGCCTAGTCTCTCTGGGCTCCTTCTGGTTTCTGGCTTTGGGGGTCTGTTCTCTCTGAGGCCTCTGGAAATGACTTTGCACCCTTCCCAGGGGCCTGTAAGACAGGCCTGGGTGCCTCTTACCCTGGAGATCTGGGTAGCGAACCAGCAGCAGGTGGGCATAGGCTCTTTCTCTTCCTGTGTGGTCTCCTCCCCACTGCCTGTGGAATGTGGCCTGTAGCAAGGGACACTCCAGGGGTACGTGCCTGCCGCACACAGATGGCCCAAGCTCTGCTGCTTCATCTTAAAAGTCTCAATACTTTTTGAACAAGGGGCTCATGTTTTTATGTTGCCCTGGGTTCTGCAAGTGCTGTGGCTGCCCTGACCTAGAGGAAAGAGGGCAAGGGCGTACAACAGCCTTATCCTGGGTGAGGAGGATAAGGATGACGAGGGCTGCTTGTAGCAGCACCTGTGCCTCAGACCTTCCTGAACTGGAGGCCCTGGGTCCTCCAGAACCCACCCCACCCATCTGAGGATTGAGCAGTCAGGGGTAGGGGAACAGGGGTTCATGCAGCCCTCATAGGGAAGGCAGAGCACATGCATCTTCTGTCTTGCCACTGATCACTTTTTAAAATCAGAATTTGGTTCTTAGCCAGGTGTGGTGGGTCATACTTGTGATCTAAGCGTTTTGGGAGGCCAAGGCAGGAGGATCATCTGAGGCCAGGAGTTTGAGACCAGCCTGGGCAACATAGCGAGACCTCATCTCTACTTAAAAATAAATAAATAAAAATTAAAGAAGGAAAATGATATGTGGGTTCCCTTGCATCCTCTAATGGTGGTGTGTAGTGTCAACAGAAACTCACAGATGTCAACACGTCCCTGCACATGCTCTCAGGCCTTCTTGGACACTACCTCCATCCCCCCTCCTCCCTCCCAGTCATATTTTATTATCACATCGACTTGTTTTATTTTGTTTTCCAAAGCACCAACAATCTGAGGGTGTTTTCTTTGTTTTGGCATTGACTGCTCCCACCTGCCTGCCAGAGCCCCGTGAGAAGCAATATCACCGTCTTGTCCCCAGTCGTGGCTCGAGCTTCTGGTGTACCATCAGGCACACAGTGGGGGCTCAAGGAATATTCTAGGTGCTGTCTGGCTGGAGCAGCTCCATCTCTCAGGCCACCATGCTTTCTTCTGTGTGTGGGAGGAATGGAAGAGCCCCCACCATCCTAGTGGTGTGGAGGGGTAGGGAGACCCCGAGGAGAAGGGCCTGGAGCGAGGCCTGGCTCTGCATGGGGGCCAGGTTGAAATCTCCCCCTGGGGACTAGCCCATGGGCCTCGGGTGATCTGGCAGCATGGATCCATCCACCATGCTTGTGTCTACACCCCGTTGTTTCTTTTAATGAGCATCCTGCTTCAACTCACCTGTGCAGGGATAGAAGGCTGGCACTGTGACTAAGACATTGATTAGTGGACCTGTGGCAACAGCGCAGACTATATTAAACATACACTAGGCACGATTAGTTGGCTGGAAACTGTTAGGGCTCCCGGCAGGGCTTTGCGTCAAGCCTCCCTCGACGCAGTCCGGTGTTCATGCAAAGTGGCTTTTCAGGTTTGGGGGCAGAGGAGACAGACTGAGGTATGGCTGTCGAGACCTGATGTGGCCACAGCTGGAGCCTAAGTCACAGGACGCTGCTGGCTTTGGGGGGATGGAGAGAGTGAGAGTCCATCCAATGGGGAGGTCTGAACCCTGTTCCCCAGCAGCTGTGTTCAGGGCAGACTCCAGGTTATTCTGCTAGGCTCAAAACCTGGTCTCAGAGCCATGGGCTGCACCTATTTCTACACATCCATCCCTGTCTCCAGGGAGGATGAAAATGCCACCCAGTGTCATCCAGATCCCAGACTCTGGCCTGCTCCTGAGCCCCACCCCCACATCCTAACAGTGTGGCTCTCTGCCTTCCCATCTCATCACCTTCACCTCAGACCCAGATGACAGTCCCAGATACCAGGGTCTCCCCTCCAGCCCAGCCTCCACACCTCAGCCTGAGCCCTTATTCTGAACCACTGGTCAAAGCCTTGTCACTCCATTGCCTTCAAAATAAAGCCGACAGCATAAGTTTCTGGACTCACACTGCCCAGGTTCAAATCTTGGCTCTGCCACTTCCTCACTGTGTGACCCTGGGCTGGATGCTTCACCTCTCTGTGCCTCAGCTGCCTCCTCTGCAAAACAGATGTGGCAGCAACAGTCTGCCACTATATCAGTCAGGGCATGGGCAGGAGTCAGACTGAAATTGGAGGGGGCCTGGGAACAGGGACCGTTTATGAAGATGCGGGCTGAGTGGGTCCAGGCATCATTTGTGCCCAGAACTGGTGGGAGCACATCACCACCCTTGCACCAAATGGTGCTTTCCAGAATCTGAGGGCAGCAGCAGTGACCCAAGGGGTAGCAGAGGGATGCCACCAGCATGTACACCCTGGTGTGGAGGCACCAGGAAGGATGACACCCAACCTCAACCTTGCTCTCCTCTGTCCAGGCAGTTTCCTGCCGGGGTCCCTGTTGGTCAAACCCAGAGAGTCAACGTGTGCAGGAGGCAGTGTTGTGGCAACGCTGCGACGAAGCAGGAATGAGGGAAGGGACGAAGCAGGAATGATGGAAGGGAGGAGTTGTGAGGCGGGAGGAGCAGGTGAGGATCTGGTGAGGGTGTGAGTGAGGAGGCTGCCACTCCACAGCAGGCCAAGGCGCAGAAAGGTGGACATGAGTGAGAAGGGCCTCCACCACCCACTGCCTTCACCTCTCTTGGGGTCGTTCTTCTTGGTTCCTGGGGCATACATTCTCATGAAAGCCCTTGTATCGATGAGGGCTCTTCAGTTGCGAGAAAACCCAGTCAACACTGGCTTGAGCAAAAAGAGGACTGGTTGACTCACATAACCAAGAAATGTAAAGCTTGATAGCTTCAGGTGTGGCTGGATCTAGGTGGCCAAAACACATCATGAAGAATTTGACATTCTCCATCTCTCAGCGTCGTATTCCTCTGTGTTTGCTTCTGTATTCTCTACCCACTGCTGGGTAACAAATAACCCACTTAGTTGCCTAAAACAATAATCAGCATTTATTATTTCACAGTTTTTGTGGGTCAGGAATTTGGAAGTGGTGTCATGGTTTGAGGTCTCTCATGCAGTGGCAGTTGGGATGTAAGCAGGGGCTGCCATCATCTGAAGGTTGGGCTGGGGCTGAAGAATCTGTTTACCAGATGGTTCCCTTCCATGGCTGTGGGCAGAGGCCTCAGTTCCTGTCCAATGCACCTTTCCACCCAGATGCTGGAATGACTCACAGCATGGCTGCAGACTTTCCCCAGAGTGAAAGAGAGGTCAAGGCAGAGGCTGTGACGTCTCTAATGACCCCACATGAAAGTCACACCGTATACCTTCTACAACTTCCCTCCTTCCCTCCTTTCCTTCCTTTCTTTCCTCCCTCCCTTCTCTCCCTCTCTCCTCCTCCCCCATTTTCCCCTCCCTCCTCTTCTTCACTCCCTCCCCCCTCCCTCCTTCCCTCTCTATTTCTTTCTTCTGTTTTTTGAGTCAGAGTCTCATTCTGTCTCCCAGGCTGGAGCGCAGTGGCACAATCACCGGTCACTGCAGCCTTGACCTGCTGGCTTTAGGTGGTCCTTCTACCTCAGCCTCCTAAGTAGTTGGGACTACAGGCATGCACCACCATGCCTGGCCAACTTTTTTGATTTGTTGTAGAGATGAGGTTTCTCCATGTTGCTCAGGCTGGTCTGGACCCTCTGGGCTCAGGCAATCCTCCTGCCACAGTGCTGGGATTACAGGTGTGAGACACTGCACGCAGCCCCTTCTGCAACCTTTCCTTGGCAACAGAGGCTGACCTTATCCAAGTTGGGGGGGCGGAGACTACACAGAGACTCAAATGCCAAGTGGTGGGGGGCGGGGGGGAGCGAGGCCCCTGAGGGACACCTTGAAGGCAGGTGACTACAGGTTCTCTCTCAGACCTTGGAGAAAAGGGGCTCCAAGTTGCCAATCCCATTAGGAGACAAAGATAGCTTTTTCAATAATCTCAGCAAAACTGCCAGGCTTGACCTCACTGGCCTGAATTGGGTCACACCCCCACCACTCATATGTGACTGAGGCTCTGATTGGCTAGGTGGAGTTATGTGCTCAGCTTGGGTCACAAGAAGGGTCAGCCCCACCTGAGCAGAATGAGTTGCTGCTACCAAAAGAAGAGCCCGGGTGCAGCACAGATGAGACATGGGGATCTTTCCACAAGTGAAATGGCCTCTGCTCTCTGGGGTGATGCTCCTGGGGGAAGGGTCTCTGGAACAACCTTTACTCTCTGGGGTGGTATTTCTGGGGGAGGTCTCTGGAACAGCCTCTGTTCTCTGGGTGGTGTTCTGGGAAGTGCTGGGTTCTGGGCGCAGAGACAGAAATGCTGCACCAGAGGAATCTTGATAGAAGGGCCAGACTCCTGCAGCCAGGGGAAGGTACCAAGTATAGGTGGCTTGGATTTACTTCTGGGCCTACCACCTCCCAGAGCCACAGCCTGTCCCCTGTGTGTCCCCTTTCTTGGGGCAGAGTCCAGGCAGGAAGTCAGGTCTGCTTAGCACCCCACCTCCCACCTGAAGAAAGAGTCACTTGGAACACATTTTCTGGCCAAAGCTGATTCTTAAACCGAGGTCAGGACGTGTGTGGTGACATAAACCCACTGTGGCTTTGGGCTCAGGCTCCGGTGTCTGCACCCTTGAGTCCAACTCTGCTACTCACCAGCTGTGGGGCTTTGGCAAAGTCTGTTGACTCCTCTGGCCCTCAGTTTCCTCATCTGTGCAATGGGGATGATAACTGGATCCACCCCTAAAAGTTGGCATGAGCATCGAATGGCCCAAGGGGGGGGGGGTGCCTGGACAGGACAGGTGCTCAGAGCATCAGCAGCAACCAGGCCTTGTGCTTCCTGGCTGGACAGATGCAAACCTACCCACAGTGTCACATCCCAGCTAGGAGAGCACATGATAAAGAGTCAGCCCAGCCTTGGTTACAAAACCAGTTCTTGGCTGGGTGCAGTGGCTCATGCCTATGATCCCAGCAGCACTTTGGGAGGTCCAGAGGGAGAATCACTTGAGGTCAGGAGTTTGAGACCATCCTGGGCAACATAGTGAGACTTAGTCTATATGAGAGAGAGAGAGGGAGAGAGAGAGAGAGAGAGAGAGAGAGAGAGAGAGAGAGAAAGAGAGAGAGAGAGAGAGAGAGAGAGAGAGAGAGAGAAGGCAAGCAGGTGCTGCTATTTCGAGCTAGCTAGACCTCTTTGTGCCTCAGTTTCTGTATCTGTACAATGGTCACAATACTACCCCCTCCTTGTAGTGGTGATCAGAAAGATGGTGCAGATAGGCTCTCAAGCTCAGTGATTAGTAAATACCACAAGCCACTTAATAAACTGCAATTGTGACCATGTGACCAGAGAGAGAGAAGCAGAGAGCTGGACTCCAGAGCCCTGACCACCGAGCTCAACCCCAGTGGGTCCCTTCCCAGCTGTGTGACTTTGGCAAATGATCCACCCTTTCTAGGCCTCAGTTTCCCGACCTCTGAGACAAAGACGATATTGATACCAACCTGGGGGTAGCTGTGAGCATCCAGGGAGTTATGAACAGCCTGGACATGGTACCAGGCAGTGTCCCCACCACCCAGGATTACATATGCTTTCTGGGTGTTGGGTGGCACAACAGAGACAAATCACTTCCATTCACAAAATTCAGGTTCGTGCTTTAAATAGGCTTCATTTGGGATCTACCCTGGGATAATTCCCTAATGTGCCACTTAATAGTAATCAGGGAAGAACTAATTAAAGCAGGCATGTCTCTGGCAGCCATCGCTGACAGGTCAAGAGAGTGGCAGGAGCAGAGAGGTCCCTGCTCCTGGAGAGATGCCTCATGTCTGCCTGGGATGGAGGCATGGAATGGAGGCCCAGAAGCATGCTTGGAGAGGCTAAGAGCTCCTTCTCTCTGACGTGCATTTCAAAGCTTCAGCAAAGGTTGAGAAAGGGCTCAGAGGAGATGGAGGGTATAGGGCCTGGAAGCCTCCTAGTTCTGTTGGGTCAGGGATGGGGCTGGGTCTTGCACTGGAGTGGAGAGTAACCCCCAACTGGCTGGGCCCTTCCCCTCTCTGAGGTCATCTCTGAATGGCAGGCCTTGATGGGAAGGGGACCATGTGGTGACATTGTGGGGCTGGATGGGACAATGTCAGAACCCAAGACAGGACCGCCTGGCCACTCACTGTGTAAAAAGTGTGTGGTCACAGCAGTCATGGCCTGTGGGCTTATGGTACGAGGTGTGACTTATAGATTGCTTCATGCAACACCCCACCTCCTTCAGCGGAAGCCTGGGGTCTCAGCAAGGTGACTTGGCCACCCGAGACCACAGAGCTGGGTCCTCCAATGAAGCCCACATGGCTCTAAATTTCACGCTCACTCCACTCTGGTGCCCTCTTTGGTGGCCACCTGGGACCACTGCAAAAGTCCTTCTGGCTCCACGGTGTGGACTGTGGTTCTGGGAGGAAAGCTTTCACCCTTCTCTTCTCTTTAGACATTGCCCTGGGAGTCTCCACAAGTAACCAGACTCCACAAGTAAGCATACTCTCTGGAGTTTTCCTGGAGTTTTCTAAACCAGTTAGCACTTGTGTCTCTATGGTAGTTTTTTCCTACAAAAGAAAAGAAAGGAAGAAAGAAAGAAAGAAAGAAAGAAAGAAAGAAAGAAAGAAAGAAAGAAAGGAGGGAGGGAGGGAGGAAGGAAAGAAAGTCAGCTTTGCCGTTTCTAGCTAGCTAACTAGAACTCTCTGTGCCTCAGTTTCTGTATCCAAACAATGGGCACATTACTACCTCCTCCTTGTAGTGAGGATCAGAAAGATGACGCAGACACCATCATCTTCTGAGAGGGGTGCTGGGGAGGGATTAATATGAGCTGGGGTCCAGCCACAGCTCTTAGGGCTGCAAATGCCAGAACAAACCAACACCAGTCTGTGCTGAGTGAGTGCTGATCCTGGGAGGACTGATCAGGGAGCTGAGCAGGGAGGGGGTTAAGCCTGAGAGGAGGCAGGGTTGAGGGGAAGACTGGGCTCCCATACACAGATACTTCTCTGCCTCCTCTCATCCCAACCATCAGAACTTCAGAAGGACCGAGAGCTGGATGGAACGAGAGGGAAGGAATGGATGCAATAACCCATACACACGAGAAGGGAGAAACTGAAGTTGCCTCGACCTCCTTGAATGAATCCTGCCATGGGCAGGGACACACATGAACATACACATCTTTCTACCCTTTGGGTGAAGGTGCCCTGAAAGCAGAGAAAATTCTAGAGGAAATCCTGCTTTCTGACCAAAGGGGGTGCCATTGCCTCACAGATGAGCTACACAAAGTGGGTGATTAGAAAAAAAAGTTCCTCGCTGCAATCCAAAGACACTGAGAAGTTTCTATCTGAAGACAACCCTGCAACAGGGCCTGAATCCTGGTAAATCCTGGGTTTGTCTCCCTCTAGCACCCATTTTCCCAGTGAACATTCCCTCCATACTTCCATACATTGGGGTGATGGGAGAGAATCATCAGGAAAAATGGATATTAATCACAATGGCTACAATGTATCACAGTGCACTTTGATGCACATAATGCTAGGAGGCCTGACCTTGTGCTAGCTACAATGAATCACAGTGTGCTATAATGCATACAATGTTACTAGGCCTCAGCTTGTGTTAGCTACAATGTATCACAATGTACCACCAGGTATCAAATGTATCAAAGTCTGGCCCTGCTAACACTTCCCAAACATTCCCTCTAATCCTCATAATTGTCCCTGTGGGGTAGCTATGATTGTCACCATATTACAGGCTCCCAAAGTTGCTGGTCACATGGCTAAGGTCACCAAAGAGTGAAAGTCAGCAAGAGAGGAGCCATTTGGGCCAAGGTGTACTGGCCCCAGAGCAAGTGCCCTTTATCACTTCACTGTGTGATTTGGGGGCTACATGTGAATGGACTCTAAGCTTCAGGATGGTATTCCTACCCCCAGCTACCCACCTTGGTCTGTTCAGGGGAGCATGCATCTGACTTCCTCGATCAGCGGTGCAGTTAGGATGACATAGGCTGGTCTGTAAGTTGGGCTGTTTCCAGTTGCTTCTGAAATGGTCTCTCTCACCTGGGCTGCCCTGGAGGAGTCTGAAAGGCAGGGAACCCTTGGGAATGAGTTCATTAACCAATCATCTCTGGCCAGATATACTCAGTTTTGGTTTTGTTTTTGAGTTGGAGTCTCACTCTGTTACCCAGGTTGGAGTACAGTGCCACCATCACACTGACAGCTCACTGCAATCTCAACCTCCTGGGCTCAGGCAATCCTTCCATCTCAGCTTCCCAAGTAGCTGGGACTACAGGTGTGCACCATAATGCCTGGCTAATTTTTTTGATTTGTTTGTTTGTTTGTTTTGAAGAGTTGAGGTTTCACTATGTTGCCCAGGCTGGTCTTGAACTCCTGGGTTCAAGCAATCCTCCAGCCTCAGCCTCCCAAAGTGCTGAGATTACAGGTGTGAGCCACCATGCCTGGTCCCATACTCAGTTTTTAAGGCATGTCTTTGATGACTATGGAAGACCCTTTCCCCATTTTTAGGGAAGAGAAGAACTCATACAAGTGAGAAAACTTGATTTAGGCTGCTGTTTTCCATTGCAATGTTTGAAAGGAGGCCAAGGTCTGGGCCCCCAGCATCAGTCGAGCCAGCCGTGAGCATCATTCAAGGCCATGAATCAGGAGGGAAGACAGGAGAGGAAAGGAGTGTTCTCTTTTCACATTTACACATTGAAAAGAGAGACAGAGATGGGAAGAGGAACAGGCATGAGCGTGACTCCTCCCAAGCCCACATTTATGGAAAACATAAGTCAGTTCAATGTTCACCACCATGGACTTTTTTTCTTCCAGTATGGATGACTCTACTAGTTAATCTGGTTTATTTCTTGGGGTCACTCAGAGTTCTTATAAATAAAACTGAGGAGGACCACTTGCAAAAATGAATGTTATTAGGTCAAATTTGCTGATTTGATGCCAACTGGAAGTAACTGGGCATCCTGAAATCTTGGGAGACTGAGGCTGCCTGTCCCGCTGGGGTTTTTCTAAATGACTTGACATCTGTCCATGACTGGTCATCTGGGAGTCTCTGGCCAGCATCCTGGACCCCAGAAGGAAGATAGAGGGGCAGCTGGGAACTTCTTAGCACTGTGGGCCCTCCCAGAGTCCCACAGGGCCTTGCTGGCCTTTCCCTGGCACACTTGAAATATACACAGGACACACATCTTCTCTGGGTGTTTTTCCTATACTTCATCAGCTTTCTCGATGTTTCTTCTCACTTCAGCTGCACAGCCAGTCAGCAAGAAGGAACATTGTGCACAGGTGGTTTCCATTTCCACTCTTTGCTGGTGTTTTTCAGATCCCTGCCCCCCTCTGCCCTAGATCCAACAGGGGCTCCTGGGAGCATCTCACCCAGAGCTATTGACTTTGAGGAAGGGTACTTTTCTCAGGGCTTCCTCCTTCTTTTGGGGCTGTATAAACATGACAATCACATATGTGAATACTTCCTTCCTCTTTTTCTCTCTCCCTTCCTTCTTTCCTTCCTTCTTTCCTTCCTTCCTTCCTTCTTTCTTTCTTTCTTTCTTTCTTTCTTTCTTTCTTTCTTTCTTTCTTTCTTTCTTTCTTTCTTTCTCTTTCTTTCTGAGTTGGGGTCTCACTCTGTCTCCCAGGCTGGAGGGCAGTGGCACCATCACAGCTCACTGCAGCCCCAAACTTCTGGACTCAGACAATTCTTCTGCCTCAGCCTACTTACTGCCTGGAAGTACAGGCATATGCCACCACACCTAGTTAATTGTTTTGTAGTAATGAGGTCTTGCTATGTTGCTCAGGCTGGTCTTGAACTCCTCAGCTCAAGCAATCCTTCTGCCTCAGCCTTCCTGGGTGCTGGGATTACAACCTCATGCTACTATGCCTAGAAATTTTTTTTTTTTTTTTTTGTAGAGATAAGGTATCACTATGTTATCCAGGCTGGTCTTGAATTCCTGGGCTCAGTCTTCCCACCTTGGCCTCCCAGAGTGCTGGGATTATAGGTGTGAGCCACCACAACTGGCCTGCATAAATGAATGTAAGCCCAGTGATTCTCAATGCCCCCCAGGGAACATTTGGCAACATCCAAAGACGTTTTTGGTTGTCACGACATGGGGTGTAGGAAGAATGCTACTGGCAACTAATGGGCAGAGACCAAGGATACCTCTAGTGCTCAGGACAGGCCCACAACAGAGGATTATCCAGTCACAAACATCAGTAATGCCAGAGCCAAGAAGTCCTGCCCTAACTGTTTAACCCATCTGCTACTGACGGCCATGCCTGGGGGTCCCAATCTTTTGCTGTTACAGTCTTTGCTGCAAAAATTAACTTCAACCCTAGGTCCCCTGAAATGGAGCTACTTGTCTATGCAGTGTGGTTCCACTGAGGCAGCAAGTCAGGAGGACACATTTGCATCACTGAAATGCCTCAGGAAAGGGGTGCAGGGAACAGCACCTTGCAGGCAGCAAATGGAGGTGGAGCTCATCCTTGTGACCCAGGAGGACGGGGGGGGGCGGTGAAATGAGAAAGGGACCAGGGCTGGGGGCCTGCATTTTGAGGGCATGTGCCTCTCCCCAGGGGGGACTCCAGTGGGTGGCAAGTTTCTGTGGTTAACCCAGACTGGCCTGCCCACCAGCCTTGCCTACAAGGATCCCTATGCAGCTACCCTGCACCCACCTCACCTCCTTACCTCCCACCTGACCCCCCCACTCCCCTCCCACCTCCTCAGTGCTATGACCATGCTGCCTCCTGCAGGCCATCAACTTGCTCTGCCTTCAGGGCTCAGAGCAGACACTGTTGCTTGGAGGCCTCCCCCGAACCTCTGGCGGGCCCAGTCCCCTAAGCCAGGCTATTGCAGTGCCTGCCCCTTTGTGCCCACCCCAGTCTTGTCATCTCTCACGTGTCTCTGTGATTCTTTGGGTCAAGTCAGTCCTTCCTCTAGACTGTGAATGTCACATGGGTGGTGGCACAGGCTCTCTATCATCAACAGTGTTCCTGGCACAGGCAGGCACTCCCCAGATGCCTTGGCATCACCACTGTCCCCAGCAGCCGGCCTCGCCCTTCCTTCTGTCCAGTGCCCTGGGCAGCACCACTGCTTCAGTCCCTCCTGACCCCTCACAGAGCCTGCACATGGAGTCTCTGCCCTTCACGCTGGGAAGCCCGAGCGCAGGGACTTGGTTCTCCTCCCAGCTCCATGCCCAGTGCTGGTGGTGCCTGGTCTCCAGATGGGAGTTCCTACTGTGTGGATGGATGAGTGAATGGGTGCGTGAAGAAATGGGAGAGGAAGAACTGAGGTGGGCAGGCAGATAGACACCATGCCGGGGTCGCCTACGCTCACATGACTCTGCAATCTTGATGCCACAGGTCAACAGTATGAGTCCATTTTATGTATGTATGCATGTATGTTTGTATGTATGTATGTATGTGTTGAGTCAGAGTCTCACTCTGTCATCCAGGCTGGAGCGCAGTGGCATGCTCACAGCCACTGCAGCCTTAACCTGTGGGGCTCAGGCAATCCTGCCTCAACCTTCCAAGTAGCTGATACTTACTACAGGTGTGCACCAATTCACCCAGCTAAATTTTTAAAATTTTATTATAGAGATGAGGTCTTACCATGTTGCCCAGGCTGGTCTGGAAGCCATGGGCTCAATCTTTTCATCTCAGCCTCCCTAAGTGCTGGGATTACAGGCATGAACTGTAATCCATTTTATAAATGAGGCAGTTGAGGATTCAAGATGGCTTATTCTATCTTCTGAATAACAAAGCCAGGGAATAGTGGAGCCTTTCTGCTATGAAGGCCATCTGGCTTCATGTCCACCTGTCTTTTGGAAGCTTTCTGTGGATCAGAGGGTGGGTCTCGATGTCTTTGGAGGGATCTGTGAGGAATTGCCTGTGTGCAAATGCATCACATAATGCCTGAGGTCAAGTCATGCATCCCCCACCCTCAGGTGTTTTTCCAGCTCTGACTGAGCATGCCTGTGAGAGATGGGATCCCAACTTCTCTGCACCAAGGGGTCATCACCATTTCCTGTGAAATCTGACAAATGCCTGACTCCCAAGTGTCATTCC
This sequence comes from Cephalopachus bancanus, assembly GCA_027257055.1. Classification (NCBI taxonomy): domain Eukaryota; kingdom Metazoa; phylum Chordata; class Mammalia; order Primates; family Tarsiidae; genus Cephalopachus; species Cephalopachus bancanus. Next base: position 7,160,585 of record JAPVLO010000007.1, read on the forward strand.
ATTATCTGTTATCACACATTATGGTGCTGCTGGTTCTATCCTCCCAGGACTCAGGGTCCATGACCCATAAAAGGGGATTGATGGAAGGGGAGGAATTAATAAATATTAGCTACCTAGTTGCTTTGGAAGCTGTTGGTTTGTTTTATTTTCAGATCTGTTTGACAGTTTACATCTTAGCACATGACAAGTATGTGTTTTGGCTTTGCTTTTTCAGGGAGAAAGAAAAAGAGAAGGAGAAAGGAGAGGGGTGGGGGAGAGGAGAGAAAGAGGAAAGAGAGATAGAGAGATAGAAAGAAGAAAAAGAGGGGTGACAGGAGAGAGAGAGAGAGAGAGAGAGAGAGAGAGAGAGGAGAGGCAGATAGAAAGGAAGGGATAAAGAAAAGGAGAGAGAGGAGAGATAAAAGAGGGAGAGAGATATAGAGAGGGAAAGCAAATGAGAGGAGAGATGGAGAGAGATAAGAGAGGGAGAAGGAGGAAAGGGAGAGGAGAGAGAAAAAGACAGAGATAGAAAGAGAGGTGAGAGAGAAAGAAGAGAAAGAGGGGAAGGGGAAGAGGAAAAGGAAGGGGAAGGGGAGAGGGGAAGGGGAGGGGGGAGGTGGGGGGGAGGGGGGGAGAGAGAGAGAGAGACAGAGAGAGAGAGAGAGAGGGAGAGAGAGAGAGAGAGGAGAGCATGTGCTCGATATCAGGATATCAGGCATTCCTCAGGACAGGTGTGGGAAGCAGTGTGGAGCCCCCAAGCCTGACGCTGAGTCCTCTGGGCATTCAGTGGAAGAAACTTTTACTTAGCACTTAGTTTTAGGAACTTGATAATAAAACACTTGTGTCTGACAACTGTGTTATCTACAGCCAACTTTTTAATTTCACTTTGCTGGGTTGCTTGTTCTGGAAATGTGTGTACTTGACACCCAGGGGAATGTTTTCTGTTTTCTAAACTTCAAGAAAGCTGTTTGAATAGAAAAACAGGGATCTTCGAACCAGACCGTCCATAGCTTTTGAAAATTAAAGGAAAAGCAGCAGCTGTGACAGCAAGGGGGCGGGGCAGGGCTGTCTACAGGCTGTGGGTGTACCTGAGGCTTATGGCCACCTCGGGGTCGCTGAAGAGGCTCACAACTCTTTCCTATACGGGTCTTTTATTGTCACTCACACATATCCATGAGGAGTTCACACATATCTCTGAAGGCTCCTCCTCGATTAATCCATCCGGTGTGATGTGAACAGCACAAGTGTGCATTAGGGCAGCCGCCCTCAGTGCAAGGAAATTGTTGTCCTGGGTCTCATCTCCACCACAGGGGCTGGTCCAATGTGGACATGGCTGCATCCTGCATCTCATCTCCTGTGAAATCACATGAGGCGTCTGGCCCTTTCTCATTTCCAAAAAGCCAGTCCCAGGGGATGGAAGGAAAGAGCTCCAAGCCCACTCTTATATTCTTGCTTTCCTTGCCTGACACAGGCCTCACCTCCTCTTCTCCAGGCTCCGTGTGACAGTCTCTCTCTCTCTCTCTCTCTCTCTCTGTCTCTCTCTCTGTGTGTCTTTCTCTGTCTCTCTTTTTTCTCTCTCCTCTCTTTCTCTCTCTCTCTCTCTCTCTCTGTCTCTCTCTGTGTGTCTCTCTCTCTCCTCTCTCTCTCCTCTCTTTTTCCTCTCTCCTCTCTTTCTGTCTCCCTCTCCTCTCTCTCTCTCTCTTTCTGTCTCCCTCTCTCTCCTCTCTCTTCTCTTTCTCTCTCCTCTGTTTCTTTCTCACTCTCCCTCTCCCCCCTCACTTCTCCTCTCTCTCTCTTTGTCTGTCTCTCTCTTTTTCTGTCTGTCTCTCCTCTCTCTCTTCTCTTTCTCTTGCTCTCCCTTTCTATCTCTCCTCTCTCTTTCTCTTTCTATCTCTCTTTCTCTCTCCCCTCTCTCATGCTCCTCTCTCTGCCTCTCTCTCTCTCTCACTGTCTCTCTCTTTCTATCTCTGTCTTTCTCCTCTCTATCTCCTCTCTTTCTGTCTCTCTCTCTTTCTGTCTTTCTCTCCCCCCTCTTTCTCTCTCTTTTTTGATCTCTCTCTGTCTCTCTTTTTCTGTCTCTCCTCTCTCTCTTCTCCCTTTCTCTATCTCTCTCTAGTTCTCTTTTTCTATCTCTCTGTGTCTATTTTTCTCACTCCTCTCTTTCTCTCACTCTCTCATCTCTCTTTTTCTACCTCTGTCTGTCTTTCTCTCTCTTTCTATCTCTGTCTTTCTCACCTCTCTCTCACCCCTCTCTCTCTCCCTCTTTCCATCTCTCTCTGTCTGTTTGTCTTTCTCTCTCTCCTCTCTCATTCCTTTACTCTCTTTCTTGGATTTCCGAGATAGGATGTCTCAATAGATGCTTTCACCTGTTCCCTCTCAGTAGGAGATGAGGGCCTTGTGCTGACTGGTCTTCAAGTCAGAAGATGGGGGAGGCCCACCTAGGTCAAGGGCAGCCATTCCAGCTGTCTCTTGCCACAGCCTCCTCCACCTGCCCAGGGCCTAGTGTCTGCCCTTTCTGGCTCAACCCTCACCCTGCCTGGAGTGAGCGAGCACTCAGTAGTGGACAATAGCACCACTGGCAGCTTGAGACCTCCAGAGCAAAACCCAAACACCCCAGTGTGGTTTGCCAGTCTCCTTGTGGGTCTGCACCAGCTCTACCTTCCTTCTGCTCCATGCAGGGTTCAGCCCACCTCCCTGCCTCTCCCATCCCCCTGTGGTCATGCCTCTGTGCTACTTGCTCTGTCCAGAAGGGTCTGACCCCTTCTCCATCCCATCAAAGCTCCTCCCCTGATGGGAGTCTTTTCTGACCCCTCTCCTACATCCAAGGGAGCCCCCTACCCCAACTTTGCATTCTTCTCTTGTCATGTGGCCCATATGGCTTTATCATCACTGTCCCCACTACATTGTGAACTCCACGAAGGTCAAGGGTGTCTCTCTCACAGGTGTATCCCTGATGCTAGCAAGGACAGACACACAATGGCTCAGCAAATGTCGGCTTCTAGAGAAATGAGTAAGAATTTTCTGCTGGCCATAAAAAAAGAACAAAATCTTATCCCTTGCAGCAACATAGATGCAGCTGGAGACCATCATCCTCAGTGATTTATCACAGAAGATGGGAAACTGAGGGTCACATGTTCTCCCTTGTCAGCAGGAGCTAAACACTGGGTGCACACGGGCACAAGAATGGATATGACAGGGAGGGGGGTAAGGGTTGAAAACGACCTGCTGGGTACCAGGTCCATCACCTGAGCTATGGGTTCAATAGAAGCCCAGGCCTCATCGTCACACAATGCATCCCATGTAACAAACCTGCAATGAACCCCTTGAATCTAAAAAAAAAAAAAAATTAAACATTAATAAAAGAAAAAAGTTTTCTGCTGCTCATTTATTGTATTAACCTGCACAGAGAGACATGTGCATTGGATGCCCATTTATTTGAGAGCAACAGCTTGTTTGTTTCCATTTTTGTGGGTATTACATGTGGTTTTTAAAATTATATCATTGGCTCAATTTTTAGTGGCTCTGCCGTCCTTCAGGATTTCATTCAGGGGCCTCCCAGGAAGTCTTGAAAGGTCCCATGCCTTTAAAATCATAAATCAATTCCTTCTTGGAGAGAAAGGACAATCTATTTTTCTCTTTTATTTTTAACCAAAAATTAATAGTAAGCAATAACGAGCAACCTTTGTATAGCATTTATGATGTATCAGGCAATATTCTGAGCCCTTCATATTAATTCCATTAATACCCCCTACAGTCCTATGAGCATGATATTACTATTATCTTTCTTCATTTTACAGATAAGGTGTCCAAAACACTGAGAGGTTAAGCAACTTGTTTAACAAGTCACACGAGTGGTACTTTAAGAGCTGGTGCTCTCAGCTTGCAACTGGCTTTATTATTATTTTATTTATTTATTTACTTCCTTGTTTTAGATTCAAGGAGTGTGTGTTCAGATTTGTTACATAGGTGTATTGCGTGATGTTGAGGCCTGGGCTTCTATTAAGCCAGTCACCCAGGCGGTGGACATGGCCCCAGTGGGTAGTTTTTGAACCCTTTCCCCCCACTGCCTCAGGAGTATCCAGTGTCTGTCACTCTTATCCTTGAGCCCTTGCAGAGAGACAGATGGCATTCAGTTTTCTGTTTCTGTGATAATTCATTCAGGATGCTGGTCTCTAGCTGCACCCATGTGTTTGCAACCTGCTTAAGTTTCACCCTTCATCTTCACATCTCCCATCTCCTTTGACTTCCTCGACAACCTTGCAAGCAGGTGTCTCAGGGACAATCATCTTTATTTCATAGCTAATTAAATAGAGGTTCAGAGCAGTGCCACGACTTTGGCCAGGATTGCACCAATAGTTAGTGGGAGAGGTAGAACCCAGGTCTGTCTGCCTCTTCACTGTTGTTCCCACACATCCCCATCTCACCTGGGACTCACTGGGAGGGTACAGTCACAGGGCAGTGTGCATGGGTTTGTGTGTGCATCCATCCCAGTCTTTTCAAGGCAACACGTCTCTCCCAAAAGGCTCCACACCCATCTGTCTGTAGGTGTATCAGCAATTTCATCCACAAGCTGGGGCTGGTCTCAGACTATTTCATGTCATTAAAAAAAAAATTCCTCTAAGGCAGGGCATGTGGCTCACACCTATAATCCCAGCACTTTGGGAGGCCAAGGTGAGAAGATTGCCTGAGTCCACAGGTTTGAGAACAGCTTGGGCAACTTGGTGAGACCTCATCTCTACAATAAATAAAAAATTAGCTGGGCATGGTGGTGCACAACTGTGGTTCCAGCTACTTGGAAGGCTGAGGTGCAAGGATCACTGGAGCCTAGCAAGTGGAGGCTGCAGTGGCTGTGAGCATGCCACTGTACTCCAGCCTGGGTGACAGAGTGAGACTCCAACTCAAAAAAACAAAAAACAAAAAAATCCTCTAATATGCCACTCAACACACATCAGTCTCTCATTCAATAAAATCTTACTGCCCAAGATTTTTAGAGAAAACACGATAAATCACAAGCAGATCTTGAAGAGTTAACACAATTCTGACTCTTGGAATTTGACATTCGAAGATGTGGCAAGTTCAGGCAGACCCCGCCAATGCCCCCTGGTTTCTTTCTCAATCCCCTTAAAGGCAGACCCTTAATTGAACTTTTAAAATACGATGCTTAGACACTGTTGGACTCCTGTTTATGCCTCTGAAGATAGACTTTAATTGGGTCTATTACTTTTATTATGAGTATTACTGTTTTCATTATTGCCCATTCTAAACATAATCGCATGGCGTCGGGATCCATGCATTCGAATTGACTTCATTTCCTTCAGTGTCAGAGTTCAGGGTTCAGACGATGGGTCTTCAGAGAGTGCGGGAGCAGAACAACATTTTTATGAAGAGCAGGCAAAATGGGGGATCACAGTTGGAAGTTTTTCGAGTCCGTGGTAACAGCGCACATTCTCAAGTCTACAGTGTGTGCAATTAAAGGGCCCGATGAGAAGATGCTGGAGACCAAACAGGCATTTTTAGAAATGTGTCTTCATTCAACTCATTTTCTCTGTAAATGCAGATTTTGGAGGTCTTCTAAGCAGAAAGGAAGGGGGAGATGGGGTGAGAGAGGACAAGGCCTGTCTCCAGCCTTCAGAAAGACTTTGCTCTCATAAGCCGGGTGCCTGTCTCCATGGGGCTCTGTTTTTCTGGCCCTGTGTATGTTTCCAGATGCTACTTTATGCCAGTAACTCGCCAGGGAGCACACCGACCCTCCCATATTTGCTTTCCTTTCACATCTCATCTTTCCTGAAGTTAAGAGAGAAAGAACTTGGGTGATACCCTTCCATCATTCCTTCATTTCTGCAATCTCTGGAGATGGCACTCGCCTTTTGTGACTTTGAATTCTATCATTCCTAACATTTGGCAGAGGTACAAAAAGAAAATAAATCAATATTGCCATGGAGACTATCATTTCTGAGCCAGACTTAATTATGAATTATTAAGAATGGTTCAGTTGAATTAAAAGAATCAGGAGGGCTCCTCTGTTTAATGCAGGCTTCAGTGATGCATGTTAGGTAGCAACTCGGTTCATTATTAAAAGTTAGATTCATTAGGTTATATAATTTGCCAGTTTCTATTCTTAATTTCTTCTAGCCAATTCCAATTGTTTTCTTGAAATAGCATAATTAGTGGCAGGGAAAAAAAGCACATTAGCATGACATGAAAATAACACATTTTTCTTTCCATTTGGTTACAAAAATCTTTTGAACGGACTTTTGGCTCATATAGAGTGGCACTTGTATGCACCCACATTCATGCCATGGAGCATCTCCTAGTCTTCACATATGTGACATATTTGTCAGCTGCCTCAGCAAGTTGGAGCTGCAACAGGTAGCCTGGGTAAACAATTTCATCCTAGCTTAGGATAAATCCGAGGTTTGCATATGCCTTTTTTGTACCTAATTAAAATTTCCCCAGAATGTCTTGGTGACTTTTTTTGCCCTGTTTTCCTTTTATGAGAAAGTAATTGAAGCTTCCAGACAGCCTCGTGGACATGACCTTTGAAAACATCCACATGGTCTTAATGTAGCACTGGAAATTTTAAGGAGTGGGCAGCCGCTGGGTGCAAAGAGAAAGGAATGCAGAACCTTTCAGAAATGATTTTAAATTAGAGTTTCTAATAGGCAATTTGATAACCTGTTTGTCTTCTCAATGTGTCTGTGGCTTTCTGTATTTCTTATTATCTTGCGTGAGTAAGCACCCAGCTCAGGTGCTTATTGTAATAAGGCACTGCTATTACAAAGCAGAGAGGAAAACTAACAGTTAGCCAGCTGATTTCAGCTCCATAAGCAAGTGAACTGGAATGTTCCAGTTGGAAAAGGAAGGAAGGAGGAAAGAAAGGAGGGAGGGAGGGGAAAAAGAAGAGGCAGAGAAAAGGAGAGAGTGAGGGAAGGAAGGAAGGATTTAGGAAGCAAGAACTTAGGAAGGAAGGATGGATGGAAGGAAGAAGAAAAGGAAGAAAGAAAAAATAAAGGAGGGGAGAGAGAGAAGGGGGGAGAGAGAGAAAGAGAGAGATGGAGTGCGTGTGTGTGTGTGTGTGTGTGTGTGTGTGTGTGTGTGTGTGTGTGTGTGTGAGAAAGAAAGAAAGGGGGGGAAGGAAGAAAAAAAGTATCCCATGGACCTAGCATTCGTTGGAGTCAGGGAACAAACTTAGTCCTACTTTGACAAATTTTCACTCATTTGAATCAGATGCATTCAAAATGGCATTCCTAGTCTCTCAGCTTGGCCATTTCTGACACGATGGGCTGGATCATAGGGCTCAGGAGTATTTGATGCCTGGGTTGATCTAGTCATCTGGGAACTTGTTTATGCTGGAGACATCATACTCCTAAACAGTTTTGGCATAGTGTCTGAGAATGCATTGTCATGAATCATTTCCCCTGTGATGGGAGAACTCCCCTCCCCCCAGATTCTGAACCTTGGTGCGGCCATGGCCTCACCCAGGCGCATGAATTACTTTGCCCATGGTGGGGGGGGACGATGGAGGGAACAAGTGGTAGGTCCCCTCTAAAGAAGACAGAAATGAGTAAAACAAGCATTGAGTCTGTCTTGCCTGCAAACTCAAAGAGAAAAATGAGCTCCCCTTTCTTGTAAATGGCGCCATTCAAATACTGAACCTTGATTAATTTCAGAAGCCTTTAAAAACTCCCTAACTCCAAGGCAGGAAAAGGGTCTGCTTCAGAAAATGGTGATTTTAAAAGGCCATCTTCCCTGTGCTATCGTCCTACTTTCACAAGTTCTGACAGCAGTTTCTCTCTTTCCAAATGTTTCCCCAGGCTCAGTCCTCTGCGTTCCTGTGGTCTGTGTGGACCTCTGCAGAGTGGGTTACCCTGACAGCCACATTTCACCCGACACCTGGCTACATTGAAAAGCTCATATTTAATCACATTCTTCAAATCATGGCAACCATGAGAAATTTTTCATTTACAAGAAAGACAAATGCTTATTATGCCACATTTCAACAAAATATCTAAACTGTAGAGTCATGTTGCTGAATGTCATCACTGGGTCCATTAGATGGGTGTCTGGAAGTGTTTATAATGGCCTTTTCCTTCTAGCAAGAGTGATGTCAGTCAGAAGCATGGGGGGGGGGTGAGGATTTCTCCCTCTCCTGTCTCTCCTCCTCTTCCTGGCAGGGAGCCCCATGTCCCCTTAAGATCATCTCCCTGCTCCACTCTTTAAAGCCACATCTCACACAGAGCCTCAAGGGAACAGATTTGCCAAGCATTCCAGGTGATGGGGACTCGTGTGCGAGTGTGGCTTCCTGCCGCTCTTTAGTTCTGTGCTCATTGACTTCATTTGCCAAAGAGCATGCTGAATCATGGATGCCTCATCCTAATTAAACTTGTGCAGACATATGTGAGCCAGGACGTGGGGTGGAAATGGGTCCAAAAATGGGAGAGATGTAACCCAAGGAGGAGAAAAGGCCAGGTGATTTTAACATCATCTATGTCATAGGATATGATCTTCGACATCTTTCTCTCTTGGCATTTAGGAGAGAAAGTGCTCAGTGTGGAAAACTTTTCTAACCCTTATCTCTAGAATTTTTTTTTAACATTTATTACATCTTACCAGCAGGACAATCAGGGTTGACAGAATTTTGAACTCCCAGATCACTGACCCACACTCCTCTATTCTTAGCCCTGTTGCCTCCTGGAAAAAAGACACAGAAGCTCTCAGAGTCTGTGTTGTTCTAAGCTGCCTAGTTCAGGCAGAGGACTGAGTTTCCATAAAGAGAACTGGATTAACCTTCCTACTTAGCACACAACTCTCCCAGGCAGGAGTCAAGACAATTCCCAGGAGGAGTCTTTCCACTCACAGCTTTGTAGAGGGGCTCTGCTCTGAGGTTAGGATCAGAAGCTGAAATATCAACATCTTATGACAAGGAAGTTCCAGAAAATACGTGTGAAATAAACTCCCTCCAGACTGGCTTGTTCTATGGCTCCATGGGAACCATAGGCCAATGATATCATAATTGACGATAATAATAGTTCATGGGTATTAGGCATTTTCTCTGCACACCTTACTTAATTCTAACAACAATGCAGTAAGATTGTTATTATTATTTCCATTGTACATGGGAAGAAATGGTGTCTTGGAGGTTAGAGGAATTAACCCCAATCCACAGCCAATGACTGGCAGAGCTGGGACACTGAACTTGGGTCCAGCTGAACTTCTATCTCCTCTTCTATCTACTGTGTGGTTTTGACACCACTTCCAGCATATCTGTGCTTCAAACAGGAAGTCGGGACCAGCTCAGCCCTAATTCCAGCCCTTTGCAAAGAAGTGGTACATACTATAACCTTCTTCTAATCACTGTCATATTTAATTTGGTGACTCCAGGTGCATTGGAGACATCTGAGGCCTTGAATACAGACAGGCTGAAGCCGGCAGCTTCTCAGATGTTGACACAGACAGAAGCCTATGAGGCTCGGGAAAGACAAGTGCTCTCTCAAGACATCTCCTTTCTTTTTGGTCTGGCAAGAAGATAATTCTTTCCAACCTCCCAGACTGCCCTGGCTTGTTAGGAGGGAGCTCTTTGACTAGTTAGAAAAGTATTACATGTGTAAGGCAAACATTTTCAATGGGAACCTTGATGGAGAACTTTGCATCAAGCCAAAGGCACAGCGTATGGACATTTTTCTGTTCGGGACACTTTAATACCAAAGCTTTGTGAAGCATGTTGTTGAACTGGGCAACTGTGTGCCTCTTTTCTGTTTCCAGATGGCCAAATATTCTGCTACAGCCTTGTGTCAAATGAAAATATTTCTAGTGAATGCAGCCCCCTTTGAGATGGATCATTTCAGAACACGCGATGATATACTTTGTTAATGAGACAACTTTCTGCCATGTTCTTCATGAAATGAAACATTTGAGCTGTGGTTTATCATGGCATGGCTATCTGGAGACAAAACCAGATGGCTTCATGTTTTCATGAGGAGGAGATATCACTGGTCATTTGAGGAACATCAGTAAATAGTGGAAAGACTCAAAATGTACCTTTACTTGGAGAAAGATGAAGCAAAACCAAGAACCTAGAGCCAGGAAGTTCAAGTATAAATCAAGTGCACTTTCTTGTTAAAGGATAGGAGAATTGTGAAGATAAAGATACCAAAACTGTGTAGGGGAAGCTGTGGGTGCCCACTCAAGGCCCCTTGTCTGGCTGATCTACTCACCCTCTTCCACCCTTTGTGGCTAACAGTTCACACCTACACCCTTCATTAGAAATCACCAGTGGCAATGGAAGCTGTCTTGCCTGGGAAGTTCTACCTCCTACTTTCTGGGGTATGGGAATATGAAAGAAGAAATGAATGTAGTCCATGACTGTCTGATGTAGGGGTCTTCCAGCCTAGGTTTCTCACCTATGGTTTGAGGGTGGAGAATAGACTTCAAGGAGTAACTTGGTTTCCAGGGTTTTCTGTGGGGCCAGACTGAGACTTGGCCACCATAGTCACCTCTCTGATTGCCTCCTTCTCCCACCATCTGTCTCACTTCTGACAGGTGTCTCCTGGGAGTCTTCCTTCATCAAGCCACATGCACAAGAACCCCTGACTCAGACTCTACTTCCAGGAACACTGCGTCCTGAGACACACTCAGTGGCTCATCCAGTCTGTTGTTCACCCACGTAGTATACACTTAGTTGACTTGGGGAGCTTGGCAACCAGTCATACATTCAACAGATATCGACTGAACTAATCGTGCTGTATTGTTCATACACTGAACCCAGCCCTCAACTCACACAGATTACGAGTGATCGAGGAAAGGTGAAAGGGGACCTATAGGGTGCTACTGGGCTCCTCATTCTACAGATGGGGAGGCAGAGGTTCAGAAGGTCACAGGCCCTGTCTCAGGGTCACGCAGTAAGCTGGTGGCCAAGCCAGGGCAAGAAACTAGGCCAGAAGAGAGGGAGGAGTCTTCAAAGGGAAATTTCTGGACTCACTGTTGACCTGCTCTCCAAAGCCAGGCATCCCACCATTACAACTGAAATCCCGCTTGGGGAAGATGCTGAAGAGACCAACTGGAGCTTGCTGGCCTGGTTGTTCCCACTTCAGACGAGGACTCTGCTCCATCTTCATGTCCAACACCCCCCCCAAAGAAAGCATTCCCCAACATTTGAGAAGTTCTTCATCTCCTAGTGCCCAGCCCTGTCTGCCCTCCTGACATAACCTCTTCTGTCAAGCAGTTAATGATCTGCAAATAGACATTTCAATTCTCTGGTTAATAGAAATAATTTGGGCAGCTCCTTTGGGAGTCCACAGTTCTTTTTTCACATGCGAACAATCACTACCCAATGTACCCTGTTTTATAAACAGTCTGCCCCTGGGCTGGGATTTAAGTGGAAGGGCCCACCCAGCCCAGTGGAACTGTTCGCAGTGGTGAAGATGGTCTGCACTGGCACTGCCCCATGGGAGCAGCTGCCTTCCTTTGGCTACAGAGCACTTGACATGTGGTGAATGTAACAGAGGAATGGAATTTCAAGCTTCCTCTCAGTTCATTTAAGTGTAAAAAGTTACCTGGGACTGATGGCTACTCAGGGGCAGTGCAGCTGGGCTGAATTGTTGTCTGTAGATATGGATATGCCCAGGAGAAAAACAACCCCTTCCTTGAGCTGTGACTTCTTCCACCTGCTGTGTGACTCAATTTTCCTGCCCGCAAGTAGAAGATAACACAGCCCCTATTTTGTAGCAAGGCTCCCATAGGCTCTCCCTGTGATGTGCTCAGCACAGGAGTCATCAGCCAGGCCTCCCTACATCTCAGCCATTGTTAGGTGGGTTCATGAAAACGTTGCTTTCTCTGGGGTAGCCTGGCCAAGACTGGGGTGCTTGCAGCAGATAAATGATGCTGGGGTTTGAGGATAGGGGTGGTTGAATGATCACAGGAATCACTAAGCAAACCAGTTTCTTGAAAAAACATAAAACTTTATACACTTCCTCTGCCTGTAATCCTCACCACAGGCTGGAAGAGTGGGCATTGTTTTTCCCTACTGATTGTGAAGACAGCTGCACTCTAGGAGAAGACAGAGGGGCACAATCTGGAACCAGACCTTGACCACCAGGACTCTCTGCCCTCCTGGTTCTGCCCTGGGTGCCTCCCAGGTTATGCCAGCCTGCCTTCCCAAATGCATACCCGCCAAGGGTGTACCTCCAGATCTCTATCCAGGTCAGACTTTATTTTATTTTATTTTTTGAGTCAGAGTCTCACTCTGTCTCCCAGGTTGGAATGCAGTGCCACAGTCACAGCTACCGCAGCCTTGACCTGCTGGGCTCAGGTGATCCTTCTGCCTCAGCCTTCCAAGTAGCTGGAACTGCAGGTGTGTGTCATTATGCCCGGCTATTTTTTTTTTATTGTAGAGATGAGATCTCACCAAGTTGCTCAGGTTGATGTCGAACCTCAGAACTCAGGCAGTCCTCTTGCTTCTGCCTCCCAAAGTGCTGGGATTACAGACATAAGCCACTGTTCCTGGCCCAGGGCAGACTTGAAAAAGCTATTCTTTACTCACTCGTGGCTGCAAATGGTCAACAGGATTGTCCCTGGTCTGAGGAACTGGACAGGCAAAGCCATTCTATCACTCTATCACAGTCCAGTGTTACCTGGATGGGAATTGTTATGATTAGATTTTAAAAAACTCTACAAAGTTCTGCCCTCTCCCACTTAATTCAACTCCTTCTGGACCCTCTAATTCTGGGCAATCGCAGTCCTTCACTTAGGAGCCCCTCTCCCCAATGCCCCCAGGAACACAGGCATACATTCCTTTCCCAAGCCAGCTGAAGCCGCCCTGGGGCTCCCGGGTTTGACATTTTCCAAATTTCATCTAATTGTCTTCATTGTATATTTCAGTTTCCACTTTAGAAGTTCTGAAGAAAACATGTTTCTGCATATGCTCTCTGGGATGACATTTTTGTGGTTTATGCAATCTGGATTTAATATATTGGATACACTGTGGCTCCAGAGGCCTTTTTTATTTTTTTGGTCACATCTTGAAACTTTCATTCTAAAGGGGCGAAGTCTACAGGATTGTCATAACATTGCCTTCAGTCCCGAACTTACTCCTCTAGCATTTATTTACAAGCAGAACTTTAAAAGTGTAGTTTGATGTGGAAAAGATTTGGTACCAGTTTATTTGTGTGCGTGTTTTAATTGATTTTTTTCTATCGTGCAACTTTCAAGTCAAATATTTAATAAAAAGAGGGATGAACATTTGTCTCTCCCTCTCCTTCCCTCCCTCCCTCTCTCTTCTCTTTCTCTCTCCTCCTCTCCCCCTCCCTTCCCCTCTATTTTTCCCTCTCCCTCTCCCCTCCCCCTTCCCATTCCGTTCCTCTTTCCTTCCATTCTTCCCTCTCCCTTTCTCCCTTTCATCTACACAGACCTCCTCTGAAATCAAAGCCTCTTAAACCCAGCCAGTTCACAGAGAGATCAGCAATGAAACTCTTGGGCTTATTACTAGTATTATTATTACTATTACTTTGTGATTTCCCTGAGAAGTTTCCAGAGATGGTTCTGATACAGTTGGTGAGATCACAGCCAGCCAAATGAAAGGGAATCCAAGAGACGAAATGCACAGCAGCCTCCACATGGCACACAAACATTTACCTTCTCAGATGCTGGAACTCATAGCAGAAAAATCCCATCTGCAATGAGAAAGCAATAAAGCCCCATTCCAGAACAGAGAAATGAGGGACGTTCCCCTTCATGCCCTTGACAATGGTGAGGATGGGCCTGGGCCACAGAGCTGTGTGTTTCTGAGGGAGGGTCTCCTTGGAAAATCTGCGGATGACCTGGTGCCTGTGTCTCATGAACCATGGTGATGAAAGGTAGGAAGGGTGAGCAGAGCTTTCCTCTGCAACCTTCGCTGTGTGGAAATAAGGACTGTTCTCTTCTCTTTCATGTGCACTTGTATCCTGTTTGTGTTTAGTGCAGTAACTAATTCACTTCTAACATTCCTTGACTCGTAAACCTGGTTTGAAGGTTAGGCATGGAGTCTCTCTGGGGCTTCCACAAAACTATTATTAAAGTTGGAGGGAAGATGGATAAGCTATGTTTGCCTTTCAGAGGCAGAAGCTCTCTTGAAAGACAAAGAAAAGCACATCTCCAGTCATCTTTTGATGCGCAGGGTTCCCTGGGACCAGAGTGTTACCACCACCACACACACACACACACACACACACACACAGTCACACGTGGGCATAGGATAAACAACGTGAACTTTGTAAGTGCACAACAATATCTGGAGATACATACCTTGTTTACAAATAAAACATGTATTTTAAAAATTCATAGAAAGGTCATCACTAGCCCTTCAGTTCTATGGAGTTTACCATGGATTTCAGTCTACCACTCCTATCATTCTGTACCACATAGGAATTTTGGAAGTCTGGGATTGAGTCTTTTGCCTTGTTACAACTCAGTTAACTAGAATAGGGCCTGGAACATAGTGATATGAAGGAAGGGAGGGAGGAAGGAAGGAAAGAAAGAAGGGAGGGAGGGAGAGAAAGAAGGAGGGGGAGGAAAGGAAGGAAAGAAGAAAGGAAGGAAGAAAGGAGGGAAGGAAGGTGGGAGGGAAAAAAGGAAGGAAGGAAGGTAGGAGGGAAGGAAGGAAGGGAGGAAGGGAGGGAGGGAGGAGGAAGGAAGGGAGGGAGAAAGGAAAGGAGGGAGGGAGGGAGGAAGAGAGGAAGGAAGGGGCCCTCAATACTTTCAAATGTAAATCTGTTTACATTTCTCAAGTGCATACCTTTGAAGAACACTGTGAAGTCAATCATATTTGGCTCACTGTCCACCATGACTCATTTTCCCTTGCATACCAAGAGTGTTTGAGGCAGATGCTGTGTTTCCTTGTGGCACAAGCTCCACACACCAAGGGCTGCTAACTGCAAATCACCGCAAGAAACACCAAAAGTGCCAGAGAGTTAGAGCCCCCCGGGGTCAGCCTCCACTGACCATGGGCAGAGGATCTGTGGAGAGATATGGGGCCTCTCCTTCTCAGGAGCTGACTCTGAGCAGGGCCATGCAGGCAGAAGCTCTACTCCCACAAGGTGGATACTTGTCAATGACACAGTCTGTGGCCTCCTTTCCTCCTTGTCTCGATCTCCATCCTCTTCTGGGTCTCCTGGGATCATCTTCCAAATAAACCACTTGCACTCAATTCCTGACATCAATGCCAGCTTCCAGCAGTACCCACATGAGACCCCACATGAGACATCATGGGTGGCGAGTGGCTCCCAGCTGGGCTGCCACACCCACCATGCAAGAGGCATCTGTGTGACACATGTGTGTTGCTTTGAGGTCAAAGCATTTAAGAAGCAGGTGCATCTCCTCCTCATGCTCTCCACCCCTAGCCCCCATGGGCTTGTGGAGAAATGATCAGGTCTCCTTTGAAACCCAAGTACTATAGACGACAGGACCACTGTCACCTGGAAAGGAAGCCATCTCACTAAACAATTCACCTACGCAAACCAAGAAGACTATGTGCGCGGATTGATGTCACTGATCTATTGCTGGGACTGGTATATCTCTAAAAATTTTAGGGGTCCAGTGGTTAGAAACATGCTAAGACATTCCCTTCAAAGTAAAAGACAGAATAGTGCCTTTGTCTATGCCTAGTAAAAACCAATTCCCAGTGTGCTTTGGAAGAGATGGAGTGCCCAACTGTAGGACACTACTTCCTATCTCTGGGAAGGCTGTTTTCCAGAAGCAGATGCTGGAAAGGAATGTGAAGTGGGAGCTGGACATCAGGGATCAACACCTGTGAAAAGGGCGGGCTGGAAGCAGCCTTGGACAAAGGGGAGAGGTGAGTCACTATCCAGGCACAGGCTCTAAATGCCCCAGCTCACCCAGCAAGGAGTGTGAGAACAAGCATTGGGTCAGGTGGTCCTAATCAGTCTGAGATGCCCAGGCCTCTTGGCTGCCTCAGGAGAGGAGAGACCAGGGTTCTGTGGCTCTCCACAGCTGAGTTGGATCCTGCAGGAAGTGACTGCTCAAGGCTGTCTGCTGACCACCTGGGCAGCAAGTCTCCTTCTATCATGAAAGAGGGATGGCACAGCCAGGGGCCGAGGTGTGGGAGTTTGAGCTGCCAGTGCATGCTGCTTGCTTGCAACCTCTGGTCCTGCTTGCATTGGGCCCACTGAACCTCATGACTTAGTGAGTACAGGGCACGGCTCAGGAAGGACATCCATGACCTCAGTCACCTGGTGTCCCATGGTTGAGCAGTTCATCTCTACCAGGGGACACCAGGAATTGGTTTTTACTAAGCATGGTCACAGGCACTATTCTTTGTCTTACTTTTTTTTTTTTTTGGAGTTGAAGGCTCACTCTGTTGCCCAGGCTGGAGGGCATGCTCACAGCCATCGCAGCCTCAACCTGCTGGGCTCAAGTGATCCTTCCACATCAGCCTTCCAAGTAGCTGGAACTATAGGCATGTGTCACCACAGCCAGCTAATTTTTTAATTTATGGTAGAGACGAAGACTTGCAAAGTTGCCCGAGCTGGTCCCAAACCCGTGGGCTCAGGCAATCCTCTTGCCTCTGCCTCCTAAAGTGCTGGGATTACAGGCATGAGCCACCATGCCCAGTCTGTCTTTTACTTGGAAGAGAATGTCTTGACATGCCTCAAACTACTAGACCACTAAAAGTTTTAGGGGTATACCAGTCCATCTCCATAGGGTTTATGTCCAACCCTCAGAAGAGTATGTCTTTTCAAGGGCTCCAGCATGTTAGCTGCTGCCTCTTCTACTTTTGGCCTGATTGGCATGAAGTCATCAGTGCAACAGACCGGTGTGATGGTCTGTGATGTCTAGATGGCCTTGATCTTATGATAATGGAGGGTGGGAGAGTAGCTAGCCCTGGGGCCAAACTGTAAATGCATATTGTCCACGTTGGGTCAATGCAAACTGTTTCTGGTCTTCTTTTCTGATTAGGTTTGAAAAGAACTCATTTGCTGCAACAGTGACTTCAGACCATGTACCCAGGGCCAAACTAATTTGTTCTAGCAAAGATTACATGCCAGGTGCAGAGACTGAGTCACCTATACTCCTTAGGTGAACTTATAGTAGGCTATTGTCATCCTCCAGGACCCATTCCATTTCTGCAGGGGCCATATAGATGAAGCACACTGAGATATAGTGGGACCCTCATCTCTGAATCTTTGAGATAGACCCACATCTCTTAGTCTGTGCTGGAGGGGATGACGCAGCAGAGTGACTACTTGACCTTCTCTACTAAGAAAATTCTTGCCTCACAGAACACAGGCCTATTGTGGGATGGTCCTCCCTGCCAGGCATGTCAATCCAAAATGTGCATCTCAAACCAGGGCAGTGACCCCCAGGTGAGTCCATGGGCCCAGTGGACCATGGAAGGCCAGGACCAAGCCATTTATGAGACTCTTATCCCCTCCTCTTATAAGAAGGCAAGAGGTATGATGAGGCTTCAGGGTTTAGAGGTTTCTGTGTGTCCACCTGAATGTTAGTGTAGCAGAAGAACTGAAGTGTTTCCTGCAGCTCCACTGTGCCTCACACAGGGGAAGCTGACACAATGATTAGCTTGTTGTGAAGCAAGTGCCTAGGCCAGGAGGTCCTGTGGATACTTGATGTTTTCACTGCGCCATGCAATGCCAGATTCTCCCAGCCCATGTTTCCCTCTGGGCATCTGCCACCTGAAAGCCAATGCTCTACACTGGTGGTCTAAAACTCAACCAACAAGTATGGAACAAAGGATTCATATGCTCAGGGCTTGGAAAATTGGAGGCAATGGGTTTTTTCCAATGCTGAAAAAGGAAAAAGGCCCTGGCTTGATGGTTGGGGTCAGGACAGAGGTGTAGGAAGAAGCAACATTAATTGCAAGGCACAATGTGGTAGGGGAAGAGGGGAATGTAGTGGGTGGCTCTGAGAACAGGAGTTGCCAGGGCATTTTGGCAGATACAAATGTTAACAGGTAGAAAATTCTCCTAGCTCAGAGATAGAGAACACTGAGATAACCACATATGAGTGTTCAGGGCTGTTAAACCTGCTATTTCTCTCTCTGCATGAAAGACAATGAAATTGTTTGTGTGATTATCTCTGAAGAGGAAAGGAAAAATGAGAGCAAAGCTTGATAACCAGAAGGCCTGTAAAATTGAACTCTCGCTCTAGACACTTGTGGTACCTGTGACGAGACCCTCTGAGGGGGCGACTCATCTCCAGGCTGGCTGATTACAGAGCAGGGCTGTTGGAAACTGGGAGCCAGTAAGACTGCTGGTGGTCGTGTGTGTGTGTGTGTGTGTGTGTGTGTGTGTGTGTGTGTGTGTGTGATTTACCCGCGGAATTCCTTCTTCCTCTACGGAATCACACAGACTGAACCTTACCTCCTGTTTTGTGGTCTAAGACAGAGCATTGCACTGAAAATACATCAATTATTTCTATAAAACCAGCAAGGAAACAACCAGAACCAAGTCACTGCTGTCAGGGTCAAAAAACCACATCACACCAGTTCCCTGGAGAATGGGGTTGTCCCAGCCACAGGCTTGGGAGTAGGAGTTATTGACCCTGCCCAGTTCCTGGAAGGAGAGTAATGCCTTCGTGGACTCTCAGAAGAGGGCCTCTCTGTCTACCTCTTGGCACCCAGACTCACACAAGGCATTTTTATAGAGCTTTGCTTCCCCGTCTTCTTTGAAAGCCGAAACTAATTTCTTTTTCCAGGCAAGCTTCTCAGGAAACTTTGCATTTGCCAGTATTAAAAGAAATGGAAAAACACAGACGTTTCATTTTCGTTTAATTGTCTCATAATCTGGATAAATGGACTTGCCTGGGCAAAGGCCCCAGAAGTGGCCTCAGCCAACAAAAACCGTCCTACGCGAACACAGCCCTGTCCTGCACCAACCAGGAGATGACAAACTCGAGGCCAGCTGTCCAATGTCTCATCCACCTTGCCACCCACTCCCCTTCCCTTCACGTGCATGTCATTATACATCCGAATCTATTATGGCACTCAATCGTTGGACTAAGCTGTTCTTTTTCAGTATAATTACCAGGCTCGAATCATTGACCCCTCATCTGTGTTATTAAGATGTTGCAGATAGTGAATCATTGGAGAGGGGAGAAAGTCCAATTTCCTGTGTAGCTACTCTGGATGAAATCTTTTCCAGGATGTTAACCAAATTGGTGTATCTCTTGTACCCATTTGGTTGAGCAAAATCATCCAGGCTGAGACTCACCTCCCTCCTGTCTTTTGACCTAAGAGAGAGTCCCACACTGTAAATACATTGATTATTTCTGTCAAACCAGTAAGGAAACAACCAGAACCAAGTTCTGGTGTCAGGGTCAAAAACTGCATCACAGCAGTTCCCAGGAAAATGGGGTTGTCCCAGCTATGGGATTGGAAGTAGGAGTTATTGGTTCTGCCTGGTACTGAGGAGAGTAATGCCTTCATGGACTCTCAGGAGAGGATCTCTCTGTCTTAGCATCTGCTCACCCCGGGATCCCAGCTTCCATTGCAAGAATAATTTCACAAGCATCCCAATCTTTTTCCTAACCACCAGATCAAAGGCAGGTACTCTAAACACAGTAAATATTATTAACATTGTTATGGATTTCTTTGCTGGGCACTTGGGTTTCGTTTTCTTACTAATAAAGTTAGTGCATGAAAATCCAATTACGAGAGGGAGCAGATGAGATGTGTTTCACGAGGTAAGTCTGCAATGGCCCCTTTCAGCCGGGAATAATTTTTTCTTCCGGTGCATCTTCAAACAGTTTACCAAAATGTGTTCACTCACTCAGAAGGCAGGAGGCAGGCACAATTGTCTTTATTTCCCCAACTAAGAAATTGGAAAACCAGGTGCAGGGCTCCAGGGTGCTCGTGCACTATAGACTTTTGCTTTTTTTTTGCTTCCAGTGTTTCTGGAAGCAGATGGAAGGAGGAAGGTGTAAAAAGAAAGAAACTGGGCCAAGTGCAGTGGCTCACACCTGTAATCAGCACTTAGGGAGGCTGAGGTGGGAGGACTGCTTGAGCCCAGGAGTTCGAAACCAGCCTGGACAACATAGTAAGATCTTGTCTCTACAAAAAATAAACAAAATTAGCATTAGCCAGTCATGGTGGTGTGTGCTTGTAGACCCTGCTACTCTGGAGGCCAGGGCAGAAGGATTGCCTGAGCCCAGGAGGTTGAGGCTGCGGTAGCTGTGATTGTGCCATTACCCTCCAGCGTGGGCAACAGAGTGAGACTCCGACTCAAAATGGAAAAAAGAGGAAGCCGAACAGACCCACTTCTGAATTCCTGTGAAATTTCTACCACACGTGACTTCAGAAAGTTTTCTCTAGGGCTTTGGAGTCATTGTACCCTGGGAGGAACCTGGTGCTCATGGGGTTCTGGGCTAAGGGGAGACCTCTCTGCCCCTGCACATCTCCCTTTCTCTCCCTCCTCAGCTCCTCTCTTAGAGTTGCACCCCCTCTTACTCCCTCTGACATGCTTGGCTTGACATCTTCTCTTCCAGTTTTTCCCCAACTAACAGTGCCCTGTGGTGGCTACCAGAGTAAACACTCAATAAAAGCCTGTCAAACACTTACTGAACTGTGAGCATGGAGAGATGGGTGTCTCCCTGAGGCCCAGGGCCAGCCAGAGCAGGGAGAGGCTGGAGACTGCCTGCCCTTAATCCATATTTCTGTCCAGTTTGCCTAAGGTGATGGTTTAAACCTCTATCAGAACCACACACTAGTGGTTTGGTGGCCTCATATGGAGCCAAAGGATACTAACTAGTGTGGAATAATCCTTCTCCAGGCAAAGAGGGTCTGAAACCAAGACATCCTGCTTCACATATTAGCAAATCTATACTTTGAATGTTTGGGGTCCCTCCCCCTCCTCTTTTTCTAGTGTGTTATTTTGTTTGTTATGATTGACTATGAAATATGGTACCAACTTAAAGCCACACAGCAGCATTTCTCAAGTTGGGGCCAGCTTGTTTTCTGCAGTGAAGGCTGATCTTGTCTGTGTGGGGTGTTTAGTGGCATCCCTGACTTCCACCCACTAGATGCCAGTAACAACCTCTCCCCCCTGATTGTGACAACTCAAAATTCCCCAGACATGGCTCAATGTCCTCAGGGTTTGGAGGAAGCAAAATCACCCTAGATAAGAATGAGTGTTGTAGAGACAGCTACAAATGCCAAGGAATTAAGCCTTCATGTGAATGTGGGCCATTTGCTTGGAGTTGACTAATGTCTACCCACAGCAATGCACATTCATCATGCTTCTATTTGCATTACTATTCTCAGGACCAATTACCTATTTAATTAAATCCTTTCATCTTCATCAGACTCCTTGACAACACCAAGGTATGAACAAAACCCTGACCACCTGAGCTGAGGGCTGCAGCACGCGACCCTCCACCAGGTGGCGCAGCTGGGTGCAGGGTTCCATTTACTGGTGACCACTTCAGAACAGTGGGACAGAAAGCCTAACAGAACCCCGCCTTTCTGGGGGTGTCAGGGCTGCGACATTTAAGCAAATCCATCCGCGTTCGAATTAAAGGGGAGAAAGAGCACCAGGTGGGGAGGTGGGACCCCACCCTCAGCAAACACGTGCACCCGGCAAGTCCTGACCATCCCCATTTCTGGCTCCGTATCCCCCAAAAGATGACATCACTACTATTATTTGGTTTATCCCACAGGATTATAATCAAGCTCTCTTTAGATTATTTATATAAAAGGACCTTGAAAAGTTTTTTTTTTTTAAAGGAGAGCAAATGAAAAGCTTTTTATTCTTTGTCTCAGTCTCATCCTTCACAGACCCTGGAGGGTTACCAGACTCTACAGCTGGCATTTCCTGTTTAATCCAGGAGAACTCTGCTTCAGACAACTAATGGTCTATTAACGGAGAAGGTGTCGCATTGCAGAAGAGAGTTTATCATCTGCCACTATTGACATCTAACAGAGGAGTGAATTTAGCACAGACAGTCATGGGTGGATTGTAAAGTGATTGGTGTGCATTGGGCTTATTGGCATGGTTTAGGGACAGGAAAGACAAGCTTTGACTTCATGTTTATTTAAATAATGCAGTTCTTATAAAAATGAGTTTATGGTGAGTCCCTTGAAAAAAAGGAGCCCAGCCTAGTTGAGGTCACATTAGTTGTATGTGAGAACAAGGATATGTCTCCTTAACTGTCTATTGGTCTAATTGTTTTAAAATGCAACAGATCAGTGGTTCTCAAAATGGATCTTGTATAAGAAATTTCTGGAAGGCTGGTGAAATCCAAATGGCTGGACTCCTTCTCTCCTTCTCGCTCTCTTTCTTTCTTTTCTTTCTTTCTTTCCTTCTTTCCTCCCTCCCTCCCTCCCTTCCTCCCTCCCTCCCTCCCTTCCTTCCTTCTCTCCCTCTTTCTCTCTTTTCTTTCTTTCCTTCCTTCTCCATCTCTTTCTTTTCTTTCCTTCCCGTCTTCTTTCTCTTTCTTTCCTTCCTGTCCTCTCTCTCTCTCTCTCTCTCTCTCTCTCTCTCTCTCTCTCCCCCTCCCTTCCTTCCTTCCTTCCTCCCTTCCTTCCTTCCTTCCTTCCTTTTCCTTCCTCTCTCTCTTTTGGATGGGATCTTTCTCTGTTGCCCCTGGGCTGGTATTACCAATGTCACCTGGAGACTTGTCTAGAAATGCACATTCATAGGTCCCACTGCGGACTTACTGAATCAGAAACTCCAGGGATGATCTGAGTGTGGTGGTATATATCTGTAGTGCCGGCTACTCAAAAGACTCAGGCAGGAGGATCGTTTGGGCCCAGGAGTTGGAAGCTGCTGTGAGCCATGATTATACCACAGCACTCCAGCCTGGGCAACAGAGAGAGTCACTTGTCGGGGACCAGCCCCGACGGAGGGAAGGGTTAGGACCGCAACGGAGAATCCAGATGGCGCTAGAAGAGACCACTCAGAGGCGATTTCTTCTGGGAACAGTCTGATCAGGACTGAAGCCAAATTTTATTTTGACTCCTTCCAACTTATATACCTTTTTCCATACCCTCCAGTGTGTCAATCACTTTGGGGGCGTACAAACTTTATGCAAATTACGTATCACGAGACTTGCAAGTTTCCAGCAAACAATTACAATTCCATGATACATGACGTGTTTCACAAAACTTACATTAAATTCACAGGTATACAATTTTTATACAGATTGTTCAAAGTGTTCTCCACAATGTTCAACAAATCATTCACATTATACTCTTTGTTCCAAACCCTGATTAATACAAAAACTTTTCTAAGTTAAATCCAAGTTTACTGACTCCTAATGTTTCAATGATTAATAGTATCAATTTAACACTATACTATAACCTATAAGTTTACTTAAATGACTCAGTTATTCTATTAATCTATTATGGAATGTAGTGTCCTGTAATTCTATAACTATTAAAACTTATTCTTAAATTATAAAACCTTACCATGACTTAAATGAATTTCCTATGTCTAAACTTTAATTTTTGTAATGATTGACCTTTACTACTATGCTATATCCTATAAGCCAATACCTTATCATTAATTCTTTTATAAATCGTATAGTAACTATTATATTTGAATAATGTAGCCAAAAGAAACAAAACAGCAAGTATAAGTTTACTCAAATATACTCTAAAACGTAACTATAAGTGTATAAATTATATTTTACCCTAACTAACAAGTCTACTCTAGAAATCATATAGTAGCTTTCACAGCCCTGAGTAAGGAAATGGATGGCCACATGGCCTCAGGCTGAGGTAAACAGAGGCAGACAGAGTTTCGGTACGAAACAAAGGCATAGTCGGTATGAAACAAAGGCATAGTTGCCAAGTTAATGGCTTTGACTGCAGACAGTTTTCGGTATTTAACAGCACAAAGGCAAGGAAATGTATACCTGTAATGGGACAATAGCAATCCTTTCTGCCTGGCCAGGAACAGGGCAATAAGACTATGATGGTAATTTAGTCTCTAATCTTAGCTCTAGGGGAAACTGCTTAAGAGTTGACTCACCAGAGAATAGAAGTTTGAAAAATATCTAGAAAGAAGTAAGATTTAGAAAGGACAAGGTCATTCTGCTGTATAACCTTTCATCAGACGTATAGAGATTTTTCTTATAAGTTTTACTGCCATGTATGCACACTGGTCATCAATCACACGCCAATATTATAGGTATAACTGATATCCTATGTCAGAGGCGATCTTCCAGATGGGCCTTTACAGGCCTCAGCCATGTAGCTATAGATGTTGGCTCCCAACAGTCACTTTCTCTTAAAAACAAGCAAATAAACTCTGAGATAGAGTAGAGGGAGCCTAGCCATGTGGATTTTGACAAACCTTCTAGAGAATTCTGATACATGCTCAAGTTTGGAAATGGCTCTTAGTCAACTGCAAATAGGACAGGTATGGATAAATACCCCAGATTTCTCCCTGCTTGGCTGGGCTAATCCTGACCTGTGTTCTGCACCAGTCCTACCACTCCAAGCGTGGTCACACATCAGTGTGGCCTGGTTTCCCAAGATGTTGTTTCTTACCAGTTTGGGATGGATGAAGTGCTAAAATTAAACGTGAGCATTTAGACACTTTTACAGCAATCTGGCACATTAATTTACAACTGTTGAAGCAGATAATTTTTAAATGGGGCTTGTATAGTTTTTGTCTTTGTCCTCATATTTATTTATTTTGCACAAGTATCAATCTCCTATGACTGGTCAAGGGAAACAAATCCTTCACCATAGGCAGGCTGAAAGCACCATTCTGCCCTGTCTCCAAGCAACCCGCCGCAGGACCAGACCTCTGCTGCTGACAGCAGTTACCTGCTCATGAGCACGCCTGTCAGTGTCCTCCTTCCTTCCTCTCCATCTCAGCCCACTTTCCCAAGGGTGTTTCCTGAGTCTGTGTTCAAAATAGATGATTTCCTCTAGAATCCTTGTCTCGGGGTCTGCTTCTAGGGGACCCCAAACCAAGACTATGAGATTTCTTGAAGTCTTCAAAATGAGTCTTTCACAGGATTTTAAAATTGAGGAATTTTACATACTCGAGTCTCCCACTTCTCTTTGAAAGTCTAAAATACTCAGTGATCTACCACAGAAACAAAGAACTGAGTGCCACATGTTCTCACTCATAAGCAGACCCTGAACAATTATCATAATACTATAAGAAAGGAATTGGGAGTAGTGGGAAACTGCCGGGGGAGGGAGTGGGAGGGTATACTTCATCAATAAGGATACCTGATCTCAAACCAGGTGACGTGGGGACCAAAGTGAAGCCAAAACTTTACCTATACAATGACCATTTGGATACCTAGCCCTGAATTGTACCCCACATCTTTGAAATAAAAAATTTAAAAAAGAAAACAAGAATATATAACAACCCTGGACCTATTTTCCCCCATGGCAGCTATCAGCTGTAACTAAGCTCTCTTGGGTGGAATGTGAATTCTTCAATTTTGCCACAGTCTCCACTACTCCCTACTGTTTCCCAGAGGTTGTTCTGCTTTCTGATTATCATTTAGCTGCAAGGAGGTTTCCTTAAATTAGAAAAGTATTTTCTGTTATCTCAGGCTCCATAAACCATGGGAGCAGAGTAATCAAGAGGGCGGCATGTTTTGTGTTAAAATTGGAGACCACACCTTTCTGTGAGAGTAAAGAGTATGCCTATGCATTTAACATGAGGACAAAGACTTTCATCCTCAACTCTGACTTCTGGAGGAGTTGACGTTTGTGACCCCCTGCCCTAGAACTGGGATTTCATCTTCCACCTCCAAGGGAGAAACAGATCGGATGGACACAGGCATTTTGAGGGACGCCATCGGCATTTAATGAAATCATTTAGAACAAAATTGAGACGACAGGGTGAGGCAGCCTCCGTGTCTCAGAGGCAGAACAGTTGGTTTCTTCTTAAGCCCTTTCTCCTCTCGTGAGGCCTCTGATGGGGTCAGGGTTACCTCTTTGGGGTGTCAACTTGTTGCTGTGAACCCTCAAAGAGATTATCTGAGGCCTCCTTGAGAACCATTATCGGCATCTGTCACAGAGACAGGAGCAAGAGCCTTGCTGGGTTGTAGTGAGCTAAATGAGGTATTTTGCACAAACATTTCCTGTGAACTTTACAAATGCTGTTTATTATGGTTAGTAAGTGAGAAAATAAAATATGCTTATGCATCCAAACATGCATCATCCCTCATTCGAGGTCACCTTAAGAGAGGCTTACACTCCATTTTTTTTTTTTTTTGAGTTGGAGTCTCACTCTGTCACCCAGACTGGAGTGCAGTGGCCACTCCTGGCCACCGCAGCCTCGACCTGCTGGACTCCGGCAATCCTTCCCCCTCAGCCTTCCAAGTAGCTGGAATTACAGGCATGAGCGACCACGCCCGGCTAACTTTTTGACTTATTGTAGAGATGAGGTCTCACCAACTTTGCCCAGGCAGGTCTCAAACCTGCGGGCTCAGGCAATCCACTCACCTCAGCCTCTCAAGGTGCGGGATTACAGGCTGAGCCACCGAACCCGGCTAAGATGCTTACACTTTCTAAAGGTGGTGTTACTGGTCCCACACCATCACTTCTTCAGAATTATGCGATATGGGAGTCTTTTTGCCTTCTTTGTTGATCCTCATCTTTGTTCTTTGGGGGTTTAGTTGTCATAAAGACACAATTTTAAGTGAAAACAAGGGAAGGAGTCCCTCCTCTCAGAATCCCACTGTCCAACACAATATCTAGTTTTCTTTTCCAACTACAGAGTGTACTTCCAGTGTGGAGCTTGGTTTTTTTCCCCACATGATAGTGTTTCTGTTTTTCTTGGTGTCTTTTGTTTGGTTTGGTTTTTTTGATTTGAGGTCTCACTCTGTGGCCCACGCTGGAATACAGTGGCATAATCAATCACAGTTCGCCACAGCCTTGACCTCCTGGGCTTAGGCAATCCTTCCACCTCAGCCTCCTGAGTAGCTGGGACTACAGGCATGTACCAGCGTACCCAACTGAGGTTTTTGATTTTTTTGTTGTTGTTGAAGAGTTGAGGTCTCACTGTGTTGCCCAGGCTGGTCTTGAACACCTGGGCTCAAGCAATACTCCTGCCTCGGCCTTCCAAAGTGCTGGGATGATAAGTGTGATCCACTGTGCCTGGTCATCTTGGTGTCTTTATAGGTGACAGCTCTTGTGCAGGGTACAGGTGGCTGGAGCCTCTGCAGGGCCTGAGTGGAGGCACTTATGTGGCTTTCAAGTTTGTTTGTGTGTTTATTCAGCTGTTAGACATAATATGCCTGAACATCTTCCTGCTGACATGGCCGGGAAGAAGGGGACCCTCAGGCTGAGAGGATGGAAGCTTTGAGGCCATAAGAGGGAATCAGCCTTGTTGTCCAGAATAGTATCTCCGAGGACTGTTTTCCCAGCTGATCAGGTGACTTGTTTCCAAAATCCAACCTTCCCTCAAAGAATGAAAGCTTGACACTCCCAAAAAAGATTTAAAAAACATATGCTGAGGGTCTTGTTTCCACAAAAGAAAGCTGAGAGAAGACTTGAAATCCCCAAAGATGTGGGGTGGGTGCCTCACCCCACACCTCCCTCCAAAGGCCACAGCCCTCCTGCCTACGACAAGGTTGGCTCTGAGTTAAAATAGTGCAAATATCAATCTCTTTTTATCATTTTGCTTCCTGTGCTCAATAACACCAGTAGTCACCCCAAATCAACATTAAAACAGCAGAAGACTCCAGAAACCCAACTCCTCCTGCAGTAAAAGCCTGAAAATTGTATTTTGATACAATTAAGAAGATAGCATTTTAAATATAATTCTATCAATTCAGCTAAATGCTCTCAAACTATAAGATCTGCTCTCTGAAACAAAGGAATACATCTTTGCAATCAATATAATTGCATTTTTAAATGAAATTTTTAGAGTACTCTTTCCATGAGGCCTGCCAATTGTTTCCAAATGCTTGATTAGGTTATTAATCTCTCTTCCCTCCTTAGTGATGCACTTCAAGAGATTACTTTATATCAAGTTCACATTAATGAAACAATTAAGATCATTTAAGATAATATATTATCTCAAAATATATGATTCCAGATCTCTGAACGCCCTCCTAAAAGACCCAGAGATATCACTGCAGAAATGGACCTCTAACATGAAATTTTGTCTTCCATCATCCAAAGGACTTCTGTCTTCTTTTAAACTTTGGGTTTTTTGCCTTATCGAGAGTTACTTGAAGTCATTCTATCTTTTATTTCTCCTCTTATGATTTTCTGGAATCCCAGGGACCTGAATAACTTTCAAGAGTAGTCAGGAAATGAAATAATAACATCTTTCTCAGCTAAAATACTCCCAGAAAAATGTATCCATTTGAATAGTAGCCAGGATGGTGGATACCAGAGTGGCTGGAAAATATATGGCAGGGAGTTATCTGGGAGGGAAGATGGAAACGTTGAGTTCTTACAAATGTTCACTCATATGTAAAAAGTCATTGAATAAGATTTGTGAGCTTTGTTAATTGCATGGTATACCTTAATTTAAAAGACCAAGCAAACAATGAAAGGAAATAAGAAAATTCTACTCAAAATCATCTGAGAAATCAGATGGGATATATTTGCTTGGGAGTGGGAGAGGGAAGGACATTTTCTTTCTTTTCCTTTTTTTTTTTTTGAGTTGGAGTCTCACTCTGTTGCCCAGGCTGGAGTGCAGTGGCACACTCATGGCCACCCCAGCATTGAGCTGCTGGGCTCAGGTGATCCTTCCACCTCAGGCTTCCAAGTGGCTGGAACTACAGGCATTAGCTACCACACCCTGCTAATTTTTAAATTTATTGTAGAGACAAGATTTTGCCAAGTTGCCCGGGTTGGTCTCGAACCCGCAGGCTCAGGCAATCCATTTGCCTTAGCCTCCCAAAGTGTTGGGATTACAGGTTGAGCCACCAAGCCCAGTCAGGAAGGACATTTTGAAGGAGGCATTGGACAGGTGTGGCAGCCGCATTCTAGGATCAGGTCCCTTTACATAATTTGTGGGGCCCAGGACAATGGAAATGTAGACCCCCTTGTTCAACATCATTAAGAATTTTAAATATCCCATGCTCATGGATCAGAAGAATCAACATTGTGAAGATGTTCATCTTACCTAAGGCAATCTACAAATTCAGTGCAATACCCATTAAATTACCAACAACATTCTTCTCAGACCTAGAAAAAACAACACAGTAATTCATATGGAAACACAAACGTCCAAGAATAGCCAGAACAATCCTCAGCAAAAAAAAAAACAAAGCAGGTGGTATCACAATACCAGACTTCAAACTTTACTATAAAGCTACAACCATCAAAACAGCTTGGTATTGGTACAGGAACAGGCATATAGATCAATGGAACAGAATTGAGATTCCAGAAGCAAAACCTCAATTCCTCAACCAACTCATCTTCGACAAAGCCCCCACCACCTACCAATGGGGAGAGGAGAACCTATTCAGTAAATGGTGCTGGGAAAACTGGCTGACCACATGCAGAAGATTGAAACAGGACCCCTATCTATCCCTATGCACAAAGGTTAACTCCAAATGGATCAGAGACCTAAATGTAAAACCTCAAACCATAAGAACCTTAGAAAAGGAAGGAAATACTCTCATGGAAATCGGAACTGGCATCCAATTCCTGTACAAAACCCGAAACCCACAGGTTTCGAGAGAGAAGATAGACAAATGGGACCTTATTAAACTGACAAGCTTCTGCAAAGCCAAAGAAACCATCAAGAGAGCAGGGAGACAGCCTACAGACTGGGAAAAAGTATTTGCCAACTCTAGGTCTGACAAAGGCTTAACATCCTGGATCTACAAGGAACTGAAACGTACTGAAAAGAAGAAAATAAACAACCCCATTATAAAATGGGCAAAAGATATGAACAGACACTTCACAAAAGAAGACGTTCGAGCAGCCAACAAACACATGAAGAAATGCTCAACCTCACTAATCATCAGGGAGATGAAAATCAAAACCACACTGAGATACCATCTAACTCCAGTCAGAATGGCAATTATCAACAACTCAAAAAATAACAGCTGCTGGAGAGGGTGTGGTAAAAAGGGAACACTTCTACACTGTTGGTGGGAGTGTAAACTAGTGCAACCTCTGTGGAAAGCAGTGTGGCGATTCCTAAAAGCTCTAAAAATTGACCTTCCATATGACCCTGTAATCCCCCTACTGGGAATATACCCTGAAGAACACAAATCACTCTATAAAAAAGATACCTGCACAGGTATGTTTATCGCAGCGTTGTTCACAATAGCAAGAGCCTGGAAACAACCATGCTGCCCATCAAAAGAGGACTGGATTAAAAAAATGTGGTACATATACACGATGGAATACTACGCAGTCATAAAAAAGAACAAAATCATGAATTTCTCAGCAACCTGGATGGAACTAGAGTCTGTAATACTGAGTGACCTCTCACAGAAACAAAGATCAGAATATCACATGTTCTCACTCATATAATGGACCTTGAACATCCAATGTAATACTATAAGAAAATGACTGACGGTACTGGGAAATTATGGGGGGGGAGGGGGATGGGATTAACAGTAGCAAATATCTGTCCGGGACTGGGAAAACACCTCTTATCAACAGGGTGCCTGAATGAAACGTAATTGTACACCTAACCCTTAACTGTACCCCACAAAATCATAATAAAAAATACTGATTAATTATAAAAAAAAAGAATTTTAAGATGGCAACAGCCCCACAGTCAGCCCGGTGTGAGTTCTTGGGAGCAAGGGCCCTGTCTGTCATACTCCCTCCATTCCCATGGCCAAGAAGAGCTTGGCTGAATTTCTCAGATCTTCGTTCTTTACTTTTTAATTTCAGACTAATATGATTGCTCGTTGCCATGGTTAGTCTTGCTGCAATCTGTGCCCCTATTAAATGCAAATTAACCTACTTATGGAGCCATCCCTTGGTTTCCAAGGACCTGCAGGGTCTGTTTCCACTGAGCCCTGGGGGTAGGGCAGGAGAGTCTGGTTAGTGCTGAGTTTCCCAGTTGTGCTGTTGTGCCTCCACCCACCTCTTCCGGGCACTTCTACCCTCATAGCCTGGCCGTGCTGGCTTCTGGAAACAGGTGCTCCCCCGCCCCTCCCACGCTGCATTTATTTATTTCTCTCTCTCTCTCTCCTTCTTCCCTTCTCCTCTTTCTTTCTCTCTCCCTTTCTGTCTCCCTCTTTCTTTCTCTCTCGTTCTCTCTCCTTCCTTCCTTCTTTTCTTTCTTTTTTTGTTTTGTGAGGCAGGGTCTCACTTAGTCATCCAGGCCGGAGTGTAGCAGTGTGACCATACCTCATTGCAGCCTCAAACTCCTGGGTGATTCTTTGCTTCCAAGGTGCCTTCCAAAGTGCTGGGATTACATGCATAAACCAGCACACCTGGCCAATTCTTTCCCCCCTCACACACAATCTTGCTGAGAAATGCTGTTGACATTCTTCTTTGCCTACGAGTTACTCTCCCAGAGGGACAGGTCTGCAGTGTCATCTCCCTGGTGGGACATGATGGGAGACTGGTCCCCTGAGTGATGTAGTTGCTAAGGACACCCAGTGCCACCCCTGGGGACTCTTCATGCCTCCCTTCCCCAGGATGAGGTTCCCGTCCTTGTCTCTGCTCTCCACGGCATTCCCGAGGGGAGTGATGTGTTCTCAGCTCCTCCAGGCTTGCAAACTCCAGAATGCCAGGGAGGGTCTGGACAGCCCTTACAAGTCCCAGCAGGAGTGGCTGGAGGTGGCATAGGGCTGTGGCACAGATGGCACACCAGGAGCCAGGGCTCCCAGGGCCCCTCTGTGTTCCTATTTCACTGCTTCTTTCCATCTCTCGACACACTTCCAACCCCTGCAGTGCCCTCTGCCTGGAATACAGCTCTCCATTCCCTGCAGCCTTCCTTCCTTGCCTGGTTAACTGCCTTCTTCCACAGGGAGATCTCTCCCTGTGATGCCCAGAAAGGTGGTTCCTGGTGGGATGCCATCAGGGACCCTCACCCTCTGCCTGGGCCACCCTTACCAGTGCTTGCTCATCAGCAGGCCCAGTGTCCCCTGTCATGGTTAGTTCTGTGACAGCAGGGACCTATCTTGTTCAACATCTTGTCCTCCAGTACCCACAACTTTTCACAGACAGGGGGCTGTGCTATAAATATCTGAACAAATGAGTGAGCGAGTTCATGAGGGAATGAACGTGTACATGAGTGAGTGTATGAGTGAATGAATGAATGAGTGTGTGAGTGAAGGAATGAATGAGTGTGAGAGTGAGTGAATGAGTGAATATGTAAGTGAACGGCTGAGTGAATGAGTGAATGAATGAATGAGTGAGTGAGTAAATGAATGAATCCACCAAGTCAAGTGTCTTTGGTCAGGTATGTCTATTTACTAATTGGGGAAAGAGATCTTATGATACACAAGTTAGTGTTTAATAATAATTAGGGCCTTAAAAGAAGTGATTTATCTCACCCAAATTCCCAGAACCAGGACTGGTCTCATCAGTCTGCTCTAGGATCTCTCTATGGCATCCTGTGCAGCTGAGAGAGCTGATCTCAAGTGACAAATGTTGGGACAATCTGTAATTGCCCTGGACAATTTTGCAAATGCGGCACTAGATGGAAGAAAGTGGTCCCTCGGTGGTACTGTTGTGACCCTTGAGCTAGCCTGATCTAAGGTCAGACCCACTTTGGGATTCTTCAGTCTTTACAGGAGCCAATGCCTTTCCTTCATTGTTAAGTCTGTTTGAGTTTGGTTTTCTGTCATTTGCAACCAAAGTAATCTGACAGCAGCAGGCCACGTGCCTTGGATGGCACTCCTCACATTTCTCCTGTTCTGTAGTTCCCAGGCCCCCAGCAAGACTGCAGCCAGGCCCCTCCCACCCTCCACAGAGCTGCAGGATGACCCCTCCCCCAGGCCCTGGGAGGGAAGAGACTGAGGTACATGGTCTCCTTTTCACCTTCCGACCTCTCGCCTCACCCTCCTCTTCCCAGCCGCTTCTTTCCATCCTGAACCTCTTCGAGCTCTGGCCCCACTCCCAACTTGCCTTCTCCACCCTGAGCTGGGATGTGGGGGTCGTGTAAGCTGAAGGTTGCTGTACCCATCCCACAAGCCTCCACTGAGAGGCGTCTCTGTGCTACACCCTTTGCTAAGTGCTGGGAGCTTGCTGGTGGAGACAACTGACTCAGTCCCTGCCCTCACAGAGCTGCTTCCAGCAGAAGGGACAGAGGACAAGCAAGCCATTCGGTAACATGTATCATGTTGTACATTTTGATAAAAGGACAGTGGTGCACTGGGTGTCCTTCTAAGCAATTTGCACACATTTAATTCCCTGCAGTAACCCACAGAGATGACGGGACTCAGAGATGAGAGGTCTCCCATGCAGGGTCACACAGCTAGAGTGTAGTAGAGTTGGCATGGGTGCTCAAGCACATCTGGCCAAGCCCTGAGCTTCATGCATGCTGGGAGTATGGTCCCCACTCTTTGAATGCTTGGTGGTAGGTAAACGAAGTACACTGTCAGTCCATGCAAAAGACAAGGTGAAGCAATGATCCTGGAGGCTTGGGCATCACCTCCAGGCCCCTGAGGTGCTGTCTCCAGCCTGCAGGTGGTTGGATGCTGCTGCTGCAGACTCTGCCTGCACTCCCCCCCACCGAACTGGAAATCATTCAGGGCTGGAGGGCACCCCCAGCTCCCCCTGGGATGGGCTTGACTCAGCTACTTTGCTTGACAGTGTCCTTCATCAGTGCTGATTTGGGGGACACGATCGAATTTAGTTCCTTCGGTATAGGGCCTGAGAATATGCTGTTTCCAGGGAGAAACAAGGACTCCATCAGCAATCCCTTGGAGAGGATTTCCTAAGCAACTACTACATGCCCCAGAGCCCCAGTCCACCACGACAGGTGCTGCAGGGTCACCGCCTTGGCCACGACGAGTCCTGCCACGACACATACCATGTCACAGGAGGTTTTTTATTGCAAGAATTTCTGAATATTTTTGATCCTCCTGCTTTTTCCATTGTTCAGGATTTTACTCACACACACACAGTCACAAATTACTGTAATTTGTCCTTACCATCTTCTTATCATGCTTTAGTTTGCATTTTTTAAGACATCTGTTTCACTCATTTTGTTCAGGTGACTTAAACTTTATCATGAAGGAAGCTACTTACGATTGAAATACTAGAACCTTTTAGATGTGTAATCAAACATGTACTATTACCTTTATGTTTTAGAGCTCAAAGCACGTTTGGAGGACTTTGGGAGAAGGAAGTAGACCTGACAGGAGTACTTATAGGGTCTGATGAACCCAAGGAGAAGGCCCAGCTAAAGGAAGGACCCATGGGCTGGCTTTTGTCAGGACTCAGGGGTCAGTTCCACACCGTAGACCCTGGCTCAGGGCCCCAGTTCCAGCCCAGCAGCGATGCATCAGTCAGGGGCCCTATTGACCCCCACCCCAGGCCTGACCACCATGAACGCCAGCTCCAAGACCCCAGCCATGCCAGTGTATGTCCCACTGCCATTCCTCAGGTCGGAGCAAATGGTATGGATAGAAAATAAAATGTCAAAGCCAAAAAGAAAGAACGCGCTGACTTTTTTCATTCGCCTCTTCCACCAAAGCAGCTAATAGGAATGACAAAACAATGTAACCATTTAATAATTAGATCCAGGACACATGCGGTCTTCATTATTACAATGATTACTTTTCAGTAATATGAGGAAAAACATGAATCTTAAAGTAATTCTTAATGATTTAATTAAGGTCAACCATTCCCTCAAGAGTGGCAGCTGTGTTTGGAAGGGGATTTCTGAGAAATCCTGATAATACAGTAATAGGTATTCAGGGTGGCTCTGGGAGCTGCCGCGCCTTTCGATGGGAACCAGGGTGGTACATTCCATTTTGTGTGTGTATTTTGACAAAAAGAAATAGAACGGAGTTCCCATTGTGTTAATTTTATTAAAAACCCAGCTGTGACTGAGTGGGTCAGAACTCATAAGCATCTCCCATCGCCCCTGGCACGGAGGGCTTTTTGATTCTTCCATTTCAGCCTCTTTGGGGTCATTGGACCATCCATTAATTCTTAGGTTCCATGAAGCTAAATTAGCTTAATTTCCTTTGACTTAGATTAGAAAACGTGTCTTGTAGTCAAAGGTGGAAGAGGCCGAGAAAAGATTTACTTTTTGACGTGGATGATAAAATCTGTCTCCTTCTTTCCAGGGTCCTCAAGCCCAGGCTAAACCATCACCCTCTCTTCCTCTTCCTCTGCCTCCCTAGAGGTCATTCTCCACCCAGCATGGATGTGGAGTGATCTTTCTAAAATGGAAATCAGACCCCTCAACTGCACACTGGGCGCTTAGTGTTGGATCCCGACTGCCCCACCTGAGGTTCACCAGCCCCTGATCCAGGCCTGTCCACATTCCCAGCCCCTTCTCTCCCTTGACTCCTTCCAGGGATCCCCCTCCTCCTGACACTGAGCCTTTGTACCCGCTGTTCCTTGGGTTTGAAACCCACTTCCTGCTCTTGTGGCCAAGAGCCTCCTCTGGTCAGTCAGGCCTCAGCTCTGATGTTCCCTCCTCCTCCAGGCAGTCTTCCCTGACCAGTCTGCTGGAAGCACCATCTAGTTGCACCCTACATTGTCCTGTGCTATTTCAACGGAGGCCCTGACCACTACCTATGTGTCCTTTCCATTTCTCCATGATCTTCCCCACGACATGTCTCTTCCATAAGGCCCTAGCATCCCTGGCCAATGCCACTTCCTGCACAAAGGAGGCACTGTGACAATTGAGTAGAGGCATGCAGGTCATGCAAGAGAGGACCCCAGGGTGGGCAAAAAGCTACTGTCTGCCAGGTCATGGTGGGAATGTCACAAGGAAGCTGTTCCTACTCCTGGGCCCTGGGGCAGAGAGCCAAGGCTGGGCTCTGGCATTAGGAGACCCTGTCACTGTCAGCTGTGGTCTGCAGGGAGGGCTGGGGAGTTGACCTCTGATCACACCAGTGTCTGGTGCCTCCATTGGCCAAACCTGCAGGACCAGTCTCCCAAGCTGGGGGCTGGGCACAGGGTTGGTGAGTGTCTGCAGAGACAAAGTGTGATCGCCAGCCCAGAATGCCGCCTAATAGCAGTGCCGAACTGGAAAATCTGCCAGTCTCAGGAAGCATCTTGGGTCAAGCGCTTGCTGTGGGTTAGACATGGGCCCAGAACTCTGGTCCTGGTATCCCCAAATCTATGTCACTTCCCTACAAGGTGGACACTGTGGTCGTCCCTGTTTTCCAGGAACTGCTACGCCCTGGAGAGTTTGAGTTCCTGCGGACGTTATGACTAGCAGGTGGCAGTCAGGTCCCAAGCTCAGGTTTCTGTCCGACTTGAGTCCATCCTCCTGAAGACTCTGGGGGATCGGGCAAGGGGTCGGGACAGGTCTGGGAGATGGTGTTGAAAGCTGGGCTGTAAGGAGCTCGCAGAGAAATTAGAACCAGAGATGAACACTTTGGGCGGTGAGAAGAGGGACTCCCTTGGAACAGACATCCACTTTTCCACCAGGCTGAGCAACCATGAGATCACAGACCTGTGAGGCTGCAGAGAGTCCTGGGAGAGGCTCTCCTATGGGCCCCTGATTGTAGGCCACACCCACAAGGGAAAAGGGGCCCTTCCTGACCTGGTCTTGTTCTTGGAGCCAGCTCCTCATTCTGTCTCCTTCCCCACAACTGGCAGGCGACCTGACCACATCTGCAGTGATCACAAACCACGTCCAAGATCATCTGACTTGCTGGAAATTTCAGGACAAAGGCTGGGGCCCCCGGCCCTGTCCCAGACCCCACCCTGCAGGGGTAGAGATCCCCGGAGACTCCTGATCTCTCAAGGTCACCCAGGTCATTGTTGCCCAGCCAACCAAGAGCAGAGGTCTTCCTGGCAAGGCACACCCTGCCAAGTCACAAAGACCTTACTGTATCTATTTCAGACAGAGTAGGAAGAAATTCAGGTTTTTCCACTCTGACAAAGTACTGTGGATTATTTGCAAGACGTCTGGGAACTTCCAGAAGTCTGTTTGCAAAAGATGCTCATGTGCTTGCCCAGCCATTTTTCAAATCACCCCTGTTCAGGTATGGAAGACGATCTACCCAGTCGGAATGTCCAGACACCATGCTCAACTCCTGGGGCAGAAAGAGCTGGACACGAAGCAGGCAGACCCCGAATTTCACCACTCTGCCACTATCCCCAAGTTCTCTGCAGGTGGCCTCGCGAACACACTCAGCACCTGTCCTGTGTTGGCACCTCGCAGTGCCATGTCTGCTTCTCGTTACTTTAATTCCATTTCTCCTCCTCTTTGGCAGTGTCCCTTCCTCCCTCCTGTAATGTGCCTTGGCGCCTGCATGTAAACTCTGAGATCAAATTGAAATTCCAATTAATAGACGTAAATGATCCATGTGATTTGTGTGAGTGAGACGTGACCCACGACTGGTTATTTTTCCTGGATTTCTAGACAGGGTTATTTACATGTTGGAAGGTACGGTTTGGATCATCAGACTGTTGCTCTTGGATGAGCCTGTGTGCGGCTTCTGTGTTGACGGCAAGTAGAACAGGACCACAAGAGGAAAACTGATGCCTGGATTAAGTGAATTTTTTGGTCATACCTAGAAGATAAAGACATAGAAGGAGATTTATAAAATATACAAGTGTAAGAAAACCTGAAAAAAAATCCTGTCTTCCCAAATAATTTAGACTAAAGCTGGGGTAGAACATTGAATATTTGAGAAGATAGCCATGGTGGCTCATTTTAAACATGTAATTAGAATGTCACACTCAGAGTTTTGTGATGAAGATGTAATTATTTCATGCCTAAAACTTTTTTTGTTCTTTTATGAAATAATTTTTATTTAAAACATTTTAAATACAGAAAATTTCAAAGACTAATACAACAAACACCTGTGAACCTTCAACTGCAATTTGAGAGCTGTTAACACTTCTTCGTATTGTTCCAAGAATTATTTTTTAACTCAAGACATAAAATTTTCCAATCAAGAAAATGTTGAGCTGTTTATTCTCTCTCTTTGGATCTCAACCTCTGCCATGGCCTCACATACCTTTTGTTTTTGAAAGCAGGATTTATTGAGAGGACAGAAAACTCCCACAGAGGGAGGGGGTCCAAGAGGGTTGCCCAAATATCTTCTTATCTATGTAAATATAGAGTATGGGGGAGCATGAATGGTCTGTTAAAAAACATTTTCGGCTTTGTGGACCATATGGTCTCTGTTGCAACTACCAGGCTCTGCTGTTGCATTGTGAAAGCCGCCACAGATGCTATGTAAACAAATGGGCATGGATGCATGCCAATAAAACTTTATGTCCAAGACAGGTGGTGGATGGTACTTTGCCAAGTCTTGTTTTGTATCATCACTGTGTGTGCATTTAAATTTATATCAATGGAACTGTAGTTCATTCATCTTAACTACTCCTTAGAATTCTATCATATGTGATAATCTCCTTTTATTTACCCAGTCCTTTATTGGTGGACATTTTGATTTCCATTAATATTTTTAAAAGACCCTTAACAAAACCAGATAGGCTAGCTGAACTTGACATAGTCTAGTTGGATCTGAACTACTTCATTATTGCTTGAATTGTTCCATGTAGAATCAAGTTTTGTGATTAGCTTGTGCTCTAATGTACACATCATTGCATAGTGTCCAACAAATTCTTGCAAGAGCTGAAACTGTCCCCTTTAGTTATCCAGATCATTCTCTCAATTTCCACTTTTTCTTTTGACTTGAAGATGTGGGAGAGTGCTTGCCCCAAGCAGGTAGCTCCTGGCAGAAAATCAGGTGTTATACTTTGTAGGGCTCAGGCAGGGGGATGTGGGCAGATATCAGACACTAAATGAGGGCAGACATGGCAGGGGCTGGCTGTGTCCATGGGGAAGCACATGCTGTGCTCAGTCATGTCTCAGCGTCAGCACCATGGCATTGGTGCTGGGTCTTCTAAGTTTTCAGGAGAAGTTGCGTATCTGGATTATAATATAAACACTTCTTATTTCCAAATGCAACTAATCCATGGAAGGAGGCAAATAAAAAGGTGGGGAGGGAGGTAGGGAAGAAACACTTTGTTATCTCATGGGACCGATTTGGCCGTTTTTAACCTCTAGAGGGAAATAGGAAGGAAAAACTGTCACACAGAAAAGCCTCCTTCTGGAAGCAAGTTCAGAAGACCTTGGTCCTGCAACTGTTCCCAGCATTCCTAGACCCTCCACCTGGGTGAGTCTACCAGCCTCACAGGCTGGGCCTTCCACTTCCAGTTCATGGAGTGTGGGAGAATCTTTGTGCTGCTGACCTATTTACAAAAATGGGGACACTCTAGAAAAGTAAAGAAGATGTTATCATCATCACCCTACAAAGTCTCTGTAACATAATGTCAGAAGCAGCCTTTTTCCCTCCAAAACTCCATCTGCTCTGTTTAGGACGTGTGCCCTTAGCTTCTGCCCTGCCATGTGTTGATAGAATTTGGATTCCCACCTTAATTCTGCTGGGCTGTATTCCTGGAGCCTGTTGCATGCCCCACCTGCTAGGAGCCAAGAAAGACACTCCTTAGCCTTCTCGTAAGATGTTTATCAGAGTGAGTCCTGCCCTTTCCCCAACCTCCAATAAATTATTTTTTCTCTCCTCCCCACTGCCTTTCCTTGATTTGGAGAAAATATTTTTGCAATAATTTCCCACCCTGCTTCTCCTTCATTATTTTTAATTTCGCCAGGGCCCTGGCCAGCTTTGTAGCCCAGCCTTCTTCCCAGCCTTTTGTGAGCATCATTTTACATATTTCTACTAAGATCCAAAAAACAAAGCAAAACAAATCCTCTTATAGAATGCCAGGCTTCCCGATCGGTGGGAGGGGGCATTTTCCTATGGGCTTTCTGGCTGCTCTGAGGCCCTCTTGAAGAAGCTGGGGCTGTCTGAGGGTGACTAGGTACAGAAAAATCCTGAAACCCTTTTCTCAGAGCTGACCAAGCAGCTTCTTCCAAGGAGCCTGGATACGTGGCCCAAATGAAGGGGCAGCCAGTCTTCAGAGAGACCCAGGTAGGCTCACCATGAGGATAATCACAACCTAAGGTTGGGAAAACAGAGAGCTGGAATGTGTCACAGCCTTGATGGGCAGACTGAAAGCTTCTCTTCCCACCACTGCCTCCATCTCCTTCCAGAACCCTAGCCCCTGCATCCCCTCCTCCCATCCCTGGGTCAGCTGCCCCTCCCATGGTCCTTATAGGCTAAATGGACAGACCAAGATGAAAAGCAAACTCAAAGTAGCAATAAACTTGCCAGCATTGTCATCCCAGTGCCAAAAACTAGCGAGGAGATGCCACGTTCCAGTGATGGACCTGGCTCTGGCTCAGTGGGAAGAGATGAAGGGACAGGGTGGGACAGCAGGAGAGGCAGCATGTTTTGGTGGACCCTGTTCTCTCTGAGTTCTGCTGTTTGCAGGTCTCCAGGATGGGACAACTCATGGGAAAGAGCTGGACGCTAAAGCCGGCCAGCAGAAAGGTGATTCTTTTTTCATTCCAACTGCAGCATTGCCCTGTGGCGTCTCACATGGGCAGGGATGGTCACAGATTCAGAGCTGGCATTTCACCCAGCGCACGTTCGCTCTCTGGTTGAGGTGGTACGATGTTGTAAGACTTGACTATCCCAGGTCTGACCCCATCTGTGACCCTGGCTGGGTAGCCTTGGGTAGGTGACTTATCTCACCTCTTGAGTCTTCAGTTTCCTCCTCTGTAAAAACAAGAATCTAAACAGTGGCCACCTCAAAGCATGGTTATGAGTCGTGGCTGTTTCGGTGATGAAAGATGAAGGAATGAGTGAGTCTGAGCACAGCCCTGGCAAGTGCTGCTGCTGGTCCTGTCAGGATCCAGGGTGCTCAATGACTCATCCAAACATGGAGGGTGCTGGAGGAAGAGCCCAGACTCTAACCTGACTCTGTAGGCATCCAGGCAAGCTTGTGGTGCTGGGCTGCCCATTGAGCCCATCTTGCACATGGTACATCCCGGGGAAGGTCTTGGGAGACAGCCTTCATGCCTACCGAGATAGTCAGAAGAAGAATTCTTCCAAATGTGATGTCATGAAAAAAAGGAATGGGTGGGTGAAAGGAGAAAAGAGGGCCTGACACATCTCTCTAGAGTCATCTTGGTCCTCCATCACTCAACAGTTTCCATGGCTTCCACTGCCTGCTGAGCACAGCCTGAACTGCCTCAAACAGGGTTTCCTCTCTCCCCTTCACAGCACTTGGCCTGTAGTGGGTGCTCAATAGATGTGGGTGGAAGGATTGAATAAATAACATTCTTTGGGTGGCTTTCAAGGTCTCACCAGCCTCTTCCTAAACTTGTTGCTACTTTTCTGCCCTGGCTACAGCCATAGCTAACCCCAATGATGCCTGTTCGTTTGGCCCTGCTTAGAGTCTTTCCCCTACCTAAGAACTTCACCCTACTTTTTGCAATGGACCAAACCCATGGCAGACATCTCTCTCCTTCCCTGAAATCCACAAGTAGAGTTGTCAATGTCCTTCTTTTGGCATAATGACACTCTTGATGTGCATGATCCTGGGATCCCCAAATATATGACTCCCCCCAACCCAGGGTGGACATCCTGCCTTAGGCTTCTATGACTTCCCCTACCCTGGACACAGAAAGTAACCCTCTTCTCCAGAACCCAAGATTGACCTTTCCCTCTTTGAATAGCTTTTTTTGGTGGGGGGTGGGGAGTTCTGTAAATGAGACCCTCTTTAATCTATACTGTCATTTTCTCTCTCTCTTCTTGCTGTCTTCCTTATGTCAATTCACAAGATTTTTCTCTTTCCTATTTGTTACCCAATTCCCTGTTGTCATGGCAATTCCTTGACCCTGCTGGGAGACCCCAGGTCAAGATCAAGCCACTTCAGGATCTCTGGTGGTCCACAGGGTCCATACAGTGGGATAAGTGCCCCCAAAATACAAAACCACCAGCAACTGGAACAATAAGGAACAGCTAAATACAGCGAGACGTGGTGGTTCTGTGGGTGACTTCATGATTGACCTTGGATTTAGCCGTGCCACTTCTCAACCTCTGAAGCCATCTGTACAGTGTTTGACGGAAAAAGAATAGACTGTCTCTGAAACCTTCAGACAAGAGGCGCCGTCCAAATCCTGTGTGACTTTTATTCTTAAATGTTTAATTGTACCTCCTTCTGGGACAATATGGCCAATTTCGGAAATACAACCACAGCAATAAATTTCCCGTAAGAATTTACTGCCAGATTAATTAGTTTTGTAGTTCAGCTATTATTGTTTTAACAAGGAAAAAATAGGAAAAGCTGTGCACACAATATGTGTGTATTCTAGGGTGAGATCATGAAGACGGCTAGTTGGCTAGATGTGCCAGCCAGGGAACTGGCAGGATGGCGGGACCCTGTTGGTGCCCCTGGAAGTAGGACGAGGACAGGGAGGTGTCTGAGCATTGGCTGGCAAGCACATTGCCCCTCTGCTGCCCTTGTCTGGTGTCTCATGGCTTTCTTTGGCTTCAGACTTCATGCCCGTCATGTCACATATTACCTGAAACATCCAAAGACACCACAAGCCACTACAAGACATGGAAGGAGTCTGAGAAGCATCTTACTAAATGAAGGAAACCAGTCTGAAGAAGCTACATGCTGTGTGATTTCTGGAAAAGACAAAACTAGGGAGATGGTCAGAAGACCAGTGGCTGCCAGGGGCTGCAGTGAGGAAAGGATGAACAGGTGGAGAACAGGGCATGTTCAGGGCAGTGACACTCCTCTGTGTGAATCCTAAAAGGGGGCTGGTGACATTATACACTTGTCAAAACCCATAGAATGGTCAACATCAAGAGTCAACCCTAACATAAACTATGGGCTTGAGGTCATCGCAGTGAATCAATGTTGTTTCACCAACTATAGCAAATGTGCACACCAATGCAAGATGTTAACAGTAGAGTCGGATGCGGTGGCTCAGCCTATAATCCCAGCACTTTGGAAGGCCGAGGTGAGAGGATTACCTGAGCCCAGGGGTTTGAATCCTTGTCTCTACAATAAATCACAAAAACTAGCTGGGCATGGTAGCGTGCATCTACAGTTCTAGCTACTTGGAAGGCTGAGGTAGAAGAATGGCCTAAGCCCAGCAGGTCAAGGCTATGGTGGCTGCGAGTGTGCCACTGCACTCCAGCCTGGGCGACAAGAGTCAGACTCCAACTCAAACAAAACAAAACAAAGCAAAAGCAGCAGAGAAAGTGGGGAAGAGGGTACCGGGCGTGTATGGGAACTCTCTGTATTTTCTGTTCGATTTTTTTTTTTTTTTACTAAATGTAAAACTGCTCTAAAATATCCATTCTCAGGGAAGGTGCTCAGAAGCAGTGAGCCTTCCCCGCCCCTTCCACTTTCCTCTGGGTCACTCTCATTTGAACCACTATCACGCCGACATTGGGCCCAGGAATCTCACTGGCTCCTCCGAATGGCATCACTCCCCAAATGCCTGAATGTATCTCAACCCATCCGTCCCCTCCATCCTTGTGCAATATCTCTAATGACCTCATCACCCTCTCTTCTCAGGCCACCACATGTCAACTTCTGATGGGCTTTCCAGCTTCCCTGCCTTAGTCCAGAGTGCTAGGATCCTACTTGGGGTCCAACCCCTGCAAGGCTGACTCTTTGCTGGGCACACAGGCTCCTCTGAGCAGGGCCCCAGCTACCACCGTGCATGGCCTCTCTTTGTGCCCACCCTCTTTCTGGGATGCCCAGCTCTCCTCATCTCCGGTGGCCCTCAGAAGATACCCCTGCCCTCCCAGCCTGAAGCGCTGGCACTAAGCACAATGTGTCACATGTTGTTTAGGTGACCATCTATCGCTGTTAATGGTGAACTCTGATGATGCCCGTGTCTTCGTCACTTTACATTCCAGCCCTAACACCCAGCCCTCGCCTCAGAGCCCTTTGGCTTGGTACAAAGTCTTATTCCAGTGTTTGTTGGATGAACGAGAAAAAGTATGCACATTTGCAACTTGTTATCATCAAGCCCAATGACCTAGACTCACACAG
Organism: Cephalopachus bancanus; assembly: GCA_027257055.1. Taxonomy (NCBI): domain Eukaryota; kingdom Metazoa; phylum Chordata; class Mammalia; order Primates; family Tarsiidae; genus Cephalopachus; species Cephalopachus bancanus. Next base: position 7,204,551 of record JAPVLO010000007.1, read on the forward strand.
CAGCCAAGACTCCATCACCCTTACCCAGGAGGGCTATTTGTATACTAGTGCCGGGGGCTTCAAACACAATGGGAAGCATCTTTAAAATTCCACCATGATTTGCTCCTGTGCAACATATTTAATTCCTGGCACTTGCATCCCGTCTACTACACCCCCTTCCCCTGCCCTCCCCTTCCGTGATTAACGACACTCTCTCTAGCTGTCAAATAACCGTTTTCACTCTAATTGAGTTCTGGTCTTTTCTAAGCCGGGTTAGACTCTCTCTGCAGCTTCCTAGGGATTTGGGGATGGGATTTCTTCTTAATTGTATTAACGTTTCATATGGAGCCTTTCATTAAGAAGGATTTGCTCTAATAATCACAAGCCCTAAGAACAGGTCAGCTTTTCTATGGTGATATAGTCAGAACACGGGTTTGGGGGAGGCACCCAGTAGCCTCTTGGTTACGGAAGTAGCCTTCACTTTGATTTGAGTATATGTGGGGGGCGGCTGGAAAATGGCCCCAAAAGTGTCCATGTCCTAAACCCCAAAGCTGTGAGTAAGTCATCTTACATGGATGTGATGGAGTGAAGAATCTCAAGATAGGGAGATTGTCCTGGATTATCTGGGTGGGTTCAGTATCATCACAAGGAGGCCTTGTAAGAGGGAGGCATGAGGATTACAAAAAGAGGGAAAGATTTAAGGACGCCACACACTGAGTTTGAAGATGGAGGATGGAGCCATGAGCCAGGGAATGTCAGTGGCCTCTAGAGGCTTGAAAAGGCAAAGGAACAGGTTCATCCCCAAAGCATCTAGAGGGACCACAGCCCTGCTGACACCTTGTTTTAGGGCTTCTGACCTCCAGAACTGTGAAATAATAAATCTGTGTTGTTTAAAGCCGCTATGCTTATGGTGATCTTTATTTTTATTTTATTATTTTATTTTATTATTTTGAGTTGTGGGGATAACGTGTGAGGATTTACTATATAGTTAATTTACATGCAGGTGAAGTTCAGACTTCTAGTGAGCCCTATCTCCCCTGATAGTGGACCTGATGCCCAGTGCGTTGCCATGTGCCCTTCCTTCCCTCCTCCCTCCCTCCCTACCCCAACAGTGTCTAGCGCCTGCCAATCCCATCCATGTACTCATGTGACCAGTGATCAAGTGGGAATATGTGGCATTCAGTTCTTCTTTTCTGTGCTAGTTCACTTTGTATGATGGTCTCCAGCTGCAACCATGATGCTGGGAAGGACATGTTTTATGTTTTATAACTGTGTGATATTCCATCGTATATATGTAGTTTGTGGGAATTTGTTATGGCAACATTAGGAAACCATTTACAGTATGTCTATATGTAAAAGTCCACAGACACACACACTTAAGAGCTGCACGATTTGCTGCATGTCAGGTCAATGTTTGACCTCAGCACTACTGATACTAGGGGCCAGAAAACTCTAGTTGTGGGGGCAGGTAACTGTCTTGTGCATTGTAGGGTGTTGAGCAGCATCCTAGGCCTAGAATCACCCACTAGATGCTAGAATCACCCACTAGATGCCAGAAACACCCAGCCTCCCCCTCAGTGGTAATGATCAAGAATGTTTCCCAATGTTTCCTGGAGGGAAAATCACTCTCCTTGTCGGACAGCCACTGACATGTGAGTATTATACTACAATGTAAAATATTTTAAAATAAACCCCATGTAAAATAAAATAAAGTAAACCCTCCATTTCACCCTAAGCAGAGCAATTGTAGCATACATTCTCTTTTGTTCAAGACATAGACAGAACCACGCCTTTTGAGAAAAGCTTTGAGAGGAGTCACCCAGCATTATTTTACAGACACATCCTGGAAACAGCCTGGTTTTCCCGTGTATGGGGAGAGGGTGGATGGCAGTGTTCAGTGGGGACATGCCAGCCCCTTAAAAGGGGTGTTTTGGGACAGGGCAGCTGGCCAGGGACAACTCACAGAGCCCCCTTAAGCCTAGGCCTCTTCTCCATGCAGTTCAATGAAACTGCCTGAATTAGACAGAGCCCTGCCTCGGGCGGCTGAAGCCTGAGCCCTGTGGAGCAGGGCTAATTGTGCCTGGGTCTGGGCAATGTGAGGCGTGTGTGATGCTGAAGGTTCCCAGGTGGCAGCTTGGAGGTATCGTGCTGGGTGGCTGATTAGCTGGAAGGGAAGCAGGGTGAGAGGGGACAGCTTTGTAAACAAGATGTCTCTGCCTGGCAGTTTCCCTCTGATTCAGCACACAATGCCCTTATCCCCAATCCAGACTAATTTGCAGAAAATCTACCTTCCCCAATTACCTAATTGCTGCTAAATAACATTTGAAGAGCTCAAAGAAGTCAGGGTCAGGCTGACCCAGAATGAATTCTGCCTGCCCCTGTCAGGAGCTACCTCCTCTGCTGGAGAGTGTCATGCCCCCAGGTCCTTGGGGGGTGGGAGGAGCAATGCCAGCGTGGCTGGCCTAGCTCAAACAGCACCTCCAAAGGCCTCAGAGCATTCCCACTTGATGTGGGGTGGTGGGGTGACCTGGGAATTCAAAGGTGAACAGATGCCAGGAGTCTGGAAACCAGAGACAGTGAAAAGCTTGATGCTTTGGGTGACAGCCCTTGTAAACAGGGATAGGCAGTTTCTGGAGTATTTGATTCCCTTCCGAAAAGAAGCTCAAGATGGCACTAGAGCGCTTTCCCAAGCAGCAAGTGATCCCAGCTGGGAGATCCCACTCTCATCTTATTTTTGAGGGAAAAAGAACTGTTTTTCAGGATGGAGGAAGGCAGCCAAGTGCTGAAAAGAGAGAATGGTGACCCAAATCTCATCACATGAGGGGCACCTCATGTCCTCCCTCCGCTTAGAAATTAGTGAGGTCTCTTAACACACAGTGAGTTGGCCACACACTGCAAGGGAGGGGTAATCCTTTTGTTTGTTCCTGGCCCTTGACTCCTGAACTCTAATCATAGAATAAAATATTCTATCCCCCTTAAAGGGGCCTGGGGAATGAGGAGCTGGAGGAGGGGGGAGGGAATCCAGGGTCAGACTCTTGCAGGATATGGCGGTGACAGCTGGCTTCTTGTGGGTGTTTACTGGGGAAACTGTTGTTTCTCCTCCTTCCGGCCTGAGATTAAATGGACAGGACAGTGCAGCTGTCGAGAAGGTTTTTTGCAAGGTGTCAACAGGCTGTGGTCACTGTCCAACTTAGTGGATCAAGAAAAAATAAAACAAACCCTCTCACTTGTAAAACCCGGGCCCCCCTTGGTAACCCATCATGAAATGTCTCAATGGGTGCCTTGTATCTGGGGACCATCCAGGTGCCCTGTTGGGCTCCTCAGTGCCATCCCTTCATCTCAAAGGAGATTTCTGACAAGGTCATGGCAGCGGCAACATCCGGGGCCATCTGACCAAGTCCTGCCTGGAGGGAGATGGGGAAGGAAAAGGGAAGAAGTCCGCCCTATCAAGATGTTTATTATTCAGACTTCTTGGATGATTAAATGCTAAAATATATGAAAATGCAGATGTTGCTCTTTTTATAATCCAAGAATGTGAGGTTTAGGCAAAACGCCTCTGTTGAGCTTGGCACAATCTCTCCCAATGCTGATTCTGCAGGGCGGGTTCCTCTCTGACCACTGCTGGTGAAGGTTTTCCCAGTCACTTGATGCAGGGACCAAGCGGTCCCAATACCAGGCTTCTTTATACAGTGTCTCCCAACGTGATCATTCACAGGGTAGCCTCATGTGGGGGGACATGGGCAGTGGCTGGCCGGGAGGCACCCAGTCCAGCAGAGTGAATGGTGGGTAGTGGAGAAGCTGCCCAGTGTAGAAGTTTCTGCATAGACACTGCCTGTCTTAGGAGACTTGTACCCCAAGCAAGCCATTGAAACTCTCTCTGTGTCAGTCTTACCATCTGTAAAATGGGGTGAATGATGTGAGTGATCTTCGACCTCTACTCCCAGAGGCCAGTATCACCCTCCTGTTGTGACAACCAAAGATGTTTTTAGACATTGCTAGTTGTCCCCGCCCTACCTGAAAGGGCCATCCTGAGGATTCAAATGCCTTGAAACAGGAGCTTTAGAAAATGCCCTTGGAATTGGGGTGCAGAGGAGGCCTCGCCTAGGGGTGGATGAGACTGGAAACATCCAGAATGCTCCCTGGAGACTCACTGTTTCCAGCTGAGGTTGGAGTCCTCTCAGCCCCAGCTGTTCCTGGGCCCTTGGGTTTGCTCCACACTCACCATGTCTGATGGTGGCAGTGACACAAGGCAGGCCACTCACTTCCAGGTCTGCCATACAAAGCCATTCCTCCTCAGTAGATGATATAAGGTTTCAGATGACCTGCGGGGGGCTTGGCATGTGGGCTGTGTTTCTCCCTGGCACGTTTACTTTTGGGGAGAGGCACGCTCTTCCCTGAATACTCACTTGCCTTCTTAACAAGGTCCAGTTTTGATCCCGGGGCACGCAGTGGCCCTTTGCATGGTCTTCATTATTAGAGGTGCAACATAACCTTCTTTTGCAATAACAATTATCCAGGAACAAAATTATCCACAAATTGGAAAAACTCAGCCATTTTCCAAGCACTCTTGAAGAAGCAAAGTTAGTGATAATGGACCCAGAAATCCCTCAATGGGAAGGTTCTAAATGGTCCCCCGAGGTTGGCTGCAGCCTGATTGTGAGGAGGCAGCCAGCAAGGGAGGGAAGGGCAGGAGACTTCTCAAGAGGGCCAGACGGTCCTCACATCTGCCAACAAGACCACATCAGTGTAGCTGGTGAATACCAATCTGTGGGTAAAGACTCTCGTGGGCCACTCCAGGAGGGGGATGCAGCACTGGCCACCCCTTGACAATCCAATTTAGGAGTTGAACTACAAAGCCCCAGATTGAGCCCTGCTTGTCATATACAGCTTTTCTGGAAAAGTCAAAAGATCTGGCCATGCTCACTGTGTTCCCACATGCGGAAGGTGGGAATGGGGGAAGGGGCAGCTGACAGCAGCTGGGTAGCTAAGACTCTGGGTCCAGGTCCAACCAAGGGCCCTTAATCTGTGCATCAGTGTCTCTGTACCTGATTTCTCCACAAACAAGGGGGATCAGTCGTGGCACAGCAGACCCTGCGAGGCATCAACTTTCCATCATAATTCCAAAGCGAATAAATGGACCAGGAGTAACAAAGTGACAGCTAGGGAGACGACAATCTCCAATGAGCAAGTTCTGCATGCGTATCTCAGCGGGCCTGCTGCAGCTCCCAGAGCCCACACACTGGCTGAGTGGAGATGAACATCAACCAGCTGCTTCTTCAGGAGTAGTTTATAAGGACCGACAATTAAGTTCAGGGACCATCCCAGAAAAAGCGCTCCATACCTCATCTCTGAATATCACTACAGTCAGCTTAAAAGTACTCCCCTTGGGAAGCTACGTACCAACGACAGCAACTAGTCCACCCAGCAAAGCCATTTTGGAACTCTTTTTCTGGAATGGCCATCAGAGTCGTCATTGTTATCTGTTGAGATCTGACATTAAAGTTCATGAACTCACTGTGCACTTATGCTGGCAGCACTGAGCAAATAACTATTGGAACATCCTCCCTAATCACCTGATCTGGCCCCCCAATGACTTTTTTCTTTACCCAAAGATAAAATAAATATTGAAAGGAAGACATTTAATGACATTCAGGACATCAAGGGTAATACAACAACGGCTCTGATGGCCATTACAGAAAGAGTTCCAAAATTGCTTTCATGGGTGGACTAGGCATTGGTGTCAGTACACGGCTTCCCAAGAAGAGTGCTTCAAAGGTGACCATAGTGATATTCAGCAATTAAGTACGTAGCACTTTTCCTAGGATGATTCATGAACTTAATTGTCTAGCCGCATATTTGCTGAACCAACATGAATTCTCTCGGTAATCTTTTCTAGATCACTCTTTTTTAAAAAATATATATTTTATTTTAAAGATGTGGGGTACAATTCAGGATTAGGTATAAAAGTGGACATCATATAGGTAAAGTTTGGGCATTCCTTTGGTCCCCCCTTTAAAAAAAGTTTATTATAAAGATGTGGGGTACATTTCAGGGTTAGGTATATAAACATTGATCATGCAGGTGCCCTTGTTGATGAGGTATGCTCCTCCCTCCCTTAACAGTTTTCCTCAACTGCCAATCCGACTTCCCATCCCCTGACAGTTTCCCACTACTGCCAATTGCTTTCTTATAGCATTATAATTGTTCAAGATCCGCTTATGAATGAGAATATATGGAACTCTGTTCTTTGTTTCTGTGATAAATCACTGAGTATGATCAACTCCAAATCCATCCAAGTTGCTGCAAAGTCCATATATTTGTCCTTCTTTATGGCTACATAATATTCCATCGTGTATATGTACCACATTTCTTTTAATTCAGCTTCAATGAGCAACACGGTTGGTTCCATGCTTTTGCTATTGTGCAGGTATCTTTTCAGTAGAATGATTTGAGTCTAGATCACTCTTGATGGAGACTCTTGTGGCCTCTCCAATAGCATCTTTTAAATCCACTTTCAAGTCTCTCTTTCTCTTCTCCCTCACCTCTGTCTCTTCTTCATTTTTTTCTGCAGTTGCCTCATTAAAAGGACTTGAAAATAGATGTCGGGTGCTTTTTTTTTTTTTTAAAGTTTGGTAACGACTGTATCTAAAGGATGAGAGACTAATTTTTATGAAATAAAAAGAGAACCTTTTATTGTTTCATAAAGATGTCATTTAGGGTTTATAGCCCAAAGATTCCCTCCTTCCTGGTTTGATTTTACAATCCATTATCAGCCTGAAATCTTTCCTAGGTCATCACATAGCTGATTTGCTTGTTCCTCACAAGCGAAGAGTCAAAAGACTTACTGTATCCTCCTCTCGGTTGTGTGTATAATCTTAAAGCGTCCTGCCTGTTGTTCACAAGCTTTCTATGCTAACAAGGACCTAGACAGTGTGTACACTGGTCAACACATCTGGGAATTTCCTCTTGCTATTGGAATGTGCTCCCTCCCAGGGACTCATATCTGCTGAAAGGCAGAAGGTAATTCATCTGCAACATATATGGTGGTTTGTTGTGTGAATGAACTTCCTGGACTATCTTTTTTTTTTTTGAGTCAGGGTCTCACTCTGTCACTCAAGCTGGAGTGCATTGGCATGATGACAGATCACCAAAGCGTTGACCTCCTGAGCTCAGGCAACATTTTCACCTCAGTCTCCCGAGTAGCCACGTGCCACCATGTCTGGCTTATTTTTAAATTTTTTTGAAAAAATAAAGCCTTATTATGTTGCCCAGGCTGGTTTTGAACTCCTGGGCTCAAACAATCCTCCTACCTCGGCTGCTTCAAATGGTGGGATTACAGGTATGAACCACCATGCCATGCCTTGGTCACCATTTTTAAAGATGCCTTTTAAACATGACATGGAGCATGAAAAATATAGTTTGGGGTACAGACGTGTATCAAGAAAATCTGCTCGAGAAATACAGACCATGGGTCATTGGGTGAGCCCAGCTCTGGCTTTCCCCTTCCAAATGGAGCTCTACTTTAATCTTCTGTCTCGTCCCTTTTTCCTTTGCCTCCTGCCTTTCAAAGGAACAATGCTGAAAAATTACGAAGATACTAACAATGAGAAGGCATCACCTCTGGGGGAGGGAGTGGTGGTTACTTAACAGACTCATGGGGACCAGGAAGCAAAACAAGTGGACCAGAGTCCCATCCTAGCTCCTGTTTGTTTTCCAGCCTGCAGCCCTAATTCATTCACTCACTCTTTCTTGTTGACAGTGAAAAATCGTGACCTTTTTGGTTTTGTTCATATCGACAGCAAAGGGATGGATCTTCCCAAACAGAAAATAAGCCTTACCATGAATATTTCACACTGCTTAAGAAAGGTGAGTAGAGAGACTTTTTCCAATCCACAAAGCCTTCAGCTAGTTCCTGTCACTCCATGTCATTTATTCAATGTAAACCTTGGACACCATAGCGCCCCTGGATCGAAATGACTCATGTTTTCACTTGAGCTCTAGCCAAGGAACCCGAGAAAAAAATCCTATTTTCCTGGGTAGCTGTTCAAGCCTGTATGTTTATGATTAAAATGAAGCCTCTGAAAATATGACCAATGGAAATTTCAGTCCTATTATGGGAGGCATAAGAACACTGCCTTTATATTTGAGAACAAGAATTTTTTTTCCATCCAGACACTCATATAACAAAAAAGCAAACGAATTGTGTATGGACAGAGATTCAATGTATTACATAATCATTTACTTCTAAAGAACATGTGAGATAAAACTCAGTGCAACACCTTCAGTGATTAAAAGTATCCTTGTCCATAGTAGTCAAAGACAGACAGAGCAGAACTAGGAAGGAAAGAGCCAGCTTCAGAAATAGGGCTAGGGAAATAGAGATGAGAATAAAGAGAAAAGTAGAAAGTAAAAACCAAGCAAACAAAAGGAAAACTGCCTCACATTGTTTCCATAACTTGAGTGTAGGTGTCCCACAGGGAACCAGGAGTTTACTGAGGACACAGCTAGTACTCTCAGGCTGTTGCACAGCCCCTGCAACACGGTAGACACTTAATACTTGCTTGAATAATTGGACAAGAGGTAGAAAGAATCTGACTTTTATGGATACTTGTCCCTCATTTTACATTTTAAATGAATGCAACTCAACTCAACTAGACTCAACTCAACTCAACTCGACTCAAATAGACTCACCTCAACTCAACTCAATTCAACTAGACTCAACTCAACTAAGCTCTACTCAACTTAGCTCAACTCAACTAGGCTCAACTCAACTAAACTCAGCTCAACTCAACTCTACTCAATTATACCTAATTCAACTCAGATCAATTCTCTCCTCCTTTCTTTTTCTTTCTCTACTTACCCTTTCAGTTTTTTCTTTTTTCTCTTTATTTGTTTCTGTTTTTGAGAAGATACACAAGTTTTCTCGGTCCTTCTTGGATTGCAGCAACCAAGGGGAGTAATGCTTCCCAAGAAATCTTTATGTCCAGGGATGAGGCTTTGGGATCCGAACACAACTGTCTAGGTGTTTGCAGCTCTTCACCTGTTTCATCATCTCCAGTAAAATTAGATGGAAGTTCATCTGACCAGAGATTTAGCAGTGCTCTAGGAAACCCTTTCTCCAGCTCTCTCAGTGAACATATGACATAGGAATCAGAAGGAAGTCCTGGCCCATGCATACCCTGGGCTGATACTGAGGTTCAGGAAGGATAACTTGCCCTGGTGACCTGGCAAGGCCCTCTTTTAAGCCCCAGTTTCCTCATCTGAGAAGTGAAAGCTTTAGAATGTGGGCTTAGATTATTCCTTTTATGGGCCTAGAGTGGGTTGAGGTCATGTGGTTAGCAAGAGGGAGAGCCTAGACTCGAATTCAGGATGTGTGCTTCCTAAGCAGATCTCTGTCTATCTCAGACAGCTCTTGCTTGTGAAGACCAACTTCTGCCTTGCACTGGATGGCTTTTCAGACCCAAGGTGTGTATTTCTCAAAGATTCTAAGAGGCCTTGGAAGACCCAGCACATCCAGAGGCTCCAAAGCTGTCTTAAGGCTTTAGTAACCACAAACATGCCTCTCCTTCATTGGTCTAGAGAGGCACTGGGGTAATAAAGGAGATCTCATTTCTCAGGATTCACATGATTTGTGGTCAAGAGCAGCAAAAAGTGCCTTGAATTCAAACAAAAATGTGAAGAGTTCATATAACTTCATTTCCAGCACACGAACCTTGCAGTTGAGGTTCTATAACTATGGACACATGCTGTGGAGGGATCATGACAAGGAGGTCAGGGCTCCCCCAAATTCTACTTCTGTTTCCATTTTCACCAATCGCAACCCTGTCTCCTCTTAGGGGAGTTTTAACAAAGTCCACCCTGGGTTCAAAGCACTTCTCATTTGCAAATTTTTACGGAACTGAAACTTCTAAAAATAAACATGGGAGGATTTACAGCACATTGAAAAAGGCCCGTCCTTGAAAGTGATTCTCTAGCACAAGCAAGTGAGAACAATTGTTCTGGGTCATCCAGGAAGTGTTGGAGTTGGCAGCTGTTTCAAAACTATCGTTCTTTCTTGCTCATTCTGAAGACGGGTCATTTGGGAATTCTGCGTTTTATATCAATGACTATTACAGAACACATTTCAGAACTATTGTTTTAAATATCATGAGAAAGACTGTCTACATATTTTATGTCAAAGTTCAGGCCAAGAGTCCATAGTGTGGATAGAGGTCCTCTCCCTCATATGCTTCATAAGGAAGTTGAATGTCTTTAAGTCAACATGGAAGAATGTTGAGAAAACAAAAGTACTGCTCACAAGGAAATGTTTTCTCAGCAGTCATCCCAGCCCTAGGAGGAGCAGGGAGAGGGGTTCTGAAGGAGACCCCAAAGCAAGAAGTCTTTGAGAGTTGATGCCACCAAGTGGTGGGCAGTAGACAGAAGAAACCGACTTGGCAAACCTTTGACCATCTGGCCAACTATCCATGGATAGATCAAATTACACATTCATTCATTCAACAAATATTTATTAGGTACCAAACTGCATGGCATAGACTGTTCTAGGCACCGGGAATGTAACTATGAACAAGGCAGGGAGATCAGGAACTTCTCTTGAAAATTTCTGTAGGTAAGGCATTATAAGGAATGTGAGGGAAAGGAAAAGAAAGTTACTACCCTGTCCTCAAGGAAGCTTCTTCGTGTGTGTGTGTGTGTGTGTGTGTGTGTGTGTGTGTGTGTGTTCTCTTTTGTTTCATTTTTATTTTAAAAGTGTTGGGTACAATTCAGGGATAGGTATATAAAAGATCATTATGCATTGTGAGGAAGCTTCTTAGGAAGAAAGCAAGATCTAAATATGGAAGAGGCACACAATAACCATAGGTAATATCCAAGCATCAGAAAACAAGTTGGTTAGCCCAGGGCTCTGAGACAATTGAAAGTTCACCAAGTAGAGACCCTGCCCCAAGTAGGAGGTGGGATTCCAGCCAGGCCAGGCCCCTCACTTTGCACTTCAGTTTAAAGATCTGAAAAATGGGATCACATTATTCTGTGACAAATTCCCTTGTCTTTAACTGCAAATCTGACCCTGTTTTCTCACTTCTAACATCTCTAGATATTGCCTCCTGCCTAAACCTCAGCAAATATGATCTGACTGAGCTCCCTGCGGCCACACTCCCCCACCCTCAGCATGCCGCCATCTCAGAGGGGCTTCATCATCAGAGTCAGAATCTGTCCTCAGAAATCTGACTTTTCCCAAACTTGGAATAAATTCCAACCCCATACCTTCCTGCACATCTGGCAAACGCTGCTGTGGCCCTTTCCCTGACCACATCTTCTCCCATGCCTTCCCTCCCTGCCGGGTACCAGCCCGAGGGACTCCCTTTACTCCTCACCTGGACAAGGTTCGTTCTTACCCCTGGGCCTTTGCCCTGCTTTCTTGGCCCAGAATATTCTCCCTGCTATGCTGCACATGCCCAACTCCATCTTATTATATGGAGAAGCCCTCCCTAGCCCCTCTTGTGTAAAGGACCCCTTCAAATTACTCTTTATTCCTTTTTGCTTTATTCGCAGCCTTTATCATCTGAAATGAGCTTGTTTACAGATTAACTTATTTTTTGTTGTTGTTTTCCCCTCCCCCAGCAGAATGTAAGCTCCTTGAGAGAAAGGGGTGTGTCCTGTTCAGGCTGCATTCACGCAGCAGCTCAGTTCCTGAAACATGACAGGTTCTTTAATCAACACCTTTCAAAGAAATGATGTTCTCTCTGACCACACATTGAGAGGAAAGCATGGTCTGAGCTGTGGGAAATGCTTTAGAGTTGCACGCTTAGACAGGGTGGGAACACAGATGCACTTTAGGCACTGACCTCATGGGAATGGGGGCGAGGAAGGTGGCAGCGTGGGCTCCTCTCCCAACAGTGACAGAGAAGCCCCAGTGGACCTGGCCCTGGGGGGACTTCATGCAGGATCTGGCTGCGATGGTGTGTTTTATATCCTGTCTGCTCCGCTGAGTTAATCCTTGTTGAGAGGCGACAAGGGCATCTGAAGAGACTGCCCTTGACCCAGAACTTCACAGCTGGGATCCCCCAAATACAAATCATTGGCCTTCCAGACCCTGGCAGAGGCATGCATCCCCCCTGGGCCTGGGAGCAGAGGTATCCGTCCCACAACCCTCCCTGGGGTGGTCAGTGCTGGGGAGACTCAGGTCCCCCATGACTGGAAGATGTGTTAACTTAGTGACAATAATGACACAGCCACGGTGTGGACCAGTGCATCCAAGTGTCTCTGGGGTGCCAGGCCCAGTGCTCAGAACTTAACGGGATCTTCCCAGCACCTCTACCAGGGATGTGTCCTTATATTACACCCATTTCCAGATGAGAAAACTGAGGCCCGGAGAGGCAGTGTGATTGGTTCAAGTTCCCCTAGTAAGGAGACTGGAGACAGGCCACTTTTCCTGGGGTCACTGCACTCCTGAAATCAGGGCTTCCTGGATGCCTAAAAGAAAAGACGAGAGGAAGCCTCTGGAAAAGTCCCTGACACTTGAACACCTGTCAGGAGAATAAGAGAAGAGAACATTGCCCAGAAAGACCTCACAGTCGGGCTGAGGGCGAGGAGGCTCTGCTTAGAGCTGGCGGCTCAGGGTCTAGCTGGGGTCCGCAGGGCCGGCGGGAGGACCAGGGCGCATGACCGTCGCAGCAACTGCAGTTCCGTATACGGCCACGTGGGTGCACTGTTGTGCAGCGAGTGAGCGCGGAGCGTGGGGGCGGCGGCACCCGGATCCCGTCTGTCTGCAGACCTCGCGGCACCCGCGTGGAAGAGGGAGACAGCCGGAAGACCCCCTTCTTCCTCGGTTCTTGTCCCCCCCACTCGGGGTCCTAGGGAAAAGTCTTGGTTATTGCATCGCCCCTGACAGAGCCCAGATGATCTTGAGTCCTGGAGGCAGACAACTGAGAGAGGGCTGGAGGAGGGACCCTCGCTGGGGCGGCTAAGCCAGGACCCACCTGCCCTAGGGGACCCCGCCCATGTGAGTCCTCTCGGCGTCCCGAGGTCCTCAGAAAGCCTGGCACGGGCTGGATCTAGTGAGATGGGGAGGGAGAACCCCAGTTTCCCTCTGAGCAGGGGCGTCTGGCAGAGGGAATGTCACGGGGCACATTGATGGCCATCAGGACCCCGCGAAGACTGAGCAGCTTCCTGGCAGGGGGAGACCGACTGGGTCCCACCTGGTCCAGGTGCTGTGAGCCAAAGGAAGGCTCCAGTCTGGCTCGGTGGCTCAGCCTGTAATCCCGCGCTTTGGGAGGCTGAGGTGAGTGGATTGCCTGAGCCCGCGGGTTCGAGACCCGCCTGGGCAACTTGGCAAGACCTCATCTCTACAATAATAATAAAAAAAAAATTAGCCGGGCGTGGTAGCACGCGTCTGTAGTTCCAGCTACTTGGGAGGCTGAGGCGGAAGACCGCCGGAGCCCAGCAGGTCGAGGCTGCGGCGGCCGGGAGCGGCTACTGCCCTCCAGTCTGGGCGACAGAGTGAGACTCCAACTCAAAAACAAAAACAAAAACAAACAAACAAAAAACAAAACAAAACAAAAAACAAAGGAAGCCTCCAGAGAAGGCCCTGGAGACAGAGTCCTGGGAGAATATACCTGCTCCTTCCCATTGAACCAGAGTCACTTTCTGGGGAAGGGGTGGGGGCACAGAGACATCAGGCCTGGACAGTGACACAGCACACTTTTCAGTCTGTGGAGAGAGAGACAGACAGAGAGAGCGAGAGAGACGGCCCAAAGAGAGAAAAACACAGGCTGGGTTTTCAGATTTGCAGGGAGAGGGAGCAGGTTTCAACCCTGGAAAGGGTTAAAGTGGGAGACATTTCTGCTGGAGGCAGAGAGCAATAAACCATGATTTTTCCACCAGAGGGAGAGAGAGACAGAGACAGAGAGCGAGGGAGGAAAAGATTGATTTTCTCCTTCTTGGAGAAAACACACACACGCACACGTTTTGCTGTGTGCAGGGAGAGCCAGGGCCACAGAGGAGGATGTTGTGCACACCCAGCAGACGTGCTGTCTGCAGAGCAAGTGTATATGTGTGTTTTTCTAATGTGATGTGTTTCTTGGCTGCGTCAGGGGAAACGTTTCCAAGAGGAAAAGAGAAAGGAGAGAAAGAGGAAGAGGAGGACATTTTATGGCCCCCCACCCCACACAATTTTTTGCAAGCTGTGAAATCGTGTTTGCTTTTCAGGGGTGTACACTTAGTGAGAGAATCAGAGATAGATTTGCTTAGAGTTGGAGTCTGTGGAGAAGTGCTTGTGTGTGTGTGTGTCTGTGTGTGTGTGTGTGTGTGTGTGTGTGTGTGTGTGTGTGTGAGAGAGAGAGAGAGAGAGAGAGAGAGAAAGAGACATTTCTTTTCCCTCATTCTGAAAAATAGCATATGTACTTTTCTACTTGCAAAGAGACAAATCAACAGAGAGGCATTTTTTATTATTTCTTGTTTATAACCACACACACATGAATGTACACAGAGTTTTCTTCTCTCCCAGTGTGTGTTTTTCATATTTTGTGTGTACTATCTTGGAGACAGGGGAGTTATTTGTCCGGTGATGGAAAGCTGTAGAGAGAGACTTTTCTGAGAGGGAAAAAGAACGTTTCCTGTCAGGAGACTCATGTATTTTGTGAGCCGAGACTTACAAAGTGTTGGTATTTCAGGTGGTGCATGCTTAGTGAGAAAACAGAAACATTCTGCCTAAGCTGTGAGTGTGTGTGCGTGTGTGTGTGTTTGCTAGTGCATCTCACACACATTTTCCTACAGATAAAAGATGCAGATATTTTTCTGCCTGCAGGAAGAGACAGTACACACACACACATGTACACACACACACACACACACACACACACACTTTCCTGAGTATGGAAAGGAGAGCATGGGTTTTAAATTTTTCTAAGGGAGGTCGTATTTCTGCCCAGTGAGTTTTTTAAAGTGACTTTTCTGAGTGAAAATGGAGAATTTTTTTTTGACAGAGACAAGCAGGCATATGATTTTCTGTAAACAAAGAAAGAGTGTTTGTTTATTTGTTTGTTTTCCAGGTAGTACACATAGAAAAAAATCAGATTTCTGCCTCTATGTGTGTGTGTGTGTGTGTGTGTGTGTGTGTGTGTGTGTGTTATGGCTTTTTTTTTCCTTTCTGGAAGAAGAGCATTATTTTTCTGTATGCAGGGAGTCGGCTTAACACAGAATTTTTCTGCTTATACTCACCAACACAAGCACATGTTCTCTTCTTGCTAAGTGTGTGTGTGTGTGTGTGTGTGTGTGTGTGTGTGTGTGTGTGAGAGAGAGAGAGAGAGAGAGAGAGAGAGAGAGAGATTTCTGCCCGGAGACAAAGCTGTAGAGAGAGACTTTTCTGAGAGACTGAGAGAATATTTTCTGCCGAGAAACACATATTTTTCTGTGAGCTGGGAACGACAAAGTGTTGATTTTTCAGGTGATGCATATTTCAGAAGAAAATAGATATTATGCTGTAGTGTGTGTGTGTGCATGTATGCATATGAGAGAGACAGAGTGAAGTTTTTTTTTGCCTGGAAGAAGATACATAATTTTTGGCTTGCAAAAAAACCCAAAAGGGAAAAAATTTTTCACATACGCAACTTTCAGATACGAAAAGAGAGTGAGAGTGGGAGTGATGCTTTTTCTCTAAAGTGCCTTTTGTTGGGAGAGGGGGTCATTTCTCCCAGCAATAAGATACTTAGGAGGAAGCAATTTAGGAGGAGGAAATCATTTTCTGTCTGGAGACACACACGCAGAAAGATTTTCACAGTCTGAGAATTAGAAGGAAAGAGAGTTGTTTTTAAGGGATCACACTTAGTGGGCAGGGGATGTTTCTGCCTGAGTGTATGTTTGTGCACACATGTGTGTACAGAGAAAAGATGATGGGGCACACACACTGTTCTTGTCATGTGTGAGCTGCATCCCTCCTGTGAGCATCTGTGTGTTTGTGCGGTGGGGAGGTTGTTCTGCCTGGTGACAGAGCCCTTCAGAGATTTCTCAGGGAATAAGGGTTTTTTTCTAACTGGAGGGACACAATTTCCTGAGAGCCAAGAATTACAGAGAAAGATATTGATTTTTCAGATGGTACAACTTATTGGGAGAAGGTTCAAGTGTGTGTGTGTGTGTGTGTGTGTGTGTGTGTGCGCGCGAGCATGTGTGTATGTGTGTGGACAGAATAAGGATTTTTTTCTACCTAGAAAAAGACACATAGATGTTCTGTCTTTAGAAAGAGACAGGCCAATGGCCACAATTTTTTTTTTTTTTTGCACATGAACACAAATGTGTACACTCACACACACATAGACTTTGCTCCATGTGGAAAAGGAGGGGTGTGAACAGGCTTTTCTCTGGGGTGGGAGACAATGGAGGGCAACTTCAGGGATAGGCATTTCTGAGTGAGAGAGATTGTTTGCTGCTTGTAAAAGACACCCCAAATTTTCTGAGAGGTGAAAAATAATGTTTCAGGTAGTGATGCCTTCGTGAGAAGTCGAGGAGTGTGTGTGTGTGTGTGTGTGTGTGTGTGTGTGTGTGATCTAATTTGTGTTTTCTTGGGGTTTTCTCCGAGACAGTGTCTCATGTCTGAAGACATACACATTGGCCATTTCCCCTGAACCAATACATAGAGGGAAAAAGCTACCTGTGGCGCCTGCTCAGCCGTCAAGGGGACATTCCTGTCCCCAAGTGCCAGACACATACGTGTGCGTGTGTGTGTGATGGAAAAACATTTTTTTTCTTATGTGGAAAAAGATGAATCTCTTTGAGCTCACAGGAAGACAGATCCAACCAGACATGTGCTTTTCTCACACAAGCACGCACCCATCAGTGTGGAAAGGGTGGTGTGTGAGTGTGGGTCACTCCGCTGTGACCTTATTTTATGAAGGGCGGGGATCGTTTCTGCCTCATTGCAGGGAGCTTCAACTGGAGTTTTTTGTAGTGAAAGGGAAAGTGTTTTCTAGCTGGAGATACATGCATACAGCGTGCCGGGAGACAAGAGGAAGAAGTGTTGGTTTATCTGGAGATGAAACTGGGGCTGTTCTGCCTGAGAGTGTGTGTGTGTGTCTGCCTGAGTGTGCGTGTGTCTGCCTGAGCGAGTGTGTGTCTAAATGACTGTGTGGGTCTGCCTGAGTGTGTGGGGGTCTGAACTTGTTTCCTTTCTGCCTGGAAAATGGCACACACGTGTTCCTGTCCACAGGGGCACACAGGCCAGTGCACGGTGGTTTCATTTTGGTTTGTTTTTCTTGCACAATGCATACCTCACCCCCCGCTTTCTGAGTGAGGAAAGAGAGGGTGCATGGTGTTCTCTCTAGTGCGTGTTTCTTTCTCAGGGTCAGGGATGAAGAGTCTCAGACTGAGAGAGATACTCCCTCTGGAGATGAGCCTGCTGACAGGTGTCTGCTAGCTGAGATGGCATGTGGACTTCCAGGGCGCACCCTTCCTGGGGGAAGGGGAGATGTCTTACTTGGGTGTGCATGTTATGCATACGTGTGTGTGTGTGTGTGTGTGTGTGTGTGCTTTCAAGACAGGTTTTCCTGACTGACACACAGAGATCTTCCTGCCCTAGGGAGAGACAGACAACCCAGAGACAGGAGTTCTCTGCAACCCATGCATGGACCCACCTGAGTCTCCCGGTGTGGAAAGATGGGTTTTCTCAGGGTGCACATTGTGGGGCTTCTGTCCTTGCTCCCAGGGAGTGTGAGAGACATGTCTGCCATGCCACGCAGACCACAGGGTGTGGGTGTTTTGAGTAGTGCATCTTTAGTGTGGGAATTGAGACAGTTGTTCCCTGATTGAGCCTTATAGTGTGTGTGTGTGTGTGTGAGAGAGAGAGAGACAGACAGACAGAGAGAGAGAGAGAGAGAGAGACAGACAGAGAGAGAGAGAGAGACAGACAGACAGACAGAGAGAGAGAGAGAGAGAGAGACAGAGAGAGAATGAGAGGGAGACGGAGACTTTTCTGCATTTCTGCCTCCAGAGAAAGAGACAGACCAAGACAGAGACATTTTCCTGCATGCATGTGTGCACTTATACACACACACACACACACACACACATCCCTCTCTTCCTGCTTCCAGGGTGTGACTGAGGTTTTCTATCCGGTGTGTGTAGGGTGTGTGTGCATATTTGCTGAGTGACAGGATCCTTTAGAGAGAGACATTTCTGAGAGAGAGAAAAGAAGAGACTGAGAGGAAGGGCCTTTTGATTTTCTACATGGAGACACACACAGTTTATTCTGCATTCTGGGAAATAAAAAACTTGTTTTTTTCCAGTGGCATGCATTCAGTGAGAGAAGGAAGACGTTTGTGTGTGTGAGTGTGTGAGAGAGAAGTAGAAAGGAGAGAGAGAGAAGAGAGAAATAGAGGAGAGAGAGAGGAGAAAGAGAGATAGAGGAGACAGGGAGAAGAAAGGAGAGAGGAAAAAAGAGGGAGAAGAGAGAGAGAGAGGACAGGGAGAGAAGAGAGGAGAAAGAAAAGGGGAAGGGGAGAGACAGAGGAGAGAGAGAGAAAGAAGAGAGAGAGAGACAGAGGAGAGAGAGGAGAAAGAGAGAGAGAGAGAGAAGGGAGAGAGAGAAGACAGAGGAAAAAAGAGGGGAAAGTAGAGAGAGGAGAGAGGGGGGAAGGAGAGGAGAGGGGGCAGAGAGAGAGAGAGAGAGAGAAGAGCCAGAAGAGTCAGAGAAGAGAGAGGAGAGACAGAGGAGAGAGAGAGAGAGAGTAGAGAGAGGGGAGAAAGAAAGAGGAAAGAGAGAGAGGAGAGGCAAAAAGGGGGGAATAGGAGAGAGAGAGGAAGAAAGAGAGAAAGAAGAGAGGAGAGAGAAAAAAGAGGGGTAAGAGGAGAAAGGGGAGAGAGAGGGAGAGAGAAAAGGGAAGAGAGAGGAGAGAGAAAGGAAAGAGGAAAGAGGGAGTAGAGAGAGAAGAAGGAGAGAGAGGGAGGGAGAGGGAGGGAGAGAGGAGAAAGAGAGAGAGAGAGGAGAGAGAAAGCAAGGGGGGGAGAGAGTGATACCAGAGAAAGACAGAAGAGAGGAGAGAGAAGAAAGAGGGGTAAGAGAGAGGGGAGAGAGAGGGAGAGAGGGAAAGAAGAGAGAGAAAAAGGGGAGAAGGGGAGAGAGGAGAGAGAGGAAGAGAGAAGAGAGAAAAGAGAGGAGAGAGATGAGAGAGATAGAGGAGAGGAGGGAGAGCCAGCGAGCAAGAGCAAGGGAGAGGGGGGAGAGAGAGGGAAGAGAGGAGACGGGGGAAGAGAGAGAGGGAGCAGGAGAGAGAAGAAAGAGAGAGGAGAGAGGAAACAAGAGAGGGAGAGAGGGAGGAGGAGAGAGGGGCAGAAAGGGCGACAGAGAGAGAGAGAGAGAGAGAGAGAGACTAGGGAGGGAGAGAGAGGGGAGAGAGAAAGAGGAGAGGGCGAGAGAGGAGAGAGGAGGGAGAAGGCAGGTTTTTTCTTTGTTGATAAAAACCGTGCATTATTTTTTCTCATCGCAGGAGGAAAGAACTAGCACAGAGAAAGAAAGATTATCTGTATTTTTGATTTCTGACAGCTGACTCTCCACAAATGTTTGGAGGCTGTGCTGTCCAGAGGGGGTCTTGGACAGAGATGCGGTTTTCTACCTGCGTGCGAGGGCAGGGTCAGAGGGCAGCAGCTTTGCAGTCCTGGGAAAAGATGTGTCTCTCATTGGGCTGCAGAGACTCGGGCCTCACCCAGACATCATTCCTTGGTGTACACACAGCCGCCAGCACATCCTACTCCGTGGTGGGCAGACCAGGGAGTGGAGACAGAGGCAGAGAGAGAGAGATAAAGAGAGAAACAGAGAACAATCAGAGAGAAAGATACAGAGACTGAGAGGCAGAGAGATACAGAGACAAAAAATACAGATACAGAGACAAAGAGAGACAGAGACAAAGACAGAGACAGAGATGGGGAGATAGAGACAGAGACACAGAGATAAAAGGTTTTCTTCCAACAGAGAGAAAGGGGGCAGACTTCAGCTTTAAAAGAAAGCTTCAGGCAGGTGCGCACCCACCCCTGGGATCTCTGTCCTGCCTAGCGCCTGGCATGAAGCAGATGCCCTGATGGCTTTTCATGCTTCTCTTTCACTGGCCAAGCACTAGCAGGCTGCCCCCCCAAATCCCACTCCATCAGTCGCTCCCCTTGTTTCCAGTGCCCACTTTCCTGTGCCGGAAAGGCATGGTCATTCTTCAGGCCCAGAGGTGAGACCGTTCCCGGAGAGAATTCCTAAGTGAACAGAGACCGAAAGGTCACAAAGGAACAGTAGTTCCCCATCATTTTAAGTGCTCCCGCAAAAGGGACAAAGGGCATAATCCTGAGGGCTAGAAGTGGTTACCTTTGGTCTAGAACATGGCAACATCCTTGAAATATGCACTTGAGTTAGAGAACATGCCAGGCTTCTCCCCCAGCTTTTGCCAGGGGCTGGCAGGGCGGGGGCTCACCTTGCCCTCTCCTGCCAGACCTGAGCTAGGAGCTGTGTAATTCGGGAGATGAGTGGAAGTGCAGGGTCGTCGGTGGGCTTCACAGCTGACTGATGAGACATGGTCTCTGCACCCAGGGGGCAGCTGGCACCAAGTGACCAATGGAAACACATGTGCCTCCCTATAAAATGAGGACAAGAGCAGTGAGTCCTTATGGGTTCTTGTGGGCTCAGAAAGGGGCTGCTGTGAGGAACAGATGTAATGCAGCAGGACATTGAACTTAGTGACTGGCTCAAAGTCAGGGCTCCACAAGTGGAAACTATCTTTATCCGCAGTCTTATTACAAGTGGCAGAAATGCTGGCTGTTCCATTGATGGTCACCTCCCCTTTGTTCTTGTGACTAGGCCCCTGATTTTGTGCAACAATATGCCCAACTCCACAGAAAGTGTGCTAATTGGCCTAAGCCATTGCAATTTTTTTTTTTTGAGTTGGAGTCTCACTCGGTCACCCAGACTGGAGTGCAGTGATCGCTCCCGGCCACCGCAGCCTCGCCTGCTGGGCTCCAGCGATCCTTCCACCTCAGCCTTCCAAGTAGCCAGAATTACAGGCATGTGCTACCACGCACAGCTGATTTTTTGATTTATTGTAGAGATCAGGTCTCGCTGTCCAGGCAGGTCTCAAACCCACGGGCTCAGGCAATCCACTCACCTCAGCCTCCCAAAGGCACGGAATTACAGGCTGAGCCACTGAGCCCGGCTAGCCACTGCAATTTTATTAGCTTTTGGTGTGGGGACAAGCAGGTGACCTACTCCCTGACACTGAAATGCAGAAGATCTGCTTGGGACCTTCTAGAAGAACTTATTCCCAGAATAAAGATAGAGTCATAAAGACAAGGCTCTTTGATTTGCATCCCCTTCTTTCCTGTTTGGGCTCCTATGGTGTAAAGACATGATACTTGGAGCTATGGCAGCCTTCTTGTGACCATGAGGATGCCAGGGTAGAAAGATGGGAAGTGTAAGAATTTGGGGTTATAGTTCTGAGTTACTGCCCATGTCTAGGCTGTTTGTTATATAATTAATCAACTCAGACTCTGATGTCTGAGTCACTTAGAGTTGGCCATTTTATCACCTGCCACCATAAGGATTTTGACTGACACATTTATAGTGGATTAAAGTCACCATCCTGAAAAATTTTAGATGGATGAATGTTTTGAAACAAACATCCAACTTTCAGTGGTGGTCTCAGCCTTGTAAAATTTCTTGCACACTTTCTTGGAGAGTGAACAGTCACTTTGTTCTCTTGTTTCCCAAAAGATATGCTGTGGGAAAAACTGCCAGTTGATCCAGCTCTCCTCAGATGAGCGCCATGCTGGGGAAAGTCAGCTCTGAAGGCCCTGTGGCTTTGGGAATCCTATGTGGATCCTTCTACGGCTGTGACACCTTTCTCTACAGCTGCTGGTCCTATTAGATAGAAGTGGCATCTATGAAGCGTTGGCCACAGCCCTAGGAGTACCAGACCACTGGGAATCCATTTCACAGATAAGGCATGTAAAGACTTTGAGCAAGCTGTCACAGGCCCAGATTGAGTTACTGAAAGAGTTAACAATCAAGCTCACGTTCAAATCGGTCTCATTCCAAAATATGTCTTAACATGGCCATTTGTGGGAAACCTTTAAAAAGTTGCAAGTCTTTTTCTTCCTCTGGTGATGGGCAGGGGATTCAGAAGTGGTCAGCGGCCATCTGGAGATGCAAACTCTATGACAGTTAGGGCGGGGGTTGGGGCATGAGAAGAGAGACAGTGGGGCGGGAGTTGGGAGCAGAGTATGGGCTGGACCCATGGGGCTCTGTTTGCCCCGAGAACCGTCGCCAGTGCTATGTCTTGTGTAGGCTCCGCAGTGGACCTTGACGCACACACATCACTGTGTTATGATGTTTCATTTGAACAGCCCAAGCGGGATGAGAGCTCACATGCTAGCAGCCCTGGGCCACATTTGCCCTGCAAATGCTGAACTTGTATTTCAAGTGCTCTTGGCCAAGGCTCGTACAGTCTGCAGACCTGGGATTCCTGGTGCACTGCCGTGTTTCTGTTCTACATAGTCCACTGGCTGTGTGGTGGGTGATTTTGGTCATACCCCCCAAGGTATGACCTCACTTTACAGATGAGAAAAGTGAGTCTCAGAGAGGCAGAGTGACCTATGCAAGGTCACCCTATTCACAAGAGACAAAACTCAGGTGTGTCTACAAGCTTAGAGTTGTAAGGTTATGCTAAAAATGAAAAAGAAAAGAAAGTTAAATTTACTCTCAGATAAACAATAAATAATATTTTAGTGTGAGTGTGTCCTGTGAAATGCTCTGCACTCCACTGGAAAATGGCCATGAGAAGAAGCCTTGTACATGTTTACTTCCTTGAATTATGGCCCACATTTCTTTAGAATACCTACCTGCACCCTTCCTCTCCTCACAGAGAAAAGGAATTCACTCTCTCCTCACCCACCCCCAGCATTCTTGTGGGGCCAGGAAGGGGGCAAGGCTGAGTATTCCCTCCAGAAATTGTCCTGGCACTCCCTTGGATCTTGGACTGAGCTTTGGCTCATGGCTCTTTTTTGTGGTTTGCTAATAGTCATTATGCACCTGATGATGCTTGCCTGGGAAACTTGCATTTGGTGTATGGTAGGCTGATGATGGATGGAGGGATGGATGGATGGAGGGTAGATGATTGGATGGATGGATGGATTATTGGATGGTACATGGATGGATGGATGAATAGATAAATGGATGGATAGGTGGATGAAGAATAGATGATTAAATGGATGGATGGATGAATGAGTGATTGGATGGATGGATGAATGGATGGATGGATAAAGTATACATGATTGGATGAATGGAAAGATGGATACATGGATAGACGAATGAATGGATGGGTGGAAAGATGGATAGATGGATGATTGATTAGATGGATACATGGATGGATGGATTGATGAATAAATGCTGGCTTTGGAAGAAAGGGCATTTCTAGTTGGTCCCAGCAAGTCATTGGGCAAAGCCAGGAGATTGAAAGTTAGGGGTAGAATGAATCTGGCTCTTCTGGGCTATCTACAGAGAGGGGTCCATGTCACCTCTCCCATATCTTTGTGTCTGGGTGGGATGAGGAGTTCAGGGATTTCTAATTCCCTCCATGGTATTACTAAGTCAGAAGATGTGGATTGTTGCCTGAGGTTTGGTGTGGCCCCCAGCTTGGTGTTAGTCCTGGGGGACCCGTCCATAGACCCTCTGATTCTGCCCCTAGCAAGCTCCATGGGGCAGGACAGTCAAGCTGCTGGCAGAGTTTCAAGGAGCCTCAGTGAGGCAGAGTATTATTAATGGACTTTATCACTTTGTCAAGAACTTAAAATTGCAGTCATTTACACGACTTCATTTTAATTGCTGTAATAAATAACTTTTGGCTAATTGGAATGCATATACTTATATATCATTTATTCACAAGAATAATTTGCACTGAAAATTTATGTGTTTCGCCGGGGGCTCCTCTGTAGTCTCTGAAAATACTGAAGAATAAACAGTCACACAAACACCAACAGGAGGCATCCCTGGATTAAAATGAGCAAAGTTTTCAGTCCTACTGTGCATCTGGCACTGCATGGATGTGGGAGAGCCACAAAGAGAAAAGCAGAGAAACAGCAGCAAAAACTTGCTTTGGGGTCATTACAAGGAACCCTGTATTTGGGCCGGAGTCTTTTAGACAATTATCCATTCTGTGCCTTTCAGCAAGTCACTTATCCTCCCTTGTCTCACTTCCTCATCTGCAGCATGTAAAAGGACCTACCTCTGGAATGTGTTAGGATTTGCACAGAAAGGGCCACAGCAGTGGCAGACAAGTCATTGCCCTTCTTCTAGTAGCTAGAGCTGATGTTCCTGGAGGAATTCATTCCCCTCCTTGGTCCATGTGGTTGGACAGGGCAGGAGGTGGGGCTTGCTACTCAACCCTAAGTCCCACAATCCTGACCACAGTGATTGGTTGAGGATGGTCATGTGACCCAGATTGTCCAATCAGAGGTAATCCTGAGACTTCTGTTAGAGTAACCAGAAGGAAGACATGCTCATTTTCTCCCTGTGAGTTGGGCTGCTGGAAGTCACTAGGAACACAGTCTTGGCATCAGCACATACAAGCAAAGCTTAAAGCTTAGAGTTCTGTGATGACACTGGTCCTCCAGATCCAGCCATGCCTGAAGCTGGATACCCCTTGACCTTTCAGATATGTAAGCCAATAGTCTAGTTGGAGCTTAAACCACTTTGAATTGTTCTTTCATAGACAACAGAAAGACTCTCAATTAATACAAACACTTAGAACAATGCCAGGCTTATCATGGGATTCAGTGATTGTTAATTAGCAATAGGGAAAACATAAGTGACCCTCAAAGTAGCAGCCTGGCTTATCTAGCCTGATCACCCCATGAGAAATGAAGGGTGGCCCCTGCAACCCAGGAGTTTGTATTGCTTTATAGCAATGAGAGAGACAAAAAATAGATTGGTTAGGGACCAGTACAATCAAATGCTGAACCTAAACCAAAGAGTTTAAGTTGAGTAAACTGTAAGATGTCTCCGCACAAGAAAGGAGAGATCTCACTGGGCTAAGGTAATGGTGGGACATTTCCTGACTCTTCATTGGTCAACGAATATTGATTAAACATAATGCATTCAAGCCACCATCTTACACATTCCATCCTAAGAACATTGTATGTAGGAAAAACTCTGCAAAATAGGTGCTTTTGCACCCATTTTTATAGATGCAGAAACTGAGACTCAGAGCAGTTAAGTAATGGACTTGGGACTCATTCAGTTGCAAGTGACAGAAACTCAATGGAAAGGTGGAAAAATCTGGCTCATAGAACTGAAAAGTCTCAGAACAACACTGAGCTTCATGTCAGACCCAGCTGCTGAATGTCATCAGGTCCATGTCTCTCCACCTCTCAGCTCTGCTGTGCTCTCAGAGTCCTCACTCCCAGGCCAGCTTTGCTCAGGAGGCCACATGGGCCACCAGAGCTCTAGGCTTGCATCTTCTCTGTTCATGGCCAGAGGAAATAAAGAGTCTTTCTTCCATAAAGGTTCAAGGTCCAGGGCTTGGCACTCTGTGGCCTGATTGGGTCACGTGTCCATCTCAGACCAAATGGCTGACTAATTTGCCCAGGCTGGGTCTTGTGCCCACTCTGGTTCCAGATGGGGAGCCAGGCTCACCCTGAAGCCCACAGATGGAAAGCAGGGGCAGAGCCTTTGCTGGAAGCATGAAGAACAGACATGGCATCAGCTCAGGTACCTCTTGAGACCATTTAGGAAAACTGTTTTCTTCTGCCACCCAGTTTTTGCTTTGGCCCAGCGAAGAATTAAAAATGCTAGAAAGGGCCCTGCTTCCCTGCTCTGCATTCCATGTCTGCTTCTCCCAGGATGGTAGACTCAGTGACAGCTGACACCCTGGTGGCAGAGTTCACAAGATGAGGCTCACTGCCCACATGTAGCCCAGGCTTCTGTTCATGGACCGCACTGCACCCAGGGGAGACTGATGTCTCCTCTTGCCATCTTCCCTTGGGAGGAACTCCCTCCCCTGGGTTCAGCCCAACTTTTCCATTAACAGTGCGGGGGGAATGTCCAGCTAGGATCTGGAGGGATAAGGCTATTTCCCAAAGCCAGGGTAATGTGCTAGCCGCTTCCAGCCCTGGTACCTTCAGGGGAGAAGGCAGCATCAAGTGGCTACTCCAACTACTGCCCCCTCTGTCTTTCCCCTTCCCCTGCAGGATTTAAATCTCCCTTCCCTAATGTGGCATCCTGACCACACAAATCTAAGACCAACTAAATCCATCCAGGAGGCTGGAAGGGGCAGACACCATGGTTGAGAGGCTAAAGCAGGAGAGAGGAATTGTGGGAGGCAGTAGTGTAAGGGAGACTGTGGGACGGTCCTAGAAAAACCCTGAGAATTGAGGCAGGGGTCCTGCCTACTTGGGCCTCTGCACTGCCTGTGACCTTTGATCAGGGTGGAAACGTGGAGTCTGGAGCAAGGATGGGGAGTTGCTCAGGATTAGGGGGAGAGGTGCTGCTGTGCCTGTCCATATCCCCTCAGCACTCCATTCCAGAACATTCCAACAGTGCCCTGGGGAGAAATGCTTTCTCATGACTGAGAGTGCTGTGGGGCTCCCAAGGCCAGAAGAGCCCACAGCCAAGGATGGGGGAGTTGGTGGATAAGACCCTGGTGTTTTTGTGCCAGACCCTGCCTGCCACTATCTCTCTCCCTGTAGGTACGCGCTGAGAGCACTCCTTATACTTTCCTTTCTGCCTTCCTCCGTAGCCTCGGGCTGCTTCCTGGGACTGTCTCCAGACCCCTGCTGGACCTCAGAGCCTGGTCTTAGATCCTGTTTCCTGTACAATTCGGCCTTAAACAGCAGCTCTGCCTTCCCCATCCTGGTGGGTTCAACCCCCTCATGTGTCTCCAATCTGAATCCCTGGAATCTGTTCATGTGACCCTATTTGGGGAAAGAGTCTTTGTAGATGTAATTAAGTTACGCATTTTGTCATGCGATAATCTTGGATAACCCGGGTGGTTCTAAATACATTGACAAGTAACTGTAGAAGAGAGGCAGGGTGAGATCTAGCACATACAGAAGAGGGGAAGGCCACGAGAAGACGAAGGAAGAGGCTGTGTGACACAGCCACCAGCCAAGGGATGTCTGGAGCCACCAGACACTGGAAGAGGCCAGGAGCGATCCTTCCCTAGAGCCTTTGGAAGGGCATGGCTCTGTCGACGACTTGACTACAGACTTCTGGCCTCTGGAACTAAAAGAATGCATTTCTCTTGAAACAAGTCACTCAGTTTGTAGCATTTGTGATGGCAGCCTCCTCCCCCCCAGCAAACTTATAACCTATTTTGTGAGAGACTCTTTGTGTATAAGACTATAGCCCTGAGGTTACACCCCATTCAGCAGTCTCTTGAACTCTATCCCTAGGAAGAACCATGGGCTGCCAGAGAGACTTTAAGCCAAGGAGCAACACAGATGATCCATGTTTTTAAGGGGCCCCTGGTTGTTGTGGCGAATGCAGTCTGGGGCTAGGTGAGGGTGGGTTCTCCAGCTAAAAACCAGGGAAAGCCTAGGAAAGACTCAAGCCCAGGACAGGCAAGCTTGGATGACTTCTGTGTCCCATAACTGCACTTGCAGCCTCCAGTGCCCATGCTGAGTCTGCCAGAAACTCCCCCAGCAGGTGGGGGCATCTGAGTGAGGGTTCTGGCCACCCCAACAACCCCTGGCAATGATCCCCATTGTGGAGGCACCCTCCCAGACATTGACTTTGTGCTGAAGGGCCTGCTACCAAGCTTTTCAGAAAGGCTGAAACCCAAATGAAATTGACTTCCTTCCTGGTCGAGGTCACTTTGCCCTCAACCAATCATATTTCCTTGCCACAGCCTCGTTTCTTGACTTGCAAAAACGCGGCTGCATGAATCTCCCTCTACCACATGCGATTTTCTCTTGGGGAAACAGTGCGTTCTTTTCAATGCTGGCAAATGTCCCTTGGGTATGATGGATGGGCTCTCTTTGACCACCAAGGTGGTACACAATCTGAGTTTATTCTTTTAATATCTCAACCCAGGAACGGTTTCTTCATGTTCCTTCTTCTCTTTGATGAAGCACTGAAGGGACTATCTGTACCTTCCATGGCCAACCTTAGCACTTTGCAAGGGAGAAAAGAAAGGGGTGGGAAAGATGGTGACCTAATTTCCATGGAATGAATAACTTTGGGGCCATGTGTATTCTCTGAATGACCTCCTCTTCCTGGTCTCCAGTCCTACTGCCAAGACCCATTAGGGAAATTGAGTTGGTGGAGGAAAACAGAGCAGTCTAGATGTGTGAAGGGGATGGGGCATTTGGGTCCCTTCCTTCCTTCCTTCCTGTCTCCTCTCCTCTCCTCTCTGGCCTCTGGAACTACAAGAATGCTATTTTTCTTGCAATAAGCCACACAGTTTGTAGCATTTGTGATGGTGGCCTTCTTCTCTCTCTCTCTCTCCCTCTCCCTCTCTCTCCTCTCTTTCTTTGTTTCTGACAAGGTCTCTTTCTGTTGTCCAGGTTGGAGTGCAGTGGCACCATCATAGCTCACTGCAGCCTCGAACTCCTGGGGTCAGGCACTCATCCCACCTTAATTTCCCTAGCAGCTGGGACTACAGGTGTGTAGGCTATTTTTTTATTTTTATGTAGAGACAGAGTCTTGTTATATTACCTAGACTGGAGTGCAGTGATGCAGTCATGAGTCACTGCAGCCTCAAACTCCTGGGCTCAAGCTATCCTCCTGCCTCAGCCTCCTGAGTAGCTGGGACTA
Organism: Cephalopachus bancanus; assembly: GCA_027257055.1. Classification (NCBI taxonomy): domain Eukaryota; kingdom Metazoa; phylum Chordata; class Mammalia; order Primates; family Tarsiidae; genus Cephalopachus; species Cephalopachus bancanus. The sequence goes on from JAPVLO010000007.1 coordinate 7,233,295, forward strand.
TAGAATGTGCCATTATGCCGGGCTAATTTTTAAATTTATTTTTTGTAGAGATGAGGTCTTGCTATGTTGCCCAGGAAGTCTTTCTAAGGAAAGAAGAAACTTCCCTTACCTGGTAATTGCATGAACTGCAGTTAATCATACCCTTCTTTATGGCCTCTCTTGCACCAATACAGGAACTCCTGACAATCAACACCTCCCCAGAGTTGCCTCTTGCAGCCTCACACGAGGGAGAGCTCTCTTTGGAGAAGCACAAACTTTTTTCCACAGTGTCTTGGATTCTCAGCGATACTCAGAAAATAAACAGAGAGGTTGAATATGAGGTGGGACCCCAGAAAACCTGGAATTATCTTTTGGAGAGTGGGCTTTTGGCAATAAACTCAGAATTTATTCCTTCAGATCAAATGGTCAACCAAAGTTTTTTTTTTTTTTTTTGAGATGGAGTCTCACTCTGTCGCCCAGACTGGAGTGCAGTGGCTGCTCCCGGCCACCGCAGCCTCGACCCGCTGGGCTCCAGTGATCCTTCTGCCTCAGCCTTCCAAGTAGCTGGAACTACAGGTGCTCACTACCACACCAAGATAATTTTTGATTTATTGTGGAGATGAGGTCTCGCCAAGTTGCCCAAGTGGGTCTCGAACCTGTGGGCTCAGGCAATCCGTTCACCTCAGCCTCCCAAAGGCGCGGGATTATAGGCTGAGCCACCAAGCCCGGCTAGTCAACCAAAATTTTATCTGGAAGTTTTGAGAAGGTTGTGTTATGATTTGTAGAAGAAGCATCCTGAGTTGTGGCAAATAGGTGACTATTCCTTCCACCATGACAACACACCTGCTCACACTGTGCCAAAAAGTGGCATGACCCCTGTGCCCTACCCTCCCTATTCACTGGATTTCCCCCCTCACCCCTTGCAACATTTTTTTTATTGTCATTTCCCTGGATGGAAAAGCCCTCTAAGGGAAACATTTTGTCCATGTTGAAGAGATGAAACAAAAAATGGCAGAAGCACTTAAAGGGATCAAAATGGATGAGTTCAAAACTGTTTTGAGCAGCAGAAAAAGCATCACAATAGGTGTATTGCATCAAATGGAGAGTATTTAAAGGTGACTGAAGTATAAACATGTAAGAATAAATACATGATTTTTAATAAATAAGTTCTGGGGTTTTTTTTGAGTCCCCCTCATAGTGGGTGAGTGACAGTGGATGATGGATGCCGGGGTGATCTCCAAACGTGATTCCCCATGGACCATGGAGCCCTGCACGCCTGCTCCACTGGGCCCCTCTCTATCCTGCCTGTATTGTCAGAACTGTGAGGGATGGTCAGGCCATCGTCTGTCCTTCCCTGCCATCCTGGTCCATGAAGCTGCCTCCAATGCAAAGACAATGGGGAGAGGTTGAGAGAAAAATAAAACTCTTCATGCAGCCGAGAAGCGGCCAGACAAGATGACTGATCAGCCGAAGGATGTTTACATTCCTGGTGGCGGCTGCCCCCGCCAGCCTCTGTTTGGTTCCAGTTTAAACATTCCCTTTGGTTTTTGAGGAGAATGGTTGGAATTTGAGTGCTTCTTTCTCACCAGCAACCAGGGCCTGGGGACAGGAACACACAGGGGAGGGCCATTGTTAGCTGGAGGGGCTTCCACTGGCCAGCCTGGGGCTGAGAGGGAGCCCATTGCATTTCGTTGACACCTGATCTCCACCCCACCCACCACCACAGCCATTGAGGCTGGACCAAGGGAATAGAAGGAAACTGAGGCACAGAGGATAGGTGTGAATGAGGGCTTCAGCTGATGTCTGGAGCCTGGCTCTCGAATAACCCCTTTGATCTGGTACCTTTCCTTTCTCTACTTGGTGCCTCAGTTTCCAACTCTGGGTCTCAAAACGCTGCACTTGGTCAGAGTTTGTTAACGTGTGGTGTTACAATGATGGGAAACATCTTCCCTGATACATCTGTGACCCCAAACTCTCGCAGCCTTCCTCTTTGGCAAAGCTGCACCCAGGCTCCAAATCGTCTTCAGGCAAGGGCCTCTAGTTAGACCTTACTAATGCTTCACACGTCATGGTTACTGTATTGAATATGAAATGAATAATGGCTTCCTACTTCCGACATTTTGTAAAGAAATCTAGTTAATGTTTTGAAAATGTGAACTGATTAAGAAGCAAATGTTAAGAAACAGCATCTGCGGGAGTCAAAGGGAACAAGCTTCATGGAAGAGGGCCGAGCTGTGTCCAGTTGGGCTGTCATTGTGACTATGTCCCCAGATGAAGGATGGGAGGTCCTCTGGGCCCCCAGCCTCCCTTCCGAATCTAAGATTCTTTGAGCCCAGGGAAGCAGTTCCAGGCTTGGGACAATGTGAAGTTGAACAGTAAGCTAATGGGAGATCTTTTTTAAGCAGATGCCCTGTGTGTCAAAAATGAGGGTGGGGTCAGCCAACTGGATTTCAGGAGAAGGAACATGCTGAAGTAAAGGAGGGAATGGAGACAGTTCCGGATGGGAAGAGGGGTTTCAGAGTCACGGGGCATCGGCCACTGGGCCTCTTTGGAGGAAAATGGCCCCTCTCATTGGGTTTGTCTGCATCTGCCCCAGCCCTCCCCCCTCTGTCTAGGGTTTCTAGAAAGGGAGCCAGTAGCCAGTAGAACAGTCCAGAAGTTCCCAGGCAGGCACCCTGTCATGGCAGAGGAAACAAGGAGGGCAGGGGAGACTGCTGTCTGTGTGAGCCTCCCCGATCCTCCCAGCAGCCCAGGAGGACTTGCCCAGAGACATGCAGCAGAGAGCAGAAGAGGAACAGACCCAGCTGCTCTCTATGCTTGGCAAGCCTGGGAGGGAGGCTAGGGTGAGAGGCGTGGCCTTGTCCTCTGAGGCACCTGCAGGATTAGAGGCCTCCATATCATGGGTGTGGAGGGGAGGATGCCCTGGGCTGGGGTTTGAGCAGAACACTTGGCACACTTATACAGGTGCACACTGAGTGTGAGGCTGAACAGGCACTGCCGACTCTCCTCCACCCAGGGCTGTGGCCGCTAGGGACTTAGTGTTCTAACCCATGCTTAGAATCTGGGGTATAAAGTCCTTTTTCTGGGAATTGAGAGAGCTCTATACCCAGTCTGCTTGGCCTCTGAAGAACACAGAGGATGCTTATGGAAAGAAGACATACTCCCACTCCCTCACCTCCCCCTCCTCCCCACTCCAATCATCAGCTCCTACATCTGAGGGTGGAGGACCCAGAGTTGTTTCCCAACGAGGCCTAGGATACCCACCGTGGCTTGGTGTAACCTCAAAACTTCCACTGGTGAGAGGTGTTCCAAGTGACCTTGTGTGGGCAGGAGGCCCCAGAATCAGGTGGCCACTGGAGACTGCTTCTGCTGTCTGGGCTTGTGACTCTCAAGTTTTGTGCTGTTCAGATTTACTGGGGGGATTTGTTTCAAAGATAGATCCCAGGACCCGCTGGAGAGTTTGGGTCTGTCAGGGCCCTGGAATTAGCATTTTACCACACTCCCTCAGGAGAAGATGAGGTGAGTAGTTGGAAGACCCCACCTGAGAGGCCTGTGTACCCTGCCCCTTCACACTCTAAGCACTCTAAGGTTCTAGAGAGGACCCTTTCCAGGTGTCTGTGAGCTTGGTTTACCTTGGGCATGCAGCATTGTGGGAGATGTGCTTGTGCATAGAGGGGCTGTCACTTGTCTCCCGTCGCATGAGAAAACAGCAAGGACTGGGGGCCAGGCTAACATGCACGTGGGAGGTCTTAGCAGTCTCAGCCTAGAAACCCATCACGGAGGGGTTCCTGGGGAAGATGGGCCTGGAGCTGGGCCTTGAGCAATGAGGATTTGAGGTAGGGAGGAGGAACACTCTGGATGGTGGGCACAGCCTGAGGAAGAGGCCTGGAGACCAGGCAGGGTGAGTATGACCCGGAGTGGGGTGGCACACTAAACAGAACGATGGTGTGGAGAAACACCCCCGATTAAGATGCCCTGTTCCCAACCTCGGAAAACCTGTTTGTACCTTTCCATCTGCCCCGACCACAGTGGGGTCACTGGGACTGGCAAAAACCTCAGCAGTAGTTAGACCAGATTCTCAAATCTCACCATTCCAGATCATTCCAGACACCTGGCAGAGTGGCACAGACAGATGGATGCCCATAGGTGGACACGCAAGCACATTCCAGGTACACAGGCCGGCCCAGCCTCCCCCCGAGGGCCACCAGAGCTACAGACCTCTGGAAAGCAGCAAAGCCCTCTCTAGAAACTTCAACCATTGACTCCTGCAGCCAAGTTTTGAGCCCACAGGCTGGGCTCCCTTGTGCATGGGCCCCACTTTCAGAAAGGACCACTTCTGAGAAAGCCACTGGTCATCAATATTCCAATCTCCTTGCCAGATCCCTCCATGTCAAAGGCGAGCTGCTTGATAGAACATTTAGCCATTAATTTGGTCCCCAAAATGCTGATCAATAAATCATAGAGATGATGGTTTTCCAGAACAGCCTGTGTCTTTTCAGAAGAAGCAGCTGCCCACTGCGGGCTCCCAGGCCAAGGAAATTGGGAAATTAGCTGTATCAGGGCCTTGCACCACCCTAACCTCTGCCTGAGCTCCATTTGAACCACCCTTTGTATACGTATAGATGTGTGCGTGCGTGTGTGCGTGCGTGTGTGTGTGTGTGTGTGTGTGTGTGTGTGTGTGTGTATTTCCCCTCCCAAGGACAAATGACCTAACACTGTGATTGTGGACTGTATCTGACCCTCGCATGCATCTGCCAGAGAAGGCAGGGAAGACAGCTCTGTCACTAGGCTCATTAAGTGACTCCTTCATTGAGCTTGGTTATAAGCAGGTTCCTCTTCCCTGGGGGAGTGATGGGCCCTGGCTGTCAAACAAAGTGGAGCAAGGATGAGGCAGTGATGGTCACCTACCAGACCCTGGACCTCCCAGGCTCCTACATGGGACACAGGAAGTACAGGAAGCAGAGCTCCCCTTCCTTCCCAGCAGGAGGTGGGAAGCTCTTTTCTCCAGATGATTGGCATCCATGGGTGCTTGCTCTTGGGTCTCTGTCCCATCCAGGGCTATAGCAGCATTGCCCCTTGGCACCAGGGTTTGTCTCACTGCCTTGGGCTCTGTCCCCTCATGGGTACCCATGTCCAGTGCTTACCCCATAGTGAGATCCCTCCTCAGAGCCAGGGCCAACATGTTGAGGGGAAAAAGAAGCCTAGGCAAAGCCAGGCATGATAGCTCACACCTATAATCCCAGCACTTTGGGAAAGCAAGACAAGAGGACTGTTTGGGTTCAGAAGTTGGTGACTAGTCTGGGCAACATAGCAAGACTCAATCTCTACAAAATTTTTTAAAAAATCATCCAGGTGTGATGGCACACAACTGTATTCCCAGCTACTTGGGAGATTGAGGTAGGAGAATCACTTGAGCCCTGAAGTTGGAGACTGCAGTGAGCCATGATCACACCACTGCACTCTAGCATAGATGACAGATTGAGACACTTTCAAAGACAAAAAAAGGAAAGAAAAGAAATGCCTGGGCACCCTCAGCTCCAGCCCTTGCTGCAGTTAGACCTGGGCTTGACACCCGCCACCTCTTCACAGCCGTGCACTTTGAAGCCCTTTTTCAGTCTAGCACAGGCTCAGTGTGTCCCACACATAGTGACCCAAACCCTCCTTTATGGCTCTAGCCCCTTTCTCATCCTACCCAGGCACCATTTGCAAGACTGTGTTATCTATATCAAGTCTAGATGGACTTACTTTATAAAACTTTACCTACTCCTAGGCAATAATATCTGTGAAGCCCCAGACTACATGAGCTATGAAACATTTTCTAATACCTCCCAAGATCCATAAACCCACAGCTATGAAAACAAAAAGTATCAGAAACCTCTCAGCAGGGGTCTGTAGACTTGACCCAGGTTGGGATTATCTGAAACCCCCACACAGGGTTGGCATGCAGAGGCACTTCATAAATGTGCTTCTTCTTGTAGTTGGGTGATAGACACAAGGAAGGCCTCGGAAGTCAGTGTGGGCCTGGGAATCCTCTTCTCTGGAACTGTCTCTAATCCCTTCCCCATCTCACCAGCCTTGTTGGCGCTGATTCCCTCCTCTGGTTTCTGTAGTCCTGTTGGCTGTGGCAGTAACCCTAGGCCTATTTTCTCCCAGCTCCCTGAGGGCAAGCACCTGTCCTATCCTGACTCTGCCCTGACCCTGTCTTGGTGTTAGCCCTGAGTCCTGCCTCCTTCTGTAGGCTCTCAGGGGACACACAAGAACAGGACCCTGGGAGAGTGGACACACACGCCTCCTTCTCCAGATTGCAGGGAACCAATCTTCCCTCCAGTCTAAAGGGATTATTTGTACCCATATTGTTCCAAGGGCCTAAATCAATCTGTAGTGTAATGACTACATTCTTCTCTTGAGTCCTCCTCCTTCCCTGATTGTAGCACAAAATAAAGTCCTGGAAAGGGGAGGGGCTATGCCTGGGGGGAGGAGTTCAGCCTTTACTCGCTCCTAGAGAGTGTTCTGAGGATGAAGTAGGTTTTGGGGGGCTCTGTGCTCCTGGAAGGGAGTTCTGGGTTCTCCCCATGATGTTCTGAGAGCGTCTCCTGAACTTCCAGAGTGCGCCCATAAGCCATTACTCCAAGCTAAATTTTGCTCCTGCCTGAATGCAGAGGTTCAGCAGGTGGGCTTCTTGGGAGGAACTCGTAAATCGCCCCTGTTCACATGATGAGTAAGAGCAGAGAGAGCAAATTAATCCCTAAATATTGGGAAATATGTCCTGGTGAAACATCCCTGAAACAAGAACCATGTTCCGGTCCCCTACCTTCCTCACCTGCTCTTCTTTTTGCCGGGCCCCCGTGCAGTTCCTCGCTCCTGTTTGCAACAATCTGTCCTCATATGCTTAGCAGTGCTGGGTCTTGCTTGATGTGTTACTACAATAGATTTCAAGCTTTCTGAGGGCAAGAACACATCTGCCTCCTAGAATATCACTGATTTTCCAGCAGGGAGAACTGCACCTGGGCATGGTAGGTGCTTGGTAAATATTAGAGAGAAAAGGCAACGAGAAGAGAAGGGAGGTAGGGAAGATTCTCATGGCACAGCTGATTCCTGTGTCTGGGGTCTCCCAGCCATGAAAGACTCCTCCCTGAAGTTTGTGAAGGTTCTTCGGGGGGATACCGAAAGGTGTTATCTTCATTGAGGAAGTCAGATTAGAAAAATCAAGTTCCCCCCCAAATGCTAAAATTTTAGAGCTCTGCAAAATGTAGTGTAAGTGTCTGCATTAGTCATGGATGTTTTCAATAGGCTCCAGAGTCATTACAAAAAGGCTACATGATGCTGAGTGTGTTCTGTTAACTAAGGCAAGATACTCACAATGCTGTCTGTCAAGGGGATCTCTGAGGAATGAAGTTTGGGTGCTTAGAGTGGTGTCTGCTTCCTTTAACCAGAAAACTCACTTCTCCAGAACACTTCATATTCTAAAAATGTCAGACATTGTTGTGGAGCCTTCTAGATGGTTTTGCTGAGTTTTGACATTCTTTAGCCATGCTCACTTGAACTATTGATTGAAATCAGTGGTTCCCCTCGCATTTCATATTTTTCAATAATGCTAATTTTAATAATTCATTACTTTGAGCCTGACAGTGTGTCTGCCCCATGTGACCACGTGTCATAAGCCAACTCATGAATTCGATGATGCATGGACTACTGGGCAAAACAGCCATTGGGCAAAGCATTGCCAATGGACTTGGCACATAGCTACAAGACCATGAAACCCACCACACTCTGAGCCCCAGAAAGACCCCACTTGTTGGCTTCCAACCCTCAGTCAGAGGAAATTTTTCCCGTTAGGACAAATGAGTCATCTTGTTTCAAAAGTTCTTTGTATTAAAAAGATACTCCAATCCAGACTGCCATCATTCATTCCAGAGTTTAATATCCTGATACTTCAGGAAGTAGTCCACATATCTAAATTAAATTCTTTCTTCTGAAACCCAGATCCATTTCCCTTTGAATAGATAGCAAACCACCAGCCACAACTGTCTAAGCGATAACCAGAGATTCATAGATTTTTTTTTGTAGGATTATCTGATCTAAAACCCTCTTTCAGAAGGAAATCACACTTGGAGGTGGTCAAATGTCTTGAGTAAGATCATATGGAGAGTTCAGTGAAATGCTGATCTTAGAGTCCAAGACTCCTGTATCCCTTTGAGGGTCCTACCAAAAGCTCACTCTCCATCACCCCCTGCAAGGAGCCCCATGGAGCAGGGTAGAGGATGCCAAGGGTGTCTGCTGAAGTCCAGGAACAGCCACAACACAGGAAATGAAATTACAATTGGCTTGAAAGTATATGAAAATTTTCCCAGCTTCACTCATAATAAAAGTCTTGCAAATGAAGCATCTATCAGACAGGCTTGACCACGGAGTTTGACAACACCCTGCAATCACCCTGTGTGGAGAAGCCTGATTCTCTGGAGCACTGCTGATGAGAGTAGAGAGCACTCTCCAGAAGAGTCATTGGCAGCATTCCTTCAGATTAAACATGACTGTGCCCTTTGACTTGACAGCTGCTCTTTCAGGAGTCTGCCTGGAAGACACGTAGACATTCTCACATGTGCCCAAAGACATGAGAAGTACACTGAAAACTCCACAGATGCACAGCAGTAGTGTAACGACTCTATAAATTATGGTTCACCCATGCAGAGCCACAAGCTTCACCAAGAGGGAGACGAGTTCATCTGCACTCATGTGGAACTGTTCGCCAAATGCCATGTTAACTCAGAAAAGCAAGTTACAGAAAAATTGCAAGTTATATGTGCATAAAAAGTAGGCAGAGGGTCATTCTGTATAAGTATGCATGGAATATGTGTATGCATGGAATATCCCTAGAAGGCTGTCCAAGAAATTGCCATCTATGATTGTCTCTGAGGAACGGCACTGAAGAGCCAGGAAAGGACAGAGTCGGATTTGGGTGCATATCTTTGTTATTGTTTGAAGTTCTCAACATGTGCTATACATATTGACATGGCATAACATAATATAATAAGTTGATCATGACCTTCAAAATCAGACAGGCCTGGCTTGAGGGCCAACTCTACCACTTCCACCTGCAGGTGGCTGAGTCTCAGTTTCTCTCTCTGTGAAATGGGGGGAATCCCGTCTCCTAAAGCTGCCAGAGAGTTCAGTGTGCAAAGTGCCAAGCAGGAGGTTTATTGCTGAGGCAGCACACAGGGATTACTGGTTGCTTTGCCAGCTGCCCTTGCGGAAACAGCAAAGGGTAGTTTTCTTTGCTGGCACGTGAGTGTCCCCAGACTGCTGAGGTGTCTGACATGATTTTATGTTTAGAGGTCAGAAGCAAACAGGCAGATCTGAGGATCACAACTGCCTTATCTGTCCCAGGAAGCACATGGTCTCAGCCTCTCCACAAAAGCTTCCTGCTCCAAGCACTCCTGGTGACTTCCTGACCACACTCCATGCTTGTTTGTTATGTCTTCAGCATTCTGCCCTTGTTATCTCACTCCCAGGTAGTCGTCACTGAGAGCAGATATTAAAAGCATTCACAGAAGCGCTTCCCTGGTCTTCTATGCAGACGTCATTAAGTGTGATCTTAGGCAAGTTTTTTAACTGGCAGCTGTTTCTCCCTCCATAGATTGAAAGTCTGATTTCCTGCCTGTTGGTTGTGACAATTAATTGAAGGAGTGAGTCTAACATTGTAGAAAGCAATCAATAACTTGTGTCATCATCCCCATTCCCATCGTCATCATCCTCATCATCATTTTAAAAGTTATTGAGAGCCGGGCTCGGTGGCTCAGCCTGTAATCCCGCGCCTTTGGGAGGCTGAGGTAGGTGGATTGCCTGACCCGCCTGGGCAGCGAGACCTCATCTCTACAATAAATCAAAAAATTAGCCGGGCGTGGTAGTGCATGCCTGTAATTTCAGCTACTTGGAAGGCTGAGGGGGAAGGATCGCCAGAGTCCAGCAGGTTGAGGCTGCGGTGGCCGGGAGCGGCCACTGCACGCCAGTCTGGGTGACAGAGTGAGACTCTAACTCAAAAAAAAAAAAAGTTATTGAGTTGGCTTAAAATGTCCTTTGTGGGAGTCTGAGAGAGTGAGACATAGAGAGGGAGCAAAAAGAATCTTCAGGCTGATTTGCAGAGGCCTGGAGACATGCCAGGGAGCTGCTCCGAGTGGGGCAAAGATCAGCAAGCTGACCTTTCCCTGAGCCTCAGGATTTTTAAGGAGTGAGATATTGAGGCTGCGGGGGGCAGGGAGAGAGTAGGTGGAGGCAGGCCCCAGGTTGCTTGGGGCTGTCTGTCAGCATCGACCTTGCACTGGGCAGTGGAGAAACAAATTGATCCCACATCAATCACAATAACCTTTCCCTGAGTTCTGCCAAGGCCCTTCCCACCAGGTGATGGCCATCTTGACCAGGAGCAGCTCTCATTGTCATGAGTAGATCCATGCAATGCATACATAAATAATCAGACACACAAAACTATCACCAATAGGGTATGAGTCAATCAATCCATCCATCCATATGATTGAGCATCCTGTCACCCGATTTCCCACCATCCCCCAAATTGGTTCAGTCCTGAACGATGTATTATGAAGTACTCAAATGCAAGGGCAGATTTCCAAAAAGTTGAAGCTTTCCAAGGTGTTCTGAGATGAACTCACATCCAGTGGTAAATAGTTCAAGACAGAATGCAGAAAGGCAAGGAGAGCTTGGGCAGAGACATGAGCAGAGATTTCTGGAGTGGGGGGAATGGAGAGGGGTTTGCGTAGTTGGAGGGAAATGGGCCAGGGGGCAATGACCATGGAGGTGACATGCGAGTAGTCACCTGAATAAATGATTTCAGATACATAGGAGTTGCTGTGGGACCTCACTGCGAGGTGAGACCTGAACAACCCAGACATACGGTTGCATGAAGAGGTGGTGAAGAGGGGCCCCTGCACTTCCCTCTGTCCCTGCTTTATCCCTAACTGATCTGCTTAATCCTGAAACTGGGGACTTGAAGGAATAGAACTTCCCAAAGTGCTGTTCTGAGTGACATTTTGGCCCTGCCATTCCTGGTGGCACTTTGCTTTCTCCAGTGACTTCTGTTGTGTTTACGGAGAGACTTGCTGGCAATTCTCTGTTCACCCAATTCTTGGAGGCCATCAGCTGCTTTTTGACTTTGTCCATAGAATACCCCAGGTGAAAGCAACCAAGCTTAATGACAAACTCACCATTTTTCACTAGTTAAACCACAGTGAGATACCAATACAATCGCACAAGAATGACAAGCATTAAAAAAGTCCTTAAAACCAAGCACTGGTAAGGATGTGGAACAGCAGAAACTCTCAGAAACCACTGATAGTTGTAGAAAATGGCACAACCACTTTGGAACTTCCTGACAGTTTTTAATAAAGTCTAACATGCAGGGATAACACTGCCTAGCAATTCCACACCTAGGAATTTATCCAAGAGAAACAAAAACATGTGTAGAAGAGCGTTCCTAGCATTTACCCATAATAGCCCTAAACTGGAAACAACCCAATTATTCATCAGTAGTAGGCTGGTAAACAGATTGAGGGATATTCATACAATAATATATTAGCAAGGAAAAAAAAAACACGTTGCTGATACACACGACAACACGATGAGTCTCAGAAGCCTTTTGTTGAGTAGAAGAAGCCAGATGCCAACATGCATATCTGTATCATCCCAGATTTATGAAGTCCAACAACAGCCACAGTTAATCTATGGTAACAGAAATCAGAATATTGGTTGCTTCTGGGTAGCCAGAGTGGAAGTGTAGTGGTGTTACATGGAGGAGGAAGAGAGAGGGGAGTTTCTGGGGCAAAGGGTGTCCCATATCTTGATTAGGATGGTGGTTACATGAGTATATACATAGAATTTGTACATTTACAGATGTGGAATTTGTAAAGCTGTAAACTTAAAATGTGAGCATTTTACTTAATGCAAATATACCCCAAACAAACACAAAATATGAAGGAAAAAGTCGCATTTCCCAAGACCAGATCAACCTCACTCCTTTGTCAATGTCTCTTAATTCACTCTGCGAGTAAAGCCCCCATGGGTGGGATCCTCCTTATGGCAAATGTGTGCACTTGCAAAGGGTATCCCTTAAGCAGTTTACAACCAAGGGGATGCCAAGGAGAATTTAGAACTACGTTGAAAATGTGGTTGACACGTATGGAATTGTTCTGTATACATGAACACTTCAGAATATTTTATTACCTAATAAGGAGAAAGTTATATATGCTATTGCTCGGCCTTGGAATTCCTGTTGGAGCAATATATCGAGGCAGAGGAGGGTCTGCGTTATCAGCAATGGAGTTTTGTTTATGGGAGATGAAGGTATTCTGGAGCCTGCCTGGAAGTCTGCTGTAAGGCACAGCTCCCAGGTGATTGATGAAATGGCTTCATTGCTGAAGAAGCCGGATGTGCTAGCTGCCCCCTCACTGGGACTGAGCCGCCAGAAGCAGAACACAGACCCCTCTACAGAGCTGTTTGATTTGGTCATGACCTTGCCACAGATTTCCTTTTCTGAATGTTTGCTTATCCTGTCCCTCCCCCAACCACTCTTATGCCCCACATCCCCTGTCCCCTCGCCCCAGTACTTGATGGCAACCCCTCCTTCGCAAAAATTCAGAAAGAAGTCTCAGGATGTTTTCCTTATTATAACCTCATCATAGCCCTGAGAGGAGTAGTCACTGGCTCCACTACACAGAAGAGAAGGGTGAGGCTCTGACTGGCCAGAGAAGAACCTGTGAAGTTCACACAGGAGGAGAGTGGCGGAGCCAGATGACCATGCAGTATGTCACCTCCACGGTCATCACCCTCCAGCCCACTTCCCTCTGACTACCCAACTATGCAAATCCTCTCTCTATTTCCCCCCCAGAAGTCTCTGCTCACGTCTCTGCCCATGCCTCTGCCCAAACTCTCTGATTCCTTGCATTCAATGTCCTGAACTATTTACCATTGGATGTGAGTTCATCTCAGAACACCTGGGAGAGCCTCGAGTTTTTGGAAAGTTGACCCTGCATTTGAATTCTTCATGGCACATCATTTGTGGCTGACCTGATTTGGGGGCAGAAGAAGTAATGGGACAACAGACACTCAATAATATGGATAAATAGATAGATGATTGACTCATACCCTATTGGCGATCTGTTTTACAAGTCTCCTGGGACATGCACTCTTTCTGATTAGGCTTTTTATTCCATCAATTAAGGATGCAGCATGTGAGCCCGCTGTGTCAGCTAAAGATCCAGCTCTAAATAATGTTTAACGTCTGCTTTGGAAACATGCTTGCTGAGCCTGGATCCCAGGTTTGAGAGGCCAAGCTGTGAAATGTCAAACACCTCACGCAATGCAAACACACCGGGGAGGGCCTATATAAATCAATTACCAGAAGGTCATTAGCATCTGGGTGGAGGCAGAGCTACTGAAGGGGGTTGAGATACGAGGTTTTTGCCCATCTGCAAGGTCATGTTGCCTTCATCAATCTATTGACTGTTTTCATGCCCAAAATTAAACAATAAAATGTGTTTTCCATGTAAAAATGCAGCAGTGAAATATCTCTATCACTCAAGTATGGCTTCCAAACTGCCAACTAGAAGGACGGGGGTGGTGCGCGGGGAGAGGGAGAAGACAGACGGCTCTGGAGTCATACCGCTTGTCCTGACTCAGTGGAAAGTTTCTAGCTGGTGCTTCAGTTTGTGAAGTTCTGAGTCTACTTCAACACACTCTTCCTATTTCCTCAGCATGACAGGGTTTATATTCTTCTTTCTCTCCTTCCTTCCTTCCTTCCTTCCTCCCTCCCTCCCTCCTTCCCTTCCTCCCTCCTTCTCTCTCTCTCTCTCTCTCTCTCTCTCTCTCTCTCTCTCTCTCTCTCTCTCTCTCTCTCTCTCTCTCTCTCTCTGTCTCACTCTGTCGCCCAGGCTGGAGTGCAATGGTATGACCAATCACAGCTCACTGTAATCTCAACCTCCTGGGCTCAGGTGATCTTTCTGTCTCAGCCTCCTGAGTAGCTAGGACTACAATGCACACCTTCACATCTGGCTAATTTTTAAATTTTTTTGTAGAGATGAGGTCGTGCTATCTTGCCCAGGCTGGTTTGAAACTCCTAGGCTCAAGCAATCCTCTTGCCTCGGCTTCCCATGCCTGGCCTATTCTTCTTTCTTAACACTTAAAATTCCTATGGTTAGGACACCTGATGGAGCAGAAGAGTTCTGCCCTTGGAATGAGAAATACATCTGCCACATGAGACCAAGCCTGGCTTTGCATCAGGCCTGGTGGCATCTTCAGCTCCAGTCTCAACATGTCTTAAACTGAAGCCTGAGTGAGCCGCAGTCCAGCTCAGCCATGGCTGGTCCAACTGAGCGGACACAAGACCTGTGCTCACTCTGTGATGGAGCTGCTGGACCCACAGAGAAGTGTACTCTCAAGTTGCCATCACCATTAACTGATGGAACAAGAAAATTGGATCCATGATACTATAAATTTTAAATTATGCTAGCTCTTCTTTCAAAATGCTGGCCCTAAATGCAACTTAGATTAAAATGCACGCAAGGACAGTGTGAAAGAAGACTGTAATGAGAGTGAGACCCAGTGATACTGGGGGCATGAGACAGCAGGTCCCGCAGCCCCATGCCAGAAAAAGACTCCAGAAGGTCCTTAACACGCAAATTTCTGACACCAAATGGAAGGGCTAACATCAACAGTGAAAGACAAACTGACTGTAAATAACTTAAGCTTCCTAGGCCCCTCTGGAGCAGAGCGGGATGCCTCTCTGGGTTGAGGCGGAAGGCCTGCTTGGCGGTGGAACATCTAATTGGGAATTTAATGAATCTCCAGTCCTGGGCTAAGCAGCAACCCCTGGGGAAGTGATGCTGGCTGCCCCTCTCCCGAAGTCATCTGAGGGCCAGAACACAGTGGCAGGGGCTGTCCATGGCACTGAATACCTCTTGCTCAGAAATTAGCCTGAGGGACTTCTTGGAGCCAAAATGATTTCTTCAAAAACTTCTATTTGAATTTGTTCCTTGGCTGGGCATGGTGGCTCATGCCTATAATCTCAGCACTTTGGGAGGCAGAGGCCAGAGGATTGTTTGAGCCCAGGAGTTTGAGACCAGCCTGGGCAACATAGTGAGACTTTATCTCTAAAAACATGAATCAATGAATCATTTAAAAAAAGATTATTTAAAAAATAAATTTTTTTCCTGCATTCATGGGTATCTCAAATCTATGCTGAATACACATGTCAAGAAGTCAATGATTCTGGGTCACGCTGACTTCTGGGACTTTCTCAAGGTTTCCCACGTCAGTTTTGGCTGCCGCAGATTCTCCGAGGAGCTTTTTTCTCCCCTCCGGCTTAATGGGGGGTGGGTTTGGTTAGTGGGCAGTAGGGGAGGGGGCACAAGGGGACCTGGATGGTGAGTGAGACAGTCCTGTAGAGGGGCAGAAGCCTAGCTGGTTTCTCAGAGAACAATTTCTTTGCTGCTAATGATTGTGACTTCTCTGTTCTCCTTGGAGTCGTCAAACGTGGCCAAAACACATTGATGTCAGCTGGACGCAATGGCTTACGTCTATAATCCCAGCATTTTGGGAAGCCAAGGTGAGAGGATTTCCTGAGCCCGGGAGTTCGAGACCAACATGGGCAACTTGCAAGACTTCATCTCTACAATAAAAAAAATTAGTTGGGCATAATGATGCACGCCTGTAGTTCCAGCTACTTGGAAGGCTGAGGTGAAAGGATGGCCTGAGCCCAGCAGGTCAAGGCTGTGGTGGCAGTGAGTGTGAACTCCAGCCTAGGGACAGAGTGAGACTGACTCAAAAAGAAAAAGAAAGGCATTGATGTCTAACATGTGTCCAAAGACGTGACAACTTCCAGGGTGCACAGTTCAATGGGTCTCACACACTGAGCACATGCATGTGACCAGCCTGGACCATGAACCTAGCATGCCCAGGGACTCAGAAGCCCTCCTGCCCTCAGGGAGGGCAGCCACGATTGACTTCTGTCAGTGTTGAGTAGGTTCTCTGGTTTTGCAAATGTGTTAAGAGAACCATGTAGAATGTCCTTTTTAAATATCTGGCTTCTTTTGTTTGTAATGTTTGTGAGATTTAACCATGTGATAAGAAGTTGTATGTAGATAGTTATTTGTCATTACTGTCTAATAGTCCATCATGTGATCATCCCACAATTTTCTTTATCCATTGTATAGGCATTTGGGAAGTTCTTGATTCAGCTCTTAGATATAATGGTCCATGACTATTTAACACATGACTTTCAGTGAACACATGAATGCATTTCTCCTTCTTTCTTTCTTTCTTTTTTCTTTCTTTCTTTCTTTCTTTCTTTCTTTCTTTCTTTCTTTCTTTCTTTCTTTCCTTCCTTCCTTCCTTCTTTATTTCTTTTGCTCTTTTTTTGGTCAGTGTTTTGCTCTGTTCCCCAGGCTGGAGTGCATGGAGCAACATAGCTCACAGCAGCCTCAAACTCCTAGGCATGAGAGAACATCCCACCTTAGCCTCCTAAGTAACTGGGGCTATAGTTGTGTGCTACCATGCCAGGGAGCTTGCTGTTTGCCCAAGTTGGTCTTGAACTCCTGATGAGTACATTACTGTTGGGTATTTTGCATGTGGCAGTGGAGTTGCCGGGCCTTTGGGTAGGTGAAGCCTGGGGACACACTTTGCCCAGCCGCTAAAATGGCCAGCTCCTCTAGTCACTTATGATCAGTTTCAAGGCCACATCCCCAGAGAGGCATCCCAGACCTCAGGAACTGCATTGCTGTCCCTTGGAGGACTCTGTTTTTGCCTTCTTTCAGAGTACTTGTCATCAATTGTGGACATGTATTTATTTGTGTATATTTGTTTAAACTTCACCTCCCTACTCGGCCAGAAGGTCCCTGAAGGCAGGGAGCTGATTCTGTCTTGCTCGCCACACTCATCTACTTCACCAACATTTACATATCAAGCGCCAGATACATGCCAAGCACTGCCACAGGACTTAAGATTCAGTTGTGAGTAAGACAGAGCCCCTGTCTTCATGTACCTTAGGGTCCAGTAGAGGAGAGAGATTTTAAGCAAACAAATTCAGAATATGTCCTGTGTGTTGGAAGCAGAGGGAAGGGATGGAGAGAAAGGGTTGTCAGTGTGGAACAGCTAAGACCACACCATGGAGGTAACATTTGAGTAGAAAAAATAAGAAAGGGACCACAGGATAATCTAAGAAGAGAGAACTCCAGGCTGGTACTCAGCAAGGACAAAGGTCTCTAGCGGAAGAATAGGCTCTGCTGGGCTTCAAAAGAGGTCAGAGTGACTGCAGCTGGTGGGGAGGAGCTGGAGGGGAGGGAGTGAGGTCAGAGATGGGGAGGGCAAGGGCATGCAGGGGTGCCTGCTCATAACATGATGGGAGTCCCCAGAGTCCAACCAGTGCCCAGATGTTTGTTGAATGAATAAATAAATATATAAATGTCTTTGCTGTCCACACAACCAGTTGCATGGCCAGGCACTCTCCCTGTCCCCCTTTCTGAGTCCTTGTCCCTTCCAGAAACAGAGTTTAGAGAGTCAATTGAACATACTTGCATTCAATGGGTCTCTGATTGTCCTCCCTGAGCTTGTTGGACAAAAGCATCCACCTCCCACCTACCATCCTGCCAACACCCTCTAACAGTCATGCTGAGTGACCAAGCCTGAGCCCTTTTGGCTGGCACTGCCCAGGAAGACCACGCTGGCCAGCTCTGCTGAGTCAACTGAGTCAACAGCTGATTCAACTGAGTCAACAGCTGCCCTGAGACAGCTGCCCGGGCCAAGGCCTTTCTGTTCCTACTGAGATCGTGAGCATCTAAGAGGCCACCCTGGGGTCCCTTGACTTGGTGGTCTGTCCCTTCATCATCATCTATTTTCATTTTTTTAAATATGTGAGTAAAATGCAGCAAAATATATACTCTCCTTGGGGTCCAACAAAGGTGCTTGTGATGCTGAATCAAGGCCCTGTGAATGCTGGGCCTTTGGAAAGGGCCACAGAAGCAGCAGTCTTTTCCATGGGAAAAAGCCTCAGAGACTAAACAAAGGTGGCTTGTTTTGGCCAAGCAAACTCACCAGTTGAAGGTATCAGGATAAAGGATGTTGAGTTTCACAGCTCTGAAAATGAGTTCCTCTCCAGCCAGCTGAGGAAGTCCAGGAAGAGGTCAAAATGTGGTTGTTCAGCTGTCTGTACACACAGGAGGGGGATACTCCACACCCCGGGCCACTGGCCAGGAGAGGCTGCTTTCCTTGTAACTTGGCTCTCAACAAGGGGGTGGGAACCAACATGAAAAATGCCAGGGAAAGGGAAGGACAATGGGATCGTGTGCAGTGAGGTGGGTTCTCTCCATCCCCATGCTTCTCATCTCTCTTTTTCTCTTTTTTTTCAAGAAACAGCCGATGGGAAGCATTCTGTATGCCCATGCTGGAAAACCTAGCAGTGAGGAGAAGAAGCCTATAAGTGCAATAAATGAAATATTGTATGTAGACAGATTTTCTTGACCATCTAGTTTGGGCAGTTGTAGACAAAGGGGCTTGAGTACAGGACTCTCTTCTGTAGCAGGCCTCACACCTCCAAAGGTTTGAATCTCCTCCAGACCTAGGACAGAGAGTATCAACTTTCCCTCCTGCTATAAATGCTGAGTCTGGAGAGATTATGATCCTTAAAGACAGGACTTCACTGACTCTCAAAGGTGTCTTCAGTGTGGCCCTGCCTTTCTTTCTACTTTGGATCTGACATCCTGGCTCAATTCCTTCTCCTCACTCCTGGAGATTGAAGCTTCCTGGGTGTCCATGACTCATCCTGAATTGGGAGTGGTATTGTCTACTCCAGGCATGTTCTGACCTGTTAGTGTTCTTGGCCACATTCTAGCCACCTTCACTCTGACTCTGCCCTACATGGGGCCCTCCCCTGGCATCCTCAGACACCCTAGAGCAGAGGTCCTCAAACTTTTAAAACAGGGGGGCCAGTTCACTGTCCCTCAGACCGTTGGAGGGGCGGACTATAGTTTAAAAAAAAAACTATGAACAAATTCCTTTTTTTAAAACTATAGTCCGACCCCTGCCCTAGAGCATTCTCGCCTTTGGGTTTATTCCCCCTCCAGTTACATAATCCTGTGAGATCTGTACTTGGTTCCAGCCACAACACAATTGTCACTTCCTTGGTGAGCCTTCCTCAGTCTCTATCTGAAGCGCCCCCCACCTGAGCCAACACCTTTCAGTCATGTCATCTTGTTTTACTCTTTCCATAACACTAGCCACTATCTGCAATTGTCATGCTCATTTATTGGCTGACTTTATTTTCTGTCCCCTTGAGCTCCCCTGAACTGTGAGCCACACAAGGGCAGAAATTCTGTTTTGCTTACCCTTGTGTCCTCAGTGTCTGAAAAAAATGATAATTGTTGCATTACTTGATGAGTGGAGTGACATTTATAATAGACACAAAAGGGTTTTGTGTACTTGTCAATAAATACCACACTAATTATTGTTATCAGTTTTTATTATATTATGATATGACTTATTATATAAGAACAGATATGGTTCTCTAAATAAGACATGGCCATTCCTGACTCTTTGTCTGGATGTCCAGACTCTCCCCTCACCCTTCTCCTCCAGGAAGTCTCCAGGGCTCTCTAGCTTGCCCTGTCCTCCTCCCTTCCTTGGAAAGTGTATGCTGTGCACTGTACTCCCAACCTGATGGCTAACTCCTTGTGTCTCATGTACATAAAATGATCTTAGTGGAGAGTAGATGAAAAGTAGTGACTGTTAGGAGATTTATGTAGAATTTCAACTATTTTGGATGCAATTTTGCTAGTGTGATAACCATGGGACATTCACATCCCAGCTTGGCCCAATGACTTCTTCCCAGTAAGGTTCCTGAAGGGTCTATGCATTCAAAGACAAGCAAAAAAATTCAAATAGAGTAGCACTTTGTCATCACCTGAGCAACTGTCTAATACCTCCCAATGCAAAGATCTAGAAAAGCTGTAAGGGAGGACTATAGCTTAGGCTTAAGAAGCCTTATTTCACCTGGTAACCCAATTACAAATTTTACTACCAGTCATTATCATATTCAAATAGTACATATTGTTTTAGATAGTGGATCACAGTGGGTATGTAGTCATTAATTAGTTGAATGTGTTCATCCCCATCAAGAAGAAGAGTCAGAAGTAGTTTGCACTCATCTGGCAGGGATAACAGTATACATGTAGAGTCTGGCCCCAGCACCATATTTGTGCTCCTGTCCTCTGTCTTAATATATTCTGTAGGAACTTGGATTATATGGACTTTGCACAGAACATCACATTGGTTCCATGATATCTGACTGCACCATATTACTTAGACTGGATGTGCAAGGAGTGGCTAGTTGGAAAGCCTGGAAATGCACACGTGCTCTAGAATATGGGAGAGCATGATGCCTACAGAGGTCCAGGGCTTGGTTATGTCAGTAAAAGGGTCCAATCATCTGGGGCATGATGGTATATCCTCTCCAAACAAAAAAATGAGTGCATACCATACTTCTTAGGTCCTGCCACTGCATATTTCATATTTTGGAATACTTCTCCAGTGAATTTAGACACACAAGGCTCCCAAATTTCAGTGGAGACCAAAATGAGAAAGAATTCTGCAGCAAGTCCAGGCTGTTACTGAAAAACAGTAAATCAATGTAAGAATATATGAGGGCTCTTGGGCCAAAGTGAATAGCTTGGCTGATCAGTCAGAGACCTTGAGAATAAAGACTTGAACATTTGGGATGAGGAGGTCTGGAGAGGAGGCATATGGAAGGATCCATGAGAGTTGTCATAAAGTGTTAAGATTGTTATGCCACATGTTCAGGACAGTGCAAGTGACCCTGCTGTTCAGACCATATGACTCAGCTGATCTTATTATATTAGAAGTCTCAGTGACTGGAAAAGATGAAATGGAAAGCCCCAATAAGAGAATCACTTGGGTACTGGAGTGAGGCCAAACCATCTACAGTGGAGAATGATTGACATTTTAAGAAGAGCCCCTGGTAACCTTCTCAGCCCTTGTGAAGAAATGGAGCCTGACTGGATCATCAAGTGACTATCAGGCAGATCATCAAGTGACTATCATGAATTGGTATCTTAGACACACCAAGTCATAAATCCTGGAAGATCTAGAAACAATCTATTACAGAATGGAAGTGACACAACCATGATCAAGAACAAGCAGGAGCAGAAGGCGTGTGTAAGCCTCAAGAGCAAGAAATCCAGACCCCCCTGTCATCTACATGGTTGTGCCAGCACCTCCTCCTCAACAGCATTGCCAAATGGGAGCAGGAGTGGTTCTTTTATCTTCAGCTAAAGAATGAGGGAAAAGTCTAAGCTTGGTTCGTGAGTGGGTTGATTTGATACGTGGATGAAAACTGAAAAAAGATAACAGGTACACTACACTATCACTCAGAGGTGACCTTGAAAGGCAGTAATGAAAGAAAACACTCCTAAAGGCAGAGTTTTGGGCAGTGCACATAGTCATTCTTTTCTTTTTTCTTTTGGGAAAACAGTAGTTCAGCATAAGAATATACATGGACTCATGGGCTGAAGTGAGTAGCTTGACTTGGTCAGAGACCTTGAGGATAAAGACTTGAACATTTGGAATAAGGAGGTCTGGAAAAGAGGAAGCACTTGTGAGAGTTGTCATGAAGTGTTAAGATTGTTGTATAACATGTTCATGACGGAAAACATCTGCCACGGAAACCACTAGACAATCGAGTAAACAGAATGAATAGGCCAGGTGACATCAGCCAGCATTTGTCCTCAGCTACTCTGTTGGGTGCTGTAATGGAATAGCTATGGTGGCATGAATAGAAACTTGCATGAGCCCAATAGCATTAACTCTCCACTTTCCAAGGTTGATCTGGTGACTGCTGCCATCAAATATCCAACCTGTCAGTAGCACAGACACATGCAGAGCCTCCAACATGGCACTAATCTTCAAGAACACCAACCGGCTACTTGGTGGCAAGTTGATTCCACCAGACCCTTTCCACTTTTGAAGGGGCAGCAAATTTCTCTTGATAGGGGTTGACACACATTCCAGGTATGGGTTTGTCTTTACTGCCCACTGGGTCTCAGCCAGCTCTACCCCTCCTGAAGAATTAAATAGTGTCTGATCTGTCAATATGAGATCTTGCATAATATCACATCAGAAGAAGGACTCTACAGTAAAGAAGGTGTGGCACTGGGCACATGACCATGGAATTCACTAGTCCTATTGCACAACACATTACCCAGATGCTGGCAACCTGACAGTGACAAATGGCTTTTTAAAGGTATGTCAAGTGTGCCAGCTTGCAGATAGTATCCTAAGAGGTTGGGGCACCATCCTTCAGCATACAACTAAGTCAATGACCATTATGTGGCTCTGTGTCCCCAATGGTAGCATACTTGGGTCCAGGAACCAATGGGTGGAATTAACAGTAGCCCCGCTTACCAACACTGACAGTGACACACAGGGAGCTTTGTGCTCTTCATCTGTATCTGGGTTCTATGAATTTACAGATTCCCAGAACACACCCACCAGAATCCCAGTTAAGTGCCCCGTTAAACTTTAAACTACAGTTTGCTTTGGGCTTCTCATGTTAAGAGACGAACAAGCAACAAAAGAAGTTACCATCTTGACTAGAATAACAAACCCTGATCATGAGGAAGCTAGGCTGCTGATACATGACCAGGAGGGAGTATGTTTAATACTTAGGTGATCTATAGTATATTTCTTGGTACTCCCTTGCCCAATTTTGACAATAAATGGAAAACATAGCAACTATGACATGAGAAAAATTTCGTGACTTAGTGGCTTAGATTCTTTGGAAATGAGAATCTTGGTCACCTGACTGGGTCAGCCAACTACCTGAGCAGAGGTGTTACCTGATGGAGAAGGGAATCTGGAATGGGTAGCAAGAGGGGAGACAATGAGTGTCAGGTGTGGCCTGAAGATCATGTGTAGCATCAAAGTTTGTCGTTTGTCCCACTAACATTTCATTTGTAAGTTTGTTCAGGAAAAGTGGCCACTTAGAATCCTGGAGGAGCCAAGCAAGTGGATTCAAGTGGTCTATGGTGAAGTGTAGAGGATGCTCTGCTGTGTCACCTGGAGGCCACCTTTGGAAAGAAGCATTCATTTTCCCAGCTACTGCATGTTAGCATCTGAGGGCTCTTCGCTGAGCCTCTCTTTAGTATTACTCTTGGCTAGGAAAGATGTCTCACCCATAATCAGGCTTTTCTCCCTGGGACAATGTGCACCCAATGCCTGATCGGTGGGAGACATAAAAAGTGAGATCCCTTGCTTCAAGACAGGACAACTTGAAGGTTATCCCAGCTCTAGAACTCCCCATGGGATTGGCTGAGGACCTTGTTGCAACTCTGTCTCAGTCTGACTCCTCTCTGGCCCTCATCTTTCTTTTTTCACTCCTCCATGGGTGTTGATCCTGAAGGCGCATCCTGGCAACTTTTCTGCACATAAAACACCAGCTCAGGATCCATTACCCAGGAAAACTAACCTAAGACACGAACTGTATGTCATTCATCTGTCAATTCAATATTCAGTCATCCACTCAGCCATTCAACCCTCTCTCCTACAACTATCCATCAATATGTCCATCCATTCATCAGTCCATCTACCCATTTTTCCAACATCCAAATATGCATCCAACCATTCAATCATTCAGCCTTCTAGCCCAATAACAAACATTTTTTTATCCAGACATTCATCCATATATCCATTTAACCATCTGACCATTCATTCATTCATTTATCTATTTGCTCTTTTTTTTCTATCCAACCATCCATCCATCCATCTAACATCGCAATAACTCATCCAATTAACCATCCATTCATTCACCCATCCACCCATCCACCCACCCATCCATCCATCCATCCATCCACCCATCCATCCATCCATCCATCTTTCATACAAATATGTATTTTTGTACTCACTATAGACCAGACATTATTTTAGTAGCTAGATAAACCTAGCCTTCTGGAGCTTTTTTATAGTGATAAAATCCATCATGTCCCGTGCCTATTTTGTGTCTAGCCCTGGAAACACAAAGACAAAAAAAAATAGTCCCAGTCTGCAAAGGGGTCCCAGTCCAGAGAGCAAGACAGATACAAAACAAGAAACTGCCACAGACTTTTAAATGTGGTGGTGAAAGAGGCTCAGAATCTTTAGAAACATCAAGGAAGTCCCTGGCCCCCACTGGCAAGTCCAGAACAGCTTCCAAGAAGAAATAACATGTAGATTCTGACAGGTGAGAAGTAAGGAAAGTTAGTCGAAGCATAGACACATGTTTCCAGTGCCTAGAACAATAGGCGGCACACCATAGGAGCTCAGTAAATACCTGTTGAATGAATGTTGGATGTAATGGAGAGAGAGAGAGAGTGTGTGTGTGTGTGTGTGTGTGCGTGTGAGAGCAAGAGATGATGCTTTTAAGAAACTTAAAATTCCTGCTTGGCCCAGGATCTCAGTCACATTTTTAAATGAATGAAGGAATACTAGAAGGCACAACAGTCTACCCATCTCTGAAATGAGATGATTATATTCGTAGGATTGTGATCAGAATTATAGCTCTTAAAACATTAGTGACTTGCAACATCATAGGACGCTATGTTTCCATTAACAATTATAAATAAGAATTGATCATTAATAATATACTTAAATAATGCAACATAATAATTAATCATCAATGATATATTAGTTTACAGCTATTGCTATTGTCACAATTTGCAATCACTGCACGTGGTATTTTTCTGCATACAACTTTGTAGGAGGCATTTGCTCAGGGAACCCAGAAGAAGCACATTGCCCCTTAATTTCTCTCTCCTTCCAGAATGGTGTCTGAGGAGAGGAGTAGCCGTCCACCTGGCGCACTCACAAGGCTTTGGGAGGATCTGCCATGTGTCTGGTCTCAAGCTGCTGGGCGGGGGTGGCTGCAGAAACGTGGCGGAGAGCAGGTCCCTACCTGACTCAAGGCAGGCCCATGGCTTCAGGCATACTGTGTCCTGCTGTCTCTTAATAGTGCCATTATGACTGTCACCCATGAATTTCACTAAAACCTTTTGGGAAATTGTTTATATTTTCAGCTGAATGACCTCTTGGGGTAATGAGTTTCCATAACAACTAATGGATGGCCAGTGTGTTTCCGCCCTAGACTGGGAACTGCGTGCTTTTTGATTCACATCAGCAGCGACTGATGGCAACTCAAGTGGTCCCTGTTTACTGTTTCCAGGCACCAGGGTAGACAGGTGGGGTGCAGGCATGGAGCATGGGTCCCTGGGCCTCAGTGCCCCTCTTCATGTGCTGACTCATAGGGGACACATGGCCTGGGTCTTTGGTTTTCTCCACGACCATCCTCTAACAGTCTGTTTGAGCTCAGGGGTTGAGAGGATGCACTCGTGGGTGGCTGGAAGCTTATGGAAAGGGTTTCTGGACATGGTGCTCAGTGGTCACCTCTACAACAAAACAAAGGAAACAGTTTGGAGTACAAGAAGATGAGTCCATAGATCAAAGTATTAGTGTCCATGTCTGGTGTTTTTCTCTTCCCAATATCCCTGACAGTAGAGGAGAAGGGAAGGGATTTACAAAGACCCCGACAGCTCATCTCATGTGGGAGCAGTGTCTCATGGATGAGATTGGCTCTGATGTGATAAACACGTTTCCAGCAGCTGAGTCTGACATGAGGGTCAGGACCACATCCCTGAGGGGAGGGCAGGTCCGGTTCAGTTTTCAGCGTGGAGCCCTCCCATGTTAGGCCCCAGCCAGAGGGGAGAAGTGATTATAAAATATTTTAAATGTACACAGATGAGCTGATAGGCAGGTCTTAATGGAGGATATAAGGGACACATTAAGAGCCTGGGAAGCACCAGGCAGATTTCCAGGGCCCCAGAATAACTGCTTTGTCTCTGAACTTTTCTATCTTGGGAATGAGCACAACTTTAGCAGGAGGAACAGAGCTCATGGCACCACTGTCAACTCCTCACTTCCAGGGCCTCCATCACGGACAAGGCCAGTTGGTACCATCACCCTTGAGTCCTTTATCTGGACTCAAAGGCCTCGTGGCACCAGTGACCTTCTTTTCAAATCCAAAGTTGAATGAATGTGCCTCCTACTAGACAATCTGAGACCCTCCTAATTGTGGCAGAAGGAGCACTCCCTGCCGATCCTCTGCTCCCTCACATGTAAAGAGGAGCCTGGGAGAGAGTTCTGTATCTCCCAGAATGTCATGGCTGAGCAGGGTACCGTTCCAGTGCCTTTGCCACTTGGTTGGTCAGAGAACGCATTCATTCGTTCATTCCCATGATCTACTCAATGCGGGGCCAGGGGCTGGGGCAGAGGTGAGGGGATGGAAGAGTGTGTCCTCGTAAGGCAGGAGAGTCACATGCAGGTACACAAACACAAAGAGCAAAATTCCTGACCACAGTAAGGGCTGTGTGGAAACTCTAGTAGGTAATGCTCAAGTAGGAGAGTGGGCTGAAAATGGGAGAGGATGATGGGATTGACTGAGGACAGATCAGAGCATCTAGATGGAGCAAACAACAGAGGCAAAGGCCAGGGGTGGAATTAACTTGGAGAGTACCAGCAATTGAAAGAAGGCCAGCGTAGCAGAGGCAGGAGAGAGGGAGTGACCTGGGACGCAGGCAGAGACGAAGGACAGGGGACCCAGAGAAACTCTGGGCTTCACTCTGAGTAAAGGCAGTGCCCCCAGGGAATTCTGAGCCAGTTTGACACTTTAAAGTCCACCCTAGGCCTGGCACAGTGGCTGTAATCCCAGCGTTTTGGGAGGCCAAGGAGGGAGGATCACTTGAGGTCAGGAGTTCGAGATCAGCCTGGGCAACATAGCAAGTCTTCATCTCTACATAAAATTTAAAAATTTGCCCAGTGGGGTGATGCATGCCTGTAATTCCAGCTACTTAGGAGGCTAAGGCAGAAGGATCGCTTGAGCCTAGGAGCTCAAAGGTGCAGTGAATTGTGTACAGCACTCCAGCCTGGATAACAGAGTGAGACCTTGTTTCAGAAAAAGGAACAAACCAACAAACAAAAAACCTACTCTTATAAAGAGCAGATATGGGGCCCAAAGAGTCAGTGATACAAGAAGCGTCTGAGTCAGTCATCCTGGGCAGAGCTGGGCTATTCACACTTGTGTGGAATTAGAGCTCAGGGTAAAGGCGGACTGCTCCAGGGAGACATCACAGAGAGACAGAGGTCAAGAGGGTGAGTGACTGTCCCAAAGGCAGCTTCAGGACTGCAGCAGTGCCCAGGACAAGCAATGCCAACAAAGTCAAGACACTAGAGGCACAAAACTTTCCGAGCTTCTGCTAACTGCAGCTCAAGCAGAATGGAAGAAAAGAGAACTCAGAGATGATGCAGGGGTCGATGAACAGCACAAAATGAGGCTTAGAAAAGAAAAATCCATTTGTATTCTTTCTCCTGAAGAGGGCCGCATGGGGCCTGAATTACTCTTCTGGGTTATTTGGTTTTGCCTTCAAATCAGAAAATTGTAGTTATTACAGCCCCGGGATTGATTGGCATGGAGGCAGCCGCAGGTCCGCACCTCTGCCTTTGTCTGCTGGAAATCTGAATCAGGGGCTGGGAGCGGGGGGTTGGCGAGCAGGGAAGGCAAAGGGGTGGGCATCTTCCAGGGGGGACAGCTTGGCAAATGGCTTCCCTAATGCGTTTGAGCCATGATTCTGCGGCTTGACATGTGGACGGATTGCACACTTTTGACGTTAAAAGGGGTCTGGTCACGGCTGCCTTCTCCATTCCTGTGGGCCCTGCCCCCAAGACTGCTGAAGTGCTCAGTTCCCCACCTCCACTGACTCTGTGGTAATTACCCATTGATCATCTTCAGGCTTTAACCTTAATCCCCTTAAGCCTCCGCAAATAGCCCCTAATTCACAATCACCTGAGATGCTATTGATTTTTTTTTAATTTGACTTGCAGTAAGATTCCACCCCCACTGCTACCCAGAGGGAAGGGGAATAATTTTAAATTCCCTCCCCAGAGCCATTAAAACACCCACCCTCACTCCCCCAAAAAACCTATCTTCCAGGCACACAACAAGCACATTTCTTTTAGTTATTTATTGTAGCTCAATGACCTTTTAAATTTTACAGCTCCAAGAACAAAGCCAAGTCTCTAGTGTGTGTTAGTGCTGCAATTTGTTATTAATTTGAAGTCATCATGTTAACAGCAACAGTACTTTCCCTCTGGTGTATTGTGGGAAGTGGGTTTCCATTGGCCAGTGGGTTTCTCTGGCCCCAACCATCCAGGGTCAGGTGGCCACATGCATACTACCCACAGTAGCCAAAAGGAAATGGCTGTAAAATACTCTTTCTTTCCCAATGATTCTACACTCGTCCTATTCCATCAAGTCCACATGCAGACAGGAAAGTACTTTGTACTTTGCGCTACACACACACACACACACACACATGAGGGGGACCCCCCAAAAAACTGGAATTATCTTTTGTAGAGCAGACCCCTTGTAGTACTGGCTTTTCCCACTAGGTAAATATTCTAGGAACCCATTGGCATCAGTGTCTCAGCTAGCATTGTTGTGAAAGGCTGTGTTCAGCTTCAGTGATTTTTTTTTTGAGATTCTTTCAACACGTTTGCCCATTCATGACGAGTGATTTATGAGCACACCTGCCCACACCATGCTGTGTTCAGCACTTTTTGACCAAAAACGACATGCTCCACCCTTCCTATTCACTGGATTGCACCCTGACTGACTTTCCCCGATGAAAAAAGTCCTCAGAGGGAAATGTTTACCAATGTGGAAAAAGTGAAACAAAAATGGCAGAAGCACTAAAAGACATCAAAATTCACGAGTTTAAAAACTGTTTTGAGCAGTAAAAAAAGCATCTTGATAGGTGTACTATATTAAAAGGAGAGTCCTTTGAAGGTCACTGAAGTTTCAACATGCAAGAATAAATTCATAGCTCTTTATAAATAAATTCCGGGTTTTTTGGGGTCCTCCCTCATATATACCTCTTAAGCCCTGCCTTTTGTATATCATCTTTAGAAGGGATAAATTAGCAAGAGGACATTTTTGCCACCGGTTGTATGTGCAGATTTTTCAAGAGCTAACTTCATCCACAAGTGACGTCTCCTCATATTACTCAAGTCCCCAGAGGACAGGGGTATTGCAAAACTGAAGGGAGAGTTTGGGGGTGCAGTCTTGGATCTTGACCCTGAAGCAGCTCGACCACTGTCTGGCTGTCTCACCTGGGAATGTCCTTTTAGCTTTTCTACAAGTTAGTTTCCTCATCTATAAAAAGGAGATAATAGTGATCACAGTGGGTAAAACTACACACACACACACACACACACACACACACACACACACACACACACACACACAATGGTGCATGAAAATTGGTGAGCTCTGGAGAAGAGCTATGAACTGAACCAAAAGATCCTGCACTGGCCAAAAGATCCTGCTTTTGATACTTTACAATTGAAAAGACAGACCGAGAGTTTTCACCTTGTTCTTAACTCCTGACACAATGATGAGAAAGTAGAAGCTATGCTTTTGGAAAAATGCATACTTTAGGTAAAATTAACTTTCCTGACTTTGTCTTTTCAGAAACAGACTTCCTGGTGCCAGGTATCAGAGATATCTCACAGCAGCAATCAAGCTTTCCTAGAGTAAAGGGAATTTACAAGGTCTAAGACCCATGTATTGGGCAAGGATTATAAAAGTCATGAAACTTGTAATTACGAAAATTATAACGGCTCAGAGGGAGAGCAGGTGGGGATTCGATCTTCCAGTAAATTGGGTACTATCTACAGGGAAGCCAAGGATCCCCCGAAGCTACCCGATAGGAAGTGCACCCTTCACTAGGTCTAAGGAATGTCGTTTGGGAAGGTGCAGGAGAATTAGAATCCTTGTCACGCCCTTCTCTAGGGGCTATGATAATGTGGGCGAACATTAATGAATCTCTGTGTCACAGGTTCTTCAAGACATCCACAGGTGGTGGATAAGGAAGTCACAGCAGTCACGGCAGTCACGTGCAACATCTCCAAGAAAAGAATTTAAGCCAGGACTCTGGGGGACTATGACTCCACACTCACCTAGAGTGTAGGCCCACTCCCTGCCTGTGGGGGGTGAACTTTTCTTAAATAAATCTTTTCTGCTCTCACCTCTGTGTGTTGCAATTCTTAGCATTTACTCGGATCTTTGGGTTGCCAGTGCACACCTCCGGCTTGCCGGCTCCGGCAGGGCTGCACCTCCCTGCGCCTCTCTCTCTCCATCCATCCACCCTCATCCTATCCGGACCTTAACAACAATCATCACATAAGATGTCGCCATTGGGGGACACTGGGTGAAGGACACATGGGACTCCTCTCCTATTTTTGCAATTTCCTGTGAATCTATCATTATTTCAAAATTTTTAAAAATGTTAAAAGCATAATAATGGCACCTATTTCACAAGTGTTTGGAGGGAATTCGGAAAGCCAGGTCCTTGTGAGTGTCACCACTATGCCTGGCATCAGTGTATGCTTTAAAGATGGACTTTATTTCTGACCTATGGGTCTATTTGTTTAAGCCACTGGCATTTCCTTTTCTCATTAGGAGTGTCCTGAAAATCCGAATAGTGTTTATCGAAAGGGTGTCTGGCGAGCCTGACACAAGCTGAACTTTTTCTTTGTGACTGTGCATTTACTCTCAAGGTTAATTGCAGCTAATTGCACTATTAGGCAGCCAACAGAAGCCCAATTAGATGTGCTGATCGCTGATTGGCTCCCACGAGGTGATGTGGAAGTCCATCCTGTGGGCAGAGTCTGGGGGCCATGAAACAAGACTAATGAAGTCTAAACGGGAGAGGGAAGGCACTGGCTGCCGGTCTGTGCCGTGCACAGAGTCCTCTTGCTCTTTCTCTGACACCTTAGAAACCCAGATCTCCTCTGTGCCTTTGCAAAGCAACATCCATCTTGGACATCAGACATCTCCCTTCTGTAGAGACCCGCAGCTCTGATCTTGAATTTCGTGATTCCATGACAAGCACTTGCTCCCTTTTTTAAGCCTCATGGTAGATAGACATTCATACACGGTGTCGCAGGCAAAGTTAAATGCAGATCCAGGCTCAAATCCCATCACTGCTGTGTGACCTGGAGTAGGTTCCTTAACCTCTCTGAGCCTCTGCTTTCTTTTCCACAGACTGCTGATTAAAACACTTATTTGGTGTTAGCATAAAAGGAAGCTGGGTGAGCAGGTCTATGGGAACCCTCTATAATATACTATTTTTACAGCTCTTCTTGGAGTCTGAAATTTTCTAAAAATAAAAGTTTAAAAAAATAACCCCAACAAGTACTTCCTAGGTTGTCTAAGGACTGGAGGTGACAAATGAGAGGTGCCTGGCATGGACATGCTGCTCACTAGCTTTTTTTTTCTTTTGAGACAAGGTTTCACTCTTGTCTTGGCTGGAGTGCAGTAGCATGATTTCAGCTCACAGCATCCTTGACCCCCTGGGCTCAGACAGTCCTTTGATCTCAGTCTTTCATATAGCAGGGACTACAGGTGTACACTACCACACTTGGCTAATTTTTTAATTTATTTTTTGTAGAGACATGGTCTCACTATGTTGACCAGGCTGGTCTCCAACTCGTGGGCTCAAACGATCCTTCCACCTAGGCCTCCCAAAATACTGAGATGACAGGTGTGAGCCACTGTGCCAGGCCAACTAGCTTTTATGCAGAAGAGGGCAACAGCCACCACCCCAATCTTTCTTTCTTCTCCTTTTTCTCTGCTGCATTCTATGCCCTAGATTAGAAAAAGACACGGATGCAACGCGGAAGCGGTGACTGAAATGGAAGGAGATCACATATAAAAGCACTTCTCTGATACTGCAGAAAGGGGTTGTTTCTCCCCCTTGGAATTATGATCACGACCTTGCAAACAAGTTTCGAGGCAACCAGCTGCGCTGACTGCTTCTCGCCCTCTCTCACCAGGACTAGAGACCACTGCAAGCCAAGAGAAGGTAAGTCTGAATCAGGCCCCATCCTAAAGCCAGCACAAATAAAGGAGGCTCAACATCCCCATGTGGCTGGTTCCCCGAGTGCTCCCTGGTACGCTCAACACTTTGTGTCCCTCTGTAGCCTAAGAAAGGTGACAAATACGATGCCTCCATTTTTAGTATTAAAGCAGGAGGAGTCCCTGAGTCTATTTACAGTGAGGAAGTTGGCAAGGGAAAAGCAATTCAGTTCGAGAAAAGGCAGGGCACGGAGGAAGTTTGGAAGGAGGGTCGATGGCTGAAATGCTTCATCCAAATCCAATTCCGTCCCCCACCGGCAGGCTGCAGGAAGACTGTGTCCTGAACGAGATTTAGAGCCCCTGGCGTTGCCTCTGCGGGGTAATAAACGGGGCTCTCTAATCAATACTGGCGCTCGGCTGTCTGTCTGCAGCATGGATGCCCATTTAGCAAAGTCACTGAGTAATGGAAAACGCAATTGAGCTGCATAATGAGCCTGGGTAATTGGATGGACCAGGCAGAATGGTCCGGCTAAGTATATTCAGCCTGGCGTATTAATTAAAAACCTGACACTTCAAGCACCACCCAAAGCACCCCATTAATTACTCTGTGAATCCAAAGGTCAGATGTAGTGGATGAGTTACAAGGCGATGGTGAAATTGCTCAGCTCCAGGGCCATCATGGTGAGAACATTGTTGCATCAGGGCTCTAAGCTCACCTGTGGCTCCAGTGGAGGCTAGATAGGCAGCTTCTTCGCACCTGTGCATTACTGGCATCAGATCCCAGAACAAGGACTACAGCTCAACCAAGCACTGGTGCTGGCTCAGCCCTACTCCATGGGCTCTGAGCTATGGCTGCAACATGGATGGATGGATCAACAGGCACTCGCCACGTGCCACAGCCACAGCATGGATAGACTGACTGATAGACACTCAATGTGTGCCACAGACACAGCATGGATGGACGGACCAATGGGCATTTGCCGTGTATCACAGTCACAGCATGGATGAACAGACCAATAGACACTCACTGTGTGCCACAACCACAGTATGGATGGATGGACTGACAGGCACTCACCGTGTGCCACAGACACAGCATAGCTGGACAGACTGATGGATTCTCACTGTATGCTACAGACACTGCATGGATGGATGAACCAATGGGCACTCTCCGTGTGCCATGGTCACAGCATGTATAGACAGACAGACGGACACTCACTGTGTACCACAGCCACAGCACAGATGGATGGATCGATGGGCGTTTGCCATGTGTCATGGCCACAGCATGGATGGACTGACTGACAGACTCTCACTGTGTGCCACAGCCACAGCATGGATGGATGGACTGACAGATGCTCACTATGTGCCATGGCCAAAGCATGGATGAACAGACCGATGGATGCTCACTCTGCCACAGCAACAGCATGGATCGATGAACTGACAGACGCTTACTGCGTGCCACAGTCACAGCATGGATGGACAGACCGATGGGCGCTCACAGTGTGCCACAGCCATAGCATGGATGGACAGGCTGACAGGCGCTCACTGTGTGCCATAGAGACAACATGGATGGATGGACTGACAGGCACTCACCAGGTGGGCCTCCATTTACGAGCAATCTTGTGCATCTCAGAGACCCACAGTCACAGGCAAAGAGATTTGTCGGAAGTCAGAATCAACAGATGAGAATTCAAACCCGGGCTGTTGGACTCTAAGTCATAGAAAGTTTCTCATTTTATATAAAAATAAACAAAGACATTTTGTGCTTAAAGTAAAAAGCAGAAGTGGAGTTCCTCTGTAAGGTGATGAGCTATGTGACCTTGGGCACATTGCTTTGCCTCTCTGGGGTCCTGTTGCCTGAACAGACTACCTCATCTACAGGTTGCCTGAACAGACTACCTCATCTCTGAGACTTCAAATAAGGAGAGGACATCGATAGGGGTGTCTTGCTCAGAACAACCAGTTGTTCTTCATTCCAAGCACCCCCAGCAGTTCCAAGGGCAATGCCAGCCCAGATCTCACAGCCAGGCCTTCAGGTCCAACAAACTCATCTCTCAAAACCACAGTTTGCTTCTTGGACCTATAAGCACTTGGGCCTCCTGGTGGCTGGAAGGTGAGTTCATGAAGCCTCAGATTCATCCCTGAAATCACTACTATCATTAACCCATTATACAGATGAGGAAACAGAGGCACAGAAAATGTCAGCAAGTTGAGAAACTGGATTCACAAACCACCAGGCCAGCTCTTGGGATCCCAGTCTTCCCCAGCTCTGCACCTTCTGGGTCTCAGAGAATTGGATGGAAAGAATGTAGAAAACTTTGGGGGAAAAAAATAAAAATCAAAACTAAAATTGCACCAAGAGTCAAGAATCAGCTGCCTCGGCAGACAGACAGAAATTTGACAATATCCATCAGCATAAACAGTGCCGGTACTCTTGGACTAAGATTCCACTTATAGGAATTCACCCCTCCAGTGTACCAGTGTGTGTGTGTAAGGCACTTCGGGAACAGAATTTGTCACAGCGGCAAGTTGATAGTCATCTGTACCCCCAGTTGCAATGAATGAAGAGAATCCATGGTATGGACTCACTCCATGGCAGGTTAGCAGGGGTGCTCCTCCAGTCTACTCAGATATTGCCTTGATGTCCACGGGTGCTGAGCTGGGAACAAAGACAGACAGGACCTCCCCTGCCATGGAAACTAATGTGGAAACATGGCCGAGTGCACCCATCAGAGGAAAAAAAACTAGTGCATATTGGCACACACTAGGCTGTCCCCTGTGGTTGTTTAAGTAGATGTACACTATCGTGTGTGTGTGTGTGTGTGTGTGTGTGTGTGTAAAAATCCTGGATGTTGTTGGACAATTTCTGGTAAATGTCACGCTGGGATGAAGGAGGTGGGGCATTTTTCTTTGTACTGTATTTTCTTCAGTCATGATTACTTAGTTTTTGCACTATTGTGAGCATATGCTTAAAAAAAATGAGTTTGAATTTCACAACTTCTAGAACCAGCTCTAAAGTGAATGAATGAGACAGAATTCCTGCTCATTTCTGGAACAGACTCCCTACCATCACCCCAGGGCTCTGAATGAGTACTAAAGTCCAGAAGCCAACAAATGCCCGGTGGTGAGCAGCGAGTCCGTGCCCTGAGCCTGGCTGGTATTGGCACCTACAATAGCACAACTATTTATATTTAACTGATGGCTGCTGTCTTCATTCAAATGATGTTCCCCCTGTTAGAAATGTGTGCCCATTGAATCTGTCACTGTGACAAAGTGCACCTGTGTTTATCCTTCTGCTGCCAAGGCTGAGAGTTCAATATTTTGTCCATTAATTTTTTAACACCTGTTTCAAAATGGGTCTTTACTGAGGGAATGAAGAGGCCATTGCTTTCCCAGGCATACAGCCTTCCTGCCGCCTTCCTTTCCCAGGATTCTGCTGAAGTCAGTGGAGAAATGCTTCTGTGGACCATGTTGTCCCAAAGCTTTGGCTGAAAGATATGGGTGACTTCCTTCTTCTTCTTCTTTTGTAGAGGTATAGTCTCAGTGTGTTGCCCAGGCTGATCTTGAGTTCCTGGCCTCAAGTGATCCTCCTGTTTCAACCTCTCAAAGTACTGGGATTACAAGCATGAGCCACTGCACCTGGTTTAGATGTGGGTGACTTTCTAACTGCTGGGGGACACCCCTGACTGCATCCAGACATATGTAAATCTGATAGAAACATCCTACTGTACTTAGAAAATGCCCAAAGCTTGCCAAAGGCCCCAGGCTGCCTCTCCCTTGCTCAGCCTCCTCTGACCACTCAGATGCCTTTTCTGCTCCAAGCTTTGTCCCTTCAATGAATATTTGTTAGTTGAATCAATTAATTCTGTCTCCAGGAGGATCTGTCAGGGCTTTGTCTTAAGCTCATATCCTGTAGAGGACAGAGTGACCCTGACATGTCAGTTAATTAATTAATTAATTAATTCATCAACCCACATTAATTTCCTGCCAAGTGCTAGGTACTGTGCAAGGTCTGGGAAATCGGGGATGAATAAACACATCAGACAGGACCCTCCCCACAGGTCTCAGCCCAGCAATGGAGCAGCAGGAAGGAGGCAGGTTTCCAGAGTGCTGCTAGGCCTCCAGGATGGGCACCCTGCCCTGGATCCCACCCCACTCCTACCCTGGCTCTGGGAACAAAATGGCACCCAGCCCTGCCAACATCGGGGCATGGAGGGAAGGGAGGGCTGCCAGGGAGTCTGCATGTGTAACTTGCTTCCTGGGTCTGGAGTGGCACCAATGCTATCAAGCTTGTGTTTTCTACCAAGGCTTCCAGCGCTGTGCTGCCCATGCTGATCAGAGTGCTCCCTCACTCTGGCCCCCAGGCCCAGGCCCTTTCTGCCCCTTGACCTCTCTGGGCCTCCACGCCCTTGTTTGTACTACAGGGATGGACATAGCTAGAAGTTTTGAGCATTGCTGTGTGCCTGTGGTCTGCTGAGCCCTTTCTATGCTCTGTCTCTGCCACCTGAGTGTGGGGGGTGCTCTATCTTTGTGCCCTTAACACCAATGAGGAAACCAAGACTCTTCCAGGTCCGAAAAGGGGCCAAAGCCACGTGGCTGCTTGGGGCAGAGCTGGGACATGAACTCGGCTGTGTGTGGGCCGATACCTCATCCCTGCATATCCCCAGGATAGCAAGGGTTGACAAGGATGCTATGTGGGACATGCTGTGTGAGCCAGCTGGGGCTTGGCTTGTCAGGTTCCATGACAGCTTCCTTCCCTCCCTCTGAAGGGTTGGCTGGAAGGGGCATGTCTGCCCATGTCTGGTCAGTGTGACATACACCACTGAGGACCTCATGGGCAGCTCCAGCCACGTCTGGACGGGGCCCTGGGGCATGCTCCCAGGGGTACCCTCTCAAGTTCCAACACTGTGCCACATGGCAACTCCCAGACGCTGGGGTTTTCACAGAGCAGCTCAAAAGTACCCCCAGGTCCCCAGTAGGCAGCCTCAGGGTCCATCTGGAGGGAAATCTCTGGTATTTCATTGTGTTCTTAGGACCATGTGGAGCGGGGAAAGGGAAATAAGAAGAGAAGAAGTGGGGAGGCGGGGGAAGAGAGATGGAGAGAAGCTGCGTCCTTCACGAAGACCATGGTAACCAGAGGAGAGGAAGCCTAGGCCTGGTTCAGGACCCCCATGCAGTGAAGGGCAGTGGGGGAGACAGGCAGGGGTCATGAAGGTACAGGTGATGTTTCCCTGTTGCTGTTCTGGATCCTGGCGGCTCCTTGGCAAGTGCTCTTATATTTCTCTTGGGGCCATACCTGAGACCCCATGGCCTAGTGGTAACACCCGACAGTGGGGGTCCCTTGAGGCCTTTGTCTCTTTTCCCCATGTGCACTATGAATACTAATAACATTAGATATTAAAAATAGCGAGTCTCTGAGCTCTTGCCATGCTGAGGCATAGCGATTATTCCACTGAACACTCACAGCACCTCTGTGGGAGCGGCTGTGTGGTCATATCCATTTATCAGGTTAGCAAATTGAGGTTTCATGAGTTCTGCGACCTGCTGCCCAAGGCCATGCAACTAAGAGAGGTAGCACTGGAGTCCTGCAGCATGAGAACCCATGACCTTGATACCCATGTGGTTTGGTGGCTCGACCCCTCCGAGGTGCCAGGCATCGGGAGGGCTGGTGTTTGCGCTTTCAGGGGTGACTGTTCACTGGGAGGAGACCCCACAGTGGCAGCAGACACATGACTGGAAACACAGCAGAGGGAGTCATTTTCTTAGAAAGTTCTTGAGGAAGGCTTGCCCCCTGGACCAGAGTGGACTCACCTGAAGCCGAGAAATCTTAGGCCCATGATGGCTCGTGGGGCCTGGTGCTAGGGAGTTTGAGAAGTCAGAATCCAGACTGTTTACGGCCAATTTCAGTTTCATCAGGTAATACAAGACCTTTGTAGAATGATACTTAACTGAGAAGGAAATGGGCTTTTATCACAGGAGACGCAGATCTGATTTTGCTTTTTAATTTTACAATTTCATTCATCAGAAAAGACAAAAGAAAAAGACTCAGGGGGGACATTTAAGCTGAGGCAGGAAGGAGTGAGCTGGGGGTGGAGGGGGCACTCTGTGCAGAAAGGAGAGCATGAGATCTGCATGCAGGCCCTGCATGTGCTGGAGGATGACACAGGCAAGATTACAGAGTCCTGTGCACACAAGGGAATGAAGCACTATGACACTGCAGCAGACAGCCAGCAGCAAGTCCATGCTGTTGTAGACGGGTGTAATTCAGACCTGGCCTGCCCAGATCTGAATCGTAGCCTTGTACCATGGAGTGGGCGGGGTGGATCTCTGAGACCCAGTGTCCTGGTCTATCAGGGAGAGCAACTGCAAAGATTCCTTGAGGTGTCCTGGGACCCAGAAAAAGAGGAAATACTTCATGCAGGAAGTCCCCATCCTGCAGGAAGGATGAAGAAGGGGCACCTTCTCTTTCCCAGGTGTCCATCCGTCTGGACCCATTGACCTGGGTATCACTGTGATCACTCCGTGTATCACTGACACAGAGCAGAGGCACACAAACACCAGCATGTGCACCTGGGTTAAATTCTCTGACAAGAAAGTGGCTGCCATTCCAATCAATAAATCAATCTGTGGCTGCTGAGCCCAGACTATGGACAATGCAGGGCAGGAGAGATAGCCCTTCTGCTCCTTGTGGTTTAGAGTTCTTCATAGCCAGTGAGAACAGCAAGCCATACCTCAGAGGGGCAGGAACTGGCCAGGCTTCTAGTCCTCCCCATTAATGAAAGCTACCTTCATGGGCTCACTCTGCTGGCTGATGGTCCTGGGGCACCCAGGGTTATGTTGTGGTCTGAGCAGGTCCCAAAACCAAGAGAGATGCCTTTTGTTGGTTCCCAGTCCACACAGCACCACAGAGGTGCCCATTGCCCCAGCTGACAAGATCAGCCTAACCCGAGCCCTATGAGCTCCTGGCCTCTCTCGCTGGCCTGGCCTGGTCCCTGAGTGAGGAATAGATGGCCCTCCACATTCTCCATCTTCCTTCCATCTCTTCCAAAGTGCCCCTTACCCCTCTGCCCTGACCCCTCCAGGATACCTTTGCTCTGGACGTGCCTGTGGTCCTATGGGGACAGTGGCAGGCATGCAAGAACAGGCCTTCTGGAGGCAGCAGCTAGTCTTCAGCTCCCACCCATTGTTGCTGTGTGGGAACAGGCAACCCCGATCAGGAGCTGATGACCTCGTTCCTCAGAATAAGTCAGGAATCCTGGGTTTTGTGTGCAAATTGCAAATTGCTCATGGCCCACTTGTCATGAATTTTTTATGGAAAGGAAAAAGCCCAGACTTCCACTTGGGCACTAGTAATACACACCTGGGTGCCTTTAACACACACCTGGGCCCTGTTACATCCATCTGGGTGCCTGTTACACACACCTGGGTGCCTGTCACACATACCTGGGTGCCTGTTACACACACCTGGGCACCTGTAACGCACACCTGGGTGCCTTTGACACACAGCTGGGTGTCTATAATACACACTTGGTTGCCCATAGCACAAACCTGAGCTCCTGTTCCACACACCTGGGCCCCTGTTTCACACACCTGGGCACCTGTAACACACACCTGGGCATGGATAGCACATACCTGGCCACCTGTGACACACACTTGGGTGCCTGTTACACACACATGCCCAGAGGACTAGGAGATGCAGAAGGGACCAGTGAGCTGCTGGAAGTGAGAGAAAGAAAATTATAATGAAAACCAGCTTGAGTGAGTAAAGAATGACCTGCTGCACTGTCAGGAGGGCCAAGAGGAGCAGAAGAGACATCATGATCAGGGAAGGAGTCTCTGAATTATCACCGGAAAATAAATAGAGCTGCCCAGAGGTGCAAGTGAACAGTGTTATCGGAGAGGGCAAGAGAGGAAAATCTCACCATCAGGTGAATATCTATCAGCTCTGCCATCTTCTCCTGGGAACAAATTACTGATTACTTAGATTAATTCCAATGATTCCAGCCCCCAATTCCCTTGAGAGTCCACACCCATGTCAAGGCTCAGGCGGATGGAGAGCTCTGCCCTGAGAGGAAGGTGCAGCACCTGCTTCTTCTGATGAAATATATCCAGGTAAGTGCCTACATAGTCACAACCATGCTCCATCAGGTGCAGCAGGTCTATACCATTCTGGGCCCCCAGGATGATGGAATGCTGCCACCATTTCAAGGAAGAAAAAATCATTTTTCTTTTGTTTGTTTCTTTTTCAACCTTAAGGCTTAGCTTCGCTCACTAAGGCCTACATTAGGGTCTCCTGAGTTAACATGTTGGGCCCAAACTCAAGGATCTGGAACACAAGACCCACTCAATTTTCTTCTCCTGCCTCCCTCTGCCCCAACTACCCCTCCCCTCTGGAGAATAGGCCTTTCCTTCTCCTGGTCTCCCATAGCTTCTGTTATTATCCTTGAACCTACTGGGTTGAAATGTAGGTATTTATTTGATTATATTTTTCCACCAAGATTAGCTAAGGGCCTTCTGGAAAGATCACATGGTATTCCCAGGGTTCTCATCATGGAGATACTCAGTGATGGTTGAATGGATGGATGGACGGATGGTCGGATGGAAGGAAGAAAGGAGAGAGGGAGAGAGAGAGGGAGAAGAGGAGGGAAGGAAGGGAGGGAGGGAGAGAGAGAGAGGGAAAAAAGGAGGAGGGAAGAAAGAAGGAAGGAAGGAAGGAAGGAAGGAAGGAAGGAAGGAAGGAAGGAAGGATAAATGGATGGATAGATGAATGACTTACGAATAGATGGATCACTTACCAATAAATAAGGCACTGTACTAGATAGGGTACCTAGCGTAGTGCCTTATTTATCTAATTTTAGTGTGCAAATTCTTTATGTCTAAAATGAAAAGAGTAATAATACCTCTGCATTGGGAACCATCATTACCCCACTTCACAGATGAGAAATAACAAGAAGTAATGTCCAGGTTCCCACAGAGCCTGCCTGCCGAAACCCTTCCCAAGTTCCCATCCTCAGTCATCTCTGCAGTGAGTGAGTCCCTGTCCAGTGGAGCTAGTATATTAGGGAGGTTGATGGGCACAAAAAAGACAAACGCATGATCAGCTCATCTACTGACTCCCACTGGGTGAAGTTATGGAGGAGCCGTGCAGAATGTTGTGGGAGGGTTTAAGAGGAGGGTCCATGTGGCAGGGAGAGGACTATGATAGTTCTTGGGCTCTGCTGTTGTGATGATTGTGTTCTTTGCTTGGGTTGGTTCAGGGTCACTCGGAGAGCTGTAAAATGATGACCCAGTCTGGTGAATTTGTCAGCACCATCATGCCTTGAAAGGGCAGCCTGGAGTGAGGAATTCCCATAAAAGAACCCATGGCAACTCTGAAGGGCCCTTCCGCGAGTCTCTGCACCTTCTCTGACATCTTCAAGATGCCTCCTGGGTGGCCCACGGAAGAGTAGACCCACAGCTTTTCTGGAATGTTAATGGCCTTCCTGTTAAAGGGGCCTGTTTGGCTGAAGAATCTTGTCCGGGGAGAGGAAAGATGCGCCGATGAGTCCATCTCAGCAGCTCTGCCAGCTGCCTGGACAATGATCACACCACGCAGGCCTCAAGCATGCTACATTAAACTCCCATCTCACCAGTTCTGGTTTTTGCTTCTTACATATTTGTTTAGATTACGACATAATCCCTGGAAAGGGTAAAAAGGCCCTTTCA
The DNA here is from genome assembly GCA_027257055.1 of Cephalopachus bancanus. NCBI lineage: Eukaryota > Metazoa > Chordata > Mammalia > Primates > Tarsiidae > Cephalopachus > Cephalopachus bancanus. The sequence continues at coordinate 7,274,984 of JAPVLO010000007.1, forward strand.
GAGTTTGTTTTTCAGATCCAGTAGGAAAAGCCTTCAGTGTTCAAATGCAAAAACAGAACCTGAGTTAATCAACTGTTTGACTCATGTTTGTTTGAACTTGGTGTCCTAAAGTGGCTTAGGACAGCCTCCTGGAAGTCCTAGGTTGCCTGTTCCCACACAGCAACAATGGGTGGGAGCTGAAGGCTAGCTGCTGCCTCCAGAAGGCCTGTTCTTGCATGCCTGCCACTGTCCCCACAGGACCACAGGCACGTCCAGAGCAAAGGTATCCTGGAGGGGTCAGGGCAGAGGGGCAAGGGGCGCTTTGGCAGAGATGGAAGGAAGATGGAGAATGTGGAGGGCCATCTATTCCTCACTCAGGGACCAGTGCTGGAAGCCACCTTGACAGCCTCCTGACTCAAGCCCCCAGCTTCACGAGTGGAGAAGCCAAGCCTCCCTGGACCACAGCGTCCTACCCAAGGCAGATCCACGGTCACCTTGGTGTAGCTGTATGCTGAGATACAAGAATGTCACCCAAGGAATAGCAAAGTACGAGAAGGTTCACTTTTTCAGTGAATGAGAGTAGGCCCAGGCTCACCTCTATAAATGAAATAGCTCTTCCTGGAATGCCAAGAGCTTTTCTTGTGAGGGAGTCAAAGGGGGTTCCAGGTAGACCTTGACCCTCGCACCTGTGCCTACTGTCAATTAGACACACCTGCTGGACGTTCAGCCCTGTAGGATTCTTGTCTGCTGCACGTGGTATAGAGTCAGTGCCCAAAGTTTTTTTAGAGAGTGACTATGTGAAGCATCTTGTTTAAGATCGCATACCCGTTAGATGTTTTTTATTGTTTCAGTCATTAAAAATTTTTTAACCCTCCCCAAAAAAGATCACATAACCATTGTTGACAGAGTACACATGAACTCCATGGTGGACAGACATATCAGGGCTCTATCCCAATGCCCTGAGTCCCCTTCACTGTGTGTCCACCCTGCTTCTGTGTGTTTGCTCCTGACTACTCACATCTTCAGTATCCTTTCAAGGAGGATGCCTCACTTGGACTGAAAGCTGGAAAGTGCTGGGGTCCCTTAACCCCTCACTCTGTGGGCAGCCCACAGCCAAGTATGTTAACTCATAAAACAATTATCCATCCCAGAATGGAGAGCAGATATGACCAACCAATCTAACTGCATCACAAGTGCTTGAGACAACCCCCATGAAAGGGAAGGATGTTGACCTAAGGAACTCTGGGAAGGAGTGGAGTTGACAAGACTGAAGCAAAAGGAACCACATGTAAGCACTGGACTCTAGTTGATAAAGTCATTTTCCACGGAATGGGGGGAAGCACTGATGAGCAATTCTGACACTGATATCCATGTCCTCTGCCAATGAATGATGGAGTGAGTGGGTGGCAGGCGGTGGGAGCCAGTTTCCCACTGTGGGAGCAAGATAGGAAGGGGAGAAGGCCAGAATGGTCCACAGGGTGGTGGGTGAGAGCTGGAGACATTGGAAAGAACTCGTGTGGAGCTTTGTATAGATACAGGTGTTTCCACATAAAACATATTTATAGATATGTGTTTACACGTGGGTTAATATTCATATGTCCATCCCCTTCCTCCATGAGCTGAGAGGACCTAAAAGCAACAACAACCCAGCTGCAATGAGCCCACCTGCCCCCAGATCTTGGTTTCTAATATCATTGTCCACTAAAAGGAACCAAGGCTTCTTGGGGAAGTAGCTTATCATAGCAGGACTGGGACAGGAGTATACAAGATGACCCGGGGTGTCTCATAGTGCCAGAAAGTAAGGAAATACTAAGACAAATAATAAGCACAGCCACCCACAATGGTAAGAATGTCAAAGGGACACAGAAGCCAACTGAAATAGTGCCAGAGGCCAAAGATGGAACACTTCGAGCAACAAAATACATAAAGTGTTATTAAATAATAACCCAAAGTAAAAATAAATATACATGAGGCCGTGCTGATTAAATAAATGATTGAATTAATTGGAGAGAAGAGATAAATCTCCGATACAAAAGAATTCCAAATATTTCGATACAGATTATCTGCCCTCAAGGAGGTAGAGGATGAGGCCAACTTAGGTGTGGCAGCACAGTGACATTCTTCCAAAGTATATGAGGACTCTGACCTTATTTAGAAGGAGAAGAGGCTGGGGAGAGGAAGAAGTCAGTTGGCTCCGTGCATGGTGGTGATGTAAGGAAGGACATGCCAGGCCCAGGGAACAGCATGAGCTAAGACTCATGAAGGAGGAAGCATGCCCTGTCGAAAGAACAGTCAGTAAATCAGGGATGGGATTCAAACCACCAAGTACAGGGAAAGCAGTGGGTGCCATCAGTGAGGACAGACACCTGCACAGGCTGTGGCAGATTTCTGGAGTTCCCCCAGATAACCCAGCTTTATCAATGGACTGGGAGAGGTCCAGAAGCTTCCTAGGGAGTGTGGAAAAGGGGCTGTGGGAGCTCAGAGCGGCTATTAGACAACCAGCTTTCACAATTCTAACCACCAGCCGCAAATGTTTTCGGTAAAGGCCACATTCTGTGCATCTGAGACTCTGTGAGCACCATGGTCTCTGCTACAGCGCCTCAACGCAGCCATCACATTAAGAAGGCAGTTGTGGATAATTAGTGGCCAGGTGGGCATGAATGTGTCCCCACAAAACTTCATTTGTGGACACCAGATTTGAATTTCATGGCATTGTGTATGTTAAAAAATATTATTCTTCTTTTGATATCATTTTTATCAACCTCACAGACCTTACCAGAGAGTTAGTTGGTCTTTTATCCCAAAGGCAATGACGGACCTTGAGTGGGGACTGGGGGACAAGCCCAGGACCCCAGCCTCTTGCACTGACCACTCTGGCCCTGCTGGTGTCCGGACATGGGCGAGTCTTCACCCCACATTTTCCCTTTGGAAAATTCATCTTGAATCTTCCAGAATCCCACAAAATGGCATCCAGGCAGATGGGGCAGTGTTTGTGGGTCCCGCTGTCTTGCGTTTTATTTGCCTGAGAAGACCAGCAAGGGATTGTTCGCTGCTGGCCTGGAATTTTGAAGTTTGACTGGATCCTATTAGGAAAAGCTCCAGAGGCATCACAGTTTGATTGGCTCTGGAATCGAGCTGAGTTCTGAATCCACATCTTGAACCTGTCACCCTACACACCCCCAACACACACAAACATCTGATCTTGATCAATTTTGAAAGAATGAGGGAGGGGAGGCCGTTTCCCCACTCCAGGAGGTTTTTACTTGGAAATTTGGAAGATAATTTTTAAAGGCACAGCTTTTTTGACGACCAAACGAATGTCTCAAAAAAAAGAAGACTGGACATGGGGTGAGGGCACCTGGCTGAGGCTGGGGTCTAGAGAAGAAAGGCCACCATGAGCCTGCCTTGAGCATCAGTGGCTACAAAAGGTGCAGTATATGAGCACCTTGTGAAGATGGCTCCATGACATAGAGATAGCCTGTCTTTGTAGTATGAGTTGTGTGACAGTGGCATCCCACACCTGGCTGTGGATGCTATTCACAGCACAAGTCAGAATCTGGTGGCCAGGGGCCAGGCTATGGTGCCAGCTGTTTGGTCAAATACTCATAGAAATGTTGCCATGAAGGCATTTTGTAGAAAGGACTCACATTTACAATCAGTTGACTTTAAGGAGGTTACCTTTGATCATGTGGGTGGGCTTCATCCCCATCAGTTGAAGGCCTTAAGAGCAAAAGTGGAAGTTTCCTGAATGAGAAGAAATTCTGCCTCCAGACTGTAACATAGAAATCCTACCTATGTTTCCAGCCTGCTGGCCTGTCCTATGGAATTCAGACTTACCAACTCCCACAATTATGTGAGAACGTGAGTCAATTCATTACATATATATATGAATTGGCTATATATGTAAATATATAAGTTCATTTGTATATAAATATAAAAATTCATTTATATATTTATCGATGAATATATTATTTATGTATACTTTTTATATAAATGTGTATAATTAATATGCTTATATATAAATAAATTTTTATATTTTATATACAGTATGCGAAGCACCTGGCATGTAGTAGGTATTCGATGAATAGTGACTCTATTTTTTCCCATGAATTCAGCCACACTTTATCTAGAGCCTATCACAAGGAAAGTTCCATGCTAAGGCACTGGGGGAGGGGAATCTGAAAAGGCTCCTTGGCCTCTGTCTGTAATCACCATCCTTGAATTCTCATTGTCAGGTGCTATCTTCCTTTTACTATAAGAATGAGGCTCCCAAAGTCGACCTGTCCAAGTTGGCACAGTTTTTAGGAGGCAAGAACCATACTTGGCCCAAAGACCATGGTCTTGACCACTATGCCATTCTCTTTTTGTACAGCCTTTGATCTTCCTGGAACACTGCTCCCTTGCTTCTTTGCCTGGTGGGGAGGGGCAGTTACTATCCTGCAGTGTGGAGGGAAGGCTGAGATACAGAGATCCACGGGGTGACACCAGTTCCAAGCAGCACTCGAAGCCCACCTTCCCTGGGCCTCCCTTGGTAAGGCAGAGTCTCGGCTTCCTGGGACCAGGCATCCAAATCAGGGAAGCATGCTCACATCCATCCCATGGAGCCGTGCTTTTCCAAAGCTGCAAGGTCCTCCCAGCCATGTGTTCCATGAAACAGGCTTTGCTGTTACTTCAATTCAAGCTGCTTTTGGAATCCATGTCTCTGTTGTGTTTCTCTCGCTTCAGTGCAGCCCAAGATGTTCATTGCCATGAGCCAGGAGCCCCCACGAGGTGCTAAGAAACAGAGTCTGAGCTGTAAACATGGCTGGATGTTCTTTTGCTGCTCAGCCTGGGAGCAGAGGACCACTGGAGAGATTCTGGGTCATGTGCAGTTACGATGTGAAACTTTTTTCTACTGGAATGTTTTGAGATTATTGACCCAAACTGCCTATTGACCCTGCTTATGTTATTATGGGAATTGACTCCACTGGGGTCAGAATCTACACTCTGGATCCAACACCAACCAGTAGTATAGCTTTGGGCAAATGAAGTCTTCTCTCTGAACCTTGGGCTACTCACTGCGTATCAGTTAGCTTTTGCCACATAACAAACAAACTCAACACTCAATGGCTTGAAACAAGGAACAGTTATTCTTCTAGATTCCTGGACTCACTTATTAATCTGTGATCAGCTGCAGTTTAGGTGGACATCTCTGCTGACCTTGGCTGGGCTGTTGCTCATGTTTAGGGTTGGGCTGGCTGTTAGTCGGCTGGGATGACCTTGACTGGGACAGCCGGGCTCTCCTCTGTTTTCTTATCTTCTGCAGGCTAGTTCAGGCTTATCCTCATGGTGGCTAGGCAGGGTTCCGAGAGAGAGTGCAGAGTCAGGCAGCTCCTGAAACATGGTTCCTTAGGTCGGGTCGGTGTGTCACTCATTCTACCCTATTCCATTGACCAAAGCAAGCCACAGGCCAGCCGTGGCCAAGGGTGGGGAAACAGACCTCAATTCCTGATGGAAGAAGCCACAAAGTCACATTGCTAATCCTATGGCTGTGGGAGTGGGGTCCTTGAAATGTATAGCCATTTACTCCTCAGTATCTCCAAATCCACGTAGCAGCCATTGATTTTTCTTCTTTGTATTTTCACTGATCAGCATCCATTTCCTCTTCCTCACATCATCCTTTTGGAGACATTCCTATTCCCCTTCTCCTCCCCTTGAGTATCATTAAGTAGGTATTGATAGTCCCGCAGTCCCCTGGCCAAGAAGCAGACACATGACTGTGTCAGACAATTAGACCCTCCTTCCCTCGACAATAATCTCCACCAGAGGATGCAGAAGCTGCAAGTGGGGGGACTTGTGGATTCATTCATTCCAGCAGTGACTATGGTTGGTCAGTCCTTACTCCTCTGCCTCAGCCCTCAGAGGTACCTTTGATTCCAGCAGAGTCCCAGGCTTGTTCTCCCACAATCCTGTTGATTCTGTGATCCTAATATCCTGCCCTTCCCTCTATACCCTCCCACCCCATAGTCTGTTCCCCACTCACCATCCTGTGTCATGGTATTTAAAGGATATATCCCACAATACCACTCCCTTCTCACAGCCCAGCTCTCTTAGAGTCTAGACAGCCCCACCCCCACAACCAGTCCTCAGACCCCCGTGTGACCTGTTCCTGCCTTCCTCTCCCATTTCTTCCCCGCTTATCTCTCCGTATCATCATGCACTCCAGCCCCTCTTTCTGCAGCCCCCTCAGTCTTTAATGCTTTGGGCTGCAAGTAACACAAGCTTTCTTTTCACCCTCAAAAAGAAAATGGAAGGAAACACAGTGCCAAGGGTAGTTATCTCCACCACCTGCCAGTGTCATCAGGGGCCCGGTTTCTTTCCATTTCTTTCCTGGCTAACCTCAGCAGGTCACTTTTGTTGTCTTTGCCAGTGCCTTCAAAGATAGAAAAAGGTTGCAGGAGCTACAGGTATTGCATCCAGATGCAGCAACTCCCAGTGGAAGAACCACTTCCTCCTTGTGACTTTTTCCAGCAGACTTTGCCCCATGACTCACTGGGCAGAAGCATACCTTGTGCAATCCTATACCAGTCACTGTATGGGGTATCATTGCGGCCTCTGTTTCTGACTCAGTTGGTGTGTATCTCTTGTTCCTAAGGGAAGAGACTGTGATGTTATTGGTGGTCACATTGGAGGAACTTCCCCAGTGCCCACCATGCTGACCGTGGCCTTTGCGTAAGTTGTCCCCCACTGGGACGTGTTCCAAAACCCAGTTATCATAAATCTGCCTTCTACTTCTCTTCTGGATCTTGTTTCAAATGGCTTCCCCCAGATACCTTCCCTGACCACCTCCCTCAATTACTCTTATGTGAGTTATGCTGTTTTTATTCTCTTCTACACATTTTCCAGAACCTAAAAGTATCTTTTCAAAAAATGTATTTGTGGCCATATATTAATTTTTGCCCCACAAAAATGCAAACTACCTGAGGGGAGGTAGTTCAGTGACCCAGTCCCCATGATCAGTGCCAGGGACAGCAGCTTTCTCTCAATATTTATTGATGATCACTCCCAGTAAATTATCATTTACTTAAGTTGCCCAGAGCTGAGATCTGTTAATTTTGCAATAAAAACACTATTGGTTTCCTAGGGCTACCACAACTAAGTGCCATGACAGGGCAGCTTAGAACAACAAAAATTTATTCTCTCACAGTTCATGGAGCCAGAACCCAAAACTCAGGTGTGGGCAGGGCTGGCTCTTTCTAGATGCTTGAAGAGAAACGTCCTGAGCCCCTCTCCAGTTCTTGGTGGCTACCGGCCATTGTAGCACTCCTCAGTTTGTAGAAGCATCTCTCCAGTCTCTGCCTCCATCTCTGTATGGCCTTCTTTTCTGTGTGTCCGTGTTCTCTCCTGATAAGAACACCATGTTCCTAAGTATAAATGGACATCTTTGTTTTTAAAGGCAGCCAGGGTCTATCCTTACCCAGGGTTAGGGTCTATCCTTACCCAGTTTACAATTGGTGGGTGTGTGAAATCCTCTCAGTTTTTTGTTGTCACACAATACTGGGACGAACAGCCTTTGGCTGATGTGCCTGCACTTCTGTGGAATTCTTTCCAGCAGTGAACAGTTGAATCCCAAAACACATGAACTGCAAGTCTGGGTATCTGCTGCTGGTGAGCCCCAACAAAAGGGTGGCCACTGTTCTGGCATTGCCAGCAGAGTGCTGGGGTGCCCACCTCCCCATGTCCTTGCTAACATTCTGCAGACACCTTTCAATACCCTGAGATCTTGCCACCTTCTTGACCCTGCAGGCAGTCTAGTTTGAGTGTGACCCAAAGCTTGATATGGTGGCACAGGGAGGTACTGAAGGCTTGTTTGAGCCTCCTCAAACCTCACACAAGTTCTGCTTAAGGCAGTGCTAGCGACCAGAAAGGGAGAGGGGAGTGTCCTCTTCTGGGGGACTTTTGCTCTAGCCTGGCTGAGGCACGTGCTCACTGTCCAGCAAGCAACAAGGACTATGAGCTCATTTTCGGTGGGTCAGGACAGTGGACAGGGGTGGCTAGGGCTGGGGCTGGAGGTGTTTCAAGGCCATCTCAGTCGCTCCCTAAAAAAGTGGGTCTCAATTGTCCCCCGACACACACATACACACACACACACACACACACACACACACACACACACACACACACACACACGGCGATGTCTGAAGACATTTTTGGTTGTCACCTCAGAGGTACTACTGCCATCTAGTGAGTGGAGGCCGGGGATGCTGCTAGGCCCCCACCCCCCCAAACTCCACACCAACCCCCCACACCCCACACAAATACCCCACCCTCTCCCCAGGCACAAGAAATAGTGACACGACTGAGTTTGTGGGCTCCCAAGTCCAAGGTCCAAAGTCAGCCTTGGCCACTTCCTCCTCAATTCTGCTCCTTTCCTCGGTTTCCTTGTCTGCATTCTGGAGACAGCCACAGTCCTCACAGGACAGCAGCGAGAATTCTGTGAGGCAGGCAAACAGAGATGGAAGCCCAGGGTGACATGCAGTGCTCAGTAAACACGGCTAGTACTGGGAACTCTCTCTGAGCACAGGGCCAAATATCTGCTCCCCACATGACAGAGCCAGCTCACGGCCCTGGCAAAGGAACCTCATGGGCCCAACATAAAGCAGATGCCACCACCATGGCTGCCGCCCTAAGGACGCTCCCAACGCACCTTGTTCTCGTTTTCTTGCTCTGCAGGGCATCCATCTCCCGGGGGCATGGCTGGGCCCAGAGGAGAGGAGGACACGTGCCAGGGCCCCAGGCAAATGGCAGGGGTTGTCAGCCACCTCCCCTAAATCACAGCCACCCTGTTGGATGGTGACCCGTGTCACCATGGCCCCTGATGGCCCTGTGCATCAAGAGGCTCTGGATTTCCTGGGAGAAGATTTGTACCCCACAAGCACCCAGGCTCAGGGCTCCCAAGTCCCTACCAAGGATGGAAGTGTTGCTGCCAGCCGTAACCTCTTCTAAGGAGGATGTCCCTAAGAGTACTCTGAACAGCTGGGACAGCAGCCCATTGTAAGGCCCAGGCCCGTGTCCAGTCTCTGGCCCTCTCGCCTGGCTGGCCAGGGCTCCAGTGCCCACCTGCGCCCCAGTGTGGAATCAAAGGCTCCCCCTAGAGTGTGGGCCTGTCACCACCACCATTGCTTTAAAGCCACACGTACTTCCCCCAGACCATGGGGAGCCCCACACCCTCCCCCTGGGACTCTGCACGGTCACCAGTATGTTTACCCTCCATCTCCTGCCAGCAAAACGTTCAGGGTCCTCCTCCAGTAACACACGCCCATACGCACACTCTCTTCCACTCACACACACCCACTCACACACTTATTCCCACTCACACACTCACCCCCACTCACACACACTCACATACTCCCACTTACATACTCACTCCCACTCACATACTCACACTTACACACTCATGTTCACTCCCAGTCACACACTCACACACTCACACACACTCACACATTCATTCCCACTCACATGCTCACGCACACTCACATGCGCACACACTCATCTTGAGTCACCCTCACTCACATTCACTCACTCTCACACTCACACTCTCACACACATACACATTCACACATTCTCACACACTCAGTCACACTCACTCACATTTACACTCACTCTCACATTCACACTCACACACATACTCACACACTCCCACTCACACTTGTAATCAATCACACTCACTCACACTTTCTCACATCCTCACATATTCATACTCAGTCGCACTCACTCACACATAATCAACTGACTGTCACACATTCACACTATCACACTCACAAACACACATTCACACTCACACACACACTCACATCCTCACACTGACTCACACTCATACTCCTCACACTTAATCACACTCTCAGACATTCACACTCACTCTCATACACTCACATTCACACATACATCACACACTCAATCACACCCTCACACTCACACACATGCTCACTCACACTGATGTGTACTCACTTTCACATACACACTTAAACATTCCCTTCCCCAAAGCTCCAGCCATGCAGGACCACACAGGTGTCTGCTCTCACTCCCTGATTCCCTCGTTTAGAACCCCCTCTCTTGTGGGGGTATGCCTTCTTATCCTGTGCGGACCTGTTTAAGAGCTCCTTTCTGAAGAAGGCAGTCCCAGTGGCAGACAAATGACAGCAGGGAGCTTGTGACAGCTTTCCAAGCACTTCTTGTCTCATTGACCCATCCCAGAAACTATAGATGAGGAAGTCAGGGCACAGAGAGGTTGGATTACTTGCCCCAACTCAAAAAGCCATTAGGATGAGAGAGCCAGGATCTGCACCCCGGAGGCCCCTCCTCCCCACATGAGCTGTGGTCTCTGGAGTGTCTTGTCACCCTCAGACTCCTGCCACACCTTGTTGTCTCCCAGAGCAGAGGGTTCCAGGGATGCCTCTAGAAGGCCAGGACCATCTTCAGAGCCCCAGGGCCGAGCCCAGCCCCTGCATAATTGTTGCCACAAGGCTCTTTTGGCTCTGTGTCCTTCTGAGCTGTCTGAAGGACTGACTGGAAGACTTTCTTTTCATCAACATCCATCTCACCCGCAGCCTTCTTCCCCACAAGCACCCAACCCAGCTCCTGCCGTGCTGGGTACAGATGTTGTTTTGCGCCGAGAGCTACTCCCCACAGATGAACCCTCACACCCTCCCAGCATCCCTGTCTCTTCTCTTGTAACATGTGGTCCTTTGCAAAGACAACCTCTCTGAGAGACTGACTAGGGGCAGGTCCCCACAGCTCAGAAAGTTCTTCTTCAGCCAGATTGCATCCCTGTTGTGGTTTTAAAAGGCCCCCAGGTGACTTCTCCTTCTACACACAATGGGGCCATCGTATGGTGACGGGTGTGACATTTTTTCATGGCAGACACATGGAATAATTGAAAACACAGGTCCTCCTTTTCTCCCCTTCTGCGTACTCCCTCCTTCTCATTATTTTTATTGACAACATGTGTCCAGCACACATTATTCTAAGCACTTATATGTGGTATCACATTTCTTTTTCACAACCATCTCATGAGAGCCCCAAGGCTGTAGTGCTGGAGGCAGAACCTCCCACAGTCCACTGCTAACCTCAGGGGACTGAAGTCCACACTGCAGGAGGTGGTCAGGGAAGTCCGAACTACAGGGCATGGGCAGTACAATGCCACCTTCCTCCATTTTCTCTGTCTCTTTGGGCGTCCTCACCCTCAATGACTTCAGCCCCCAGCTGAAGGTTTATGAGTGTCAATTCATGTAAGCTGATGCCACGGAGGATCAATAACCCATCAGTTCCCCAACATCAGGCTGTGAGTTCCAGCCTGGGCTTGGCCACACTGCCATTCATTCCTCCAGCATCACAGGATTCAGCAACAGCAAGTTACCTTTGCAGAGGAAGAAGGAGCCACCAGGAGCCAGGTGCCATGTTGAAATGGAGACCACACCCGAATCCTGCATGCATGGCCTCTATTCTGTCCCATTTCCTTAGCTCTTACTTGATCCCAGATGCTGTGAGAAGCACGTCACTTTAGGCAAAGATGGTATTCCCAACAAGCTACACAGGTAAAAGGAACTGGTTATAAATTTTTGTTTGCTGAGGCTTCTGGCTCACTCTCTGACTTCAGTTTCCTTTATCCTCTCACCCTCTTTCTCAAGAAGTCAGAGTTGATAACCTATAAAGTCAACTCTGAGCTGCAGAGGCCAATGCAGATGGACAGAGACTGCTGTCCTTGAGTGACTTGTCACTTTCAAAACATCCATTCCAGGCAGACTACAGCCAAACAAGCAGACGACATTTTTGTTTACTTTTTGTCACTCCAACCTAATCTTCATTGACAGTCATTGAGGGATGTCTTGATTTTTGCTGGAAAACTTAGAAGAAAATGTCAAATTATAACTATCCTTTAAGCAATTTTTTTCCAGGTATTTTGCTATTTTAAGTAACACTGTGATAAATATCTTTGTCATCAAAGTTTGGGATATGAACATTTTCAAATTCTTCAATCATTTTGACAAACTGTTTACATAAGGATTGTTCCAGCTTACCCATGTATCACTGTGCTGTGAGAAGGATGCTTACTCTCTGTTGTTGCCAGGTTTAAAAAAAAATGCCAAAATAAATTTTAATACTCAAAAAGTTATATTATCTTCAATTAGGGAACAAAGAGATGAACCTCACCAAAGACAGACATCTGTTGGATTATGAGGGACTAAACCTCCTCCATCTAGATGTCAGGGAAGTAATGAATAATTTTTCAGTATATTATACATATTTTTCAGTATATCAATTATTGCATAGGATATACTTATACTAAAATTTTATTTACTGTTTACCTGAAATGTACCTTTTTTTTTTGAGTTGGAGTCTCACTCTGTCGCCCAGACTGGAGTGCAGTGGCATGCTCCTGGACACCACAGTCTCGCCCTGCTGGGCTCCAGCGATTCTTCCACTTCAGCCTTCCAAGTAGCCGGAATTATAGGTGCGGGCTACCATGCCTGGCTAGTTTTTTAATTTATTGTAGAGACTAGGTCTTGCCAAGTTGCCCAGGTCGGTCTTGAACCTGTGGGCTCAGGCAATCCACTCACCTCGGCCTCCCAAAGTGCTGGAATTACAGGCTGAGCCACCGAGCCTGGCCCTGAAATGTAAATTTAACCGAGTTTCCTGGATTTGTATTTGTTAAATGTGGCAACCCTACCTCAATTCCCCGTTCTGAGTACATATATTTGTCTACTTTTTCCTTTCGAATATTAGCACAAAACTTCCTACCTTTACCACTTATGAGCACTTACTGTATGCTAAGACCATGCTAAGCACTTTTGCATTGACTCTTCATCCTCAGAATAATCCTATATGTCAGTACTATTGTGAGTAGCATAATTTTACTTAGAGCAAAAAAATTTATTATATTAAAAGTTTCTGGCTGGGCGCAATGACTCATGCCTGTAATCCCAGTGTTTTGAGAGGCCAAGGTGGGAGGATCTCTTGAGCCCAGGAGAATTTGAAACCAGCCTGAGTTACATGGTGAGACTTTGTCCCTACCAAAAAAAAGTTTACAATTAGCCAGGTGTTGTGCCACATGTCTGTAGTCCCTGCTACTTGGGAGGCTGAGGCAGGAGGATCATTTGAACCCAGGAGTTTGGGGCTGCAGTGAGCTATGATCATGCCACTGCACTCCAGCCGGGGGGGTGAGACCTTGTCTCAAAAATAAAAATCTGTATTTTGTAGGTTGAACCCTGGAGAGGCAGGAGAGGCTCAGCTGGGTGGTTCCAGCTTGGAGGTCTTTCATGAGGTTGCAGCCATGATGTGGGCCTGGGCTAGTCATCTGGTGATCCACTCAAATACCTGGCACATTGGAGCTGTGGATTGGCAGGATGCCTTGGAATATTATCATTCCTATTTTATATGCAGTAAAATTGAGGTTCCAAGAGAGTAAGGACCCAGCAAGGCTAGATGGAGTAGGAACCAAGACTGCTTGACCCTAGACATGCACCCTTAACTCTTCCTCAGTTTCCTTGTGAATGAAGTTTTCCATGTGCATAAAAAGGAAGTACTTGCTACTAGCTACTTTAATGGCTACTGTGCAACTTCAAGTGCAATAAAAACTCAGAGAATGTTGCTCCCCCTCCCCCGAATTCTAGTAGACCTGGAAGAGAATAGTTGGTAATTGCCCTATTAATTTATTACATAGTAACAGATGCTGTAGAAGGGCAGGGAGAGAGTTGGTTCCTGTAAGTGGGTTAGGCATGTCCCTTGCTGTTGGGATCATGCTCTTAATTTGATTTTTCATGGATAATTCACAAAGACGATCCAATTCATGCCCTGTCAGGACAATTACAAACCCTAAATTTATGGAGTCCACATGACCAAGTGTTGAGCGCACAACACTGCAGGTGCAAAAAACATGACATCAGAGGATGATTTAATTGCGGCATCGGTGAAAACAGTACAAATTCTGCTGTTTGGGGCCGTTTGGATGATGAACCCTGAACCTCTGGAAGGCTTCCAGGTTGAACACCCATCGCCCTAATCCTTTCAACAAATGGTCTCTTCCAGCTCCTTCTCCACATTCCTCACAACTCCGTAGGGACAGGTGTCTGGGCCTCTGTGACGAGGATGGGACAAATGTGGGAGCCGGAGCAGGTGGTGCCACCTGGGGTTGGCTCCAATTCCAGGCCAGCAGCTGCTGTCCAGCTGCAAACCCAAATCCCCAGGTTTCCTGAGGATTTTCCCACCATCTGGGCTCAGAAATTCCCATGCCCAGAAGCTTCCTCATGAGCCAAAGTGTCTCATTTCAAATGTTACCCGTGTCCTCAGAGCATCCTTTCACAGCTCCTTCTTTCCCTGAGACATTGTAATCCTCTCCCACCAAGGCCCCAAGCAGTTATGTCCCATCTGTCTTCCAGAAACGGCTGTCTATCAGAAGAAGGGCTTCTGCCCAGGCCCTCACGCAAGCCTGCATCAGAAAGCGCTTGGGACCCCTCCAGTAAGATTCTGTCATCCTTTGCTGTCATCATGGTTTTATCAGGCTAACATAGAAAATAAATATTTCAAAATTCTGAGGAAAAGTCTCTTCCCATCTTTCTGTTGGCTTTGGTTGTTCACCTGTCAGCTGTAAAAGAAGCCAGGCATTCAACATACCACAGGGGACCAGGGAGCAATTTTCTTCCAGAAGAGATCCTAGCAGGCTAGTCAAATTTCTCTGCTTTCTTTTCCTCACACCCTCTCCATTTCGATGTGCTTAGAAAAGCTGGTCTTGCATCATTAATGAATTCACTCAACACATTTTCCCTGAACACATACTTGGTTCTGGACTCTGAACAACAAAGAACAACAACAACAAATGGATGAGTACGTTCTATGTGTCTAGCATCATGCCAAGCCCTAGGCCTACACTGTCTCAGTGAGTCCTCACAACTCTGCGAAGGAGGCAACCTTGCTGTCTCCAGGTTACAAAGATATTAGGGCCCAGAGAACCTCATTCACCTGTTCAAAGAGCAACTAGCAAAGCAAATTTTTTTTTTCAGTTGGAGTCTCACTCTGCCACCCAGACTGGAGTGCAGTGGCCACTCCCGGCCACCGCAGCCTCGACCTGCTGGGCTCCGGCGATCCTTCCACCTCAGCCTTCCGAGTAGCCAGAATTACAGGCATGCGCTACCACACCCGGCTGATTTTTTTGATTTATTGTAGAGATGAGGTCTCGCCAAGTTGCCCAGGCGGGTCTTGAACCCGCAGGCTTAGGCAATCCACTCACCTCAGCCTCCCAAGGCGCGGGATTACAGGCTGAGCCACTGAGCCCAGCTTTTTTTTTTACTGTAAGTAAAATTATACTACCAGGATTTCAGACTCCAGAGCTCAAACTTCTGCTCGCCAGTGTCTGTGGCTTCCAGTAAAGCACCAGGGGCAGTGTGGGCACATTTATGCCACAACTTGATGCTGGGAAATATTATTTCAGCAAATGACCATTTTGCATCAGTTACTGGACGTAAGGTGAAGGCAACATTGATTATACTGTATGGAATGTATAGAATTTGGGAATAGCAAAGTAACATATTTTCTACAAAAGCTAGCATTTCCTTGAAATATGAAGCACAAATAAATGACATATTTGCTATCCAGCTGTGATAAATACAAAGATTCAATCCAGTTCTCCTCCTCTTTCGATACCCACACCCTTTGTAATGTGATTTTGTGGGTCTTGCTAGCAAGAGGTGGAATTCAGCTGGGCGTGGTAGCTCATACTTGTAAGCCCAGCGCTTTGGTAGGCTAAGATGGGAGGATCGCTTGAGCCTAAGATTTCCAGACTAGCCTGGGCAACATAGTAAGACCCTTGTCTCTACAAAAAAAAATTTTTAATTAGCCAGATTTGGTGGTGTGCACCTGTAGTCCAAGTTACTTGGGAGGCTGAAGCAAGAGGATTGCTTGAACCCAAAAGTTTGAGGCTGCAGTGAGCTGTGATCGTGCCATAGCACTCCAGCCTGGGCAGCAGAGCAAGACTCTGTCTCCAAAAAATTTTAAAAATAAAAGAGGTAGAGTTTATTTCCATGCCCATTGAGTCTGGGCTGCCTTGCGACTTGCTTAGAATAATTGAACAAGGAGGACACTAGGCCTCTGAGACCCTATATCTCTGGGTGAAGCTCTTCGTCTCCTCCTTTCTCAGCCCCTTGTCCCCATCATGAGGATGAGTCAGGCTAGCCTGTTGGCAGATGAGTGACTATTCAAAGCAGAGCCAAGTCACCCAGCCAAGGCCTGAACAGCCAGTCCCAAGTCAAGCCACCAGCTAAGGTCAGCCCAGCCCAGCTGAGGCTAGCAGAAACACTCAGGTGGCCCTCAGAACTGTGTGTGGAGGGCGTGAAGGAGGTTATTTTTTAAGTCACTCAATTTTGGGATGATCTTCTATAAAGCTAGTAGCTAACTGATGCAAAACTTCAAGAATTTTGCTTCCTCCTTCAAGGCTGATCATTGGAATTTATGATGTTTGGATCCACAGTAATCAAGAATCACATGGCAACCCACAGCCATGCCTTCCCCAAGGAACTTCCTCACAGGACCACCGCTATGGCCTGGGGGGTCTTTCAAGGACCTGTGTTGGGGGACTGGAACAAATGAAATCTACTGTCTCCAAGATGCAAAACAAAGCAAATCAAAACAAGGCAAAACCAAAAACAAACCTTGCAGAATAAAACTGATAAATGCATCATTAAATGTCTTCAAAACATAACATTATGTCGACTAGCCAACTGCAACTCTATTAATATGAACCACATGAGCTGAATACAATTTTAGCACTTACAAGCCAAATGAATAATTTCTTCTTAATAAAAATCCAACATTGAAAAATCATAAGAAAATTCCGATTATTATCTTCATCATTTTTACTGAACCAAGTTTCATATGAATTTTCACAGAAATATAATAAACCTTTCCAAAAATCTTACAGTGCCTCAATAATTGCTTTGCATGGGATGTGTCTGCATTTTCATTTATCCAACATGCTGTGACCTGAGACCGCTGAAAGTGACTGTGCCTAGGGCCTGCAAAAGTCTTAAAACAACTTTGGGAAGACATCTTCATTTTTAAGATGAAGAAACTGAGAATATGAGAGGCTAGGAGTTCCTCTTAGAAGCAATGAACACTTGTCTGAATCAAGAAACACATTCTAGGCGAGCTCCGTTGAGGCCAGCAGGTAACAGGTTGCTATTTTGAGTCTGGTCCAGGAGAGGAGATGATCTCCCTCTCGGCTCCCCGATACCCTGTAAGTCACTAAGTTCCTGGGCGCCAGTTTGTTTTCTTGCTTTTTTACTGGACTGTGAGTCCCTCAAGACAAAGACCATGTGGTGCTCATCTCTGTGTCTCTGTTCATTCAGCAAGTGTTTGTGGTGTGCAACCAAGTGCTAAGTGCTTGTCCAAGTGCTACGATCACAGCAGTGAATACAACAGATATCATCTCCACCCTCTCAAGGGAGACCAGTGGAAGAGGCGAGTTATTTTAAAAATGACAAAATAAGTAGGCAAGAGAGAAAGTACTTACAGATTAGCCGTGAGGTCTCCAACCTTGACATTCTCCTCCCACTCCGGCTTTTTGTTTTACTCCCTCCTCCCTCACCCCTCTAGTCTCCCAGGAAGATCCCTCTTCATCAGGCCCGTCCTCTAACCCCTCTAGGAGGTGGAATTGGGGATAGATGGTAGGAGATGTTGTTAAGAAGGGGTCAAGAGAGAAGGTGGGAGCAGGTGCAGGGGTGAGGAAAGCAAGCAAGAGGGAAAACACGGTGGTTTTACTAAGTCTCCGTACCTCCCTTTGCAGCATATGAGAAGTTCAAGTCGAGACTTCAAGTGGCTTTTGACTACTGGCTTTGCTCTGTGACAGCCTACTGTGTATTCCTGTGATAAGCACCATCAAGCCCAAGGCAAGGGTGTTGTGACTCAGATTGGGCGGAGATGGAATTCAGGCTGGCCAGGTGGAGTGAGGGTGACAGGAGAGGAAGGAATATTTGAGACAGAAAACCAGTCTCAGTGAAGGTCACAAGGTGCACAAGAATTCCAGTAGCTGGAAGGAATCTAGTGTGGCTGGAGTTTCAAGAGCAGGTGGATAAGGCGAGGCTGTAGGGACTAATGCGGACAGATGACACAAGGCCTGATGACCATGTGGACGATATACACTCACTGTATCTTCAAAGTGTTTGGGAAACAGTCGATGCTTGAGACCTGCTTTTTTTTTCAATGCTAATTTAATGTTTACCTAGAGAAAAGGCTCATTTCACCCCAGTTCTAAGCTAGGGTAATATTTAACACTGCCTGAGTCAGTAGGAAATACTTCTGTTATGAAATGACTTTGGAGAATTTCAGTGTATCCTGATGTTTCCTTATCTCTATCCTACACCTACACCTATTAGTAGGACTCCCTGATTCCAAGTCCCAAGGTTAATCAATTAATTACTAGGAAAATTAATTAATTAATTACAAGTAAGTAAATGAATGCTTAAGATATTCAAGGTTGAACTTCGGAACTTCAGATATTCTGACCCTGGGCATGACTGAGGTATGGTTGTGACAATGATTTTGGGGGGCATCTCTGTAATGATGTCACACATATCCACGTGCGTGAGCACACGTGCGCACACGCACACACACACACGCACGCACACACACACACACACTCACTGGCCGCTGACTTGTAGTTGCATTGTGATCTGGGATGAAGTTTCTCCAACATTTAAAAAAAGCATGCAGTTTCCTTGTTGAATTATCTCTTTACCTTCCTTATAGCATTAGGCTCTTTCTTGGACCACAAGTCATGGAGAGAAATTAAGGAAGATGTCACTGGGTATCCTCTAGTGAGAAACATGGAAAAGACATGCTTAGAAGAAGTGTCTGAAATAGCATGTCAAAATGAATTTCATATCGGCAGGCCGGAAATTGATGGAAATTGTGGTTTCTCTTGGAAAAAGCACGTAATCCACTTAATTCAAGATAGGCATGGTGTCCTAGTCAAGGCTCTTGGGTTACTAGGTACCTGCAGTGGGCCCTTGGTGGGTTTTGCTGCCCACAACCCATTTTCTCTTCCTCTAGGAAGAGCATCCAAACTTCCTCCGGGTCCAAACATTGAGTACGTACCACAGTCCAAGACAACCCTTGCATCTGAAATTTCTAGCCCAAAGATTGGTTCAGGATAAACACGTGACCCAGGTTCGTCCAATCACAATGGAATCAGTACTTGTACAGGAGCAACTGGAGACACAGTTCTCTCTTTGCTCTTGTATTTGAAGCAATAAGAACTGGTGATTACTGGATTCTCTGTGGTAAGTTAGAGGAAGGTGCCCACAATCAAATTTTTATCCTATTATAGGAGTTTAAGGAACCAGAGGAATTTAGTGAGAGAAAAATGTGTTCTTGCACAAAAGTCCAAGTATAAGGTGTAGCTAGTCCTCACAAGAAGTTGAGCCAGAGAAAGAATGTCATCAAAAATCAAGGAAGTTTTCCTCCTCTTTTCTCTTTGGCTGCAGGTTGTCTTGTCTCTCTTCTAGAGGGATAGCATCCTTGTTTCTCCCTGATCCTAATGCCCAGTTTTTTCTTCCATGCTCTGTGTACAAGGCACAAGAGAATCCTCCTTCCCAAGCTGCTACCTCCCCTTCAACTACCTCACTCCCAAAATCTGACCAATTCACTCATACATTCCATTTCTTTACTCCTGGTGGACAGCTTTGTCAAGTATTCAGCTTCGGTCAAATCAGGTATGGCCAGAGCAGTGAATCATCTAAGATAAACTTGGCCACAGAGATCCTCCCTAAGAGTGGGAGCTTACTTTTTTTAAACATAGGCTTTACAAACAAATCCAAAATGTCTGGTATACATGGATACAGACCTTGTCTTTTGCATCTTCAATGAGGAAAAGATTCTCATCTTGAGGAAAAGATTCTCATCTTGGTGAAAAGATGCAAAAGTTATTTTAGTGAGATGGGAGCCTAGTGCTTTCAAAAATAGCTGCTGTCCTAGACAATCAAACAAATTAGTTCACTCCAGAAAAGGTAAGTGTGAGAAGATTCACTCAACAGTAAGAAAGAGAAAAAATATATATATTCTGTTTTTAATGGCTCCTATCCCAGTGTTATAAAAATTTAATACCAGTGTAATCAAAATTCAAAAATAGAATCATTTCCAGGAACACAATGGGGCAAGAAAAGGTTCTCAGCAACTTTCAATGGCTCCCATTTCTTTCTCTAGCAAGTCTTCATGCTATTTGCCATTTTTCATAATGTTCCTACTCATAAAACTTCTTTAACCCAAGAGCAAGTCCCATCCCGCTCATCACTTTTCCATCTTACAAAAGCTGTGTCCATTCCTATCTCCTTGTTAGCTGTGTCACTTTAGAAAAATTACTTCACCTTTTTGAGCCTCAGGTAGATTATTTATCCTTAGATGGGAACAATTCATTCCTCAAATCTGACAATGTCTACCACAAGTACAGATGCATTTACCCTTTAACACATCAATCTCACTTCTACAATTCTGTCCTACAGATAGACTTACCAATGTATGAAATGACAATTGTAGAAATATTCATTTGAGTATTTGTCATAGCAAAATACTGGAAGCAACTGTATTATCCATTAATGGGTACCAGTTGAACAAACTATGGTATATCCACTCAACAACAACAACAAAAAACTACACAACTGTAAGATGAATGAGAATAAGGTCTGTGTGCTGTTTTAGAAAAGTCTCCTAGATTAAGCAAAAACAACAAGGTACCAAAAGCATGTGTTTGCAGTATAATAATAATAAAGAAATATTTGGTGTGTTTCCCTGGTTCCTGGCAAAGACTTCCTAAAACCCTTAGAATTTTCAGTCTTTTATATGCTAATTGGATGACTCTTGAAGTGAAGGAGTTGGAGCACAAGATGTACTCAGAATGAGGAATGGTCAATCAAAAAGACCACAATTAGAGGGTTGGAAATTTCTGTCTCATCCCCTAACCTCTGGGATTGAGTTTAATCACTAAAGGCCAATGATTTAATCAATCATGCCTAGGTAATGAAATCTCCATGAAAAACCTTAAACAATGGGGTTAAGGGAGCTTTCATGTTGGTGATGACATGGATATACTGGAAACTGCACTCCCCAGTACCTTGTTACATGTATCTCTTTCATGTGGCTGTTTCTGAGTTACATTCTTTAGAATAAAGCTGTAACTCTATGTAGACCAATTTCCTGAGTTCTGGGAGTTGTTTTAGTGAATTATCAAGCATGGGGGAAGGTGACTTGTGGAATGCTCAAATCTGAAATCAGTTGGGCAGAAATGTGGGTCACATAGGAACTCTATGTGTAGCTGGTGTCTGAAGCGAAGGCTGTCCTATGGGACTAAGACCTTAACTTGTGGACTCTGTTGATAATTCCGAGATGATGTCAGCATTGAGTTGAATTGTTGGACACCAAGTTGGTGTTGCAGAATTGGAAAATGGGTGTGGGAAAGCAACATGTATTTGGTGTCAGAAACAAACTTCACACATTTGGTGGCAGATGTGGTACCAGGAAAAAAAAAAAGACAACAGGGTTATGTGGTAACTTTTGTGTAAGAAAGCTGAGAGAAGCAGGGTTATGTGTTTAATATTTGCTCCTATGTGCACAACAAAACGTTGAAGTGTAGACCAGACAGTAGTAACAATGGTTATCTGGAGGTGGAAGAGAAGTGGTGGGGACAGGAACAAGAACACGGAGTGGACAAGACATCCTTACATAGAAATTTTACTGTTTCAGTTCCTGAATCATGTAAGTGTTTTACTTGTTCAATTACAGATTGTTTTCTGCCGGGTTCGGTGGCTCAGCCTGTAATCCCGTGCCTTTGGGAGGCTGAGGTGAGTGGATTGCCTGAGCCCGCGGGTTTGAGACCCGCCTGGGCAGTGAGACCTCATCTCTACAATAAATAAAAAAAAAAATCAGCCAGGCGTGGTAGCGCATGCCTGTAATTCCGGCTACTTGGAAGGCTGAGATGGAAGGATCACCAGAGCCAAGCAGGTCGAGGCTGCGGTGGCCAGGAGCGGCCACTGCACTCCAGTCTGGGTGACAGAGTGAGACTCCAACTCAAAAAAACCAAATTGTTTTAATTAAAAATACCTTCTTCATAAAATTATTATGAGCCTTAATTCCCCACCAACACTTGCCCATTTCTTCCTTATTGCATATTTTGATATTTTCATCCCATTTTGGGTCTGATTTTAGTATAGAAAATGTGAAGCTGTCATTAGGAGACAATTTTAACTTATCTGGGGAGCCAGTTTTCCCACAATGCTTTGGTCCTGACTGTCATTCAATACATAGGAACTCTCCTTGTACAAAGTGTGTGCGAGGAGTTTGAAACACACGCTAATAATCTGTCATTTATTCAAAGTATGTCCCATCTTTTTAAGTCCTCTGTATAATTCCATAATGTAGACATTACTATTGTCTTCATTTTACAGATTATCAAGAAAACTGAGACATAAAGGAGTTACCAGCTCATGGTCACACAGCTAGGAATTCATTCTCATCTGTGCACACAGTGCTCGCTTGTGCTACTATATAACTAGTGAATGGCAAGTGTTGGTGGGGACCACCTGTGAATTGATTGATAGTCAGAAACAAAGCATTATGGGAAAATTCGCTCCTCAGTTAAGCTAAAATAGTCTCCTAATGATAGCTCCACATTTTCAGTACTAACTCCGACTCAAAAATGGTGCAAAAAAAAATCTAAACATGCAGGCAAGGGAGAAATGGGAAAAACTGATACTTTAAATGAAGTTTACATAGGCCCTCAAGAGAAGTCAGAAGATAGCTGAGTCACAACGTTGGAGGTGAAAGCTAAAAGCATTCCAGAAAAAAGGATGAAGTCCTTCAACCAAAAGCCAAACTAAGTGTTAACTGGTATAAATTGAAGGGAAAGAAATCCCTGCCTAGACACTTTCTACTGAAACTACAGAATACTAAAAAAAAAAAAGAAAAATTTTACTCTTTTTTTTTTTTTTTACATAGAGACGGGGTCTCATTATGTTGCCCAGGTTGTTCTCAAACTCCTGGGCTGTCAATCTAAAATTCTATCCCCACCAAAACTATCATTTACGAATTTCAAAGCAAAGATGTTTGCCACAGGCCACTGGCCAAATCTGGCTTACTGACTGCTTTTGTGAATGAAGTGTAATAGATGACAGTCATGTTTACATTGTCTGGAGTGGCTTTCCAGGCACAGTAGTCACAACAGACACCATATAGCCCACAAAACCATTTTTAAAAACTACTTATGAAATAGTAGAGTAGCAGAATAGTAAAATATTTAGTGGTAAAATACATATTATTTACAGAAAATGGTTGCTGATCTCTGCTTTTATGGGACTCAGTGTTGATGTGTGTATTTGTTTGTTCAGCATGTACTTGATAAACATCCTCTATCATCTATGTGCCAGACCCAACATACAGTGAGATGAAGAAAGTTAGGTGTCTGATCTCAGAAGACTGACACCTTTTGAAGTGTTCACCTAGAAAGCTGGTTCACTTTTCTGCAAGATAGTGTTGAGAAGAATGACACAGGTAGAGTAGTGTCTAAAAGTAGCCAAACAGAGATTCTGCCTCAAGTCAGCTGACCCTTAGTTCTCCTCTGCCTTAAGTCAATTGACTCTGTTTCAAATAATGAGCTTGTTTGAGCCCGCCCATTTCAGGCATGTGAGATGGTTCAAAGGTCACAGGGTTAGCTTTGGCTCCCTGTGTCATGAACATGGTCATGTATTCCTCACTGCTCTCACTTTTGGTCCATATTTTCCCTCCTCCCATGGGCTCTGCCTCCCACCAGCTGTCACTGAGTTCCAAGTTCCCGGACTCTCCCTGAGCACGGTGCCCTGCTGCTTTCTTCTCCAAGCAATTGCTCAAAGGCAAAGTTCCCCCCTTTCCTGGGATGTCCTCCTGCATTGCTTGGTTTGGTTGACTCTTACCTCCTCCAGGAAGTCTTCCTGCCACTCCCAGACTGGGCCAGCACCCCTTCTCTTGATACAGTTCCATTCCATCTTGTTACACATTGACTTACAACCTGTCTATCAAGTACCTTCTATTTATGGGGTGGTGTGTTAGATACTTATCTCTGTGTCCTCCACCTTCACCACCTTCCTACAGATGGGATTCATTCCAAACCAAAATAACCAGAGGTGACATTTGCTATGCAATTTAAAGTGGAGGATGAGATAGAGACCCTTTTCGTGGGTGTCCTTTCATGAGACAAGCAAAAAGGAAGCCCATGAGCAGGTCCTACAGATTACCCTACAGACAGCGCTATCCCCTGACCGCAAGTCTGGACTTGTCAAGAAGGCTGAGTCAATACATGGACCAACTTCATCCTCGTGGTTCTTGCCCATCATAGAGATAAACAGAAATTTACATAAAGTATCCTCATGATGGAAGGGCAGTTGGAAGGATGATGGAGGAAGGGAAGGGAGGGGGGAAGGGAGCAGGTTCAAGTTCACTGGATGCCTTCCCCAGTCTCATGGGGTTATTTTTCTCCACCATGAATTCCTAACACCTCTACCTCCTCCACTGATCACTCATTGTCATTGTCTCTTGTCATTTACTCACTACATCATTCTGGAATGCTGGAAGGGTTAATGAGGCACACCTGGCAGAAGGGTGATTATGTTCATTCACTCTGGTCCCTGACAATTACTAATTCTCACAATTTTCCTATACCAAATACCACCTAGATTTCAACAATTCTGTAAATTTTTGCCAGCAGAGGAAAGAGAAATTGCATATTCAGTGACAGAAGGACTTAAGTGGATTTATAATGGTCTCAATAATAAGTAACTTGATTTGGTTTAGGCTTTGAAATACTTAAGAATTCACATATGAGAATTTTGGGATTTGGAGAACATGTCTTTCAAGTTGAAGAAAATTAACTATCCTGACAATTTTTGTAAATCAGAGTGTATTAGTTTGAGGCACATTCTAAATTCAAAGATATGCTTTCATAAAAAACTTTCAGTAAAAAAAAAAAGAAGAAGAAGAAGAAGAAGAAGCTGGTGGCTAGCTCAGGGCAAAGTCTGAAGAGTTGACGACCTCTCAGTAAAGCTATGAGGTACCATTTTATGAATGAGGAAACTGAGTCTGAGAGACTTTAATGCTGGTCCCCCTAAAGCTGTTGGCAGCAAAGTGAAGTCTCCAGACCCAGCAGCTCTTTTTTCTGGGCTTCGTGGGCAGGTAACCTGGGCAGGCGAGTTGGGCCCATGCTCAGAAGGACCTCTCACAGTTGAATGCTCCTGCTGTCGCTGTTTGAAATTCTTACTCCTTTTGAGCCAGGGGCCCTGTGCTTTCTGTAGCTGGTCCTGCTCGCAAGTCTGCAGACTACCCCTCTGTTCCTTACCCAGACACCAGAAAATTCTGCCAGTGTGGGCCTCAGATTGCTCACAGCTCCAGGAAGTCCTCAACTGTCTTTTCTTGCTCTAGGCCTCTGTAGTACCTGGGATGCCAGACCCAACCGGTAGCTCGAGAGAACACAGGTAGCCCCTGCTATGTGCTGCTTCACACCCTGCAGAATAAATTAGTACCCACCTCTCTCAATCCATCTAAGTCAAAACTCTCCAAAATGAGCTTAATTAACACAAGAGGCTCTTGAGTTTTCTCAGATTAGACAGTACTCAAATCTATTCCAAATGCTGCGTTAGTCTTTGCTTTTTAGCAGGGCCTCTGTCTCAGTCCTATTTCCTGCCTCTGATGAGTTCCAATTCTTGATTTGAGAGGAGGGTGGGGAGGGTAGAGAAGGAAGAGAAAGAAAGAAAATGAAGCTAACCCCACTTCTTCTTCACATCCCCAGTCCCCAAGGATATCTTACAAGTCTTAAGGTTTAGAAATGTGGCAATTGTGGTCACTGCTACTATTCTTAAGAACTCTGAGCTGCAACTTAAGCGTTCTGTCCCTGAAGTCCCAGGCGGTGTCAACATCTCCTGCCAGAAGAAACGCTTTGCATTGTAGGAAGGCCCAGTACTGCTGGAGAAGGAACCAGCTCTCTCCCTAAATTTCTCTCTTTCTGATTGATGGGAATGTTTTATCTTCTTGGGATGGTCCCCAAGCCCTACTCCTTCCTTAATATTCAGGCAGCCCCTCATCTTGCTCCGTAATTGACTTTAGATAGATTCTACTTCCCGAACCATAACTCCCTCTCATCCTCTCCAGAGGTCCATAAAAAGTGGATGATGTGTAACCAAGCACATAACAACAGCAAGGAAAAAACCCACAAATCAGAGCAAAATTTTAGGGTTTTTATTATGCATTTGACAGTTAGTATTTTCTGAGTGTTCGAGCAACGAATGAATTTTTCTCCAAGATACCATCATGCCACGGTGCCAAACACCACATGTGTTTTAAAAAATGTAACTCAAGCTCTAAAGAATATGAATTTGGATTCAGAGCACAATTTAAAATCTATATCTATCTATCTACATCTTTATCCGTCTGTCTAACTATATATATACAATGACTTTACTTTGAACAGATCCACATAAAGGACTTGAAGTTGAGAATAGTTTCACAATAAATAATTGCTTCTCTAAACTGTACAAAATCCTACCAGCAAGTCAGTCACACTCATTTCCTCTCGACAGATATTCACTTTTACATATGTAATAACTTATGAAATACTCATAGAGAATTTAACATTTGGTCAAGGCCAACACTTCGCCATGCACCATCTTAAACTTCTCCATACAGTACCCCTGCCATGCACTCAGATGGGGAGGCGGGTGGCCTCTCCCCTGTGTAGATGACTTGACACGTCTCCACATACCCAGTAAGCCCAGCTCAGCGGGAAAAGTGCAGCTGAAAAAGATTTTGAAATGTCAGGTGTTACAATTCCCAGTTGCTGCCAATTATATAGATAAAGAGGAATTTACATAATTTACAAAGAATTTGTGTTCATGGCTTATTTTGAGGCCATTCCCCAAAGATCCACATTTATTCATGAAAGCAATTTTCAACCTAATAGCCTTGATCTGGTGCTGTCTTTACAGCCAGTTTCCTGTGAACGAGGCCTGGGAAGTCTATTGAGCACCAGCCTGTTGCCTACAAGGGACACAGATGGTTAGTCAATTGAACAAGAATAGACTCTATGTTGCAGATATTAACTTTCTCCCCTTCTTGTTATAAATATCAAGGTTTATTTTTTTTCTTCTTTCTTCTTTTTTTGAGATACATTCTTTTGGTGGGTACCAAGCATAGCTGAAAATTTCTCTAAGTCCTATAAACTTCAGACTCATAAACTCCTGTACAGCTATCAGCCATGTCTAAAGCCAATGCCTCCTGGTCCTCACTAACTCACACTGTGCGGCCCATGGTAGGTCGGAATATGAAAGTTGCCTGCTCTTGCCACTGGGGTCTTTTCATTTATTACAAGGTGGACACGTGTTTATATTTGCAAAGAGTTAGCTCGGAGTCCACTTACTCTCCAATAGAAGTCATGTCAAAGGCCAGTAAGTGGCTTTCCAACTCAACATACCTCTACAAAAACAATTCCCTACATGAAACTGGAGCCATGGATGTCACGTCCCAGTCATATCTGGGATCATTTTACCCATTAGGGAAATGGGCCACTTGGATCTGGGCATTCTTGGAGTAGGGGGGCATTGTTAAGTGGGGACTCTGGTGGGTTTTCTGCCTCAGGCAGATTCACTCCTTGTCCTTAAAGAGGTGGAAATTTGAGCTGTGTACGATGATGACCGAAGCCAGTGAGAACAGGATGCTACAGGTCATCACAGGCCCATTCTCCCGACGGGCTCCTTCCAGAAAGAGACAGAGGGGCAGGCAGGTGGAGTGAAGGCGGAGTCCACTGCTGGGCATGAGCTCTGGACGGTGGAGGGCTAAAGTCTACTTGCTGTGTCTGTCCTTGACTTCAGCCTATCTTGGGAAAGGGGTAAAAGAAAAAAAGAGGCAGGTCATGAGGGAATCACTCTGGGAAGCCGAAAGAGGTGACTTTCCACCACATCTGTAGCCTGTTCCAGGGTTTGAACCATACAGCCCCTCTCACCAGTGTTTCTCAGCAATTTCAGCAACTACTAGCCGACCAGGAAGGTGTGAAATGACTAGTACCTGTAGAGGTGGCTGCCAGGAGGCTACCTGCAGTCTGGCCCCATCTTCGATTGTCACACACTAAGGATGACAATGCTAATGGTGTCTCTGAGAATGTGCATCTGGGAATTACTGACTTGAATCTTGCAAGGACCATGGCTTCCTAAAAGACGTTCTCTTCCCAAGAAAAGCTTTTTACAAGAGCTTTACACGAATTGTAGCAGCCTGGAAGAAACATTCCAGGTTCCAGTGCCACACCCTTGCCACCAATCGCATCTTTTGAACATGTAACACTGAACAATAATAATAATCATCATCACACTAGCAAAAGCGTCTGTGTGCTGTTCCTGTGCACAGCCCCCTTGGCGGCTGTTCCCTGAACATACCCCAGGGCCTTTGCACTTACTGTTTCCCCTGCCTGCGATACCCACCCTCACTCATCCCTATGGCTCCTCTGTCACTTCCTCCAGGTCACCTGGCCAGAGAGACTGTCCCTGACCACCCAGTCTCAAACTGCAACCGTCTCAACATTTCCCACCCCTGCCATGCTTTTTTGCCCTCCTTCACTCTGTATTTCACGTATGTGTTTGCTGTCTGTGTCCCCCACTATTTAAGCTCCATAAAAGAGATCCTTGCCTCATTCCCTGCTGTGTCCCCAACATCTAGAACAGGGCCCAGCTGGCAGCAGGTGCTCAACAATTCTTTGCTGAACAAATGCATAAGTGAATGAATAAGTGATACAATGGATGGATGGGTTTAATCACATCCCGCCCTCGCTGAGAGGAGCTTTGTTTTGGGGTGAGGAAGAGAGAAAGAGGAAAAGGAACAAAGAGGAAAAGTAGGGACCAGCTGGGGTCTGACTCATGTTCCCTGGGCTCCCTCCCTGCCGCCTCGGCCGCCTCCTCCTTCTCCGCGTCTATTATAGATGCTGACAGATCCCCCTCCGGACCCCTGGAAGCGATCTGCCACCAATTTGGAAAGCCTCCTGTATTCTGAACCTGGTTTCATCTTCCCTTGATCAGTCCCTGTAGGAAGCCAAGCCACCTCCAGGCCATTATTATGAACATAAATTACCATCCCATTGCAGATGTGCCGGCGAGTCATTAATAATGATTTCTGATTGATAGAATGACAAATAAACCCAGTCTGACTGCAGGACACCCTCAGGATCTCTCACACAAAAAAGACAAGTGGGTTAAAAATAATAATAAAACGAACCAGGGAACCTGGGAGAGCCTGCTGCCAGGCTGCCCTAATTCACCTCTGTCCAGAATCAGATACTCAAAAGAAATGATTTTTTGAGGGTAGAGACCACATGTTGTTAGGGAGGCAGAGGCGAAATGGGGACCCAGGTAGACCATCCTGCAGGGGCTCTGAGAAGCACTGCATGGCTGCCTTCATCCAGGCCCAGTGAAATCCAGGCTGGACTTCACTGTCCCAGACCCATGAGAGATACTGGGGCCAGCTTCTAGGACACAGTGGGCTGACCAGGGCCTGGGAAGTGATAGTGACTATCCCCAGCCTCAGCCTGCTATGCCCCTGGAGACAGTCAACCAAAAGGCACCACTGCCAATGGGCACAGCACTCCCTGAGCACTGAGGTTCCCACTGAACCAGACCAGATGCTATCCCCTCCAAACACCCCTAACCCATGAATGAGTGATGCATCACATCTTTACCTCCTTTGACGCAGGCCTCGGGTGGGCCCTCTTGCCTTCTCTTCCTCTTCTTTGTCTGGTTTTTCTGCTGTCCTTGAATTACTGTGGGGAGAGAGCTGGTTTTAATGAATCAACCTGCATTTCCATGTGGCTGGTTTTTTGGTGTCAAATTATGACTTCCTCTTCCCCACCAACGAGCACATTAGTGTGTTCCCCAAGGACCGCGTCTCAGCAGAGTTTCTGAAGTCTGAGTGCTCGGTGGGTGGATTGCTACCAAAGTACAGCATATACTCACTACTCAGTTATTCATCGGATATTAAAAAGACCAGAAAGGGAGAAAAACATGCAGTTAACACTGGGTTTTCCAGACGGCAGATCCTGGGGTCCTGACTGCCACGGCGCCTGCCTTGCTGAGGGCTCCCCCTCTGTCTATGTTTCTGCTGTGAGCACTGGGGCCGTCCACCCATGCTTGCTCCAGCAGGCTTCCAAAAGGACTGCTCTGCCTGGCTGGGTTGAGGAATCTTGGCCCAAAGTTAAGAAAAAGAGGAGTGCAGATGGCTGGGCAGGGTGGCTCACACCTGCAAACCCAGCACTTTGGGAAGCTGTGGTGGAAGGATTGCTTGAACCCAGTAGTCTGAGACTAGCTGGGGAAACATAGTGAGACCTCATCTCTACAAAAAAATCAAAGCATTAGCTAGGCGTGGTGGCACATTCTTGTCGTCCCAGCTATTTGGGAGACTGAGGCGTAAGGATTACCTGAGCCCAGGAGGTCAAGGTGATGGTGAGCCATGATTGTGCCACTGCACTCCAGCCTGGGTGACAGAATGAGACTCCAACTCAAACAAAACAAAACAGAGGCATGAGGTATACCTGCTCAATGAATCAGTGAATGCGGGCTGAAATGGCACCCTGGTCAAATCCAGGGTCTGCTCATTCATTCCATTAGACACAATGTATAAGCTGCTCTAAATCATCTGGAGCAGACCACAGGGTCTCAAACTCAGGGGCCTTAGGGGGCCACAAAGTAAGATAAATGAACAACACAGGTGAATGGGCATTGCATGTTCCACTCAAATGTGAGCAGGCCCCCACTCCATTCCAGGCTATAGTGACAGGGGTGAGGGGAACGGAGGGCAGAGAGACCAGAGGGTCCTGCAGCTGTTTATGAAGAGGCTAAAAATAGGCATTTGTCCCGTTAATTCTTCAATCGTTAAATGTTGGCAACTTATTCAGATTCTTATAAAGGGCTGCACAAACCAGAAGAAACATGTCTGGAGACCTGGCATGGCCATGGTCACAGTATGGCCCGTATTCTAAAAGGCAGCAAGGGGCCGGGGATAGGGTGGGGTGGGGACACCACCCACCCTCCTGGAGCTGAGCCTGAATCTTCTTGGGCTCAGTGCCTTGTTTTCCTGGTCCTTATGTCGGTCAGGACATGGCTGAGCTACCCTATACCGCCTTCCAGAAGTCTCTCGCCTGACCTTGCCCAAGGGAGATTTGTGTCTGCAAATGCATAGAACTAGTGGAACTGTTGTGTCATACCTGCTGACATCCAGGGTCTGGGTGCAGAAGTGCAGGCAGGCCTTGTCATCTCTCCCCACACAAGTGCAGCGCAAGTGTGTCCACTTTGAGGGCTGAAGGCCCCCCTCAAATGGCCCCACGGACCTCTTGCCCCGGAAGCTTCCTCTGTAGTTAGACAGTCCCAGTCCATAGGGCACAGTTCGTCTGCAAAGCACAGAGTGATGTCAGGTGAGCAGGCACAGCTGCCCTGCTAGGGGGCTCCCATGGGTGAGGGGCAAGAACTGCCACCTGGCTGGAAACTCTCAGGAACGGGTGTTCACATCCACCCTCTCTGCAGCCCTAGGTCTTAGGCAGGCTCTGAAGTGAACTGTGCACCCCTTGTTTCTTCTTAACTCCCTGGAAGTGAGTTGGGGCCAAGGGCATCAGAAGACCGAGGGCATTGGAAGAAGCTTGCAACTGGCAGCAGCCAGCATGAGTGTATGCATGCAGGGGACCTCAGCCTCAGCCAGGTGCAGGCTGCATGTGGGACCCACATGTCCAGGGCTCAGAGGTTCACCTGCGTACATGCGTGGCCTTTCAGTCTCATCAAGATCAACCCATGGCAGGCCTAGATTTCTCCAGCGCCATGTTTTATTCCTCAGTGGAAAGCTGAGAAATAATTAAGCAAAACCAGAGCACCCTATCCAGAGGTTTTTCTTCCCGATTAGGACATATGGGTTGACCCACAGGCTGGTCCAGGTCCTCGTCCTTACAAGACCTCCCACCTACCCTGGTGGCCTGAGCGTCCCTGGCAACTCTGTCTTGAACTGAGTGTGCCCATGTGCATAGCAGGCCTTGCAGTTTGTACTAATGAGAATACGACAAATGCAATTAGGGTCATTAGAGAGGCATCCCAGCGTCTCCTGGCCTCTGAAAGTCGCTTCCTCAAAGAGACAAACACCAGAAGGAACCTCCATGCCCTCTGAGAGGCGTTGCGGGGCGGGGAGGGGGAGACGATGGTTGGCAATAGAGTTGAGACTGTTGCTGATCTCAGGAAATGTCTGACGTCGAAGGAGACGTCTGAAACTGTTTACCCATTTTATTTACGGTTGGTATTGGCAGAAGGAAGGTGATGGTGTTGTTCAGCACAAGGCATGTTAAATCTGGTCCTGATGTGTGTGCAGGGCCAAACCCTCACTCTCCAGAGAAGGGAGGAGCCTGCCAGGCACTCAGTGGGAAGAAGTTAAAAGCAGATGCTTAACTCATTAGTTCTATTGAACTTGATTTGAGGAACAAATTGCTAGTAACTAGAGGAAACTTATGTGGCCAAAACTACTTTTCCAATAAGGGTTGGTTTTCCTGCTAGTCCCCAAAGATGAACCACCTTGGTTTCTAAGAAGCCAGTAGAGCAGCACCAATTATTCACCTCAAAGGGAGTCCTAACAGTCTCCCTGTGTTTTCAACATAAAATCAAACTGAATTTCTTCTCATTTTAAACACATTCTATGGAGCCCTTTTGAGGTGGTGAGGGCAATCTGGGCAGGTACCCCACAGTGACCTGCCCTCCCCATGGGGCTGACTCCACCCTGTTCTACTCTACTTCTTCTCCCTGCCCAAGTTCATTGAGAAATAGCATCATGGGGGGTTCCCTCCTGGCAGAGGTTGGCCAGCTGTTGAGCAGTCAATGCTCATGAAACACAGAAAGAGAGCCGGGCCCAGCTCTGCTTCTACCTGACCCTTTTTCTCAAACTCCTGTTTTTCTTGTGGATGAAAAATGGTGGGCGACGGGAGCAAGACAATGCAGACGTTGTTGTGGGGCAGGAATTGGCTAAAGGTATATTTTTCCAGTAATAGGGTCATATGAAATCTCTAAGTGTTGACATTAAATCCAGTCCCCCATTTCTTGGTGAAAATTACACACAAGGAATA
Organism: Cephalopachus bancanus; assembly: GCA_027257055.1. Classification (NCBI taxonomy): domain Eukaryota; kingdom Metazoa; phylum Chordata; class Mammalia; order Primates; family Tarsiidae; genus Cephalopachus; species Cephalopachus bancanus. The sequence goes on from JAPVLO010000007.1 coordinate 7,308,126, forward strand.
ACAACGCTCCCATTTTTCCATCAACAGCGAGACCTGCAATTTTGAAACTGCTGTCAGCTGACTGCATTTGTGTGTGTAGAACCACTCAACTCAAGCAAAAACACTCAAGTGTTTTAAGTAAGCAAACAAGGCAGTGCAGTATTTGTTAATAGAGGTGTGTGCTCAGTGCTCTTCCAGCAAAAGTGCTAGTATGACAATGAGCCCTGGCAGCTTTAGAGAGTGTTTACCGAGAGGCAAAGCCCCCTCCCTTTCCCCACAGTCTTGAGGACTAGAAACCCCCTCCCCAAACCCTGGGCTTGCCAGGTGACCTGGGGCCTGCAGACTTCTGGGAGGTGACCCAGAGCTCAGCAGGAACCACCTCTAACATTATAGAGTCTAGAACAAGAGATCAAAATCAAGGCCCACCTCCCATAGGGCTAACATTTTAAAGGTTTAAATCAATCTGATAGGCTTTTAAATAAAAGAGTTCTACTCTCCCACTTGGACGAATGTGGCTTTGAAAGTCCTTGGAAACCTGGCTTTCAATGTACAATTCAAGGGCTCCATGGAGTTTCACAGTGGAATGTGGGACCCAAGGAGATTTGGTACTTTCTTTTCTATCCGCTCCATCCCACACCAAGGGAATCTACTCCCATGTAGATGCCCTAGGCTGCACCCCAAGCCTCCTTCTGCCCCCATCCTGCAAGCAGCTGCCACCCTACAGATCTGGGGATATATACCCAGAGCCCTGTTCTGTCCCTGAGGGTCAGACCATTCACAGGCCCTGACATTGGGCTTGGAGATATATGAGTAGAACATTCCAGGGCCCTAAATGCCGGGAACATGGCCTAGAAGTGGGTGTATGTGGCTTTTGTCCCCATACACTCTTGCAATGAGGTGGAGGGCATGGCCAGAGGAGGGTCAGAGATAGTCCTCTAATCCACAGGGCCCACAACAGGTGTGTTTCAGATCCAGGTCTAAGAGTGTATTGCCTCAAGAGTAGAGGCAAGGTCTTCTATATGTATTTAGTTTTAATTTTTATTTTAAAGATGTGGGGTACAATTCAGGGTCAGGTACATAAGTAGTCATCATGCAGGTAAAGTTTGGGCGCCCTTATTGGTGTTATGTGCCCCCCCCAGCCGTGTCTCATTACTGCTAATCCCTTTCTTATAGTATTAGATAAATGATCAGGGTTTGCTTATGAAGGAAGAACTCCTATTGGTGTTTTAACTCCATGGATCTAGCACAAGGCTGGGAAAATAGACAGTTGACTGAACAACTGTAGTTAATTGTGAGATCATTCTAGTCTGGCAAGACTAGATTCCTTCCACTCTAAAGAGTTCAGCAACCACTAAAACTACTACAAAGAATCGCCAACATTTGTTAAGCATCTACTCTATATCAAGTATCAGTTTCATAGGAATACAGAAAGACCTATGTGTGTCCATACCTTCAGGAGTTTACATGCCATGGGACTATGAAAACAGGTAAAGGGAAAATGACAAGCCAACATACACAGGTATGTGCAAGGTACACAGAACACAAAGCGATTGCCTGGTAATACTGTTATTATGCTGTAAAGTACTTACATGATGATCATTTCACCCTTGTCAATATCTTCCTGATCGACAAAAAGGTGGTTGGACAAATCAAATGAGATACTGCATGGAAAGCACTTAGCAAAGAGTTAGCCATAAATAAACGGTAGCTACTGGTGTTATTTATATGATCTGGGAAGTCAAGTGAATTATATCAGGCAGAAAAGTCCCCTCTTCCAGGCCTGCAATTGAGATGTGTGACTAAGCAATAAAGTGAACTAGTAAGAACCCAAAGACCAAAAGCACAGCCAGGCCATTCTTTGCTAGGTCTACCGTCCAATGCCACCTCCACCTATCTAATCAGCCCTGGTGTTCCATTCGCACTGTGCTCTGTCACAAGCTGTTTCCTGAAAAGTGAACAAGAAAGACCTAATGGTAGAACCATGAAGTTGAAGTCAAACTGAGAACCTTTGATTAGTATTCCCTGCGCAATTGTTTTAGCCTACTGTTCTACAAAGGGGTTTAAGAAATACAGTTCTATATAAAAGCAGGCACCTCTTCCATCTGTTAATGTTTCAGGTATGACACAGAGCTCCATGCAAAAGAGAAGCAAATGAGATTTATCCAATACTCTTTAAAAATGCCCCTGGCATACCTACACTTGCAGTCTCTGGGGTTGTGTGTGTTTGTGTAATAAATGGTCCCTCGATTTACATATTCAGAACATTCATTATTTGATGGATGTGGTGATGTCAGAGACTTATTTATTACAGAGTTCCTCATTTGTAACATTTTCCCATATGTCATATATGAGGGGGACCAAAAAAATCAGAATTATTTTTTGAAGGGCAGGTCCCTTGTAGTACAGGCTTCCCATACTAGGTAAATGTTCTAGAAACCCATTGGCATCTATGGTACAAGCTATCATTGTTGTGAGAGGCTGCATTCAGCTTCAGTGAATTTTTTCTTTTTGGTGATTCTTTCAATACATTTGTCCATTTCATGATGGGTGATTTACAAGTGCACCTGCCCATACCACAGAGTGTTCAGCCATTTTAGACCCCAAAGAGCATGATCCCCATGCCTTACTCTCTCTATTCACCCAGTCTCACCCCGAGTGACTTTTTTTTGTTTCCCTGGATGAAAAAATTCCTCAAAGGGAAATGTTTTGCTGATGTGAAAAAGGTGGGAAAAAATGGCAGACGCACTAAAATACATCGAAAGTGAAGAGTTCAAAAACTGTTTTGAGCAATGGAAAAAGCATCCCAATAGGTGTATTGTATTAAACGGAGAAAACTTTGAAAGTTTAACATGTTTAACACGTAAGAAAACACAATTTTTGTAAGTAAATTCCAGGTTTTGGGGAGTCCCTTTTCATATAAATATTATTCAGTATGAACTCCCAGATCTTCCTTTGCAGCATCACACTGAAAGCACTTTAATTCCCTCTACAAGAATATTTTAAATAAGAAAAGCTGGCTTTTTAAAAAGATTCTGTTTTTAAGTTCTGTGTTACCCTTTCATAGGTAAATTGATAATCTCCATCCTTCTGATCAGAAAATTGTCTCCTATACTTGATGTTTAAAGATGAGATACAGGAAACAACAAAAGGAGCTTCACTGACCACATTCTAAATTCTCAAGAAAGTTTGTCAAACTGTCATTCTCTACCCCCAAAACACAGTTTTTAATCTGTCCCCATCCCTACCCCCACTTGATAGCATTCAACAAATATTTGCTTAATGTATTTCAACATGCAGGCCCTAGACAAAACTCCGGGAGAATATCATGAACTAGACACATGAGGGACCCTGCGCACGCGCGCACACACACACACAAACACACACACACGTGCGCATGTACACACACACAGTTTTAACTAGTGCCAAGGTTAGCACATTGGCATTCCAATTCCAGCTTCTCTGGAATATGTGGAAGCCGTGCTAATACCAACCCCACATTCCAACAAGGCAGCTGAGTAATAATGTCAGAGACTGGGTATAAGCACTCTATTTTACCCCGGTCCCTACTACTTACAATAGTTCTACACTTGTCTTTCTCCACCCACTGTTGTCTGGTCCTCATGAGCATCTGAGTTTATAACTCCTTGTCTAGGGGCTTGTCCCATAAAGCAAAGCCCAACAGGTCATAAGACACGTAAATTAGTATCTGATATCATTTTTCTTTTTATAAATATAATATGCTTATGAATATATTCACAAAATATTGAATTTATGTAATAAATATAGTTGTTTTAATTTTAAAAGCCCAAATTCTGTCTGAGTGTCTTCCCAACAAATAGAACATGCTCACTTCACACTGAGAATGTATGTCAAGTTGATGACCTACTTCCTTGGTTCACATTTTTCTTTCAAAAATTGGAAGGCAAAAGCGATATTGCCTTTGAGCCCAAGGGACATGTGTGCAGAAGGCCTGGCTCTGCGGACTTGTCCTGTGACTGAGAGAAGGAAAAACAACTGTTTCTCCCTGGCAGACAGTCAGGAGGCAGACCCCAGCTGCCAGGCACTAGCTGTCATAGGATACCACTTCCCACCACTCTCTGGAGAAAAAGCTTCTAGACCCTAACATGCTTTCTAACTAAGCTCAATTTCAGATTTTATTAAATTCCTTCCTTAGAAGACACCATCACCAACTCTCCGAAACTTAGAAATATGTTTTTGGACAGGAAGGAGAGTGTCAATCACCTTTATTTACTATCTTCACAAACTTTTAACCAGTGAGAACGTTCTGATGAGTAAAATGGGGTGAAATAACTACAGGAAGTGGCTGTATATCCAATAACCTATGACAGTGACCCGTCACTTCAACAAACATCCAGTGGTCACTGTCACGTACAAACGCATGGAGGCAGAGGGAGCACAGATGAGGAATGGGGTACCCACTCTCGAAGGACTTAAAAACAGAGAATTCTCTGAGCAAAAGGCCAATGTTGGTTGTTTCTGTCTCCTAGAATCTAGTCTCCCCTCTTTCCTTTGGAGAAGTAGCCTTCTCCCATAATGTGAGGTCCCTCTGGGACTGTCAATCGATGGGCCTCACCTTCCCCTGTCTGAGGACCAGTCAGGTGACCCAGGCTGGGCCAATTGGATCCTGTCTCTTCAACTGTTCCTGAAAGAAAATACTGCTTCTCTCCAGGTGGCCTTGCCCTATCTTGTTCATCTGATTATACTTCTAGAGCTCCCAGTCCTGTCCTGGGGGCCCTCCTTTCTGAGTCTAAGACTTCTTCTCCCTTCCAGTCTCTGAGCTATCCTGTGTCCTTCTAACTCCTTCTGTGCTTTGCTAGCTGGACTAGATTTCTGATGCTTGTGACTGGTGAACTACAACTGACCCCAGATCTTACGTCTCATGAGATGTCAATCATGGTTCCTTGGGTAGGAACCTATAGTCTCCTCAGCTATGGAAGACAAGAAGAGATGTTCTTCACTGCAACAACACACGAAACAGCATGTTCAGCGTCAGGGCAACACCCAGCAAACCAAACTGGCTGGATTCCTTTCACCCTAGGCATGTGCCCTGTGAAATTCTATCCTTAAGCAGGAGGAAGCAGGCATGTTCTTCTCCTCCTTCCCAGGACAATCAGAGCCTAGCCCCTGACACTAAGTTGATTGCCCCAGAAGTATTGTCCTCTGCTGGATTTATTCCTTTTCCACCCATCGATGCTTATGAAAGTCTACCATGGGCCAGCCCTTGTACCAGAGAACCCAAAGGGTGCCCGTCCAACCTCCAGGAAAGGAAATAGGTCAGCAAGTAGCTCCTCAGTGACCTCATTGTATAAGCAGAAAACACAATGGCGCTTTCTATTCCCACAGAATATTATACAGCTCTTATTCTTCACAAACAGTGGAACAGTAAACTAGCAGTGTGTGACTTTACTTTTGCTACAGAAAATCCTCATAGTTTAAAGTTGGAATAACCCAAGGAGGATTACTCATTCTGCCACCCCCTAGTGTGGGAAGTCCATCTCCTGCAGCCCTCAGAAAAAGCCGATGCTTCTAGAAGTATTTGGAAATAGCAGAAACAGTGATTGTTAACTTCTTAAAAAGACACTCTACCTCTCACCTCTCCCCTCAGAAAGGTCTTTGGGATTATCCAGAACTTGGCTGTTTGAGAATTTTAATAGTACCATACACATTTTCAAAGAGGCTATTGAAGACTGACCTCGATCCCTACCAATCAGACCTAAGAATGAGGGTCATTACTTCTGTGTTACAGGTGCAACTTCCTTCCTCTCATTTCAGAGATGGGGTCTGCCCTGGCATGATCTTCTAGGTCAGGGACAGCAAGACTTTGTCTAGCTGGAGTCACTGGATATGTCTATTGCACTCACCAGGGCAGCCAACACAAAGTCTGGCTCACAATGGGTATTCAATAATGAATATTTGTTCAATGAACAGATGAGGAATGAATGAGGTCTAAATCAGCCATCATTTCTAGGCCATGCCCAATGTCCCAAATGCACAAAAATTCTTTGACTGATTTAACAGGTTTCTACTTATGTTGTCCTTAATCAGCCAATCTTGGAGAGGTTTTCCTAGAAAGACCAAAATCTCTAGATTACTAGAAGTGGAAGAATGATGTCCTGATAATAACTCCTCCAGGCCATACCAGGAACTTGATGGACAAACCAGGGAGACAAACTAGGGGAGACAGCAGAGGCTTCACCATGTAGCCACATCCAGGAGTCTGGTCTGAAGGGATGACTGGCTCACAGGAAAGGTGGGTGCCTTTCCTCTGGGCCTGAGAAATAAAAGAGCTGGCTGGGTCTCTTTTAAGGTCCATCCAGCACCAAACTCCACCCAGAAGTTCCCAAACACCCTCCAACACTCTGTTACTTGAGCATCCTTAAAACAGCACCATCACTGAAGAAGACCCTAGACTTTGGCTCCGGCAATAAAACCACAACTCAATGCAGGCTTTCACCCCATCCAAGCTACAAGATTCCCAGAATCTCACCAACCATACTTAGAAAGCTTTAGTCCCAACTGTTTACACTCTTCTGTGGCCTTGTAACATGTGGCTGAGTTTAAAAAGAACCTCAAAGCCACAGAATTTATCATCCCATCAGCTCATTGGAACACAGACCCATTCCTCCCCCAAAACAGCATACACATTTAAGTATACAAAAGGAAAGAAGAATAGCAGAAAAAAAATCTCTATGTTTTTGCTGTGTTGCACAGGATTTTCAGGAGTTACAGCTCAAAATAAAAGTTAGAGGAACAAACTCTTCCAATATGTCATCTATAGGGGACAAAGTCATCTATGGAATCCTATAGAGTAGCTGGCATTCCTCCATCTGGTGAAACCCAAATGCATCCATTGAGTTAGGCTGAAGTTTCTCTCCCCAGCCCCCAGTGAATTCCAGGTCAAATGTAGGTATCAGAAGCCCACGTCTGTCTGGCACAGCCTCATTATAACTTTATACAGAGCTGCAGACAGATGGGGCTCAGAATAGTTCCCAGCGGTGGAAACAGAGAGGGAATGGAGGGGGCAGGCATTTTTGTAAGAATGGGGAGCTATTTGTAGAGGGGAAAATGCTGGCACTGTCACACAACCCTTTGAATAATCCACAGAAAGTCAGGGAAGACACCCTTGCTAATTTTCAGGGGATGCCATACTAAGGATGGAAAAGATCTTTGTGAACAAGACAATGCTCATCATTGCAACAATAGTCAAGATATTTTTATTTTCCACCTAAGCTCAATGCTTGTGCCCTTGTGTGATGTCCTTTTGGGAACTGCAAGAGATTTGTGCTTTTTCTCGAATTATGCATACTTGAATCCCCACTAGAGATACAGGCTTTACCCTCAAGCAAGGGATGAGGGCCTGGATGAGGGCGAGGCAGGTGAGACCAGAGGAGCAAACTCAGGCCTTTATTAAAAATAATATTTTGTGGCCAGGTCCAGTGGCTCATGCCTGTAATCCTAGCACTTTAGGAGGCAGGGATGAGAGGATTGCCTGAGCCCAGGGGTTTGGGCCCAGCCTGGGCTACTTGGTGAGACCTCATCTCTACAATAAATCAAAAAATTAGCCGGGTGTAGTGGCACACACCTGTGGTTCCAGTTACTTGGAGGGTTGAAGTGGAAAGATCACCCGAGTCCAGCAGGTCGAGGTTGGGTGGCCATGAGTGTGCCACTGCACTCCAGGCTGGGCGACAGAATGAGATTCCAACTCAAATAGTAACAATAATAATATTTTGTGGATTGTAAATTTTTGCCCTCATGTGGATTTTCTGAAAGTATTGCATTACATCTTACCTATTTTTCCTACCTAGTTTTTGGTGTCTGAGGAGGGGTTCATTCACCACCCCTATTCTCAGTCCCGCAAGAAACTTATGGAAATCAGATACATAAAGATCCAGAAAAGACACATATATCTCTGCTTTCTCCTCTGCTTGCTTCTGACTTTGGGCAAAGATATTTTATGCTCCCGTCACCACAGGGTGAAACTGCCCACCAGCAGACCATTTATGCTATCAAGCACATCTGTCTGCACATTTCTCATCAACTTATATGAAATGAATCTGTTTCTGGTTTTTAAATTACCGGGCTAGGGCACAGGGCTCCCTAGCTGCACTGTTCCAGAGTTACTGTTTTTTAAGACCTCCTGCCAAGTCTGCCCCAGAAGGCTGTAAAAGAAGAGGGAGTCTGTGCTTCCAGGCTCTTGAAAGTCCTCGAGTTCTCCCAATGCTCTCAGTTGTTCTGAGGCTCTGAGCTGGGGCGGATGAGAAAGACAGACAGAATGCCTTGTCTTGGCCTGTTTGTCTATTCTTGGCCAGCTTGGTGGGTAAGCCAGGACTTAGAAGCACCCAAAACTACCTGGACAAGCAATCCGCCCATATGTGGCCATCCTTTACTGCACTCAGTCATGCTATGCATCTATTTTCCTTCTGAGTAAAATCAACTCCTATCCCAAAGGGGGCAAAAGTGTGTGTGTGTGTGTGTGTGTGTGTGTGTGTGTGTGTGTGTGTGTGTGTGTGTTTCCCACTTTAAGGGATGCTCCATATTCAACTGAAAGACAACATGGAATGAGATCAGGTCACTTTCTCATGGAAACAGAACCATCTTGCTTCCTACAGACAGGGGCATCTCAAGGTGTGGAATGGGCTCCTTAAGCTCCCCAGCCAATGTGTTGATACAAACAGTTCCAGCACAGAGAGTTGGAATTAGAAAGCACAAGCATTGTTTTCTCCCAGCTTCCTTTGTTTTAAATTCTTACAGGAATAAACCGCACCAGACACATCAGAGCCTTTCATCTGCCTTCAGATTTAAGGCCAAGTTCCTAACTGCAACAGCCCTTTCATCTAGCAGAAATCCAAATTCTCCCTCGGGTCGTGCAGGGTCACAACCTCGTGGTATGCACCAAGTTTTCTTGCTACAAATCAAACCACCTCCCTCCCTCAAGTCCCTCTCTCTCCCAAGTGGGGATCAGCTGCATTGCAGTTACGCCTGCTTTTGTTCCTGGGCAACTCACCCCTCATGCTGACTCTAGGGCAGAAAAGGGGGCTTTCCGCTCATGCAAACAGAAAAAAAGGTCTCTGTGGGGACCGACCTTTCCAACAAACTCTGACACGTAGCCCCAAGGCCCTCAAATTTTGAAGGAGTATCTTGCCATTAAATCTTCTAAGAAGATTTATACTACTGCAACTCAAAACCAGGACCTCAAGTATGATAGATTTCCAAGGAGGGGATTAGAAATGGTTACATGAAGGAAGAAAACTCATAAAACCCTATCTGTCAGCACTTTGAGCCCAGCACCACTTTAGTCAGGCCAACACCCTCTTCTTTCACCTGTCCTTTTTAAAAAACATGTTATGGAGTCAGGCATGGTGGTGCTATAATCTCAGCACTTTGGGAGGCCAGGGTTAAAGGATGGCTTGTGCTCAGGAGTTTGAGACCAGCCTGGGCAATATAGCAAGACCTCATCACTACAAAAAACTTTAAAAATAGCCCTGTGTGGTGGCACTTATCTGTAGTCTCAGTTGCAACAGCCCTTTCATCTAGTAGAAATCCAAATTTGAGAGGCTGAGGTGGAAGGATTGCTTGAGTCCAGGAGGTGGAGGCTGCAGTGAGTTGTGATCGTGCCACTGTACTCTATCCTGGGTGACAGTGAGACTCTGACTAAAAAAAAAAAAAAAAAAAAATCATGGAATTATTTTTTCATAAACTGATGTCAATAGTATTTTGCTGGTGACTTCCAGTTTCTGACACCCACTTGAGGTACTGGGCAATGCTAGATGAGATCAGAAATGACGACGGTCCCCAGCTGCATATGGCAGGGTGTCATGTCTCCTCTGCTGGCCTTGTGCCCAGATGCACACACCTTACAGAGGTCTCTCCGCAGGTGTTTAATGAAAAGGCCTAAACAGACCATTCAAACTGTCCTGCGTTGATATCCTCAAGTCATCCTGTCACTGCCCCCACCTCCCGTTTCACAGAGGGTGACCCAAGCCAGAGCCCTGAGAGCCCTCCAATATTCCAATGACTCACCAAGGTGAGAGGGAAGGGAAAGGAGGGGTGGGGTGAATGAACCTGACTCCCAGCCCTGCTTCAACAACCTTTGGCCACAGCCATCTTTATCAAGCTGCTTATCAGTGGCAGCAGCAGCCAAGCATACCTTTCCCAGGGTCTATAAACTTTGTGCTAATCAAAGTGAATAGACTGTCCCCCAGGGGTCAGCAAATACTGAATAACTTTGGGGTCCAGGCTTGCTCCAAGGTACTGCAGGGAGCTCAGTACACCAGGGCTGGATGGGCCAGGGAGGTGGACTTCAGCAGCACTTGAGAATGAATTTTCTACTCACTGGTATCCTCCCACCACAGAATGGAATATGGCAGGAGGGCCTGCTCTGGCCTGGGAAAGGCTCCTGCAGGGATTGTAGCAGTGGTTTGATCAGGTGGTCATCGTCTTCATGACGTTGAGTGTTGACTAGATTCTAGGCACTGTGCTAATGGCTCCCTATGAACTTTCTCCTGTCATTCTGATGATATCTGTCCTCATAGAGGATTATCTATCCTCCCGCTCTATAGATGGGGAGAGTAAGGCTGTCAGAGGTGACATCTCTTAGGTGACAGACCCAGGATTCCAGCCCAGACATCGAAGTCCGGGGTCTAAGCTCTTCACCATGCCAGACAAATGTTTCTCCTCAGGGTGGGAATTTGATGAGGGGCCCTGGGCCCATTTCTCTATAAGCACCAGGAATCTCTGAACCAAAGGCTGAGCATCAGTTTGAAGCTGGATCTGCACAAAGAGATGTATTTGGGCAGACCCATCTCTGCCCAGCTCTCATGACCACACCAAGCAACTAGAAGACAGATCAGGGCATGAAGCAGGGGGCAGGAAAAAAGACAAACCCTGTGGCTGTGAGACCCCTGCCCTCTCCTTCAGTTACATGCTCCTCCATCTCAGCATCACCGACACTAGGAAAAACATGATTTGCTAGGAGTGCACACTGGACAAGACCCTCTGACCCACCAAGAGTCTGCCAGGGGCTTTGGAAGGTTAATGGGAAGGCATGTGCTTCTCACCAAGGGGGTACTGTCATTCCAGAATGATATTTAGGACATGGGACAGACCAAAGATTTGGGTTTTCCTTGTGTGTTAATCTAGTTGTATAAAAATAATCCTGCAAAAGGGTGATATATTATTACATAGAATTGTATATACACACGAGTCATCACTATCAAAAAGAACAAAACCATGGCTTACACCTGTAATCCCAGCACTTTGGGAGGCCAAGGTAGGAGGGTTGTTGCTTGAGCCTAGGAGTTCAAGACCAGCCTGAGCAACATAGCAAGACTTTGTCTCTACAAAAAAATTTTAAAAGGTTAGCCAAGCATGGTGGCACATATCTGTAGTCTTAACTATTCAGGAGGTTGAGGCGGAAGGACCACTTGAGTCCAGGAGGTCGAGGCTGCGGTGAGCCATGATTGTGCCACTGTACTCCAGCCTAGACGACAGAGTGAAACCCCCCCCCCCGCAAAAAAGAACAAAACCATCCTGAATCAGTCATCCATTACTGGGTCTCAGAGTCTGGCCCAGCCCTGACCCAGAAGAGGCACTCAAAGAAAACGTGTGAAATGAATGAACGCAGGAGTCACCCAAGACAGCAGTGGAGCCCATTCTGGGAAAACACACACAGGGCTGGTGGCCCATTCCCCACTCACTGGCTCTGTAACCTTAGGTAAGTGACTCAGTTTCTTCCGGGATATTAGAGGACAATAGCCCCTGACTAAGGGGGTTGTCGTGCAGATCCCATGAGGTGATCTGCAGTCACAGTCAACGTTGGGCATCCTCATCATCGCCCACATGCCATCATTGTCAGTATCAGATGATTCATGACACTTTTCCCAAACCATGATGGGGGACTCTGTCCCTCTGCCTCAAATAGCCACGTCTCCAGCAAAGACACTGCCAGGCATGGCTCATGGGCCAGGGTGACTTTTACCAAGATCCCCAAATCCCATGGTAGGTGCACAGCTGGCTCCATGTAGGCAGAAAGTCATGGTTCCAGATCCAACTGTTCGATTGGGGTGTTCTAAAAATCTGGAGCATAGCTTCTTGAAAACATGCTAAAATATCTTTTTTGAAGAACTCAGAAGGCAAAGCCAGAATCTGTGGTGATGTTGCCTTTTTGTGGTAGAATACATTAAAATAAAATTTTAAATCTTCTGTTAATTATTATTATTTTTACTCTTTACTTCCTTGGAGGAGAAAAGAACTCAAAACAAATGTCATTCCTGCTGGATTGAGTAAACATGGCATGCCTCAGGACAGACTCAGGAGCCAGGCTAGGTGTCTTGATAGGAGATGGGCAGGAGAGACCTTGCAGGTCACTCTCCTAGAGGGAATGATGCCTGTACCTTCCAGAGGGGGCACAGAGAGGTGCTGGCACCTCCTGCCCCGAGGCCACACAGTCATGGCCAGGACACAAGGGCGGTGCTCCTGGGTGCTGAGGTCTGCCCTGCAAGTGGGGAGTACCAATCCCAGATTTTCCACCACGGTCATGATTTCAAACATCCTGCCCTGTTCTTTTCATAAAACATTCCTGTGCGCTCATGCTGGCTCAGGTTTTGTTTGGAAAACATGGTCACCATCCCAGCATCACAATGCCTGCCTTAGATGTCCTGGGAGGGGGTGACGAATGACAGGTTCTCTCAGCTCTCAGGGTGGGGAGGGACACAGAGGAATCTTTGCTGGGGTCCTGCAGCTCAGTCATCCATCTTCAGCCAGGCTCTGAGGGGCTGTCCCGCTGCAGAATATGGTTAGAACTGGTATTGCTGTGAAGGCCAGTTTGATGTGTCAACTGAGCTGGGATATGGTACTCCATTGTTTAGTCAAACAGCAGTCTAGATGTTGCTGTGAAAGTATTTTTTAGATGTGATTAACATTTAAATCAGCTGACTTTGAGCAAAGTAGGCAACCCTCCATAATGTGGGTGGGTCTCAGCCAGTTCACTGAAGACCTTAACAGAAAAGACTGAAGTCCCCAAATGGGAAATAAGTCTGACTCCAGACCTTCAGATTTATGACTGCAATGTCCACCCCTGCTGGAATTGTCAGCCTGTCTGGCTGCATGTTTTGGACTTGCCAGCCACCACAACAGTCTAAGCCAGTTCCTTAAAATAACACTCTCTTGGGGATGCTGCCCATAATTTGTCATATTCTCCTCAAAATCCATGACCTCCCAAAGGAACCAAATTTGCAATAGCACTTCTTATATATCTGTACAAACCTATACACACACATGTCCCATTGGTTCTGTCTCTCTGGAGAGCCCTGACACATACAGTCCCCAACTACCTGGTAGGACATTCTGTCTTTTTAGTCTACTCATAGGGAACAGCCTCAAATTGCAAATGGACATTAGGGCATGGATCTCTTGTTCACCACCTGTCCTCTTATTGTCTTCTTATTGACAATTTTCCATGACAAGATGGGATATGTTTTTCTCTGATTTAGGATTTTGTTTTTGTTGGCAGTGGTAGAATTGCTTGAGGTTTAGGGGGTAGGTGGGATTCCTAACAAGGTCCAGGAAAGTCTGGTGAAAATCACGCTGTTCCACTGATTAGCTGTGATCTCAGGCACCTTGACAGTGGCAAGAAGTGCAGTTGCCAAGGAACAAATCTGGTTCCTCTTCGGGCCCATGGACTTTGGAGATGACAAGTCAGAAGTTATAGGCAGTGTCCCTCAGATAATGACTCAAGCCACACAATCCTGCAGGCCCTCCAAAGGGCACACACACACCTGGAGGAAGAGATCTTGTGTGTGAAGAGGGCATTGCAGACCAGAACAGTGAAGATGAGGAAGAACAACTGGGACTTGACCAAAAGCTAACCAGCATCTACAGTGTCCGGGCCCTGCCAGATACTGACAGAAGGGGCTGGCCATGCTCAGGGCTAGAAGGACAAAGCCCATGGAAGGAGGTGGGAGAGACAAAGGGATAGCCAAAGACCCTCAGATCATCTACCTGAAAGACACTTGAGAGAGTAACTTGAGTCCAAACTAGACAATTGAGTCTAAACTGGAGTCTAAATTAGACAGTCCACTCTCCAGGCAGAGATGCAGAATGGGTCTCAATACTAATTCCCAACATTATTCCTGTGGCATCTTAGGTCATGACATGTAGCACAAGTGACCATACACAGAGAAACTGTCCTTCAAAGATAAAGTAGGAGTGTTGAGTCTTTCTCTGTGCAACCAGATGGGCAGTGGGAGGAAAGACAAAAGCTGAAAATCACCCAAACTTCAAGACTCTTGATTTAGGCACAATAAGGAAACTTCCTTCAGGTCCCAGAGCAGCCAGCAGCAAGGATAGGGAGCAGATAACAACTGGTGGAGAACTCTGGAGAGTGGGACCTGTCTGCTAACGAAGAGGGGATGACAGCCATGAGAAGGAACACTTGAGAGGTTGGGTTGTGACAAAATGAGGGTGGGAAGCAGAGCTGCTGGAAAACACTTCATCACCCACTACCATCACCTCTTTAGCTCAATTCAGCAGTTTCCAGAATCTTCCATTTTGCCCAAGGCCCACGTTCCCTGTCACTACAGCCTAGCTGCTGTGGGTTTCCAGCTAAGAACTGCTACTAGGGTCCAGCATGAGTCCCAAGAGCACCCGGGAATTCTCAAGCTGAAATCTTGTTCGAGATATTTTTAAAGATAGCAGATAGACCTATCTACACATCAACAGAGATTTTGGAAGGAAGGAAGGAAGGAAGGAAGGAGAGAAGGAAGGAGAGAAGGAAGGGGGAATGAGGGGGAGGAAGAAAGGAAGGGAGGGAGGAAAAGAGGGAATGGGGAAGAGAAGGAAAGGGGAATGAGGGGGAGGAAGGAAGGAAGGAAAGAAGGGAAGGAGGGAAGAAGGAGGGAAAGAAGTAAGGAAGAGAGGGAGAGAGGGAAGAGGAAGGGAGAGAATAGGGAAGGGAGGCAAGGAGAGAGAGAGTGGGAAAAGGAGGGAAGGAGGGAAGGAGGAGGGGAGAAAGGTCATCCAGGAAATTCTTCCTCATAAAAATTGTTTCTCTTGTCTAATTTAAAAATGCTGAAATCTGGCTATTGTCATTTTTGTTTCCCAAGTAGCTCTTGGGATGCCCAAACACCAGATTTAATCCTTCTTTCCTAGTGTTTAAAATGTCTCAGGGTGGGGGAGGAGGGAAAGAGGTAGATCAAATTTTCAAGGGAAAGTTTTCAAGCTGGTTGTCCTGGAGAAAGTCAAAGACCCACAGCTTCCTTTCAGGCTGTCCAGGGCAACTGGAAATCACAAAACAGGATTTCAGATAGATTGCAGGTGTGGCCTAAGCCTCCTGGATAGGTCTCAAGAAATGGTTTCATCTCCAGCCACAGGGGCTGGTGAATGGGCAAAGGTCTGAGCTGGTCTCCAAATCCTCTCATCCCACCCTCACCCTTACCCTGGGCCCTCTGCCCCTCATTGGGTTAAGATGAGCTCTCAGTTCCTGGTGACTGCTCAGTGCCCTTGATCCTGGGCAACTAATTTGGTTAAAACTGATATTGCTGGGATGGCCAGAGGATACAAATCAGAAAAGACAGTGTCAGGGTGACAGGATATACTAAAAGGTGACACCGATCACTGTCTGAGAACATAAGGCAATCATGATAGCCCAACACACATCACTTTCATTTTCCCCAGAAGGGTCTATCCTTCCTCCCTACTGTGGGTTGATGGTGCCTCGGAGACACAGCTGGGCAAGAGAACCATGCTATCAGGACCAGCTGCATAACATGCAAATATGGAGACCTTGGCTTAAAATGCAATAATTTCAAGACAGTGACAGCAGAACATTGAACCAAGCCATGGTCCCTCTGAGCAGAAGCCTGTGCAGGGTCTGGGTGGCTCACCAGGGAAGCCACCCCACCTGCCATTCTGGCCTGATGGGACAACTTTCCAGATAAATCCCAGGAGTAATTAGAGGTATTGTCATCTGTTTTGGAAGATGTCTGACCCCTCAGGTCTACCCTCCCCTCTGCACTTCACTCTTGAGGCATTCATGAAACAAGGTGGGTCTATGAGCTCCATCTAAGCTGCCACCTGGAGGACTCAGAGGTTAATGGGCTTGGGGAAAAAGGAAACCACAGGGAACACAAATTAAGGTGATTCCAGATGCAGTGGCAAAGTTGCTCTTCCAGAATTGTAAGAGTTTGCATTCACAACCACCTCTGGGTTCCCAGCTAAGAATCATACCAGGGTGCAGCAAGTGTCCCAAGAGACCCTAAGAACACCCAGGGAGCAGGGCTTAGAGGCATCTGGTCCTAGTCACAGATTTCAGAAATCAGGAATACAAAGTCCAGAAGGCTGTGACCAAAGCAAGTCAAGCCCTCTATATTGTTTGCAAGATGGTGTCTCTGCAAAAGGGATTTCCCCAATGCTGGGAGCTGTCAAATCCTCCCCACATTAAAGCCACAGTCTCTCCACAGGCCCCCCAGGAGGGGGTTTGCTTCATCACACAGCAAGCCCCAAGACAAATTCAAGACCATCCTGTCTAGGTCCTACGTGATGAGAGTTCCTAAGGACAGGAGGAGACAAGGGGAGGCCCTCTGTGGCTGTGGCTGTGGCAGTAGGCACCCTGAGCCAGCCAACGGAAGACCCATGGATGGGCCATCTTGCATTCATCCTGCCTGGGCCTTGGAAAGGCCCAGACAAAGGAGCCTGCCCCAGTGGAATTTCACTCCAACTGCACAGGTTCTGTGGGCTCTGCTAAGCCCACCCCTAGACTCCCTGGAGAGCAGACTGCTTTCAAGGAATTTTAAACTCCTTGGAACCTAGTGGGGTCAACAAGGGGTAGGAACCCACTTAGTCCCCAGGGCATAAGATAAACTTTCTTGGGGCTTCCTCTACCTCAGAAAAAAGGCTCAGAGAGCCTTCTCAGGTGTCTAATCTCCATTGCCAGCTCATTTCACTCAGAGGGAGGGCTTACCCTCCCTCTGGATCAAACTCGGGATTGAGTTTCTCCTGGACTAGGCCCTCCATGGGGGCCTGGGTCACACCCCTGACCTGCAAAAGGGACCTGGGCTGGCAGGGAGACGCCAGTGAGAGCTGTGATTGTGCCAGAGCAGTCTCAGGGCTGCCTAGGCTGGTAGGGTGAACTCTTCCAGGTGTGTGAAAATGTGGGCCTGGCCCAGGAGCCATGCTCCCCACCCCCCAGGACTGACTCACTCAGGAGTGTTGATCCAGATGATGTCCAGGTGGCAATAGTAGACACACTCCTTGTCCTTGTAGGTGAAACACGTGCAGCGCCTGGGTCGGTGGTGTTCCTGCCTCCCCTTGGCCGTCTGCTCCCCAGACTGCTGTGGCCCCGGCTCCTGCCCAGGGCTTCCAGGGCTCGGCCCCTGCACTGCGGTCGGGGCCTCAGTCCCCTCACCAGGGCCAGACACCAAGGTCCCTTCGCCGTGCCCCTCAGATCTGGCTGCAGGGGGGGGCTGGGGCACACAGCTCCTGCCAGCGTCCCCAGGCTGGGGGCGAGGCACGAATCCTGCGGGAGGCAGATGGAAGGCTCCTGAGCTGAGCGTGCAGACCCCTCAACACCCGCCATCCCCAAACACTTTGCAGGGGAGAGGTGGGGCAAGGAAAATGTCTGCGAAGCTTGCAAAGCTATGCGCACAGTGTCTGAAAACCTTGCAAGCTGTGTGCATGCTTTGTGAAAAGTTCTCAAGACATTTTTCCTCTCTGCAAAGTCTGCAAGCTATTTTAACCCGCTGAACACTTGCATACAGTTTGCATACTTTATGAAAACGCTCCAAGCATTTTGTGCAGCCTCTGAAGAGTTCACAAACTTTCTGAAAAGTTCTCAACTTCATGGAAACTTGACTGGTTCCGTCCGGATAGCAGCAACGCCCAGAGCCCCGCGGGGTAGTTCTTGTGCCCCGCAACCCGTCCCCAGGCGTCTTCCGGACTGGAGCGCCCAGGCAAGACCTCGCTCCCCGCAACGCATACCCTCCCGCGCCCCTGCCGCCTACCCCGGGGCCTTTTGTGTGCGCTGGCGCCGTCCCGCGCGCTTACCTGCGGCGGAGATCACTGTGAGGCCGAAAAGGAACCACAGCCCCGGCTCCATGAACCCCGATCGGGCGCGAGAGCACCGGGCCGGGAGGAAAGAGCTCTGGGGCCGGGCACAGCTGGCCTTGCCCTCCGACGGTGGGGTTTGAGGCCGGCCGCTTGCTCGCTGCGTCCCCAGTTCCGGCCAGGAGTTGGCCGCGGTGGTCACAAACTTTGAGAGCGCGCTGCGCATCCCTGCGCAGGGTTGGCCGGCTGTGGGCTCGGGCTTTTCTGGCTCCCGCACCACCCCCCTCGCCTCCCCGCCCAGAGGGGCTGGAGCTGCCGCGCTGGGCCTTTGAACCCAGGCGCACCGGGGGTCGCCTCCCAGGCGCGGGGACTGGGGGGCGTGGGGGAGGGGGGTGCTGGCCCGGAGCACCGCGGCCCGAGGCGCACCCAGGACGGCGAGGGGCGGGGGCAGCGGGGTGGGGTGGAGTAGGGGCCGGGACAGCTGACAGCTGACGGGAGGCCACGCGTGCACACACTCGCACGCACACACGCAAACACACGAGCACACATATTTGTACCCCTGCACACCAGTTTACCGCTTCAAAGTAGCAGCTCCCCACCCAAAACAATGAACCAGGAGGAAAGGCTGTGGAGAAAGACTGTTATCTTGTATCTCAGGTCTAAGGGGGAAAAAAAATTCTCGATGTACACCCAATGACACCTTCCCATGGAAGAGCCTGCTTGCCAAGGCTCTGGGTGTACTTTACACTCGTGACTCATGCCCAGCCGCCATCTCTCCACCTCTCACAGGAGTTCAGAGCAGGTGGGTGGGACAGTGGCCTGGAGCAAAGTCAACAAAGTTCCTGGGTTAGCGGTCTTGGGGCCTCCAGGACTTCCTCAGTCCCTGCACAGGTGGGTGAGCTTCCCTGAGAATCCAGTTCCTCTCCCTAAATGTCAAGTTCATTCACTCAACAATTGTCCACCCAGTGGGATATCTTCTCCCAGAAGTCCCTTATTTCCTTCATAGTCTTCCAAGTCCTGTATGTGGGAGGACATTCATTTCAGATAAATGTCTGAGACCCTGGAGTCATCCCTCACTTCTCAGGGTTCTGTAGTCAGATTTAAAACATTTCTGCAAATCCTTTGGATCCCGCCTCTCATAAAAGGCAGGGGGTGAATACTGCTCCTGTCCCCTCTAGCCTTAATGACCAGCTTATAAAAACTAAAATGCAGCAGAAGTGACATGAACGACTTCTGAGGCAAGTCATAAAAAATGCTACCAGTTCCACCCGAATGGAGGGCTCCTCTGAATATAGCTGCCATGCTGTGAGGAAACCCAAGCAAGCCACTTGGAGAGATCACATGGAGAGACCTACATAGGGAGAAACTGAGGGCTCCCAGTCAACAGCCAATGTCAGCCACTGATATATGAATAAATGAGCCTTCAGATGATTCGAGCTCCAGCCTTCAAGACTCCCAACTGATGATTAGTTGTTCCCACTATGCTTTATCTGAATTTCCTACGCACAGAATTCATGAGCATAGTAATTGGTTGTTTTACACCATTAAATGTTGGGTAATTTGCTACAGAACCATAGTAACTAGAACAACACTCAAGCTTCCAGAGTTGAAGTGTATGCTTTCCTCCATCCCCTCATCTCCCTTTCATCCTGCCTAGCCCTTGAGTCCAAGTAAAAATGCAGAAAGGAGTGGAGACCATCTTTTAAGGTCATTTGCTACCAAGCAGGACAAATTCCCTATGGGAGGGATTGCTTCATTGTTTTAGCAATATCTTCTGTTCCTACCGGGTTGTAATCTGTATCATTTAATTATTATCTTAGTCTATTCAAGCTGCTATAACAAAATGCCATAAACTGGGTGGCTTACAAACAATAGAAATTTATTTCTCACAGTCTGGAGTCTTGAAGTTCAAGATCAAGGTGCCAGGAGATTCATTGTCTAGTGAGGGTCACTTTCTGAGTCACATATGGTGTCTAATTGTGTCCTCACATGGCAGAAGTGGCAAGGCAGCACTCTGGGGCCTCTTTCACAAGAGCACTAATCCTATTCAGTGAGGGCTCCACCCTCATGACCTAGTCACCTCCCAAAGGCCTTACCTCCTAAATACTACTGTAGGGGTTACAATTTCAACACATCAATTAAGGGAAGACAAACATTCAAAATTAATTATTATCTCTTTCCTTGGAATTAAAATATTCATATCCTACAAAATAAAAAAATATTGGATGTGGGAGGGCTGGAGAAATAGAAAATCTACTAACCAGCTAAAAAAGTAAAGGAATAAGAGGCAGTTTCCTGGTACTATATGTTCAAACCTAGGAGATGTCATTGCTACTTGGACCACTGACTGGGACCACTACCTTCAGTGACTTGACTGCCACTTGTCTTCCTGGGACTAAAAATCAACAAACCCTGGATGAACCTCTTAGGCACCCACAGGTGTTGGCCAAATACCGGGAGAGAGACCTGCCCTCATGTTCTTCTACTCTAGTTGAGATAAGAAAATTCAGAGACAAAGAACCAAGGATACAACATGTTAAGACCAGAAGACACTGAGAGTTGGGAGGAGAAGAAAGTCGTTCAGCTGGATGGTCAGAAGAGATAGGATTCCCCTTGGTCCTTAAAGCAACCTGGGCACCCTGATTTGAGGTAGCACTCCACTGTCACATTCAACCACATCACTCACAAGTGAGAAAGTTCTTCCCTCTTCTACTCTTCTTCAGTCTCTGACTGAAGAAGGGAAATGTCTCAGTGGGCTGTGTCTTTAACAACTCTCTAACTCCCTTTTTATATGAAGGGAGAGCAGGCTCCTGACACAGAGCCTCCATCGGGCCATAGAATGGAGTTTTCTTCATGTGGGAGTGATGTGAAATTTCTTCCTAAGTTAATTTACTCAAGTCAAGAAAAATCAGCTTGAATTAAAATATGAAGTAATTCAGTATGAAGCTGGTTTGGAGACTTGGCAAACTCATAAAGTCGGCAAAGCAATGTGCAAAGAAAACACACAATTCACACAACTCCGTGGCAAGCTGCTGGTGAGGATTTTAATCGCTATTTTGCTCTCATGACAACTCATCAAAACTTATATTGAATGATTCCCATCTTACAGATGAAAACACTGAGGCTCAAAGGTTGAAGCAACCAGCTTGCTATCATTCAACAGTTAAGTAGTAGTTAGGATTCGAACTGGTTTCTATGTGATTCCAGGGACAGAGTTTATAATCATTAGGCAGCGCTGCCTCTTGGACTCATACCCTGGATTTTTAATGATCCCCGTTTCCTTCTGTGTGTCACTTAAAAGTCACACCTTCTTCTTCTGTCTAGTTTTCTTATTCCCATAATCTCTGATGAAAGGTCATGGGGAATGATGACCACATGCTTCCTCTGCAGAGGATGCTAATAAACGATCTTTCTCCTCTGCTGAAGTCTGCCAACATTCCTTGATCTTCCTTTGCTGCCTCTACCATCAAATGTGCCCCTAAGAGAAGTCATACAGCGGGACACTGCTGGCCCTCAGTCAAGTGTGTGACTTGGTTGTTGTGTTTATTTGTCCTCAACTTTTTGCAAGTCAGCAGATGCATGACTTGTTGCTTTGAGACCTTACTGCTCACTTACATTTGGATTCAAAACCCAGCCGTTAAGAATATTGCAATTTATCTTAGATAAGCATCCCCTCAAGTTGCCTCTTCATGTGCTTTATGATTCTTTTGAAGATTGTTTTCCCTTAAATTCAGGGGATTTAAGAGAGAGTAACATAATATATTATGTAGTTTTCCATTATCCCAGAATTCCTTCCTCCCGCCCACCCTGGTCAGTGAACACTCTGGACTTGCTCAGAAAAGTACTTTTCCAATGCTGTCTAAGGCTTAGTTAGCTGTGCACCCCTTTGTCACCGGGTGCTTCCTTCTAAGATGCACTGGAGGAGCTACCAGGCTCCAAATTCCCTACTTAAAGACAACAGACCTTGAATATAAAATTCCCAGTGAGATAAAATGACCACGATGCATTCTGAACTTTAGTGTTACCAAGAACTTGAAAAGAAATTGGCTGATCTCAAAAGAAATCTGACTGCAAGTCTAACAAAAATTGTTTGAGAGTTCTAAAGTTTTCTCCTGTGTTTTCTATTGTGGACATTTGCTATAATTGCCCTTTGGCACCCATTGTCCCTCCAGTTCTGGTGATGGACCCCATCTTCTCCTGGGACACCACCCCTTTCTGTTCTCTGTCCATGTGGTTTGGATAGGGTTCCCAGGCCAAGCTTATGAGTCTGGACTAACCAATCAGAGCATCCCATCACCTTTAAGATAGGCTGAATAATGGTGCGCCAAAAAATGCCTATGTCTTGTTCCTCAGAACCTGTGAATGTGTCACCTAACACAGAAAAAGGGATTTTGCAGGTGTGACTAAGGACCTTGAAATGGGAGATGATCCTGGATTATCCAGGGAGGGCCCGATGGCATCACAATGTGCCTATAAGAGGGAGGCAGGAGAGTGAAAGTCAGAGAAGATGGAACAATGGAAGCAGAGGTCAGGTTGGGGCAAGGCTTCAAACCAAGGCATTCAGGCAGCCTCTAGAAAATGGAAAAGGCAAGGGAATGGACTTTCCCCTTCAGCCTCTAGAAGGAATACAGCCCTTCAACCCATTTTTAGGCTTCTGATCTCCAGAATTATAAGCTAATAAATGTGTGTTGTTTGAAACCACTAAGTTTGTGGCAATTTGTTGCAGCAGCAACAAGAAATTAATACAACCTTACAGTAGCAATTGGTCTATAAACCAAGCTGGGTTGGTCAGAACCACTAAGATTCAACTCTGAGACTTTGGAGAGGGCTCTTCTGTTCATCAGTGGAGTTGCTGAGAGGATCCGATGAAGCTTGCAGGTACTAGCAGCCATTATTGTCATGAGGTAGAAGGTCTGTCCGGGAATGGAGAGCCAACATGGAGAAAGAAGTTGAAATAGACAGAGGAAGGTAAGACTAAGCTCCTGGATCCAGAACGATTCCCTGGACTTTTCGCCTGCATCCGCCCAAGACATTCTCATCTTTGCTGATGTTTCAAGGTAAGTTTCTTCCACTTGCAATCAAAAACATCCTGGCATGTATTGTGTCCACTTATCGTGACATTGTAGTTGGTTGTTGTCAAGGTCATAGGTTGTCAAGAACACTGATGCAGAGGATGGTTGTTGTCTTAGGAAGCAGCAGCAGAATGATCATGTTGGTTGATTGGTCAGGGAATAAGAAGAGCTACTGAAATAAATATGTACAATTTTTCTAGAAAGTCTGAGATTCCACACTTCTAGCAGGCAAGACATGAGTGATTGTTCAAAACCATTTCTGGTGAGACTAGAAACTATGCAGGAAAGAGAGGAGTGAAGAGTAACCATTGGAATCCTGAAGCAGCAAGGCTCGGTGGCTCAGCCTGTCATCCCGCACTTTGGGAGGCTGAGATGAGTGGATTGCCAGAGCCTGTGGGTTCAAGACCCGCCTGGGCAACTTAGCGAGACCTCATCTCTACAATAAATTTTTTAAAAATTAGCCGGGCGTGGTAGCACACGCCTGTAGTTCCAGCTACTTGGAAGGCTGAGGGACGGAAGGATCACTGGAGCCCAGCAGGTCGAGGTTGCGGTGGCCGGGAGTGGCCACTGCACTCCAGTCTGGGTGACAGAGTGAGACTCCAACTCAAAAATAAAAAAATAAAAAATAAATAAAATAAGGAGTCCTGAAGCAGCGTGTTCTATGACCATTTAATGCAACATCTACCCAGAGCCTTGTGGTTGTGTGGCACAAATAACACACCCATACCTGGACCACTTCCTGCAGAAGAGCACAGGGGTACCATCTTTCAACAGCATCAACCCGTAGGGAAAAGTATAGAGAAAGTAGATTTGTTTTTGGAATCTCCATCCTGCATTTTAGTGCTCATTTTATTTGAGCAATGTCCCAAACTCATATCTTTCCCATGACTCCCAGAAACCCTCACCCAGACCATGTGCACACACACACATACACACACAAACACACACTCAACTTATTTCAAACATGTGTGCATTTTAGCTGACACCTTCAGTGCCTGGCTAAAGATGGGAATTTCAGGCATCCTAGCAGATTGATGGGAGAGATGCTTTTGAGTAAGGTAAGTCAACCTGCCACAAACACATCTGCATGTTTTACGTTTGAAGTAGCCTTGACTTTTATCAGAGGAATTTCTCACAAACTGTATCCTTCCAAATTTTATAAGGGAGAGACCCCCCCCAAAAAAAGAATTAATTTATTAAAAATTGTGTTTATTCTTATATGTCAAAACTTCAGTCACCTTCAAAATGCTCTCCATTTGATGCAATATGCCTATCAAGACACCTTTTTCACTGCTCAAAAGAGTTTTTGAACTCATCCATTTTTATGACTTTTAGTGCTTCTGCTGCTTTTTGTTTCACGTCTTCCACATCAGCAAAACATATCCCTTTGAGGACTTTTTTTCATCAGGGAAAACAAAAAAAGTCACCTGGGGCAAGACAGGGTGAATAGGGAGGGTGAGGTACATGGATCATGCTGTTTTGGGTCCCAAACTGCTGAGCACTGAGCACAGTGTGGACAGGTGTGTTGTCCTGATAGAAGAACCAAACACCTGTTTGCCACAACTCAAGACATTTTTTGCACAAATCGTGATGCAGCCTTCTCAAAACTTCCAGATAAAAACCTTTGGGGGAAGCCTGTACTACAAGAGGTCTACCCTACAAAAGATAATTCTGTTTTTTGGAGGGTCCTCCCATGCATAGTGGTGAGTTCCTGTGTTCACCAAATGCAGCCAGTCACTGGACTGGGAAAACTTGCTTCCAGCAGCTGTCAAATACCCAGATCTGTTTACAGGATAAAAATATTCATGTAAACATTCCTCATTGCACAAAATCTTGTCCAAAGTCACTTTAAATCCCATCACAAATGCTGCCCCTTCTCGCAAGTTCTACCTGATTCATATGTTTAAAAGGAATACATTGTGATACTCTTATAGTTGCTGAAACATTTAGACTTTCAGTAAGGCATAAAGATAGCACTCATGGGCTTTGGAGTCAAGCAAACCTGGATTAAAGTATCCCCTTTCTTCTTGCCTAGCTTTGTGACCTTCTTGCCTAGCTATGTGACCTTCTTGCCTAGATATGAGACACTTCTCCTTTCTGAATCTGTTTCCTCATCTGTAAAACGGGAATAATGATAGTATATACCTAGCAGGGTTGTTGTACAGATTAAATGAGAAAATGTAGGCAAAGCATTGAATAAGTGTCTGGAGCAAAATTAATGAGCTATTAATAAATGTCACCCAGCAGTGGTAGTAGTTGTAGTAATCATAGTTGTGTTCAAACTTTTTGTCTTCCACCAGATTGGAAGTCTTGTGAGGATGGTGTGTGAGTTATCCAATGCCACAATAATGTGTGCTACAAACATTCCTCAGCAAAATGTCTGTTGGCTAGGCATCTCTGTGCTCTTGCTAGACTCACCCATCTGTCTGGGGATTGGCACTGATGGACCCAGGTTAATTTTGACTGAGACAACAAGAATGACTCAGCTCTGCTACACACAACCTTACACTCAAGCCCTTTGCAAGTCTTTCTTGGTACCATGAAAATCCCAGTGCTAAAGCAAGTCTCATGGCCATGGCTTTGTGACTTGGGAGGGCATACCATGGTCACATGGGAAGGAGCATGCATGGTAAGGGAGGTGTGAAGAATTTGGGCCACTTACAATCTACCACAAGCTGGAAATAAAATCCTACAATGTACCTAAAAGGATATCATGATCCTGAGAAATCCATTTGTAAGTGTTGGCTGAGTTGAACCTGAATTTGAGCTCTATTAAGCTGCAGATATTAAACATCACAAGCAGTGGTTTAAAATAGAGAATTTATAGAGTTCAGGTGATAGATTGTTATTGAGATTTGTGGGTTTATCCCTCCAAAACAGCTAGCTTTATTTCCTTCCATGGAGCTGTTTAAACTTGGTTCCCAGGGTCAGAGAAAAAAGATATGGAACTTGCTTACATTCCATTGTAAGTCACCTCCTTTTCCTCCTCCCTCACACCTGGGGAACAGTTCAGAATAGGAAGAGAAGTAAGGAAATGAATGTGAGAGGGAAGTGAAAGCCAATGAGATAGAGGAGAAGGGGCGGTTGGGATTGGCAGAAGGGGAAAGGCAGACAGATCCTAAGTGGGTCACCTGTTTCTGGAACTTCCAATATTTAGAATAAGGAATGGACTTCACAGAACTCCTCAAGTCAGGGCACAGACGCATTTTCTTCTGAAAGAAATTTCACAGTTGTGTTTTTAGTGAGCCCAAACCCTCCTCAAAAGGATACAAGTCAAACAAAAGAATAATGCAATCAAGTCTGGAAGTCATAACTCAAGTTTAGAAATCCAGAGAGGGCAGGATATGACCTGATACCTTCTCAGAGACTCAGAGCCCTGAGACACAGCAAAATCCCCTGTTAGAAGACGGTGATGGATTGGGGAGGAAATGGAAATAGTCTGGCTTTTTTTTTCATAACCTCAGGATTAAACTCTTAGTTTACAGAGATGTCAACTAATATCACAGTGAAAATACATTTAAAAGCATGTGATATTTGTTCCTTTATTCATTCAACTATTTATTATGCAACTACTTATAGTCAGACACTGTTATAAGGACTGAGATTATAACCAGCAACAAGATGGTGCCTTCATGATGCCTCTAAGCTACTGATAAGAAAGACGACAAGACAAAACAAAGAATTAATATGATGCTGGGTCTGGATAAGCCCTCTGAAGAAAAATACAGGAAATGGAAGGGACAGAGAAAGACAAGTAGGGTGGGGAGAGAGGTGCCATTTTGAACAGAGTAAAGAGGAAAGCCATTTGAGTAGAAACCCAATGAAGTCAAGAAGACAGCCAAGCCACACAGACATGGCAGAGCATTCCAGACAGGTGGAACTGTATGGAGGGAACAGACTGGGTGTGTTCTGGGAAAAGCAATAAGATCAGTCCATTTTGACTCTTCACAGGACCATCGTCTCTTCGTTCAGATCACAGCTCAAGATCAGTTTCTTGGGGAAAAACTCTTCTGACTTCTCAGGCTATGATGAGTCCCCCATTATTGATGATCCTGAGAAGACCCAGGACTTTTTATAGCATTCTTCATAAGACCTGAAGATGCTTATGTTTGCAATGCCTATCTCTGTGATGATCTGGTGAGTGTCTATTACCCCTGAAACATTTCTAAAAGCCACATTTCTAGAACACTCCCTGTTCTCTGCTGTGGCTTCAGTACTGAGACTGGGCCTCAATACTTTGTAGATATGCCACATATATATCCAGTGCCTTCCCTATATTCGTTCATTTAATCCTCACAACAGTTCTGCTAAGTGGGTGCTGAAACTAAGACTCAGAAGAGGAAGTGACTTGCTGAAACCACACAGCTAGGTAAGGAGTGGACAGAGCGGTAGGAATCACAATTTTCATTTGACTCCAAAGCCCAACCAGCATGCCTCACCCTCCTGATAGGTGACTGGACAAGGACAGACACATCGTCCAGTCAGAGTAAGTATCATACCAACAACATAGGCTGGAGTTTCCCAGAGAGAGAAGTCTTCTTCCCTTGGGGAGCCCAAGGTTGAATGAAGGTGAGGCCATGGAAGACAGACTAGAGTTCTGAGGGACCACATTCAGTGACATTGTTGGAGGTACTGGGTCATGTGGAGACATTTATATAAGAGCTACCCTGTGTTAACCTCTAACTGACCAATGATCAGCCTACAATCAAATTGAATGACGAGAATCCTAATCCTAACCAAAAAGAAGCCAGCCCTGCTATAAAAACACCTCAAACTACTGGTTTGGCACAGACAGCTCTTCTATCACTGTGCTATCTGCTGCTTCCTTGCAGTGCACTCAGTAAACCTGCTCTTTTCTACTCTGGTCTGACTGGAGTGGATTCTTTCACTGTTCACGACTCCAACAGGTCATGCCTCACCTGAATCAGACATACAGGTTGCTACCCCCAAACTAGGTCACTACCCCTGCCCCCGACAGGTATTGCCTCACCAAAACCAGACATGCATCTAGACATCACAGCCTTTATGTTCTAGGCCAGTTTCAGTCTGTGTCTTTCCCTTGCAACAAAAATACTTTCTAACTGATGCAACATGTTGGCATTGGTCATGATCATCAATACTGGGGTGTTGCTTTCACAGAAATTAACATATAAAGTCAGTTAAAATACATGTGTCCTGCATGTATTCTATCAGAGCTGGTTATATAAAGTGTTCTAGAAAGATTACTCCTGGTTCCATACCCCACCGCCACCTTCTACAACCTTCTCCAAGGTTCAGTTCTCTGGTAGACCTGCCATCCCCACTCCCTGCTATGGCCACCAGGGCCCAAGCTGACCCAGAAGGAATGAGATGCCTGGTGATGCTTGTGATAAGAAGATCCTAACCCCATGCTTGCCTTTTACTCAATACAGTGAATAAATGATTAATTCATGCCAGATGCAAAAGTCAGGCACATGATAGCAGTTAAGCCCACAAGAGAAGAACCTATCAATCACCAGCAACTCAGAACAGTGTGCTTGGTGCCCAGGGGCATGCAGAAGTGTGACATACTCTTTGCGCTTTAAAAGACTGTGATTTGCCTGGGAGATAAAGCAAAAGACAGGGAATTGTTAGAGAACAATGCAAGACAGATGCAATTAGAGGTGAGGTGGCATCTTCCAGCCACCAGGGCAGTAGGCCCCCAGAAGAGGTGGCCGGTTCTCAACAGCCTTCCAGGGACCCTGGGTCTTGCAGCTACCATCAAGTGTTCCACCACCGTGATTTTTGCCATAACTGAGTATTCCTCCATACCATATTCACGTAATATTTTTCTTTTACTTGAGAGCATTTTTTCCCCTCATAATTTTTGCTTCAGAGACTATGTCAGTTACCCAAATGGAAACCATGTGCAGTAAACAGAAAGTAATTATAAAATTAAATATAATGAAAGCACAGAACACCATCATCAACCATCTAAGTAGATATGGTTGTATGCCACAGACACTCAGCTCTTGACAAGCCGTCTCTTCCTGTTTTGAGAGGTGTTAAAGATAGCTATCATTAGACAGAGCATGCCCTGGAGACAATCAGGATTAGGACAGAAGGTGGAGCAGCCTTATCATCATATGATTCAGTATCAATATCTGTCTGTGCAACATATACAATGATCTCCTGCACCACACTTGAGCACGCCCACAGGTAGCTGGGGGAAAGGGCCCAGCACCACCTTTTGGGCATATTGCTTAGCTTCCAAGTCTGAGTTCCCTTCTTGGAAAAATGGTCACACTAATGATACCTTCCCAGCTGCAATGTCACAGCTCCCCTCCCTGAGTGGTTGAGTGACTGATCCTAGCTTTGTCCAGGGCTTATTCATTCAGCAAACACTTAAGGGTGCCTCTTTGGAATCAGTTACTGTACTGATTGGTGCTTCTGCCCTCTAAGAGTTTATATTTTAGTGGGGAGGCAAAGGTAAGATGGCAAACGACAATGACTGGAAGGATAAGTCCTAGGTGTTAGTACAGGGCAATCCAACCTTGTCTGGGGAATCAGAGAAGGCTCCAGAGAAAGTACCCTGGTCCTGAAAGGTGAGGGAAAGTGAACAGCCAAGAGGGAACATTCTGTTACGTAAATGAGCAGGCCTGACAGCCAATGGGAGAGCAGATCCAAGCACCTGACTTGGGCGAGGTCACTTCCCAGACCCAGCCAGGGTTCCCTCCATGGTGGATAGAGGCCAAGCAGGCCCCACCTGGCACTGGTTGATCATAGGTGAGGGTGTGGCTATGTTCCAAAGGGCTGCCGGGTAGCTGCTTGGCAGGTGCTCCAGGGAAGTGCTGCTGTGGTTCCTCCATTCCAGTGCCCAGCGAAGCTCATTGCTAACCACAGAGCAACAGAAGCTGAGGTCAGGCACAACCAGAAGTCAACTCTGGAGCAACCCTAGTTTGCAAAAAATCCACTTCTTTTGTGAAATGTGGAAATCATTTATAGAGTGAAAAACTTTGTGTCCAGTCTGATGCAAGGAGACCAGCCAAGAATTCTGCTTTGGCTCCCACATGATGGCTCAGGAACAGCTTTCCACCACAGCAATCCTGAGTGAGACTCAGACACGGGAAGGATGTGGTTTACCTTCCGCAAGGCCAGATATGAAACACAGGAGGTTGGTTCCTGTGAAGTTATGTACGAATCATAACCCAGTCTTATGTGTAAAAGCTGTCACTTATTGAGTCTCTGCCATGTGCCAGGCACCATGCTAAACTCTCCCATACTGCATCTCATTTTGTCTTCTTCTTTTTTTTTTGAGTTGGAGTCTCACTCTGTGGCCTAGGCTGGAGTGCAGTGGTATACTCACAGCTACCCCAGTGTTAACCTGCTGGGCGCTGGCGATCCTTCCACCTCAGCTTTCCAATTAGCTGGAACTACAGGTGCATGCTACCATGCCCAGGTAATTCTTTATTTTTTGTAGAGATGAGGTCTTGCCAAGTTGCCCGGGTTGGTTATCTTCTTTTCAACCGTGAGGTGGATACTTGTGATCCTCTTTCACTGTCTGAGGAAATGAGGCATGGAGAGATCAAATAACTGGACTTAGGTCATAAAGCTAAAAAATGGGAGTGCTAGGGCCAGAATTTAGGCCTGTTTGATGCCAAATCCAGGCATTCATCACCCTCTGGAGCCCTCTCATCGGTGGCAGCACACCCTTGCTCTGGCATCTCCCCAGGAAGGGAGGAAGCTTCTTGAATCTAAGGAGCATGCTGTCATCACCCTTATGTCCCCAGCATCCCCCAGGACCTGGCAGCTGCTGGTACTCAATTGAAGCTTATCAGATGAGTTTGCAGAACTGAGCTGATGTCTGCAAATGAGTGAACAAGGAGTGGTTGGTGCCAAGATGTGCTCTACTATCTGGAGATTATCTCACATGGACGTGAACCTAGCTTCTCCTCTAGAGGAGAAAGCAAGAGTCCCCTGGCCTTGGGGATCTATGTGCCTACCTCCGCCTGGAGCAGACTCAATATGGGCAGGTGCCATCTTGGGAGCAGAGGCTGAGAACATGCAGGTGGAATCACAGATGCCCGACATTATAAGGGTTTCTTCAGCCTCTCCCAACATTGCCCCCAGGACCATTTGCTCAGAAGCAAGGGCAACCACCCATAGGGAAGCTATAAGCCCTAGGATCTACCGTGAAATGTTGAAGATTCCTGCAAAGGTCTGAGGGCTTCTCAGTCTCCGACCAGTGTTTCTTCAGATGGAAGGTGGGTGAGTCTGACTTTGTAAGCAGCTGGTATTTATTTGCTGTTGACCCATTCATTCACTCACATGTGTTCAACACAGGTGTCTAGTAATGGCCTACCCAACAGTGAGATACACAGACTTAGAATGAATGGCCCTTGACTCCATAAGCTTCTTAAGTTGACAATGGTGATCTGGACTCTGAGGTGCAAAAATACAGAAATTACCCTCTCACAGTTGGAAATCTAAAATCAGAGTGTTGGCAGGGCCACACTTTCTCTAGATGGTCCAGGGGAGAAGACTTCCTGGGACCTTACAGCTCTAGGAAGCCACTTCTGGTGGCTCCAGGTTGGGGGTGGCATAACTCCAGCCACAGCCCCTATCTTCACATGCCCTGTTCCTCCCTGTCTTTTCCCTTTTTCTTCTCTTATGAGATCACTTGTCATTGGATTTAGGCCCCACCCCAATTCAGAATGATCTCATTGTTTAACTTAATGGCAACTACTGAGATCCTTTTTCCAAATAATACCACAGTTACAGATTCCACCATCAATCCACTATAGCCTGCTCCCCAAAATTCATGTTCATCCATGTGCAAAACATATTTGCCCCATCTTAACATCCCCAAAAATCTCACTCCATTACAGCATCAACTCTGTGTCCAAAATCACATCTAAATATTGTCAGCTCAGAAGCTCCAGATTTCATCGTATAAATCAGGTATGGGTGAGAGTATAGATCACTGAGTATGATCTATTCCTGGGCAATATTTCTCTCCATGTGTGGACCTGTGAGCCTAGAAAACAAGTTCTCTTCTCCCAAAATACAATGGTAGAACAATGCAAAATATAATGATTGAATAGAATAGTCATTCCCAGTCCAAAAGAGAGAAATTGTAATAAATAAAGGGGTCATTGGCACAAGCAAATTAAAGATCCAGCATGACATATTTTGAATGTATAAGGCCTGAGAACAATTCTCTCTGGTTTTCTGCTCTGCCCTCTGGACCCAGGCCCCACCCCTGTGGCTCTCAGCACCACCCTCTGGCCCAGGTCCCACCCCTGCTTCTCTCATCATCTGGACTCAGGCACTGCCCCTGTGGCTCTCAGCACAACCCTCTGGGCCCAGACTCCACCCCCATCTCTTCACTCAGCCCTCCAGGACCTCTAGCTGCTTGTAGAGAATGGGTTGTATTGATCAAGGATGGAAGCCAGGGAAACCAGCAGGGATGCTTGTGTAGACAAAACAGGAGATGATGGTGGCTTAATTTGGGGTTATGGTGATAGGAATAAAGACTTATGTTCAGGTCAGATTAAGAAAATATTGTGGGGGCAGAGCAATGGATTGACATTGGGAGGCAAAAGGGCGATGAAAAGGAAACCAAATGCCTGCTAGGATTTGAGCCGGAAACTTGGTAAGAGGGAATGGATGCAGAGGCATTTTGAAATGTAGGAAGTTGTGTGTGACTGAAGGGAAGTCTTCACACCCTTTCAGCACCTGCATTTAGAGAGTGGGCAGCCCCCGCATACCAGGTTAGACGGTCACATTCCCAAAGCCTTTTCTTTAGCCCTCAACTGGCTTCTCTCTTTCATTACAATCTTCATCTTTACTTCAAACTCCAAGCATACTTCCCCTAGAAGAGTTTTGGGGGCAGAAGAGCAAAGGAGGCTAACCCTATAACCCAATGTGTTGAGAGGGTCTTCCTCCCGCTGCTGGGCTCTCTGTCCCCTATCCCTAGTGACACTGTTCTTGGCTGGCCTACCCCAGACACCCTCCACCAGGCCACCAAATGGACCCCAGGCATCAGCTACATTACCTGCTCATTCACAACAGGCCATTCATCTCAACACCACATCATTTGCGGTTTGAAATCGTCCTGGCACCGGTTGACATTGCTGCTCTCAACTGGTCAAAGGCAAGAGAAAGTGACAAATAAAAACCTTTTGCAAAAACATATTAACATGAAGAAGTACGAACAGTGTACACATTTCACACTTTGAGGTGATTGGGGGTGACTTTGAACTGCCGGCCCTGTGGGCAGATTTCAAGAATGGCCAGGAGAGGCTGGGATCTACCATATTTTAATTCTTGCTTTGATTTCTTTCCAAATTTCCTTTATTAAGGAATGTCTGATCATAACAGTGGGCTTGAGGGTCTTTCTACAGCAGAACCTTAATGCAATCGACAAAAATACTGGTTACCACTTCCCAGGTGCCAGGCATTCACTCACAGTATCTGTAACATACAGCAGCCCAGGAAGGTTATTTCATCCCTATTTTACAGATGAGGAAACTGAAGCTTAGAAAGGCTCAGAGACTTCACCACAGTCTTAAAGGGAGAGGTTGGATGTGGAATCTGGGTTTAGGAGTTGTCAGCAGATGGATTGCATTTAACACTTCAGTATAAGTGCATCCTGGAAATAAATGTGGATCGAGAAGACTTCTGAGGCTGAGACCTGAAGTGATACAAAGTTTGAGCAGGAAAGAGGAAGAACATCCAGAACAGGGGACTGAAAAAGAGAATGCAACGGCCATTCAACCCACTGGGCCATGGCTCCCCAGGGATAAGGAGTGTCGGGGAGGTAAGAGATTCCAGCCGCCATTCATCCACTGGCGCATCAACGTGCTTAGCCCCAAATAGGAGGTGAGTCATGGGCTGGGCACCTCCAAGATGCTCCCTGGCTAGTGGAGGAGGCTAGTAGTGCAAAAATTATTGAAACATTCATAATTTTCCTACAACATGCCAAGATAGGCAAGTTTCAAATAGGAATTGATGGAAACCCACTCACCAGGTCACTTGGGTCAATATGGCTGCCTAGCTATACTGATCAGACTAATCCCGGTACATTAAAAAAAGAAAGCCAGTAGGCAGCACTGAGCTACAAAACAATGAAAACATCTGGGCACCATTCTCAAAAACTTTGCAATCTGGTGAAATAACTACAGAGGCACAGAGAACGTAGATGCCATAAATATATGACAAATTTAAAGAATGCATAAATACAGGAAAAGTTACTGATAGCATGCTCCAAAGTAAATGTGCTAGTACTTATCAACAAGCACATGTGCTAGTACTTATCAACAAGGATGCCAATACCGTTCAATGGAAAAAAGACCATCTTTTCAAAAAATTGTACCGAAGGAAAAGGATGCCCACATGTAAAAGAGTAAAGCTGGACCCTTACTTAATGCCATCTATCAAAATGGACTAAAAATGAACCAGAGCCCTAACCATAAGAGCTAATATTAGGAAACTCTTAGAAAGAAACATAGGAGAGCTTCATGACATTATTTTTGGCAGTCATTTCTTGGATATGACACTAAAGGCACGGGCAACAAAGGAAAAAGTAAACAAATTGGACGTCATCAAAATTAAAACTTTTGTGCATCAAAGGACACTATCGACAGAGTAATAAGGCAGTTCACAAAATAGAGGAAGGTATTTCCAAGTCATGTATCTAAGAAAGGATGAATATCCTTTAGCTATATAAACCTCCTAACACTCAACAACAACAACAAAATCTGATTCAAAAATGGCAAAGGACTTGAATAGACTTTTCACTAAAGAGGATATACAAATGGCCAATAAGCACATGAAAAGAAGTTCAACATCACTAATCATTAGGGAAAAACAAATCAATGAAATAGCATTTCACACCATTAAGGATGACTATTATCAAAATAACAGAGAAGAACAAGTGTTGGTGAGGGTGAAGAAATTGGAAGCCTTGTGTACCACTGGCGGGAATGTAAAATGATGCAGCTGCCATGGAAAACAGTATGGCAGAACTCAGAAAACTAAAGATAGAATTGCCGTATGATGCAGCAATTCCATTTCTAATTATATACCCCCCAAAACTAGAAGCAGGGACAGAAACAGATATTTGTACATCTGTACTTACCGCAGTATTGCTCATGTTAGCCAAAAGTTAGAAGCAATCCAAACATCCATTGATGGATGAATGGATAAGCAAGATGTAGTGAACACATGCGATACCTTCACACCGTCTTTAAAAGGAAGGAAATTCTCACTTTGGGAGGCTGAGGCAAGTGGATTGCCTAAGCTCACAGGCTTGAGACTAGCCAGGGCAACCTCATCTCTACAATAAAATAAAAAATAGCCAGACATGGTAGCGCATGTCTGTAGTTCTGGTTACTCAGAAGGCTGGGGAGGAAGGTTCGCTGGAGCCCAGAAGGTCGACGCTAGAGTGGCTGTGAGCATGCTACTGTATTCCAGCCTGGGGGAAGGAGTGAGACTCCAACTCAAAAAAATTTCAGAAAAGGAAGGAATTTCTGATATATGCTCCAATATGGACGGACCTTGAAGACATTGTGCTAAGTGAAAGAAGCCAGGACACGCACCATATAATTCCACTCCCATGATGTACTTAGGGTAGTCAAATTCTTAGAGACAGAAAGTAGAAGGGTGGCTGCCAGGGGCAGAGAGGGCAGGGGGATGGAAAGTTAGTGTTCAGTGGGTACAGAGTTTCAGTTTGGGAAGACGAAAGAGTTCTGGAGATGAATAATGGTGATGGTTGTGGTCATGGGGTGCATAATGACTTAGGTCAACAACAGACATACGAGAATGACTATATGATGGTGGTCCCATAAGATTGTAATACTTTACTTTTACTGTGCCCTTCCCCTGTTTAGACACGCCAGTGTCATTGTGCTACAATTTATAGTATTCAGTATCATCACATGCTGTACAGTTTTGTAGCCTAGGAGCAGTAGAGTCACACCACATATCCCAGGTGTGTACTGGGCTGTGCCATCTAAGTGTGTTCCCTCTCTACAATGTTCACACAAGGGCGGAATTGCCTAGCGGCACATTTCTCTGAATAGCTCCCTGTTGTGATGTGACACATGACGACATAGCAATGTGAATTGACTTAATGTCTCACAACTGTACACTTTAAAAAAGGATTCAAATGGTTAAATGTTTTATGTATTTTACTGGAAGTTTTAAAAACAAATTTTTAAAAAGGGAAAAGACTCAGATCTCTTGGGTATATACTTTTTATTCAAAAGAAAAGAAAAAAGAACAAATAATAGCTCCCCGTCACCCTCCAAAAGACACTACCAATGGCAGAAGTGGCCAAGTAAGTGGGTTTTTCAGAATACTTTAGTCAAAAGCCACAAAGCCATCAAGGGAAATCCTAAGTCTTTGAAAAAGTAATTAAGGCAAATCATCTCTTCCTTCTCTTTGCTCCCCTACAGAGCACAAGTGGTCTGTGGTGACCCTGCTCAAAATCTTTCTCCCATCAATGCTTGAAAGGGTAGATGAGGCCAAGCCTGTGACCCCGGAAAAGGCCCCCTGAGATTCAATCCTGGTTCATTTTATCATGTGATGCCCAGCACAGAGCAAGGCACTTGGAATGTGAGCAGAAAATTCTGTTTGAGTGACATGCTGGGGTCAACTTCAACTTTTACAGAGGCTGTTTTAGGGAGGGCAAAGGTGGGAATTTTAAAGATAAAAGAGGTTCCAAGAAAAAATGATGTTCCAAATTTCTTAGGAAAAAATGGTCAGGAGAAAAGAAAGGAAACTGGTTAAGAAATGGGAGGGCACAAACCTCAATATAGCAATCATTTTGCATTTAAATCCAGTACCGGCTTGCTAGCAACTGCTCTCCAAGAATGGGAAACCAAGATGGTACAAAGCGGCTGTGGCACCAACAATTAACCATACACAATTTTGTTATAGACTAAAGTCTTTCTTTCTCTGGGTGGAACATTGGCAAACTGCATCATGTTGGTTCAACAGATGCTTGAAGACTGCCTTCCTGAGGGGGTGGTCTCTGCACCCAGGCAAGAGGATGCCCCATGTCTTCCAAAGAAGATAAACCTCTGTGTCTATTTGTGACTGAGATTCCTCTAATGGGTTTCCTCTCCCTTCCTTTGAGGTCTCCCGAGTTATAATTTTTAAACTTATCTGACCTATGGACAGACCCAACTCTCTTACTCAGTTCCTCCCTCTTGAGGGGAATCAGTATTTCCAGTTAAGGGGTTCTTTTGATGTTCAGGTACATTACATGATAAATTGTTCCAGAGAGTCATCAATGATAGAAAACAAGACTATTTTCTAGTTACATGGGGTTTTTGTTTAACTTAAATTATTTATTCTGTATCAATCTCTTAGATTTCCTTGAAAAATCTCTTTTTAAGTATATGTTTACATGGCTTCCATACAGGTAGGACCTTGGCTCAACCAGTGGTTTGATCAAATCAGATTTAAAACATGGCATATAGAACAATTGATCTTCCTTGGTTTCTTGGTGTTTTTTGTTCTCCTGCTCTGGCTAATTTAATTAATTTTAAAGCAACCTTTTTTATGTGGCATTGAGGAATATATGCCTCTCGACATTTTCTCTTGACACTGCCCTCCTTCCTGTTTATGAAAGGTGCACGTGTGTTTGGGGTAAGAAGGAGGTAGCAAAGATGAGTGGAAACTTATCTCAGGGGACTAACAAAAAATTGCAGGCAAACCAGGGTTAATGAGATTTAAGGTGTAACTGAGAATAAGCAGTCAGCTATAAGATTTTTAGATTTTTTTCCCATAGGTACATTTTTTCAACAGAGTCAAGAATGTTGATGCTTTTTCTGGCAAACAGAAAAGATTTGTGGGAAAGGCTAGATGAGGTTGGTGTTTTTGTTTGTTTGTTTTTACCTCCGGTAAAAACATATACTGGGTGCTTTTGGTCGGTCTCACAATAGAGTTATGAACAAGATTTCGTGGTTAGCAGTAGCATTAGACACTTGGGGAAGCAAGGCATGAGTTTCATGAGAAAATACTTACATAAACCAAAAATGAGGCCAGGGTTTGTGTAAATAAGCTTGATGAAACAATAATTCTGAAATAAGTTGAAACCAATTCCATGGTGTCATGAATGTCCAAA
This sequence comes from Cephalopachus bancanus, assembly GCA_027257055.1. Lineage (NCBI taxonomy): Eukaryota > Metazoa > Chordata > Mammalia > Primates > Tarsiidae > Cephalopachus > Cephalopachus bancanus. The sequence goes on from JAPVLO010000007.1 coordinate 7,346,331, forward strand.
GCTGTCCTGATTTGGTGGAGAAGACAGTGTTGTAATCAGGGACTGTCCAAAGTCAAAAGCCAATTAAATAACTAAGATGCTGAAGGTCTGGTCCCCTCGGGCTAATGTGACCGGAAAATTCAACCTCCAAGGGCATCTCTGAGACTTTCACACCTGCAAAGTGATAGAGAAAAAAGCTTGCATTCCAGTGACAGAATCCAATTAATTCCAGGATCCATTGTAAACAGTCAGCTGTGTAACTTTGGCAGAAAGCAAATTTGTCATCTCAAGAGGAATTCGACTTTCTAAACAAATAAGTGTGATTAGGATGATAAGCAAACTTCTGCCTTCTTCAAACCCCTTTATTATTAAGAGAGTGTAAGATAAAGACAGGGTGCAAATTTGAGCAAGATGGGAAATATTCAGGAAGAAATTAAATGACTCCAAACAGACCAGCGGGTGAGTAGAGACTGGCGGCCTTGGATGAATGAAACCAATTTATCTCCCAGAAGCTCTTGGAATGCAAATAGCTCGGATCAGCTTCAATTTCTACATCTGAAGATGGAAACTATCTCCTAAATCATAAGTAACACAAGGAGCAAAAACTGGATGTCCATTTCATTTCATTTTATCTTTTTTTTGATGTTCTTATCATCTAATCCTCATTGTACATTTTATAGAAGATGTTCAAGAAATTCTTCAAAATAAGACATTGCAGGTTTGTTTACATCAGTGGTTCTCAATTGGGGGTGACTTTCCCCCCAGGGAACACTTAGCAATGTCTGGATACGTTTTTTGATGGTCACAACTGGAGTGGAGGGGTGTTATTGGCTGCTGGAACACAGATGGTAGAGTCCAGGGACACTGTTGACCATCTCATACTGCAAAGGACAGCCACTACAAAGAAGTCTCTGGTACTGATGTCAATGCTGAGACACCTGTGCCCACTGAACTATACATTTTAGAGCATCCATTTGGTCAGTCAACAAACCCTGACTGAGCAGTCCTGTGCACAGCAGGATCTGTATATGATTCGCAGAGGAAACTGTTGCTTTCAAGGGACAAAATCTAACTTGGGTAAACTCAGGCAAGACAGGGAATCCATTGGCCCTAGTAGCGAGTAGCAATGCCTAAAACCTTTAATGAGGTAAGTCTACCTGGTCCCACACATGACTCCGCTAAGATAGAGCAACACGTTCTGAAGGAAAACTCAGGTAGGCCCCATTTGTTGTGTTTCATCCTTCCAAGGCCATCTGCCTCATCCAGGCAGAAGAACTTGTATTTCTCAACAGTGGAGTGAGAGGACAGAAGAGCTTTGAGCTCTTTGATTCTCTATTGTCTTGTAGATTTGCTTTACAATGGGTTAATTCTCCTCTGGGGTTTGAACTTTTCTCTGGAAAATAGTGGCGAAAATGAATGCAATTTATACACAGCATAAATTTAAAACTCCTGGAGCTTAAGCATGTACACTGTGCAATATGGTGCCACTTGGAGATGTTTCGTATGGCCCTGCTGACAGCACAGCACTGAGAGGGTGTCTGGTAGGATTTGCAGCATCTGTAAGTCCTAAGAGATTTGGTCTAGCATAGTCCAAACTAATATCTTCCCTTTGTCCTCAAGTTAAAACTATTTGATTTTCCCTCGTATCCATTTTTCACCTAAATGAGCTGTAGGCTCTTCACTGATGAGAAGAATGTGACTAAAAATGTTCTGATAAACAAAGAACTGAGTATCACATGTTTTCACTCATAAGCAGACCCTGAAAAATTATCATAATACTATAAGAAAAGGATTGGCAGTAGTGGGAAACTGCCAGGGGGTGGTGGGATTGACAATAGTGGGAATCTGCCGGGGCGGGGGGCACACTTCATCAGCAAGGGTACCTGCATAATGAACATTTGTATACGTAATCCTGAATTGTACCCCACATATTTAAAATTAACAAATTTTAAAAATAAAAAAATTAAAATGTTCTGATAATTGCAATGAGCAAAAGGCAGATTGCACACTTATACATCACTGTTTCTTCCACAGCCAAAAACAATTTTACTTTTATTTTAACTTTTTTAGAGATGGGATCTTATTATATTGCCCAGGTTTGTTTCAAACTCCTGGTCTCAAGTGACCTTCTCACATCAGACTCCTCAGTAACTGGGACAACAGGCACATGTCACCATGCCCGGTTAATTTTTTTAACTGTTTCATAGAGACAGAGTCTCACTATGTTGCCCAGGCTGGTCTCGAACTCCTGGCCTCAAGTGATCCTCCCACCCCAGCCTCCCAAAGCGCTGGTATTACAGACATGAGCCAATGTGTCTGGCCTCAGCCAAAAATTTAAAACTCATTTGCGTTCAACAAGACATTCACCCAAGAACCCAAGAAAGCAAGTATCAGAAAGTTTTAGATGCCCCCTTTTAAAACCATAAAGTTTGCTGAGTTCAAACAAGTTACTAAGTCTTTTCTCAAGAGGTTTTAACAGGAAAGCATGACCACATGGTGGATTTGCATTTCGAGGAGTCACACTGACTATGCTGTGCCTTGGTTGGAAGTTCATCATTTAAAAATCACCCATTTCTTGTAAAATATGAAGATTTTTCCTCATTTTGTACAGGTGGACACTCAGAGGCAGTGAAACTTCCCAAACAGCATTTTGTGCCTTTGGGGCCTTCCAATATTCTAAGACTGTGAGCTTCTTGAGGGCTGGGACTTTGTACCTGTGTGTCCCCAAAGGCCTTGGGCATCAGCTTAGGTTGGATATAACTTGGTGAGAAAGGCCAGTCAAACCCGCTGTCTTCATTTTACATACAAGGAAAACAAGAATGGACGTTCTGGAGGGATTTCTTCCACATTGAATAGGAAGTTAATAAAAGAGCCACAGCGGGTGTCCGACTCAGCCACATTGTCCTCCTAAGAGCTGTCCACTATTACAAAAGCATCTCCTCCCTTCTTGTGGCTCACTGTCCCCACCGCATGCTGAGTCGTCACTCTGTAAGACTCTGACCCTTTGTTTCCTGGCCGTTCATCCATGGCCAGAAATTGCCATGGTGGTTCATGTTCTGGTTTCCCACATACCCCGGTTGCCAGCAGCTATCATCTTAACTCCCAGCAGAGAACTGACTGCTGGAAAGTGGCTGAAAAAAGTGAGCTAAGCATTACTGTACTGGAGAGGGAGATCTGTATCTACTCCCTGAACCTTGGGTTCCTTGAGGATAGGAATCAAGCCTGATTGATCTTTGTCTAAAACCAACGTGTTACCTGACATTGAAAAGTGCCCATTAACCGCTAGCTCAATTAACCCATTTGTCTAATCATCATGGATTTGCTATATTCTCTAAGCATCTTACATGGGTGCTGTCATTGAATTCTCAAAATAACCCTCTCTGGGCAAGGTCAACATCATCATTGACAGCACGACCTTCGATATGCTGATATGATGAGAAGGGTACTTTCCTTCTGCTGTCTTCCTTCCTGCACCCATAGCCCCAGTCTAAAACAAGGAAAGCATCTGACAAGCCCCAATTGAGGGACATTCCATGAAACACCTAACTATCCCTTTTAAAACTGTCAAGGTCATCCAAACCAAGATGGTCTGAGAAACTGTCACAGACCAGAGAAGTCTAAGGATACATGACAACCAGATGTATGTTGTGTCTTGGATGGGAACCTGGATCCGCAAAGGGACATTAGGAGAAAAATAGTGATATTTGAATATGCTGTAGAGTTTTGTTAATAGAAACGTGACTGTGTCAACTCTGTAGCTTTGACAAAAGTACTACAGAAATGGAAGACATTAACTTAGAGGAAACTGGGAGGAAGGCGTGTGGGATCTCTCTGTACTATCTTTGCAGTTTTTATGTAAGTCTAAAGAGATTTTAAAATACAAATGTATTGGCCATGTGTGGTGGCTCATGCCTATAATCCCAGCACTTTGGGAGGCCAAGGCAGGAGGATTGCTTGAGCCCTGGAGTTCGAGACCAGCCTGGGCAGCCTAGCAAGACCCTGTCTCTAAAAAATAAAAATTAAAAAAGGACATCAGTCAGTTTGAATTTGAGCCTAACGTAATAGCCCCATTAAAATAAAAGTGTATTTAAGTAAAAATATGATATATTTAATATAATATATTTTAAGAAATGCATGTTGCTAAAAATGTATAACCTTCTAAGGTAGGTACTATTGCTTTCCCCAATTGATTCCTGAGGAAACTATCCAGACAAATTCAACACCATTGTCTCCTAACATGATTATCATTCTAGCAATTTCTCAGACCCTGCTCGAAGGCTCCTGTTTACACCAGGGCTTCTGAGAATTAGATCATGAAAGAAGATCTCAAAGGGATAATTTCTCTGCTTGGAAGCTTGAGTGACCCAAATCGCTCTGAGGGGAAGAGAGAGAACGAGCCTTCAAGGTCTGGGTGTGAACGCCTCACACCACAATCGAACCGTCTGAGCACTCCCTGGGGGGAAAAAAGTCTCGAGATTGATTTAGACGGATGTTCAGAGACCTCCTGAGAACCCCTGCAAGTCTTGGATGTCTGAGTGGGTTGAAAAATGGTTCCAATTCAGCAGGGCCTGGGTGGCAGGAAGTCGCCGGGCGTAACCTCTAACACCATAAAGACACCACACTTTCTGCTTCTCTAGAAAGTCAAAGGCCCACAGCTGCTTCCAATCAGGGAAAGCAAACCCTCCGCCCAGGGCACCATATTCTCACACATTCCCGCTGCTGACCCTTCAAGCACAGTTCCCAGACCGGTGCAAGATATAAAGCACACACCCTTTCAAGATCCCAGCTCCATCTTGTTCTCTTGCTCCTCCCCTCCTCACTCATACTGTTGCTTTTCGATGGGTTGGCGGGGCTTCCCAAGTCCTCAGATGCCTTAGCATTACCCACAGGGATTTCTCACAAGGTACCTTTTGTCCTGGTACTCTCATCTGCTGGCTCAATTTCCCCCATAATGTTCAGTCTGATAAACTCCCAGTGCTGCTCAGATACACAGGACACTGCAATGGCACCTGTCACCTCTGCCTTCCCAGTATCTATTCTCTCTTCCTTCCACAGTAGCTTGACCAACTATCCATTCTCATGGGCTGACTCTCATCTTTTCTGGCTTCTGATAGAGGACGTCCCACCTCCTCTGTATAGTCCTGGCTTAATCATAGTCCCAGTGAATGATGGACTCAGGGGAAGGGAATTGGAGCCAAGCAGATACGACTTGAATTTGTCACCAGCAAATGAGAGTCCTGAGTGTCCTACCACCAAAAGGTAAGTCCCTTGTGATGTGTCCCAGATCATTTGCACAGTTCCAGACACCTGTGGCACACAGGTTCAGCAAGTATCCTGTCTCTTTTATTCACCAAAATGTCCCATGCAGGCCAAGGATGTGACCCTGTAACTTAGGACACACCTTCCCCTGAGAAGATCACCACTATTCTTCCCACCATTTCCTTCTGTGCTCACCTGGAATACATTATTGTCTCTTGCTAATCACTACAAAAATGAAGACATCCTATGCATACCATTACACACTTTTCTTTTGGGACTCAGTCACCCTTCCCTGCCTTACTTGTGAATTTACTCATTCTTTTTAACGTTGCAGAATATCCCATTGAATGGGTATCCTATACCTTATTTAACTTTGACTTTGGGAGGACACTTAGACTATTCTCACTCAGCTACTGAGAGAGATGCATTCTCCTAAAAATGCCTTGATGAACTTGTTTCTATAGTTCAAATGTCTAGAAGTGGATGGAAATATTCCTTGAAAGGAAAATGTGCAATTACCTCACCTTGGACAGACCTCAATGGTTCCAATATCATTCACCCTGACCCAGAGTCTCCGTGGTCACTACCCAATGGCAACTTGTAACTTGTCCTGTGAGCACAGAGCAGAGTTCACATTCAGTAAACACTTTGATGTGTCTAGCTCTTAACATCTAGAACTTTCTATGTGTTTAACTCTGTGAAGCAGGTACAATTTTTACCCTCATTTTACAGATGAGAAAACTGAAGGTCTGAGAAGGTAAGTAGTTTTCCCAAAATCATGTAACTGACACATGGAAAAGTACAGACAGGGCTCCAGTCCTTCCTAGCTCTGGAGCCTGGGCCTGTGACCCTACCTCTTTCTCCCTGGGCTCTGTACCTTGGAGCTGGATTCACTATCACAGTGCACTCTGCCTCCATAAACTCTCTTAATGCTGTCTCCATAATAATTGATTAGAAATCAGAGAAATTGGTATGGAGTTGGATATGAAATTATTCTCATCTGGTTTGAATTATTATGAAATCAGGGTTATGTTGATATTTTTCAGGCTGTACTCAGAGGATAGTGATTATTTTCTTTTATTCATTTATTTTCTTTTTCTATCAACTTCAGCTACTAAATCCTCCTCAGTATAACCTTCCTGATCTGCCTGAAATTGCACAGGATGAGGGGGATTTGCTGTTTTCTAAGCCAGTCGGCTCCGCTGGGTGGGTCAGGCAGCCTCACAGACAGAAAGAAACTTCCATGTCTTTGTCTTTTGGTCTCTTTTGTCCATAAACTTTTGGTTCCGCAGGGAAAACACATTTTTACAATACCCCCATAAACTCTTTCACAAACTGGATGAGTGTGAAGCCAAATAAAAACAAGTTCTGCCCTCCTGGGCTGTGGCCACCATGTTCCCCAGCCACTGGTTCTGACAATGACACAGAACTGGAAAAAAATGAGAGATTTTATGGCCAGACTTGGCTTTACCCTTCTCTCACTTTTGTTTCCTCCCTGTTGTGGCTTCCTTAAAAGACTTCGTTAGAGTTTCTGAATTGTTGAGTGTCAGGCAAGATGATCAGCCCCTCTCAGCAAGGACCAATAGACACACTAGACTTCTCCTTTGTGAATCACCGGTGTCAACCTAGAGCATGTCTAGAGGAAGTGGAAGACTTTTGTGAGTCAAATTAGGGTGTAGGAGGAGGGTTCTATGCCCAGAAATTATGGCTGACCCTTGTCCAGAAGGTACTGACAGATGCAGCCAAAGTATCAAGGACATCACTGTGGTAACTCCCTCCCACCCCAGGGGCAAAAACTTGAGCTTCTAAAGTGTCAGCAGATGGAGGAAGCCAAGAGATTCCCAGGCACAAACACACTGGAGACAATCACAGTGTTAGCACCAACACCAGCAGTAGTCAAGGACAATGGCCAAAAAGCAGGTAGGGAGACCCCATTAAGTAAAACATGAGTTAGAAGTCACGGGTAAGATGAAAATCTAGTAACATTATGGTTCTTAACAACATAGGACTTGAAAAAAAAATTAAGAAACAGGACATGATATATGAAACCATTTATGTAAATCAAAAATATATGCACAAAATTTATTTATGGGGATAGAAGTGAGAAAGAGGTTACTTCTGGGTGGGGAAGATTGTAACTGATAGGGATATGAGAAAGCTTTCTTGGTGCTGAAAGTCTTCTATATCTTGATCTAGTTGGTGGCTATGAGTATAGAAGTACGTGAGGTTCATCAAGAGATACACGCAGCATTTGTATGTCTATGTGTAAATGCATACAAAGCAATAATACACATTTTATAAAAATGCACATAAATGATTAATGCTTTTGTATGATGGGCTATGGGGCAGAGGGTGAAGGACCTGGAGTAGGGTGATAATGGGATGGATGGATGATGAATGGATAGATGGATGGACGGATAGTCGGACGGATGGATGGATGGATGGATAGATAGATGGACAGACAGTCGGTCGGATGGATGGACGAACGGATGGATGGATGGGTGGGTGGGTGGATGGAGAAATTGATAGAAAAAGCTAGCTGGTGGAGAGAGATCATATTACCATTCTTGACTCAGTAGACATGTTCTAAGCTGCAGACTTCAGAAGCTGATTCCAGCCAGCTTAAGCACTGAATGGATGGATCAGAAGGACATTGATCAGCTCACAGAACTGACAGCAATGTAGGTCAATCTGCTCAGAAAACAGGCCTGTTCCAAGGGAACTGAGAAGTAACCAAAGTCTTGCCGCAGGGACCATGGGTTTGGCCATCACAGCTGACCCTGTCACACGTCACACAGAACTCCACTACTGTGTCATGAGCAGGCTCCAGTGGTCCCAAAGCCTTTTCTGTCACTCCCAAGATGCATAGTGCTGAGTGAGAGTGTATGGTCAGCCAAGCAAAGACAGAAGGCTGAGCCATGACAGGGACAGGGAGAAGAAACAAGAATCTCTACTACCCTTGGCTCTGGTAGAAACTGACACTAAGGAAATTTCACCTCCAAAGAAGATGGGTGTGCCTCATGACTCTGACAGAGCTGCAGAGGGAAGATTGGTGGGTGTAGGTCCCTGGTTAAGACCCTAACCAGCAAAAACAAATGCACTTGCCATATGTGAATCTCCAAGCAACAGCTACCTGAAGCAAAACCTCAGAGTGTGTGATGGTGTCAAGCATTTGTCAAAGGCAGAATGGTCAGGGGTTCCAGTTTGCCTGGAACTCAGGGTATCCTAGGACACTGGACTTTCAGTGCCAAAAGTAGGAAAGTCCCAGGCAAGCGAGAACAATTGGTCACCCTAGTAAATAGTACCATTTGATTAGGGGAGAAAAGAACAGGGCTCACAGAAGACTCTAGTTGGATTGTTCCCCACAGCCAGGCCTGGACTCTCCAGGGTGAATTCTGAAGAAAAAAACAAAAAGATTTCTTTTGGGAAAGCAATAAAAAAATTGTTAAATATTAATGACTTCTTTTCCCAGGTGCTTCTGATTGAATCTGGAGTGTTTAGCCATGATTTGGGGCATGATGGAAATGAAGTCAAATCCCTGTGCTTTCTAGCTGGTTCTATCCAGGGCAAAAACTCCATTCCACACCGTTATCAGAGTTAAATCTGTGGAGTATATGACAGGGTCTTGTAAATTGCAAAGCATTATGCAAATGTAAGTAAGATATTACCATCATCCCGGTTTGTGAAGGTCTCTTGTGGTATTGATAATTTTTTTATATGACAAAGATCTATGCTTTTTGGTGCTGAGTTAATAATTCACTTATGCTAATAAAACAAAGAAATCTAGTTGCCAGTGTCTCAAAAACAATCTCATTTTTTCCCATGAATTCTAATGTACCCTTTTCCTTCTCTCCTTTTTCTTTTTAACTGGTGAATGAGAAGTAAGTGGCAAAGTCTATGGAGGAATTTGAACTGAAGAGTAAATGGTCTGTGGGTTTTTTAAAAATAGTGTGAGAAATATTTATCTGTTTTTGTTTGGCCTGAGTGTACCCCCAGGTACAAGTCATTAGCATTTCCTACCATTTTGGTCACATGAGGTAAAGCAGGAAAGGTCTGAGCTAAAGTGACATTTTCCATAGTCTCCCTGTGGTCTTTATTCTCTGCAAATGTACAGGGTGTGTTGGCTACACCACAAGGTAAACCAGGCCAGGAAGAGCTGCCCCGACAGCCAGGGGATTCTAATGCCATCTAGGTGATCAGATAGGTGTTCTCGTCCTCTGTGAGTGACTCTAGACTTCGGGAATCCTCTAGAACAGGCACGTCCAACCTGAAACCCATGGACCACATTGCAGCCCAGGACCGCTAGTCATGCGGCCTCATAAAGTCTTTTAACATCATATGTTTTGTAGCATTTATTTTCTTAGTGACTCCATGCGTAGTTCCATTTTTGAAGTTCACAATTACGCCTTATTCATGACATTGCTTTTTGGCAGCACATACATTTGTGGGCAGCTGTTTTCAGTGATGATCCCCACAAAGAGTAAAATTTGAACAAACATTTCTGATGAGCACCTTGAGAACTCACTAAAAATTGCAACCACATTCATCAAACCAGACATTGATAATTAGTTTTAAAAAAACAAAGTCAAATGTCCCACTTGTTTTATATTGTTCTCATTTTTCTAAACTTTATAACAGAAAATATTTAAAAATAAAAGAAGTCTTGTGTCTATACACCAACTATATTATATAATTTATGTGTGACCCAAGACAATTCCTCTTTATATGACCCAAGGAAGCCAAAAGGTTGGACAGCCCTGCTCTAGAATAAGTGTTTCAGGGATCGAAGAGATGTTCCGAATATGAATGCTGATCTTCCAAAGCCCCATATATGGATGTCAAAGGGCCATGACAGTACGTTAGGTGGCAAATGAACTGGCTCCTGGAGGATAAAGTGTGGTCATCTTCATAACAGAAGGATCCAGTTGTTCCCACTAGCCCAGAACCTTCTACATCTGACACTTTTCCGGCTTCCCTTCAGAACCAGAACCATGGTAGTGGGAACACAGACCCTGAGGGCAGACAGCTGGGTTTCATTGCCAACTCTGCTGCTCTTAATTGTATGGCCTTGGGCAAGTTCCTTAAACTTTTGTCCCTTTATTTTCTCATGGTAAAATGGCAATGAAAATAGTACTTACCTTGAAGGGTTTTAATGAAGCTAAAGAGACTAACACAGGGATTCTCTAGGGGTGACCTAGGGTCCTCCAGACCTTGTCAGGGAGTTTAACACTCTATTTTCATGATAATGCCAAGATGTCATGGCCTTTTATACTCAGCAGATTCTCTCAGGAGCTCAGATGGAGTTTTCCAGAGACTATGTAGAATGTGATAGTATGAGAGACATTAAAAGAGATATGCAAAATACAGAAAACAATGCCCCTCTTTTCACTAGACTCATGTTCTGAAAATTGTTGTTTTCTGTTTTAAGACATGCAATCGGTTTATTATTTTTAAATAAATTAAATAATTTTAAATATTTTTGTTTTAATTTATAAATGCAATAAATATGGGTAGTTATTTTATAATAGAGATTGTATAACAAGAGCTCCTTGGGGTTCTTAATCAATTACAGGGTATCCAGGACCAGGGCTGCTGATGTAACAGATGCAAAGCACTCTGGAACAGGACTAAATGCTAGCCCTTGGTATTTCATTTAATGCAGTAAACCTGGGAATTGGGTCCTACTCTCCCCAGAAGGAGAAATTGAGGCATGGAGAAGACTCAAAGCCAGACAGAGATTCAGAGCAGTCCAGGTCTGTCTGAATCTAAAGATTGTGTGCTCCGTTGGACATTGAATTTATTCTCATCCAAGCCCTTGTTTTATCTGGTGGGTAGTTAACTATTAGTCTGCATGTATCAGATGAGCTGAAAAGGCTTGCAATGAATAAATGAGCATTTCGGCTTATGCGGTATAATTCGGCAGACCTTATTTTGTGCCTGCCATGAGACAGACCCCACATTGGGGCCGAAATACACTTTCTGAGATCAGCAGAACACATATTTATTGACCTCTGAGTCTCTGCTGTTCATTAACAGACTACTTATGGTAGTTAATGTGCAAATAAGCAAACTCAGGTGAGTTTTCTCTTTGGGAGGAGGGTTCTCTTCTCCGTGAAATCAAGAGTCTTTTTTGTTACAGGAAATCCTCCCAAGTTCATATAATAAATCCCATCACAAAAATTTTGAATATTAGAGGAAATATTGTTTGAATATTAGAGGAAAATTCTGGAAGCTTAACAGAAGAGGATCTTACAATGGTATGTGCTAAAAAATTCTTATTAATTAGGAAAAGTCATCCTATGCTGCACCTAAACTTATCTTGACATTTAGCAAACTCTTAAAATATTTAAAGTCAGGCACAATCTACTTTTTGTCCCTCTGACTTTCAGGGCAGAAAATGACTGAGTGCATCCAGAAGTATTTCAGATTCAAGGCGGCTCTGAAACCTGTTCAGACCAGGGCTTTTGCAAAGGCTTTGCAGGAAGAAAAATAACATGTGCTTCTACAGAGAGCAGACAAGGTGGGGCCCTCACAGACCAGGGTTGTACACCCCCATGGTGCCCACCCTCACACTCCCTAATTGCATCTTTGTAGGGTGGTGTGATTCTGCTCAAGTGCACACACACCTGGGGTGCAACTCCCAGTCTGCATGCCCTCTCCTCTCTGGTACACCAGGTAGTTCATTTGAAATTCATATGGATGTAATTGAAAGCTACATTTACTTTCACTGCACGTGAAACCACCAAGCAGTGACCACAGTGGTGATTAATAATATAGCTTCCCCCACCACTCCCTATCCCCACCCCACATTCCTAGGTTTGGGGTAGAAGTCAATTAAATTTCCACCTTTAAATTCCCTGCTCTCCAGAGAATATTATTTTATTCAATCTGTCAGTAATTTCCAACAATCTGGTTATAAAATCAGAGCACAATCTGTAGGGGTTTTTTTCTCCATCATTCTATAGGCTCTTTCTCCCTCAGATGAAATAGCGATGAAATCTGTACAATAAAGTTCTGATCCTTCAGTGTTCCTTGCATGTCCCCGGGTCTACCGGTCTCTCTCGGTAGAGGGCTGTTTCTTCTCCAGCTCTGTTAATGTATTGTGGCAGATGTGTCCTGCGGGAGGGGTCTGCAGCTTGACTTTCATTGCCACTTGTGAAAATTGAGTTGTCACAGCACGAGAAGTCCAAGATCATTTATAATCCCTCCTGCTTGGAAGTGTTTAGCTGTGGGTCAGATGCACAAGCCAAGGCAGGTACCAGGACAGCTAGGACAACAAGTCCATCTTTGTTACCAATGGGTTCATGCTGTCTTTGAGCCACTGGTGGTTTCAGATGTTAAATGTTCTTCATTTGCAACAGTTGCATTAATTAAAGACCAGTATGCACCTTCTGTTCCCAGTTTCCCAGCCTTGAAACGTTATCTTGGGACACTTTAAAGACAGCACATTTTGAAGTGTTTTTCACCCCATACATGCTACTCCTTGTATGTGGACCTTTTTCATAAGAACCAAATAAAAGACAACTCAAAGACATTGACCCAAGGATCGAGTTTTTAATTGGATGATCTCTATGGGAGAGAACTCAGCTACTAATTGAAAAGGTTAAGTTTTCAAACTAAATCTGTGTTCAATAAGGACTAAGACTATTGAACAAAATCAAGCAAGCCCAGGAGGTGAGGGGCTTGGAGTGAATCTCAAGCAAGACCGCAGCATCCTTACAGCCTGTTCTTCCTCAGAGGAAAAGTAGGTGTGTTTTTCAAATGCTCCTGTGCCATCCACTGATGAAGAGAGAATGAGAGAGGGTGGTAAGGATGAAGCGTGGGGAGGAGGTGACAGATGTGAATCTAAGCTTCTGGAATTTTATCAGATCCCAACTCACTTGGATTCTGTTTCTAAATAAGTCTGAAGAGGCCTAGTTTTGTGGCTCATGCCTGTAATCCCAGCACTTAAGGTAGCTGAAGTAGGAGGATTGCTTGAGCCCAGAAGTTCAAGACCAGCCTGGGCAATAAATTAAGACCCCCGTCTCTATTTATAAACACATAAATAAATGAAATTGTAAGTCAGAAGAGAAACTTTTTACTCCATGAGCTCCATAACACACAAGGGTAAGCAGCAAACATTTGGAATCTTCCAGAGGTTATAATGGCTTTTTTTCTTTCATCTTTTCATCCAGATGAAGGCAAGCCATCCAGTCTTTTATGAAAGGGTTTGTGGACTGGAGCTCCCAAGTCTTGTGGTTGACTTTGTTTTATCACAGTCTGGGCTATTCCATTGTTTGAATATTAGAAGAAAGCTCTGGAAGCTTAACAGAGGAGGATCTTACAACGCTGTATACTAAATAATTCTTACTAATTAAGAAAAATCTTCCTATGCTGCACCTAATCTTATCTTGACATTTAACGAACTCCTAAAATATTTAAAGGCAGACACAATCTACTTTGTTCCTTTGACTTTCAGGGTAGAAAATGACTGAGTGCATCCAGAAGTATTTCAGATTCAAGAACTACAAAGATTGGGGTAAATGGGACACCAAGACACATTGAATGAAACTGTTTTCATCTTAGTTACCTCCCATTTTCAGGAACAATAAGAACTTTGTAGGCAGTAGTGTACATTTAAATTTTAAGCCAATTTCTAGCTCTCTAGTCCCAGAAGAACCTCATTCCCAGATTCCCAGATATGGTGTAGACTTCTTGGTGAGAGTGTTTAGGATGAAACTTCTTCACTCTGCCCACAATGTCCCCAGATCTGGTGAAACCTGAGGTTCCACCCCCTGCATCTTTCCCACCCACATGATCCCTGGGCCACCCCATTTGAATCTCCCTCTACCTGGAGAAACCATTGCCCTCTTATTCTAATTCATTCCTAAGCGTTCAACCTCAATGTTCCCTGATTCTGTGGTTTCCCCGATTATCTTCTCTCATTTCACTTGGTGTGGTCCTTCCCTAGCCTTTTTCAAGTTGTAAATAAATAATATGTAATATTTAGTTTAATGTCATCTTCTGTAATGGCTGTGCCTGGCAGATGACAGATTCAAAACAAATATTTGTTAGATACAAGAAAGGAAGAGAGGAAGGAAGGGAGGAAGGAAAGGAAGGAAGGAAAGAAGGAAGGAAGGAAGGAAGGAAGGAAGGAAGGGAGGGAGGAAAGGAAGGAAGGAAGGAAAGAAGGAAGGAAGGAGAAAGAAAGGGAGAAGAGGAGGGAGAAAAGAAGGAAGAACGGAAGGAAGGAGGAAAGGAAGGAAGGAAGGGAGATCCTAGTGACCCTCACTGTAGTGGACACTGTGATGTGTTGCCCAAATCCCTTTAGTGAAAGATTCCAGTTCCAGCTGCTGGGGTGCTGACAGCAAGCAGTCTTCAGACATCGGTCCATTCAGGGATTGCTTCAGCTACAGAGAGCTGCCTCTCCAAGGCTACAGCTCTTCCCAGGTAACCACATCCAATGACTAACACATCCAATGACTGATGGATGCAGGGGTCTCAAGTCCTGGCCCAGTCCCTCTGACTCCAGAGCACCCCATGGCCGAGGCTGCCACTGCCACATCAGCTTCTGCCTCTGCCCACCCTGTCTCCCCATCCTCCTCTGCACAGATGTAGATGCCAGCGGCAACTCCCTAGTCGACCTCTGGCACACTTAGCTTCATCTCAGAGCTTGGTTCTCAGACAACTCAACCCGAAATACTCAAAAAGCCCAGTAATCTAAGGGCCTCTCCTGGCAAAAAGACACCCACCACCACCGCCAAAGTCTAAGATAAACCAATCCCCAAACTCAGATTCCTAGGGAGAGAGACAACAAGTGAGATTCCCAGCTGCACCTCTAAGTTGAACCATAACAGATTGGGCCAAAAACTCTAGAAGAAATGGACTTTCTGTAACCGCTATTGGAATCAATAATGAGAAATCTAGAAGTTTCTTTCAAATGATTGAAAGCAATTTTAAAAGTAGAAGAAGTCACAGAAAGTGGAGCCCGGTGCCTGGCAACATACTAAATATCCAATAAATGTTTGTTGAAACAATGAAAGCTGCTTTTTTTCTTGTTCTCTGTTTCTCCCCTAAGAATTTAAAACCAGAAAAAGATAATAAGACTAACACATTCAGCCCCATGCAGTTATTTTCTCCAAATCACTTGTTTTTAGCACAAAAGGGATAACTGCTTGTGATGTATTTTTCCATTATTTTCTTTGTGCAGTAGGTTTTTAAATTAATTTATTCTCTTTCTGCATCAGGTTGTCTTGTAATTGAAGATGTGAAGTGGTTGTCTTCCACAGGCTTTCTGGTGATGTCTTTTTTGCTGTTCACATCTTCTTTGTCTACATCTGTGATCCCTGCCAAATTGCCCAAGGAACAGCAATTCAAGTGCATAAATTATGAGACCACATAGGCACTGGGCATGTCTATTCGAGTCTAGATGTCTTAGGAGAGAAGTTTTTCTTCTGCAAAACAAACACAATCAAACCTTGATTAACTAGAACATTTGGGGGATGGGTGATCTGGGTAATTTCTAGTTAACCAAAATTCCATCAATATTTACAAACGTGAATGTAGGAAACCTTTATAAAATGTGTTGTTCTTCGTTTCATTCCTAGCAAAGATAGTAGAACAAAATGGAAAATTTTGGAGACAAGATGTGATCATGTCATGGCACAAATGTTAAATTTTAAAGGTAGAGCCCTGGTACCAATCACCAGTTTGCCTCTGACTCAAGCCAGGACAAAACTCTCTAGTCCTCAGTTTCTTCTAAATGGAAGAAGGTGCAAACCAATAAATTGTCCCAGTCTGGTGCCCAGCATTGAAGATCATTCACTTTCATTCAGTTTGGCTACAGAGTTTTATAGAGAGTTTGGGTTGTAACTACCCTCACAGTAAAATCCTATCATTCCATCTGTAAATATTTCCTTAATGTCTACTCAATGTTCAAGTGTGCTTGGAGATGGTAAAATAATACATAGCATCTGTTCACAGGGACTCACCTTCCTTTCCTTTCTCCTAATTCTTTCTCTTGAGATAGAATGGAGAATGGGTAGAGAAATGAGGTTTAGCATTGATTATCACCAATAGATGTTCTACTGTGTGCAGCCTCTAGAAGCATGACCTGCTACAACTGTGATGGAAAAAATACCTGGACTCAATGACAGACCCTGAACTCCGCTTCTGGTAGTTCCAAGGCAAGTCCTTCTCTCCATTCCAGTCTCATCATTTGTGTAGGACTGAGCTGTTCCTGGGCTCTTCAATACACTGTAACCATATATCCTGAGACCAGGCTTCTCAGTTTCAACACTTTGGTGTTGTAGCCTGGATACTTTGTTATGGGAGCTGTCCTGTGTTATACATTGTAGGATGTTGAGCAGCATCCCTGGCCTCTAGAGGTCAGGAGCACGCCCAACCCAAGTTGTGAAATCAATGCTGTCCAGACATTGCCTAATGTCCTCTGGGAGGTAAAATTGTCCCCTCTGAAAACCACTGCCTTGAAGGATGATCTCTTTACTTTTCCTGAGAAAAAGAACCTTGGATTGAGCACATTAGGCACCAAGTATTTGAAGATTTCTCTCAAGAAGTTAGGTCTAAAATAGTGCCCACCTGGGTTTTTCTGTTTGTTTGTTTTTTGTTTTGTATTTTGTTTTGCTGCTGTGGGATCTATTTCCTATGTGCTGAGATATCTGGAAATTAGCATGCTAGCAAGGTAGCCCCTAGTTACCATGCTCAGGTGGAGGAAACACTTGCTGACACTAACTGAAGCTACCAGGAGGGTAAGAAAAATAATAAGCACAAGACTAGTGAGACTGTATCTTGCAACCTTCTTTACTTCCCATAAGGAGAAATGAAGTCATTGGCATGAAACAGAAGCAGAGATAGATCTAATGCATAGGATGGTTTCTTCTTCTCTACTGAGGAAAATAAAAGAAAAAATGTTTATTTGCATTAAAATTTTTGAATAGGGTAAAGACACACTTAATACCATCTGATATTATGTTGTTTTCTTTTTTTTTTTTTTGAGTTGGAGTCTCACTCTGTCGCCCAGACTGGAGTGCAGTGTCGCTCCCGACCACCGCGCCTCGACCTGCTGGGCTCCAGCGATCCTTCCGCCTCAACCTTCTGAGTAGCTGGAAATACAGGCATATGCTACCACGCCTGGCTGATTTTTTTGATTTATTGTAGAGATGAGGTCTCGCTGCCCAGGCGGGTCTCGAACCCACGGGCTCAGACAATCCACTCACCTCAGCCTCCCAAAGGTGCAGGATTACAGGCGGAGTCACCGAGCCCGGCTCTATTATGTTGTTTTCATATGTTTGCCTAGTTTGTAAATTGACACTCCCTCTCCCCCAAATAAAAGCTCTATGCATCTTGTACTTCTTTTTTACTTCTATATCTTCACGTGCCTGCTACAGACTTAAGCACGCATCCAGTACTTGTTGAACAAACAAGACGGAGTCAAGAACAGGAAAATGCTGCTGAATTCTGAAATTGTTGAATGGAGATTTCTCTAGATGCCTTTATTCGTCTCTGATAATGAGGGGATCTTCATGAAGAAAGGGCATGGGCTATATTATTTGTCTGAGAATGTTTTTTTCCCCCTCTATTAGTCTATTTTGCATTGCTACAAAGAATACCTGGGCTGGGTAATTTACAAAGAAAAGAGATTTATTTGGCTTGCAGTTCTGCATGGCACTGGTATCTGCCAGGTTTCTGGTGAGACCTCAGGAAGCTTTTACTCCTGGTGTGACCTAAAGGGAGCTGTGTTACAAGGTGAGAGAGAGGAGAGGAGAGGAGAGTAGAGGAGAGGAGAGGAGAGGAGAAGAGAGGAGAGGAGAGAGGAGAAAGGAGAGAGAAGAGAGTAGAGAGGAGAAGAGAGAAGAGAAGAGGATCCCAGACTCTTTAACAACCAGATCTCCTGTAAACTTATTAGTATGGGAAGAGCTCCAAGTCACTCATGAGGAGTCTTCCCCCATGACCCAAACACCTCCTACTAGGTTCCACTTCTAACAATGGGGATTGCATTTCAATATGAGATTTGGAAAGGACACATATCCAAACTTTATCACCCCCCCAACTCTGGGTGTGCTATTTGTATTTGTTTACATAGCAAGCATACATTAATGGCTGCCATGAGACAGACGCTGTTCCAGTAGATAAGAACAGGAAGATATAGACGCCATGGGCCCTGCCTCCAAAGAGATTCTTTTGGGACAATATATATAGCCATCTTATTTCCAAGTTCATCGACCCTAGTGCACTCAGATCTTTATTTTATCAAGAGGAAGACTTTTTGAGCAAATCTTCAACGTGTTGGGAGGGGGTCCCTTAGAACAAATACGACTGACAAGAATACTAGCACTTGTGGCTATGTATCATATAGAAAAAAACAAGCCTGGATATTTAGCCTTTCATTTATGATGAAGGCCAAGAGGCCTCCACCCTGCTGGGTTACACTCTGTTGCACACAATGTATACACAGAAGGCAACTGGGTCTCTGTAGACAGCATAGGGCTGGGTCACCTGCACATGCTGCAGGTATGAAACCACGGATTCTCTGTGGGAATCTATTTACTCACACATCGACACAGAAAAATAATTCAACTACCTCTGGGCTGAAATAGCCACAAACTAATCCCAGGATGCTCCATGGTAAAGACTGTTGAATTTGCCTCTGGCAGAAATTGAGGGAAACTGAAAACAGACGTCTATCACAGCTGGAGACAAAGGTCCCAGACGTCACCGAGCAATTCTTTCTGCATACACAACCCAAAGATCAACAAGCTGTCACCAAGAAGGAGACTTGAAAGTTGCTCCCTGTGGTTGTCAACAGAGCCAAATCCCCTGGCTTCACATTTAGGAATGTAGAAGCAGGTCTTTCAGCAGATGCGATGTGTAGCAGGGCCTGTGGTTCAGCATGAATCCCTGACTGTGCTGTGCTGTATATAATTTTGTAATCAGCCAGCAAACAAAAACAAAAAACCATATTTACGTAACAAGACATTATATGATTAATCCTTTGAGAGTGAAATCTTTTGATTTGAACTGTTAATTGTTCAACTGTAAAGTTTGACTGAATTAAATTTAGCTGATAAACTACAATTCTACTTGTGGTCACCAGTTCTATTGTCCTGGAGAAAAAAAATGGAGACAGCTGTACTTAACAGGAACTAGAATAACTAGAGAACCCAACACATATGTCTTTTAGAAGAGCTCAAGTTTTTCCCAAGTGAAACGGGTTGTATAAAGATGACATTTAAGTGTATGTAGATGAGCAATTTTTAACAGTTCTATTGTATTTTAATGCGTGTTAGAAAATAAACTGGAAAATTCAACTTGAGATTTTTATAGACATGATTATTCAAGGCAATCATTGCTTCTTTACACAGAAATGTTTTAAATAAAAGTATTAAATAAATATTATTCCAATGTATGACATGTTAACCCATATGGCAAAAAGCATTAAGATAGCTCTTGAATGACTGAAGTTTGGATTTAATGAACTAACTTATTATGACTAGACTTTGATGAGCTAGGAAAAAAAGCTATTAAGTGCCATCAGTTAGTTTATCTATTCCTTCCATATTTCCATTCCCACTTTTTCTCCAGTGCATTTGCCCTCATTGACTTCAAGTATCTTCAAAAGATCTACACATAGAATAACAATATTGTGTTGGGCTGTAGAATAAGTCTACTTATTCTTGGGAGGAGTACATGAATTATCTGCATAAGGTGGTATAATTTTGATTTAAGGACACTTTCTCTGTTAATGAATAATATCAAATATCCAAGAAACATCAATTCCAAGGAGAAAAGTTTTGGATTATTGCACTGTGGATAGTGCCCTCCTGTGGCTTCAAAGTTTAGCTACATTTAAGAATTTAAAAACACATTACTAAGTTACAAACTAAAAAATATGGCAGATAATGACAACCAAGCCACGTGGGAAAAAGAAACAGCACAAGAAAATGAGATACTTTGCCATGAACTAATTCTTTGTTGAGTGGAATGGAATATCAATATGGCGGAGAGAGTGTCTCTTCAATCAGTTGGGAATAATCAGACATCCAATTCATACTGGATATTGTTTGCGGTGGTTTTGGCTAAAATTTTAACAAAATACACATGGCATTTCATTTTAAGTTTTATTTTTATCAAAACAAAATAATTTAACCTTATAAAGAAGGAAATAATTTTCCACAAACAACCAAGAAGCCAATCATTTCTCCGATTATGAACAATCACTCGAGTAGCAAGTCCTAAACTACTGACTGCATATATAAGACATTGAGTTATCCTCTAGGGCTCCAAGTAAGAGAGACTGATGGTTTTCCCTAGCTCCTATTCTTCCAGTGGTGAAATGATGCACTCAAAAGTTCCTATACTTCTTCAACCAAATTGTATACAAGTATCAAGCATGGGTGAAAAGAATTGTACAGGGTAGAAATCACATGAGATTTTCTAGGTCCTGACCCCCATATTTAATGTGTTTTTAAAGATAAGGACAAGAAATTGTGCTTAAGTATTGACAACTGTAGTGTTTCAAAAGCCGAAGAGTCTCCCTCACATGAACTATGGGAATAACAACCAAAGTGAAGAAAAATACACAAGCCCTGTTTTCTGTGGTAGTAGAAATATGACCGCCCATCGAGCCAGGCAGGTCATTTTATCCTCACCATATTAAATTATGTCTGGGGAGTTGAGCAGCAGCACATTCCAATAATGATGACAGTTTCCATAACTATCAAAATCTGCTGCACCAGGCAAATTTTGTGCAAAATGCAAATTACTATACTGGGGAAAAAAATGAATAATGTGATCATTCTAAGTAATGAATGTAAATGCAAGGAAATATTTTTTGGCTTGAAACTGCAAATCGTTTATCTTCCATGCCAAGGACTGTGGTTACAACGCACTCTTGCAGGTTGCTCCCGTGATCTGAGCTTTAGACATGAGATTTTAAGAAGGGAGTCTAACTTGCCCTATGTTACCCACCATGCTATTGGTGGTATGTTGATTAAAACCCAGAGGCACCTCCCTCATCTTTTTTTAATCACTTGGTAAAAGGAAATTAGGTTCCTCTGATTACTGTGAGGTGTGAACCAAAGGAGTATTAGCTTTGTCTTGAATCTCAAAGCTTATCTCTAACAGATGAGCTGTTCTTTGTCCTGCCTTATAACACAGAGGATAGAGATTGTCCACCAACAGCAATATGACTTTAAGAGTCATTTAACAGTATAGGTTACCAGGGGTGCAGTGGGGGATGAGGTGTGTGAAAACTTTCTTCCATTTATCTCTAACAAGTGAGATCTGGCTACGGGTAGTTTCGGTTGGAGAGAGGAGCCTGGTGGTGAGTCTTGATCATCATGGACCCTGCCCTAGTGTGCTCTGTCCTACAGGAATGGCAATGACCCCAAAGTGCCTTCTGCCTTACTCTACACCAGCATCCCTGGAGCCATTATATGTGGAAGAGGCTGAGACACCATACACTCAAGATCCTTACCTAAAGACACAATAAAATTAACAGCACTGGGAAAAGAGACAAATCTCTGATCTTTAAACTCTAGTTTGCCTTGTTCTACAATGAATTTATTTTCCCTTTCCTGGGAGAGTGTAAGACAGCAGCAGTTATCAATTGATAACACTGAAATTTTATTTTCAATAACACAAAGTAGGTACTAGGTTGCTGGCATTACCCTTAAAAAGTGTTTCTATACTTGTATTTTACTTTAAGAAAACTCATGGGAATATTAAGATTTATAAAATCAAAGATTGTTCATTGTTTTATGAAAGGGTTCTTCACTTTTAAAAAAATCTTTAATTTAGTATGCTTTTCTATAGTCAACTCCCTTAGGGTCATTCAAAATACATTTTTGATTTTTAAAAAATCCATTCAAATACAACTTTTCACAAATTCATGTTGATATAAAGTACACTTGTAAAGCGTGCCACCTGCTAGCTAAATGACCAGTTGGGCTAGGAAGGCTTGCCAACCTACTCACATTTGTAAGAGACACAAGGAGATAAAGAAATGAAATCAGCATTCCACCATATTGACCCAGGCTGAGATGTTGCAGCCGGCATCTCAGCCTTGGCTCTTATAAGCACAGAGCTTTTACCACTGTCCTGAAGTTGGTGCTATTTGAACCCATGACTTACTGATTTAGGTCCAGTGATCCAGATGACACTTCAGCAGTCCTCCAAAAAAGGGGGATGTGGAAGATAATTTTTCTCCCTCCAATTCATTCCTCCCAAGACAAAGGAGCCAATTCAGCCTACAGATACATTTTTTGCCAATACATTACTGTTCTGTTTCTGCTTTTAATTTTTGAACCATAAGCCCACATGCATAAACTAGGTGGCTGCACCCCAAAATCTGGAACTAAGAAAAAAATCAGATGGAATTTCTTTAGGCTCAGGTTCTTCATAGCAGTAATTGGTTGAATTTTTTGTGCCTCAGTTCCACACAGTCCCCACCAAATTTCTTGCATGCAGGACTCCTGGGGAAATAGCTCCCCATGAATAATATCTCTAAGCCATCAAGTCCACATATTTTAAGGAGAAGGCAGCTTCTCTATCTTCCACCCTCACAGTAATTGGAACCTGGAGACACACATTCAACTCATCTGGTCCAATTCTTTCATTCTCCTTTTGGAAAACTGAGGTACAGAGAGGGTCTTAACTAAGATTTTCCAAAGATGAATTTCAATCTCTCTTCCTCCAGGGCTCAGACCACTTTCTTACACTGCCTCTCTCATTATAGTGGCATGGATAATTTGAAAGAGTAGATAATTACCACATCACTGCTGTTTGGTTTAAGAAGTACACTAATGTCTAGTGTACTTCTTAAACCAAACAGCAGTGATGTCTAGCTATCCTTTTCACCTCCTTTCTTACATTTTTCTTGGCTGGGCTTGAATTCACTTGGCTATTTATGAGTGCATGTGAAATGACCACAGACATATGCTAAGTAACCAGGGGAAGCTGATCAGGCATTGAAATTTTCTATGAATAACACCAAAATTGGAAAATTCACATGAAGATACTTGAAATTTGACCATACTTAGTAACAGGCAATGACATATTAAAGTGTATTCACATGTGTGAGATATTTTGCATTTCTACCTTGCCTTTGAAGTATGAGATGCCACAAGAACATCTTTACATCAAAGTTAAGCCAAAAGACCTTGGCTATAAATTTCGAATTGTATAAAATCATACCAAAAGGAAGTACAAAATTTTATTGAAATGCAGCAGTGTAAACCTCTTTAAGTTTTTCTTCTCCCATGAAAGGAGAGGGAGAGGAAGGCAGTAGATCTGAGGCTTTGCTTACTGGGCTGGCTGATGCAAATCTGCTATTTTCCTTTGCACAGGGGTGCGCTGGCTTGGAATACTTGGGAATTTTATCTGTGCTGTTCTGACTTGCACAATACAGAGGCTGATTTAATTTGACAGCAAAGTAACACCAAGCCCCCAAAATAAAATTACCGAGATGTAAAACAGCGTCAAAACTCCAATTAGTTTTGTATCCTTGAAGCTTCTGGAGGAAATCTAAAAGGCTCCCGTCACGACGAGCAGGCATCAATTTAAGCTGTACAGATTACTAAAATGTAACCCTCTAATTGAAATTGCTCAGAGCACAATATGACAAAAAGAATCGGAGGAAAATAAGTGAATTTTTCCCCCTCAAAAAATGACTCATTATAGAGAGACTGTTCTATTAACTTTTAGCACAATGTTCCTTTGCAAGAGATAGAAAAATCAGCAGTCTCAGAGGTCTCAACAGAAAAGGCACCAGGCACAAGGTAGGTGCTTGTGTCATTTGACCATAAATGAACATTGACCATTTGCACAACATTTAAAAATAATTAGCATTTCACTGGATCATAGGCATTGTGCAGCGTATTTACAACCTCCACTAAGGAGGTGAATTACTCTGACCAAACTTCAGTTTTTGAATGAATGTCAGTTTTTGTCTCCAAGCGAACAGAAGTATCTTGATGACCAATTCACACCCTGTCTCTTTCTATCAACTATCCCAAGCATGCTCACCACCTTTAAAGCAACCCTCAGTTTCCTGGTGGAGAAAGTCAGTTGCCTTGACTCTGTGGGGTTCACCTGTTCAGAAACATGTCATTCATGTCATTTTATTGGAGGACGGCAGTGGGACAGATGCAAAAGATCAGGCTGGGAGTAAAGGCCTAGTCACTGTGTGCAGTGAGCATTTGTAGACTTTGCTTCACGGCCATCTTTGCCTTGCCTGGCACCACGTGAACTTGAGGGAAATGGGAAGAGTGCGGTAGAGGTGGGGTCTGGAGTTGGTTGGAGTTGGCTAGGAAAGATCTCAACATGGCTTTTCTAATCTGTAGGTGCTTTATTAGTAGAGTTCAGTTCTCCCTCCAGCCTGACAACGTGTACTTATGAAGCATCAACAGTCTCTGACTACAAACCATCTTTCTCTGGAAGCTTCATATTTCGATAACCAATCGGTCTTCATCATCACTGCTGGTGTCACTGAACTCCACTCGAGTTTGCTTTCTCATTCCTTCCAAACTCCTCTTCTTGACAGATTTAGAAGGGGCTTCAGGGATTTCTGTGGGCTGCTCTGGATTAGGGGAAACCATAGAACCCTTCAGAGGGATTAATTCAGATACTTGGCACTTCTCACTGTCACTTCCTAAAGAGGGGAAGGAGATGGCCACTTCCTCATACACATACTGGCCCCTGGAAGGAAAAAATGTCTTGGGTCTCCCTTCCTCTTGGTGTGAACTAGTTGAACTTGGTTCTGAATCTGGTATTTCAAGATGAGCTTTTCCAGTTGCCCCCAATGGTACCAAACCTGAAATTCTTTGCCCAGATGAAGGTCTTCCTGGCAAGAGTATCTGTGTGCTGTTCTCTGCCGTGGCTTTGCTGTCTGGGGAACTTGGTGCCAGAGCATCTGCTGCAGCCCAGCTGTAATCTTGAGGCTCTTTACTGTGAGTTCCCAGGGCTATGTCACCTGCTGTCACTCCCAGAGAAAGGCAAACAGCCACAGAGGTAGCAATGTCATGGCGTAGAAAAGTTCCTTTGGGCCCAAAGGAAGAAGGCTCATGGGCATCTGAGAAAATGCATGGTTTGGGATCTGTTAAGATTTGATCCTGGGAGGGCAGCAGCTGGGTCTCCAGCATTCCAAGGTCAAGGCCTTTGTCATGGGGCAGAGGACTGTCCTTAACCACTGCCCTGCAGGTATCAGATTGCAGAGATAATCCCGACACCCTGGCAGCAGTGTTGTGAGAACAGTCACCACACTCACCGGCAGATGGAGAAATATCCTGCAACAAAGTGCAAAGGAAAAAAATGGGGAAAAAAGGTTAACTGGTACAAAGAAAAATATGGTCGGAAATATGGTCCTCAATGAAAACAAGGTCTTGAGGTCTTAATGATTCTTTACTGAGCATGAACTACAATATGATGCCCTCAATAAGTGTCCATTGATAACTGATTGGTGCATTAACTTGACTAAGGCTTCTTATTGATACAAAATAGGTTGCTGAGATTCTACGTATTTTTCTGTGGCTTTGTGAAAAACAAAACCACTCAATTATCTAACCAGTTTTGAGCTTCCTATTTTAAGTCACCGCTGCTCATGAAGTGAATGTACTATTTTATATACTGTGAATTGGAGCTCTTTTCCAGATGAGCATGTTTCAAAGTGTGGTCTGGATTAGTATTTTAGCGGTTTTCAACACGCAGCCCCACAATCTGCCTAGGGGACAGTTCATGTTATAGAGATGTCCGGCAGTATCTCTCTATGTTATTTATGGGTGAGTTAATAACACTTGGGATTTTAATAAGCTGTCAGAAATCATCCCAACTTTGGCTTTACAACCAAAACTGCCCATTCTTTCAATGCAGAATGTTTGGGTATGTTTGTTTGCTTATTCGGCTTTCCAAAAATAAAAAAACCCAGAATTTATTTATTTACAAAGTGTATTTATTCTTACATGTATAAACGTCAGTCACCTTCAAAGTACTCTCCATTTGATGCAATACACCTATTGAGACATTTTTTCCACTGCTCAAAACAGTTTTTGAACTCTTCAATTTTGATGCCTTTTAGTGCTTCTGCCGTTTTTTTGTTTCACCTCTTCCACATTGGCAAAACATTTCCCTTTGAGGATTTTTTTCATCCAGGGACACACAAAAAAAGTTGTTCAAGGTAAGACAGAGTGAATAGGGAGGGTGGGGCATGAGAGTCATGCCATTTTTGATCAATAATTGCTGAATGTTGAGCAAAGGGGGAACAGGTGAGCTCATAAATCACCCATCATGAAATGGGCAAACACAGTGAAAGAATCTAAAAAGAAAAAACAAAAAACTGAAGCTGAATGCAGTCTCTCCCAACAATGTTAGCTGGTACACCGATGCCAGTGGGTTCCTAGAACACTTAACTAGAAAGGGAGCCTGTCCTAAAAGATGCCTGCCCTCCAAAAGATAATTTCAATTTGGGGGAGTCTCCTTTTGTATACAATGTGGGCAAGTTTTGCCATGTTAAAAGCCACAAGAACAAGGAGAACTATAAATCTAGACAATGAATAGGTAGAGACAACTCAAAATCAGAATGCCTACCTTCACAGTTAGTTTGTTGATTTCTCTGACAGTCATTGACCTTGTACTAGGAGAGAAGGGTCCTGGGGTTTGTCTGCAGTCATCTTTCTTCTTCTCTTGGTTCCCACAACAAACAGACGATTCCGAGGTGGCACAAGATAGCTCCTCTTGCAGACTTAGACCTGAATACAGGGAGGAGCATTTATATACATCTGGCATTACAAAATTGCAAAGAGTAATTTCCTGGGAGGTTGTCCGTGTCTAAATGACAATTCTGAGCTCATTAACCCTCATCTTGCATGATATGTGCAGGAATTCAGTTTATCTCCAACCAATTCACACTTGGTTGGATAAAGTATGCCCACTTCTGTAAAGGAAAGAAACAACAAGATCAATTCCCAAAGTAGAAATATCCCTAAAGTATATATATGGTTTTAAAAAAATTAATGTGACTTTTCTTCATCTGAATCGTCTTTTCGGTCATGTTTGTTTAGGCTAGTCGTAGATCAGCTTGAATTCTCTGGCCATAATAGCAAGTAGTCTGAGTTGATAGAAACCCTAGAGGTAACCATGCCATAGTCACCACTAAAGTGCCCGGGCAGCAGGGGATGAGTTGGCTTTGTGATACTGTTGTTCTGTTGTGGATATTGTGATTGTGGGAGAAAAGATAGACCTTGACAATACCCACAAAACGGCCTCCCCTGCAACTTCCTGCCCTTGTCCCTCACCCTCACTCTCTCCTCCATCTTCTCCTCATGACCTGGCATACAGGTCAAAAGGATCACAGAAATTCAGAGAGTGCTATGAGATCAGAAAAACATTCCAGAATGGCCGTGTCACTGGATAAGAAGCATTAGACCCACTTTTAAATGTGCCTTTAATTTGATAAAAGTTACATATGTACAGAGTTGAAAAGTCAAACCTTTCTACTTATTAAGAAAAACAGCAACTGCTGCCAACACACTCGTCTTTTCCCATTTGGGATTCTTTTGATTTTTATCTCCCCAACTTGTGGACTATAACCTGTGACTTCTCACGGTGGAGGAGGTTTTAGCTCTTCTTCCAGCTCCCCTCCTCTACAGCCTTCACAATCCCATACAGAAGCACATGTTTTACCTCTATCCTCTCCACAGGTAGCTAACTCAGATTTCCTACTATGATTCAGGTGAATAGTCCATGTTTACATTGTAGTTTAAGAACATACCTTCCACCACCAAGCCATGTAGTGTACCATAATTATGTTGCCTTTTCTTGCCAAAATTGTTTTTCCTAGAGTTAATAATTATTTTATTGTTTAAAAATTTTGCATAGTTTTCTATGGACTTATTCCTAAAATCACTTCCCAACCTCCTCTCCAGTTGCCCGAGATTTCTTATTATTTTCTTAGAAATATCTCTCTCAAAACTCTGACTTGCTTCAAATGGATGACTTTGTTCCATGCCCAATATTTGACTGTGCCCCTGGGTTGCCCCTTCACCACTGCTGCAGTGTGGCTCTCTATACCTCTTTCTTCATTCCTGGACTTACACAACTTCTTTTTTCTTGGGTTACTCTCTTGCTTTCCTAACACAAACATTCTGGTAGCTTCATGAGAAAGGGTAGATGAAGTAAAATTGTTTAGATTTAATTGGCAGCTTGGCTGGGTATTACATTCTGAATTGGAAATCATTTCCCTTCAGAATTGAAGACATTGCTCTATTGTGTTCTAGTTGTTGAGAAGTCTGGAGACAATAATGATTTATGATTCATGATCCTTTGGATAAAATCTTTTTTGGTTTTCCCTCACTGGAAGCTCTGAGTTTCTTCTTTATTTCAGTGTCACCATAGTCCTGGGTCTATTTTCATTCATTGTCTGGGCACTCAATGAATCCTTTCGATCTGAATCATGTCATTTGGTTTTAGAAAAATATGGTTTTCTTTTTCTTTCTTTTTTTTTGGTCATGTACAACAAGTTGTTTGAAATACATATACATTGTAAGAGGCTAAATGGAGCTAATCAACAAATGCACGATTTTATATCCTTATCTTGTTTGTGTATGGTAGGAGCACAAAATCTACTCTCAGTAATTTTCAAGAATACACTGTCATTAACTATAGTCACCATGTTGTACAACAGAATTCTTGAAACTTACTTGCTATTCCTTTGTTTTTTTTCTTCTGATTTGCATTTTCTCTCTTTTCAGGACAGCTTTTTTTAGATTATTGAGTCTCCTGGTATAACCCTCTATTTTTCTTAACTTTTCTTCTTCTATTTTCTATTTCTTTGTCTTCTTTTACTTTTTGGGGAATCCTTCAGGGTTATAGTCCAATTCCATGAGTTTCTATTTCTGTTATCATGTTTTTAACTTCCAAGTGTCCTTTTTCCATATTCTTTTTTATAGCAATGTGCTCTTATCTCATGGCTCCAAACACTTTCACCTCTGGCAATAATGGTTTGTTGTTGTTGTTGTTGAAGTTTGCCAGTCTTTCCATAGATGCTCTTCTAAGTTTCTTTTTTTCAGTTTGTTTTTATCTGTCTCTTCAGGTTAGAGGTTTCCTGAGACATATAGGAATCTTAAGTATCTGCTCATATACAGGAAATAAGTGCTAACAAGCTGATTTGGTGCTCTTTGCAAGTGCAGTCTGTCAACCATGGCCCTCACTATAGGATTATCTGGTGAACATGTTTAAGTGGACACCCTGAAGCAGTTATCTGTAGGTCTTCACATGTACAAATCAGCTTCTTCAGGAAGAGTTCTATGGTCTCCTGCCTGGAAAGTATAAATCAGGCTGCCAGCATTCTGGAGTCAAAATTGGCAAAGAGATTTTGGGGGTAGCTCGATATGCAATACCAACCATTTGATTAAACCCCATTTTCCCTCTAGTCTCCTCGCTCCCCTGCTGTGCTAACTGTGCAAGGTGTCCCCAGGTATTTTGTATGTTGTCCAGAGATTGAACCCCTAGTCTTCACTTTGTATGCAGGAGGAGGAAAGTTATCAAGCTCTGAGAAGCAGGAGCAAGGTGGGGATTTGAGGTCTGTTTGCATCTTAGTCTTTCACACAGTATCCTTGATTTCAGCCCTACCTGGTTCCTGGATTTCTGCGTTTTGAGGGGTAAGACCCTCTATTAAATCAGGATTCAGTTCTCTGAAGTCTGCGATATCAGTTCTTACTCAGCCTCTGCACTCCAGCTTCCACAGCACGGAGTCATTTCTTCCCCAAGTCATCTTCTTCTGGTGAGTATGTGCATTACAAGTATATTCACTTACTGACTCCTCCTGGAGGTAAATGATTGTGTTACATTGTCCATTTTAAACCTAAAGAACAGACCTACTTCTTCTATCTCAAAGGGTGGGTTACGAGATTACCAAGTACACTAATTCTGAGCAAATCAACAATGAAAATCTATAGAGAGTGCAATGGTTTGGAAAAGAAAGTAAAACTTTTTCTTTCAATGCAACTTTTCTTGACCCACCTGTGTACCAGGGTTATCTTCATCTAATGGAACAGAACCAAGTTTTTGATATTCCATTCATTTGTTCAACAACTATGTCCCAGGTCCCTTCATCTAACCAGGCACCATGCTCAGCCCTGAGGGACCTGAAGAGAATTTTTTAAAAGGCGGCCCTGACCTCAAGAGGTCCTGCTGTAATGAGGAAAGAAAAACGAAGACAGGGACACAGATGTATTAGGTAATTTCAGATTATGATGAGATCATGAAGGAAACCGAGGGTGGGGATATTATAGAGAGTAAAGATAAATGAGAGTATTACAGAATCATAAACAGTAATAAACAGGAGGCGATGATGGAGACTGACAAGAAATGGGGAGAGAATTACAGGGAGTCATGATAAACAGGGGGCATGGCAGAAAGTAACAATAAATGAGGGGGCTTATTTCAGAGAGTAATGGGGAAATGACTGTTTTATATAGTCGAGGAAAACCTCTCTGAAAAGATGACCTCAGGATGAGAAAGAACCAGTCCACAAAGACATCCCAGACGAGGGAAGAACAAATACAGAGACCTTGAGCTTGGGAAATTAAGCAGTTGATGGGAGGCTCAGAAGTCTCATGAACAAAGGAGTAGGGGGAAGAAGGAGGTGGGGAAGTCACCAAGGACGCAGATCGTGTAGGATACAGGTGGCCACAGTAAGAAGTGTAAATCTTTATTCTGCATTCATAGTGAAGAAGCCAATATTTTCAGCAGGGGAGTTACATTTTTTAAAGACTCATGTTGCTACTACCTGGAAACAAAGTTGAGAGGAGAGAGTAGAAGCGAGAAAATAATTTATGACGGTGATGTAGGGGCCAGGTTGAGAGGGCTTGGCCAGGCCGGTGTAAGCAGAAAGGGATAAAATGGATGAATTCAAGGCGTGTCTTCATTCTCACCCATTAAACATTTCCAAAAATAATGATGATATATTTTCCTTTAGCCCCGTAGTTTCCCAAGCACAAGTGCTCACTTTAAGTGGATTAAGTTCTGTCTCTACAGTGATAAAACAACCAGGCAATTCATTCAATTCAATGAAGAAGTAAAACCAATTAGTATAGAGAAAATAATCAGATTGGTCAAATGTCTTCCCAACAGGTTGTCTGGGTTTTTAGGCTTAAGAAGAAAGGTCATTGCACATTGAACCAATGACTTCTGACTCATCTGAGAAAGTGAAGGAAGAAAACCCATTGATTTAATTTGTTTTTGACCCTACAGTCTACAGAGAAAAGTGAGTTATCTGGAATAATTGTGAAAAATGCCCAAATAATGTCACTGAAGTGTGTTAAACTGATTTAGATTATTGAAGAAGGATGCTAACTTGCTTTTAAATAAATGACCCTTTTCAAAAAGTAAGTAGTGCCCCAGTCAAAATTTAAAGACCAGAATGTGACCGTGTTTAGGCTTCAGCATCATACTCTATGAATCACTTCCTGCATCTTCAAAAATTACAGATTCCACGATCTTAATGCAATCTTTGAAAATTTGATCACTCTCACACAATTATGTGAATCTTATTAGACAAACCATCTCTCCCCATAGCTTGCTGTGCTGTTCTGTTCTTCCCCTGATTAAAGGCTGTGGTTTTAATAATTTCCCTCAGAAATAATTGTCAAGCCACATTTAAAGGAAGAGACTGCTTAAAGTGTTATAGCAATTTTAAATTTAGCCATCTTGAAAAGCCTGTAGGAAAGTAAAATAATTAGAAAGAAAATGAAGTGAAGAAACAACATGATAAAACTTACAGCATCACTGAAGACATCTTTAATGCCAAACATTCTTCCGGCTGTCTAATGTCTAGACCTTATTAAAATGCTAATAAACATATTACTCAAGTATCATTATCTGAAAATGTAAGTAATTTGAAACATTTCTTTCAGTTTGTTCCCATACACCAAAAACTCCATTCATCTGGATTCCACAGACTCTGAATTTTAAGGAAGGGATAAAAGTGAGTCTATGACATTGGCCTCCAAACTAGCTGCATATATAAACAGAAATGTAAGAGTAATCTCCTAGACTATGAGTTGCTCTAAGATTAAATTGTTTAGAAGTGCCCCTGCCATTGGAGGATGAACACTGTGTTAGCAATTAAAATTTGGAATTACTTAAAGAAAACTGGGAAGATCTCAAAAAGTCATCGCTTTATGTACAGTTGTTTATTCATTTATTTCAATATTCTTGAGCCCATTTTTTATCCCATATTACTGAGTCTAAATATTTCTTGAACATTGAGTACAACCAACAATGGTTCCCGGAACCATGTTGGAAACATGGAATTTGTTCACTGGATAACTAGGTGGACACATCCTCATGAAAATTATAATCCAACGGAGGAGAAATTCAGTAAGCAAATAATTACACAAAAATATTCACCAGTAAATGTAGCAAATACCATGAAAGAAAAAGGAAGAAGCTGCTATGACATGGTGAGACAGGGCTCTGACTCAAACCATAGCTATGGAAAAGAGTAAAGCCATACATGCAGTAAATCCTCTGACATCACCCTGGTCTGGACAGCTGTCTCTCTAGGTCCGAATCATTCATTCATATCATTGTTCAGCCAATTTTCTTTGCATCTCTGCTGCACACTCAACATTATACTAAAATCTTTTTGACAGTAAATTCACTTGTTTCTGCAATCCTATTATAATTTTTGTTCATAAAGCTTCTTTAGAAAAAAATATGGTTGAAAATGATGGGAGGAAGAGGTTTTATTTCTCTGAGGCAGAGAGAATGGGAGATGTCAGATGTCATTGCCAGTCAGAAAATAATCAGAAGTTGGTGGGCAGTGAGCAGGATGATGTGGCCCAGACTTTACACACAGGCAGGGAGGGGCAGAGAGGGGACCAGAAAAATGTCTTTATCGGGTACAGCCACGGGTATTTCTGTACTATCCTAATGCAATCTTTGAAAAGTTTGCCTCCAAGTAATCATAAATGAATCTTTTATTTCAGCAAGCACTTTCTTTAGTGATTCTCATCTCTTTTCTATTTCTCTGATGAAAGGCAGGCAGGATAAGCACACTCCCCTCACAGAAATCCTTCACCTAAACTGTATTCAGTGCAAAGTGCTGTTTAAACTCTTGCTTGAAGTTAAAAATCTTACCATGTCTGAACCACAAGACCATGCTCTTAAAATACAGTCAAAATAGAATTATGAAATTGTGAAAGGAAAAAAAAGTTGATAAACGAAATGCCATTTACAAAAAAAAGAAAGAAAGATTGAATGCTGAGAAAGAACTTGGCCAGTCTAATTTATGTATCATTATTTTAAAAGTTTCTTGTTGCTAAATGAATATTGTCTATGAGGGTCTCTTTCCTGGGACATAATCAATATACCTGAAACAGCTTCTCATCTTTCCTCAAGATTTACGCCCAAGAATGAAGGAGAAATTATTCTGTTTCAGCAATTTCAGAGCACTCTGACTTAACTAATAGCTTTGGGGAAAGAATTAATATTTCTCCATTAATTCTAATGAGAAAAGCTGTAGGAAGGTCATTATAAAAGATGTAGGAAGTCCTGTCACAGAAAAAGAGTGAAAGCAGAGAGGGAGAAGGCCCTGCTGAGACCCCTCCCAGCCTCCGGTTGGTGGCAGGCATCTCAAAAATCCCTTCCAAGGAACATTCTGGAAGCCCAGGGATGGTAAGTTGGAGGAAGAGGTGAGTTCACCCAGGCTCGTGATAAGCAAACAAAAGAAGCCACTGAAGAAAACCTGAGTGAGCAAAAGCAATGTCTACCTTTGTACTGGGGATGTATTCAATCCTCTTCAAACAGTATTTAGAAATTGTATCTTTTATGTGTCTGTAATTAGGTAAAGCTTTTACTTCAGAAAACACCTGTAATTGCAGTCATCTCTGCATTTCTGTTCCTGAGATGAAAGGAACGTGTTTTGATTGCTTTTGCCTCTCAGATATTTTCTCCAAACTTGGTGAATGGACTTGGTTTGAAACATTTCAGTGACTTTAAAGCTTGATCATGCACAGAATTCAGCCATGCTCCTTAATAAAGTGAAATAATGAAAACTGCTCAGGAACAATCTTTGAAAAGTTTGTGTCTAAATTGACTGAAGAAAGTGTATTTCACTGGGATGGTTAAAACCAGTGGTTCTCCATTAAGGGTGATGTCTGGGGACTTTTTGACTAGTCCTGACTTGGAGTGTGGGGCAGAGAAATGGTCCTGGCATCCCATGGGTAGAGAACCAGCACACTCAGACTACAAAGGCAGCTGACCCTCAGCTCCAGCCAATGGGGGAACAGTGAAGGACTGAGGGTTTGGCTCACCCGATCTGTCCAGTTTTTAAGAGAAAATAGAGATCTGTATTTCACATATTTTTAAACATTGATATCTAATTCATTTTCAAAAACAATAGCAACAATGCTACACAACACATCCGTGGCCGAAGAGAGGCCAGTGGGTAGTGACTCCTCATCATATAAGAGACTCATGTGTGCTGACTCTGACAGCAAATCTCTACCCTGGCTTTGTTTGCTCTTTTGCTGAAGCAAGGCATCTTTTTAAAAATACTGTTTAAAAAATATTGATGAGAGAGTAAATCTGTTTCTGAAAATTAATTTGATAGTATCTTATAAAATGCAACAAATGATTATAAAACTATTGATCCAGCCATGGATTTTTGGAAAATTGAGCAAGAATGTTTACTGCAGTAATAGTTGTGATAGAAAAAAACAATAGGAGCCAAAACGAACATCCATCAATAGAGGAAGGATTGAATAACTAAATGGCAGTACAGTCACGCTGTGAAAGTTTATGCTACTATTAAAGCAATCTATATACCTACCAGCCCAGAGTTATGTACAAAATATATTAAGAAGAAAAGAACTGCTGATTACTACATAAGGTATGAGCCTTTTGTGTAAAAAAAAAAATAAACAAAAAGATGTCTACTCATACTTGTATATACATGGAGAAAGGTGTAGAAGGGTGTACACCAACATAACTCTGGTGGCCTCAGGGTCAACAGGCAGGGAATTGTTAGGCTTTTCTTGGACAGGTCAATGTTGCTTTCTTTGCTGCAGCAAGCATGGCATTACTTTATTAGCTAGAAAAAAAATAAGTTAAAAAACAATATTAGCTCTAAAATTTAGAATCAGAATAATAAGGAAAACTCCCCAGAATGTGCTGAAATATGCTTAAGCAAAACCAAATGTCAAGTCACTCCTCTTACTAAAGAGTCAGAACAAATGACTGATCGAGAAAGATAAATCCTCACACACTAGTAACTGAAGTTTAGTTTCTCAGGCAGATAGAATCTGAGAGATTCCTGAGAAGATGAGGAAAAGACATTTTTCCATCTCTAACCAATTCTAGAATATTTCTGTACTATACTATTTTTCTTGAAACTTTGCCTCTTCTGAGTAATAATTTTGAATCTCTCTCTTTTTTTTATTCCAGAAACCACTTTTCTCTATGGTTCTCATTTATCTTCTCTTTCCTTGATGAAAGGCAATCAGTTGAAGAACACTTCACTTACCATTTTCTCCAAAAAAATATTTTCAGTGGGAAAGTATGCTTAAAATCTTTTGGTAAGTCAAAACTTTAATCACGCCCAGACAATAAGAAAATGCTCTAAAGTAAAGAGAGGACAAATTGTGAGGAAGAAGGAAAACTAAATGAAGGGAAAAAAATTGCTAATATTATTTGAATTCTTTAGTGCCAAAATTGAATCAAGAGAATCTACTTTATGGATCATTACTTTCAAATTTTCTTAACTCTAAATGAAAATTGTAGAGAGAAAAGTTCAGGCTTTGGAATATAATTGATGTGTTGAAGCAATTGCCTCATCATTTCTTAAGATTTACACCCCAGAGAAGGAGGTGTTATCCTGTTTCAGCAATTCTGTAAGCAATATTACTTAACTAATGGCTTTAGGAAAAGAATACCTCCCTATTAATTCTGACAGGAAAAATAATAGTACAGAGCCATTAGCTCTAGTCAGAGAAACAGGGAGGGAGTTAGTGGATGAGGGAGTCCTAGAGTTCAGGTTGCCATTTTGTTTCTCCTTGGGAAAACATTCTGAGGTGATTTGTGGCAGAGAGATCAGGGCACAAGAAACAAAGAAAAACCAAGGGAGCCTCCCCTGTCTTCCCCCAGTTTACTCATGGCAGGCAAACATAAGTGCAGAGGCTAAAAAGAAGAAATAATTCTCATCTACTTGATTTCAGAGAATTACATCACCATCCTCACATAATGCTTAGCTATTCGACCTCTTAAACACGATTAGGTAAACCTTTTACTTCAGAAAGTACCTGTCAGAGCAGCTCTTTGCTTGTCTATTTTTTCAGTGAAAGGCAGCTGCTTTGATAACCTTAGCCTCAGAGGAATTTTCCCTAAACTATGTTAGCGGAAGGAAAAAATCCAGTTATTAATAAAAATATTTCAGTCACTTAAAACTTAGCTATGTGCAGAATCCAAAAGAAGAGAGTCTAGTAAGGAGGGAAGTAAAAGAGACAAGGAGAAAGAATAGAAGTCTCTCTTGCTCTCTACCCTGCCTGGACCTGGGATTAAACACAGGTTTATTGCTAATAATTTAAGAAACTCTATTCTATGTAGCTGAGGTTGTAAATATGTAGCCAAAGAGAAAAACGTTAGGGCACAATTGTACAATGATTAGTACTGTAGTAAATGCCACAAAGAGACTGGGTTATAACTGAGATATACCACAAGGACGCTTAATCTGATTTGAGAATCAGAAAGGACTGACCTGAGGACTCATAAAAAATTCACCTCACAAAGCTGTCCAAGGAGTACCTTGGTTAATTAACTAATTCAGGAATTTGAGTACATACTACTTACCAGGTATTGCTGCAGGTGCTAATTACATAGCAATAATCAAAACAGACAAAAATCAATGTCTTACATTCTAGCGTGGAAGGCAGACAACAAACAATATAAGAACAAAATAAAGTTAGAGAGTAATTAAGAAGAGTTAAAGAGAAGATAAAGCAAGCAAAGATTTTTATGGAGCCCTGCCTGTTTCCTCAGAGAAATGTGGTTGAAGGACCCATCAACAGAGCAGAAAAGTGCATTTATCAAAATCTAGCTATATGCCCGGGTGTTTTGCTCTCTTAATGTGATTTTCTGAAAGTTTACCCGTTCTAAGTAATCACACATTTTATTTCAGAAACTACTTTTCTTAGTGGTACTCATTTCTCTTCTGTTTCTTTGATGAAAGGCAATCAATTTAAGCTTTTCCTCTCAGGTTTATTTTTATTTTTTTCTTTTCCTGAAAGATATTTAGTGGAAAGTCATATTTGAAACCAGTCCTTAAGTTAAAAATTTGTGTCCAGACCACAAGCATGGACCTAATATTTAGAGAGCAAAAGGAGGCATAAGATGAAGAGGAAAAAATAATACAATTATTGAAAATATCATTTAAAATGTATAATGCCAAGACAGAAATCAAGAGTACCTGCTCTTTGAATGATTATTTTCAATGTTTCTCAATGCTAAATGAGTTCGTAAACAACAGTCCATTTCTCAAAATATAATTGAGGTACTTGAGAGAGGTCATTTTTCCTCGAAATTTGCATCCTTAAAAAGGAGAAATTGATCTATTTTGATGAGAAGAGCTGGAAAGAAAGATCTTCCCTTCTCTCCCTCATTAATCCTTATAGGAAAAAAAATAGACTCATGTCAAACTAGAAACAGAGACAAGAAAGAAAATATTGCAGTTGGCCTCATCAATTTTGGTTTTCCAATCACCTTAGGAAAGAAAGCATGCTAAGTCTAGTCTCTGTGAAAAGACAGACATTGAGGGAACATTTAGGTCTTCACTCAAACCTAAATTCCAGACTAATAAAACTTAATTTGACAAGAAAATCAGAAAAAGAGGATAGGGGAATACTATTCTGTTTCCACATGTTCAGATATTCTATCTCATGGGATTATTTGGGGATTTTTTTCTTTCTTTTTTCAGAACTCCTATTACCACTGTTTTTACTTTTTTGTGTCATCAAAGGAAATAAAGTATTTGGAAAACAGAAAAGTTCCTTTCACCCTATTTCTTCTAAACAATATTAGTGGAAGAGCCTGTGTGAAATATTTCAGTAATGTAAAATCTTGTACAGGTACAGAATTCAGGAACATTTCTTAAACACTATTTAAGAGCCATAAGGAGCCACCAGGCTCGTGGCTCACACCTGTAATCTCAGCACTTTGGGAGGTGGAGGCGGGAGGATTGTCTGAACCCAGGGGCTAGAGACCAGCCTGGGCAACATGACAAGACCTCATTTCTACAATAAATAAATAAATAAATTAGCTGGGCATGGTGGCTCATGCCTTTAGTTCCAGCTACTCGGAAGGCTGAAGTGGAAGGACCACCTGAGCCCAGCAGATTGAGGCTGTGGTTGGCCGTGAACATGCCACACTGCCCTCCAACCTGGGCAACAGAGTGAAATTCCAACTCAAAAAAAAAAAAAAAAAAAAAGAAAAAAGAGTCAGGAGGACTAAAAGAAAGGAAAAAGAAAGAAAGTTTTGAAATACTCTTTCAAAACTTTCTTACAAAAACTTCCTCAAGAATATATGCTTTCTGGCTTATTGTATAAGTGTGGTTATCTTAATAATAAAAGAGACTCAACTGGGCGAACTGTGGGGTAATTGAAGTACTTTCAAATGGGTTTCATCTTTTCTTAAGATTTCTACCTCAAAAGAAAGAACACTTCGTGACTGCAACCCTGTCGTAATGCAACTCAAGTAGTGGGGTTTTTTTGTCAGCAAAAACCTCTACATGATTTCTATGGATTCTGATAAAAATAAAGGGGGACAGTCATGAGTTCTTTCAGAACAAAACAGAAACAAATATCAAGGGTGAGCCCTGCTATGAAGAGATCATGGAGACCTGAACTTCAAGGTCACGTGAAGCTTGGAAGCTGAGACATAAGTAACAAAGGGGGGAGGAGGAATAATAGGAAGAGACGTCCCAATTCTTCCAGAATTCTATGAAGTCGCTCTTTTGTCCCCACACTGTCCTTAGAAATTCTATCTTTCATGACATGAAACTTGAATTATAGGATTTTCTTTTTTAACTTCAGAAAGTATCTCCTAGACTCAGAGTAACACCTTTCTCTCCTTTTAAATTTAATCAGTCTGGTTAAAATACACCAAAAATTTAAAAGCTCATTCATAAACAAATCGCAAAGTTTACCTAAAAATACAGGCAGGACTACACGAGCAACATTAAAAGAGAAACAATGACAACAACAACAACAAAAATACTGCCCTAGAAATAATTTTTAAGCCTATCCAACTAATCAGTACATCTGATTTCTAGATCTTGTTTAAGAACATCGACTGACATATTAGAACCGCCTAGAAAATATACTTCTTGAGCCATGTGAAAAACCTTCATACCTTTCCTGAGATTTCTACTCTGCCACTCACAAAAGGAGTCTGTTTTGCAATTCTAAGGCGATGCAGGAAAGGAAAACTACCATCTGACAGAAAATGGGAGATCACTTTTAACTCTTGCCTGGAGAAAAGTGT
This sequence comes from Cephalopachus bancanus, assembly GCA_027257055.1. NCBI lineage: Eukaryota > Metazoa > Chordata > Mammalia > Primates > Tarsiidae > Cephalopachus > Cephalopachus bancanus. The sequence continues at coordinate 7,386,099 of JAPVLO010000007.1, forward strand.
AAGCAACGTCCTGTGCCCTGAAAATTCCACCTGGAGAAGAGGCGGAGGATGTTGAGGGAGAGGAATCTTGTGGCAGTCACACAATTCCACACAGATGATATAAGAGAGTTCAGAGACTGTGCAAAAAACAGAATACAAAATACGCAAACCTCCAGCGAAGGTAGAGAAGACCATCTTTGGAAACTCTTCCACCTTTAAGCTATTCTCAATCCTTATGGTCTTGGGCAGGGGTGAGGTTGGGGGGCAAGGGTTCACATTAGCACACAGCTGTCCACTTGGGTATTTTCTTGAACGAGAGACAACTGGAGAAATAAGACTACTGGCCCGAAATCTTCTGTCTGAAGAAGTCCCAGAAATGCTTACAGAAAGAAATGATAACTAAATCAAGAATATAAAATTAAAGTCCAACACAGTGACATAAAAGGAAGAGGAAGAATCAGAACCTTAAAAGCAGCTGCCATCAAAAATGTATTTAGGATATCTTTTTGACTTATTTTTAAAAATATGTTATTACTAAATTCAAATCAGAAAAAGGATACACAGCTTAAATGATCATGGGGTAAACTAACATAATGGTTTTGAAATAAAGCAGTTTACACTGTTTCTAAGAATACTGACAGAAAAATAATGAAAAATTGCTCCAACATCCATCAAAGACGAAGGACTGGAAGTATTGAAAATGTGTTCCATTTGGTTTTCCCACTCAAGCTCCTCGTGAAAAATTTTTAAAGTCGATGTGGAGAAAGGGAAAGGAAAATGGAAAGTGGCCTTGCACCCCAAGGATACTGGGTCAGGAGGAGAGAGTCTACAGCCTTCCAGAAAGCTCAGTCATAACAATTATAATACCCACATGCTTTCTGTCACTTCAAGGAGTTTTCAAGTTCTCCATGCAAAAGCAACCTTAAACTTCTATTTGAAGACATTATTCGTCATTGACCCCAAATATTTCTCTGACACAAAGGAGAACACGTTCTCCTTGCAGGGTATCTTCCAGCGCCATGGTCGCTGTGAGTTACTGTCAAGTGCACTTCATTATTATGGAAGTTCTCTCAGGGAAAGAAATCCATATCCAAGCTCTAATAAATACAAGGGAAGAGCGCAAGAGGAGATGAAATAGCATGAGGTAGATAATAAAATTTAAAATAGATTTGAGTATAGAAATGTCCCTTGTACATAAGATTGCAGGCATCGCTGATTATAGTCTCTGAGCAAATTTTCTAAGTCAGAAGGATGTAGCTTTGATGCTTTCTCTCTCACAAATGTCAAAGAGAACAGAAAATTAACCCTTTTTTGTCCATGCCTTCATTTAGAAAACAAAGAAAGTGAATGTGAACTGAATTATTTTCCTGGTCTCTGTACAGTAAATGATATAAGATTGTTATATAAAGAGTCTGCAGTAAAAAAATAGAAAAATATTATAGAGTAAATTAATAAAATTGTCATTTTTCTGGAAAAAAATTAAAAAAAAAGAAAGTGAATGTGGCCTTTCATTATTGGCAAAGTAATTGTTGAAGATCCTGGGTAATTAGACCCCCCAACACGTTCTCTGGCCAGAGTGTCTAGCTGAGATGCCCAAGGTCCTGAAAAGGCCAGGCCTTACCTAAGCCAAGCATCCTAGATGGGAAGACTGGCAGAGACACAATGAGAAGTTGAGAAAAAGAGAGGAAGAAATCAAAATGGGCTGATTCTGGAGAAAACTATGGGTCAGGATGCTTGGCGAGTGGGAACAAATTTCCTCCTCTTTAGAGTTCACCAGCTAAGTATTTGCATGACAAATAGTCCTAAGATCAACCCAGTTGTAAGAAGGGCCCTGGGAAGACTGGACAGGATGAGCAGGAATTCCAAACTGATCAGGATTAAAAAATGTTCAAGCATGTGGAGTTCTTCAGACAGGACTATGCCAGAAAGGACAATGTTAGAGCAAGGACTCCACTGCTTTGCTTTATGCAAGTACTGGCAGGTAAAATGTGGATGGCTGGTTAGATTTGAGTTTCAGGTAAACAACAAATCTTTTCTTTTTTTCTTTAGAAACAGAGATCTCAGCTGGGCTCAGTGGCTCAGCCTGTAATCCCACCCCTTGGGAGGCTGAGGTGAGTGAATTGCCTGAGCCCGCAGGTTCCAGACCCACCTGGGAAAGTTGGCGAGACCTCATCTCTACAATAAATCAAAAAATTCACTGGGCGTGGTAGTGCGCACCTGTAGTTCCAGCTACTTGGAAGCCTGAGGCAGAAGGATCGCTGGAGCCCAGCAGGTCGAGGTTGCGGTGGCCGGGAGCGGCCACTGCACTCCAGTCTGGGTGACAGAGTGAGACTCCAACTCAAAAAAAAAAAAAAGAAAAGAAACAGAGATCTCACTATGTTGCCCAAGCTGGTCTTGAACTCCTGGCCTCAAGCGATCCTCCCACCGCAGGCTCCCAAACTGCTGAGATTATGTGTACCCAGTCCACAAATCATTTTCAGCACAAGTATGTCATATGTAATATTTGGGGCACACTTGTGCTTAAAACGATTTATCCTGGGCATCTGATCTGTTTATTTACATAATCTGGCCAGCCTACCTTAGGGTGTCAGGGTGAGGAAGCTGGGTGGGGCCTGGTTGTGCTTAGAAGCCCACCTGAAGGTGCTGAACTGGGCAGCCACCTCTAACTCCCCCAGCTACAGGCACCTATCACCACAGGTTGTTCATCCAGTGATGGCCATGGGTAGGGGGTGGGGGGTGCAGGGTTGACTTGAAATGAATAATTACCAAAAAAGACATCATCACCTCACAAATACCACAAGCATAGAGACGGCTCTGGCAGCCTTCCAAGGAGAATGAGTTATGGGGGCTCCAAAGTACTCAGGAGACAAGACCCCCAGGCAAAAGGCAGGGACAAGTACATAGAGAGAACCAGCCTCCCTGGCCCTTCTATGCTTTGGGGAATTTTTTTAGAACTACCATGAAAAACAACCTGCAAAGAGTCTATTTTGAAAAATTATTAGTCTGTCTGATCTCAAAAATACTTCTCCCATTCTATTCATTTTCAAGAACACAAGACTGTCCATTTTCTCCTCTGAATGGTCCCCTAACCACTAGGAAAGACTATTAAGTAGAGTTTGTTATTATGAAAGTTCTTTCTGGGTGAGAAACCTTAGCTGGCCTCTAATAAATGAGAGAGGGAAAGGACGAGAGGAACCAGAGCGGCAGGATGTAGATGATAACCTTTAAAAGGGGCATTATGTGGAAATGCGTCCTAGAGTTCCAATGAGGTGGCCACACTCCAGTAATTGCGGGTTCAGGAACATTTTCTAGATGAGAGTTTTATTATGCTCATAACTTCTCCCTCAAGAATTTTAAAACAGAGGAAAAGAAGAAAAAATCATTTTATTCTCTTTCTTAGCCAGGGACAGGGAAAGAACATAGACTTTGACTTTCCTTGTAAACGGGTCAATAGCAGGTTTTTCAGAGAAGAAGAGCTGACTTTTTTCCCACCAAAAACATTTCTGCCATTTGCTGGAGGACAAAAGAGTTAGCAAGAAAATGACCTCCACCCCCCCATGCAGAGGAGAAGAATCAGCTCTCACGAATAAACAACTCGAAGGGACAAATCAAGCAACCCAGGAAGACCCTGCCATATTCATTTCTTCTCTGTACCTGGCAGGGGAGACAAGAAATGCAAAAGAGCAAAATGGAACATTTGGCCCAAGAGACCAACTGGCTAGGCCAGGGGCAGACAGACACAGTCGTGTTTGACCCACGGCTGCATGTAGGCAGAAAAAGGTACAGCCCCATCGTGAAAGCCTATTGACTTTGGGGGAATCTTGGACAGGCCCAGGGGGAGGTACGAATTTACAGAAATGTCAAATGGACTCAGGAGGCCACGGTACATAGACAGGAGACAAGGGATTGACAGATGGCCAGGGTGAAAAATCAGGGTCCTATATCCTTCCTGCCATTTTCAGACATTTTTAACCTTGCTATACAAAACCAACCTTCAACAATTCTATTTTAAAAAATTATTGGTCTGTTTACCTCAGAAATATTCCTCCCTTATCTCTGAGGGCCCAAGGCTATCTGTCTTTCTGGACCGAGCATCTGCCGACCTTGTGATTGCTGGGAGAGAATCGACGTGTACTCCACTATGACAACGGTCCTCTGAGAGGGAGAAAGCTATGCCACCTGCTAACAAGTACCAGGAGAGGGAGACGGACATTGATGAAATAGTACAGGGTACATAATAAAATTTAAAATAGGTTTCAGTGCAGACAGGTACCCTATGTTTATTTCTTTTTAATAGGTAACATCTCTCCTCTGGATATATTTTCTCAGTGAGGATTCTAATGCAGTTCATATCAAATATTTTCAAGGAAAATAAAAGTAATTTATGCTTCCAATAATGTTCTGGTTCGAGTAAAGACTATGGTGAACTTGGTCTCATGTAGCTGCTCTGATAAAGGCCTGGTTAAGTTTGTTCTGGAAATATTTATTATACCATGCATCACAGGTAATGGGAATGGAATGAGCAGGGGGGCACCCGAGGGCAGATTTTACAACAGAAGGAAACCTGTGGAAGACAGAGGAGTGAATCAGGCACCAGGGACTTCCGATAGAGAAGAACAGAATCCCTATAGGTCAAAAGTCTGACGATAGGCGCAAAACACGACCTTAACCAACTGATCAAGGTCAACATCAACGGTGAAAAGTTGTGTTGACAGTGTGCATCCTGGATGCCTGACGATGAAAATGGCACCTCTTCCATAGTCTTCCTCAACACCCACAACCCTAGTCTAACCAGTAGTGAAACACCAAACAAACGCCAATAAGGGACATCCTGCAAGATACATAACCCATCCTCCTCTGAACTGTCATGAGAACACAGGCAGTCTGAGAAAAAGTCACAACCCAAAGGGGCCCGAGGAGATATGATGACTAAATGTCTTGTAGAATCCTGAATGACATCCTAGGATGAAAAAAAGACTTTAGGGAAAAACTAGGAGAATCTGAATAAACTGTAAAGTTTAGTTGGCAATAATATATCAATAGTTAATAAACCACTAATTGTAAAAAATGGGCCATGCTAATGTAAGATGTCAACAATAGGGAAACTTGGGTGTAGAGTGTATGGAAACTTTTATACTAACTTTACAATTTTCTTGTAAATCTAAACTGCTAAAAATTAAAGTGGTTTTCTGTTTTATTTTGTTTTGTTTTGGTTTGAAGTCAGGTTCTCATTCTGTCACCCAGGCTGGAGTGCAGTGGAATGATCATGGCTCACTGACTACGGTCTCAATTTCCTGGCTCAAGGCCTCAGCCTCCAGAGTAGCTGGGACTATAGGCTTGCACCACCATGCCCTACTGATTTATTTTTTGTAGAGATGAGGTCTCGGTATGTTACCTAGGCTGATCTCAAACATCTGGGCTCAAGTAATCTTCCCACCTCAGCCTCCTAAAGTGCTGCACTTACAAGCATATGCCACCACACCCGACCAAATTAAAAGTTCATTTTTAAAAAATTCCATTCCCTAGATGATCTTTGAAAAACGGTGAAAGTTCCTTTCTCCTGGGGGAGAGATTTGTATGCTTGCGGGAGTGGGAGGGTCCTTTATTTCTGTTGCTTTGAGTATCTCAAAACCTACACTGCCTCCAAAAACCTTCTGAAAACCCACAGTTTCTTTTATTCTCTGAAACTTGGACAATACAGCTCTTATTCCAAGATGTTATCATGAGGGTGTCACTTCTCCCTTGATAGCTCTTGAAATAAACATACATTATTTTTTTCAATTCTCATATTTCAAACCACTTTCCTTAATAGTATTTGGGATATTGTACTGTTAGGACAAACTGTCTAGTTGATAGAGCCCAACGCAAATGAAAATGTGGGGCTTTTAGTCAATATTGTTAAGAATTTCAAGTCAGCAACAGCGGATCATCAGACTGCCCATGGGGCCTTGGTCACACACCCAGGGAGACATCTATTCTTTTTTCAGTAGCTGGGGTGGGGGGGATTGGATGCATGTGCTCAGACACACACACACACACACACACACACACACACACACACACACACACACGATTAACTTGTCAATGGTAGGCACACAAAGAGCACACTTGTCAGTTCTGATCCTCAGGAAAATTGGAAAGGGCTTGAGAAAATTCTTTAAGGTTCTCGTTCTGATTCCTGTCATATGTTTGGGATAAAGTGGAGGATAAATAAAACTTTCATATGATCACAGTCCCCTAAGGGGGACACAGGCTTCCATGTTTATTGAATTCTAGATACTTTGGATGGGGAAGGGGCTGGGGGCTGTTTGTTTACTCTCCTTCCACTGACATGACCGTTCATGAAAACTCTGACTTTGGTGGGATTTAAATTCTTGACTGTCTCCTGCTCAGATTGAAACTTGTTGATTTGTGTGTTTGTCAGTTGATCATTTGTCTTGCGTTTTGGCTCTCCTAATGATTTTTAACAGTATTTGGGGTATTGTACCGGCAAGGCAGTAACCAGTGTACATGAAAACATGGGACTTTTATTCAGAATTATTAAGAATTTCAAGTCAGCCACAGCAGAGCAAACTGAGCAGGGTCCTGTTTGTCCAGTGAGGAGACAGACTTCCCCTGAGCTCCTCTGCATCCTGGTGAGGCCACTTGTGTTTTTGCTATTCACAGGATCCCCCACCACTGGGGGGTGGGCAGGGGGAGGTGGCGGGGGGAGTAGGCGACTCAAAGGTACATGTGGGGAGACAGGCCCTGGCTAAAATGGAGGCTTTGTGAGGCGCAGAGCTGATCACTTGGATGAGCCCACTGAGCTGGCCATTGTCCTGTGCCTGGTCTGGACTGGGAAGATGAGAGACCTCATGGGTTGTACTCTGGGTTGGAAAGACAATGGTTGAATTTCACCTTCATGCAGAGGCAGATAATAATGTGACAGCAGCATTATTCACAATAGCAAAAACTTGGAACTAACTGTGCTGCCCATCGCCAGTGTGGACTGGATAAAGAAAATGTGGTACATTTACCCAATGGCATATCATGTAGCCATATAGAAAAACAAAATTACGTATGTCACAGCAACTTGGATGGAATGAGAGTCTATAATACTTGGTGATTTATCACAGAAACAAAGAACTGAGTACTACCCGTACTCACTCATAAATGGACCCTGAACATTATTATAATACTATAAGAAAGGGATTGGCAGTAGTGGGACACTGCTGGCAGGGGGTCAATTAATATCAATAAGCATACCCACACTTTACCTGCACGATGACCACTTAGGTACCTAACCCTGAATTGTGCCTCAGGTCTTTAAAATAAAAAATAAAAGAGAAAAATAAGTAAAAGAATAATACAACAGCCAAGAACTTGTACTTTAGAGGCCAGGCTGCTGGGTTGAAATCCTGCCTCTGCCACCAGCAAGACATGTGACTTGGGGCAGGTCACACTCTCTGGGCCCCAGGGTTCTCGTCTGCGACATGGGAGGAATCCTAGCACTTCCAGCAAGGGTGGTTGAGAAAACTGTGTTGATACCACAAGCACCACGTTTAGGGTCTGAGACAGGGATCTGAAGAGGAAGGCCTATTACTCCTGCAAGCACCACGCTTCCTTTCATCATTGCACGTTATCCTGTTTATTCATTTGAGAGTGATGGCTCATGTCTCATAAGCTGAGGCATCAACTGAGTGATCTGTTAGGAACCATTTTTCCAACACTAAAACACTATGTGTGGCATATAATAAGTGCTCATCAAATATCTACTGAATGGACTTAATGGGTGAAAACTAGTCTGCCTGACTTCAAAACTTATACCATTGGCACCTTTCCCACATCATGTTTCAAAATGCAGTCATGCAGAGATACACAGAGATGTTTTCTCCCTTACCATGATTATGGATCCAGGGGCCAGTAGGTTCATCAAAGGGTTAATCGAGTGTTCACTGTCTCCAGGGTCCCAGGGCTAAGTCGGACTCCAGAGGAAGTTACCAACGAGAAGGGCTTTGCAGAAAATCTCCTTTTCTGATTAATTCACAGCAGTTCTTCCCTCCCACCACCATGAGTGAGATCGATAATGACTTGACTCTACTTTCTATTCTCACTGATTATAATCATATTTAAAAGCCCTAATCGTTTTTTTTAACTTCATTTAATGTCAATTTGCATTCATCAAGGTTTTCTTCTTCTTCTTCAAAGGGGTAGTTCTCTTGAAAGGCTAAATATGAATTTTGAAGATATTTTGAGAAACAAAGGGATGAAAGGTGGCATAATTTTCAGTCCTGTTTCAGCAGGGAGCCTCATCATAGTGAGAAGCGGGAGCCAAGCAAGCTTTGTGTAACCCCTGTGCCGGAGTTTTTCTCTCTTGGTGACACACACTGTCAACTTCCTGCAGGATATGTGAGTCCATCCATGAGCGCTCCCTCAGTGATGAGTGAGATGCAGTGGGGGGCATACAAAGTATATTCAAATCATGGGGGCCTCTCATGCCATCGTGATGGAGTCCCATACCTTGATCTGTGTCAGTCACAGCATGACGTTTCCACTACTGCTATTACCGTAGTTCACCATAATATTGAAGGATCCTTCAGTGGACAACAGTGAAAAAGCATCAAAAACCGAATGTACGTGACAAGGAGGAAGATTAGCCGCCCCTGGTATAGCCCTGGGAGCTGCTACGCCCCCGGAGACCTTGTTCCTTGTTTTACAACGTGGGGTGTGCAAAGAGATTTAAAACAGAAGCATCTGAAAGTGGAGGAACTTAGGAGAGAAACGTGCATCTCCAAGCTTGTAAACATGAACACGGGTGCTTGGTAATAAGACTCTTGAAGCAGCATCGCTTGTTTTCTTCAGATAAACAAACAGAAACATGTTTTTCTCTAGAATGTAAAGTTCTCACTGTCATTTTTTTTTTCACTTGACTTTTTACACTGCACTAGGAAGTGCAATAACAAGTAATATTTTTACCACTGCCTGGACAGACTTCTGGTCAACGCATGAAGGGGCATCTTAGCATGTAAACAGTACCTGGAAAACAGTACCTTAGCATAAATGCTAACTGAAATTATTCTCTATGAGGAAAATGAATGTTTGACTCTCACTCTGTCTAAGTCCCTAAATCATGTGGCAAAGCATGTGACCTGCCTATTTTGTGATTCTTTTTCTTAGTTAAAAAAACCTACTTCCAAGCCAGGTACATTACATTGTTGCTCTCCTAAAACCTACCACCCCCAGCATTCCCTGCAGCTAGGTATAGCCAGGCAACTCAGTTCTCACCAAAGAGGAAATGATATCTGCACTATCCAAGGCGTGCCCTTAAAAGGAGGTGGGTACCCTCTCCTCCCTCTTTTTTTGTTTCTTTTGACTAGAATGCAGATCTAATGGCAGGAGCAGCAGTAGCCATCCTGTACCACAGAAAAAAGGGAAAAACCTACAGTGAAGAGAGCAGAGAAATAAGCCAGCAGGAGCCTGGGTTCTTAGCATAGCATGGAGCCACCATAGTAGACCCAGACTGTGCATACCCTGTGGTTATTTGTGAGAGAAACAAACTGTGTATTTTTTTATTCATTGATATTGTCAGTCTTTATGAGGGTCATCAAAGCTCTATTGTACTGCAAAATGTTCCAGTATGAGAATCTAAACTTTAAACTAGTTCCTAAACTTTGGTTCACCCCAAAGGTGCGTTTGCTATAGCTGCTGACTACCAAACCTTAAGCCTTCACTGTTTTGTTATATCAGCAAATTACTTTGACCAGGGATTAGCAAACTATACCTGGCAGGCCAAATCTCTCCCTCCTTCTATTTTTGTAAATAAAGTTTTATTGAAACACAATCATGCCCATTTGTCAACATATTGTCTGTGACTGTTTTCTCCCCACACTGGTGGAGTTGAGTAGCTGCAACAGGGACTGTATAACTAGCAAAGACCTCCCCACCCCCCCAAAAATTAAACTATCTGGCTTTTTACAGAAGAAGTTTGCTCACTCTGATTTAGAAAAGTATTTAATTCATTCCTTTTTTCACTTACATAAGATTATCTTATGAGACTGATCTCAAACTCAGGGTTCAAGCAATCCTCTCACCTCAGTCTCCTAAAGTGCTGGGATTACAGGCATGAGCCACTGTGGCCATCCTAATGAGATTATTTTAAAGATAAATTTAATATTACTGCCTCAGTCAGAAATCTGATATTTCTTGCTGGGGCAGACACTGTGAGAGCTCTCTCTACTTTCATCTTCCCTCTTTTATCACCAGTAGATCCCCAGTAATGCTTAGTACCCCTGTAGAATCCTCTTCTCCAGGACTCCTGCAGCCAGGGTAGTCTTGTGACCCAGTTCTAGATCAAGAGATGTGAGGAGGGATTGCTGAAAGCCCCCAGAAGGCTTTCTAAAGGCATACCCTTCAGAGTCTTGGGTTCTTCTCTTTTTCCCTGCCTGAAACACAAGCCTGACGCCTCACAGTGCTGCATTGCTCCAGATGCCCACAGATTTAACAGCACAGAGTAAGGCAGCGGGACAGGAAAAGAAAAAGGTCCTGGGTCACTGGTGAGATCCCCTGTCCTAGACTGGACTCCCTTTCTCCAAACTCCTTGTTATATGGAGAAATGAAGCCACTTACCTAGAAAATGTGTTCTAAATTGCTACACGAGCCCCAGATAGAAGGCATGGCTAACTGATCAAGGATTTTTTAAAAAGCCTCATTCTTCACTGCTCCCTGTGTTCATGCCCTTTGCCATGTGACTTATAGGGTCTCCCATCAGGAGGTGAAGTCAATTTTCCCACCCCTCGAATTTGGGCTGGTCATGTGACTCTCCTTGGCCAGTAGAATGTAACAGAAGTGATTGATGCCACGCCAGTTCCAAACCTAGGTCTCAAGAGGCCTGTATTACTGGTTATATAGCCAAAAGAAAGGAAATCAATATGTCATAGAGATATCTGCACCCTCATGTTTACTGCAGCAGCGCTATTCACAATAGCCAAGATGTGGCATCAACCTGAGTGTCCATCAACAGGTGAGTAGATAAATAAAATGTGGTGCCTGTACACAATGGAATACTATTCAGCCATAAAAAGAATGCAGCAAGATGGGTGAAACTGAAAGCCATTATGTTACGTGAAATAAGCCAGGCACAGAAAGACTCATATAGCATGTTCTCTTATGAAAGTACAGAGTAGAATGGTGATCACCAGAGACTGGGAAGGAGAGGGGGAGGAGAGAATGAAGAAAAATTAGTTAAGGTGCATAAATATACAGTGCAACAGAAGGAATAAGATCTCATATTTGATGGTACAGTAAGAAAAGTATAAGCAACAATAATTTGTTGTATATTTCAAAATAGCTAGAAGATCTGTAATGCCCTCAACACAAAGAAAAGATAAGTATTTGAGATGATGGGTATTCCAACTAGGCTTATTTTATCATTACACATTGTATACAGTTATTAAGATATCACATGTATCCCTAAAATAAGTGCAATTGTTATATATCAATTTTTAAAAGAGGTCTTTGGTTTTCTTTGGGGGGGGTTGTCATTTTTTCTTTCTCTCCCTCCCTCCCTTCCTTTCTCTCTCTGAAACTGTCATGGGAGCTGTCATGCCAGCTGTCATGGGAGGTTGGAAGACATAAGCTTCATCCACTCCCATACCCTCTGCTGGCAACCAGATAGGCCAGTCAATTCCCTGCCAACCTGCTGGCATTTCCCTCAGCTAACTCCACAGACACATGAGCAAGCCAGCAAGATAGGCCAAGCCTGTTTCCAATCCACAGAATAAATATTTATGAGTAATAATCATACTAATAAGTAGTTATTGTTATGAGACACTGGGTTTGGGGGCAGCTTGTTATGCAGCAGTAGCTAACTTATATCACAGGCAAACCATATGTTTGATAAAAGTAGCTACTGCTGTGTATCAAATATACATATGGTACCTTTGATATAACATACATACGTATATATATATATATTTATTATGATTAACATGTACATTTTAAATTAAAGGCCTTGGGCAACCCCTTTGGGCCCCCTCCCACTGTGGGAGCTTTTCTATCCTCTCAACAAATCCTAATTTAAACAAAAAAAAATTAAAGGTCTTTCTGAATACATATTTACAAAGTATTACTGGTAGGCATACTGCACTTCAGGATATTCCAGCCAATGTGGTTTGAAATGGAAATCACAGGATTTACTAACAGGGGTCTGGAGTCAGACTGCCTACATTTATAGTTTTTGCTAAAAAAAAAAAAAGTTTTTGCTTGTTCTATAATCTCCAGTAAATCACTTACCTTTTATAAGTATATTTTCTCATCTTTAAAATGAGAAAGCATTTATACAGCACTTGTATTTCCCTCAAAAATTTCAAAAAGATGATAAAAAGGGTTCAGAATAGTGACTGATTCACAGTAAACACCTCCTTGATGTTAGCTAAGATTATTTCTACTATGTAACATAAGGCAACAGAAATAAATAACAATATGACTGAGCAACTGATATAACTGAAGTTTGAGAATAAAGATGTTTCTAATAAAGAAAGTTAAAATGACTATTTAAAATAATAATGCATGGGGCTGGGCGCTGTGGCTCATACCTGTAATCTCAACACTTTGGAAGGCTGAGGCAGGAGGATCACTTGAGACCAGGAGTCTGAGACCAGCCTGGACAACATAGAAAGATTTGTTTTTATAAAAAGAAAAAAATACTTAAAATGAAATTTTAAAAATAAAATAAAATAATACATGGGAAAATATAATTGCTCCCAAATACCCCTAGTATTATTAAATCATCATTTGACTTTTTTTTTACTTCTGTTTGTATTAAAATAAAGAAAACATTCCGTCTCCAGGTCCAGTCAAATGTTGTTTTACTTCAGATTATCACATCTGAGTCAAGCAAGAGTGGCTGGTCCTAAATCAGCCCCTCAGCTGAGCACTCAGAGTGCACATTATATTAAGGAGTAGACATGTCTGAGTGTAAGAGCAGACTTTTCCTCCAAAATGTATCCATCAAAAAGGAGAAAGTTACCTTATAATCAAATCTGTACAAAGTCTCCCATTTTACAGGGAACTCTCTCAATTACTTCATTTTGAGTTACAAAAATACTGTTCCGGAAAACACATTAACCAAAAATGAGGCCAAACAGGGCTGGTTTGGGTCGCTCACAGACATCATCTGATAAAATTGGTTTAGAAAAGGGTGATGGAAGAGGGCACCTTTAACACGAAATTAGTCATTATTTCCGCACATTTGGGGTACAATTATAAGCACTGAATGTTGTTGTAAACAAATCTCTTAAAGACTGCTTTAAAAAGCAAAATGGAACATATTTATTTTGTGAAAATTGCAAATAGGTACCTACTGGAGAAATGAAAGCGACGGTCCTAATGTCAGGTGGGTGGGTGCTTAGGGCCATGAGTGCATTCTCTGACGGCATTGTACTCATATTCTAAAGGACTAAATCGCAAAGAGCTGGGATGAAAGTGAAATGCTACGCTCTGAAAACTCTATTAGATGACTCAAACAAGTGGCTCTAGTGATGACAAAGACATTTTTAAAGATGCATGCTCTAAGTTCAGCTAGAACTGCGTCATGAAATGTGAGCGGAAGAGCTAATATCGTCAAACTCATATTTTATGTAATGTGTGATTCAAAGGGACCCAGGCAACTAGGTTATTAAATTAAATAATGTAAGCAGAAATTTGCTTTTCTCATTGACATCTCTGGATGTTCTAGCTCAGATTGGTCCCCAAACTTCTTTTCATCTTTATTCTGTTGTTCTGGGCATATGTGAGAAATAGCTGTGTTTCTTGGTCTACAGATAACTGGTGCCTTGGGTTCTTGTGGAAGGGATTTATTGAGAGGGTGCTCCCAGGAGAAGAAACTTGAGGGAGCAAGAGAAGCAGGGAGGGGTTAGACAAGACTGGAGTGGGCGGAGACCTGGTCCAGAGTAGAGGGCCTGGGCACGGCACCAGCAGGGGCCACTACAACTGATAACTTGTAGCACATCACATGAGAATGCAAATTGCTGACAGCACAACTCACTGGTCCCCTCTACCTTTTAGGAAGCAGGAGTAGGATGTAATAAGCATCCATTCAGTGTGTTCAGCAGTCATTTGCTACCTCAATTCTCCTTCAGAAAACATCCCTTCTCAATATAACCTGGTTGACTAATAGCTACTTCTTCCTGACTCTTAGAGTGGGCATATTCCATCCACCTGGCCAAGAAGAAGGTTCAGGGAATAGTACATGGCCCAAACCTCACTGAATTAGAGTTGATGCTGGGATTTTGATAGAAATCTCTCCTGCTATCACAATTGCTAAGTGAGTAGGATATAAATCAGGGCCACGGGGGACCACCACATGCCCAGGGATGAGGAAAGTCAACTCTGACTTGAAGAAGGATAAACAGAGCCCTGGTGATGTTGTTTCAGCCCTAGATCCAGCAGAAGCTATCCTGGGTTTTTTCATTACATGAGCCATCAAAGTCCTTTTGGTGCCTAAACCTTTTTTAGTTGAATTTTAGTCCCTTCCTACCAAGGATTGTGACCCAAACTCAAACACTCTCCTAACCCTTACAGGCATTGCAGTTTCCTTATGCCCCAGAGAGTGAGATGGGTGGACCCACAGATACCACCTTGTCCCTACCACCCTCATAACCAATATGAAAGATGGGATTAAAAATTTACCGAATGTCACCTAAAGACAGACAATTCAAAGCTTGATTGTCTGTTCCTGTCCCCTGGAAAACCATCTAATGTGTCTGCATATAAGACACAAATCATGACTTTGATTAAAGAAGCCAGTCTTTTCCATAAAAAGGCATTTCCAACAGACATTGATTAATCTAGTTACTTATTCTTCTAAGCAAAATAATAGAGAAATCATCATTTTCTTCCTTATCTAACAACACAGATGACTGCTTGGTGACTCCTCAAATTTATTGAGTGGCAAAAGTGGAAGCAAAGAAGAAATATGCCTTGTGTCCTCAGAAGCACTGAAAGACTCAGGCTATCAGAACCAACACAAGTCTTGCTAAACCAACTGTGGAAAATCCAAGGAGAGACTGGGAAAAGAAAACATAAAACCAAACAAAATAAGAAAGAACCTCTCCTCTTCTAGAAGACTCTCAGAATAAACCAACTTAAGTGAGCTTTCTTAGGTTCAATTCAGAGTCACTCAAAATTAGCTGAAAATGTTCCCTATTTCTTAATTTAAACAAACTGTACTTATGCACTGACTCCATAATGGAATATTACTTAAAAGAATCCGAATTAATTGAAATTGAACACAAAAAAACACAACAGATAGAGATTAATGCATGAAAATGAAGATCTTTCACAGAGCAGCACGCAGAATTATATCCTACAGAGGAAAAAGGGGAAAAAAAATCTCAACATTAAAAATCCCTATAAACCCAGGAAGCATTTTTACAGAAAAAATTATTGTTTTCATATTAAAACATACAAAACCAATTTCTTTTGAAATATTAGTTCATGGATTAAAAAAAATCAATAACATATTCCATTTCATCCATTTGAACAAAGATAAATGGGAATGCATGTCTGGTTCTCAGTAGTCTTCCCTGAATGCTTTTTGGAGTCACTGTAGCAAGTAATTTCTGTTGTTAGTTTAACTAGGAAACTTGGAGATGCTTTAAAGGCTTAATGTTTCAGGAGACAATGGGAATTCTAAGAACTGTGCTTGTTTTGCCCTTCAAGAAACAATGTCCAATGCCCAGTAGATGCCCAGTCAACAGCTGGTGAATGCAGGGATGTTGAAAGGAGTGAAGCCACCAGGGCTGTGCAAAGATTAGTCAGATTGGTCAAACTGATGTGGCAGTTAGGGTAAATTAGATCATCAAGACATCAAGACACACCAGGGTGAGCCATCAGGAAGGGACAAAGGAAGCCCAGGATAGGACTAGGCACCCCCCCCATCCCATGCTCTCTGGTACAGTAGAGTGTTGGCCTTCAAGAACACAGGAGAGACCACCCTGGAAGAGGATGCTACCAGCCAGAGGTGGCATGGTCCCTGGGCTGGTGAAAGCTGGGCCAGCACAGCACTCACATGTGGAGGGAGGCAGAGTCTCCAGGAACAAGAAGAGGAAGGCCTCCCTCTACATACCATCATGTTTCTAGTGTGACTTCTGAAGACCTCCTGGTGTGTACATACTACAAGTGGGTTCCTTCCTATATTCTCTCAGGAAAAGAGGAGAAATAGCCCATGTTTCCCCTAAATCCATCCACAAAAGAGTTGTGGCCACATTGGTTTCAGTATTTGGCCCAAGTGCCCTGGATATGGGGGTGATGGATGACAGGGAGAGATGGCTGTCACTCCCTCTTCTCTTCCTCCCCTCCCATCCTCCTGGTGGCCTTTAAAGTAGTTGACCTTATTTGGGCCCAGGTTGGGCATGTGCATATGTGTGTGTGTGTCTGTGTGTGTGTTTAAATTACCATCACATGAAAATTGATGTAAAATTCTAGGTCTCTGGCTTCCCTACAGAGACAGATAAGCAGCAATTAATGGGCCTTATCACCACCTAACAGCCAAGACTATAGGATTCTAAGAACAGATTCAAATGACATGTGTCTTTTGGGCAGTATTAGTATCACTTTCATTTTACAGATGTAGAAACTGAGGCATAGAAGAGCCAAAACACATCCCCCAGACAACATGACTAAGGTGGTGAAACTCAGCCTTGAGCCTGGGCATCTTCCCTACAGACTGCTGCTCCCACTGCCACAGCACCATGATCTCAGAGGGCAGTCTGCCACAGGGTCTCTCCCTCCTGCAGCTGTCTTAGAACACTTGCTTTTTAATATTTCTCCATGTGCTTTTTAAAAGTGTAGCTGGTTCTGAAAGAGGACCAGCGTGTTCCAGTGTTCCAACTTGAAGAGGATGGAAACAGCTCAAATACTTGGCAAACAGAGGTTCAGAAGTCAGATTCACAGTACAACAATTGGGAGCCTGCCTCTTGCCACAGAATCCAGGATCCGGCTTACATCCTTCCTAACAGAACAACCCCCCAAAAAAGTCCTCTAGCACCCCATTTTTCCTCTTATCCTTTTACCCCTTCTCTCACCCTGGTCCTTGGACAGCCAGCTAGTCATCACCCCCTCTCCCAGCCCCTTTCCAGGCCCCTTGCCTGCCCTCCTGTTATCAGCAGGGGCTCCTGCCTCCTATCTTGACTAATCCTTCTTATTCTTGGGTGGCATCTGGGTGGCATTTATGCAAGAGCAATGAAATGTTGTACACAAGCTGGGGTCGTCTGGTGTGGAGGCAATGACAAGAGTTGCTCGCTCAGTGGGGATCCTGCCGGTTTTAGAAGCCCCAGGGCTTGCAGCAAAACCCTGCTCTGCCTTCCTTCGGTTTCACCCTGCACTTGGGCTTGGCCACCAACACTGCTAAGAGCTTCACATCAATTCATTCCAAAGGGTCCCTGGTCCTCAGAGCAGGTGCCCCCAAGGCTAGGGGCCAGGGTCCCCCGTGTCCATGCAGCCCCAGGCCAGTAGCTGCGGCCGGCAGACTCTGTGGGTACTGCCACAGCCGGCTCCCCGTAGGCCGGCGCTAGGGGGCCCCCTTGAAGCTTGGAAGACGATTTTGCAGCAAATACAGAGTCGTGCTTCGTTGTTTTTTTTTGTTTTTTTTTGTTTTTTTTTTTGGGTAATAAATTCACAGGGCTTGTTTTTTAACCAGAGGTTACAACAGTTTCATAAAAAGTTTTGGTAAATTCATGGGTAACTTTTGAGGTTATATGAGGCTGTTGTCAGGGAAAAAAAGAGAAAAAAAACAGCCTTTCTCTCTGCTCCTGTAAGACCGAGACAGGGAGCCGGGAGGAAGGCTCAGGGCTTGATGTTCTAGAAGAGTCCATGTGGAGCGGCGGCTCTCCGGGTCTGGGGTCAATCAAGGGCGGTGGGGGTAGAGGGTAGGGGGTCTGCACCCAGGCTAGACTGTAGCCTGCTGCCCCCTGCACAGGGACGTGCTAGGAGAAACTGTCTTGCACCTTCTAGAATGTTCCTTGCTCTCCACCTGCAGCCCAGGGAGGTAGGAAGGCTGGGGTGCAGAGGGGGCAGTGCAGGTCAGGGCATTTGCATTTACTTCTTCCTAGTAGGCAAGTGGGAATAAAGCACAAGTTACATTCCCCAAGTAGGGGTTAAACAAGAAGAACTTTATGGTATTGAGAGAAGAGGAGGCTGAGAGAAAACAACAGAGTTAAGGGAGGGGGCGTTGCACATTAACTATGATTCAGACTCAAATGCACTGAGTTCATTTTTCAATCTGTCTTTAGCTAAGGGAAAAAAATAAGGAAATTATGGAAAATTGAGAAACAAACATCTCTGAGAGTGCTTTGCACCCGGGGGTGCTTAATGAACACTTAATAATTTCAAACGCTAGTACTTAGAAAAATGGCTTTTGTCCATTCCCGGCACGCCAGGTGCCTTGTAGCAAAACCGGAAAGCTGAAAATGACTGAAAATGTTCACTAATGTCTATGCGGAGGGTGGTATAAAAATCACTTTTTCATGTCTTTGGAAGTTAAGGAAATAAGCAAGCCAAAATTTTAAGAGTTCTAGCAAAGGAATAAGTCTTGGAACTGAGCTTTGTTTTTTGTGTTGCTTTTTTTCCCTCAAGTATGAACTTGGACAAGACTCCTAATTCGAATGGGGAATGGTCACACATCCACCTCCTGACCCCACGAGTCCATACTGAAAACCAGATGAGGAAAAACATTTGGAGGAAGCTCTCAGAATGCTAAGGCAGGAAGCAGTGCTTGTTTTTGGAGCAAATTCTCCATGCTCCCTGCCAGCAGCCAACATCGGGGTGAAGGCCAGTGTGAATGGATTTACCTAGAGGAAGTTGGGGTCCCCTGCGAGGCCTGAGACAGTCCGGCACAGGGACACTGGCTCAGGCTTCATCATCTCTACCTGTAGGGGTAATCTTCCCTGGGCAGGGAGAGTACCATGCACATCCAGGTAGCACCCACTCAAGGGCCCAGTTATCCTCCCTAATACCAACCAGCTTCCCCTCTGAACAACGTGAAACTGCACCATTCACTGACTCAGGCCTTATGTTTGAAGATGTCTTCTCCAGCCCACTGTCAGTCTTGATGACCAACACTGTGAAGTCCTTACTCATTCACGTGGCATTTTCTCACTTACTGTCTCAGGTGATTTGAGCCTTTCAAAAATCTCATAGGGCACGTGAATGTGGTATTACTAAATAGGGTTCTTGGGGTCTTCAGGGACCACATTACGTGAATTATGGAATTAGTAATGACAGCCCCATTTTACAGATAATGACCTGAGACAAAGAGAAGGAAAACCCTTTGCCCAAAGAACTGGTAAAAGTCAAAATTCAAACCAATTCTTCTAAATCCAGAAAGCAAAATTCCTTGCCCTGAACCCTCCTTGGCCTGAAAGGAAGCTGAAAGAGAAAGGGAATACTTGACTCTCCAAGGCCAATGGGGTAAGACAGTTTGTAAAGACTCTGAAGAGAAGAAGCAGATTATCCTGTAATAATAAATACAGTATAAGCAAAATTGTGTTAATAGCTAGATGTTGAGACTAACCTCTCTGTTTATAAGGGAGATTAGGAAGGGGTAAGACAGGTGTTAAAGACACAGTGGTAAGACACGACTTTCTCCATAACATAATCAAGTGGCTTAAAAAAGAACTGAGACAAGAATTACCTTCTCATTAGGATTCAGTGCAACTTAAGGTTGTTCTCTGTATCCCCTAAAGTTATTTCTCCTCTAAGCTCGCTGTCAGTGATGGCATTCTGCTTCTTCTTGCCACTAACACTTTAGTTAGAATTAATCCTAAAGTAGCATCTGCCTCCAAAACCAAAGCAGCTCTGCCCCTCGGGATGAGCAGGTACAGATGAGGATGGGAGCGGACAGACCCAGCAAGGCAACCCCTGTACCATTCATCATTTGGTTGAGGGCGAGTCATACCCTTTGTTCCCCATTTGTAGGCCTGTTAAGCTCCAAACCAGAGAGCCTCAATTTTCAACCCGCCTCATCCTCTGATTTCACTGAAGTTCCAGCACTTCCTGTAGGCAATTTCTAGAACAAAGCAGGCGTCGTGTTTGGCTCTCTGCTGAGAAGGTGTTCTCCCAACTCAAAAGATGAGAACAATTTTCAAAAAGTCTTCCTAAAGTGAAACCATTTGCATTTCAGGTTTGGGATTGAAGAGAGAAGTCCCTCTCCCTCACCCCCAACTTTTAACATAAACAAACATTAGTCTCTAAAATACCCATATTTCAACCTCCTCTTTAAATGACTGTCATCTTGCCCAACTCCCCAATGAACCTGTCTTTAGAGCACTACCCATTTCTGCCCTCCCACCTTCTGTTGGCACAGAAATCAGAATTCTGAACGTGTTGTTCCATTTCTACAGGAATCTATTAGTGATTGCCAAGGGGGAACACTTAGCATTTTAGATAAATAAGTAAATAGTAGTTAAGTGCTGTGTGCCGCCATATCCAGCAGTTTAGCGTATAAGGCAAACATTCTTTATGATCCAAGGAGGGATGACAAAGTGACAGCCTCTGCTTCTCCTGCACGCCCTGCGACACTCCCTTCTGCAGTGGGGCCTCTGGGATGTGCTCGGAAGCGCAGCGGCCCCTCCCTGTTCTGTTCCTGTTTAGCTCACTCACCCTTCTTCGCTCTAGCCGGCCTTGTCAGAAGCCCTCATTTGGAAGCTTAATCATATCAGCGCGCTTACCGCATTGCATTTGTAATGACTTGTTTACCAGTCTGTGCTGGCTCCCGTGCCAGACTGGGCTCTCCCTAAGGACAAGGGCCATGCCATGTTCCTATTTGCCTCTCTTCCTGCTCCCACACACTGCCTGGCACAGAGCAGGCCCCAGTAATTGCGTGTGAACCTCAGGCCGTGTGACTCTAATCTAGCTCATAAAGGTGTCTTGGTCCACCAACCAGCCCCTCAGCTTCTTGAGAAGAGGACTCCTGCCGTCTTATTTTTCTCCTTTCATGGAGTTAAGACGATGCTCCACTGCTCATACATACGTGCTTAATTGCATTAAACCAGAAGGAAGAGATGGTTTCTCCATGTGTGCATGGAGGAGGAATGGACATCTCTTGTGTTTACCTGCCTGACTCTCTCTTCTTTCAGGGGAACCATCTAGCAATGACCCCAATCCATCCCTGAGTACAAGGATAGGTGCATGACCCAGACCTGGCCACACAATGTCCCCAGTGACTGGGCCAAGGAGAGCCACATGACCAAAGCAGGCCAATGAGATTTTGTTTGGAGACTTGGGTTATGGAAGTGGTCAGGCAACATAAGCATGGCAAGGCTGAGCAGGACCATGGCTGCCAAGAGACGGAGAGGAACTGAGTCCTGGTGACATCCATGCTGCCTTTGGATTCAGCCATGCTTGAAGCACTTCTCTCTGTTACATGAGAGAATGAGTTGAGGTTGTGTTTGTGTGTTTGTCTTGGCCGATTTGAAGTGTCTCTTTTGCTTACAACCCAAAGAGTCCTTCCTCGTCAACAACAGAGTTTAAATCTCCGCCTCCAGTAGCAACATTTCCAAATAAGATAACCAGAGTCTCTGCTGGGGAATAATAAAAGCTTGCAAAAAGAAGAACTGTTCTCATATTGACAGAGACAGCTTTGTCAGTCTTCTCATTTCATCCCTGGAGTCTGGAAAGGGTCTCCAAATTCCAACCTAAACCGGGAAGGGCTGAGCAATTCATCCCCCTGGCTTCTGCATGTAATGACTGAAGACTCTGCTCAGGCCTTGACAAAAGCCTTACATATTACTGTTTGCTCTCTTCCATCCTGGGGAGGCCTGAGCTTCTCTGAGCTTTCTGGGAGGTAGCTGAGTAACACCAAGGCTCGGCGGCCCGCAAATCAATTAATCTCTTTTGCAAACTGTTAACCGGGTCTAATGAATTGGCAAGGCACAGAGGAAGTCCTTCGTGGCTCCGTGTCCTTTGCAGTGACAGAACTCTCCGGGAGCAGGCTGAAACACCGTGCCTCTTTGGAGGAACAAATCTATTAATATTTGGTGAGAACATCAAATTGTGCCCAGTGGACATAAAGTTTGGTCAAGACAAACTCACTTTTCTGTGATTAAAAAAATAATCTTATTACTCTGTGTTCTTTTATCCACTGCATAATGTTAGCTGTCCATGAACAGAATGGATAACAGACCGCTTCCCCTCTCCTTGAGAAGCAAGGTAGGTTGGATGGGCCTTCCTGTCTACGGGCATTAAAGGGAACACCTTTTACTCATCCAAGGGGTAAGATTGTTAAAAGTTTGATAAGATCAAGAAAAAGAGAGGTCCTGGTGGAGAATAAATTAGGAAGCAATTTGGAAATATTGACTTAAAATGTACAACACCAAGACCAAGTAATTCCTCTTCTTGGGTCTTCTCTAGAGAAACCCTCTGCTTGGGCCAAGGAGATATGAGCAGTGTGTCCAGGGAGCATCATGCGAGAATGGACACCAGAGAGGACCAAACTCTCCATAAATGGAAGAACAGCTACGTAAGTCAGAGTATTCCCACCTACAGGAACTCCATCTCTGCTCAGAGTTGAAATAGAGCTACATTTACAGTGTGGAGTGCCAAAAAAAATCGTTGAGTAAAAAGAGCAAGTTGTGCAATGAGATGCAAAGTGTGACACTACTGGTGTTACGCACATGCACACACACACACACAGAGATGAAGAGCTTTTAGATACCCTCAAAACTTCAAACTGCAGTTTTATCAGAGGATGGTATTGGGATGTAGTGGTCAAACTAAACATCAGTCTTCGCTATTATATTTTAATGTGTTTAAAGAAGTATTGTTCATGAATACACATAAAATTAAAAACTAATACAGGAAGTCCCCTACATGCGAACAAGTTCTGTTCTAAGAATGCATTTGTAAGTCCAATTTGTTCATAAATCCAACAATGTTTAGCCTAGGTAACCCAGCTAACACAATCAGCTCTACAACACTGTACTATAATCAGTTCGTAATACTTTTCACACTAATAATACATTAAAAGCACACACAAAAAATAAAGAAAATATCTGTAATCTTACAGTTCAGTACCTTGAAAAGTACAGTAGCACAACACAGTACAAAGGCTGGCATCCAGTGAACAGACAGGGAGAGTTACTGGAGGAGGGAGAAGAGGGGGAGACGATAGAGCTGAAGGATTGTCAGGAACAGAAAATTGGACATGTGAATGCCAGTTCCCATATTTGAAAGTTCGCAAGTTGAAGGTTCATATATAGAGGACTTACTGTCACTAACGTTTTTTGTCCCTCTAGGTGGAACCTCGCTTTTTATAAGCTCATTTTAAACACAAATATCCTCTGCCTGTGACAGTGATCTTCTAATCCGTCCTTACTCTATCCACCTCAACTTCTGCCCCATCCTGTGTCTGATCTTTTAAAAACCTACATGGGAACCTGTCTCTTGCCCTCCTCCCCTGCTCTGAATCCTTCTATGACTCCCTGTTGTCCTCAAGAGAAAGAATGATCAGCCCCCCGCCTCCACCTCCCACCCCCTGCACAACCACCATTGAGGCCTGCAAAACCCCACAGGTGTGCCTGCCTCCTTGAGCCTTCACTGAGCCCACACCATCCCCCCACCCATGCACTCTGGGTACGCTGGCATCTCTCTATTGGGTATATCCCACCTTCTCCTACTACAGCCAGCACGCCTACAGTGGGCTTCCAGCAATGTCTCAGAATCTTAGAAATGCAGCTTAAGCTGCCTTGGAAACTCTTGGAGAACCCCTTCCCACCCCTACAGCCCCCATGAGGCAGAGGAGGTCGGGCTCTATAAGGATGGTCTTTGCAGAATGTTGCCCATGGCCTCTGTAGCCAACTCTGCTGCATGCAGAGTTTAAAACCATACAGGTCAAAGCCTTACAAGAGTTGAGGAAATACCATATTAGACAGTACAAGCCAGTGAGGATCCTGTGGACACAGAAAAAGGGGGTATGGCCACACAACAGAGGGTCCCAGAGGAGGGTTTACATGGGGGGCATATATAGGCATGAAATTAGGTGATACACTAGCATAGGGTTAAAAAAATCTGAATTACACAGTGAGAAAGCTCTTCTCTTTTAATCCTCTGATTAAGGAAAGAAGAAAGTCTCAACTAGGTGCTGGTGTACTTTGAATGGCACCTCAACACTGGCAAACCTCTTTTTAGCAGCAGGCGTATTTCTAAGGCTCACGGCCTTCAGCTCACAGCAGATTCTGGCTAGGATTTATTTACCAAGAAACACTGTAGTGTGTATATTTTTTTGTAATGTTCTTTTAATAGCATACAATATTGGCATTCCATTTTCAGTATTGATTAAGAACTCCTCTTTAAAATAAATGTATTTAAGTTTTTTTGTAAGTGAGCCTAGAGTAAAACAGAAGTAAATTGTCACACAGGTGACATGCAGAGGTGACAAAATGACATGAATGATCTGAAACACTGTTGACCCCCAGATTCATCATCGGGGTGGCTCCTAGCAACTCGCTCAACAGCTCTCTAAGTCTCAGTTTCTCTATCTGCAAAATGAGGGTAAAAGTCACTCATCACAAGTCTGTCCAGGAGATTGAATGTGGATAAGCTTCTCAAACTGAAAGTGCCTTGGAGTTTAGTTATTGAGAGTTTTCTCAGATCTCCCTTGGAAATGGAGCCCCAAACCTCACTGTGTTTACTGTTATAAGCCATGCCAGCTGCAGGAAATTGCAAAACCATAAACTCAATGTAGTTCTTATCGTTCAATAAAACATCTCCCTCAATCAATATGACTTTGGATGTATCATCCGGGCACAGGGCCACACTCAGCTCCTCTTCAGTGTTCCAATTTTAGTCTATGTACCAAGGGGAACAACTTACAATGTGCCCAGCAAAAGCCCAAATAATTAACCTCAGTCACATCAATGTTCTCCATTCAGTTCTGCAAAATGCGTTTCTAAGGAAATATATAAGAACGCACTTTATACCATGGAATGTTTTAATGTATCATGGCATTGGAGTAAATAGAACAGGCCTCAGTTAATGGAACAGGTTCCTTTAGCACAAGAGATTTCAATAACAACAACAATAATAATAAGCTGATATGTCATCAGCTAGAAAGAGATGTGCACATAAACACAAAAACAGGGCAAATCTAATTATGAGATTTTTTTAGCAGCCCAGGGTCAACAACTGTGATATTAGGCAAATGATAATAAGGCTGTATGTTGATGAGTTTTAAGATCACAGAGAATGGAACATCCCACTTGAAATACAAACAAAATTCAATGATGTTGCATTCATTTCTGCAGCTTTCTGTATTTTAAAAAGAAAAGTATTCATTTCAGAGCAGTGACCTCATCAGGAAAAATGCACCTGAAATTGTGTAACCACAACAAAAGAGAGTCGTTATCAATTTTTGCTTAGGTGGGATCACCCCTTTGTATGAATGTGTTTTTCAACTCCTTTTTCTAATGGAAAAATAACACAGGAGTGTGCGAGTGCAAGCTTGCGTGCGCTCTCTCTCTCTGTCTCTCTCTCTCTGTCTCTCTCTCTGTCTCTCTCTCTCTCTCTCTCTCTCTCTCTCTCTCACACACACACACACACACACACACACACACACACACACACACACACGTGAGCACAAAGCTTCTCTTCTTTTTTTTTTTTTTTGAGTTGGAGTCTCACTCTGTCGCCCAGACTGGAGTGCAGTGGCCACTCCCGGCCACCACAGCCTCGACCTGCTGGGCTCCCGTGACCCTTCCGCCTCAGCCTTCTGAGTAGCTGGAGCTACAGGCACGCGCTACTACGCCCAGCTAATATTTTTTTGATTTATAGTAGAGATGAGGTCTCGCCAAGTTGCCCAGGCGGGTCTCGAACCCACGAGCTCAGGCAATCCACTCACCTCAGCCTCCCAAAGGCGTGGGATTACAGGCTGAGCCACCGAGCCCAGCTAGCTTCTCTTCTTAAGTGATACCCTAACTTGGAAAATAGACAGTGGAAAGGGCATTTTCATGATGTGGTTTGTTGGCGAACTTCCCCCCAGGCTGGAAGGAATGGTCTTTGGCTGATTGACATCGGCTAGCTCAAGTTGACATGGAGTAATTGTCCAGTGGAAAACCAGCCCCAATTCCTAAGTGGTATGAGAAGAACAGGTCAGATGAGAAATCACAGCAGAGTCCCATCACACACATGTTTAACCTACAATCTGACTTTTTTAGCTCACTCTCCTCTGACCCAAGAAGACACAGCTCCATTATCCTGCTTGATCCTTGCCACAACAAACCAATCCATTAAGATGTCATAGCAGTTCTAGAGGCTTAATGCTAAAACCAAATGGCATGCACCATGCAGTGAAGCAGGGACACTTGAGAAGTTCTCACACCACCTTCATTAGGAGGATCTGCTGTCTATCTTCAAAGCAACCTGCATGACTAGATGGCCTTTTTTCTTTCCCTCTTTCATCTCAGCAGTTCCCAAACATATTGTGCATGAGAATTTCTGTTCAGAGTTGCATATACAAGTCGTACCCTTATGATGGATTTACAGGGTTTTCAAAGATGATTTTGATGTCAGGTGATTTGGCTTTAGGGGCTGGCTTTGGAAACAAGTCTTCCATCCTTTAAAACTTGGTCCCACTTTAGTACAGCAGAGGACTTCAGGTTAAAAGGCATTGATGGGACATCCTCAGGTCCACAGTCACTACAGTCATCTTCCCAGGACTTCCAACTGCAAAATTGAAGTGGTACAAGATGATCTGTATGGTTGAAGATGGTGATCCCATAAAAGTGACTTCTGGTGGTTACTCCACTGCCATCCAGCCAGTCACCCACCGGATTCTTCCATTACTAACACAGTTTGAAAGTACAATCAGAAACCAACCTTCCAGGTGGCATGCTCTTTCTTCTTCATGCTCAAAGAAGATCTGGGGGCTGGTTTTTGATGATCCTTTCAGCTAAGACTGAGCTTTCAGGAAGCTCAAGGTAAAGACATTTTTATTTGTTTAATTGTTCATTCAACAAACACTTATTAAGTACCTGCTGCTATGCCAGGATACAGAAGTGTTTTCAGGCTTGGGAAACAAGGTCTGTATTAACTGAGATCATTGCTACCTCTGTAGCAATTTTCAGTGGAAAGACCATTGAAAATAGATTCATTCACAATGGGAACCAAATTTCACAGTAAATAGTAGAGAAATTTATCTGGAAAAACAACAAAACCACAAGTTATAAAAATAAGCTAATAAGCCTACAAAGATAAAATAAAAATAAGCCTTCAGTTTGGAGGTTATAATGGCAAATAATGAGTTAATTGTTAAAAATCACTAAAAGTTAATCAAGTTAATTAATTATGTAGTAAATTTGCATTTACTTTCATAGCAAGATGATCATCAAGAAGGAATTTTTCCTCAAAAAAAATTATAGGACTTTTATCAATTTTTTCAAGGGCTTTTCTTAAGCTTCAGATGTTCAAGTCACTCTCTTGGAGTTACCATTCTTGCCACTTTTCTCTTGTTCATTTGTCACCTAGTCTGATTCTGCCAGTGGGTGTGAACCAATGAGCCAATGGTCTTTTTCCATTGGTTTCATGAAATGTACCATATTGAGCAGGATTTGCAATTTTACTTGACGATTAATTTACATTATATTGTGAAAATTAATCTGAATGACATGGATGGATGCCATGATAAGTAGAGAGGGGTGTGTGTGTGTGTGTGTGTGTGTGTGTGTGTGTGTGTGTGTGTTGAATGGAGTCTAAATTTACTAGCAATCAGTTTATTAGGGAAGGTGCTCATGCACCCAGACAACTTACCAACCTTAGGCTAGAGTGTCTCATAAAGAACATTTCAGTGATAAGGTAGATTCTTGCTTTACTTGCAATAGTCAATGACTTGATATCTGAAAACTTTCTACCGATCCCTTTAATGAAGCAGCTGAGTCTATGAGGTTAAACGCACCTCCTCAGCCCGACCCTAAAGTGAGTGTGACAAGGAAGGACTCCTGCCCATTCTTAGTCACACTTAGCCTGGAATATCTGGTGAGTTCACCCTACTTCATGTCTAAATAGAAACTTCTAGTCCCCACCCCAGTTGGAAACTGGAATTAGGTTTAAGAAAAAAAGACTCAGTTGTCAGGAGAGTCTCACAGATTCCAATCAACATAAAATCTTATAAATTAGGTTTTTATCCTTCATAACTCCCTGGCCTTCTGCTTACAGATGACTTCACTACTGAGCCATCTGTTAATTTGAATGATTAGTACCAAGCTATTGGAATAGTTTAAAAGAGAGGGAAATTAAACGCTTTCTTTAAAAATATTTTTTAAAAACATCCTCTGTCTCTCATTCTCCTAAGTTATTGACTGGAAATATCTCCAAAAAAATAAAGAAGAAGAAAAAAAATCAATAACAACATCTTATTTCTCCATGGTCACAAGTATTCTTGACTACTTATTTTTAAATGATTTACTGATTCTAGCTGACCTATGAGAATTAGAACCTAAATACTCTTCTATCTTTAAACTGAGAAGCTCCCAATCTCCTCGCACACACAAAGGTCATTCTCAGTCTCGTTGTCAGATTCATCAAGTTCCGGCAAGTTACAGCCTCTCGGTTCACCCCAAACAGATCAACCCCTTATTGTCCTGCCATGGGCAACAGGTTCTCCCCACTTCAAAAACAAATAAAACCTGTACACACTGACGGGCATACTCATGCATGCGTGTGTACAGACGCACACACACATGCAAGGTCAGCTGCCTCACTGAGGACCCAGCTCTGATCTCTCCACCTGCAATCTGCCAGGTCAAAGCAAACTTTAAAAAGTTGTTTGTAAATGTATGATGATCAGTCTCAGCTTTGAAGTTATAGCACTCTGTCTTACAATATCCAGTGCCCTCAGAGTGCCTGTCACTCCGCTATGAAATATTGATATTGGCAAGTGCTGGTAATAAAATCCCCATGCCCCTTTGATTTCCAGGTGGCATTTATTTTCACGCTCTTCTCCCACCCTCCACCTCGACGGTGTCCATCATGATCTGTCACCCCCGCTTGCTAGCGTGCCCTGCCTGCCTTTCTGCATCCCTCCCTGACACTTCAATAAGTAGTAGGTGGTGATTGATATTTCCTGGGTCACAACTTCTCCCATGCCCTGCAGCTAGCATCTGCCCTGCGGTGGACATCCTCTGTGTTCTTCCTAACTGCTAGAGAGGACAGCCTTTGAAAATGGACACCAGGGACCCAAGCCCAGGGACTCTACTTGCTGCTCAAGTAATGAACATGAAAGCCTAGACATTTGTCACCACCCCAGGTTGTTGCTGGGCATTATAACCCACGTGGGTGGGGGCAGGGGGCTGAGTTCTCCAGGGAAATTTGAGTTGTGGGTCATCTTTCGTTTTATAGCTCTATGCTCAGGTCTTTTCCTGATTTTTTTTTCCTATTTTGATCTGTTTTTATTCACCATTCACTGGTGCCCCCAGTTTGCTCTTGGGATTTTGATGTGAAGAAAAGCAGCGAAATGCTGATGTTGAGACAATCCATACAAGTGGATTTTCCCAAGTAGAGAAAGCTTCAGAACCTCTGGGGCTCCTGCCATTGCCTATGGTTTCATGCAGGGCCCTTTCCTAAGGCTGAGAGATGCCTTAAGTGGGAGATGGGTACACACTGACATTAAGATGAGATGTGACAATCCCAGATTCGACCCCTAAAGGGGAGAGGGAGGAAGGGTGCATGGGTTGAAAAACTACCTGTTGAGTACCCATGTTCACTCTTTGGGTGGCATAAAGGACCCCCAATCTCACCATAATACAACATATCCAAGTAACAAACCTGTACATTGTACCCCTGAATTCAAAATTAAAAATAAATTTAAAAGTTTAGAAATTCTGCAGCCATTCAAAACATTGAGTAATAAAGACATGTAATAATCACCTCAAGAATAATCAATAATAAATAATATGATCTAAAATACTTCTATTATTGTAAAAGGGGGAGGGGGAAGAAGAGGTGAAAAGGAGAATGAATGTCACAGGCTTTTCAATCGGTCTCTCTGCTCACACTGGGGCCTGGGGAAGACATACCCACTTCCGTGGGAGGGTGTGTGGAAAGGCACCCTGTGTGGAGGAGGAGAGGGGAGCAGGTGACCCTGCCCTGTGCGGGCTGCTACAGTCCCATCGTCAGGGCAGTCAAGACCAGAGTGTGAGGCTGGACAGGCCGACTGCAAGTGGATTTCAGCTCCAAGTGACGCAATCCACGTACATGGGGGCCCTGACCAGGTCTCTCCAGCCTGCCCCTGGGCCTTCTTCCTACAAGAAACCCAGTGAGTCTCATAGCCATTAGGATTGAGGCTACCTGTGATCACTTGGACAACTGTTCCCCAAAGGGTGACATGTCCTGCTGGTGGTGATTGGGGTGATTCTTTTTTCATTATATGAGGTTTATACTAGGACTTTCTTCCAAAACCTGTTTACAAACAATGAGAGCCCAAATGATGTGCACTATTGTACACTGAATGTCCATGTATATCCCTCCCTTTTTTGTTTAAAAACACATTTTAAGATCATTTCTGTTGGTTCGCAGATAGTGAAAAAATGATAAAGATGGTTGAATAGTGGCCCCCAAGTCCTAATCCAGGAACCTGTGAATGGGTGTAAACTTACTTGGAAAAGGGGTCTTAGCAGAAGTAATTAAATTAAGGATCTCAAGGTGAGACAATCCCAGATTCAATGAGGCCCCTAAATTCAATGACAAATGTCCTTAGAAGAGAAAGGTAAGGAAGATTTGACCCACAGTGACACAGGGAGAAGTACAGACAGAGGCAGAGATTGGAATGATGAGACCACAAGCCAAGGATACCTGGAAGCACCAAACTGGAGCAGGCCAGGAGGGATCCTCCTCAGACCTTCAGAGGGAGTGTGAGACACTCAACCGCCAGAACAGTGAAAGAATCCATTTTTATTGTTTGAAACCACCATGCTTGTGGTAATTTCATACAGCAACCCTAAAAAATGAATTCAGATGGCACCCAAGTGAAGACATAGTCTCAATGACTGTCCTCCATCCTCCTTGGAGGCCCAGCCTGCATCCCAGCCCATCTGCATTCAATCTACCCTCTCCACATCCCCTTTCCTGGCCCTGAGACTTTACCCATTCAATCTCCAGTCCAGAAAGTCTCTGTCTGTTCTCCCTATACCCACATGTCCAGAAGAAGCCCTGTCTCTCCAGGGAACCCTCCCTTTGCATTCCTCCCCCAACACAAATAAGATGGCCTTGTGCTCCACCAAACAACAAAAACATTCACCACCATGTGTCCATGGCCATTGGCACACAGCGTGTACCAACTTTCATGCACATGCATTTATCATGCTGAGTGTCTGGTAACAGTCGGTCATCTGTATCAGAGTCTGCAAAGCATCACTGCACACAGTGGCTCCCTGAGGCCTTGCATCGAACCATTGGGTCCAAAAGTCAGAGCATCCGCATCCTAGGTGGTCAAACCGGAAATTCACAGGGAGGCAAAATGACCTGCCAAAGTCACTCTCTGTGGGATTTGAGCAAAGGGTGGACAGTTGGTCAGTCTGTCCGTCTATCTCCGCCCTCCACCACATTTATTGAGAGCCAAGATTCTTCTCTTTTCCCCTTCTCTTTAGTATTAGTACACAACTGGGAGCTGTTCATAAACAGAGAGGCTGACAGAAGTCCCCAGAAACTGCTTGATTCAACCATCTTTAAAGTGTTGGAAGGAGAGCAGGTGGGAAAGCTCCCCACATGGGACAACTGGAAGAGTTCTGGCTGGTTGTGCTAGGCTCCATCAGTGGCCGGTGGGAACCTCCTGACTGCAACAGCAAGACTGTCAGTGCTCTGCCTCACAGAGGTTCCATGGGAGTTCCACCCCAATGTAGGGGAAAATTCAAGAACTGGACCTGGTGGGGGCAAAAGGGAAGGCAGGGTCCGTGGAACAAGCACCAAGAAGCCAGTAAGTTCTGAGAATCCCAGGGGCTGCCAGAAGTCACATCCCCCCTCCTCCCTGCATTATGTGCCTTCCAGGTGCCCTGAGTCATGTCCTGTACTTTAGAGGGTGGCAGGCTAGACCTGGATTCCTGACTGCAGGCTGTACTTTGGGGGAGCTTTCAAGGAGAGAGGAGGGGCACGCACAGAGAGCCAGGAGAATACAGAGGTGTCATTGATGCCACCTGCCTCTGTCATGGGAAGGCCCCATGATCAAGCAGACCAGTCAGGTATCCTCCGGCCCTTTTTATGGGAAACCCTCTCTGGTGTCCTGGTGGTGCAGACCATCATTTAGCCTTGAGGTGCCCTCCATGGGGTGTGGTATCATCAAGACAACCCAATAGCTGCTCCACCAGATGAGGAGGAGAGGGAAGAAGGAGGAGAGTCAGAGAAGGTGAAGGAAGAGAAAGCTCAGTTCCCTGGTAGGATGTCTGCCCATCCACCCCCTTCATCTCAGCCTCTTGCACACGGGGCTTGACTCTTGATGTCACCTCACAAAAACAATCTATTTTCTTCTACAACTGGCCACCCAACTATAAGATCCTATCTGTATCTTGGTTTAAACTCTCTGAGGAGCAAGACCAGTCCTTGACCTTGCCTACCCTAGAGGGCTTATGGAGGGAGAAGGCACTCAGGTGCCACCTGCCTGTTGGGGGTGCAGGAACCATACAAAGATGGAGGAGAGACCCAAGCCCAGGTCCCCTGGACCAACCCCAGGCTTCAGGCAGAGTCCAGGGTCAGCCCATGAGCCAACAGACATACCTCAGCAACAAAAGGAGGGTAATTCCATCACAGGAGGTCTTCATTTTCCCCAGTCAACACCCTGCAAGGAGCACTGAGGCCATGCTTCACTGAGGCCATGCTCATGACTACTGGGTAGAAGGGAGAGGGAGAGCAGGGGACACTGGGTCCCTAGAGGTGACGCGATTTGCCCTGGTGGCCCAGTACATGCAGTTTAAAATAGCCATTTTGCAGGAAGCAGCACACCCCTCAAGTGCAATCCTTGTGCATTTTCAAGCATGGCGAGGGACATTTCACCGGTAAGCCACTTACTGCAGTTTCACCGGTAAGCCACTTACTACAGCTTCATAACTGCTCATGTTTCTGTTTCCTGCCGGCTGTCATGCCCAGCCACTAGCCCACCTTGGCCTCACAGAGGCCCGACAGAAAGGGCCAAGCCACTTCCTCTGTGGAGACAGTGAAGGTGAGGCACCATACATTCTGATTCTTGCTTCCCTGGGTCTTGGGGGGAAGCTGCCCCTCCCACGGGGCCTGACCCCCATACTCAGGGGTGTCTGCTGTCTTCCCAATACTAAATTCCCCATCTTCTCCCCCATGCCCTTCCCACTAGTTTAGAGTCACTCTGATCACCTCACAAATGTCATGCCTTGGCACTTAGTGCACCTGACCCTACTGGATATGGGGCTGGCTCTTGACCCCAGTGTCTATGCTGTAGTAGGGTGCCTTCACATGCCCAGTCTGGACTCACCTCCAAGGAGAGAATTACCTGCCGTTTTTGAAGAAGCCTGTCCACAGGTCCTGCCTGGGTCCAGCCCCTTGGGTTGGGGAGGAGGGCACCTTCTTCTGGGCACCCAGGTTGGCTTGCGACGTCTGATGGCTCTCAGCTGAATGCGGCTTTGCAAGAAACTCCCTTTATACCTATGAGACAGAGAAGCACATGGGCAGTGGCCAGTCTTGAAAGCACATGCCACAAACATCTGAGAAGCCCCTGTGGGCTGTCTGGGAGAACACAGGGCTCGACCTCTAACTAGCTGGTCACCTTGAGTGACTCCTGGTCCCTCCACATCCCATTCCTCTCCCCACTCCTTTGACATGGGGGTAACAATAGTGCCCAACTCCAAAGGTTGCTGTAGTGAGATAATGCTGATAAAACACACTCCAGGATGCATAGCTACCAAAAGTGCTTAGTCAAGGTTAGTTGCTGCAGTTAAATAGTGAATTACATGGTATTGAGTACTTGCTAAACACATTGTGCAATAGAACTTTCGGCAATGATGGAAATGTTCTATGAGCTGCATTGACCAATACAGTAGCCACTGACAACATGTGGCTATTGAGCATTGGAAATGTCGTAAGTGTGTCTGAGACACTGTTTAAAATTTTATTTTATTTTAGAGTATTTAAATAACCACATGTGGTCAGTGACCAACATATTAGACTGCATTTTTCATGGGCTTTTCATCTGGGGAGGCCCTACCAGATCATGTGATCTATGTGTCTCTAAAACAAAGTATTGTTTGGGGAGAAGGCTCAACAAAGGGAGAGCAAGAAAATTACTAGAGCTTCTATTTACATTTGTTTTCATCTAGACTTTCTTATTTCCATTGTTGCCCGCTCTTTGCAACGTGCACAAAACAACATTGGAGTCCAACATATGTATAATGTGTGAAAGAACATATATACATTTATTAGGGTGCAGGCTCAAAAAAATTATTTTAAAACGATGTCTTGCTCTGTCACCCAGGCTAGAGTGCAGTAGCGTGATCACAGCTCACTGCGGCATCCAACTTCTGGGTTCAAGTGACCCTCTCGCCTCAGTCTTCTGAGTAGCTAAGACTACAAGGTGCCATCACACCCAGCTAAAGCTAATTTTTTTCTCTCTCTTTCTTTCTTTTCTCTCTTTCTCTCTTTCTTCCTAGAGGCAAGGTCTTACAATGTTGCCCAGGCTGGTCTCCAACTCCTGACTTCAAATAATTCTCCCACCTTAGCTTCCCAAAATGCTGGAATAACAGGCATGAGCCACCATGCCTGGCTAAAATTTTTTACTGATAGAAATGTGTAACTAGAAACAGACCATAGATCTAATCTAGCACCTGCATAACACAGATGAAGGAACTAAGATGAAGCACCCTGCAGCATGCCTTAAGCTCTTTTACAAGGTCTTTGCACTGCTTTTAGCTGCCTGGCCAAGGCACAGATAAAATCCTTTCCCTTTCCAAGCCTCCATTTGCAATCACTCTACATGGTACTCCTCAGAACCAACTAGGGAGGAAGGTGAGGTGCCCTGTGTGACTGCTTTCCTTCCTCATTTGCCTGAGCCGCTGCCAAGAGCCAGGCGCAGTCCCATAATCACTGGGCTGCCAGCGGAATTCTAAATAAGATCTGCAGAATGTGGTATCCTCTGGGGTGCTGGTTTTTCCTGACAGCAATCATGAGAAAGTGACTTTTTGTTCATCTTGTCTGGCCTCTATGTTTGGGAGAGCTCCCTCATCCACTGTTGCCTCCAGGCCTGGGGCATTAGCTGGCATTCCCCAGGGGGTCCTGCATTGTTCTTAGAAGAAGTCATCCCTGTTTGTCAAGACCACAGAATCCTATAAGTACTATATGAGCCAGCGTGGGGAGACTGCTGTTCCTAATCACAAACCCCTGAACCCAGCGGGGCTCCCACAGGGCTTGGGTGGAGAGCAGTTTCAAAGCGCAGAGACAAAGGGGGCATGTGGAGAGAATTCCTCTGCTACCCGCTATGGGTCACCTTTGCCCATGAGTTAGTAGATGACTGCCACTAGCTTACAGGTGTTAAGAATGGCACAGTTGGAACTGCAGGGAGGTTTTACTTTTAGAAAACGGACATGCGAGGACCACTACTCCATCAAAATAGCTCAGAGAGTCACACTCCCTGAATGCAGGTCTCACCAAGGTGGACTCTGAAATCTTTTGCCCTTGAGAAGAGCCCAAGTGAACCTTGGCCATGTCTTCAAAGCGATCTTTTGTTCAGCCTGGGCAAGGTCTACTTCTTTCTCTCTTGGTTCACCTGGAATGTTCTGTGTGCATTCCCCTCCGAAACAGCAGCATCCTGGGAACATTGTCCTGGGTCAGGCAGACTCTGCCAGCTCATCTCCATTCCCTGGTGTGCAAGGCCCTTCAAGGTGTGACAGGTGTTATGGAGCCTCGTCCAAAGAGCCGTACCCGAGTCGCATGTCTGTCCTGGGCTGCGAGGGTGACATGCTCCCTTACCTCACAGTCAGTCTGAGGAGGGAAGGTAGACCGAAGGAGAGGGTTTTGTTAGTGGGCTCAGGCTGCTCTACACAGACTCTGGGAAGAAACCGTGCAGTCTGACATATGATTTCTCTCACTTTCCTCTTTTGATGTTGTAGGAAAGAACAACACAAAGAAAAGTGGATGGAGGTGGTGTGGGTTGCCGAAGTAATAAAGGGTCTCAGCCACATGTAGCAGAGGCCGCATGAGCTCAGGGCCACATATGTAGGTTGTGTCTTTACCTCACTTCAGAGACTCTCATTACTGAAGGTGTTATCTCATTGAATAAGTAAGTTGTGCCATGATTAAAGTGAACAGACAGATAAACATCCACTAAATAAGGAAAGCTACTCTCTGCTAATAGAATTACATTCTCAGAGCCCTGGGGTTTTTCTCCTCTGATGGCCCCTTCAATCACGAATGTATGTATGTTTTAGGGTTTACAGAGTGCCCTTCTCTGGTACAACCTGCAATCTCCTCCTCGTTCATTTCCATTCTCTTGGGACCTCGCAATTCATCGTTCCATTTGTCAGAAGCTTCCTAGAACAAGTCTCTGAGTGGTACATGCTTCAGACAGCACTGTACACAGTTAAAAATTAATCAATAAAATCCAATTCCATGGTCCAGCACTCGCTTTGGGCAAGGCAGAGATAGATTTTGTGAGCATGCTGAATCTCTATGCCTCTAGTTAATGTCAGGACAATTAGACATCTGAGTATGAATTTTTGATGTTTTTCCATTTCCACTCTGAAAATGGAGGCTGCATTTTCTAACCCCTCTCCTTTTGTTAATGAAAACAGCCATTTTTATTACAGTGTGGTATTTGGAGTTGGCAAAAAACAAAGAGATGAATGAAACAGAATGGAAGACCCTGAAATAAACTTCAAGTATAAATGGGAAGCTAAAAAATAGCAAATAAGTGGGGGAAAGTGGATGAATGCGGGGATCTGCATGACTTTTATGTAAAGACCCAGAAAATAAATATTTTAGGCTTTGCAGGCCACATGCAATCACACATATTCTTCTTTTATAGATATACATAGCCTTTGCACAGTGGTGCACACCTGCAGTCCCAGTTACTCAGGAGGCTGGGTCAAGAGGATTGCTTAAAGTCAGGAGATCGAGGCTGCAGTGCCCTTTAATCATGCCTGTAAATAGCACTGTACTCCAGTCTTGGCAACATACTAAGATCCCATCTCTTAAAAATTATATATAATGACTAGCTCATGAGAGCTTATATACATCTACATAAGAAGAAAACATAAAAGAATATATTTTTATATTTGTGACCTGGGAGATTGAGAGAAAAAAAAACGTTGTTTTAGATAAGACCCAAAAAGTAATACTAATTTTTAAAAGACTGTTCCATCTGACTATATCAAAATATATAACTTCTTAATGACAAAGGAATCAAAAGCAAGGCAAAAAGTAAGAATTCCATTTAAAAATTAAAAAAACACATTAAAATGTAAAAATTATTTTAAAATAGTTAAATGTATTGATGGTCTTATTAAAAGGTAAGAAATAGTTAAAAGCAAAAATCCTAATGAAAATGGAAACCCATGAAGGTAAGACTGCTTTCACTGTGAGGGGTTTGCCAAAGCATGTGAGTTGGCGCCTCCATTTTCATGTTCTTATGGGTGCAGAGCCCAGAATGTACCTCAGTGAGAGCCATGTGGAAGACCCATACTCCGTTTCTGCTTCAAGCTGAGATTTCAGAAGGTCTGACTCTGAGTATATGGGCAAATTAGAAATAAATACTCCCTATTCCCACCACCTATCCAGGGAACATTAAAAA
The DNA here is from genome assembly GCA_027257055.1 of Cephalopachus bancanus. Classification (NCBI taxonomy): domain Eukaryota; kingdom Metazoa; phylum Chordata; class Mammalia; order Primates; family Tarsiidae; genus Cephalopachus; species Cephalopachus bancanus. The sequence continues at coordinate 7,423,840 of JAPVLO010000007.1, forward strand.
ACAACAAAACAAAAAAACCTTCCTGCTCAAATCTTATTACTGAGTGAAGGGGGAAATGTTTCTCTTGTTAACTTTACAACAATATGACAACCTTCTCATGGGTTTGTAATCTGAATTCACACTACGTAGATGACCAGAAGAAACCTAAAGCCGAGAATTTCATATGAAGTGGTGTCTAGCAAGTGCCCTCAAGCACCTAGGAGAAGCAAAACAAATATTTATTGAAGAAATCCACCTTTAACTAAGTCTCAAAGTTTCAAAAATATCAACTCACAGTCAAAAATGTCAACACAAATAAGAAAACAAGTGATCATAAATGAGAGTTAATACATGAAGCAGAGTCAGATATGGCAAGACTTCTTATATTGGCATTGATAGATACAAAATATCGTGTGTGATTTCAACAAGAAAAGAAAGATTGAAAATAAGAGTAAAGTGCAAGAGGCTATAAAAATGTCAAGTAGATTTGAAAAACAATCAAATGGAACTTTTTGGAAATGGAGCATAATACACAATACTGATTAAATTTAAAACTCAGCATGCCAATGACAGTGGCTAGGTCGGAGGGAGATTGTCAATCAAGGGGCTATTGCTATAGGTCAGGGACTTCTTCTGGTCAAGATGGTGAAAGAGTAATTGAATCTACCATCTCAAACAAACAACTGGACAAATGAATAAAACAATGGTTTTCAGAACACTGGACACTGAGCAAGAAAGGCAGTGATCCCTAAGAGAAGAGAAACAGATGGGTTGAGCCTGACAATGCCTCAGCTTGTTGATGGAGGAATTTTTCAGGTCGGCACCATTTGTTAAAAAGACTATATTTGCTCTGCTGAATAGCCTTTGAACCTTCATCAAAAATCAACTGACCATAGTATAGCTTATTTCTATACTCTTTATTCTATTCCATTGATCAGTATAGTTAATTTTGTTGCAAATATCACACTGACTGGAATACTCTAGCTTTATAATAAATGTTAAAGTCAGGTGGTATAATCAAGTCAGCATGGTATTTGCATTGAAATGAGCAAATAGATCAGCAAAGGATGCTGGAACTAGATATCCACATGCAAAAATAAGAACTATGATCCATACATCACACTGTACATAAAAATTAAGTGAAAATGGATTTTAGATATAAATATAAAATCTAAAAGCATAAAACTTTAGAGAAAAACTTAGAAAATCTTTGCAGCTGTGATTAGGAACAGTTTTTTTAGTTATGACACCAAAAACGTAATCAATAAAAGAAAAAATGATAAATTAAATTTCATCAAAATTAAAGAATCTGTTCTTCAAAAGATACTGTTAAGAAAATGAAAAGACAAGCCACAGACTGAAAGAAAATATTTGCAAATCACTTATCCAATAAAGGACTTATAACTAGAATATATAAATAATTATCACATCTCAACAATAAAAAAAATTTATGTGCAAGGTACTTGGCCAGACACTTCACCAAAGATGATACACAAATAGTAAATAAGCACATATAAAGATGCTAAATAGCATCGCTTATTAGGGAAATACAAATTCAAAGTATAATGAGATACCACTACACAGCTATTAAAAATGACTAACAATAAAGAGAATGACTACACCAAGAACTGTCAAGGATGTAGAGAAACTGGTTCTCTCACACACTGCTAGTTTAGATGCAGAATGAAACAACCACATTGGAAAGCCATTTGACAACTTCTTAAAAAGTTAATACTACATCTACCGTATAATTCAGCCATTCCACTCCTAGGTATTTACCCAAGAGGATTTAAAGCATATGTCTATACACAAACTTGCATATGAATATTTATAGTCATTTTATTTGTAACAGCCTAAAATTAAAACAAATCAAATGTCTACCAACAAATGAACATATATACAAATTGTGACACATCCATCCAATGGCATGCTATTTAGCAATAAAAAGTAATGAATTATTGATATACACAACAACTTCAAAATAGTAATGCTCACTGGAATGATCCAGGCCAATAAAAAATAACATATATTATATGATTTTGTTTCTATAAAATTCTAGAAAAAGCAAACTAATCTATAGTGACACAAAGCACATCAATGGTAACCTAGGGATAGAAAAGTGCCAGGGTGGGCACAAGGGAGGAATTTTAAAAGGACAGGAAGAAACTTTTGGGAATGATGAATATGTCAATAATCTTGATTGTATTGTTGATCTCACAGACATATGCATATGTCAAAACTTCTTACATTGGATGCTTTAAATACGTACATTTTATTAAAATTCAATTATACTTCAATACAGTTTTACAAAAAAAGAAAAACCTCAGTGGATTTTTTAAGCTGATAAAAATTTAAAGACAGACCTGAACAAAGTATCCAGATTATAGCACAGGAAAACAAAGTTGTTAAAAGTAGAAGTAAGAAACATGAAATACAGGACAAGTCTAACAGATAATATTTCAGTGTTTCAGAAAGAGAGGGGAGCAAATAGCAATAGAAGCAGTGTTTGAAGAATAATGACTGAGAATCTTCTGTGGAGACATCAATCCACCAATCATTAAAGTACAGTGGATTCCTAATGTAATACATAAAAAACAACATACAGCTATATACATCAAAGTAAAACTATGAAACACCAAAGAATAAAAGAAAATCCTAAAGGTAGCCAGAGACAAAAGACTTTAAAAAGATAAATTAGTAGACCAACAGCTGACTTCTTCACTACAAAATGGAAACCAAAGGATAATACAATGATAGCTTTAATGTGCTGAGAGAAAATTACTGTCAACATAGAATTGTGTACCCAGCAAACATATTTTTTCAACAACATTGATAAAACGTATTTTGAAAGTAATAGAGAAAGTTTTCTTCTGTAAAGAAAATTCTAAGAACATGCTTCAGGCAGAAGAAAACAACCCTAGAAGGAAGAACAGGCAGAAAAGAATGAAAAGACAAGATATGGACAATTATGTGGGTACTTATAAATAGATGAGCTTAAAAAGATAAATAATAGAAAAATATTTACAGTATATATAACAGGCAAAGAATATATACAAATCTAGCATATACACAGAATCCTATAAATTATATTTATCATTTTAAAATATGGTAACAACAAATTAGTAGGCATATGAAGGAAGACCAGACTCTCACTCATGGAATAAAACATTCTACAATTAAGATGAATGAATTTGAACTATATGTACTGATGTGAAGAGATATTTAGAAACATAATGTTGACCTTAAAAATCAAACTGAAGAATGATAAGTGAGTAGGATATATATATTTAATATATACATTTAATATACATAAATTAATAATGAATTAATAATTGTTTATATTATATTAATATAATGTATTAATATAATATGCATAATATATATAACATATTATATTGCAGAAAGCAATGTTATATATTATTGGTGAATATATTGATTTGCAATGAAAACATAGAGTAAAATGATTTGTGCCAAATACATAAAACTACAAAATTATTTTTAAAATTTTAAATTTGCTTTTTATTTTCCATACATTATATGTATATAATATATGGCAATATTTTATTTATTTTAATATATAAGCCCAGAAGCAAATATGACAAAATGTTAATATTTGTTAATTCTACTTCATTATTACCCAGGAGCTTGCTATATATTTTCTGAACTTTCCTGTATTTTTAATATTTAAAAACAAAAGAGAAAGAACAATTATTCTGATACATGAATTTTATCATTCTCTGTGACCTAAGACCTACAGGGCAATCTCTGCCACAGTATTTCATTTTCTGTAGAATATTAAGACAACTGAGGTGAAAATTAGAAAATGAATCAAGAAGTAGACTTCTTTCTTGAGGCAAGAACACAAGAGTTAGATGATAGATAGATCAGACATAGATAGATAAGTAGGTGGATAGATAGATAATATGCTAGGCAGAATAATGCCCCCTGCCCAAGACGTCCCTGTCCTAACCTCCAGCCCTAACTCCCAAAAACTCTAAAAATGTTACCTTATATAGCAAAAGGGAGTTTGCAGATGTAATGAAGGGTACTGATCTCAAGATGGTAAGACTATTCTGACTTATTTAGGTGAGCCCAATCTAACCACGAGTTCTTAAAAAATGAAAGAAGACGTAAAAAGTTGGTTCAGAGAGATGAGAATGAAGAAGAAGAGACTTAAAGTGTGAGAAGGCTCATCCTGTCCTTGCTGGTTTGGGATATGGAGAAAGGTAGCCATGAGGTAAGAAACTGAATTCTACCTACAATCTAATGAGAAGAAAACCGATTGTCCCCTAGAGCCTGTAGAAATCCATGCAACCTGTGACACCCTGATTTTAGTTCAGTTAGACTCATGCTGGACTTCTCACCTACAAAGTCATAAAGTAATAAATCTGTGGTATTTAAAACAACACACTAAATAGTAATTTGTTGTAGCAGCAATAGAAAATTCAGACAGATAGACAAGCAGACAGATCTCTTACTTCATCAAGTAAAAGCTTTTCTGTCTGGTTATCTGCAAAGTACATACATGCAAAACAAATGCTATGTTACCACTGACATCTGTTATAAATTGGTTGTGAATTACTATATGAAAAATAGATGAATTTCAATACGTAGAGTCCTTCTGAAGAGAAAAAAACAGGCTCTATGCCTGACCTCCTGAACAGTGAATCTAAAGATCTTTTTAGAATTAGGGGTTGCCTTCTAGCACCTTCCCAACACTAGCACTCAAAATTAGATACTGACTCCTTGTCTCTGAAGACTGGCCAAATGTGAACAACAGAGAGGACTGTTTCTTCAAGAAGTTCTATTATCTAATCATGTAGCTTCATCCCCAGAATATTAAATTTGAGACTTCATGTGGGTCGAGCACATTGTAGCCTCTTGTATCAAATCTTTATAGCAAGCCAAATGCTATAGAACCAGTGGCTTAATAAGAAATTTATCTTTCAAGGGACCCCTTTCCCAGTATATCCAGTATCATATTCCCTTATAAAACACCTCCCCAGTCAAAGATGTGGCCCAGAAATTAAAAGCACAAGTCTTAGCAACTGTTAAGAACTTTCCTGTATGGTGATGAGTGGTGATAATGAAAAACACTGGATCAGAAACTCAGATAGCAATCCTAATTCTACTAGCTGAGTAAGCTTAGAGAAGCCATCTGTGGCAGTCACATGGTAGGGTGATCCCATGAGTCATGCCTTTCTGTAATCCCCTTGCCTTGAGTGTATGTGTAACTTGTGACCAACTTCTAACTAATAAAATATGGCAGGTAAAAGTACTTTGCTGATGCAATTAAAGTTCCTAATCAAGAAGTAGATTATCTTACGTGGGCCTTGCCTAATCAGGTAAACCTCTGGAAGTGAATGTTGACGTCCAAGTCCCCAAGCAGCAAAGTCATTCCTTCTCCATTGTTGGCTTTTAAGAAGCAAGCTGCAGCCAGGCTCAGTGGCTCAGCCTGTAATCTCACGCTTTGGGAGGCTGAGGTGAGTGAATTGCCTAAGCCCGTGGGTTTGTGACCCCAAGTTGCTGGGCAACTTGGCGAGACCTCATCTCCATAATAAATCAAAAATTAGCCGAGCATGGTAGCTCGCACCTGTAGTTCCAGCTACTTGAAAGACTGAGGTGGAAGGATCGCCAGAGCACAGCAGGTCGAGGCTGCGGTGACGGGGAGTGGCCACTGCACTCCAGTCTGGGTGACAGAGTGAGACTCCAACTCAAAAAAAAAAAAAAAGAAGCAAGCTGCCATGGATTTTTATGCCTCAAAATGAATTCTGCCAACAACCTGAGGGGGTTTGGAAGCAGACCCTTCCCTAGGGGAGCTGCTAGATGAGAACGCAGCCCTGACAACACCTTGATTTCAGTCTTGTGAGACCTTAGCGGAGAACTCATTTAAACCGTGCCCAGACTTTTGACCTATGGAAACTATGAAGTGATACATGGGTACTGTTTTAAGTCACAATGTGTTCATTTGTTCTGCCTCCTGAAAAACAAATGCATCATTTAATTGAACCCAAGATGGAGAGGACAAATATCCACCTTACAGGACCCTTTCAAGGGTCTCATGGGATCACAAACAAGAAATCACTGCTTAAAACCTGGTCCACATGTTACAAGTTGTTGAAAGAAAGACATTGGAATTGGTTCCACCTCTAGATAAGTACATCGGAATCTCTGCCCTCCTGAGGATGCTTGGCCGCATTCCCGCCATTCTGATGGGCACATCCCAGATGGCACAGTGGTTCCTGTAAATTCAGGTTCCTGCTGCAGGCCTGAGTGACACAGGCTGAGTGCATGTGTGTGGGCTTTGACCCTTCCGAGGAGCCAACCTGGCAGCCTATGCAATGACCATAATCATTCTTACTCTGCTGAACTTAGAGAGCATTCCTACTTTACCCAGGGCCTGTCTTTCTGGCTGGTGTCAGAGCTGCAAAAACAGTCTACTTCAGAAACACCAGCTTTGTGGAGTGGGTATAAAAGCCCCAGATTTGGGTCCACTGCGAAACCTCAGGCAAGTCCAGCCTCTTCTCTGGATCTCACTTTCCCTTCTGGACAATGAGGGCAGGTTCCATTTTGTAAACACAAGAATAATAAATGATTACGGAGTACTTTCCACGCACCAAGCATGCACAAAGGGCTTCTCACATGGAATTCTCCCTTGTGGAGTCCCCAGTATGGCCTCTAAGAGCCAGTCTAAATCTTAGCTATGCTCCAAATAGCTGTGTGGCCTTGATCAATTTACTTCCACTTTCTGAGGTTCCATGTCCCAATCTGCAAAATGGGAACACTGGTGGGTCCCATCTACAGTAGCTTTCTGTGCTGCAGAGCATATTGCCACTATTTCAGCAACCTGAAGCCACCGCCAGGTGTTGTGTCACCTCAGTTTCTGAAGGTCAGACATGCTGGTCTGGCTTGACTGGATGATCTGCTCAGGGTCTCATAAAGCTCAGATCAATGGTTGGCCAGGATACATTTTTCTGAAGCACTGAGTGATCTTCCAAGTTTCCTGGTTGTTGGAAGAATTCCTGCCCTTGCAATCATATGAATGACATCCTCACCTTCTTGCTGACCATCAGCCAGGGGTTGCTTTCAGCACCCCGGGTGAAACCATCTGCTATTTCCACAATTGTAGAAGTTTGTTCCATCAAAGCCAAGGGGACAGCAACTGTTGCAGCTCCCAATTTCTCTGATTTCTTCCGTCTCTGACCTCTAGACCTTCCATTACAAGGACCCATCAGATTAACTCAGGCCCACTCAGGCACACAGCAAGTGCACAATGAATGCCCAGGCACACTGCAGGTATGCAATGAATGTTTGTTGAGTGAGTCAAGTTGAAGTCTTGGGGAGGTGGGAGCTGTTCATGAGGCACCTCATCCTTCCGCTTCTCCTGTCACCCAAGGGGAAGGAATTATCAGGGCTTGACAACAGGGGTAGTCATCTCAGGGACTATCTCAGAACTCTGCCCACCATACCCCAACAGGGATGCTGCCAGGATCAAATGGGTGGAAGTATGGGAAGATCTTAAGACATTGGCCAGCACATGGAGTCATGTGTCTGGGACTGGAACTTGGGTCTCCTGCCTCTCTAGCCAGAGCACCTCAGGACCCATCTTGAGGCAAACCTCATCACAGCCTACCTTCTCCCATGGTTGAGTTTTATCTTCTGGACTAAAATCACCTTAAGAGAAAGAGCCAGATCCTCCTAGCACCCAGCATGCAGGATGGTACACTCCCCAAGACGTTCCCCAATGCCTTCTGGTCACCATTACCCTGTGTATACCCCTCTCATGATGGCATGGCTGGCCTGAGCAACACACAGGGTATTATAGAAATAACAGAATCAGAATGTGACTGCTAAGGATAGATCATAAAAGACATTGTACCCGGGCACAATGACTCATGCCTGTAATACCAGAACTTTAGGAAGCCAGGGTGATTCACTTGAGGCCAGGAGTTTGAGAAACATAGCAAGACCCTGTCCCTAAAAAAATAAAAATAAACAACTTAACCAAGTGTGGTGGCATGCATTTGTAATTCCAGCTACTTGGGAGGCCAAGGCAGGAGGATCACTTAAGCCCAGGAGTTCAAGGCTGCAGTAAGCAGTAATCAAGTCACTGCACTCCAACCTGGGTGACAGAGTGAGACACTATCTTTAAAAATAAATTAAATAAATGGCATTGTGGCCTGACCTTGCCCTCTCTTGGAGTGCTCACTCTGGGGGAAGCCAATCATGATGTCAAGAGGATGCTCAAGCTGTCACCAAGAGACACATGGGAAGAAACTGAGGCTTCCTGCCACTATCCAGTGCCATGTGAGGAAGCTGCCTTGGAAGTAGATCCACCCACCCCTTCCGAGCCTGCAGGTGCCCACAATCCCAGCCGGCATCTTGATTGCAACCTCCCGAGAGACTCCCATGCCAGAACCACCAAGCCAAGCCATGCCTAAATTGTTGGGAAACTTTGAGGAATAATAAGTGCTATTGTTTTGAGCCACTAAGTCTTGGAGTGATTTGTTACACAGCAATAGATCACTCATACAGCATATTTGCTGAGTCCAAGGAATATCGAGCACATAGTTAGCAACAGCTAACATATTTGCTACTAGGTCAATCATGTGTTTTAAGTGCTAGGGCCACAGAAGTGAGTGAGACACACGTGGTCCTGTTGTCATGGGATTCTAGTGGAGGAGGCTAGTAAGCAGCTTAACAAACGTACAGACCATGGTCGTGCTTACAGGAAATAAAAACAGGTGATGAACAGAGAATGAAAGGTGGGAGCCATTGAGGAACAGAGAGCCCTTACTTACTATGTAGCTGATGCTTTTTTTCATCAGGGAGGGTATGTTACATGGAAGGGGTCCTTCTTTTGACTTGGGGTTCTGTCACAGAGCCTGAATGATCCATAAAAAAGTGATGGATGGACGTCAGAAAAAAACAATGTGATTGCAGCAGGATGATGCTCTACCTCTCCAAGCACCATCATCTGGCTGTGTCAGAAATGCAGAATCGAGAGCCCTTCCCCAAACCTGCTGAATCAGACTCAACACTGCAAGAAAACTCCAGGAAAACTCCAGGCAATTAGAGTGCCCAGGACAGGCTGGGGCACACTGGGGCAAGCCGTTGGTTGTGCAGTGAGACCTGCTGGTTCAAATCTGGGTCTGAGCAGAGGTCATCTGTGACTCAATTTCCTCATGAGAAAAAGGGAGCTGCCCCATGGAGCACTTGCTGGATCTAATGAGACCATGCATGTGACAATGTGATCAGTGTGGTGGCCTGACTGCAGCAAGTGCTCTGTAATGTTAGCTCAGGCCATGTGATCCCAGCAGACAGTGGATAACAGAGGATGGGGTCCCTGATGAGGAGAGGTCATCTCCAGAGGAGAGGGTCTCAGCAGCTGCAGAGGAGAACTAAGAATGTGCATCGTCTCTCTCTCTCTCCTTTTTTTTTTTTTTTGAGTTGTAGTCTCACTCTATTGCCCAGGCTGGAATGCAATAGCACACTCACAGCCACCCCTGCGTCAGCCTGCTGGGTTCAGGCGATCCTACCGCCTCAGCCTTCCAAACAGCCGGAACTACAGGCATTCGCTACCACACCCAGCTGATTTTTTATTTATTATAGAGATGAGGTCTCACTAAGTTGCCCGGGCTGGTCTGGAACCCGTGGGTTCAGGCAATCCACTCACCTCGGCCTCCCAAAGCACTGGGATTACAGGCTGAGCCACCAAGCCTGGCCTACATCGCCTGTTGAAGGATACCTAGACTTTGGATGAAACCTTGACAGGAGGGAGAGAACGCTAAGGGAGAGGATGTTGGGAGTTGAGGTGTGGGTATGATGGCCTCAGGGATCTGGGTTCACAGTGTGACTCAGAGGGTAGGGCAAGGCTGGAGGGTGAGTGAGAGAGTAGGGGATCATGGGAAAAACGAGACCAGAAAGCTTCTGGGGGGAGTCCGAAATCGAAGTGGAGACTGGTTAAAGAATTTGCTTTTTAACTTGTATATAATGGGCAGACTAGAGGGTTTTGAGCAAAGGAACCAAACAATCAAAGAATGAAACGATGAAACCGTGGTATTAAAGCTCACATGTCTTCCCATTTGTTAGTGGTAGATATGTGCACATCACAAAGAAAAGTCTGGAAGGGCAATTCCTAAATGCTAACAGTGATTATCTCTGAGCGGTGAGATTTCTAGAATGTTCTGTTGTCTTCTCTTTGCTTAGCTGTGGTGTCTAATTTTTCTGCAAAGGACATACATGGCTTGCATAATTAATAAAGAAATAAAAGCTGTAAATAATTAACACACTCTCTCTTCAGGACTTAAATTGGATGGATGTGTTTTCAACCCAGTTATTTCAAATATTTGCTGGATCCCTGGCCTTGAAAAGGCACCATTGGGAAACAATGAACTGATGGGGAAAATAAATCCAATCTTTTGATGGTGAAACTCTAGACCCTATGACACAGGAATGCCTTCTCTGGAGCACAGAGATGCCTTCTGAATCGCTCGTTAAGTTCTTAGGTGTTTAGCTAAATTTCCTGAAACCGTGGGTACGTGTGGAAATGACAGGTGGCCACACACCCTACCTTTTAGGGTTGGTCCTCAATTTCTTCTCCTTGCTGTTCCCATGAAATGTCCTCGCCCTCCAGTGAAGCAGTCTTTTCTTCCGTTCTGGTGCAGATACATGATCCTGGGACATCATCCCCGGGACTCTCGGGTAGGAGAGCTGGAAATACCAGGCATGTTGGCATCATACCGCTCAAAGCCCTCATGATAGGGACAACCCAGAATGGATCCCTCTCTGCAGATAGGATACCTGCCTACAGAAATTAAGGACCTGAAACGCTGCATCGACAAGGATCTGACCCGTCAGAGACTCCAACCAGGTTCTGCAGAGCATTCTTAGACAAAAAGAACCTTTGAAAGACTGCCTGGGCTGCATCTACAGAGGAAACCCTTAGCCACTGGTGTTTACTGGAGGCCAAAGAATCACCATGGCCAGCACCTTTTCCCTTCCCTCCCCCCACTCCAGGAGCCCCTACTTCTAGAGTAAAGAGGGCTACACTGGACCTGGCAGCCTCTCTTGGTCTCAACGCGTTCTTGATTAACCCACTCTTCTCTGTGAAAGCACTCTCCACCTGTGGCCCCCCACTTGGGGAAAGCTTGGACCGCCTGAAAGGCTCTAGACTCTACACCCTTGTCACTGTCTGATAGGGTTTAACTTAGAGCTGAGGCCACAGGACCCTTCTCTGGGACCCTGCCCAAACCACTTCAGAGAAGAAAAGCTCTCAATTACCAGACTGGGTGAGTGAACTCACTCTTAAGCTGGAACCATACATTGTTATTCAATCAGCAAGTGAAAACACCCCCGGGCATCACCCATTTCTCTTTTCATCACTGCTCCCAGGAACCTCAGAGGTAGGTTTGGATCTGAGCATACTAATTATTTCACCAGAGTCACCATTATGACACTTTCCTTTTCATAGTTTGTTTTGTTTTGTTTTGTTTTTGCCCGGAGTCTCTCTCTCAATAAGAGTTTCTGGTAGATAACCTTAGAAGGAGATCTTCTCTCTGGTGGAGTGTTTTGTTTTACTTTTTGCCTCTGTTACCAGGAAGCTCAGACATATATTATGTCTAGTTATGAACTTTAGCTCACCCAGTGTCTCAGTTACAATAATTTTTTTCCCTCTGAAATGTATTGTTTTCATGGCTTTCATTTTGGTTTGTATTTTTTGGCCTTTATGATGTCCTGCTCTGTAAACAGTAGCCCCACCCTCCATCGGGACAAGTTGAATAGACAGAATGAACAGCAGATGCTGTAAGGACAGGTTCCTCCCATTGCCACAGGCCCCGCCTCCAAAATACGCTTTCTCGGTCCCTAGGGGCCTGGGAAAACCCAGGCTTACCTTGGCCATCTGCATCGGCCCTCCTTCTCCAGTGCTTGTCAGGGTCCATCCTTCATGGCTCATGGGGCTCTCACCCTGGAGGCTGCTGCCAGGGATGTGCAGGGCCGCATACACGGAGGCTGCCTTCTCTTTCTGCTCCACAGGCAGAGGGAGGCTGTGGCTCAGGCAACACCATGTAAGCCGTGGCTCAGCCTTTAGAGAAGGGAAGGGGCTCTGGGCCCCGAGGCCCCTGGGGGTTCCTGAGTGGAAAGATAAGGCCAGCTTGGGCCAGCCCAGAGGCACATCCTGAGGCTGAGTGAGGAAGGAGCTGGGCTGGAGCGGGCAGCAGGCATTGAGCCCTGCAGGGGACCCTGAAGGAGGGTCTTCTGGAGCATTCTCAGGAGCCCCTCCCAGCTCCAAGTTGGGTGCCCAGGGGTTTGAGACATCCCAGGAGGGCCTGGCCCTTGCCAGAATGCTGCCCATGCAGAGGTGATGGGTGGCATGGGTCTCACCCTCTATGTCCTGGGCTACGTAGGCATCACACGTGGGGGCAGGCGGGGAGGAGGTGGTCTGCCTGGGGACCCCTGGGCTAAGAGACTCCCAAACTGCTGAGATGCTCATGACTGTCCTGTCTCCCTTCTCTCCCGACTGTGTCCCTTTCCTCTCATCCCACTGCCTGGACCAGCTGTCTGCCTCGTCTGGGAATGGGCCTGAGGCTGGGCCAGAAGACAAGGGGGTCCCCAGTCCTAATCCAACAGAGGACACCTGTTCCCCAGGCTGCCTGCTCCTGTAGACAGAGTTCTGGCTTTGCCTGGGCCCTCTGGGAACGGGCTGTGGTGAGAGGGTCTCTGCCTGAGGTAACCTGAGGAGGTACTTGGGGGGAAAGGCATTGTCTGCCAGAGCAGAGAGGACTCCAGGAGCCCTGGGCTGGGTGGCCAGCAGGGGACAGTGTCTGGGGACCAGGGCTGGAGGACGCAGTGAGGGGGCCTTGTCCCTCAGCCCCACCTGCTTTAGGGCAATCGAAGCAGTAGCCAGGGAGGTTCCAGGGGACTCGAGGGGCTCACCTACTGTCTCACATGACCCCCCTGGCATTGTCCCAGGTTCACTCTCCTGCTTCTGGGACAGCAGTGAGGCAGCCTGCATGAGCTCTGCTTCCACAGGCTCTGGCGGGCCCTGGCTGAGCATCGTCAGCTTCTTCCTCTCTGAGGGTAGCTTGTCCTCCCCAGAGCTACCACTGGGCCGACTCAACACAGTTTGGGCCCACAGACAGGTCTTCTTCACATCCTCACTGCTGTGGGCACCTCCTTCCAGCCTGGGATCTGGCAAAACCAGCCTGGGGGTCTCTAGGTCTCTCCCTTTGAGAGGGGTAGGCACTGGGGGTAGCTGGCACCCCAGTTCCAGCCTCCCACTTGGAGGAAGCAAGGGGCTCTTGCTGCCTGAACAGGAGGGGCCTCTCCCGCCAAGTGTGGGGGATGGTTCGGCCCCGTCCACGCTAGGCTGGTCACTATCTCCTGCTCTGGCCACCATCTCCCCCTGCTTAGGGAGCTCAGTCACCAAGGAGGCTTCCAGGGCAGGTGGACTTCCCCAAGGCTGTGGCTTGGCCCCTGCAGAAATATCCCCACAAACAGAGGTTCTTGTGTCTTGCGGTCGGGTTGGGCCATCTTCTTGGGGAGGAAGGTCTAATTCTGTCCTGCTGTCTGCTTGAACCTCCCTGGCCTTCTTGCCTCCATGGCGAGCTTTCATTTTCTGGTAGATTCTCTTGAATGTCTCATCCCCATACACCTGCCACTTCTCTTGGGAGAACATCTTCAGCCTTTTCTGGCCAGACCTCCTGCTGGCTGCTCTGCCCTTGCCAGTGACCGCTTCCTCAGCAGTGGTTCTCTTTGCATCCAGGTCAACTGCAGGGGTGGAGGCATCACCAGTGGGGGTGCCTGGTAGGTCCTCCACGGCTGCCTGTCTGACCAGGGCCCGGGGGTGCCCGCCGGGGATGTCAGCTGAGGTCAGCCCCATGTGGCAGCCCAGGTGGGCCGGGGTGGGCCTGGGGCTTAGGAACTTCTGTGTTCTGGGGCCAGTGTCCTGGGGGTCTCGGGGCTCTGGCCACGTCCTGGAGCCCTCTACAAAGGGAAGCGAGTTGCTCCTGGTAACAGGAACACACTCCATGGTAGTGGAGAGCTGAGTGGGGACAGAGTGGAAGAAAAGGGGTCGTGACTTGTCAGGGGGTGTCCAGGTGGAGCGCGCCGAACCTAGGGCCCTCCTGCGACTGGGCTCCAGGGCTCGGATGTCAAAGTGGAAGGAGTCCTTGTAGGTGTAGGGCATGGGCAGGTCGATGCTGCCCTGCTTGGACAGCCCGGTCTTGCGGGGCCGCACCGTGTCCAGCTGGGCATCGTCCACCACGGCCTGGTTGTGGGAGATGAGCCGGGCGATGCGCTCCTCCAGACGCCTCTTCTCCAGCTCCAGGCTGGTCCCTCGTGTCCCTTGCTCCGCGCTCCCAAGCCCCAAGACCCCATGGCCTGGGCCACTCTCTCCCTCAGACTCAGCGCTGTGTTCAGACAGGCTGTGCAGAGGGCTACAGGGAGCTGGGGGCTGCTCCACACTGTCTGAGCGCGACAGGTAGCCCGAGTCGGTGCTCTCACACTTGCGCAGCCGACCCTCCGAGACCTTGGTGTCCCAGGGCTTCTCCGCAGAAGTTGCCTGCTGTCGCTGCAGGGCTCCTGGCTTGCTGGTGGTAGAAGACTTCTGCTCCTGCAGCTTGCGCCAGGGTTGCGTGCCGGCCGGGGGCAGCCCAGGGGACACCAGGAGGACAGAGTCTAGGGGAGCCTCTCTGTCTGCAGATGTGGCCCCTGGACAGGGTATGGCTTCTGGTTTCTTGGCAGCAAGAGACATGAGGACGCCTGGAGAGGGGGGTCTCTCAGATACCCCCTCACCCATCCTCTGGCTGTGGTTTTCGCCCCAGCTGTCTGATCTGGAGGCCTCCCCCACCTTGTCCCCCTCCTCCAGGAGACTGCTCCCAGTCCCATCAGACTCTGAGGACAGCCGGGAGTTGTTGAGGTGCGTCTGGGTTCTCCTGTGCTTGTATAGGTTGCTCTGGGTCTTGAAGGCAATACCGCAGGTGGTACACGGGAAGGGCCTCTCACCCGTATGGGACCGGATGTGCTTCTCCAAGACACTGGGCTTCAGGCAGTCCCGGCCACAGTGTGAGCACAGGTACTTGCCAGCATTCCGCACCTTGCCTGGGCCACCCAGTGTGGGCCCCAGGCCCGGTGACAAGACTGGCAGCGTACCCACGATGTTCACGGTCAGCGTCGGGGCCACTGGCTTCCCCACCTGGGTGGGGCTGGGCCCTTCAGGCTGCAGGAGGGGGCTGAGGATGAAGGGCATGCTGCCTCCTTCCAGGCTGCCTGTCACTAAGGGGGCACGAGGCTGGAGACCCCCGGGAGGCACTGTGTGATACAGTGGGATGGGAAGGGCCTTCAGGAACATAGTGGGGGCCAGGCCCTGCTCCGGAGGCAGGATGATGGGGCCCAGGGCCAGATGTGATGAGGCCTGGCCACCTGAGACCCCTGGAGGGCCAGGAGCAGGAGCTGGCTGGTCCCTGGCAGGAGGGGCAGGGCAGGTGGGTTCTGGAACCTCCATTCCACATCATCTGGGTGACTCAGGATGCTGGGCAACCTGCAGGCAATAAGCAGACCTTAGTATGGGCACTTTCTCTCTCATCAGACAATAAAATCTTCATGCCTCAACATAGAGCATATCACCACCCCACTGAAGTCTGACAACAATCCCCTAAGAAAAAAATTATTATCCCCATTTAGGGAAACAGCCTCAGACAGCAGAAGTGATTTGTCATGCAGCTGATACATGGAAAAGCAGGATTAGGACCCAAGTCAGTCTGAACCTCATTTTTTATTTAACATGCTCCCTACATAGGTCCATCACAGGCTTGTCTCTGTCATCCCATGGCATCAATACAGTGCTCCATGCAGGGGATACGCTCATAAAGGGCCCTGAAAGCCCACAGTGATTCCATGTGCTCAGGCAAATCCCTTTTCTTATCCAGGACTCAGTTTCCAAACCTTAAAATGGACAAGAAAGCAGGTCCTTACCAGTTTGGAGAGTCTCTATTATAGGATCAGTACAATAAGGAAGGAACTTACCCAAGGGAAGTCTTGCCAGATTTAGCAAACACAAATCCAGGACTCCTAGTTAAACTTGCATTTCAAATAAGCCATGCATAATTCTTTAGTATTAATGTTTCACATATTGCATAAGGATTACTTTTAGTATAAGTATGTCCCAAACCTCACATGAGTCATGCTTATACTAAAACTTTGTGCCTTGTTTATCTGAAATTCAAATGTACCTGGGTGCCCTGTATTTGATCTCATGATACTACCAGGAAAAGGATCACTTCCTCAGCCTCAGGACAAGGCTTAGGTTTTTGTGTAAAGGTGGGGGTTCCAAAGCCCCTCCAGATCCAGTTGGGACAAAATTGGTTCCTTCTAAACCAGAAAGAGTAGCTGGGCAAATGCCAAGGAAGGGAGCAAGACAAGGCCGGCCATGCTCTTCCAATCATGAAGGAAAAGACAGATGTAAGAAGAAAGTATTGGACAAGCTTATGGCTAGAGGTTTGAGGGTCCTCAGATCCTTTTTCTGCAGGCATTTATCCCCCAGGAGCTTCATAACCTGCTTCACTCATCCCCAACTCAACCTCCCCCCCCCAAAAAATGTACATTACAGCCATTGGCAGCAAGGTTTTCTAAGCAGAGTGTGGTAGAAATAGGGACATGGGAGCCAGCTATTACCATTCTCACTGGCTTGAGACACCTGATTATCCTATTTTCAGAAATTTTGCAAGCCAGTTGTTAAATACAGCCATAATTAAAAGATTAACTATGTAAACTTATAATTAAATAATTTATACTAAAAAAAAGACACTACAGCTGAATATCTACATGCAAAAGAATGAAGTTGGACTCCTACCTCCGATCAATAGAAAGATTAATTCAAAATTTATCACAGACCTAAATGTAAGAGCTAGAATTATAAAACTCTTAGAAAACATAGGGTTATAAACCTTCATGAATTTGAATTTAGCAATAGATTTTAAGATATGACAACAAAAGCACAAACAGCAAGAGAAAAAAATAGGTAAATTTCACTTGAAAATTAAAAAGTATTGTGCATCACAGGACACTATCAAAAAGTAAAAAAATAAGCCACATAATGGGAGTTAACATTTTCAAATGATATACTTGATATATCCAAAATATCTAAAGAAAAAAACTTACAATACAAAAAAAAAAAAACCAACAAATAATTCAATTTATAAATGAATCCCATTTACAATAACAGCCAAAAAGCCAAAATACCTAGGACTATATTTAACCAAGGAGGTAAAAGATCTCTGCAAGGAGAACTACAAAACTCTGGTGAAAGAAATTGGGAGGACACAAACAAATGGAAAAGCATCCCATGCTCATGGATTAGAAGATTCAACATTGTTAAAATGATCATAATATCAAAAGTAACCTACAGATTCAATGCAATCCCTATCAAACTACCAACATCATTTTTCACAGAATTAGAAAAAAATCCTAAAATTTACATGGAACCAAAAAATAACCAGCATAGCCAAAGCAATTCTAAATAAAAAGAACAAAGTTGGAAGCGTCACACTACCTGAATTCAAATTATACTACAAGGCCATAGTAACCAAAACAGCATGGTACTGATACAAGAGCAGACACATGGACCAATGGGACAGAATAGAGAACCCAGAAATAAACCCAAATACCTACAACCAATTGATCTTTGACAAAGCAGACAAAAACATACAATGGGAAAAGGACACCCTATTCAACATATGGTGCTGGGAATTAGATAGCTACATGCAGAAAAAATGAAACTTGATTCCTATCTCTCCTCATATATGAAAATGAACTCAAGGTGGATTAAAGACTTAAATGTCAGACCTAAAACCATAAAAATCCTGGAAGAAAACCTAGGAAAAACTCTTATGGACATTAGTCTAGGCAAAGAATTTATGGCTTAACCGCAAAAGCAAATGCAACCAAAAAATAAGTAAGTAGAACTTAAACTAAAAAGCTTCTGCACAGTAAAAGAAATAATCATCAGAGCAAGTAGGCAACCTACAGAATGAAGAAAATATTTGCAAACTATGAATCTGACAAAGGGCTTTTGTATTCAGAATCTACAAGGAACTCAAACAAATCAGCAAGAGCAAAAAACCCATTAAAAAGTGGGCAAGTGGCATGAACAGACATCTCTCAAAAGAATGGTTCCAGCTACATGGAAGGCAGAGGGAGAAGGATCACCTGAGCTCAGCAGGCTATGGTAGCCATGAGCATGCCATTGCACTCCAGCCTGGGCAACAGAGTGAGACTCCAACTGAAAAAACAAAACATATACAAATGGCCAAAAAACATATGACAAACTCATCACCAGGGAAATGCAAATTAAAACCACAGTGAGATGCCACCTTATACCAGTCAGAATGGCCATTATTTAAAAAATCAAAACAAGCCGAGCTTGGTGGCTCAGCCTGTAATCCTGCACCTTTGGGAGGCTGAAGTGAGTGGATTGCCTGAGCCTGCGGGTTCGAGACCCGCCTGGGTAGCGAGACCTCATCTCTACAATAAATCAAAAAATCAGCTGGGTGTGGTAGCGCATGCCTGTCATTCCGGCTACTCGGAAGGCTGAGGCGGAAGGATCGCCGGAACCCAGCAGGTCGAGGCTGCAGTGGCCGGGGGCAGCCACTGCACTCCAGTCTGGGCGACAGAGTGAGACTCCAACTCAAAAAAAAAAAAAAAAATCAAAACAATAGATGCTAGTGCAGATGCAGAGAAAAGAAAACACTTGTACATTGTTGGTGGGAGTGTAAATTAGTACAACCTTTATGGAAAGCAGTATGGAGATTACTCAAAGAACTATAAGTAGATCTACCATATGATCCAGAAATCTTAGGTACTACTAGGTACCTATCCTAAGAAACAGAGATCGTTATGTTAAAAAAGACAAATGCATCCCATGTTCGTCACATCACATTTCACAATTGCAAAGATGTGGAATCAGCCTAAATGTCCATCAACTGATCAGTGGATAATGAAAATGTGGTATAAATACACCACGAAATACTATGCAGCCATAAAAATGAATGGAATCGTGTCCTTTGCAGCAGCATGGATGGAGTTGGAGAGCATCATCCTAAGTGAACTGACGAAACAGAAAACCAAATATTGAATGTTCCCACTCATCTGTGGGAGCTAAATGACAACAAAAATGGAAATAATAGACACCAAAAAGGGGGAAAGGAGATGGAAGTTAGAGTTCAGAAGCTCCCTACGAGGCACAACGTTTACTATCTGAGGATTGGGTCACCTGAGACCCAATCCCAACCTACACAATATGTTCATGTAATAAATATGCTTACATACTCCCTGAAAATTAAAAATAAGATAAAAATTAAAATTAAAATGAACAAAGGACTTGAATACATACTTCTCCAAGAAAGATATAAAAATTCTCTCAAAACAAATAAAAAGATGCTCCATTAGTTATTGAGGGAATGGAAGTCAAAACCACAGTGAAATACGACTTTACACCAGTTAGTGTGACTGTGCTAACAATGATAATAAACTGAAAGTGAGGAGTCTGTGTGAGGATGTGGAGACTTTAGAACCTTAAACACTGCTGGTGAGAATATGAACAAAGTGGCCATATTGGAAAACAGCTTGACAGTACCTCAAAAAGTTAAACATGATATTTCCATATTACCCAGCAATTCTCCTCTTAGGTATATACCTAAAAGAATGGAAAACAGGCATTCAGATAAAAACGTGTACATGGATGCTCATGGCAGCTCTATTCAAAATAGACAAAAGTTAGAGATGACACAGATGTTCATCAAATGGTGAGTGGATAAACAAAAGGCAATGTAACCATGAGTAGAATAGCATTCAGCTGTCAAAAGGATTGAGATACTGACACATGCCACAACATGGGTAAGCCTGGAAAACATTACGCCAAGTGAAAGAAGCCATACACAAAAGATCACATGTTGTATGATTCCATTTATAGGAAAAACCCGGAGTCAGCAAATTCATAGAAATAAAAAACAAATTATAATTGTTGCCAGAGGGTCAGGAGGAGAATGGGGAGTGACTCTTAATTGGGTACAAGGTTTCCTTTTGGGGCCACAGTAATGTTTTGGAACCAGATGGAAGTGGGAATTATACAAAACTAGGAATCCATCAAATGCCACAGAACTGTATACTTTAAAATGGTGAACTTAATGTTATATGAATTTTACCTCAATTTTTAAAAAGATAGTGTCTTGATTTTTTTTAAAGGTACTGTTTTTATTGAATAAAGGTACTCAGTTATTAAAAAGGACTTTGCAGATGAGTGTGGTGGCATGAGTCTCTAGCCCTAGCTACTTGGGAGGTTGAGGTGGGAGGATGACCTGAGCCCAAGAGATCCAGGTTTCAGTGAGCCATGAAAGTACTTTGCGCAGCTATAACAAAAATCTCCTTGATTGGGTGACTTAAACAACAGTTATATCCCACAGTTCTGGAGACTGAAGTCCAATATCCAAGTAGGTCCAGTGTGTAGGCAGAGCCAGCGTTATGGTCTCCAGAAGGCCTCTTCTCATGGTGGAAGGGGCCACGGAGCCCTGTGGGGTCGCTTTTATGAGAGCACCAGTCCCATTCATGCAAGTTCTGCTTCATGACCTCATTACCTACCAAGGCCCCACCTGTTAACACCATCACCTTTGGGGTGAGGATTTCAACTTAAGAATTTCAGGGTACAAGACACCCAAGTCATAACAGTTACCAAACACTCAAAACTCATCACTTACAGGTCATTTTCTGACACCTGCTAGTCTCAGTGCTCTGGAGATTACTGGTAGTGGAGGTATCTGCATAGTGGGAACACTGTATCACAGTGCGGAACTTCCTGCCTCCATCTCTCCTCAGCCCTGGGATCAGTAACGTCATGGCCATGACTTGGTGGAAGTATTAGCACCTTAGAGTCAGCAAATGCTACAAGTCGGTTCTTTTGTAAAATTTCTTTTTCATCCTGAAAGTTAGTTTTAACATTTACTGGCACACGACTGGGCAGAGGGGAAGACAAAGAGAACGTCTCACTGGCTCCGTCCCTCTCCTCAGTCTCTGATCTGATTATAATCTCATGGCACCATGTCACCAGCAAGAGACTCTTGCTTGAAAAAAAAGTGCTGAGACCCCTGGATCAAGCAATTCTCCCACCTCAGCCTCCCAAGTACTGGGATTACAGGCATAAGCCACCATGCCCAGCGAGACCTTACAACTTTTTAAAGGAAGATTTAAAGATTGGAGAGATGAGTAGGTGGCTACTAGAATTCACAGTGCTGATAGGAATTGGAGGTAGAGGCTTGCCTCAAGACACTGTATCCTTTCTACTAACTGAATAATTTCCAGAACCTTCCCAGGAGACTGACAGACCTGAGGTCCTGTCCCTATTTAACTATCTTTCTGGTGGCTAGCCCTGGGACTCGGCTTCCTTGGATCTAAGAACAGTGTCATCCGACCAGAGCCACCAGGAGGATCATATGACATAACTTATGTGAACACACCATGTGCTGTGCCTGGCACAAAGTATGTGCTCGGTTTACTTGAGTTTGCAATGAAATGCCATAATATTTTGAACTATCAGCTCACAGTTCCTCCCCCACCCTGCCTTCCTCCTACCCCTTGTCTCTTCCTCCACCCGTCAGCTCGGCAGTCTCCATTCATCGCCTCTAGCAGGGGATGCTGTCTCAGGGCGGGTCCCTGAGGAAGGGATTTCCATGCCTTGAGAGGTGATCCCAGGAAACACTTGCAAGGGCGTGGGAGTGCCAGGGTGAACGATGCTCTACAGTGTTCAACAAGTCCCCACTGCGGGTAACTGGAGCTTGATCCCACTGGGGACCGCCAAGAGACAGTGTGGAACACAGAGCTCAGAGGCTGGGGGCTGCTGTACATGAGGTCACTTCTGGGGGACAATGGCATCCTGGCATTTCCCGTTGGGTGTGTGAGTTCAGTGTGCTGACTCTGTAGCCACAGGAAGCCATCCAGTGCAGAAAGGCCACCTGCAGTTGGCTTGGAAATGCCGAGTGGAGGGAGATAGATAGGCAGACTTCTGTGGGAGTTCCTGTGGGAGAAACTGAGTCAAGACCTTTAGTTACAAAAGTCTAAACCCTAAGGAAATTGAACAAGTTCGAGCCAGTTTGCCTAATCCTCAGGCTCTGATAGTCCCTAGATGGGGAGGGGATGGAAAGGACAAGAAGGAAGGGAAGAATGGGTCCCTCCCAGCCTCCATGAGGAGTTGAGTGGAAAAGTAACTTGGATTTCATTCCCAGGAGCACTCTGGAAAGACAGGGGCCAGGACACAGCACGCACAGCCCAAAGCACACATCGGCGGGAGGACAGGGACAGCCGCAGTGTTCTCATGTCCTGGGATGAATCCAGAGCACCCAAGAGGCCCTGGGAAAATGGGTCTGAATTGAGGGAGATGTCACATGAGGGGTGTACCAGCGGGGATCTGCTTAGGGAGCAGACGCCTGAGTGCCACATGCCCCCAGTAAACATAAGCCCAACCTATGGGTGGAGGGGAGGGAAGGAAACCCAGAGCTGACCGCCTCAGGGTGGGAGGCTCCGGGCTTCAGAGTTGGAATCCCAGAAGAAGAGTGCAGCATTTCTGATACACCTGCTATAGTTATTATTTTGCTCCACAGCCTGTTCTGTGATCACAGTAAAATCAAGGCCAGTTAAGAACAGCTGATCTCCACCAGCAAGATAACAAGCTAACTAACACGTCCCTCTGGGGAGACGGTACTTTTCTCAGGGAAACCCCAAAGGGCTGCAGTTAATTTTGCTCACTTGGATTCAAGGAGGTGGCAAGTGATAGCATTCCCACTGGATGGATGGGGAAACCGAGACACAGGGGTTGGAAAGGCGACTTGCTAGAAGATCCTCCTCTTCATACATGTCAAAGAGGGTCTGCAAGGACCACCTGGCCACGTGGACTCAACTTTGCCACCCGAAACCTTTCCCCTGCTCAGTGAGCTTGGTGGGGTCCTCACTTTCTCCCTTCTGCCATGCATGTAGCACTCCACATCCCCCTGGTTTCCCACCAAACAGTCATACTCTTTGGTGCCACTTTAAGGAATAGGGGTGAACAAAGAGGTGGGAGAAACATGGAGGGAAGAAGGGACTATTTCCCAAAGCCTGTTTCTCAAAAGCAACCCACAAATGAGTCTGGGCAAAGAGCAAACATAGAAATGCCATAAGTGGGTTTAACATGTACGTTTAGGGCCTAAAGGAGAAGGCCACGGAGAAACATACTAGACGCGTGAGACAAAGTGAACTCATCAAAACCAACTTGGACACTGAGACAGCTATTTCAGTTACAAGTTTCCCGGACTCCAGTCTGTTCTGCACCACCACCACCCCCTCCACCATGTGTGAGAAACCACTCAGGTTGCTGCTCCAACCCCACCCCTGCACACATGGAGCCTGTTAGCTGGGACACCGTTACTTTCACCCAACAGTGTGAATGTACTTAATGCCACTGAATGATACACTTAAAATGGTTAAAAGGGTAAATGTTATACATACAGATGGTGTCCCCCAAAGAGGAATACACATTTTAAGAAAGGAAAAAAACTGTATTAAAATTGTTATACTCGATATATATTGATAACAAAAGATGAATACAAGTCACGTTTGACTTCTGTAATTACAAGAAGTGCTCAAAGTGGTTCATATCAGCATCCAGACAGTTCTGATGATGGTGCACTAAAAGTAATACATAGATAATGTCTCTTAATGTGTGTATACATTTTTTGGCACCCCTGGTATTTAAGCACAATTTTTTTAAAGTCAGAAATAAAAAGAAGGGAAGAAGATTAGATTATTACCCAACGAGTTGAAAACTTACATTCACATAGAAACCTGCATTCTGATGCTTATAGGAGCTTTATTCATGATTGTGAAAACTTGGAAGCAGTCAAGTTGTCCTTCAGTAAACCAATTTTGGTCCATCCAGACAATGAAGCATTATTCATCCAGAAAAAGAAATGAGCTATCAAGCCACAAAGATGCAGAGAGGCCTTAAATGCACACTGCTAAGTGAGAGAAGCCAGTCTGAAAAGCTTATGTATTGTGTGATTCCAACCATATGACATTCCTGGAAAGGCAACACTACAGAAACAGTAAAGAGATTAGTGGATGCCATGAGTTAGAGGGAAGAAAGGATGGACAGATGGAGTACAGAGGATTTTTATGATACTGTAATGTTGAGTAGGTTTCCCTACACATTTGTCAAAACCCATAGAATGTACAACACCAAGATTGAGTCCTAAAAGAGGGGAGGGTACTACATAATCAACAAAAAGGGAAGATCTTTTCTTTTCCTAAGAACCAGTAACATACATATGTAACTATTAAATTTTGTAAAAATGTGTATCTGTGAGCTACTATAAATGATCTTGCATACCTGAATGGTCTGGTCTCATACTTTGGGAAATGCCCCTCTAATTGATGATCTTAATCTGATACACCTTTGGCCTGGATCCTGTACTCCATGGTCCTCTGGCGGCCAACTGGGTTTGCCCCAAGGGAGGTGCTGGCAGATCAGAGGCAGGAGGGAGGAGGATGGGGTCAGGCCTGGCTCTGAGGAGGCCACTGTTCCTCTGCTGAAGGCTACACTTTTTCCAGGTGACCCTCTCTAGTTCCAATCTGTTAGGCCTTGGGTTGGTAATGTATCCTCACAAGCTGCCAGTCTTTGGGTAGCTCAGCATCCCATAACCAGGGTCATGCTTTAAAAATAGTCTCCTCTGTAAACGCCCCTCTGTTGTCCACTGGAGGACCCAAAGTGAAATTAAAACTTACATTATGTACACAGGCGAATCTTCTCAGTGAATGAGACCATCTCTAACTTTTGTCAGATTCTAGAAAGGTCTAGAAGGGTCTTGAGGCTGGAAGGGCCTGGTTCGAAGCACTACCTCCTTGAAAATAGGAACCCACCCCCAAGGTTGCCTGAGGAACTGTTAAGGGCAAAAACATGTTGGTTCCCACCACAGCTTCACCCAAATTAATTTTGGTCAGTGATGAAATGTATTTTGCTTACACAAATTAAGATAACTGAGCAGGCCAGAAGAGAGTTTACAAACAAAGACACGATGTGCAGAAAGCTTAGGCAAGTTGGAGAAGAGACGTCTCCTGCAATTGTCTAATTTTCATACACAAATTACGTGGCATTCCTGTGGATGGTCAATAGGCTACAGATGTTCAAGGGAGAAGCTGGGTTGGACTTGGCGAGAGGGAGGGCCCGCCGGCTCTGGTCAGCCATCCTGGGGCCTTGGGAAGCTTCCGTGGAAGAAGGAAAGGCTTGGCTTCGAATCCCAGTTTTACCCCTTACTCCTGTGTGGCTCCCCAAGTGCCTTAACTTGGATTCCACTTGTAAAGTGGGGATGGATGAGGATTAAAGAAATACCATCTACATATACTCATCACAGGGTAAGGGCAAAAGGAGAGCAGTCTACTGAAGATCATTAACATCATTTTCTCTTTTTCTTTATCCCAAGTCCATCCGTGTTTTTCCATGATCAGCTGGAAGCATCATTTTGCCTGCATTTTGCAGGTTCATAGCACAGGTGCTGACCCTCATATGGCATGGGTCCAAGGCCTTTGCAAGAATTAAACCATCTAACCCGCACAACACCCTATTGGGGAGGTGTGATTATTCCAAATGTGAAGGATGAGACTCCAAGAGATGGAGGGGTTCACCTAAAGTCAAGGCGTTGGGAAATATATTCCTTCCAGGGAAGGAAGATGGACAGACAGAATAAGGGAAGACAGAGTTTCTGGCATACAAAATAAGATTTCTGATAAGATGATCATCTAGAGAGCCAGATGTTAGTGTTGAGAGTAAAGAGCTTTTCAAAATCACTTCCTCTGTTTACTGCTTCAACCCTAAGGCAGGAGAATCTATGACCCCTCTAACACCAACACAGTAAAGACACGGCCTAGCATCCTGATGGGTGAAGGCAGCCACGATGTAAAGGAAGTGTGGTGGGTTGAACTGTATCCCCAGAAGGGTATCCAAGTCCCACCCCAGCTACCTGCAAATGGGAACTTATTTGAAAGTAAGATCTTTGCATTTATAATTAAGCTAAGGATCTCAAGATGACATCACACCAGATTGAGTGTGGGCCCTAAATCCAATGACTGGTATCCTTATAAGACGAGGAGAGACTGCAGAGCCTCAGGGAGAAGGCTATGTGAAGACAGAGGAATTGATTGAAGTAATGAAGTCATAAGCCAGGGGACATTTGGAACCACCAGAAGCTGGAAGAAGAAGGATGGGTCCACCTCTGAAGACTTCAGAGGGGATGTGACCATGTTAGCAGCTTCATTTCAGACATCTGGCCTCCTGAACCATGAGAGAATAGATTCTGTGACTGTAAGGCCCCCAATATCTGGCCATTTGTTATATTAGCTGCAGGAGACTAATTTGGGAAAGGAAAGAAAGCTCTGCCCTTTCCCCCATCCTACTGAGAAGGAGAAGCATCTAGAGGAGGAAGGCAGATGGGAGAGTCAGACTTCAACCACAGGAGGAGCAAGTGGAAGTAGAAGTAACACCAGGGCTGCCCCCCAGCTAAACACAGGTGGATATAAAAAGACGGCCTCAAGGTGTTCCATGTCAGAACTGGTGTGAGGTGTGGTGGAGCAGGAAGGGGCCCCAGGACTGTGCTGTCCTGAGCCATTGCTGGTTCTCCTTGTGACTGGGTGGAGTCTGGCTTGGAACTCACAGGGTGCCAGGGTAGGGGCAATTAGTAGGAAGAGCTGCTCTGTAACTAGGGCCCCAAGGTAGATCCCCCATCTTGAAGATATATTTGGAGTAGAGGACAGATTCAAGAACACATCTGAGGACATACAGGAACCAGGCATTTATTTAATTTTCTCTACAGAGTGTTTAAGAGAGTGAGATCTGGAGGAAGGTCCACTTCCCACCATGCTCTTACGAGTCATGTGACCTCATGCATTTATGAGTCACATGACTTCATGAACTGCACAACATCTCTAAGACTCAGTTTTCTCATTTGTAAGATGAAAAAAATATTAACACCTCCCCCATAACATCAGGTGAGACCTGAATGAATTGTAAACATGCTAGACCCGAAGTAAAAAAAAAACCTAATAGAGTCAATAAATGTGTGTTAGCTATTTTTTCCTCCCACTAATCTTAGAGAAGATATGACCAGCTATGGCAAAGTCAAGGAATAGTTTCTTTGAGTATATCCAAGTTGTAGAGTGAGTTATGTTTTGTTGTGTGTTTTCTTTTCTTTTTTTTTTTTGAACCATGAGAATCTTTCAGAACTATAGCATTGAATGACTGCACAAAAGCAAACATCAGCCCAGAATGGCCCAGGGTCCTGCAAACTGCCTGCACACAGTAAGTGGTCAATAAAAATGCATTGGATGAATGAACCACAGTCTTAGATAAGGCTATAGGAAATGGCTTAACTTAGAGAAGAGATGGGTAGTGAGATCTCAAAGTGGAGACGGGCCCAGTTCCTGCTTCTGATGTAGTTCCATTTGAGAAGCAGGGAAGACCTATTTCCATGACATTGAGTCTGAAGAGGTTCCTCATATAACTGGAGCCAAGCCATGCTGTTCTGGTCTTTGATTTCTCAGAAACCCCCCAAAGATTTAAACAGCAGAGTCCCTTCACATGCAAATTTAATTCACTTGAATTTAATCTCACAAGTTGGACAAAGAATAAAATGATCATTTCCATCGCTTGGCAATGCCTGGGCAGTCAACTCAGCCATGCCAGGGTGGAGTCCTGGAGACAGGTTCCCTCCATCAGGCTCAGCCCCATATGGCCTCACATCTACTGCTGAGCAGGCTTCCAGTGTTTGTGTTAGTTTTAGTACAACATGGGCCAAAAACACAAACTCCTCACTGAGTCTGTTGATTAAACAAGGAAATAAGACAAATTTCAACCCTAACGGAAAAACTGACTGAGTTGGAGGTACTAGAAGGACAGTGGGCAGACGGCAAAAAAAAAAAAAAAAAAAAAAGACCTCGACCCTTCACACCTCCCTGTGTCCTTGGCACTTGCTGCTGCTTCTCCCAGCAAGCTCTGGAGATGTTTTCTGCACTCCTCAACTCTGATCAACATTAGTGATGGTGTGTCTTGAATGCTTCTCTGCTATCTCCATGATAATGAGCCCCAGCAAGCCTGCTGGAAGATGAGAGTCCAAGGGGAGTTGAGCTGATGATCCTGAGGGGAGGGGAATCTTCCTAGTCTAGCCAGTCCCCAACAAATCTCACTCAGAAGACTGAGTGAAGTTTCACCTAAGCCTAGGAGGTCAAGGCTGCAATGAGCAGCAAGTGTGCCATTGCACTCCAGTCTGGGTGACAGAGTGAGACTGTGACTCAAAAAAAAAAAAAAGAGGCCTGTCTTTATTCCTATTGTGACTATCACTCTCCTCCTTAGCAAATGGAGAAAGCAAAGGTTAAAGCTGTATTGCTGGATGGAAGACAGGGCTAACACAAAGGCAGGACCTGCCATTCAGGACCATGTGCTTTCCTCCACTGAACGCCACTTTGCCAACTGTCATGTACCCAAGGGCAGGTCTTCTCCTGATTCTTGGTGACTTAGAACCTAATATAAAATGCTACATAGCACCACAATTCATGATTGCTTAGCAGGATATAAACAGATTTGTTTATGATGTGAAATAATGAGTTCAGAATATTGTATTGATGGTGGTTATTGTTTTGTGTAATTAAAGTGATTAGGCAGGAAGATAGCAAACAGATACGCTGTGGAATTCAAAAAAAGGGCAGAAGAAAGAGTTCCCAGTACTGATGTGATTGAGAGTATTATGAGTTAACCCCTACATATTAAATTGCCCACTTTGGAGTCACAAAGTATGGATGGGCACTTTCTGTAAATGGACACAGTGTGCACACCAAAGCAATATGCAAATGCACGTGTCAGGGTACTGGGGGTTGCAACCCATCACAGGAGTGTCAGTTGGGATCCAAGATGATGTTACGCTTGCAGACTGAGAAGTGACAAGAGATCATGCCCCCACATTTCTCCATCTTTCAGCACTACCATCCTGCTGAAAGAAGCTTCTTGAAATTAAGGAAAATACATACAGTAAAATTAACCCTGTTTCGTGTATAAGTTTATGAATATTGACAAGGAAACACCAACATAATCAAGATGTACAAGAGGACTATCATCCCCCAAAATCACCCCATATCTCTCTGTGGTCAGGCTCTTCCTTCACCTCTAGCTCCTGGCAACCACAGATCTGTTTTCTGTCCCAATTGGTTTGTCTTTTCCAGGATGTCATATAAATGGAATTACATACCATGTGGCTTTTTCACCTAGCACAGTGCCTTTGAGAACCATCCAAGTCATTCAACCATTCATTCTTTTGCATTGCCGAGTAGTATTCCTCTGTGTGCATGTGCCACAGTTTGTTTATTCGCTCTCCCTCCCTGCTGGGTTGACAACAGAGTGGGCCACATGGAAGGCAGTAGCAAGACATTCCCAGTTCTCCCAGATGGGGGGATGTCAGCAGAGGCCTAGGGAGAACTCTGGGAGGCCCCATCCCTTGGATGTCAGCAGAGGCTGAGTGGGAAACCTGGACTTCCACCCCCCCCAGAGCAGTATCAAAAGAAGCCAGCTAACACAGAAGATTTAATAAATAGACTCTCATAGCATAATGCCCCAAATGTCCACATTTCAGTTAAAAAAAAAAATCACTTGCTATGCCAAGAACCAAGAAGACCTCAAATTGAATGTAAAAAGACAGTCAACAGATGCCAACACTAAGATTCAAGAGATGTTGGAATCATCTGACACATGTAAAGCAGTCATTATAAAACTATCTCCATGAACACTTACAAATATTCTTGAAACAAATGAAAAATATAAAGTCTCAATAAAGAAACAGAAGACAAAAGAAGAATCAAATGAAAATTTTAGAAGTGAAAGACTACGTAGTATTCCATCATGTCTCTGAGTATCACATGTTCTCACTCATATAGTGGACCTTAAACATCCATCGTAACACTATAAGAAAAGGACTGACAGTGGTGGGAAGGGAGGTGGGATTAATGGTAGTCATATCTGTCTGGGGATGGGGAAACACCCCTTATCAACAAGGGTGCCTGAACGAAGCATATTTGTATACCTAACCCTTAATTGTACTCCACCATATCAAAATTTAAAATATTGATATAAAAAATTAAAAATTAAAATTAAAAAAAGTAAAAGGCCATAACCTCAAATTTTAAAACTCAGTGAATGGACTCAACAGAAAAATGGAGGGGACAGGAAAAAAGAATCAGTGAGCTTGAAGATGGGACAATATAAATTACCCAATCTGTATAACAGAGAGAAAACGTCCAGAAAAAAATAATAACAAAGCCTCAGAAGCCTGTGGAACCAACAAAAGCTCTAACATTTGTGACATCAGCATTTGAAAAGGAGGAGAGAAGGAGGACAGACTTTAAAAGTGCTGAAAGAAATAATGGCTAAAAACTTCAATTTGGCAAAAGACATAAGGCTACAGATTTAGGAAACTGAGCAAACCCTAACCAGGATAAGCTGAAAGAAATTCACACCAAAGCACATAATAGTCAAACTTCTAGATTCCAAAACTAAAACAAAACAAAAACTCAAAAACAGTGAGAAAGAAATAATAACTTAACTGTGGAGGAAAATGATTTTAATGAAAGCAGATTTCTCATCAGAAACTTGGAGCCCAGCAGGAAAAGGCACAGTATTTTTCAAGGGCTGAAATAAATGTCAACCTAAAATTCTGCATCCCATGAAAATGTCCTTCTGGAATGAAGGGGAGATTGACATGTTCTCAAGTTAAAGAAAACAAAAAGAATTTGTCACCTGCAGGCCCACCCTCAAGGAATGCCTGGAGGAAGTTCTCTAACCAGAAAGGAAATAATAAAAGAGGGAAACTTGGAACATCAGGAAGGAAAAAGAACAATAGAAAGAGTAAAAATATAGATAAAAATAATATTTCCCTTTGAGTTTTCCAAATTATGCTTGGTGGGCTGAAACAAATATTCTAACACTGTCTGATATGGTCCTAAATATATGCAGGGGAAATATTTAAGACAATTATAAATGTGGGCACACAGAGAGAAAAGCTTTCTACTCTTCAACTGGTAACATAATGACACCAGTAAACTGTGACGCGTTACATCTATATAATGTAATACCTAGAGCAGCCACATAACTGACACAACTGATGTGAGGCAACATGAAGAAGCCTGCCTGAACCACAGGCAACAAAAGGGATCCCTCTGCAATCTTCAGCCTCAGACTGGTGATCCTCTATTTACAGCCTTCCACATGGCAAAACTAAAACCACGTGCAGCCAACACATAGCTTCCCATGGCCAGGAATCCACACAAAGTGGCAGTTTTATCTGTAAGACCTGCTTACTTCATGTACTCCATGAGCTCCAAAGCTTTCTGATCCCCTGGGTGCCAGACTCCCAAAAGCACCCCACATCAGCACTTGTTGATAATCTGCTTTCCAGCAGTACTCCAGGGGGTTGTCTATTGTTTGCCTAGCAACTCTAGACAAGCTCAAGTCAAGTCAGCCAACTTCCCCATTTTCTGGTGGTCAAAGTCACATTTTCTCCAATGAGGTCTGAACACCTTCCAAATGTGTTCTTTGAGTACTCTCCTTGAATCCTAAAGTAACCTATGGAGTTTCCTTATGTCTTAGAGTTAATCATTCTCATGTTAAATTTCCCCAGTGTAACCAACTGGGTGGTTTCTATCTTTTGATCGGATACAGACAACTACAGAATTAGTAGTGGGAATGGTCCCAAGAGACAGACCCCTAATGATGGAATTTGGGGATTGATTTGGTCGTGCCCTTGGACTTGAATGCTAAGCTACTTGCCAATGAGAAATGTGACTCCTGTAACCCTTGACATGTGGGAACATCTTCATTAATCAATCCATCACCTGCAGTTGATTGTGATAAAGTACCAATTAAGGCACGTGCCTTGGGCGCTTAAGTGGCTTTTGCTCTTGCTGTGTAGCAGTAATGATGACTGTAAGGGATGTGGTGTGAAATGGATTTTGTGTGTGTGTCCTTGAACACTTATAGAGAGAAAATGACAAGCTCAGGTTTGTTAAC
The DNA here is from genome assembly GCA_027257055.1 of Cephalopachus bancanus. Taxonomy (NCBI): domain Eukaryota; kingdom Metazoa; phylum Chordata; class Mammalia; order Primates; family Tarsiidae; genus Cephalopachus; species Cephalopachus bancanus. The sequence goes on from JAPVLO010000007.1 coordinate 7,455,938, forward strand.
TCCCACCTCAATTCATGGTCTGAGAATCAGACAGCCTCCTTGACAGTCCTAAAAGAATCTGTCATTTTTTTGTAGCCACAGGGTTGACATTGCTGAAAATAAAACACAAAATTTAGCGGTGCAAGTTGCTAAATTAAAATGGCAGTTGAATTTACAGTTTTGCCAAGTTTCTCAGGTGAAAATTTGAGCATTAATCAGGAAGAACTGGGATCCTGAAACACGGAATGAAAACATTTTATTGGCCCCAGAGAAACTGACAGTATTGACCTTCAAGTTGCTCTGAGCCACCCTTACAGGTAGCAGTAAGAAGACTATTCTTCCTCAGCTGTGAAACCCTATGATAGGCTCACTTGGGTCAGATTCCTTGAAAGAGGATGTCAATTCTTCTTAGAACCCACCATGACCACCCTCTGTTGCCAGGAGACTTAACTAGATGTAACTAGCATCAAATCTCAACATGATCCTTGGGGAAGGTACTCAACTATAATCCAGGAGGAAATCACATGCACACCAAAAGAGTTGGAAGCCCTGGGGAACCCTGGGGAATGTGTGTGGAAAATGGATCTTAAATGTTTGCACCAAGGATGGAGCCAAAGGGTTTGAACCCAAGAAGGCAGAAAAACAGTGCCAGTGATTGGACAAAATTCATTGACATGGGTGTACTTACCAGAGAGTCTCAATTTAAGGTAATAGTTGTGCAGCCGGATGTGACTTTAACAGCTTCTAGGTTGGCTGAGTGAAAGCTGGAAATGATGGTTATCTACAATTAATGAGGCTGAAATGTTGAAGCTCCCCTGGCATGAAAGGAGGAGGGAATTTAGATGCATAGGTAAGTAGGAATGACAGGTTGGCTACATCAAGTGCAAACTTCAGCTCCATTCCTCACCCAGTTCCATTCCTCAAGAAGCCCTTCTTCACAGGGCACTGAGAAATTCACAAATAAAGAGACCAGCTGTATCTCCAGAAAAGCCACAATGTACTGTAGGGATGCCACCATTGAGATAGACTTCCGCATTGCTCTGGATGTTGGGGTCTTGGAAGAGCAGGGAGCCAAGTGGCATCATTTGCTTATCAAAGACAAGGTGAACATGTCAACTACAAGAGCAACAGAGACCTGCCAGTGGTCAGAATTCCTTGGCTCACAGAGTAGCATTAGCTGATTAATTGAGGTGTCCCTCAGAGTGAAACCGTGAGCAGTCAACTAGGATATCACATAATCTATAGAAGAGGAAACATTCTAAGCATAGTAGCAAGTAACCTGTCTTTGTCCCCAAGTGGAGAATCACAACCTTCTACCCAATTTTCAGAACTAAATCAGTTTGCAGACCAACAGGCCTTTGATTGAAGGGAAGCAGTTCTCCCTGAAAAGGACACTATGTTATTGCCACAAAGACACATTGTAATTCTTTCTCTATACCATCCCCTAAAGGGACTAGTGGCCACATACTAGAATGACTGCAATTTGGGAGAAAATAAATACTCAAGCTTTTCAGGAGTTACTAGACATCCCAAGAGGTGAGGAACTCAAAGAAGCTTAGGGCAAGGAAAACACAGAGTAGGCAGTTGAAGAAGAAAGTCATAGATCTGAACTATGACACCATGATCGAGTTCACATACATGCACTAGATGACTTCATACATGTTCTCCATGCATGTTCTGTGAATGAGTTTATCTATGCTAATCATTCTCTACTTCTTTCTCCTACTTTTTAAAAGTTTTATACATATTATTGAAGGTTAACTTTACAATTTAGTTTTTAGGGAACAGAAGTCTTAGTGATATCTTGACTAAATTCGAGGAGCAGCCTGTGCTGTATACAACGACTATGTCTGTTCATTTAGAGCAAGTGAGAATCTCTTCACTTATTAGAAGTATGGATGTATCTTGTTAGGTAAAAATATAGAACTGTTTTGTTGTTGTAAGGAAGTTTAAGGGTGTATACAAGGGTCCACATGAGGCTGAGTAAGAAAAGGCATACGTGTGTTGGGTATACATGTATTGCCTCTCAGTTCTGAAAATATCCTCCAATATATGCTGTGTGATAAACAATGCACTTCTTTTAAGCTTTTCTCCTTTAAAGTGGGCAGGATGCTAAGTTTTTCCAATAGAGGATGCTGGAGGGACACCGCAGGAGGAAGACGCTTCCTGTGATTTACAACAGGGGCCAAGGAGAGGACCAGCCGTACAGTGTGAGGACACGCAATGGACCCTACCCCAGCCACAGGCCCCAGAACACACTCGCTCTGCAACCTCACAGCCTCGGCCTGGCAGTGACCAAAACTCCCATTCAGTCTGCCCATGACTGGGGGGTTGACACACGGATCTGCCCACGCCTTCTGCTACCCCACACAGTCTTCCTGGGAGTTCTGAAGACCTCTGTCCTTTGTCCTACTGGTGCCAGACTCTCAACGCACTCCCACATCTCTGATTGAAGATCTCCTGCCTCCTCCCACCTATACTCCAGAATGTCACCCACTGTTTGCCCAGCAACTCCAGATGAACTTCAGTCTGGCTACTTTGACCAACTCCTCTGCTATCCAGTGGCCCAGTCACATCTCCTCCAATGAGGTCTGAGCTCCTTCCACATTCATCCTTCCTATGTATTCTCTCTCTCAACCCTAAGGTACCACATTGAGCTTTCTCATATCTCATAGTCACTCTTTATTATAGTTAATAATAATGTGTATAGTAAATTCCTCTTGTTTAACCAAATGTGTGGTTTCTTCTTTCTGATTAGACCCAGTTTACCATATTCTGGTGTATCCATAAAACAGTTCTCAAGAAATTGAAATAATAAAAATCATTCAGAGTGTGTTCTTGAACCACAATAAATTCAAACAAGAAATCAATAACAGAAAGATAACAGGAAAACTTCAAATACTTAGAAACGAAACAACACACTTCTCAATAATAAAAAGTTTTGAGGGTAATAAAAAATACATTGATGTGTGAAAACAAAAATACAGCATCTCAAAATGTGTGGTACACAGCTAAAGCTGTGCTGAGAGGAATATGTATAGCACTGAATGGTTATGTTACATTACAAAAAGAAAGGGTTTCAAATAAGGACTCTAAACTCCTATCTCAGTCTAGTTGAAGAAAAGCATGATAAAACAAAGCAAGCAGAAGAAATGTAAAAGACAAGGGAAGAAAATCAATAAAATTGAAACAGAAAATCAATGAAAGAAAAATCTTGTTCTTAGACAATATTAATAAAATTGGTCCTTAGAATCTCTACAAAGACTGACAAAAGAAAAATTAGAGAAGATGCCAGCTATCAATATCAAAAATGAAGCAGGGGCTATCACTACAGACCCTGAAGACATTAAAGGTAATCTGTGAATAACTCTGTTCACATAAATCTGATAACAGATGACGTAGACCAATTCCTCAAAAGGCACAAACTATCACAACCCACCTAATGTGCAATAGATAATTTGAATCACACTATAACTATTTAAAAGATTGAATTTGCAATTATGAAACTCTCAAGAAGTCTCCAAGGCTTGTTGTGGAGAATTCTAACTTTAAAGAAGAATTAACAACAATTCTACACAATCTCTTCTGCAAAATAAAAAACAGCACTTCTCAATTAATTTTAAGAATGTGGGTATTACCCTGACACCAAGGCAGACAAATTGCAAAAAAAAAAAAAAGAAAAGAAACTATAGACCTATATCTCTCGTGAATACATGTGCAAAACCTTTCACAAAGTATCAGCAGATAGAATTCTGCAATAAGCAAAAAATTATACACCATGAGCAAGGGTTCCAGGGATGCATTCAGTGTAATCTACCCCATTAACAGGGCAAAGAAAAAAAAGCACATAATTATGCCAATTAGATATAGAAAAGACTTTCGACAAAATTCAACATCCATTCATGATACGTGCTCTTAGAAAAATAAAAGTGGAGGAAAATCTTAAGATGGGAATCGTCTAATGAGATGAGAAACACCTTCAAAAGATCAAAATTTACATGATACATAAGGGTGAAAAAATTGAATGTTTTTCTCCCAAGCTCAGGAACAAGACAAAGCTGACCACCTTATAGCCTGTATTCAACAGTTGACTGAAAGTTCTAGCCAGTACAATAAAGCAAGAAAGAAATGCAAGATACATACAGGGAAAGGGAAGACGTACAGATGGGGGGAAGAAAGTAAAATTGCCTCTATTTTCAGATGACATGATTGTCCACACAGAAAATCTCAAGGAGTCTACAAAAAGAAACTTCCTAGAACAAATAAGTGAGTTCTGCAAAGATACGGCATACAAGACCAAGACAAAGAAACCAATTATATTCCTATATGCTAGCTGTGAAAAATTGGTAACCAAAATTAAATTAAAAATGCAATACTTTATACTCACTCAAAGAAATGAAATACCTAAGTATAAATCTAAAAAAACATATATAAGACTTAGATCTGAAAACCACTAATGAAATAACTCAAAGAAAATCTAAATAATAAAGAGACATATTGTATTCATGAATTGGAAGATTCAACATAGTAAAAATGTCAGTTTTCCCCAAATTGATATACAGGGTTAATGCAATTTCTGTCAAAACCCCAGTAAGATTGTTTGTGGGCACAGACAGGATTATTCTAAAATTTATATGGAAAGGCAAAAGAACTGGAATAACTTAACTTTGAAAAGAGTAATGAAGTAGAAATAATCAGTCTGCCTAATTTGAAAACTTATAGAGCGACAGTAATCAAGACCGTATTGTCAGAACAGACACATAGATCAGCAGAACAGGACATTTTTTTTAAAGAGAGAAATAGACCTGCACAAATATACCCAACTGATTTTTGACAAAGGTTCAAAGCAATTTAGTAGAGTGAGTTGGCTTTGTCAACAAATAGTGCTGGAGCAATTATCTTGCATAGGAAAAAAAAAACAAGCAAACAAAAAACCTTGACCTAAACCTCACAATTTACTTACACAAAAATCAAAATGTTTAACACAGACTTAAATTTGAAATGTAAAACTCTAAAACTTTAGAAAAACAAGAGCATAGGAGAAAATCTTCAGGATCTAGGCCTTGGGAAGGAGCTCATAGATTTGATATAAAAAGTGCATGCCATAAAAGGAAAAAAACGATAAATTGGACTCCATCAACATTTTTTAAAATTTGCTCTATGAAAACTTCTGCTTAGGATAAAAATGCTAGGCACAGATCTGGATAGAGTATTTGCAAACAACATTTCTGACAAAAAAGTCATATCTAGAATATATAATGTACTGTAAAAACTTAATGATAAAAAAAGTCCAACAACAACCCAATTAGAAAAATGAGTAAAAAACATGAAGACAGGTATCACCAAGGATACAGACGGCCAAAAAAAAAAAAAGGACATGAAAAGTTATTCAACATCTTTAGCCACCAAGGAAATATAATATAAATTAAAACCACAATGAACTATCACTGCACACCTGTCAGAATGGCTAGAATCAAAAATAGTGAGTTGCCCCATGCTAGGGTAGACAGAGAAATACTAGACATACTGCTGGTGTGAGTATGAAGTGGTTCCACCTCTCTGGAAGACAGTGTGGCAGTTTCTTAACAACTTAAGCATGCCACTACCCTTCAACCCAGCAATTGCACTCCTGGGCATTTACCCCAGATAAATGAAAACTTACGTTTATACAAAAGCCTGTTTCTAAATGTTCACAGTAGTTTTATTTGTAGTAACCCCAAACTGAAACTAGCCCAGATGTCTTTCTGCAGATAATTGCTGAAGTCAACTGTGGTATATCTATGTCATAGAATACTACTCAGCAATGAAAAGGAGTGTACTATGGACACGTGAAACAACTCGGATGAATCTCTAGAGAATGACGCTGAATGAGGAAAGTCGATCCCCAAAGACTACACACTGATTTCATTTATGTCACGTTTTTGAAATGACAAATCATGAAACTGGAAAAGGGATGAGTGGTTGCTTGGGGTTAAGAGGACGGGGAGAGGGGGAGGGCAGGCAGCAACAAGGGTGGCCTGGAGGAATCCTGTGGTGAGAGCAGTGCTCTGCATCTTCACTCTGTCACTGATTGTGATCTGCAGATGCTGCCATTGGGAGAAACCAAGTGAAAGATACATAGACTCTCTCTGCATTATTTCTTACAGTTTCATGTAAATATACAATGACCTCAGAACAAAGAAGTTAACTTTTTGTTTTGTTTTGTTTTGTTTTGGTAGAGATAGGGTCTCACTAAGCTGCCCAGGCTGGTCTCAAACTCCTGGCTTCAAGTGATCCTCCTGCCTTGTCCTCCCAAAGTGCTAGGATTATGGGTATGAGCCACTGAACTTGGCCAAAAAAGGCTAATTTATAAAAATTAAAAATAAATAGAGGGACAACCCCTTTGGGTCCCCTTCCACAGTGGGAAGTTTTCTGTCTTCTCAATAAATTCTACTTTCTCAAAAAAATTTTTAAAAATAAATAAATAGAGACACTTGAAACAGCATCTACCTTCCCAGCATGTGAGTCAGTATTATTTAATGCAGCGCCTGAAGTTTACCTGGCGCTGTGACCATAGCCATGAGCACCACGCCTATACTTGGATAATCACTGACTCTGCACAGACCATTTTCCTTTCATTCTCTTTATATCAACTCAGTTTGCCTTTTGTGCCTTTACATCCAAAAAAATGTACATCACTACCACATAGGGAAAGGCCCCATCATTGCTATGAATAGAAAGTGATCATAAAGAAACGACAGCTAGGAAGGGAATGACAGCTCATGCCTGTAATCCCAGCACTTTGGGAGGCCAAGGTGGGAGGACTACTTGAGGCCAGGAGGTGGAGACCAGCCTGGGCAATATAGCAAGACCCTGTCTCTACAAAACACTAAAAAAAATAAAATAAAAAGTTAGTTGAATGTGGTCAAGCACACCTGTAGTCCCAGCTACTTGAGAAACTAAGGCTGGAGGATCACTTGAGGTCAGAAGTTCAAAGTTACAATGAGCTATAATAGTGCCACTGCCCTCCAACCTGGGTGACAGAGCAAGACTCTGTCTCTAAAATATTAAAATTTAAAAAAAAAAGAGGGCTGGGCTCGGTGACTCAGCCTATAATCCCAGCGCTTTGAGAGGCCGAGGTAAGTGGATTGCCTGAGCCCGTGGGTTCGAGACCCACCTGGGCAACTTGGCGAGACCTCATCTCTACAATAAATCAAAACTAGCCAGGCATGGTAGCATGCACCTGTAGTTCCAGCTACTTGGAAGGCTGAGGCAGAAGGATCGCCGAAACCCAGTAGGTTGAGGCTGCAGTGGCCGGGAGCGGCCACTGCACTCCAGTCTGGGTGACAGAGTGAGACTCCAACTCAAAAAAAAAAAGAAAATACAACAAAAGCCATGAAGACCTGTACAGACCTCTCACATAGTTGCAAGCCAGAGTTGAGAACAGGCTCCCCACCTATGCCACAAAGTAGCTCTGTATAACCCCCACCCACCCACCGAGTGTACCCTTCCAGCCCAGCCCAGCCTTCCCTGCCATGCCACACACAGATGAGCAGTACGGTGGGTCGAGTGCCCAGACTTTGGAGACGAGACCTATTTTTGAAGCTTCACTCTGCTACCTACAAACTCTGTGATCCAGAATAAGTTACTTAAACTCTCCATGCTGTGTTTTCCTTATCTGAAGGGTGAGGTTCATGTTCATTTGTTCAGGGGATTGGATAAGACAGCAAATGTGACTTGTCCAGACTGGTTAGGTTCTCCCTGTGTCCGTTCCTACCCCCATCCCCATCAGACGTACCCCCTACACACCTCCTTTCCACCATCTTGGTTCTCTGTGTACATGATGTGCCAGGAGAAATGTCTACTCTGGCTGGTAATCCCTTGGTGAGCTCATTCTCCTAGGCCGGTCCTTTGTGGTAATCCTGTGCACATGGCCCCCGTCCTTCATGACCAGCTCCTACCACTTCCCTCCAAACTGAAAGGCAGCTGAGGAAGCCAATCTTCCTGCCCTCACTTCTGAGAACCTTCTCACAGACCCAAAGATAACCACAGAACCTGCAAGTTCACTCTGATTCGTATCAGCCTGTGGTCCTAAATACTTGCTGTCAGTTGGGGCAGTGAAGTTAGGGTAGTTAAAAGGCATGTTATTTTAAACTGGTCTTGACGTTTATTCTGACTTTCCCAGTAGGCTAATGTTAGCATTTTTCTAAGTTGCATCCTGTTCCTCATTGCATTTTCGTAGATAACATCTCTGACTTCGTTCTTACAGAAAGATTTGCTACGGGAAAAGAGAAGCCCATCACCTCTCAGAACATGGCTTCCATGGCCAATTTAAGACACCCTCCAGCTTTTAGCTATTTTGGATACTGGAAAGCCAAGTATGTGTATAAATACATAATCCATTGGTCCTTGTAAATCTAATTGAAAAATGCTACCCTTGGGTGCTGATTGGTAAAACTGCTATAAATTGCATCTCTATCAAATACTTTTATATTTTGGTTATACTGTATATACACACAAACACACACACATACACACACATACACACACACACACACACACACACACACACACACACACACACACTGGGTGCCAAATAATATATACACATTTTAAGAAAGGAAAAAAACTGAATTAAAATTATAATACTCGATAAGATGAATACAAGTCACTTTGACTTCTGCAATTACGAGGTGCTCAAAGTGATTATCATCAGCGTCCAAACACTTCTGATTATAGTGAACAACTCTTAAAACGTGTATACATTTTTTTGACACCTCTAGATATATATACTGAGGGTGCCAAAAATGTATACATATTTTAAGTATGACATTCACTCAAAAGATGGCGTTAATCAAATGAATGCTAGCATCACCATGGGATAGGTAGGATAGTCAAAGAAACTGGCAAAGGTAGTATTGAGTGAATGTCACACTATACATTGCTACTGTAATTTAATCCAACTTCAAAAAGTAATACATAGATAACATCTCTTAAAATATGTATACTTTTTTGGCACCTGTGTGTGTGTGTGTGTGTGTGTGTGTGTGTGTGTGTGTGTGTGCATGCGCACATACACTTATTCTTTAAATTTGGGTTCACAGAGCATGTTTCTAACCAATTCACACCTTCAATTTAATTAGGTCCATCAGTGGGGAAAAAAACAGTTTATAAAGCAATACATTTTCTTACAAACGTTTCCATGTTTGGTAGAACATGGATTGTGGACCTGGGTTTTGACAGCCATTATGAATTGCAATAAATATTTTGACAAAGCAGCAGTGGTGTTAAGCACACAAGAGAATTACTGAACTGGGTCATACCCTGTTTATGTAGCATTTTCCTTTCAACTGCGTGCCTAAAGACAAATGTGTCATTAAGAACACGGGGTGAAAGAGTCTGCTGTTGTTTTTAAAACTGGCATTTAATATATGCGTATATCGTGGAGCCTGTTACATACCTTTATGAAGAGTGGAATTTTTTCAGGCAATGATGCTCCGATTCAGACAATGACCTGACTGCCCTGAGAAGACACCACAGATCCTGAAAGGACCCCCCGGGCCGGCCCCCTAGCGGAGAGATGAGCTCAACAGCCCCCCCTAACACTTCCTGCAGGCCGCTTGCGACTCTGCTGAGAAGGTGTTTCTGTGTCCTTTCCCAGGTCCTATTGAGCGGGCAGCATCTTTGAGCACAGAGAGATACTCCCTTTGCCTTAGAAGATAAAATAAAAGAGGAGCGCATCCCACGGTTTGGGCCTTGGAGTCAAATCCATTTAACTGAGAAAAGCACCACTTTGAGCAACCTGGAAGCGACTCAAGCAGAGGTGAAACTTGGGCTGGCTCAGAAATAGGAAGTAAATGATTTCTTATACATGACTTGGTGTCACTGCAGTACCCTTAGAAAACAGGAAGAGACAGAAGCAGAAAGAGAAAAAAAAAAGTAGATCTGCAGCTTAAGTCTTTAGTAATTGTGACTACTGGTCTAACAACCTGTAAACAGAGGCTGCTGCCCAGAAGCGTAGGTGTGTGACGACACTGTGTGAGAGATGAGGGTGTTCTATGTAGGCGAGTAAGAACGAGAGCCAGGTGGTCCTCTTCTGGAGATGAGTTTGAAACATTGTTTGCAAAGCCATCACACAGAACCCCGGAGCTTCCCAAGGGCTGGGAACGATCATTTCCATCACCATTACGAGGGCAGAGGCCTCAGCCAAGGATCTCTGGGATGCTGTCTTTAGTTAAAATGTTGATATTTTTAGCCAGGCATGGTGGCTCACTCCTGTCATCTCAGCACTTTGGGAGGTAGAGGCAAGAGGATTGCCTGAGCCCAAGAGTTCAAGACCAGCCTGGACAACTTGGCAAGACCCTGTCTCTACAATAAATCAAGAAAAATTAGCTGGATGTGGTGGCACACACCTGTAGTTCCAGAAACTTGGAAGGCTGAGGAGGAAAGATTGCCTGAGTCCAGAAGGTGGAGGCTGCGGTGGCCATGAGCATTCCACTGCACCCCAGCCTGAGAGACAGTGAGACTCCAACTAAATAAACAAACAAATAAATAAAATGTTGATGTTTTGTTCCATATGAATGTGTGTGCATTCATTTTAATTTCCAAGATATTGAACTAAATTATTATCTTGATGACAGATTTTTTAAAATATTACTTATTTATTTATTTATTATTTTTGAGTCAGAGTCCCACTCTTGTCACTTAGGCCACAGGGCAGTGGCACACTCATGGCCACCACAGCCTTGACCCGCTGGACTCAGGCAATTCTTCCACCTCAACCTCCTAAGTAGCTGATACTACAGGCATGCACCACCACGCCAGGCTAATTTTTTATTTATTTATTGTAGATATGAGGTCTCGTCAAGTTGCGCAGGCTGGTCTCGAACCCTAGGGCTCAGGCAATCCTCTCACCTCTGCCTCCCAAAGTGCTGGGATTATAGGCGTGAGCCACTGCGCCTGGCCAATGGCTGAATTTTTGATTCCCCTTAAATTTTGTCCCTAAAGTGAGAGCCTCATTCTTTCCCCCTCATCTCAGACCTGTTCTCTCTGCCTGTGGAAGGAGCCAACACAGGAGTGGTGGAAGTGATTACTCTTAAACTCTCTTTGAAAAACACAGCTGTGGAGGCCTGAATGAATCTCTGAACCAGAATAGGAGTCAGTAGGAAGCAGCGCCTTTAGGAGTGAGCAGTCAGACAAAACACAAAACTGTCTGCACAGACCATGATAACATGTCAATGACTTTAGGCTGATTTTCTATGGCTTTGAAATGGGTCATTTTTTTTCACTGGAGAGAGGGATGCCTCTTTGCTACATTTGACACCAAGAATATCCAACTGATCATGAATCCAGCCTCATGTTGAGCTGGAAGGGGAAATTTCATTTGGCAGCTTGTGTTGGGCCTTGGAAGGACCCAATTATGTGGATCCCCATGGCTTCTACTCACAGGACTCTCCAGCACCCAGGAGTTGGCAAACTCGGGCTGTGTAAGCCACCACAGGTGCAGGAGGCAATGAGGATATGCAGTTGTGAATACGAGGAGACAAACACGAAGCCAGCTGCAGTGCAATGCCTCCATGAAAGTGGCCTCAGTGCAGCTGGCATGTGTGACACTGATGCCTCTAGCATCTTCCTGGTAGGCCAGTAAGTAAGGAATCAACACCTAGCCCAGGAACTCACCTGAGCAGTGATGCTAGTGTTCGTTCTGATTTATCAATACCTGAAACTCTCTAATGGTTAATTATTTTAAGGACCACAACAGACACATAAACAAAGCATCATGGCAGCCCGGAATAAGAGGGTTTGAGAACACCTTCCTGAAGGAAGCTACAGCTGAGCTGGGCATTGCAGGATGCATAAGAGTTTGATGGACAGAAGAAGCAGCAAGAGGCACACTGGGTAGGCCTGAAAATGCACAAAATGGGTCAAGACTAGTGTGTGCTCTGCTGTCCCAAAGGGGAGAGGGGAACAGGGTAGCAGTGACTGTGGAGAGGGAGAGGAAGGTACTGGAAGTGTGGGCTGGCACTAGCCGATAGAGCACCCAGAATCTCATGCTGAAGAGATGAGACTTTTTCCTGGGGTGAGTTGAAGTCCCAAAAGCTCAGGAGCAGGAATTATGAAAAAAGAGAGAGAGTGAGCCTAGGTCCCCAAAGCCATCATGGGGGGCTGGGTTAGATACTCCCAAGGAAATCCTCAGGGAGGACTCTGTCTCCAGGTCCCAAAAAGACTTATCTTTGCTTCTTTTCTCCAAAGTTACAACCTGAATGAACATTATTAAGATAAATTGATGAAAAGATTTCCTGCACAAAGGCTACTTTAAAAAAATGAAAATGAGCAAAGAAAAATTTGAAAGTTCACTTCATTCAGAATAAAAATATAGCTCATGAATAGATAAACAAAATACAGTATTTCCATATGCCAGAATGTTATTAGGCAGTTAATGGGAATGGAGTCCGGATCCACGTGGCAAGGTAACATTACACTAAGTGAAAGAAACCAGACGCAAAGGACACACATCGTAGGATTCTCTTTATGTGAAATGTCCAGCATAGACACATCTATGGAGACAGAAAGTAGCTTTGTGGTTGCCAGGGGTAGAGGAAGGCAGAGAGTGGGGAGTGACTGCTAGCGGGTTTCTTGAGGGGTATTGAAAATGTTCTGGAATTAGATCATAGTATTGCACAACTTCCTGAATACGCTAACAACATTGAATCATATACTTCATAGGGGTAAATTGCATGGTATGTGAATTATATCTTACTATAACAAATAAGTAAATCACTCCCCTTCTTATTTTTCTGAGCACCATTATACAGATGGACTCTCCAGAGCGTGGAACTGATAATCACTAAGCTAAGCATGTGGCAACAGGCACTAAAGAAAAAGAAAAATAATTTCCAAACAATTGTTAACCTGTTTTCTTAGGTCTTTTTCTTTCCCCAAGGAAACAAACAAAAACAGACATCTCACTCACTTGCCAAGAGCAAGCCTCATTTGGCAAACTACATTGACTGTTCTTTCAAACAAAACTACCTCGAGTAGCTAAAAGTAAAAGCAGCAAAACTGGGAGGAGACATCAGACATCCCCATGTCTGAGGGAGACACGGGAGTAGTGCCACTCTGACTTCAAGCCAAAGGACGCACATTCTTGTCCAGAAGCTGTGGTCAGAAGGAGTAGAATCATTCCTTGCCTTTGAGATTCGGTCCCTGGGTCCTCCTCCAGTCCCCAAATGGCAGCCCCAGGGAGAGCAGTTGGCTACTGTATCACGGAGTGGAGCCACCTGGCGCACCCAGAGCTAAGCGTGCAGTTGGGTCTAAGCAGGAAATTGGGGCCAGGACAGTTGGCACAGCCTCGCAACCAAGCAGTGGACTTCTCAGGACTTCGGATGGGTCCAGTCAACAGTAACTAGAAGACAAGCATCCCCAGGTTCCTCTCCAGGAACTCAGGCCTTCTCCCACATCCTGCAATCAGCCTTTCCCTCCCCCATTTCATGACCCCCTTCTGAGAAATGAGCTCGCAGTCCCAAAAGCATGTGTTAGCTCAGTGAACGGGAATGAACGAATACCTTTGTGTGTTTCAACACTCTTGTATATTCCAAGGAACACAATTTGTGAAGAACCAAGAATTCCCAGGACCAAGCACTGTCATCCCCTCTCCTGGAGACTCCCAGAGCTGGGTACATGCCAGCCTGTCTCTCGTCCCTCTGTACTCGCCCCTTCTCTGGCTTATCTATCCCTGGTGTCACAGGCAACTGTGGGAGTGTGGTCTCTGTTTTCACCATGCCCAGCCTCATGATGGAACCCCTCACCTGGCATAGTGCCTGGCACAGAGTCAGCCTTCTGTCCATCTCTGCTGAATGATAGAGAAACTTGTAGCCCTCACTCCCCTGAACTAGCTTTGAGAATTGACAAACTGATTTACCAGGTGGGACCTGCCTGGTGTTGAAGGCTCTACACCACCGGCTATATAGAAACAGAGAGTGCTGTCACACTGGCAGCTTCCAGCGGGGAAGCCAGTGGAACTCAGGGAGTCCTCTCTGGGACTCAACGATGCCACGGCTTGAGGACACACATGCTCCCACCCCAGATTCCATTTAAACCGGATCCCGCTTGGGGTCCTCCATATGGCTTCACGTCCTTCACATGGCTTTCTACATTGTCAAAAGATGTCTAATCACCATCCTTGCATGGTGAGACATGAGGCTGCACCTGTTGAGTCCCTTTAGCGAGGAGCACTCCACAGATGTGTGACACTGCGCCCAGGGCTGTTGTGCTGTCTCTGTGCATATAGAAATGTTCCTCCCCCAAAGTGTAATTGGACAAAAGCCCCATGCAATTATCTGTCTTCACCACCTCAGGGCCACTTAAACGATGTTTTTATTTAAAGCATGATGCATCCAGCCAGTTTGTGATTAATCATGCTAATAGGGGTCAAGGATCAGCTGAATAATTGAAATGGAAACTTTGTTCCCACTGAGAGTTCCTCCCCCTCCACCTCCTTTCTTCCCTCTGCAGCTCCCAAACTGGGAGAGGGGCGCTGTTGGAACGTGGAAGAGGGTGCGGGGCTGCCGGTCCCTTCCCAGCCCTGGTCAGGACTTTGTTACTGACTTGCTTGATGTGAACCATTTCTTGTGGGTCTGTGAAGTCATGGTCTACGCTGCAATGTGTCTTATTCCTCATTACCAAGCTGCATGTCATCCTTATTTGTATCTATAGCGCATTTCTTCAAACTGGCTTGCTTTTATCATTTAATTTGTCCCAAGCTGTAATCACCATGTATGTGATCATATTTTTTTGTGACATCCAGTCAAGTCATTCCGTGAGTGTCACACTTTTTTTTAAAAGGTATATCAAAAGGTACCATCAACCCTGGCTTGGCTCCTAGAACTGAAGGAACATAAATGGAAAGATCAGTGAATGCCCACAAAGTCTGGAGTTCAGTTAACAGGAACATAACCATGTGTGCTTCTTAGTCACATGACAAATGTCCCATGAGTATGTGTAAGATGCTGCCATGAAGTTCACTGGGTTAAGGGATACAGGAATTCCTAGGCCAACTGCACAACTTTTCTGTAAATCTAAAATGATTCCAAACTAAAAAGTCTACTTAAAGAAAAACAGTCCCTCTTATAAAGCTAAAGAAAGAAGGTAAAAAGTTAACAAAGAAAACAAAACAGAAGTATCCCCAGAGGTTTGCACACCAGTCTTTGGGCAATGTCAGACCAGACGGCATGTCTGAATTTTCTGATCCATTGAGCAACAGGGCTGGGCTGGGTTTGGGTCGGTTTCTCTGCCCAATTGCCCACCCTCCAGGGAAGGCTGAGGGAGGAAGAGAAGGCCAGACGGTTCACACCATCAGTGCTGTCATCAGTGGCTCAGTGGGCACTGAGTGGGCAGAATTGTGCCAAGATAACATCCTTCTGTCCCACAAGCTAATGCCCCTCAACTGTCCCCCTTCACCTCCTCTGGCCTGTAGCCTCATCCCCTCTCCCTGTGCAGCCCCCTGGACCCTTTCTGGAACGGCTCCCATCATGCTAATGGAGATGGCACCATCAAGCTGGCTTCTTGCTTGCACCAGGCTGTATTTGTGGCACTTTGGGGGAAAGATACAAC
The DNA here is from genome assembly GCA_027257055.1 of Cephalopachus bancanus. NCBI lineage: Eukaryota > Metazoa > Chordata > Mammalia > Primates > Tarsiidae > Cephalopachus > Cephalopachus bancanus. The sequence continues at coordinate 7,471,508 of JAPVLO010000007.1, forward strand.
CCTCTTGGTGCCCACAACACCCAATGTGCTCCCGCATAATAACTTTCTGCGGTTCCCTTTCCCAAGCTATGTTGCACATGATGGAAGTGCCCAAGGAACGGGAGGAAAGTCGGGGGAAGGCAGTGCATGTTGTTTCCCTAAGATTGTATTCCTACTGACAAAGACAATATGCAACTCTGAGCATTTAGCTATCAGACTTTACATCACAGAGTGTAAAAATAAAATAATGCTCAGTACCTAAAGTGATTGGTGTCACCCAATTTTTTTTGTAGAATATTTTTTTTAAATCAGAAATTAAAAGGCCTTATATTTCAGCTTTAACAAGAAAAACTAGTTTTCCCTCCTCCCACCCCCAAACGTTTATTTGATAAGGAGTTTGTTTCCTTGTTTATTTTTTTAAAGGGAAGAGTTAATAGGTCCAGATGAGGAAAAGAATTGCAGCCTGAGATCCTGCCACACCCATCACTTGGGGGGCTGGCTCATCAGTGTCTGTTGGATATATTTACAAAAACAATATGATTAAACGTTGCAATAAACAGATTAAAACACAGATTTGTATATTAGTCCCTGCCAGCTGCTTCTCCAAGCCAAGAACACTTTTGTCCTTATGAAACTAAAGCATGATTTTTCCTCGACTCTAAGTCCTGGCCTGAGAGACCCTGACCCTTCCAGGGATTTGGTTTTCTCTTCCTCTTGGTAGCCTCTGATCTCTCATTCTGGCTATATTACTGTCTATCCTCTGGGAATGTTCTTACTGTAAGTTCCCTCAAATCCTTTTTGGAAGAAGGTTGAGCTCAAATTATAAGCCACTCAATTTTCCTCCAAAACCACAGTTCAGAATCCCATCCATACCCGAAGGAAAGAATTAGCATGGCCTCAGCTTGTTCTTTCCTTAACACAAGGATAACCATTCCTAGCTTTCAGTGGAGCTTGTATTATTTTTAAATTGTTTTCTTCTTTTTAAAAAAACACAACTTTGTGGAGGTATGTATTCAATCTTTAAAAAAATTCTTCCTTTGTAACAACATAGATGGACTTTGAGGACATTAAACTGAGTGAAATAAGCCAGGCACGGAAAGATAAATACTGTAAAATCTCACTTATATGTAGAATCTAAAATAGTAAAACCGACAGAAACAGAATAGGAGGGTGACCAGCAGAGGGAATGAAGAAAGGATGGTCAAAAGGTACAAATATTCACATGTGCAAGATTAATAAGTTTGGAGATCTATTATTCAGCATAGTGCTTACAGCTAACAACACAATTGTGTACTTAAAATTTTCTAATAGAGTAGATCATATGTCACCACAAATAATAATAATAATGATGATAATGATGAAAAAGGGGGCAGAAAGAAACTTTGGGAAGTGATAACTATGTCTACAGCCCTGATGGTGATGATAGTTTCACCAGTGTATACTTATCTCCGAAGTCATAGAGCTGTATAAGTTAAATGTGTATACTGTAAAACCTCTTTATATAGGACTTGTGTTTAAGCTCTTGGAATTTCAGTCTTTGGTTGAGCACCAGGGAAAGCATCTAACTCATTCATGGATTCTTGAGATTGATCATCACCTCACACCCTCCAGCATGGGTTTTCTGGCAAGTCTTTCAAGGCCAGACTCTGAAGATGAAGTCTTCCTGATGAGGGAGCATTCTCCCTTCCTTTCAGGATCCTCAGCTCATCTTTTATTCCCAAAGGCTGGTAGACTCCCAGAATTTAGAGTCAACAGTGCTTTAGGGACCGACTAATCCAGCAATAACAAATACAGCACAATGTTCACTCTGTCCTTCCCACACTCAGGGCAAACATCACTGCCTGATCCCGGGACTCTTCCCAGTTGCACCGGGCACTGGGAGCCTGTATCACCTGGGCTTCCAAAGCACCTATTCCCAGTAAGATTTAGCACCTGTGCGAAAACCAACTTGCCATCCCCTTGTTTTAAAGATCACAGAGCGAAAAAACTTGGCCAGCTAATGAGTAAGATGAGAACAGAACCCATGCCATCACCCAGAACAGCAAATCCCAGATGTTCTTGTTCACATCAGGATGTTCTAGGCATGTACATACAAAGAGCGGACATACACACAGGTGCATACAGACAAAAGTATGAACGTGAGCATGTGCCCAGCCTTGCTTGCCCTCCTGTCTGCTAAAAAGCATTCTGGCTTTGCCCAATCTCTCCCTTCTCTTCCTCCTACCTCTGAGGGGGTTTTGTCTTTACTAGACTGTTCTGTGATCTTTTGTGTGCTGCATAATCAAGAAAATTGGTGAGAAAAAAATGACAAGTAACAAAGAGACAGATTCTAATTTTTAAAAATTGAAGAAGGGGCATTATCCCTCCCAGGTGTTGGAGAAATTGGATTTAAGAGTTACTCACTCCTCCAACAAACATTTCTTGAGTATCCACCATGCCCCAGGCTTTGTTGAAGGACATAGGATCAAGGGAGAATAGGGTAGTACCCCTTACTCTCACTGGGCTGACATTTCAGTGTGAGAGACAGCTATGAATAAGAAATGAGGGAAGTGATTTTAGGTAGAGATAAGTACAATGAAAGAAGAAAAATAGAGAGATATGATGAGCCATGAGGGAGGGTAGGAAGGCCATCCCTTAAAGAGAGACCTGAAAAGAGAAGAAAGATTCAACCCCAGGGACATCTGAGGGCAAAAGACAGCAGACCAAGTGGGCAGCAAGTGCAAAGGCCCTGAGGTGAACACTCACTCAGCAGTTACAAAAGTCAACTAAAGAAGCCTAAAGGGTCTTAGCAAAGAGGAGAAGACTAGGAGAGAAGCCAGAGTGTACAGGGGACAAATGACAGGACATTTTAGACCAAGAAGAACTCTTATCCTAAGTAGCATAGGTCTTGGCACAGAAGCAGGGAAAGTAATTGAGAGAAATATCAGGGCTGACCAGAGGAAGGGAAATTTTCAGCATCTGAAGAAGGGGGATAAGTTCTCTTTCCCATCCTGCAAGATGGTGGGTAAAAAAGTTGAGAAGTCAAATTCTAAGAAGAAACCTGAAGCCAGGAAGGCTGATGCTGGTGGCAAGGTGAAAATGGGTAACCTCAAGGCTAAAAAACCAAAGATGGGGAAGCCCTGCTGCAGCCAAAATCATGTCCTCATCAGAGGAATTGGAAGATATCCCCAAACTGCTATATATTTCAGAAAGACCTTCTCCAAGAGGTAGTACGCAGCAGCTAAATCCAGGGTTGAAAAGAAAAAAAAGCAGAAGATTCTTGCAACTGTTACAAAACCAGTTGGTGGTGACAAAAATGGTTGTGCCCAAGTTATTAAACTGCAAAATGCCTAGATATTATCCTACTGAAGATGTGCCTCAAAATCTGTTAAGCCACAGCAAAAAGCCCTTCAGTCCACGTTCTGTGAGCCAGCATCACTCCTGGGACCATTCTGATTATCCTCACTGGGTACCACAGAGGCAAGAGAGGGTGGTTTTCCTGAAGCAACTGGGCAGTGGCTTGTTACTTGTGACTGAAACTCTGGTCCTCAATTGAGTTCCTCTGAGAAGAACACACCAGAAATTTGTCATCGCCACCTCCACAAAAATTGATATCAGCAATGTGAAAATCCCAAAACATCTTACTAATACTTACTTGGAGAAGAAGCTATGGAAGCCCAGGTACCAGGAGGGTGAGATCTTTGACACGGAAAGAGACAAATATGAGATTACAGAGCAGCGCAAGATTGATCAGAAAGCTGTGGACTCCCAAATCTTACCAAAAATCGAAGCTATTCCTCAGCTCCAGGGCTACCTGTTATCTGTGTTTACCCTAATGAATAGTGTTTAGCCTCACAAATTTGCGTTCTAAGTTTCTTTAAAAGAACCTAATTAAGTAACTGAAACATTTAAAACAAAAAAAGAAGGGGGATGCTGGAATTGCTATGAGTGGCGAGAAAAGTGGATAGAAAAAGAAAGAATTCTGAATTTTAGAGTTCAAAGAATGAGAGTCTTGAATTGTAAGGTTTTGATGTGAGTCATGATTCTGCTTCATGGTGTTCAAGAAATAAAAGTGGAGAGCTTGATTTATCGAATTGCTTTCTGCTTGCTTCTCTGAGACTGGGCTACATGGGTCCCAGTCCAGGTAGGGTTATATGTGCATTCTATGGGATTTATAAATGTGGGTGAATGTGCCATGTGGGCATCCTTGGAAAAGCTCTAGTCTCTGGATGCGTGTGTTTCTCTAACCTTACATGGGAAAAACTGATCCAGACTCTGCTCACACGCCCCATCCTCTATGCAGTGTGACCTGACCACCCAGGCAGCAGTAGTCTGTCCCACCATGTCAATGGCCCCACCGCACCACACACACTTTTCATCACTGGAGACCTTAGCATGGGTATTGTAGTGACTGATTTACATGTCAGTCTTTCTCCCCAGACCACGCACTCCTTGAGGATACAGTCACAGATTTCATTTTCTCAGCCTAGCTCCAAGCAGGTCCTTGGGAAGCCATTGGTGAATGAAGCCTCTCAATTGTGTTGGGAGTACAAAAATTGCTTGTGGCTTCTTCAAAAAAAAAAAAGAGTTTGCTACAGTGGGAAAGAAGCAGAGCAGTCATTTCCTCTCCAAGACATGCTGACCAAAGAGCCTCCTCCTGTCCTGTCCTTGACCTTCTGGAGTTCAGCTTGATGGGGCCACCCCCGCTCCAACACACACTCACTGACTCGCCCTTCCAAGGTCATGCTAGTGAGCCCTCAGTAAAAACACACCAGTCTAGTCTTGCAATCCACACTTGGCAGTGGGGTTGCAGGCTGCTGACATAGTTCCCAGCACGATGAAGCACCTGGCCTTGGATGCCCTGGTACTCATTCTCCAGGGAGCAATCTACTGTTCCTGCCAAGTCCTCTGATCCCCAGGGGAGTCTGTCCCATGCAGATGCTCCGGGTCCAGAGAGGAGGCCAAAGAGAAAGAAGGCCCTGACTTCTTAAAAGTCAAGCAGTGGTTCTTAAGCATGCTTGCTGTCTTGTTGACTTCTTCCTATTCTCTTTGGGCCAGTCCCACAGGGTTTGACTCCAGTGGGAAGAGCTCTGAGGGTGTGGCTGGGAGCTGATGCACATGTTCTCTGAAGCAAGGGTGGTGGGGAAACCAAAAGGATGAAAACTCAGGAATGGGGTCTGTATGAGAGCCGTGATTCATGATCATGCCACTGCACTCCAGCCTGGGAAAGAAAGACCCCCAACTCAAAAATAATAACACATTTTTTAAAAGGTGAGAGCAGCACCTTGTGTTTATTGCTAGCTCTTGCTAGCACGTAAGGTCTACCTGGCACACAGAAGTGACTAATCATTATGATTGCTTGAACAATGGACCAGTGAAGCCGTGCTGAGAGATGGGCATTGTCGTTTCAGTTTTGGGACTAAAGAGTAAGCCTCCAGTATGCTAAGCTGAGGGTGGCGGCAAGAGCCAAGTGGGATGTGGGTCAAATTCTCCAGGCTGCCACTGGCCAAGTCCAGTTTCCCGGTGTCACCCTATGCAAAACCCTTCTCTACCACTACCAGAGGGATTTTATTCAAACACAAAATTCCATCCATACAACCCACTCTAGCCAATGCCTTGCATTGGCTCCCTCACTCTTAGGACAAAGAGCTGTCCTCCAGCCTAGAAGGGCCTGTGTGGACCAGCCTCTGCCCACCTCCCAGCCCCTGCTCGAGCCCCACTTGTTGCCTGTAGCCAACCACACATTGGCCTTTCAGCTCCTTGGACACCAACCATGTCAGGGTCCCCAGGAGACAGGCTCATGGTCTGAAATATCCTTCCATTTTTATGGCCTCTACTCAACCTTCAGTTATGTTCTCAGGGAAGTCTTGGACACCTGCTCCCTGACCAGGTGAGATCGCTGGCACTCATCACAACTGTCATAAAACAATTAGATGTGTCATTACTTGCTTCACAGTGCCATCCCCATCAGGGTACGGACTCTCTGCCTTATTCACCAGTTACTAGCCCACAGCTGGGCATGCATGGATAGATGAATGGATGGATGGTAAATGGATGAATGGGTGGATGGAGGGATGGCAGGTGGATGAATGGACAGATCCTCGAATCAAAAGTCACAGTGTCTCCTCCATACTTTACTTATGCTGTTCCCTCAGCCTGGAATTAATTTCCTTCCTTCCTTGGACTTCCTACCCAAAATCCATCCATCCATCCAGGTGGATCCAAATTGCTCTCTCCTCAAAGGCCTTGGAGACCCTCCAGTTGGAAGTGATCTCCCTGTCCTGAACCTCAGCACGGTCCCTGTGACACTTTCAGGTGAATCTGCACCTGCCTCACATTGTAGTGCAAACTGGACTCTAAGATCTTCCAAGGTGAGAGCAGGGCTGGGCATGGTGACTCAAGTCTGTCATCCCAGTACTTCGGGAGGCTGTGACGTGAAGATCACTTGAGGCCAGGAGTTTGAGACCAGCCTGGGCAACATAGGGAGACCTCGTCTCTGTTAAAAAAGAAAGAAAGAAAGAAAGAGAGAGAGAGAGAGAGAGAGAGAGAGAGAGAGAGGGAGGGAGGGAGGGAGGGAGAGAGAGAGAGAAAGAGAGAGAGAGAGAGAGAAAGAAAGAAAGAAAGAAAGAAAGAAAGAAAGAAAGAAAGAAAGAAAGAAAGAAAGAAAGAAAGGAAAAGGTTTGCATGGGTGTGGTGGCACCGGTAGTCCGAGAGGCTGAGGTGGGAGGATCACTTGAGCCCAGGAGGTCAAGGTAGTGATGAGCCATGATTGTGCCACTGCAATCCAGCATGGGCAAGAGAGTGAGACCCCTAACTCAAAAATAATAAAACATTTTTTAAAAGGGGAGAGCCGGGCTCGGTGGCTCAGCCTGTAATCCCACGCTTTGGGAGGCCGACGTGAGTGGACTGCCTGAGCCCGCAGTTTCGAGACCCTCTGGGCAACTTGGCGAGACCTCATCTCTACAATAAATCAAAAATTAGCCAGGCATGGTAGCGTGCGCCTGTAGTTCCAGCTACTTGGAAGGCTGAGGCGGAAGGATCGCCAGAGACCAGCGGGTCGAGGCTGTGGTCGCCAGGAGTATGCCACTGCACTGTAGTGTGGGCAACAGAGTGAGACTCCAACTCAAAAAAAAAGTGGGGCCGGGAGAGAGCAGCACCTTGTGTTTATGGGTCTACCTGGCACACAGAAGTGGCTAATCGCTATGTTGAATGATGGGCCAGTGAAACCTGCAAGGTGCGCTGTGAGGGAGGCAGTGTTGTTACATACACCGTCCTACAGATGAGGAAGAGAGGCTGTTTGAGGTGAAGCAGCTCATCCCAGACCACTCTGTCAGTGATCAGCAAAGACAACATTTGGTCTCCCTGTCAGTACATTCCACCAATTACACCAAGCCTCTGCCTTCCGCCGACATTCTCCCCTCATACTGCTGACCACAGGGCTGGGCAGCCCACCTTCCTTCACTCTCCCTGGGTTCTGCCTCGTCTCTTGGAGAACACCTCCCAGCACTCAGGAATTCCATTGGCACCAGTGTTTGAGGCCAACACTAAGAGCACAAATTCCAAATGATCTTCATTAAAACTACTACAAGTGTTCTTAGAGAACTTTGCAAAAGAGGGCTCCCTCTTCAGAAAGTCCATGCCCAGGACACGGGATTGAGTGCTATCTGATTCACCTGGTAGTGATTTCACAGCTGCAGTTGAATCTTGGCTTGGTGTCTCACCAGTTGTGGGCAAGTTACTTTACCTTTCTACACCTCAAGGTATTCATCTGTGGAGTCAGGGCAACAAGAACCCTGGGCACTTGAGAGAATTAAGTACCAGATGCTCACCACAGACTCGGGTGTAGCATAAACACCCAGCACATGCTCACGGTAGCGTGATCATGGCTGGGATGATCCCCCACAAAGGTCTGCAATCCTGAGGCATCTCAGGAGGAGGGTGCTCAGGAAAAGAGCTGCCTCCTTCACATCAGAGCGGGATGCTGGCGCCGCAGGAGAGGTTATCCCAGGAGACAGGAGCCATGTGGCTTGCCGGGAATACACAGATCACGGTGGCAGGTCACGCACACATCAACACGCCCCCCCCCCAGCCTACGCACCCACCTCCACACCAGCCCCCTCACATTCTCAGCCACGTGCCCTAGCCCACGTGCACCGGCAATGTGGTTCTCTCTGGGGCCCTGGCACCTACCAGGCCAGTACCCCAGCCCCTGCTGGAGACCCCTGCATGGTTGGAGGCTGTGCTGGTGGGTCCCCCATCTAGGCAGGTGAGCCTGCCGGGCGGGCCAAGTGTATTTGCATATAATTTGCATGTGTTGACACAGCCTTTCCCATCTCTGCACAGAGCACTTCCAAGCTAACCTGTTATTACTGTTCTTCCGAAGCTGGTACTGCCTGCCGCCCACTGCCAGTGAGTACTATGCAGGGAGGCAGGCCGGGAGCTGACTGTATGCCTGGGCAGGCCACACCAATCTCCCCAGACTTCAGGCTCTTCCACAACAGCAAACCATAACACCACCTCCATTGGGATGATCCAAGACAGGCCCGTTGCACACCAAATCGGAGTACTCACTAGAGTGTGGGGGCTGTTTATTGTGACCCTAGGGACCCCAACGTCCTTCCCAGATGACATTTCTGAGTCTCACACAGTGGTTCCCCTATGTAACTAGTTACAGCAAATATATAAAGATACAAAAGGCCTAGTTAAATCTGAATTTCAAAGAAAGAATGAATACTATTTTAGTATTAAGTATGTCCTGCACAATCTTTGGGACATGCTTATACTAAAAAAAAAAAAAAAAAAGGAAAAGGAAAAAAAATCATTGTTTACCTGAAATTCAAATTTTCACTGGGTATCTTGCAGTTTATCTGACAGCCCTACCTGTGACCCAAGGCCCACTGGCTTCTAGTATTACCAATAATATCCTGTTTTCTCACAGTTTTTCCCTAAACTCAGAGGAACAGGGTCTCTACTTCCTAAATGTGCAGCTTCCCAATCTAGGGCCGGGAGGGCAGAGGTCACAAGTGAGGTAAACTGAGAATTGCTGAGGGGAGGCAGGGAGAGAGGGAGGGGGAGAGAACTAGAGAGAGAGAAAACATGTGTTTCCTAATTTAGTTAAAAATCTAAAATCTGTTTCTCTTTGGTTTCTGTGAGGAGACCGGTGGTTGCCATTGCAAACGTGAGGCCACATTTCCTGTGGCAAAGGGTATGTGTGTTTTCATCAACAGTGCCCGTTTCTAGGGCTCTTCTCAGGATGTGAGGCCCATGGCAGGTCACAGAGGAAGAGGCAGGCTGTGGGGGTGGGGGCTGCTTTGGCCCCAGGTTTGGAGTGGGGGGTCTATCCCTGGGGGACCCTTGGAGAGCCTTTGCCCTGGGGTGGATAACAGCCCCTCTTCCTGCCTTTAGCTCAGTTTCCCCCGAGGACACCAGCCACCTGGAACCTTTCACAGAACACAGCTACCAGATTCTTCACTTGTGCTGAGTGGAGGGGGTGCTTAGCAGGGGGTTACAGAACTCAGGCACCTGAGCTCAAGTCCCAGCTCCCAAAGGACAAGGTTCAGGCATGAAGTGTGTGCAGAGTGATTCTGCAAAGAGTATCTATGTTCTCTCCCTCTGATGGGCTGAGCCTAGGCTTCCAGAATGGATGCCAGAGATAAACGTGTACCTCACCCAGGAGTGATGATTTTCCTTCAAGATTTTTTTTTAAGGGGAAATCTCATTTTATAGAAAGATCAATGGATATGTTAATGGAGTATAATACAAAATTTTTAAATGTTTAAGATAAAATGCAAAAAGGAAAATAAAGTATATGTCTCCATTTCGTCTTGCATAAATGGTGACAGGGCAGGCGGCAAACTCACAGCACCATTGTGGAGATTAAAGAAAAAAGATGCAAGAAAAGTCTTTCCTTTCCTCAGCACAGCACCAAGCCACAGTAAGATCTTTCACTGGAACTTTACCATTGAGACGGGGCCCAAAGCTTAAGATCCCTTTATCTGGGCTGGTTCATCAGACCTCCACATGCATAAAGAAATCACAAAGCATCAAAAGACATCTGTTTTGGGAGCACCAGAGAAAGCTAGTAGAACAGTTGATTTTTCTATGGGCATCCACTGGTCAGACCGCAAACAGAGGACAGATATCTGAAAGCCACTTGCCTTGTCTGACCTCTCAAGATAGGCACCCATTCAATATAAACCTCTGTGACCACACACATGACCAGCCCAGAATGGAACGAGAATTTCCCTCCCAAGGGAGATGCCATTGGCTCGCTCTAACCCTCATGGCCTATGGCCAGAGCTGAACACAAGTGCTCCCAGCCCAGAGCTTACAGACTGCATCTGTTCTCCAAGGCTCAAAATACCCTGTGAAGATGTGGTCAGCCATGTCAAAAGTGCAGGGGTGTGGCCAAAATGGCAGAACTCACCCCAGATACAAGAGTTTGAGATAGAAAGGTACAGGACCGCTGAGTCACCTGTCTGAGTGAAAGGACTCCATGACATGAGACCCAAGGTCAGCACCCAGCTTGCTCATGCCCTCTGTTCTGACTCTTCCTCCTAAGAACTTCAGAAATGTCATGGTGGCCATGCTTCTCAAGGATTGAAATTTACTTTGCCAGTGGTCCTCATCTTCACCTTTATGTATTTCTTCCCTCAACAAAAAAGGTCTGTCACATGCCACAGACATCATGGAAACCCTTCCAGCTTGTTCCAAAGAGATCATCTGTGCCCCTGTTGGATGGACCAACCTCAAATGATTAGGAACTTGATGAAGGCTACACAAGAGCCTTGACAGGTGGTGCTGAGCAATTAGTAGTCAATGGTTCAGTCTAACTCTAGGATAGTCTAGATAGTAGGGGATATTCTGAATAATCTAAGAAAGTCCAAGGGATGTCTCTTCTAATTGGGGACCATGATGGAGTCATGCTTCTTGTGGACCTAATAATTGTTGCAAATGTACAAAAACAGTCATCCCAACAGCATGCTACCACTTGGCCTTGGGTTCCTCATTCTCAGCTCAGAAAGCGAGGTGCCATGCTTATGATAACGTCTGCACTTAAATGGCTCTTCAGACTTACAGCCTCGCCTCTGAAATATGAACAGGTTTTTTTGGGGTAATTAGCCACACACAATTTCAGCCAGGAGCTGATCAACCCCAGCCACGTAATTAGTTCCTGCTAAAATATTACACTTTGTCAAAACTCTGTTGGAAGATGTTCTCTGGTTATGAAATCTACTTTGTCAAAATCAGTGTAGTTTGGCAATTAGGGTGTCTCATTCTTCTTCTTTTTGGTAGGAAAGATGCCCCCAGAGCTTTTTTTTTAAATTCCAACTCATGATCCAACATCTCTCCCCCCGCCCCCAATTTCAGCTTGTACAGCCTTTCCTTTTTAAAAAACAAAGCATAACAATTGCAATTCTCCCTTGGCCAGTGGCCAGACAGTCAAGAGCTGGAGCCAGAAGATTAACGGATGCCCCTGGAGAGGACAAGGTCAGAGGGAACATTCTGGACACATGTTTATGTTGGAGACCAGACCCCAAAGGACTGAAGAGCACCCAGACATGAGAGTCAGCACCTCCGGCTTGAATGACATGCTAAGGCCCTTCAGAACCCATGTAGGAAACATGCCTGTGACATTAATTAATGCCAGGCAAAATGTAACAGCAGATCTCAGAAACTAAAAATAGATCTTTGCCAACTGATTCATCCCCTGACTGCACAGAATTCGGAGCCTTTTTATCTGCCTCTCTTCTACATGTACGTTACATTATGGCCTTTTTTTTTTCTCTTTCTCTCCATCTTTGTTTGTTCTTCCTTTATGTCTCTCCTTCTTGTTGAGAGGTTTAAACCTTCCAGAAGGGATGTCCCCACGCGGCTACCCTCCGACCCACAGAAATGCTCAATAAGCAAGGAGACCATGTCTCTTCCTGGCTCCCATGGTTATAAGCCATGTCCTTTGGACTTAATATTTTCCATGCCGATGTCTCTGCCTGTTGCATCACACACAGAACTCTATCGCTTCGTTTCCGATTACAGTCCCTTCTATTTTAAACTTTGTTGATTTCTACTAGGAAGGAAGCCTATTTCATACAGATTAGCTGGACAGCTGGGTCTGATTGCTTCTGATTACTGGGCTTGGGGCCACTAGGGAAACAGGTTTCCCAAAGCCCCTTGGATGGCGAACCATTCCATTTGGCCCCAAAAGTGTGGGTCACTGCTCACTCTTAGTCGGAAATCAACAGGTCAAGCCAAAGGCAGGATCACACCTTCATCCACATCTCAGGCTTACAAGGCTGTGCTGAAAGGTGGGGGAGGGGGCCAGAAGCCCCTTGTTACAAAGGAGATCGTGGGGACCTGAGTGAGGCTTGTGTCAGAGATAACTGCGTGTACTTGGAAGGGCTCATCCACCACGCCTGCCTGATAGCATCACTCGGGAGGCTACAGACCAGGCTCAATGCTTAAGATCCCTTCATCTGGCCTTGCATCCCAGACCTCCAGGTGCATAAAGAAATCACAAAGTCCTCTCTCACCTTTCAGTGGTCAGTCCACAGGCAGGTGGGGGCTGCCGCTCTCTCCCGAAAGCCGGTGGCTCCGATGAGGCAGGAGCATTCTCCCTGCTCGTCCCATCTCTGCCTCTGCTTCTCTTTATGCCTTCTCTAGAGAAAACCGAGTGCTGGAAATTTAAAAAAAGAAAAATTGTGTGTGTAGCGGGCGGTGGGTGTCGGGGGTGGCGGGGCGGCGGGGGGGTGGCAGAGGGACACCAGGGGGTAGGTGTGCAGCCTGCCCTGGTGTGGGTTCGGGTTTAATGGCCGACGCTGGTGATACAGTTTGCCTGCCGAGGCTCTGCCACGGCAGCTCTGTGTGTGGGCGGCAGCAGCTACACGGCTGGGTTTCAAACCATTACACTGAACATTTGCAAACAGATAAAAAAACAAAACCATCCGGTACAAATGGAAACTTCTGTTTTCCTTTCTCTCTGCACTCTTTCCCCTCTCACCTCTTCTCCAAGGTTGAGAAGGAAAAGGCTGAGGGTGGGCATTTCTCCCTCGGGGCTCCCCCGGCCACATCTTTTCCAGTCATGTCGCTCCCGTGGCAACTGACATGGACAGGGAAGTCAGGTCTTCAAGACTTACCCCCACAGCATTGGGAATGCCCAATCACAGGAGAAAGCTTTCCCTCCTCCAGGGGCTTGATCAGAATCCAGCCACTGACAGTCATGAAGTCAAAAGAGGGTTTGGGCTTCATATCTGACCATCTCTCATCCTTCCTAGTTTCAAATCTACCTCGGAACTGGCCAACACAAAGTGGGCTGAGGCATACTTTCATATCTGGGTGACACTTTTCCCAAAGAACATCCTGTGAAAGTAGAATGAGATACTCCAAGAAAAGAAAAGGGGTCCTGTGGTCACACTATTGTGGGAAAGGTTGCCTCCTGTACTGCTCCAGAATAATAATAGCACATTAGCAGGAAAAGGCCCTGAGAAGTCCTACAATAGAGAATTCCATTTTACTTTGTTGAATCCAATATTTCCAAAATGTGTGAGACGTTAAGCTGAAGGATCCCTTCCCTCATAACAACAACAGTAACATCCCACCCCTCACCTCAATGGTAACATGACCCAAATAAATTATTTTGGCCAGAAAGCAAGAGAGGGCAGAAAAGACAGATATTGGCTATAAAGTAGGTCAAAGTTTGCCATCTCAGGAAATTCTCATCTTGGTATTAATTGGTGCCACCAATGGTTGTCAGTGAACTTAAGACTGGTTTGGCCAAGTTCACGAACAGGACCAGACATGGACGATTTCACAGAGCTGTGGGTAGCTGTTGACGTGTCTCCTTTCCCACTGCACTGGATCTCCTCGCATCTCTAGCCAGACATGGGACAGCCTGTGTCTATTCAGGGAACTGGAAAAAGCTCCCCAGGTCACTATGGGGCAGACTTGCTGGGCCTCCCTCCCCTAGGACTCCAGACAGCTGCTGGACACTGTAACAACCCCATGCGATGTCAGAGCCTGTGCCAGGCTGTGAAACTTGGGAGGCAGAAGAGCAGATGGCGCCAAACACAGACTCCAAGGGATACATCTGCTGAGCAGAGGCGTTTACGTTGGGATGATGTCACAGGAGGAGAGGCAGGGAAGTTGACACAGGGACAAGAGAAAAGAGAATGGCCACTCTGCGTGGGGCATCATGCAGCAAGAGAAGAGCCCCCAGACCCACCACAACACACCATCTGTGGGCCTCAGGCAAGCCCCTCGCTTTATCTTGGTCTCCTCACCTGAACACAGTTTAAGATGGCTGCTTTCCACCAAGAGTGTGACATTGGGCAAAGTCTGGGGACATTTTTGGTTGTCACAACTAGGGGAGGATGCTAGGCACACAGGAGTGCAGGCCAAGGATGCTGCTGAAGACCCTATAATACAAATGACAGCTCCCAGCATGGAGAATGATCCAGGCTTATATGTCAGTAGTATGGAAGGTGAGGAACTGAATCTCAGTGGACCCTCCTGCTTTCCTTGGTGGGGCTCAAATATGACAGTGCATGTAAGAATCCCAAGCACACTGGAAGATGATTATGTTACACTATTTGGTACGAGAGATACTTCCATTTCATCTAGAAGGCATTTAATTTGTTGGGTGACAAGACAAAAACAGATGGAAAGTAAAGTAAAAACTCTTTGCTTCAGACCAGAGAAAGAAAGAGAGAGAGAGAGAGAGCTGGCCTGCTTCATAAGCACTCCAAATTACAGGATTTTTTAAAGGAAAAAACAAGAAACAAAAAGAAAGGAAATGCCTCCTCTTGCTTAAGTAATCAGACAACTTGAACTCTGTGTGCAACAGAGTGAAATGGGTACAGAAAAGCTTTAAAAAGCTTGTGAGCACTCGGCAGATAATCATTCGTAATTAGAGCATTTTATAGAATCCATTAAAGAGGCTTTAAACAAAGCTGAAAATTATTTGTTGACCTTTCCTCTGAAGGAGGCTAACGGTCATGCTGACAACACTAATGCGTCCGGCCTAGTTGGGGATTTTCTTTTAAAGAAATCTTCAGCCTGACTTGCAGTATGATCCTCAGCACACAGAAAATTATTAGAGGCCAAGAAAATAGGAAAGAAAAGGTGAAATTTAAAATGATGCTTGAGCCAGCTGCCTTGCCTTCAAGAAGAAAACCTGGCCATGTTTCAGTTTGGCCTCTCACCTCCATGTGGGACTTGTCAGGCACAATTCAGAGTCTGAGCTCAGGAAATGATTTTCTCTTCCATGGTGAAGTCCTAGGCAGGTGTGAACTATGGAAAGTCAGGTGGGGCTGGGCCTGCCATGGCTGGGATGAGGGTGGGTCCCAGCTCAGGAGAGAAAAAAGAGAGGACATGTGTGAGGAAGCAAACTCACAGACCACCGTCCCCTCAACAAGGCCTTTGAGAAAGGACCACCAGCCACATTCCTGACAAGGACTCTGAGCAGGGCTCGCACTAGACAGTGGTAGTGGCTTTCTCTGAGTATCAGCATGGAGAACAAGCCCTGCCTGCTAGACCTAACTCTCCTGTGCCTTCTCCTCCACAAGCTCTTCGCCAGACCCTCTTCGCCAGCAAAATGGCGAGGAAGAAAAACAAAAGCACAGCCCCCTGACTTCATAGATTCATAGTTGGGGTAAAAAGACAAAAATGTGAAAATGCTCAAAAACATCCAATTCATTCAGTGGCTGGGAATTTGAGCCTCCACAATGTACTAGGTGCTATCTGAGGAAGGAAAACATGGGTAGGAAAATTATTATCGAAAGACACAATGAAAACAGAAAAGTACTAGTAAATTCTAACTGGAGGGTTTTGTTCATCAACTGCTTCAAAGTCGAGGCC
The DNA here is from genome assembly GCA_027257055.1 of Cephalopachus bancanus. NCBI lineage: Eukaryota > Metazoa > Chordata > Mammalia > Primates > Tarsiidae > Cephalopachus > Cephalopachus bancanus. The sequence continues at coordinate 7,487,318 of JAPVLO010000007.1, forward strand.
ACCTCTCTTTGTTAAAAGGGGTTAGGAAGGGCCAGGTGTTAACAACCTCCTGGTCTTGGCTGAGATCATTGGAAAGGAAAAAGCTTGCCCACCCTGCCATGTGTTGTGATTTAACGCCAGATTGCGTGTACCCTAAGGACATCGTGCGCTCCACCACAGCTGCAAATCCCAAGCTTAGGACACATTACCTTAAGTACTGAGGGGGCGTTGAAGAGGAAAGGGACACAGCTGACTTCCCGTGGGCGTCAGGCTCTTCACGGAGGGAAGAAGGCCGTTCAGGACCTAGGACAGCGCCCGGGCCCATTTTCCAGTTCTCAGTCCTTCCCAGCCTGCTTCCAGGTGCGTTTCTCTGCGCGAGCATTTCTCACCACCGGGAATCGGTCACTCTCTCGTGGACGACACCCGCTTTCTGCACGCTCGCCCACTCTGCTCTGCTTCAGGCCTCCACCTATTTCCACTGCTAACTACTGACCCTTTCCACTCACAACTCAACTGTACCCAGTGGGGATATGGTTGGTTCAGTTAGTCTATATGCAGCCTACAGTTGGGCAGAGTTTGCCCTCTGGGTCAGTAGGTCTGCTGCAAGTCATCCATAGAGCACTGCTGTGGGACCAGACAGCCGCCACTGAGCCAGCACTGAACAAGAGGTCAGAACCACACAGGGTTCCCCAGAGCCATACAGTCAGTAGTGCCCACAGAGTGTCCTTCCCAACCCTGGTGATGGGAGATGACTTGCCAGGCCAATCCAGTGGTTCACAAGATCATTTCACGTGGTTCACAGATGAATTTTTTGAACTCGAATAGTTATATTTTTATTTTAATGTGACTTTGACAGTACAGCTCCAACTGACATCTCAAATTCATGTGCTTTTCTTTTAAATAAAGTTGCAACCTTCAATTTAAAGAAAAATATTAATTTTATTCTAAAATTTACATGGAATGGCAAAGGAACTAAAATACTTCAAATAATTTTGAAAAATAAAAATAAGTTAGAGAAATCACACTACCTAATTTTAAGACTCACTATATGGCAACAGTAATCCAGAGAGTGCATTATTGACAGAGATAAACACCCAGATCAATAGAAACAGAATATAGAACCCAGAAATAGATCCACACACATATGCTTGACTGATTTTGACAAGGGTTCAAAAGCAACTTAATGGAGGAAGAAGAATCTTTTCACCAAATGATGCTGGAGCAATTAGACTCTGTAGGGAAAAAAAGAATGAAAGAAAGCAAGAGAAGAAAAATATATACTTTTTTTTTTGAGTTGGAGTCTCACTCTGTCGTCCAGACTAGAGTGCAGTGGCTGCTCCTGGCCACTGCAGCCTCGACCTGCTGGGCTCCAGCCATCCTTCCGCCTCAGCCTTTGAAGTAACTGGAACTACAGGTGCGCACTACCACACCCGGCTAATTTTTGGTTTATTGCAGAGATGAGGTCTCGCCAAGTTGCCCAGGCAGGTCTCGAACCCGCAGGCTCAGGTAATCCACTCACCTCAGCCTTCCAAAGGCACAGGATTACAGGCTGAGCCACCGAGCCCGGCTGAAAAATATATTCTAAATCTCACATCTTATACAAAAAGTAACTCAAGTGGATCATAGATTTAAATGTAAAACTATAAAGGCTTTAAAGAAAAAAAAAGCTTTGAGCCCTAAGGTCAAGGTAGAATTCTTAGATAGCACACCAGAAATACAATTGATAAAGGGAGGGGAAAAATCAATAAATTAGGCTTTAGTAAAATTAAAAACTTTTTCTCTACAAGAAACTCTGTTAAAGAGGTGAAAAACAAGATTTAAATGGGAAGAAAATATATGCAAACCACTTATCTGACAAAGGGCTAATATCCAGAATATTGTAAAGAATTTTCCAGACTCAGCAGTTACACACACACACACACACACACACACACACACACACACACACACTCCAATTTAAAAATGGGCAGCAGACATACCCCCAAAGAGACAGACAGAAGGTCAACAAGGACATGAGATGTTCAGCATCATTAGCCATCAGGAAAATACAAATTAAAACCATGATGGGATATCACTACACACTTATCAGAATAGCTAAAAGTAAAAATGCCAACACTACCAAATGCTGGCAAAGATGTGGAGAAACTGGTCCACCCACACACACATCACTGCTGAAACTGTAAAATGGGACAGACACTCTGGAAAACAATTTGGCAGTTTCTTATGATATCAAACATGCACTTATCAGTTAACCCAACAATTGTACTCTTGGGTGCATATTCTAGAGAAGTAAAATGTGTTTTCCTGTACAAAACTGTATATGAATAGTTAGAGGTACTTTATTTGCAGTAATTTTAAAAAACACTAGAAACAATCCAAATGACCTTCAACAGGTAAGTGATTAAACAGGCTGTGGTACATCCATACCATGGATTATTATTCACCAATCAAAAGAAATGAGCTACTGATACACCCAGCAAGTTGGAGGAACCTCAAGCCTGAGAGAGAAAAAAGCAATCTTGTATACTACATGAGTCAACATATAAAACATTCTCAAGATGACAAAATTACAGAGATGGAGAAAGAACTAGTAGTGCTGGGGGTTAGAGATGGTGAGTGGGCTGTGACAGGCAACAGCCTCATGGGGCTGGGCAGTTCTGTCACTTGATAGAGTTGAGGGTTACCTGTACCATGCAGGTGAAAAAATTGCATAAATCTGTGCACATACACACACACACAAATGAATGCATGTGAAAACTAGTGAAATCTGAATAAGATCTGTAGCATTGTATTGTACTAATGTCAATTTCACACTTTTGATATTATAGTGCAATTAAGATGCTACAATTAGGGGAAACTGGGTGAAGAATCTCTGGGACCTCTCTATACTATTTCTGAAACTTCCTGTGAGTCTATAATTATTGAAAAATAAAAGATTTAAAAAACAAAGAATATTAACTAAATAATAGAACAGGTGATTCAGGAATTCAGAAAAAATTGTGATATGGTTCATATACATGATAGAATATTGCACAGTCGTAAAGAAGCACAAATATATGGACTTCACAGAAACTTGGATGGATTTAGAGTCTATAATACTTAGTGATCTATCACAGAAACAAAGAACTGAGTACCACATGTTCTCACTCATAAGCAGACCCTGAACATTTGCTGTAATACTGTAAGAAAGGATTGGCAGTAGCAGGATACAACCTGGGTGGGGGGAGGGGAACACATAACATCAATAAGAGCACCTGATCTCAAACCAGACAAAGTGTGGACCAAAGGGAGGGCCAAACTTTACCTATACAATGTCCACTTTTATACCTAATCCTGAATTTCACCCCACATCTTTAAAAAAAAAAAAAAAAAAAAAAAATATATATATATATATATATATATATATATATATATATATATATTTGTGACGGTGAAACTGACATGTCTAAGTTCTGAGGACTGTTCTTCCAGGTAGAAGAGGACCCAGTAGTCCCAACCAAGAGCAGACTGTCTGAGCATCAAAGCCTTATGCATCCAGTGCATTTGCTAGAAGCAAAACTCTGGCTCTTCTCCAGTCCTGGTCTGGTCAAATTTAAAATCCCAGTAGCCTCTGAGTCCAAATGAACCAGTTTTCTAGATGGCCAGAGGCCTTATTTAAACTCATCTGAAATGGAATTGAATGACACAGCAGATGTCTTTGAGATAAGAGCAGCCTCCAACAGAAATACCAAATTTCATCAGCTCTAAGATACACAATTGCAAGAAGCACCATTATTTTTTGTTCCACTCTGAAAGAAAAATATGCTGCCAATTAAACCATGACACAATGCTTTCTTATCACTTGAAATTTTTAATTTTACTTATTGAAAGAGTTCTTTGAGACTTAATTAGACTGATTTTTATCATGTATTACTATTGTGCATACATAAAAATGAAAATACAAGTAAAATAAATTGGTTGTTATTCCTCAAACTACCTTACATGGAGTCCAACTCCTCTAAATCACTGTTCAGCTCAGACTGGTTGATGTCTGAGGTTTTTCCACACTCTGCCATCCCCACACATTTATCCAGACACATTGGTGGTGTGACTTTTCTTCAAAGAATCCAGGCAAAGATGAAAAGTCATGAGTGCTGGGCTTTAAGTAGACTTTTAAATTGCATGAACTTTTTCTGCTCTAGGTTCTACTTCAGCAACATTGCTAAATATGTATGATTTGTCCCAGAACTCCAGTCCATCCCTACAACCATGACTTTCATGGGAGTTAAAAGAGACCTCCATTGTTTAAGCTTGGGCTCTCTTCCAGTGCACTTACACTGGTCAGTTGTATGTTAGTTACATGTGTTCACTGCAGAATGGACCCTCAGGTTTGGGGGCTGGTCATTTGGACATTCACACATGCTCAGGCCATTTACTGGTGTCATGGCCTGAATAGCGCACTGCAGGCTCTAATAGCTATCCTGATTTGCGAAAAGCAAAAGTATGAAAACATGTGCATCTTAGCAGGTGGAGTGAAAAAAAAGAAGGGAAAATAAAATTTTGTAAAGAAGTGTTCATCTTAGAGATAATGAAATACAATAAGTGGACAAATAAAATAATGTCAGGTGGCAATAATGGCTATAAAGAAAATAAGGCAGGAAATAAAATCGAGAGTAACTCCAAGAAGGTGGATAGAGAGAAACTTTCTGAGAAGGGGACTTGAAAATAATGAGAAATGAGGTGCCAAAGGAACATCAGAGAGAACATGTCTCTGATTCTATCCATCAGGGTCGGTTAGCTCAAACTGCAGAACCAAGCAACCCCAAGTCTCCTAGTGTAAAGCAATAAGGGCTCATTTCTAATATTTGTAATTAATATTTTACATCCATAAGCAGGTAAATTGAAGTATTTTCCAAAGTTCAAGACCCCAGATTGATGGAGAAGTCACTGTCTGGAATTTCTCCAGTTGCCATGGCAAAAAAAGGGGGCAAATTTCACAGGACTCTAAAAGCTTTTGCCCAAAAATGCCACGTGTCCCTCTGCCCACATTACCTTAGTTACTAGGGAGACTTACTTTGAAGGGGTGAGGAGTATCATGCAATCTATCATATACTTGTGAGAAGAAATACAAATATTTGGTGCACAGCAGTTACAATGACCACGCAGGCAGAGAAGAGTAAGCCTGAGTGCAGTGAGGTGCAGACTTGCACAAAGGTCTGAAACAGGACTGAAGAATGGGGGAAGAGGGGACCAATGGCAGAGAAAGACAGTACTCTAGAAAATGAGGAAACCCCTCAGCACCCTGAGAAGTGGGGAGACTACCAGTAACTCAGAAAGTGAGGAGATCCACTTTCTAGAGTGCTAGAAAGTGAGGAGATCTTCAGCACCCTAGAAAGTGAATAAACCCATTGACATCCTGAAAAGTGGAAAGACCTGTCAGCACCTTGAAAATTGAAGAGACCCATCATCACCCTTAAAAGCGAGCATACAAGCCGGGCTTGTACGCTCGGTGGCTCAGCCTATAATCCCGTACCTTTGGGAGGCTGAGGTGAGTGGATTGCCTGAGCCCGCAGGTTCGAGACCCGCCTGGGCAGTGAGACCTCATCTCTACAATAAATCAAAAAATCAGCCGGGCATGGTAGCATGCACCTGTAATGCCGGCTACTTGAAAGCCTGAGGAGGAAGGATCGCCGGAGCCCAATAGGTCGAGGCTGTGGTGGCCAGAAGCAGCCACTGCACTCCAGTCTGGGTGACAGAGTGAGACTCCAACTCAAAACAAAAAAGTGAGCATACACATCAATACCCTAGAAACTGGAGAACTCATCGGTCCCCTAAAAATTGAAGAGACTTGTTAGCACTCTGCAGAGTGGGGAGCCCAATGGCACTCTAAAAGTGACCCATCTGCACCCAGGAAAGCAGAAAGACCTGTCCTAAAGCCTAGTCATGACCCAGAAGCCACAATGTCATCCTTACTATGACCTCAAATGCCTGCAGGCAGAATCCAACCATTAATTGTGTAATGAGGTGGTTGAATTACATCTAATTTCCACAAATGCTTTTGTTGAACAAACATTGCAATGCCAGAATGTGGTTTTCAATCATTTAATTAGTCTTCCAAAATGTTCAAAAATCGGTGTTAATCACAGTTTTAAAATAATACATTTAATGTGTCCCTAAATACATTACTGTGCCTCAGCACTATTCCTGCAATTAAATATGTTGAGTAATTCATACACATTTAATACCTGGTGCTTGGGATTTTGAGAATGATGCATTGCTGAAAGCAAGTACCCAATGGGTAAGTTCCAAAGGGCCTCAGCAATTTTCTCTAGGATGGCCAGAAAGAAAGAGGTCATGGTCTTGGAATTGGGGATGGATGCAGAGTTGACACAGGCATTAAAAATGGGCTTGGGATGTGATGCAGGGCCAGAACAGGCCTATCACAGACTGACACAGCTGTGCCCAGCAACCCTATGGGCACCATTGGGTCTCTCCACCCAATGCTGGTTGCTGTCCATGCTCTGTTGGCACCACTCCCACTTGCCTGGAGGCTCTGCCTAGATGTGTCCATGATGGTGATGCTGCTGAAAACCAAAGGTTAAAAACTGCAGGTTGACTGTGCCTTTGCAACTCCTACTCCACACAATAATCCTGCACCTACATCAGCTGAACAGCTGGGGAACTAAAGGAAACTCTCCCAGGGTGGGGGGGAGGTGGAGAGCTAATGCAGACCCCAGGTTTGATATCCCTATAATGTCTGAATCACCAAGAGATTCCCCAAAATTCTGAGTTTGAGGTTGGCACTTCTTTGGACCTAGGGTTATCAAGTAATATCTCGGCACTCCTGCTATCCATCTGAACACAATGAATTTCTGTTCATTGGTGAATAGGAATTAAGAGAGATTGATCACATACAATACAGTGAAAGTGTAAGATATTTTTCACCTTGTACAATGTTTCATTGACACACTCTTAAAAAAGATATTAAAGGCATATGAGAGTATCTAACATGTCAATAATCTGAATATTACCAATCTTGAGATTAAAGTTTTGGCTTTTGTAATAGTGACCAAAAATAACAGTGGCTTAAGCAAGGTAGATGCTGATTTTTCTTCTGTATAATAATCAAAGCACAGGCAGTCCAGGGGTTGGTGGTAGAGCCACAAAAATCAAAGACCCAAGTTTCTTCTAGCAGGTTCTCCCTCCTTAGAAAATGTGTTGGCCTGCAGGGTTCAAAATGCTGCACCACTTCATTTCAGGAGGGACAAAGAGGTGAAAGGGCAGGCATGGCCCTTCCCTCTAAGGGCCAGACACAAAGATTGCATAGCTCCTTTCTGATTATAGTTCTTTGGTCAGAATGTAGTCATCAGGCCTTACCTAGCTGCAAGAGAACTTGGAGAGTCTTCTTTCTATTCTGGGTGACCACATGTCCAATTAAGACCCAGAGAATCTGCTATGAGACAGAAAGGAAAAAAGATGTTGGGAGCCAACCCGTAGCTCCTGTTATGTTGCCTTTCAGGTGTTTGAAGTCTGGTGGAGAAGAGAATGGCCAAATTCCAACATTTCATCTTAGAAGAAGCCAAACACCCATTGGAAAGGAAAGTCAGAGGACAGGGGAGGCTTTGGACCATAATCAAGAGGGAGCTACAGTATCTACCACAGAGGATCATGGCAGGTTTAACAAGAACTCACAAGCACAGCACCAGCTGGGTATCAGAGAGCACCCTAGGCTCCAGGGTCCCAGAACAGAACTTGTGTCCTTCCCACCACTGACTGTCTGGGTAACTGTGGAAGGCAGAATTCGAAAGCTTCCCCATCCTCCAGTTATTCAATCAAACTTCAATCTAGGTACTGCTGTAAAGACATCTTGTAGATGGAATTAAGGTTATAAATCTGCTGACTTTAATACAGGAAAATATTCTCAATTATCTAGTAGGGACCAAAGTAATCACATGAGCCTTTAAAAGACAGAACAAATGACAGAACAATGCAGCAGCAGAAAAAAAGCAGAAGATGAGGCTGGAGCAGACAGAAGAGAGATTCAAAGCATGAAAGGGACTTGACAGCCCTTGCTGGCCTGAAAGGAGCCATGAGCCAGGAAATGAGGTGAACTCCAGATGCTGAGAGTGTCCTCCAGCCCACCACTGTGAGAAAGCAGAGACCTCAGTCCTACAACCATGGAACTGGATTCTACCAACAACCTGAATGAACCCTGAAGCAAGTTTTTCCCCCACAGACCCCAGAAAAGAGTGCAGCCCGTTGGCATCTTGATTTCAGCCTTGTAAGATGCAGAGCAGAGAACTAACTGAGACAAGCAGTACAAGGACTTCTGAGAGATTGGGAGATAATAAATGTGTATTGCTTGAAGCTGCTAAATGTATGGTAATTTGCTATGGCAGCAATAGAACATGAGCCCAGTGACCTTGTGCAAGTCCCTTCTCTGGAGCTGAATTTCCTTATGGGCCACAAGAAGGATGATTGCATGTCCTCCTTAGGGCTGTTTTGAGGCTAAAATAGGAAAGCTCAGGTGACTGGTGTGTAGGAAACAGTCAACAGATGTTCCTGCAATGATACAGATTATTCTTTTTTCATCTTGGAGATGAAGAGGCTGCTGGAGGTGGGCACCTGGCATGCATAGTCTTTCTCACTCCTCACCACAACTCTTCAGCAGGTCTTTTTACAAAAGAGGAAACTGAGGCAAGAGGAGATCAAATGACCTTCCCAAGGTTGTACAGCCAGCAAGAGGCAAAGCTGAGCTATGGCCCCAAGTCACAGGGCTCCAGAACTCTGTGAGGAGGACTTCAGGGCTCCCATCTACTCTCACTGCTCAGGGAAGCACAGAGAGGTGGGAGTGGAGAGGCCTCCCTGCCAAGCACATAAAGACAGCAACTTGGGCTTGGGTGATTAACACACTCCTTCAGGGTCTGGTCCATGGTGGAGCTGGTGGCCATCACACCAACCAGCTTGCCTTCCAGTTGAAGAATACTTGAGATAACGTTGAGGGTTTGCAGAGGATTTGAGTTAATTCACCAGTTTAGCCATTCAGTGGTTACAAATCTCTTGTTCTTCCCAGGTATCTGAGAAGTCCAATGTCTCACTGGCAGCTTCTAAGAGCAGGCTGCCTGAGGAGAAAGATCACTGGGTTCATTTGTGTGTCAAGACCAAAAGAGAAAAGAAGACAAAGAAAGCCCCATGCAGCTCTGTTTTTCCTTTGGTCTTATAGATCCTCCATTTATCCAGCAATCATTGGGTGGCTTACACATGCCAGACACTGTCCTTGGTGCTGGGTGACAGCGGTAGGCAAGATGACACAGTCCCTGCAAGGAGATACAGATCAAGAAGCAAGAAAATAACCAGACAAGTCCATAAATCACTGTGGAGACAGGGGGCTCTGCAGGCCTGGCTTCTGCTACTTCAAAGCCTACATGGGAGGAAAGGAAGGCGGGTGGGGAATGGGGTTCTGTTGACTGCTGCTGCTACACTCTGTTTATTGTTTAACAAGATTCTGGGCATCACAGTCCATGTCAAGAGGGCTAGGGTAGCCTTTGATGCCTCTGAGAAACCTCAGGAAGCTGACTCAAACATGCCCAAGACATCCACCAGGAACCCAGAGGAGACTCTGGGCTGTGATGCATGTCCATTTCAGGGAGCTAGGTCTTCCCTGCTGGTGACCAATGACCCATACTTCATGGCAATGAGGCAATGACACTCACCTCTGGAACCTGAGTGTGAGCAGAATGGAAGTCAAACAGGACCTCAATGAGCAGGGAAGGAGGAGGAAACTGAAAGATAAGAGGACATGAGCTCTCAAGTCTCGACTCCTAGACCCCGACATGTGCTTCTTTCTCACTTGCTCAACCAGACTTTATCTCCTCCCTGCCGAATGCCTTGCCCTGCTTGTCACTATCAATTGATGCTTTCTGTTCCCTTTTCCTTCTTGGCAACCATCAAATTGAGGCCACATGGGCCCACCCAATCCTGTGGGCAGAGCCGCCCAGCTCTGCATGGGGATGCCTATGCACAGATCTGCATTGGTGTACATTGCTGTAAATCATCTCAAAAACTGACTTTGGGTGAAAGTTTGACAGTAAGGTGTGTTTTCCTACTGGAAAAACAAGCACAGCAACTGCCCACGGCAACCCTGCAAAAGTCATGCAGAAGAAGAGGTTGAATAGGCCCTCACAGATCTGTTGAGAGGCATTCAGCTGTGGTCAGTGGCACAAGGGGCCACTGTCTTGCCTTGGAATGCTCAGCAGATCAGAGCCCCAGCCCCGTGGGTTCTTGGCATGGCTGACCCAGGTAAGCAAGGCTGGAGAAGCGGCCGTCACACCAACCAGCTCCCCTTCCAGTAGAGGAATGCTTAAGATAATGTTGAGGGTTTGCGTTAATTCACCAGTTTAGTCATCCAGTGGTTACAAAAAAGTGAGAAAAACATAAGGAGCCCAGTAGCAAAAAACATCTCCAGAAGACACACCGATGTCCGAGGAATGTATGAAAGTATGGACATATATCTGGACAAAAACATCTCCAAAAATACACCAATGTCTGAGGAATGTATGAAAGGATGCTGCACTTCTCTGATCATCAAAAGAAGAGCTGATGACATGAGATGGCACTTTTTAATCTATTAGACTGGCAATGAGGTGATGTATTGCCAAGGCTAGGGTTGGCAAGGCGTGGGGAACAGACCTGCTCCAACTCTGGTGAACTTTCTGGTGACCAATTTGGCAATATTGGCACAGTGATTAATCATCTAGAATTTTTTTCCTGACAACATAATCAGACAAATGCACAATCTGTCTGTACAAGGTGGTTTATTGAAATCAGACAATGCCCCCCCCAAAAAAGAGAGAGTTAAATCTCCAAATCTTGACCAGCTAAATTAAAAGACATCTGCACAGTGAAATGCAATGCAGTCATTTAAAATACTGATAGAACACTGCATTTTTTAATGTACAAAGATATCTCTATCATATTACTGAGCAGAAAAATAGCAAGTTACAGAACAGCACAAGACGATGTTCCCATTTATGTAAAATTGCTCAGACAAGGGGAGTGCATGTGCCCATGCACAGTGAGACACGAGAGAAGCTACCAGAATGTTACCCCTACATAGAGAGAACTGGAAAGATTTTAATTTTTATCTTTCTGCTTTCCTGTGTGCTTTGAATTCTTTACAATGATCATGTGTCATTTTTATAATCAGAAAAAGTACAGTGAAAACGGTTTTCATTCTAAGAAGAGTGCAATTGAATGAGGCACAAAAAACACCGCTTTCTGAAGACCCTTGCTACGCCTGGATGGACATAAACCCATCACCTGCCCTGGATACGAGAGCTCTGTGAGGTTGTCCCCTCTGGGACGGCAGGTGCAGCCTCACACCCCCAGGACTGCACCAAGCACCCACTCCCCTAAAAATGTCCTGCCCATACCAAGAAGCAGGCCTCTCTGTTCTAGTCCAGAACCCCCAATCCCCCGAGGATCCCAACATCCAGAGGACCATAGGCATAGGACGAGGACCTGTGAAGCAGAGGATGAAAGAGCGAGGACCCCCACTGGGTGCAGGGCAGGGTGGGCAGCAAGAAGTCCCTTGAGGGCGAAACATTTGGAGCCAGACAAAACAGCCATGTGTCAGTGAGTAAGGGACTCTGCCTCCTCTCTGTTGAGTGACATATGATGGTACCCACCTTGCAAACTTCTCCCAGGGACCTCAAACCTGGGCTTCACAGTGGGAGCAGACTAATTAGTACAAATCACAAATTATCACCATTATTAGGAGTGTGACTCCTGTCCCCGTGGGCATCAGAACTCTGACTTGGACATTGAGGATCAAGAAGATATACTCAGGAGTAAGAGAGAGAAGAGAATAAGGCAGGCGGAAAGTTGAAGCAGAGTAGATGCCTCTTCTGGCCCCAGACCAAGAAGGGACCCTGAAGGCCGAGGTGAGAGGATTATTTGAACTCAGTAGCTCAAAGTTACAGTGAGCTCTGACCACACCACCACACTCCAGCATGGGTGATGGAATGAGATCCTGTCTCTTTAAAAAAAAAAAAAAGTAAAACTGGGAACTGGTAGGCTGGTGCCAGGAGCCTCATGTTTCCCTCTACCTCACCCGCAAGAGAACATTTCAAAGGAGGTGGATTCAAAGGCATTTTGCTTTTACTGAGCACCTGCTGTGAGCCACATGCTGACACACCCATTCTATTCAGGTCCCACAACAAATTGTGATGAGAGCATGACCGCCCTTTTTTCTGATGAGGAAACCAGGCCTCCCAGAGCTGAGTAACTGACTCTCAGTCAGCAGACATCAGACCCAGCTCAACCCAGATGCCAGGTTCCTAAAAACAGAGGCTAGAAAACCATGCCATATTTCCCAGATCTCCCTCCCAAGAACCATTTAGAATATCCACAAAGCCTGGAAGATACGGATGCATTTACACCTATTGTGTGTTTATGGCTCATTTCATCCCTGGGACAAGAATGTAGGTGAGTCCTGTTACCAGCAGTTCCACTATCACCATCCAGCTCCGCAAGAGAGAGCATCTTGCGTCTCCAAAGTGCCCTTCTGCCTCCAAGAGACCTGAGGCACACCTGCATCCACAGGGCCTGTCCATAGACTCATCAGGAGGCGAAAGGAGCCAAAGGCTCCAAACATATTTTTCTGGCCCTTGCCCCAGCCATGTGTAGGATGCAGGCACATCAGGTGACTGTTTGCTCGCGTGCCAACAGGAGTTCAGCGCCCCCTGGAAACTGAGGGGGGCCTTTCACACTTTGAAAACCCACACGTCTTCCAATGGCTACAACGGCCCACATCCTGTTGGAAAAAATTCAGGGAGGGAAGGAACTCGATGCCGAAGCCAGGAATGTGCTTCCTGGTCCAGCCCGAATGCCACATCTCTCACGAAACCCACCCAGAGAGCCTTCTCTCCCCGGCATTTTAATGTCTCCCCCCCCCTTTTTTTTTTTGGTCTTCCAAGTGTTAAAGTTTATTGAGGGCATGAGGGATCTCTCTCTTTTTTTAACATTAAATGCCAACCAGCCTCTTCCTGGGTGCCAGGCCCTTCCTGGCCCCCTCACCCTACCCCAAAGCCCATGTGGAAAGTACTGTCCTTACCCCCACTGACAAGTGAGGAAACCAAGGCTATACAATGTGTTTCTTCTCTAACCAGATCCAACCAAGTTGCTGTTGGCTTGAATTCAACACACATTAGAAATCTTGAAACCTGCATACGGTCTGAGTCTAGTTAACAGTGTAACTAGTCTCAATGTCCTTCAACAGGTGGATAATAAACCTGTAATATACCCCCTTCCACAGAATATTAGTCAGCGATAAAAAGAAATGAGCTATTGGTACACCCAGGAGCATGGACGAAGCTGAAGGATTTCAGCACTCACTTTTTAAAAAAATGCCAGTTGTGCACACTGTGTGATTTGAAACATAATATATTACCAGAAATGACGACATCATAGAGTTAGAGAAACAGTTAGTGGTTGTCAAGGTTGCGATGAAAAGTGAGGTTCAACCACGAAAGAGCCTCACAGGCAGCAACTTCGCAGGGCTAGGCAGTTCTGCATCTTGATAGTCTTGGGCTTACCTGCATCCTCACAGGTGATAAAATTGTGTGGAACTATCCATGTACAGACACACAAAAGGATGTATGCAGAAGCTGGGGAGAGCTGAATCAGGTCCGTAGCATCATTAAGTGTATTGTACTGATGTCAATTTCCCAAATTTGCTTACATGCTATGATTACATAAAGTGCTATCACTGAGGAAGTTGGGTGAAGGGTCCATGGAAACTCACTGCACAATTTTTGTAACTTCTCACGAGCCTAAAATTATTTCAAAATCAAAAGATATACACCTGTTTCTTATCACCTCGCCGGCCTGAGCCACCATTCGCCTCTTACTTGATCAGGCCGAATCTGCCTCTGCAACCCTCTCCAGGGGCTCCTGTCTCATGTAGAATAAAGGCCAGGGGCATTGCCAGCTGCCAGGGGCTATGTGTTCTGCCTGCCAGCCAGCTCACCGTTGAGGCGCCATCTCATCCTCTCCTCCTGGACCTTCCAGCATTGGAGCTCTGTCCTCTCAGCGCTCCTGTGGTCACCTCCTCCTATGCCCTCAGGGCTTGGTTCAGATACTGTCTCTTCAGGGAGATCTCCCCACCCCAAATCACTCATCTATCAGGCCCTTCTAGGATGGACGGAGGAGGAACACCAGAAGGCTCTCTCAAGCGATGGAAGTGTCCTGTATCCTGATGGGGACAGCAGTGTGACACGTCAAAGGGAACACGTTTGATCTGTAATTTGACCACATGTAATTGTACCAGATTTGAAAATAGAATTGCATAATTGGGAGTCTCTCCTCACTGGGACTGTTCCATCACCCTGTTTATTCTTTTTCTGGTGTTTGTCTCAATCTATGATCATCTTTCCATTTATTTGTTTAATGTCTGTTTCTAGACACACATCGCACACCATACATCCGTGTGGGCACACATATACATACTGCACACACACACCATGGCAAACCACCTCCACCACCGTGCCTAGAACAGCAGGCACGAGGTTTGGCCAGGCACGCTGCATCTCCAGTGCATACATGTCTCCCATGTGTGACACACTGTGCTGGTACTGGACTCTGAGCTCACCAGGGAGTTTCTAGACTCTCCTCTGTATCCTCCCCAAAGCCTTCCTCCATAGCTCTCAGCCACAGACAGACCCCAGCCTGGAAGGACGTTAACTGAAGACACAAGCAAAAGAGACCACAAGCAGAATCTTTGCCCTGCGTTAGATCCAACCCCGATGGAATGTGGAGGCACTGGATCCTCTGGAACTCAAGATGAGTGATTGGGAGGAGAAAACAGCAGTAAGTGAAGGGAAACCCCTATCCATGACTATCCATGACTTTTCTTGGCCAGAAGTTCAGTTCAACTTTTTTTTTTTTTTTTTTGGTCATCTGATGTACACGTCTTGAGTATGAAGTCATGCTCCCTGGACCAAAGCAACCAAGGCCTTGGTCTGGAAACTCTTCTACTCTAGAGGGGAATCACAGATACTAAACATGTAAATATCTCACAGCAAAAGTAACAAAACCGCCACACTGAAAAATAAAGTAGGAGACCTTTGAGCAGAGATCAAATGAAGGAGGAGTGAGTCTGTCTGAGAGAAGCCAGTTCTAGAAACAGGGGAAAGCAAAGGTCAACCCAATGAGCTGAAAATACATTTGGGATGAGGGAGGAAGAGCACAGAGTCCTGTGTGTCAGGGTGGGGGCAGGAAGATGCAGGACCAGGCCAGGACAAGGACTTGAGACTTTACTCCACATGAGAAGGAGGCCACAGGAGGGCCTGGTCAGAGACAGCAGGATCTGACTGGGGTTAAACAGGATCCTACCAACTGCAGGGCAAAGAGGAGACTGCAGGATGAGAGGACAGGGCTGGCGGAGCCGTGAGAGGTGGGTGGCCATCATCCAGGGAACACGGAGCAGTGATGTGGACTCGGCGATAGTGACAGAGGTGATGAGAAACAATCAAATTGTACTTCAAAGGCATTTCCAATGGTATCTGCTGGTGGATTTGAGTGTCATGCCAAGAGCTTTGCCCAGAGCCATAGGCAGAATAGGGTTGGAATCCACTCAAGAGGCAATCAGAGGAGCCCCCTGAGGTGAGGAATCTTGAGGCAGTAGGGCCAGGGGTGGGGGATGAGGCAGTGAGGGGGACCAGTGTGGTGGGGCCAAGGCCCAGGCAGAAATACACACTTGGTGTTCATCGGCACACAATGACACGTGAGGCTCATTCCTAATACCTGGCCCAGGAAGGAGGCAGGGAGCACGTCCCAAGGCCCAGGAAGGAGGCAGAGAGCACGTCCCAAGGTACTCCTTGAAAGGACAGGCCGAGAGTGGGAAATGCATCTTTCTTTACTCTTCTCCCTGAATCTTAACACAATAATGAGAAAGTAGAAGCTATGCTTTTGGAGAAATGCACACTTCAGGTATAATTAACTTTACCAACTTTGTCTTTTCAGAAACAGACTTCCAGGTATCTGAGGTATCTCACAGTGACAATCAAGCTTGCCTAGAGTAAAGGGAATTTACAAGGCCTAAGACATGCATTGGGCAAGGATTGTAAAAGTCATGAAACTTGTAATTACAAAAGTTATAACCACTCAGAGGGAGAGCAGGTAGGGATTCGATCTTCCAGTAAATTGGGCACTATCTACAGGGAAGCCAAGGATCCCCTGAAGCTACCTACTGGGAATGCCTAGGAGATAAGAGGAAGTGCACCCTCCACTAGGTCTAAGGAATGTTGTTTGGGAAGGTGCAGGAGAATTAGAATCCTTGTCACGCCCTTCTCTAGGGGCTATGATAATGTGGGCGAACATTAATGGGTCTCTGTGTCACAGGTTCTCCAAGACATCCACAGGTGATCAATAAGGAAGTCACAGCAGTCACGGCAGTCACGTGCAACATCTCCAAGAAAAGGATTTAAGCCAGGACTCTGGGGGACTATGACTCCACACTCGCCTAGAGTGTAGGCCCACTCCCTGTCTGTGGGGGGTGAACTTTTCTTAAATAAATCTTTTCTTCTCTCACCTCTGTGTGTTGCAATTCTTTGCAATTTACTCAGATCTCTGGGTTGCCAGCACACACCTCCGGCTTGCCAGCCCCGGTAGTGCTGTGCACCGCCCCTCGCCTCTCCACCCTCACCCTAAGTCCAAACCCTAACACTCCTCAGAGGAGGAAAAGGCAGCACCGAAAACTGAGCCAGAGACCAACCAGCTTGGCAGAGAATCAAGAGAGAGTCTGTCCTGGAGGACAAACAAGAAAGCGTTTTCTGAACAAGAGTGTGACCAGTCATGCATAACACGACTGATGGAAAGGGCGAGGTGAAGGCCAAGAATGGACTGCGGAGTGTGCAGCCTCTGGCCTTGGACTGTCTATGGGGAATGGGGCAGATGGAGGTGGAATTGTAATGGATTTGAATGAAAATGAAGGATGGCTAGAGAAATAGGGTGTGACTAGAGAAGCATATGGGATCAAGACCAAAGAGGTTTTTTTCTTTTTTTTTTTTAATGATAAAAATAGCAGCAAGTAGCTGGGCCTGGTGGCTCAATGTCTGTAATCCCAGCACTTTAGGAAGCTGAGGCAAGAGGATTGCTTTAGCCCAGGAGTTCAAGACCAACCTGGGTAACATAGCAAGACCCCATCCCTACAAAAAACTTTATTAATTATCCAGGTGTGGTGTGGTGGTGTGTTCCTGTAGTCCCAGCTACTTGGGAGGCTGAGGTGGGAGGATCACTTGAGTCTTGGAGTTTGAAGCTGCAGTGAGCTATGATCATGCCTCGCACTGCAACCTGGGTGAAAGATCCAGACCCCATCTCTTAAAAAAAATAAAGAAAAGAAATAACAGCAAGTTATAAACACCTTGAGGGAAAGAGGTGAAAGAAAGGGGGCTGTGTGGAAGCATAGAGCTTCCTCATAAGCAGAGAGGTCGGCCCCAGGTAGGAACACTGGCTGCTTAAGAAATGGCATTTCTTAAAGAACTCTGTTACTTTCTAGCACAGGCCATGATTAAAAGTAACTTCTAACAAAGTGTGTTCTGCCAACTGGGGACATGTGCATGAGGGACACTCAATAAATATTTGTTGATGTATTGATTTTCAAGTGTGGCTCTGCTGGATTTGAACACACCAAGCCTCATGTATAATTGGAAGCATCTTGTTGCACCCACCTGCTGAGCCAAAGTCCTTAAAAACAGTCTGCTCTCAATCCAGCTCTCCCTCCAGCCAGCCCATAGCCAGGCCTCCATTTAAATTATCACTTCAAAATTGGTGAGGCCTGAATTAATGAGATTTTACAGCACTCACGACTTTAAATGAAAATCAATGCCGTTCCCAAATGTGAGTAGAAGAAAAATGGTTGGGTAAAGCAGAAACAGATAAACAACTCTCTCAAAATTTTCTCTGAGAGGCCAGCCAGACCCTTCCCCTTCTGGGCCTTGCTTCAACTCTTTGGCATAGCTGGGATTTCAGAATCCCAGCTTGGGATTGTTGCATGACCAACACCTACTTGGTCTTGTAGGGAGATTGAGCCTGTTACTGTCAAAGCCCAAGTCCTCCTTGGTAGGGCTTGTTGAACAGAAAGTGTACCCATCAGGGCAGGTCATCTCAAGCTTCCATGTGTACCTGGAGTATCTGGGGGCTCGTTAAATAACAGAGCGTGATGCTGCCAATCTGGAATGGAGTCTCGAGGCTGTGTTTCCAGCAAGCTCCCCTTGGATCCCAGATCCGGGGGCCACTTGAGGAAACCAGGCATTTTGGATACTTTGTTCTGCAAGTAACAAAAGCCAGCACTTTAGAACGGCTGAAAGCACAAAGGCTTGGTCTTATCTCACATACCAAGAGGTCTCACGGCAGAGTGGGGCCAGCAGTGACCAGAGCAGGGTCTCTGGTCCCTAACAGGGACCTGGGTCCTTTCTGTCTCTCTGATCTGGCCCCCCTGGTGCGCAAGCTCTGTCCCTGGAGTGTCATGCTCACAAGATGATTGATGCAGTCACCGGCATCGTGTCCCATCCTAACCACATCCAATCAAAGAAAAGAGCCAGCTCTTCCTCCAATCTCCTTCTAAGATAAGTGTTTTCAGAAACCCCCAGCAGACATCATCTTGTGACTTGCTGGCCAGGCCTGAGGCACTCGCTAACCTCAAACCTAGTCCTGGTCCAGGAATTGTGATACCTTGGACTGACCGTGCAGAATCAGAAGGGATCCCCTGCCCCGGGATGGGATGGCCATCCCAAAGACATTTCCAGCTTAGAAGAGACTGGGACCCCACATCAACTAGAGGCTCCCCGAGCAAAGACAAGGAGTGGTGGGCAGTCATGTAAGGGCCATTAAGAGCCTCATGTTCCCCACCGCGCCTCTTAGACTGGCTGGCCCTTGATGCTGGGGCTGGGAAGAGAGGGCAGCTGAGGTTCGGAGAGAAACGGTTTGACTGGAACCCTTTTTTCTGACTGTAATCTCAGGGTCCCCTTGCGTAACTTGCTCCTCATTTGGGTAGTGAGCCCAGTGGCAAAAGGTGTCAACCCTGGACACGCTGTCCCCAGGGAGGCATCTGACCACAAGCCCTGCAGTGCCGAGGCTTTGGAGTCAATAAAAGCTAGAGCAGCAGCTAATCACGGTTGCGAAGACCCAATTATCACAGAACTTGGATTGCTAACCCTGAGACAGATGGTGAGTCGGGTACACAAAAACAAACCCTACGTGGCATTGGGGGATGCTGCCAAGGGACAAAAGAGATGACAGTTTTATTCAAAGCCAGAATCTGTACCCAGCTGTGCTTCCAACCAGCTTGCAGCAGCACGAGGCCAGCCGAGGCTACCAACACAGTGGCCATTTTTCTTTGGCAGTGGGGCCTGAGGAATGACCCTGGAGGCCGCAGCTACAGAACAGGAACAGCAGCCCAGTGTCCTCCTCCCCCTCAGAACCTGAGGAACAGAAACGGCCGTGGGGGAAAGTTTGTTTTTCCTGAGTCGCTGCAGGATCACCTGACATTGCCACCAACACAGATTACTTTGCATCGGATGTTCCCTCCTCCCCCACCACACCTGAACCAACAGCAGTGACCTTCACGGAGAATGGCAAATCTCCCCTGGCAGGAGGAAGATGTGTGTTGCCTGCTCTGTGGGCCTCAACTAAGCTAGTTTGAAGTTGAAACTTCAATTGATCCTCTCAACTGGCACCCTCTTCAAATATGCTTTGCTGAGTTTCCTAATCCGGTTTATGTCCTGTGAATGAGAAGCCTGATCAGAACGCAGAAATGCTGATGTAAACCAAATGCCTCGATCAGAGATATTCACCCAAAAGCAAGATCCCTTGGGGTCTGTGTGGATGGTTCTGGAAAGACCGTCACATTCCTAGGAATTATGGGTGGCCCCCCTCCGCTCACCTGCGTCGACCCTACATCAAATCACCTCCACACCTCTCTCCTTCCTCTTTCTCCTTGGTGTGCTTGTCAAATATGGGGGATGCTGACTGGATCTGCCCCCCTGCCCTTCCCCAAATGATACCCTAGGTTCTGTTTTGCAGCTGGCTGTGCTGGCCCACCAGGCGGGGGCCCCCTTAAAACCTGGGCCTCCTCCACCGACATCCTCACACCAGACCATGCACAGAGACTCCACAAAAATCAAAGGCTTGGAAAAAGCCCTCTGCCCCCAAGAAACATCTTAGCCGGGGTCATTTGGGTGAGACAGGATGTTCACGTCTGAAATATGCCTCTGAATATGCAAGTGGGTTTTTGCCGTCATTTCATTCACTATGCATAAGATTTCCACGCACGGCTGGTGATTTTCTCTCCCAAACAGATGCCCCAAATTTCCTGCCTCTCTCTCTCCCTTAAACCCAACATCTGGGCCATCTGTGTGGATGCACCGTGCTGGGAGGTGGAGGGCAGCTGCGTGTGGAAAAGGAGATTTAGGCCGGGGAGGCCAGCTTCAGCCCTAGAGCAGCCGGAAATTTCCAAAGGGACTTTGGGCAGACCATCAAACCTCCCGAGGCCCAATTTCCTCCTTGACAAAGTAAAAAAAAAAAAAGAAAAAAAGAAAAGAAAATGAAGCTGGTGTTAGCCCTCCTGCCTGCCCGGTAAGGTTTCTAGGAGGAGGAGACAAAATGTGCGACTGCTTTGAAAATTAGAAACGGTGATATACAATTGTAAGATACAGAAAATCAGCTGGGCTTGGTGACTCAGCCTGTAATCCCGCCTTTGGGAGGCTGAGGTGAGTGGATTGCCTGAGCCTGCGGTTTCGAGACCTGCCTGGGCAACTTGGCGAGACCTCATCTCTACAATAAATCAAAAATGAGCCGGGCGTGGTAGCGCACGCCTGTAATTCCGGCTACTCGGAAGGCTGAGATAGAAGGATCGCCGGAGCCCAGTGGGTAGAGGCTGTGGTGGCCAGGAGCGGCCGCTGCACTCCAGTCTGGGCGACGGAGTGAAACTCCAACTCAAAAAAAAAAAGATACAGAAAATGACATGAGGCATCTCAAAATGCACCATCAAGCCTCTCTAGGAAGATTCTGGATCCAATTGAGCCCCCCTGGAATTACTTTGATGACTATGAAGAGCAGAGGCAGAGTGACATGATCACAGTCAAAATAACACCACGCTGTTCACTGCAAACTCGTTGCAGGGTGGATACAGTGCTAAGTGCTTCTCACATGCGGCCCACCTGAGTCCTCCCCACTCTCTGATCCTGACACCAGCAGGGTCCTCACCTTACAGAAAGATTCTCAGAGGGCAGCAGACTTGCTTAATGCCACACAGCTAGTCAACGGCAACTCTGTGACTTGTACCCAGGGCCGACAGACTCCAGGTCCTTAATGCTCACTTGCCCACTAGACTAGACTAAAATCCTCATGTCATGTCTGACCATGTGCGGACCCCTTCCCCCGTGAGCCTCAGTTTCCCTCCCTGCAGAAGCAGAGGATAAGCAAGAGACTGGATGCTGTGAAGACCCCTTCCAGCTTGAGCAAACTCTAATTCTTGGAATAAAACTTAGTTGAGAGCAATTGCAAACTCTTCAAGGAAGCACTTAGTGACCGTGCTTCACGCTGCTCCTGGCTGTGCCTTTTTTCTCCCGCTGTGGAGATGGGCCAGGAAGAGAGAAGAGCTTCCTGTTGCTCACTTTATAGCTTCCAATTCAGGCTATGTTTGCATCTAATAGACTGTCAACCGCATAGAGGCAAGTTGTCGTGGGGGGGGCAGTTTTTTAGGCTAATTTCTTCCCTCCTCCTGACTCTTCCTATTTTTTATAATCTTTTGCCTTACTAGACTCAGATGTGCAAGCCTGTTGTCAAGGCAACATTAGGTTTCTCTCTGCACTCTGATGTCTCAATGGGGGTATCCATGGCAACAAGAATACCTTGTGCTTTCAAAGTCAGTGACCTTCCAAAGCTTCATGGGATTTGTGGAGTTAAATTATGTTTAGACAACTTTTTACCACAGCCACTAATTTAGTATCTAATACGCCTAACTGATGACGTCTGTAACAGTTAGCTTTTGCTGCGTAACAGATAACCCCAAAACCTGGAGACTTAAAACAATAAGCACTGATTACTGCTCTGAAGGTCAGCTGGGTGGTTCTTCCAACTCAGCTGGACACACACATCTGCAGTGAGCTGCTCATCTTGGCCAAGCTCTGTCACGTGTTTGAGGGTCATTTGGCTGTAGACAGGATCAAGATGACCTCATCTAGGACAATTAGGCTCTCCCCCACAGTGTCCCCATCCTTCAGCAAGCTAGCCTATGTTTTCCCACATGGAGGCAGTCAGCTTCTGAGGCTGGGGTGCAAGAAAGCAGAAACTCACAGGGGATGCTGAGGCCTGGGCTTGGGACAGGCAATGATCCCTTTTCACCATATTCCACTGGCCAAAGCCAGTTCCAAGCCAGGCCAGGTTCAACGGGTAAAGAAGCAGACTTCCCCTCCTGGTGGGAAGAACTGGAAAGTCATACTGCAAAGAGAATAAGAGGGAAGGGGGAGAGAATCATGGCCATTTTTACAGTCTACTTCATCATCCCTCCGCATTTGTGCTGGAAAGACTCAGGCACCACTTCCATGTGAACAGAGCTTCCATGGCAAAGAAGCAATCTAAGCAGAGATGAAGTAGAAACTTCAGAATTCTCAGATCTCCCCTACTCCTTCTAGAAAGTGCTGTTGGTTCCTTCTTCTTCGTGGCCATTCAGAGATTAGCATTTACATTCTTTCATCTGTGCCTGTTGATTGGTTCACCTGACCACATGAACTGAGAATGCTGTGGGTCCCGGGGAAGAGAGCGAGGCTGTCACCACAAAAAGGGACATTGAGTGCTAGACAGCCAAAACCAACAGATGACTATGCAGACCACCCTCCTAACCCCACTCCCACCCTTGCCACCACCCCTCAATCCATGCTGGGTCAGCTGTCAGCTCTTTAGCATAAGGAATGGAGTGATTCCTTATCAGGTAAAGCCTCTTCCAGCTGTGAACCCTGGCAAATTTTAGAATTCAATCAAAACTATTTTTAGGCTGGATGCAGTGGCTCGTGCCTATAATCCAGCACTTTGGGAGGCCGAGGCAGGAGAATCATTTGAGCCTCGGAGTTTAAGGCCTGAACTGGGCAACATAGTGAGACCCCCATCTCTACAAAAAAAAAAATAGCTGAGTATGGGGACACATGCCCGTAGTCCCAGCAACTTGGGAGAGGCTGAGGCAGAAGGATCACTTGAGACCAGGAGGTCAAGGTCACGGTAAGCCATGATCATGCTACTGCACTTCAGCCTGGCCAACAGAGTAAGACCCTGACTCAAAAAAAAAAAAAAAAAGAAAAGAAAAAACTGGAAATCTCAGCTGTCCTAATGCTAGAGGAAAGTAGGAACAGTATTCCTCTTAGCTACAGGAACCTGCTTGTTTCCTGAGGCTAGGGAAGGGAGCCATGCCCCATAATGGTCCATTGTGGAGAGTCACAGCCCATGTGGAATTACCACAGTCATGGTAAAAACCGCAACAACTACTCTCTCATGAATGTTCACCACATGCCAGGAGCTGCCCTCACTTGTGTTAGCTTCCTGTTACCCAAGGTTTTTTTGGTGGTAAGTGACAGAAACCCAACTCAGACTGGCAGATTGCCAGGAGGAATTTGTCAACTTGGGGAAGTGAAGCCAGACTCACGCAGGCAACTTCAGATGGGACTATATCAGGGCTTCAGGTAACACCAGCACCTGCATCTCCTTCTGTCCTTCTGATCAGGGAAGATCATTCCAAATTCCTCTTCTGACTGGGACTAGATCATTCCAAATGCTGGTTCATACAGGAGACATCTCGGCCCCACCACAGAGACTCCAACATCTACAATTATGCCTGGGACCTGGTGGGCACTTGGAAAATGAAGAACTGGGAAGTAAAAGATTGTGGAAAGGAAACGGCATCAGAGCTTATTGGTCAACATGGCATCTCAGTTAGGAACTTGAAAGCCATCCACTATGTACTTGGCTCCAGCAGAGAAAGACCTGAGATGGACTGAGCCCTGAGCCCAAGAGCTCTTCTCCCCAGCATTCCCCTCGGAGGCAAGGGAAGGGTTAATCCACTTCTCAGAGCAGAACCCACCTGCCTCATTACCAGGTCTGAGCCCTGTCACCCGTTGTCACCTGTCGTCCCACTCCCTGCTCTCTGAAGTAAGTTACTTCCATCCTTTGGCCTTCAAACGGCAGACACACAAGTGTCGAGTATCAGAACAAGCCGAGCTGGGGCAGCGTGTCTCTCTCCAGCTGTCATGACTCCCCCTCTAATCCCCCAGTGACTCATCCATTTTAAAATTCCCGCTTTCCTCCCACTTCTTGAAATGTCAGGAGCACCATATCACCACATAATCAATGCCCTAATCCCCAGTTTGAAAACCTATTTTATTAAAGGTGGTTGTTTGAAACAGAAGTGAAAGAGATTATCACAGTGTGAAGTCATGACAGCCCGTGCAGGGGAAGAGCCATAGACAGAGAGGATAGATGAGACTTTCTACAAACTTTCTCTTTATGAATTTTTAAGGTAACTTGTGGAAAGAAGGCATCCAGGGGCAATGACGCTTAATTTACGTTATCTCACTCATGTGTGAAAAGCAGCATTTAGAAATCATCACGCAAAATAACCCCTGCATGGCTTGGCTTCTCATTCGAGGCTTAATAAAAGAAATCTGTGTCTGATGTTTATTAGGAAAGCGCTGCTTTTTATGAAATATAATTCAGATCAGCAACAAGTTCAGTGGCTACAAAGTCGAAAAAAAAGCAATATATCAAAACTGATTCATCACCTGTGTTTTTAATGGTTTCAGACCATTTTCTAATTCACAAACTGTTGATTTTCAATGACAGTGCTCCCTTTTTGTTTAAATTTAATATGAGGAAATTGACCCAATAAAAGAAAGCAGGAGGCTCTGTCACCTCATGGGTCAGGGAGTAGGTCATTGGCTATTTCAGCAAACCATTGCTTTTAATCTAGTTTCAAGCTTTGTATCTCCATGGGCTTCATTAGCTTCTTTCTGTTTGTTTTGTGATACAGGAATGCGTCACATTTTATAATACATTTGTGACTTGAAATCATTGTAGCACAGTTGAGATATTTACATTCCAAATGGAGGCTAGCCTAGGATGGGACCTTTGTTGGCCCTGACCACATGCGTTCCAACACAGCTGTTGGATGAGTGTAATCTTTTTCAAAAGGTTTCTTTGGTAGCCTCAAAAGCAGGCTTTGAATGGATAAGTTTGAGTAAACCTGAATTCTCCATGTTGAGCTTTCCGGAAGTATCCCCAGAGTGGGGGGCCTTTTTCTCAGATGATAGGGAGACATCTGAGGTCCTGTTCTAGGGTAGGAGACAAACCCTTAGTGCAGAAAAAAGATGCTATACCATTTGATTACCTTCTCTCCAAAATCTCAGCATATCATTCTTTATGTATCAGCACACCCCATTCAAATAATTGTTGAAAGGTATCTTTTTAGGAGACGGGGCTAGGATCCGGGTAGGGCGGATGGGGAAACCTCTTCACCTCTTCCTCTCATCAGCTTTTTTGTGTGTGTGCATCTTTCTCATTTTATTCAATGTTCTCTACACTGAATAGGGATTCAGAAGCCCACACTTGGCAATGAAATGATTTTCAAAAAGCTTTTCCTCCAATTTTCCTTTCATCTATTGCTGCTATCTTCCCCAACAAAGAGAGCTGGCAATTCAGCCTCAAGAAGATGCAACGTCATTGTTCTCCAGTGAGAACAGGAAGCCTCTCACCAGTCCCCTGGAGTTGGCTCGAGGACACGCACCCTGCAGATTTCATCTGGACATCAACTCGGAAAGTTTCGTGCCACATTAAGGCACAATATCCGCTAAGGATATTAAGGAAGAAAAATAATCTCTTGGTGGAACATGGAAATTAAACCTAAATGTGGCCCAGAGCTGTGACTATTTATGGCCCTTTATCAACAGGTTCAAGGGTGATGATGGTTCCTCAGTGGCAGAAGCTGTGGGGTGCATTTCATCAGAAACAGCTTGTCTTGACAATTCACACCCCTTCTTACAAACCCTGAGAGACAGGAACTTGGAGGGGGAAAGGGCATTGAGTATCTGTCCCAGTAATAATAAGATCTCAAATAGCCACATCCCTTCCCAAAACAGCTCAAAACAGACAGCTTCTGCAATACAGCAGTGGAAGTCATTCACTTGCATGACCTACAGAGTCAAGAAGCAAGGGCCTCCCTGGCACATGAGAGTCAGCCCTTTGGTACAGGCTCTCGGGAACATCTATCTTAGCCATTAGTGAGGCCAAATTTTATACCTGTCAGTCAGCAAGGCAAACCTTGGGACCCCTCCCTGTAAGTCTCCCCAGTCAAGGTTTTCACAAATCTTCTGCTTCTGGAAGGTTCTCAAGCCCACTTCAACTTCCCACAAGTAAATTAATTTAAAAGACTGAAGGTGCATTATCTCTACTCCTAACAACAGAGACTTGGGGTTTTATCGGTTGTCAAGGCAACAATAGCAGTTTTCTCTCTGGATCCTTAATGCCTGGTTTTATGTTTCCATAGTTACAAGAAATCCCTGGTTCTTCAAGGCAACGCACATTGGTCTGCCAAAGCCATGCGATGGGATTGTGGCCTTTGGCCAACACCACTACACCGGCATTAGATACACCTGTGCCTCCCTGTCGCCCTCCCTCAGGGCTGGCTCTCAGCACCCTTCCTGACCTTGCAGTCTCATGTGCAGCTGGAAGCAGCACCTCTAGCTGCCTCTCAGGCCGCTCCAGGAATGTGAAAAGTGAGGAAGTTAGAGTAGACCCAGGAAATGTTAGACCCCCTGCTGCCAAAGTCGCCCCAAAGACCTCTACTGAGTGTGAGTTACTCCTTAGGGGCTTGGCACAGCTCAGAGCACTCAGAGAAGCTGAGACAGCTGCTGTCCCCGACACCCCACCAGGATTCCCAGTCCCAACCTAGGCTCCGTAACACCCACATCTAGAACCCAGGATTGAGTTTGTCTCAGGATTAACTCACATGGACCTAACCTTCCAGACATTCGTACAACTGGGCACAGTTTTTTGTTTATGCCAATTGATTAATAAATCATTTCTCTCCATCTTGTAAGGCTGTGTTGGCCTTTTCTGAAGTTTTACTTGATCAGGAGTATCCTGACAAATCGATCAAGAGTGTTGCCCTAGAGTAGTAGAAGTGTAATCATGTGTAAGTGGATATGTAGACATGTGTGTATGTGTGTACATGTGTGCATGTATGCATTGTGCGTGTGCGTGCATGCATGTGTGCGCATAAATGTGTAATGTGCATGTGTTGTGTGTGCGTGTGTATATGCATTGTGTGTGTGCATGTGTGTGCATGTGTGTATGTACATGTGTGTGGGTGTACAGATGTGTATTTTATGTGTGTGAATGCATGCACATGTGTATATGTGCATATGTGTGCCTGTGCATGTGTGTGGGTATATGTGTGTGTATTTTATGTGTATGAATGCATTGTGAATGCATGCACATGTATATGCATGTGTGTGCACATGTGTGCGTGTGTGTGCATGTAGTGTGCACGTGTGCGTGTGTGTGCATGTGTGTGCATGGATGCATATATTGTGTGTGCATGTGTGTGCATGTATGTGTGTATGTATGTACATGTATACGTGTGTGTGTATGTGTAAGTGCATGCTCACATGCAGTGAGGGTGGGAGGAACCTAACCTAATGCATCAGCAAAACCGACAGAGAGAGGAGGATGTGGGCAGACTGAGGAACCCAGACAGAAGTGTAGCCTGTGTGCCCAGAGCCCAATTGTGAAACTCTTCTTTGTCATCAACATCAACTCTCACAACAACTTGTTGCATTCTGTGAGGAAGAAGACACTGGGCGGGTGATGTAGAGGACACAAAGACAGGGTCCCCAACTGTGTGAGTTTGCTGGGGCTGCCCCAACAATGTGCCACAAACTGGGCAGCTCTAACAGCAGAAGCATGTTGCCTTGTGGGCATGGAGGCCAGAAGTCCAAACCAAGGTGGGGTGAGTTGTCTCTGGGGACTGCAAGGGAAGGATCCACTCCAGGTCCCTCTCTGGGGCTTGTGGACAGTCGCATTCATTTTCATGTGATGTTTTCCCTGCATACCCGTCTTTATCCAAATTTCCTCTCTTATAAGGACACCAGTCATAAGGATTAGGGACCCCCCACTCTATGTAGCCCCCATCTTAACTGATCACATTTGCAATGGTCCTGTTTCCAAATAAGGATACAGTCTAGGGCCCTGGGAGCTAGAACTTCAGCACTTGAATTTGTGAGTCACAAAACAACCAACCTTAACATTTTGGGGAAGAAAGGTGATGACATCTACCATTCATTGCCCTGGACAACAATCACCATCCTATGTCCATTTGCAGAGAAACAACTGAGGCAAAGCAACACCCCTAACATCATTGTATAAGAAACAAACAGCAGAGTTAGATGTCAAACCCGAGACTGTCAGATTTGAAAATCCCAACTTAAGGGCATGAAAGCTAACTGATGGCACTGGACAATATTGGATACAGGGCAGAGCAATGTGAAGACCAGAATCTCCTTGGGACTTCACAGCAGAGAGCTTGTTTCTGAGGATGGCAGTCAAGGAGAGCTTCACTGAGACAGTAAGGTCTGGGTCAAGCCTTAGGGCAAAGTAAACTGAACTTTTTGTGCACCAGAACCAAATCAAGAAAATTTTTTAAAGCCAGTTTTTTAAATTATAAAATCACTATTTATTTTCTTTTGTTATTTTAACTTTCTATTATGGAAATGATCGCTCATACACCAAAGTTGAGAAAACAACAGAATAAATCCCATGCACCCACCACTCAGCTTCAGTGATTTGCAAAATTTTGCCAAACTTATTTATCTACCCCATTGGTTTTTGGTTTTTTCTGGACTGTTTTACAACAAATCCTTTATATCTCTATAGATTGAGGACACTTTTTTCATAACCACAATGCTGCTCAAACACATATAACAAAATTAGTAAGAATGTCATCTAACATCCAGGCAAAGGAACATCTTTCTAATTGTCTCAAATATTTATTTTTTAAAGTTCACTTATGCAAATTAGGTCATAGACACAGTTCACCTGTTGCATTTGATTGATATGTCTCCTACTTTTTTAAATTCTAGAGATCTCTCCTTCCCCACCGTTTTTTTTTTTTTCTTTGCAATTATTTGTTAAAGAAACCAGGTCATTTGTTGTATAGAAAGTGTCACCTCCTGTATTTGGCTGGGTGCTTCCGTGTGGTGCCATTTCACTTGCTCCCCAATTCCTGATGTTCCTGAAAACTGGTAGTAAGCGCTAGAGCCTATATTCAAGTTCATTGTTGTTGTTGTTGTTGCTGTGAAGAATACAAGCAGTGCTATGCACTTACCATTGCATCACATCAGGAGATGCATAATGTTGGCATGCCTCACTCTAGCGATGCTAAGGTTGATCAGTGGACTTAAGTGCTATCAGCCTGGTTCATCCCACAGACTCCCCACTGACTTTGTACCTAAGGGTTTTAACAATATCAAGAGCTGTTGCCCAGATGTATTATTTCATTGGAGATAGCAAAATAATTGATGCTCTAATTCTATTATATCTTCACTTATTAACACTAAGATTATTCTATAAAGAACTATCCTTCATCAACTTTTTATCATGAAATGCAGTTGGCACAAGAAAGGTAGTACAAATTCTTATTTCATTTTGTTTATCAATTTTCAGAATAAGTGATGACCAATGAGGGTTTTTTTTAGTATCACTTTTCACTTTGACAATAATTTATTTGTTTCTATCTATTGCAGTTCCTATTCTTTTTTTTTTTTATTTGAGGAGGGAGTTGTGATTCAGAATCTAACTGCAGACTTCTTTTTGTTATTTAAGTTGACCTACCTTCAGCCAGAGAAAGCCTCTGTGGTATTGGCTCCTACATCGTTTTGACGTGATCCTATTAATCTTTGCTAGCTTTCTTGCTTTCTGGCAGAACAAAAATTTGTATGTTCAGCTTGTATATTTCCTGCTCCATATCTGAAACTGGCTATTTCTTTGAGGATTTCTGATTCACTTTTGTGGGGATGATATTAGAAACGACAATCTGAACACTCAGAGTGCTAAACACCACTGGGTTAGTCATTATTTCTAGGACTTTCTCATGAACAGAGTTAAGAAATACATTAGGAGGTTTTGCTATTGTTGTTGTTGTCATTTTGGAAAGGAAAAAATAATTCATGAGCTCATTCTGATATTTTTATTCAAATTTTAAGATTATTAGGTTTTATTTAACATCTTTGTGTTTTGTATCTCTTTACTTTTATACTGAAAATTTGGGTTCCTAAAGATATTAGCATAATTTCCATGTCTCTTAACCTACGTTATCATGTAATAGTTTCAAAATAACAATACCAATATTATTACTGAAAGTAAGACTTTGGAATACAAGTTAAGATCTCTTTACAGTTCCTTTGATTGTTAAGATATTGTTTCCTAAGAGGTAAAGAGTCTAAACACTGTGTTTAAAAGTCATTTGAAATAATTCTTTGTGTGTGCAGCTGGGCACCAATTTGGTATTCACTTAGATTCACTTATTACAGGCTGTTTTCAATTTTGAAGGGTTGCTAATTTTGAGTTGTTATTTTTAACTGTGTGAAATATGTACAAGTTTCCAAAGCCAAGTATATCAAATTAGGTGCATTCTCACAAGTCTCACTTTCACACCTGTCTCCTTCACCCTATCCCTTCCTTCCCTATCGAGGTACTCATATTAAGTAATTTTTTCGGTTTATCTTTTCATCCTTTCTTTTATTCTTTTAAATATATATGCATATATGTGTATGTGTGTATATATTTTTTCTCTTCTGTCTTATACAAACAGTAGGCTATTGTTAATGGTATTCTACACTTTTTTTTTTCCACTTAACATTTTATACTGGAAGTCACTCCATATTAATATATGAAGACATTTATCACTTTTTTTTACAACTGCTAGTACTGTACTATTTGGATTTACCATAATTTATTTGGCTTGCCCACTATTGATAGGCATATGATCATTTCCAGGCTTTTTCTCTTACAAATAACACATTAAAAATTGTTATGCTGTGTCTCATGAGAAAAATGCACTTTTTTATTACTTAGCTATAGTTGAACTGAAGGATGCCAGTGGGAAGAACTATTCCAGTTTTTATCCCCAAAATGTCACTATTTAGACAAATGAGATGACAAAAGAATGACAGCTGGGTTTTGAGGAACGCTGCTCAGACTTTGGAATCAATAAGACCTGAGTTCAGATCCTGACCCCACTATGTCCCAGCTGTGGGATTCTGAACAAGTGGCCTTACCTTTCTCAGTTTCGAATTCAGCAACCATAAAATGGAGGACTGTAGGGCTATCTACCTCCCAGTGATATAGTATTTTGTCTAGACTAAATGAGCTATCCCACTTATAGCCACATAGTAAGTACATTATAAATTTACCTATTATCATCAGCGTCATTTTTTTTCTAATTTTTGAATCTTTCTCACAAAGCAAGGAGGGCCCAGATGAATAAGGAAGCTGTTCTAAGTAAGGGAAGGGCAGACACATCTGAGATGTAGTTAGGGTCAACACCTCACTCCCCTCAGCTGGCTGAAAGCATTCAAGTAGGGAAGTAATAAGAGATCAACAGGTCAGTGTTCTCCTTACAGGATTAATTCATTCTGTTCTTATTTTAGAAGTAGAAACACCACCAACACCTTCTTTACTCCCCCAGGAATAGGTCTAAATAAAGATTGACCTTGTCCTGCAGTTTCACTGGTCACCACCTGGCCCCCACCTCCTTCCTTTGCTGACCAGTCAGAACCAAAATTCTGGGTTGAGGACAACAGTCTGTCCCCTGACTTACTTCCAGGCCAAACCACATTCATTCAGATCCTTAGCAGAGCCTGTCTCACCCACAGCCCTGACCTCAGAGCAGCTGTGAAGCTCCGGCTCAGGAACATGTAACTTTCCAAGAAAGAAAGCTGGCTTCTGCCAAGAAAGAACATCAAGCCAACCCCTCAGCTGACCTCCATGAGTGCTGACATGAAGGAGCAATCATGAGTAGATGCTAGCCCAAGCCAGAGGAAGAGGTGCTTCCACTGGTTCTCATGATCCTGCAAATCGCCTTCTGGGCTTTGAGCTGGGCCTTTGGTGCATTCAAGGTCACTACACAATCATGAAGCCACCATGGAAAGAGCTCTGTTCCAGGACCAGCAAAAAGTCAAGAGTGTACTCATTAATACAGCAAAAGGACTTGCAATTGGTTGACATAAAGAACATATGACAAGCTTGGCACAGTAGGGCAAGTCTGGAAAATATTTTGTCTAGAAAAATGCTTGTCTGGATTGGAGGCCGCCATCATACTCCTTATCCAAGGCTGAAACAAGCACAGGCATGAGGGTATGAGCAAAGCCAAAGCCTCAACTTCTGAGCAGGAATGGACCCACCTCTTGACTTCCTATTGGCCAAGAAGATAAATCCCTTCACATTTCAGCCAATTTAAGAGTTTTTGTTCTGTAAAGTCAGAGGCAAGCAACATTCCCTGAGGTCTAGCCCCAGGGGTCAGGCAGAGGACCAAAACTGAATTTCTTGCCCTCTGATGTGTGAGGAATTCTGGCAAGTAAATGGGCAACTAAGTATAGCTGCCATGCTGGGAAGGACACGATGCTCCAAGGGCTCATAACAGGGCAGCTAAACTGAAACCTTATGAAGAGCCAGTGGATTC
Organism: Cephalopachus bancanus; assembly: GCA_027257055.1. Lineage (NCBI taxonomy): Eukaryota > Metazoa > Chordata > Mammalia > Primates > Tarsiidae > Cephalopachus > Cephalopachus bancanus. Next base: position 7,520,055 of record JAPVLO010000007.1, read on the forward strand.
CCTAACCAATAGACTTGGTATCTGTGCTTGACTAGGTAGTGTCCCTCCAAGATTCATGCTCCTCCTAGAGGATCAGAACATGACCTTATTTGAAAACAGAGTCAATGCAGATGTGATTAGTTAAGATAAGGTAATATGGGCGTTGGGAAGGCCCTAAATCCAATTCAACTGATGTCCTTACACAAAAAGAAGAAGGAAAAGGAGAGGAGGAGGAGGGGGAGAAACACAGATACACAGGGCAGAAGGGCAGATGACAATGGAGGCAGAGAAAGTAAGGAGATGCAGTCATTAGGCAAGCAACTCCAAGGGCTCCTGGCAACCTCCAGAAGCTGGGAACTAGGTCTGGAACAGATCTCTTCCCCCGAGCCTTCGAAGGGAACATGGCCCCACTCGTACCTTTATTTCAGACTCCAAAACCAAGAGAACAAATTTCTGTTGTTTTAAGCCACCCAATCTGTGGTTATTATTGTGGCTGCCCTAGGAAACTAAGGCATTGCCTTCTTCAACAGAACCATATTTGGAGAGAGAGAGAAAGGGAAGACTATGTGCTCAGCTGAAAAAAAACTACACGTCCCAGGTTTTCCTGCAGAGACAGGTGGCCACACACCACAGTTTGGTCAAGGAGAGGTCAGCAGCAGCAGCTGGGTGGACTTCAAGGCAACCTCCCGAAAGCATATACGTATTACGTGTGCTTTTGCCCTTTACCTTTCCCCTTCTTACTGCCTCAGTCAGAAGCTTGATGGTTGGAGCTGCAGCAGGCATCTTACAACACACCAGAAGGGAAAGGTCAAGTGTATCGCAGACACCTTGGACCTGGCTTACTTTAGCTGCCACCCTGTCCTGAACTTTCCACCCTCTGGTAGGCTGTCTACCCTCTGGTAGGCCATCGCTCCTCTGGTAGGCTATCCACCCTCTGGAAGGCCACAAGTCCTATGGTAGGTCTCCGGCCCTCTGGTAGACCATCCATCCTCTGGTAGACTGTTGAAGAAGAAAAAAGTCAATCTTGCTGAAGTTGCTCATATTTGGATCTTCTGTTACATGCAGTCAACTCAATCCCTAACTGACACTCACCAGACAGATGAGTAAGAGTCAGGTCAATGGCCAGAAAGAACATGTCCTAGGCAGAAGATGCTGTGTGTGTGCAGAGCCCCACATTCACGGAGCAGCCTGGTGCACCTGTGATATAGAACAGAAATGAAGGGTGGAGAAGGGCCGAGAGCCAAAGAGAACAGCAAGGATCAGACAGGGAAGTGTGGGACCCTCACAGACAGGGCCCTGTCTCTTTACCTAGAGGGCTTGGTACACTTCAGTTCACCCTCTGCCTTTTTTCTTCATCCCGGGACAGAGAGAATCCAAGACCCCAATTCCACACTTGCTCATCTTAGTTTTGACTCTAATAGTAAGCACAGGAACTTTCAAAGGATAGGTTTGATCAGTATTTTGTGAGTTGAGTTGAATTGTGGTACAAAAGGAATTTGACCACCTAGGATATAGGTTGTGAACTCCTTTTCAGAATAAAGGTTGGGGGGGAGATCTTATCTCTTAAGAAGCTGAATGCATCCATGGAATATTTTCTTGATCTGTAGATAAAAAGAAGCTCACTTCAGTTAGGGAAATTGTGGCATTTACTAGAAGACAAACATAGTAACTATTTTGGGCCACAGCAAATTCGCCCTAGACCTGAGATCTGATTTCGCTGTCACTGAGTTTTCCAAGCTATTGCTTGGCCCCCTGAACCTCTCACTCTGAGCCTCAAACACCCAGGAAAACAACAACAATCAAAGAGAGAGAGGAGAAAAAAAAAACTAAGCCAACAAACAAATCAAATGAAACTAGAACTTGAGATGAGACCCAAAAAGGTGAGGCCAGGATAAAGCCCAAAACTCCTTAACAAATCATAAAATGCCACCTGTCCTTGTAAAGCCAGTTATCCAAGAACCCACATCTGTCCACTAGCTCTGAGTTCTCAGCTCTCCAAAAAGGAAATTTTTGCATCAAACCTATAACCTGGCAGCCACACATGTGGGCCAAAGGGCATCCACCTTCCCCCGCCTGAGATCACAAGGCTAAGTCAGGGGCCTGCCAGGGAACTGTGCACAGGAGGAAAGGGCCCCAGGACCCAGCCAGAGCTGCAATGCCCCAGGGGTAGAATGTTGGAGAACTCCACGCAGCTTTCCACATCAGAGAGGCCCCTGGGAAGGCAGCAGGGAACTAGTGAGCCACGAATGAACCTTCTCTCCCTAAGCACTTTCCAGCAAGTCAGCGGCCCCAGCCTGCTGTTTTCACAGTGAGCTCTGCTGCCTTTTTATTTTCTTATAATAGGCTCCTGAAGAAAACAAACACAAATATAATACTCTCAGTCAGGACTGAGTTAGACATTATCCTGCAGATCATTATAATAAAGGCAGGGATTATTTATATGCTAAAGAAAACTTCAAAAAGATTATATTCACTGCCACGGGGACTTTTGGTAAGGCATGATCGGCAGGTTGTTTTTCACTTTTCATCAAGACGGAGTGGAAGTTACAGAAGAGAGGAAGCTGGCCACGAGGAACAGAAAGGCACGAGACTGGCACAGGAAGACTGTAAAACAATCTCTCAACCTGGGCAAAGGTGACTGTTGTAGAGGCCATCCTGTGCCCCATGGGGTGTTTAGCAGCACCTCTGTGCTCTGCCCACTCCAGGCCCATGGCACCCTCCCCTGAGATGTGACAACCAAAATGTCCCTAGACATTGCCAGGTATCTCCTGAAAGGCAGAATCACCCCAGTGGAGGACCACTGACCTAAAAGAAGCCAACTCTGTTGTTTACTGGCAGCCTCACCTTGAGCAAGTTCCTTCTGCTCTCAGAGCCTCACTCACGCTCCTTTTGTGGCAAAGAGCCCCATGGCCACGCTGCCAGCTCTGATTTTTCAAGATAAAACAAGGTCTTGATGGGAAATAACTTTTAAAACTCTGAAGTTCTATATCTACAGAGGTTGTACGAGTTCTATCGTCTGCTACCTGGAAAGTTGTCAGTATCTAAAGCTACTCATTTTTATCCTGAGAGCAAACATGAGTTTCTGGAGCAGAGATCAGAGTTATTCCTTAACAGCAATGACTGCTGGTTTCCTGTGCCCTACATCCCACGTGAACCAACCATCACTCTGCATAGACGAGATATATAGCAGGAGAGGAACTGGGAGTTGATACATAGAGGCTAAAGACACAGAGAATCTGTCATTCCCTATTGTCTCAAGATCCTTTGAAATGCAAACAATTCTTTACAGCCAGGCTGTGGTGGTTCACACCTGTAATCCCAGTGCTTTGGGAGGCCCAGGCAGAATTGCTTGAGGCCAGGAGTTTGAGACCAACCCAGACAACATAGTGAGACCATGTCTCTACAAAATATAAAAAAAATTAGCCTGGTGTGGTGTGCACCTATAGTCTCAGCTATTCAGGAATCTGAGGCAGGAGGATCACTTGAGTCCAGTAGTTCAAGGCTACAGTAAGCTATGTTAGTGCCACTGTACTCCAGTCTGGGTAACAGTCTGGAAGGCCCTGCCCCAGAACACAAGAATTGTCTTACCCCTTGAATGGAAACTAATGGCTTCAAGTCTTAACACCCTATAACTTCCAAAGCTTGTTCAGCTCAGATGCCAGTAAAGTTCGCTCAGACAGCCCTCACCAAGCAGAAACATGAACATACTTCTTGATAATGCCAAAGCCAAAAATCTGGAGACTGTCTTTGGTTCTGCCCTCTCCCTCATCCCTCCTTCTAACTGGTCCCATGGCCCATCCATTCTACCTTAAAGCATGTTTTCTATCTGTCTGTCTCACTTTGTGCCCAGGCACTCCTTTAGCTGGGGCAACCCCGTGACCCCTGCACCACCGAAACAGCATCCAGAATTGGAGTCCTGAATTCTCCCTATCCCAGGATGAAGAAAAAAGGCAGGGGGTGGGCCTTGGTGCACTGAACCTTAAAGGTAGAGACACAGAGCCCTGCCACTGAGGGTCCCATGCTCCCCTGTCTGACCTTTGCTGTTGTCTCTGGCGTTCAGTCCTTCTCAACCCTTCCTTTTCATCAATATCACAAATGCACCAGTTGTTCTCTGAATGTGGGACTCTAGACTTACTCCATTGGCCACCAGAAGTCCTATCACTCCTCTGTTCCACATGCTCTGTGACTCCCAGTGCCCTTGTCATTGACCAAGCATGCAGGAAGTATACCAACGATGTGCTTCACAATGGTTTTAGGTGGCACACAGATAAACAAATTGTTTTCATTTTAATTTTTCCAGTTGCCATTTTCATGGTGGGTAATTCTGGTCTTCCACTTACAGCTGTTCTATGACACTTCCTTTTGAAAATAAATGCATTTGTTTTCTAAATGCAAAGAACTGAGTTTATGTAGATAGAAATTTTAGAGAAATAGTTGCAAGCGAAGCTTTTAATTTCTGCAATCATGGCAAAAAATATGCGAAAGAAAGAAGTTTGGGGATCACTGACCTATGGCTAAGGGCAAAAACGCCTTTGCCTATGGAAGGTGACTTCTTCCTCCCTAACTTCATACCCCTCACTTCCCCCTCACCACCACTGCAACCCACATCACATGCCCCCTTCACTTCACACAAGAGAATATTTAAGGAATTTTTTTGTCCCACAAGTTCTCTGCCTCCTTGCTTTATTATAATGGGCTTCTGAAGGGAACTTGTGCAAATAGTATGTATCACTCCCTGAAACTAGAAATATCTGTGTTTAAAAAAAGAGAATTATAGGCCAATATCCCTTATGAATGTAGATGTAAAAATTCTCAACAAGATTCTAGCAAATCGGATCGAATAACACATCTCAAAAATTATCCACCATGACTGAGTAGGCTTAATCCGCTGGATGCAGGACTGGTCCAACATTCGCAAGACCATAAATGTAATTAAATACATCAACAGATATAAAAACAAGAACCATATGATTATCTCATTAGATGCAGAAAAAGTTTTTGATAAAATAAAACACCTCTTCTTGATAAAAATCCTCAAACACCTAGGTATAGAAGGAACATACCTCAAAATAGTAAGTACCATCTACAATAAACCCACAACTAATATATTGCTAAATGGACAGTAACTGGGAACATTTCCCCCTAAAAACTGGAACAAGACAAGGCCGCTCACTCTCACCCTTCTTGTTCAACATTATGTTGGAAGTCCTAGCTAGGGCAATTAGACAAGAGAAGGAAATCAGGGGTATCCAAATAGGAAAAGAGGAAGTCAAATTATCCTTCTTTGATGACGATATGATCCTATACCATGAAAATCTAAGAAAGTCTGTCAAAAACCTGCTTGCACTGATAAAGGACTTTGGCAAAGTCTCAGGGTAAAAAACAAATGTGCAAAAGACAGTTGCATTCTTATACACCAACAAGTAGGTGGAGAACCAAATAAAAAGCACAATTCCATTCACAATAGCCACACATAAAAAATGAAATACCTTGGCATCTTCCTTACCAGAACTGAAAGACCTTTACAATGAGAACTACAAAACACTGCTCAAAGAAATCCACGAAAACATAAACAAATGAAAAAATATTCCATGCTCATGGATAGGAAGAATCAACATTGTTAAGATGTCCATCCTACCAAAGGCAATCTACAGATTCAACGCAATACCCATTAAATTACCAACATCATTCTTCTCAGACCTGGAAATGACAATACAGAAATTCATATGGAAACATAAACAGCCACGAATAGCCAAAACAATCCTTGGCAAAAGAAACAAAGCAGGAAGTATCACACTTTCAGACTTCAAACATTACTATAAATCTACAGTAATCAAAACAGCCTGGTATGGGTACAAGAACAGGCATGTAGACCACTGGAACAGGATAGAGATTCCAGAAGCAAAGCTTCAATTTCTCAACCAACTCATCATTAACAAAGCCTCCAACAACAACCACTGACAAGAGGAGAACCTATTCAGTAAATGGTGCTGGGGAAACTGGCTGATCACATGCAGAAGATTAAAACAGTACCCCTACCTATCACCATACACAAAAATTAACTCTAAATTTAAACTCAAAGACCTAAACATAAAACCTCAAACTATAAGAATCTTAGAAAATACAGGAGACATCCTGATGGAAATTGGAACTGGCAACCAATTCTTGATCAAAATCCTAAGTGTCCATACATAAGAGATAAGATAGACATGTGGGACCTCATCAAACTGACCAGCTTCTGCAAAGCAAAATAAACCATCAAGAGAACATGGAGACAGCCCACAGAATGGGAAAAAATATTTGCCAACTGTATATCTGACAAAGGCCTACCATCTAAGGATCTACAAGGAACTCAAATGTGCCGAAAGGAAAAAAACAAACAGCCCCGTTAAAAAGTGGGCAAAAGACATGAATAGACACTTCTCAAAAGAAGATACACGAGCAGCTAACAGACACATGAAAAAGTGCTCAGCCTCACTCATCATCAGAGAAATGCAAATCAAAACCACATTGAGATACCACCAAACCCCAGTAAGAATGGCTATCATTAATAAAACAAACAACAGATGCTGGCGAGGATGCAGAGAAAAGTGAACACTTATACACTGCTGGTGGGAATGCAAACTAGTGCAATTTCTTTGGAAGACAGTGTGGCGATTTCTGAAAGAACTAGAAATTGACCTTCCATATGACCCAGCACTCTCCCTACTAGCAATATACCAGAGGAACACTAATAATTCTACAAAAAAGATGCCTGCACATGCATGTTTGTTGCAGCTCTATTCACAATAGCAAAAACATGGAACCAACCATGCTGTCCATTGATGCTGGACTAGATTTTTTAAATGTGATACATATACACAAAGGAGTATTATGCAGTCATAGAGAAGGACAAACTATGGACTTCGCAGCAACTTGGATGGATTTAGATTCTATCATACTCAGTGATCTCACAGAAACAAAGAACAGAATTCCATATATTCTCACTTATAAGCAGACTTTGAACAGTTATCAGAATACTATAAGAAAGGGATTGGCAGTAGTGGGAAACTACTAAGGTAGGGGGGTGGGATTGGCAGTTGAGGGAAACTGCCAGGAAGGGAGGGGCACACCTCATCAACAACGGTAACTGCATAATGAACATTTGTATATCTAACCCTGAATTGTACCCCACATCTTTAAAATTAAATAAATAAATAAATAAAAGAAATATCTATGTTTATTTGCTCGTGACCTGTCTCCCTACCGAAATCTAAGTGCTATGTCAGCAGTCACCAGATCTCCTTCCCCCACTGTCTCGTCAGTACCTGGAAGTGTGCCTGGCACAGAAGAGGCATTCATTCAGTGTCAATTCCTTTTTAACCCGTAGTTCCCGAACATGCCAGCAGGCTTCCCATGAGTATGACAGTCGCAAGCATTTTCTCTGCCTAGAATGCTCTTCCTCAGCATCCTGGTGAACTCCAACTCATCCTACAAAACACTTCTCAGATAACACTTCCTCTGCAAAACTTCACAGTTAGGTGTCCTCTTCTCCATCTCCCATAGCACCTTGAGGATACTGACAATAATGAAAACAACACCAAGGTTTTCTGGGCATCGATGGTGTACTAAGCATTGGGTTAAGCATGAAACATGTGGCAACTTATTTAATCTTCACAATAAAATTGTAACTATGAATATCTCCATTGTACAGATGAGGAAACTAAGGTTCAGAAAGGTGAAATCACATGACCAAGACCACAAAGATATTAAGTGTTACAACCAAGATTTGAACCTATAGAATGAGGTGGGATTGTACCCACAAAGATAAGCAGTTTCCCATACCACTGGCCATGACCACTATGGTACTGCAGGGTAATCACTGGTTTACTTCTTTGGATTCTCTACACAACAGGAAATTCCCACCAGGATAGAGCTTTGTGTTACTTCACCCTGTAGCCTTACTATAGAAGACAGGACTTGGTATCCACGAGGGACTCAATTAGTGTTTCTGGAATAATTGATTTTAATGTTGTTGGCATCTTTTTGAAATTTGTTTTGAATATCAGAAACCAATATTGAACTTCCAGTTTTGGATACAGCATATAAGATGCTTAGCTGTTGTCACTCCATCTGAATAACAAATAAAAAGCTGAACAAACTGAAAAATTGACAACTCTTCTTAGATCCATAAGAGAAGTGAAGTAAAAGAACAAAATTCTGTCCTTAGAATTGGAGAGTCAGGCAGGCAGATGCAGAAAATCACAACCTATCAGGGCAGAAATGCTTAAAGCAGAAACTTCCATGGGAATAAACATCAAGATAGGAAATCCTGAGTTGTAACTGATGAATTGCAACTCAGTGTAGAGTAGACAAGTATAAAAGTAAAAGCTCCAGAGGAACCCAGTCAAGCAATAACCATTCGTTCATGAGTTTTACCTCCAGGAGCTAGACAAGTTTCTCACAGTGAATAGTGAAGAAAATCTCACTGTGCTGCCAGCAGAGGAAGGAAAAAAGTCAACACTTAAAATACTCTAGAGCATTCTGTTGTCCTTAACCAAATCTGCCATCAAGAGAAACTATTTAACCAGAGCCTAACATGCTAGGGTTTTGTCAGAGTTTAATATACCTAACTCTGGCCAACTCTAGCTTTCCATATGTAAGAAGGAAAATACTCAACTCCAGCCTACTCTAGCTGTTCTGTCTTACCTAAGAGCGGGGGAAGGTAGGGACTGAGAAACATTTGAGAAGTTCACAGCCCAGGGACATAGGCTTACTGAAAGACTGAGGTCTAATCATAGGTCTATAGAAGGCTTTGCCTCTCCCTACATCTTACCACCACATCACTAAAGGACTATTTACAACACTTCCTTTCATGTAGTACATCATATTCAGCTATCAAGAAAAAAAACTACTAGCATACTAAAAGGCAAAAAACACAATGTAAAGAGGCTGAACAAACATCAGAACCAAGCCCAGATATGGCCTGCAATCTTGAAGCTGTCAAACTGGAAATTGAAAACAACTATGATTAATATGCTAAGAAGTTTAAAGAATAAAGTAGACAGTGTGCAAGAACAGGTGGGCAATGTAAGAAGAGAGATGAAAATTCTAAAAAAGAATGCAAAGAAATGCTAAACATAAAAAACACTGTACTGGAAAGAAAGAATCCCTTAGATGGACTTATTAATAAACTGGACACTGCTGAGGAAAGAATCTCTAAGTTTGAGGATATTATAGTAGAAACAGCAAAAACGGAAAGCAAAGAGGAAAAAAATATAGAAAGTAAACAGAACAAAATATATAAAAATTGTGGGACAACTACAAAAGGTGTAAAATATACATAGTGGAAATAACAGAAAAAGAAGAAAGAGAGAAAGGACAGAAAAAATACCTGAAGCAATAATGACTGAGAATTTTCCTAAATTAATGTCACAGAACATACGCACGTCAAAAAAAATCAACTAGATTATAGATATAATATCAAATGCAAGACTATAAAACTGCTTAAAGATAATATAGGAGAAAATCTAGATGACATTGGGTTTGAGGATGACCTTTTTAGAGATGACATCAAAGGCATTATTCATGAAAGAAAGGTAAGGTCTCTCCCCACAAAGCCAGTCCTAAAAATTTAATAATCTGGACTTTGTTAACATTAAATTTTCTGTTCTTCAAAAGACACTGTCAAGAAAATGAAAACATAAGCCACAGAGTGGAGAAGGTATTTGCAAAAGACATATCTAATAAATGACCCTTATCCAAAATATAAAAAGAGAGTGATGTCAGCAAGATGGCTTAATGATGCCCACAAAGCAAAAGCCTATAATAGATACACAAAAGATAAAGGGAAAGGAATCAAAGCATACCACCACAGCAAATCATCAAATCACAAAGGAAGACAGCAAGAGAAGGAGGAACAAAGGATCCAGAAAATAATTAACAAAATGGAAGTACTAAGTTCTTACCTATGTAAAAGGATTAAATTCTTCAATTGAAAGATATAGAGTGGATAGATGAACGTATTTTAAAAGCCCAACTATATGCTACCTACAAGAGACTCACTTTAGTTTTAGGAACTCACACAGACTGAAAGTAAAGAGATGGAAAAGGACATTCCATGCAAATGGAAGCAAAAGACAGCAGGGGTAGCTATACTTAAATCAGACAAAATAGATTTTGTCAAAAACTGCTAAAAAAAAGTACAAAAAAAGTCATTATAAAATAATAAAGGGTCAATTCATTAAGAAAATATAGCAAATATGAGTATGTGTGTATATATATGTATACAAACATACACCCAACATCAGAGCACCTAAATATATAAAGCAAATGCTAATAGCTCTGAAGGGAAAGACAGAAAGCAGCACAGCAATAGAAGGGGAGTTCAATTATCCACTTTCACCAATGAATAGATCATCCAAAAAGAAGATCCATGAGGAAACATTAGAATTGAACTATACAAAAGACCAAATGAACCTGACAGACATATACAAAACATGCCTTCCAACAGCAGCAGAATACACATTTTTCTCATGCATACATAAAACATTCTCCAGGATAGCGCTCATAAGTTAGGCCATAGAACAAGTCTTAATAAATTTAAGAATACTGAAATCATATCAGATATCTTTTTGGACCACAATGGTATCAAACTAGAAATCAATAACAGGAGGAATTTTTTTAATTCACAAAATATGATCCTGAGTAACCAATGGGTCAAAGAAAAAAGCAAAAGGGAAATTTTAAAAATATCTTGAGATAAATGAAAGCACAAGGCCAGGTGTGGTGGCTCACATCAGTAATCCCAACACTTTGGGAGGCAGAGGCAAGAGGATTGCCTGAGCCTATGGGTTAGGGACAAGCCTGGGCAACATAGCAAGACCTTGTCTCTACAATAAATCAAAAAACTATCTGGGCATGGTGGTGCACACCTGCAGTTTCAGCTACTTGAAAGACTAAAGTGGAAAGATCACCTGAGCCCAGCAGGTCGAGGTTGCGGTGGCCATGAGCATGACACTGTACTTCAGCCTAGGTGACAGAGTAAGACTCTGACTCAAAAAAAGAAAAAAAGAAAATGGAAGCACAATATATCAAAACTTCTGGGATTGGGCAAAAGTAGTTCTATGAGAGAATTTTGTAACAATAAATACCATCATTTAATAAGACAAAGATCTCATATAAACAACTTAAAGTTACTCCTCAAGGAACAAAAGAAATAAGAACAAACTAAGTTCAAGGTTAGTAGGAGGAAGGAAATAACAAAAATTAGAGCAGAAATAAATAAAATTGAGACCAGGAAAAAAAAAAGTAGAAAAGATCAGCAAAACTAAAGGATTTTTTTTTAAAGATAAACAAAACTGACAAAACTTTAGCTAAACTACGTATCAAAGAGAGAAGTCTCAAATAAGTAAAATCAAAAATGAAAAAGGAGACATGACAACTGATACCACAGAAATACAAAGGCTCATAAGAGACTGCTAGGGACAAGTATGTACCAACGAATTAAAAAATTAGATAACTCAGAAGAAGCAAATAAATTTCTACACACATGTAACCTACCAAGTCTGAATAATGAATAAATTAAAAATCTATGCAGATCAATAATAAGTAAGGAAATTGAATAAGTAGTCAAAAGCCTCCCATCAAAGAAAAGCCCAGGACCTAATGGCTTTGCAGCTGAATTCTAAAAAACATTGAAAAAATAATTAATACGAATTCTTCTCAAACTTTAAGAAAATACTGAAGAGTAGGGAATACTTTCAAACTTATTTTATAAAGTCAGCATTACCCTGACCAAAGCTAAACAAAGACACTACAAGAAAATAAAATAGCAGGCCCTGATGAGCATAGATGCAAAAATCCTCAACAAAATACTAGCAAACTAAATTCAAAATTACGTTAAAAGTATCATTCACCATGATATTGTAAGATTTATTCTGGAATACAAGGTTGATTCAACATATGCAAATAAGTAAACGTGATACACCATATCAACGCAATTAAGGAAAAAACTATATGATCAATAGATGTAGAAAAAGCATTTGCTATAATTCAACATCTTTTCATGATAAAACTCCCAACAAATTAGGTACAAGAGGAATATACCTGACCACCATGAGAGCCATATATTACAAGCCCACAGCTGACATCATAATTAATGGTGAAAAATTGAAGACTTTTCCACTATGATCAGGAACAAGAGCACCCACTGTTGTCACTTCTAGTCAACATAGTACTAGAAGTCCTGACTGGAACAATTAGACAAGAAACGGAAATAAAAGCATTCAAATGGGCAAGGGAGAAGTTAAATTATCTTTGTTTGTAGACGACACGATTATATAGACAGAAAATCCTAAAGAGGCCACCAAAAACACACTGCTGGAAATAATAAAGAAGTTCAATAAAGTTCCAGTATATAAAATTAACATTTAAAAATCAGTAGCAATTCTATACACCAAAGTGAACTAGCTAAAAAACAAGTAAGAAGAAGAAAACAACTGCATTAAAAATAGCATTCAAAGAAATAATAAAATACTTAGGAATAAATTGAACCAAGGAGGTGAAAATATGTTTATCAAAAAACCATAAAACATGGGTGAAAGAAATTTAAGAAAAATACATAAATGAAAAGATATTTTATGTATGTTCATGAATTAGAAGACTTGATAGTGCTAAGATGTTCGTATGACCCAAAGTGTTCTACAGATTCAATGAAATCCTTGTTAAAATTCCTATGGCATTTTTCACAGAAATAGAAACAAAAAAATTCTAAAATTCATATGGAACCATAAAACCCTCTAAGTAGCCAAAACAATCTTAAGAGGAAAAAAAAGTAGTCAAAACAGCATGGAACTGGCATAAAAACAGACACATAGACCAATTGAACAGAATAGAGAGCCCAGAAATAAACCCACATATTCACAGTCCATTGCTATTCAACAGAGGTGCCAAGAACACACAATGGAACAAGGAGACTATCTTCAATATGGTGTTGGGAAAACTGGATATCCATATGCTGAAGAATAAAATCAGATTCTATCTCACACCACATACAAAAATCAACTAAAAATGGATAAAAGATTTAAACATAAGATCTGGAACTGTAAAAGTACTAGAAGAAAACTTAAGAAAAACTTTCTGGCATTGGTCTTGGCAAATGCTTTTTGGAAATGACCCAAAAAGCACAGGCAACAAAAGCAAAAATAGACAAAGTAAAAAGCTTCTGCACAGCAAAGGCAATAGTCGACAGAGCAAAACAACAGTCTAAAGAATGGGAGACAATATTTGCAAACCATACATCTGATAAGAGGTTAATATCCAAAATATATAAAGAAGTCAAGCAACTCAATAGTAATAAAACAAATAAACCTATTAAAAACTGGCAATGAACTTGAATAGACATTTCTCAAAAGAAGACATGCAGTGGCCAACAGCTATATGAAAAAATGCTCAGCATCACTAATCATCAGAGAAATGCAAAGTACAATATCACCTCACACCTAATAGAATGGATATTATCAAAAATACAAGAGATGAGCCGGGCTCGGTGGCTCAGCCTGTAATCCTGCGCCTTTGGGAGGCTGAGGTGAGTGGATTGCCTGAGCCCGCGGGTTTGAGACCCGCCTAGGCAGCAAGACCTCATCTCTACAATAAATCAAAAAAATCAGCCGGGCGTGGTAGCGTGCGCCTGTAATTCCAGCTACTCGGAAGGCTGAGGTGGAAGGATCGCCGGAGCCCAGCAAGTCGAGGCTGCGGTGGCCAGGAGCGGCCACTGCACTCCAGTCTGGGTGACAGAGTGAGACTCCAACTCAAAAAAAAAAAAAAAAAAAAAAATACAAGAGATGGCAAATATTGGCAAGGATGTAGAGAAAAGCAAATTCTTGTACACTGTAATGGGAATGTAAATTAGCACAGCCACTATGGAAAACAGTATGGAAGGTCTTCAAAAAAATTAAAAATAGGACTACCACATGACTCAGCAATCCCATTTCCGGGTATATATCCAAAGAAAATAAAATCAGTATATAAATGATATATCTACATACCTATGTTTATTGCAGCATTATTCATAACAGCCAAGATATGGAATCAATCTAAGAGTCCAACAGTGGATGAATGAATTTTTTTAATGTGCCATAGATAGATAGAGATATGTATACATACATGCACAATAGAAAACCATTAAACCTTTAAATAGAAGCAAATCCTGTCATTTTCCACAATGTGGATAAACCTGGAGGACACTATGTTAAGTGAAATAAGCCCAGCAAAGAAAGACAAGCGCCTCCTGATTTCACTTATATGTGGTATTTAATGAAGGTAAACTCACAGAAGTAGGGAGTAGCATGGTGGTCACATGGGTGGGGTAGGGAGGAGGTTGGGGAGATTTTGGTCAAGGAACACTGAATCAGTTAGAAGAATAAGTTTAAGAGATCTATCATACAACACGGCGACTATAGTTAATAACAACAGGCCGGGCTCAGTGACTCAGTCTGTAATCCCAGCACTTTGGGAGGCTGAGGCGAGTGGATTGCCTGAGCCCGCCGGTTCAAGACCACCCAGGCAACTTGGTGAGACCTCATCTCTACAATAAAATAAATTTTAAAAAATAACCGGGCATGGTAGCGAGCATCTATAGTTCCGGGCTACTCAGAAAGCTGAGGCGGAAGGATTGCTGGAACCCAGAAGATCGATGCTGGGGTAGCCGTAAGCATGCCACTGCATCCAGCCTGGGCAAAGGAATGAGACTCCAACTCAAAAAAACAAACAAACAAAAAACATATTGCATTCCCAGAAATTGTTTAGAGAGTAGATTTTAAGTGTTCTCATCACAAAGGAAAGGATAAGTAATGATAAGTATGTGAGGTAATGTGTATCAATTTAGCCATTTCACAATGTATACACATTTCAAAGCAAAATGTACATGATATATATATATATATACACACACACACAATTTTTATTTGTCAATTAAAACAAGTAGCTTTTAAAATAAAATGGAAAAGTTGAACTCATAGAAGCAGAGAGTGGAATAGTGGGTACCAGGGGCTGAGGGGAGAAGAGAAAAATGGGAGATGATGGGAAAAGGGTACAAAGTTTCGGTTCCACAGGAGGAAGAAGTCCTGAAGATTTGTTGTACAGCATGGTAATCACAGTTGACCATACTGACATGTATACTTGGAAAGTCGCTGAGAAAATAGATCTCAAATGTCCTCACCACAAAAATTGATAAATGTGAGGTGATGAATATGCTAATTCTCTTTATTTAATCATTGTACAATGTATACATATATCAAACATTACATTGGATACCATAGATGCATACAATTTTTGTCAGTTAAATGTTAATAAAACTTAAAACAAAAAATACATAAACAAAGAACACCAATAACTCAACAATAAGAAAACAAACAACCCGATTAATAATGGGCTAAAGATCTTACCAGATACCTCACTAAAGAAGATATACCAATGACCAAAAAAAGCACATGAAAAATGCTCCACATCAAATGTCATTAAGAAAAAATGCAAATTAAAGCAACAATGATCTATCACAGAAACAAAGAACTGAATACCACATGTTCTCACCTATAAGTGGATCTTGAATGTGTTTCACAATACTACAAGAGAGGGATTAGCAGTACAGGACACTGCTGGGGGGTGGGGGTGAACACGTAATATCACTAAGAGTACCTGATCCTAAACCAGGGAAAGTGAAAACCAGTTGGAGGCCCAAACTTCACCCTCACATGTATTACTTATGTACCTAATACTGACCTGTACCCCACATCTTTATAATAAAATAAAGTTTAAAAAATGTGATACCACTATATGCCTACTAAAATGGATACCATCCAGAACACTGGCAACACCAAATGCTAGTGAGGGTGTGGAGCAACAGAAACTCTCACTCATTGCCTATGAGAATGCAAAGTGGCACAGCAACTCTGGAAGACAGACTGGCAGTTTCTTACAAAACTAAACATACTCTTACCATACAATCTAGTAATTGTGTTCTTTGGTATTTACCCAAGAGTTGAAAAAGTATGTCCACACAAAAAAATCTGCACACGGATGTTTACAGCAGCTTAAATGCCAAAACTTGGAAGTAACCAAGATGTCCTTCAGTAGGTGAGTGAATAAATAACCTGTGATACATTCAGACAATGGAATGTTTGTTATTCATTGTTAAAAAGAAATGAACTATCAAGCCAAGAAGAGACATGGAAGAAACTTAAATGCATGCTACTAAGTGAAAGAAGCCAATCTGAAAAGGTTATCTACTGTGTGATTCCAACTATGTGACATTCTGGAAAAGGAAAACTATGGAAACAGTTTTTAAAAAAATCAGTGATTGCCAAGAATTAGGGGGGAAAGAGGAATGAATAGATGGGGCACAGGACTCCCAAGACAGTGAAACTACCCTGTATGATACTATACTGGGAGATGCATGTCACTATGAATTTGTCCAAACTTATAGAATGGACACTGAGGATAAACCCTAATGTAAACTATAAACCATGGTGGTAATGATGTGTCCATGTGTTTTTATCAGTTGCAACAAATACATCACTCATCTAGAGCCTGTTGACAGAGGAGCAGGTGAAGACTGTGAAGGGGCAGGAGGTATAGGGGAAACCTCTGTACCTTCTGCTCAATTTTGCTGTGAACGTGAAACTGCTCTAAAAAATAAAGTCTGTTTTTTAAAAGCCAATATCAGCTTATAAATGAACCAAAACCAAAAGCATCCAACGGGCAAACATTTATAACTGTGTGAGCACAAAGTTCTCAAAGTTGTTTGCCATTTCTGATCTCATCCAAGGATGTCAAATACTGGGAATGTAAATGAACTGTGGATTGAAGTTAGAGAGAAGAGTTCACTGGACTGAGAATGACATACAAGAAAAAAAACAACAAGAATATAATCTGTCCCCAAGCACAGCAGCCAGAATCAGACAGGAAAGGATTAAGTTTTACAGTTGACTTACCTGCCCAGAAATTCAGCCCATAGCTGAATAGAAAGAAAAAACCAGGTTATTTACTCCTAAATATTTTCAAGAGACCAGATTTTCATCCTGTAAAGTATGGCAAGAAAAGATAACAAGTTGATTTTCCACTCTGGTAACTGACTTTGGAAGGAGAGAAATATTTATTTTTATCAGTTTTTCATTTGCTCATGATGGTGCTTTTGAACTTGGCGGCAGGAGCCTGTATATACCCAGTCACGAGACAGTCCATACCTCGGTGCCATCCAACACCATGTGAAAAGTACAATTATTTCATTCTGCAGAACCGATATCACACTTTGTCTCTGGAGAGCTCTAGGCAGCATTCAAATTACATTTAAACACCAAATTAAAATTTTAACTATAAAAAATAAGGGGATAAACAAGAGAGAATTACATTATAGTATTATATTAGTAAAAATATAGCTGGGTGATGTAAGTGGCTTTTCCATACTGCCATTATGCTAAATGATTTCCATTAGAGCCACAGGAAGCACACGGCTCATTTAGCATCAGTCTTCATCAGTGACCTGGTCTCTCCCTAGCATTTATTAAGACCCCATGGATACTGGCCACTCTCCAAGGTGACTAGAGAGTAAAATCCTGTACAAGTTTTCCTAACAGTGACTAATGCAGACCTACAATTTCTTATTTTCCAAAAGATATTTTAAATAAGAATAGAAAAAGGCATCTGGCCAAGTTGAGAATAGGCCCGCCATTGACTTGCTTCTTTCCTTTTCATCCAGATGCTCTGGAGCATGAGGCCAAAGCCTCATTGGACAGTTGTGCTGAACAGGGGTTTCCTTTTCCCTCTCAATCCTCTCTCCTCTCCTCTCATTCCCCCAGGACCTCTCTCCCTCCGCAAATGCAAAGGCCATAGAACTATCCCAAGCTACTGAGGCTTTTAAAGCAAAACTGTATTGGAAAAGACTGAAGGACACATTTAAAGAAGAATTTAGTTTCAGGGCTGATTTATGTAAAATAATAAATGGTGCCGCTTGGCTGTTTATAGAGCTGGAGATAAAATTAGATTCTAGACAGTCATTCCTTGTGCACATGGGGTAACTCTGATGGATTACTGCCTTCATATGACTTAGGATAACAGCCACTCATGGAAATTTACAAGGGGCTCCTTGAGAACATATTTTACAGCCACATCCAATAATTCAGACAACATTTTAGGTTCATAAAATGATTCAAATTTAATTTGAGAATAATACTTGAGAAGAGTAACAAGTAGTTAACAATTGTAAAAAGTTACCTCACTCTCCATAACTAAACAGAAATCATTTCTGCCCAATTTCTCCTTAGTCTCACCTTCATTGACACTCTCTTAGCCTGGTCATCCTTTTAAAATAAATAAATATTATAAAAAGGAGAGCAGGCAGTGACTTGGAGAGATGAACATGTCATCATCTCGCCAAGAAGGAAGGAGTTTGAATTTTACAGCGCCAATGCTCTTGACCTTGGAAGATTTAATTTTGTATAAAAGATTGGAAACCAGACTGGCCTGAGTGTCAGTATCTACTTAGACTTTAAAGTCTTCTTGATTGAGATGTAAGCTGTCCTCTGGCAGTAGTTGTGTGGAATTCTTACATTTACGCAACAAATATTTATTGGACAACTACTATGGGCTTGGCACTTTGCTAGTGCTAGAGATACAAATGGGCATCTGGAGAAGTTCATGCTCCAAATTAGTCTATAAATCAGAGTGCAAAGTACTTTTATGGGGAAAAAGCAGAGGAGATAAAGATGCCCTCCCAGAGCAAGAAGTGGCTAAACTGAGACCTGAAAGAAGAGTAAGCTAGCCAGGCAAAAATTTGGGGATAGGGATAAGGGTAATGAGTACAAAACTGGTATTGGGGAAGGACTAGATTGATGAATTTCAGGCAAAAAGGCAAGAAGACCTAGATAACTAGTCTGTAAAGTGGGAGAGGAAGAGGGATGACTGAAGAATCAAGGAGAAACCAGTTGATAAAAGGTCTGTCAGGCAGTCATCTATAAGAGTTTGGACTATAGGGCACCCTTGCCACGTGATACTGTCAAATGCAACTTTAGGAAGACCACCCACTAGAGTGCAGTTTGGATGGGGGAATGTGGGAAAGACTGGAAACAGAAAGACTAGTTAAGGAGTCTCTATCAGTCATCCAGGTGACAGTCGGTGATGGCCTAGACCATGATGGAAGACAGGCAACTAGAAAGTTGCCAGATATATTTAAAAGGTAGACTCCGTACAACTTGGTGATTGGAGACTGAAGAAGGAGAGGTCAAGATGATACCTGGGGTTTGGCCCAGGTGGTGGAAGATGTACGGAAACCAGCACACACGAGAGGAGGGTTATGGGGACGAGTCATGAGATCCGTTTTAGATACCCTGGTTTTAGGTGTCTGTCGGGCAGAACCAGGTGACGACACTTCAGTAAGTGTCTACAGCAAGTGATATGAGTCTCCCCATCCTTCCTTTACCATTCAGCCTTGGGGGAAGAGGATAAACTATGAGATAAGCAAGTAGATTTTGAAGAGCTTCAGGCAATCGTGTTCCTGGAGACATTACAAGTACTCTGGAAACATAAGACTCCACCCTCCCCACTCCCCCCCAAAAAAAACCCACTTGAGCACAACTGTGCATGCACATTGAGAGTAAGGGGCCGGGGCCTCCATGTGGGGGTGGGACTTCTGATGAGGCTGGAAGAAAAATTTTCCTAGCGTTGAGGTGGGTAACTTGGTGGCTGCCTAACACTTCTTAGCGTTCGACGGTGGGGGGGTGCCTCGCCCAGAATTTGAAGCATACTGAAAATGTAAAATTCTTGGCAGCCTTCTGAGCCTGTGGCCCTCATTCTCTGGCTGAGGGAGGTAATGTATGAATGCTCTGGCGTTTGTGTATATTCCTGGGATCCCAAAACTGCCTACGATTTTCTCATTCCCATGTTGATCAGTGCCTTGGACCTCTAGTGCTATTTCCCCCAAAAAGCTACAGGTTTTATGCTTTCTTTCCAGGGTCTAGGCCAATACTGAACAGTAGAAATTCAATGCAAGTCACAGATGTCATTTTAAACTTTTTAGTAAACATATTTTTTATAGTAAAAATTTAAAGCCGGGCTCCGTGGCTCAGCCTGTAATCCCGCGCCTTTGGGAGGCTGAGGTGAGTGGATTGCCTGAGCCCGCGGGTTCGAGACCCGCCTGGGCAGCGAGATCTCATCTCTACAATAAATCAGAAAATCAGCCTGGCGTGGTAGCGCATACCTGTAATTCCAGCTACTTGGAAGGCTGAGGCGGAAGGATCGCCGGAGCCCAGCAGGTCGAGGCTGCGGTGGCCGGGAGCGGCCACTGCACTCCAGTCTGGGCGACAGAGTGAGACTCCAACTCAAAAAAAAAAAAAAAAAAATATTAAATGTGAAACTAGTTGTAACAATAAATTTTACTTAACCGACTATATCCAAAATCCTTTATTTATATATTCTTTTTTTGTTTGTTAGATCTTCAAAACCCAATGTGTATTTTACATTTACGCACATCTCAACTTTAACCAGATAGCCAGTGCTCAATAGTTATGTGTGGCTCAGTGATCCCATGCTGGACAACACAGCTCTCTCCAGGTTTGTTTTTTTTGAGTTGGAGTCTCACTTTGTCGCCCAGACTGGAGTGCAGTGGCCGCTCCCGGCCACCGCAGCCTCGACCTGCTGGGCTCCGGCGATCCTTCCACCTCAGCCTTCCGAGTAGCCGGAATTACAGGCATGCGCTGCCACGCCCGGCTGATTTTTTGATTTATTGTAGAGATGAGGTCTTGCTGCCCAGGCAGATCTCAAACCCGCGGGCTCAGGCAATCCACTCACCTCAGCCTCCCAAAGGCACGGGATTACAGGCTGAGCCACCGAGCCCAACTCTCTCCAGGTTTTTAAAGCCCAGTCCTTAAACCCAGTCTGGATGGCTACTAATAACAATAACAGCTAGCAAGTATTGAGCACTGACTGCATACTAGAAGCTGTCAGAAGTGCTCTGTGTGCTGTATAAGATGGTGATAAATGCAGATTCCTAAGCTGTAGTCCTGGCTCCACTACCTACTAAATTTGTCCAGTTCCTTACCTCTGTATGCCTCAACTTCTTGCTGTAAAAATGGAAATGATAATACAATCCACTGCTAGGATTGTTGAGGTAATTAAATTGATAATTATATGGAAAGCACCTAAAATAGCAC
The DNA here is from genome assembly GCA_027257055.1 of Cephalopachus bancanus. Lineage (NCBI taxonomy): Eukaryota > Metazoa > Chordata > Mammalia > Primates > Tarsiidae > Cephalopachus > Cephalopachus bancanus. The sequence continues at coordinate 7,541,216 of JAPVLO010000007.1, forward strand.
CTGTCTTAGTAAGCACTGCATAAATTTTTGCTGTTTTTTCTTATTCCAGATCACATATTGTCTTAAGAAGTGAATATGACCAAGGCTGAACACTATTGATTTCCGGTTAGAAGTTTTTGATGATACTACCTAGGACAGCTTGATTTGAATGGTGATGAAAGTTAAAACCAGTGGAAGAGGGGCGGTGAGTGGGCAGTGAGGACTTGAAGATCTCTTAATTACATTTAAAGTCCATGATTTCTTCAAAACCCAGATCAGAAGCACCCTTTGTGTACCTGCTTTGTTTACACTACCATAGACATCTGTCACCCATCCTAATACCCTGAACAGAATAGTTTTCAGTAGTGGTTGGGTGACGGAAGCCATGAGCAGTATCAAAAGCACCCAGGAAATGTAGAGAAAAAGACAGCAAACATAGGGGCCTTAGGGCATGTCCACATTTAGACTTTAAGGAAAGGAAGTTAGGATGGGGTGAGGAGAAGAAAAGAGAAAGAGGAGCTAGAGAAATGAATGACAAAGCGTTGCTCCAGCAGGTGAGTCCTGGCTATCTGTTGGCTGTGCCCCTTATTCACAGAGTATCAAAGAAAAGTTTTAATCTTAGAAATAACAACTTTTTCATTAATTTTATTTGGAAATAATTTTAAACGTACGTGAAAGTTGCAAGGGTAGTACAAAGAGTTCTCAATACCGTTTAGCCAAATTCACCAATTGCTAGTGTTTTGCCACATTTTATCAGAAATTCTCTGTCTGAACCATTTGAGATTAAATTGTATACCTCATGTCTCCTTCTCCCTAAATACCACAATGTGCATTTCCTAAGAAAAATGATAGTTTCTAATATAATAACAATACAGTTATCAAATTTAAAAAATTTTATATTGATATAAAACTCTTATCTATGCTTAGAACCAGCAGGGGAAAAAAAATAAGAGGATGAATGGGAGGGCAGATGAATCATGACTCATGCAGTGTTGCTTCACATTCCAGCTTCACCAACTGACTCAACAATGTCCTTTACAGCAGTTGGTCTTTTTGGCTTTTTGTTTTGTTTTGTTTCTGGCCCAGTATCCAACCCAATACTATGCCTTGCATTTAGTTGTCCAGTAACAACTGCATTTTCCCTCATTAACCTGAACGTTTTGGACTTCAGCTTCAAATATCCACTTGCCTACTTCAAGATGCTAGAAATGTGACTTAAATTAACTTCAGAGATACCAGGTATATTAAGGATGGGTGAGAAAGAAACAGCGCCCACAAAAGGTATAACTGAGATTGTAGTGTTTGCAAACCATTTTGAGTTTGGCAGATGATGCAACCTGGGTTCTTGGAAACATGTGGTGAGCAACCCCTCTGTGTAGCATCAAAGAGAAATTGTGGAAACAAAGCCAAATAAAACTGGCCCAATTTCTTATGAGATGACAATCTAGTGGGGACAGCAAACATGCAAACAGATCTCAATACAATGTGGCAAATGATATGAAGACCAAGACACACCTGTCTGTGGAATCATATCCCACTGCCCATTGTTTTATTCTGTCCTCCCTGAGAGACGTAAAAGACATTTTTTGAGCCTTAAGGTGCCAACACAGATTACTAACCTCTCATTCCAGGATTTGGAGAAGTTCCCCCTGTCATCTAACAACTGTGTCCTGATAATCTTGTAAGAATCCTGAGTTTCAAACAGCCCCATTAAAAAGTGGGCAAAAGACATGAGTAGACACTTCTCAAAAGAAGATATACAGGCTGCCAACAGACACATGAAAAAATGCTCAACCTCACTAATCATCAGAGAAATGCAAATCAAAACCACATTGAGATACCACCTAACGCCAGTAAGAATGGCCATCATTAGGAAAACAAACAACAACAGATGCTAGCAAGGATGTCAAGAAAAAGGAATGCTTCTACACTGCTGGTAAGAATGCAGATTGGTGCAAACTCTTTGGAAGACAGTGTGGTGATTTTTGAAAGAACTAGAAATTGACCTTTTATATGACCCAGCAATCCCCCTAATGGCAATATACCCAGAGGAATACAAATCATTCTACAAAAAAGTTATCTGCACACGCATGTTTGTTGCAGCTCTATTCACAATAGCAAAAACATGGAACCAACCATGCTGCCCATCGAAGCTGAACTGGATTAAAAAAAATGTGGTACATATACACAATGTAATATTATGCAGCCATAAAGAAGGACAAATATTTGGACTTTGCAGCAACTTGGATGAATTTAGAGTCTATCTTACTCAGTGATTTATCACAGAAACAAAGAACAGAGTTCCATATGTTCTCACTTATAAGCGGAACTTGAACAATTATAACTATAAGAAAGGGATTGGCAGTAGTGGGAAACTGCCAGGGAAGGGGAGAGTGGGATTGGTAGTTGAGGGAAACTGCCAGGGGAGGGAGGGGCACACCTCATCATTAAGGGTACCTGCATAATGAACATTTGTATACCTATCCCTGAATTGTACCCCACATCTTTAAAATAAAAATAATAAATTATAAAAAAAGAAAGAAAGAAAAGGGTTGGCAGTAGTGGGAATCTGTCGGGGAGGCACTCATCATCAACAAGGGTACCTGCATAACGACCATTTGTATACCTAACCTTGAATTGTACCCCACATTTAATTGAATAAAAAATTAAAAACAAGAAAAATTAAAATAAAAAAAGAATGTTGTCAAGGAGGAACAAAGTCTGAAAAACCAGATAAGCAGGCAAAAATAAAAATGAAAAATAAAAAAAGAATCCCGAGTTTCTCTCTTCTTTAGGCCTATTCTGTGAAACCTCCCTCTATGTATCAAGTCTAGGGATCAGGCTCTTTGACCTTCAAAATCTAGACCTATTGAACATACTTCGAATAAAGCATTTAAATAATGACTGAAGCCCTCCTCAGCAGGACAGGGATGATTTCAGTCATAAATTGAGTAACTCCATGGAAAAAGATAGAATTTTAGAGTTTAGGGTAGATGTTTGTAAGCACTGACAGGTCAGAGCAAAATCATACTCGTGTGCAAGCTTCAGTTTCTTTTTTAAAATGACTTCCTTTGTATCTTGAAAACCCAGGAAATCATTAGCCCTGTTTTGTTTCCAGAAAAAAAACATTGCTAAAGAAATACTTTGGCCTATATTCTATATCTTTTTAGATTGCATGTAGAACAATTTAGATGGAATATATTTCATGGTGGAGTTTACCTCTGCCTTCCTACCGGAGGTAGTCTTCTTGGAGAGTCATCAGAAGAGAGGAACCGAATTCCATGCCTCCTCCCGGCATTCCAAGTTTATGCATGCCTGAAACAAGCATTACCCTTTCAACTGGGTCCCAAGAAACTGGAAATTTGAAATACAAAACATTGGTACTCTGCAAGTTGAACAGGGTCAGTACAAATAATCCAGCGGTACATCATTTACTTTGTTAGGTGTCTGCAGTAGTTAATTTTTTTGAAAACTGAAGTTTGTAGTATAATAAGTAACTAGATTGGGAGGGAATTAACTTCAAAAGGGCACAAGAGAAACTTTGTGGTGGTGGAAATGTTACATCTTGATTGTGGTGGCAGCTGCACAATTATATACATTTTCTGAAAGTCATGGCACTCAATGCTCTGAAAGGGTAGATCTTATTGTATGTAAGGTATACCTCAATAAACCTAACTTTTAAAAAGAAAAAAGTAAATAGGACATTATTAAGAAAGGAAAGCACAAACCACAGAAAAAAGGAAGATACCACATATCTGATAGTTTTCAGAATGTATAAAGAACTCTTAAAAACTCAACAACAAAAAGATAAGAAATTTTAAAATGCACAGAAATTGGTGGGTCTTCAATAAGTTAAACATGGAACTATGACCTAGCAATTCCACTCTTAGGTATATACCAAAACAGGTGTTCAAACAAAAACTTGTACATGAATGTCCATGTCAGCACTATTCACAATAGCCAAAAGGTCAACGCAGACCAAATGTCCATCAACTGAAGAGTGGATAAACAAATTGTGATACATACATACAATGGACTATTAATCAGTCTTAAAAAGAATGAAGCACTGACAAGTGCTATACATGGATGACCTTGAAAACATTTTGCTAAGTGAAAGAAACCAGACACAAAATGTCATATATCATATTATTTATACGAGATATTCAGAATAGGTAAATCAGTAGAGACAGATGCAAATTGGCAGTTTCCAGCCTGGAGGGAGGGAGAAATGGGAAGTGATTGTTTAATGGGTACACAGTTTCCTTTGAGGATAATGATAATGTGGAACAGATCCTAGAGGTAATGTTTGTACAACATGGTGAATGTTCTAAATGTTACTGAATTGTTTACTTTAAAATAGTTAATTTTATGTTATGTGAATTTCACTTCAATAATAAAACAATTTTTAAGGAAAAAATGTTTTTGATAGAAGTCTGACTAAGACGGATGCTGCTGCTCCCAGTTTTCTCTCTGTGTAGTATAGTTAATGATGTATTAAGAAACTCGTATTGATGCTTTGGGGGTCTCCCTGCAAGTCCATCTCAGGAACTCTGAGCTGCCAGATTGAGTCATCAATTGCTGGGTTTGCCTGAGGACCCATAAGGTCTCTTGGGAGAAGTGGTAAGAGGAACCTTGAGGATTCACAGACCAGATGCCCTAACTCCTTGGCTTTGTGTTGTGAAACTCATAACACAAACTAACCTCCATGAGTTTGGAAGACTCTCTGTTCCTCTGCACTAACCAGGCCTTTGGGTTGTGACTTAAGTTACAATTGTTGTGGTCCTAAGCAGCACCCTTCAGATGTCCCCTAAGCCAGCTCCTGTGAGGCAGTTGATGAAGCACTGTGAGCACTACAAAGCCTAGTTGTCCAAGGCAGACTGAGAGATTGTATTTACTGCCAGGGAAAATAAATCAATCCCCAGGGGAGGATATGGTACACCCTGAGAAGTGGTGACAAGAGATGGACAACACAAGTCCCTGCACTCCACTCTTTGAGGCAATGAGGATGGTACATGCACCAAAGGCCCAACAAAGTGGGAAGACATGAGTAACCACCAAAAGACCATGGTCTGACTGATATCCAACAGGAAGGTGAGAGGACCTGGGAAGAGTGTAGTTCAGGGTCAGGGACAGGTAAATATCCCAAGTGATGGTCACTGCCATCTTTGCCCATAACCTTGGCTTACCCAAGATTCTTGGAACCTGAGGAAATATTTCCCCCTAGAAGGGTCAATCAACAGATTGCCATCAGCTTAGAAGGAGAATGCCTTGTTTTTTACCTTTGGGTTCCACCTGGCCTGTATGTTCAACAAGGATGAAGACTCAGAAGAGTGATCATCCAAGTTCAAGGTAGCCCAGGGCTGGTCGACAGTGCTCATCATTTGACAAAGCAAATCACGATTCAGAAGTGTTTTCATTGGAGTTAAGAAGAAATTTAGCAAGAGTGAATGCAAAAATCTGGATTTCTTTCCTTTCTTTGTTTTAATACAATTAAAGAATAGCAGCAGCTTGGTAAATGGCATGAAGTGTCCACTATTGCCAGATATTTGACAAGAGTTAACTCATCTTTATAACAATCCTGCAAAAGCAGCAACTAGGAATACTCAAGGTCGCGTACTGCACAAGGAGAAGCTGCAATCGGTCCCCAGACCTCCAAAACATGTTCTCCTGTTTTCCACAAACATTCCCTCATGGAATTAACCTAAGGGCAATTCATGTGAAAAAGACCCAGGGCTGCACTTGTCTATAGGTGTTAAGAGACTTTGTGGGTTGAGGGCTACAATAATTAAAATCCAGATGCCTAAATTTGGAGTACATAAACATCCCACTGGGATGGATCCATTGGATAATTTGAGGCCCAGGCTTGAGAAGCAATGGATAGCCTCAAAGTTGATTATTTTCAGGATCTCTTTAAGGATTTTGAGGAATCCTTACCAGTTCAGGAATCTTAACCAAGAACCCCTAGGGAAATCTTAGAAACAAGGCGCCCCCTGGTGGTCCTCCTGACCAGGGACGATGGTCCATTCCATAACATTCCATCCACCTACTGAGATGCTCCAAATAATTCATTTGGTCTCTATTTTTAAATTATGTTTTGATCATTGAAATTATTTTCTTAACCCTTATGACATATATCTATATCTATATCAGAGAACATTTATTATAGATTTATTTACAGTCGCATCCAAATTCAGAACTGGTAGTATTCACCTGAGGAATTAAAAGTTCAGCTATCTCCTATGAGATGTCCTCTCATTGAAAAAAAGAAAAAGACAAGACAAGGAATGCAGGCCCATCTCAGTACAGAACTTTTCAAACTTTAAATCAGCACTGTCATGATGCCTTTGATGAGAAATGTTTATTTCACAGAAAGGAGAATGAATACATACCAAGTGAAGTTAACTGTTTTTTATAAGTAACTGAGTTGTCTTAGCAGCCTGAGGGTAGTCTTCAGCTTTAAATAAGTATCTTATTATTTATATGATACATTTTTTGTCCTATTTATTCTTTGCCTCATTTATTTTTATGAAAATAGCTTGCAGAGTATTTAGTTCTGATGAGTGATTTTGCTTGTTTTTGAGCATTGATCAGCCACAAGTTCTAAAATAAACACATAATTTATTTTGAGTGTAGAAAAGCAAAGAGAAGCAAAATTAATTAATCTGCCAATTCGCTATCATCGGTGGCTATTAAAGTACATACAAATCATCACTATTCTGAATGATTCTACAAGCCAGGGATTGGCAAACTCTCCTGTAAAGGGCCAGAGAGAACATATTTCAGACTTTGCAAGCCAAAAAGTCTGTGCCACAGTCACTAGACTCTACTATTGCAGTACAAAAGCAGCCAGAGCCAATATGTACATGAGTGGATATGGCTGTGTTCCAATAAAACTTTATTTACAAAACCAGCAAACCAGGTTTGGCTTGATAGCCATAGTTTGCTGACCTGTACAATAGTGAACAATATTTTTCCATCAGTGCCTTCCATTTTGGAAAACACTTCTAGAATATGCATACCAACAATGTCTAGTAGTAATAAGGAGTTTATAATTCCATTCATATTATAATCGCATTTATTTGATCTTTTTCTTGATTATTTATTAAAGAATATTTATGAAGAAATGTATTAAATCTTAACATTGGAATTGCATCTGGATGAGTCATATCATTTATATACCTTGTCACATCATACATAGTCACCTTTATAAATTAGTAGCAAAAATATACCAGTTTTATCTGGCTAGCCTCTTACAAGAAATTAAAATGAATAAAAACAACATTCTCCACTCACAGGAATCTTGCTCTCCCATGCATATAGTCTGGTAGTTATTTCAAAGCTTTAGACAAGTACACTTTTTTCTCTATTTTCTTTCTGATGTCTATCTTGTTCTATATAAAACCTCCTAAAGAACTATGTGAATTTTATTAGAGGTTTATAAGCTTTCTGGCTGATATATGCTTACATTATTTGAATTTTTTATTTAATTAGAGTTTTGAAGGAAGTGCTGTAAAATCAAATTTAGTGTGTTATGCCATTTGATATTTGCTTCCTAGCCATCTCACTGCACCAAGTAACCAAGGGCCTTATCTTTGAAAGTAATTTATGTCACTATATTTTAATGTTTTAAAAAGTATCTTGAGGATAAGACCCCCCCCAAAACAACCTCAAAACTTGAGTCTCCACTCTAGCGCCTTTTTTCATTTTTAGATCAATGGATTTTTGACTGAATGTTCATTTCTATAGAAGACTTTGTTTAAAACTACTTCTTCCTCATGATAGATTGGAATATCTCAATTTTGAACTTATGTCCTACTGAGTGACCCAAATTCTTTGTGAATCTTACAGGTGGAGCTGGGAAGTACTCTTGTTTATCAAGCAGATTCCTTTTTATTTTTTTAATACATATTTTTTAATTTTAAAATTGTGGGGTACAGTTAAGGGTTAGGTATATAAATATGCATTGTGCAGGCACCCTTGTTGATGAGGTGTGCCCCCCAACCCCAGACAGATATTGACTACCGTTAATTCCACCTCCCTTCCCCTCCCTGCCCCCCCCATAGTTTCCCACCACTGTCAATCCTTTTCTTACAGTATTACGATAGTTGTTCAAGGTCCACTTATGAATGACAACATGTGATACTCAGATCTTTGTTTCTGTGACTGGGAATATACCCTGAAGAACACAAATCAGTCTATAAAAAAGATACCTGCACATGTATGTTTAGTGCAGCATTTTTCACACTAGCAAGATCTTGGAACCAACCATGCTGTCCATCAAAAGAGGACTGGATTTTAAAACTGTGGTACATATATACAATGGAATATTATGCAGCCATAAAAAAGAACAAAATCATGAATTTCGCAGCAACCTGGATGGAATTAGAGTTTATAATACAGATTCATTTTTAAATGCAATTATACATTCATTCTGCCCCAGACAAGTTCCATCCTAATACTCCTTGACCTGACAGTGGAGGCTGGCACCGTGACAGTCACTGGGAGTCTAGAAGATATGAATACATAGCAATTTTGGTTATATTTTTTTCAACAATTAATTATATTTCACTGGAAGAAATTTCAAAATGAAGTGAATGGGGAAAATGATAATCTTCCCCCTGCATGAATAAAACTTAATATTATGAGGCATTTCCATACTTTCCATTTATGTTACAATTGTATTGCCTGCATATGTCTGTCACTCATAAAGCTAGATGTACACACCACGAATGTCCTAGAAGGAAATGGCTCAGTAACCTGCCATCTTTTCATCTCTTCGTGACTATTATTTGGGTTTCTAGAGTGAAATGTGATCATTGGTTAGTCAATTCAGTATTCGAGGGGCAATCTAAAGGAAAGGTTAAAATCAAATAAGAAGTTGGCATTTGTCTTCAGGTCTTGTTTATGTCCCTGTGCCCCAAATCAATTTCATAACCAACAAAAGCCACCACAGACACTCTGCAGAGATGCAGTCATATCTGCCATGGAAGACACAGATCAAACTCCCAATCTGCTTCCTCTGCTTCTTAGCCTTCAGTGCAAAGATTTTCCACTTTCTTTTGTGTGAGATAAAATTAAAAATTGCCTTAAAACGAACATTAAAAAAATTTTAATGGACCACTGAAATGGAGTAATGCTTCACTTTTTTTTTTAATAGTATAAAAGCAGGCTTGAGTGTACAGCTGCAAACCCACATATTCCAGCCAGCTGGATGGCTCCCGCAGGCCACAGTCGCTGCCAAGTCCAGGCCGGAACCCCTGCCAGAGATTCAGCCCCCCTCTCTCAGGCGGGTGTTGGTTTTGGCTGAGATGTGGCCCCGCCTAGGCAGTTTCCAGCATTGCAGGTGAAGCAATTAACTGTACATTTTTAAAATTAAATTTTCAATGATTTTTAACTAGGAAATGTGTTCCCTGGGGCAATGTTGTCCAATCCTTCCTCGCCCACGCCCCACCTTCATGATTTCACCATGTTCCTGCACCATTGGTACTGTTGTTTGCTTTCTTTTTTCCTTAATGCACTGATTTATTTTACCTAATTAGATTTATTTTAGAAGGGAACTTTATGAAATGACCGTGAATGGAAAAACCAATGTCTCTAGCCTGGGGCAGAAAGTCACCCTAAGGAAATGATGAGGTAACCGGTGGGTGCCTGTACCCGTCATGCTGCCCCCACACCCATTCTGAACCTCTCCTGCCTCCCTGATCTCCCACTTTGCCCTAATCACATCGTCTACTATGTTCCTCAGATGCCTTCTCCCTCAGCCGCCCCGTCAGAGGATGTCTCCCTTCCCTGCCCTCTGTTGAATTGGGAGTCAATTTGCCCTCCCTCCTCTCCCTTCAAGGCCCCCACCCTTTCTCCAGTTTCCTGCTCTCAAATGTGTAAGCCTCTCTCTCTACTGACTTGTCCTGGCCTGAAGTCGTTTTTCCCTGGGCTTTCTCCTGACCTGGGGTGTCCTTCCAAGCTTTTGGCAACAAGATACAATCTCCACGTTTCACTCCCTATGACCCCAGGCAAGACAGTTAATTCCCTTGGGCCTCCATTTTCACATCTATAAAGTGGCTCATGCCTATAATCCTAGCACTTTGGGAGGCAGAGGCGGGAGAATTGCTTGAGCCCAGGAGTTCCAGACCAACCTGGGCAACATGGCAAGACCTCGTCTCTACAAAAAAAAATCAAAAATTTAGCCGGATGTGGTTGTGCACACCTGTGGTCCCAGCTACTTGGGAGGATGAGGCAGAAGGATCACCTGAGAGCCCAGAATGTTGAGCCTGCAGGATTGTACCACTGCACCCCAACTGGGCAACAGAGTGATACTCTGCCTTGAAAAACATAAACAAAACAAAAAAAACTGTGGGTGATAATAGTCCCCAGATCAAAGGGATATGAATTATGCAGTGCCTATAAAGTGCTCAGTGTTTTTGCTGGATTTCAGTGGCTGTTTGAGAGATACTAGCCCAGGTCCACTTGCCATTTTGTAATCCCCAAGGCCATGTGGCCAATTCAGAACCCTGGGAGAGCCTCTAATGTACACATACACCCTCACCTAGTTTCCTCCCCCCAAAGCCAATATTAGGGACATATTTGCTGAATGCCTGGGTGCCACTGCTGTTCTGGGCACTGGACCACCCACTGATGGCCTGAGAGTGGGGCCAGGGATGCCCAGTCCACCAGGCTCAGAGTACATCACCTGGAATGTGGTAGACACTCTTCAGTTACCTGTTGGATGAAGGAACATCAACTTCTACTAATAAGAAAGAAAGTCAGTTGGGATCAGAGGGCAACCTTTGTGATAACAATTAGTAACATCTAGACAAATAATTGTAGATACAGACAGACCCTGAAAATTGAAGGAACTCTGTGTACACAGGAAAATTGAAAATTATTGAGATGCATTCTATCCATACAAGTAGAAAAACTGAAATTTTTGAAGTGTGCTGAAAGAGCCCATTCTTCCATGGAACAATTGTCTTTCTTTTAGTAATTGGTAGTCACATTATACCCTACTTTATAAGTTTTCATTTTTATCGTTTTCTGAAAACATGAAATTTTCACTTGGGTAGCTTTCTTTTAACAGCAATCTAAATAGTATAGAGAAATAGTAAACAAAATATATTTCGTTCTAGTTCAATCAATCATATTTTATATACTTATGAATAAAGCAATGAGCTCTTATTAATTATTTTAAGCGAATTCTCTTTTATTAAAGGAGCATTTAAATGCAGTACGTGAATTTATTTTCTTGGCATACTATTTCTTGTAAGTGTATTTCTTTTGAGTGTGTTCGAAAGCCATGTAACTTAATTGTGTTGCTATAATTGACTCCATATTATCTCAACTAAGAGGTTTAAATCTTTGAACGGAGGCATGGTGGAGCCACATTAGGGAGCTTGACTTGTTTGTTCAGCATGGTAGATCCGGCTTTTCACTGTTATTGTGTTTCACAGGACGTAATTTGCCTGACAGTACAGACGAGCTAGTATAAAATATATCCATGTGATTACAGATTCTATAGAGATACTCTGTGAGTCAAGGGACATAATCCTGTTTTTTATTCCTATTTTTATTACATTACCTATACAATTTCTTAATAAAAAGTATTACGTGCTCATTATGAGACATCTAAAAATACAGATAAGAAAAGAATTAAATCAACCATAGTGCTACCACATAATCCTCCAGGAATCATCACTGGGGACTTTTTTGTGTAAAACCTTCCTGTCTTTTTACATACACTTCATGCATTAATAAAACATAGACTTATATATGTTTATATAGTTTACCCTTATCTATTTATTTATGAAATTAATTGTATAGTACAGCAATCAATTCCTATATCCATTTGGCTCTTGCCTACTTTTACAACTTTTTCCCATTAAATACGTGGTGAATGTGTTACCTGGGCATGAAAAATTCTTTCCAATCATCATTTTTTTTATATTGAGGGGGAAAATTCACATAACATAAAATTAACCATTAACCATTTAAAAATGAACAAGTCAGCCGGGCTCAGTGGCTCAGCCTGTAATCCCGCGCCTTTGGGAGGCTGAGGTGAGTGGATTGCCTGAGCCCGTGGGTTCGAGACCCGCCTGGGCAGCGAGACCTCATCTCTACAATAAATCAAAAAATCAGCCGGGCGTGATGGCGCATGCCTGTAATTCCGGCTACTTGGAAGGCTGAGGCGGAAGGATCGCCGGATCCCAGGGGGTTGAGGGTGCGGTGGCCGGGAGCGGCCACTGCACTCCAGTCTGGGCGACAGAGTGAGACTCCAACTCAAAAAAAATAATAAAAAAATAAAAAATAAATAAAAATAAAAATGAACAAGTTCGTCACTTAGTGCATTCCCAATGTCATACAACCACCATCTCTATCTCGTTCCAGAGCGTTTCATGGCCCCAGAAGGAAACCCTGTATCTGTTTAGCAGCTCCTCCCCACCCCACTCCCCCTCTCAACTCCTGGCAACCATTAGTCTTTCTGTCTATGAATTTACCTATTCAGGATGTTTCATATCAATGGAGCCATACAATATGTTACCATTTGTGTCTGGCTGCTTTCACTTAGCATACTTTTTTCAAGGTTCATATTCACAGTGTAGCATATATCAGGACTTTATACCTTTTTCGCTGAATAATACTGTTTTAGGTACATGCCACAGTTTGTTTATCCACTCCTCTGTTGATGGACATGTGGGCTGTTTCCACCTTTTGGCTATTGTGAGTAGTGCTGCTGTAAACATTCTTGTACCTGCATTTATTTGAGCTGCTGTTTTCAATTCTTTGGGTATACATGTAGGAGTGGAATTGTTGGGTTGTAGGATAATTCTATGTTTAATTTTTGAAGACCTGCCAGACTGTTTTCCACAATTGCTGAGCCATTTTACATTCTCACTGGCAGTGTATGAGGATTCTGCTTTCTGCATCCTTAACAACACACATTTTGCAATCTTTTTTTTTTTAATGGCCAACCTAATGTACTTGACTTGGCTTCTCATTGTGGTTTTGATTTGCATTTCCCTTCCAGTGTTTTGTTTTGTTTTGTTTTGGTTTGGTTTTGGTTTTGGTTGTTGTTGTTGTTGTTGTTGTTGTTTTGTTTTTGCTAAAGACAAGGTCTCTCTCTTTGTCACCCATGCTGTAGTGCAGTGGTGTGATCATAACTCACTGCAGCCTTAAACTCCTGGGCTCAAGTGATTCTCCAGCCTCAGCCTTCCAAGTAGCTGGGACTATAGGCATGTGCCATCACACTTGGTTAATTTTTTTTTTTTTAATGTTTTGTAGAGATGAGATCTTGCTGTGTTGTCCAGGCTCATCTCAAACTCGTGGTCTCAAACGATCCTCCTGCCTGGGCCTCCCAAAGTGTTGGGATTACAGGCTTGAGCCACTGCACTAGGTCCAGCCTCATTTTCAATGCCTGCATGGTATGCCATTGTATGGATGTATGCTGCTTTTACCAAGTGTTCTGATGGTAGACATTTAAATTAGCAATTTTCTGTTTTTGTAAGCAATGCCGTGATGAACATCCTCCTAACACAATCTTTACAAAAATTTATTATTGTGTCTTTAATATATATCCCTAAAAGCAGTTTTGTTGGAGCAAAAATAAAGATAAGACCTTGGACACGTATTGAAAAATTGCCTTCTCGAAACATTGATCCAGTTTATACTTCCTGTCATATTCGACCTCTTGCTTGTAAGTTATGCATTCTTTCCAAAATATGTAATAGGCTTTAAAAAAAAACACTCCCTACATCAAGCCTGCTGATACTACGCCTGTACAAATCTTTGTTATTTGCACTAGAATTTTCCCCTATACATTAGCAAACAACCAATGCTTTGGTTTAAAATTATCTGAGAGCTATAATACTTTCTTAAATTTATGTGAAAGACTCTTTAATCAAGACGGTTCAACTTACATGCAGTCAGACATAACCACTGGGTAGCTTTGGTTTAATACTTTGGGTTTGAGCATTAGCTCTTTGGTCTGATTAAATCCTAATACTAGGTGACTGACTTGTATAATCAGATATCACCCTTGAATATGGACTGTTCCTTAGAGACAGTGTCTTTTCTTCCCTCTGATGTGTGATCATCATGGTGCTGAACTTCTTTAAACTTTTGTTGAGGAGATGATAGTTTAAGTAGCTGTTATCATCAAGACAATAAAGACCACCTTTTTTTGTGATGATCTAGGTTTCTCTTCATGGAATCTAAAGTAAAATAGTGGGGTTGATGACGTGTGTCCCTGCATACCAGAGAGGTGTCATTTTGCACACCTTGAAAGTCCTGCACATAATTAGCAATTAAAGAAAAAAATTATAGGACAAGATGAAAAATGATTTTAATTTTTAAGATTTTTTTTCTAGCACACCTAAGTTATAGAGCAAATATTTGGTTGTGCCCACTTCTAGAAACACTTAATATAAAACTTAGAATCATAGGCTTTTTTTTTTTTCAGAACATGACAATGTTAATATAGCGTAAGTAAAGTAAGGCCCTATTTTTAAAATAAAGAGTTACTGCAGCCCAAGGAATATTCAAAGATATAGTCACCTGGACTATTTAGAAGCACTAACATAACTCATTAACAGCCAGATGCAGTGGCTCATGTCTGTAATCCCAAGCACTTTGGGAAACCAAGGGGAGAGATTGATACCAGCCTGGGCAACAAAGTGAGACCTCTTCTCTACACAAATATCAAAAAATTAGCCAGGCATGGTGAAGTGTGCTGTAGTCCCAGCTACTTGGGAGGCTAAGGCAAAGAACCACCTGAACCCAAGAGGTTGAGGCTGCAATGAACCATGAGCACAACATTACACTCCAGCTTGGGCATTAGAGTGAGACCCTGACTCAAAAATAAATAAGTAAATCATGAAAGCTAGGAGTAAGTGGAAGATATTGAGAAGGGGAGTTTCCTGCCTGGATGAATATTGCAGTCAGTCATCATGGTCATCATGAACAGGGAAGTTCTGCCCAGAGAAGAAGAGTGTTGGCTTAGAATAAGAAAACAGCGTGACTTAGAGTTCATGTTCTTAGGACATGAACACGCTTTGGGAGCACCCCACTTCTTTGCATCATCACTTGTCTTTCTCTCGGAACGTGAACCAGGTGGAGACACCACAGAGCTAAGTAAGACCCAACTAGCAACTGTCTGTCTTTCTGGTTTCTCTTCTAAAAGTGTCCTCTTTATAAGTATTGACATAAAAATTTGTCTGTTCTTTACATTTGATTTTATTAAATCTTTATGTTTTTAATATGGAGCTTGTCATCTAAACTATATAGTTGCTTAACCAGTTTCTACTCACACAAACCACAAATTTTTAGGTAAATATATTCAGAAAGGTTTGTTTTTGAAAAAAAAAAACTGTTGATGTAACCTGCTTTCAAAAATGATAGCTAACAAAACATCAAAATATCTTTCCTAACCTTGTAGGCATTGTTGTTCTCTCTCCTCCTCTTTCCCCTCCTTCTTCCCCTGTTTCCCCTCCTCTTTCTTTTTTTTCTTCTTCTTTCCCTTCTCCTTCTCCTCTCTCCCTCTCCCTTTCTCCTTCTCCTCCTCCTCTGCCCTCTTCCTCCTCCTCCTCCCTCTGTCTCTGATTCCATCGTCAGGGCTTGGGGAAATTCCCCATTACATAGTTCCTGCCTCAGATAGGGATGCAGAGATATCAACTCCCACTTCCTGGTAGGCAGAATAGTTGCAGATATCTGGGCTCAGCCAGTTGCATGTCCTAATCATAGTTTTGAAATTTCAGGGCGTACCCCTAAGACAGATGACCCAAAGAGTTATTCTACTCAGTGACATAAGAGTCAGGAGCTGAGGTGGCAATGGCAGGTGCACAGACAGGTGGCTGCCGGGGATGAGGGGGTTGCCAGCCAGATACTCTTGATGCCCTTGGCTCCTGCTCCTGCAGTGCATGCTCGTATTCCAAGATGACTTTCTGGGCCTTTCCATTGGCCCTGAGAACTGTTGATATTCTTCCAATAAATTCCTATTCTCTTAAGTTAATCAGAATCAATTTCTGTTGTTGGTGATCAGAACCCTTGATTGATACAGCATATATCTTGGTTTAAACTTGAAACAAATCTTGGGCTTGTCGCTGATTGTATCTATGAATAGAGAATAAATTTGAAATTCAAATTCAGTAAATATATATTGAGGAACTGTTGTTGAAGGCATTATTCTGAGGAATAAAGGAAGGCAAAGAGGTCAATGTCTTCTTCCATGTACTCAAAATCTAGCAACAGTACACCTATATACAACCACACTATGGGACAAATTTCAAAGCTTCACAGACAAGGCCAGGAACCCTGAGTGAACCCACATGACTGATCCTGAAGGGCTCTGGGGACAAGACAAGGTTGAGTCAAGCTACATCACTCTAGGTTTGTCAGAAAATATCCCCACTGTTCTTGTCTAGGACAGCGATGTGCTAGGAGCTCATGGAGAGTGTCAAAAAGAAACACATTCTAGAACAATAGAACAGTAAATCAGGGAACCCTGGAGCTGACACACAGCCTCCCTTGGACGTTCCTAGAACCAGGATAGGACTGCCATGGGGTGAATGTAGGGTCCCGCAGCACTGTCTTCTTCCCAGAAGTGCCCTGTCACTGGGTCTGTGCCCCTCCAAAGCTGATGACAGAGCTCGAGCAGGCACCTGGTGTCGCTGTGTGAAAAGCAAGACTCTTCCACTGGAAGACAAAGTGAAGTTAGGAAGATTGTGGTGGTCTCACTTAAAAATATTTCATTGACATAAATGTGGAAGATTTCTGGCAGGATGGGCTTGGCTGAGGGTACCTACCATTCACTCCTTTTTTGATAGTGCTCACTTTACTTCCAAGGTTCTCAGAACCCCCAAGATCTAAGTACTATTTTATCATGTTTCTCTGGCTACAAAAACAAAAATACAGACACAAATGACAAATCCAGAAAGACAGAGCAAAAGAAACTTGCGTTTAGCTCTGACTACCCTACAGTCCCTGGCAGAGGACACCTCCCTTCAACAGACCATTTCACACCTTTGCAGGGTCAAAATGAACCATTCATCACCTCTCATTTCCTATGATAAAGGATAGAAATGGATTGAGAATAATGGTCAAGTTGTTGCCATGTGTTACTTGGCCCTAGAGGAGGTAGTTGATATTCTGCATTTTAAAATGTGATATTCTGTGTTTAAAATTTGCTTGGAAAACCTTTTATTTCTTTTGTGTAAGAAGAGTAGCATTTAAATGTTTGCTTTAAAGCAGTGTCCTCCCAGTGGAGAGCTTGAGGATGTTGATTTAGACACAAAGGAGCTGTGGAGGAGGTTAGAGCTGTAGAGGGAAGGCACAGCGGAGTCTCAGAGAACTGACTCCCAACCCATGGGTCTCCTCTCTGTGTGAATGCCCCAGTTTATAGATGCCAATGCTGAGGCTTACAAGGCTATGGGGCCTACTAGCTGGCAGACAGAGGGTCCCAGTGGAAACTAAAGCCATCGAACCCCAGATCCTGCAGGTCTCGCTCCTCCCATGACCCCAGTGGTTCTGGGCTTGCATCCATGTTATGCCCTCATTTTGAGTTTAAAGGGTAAAGGGATAAATCAAGACTGCATATTGCCCCTGTGATATTTTACATGCTATAACTAGAAAAAAATAGCCACATAATTAAGGAAAAGGGGGAAGAGTTGTCATCCTCCTTCTCCTCTAATTCGATCCTCTAGTCTCCCTCTCTCAGCAATGGCACTAACAGTAGCACAAGTCAGGACCCTGAGTCATCCTTGATGTTTCTTTCACCCCAGGGCAGCACTGTACAGGTGTGCACATTTTAGATTCATTTACATGAAAACACACAGGTGGCATAGAGTTTCTGGTCTCCCAGACAAGTCCTGGTACAGCGAAGGAGAGGCCCCTCCTGGGTAAGCCCACACCTGCACACTCAGTTGCGATTATGCTAAGGCGCATACACAAGCACATACAAGTCCCCACATCCTCATCTGACTCTGAACCTGATTTGGCTTCCTCCTTTGGGCAGGAAAGATGGTAGGGGACAGGTTAAGAAGGTGAATTCTGCTTCTCCTTCCTCTACATGCCCCCCTCCCCACCGCACTCCTACCCACTAGTCATTCAGACTTCAGGACATCCAGTCCCCACTCCCTTTCCTGAAAGCTGTTCTTCCTACTCACCAGGAGGCTGAGTCTTCTTGGCTCTTCAGCTCTCAAGTGAGGTCACCTCCTCAGGTAGTCCTACAACTTTTCTATGCAGGGAGGCCCCTCTCCCCTCACCTGTCCTCCCATCTGTCCTGATTCCCTGCCATGTTGGGGTCTCTCAAATCTGTCATGCTTTGTGATTAATAAAGGGTTTGCTCGTGAAGATTCTCTCCTGCCAGAATGCAAGTTTCATGAGGCCAAGCACCGTTTCGCCTTGTCCAGCTCTCTAGAGGCACATAGTCAGGACATGCTGACTGGAAGAAGAAATGATTCTGTTAGAGCACCAGAGTTGAAGACTCAGCTCATGCAAGACTCTTACCACTTCCTCAGAACTTTGTAATTTCTCCACAGAAGTTTTCTTTTGGGGAAAAAATAATGGGTGCCCTCTTCACATTTAAAAAAAAAAGGTGTTTGTAATGAAGGCAAAGCTGAGTAATACAGATAATACAGGACTTGAATAAAAGCTAACCCTCTCACCCTCCTTGCATAAACCCATTAGTGTCTCTCTCTTTTACAAGTGGAGACAGAGTGCGGGGTGCACTCTGTCTGTGTCTGAAGTTCTCCCCTTTGAAGTTTTGCAAAAGTGAAATGTCCATCTTCCATATTAGAACAGAAAGCTGAAGAGGCTCTGACTCTTCCGAAAGGTGTTATAAATTAGTGAGGAGAACATTGTTGTGAGCCGTTACGTGGGAATCAGTCTTAATTATTTAGGGCTCTATTTTTCTCTTCTAATGCCCTTGGTTGAAAAGACACCAACGCAAAAAATCCATTGTCTGATCAGGCCCTGTAGGTGCAAAAGCAGACAGAAACAAATAATGCCACCTGGGCTTTTTCATTTCCAGACGTCCACACTTCTCATACAGCGTTTTTAAGAAATACAGTGTTCTTAAACTATCCAAAATGTCTTGCATGTACTTGGAGAAGAAATAAAGCCATTTTCAAAATTACAGGTGAATAAAGAGCCCTGCTTTTTCATCAGAGCTTGACAATGGAGGCTGAATTTTAAAAGGTTTTAAAATGTATCCCAGAGCATTCTGCTAAAGTTATGAAAGTGGTTTCTGTGACACTTGCAGACGGGGTTAGGTAATTGAGTGCATTACCTTGTGATAGCATCGCTTGTTTAAAAGATTGATCACCCAGTCATTAGTGATTTGCTATGGTCAAGATAACTCTGCAATGCAAACGTTGGGTCAATTTTTGTTATTATGGAAACTCTATTTGAAACTCCAATGTCAGTGTTATTATGAGTCAGCCAGGTTGGATACTTTATTTCAACAAGTGCTATGAGTCATTTGAAATTATGTATCATTCATAAGCAGAAAACTTTTTAAATCCTGTTGTATCCCACCTACCTGTGACATTTCGAATCTCTATAGAGTGGGGAAAAAAACAGTATACATTGTAATTTGGTGTCTATTTTTCAGGTAATTGACTTAATAAGTTGAAATGAAATCGTGTGCCACCCAGTTTGCATAAGAGATGTAAAATTAAGCTGTAACTTTCTGAGAGTAACATCAAAGTTCAGCTCGGTAATTCTGAAAGTTGTTTTTCCCCTTTGGTGTATAAAAACTGACAGGATACCAGGCAAGTTTTTCTATCTCAGAAACACTATTGAGCTGATCAGAATAAAGCATATATAATGAATTCATACTGAATTTTAAGCATGAAGTCCAGAGTTAGGAGACTCAGATTAGCTAAGATGTGTGTGGTGTGGAGTACTCAGTGTATCTGTGATGTAACCCTTCATTTTAACACATTGCAAGCTCCCTGACCCAGGATACTAGTGTACAGCTTCACTGACACTGGCAAGATTTTGATTCTTATTTTTTAAGAATGCATAGGATCAAACAATGAAGCCAGAGTAAATGATGCTAGGTGCACATAACTTCTTGGCAGAATGCATGAGGAAAGAATTCCCCCTTTTCAGGAAAGGATTTCTGAGCTGATCTTAACTGACCTCTGCTTCTGGAGGTTAGGAAAATATGTCCCTTACTTCATTCCATCTGTGTTACCTGGTGATTTGTTTGTACCATTCATCATTGTCATGACCAATTGGTGAAATCCTTTCCATTCTGCTTACTCTCCGTAATTTAAGGCATTAAATACTGGATCCTCCTCTTAGCCCCTTTGTCAACCTATGCTTACTGCCTCACCTCAGAAACATAATCCCTAAGCTTGTCTCCCTGCCTCTCCCACCCACCTCCCCAAAAAAGAAGTTTATGAACCCTCAGTAGCAATACCATGTTCTCAACAGATTGCTGAGAAATCTGTTTTTGCTTAAAGGTGGCAACATAAAGCAATGTAGATGACCAGGTCCTACATGACCAAATGATAGGAAAGCCCTAGAAGTCTTAAAAAAAAAAAAAGGAACATCCTGTTTGGAAGGAGCAACTCAGTGAAATCAGAGAAAAGCACATGATTCTTCATTTGGTCAGGAAACATTTAGGAAGCATCACTCTGTACCGAGACTGAGATACCTCGTGTGCTCAGGAAAGAGCGGTGGGGCCCTGGGCCAGAGACCTTCAGATGATTCGCCATGTGGTCTTGGCCACAGTTTTGCTTAGGGTCTCTGAACCTGAGCAGTAGCCACCGCAGTGACAATAATTGAACGTTAGACCTTGACCACCAATTCAGAAAAAGGGAGGGAAGGATTGTGACAGAGATGGGCTCTGAGTCTGGGTAACTGGTGGCAAGATAGAGTTTGAAGGAAGAATAGGGTTTATCACCTGGGTCAAAACCCAGGGTGGCAGAACAGCGAATTCAAGTGCTCGTTGCATTAACAAAACACTACAATCCCCAGCCCAGGCTCACCCACTGCCATAGTTGCAGTCCTATCCCCTAGGCTGCTGCAACTCATACCACTGCCTGTCAGCTGCCTTCAGTGTATCCCAGAAGGCCCCATTGGGCAATGCTCAGATGGTGCCCTCCTGGCTGACACATGTTTGTTTTTTTTTTCCTTAGTAGAGAGGGAAATTGTCTAGAACAGTAGTCCCCAACCTTTTTGGCATCAGGGACCAGTATCATGGAAAACAATTTTTCCATGAACTGGGGGTAAGGGGTGGGGAGAATGGTTTTGGGATGATTCAAGCACATTACATTTATTGTGCACTTTATTTGTATTATTATTACATTGTAATATATAATGAAATAATTATATACTTCACCATCATGAAGAATCGGTGGGAGCCCTGAGCTTGTTTTCCTGCAACTAGACAGTCCCATCTGGAAGTGATGGGAGTCAGTGACACCCGAAGTGTGTTGCTTATGTCCAGTCTACTCTGTATTCTCATTTTGGTTGCTGTCGCTGCAGGAAACCCTGCTTCACAAAGATCAGACGTTGGTAATGGAAGCAGGCTTTTCAGTGCTGATCTGACAAGAGGTGGAACTCAGGCGGTCATGCGAGCGGTGGGGAGTAGGTATAAATACAGATGAAGCTCGCCTCACTTGCCGCTGCTCACCTCCTGCTGTGTGACTCGGTTCCTAATAGGCCACAGATGGTTACCAACCCATGGCCTGGAAGTTGGGGACCCCTGGTCTAGAAGAATCCCACAGAAGACTTCACAGTGGACCCCAAGGGCACAGCAACACTAAAGCAGGGGACAGAAGGAGAGGGAGATGGGGAGGGGCCAGAGTCTGGATCCCAGCGGCCAAGTGAGGAGAAGGGTCTAGAATGGGGCTGGATTCATCCCCTCAGGCTGCTGTCACCAAAAGTGGCCAAAGGGTGTGACTGAAAACCGCAGAAAGGAGTACACTCCCTATTCTGGTGGCCTGAAGTCTGACACTGAGGTGTGGACAGGACCACGCTCCCTCTGAAACCTTCAGGGGAGAATCTCCCTTTGCCGCTTTCTAACCACGTGTGTTTGCCAGGAGTCCTTGGTGTTCCTTGGCTTGCAGATGCATCATGCCAAGCTCTGCCTGCATGCTTGCGTGACCACCTTTTCCCTCCATGTCTGTCCCTACATGTTGCTTTCCTTTTCTTATAGGGATGTCAGTCATATGGGGTGAGGACCTGTCTTAATGACTTTATCTTAACCTGATCATATCTGCAAAGACCTTATTTCCAAATAAAGTCACAACAAGTTGCCAGCACTTCATCGTATCTTTCAGGGACACAGTCCAGCCACAGTGGGTACCTTCGGGCTTGGTGTATAGTGTAGGATCTGGAGGCTGCAGAGGGTCAGAGGAATGTCTTAAGTGTGACCAGGACTGGCTGGAAGGAGAATGAGGCATTTTCCTGGGCATGCAATTTAAACAGGTGTCCAAAACCTCAGTAATCAGGGCAAATAATATTTCAATGCAATAGATATTTTAAAAATATATGCCAAAGAGCCTATGATAAACAAAATATAGTCATTTTACACGTACACTGGATCAGTATTATTGACTCTTCTTGTTGTCAGAGAATAAGGAAATATGGCACTGCACTGTCACCAGGCAGCCGGGGCTGACAGGATAAAGGCCAGGACTGCCAGGGCCACTTCTGCCACAATGTAGAGAACTCGGACTGAGAATGAAACCACAGAGATGGAAGCAGAACCCAGAGAAGAGGAAACTGGGCCCTGAGACCGTGTGGGGTCCCTGGGTCTACCCATGCCTGAAAGCAATCCCTGTTGGACTTTGTGTGTTAGGAGCCTCACTCCCCTTTGGGTTGAAGCAAGTGTGAGTTGGACTTTGGTCCTTCCAGCTCAAAAGGTGAAGGATAGCCAAAAAGAAAGCACATCTCATGCTGACCTGCCCTGGCTGTGCCAACAAGCCGGACAAACCTTCCCAGGGCCTTCACCTTCTGAGCTCTCCCCAGCTTCATCAAGCTTTCTCCTCCATTTCCTCTTCTGAAAGAATGTGGTATGCTCCCCGTGCACCTGCCTGGGAGGTCCTGAGAATGGCCCTCAACAATTCTTTGAGAATCCTGATGTCATTAAATGTGGCTTCATTGCAATGAGATGGTTTCTACTGCCTCCTTGGTAGTTATGAATACATGACCTGTCTGCATAATGTGATTAAATCACCCTGTGGATTGGCTATTGCAAGAAGCTGACCAGTGTTTCGTTTTTTGTTTCTTTTCTTTTGTTTGTAAGAAACAAATTCTGAGTCTAATATCCTAGCAAGTAACCTTTAGACCTAAAGCCACTTTATGTTTTGGGACTTTCCACATTCCCACTGCTTCACTTATTTCTATTTTGCCAGGCTTCTCACCATCATTAATTCAATCAAGCAGCAGCACTGAGCCTCAACAATGTGTGCAGCCCAGTGCTAGGCCCTGGTGACCACAAAAGTAACAAAATGGGCCAGGCATGGTGGCTGACACCTGTAACCCCAGCAATCTGGGAGGCCAAGGCAGGAGGATTGCTTGAGCCCGGGGGTTTGAGACCAGCCTGAGCAACGTTAAAATTTTTTTTAATTAGCTGGGCATGGTGGTATCCGCCTGTAGTTCCAGCTTCTCGGGAGGCTGAGGTGGAAGGATGACTGAGCCCAGGAGGTCAAGGCTGCAATAAGCCATGACTGTGCCACTACACTCCAGCCTGGACAAAGAAGTGAGACCCCGATCCAAAAAAAAAAAACAGAACCACATCAACAAAGGTACCTGCATAATGAACATTTGTATACCTAACCCCAAATTGTACCCCACATATTTAAAATTTTTTTTAGAAAAGTAACAAAATGCAGCTCCCACCTCAGGAAGATAACCGTCCAGCGAGGGATGTTGCAGTACTGATGGAGCCTCCAGTACTGCGGGCTCTAGGGCCCCATGTGCACCCCCATAAAACCCTCCCTCTGTCCCTTGTGTGTCTTTCCAGGCCAGACCCCTTCTCTGAACTGCAGCTGAATTTGTGTGCTGCCCTCCCCTGGGGTTTCATGACAGTTGTGAGGACTCTGTCTTTCAGAGCACCAACTGCATGTACCAATCTCTCTGTCCATCTAACCTTGTGACTATATGATTTTCTAATCTTTGCAAGCAGGCTAAAAATGAATTCCATAAATTCATGGAGGTCGAAGTTTATGTCTCAGTATATTTTTGTTCCCATAACACCAGAATTAGAACTGGACATCTCAAATGTTCTCAGCAAATCTTTTGTTTGGGAATTGGAGCTCTGGTTTTTGCAGTAGATATATTCTAGAGCAATACACAACCATCAACATTTATAAAACTAATCATTTATGGAAGAATCCCAAAGTGCTGTTACTGAGGTGAATACGCACCCCTTTGTTTAATGTTTATAAACATCTGGGTTTTCATATTGCATTATGTTAGCAACTTATATGTGCATTGGAATGACTTCTACAAGTGATGCGGATATTTTTAAAAACTGTAAATAACTGACTGCAAAATGCAGATCAAGAGAATTTACTCTTTGTTCTAAATGGAATCTCACCTTCATCAGATTTATGTATATTAAGAGACAGGGTCTCACTCTGTTGCTCAGGTTGGAGTGCAATGGCACACTATGGCTCACTGCAGCCTCCAACTCCTGGGCTCAAGAAATCCTCTCACCTCAGCCTCTCAAAGTGCTGGATTACAGGCATGAGCTACCAGACCTGGCCTTCATCAGATATTTTACCTGAGTACTCCTTTGAAAGCATGTTTGGTTTCTTAGCACGTTCTTAAAAGAAGCCAAAACCATTGGTCTCCTCATTTTATTGATGGGAGTATTAAGATGAAATACTGAAAGTTTCTCTAACTTCTGGGATTCTACTGGGCACTTCAACTGGTGTGTGTTTTTGAAAATATTGATAGAAAGAAAATCACATGTAGCCATCCTTGTTTTCTCTTTTAAGAGAAAGCTTCTTTTTAAAAATTATAATTTTTGAATAGGAGGCTATGAGAAGTTAGTTCGGGTGGGAGTAACTGACAGTTCTTGATTCATTTGTTATTGAGAAAAATAAAGTGCTTGTCACATGTGGGGAGTTTTGGAGTGCATGGGCGAGGGACAGCAGCCCTGATGGAGCCTCATTGCCAAGATAGAGCCCAGGTCACTCTCAATAGCTTTTCCAGTGAGAAGAAACAGACGCAGTGTCTGTGGCATTTGTTGAAATCAGACACTCTTAAGAACCCAGTGACACGAGAAAGGCATAAGCACAGTGGTTACAGTGCGTGTTCAGAGGAGCTGGGATATTTTTCTCTGACTTCCTTAGGAAAGCACCACAGACTTCGTGGCTTCGACAGAGGACTATAGTGTCACAGCTCTGCAGGTTAGAAGTCCAAGTTGAAGGTGTCAGTAGGGTTGGTTCCTCCAAGAGCTGTGAGAGAGAGTGTTCTAGGCCTCTCTTCCTGCTAGCAGTGCTTCACTGACAACACTTGGCATTCCTTGGCTTGTAGGAGCACCACCTCCACATGGCAGCTCGATGTGTATGTGTGTGTGTGTGTGTGTGTGTGTGTGTATGTGTGCGCGCGTGTGTGTGTGTGTGTCCAGTTTTCCATTCCTACAGGGATATATTGGTTTAGGACTCATCCGAATGACCTGAGCTTAACTTGATTATCCACAAAGACCGTGTTTCCAAATAAGGTCACATTCACAAGTACTGATGATTAAGACTTTGGCATCTCTGGCAGGGGTGGGTATAGTTTAATTCATAACAGTGGACAAACTTCTCTGCTAAGGGCAAGAAGTTTTAGGTTTTGCAAACTAGAGGGCTCTGAAGAAGTTACTCAACTCTGCCACTGTAGCACAAAAACCACCACAGACAACATGTGTGGGCGAGCAGCACTCCCTTCCAATGACTGATGGATAATGAAATGCAAATTGTGTATAATTTCCGTGTGTCACAAAGCATTGTTTTCTTTTCAATTTTTTTCTCCCATTTTAAAATATAACAATTCTTGGTTCAGGGGATGTACAAAACCAGACAGTTGGCTAGACTTAGCCCTTGGTCCCCATTGGTCCACTCTGCTCAAGAGCATCCGCATACACTCTTCTCACAGGATTTCTGTGCAGGAGGTACACTGACTCCACAAAATGCCTGCAGCAAACCAGAAAGCAAGAGTCGAATCCGTGTCTCCTGTGTGTCTGCAAGACCATTTGCAGAGTCTGTAGCCTGAGCCTGCAGCAGCCCTAACAACCTTTCCCCAGAAGGTAGACTCAGTCAGTAGAAACCCCTGACTGCTCTGAAAATTGAAATGCTGGAGATAGTGTTAAAAAAAAAGAAAAGAAAAAGAAAAAGAAAGAAAGAAACACCATGCTCAAGTGAAAAGAATGACCTATCATGTTTTACGTCAGGTAGCTGAAAAGGTTTTGGGGAAAATGTGAGATATCTTCCATTTGAATATCACTTCCAGACTGTGATAAATAAAATAAACAGGAAATTGAAACAAGTGAATTGGCCACCAGAAATCTTTTATGTGAAAAAAAATTATTCTTGCATGTTTGATGTCCTGTGTTTGATGTTTTGTGTTGTTGTTGTTGTTTCGAGTTGGAGTCTCACTCTGTCACCCAGGTTGGAGTGCAGCGGCACACTCATGGCCACCGCAACCTTGACCTTCTGGGCTCAAGCTGGAACTACAAGCATGTGCCACCGTGCCCAGCTAATTGTTTTTTTAATTTTTTTGTGGAGACAAGGTCTTGTCATGTTGCTCAGGCTGGTCTTGAACCCATGAGCTCAGGCAATCCTCTCACCTCAGCCTCCCAAAGTGCTGGGATTACAGGCTTGAGCCACCATGCCTGGCCTGAGTTTCTAATGAAAGAAATGAATGTAGAGTTTTGTTACTTCTCTGACTACAAGAGTAGAAGAAGACACCTTCCTCTCTAGGTTCAAGGCACTTTGCTTCCTTCGTGTTTCAGTCTAGACTGAGAGGGAACAAAGACTGAGTCAGGTGGTGGCAAGTGATGCTCCCAGCTAGCCTCTTTCCCCATCTTCAATCACAACAATTACTTAGCTGATTACTGACAAGCTTATGGAAACATAGCAGGAATTTTAGCAAACCTGTTAATTGATCCATCTGGACAGCTCACTCAATCTTTAACTTTGATCAATTTTTGACTGTATGGTAAAACCAGAAATTAACTTCCAAATTTTGAAACAATTATATTTTAACAAAAAGTATCTTGACCAGAATAGTTTTATGTCAGTTTTAAGGCTTTCATGCAATTGTTTTCCTGTTTTATTTGTAGTTAATTTTAGTGATAATTTAGGGAGAATTTAGAAAGACTACCAGGATCCTGAAACTGCATTTTTCAGTAACTGAAAAGAGATTAGATTGAACATTTTAGCATCTTTAAGTAAAAGACAGAGATTATACCCCTCTGGAACAGTTTAACTTACAAATGAAAAATATCTCCTAAAATATTTCTATTTACAGATAGTATGGTGCTCAGATCTTAAGGGTTTCGCTACAAAATGCTTTTAGCTAAAAACATTGTTCCTGAGCTTAGGAGCAAGTTATAGATAAGCATGACTCCCATTCTAGTCAACATTGTATTGGGGCTCATAACCAGCCCCATAAGCTCTTTGATATATTCCAACTCCTTTTAACATACTTTATCTTTTCGTACATTTTGTCCATATTTGTCTATTTTCTTTAGCATATTAGTCATAGGTATTTTGAAGTGCTTGTTTGCTAACTCCCATATCTGGACAATCTCTTAGTCTGCTTTCATTGACTCTGATCTTGGCTGTCACTCATTTGTTTTCTTCTTATGTCACATAATTTTTTATTTTATCTCAGACACTATAGATAACACATTACAGAGTTTCTGGATTATATTATCTTCTTCTCAAACATGTCTTTTAAACTATTTCTACTTAACCTCTTATCATCATGAAGGTAAAAGTATTACTCTGTCATTTCAGCAGGATGCTTGGTATTTATTCTGAGCTAAACAGACATCTTTACCAACATAAAAGGGGGAAAATTTTTATCTAATATATAGAATCAATTGTTCAGAATAGCTTGGAAAGGATGCAAGGTTGTTCTTAAGGCTCTTTTATTTTTAGACCATTCTAAATCATTGCATCCCCCAATTTGCTTCAATCCTAAATAAATAGCTGCCTATTTATCACAAATGTGTTTGATGCTTCTGAATTCTTTTAGAAGAAGAGACAAAAGTAATGCCTGTTTTTTCTACAGTCTGACACAGAATGTAGCTTACCCCTGAGAAATCATGAGACTTCTTTTGAAGATACAATGATCTTTCTCATCCTGCTATTTTATTATAAATTAGCTTGGTGATAATTAGAGAATTAGTCATAACTTTCAGTTATGCAGATTCTTTACCTTTCTTGATATCCACATAATTTTCTTTTAAAAATTTAACTCAACCTAAAGTATTTTATGTTTCAGGTTCTTATCATTATATAATCCCAACTCAGATTTTCTTTATATATTGGTGCCACTCTCTGTATAGATGGAACTGAATTTTCCATGCAACAGTTTGTTACTATGTTTTATTAATCTAAATTATTAGAACTGTACCAAATAGCACAAATTGATACTTGTAACTGTCCCTGATTGGCAATTCACTTAGAGTACTAAGTGCAATGAGGAGAAATAAAAGGTAAAGTAAAATGCTTGCTTTCTGTATTCCTTTGCTGCATAATATTTAATTCTACACTGATGCTTTGTCTTGTGGATGAAACATGCATGAAGTGAACCAGGAAAAATCAAGTGTGCCTCATTAAAACCACCGTTTCCACCTTCATCTCCCATTTTATGGCAACAGCTTGATAATATAAGAAGACTAACAACAGGAACTAAAATTAACTTGCATGTCTTTAATATTAAGTTGCTCCAGGTTATTATTTTTAAAAAGGGTCTCTAGTCGCCTGTACTATTTATTCATTTTAAAAATATGTTGCAGCTAATTTTATTAAAAGACTAAGATTAAAAACTATACTTTAAAGAACTGCAGTATTTAATTATTGGCTTTGCTTGGTTTTTATAAATAGATTTTTTTTATTCAGTAGGTAAATCCTATTTTTACACTTATTACCACAAGCTTGTGAATCACTAAAAGAAAGCAAAACCCCCAATTCCCACAGGTGATTGTTTTTATGTTGCAGAATTGATTTTGGGGGTAGAACCATGGACATGACTGACTGGTTATTCGATATTTATTAAATGTCAGCCACATGTCCAGCTTTGGTATTGTTTAAATATTATTTCTATGATTTTATGCTTGTACAGAATCATCCACTAAAGAATTTAGCCACCTTATTGTATAGAATTCACAGACAAAGCCTTTCTTGAGGGAGGGAGTATATTTTGGAGTAGTTAACTAATATGTTTCTATTTTTCCATCAAGAGAAGAATACCAATTAAATTAATTAAAGCAGGTACTGCTAAAGTCGGGTCAAATCTGGCATGCTAGGTATATATAAACAAACAGACTTGGCTAGTCAAGTCTGGCCATTTGTCATCGTTAACACCCAGGTCCATTTTTCTTTGGGGTTAACTCTGACAGCTTCAGCAATGAATGCTCAGTCACCCATACCCTCTGATGCACCGTCTGGGATTATTTCTCCTATGGATCCATCAGAGACAGCACAAGCTGACTTAAAGCAGAAGCCAGTAATCCTATGGTGCAGAGTTGACTGCAAGGGAGAGGGACCAGGTATCCTGGCTGTTCACTGTTCTCTAGTAATTTCCTTTAGTGATTGCAGAGATTGGCATGCATGTTCACTCCAACTGTCCCTGACGAGTCCTTGAATACTTGGAGCACTTCTAATTCCAGTTTGATTTGTCACTTTTGCTTTTCTTGAGGTCAGGTATAAATTACTTTTTCTTTCACGAAGCATGATAACCTTTCATTGTCAATTTAGGTTCCCCCCCCCCCATAGAATCATTTTGATTCATAGAGAAGTTTCACTATTTTTAAAGACTGGCTTCGGACTGACGTCATGATTCCTGACCTACGTACATTTCCCGCGGCTCCAAGGCCCCTGTCACCGGCGCCCTCCTCCACACTTTCCCCCTAAATCGGTGACTCACTCTGCCACTCTGCAGCATCCATTCACCACCCACACCGACACGGGGCCTGTCCGGGTCCGGCATAAAGCTTCGTGCCTGTCTCCTGTCTCCAGAGAGTTTTGGATCTGCCAAAGCAATTTAAGAGGCCGTGTAGAGAGAGAAAGATAAAACAGTCAAGCAACACTCCAGATCAATTACCAACCGAAAAGAAAACACGGGGAAATTATAGAAGGCATCAGTGTTTGTGACTTGGGAATTAGGAAGGCTGAGAGAGGAATATATAAACATGTATTACATATTGGAGGAAACGAAGTGGAGGCAGGGATAAGGACCAGCCTGGCCCTCCTGGTGCTAAGTGGCCTCGTGGCCGGTCCCCCCCCCTTTCCGGTTCCTTTGGGGTGTAGCATTTGAGAGACATCTTTCCAGTCGACCTTCTCAGTGCTGCTTTGTTTATCTCGCTGGAGGGAAGACTGAAGTTATGCACATAATTTTGACAGTGTCAGATTTGTAGTTATGCATATTATATGTAATCATTCTAAAGTGATCTTCCTCCATTTGGGTCATTTAGTATAAAAAGGGGGGAAAATGTCTGCTCCCTTTGTTTGCCTTGGAAAATCTGTCAACTTCTGAACTCCATCTAAAATGGTCTCTCAGTTCTCTACTGTTTTAATGAATTCTAACATTTCATCTTCCCGTGAATAACATGGTGATATCTTTTGCAAAATAATATTGTCTGTTAATTTCATGCTCACCCTCACAATATACACCAAAATGAATTTCTCTACTTAGAATAACCCATTTTTAATGTTCTATAAATTGATCTGGATGGAGGTTAGGCAGGTATAATATATACATATGTAAAAATTCATGGAGTCTACATTTAAGTGTGCTGTTTGCAAGTTACACTTCAACAAAAAAATTAATAAAAATCACCTATTTTTATCTCTGTACAGCAGCCATTTTCTTTCTGATTGTTATTTTATTGCTAACACAATATTTTCAAATCATTAAAGGAATTTTTAAAATTCACCCAAGATCCCTCTACTGCATTAGAAATATTTGTTTTTCAATATTCCCTCTGACTCTAGACATATAATTATAATTGAGAAGTATGTGCCATTTTGTATTTTGCTTTTGTTCCCTGTGCAATATTGTAACAAATATTTTTCTGTGTCTCTCATGATCCTCATAATTTTCCATTTTATTAGCTGCAAACTCTTCTGCTGCATGATTACAATACCATTTGCTTAGCCACTCCTATTATATTGGGCATTGAGGTGACTTCGGATTCTTCATTAAAACAAATTACCTTCCTGTAAACACATATGCATGCGTTCATCCAGTCACCCATTGGATAGAATATTCATCTGAGCCTCTCTTCTATACAGAGGACACGAGACAAGAATACAAATGTGGACTCCCCTCTGAGGGGCACTGAGTATGGCAGTATCATCCTCACTAATGATGGCACTTTCGTGTGTGTTGAGGCCTCTGGCATGATGGCCACATAAGAAGCCCACCCTCTGACTCTGAGCTCTAGCTGGAAACGGGGTAGCTGACTGGGTTTGCTGTGTTTGCCTCTGTGTAACCAGCACCCAGGTCAGCATCCTGCAGCTCAGCTCCTGTGACCTTGTGGTTGAATGAATGAATGTACGACTGAATGACTACATTATCTCATGTAATTATCCCAACAAGCTTGTGAGACAGGTATTATTATCCCATGTTACAGATAAGGAAACTAAGGCTCATGGAAAAAGGAACAAAGTGTCCCCAGGAACTCAGAGCTTTTCAATTTACACTCACACTGTGACATTTTACCCTCATTCACATCACCAAGGGACATAACGATCATCACAACCTTGCAAATGAGAAAACCAAGGATCACAACTTCCTGGGGATCACCCAACTAATAAGTATTAGAATCAGATTTCAAACCTAGAATTTTCTGCCCAGAATTCATTGCTCTCTTCTCAGATACAGGATGAGGGGACAAAAAGGCAGAAACATCTTTATAACTTGACTTTTATAATGCCACCATGTACTCTCTCATTAAAAGCCCATAAAGATGGAAATAACAGACACTGGAGATGCCAAAAAGGAGGCGGAGACAAGGAGGCAAAGGTTCTGAAGTTACCTGTCAGGTACAATGTTCCCTATCTGGGGAATGAGTTACCTGAAGCCCAGTCCCCACCAGTGTGCAGTATGCCCTTGGAACAAACATTCACATATACCCTCTGAATCGAAAATAAAATTAAAAATTTTTTTAAACAAAAAAATTATTTGAGCAGAATATTAAGCAAATAAAATAATTTAAGTTGCACCGTCCACAGTTACCAATGTAACCACCGCCTGACCAGCCATACATGTCTCCTTAGACACCTTGCTGCGATGTGAACAGTTCAGATGGCTTCCTCTGCACGCTTGCTTGGCTTGTCTGTCTTCATGCCTTTCCATGTGCTTGTTTTCTCCTTGCTTTTGTGTAAATCAGTCACTTACAACCTGTGTCTTCTATCAGCATATGTGAAAGTGGATTATTTAAATAGTCACTCTTTGTCATATTTGAGTCCCACATTTTTACCCAAATAGTTGTTTCCCTTTTGATTGTGTTGATTTTCATTTTATAAAAATACTCAGTAGTCAAATGTTTGGTTTCTTTTCTTGTTTCAATCCTTAGAAAGTCTAGTTGAGAGTCAAATATCTTGGATTTAACGCACTAATCCATCTGGAGTTCAACATAGGACAGGGAACGGGGTTCGAGTGTGTTTCCCAACTTCCTGACTTATGGCAGAGGTGTTGTCAAGTCTAAACACACTGGGGCAGAGGCAGATGTTGGGATAGGACAGCACTTGTTCCTCCCTCAGCACATGGCGCCATATGTGCTTAATGTTTTGAGCATCACCAGGATTGTACCCAATACCACACACAAAATAATCTGTTATTTCATCATGTCCTGTGATATTTTTCATATATTTAAATTTTACATATCATTTGATTTACGTCTGACTTTTCTATTCAACTGATCTATTTTTCTGTACCACTTGAATAATCTTTTAATTACTGTAGATTCATAATATAATTTTATATCTGGCATGGTAGATTCGAGTATATGGCAGCTGAAGCTTGTACAATTGGAGAAAGATCTCATAAAGACTTTTATGAAAAAAAGATTGACAAAAACATGACCATGAGAACATGTAGCAAGAGCTCCTCTCAGGGCATTATTGGGAGGGATATGCAGGGTGCCATTAGGAACTTAAGTTTCATTAGCTCCACATATAAATCTAAATAAAACCCCAAATGTCATAAATATGGTAGCATACCTCTGACAGCAGGCTGGTCTCCACTTATTTAAAGTGTTTTTATCTTCATCTTCATATGACCAATATTTTCTCTTTTTTTCTTCTTTTTTTTTAAATTTAAGATCACATTCTGTTATCCAGGCTGGAGTGCAGTGGCACGATCATAGCTCACTGCAGGGCTCCTGGGCTCAAACTATCCTTCCACCTCAGCCTCTCAAGCAGCTAGAACTATAGGTGCACGCAACCACAACCTGGCTAATTTTTTTGTATTTTTTTCTTTCTTTCTTTCTTCCTTTTTTTTTTTGGTAGAGAAAGGGTCTTGCTATGTTGTCTCAGCTGGTCTCAAACTCCTGGACTCAAGCAATCTTCCAGCTCTGATCTCAAAGTGCTAAAATTGCAGGCATGAAGCTGTAATTTATGCTACCATATTTGTAGTTCTCAAGGAAATGGGTAATTTCATACAAAATAAAAGTTTCTAAAGTTGATGCAAGAGGAAGAAAATAATCAAAGGACTATTAGGATTCCAAGACAAAGCCACCATGCCCAGACTTTTTACTAATACATTTTATAGTTATTTTTATTTTTTCATCTAATTTTTTCTAGAAACTTAACTGAACTTAGAGAGAATTATCATCTTTAGAAAATGCACCCCTTTTTGAACACTGGATGGCCCAATATTCCATCAAGTCCTCTTTTGTACTTTCCAGTACATTTTTCATCGTTTTTCATGCATCTGTTTTTTGTTAAGCTTATTTCTTAAGATTTTGTACTATTTCTTGTTATAATTTTATTTTATTTATTTATTTATTTATTTATTTATTTATTTATTTATTTATTTATTTATTTATTGAGTCAGAGTCTCACTCTGTCCCCCAGGCTGGAGTGCAGTGGCATGCTCACGGCCACAGCAACTCCACCTGCTGGGCTCAGGCGATCCTTCCACCTCAGTCTTTCAAATAGCTGGAATTACAGGTGAGCCCTACCATGCCCGGCTTATCTTGTTATAATTAATGAGATGTTAATTCTGGCACATAGAAATACTATTGATTTTAGAGATTTCTTCTGTATCTAACAACTTTTAGAAGGCTTTTGCATTTTTTATCACCTAAAAATGAATATTTTGTCTTTATAAGCCCAATATAAATTCTTCTTATGTCTTACTTTGGGGTTTTATTTTATTGAACAGACATTTCAAAATAATATTAAATGAAGGCAATCCCGTAATTTCATTTTGCTTTTAAAGAAATGTTTCTAGGGTTGTCCATTGACTAAAATGTCTCTTGATTTTAAAAAAAACTATTAACATATGAAGAAAATATAGTTGTAGTTTTTTTAAAAAAAAAAAGGCA
The DNA here is from genome assembly GCA_027257055.1 of Cephalopachus bancanus. Lineage (NCBI taxonomy): Eukaryota > Metazoa > Chordata > Mammalia > Primates > Tarsiidae > Cephalopachus > Cephalopachus bancanus. Next base: position 7,575,915 of record JAPVLO010000007.1, read on the forward strand.
TAGTTGGAATATATGTTGAATTTTGCCAAATTACTTTTCAACATCTATAGAAATAACCATATACAGATTTTCATTTAATTCATTAATGTCTAAATTTTTTAGATTTTGTAGTTGAACCATCTCTACATTTCAGGGCTACATTTTTACTGTGTAATCCAATGTTCTTTTAATGGGTTTTATTTAAGATTTCCCCATCTATACTTATGACATTGGATAGTTGTTTGAGGTGCTTATCCTTATCAGCAGTGTAATAAGTGTTTCTCTGTAAAGAAGATCCTTTGTAACACAGTATCATCTAGTTCTCAAAAATATTTTTAAAATTCATTATCAGATTCAGAGCCTTTGTCTTGGGATCCTAACAGTTCTTTGATTGTTTTCTTCCTCTTATATCAACTTTAGAAACTTTTATTTTGTATGAAATTACCCATTTCCTTAAGAACTACAAATACAGAAATGTACTTATACATATTTATTTCAGCTGGATGCGGTGGCTCACACCTGTAATCCCAGCACTCTGGGAGGCCAAGGCAGGAGAATTGCTTGAACCCAGGAGTTTGAGACCAGCCTGGACAATGTAGTGAGACCTTGTCTCTACTGAAAAATCAAAAACTTAGCTGGGCATGGTGACATGTGCCTATAGTCCCAGCTTCACAGAAGGCTTAGGAGGAAGGATTGCCTGAGCCCAGGAGGTCAAGGCTGCAGTAAGCAGTGATTGTGCCACTGCACTCCAGTCAGGGTGAAAGAGTGAGATTCAGACTCAAAATAAAATAATAATAATAATAATAATAATAATAATAATAAATATTTCTCATACATTTTATTTCTATAGAGTTTCTATTTAATTTTTACATTCTACTTTTTATGTGGCCTTTTTGTTTTTCTAGATTAAATTTATCACAAGTTGGTCTACTATTAAAGTTTCAAGAAATCAGCTCTTGCACTTGTTTACTGTTTATTTTCTTGCTTTCTAATGTATGACTTTATCATTTTTAATTGTTCTTTTCTTCTTCTAGATGTTATGTTGAATAATAAATTGACTTTCTCTTTTTCATTTTAACAATAAAGACACTTAAAGCTGTTAACTTTTTGTCTAAATACTGATTTTGATAAATTTTGATATGTAGTATATTATTATTATTTTCTAAAGTATCATTTATTGAATTCTTTATTTGGCCATTGTTCCAGTTTTTCCTTAGGAGAATGTTGTCACAGTAATTTACACTTTTGTTTGTCTGTTCTTAAAGCTTTTACTTTCAAACTTTAATGTACTTTGGTCAGAATGCAGCCTATAAAACCTCTACTGATATTTATTTGTTTGATCTTGTGTACAATAGCAAGTTATAAGATTAGTAAGTGCTATTTGAGTAATTCTAGAGAAAGAGTATCTCACTTATAGATTGCAGAATTTTTTTTACTTTACCTGTTGTGGTCTTGATTATAGGGAATTTAATGCTGTTCTGTAACTGATTTTTTGCTAGCATCTACTTGAAGTTCTTACATTCCTCACTTTGTGTGTTTTATTGCTATGTTATTTGGTGCATATAAATTTACAATTATTATATCTTAGTCATGTACTATATTTATCATTGCATAACCACCTATTTATTTCCCTCAATATGTTTTATTTTTAATTATTTTATATTATTGCAATCTTTACTTTCCTACATTTATTACCATTGCTATGTCTCTGTAGAAACTTTTAATTTTAGGGTATCTGTGTGACTTTTTATAAGTATGTTATTCATAAAAAGTGCAATGTTGAAATATCTTTTAGAAGCCCTTTTGAGCATCTGGACCTTTGAATGGGTATTCCACATGAAGATTTTCTTTTTATTTTAGTTTCTTTCTTTTTTTTTTTTTTCTTCTACAAAAGTTTTTAAATTTTTGGTTGAGTTTTATTAACCTGAAGAATCATTTTTATAGCTGACATTTTTCTTTGTTTTAAGTCACTTTGCAAGCATTCTAAAGGAATGGAAGGGAAGAAAATCATGGGTATTTCCTGTATCCTCATTGCAAAAGAACATAGCATTGTCTAATGAAATTTAGGCACCTCCAAGTTTCCCAACTCTCACCTTCTACAAATGGCTCTCTTTTCCTATCCAGATGGTGCTTTCTTGAATTCTATGGTTGTTGACTTTCTCTCATGAAATGTTGATTCCCATTTCATATGTTTTGATCCCAAGCCTTATTATTCTGGTACAATATTTTTAACTATATACTTCAAATTTTAAACATGCCAGTCAAATTCCTTTTTGTTCTAAAATTACCATATACAAACCTCATTTTATTTTCCCCTCAACTCCTCTAAACAGCACCAAAATCTTCTACCCTCTTTAAAGTTTCAACAAGACATAGCATTTTATTAATTCTATTTAATAAGGAACTTGGAGAAAATAATGTTTCAAAAGCCAAGTCCTCTTTTTAATGAATGCTTCACAAAATACCCTTTCTCTAAAGGTCACTATTACTCTTATTTCAATGACAGTATTAGTGTCCATGTGGACCATTGAACTATCACCTTCTTTCTATTGCCTTCTCACCTATTCTACTGGGAAATTTGTCCTGAGTAAATGATAAACACAAGTTAAACTCTCGTGCATACAGCATCCATTTTTTTTAAAAATGGCATACTTACTTATAACAACTTAATAAACAGCAATATTAAATCAACTCATATTAAAATTCAGTTTTATAACTCGTGGTGTGTAGTAATGAGAATGAAAAAGTGTGGGATCCAGACAGTGGGGAGGGGCACAGAGGAGATAGGCAGTAACCACAGAGGAAGGACCATGAGATTATTAAAGAGGCGCTATTCTTTATTAATAATAGAATTTCCAGCATTGGTGCACCACCTACTGACTGAAGTCCAAATAAGGCTGTTTTAAAATATCAGTTAATGCATGTCATAAAAATAAATCAACTGAGTAACTTAAGAAAGTCCTTTATTAATTTTCTTCCTAAGAAACTTTGCAGGCCATTTATTAACTATAGAGTAGCATAACTCAATAACATGGAACTCAAAGCCACTCAACATCTGAAAAGAATCTTTTTTTTTATTATCTAGTAGACATTTATTAAGCCCCTGATAGGAACTTTGGAGCATATAAAGATAACCACTGAGTTCCTACATCTTAAATTCTCATGCAAGGACAGACCACTTCTGAGTCTCACTCTTCCTACCCCTTTTATGGTCCCCATTCAGCATGCCAGAGCATGCGACAGTTCCCAAATCAGCCTTCCAATGCAGTTTCATACACCCTTCCTGTCACCCATGCTGTTTTTTTCTCCCTAGAACTACCCCCCTCCTCTTCCCTCCTCTTTAAACATGACTTCAGTTCCATCATGATGCAATTAGTGAATCATTTTTTTAAACACTTAAGGTTTTTCCAGTTTTGCATTATTATAAACAATTCTGTGACTTACATCTTTGTCCAAATTTCTGAATATTTCCTTAGACTAGATTCCTACACGGGGAATCACAAAGACAAAGGGCAATGTTTGAGACTCTTCATAAACTGGGAGCGGTGACTCACACCTGTAATCCCAGTATTTTGGGAGGCGATGGTGAGACACTCAGGATTGCCTGAGTCCAGGGGTTCAGAACTAGCCTGGATAACTTGGTGAGACTTCGTCTCTACTATAAATCAAAAAATTAGCCTAGTGTGGTGGTGTGCGCCTGTGGTTCCAGCTACTTGGAAGGCTGAGGCAGAAAGATGACCTGAGCTCAGCAGGTCAAGACTGTGGTAGCTGTGAGCATGACACTGCACTTCAGCCTGGGAGACAGAGTGAGACTCCAACTAAAAAAAAAAAAAAAAAAAAGACTCTTCATAGATAATTGCTAAATTATTCTCCAAAAAGATTGTACTGATTGATACTTTCAATAGACATGTATGAAAGACATGTATGAAAGTACCCATTTCACTTCACATTCACCAGCTTTGAATAAGAGCTGTATTTTAGTTTGCTAAATGGATAGGTCAAAAATGACATGCTGTTTTAACTGGCATTTATTTGATTACCAGTGTGGAAGACCATGTTTTCACATTAATCATTTGCACTTTTTCTACCAATTGTCTGTCCACATTATTCTCATTTTCCAAAGGTTTTAGTAGGTTTTTAATAATCTATGAGGGTTTTTACATATTAAGAAAATTAACACATAATCCATTATATTTGTGGTAAATATTTTCATACTACATTTTCCTTTCAATATTTTCTTTGATATTTTCTACATTTTTGAATCCATCCTACTTAAGCAGTAGAATCTGTATGAATAACGAGAGTTTGGATATTTATCTCTTTAGATAATCTAGGATTGGTTTAGATGTGTAGCCAGAGATAATCCTACTTTCTGTCTTTTCCAAATACTTAACTGGCTGTGCCAGCATTATTTATTTACTAATCTGTTCTTTCTCCTTGGAATTGAAATGCCAATTTAAATAAAATGCTAAGGCATCATATACATTAGTGTTTATTTTAAGGATGTCCATTTCTTTCTACTCATTTTTGCCCAGCATCGCGCTGTTTTAGCTACTATAGCTGCAAAATATGTTGTAGTATCTGGTAGATCCAGTTCTCCTCTTTGCCTTTTCAAAATTTTCCTGGCTATTCTCACCTCTTTATTCTTGCAAATGAACATTAGAATCACTCTGTCAGGTTCCAAAAGTGTCCCATTGGGATTTTGATTGGAATTTCATTAAACTAATTTAGGGAAGACTGGCAGCATCAAAACACTCAGTCCTCCTGCAGAGGAGTATGATGCATCTTCTTTGATTCCTTTTATGTTCCTCTGAAAAATGATGTGATTCTCTTCATGCAGTTCCCATATATCCCTTGCTAAGATTTCTTCTGAGATATTTCATATCTTGAGTTATTAATACATTGAATAGAATTTTTCTATTATTGTGTATAAGTGATCATTGCTGGGATGAAAGTTGTTGATTTTTGCATTTTCCAAATAAATGTGAATAAAATTTAAAAATTTGATATTAACTTTTAAAATAAATCACAATTATCCAAAGTATAATTTTGATAGATATGCAACCAGTGCTATGGGCTGATTTATCTTGTTAGAAGTGTAAATACACGAATGTGTTTTTGCTGCAGCCACCAATTGGCTGATGTACATAACTAAAGCTATTTGAGAATCTCATCTCGCTCAGAATTATATTCAAATGCCATTTGAAGAAATGAAGAAACCACTGAAATTACTTCCTAAGGCAGGCTTTTTCTACATTATTACTCTGAGTAAGCAGCAAGTAAGAAGAGGAAAAAGACCACAGATGTAGATTATGGTCTTGCTTCCCTGTGTTCCTGAGATTCTCAACACGTGGGTTCTGGTGACTCTGTTTCCCCACCTACTATGTGTCTGAAGTGTTCACCAGGAATGCCTATGTGAATTTAAGATTCCATTATGATATGTCGCCTTGCAAGCACTCATAAACATTGTCATCATTGCTTAACGTAACCCACACAATCCATACAAGGGGATGTTTTCTGTGAGAGCGTATGCTCGCTTTGCAGTCCCAGCTCTTGAGAAAATGTCTTACTTTCCTCTCTTCCCCAGTGGTTACAGTACATTCATTTGTCAAATATTTCTTTGATGAAAAATGGAGGTGGAAGGAGCAGGGTGGATTTTGGTACATTTTGACATTAAACAAACTTGCAGCACACAAGTAAAGCAATATGCAGCGGTTGGCTGGTTATTTTCTAATCAATCATTCAGGCACTTTTTCTAATAGGGCCACGCACTGATTTACTAAGGACATATGGCTTGGCATTTTTTTCCTCGGCCTAAGGCTCAAGCAAACAGCTGTTCTCTCAAATGAAGGCAGTCTGGGCTGCAAGCTCTAGGCTCCCTCCAGACCTGCTCTGCACTGCCAGCTGGGGAACCGCCCCTGCTTCTCTGAGCTCTGGTCTCCCTAGACCGCTTTGGGACCCTTAGAACAGGCAGGGACACTGCTCAGGCTTGGGGACCTGCTGATTCTCCTCCCAAGCCCTTGTACCTTTTTTGCATTAGGGACCTTCATATTGTGCCTTGCAAGTTCCAAATTCTGGTAATTGTCAAAGTTCATAAACTGTCACGCTCTTGCTGACCCCCATTAATAAATAAGGCATGATGTTACCTACATCTAGGGCCTAGCTTGTTCTCTGGCAATTCCTTTATTCACTCAACAGATGCCTATTGAGCAGCTACTAAATGCCTGGCACTGTGCTAGGTACATGCGCAGGTACTGAGGCTGTATCTGCTAGTGAGGCAGACCCTCTCTCCAGAGATGACATCTCTCCTCCAGTTTTGGTCCGTGTGCTGTCTCACCAGAACTGGGAAGATCAAAACCTCAGACTCTTGCAGTCCTCCAGACCCCTTCTTGGTGTGCTTCATAATCAAGAATGTTATCAGTTTATACTTCATGGGAAACAAATATTTTGGAAAATTTCTGACATTATGTTGGGGCATCTAAATGTGAATAGGCCTTGCTTTCTTTCCCTTGGTTGAAAAACAATCATACTGCTAGAAAGGACACACTGTTTTGCTTTGTTTTGCCTGAGAGGAGGGTGCAAGGACATACATTGGGAAGGAAAGAAGACACCTCTGTGTGGTCTCTTCCTAAAAGTTTTCCAACATGACACTTGAGTGTGCAAAGGCTTACCTACCCACTGCAGAGAGGCTGGTCATTCAATGTCATGGTTTCCAGCTTGAATGCCAACAATCCAGCTTAGTCTTTTTTTCACTGAAATGACTAAATCAATCGGCATGGACATTTGGCAACAGGACAAGCAACAGACTCCCAGGTGAGTAGAGGCAAGGCCACCTGTCGGGCCTGTGTACCTGCTGTCCAGTACTTCTTGGATTCCAAGACCTTGGACAAGAACCACGGAATATATCCCTCTTGGGCCCAAACTCAAGAACCTTCTACCCGCAAGATGCTAGGCTCCTCACTCTACTCCACAGTCATCAATCTGTCCCAGGGGTCCAGGGTCTTGATGATGAAACTATATATATATATATGTATATATATATATATTTTTTTTTTTTTTTTTTTTTTTTTTAAGGATCAGCTCAACTCTTACAAGATGATTCATGGAAAACAACTGACTTTCCTTTTACTCTTCCACCTTTTTGTACTTGTTTTAAATGCAATTTTCTAGACGTACCTAGACATACCTCAAATGTCACACTTCTGTAGAACAGACCTCTTGGGAAAACCATGATCAAGCAAAATGCTGACTCTACCCTGAATTCTGTGACTAGAACACAGCAAGAATGAATTGCATGTTCCCTTATATTCAGAACATTGTAAATCATTCCCCTTCCTACAGAATGAATAAGGGTCACCCAGCAGGTCACACTCAGATTTTAAACAACCATTTTCTGCTGTTACTGGCCTCACACTCTGAACCTGGAACACAAGGGAGGCACGCTGTTAGATTGTGTGTTGTGGAGGGGTCAGCACTCACTCCTGGCACCATGACCTAGTGATGAGAGATTAAGGCTAGGAATTGGATGGGAGAGGCTCCAACATCTCCTCGCCTCCATTTTCTAGCTGTAAAACAGGAACAATAGTCCTGCTTTCCTTTTTTTACAAGGTGTCACTCTGGTAAATGAGAGAATATGAAGAGAACCAAAAAAGAACTGGAATGTATTTATTAAAAATTGTGTATTTATTCTTACATGTTTAGACTTCAGTCACCTTCAAAGCACTCTTCGTTTGATGCAATACACCTATCAAGATGCTTTTCCCACTGTTCAAAGCAGTTTTTGAACTCATTGATGTTGATGCCTTTTAGTGCTTCTGCCATTTTCTGTTTCATCCTCTTCCACATCAGCAAAACATTTTCATGGAGGAAACAAAAAAATGTTGCTTGGGACAAGATCGAGTAAATAGGGAGGGTGGGCAGGGGGTCTTGTCATTTTGGGTCAAAAACTGCTGAACATAGTATAGTGTGGGCAGGTTGTTCATGTAAATCACCCATCATGAAATGGGCAAACATGTTGAAAGAATTCAACCAAAAAAAATTAACCGAAGCGGAACACAACTTCTCACAATGTAGAAATCATTGTACAAATCTTTGTACCAATGCTAGCTGGTACACTGATGCTGATGGGTTCCTAGAACACTTACCTAGCAGGGGAAGCCAGTGCTACAAGGGGCTCGCCCTCCAGAAAATAATTCCAGTTTTTTGAGGGCTCCCCCCTCATATGCGTGGGGCACTCTAAGCTGCTTTGGAGAAAGACAAGATATTTCTAACCCCAGAATACTGCCCAAGCACTCATTATTGAGTGGGTTGGGCTCCAGGGGCTTGAAAGAGGTAATAGTTTGATCCTTTGAAGCTGTGGGCAGCTGAACTGCTTTCGAAAAGGGGATTGTGTCTGTAATTGTTCTCTCTCTCCCTCAGTGTTCACACTGTTGGCCTCTGAAATGTTATATCCAAAAGGTCACCAAGACAGAGTCAAGCAAGAATAGACCACACAAAATGAAGCTGTCTGAAGCTGTCCCAGGCCTGTAATTCCCTGTTTCCAAGATCCCTGTGGATGAAGTACTTAGAAGGGGGGCCCCTACAAGGCCTAAGTGTGTTTCTGGATTGGTCTATTTGCCTCCAGCAAAGACAGAGAACTAATTTGCCTCCAGCAAAATGAAGGAAACTACCAAGCTCCACGGCAAGAGCCAGGCCCTGTCCTTTCTATAAACTTAATTAGGCTTCTCACAAAGGGGACAAATCTTAGCCCACAGAGTGTCACCCTCTCCCATTTGATGACATGAAAGACATACAGTGGACTTACCATATTGGCCACAGTCACCAAACAGCAGGTCAAACATGTACTGTAAAGGGGAAAATATCAAAATTAAAACATGGCTCATGTCCGTGCTTATTCAAAGGCTGTTCTGAGCTTCTTTGGTTTCAGGCGCTTGACAGTTGGCCAGTGAATCCCCTTCCACCTCTCCATCTCCTGATGTTGCAATAGGGAACAAACAACATCAGTTAAACAAATGTGAAAGAAAGGATTGCAAGAACTGTTTATCTCAGGCACATATACAATGATGACACAGCATCCTGGTAAGAACCTCTGGTCAGGTTTTATACCATCATGTGTGTGAGTATAGGAGAGTTTTTTCATGATAAAAGCTTTTAGCAAAGAAAGTCAAGCTCATTTAGATATGTACCTTGTTATGGAGAAACTGCTAATAAGACAAATTGACTTGGCATTAAGAAATTACACTTAATTTCTCAAGATGAAGAATTATTGGAATAGTCAGAGCCCTTCTAGGAGAAAAGATTTATTATGACAGAGATTTAGGAATAACTTGGTTACATAGGTGAACAGAAAGCAGAGGGGAAAATCATATAGATAGGAAATTCTGGACAGTTACCTGAAATCTTCAATCACTAATGGGAACACAAGTGAACTGGACTCTAGATTCTTGTTAAATTAGGAGGGATGTGAGATTTCTAAAATGGGGGGTCGCCTTTGCAGAGACAAAAATCACTTTCTGGTCTCTCCTTCATGGCCAGTTAAGTTAAGTTCCGGAGGTTGGAGACCGCAGGTTGTTGAAGTCTCAGGCTTAAGCTGTGCTGGTCACGTCTCCATTCCAGTAGGGCCACCCAGCCACAAAGGGAAAGGGTGAGAGTGTACCCAAGCATTTTGCCAGTAAGACTTCTTTAAAAAGGCTCAAACTTCCCCTCCTCACCTTCTGCCTCTGCCATTGCTGTCTCTTACCCTAAGCAGTTACTGAATCGATCTCCCAAATGATCTCCCTATGCAGTCTTAGATGTTGGAGCTAAAGAAAACCCCTGTTTTTAGCGTGTCATTGGTACCCAATAAGCCCACTGAAAGTGAATCCACTTAAGACCAATACCAGGCCAGGTGTGGTGGTTCACACTTATAATCCCAGAATTTGGGAGGCCAAGACAGGAGGATCACTTGAGCCCAGGAATGCAAGACCAGCCCAGACAACATAGCAAGACCTTGTCTCTACAACAAATAAAGAAAGAAATTAACCAGGCATGGTGGTACACACCTGTAAAGCCAACTACTAGGGAGGCTGAGGAGGAAGGATCACTTGAGCCCATGAAGTCAATGTTGCAATGAGCCAGGATCATGCCACTGTACTCCAGTCTGGGTGACAGAGTAAAACGCCAAATAAAAAAAAAAAAAAAAATTATAGTAAATAATAAAAGAACAAAAAGTGTTGCTGAGATCTTATCTTGAAAAATTAAATATAAAATGATGATAATTTATATACATACACACATATATACACATATGCATACATATAGTAAAATACATATTTATGATATATATTTATATATTCAGATATATACACATATAACATAAAATTGTAACACTATGAAATTGCTATTACATAGAACAAATCAAATGTTAGTTTTTGCCATGACTTTTGCCACCAAACTGGGAAATAGCACTACACAATATGTTTGAATTTCACAACTCAATCGTAGGAATGGACACCTTGGCAGAAAAATCAGGGACTTGATTCGTTTTCCCAAGAGCCTCTCCCAGTTTTTGGCTATTCAGATCTATGTCATATGAAATGCTTTTTCTTTGTGAACCATCCCTTTTTGATTTTCTCTACTCAAGTGTTAACTGCCTTAATTCTATACAAAGTCATCTACTGGTGGTTTTAGTGTATCATGGAGAATTTCTTGAGCATCATTCATCAACTAGATGAAATTCTGCACCTTTTTCAAGAGTTCAGTTTCACTTTCCAACCACTTATACATTTTCAGTTTTGGACAACAGTGAGAGACTAACCAGCAAACACATAGGCTTGACAGATGCTGGTGTTTTCCTGGAAGAGTATAAGCACATATTTGGTCCCATAGTGAATACTTTCCTGTTATGATGATTCTTCCTTCCCTGTGTGGCCACATTTACAGCAAAGACTCAAAAAAATGGAGTTAGAAAAGGGGTTCCCCATCCCTCCAACACAGAAGTCATCACTCTGTACTTTAAAGTGCAATATGGAGGAACACACACATGGCACTTACACTGTGATGTGTCATAACGAGGGCTATATAAAATGCCAGCAGGGCACAGAAGGGCAGAGGTATGGCAGGGAGGTGCTAGGGCAGAGGTATGTCAGGGAGGCACTCGGGGATTGGAATATTTGCACAGAATCTCAAGACGTGAGTAAGACTCCTCAGGGCAAATCAGAGGAAAGGGCATTCTGTGCAGAGAGAGCACCAAGTACAAAGTTCAAGGGTGTGGAAGTGTGTTGCCTGCTGAGGGGCAGCAAGCGACTGATATAGCCCAAAGTCCAGTTGAGTTGGGGAATGAAAGGACAAAGAAATCAAAGCCAGACAGGCAGACAGGACAGGTCACAAGAGCCTGCTAGATAGACCTCAGGGTTTCTACACTGACATTATCAGCATGTGAGGCCAGACCTCTCTTTTCGGTGGGAGACTGTTGCTGTCCTTTGCATTGTAGGATGTTTAGCAGCATCCCTAGCTTCTACCCATTAGATGCCAGTTGTACCCTCACCACCAGCTGGGACAACTAACCCTGTCTCCAGACATTGCTCCATGCCCCCTGGGGGAACCCCCAGGTGAGAACCACTAGGATAGAGTAAGCTCTGAAGGGTAGGAACGGCCTGGAACAGAGGACCAGTGGTTATCTGTGCAATTAATGAATGAAAGGAGCACAGGCAAAACAATTGGAAAGTAGAAAGGACACATTCTCAGAGTCAAGAAGACACATAGAAAGGATTAAAGAAAATACAAGCCACTTTAAAGAGGAGGAGAGAGAAGTTGAAAAAGTTCACGGCCAGGAGTGGTGGCTCAAGCCTGTAATCCCAGCACTTTGAGAGGAGGAGGTGAGAGGATTGCCTGAGCCCAGGGGTTCGAGAGCAGCCTGGGCATCTTGGCAAGACCTTGTCCCAACAATAATCAAAAAATTAGCTGGGTGTGGTGGTGTAGGCCTGTAGTTCCAGCTACTTGGAAGGCTGAAGCGGAAGGATCGCCTGAGCCCAGCAGGTGCGGGCTGGGGTGTCTATGAGCATGCTACTGCACTCCAGCCTGGGTGACAGGGTAAGACTTCAACTCAAAAAAAGAAAAAAAAAAGTGCACTGTGAATTCAAAGATAAAGATCATTGCTGAGAGGTACCAAAGGAAGAGGTGGTTTGGAGTTTAAGAATGAATGAGTCCATAGAGTACGTGGAAATTTGGAGACCAGCCCCAAAGTGAGACCCCACTTCTGGAGCACAGGGAAAAACATGAGAGAACCTGCGGGGCTTACTGTTTTATTTTAAGAGCTATGTATGCTGTATCTATCAGGGAAAAAACCTGGTTTTCTAGTGACTATAATTATATAAAGTTTCATTGTAAGTGTATTTGTAGGCCTGAGTTTCTTTGGGAGACCGAGGTAGGAGGACTGATTGAGGCCAGGAGTTTAAGACCAGCCTAGGCAACATAGCAAGATCCCCATCTCTACAAAATAAAAAAATAAAAATAAAGTGTATTTGTCAAGAAGCTGTTTCTGACATGACCACACTGTTTCTCCCACTACATTCTTACAACACAGATACACTTCTGACCCCAAACATTGGGGTTTTTCCCCCACTAATCAAGCAGTTCTCAAGCAGACATTTCAATTCTGACACTGTCTGCCTGGAGATGGTGTTGAAATTAGCTCATTATGAGTAACCACAAGACATCCCTATCACTTGGGAATCCCAAGGGAAAGGACAGAGCCCAAAATGCAGTTTCTCTGGTCTCCTTGAGCTCATACACGACAATAATCCTTTTTTCTGGAACCCTGGGTGAGTCACAAGATATTAAGGTTAACATCTTTGTCCTGGCCATTGCCTTGCTAAGCTATAGTCTGGTTATGTGTTCTTTGAGCTATGTTCAAGCCTTATTTTCCTAAGCTTTGGCCCCCTCCCCAACCTCAGGGAGGTGAATCTCCTTTCTCTCTCTCTCTCTCCATTCACCATTACTTTGTTAAACTCTGGTGTGTCCACATGGCTCTGAGCTATGGCCACAACGTTTCTTAGTTTTGGCCCTCTCCCATACCTTGGGGAGGTGAATCTCCCCTGTCTAATTTACTTTCTAAATAAACGATATTTTCTAATCTAAAAAAAAAAACTTTGTGCTAAGAATGTGTCTTTCAGCTACCTACCCTGACCACCTGCTGTCAGAGATGTGAGAAATAGACCACCATCCCATCATCAAAGCGACCTGCCTCCCCCACCCCCACCCTGCAAAGGAAGCTTTAAAAGCCTTCAACCTCAAGCATTCGCCACACCATACTTTTGTTAAGCCTTTGGCCCCCTCTCCAATCCCAGAGAGGTGGATGCATCTTTCTCTCTCTCTCTCTGATCTACTTTCAGAATAAACGTTCCTTTCTGATCTAATTTCTTTCTTTCTTTCTTTTTTCTGAGTTGGAGTCTCACTCTGTCGCTCTGGAATGCAGTGGTACACTCACAGTCACCCCAGCGTCGACCTGCTGGGCTCCGGCAATCCTTCTGCCTTAGCCTTCCAAGTAGCTGGAACTACAGGCACAGGCTACCATGCCCAGCTAATTTTTTTAATTTATTGTAGAGACGAGGTCTCACCAAGTTGCCCGGCTGGTCTTGAACCCACGTCTGATCTAATTTCTATGCAATTCTTTGCATCCCCGAGTCACCAGCTCAGCCCACAGAACTAACAGCAAAGGTTTCAGGAGTTCTGTGACAGATGCCAGGGACAGAGATCAAATAAATTCCTCCTTAAACCACACTGGTATAAAAAGTCAAATAATAACCAACAGGTGGAATGAAGACAGGGTAACACTTGGGAGGACAGTGTGTGAATGAATTAAGTTTGGCCCAGCTGAAGTTACAGCACATGACTTCTTCTGCTTCTCCTACCAGGTCTGTCTCTGGGACCAGCTAACATGGGACCGCTCACCTCTACTCTGCCTCTTCCCATACTAGCCTCTGGTCCAGCCCTTCAGTCAAATCCTGCTCTGTGGTTGGGGAAAGATGCCTCACTTGCCACCTTCCCTGAGGACCCAGAGACTGCACTTCACAGGCCTGTTTCTTAGCTCTGAACACACAACCCTCTGTTTCTCAGCTCTGAACACACAACCCTGTTCCTGTGCTTGGATTCCCCAACCAGTTGTAAAGTTTGTAGGAAGAGTCACATCTGCATTCTTCCTCCCAGGTACAGGTCAGTCTGGATCCCAGGAGGAGAGCCCAACCAGAAGGGTGTGGGGATGTGTGTCATTCCAGGGGACAAGAGCCTGAAGAGTCAGTCACCTCCTTAATTTCAGATTGAATTAATGACCTACTAATGACTTCCTTGTTGGGTGAGAGGCACTGTCAGTAGTACAATGCTTAGATATCTAAAAACCCATCAGATAGCTTCCTTTGTGAGTCTCGTAAGTTGAGTCTCCAGGAGTTACTACATGTAAAAGTCTTGCTCTCCACGTCCAAGTAAGAAGTGGCATTATTTCCACCATGAGACACACAGAAAAGATACTTGGGTCCCAGAGCTCCACCCTCCATGCCCCCATTCCCATCACTCTAGATGAAGTAAAATCAATAGACTGATAAGAGTGTGTTTGGGGTGGGGAGAGAGGTGTCATTTAATTTTCATGACTTCAAAAAACAAATTTTGAACTAGGGACAGAATAATATTCTCTAAAATAAGTAGAACAGGAATGCTGGATGACGAACAGCCTCATGGAGCTCCACGAATAGCAGGGACAGGCTGTTCTGTGCTGATGGATACTGAACCAGTGTTTTTAACACCTAGCGACATTAACTTCGTATCTTAATCAAGGCTGAGGCATTCTCAGCAGTCCTTAAAGCATTACCTCCCCAAGAAAACACTCTAAGTACTGTAGACTTAGAAAAAAAACAAAAAACTAGGCACCACAAATTGCACTTAGCAACTACCCAACCATATTATTTCATTCCTGTCTAATGTAATGTTTGTTTTTTTATATAAAGGACTTCAGTTATTTTGAAAAATTATCCTCCCTCCTAAATTAACCTGGCTTTTATTTGTTTTTAACAATCAAACAAGCTAAGAAGAATGAAGCAGTGCTTCTAACTAGCTTCTAAGTAACCAGATGTAAAGAGCGTTTTGTCCCCTAGACAAAGTTCATCTCTGAAGGAAGCTGCATGCCTCCCCTCCTGCCCCCTCACTTCTTAGTCATTCATTCATTTATGCAACAAATAATTGTCATGCAGGTAAGGAGGATCAATTGAACAAGCTTGGCAAGAGTCTCGCCCTCCTGGACTTCCCCTCTAGTGGGAGTTAAACAAACTAGATGACTTCACTCATTCATTCCACAAATAATTGACAATCATTTCATCTTTCAATAAGTAATCATGGAGCCTTGATTCCTTAGGAGGCACTGAGAATCATTCTTGAACAAGACAGGAAAGATCCTTGCCTTCGAGGGCTCCATTCGCGTGGAAGTTATAACATAAATAAACAAGATGATCTCAGAGAGTTCAAGAAAATGCACCGTCGGAGCCTTCTCCACTGCTTCCCCACCACCACGCTTCAGGCTTTACCCCTGGTTG
This sequence comes from Cephalopachus bancanus, assembly GCA_027257055.1. Lineage (NCBI taxonomy): Eukaryota > Metazoa > Chordata > Mammalia > Primates > Tarsiidae > Cephalopachus > Cephalopachus bancanus. The sequence continues at coordinate 7,591,451 of JAPVLO010000007.1, forward strand.
GGTAAAGATGTTAGCTTCCCCGTGTGCTATGTCCCAGCCCCTCAGACGGTCACAACACCCCGGAGGGCAGGTGGCATGAGCCCAGCGCTGATTGGCTGACTTTGAAACCAACACAGCCCGGATTGGGGCAGGAGGTGGCACTCCCCATGGGGCGCTAGGGAAATCTGCTCCTCAAGTGACCACCGTAGGGATTATCCATGTCAGTGGGCTGGAAGGATGTGTCCACAGGCCTCGCCATGCCAGGCTAGGAGGTGCTGAGCCAGAAGAATCAAGACGCAAGGAGAGCGGGGCGCCCGGCACCTCCGGGGCCAGACCCAACTCTGCCCAGAGGTCAAAGATCCCGCACGCCCGCTGCGCCTGCGCAGTACAGCGCCCGCGCTGCCGGCCCTCACCACTGTTCCCGGCGGTGCGCCGGACGCTAAGGGCGGGGCCTCGTTGCGCCGGGCGCTAAGGGCGGGGCCTCGTTGCGCCGCGCGCAAGACTGGGGCAAAACCCGGCCGGGATAGGGCGTGGGGCCGCGCGTCGGGCGTCCCTCGCGTCGGGGCCGACGGCGCCTGCGCGCTGCGCGGCCGTCCGGGGTGCTGGGGGCGGGGCGGGGGCCGGTGTCGCCTCTTTGCCTCGTCGTCCCCTAGCGCTGCCCGGTCGTCTCGCGGGCCGCCGGCACCATGAAGATCTGGACTTCCGAGCATGTCTTTGAGTAAGTTTGGGGCGCGGAGGCCACTCTGGGACGGGCGGGAAAGTTGGGCCTGGAGCCAAGGCGAGGCGGAGGCGATCCTCACGAAGCTTCCCGGCGTCGGGCCTAGCGAGGAGGGCCGAGCCTGGGGCCCACGGCAACCGTAGGGAGACTCAGGATGGGACCCAAGGTCACGATCCCGAGGCACTCTGACCTCCAGGCCCGGGCCGCCACCCGTCTGGGAGGGCGGCCGAAGCCACTTCCGGCAGGTCCCCCGGGAGGCGGCCTCGGGCGCCCGCGGCCTCCAGAGGTCGTGGGGGCGTCGCGGAGCACGAGGTCTTTGACAGCACTCAGAGTTGCCACATCGGGCCTTTCGACACCTGGCAGGACGCGGGCCCAGGATTCCGAGAGGGAGGTGGGGGTTCTCCCTGGAGTCCGGCCACCGCTGGGGTGGAGTGTCTCGCCTCCTAAGGCGAATTTCGGGTGAAGTTGTGCCTCCAGGCCCTGAATTGCCCATCTTCATCTGAGAGATGGAAGGTGACCGTGCAGCCCGGGCCTACCAATGTGGGTATCTTTGAGTTCAGTAACACCTTTTGGGCTAGTGTGAAATTTTAAGTAGCAGAAATAGGCCTTGAACCAGCTATGTGTTGGCAATGAAATTCTCTTCCAGTTCTGTGATTCCATATACATAAGAGCCAAGACTACAACCAGCCTAAATAGTTCATTTGTAATTCTAACACTCTTTATTGGTTAGTCCACCTTTCTCTCGCTGATTCAAAATGTCACCTTTGTCATAAACACTGCTGTGATTTATATATAGGTGACTATTTCTGGTCCACTGATCTTGGCTGTTGCTGCCACACCGTTTTAACTTTTATCCCTTTGTGGTATATTTTAGTTTGAGTGTCCAAACTTTAAAAAGTGTTTCAGAGGGTAGTGTTAAAAAGAAATTGTCAACATTTGTACATACTCTGTGAATAAGACATTTCTGAGGGTCCGCTGTATCTTGGAAAGTATAGAAAATTAGAATCAGAAGGAAGATCTCTTTTCTCCCTATTGTTTACAGTCTTTTGGGAGGTCTTTCTGATGTTCTTTAACCTGGCCACCAGTCCATTTCAGCACCTGGGATGCTTAATGCCAGTCCTCTTCCTGGTTTGAATACTTCAAAAGTTCTTGGCACTGAGTCTTCTTCAAGCCATCTTCCTGCTTGTGTTTCCTAATACTCTTCTTCCTGGCTTGGTCCCTGCTTCCCTCTCCCCTCCTTCTGCCTTTTTCTTAAAATGTCCCTTTTTCTCTTTCAGTGTAAATGTTCAGTGAGATTCTGTTGTTAGCCTTCCTGTGTTGCATTTCATCTATTATCTCAGTCTTTTTTTTTTCTTTTTGTCACAGACTTCTTTGAGATTTGATTAAAGCTCTGGGACCTTCCTCCTAGAAGATAAAAATATCTAAATGAATGCTGTACCTGTCCTAGGTGAAGAAACCCAGATCTATGCTTTCTCTCCAGATAATCTGAGCTATTGGCCAAGGTCCCAACTGATATACACTCTTTATGGCACCCACGTCTGTACCTAGAGCTGCAGACCTTTCATGTGCCTTACAGACATCACTACCCACTTGTCTCACAGGCGCTTCAGACTCAGCCTACCTGAAATCCAGGTCATAATCTCCCCTCACAAATCTTAACCATTTTTTGTTGTTTCTCACCTTCAGGGTGTTGCTCTCCAATGATAGCTAAGTTATCATTCTACATCTCATTCATCTTTGATTTTCTAACCCTTCCTTCTGAGACCTACCTAGCATGTAGTTGGCATGCAATTGAAGTCATTCATTGATTCCTTCAACCGGGATGTCCAGTATGTGCTGGGCAGTGTTCTTTGAATTGGTTACATTTAGGTAAATCAGTCAAGACATTGTCACTGCCTCAGTAAAGTTAACAATGTCTTCTCGTGTTGGAGATGAAGAAACTGGACAGCGCAGTAAGCCATAGCCAAGCTCTCCTGACTTGAATTTGGGCGCTGAATGTCTTCCAGTCTGGGATCTTTTTCACATAATTACACTAATACAGTTAATGTTAATTGCTGGAAGACTGTTAATCATAAGATGTCTTTGTAATATTTGAGTTGGGAAAGCGGTCTTAGCCTAACTCTGTCAACATCAATGTTTTCAGGCAGGCTCAGAGAGGAGAGATGGACTAAATTACAAATCATGTATCTCCACCCAAAACCATGCAATTATTAATTTTTTAAAGAGGAGAGAGAGAAGTGCACGGAGGCCAGCTCCCCATGATATAGGGCTAGGTGGAGGCAGGGCAGGACTCATCTGATTGTCATTTTAGATGGTTGCCTTGGTAACAGAGTGCTTGGCCTGTTATCAGGATTGTTTAGATTTGTGGGGACTGTTTAGATTTATGAAGCAGCTCTGCTTATACCTGCATTGATTTCTGAGCAAAGCTGGAAATTAAAAACAGAAAGAGATTCATTTATGCAGTGTTACAGAGGAAATGAAAACATTAAAAATGACGTAGCTGTCCAAAATTCTGGGAAATTAATGGAGCTGAGATTTTTCTTCTCTCAACAAGGTGTAGTTGTCAGTCTGAATTCTGTGAAAAAGTTGAAATAGATTAATGTCTACCTGTTTTACTTTTAGAAAAATAAAAAGTAACGCTGTGTAGTTTTATCAGTCGGTGTCGCTTGAAACATCATCCCCAGATCTTGTCTTTTTCCTTTCGATGAAGGTGAGAGCACGGATAAATGGTTCAGACAGGGTTAGAATCAGCCTGCAGGTGGACTAAATCACCATCAATACTGATTGTACTTAATAAGGGGTTCTTTTGAGAAGGATGTCTTTTGTACAAGCGTCTTATTCACAGAAGTTGGGAAGTGAACAAAGGTACATCACATTTAGAATCACCGAAGCACATGTGCTTTTTCAAGAAGATAAAGATGCTGCAAGCTCTTCAGTGATGTGATATTATTACCACTTCAATGCTAGGTGATAAGCAAATGCTTATTATACTAAAAAAGAATATTAGAAAATAACATATTAGGAGCGCCTTAAGAACACTTTATTGTATCGAATGATCTTTCAAAACAGAACTCAGAAACCCTCCTTTGAGGAAAAACAATGGATAAAGATTGATTGGAGGAACCATTGTTATTTATTACATTAATATAGAGAAAAATTTTAGTAATTTAGTCAATAATGCTTTGGGTCTTGTAACCCCTATAAGAATTTACGGTGCCTGTAAGTTCTTTTTATAACTTCATAAAATGGGGTCAGACAAAAGAAGAAATGGTCTAATGACACTTCTTTCTATTTGTTTCAGTAGAATGTAATTTTTAAATACATTTTCATGAATCAGTAGTTTTTCCTAGGAACAAAATGTACATGTGGAAGCGGAAGTAAATAGGAATGACTGTGTAAGAAATTATATCTTAGTGCTCTCTAGGCTACTTGGATCTTTATAGAAGTCAATTGTATTATATAACCTGTGTTGTAGAAAAATACCGAAGTCTGTTAAAAATGTAGATTGATCTCCCATGATCATGTTTCAGAAAGTAATTTTCACTGAGTAAACTCATTAAACTTCCCTTGTAAAGAATGATTTGATGGGTTATAAAGATTGTTTGGTTCATGTGCACATTTTTAAATGTCTGTTTTTTGGTTCATATTGGCAGCCACCCGTGGGAAACCGTCACAACAGCTGCAATGCAAAAGTACCCAAACCCTATGAACCCAAGCGTAGTTGGAGTTGATGTGCTGGACAGACATATAGATTCCTCTGGAAAGTTGCACAGCCATAGGCTTCTCAGCACAGAGTGGGGACTGCCTTCCATCGTGAAGTCTGTAAGTGTGTCTTCATTCCCAGAGAAATGTGACTGCTGGAGAGAAGTTTTCTAAACCACATTATAATTTCAAATAGGTTGTGGGAGCCAATTCTGAATGTCATTTTTGCATCAGTTCAAATTGTATTATAATAAACTTGAGTTATGAGTGTATAATGAATTGGAAATATTATTACAGTCTTCATGAAGACAACTGGTAAAACCTCTGAAGGAAGCCCGCTAACGCTTTGCAGTCTAAAAGAAGTTCTCTTCTGCTTTTCCTGCTTTTGCCAGCACTGGAGACCAGTCCTAAGAGTTAGAAGTAATGGTGATGGTCTGGTCATGATTGTGGGACGGTAGTTGCTGGGGTCAGTGGTGGGTTATGCACTTGAGTAAAGAGTATGTCCTTGGACTTGCTAGTGCCACATCTGTTCCAAGGTCTACTCCTTCCTGTACATTTAAGAAACAGTTCTATTTAGTTTCAAAAGAGTGGGCTTTAGTGAGCTGATTTAGCCAGCAAGAACCTAGAATACCAGTTTATTATCATGGAGAAAACAGTGTAATAATAGGACCCAGGTCTCTGTAGAGGGTCTCTTCATGGAAAGTTGGTCCACTCTGAAAACTGCAGTTCATGTTTTTCAACAGGGATGTACTGACAGCCTGCTTCATACAAACTATGGCACTAGGTAATGAGGACACAGATGGACAAGGCCAGGGGGTGGCCTTGGGGTCATAGCATGCATAGTGACACTGATGCTGATGTGATCCTCCATCGTGAGGATGAAGTCGAGGTGCCCTGTCCCTGGAGTGCTCTAGGAAGACACTGACACATCTTGAGCTCACATTGTTCTAGACCCTGTTTCCCAGCTCTTCTGATTACCAAAGTTCAGTCTCAGCCCTGTTGTCACACCCTAGTAGTTTCAGCAGGAAGCCTTTTGTTGGGGACATTCTCATTGGGCTGGTTCCTGATTGCCTCTGGCTGTCTCATTTGTGATGTGGGAATAAGCCTCCTTTCTGACCTCTGTCATTTTCTTCTGGTTGATTTCAAAACAGATTTTTAGTTCAAGATACTTTAACACATTTTTAAATAAAATAAAATATTCAGTTATAATATTGATACACTTGGTAAGATTCTTTCTCCTCTGATTACTGATTCTGAATGTTTTACTTAGCTCATTGGTGCAGCAAGAACCAAAACGTATGTGCAAGAACATTCTGTAGTTGATCCTCTAGAGAAAACAATGGAACTTAAATCTACTAATGTAAGTGGTGGCTTCCTTCTGTTTTAATTTTGAACTGTCTGGTTTAATGTTTGTTTTGTCTCCTAGTTGAGCTGTGAGTGAATGCATGTTCTCAGTGTGGCTTAGAAAATCCCTGCTTTTGTGCTGCATCGACTTTGCCCTGTTTGTAGTTTCCCAAGCCTAATGATCCTGCCTGTCTTTAGGAGTTAGCACTTAAGGAAATGAATTTGGGATCATGTGTACACCATTATTATATTCTCAATTTGTGGAGTTGTTTTTTTTTTGATGATGTTGTTTTAAATAAAATGTAGGCAGTGAGCCAGCCTAGGCAACATAGCAAGACCTTATCTCTACAAAAATAAAATTAACTGAGCATGGTGGCACATGCCTGTAATCCCAGCTACTCAGGAGGCTGAGATGGAAGAATCACCTGAGCCCTGAAGGTTAGGGCTTCATTGAGCCATGATTATGCCACTGCACTCTAGCCTGGGTAACAAAGTAAGACTGGAAAAAAAATGTAGGCAGCAGATAGTTTTTTATATTTATGCAGTAATAGCAGTGGCTTATTTGTTGGTTTTGTATGTTTAGGAGGAAGATTTTGGTTTGTATGTTGATTTTGGAAATGTTTTGAATCTTTAGCTCCAAAATGATTTGATCTTTTTTTTTCCCCCCATTCTATAGATTTCATTTACAAATATGGTTTCAGTAGATGAGAGACTTATATACAAACCACATGCTCAGGACCCAGAAAAGTGAGTTAAAAGTGTTTTAATAAAAACTTATTTTATAGCGTGTTTAACAATTTTTTTAACCAGTTTTCTTTTTAATAAAAGTTGGGTTATCTAAAGTGGTTTGAATGTGTTTTGTTCCAGAACTACTTTGACTCAAGAAGCCATAATCACTGTGAAAGGAGTCAGCCTCAGTAGTTACCTTGAAGGACTCATGGCAAGTACAATATCTTCAAATGCCAATAAAGTAAGTAAGGCTGCTGCTTGCTTGTTGGTTACTCCCTGGGTTCATGTCCTGGAGGAGCTTGGTGCTGAGTGGTGTTTGTCCTTGTAAGGTCTCACCCCCTCTGCAGTGAAAAGCCACAGAGTAGGAGGCATTTACTTGTGCAGGCTCTGGGGGGTTCACATTTCAATCTCTCTTGCCAGCCTTTTAACCTTGGGCCATTAAGTTAATCTTTTTACGCCTCCGTTTCCTGTCTGTGAAGTGGAGGTTACCCATGCTATAGGGTTGGCATGAAGTGAGATATGGAAAGTGTGTGTGACCTGGACCCAGCACATAGGAAGGGCTGGGTGATGTGTAACTGTGTCATTAAAAGTTCTGTTTATCAACCTTTTGTCATTACATATCCCCTCCAGTCCATTTTAGACATTTTTTTTCCCTAATTGCCATGAAATTACTTAATGTCAAATATGTGTGTTGTATACATAAAAGAAAGATTTTTTTTCTATCCCCCCCAACCAATTTTTCCTCATTGAGAATGCATGATTTAAAACAGGATAAGTTTAGAGAAAGAGATTCCTCATACACTGTTTTGTAGCACATTTAATATAGTCATTGAGCAAAGATACTCATAGATGCCTTCACTGTGCCAGACAGAGTGCTAGGCTAGACTGAGGGTATAGCAGGGAGCAAGACAAATGTGTTCCCTGACCTTATGGAACTAAGAGGCAGGCAGCATTAATCACACAACATGTCATTAGGAAAGGAAAGGTGCCAAAAGGTATGAGGGTGCTTCCTGAGTGTTGAGTAACTGATGTTTCTGCTGAGTGCTGTGTGCATCTAGGTTGGTTGTGAGGGGTATGCAGGAAGAGTATTTTGGGTGGAAGAGCTGCCTGGGCAAAGACCCTGAGGCAGGAGGTGGGAAATGCTCTTTCTATTCCTGAAAGAATGCATAGAACACCATGAGAAAAGGGCTGAGGAGGGAGTTGGGGACCAGATTCTGCTGGGCCTTACACAGGATTTTGGTTTAAAATGTAGACATAAAAAGGAGTTTTAACTTCTTACTCCCAAAAAGGGGACACTGGAATCATGAAATAAGTAAGACATCCTGTCATTTAATTGTAGATTCTTTTGAGAGTATCTTTTGCATACAAAATAGAAATCGGTTTATGATCAAGCCAGTTGATGTTTGCTAAATAACATTGGAAAAGAAGCAAGGACAAAACAATCTGTCATCATGAAGTTTAGTTATGCTTGGAACGTTGCTCGTTACTTCCTGGTGTGTCATTTATTTGATACATACCTTTGCTCTCACTGGGTAACAATAAATGTATTGGATTTTTTTAAGGGCCGAGAAGCAATGGAATGGGTAATACATAAATTAAATGCTGAGATTGAAGAATTGACAGCTTCAGCAAGAGGAAGCATAAGGACTCCAATGGCGGCAGCAGCATTTATAGAGAAATGATCATGGAAATCAGTAGACAACCTTGGGTGCCCAGGTCTCTCCAAGTTGGCAATATATTTATGTTATTTAAAAAATACAATTCTATTTTAGGTAGAATTTTTTTTTAATAAGCTGATATAAGGCTAAGTACTTGATCAAAACAGATTCAGGGCTTCTAAATAAAAGGGATCACTCAAAAATGGTGTTTGAAATGACTGTCTCATTTGAAGGGTTCCAGTATTTATGTGGAAACTTAATTTTTTGAAAGGTCCTTGGAAATAGGTGTTGACATTGAATTTCCTTCAGGTAGAATTTTAAAGCTTTTTGTGCACCATAAGTCTACTGGCTTTGGACCAATCCCAGGACAGCAGCACCACCCCCTAAAGACATACATTACATTGCTGTACACTCAACAGCTCATAAGGGAACTTACAGGAGAAATTATGTAGTTTTAAAAGGTATTAATTTGTATAAAATAAGTTACGCTGCTATAAAACACCACTAAAAACCACAGTGGTTTGGTTTAGTACGTAAATATTTTTGGAGTGAGAATTATCACTGAAGTAATATATGACTCCAACAAAAATATGGTTTTATTGTATTAAAGAGTACTGTATTAATTTGCCAAAGTTTTGTAACTTAGTAAAGGCATTACCTTCCTTGGATTTGTACTTAGTGATTTAGTATGCTGTATCGTGGACTGGTTATGTTAACTGAAAAAGTCATTACCTGAGTTTTGCAGCATTCTAAACTTAAACAGAACAGCTGTTCACATCTTTTAGCATTTCACATTTGCCTAACTTATAAATTGCCATGTGTCAAAATCATGGTTTTGTAATTGCTAAGGCATGATATGTCAGGTTATTTGAATATAATTACTTTTTGAAGTAATTGTGACCACAAAACATCTTTTTTTACATGAAGAGCTGTACATCATTTGAAATTACTCAAATGATGTCTTAATCTGAAGCGTAAACCCCAGGTACTTAATGTTTTTAATAATATGGTGCCACTGCAGGGCTGGGAGTGGTGGGGGAGAACAAAGGATAAAGGGGAGAGGAAGGATTGGCTTAAACTAACCAGCAAGTGAATTGCACTGCAGCTTGTATTCACAGGGAATCCTTATTTTGGATGCCAGAAGGCAACTGCAGACTGCAAAACAATCCAGTAAATGTTATTTTGTTTTGCATTTTGTAGCAGCACTTATCCACCACTAAATAATAGCTCTGGTATTTGTAGTTGTTGCATACAGAGTATGTTTGTTATAAGGTGATTAGCTTTTGACTTTATTTTACAATGCTTCATATGATAAACTTCTAGTCAGGTTTCCTTTCAGAGACCAGCTAATATATGTACATAAACCACGGAAATATTATAACAAACTATTTTGAAATTATTGGTTTTCTACTTGAAATAGTTTAGCTTAAGACTTCTCAGAACATTTGTAAAAGCAAGTTAAATCCCATAAGGTTTGATTTTTTTTTGTAACCAGAAATGGTTTTGCAACTGAAATAACATTTCACCTAAACAAAACATTGCTAAATATTGACATTTGATAAGAAGTTGTCTTGGGTAATTTCTGTAAATTATGCCTGTTCTGAAAAAGGTGTAGTGCCCTAATGATAAAATATTTTTAAACAAATCCTTATCCTTAGTTTGATTTTTTAAACTCTGCTCTAATGATTTTCGTTTTCCAAAATAGCTGGTAATTCATAGCTTTTACCTGTGAAAATATAAATCCACAGCAAACAAATGCATTTAAGACTAAACTGGACTAAAGTGTTCACAAATGAAACTTCTGGACTATTGAGCATCTATTTCGTATTTTAAAAAATTAACATATGAATTAAAAACTTGTTAATAAAAACTTTTTTAACTGTGATGTTTTCTTACGATTTCTCTTTAAGAGTAAAAACTTTTTTTTTTCTTTTAAGAAACACTAATTGCTAGACTACGCGCCTTCGCTGCGTTACAGGGCTAGAGTTCGGCTCTAACTAGGAGGCCCCAGATGAGAATTTTCACTGTCGACGTTGGGGACCTCCTTGTGCCGCCAACCTGCTTGTATTCCCTCTCCATCTCGGCCACTGTTTTCTTGCTCTGGGCCTCGCCACATCCCAGCTCACGTCCTGAAACTGCAGAAACTGCCGAGAGTTGGCACACTTGCCGGGGGAGGCTCCACTCTGGCTTTCTTCACTTAACTGTGGGAGAACGAGGCTCAATGCTTTTCTAAGTGTCTGCTCTCTGGAAGGACAAAGGCCGGCGCCGCTCTCCTGGAGCGGTGTAGACCCAGGCCCTCGCAGGACAGCGTCCGCGCAGCTTCGCACCCTCGTCCTCCCGACCACATTGCTCCGCGGCCCCACGCGAGCCGGGGTGCCCACGGACCCGCAAGCCACAGCCCTCTTACCCCGGGCCCCGTCCCGCGGCTGCATTACGGAAGCCCGGGGGGGCACACGCCCGGGGGGCTCGCGGAGCCAATGGACAGCCGCGGCCGGCCAGCCCGCCCGAGGATTGGCACTCGCGGCCACTGCCGCGTGCACCCATTGGCTCCCGGCGCCGGGGGGCTTCCACGACGGGGCAGCAGGGGCTGCGAGGGAGGGCGGGATGGGGCAGGAAGCGGCGATTGGCAGGTCCACGCGCCCCGCCCCTTCCGCTTATTAGGTCCTCCCTTCCGGCTGCTGAACCGCCCGGCTGAGCCGACATTGAGGGCGTCCTAGCGTTTCGCCCCGACGCTCTCCGTTCTCGCGACATAATGGTGGCATATTGGCGACAGGCTGGACTCAGGTAGGCCCAGGCCTCCAGAGGGAAGGGCGTCGAGAGCCCGGCCCGCGCGCGTCCGGGTGTCAGAAGGTCACGCTGGGCAAGACGGGGGCGGTGGCCCCACGCGCCTCCGGGTGTCAAGAGGTCACGCCCGGCACTGCAGGGGGTCGTGGCCCAGCGCGTGGCCTGGGCCGCGCTGCCCGCCAGCCGGGCCGGGCCTCGGGCGCCGTCGCCAAGATGGCGTCGCTGTGGACAAGCACGCCGGCTGCGCGACGTCTCCGCGGGGCGCGGGGCTCGAGCAACTGCCTTTGGCGTGTGACCCAAGCCTGTGAATCCTGCCTGCCTACCTGCCGGGGGCCGCAGAGCACCTGACTCCAGGCCGAGGAGCACGTGACACCCTTGGAAACTCGAGACACTCCTCAAAAAAGGACAATTCTTAACGAAGGAGGCCTTTTCCTTTTAGAGGAATACTTGAATTATACCGTAGACGTGTCATAGTTACATGAAACTTGGGAATAGAAGGGCGCGGAGATCTCTCTTGATATAACCATTGTTGGCACTTTTGGCCTTTGCGACATCCAGGTGAAGCTTTTTATAGTTTATCTGCATGCATTTTTGTTTTTAAGTTCGCTCCTGTTGATCTCAGGTTTCCTTATGGGTAAAAAGTGAGTGATGGCTCTTGAGTTCAAATATGAAACCCACTTAAGGACATGGGGTGGAGTGTAGTGGCAAACGGTTGGTCTGGGTGTGACATCCAATTTTTAACCTGCGTACCAGATTGAGCAAAAGTATCTTGCTCCAGGTAGCACACCTTGTTAGTTGACTAGGTGGAGTAACACCTTCCAGTAGTAAAATTTTGTCAGTACTTATGACTACCCAGCAACTGAGTTTCCTGGCTTGAGATGAAGCAAAGTTTTGTAGAATTGAAAGGATGATAGTTCGCGTCACACATACTAAACTTCCTACTGTGTGGTCTATGCTTTTTCACCCATTGTCTTTCCTCCTTCCAGCCACCAGAAGAGCCGGTATTTTTATCCTTTTATTGTATTGTTTTTTAACAGGCGAATTAGCAAGCTGAAAAGGCTAAACAGCCAAAGGTCACCCGGCTAGTAAGAGTGGAAACAAGCATTGGAACTCTTACTCTGGTGCCCACAAATAAATTCTAAAATTTGAGAAGATAGACAGCACTCCCTCCCCTCTTCCTATTTCTTAAGTGTGAAAGTGATCTGACATCTTGGAAAGATGTTGATGGTAGTCCATCTACCAAACAGGAAGCGGGTTTTTAGAATTTTTCAAGAATCGATAATACTCTCTAAAGACTTTTCAGTTTAATTTAGAAATCTTAATTAGGAGAAGTTTTCGATGGCAGACTTGTGAAACAATTCAATATTCTCAGGAAAGCCTTTAAATAATTTATCAGGGAAATAATTTTTTAATTTGGTCTTTTTTTTCTGTATTGTGGGTTTTTTTTAAATTTATGCATCTTTTATTTTAAATGAGTATACATTGAAGAGGAAACAAGTACAAAGAAGAAAAATCAAAAATCACCCATCCAAACACTGATTAATACTTTGTTACATTTATTTCAAGTATTTTTTTTCTTTGTATAGATTCCTTTTGCCATTAGTCATTTTTAAATTCAGTTCTATGGTAATGTAAAACCAAACCAAAACTACAATTATAGGAAGAAAAACAAAAGCTCAGTAATATAACCATCTGGCCATGGAATATTGGTAATTAACTCTATAGCTTTTCTCATTTTCTCCCAGCTACATCCGATACTCCCAGATATGTGCAAAAGCAGTGAGAGATGCACTGAAGACAGAATTCAAAGCAAATGCCGAGAAGACTTCTGGCAGCAGCGTAAAAATTGTGAAAGTAAAAAAGGAATAATCTGTAAGTTACTGATTTACTTAGAAGAACAGTTTTATCTTAAATTTTTAGAGCATTATAAAGATCAAAGTAATTTTAGTTTTGGCTTCTATCCATTTTTTAATCAATCAGTGCATGTAGAAATTAGTAATTGGGATAATAATTTAAAGCGCATAGGTTATAGAAGTACCGTGGAATAATAAAAGAATGTCCTTTCGGGCTCTGACAAGCAAAAGTAATTGGCACATTGATTTTCAGTTCATTTAGCAATCCTTAGGTAGAGCTCTATCTTACTTTAATTAAACCTGTTTCATTTGTCTGCACAAAATCAAATAATTGGGAGGATAAACTCCCCACTTTTGTAATTGCTGTTGGCATTACATAACAGTTCAGGAACATGAAAAATTACTGTTCTTTACGTTTTTATTTCCCCCACATCTGCTAATGTTCTCACAAATCACTGCTTCCTAAACATAAGGGCTGCAGGAACAGCCAGGGGTCCTGCTATTTTATCAAGCAATAAAATCTGCAAGACCTGTCGTGAATACTGTTTTGCTGCTAAACTTACGCTTTCAGAGCGTTAGGTTCATGTTACTTCTCCAGAGGTGCTGGTGATGTAAAGTTACCGTCTCATGAAGTGAAAAGATGGTTTTGTGCAGGTGATAAGCTCAAGCCTTTGTGCTCCATACTGCAAAAGTGATTTGATCTCTAAACCACTTTCTTCACATAATTTCAAAGATGAGCAAGGAAAATAGTCACATGTTTTTCAGATTTAATTTTCTTGTTTTGCTTTGAAAAAGCTTCAGACCCACAATAGCGCAGAAACGTGATAAATATTAATCCTTTGGCAGCTTGTGGTTATGAGCAATTTTACTTATTGGAACTGTCTCCCCTAAGCACTTTTCATTTTCATTTTGAATTAGTAAATATTTTATTACAAGTCTGGAGATGTAGTGTTTTGAATTTAGCCCGTTTTCTAGGGGCTCTCTGTCTAATCTCATAATTCTGAGTAATGAGACCCGGTTTTATGTTGGGTTGTTTTGTTTTAACAGTGAGCTGAGAAAATCACTCAGCCTCTCTGCAGCAGAGCTGGTCCTGATTCTACACCTAACTCGGTGACTTTGCCATGTCCTTTGGGTCAGGAAGTAGTGTCGGCTCCAGGAAACAAAACATGAGCCTCTCTGTTAGGTCCTGCAGGGATGGTGTCCCCACCTTATTAGCAGAGGGAGATTTTAGTGTCTTTTAAAGGCACAGCAGTTTATTTATTACTGTGAGAGTGTTTAGTTTTACATAGCGAAGCTCCTGCTCAACCAAGGCCGTGCACTTGAGCTAGCATTTTATATGACAGCTTTCATGCTGCTCGTGTGAATCGAAGCCACGGTTCTCTTTTACAGTTCACGAACAAGAAGTTATTTCTCGTATTCATGTTGGATTTTTAAGAAGACACGGAGAATTAGATAGCAACTGTTGCATTTTCTCTTTTCCTCCTAGACCCTGACTAAAGCTTGAAATGCTACATTTTCAAGGTGAAGATGTGTGGGCACATGTTATGGCAGATTGAAAACGATCTCTCTTCATGAAAAAAAATGCCTGTCTTTTTCGTAAATTGACATTGCCAATAAATTGAAGTATGGTTCACTCTTACTGCTGGTTTTTAGTTTCCATCGAACTTTGTAGGAACTGTCTGCACTACCGTGTGATTGTGACCATATGAAGCAGGATTTCTTGTGGGGAGCAGATTTAGTATTTAGTGACCAAAGGGATACAGAAAACACCTTGAAAATGTCTCAGAGTAGAAAGTTGTTTTACATGACATTAATTGGTGGTCAAAATGAGACGCTGTTGGTGAGGCTTTGTCTCCCCTATCTTTAAACTGCAGTAATGTTGGAGTGGGTTGGTTGTTACCCACTGGCCTCAGCCTTTTGTTTTAGGCACCAGTGTCTCCAGGAAGTGCTGCTTAAGAGCATAGATTAGGGGAGGAGCATATACTAAAGCGCAATACTCATTTTTTATTGTGCACTTAAAACCTGTAGAGAACAGGTATTTATGTTCAAGTGATTATATTCTGGTAGCATTTCTCGTAGGAAACAAGACAAAGCTGTTCAGCAACTTGCTTATTGAGTTGATGGCCAAACTGAAATTAAAATCTAAGCTTCTTGACTACAGGTCTGGGCTGCAGTGATGACAACAGCAGTTCCATGGTTTGTTCGTTCATTAAATATTTAGGGATGAATTGTTGCAAGTTTTTCTTTTTATCTTTCTTTGGAACTTGGGAGACTTGGCCAAGGTAAAACACCTTTGTAAAGTTAACTGCTTGGTTTTATCTGTATTAGAAGAGTGGAGGAATAAATTTGGGCAGGAAATTTTGAAACACTACCGTATTGCCAGTTTCACCGTGCGTGGCACTTAAGCTTACAATCATCCATCGGGGCCATGCTCAGCAGTGCCGAGGACAAGCCAAAGATATCTTTGTTCTCAGCTTCTGGGGATGACTCACTGCCCTGACACTTGACCTTTAGGTTTTATTGAGTCCTCAGTGCAGACCACACAAGGAGAAGCAGCAGGCTGAATGGGAGAGCGGGGCTGCTTGGTGGCAGCAGGATAGGACCCCCAAGTTTTTCACTTGGGGCGACTGTTCTGCTGTTTGGCGGTTAGGGCACCTCAGTTCAGAGCTCCAGTCCCCAAGATTATGGTACTGGGAGGTGTCTTCATTACAGGGGACAGGAATGAATGAATCACAAGGCTGAGAAGCCTTTTTGGTAGCAAAGTAGCTAATAGGCAAAAGGCTAAATTCTTTCCAACCAAGCAATTAGAGATGTATTAGGGAGGCAGGTGGGACCATTAGAGGTAAGACTTAGGGGCAGGGTTTGTGATGTGGAAAGGATTAAAGTGAATAAAGAACAAATTCGCTGTCCAACAAAGATTCTTCAGGGCTCTTTGTGATTAAAAAAAAATCCCAAGCCAGTACTGTGATGAGAGCAACAGTGCCCAGTACCGAGGAGACCACCCCCTGTTAGACTAACTTGTGAGTGTTTCACTAACTAGTTGGGTTATATTCGAAGGATTCAGGTCATCTCTTCATTCATGTAGTTCTTGTGTGTGAAGTGAAGGAATCGGACAAGCTCGAAAATGCTATGCTACAGCTGTCTCAGTCTCCCGGTGACCAGTGTCACCGTAGCAACCATACTGCTAAAGGAATAAACTCTTCAAAATCAGAAGGGACAGCTTTCTCTTGGTTTCTAGTTTGTTGTTTTTTTAATCTCTTTCTACCATATGAAAGAGTAGGATGGTGAGATGCATTTTGAAATATTTTTAACTACTCAAATTAATCAGTCTAGTAGCTAGGCTCCAAGAAAAGGAATTTAGTCTGAAATAAAGCAATTGAGCCATTTAAAATCGAGTTTTTTGTACTTTAATGATCACTGTTGAGCAAACAAAAATCTTTACAATAATATAAATTGGCAGAAGTTTTTTAAAGATTTTAATCTATACCTCTCCTTGCATTTATTTCATTGCCTTTTTAGGTTTGAGAAGAAGCATGTGTATAACTCTTTTATAAACCACTGGCTGTAAGTCTTTAGCATTTCAGGAAGTTGTTAACTTAAAACTGAGTGGATAAGTACAGTTTCTTACTAAATCTAGTACTTGAACCACAAGCAGAAAGTGTTTAAAGTTATTGCTGTGCTTTTTTTTTTTAAATTCTGTCAGTAGAGGGCTGTCAGTGATGCCACTGGCAAAGCCTCGTTTCCTCTTGGTATACATTTTCGTTATTTCCTCTGATGCACTCGTGAAAAGGGTGAAGTTCCTCAGAGTGAGCAGCTGTCAACCATCCACCTACTACTTCATTATTGCTGATTGCAAAAGCAAATCAGGAGACAAGAACCTAGTTGCCTACAAGTATTCCTTCCTGCAGTGAGGGTCAGAGCATCTCCCCATGGTAGGTTATCCATGGTCCGAATAGTGTAGCTCAGGAGTGATTCTAGAGGGTTGTTCAAGACCTTGTGGTGCTGGAAGGGAAGGCAGCACTGCGTGTCAGAAATAGGTAAGCTGTAATTAAGAAGTTATGGATGATTTGATTATGCTCCTGTGTATCTAGTCCTGTTGTAATAGGAGCAGATTAAAATCATGTAATGGTTAAAGCTGTGTCATCATGCAAACATTTATGGCAACTTCTGCAAATTAATTTGAACTGTGAAAGTTCCCTAATGAGATGATGTCCTCCGTAACGAAGAAGGACACTGCAGCCACCGCAGCTTAATTCCTCCATTTGAATGGCTGCCGAGCGTACCATGCCCTTTCTCAAAAAGCGAGAAAGCTGCAGAGCATTCTTTGGGTGATTACTGACTGGAAGTGAAAAGGGCATTTCAAAATGGCCTTTAGAAGGAAAACCAAAGATGATCTGGAATCTAACACTAGTAAGAAACTTGAGATGTATAAATATGTACGTTAAAAGCTAGCTCTTCAGAAATAAAGACCAGAGGGCTGGCGTTCCTGCATTTTGCTTGTCCTCTTTGCTTTTCATTTTTTTTTTTTGGAGAGGACTGTGGGTTTTCTCATTTTCCCCTTTTCCAGTGAGTGTATGGAGGTGAGCACAAGGTCAAAACAACTGACCAGTGCTTGTCAACTGCACTGGGGCTCTGTCATTTCCCATGTACTAGTGAGTGCCTGGGCTTTTTTGGAGACCAACAATGACAAGAAGGCAGAGTGCAGAGCAGTATTTGCTAACAAGAGGGAACCTAAGATAAGAGTCTTAGCAACCTCAGGCTGCCAAGTTAGGATTCCAGGGTACTTTTCAGAGTTGCTCGAGCTTAAACACAAGAGTCTACTCAAATCCACACATGTAGTCCAGATGCTGACACAGAGCTGTGCACACAGCAGATACCCAATAAACACTCTGAAACAAAGGGACCACTTTATAGTTAATTCACTTTGCTATTAAAAAAGAAACAGCTAATGAGCGTGCATTAACATTTGACTCTTAAGGTTAGTAAATGTCATGAAGACCCAGGGCCTGGCAGCGTCTCCCCGCCCCCCTCCCGTAGTCCCCATGTCAAAGCTATGATGAGTGCGTGGTATTCACCGTGCTGTAGTGCAAAACAGGCCTGGATGTGTGAGAGAGACATGGAACTGACGAGTAACCACTCTGTGAGTGACACCCAGCATGGCTTGTCTCACAGTTAATATCCCTTATCTTCTGGCTCCATCTCTACCTCCTCCATGACCTCTTCGTTTTCCTCCAGCCCTGCTTTGGCATCTTGAAACTGTTGGTACTCAGACACCAAGTCATGGATGTTACTTTCAGCCTCACCAAATTCATTTATGTCCATCCCTTCACTGGTGTACCAGTGCACAAAAGCTTTCCTCTTAAACATGGCTGAGAAGTGCTCAGAGACCCTGTTGAAGATCTCCTGGATGGCCGTGTTGTTGCCTATGAAGGTGGCAGCCATGCTAAGGCCCCGGGGTGGTATGTCGCACACGGCCACCTTGACGTTGTTGGGAATCCACTCCACAAAACAACTGCTGTTCCTGGTCTGCACGGACAGGAGCTGCTGGTCCACTTCCTTGGTGGACATCTTGCCCCGGAAGATGCAGGCCACTGTCAGGTAGCGGCCACGGCGGGGGTCGCAGGCAGCCATGGTATTGCGGGCATCAAACATCTGCTGGGTGAGCTCGGCCACCGAGAGGGCCCGGTACTGCTGGCTGCCATGGGCTGTGAGTGGGGCAAAGCCAGGCATGAAGAAGTGCAGGCGGGGGAAGGGAACCATGTTCACTGCCAGTTTGCGCAGGTCAGCATTGAGCTGACCTGGGAACCGGAGGGAGGTGGTTATGCCGCTCATGGTCAAGGACACCAGATGGTTGAGGTCCCCATAGGTGGGCGTGGTCAGCTTCAGGGTGCGGAAGCAGATGTCATAGAGGGCCTCATTGTCAATGCAGAAGCAGGCGTCTGCATTCTCGATCAGCTGGTGGATGGACAGCACAGCATTGTAGGGCTCCACCACCGTGTCCGACACCTTGGGGGATGGCATGACACTGAAGGAGTTCATGATCCGGTCGGGGTACTCCTCCCGGATCTTGTTCATGAGCAGTGTGCCCATACCGGAGCCTGTGCCCCCACCCAAGGAGTGCACGACCTGGAAGCCCTGCAGGCAGTCACAGCTCTCACTCTCGTGCCGCACCACCTCTAGCACATTTTCGATCAGCTCAGCGCCCTCGGTGTAATGACCCTTGGCCCAGTTGTTGCCAGCCCCAGAGTTACCTGAGGTGAGAAGGAGTGAGCAGGGGAGAACAGGGGAAGAGAAAAGGCACCACTAGGAGGCATCCCTACCCGGGGAACCTCTTGGAAGGACCTACCGTGGACAAAACTGTCTGGTTGAAAGAGGCCTCCTAATCTGCTCGATCGAATACTGTCCATCGTCCCAGGTTCCAGGTCCACCAGGACCGCTCGGGGCACGTATTTCTTACCTGTGTAGAAAAATAGGAAGAAGTCAACAAACTGTTGTTTTTCTGAAAGTTAATGTTTCATCAGAATAAACCCTTGTCACACTAGCAAAAAAACTTACTCAAGGAAGGGATTTTTGATAGCTAGAGATTTGAATACCTTCCACCATATTTTGACCCCATCAGCAATCTCATAACTGTATAAGATAACTAGAAAACACTTTTTTCATCATTGTCTGCTTTATTGTATTGCCAGTGATAGAGATTCTATTCCTATTGGAAATGGTTCTGATTTTCATTTAAAAACAAGGGCCAGACACAGTAGCTCACGCTTGTAATCCCAGTACTTTGGGAGGCCAAGTAAGTGGATTGCTTGGGCCCAGGAGTTTGACACCAGCCTGGGCAACATGGTGAGACCTCATCTCTACAGAAAATCAAAACATTGGCTGGGCGTGGTGGCCTGCACCTGTAGTTCTAGCTACTCTGGAGGCTAAGGAGGAAGGATTGCCTGAGCCTAGGAGGCGGAGGCTGAGATAAGTCGTGATTGTTTCACTGCACTCCAGCTGGGCCACAGAGAGAGACCCCTGACTCAAAAAAAAATACAGAACAAACAAAAAGGAGGGTAAGTGCTTAGCCTGCGTGTTTTAAGCTGTGCGCTCCGTGCAGCAGCTTCTTCCCTAGCCCTGCCTCTTGCCCAGGGCTTGGGGACCCGCCACTCTCAGGTCTGTGTCATGCTGCCTGCCACCTGCCCCAGCCCACATGTCACTCATCTGACATTTCTGTCTCGTGGGCCTTGGCGCCTTCTTGCCCGTGTCCCTGGCTGTAGGACCACGGCTTGCAGAAACTCAGCCAGCCCTACCGTAGGCCTCGTTGTAGTACACGCTAATTCTCTCCAGCTGTAGGGCCGAAGCCCCGCGGTCGCTCCCAGCTGAGTCGATCCCGTGCTCCTCACCGATCACCTCCCAGAACTGAAAGCAGAAGGAGTTTGGGGAGGAGGGACCCTGAACAAGGCCATGTTAGCACCAGAGAAAGGTAGTGCTCCCAGGTTCATTCCCCTAGGGCTGCCTGCCCCTCCCCGACACATCCTTGTGATCTTTCCATAAATGACCACTCCATGGCACAATTCACTTTTGCCTCTACTAAGCAACGTGAAGTAGCAGGGAGACTGCATTTTATACCCTCCTGAGCTCCTTGGATAAAATGTCAAACACAAAATATTAAACTGGACTTTGGATCTATTAAATTCAAGCCGCTGTATACATTAAAGCTGTTTAGAATTTCATATCGGAGGAATGGAGGGAGGAGAGTGGGGCATGTGATAACACAAGGGGAAGCTGGTCAACTACCAGGGAAGTGAGGACCAGTTAGATGCCCAAACTTCTGCATGCAGCCTATTTATGCAGGTAATCCTCACTTGTACCCTACATCCCTACAAGACAAAGTTTTAAAAAGAATTTCACATCAGACAATGTGTTTCTAATTTTGCCTTTAAGTGCTCCAAGCCAGTAAAGTGTAGATTTCATTACATGAAAACAAACTGAATTGTCATCTGATTTCACTATATATCTCATTTCACTTTGGGTATTTCTTTTCATCAAGTTTTTCAAAAAACCCATAACTTCCACTTCTGCAGGATATTAAGCAATGTGCATTTTTGATGATCAGGTATACACACAATGCAAAATCCACATAGCTGTTTTCTTGCAACTATTTGAAACATACTGCCCTTCTGATCACAAATGAGGGGAGGACCCAAAAAAAATCTAGAATCTGTTTATAAAAAATTGTGTATTTAGTCTTACATGTTTAAACATCAGTCAACTTCAAAGCACTCTCCATCTTATATAATACACCTATCAAGACTCTTTTTCCATTGCTCAAAACAGTTTTTGAACTTGGTGATTCTGATTCCTTTTAGTGCTTCTGACAATTTTGATTTCACCTTTTCCACATCAGCAAAACATTTCCCTCTGAGGACTTTTTTTAATCCAGGAAAACAAACCAAAAAAAAGTTGCTCAGGTGAGATTGGGTGAATAGGGAGGGTGGGGGTGGAGGTCATGCCACTGTGGGCAGTTGCGCTCATAAATCACCCATCCTGAAATGGGCAAACACGATGAAAGAATCTTCAAAAACAATTCACTGAAGTTGAACGCAGCCTCTCACAGCAACACTAGCTGGTACACTGATGCTGATGGGTTCCTGGAACATTACCTAGCGAGGGAAGCCTGTACTACAAGGGGCCTGCCCTCCGAAAGATAATTCCCTTTTTTGGGGGGGGTCCCTCTCATATGCAGTATTTCTTAATATAGATATGTGTCTAGCTCTTAACACAGAAAGTTACTCAGATGGCTCCTTTTGATCGCCCTGGAAAAGCACATTAAAATGCAATGGAAATATATTCACTTATGTTAAAATCCCCAAGGGTGTTTTCCCAGTCATATCTTATAGATGACATTTCTGTTCTGGCCATGGTCTTAATAATAGGACTGTATTTCGTAGTAAACTACCAGCACTGTTCAGGGAGTAGAAGAATAAATACATTTAATTTCTAAGATACTTCAAATTAAATGTGTCTTAAAGATATTATGGCCCCAAATAAGTCATCACTGGGGCTCTAACCACCAGACAATAGGATTCTGGAGTGAGAGCTAAGACACTATCTAGAGGCTGCACTCCCTCTCTCCACGTTATCTTCCAACCTCAGAGCAACAGGGCTCCTGCCTCCCACTCCTCTGTCAGTTCTGAATGTCTTATCACTGCAGCATGAAAGAATGGCAACTCCTTTTCAAGTAATAATATTTTTCGCCCCAGGTTTAAAACACCTGTATTTTAAAACCTTAGTTTTTTCGGCCATACAGTGGCTCACACCTGTAATTCTAGCACTTTAGGGAGTCCGAGGCAGAAGAATCGCTTAAGCCCAGGGCTTCAAGACCAGACTGGGCTACATGGCAAGTTCTCATCTTGTAAAAAAAAAAAAAAAATTAGCTGGGTGTGGTGGTGCATGCCTGTAGTCTCAACAACTCGGGAGGCTGAGGTAAGAGGATTGCCTGAGCCTTGGAGATTGAAGCTGTGGTGAGCCGTGATCGCACCACTGCACTCCAGCCTGGGCAACAGAGTGAGACACTGTCTCAAAAAATAAATAAAACCTTAATTTTGTCATGGCAACATTGACATAGCATAACACCCAAAAGGGAAACAACCCCAAGTGTTTTCAATGGATGGATGAAGGTAGGTGTTTTAAAGGCTTACTTTTAATGCAATTTATACTAGTAAAAGTAATTTCAGAATAGCAAAGAGAGCAAGTTAGATAGACTTTACACAGTATAATGGTCAGGCAGGGTGTGGTGGCTCATGCCTATAATCCCAGCACTTTGGGAGACAGATGTGAGAGGATTGCCTGAGCCCATGGGTTCGAGATCAACCTGGGCAACATGGCATGCCCTCGTCTCTACAATAAATCAAAAAATTAGCAGGTCATGGTGGTCCCCACCTGTAGTTCCAGCTACTTGGAAGGCTGAGGCGGAAGGACTGCCTAAGCCCAGCAGGTCAAGGCTGTGGTGGCTGTGAGCACATCACTGCACTGCACTCGCCTGGATGACAGAGTGAGACTCCAACTCCAAAAAAAAAAAAAAGAAACGCATCTTAAAATCAGGATTGGACAGTGTAGGTTTGGGCACCTGTTTTCTTGATGCTAGCTTATTGAATCAGGTACCTTGTAGAAAAATTTAATCAGAGAGGCAGCAGAGAGAAAAACTCATTTATATTCCGGAGGGATGTATTTAATTATTTCTGCTACTGTACACAAAAACTTTAAGCCAGGGCAACCTCTTCTGGTCTCCTTCCACTGTGGGAGCTTCTTTGTCCTCTCAATAAATCCTGGTCTCTCAAAAAAAAAAAAAGCCTACCTCTTAAATATTCTGTTGCATATAATAAAACAGGAATTGATTTTTTTTAGGAAGGAAAAGACACCTTAGTGATAGGATGTAAAATATTTTCCAATAAACTTCAGAAAACTGTTTTGCAACAAATTCTTGCTTTTAGATATGAAAAGTTCATTGCTGAGATGATATAAAGTAAAATGGTTGATGTTTACTAGGCACATGTAACTATGAACAAAATTCACATTAGTTAAATTAACCCTCTAAGCCTTTGATGTGTCCTGTAGCTCTTTAGACATTGTCTAGCCAGGGGCGGTGGCTCACGCACATTGGGAGGTAGAGGTAAGAACTTGAGCTTAGGAGTTTGAGTCCAGCCTGGGCAACTTGGCAAGACCCCATCTCTACAATAAATAAAAAAATTATCCATGTGTGGTGGTACATGCCTGTAGTTCCAGCTACTTGGAAGGCTGAGGCAGGAGGATCGCCCAAGCTCAGGAGGTTGAGGCTTTGGTGAACTGTGACCGTGCCACTGCACACCAACCTGGGTGACGGAGTGAGAACTCCAACAACAACAACAACAAAAAAAAAACCCTTGTCTAATAAATCAAATATTTAACAAGTACATGAAGTCTACAGACTCACTGTTTTCCCTGGTAACATAGGGAATTTTCTTGGTAGGCCACATCTAAGGACTGGCACAGCTAGTCCCAGTAACCAGACTCTCCTTACCTTGGCTCCAATCTGGTTGCCACACTGGCCAATCTGAATGTGCACGATTTCACGCATCCTTGCCTTGATCCCAAGTGTAAGATCTTCACTGAATCCTCAGACCCTGGGAGAACCTCGTTTCACTGGTGTGAGCCCAACACAACTGTGGTCAGTGCAGTGGCAGGACCAGTTGACCAAGCCACCCTCTGAGTGTCACTTAAGGGTGTGTCCAGCCCAGAGGCCGGTCCCCCGCCCTCAGCCAGCCCTGGGCCCTTTCTGCATTTTGCCTATCATGCTTTCGGAAGTGTTTTTCTCTCCCAACACAGAATATTGCCTGGTCATTTCCTAGAGGGCAAGGGCAAGGCTAAAGACAAAAGGTGGCCTCTGTATATGGGGCCTGCCGGGCTAGCCTTGGGCACTGGTGCTGACTCTGATGCCTGGGTTGTGATATCAGACTGTAGCTCCCAGCTCATCTAGGTGGCCAGAACACCCACAAGAGCTTTTCCCGTTCAAGTAATCACTTTGTCTGACCCCATCACTTGGCCTAAAATAAAGTTTCCTTTTTGAAGTTGTAAAGAAGGCTGAGTGCAGTGGCTCATGCCTGTAATCCCAGCACTTTGGAAGACCAAAGTGGGAGAATTTCTAGAGCCCAGGAGTTTGAGACCAGCCTGGGTAACAGTGAGACCTCGTCTCAACCAAAAAGAAAATATCTGGGTACAGTGGTGCATGCCTACAGTTCCAGCTACTCGGGAGGCTGAGGCGAAAGGATCACCTGAACTTAGGGGGTTGAGGCTGCTGAGTCATGATGGTACCACTACAGCACTCCAACCTGGGCAACAGAGTGAGACTCCAACTCAAAACACACACACATACACACACACACACACACACACACACACACACACACACACACACACACACACACAATTGTGAAGGCGACATGTGATTCTTAGGAGTTTCGGAAACCACAACCAAAAGAGAAGGCCAAAGTCCACGGCTCAACATCCAGGCTTTCCCAACCTGGCCCAAACTACATTCCCAGCCCCTTTTTCCAGACTTTGGTCCCTTCAGCCCCATGGCATCAGTCACCACAGCCGCTACCCTCCCCAACATGCCCTTTCCTACCTTGTCTGCAGGTTGCGCCATGGCTGTCTACAGGCTTCTCGGGTTTCTTCCCTGTCCCTGCCAGGACCTGGCTGTGACTTGGCAGCCTTCCCAGCTCTTGCTCTGTCGTCCAACTGTCCCTATTGTGGTGTCAGGGGATTTATTGTTTGTCGCAAGTTCCCTTTCCCAGACCTTGCATTCTCCAAGAGGCAAATGGACTCCCAACCACAGTCCCTCACACCAGGACAGGGGTTGTGGCAGGACAGGTGCTCAGCAGCTTGAAACTGGCTCATCTGCCTCCTGGTCCTCAGCACAGCCCCCTAGCTTCTCTCAAACAGCGTCCAAAACCAGTCCCAAGCCTCTTCACCTCTGACCAGGCAAGCCCACCCTGCCCAGCAGTACAAGGTAGGGCAGCCAGGTCATATACCAGTGCCTGTTACCCAAGCCTGGAGGAGCTGAAGGGAGGAGATGGACCCCTGGGAAGGAGCCAGTGTCTAGCTTGGCAGCAGGAATAACTTGTCAGAGCTGCCTGGGGTGCAGGTGGTCAGGTACAGGGTGAGATCTCACTCCTAAAGCCCCAGGATGTGGGCAGCCCCACTCCACAAGCACCTGTTTCTCAAGGCCCCTCCTCAGTGCCTGCCAGGCACCCTGAGGCCACCCCGTTCCTTGAACAGTTATGAATAGGGACCTATCCCATGCTGGACTGGCGTTGGCACTGGGAACACAGGAATGAAGGAGATGCCGTGCAGATGCTGTGTTCTCTCTCGAGCTGACCTCTTTGGAAAGAGAGTCCCCCAGCTCCAGAACCATTCAAGGACACTATCCCACTGCACAGGGACCCAAAGGCAGGACTGAATCGAACTCAGAGCCAGAGTCCTTGAGGACCCCTCCTTTGCCCCTCACTGGGCCAGTGGCCTTGACCGAGGCATTGGAGCTGAATCCTTGGGTTCTGGCCCCCCACTGGTCTAGGAGGGTCCGTGCTTTCTGTGCCCTGAGCCCAGTCCTGACTCTGAAACCCTCTCCCTTTCTACGGGCGTGACAAGGCCCAAGATGTGAAGTCAGGAACACGAGCAGAAAAGCTCTGGACGGTGGACCGCCTGGGAGAAATAACCCCCACTCACTCCCAGAGGAGGTCAGACATGAAGTAAGAGGGCCTGTGCTACAAACCAGGAGAGGAACCCAGAGATGAGGAGGAAGAACTTTGTCCCATGAGTGCCAAGATCCCATCAGGAGCGCAGTTCCCAGCCTGACCTCAGTGCTCACTGAGTGCACCCTCTGATCCTGGGTGGAGTCTAGGACCAGGGAAAGGGGTTGCTATAAAGGATGTGAGTGGGCCCATTGTCAAAATTCAAATAAGGACCATGCTATTGGTTACTGATAGTGTAACCGTGATCTACTTCCTGGCTTCGATCACAGCTCACAGTGGTTCTTAGTGGAAGTCCTTGTTTTCAGGAGATACCATCTTATGGAGTGCTGTGCTTCAGGGTCAAGTTGTTATGATGACGGCAACATACTCTCAGACGGTTCAACAACCACAATAATGTGATAAATGCAGAGAGAGCAGTTAAGCAAAGTGGCAAAATGTGAACAGTCGGTAGCTCTTTTCAAAACTGGCACATGATTAGTACTCTTGTGATGGTTCTCTAAGTTTGACTTTTTTTTCCTGCTTAAATCTGAATGGTACACAAATCACTGAAGCTTCTGGTCCCACCACCTCTCCTTCCTGCCCAGAGCTAAAAAGAAGGATGTGTACGTCCAAGAGGAAGATGTTCACAGGTGCTCAGCAGTATTTTCACAAATTAAGAATGTACACAGACCGGGCATAGGGGTTCATGCCTATAATCCTAGCACTGTGGGAAGCCAAGGTGGGAGGATCACTTGAGCCTAGGAGTTCAAGACCAGCCTGGGCAACATAGCAAGTTGTCGTCTCTACAAAGAATAAAAAAATTAACCAGACGTGGTGGTGGCATATGCCTATAGTCCCAGCTACTTGGGAGGCTGGGACAGAAGGATCGCCTGAGCCCAGAAGGTTGAGGCTACAGTGAGCCATGACTGTACCACTGCACTCCAGCCTGGATGACAGAGTGAGGCCCTGACTCAAAAGAAAATAAGTAAAATAAATTAAAATAAAATAAGCACACAGAATGGACCATTCCATTGCCATAAAATTTAGTCATGCTGCCCTTGCTTCCAGTCTCTCTCCCAGCTTGCCTTGGCCTCTTTTTCCTGCATCCCTCCACTGTGCCTCAGCCTCCCTGGCTTATCAGACTCCTTCAAAGTTCAAAGGCAGCTCCGTGATCTTCCCACTGGCAGTCCCCTTACCAGAGATGCCTCCCTTCCTCGGGGCCAGAGCAACTAAACCCACAGTTATCGCCCGAGGTCCTGCTTGCTAATTACTTATACACATGCCTTATCACCCCGCAGCCTGGGAGCTACCAATGTCTCTTCACCGTTGAGTCCCCAAAGGGCCTGATCCGCAACAGGCCTCAGCAAATGTTTGTTGAGGGCACACCAACAGCTGGGCGAGTTTGAGCAGTGGTGCTCAGCGGGGCCAGTTTTCCTAGAGCCAATAATGTATTTATTCACGAGTGTGCCCTTCTCATGGTGGGTGGGGACATCGTGCCCACAAGCCCTTTCCTCCATTGCCTAAGAGGTGGTCTAGGCTGAAATATAAATTGTTGCAAGAAGCCTGGACGTCAGGGATGGTCTGTAGATGGAATAACCGCAGCAAGCTATTACGGGAACCCTCGGTGGCCAAGCTCCTGAAAGGGGCCCCTGTTGGCCACAAACACCTCCCTTCAGGGACCACTGGGCTGGGCCTGGGGCCGTTTTGATCTGCCTGTGTTCATTCTTTGCTGTATGAGCAGGATCCAGTGTGTCAGAGTCCCCCCAACCTCCGCCCCAAGCGCATTCCTCTTGGTCATCTCAGTTTGCTTAGGGAGGGGAGAGAGCTGGGTTTCCAGATGGGCGCTTAAAAGGCTTTTCTGTTAATGGGGCAGTTGGCAAAAAGGGAGAAAAAGAGAGAAGCCCTGTTTACTTTGATTCCTGTATCATTGGCGGTGTTTATTCAGTCCCGCGGGTGCTACGCTCTGGGTGCTGCTAGGCTGCAAGTGGGCATGGGGTGAGGGCCGATCCAGAGTGGGGAAGCCTCTCCCACTGAGAGGGCCCATCTCTTCCCTGAACCCAAATGTTTTCATGTGTAAAATGGAATCATGTTCCCCATTTCCCAAGTCTATGGTGAGGCCTGAACCCATGGCAGCTGACCCCTAAGATGTCGCTGCAGGTTTTGTTTTTCAAGTGGGCTTCCTGGGGTAGAAGGAGATGTGGCTTTCTGTGCTCACAGACCCATTCCATTCACCCCTATAGATGACACACCTACCGTGTGTCAGGCTCACAGAGTTGCTGGCACCGTCTGGGTAGAGCTGAGAGGTAGAAAATGCAAAAGGTCTGAAAAGCCACCTGTTCTGCCTCCTCCCTTTTGTCCTTATTTATGAAAGTACCTGTATCCCCAAGAAAGAGCTTTCCTCTGGTTGCCAAGTTTGCCCCAGCCAGTGATGTGGTGAACATGTAATGCCCTGCCCTCGGACCTGTGGAAGTGGCTCCTTTCCAGGACACAGGTGAACAGTGTCCCTGGAGAGGCTGGCACTGGCCCAAAGTCTGTCCTGCCAGGCTGGAGGCGCCCCCACATCCTGAATAGCAGCAAGTGATTAACAGTGGCCATCTGCGATGAATGACAAAGTCGTTTTCTGGCCCCCCTCCCATAAGGGTTGCAGCAAAGACAGGGTGCACTTAAAGTCACTATTGCACTTAAGCGAGGGGTTTCTGCAAGCCCCCCCAAGAGGACAGAAGGCAGGAGTGGAAGCTTCCTCTTGGCATGCAGGGTGGGCTGTCCTGCATGGGGAGGATGCCCACAGCCTCCAACGCCGGGATGACCGGCCAGAGCAGCCCATCCCTGAGCTCAAATCCCCTTCCCCTACTGCAGACTGTTCCACCCAGCAGTCTGCAGAAGATTCAGGGACAGCAAGCCGTCTCCTGAATGACACTTGGGTCTATTATGGGAATGGAACCAAGAAGATAAGAAAAACCAAGTGTCACCCAGAAACCCCAAATCGGCTGCCTCCAGACTTCCCCCAGGAGATGTCCCTCAGTGGTCAGATGGTGGCTGCCCCATGTGGCAAGTGAAATATAATTAGGAGAAAAACAGAATACTCAGATAATTCATTGATTTCATCCGCCCCTGATCTTCCACTTTGGAGTGCATTGAAGTTCCTTGAATAACTCAGAGAAGATTGTTGAATTATAGTGTTTGCTTGTGATTCAGAAGCAGAAATTTTTCCAAATGTCTTAGCAAGAAAATGACATCTGAGGGACCATTATGAGTGACTCAGCGGGTGTGGGCAGGCCGTCAGATGAGCTGAGCTCCACTTTCTTATACTCTGCTCCGGTGTGTGTTCTCTTACTGGAAAAGAAAGTTCTAGAGGATTAATAAGTAACTACAAGAGGAGCAAGACTGTTTTCCATTAAGCCAGGAGTGTTAACCTCCGTCCCCCTCAGCTGAGATGCCCACAGTGTCCACACCACGCTGGACTTGATGGGCAACTCGCCAGCCCTGCCCAGTTGCCAAGTCCAGGCAGTGGAAGTGCCCACCATCTCTTTGGGTACGTTGATCATCAGCATCCCAGGCTGCGGCATCTCTGGTTTACAAGAGGAAACATGCACACACACACTCCACTGCCACTTCACTTGAACTGCCGCTATTCTGAAGGAGCTGGATGCTTAGACCTTCTCAATTGCATCCTTCCCACCTCCCAGGGTACTCAGCTACTGATAAGCAACATTCTGTGGCATGAACAGAGACAAGCGTAAGACGGGTGAGTGCCCGGAGCTAAAATCAAACAAAAATATATACTTCTTCAGGTCCCATGTTTGTCCAAGAAATCTCTGTTGTATGAGTCTCAGAAATCCAATCGTCTGTCCAACAAACATTGGGTGAGTACTGTTCGGGGAACTTGAGGGACCCCAGGAAATTATGGGCCTTGCCCTCCAGGGACAGAGGTGACGACAGCACCCACTCTGCTGGCCTATACCCGTTTCTCTGCCCGTCTCTCACCCACTCCCTTGTTCAGCCTGCACGACACCACCACCTTCAAGCTGGGTCATGGTTCTCTCTACGTTGTAGAAGAAGAAACTGAGGCTCAGCACAGACACTGATACATTCAAGTCCCAGGATTAAGGTGGTGGGAAATGGATCACAGGTCTTCAGACGCCTCCATCCAGGGGTACAATTTGAGGTTGTCCAGCTGGCATCCAACTGACCATCCAGAAGTCTGGAGTGCTCATGTCACCTCCTCATCTAGCTGCGTTCTGTCAGCTCTACCCCCGTCTGGATGACCCAGTGTGCCCACTGTCACCGTCTCTCCAGAAGTGTTCCTCATCCACTGCCGTCAGCTCCTCCTCCGTGATTGAATTCGCCCCTCACAGGCCCCACACTTGTCTCTTTCCATGTCGTCCTTCTCACAGCCACCAGAGGGATCTTCCAAGTCAGGCCCAACACCCTCCTGGAAACCAGCAGCAACCAGGGCAAAACCAGAACCTCACCACGCAGGTATGTGTCTTCAGATCCTCCAAAATGCACATGCCACAAGAGCTGGGAATGGAAATGAGGAGGGGGCAAGGAGGCCAGGAGGACCTTTCCTCAGACCGTGGCAAAGGGAGGGAGGAAAAAAAGGTCCTGCACTATGGGCCAGCTATGGGCAGTGTGGCCTGAGCACCCACATGATCCTTGCACCCTGGAGCTCTCAGCTGCACGTGCTATCCCAGGACCCCCACAGGGCTCCTTCAGCGCATCACACAGTCCTCTTCCTTCTGCTTAGAGTCTCCTTCCAGCACGGTCCATGGCTGTGTCCTCACCATTCAATCCCTAAGTCATTGGATACCTTAGGGAACGGTCCCAGATCCCACTTCTCCTAGTCTCTGATGTTCCCCATTTTATCTGTCTCCAAGCACTCTCTACTTACTGAGTATTTTGCTTTTCCACAAATCCTCTCACTCAATGCTAGCTCCTCGAAGGAGATTTTGTAGGGTGGAAAAAAAAAGTAGAACTAGATTCAAACCTCCCAGGAACCTCATGCCCAGGTCTCTCAATCTTTCTGGAGACTCAAGTCTTTTCACCTGCCAAATGGGGCGGTAACCTGATCCCCAGGGATGAAAATGGTTGTCTGCACATACTGGGTGCTCCACAAATATCTGCTAGTGGCTGGCCTTAAAGGGCAAACCAATTTGATCATGTAAAGGATGAAAAACTGTTTGGAAGACTTCACATGGAGTGTGTGGGCGGGCTGAGTCGGTTACCTGCTGCCCTGCAGAGGTATTCCAAACTGAAGCCCAGGGGGCCACTCCACTCCCAAACAAATACATACAGCAGGTTACTGTGTGACCAGCCCAGAAGGTGACGCATGGTGATGGCACTTGGGGACAGTGACAGGCAGGGCTGCAAACCTGACCTACCCAACCACAAGAAGGCCTACACTGCAAAGATGTCACGGAGCTGACATGAGCTTCTGATCCATTGACCGAGGGGATACAGAGGGGTCCCTGCTGCTGACGAGGAACCATAATGCCCTGCAAAGCTAGATTTGTCTCCCGCATGCTGTCAAAACAAACGCCCGTATCCCTGATGTGGCTAAACTCAGGAATGTGGAATTATAGGAAATATCTTCAGCTTGCTGGGTTGGATCCAGACAATATGGTAGGAGGAAAGAAGGAAAGAAGGAAAGTATTTCAAGGCAATTCCACTGTCCACCAAAACCCATTTGCGTTCCTTGCCTCCAGGCTGGCCAGCCCTGGCCTCACTATAAAGTGTGTGTGTTGTTCTTTATTGAGACAAGGGGGGAAAGAATCAATGTTATTTTTAGAAATGAATAGGCTTTTGTGTCTGCGGTCTGGGATCATGCACTTGCCAGGAGACTTTATGGAGTGAAAAAAAGAAGAACCAGATTCAAACCTGCCAGCCAGGAGCCTTAAACCCAGCACAGCCATCTGGACCTCTCTGAAGGCTCCGTCTTTTCTCCTGTAGAATGGGTTGGTTGCATCTATGCGGCCCACCTCATGAGGTTGCACAAAGGCTCAAACAAGGGCCGCAGGGTTCTCTAGACTGTCACTGGCTCAGCTTTCTGCTCTTAAACACCACCAGAAGCAGGAATGACTTGGTTACCTCCAGGAAGGAGAACTGAGGGTCTGTGGCCAGCTTCCCAAGCAAAGCACTCTACGGTGGTTTCAGCGGAGATGCCTGGCTCTCCAGAACCTGGCTGACCCTGCCGCAAGCTGGAAGGTGGTGGCAGCTTATAAAACAGCTGCTAGAAGCAATGCTTGGGCAAGGAGGGCCCCCAAGGTAGGAAGGTCCTGGGCCCTGCCTTGATCTTCCTCTGGTCCAGGCCCAGAGGCGAAAGTGAGTCACTATCCACAAAACGACCTGGCAAACACCTGCAGCAGTGTCAGGAGGGAACACACCTTTCAGATTTCCAAGAGTCCCCAGGCTGCCAGGCA
This sequence comes from Cephalopachus bancanus, assembly GCA_027257055.1. NCBI lineage: Eukaryota > Metazoa > Chordata > Mammalia > Primates > Tarsiidae > Cephalopachus > Cephalopachus bancanus. Next base: position 7,623,887 of record JAPVLO010000007.1, read on the forward strand.
AGTAAACCTGCTTTGAAGAGAGAGAGAGTGTTGAGACAAACCCAACCTCTAGCAAACACTCTCCAATAGGGGCTGGCTGGGCTGGCCTGTCAGGTTCTCAGCATGTCTCTCCTCTTCCTTGGTGCTAGCCACCTTCTCATTTTACTCGTGTGCCCTTCAGAGAAGTCCTCAGCTTGAACACCCTTCACTAGAGGCAGTGCTGGAATTTGAGTTTGGTTAGACTTGTGGCTGCCTTTCTCAAAGGGACATGTTTAGGATCCTCTGATGGCAGGGACTCCCCCTGCACAATTTAGGAACCCCCAAAGTGACACAGTCAACCAACTTGTCAGAGCATCCTGCCAGCTGGACACACGTCTACCCAACCAGAGCCAACTTCTGTGGATTTGCGTGGTTTCACTGTGTTTGACCCATCACAAGGGACTCTCATCTCACCCCTTTTCTTCCTGGTGTGACAATTAGGAATTCCAATATTTGGACTTCCTCCTTCTCATCCTGCCATGATTCTCCATCATTTTCTGAGTTTGAGTTGCTTTTATGTTTGGGAAACCCCAGCGTGCCACCACTTGTCAACTTTGGATGTCACCAGTCTAACGATATCTTCCTCATAGCCACCATTCCACAGGATAAACCTAGGGTCTCTGCTTTGGCATTCCTCATATAAACCAAGCCTTGCAACTCAGCCTTCGGGAGCAGGACTGTGGATTTTTTTTTTTTTTTTTTGGACTATTGATATTTATTGTCCCCAGTGAACTTCTGGCCCCTGGACTTGGCCCTTATTTGTGAGTCTGACTAATCAGAGGCTCTGGGCTAGCAGAGAGTGTCTGAAGGACTCATGATCAGGCAACGGAGGGTAAAGTAGGCAGAGCAACCACCATCAGATCCAGCTAATAACTTGCAGGGCCCAGCGCACAGTGGACACGCAGGACTTCTTGTCCAGCTTCATGACACCATATGGGGCTGCTGTTCTGGGCTCAGGGCCTATGTGACTGCAGGTTGTGCACCCAAACTGCCAGCCCTGCCTGTCATGACACCTCCTACATGCAGAAGACTGGCCCTGAGCATCTTCAGAGCAGTCCAGATCTCTCAACACTACATGAATGAAAGAGCTTGGAACTTGGGCGCTTTTCCACCCAGAATCAGGGACAAGACCCAAGATATCACAGCCTAGGCATCAGATGCCAAGTCCAGGTATGCCCTGCCCTCGAGGGGTTCCTGTCTCCAAAACTGTAGGATGTGTGGTTAGACAGTACCATCTTCTTACTTTATCCGTGTGCCCTTCAGAGAAGTCCTCAGTTTGAACACCCTTCACTAGAAGCAGCACTAGAATTTAAGTTTGGTTGGACTTGTGGCTGCCTCTCTCAACGGGACGTGTTTAGGATCCTCTGATGACAGGGACTCCCCCTGCACAATTTAGTAACCCCCAAAGTGAAGCAACCAGCTGACTTGTCAGCTGGACACACGTCTACCCAACCAGAGCCAAGTTCAGAGATGAGGAGCTGTGGATCTGCGTGGCTTCACTGTGTTTGACCATCACAAGGGACTGAAGAGGTGTATGCAAGGGACTCTCATCACACCCCTTTCCTTCCTAACGTGAAGATTAGGAATTCCAATGTTTGGACTTCTTCCCTCTCGTCCCGACGGTCTGTGAGTACTTAGGAGGGGCATGATACCTGTTATCCTACAATTGTGTGAGTTCTTAGCTATTTCTTTAGAGACCAGAACCCCACTGTTTCAAATGCCACCTGATGACATCCCAGGGACCTCCTGGGTTTCGTGCTCATAAGAACAACCTGGTTCCCTGAGTCAGGGAGGCCAGAGAGTTAATGTGAGAGGAGAGAAGCCCCACTTGGCAATTCCCTCTCTGCTGCTTTTACACCCAGAGCTTGAGAGGCTCTGCCTCCACTCCCGGTACCCAGCTCAGCCTGGGACCTCTACCACCCCTTCCCACCTCCTAATGATGAGCTGATGCTAAGGGTTATCATGAGTGACTTTCTGAGAAGATTAAGACTCATCAACAAACAGAGCTCCAGGCTCACTCTTGGCTTCAGTGACCACTGTTCAGGAACAAGGACTGAAGAAGAAGCTCCTGGTCTTGGCCTTCACGGAGCCCTTGCTCAGACAGGTGCTATCAGACAGGCTTCCCAGTCCTGCTGGGAGTCTGTGGTCACCTCAGCACTTCTGAGGCAGGGTGGCTAGTACAGTTTCTACATAGACAGACACATTTCCCATAGGCAGGTTTTAGGAAGCGTTCATTTTTAAAATTACATTTTACTACAGGCCAAGCTGGTGGCCCATCTCATCCCCTCAGCCAATCAAAATCCCATCAGATATAATAGGACAACTGAACCTTTCAGCTTATAATCACTACAAAGTCTTCAGTTTCCCTGTTGAAGGAACAAAACTCAACCCCAACTCTTCCCCCCACCCCTTTTTTTTGAGTCGGAGTCTCACTCTGTCACCCAGGATGGAATGCAGTGGGACACTCATCGACCTGCTGGGCTCAGGCAATCCTCCCACCTCAGGGTTCCAAGCAACTGAAAGTACAGGTGTGTGCCACCACTCTTGACTAATTGTTTTATTTATTGTAGAGATGAAGTCATGCCAAGTTGCCCAGGCTGGTCTTGAACCCGTGGGCTCTTGCAATCCTCTCACCTCCACCTCCCAAAGTGCTGGGATTATAGGCGTGAGCCACCGTGCCAGGTCAATCCCACCCCTTAACTGATCAAAACCCTAGAAATGATGAGACCACCCCTCCCTTCAGCAGAGGTGGAACAGGCAGCAGTTACCTGTGCTCTGCCCTAATTAGCATATCTGTAACAAGGTATACCCAGTTTGTCCTTTGTCCTTGAGAGCAAAAGAGCAGTTTTTCTTTCTTTTTTTTTTTTTTTTTTTGAGTTGGAATCTCACTCTGTTGCCCATGCTGGAGTGCAGTGGCAGGCTCATGGCCACTGCAACCTCAACCTGCTGGGTTCAGGTGATCCTTCTGCCTCAGCCTTCTAAGTAGCTGGAATCACAGGTGCGTGCCACCATGCTGGACTAATTTTTGATATATTGTAGAGATGAGTTCTGGCCAAGTTGTCCAGGCTGGTCTCAAATCCCTGGACTCAGGCAATCCTTTCATCTCCCTAAGTGCTGGGATTACAGGTGTGAGCCACCGTGCCCAGTGCAGTTTTTCTTTTTTGAGAAACTTGCCCACGGCAGGTCTTTCTGCCATGAATCTTCCTTTCCCCCTCTCTTCTCGCTAATAAGCTCTGTTTTAATACTTTGCTGGCTGCTCTAAAGTTCATTTTAGAGATGAGCCAAGGAATCCACAAGTTTTGCACCGCACCCTACCTGGTGTCACTTCCAGGGGCAGTCACAGAAGTTCCTGGAAGCCAGCAAGGCAGCCATTTTGGTTTCTGCTTGCCAGCTTGACACCAGCAGAGGAAAGGACCCAGCAGAACATAGGGAGTGCCCACTGCACATGGAAAAGAGCCGGACAAGGTCGACTGGGATCCCCATACAGAGGACGACCCAGCTAAGGCCTGTGGAGACCCTGGGGGGATGCCTGGACCCTTTGCCCACAAGAGGAAGGAAGCCACTGTAGGACCCACTCACTATGACCACAGCTCACGAGGAACCCTTGCAAGTTATGAAATCCCATCCTGGGGGTCCCACTTCTGCTTTTGGTTCCTCATTTGACGAAAAAGAATTCTGTTAGCAGAAACCCCTTCCAAGCATCTTTGGAAGTCAGAATGTACTACCCGTGGTTTATGTGCCAAGTGAAATGATCCTTTAGGGGTATTTTCTAGAAGGACCCCACCTCCCTTCTCTACAAAAGGCAAACATCTAGAAAAGGCCTGGGCCTTTGCAGAACGGGGTTCAGAAAGCCAGGCCAGGGCATAATTCTGTGGGGACAGTGGGCTCCTCCCAGGACTCCCCAAACCCGTTCCTTGGGGGCCTTGGGCCCAGATGGGATGCTGGGGGAATCTCTCCAGGGGCAAGGATCCCAAGAATCCAGAGCTGGGACGCCCCATCTGAGACAGCAGCTTGGGGAGCCAGCACACCCCTCCCCCCCCCCATGAGTCCAGTTTGACAGTCAGGCCTTCAGTTAAGCCACGAAACCACGGTGGTTGGCGGCCGGCGGTGGAGTCAGGTCTGGAGTCTAACTCTGACCTCGTGCATGACCACGAGTTCAGGCGCTGGAGCCGGAGGGAAGCTGTGCGCGCTGGTCCCGGGCGGGGCAGGAGCGCGCAGCGGGACGGCCCCGCCCCGGGGGTGTGTCCGGCCAGGGCGGCCGCCACCTTAAGGGCCGGGCGGGGCTGGGGCCCGGAGCGCCTGGGGCGGCCGGGTGCGGGATCACCATCAGGAGAGAGATCGGGAGCGGGGCCTGGAGCGGGATCCGGAGCGGGACCCGGAGCGGGATCCGGAGCGGGATCCGGACTGAGATCCGAAGCGGGACCCGGAGCGAGATCCGGAGCGGCATCCGGAGCGGGACCCGGATTGGGACCCGGAGAGGCGTAGGCACGGGGCCATGGCGTCGTCCGGGCAGGCGCGGCCGCTGCTGCTGCTCGTGCTGCTGGCGGGCGCGGCGCGGGCCGGCCTCTACTTCCGCCCAGGCCAGACCTGCTACCGACCCCTGCGGGGGGACCAGCTGTCGCAGCTGGGGCGCAGGTGGGCGCCGGCGAGGCGGGAAGCAGGCCTTGGGTGGGGGATGGTCCAGCTCCCGCACTCCCGACCCTGCCTCCTCCCTAGACCTTGGGAGGTCAGGTCCAGCCTCTTGGTTCTGGTGGTCTCTCCTTTTTCACAACCAGGGCAAGGCCTCTTGTTTATGGGGTTGACAGGGCCCCACCAAGTCTTGGCCTTTGAGGCTTGCCCCCAGCACCACAAGTGCTCCGGGAGCACTCCGGTTTGCTCCTTTTGGAATGCCCTGCCTCCTTCACACTCTGAGAGTGCTGGGGTCTCCTGGTGTGAGATGGGTGTGACTGAGGGGCTTACACACTTTCCCTCACATTTTGGGAAAGGGAGAAGGGCGCTAAGGAGGGCTGCCTGTCCCATGGCCTGGTGGAGGGTGAGGGTGGTAGGGGGTGGCTGCCCCAGGAGCCCCTGCAGTGATTCCGTGATGGTCTCTTCCCAGAACATACCCCCGGCCTCATGAGTACCTGTCCCCGTGGAATCTGCCCAAGAGCTGGGACTGGCGCAATGTGAATGGTGTCAACTATGCTAGCATCACCCGGAACCAGCACATCCCCCAGTACTGCGGCTCCTGCTGGGCCCACAGCAGCACCAGTGCCATGGCAGGTGGGTGACTAGGGCCTGGGGCCCCATCTTTGTCCCTGGGCAACACCAGCACCACAGTGGGAAGGGTGGCTGCCACATGGCTGTGGGCCAGGAAGCCATCTCCAGGCTGCCTCATAGTCAGCACAGGCAGCCACAGCCCAGGATTCTAGGAGCCTGTGATTATGTGCCAGGTTGACCTGGGCGGGGTATGCCAAGCCTCTCAGGCCTAAGGATGCTGGCCTTTGCCCTCTGCTGAAGTGACCCACAGTGGATCATTTTGGGGCTTTCAGGTGACAGGCAGAACAGGGACAAAGCCCAGTGACCAGTGCTCCCAAGTGTCCTCTCCCACTCAAGCCTTGTGACCTCAGCCATTGGGCTGGAACCAGAAATGCAAAATCACCAAGCCTCTAACCTGTATTTGGGGACACAGAAGTGAAACTTTCTAGCAGCAGTTAATATTGGAGATGAGTTCCTGACCTGGGCAAGGAATGTTGAGTGAGGCAGACCAGACACAGCCCCTGGCCTTACCTAGTCACTGCCCCTACACTGGCTAATTTTCTTATTTGGACTTTAGACTCTGGCCTCTGTGAGGACAGGAAGGCTCCACAGCAGGAAGGGAGGGAAAGCTGAAGTCCACCCTGTCAAGGAAGCCACTGCACCTGCCTTTGAGAGATAAGGCAGAAGAAACCTGTCCCAGGCCTGACCTGGAGCATTGGGAGGTACCCTGCACCCACCTCTACAGTCACATCTCCAGGGCCGGGAGCCTGGACTGCTGTTGTAGAAGGGACTCTCTCGGGCTGGGAGTTTGGCCTCAGGAGGCCTGGCTTGCTGGTGCCTCTTCCCCTGGCTTTGGTGCCCTATGGGTGAGGACTGCCGTGTGCACCCATGTTCAAAGGATTAACTGCAATGTGGCTGGAGCCACGTGCCAAGGCTCAGTGGCATGCATTTGTGTGTCATCTCATTCAAGCCTCCTGCTGCTGTGATTGTTTTCAATATGCAGAGGAGGAAACCGAGGCTTTTTGCAGGGAGGCCAGAAGACTTGGCCATGGTGTGACTGATGGCTGGGGTTTGAGCCCAAAAGCCTGGGCTTTGGGCCAGGATGTCTGCTGTACTGTCTTTCAGATGACAGGTTGCTGCCCTAGGAGTGGGTATCAGGACCCCTGGGCCAGCCCACTGCAACTGTGTCCTCTGGTGGCCTTTGGGGACAGTGGGGAGACCACTGGGGACTGAAGCACACTCCTGACCCTTCAGAGGCCCCTGTGACTAGATGGAGATGAGACGGACAGGGCCTTAACCACTGGGAGGCTGTGGGTGGGGCTAGAGGCAGGGACTGAGCAAAGTCCAGGGAGAGCGCCGGTGGCGCCCACTGAGGAAGTGAAAGAGGGTGGGGTGGGACTGAAGAGGAGTAGCTAAGTCATCAGGGGATGTGGGCAAGCCTTGAATTATCTTTGAGAGGGAGTCAGGTGATGGGGATTCCAGGAAGGGAGGAGATGGGGGGAGGTTTCTGGGGAGGGGCCGGGTCCTGGCCAGGGGTCACCTCTACCGCATTTCTCAAGTGGACTCTCCAGGTTGATGATTGTCACCTCTCTTTCTCCTTAAACCTCAAGCCCCTTGCTTTCTCTTAAACTGAGAAGTAGAAGCCACCAGAAGGGGACTTCCATGGAGGCCTGGCCACCTGCCAGCTGCCAGCTCCCTCCTGTCCCTCAGGTTCAAGCATCCCAGGTCTTTACCAAGGCCCTGCCTCCCTGAGTGCAGCCCCTCAGGGAAGCTGTCCCACCTCAAACAAATAATTGAGAAGCCGCTTGATCACCCCACTTTGCAGCTCCAGAGGGGGGGGCCTGGAGTCCCCGCACTTCCTCTTCTCCATCCTTGAACCCAGGCCAGCTTCACTCCCACCTCTGCCACTCCACCTTTCTAGCCCTGGTCACTGAGGGCAGCTGCCATGGGGCAGGGTGTGGTCAGCTTCAAACCGATCCTCTGCTGATCTCATCTCTCCAGAACTCTTCCCTCCCCTGCACCACATGCACTGCCTCCATCTCCCCCACCCCCAGCCGGTCCTTCCTGCCTCCTTGGCTGTCCCCTCCTCAGACATCTGAACGTCAGGTGCTCCAGGACCAGGCCTTCACCGGAGCTTACCTTTCCTTCCTGCCCAGTGGCTCGTGCTCAGCACCTGGTGCTCCAGCCTGGGAAGTTCAGGTCTGGACAGCTCCTTCCCCACCTGCACCCCAGGGCCTCTTTCTTCTGCAGTCCTCCTGTCATCCTTTCTGCACTCAGGCAAAAGCGTGCAGTTGCACCTTGCTGCTCTGTTCTCTGTCCCTCGTGCCCTCTGTCCACATGACTCATCGGGTCTGCCTTCAAAACAGACACAGGACTCCTGCTGTCTCTCACCTGGGCCTGTTGCCTGTTTCTTCCTAAGTGCCCTCCTGGCCAGCTGGCTGGTCTCAAGTTGCTAGAGCGAGCCTGTTAAAACCCAAGTCAGGCCAAGTGCAGTGGCTCACGCCTGTAACCCCAGCACCTTGGGAGGCAGAGGTAGGAGAATTGTCTGAGCCCAAGGGTTTGAGACCAGCCTGGGCAACTTGGCAAGATCTCGTCCCTACAATAAATAAAAAATTAGCAGGGTGTAGTGGTACATGCCTATAGTTCCAGCTACTTGGAAGGCTGAGATGGAAGAATTGCCTGAGCCTAGCAGTTCGAGGCTGCAGTGGCCATGAGCATGCTACTGCACTCCAGCCTGGCAACAGAATGAGAATGATTCAAAAAAAAAAAAAAGATCCAAGTCAGAAACCCTCCGTGATTTCACTCAGATAAAAGACAAGGCACAAGGTAGGTGTGAGTGAAAACAGCTGGTGGATAGGGGACAAGGGGGTGGGGTGAAGGGCTGAGTCTGACCAGGTGACAACATGTACTCGGTCCTTCCATGACCTGTGAGACCCCCCTCCTGTCTGGCTCTCTGTTCCTCTCTTGTCCCTGTCCCCTCCGAGGGTGAAACAGGGTGGTACTTATGCTAGATCCCTCCTGTCCCCTCCCCATGTTCCTTGGCGCCCTCCCTCCCTCCTGCATACCTCTCCTCATCACCCCGTTAACAACACCTCACACCCTGAATTCTCTCTCCATTTTATTCTCCTGGCAACACATCCTGCACGTTTACAGATGCTCCTTGACTTATAATAGGGCTATGTCCCGACAAACCCGTCATATATTGAAAATATCCTAAATGGGAAGGGCATTTAATACTTTTTTTTTCAGTCAGAGTCTCACTCTGTTGCCCAGGCTGAAGTGCAGTGGCACACTCATGGCTACCGTAGCCTCAATCTGCTAGGCTCAGGTGATCCTTACACCTCAGCCTTCCAAGTAACTGGAACTACAAGCATGTGCCACCATGCTTAATTTTTTATTTATTTATTTATTTATTTTTGAGTTGGAGTCTCACTCTGTTGCCCAGACTGGAGTGCAGTGGCCACTCCCGGCCACCGCAGCCTCGACCTACTGGGCTCCGGCGATCCTTCCACCTCAGCCTTCCAAGTAGCTGGAACTGCAGGCGCGTGCTACCACACCCGGCTAATTTTTTTATTGTAGAGATGAGGTCTCAACAAATTGCCCAGGCGGGTCTCTTTTATTTGTTAATATTTGTTGTAGGGACGAGGTCTCGCCAAGCTTCCCAGACTGGTCTCAAACCCCTGGGCTCAGGCAGCCCGCTCATCTCTACTTCCCAAAGTGCTGGGATTACAAGCGTGAACCAGCATATCCAGCCATTTAATACATTTTAATCTATCACACATCATGGCCTTGCCTGCCCTAAATGTATGCTACATTTAGCCTAACACTTGGGTTAGCCTACAGTCAGGTCAAACTGTCTCCCACAAAGCCTATTTTATTTATTTTTATGTATTTATTTATTTATTTATTTTGAGTCAAGATCTCACTTTGTTGCTCAGGCTGGAGTGCAGTGGCAGGATCATGGCTCACCACAGCCTCAGTCGCCTGGGCTCAGGTGATCCTCTCATCTCAGCCTCCCAAAGTGCTAGGACTACAAGTGTGAGCCACCGTGACTGGCACAAAGCCCATTTTATAATGAAGTATTGTCTAACTCACCTAATGTACTGAATATGAACTGAAAGTGAATCACAGAGTGGTTGGGTGATACTGACTATGGCTTCTGCTGAATGCATGTCTCTTTCAAACCACTGTCAAGTCGGACAGTCTCTGGTTGGGGTGTATCTGCATTGTGGCCTGTCCCCACTGTTGGTATGAGCCCCATCAGGGAGAAGTCTGTCCACTTCCCTTGCTGCTGTGTTTCCAGCACGACACAGTGCTGAGCATGGGTAGGTATGAGTAAAACCTGCAGGTGGGTGGGAGCACAAAAGCTTGGGGAGCACAGGGAGGGCGTGTCTGGCCACTGGAAGATGGCTCAAACCTCAGCTGTCTGCTCAGGCAAGGTCTAGACACCCAAGTTGGGGGGAGAGGGAGAGATGGGGCTGCAACTGCCCATCCAGCAAGGCTCTGTCACTCAGCCAGGACTGCTGTCACCTGGAGGGCAGGAGGGAGTCTCAAGAGGAGGGAAGGCCTCCCAGGGGGCATGGGACACCCTGCACTGCCTGAGCAGAGCAGAGACTGGCTGGGCCTGAGACGGGGACAGCTGAGGACACAGACCCCAGAGACCAGGCAGGATGTGCTTCCAGAAGGAAGGGTCGACCACCCTGCTGGCCACTGCTGGGGAGAAGTGGAATCAGATGAGGGTGGAGAAGTGACATAGGAGAAGGGATGAAGGAGAAGTAGAGGCAGTGGGGGTGGGAACACTGTCTCAAGTGATCAAGTGTGGAAGAGCACATTGGCAGTAAGGGGAAAAGGGGATCCCAGGGGCTCCGTGGTGGTGTCTTAAGGAAGGCGAGTCTGAGTGTGTTGCTGATGTGAGTGGTGGAGGGGGCAAGCCCTCGGGAAGGAGGCAGGATGGGGCCTGGGGTCCCATAGGTGAGGACAAGTTCACATGCTGACCCAGGGTGTGTGTATGGGGTGCAGAGCTTTTTTTTTTTTTTGTAGTTGGAGTCTCTGTCACCCACGCTGGAGTGCAGTGGCATGCTCACAGCCACCGCAGCCTTGACCTGCTGGACTCAGGTGGTCCTTCTTCCTCAGCCTTCCATGTAGCTGGGGCTACAGGTGCACGCCACCATGCCTGGCCGATTTTTTATTTATTTATTGTAGAGATGAGGTCTCGCCATGTTGCTCAGATTGGTCTCAAATCCCTGAGCTCAGGCAATCTTCTTGCCAAAATGCTGGGATTACAGGCATGAGACACCATGCCCGGCTATGGGTGCAGAGCTTTCTAGGGAGAGTGGTGGCAGGATGAGGAGGCTGCTTTGGGTCTTTTCAGTGTTGTGTGAAGCAAGGCCATCAGGGGACAGTTCTAGGAGGCACCCACTAGGCACCCACTAGGCTGATCAGAGCAGCAGGATGTGAGCAGTGGAGGAGAGTCTGGAAGGTGACACCGGAAACAGATGGCACAGGAGGGCAACAAGGGGCACACACTTGGAGGAGGCCATGATGGGCAGAGGGACCCCCACTCCTTGTGACCCCAAGAAGGGAGAGTTCTGACATGGAGGTGGGCACGGGATGAGGCTGAGGCAGGTGGCCAGGGTGTGTGGCTATGAAGTCATTGTTATGGGAGAGTGAGAGAACACTGATCCAGGGTAGGACTGGCCAGCAAGGTCAGGGTCCTCCTCTGCTTATTCTCTTTGCATGGGAAGAGAAGCAGGTCGGTGGTCTTGGGGAGGGTGCCGTGGCCACTCTAGACTGTCTCTGGCTGCCCCTCAGGGTATAAGCCCAGGCATTTGGGCCATGAGGGTGTCGACACTGACAGGCTCCTGGGTGACTGCTCAGCGCCTTCTGCATTCTCCAGTGCCCTTCTTGGCTTTCCCTGGCCCACTGGACTGTGTCTGGCCCCTCATGGGGAGCCCGTACAGCTCCCTGGGCTGCACACATCCACAGAGGTGCTCAGCTGGCCCCCTCGCCATGAGGTCAGGGACTGTGTCTTTCTTGGCTGTCTTTGAATCCTCCCTCCTTCCCCACCCATCCTGTGCTGGGCACAGTCCCTTGGGTGTCTGCAGGGATAGACTGTGTGGACAGCCCAGACCTGTCCCTGTCCTTGTGGCATTTGTAGTTGGGGGTGTGGCATATAGGGCAGCATCCAAAGAGGGCCAGGGAAGCCTCTCTGGAGAGAGACAGCTGAGCTGAAACCTCCGATGAAGAGGTCAGCATGGGAGAGGGTCTCCAGGGAGGACATGGGTGGCTGGGGCTGTGAGCAGGAGGCAGGAGAGGCTGGACAGCTCTGCAGCCTAGCAAGGTAGCCAGTAGGCGGGTGCTTCTGAGGCTGGGTGCTGATCAGTGGGTACTGGCCCTTGCAGATCGGATCAACATCAAGAGGAAGGGTGCATGGCCCTCTGCCCTGCTGTCGGTGCAGAACGTTATTGACTGTGCTGAGGCCGGCTCCTGCGAGGGGGGCAACGACATGAAGGTGTGGGAGTATGCCCACCAGCACGGCATTCCTGATGAGACCTGCAACAACTACCAGGCCAAGGACCAGGGTAGGCTGTTGCCCTCACCCTCCACCACCTCCATCCCCCAACTCTCCCTTCCCAGGGCAGGTGTGGCCATGACCTGAGCTCCTCCTGCCTTGTAGCCATGGCACCACAGGAGGATGGAGGTCACAGCCCCTAGGGAGAGCTGGTGCTTCCAGAAACATGGCCTCTCCCTGCAGAAGCCCCCAGCCGCCTCGGATCCACTGGGGCTGGGGAGTGGACACTGGAGCCCATAGGCCTTGTTGAGGAGACCCCATGTCTCCAGCGTTGTGAAAGGGCCATGACCCTGTGCCCCTGTGGCATTTGGGCTCCATGAGGCCTCGCAGGGGAGATGCAGACAGGCCTCTCGGAGGGAGGAGTTTATCCTCAAGGATCTTGGTGGAGAAGTAGGTGGGGAGGCTGCTGCCCCGGCTAGAAGGCAGTGTGGGCCTGCTTCCTGCCCCAGGAACCCTGGGCCTGGCCCTCACACATTCAGGTGTGGCTGAAGCCGAGGGGCCATGGCACAGACAAGCAGACCGAGCTGGCCTGGTCCCCCATGGCTGGCACATTCCTGTCAGGCTGTTCCTCTTAGAAACCAAAGAAGAGAGAAGTCCAGACCCCATATCCATAGTTGGCAGTTTCAAGCCACCCAGCTCTCCTATCTCCTTCATGGTCAGAACAGAGAGCTGGGGGTGGGGGAAGAAGCTTTGCCACCTCCACTCGGTCCCCTAGTCTCCACCCTGAAGTGTCAGAAAATACTCCAGGCACCACTCCCTGCCAATAGGGTTCTCTTGCCCTGCCTCCTGGACCATATTGTTCAGCCATAAAGAATTCTAGACCGGCCCGGTGAGCCTTTGTTGAAGCTGTCAACCCAGCAGGGTCAGAGACCCAGGAAGGGGGGACAGTTCTGGAGTCAAGATCAGGAAACATGTGGTCCCTGGGGCGATACTCACCTCACCCCACCCCAGACTGGCCTCATCCAGCCAAGGCCTGGCTCTCTAACCCACCTAGCAGACAGTGGCAGATGGAGTTTACTTAAAAACTTGATTGTTTGCAATAAATAGTGTTTTTGAGTCAGAAACTCACTCTGTCACCCAGGCTGGAGTGTAGTGGCATGATCACGGCTCACTGCAGCCTCAGCCTCCTGGGCTCAGGCGATCCCTCTGCCTCAGCCTCCTGAGTTGCTGAGACTACAGGTGCGTGACACCATGCCCAGCTAATTTTGATATTCTATAGAGATGAGGCCTTGCTATGTTGCCCAGGCTGGTCTTGAATTCCTGGGCTCAATCCTCTCACATTGGCCTCCCAGAATGCTGGGATTACAGGTATGAGTCACCATGACCTGCTATTTGCAGTCAAGTCTTGTCTTCGTAGTATTAGCAAATGTGGCCACAAAACCACCACTTCTCCATTGTACTGGGCACTGGGCATTTGGCGTCCAAGGAACAAATTAAACCAACAATCCGATCCTCAAGGCATTTACTGTCCTGGGAAGAATCTGGACTGATGTGTAACTGACACCAGAGCAGTGAGAGGCAGCTGAGAAGTAACAAAGCGACAGAGTCTTACAGAACTGAGAGCAGCACTTTTTTCTTTTCTTTTCTTTTCTTTTTTTTTTTTTGAGTTGGACTCTCACTCTGTCACCCAGACTGGAGTGCAGTGGCCGCTCCCAGCCACTGCAGCCTCGACCTGCTGGGCTCCAGCAATCCTTCTGCCTCAGCCTTCCGAGTAGCCGGAATTACAGGCATGCGCTACCACGCCCAGCTGATTTTTTATTTATTGTAGAGATGAGGTCTCACTGCCCAGGCAGGTCTCGAATCCGCAGGCTCAGGCAATCCACTCACCTCAGCCTCCCAAAGGCACGGGATTACAGGCTGAGCCACCGAGCCTGGCTTTTTCTTTCTTTTTTTAAAGCTTAATTCTTGATACCTCTCAAACCAAAATAAGAAAATGCCTTTTTTAAAAAAAGTGTATTGGTCTATTTATTCACTACCAGCAACAGAATCATCTTATGAAGTGCTAACAATTTGATCATACTCCAATTTCAGCTGTAAAGAATTACGGAAGCCAGGTGCGGTGGCTCACACCTGTAATTCCAGCACTTTGGGAGGCAGAGGTGAGAGGATTGCCTGAGCCCATGGGTTCGAGACCAGTCTGGGCAACATGGCGAGACCTCATGTCTACAATAAATCAAACAATTAGCCAGATGTGATGATGCACGCCTATAATTCCAGCTACTTGGAAGGCTGAGGCGGAAGGATTGCCTGAGCCCCATGAATCGAGGCTGCAGTGGCCATGAGTGTGCCATTATACTCCAGCCTGGGCGAGAGTGAGACTCCGACTCAAAAAAAAAATTATGGAAAGGAGGGCTTTCTCCCAGTCTTTCTAGTAAAGGGGAAGAGACTGCCTTGTGGGCACCTACTATGTGCTGATTAATGTGTCTCCTTTCTTTTCTGCCACGTCCTGGGGTTTTTTTCTAGCTCCTTTGCAGCTGAAAGAAGAGCTTCATTAAACAGCACCTAGTAACGAGATGATCTGTTATTGATCTGTTGGCTAACGAATGGTCGGCAGAATTAGAGAAGTGGAGAGAGGATTCCGAGTGCTTCCCAGAGGGTTAGCGACGAGACAGTCCCTTGCTGACTTTTCACGTTCTGTCCTAGAGTGTGACAAGTTTAACCAATGTGGGACATGCACTGAATTCAAAGAGTGCCACGCCATCCGGAACTACACCCTCTGGAGAGTGGGCGACTACGGTTCCATCTCTGGGAGGGAGAAGATGATGGCAGAAATCTATGCCAATGGTCCCATCAGGTGAGCAGAGGCCCCGCCCGTAAGGCTACACCAGTGTGTGCGTGTACAAGTGCATGTGTGTTCTGCATTCCTTGCCTTATGTCTCACTCTGTCACCCAGGCTCAAGTGCAGTGGCACATTTGTGACCACTGCAGCCTTGACCTACTGAGTTCAAGCAATCCTTCCACCTCAGCCTTCAAATAGCTGGAACTTCAGGCGCATGCCACCATGCCCAGCTAGTTTTTTGATTTACTGTAGAGATGCAGTCTTGCCAAGTTGCCCAGGCTGGTCTTGAACCCCTGGGCTCTGGCAACCTTCTTGCCTCCGCCTCCCAAAGTGCTGTAATTATAGACATGAGCCACTGCACTCGGACCTGGCTGTTTTAGTCACTGGGCATGAGACACGGCTCCAACATCCTTTCCCCTCTAAGAACTTCAGTTTTCTATGAAGTAAACTGAGCTAACACCTAACCTGCCCGCTCCCTGGGTGATTGTGACACACAGGGGGACTGCTCCCCCAGCTTTAGTGAGTGCTTTGGTGCTGGCAGGCTGTCGCAGCAGTGAAGACACTGTGTGAGTAGCAGCAGGCCTACACAGAACTGCCTGATGTGCACTTACTGTTATCAGATTCACACGTGGCCACGTTACCCGTGTTGGATCCACAAGTGGTCACATCAGGCTGTTTCTCCTGCTGCCAAGCACCTTCACTGTGAAGTGCTGACCCTGTGACTGTTGCCCTCAGCTGTGGTATAATGGCAACAGAAAGGATGACTAACTACACCGGAGGGGTCTACGCCGAGTACCACGAAGAGGCCTTTATCAACCACGTCGTTTCCGTGGCTGGGTGGGGCATCAGTGATGGGATTGAGTACTGGATCGTCCGGAACTCCTGGGGTGAACCCTGGGTAAGATGTTTTCACTTTCTTAGGGGCACACCTTGAAAAAGAACTGATGCTTCTCTCACTTGAATGGCTGGCTTGAGCTCCAAGCAGTGGCCTGAGCACAGGGCTTCTTGCTCCAGCCCTGTCTCAGCCATGGCACCAGTGACTTTTGGGCCAGCTCTATTGTGTGGGGCTGCCGCTATCGCACGCACTGATGGGTGTTTAGCAGCATCCCTGGCCCCTCTACACTAGGAGGCCTCCCCACCAGCCCCAGTGTGAACAAAACTGTCTCCAGATATTGCCAAGTGTCCCGGGGGCGACTGCTGGAGAGGCACTGCCAGAGGGAACAGTGTCACAGCTCCTTCCTTTACAGCCATCTCATTCTTTTTCCTGTCATGGTTTTGGGCTCTCCTAAGTAACACTGTAGGTTTTCAAACACTTCTGAGTTGGGTCAAAACTCCAGGAGAAAGAAATGAACTGCCAGAGTTTTTAATTTTCAAGATTGAGTATTAGCCATTAATAGTTTAAGAGACAGAAATTCATTATCATGAAATGGGGGAAGTAGTTAATGTGGAAGTGATGAAATGTCAATATTTTTTATTAAATGATTACAAGTAGGGGCACTGATAGGTAGATAAATCATTGGGTCTAAAGAGTCAACACATTTGTTACATTAATTAGCTTCTGGCATAGAGGCCCTCCTGTTAAATGTTAACCACATGCACTTTTTCACCAAAGCTATTTCCGAATAGGGGCATGGGAGGAGTGAAGGGAGTGGCTGAGGAGGCAGCTGGATCCTGCATGTGCCCCAAGACTAGGCAGATGCATGGAGGCAGAGGTGGGGGGCAGGGTGGAGGGCAGAGGGGCTGATGCCAGGTCCTGCTTCTTCTCACAGGGCGAGAGGGGTTGGATGAAGATTGTGACCAGTACCTACAGGGATGGGCAGGGCGCCAGTTACAACCTTGCTATCGAGAGGTACTGCACCTTTGGGGACCCCATCGTTTAAGGCGACAACTCTGAGAGAGCAGTTTTGGAGAGGTGGCACCACGGATCTTGACCAGATGAGGATCCTGTGGCCACAGGCACCAGGCTAGCTGGCAGGAACTGCGGTGATTACCAGTACTGGTGGCTGGAATGGCACTGAACACCTGGAAGGGCCTGTCAACATGGGACACCGTGGTACTGGCATTCCCAAGACAGACTTGAGATGGGATAACTTTAGTACTTGCATGGTGACTGCCATCAGCAACCTGGTAAAAGACCAATCACAAGAAAGGACATTCTGGGACCTCAGTTTCCTTCAGTAGAGGGCTGGTGTTTTCTATGTGGCAACTGTGGGCAGATTACACGGCATTTAAGAGGCATAATATTTCACACTTATCACCAGTTCCTGTGTCACTCTGAGCCAATGGAGGAGGGGAGGGGGAGATGGCAACTTCAAACTGCTCAAGAGAGGAATAAAATACCTGACTCCACACAAGGACTGAGACTGGGCATGTCTTATTCACACACAAAACAACACATCAGGACCTAACCCAGCCCAGTAGAAAGGCTTTCTGAAATTTATTAGTTCTTAGCAAATTAAAACAAATACAATAAAACATCAACTAACTAATTAGGTTCTTGTAAAAAAAAAAAAAAATTAGGTCAACTCCGAAAGCAGTCCACCGAGCAATACGAGATACCTCTGAGTTCCCACCACCCCTGGGGCTGGCAGTAGGCTCCATCCTGAGGTAACACAAACCTACTTCATACACTGGGGAAATGAGTGCTGTGAACAAGATTAAGGAGTGGTACTAGGTTTACGACAGAGAAAAGGGACTATTCATAATAGCAGTTTTTTACTCAAACTGCTAAGATTTTCCTTTTTAAAGAAGTTGTCCACCTCCTCCCAGCAGAATCCATTTCCAAGAGGCCAAGTGAGCCTCTTAAAACAGCAGCTTCTTGAAAGGGTCTGGAATGTTCTGCCTCAGCTCTGGAGGCTGCTCTGAATTAGTTCATCATGATGAAGTTGGATTTGCAGTGAGCTTTAACAGAAGGAGGAGGGTCACTGGGTTAGAAACAGGAGGTAAACAATGACGTTTTCTATCAGAGCACAGGGAGTCTACTGAGCCTCACCTATGAACTCCGTCACGGGGTCGTGCTCGCCTTCCGTCTTAATGGTGCCTGCAATGCTGTCATTCTCCAAGATTGGGAGGAAAAGCTGCACAAAGTCAGAGGTGTATGGAGGAGCGATGACATCTAGCACCTGTGCAGGGAAGTAGGGTCACCCTGCATGGTCCACACAGGCATCCACCAACACTCGGTGAAACAGCAATCAGCTTGGAGAAATCCCCTCCCCTTCCCTCCCCCGGTTCCCTGGTGACACCGCCAGTCTCCACCATTCCAACACCCAGGGTGGGAATGGAGGTAAAATAATACAGCTCCTGTAGGCAGGAGGCGTCTGGGAGACTAGTTATCTGTCAGTGTCATACATGATTATCAGAAAGCACAGTTCTCAAAGTCAGGTACAAAATGAACCAAATTAAGCCAAAAAGAACAGTGCTAGCGTAAACAGTATGAAACATGAAACCAACGGTGCGTTGCTGACCTCAGTGACAAAATAGCGAATGAGTGAAATGTCAGTGTCCAGCTTCTCCAGACACTTTCGGATGTAACTGACAACAGGAAGTACATAACCTCGACTCAGCAGGTGAACCATCCTGTCCAGCAGGGTCTTCTTTAACTCAAGCTGTGGAGGGGGCAGGGAGCTGGTTAGAATGGGGTCCTCCCCAGCCCCCAACGGACCCACTGGGCATCTACTTACCTGCTCCATCACATCCAACTGGGAGTGCTCAGTCTCAAAAAGCTTAACAAGCAGCTGCAGGACCAGTGGGTGCAGAAGCTGGTGGCAGGTACTGATCTATAAACAGGAAGCCTCACTGTGCAGTGTGGCCACTCTCAGCACACACAGAACCACAGTCATGGTCACAGACCACAAGGACAGTGATCGCTGATGAAGTCGGCCCTGACACTTGGCCCAAGGCCAGTCAGCTTCTAGACCATCCCTCATCCTTCCAGCAACACTTAATAGAAACTGAGAAATCTATACAGTCAATGAAACTAGATCTTTCAAAGGCAAATGCTCATTTAGGATAGAAAATGCTATTTTTGAAAAGAGGATGCAGGCTGGGCACGGTGGTTCAAGCCTGTCATCCCAGCACCTTGGGAGGCCAAGGCAAGAGGATTGTCTGAGCTCAGGGAGATTTGAGACCAGCCTGGGCAACTTGGTGAGACCTTGTCTCTACAATAAATTTTTTAAAAACTGGGCGTAGTAGCGCATGCTTGTAGTTCCAACTACTTGGAAGGCTGAGATGGAAAGATCACCTGAGCCTAGCAGGTCAAGGCTGCAGTGGCCATGAGCATGTCACTGCACTCTAGCCTGGGCAACAGAGTGAGACTCCAACTCAAAAAAAAAAAAGAAAGAAAGAAAGAAGAAGAAAAGAAGATGCACAGCCTCGGCTACGTGGTGAGACCTTGTCTCTACAATAAATTTTTTTAAAAAATTGGCTGGGCATAGTAGTGCATGCCTGTAGCTCCCGCTACTAAGAAGGCTGAGGCAGAAGGATTGACAGAGCCCAGCAGGTCGACACTGGGGTGGCCATGAGCGTGCCACTGCACTCTAGCCTGGGTGATGGAGTGAGACTACAACACAAAAAAAAAAGAAAGAAAAGAGGATACAATGGCGGTGCCTCGAGACAGACACTGTGCTCACTGCCAATGGCCCTCCCACCCTCTCACCTCATCCAGCAATGCCAGGTGGACTGGGGTGTGGTCCGTCTGCAGCTGAAAGTATCTTGGTTCTGACACAGTCCAATCCACCCACTTCAGCACACCCATTGCTACCACTGGAAACCTACAGGTGAACGAGACAGAACGCTTCCTTTAAAAAACAGCTAACAAAAACTCAAATACACTAGAAAAGCATTAAAGAGTCAGATAGTTTAAAAACAAACCCCAGTGACCCAGGATTCACCCTTCGATGTGCTCTGCCAGGAGGCAATGACAAGTGAATAGCCCAATCAGATCAGCAACCACACATGCGCAGTGTGAGGCAGACAGCAAGCTCAGCTCCCTTAAACCCACTTCACTAACTTAAAAGGAAAAGATTACTACTGCAAAACCCTCGGGGAGTCTGGTGGACTGGGCTGAAGTTTACCTTTATTTATAGCAAACCCTTTCTTTGTTCCTAGTACAAATTAAGAGGGGAAAGATGCCCATGCCTGAGAGGACACACTATTTCCAGGACACATCCATTTACACAACCAGCATGACCACAAATCATTTCCATACAAGCAACACTGTGCTGGTGTAACCTGTACTATAAATAGAACTTTCTTCAAATCAATTTTTGTATTTCTGGCTGGACTACCTTTTACTTACTCTAACTTGTAAGGGTTTATTGAACAGACTTCTGACAAGTAAACACCTGAAAATTATTCATACTGCTAAAACTGTTTAAAGTTCTCTACACACTGATTAAAAAAGAAAAAAGAAATAAAATGAATAGGTATCTCTGAAGCTTTTGCTATTTTGCACTTTGAATATGAAATCTGAAACCACCTATTCCCCGTAGAAGCAAGGGTGGAGGGAGGTCTCGTTTTGCTTACCTAATGCACTGATAAAGGGTGCTCAGTTCTGCCACAAGTTCAGAGGCCCCTTTGTTCTCATTGCAACACAAATTGTGAACTGTTTCCACAGCTTTCGATGTCGACTTCAGCTCATCCTTGTTGATGCTCACTCGCTTGTTCTGAAAACACACACACCACTGCCTAGTCCTGACAGAGAACCTAGCCTTGTCGACAGGTACGCTGGCACCAGCCACTTCTCTCTGCAAATCACTGCCCCATCTCTGACACCGGAAGTCAATTAATTTATTAAACCTCACAGTCACACTGAGTACAGAAACTGAGGCCCAATGAGACGAGTGTCTGTGGCTTATGCAATCAGTTTTACTTCTTCAGTCATACTTCCAATTACAGTCTACAGAGTTTCACAGACTCCACACACCTTTTCTGGAGATGTTTTAGCACTTTCACTACTTTGTGCACAAACAGTAGAAAAGACATTTCTGACACTAGACAGGCTTGATTTCTTGCAACCAAAATTTTGAAATAATACCAAACAAAAGATAACTGTCTCCTAAAAGTCCACAAATTCTCAGAACTCACAGTACCTTCTTCCAGGTCTCCACCACGCTTGCAGCATAAGCCAAGATATGGATGTATTTGTGCTTGTGGTCCTGGTTGATCCTGGCTCCTGGTTTAAAAAGTGACTGCATGAAAAGGTCCAGGAAGGCAGGCACGCGGATCTGGGGAGAAACACACATCCAGGAACAGGACAGCAGATGTGAGGCCATGCTTGGTGGTCTCACTCACCCCTGCAGGGACACTAACATGTTTCCAAGCTGAAAGCGTGAGGAAGGAACAGGAAAATGACAGAATTTACACTTATGGACTTAAGAAAATTAGACAAAACAGACTTTCACAAGTGACCCTGTTGGCATTGGGGGTATCCCAACTAATTTTCAAGATGAGAAGCAACTCACGAGCTCCACAGGTGGTGGGTCCATGCTTGTGAACATCTTAAAAAGGACGGTGATGTCAGCAGGGTTCAGGGCTCCTTTGGACAGCATGGCCCCGAGGGCCTGACAGGCTCTGGGGTAAGAGGCAGCTGTGCCCAGGGCCAACGTGATCTGACTGGCATCGTGGCCTCTTGATGGAAAAACCACAGAGCCCATCATCACAAGGCAGCTTTTTCTTTTTTCTTTCTTTTCTCTTTCACATTTAATGCTTTGGATTGCTGGGATCCCTTTGTTTTTCAATGTTTCTGTCATTCACAGATATATTGATTAACTGACCCATGAAAACAACAATTTGAGCAATCTGGGAAAGAATGACTCAGCTTTGCCAACTCTATACAAGGAACCACACACTTTACAATACCTTACTGTGACTCTATTAGAAAAGAAAGCAAATACAAGCTCATCTTAAACTGTAAGATATAGATGACAACATAATAATAGATTGATGAATTACTATTTTCAGGACTGATGTGATTTGTTATTGATGAATCCCGGTGTAAGACAGTCTAAGCCCACAAGTCCAGAGAGCTGAAGAATAGTCGAATACTTTACAAAACAGTCACCAAAGCAACACTTTAGAAAGCAAGTTCTCCACATGTACTGAAAACTACTGTGACTCTTCCAGTTCTGTTGGATAAAATGAAGTTTACCTATATGTCAAAATCTAGAAGGTGCTGGAAGCTTTGGCTGTGAAACTAGGGACATGGGAGGGGCCTGCAGGGTGCACTAGGGAGGGACAGGGTGAGCAGAAACAGGGCCTCTCACTTCTCCTGGGCAAAGCGCTGCACTTCCTGGGCGATCCTGCGCACGGCAGAGCCCCCCTGCTCCTCCTGGGCCAGCACGGACATTATGGCCTGGGCAAACAGGTATGTGTGCTCCCCGTGACACACCATCTTCTGAAAGATTACAGGGAGAAAGGGGTTGGGTTCACTACTGAAGCATGGACACATGGACAAGAGCCAAATCCTCAACAGTTCTCAGGCACGAGTTCCCATCCCTAAAGGGCCCTCTGGAATGGATGTCTTTCAGGGCGGAGCATTTCATGCTTCCAGAACAGAACCCACAGCAGCCTCCCCTCATCTGAGGCTCATCAAGTCAAGAACTTACGGCAAACTCAGGAAGATTCTTTTCAAGGTTTTCTTCTCCTCCATCTAAAATTGTGGCTAGAGAGGTCCGGAGTACTCGTGAGAACACTTCTAGCTGCTGGCACGCAGTAGACACACTGGTGATCTCGCCTTGGTACCCTGCATCAGAAATAAGCTACCACACAAAAACAAGATGTCAAGGGCTGCGGGCAGTGACCGCCCTTCCAGAGAGGGCTGGCTTGTCTCGTCTGTAGTGAAGGGGAGTAAGCAAGCCCCAGTCCTGAGCCCTAAACTCTCACTCCAACCCCCGCTTTGCTATCACCAAGGCTGCAACCCAGGTGACCACCTCTCCCTAGATTCCTCATATGTGCTCCTCTCAGAGCACAACAGACTACAAATGTGTCCCTGCTAAACCCTAAGGTACAGTCGGTGTTGACCCAACACAGATACAAATTGTATGCTTTTCCTTCTCAGTGTAAGGCTTATAGAGCAAAACAATGAAGACTTTTACTGCAAAAGCAAGTATGAACTCTGAAAGGAAACAGACCACCCAACAACCCCAAATAACCCTCACTCACAAACACCTTTATTTTTCTCCACTGTTGAGCTCTTCCTACCTTCACAGTAAAATTCAGCATCAGACAGTCTGGATGGGCTTCGGCCAGTTTGTAGAAAAGATCTCTCCATGTGGTATGTGCAATCATCTGTTCAAGCCACGCTGGGGTCTGCAAAGAAACAGCAAGTTAAGAGGCCTGGCTGTCACATAAGTGAAGATTGTGTTGTACAGTCATAGATATTCTTGCTGGAAGAGATCCCATGAGCATCTAGCCCCGGAGGAAGCAGCCCAGAGCTGGTCACAGCCACCTGGTGGACTGAGAGGCAGGACAGTTCCTGGACACACACTCTTGACTTGTGGAAGACTCAACTCAGTACAAGAGTACTGAGAGGCGCTTCCCAGAGAGTCCAAGTACAGCAGAAGCCCATGGGCAGTGGCTGCCTCAGGCACAGGGAGCTCATGCTACACCAGCTGCTTGCCCCCAGCACAGAGAAAAAGGTCGCTTAAATGGCACAAGTGGTTTGCTCACCACCATGTATAGTGAACAGAAAAATGAATCTTTTGCCTCCCATACTGTGTGACTGGTGGCTTCGGGGCTACTCTCTGAATCCGCCATCCCATCTGTGTCAAGGCTAGGTTCCCCACAACTATTCCTGGCCACTAAGCACAGCAGGGCCTCTAAAGCAGCCTGCCCAGGAGACACGGGCTCCCGGAACAGGCACCTGAGACCTGAAGACTCCCTGCTGACATGGCTGGAACTTTCTGGAAACCGTACTGTGGCCTAAGCTTCTTCCTGCTAACCCTCCACCCTTCCCTGTTACCCCCAAGAGTCATGCCTGCATAATGGCCCCCAGCTTCCTCTGGCCCTTAGCCATCTTCTCTCGTAGCTGTGTCCTCTATAATCTCTGTCTAGTCCTGTCTTGAAGCTGCTTCTTGGAGGACTCACACAAAAACACCACAGTCCTCCAAGAGCTGGGACCTAGAGTCACAGAGATGGAGAGTGGAGGAGAACCTGCTGTTCCTTCTCTGATCTCCGCCATGTGTCCCTGTCAGGAGCAAGCATCTCACTATACTGAGCACAGAGTTTAAAGGCAACTCTGACTCTGCAGCTCCCATCACACACTGATGTTAGCTCCCAACTCTGACATGTCCATGATGTGCCACACTCCAATGTACACGTGAAATTCACAAAAGACCCTAGGAACTGGTACCGGACAAAGAAAATAATTTCTCACCTCTCCTTCTTCAGTAAAAATTGAATCTGCTTTGCGGGGGTCAAAGTGTTTGATCAATAAACTCTTCAAGTGATTTTCCACAGTTTCCTGAACCTGCAATGGCTCAACACCTGAAAGAAAATGAAAGTGACTAGACAATGGCCAGCTCTCAACTCATGCATCACTTTAGAAAAAGTGAACAGGTCAAAAGCCTCCATGTGAATCAGATATCACAGAATTGCTTTTGTCCACTTATAAAACATTTGGGAACTTTTAAAAGTAGTTGTTAAGTATATTCAGTGGTGAGAATCAACAAGGAATATGAGCAGAACACAAAGGATCATCTACCCGTCTACACAGACAGGAGGTAAGGTCTTCCAAACTTTGCTAAGCATAAAGGCAAATGGCCAAAAGGGACAGGTAGGAGGATGGAAAAACACACCCCTGCCCAGCAGGAGGAAGCAGGTGCCAGCCAAGAGACACGCTTGTCTCTGGCTGCTGGGACAGCACTGAAGCAATAAGTTTCCGGACAGCACTCACTCCAGTGATGTCATCTGTACCCAGCTCCCTGGATTTACAGTAAGGCTCTACTTTGATCATATTAGCTAAAAGCCATAATCACAGCTAGTCCGAAATTATCCATCATTTACTGCATGCCATAATAGACGTCTTGAAAATGACACACTGAATATACACTGTATAATCCTGTAATTCTACAACATGGCAGGGAGAACAACTCACTGAGAATCCCGTTGCTATCAGTAAACCTCAATGATGAAACAAAGGTAAGAGTCAGGCAGATGGAAATGAATGAGAAGCTCAGTCCTTACTTGGACAAGTCTTAAAAACTAGAAACACAAAGGCATTTCTCATGGATCAGCATTATAATGATCTAAAGACCTATTTTAAAAAGGGGAGGATGACTAGCCAGGACAAGGGCAACCATGAAGCACCTGTCTGAATGAGCCACTCAGCCAGCAGGTTCACAGTCTGGGCCACAGCCGTGTAGTTCTCGGATAAGAGTTGGATGACATTCTCTGGAGACCCTCCTGCCTGAAAATACCTAGGAAAAGTCACAAAGTGGCAATGATACTAGAGCGAGGTTCAGGTGAGCCTGAGATGGACAACAAGTTAGGTTATGAGATGTTTAAGTGGCAGAGGGGACCCTCGAAGTCTTTCGTTTCAGCATCACACTACTCTTACTCTATATAGCATCTTTTGGGTCTATTACAAAACTCTCTCTGAATCATCCCCATCCTCCTCCCCACACAAAGACCTTTCTCACATACCTCTTCAGGGTGTTAAAGATGGAGGGTTCCATGATATAATCCCGGGTAGAAAACTTATGCAGGCATTCTTGCTGAACCTCAGCATCATCCTCTCCTTCTCCAGAATCATCCTCCTGCTGTTGGTGAACGTCAAGTCATGATGTTTCCTCATTCATATAAACATCCTGCAAACCCATCTTCAACCTGTATAACTGGCCTATTTCAAAGGATTCTACACACACTATTTCAGCTGACTTTCATAACCATCTCATGAAGTAGGCTGACAAATAGCGAGCCACTAAGAAAATGGGACCCTGAATCCCACCGAGGAGGTCTGTACTGCAACTTCTCCCTGGAAAGCTGGTGCTGTGGCCACCCAAGTTACTGAACCTCTCCAAGTGTCTATTACTTCCTCTGTTAAACAAAGATAATTAATAATGCCTACTCTCATGTGGCTCTTGTGAGAATTCCATAAGCTAACATTTAGAGGAGCTAAGTATACCACCTGACACTTAGTAACAGTTCAATAGGTATTAACTATTATTGTTGTTTTCAAAATTACTTCACACATGCCATTTAATGGTTTTCAACAAAGACGACCACAGTGATCTTGAAGGCATGAGCCATCGACTCATCATTAGATGGTAAGGCTCACTTACTTGCCTCGAGCCAGTGTGGGATTCCAGGCCTAATTCTGTGTGGAAGCAACCTTAGACAAGTCACTGGCTCTAAGTGCAAAACAGGCTTCTTCATTTGTTCAGGACAATGGGAGGACGACAGGATGAATTAACTCTAGTTCTGTCCAACTTTAAGGTTGCCTTTCTAAACAAGCAGATGCTCTTTGAACACTTACTCTGAACTGAGCACTGTGCTCATCCCCCAGAGAACCTAAGAAAATACAAGACAAGCCATTTTCCATAGAAGTTCACAAACTAGTAGGAGACACCAATCTCCATCCAACTGCCTCTAACATAATGGGGTAAGAGCTATCCAGCCCTTTACTGTTTTGGTAAATAAAGTTTTATTGGAACACAACCACACCCATTCTTCTACACATTTTCTATGACTGCTTTCCCCCTGTAAGGGCAGACTCCTAGTTGTAACAGAAATATGCACGACCTACAGTATTTGCCGTCTGGCCCTTTACAGAAAAGTTTCTCTACCTGCCCCTCCCCCTGTCTGGACTAGCATCCTCAAAGCAGTGCTCTGGGAGCACACAGAACCCTACAACTTCAGGGAAGACTTCAAGAAAGATCAGCGAGTCTTCTCTCAGATCACATGTGCATGGGCAACCTGGAGCAAGCTGCGAAGTGAGGCCCACTTCACCTGAGACCCATTCTCCCATGTCTGTTCTCCAGCTTCAACCATCATCACATCCTCCCCTGGGTCGCACTGTCTACCTGTTCATAAATTGATAATGTACCTAATCCTCTCTCCCTCTCTCTTAAGCTCCAGACTCAAGTATTCAACAGCCTATTCGCGTTTCCATCCAAGTACTCCAATCTCTTTAGGTCCAAAACAGACCTCATCTTTTCCCTGGAAACAGATCTTCTTCCTAAAACACACTTCCCATATTTCAGGAAAAGATTCCACCATCTACCTATTACCCAGAAACCTGTGAGTCATCCTCAATTTCTCCTCCCTCATCTGCCCTCGCATCCTGTCAACAAACATTGTCAAGTCTATCTCCCATCTCTCCAAGGTGGCCCTTCTTTCCACACTGACTTCTACCCTTCCTTATTTTTTGCATGCTTGCAGTAGCAACATCTCCCGTATGCCTCAGTCCCAATCCTTCTTCTCAGTCATCTTTCACAGTGCCACAATGACTTCATAAGGCACAAATCTGACAACTGTCTCCTGCTTAGTTTCCTATCTCCTTTGAAAAAAAAAAAAACACCCAAGCTCTATCATGACATTACCCTTCCTGCTTGTTCACCTGTCCAGTCTCACCTATCACCACCGCCCAGGTACAAATACAGCCAGACGAATCAACTTGCATTTCAGGAGCTCTTAGTTTCTATAATCTGGACTTAATACCACAGTAGCCTCCTTACATCTTCTTGCCTCCTCAAATACATGTAACATCAGGTGAACAGACTTTGGGTCACCACCTATCTTTCAAAATGTAGTTATAACTTTCTGTCCCTCTTCCAAGCAGAGTCACACTTAGAATGAACACGAAATAAACACTGGGCCCATCCCTCTCATCAATGAGAGCTCACTAGAGTCAATGGGCCAAAACAGGGTAAAGACTAAAATTCTCCAAACATGAGACTCCCCAATCTCCCATCAGTAGGGTCTAAGCTGACTGCATAAGCTGGAACAAGTAATTCATGTGCTCAGTCTATAAAATGAAGGCATTGGACTAGATACCACTTAGATATACCCTGTTCTAACACTTTATGACTCAAAGGCCCAATGTGAGAAGTACCAGGACATTTTGTACAAGATGTCCCAAACAGCAGCCCACCACTAAGCTAATTCAGACCCCTTCATCTGGACCACATCTGTGATCAGCAGTT
Source organism: Cephalopachus bancanus (assembly GCA_027257055.1). Lineage (NCBI taxonomy): Eukaryota > Metazoa > Chordata > Mammalia > Primates > Tarsiidae > Cephalopachus > Cephalopachus bancanus. The sequence continues at coordinate 7,651,635 of JAPVLO010000007.1, forward strand.
TAATGAAGTGGCAATAGAGACAAAGGATGTGGGTTTGGATCCCCATTCCTTCATTAGTTTCATGACCTCAGACAGGCCAAAAGTCTTCTTGTTTCACTTTCTTCACTTACAAGATGAGCAGAGTAATACCCAACTCAAAATCTTGACTGTGGAAGACGAAGCACCTGGCCTTGGCTCTCAATTTGCTAAATATGACTCTTTACTCCACTATAAACCTCAACACTGTGTAATGATCCAACATGCAAATCTACTCATGCCTCTCCCTGCCCAAACTCTTGAACAAGCCATATTGCCCAGCACTTCTCCAAGACCCTGCAGAACCTGCTCCCTACTGACCTAACACTGCCTCCACCACCATGCAACTAACCAAACAGTGATTCTTCTGTTCCAGAAACACACCACCTGTCTTTGCACCTTTTTTCTGAGTCGTCGTCTCTCTCTGTTGCCCAGGCTGGAGTACAGAGACACGCTCACAGCCACCGCAGCCTTGACCTGGGTTCAGGTGATCCTTCCATCTCAGCCTTACAAGTAGCTGGAACTATAAGCGTGCACCACACCTGGCTCATTTTTCTTAATTTATTGTAGAGACAAGGTCTCGCCAAATTGCCCAGGCTGGTCTCGAACTCCTGGGCTTAGACAATTCTCTTGCCTCCAACTGCCAAGATGCTAGGATTACAAGCGTGAGCCACAGCGCCCAGCCATGTCTTCGCCCCTTTATACCTCGGCTCCAGTGTCCTCATTGCACCACTGTATCCAGATTCAACTAAGAAACCCCCACTACATCTTTTACTCCTTCAAAATATGTGTTCAATATTTAACCAGACGTCCCTAATCTTGATTCTTGTTGAAAAGGCAAATTCCCAGGTTCCCCTCCAGGCAGTCTCTAGGGGGAGGGCCCTGAGAAGCTGTATTTCAATCATGCACCTCAAGTGGGTCTTGGAATCAGAAAAAAGCTGGGGTACATTGGCCAGACTAGAGCTGCCTGTCCTGACTTTCCAACCCCTGTGCTCAAGGGAAAACAGAATAATCCCTCCTAGGGTACCACTCCAAGCCCTGGGAGGTCAAGTCTAGAAGATCCTTTCCGTCGTTTTGCCCAAAGATAGATGAAATCAGCCCAAAGTTCTGAAACTAGTATTGTTTACAAAACAGTAAAACACATGTACCAATGCCTAACGTGCTGCTTTTCCCCCATGATGCTGGTTTGGAGTTTTGAGTTTTATTTTTGTTTAAACTTGTACGGCTCCGCCCCGCCCCCCCCCAGGAGGGGGCAGGAGCCACCAGTGCCCACGTCGAGCCTGGCCGGAGGGAGTGGTCGACCGGGAGCCTCCCGGCGTCCCGGCGCCAGCCCGGCCGGGGCTTCCGCCTCCTTGCCCCCACCCCTGTGGTCCTGCAAGTACGGAGGCGGGGGCTCAAGGGGTCATGGTGCTGGACCCGGGCTGGGCGGCGTGGGGCTGCCGGTAGCGGGCGGGGCAAGTGGCGGGGCGGTGATCGAGCAGGACCGGGCGCGCGCACACGCCCCCTGCACGCCTGCGGGCTCGCCGGGAGCGGCGCCGGCCCGCCGACGGCGAAAACGAGCAGTCCTCCTCGGGGGGCTCCCAGTGCCCCCCCTCACCTGGCCGCCGTCCGCCTCGTCGCCCCACTCGGCCGCGCTCCCGAAATAATCTTCCTCCATGATGGCGCCGGGCGCGGCCCCCGCCATACTTCCCCGTGAGCCTGCGATGCGCATGCGCAGTCGGGACGGGCGGGAGGCGCACGCGCGGCCCCGCGGCCCCGCGCGCGCCTCGGTCCAGGCGGAAGGCGGGGCTCGTGGGGGGCGGGGCCGGGGAAGGGGCGTGGTCTCGGGGAAGGGGCGGGCCCGCGGGCTTCTGCGCCGGGGACAAAGGGGAACCGGTGGAGGGAACGACCCCAATCGATCGGGGGAGCACTGCTAGGTTGGGTCCCAGGGATTTTAGCTCCGGATAGAAGTTTGGAACTAGACTTACGCGCAACTCCGCCTCTACCTCGCTGGTCCCAAGAGCACCGGTTTCTTCATCTGACAACTGGGAACAAATCCCTCAGGGACCCATGAAAACGTTGCAGTTTCTTTTGTTACTGGTAAAAAAAAAAAAAGTACTAAATGCACTGGAAAATATAATTTTTGATGGAGGAAAGGCCCACAGTGGCAAATGTGCCTAGAGTTGACAAAAATGATACCCGCTCTCGAAAAAAGGCTGCATGAGGTAGTTGCTAAGATTAACAAACGACACTGTAAAATTATCTGTGGGACCACAGCATGAACTAGGGGGGTCAAAAAATTTAGGGGGGTCAAAAAAATGATAGCCTGATGATGATCAGGGAAAGTTTTGAGTAGGGAGGTTAAGACCATCAGATCTGGATGCTTTGAAAGGTAAGGCCCATGTCAGTAAGGAAAGAGCAATAGAGAAAAGAGTGTTAGAATATGGATACAGTGACCGTTTATGGAGGGCTTATCACGCAATGTGCTTTCATTCATTCAACAAATGTTTATTGAGTGTCCCCTAAGTGCCCCTACTATGCTACTCCGTGGAGCTGGGGGTGAACAAATTGGACACCATCCCTGTCCTAGTGGATATGCTACTGAGGGAGCTGAATGGGAAACAAACACATGAAAGTGACAATAGCTAGTATTCTGTGATAAGAGGAGAGACTTCTTGGGGAAGTCAGAGAAGGTCTCACTGAGAAACTTACCTTTGAGCTGAGTCATATGATGAAAGGGTCAAGCAAGCTAAGACCCAGGAGAGAGCGTTTTTCAGAGAGCAGAACTGCCAGGGCAAAGGCTTGGCATGTGTTCTTGGAACAGAAAGGCCACTGAAACTGGCGCCTGGCAGGCCAAGGAGAAAGCTAGATGAGGTGAGCAAGGCAGACAGGGCCAGATCTTGGTAGGGAGTTAAGTATTTATTAACTGAGGGCTATTTGTAAGGATTTAATACAATAAAGTAGGTAAAGTACTGAACTTGCATGTGGTAGGTGCTCCTCCAGTATTCGTCATTAGGAGGAAGATGAAACATTTGGATTTTTTTGGTTTGCTTTCCTACTGGAGGTGACAGGACATAATTTGGGTTTCCATAGCTAAGAAGTTCTTACAGAAGTGAGTGAGGAGATGAGAATGTAAGCTAAGAGGCTTCAGTGAATGTCAACAGGGCTGAAAAGGGACCAGAGCAGCTGCTGTGAGGGTGGGGTAAAGTCCAGAGGACACAGTAGCTTATGGGTGGGGGATGGGACAGGGAAGATGCTGCTGAGACTCCCAGCCTGTGTGCCAGGGATGGCCCACGGAGGAGGGCAGGTTTCTTCAAGGGATGGTCATGAGTTCATATTGAGATGAGCTGAATTAAAAGTGCCAGCAGAACACCCATGCAGAGATGTCCTGCAGGTAGCTGGAGGTGGAAGTCTGCAGCTCTGATTCAGTGACTCAAGCTCCAGCTTCTATTCACAAGATTAAAGTATTTTAAGTTAATGAGTGCTCCGCTGCTGGTTTGTTTCAGGGTTCATTTTCATTTGCTTTCTCAAAATGTTGGAAAGAATAGATGGCTGTTAAACTCCTACTACTCCTCCTCTTGGATTTATTTTTAAAAATAGTGCCTAAATTGAAAGCAGACAAATTAATATATGTATAACTTAATTGCACCTACAGAATCAAGGATTATCTAACTCACCTCTCCCTCAACCAAAAACTTGGTTAATCCATTTTTTTGTTAAATGGATTAACAAGTAACCAGTAATGAAAGCATGGCATTCAGTCTATAAGTCACAATGGCTTGGAATAATTGAGTCTATAGTTCTTCTGAGATATTGTTGACCTGTTGTTTCTGAAAAGCCTTGTCTAGATGTCCAAATTAGCTTCTATTGCTTCAAATTAATACTCCTAAAGTTATTTAAGATATCTTCCTGTTTAAGAAAAATTCTGGTGGAGAATTTCCTTAAACGTGAGAAGTTAACTTCACTTAATCCTTTCAAGAATTATTCACTGAGTGCCTGGTAGGTGCCAAGTGCTGGAATATAGCTTAACCAGAGACACCATCCATTCATGTTTCAACCCACTCCTGTCTGTCTCCTGTCTCCTGTCTCCTTCACACCAACCATGTTTTTCATATCCAAAGAACACTTCTCTGTCTTCATTCTGTTTGCTCTCTCAACAGCTATTGACATAGACAACAGCTTTGACCTTCTGGAAATGTGTTCTGTCCTTCCTCTGCCTCTGCAGCACCACATACTCCTGGTTTTTCTCCTACTTCATCAGCTGTTTCTTCTCAGGCTTCTTTCTTTGTTATTGCTTTGCTTGTTTTCTAGATCCTACAATTCCTTGGGATTCAGACCTGAATCCCTTCTCTGGTCCCATTCTCTTTCTGGGGGATCTCAGCTACCTCACATCTCTAAAACCATCAGTAGGCTGAGAACTATCACTTATGTATCTCTAACCCTCATGTCTTCTCTGGTATCCCGACTTGTGGTTCTCACTGTCCTAACTTCCTCTTAACCTCGTCAATAGGCCTCCCATGGGCATCTCCACATCTCCATGGGCACCCCCAACGTGATCTTTCTGCTGTCTTCCCCTCGTAGAACACGGGACCACCAACTGCTTGGTTGCCAATACCAGACACCTGAAAGTCATCCCTAACTTCTGCTCCTCTGCTATTCAAACCAAAGGCAAACCCTGCATCTGATACACTTCAAAAGTACTTAAAATCTATCCATGGGTCTCCATTGTTATGCCGCCATCTTAGTCTAGGATCCTGCCAGCTCTCACCTAGGTGACTGCAGTAGTCTAAAACTGACCTGATTACTCATCTCTCCTTGCTCTATTACAGTCCATGCTTCAACCAGCAGCCTGGTGGTATAGCCACAGATTTCTTTATACTCCTCTCTTCAAGAGATGAACCTTTATTTTTCTTCTTTTGAGTGTGGGCTGAACTTAATGATTCACTTCTTTTTTTTTTTTTTTTTGAGTCACTGTCTCACTCTGTCACTCAGGTTAGAGTGCAGTGGCATGCTCACAGCCACCGCAGCCTTGACCTGCTCAGGGAATCCTCCCACCTCAGCCTTCCAAGTAGCTGAAACCACAGGCAAGCACCACCATACCCCCTTATTTTCTTGATTTATTGTAGAGATGAGGGTTCACCAAATTGCCAAGACTAGTCTCGAATCCCTGGGCTCAGGCAATCCTCTTGCCTCTGCCTACCAAAGTGCTGGGATTACAGACTTGAGCCACCATGTCCAGCATTTGATTCACTTTTAATAAAAAGAATAAAGCAGTGACAGTGGGGACTTCATGGACTAGGTTATTAAAAGACACTGGGACTTCCATCTTGGCCATACTCTCTTGGATTACTTGTTTTGGAGGAGGTCAGATGCCAAGTTGTGAGTAGCCTTGTGGAGAAACCCCCAGTGAGGAACTAAGGCCTACTGCAATAATCGCTAAGAAAGTGAACTTAGAGATAAATTCTCCACTCCCAGTCAAGTCTCAGCTGACATCTTCATAAGAGACCCTTAGTCAGAACCATCTAGCTAAACTGCTTCCAGATTTACTACAGAAACTGTGACTTAATAAATAACACAAACCAAATCATGTTGTTTTTCTGCTTGATACATCTCAGGGGCTTCCCATTTCATCTGGGGGGAAAAAACCATTTTCTCATGTCTGACATGACAACAAAGTGAGCTCAACAAATCCTGTCCCCCAAAAGTAGCAATGATGCTGGACAAAACTCAAAAACAGCTACTGCAGGTATCTGGAAATAGACCAAAGGCATACAACAAAGTGAGAAGCATTTGTTAATGAAAATTACTACATTTCAAGTAAGATCAGTTACTTGGGTTTGTTCTTTTTTTTTTTTTTTTTTTTGAGTTGGAGTCTTACTCTGATGCCCAGGTTGGAGTGCAGTGGAACGCTCACGGTCACCGCAGCCTCGACCTGCTTGGCTCAGGCCATCCTTCCACCTCAGCTTTCCAATAGCTGGGACTACAGGCACATGCCACCACACCTGGATAATTTTTTGATTTATTGTAGAGATGAGGTCTCACCAAGTTGCCCAGGCTGGTCTCGAACCCGTGGGCTCAGGTAATCTTCTCACCACGGCCTCCCAAAGTGTTAGGATTATAGGCGAGAGCTGCAGTGCTCAGCCATGTTCTTATTCATGAAAGCAACAAGGGAAATGTGATTAATGACTGAATTCTCATCGGAAACAATGGAGCCCAAACGCTGGAATAAAGCAAACTGTCAACTAACAATTTTATGTCTAGCAAATATCAAAAATAAAGGTAAAATCAAGACACTCCCATATCAACAAAAACTGAAAGAATTTGTTGCTAGCAGACTTGCCTTTCGTAAAATACTAAAAGAAATTCTTTAAGTTGAAACTAACATTGTTAGGTTGTTTCAATTCTCAAGGAGATGTGAAGAACATCAGAAATGGTCAATATAGAAGTTTGCAAATAGACTAATTCTTCTCTTGCCTTTTAAAATATGTATAAAATTGGATGTCATAATTGTAACACTATATTGTTGCATTTATAATAGTAAAAAAATGGGGAAATGAGACATATTGAATTTTCTATATTTTACTGAAATTAGGTTAGTATTATTATGAAGCAGATTGTATTAATTTAAAATTAGTCGCACGCCTGTAATTCCGGCTACTTGGAAGGCTGAGGCGGAAGGATCCCTGGAGCCCAGCAGGTCGAGGCTGCAGTGGCCAGGAGCGGCCGCTGCACTCCAGTCTGGGCGACAGAGTGAGACTCCAACTCAAAAAAAAAAAAAAAAAATTAGTGGGATGTAATGGCTCAGGTCTGTAATCCCAGCACTTTGGGAGTCCAAGGTGGGAGGATTGCTTGAGCCCAGGAGTTCAAGACTAGCCTAGGCAACATAGTGAGACCTCGTTGCTACCAAAAAATTATTTATTTATTTATTTTTATTATTATTTTTTTGAGTCAGAGTCTCACTCTGTCACCCAGGCTAGAGAGTGCAGTGGCACACTCATAGCCACTGCAGCCTCAACCTGTTGGACTGAGGCAGTCCTTCCACCTCAGCCTTCCAAGCAGCAGGAACTATAGTCATGTGCCACCACACCTGGCTAATTTTTTGATTTATTGTAGAGTCGAGGTCTCACCATCTAGCCCAGTCTGGTGCTGAACCCGTGGGCTCAGGCAGTCCTCTTGCCTCCATCTCCCAAAATGCTGGGATTATAGGTGTAAGCCACCACGCCTGGCTTGCTACAAAAAAATTTTTTTAAATTAACCAGGTGTGGTGATGCATACCTGTAGTTCCAGCTACTTGAGAGGCTGAGGTGAGAGGATTGCCTGAGCCCAGGAGGTCAAGGCTATGGTGAGTCATGATGGTACCACTGCACTCCACCCTGGGTGACAGAGTGAGACTCTGACTCAAAAAAAAAAAAAAAAGTGCATAGTAATCCCTAGAGCAATCATTAATGAAAAACTCAAAAAAATAGTAAAAAAAAAAAAATAAGAAAATCAACAGATAATCAAAGTGGTTCGTGGAAATGCATTTACCATAAAATAAAGCTGTAAAGGAGGACAAAAGAGACTTGAAGCAAATAGAAAAAAAATTGCAAAATGGCAGCACAAATCCTGCCAAATTGCTAACTTTATTAAATGTGAATAGACTAACCCAAAAGGCAGAAGATAGTCATAATCGATGAAAAAGCAAGGCCCAACAATATGTTGTCTGTAACAGAATCACGGTAGACAGTTTATAGACACAAATAGTTTGAAAGCAAAAGGATGGTAAAAAAAACATATCATGCAAACAGTAACCATGTGAGAGCTGGAATTTCTATATTACTATCAGACAAAATAGAGCTTACAACTTCAGAGATAAATCATAATGAGAAATGGGTCAATATATGATGCAGATAAAACAATTATGAATGTTTAAACATTCATCAACCTCTGTTGGTTGGCACAAAGTACGTGAAGCAAAAGTTGACTGAATTGAAAGGAAAAATAGACAACTCAACAGTCATAAGTTGGAGATTTCAATATCTTGCTCTCAATAATTGATAAACAATGGGACAAAACTCCCAGCAATAAGGGGACTGTAAAATGCCACAACAGTGATGGAAAATACCGTGCTGGTTCCTCAAAAAGTTAAAAATAGAATTTCCCTATGATCCAGCAATCCTATTTCTGAGTAGATATCCAAAAGCATGTAAAGCAGGAATTTTAGGAGGTATTTGCACACTCATGGTCATAGCAGCACTATTCACGATAGCCGAGAAGTGGGAACAATCCAAATGTCCGTTGGTGACAGAATGGATACACTAAATTCAGTCTATACATGCAGTGGATTATCATTCAGTCTCAAAAAGGGAGGAAATTCTGAAACTTGCTACAACATGATGAACCTTCAGGACATGCTAAGTGAAATAAACCAGTCACAAAAAGACCAATTGTACCTAACTAGGGTATCTAAAATAGTTGAATTCATAGAAACAGAAAGTAGGATGATGGTTATGAGGGACTGGGGAGAGGAGACAAAAGGGAAATTATTGTTTGATGAGTACAGATTCTCAGTTTTGCAAGATGAAAAAGTTCTCAAGATCTATATCATGTAAATATACTTAACAATGTAAATATATTTAACATCATCAAACACTTAAAATGACAAATATGGTAAACTTCATGTAACGTGTTTTTTTCAATCACAAAAAAATTAACAAAGATATAAAAAAACTTGAACAATCCTATGAACCAACTTGATCTGGCATTTGTAGAAAATGCCACCCAAATGCTAAAGAATAAGTGTTGCAGCTCTTTTAGAATTTAATTTGTCTGGCAGGTTTTCTAAAGAAAACCAGAACACTCTAAAAGAAAAAAAAATTTTTTTAAAGCTAAAAAACATACATTATTTTCAAGAGCATATGAAACATTTTCCGGGATATATCAATCATAAACTGGATCATAAAACAAGACAATAAATGATTAAAGACTGAAATCATACAAAGTACATTATTTGGTCACAACAAAATTAAAATGAAGATCCACAAAGAAAGAAACCTGAGAAAACCCAAAATATTTGAAAATTAAGCAACATACTTCTAAATAACTTATGAGTCAAAGAATGATCAAGAAAAGTAAAAGATATTTTGAACAGAATTAAAGAAAAATACAACATAAGAAAACATATGCGATGTAATTAAATCAGTGCTTAGAGGGAAAGCTATATTGTAACTGCCTATGTTAGAAGAAAGGTCTCAAATCAATAACTAAGCTCCCACTTCAAGAAGTTTAAAAAAAGAACAAAATAAACCAAACCCAGCAACATACAGAAAGGATTGTAGACCATGACTAAGTGGAATGTATCCTGAGAATGCAAAGTTAAACATCCAAAAATAATGTGATACAGAGACCATCATTCTTAGTGATCTATCACAGAAACAAAGAACTGAGTACCACATGTCCTCACTCATAAGTGGGACTTGAACATTAATCACAATAGCACAAGGAAGGATCAGCAATCGCGAGAGACTGCTGGTGGAGAGAGGAAGGGGCAGGGGGCATGTAACAACCACAATACAGTGTACCTGATCCTAAACCAGGGGAAGTGAGGACCAGTTGGAGGCCCAAACTTCACCTACACAGACATTACTTATGTACCTAATCCTGACTTGTACACCACCTCCTTATAATAAAGTAAAGTAAAATAATAATGATAATAATAATGCGATACAATATATTGGGGTGCCAAAAAATGTATACACATTTTAAGAGATGTTATCTATGTATTACTTTTCAAAGGTGAATGAAATTATGGTAGCAATGTGTAGTATGGCATTCGCTCAAAAGATGGCATTAATCAAATGAATGTTAGCGTCACCATACAACAGGCAGGACAGTCAAAGAAAATGACGGAAGCAGTGTTGTCATTCAAAGAGCACAAGACCATTTTGAAATGGTATTTGAAATTCAAAAACGTTGTGGAAGTACAAAGACAACAGAGGTGTGCAAATGCAACAGAACCTACAACACGCCTAACAATTGCACGTGTTCATGATAAATTTGAGATATGTGGTACTTACTGTGTGTGATGTGCATAAGGGAAGATCTGGGAGGCCTTACATGGCAACAAGTCCTGCAGTAGTTCATGGTAATCAGAGGTGTCTGGACGATGAAGGTAGCAACTTTGAGTGCCTCTTGTAACTGCAGAAGTAAAACATGACTTCTGTTCATCTTTTGTTATTGGTATATACTGAATATTACCATTTTCATACAGATTTTTCCTTTCTTAAAATGTGTATACTTTTTTGGGAACCTTCTGTATTCCTAGAGGACACACCTATGTGTATAGTTCCATCAATAAAGCTGAATATAAAGGTAAGAGACATTGAAATTGTATTACAAAGAGTGAAATAACTGTGAAAATGACACCAGTGGGATTTTTCTAGAAACTTCTTAGAATCTTAGACTTGATCACTCATTCAATCTAGATCAAGCAAAAAAGGTAATTAATTGAAAGCCCCAGGAACAGAACCTCATGGCAACAATGGTCAAAAAAGGCAGTCATTTATAAAGAATCAGGACCCAGTAAGTCAGGAGTGGAGTGTATTGTATCTCTTGGGAACCATATGACCCCTGACCCCTGCATCTTGACAGTGTCTGACTCCCCAACTCTAGCCCGGTACCCCCTCTCCACTGCAGCAACAAACATTTCTCTGAACTACATACAGCCTCTGGTCCCAGTTTCAAAACCTGTGAAAGAGAATGTAATTGCCTCAGTTTGGGGTGTTTACCCCAGGTCAATCTGCCATTGCCAGGTGAGGTCATGGCATGGAATAGTAACAGAGAGGCCAGCACCATCCCTTCAAAAGGGGCTGAGAGGACAGGCAGTTCTCAAGGAAGGCAGGAGCTGAGTGATCCCTCAAGAGACCTTCTGTACTCAGCACCCAGGTGCGGAAACTCTAGGGGCTGACCTTGCCCAAACCTCCCTTCAGAGCAGGCACCTGAGACGGCCCATCCAGAGAACCTGCCTTACTTTCTTTTGTGTGATCCTCACTCGTAGGCCACACCTGATTGAAGCAAAGGAGGTCTCTACAATGGTCAGGACTTTTTCAGTGGTGGGTTTTGATCTGAGGCAAAAAAGAAAAGAAAGAGAGGGTAAGTGGTGTGGAGATTACTCAGAGAACTAAAAGTAGATCTTCCCTTTAATCCAGCAATCCCACTACTAGGTATCTACCCAAGGGAACAGATGTCATTATATAAAAGACACCTGCACCCTCAAGTTCATTGCAGCACGATTCACTATTACAAAGATGTGAAACCAATCTAAATGCCTATCAACTGATCAGTGGATAATGAAAATGTGGTATGTATACACCATGGAATACTACGCAGCCATAAAAAATAATGGAATTATGCCCTTTGCAGCATCATGGATGGAGCTGGAGATCATCATCCTAAGTAAACCGAATCAGAAATAGAAAACAAAACACTGCATGTTCTCACTCATATATGGAAGTTAAATGGTCACAAAGATGTAAATAATAGACACTGGAAATACCAATAAAAGGGAAGAGGGGTTAGGGTTCAGAAACTACCTATAGGAATGATGTTCACTACCCGGGGAATGGGTCACCTGAGACCCAATCCCCACCACTACACAATATGTCCATGTAATGAATACACATGTGTACCCCCTGAAACTAAAATTCAAAAATTTTTTAAAAGAAAGAAAAGAAAGAGAGGAAAATAAACAGCTCCCCCAATCAGGGAGGACAGAGTCATGGTGGCCTGGGATGCCTGGACCCAGAAACTCAAGATACTCTGTCTGCCCTCTGTCCTTCTGCTTCTTCCTTCTTTTTCAAGATGATTTTGGTCTTTTGGGGTCTCTGGAGATATCCATCCATTTACTTTTAACCTATATGTGATTTTATATTTAAAGCACATATCTCACAGACAACATAATGTACCTGAGATTTTGAGCCCCTCTGACAATCTTTTAGTTGGTGCATTTAGAATATTGATATTCAAAGTGATTACTGATACCATTGGCCTAATACCTACCATATTTTTACTGCTTTTTATCTGCTGCCTTTGTTTTTGTTATAATTTTTATCTTCCAATATTTTTTCTGCCTTAAGTTGTTTTAATTTGTACATTTTATTTGTTTCCATTTTTTTCTCCTTCCTTAGCATGTCAGTGTACTCATTTCTTATGTTACTTCGTGGTTGCCCTAGAGTTTGCAATATACTTTGTTTTTTTAATTTTTTTAAATTTAAAATTTTAAAATTGTGGAGTACAATTCAGGGTTAGGTATATACATATTCATTGTGCAGATACCCTGGTTTATTTTTTTATTTTATTTAATTTTAAAGATGTGGGGTACAATTCAGGATTATGTACAGGTAAAGTTTTGGCCTCCTTTTGGTCTTCTCTTCACCTGGTTTGAGATCAGGTACGCTTATTGATGTTGTATGCCCCCTCTTCCCTTCCCTGGTAGTTTCCCACTACTTCTAATTCCTTTTTTATGGTATTATGGTAAATGCTCAGGGTCCGCTTGGGAGTGAGAACATGTGGTACTCAGTTCTTGTTTCTATGATAAATCACTGAGTATTATAGACTCTAAATCCATCCAGGTTGCTGCAAAGTGCATAATTTTGTCCTTCTTTATGGCTACATAACATTCCATCATGTATATGTACCACTTTTTTTTAATCTGTCCACTTTTGATGGGAAGCACGGTTAGTTCCATGTTTTTGCTGTTGTGAATAATGTTGCAGTAAACATGTGTGTGTGCATGCAGGTATCTTTTTTGTAGAATGATTTGAGTCAATACACATTTACAACTAATTCAAGTCCACTTCAATTAACATCTATACCACTTCACAGGTGCTGCCAATACCTTATAATAACAAAATAATCCTAATTTCGCCCTCCCATCTTTTTTTATCATTAGTGTCATTTATTTATCTTATACATAAGCATACTGTGTGATATACACATATTATATATGTATGCATATATATATATATATATTTGTATATACACACACTCAGACATGTACTACATAACGACATTTTGGTCAACGATAGACCACATATACAACAGGCATCTCACAAAATTATAATGCAGCTGACAACTTCCTATTGCACAGATACTTACCATTGTATTACTCTTTCCTTATCCTATCCAGTACAGTAACATGCTGCATAGGTTTGTAGTCTAGGAGGAACAGGCTATACCATATAGCCCAGATGTATAGTAGGCTGTACCATCTAGGTTTGTATAAGTACACTCTATGATAGTTACACAACAACAAAATCGCTTGAGGATGCCTTTCTCAGAATACATCCCATTGTCACATGAGAAGCATGACTGTGTGTGTAGTATATTATAAACAGACATACATAAGCATATTTATTAGCATATATAAATTTGTAAGCATACATAGAATCAAATATATTGTTGCCATTATTGTTGTGAATACAGTACTAACTTTTAGATCAATTAAGAATAAGAAAAATAGAAGTTTTAATTTTTACTTTGACTAATTTCTTCTCTAATGCTCTTTGCCCTCTGGATATTCGAGATTTTTATCTGTTATCAGAATCTTCCTCTCTAAAACAAAACAAAACCTACTTTTAAAGACATTTCCTGCATTACAGGTCTACTGGCAACAAATTCCCTCAATTTTTGTTTGTCTGAGAAAATATTTCCCCTTCACTTTTAAAGAATAATTTCACAGAGTACAGAGTACAGAACTCTAGGCCAGTGGTTTTTCTCTCTCAACACTTTAAATATTTCACTCCACTGTCTTCTTGCTTCTGTGGTTTCTGAGAAGTAGGATGTAATTCTTATTTTTGTAAGAATTACAAAAGTAGATTTTTTTCCCCTGTTGACTTAGTTCAGCATTTTTTTCTTTATCTTTTTTTTCCCCTGTAGTTTGAAAATGATATGTCTAGGTGTAGGTTTTATGATATTTATCTTGCATGGTGTTCTCTGAGCTTCCTGGTTCTGTGTTTGGATCATTAATTTGGGGAAATTCTCATTCGTTATTGCTTCAAATATTTCTTCTGTTCTTTTCTCTTTTTCTTCTTCTTCTGGTATTCCCACTATTCCCATATGTTGTACCTTTTTTGTCATTGTCCTACAGTTCTTGAGTATTCTGTTTTGTTTCAGTCTTTTTTTTTCTATTTGCTTTTTCTTTTTGAAGGTCTCTATTGAGATATCCACAAGCTCAAAAACTCTTTCCTCAGCTTTGTCCAGTCAACTAATAAGCCCATTAAAGACATTCTTCCTTTCTATCAGTATGTTTGATCTCTGGCATTTCAGGATTCCTAGCTCTCTGCTTGCATTGTTGACCTGTTGTTGCATGCTGTATACTGTATCCATTAGTGCCCCTAGCATATTTATCATAGTTGTTTTAGATTCCCAGTCTGATAATTCATCATCTGTCATATGTGTGTGTCTGGATCTGATGCTTGCTATGTCCCTTCAGGCTGTGCTTTTTGCTTTGTAGTATATCTTGTAATTTTTCTTGAGGGCTAGACATGACGTACTGGGTAAAAGGAAGTGCTATCGATAGGTCTTTAATGATATGGTGGTAAGATACAGGGGGAGGGGAAGCCTTCAAGTCCTTTGATTAGGTCCCATTGAGCCTGTGCCCCTGGGCTGTGAACTCCACAGGAGCTTCTCAGTCTCTCTTCCCCACTTGTGCGACAGAACAGAGTGGCCTGGAGTTGGGTATTTCCCTTCTCCCAAGTGGAAGGCTAGAGCTGGCTGGATTTGAGAATTTCTTGTTCTCCATATTAGTTAGGCTCTGGTTAAGTAGATTCTCCTGTGGGCAGACCTTGTTAAAAAGAACAGGTTGTCTTGGTATATTTCAAAATGGTTTCTTTTCCCCTCCTCCTGTCAGAAGCACAAGGGAACTTTTTGCCGCTATTCGCGGTAAGAAACAAAAGTGTGGGAGAGCCCTGATGACTATGTACCCCTGGAGTTTTTATCTCTCAGACTTATCAACACAGTGCCTTCAGCAATTCCTGACTGTCTGGCCGATCACTTTCGTTGCCTCTCTTTAGTGGACACTGTGGTGCTCCAGCCAAATTCTCTTAGAACCCTTGACCTGCTTAGCACATCCATCTCCCAGCTTCTGAGGTCTTTGCTTCTAATGGTTTGCACCTGTGACCATCTTCAGTTTGACTATGTTGGGTTAGTACCTCCAAGTACCCCACCCCCCGAGAGCACAAATGTCATAAAGTTGCCGAGTGTGGTGGCTCACGCCTATAATCCCAGCACTTTGGGAGGTGGAGGTGAGAGAATTGCCTGATCCCAGGGGTTTGAGACCAGCCTGGGTAACTTGGTGAGACCTCATCTATACAATAAATCAAAAAATTAGCTGGGCGTGGTGACACTGTGGTTCCAGCTACTTGGAAGACTGAGGTGGAAGGATCACTTGAGTCTAGCAGGCGGAGTCTGCAGTGACTGTGAGCATGCCACTGCACTCCATTCTGGGCGACAGAGTGAGACTCCAGCTTAAAAAAGAAAGAAGAGGAAGGAAGGGAGGAAGGGAGGAAGGGAGGAAGGGAGGAAGGGAGGAAGGGAGGAAGGGAGGAAGGGAGGAAGGGAGGAAGGGAGGAAGGGAGGAAGGGAGGAAGGGAGGAAGGGAAGAAAGTTTATATATCTCCTTGGGACAGTTCTTAACCAGTGACTGATAAGTGTAGGAGTGTGAAAGCCAGCCTCGCTGCGAAACCAACTCTGAAGTACAACTTTTGTTCTAGAGATACTACAGGATCATAATAAAGTAAGATTTTGCAAGAAACTATAACTTGCTTCATTTATCAGTCTCTCCTGGGACCATTAGAGTCAATTACCACTTATTTGCACATTGACTGTTATCTCAGGGTCTGCTTTAAGAAGAACCTGACTTAAGA
Source organism: Cephalopachus bancanus (assembly GCA_027257055.1). NCBI lineage: Eukaryota > Metazoa > Chordata > Mammalia > Primates > Tarsiidae > Cephalopachus > Cephalopachus bancanus. The sequence goes on from JAPVLO010000007.1 coordinate 7,667,531, forward strand.
TGATAAATACTCTTGCACTTCTCAGTCTATGTGTATTGGTTCAGGGTTTTTCAGCCATAAGGAGTAAAAAGCTGAATATTGGCTAATGTGTCTGGGAAGTTTGTGGACGAATCCAGCTTTATGAATGACTAGGTCCAGAAACTCAAATAGGAAATTAGGAACCTGCCTCACCTTGTTTGTATTGCCTTGGCTTCTTGCTCTGAGTTGGCCTTATTTTCTCTAACGGCAGACAGGCTGACTTTCTCTACAGGTCAGGGAAGATGACTTCAGGCAGTTTGTGCTCTCCCCAGTCCATGACATAAAAGTAAGACTGATTCTTCTCCAACTCCAACTTTTTTGGTAAGAAAGGAATTTGATTGTGACAGCATAGGTCAAATGTCTACTTCTGGACAAATCCCCCTGGCCATGGAACTAGAGAGTTGTTAGGGTTACTCGTAGTTTGTTGTCCGGAACTAATTTCCCTTCCTTCTGTAGCCTCAGTTCTTCCTTTAGAAAATCACTCTCCCATTTCCAGCGGTGGGTCATTAGGTGGAATTAAGGCAATCAGTGTATTCCATCCACATGGATGGTGTGATTGGTTCAGGAGTGGGCATGTAGCCCAATCAAGGCCTAACATAAGAAGAATTATGCTGGGGCCTTCTGGAAAAGGGAAGTTTTCTTTTTCTTATGTTTGAGCCAACAGATATTCTTTCTTTTCCAGGACAAGAGACATAAGGCTGCTATCTTGGCAAACTGGAGTGGTCTTTTGGCCAAACTGAAAGGGGATTTTGGAGCTGCCAGGGGCACATTACACGGAGCCAAAGGGAACATTAATATTGTGGAAGGTAGAAGGGAGAGAGAGGGAGACAGGAGAGAGAAGCAGAGGGATGAGGAGAGGAATAGAGAGGCATGAGGCAGACAGGTTTTTGATGTTATTAAGTTGCCATATCAAACTTGCCTGAAGTCCACTTCTGCACATTTCTGCTTTTGAGCTAATTTTGTTTAATTTTTTTATAGTGGAAAATTTTAAACATACAGACAAATAGTAACCATAGGAAAGCTTCAATAAGTATCAATTCAGTCAATCTTATGTCATCTACATTCCAATGTAGTACTTACTAACCCCCACAAATGTAATTATTTTGAAGTAAATGTCTATCATCAAAGATTTTGATCTTTGTCAAATAAGTATTTAAAAACACACACCATGATACATTACAGGTGATACAGTACAATATTAACAATGATGCATAATATATAATATCAACTATGATATTACAAAACCTAAGAGAATAATTTCTTAGTATCACCAATTAGCTAACCACTGCTACATTTCCCACATTTTTCTTTGATGTTTATCTCTGTGTTCTTTGGACTGGTAATTTCTTTTTTTTCTTTTTTAATTTTTTATTTTAAAGATGTGGGGTACAATTCAGGATTAAGTACACAAATGTTCATTATGCAGTTACCCTTGTTGATGAGGTATGGCCTCCCTCACCCAGCAGAATCCCACTACTGCCAATCCTGCCCCCTCCCCAGCAATTTTCCACTACTGACAATACTCTTCTTATAGTATTACAATAATTGTTCAAGGTCCACTTATGAGTGAGAACAGGCAATACTCAGTTCTTTGCTTCTGTGATAGATCACTCAGTATTATAGACTCCAAGTTCATCCAAGTTGCTGTGAAGTTCATAATTTTGTCCTTCTTTATGGCTGTGTAATATTCCATCATGTATATGTACCACATTTTTTTTTATCCAGTCCTCTTTCGATGGGCAGCATGATTGGTTCCATGTTTTCACTATTGTGAACAATGCTGCAATAAACATTGCAATAAACAATGCTGCAATAAACAATGCTGCCGCTTGTGCAGGTATCTTTTTCATAGAGTGATTTGAGTTCCTCTGGGTTTACTCCCAGTAGGGGGATTGCGGAGTCATATGGAAGGTTGATTTTTAGACCTTTTAGGAATCACCAAACTGTTTTCCATAGAGGCTGTACTAGTTTATACTCCCGCCAACAGTGTAGAAGTGCTCCCTTTTCCCTGCATCCTCTCCAGCATCTGTTGTTTTTTGAATTATTGATGATGGCCATCCTGAATAGAGTTAGGTGGTGTTTCAGTGTGGTTTTAATCTGCATTTCTTTGATGACTAGTGAGGCTGAGCATTTTTAATGTATTTGTTGGCTGCTTGTATGTCTTCTTTTGAGAAGTGTCTATTCATATCTTTTGCCCACTTTGTAATGGGGCTGTTTTTTTGTTTTTTGTTTTTTTTCTTTTTGGCACATTTGAGTTCCTCATAGATCCTAGATGTTAGAACTTGTCAAATATACAGTTGGCAAATATTTTTTCCCAGTCTGTGAACTGTCTCCCTGCTCTCTTGATCATTTCTTTGGCTTTGCAGAAGCTTGTCAGTTTGATAAGGTCCCACTTGTCTATCTTATCTCTTATGGCATGGGCACTTGGGGTTTTGATCAGGAATTGGTTGCCAGTTCCAATTTCCATAAAGGTGTCTCCTGCATTTTCTAAGGTTCTTATTTTCTAAGTTTGAGGTTGTACATTTAGATCTTTGATCCATTTAGAGTTGACTTTTGTGTATAGGTAGTGGTCTTATTTTAATCTTCTGCATGTGGTCAGTCAGTTTTCCCAGCACCATTTACTGAATAGGTTCTCCTCTTCCCAGTGGTTGGTGGTGGAGACTTTGCTGAAGATGAGTTGATTGAGAAATTGAGGTTTTGCTTCTGGAATCTCTATCCTGTCCCATTGGTCTATATGCCCATTCTTGTACCAATACTAGTCTGTTTTGATTATTGCAGCTTTATAATAAAGTTTAAAGACTGAGAGTGTGATACCTCCCGCTTATTTTATTTTTTTTTTTGCTGAGGATTGTTTTGGTTATTCGTGGTCATTTATGTTTCCATATGAATTCCTGTATTGTTGTTTCCAGGTCTAAGAAGAATGCTGCTGGTAATTTCCTGTGATATTGCGTTAAATCTGTAGATCATCTTGGGTAGGATGGACATCTTAACAATGTTGATTCTTCTAATCCATGAGAATGGGATATTTTTCATTTGTGTCATCTTTGATTTTTTTGAGCAGTGTTTGTAGTTTTCGTTGTGAAGGTCTTTCACCTCTCTGGTTAGGAAGATGCCAAGGTATTTCTTTTTTCTTTTTTTTTTTTTTTTAGGCTATTGTGAATGGGATTGTGCTTTTTATTTGGGTTTCTGTTTGTTTATTGTTGGTGTATAGAAATGCAACTGTCTTTTGCGCATTTATGTTATACCCTTAGACTTTGCCAAAGTCCTTTATCAGTGCAAGGAGGTTTTTGAGAGATTCTCTTGAGTTTTCAATGTATACAATCATGTCGTCTGCAAAGAGGGATAACTTAACTTCCTCTTTTCCTATTTGGATACTCCTGATTTCCTTCTCTTGTCTGATTGCTCTAGCTAGGACAATACTTGTTGAACAGGAAGGGTGAGAGTGGGCATCCTTGTCTTGCTCCAGTTTTCAGAGGAAATGGTTCCAATTTCTGTCTGTTTTGGGTTTCTCATAGATGGCTCTTACTATTTTGAGGTATGTTCCATCTATGCCTAGATGTTTAAGGGTTTTTATCAAGAAGGAGTGATGGATTTTATCTAAAGCTTTTTCCCCGCCTAATGATATAATCATGTGGTTTTTGTCTTTATAACTGTTGATGTATTTAATTACATTTGTGGTCTTGCAGAAGTTGAACGAGCCCTGCATCCTGTGGATGAAGCCTAGTTGGTCATGGTGGATGATTTTTGAAATGTGTTGTTGGATCTGGTTTGCTAGAATCTTGTTGAAAATTCTAGCATCTATGTTCATCAAGGATATCAACCTGTAGTTCTCTTTCTTTGTTGGATCTTTATCTGGTTTGGGTATCAATGTAATGTTAGCTTCATAAAATGATTTGGATAGAGTTCCATCTTTCTCAATTGCCTGGAATATTTTCAATAGGATTGGTATCAGTTCCTCCTTGTATGTTTTGTAGAATTCTGCTGGAAAGCCTTTTTTTTTTTTTTTTTTGATTAGTTTTCTTATGACATAGTCAATTTCCTGGGTTGTTATTGGTCTATTTAGGGTCTTGATTTCTTCTTGTTTCAACCTGGGGAGGTTGTGTGATGTAAGAAAGTCCTCTATTACATTTTGGTTTTTGAGTTTGTTTCCATACAGGTATACACAGTAATCTCTGATAATCTTTTGTATTTCTTCGAGGTCACTTGTGACTTCATCTTTTGCATTTCTGATTGGTTTATTTGGGCTTTTTGTTTCTTTTTCTTTGTCACTTTTTGTTTCTTTTTCTTGGTCAGTCTAGCTAGGGGTTCATCAATCTTATTTATCTTTTCAAAAACCCACTTTTGGTTTCATTGATTTTTTGTATTATCTTTTGGTCTTCTATGTCCTGAATTTGGGCTTTTATTTTGGTGATCTGGATTCTTCTGCTGAAGTTAGGGTTTTGGTGGGCTTGCTTTTCCAGCCTCCTTAGGTGATGTGTTAGGCTGTTAACTTGTGATCCTTCCATTTTCTTCATGTGTGTTTGTAGAGATATGAATTCCCCTCTTATTACGGCTTTCATGGCATCCCAGAGATTTTTGGTAAGATGTTTCTTCATTTTCATTTGTTTTTAGATATCTTTTAATCTCCGTTTTGATTTCCATGTTGATCCAGGAGTTGTTTAGCATCATCGTGTTTAGTGTCGATGTCTTTGTGGGTTTGGGGGGAACTTTGTTGGTGTTATTTATTTTTATTCCACTGTGGTCTGAGAAGGTGCTTGGCAGAATTTCAGTCTTATAGAATTTGTCTATGTTTGATTTATGGCCGAGGATGTGGTCGATCTTAAAGTATGTTCCATGTGGTGATGTGTAGAATGTATATTCCGTGATTGTTGGATGGAGTGTTCTGTAGGTATCAGTTAAGTCCATTTGGTCAAGCTGGACTGGCAATTTCTGTTAATCTTTCTTCTGCCACCTCGAATATGTGATTGAGCCCATCTAGTAAACTTTAGTTTGTTATTGTACTTTAGAGCTCTAGAATGTCCCCCAAAATAGTTTCCATTTTTCTATTGTGATTTTATATCTGTATATTCATTGATATCATATTTTCCTTTAATTCTTTGAACATCTTAATAATCTTCTTGGAAGTCTTTTTCTGATAAACCCAACACCTGGCTTCAATCAGATTCTATTTTTATTGACTTGTTCTTGGTTTTGTTTTTGTTGTTTACCTCATTCATTAGTTCAGCATGCATTGGTATTTCTTCCCTCTCTGAAGGATACAGAAAGAAAGAAAAAAAGTTTTGTTTTGTTTTGTTTTTTTGAGTTGGAGTCTCACTCTGTCGCCCAGACTGGAGTGCAGTGGCCACTCCCGGCCACCGCAGCCTCAACCTGCTGGGCTCCGGCGATCCTTCTAAAAAAGTTTTTTTTAAAAATAAAAACTACTTCTTCCCTCAACAAATTATTATAGGGGCCAAATGGTAGTTTTCTAATTTCATCATACCTTCTATATTTGTGAATTGGCTTTCTACTCTCAAGATGATCGCCCTTCTGCCTTACTTGTTTGTTTATGCTAGTGAAAAGTCATTCTTGTCTATTTTATATTGAAATTATACCACGTGGGAACCCTTTCGAGCTGGTTTCTGTGTCACTTAAACATGTCCCAACAAAGTGTTTCAGGCTCCCTGCACCAGCCTTGGTATCATTTCTCCAAGGAGCTCTTGATTCCTTTTTAGGGGAGAATAGCATTTAGGAACTAAGATATGATCACCAGGTTTGTTCACTGATACTGAGCTCTTTCAGTATCTGTTTATTTTGGGGGTGCAGATAGCCTTTCGAAATTAAGATATGACCACTAGGTTTATTCATTGATGCTAAGCTCTTTCAGAATCTGAACTTACACACATACACACAATTACAAAATAATTACATATGTAGAATATAGTCATGAACCATATAATGACATTTTTGTCAATGATGGATTGCATACATGACAGATGTTCCATGATGTTTGCCCAGGGACATCATAGCCATCGTAACATCCTAGCACAATACATTCCTCACATGTTTGTGGTGATGCTGGTATAAACAAACCTACTACGCTTCCAATCATAAAAAGTCTAGCACATACAATTATCTACAGTACATAATACTTGATAATAAATAACTATGGGCTGGGCTCCGTAGCTCAGCCTGTAATCCCGGCACTTTGGGAGGCTGAGTGGATTGCCTGAGCCCGCAGGTTTGAGACTAGCCTGGGCAACTTGGCGAGACCGCGTCTCTACAATTTTGAAATAAAATAAAATAAAAATAAAATAAATAAATATGTTGCTGGTATATGTATTTAGTACACTATATTTTTATCATTATTTTAGAGTGTACTCCTTCTATTTTTTTATTTTTTATTTTTTATTTTTATTTTTTATTTTTTTTGAGTTGGAGTCTCACTCGGTCGCCCAGACTGGAGTGCAGTGGCCGCTTCCAGCCACCGCAGCCTCGACCTGCTGGGCTCCGGCGATCCTTCCGCCTCAGCCTTCCAAGTAGCCAGAATTACAGGCATACGCTACCATGCCCAGTTAATTTTTTGATTTATTGTAGAGATGAGGTCTCGCTGCCCAGGCAGGTCTTGAACCCGCGGGCTCAGGCAATCCACTCACCTCAGCCTCCCAAAGGCGCGGGATTACAGGCTGAGCCACGGAGCCCGGCTACTCCTTCTATTTATAAAAAATAATTAACTGTAAACAGCACCTCCTTCAGGAGGTGTTCTAGAAGAAAGCACTGTTATCATAGGAGATAACAGCTCCATGCATGTTATTGCCCCTAAAGACTTTCCAGTGGGATAAGACGTGGAGGTGGAAGACAGTGATATCGGTGATCCTGACCCTGTGTATGCCTATGCTGATGTGTGTGTTTGTGTCTTAGTTTTTAACAAAAAGAGTTTACAAAGTAAAATAAAAATTATAGAAAAAAGTTTATAGAAGAAGAATACTTAAAAATATATTTTTGTACAGCTATACAATCAATGTGTTTGTGTTTTTAGCTAAACATTATTATAAAAGGGTCAAAAGTTTTTAAAGTTTATAAAGTAAAAAAGGTTACAGTATGCTACAGTTAATTTCTTATTTAAAAAAGAAACATATTTTGAATAAATGTATCCTAAGTGTCCAGTGTTTACAAAGTCTGCAATAGTGGACAGTCATGTCCTAAGCCTTCTTGTTCACTCTCCAGTAACTTACTGACTCACTCAGAGCAACTTCCAGTCCTGCAATCTCCATTCATGGTGAGTGTCCTATACAGGGAACCAATTTTCATACTTTATACCATATTTTTACTTTACCTTTCCTTTATTTCTTTTTCTTTCTTTCTTCTTTTTCTTTTTTCTTTTTTTTTTTTTTTTTTTTTTGAGTAGGAGTCTTACTCTGTTGCCCAGACTGGAGTATAGTGGCATACTCATGGCCACCTCAGCCTCAATCTGCTGGGCACATACAATTACCTGGGCTCAGGCAATCCTTCCACTTCAGCCTTCCAAGTAGCTGGAACCACAGCCATGTGCCACCATGCCTGGCTAATGTATTTGATTTATTATAGAGACAAGGTCTCGCTAAGTTGCCCAGGCTGGTCTCACACTCTTGGACTCAAGCAATCCTCTCTCCTCTGCCTCCCAAAGTATTGGTATTACAGGCGTGAGATACTGCACCCAGCTTACTATACCTTTTCTATGTTTAGATATGTTTAAAGACATCAATCCCATTGTGTTAAAGTTGCCTACAATATTGAATACAGTAACATGTTGTACAGGTTTGCAACCCAGGAGCAATAGCTTTTACCATATAGCACAAGTATGTAGTAGTCTGTGCCATCTAGATTTGTATAAGTATGCTTCATGATGTTTGTACAATGACAAAATTGCCGAATGACACATTTCTCAGAACATAGCCCCGCTATTAAGCAATGCCTGACTGTATATAAAATAATACATGCACATATATATTTACATGCATATGAATATGTATGTGTATTCATGTGTATGTTCTCTCCCATGGTATACTTTTTTTTTTTGAGTTGGAGTCTCATTCTGTTGCCCAGACTAGAGTGCAGTGGCCGCTCCCGGCCACCACAGCCTCGACCTGCTGGGCTCTGGCGATCCTTCCGCCTCAGCCTTCCAAGTAGCTGGAACTACAGGCGTGCACTACCATGCCCAGCCAATTTTTTATTTATTTATTTTTAGAGATGAGGTCTCACCAAGTTGCCCAGGTGGGTCTCAAACCCGCAGGCTCAGGCAATCCACTCACCTCAGGCTCCCAATGCACGGAATTACAAGCTGAGCCACTGAGCCTGGCTTCCCATGGTATATTTTAAAACGTTTCTTTGTCCCTTGCATTTCCTTTATATTGTTATATTGAACTAGAGACTTGGCCAGATTCAGATTCAATTTTCTTTAAGCTGAACTATTTGAACTATTGGTTGTGTGGCTCCAGCAGAAGTTATATAATATCCAATTTTCTCTCTTTTCTCCTTTATTTCTATGTTAGCAGCCACTGATGATTATTATCTAGAGCCATAATTCATTTTTGGCCCATTCAAGATGGCCACAATACTCTGACACTGTTCCCCTCTGGAGGTAAGAGCTATGTCCTCCTCCCTGAATCTGGGTAGATTCTGATAGCTTTGACCTGTAGAATGTGGCAAAAGTGATGCTGTGTTGGTGCCTGGACCCAGGCTTTAAGATGCTGGTGGCTCTCTCTTCCTGGTCTTAGAACACTCACTCCTGGAGCCCTAAGTCATTGTGTAAGGATCTAACGACTGCTGAAGAGACCACAAGGGCAGAAAGACCTCGTATTATGGAGAGAGGAAGAGAAAGCCATCCGAGCCCAGCCATCCACCTGTCCACTCTAGATACCAAGTATATGAGTGAAGCCTCTTATACTCCCTAGACCAGCCCTTTGTCAGCCAGATACCACTGAGTGACCTCAGTCAGTATCTAGAGGGGCAGAATAAATGCCCAGCTGAGCCTTGTCCTAATTCAAGACCCACAAAATTGTGAAATGTAATGAAACTATTGTTGCTGTGAGCCACCAAGTTTGAGAGGATGGTTTGTTATCCAGCTAAAAATAACTGAAACATGATTTTTTTTTTTGAGTTGGAGTCTCACTCTGTTGCCCAGACGAGTGCAGTGGCCGCTCCCGGCCACTGCAGCCTTGTCTGCTGGGCTCCGGCGATCCTTCCGCCTCAGCCTTCCAAGTAGCTGGAATTACAGGCATGCGCTACCACGCCCAGCTGATTTTTTGATTTATTGTAGAGATGAGGTCTCGCTGCCCAGGCGGGTCTTGAACCCGCGGGCTCAGGCAATCCACTCACCTCAGCCTCCCAAAGGCGCAGGATTACAGGCTGAGCCACCGAGCCCGACTTTGAAACATGATTTTTAAAAGGCGATTTCTAATTGTATAGTTTCTTCTCCATTTATTAACTGGAATAATTCTATAAAGATATGTTACCCTCAGCAACTATTTGCTTACTCTGAAGTTCCTTTATTTATTTTTTAAAATTGAGGTATCATTTACATACAGTAAAATTCAACCTTTTTAGGATAGAGTTCTATGAGTTTTGACAAACTCAGTCATGTAACCACCCCATGATCAAGATATAGTACCCGCCTGGGCAACTTGGCGAGACCTCATTCTACAATAAATCAAAAATTAGCCGGGCGTGGTTAGCACGTGCCTGTAGTTCCAGCTACTTGGAAGACTGAGGTGGAAGGATCGCTGGAGCCCAGCAGGTCAAGGCTGCGGTGGCCGGGAGCGGCCACTGCACTCCAATCTGGGCGACAGAATGAGACTCCAACTCAAAAAAAAAAAAAAAAAAAAAAGACATAGAACTTTTCCATCACCCAAAAACATTCCTTCATGCTCCTCTATAGTCAACCCTGTCAACCAGGTCCTGTCAACCAGGTACTGTTAAACATGGATCCAATCTCTGTCCCCATAATTTTGCCATTCCAGTCATATGAATGGGGTTATATGGTAGTAGAATTTTTAATCTAGCTTGTTTCACTCAGTATAATTCATTTGAGATTCATAAGTTCACTTTTTTCAAGGTTAAGTATAACTCCATCATATGGATATACCTGTTTGTTTATTTCTTTACCAGTTGAAGGACATTTAGGTTGTTTCTAGTTTGTGTGTGTGTGCGGGGGGGGGGGTTATGAATAAAACCGCCATAAACAATGATGTGCGAACATAAGCTCTCATTTCTCTCTTGGGTAAATATCTAGGATTGGGTTTTTTAGGTCATATGGGAAATATATGTTTAATTTTATAAGAACTGCCAAATTGTTTTCTAAAGTGAGTGTATCATTTTGCATTCCCAGCAGTAGTGTATGAGAGTTTCAGCTGCCCTATATTCTTGTCAGCCCTTGGTATTGTCAATTTTTTTGTTTCTTTCAAGTTTTTTTTCTTTTTTTTTTTTGCTTTTGCAATAACCTTATCAGATTGTGAGTTTAATTTGTAATTCCCTAATGACTAACACTGTTGAGTGTCTTTTATGTGGATATTTGCTATCTTCTTTTTTTTTTTTTTTTTTTTTTTTTACTCAAATGTTTGTTCAAATATTTTGCTTATTTTTGTATTGGGGTGCTTGTTTTTGCATGATGAATTTTTGAGAGTTCTTTATACATATTATGGACACAAGTCTTTTACCATATACATGCATTGCAAATATTTTTTCCAAGTCTGTGGCTTCTCTTTTCATTTTCATTAGCAGTAACTTTCAAAAAGCAGAGGTTTTAAATTCCAATGAAATTCAATTAATCACATTTTTCTTTTATATATTGTGTTTTTGGTACTGTTATCTTAGAAATATTTGCCTAGCCTATGGTTACATACATTCTCTCCAACATTTTCTTCTAGAAGTTTTATAGTTTTGGGCCTTATGTTTACATCTATGATCCATTTTTTTTGTTTGCTTTTAGATTGAAAAATATAGTTTATTTTAAAAGTATATTAGAGAGAGAGAGAGAAGAGAGGAGATTCACCTCTCCAAGGTAGGAGAGGGAACCAAAATTTAGAAAACGTGACGGTAGCCATAGGTCAAAGAGCACATGGCCACACCAGAGTTTAGTAAAGCAATGGCCTATGATCTATTTTAAATTAATTTTTGATTATGGTATAAGGTCTGAGTTAAGTTTCATAAATCTTCATATGGATGTTCAATGTCATCTTTTGAAAAGAGATGGTTGTTTCTCCACTGAATTGTCATTGTATCTTTGCAAAAAATCAGTTGGCCATGTATACATATGGATCTTTCTCTAGATTCCCTATTCTTTCCATTGATCTATGTATCCACTCATCTATGTAGCTGTCCTTTCATCAGTAGCACACAGTATTGATTATTGTGGCTGTAGAGTAACTGTTGAAATCAGACAGCTGGAGTCCTTCAACTTTGTTTTGTTTTACAATTATTTTGGCACTTCTAGTAACCTTGCTTTTACATATGCATTTTAAGACCAAGTTGGCTATTTCTACAAAATTCTAGAATTTTGAATGGGATTGCCCTGAATTTATGGCTTAATTTTTTTTTTTTTTTGAGTTGGAGTCTCACTCTGTCGCCCAGACTGGAGTGCAGTGGCCGCTCCCGGCCACCGCAGCCTCGACCTGCTGGGCTCCAGCGATCCTTCCGCCTCAGCCTTCCGAGTAGCCGGAATTACAGGCATGCACTACCACGCCCAGCTGATTTTTTTGATTTATTGTGGAGATGAGGTCTTGCTGCCCAGGCGGGTCTCGAACCCGCGGGCTCAGGCAATCCACTCACCTCAGCCTCCCAAAGACGCGGGATTACAGGCTGAGCCACCGAGCCCGGCTTATGGCTTAATTTTGATGGAATGTCTATCCTAATAAAATTGAATCTTCCAATTGGTAAATACAGAATATCTCTCCATTTATTTAGATCTTATTTTGCTTCTTTTCTCAGTGCTTGAAATTTGTCAGCATGCTGATCTTGCACTTATTTAGTCAGATTTTAGCCTACATATTTTATGATTTTCAGTGTTCTTGTAAATTATAATTTAAAAGTTTTATTTTGTAATTATTCATTGCTAGTGTATAGTAATGCAATTGACTGACTTGATCTTGCATACAGTGAGTGACCTTGGTAAATGCATTTACTAGTGCTGGAAGCTTTTTAAAAGAGAATTTGTTTTATTTTCTACATAGACAATCATGTCATTTGTGAATCAAGAGTTTCGTTTATTTATCATCAATAAATATAATTTGTATTCCTTGTTCTTGCTTTATTTCACTAGCAAGAGCCTTCAGTACAATGTTGAATATAGGTGGCAAGAGTGAGTATGCACTATTCTTTTTTTTTTTTTTTTTTTTTTTTTTGAGTTGGAGTCACTCTGTCACCCAGACTGGAGTGCTGTGGCCGCTCCCGGCCACTGCAGCCTTGACCTGCTGGGCTCCGACGATCCTTCCACCTCAGCCTTCCGAGTAGCTGGAATTACAAGCATGCGCTACCACGCCTGGCTGATTTTTTGATTTATTGTAGAGATGAGGTCTCACCAAGTTGCCCAGGCAGGTCTCGAACCCACGGGCTCAGGCAATCTACTCACCTCAGCCTCCCAAAGCGCAGGATTACAGGCTGAGCCACCGAGCCTGGCTTCCTGCACTGTTCTTGATTTTAGGAAATAGTTTCCATCCCTTCATCAGGAAGCATGCCATAAGCTGTCAGTGTTTTATAACTGCTCTTTTTTTTTTTTTTTTTTTTTTTTAGAGTCAGAGTCTCACTCTGTCACCCAAGCTGGAGTGCAGTGGCATGCTCACAGCTAGCACAGCCTTGACCTGCTGGACTCAGACAATCCTTCCATCTCAGTCTTCCAAGTAGCTGGGTCTACAATCATGCACTACCACGTCTGACTAATTTTTCTTGATTTATTATAGAGATGAGGTTTTGTCATGTTGCCCAGGCTGGTCTCAAACCCATGGACTCTGGCAATTCTCTCACCTCCACCTCCCAAATTGCTGGGATTATAGGCAGGAGCCACCGTGCCCAGTTTATAATTGCTATTTATCAGGTGAGGAAGTTCCTTTCTATTCCCAGTTTTGGAGCGTTTTGTTGATGACTTGATGTTGAATTTTGTTACACTACCTTTTTCTTCTATTGAGAAGTTCATATCGTTTTTTTCCTTTGGTCAATTGAATTATATTAATTGATTCTTGAATGCTGAGCCAATTTTGCATTTCCAGGATAACCTTTCCTACATTGTCATGATTTATTATCCTTTTGATATACTACTGAGCAGTTTGCTCAACAAAATGTCAAGGAGTTTTGTATCTATGTTCATGAGGAAATAATGGTCTGAAGGATTTTTTTTTCTTTTTTCCTGTAATGTTTATTTATGGTTTGATTATTGATGTAATGGCCTCACAAAATGAGCTGGGAAGTATTTTCTTCTCTTCAATTTTCTAGGAAAAAAAGATAAGAAATTGTATCATTTCTTTCCTAAATGTTTGGTAGAATTCAGCACCAAAGCCATGTAGACCTGGAATTTTTTTATTGTTGGAAGGCTTTAAATGACAAATTCAATTTCTTTAATATATGAGAATATTTAAATTATTTATTTTTTCTTTTAGTGCACTTGAAGAGTTTGTGTCTTTCAAGGAATGTGTCCATTTCATCTAATTTGTCAAATCTATAGACATAATGCTGTCTAAAATATTCCTTTAGCCTTTTAACTTCTAGAATCTGAGTGTAATAATTTTATTCTTGATATTGGTAATCTGTTTTCTCTTTTTTTCTTGACCAAGAAAGGGTTTATAACTTTAATCTTTCTAAGAAACCAGTTTTCCTTTTCCTTTGATTTTTCTTCATTATTTTTCTGTTTATAATTTAATTAATTTATGCTTTTATGTTTATTGTTTGATTCTTTCTACTTGCATTGGGTTTAGTTTATTCATCTTTGTATAGTTTCTTTTTCTTTTTTTTTCTTTTTTTTTTTTTTCTGAGTTGGAGTCTTACTCCATTGCCCAGGCTGGAGGGCAGTGGCATGCTCACTGTCGTCCTAGCGTCAAACTGCTGGGCTCCAGCAATCCTTCCACCTCAGTCTTCCAAGTAACTGGAACTACAGGCACGTGCTACCATGCCTGGATAATTTTTGATTTATTGTAGAGATGAGGTCTCACCACGCTGCCCAGGCTGGTCTTGAACCTGCAAGGTCAAGCAATCCACTCGCGTTGGCCTCCCAAAGTGCTGGGATTACAGGCTGAGCCACTGAGCCTGGCCTTTTTTGTAGTTTCTTAAGTGCTAGCTTAGATCATTGATTTGAGACCTTTCCAATATACATATTTAATGCTATCAACTTTTCTCTAGACACTGCTTTAATGCAGTTAACAATTTTGGTAAGTTGTGTGTTAATTTTAATTTAATGTAAAATATTTTTAATTGCCCTTGTGACCTTTTTTGACCTGTGGTTTATTTGGAAGTATATTATTTTTAAAATATTTCAAGAGATTCTAGATACCTTTTTGTTATTGGTTTTTAGTTTAATTCCTTTGCGGTTAGAGAACATACTTTTTATAATAATATGTCTTTTAGATTTGTTGAGGTTTGCTTTATTTTCTAGAATGTGTTCTAACTTGGGGTATGTCCTACATGCACATATAAAAAGGTGTTGTGTTCTTGTTATAGAGTGTTTTATAAATGCCATGTGTGTTTCTTTTATTCATAAGTCATTTTAGTTGCTTTTTTTATGTCTTGTCATTTTAAATGCTTCTACTAATAAGGAACTATTATTAGCCTGGGTTGTTTGTCCAATCTTGTGGTCACGAATGCAAAGTAGTCAATTGGTATCCCCTTCAGTATCCTATGACTGGCATTGAGGACAACTTTCCTCCAAAGACATTAGGGCTGCTGGCCAGGCAAAACCAACACATGTTCAGTGCAATCCACCTCTTGACTTTCAAATACTCATGCACACGTGTATCTGTGCACAGAAACATACTCATATCCCAATGTGTACCGATTGAAACTTTCCCTATTTCCAAATAATCCAGTATCCCCCTTCTTTTTATAAATGAAGTTGATATTCAGTCACATCCAATTAAAACAGCTCCAAGTCTGGGTTCTCTGGGTGAGGAATATGTCACTTTTGATCATGATTGTACATTACTCCTCCTGTTTAAGTAACTTATGTGCTAGATGGTAGATGAACACACTCCTACCAATCTGAGGCTACTTTGGTACAGAAAATTCATAAACAATATCTTCAAGGAAGCTGTTGCTTCTTGCTTTCCTGGTCTATCAACATGATGCTTTCAATGTAATAGACCAACTAGCTGTTACATGAGGTGTTTGTTTCATGTTCAGTGGAACCAATTTATGTTCCAGGATGAAAGGGAACTTTGGGAGAAAACTGTAAAGGAATCCAAGAAAACATCTTCTGGTATTTTCTCTTTACTGGGGGAGGAAAATGCATTTGCTCAATCTGAATTATATACCAGTTTCCAGGCACTGTATCGATTTTCCCTGTACAGAGAAAATGGGATTTGGGATGGAATCCACAGCTGAGTTGGAGAAACAACCTGATGAAGCTGGCTGTAATTCAGGGATACTCTGTATAGTGGTTGAGCTATGGATTTAGTGAGCATGTCACAGGAATCACCCCTTCCAAGCATTTGCTGTTTGTGACAATCTATATTTTCCTCAGAGAGCTGACATTGCTTTTGACTGCCATTTTGGAAGAATGAGAAAGTTTCTGTATCTTCCTCCTGGTCCTTCCCAGCATGGTGGCACTTATTCCAGGCCTTAATAAGCCAGTGAGGGGATCATGCCTCACTGGCTTATTAAGGAGAGTCATGCCAGCTACTTAAATCTGAATGGAAAACAACCTGAGGATTGTCTTTGGTGGATTTGATCACAACTCCATTCATCTCTGGGTCCATATAGACCTCACTCCAAATGGCAGACCATGGTGGTGTTCAAGGTTCCTAAGATCCCAATAATTAGCATTCATTTGGATCCAGTATCCAGTGGACTAAAGGTTTGGATATGTTCTTTCTTCCAGGGCACATTTTTCTTTGGGGAATGTGAAGAAGAAGAACTCCAGATTGCCTTGATGCTTATGTGGATCTCAAAACTACCTAGTATATATTTTATTCTCTAAATCAATGAAGTGACCCAGCACAGGGAATTAGATACCAGGCCTTGACTTCTTTGTGTCTTGATTTATTTAAGCCATGCCTATTTTCATTAGACCTGGACATGTTCTATTTTATTTCAATTTTATTTTATTGTCACATACAAAAGGATGGGACATCTGTCACTTTAATTCCTGGGGACCCTCTAATTAATTAACCACAGCTAAAAATCTCTGAGAATCACACCATTTTGGTTTCTTGTTGTTGCTGCTGCTGTTGTTGTTGTTGCTGGAGTGAGGTGACATAATCATGGCTTACCGCAGCCTCAAAGTCCTAGGTTCAGGCAATCCTCCCACCTCAGCCTCCTGAGTAGTTAGGACTACAGATGTGAACCACCATCCTTGGCTAATTTTTTAATTTTTTTGTAGAGACAAGACCTTGCTATATTGCCCAGGTTGGTCTTGAAATCCTGGGATCAAGCAATCCTCCCTCCTTGACCTCCCAAAGTGCTGGAATTACAGGCATGAGCCACTTTGCCCTGCCCATTTTGTGAAACTAATAACCATGTCTCCCTTGTTGCCTATTGTGATAATTAGGTTCACTTGGCTCCCAGCAGGTACCAGTGGCCTCCTGGACCAAACCAACCCTGGCTCCTCTCATCCCTGCTGAGACCAGCAGAGCAGCCGCTACCACCAGCATCCCCAGGCTAGGAGAACAGAAAATGAAAGCTCATTTAGAAGACTGCTGTCTTTCTCACCAATCCGTTCCTCAAGGCAAAGGTGAATGGAGAGGCTTCCAGGTCCCTTGGGGGAGCAGTGGGTAAGCAGGAAGCCCAGGGAAGTTCCAGTTCAGCATTTCTGTCTCCTGAAGTCTGAATTCTTTCCTCTCTCTTATGCCAAAGTGTCTCTGCTTTGCCATGTCATTTTGCACAGAGCAGCATTTAGAACATTAGCCAAAACAGCACAGCAGCTGCCCATGCCTCCTGAAAGAATGCACCCAAATCAGTAACTTCATCCCAGCTGGACCCTTAAGTCTCTTCTTACAAATATACCCAAAATACATAACTATACATATTAGCACACTCATGCTATCCCTTCAAGATGAATTTCTTCACTTTCCTTCATAGTAATGCATTTCACTCCAGGCCTTGTTGGGTTGGAGTCCAGTTACCAGTCAATTTCAGATTTGGAGTAGCAGGCCATGGATGGTTACCTTGCCTTGAAGGGAAACGACCCAGTGAGGAGTGTGTCAGACAGTGGGACCAGGAGATTTTCAGAACATTTCTGGGTATTTTTATTCCTGCCCTATCTTGTCAGACTCTCTCTCAACCACTGCCCTAAGTTTCAGTTAAAAGTACTGCAGACAGTAAACTCACCAATGTACATTCACAGACTGTAGGGTCAGTCTCAGATGGGTTTGGTTTCCGATGATCTTAGGCCTACTTATAACCAGTTACATGCCAGTTTCCTTGCAGAAAGGCTTTAAGGTTTTTATTTTGTTTTGTTTTTTTTGAGTCGGAGTCTCACTCTGTTGCCCAGACTAGAGTGCAGTGGCACGCTCACGGCTACCATAGCCGCAACCTGCTGTGCTCAGGCGATCCTTCTGCCTCAGCCTTCCAAGTAGCTGGAACTACAGGCACGCACCATCACGCCCAGCTAATTTTTTGATTTATTGTAGAGACAAGGTGTCACCAAGTTGCCCAGGCTGGTCTTGAACCCCTGGCCTTAGGCAATCCTCTAGCCTCGGTCTCCCAAAGTGCTGGGATTACAGACTAGAGCCACCACGCACAGCTGGCTTTAAGGTTTTATTTCATTCTTCGAGGCAAGCATTTTGAGATTTGGGTTACCATAGTTTTCAAGATAAATGTTCTTGGAAGCAGTCACTCTGTTTTATATTGCTTTTGCATTTCTCTTCACCTCCAGATAATGTTATGGGAAAAAGCAAGGTGTTTTATAGTATGCTACTTTTTAAAAAATTGAGACATAATTAGCCTATCATAGAATACGTTTTTTTAAAGTACACAATTTGGTGGTTTTAGTATATTTACAACATTGTACAACTATCACCATTATCTAGATCCAGAACATTCTTATCATTCCAGAAAGAAATCCTGTTCCCATTCTCAGTCGCTTTCCATTCCTTACTCTCTCCACTAATCTGTTTTCTGTCTCTGTGATTTAGCCTATTCTAGGCATGTCATAGAAATGAAATCATACAACATATTGACTTGTATGTTTGGCTTCTTTCACACAGCATAATGCTTTGAAGGTTCAGCCATATTGTGGCATGGATCAGTGCTTCATCTTTATAATAGTATTTATGAATAGTATTCTTTCTTTCTTTTTTTTTTTTTTTGAGTCAGAGTCTCACTGTCGCCCAGGCTGGAGTGTAGTGGAAGGCTCATGACCACCACAGCCTCGACCTGCTGGGCTCAGGCAATCCTCCCACCTCAGCCTTCTAAGTAGCTGGAACTACAGGTGCACACCACCATGCCTGGCTAATTTTTTAATTTATTGTAGAGAAGAGGTCTTGCCAAGTTGCCCAGGCTGGTGTCGAATCCTGGGCTTAGGCAATCCTCTCGTTTCAGCCTTCACAAATGCTAGGATTACAGTGAGCTACTGCACCCAGTCATGAATAGTATTCTAATATATATAATAGATAGTATTTGGATAGACCATACTTGGCACAATGAAAATTGAAGTTACATGATTAAAATTCACAGCACCTTGGGTGCTACACATACTGCCATACTATAACTTTTTAAAAATTAGGAATGCATAGCCTTCGTGTCAAATATGAGATATACATATATAGCATTTTAGTTATCTGTTGAACAGTTAATGGACATGGAATTATATTTCCACTCTTTGGACTATTATGCATCATATGAACATTAGCGTTCCAGTGATTGGATGACCTTGTATCTTCCTTTCTCTTGGGAGTGAAGTGCCAGCTTCTGTGGTAAGTGGTTCTCTGAGGAAAATATAGATTGTCACAAACAGCAAATGCTTGGAAGGGGTGATTCCTGTGACATGCTCACTAAATCCATAGCTCAACCACTATACAGAGTATCCCAGAATTACAGCCAGTTTCTCCATATCCTTGTCGACACTTACTGTGGTCTATCTTTGGTTATAACCATGTTAGTGCATGTGAAGTAGAATATATCACTTTTTTATGATTGTGTTTGTATATAGTTGCTTATGTGTACACAGAAGAGTTCTGTAATTTTATATGAGAAATTGGCAACTCAAGTTGCTTCCAAAGAGAGGAACTAGGTGGTTGGTAGCTAAGGTAGAAGGGAAATTTTATACTACTTAGACTTCTCAATGTCGCTAAATTTTAGACCACAGGCAAGTATTACCCATATAAATAATTTAATTAATTTGAACTTAAAATTAAAATTACATTTATTGATTTATAGCAGGAGTTGGCTAACTATGGTCTGTGCGCCAAAGTTGACCTGTCACCTGTTTCTGTATGGTCCATGAGTTAAGTGTTTAAATGGTTTAAAAAAATCAAAATAAACCAGGTGCAGTGTCTCATGCCTATAATCCCAGCACTTTGGGAGGCTGAGGTGAGAGGATTGCCTGGGCAACTTGGTAAGATTTGGTCTCTACAGTAAATCAAAAAATTAGCTGGGCATGGTGGCACACGCCTGTATTCCCAGCTACTTGGAAGGCCAAAGTGAAAGGATCGCCTGAGCCCAGCAGGTCGAGGCTATGGTAGCCATGAGTGTACCAACCTGGGCAACAGAGTGAGACTCAAAAAAATACATAAGTAAATAAATTTTTAAAAAATTCTTAGCACATGAAATGCTATGAAATTCAATTTTTATTTTCATTTTTTGAGTTGGGGTCTCACTCTTTTGCCCAGGTTGAAGTGCAGTGGCATGGTCACAGTTCACCATAGCCTCAAACTCCTAGGCTCAAATTATCCTCCCATTTCAGCCTACTTGAACAGCTGGAACTACAGGCATGCACCACCATGCCAAACTAATTTTTTTTTTTAATTTTTTTTGTAGAGACAAGTTCTTGCTATGTTGCCTAGTCTGGTCTTGAACTCCTGTCCTCAAGCAATCGTCCCGTATCAGCCTCCCAAAGTGCTGGGATTGCAGGCATGAGCCACTACAGCTGGTTGAAATTCAAATTTTAATATCCATAAATAAGTTTTTATGGGAACACAATCATGCTCATTTTAAAATTTATTTTCTATGGATGCTTTTGTGCTGCACTGGCAAAGGTGAATAATTGTGCCAGGGGCTGTATGTAGCATTCTCATTGCTTTAAGCTGCTACTTGGCACAATAAAAATTGCAGTTACACAATTAAAACTCACTAGCACTTTGAGTGTTACACATACTGCCATACTATAGCTTTTTAAAAAATTAGGAATGCATAGCCTTCATGTCAAAACAAGAAAAGTCAAAAGTGGACTTTGAATGTCATGCTTGTAAGTCATAATGGAGTATGAATTATTTTGTTATCACATTATATGACAAAACATTGTGTTTATTGTCCAATGATATGATGACTGTACTAAAACCGTATGAGGTACATCAACATTGCAGATATCATAGCAAAATGTTTTCACAAAAAATAAAAACAGCAAAGAATCCATTACTAAAGTAAGTTATCAAATGGTTCATTTGTTAGCCAAGAAAGAAAGCTGTGATAAAATGATATTTTATTGCAATAGCTGAATAAATGTATTCAGAAGAAATAAATGTGTTTAGAACTTTAGCCTTGCACTGAGAACATTTGCTTGAAGAGTTTAGGACATTGCAAGCAACGTCAATAGTTTAAATTTGAAGTGGCTGAAGAATTAACCTCTATGCATGTAACAATTATGAGTGAGAATATCTTCAAAGAAGTTGAAAAACATTAATTCAGTACAGTCAGAAGTGGAATCTACTAAAATGTGTTACAACTGAAGACATTAAAAATATGTGTGGAGCACCAAAGCCAGAAAAATATAAGAAGCTTGTGAATGTGTAAGAGTTTTAAAGTCTATGATAATTCATTGTATTATTTATCAGTATGAACTTTGAAGAAAATATTTGAATCTATCATATGTCATTGAACCATTACTGTTAGCAGTGAACTTTATTCTTGTGGAAGTCACTGGAGCATCAAAAATGGAGAAATATCAATCACTGAGATACATTACAGAGGATGCCCAAACACTGAACACCCATCATACAGCAGAGTGAGTTATGGGGATAGCTATCACAGAGTATGGTGGTCATTGGGCTACCCATTATTGAGGAGGCCCAGTAAGTGGTACATCTATCACAGAGGACGGTGTGTCACTGGGGCATAATTAGGGAGAAGGGCCAATCACTGAGGTGCCATCACTGAGGTATTCATCAGTTGCATGAATTTTTGTTAGAAATAGATAATAAACAAATGTCCTGGCTTGTCCTATCATATAAAAATTTGAAAGTTTATTGGTAGCAAAGTTTTATGGAGCTATTTTGAACTCAGGGCCAACATTTAAATTTTTCAGAACAAGAAGAACTTCTGTCAACTACTATGATAAAATAGTGAATGGATTTTTAATTTGGAATTTGCTGTGGACTTGAAAGGGTTTCTGAATCAATTCAGGCTAATATTAAAAAGCAAAATAGTGCTTATAGGCAAAACCTACTATGTGGTAAAGTCATTTTGACTTTACTAATATTGTTGAGTCACAAGTAATGTTGTACTGCTTTATACACTTTCTATGCTGTTAAAAGTTGAAACAGCCAGGCTCGGTGGCTCAGCCTGTAATCCCAGCACTTAGGGAGGCCGAGGTGAGTGGATTGCTTGAGCCCGCGGGTTCGAGACCTGCCCAGACAGCTTGGTGAGACCTCGTCTCTACAATAAATCAAAAACTAGCCGGGCGTGGTAGCTCGCATCTGTAGTTCCGGCTACTTGGAAGGCTGAGGTGGAAGGATCGCCAGAGCCCAGCAGGATGAGGCTGCAGTGGCCGGGAGCGTGCCACTGCACTCTAGTCTGGGTGACAGAGTGAGACTCCAACTCAAAAAAGAAAGTTGAAACAAAAAGGAAAAGCTCCGTTTCTATACAAATTTCCAGTGAAACTGTTTTTGGTGTTCAAATAACAATTTAAGCAATGTTTCTTAGAACTTGATATATGCTAAAAAGAACTTTACATACTTCAACATTTACTTAACTGTGCAATAGAAAATTTTCCACATAACTTTGGATTCAGAGAGATTAATATGTAATGAAATGACATGGTAAAAGGCAAATATCAAGAGAAGAATCTGGTAGAGTGCTATAAATGCCTTGTATGTAATAAACATGTGGAATGATGTCAGTATTAGAGGTTAACTATTTTATGAAAAGTCATTTACAAAGCTGAAATACATAAAATCTCATTATAGATCAGCTTTCATAAGTGAACATTTGCATTTGATTATGATAATAACTAACTTTGATCCCCAATTAAGCAAAATGTTATCTCTCCAAAAGAATTGCATTCTTCTAATTAGTATAACAAAAAAATTCTATCATTTTATTTTATCTGAGTCAGAGTATCATTCTGTAATACATTCTGGGGTGCAGTGGCACAATCATGGATCACTGAAGCTTTGATCTCCCAGGCTCAGGTAATCCTTCCACCTTACCCTCCTGAGTAACTGGGACCATAGTCATGTACCACCACGCCCAGATAAATTTTTTATCTTTTGTAGAGACAAGGTCTTGCTATGTTGCCCAGGCTGGTCTCAAAGTCCTGGTCTTAAGCAATCCTCCCGCCTTGGCCTCCTAAAATGCTAAGATTTCAGACTTGAGCCACCACATTCAGCAATTATTATTATTGTATTTTGAATTTTTTCAATTACAATTTTGTGAAATTTGTTTTTTCTCTCTCATTACATAAGTACCCATATAACAACCTTCAGTCTGTCCACAAGTCTAAAATATTTACTATCAGGCACTTTCTTTACAAGTTTACTGAAGTGATATCAGTGAAAATGACAGAGCAAGAACCTCTAAAATTTCTCTCCTCTAGAAAAGCAATGAGAAAACTGGCAAAAAAATGGTAAAAATCAATGCACCTCATTTTTTAGAACCCTGGCAATTGACCAAAGGCTTGCAGCAACCAGGAAAGCATTTATTTAAGAAAAATGACTGAATTTTGACAAAAACAGTGAGTTTTATGGCATTTTACCTTGCCCTATTTCCATTTCTTTTTCTCCAGCCTGTGAGCAGCCTTGAAAACCAAACCAAGAGCCTGCAATCAAAGTGAAAACCTGAAGCCTGGTAGTTACTAAAGAGAAGAGAAGGAGGCTGATATTCCTTCAAAGTCTCATTCCCTGAAAATTATCATTATTTTATACCTGTCTGGTAATTATTTGAGTGAACCCAATTGCAAGACTGTCTTTGTTTGCTATGAACTGGAAGCTTACCTAGTGTGAAAAGTTTTTTACTGGGGCATTTGTGTAAAAAATTAGAGGCAATTGTTTAACTTCTTGACTGCTTGAGGCAGTGAATAATAGTTGGGACAAGCATTAGGTAAACACAAAGTTTGAAAGGAAAAGTTAGGGAAATAAATATCATGAAAAGTCACAAGGGCTTGGAAAATCGCGTGGCCAGGACTGTGCACTTGCTCATGAATAACCCAGCCAGGTTTCATGTGCTCATCTCTGGCTCACCTTGGGGCTCTGTACAAGAAGGAAGTCAAGGGTAAGGCAGAATTGTCAACTGCCTGCTTAAGTATTGAAGGCATGCCTCAACATATGCACAAAGTGCCCCAGCAAAGACTGGCAGATTTACTAAGCACAAAAATTTAAGAAAATCGCTTTCTAATAATTAACTGGCCACTAAGCTAATTAAGCAGAGACATCAGTGGCCACACATGACAAAAAACAAACACTTTACATATTAGTTCAGAAAAGTCACTGACAAAAATACACAGCAATAACAATAAATAGCAACATCAACAAATCCCGGGAAAGGAAAGAATCTGATTTCCAGAGTTGCCATATATGATTTTAAATGGTTCCTTTTCAACAAAGTATGAGTTGTTCAAGAAAACAAGAAAGTATGGTTTATACACAATAAAAATAAGCAATCATTAAAACTTTCCTGAGGAAACCCATACAACCCCTATCAATATCTACTCAATTCCTATCAATATCCGCAGGTTTTGTTGTTGTTGTTGTTGCAGAAATTGATGAGTTGATACTAAAATTCATATGGCAATGCAGGAGACTCAGAATGGTGAAAACAATCTTGAAAAAGAACAACAAAGTTGGAGGACTCACGCTTTCTTTCTTTTCTTTTTTTTTAGAGTAGAAAAACAGGTTTATTGAGTATGCTGCAAAGAAGCAGAAGGCAAAATACCAACAAAGGAGCTGTCCACACTTTCCAGTTTCAAAATTTATACTGACATGCTGCTACTTTAGTGAAGCAGAATTGAGAGTTCAGAAATAAACCTATGAATTATGGTCAACTGATTTTTAACAAAGATGTTAAGAGAATTCAATGAAAAAAATAGTCTTTTCAAAAAATGGTGGTGAGACAACTGGATATCCATACCTAGGGAATAAAGTTGGATCTCTACCTCACTCCATATATAAGGATTAACTTAAAATTTATCAGAGACCTTAATGAAAGAGCTAAAACTATAAAACTCATAGAAGAAAGCGTAGGTGTAAGTCTTTGTGACCTTAGATTAAACAAGTTTCTTGCTTGCATAAGTGCAAGAAATCCAATAAATAAGCTGCACTTCACAAAAATTAAAAACTTTAGTTTTCAAAAGGCAGTATCAAAAAAGTGATAATACAACCGACAAAAGGGACAAAATATCTGCAAATCATATAGCTGATAAGAGTTTATTATTCAGATTATGTATAGAACTCTTGCAACTCAACAATAAAAAAGACAAATACCTCAATGGAAAAATGGGCAGGCCAGGCTCGGTGGCTCATCCTGTAATCCCAGCACTTTGGGAGGTCAAAGTGAGTGGATTGCCTGAGCCCACAGGTTGGAGACCAGCCCAGGCAACTTGGTGAGACCTCGTCTCTACAATAAATCAAAACTTAGCCAGGCATGGTAGCACACGCCTGTAGTTCTGGCTACTCGGAAGGCTGAGGTGGAAGAATCGCTGGTGCCCAGCAGGTCGACGCTGGGGTGGCCATGAGTGTGCCACTGCACTCCAGCAGGGGCGGCAGAGTGAGACTCCAACTCAAACAACAACAACAAAAAATGGGCAAAGGGCTTGAATGGACACCTCTCCAAAGCCAACAAATAGCCAACAGCAGATGAAAAGATGTTCAACATTGTTAGTCATTAGGGAAATGCAAATAAAAATCACAATGAGATACCATTTCATATCAATAAGATGGTGTAAATGAAAAAGACTGACAATAACAAATTGTACATGAATGTGAGAAATTGGAACCTTCATATGTTGCTAGTAGGAATGTAAAATAAGATAGCCACTTTAGAATACAGTTTGGCAGTTCCTCTAAAAGTTAAACATATGACCCAGCAATTCCACTACTAAGTCTATACCCAAGGAAAATGAAAACATATGTCTACACAAAAACTTGTATGGAATGTTCATGGCAGCGGTATTGATAATAGCCAAAAAGTGGAATCAACTCAAATGTTCAAATGATAAATGGATAAAGTGTCACATATCCATATAATAGAATGTTATTCAACTAAATCAAACAAAAGAATGAAGTACTGGTACATGCCACAGCATGAGTGAACTTTGAGAATATTATGCATGGTGAAAAAAAGCCAATGACAAAGAAAACACATGTTGTATGAGTCTATTTATGTGAAATATTCAGAATAGGCTAATTCATAGAGACAGAAAGTTGATAGTGGCTGCCAATGACTGGGAGAGGGATAGGAGTAGAGACTGATTGCTAGTGGGTATAGATTTCTTTTAGGGGTTATGACAATGCTCTGGTATTAGATAGCAGTGATGGTTGTACAAATTTGTGAATGTACCAAAAAAACCACACTGAATTGTGGACTTAAAAAAAGCATGAGTTGAATAGTATGCAAATACTATCTCAATTTTGTTTTTAAAATGTTTCCCAGCCCCTGGTGGATAATAGCAGCTACCTAGTCTGTCAGGGCTTCTTTCTAGTTGGTTACAGGTAACCTCAGGTGAGAAAATATTAGTTTCATTTGATACATGTCATATACTGCGAGTTTCTCATTCTCGAATATGAATGTGTGCTCACTCACTTTTCTCCCATCCTTTCTTGATTGCCAATTTCAATTTTTCACATTTCTTTGAGGGTCTATTTCAAAAGTTTCACCCTTAAGCATCAATTTCTATCAACTGTTATCTAGATCAAGTCATCTTTAACAGAAAGAAAAAAGTGAAGGAGAATTCTTGGAAGGGTATAAGGATACTAGGTGGTTTCCTTTCCGAAACAGTTGAGCAGCCAGGCCACAAAAGAGACAGACATCAGGGAGTTCTGGGGGTCTTGTGAGTAGAAATCTACAGTTTCACGGAGATTCCTCAAAAACAATTGTTCTTGGCTTTGTGTGATCACATTTCAGGTTCAAATTTCTTGAAAAAAATAATCCCATATGAGATTCTTTTTTAAAAAAATCATTTTTAACTGATGAATAAAAATTGTATATATTTATGGTGTACAACATAATGTTTTAATGTATGTATACATTGTGGAATGGCTAAATCCAGCTAATTAACATATCCCATTTCCTCACATTTTTTTGTATGTGGTAAGAACACTTAAAATCTACTTTCTTAAAATCTACTTTCTTAGCAATTTTTTAGTATGCAAGATATTATTAACTATAGTTACCGTGTTGTACAGAAAAGCTCCAGAACTTATTCCTCTTGTCTAACTGAAATTTTATATCCTTTGACTAACATCCCAATCCCCTTTCCTCTGGCCCCGAGTAACTTCCATTCTACTCTCTACTTCTAAGAGTTCAACTTTTTTAGATTCTACATGTAAGTGAGATCATATAGTATTTGTCTTTCTGTGCTTGGCTTATTTCACTTTATATAATATCCTCTGGGACATCCATTTTGTCATAAATGACAGAATTTTCTTCTCTCTTAGGTGGAATTATATTCCGTTGTGTATATACACTACATTTTCTTTAGCCAGTCATCCACTGATGGACACTTAAATTGATTCCATATCTTGGTTTTTGTTAATAATGCTGCAATGAACATAAGAGTGCAGATATCTCTCTGATGTACTAATTTCATAACCTTTGGCTATATACGCAGAAGTGGGATTGCTGTATAATATAGTCATACTATTTTTAATTTTTTGAGGAACCCACATACTATTTTCTATAATGACTGTACTCAATTACATTTCCATGAACAGTGTATCTGGTTTCTTTTTTTAATCCACATTCTCTCTGACATTTGCTCTCTTTCATCTTTTTGATAGTAGCCATTCTATCAGGTATGGGGTGATATCTCATTATGGTTTTAATTTTAATTTCCTTGATGATTAATGAGCATTTTAAAAATATACCTGTTGACCATTTGTCTGACTTCTTTTGGGAAATGTCTATTCAGGTTCTTTGCATATTTTTTAAAGGGTTACTTGTTTTCTTGCTATTGAATTTAGTTCCTTAAATATTTTGGATATTAACCCCTTATCAGATGTGGTTTGTAGATATTTTCTTCCATTCTGTAGGTTGTCTCTTTACTCTGCTGATTGTCTCCTTTGCCGTGTAGAAACTTTCTATTATGTGTAATTCCTCTTGTCTGTTTTTGCTTTTTGAGTCACATCCAAAAGAATCATTGCCCAGATCAGTGTCCTAGAGCCTTTCTCCTTTGTTTTCTTCTAATAGTTCTATAGTTGTGGGTCTTTAATCCATTTCAAATTGATTTTTGTATATGCTGTGAAATAAGGGTCTAATTTTATTCTTCTTTATGTGGATACCCAGTTTTCTCAACACCATTTATTGGAGAGACCATTCTTTTGCATCTTTGTCAAAAATCAATGGAAAATAAGTACATAGATTTATTTCTAGTCTCTCTAATTTGTCCCATTGATCTACTTGTCTGTTTTTTATGTTAGTTCCCTGCTGTTTTTGTTACTATAACTTTGTAGTATATTTTGAAGTCAGATAGTGTGATGCCTCCAACTTTGTTCTTTTTGCTCAAGATTGCTTTGACTATCTGGAGCCTGCTGTGGTTTCATACAGATTTGAGGGTTTTTTTTCTATATGTGTAAAAATGTCATTAGGATTTTGATAGGAATTGTATTGAATCTGTAGATTGAGTAGCACGGATATTTGAACAACACTATTCTTACTACTGAGTTTAAGCAAAACCGCTTTTTTAAAAAGAAAAAAAAAGAACAATGCCAATTTTTCCAAACCATGAACTCCAAATATATTTCCATCTGTTTTGTGTTTTTCTTTTCTTTTTTTTTTTTTTGAGTTAGAATCTCACTTTGTCACCTAGGCTAGAGTGTAGTGCCATGTTCATGGCTACCACAACCTCAAACTGCTGGGCTCAAGTGATCCTTCCACCTCAGCCTTCCAAGTAACAGGAACCACAGGTGTGCACCACCATGCCCAGCTAATTTCTTGATTTATTGTAGAGACAAGATCTCACCAAATTGCCCAGGCTGGTCTCAAACCCCTGGGCTCAAGCAATCCTCTCACCTCCACCTCTCAAAGAGCTGGGATTACAGGTGTGAACCACCATGCCCAGCTTGTTTGTGTGTTTTTCAATTTCTTTCATCAGTATTTTACAGTTTTAAGTGTACAGTTTTCTCACCTCCTTGGTCACATTTATTCCTAAGCATTTTATTTTGTTTTTTGTAGCTATTGTAAATGGATTGTTTTCTTGATTTCTTTTTTGGATAATTTATTGCTCATATATAGAAACACTATTGATTTTTGTATGTTGATCTTGTATTCTGCAACTTTACTGAATTCATTTATTACTTCTAACAGTTTTTTTAAAAATAGCGTCTTTAGGGTTTTCCATATATAAGATCGTGTCATCTGCAAATAGAGACTACTGGACTTTTTTCTTTCCAATTAGGATGCTTTTATTTCTATTTTTTATCAAATTGCTCTGGCTGGGACTTCCAGTATTATGTTGACTAGAAATGGCAAGAGTAGACATCGTGTTTTGTTCTTGAATTTACAGAAAATGTCTTCAACTTTTCACCATTAAATATGATGTTAGCTGTAGACTTGTGATATATGGCCTTTATTGTGTTGAGATACATTCCTCTGTACCTAATTTGTTGGGAGTTATTTTTTCCCTCTAAAAGAATGATAAATTGTATCATATGTTATTCTTTTTTTCCCAGTTAAAGCACACAGCACCACCTATGAAATAATCTTGTAACAAAATAAGACTTGAACTAGTGAAGCCTCTAGGTCCAATCACCAGTCTTTAGAAAATATAGAGGACAGAGAAACGCGTTCACCTACCTCAGGGATTCAAATCAACAATATCCAGACTGTAAAAATAAATTATTTCAAGGAAGAAAAAAGGGAGATAGAGGGGGACCTGTGAACTCAAAGAAGCTTTGGAAGTCATATCAAGGAATCTCAGTTTTGAATCCCTTTAAAAAAAAAATTTTAACATTTTTGTGTTGGAGTCTCACTCTGTTGCCCAAACTAGAGTGCAATCACACAATCATGGCTACTGCAGCCTTGACTTTCTGGTCTCAGGCAATCCTTCTACCTCAGTCTTCCAAGTAACTGGACCTACAGATACACGCCATCACACCAAGTTAATTTTTTTTTATTTATTGCAGAGATGAAGTCTTGCCAAGTTGCTCAGGCTGGTCTTGAACCCCTGGGCTCAGACAATCCTCTCACCTCCACCTCCCAAAGTACTAGGATTATAGGCATGAGTCACTGTGTCTGGCCTGAATTCTTATTTTTTAATGCTAAAAATAAATAAATAAATAAATAAATAAATATTCATGAAACAGTTTAAAATTGGCCAGTGATGGGTTATTTCATGATATTAAGGGAATGTTGTTTATATGTTTAGATGTGATAATGGTATTGCAATACTTAAAAGAGTACTTATTTTCTATAGATATACAGAATTTTCCAGGAGAGATAGACTAATACCCCAGCCTCCTAGTAGTAGGAAAATGCTGTGGTTGATGGATCCATTAGGATTGCTACAAACAGAGAAATCCTTCAAGGAAAAGGTGGGAACACCTATAATGTTGTCATTCCTTCAATTCATAAATAGGAAAACTAACCCTGAAGATGAGGTAGGGTCTTCAGGAGATGATTAGGTCATGAGGGCAGAGTCTGAGACTTTTCTACCAATTTACTTGAAGGTTCAACTTCAGGGATCACATGATCCAATTCGCACAATGCAACCAGCCATAGTTTAACAACAGCTTGTCTATTGCATAACAATATTGCCTACTCACCCATCTCATTTCAGCCAGTTTCACATTTTAGGATTCTGCACTTTTACCACCCTACTCCTCTTACCAACTTCTATTTTAGTGGAGGAGGGGGTTCTTAGTCTGTTCAGGCTGCTGTGACAACATACCATAGACTAGGTGGTTTATGAACAACAGAAATTGTTTTCTGACAGTTCTTGAGACTGGGAAGTCCACAATCAAGGCACTGGCAGGGTCAGATGAGGACCCACCTTCTCACAGATGGCAACTTCTCCTGTACCCTCACCTGGCAGAAGGGGCAAGGCAGCTCCCCGAGGCCTCTTGTATGAGAGCACTAATCCCTTTTCTGAGGGCTCTGCCCTTATGACCAAATCACCTCTCGAAGACCCCACCTTTTAATACCATCACCTTCAGGGTTAGAATTTCTATGAAAAAATTTGAGGGTAGTACAAACATTCAGACCATAGCAGAGTTATTTGAATTGCAAACTTCAGAAGCCTTATCCAAACTAGATTAGTCAAAAGAGAGAATGGCCTGTCTCACATTACTGTGAAATCCAGGAGCTCATCTTACACATAACTGAACCCAGAGATCAAAGGATTGTACACACATCCCCTGCCCCTTCTCCACATTGGCCTCCTCCTCGTCTTTTGTCCATAGGCTTTCTCCCCATGAAAGAGAAGATGCCTGCATAGACCCTGCAATTCCTATTTGCCATTCCTGCATCCCAAAAGGCATTCAGGTGGCTGCATAGTGTTCTGTGGCCTACCATACTTTTTATTTGTTTGTCTGTCTGTTTGTTTTAGTTAGAGTCTCACTCTGTCACCCAGACTGGAGTGCAGTGGCACGCTCACAGCCACCACAGCATCAACTCACCAGGCTCAGGCAATTCTTCCACCTCAGCCTTCCAAGAAGCTGAAACTACAGGCATGCTCCACCACACCCAGTTAATTTCTATTTTATTTTATTTTATTTTTGTAGATATGAGTTCTCCCTATGTTGCCCAGGCTGGTCTCAAACTCCGGGCCTCAAGCAATCCTCCTGCCTCAGCCTCCCAAAGTGCTGAAATTACAGGCATGAACCTGAGCCCCACAGTAGTTTAATAGGGACAGAGTCTTAGTTTTGCAAGATGAAAAGGATTTCAGAGAGTGGGTACACAACAAGGTGAATGAGCTTAACATTACTGAAAAATGGCTCAGAAGAAGGGGGTGGAACTAAAATTAAAAATTTTTTAAAAATTGGCCAGGCCCAGTGGCTCATGCCTGTAACCCCAGCACTTTGGGAAGTAGGGGAGGGAGAATTGTTTGAACCCAGGAGATTGAAACCAGCCTAGACAACATAGCGAGACCTTGTCTCTATAAAAAATTAGCCAGATGTGGTGGTATGTACCTGTAGTATCAGATACTCTTTGTAGAGGTCTGACAATTAGGTTTGCAAACTTGCCACTGTGTGCTTATGTTGACAGCACTGTACAAATAACTGTATTAGAACACCCTCCCTACTCTCCTGATCTGGCCCCAATGACTTTTTTTTTTAACCTGAAGATAAAGGAAACATTGAAAGGCAGACATCTGATGACATTCAAGACATCACGGGTAATGTAACAATGGCTCTGATGGCCATTCCAGAAAAAGAGTTCTAAAATTGCTTTGACGAGTGGACTAGGTGCTGGTATCAGTGCCTAGCTTCCCAGTGGGAGTACTTCAAAGGTGACCATAGTGATATTCATCTATAAGATATGTAGCACTTTTTCTAAGATGAGTTCGGGAACTTAATTGTTGGACCTCATATGTTTTGATATAGAAATGTTTGAATATATTCAAAGTAGAGAGAATCATAGAATGACCCTCCAACGCCCAAGCTCAGCAATGATCCATGTTTGCAAATATTGTTGTGTTTGTCCCCCAGTCTCCATTGGATAATCATGTAGACATCTCATCTTTCCTAACCCCCAGCAGCACCAGACAGAGGTGAATGCTCCCTTTCTCTTGCAACACTGGCTTCCCGTTACTGGCCATGGTTTTAGTTTCTTTTTTAGGCCTTCCTTTCTCAGTAAGTGTCTGTATTATTGCCCTCTCTGCAACCTCGAAATGTTAGAGGACCTCAGTGCATGGTAGTGGCATTATTCTCAGTCATGTGTCTTACCTGCGCCCTTGCTGTTGATGACCACACTCATGTGTAGGTGGCTCCAGGCACAGATGCTGCCCTCTGGCTGTCCTTCTTCTGTAGGATCCCTGACTTCTTGCTGGGCATTGATTACTGAGATAAAGTCCACATTTCCTTACCATTCTTGCAGCAAAGAATGTCTTGTGACAAAGTTCTGGTCCTTGGGAAGTCAGAGAAAGTGACAAGAACAAGCCCTGTGGCACCTTTATGGAGGGGCAAAACCCATTCCCCTTTGCATCCTTTTGACACCAAATGCTATTGGTCCATGTGGTCGTAAGTAGCACCCACATGGGACGGATGGAGTGATTTGGGTCTCAGACACCCATAGCGCAGACCACCTTTGCAGACTTCCACGCACAGGAGAACTGAAGTTCCATCCTATGGGAGTCCTGGTTCTCCAGTTTATAACAGGAAGCCAAACTTATGTCCTGACTTCACAGCTCATCAATTCAAAGATGCAGTTTTCCCACATTTTAATTGATCTGAACTCAGAGTGCTCCCATCAGTGGCACGCTACCGTCTAATTGGCAGTGCTCTTTTTCCTTTCTTGGCAGTGTGTGGAATAACAATGCCATTTCTTTTCTTATTTTTTTTTTTTTTTTTGAGTTGGAGTCTCACTCTGTTGCGCAGGCTGGAGCGAGTGGCATGCTCACGGCCACCACAGCCTCAACCTGCTGGGCTCAGGTGATCGTTCTACCTCCACCTTCCAAGTAGCTGAAACTACAGGCACATGCACATGCCACCACACCCAGCTAATTTTTTGATTTATTGTGGAGACGAGGTCTCATCAAGTTGTCCAGGCTGGTCTCAAACCCATGGGCTCAGGCAATCCTCTAACCTCAGCCTCCCAAAGTGCTGGGATTATAGGCGTGAGCCACTGTTCCTGGCCCAACAGTGCCATTTCTAATTAATGGCATCTTATGTAGGATGACATGCAGCCTCACAGTTCTGCCAGTGTACCTCAACCAGCCTATCCGTGAGCCCCAGAGCTAGCCATCCAATCACTTGCTTGGTATTTCTACTTGGGTGTCTAAATGGCCATGAACTCAACATGTCTGTGATCTCCACTCCCCACACCCACCCAAGCTGGTGTTCTGCATAGTCCCCTGTTGCAGGAGACAGAGACCCCACCAGTTACATGAGCTTGAAGCCTGCAAAGGTGACCCCCATCCTTCCCCTCTCTAACCCCATGCCCAGTCCATCACCATGTCATGTGTCCTCCCAACGTTTTCTACATTTTGCCACCTAATACAAAGGTCTGTTGTCTCTTTTTGAGTTATAGCATCACCCCCAATCAACCATCTCCTCCTTTCATGCTAGACTCACCCCCAATCCATTCTCCACACCAGAGTCAGGGGAATCTTCTAAAACCCTGCTTTAAGCATGCCATTCCCCTTCCCCAGGACTCAGCAGGCCTCTTGCTGCTCTTAGTATGATGTCTCTAATCCTTGACTGGGCTCTCCAAAGCTTTGAGTTATTCCCCCTTGTAACATGCATGGGGCCCAAAATGAGAATGTGAATTGAGTCTCCAGGTCTGCATTCTTCTCTTTCTTTCTTTTTTTCTTTTCTTTTTTTTTTTTTTTTTTTTGAGTTGGAGTCTCACTCCTTCACCCAGGCTGGAGTGCAGTGGCATGCACTCGTCAACCTTCTGGGCTCCAGCGATCCTTCCACTTCAACCTTCTGAGTAGCCTGGAACTATAGACACACACTACCATGCCCAGCTATTTTTTATTTTATTGTAGAGATGAGGTCTCACCAAGTTTCCTGGGCTGGTCTTGAACCAGCGGGCTCAGGCAATCCACTCGCCTCGGCCACCCAAAGTGCTGAGATTACAGGCTAAGCCACCAAGCCCGACCCATCCTTCTCTTTCTTGTCTTCCCCGGCTTGGCCCCACCCTGCAAGGGACTTTGCGTGTGTGTAGACACTCCAGCCCACATACCCAAGCTCTGTGCACATCCACCACCATAAACAGCTGTCCTTTGATCACCCCTGCGGGGCCAGAGTGTACACATCAAGGCTCTTTCTATCCTTAGAAGCGTGGCCCTGGGGCAAAAGACTTCACAAACATGGGAAGCAAGCCAGGGCTGCTTGGGCAGAAGATTCCAGGGTCCGAGCTCTTGGAAACATAGTATAGGAAGGGCACAGGATCTAGATGGGCATATCCCCTTGGCACTGAAGATTTCAGCCACCTGACCCTTCAGTTTCTGGTTTCTTTTCAGGGGCCCTCCCCATCTCTGTACAATTTTTTTTTTTTTTTTTTTTGAGTTGGAGTCTCACTCTGTCACCCAGACTGGAGTGCAGTGGCATGCTCCCGGCCACCACAGACTCAACCTGCTGGGCTCCGGTGATCCTTCTGCCTCAGCCTTCCAATTAGTTGGAACTACAGGCACGTGCTACCATACCTGGCTAATTTTTGATTTATTGTAGAGATGAGGTCTCCCCAAGTTGCCCAGGCAGGTCTCAAACCTTCTGCCTCAGCCTGTAGCTGGAACTACTTGGAATTGTACAGATTCTGTACAGATGGCTCTCCCTCATTAGAAAAATCTTTCACTCTGCCAATGCCTTCCTCGACTATCCAATAAGCATATAAAGGTAAGAACGACAATTGCCAGGTCCCAGGAGGAAAACCAGCTTACCCATACATGGTGAACAGAAGTGTCAATTAGTCCAACCTTGAATAGACTGGCTCTGTATCAAAATTTGAGATTTGACTGGGCCTGGTAGCTCACACCTGTAATTCCAGCACTTTGGGAGACCAAAGGTGGGAGAATCACTTGAGGCCAGGAATTTGAGACCAGCCTGGGCAGTGTAGTGAGACCTTGTCTCTACAAAAATAAAAATTAAAAAATTAGCCAGTCGTGGTGGCATGCGCCTGCAGTCCCAGCTACTTGAGAAACTGAGGCAGAAGGATCACCTGAGCCCAGGAGGCCAAAGTTGCTCTAAGTTATGGTTGTGCCACTGCACTCCAGCCTAGGGGACAGAGTGAGACCCTAACTAAAAGAGAGAGAGAGAATTGTGTTTGTTCATTTAACAAATCTCTAGTGTCGGCCGGGCTCGGTGGCTCAGCCTGTAACCCTGCACTTTGGGAGGCCGAGGTGAGTGGATTGCCTGAGCCCGTGGTTTGAGACCCGCCTGGGCAACTTGGGGAGACCTCATCTCTACAATAAATCAAAAATTAGCCAGGTGTGGTAGCGCGTGCCTGTAGTTCCAGCTATTTGGAAGGCTGAGGCAGAAGGATCACCAGAACCCAGCAGGTTGAGTCTGTGGTGACTGGGAGCATGCCACTGCACTCCAGTCTGGGTGACAGAGTGAGACTCCAACTCAAAAAAAAACAAAAACAAAAACAAATCTCTAGTGTCTGAAACATCACTTTCTCCAGAGTTACCCATGCATTGTTAGGGTTCTGATTACCCTCTCTCATGGCACCATGTACTTTCTGTAGAACTGAATATGGTTTTAACTTATCTTCAGTGGGTTTTTAACATGTCTTCCCTACAGAATGTAGGCAACACCTGGGCAGAGATGTGTCTGCTTGAGCACTAGTTTTCTCCCACTGCTTAGAGCACCTCTTGCATATATTGAGAGCCCTATTAATATTTGCTGAATGAGCAAATGAATCTCACTTTTTGATACATAGAGCCAACCTTTGATAAACTCAAAGTTTGGACCAGTTTACACTCCAACTAACCATGCCCAAGCAGGCTGACTATTCTATGAGAACTGCAATCTTTAATCTTTTACAAGTTTCATTATTCATATCTTTCACTACATTTTCTCCATTTTGCCACCTAATACAAATGTATCACACTTCCCACATCCCTTTTTCCTGAATTGTTTGTTCAAGCCCTTTTCTCTGAGTTCTATTGGGGTGTCTATCTTGTATTCATTTCTAAAAACTCTTTGGCCCATATGGGATGCCAATGCTTTGCCAGACAGGTAGGTTACATACTCTTTTACCCCAATTTGTCATTAGTCTCTTAATCTTGCTTAGAGTGGTTGTGGTTATTTAGCCTGGTTTGTGCCACAAAGTTTAGTGCGTCAATTCTTTTCCTTTATGGTGTCTTCTGATTTTAGTGTCATGGTTAAAACGGCATTTTCCAAACTCCTAATTCTCAGTCACCAGCATTTTGTTTCTAGCTCTTTGATAGTTTCTTTTTTGGTTCTTTAAATCCTTGATCCATACAGAATTCATGTTAGTATAAGGAGTGAAACCAGACATCTCTGGGCTTTGTCCATACAGCATCCCTTCTTTCTCCTTCTGGTAAGAACCCGTTTCCTACAGAGCATCCTCTTTGTGGTCTGGGTAGGGTTGAGCCCATAGTTGATTTATGTTTGACCAATCACACTACTTCATCCCTATGGCCACACTGATTAGTTTAAAACAGGTCATGTGATTTAAGTTGGTCCAATCAGAATTCCTCCCCCAGATTTTTTTTTTTTTCCTCTACCAGAACAACTGAGAAAGAACCACTTTTTTTTTTTTTTTTTTATAACCTGGTAGTTAAGGCAGGATACTGTGTGTGCTTGGCTGTTGGGGGCCACCATACACACAATGGGAAGAGGTTTTTGGAGCATTGGAGAAAAAGATGAAGATCTGATTACATTATTTGAGCACTTGGATACAGCTGTGCTAACCACTGGACTTTCGAGTTACCTGAATCAGTACATCCCTTTTGTAAAAATTAGTTCCAATTGAGTTTCTGTCACTTGCAATTAAAAGAGTCCTAATGAAATGTGACATTATTTTTTGCATCAAATGCTTAGCCAGGATCATCATCTATTGCTTTATCTGCCTAGAACACCTTCCCTCTCCTCCTCGCCACTTTTTCTGGGAAAGTGTTTTCTTCTGTCCCAGTCTCATGGTTTGTACAGAAGCTGTTGTTTTATAGGTCTTACCTTTAATTATTCTAGGTTTGGCTCCTGGTTCAAGCTGGACCAACCTTTTTTCCTTGAGATTCCCTCACCCCCCACCCCAAAGAACTCAGAGATGAGATACTATCTTTTAAAATAAAATATTATTTTCCTGGTGGAACAGAAGAATATTCATATTGTTAACATCCAAAATATACTAAAGGGTATACAATAAAACCTTTACAAACAACTCCTGAAAATCAACAAGAAAAATACAGGAGCCCTAATAGAAAAAATAAGAAGTTGGGCTTGGTGACTCAGCCTGTAATCCCGCGCTTTGAGAGGCCGAGGTGAATGAATTGCCTGAGCCTGCAGGTTCGAGACCCACCTGGGCAATTTGGCGAGACCTCATCTCTTCAATAAATCAGAAAAATTAGCCAGGCATGGTAGCATGCTCCTGTAGTTCCAGCTACTTGGAAGGCTGAGGCGGAAGGATCATCAGAGCCCAGCAGGTCGAGGCTGCGGTGGCCAGGAGAGTGCCACTGCACTCCAGTCTGGGTGACAGAGTGAGACTCTGACTCAAAAAAAAAAAAAAAGAAAAGAAAAAGATATGAACAAGGAATTTACAGAAGAAGAAATCTAAAATGCTAATAAACCGATAAAGAGATGCTTAAACTCATTAGAAATCAAATAGCTAGCTGGGTGCAGTAGCTCATGCCTATAATCCTAACACTTGGGGAGGCGGAGGCGAGAGGATTGCCTGAGTCCAGGGATTTGAGACCAGCCTAGGCAACTTGGTGAGACCTTGTCTCTACAATAAATAAGTTCACAAAAAATCAAAGAGCTACGATTTAGAACAACAGTATTGCACCTATTTGATGGGCACGGTTTTTTTTAAACACTAGTTATTGCTGAGTTTTGGCAAGGCGTAATATATGCACCGTTGGATCTGCTTTTAGTGTAGACTGGCACAGCAGTTCTGGAGGCAGGCTTGGCATTCCTTAGTGAAATTAAGTACCTGCTCTTCTGCCCAGAAATCCATCTCCTGCTTGTATATCCCAGAGCCATGGTCATCTGGGTCTGTAGGATCCTCACAGACTTCCTTGGGGCAGCAGGGAGATGAGGGCAGCCCCGGGGTCTATAGTGGTTATCAGGACTGCTCACAGATGTTCCAAATTTTTCTCCTTCTATGTCACACATGGTGGAATTCAAACTTCCCGGCTGCTTCAGGGTAAGTAGAGCCACTGACTTATATTAGCTGGGGAAATGTGGGCAGAGGAATTTTCGGATGGAAAAACCTAGAACCAGTGCATGCTTTGCCACGTTCTTGTATCTCTGGCATAGCAACTGTCAGTGAGAGAGAGGAACCTAGATCCCTGAGTGATTGATTACAAGAGAAGAGCTATGGTGGGCACGCAGTGCAAGTGAGAAATAGGCCTTTGTGGTTTCAGATCGTTACAACCTGGGGAGTGTATGTCACTGCAGCATAATCTACCCCATCCTGACTGATGAAGAAGCCACTTGAAGACAATGGAGGGACAAACTGGACACATGCACAGCAAAAGGAATTAGTCTTAGAAACAGTGCAGTGTAAAAAAAAAAAGGAGTGAGATCTATAACACACAGCCATTTCCATAAATTAAAAATGATGTGCCCCAAACAGTATCACACTTTTCAAGAATACATACAGATAGAATGTATAGATACACACATCAGACACAGTGGAATTGCTGCCTATGGGGAAGTAATTTCAGAATAAAACAGGCACAGGTCAGTGATCATCTGGGGAACCTGGCCATGAAGGAGGAACATGACTCGACTCTCATTCCTGAGATCCATAAAGGGAAAAAGGTCACAGCTGTATGTCTCCTCCCTGCGGGCCTTCAAAAATGCCTGTGAGGAGTTGTAAGCATTTCAACACAAATACCTGTATGTCTTCTCCCTCAAGCACTACCCGCACACAAAGCATCTTTTTATTGAAACGGAAGCAGAGCAACCAAGACACGGCCTACTGCCTGTTTCCCACTCTGTTTTTAGTTCATTGCCTGTTTGTTGTTGTTGTTTGTTTTTTGAGTCATGGTCTTGCTCTGTTACCCAGGGTGAAGCTCAGTGGCATGATCATAGTTCACCACAGCCTCAACCTCCTTGGCTCAGGTGATCCTTCCACCTCAGGCCCCTGAGTAGCTGGAACTCTAGGCATACTCCATCACCATGTCTTGCTAGTTTATATACATACATATATATATGTACGTATTTTGTAGAGACAAGGTCTTGCTATGTTGTCCAGGCTGGTTTCAAATGCCTAGGCTCAAGCAATCCTCCCACTTCGTCCTCCCAGAGCACTAGGATTACAGGCATGAGCCACCACACCTGGACCGTTGCTTGTTTTCTCAGTCCATAACAGTGAGATTGGAAGTTCTGGGGCATGGGACAGGCTTTGTCACAGATGGAAAAAAAAAAATTTGTTTGGGGAAATAAAGCCAAATGCTCTTTCTAGAGTATTACATACCTTTTAATTGATTTTGCCCTTTGCTTAAAATATTTTATGTGGAGTTTCTGTTACATACAACTAAATGAATCCTGACCAATACACATCCCAATGCCACTTTAATCATCTATTAAATTTCTGTAAACTTGGGCCTGTTTCTAGACTTCTGTTTTGTTTCCAGGCTCTATTTCTGCACTAGAACACACAAAAACATATTTATGATATTGGTCTATCTGGTAGGGCAAGTCCACGGCCAGCAACCTTCACTGTTGGAATTCTACTTGCTATTCTTCCACCTAATTTATTCTTCTAGATGAACTATAAAGTAACCTGCCACATTAAAAAAAAATCAGGGTACTTTGAGGTACATTGAATTTAGATGCTCACTTAGCAAAAACTGGTATCTTTAAATACCGAATCCTTTTAACCAAGAAGTGATTTTTTTCATTTATCCAAGTTTTTTTCAATGTGTTTTAGTAAAATTATAGTTTTTATCTAATACAATTCTGTACTTTTCTTGTTACATTCATCCTTAGGTATTTTATCATTCTTCTTGTTGTGATTGTTGTCTTTTTCCAATTAAATTTAAGAATGTCTGATGTCAGCATATATGGTATAGATTGTGTGTGTGTGTTTGTGTGTGTGTGTACACGCTATACCTAGCTCAGTGAGTAATTTTTAGGCTGAGCCCATTTATTGCAAGAAACAAAGACCTACTCAAAACAGCTGGGTAAAAATGTGTATATGCATGTGGCAGGATTTGTCAGTGACCATGGGGAACCCAGGTACAGAAGCTAGTCAGTTCTCCAGGGACTTGGACTGAAAAGCCGGAGAACACCCAGGAAGCGGGGCTTCCATCCTGGCTCCCAGCATGGCCTTCTTGCCCGCTCTGATCTTCCATCTGATCATCTGGCTTCTCCAATGTGTCCCTTATCTCGGCTTCCCTCCCAGTCCTGCTCCACAGCGGCCTAGATGCCCTTGCCTCTTGTCCCACGCAGAGTCTTCAACAGCGGTTTTGTTACGGTCCAGATAAACACTTGGCTGCTGTCGCTCGACACCAATAAACCAAGAAGCAGGGAACTGGCAGAAAGAAGTTTATTTTTGAATTTAAGTAATTTGAGGGAGACAGAACCCGGCTCCTGTCATTTCCGGAACTGGTCTGCTCACCCTTTAGTTTTCACAGTCTGTTTTTTTAAGTTTAGAGTTGCTGGTACCTATACATTGACTACATGACTGACAGAGTATTGTAGAGAACTCAAGTCACAGCCGCATTTTGTAACATTTATTGTCGGCATTTCCTGGCACCAGTTACCAAAAGGTAACTCACAGTGTTATCAGTAACACCAAACTGAAGATTTGGATAAGCTTGCATAAGGGAGTGAACAGAGCTTGTTACAATGTAAAACATTATTCACTGCAGCATATTGTTGATTGGTAGTTATAGCATGCAAAAAGTTATAGAAATTACAAGGCTTATGATCACATGGGTGCTATATTTTCAAATCTATGACCATTGATAAAAGGGAGTGAATTGGAATTCACTTCTCTCAGTTGAGTGAGCGCAGGGGGTTAAGGGATCTTTGAAGTGACTATAACAGGGAATGTACAGGAGATAAGGGAATACGCTTTCTTTTACTAATCCTCAGGAATGTAGGTACGTGCAGGGCTGCTCGAATGTGATGTGGCATATAGACAGACAACAGTGACTTTCCCTATCAGTTTCTCCCTCATATTGTTGTGGAAGATGTCTGACTGCATCGTGACCAGCCAACAGGCACTCTGCATTTCAACTGTGTGTTCTTTCCTCGCTCAGTCAACTGTTGCTAGGAGAAAAGGGTCTTTTGGGATTTTTAAAATTATTTACAAACATCTTTTCATATGTGGCCCACAGAAGAGCTGCAGCTGTTTCTCTTGGAAGTGGGGAGTGGAGTGAGCAGAGCAGGCAAAGCTTCCCTATTCCAAGGAAGGTCTCAAACATTTCCAGAGAATGCTGAGAGAGCGCAGTGGTTAAAAACTGGGATTTGAGAACCAAAGTGGGGCTGGAATTCCAGCTCTGCCAGCGGCTGTCTCTGTGGCCTCAGGCAAGTGACGCCTCTCAGTGCCTCAGTTTCAGCCTTTGTAAATGATAAGATTTCAAAATACAATGTAACGTAATATAACAATGTAAATTACATATAATTTAATATGTAATATCACCTTACACATGTGTAATTATAATGTGATATAAAATATTTTGTACAGGCCAGGTGCAGTGGCTCGTATCTATAAAGCCAGCACTTCAGGAGGCTGAGGCCAAGAGTTTAAGACCAGATTGGGCAACATAGGGAGACTCCATCTCTACAAAATATTTTTAAAAATTTAGCTGGGCATAATGGCACACACCTATGTTTCCAGTTACTCAGGAAGCTGAGGTGAGAGAATTGCTTGAACCCAGGAGTTCGAGACTAGCCCAGGCAATATAGAAAGAACTTGTCTCTACAAAAAAATTAAAAAATTAGCCAGGTATGCGTCTTTAGTCCCAGCTGCTCAGGAGGCTGAGGTGAAGGATTGAGCCCAGGAGATTGAGGATGCAGTGAGCCATGATTGTGCCACTGAATTCCAACCTGGGTGACAGAGTGAGAGCCTACCTAAAATATATATGCACATAATAATATATATGTAAGTCAGCCGGGCTCGGTGGCTCAACCTGTAATCCCACGCCTTTGGGAGGCTGAGGTGAGTGGATTGCCTGAGCCCACGGGTTCGAGACCCACCTGGGCAGCGAGACCTCATCTCTACAATAAATCAAAAAATCAGCCAGGCGTGGTAGCACATGCCTGTAATTCTGGCTACTCAGAAGGCTGAGGCGGAAGGATCGCCGGAGACCAGCAGGCGAGGCTGCGGTGGCCGGGAGCGGCCACTGCACTCCAGTCTGGGCGACCGAGTGAGACTCCAACTCAAAAAATAATAATAATAATAATAATAATAATATATATGTATATATACTGTATAAATATAAACATGTAGTAATGTAAAAATATAACACAATGTTCATCTATAATATATAATAAAATGTATAATGTAGCATAGTATAATATAAATTATATAATTTTTGTTTGTTTGTTTGTTTTGCAATCAAGTTAAAACATGTTTAATGGTGAATAAATCTGATCCTGAATCAGGATAATTGTATTAGCATCACGGAGCTGACTCAATACCTGGCCAAGTTGTCCCATATTTAGTAGGTTGGCGTCATTTTTAGCTTGCCTTTATGTGTGCGGCTCAATCTACAAATGTGGTTCCATTTAAAGGCCCTGCCACCTGATCAGGGTCCTCTGGTCTTTGGTTGCTGGTGGCAGCTTGTGGGGCTGGAGGGCAAAGCCTGGGACAGGTGCTATGACTTGCATTTCTCCCTGCTGGAGGCAACAAAAACCTAAATTATATAATTTAATATGTAATTTACATGTATCAGGTTAT
This sequence comes from Cephalopachus bancanus, assembly GCA_027257055.1. Lineage (NCBI taxonomy): Eukaryota > Metazoa > Chordata > Mammalia > Primates > Tarsiidae > Cephalopachus > Cephalopachus bancanus. The sequence continues at coordinate 7,710,983 of JAPVLO010000007.1, forward strand.
GTATGTATAATCATAAAATGATGCAAGAGATATACATATAAATATGCAGCAATATAACATTAATCTATAATAATTTATATAAAAAATGTAATATATCATCATATGATATAAATTACATAGTTTGATATGTAATAGCATACCATCATATATATGAATAATTATGATAAACAAAATATATATAGTCATATAACATAATAATAATACATAATAAATTAAAATATAGTATGAACATAGTATATAAATTATATGCAGCTTAATATATAACATATCACATATGTAATATATATTATACATTGTTACAGAGATATATGTAGTATTACATTATTAATAAATTATAGCATTATGTAATGTCACGTAAAAAGGATATAAAGTCTCTTACAATTGTTGTACATAGTATTTTGACAGAATCTGACACATAATAAACACTTAGTAAGTATAAAATTCTATTGTTGTAGATGTATACTGTATCAATACCATAGTACTTAATCAGTTACCAGCAAATGGTAAATACTCCATTAATGTTCACTTTTATTATTATAATTATACAGTATATGAGTATTAAAATACTTAGAGCAGGGCCTGGCACTCAACAAGTGTTTTTATTGTAGTACATGGAGTGAATTTTCTTTGGGGGTTTTCTAAGCTATACAATCATGACAACCACACATGATAGCAATATTACTTCCTACTTTCTCATTTTTTAATTCTAATTGTTTTATTTAATTTTACTAACCAGCACTTCCAGAACCTAATTAATAGTGGTGAAAATGGTGAAATAGGCACTTTATGTTGTCCTTGACTTCAAAAATATTAAGATTATTACTAGCTGTTGGATTCATCTATACATAGGCACACACACACAAAATGATATCAAAGAATATATTTTCTTTTTTCTTTTTTTGCTATTTTGCCATGGACTTAAAAAAAAAAAAAACAAGAAGAGACCCAATGCTCCCAAATGTCTTTTCAACCCCTATCAAGCATTAAAAATGTCTGAGGACATTTTATGAACAGAGGTTTAATGCTTTGTCATTGTGGACCATTGCTTTGATTTTTAACCTGCATAATCTGCTGATTTTGGCATTTCTAGTTGCTAATTAAGAAAGACCTCTTTCTTTTTTGGAAATTTGGTCATTTCTGCATTTGATTCTTGTTCCTAGAGACAAGTAAGAATTACTCTAGCTTTTCCAGTGAGAATAATTCTCTTCTTTGAGACAATGAGGACACTTTTATCTTTCTTTAAAGTTTTGCATACCAAGTAGCTGGGACTGCAAGTGTGCTCCACCATGTCCAGCTATTTTGTTGTTGTTGTTATTGTTGTTTACTTTTTTGTAGAGACAGAGTTTTCCTATGTTGCCCAGACTGCCCTCAAACTCCTGGGCTCAAGTGATCTTCCTACCTCAGCCTCCCAGAGTGCTGGGACTATTGGCATGAGGCACCATCCTCAGCAGATCAATGACTTTTTAAAAGACCAATCTATTAGTGATCTGGTACTAAAAAAGTTTTTGGTTTGGAATTCAGGATAACATTCCAAATTAGTAGAATGGAACTAGATTTAAGGGATCCCCACACTTGGGAAGCCCAGGGCATTTCAATCTCAAGAGCCATCAGAGGAATTTTGTCACTGGGGGCACTGTCACCAAAGGCTATAATTGAGAAAGAAAGATGAAACAGAGAGGGGGATAATGAATAACTACAGATTTACCAGATGCAATGTAATTTTTAATGGTCCTTCAGATGTTTGCTAAGCCCTTTTGAAGAACATAGTTTAGAATGCCCTTGCTGGCCAGTTCCTATAATTTCCAAGGATCCTGTTTGCTAATGAGCTATAAAACTCTAAAGCAAGTACTAGACAATCAGAGAATAGATGATGAGAAAACACAAAAGCGTTCTTAACCTTTGCTCCAGCAGTTGTTGGTAATCCAAACCCAGTGTTCAATTTTCCATTTCTCAAAGTTCTTCTTCCCTGAAGCCCAATTTAATGGAGATTCTCTATGTCCTTTGAGGCACCCTGACCTTCAGGAACAGGGTCACAGTATATTATTTTCTTAATTATTTCTCTTCTTTTGGAAAAGGAGAAGAGTCAATTCTTGTCTCTGGTTCACAGATTCTTATTTCTAGAGGCTAATGTCAAGTATTCTCAAACTTGAACTTTATGTCTGAAGGAGAAAATGTGTCTATGAGGAGCACTGTAGGTAGGTGGGAGGTGGGGTCCTAGATTTACCTGCTACCCACTCTTGCAAAAGTCACGTGGGTGTGTTTGTCAATTTCAAGAAAAAATAACCAAAATGGTTCATTCCACACCTCCTCGGAGAGTCCTGATTTTGTGTCTGTCACTGCCCTGGGCTCCGCGGATGCAGTGGAGGCTTTGACTCCAGATTCCGACATCTGAGCCCCACCTTCATTCACCCTCTTTCTCCAAGCCCAAAGCCTACCTGCTCCCCCCAAAACCTGCATCACCAACTTTGAAAAAGGAAAAGTCTGAGATGCAAGGATTTCTAAGCAGCAAGGCATAAAAGTCCTTCATTACAAAAACACGTTTGAGTCTCAAAATGTGTACTAGAAATATGTGGTGTGCACCCAGGACCGGGGATGTCACCACTGGAACTTTTTCCTCTGACCTCTCCCTTCTCCCACTCTTTGAGTTCAAATGTTACCTCTTCAAAGAAGCCTTCCCAAGCGATTTCCCCCCACACCACCACATGACTTTGCAACTGTGCGACTTATCTTGATTCTTCTTCCTCTATAATGAGGATGCTTTTCTGTCCCATTGGCTGCTGTCACCTGATCACCTAAAACAGGGCTTGGTGGATAGTGAGTGCCTAATAAATACTTGTTGAATGAATAAAATAGTCTGTGCTATGACAAAGGGTGAAAACATTTGTTCATAAAATATAGAAAAATTGGCTGGGTGCAGTGGTTCACGCTTGTAATCCCAGCACTCTGAGAGGTCAAGGTGGGAGGATTGCTTGAGCCCAGTAGTTTGAGACCAGCCTGGGCAACATAGTGAGACTTCATCTCTACAAAAAATTTTTAAAAATTAACTGGGTATAGTGGTGTGCTTGTAGATGCAGCTACTCAGGAGGCTAAGGCAGAAAGATTGCCCGAACCCAAACGGGCAAGGCTGCAGTGAGCTGTGATCATGCCACTGTACTCCAGCCTGGGTGACAAAGCAAGACCCTGGCAGAAAGAAAGAAAGAAAGAAAGAAAGAAAGAAAGAAAGAAAGAAAGAAAGGAAGGAAGGAAGGAAGGAAGGAAGGAAGGAAGGAAGGAAGGAAGGAAGGAAGGAAGGAAGAAATATTTACTTTTAATGGATTTATGCAAAGAAACTACTAGAACATTATGGAACTAAAACACTAACCCAGAAATTTATATCAATAACACCCTCTCTCCTGGCTCATAAAGCCCCATATAGATGAAATCCCACTTTGAAAATGTGACTTTCCTCACAATACAGGGAGTGCCCACTAAGACAGAGCCCATCTGTGCTGTGTACCACCACCTTGTTCAGGACTGATCCTAAGAAGTCACTCAGCAAACTCCTGTTTGGGACAAAGATGTTCCTCAACAGTGTATTGTCTGTGACATCACTGTGTTTCCTTCCAATCTTACAATTTTGGATGTTTTTGGAATCCCATATTGGGTTGGAGTTTAAAATTGCAGGCTCTGGACCCTGACTTTCTGGGTTTGAATTCAACCTCTGCCACTTACCAGGTATGTAATTTATTTTTTTTAATACAGGGTCTTGCTTTGTCGCCCAGGCTGAAGTGCAGTGGCACAATCACATCTCACTGAGGCCTCAAACTCTTGGGCTCAAGTGATCTTCCCGCCTTGGTTCCAAAGTACTAGGATTACAGGTGTGAGTCATCACCCCTGGCCTGTGATCTTAAACCAAGGAAGTTGTGCAACTTTCTACTTCTTGGTTTTAGCATCTGTAAAATAAGGATAATAACTTTCCCTTGAGTTATTTCCTGTAAAGCTGTTAAGCCAAGCTCAACAACATAGCTACTCTTACTATTATCATTTTAGTTTGGCGTGTCTCTCATGGACCACTGATATGACTATGCTTAATTCCTTTTCATAATTATTTTCTATGGTCACCCTTAAAATCTGAAGTTTTTTTTTTTTTTTAATTAATCTTGAGCCAGGTGAGGTGGCTCCCTCCTGTAATCCCAGTACTTTGGGAGTGGAGGCAAGAGGATTGCCTGAGCCCAGGAGTTTGAACCAGCCTGGCAACTTGGTGAGACCTTGTCTCTACCATAAATCAAAAAATTAGCTGGGCATGGTGGCGCGCATTTGTGCTCCCAGCTACTTGGAAGGCTGAGGCAGAAGGATCACCTGAGCCCAGCAGGTCGAGGCCGCAGTGACAATGAGCATGCCACTGCACTCCAGCCTGGGTGACAGTGAGACTTCAATTCCATTAATTAATTAATTAATCAATCTTAACATTTAAGATCTCTCTCTTTTCTGATTAAAATATCACATACTACATTAGGTCAGTATGATGAACTCCCAGATACTCACCACCCTGTTTGAACAAGTTATCGCCTCAGCCTATCTCATTTCACCTCAACCCTCCTTTCAGTAGTGCGATGGAACCAATTGGCACTGTCTGCTGAGAGCAGATCGTGCAGTCTCTTCCCAGCTCCACATGCAATGGCATACTCACAGCAGGAGCATTTACATCAGGGTAACTGGCAAACAGCAGATCAAATAAATCTCCCTTCCTCCCATAGAGTGCCATCACAATTACCAGCAGCCACTGCTCTGTCTCCCAAGTCCCATGCCACTGAATTATTTTGGAACATTATGCTATTTTGTTTCAGTGGGTACATCTCAAAGATGAGAATTCTTTAAAAAAATATATATATATATACCCCTATCACACATAAAAAGTTTACACTATTCCTATTTAGTACTGTCAAATATCTAGTCATTATTTGAATTTCCCTGACCGTTTCATAGGGTTTTTTTCTTTTTCTTTTGGTTTTGTTGTTGTTGTTGTTGTTGTTGTTTTTGTTTTTTGAGTCAGTCTCACTCTATCACCCAGGCTGGAGTGCAGTGGCATGTTCACAGCCACTGCAGCCTTGACCTGCTGGACTCAGGCAATCCTTCCTCTTCCCTTCCAAGTAGCTGGAACTACAGGCACATGACACCACGCCTGACTAATTTTTTGATTTATGGTAGAGACAAGGTCTCTCCAAGTTGCCCAGGCTAGTCTTGAAACCCTGAGCTCAGGCAATCCCCTCGCCTCTGCCTCACAAAGTTCTGGGATTACAGGCATGAGGCACTGCACCTGGCTTGTTTTGTTTTAAATATAGTTGATTTGTCCAAATTGGAAGGTCTATACTATGAAGATGCAATCAGCAAAATAAAAAAATATGGAAAACTCTAGAGAACAAACACCCAGTTTTTCCAACAACTAAATGGTGAGGGGGAAGAAAAAGAGAGTGGTAACCAATAGACTAAACAAGATTTAAGGGACATGTCAACCAAATGCAGCATGAGGGCCCTATCTCAGCAGTAGTCTCCTGTATTTTCTTCTTAAAGTTTTATTATTTTACCTTTCACATGTTGTGATTTTTGCATGTTGATCTTATAAAATTGTTTCCTAGTAAATCCTCTCATTTTTTAGTAATTATTTTTCTGTGGAGTTTTTTTGAAGACGGTATATTTAATTATATCAGCTGCAAAAAAAAAAAAAAAATTTATTTCTTTTCCAGTTCTCAGACCCCTCATTGCAAACCAGCAGAAACGCTAAAGGGCATCAAAATTGACGAGTTCAAAAACTGTTTTTAGCAGTGGAAAAACCATCTTGATAGGTATATTGCATCAAACAGAGAGTACTTTGAAGGTGATGGACGTTTAAACATGTAAGAATAAATACACAGTTTTTAATAAAGTCCAGTTTTTTGGGGGTCTCCCCTTGTACATCCGATACAATGATAAATAGTGTGATGATATGAGGTCTCTTTGTCTTTCTTGTTTTGTGTTCCTGACAATAGTGGAAAAGCTTTTAGAGGTTCTTCATTAATTGAAATACTGACTTTTAAATATTTTATACATAAATAATACATAATACTAGGTAGATTATACATAGATATATGGTGTACATCTGTATCTAGCCGTTGTATTAGAAAAGCACCCATTAATTATAATTTTATTGAATTACTAAAATATAAACAGATACATATTTTTTTGAGTTGGAGCCTCACTCCGTCGCCCAGACTGGAGTGCAGTAGCATGCTCCCGGTCACCACAGCCTTGACCTGCTGGGATCCAGTGATCCTTCCACCTCAACCTTCCAAGTAGCTGGAACTACAGTTGCGTGCTACCACGCCCAGCTAATTTTTTATTTATTGTAGAGATGAGGTCTCGCCAAGTTGCCCGGGTGGGTCTTGAACCCACGGGCTCAGGCAATCCACTCACCTTGGCCTCCCAAAGCACTGGGATTACAGGCTGAGCCACCAAGCCCAGCCAAATGGATATTAAATTTTGGCAAATATTACTATGTTTGCTAATATTGAACCAATCCTGAATTCCTGGAATAAATCTTACTTAGGCATGATGTATTATTTTTTTAACGTAATATTAAATTCTGTTTGCTTATATTTTAAAGTTTTTTATGTTGACACTCATAAGTGAAATTAGTTTGTAATTTTATTTGGGGGTGTCATTTTTGGCGTGTTTTGGAATCAATTGTATACTTGCTTTATAAAAACAATTTTGAGCCAGGTTCAGTGGCTCAGCCTGTAATCCCATGCTTTGGGAGGCTGAGGTGAGTGGATTGCCTGAGTCTGTGGGTTCAAGACCTGCCTGGACAACTTGGTGAGACCTCATCTCTACAATAAATCAAAAAATTAGCCGGGCGTGGTAGGGCGCGCCTGTAGTTCCAGCTACTTGAAAGGCTGAGGTGGAAGGATCACCCGGTGACCAGGAGCGTGCCACTGCACTCCAGTCTGGGCGACAGAGTAAGATTCCAACTCAAAAAAAAAAAAATTTTTGAAGATTTATTTTTACTATTCTCTGGAATAATTTAAATAGCATTGGAATTATTTGATCTTTAAAGGTTTAACAGAATTCTTCTGTGAAACCACTTGGGTCTGGTGCCTTTTTCTGTTTCCTCATTTTTAAAAAATTGAAAATATAATACATATACTGAAAAGTGACAAATCTTAACTGTACAGCTAAGTGAAATTTCTCAAATGGAATGTAATTATTTAACCAGCATTGAGATCCAGAAACAGAAATTTGTTAACATCCTAGAAACCTTCCTCATGTTTCCTTCTTGTCTGTAGCTTTTCACTCCAACAAGAGTCTGGAGCATTTCATGGAGCTTCATAACTTGTGCTTTGTATTTCTTTCTATGGTAATCGGTCTGCTTAGATTTTTTTATGTCTTCACTGGAATAAATTTTGATAAACATATTTTTGTGTGTGTAGAGAGTTATCTGTTTTATCTAGGCTTCCAAATTTATTTACATAATTATGTAAATTGCTCTCATAATTTGAAATGCCTCAGCCCAACTATCTTCTCTAATCCTGAAAACTACAGGCATTAAATACGTTTTTTCAGATGTTTCATCAAGGTGCATCCAGTAAGAAATTATAGCCGGGCTCGGTGGCTCAGCCTGTAATCCTTTGGGAGGCTGAGGTGAGTGGATTGCCTGAACCCGCGGGTTCGAGACCTGCCTGGGTAGCAAAATCTCATCTCTACAATAAATCAAAAAATCAGCCGGGCATGGCAGCACATGCCTGTAATTCCGGCTACTTGGAAGGCTGAGGCGGAAGGATCGCCGGACCCCAGCAGGTCAAGGCTGCAGTGGCCAGGAGCGGCCACTGCACTCCAGTCTGGGTGACAGAGTGAGACTCCAACTTAAAAAAAAAAAAAAGAAATTATAAATCTATGTGTCTGTATGTGCACCTATGTATAATAGTGTTATTGAAAAAATACTTTTCTATCTGGTGTGTGTCTTTTCTAGCTAGCTAGCTAGTTGTTTATCTATCTATCTAGGTATATGTGTGTTTTACATGGTGAGGAGTGAATAGAAGTGTCCCTAGGAAAGACTAATAAAAGATATTTGATTGGACTGTCTCTTTCCTCTTTCTTCTGCCATCAGCATGATGTGATACCATCTTGCAACCATGAGAGAGAAGCCAAGAGAATTGCGGAAGCAACAGTCACCTCTGTGGAGGCATCACCTACCTCTAGAATTCTTGGTAAGTGAGATATAAACTTCTATTTGTGCCACTCTGTGCCATTCAATATTCTGTTATTTGCAGCTTAATGCATTCCTAACCAATGCAGTAAATAAAATAGGCAAAGTCAGAAGACTCTAGTTGTTCATAGCATAGAATGTTTAAATGAAAGAAAATTATCCTAGAAATACAGTTACCCAATTCTAAAAATGGAAACCTGGGTAGCAATTCTCAAAGTAAGTGCTTATTGCAATGACCATAACTGACTTAAATTACCCACAGTGTTTTAGATATAATTTACCTTTTTCACTTTTGAATAACATCAGTACAATGAGATAGGATCTGTTGTACTAATGATGAGGTAATTTTAAGAGGGCTTTGAAAGGAATAAATGAGATAATCCATATATGGGGTTTAGGACAATGCCTGGCACATGGTAGCATGCTCTATAAATGTTAATTGTTATATTTTAAAAATTAATGATCACCAGAAATAATGTTAGCTATTAGTACTTGGATAACTAGTTCCTTCTCGTCCTTCACATTCTTGTAAGAAAATGCACCTCCTCAGAGAAGTCCTCCCCAGCTATTCTAGCTAAAGGGGAATCCCTCCCCAAACACCTCCTATTCCCCAACACCACCATCCTTCTTATTGTCTCAGAGACTTTGTCACCATCTGTAATTCTTTTCATTATTTATCCCACATATGTGTGTCTCTCCACTGGAATATAAACCCCATAAGAGCAGAATCCCCACTGGCTAACATAGACTCCATACTCTCTATGCATTAATTGAATGAAAAGTTGACCCAAATCGTCCAAGAAACCACTGTAATAAGAGAATGCCATGAAATACACTGAAGGACTATATAAATGCAGCCATTTCTTTTGGTATAATTTTGCACATATTTAAATAAAAGTGGAGGTGGATAAAAATTCTGCCCAATCCTAGACCCTCTTCATACTGTGAGGGAACCTAGTGGTTTATTATTATTATTATTTAATCTCCTAAAGGTCAGTGAATAGTCATTTATAATATCTGGCTTATACATAGTTATAAAGTGTGGTGCAAATTGTTACTGTAGAAAAATATGTTGTTTTGAATTTGAATATGAATTTTAAATTTAGTTTAAACATTTAAAAAATAATGACTTTTGTAATCAAATATTTAGATGGAATTATTCATAACTTTTTTCTTCTTGAAGATCCTAAAATTTAGATTTTAAAATAGCTCTATAAAAGTTATATTAGGCACTGGGAACAAAGGGAAAATAGAAACAAAAATGTTTTAAATAGAAGGACTGAATTCTAAGGTAGGGAAGTAAGTCAAACACAACTGAGTGACCAGAGGGGACAAAGCCCTGAACTGGTGGGGAGGCAGGAGTATGCTCAGTGCCACTCTCTGAGGGAAGAGGGCCCCACTCACCCACCAGCTGAGCAGTCCCATGCTGCCTTGCAGGATTTCCCGTTGGGTTACAGGTCATGGACTCCTGACAATTGGCGTCATGGAAGAAACGTCAGGAGGTCTTTTCCTTTTTCCCTGCACCTTCCGGGACAGCAGTGGGCTTTGGCTTCCTGAATTTGAAGCCCATCTTTCCCGATTGCTAGAGATGTCTTTTGGGGCCTCTCTAGGCCTCTGATACTCACTGGTAAAATGGCAGCAACAGACAGGTCTATCTCACTGGGCAGTGATTTGTACATAGTAGGTGCCTGATAACTGTGACTTTTATGGCCCTTCTTCTTGAAGATACCATGAAGTCTCTGCCCATTTTGACCAGCAAGGTGGGGTTCTGGCATTTAACTTTTCTTGCTCTATGGCCTGGGAATTTTGTGTTTTCTAATTTTGATGGGTATATGGCTAGAACTGTGACAAGCTTCTGTGGATTATGCAAAGAAGGTTCCAGAATTTCTGTGTAGGAGGGGCATACAGGTAACCCTCTTGAAAGAGAGGCTGGGGTCTGAGGTTCAACCTCAATTTTCCACTTAACACAGCCTTTGCATGGATGGGGGTTTGCATGGTACACTGGTCTTGTAGTTGCACTTGACAGCCGTTGCCCAGGTTTTAGTTGTTTATTTGGAGGGCTTTGAAGAGTTATGGGAATCTATGGGCTGGTCTTTTGGCTATATTTGCATAGCATGTCTTGACTTTTACTTGGATTGCATATTTACTTGGGGGACTTTTGAGGGCTGATTTGTACTCAAATTTGTACAGTAAAATACAATTATTATATGGACTGACTGCTGTGTAGAAAGTTTTGGAAAGGTTTATGGAGATGGAGGTATTTGCTACTTTTTCTGCCCTCCTTGGGGCTCACAGCTCGCCTCTGATGAGCTATGCCATATGATTAATTTGGCTGAGATTAATTTGATTTGGAAACTAGGACAGGAAGTATATTTGGGGTCCAGATTATAGAATGCACTTGATGTACCATTTGACCAGCTTCAGGCACCATAGTTGATGCCAAGGACCATGCTAGGGGCCATGCCACTAGTCTCTTCCTTCCATCCTTCTGGGGAACTCACCAAGGGTGACCAGAGCTGCAAGGACACGCCTGATGGTTATGACTAGGAAGCCCATGTGAACCTCAGATCTAGATAAAATTCTAGTTCACCTCCTTGCTTTTGACACAGAGTCCGTGAAGGTGGATCCCCGCCCACCCCCCCAGTTATGGTGAACATTTGCTTCCTTCATATTTCTCTTCAATTATGAGTGATATTCCACATTTCTCCATTTATTAGCTATTTGTATTTGTGTAAGTTGCATGTTCATATCCACTGCCCATTTTGCTGATTGTTTTGCTTATTGATTCTTAAGAACTCTTTGCTTAGTAGAAAAGTCAACTTAGGATTTTTACCAAATCCAAACCCTTCCTCCCTTCATGTTTTTTACATGTGATTTTTTTTTTTACAGTCACTTTTTCCTCCCTTTGTGGCCTTTAGGTCTTAGGTCATGCTATAGACAGACTTGTATAAGTCCAAGATTTTAATCATAAAAACAGCCACTTTTTAAAAGTATCACTTGTATTTAGATGTGTGATTGATGTGCATCAATTCATTTTGGTGAATGGAATAAGGTAGGGATCTAGCTTAAAGTTTGCCCAAATGGCTAGCACTAGGGGTTTCAACACCATTTCTTGAAAAATCCCACTTTCTTTCATTGATTTGAAACACTATGTTCCTCAATTTCCCCACATAATTTAGTCCATATCTTATAGCCAAAAAAAAAAAAAAAATCTCTTTTTGAGGAGACTAGGTAAACAGGAAAACTTGTGACATCATAGTATAAGTTGGTGGAATCTTTGGACACAGCAGCAATGTCAAAACATAGACTTCTCTGGGGCATAATGGCTTACTAAGGGGCACAGGTTCAGGGGGAAGGGCAGGGGTGAACTTTTTCTATTGTCTGCAAATTGTTTTAAGAAACTCAAAGGTTATATCACCAAAAACATCTAGTGGCAAGATTTTAAATCCACCTACATCATAATCTTGTGGTCTGCACCTCAACACAGGGCCTCTCAACTTTTGACCCAAGGACCAGCTGAAGCCATTGAACAGTGAGAACATGCTCAGAACCGCAAGTAATTCACAGGAGTCGCCTCAATTTTTGCTCACATTTAATTTTTATTTTGATTTTTTTAATGCTGCACAACACAATATTTATTTCATTTATTTATTTCTGTTTGCTGCTGTTATTTTTTGTTTTACTGAAAGTGAGAGGGAACTTTTGTGGCCTTTTTCTTTGTCTTTGTCTGGAGGCCGCCTTAAGCTTTCTAAATTTGGAACATCTAAGCAAGCTGAAGGGAAAAGGGGGTTTCGCGAAGTCACTCGGGGAAGAGGAAAGGTTGCTTTGTTAATCATGCCCTATGGTGGGTGATTAACTGCTTGTACAATTACATCTCATTTTTAATTAATTGTGCTTAAGGCTTTAATTAAATTTGGGGTTCCCTTCTTAGAGCAGCTCATACTGACGAAGGTGCATGCGCTGGATGATGTCACGGCAGTCGTTGAACACACGGCGGATGTTCTCGGTGTCCACAGCGCAGGTGAAGTGAGGATAGCAGTAGTGGCGCCCATCTCCACTGGCAGTGCTGATTCTCTGTGGGTAGAAACATGAGGTCTCTGTCAGCGACAACCTCCCTGGAAACTACCCTGTTACCAAGGGGGGCCTCTACCAGGATGACTGTTGACAGCCACTGATGCAGTATTGAAAAAAAAGGGCACAGATAGCTCACATGTACCCTGGATATTGGTGAAATAAAATTGAAGAAGTGGGTAGCTGGGTCCCTAAATTTAGAATTAAGTACATTTAAAACCATAAGAAAAAGAGGAGAAGCAAGAAAGGAAACTCAAGACAGGCTTGATACTCACCAGAAACTCATCACGAATGAAGTACTTGGCCCGGGTCACACGTGGGTCCTCTCCAGGCTCAGGAGTAGCTGCAAAAAAGAAAGAGAGACTTATTACTTAAGTAGATAAAGGTTAGAACAGAACTAGGGCACTAACAGCATTGCAGCACCTTAACTTCTTAGAACTCCATGTCTCCATATGAAAATGAGTGAAAATACATATTGCGTGTTTCCCTCACAGATCCCTTACAGTTTACTGGCAGGAAGAGGGGTCGGGGTTTTTAGCCTGACCACTTGATAAAGAGCCACCTGAATGAACAGTCCCCAAGAATGGAAGCCCTGTATACCATCCTCAGGAGTAGTGTAGCGAGCAAACTCTGGAAAGTAGTCCTCAATCTTCGATTTCCCAGCAAGGACTTTCTCGGCGAGCAGATCTTGCTTGTTGAGGAACAGAATCACCGAAATGGTGCGCAGCCATCTAACAGAGAGCAGGGCTAGGTTAGTGCCCAAAAGCAGCACGTTTTCTGCAAGGGGTGTGACATGCTTACACAAGACTCTTTTCACTAATGGCACAAACTGGGGCCCTGAGGTCAGTCACAGGACTCCCGGACAGACAGAAGGGAGTGGGCTGTGACTCCACAAACCTGTTGTTCCAGATGCTCTTGAAGAGGTTCAGGGCCTCTTGCAGGCGGTTGGTCTGGTTGTCCTCCCGAATGACCATGTTGTAGCTGCTGCTGGCTACCACGAAGATGATGGCAGTCACATCTTAACAATGAGAAAACACAAGCAATGAGTATGAGAAGCAAAAACGAGCCTTGACAACTCACAAGTTAAATGTTCTTCAAGGGCAGCAAAGGCCACCATGTCCATACCATTGAAGCACTGGATCCACTTGCGGCGTTCATCACGCTGGCCACCCACGTCAAACATGCTGGCAGAAGTAAGGATAGCCAGTTACTTCCAAGACTCTAACACCCTAACTCCTGAGGAATGGCAAGAAACTGCTGTTTTATAAAAAAGAGAATTGTGTTCTTACTGGAAGTTGACTTTATCCACCTGGAACTTGGTCTCAAAGATCCCAGAGGTCAGGACACGGCAGCGAAGCAGGTCCTAAAACAAAACCTAGGTCAATGGGTCTCATCAAAACCAACTGAAATGATGATTGTCAATCTGGAGCAAAAACCCCAAGTAGCTTGGAATACGGGCTCTAAGTCTTCCGTCTGGGAGAAGTTTTGCATACCTGGTCGCTTGGCACATAGTCAGCCTGCTTGATGACATCAATCTTGTCCAGGAAGCTGGGAGAAGAAGAAAGACACGCAGAGGTGTTCACAGAGCCCACATGCATCTGCCAACTATTTGTATCTGTCTACAAAGTCAGGCTAAATGGAAGTAACCACCCCAGTTACACAGCAATAAGTCAGTGGCACTTTTTTGCTTGTGTGTTGGTTACATAATGACTTAAAGCTCTGTACCTTAAGAAGTTTAGAGCACACAGAATTTAAGATCAATGCTTTTAGGAGTTAGGGAACTAGAAATGGGTCTAGCAGCTATCCCATGAACTCCCAGGGCACCTAAACTACATAAACAGCACAGGACAGTGGTGCTTACTTTTACTTTTAAAAGATTGATTTTGTGCATATCAATCAGGAGAGAGAGGACCCCAAATCAGGCCTATCCAATTCTGTAAAATTTTATGATTTATAAAAAAAATGAAACTTGCAAATTGCATGACTAACATGGTGAAGAGTTTAAAAACTATAACTCCGCATCATTCAGTCTTTTAACAAATGAAGTGGCCCACTGAAAAGCAGCACAGGCTTTCCCCTCAAGGGCACAAGCGATTGTTTTAGTGACTCAGAATCTGTATCCCTTCCTTTTTACTTTTTAAGAATCTCATTGATTAAACAGAACAAAAGAGGTTGGCACATAGGGGCCCTTCTTGCCTTAACCACCCTGAACAGGAAACAAATACCAAATTTCCTTCCTACTCAGTCCATGAAATAGAACACTCCAGATACGAAACTTTTAGTTTAAAACAGTCATTTGTTTGTGCTGTGTTGAAAGTTAACTTTTGAAAGATTAGGGTAATTAATATGGAAAATTCATATTAAAGCCAGTTTGTTTATTTGTTGGGGGAGGGGCTGAAGTTGAAATTGTTTTAAAGTGGGTTAATCAGAAAATAAAATCACAAATTGAGAAAAGTCTATTTAAAGAAATTCCCTAAGATCCTCCCCCCCCCTTTTTTACCAGTTCAGAGTTAGTCTGGCTTAGAGGATATACTAACTTGCCCAATCAATCTTACATTACAGCACCAGTCCAGAAATAGCTCCCCAGCCGCCCTGGCCTCCAGCACATTGCCATGGCAACAGAACCACAGTTCTATAAATAGATCATCAGCACCAAATCTTGTGAGAGAGACATCTGGAGTGCAGCCAGCCAAACCCCAGCTCAACAAATAAAAATAGGCAGCTTAAGAATTGGGCACAGTACCAGTAGTATCTCAACTTTAACATAAAGGTGGTTCAACCAGAAATGTACTGGTCACTGCAACTGCAGGGCTGTTTGAGCCATCTGGTTAGGGAAGACATTTTTTTAAAGTTTTAAGCTACCTTCTTCTCTTTTTTTCTCTGAGTGTCCTTAAAATTTTTTATAATCTGTGCAAATGGTGTCATTTTCAGATAAAGTTTCAGGAGTAATTTAATGTTGTTTAAAAACAACAACAACAAAATGTGATAATGGGGTTAAACTGTGTTAATTAATAAAATTATTATGTCCTCTCCTCACCTCCACCCCCAGCATTCAAAACTGGGGTGGTTAAACCTTCCTAATCTTGTACCTGTACTTAACTTCTGACTTGGATCCAAAATACAAAACGCAAACAATTCCAGGATTTCCATTTGTTTTGCGTTACTATAATTAGCGCTTCCAGCTTTTAGTTCAAACTTTTGAGAAAATCAGGGACTTTGTTGAAGAAGGAGTGGGGGTTGGAGGGTCACAGGGACTGGCCAAAATGGACTGTTTTTCTACTCCTTGAAAAAGTACACAAATTTGCTTGTATATTAAACCATGAAACATCTATGTGACAACTGAAAATAATCAAAGGGATTTCCTATGGGAAAGCAGGGCAAGGGCAAGATAAATTGATAGATTTGACAGACCCTGACATAAGCACATGATCTGTCAATGACAGTATTCTAAAGAACTCACTTTGTTGTTTGACTACTAAGTACTTCTTCCTCCCTCCTGCTTATTCAGGTGGTTTTCACAATCAGTTCCTTAGGCCCCAGTTACTAAGTCATGCAATTTTAGCTCTTTGTGAGCCTGCCTGTTACCTGGTTCTGATTAGTTCATACTTTCTATAGCAAAATCAGTTCTGAGTTTAAGCTACTTATGATAAGGAAGACTAAAAACTAGCCTTCTATTGTCTGTCCCTCCCCACAGGCACAGAAGGCACGCCTACTTCAGAATATCATTGACTGAGATTGCTCTGTGCATCTGTGCAGCATCAGCAAACACAAAACATCTTTAGATTTTTTTTTTATAACCCTGACCACCAATATGCTTGTTGTATTATGTACAGGATGAGGGAGGTCATAACCTTTCATAAAAGGCAACTTTTTAGATATGTGGCATTTTGTTCTCTGGAAGAGAGACCATGAAGGGTGACAGGGATGGAGGGAGGACCCCAAGGTAAGGTGAGTCAGGATTAGATAATAGGTGTAGTAGCTCAGGCATCAGGTAGAGGTGTGGGGGTCGGAGAGTCACAGGGATTGGCCAAGATGGGCTGTTTTTCTGTTCCCTGAAAAAATACACAAATTTTTGTGGTGTGTATATTTGCTCGTGCAAGACAATCTGTTAAAAAAAAATGTTTTCCCTCCTTCTTCATTTACCAACACATTAATCAGGTAAATGACTTTGTCATGACTTTGGAGAAAGATATCTTTCACAGTGCTAGCCTTCACCAGGCATCCTCTCAGGTAATTCATTTTATTTGAAAGTAACCCCACCACTGTAGTGTGTTGCTTAGGTGTGTACAGTTTAGAATTCAAAATCCACTGACCACTTACCATCCTTGAATCAAGACCCAGTGTGAAGGAATAAACAAGGACATGAGACAGAGTTCACAAGTCAAGACAACACAAAAACCAACTCCATCTAGATTCACTAGTCGATAATACTGGGTTATGATGGCCACTATAGTCACTTACTTGATACAGAAATAGCAATGCAATAAACAACTAATGGGGGAGGGGAGCATACTTTTGTCTTCACCATTCCTCAGTTATGTTTATATATTACACCAATAAAATATAAAATTTTTACATTATCCAAAGTGTGAAAGCTGCCCTGTTTTCCTGAATCCTTGGAGGTCAATTCATTAATTACTTCAAGCTAGTTATGAACATCACTTTATCAAGAATAATTATCATTTTGCTCTAACAGGCATTACATGTTTATATAAAAAATGCAATTAGGGGCTTTATAAAACAAATGAATCAGACTAGAACTTTCTAACCACACATGGGATAACTAGTTGTCTGCTACGAAAGTCATCACTGGCAAGTAACTTGAAAAGCAAGAGTCACAGGTTTTTGTGTTTTCTCCATTTTTGCCTGTTTCGTGTGCTGATGGGGGGTTACTCACTACTGGGCGCAGTCAATCAGCTGGTACTCGTTGGAGCGCTCATAGCAGGCACGCACTCCCTCATCCTCCCACAGAGCCTTGGCATGCTCATAGAATTCCTGAAAGTGAACACGAGAGAGGGATTTAGAGAAAGACAGGAGCTTGAACCAATTAAGAACACTGCCATTCGGCCTCCGAAACCACAGGTCACTAGGAGAGCCATGACGGGTGTGATTCTGAATTTTGAGCCCACTTAATTAATTAGTGCTCAGAATGCTGCACGTGCTAAACATATCCAAAAGTTGACTTTCCTGCTCTCCTCCTCTTATTGTGAATGAGTGGTCTTGGGTAATTTCTTCTCTGTATGTTTTGGCGGGTGGGGACGGTAGACGACTGGATGATTTTGTTTCTTCACAGAATTGTTTATATAGGAAGAATCTACACTAATCTGTGTTAGGAGAAAACGCCAATGCATGATTCAGTGTTATGAAAACAAGAAGTTTCATCTGTAAGATGTACAGGGACTAAATTTTCCTTCCAGGAAAATGTGAATTTTACCAAAAAGTGTTATGATGGGGAATGGTGGACAGAAACATTAAGTTCGGATCTCAGTAGGCATAATTAAAGATTATTGTTGGGATGTATTTTTAACAAGTTATTTTTTTCTTTTCCTGTTAAAAATATAGAATGAAGCCGGGCTTGGTGGCTCAGCCTGTAATCCCGTGCTTTGGGAGGCTGAGGTGAGTGGATTGCCTGAGCCTGTGGGTTCGAGACCCGCCTGGGCAACTTGGCGAGACCTCAACTCTACAATAAATCAAAAAATCAGCTGGGTATGGTAGCGCATGCCTGTAATTCTGGCTACTCGGAAGGCTGAGGTAGAAGGATCGCTGGAGCCCAGCAGGTCGAGGCTGCAGTGGCCTGGAGCAGCCACTGCACTCCAATCTGGGTGACAGAGTGAGACTCCAACTCCAAAAAAAAAAAAAAAAAAAAAAAAAAAAAAAAAATATATATATATATATATATATATACACAATGATATTTCATTTTAAAAATTAGGTGTTATATATTTTTCCAATACTATTTAAAAATTTATATGCCCATGCTAATTAATTAATCCTACTTCTCCACTAGTGGAAATTTGCAGCAAAGTTTGTTTACAATACACAAACATGAATTCCCACGGAAACCCAACAAAAACAAGAATAACTCATTGTTTTAACTGTAGATAAGTCAGTCTCTTCCTCATGGGGCTTGTGAACCTGTACATCTTTCCATCTTGTTTCTCGCTCCCCACTGATAAACCATTCATCCCCAACA
The DNA here is from genome assembly GCA_027257055.1 of Cephalopachus bancanus. Lineage (NCBI taxonomy): Eukaryota > Metazoa > Chordata > Mammalia > Primates > Tarsiidae > Cephalopachus > Cephalopachus bancanus. Next base: position 7,729,465 of record JAPVLO010000007.1, read on the forward strand.
AAGGGGTCAAAATGGATGCACTTGGGTTTAAGCAGTTTTTCATTCCCTAAAAAATAGTTCTTTGGGGAGCCAACAAGTCCTTGTAAACTGTTGTGGACCTGGTCAGAGGGCACAGATATTCTTTTATACCATGTGTTCTATTTTTGTAATGTATTCTTGAGTTATAACTTAGATGTTTTAAAAATGTTAATAATGAGAAAAGATTTCTCATGATTTGTCCCAAGGCAAGGACTGATTTGAGAAAAACCGTAATGTTAAAAGGTAACCAGTTTAAAATGAGACTGTCTTCCACCTGGCACTTCTTTTACACATCCCAAGGCACCTGAAGGCACCTTCAGCCAAGGGTCACTGGACAGTATTTATATGCCATAGTCAACGTGAAGTTTTATTTGTCCTAAGATGTGGGTGAGAGAATAATTAAGCCAGCCATAGCTCAGGACTTTTTCCCTCACAAAAATTTACAATCTAATAAAGTGAGAACTGTAGTATTAAAGAATGATGTTTCTTTGTGAGAATGGGTGAGCCAATATATACAAGGGGTGGCCAAATTTTGCTCACCCTTCTCAAAGCCCTAATGATTTTTTTTTTTAATATTAAGGATGGATATGAAATTAGTTTTCCTATGGACCAATAAATACCACTGAAATGTGTTTTGCCCAAAGTGTGGATATTCCTGCCCACATGCAGGACTGTCATGGATGAGCCTATGAAGTCCCTCTGCTCAGGTGAGGGGGCCACAGTCACGCAGATCAGGGGTGCAGCTTACGGGAGGGAAGTCAAAGTCAGGCACATTCATCACACTCAGGATATAGTCCACTCTGAACTGGTTCTCAGGGTTGGCCAGCTCCACAGGGGGCACCAGGTTGCTCATGGCGGCCACAATGGTCTGAAAGCGATCAAGAGAGTGGTTAGGGCAACAGCACTGAGAGGGCAGCTAAAAGGCAAAAAAGGCCAGCAGCCAGCACTTACTTCAATGGCCTCCTTCAGGTTGTTTTTGATGTCCTGCACTTTGGTTGCCTTCTCACTGCAGTGGGATTGAAAAGAAAAGAAAATCATATTGCATCATGTCGACCAAGGGTGTTGCTTTAATCAAGATATTCTGACTAAAAAGCATAGTATTCTGTTCTTTGAGGAGTTGTGGGTTCAGATCTGTGCAAGGATTGAATAAAGGCGGACTTAAATGACAACCTCCCAAATGTGTCCTAAGGACACACCCGGTTGAGGCAGATTAGCGAATTAACATTGCATCACAATAGAGGCTACTGTACCAAAAGTTGCTTGCAGCTCATGTACTAACTCAGACTTGGCCCTGTGGGTCCCAAGCCCCCACCCTGCATGCTAACACTTCCTAACACCCCACCCTACATGCTAACAGGACCCTCATCAGCATCCTCTTGGGGGTGGGGGAGTGACAGGTCATTATGGAGTTGGGGTGGAGTAAAACCATTCCATGGCGTGACTTAGAAGTCGCTAGATTAGCATACTAGTAACCAGTGAATGCAGGTGGTAGTATTAATAAGTTACAGATTTCAGGGCTTGGCGGCCCTATTATTTATTTGTTTATTTAAATAGTCATTGTATATGTGCCATTCTGAGTACTGCAGGTAGCTGAGATGAATGTCTAGTTCATGATGTTAATACACATGGGTCACATGGGTCCCTCAATATGAATAGAAATGAAATAAGATTTGACCCCAGAGGTCCTTATGATCTAGGCGGGGATGGGGGTCGGGTCCCTCTGTTAGGTAGAGGTGAGAAGTATTTTGCTTTTAATATTTTGACTCAAACACGTAAGGCAGCCTGTGTGGTCTTCACAGAATGATCTCTGTTCAGAGTTACTAGTCCCAAGGGTAAAGGCCACACCTGCTGGCTTCTGGGGACCTGACAGAATGTTACTTTCTGCACCAGATCACATTGATCCAAATGTCATGTGTCTTTTGTGAACCAGCCTTTATTACAGGCACAGTCTGGGAAATATGTGCCTTAGGAGACAAGGACCTCTTGCTTGGAATACATATCTTGCCATGTTTGTAGCCCAAACCTCACTTTGTTTCTGGGCAGGGGGAAGGGATCCAACATGCACAGCACACCTACTATGTGTCAGGATGATGCTGAAGGAAGGTGGCACAGTCCCATCCCATGGATGAGGAAACTGAGGCTGAAAGAGGGAAAATCTCGAGTCACGGAGTCAGAAACTGGGGGGCAGAATAAGGGACAGAATCTTTCTTTTTCACTGTCTGCAGTTTTTATTTTTCCACATATTTTGAGATTCTGGTTTTCGAAGCATTCACTTAGTTGATTCACCAAGTCACAGAATGAAGGTAGAAATTAAGCAAATAATCACTCTGGAGTAGTAGAACATGACCAAGCTAATGCAAGAGAAATGCAAAAGTGGGGGGTGTTGGTAGCAACTACAGCCTAGCAAGGCAGTTTGTGGTGCTGAAGGGGTGAGGGCAGGCAGTGGGAAAGCTGGGGGGCAGGGGGAGGGGACAAGTGTATATCCGCCAGCAAGGCCTTGGTCTTTCCTTTTTCAAAGAACTATAATGGCTAATTGTTTCCTGTGCATTTTATCCTCTCTGAATAAATATTTGCATCTTTGAGGGTGGGCCCTCATTTTCTGAATTATCTCATTTCACCCTTTTCCTATGATGGAACCTCTTTGTCTAACATGGGCCTCTGTGACGCACTCTTTCATACTGGAATAAGGAACTGGGAAAGTTTAGAGGGGCTGCTCTTATTAGTGGTGGGGGCACCCAGGGGACCAAAGAAGAACAGATGCTATTATCCCCTTAGGACCCTTTAATAAAAAGTGCTGCAAGTCCAAGCAGCTCAGGAGCAGAGATGAACTGCAGACCCCAAGTGTGGAATTTGTGCATGGACCTGAAACCAGACTCAGCCCTCAGATTTATAAAGCAGCCGCCTCATGAGGAAAGGGATGGAGAGGTCCTCACTGCTCTGTGGGACTATTCTGCTTGTCCATGCAGAATTGAATCTCATTTCTGAAGTTATGATTTCCCTGCTTTGGTAGTCTAAAATCAATTATTTAGATGTTATAGATTAAAAGGACATGTATTTGACTGTCCCTAAGGTTCACTCTTGAATTCAGAATTTACCTAAAACCCCCTAGGACAAATCCATTCCCATTCATTAGAAACAGGCTCCATTTCATTGGTAATGGAAGCCATTCACCTTTGATTTTGATGTCCCACAATAGTAAAATGAGATATGTTCAGGTCCTAAATACCCAAATGCACACACAGCAAGAGAAAAATATTTCCAGAAACAAGTTTCTTTCATTCAGTTTGATATTTTGGTCTAAGTAGTAGTATGATAATTGGAAAACTTCCAGTCTTAAAATATGGATATTTTGAGAACGTGTTCAGTATTCATCTACGTATGTGAATAGGTGTGGGAGTATATCAAGTATAAAACAGCTAAAATAGAAATCTAAAATCTAATTTGGGTTTGTAATACTAAAACATAAAATTCTTCCATTGAAGCAATTACTATGTAAATGGAGATATTATACTGGGGTTGGCAGGTTTATCATCATTTTTACTATCGCTTAATGAATTTAACGTTGATGGTGAAATTCAGAGAAAATTTCTTGGATGTCTCTAAACTACTTAACAAAGGCAAAATATATGCCAATTGCTAGAATTCGGATTGACTAACAAATGGGGGCTGGGACTGGAAAGCCTTTTAAGAGGGAGCCCGTGGCCCTTCCCCCAACAGCACCCCCCCCACACCTTCCTATGTAGAAAGCAGCTGATCTGGACTGAGATTTTAAGAGCTCCACCCCTCCCCCTCTGCAGCTAACTGGATGGTAAGGGAAGGCTGTCCTAGTAAGTTTCATTCAAATCTCTACCTCATCTCTGCACTTTTGGGGGAACAGACAGACAAAGGAAGGAAGACAGAAGACAGACGCGAGATACAGGGATTGCTGAAACATGCAGATAATTTTTATTTATCACGAATGCTATTACTTATGTTTTACTTGTAGAACAGGGTCACAGAGACATGCAGGCAAGGTATTAGTAGGGTCCAGAGGGTCAGCACATCTTGTACATGGTAGGCTGCTCAATAAAAACTTATATTTCTCAATGCCAACTTTTGGTACAGTAGACTGTCACTTCATTGCTTTTTATATAGATGTCTTTTTTTAATTGTCATCATACTACATGTTTGCCAATTAATGATTTCAGTTCAATTTTATTTTATTTTTTAATGATCTTTAAAGGTCAGGTAGTGGGGGCCCCATCCCCTCTCCCCTCCCCAGACAACAGAATAGTATTCTTATTAGAAATTCCTAAGACCGAGCAATTCCAGCATGCAAATTGTGATAGGACATAGCCGGGAAGATGAGAAACTGTAGCCATCATCTAGGGATAATATATTCTAAAAGAAACAGATGAACAAACATGTGTCAGTTACTTTGTCCCCAACCCCATAATATCCTTTGCCCTGCCCCTCCCCGGTCAAAGAAGCTATTTCTTGAAGATGCCCTAGGCTAAATTAATGGTCTGCATGTTCTCATGAGAGATAGCTGCTCATCACTGCATGCTGAATTTGCAAGCAGAGCTAAGTGACTACCTGGCATGCGTGTATGCGTGCATGTGTGAGTGATGAGTGTGGAGATACAGGAAGAAAAAAATAATTTGATAACAAATGAAAAAAAATGGATGCCATCATCAATTTCCTTATCCACTAATGGAAAATGCCTTGGATTAAAATACATTTGATCATTTTTAAAAAGCCAGAAGCTTTTTTAGATAATTCTTAATGACGACCTGCCATAAGGTGCCAAGGCATTTGTCAAAATTAAGGATGGTACGGCACTGCGTATTTTAATAGAGGGGGAAATTTTTTTTTCCCAAAAAGGTCTGAAATTTAAAATCAGACCAACCACTGAGTGGATGGAATTTAGCAGATAGTTTTAAAAACAAGTAGCTGGTTCAAATGGAGAACTGGAGGTAAATAGAAACCATATGGAAAAACATCAATTTTCAAAATCCTAAACTGATTGTCTAAAGCTGAAATCTATAACCTCCTTCAGCTGGATCTAATTACACTTTAAGCATGGCCCCCCAAATTATGTTTTGTGCTTCACTTGCTCTGAAATGTTAAGAAATTGTTTATGTGTTCTCTGCAAATGTATACCAATATGACTGATGGCCTTAAATTTTATTTTCTTCCCGGGTCTCTGTCCTCAGTTTCCCAGTATGATCTTCATGTATGCTTTTGTTTGTTAAAAAATTGTTCTGTTTTGGAATGTGCCTACCCATCGCTGTTGCTCCTTGCAGCCTGCGGGTCCTCTTCGCCGCCCCTTTTAAAGAGAGATTGAAAGCTCACCTAACTGCAAGGCACCGCAATTTCACACAAACCCCACACAGCCTCTCTGCATTCCTAAACAATCAGCCAAGAGCAAATGCAACAATTCACGCACACCATCCCGTTAGTTAATGCTTAGGTCGCTTTCTGGCTCAATTGGAATGTCTACTGAGACTGCAGGTCGTAGAGGGACAGACTCCACACCTTAGCAGCAATATTAACAGAGCCCTCTGGAGACTCTGGTCGGACAGGAGGGACAGGTAATTATTTTCTTGTGCTTTCCCTAAATGTACACGCACTAGGGAGCTAAAGCAGTGATTTCTCTCACAATTCTTTTGAGACTATGGCAGCACATAGGGATCCTGAGTCAGAATCTTTGCAACACTGTATCTGAACACACAAAGGCATAGACACAGAAATGTTTGTCCCTGATTTCCTGGTGCAAAATTCATGACCTCCTTTCTTGCAGTGGGGAAAACTACCTAGAAAATGTTTTTATAAATAATTTTATAAATAAATAATTGTTTCCCATAAATTGTCATCAATTAAAACTGTCTAGACCATGATGCAGCAACAAAATTAAAAATGAACAAAAACTAGTTCCTTCTTGAAGGTGGAAGGGCATGACAGCTAAGCCTTCTACGTGGTTTTATAATTAATTAGCTCAACTAATGTTACTCTGGGGGGTGGGGCAATGAGCATAAGGAAAAGAGTTAGTTTTGAGTTAGGAAAATCCACAGTCAAACTCTATTTCTGAAGGTCAAATCAATATTACCTTCCTCTTAAAAAAATGTAATGGGCATGGCAGCCTGTGGAGAGTTAAGGCCAGTTAAGCTCAGCCCAACCCTAACCAACAAGGCACAGGATGAGAGGAAAAACCTCACATCACGCAGCCCACCCCTTAGGGATGGATGTCACTGTTTCATAGGGAATTCCTAGTTAAGGAAACAGCTCTTGTTGCAAATACCGCAGCGAGGAAAAAGAAAAAAAAGGAGGCTCGGTTAAAGGAGATAAAAATAAGGTATCTAGGTTCCCATGAGGAATCCCCCTGTGTGTCCCTTTCACAGGCTAAATTTAACATACCGACGGCCCTCATCTACAAAGAAGGCAAACGGGGAATGCCGCTTCCTCTTTCCAAAAAGAAAATAAAAAAGAGAAGTTCTGGTTTAAAAGTCTTGCTGCAAGCCGGGTTCGGTGGCTCAGCCTGTAATCCCGCGCCTTTGGGAGGCTGAGGTGAGTGGATTGCCTGAGCCCGTGGGTTCAAGACCGGCCTGGGCAGCGAGACCTCATCTTTACAATAAATCAAAAAATCAGCCGGGTGTTGGTAGCGCATGCCTGTAATTCCGGCTACTCAGAAGGCTGAGGCGAAAGGATCGCCAGAGCCCAGCAGGTCGAGGCCGCGGTGGCTGGGAGCGGCCACTGCACTCCAGTCTGGGCGACAGAGTGAAACTCCAACTCAAAAAAATAAAATAAAATAATAAAATAAAAGTCTTGCTGCATTATAGATGGGCTCTCTTAGGGAGAGAATACTTTCTGACAGATTTTGAAATTGTAGGGCAATCTGTAGTCATAAAACTTTTTGAGTCCATTGTTTCAAGGATGACGTATCTTTCATCCAACTCAAGCTAAGGTAAACACGGGTGGCTGCATCTTTTAAAAAATACTAGCCATGTCCAGTTTTAACCAAAATATTTACCTAGAGGATATGTGGGCCGATTACTTTTTGCTTAACTAGTCTCGTGCAGAAGCACTGCTCACAAGTTGCAGGGGAAAACTGATGTGAGATTTTTCTTCAAATTATAAACTCATGGCCAGAAGTCTGTGTCAGGTTTTTAATTTATCAGTAGGCATTAAGAATTTTGGAACTGGTTTGTGACAAGTGGAGGAGACTTACAAGCATAGATGTGCATACTGGTAACTCATTGAGAGTCATTCCAAAATTGGTAAACTAACCCATCCTCCTATATTCTAAACAATCTTTCTGATTCAGGGTTAAAGTATAAGAGCATCCTAAATTTAAATGGTCATCTGTATGAGTGACGTCATCCTTTTCTAACCCCCGATTATTTGACCTAACAAATTCTAGAATTTTCTGTAAAAAGCAGGCTTCTGTGCTCTGAGAGGTGATATAATTCACCTCGGTTTCCCAGTGCTTAGTGACTAGTAAGTGACACTAAGTGAGTAGTTTGTTTTGGTATATAATTGAACTGCACTCTACCACCATGACTCAGTCTCCCCTTTTGAAACGGAAGGGAATGCAACTGAGGGATACATGTTTATTGAACCCAGGCTTTAGAAAGGGATTGTGCTAACCAGCTTCTCATTGCAAACCAGGACCCACCGGTGCTTGTCATCTAGGGAGGTTACCTGCACTGACGCCAGTGAAAACACAGGCTGGTAAATTTAGTTTTTTCTATTTCTCACATCTTGTGAGATGAGAATGAGCAACAGGGCCCATGCGGGGCCTTGGGGGGACAAGCAAATTCCCTGACTTATCATATGCTCCCTCCCTCGGCATTATGCATGCCAGGCAGGCCCCACACCCTTACCTCATCTCTAATAGAAGCTGCCTCTTTTATTTTCACTGTGGCATCACCACATCATCCTATACCTGGAAGGACTTTTCAAAGGCAAAAATGCCCCCTCTTTGCAGCTGGAAGTACCCAACTCCCAGTCTTTCCATCCTTTAAATGTTTCCTTTTCCTTTCTTTTGGCAGGATATTGATTTTTTTTTTAAGGGAAACAATGATTTGTCCATAATGGTAATTTTAAAGGAGGCAAAAAGAATGAGAAATTATAAACAAGGGCTGCCACTTCTAACTTTATGTGAGAATATTCTTGAAATAATGTTTCCCTAGTGGCTAAACCTACACCGGTTCATTACATTGAAATCTGCTGGGGGTGGGGGTGGGGTGTGGTCTCTGTGGTGGTCAGTTAGGCAGGACAACCAGGTGGCCAAGGCCAGTGTCAGCCATGTTGGAGACTTGCTGCAGCAAACTGCGAGGCTGCGGCAGGGACCTAACCTGAGGAGAGGCTGTCACTGGGCCAAGAGCTGTCCTCTGCCACCAGGCACTATTTTCACGGGATAGGGAAATGTTTTTACACAAACACTGGTGCTTTATTAACATTATTGATTGCACCAGAGAAGATGCGGGAGCACTAATGAGCTCTTGCCAGGATTTTCTAATATGTCGATTAGAAAAAAATTAAGGGAATATTGGCTGCCTACCTACACTTCCTAAAGGTTAGTATAGAATTTGTTACCCTGACTTAGTGCCCTTTCACAGATTTGACACTTACTCTCCATTAAACCCATTAACATGCAGGATCCTCATTTGCTTCACAATGGTGCTTTTACCAGATTCTCCAGCACCTAGAAAATGAAAGTAAGTCTCAGGTTATGAAGGAGGCATTTCACACACTTTGGGCAAGGAGAAGACTGCTGCTTTTTGTTTTGTTTTGTTTTTCCATAGAAGCAACACACAAAAAACAAACACAAAATAATAGATTTCCAGTTTTCTTTGACATTTCGACGCAAATAAAACAAAATACATGTCCAACCCAGTGTCTACCTGCAGTATTTCACCATCAGAATAACAAACAAGAGTAAAAGGGTTTGCTGTCTTTAGGTGTCCCCCCACCCCCTTTCTGATTGTTTTAAAAATTATGGGGTGGCAAAGCAAAGGGGCAAAGAGAAAGAATGACGCAATCTTGTCATTTGGGGGGGACGAGAAAACTGAAGTTAAAACTGTGAGACTGAATCCTTGATACGTGAGCATTCAGTGGTAACATGTACACATAAACGTAGCTAGCCACAGCCGTCGTTGTTTGTCAGATGTTTCATGGTTAAAATACCGGGAATTCACAACAATGCCCAGACACTGCAGTCTCTTCCACATCACGTACCGATGCAGCACTTTGCTCCTAAACATTTTCACAATGCAGCTTCTTTATGTGCAGGTTTCTCACCCGTTGGACGACTTAAAAATCCACCCCTGACATCGCATTACATTGTATCCACTTAGCCACCCTCCTTTCCTCACAAACTATCTTTCTAAAGATACATTCCTTCTAAATACAACAATCGTGTTGCAGAGGAAAATGGAAGACCATCAATTATCTGTCATGTTTTTAAAAGCCACATTTTAATATCAAATATAGTGCTTGACACCATATTAGCATTTGATAATCTGCAACAACGACAATAAAAAGTAAGAGGAGGACAGGACTTTAATTATAAGGAAAAATATGCCTGGAAACCACTCAATTTGAAAGATCCCAAACCCTTCCCAACTAAAAGAAGTAGGAAGAAGCACGTGCCTCCATTTTAAATCATATTTCATTTGTAAAATTTGTATTTATGGGAAAAAAATCACATTTCCATCAAGCTAAAGGGAGGATTGCTGTTTTGCTTTTTTTTCCTTTTTTTTTTTTTTTTGAGTAAAGCACACCCTCTCCAGCAAATGATCCTTGTGTTAGTAGTTTTCTTGCCCTCCTCCCACATACGTTTGATTTTCACCTTTTTCTTTTGTACTTTTAATTGTATTAACTGTTTTGTGTTAATGTCTAGATAGCAAAGCATTCCTCCTTTGCTTGCCTTTTCACAAGGCCATAATCAATATCTGTAAAAGTTAGTTTCCACAGAAACATTGATTTCAAAGCAAACAGTCTATCTTAATGAGCCTCTCTCATAAATTAAAATATAAAAGGCACTATTAAGAGATTCCATGAAGAAAATACATAATATTAACCAGGTTCTCCAATATTTTAATTTCAGAGGTGTTAAAATGTGTAACACCTGTGTTTTACAGGCACAAACAGATCTGTGCCTCAGTTTCCACATTTATGAAATGTGGCAGAAAAATTATCGTAAGATCTTTTCAGGTTTTCTAATTCGCTTAATTTTGTGTCATTAAATTAAGATGGAGCCAAAGAGGATTTGGGGCATTATTATGTTTCCTCTTTTGGTGGGGGGCATTATTTGGTGAGAATCACCATTTAAGAATACAAAATGTTGTATCACTGGCTTGGGCCACAGATTCCTGAGCCAGAGGCTGTTAATAAATCGTGATAAAATGTAGCCATACAGACCAGGGCACTTGGAGAACAATTAGCCCACGGTGATGCAAGATGTGTTCAGAGTAACAGTCTCAAATAAAGACTTTGTGATTACTCCACAAAAAGTGTTAAAAATTTAAGGAACCATTAGCATCACACTTGCCTTAAACTAGTATTCAGATAGCAATCCTAGGAAAGAGTCTAGACTTTTTCAGATTTATACTTTGAAATCATGTTATATGTATATTAATATTCACATAGCATAATTCGGCCTTTAAAGTTTTAGGCAAGATCTCAACACATGTACCATTTAATTACCGAAATCACAAATGCATAAACACCAAAGACACTTATTTTCACTTAATGAATAATTTTCTGCTTTTATAAATCTGGACCCAAAAGAACAAAGGCGTGACCCATGCAGAGAGAGCAAACCAAACACCACCAAAGAAAAACCGGCCTTTTACATTGAATCCTTTATCAAGCTCATTTGTTGAAATGTGACCATGAACTAGGTCTTAACCTAACAAATTCACAAATTTGTTCAGATAGCCAAATTACCAAGGAAGTGGAAAACTTCCATTCTAATTAATGCTTGTGTAATTCTTTTGGTCATTTCACCATTTTTAAAATGCTTTTGTTTTTTCCCAAAGCAACACCTTAAAGGAAAAAGGAGGAAAGTTCATCTCCTTATAGTTAACAATCATTTTGTAAATTATTATTCACAGGAAAAATCACAATAAAAAAAGAAGAAAAATCCAAAAGCAAACAACCAAATGTCACTTGACAAACAACTAATGTCACTTCATCTCCTCCCACCTGGAAGAAGTCTTCTCCATAGAACGCTCTCAACCCCCCCCCACCTTGAAAAGGAGGAAAAGGAAAAAAAAAAACCACGCCATTTCCAGACCAAGAAGCCATTTACAGACAAATGTCATTTTCCAGTTTTATCTGATTTGTGAATGTCTTTTTTTTCTTTTTTCACAAAGCACTCTCAATGTGGCCGACCATCAGGAAAATGTGTGTATGTTTTAATGGTTTATTGGGGGGGTGCTGCTGCGGGGCGGGGGGAGACAGCTGCGACAATTAATTCTCTTCTTTGCTTTTCAAAAAGCCTGCAAGTCTGGAAGGGGAAAAAAAGGTCATACTGTAAAATGACGTGTCATTTGGCTTCACTGGGCACTTTTCGTACTAACTCTTCCATTTTTGGGGGGCGGGGGGCATCCCGTGTTTTGCGCTTCTCCCTTCCACGGCCCGGCCCGGCCCGGCCCGGGACACGTCTCCTCCGCGAACGCACACTCGGTCATGCCCGAAACGCACCAAGTCGCGCCCAGCGGCAGCCGCCCTCCCCCCCTCCGGCGCCACGACTCGCTCGCGCCCCCCCCCCCACTGCACCACCTTTACCGCTCGATCCTTTCCGAGGGGCTGATGTCACCCGCCCCCCCACTCTCCTCGGCCACTTCCCCCGCCGGAGCCTCTTCGGCGAGGCCCCCCCCGCCACCACGGCGCCCCCCAGCGTCACCCCCTCCTCTTCCCGCCCCTCCTCCTTCCCCCTTTCCCAACAAATCTCACACCCCACGGAGGCGGGTCCCCCTCCCTCTGCCCGCTACCCCATTTCCTGTCCCCGAAACCCTCTTTTTGTCGCAGTCTCCGGAGCCCCGTGGGCCTCCCCCTCCCCCTCGCGCACCCAAGCCCCTGGCGTCGTGTAGGCCTCGCGGAAAACGAGAGAGACAGACAGAGCAAGCCAGGGGAGGGCGAGAGCGAGACACACACGGGACCGGGCGGGCGGGCCGGGGAGGGGGCCTCCCGCCCCGCCGGGAGCGCCCGCCCGGCCGAATCCGCGCCCCGGGGTCCCCCTTCCGGCCTCGCCCCCCGCAGATAGAGCCGCGAGCGGGCGGCGGGCTCGGGAGCGCGCGCCCGGGGCGGGGGGCGGGCTCGGCGCGCGCGGCCTGCGGGGCGCCCCTCGGGGCCCCCGGGCCGGGCCAGGGCCGGCGCCAGCGCCCCCCGCCCCGCCCTTACCCAGCAGCAGCAGGCGGTGCGTGGCCCGGTAGACCTGCTTGTCCTTCTGCAGCTGTTTCTCGATCTTCTTGTTGGCCTCGCGCTGCGCCTTCTCCTCGTTGCGCTGGTCCTCGGTCTTACTGTTCCCGAGGCAGCCCATGGCGGCGGCGGCGGCGGCGGCGGCGGGGCGCGGCCGGGCTGCGGCGGCGGCGGGCGCGGGCGGCCTCACGCGGACCGGGAGGGCCGGGGCAGCGCCGGGCGGGCGGGCCGGGCGCGGACTCGGCTCCTCGGCGAGGAGCGCGCGGGGCGGACTGTGGGGCGCGGGCCGCGGGGCGCGCGGACGGGCGCGGAGGGGAGGGTGGTGTCGGTCGGACCGAGGGGCGCGCGCAGCTCCCCGCCCCTCGAGCCGAGGCCGAGGGGGCTGATGGCCGCCGCCGGGCCGAGGCGGACCAGAGCAGGAGCTGCGGGAGCTGCTGCCGCCGCTGCCGCCGCCGCCGCTCTTATTGCCTCGGCCCGGGCCCCCGCCGCCGCCCCGAACCAAAGCGCCGCGGCGGGCGGGGGGAGGCGGGGGGAGGAGGAGGAGGCGGCGGCGGCGAGGGGGGTGGAAGGAGGAGGAGGAGGAGGAGGGATGAGGAGCAGCCGCGGCGGCGGCGGCGGCGGCAGCGGCAGCGGCGGCGGGGAGGGCGGGAGCCGGCGGAGGGAGGCGTCCCCCCCGGGTGCCCGGGGAGGGGGGTCCCTCCGCCCGCACCCGGCCTGGGACGGGACGGGCCGGGGAGACGCCCCCCGCTCCCCGGGCCCGGGCCCCAGCAGGGCCGGGCCGAGGGGGGAGAGGGGGCGTCTCCGCGCCAGTGACGACCCCTCGCACGACGCCAACGCTCCACCCCCCGGGCCGCGTCGCCCTGCGCCCCCGAGGCCTCCGCTTCCCCCCCTCCCGCGGGCGCTGCCGAGGGGCCGGGGTGGGCGGAAGGGGAGGGAGCGCGAGCCCGGACTTAGGAACATTTTCGAAAAGGAGAGAGAGACACTGAGAGAGCCAGAGAGCAGGGAGTGTGGAAAAAGCGAGGCGAGCACGAACCAAAGGACAGAGCAACCGAAAAGGAAAATGTGTCCACACACGCACACGAACACTAATAAAGATCCACACTGCACAGCGATGGTGGTGTCTGGTGGCGGGGGGCGGGGGTCTGACTAGATGAGCCGCTCCTCGCGCCCCCGGCGCCGGGCGCCGTGGCCCGAGCCGAAGGCGCCTCCAGCCCCGGAGCGCCCGCGGCCTCTGCGCTTGGCGCGGCCGCCCAAGTAGGAGAAGAAGGCGCAGCCTAGGAACACTCGGAAGCAGCAGGTCGCCCCAAACACGAAGCCGCAGCCGCGGCCCTGCTCTGTGCGCTTCTGCAGCAGGAAGTTGAGCACCCACGACGGGCTGCGCACCGAGAACACCAGGAAGACCACGAGGGGCAGGTGGGCGCTGAGCGCGCCAGCCTTGAGCGGCCCGGGCCGCCACACGACGCCCCCCACACGCGGCGCCGCGTAGTAGGCGTCGTCCTCGTCGCCCGAGTCCGTGTCCCATCCGGCCCAGGCCCTACTCGTGCCCCCGCCGGCGGCGCCCTCCTCGGCGCCCTCGGCGGCGCCCTCCGCGGCGCCCTCGGCGGCGGCGGCGGCGGCGCCGGCGGCCTCGGGGCCTCGTGCCTCCTCCGGGGCTTCTGGCACCTTCTTCTTCTTCCTCAGCATCCTCTCCAGCTTCTTCCTCTCCTTCTCCCGCCTCCTCTCCTCCTTCCTCCTCTGCTCCTGCAGTTTCTTCTCGATCTTCCTGCGCTCCTTGTCGGTCAAGAACTTCTCGGGGGGCGCCCCGCGCGCCGGGCTCTGTGAGGGCTTCGCGGGCTTCTCCCCGTCCGCGCTCTTCGGCGGTGCGGGCGGCTCGCTCGGCTCGGCCAGTGCCGCAGCCGCCGCCGCAGCTTCGGCAGCCACCTCGGCAGCTGCCGCGGCCGTCTTCCTCTCGCTCTCCGCCGCCCGGGCTCTGAGCTTCATGGCCATCTTCAGCATGGTGGCCCGACCACCTCGGGGAGCCTGGCTCGCGCCTGGCCCGGGCGCCCTGCCTGCCCCCGGCCTCGGGCTGTCCAGCCCCCGTGCGCCCCGTGTCGGGGCTCGGCTGCGGTCCCCGCTGCACTGCCCCGGGGCCGCGGAGCGCGGCTGCCCGGGCTGCGGGCTGCGGGAGTTAGCGCCAAAAAGATGAGCAAACGAAAAGGGGCGAGAACAAACCAAAAAGCACCCAACAACAGCGAGAAACCAAAAAGCACCGAGAAATGTCAAACAACTCAAAAGAAAAGTGCGAAGGCGCGGATGGCACGAGTCTGCTGTTACCCTCAGGCGCTCCTGGGTTTGGCTCTTGGGCACGCCAAAGGAGAAGGAGAGAGAGAAAAGAGAGAGGGTTGGGGGGTGCCCAGGCAGCGCGGGGCAGGGCAGCGGCGCGGGCGCCCCTGCCCTGTCTTGGTCCCGGTGGCTCTTGCCCGCGCCGGGCAACCGGCACTTCCGCGGGAGGCCCCGGCACTCCCCGACTTACATGTGAGTGAGGTGCACTCACACGCAAGACAGTGCCCGCCGGCACCCGCCGCCGCCCCAGCCGGGACGGCTTCGCTCCAGCCGCGGCGCCGCGGCCCCAGCCAGAGAGCGAGAGCGACGAGCCGCGCCGGGCCAGCCACCAGACGCAGCCCGCTCCGCGGTGCCGACGCGACTGAGTGTCCCCGCCGGTGAGCAGCGCTTCTAACCCGCCCGATGACGCCCCAGCCTCTTCAGAGGACCGAGCCATGGCAGCGGCCCCTATAAACCGAAGGGGAAGCGCGAAAAATCGGCCCGCCAAGGACGCACCCAAAGGGGCCACCGTGCACCCTGGGGTTGCGGGCCGGTGTGGGGGCAGCACAGGTGTGGGTGCGAGGTGCGGGGGGCGCGGCGGCGGGGGTCACGGGCGCGCCCAAGTCGGTGGGCGCTCGACCCCGCCTCCCAGACCTGCCTCCCAATTTTCGGTGAGTGGTGTAGCCCTGGGCGGCGTGCAAAGTGTGCGACGCGGCGCTTACCCTGCTGTGCGCCTCCTTACCTCCAGCTTCCCGGTTAGTGCACGCGGGGATCGCCACCCACCCCTCCCTCCCAGCGGCGCGTGCCCGCGGAGGTAGGTGTCGGCAATCCTAGCTCTAATTAATCGCGGCGGGGATTTGGATCTTCTGGTGGGAAAACGGCGGTGCGAGCGCAACACTATCATTGCTGGACGGAGCAGGCGGCGCCGGCGACACGGAGCCGAGGAGTCGGTGCACGCGGAGTCCTCCCAGGCCGAGAGGTGGTGGCCCAGCCTGGGCGTCAGGGAGCCCCTGCAACAGAGGGAGAAGTAGTTAGGGACCGTGCACTTGCTTGAGGATTGTTTCAAAACTCTGAAGTGTCCCGCCCGCCTCCCGTCCCCACACTAGGCTGTAGCAGAGCAGGCGGTGAAGGATAGGGACACTACATTTTCGGCCACTTGACTCCTGGTCGCTCTTCCTGGGACCTTGGCTGGGTCACTTGCTGCCACCAGCGTGTGTCTGCTTGGGGACAATTCATTCATTCAATACACATTTGGTCCATGCGGGATCCTGTGGCTCACCATGTGCTCCGATGAGCCGGGTGGCCAAGTAGTCAGGCTAAGACACCCGCTGGCCCTGGATAGGACACAGACCTCCATGCCAATAAACCAAGACAGGCAAAGTGATCATGTACACTCCCCCCAACCTTAACAACTTTCTTTGACTTCTAAACAGAGTCCATACAACTTGGGCTGTTTGGAGAGAGAAGAAAAAAATAGAAAGAAAAGAAATGGAAACACATCTAGCAGTCCCTAGGAACAGGGGGTGACTGATACTTCCAAAGACTCCGAGCAAACTGTTGCATATAGTTTTAACTATCTCTGAAAATAAAAATAAAAAAAGACACTGTTAACCATCAACAGAACTAAGTGCCTCCCTTGCCCCTAGCTTGTTCCACTTAAAGTAACAAAAGTTGTGACAGGTGAAGATGCCACCCGTTATTTTTCTTGGCCATTCGGGTACACCACAACCCCCATTCTACAAGGCCTCTTTTTTATTTAATCTGAAAGGACAACAAAGAGTGATTCAAAGTCACCAAAGAGCACTTGGAATTAAGAACAGGAAGCAAAACCTAGACGCCAGACCCCTTAGCCTGCAGGTCCCTTACCCTCCACCCTGCTGCAGACCCCTGACTTTCTCAAACACTGCTGAAAAGTTGCTGCTTCCCCTCACATAAGCCAGGTCTTTGTCTCCCTCTGGATTACTGCCTCTCTTCCACACAAAAATACACCTTCTTTTGAAAAGACCTCAAAGGATCTACTGTTCGAGGTTGATACTTTTCACCTAACCAAAAGTGGATGAAAATATTTAACTGATATTCCCAGATGTACGCATATGAAATTCTGGCAGTGAGGCCTTAGAAGCAGTGATTCTGAGACTGTTTGAGGAGTTGATTGTCGTCCACCAACTAGGTTACAGGGACCTGAAGACAAGGCCCAGGTTTTATATCTTTACATACTGAATAAAAACTTCTTGATTGAATTTAATTTATAGATTTGCATTTTTAAAAACTGATGAAGACTAACAAGAGGCAGGAATGGGCCAGAAAGTTTTGTTATGCTCCATTTGTTCAGAAGCATCTTCCTTCCTGCTTCTAATGTAGCAAAGCACAAATACATTGTATTTAAGCGCTACAAGGTAAACAGTAACCAATACAACCTTGACACATGCCAGCAACCACACAGTTCTACAATTAATATAATGAAGAGTCTCCTTATTTGGAAATCTCTGAATTGGGTTACCACCTTCCCCTGAACTTTAAAAGGAATGAAACTGCCCCGTGTCATATACTAACACACATTCTGGGCAAGGCACAATTGGGACTATTGTCCTAGAAACATGTAACACAAGGTCAAGCTTTACTCCTCTCAACTCCCAATCTATCTGGCCATCCTTGAAAAATTTTTTTTTCTTAAGTGTAGGTTTCACCTATATTTTATTATGACTAACCACTGATGGACAAAATAAAGCATTTACTTTGTAAATAGATGGCAGCAGGTGGAATCCAGTGTTTACAGGTAAGCAAAGGACACCAAGAGCTCTGAAACACAAGCTGGATTGTGGTCTGTTAGGTTTTCTGTTTTTACTCAACACAAAGTAAAAGAAGAGATTTCACTTAATTGGTATGGCGAGCTAACACCATCTACTGCTTTCGGCCTAGCATTTGACCTCCCCGGGGCCCTAAAAAAGTCTTTCAGATGTGAAGGCTATCATGTGTGACCTTTTCATATGAATTAGTAATTTATTTTAATTGGTCATGGGTGTTTTAAGTACCTAGTTTATGCTGTGAGAGTGGAGCAATCCATTAGCATAATTCTTGGAACAGTCCAGACTACAGAGTTTTCCGATGGAAAGGGCCCTCACTTGGCTCAGGAAGAGATGGAAGTTATGGAAACTTCAGGCTCCAGAGGAGGACCCAGAGTGAGAATGCCTTGAGTGTTAAATGACTGAGGAAAGCACAGGTCCCTGACTCAGGTGACTTGCTTTATGCCAAAGCCAGCAAATTGCAATAATAACACACCCCTAACCTAAAACACTAGGTCATCTAATGATACAACTTGGTCAGGTGGTGTCACGCTATGTGGAGAGATCACCTAGCAATATTTCTTCCCAGCATTCCATATTTTACAACAGTGGGTGAATTCCCATGTCAGGGTTTGAATTTCGTGGTCTTATGAGCTTCATATTTATGGACACAGTTTGTATTCCTTGGCCTTGTTGCATCTTCCTGAGTAAGAATGCCTTGTTTGCATTTAGAAGCAACTTGCTACAGCTTAGCAAGTCTGTTGAAAACATTGTTATACTTAATGATGTAATTCAGTTTTTGGGCAAGAGTGTTCTCCTTGGTCTTTCATTAGTTGGGGTCGTTTCAAGCTATTTTCCGAGAGCCCAGATAAAATATAATATTATTTTAATAGCCTAGGATACAATAAATAGGTTTTCACTGAAACAGAAACTTTAGCTGTAAGGTTTTTAATAATAGTACTTAGCACTTCCACAGTGCTTTTCTGTCTTCAAAGCACATTCTGCACTTTAATTAATGAGAGTAACCAAAACTTAGTGCAAATGAATGTTGAAGCCTATGTCATGCAGATGATGAAAGCAGGAATTTTAAAAAGCATTTTCTATTCCTAGTGAATCCCTGTAAAAATGTTCTATTACTTAGGACCAAAGGGTTCTTAAAAATCTAATGTAAGGCTGTAATCCCAGAACTTTGGGAGGTGGAGGTGAGAGGACTGCCTGAACTCAGGGGTGTGAGACCAGCCTGTGCAACTTGGCAAGACCTCATCTCTACAATAAATCAAAAATTTAACTGGATGTGGTGGCATGTACCCGTTGTTCTAGCTACTAGGCAGGCTGAAATGGAAGGCTTACCTGAGCCCAGCAGGTCAAGGCTGTGGTGGCTGTGAGTATGCCACTGCACTCCAGCCTGGGTGACAGAGTGAGACTCCAAATCAAATTTTTAAAAAAATCTATTGTAGTTATTATCTAGGACATTTTTTTTCTTGTCATATTCACTAGTTAGTAACTTCAACCACAAAGTAACATCAAACATGCTGTAGAACTTCATTCCAGAAGACTTGAAACCAGCTACTGAAGAATTAACCACAGGGCCATAGGATAACTTCGTTCAGAACACACTTGAATTCAAACAAAGTGGAGGCACATTGGCCAATGCATTTGGACCCAATTTCTTGAGCCAGTGTCTTTGAGATGCTGTTTGAGCATCTACTTCAAACCATGACACACCATTTAAGGACAATTTAAGGGTTTTTCCAGACTTCTTTGGTTTTTTTGACTCTGAAGGGCAGCACTATCTATGAAAGGGGCTTTCTGGTCTCTGTGGATGCCCAGGCCCAAGACCACTGGTGCCTTTCTCCCAACATCCCCACGAGTCCCAGAGTGGGTAGGAATGAACTTTGAACCAAGCCACTATCTGCCTTAAGAGGAGGGAAGGCAACGAAAACAGACTGTATACTGCTTTGTTTCTTTCAAAACTTAAACCTAAATACTATGGTACACATTAGCCTTGGTTGAAGATTCTAGATGGATAAATGATTTGGCTATCAAGAGGGAAGGGGAACAAACCCATTAGCAAAACCAAAAGGAATACCCATCTGTAGAACACAGGTGGCAAAAGCAACAGCTAATCACAAAACTAAAAGTAAAATCAAGAGAAGACTAAGTCCCATTCTCTTAGGGGTATCTCTAGCTAGTGGCAATCTTAACTGGGTTAAAAAAATATTTAAGGGTTTCACCACTCTACAGCAGGAAAGTTAATTTTCTTAAACTAAAATATCCTTCACTTCCCTTGGGGAAAAAAACTTCATGAGGACTAAGGTAATGGGAAAACCTGTTGCTTAGGACATTAAACTTGGCCTTGAAGATGGAAACTTATCCAGGATGGGCGAATAATGCAAAGAGACCAGTTAAAAATAGACACAGGCCAGCTGATTTTTGTTCTTATTTACAAGGCACCTTATTTGAATGACATTTTGATCTAACATCTTACTAAACAAATTAACAACAGGAAAAATTTTTTTTAAAAGTAGTCAATGCACCTGGAGATGTGATGCCAGTTAAGAGGTCTGAAGTTCTAATAAAATCTCCTAAGACAAAAGAAGCCCTCTAACTGCTCTTATGATAAAGGTTTTATGGGTTTCTTTTTCATTGTATTCAATTCTTCAAACTTAGCCTCATATAATTAGAGTTTAGAGAGTTAGAAAACAATCAGAATTCACTTCATTGTTACATGCTGCCTTGTGGATGTATACACATGAAACAACTACTAAATGGAAGTTTTACATCTTCGGTTTTTACTTATCTACTAACCAAATGTAGGTGATTATCCTCAAAAAGCCCTGCAATTTCTGAATAGCCTCAGTTTGAGCCAACTGATAATCTGATGGGACCCTGGGTGTCATTGGCCTTCAGAGCTGAAACCCACCTCCCTAATTCCACTTCTACTTGCTATTGGTAAACCTGAAATTGGGCAATTAATGTGACATAACTAGTCACACATTGAATTCACCCAGAAATGCAGATGCCTTTTCATCTTTTTGTGTTTGCCCACATACCTTTGAACTGAAATTGAAAAATGTGTAATTACAGTTTAGCTCCACCCATTTCCCTGGGTTTTTATTTTACAGGGGAACAAACCATCAGGGCACACCCTACATGGCTCCCAGTGGGGAAGGCTGCCCCCTCTCCCATAGTCTCCAACCCTCCCACCCCTGCCTGCCTCTGCATAATTTTCACTTGGTCTCCATTTGGCTGAAATCCAGCATTTGCTGGGGGAACCCAGGGTTGTGCCCCCACACTCTCCCCCAGTGTGTTCAGCTTGCTTCCTGGGCTGTTAGGGGCACACACAGGACATCAGCAGAGCACATATGGCACCTTGTCTCTAAAGTTTGCTGATCTCTGGAAGTTATGAGGAGGAGAGAATTATTCAGCCAAAGAATCAAGTATTTGCAACCAATCTGAGGATCAGATGAAAGGGGGATGTTTTTATAGGCTGCAGTCCTCAGCTCTGCCCACAGCCATATCCCGGAGTCTCTGCCTGCCACTCAGCCCTGGGAAAGCTGCTTCTGCCCACTAGCTTAAACATTCCAGTCTCTCTGTCGCTTTAGTCTCTACTACCTTCTCAGATTACAGCTCCTTTTGTGCTAATTACACTGAAAAAATGGAAAGAATGTTGCTAACTTTACAAAGAACACAAAGCAGACTAGCTTTAAAAACTAAATATAGTCAATCTCTTTCAGAAGGCAGACAGACTTAGCCTTCCAGTGATGTGTCCTATGCAGATAAATTGCAGATGGCCAATCCATCTGTGAAGACCCAGGTGACAGAAGACCTTAGCTATGGAGAGGGCAGATTAAAAACACGTGTTGCTTTTGGGGGGCCATTTCACAGAAGATGAGAAGGTCTGATTAATGATAAACTCCTACCCCCACTTAATTGCCAATTATGATTTGCCGATCATGATGATCTAACTTGTGCTACTATGAAAAGCAAAAAGAAATGGAAGCTTCTGATTGTAGAAAGCAGTACCTGTACTATACAGGTAAAAATGAAATGGAAATAAAAGTCTAATGTCTCCTTCTGGGAGGCTGTGGCTCTCACAGAACAAGAAAATATTGTTTTTGTAGTCTCTATTCTCCATTAGGTAAGAAATGATCTTGAAAATAGACAAAATTGGGAAGAGTGTATTATTATATCCCCCCCACCTCCCATGAGATCCCCAAAGGGTTAATAGGTGAACAGTAGCAGCACGGAATGATTTGGGTTTTTTTCCTAAGGAACATTAAATGCTAAATTGCTCATGCTGAAATAATGCTACAGCTGTGATCCATGGGGTTGAATTTTGGACACTAGCTCTAGTGACAGGTGTACTCACTGGATGCCCAACTCTGCTGAAATTGTGACGCCTAACTCAAATTTTTCCCCAATTAACTGGTGAGGATTCTAGGGCCAGCCAGGAAAGAGCCTTCTGCCACAGGCATAGAAGACCATGTGTGTTCAGTCTTCAACAAAAATATCAGCCTTGGAGGAGAATGGATCTGTTGTTCCCTGATCATAAAAACAAGAAAACAGAGATAGACCCACAGTGTCTAGGGAAGTAGGGACAAGAGAAGATACAATTGGGACTCAAACCATCTAGGTTCCAAAGCAAACAGGTTTGTCCTGTGATTCAGCTCTTAGAGGATTTTAGCCATTGAAGCCAACCAGAGATTCAAAGAAATGTGTCACCAAAATCGGAAGTGGCACGAAGCTAGAAACGCAGACTCAAATCTGCAACATGCAAACTGTACTTATTTTATCCCAGAGCTGCAGTGACCTCACACCAAGAGATAAAACTTCCAGAAAACCAGCCTTTCCCATGTGTAAGGTACAAGTGCCTTGGGGTGTGGGAGCCTTGGGCACAGCTTTCACTGGGTCTCTTGGTCTAAGGGGTGAGATGTCAGCAGTCACCCATGAAGGCGGCTGCTTTTCAAGAGAACTTGGCAACTGTGAAGGGAGGGGAGTGAGGCTTCACTCCAAACACTGGGGGTTCTGGGGTGATATTGCCACACTGTCAGAGGGCAGCTCTGAAATGTCAAAGGCTGGTCTGAGCAGACTGCACTGTCCTCTATGGGCACCCTGGACTGGAGAGGGAAGGACGAAGGCCAAGACACAGCAAGCCTTGCTCTGTCCACTCTGCCCATTGCCAATGCCATGGATCCTAGGTCCTGTCCACATGGGACCAAGTAGCTGACTCATGCAGGGGAAATTGATATAAAACTTAGTTGGGGCCCAGAGACATCTCATCTCCAAGTCACAAGAATACTCCATTTACTCATCACCATCAGAGGCATCCCACAGTCTAGAAAAACCCAAGTGACTCCAGGAGGCATCCCAGAACAGGCAAATGTATGGTCATTCACAGCCTGAAAAGTTTTTTTTTTTTTTTTTTTTTTTTTGAGTTGGAGTCTCACTCTGTCACTCAGGCTGGAGTGCAGTGGCATACCGCAGCTCCGATCTGCTGGGCTCAGGTGATCCTTCTGTTTCAGCCTTCCAAGTAGCGGAACTACAGGTACGTGCCACTATGCCTGGCTAAGTTTTTGATTTATTGTAGAGATAAGGTCTTGCCAAGTTGTCCAGGCTGGTCTCAAACCCCTGGTCTCAGGCAATTCTCTCACCTTGGCAAAAAGTTTCTTAAATCGTCTTCTATGAATTAAATCAATAATTATTTTAAATGTATCATTTTAATGAGATGCATGAGTTAGTCAAATGAATATTTTTTTAAATGTTGATTAATTAGTATAATCCCCAAGTGAACTTCATATTTTAATTTTAAGTGTGAAGTATCTTTATATTTCATTTATTTTTCACATTATTAAATGTGATAAAGAAATATATTTTCCACAACTTGGCATAACACCATATTTACTAGATTTACTAGGGGGCAGAGAAGGCAGAGAGGAGAACTTTGTTTTAAAAAAAAAAAGTGTATGACCACAGGACAGAACTCTACAGCAAGCATTTAGTTCCTAAAATGGATCCCAAAGGCAGAAGAGATTTTGAGAGAGAAAAATAGATGTATAATTTCTAAAATGTGTAAAGCGAAACAGAAAATCTGCAAAAAAGAAAAAAACCAAGCTATCAGGAAGCATGAAAACCCCAGGGAAACATATGAAAAAAAATCACTGTAATTTATAGCAATTGAACCCTTGCTTAACCTTCCTCCCAATACCTGATAATTCTGTGAAATCACCCAGCTGTCACTCTTGTCCTTTCAGAAACATGACATTGATTTGTCTAGCAAAGAACCGTTATTAGGATTTTGAGGTTTGCTTAATGTGGCTACTAAATTACCATTATTAGGATTTTGAGGTTTGCTTAATGGGGCTACTAAAAAATCTAAATAATCAATTCTTGAGTTTTTTGTCCCCCTGAAATTCTTGGTATGCGGCAAACTGCCAAAAACACATTTTCAAAGTGTAGCATAAAAATAAAGGGTCAAGGCTGGGCCTTGGGGGTCTGATCACTTCTGGGCTCTGCCTGGCCAGCACTCCAGAGAAAAAACAAGAAAGATGGATTAGGGACAGCCTCTGGGGTTCATATCAATGCCCTCTTTTGGCCTGAGCTGTTTGCAAATAGGAATGAACTGCTAAGACTGAAGGGCAGAAGAGGTGCCCAGGAGACGACCTCTCCTCTTGCCTCCTCTGCCACCTGCCTTTTTACTGCATTAAGAGATTCAGCCAAGAGAGTCTAAATTGGCTATGCACATGGGGGGAATAGAAAGAGAGGGAGAAAGGAGGGGTGGGGGGAGTAGACAAAGGGGCAGAGAGGGAGAGGAAGAGGAGGAAGAGGAGGAGGGGAGAGAGGGAAAGGGGGAGGGAAGGAGGAAGGGGGAGGAAGAGAAAGATCTTGTATTCTCAGTTTTGGTGACTTTGAAATAAAAGAACAGTGGGGGGGGTCAGCTTTTTTTTTCTGAGAAATAACATCATATACATTTTTTCTTTCCCAGTGAAAGCAACACTTATCCCTATTTTTCACTGTCTGGATTGAGCCAGTTGTAACCTAAGACAAGATGGCTGCAGGCACCAGACACATCTTGATTCCGATCACGATGCTGCTGATAGTCTAGCCGTAAAGTTGTCTTTCCACATAGTGCTTTCTCCATACCTGCCTGCAGGGACCAGCCTGCTACCACCTTCCCAGGTCCCCTCTGCAGCAGACCTCAGACTGCAAAGAAAACAAGGCCCCAGCATCTTGCCAGAGTCCCTCAGAGTACAGGCTGGTTTCTAGCTCTGCTCTTTCTGATCCTTAAAAATAAGTTTACCTATGGCATTTGGGCCATGTTGGGGTGACATTGGGCAGGTGCCTGGATGAGCCGATGCTCTCAAATATTCAGGCAAACTGGTTGTTTATAGACAAAACATCCAGATGCTTTTCACAGTTGAACTCTTGATCAAATTGATTGGACGCTTTGGTGTCAAAAAAAGACAAGAACTCAAGTCAGAAAGGTCACCAGGAGAGGAAATGTGTGGGCAATGAAAAGCCATGGGGATCATAGGAAGTATTATATATTTCTAGCAATGAAAATCTGAGTTTTTAGATTCTGTTGAATGACTCAAAATTTACCAGGGCAAAGCCACAACTGAAAGAATGGATCATTTTAAGGTTACATTCTTCCTATTTATCTGACTTTGTTGCTGCCAGAAAGTGACTTGGCCTTTCAGTGCTCTGTAAAATGTAAATGGTCTAAATTAAGACTCCATCTAGTCTCAACCAATATTAATTCTGACATGAAAAATGAGACCAATTCTTCAGACATGATTACGATCACATTAACTGATCACCTCACAGTGTTTCTCAAAAACCTGAATATTTTCCTTTCCAAAATGCCGTTTATTTTTAAGAGGGATGAAATCCCCAAACACTTGACTTATTCTGACACTGAAAATGCACAGCCTCCTACAGTGGGCTTCCTTTGAACACCGCCCCCCGCCCAGGCTCAACAAACCTCTATGTCTGATTTGTTTGATTTCTTTCTTTTTTCCCACTTCAAACTAAAATTTTTCTAAAATAAAATCTCTAAGCGGCCAGAGGGTCGTCAGCCAAGATGCCAGTCTTGCATCTTTTTCCTTCCAGACTGAACTGCCAGCTTCTGATGTTGCTTTCCGAAAGGAAGAGGAGAAAAATGAGTTCTAACATATCTTGCAAGTGTTTTTCCCCAAAGTGATCCATGAAAATCAGTGAGATCACGGTTCCTCCATCTCACTAGTGGCAGCATCACTGCGTGTGGAGCTAGGGGACAGATTCACATCTCAGGTTAGCTCGAGCAGGGAGGCTGCAGTTGTTCTGGGGAAGACAAGATACCTCTGCGTCCCCACAGGACGGCCTCATGGCTTCACAGCCACTGCCTCCTCCCTCAGTATTCTACATATGTTGCATGTGGTTTGTTAATCCCCTTGCTAAGTGTAAGAAATAAAGTAGCTCTACCCGTAAATGTCCATAATTCACCTACATCCCTGCCATTTCATGACCAGCTGCTCATTCAATCATCAGAATTAGAAGTGCTTTCAACAGCATGACAATTTTGCGGCAGGGGTGGGGGTGAATAAGGGACCCCAGAAAATCACAAATTGTTTGGGGAAGTTGCCACATGGCAGGCCCTCATGTGTGTGTGTGGGGGGGGGGTTGCCCATCGGTGTTTAATTCAAGGCCACAGGGCTCTCTTGGGGTGATATCACTTCTAACATAGATGCTGCGTAATTCAGTGACACAGAAGCAGCCAAGATGGGCAGGCTCACATCGTCTCTCCCGCTCTGGGTGATTCTGCACTGGAGGCTCTCGAAGCAGCCTGTAGGCCACACAAGAGCCCCCAGACAAGGAGGAAGGTAGAAGAAAGGGCAGAATAATGCACCTTCTATGTCAAACTGTGTCCCCTATCTCCCTGCATCCCTGGGGTCCCACACTAACTTGGGCACATTTTGTTACTTCTCATTCCAAGAATCTGGAGCTCTTTCCAATGGTGAGAGGAAGGCCAGTGTTCACTTTTCTTTCTCACTAAACACTGCAGCCTGGAATCCCCGGGCCACCTCCTGGCTTGGAGCAATGCACTGGGGGCCTTTTAAGGACCCAATGCCTTATTGGGGCAGGGACTCCAGACAAGGCCAGGAGGTGGGGAGTGAATGCAGCCTCTCCACATCTGGCTCTCCAATTCTTCTCCATCCCTGAGATGCAACTGGTCGCTGCCCATCCAAATGCCAGTCTTGGGCCTACCGGGTTCTGTCCCTGTGTCCTACTCCAAGGCCCTAAAATGTCCATTTGAACCTGGCATCTGACCTAGCACCTGACTTTCAAGAAGAAACATCATTTTCAACAATGGGGTATGTGACCACATGAAACCCCTTTGAGTCTTTCAGAGTGCGAAGCAGGAGGATCAGTCTCGGGATTAAAATTACATCTGGCCCCACAGAGGGACAGGCTCTTCCTATTCACAACTGTCCCCCGGCTGGATAGTTCTGGGCCCCACAGAACCAATGGATGGTACAGACCTGGGGAGGACCTTGCTCCCCCTCTCCACGTGTATTTATCATTTGGTAGCGACAGCCTTGTGGCACTCTGCATCTCAGCGGCTCACATCCCTTTGAGAGCCTCCCCCCTTCCCCCCTTCCCCCCAACTATGAGCCTCCTCTGTAAAAACCAAAAAACATCGTGTTCTTTCATCATAATTAAAGTGCTGTCAGGGAAAATGGTATGGCTGAGTTCTGCTGCTGTTGAAATGACCCTCCTTCTCCATTTCTCTTCCCTTCTACTCTCATTTGCTAAAGTGGTCCTTTCTCTGCCTGAAATCAGGCTCTTTGGTGATGGAAATTTCAGCTCAAAACAGAGGGTTCTAAGTAGAATCCAAACCTTGGGAGAATGGGAAGAAAAAAAATCAGTGTTTTGAGCCGGCATCTGCCTGCAGCGAGGTACTGGTGAGGCTGTTACATCAGCAGCAACAGTGGGCTTCTGACCTACACCAGGCCTCCTAATTACAAGTAATTGTCAGGGTACACAATTTAGCAAAACTTGGAGGCTGATTCTACCTGTTGATTTAGGTAAGGGATGGAGGAAGCTATTTAGAAGGAAGAACAGAGGTTCTCAATCTGGAAGGATAAAATCCAAACACCTTTCATTCTCAGAGAGAAAGCGTGACTGCGTATTTAATATCATCACCAGCCTGCATGCTCGTGTGTTTGAAATAAAACTATAACTTACATGCATAATTAAATGCCATCTTCCTAGCTCAGAGTTATGGAGCTACACTGGGGGAGGGACAGGTAGGGGTCTTTCTAGACTATGAATAATTTTGAGCTCTGCCCAATAGATGCCATGACATATATTCAAATACATATTACGGGAGGAATTCATAATATTCATTCTAGCTTTCAACTACTTACATTATAAGGAAGCTTCAGTGTCAGGAATTTTCAAAATTAGCTTAATTTTCTTTTCCTAAAGACTGTGTATCTCAGAAAGGTCCCTTTTAAGTTACATTGGGGAGCTTAATTGGCAGGTTTCTGGGTTTCTAGGAGGATATGCTAATGTCTGGCAAGTCAAGATGGCAATCTGGGCCTTCCTCGATTGAATCATTAGTTGTATAATACACCTCTGAGAAACTCTAAGCTAAGGTATGAAATCAACCCAAGTGCCACTAAGTCCCAGTTTTTCCTGAGGCCATAACTGCAGGACAGTTGGGGGCTGTTTATGTAACACAAACAAGAAGATTGTTTTGCTGCTTGCTTGTTAGCTGGCCTGGCCACCTGCTTCCTTGCTCCTTCCCCCCACATTACATTTCTTTTTTAAAGAAAGTAAAGCAACTATATAGTACTAGAACCTTTTTCATTTCCTGACTATTCTATGTGTCATAGCTGTGGACACCAGAGAAAAACATGGGGCCTGTCATTATCGACCTGAACTGGAATGAATCAGGCACCCCGAAGGCTGATGTCTGAACCTGACTCTGCTACTTGAATTGGCAGGGGGGTACCCGCTGCTAGGTGAAACATGGCAAGGCGCTATGCTGTCACCTGAACATCGGGGGTGATGGGTCCCCATGTCCTGGGGTCACAGGGGAAGAATGCCAATTCACGGTGTGGGGAGCTAGCATAGACCTGGGTTAGGGGTGCAGGCTGGGAAAGAAGTGAGGAGGAAAGGTGACTGCCAACACCCCCTTCCTGTTCTTCCCCACAGCTCTTGTTAGAATTCTACTCCTAAGGAGGCCACTATTAAAAATGGGACTTTCTGGGCTTTGTGTCCTCACAGGGCTCTTTATTAAAATGCAAATGTCCTTTAAGAGTAACTCTATAAGCCTTTGCCAGCTAATGGGATTAACTGAACAGAACACAGCCACCTGCAGGGAGGTAAGGAGGCCTGGAGCCAAATCTCTGCTTCTCAAACTTCCCATGTGCTCATCCCTGAACACCCTCCAGAATGCAAAAGTCAGGCATGCTTGTTTTATTTCTCTTTGAGGTGACGATTTTTAAGGAGAAGCCAAAACTCAGTAATTCTGTAAATCTTAATTGTACTCACTATGGAACAAAAAACTCAGCCGAGAGCTCCTTCTGTTCAGTCATCCACCCATATACACACACAAAACTTCCCTTGTCTTATTTTTAATCTAAAAAATATCTATTTATCTATCTGTATAACACACATATTCTCAAAAAAATATAAAGGTCACATATGTGCTGAGTATCATAGAGACCTATTGATAAGACATACTACTCCAAGGGTACTAAGTAAATAACTTATAAGTACTTGTGGGGAAAAGTTGGAAATAAAATTCTGGAAAGTAAAAGTGTGTTTTTCTTTCCACAGTGACTGGGAATTAATTCCTGTATTTGAATACAGAATATGTCTGTCTGCATCAGGGAAGGGGGCAAAGCTTGGGATGTAAGATGGCAGACTGGAGCCAAGATGGAGGGCAGCCAGGAGCTAAGAGGGAGATCCAGAACTAAGATGGAGGGCAGACCAGGAACTAAGATGGAGGAACAACCAGAAGGTAACATGGAGGACAGACAGGAGCTAAGAAGGACTAGAGTGAAGATGAAGGGCAGACCAGGAGCTAAGTTGGGGATCTGGAGCTAAGATGGAGGGCAGCCCAAGAGCTAACAAGGGCAGGAGCTAAGGTAGAAGCACTCTATAGTACATCAGGACCCCTGGCTGCAAACAACAAAACACTTTCCTGTTCAACTCTCAGAACACTTATCTTAGGCAGACAGAAGATTCTAAGGATAAGTGGAAGAATCAGGGCCCACCTCCTAAGATAATTTCAGTCCTGGAACATCTTGGAAGGCATAGTTTGGCTTCTTACAGAGCACACCAAAAGAATAGAGCTGGCAAAAGGCAGGTCTCAGCACCACACCAGGCCAGGCCTGTGGAGCCCCTCTGGAAGCAAGTCTTCCCCATCAGTGTGGCCAGTAGGCCTCTAGGCTACAGCTTCTGGAGAAAGGAAGTCTCAAGACTGATAAGGTACCAACACCAAGGTCTACTCTGTAACTAGAGAAAGTTCAATCACTGCTGTTCATATTGAAATTTTCAGCTTCAGACTGGCATGAAAATCGGAATGATTGTACCCGCTGAGTATCTAGATACAGTTGTTGGTTTGGGCTTTCTGCAGTTTAATTATCAGCATTCACAATGCTTTTCTGTAAGCTCTGATTTGGTTTGCTCAACCGGGTTGGAGAACTCTTAGAAAGTTCTTGAAGTCTGTTTTTGGACAACCTTTCCACCTTCCCCTAGCTGCTCTACTCTTCCTATGCAATCACTTAGCAGAGATTGCCTGCTTTTGTGAACTTCCTGGGTTTGTTTGATTATGAGACCATCAAGGGAGCAGCAACGTCTTATACCTTTGTTTTCCCCATGGGGAAAGGTACATATTTGTCACTCAACACTTGTATATTGAATGAATGAATAAATGAAAATGCCCAAATTGAGGCAGACTCACCGACTGGGCAGAGATTCATCCTCCTAAGAGATGTGGCAGACACACGCATGGCCACTGCAAGGTAACAGATGCTACTAGGGAGGCAAACAGGAAACAAGGCTACTTTGACCAACAGGTTAATCAAAAAGTTAGGAAATAACTTATCAGTAAGGGAAAATGGGCACATGTTCTTGTTGACCTGTATCAAGGATGGGGTAGTATTCCATGAATTTTGCCAAGTTGGACATAACTTACCTATGAGTAAACCTAAGATCTGCCAATAATCAAAAATTTGAAAAATTAATTTGTCACAATGGTTTTCATCTGGAAACCATGATGGACTGAATTATTTTCCTAAATAAGGCACTCTAGTTTATAGTAAATGCCCGCTAAACACTTCCCAACAAAATTTTTTTTTCTTTCTTTCTTTCTTCCTGAAGAATAACCATGACCACCAACTCCCCACCAACTCTCATTTTATAAATATATTTGTGGTGGGTTCCTTTTCTCAGCTATTGAAACAGCAGCTGTTCCTTCCCCCCTCCCCCAACACTGGCCCCCAATCAGCCATTTTGCTAAGTATCAAAGCAATACAAATTTAGCTCAAATCAGTTTGCAACACATTTCTAACTCTCTTGGTGCCCGGGAAGAATATGAACTTCTCCTAGTGGAAAGAGGCTAGTTCCTGAGAATAAATACAAGTTGGGTCAGGCTAGGAGGCTACTTCTGCCTCTATGTCTGTGCTTTTAAAAAAGACTAAAACATAGAAGAATGGGATCCTACCACAACAAATTAGAATGTGATTTTGATTTAATTTGATTTTTCCCTTGAGCTGATGAATAAATCACAGGACACAGAAAGGGAGCTGACAGAGTATTTTCCCCACCAAGGCCAGGAAACTGAAGGTCTGCTCTTGTGATCTGCACCTGGCTGTGATATTCTCTCTCTGCTCCCCACCCCCAGGACCCAGCAGTCAATCTGTCCTTAGCCTCTAGCTTAATTCTCCCCCTTTCTCTCTTCCTCTCACCCTTCCCTGCTCAATAGAATTGTCTTCCCTCTCTAATGAGCATGCCCCAGAGAATAAAACTTGTTTTTTGAAGGGGGGGTAGGAAGAAAGGAAGGAAGGGAGGAAGGAAGGGGGAAAAAAAAGAGAGAGAAAACAATGCCTATACTAGGTCCTGTTGGAGCCAAACTCTTGAGGACGTCAATTTGTAAAATTTGGAGGATTTCCTCAACATCTGAGGGGTATGCTTAATGTACAGGGTGTTTGCTTTTAATGTGAGGATTTGCTTTGTTTTGTTCTCAGTAATTATTGAATCAAAGAACTCATAAAGATTAGGGTTTTTTTTTTTTTAAAGGACAAAAGGGTCCACTGTGTGCCAGATTTCTTAAAACAAAACCACTAAGTGGGATAAGCATGTGAAAGCACTTGGAAAATCAGGCTGTGCTAGTAGCAGATGTATCACTAATTTCAAAATAAAACAAAAATTGGATAATCATCTTAGGAGTGGGACAGAAACATTCGTGAAAGTAAAATGGGTCCCCTATGAGGGTAGTGGTCAGAGTTCGGGGATGGTGGTCTGGTCACACACAGCCAGCCTCTGTCCCTACTTTTCTTGATGACTCTTAGAGCCAAAATGAAACCTGGGGTGGGGGGGCAGTGGGATTTGAGAGGGGGGTGTCCTGAACTTGTGAGTTTGCCTCCTCCTGCCCAGCAAGCCAGCCAGGCCCCTCAGCTGTGCTGGCTCCAACCCCTGGCAGTGCTCCATCCCCTGCCTGGTGCCAGCAGGGTCAGTTGCAACCCAATCTCTCCTCTGTTCCCAACATGAAGCTCCCAGAGGGCAGGGACCCCATCTGTGCTCAGAGCTAAACTTGACAAAGATATTCTCTTCTTTCTTTTTTTCCTCCTCCTTCTCTTCCTCCCTCCCCTTCTCTCCCTCTCCTTCTCTCTCTCTCTCTCTCTCTCTCTCTTCTATTTCTCCTTCCTCCCTTCCCTTTTTCCTTCCTTCCTCCTTCCTCCCTTCCTCTCTTCTTTCTTCCTTTTTTCTTTCTCCTTCCTTCCCATGCTTCCTCCTTTCTTTCATTCTCCTTTCTTCCTCTGTCCCTTTCTTCTGTCTTCCTCCCCCTCCTTTTTTCTCTCTTTCAAATTTTTTATTTGCTCTCCATATTTATTTATCTCTCCCTTTTCTTTTTCACCTTCTTCTCTCTCTTTCAACAATAAAGAGCTGGTAAGGGAGGTCATTCATAAGGACCTTTTGATTTTATAAGTTCAGAGAAAAACAAAGGGGAGGAATTCTGATCCCCCTGTCCCCTTTTTCTACCCAGTGAAAGGACTGAAGAAGTCAGAGAACTGTGGCAAGACAATGGAGAGTGTGGGACTACCTCTGAAGAAACCTGCCCACGATGTGTGTGAGCAAGGGGGTCTAAATACAAAATTGTTTGCACACCATGGTTAATGCTCTCTTTAAAAATATCTGCTTATCTGGGGAGAGAACAGGAGGCAATGAGGAGAAATAAAATCATGGCAGCATAAGGGCAGGTGGGTAGATCCCATAATATTATAATACCATTTCAACAACAAATACAACTTCTAAACGAAAACAGGCCAGGTCGAGTGTGGGACATAGGTTCTGAGCCCATGGGAAGCCATCAGGCCCCATGAGAGAGAGTTCTAAGAGGGTGTGGTTCCCCCCAGGAGAAGGATGGGCAGGGGAAGACAGGCAAAGAAACCTACTGAATAAGCTGGCTGAAGTCCCCTTACCTCCAGAGGCACAGAATGGTAGCATTGGTGTTAACACTGAGGTCTCCTGGGCCTAAGACAGGATGAGACCCCAACCAAAGACACCCCTGAAGCTTTTTTCTTTGGGGCTCCCTCCTTTCATCTAGATAATTCTGTGATCCCACTTTCTGGGAGCAGATCTCACCATTCTGAGCTCTCTGCTGACCTCTGGTGGGGGAGGAGCTCCAGTGGCCAGGAAAAGGTGCTCTCAGCACCTCTGGGGACACCCACCTGGCTAACCACCCCCAGTCAACATTCAAGCTAGAAATCAGGCATGGTGGGAGGGACAATCGTAATAAAATCTTTAAAGAACCCCCAGAAGAACATGGGTGTCAGAGAGGAAAGTCATAGGAAAGCTATTACCTTAAAAGACACATTTTTAATAGCAGGGTGGGAGAAATGTTTACCTTATTATTTTTTCATTCAGTATTTTTTTTTAACTTAACCATGTCAAAAGAGTGAGAGGAGAGAACATGCATAAGAGTGGGGTGTTGAGGGTAAGTTGCATCAGAAAGAAATTCATCTCCACTGGAAGACTCTGTAGGCCTTTGCATGGGAAGCCCATGTTGTCTTTTTCAAGTAGGTGACTTGATAATTTTCCAGCTGCTTTGGGGGCAGGGGGGAAGAGAGGAGTGGAAGGGAACAGCAAGGGTGTCTGTTCTCAGAACCAAGGAATCTGGCCAAAGACACCACCAGAACCAGCTTCCCCTCAACTCGAAATGAGGTCTAAAGAAGCCAGAAGTGGCATGGCCTGCCCCCGAGGCCAGTGCTGGGTCTGAGATTGAGAGTGGGTCACCCCTAGAGAGGGAAGACTCATCTCTAATAAGAATGCCCCGCAGCGGGCTGTCAGCTTGAAGTGCTGTGAAGTAGTGAGGGATTGGGCAGGGGAAGTTTAAAACTAGCTCTCAAGTCTCAGAGATCCTGAAAAGCCCAATGATGCTCTGATGAAAGGAAAAGGAATAAGGCTTCACTCCTAACCAGTGTCCTCTCGTACAAAATCACTGAGCACGCACCCCAAATGTCACTCCTTCATCTCCCCACATCTTTCCCATTGTATCTCAAATGCTAACTCCTCCAGGAAGGCACCTTGGATTTCCCTGGTAGAAACTGAACCTCTGCTCACCTATGACCCTCTTTTCTAGCCCTTGGTTGGGATGGCAACAAACTCACCACCATACTCTGCTCCTGCAAAGATTCTTCCAGGGGCGGGCACCCAGAAATTATTCATTACTTACCAAAGGACCACAGATGGCCCTAAAACTTGATTTCCTATGCAGTCTGCTATTTTGGAACAGGTGCTTTAAAAAGAGGTGTGTGCTTGAGGTGACAGAGTGCAGCTGGCATACCTCTTTTATTTAAACTTCCATAAGAGAATTAAAGAAGTTTAAAAACGAGAAGGAACTTCCTCTCATTTTTTCAGATGAGGAAAACTGGAATCCAGGCGATAAAGTTTGTCCAAGCTGGTTCCCAGGAGAGCCAGAGCACAGGGGCTGTAATTTGGAGGTCATCCTCATAGTGTATTATCCTGCACCGGCTGAGGTCTACAGAGCCTCAGTTAAAATTGACAGGATTTGGCCTCAGAGGTAATGGCTCCACTGAGAACATTTACAAATATCCCTGGGCCTCAAGGGCAGGGGGCTGTATCCCTAGGAAGGAAGACTGAGGGAAGGGGATTCTGCCCCAGGCACTGGCGCAGGAGTGTTTTGAAAAGCCAGACTCTCAATAGTAAAAGCCGAGCGCCATCTGCCAGCCAGTTCTGAGCAAGCTTGCTTTATTTTATTGTTTTCACGTCCCAGTCCTGAGTGGTTGGTTTTCTCCTTTCTTCCCTTAAAAACAAATAGGTATCTCCTGCTTAGAAAGCCCCCCTAAAATAAGAATCCTACTGGAAAAAAAATCTCAGGAGAGAGGGAGAAAAAAAAAAAAAAGGAAAGGTAAGAAAGAAATTAGGGAACTCCATACGAGGGTGATTTCCTTTTCCAGTTGTGCAAACTTTTGAGAAAAATAAGGAGAGACTTCTCCTTCTAAAGCAGCCTTGGGGGTCTTCCTGCTTCTTCCTGTAAGAATAGGCCACTTCATTGAGCTGCCTTAATATCTGAAGTCAGACCCTGACTCTGGAGAATCAAGACTGTAGGGCCAGAAAAAAATAAAAGAAACAAGAGAGAGATGCCCACTACCTGTCAAGTCAGAGATGCCAGAAAGGGCTTGGATGTGTCCCTGACACCTGCATCCAGGTCTCTATCTCAAGTCCACTTTCTCGAGCTTTGCCTGTCCTGACCCACCTCAAATCTTTACTTCTTTATACACAGAGTTGAACACAGAGATCATCCCATACTGCTTCCTCTTGGATAACCTATCAAATTTAAGGCACTCCCCTGACCATGGCAGGACCCCAGGAATACTCGACAGAATCATCCCCAAAGGGAGTCTTGTCAATACTTTAAAGAATCACATTTTGTTCTTTTCTGGATGTCACTTGGCAAATTCATGAATCCTGGAATAAAGTGCTAGAATCAGCCAAGGTCACAGGAAAGAGAACCCCCCAACCACTAAGCTGGTGCTCTTTCTACTCTCCTAGGACTTTCCCAAAGAGAGGGGCCTCTTCTGGCCCCACTCCCCATCAGGTCAGACCCATGTGAACAACAGCAAGAAGTAATCACCGCAAACTCACAAATGCCAAAGTGCCCAAGGATAAAAAAATGTTTCCAAGGGTACTCCAGAATGACTGGATCCCACTGGGAACATTTCCAAAACTCCCACTTAGAAAGGGGAGCCCTCCCCCACCCCAAGTGTCCATCTTAAAATCTGCCCTGGCCATTTGTTTTGCAAAACAAAATGATCTAACATGCTTTCCTTTTAGCAGCTAAAAAGAAAGAAATGAAATCATATCAACACTTAATTATAAATAGCTAGAAGTTTTCTGGCAATTCAACTTAAAAAAATTTTTCCCCTAACGTCTGGCATTTGTTTTGGGGTTCTGCCCTGAGTCTTCTAAGCATTTCCTTGGAAAGACGTTGTACTCGGTCCCAGGCAAAATGTCAAAATCAACATTCAAAAAGCTTGCCTTGGATAATTTCTAGGATTCGGCAGTAAGGAGGTATTATAGTTAGGGGCCACTTTGCTTAGCTGAATTTGGATGATATAGAGCTAGTCTTCAGACAAGTTTTGATTTCAAATGATATTTTGATATGTCCAATACATAATTGATCAAACGATTAATCCATTTCTACCCTAGACTTTATACTCAACCTAATAGAAAAGCCAAAGTTTTAATACATGTGCATGTCTGCTGTGGAGAGTGATCACTGCCTTTATTTTTTTATGGTCTTTGCAATGAACTTAGAGGTCACAGATTCTAAATTCTCTAAGAAGGAAAGAAAAAGAAAAAATACTGCTTGTCTTAAAAAATTAGATCCTCAATGAATCTGTAACATTTGAAAACTCCACTGAAAGACCAACTGGGGGCAAAAACATAAATATGGTAGGGTCAAAATATAATAAAAAAGCAATACAATTCCCCTCCATAATGGCTTCTTGGGAGAGAGGATGGTTAGATGCAAATTGGGGGATTAGGTCACTGTTTAAAAAAGAAAATCACAATTTAGTCCTGTTATGATTATTCCAAGAGATACCGGTTATAGAATCTGCCCTAGGAAGGAGAAGGGGATATCCATTTTTACCAAAGACCAAGTGCAAGACTCTTAACCAGGAAATGTCCTTGGGTTGCTACTTCTATTGGCATAACGTTTTATTTCTAAAATATTTTCTTATCTCAGTTCGGTCATTCAGGGATATTCCTTCTACTACCTTCCTCTGTGGCAATGTAACTTCCTGCCTTGAAAGATTGGTTGTTAAAGGTTAGAGGTCACCTCCATGCAGCAGGCTGTGGCACTGTGGGCCTGGGACTAAGGAGATCCAGCAAACAGGCCCCACATCCTTGTGGCTGGTGTGTACACATGTCCAATTAAAGTCTGTATTGATGATTTTGTGGGACCATACAAAGTGGGGACCCCATCACCCCACAGTCAACATATCAGCAACCACCTGAGTACAGGTTCTTATTGTGCTGCATCCTCCTCTACAATGTAGAGTGAGTCAATTTAGTGCACGCCAGACAGAGGGAGAATTCCTAGCCTGCTACAGACAAAGGTGACCTATAGGACCCCTGACATTAAGGGTGAAAATCTTTTTAGGCACTGATTTCCCCTAGCTTTGGGACTGACTTGGTTAATCAAAGTCTTAGACCAACTGATTGCTTACTTCCCTGAAATAATTCCCTTTTCTATTCTATTCGGGTCACCTGGGTCACTTTCTTCTCTACAATTTGTTCTATCCAAGAATACAGGTCACCAGAATTAGTATGAACATTTCTGACTGGTTATCAGTAACCACAGTGGGCAAAGTTTTCTCTGAAGATAACTTTTTTAAGGCATGCAAGTTATAATATGTGTGACTCTTTAACTTTCCCAGATTTTGATATTGATAATGTTAGGGCAGTCATTCTCAACAAGGGGTGACATTTGGCAATGACTGGAGACAGTTTTGGCTGTCGTACTGGGTATGTGTGGTGGTGAAGGGTAGTGGCCATGTGGTGGGGTATGTATTACAATATCTTGAAGTCAGGGATACTGCGAAACTACATACCATTCTACAGTTCAGTAGACTCACTCTACATTGTAGAGGAGGATGCAGCACAATAAGAACCTGTACTCAGGTGGTTGCTGATATGTTGACTGTGGGGTGATGGGGTCCCCACTTTGTATGGTCCCACAAAATCATCAATACTGAACTGTAGAATGGTATGTAGTTTCGCCCTCCACGATAAAATGCCAATGGAGTCACTTGGAAGACGCCTTTGTTAGGCTAAGGACCCCCCTCCCCCCACCAAATGCTCCTAAAACCCTCACACATAGCTAACTGGGAGAATTCGCAGCTTAAAAGCAAAAACAGGGTCTACACTATACAGCTCTGGGGCCTATTTGAACCTGCACTCTGTGGTTGAGGGGAGTGAAAGTGAAGTGGGTCCATTCCTGTTGCTAGCTCTTCCCATCTGCTCTCATTTTCACCACAGATATGACACCTTTCTTCTCTTTATACTGTCTCACCATCTAGTGGCCACCTGAAATATCAACTCACCTTCACCATCTTTCTAGAGGCAGTCACTAAAAAATTAACATTCTGGGGGGCCGTGGGCAGAAGGACCCCTGAATGACATCCATGATTTTATGAACAAGTTAATTAAGCATCTTGTAGGCCTAGTAGAGGTATAGAGAGAACAACTGTAAGAAATTGAGATGGACACTTCCTAAGATTCCAAAAGCCCAAGCAGGCTAAAACCCATCAAGGGGTTGATTTCAAATAACATCTGTCTTTTAAAAAGAGAAACCCACAGGACTTCTGCTTAAATCCTTTGGACACTTAGGCATTACCATATATAACCATAGATTAAAATGGTTATTTAAAAGGATGCATTCAAGTAGTCCCAGTCATATAAATATCTGTATATTTCCTAAGTCACACCATCTATTCTTTTTTTTTTTTTTTTTTTGAGTTGGAGTCTCACTCCGTTGCCCAGACTGGAGTGCAGTGGTCGCTCCCGGCCACTGCAGCCTCGACCTGCTGGGATCCGGTGATCCTTCCGCCTCAGCCTTCCAAGTAGCTGGAACTACAGGCGCACACTACCACGCCCGGCTGATTTTTTTATTTATTGTAGAGATGAGGTCTTGCCAAGTTGCCAAGGCGGGTCTCGAACCCGTGGGCTCAGGCAATCCACTCACCTCAGCCTCCCAAGCACGGGATTACAGGCTGAGCCACCAAGCCCGGCTACACCATCTATTCTTAACAGATTTTTGTTTTTCTTCAGTTGGATTAACCAGCTAGTTTTACAGGACATAGAAAGAGACATAGACTTGTGGGTCCCAGTGGCCCAGGGGGAATTTGGATAGATGCTAGCTAAGATGCAGGATGTCTGCTCCTATTTCCTTTGAAAGGGTCCTGTCAGGTAGCCCTTCTTGGGTCCTGGACTGTATCATAATGACTGGATTTAGTTTTTGTAGATGATCATACGTATTCTCTTCCCCACCCCCACAATCCCACAGCTTCAAACTTACCTGAATGCAGGTTCCCTGCAAAAATATCTTCATGGTAATTTGCATATTAGCAATCAGTTTGATGAAAGGCAAAATCTATTCAAAAAGGAAAGAGGAGAGAGGTAGTGTGGTTTTTTGATTGAGGAGAAAAGGCAAGAGTCAGATAAATCAGAAGAGAGACTCTTGCTGCCCAAGTCCTTATTTTTTTGTAAGAATTGACAGTCACTCTGTGGTGACACTGAGCTTGTGAAAGCTCAACTGTGACACTTCTTAGAAAGTAGGTACAAGAGATTTTTTTTTCCTTCCCATTATCAACTCATTAATGGAAGTTTAAAGTACTTACTCTGTCCCACACACAAAATGTGTGTGACAATGTCGGAAACACTGACTGACTCATAATAAATCTGAGATTGGATAACAATTTATACTACCTTTATAACTCTCTCCTCACCCCAAATTGAATCATTAAAAGACATTAAGTAAGATCCAATGTTCAAGTTCTGTGGGCAGAACCCCACAAGTCAAAATATTCATGAATTCTCCTGAGGTTTAACAAATTACTCTGCAGTGCAATTTGGGATTTTACCTCTAAGTAAGTACAACAGAGGCATACTCCCTTAATTTCCATGGCTTTGCCACAGATCAGTTGTCTAACATCTCCCCTTGCTACAGCTGTTGGTTGTGTGTGTAAAAGTGCCCCAATAATTCTAACCTAAAAGGTGTGTGCCTCACGTGTGCTACTTGTTGGAGACCAAAGCCTCCAATGTCTCCACAGAGCATATGACGATCAATAATGATTACAAGCCAAACACCGCTTTTTTGCGTTGTTCCCTACCTCTTTCTTGGAGGGCTCCTTGTCTTCGGTTTTCGCTGGCTGGCCTGCTTCACCATCTGGTTGCTGGGAAGGAAACTCAAGACATTTTCTTTTTTGGGGGTACATGTTATAACTATAGAATAGTCCAAGATCAGGCCCTTGGACTCAGATATAGCAGTGAACTGATTTATAGATAGAAGGAGGACAAGGGTAGGCAGGCAGGGGTGATCGGTGACGCTTTTTTAGGACAAGTTTTTTTTTAAAGTCATCCCCTCCTCTGTCACCATCACTCACCTGAGAGTGATTTTACACAATCATTAACTTGGCAAGGTGACATTCATCTATTGCTTTAGCTGACCTTTATCTACAAAATGTATAAAAAGAGTGTACCCTGAAACGTAGACAGAAAGACAGGGTAGAAAGCTCAGCACTTCTGGAACTTACAAGGCAACAATTTCAAGGAAAACACACAAAAAAACAAAACCAAAAACATCATTTTGAGCGGGAAGAAAAATAAGTACAGCAGGAAAAGTCAATTTCTAAAAAAAAATTATAGTTAACGTTTTGGGGCATTTCTATGTGCTAAGCACTAGGTTAAGCAGACTACCTTTCAGAAGGTTTCTCCAGATTTTTCAAATGCAACTTCACTTTGACAATAGGGCCCTCTTTTTAGGGGAAATTGAGTGGGGGGGAAATGATCTATCTTCTTCTAGAAACACCCCTTGAGGAGAGAGCTAGTATGGCTTTTGATTGAGGGGTGAGGGGGGAGACAAGAGCTAAACAAATCAGGACAGAGAGGCTCTTGCTACCCAAGGCCTTATTTTCTTATAAGAATAGACACTTAGACTGTGGCCCCCTCTCCCACCTCCAGTTAATGTATATCTGTTGCTACACACCAATTTTCTAAATTGCATAAAGTCCACTCAGTACTTGTGGAATTTTAAGCAGAATTCCCAAAGACAGGCTCAGGCCCAGTTTTCTCTTACTTCCTAAAGAGAGCATAATCTTATGCTCAGGGTGAAGGGTGATATAGGCCAGAATAGGAATTTGATGGGAACAAAAGGCCCATTCAATCTATTCAATGAAATCTGTGAAGATGGGTGTTAGGGTCTGAGCCCAGAGGTAGAGAGATGGCTGATTAGACTGATCACGGCTCTTAATGACCTCCATAGACTGTTTTAATTGATGATGGGAACCTTGTCATATCCATTGGCCCTGTCCTTTCTATCTTGAAAATTGCTACTCTTCCTGAGAAATGTGACTTTAAAAAGGATAAATGACCCACGAATTGTGCCTTTCATTAGGAAATCTGGGAGGGGCAAGGTAGGTTTGGGGAAAACCTCATGTCTGCCACAGTTAAGAAACCAAGAGGTATAGAAACCAAGTTTTATTTGCCATTTATGTATCTCCTAGAAATAACTTTTTAAAAAATCTAGTAGCATTTGAAGAGTCACAATTTTGCTGGAGTAGGGGGTAAGTTTTATTTGGAGAAAAAAATTGACTCTAAAAAGGAGCATGTCTGGCACTATGAATTTCAAATCTACATTACCCTCTTTAAAAAGAAATGTCATTCTTGTTTAATACCAATCTTCCTGCATAAAAGTCAAAAGTGATTTCTAAGATTGTGCACTGACTCTCCCTAAATGGGAATTAGCTCTGGACTAAATGTAAGGAATACTAAAAAAAAAAAAAAATCATTATGAAGAATATCGTGGGCTGGGCTCGGTGGCTCAGCCTGTAATCCCAGCAGTTTGGGAGGCCAAGGCAAGTGGATTGCCTGAGCCCGCGGTTTCGAGACCCACCTGGGCAACTTGGCGAGACCTCATCCCTACAATAAGTCAAAAATTAGCCAGGTGTGGTGGCGCACGTCTGTAGTTCCAGCTACTTGGAAGGCTGAGGCGGAAGGATCACTGGAGCCCAGCAGGTCGAGGCTGCGGTGGCCGGGAGCGTGCCACTGCACTCCAGTCTGGGTGACAGAGTGAGACTCCAATGCAAAAAAAAAAAAAAAAAAGAATATCGTGCAGTTATTTTAATGGGATCTTTAGGTCTAGACAAGGATTCTAAACACTAACCATAAATGTAGTAGAGCTATGCACAAAAGCAACTGTATTTATTGTGATGATGATTTAGTGGAAACCTAAGGTGAAAAGCTTTAGACGCTGCTAAAGAAAACGAATGGAGGATTAAAAAAAAAAAAGAAAAGATTTTAAAGAAAAGCTGCATTAAAAAAAAAGCCCAACAAACAAACTAAGACTGAAGTGCTGCAGTGCTGGCAGATGAGTTAAAGCAAATGTGGAAATTAAATATCCCCAGACTAATGACAGGTATCTCAGAAATGAGGGATCTCACGTTTCATGGACACTCAATAGACATTTATAACCAGGGATCTGTCAGGGTTTGGCTATAATTCAGAAAGCAGCAGACTACTAGACACCTGTTATTTGACAAGAGATTTTAAGAGCACGTAGTACACTTACAATAACCATGCTTTACATTTAAATAATGCTTGATAGCATATTATCACATTTTGGGTAAGCATTCTCTGATCTGAATTTGAAATTTGAGACCCTTCACTTGCCTTGAAGTCTTTAAGCAAAAGTCCCTGATATTTAGTTTCTGAGTTGTGGTTTAATAGTCTATGACATGGGGTCCTATCAAGTTTTTATTGCCCAGGGATATTTCAAGGGACAAATACAACTAGATAAAAGACTTTTAAAAATGTAAAATACAATCAAAATATATTATCATGGTTACTAATAATATTGAGATTAATGAGATTTTCCTTTTCAACCTGGAGGC
Source organism: Cephalopachus bancanus (assembly GCA_027257055.1). Taxonomy (NCBI): domain Eukaryota; kingdom Metazoa; phylum Chordata; class Mammalia; order Primates; family Tarsiidae; genus Cephalopachus; species Cephalopachus bancanus. The sequence continues at coordinate 7,772,390 of JAPVLO010000007.1, forward strand.
AGTATAGACAGGGAAAGAGCCCCAATTCTTTTTGCTTAAAAGCAGTTTTCCATGGCAGATAATTTGGGCTAATTAAAAATATTACTCTGTATGGGGGAAATTTTTTTTTTAGAGAAATCTATGGGAAATTGGGTTTTTAAAAAGCGGGGCAGAATTTCAGACTTTGAGAAGCATAAATTTTATTGGGATATAGAGAAGAAAAAATAATAAAAGTCCATCTCAACTCTAAAATTTTGTGGCCTTTAAAAGCCATGTCCTTTTTACTACACCAGATAGCTTAGTGAAGGCATTGAAAATATGGAAAAATGGCTGTATGGGGGGGGAGCACTTTTGTAAAGATGGTATGCAATGCACTAGTGTTGCACTTGGCAACAGAAATAAATTATCATACAATTAATTGGGATTTATTGTGTAAATAAAGCATTATGGCAGAATAGCTACTATTAAATATAGCATTTGCCTGCACAACTTTAATAAATACAGTGGATACAAGGAAATTAAGATCTTCTCAATTCTAATGTTTCAAAAAAAGTTTAAGTCATAAAAGTTATTTTAGAAGGCAATAGAAACATAAAAATAGTCTATTACCAAATAGAGCTGAGTAAGAAAAAGGCTTCTTTAAAAATAGTTCTTTAGATATTCTAGAATTTTCATGTTATTGATTTCCATCTTTCTCTCTCGCTTTTTAAGATTCCTCGTAATGTGGTTAAGCTGTTTGGGCAACAAAAACAGAGAGATTATATACATAAACATACATCTTGAAAGCAACAGATGAATCTGTATGTCACAGATTAGGTACCAGATCAAGGGACAGCCATTTGATCCGCAGTTTCAGTGATAAGAATGTATGAATGTCTTGTTTTATACATTGGGACAAGCAAGCTAGTAAAAAGTCTCATCCTATGTGTAATCCTCATCCTTCCTTCTCTCCCCAATCAGTAACTCAGACCCAGATGGGGTACCCCTACTGGCACCTCAGCAAAATGAAGCCAGGTGGAAAACTGCAGCCTGACAGGGCCAGATGCACTGCTACTCTCAGCTAGCAGGTAATGCTGGCTATTGTGGTTCAGGCTCAAGTGAGACATGGCCCAAGGTTTACCAGCCTGCTTTGCTGGGCTATGCTGCATCCAAAGATGCTTGACCACCAACAGCCAGGGAGCAAAGCCAGGACAATTTCCTATTAAGGCTCATCCCCCCCCCGGGGGGGCAAAATAAAAAGAGGTAAGGGAAACTTCTAATATTCTTAAGGCCTGGCCCCAGATACGGGCAGATTGCTGCAGGATTGATAGTTGCATAATCTATAGTATAAGCTACTAGCCACAGTTCAAATGGACTTTGTCCCTCCCAACCACCATCCCCACGAAGAAGAGAAGACTCTTCTCATGGAGCAAGTGGGTATGTATCCTTCATGGAGACTGGCAAGGAAAGCCTCATTTCACAGATGAGGCAATGAGGCCCCACCACGCAAGGGAAACTACCAATTTCACAATGAGGGGTCAGTCAGGTGCCTGCTATCACTTGGGTCTCCTTTCTCCCAGTTATGTTCCCTCACCCTCAATTTGTGCTTGGAATATTAAAATGAATCTGTTATGAAAAGATCAGTTATCAGCAGGGAAACCAGCGCCTTGTCATTTAAGGTACTGTGACTTTAGTGTCATTGGGACATTTGAAACTTAAAATCACTTCCCTAGTGCATGTTTTTTGGAAAATAATAATGTCATGATTTCCCTAGTTAGGCATACATATAATGACCATCACATTTACAATTGTGATTGGTAGACACCACGTGACAACAGCACACAGTTATGTTAATAACGTTAATACAAAAAAAAACACATAAAATATTTAACAAAAAAAATGTAGCACAGTCTTAGAAATTGTGCTCTTAAAACCCCTTGAAACGTCTTAGAGAATAAAATTTAAAAATTAAGATTTGCTTTTGAAATTGCCATTTAATCCACACATTGAGACATGGCTAATTGCTGCTTTTGATTAAGTGCAGCAAAAAGAGTCAACACCCCAGATTTGAACTAAGAAATTTGGAGGGTGGGAGTAGGCAAGGTGGGGGGAAGAGGGAACCTGGGAAGGACTTGGAGGTAGAGGAGAAGGTCTTGCTGTGGGGTGAGGAGGGTTGCTGTGGGGTGAGGAGGTTTCCTGTGGGGGGAGGGGCACCTGACAGGGAAAGAAGGAGGGGGGAAGGCAGAAGGCCCTGGAAGCACCCTTCTGGTGAAAATATCATTATTTCAGTTCAATTAATAGACATTATTATTATTATTATTATTTTTGTATTCAAAGCAAATTTATAGAAGACCTTACCTTTGACAAGCCTCTTAGCCCCCAGCTAAAGCTGCTTGAAAAAAATTCACATGCAAACATTGACACGTTTCACAAGTCATAGTCATGGATTTACCATACTTTGTTCACACACTTAAAATACACTCGGAGCATTTTTTGAAAATTTTTATTTTAATTGCATTTCAAACATAAAGACGACATTCCACTCCCAACACATAACCCCCATCCTTTCAAACCAAGCCCCTCCTGCTGTATCTTTGCAAACGTGTAAATGGTTGGCTTACCTCGGGCTCTTCGCTTGGGAAAAAAAAATTGTTCATGTCTTTTAAACACAGCCACGCCCACCCCCTTGGCTCCAGCCCCGAGTGGTCATGGATCCGGACTTGCCTAGGGCAGGTGAGGTGCAGCTCCCCCTCCCCCTTCCGTCCCCCCAACCCAGTGAGCCGAGTGTGTGCAGAATACTGAACTTAGGTGTGCAGCCCCGGAAGCCCCAGATACCTGTGTGTCTGGTTTTTCAACCGTAAAGGCGGGAGGGTTTGGCGAACGAATGAGAAGTGAGGAAACGCTTAGCGCAAAGAGAAAAAGAGAGAAAGACATACAGGAAAAAGGTTATGGAGGCCGGCGGGAAGTGGCCCCCTCTCCCCCCCGGCCAGAGGCCCAGCACATTTCCCGGGATGCCCGCCACCTTCCCGCGCGTCCTGACTGCACGGCTCGCCGCAGGGCAGCCGCGCGCAGGTACCACCGATGTGAGCGAACACGGAAAGTTTTTTGCCCACGCCATGGCGCAAACCACAAGACAGCCCGTTCCCAAGTACAAGTACACAGTCGGCGGGTAATCTGAGGGAGCCGGGATGGGAACTGGGGACACTTGCGCGTTTTCATGCACAGGCGAACACAGAATATGGACACCAACACACACCAACGACAAGCCGTCTGAGTCCAAGCAGCCGTGCCAGGCGAGGCAGGGGTGCGCCTTCCCCAGTGGCCCCAGCCCACCATGACCCCAACCAGCCTAGCCAGGGGAGCCCCAGGGCCCCTCCCCGGCAATTCCTGGCTCACCTGAAGCCCCTGCCTGTCCAGCTTACGGTCGCTGGCGCTGGCCTTGGCCTGTTCAGCCGGAAACGACCCTCAGTGTCGCTCGGCACCACTTTTCTCCCTGGAGGGCACATACTTCGGCCACCCGAACCCACCCAAGCTCCCCTCCCGCTCCCGGGGCAAAGTTAGGATCCCTCCCTGGAACTTTCTAGCAGGTTCTTCCCGGTTTTAGCCAGACCCCTCCTCCCGCTGCCGAGCCCCACCCGGCAACCCTGCCGCCCCCTCCCCGGGTTCCCGGGCGGCCCCGCTGCCCACAGACAGAGTCCGCCGCATTACCTAGAAGCAGCAGGCGGTGCGTACACATGTAACCCATCTTTTCGTCCTGGAGTTGCTTGTCGATGAGCTTGCTGCGTTTCTTCTCGGCGCGCTTCTGGGCACGCTTCTCCAGGGCTTCTTTGCGCATCTGTCGGCGCTTCTCCGCCAGAGGTACCTTCTTGACCTTGGGGGAGCGGGGGGCTTTGGGCTGGGGACTCTCAGATCGACCGAAGCAGCCCCCGAAGGCTTGCATGAGGAAGTTGCGGAGTAAGTTGCGCCGGGGCTTTCGGCGGCGGCGATTTCGCCGCTGCTGGAACCAGCGCATGCAGTCGGTGGTCCCATCGTCGGACTCGTCTCCGCTGGAGTCGTCGTCGCTGCTGGCTGCCCCCTCATCCTCGTATCCGCGGAGGCTGCGGCCGCGCTCGGACTTGCCGCGCCAGGCAGACGCGCGAGGAGGCCGCGGAGTAGGCGGGTCGGCAGCCTGGATCTCGGGGCTGGGGGGTCTGAGCAGATGGAGCTTGCGTCTGGCCCCGGAGGCTGGGGCGGTCGGAGCCGCCCGGGCAGCAGAGGCTGCCCCGGCGCCGGGTTTGGCCGGGGCGGCAGGGGCTGCCCCGGTGTCGGCAGCAGCCAGGGCGGCGGGAGTTGAACTGGTGCCGGCAGCGGCTGGGGCGGCGGGAGTCGCCCCGGCGTCGGCAGCGGCTGCGGCAGGGGCTGCCCCGGAGCCAGCGTCGGCTGCGGCGGCAGGAGCTGCCCCGGTGTCGGCATCGGCTGCGGCGGCAGGAGTTGCCCCGGCGTCGGCGTCGGCTGTGGCTGCAGGGGCTGCCCCGGCGTCAGGAGCGGCGGGAGCAGCAGGGGCTGTCCCGGCGTCAGGCTCCGCTGGGGCGGCGGTGACTGCCCCGGCAGCAGGGGATCCATCCCCCGGAGAGGGGACCGTTCCTTTCTCCACGGCAGCAAGGGCTGAGTCTCCTTCCATCTCGGCTGCTGCTCCGTCAACTGGGGGTCTCTCTGCTCGCTCTCTCTTATCTGGGGCTCCGGAGACCTGGATGGGCGGGCCATCAAGCGCGATTGGGGGGCCGTCCACGTTGATGGGAGCGTCCTTGACCCCAACGGGGGCGCTGCCAATCTCGCGCGGGGGTCCGGAGATCTCCATCGAGGGGCCGCCGCCCGCGAAGTTAGGAGGAGGTCTGACAACCTCTCGAGATGGGCTGCCGATGGCGCCCGGGACCCCGAGAGGAGGCGCGTTCGCGGTGGGAGCGAAGCAGACCGCACTCGGAACCGCGACTGCCACGAACTGGCCGCCGCCGTCGACTTGTGGGATAACTCGGGGGAGTCCGGGGGGTGGACTGTCGTCCCCAAAGGCTTCTCCATCAAGTTCAAATGGCATAGCTTCCTCAGGGGGTGGGCTGTAGTCTCCTTTGAAGCCAGTGTTTGCAGGTCTGAGGGCTTCTGGTTCCTCGGGAGGCACTCCGGGGACCCCTGCACCTGGGCCGCCTGGAGCAAGGTCTGGGACCTGCAGGAGAGAGTGACTGCAGCCTCCCTGGGCAGCCTGGTCAAACTCAAAGGGCATAGCTTCTTCTGGAGGAGGGCTGTAGCCTCCCAGGCCTGGTCTGGCACCATTGAAGGCTCCGGGCTCCATGAGCGATGGGCTGAAGGCCTCAAGGCCTGCACGTGCCTTACTGGGGGACCCAGGCTGCTCCAGGGCAGGCCAGAAGTCTCCCAAGCTGGGCTGTTCGACCTCGAAGGGCATGGCTTCCTCAGGAGGTGGGCTGTAGCCTCCACAGGCTCGGGCTTCCTCGAAGGCCGGGTTGAGGCCCTGGAAGTTGGGCCTAGAGACCTCTGGAGGTCCACAGATCTCGGTGTCATTCTCGATGGAGATGGGCTCGCTGTCAGGCGGTTCGGTCTCCATCTCTTCGGCTGGGCTAGGCCCAGCACTGGGGGCAGCTGCCCCTGGGGCTTCCAAAGGTGGTTGCTCTGGTTGTTCCCCGATTTCAGGGGGGATATCGCGTTGTCCTGACATATTATTGCCGTCGAGGCAGTTGCGCACGCCCATAACACGGTGGCGGCCTCTTAAAATAAATTTGGGGCCCCGTAGGACGGAGCACCCAACCAAACTAGGGTGAAAAAATTATTAAAAAAAAAAAAAATTAAAATACCAGCTGGAAAGTTCTCCAGTCTCACTCTCCAACCCTTGTGAGGTTGGGGGTTCAGGGCCTGGAACCCTAGACGTAGCAGAAGAAACTCAATTGTTGCTGGAGGAGTCTTGGCTCCTTTCTGGACACTTTTTATCCCCTCAGGTTGTCCCCTGCTCCCCCCTGACTATTTCTTTCTTTCTTTCTCTCTCTCTGCTCCAGGCCAGCTCGCCTGCTTGGATCTGAGGAGCGTGCCGATTCGGTCCGAAAATCGCTGGTAGCGCTCACTCTCTGCCACCAGAGGACGCAGGTCCCAGTGCCGAACGAGCCCCGGCTCCAGGAACTGGCTCCTGGCGCCGGGAGCCCCGGCCTTTGGGTAAGGGGGCTGATGAGCGCAGGCCTCGCAGGGACGCTTTGGCTCCTTCCACTCCTCTCCCTGACTGATTTGGAGTGTTTCTCCTCGCTTCTCCCCTGGCCAGAGAGAAAGCTCTTCTGCGTTGCGGGACACGTGACGCAAGACGTGGGCCTCGGGTTGCTGGAGTACAGGAACTGAAACGCTCCCTCCCCAACCTAACTGACTGTCGGGGGGGTGGTGGGGACTGCAGGAGGGTTTCATCACCCCAGGATACCCCTGAACCCCTGAGCTGTGGGCCCCAGCTAGCCCCGGATCTCAAGCCCTAACTCCGGAGCGCAAGGCTTTAGGCACCAGGGAAAGGGGTGCGGGCGCGCGCAGGGATGTGACAGGTGGTCGCGAGCCCACCGAAGAAGTGGAGGGAAGGTGAGGGGCTGCTCGCTGCGTGAGCACACGTTTGTCTTTAAAACGCCTTGGGGGTACTTCCCCGCTTCTGCAGGTGTTGTTTGCTGCTTGCTGAGGTTGGCTCCGGGAAAGCACTTCAATGTCTCCCATCCCCATCACATTCTAGGGGTCTCCGCAGTGGCCTAGGGCAGCGTAGGCACGGCTCTCCCTCGGTTATGTGGGTGGCGATGCAGGGGAATAAGAGGGTCTGGGATGCACACAGAGAATGCAGCAAAGCCCCCAGGTGGCAGTTGCGGCGGCACCAATGGCGGGGGGCGTGGGGTGTAAGGTGGAGGGGGGGCACGGAGCGCAGGCCCCAGCGTTCCGCAGGTTCTACTGTTCTCGGGAAGGGTTCAAGAGGATTTGGGCTGGGGCTCATGGCTGGTTTGGGGTGGTCTCGGAGATTGGACAACCCTGTGCGCACTGAAGCCACAAACACCGAGTAGTGCTGGCGACAGCAGCTGAGGTGCGCGGCTCCTGGTTTCGGACGCCAGCTGCAGGGTCGGTCGTCAGCTCTTCTGGCCCCACCTACAGCCTCTCCCCAGCCCCCTTCCAGCCCCTCTTCTCCTGCTGTGAGTATCCTAGGGTAACCACTTTACTTTTCCACTCTAGAGACCGCGAAGGCGCCACTAAACCTGGTCACAAACCCAGCAGTCGCTCGCCCAGCTGTGATTTCATTGCCATGCAGTGGTGGGTTCAGAGCCGCGGAAGGTAAACACACACACCACCTGGAGGGGTCGCCGCGCGCACGCGCATTGCTCTGGGTCTGGGGTCTGCAGAGGGATTGCGCCTGCGGGGAAAACTGCTACTCCAGCTTCACGTATAACCCAGCAGGCGTGCATCAAGTCCTCCTTGGGAGCAGGAAACAAGAACTGGCGAGTCACATTTAGGTGCAGAGAAGACGAGCAGGGTGCAGGTGGTTGCCTGGTCTGCAGAACCCCAGAGGAAGGAAGGCTGGATGTGCGTTTCACAGGGTGGGCTGCAACAAACAGGGCGCATGGCGCGGACCCTATATACGAGCCGCCGGCGGGGGAACCACGGCACGGTCTGATCCCGTAAGTCTAACGCATCCCTCTCAGAACAGGGTACCACCCGCACAGCGCATGATCGTCCCCTGCATCCACATCCACATGGCCGCGCATCGCGGAGGAAAGCTAACGCCGTTGGACCCTGGCTAATGTTCGGGGGTCCTCCAGAGGTGTACGCTTCCACTCTATGGCTCTACACACTTCCAGATGCCAACACTGAACTTTGGTTCAAACTTTGGCCAACTATCCCTATGCGAAACGGCTTAACCATTTAGGCATCCACTGAATGGGCCAACTGGGTCCCAATAATCAACTCACTCCCCTCCGACCCCAGCGCCAGGTCAGCCATTGGGCCGGGGTCATGCCAATCAAGGCTGCTTAGCGAATGAGCAGGGGGCGTCGGACCGGAAACCGGATATGGGTGGGAGGTCCAATAGGGGGCGCCGCGTTGGAACGCCCAAAGAGGTTGTGCTGCTCCGGTGGTTGGAGGCCGCTGGTGGGCGGGCGTATGGCGGCTAGGCCTGGAAGGCCACGCGGACTGCTAGCACCGTGGGGTCATTCATTCTTTGTGACGCCACAGGTCGCAAGGGCTGGGTGGAGAGGGCGGGGCTCCCAAGGGCAACACCTTGGGCTCGTTGATGGCGGTAGGCTGACCTAACCAACAGAGGGGCCGCCGCAGGGGCCAGGCGAGGAGAAAGAAGACTTCCAGGGCCTGGAGGTAGAAGGCCAGGACCCTGAGGAGAGGGTTTACTGCGACAGCAGCCCAGGATGGATAAGGAGTTGAGGCCTCAGGGATGCTGAGCCCTGCACAAGTGGAAGGTCAGTAGACGTTGGGGTTGGAGTCCCAAGGGGTGTCCCCTAATCCCTCGCCAAGACGGGTTGCTCTCGCCACATTTCGCGCTCACCCCCAAAGCACCATTCATCGAGGAACGGGTACAGAGTCTCTGATCGACATTCTCATGGGCCTGTGGGACCCCTTTGTTCATTCTTTCTGGTATCATGGTTCTTTGCCAGGGGAGCACATGCATGGAGGCGATGGAAGTTGGGCAGACACCAATCCCCCATTCTAAGAGGTAGAGCAGCGTAAAAAAAAAAGAAAGAAAAGGCCACCCACTGGGGGGGCCTCGAAAGTCTTGGTTGAGAAAATGGCGTTGCAAATGGGCCTTCAAGGAAAGGACAGAAGCTTGGAATAGAAGGTGGGGGGATGGGAGAGGTTTGCCTATCACAAACAAAGGATCCAGTGGTAGGAAACATGGGCGTGGCTGGGTAAACAGAGCAAGCCACCTTGGCTGGCTGGGGGAGCGGTGAGAGAGAAGGCAGGAGAAAAATCATAGATTCTCTGAGGATGTCATGGAGTTATCAAGGCAAGCACTGTTGAGGCTATTTTGTAGGAAACAGGATTTTGAAAGTTTTTTTTGTCCTGCAAGTGAGGATTTGAGCCTAATTTAAGAAGCAGCGTGGTATATGGTCCTGATGAGAAGAACAAAGGAAAAGAGTTGTGCACAAAGGAGACCTTTAAAGGAGAGACCCAGACACCTTGAAGAAAGCAGGAAGGCTGGTGGACAGAACTCAAGAAGGGTCCCCGAAGGGCCCTCTAGCAACTTCTGTGCTAGAAAGACACAGAATGTGGAGGAACCCAAGTGTGTCACTGGGTAGTGGGACATGGATTGGGACAGGGAGGTCAGGGGGAGGGGCTACCGTGGTGGTGAAGCCAGTTTGACTTTGACATGGCAGAGTTGAAGGAATACTGGGCGGTTTGGTTTTTGCAGGCTGTTACCTGGGAGGAAGGGTCTGAAGTTCAGAAAAAGATAAAGACTATTAATTCAAATTGGCAATCATCCTTATTGGATAAGAGATCAAAGGGTTGGATAAAACTCTCAGGAGGGGGTGGGGAGGATAGATTTGTTGATAGAATCTTGAACAGTTGGCCCTGGACAGGAAAAAGGGATACAGCGCAGGAGGGAGCAGGGAGGACTCAGAAGGGAGAGGAGGGCGCACATTCAGAGCTGCTGAGCACATCTAGCCTAGCCCCTTGTTTCTTAGTTTCTGAACTGGTGACATTTGGGGCCAAGTAATTCTTTGTTGTGATGACTGTCTTGTGCACTGTAGGATGTTGAACAGCATCCCTAGCCTCTACCCACTAGATGCCAGTAGCATCCCCTTAGTTTTATCCAAAAATGCTTCTAGACTTTGCCAAATGTCCTCTGGGGTTAAAATCAATCACCCCCAGTTGAAAATCACTGCTGTAGTCTGAGAAAGAACCCTTAAACTTGAATAGAAATTGCCTTCATTTAAAGGCAAATGAGGACCAGGAAGAATGGATCCCAGTATTTAACCCTGATGTTCTCTTTTCCCCCATTTTTGTTTATTTCTCTGCAGTGACTGGCTACCAGAATCTGAAAATCCCAAATCCCTTAGAAGAGTTGGGCTAAGAGCTGAAATTCTACTACACATCAGCAGTGGGGCTCAAGAGACCCCCATGGCCAGATGATTGAGGAGCTGACTAGAATGGCAGCTGGTGACCTGGCCTCAGGGACCTAAGGAACCCTATATGGTAAGAGCTGGGGGTGACAGCTAGTGGGAAGACTGGGGGCCACTTTATTGGTTGAACTGTCTGGTGAGCCCCTTGAGCACTGGTAGTCTTGCTTGCTCAAGACAAACATGGCCTTGACCTGGATGGAGATGGCCAGTGCTGGGTGTTAGTAGGCAGCCTAGTTTGGGGCCTAACCACACCAGGGCATTTTTGAAGATCTGTCATTATAATTGTGTAACAGCAAAGTACCTTAAACATACATTTCCAATTCTGGATGGATTTCCACCATGAACAGAGGTTAAGTATTATGTAGGAATGAGATGGAAAGTCTATTAACAGGTTCATGCAGCTAGGGAAGAGGGCAGTAGGCCAAAGTAGGCCAGTGCCTGAAAGAAGGCTAAGTTGGGATGAAGGACAAAAGCAATGTGCCAGGGTCTTGACCCTATCTGAGGGGTACCACGCTGAGTCAAGGGCTGCAATGACATGATATGTCAGTTAGGGGAGGACAGGACTGGCTGCCAGAACTCAAATAATAATATATTAAAAATTGTACACTTGACTACTTAAAAAGAATAGACTTTTTATACTTGATGAACTAAGAAGGGACTGGGAAATGGTCCTCATGCCTCCATCGAACTCTGCATTTTTGAGGAAGCCAAATGGCCCAGGTGCCACAGGTGGTAAACCAGTGGCTTTTTGTAAGTAAGCAACTCCAAGTGGAAGCAGTACATTTCTTTACTATTGACTCTCAAAACATCATCATTATAGTGCCACTGTCACCTTCCTTGGCAGCCCCATGTGGTGCCCTCTACTTCCCAGACAGCCTCACCATTCTATTGATGCCTCTATGACACATTGTAATCAACAAATGATCGTGCTTATATTTATATTTTGGGATTCTTATTGCCAAATGCACAAAACACATTCCAAATTTAAGTAGCTGCCTACCAACTTTCTTGGTTCATTCCTATAGCCAAAAAAGAGAAAGCAAAGTAGAAGAGGGTCCTTTGAGAGGGAGGGGAGTTGGGCGAGAGGAAGGGGAGCAGAAACCAGGAAAAACAATCTCTTCTGGCTGTCATTTTTCCTTCTGGTCTGTGACTGGGGCGTGGTTTGCAGAAGAACCTCCTCTGCAGCCTATTCATGTCACTTGTCAGTGGGTTTCAAATAAGAAAAAGGAGAATCTTTTCACCGGTTGTCAGGAAAAGGCAAAAGCAGAAAGAAGAAAACACAGAAAAGAGAATTTAGGCTCGATGTAAGTTTCTCAGCCTCCTAGTGACAAACGTTTTGAATGCTGACTGAGTAGCAACAAGACTCTGAAGCCGTTCAATTAATTACTGTTCGATTAAGACTTTCTGCTGCCATCCTTTCCCTCCCAGCATCTCCTCTGCCAGCCTTGGCCGGTGGAGGCAGCAGCAGCATAATGCTGTCTGCAAAGGGGCTGCGTGACCAGGCTGTTTCAGGCAAATGCCAACTACAGGAGAAACGCCTCAAGTGAATGCAGCAAGGTAGCGGTTGGGGCAGATGCGAGGCTGTTGTTAAAGGCAGTGGGAACAAGCTTTCTGAAAATCCTTGATCTGTTCAGGTGAAAAAGCCCCCACCATGAATTCAGAGCCTTCACTTGCTCACTGGCTGTAGCTTAGCAGCCTTTTCTCAAAGGGCTACCATGTCTTGCTTCAGCCAGGTATGTTACCGTCATTTGACCATGTCTGCTTACATGGTAGGTCCAGGCATTTTTTTCTAGTTGCCTAACTGGGCTGTGGATTCTTTGTCCATACTAGCTGAGGATGCAGCAGAGAATTTCAGAGGAGAGGCCATTCCAGAAAAGCTGAACAGCATCACAGGAAGTGAAGGGCAGGAGTGGGGGTTAGAGGGGAGAGGGAATCCCGGAAAGGGAGATTTGGCTTTAGTGGAAACTCTGTTTAAAATTTCTGTAATTCGTGGTGGAAATTCCAGCCACCCTGGGGGCTTCTGGGCCTTGTTTGAATTTGATGGGAATGGTATATTTCACCTTCTTGTACAACCTCAGTAACCCAGAGCAAATTTTCCTAATGAAATCTAACTGAGACAGCAACATAAGCCAGGACACTCAGAAACCAGCTCTCATCTGCAGGGAGAAGAAAGCTGTGGTCTTCGGCTTGCTGCCAGTCTTTGGCCTGCACCCTCTCAGGAGTGGGGGGCCTCGAAGACCAGCCTTGCCTCAAACCAAAATCTAAGGTTTAGCATTTGAGCTAAACAGCACGATTCCAATGTGTCAGATCTTCCCATTGGGTGTAGCAGTTGAGGCACTTGTATGAAAACTCCACTACATCTGTGAAATTGGAATTTCTGGGCCAGGTCTGTAAGAGACTCTCAGGGATACAGTGATGTTCAAGGTGGTGCATCTGAGCCCTCCGGTGCCATCTCTGGCTATTGCAGATGCTCTTCCTAATGCTGAACTGATGTCTGCCCCTTGTTGCACCTTGTTCTCGCTCTTCCAGCCACCAGATATTTGAAACCTGCCATTGAGGCTGCGCTAAGCCCTTTAAGTCTCTCTTTATTCCTGCAAACTATTGTTTCTACAGTAGTAAAATCTCCTGACTTTGTGACTCCCCCATTTCTAAACCTTCTCTTCTGCTTCTTTCCCGGGGTTCTGTTGTCTGCCTACATCTTCCTTTTTTTTCTGTGACTCCTCAAAATCTTGTCCGTTTGTCTTTCTCAAATCTGTCCCCATGTTACTGCTACTACCTATCCTCTGCCCACAAAGCCTAGGCTCAGGCTGGTCTTTCTGATGGCCATGTCCCCCTGCTAATTTGTAACCCACTCACCGTGAAATGAGCCCATAGCATAAACATACAGGCCATGCCCACACTTGAAGTGTCAAGGCAGCCTTACCAGTTCTACCTGGGAATAGTTGCAGGAGGAGGAGGTCATGGCACCAGCTCCTCTTGGGTGTTCTGCCTCTGCTGGCCGAACTCTGTCAACAGGTGACGGTGGCCCTATACTGTAGACTCTTGGCCCTAGGAGAACTAAGTCACTAGGCTGTTTACTCTGGCTTCGGTGCCCTGTGAATTAACCGGGCACTAGTACATGGCCCAGCATAGCCACTGGGGGCTTTTGAAAAGCAAGCCCATGAGAATTTTAGAAAGGAAAACAAACACCAGTAAAAATTTACTTCCCCCCCCCACATACACTTATATGGCCTTTTTATATGTGGGAAAATAAGAGGTTAAATTGTAAAACAAAGGTGGGTGCTAAAGCACTTAATCTGACAGAACCAGCGTTTTTGTTTGTTTGTTTTTAATTTGTTTATCCCATGCATTTACAATGGAGGCAAAATTGGTTTTGGGAGTGTGCTCAAAAACTCTTAGCTATTACAGGGTCCCGCAGCACATAAACAGATTATATCAGTATATAAACTGTGGTATGAAAATGTCATGGGAGGGGGAACAACTAAGAAAAAATAACGAAGCTGGGGGAGTGATAATGAAAAGAAAAAGGTTGAAGGCAGGTTTAGCTTAGCTGCAGCCTCTAAGCCATTTTTTCAGGTCTGTCTCCAATTAGGACACTTCAAACTGCTACCAAGTAACATATAATAACTTGTGGTCTCCTAACCAATGTTCCCATCAGTTTGCTGGTTCCTACAGTGCCTAGCGACTCCAAGCTGCAGTATGAGGTGCAGTACTTGGAACCATGCTGCCTGCTTGTTCTCAGACACTCAGGTCAGGGAGAGAAGGTGGGGGAAAGGGACACACATCAGCAAACACTAAATACTGCTCAAGGATGCCAGTTTTGTCCAGTTTCAGGACAGGACACAGTAGAACTCTTTGTTCTCTAACCTGCTGTTTTTTGCCACCAGTTGAAAGGCAGATTTGACAAAACTGACATTAGACCAACAAGAAACAGATTTCTTCACAGCTGGTACTTTTTATTTTATCAACTGTTATCATTTTGGGGGTTCCATTAGTGTTAAGATCCCTAATATAGAGCCAATCCGGGCAACTCCAGACTTTTTAAACTCAGCCTGCACACAGTTGGAACTGAAAGGGATAATGGCAGCATCTCAATCAGCTACTTCTTTTTAGAAGAAACTGAGGCAGAGGGGTGCTGGGTTTGACTGAGGCCACCTGGTGCCTTCTGTCTTGGGTCCCACTACCCCTGTCTGGGGCATGAAGATTGAGGATGTAGAGTCATTGATATCAAAACTCCATAGCAGGACAAGAAATTCCACCACCCCCCTCCCCCATTCTGGAGCTTGGAGGGGTAAAAGATGTCATTTGAGCGTCTCACCCTTCAGCTGGGCAGCTTTTAGGGAAGCTGGCACGTGACATCACTAGCTGCTGGATGCTTGACTTGATCTTATTGATTTGGCTTTTGTGATGGGTCACCTTCCTGTAAGAGACATGCTCTCCCTACACTGGGCTTCTGATCAGTTTTCTATCGCTCCCCTCTTCTAGAAGAGTACTGATAATACTGATCAATCAAGTAAAACTCATGCAGATTTTTTTAATTTTTTTTATTTTTTTAAACCTCATTCTTTACAGTACTGAAGTTTCTGCTTTCTTCCCCCATTAAACCTTCTAGCACAGCTGTCACAGCTGTTAAAAATGAAGGCTAAAGAGGAAAGGGCTGTTAGCAATTCCAGGGTAAAACAAAAAGCCTTCTAGTGCATCCAAGGAACATTACCGTAAGACCATTCCAAACGTTAACACATTTCCAATTCCTGAATTCTGATAAACAGACTAAAAGTTTTGTTTGCAAAACTTTAAACCTACATCAGGTTGTAGACACACACAATATTTTGAACATTGCTACATAATTTTCCAACTCATAAACATTCAGTTACAAGAGCACCTTTGCCCTCCCCCCAAAAGACAAATTTCCGTTAAGCAAATGACCAGTGTAGTAAAGAAAAAAACTTAAATATTGGGGCATTCCATCATGTTGAACTAGCCTTATTCTCCTCCTCACCCTCCCCACTTGAAATCTTTATCTGCCTGGTAATTCACCTGTATGGTTAACCATAAGGTGTGTTTTTTTGAGAGCATATCCTCACTCAGCAGACTTCACCTATGTTTAAAAAGGCAAGGAGTCTATTCAGATGCTAACCCAGATCAAGGTGCAACAAAGGACCAGCTGGAAGCCTGGTGAGTTAGGAATGCCTGCAGAACTTCTAGAAATGTTACTGCTGAATTCCAGTGTCTTGGCAAAAAAGTTTTGAAGAGTCTATATAGCAAAATTCCCTCTCTTAGAGTGGGTCATGGGTGCTTGGAATATTCCTCAGTTGCTTTGTGTTGTCCCTAAAGATTTCTCCTAGAGTCAAGGGGAAAGAGGGAGGCTGGGGGAGGGGACTTCCCTAAGTGGGGGAGGGTGTGCGCTGGTGGGTAGCAGGTTTTCACACTTGGCTATAATGCAGAAAACCTCTACTCAGACTCTGAGGCAGTTTGTGGAAGACAGTTCTGCAAGAGTAAACTATTTGCATGTCCCTAGATTGGGGACCCCCCCCATATAAAACTGGCGCAGGCTTCTGTTTAAAAAAGAGCAAGACTGGTGTGAGGTGTGGGCTGGACACCAAGGACTTTAACAAACTTGTTTATTCATTCTTCCACAAGCCAGCATGCCAATTTCTGTCCTGAAAAACCTCGCTCTGTGGGAAACCAGGTCCCCCAGACTCCCCAGTATGTGAAGATGGCTCCCACACTTAAAAAGCACACCAAAAAATTCAACAAAACCCCTGGCTTCTCTGGCCTGTCTCCAGAGACCTTTTGCTTGGTTAACTCCAGCTACTAAGACCTTATCAGAGGAAAAGCAGAACGCTTGGCATTATAGAATGCAACACACCATCACCTTTATATAGTAAGCAAGAAGTTCAGTTTAGGGGGGCTTCTTTTCTCTTAGGCAATTTCAGAGCTTCAAACCCAAAGCAGGGCACACCCAGCCCTTCTGCAGTCTCCAGACTCTCTACACTAACGTGCTGCGAGGCAAACCCCTTGCAAACTGCCTTCTCAGTGCCTCTGCTGAAGACCACTGTTCCCATCACAGCCGCTGAACTAAGTTCTTGAGTGTTGCAACGCCTTTCCTAGGAACCGGACCTGGAAGGATGACCACTGAAAGTATCTTCCTTCTAGAAGTCTAAGAACCCCACCGTCTTTGATTTCAAGCCGTTAAAACGCTTTACTTTTCCCCTAAATCATTCTCATCAGAATAACTCAAGCCGGGCAAAACGAGATGCGCCAAAAATAATAATTTTTAAAAATCAATTTCCAAGTTGGGCGAAATTTTGCAAATACGCTTCACTTATGAGCCTTCTCCCCCAGGATTGGTGTGGAAGGCGGGAAGGCGCGCTCTCCGCGCAGAAGGTGCTTTAGAGAATGCGGCCGTTTTTTGTGCTGGGTCACCAGGGAAGCTTCCCCTCCAGGTAACAAGATTCCAAACTTAGCTCCACCCAAGCTGAAAATGGCCGGAACCCGCCGCCTCCCCCTTCCCTGAGACTGCCGAAGCCATGGGCCCCTGCCCCCTCTCGATCTATCACCCAAGAACTGGTGCCGGATCCAACACCTTTCCCCAGCTCGGCAGATGCGACCTCTTTAGGGAGGCATTGTACGCGATAGATGCAACCGCCCCCTCTCCAGTCTGTTCCTTGTTCCTCCTTACCTTTCCGCTTGCTGCCACCTCGAGGGCCTCTCTCCCGCCTCCAGGGTCTGGCGCAAAAAGCCCAGGACCTCTCCAGCTAAGCTGCACGCAGCCCGACCGCCTGACCAGCCGCGCCAAGAGGCTGGCAATGCCCCGACGTAACCAAGCCTGTGCCCTCAACCCTGATAAAACCCGTAGGGGCACCCCCAAGGGTCCCCGTACCTCTCCTGCCTGCCCTCCAGGTAGCTGCAACTGCCGAGGAACCGCCGGCCTGCCGGGAGAGGTCGGCTCCGGGGCGCGGACAGGTGCGCACGCACTTTGCGGCGGTCTCTGGCCGGTGAGCGCCCGGAGGCAGACAGTGAAGCCAAGACTGACGCGCGGCTGCGGGGGACCCTTGGCGCCAAAGACCCGCAGCTCCAAACCGGCAGTACTGGGACCTGGGCTCCAGGCTCTGAGCCGCTCAATCGCCGCGGCGCGCGTGCGACTTCCCCCAGAGTCGGCAGTCTCAGGAGTTCTCGCCCAATCCCATTACGGGGTTACTTTTTGCACATTGCAACAGTGTCGCTACAGCGCGGCTGCTCCGGAATCGTGAAAGTTGGCGCGCACCTCCGAATCACATTTCGGGCGCCTGTAAGACCAAGTCGCTTAAGACTAGTCTTTCTAGCAAGGAAAAGAAGTGCGTAAAGCAAGTGACTTACCAGTGCCGTTTGGGTGCGCATCTGGAAACCTGGGGCGCGTTCGGGATTCAGTCACGCGTCCGGGGGGCCCGCAGTCCAACAAGCCTTTGGCACCCGGGGCGCCCCCGGCGTCCTGGGAAGATTTGGGGCGCATCGCCCGCTCACCCTGACCACCGCTCCCGGTCTGGTTCGCAGAGCTCACCGTTCCCACCGTGTGCTAACCGGTCTTTCCGTCTCCCTCCTTCCTCCCGCTGCTTCCACACCGCCCCCGGGCTCCCCAGCTGAGCGATGGGCAACTCACCTGAATCCATGAAAACAAGGAGAATCTGGACGGCGTGCTCCATTAGAGACGCCGGATGGGGATGGGGCCCCTTTTGGAAGGGGACTCCGGGGACGGGTCGCGGCGGGTGGACTTCCTTGGCTTGCAGCGGCGCTGCTGCTGCTTCTCTTCCTCCTTGGACTCCTCGGACTCTTCGGGGTCCCTCGGATCCTTGTCCTCGGGCTCGGGCTCCTCCCCCTCCCTGGGGCTGGGGGGCTCCTGAGTGCCGTGCGGCGCACGACTTGGGGAGGCGTCGGGGCTTCGCAACTTGAGAGCGTTAAGCCGCTCGGCGAGAGACTGGCCGAAAGCGGAGTGCTTGGGCACCACAGGGCCGCGCTCGTCCTCGGGCTCGGTCTCGGGCTCGGTGGTGGGGGCGGTCTCAGGCTCGGTCTCGAAGTCGGTCTCGGACTCGATTTCGGACTCGGTCTCGGTCCCGTAGTCGAACTCTTCTTCCCCGTACTCTAGGCACTCGGGGAGGGACAGCTCGAGGTCTGCCTCCTCGTGCTCGTGGTCAGATTCAGATTCAGGGGGCTCGGGGAAGACCTGGGCGCCGGAGCGATGGTGGGCGTTAAGGAAGCTCCGGCGCTGCTGGGCTGCCGCGCGCTGCTGGGCACGGGCGTTGGAGGTGGCGAGGGCGCGGAGCAGCGCGATGGAGCAGGAGAGCCAGAGGAGTGCGGTAGCCGCCCGGCGGCCTATGGGCGGGCACAGGTCGTTGTAATTATGGCGAGCTCGGCGCCACTGCTGAGCCCGGGACCTCCGATCCATCCTCTTAGGCGCACTCCGGGAAGCCGAGCCGCCCTCTGGCTCTGCAGAGAGCGGCTCCGATGCGCCTTGGCTCCTGGAGCCTGGAAAGGGTGCACCTCGCGAGGTGAGACGCTGGGTCCGGAGGTCCCAGCCCCACCTCGGGGTGAGGAAATGGGAAGCACCTACCTTCCTGACCACTTAACAACTTTCTACGGCTCCGCGCCTCCGCTTGCCTCTGAGCAAAAAAGCAGGGATGGGAAGGGGAGAAAAGGCTTGTCCCCTGGGCTCCTCTCGCCGAGTCTCGGACTCTTCAGTCCGACTCGGGAGAGGTGCCTCCGCTGGTCCTCTCGCCTTGGAGAGGAAAGAGGAGACTGAGGCGGGAGAGATGGGCGGTGAGGTTCTGCGAAGTTGCGCGCCCGGACTTCTGCCGGGCATGTGCAGTCGGGAGGTGGGGGCCGCCTCCCCGCGAACTGCAAGGTGGCGCCGAGCCCGTGGCGAGACTCTAGTGGGCCGGCAGGTGGCAGGAGGGAACCTTGTTTGAAAGGAACTGGGCAAAGCGGCGGGCGGAAGGCCTGGAAGGTGCCAACGAACGAGCTAGCCACAGGTTAGAGTGCTTGGGCAGCTGGCATAGGTGCCCATGGGGTCGCACCCTTCCCCAACTTTTCCAGGTTGTTCCTGTTGTAAACACAGCGCCGGAGCAGCTCAAAACGACTGCAGAATTGCAAATATCCAGGGGAATGAGGATCTGTACGTAAGTGCTAATGATCCAGCCTCCCCTGGCATTTTCCAAGGATGATAACCTCACGCAGTTCTTATTCACGAAACCACCTTTAGCCGATCTATTACAGTGACCGTCATTAGAGAAGTTTCAAAAAAACCAAAAAAACATGCAGTCTGAATTGGCTAATTACCTCATGGCAAAATACGCATCTTCCTTAAGAAGGACCCACACCGTGGTGGTAGTAGTTTGGAAGTCTGCAAAGCCATTCCAGGGCTGCCATGAGCACTAGCTGAGGACTCTGCTGGTAGACAGATTGGAGCTAAGGGCATCAGAAAAGGGGAGACTTTCCTATCAATCATTCCTCACTACCGCTTCTTTGGTCCTGGGGGGCTGTTCAGGGTGGTCAGCTATCATGGAATCCTCCCTGGTGCCCCTTAACAACTATTTCTTAGGTAGGTTTCTAACAAAGGTAATTCCTTCCACAATACTGGAGTGCCTAGCACATGCCAAGCTTTGTTCTAGGTGCTGAAGGTAGAGTGGTGAACAAAATAAAGTCTTACAACAAGGGAAGGATAGTTTGGATTGGTCAACTGTTAATTGAATATTGACTCAGAATTCCTCCTGACCAGCCAATATTGCTTGACCAGCTTGAGTTCTACATGAGAGAATGATTGGATCAGCTGGAGCTTCAGGGCTAGGGGGTGGCCAGATACCACTAGGTCGTGTTGCTAAATTCCACAAAGGCTGAGACTTGGAGTAAAAATCAGTACCACTCTTTCTTGGTTCTGGAAAACCAAATGAACCCTGTATGTCCAGGAGGGGCTCCCTGCAGTGGCACTCTTGAGTTCCATCTAGAACCTAATTGCTGCTTTTAGGGCATGTGTCTTCAGTCTTGCCCTCCTTGTTGAATATGGAGTGTCCCATTTGTCAGAGTGACAAATCCAAAGGTGATGCAACTCAGAGCAAAACCTTCTTCCTGGAATCCATGGAAGTGTCAACAAGGTTGTTTCACTTGGGACATGTGTCTTGGGTTGGGTCCTTTTCTCCTTGAGTCATTAGGGGAGAAACTTAAGAGTCCCTAGCTCTTGGTGGTCTGCCAGGTATACCCTCCTGGAGCTTCTTCCTGGTAGCTAAACGGCCAGTAGTGCACCCATAGCTGTTCATCACCATGGTGAAATTTATCCTCATATTCTCAGTACTACATCTGTATTAAAGCTGCCATGCGCAGAATTCAGACAGCAGCAAGAGTCCAGTACCCACTTTCAGTGTATTGAGGTTTACATTTCTGCCTCTTGTCTATGTCCATCTTACATCTTGTGCTCTGTGTGTTAGGTTGTAGCATTAAAATACTAATTGGTGCCGGGCTCGGTGGCTCAGCCTGTAATCCCGCGCCTTTGGGAGGCTGAGGTGAGTGGATTGCCTGAGCCCGCGGGTTCGAGACCCGCCTGGCAGCGAGACCTCATCTCTACAATAAATCAAAAAATCAGCCGAGCGTGGTAGCGCATGCCTGTAATTCCAGCTACTTGGAAGGCTGAGGCGGAAGGATCGCCGGAGCCCAGCAGGTCGAGGCTGCGGTGGCCGGGAGCGGCCACTGCACTCCAGTCTGGGTGACAGAGTGAGACTCCAACTAAAAAAAAAAAAAAAAAAATACTGATTGGTCTAATAAAGTGGGATTGATTTCTCAAACTCCACAGAAGGACAAAAATCTGTGTTTCCGTTTGTGCCCTACTCTAACACTTTCCAGGGAAATGGAAAGGACTTATCACAGGTGCTCTCATGGCTCTAGTCATCATTGGATGTTACTGTGGGACACTGGAAGGGGTGTTAGGAACTATATATTTCAAATCCTGATCTCTGTCTTGCAGCCCTGACTAGCAGGGCACGTTATTAAAGGGTCTGCCCACATTGGCCCACCTGCTTTATGTCTTCCAATTAGCATAGCCCCGCTGACAGTGTGTGGAAGAGAAACACATCATTCAAGCCGATTTCAGGACACATTGGGGAAAAAAATCAGGAATATGTGGGTGCTGGTAAATGCCCTTTCAGTGGAAACTAATGCCAGCTGTCAGCAGCACGGCGGATTATGATTCTTCAGTGTACATAAGAAAGGACTTCATTTTTCAGATGGAGTGCTTTACGCCTATAATGGTGATGGCAGCTCAGAGCTGATTCACTAATATAGATACACCGAGATTGCTTGCATTATTAAAAGTGTGCATTACATAATACATATTTTTGGACTAGATTCTGCATTAGCAATGCACTTTCTTTGCAAGATGCATTTTAATCAGCAAACTAACATTTAACAAAACACTGCATTTTCAAGTCTTAGTCGTATTTAGTTACAGATACGTTTTGGTGTACGTTCAACTCAGGCTCCAGGAGGAAGGAGCAGGACCGCGCTGAAATACTGTTTCATCTCGCACTTAGTGCCGAGGTCGAGCAAATGGAGCTGAGCAAAAGATGCTCTTTAAAATGCATTACGTGCATGACTTTAAAAAGTGCTCGCTGCAGAGTGAATTTCAAAAAGGAGCAAGTGGGTGATGAACGACCTCGGTTGTTACCAGGCTAAGGAACAAGGGGCTCTCTCTGTCTGCCGGTAAATAAAGTGTGGACATATATCACCTCCCAGACTCTGCCGGAGGGAGGCTCTGAAACCAGTCTGACAGGAAAGCGTGATGCCCAGCTCGTTACAGTACCATACAAGAAGGTTCTTTTTTGGGTGGATTTTGAAGAATATTGTCTTCAGTCCTTTAAGACATTGTCACATGGAAGAGGCTTTAAGATTTATTTTATGTGGTTCCAGAAGGCAAAATTAAAACCTAAGGGTGGTAGTTATAGTAGACGGTTATTCAGCTCAGCCTGAGGAAGCATATTCCAACAGTTAGGACCACTGGAATAGAATGGGCTGTCGGCGTTGTTGGCTCATGGTCAGAAGCAATGTGAAATCAAAAATTAGATGACCACATGTTAGAGTTGTCCACGGTGCTCATGAGCGAATGGGGCTAGAAGTTGATGCCCACCAAAGTCTCTTCATGCCTTCTAATTGCAGTGAAGGCCTCTGGGCTGAGGGAGAGGGGCTTGGGGCACAATCTTCCCACTCTGCTTCTATTTGGAAGCATTGAAAGTGCAAGTGACTAAGTGACTGTGTTTGGGTGACAGTTTCAAGACACGGGCAAACAGGTGTGTGTGGATGTACCCAGCAGCCTGCCTACCCAAGGCAGGGCTCAGAGGCTCTCTGCTCCACAACTCATTTGTTGAAGCAAAGAAATTCATCAAGTCCATCTATTAATTACACTGGTCCTCTTTGCCTTTCTTCCTGGAGCTGTCTCGGAAATTACAAATGAAATTGACTGTTTAGCAATCATGAATTGAGTCACTTCTATGACCAAGACACTATTCCGGGCATCGTGGGGAGATTGAAGTAATTGAGGATGAGCAATTTCTGCCGTCCAGCAATCCAACACATCGATGCATATTGATGCGAAGTGCCCCCAAATATTAAAACCAGCCAGACTGCCAACAGGTGTCGAATAATAAACTCCACACCAGACAGTTGGGTGGGGGAGGGAAGTTGAGTCACTGATTAGAACGAGAGATGCAATTCATCTGATGATTATCTGAAAGACGTGGATTTTTACCTGGTCTGTTTTTGAGGTTTTCTTTTGATGTTTTAAAGCCCAGGAGAGGACTGCTTTCAGACCACCTGTTCCTACCTGTGTGCCTACTTTGTGCAAAGCTGTGTGCAGGTCTCTGGGGGAGACAGAGATGAGTCACATGAGTTCTCAGGAGGCTTCAGGCTATTGTCATGGTCCCACAGACATCAACACATTTTCCAAGATGAAACTCAAGATAATGGATCGGTTCTGCTCTTGCCTAGTGAGTGGGTATAATCATTCTTGAACATATTTTTTGGGACAGCCATTGGAAAGGACTATTTTTGGAGATGGAGAGATTTTCAAACTTTCCTTTGGATAGAAATGAATTCAGGAGTTTGAAGTGCTCCCCACCCCTCACTGGGGCAATCAGCCAGAAAGGCTCAACCCCACTGAGAATTTGGCATTGACCCCTCCTGCCTGTTCCCCAAAGAGGACTGGGTACAATACAAAAGCATTTGGCTCATTCCTCTAGGGTGCTATTTTGCTGTTATTCAGACTGCACTGATATCAATTTGCTCTCACCAGTAGAAATGGTGAAAACCCCAAGCTCCTGATTTTGTGATTCTGGGGGAATGTCATCTAGAGCTAAAAGCAAACAATAGGGGGAAATCATCATCATTTTGACAGGGCTGGGTTCTGTCCAGGCCATTGTTGGGATTACAATACTGTATTTGTGCCATTCGTTTTTAAAGGGCGATAGGATCGGACGGAACCATATTCCTGTGTACAGAGATTGTTAGGAGTTGTCTTTTCAGGAGCCGCCTCACTTCCCTTCCCTTGGTGCTCTGTTGGGGTTCTCCCACTCATAGAGAGTGTGTCTCCCTCCCTCCTCCTGCCATGGGAAGAGCAATTTCTAGACTCCTGCTGCAATAGGAAGTGTTTAGAAGTCCCCTTACTCAGGCCAAGCATGACTTGGGGTACAAGTCCTTGGACATGCTGCCCTCCCTTTCTATGCTTTGGCCCTGGAGCTCAGCTTTCTTATCATCCCTGGTGCAGCCTTTGGACTCTGACACTGGCCTTGCTTTGTCCTGGGTTCTGTCTGTCTGCCCAGCCCCACCTTACACTTGATTTGTCTGGTTCTTTTTCGTGACCAGCTGAGACATCAGCATCTTGATATGCCCTAGCCCAGGTTATTCTGGCCTCAGGTGTCCACTATCCTGCACACCAGCCTCTGCCTGGAGCTAGTGGGCTGTGGGTGAAAACACTGCTGATTGCAAAGGACCACTCAATGTCAAGAATGTCCTCGTCCATAGATTTGTCTTTTGTCTAGCTCTCTCCTGGACATCCTGCCTGCCCCCATCCCTGACAGAGAGCCTCAAAGTTGTTTTCATCTCCTCTGCTGAGGAGCTGACTCACCCCTTCAGATGTGGGGAGGGAGGGAGCGAGTGAGCTAGCGAGCGAGTGAGCGTGGAGCCCAGAGGGGAGAAACCCTTAGTGGTGTCACGGTTCAGGCACACGCTCATAGAAATCCTTTCAGCTCAAGCTCTTCAAAATATGATTAGACCAATTTTACATGTCTAGTCACTGAGGCTTCAGTAGATTGGGACTATTTCTATATGTGCAAAGTGAAGTGGAGAATTGAGACAATTATCTTCAGGCAGATGAAATCTGGGCCCTGTAATCAGTCCACCCTGATAACTGGGGAGAAATTCACTGTAGCATTGCTGCGTGTTAAAGAGAATTCTAAGATATCTGTTTGTTATTTTCACTTGGCATTGTTTTTCCAAAAGACAATCCAGTGAAACTCTGATTTTCCCTGTGTGGATGTTGTGGGGTGTGGCTCATGTAGGTCTCGGAACACTGTCAACCAGTCAGGCGTGTGGGAGATTGGTCTGGATGGGTTTGTAATCTCATCGGTTCCCTAGCAGAGTGTATTCCAGCTGATCTGTCCTTTGTTTCCTTCCAGGGGACACTTGGTTTCCATTTCCATCTTTTCTTTCCATACCATGTGTCCTTATGTATTGAGAATCTTGAAGTATTGGGTTGGATGATCTACAAGGTCACCTCCAGTACTAAGATGATATGATTCCTGATAGGGCCCATGCTTGACACATATTGTACATGATTAAACTAGGAGAATTAAACGTCAGGGCCTCGCAAAATCAGAAATGAGAATGCACTGTGGACTGGTGATGACTTAGGATCCTCCCTCCCCCATCCATTGCTAAAAAAATAATCATAGGGCCATTTCTTTTGTTAAGCTGTGGTCAGTGGCTGGCTCTTTGAGCTATGACTGGGCTATGCTTTTGTTTTCCTAGACTTTGACTCCCTTCCCTACAAAGGAAGTGAATCCTTTCTGTTTCTCTCATCTACTTTCTAAATAAATTATATTTTCTAATCTAAAAAAAATTATCATAAGTTAGGAGTCTTTCCCTCCATTGGCCTAGAAACTCCCCCATGAAGCAACTATCACTTCCTCCCAGTCCTCACCCCCCAGGAGGGAGGAGGAGCAAGAGAAGACTTCAGTCTTCCAAATCGCAGAGACCTGATTTTTGAGGTGAGTGAGGACTTCTAATCACATGTTGGCCCTGAGCAGAGATCTGTGTTTTTAGGAAGCCAACAGCCCAGCCAGAAGTCTGGTGGTGCCTGCTGGGTGACTGGGCACCAGCTGGAGATTTCACCAGGGACCAAAAGAGCAGGGACAGGAGATACAGCTGCCAGTGCCGTCCCTACTCACTTTCACATGCTCACACTCATGAGAGAACAATGGGAATGTAATTAACTGCCTGAATGTGCTTTGACTATGAGCACTTTAACAGTGAGGTGGTGTGGGACTTGAGATGACCCTTGGAAAGTACATAGGATTTAGGAAGGCTTGTTTACCCCATCAAGACATTGTTATCTTGTCCCTTTGAAAACTTCTGATCTTGCTCAATTAGAAACAAAAACTTCCTGTCCACAATTGAGATAAGGCAGTTTTGCAAGACTCCCTTCTGTCCTCAGAGTATTGTGGATTGTGGTTTTCCTCGCTTGCATCTTCATTCCTGCCCAGTTTGTTAGATGACTGGCCTACAGCCTTAGCAATCACTGTTTTAGACTATATTTTAAGATATGTGGGGCAAATGCCTTCTTACTGCATCTTATCTCAGCATTCTTGGATGTTTTGCCCATTTCTTTTTCTTTTTCTTTTTTCTTTTTTTTGAGTTGGAGTCTCACTCTGTTGTCCAGGCTGGAGTGCAGTAGCAACTCACAGCCACCACAGCCTCAACCTGCTGGGCTCAGGTGATCCTTCCACTTCAGCCCTCCAAGTAGCTGGAACTGCAGGCATGTGCCACCATGCCCAGCTACATTTATTTTTCTATATGAATTTAAGAGCCATTTTTATCAAGTTCTATAATGACCTTGATGATAGTTTGGTTGGAATTGCATTCAATTTATAAATTAATTTGAGAAATATTGTCATTTTTTCTGCATTTACTCTAAAGCTAGAGTATATTCTCTTCATTTATTCAAGTCTCTACTTATTAAGGATTTGTGTTTTCTTTATATAATTTTAATATGTCATATAAAGTTTGATATGTGACTCAATCATATATTTCCCAAGTATTTGATACTTTTGTTACATTGTGAATGGGCTCTTTTTTTTAAATGATATTTTCAGGCTGTGTATTATAGGAATTATATTGATTTACACTTTTCTCATCTTCTGCTACTTTTAGAATTAGTTGGTTTAGGAGGCACCAACAACCTGCCCAAGCAAACACTCAGCGAAGGTTTCTGGAAGATTTGGTAGATGAGATTCTTTTATGGGGGAGAGAGTTGAACTAAGTCAGTGGTTCCCAAATGTCAGTCTGCAGTGAAATAAGAAAAATAATGATGATGTGGGTTTTTCATCAAGGTGAATTTATTTAGGGAAGGGACTGTTCTTAATTTTGAGACTGTATAAACCTCTTGCCTTTTAGTATTTCTGGTGTCATTTCTTTTTAGAAGGTTTCTTGTTTTGTTTTAAAATCTTAGAGGTTTTTAAAATAAACAAGTCAATGAGTGACAGAGTTCGACTCCTACTCAAAAATAAAATAAACAAGTCAGAAGTGTTGGCAATAAACAAATAAATAAAATTGTTGAGTCCCTCCCCAAATTTAGGAAGTTTAAAAAAAAATTTATTCGTATTTGGTTTCCTAAATTTCAGTTAATTTTCTAAAGTAACTTGATCAAAGTGGCTTTACTTAGCAGAATTTTTTTTAAGTTGGTAACCTTATGTCAGCACCACACTACACATTTCTTTTGCTACATTAGCATTGTCAAAAATGTCAACATCTAGAAACCCCCATTCAGCATCCTCTTGTGCATTATAGTTTTGATATTTGCTAAGTTTGGGCTTTTAAAAAACTTTTAAATGGTTTCTAGTTTATTCTTTTGGGTTTTTCTAGTTAGTCATATCATTTAAGTAGATTGATATTTTGATTAGTTTCATTTTTCTCTAATTTCTTCATCCTTTGTGCCTTGCTGTGTTCTCTGAAAGTATGTAACAGAAGAATCTTTACTGCTTGACTAAATGAGAGGGATGGAATGGAGGCATCCTCATTTTATATGTTTCTAAAGGAATTTTCTTTAATGTCTTTTCTCTGACAGTATTTATGTCAGCTTTGAAAAGAAACAAGATGGTAGCCTGTGATAGGGACTCAACAGAAAGGCTAGAATTGAGATGCCAGAAGATGGATTTGGGACCAGACAGGCCTGCATATAAATATTGCTCCTGTTTCCTAGCTGACCGGTGACTTTACCTGTGGCAATGATGGTGGTAGTTATGGTGGTAGTGATGGTAGAGGTGATGGTAATGGTGATAATTATGGTGGTGGTGGTGGTGGTGGTGGTGGTGATAGTGATGATGGTAGTACTGGTGGTGATAGTGTGGTGGTGATGGTGGTGCTAGTGACGATGGTGGTGGTGGTGGTGGTGGTGACGACAACGATGGTGTTGATGGTGATGGTTGTGGTGTGGGTAGTGGTGGTGATGGTAGTAAAGGCTGAGCGACAAGAGAGTAAGGGGGAGGATTTAGAGGAATGCAGCCATGCAGAGAGAACGTGAAATAAAGTTGGAGTTGGCAGTCAAGTTGGATTTTGTTTATTTGAATTTTCAGTTTTCTTTTAGTGGCTTCTTGAGGCCATAAGAGTTTGATCTCCAAAAACATACCTAGTCCCCTCTAGACCCTCTTCTCTGCTAGGCCCCAGGAATATGGTGGTGAACTACAGCAGACTTGGTCTCTCCACCCAGCGCATGCAGAGGGTATCTGGAAATATTGAGTCTTCACACTAAGGAGGGTCTCATTACAAACTAAGACCATGGGGAAAGGGACATGTTTTTTTCAGAGTGTACAGAGGAGGGAGCTGCCCTGGATTTGGGCATGTCCGGAAATACTTTCCTGAGAAAGTGATGTGTGCACACTTGAGCCAAGAACTTGAAGAGGAGTAGTATATTCACTAGCCCTCTGGTGGAAAGGAGCTGAGTGTGTTAGGGCAGCTAACAGGAAGTCAGTGGCCTCGAGAACAGAGGGAGATGTATCTGAAGGTGCAGGCAGTGGCTACCAAAGGGCTCCTGAGCCCAGCAGGTTGAACTGCAAGTCTTTCTGTGGTCTTGAATAACCTTAAAACAATGGGAAGCCCTTGTCCTGAAGGCCCGGAGGCACCAAATCAAGTTGTCTGTTTCAAAGATCTCTCTGGCCACAGGGTGGGGGATGGAAATTGAGAGGAAGCTAGAGTTGATGGTAGCTAGGTTTAGGGAGTTGGTTGGTTCTAGAAATACATAAAACGGGGTGGTGACAGTGGCTTAGTGAGTTCTTCAGGAGTTTGACTAACAAGGCTTAGTGATAGCATGGATGTGAAGGATTGGCATGTCAGGGTGATGCCCAGGTGAACTAAAGGAAAGCCTGTGCTTCCCCGAGCTGGCGAAGAGGGGAGCAAGGCCCATGTATGGGGTGGCGGGAAGCCATGAGTTCTTCCCTTGGCTGGTCGAGTGGGAAAAGTGCCTTTGGGACACACATGAGAAGGTACCAGCAGGCAAGAAAGGGGTGCCAGAGTAACAACCTGAATTGAGTTTCCAACCAAAGTCGTGTGGACAGCAGTCATCCTAGAGCTGGAAGGGACTGGAGAGATCCAGTCTTAGTCCCTTTATTTTACAAGTAAGGAAACAGGCTCAGAGAAGGATGTGGAACCTGGTAGTTAGTGGCAAAACCACCTCTTTGAGTTTTTCCTGGTCCTAGTTCTGCCCCTGAATTTTTCACTACCCCAAGTAGAGAATCTTCATGTGAGGTGGAGCGGGAGCCAAGGGCTCAGATATCAACCCCCCCGATATCAGATCTATTTTTTGTCAGCAACCAAATGGACAGTTCACAGCTTCACATTCTTTTCATGATCGCTTTAGAACTGACATTCTGCCGGCTCCTTATTAAAGAAAGAGCAAAGCAAGAGCTGGCTAGAAGTGGTTTGGAAGCTAGAAATAGAACTATACCATGCCTTTAATAATGAAGCCTGGCAGAGTCTACATGGCAGCCGGGAAGGACTTATCCAAGGTTAAAGCTAATATGATTTGGTGACACACTCTTTTTCTGTTGGTTATTCAGAAATTCAGCCAACTCCAAATCACCAGTTATTACTTAAAACTGGCCCCCCAAAATATGGCAATTCAGGCACAAAAAAGAAAAGTCTGTTTTTCCCAAGACCTTTTTTCAAGATACCTACACTGTGAAACTGATGACACATCAGCAGCCTCTGCCGGCCATGACTTTATAACTTTTAAATTTAATTGCACATGCAGTTATATGTATTACATGTGTTACATATTAATTTGAAAATATTAAGTGGAGCTAAGGCTAAATCTGCTGTGATGATCCTCTACCAACCAGTTTCCAGACCCCATCTCTCAAACCCCCTAGGGGTTAGCAACTATACCAATTACAAGCTTCCATAGAGGATGTCTTTTAAAAAGCACAATAGAGGCTGTGTCACTGTGTGGCCTTTTCACTCAACTGCATATCTAGGAGACCCTTCCCTGTTGGTTCCCATAACATCTGCTATGTTCGGTTTAATCGTCGCCTCATCACCTGTGGTCTGAATGAAGACAGTTGACAGTCAGTGGCCTAGCCAAATGTGTTTTGCCTCCTACTCTGTCCCTTTTAGAACCCGCTCTGCATACTGTGTCCTGGTACACACCTTTGTGCACACATTACAAGTGCTTCTCTGGGGTTGATATCAAACAGTGCACTTGCTGGTTGCAGGTCAGCACAGAACTTTGGCTAAGTTGCCCTTCTCTACAAGGCCACCAGTCTGTACCCACCAGCGATACATGGGTATCCATTCCCCTTCCCCTCTTGACGCTACCCTCTCCTTGGGGCTGCAGCAGCAGGGGTGCCTCTAGCATGCCTAGAATTTCCATGAGAGGGAGAGAGGGCTCGGGGCTGTTTCCTTCTCTGCTTGTGCAGCTGGTCTCAGAGTCCCATGACCTTGGTGTCATCACTCTTTTCTCTAACCTGTCAAGAGAGGAAGTTGAACTTCTGTGAAATATATCTCCTGAAATTTGCCACAGAGAGCGTGAGGGAAAACCTGACGGAAAGATATTAGAAAAGAGAGGCCGAGTATATTGCAAGTGCCATGTCCAGTTCTTCTTGCTCTTCATGAAGGTGACTGTACTGTTTAAGAAATGACATAGTTCAGACTGCTCTTGGTGGTAGCACTGGAGAGCTCATAATGGTGCTCTGATTATAGAGCATGTGTTTCTCCCCCCATCATTTGGTAATTCTCAACCCAAATAGGAGACCCCCTTTTCTAATCCTGGATCTAGACAGTTTAAGTTGGGAGTGGCCTCAATATCTCAAATGCTCTCCAGCCTTTGAAATCCAGGTCCCTATGTCCATTAGCCCCCACCCTGCTCATTGCAGGCATACGTGAGTTTGTCATGGTGTGTGACTAGGGTTACCATACCATTTGTCATCCAGCCTAGACTTTTTTTAGCGTGAAAGGGTAACTGGGGGAATGCAGGATGATAGGGGCAGAGCAGGCTGGGTGGGCCCCCCTGGCTCTTCCCTCGTGGTAGCGTCGGTATTGTTAGTAGTCATATGCTTACAACACTACAATTAAACTTACAAAGTCAATCACATAATGATAAAAATAATCAGTATTGATGGTATTACTACTTGAGTTTTTTTTTTTTTTTTTTTTGTGTTGGAGTCTCACTCTGTCGCCCAGACTGGAGTGCAGTGGCCACTCCCGGCCACCGCAGCCTCGACCTACTGGGCTCAGGCAATCCTTCCACCTCAGTCTTCCAAGTAGCTGGAACTACAGGCGCGCGCTACCACGCCCGGCTAGTTTTTTTTTATTTATTGTAGAGATGAGGTCTCACCAAGTTGCCCAGGCGGGTTTCAAACCCACGGGCTCAGGCAATTCACTCTTCTCGTCCTCCCTAGGCACGGGATTACAGGCTGAGCCACCGAGCCTGGCTGAACATGTTTAAAAAAGAAGCCACTTCCCGTCTCTCTCTATTTTAGATATAGACTGCAGTGTGATGAGATACAGTTCTCCTGTGAGAGCACTTGTCAGCCGGGTGAACCATCTGCATGAACAGTGACGTTTGAGCACTTTTTTCTGAAGTCATCATCTAAAGTTAAGGGAAAGAGCATGCCTAGGAGGAAAAAATGAGCATGTGCTCAGAGACTTTTCTGGGGACTGCAGATCAGGAGATACAGGTTGGGGACCAGCAGATGTTGACTGGGACTTTATTCAGTAACAGCGTGAGAGGACTCTGGGCTCCCCTGTGCCTCTCGCCTGTGCTGGGTGCTCAGTGCAGGCTTCAGCGGAGCTGGAGCTGGAACACCCACATCTCTGGGCCTGGAGTAGGGCAGGAGTCAGTCCAGATTGGGGGTGCTGACCTAGGGGCATGGAGTGGCCATTTGTAGGTAGACGCAGTCAAAACTGTCTGAGAGCAAAAGTACCTTAGAAATGATTTTAAAAATGTGCAGTCCTTTAGAAACATCGAAGTCACTTTTGCTCGAACCTCAGTCCTTTTCATCCCACTTTCACAAGCTTTGCCGTATCCCTATATTGTACACTCAGTACTTTTCTGTAGATCAACTTTCTTTATGTAAATAAATTTGTTTGCTGGGCACAGTGGCTTATGCCTATAATCCCAGCACTTTGGGAGGCCAAGGTGAGAGGACTGCCTGAGCTTACAAGTTCAAGACTGGCCTGGGCAACTTGGTGAGACCCCATCTCTACGATAAATCAAGAAATTAGCTGGGCGTGGTGGTACATGCTTGTATTTCCAACTACTTGGAAGGCTGAGGTGCATAGAGTGAGACTCCAACTCAAATAAATAAATAAACAAATAAATTTGTTTTTAAAGGAAAATGATATCACTGCTATGAAAAGTTACCAATATTACTTGGTTTTTGGTTAACCGTTTTTAAAATGCACATGAAAATAAATGCGTAGCTCTTAGCATGCAGCGTTCACCTGGCCCCTCAGGCAGCGGCTTGAGCATGACCTTGAACTAGGCCCCTCCACTCAGTATGTAGACCTGACAAATGCTCGTCTGGACCCTAGAGCAGATGAGTTGGAAGGTGGTCTTGTGGAGTGGCAGAAAGATTTCCCACCAATGAGGTAATCTAGATTTTGAACCCAGTATGTAGAAGGATCTGTTTAGCTGAGGCGTGATAGGAAGAGTTCTGGTTCCAAGCAGCTGAAGCCTGTTGCATTTCAACAGGACTAGGTGACTTGGGGCATGTTTTCCTCCCATGACATTTGTCTTCCGATAATAAGCCGACAGACATGGTTGTCTTCATCTGCCTTCACCATGACATTTGCTGTCCCCTTGCATGTTTATGTGTGAGATACAGCCTTGGAACAGTCTCAGCAGCTGAAGCTTTGGCCCGCCCTTGGCTTACAGAGCTACCCACACCAGCGGGCATGAGTGTGGGCACTTTCACTTCCTGCTGGCATATCCTGAAGCCACATTTCAACCAGAAGCCACCTAGCAGCTCACCTTGCTGCTCTCAGCTTTTTGGAGGTGTGGGTGGGGGTCACAGGTTCCTTCTCTATCATGTGCTCTCTTCTTTGTGGGATGCCAGAAAAGAGCCTGTGCTTGCAAGTACTCTTTGTACATACGTAATGACACTCTTCATGAAGTTCAAAAGCAAGCAAAACTCAGCTGGTATGGATATGAAAACACTCGAATGCCACAGTGAGGGTGTGATAACCTTGGCTTCTGGATCTGGTGGGGGACTGCCAGCAGTAGGGAGGAGGACATTTCATTTGGTAAGGTTCCTGACCCTTCTTTCTTGGAGTGGGCTGGAAGGTCACCAGGGTTGATACACTAAATTTTTAAAGTGTATATTCATACTGTCTTGATGGTTCCCCAGCTTGGGACACCAACACCAACCCAGGGCATGTGTGGACCTGTCATGCTATGATGGCAAGATGTAGCTGTCAGGCTGAACCATTGCTGACCAGTGTCATGGGACTTTGACGGCCTTCTTCTCTTTATACAAAATTAGTAAGTGCCCAGAAGAGTTCTTACTTAGCATGTACTAGGCTCTCAGTAAACATTCGCCGAACATTTTTCTCACATGCATATTTTAAACTCATTATGGGAGTTCTCCAGCACACCGGTCAGGGGTGAGGCCATGCACCCTGGAGTGCAGCTGCAGTGCCTGAGCCTGTGCTGCTTGGGCTCCTCGGTCATCCCCACCTTTCCTTCTGGAGCCCTTTAAAGCAAATCCCAGACATCACAGAGTCTCATCCTGGCAGTTTTGGACGATAGAGTGAGTTCCCCTGTTCTAGACTGTGGCTTGCTCTTTCCTGGTTCTTCTGGAATATGTTGAAACCACTCTCCTCCTCCCCAAAGAGATCAGGTCAGAAAAGTGAACCCTGTTTTCACCTTCCCTTTCCCATGAAGTATGTCGCCGTTTATTGGGTGTATGCACAGCTGCACCTTTGTGCTGGGCCCTGGAGTCACTGACAGAAGAGAAGAAGTCGGTGACCTGAGACCTCCACACAAGTGCAGGCTGACGCCATGGTGAAGGGCATGGACTCTTGCTTCTGGGAGCCCCAGGAGTTTCCTACAGTCATCATCCATCTTTTGGGTCCCCTTTCAAGACTTCCAAGTCAATCATCGTCATTTCCCTCATTGCCAAGGTAGCGTGGACACATATTTGGCAGATGGGAGCTCTGGCCCTTCTGAGGGAAGTGTGTTGGGGATATGCAGGCCACATCCGTGTGATGGCAGTTGTCACCAGCCGTATGGAAAGATTTGGCCCCGGCCAGCTGCTGGGCCTTTTGCACTATATTAATAGCAAGGCCTTGGGACCCACTGGGGTCAGGAACCAGGAGAGGAGGACGACAGCTGTGGAGGACACCACACCACGCTCCAGGCATGTGCTCCCATCACGGGCACGCAGACGGCACCTTGCCTTGCCGCTCCCAAGCCTCCACAGCCCTGGCCTTCTCCTTGTAGGGGCAGGAATGGACTTGCGCTGACAATGCACTTGACAGAGGAGCCAAATTGAGATTGGCATGATAGGAGTCGAGGGTTCGACTGGCCCTGTGTTCTGGGTCAACTTACGCTTTTACTGGAAGCAAGGCGTTGGGGGCTAAGTGAGGCAGTGGTATTTAAACAGCTGAGGGCATTGAGTTCTATATGCCAGGGCTGGACAGATATTTTTAAGTCACAAGTCAAATGGAAGCTCGGCTGGCAGAAGGATAGAGGGGCGGGGGGTTTGAGGGAGCTGCACAGCCATGGCTAGATATGGTCAGGAGAGTCAGGCAGGATTAGGGCCTGGGAGGAAGCCCGGCCTGTGAAGTGCCTGTGAAGAGGTAGCAGGAAGGGCCTATGAGTAAGCGGTAGGCGCCAGGGGTGGTGGCGGACAAGAGAGCAGGTGCTGGGCCAGGGGTGGACACGACTGTGTGACCGTGCCAAGGATGAGGCCGGAGGGGAGGTCAGAGCTGAGCCCCCAGGCCAGAGAAATGGGGAGGTGGTGGGGGACAGAGCCTGTGGTTCAGGATGCTGTTCTGCGAGAAGTGAGCACCAGCCTCAGCACCCCACTTTCCACCCCGGGCCTCGGGTGACTTATTTATCTGCCAAGGTAGTTTCCTTATGTTGGCGAAGGAAACGGGTGAGGATTAAGTAAGATGAGCAGTGCCTGACACTGAGGGAGTCTAAATGCTTGCTGCTCTTCTTGGTAGCAAAAATTAATTTGTGCGTGGCCGCCATTGTGGAATGGAGTTGGAAACCACCCTCCAGGCCTCATTCCACCAGACACAGGGTATGTTTCAACCATATGAAGCTTTTTAAAAATGGCAATGACGGTGACTGCCAGCAGTTAGATATTAGGAGATTTTACAAAAACCTTTGGTTCTTTGATTTCTCTCGGCTTAGTGGCGCCTCCAGTTTTCTGGGGCTGCTGTTGGCCTGTCCAAAGGCAGCCATAACTGGGGGACGACTGCCCCCTGTCGTCGAGCATCCTGCGCCTGCGCCACCTGGGCCCGTCACTCATCTTGAGCAGGCCTGGCCTCTGTAGGCATTTGCACTTGCTCTCCCTGCAGTGAAGTGGAGCTATTATTATCTTAGAAGGAACACAGGTCATCAGAATTAGGCAGGGACCCAGCAACTGAGTTGCTGGCCGAGGCCTCCTTGACTTTGCTGTGACATTGGTCTGGGAGACCTGGGCTCATGGATGAACATTGAGTGGCGAGGCCTGGGGAGGAAAAGGCAGGGAAAGGGGGCGACCGACTTCTGCTGGAACCAGGGCTGGGCCCACAGAGCCAGTGTTGCTGCCTGTTTTCTCTTCATGGGCCCCTTAGTAACCTGAACAGCAACACAACAGGGCTAGGGCAGTTACCATGGTAACTTAACATCTGTGCGTCCCTCGGTCTCCCTCAGCCTTGGCTGGGTGGGGACTGACTTAGGGAGGCTGGGGTGGGTCTGGAAATTGGGCCTTGCTTTTCAGCAACAAGGGAAAGAAGGGAGGTGGGGGGGCACTTTCTCTTGGGACTCTTGGTTGGGTGTCAGGCGGCCCCTGAGTTAATCCCTATTTGTATTCAGAGTTTCCTCCTTTTCCTTGATGGTGCAGAGTTCTCTCTTGCTTGTCCAGGCCTCTGGGGGAGAAGCCTTGGAAGTTGTGGCCACAACTGGGCCTTAACTGCTTCAGGGATGTCTTGGTGAAGGCTCAGGAGATCTGCTCGTCTTTGAAACCGTGAGTCTTCTCCTGCAGGCTTCACGGAGACGCCATGTTCACGGCTTATACAACCAGCCCCACGCTCGGTCTTCTTGGCACGGAGAAGCCCTTCCTTTACTGAT
The DNA here is from genome assembly GCA_027257055.1 of Cephalopachus bancanus. Classification (NCBI taxonomy): domain Eukaryota; kingdom Metazoa; phylum Chordata; class Mammalia; order Primates; family Tarsiidae; genus Cephalopachus; species Cephalopachus bancanus. Next base: position 7,808,534 of record JAPVLO010000007.1, read on the forward strand.
TTGTGTGTTCACAATGTGCCTACCATGTTCTAGGCATTGAGGGAAGGCATTAATTTTGGGGAAGCTGAGGCATACAGAGATCTGGTAACTTGCCCAAGGCCACACAGCAGGACAGTGTTGGAGCCTGGACTCTATCGCACTCTGGTGCGTGGTCGGGCCCCAGAGCCTGCCTTCCACACAGCTGCCCTCTGGCACTGTTCAGAGGGTGACGGGGCTCACGGAAGGGGTCCCAGGTGCTGCTCTGGTGAGTCAGGAGCTCACCGTGTAGCCACCTGGGGAAGGAACACATGGGGTGGGGGCTAGCTGGTGGAAAGGCCCTGGGGTTGGGGGAGCTGCAGGGAAGCCAGAAGCCAGCCCCACGGCAGGAAGTGAGTGGGGGCAGGGAGGATGATGGGCGCTCAGGGCTCCAGGCGGGGTTGGCGGGGCCTAAAGTCCTCTCTGGCAGAAGAACCACAGGGAGAGCAGTGGGCCAGGTGAGGCCTGCTGGCTGGCAGCAGTAATGGTGCATTTGGGAGGCAAGAAGGCCAGCTGGTGGATGTGCCAGGGGAGGCTCCAGGGGTTTTGGACCTCTAGGGCTGAGCTGCCCCACGTTGGGTGGCTGGTTCCAGTTTGGAGGGCCTTTTTTCTCTTTTTCTCCGAGGCCTCTTCCTCGGCTTTGTAGAGAAGCGTCTCTGGTACTTCTGGAACCTTCCTTGACTCTTTGGGGCTCAGCCTGTAGTCAGAGCTGGTTCCTTACAGCCTGGAGAACAGACATGGGCTCAGAGTGAAGCGGCCTTTGAGAGCTTCCTGGGCGGGGAGAGGACTGCAGCGCACCAAGCAGCCCGGAGCAGGGGCCTGCTGTGGACAGCAGTGCACACTTCTGAGGGTTCAGCATATCTTCACCTTGACAACTCGGTGAGTAGGCGGGGCCTCGTGGGTTTTCCCATTTTGTTTTTTGATAAGTGAAGAAATTGAGCCTTGAGAGTGGTCAGTGCTTAAGGCCACATCTCCAGTCCCATGACAAAGATGGCAGGCCACTGGGTGTCACCAGGGCAGGGGTGGTGGTGGCTGGTATTTACCATGGAGACACCGTGCAGGTTGTCCTTGCCACTCCTGGGGCTCCTGCTGAAGCTGCCTCTGACTTTGGGTGGTTGATCTCCTGGGGACTGCAGGGGGGCACTAATGCCCACTCCCCTCACCACTAGATGGCGCAGCTGCTGTGATGAGCTGACAGAGCTGCTGTGCGCCCCTTTCTAGAGGGTCCCCTGGAGCGGGGGCTCCTAAGACCTCTCTGCCCTAGGCACCTCTTGGCCCTAATAACCAGTCCCAGTTGTCTATCTTGTTGAGAGCTGGGACCAGAGATAGACGCATGTCCCCCAGCTCTGGCTTCTCAGGAGGAGCTGGTCACAGACGCAGTTGCCTCCTTTTTGTGTTGGTCCCTACTCCGTGTCCCTTCTCTGGAGGTGGAGGCCCAGTGGTGTACCATGGCTCCACCTCCTTCCTCTGACTAACCAGAAGGATTTCAGAAAAGGCATCTCTGAGCTCAACTTCTTCACTCTGTTCTTGAGGGTCTAGAAGGAGTTGACTCTGAGCAGATGCTTGTCTGAGATCACACGCAAAGACCTTGGACACTGGGACTCCCTGCCCATCTCAGTCACAGCCAGTTCTCCCTTGCCAGAATGGGGCCACACTTGCAAAACCATCACTGATTCTCTCGTAGCTATAGCAAACAACAGCCTAAAGGCTGCCCATCAGCATAAGTTCCACTGAGGGCTGTTTTGGCCACTGGAAGCAAGTTGAAATGTGACCATGGGAGGATATGCTGTGCAAGTGTGAGTGTGGGTGTGAGTGAGAGTAAGAAAGTACGTATGGGTGTGAGTGTGTTTGTGTGAATGAGTGTATGTGTGTGTGTGTGTGTGTGTGTGTGAGTGAGTGTCTGGTTGTGTGTATCTTGTTAACATTTTGCCCGTTTTTCTCTTTCTTTTTGCCCTAAGCCTGTCTGCTTCCGAGTATCTCTGGAGCTTTCCGCAGCTGTGCCGCCTTGAGAAGCCACTGAGTCTCATGAATGCTACCTTCCTGATTAGAATTCCATGACATGTCAGCCTCTGCTTGATGGCGTTACAACCTTTGCCCTCTGAAGGAAACGTTTGCTAAGCAGAGAGAGTTGGTGAACAAGGTCCTTAAGGGGTAAGAGCTGCTCCTCAGCCTCCAGTGGAATCCGCCTGTCTCTGCTGGTTTTCGCATCACATTACCGGCCAGGTCAGAGCCAAGGCACACCTAGTTTTGAATAAAGCCCAGTCAGGTGGCCTTTCAGCACCTGGTCAGAGCTGACCTTAGACTCACCCTGGGTTTCTTTAGGGATGGCTTGATCAATTCATGGTGGTGAACCCCCTACCCAGAGCCACCTAAAATGAGGGGATGTGGGGCACCAGATTATGCCGTACCACACCAGGCACTGAGTGGGAAGCCCCAGAGAGCTGCCATAATTAAAACAAACAAAAAGAGCAGCCATGCATCCATAGAGCTGGCACCTTGTACAGTCCCACTGGTGCAGTAGCTACATGTTTGTGCATGTGCTTTCTGCCTGTCTGGGGTCACTGAGCTCTTCAGATGGTGGCCTCCTCTCCTGAAGAGAGCCCAGAAAGGCAGGACCAGCCTGATCACCCCCACTTGCCACCAGTACCTGCAGAGTCCTCAGCCTCCTGCGGCCCTGGCAGTGTGTGATGATCTTTATGCCCCAGCAGGTGTCCCCAGGCAGGACAGTCAGACCATGTGACAGCTCTCCCCATCCAGCTCCAACATCCCACTAGGTCTCCAGCGTCTGCTGTGGGCCTCAGGATGGAGGCTTATTAATACTGGGGATGGAAGCAAGGCTGTTCCCCAGGGGCTGTCTTGGCCCTGGGATCAGCCTGGGGCTCTGCTTAGGAGCAGCCAGCTCTCCTTTTGATTTATAGGCTTTGTTTAGAATTGGGCAGGGTCCCCAATGCCTGGTTAGGCAATGGCAGCTCTCCCAGGGCCCTACATAGCCACACCGTTAGCACTTAGCTGCCAGAGCCTTCCAAGCAGGGCCTTCGCAAGATGGGTGTCTCGGGCAGCTGGCAGCACGTGAGAAGGCCAGAGCTGACGCAGTGCTTTCCATGGTTCCTGGAGCCTTCTGCCATGGTCTTGAGAAGGGATGCAGGCAGTCAGGGGGGCAGGTTCTGGGAGCAGGTTTGAACAGCAGGGTTCTCGGGAAGGGGCTGTGGACCCAGGCCCACGGTTGGTGACCATGTGCAGAGAGGGACCGGGAGTGTCTCCTGGGTTCCATACAGGCCACAGAGACAGGAAGATCCGGAAAGAAATCCTGAAGCTGGCACAGCCTGGAGGTGACGAGAAGGACCCTTCCAGAGGGCCCCCCCTCAATCCTGTTGTGCTTGATTCAGAGGGTTGGGTGGAGGCTCTCCTGAAGGGCTCTGAGGAGCACCACGCCCACAGGTACCCATCAGGGATGGAGTTGGAACAGCTGGTGCAAGAGGAAGGCCACCGTTCTCCGCCTGGTCCCCCACAGCAGCCAGAGGGCATGGGGCCTCACCAAGTTCCACATCCTGGCCATGAGCACTACAAGACCCAGCACCACCCACGCCCATGCCGCTCCCCTTCCCAAGAGTCTTCTTACCCTCACCACCACCTCCCAGGGAAGCCTCTCCTCTTCCAGGCTTCACGTGAAACCCCTGGGCCTGGGTCTCTTTCTCGATGTTTTCTCTGTTATCTACCCCTGCTGGACTCAGCTCCAGGCCAAGGTCATTGCTGCTTGTGGATTGTTATGTTGTCCAGTTTGTCTTCATACAGGTACACAGTAGGCACCTAATAAATATGTGCAGAAAGAGCAGCAGATGTCTTTCTTTTTTATTTGTTCTTCGTAAAGTCCAGCTCTGCTTACTGGAATTCTACGTCAACTGCATAGTGTTGTCTCTCTCACTTGGCTTTTCTGGGGGGGGGGTGCACTGGAAATGTGACAGCCCCTCCTGCCACCCAGACCCATCCCTGTGCTCCTTTCTCCACACAGCACACATGGAGTTGCACTGACCTCATGCACATCTACCCCATGAGACCAAAACCCAAAAGGGCGGGTCTTTCTCCCACACTTAGAGCCAGATGGGTATTCAGGTGACTACTGAACAGACAGGCAGATGGATAGCAACAAGATGTGGAGATGTGAGGAAGCCAACTGGTATGGCAGAAGCAGGGCAGCGTCCGACTTCTCCCAGAATGGATGAGGCCTGGTGGGAGGCTCTGGGCATGGCCCGGAGAAGTCATGGTACAAAGGTGTCCCCACAGTTGTATGGAGGGCAGAAGCAGGTGAGGCTCCCTCCCACGGGAGCCAGTGAGAGGCCTGCAGGAGCATCGGCCTGCCACCTGTCGTGAGAACACCTCTCAACACCGACAGAATCCCAGGGGCTCCACAACTCCTGCCACCTTTAAGCACCCCTACCCCAGTGGCTGTGACTCCCTCGGGCTGGGGAAAGGGAGCCAAGAGGCGCTCCTGCAATGCCTGCTCTGCAGGAGAAGCAGCCGGGCCCAGGGTGTCTTCAGGAGACAGGCCAGAAACCACCAGTTGCACTGTCCTCGGCCTGGGCCCCGTGCATTATGCCAACCCAGTCCAGGGAGCCCCCCGGAGGGAAAAGCCTTTGGGTGAATGGGACAAAAGGCCAGGGTCATGGGAAATAGCCAAGAAATGAGATCAGAGGCAGGGACATGGGCCCTAGAACAGCGGTGAGAAGGAGTGAGGCCTCCCTACCCTCACCCAATCCCCTTCCAGGTACCCCCACTCCTAGGCTGCATCTCATCGCAGTTCTCAAGAGTCCAGGACTGGAAGGTGAAGCCTTGCCCACCCGCACACGCCCTCCCCAGGCCTTGCAGCTTCCATCTCAGGAAAGCCCAGCGGGAACCCCGTTCCAAGGTAAACCTTCATTCTGGTGGCTTCTGCCCACTCCTGGCTCCCGTTTGGCCATGGGTTCAGTCATCAGACACTGAGTACCTGCAAGTGCCTGGCTGTGTGTGGGGGTTGGATTGTGTTAGTCACCAAATGAGGCAAGAAGCCCTTGCTTCTGACCTGGGGAGGAAGACCACGGCCACGAAGCAGGCCAGTGTCACAGCCTATTGTGAAATGACTGGCCCTGCAGGAAGGTGGAAGGGCTGGGAAGAGGGTTGTGAGCGGGAGGTTTCCCAGGGTTTCTGGCTTCCACACCCCAGGATTTCCCCTCAGCACAGCTGCCATTTGGGACTGGCTCATTCTCTGGTGGGGGCTGTCCTGGGCACTGGGATGTTTAGAGCATCCCTGGCCTTCCCCAGTAGATGCCAGGAACCACCACTGCTCAGTCGTGACAGAAATGTCTCCAGACATTGCCCGATGTGCTCCGGGGAAAAGTCACCTGGGGTTGGACACTACTGGTGCCCATCGATTAGACAAATTTTACCTTGACCTGCTTACCCCAAAAGACAAAAGACAGGTTCTTACCACACAGCCCACTGCCCTCTTTAGAGTGTAGCTAAATGCTGCTGCCCCAGGGCGGCTGACATGTGCAGAAAGTGTGACCTTCCAGGGTCCTGGCGACCAGAGGATGCTTAGCCTAACATAGAGCCTGGTGGATAGACAGACAGGATTCTCAATGGGTGTGAATCCAGGCTTGGAACATGCTTATCTTTCCCAGCTCTCTCCAGGGCCTCAGAGAGGCCTCAAAGCACCTGGGTCTTGATTTCTAGTGCCGTCCTGCATTAAAAAGAACCAGCTGTAACCAAATAGCTTATCTTTTTTTCTTTTTGAGTTAGGGTCTCTTTCACTTAGGCTGGAGTGCAGTGTCACAATCACAGCTCACCATAGCCTCAATCTTCTGGGCTTAGGCAATCTTTCCACTTCAGCCTCCCCAGCATCTGGGACTACAAGCGTGCGCCACCACACCTGGCTAACTTTTTTATTTTTATTTTTCCACACACATGATAACTTTATTGATGCCCAGCTGGGTGTTGCTTGCCCCTCCGCATCAATACCTCCCCGTTTTGGCCATTACTGCCATGGCACTGCTAGTTACTCTTCACAACTTGGTACACAACCTACACACTTCACAACCTACTCTATACAACCTGATGTCTGGCAGCAATCCCTACCAAGGGTGAGGAAGGATTCTCTTGTGATGGTGGCAGCTGTTTCAGGGGGCATGAGGCTAGGCTGAGGTGTGCCACCTCAGCTGAGATGGAAGAGGTGAATGAAGATGTTGATCAAGAAGAAAAGGAAACTGCCTCCACTCACATCGCTGAATGCTGGGACCACACTGTTGGCCGTGGTATGGTTTCCCAAGACTCTAGTTTGTATCTGTGTCATAACCAGGTGAGTAGGAGGAAGAGGAAGTCTTTCGTCCTGAGCAGATCTTGGAGGCATTTTGGAGATAAGGGCAGGGCTGTCTCACTTTTTGATTTTTTTGTAGAGATGAGGTCTTGCCATGTCTCCCAGGCTGATCTCGAACTCTTAGGCTCAAGCAGTTCTTTCACCTTGGCCTCTGGAGTACGGGATTACAGGTGTGAGTCATTGTGCCTGGCCTGAAAATAGCTTATTGTTGGCCTGGGGCAATGTGTAGTGATAGGAAGGAAGTACTCAAACAAATCAATGGCAGCAGGTACCAGGGGGACCTGTAGGTGGGTGGGGACTGAAGAAGCTCCCGGGGCCACAGCTGGGGCAGTTCAACCAGCGGAGTAGTATTGGATTGTAACCCACTGCATAAAATGAATACCCATGTATCCATACTGATTTAAGTAATTGAATAAACAAGTAGATAGACAAACTTCTTGTACAGATAAGTTCCAATCACTCAGGCAGTTGCTCTCCCCAAGGAGATAACGGGCAGCTCCCACCCCTGCAGTCAGGAAAGTGCTTAGCGGCTTGCTTCCAAGGAGCACATAAGGGAAGGGGGAGGGGGAACTTTACGGTAGAGACCCCTTAGCCTGGCCATGAGGCCTAAGTCGTCCATGAGGTGGCCTGTACTTGGTGTGCACCCAGGATACAGCGTGCTGAGAAGGCCCTTCCCCACGTGGTCTTCCTCCCCCAAAGCCATCACCCAATCTAACCACGAAGCAAGCATCGGACCACCTAAATTGAGTGACATCCTATAAAATGTCTGACTAGGACCCCTCAAAATGGTCAAGGTCATCAAAAACAAAGAAAATCTGAGAAACTGTGACAGCCAAGAGGAGCCTCAGGAGACATAATGGTTACATGTCCTGTGGGCTCTGGATGGAAACAGAATGAGGGCATTAGGGAAAAGCTAGTGAAGTCAGCATAACGCATGGAGTTCAGGGAATAATCAGTTCATCAGTTGTGACAAATGACATGGCAATGTCACAGTGGGATAAATGGTGCTGGATGCACAGGAGCTCTGGGCTGGCTTTGCAACTTTCCTGTAAATTTAAAAGTTGTAAAATAAAGCGTTTATTTAAAATAAAATATTTGGATTGAAGACTTAAATGTAAGATGTGAAACTATAAAAATACTAGAAGAAAACCCAGGAAAAGCTTTCTGGACATTGGCCTTGGCAAAGAATTCATGACTAAGACCTCAAAAGCAAATGCAACAAAAATAAAAATAGACAAATGGGACTTAATTAAACTAAAAAGCTTCTGCATAGCAGAAGAAATAATCAACAGAGTGAACAGACAACTCGAAGAATGGAAGAAAATATTTGAGCCAGGCTCGGTGGCTCAGCCTGTAATCCCGCGCCTTTGGGAGGCTGAGGTGAGTGGATTGCCTGAGCCCGCGGGTTCGAGACCCGCCTGGGCAGCGAGACCTCATCTCTACAATAAATAAAAAAATCAGCCGGGCGTGATAGCGCATGCCTGTAATTCCGGCCACACAGAAGGCTGAGGTGGAAGGATCGCCGGAGCCCAGCAGGTCGAGGCTGCGGTGGCCGGAAGCGGCCACTGCACTCCAGTCTGGGCGACAGAGTGAGACTCCAACTCAAAAAAAAAAAAAAAAAATATTTGCAAGCTGTGCATCTGACAAAGAACCTGTACCCAAAATCTACAAGGAACTCTAACATCTCAACAACAACAACAACAACATTTTAAAAACCAAGTAATTCCGTGCCTTTGGGAGGCTGAGGGGGGTGGATTGCCTGAGCCCGCAGGTTTGAGACCCACCTGGGCAGGCGAGACCTCATCTCTACAATAAATCAAAAAATTAGCCGGGTGTGGTAGCATGCGCCTGTAATTCCTGCTACTTGGAAGGCTGAGGTGGAAGGATCGCCAGAGCCCAGTAGGTTGGGGCTGCGGTGACTGGGAGCGGCCCCTGCACTCCAGTCTGGGAGACAGAGTGAGACTCCAACTGAAAAAAAAAATAAATAAATAATAAAAAAATAAAAACCAAGTAATCCCATTAAAATTAAAAGACATAAACAGACATTTTTCAAAAGGAGACATACAAATGGCCAACAAGAATTTGAAAAGAGCGGGGCTCGGTGGCTCAGCCTGTAATCCCGCGCCTTTGGGAGGCTGAGGTGAGTGGATTGCCTGAGCCCGCGGGTTCGAGACCCGCCTGGGCAGCGAGACCTCATCTCTACAATAAATCAAAAAAAAAATCAGCCGGGCGTGGTAGCGCATGCCTGTAATTCCAGCTACTTGGAAGGCTGAGGTGGAAGGATCGCCGGAGCCCAGCAGGTCGAGGCTGTGGTGGCCGGGAGCGGCCACTGCACTCCAGTCTGGGCGACAGAGTGAGACTCCAACTCAAAAAAAAAAAAAAAAAAAAAAGAATTTGAAAAAATGCTAAACATCACTAATCACCAGAGAAATGCAGATTTAAACCACAATGATATCTCATCTTACACCCGTGAGAAAGACTGTCATTAAAAGTCAAAAAATAACAGATGTTGAAGATGTGGAGCAAAGGAAACACACACTGTTAGTGGGAATTTAAATTAGTACACCCTATATGGAAAACAGCATGGCAATTTCTCAAATAACTAAAACCAGAGCCATCCTGCTACTGGACGTTACTCAAAGGACAAGAAATTGTACTAAAAAAATATGTGCCCCTGCATGTTTATCGTAGGACTATTCACAATAGCAAGGATATGGAGTCTACCTAAGTGTCTATCTGTGGACGACTGGATAAAGAGAACGTGGCAAGTAGACACCGTGGACTATTATTCAGCCATACAAAGTAGGAAATTATGTCTTTTGCAGCAATGCAGATGACACAAGGCTAGTGTCTTAAATGAAACAATTCAAACATGCTACACGTTCTCACTTAAGTGGGTGCTAAGGATGTGCACATATAGCATAAATAGACATAGAGAATAGAATCACAGGGACTGGAGACTCAGGAGGATGAGGGGTGAGGGATGGGAGGTTACTGAATGGGTCCGGGTACAATGCCCACTATCTGGTGATGACGGCACTGGAAGCCAGACTTCACCACCATGCAGTCTATGCACAGAATGACTGAACTCGCACCCTCTAAATCTAGAATAAAAAAGAAAAGGAAATCTCTCTCTCTATCGCTCCCTATCTCTCCATCTCTTGTCTCTGTCCCATCCATATTCCCATCCCCACGTCCATCCCATCCCCATCCCCACCCTACCCGCATCCCCAGGTCCATCCCCATCATCATCCCCATCCCCACCCCTACCTCCATCCCCATCTTCATTACCATCCCCACCCCCATCCTCACCCAATCCCCATCCCCGTGTCCACCCCATCCACAGCCCCACCCCACTCCCACCCCACTCTCACCTCCAACCCCATCCCCACGCCCACCCCTACCCCCATCTCCATCCCCATCCTCATCCCCATCCTCACCCCCACCCCCATCGCCATCTCCATCTCCATCAGTTGGTTCCAGCGCTCATGAGTTAGGAGCAGTGCTGGTCCACTACAGAGAGAAGCCAAGGCCTTCTGGGATCAAGAAGGTGCTACAGAGGAAAACACAGCGACTGTAAGGCTGCAGCCTCTCCCCCTCCACAGCCACAGGCCTAAGAGCGAGCCAGGGAAGAGGAGCGCAGCAGGTAAGTTCAGAGGGGCTACATCTTTCATGGGCCATGGGAAGGACGCAGAGATGGGGGCCCCTCCAAGCATACGGTGAGGACGTTTAGGGACGAAGGAGGCTGGGGAGCACAGCCACATGTGCAGTGTGTGCACATGTATGCGCAACATCTGCATGTGTGTGTAGTGTAGTGTTGTGTACAGCGACTGCACCTATGCAGTGTGTGTACATGCATGTAATATTTGTGCAGCCGGTGTACCTGTGTAGTATGTGTATACATGTGTAGTATTTGCATGTTCATGCACACATGTGGTGTCTGCATGTGCACATGTGAGTGACATGACCACAGTTGTAGAAACTCTACAATGCCTCAGTGCATTCTAGAAGGAAGCTCCCTTACAAGGTGGCTGTGGCAGCTCAGGTGGGAGGGGATAGCCTTTTACATGGGGGAGTGTCATGGGGAGGAAGGAAGGAAGTTGGGGTGGGGCAGGACAGTCTGTGAAGTGGAAGAGTCGGTGTCCAGGAGTCATCTGGGCTCTGGCTGGAGCCACAGATAGTGGAGAGTCGGAGGCCACAGGAGGGCATCGGGGGTCGCAGGCCTGGAAGCTGCCACATGCTCCAGATGTGTGTACCATGGACCCGCCAGGGAGGCCCAAGCCTCCTCCAGTGTGGAACCCACTGGCCACAGACTCCCAGGCCAGCTGGGGGGCCACAAGCAGCACTGTCCCACAGGCCCGAAGCTCCATTCGCCTGGCTGCTAGCTATGGTTTCCACATGCTGAAGAAAACCCAGAGTATACTCTTGGCTTTCTAGGGAGGACCTGTATGCCCAAGAATATCTCCCAACTCTCCCCCAAAATTCTCCAGTCTCTCAAAAGGCAGTTCTCATAACCTGAGGCAAATCTGGGCTGATGCCACCCTCTCAGAAAGCAAATATGCCCATGCACCAGGCGTTCACACCCACCTGTGAGTGGGTACCATCTGTGGCCTGCTCCTCACACCTTCCTGGGATGTCTGGGCCCTACAGCTTGGCAGGGAGGAAGAATACACATGGCCCTGCTGCCAAGGCAGATCAAGGCAGGATTGGTGTGGGAGTGGAGAAGCCCCTCTTCAGCGTCCCTGAGGACCAGAGAGAGGCCCAGGGAGGAAGAAGAGAAGAGGGCCCCAGCACCATCACCAGCTCCCTGCAGCAAGCCACAGCCTGCAGCAGGCTGCAAGACATACACACGCCTACTGCACGCCAGGCCCTTTTCTGGACCCCATGGGAAGGACAAGGTGGACATGGGCCAGTCCTTGTGGAGCTTAAAGCCTGTTCCTGAGACAGACCTTGACCAAGTGAATAGTGGGGTCTTAGCAGGGAGGTGCAGGGAGGGTTTCCTGCAGGAGGTAGCATGTAAGTGGAATGAGGGGGTAACCAGGCAACCAGACATAAAGTGTGCCCCCATGGTGGGGAGGGCAGTACATGGGAAGGCCTTGACCTCTCCTTGTCCCCAGCTTGGATCTTCCCCGTGAGGACGAGCCATAGACAGTGACACAACCCAATTTGCACTTTGTAAAGTTCTTTCTAGAATGCCACTGGAGGCCAGTGAAGGTCAGGAACCATGGGATAGAAGTTGTTGGAGTCTTCTTGCAGAGAGGCCACAGTACCTGGACCAGAGTGGAGGAGACAGAGGGAAGAAATGAGAGGAATGGGGCTGAGGTAGCCTTAAGAGGACTGTGCAAAAGAACAGGTGGAGTTGAGGAGGATGTGACCACGTGGACAGGGACGGAAGCTTGAGGAAAGGATGAGCAGTGAGTGTGGCATCTCCCCTGGTCTCTGAGTCTCCATTTGTAAAATGAGCAAGCTGGACAGACTATTCACCAAGTCCCTCCTGGCTGGGAATCCTCCCTGCGAGGCCATGTAGACACATGTCCGACAGCCACAGGGAAGGGCTCAAACCCTGCCCCCGCCCCGCACAAGCACCAACCTCTCCTTTTAATTAGACATTCAGCCGTCGCCACCGCAGCCTGTCCACAGCCAACGAGTGCCCTTTCTGCATGGATGACTCACCAGGATTAATGCTCATTTGATTTTTACTATAAATTACGCCTCACATAATTTCTCCATTAGGGGCGGAGATGGCCTCTCGGCAAGGCTGCAGCGGCCACTTGGTCACTCTTGCCAGGGAAGCACTGAGTCATCGCTTCTCCCCCACGCCTGCAGCACAGGCGGCCCGGGCCACCAGGCAGGTGGCTTAATGGTTGCATCTCTGAAGCCACTGATGGGAGATGCTTACTCGGCTCCAGGAGAGGCAGGAAGCAGAGGGCCAATGTAGATGTGCGTGTACCACTCGGTAGGGAAGGCTGAGATGTTGAAGGTAAAAAAAGAATCACACTTGTGAAGATGAAAGTACCTTCTTCCTTCCCTCCTTCCTTCAGACTTGATGGGCTATGTTTGCCTGCGTGGAACAGTGTCATAAAGTAGTGGCAAATCCAGCAGGACCCCAACCTTCAGGGTGCTGGTGACCTTATGGGGAGACCAGTTGATTGGATAATCACAAGCGGAACACATGGCTGCAAGCAGGTGTGCCCTGAGGCACAAGAGCCTTTCTCAGAGAAGCCCCCAAGACAAGGGGGGCAGCATGCACTAGGTAGGGGAACACCATGTGCAAAGGCCTCTGTGGCGGAGAAAGAGGTGTAAGAAAGAGAGTGGACAGGGGCAGCCCTGCAGGCCCCCAGGGAGAAGGGGAGGCTCTGGAATCTTTGAGGAGGGGCTGGGACACATAGTCACTTCACATGTGTCCCTTCCACGTGAGGACCTGGCCCCCAAGGGGCCCGTGAGCCTCAGGGCCTTGTTTGGCTGTCCCAGGGCATAAGGGAGGGTATGCTTGTAGAAAGGGAGGTAGAGCTTGGAAGGGACATGGTGAGAGGAGAGGCTGACTGGCCGTCAGTTTTCTCTTCACTCACATTGAAACCAGATACTACTTTGTAAAAATCCAACAAAACCAGGATTGTGACTCAACCCAGCTCCCCCACATGGAATAAACCAATTTGCTTAAACCTCCAACTCATCTTGTACATTTCTCTATTTTTTAAAAATATCTTAAGCTCAAAAGAAATCAAAGCTCACACAGAAAAAAAACACCCCCCCAAACCTAGCATGCTCTATTGAAGCTGACTCGTGCTTCTCTGTTCCCCAAGATAATTGGATTAAAAAGCAAAGCCCACAAACAAAATCTCACTTCAGTCCCGGCACCCGTCACCCCAGCCTCCTACCCCTCTGCCCAGCCCCCACCTCAGGAAGCACAAAGCCAGGCACACAGTGGAACCCACCGGGCAGTGTTTTGATGGGCCCCAGGGGAACCATTCTCCCATGCCTCATTCCTGGGACACACTCAATGACCGGTGGCACAGACATTGTCCTATCACTATCCCTGTTTGCAGATGTGCAAAGCGAGGCTCAGAAAAATCGAGTAATTTACTCAAATTCTTACCCTAGGAATGTCAGAGTGGACCTTAACCCTCGACTCTGATGCTAAAAACCAAAGGACACAAAAAGGCATAAGAGAGAAAGCCTGACTCTCTCCTCTCTCCAAACACAGCAGTAGAAACATGACTCCATTTATCTCAGCGATTCTCAACCGGGCAAGCCCCTCCCCAGCCCCCAGCAACATCTGGAGACATTTCTGGTTGTCACTGGGATCAGAGGCTTGCTACATACTGCATCTGGTGGGTGCAGGCTGGGATGTTGCTACCATCCTACAGTGCACAGGATGGGCCCCATGGCAGGGACCTGCCCAGCCCCCATGTCAACAGTGCCAGGTTGAGAAACCCGGATGTAGGTAAAATGATGTTGGTAGAACAGGTGTGTGCCCACATGCAGAGAAAGAGCTAGAAAGATAAGTACCACAGCGTCCACATTTGTTTATCTCTCAGTGGAAGGATTTGGGTAATTTTTTATTTTTCTTTCTCATGTTTTTCTGTACTGTTTGAATTTTTTAAGAAACAATGGGCATGCATCATTTTTATAATCAGAAAAAAAGAGCTGTTTTCATTTTGTAAAAATAAAAAAGGGCTTCAGGACTTATCGATTCTGATCCAGCCCCCTCACTAACTAGCTGTCAGAAACAGCTCTCTGGAAAATATGTCTATCTAGAAAGTGAGGAGCACAATCCTTCTTGCATTATATTATAGGAATATAAAGGAACATTGTCCTGGAAAAGCTCTCTGAGCTCAGAGGAGAAAAATTGTTGTGAGTCCTGAGATATTGCTTCTCCCATATATTTCTCTTCTGAGATGGTGTGTATGGCTTTTGCAGCATAGAAATTGAGAAGACCCGCCCTTGACAAGGGCCCCCAGTCTGCCCGATACTTGGGCCAGAGACTGGGAAACTGCAATGGGCCCTGCATGCTTCCTGCGTCAGGGTGCGTGACACAGGTGCGCCCACCTTGCAAAGACAGCACTTAGTCCCAGGATCATTCTGCGTTTGTCTCAAGGCTGGGTTAGGTCTGGTTTTCCCAGCCAGGGCACGACTGATGTTTGGGGTGGAATCATTCTTTATTGTGGGGCGGTCTGGGTATTGTGGGATGTTGAGCAGCGCCCCGGCCTCTGCCTTCTAGACGCTGGTCCTGACACCAAGTTCTGACAGTCAAAAATGTCTACAGACAAGGCCAGATTGGTCAGGGAGCGCCAGTATCACCTGGTGTGGACCTGGTGGCTCCAGCCTGCTGGTATTCTCAGAGATGATCTGGGCTCCTGAGTCAGGACACCGGTTTGCTGCATTTCTGAGTCACTGCTCATGTTCTCTACCTTCAAAAATTTTCCACTTATTTCTACCCTCTCCAAGACAGCCCCATGCCCAGAGAGGATCTCTGGTGGTCTACCAGCCCCTTAGTCCTCCACACAAGTCCCCCTGGGCCACCCGAGGCACAGAGCTGGGGCTCCAGTTTTCCTACAGATAATGACATAGCAGGAAGATGGCAGCCTGGGTGACAGGGCCCACAGAAACGAGCCTGCAAATGCTGAGCAAATAAACCCCTTGTTTCCTGGGAGGGCATAAACCCACCGACTAATTGTGAGATGGCCTGGAGAGAAGCTACCACGGCCGCTCTTCACGCTGGCACCTACATCAGAACAATAAGATGAACTTTAAATTAAGATAAAACCAGTTTGGGAAATGCAATATCTCACCTCCCTTCCTGTCTTTTTAAAAATCCATAATTCATAGAGAACCCAGCCAGGGGTGTGCAGCTCAAATTGAATTATCCTTTTTTCTAAAGACTGAGGCTGGAAGAGGCATTTTCTTGGCATGGAGACAATAAAAAGCAACTCTCTGGGGCTCATGTCACCACATCTTGACTTCCATGCCACGACCCCACATCCCATAGGGATGGAGACATTCTAAGCACACGCTACATGCCATTCTAAAGCGCAAGCTAATTACATGGCCAGGAATTTATCCTGCGGCTGCCTGCACTCAGGCCCTGAGAATGAGCATACAGGTTCATTAATCGTAGAGCCATTGGTAACAGCAACAGACTGGAGACAGCGCAGGTGCCATCGCAGAAGGCTGTTCAAATAAGCCCATTCCACCTTTGCCACGGAATCACCATGTAGCGCTTTTAAAAAGGACCAGGAGGCTCATTGTATAGTGATTGGAGATGCATCATTGCATTGTTGAAACAAGGTGCAGAACGATGCTTATAGTATGCTACCTTCTGTGTTATATTAAAAAAAGGTAGAAAATATACTTGTGGGCACTCCCTAGGCTCGAGGGCTCCCAGGAGGGCTGGGGGCAGTGAGAGAGACTCCAGCTACAAGGACACTCCTGGCATACCCTTTGGTGTGTTTTGATTTTTCTGAACCAGAAATAAGTGCTCAGATATGTAAAATTAATCAATGTATAAAATTAATTTCTTAAGCAAACCAACCAACCCAAACCACAAAGTACTAATTTGTTATGAAAAATACATTGAGGAGGTGGGGCGGTGAGGGAGATGAATTCCTGTGAAATAAGCTGAAGTGTATTCCCTTGGGGAAGCCCTGGGCCCTCTCTGGATCTTAGAACTTTTCATTTCACAGTTGTTTTGGAAGTCTCCTTTACTTTGCTAATATTCTGCAAAGCTTTGGTGTCTCCCAAGTAGCACCCCTCTAGTCATGGGCCAAAACTTATTCCAAAGCACTTGCTCCCTGAACCTCCTGTTTCCCAAAGTAAAGTGGAGATGGTTTGGGGTGATATACAGATAATTTTTTATTTTTTGAGTTGGAGTCACCCAGGCTGGAGTGCTGTAGCACGCTCACGGCCACCCCAGCATCGCCCTTCTGGGCTCAGGCAATCTTCCACCTTAGCCTTCCAAGTAGCCAGAACTAAAGGTGCACGCTATCACACCTGGCTAATTTTTTTTTTATTCATTGTAGAGATGAGGTCTCGTCAAGTTGCCTGGTCTGGTCTCAAACCTGCGGACTCAGGCAATCCACACGCCTCGGCCTCCCAAATTGCTGGGATTACAGGCTGAGCCACCGAGCCCAGCTAACTTTTTTTTTTTGAGTTGAAGTCTCACTCTTGTCACCCAGGCTGGAGTGCAGTGGCCGCTCCCAGTCACTGCAACCTTGACCTGCTGGGCTTAGGCGATCCTTCCGCCTCAGCCTTCCAAGTAGCTGGAACTACAGATGCACACCACCATGCCCGGCTAATATGTGGATAATATTATGCCCCATTATTATCAGCATGGGGGTATTATTATGAATATTTCCTATTTGTGTGGCCAGTGATACTGATTTTTCCATTCAGTGTGGTGGTGTAAAATTTCCTTTTCAGATCATGTATTTAAATGAATGAAAAGCAAAACAGTATTAAGAAAATCATAGGACAGCTAAGCCTGCCGATGTGAAAAACCAGAGCTGAGACCCTTGTGGCTGAAATGTAGGGTACATGACTCTGCACACATCACCCTCTCTCCCTAGCAAAGCTGCTTGATTTGCAGTGGCCAGGCCTCTTGGATTTCCTGAATCAATAAGATGAAGAAAAGAGAAAAAGTAAGCATTCACAGGGAGCTTTCAATCACTCTGCCGAGCAGCAAATTCAGGTGTCCAGTAATCAGATATGGGGGGTGGGGTGGAAGATATTGAATCATGCTCCTTGCTTGGTCTATGTAGCAATGATGACTTTCACTCTCTATTGTGTTTTAGAAGGTATTACCCATTCTTATGATGTCAATTAATGCTTAACTGCTGCAGAACCTAAGCTGGGAAAGGGAGCCAGCAGGAGTCCTGCGGTTTGGCTGGATGGCTACTTTCCTGCAGTCCTTTCTCAGAGACATTGCAGACAGTCAGCCACAGCTGGGTGAGGGCCTAGAGCATGCCTTCTGAAGAGCTATAGTCTAAGAACTGGTGAACAGATGGGACGGTCATGTTGCTTTAGGGGTCCCTTAAATCCAGGTGATCTCCAGGTTACACTGCAGAAACACACAGAAAAGAGGGTTCCCTCGAGCAGGGCATAATGGCGTCTCCTGATTGGGGCAAACAGGATTCTAGCAAGTGAGCAGGCTGAGGGCAATGCTTTCAGAGTCACTGTCACTCGGACCCCAGCTCCCCCATTTGCCTTCAAAGCACCCCCAGTGCCTGCATATTTGGAGCTGGCTGTAGCATGGTCCTCCCTGCGTGAGCTCTTAGCTAGACATTGCCCATGTGCTGATTTTTCTCTGTTAGGAAGCCTTGTTCATCTTTTCTTCCAACTTTCATTTAGGTCCTGGACCTGGAGCCTGGGAAAGGCAAGCTCCCGAGGGAACCAGAGCTTCTGGCTGGTCTGCAGGAGATGTTTCTGGAAGGCCAGGAGTTGGCCAAATCCTGAGAACGATGTCGGAGGCTGTGGAGATGGCACAGACACAAGCAGACTTTGTTTCAAGGAACGCTTACAGCTGCCCCATGGGAAACAAAAAAACCCAGACTACTAGACGTGGTTTGAATGCTAATTCTGCTGACTTTGCCCACTTCTTCTTCACTGGTTCTCACTAGAAAAGTGCTGGACCAGTTCCCATTCATGGATGGGCAAATGGAGGCTCCAAGATGTTGGGTGGCTCACGCAGGGTCTCACAAACGCAGAAGGAGGGAGACAGACCTCAATCTCAAGCCTGACTCCAGAGGCGGGGTGCTGCCCTGGAGGGCATGATGGAGAAGGGCCAACACGAACCCTGGACGCCTGAGGAACGTGGGGCAGGGCCGTCCTCAGCAGATCTCAGGACACACTGCACCATGATGTCTTGTTCTAAATGCACAGCCACCTAGGAGAGGAGCCCGGCCACATCCAAGCTAGGGATCAGACCCCATCAGGGAAGAGGGCAGTGCTGTGGGAGGCAGCCAGAGGGTAGGCCCGTGGAGATGAAACTCTGCCTCTGTTGTCCAGCAATTCCACTCTGCTTCTTGCTTGCATCGGTCACTGGCAAGCAAACAGAAGCATTCAGGGAGGGGACTCTTCTCCAACTCAGGGGTCTGCTAGAAGCTTGCCTCCTGCATGCAGATCGGAGTCTCTCTGGGAGACAGATGTGGAAAATGCCGTCCTCTTCACCTTCTGGTGCTGTTGTGTCATCTCCTCACCCTGGGCCAGCACCCACGCCTGCCTGCAGCCTGTCTGGCTGGGACGCAGCTGCCTCAACACCCAGCAGGAGCAGCCTGCCCAGACATTCCACCACCCGCCCCTCTCTCTGCTTTTTTCTTTCCCCTGTGCCCTGCGGTGGCACTTACATCCTCAACACATCATGGCCCTTGTTTACTGTCTCTTTTTTTGCCTGCGGTGGATTAAGTTGAACCAAATGAAATTGCTGCTCTTGCTGGCCCCAGATAGCCAAATATCGGCAATTTCATGTATTCTTCTCTAATCAGTTTTATGGGGCCAGGTCTTGTCTGCTGAAGTCCAGGACTTAGAACTGTGGCTGCCCCAAAGTCGGCCTTCAGGAAAAGCTGTGGAATGAACAGATAAAAGTGACCATTCAGGGGCTTGGAGTATCAACTCCCTGGGTTTTCAGCTCCAGAAGCAGAACGTATTCCGGGCGATTCCAGGAAGACACGAAGCCTGCAGACTCTAAGGTACTCCAGATGCCCTTCAGGGTTCCGTGTGATCTGCCCACACACAGTCCCAGTACAGGAAGAGCCGATTGTCTGGCAGAGCCACTGCTCTGCTAATGATGGGCATCCAGGCAGCAGAGGCAGAGGCCTAAGGAGAGTACAACACCATCACGCCTGCCCAGCCTGGGGACAGCTTCCTCCTGCATACAGGAGAGGCTGGCACCATTGTTCCCGCCATGTAGGAGGGTGTGAGCATGGAGTGGAGGGCCGGGGGCAGGCTCCCATGGCACGGTGGACCCAGTTGGCTATGTGTACCAAAAAGTGACCATTTTAGACTCCAGTGTTTAATGAAGGTCACAGGGGAATGTGAATGGAACTAATGAGAAAATAATTATCCAAGCTGGGAAGCCATCAAGGCTCTGAATGCTGCAATTTCTGTGCTAATGGAAGTGGAAGGGAGGGCTGGCCAGAAGGAGTGGCCACTTTTGCTTTCCTGAGTCTGAAGTTTCTGGTCCTGGTAGGTTTTCAGGTGGGGGAGATGAGCTGTGGGAACCCATCTTGGCCCATCTCGGAACCAGCCCCGTCTCCTTGCTCCCATTCCAAGTGGGACCAGTGGAAAGATCAAGGTTGGTCCTACCCGTTTGGCAGTCCAAGAGGGGCCTGGTCAGAGGGAACAAGGGCCCAGGGAAGTCATTTCTTTCCACTGACCATGGGGGCACTTTAGGATCAGGCTGAATCCCCCCCCTCCCAGAATTCCCTCCTTTGGCTTTTGAAAAGGGCTGGGTTGGGAGACTGTCTGGGGAGGATGGACTGGAGGCAGCTGGGGGCCATGGCCACGGAGGTGACATCTGGGCTGCTCCTCCAAGTCCTGCTGCCATGTTACCTGTTCTCAGGTAAGGTCATGAGATTGTTCCAAGAGAGGAAGGGACATTCCACACCAAACTGCCATCTGTACCTGAAGAGTTTAATGACTGCAGTCTTTCTGACCAGTGTCCGCCTATTGTTTCATGCAACCTGGCCATTCATTTTGAGAACACCGCAGGGGGCGTTAAGGCCCTAGGCCTGAGGCCTGGAAATTCTGCCCACTTGGGCCCCCCAGCCCCCTCCCCGCTTCCTGGAAGCCGGATGACTATGGGATAGAAGAACCATACCCTGGGGACACTCCCGGTGTTTCTAGGTGCTGGTCGAGTCACACAGATTGCAAATTCAGGTCATTTCCACAGACCCATGTACATTTCTTGGGGATCTAAATTGCAGCTGCACTTGTGCTGTGAGAGAGAGGAAAATCCGTCTTTTCCCTGCTCCCTCTTAGCTCCACCCTTCAGGCTCAGCCTTGGGTTTACAAATCACCCTTGCAAGACAGCAGGTGTGTTCCTTTGCTTCATTTAGCATTTTCTTTTTCTTTTTCTTTTTTTTTTTGAGTTGGAGTCTCACTCTGTCGCCCAGACTGGAGTGCAGTGGCCGCTCCCGGCCACCGCAGCCTCAACCTGCTGGGCTCCGGCGATCCTTCCACCTCAGCCTTCCAAGTAGCCAGAATTACAGGCATGCGCTACCACGCCCGGTTGATTTTCTTGATTTATTGTAGAGATGAGGTCTCGCTGCCCAGGCGGGTCTCGAACCCGCGGGCTCAGGCAATCCACTCACCTCAGCCTCCCAAAGGCGTGGGATTACAGGCTGAGCCACCAAGCCCAGCTTCCTTTAGCATTTTCTTCTCAACTGGGCGGAGGGAGTGATGAGCTAACCACTTTGCGGCATGGACCTTGACAAATGCAGGTTCCCAGGTCCTGTCCCAGACCAGCTGATTTTGAGTCTCCAGGAGTGGGGTTCAGGCACCCGTATTCTTTTTAAAGCACCCTCTCTTCAAACCAGCCTCGGAGACACTGGCCTAAGGATAATTCCAAAATGTATTGTCAGAGGAGATTTGAGGTTGAGTGGTGAGCATCCAAGTTGATTTGCATGGGGGTGGGGGGCGCCAAGTTTTCTACTACCTTGAGACTTGCTCTCCAAACGACTTGAGGCTGTAATTATACATGCAAAGTGAAGCTAAAATCTCAGAGAAGTATCTAGAGAATTCAAGTCAGAAGAAGCACGTTCCTCTGAAATACCTAGATAATGAAAGAAAAAAATATATTCATTGCATAAATTGCTCATTAATTCACTCCTCTGTGGGGGCACACAGCTTAAAAGCAGGAGCTTTGATTAATCCAAGATATATTAAATTCTCAAGATGCTTTTTTCCCCCCGTGCTTGGATCCTCATATTTCTTTCTTCTAAAAAAATCATAAATAAAGTTGTCCTTTTGCAAAAATGCAGTTTAGATTTGGCTTGGCAGAATGAGCCCTCTAGTTGGTAGAATCAATTTGGGTGCACTTTTTCTTTTTTAAGTACACATTTTGAAATCAGATGCATTCTTTCCAGTTCACTGGAAATGCTAATTTTTTTCCCATCACATTTCAAAGTTATATTATGTGTGGCTAAGTGAACAACACCCAGCACAATAGCACTTCAGAGAGACTGAGGAAGGACGTGATCCCAATCAGGGGGAATTCCAGGGAAACGGTTAATTTCAAAGGCAGGCAACTGATTGGGGAAAATAATCTATAGAATTATTTATTTCCTTAAAAAAGAAGCCCTGAAAATTCAAAAACCACTTGCAAAAAACAAGAGTCTAATACTGACAGGTTGATTTTTCAAGACCCTCGTAAGGAAGTCTCAGCCAATCTGTCGCTTACTGGTGGGCTGCAGCTGTCCACAGGACTTAAGACCTTGAAGGTACAATGGGCAGTCGGTCATCTTCTCTACTATCCAAGCCCACAGCCAACTCCATGAAAGGCAGGCCAACCCCACATGGGAAGCCACTCACAGCTGGCTGCTGGACGTGTGAGTGCCTTTGCTGGTCCTTTTACAAAACCACCCTTTCATGACTGTAGGCGTGACAGAGCTTCCTCAGTCTCTTCCTGGGGATGGATATTAAATGCCTTGGGATGCCTTGTATTACAAAGTTCTCAGAGAAGCACAGATGTACCTGTGTAAAAAACCCTTCATCGAAAGTAGGTGAGATGGATCGGCATAAGCTGCATTGGAGGCACTTTGAGGATGCTCCTTCCCAGTTGGTCAACACACTGATGCATTCATTGTTTTGATCTAGTCACATATGGGACCAGACTCCAGATCTGGGATTTTATAGACCAATAAAAAAATTAGCAGAGCCGATTGCCACATTTTATTGTATCAAGAAAGGACATTTAAAAAACAATCACCTTCTAAGGCCACCTCTCATAAAAAGAAGAGCCTTTGCACATCCTAAGAGCAAGACAAGCAGGAAGAACCAAGTCTCAGAAGTGATCAATTCATTATTTGTTCAACCCATGTTTGCTGAGTGCCTCTTCGGTGCCCGGAGCATCCCAGGGGGTCAGGAGGACAGGAGGTCAACAAGGTCCCGCTTCAGGGACAGGTCTTTGCATCAAGTGTGTTTAGTTCCATGGGGAGAGTGACCAGGGTCAGGCCTGTCCTGGGAGGCCTGGCTATGCTTGACAGTGCTCTTCTACTTAGTATGTGCTGCCCCCTGCTTCGGGAAGCCACACATATTCTCTGAGTGAAGAAGCAACCGTGAGTGGGGTCTGGTCTGGACATGGATGGTTTCCCCTGCCTCTTTCCTCAGGAGCAGCCTCTGACTAAGGCTGGTCTCAGAAGGCCATGCATGTTCCCAATTATGAGTCATGGGGTACAGGTGACCAAGCAGAGTTGAGGGCAATGTGGTCACCACATCTAATCAATATAATTGTAGATACAGGGTAGGAGTTTGCTTCACTGACTTGCTTGTCTATAAAATCATTTGCTGTACTGTCCTGAGGTGCAAACTTTCCTCACTGACCCGCCGTGGTTGAATCCTCATGGGTGGGCTCTTTCATCACTGACTGGCCACCATCAGTGCCTGTCATAAGTTTTAGTAAACCAATGTCTCACCCTGCTGGACTTCTAGGTGACTTCTTTGGAGTATATAAAGAACCTTACATTGCAAGTCCTCTCAGATCTGGGATTGCCTTATACCTGGCTACAGAGCCAGGCAAGTTCCACCAAATCCAGCTGGTAACAAGTGAGCAGATGGCGTCTAGATGGGCAAGTCATGGGAAGCAGAACAGGCAGTCCCTCATTTCTCCTCTGTCCACCCCAAGAAAGCGACCTCCCAGCTGGGAGCCTATCCACAATGATCCAGCTGGGGCCGCTGGCAGGGCCAGGCATCAGAACCTCTTCCCATGCTGCACACACCCCCAGACCACCCATTCTCCTCCTCCAGGAAGCGCCAAGCACTATTTGGTGCTTGGGGATCTTCTGTGTCTGCGTCCTGCTGCAAGGGGCATTCCAGATGGCCTTTTGCTCCAGGCCCCCCAACCGGAATGACCACTTCTACCACTGCCTTCCAAAGCTTTGGAACACAGACCAGCAAGCCGAAAGGCCGGCTTGTGACTTGGTCATTAGACAGGACTGTGCCGGCACTAGTCCTGTGCCTTCCAAGACAGAGATCTTCCTAAAAGCACCCCTCCACTGATTCCTCAGCCCCTTCCTCAAGCAACCTCACTTGAAAGAAGGCCACTGGGCATAGCAGCAAGGGATGGGGATTGCATGAGGGCTGATGATTTTGTGGAAAGATGTCCTAGACCAGGGTAGACAAATAAGGCCCTTGGGCCACATCTGGCCTGCCAACTGAAGGAAAAAGAATACTTTCCTAGATACATGGGGTGATTTATGGGAGCCCGAATGTGAGTTTCCCATTGAGTTTTATTGGCCCACGGTGCCCGCTGTGGGTGTCTCCTCTGGCTGCTTTGGCTGAAAGTAGTTACTACCTAGTGCTTTACAGGGAAAGTTTCCCAAGCTCAGGTCTAAATTCATGGATGGATTTTTCGAGGGCCTCATGACTTCCCTGGAATTGTTCACAAAGTGAGGCCTGGACTCTTTTCCAGGCCCACAGTCTTCATCAAGCTCTCATGGAGGCCCCGGTCCCCAAAACAAAGGCAAACCCACATATGGAACACCCAAGTACACTGGAATTTCAGACCAAGGATGGATAGTTGCTTAGTACAACTGTGCCCGTGAAATATTCAGGACATGCTTATACTGAAAACTTCATGTGTGTGTATCTGAAATTCCAGTGTATGTGGGTATCTTGTATTTTATCTGCTACCCAGGCAGGAGAGTAAGAAGGACTCACTTCTCTGTTAGGGGACACCTGGTCCCCTTCTCATGCCCCTACCTGTACTCTTCATGAGGTGATGGAACTCCCCCCTCCCCGATTCTTCCCTCCAGGGTGTCCCTCATCACCATGTGGTGGTCTAGTAAGAAACAGTAGGACAGTTATTTCCTCTAAACTTTTTTTTTTTCCTGAGTTAGAGTCTCACTCTGTCGCCCAGACTGGAGTGCAGTGGCCGCTCCCGGCCACCGCAGCCTCAACCTCCTGGGCTCCAGCGAGCCTTCCACCTCAGCCTTCTGAGTATCTGGAATTACAGGCATGCGCTACCACGCCCGGCTGATTTTTTTTTTTTTTTGATTTATTGTAGAGATGAGGTCTCGCCTTCCCAGGCGGGTCTCGAACCCGCGGGCTCAGGCCATCCACTCACCTCAGCCTCCCAAAGGCACGGGATTATAGGCTGAGCCACCGAGCCCGGCTGCCCAGTTAATTTTTTAAAATATTTTTGTGGAGATGGGATTGCTGTGCTGTCCAGGGAGGTCTCAAATTCCTGGCTTCAAGCAATCCTCCCATCTTGGCCTTCCAAAGTGCTAAGATTACAGCAGGGAAATGTTGCTCCTGTAGGCAGAGGCAGTTTTGTCTATTGATGTTTATGTCCAGGCACCTGTACCACTCCAGGCCAGTCCTAGCTGCTCAATAACTATTTCTGGAAGAGAAACTGTCCAACCAGAGGTGAGGATCCAGCACTTGGCAGGGAACTGGCGGCTCCAGCATGACTGGCCACACCCACTTGCCAGGCCACGCCCACTCACTAAGGCACACAGGCCTGAGAGCCATGGCCAGGGGAAGGGCCCCAAATACCCCACATGCCAGTGCCTGAAGTCCCACCATTAGGAGTTCATTCTTTCAGCTTAAATGTATGCGCACATGCACCTACTCCTTTTAAATGCAGACATCCCTGGAAGGACCAGGAAGATTTCTGTTCATCTTCCTTTGTTTGAGGTAGAAAAAGAGTTCCAGACAGAGGTCGGATTTGTGAAGACCCCCTCAGGCTCAACACTTCATTAGAAGACCTTCGAGACCTCAGTGGAACTGCTGTGCTCACAGTCACAGCTTGTCGCAGTGGACACAGGCGACAGTCGGCACAGGGAGGAGCATGTGGGCAGGGCCCAGGAGGCCCAGAGGTGAATTTCTGGTTGTTCTCTCCCAGTGAAGGTGCAGACAGCACTCACTCTCCCAGCAGTGATGCATGGCCACACGCACAAAGGGCAGCCAGCCAGGAGAGCACACCAGCCCCAGTGTTCAGAGTTTGGCTGAGACTCTGCCGCATAGACACGGCTACGCGCCGCATGGCTGGCCTCGTCCCCAGCCCGCTGGAGGCAGAGTTCAAGGTCCCACGTAAAATATATTGTCAGTGCAGACTCTCTGGTGTGACCTGAGCCCTGTGGTTAGACAGAGATGCCCTTCTCAGGTAGGACTTCCCAAGGGCTTTGTGGTTACCTCCCAGGAGCCCTGGCCAAAGCCAGTGCTCTCTGGGCAAGGTTCACGCTTTGCTGCATGGTCAGCTGCATGTCTCAAGTTTAGACTCCTGTAACCCTCAGCAGTTGACCCAGCCCACAAGCTTCCACATGAACACTTTGACAGTGACCTGGACCCAGGATCAGCCCCCTGGGGAAGGAGGCTGCTGTGGGACCGTGTGGCCACAGGGAGCCCATGACAGGCTTGGGTGACTTTACAACTTCCAGAGGCCCAACCCGGGTGGAAGGGACCATGAGCTGGTTTGATTTGTCAAGTGTTGAGATCTGTTCCCAAGAAGTGTTGACGCTGGTTGGGCCCCAGGACCAGAGAACCCAAGGGTGTGCTCTGTGACCTTGGATGAGCCACTACCTCCTCCGGGCTACCATCATGCCTGGCTAATGTTTTATATTTTTTGTAGAGACCGGGTCTTTCTATGTTTCTTGGGCTGGTCTTGAACTCCTGGCCTCAAATGTTCCTCTATCCTCGGCCTTCTAAAGTGGTGGGATTATAGGCTTGTACCACTGTGCCCGGCACTGGCTGGTATTTCTTCCTTCTGACTCTTCCTAGTTTCATGAGAGCGACTCTGAGGATGATGTCACCAGCTCCTGCTCAGAGTACAGAGCTGAGAAGTCTGAGGAGGCCAAGGGGACAAGCAAGGACTTCATTCTTAAAGTCACTGCCTTCATTTTGGGTCTGAAAATCACAATGAAGCCTCCTCCACTTGCCCACCCCTGTGGGGAAAACTCTGGTGACTCTTGTCCTGGACTTGGCAGGTACTGAGAAGGTCCCCACAGCAGGACCAAGATTGGGCTACCTGGTAGTGGGAGGAGGTAGACAGAGCTAGAGAGACCGGGACAGGCCAGGGGCTTCTGGGAGGCATCAGGCATGCTAGGGATGCTCCAGGGAAGGAGGTGGTCTCATCAGATAAGCCAGCCAAGGGCTGCAGGGTGAGCTCCCCAGGAGCCACAGCCCCCAAGAGCCACGGTGACAGGGGAGTGAGGGAGAGCTCACTTCTGCCCGGCAGAGCGGGGATGGGGTACCCCTTGCCCTTAGGCCCTGCTGCTCTTCAGATGGGGGGACAAGGGGTTTCCGGGAGGGGCTCAGGCCATCCCAAGGAAGCCTACGTTGAGGACCTGAGGGTCGCCCTGCCCCAGGACCCAGGGAGTGCTGTTCTGTTTCAGGCATGTCTGTGGGGTCTGGTCCACCCCAGCTGTCTTCAGCACTGCATCTCAGAACTCTCGGTCAGCTGGGGTGCGGGTAAGTAGGGTTGTCTTCCCAGGGATGTGCTCCCCTTCCGTGACCTCAGCCATGTACCTTGGGCCTGCCTGGGCCTGGCTCCTCCTGGACATGCCACTGGGCTCTGGGCGCTGTGGCCTTGGGCTCCCTCTGTGTCATTGTGGCCATTTATACTGCTAGCTGCCTGGCGGGCCTGAACCTCTACAAGTTGCTATTTCTCCAGGGCCTCCAGCCTCCCAGTGACATCTATGCCAGAATGAGGCCAGTCATCCTCGCCCTGTGGGTGGCACAAATCTCTGCCCTGGGTGGGTGTGGATTGTTAGGGGACCCGGGTGGTATCGAACCATCCCTCAAGGGGCCAGCAATTCCCTCTCCACCTGAGATTTTCTTGGCCACCCGAGTGGATGGACTTGTGTCCAAAGCCAAGTCCCAAAAACCAAGAAGGAGGTGTAGACTACTCAGGAGGAGACTGGCTTTGGGTGGGACGTTCGACCTGCTCCAACCTCAGGTGTGTGCCCATAGCCATGTTCTACCAGAAGAGAAGTCACCATCCACCACCATTCTTGGTCAGCTGCTGTCATGCATTCATTCCACAAACCTTCATTAAGGTTCTGTAATGTCCCAGGCCCTGCCTGCGTGGCTGGGGGCATAGGGATGAACAGGAAACACACTACCCTGTTTGGACTTTTTCCCTATAGCCTGGCTTTTCACACTCTTCAGATGGGAAAGTGACTAAGAGTTAGGGGCCAGGCACAGAGGAAACAGCAATAACCAAGACTGACAGGGGCTTGCAGTCTGACGGGAGAGGCAGATGAGTTACTGGATGGTGCATCCTGCAGCAGAGGAAGGGCAAGAGCAGGGCTGTGGCTCTGGGACACATGCAGGGAGAAAAGCTCTAGGACACATGCAGGGAGAAAAACCATCTGAGAAGAGTCTGGTCTGAGACAGTGGGGCAAGTCCATGCTTGCTCTTGCCCAGTCGCCGTACCCCTGCCCTGGGTCTGACTGTACCCCCACAGGCTAAGGATGGGCCCGGGCGGAGAAGGCTGAGAAGAGGTGCTGCTGGGGAGGGAACCAGACCTGGGTGACGTCCTGAACACCAGCAACTGGGGATGACCCCTCTCATCAGGACCAACAACCCAAGTCTTCGATCTAAGCTGCGGATGACCAGAGATCGTAAACCTCCCAGTTTTGCTGCTGTCCTAGCACACACTGGTTCTCCTCCTGCCTCAGTGGGACCTGTAGCCTGGGGTAAGTGGACCCCAGGGAGCTGAGAGTGTCCATTCACCTTCCCACTCCTACAGAGGAAAGCAAGTTGTTGGGCAAGTTTTTACTAAAGTGTGAACGACTGATATTTGCTTACTAGGTTTCTCTTTCCACGTTTCCACACAGATTGGATGTGATGGTTTAGAGCAGGAGAAGAGAAGATTAAGGAGGTGGGATGTTTGCCTTAGAATATTTGAAGGCTGCTGTATAGCTGAGGCAGCCAACTTTTTTCACTTGATTACAGGAAACGGGGAAGGCGGGAGGTTGTAAGTTACAAAGAGGTGTGTTTCAGCTTAATTAATGTGTAAAAGAGTCACAAACACTTATAGCCACTGACAGAGGGAGGCAGAGGTCACAAGTGTTCAACTTGGTGGGCACACTGGTCATCACCTCCTGACCTATTTGGAAGACACAAGGAGGTTTTGTGGGCTTGGGTCTGTAGCAGGTTCCCAGGTGGATGACTCTGGCAGGAGCTGGTGTGACTGAGGAGTGGGTGTTTCCTTTCACTTCATGAAAATTAACATTGAAAAACAGAAACACTGGGTTCAGTTACGGGAAAACTTCAGAGCTCACAGGGAAGTCAGCACCTTCCACTTTGCATTTCATGAAATCTGAATGCAGATCAAGCATCTCCATTGAACACCTCTGAGTGGAGACATGCCATAGGTACAAAATGACTCCAAATTTAGCGGACACGCCATGGGGAAAAAAGGATGTGTGATATCGCAGGATGGCTCTGTGACGCATTCATGTTGGACGTGCCATGTTTGGGATGCTTTGAAGATCCCAGGGGCACTCGTGGCTTGCCCCCCAGCAGTGAACCTCTCTGCTGGGAACAGCCAAGCAAGCTGTTCCCTGGGAAGGGACTTCTACTCAGCTCATAGGCCCCGAGGCAGGATATGCTGTAGACCAGTAGCCTCGGTTTAAAATACACCACTCAGCCGGGCTCGGTGGCTCAGCCTGTAATCCCACGCCTTTGGGAGGCTGAGGTGAGTGGATTGCCTGAGCCTGCGGGTTCGAGACCCGCCTGGGCAGCGAGACCTCATCTCTACAATAAATCAAAAATCAGCCGGGCGTGGTAGCGCATGCCTGTAATTACGGCTACCTGGAAGGCTGAGGCAGAAGGATCGCCGGAGCCCAGCAGGTCGAGGCTGCGGTGGCCGGGAGCGGCCACTGCACTCCAGTCTGGGTGACAGAGTGAGACTCCAACTCAAAAAAACAACAACAAAAAATAAATAAATAAAATACACCACTCTAGGTCTCTTCTTCGGAGGGCTTCTGTACCAGTCGGGCTAGAGGTGGGACTGGAAAGCGGGCTGAGGACTTGCAATCTGTGTTTCCTCCAGAAACAGGAAGAGGTGGGGGTGCCATCCCTGAAGTCACTGAGCAAAAGTGAAGACCTGTTGCTGAGCTCTGTGTCATGGACCTCAGGCAGGCAGGAGGACCCTGTGAGACACGTTTCTGTGGGTACACGTGGCCATGGCAATCACACATTTTCCTTTAAAAATAGCATAAGGCCAGAAGCGGTGACTCACACCTATAATCCCAGTCCTCTGGGATGCCAAGGCAGGAGGACCATTTGAGGCCAGGAGTTTAAGCCCAGTGTGGGCAACATCCTCAACTCTGCAGAAAATGTTTTAAAAACTAGCTAGGTGTGGCGTTGGGTATGCCTATAATCCCAGCTACTTGGGAGGCCGAGGTGGAAGGAAAGCTTGCGCCCAGGAGGTTGAAGCTGCAGTGAGCTGTGATCACGCCACTGTCTTCCAGCCTGGGCAACAGAGATAGGCTCTGTCTCTAAAAATAATTAAAAATAGATATTTAAAAAGAACAGCATAAAAACAGCAATAGTGACAAGAAGTCAGTTTATTGAGGGTTTCCTCTGTTGGGAACTATTTCAAGTGCTTCCACATTTTTTTTTTTTGAGTCAGAGTCTCACTCTGTTGTCCAGGCTGGAGTGCAGTGGCATGCTCATGGTCACCACAGCCTTGACCTGCTGGACTCAGGCGATCCTTCCACCTCGGCCTCCCAAGTAGCTGGGATCATAGGCACACACAACGCCACACCTGCTAGTTTTTAAAACATTTTCTGCAGACTCAAGAATGTGGCGGTCTTAAACTCCTAGCCTCAAGTGGTCCGCCTGCCTCGGCCTCCCAGAGTGCTGGGATTACAGGTGTGAGTCACTGCGTCTAACTTTATGCTATTTTTAAAAGAAAGTGTGTGGTTGCCATAGCCACGTGTACCCATGGGAGTGTGTCTCACATGGTCTTCCTGCCTGCCTGAGGTCCACAGCACAGAGCTCAGCAACAAGTCTTTGCTTTTGCTTGGTGACTTCGGGGATGGCACCTTCCAAGTAGCTGGAACCACAGGTGTGTGCCATCACGCCCGGCTAATTTTTCTGATTTATTGGAGAGATGAAGTCTCTCCAAGTTACCCAGGCTGACGTAGTGCACTAGGCTCAGGCGTAGTTCACCATCATGGCTTGCTACATCGTGGCTTGCTAATAGCTCGTTTTGGTGTCAATTTCACTGCCAGCTCCAGGAGGAGAGGGAACAGAAAAATGTAATTAATTAATACACCATAAATGAACCCCACTAATTCCTTCCCCCACTAAGTCAAGCCAGGAGAAAACTGCCTTAGCCCAGTCTCATAGTGCCGCCCAAGATGGAAAATGTTCAAAAATGGAATCTGCTAGATTAGTTTTAAAAAGTCCAGTAACAGTCACAGCTGCTTGTCCATGCCTTGAGGCCACGTCCCAGATGTTTGCTGCCTGCATAGAAGCCCTTTTCGGCTAAGCGTGTCCACGTGACCATGAACCCGGAACTCGTCCTCCTTAGGGATATGGGGGGGGGGCTCCGGAAGCTGTGAATAAGAGCCTTATTGTATGCTGTTCTGATGGACTGGCACCTTGCTTTCCTGTTCAACAGGTTTTGGAGTCTCCCTCCAGCAGAACCCGAAGTGATACATGTCTACACTGTATTTACTGGCAGGCAGACAGAGCCCCTTGTTCCTGGCCAGTTAACACCCCAGGCTGTTCATCACCCACTGGCTCCTTTTTGAAATTCACTGAGCACCAGGCATCTCCTTAAACTCAAGTGCCTGATGCATCTTAAAAGCATCTTCCGCACGGCCCCGAGTGCTCGACCTCAGCTCTGAGTGCAAGATGGAAAGGTTTCAGCACAGGCCTCTCGCAGCCTGCTTGGAATGCATGGACTGAGATATCCATGTGACTGGGCACTGCCAGGGCACGGGGGCAGCTCAGTGCAAGACCCCGGGCATGGGGGTTGTAGAGGCTGCAAAGATGACTACGCAGGGTTCTGTCCTCCAGGCAAGGTGCTAAGATGTGCTAGTGAATGGCTTGAGGTGAGGCAAGGAGAAGCAGAGTCAGGGCTTCTTCTGGAGAGGGGAAGCATTCCCCATGGGATTGGGTCCTGGAAGATGGCAGCTGGGTGTCTCGGACCTCAAGTGACTGCTTCAATGAGAAGTGTTGGAGGAAGACTGGCTTATTCAGCAGGACTTTCTGGAGAAAGAGCATGGTTTGGAGGCTGGGGGATGTCATGGACAGTTCATTCCCGACTGGGGAGATATTCCTGGTGAATATTCATGATGAAGTGAGCAGCTCTCAGGATGGAGAGTGAGCTCCTGTGGGGACTGGCCCTGGGTGTCCTGGAGATCCTCACTTGCCCAAACCAGGCTTAGGGTTTCTCCCCCAGGCTTGGTCTTCTCTGATGTCCTGCCTCTGTGAATATCTTCACCCGCTTTGGAGATGACCATGACACCAGGCTGGGTGCAGGAAGCATGCAGGGAGGAAATCAGAGGTCCTGGGAACTCAGAGTCCTCCTCTGAAGGATGGGGGAGCAGCACAAGCCCCCCTGCATTCTGATGCCCATGAACTCCCTGGGTATGGCACAGAGACGAGGACAGGCCACACCACAGTAGGACAAATGTATCCCTGGTGGCCCTCCCAAAGCTCCTTTCCCAAGAGCCACAGTGGCACCTGCCCACGAGGCCATGGGGCCTTGAAAAGAACAGAAGCCAGCCTCCACTCCTGCCCCAGTGCCAGGAGGAAGCCTCACAATTCGTGTTTCAGGATAGGGCGCTGCAGATATCGATGAAGTTGTCGTGGCTGGTTTCCTGCAGTCTCTGTGCTTGTGTGTCTTGGCCACAGTGGCAACAGCGGGTCCTGGAGAGGCTTGGTGGGAAGAATCTGGGGAGGGAGGGATAAAGATCTCACCCCACCCCTATGGCCACCTCCTGCCTGGCAGCCTCACAGGCATGGAAGCCTTATGTGCATATTTTAAAGCCAACCATTTCTCCTGGGAGCCCTGGAATCTTAGGGCGAGGTGTTGCAAGTGCCTCAGGCCCATGCCCTGGCCTGCCTTCAACCAGCCCCTCAGGGAGCTCTCAGAGGACACAGGTGGTGGTCCCAGGCCACCCAGGACACAACCAGAACCTCAGGGCAGGGCCCAAGGACAGCCCATTGTCCAGGGACATGCCGGCATTGGGGGCAAGCATGGGGTACCTCTTACATGCTGGGTGGGGTCAGAGTCACATCTCCATTCGTGAGGACAGCCATGGCTCAGGGTGGCAGGGACCAGGACGAGGCTCTGGAGGAGGCCTCTCTGACCCTTAGCTCTGACCACTCTTACCTTTCCCTCCTATGGTTCGAAGAGCTCAGTGTCCCACCTCCTCCCCAAGCTAGAGAGGACTCAGGGAGAGGGTGAAGGCAGCGAGAGAAAGAGGACCCGCTCCACACTGGGAGCCAGACCCAGCAGACCTGACCACCTCCTCTCCCCGTCATCCCTTGGCTCAATCTCAGTGGGCATCCTGGTTCCTTCCTCAAGGCCCTCCTAGCCAAGTACCAGATCCATGTCTCTGCAGCTTGTTTTTTGTTGTCAGCATCTACAGCAAGGTGGTCCACAGACCACCTGCATCTTCCTCTTCCTGTCCTGGGGGGCCTTGTACCATGTAAACCCTGTGCAGCTCCAAGCCCCCTACTGCCATCTTGTTTTCCCCAAGCTGTGGATCCCACCCCTTGCAATTCTGACTCTGACCCTCTTGCCTGTGTGACAACATGGAGTAGCCTCAATGCCGGAGCTGTGCCCAGTCCTGTCCCCGGCCCAGACACAGTCCAAGTAGGCCTGGGGCCGGCCTCACAGGACTGACCCCAGCTCTCCTCTACCCGTGAGCCTCTGGTTCCTGCTCTTGAGAAGGGCAGGTAACGGGTGGCTCTCAGCACGATGGTGTGGGAGAGGCTCCAGGTACCCCCATTTGCATGTATTAATAAGGTCACACAGTCTGATCCATAACCACACACTTCCACCCTTCCCTCCACATCACCCCGAAGCTCCCACACGCAGGTAGAGAGAGATGGTGCAAGTGCAAGAGGCAGAGGGGGGAGAGATTGATTGCCAATACCCCCAAATCGCTCAATGCCAGACATAGTTTCCCACTCTGGGGGCTTCCAGCCCCCCGAGTGGTGTGCCTCCTCCAGCTCTGAGCCTGTTTTTCCTGCAGGCGACACAGCTAAGGACCAGAGCCCAGACTTCATTCTGGAGTCTTGTAAAAATTGGCGTAGACCCTTCTAGGAGAATGAGCCTGGGCTCTTGCCAGCACAGATTTCCTGTGGAAAACATAATTCCGCACAGAGGGGTGTTCTTATTTTTTTTCTCTCTTTTTTCTTTCTTTTCTTTTTTTTTTTTTTTGAGTCAGAGTCTCACTCTGTCACTCAGGCTGGAGTCCAGTGACACAATCATGGCTCACTGAAGTCTTGTCCTCCTGGGCTCAGGCAATTCTTCTGCCTCAGCCTCCCAAATAGCTGGTACTACAGGCAGGCACCACCATGCCCGGGTAACTTTTTAATTTTTTTCTAGAGACGAGGTCTCCCTATGTTGCCCAGGCTGGTCTCAAACTCCTAGGCTCAAGGAATCCTCCTACCTTAGTCTCCCAAAATGCTGGGACTACAGGCATGCTGCCACACCCAGCTAACTTTTTTATTCTTTTGTAGAGATGAGGTCTCACTGTGTTGCCTACACTGATCTTAAAAGCCTGGGCTCAAGCAGTCCTCCAGCCTCAGCCTCCCAAATTGCTGGAAAGACAGGTGTGTGCCACCACACCCAGCCTGCATGGGGTGTTCTTACCTCCAAACCCTCCCTTGGCCCATCTGGGTTGCAGCTGGCTCCCAGCCTGCTGGCTCAAGCTCCCACCTGCTTCTCCACTTATCCACAGTGAATTTACCAGACCTGTCTGAATTGCAGGTACACTACAGTCCGTGGAGAAGGCTCCTGAAGTGCTTTTGGGTGGTCACAGTGTCTTATTCAATGGTGGTTTTCATGACTGTCTACACCTACCAGTTTCAAACCTTGCTGGATTTTCCAACCTAACCCTGGGCTGTCTGAAGAGGAGTAAGAACGGACGGTAGCCCCTGCAGTTCTTTCTGCCAAACGGCCCTTAGTTCTGCCAAAAGTCACAGGCTTCTGGGGTCAGGGGCAGACATAGTACCAGAGGGAAGCCATCCCCATGGCTTCTTGGGTAGAAACTTGTAGAGCAGTGGCCTCCAACCTTTTTGGTATCAGAGACCAGTCCTGTGGAAGAAAATTTTTCCCCAGGCTGAGGGTGGGGGAGCGGGGATGGTTTTGGGATGATTGAAGCGCATATTTATTGTGCAGATCAGCAGGAGCACACAACCTAGATCCCTCGCATGCGCATTTCACAATAGGGTTTGTGCTCCTGTGAGAATCTAATGCCGAACTGACAGGAGGTAAAACTCAGGTGGTTATGTGAGTGATGGGGAGCGACTGGAAATACAGATGAAGTTTTGCTCACTTGCCCGCTGTTCATTTTCTGCTGTGCGTTCTGGTTCATAACAGGCCACGGATTTCAGTGGCCTGGGAGCTGGGGATCCCTGTTGTAGAAGAAACAGAGCAGTTACTCACCAGGCCCTGTGCCTTTCAGAGGACCGGCTTATGACGGCTTCATGGGAACGAATGTGCTGGGAAGGGGCAGTTCTAGTTGGTTCTGTCCTATCTGGTATGCTTCTGCAAAGCTCCCGGCTCCTCAAAGTCTATGGAGAGCCAATGTCAGGGGGTGGGGGGTGGGGTGGGTAATGCTTGAACCCACCAGGACCTTCCTGCCTGGCACTCCTGCTTTGTTGGGGTCCCCGAGCCTAGGAACCGAAGCCTCCCAGTGCTCTCACTCCCACCCAGGGGTTTCACCAGACTCACATCCTCCGCTTGCACCCCTCGATTTTGGCTGAGTCCAAGTTTATGCCAAAACCATGTCCTAGGTGTTTCACTGAGAATGTGGGGCTTTCTCGGGTCCTATGAACGCAAAGCTCCCGGGTGGACCCAAAGAGGCTCTACCTAAGCCCATGTGCGTGGCTCGTATCAAATGCTGTTGTCAAGGCTGGGGTGTGTCAGGAGGACCCGGGTAGAGGCCTGCTTCTAGACCGTCAAGGCTGTGTCTTCGTTACCCTGCTCCAGGGTACGTGATGTGGACCCAGAGCAGTTGGGCACGGTGGGGCTGCATGCGGAGAGCCTGCCGCCTGTTGTTTCCCTGCCAGCATGCATCCTTCAACCCCATTACTCTAATGAAGACTTTCCAAAGACCACCAGCCTGCATAATATTCCTATTCAATGGCGAGGCACACCTGACAGGTACTGCAGTCCCTGGGGTGGCATTTGAAGATTCTGCTAATAGACTCAGAGAACAGGCTCTGCTCAGGAGACGGGAATTAGATTTATTTTCTATTTGCCAAGTCATCCATTTGCGGGTGTTCTTTAAAAGTTACTAGGGAAGGTTAGAGCCTTTGCAGGGTTGGTGACAGGATGGGGACCTTTTCTTCCCTACCAAGTACCTCCAGGTGCAGAGACATAGCTTCCCTCTTGGAGAGAATGCTTTGCTTCTGCTGGGACGTCTTTACTGAGTGTCTCTGAGGTGCAGAGCTTCTGCTTAGTGGATGTTCTAGA
The DNA here is from genome assembly GCA_027257055.1 of Cephalopachus bancanus. Classification (NCBI taxonomy): domain Eukaryota; kingdom Metazoa; phylum Chordata; class Mammalia; order Primates; family Tarsiidae; genus Cephalopachus; species Cephalopachus bancanus. The sequence goes on from JAPVLO010000007.1 coordinate 7,844,725, forward strand.
TGCCAAAGGATTTGTTGTATTTTCGTGTTTACCATTCTGTACTTTAGCTAAGTTAAGACACTGGCTGTGAAACTTGACTTTTAAAGGTTTCTTAATTTTTAGACTGAGTCACTAATATGTTAAGGTATTTCATAGAATCCTTATGGCACATTGCCAAAGCAATCCATTTTCTCACTGAGAAAAATGAAGCACGAGTCCGTGGTCTTCTTCTATTATTTTAAAAAATAGAGATAGGGTCTCGATATGCTGTCCAGGCTGATCAAGTAATCCTTCTGCCTCTGCCTCCCAAAGTGCTGGGATTACTGGCATGAGTCACCACGTCCGGCCTGTGATCTTCTTAATGCCTAAATCTGTTTTTCTACTCAAACTGTGCAACAATTCTATCACCTTCCATGAAAAAGTACACAAAATACCACAGTTGGATTATTTTTCCCCCCAGGGATTGCAAAGTTTTTTGTTTTGCTTTTTGTGGGGTTGTTTTTTTTTTTTTTTTGGTCACCATCGTGATGTTTGTTTTGCTTTCTACCCGCCTTTGTTCACATCTGAGGTAGGAGTTGGAAGCTGTAAAGAAAATGGCTATGGTGCTGCTGTGATCGCTGGGTCTCCTGGGAGCTGCAAGCTACACCTGTGAGCTGTGCGCACTGTCTCCCACTCTCTGATAATGTGTTTAGAGGTGTGTAATACTAAATAGCTCCCTGCTGGAGAGCAAGGAGAACATGTGGGGAGTAATGTTCTCTTCTGTGGCTCCCTGGGGCCCAAGGGATCAGCTGGCTGATGGGTGTGAGGGGTGGAAGTTTCAGTGGTGAGCCCGTTGTTTCTACTAAACGAAGGTGCCGACAATGTGTGCAGGCAGTGGCCCCTGTCGCACCATAGATGCCCCCAGTTCCAACACGAGCATTTTGTGATCCTGGTCCCCAGCCTCATGGAGGAGGAGGTTGATGTGTAGTTTCTGTCGGCCACATGAGCCTCCTCTTGTCTCTGAGATTCCTTGGCCAGGACTTCCTCCCCTGCCTGCCTGTGCCCTGCAAACACATGCAGGCGACACCTCACCTCGCTGTTGCCATGTTCCTGCTCAATGAGTGTTCATTTCATTCTCTAAAAAACTCCAGCGGGGAGACAGACAACTGTGGTCTGTCTCAGCAGCACGAGGCTCTGTGTTCAAAAGAACGACATGGCTTTCTATGTTCTGAGAGGGAATAAGTATCAAGATGCGTTGCCCAGCGAAGAAAGTAAAGTACAGAGAACCGTGTATGGAGTGTGCTGTCATTTGTTCAAGAAAAAGCAATACAGACACAGGCTCCTACAGTCAAGCAGGTTTTTGGAAGGATACAAGAGAGACCTGCAGGGTGGCTTGATTCCAGAGAGGGAGACGGAGTGGGAAGGAGGGTTACTTTTTAACGGTTTTCCTTTGTATACTTTTAAAATTATTTTTTTAGCTATGTGCACGTGTTGTCTAGTTAACATAATAAATGAGCACAACATTAAAAATCTATTAGGGAGTTTGCTGTTCAAGTAAACCCAATGGAAATGAATACTTTTTATAAACAGGAGTCTCTCTCTCTCTCTCTCTCAGGCTTAAGGTTATAATTTGGAAATTTTGGAAAAGGTCAGAGCTAAATTTTTAAGGAAAATTCATTCTTCTAGTCTGATTTTTGGGGTCAATTGTGCTCTAAGAATATGAGAAACGCATACACATAATTGCCAGTGATGCAGAATGAACCAAGTCAAGATGACTTTTTGGTGCTGACCAAGTCAGTGGCAGTGCCTCCTCCACACATTTCCGGGTGGCCTGGACCCCTTCAATCCCAGGCTCTGAAAAAGCAGGCCAGTGAGTTGACACTCTATTCCCACATTGAAACACCCAAGAGTACTCTGCCTTGAATTTTTAGCCTGGGACCGGACAGGGGAAAGGGCACAACTTAAAACTCAGCAGACAAAGCAAACAGCGTTGTGCAGGACAAGCCGCGGTGACAGGAGCAGAGTCAGCTGATGTGGAAGGCACCAACAGACTGGAGACACCTTCTCCTGTGCAGTGTGTCTGGGGTTGCTCTGGGTGCTACCAAGAATCCTGGGCTTTCTAACAACCAGACGGTTTATTTTAAAAAATTAATTGAGACTGTTGACCAGATTTAACGCACTCCCCCCTTACATTTTGTGTTGGGGGCAAAAAAGGAGCAGCCAACTGTTCCTAAGGTGGGAGGACTGTGCTTGGTCTCTTCTAACCCCTGCTGACTCCGGTCCACCAGCCCTGTTCTCACTCCTTTGCCAGACGTGGCTCCAGCTCATGTCCATTGAACCCAGGAATTTAGAACTCTGGGATGTTGCTGACCCTTTTGGGGCTGACTTTGGCCCATGACATTGTCTCTTCTTTTTCTTATCCCAACCTTGCATTTTCAATGGGTGCATTGTTTGCAAATGAAGAGTGACAGAGATTTCTGGAGTCCGCTTTGCTTCCTCAGGGAACCAACTGCTTACTTCAGCAGCACATGTGCTTGATTCAGCTGGTGGTTGGGGTCAAAATAAGAAACTTGGGCCCTTGGCATGGTGCCAGACATGGTCTGAGTGCTTAATCCATGCCTGCTTTTTTCTTTTTACCGAATTAGAATCTTTCTCAACTGTTAAGAACAGCAAATGTAAAAAGACTTCTCCAGGACAGCAGTTAAGCTTAAACTCCCTTTGGGAAGTTAGTTTTAAATTCATTTGTGCATCCATTATTGAGCATTTAGTGAGTGCCTTTTATGTGCCAAGCTCTGGGCCGAACACTGAAGCCATAAATAGAAATAATTGGCCTCTCTCCCCTCCAGGAACGCAGTATAGGACAGGGGTCGGCAAACCATGGCCCCTGGGACAAATCCAGCATCCTGTTTCTGGAGATAAAGCCATCCAGTATTGTCTCTGGTCCCTCGTGCCACCATGCTGGAGTCGAGTGGTGTGACAAGGTGGCTGGAGTCGAGTGGTGTGACAGAGAGCAGTCGTGTGGCCCACAAAGTCAAAAGCATTTACTGTGCACCCCTTTATAGACACCATTTCCAACCCCCGTCTAGAAGGGATTTAAGAGTAGTAGAGACACTTGGACTATGGGAGAATGATGCTATGATGGAAAGCTTGGCAGAGAGGAGGGGAGCCCAGCCTGGAGCTGGAGGACCCTGCTATAGCTATTAACATTATTGGAAAATAGACATTCTTTTTAAAAAAGAAATTCACCACTTCCTGGTTTTCCCATTTTGTTCTGACTTCCTCTTCTTCCACACAGAGGAATAAGAAACAAGACCCCACACCATTGCTGAGTGCTTGGGTAGCCCATTAAAGGTTTTCTCTTCCCCTCAGACTAGGAAATGAGTGATGGAGACTCAGCAGTGGACATGCTGACCACGGATTTGCAGAAGCTTCTAGAAATGATTGATGGTGCTCAAGTATACCTGTGGCGTGTTCTGGAAATACATGCTCCAAACCTTATGTCCTCTGTGGTCCTCAGGCTCATGTCTTTGGAGGTCAATGGCCTTTTTGGAGGCCGTGTGCTATCAGGCTTTGGAGACTCAGGGTCAGGCTTTGGGACCGGTTTTCCCTTTTTTGCGCAGTGTTGACCTTCTAAGATGGCCCAACCATGTATTCTTGTTACAGCCTGAATAAACGCTCGGCTGCTGTCTCTCAACGCCAGTAAATCGAAAGGCAGAGAACTGGTGGAAAGAAGTTTATTTCTGAATTCAGAATTCAGGCAGGCAGAACCTGGCACCTGGCATTTCTGAAACCGGTCTGCTCACCCCTTGGCTTTCATAGTTCGTTTTTACAAGTTTAGGGTTGCTGGTATCAATAGACTGACTACGTGACTGGCAGAGCATTGTGTAGAACTTAAGTCATAGCCACGTTTTGTGAATAGTGACATTTATGATCCACATTTCCTGGCGCCAGTTACCAAGGGTAGCCCACAATTTCCCTTATCGGGAACACCAAACAGAGTTGACCAAGCCTGCCATAGAGTAAGAGAGTCAACAGAGCCCGTCACGAAGCAAAACATCATTCACTACAACATATTGTTGACTGTAGTTATAATACACAAAATGTTATACAAATGACAAGACATATGGTTGCGTGAGTGCTATATTTCTCAAATCTATGATCACTGATAAAAGTGAATCAGAATTCGCTTCTCTCAGTTGCATGAACATAGTCTGCAGGGGAGTTAAGAGTTCCTTGAAGTGACTTATGAGGATTGTATAAGAGATAAGAGAACACTTTCCTTTGCTAATTCTCAGGAATGTGGGTACGTGCAGGCCCACTCGAATGCTCGCTATGCCTTTCTTTAAGGGTTGTGGCAATATGGACAGACAATAGTGGGTTTCCGTGTCATTCTTAACTCCCATTTCCCCCTAATCTGAAATGCTCTGCTCACAACCAGGGCACGGACTTCGAGCTGAGGCAGCTACGGGTGACTGCACTCCCCTTGTAGGTTTCTCTGATGAGCTCCCTGGCACGTAGTCTGGGTGGTGTCCCTACCCTGCACTGAGCTGCACCCCTAGGCAGCCTGTTATTCCAGTGACCTGCCAGATGCTGTTCCCAAAGTCGCAGGCCGTGCCCTCTGCCCACTCCTCAGACTGCTTGGAGGTGACCCCTATGCCAGCCAGAGCCTCTCCCCACCCTCCTCAGGTGGAGGCAGGGTCTGAATCGGGATGTCTCCAGAGCCTGCCTCAGTAGAACCTTCTCTAAAAGATTTGTGGAGTGAACCATTTAAACACAAGTGATCTGGAAGAAACCATCTAGTGCCATCTTTGCCATTGAAAAAAGGAGATGATGGAAGCCCTGGGTGGTGGTGGGGGGCATGGAGTACTCCATGACGATTCCACCGTCAGCCAGGCACTGCGGCTCATGCTTGTCATCCCAGTGCTTGGGGAGGCTGAGGTGGGAGGATTGCTTGAGCTTAGGAGTTAGAGACCAGCCTAGGCAACATAGCAAGACCTCATCTCCAAATAAATCAAAAAATAAGCTGAGTGTGGTGGCATGGGCCTATAGACTCAGCTACTTGGGAGGCTGAGGCAGAAGGATTGCCTGAACCCAGTAAGTCAAGGCTGCAGCCATGATCATGTCACTGCACTCCAGCCTGGGTGACAGAGTGAAACCCCAACTCAAAACCAAAAAGATTCCACATTCCTTCCATCCACCCATCCACTCATCCATCCATCCATCCATCTGTCCATTCATCCAACAAACACTGGTGGGTGGCTGTTCTGTGTCAGGCTCTGTGCTGGAGACTGGGGAGGCAAGGAGACCCCACAGATGAGCTTCCAAAGACAAATGAGATTCCAACAGACAAGATATAACCTGGTGAACAGCGTATATCCTAAAGGAGGCAGTGGGGGGATGGGGGTGGTGCGTAGGAAACTGGAGCCTAGTAAGGGAGCAGAGAGAGTAGGGTAGGATTGGGCCCAGGGCAGGCAGGGGAGACCCATGTGGAAGGCGGAACCAGAGCCATGAGGGCATTGAGCAAAGAGTGCTCAAATGAGGGAACAGCAGACCCGGGGTCACAGGTGGGAGGGAGCCGGGGCAGACAGATCTGACAGTCCAGGCCCTCAGCCCTCACGTGGGCCCTCCTTCCACCTGAGAACAGGATGTGGAGGACAGAGCCTTCAGTCTCTCGGGCTGGGAGGTGGGTGGGACAGAGAAGCAGGTGGCTGTTGGCTGACATTGCAAGGCGCTCCAGAAGGACTTCTGCCAGGAGCAAGCCAAGAAAGGGGGTGAGGGATGACTTGTCAGAAGTGCAGCTTCTTGGGGGTCAGGACTACAGGAGGGAAGGCTCCTGGGCCCACAAGAGCTGGCACCCGGAGAGTCCTCTGTAGATCCAGCCGGTCCGGGCAAGTCCAGGCCTGGTGAGGCCCACAGAGGGGCTGGAGCTGCAAGGAGCTGAGAAAGACAGCCCTGCTTTCCAGAGGGAGGAGGTCCCCTGCCTCATCCTCCAGCTCAAACCAGAAGAGAGAGACTGCAGTCAGTCTAGAGGACTCACAAAGAAGGATCAAGGCTCTAGACGGATCGGCACCATCCTGGTCTTTTGCAGATAGAGAAACTGAGGCTTGGTAAGATGCAGGGGTCTGCCTGGGGTCTAGAGTTTCAGCCCACTTGGCTTTAGCCCAAGGTCCTTCCTGGACAGCGTGAGTTCCTTCTGTGGCCCACAAATGGGGCACACCCACTGCCAAGTACCCCGATAACACTCCTGTGTCTCCCAACGTGTGGTGAAGAAACACCACACCCACCAGCCAAGCTTGCCAGAGAATTGACCTTGGATCTGCTGCCTGTGAACCCAGTACAGTGGCTTGGCACGTTAAGGAAAGGTGATAGCCGAGTGTCGCCTTGTCCGAGGGTTGCCTTGTCTGAGGGTAGGGATGGGATAATGGCCGTGATTAGTGGGTGTAGACAAATGGGGCCATCAGAGAAGCTCTGTGCACCAGGGAGGACCAGAGGAGATGAAGTGCCCGCTCAGGCCTGGCACACTCTGGGCACCCTCTCACCAAGCTCTGTGTCCCCTTCCCTTCCCGGGGAACATTACATTAAGTAATTGCTTTAGTGGCCAAGTTATATATTACCGAGAATGAACCTGGCTCTGACTTATCATTCACTTTTACTGTTTTGCCTAGAGAGGTTTCTGTGGCAGCTCAGAAAGCCAGAGATGAATAAGGAGAGAGGTGACATTAAAAGCAGGCTGTTAGCAGAAGTGAAAATTAAACAACTCAGCCAAAATCACAGCCTGGTAGCTCCTTGCCTGCATGAATGGGGAGATTAATTGTGCTCCCCCACCCCCCACCCAGCCCCTTCTAAGCACTGAGAATTTGCAAGGGATTCTCTCTTTGATCCTCTCTTCCTTTTCAAACCTATGACTTGAGGGTTATAGCTTCATTTTTCAGAGGAGTATACTGAAGTTCAGAGAGGTACAATTACTTGTCCAAGGTCACACAGACATGCAACGATGGGGCTGGAATGAGATCCCACTCAGGATCACCACCAGGCTGGTGGGGCACCTCATCAGCCAGGTCACACCCCATAAGCATGAAGAAGGTAGTGAGGGCTCCACCCCTGAGCGGGTAGGGGAGAAGTTGGAGACAGTGGGGCAGACACCCTCACTCCAGCTGGGTCAGGTGTGCCAGGCCTCAGCTCTAGAACAGAGAGGGATTCAACAGCCAATGAAAGGGGGCCCTGGTGATCACAGTCTAAGCACATAGGGAGTGATTGGCTAAAAATATCTCAGACGCAGGAAATTGGGAAGAAAATCCCAAAGAACAGCTAAGACTTGTGTGCATGAAACCCTAGCACCCTCGCAATGTCCAGTGTATTTTTCACCATTTTGACCCTGCCTAGTGAATTGTCGCACTGACTCTACTAAGAAAGCCCTTCTCAAATGAAGATTTTGGGGTCTGGAGGGCTCGGGCTGCTCAGTCACAGTCACACAGAGAGACGCAGGCCTGGGCTCCACTCTCTGTCTTGCTTTCCTCATGACACGTGCGCAGACCATAGGCTATCCTCCTAGTGACCTGGATGGACTGAACCCTGTATGGCGAGGGACGGACTGACCCCACTCATCCAAGAAGCACTAACTCGTGCTCTGCACATGCTGTTTAGCAGTCAGGGAGAGCAGACTCCACAGTGGAAACAAGTTACCCAAGAAGATGAACAAGAAGGCATTGTGGTACCCATGGGGCCTGATGCCCCGTTCTCCCAAGCTGCCTTGGGAAGCCCCCCATGATTCATTTCCTGGGAGTTCTGGAGAGCTGGGGTTTAATGTGAGACATTTAATTTAAGCAAGTGTCAGGCTCCGTTGGTCACCACTCAACTCCAGACCTTGCCCCAAAAAGCTTATGGAAAAGGACACTCCGGCCTTCCGAATCCCCAAACAGAAGTCCCATTTAGGCCGCCTCCCTAATGCGCTGAGAAGATGCACAGGGAGGTCTCTGCACAGACAGGGGAGGCTGGTCAGAACAGAGAATCTGTATGAGGCTCATGAAAGGCGGCGAAGAGTCCAGCAGCATCTGCACAGGAACAGGGACGGCGCAGAGACCGTCTGGGCATGGAACAGACCTCGCTGTTCATCTCAAATAATTAGTCTCTTCGCCTTTGGGAGGCTGAGGTGAGTGGATTGCCTGAGCCCGTGGGTTCGAGACCCGCCTGGGTAGCGAGACCTCATCTCTACAATAAATCAAAAAATCAGCTGGGCGTGGTAGCGCATGCCTGTAATTCCGGCTACTCCGAAGGCTGAGGCGGAAGGATCGCCGGAGCCCAGCAGGCCGAGGCTGCGGTGGCCGGGAGCGGCCACTGCACTCCAGTCTGGGCGATAGAGTGAGACTCCAACTCAAATAATAATAATAATAATAATAATAATAATAATAATTAGTCTCTTACAAGTGCCCCGAGTCAAGCACACAGGGCATACTTATGCCTAAATATGATCTAATAAGGTAATTCTTTTCATGTCAGTGTCATATAATCAATAGGGAAAAGACAGTGTATTTATAACCAACAATTAGGCTTTCACGGCATTTTCCCCCCTATCGTTCATCCACAAACACCCTCTATACACCCCATCCCCAAATCCGAGTCATTGTCACTCTATCCATCAAGATTTCCTGGACGCAGGGAAGATTCCACCGCATGGCTTTGGTATTTTTCTTTTTAAAGCCCATGAAGAATGATTTTTAAATGCACACATCATGCAACAAGATGGATTTCAGCATCCATCAGCAGCATCGTTAAGAGCCAGCAGCATAGACGGGGAGATGTCCTTGAGAGGGTGTGTTGGTATACGTGTTGTGTTACGAAGTAATAGAATCAGGCCAAGTAAATTAACTCATTATGATTGGCTTTTTATTCCCCGCTTGTCAGGAGTCATAACTGTGTGAAACATTCCCCGCCTCGATCAATTGGAAAATCAATACCCTGGTATTTGTGGAGAGCATCTCTTCTAGGCAGAAATGAAAGGAAATGTTTGGGAAACATTCAGGAAATCATTGAACCCTTCTGGCAGCCTGGGTTTTAATGCAGTCACTCTTCTTTGTTGGCGCTGAAACAAGCTCTGTGGGCAGTGGGTAGTCTGGTGGGGAGGGTATATGGTCTTGATCATCCAGGCCACCATGGACAGCCCTGGCAAAGCGAAGCTTGCGTCCTGGGTAGCTCTGATGCAGGTTTGCTGTGCTTGATAGGGCCAGTTTACCATCCTGGCCTTCGTGGCCCTGGAGGGGGTGGTGAGCCAGCATCAAAGATGCCACCAGCTTTGGAATCAGCTGCTGGAGCCCCTCACCAGCATGGTCACAGACATCATCACCCAAGCACGTCTTGATGATGGGTTGCTGAGCACGTTGCAGTATTTTGCTAACTACAGATTTAATAAATTTGGTCTCGAGGGGACGTCCCTGTGTAGGCGCCACTTCCTGGATTGTTGATTGCTTTTTTAAAAATATGGAAAATATCACACATAGCCCATGTGGAAAGAATACTGTCATAAACCCCATGTACCTCTCTCTCTCCTGCCTTTGGATGCTTTGGAGGGAAATGCCAAACATTGCGAGTATTTCCGAGTATAGTTCTAAAAGATGTGAACCCATCAAAAAAACATAAACACGGTGGGAAACTGCCAGAGGAGGGCGGGGGTGGGATTGGCAGCAGTGGGAAACTGCCAGGGCAGGGGGAGGCACACCTCATCAACAAGGGTACCTTCATAATGAACATCTGTATACCTAACCCTGAATTGTACCCCACATCTTTAAAATTAAAAATTAAAAAACAAAACAAAAACATAAACACAATACCAAGATGACATTGAACGAATGACAAGTCCTCAGTATCAAATACGGAACCCGTGTCCAGATGTTCTTGTAATTGGTTGCTTGGCTGATATATCTTCTAAGTCTTAATCTGCAAATATTCTCTCTCTATCCCTGCAATTTGCCGGTTGAAGGAGCCAGATCAGATGCCAGAGATTTTTCATCGTCTACGTTTTGCTGATTGCATCCCCATGGTTTTATTTTAAAATGGTGATATTCTGGTTCTATCATGCCTTCCTCATTTATTAACTGTAAGACTTCTATAAAGAGAAACTTCCCCTCGTCAAATATTCAATTTCCCTGACATACAGTTCTTATTAGAAAAAAAAGTAAGATAAATGTTGATTTTTTTTTTCTTTACTGGCTTTCAAAATAGTGAGTTGGTTTCCTAGTATCCCTGCAAAGTGCCTCGTGTGTTTTCAGTGTCTCGATCCCTCTGGTTATCATCCTACCGACAGTTAATACCCTATCTCCGGCCAGTTGTGGGCCCTGAGCCTTCCCTGCTGCGGAGCTCTTTGAGAAATCCTTCCTTCTTTCTTTCTTTTCCTCCTTCCTCTTCCTCTTCTTCCTTCCTTCTCCTCCTTTTCTTTTCTCTTTCCTTCCTCCCTCCACTCTCTCTCAACCTGTTACCCTCCTGTTCTCTCCTGGCCTCTTCCTTTTTCCTCCTTCCTCCCTCTCTGTGTGTTTCTGTCTTCTTATTTCTTGTCCTTGCTGCAACTCACCAGCTCTGCCATTGCCTCCCTTTCTGTTTAAATCTCAGACCCACTGAGAGTCCTGTGAGCCACAATGCACACCGCAGAGCCTGACCCAGCCTTCCCATCACTGCAGGATTGATTCTGCTTTCCAATGATCTTTAACAAATCAGCCTCGTTATTTATCCAACTTGCTAACACATCCAGGATTGGAATGAATTTCTGGGCTGTGGGGGTGCTTGGTAAAAGCAATACAGCAAAACAGAGGAGCAGACCCCACTCCCCACCCTCCCCAGATCCCAGCCATCTTCCTGCCCCTGAAATGGCCATGTCTGTTCTTAACTGCTCCTCGCTGATGTTCATGGACATTTGTCTCGCATCTGCCATCTGCATTTCAGCTGCTCTTTGTGGCCGTTGTCCATGCCACAGGGCAGTACATGGATTTCTACACCCTCATCTATGTCATCTGGTTGATTCATTTGCTGAGTCCAGAAAAGCCATTGCTGAGGTCTGGCCAGGACTGTGTTGTTTCCTCACAGTCTTGGGATCTTCCAGTATATTCTGTGCCTTGGGCTGCCTGCCACTTTCTGCAAAGGTAAGTCCAACTACCCACCTGCCCACCAACTCCAGGGGAAACATCAAGTTTTAGTAGATGTTGACTTTGCCCTGAATGTGCTGGTTGTTCTTGGGAGGAGAGTGAGAGTTCTTGTGACTCAGTTTCTTTTTATAGAAGAATTGCTGCATTGAGGGACTATGGGACCTCAGACATAGTTTGGCCCAACACTTGGGTCACTTTGTTCTAGGGCATAATTGACAACTACTAACACAGTCTAAGAACAGAGTCACTCCACCAGGCCAACCCAGGGGCACCTGGAGAGAAAGAGTTGGCCCAACTCTGCCCCAAAACGCAAATCAAACGAAGAGTAGGACACAGGACGAACAATACCTACTGCGCTCATGGACACTCCTGGCTTCCTGAGTGCTTCCTACCTCCTTCCTTTGAGCGATCCTGTTGGATTAAATCAAACACCAGCACTCCCACTGTACAGATAAGGAAGCTGAGGATGCCAAGGAGAGGTGAACGGGCTGCATCCCAAGTGCCGTGCTGGCTGTCTTGCTGCCTTATGACTACAGTCAGTTGGCTCTTGATGGCACTGACAAAAGGGAAACTTGGTCTGCAGACTTTGACCTGAATGGTCTTTCCCTTGGATCATCTCAACACAGTAAAGTTCAAAAATCTCATCTTGAGTCACATTCAATACCTCGATTCTAGTTTTAGGCACCATCTTCCCAGCCTGCTTGACTTTCCTGTCGGCCAACGGCTTTTCCTTACCTCTGCCGTCTTTCTTATGTTTTCGCCATTGCCTTTTTTGGCTTCTCATTTCTCCTTCTTTCTCTTCCTCTTCTTCCTTCCTCCTCCTCTTCTGCTCTCTCTTCTTCCTCCTTCCACCCTTCTTTCTCTAGATTCTCCTTCTCTTCTGTTCTTTCCTGGCCTCTTCCTTTTTCTTCCTTCCTTCCTCTCTGTGTTTCTCTCTTCTTACTTCTTGCTCTCGTAACTCATCAGCTCGCCCTCTCACTTTCTTTCTTGAGTTCTCTCCTCTCCTCCTCCTTTTCCGCCTTCTCCCGTGTACAGTCACACTCTCCTGCTTCCTGCGTTCTTCCCCTTACCCTCTTCCTCCTAAGTGGGTGCTGAAGTCTTTAGCCTCCTACATGGCTCCTCTCTTCCCTCACAGCCTTGTCTAGCCCCCACCTTGCAGCTCTCAATGTGGGATGGACACCTGGGTTTGCCACTTGTAGATCACATTGATCGATTGATCCCCAGTGTCATGTGTGGGCTGGGCAGGCGTCTCCAGGAAGTGCCCCAAACACGCTATGGGGCGGGTCGCCAGGAGCATGGCTCCCAGACAAGCCAGTGGTCAGGTCCTCAGCATCTTCTCAACTTTTTAAAGGAAAGTCCTTCCCTTGACCCTCAAATCATATTCGATGTCTTAGTCATTTCATATAATTTGAAAGAAGCATTAATAGAACATAGACCTGATGATCTTTAGAAAAATAATGAAGACAAAAAGAAAATTGCTCCTTCCTTTACAGATTACCCATGAAGAACCACCAGCACAGAAATACATTCAAATCTCATTAAGTGGTTCTATCTCAGGAAGCCGGATGCCCATTTGTTACTCTGTGAGGAGCGAGGGTGTCTGAGTGCCTCTTCACGTCAGGAACCTCAGATTGGGCAGGCAATCGAGGACTCAGGACATGCCAAATTCCATCTCAGCCTTCCTTCTGGCCAATCTTCTTTCCGATATTTCTCCATTTCATCTTCTTGTAATCATCCAGACAGTACTCAGGGAAGAAATATAGTTATCAGTTTCCAAGGTCTCCATCTAATTAAAAAATGCTTGCGTCGGAGAGAATTTTAATTCATAAGCATTATTCTGATGTGGTGAAGGGGGGAGGACTTTTAATAGATGATTTAAAATCCAGAGATTTAGTAAGATACTAAATAAAAAGTGGTTGGCTGATTTGCAAATAAGATTTCCAAATGTTGCCTCTGATAATGACCTTCCAGAATTTGGATTTGGGAAGTTAGTGTTTTCTCATCCAAGAGTAAGCCCTCTTTGTGTTCTTTTAGGAGCTTCTCAGTCCAGAAAATATTCTTGTTGAAAGTAGACTAAGTTATGTAGGCGAAAATGTAGCTATGAATGGTGGAAACAGAGGTTTTCATTTCTTTCATCCACTTCTTGCCTCGTCCCTGAATTCTGTTGCATGCAAAATTCATTGTTCAGGCATTCATTTGTTCATCAAATGCTGCTGATGGACTCAGGCTATGTGTTTGAGCAAAGTCTCTGGTTTCACCCAACCACGGTCTTCAAAGTGTTGGAAGGGTGAAGGGAACCCCCACCTGAGAATCCAGGACTTTACTGAGCCTCCCCCTGGGACATTCTGCCTGCAGCTCTGAGTCAGCTTCTGACCTGGGTGCAGAGGCTCCAGAAGCACCTTCTGGAAAATCACATGTCCCTATGCCACCACTTTCACTGAGGAGATGGTGACGAGGGAGGTTCCCAAGCAATAAGAGAGGATGAACTTGGTCCCCTGAGCATACTGCCTCGCTGGTCCTAGGGAGCCCTCCTTTCACAGAAGCTCCTCGTGGTGCGAACACGGCATGAGATTCACGACTAGGCACCCAAGGCCATAGGGCAGGGCAGCCATGGCGAGGAACCATCACCCCTTCCTTGCATCCTTTCAGTTGACTTCCTGCCCCTCCCGGTGTCCTCCCTGCAGTGGCAGGTGTTTGCAGGTGAGAACAGAGTGCCAGTGGAATGTGGGCAGGGGACATTGTGGGGGTCTGCAGAGAGCTGAGGCCAAAGACTTTGCCCAGCTCAGTCCTGTTCTCAACTTTATTTTCTGCTGGTGAGAACTGAGGTTCTGGTCCGAGGCCACCTTGTGCGAAGGGTAGCCTTTGCCCCCTTTCATCATGGTGGGTCCTGGAATTGCTTCCTTTGGGGAAGAAATTACTATCATTTTTGATTTTTTTTTTTTGAGTTGAAGTCTCACTCTGTCACCCAGGTTGGAGTGCAGTGGCACACTCACTGCCACTGCAGCCTCGACTTGCTGGGTTCAGGCAACCCTTTCACCTCAGTCTTCCAAGTAGCTGGAACTACAGGCATGTGCCATCATACCCAGCTAGTTTTTTGATTTATTGTAGAAATGAGATCTCACCAAGTTGCCCAAGCTGGTCTCAAACCTGTGAGCTCAGGCAATCCTCTGCCTTGGCCTCACAAAATGCTGGGATTACAGGCTTGAGCCACCGTGCCCAGCCTCTTTTTTGACTTTTATAATGTTATAAAATTGAACTATAATTTACATACAGTGAAATGTTCAGATCTTAAATATAATATTCGCTCTTGGTGATGGTGCATCCATCGGGGTACACACATTTCCTTCATCCAGAAACTCACTTCACTCCTCTTCCTAGACAATTCTTCTCCCAGGGAGACCACTGGCCTGATTTCTACCATCATAGGTAAGTTTACCTTTCTAGAATTCCATCTAAATGGAATCACATGGCATTTCCTTTTTTTATGTCTGGCTTCTTTCAATCACCATGACATTTTTGAGATCCATCCATTTCATGGTGGGTTTCAGTAGATCATTCCTTTTGATTTCTGAGTGGTAGTTCATTGCATGAGTATTCCACCTTTTGATTATCCATTCACAAGTTGATAAACATTGATATTGTTTCTAGTTTTTGAGCTAGTATGCATAAAGCTCCTACGAACAATTTTGCCTAAGGTTTTTGTGGACATATGTTTGTTTCTCTAGATAAAAACCTAGGAATAGAATTGCTGGATCATAGGGTAAAGGCACCTTTTGTGTTTTAAGAAGCTGCCAAATAGTTTTCCAAACTAGACGTGCCATCTTCTATGACTTTCTGAATTCTTAACCCCCTAATTTCATGGTATGTATTCACTGGGTCCCCGCCATGTACTCACCACCTGTTCGTGCATTCAGAAATTTCACTGAGTAACTGTTATACACCAGGCAGTGTTTAAGGCACTAGGAATTCAACAAAGATCCCTGCCCTTATCTCAGCAGACTGTTTATGTGGTTGTTGTTTTATTTATTTTTTTTGAGTTGGAGTCTCACTCTGTCACCCAGACTGGAGTGCAGTGGCCGCTCCCGGCCACTGCAGCCTCAACCTGCTGGGCTCCAGTGATCCTTCCGCCTCAGCCTTCCAAGTAGCTGGAACTATAGGCACGCGCTACCACACCTGGCTAAATTTTTTTAAAAATTATTTATTGTAGAGATGCTGTCTCACCAAGTTGCCCAGGTGGGTCTCGAACCCGCGGACTCAGGCAATTCACTCACTTTAGCCTCCCAAGGCGCGGGATTACAGGCTGAGCCACCGAGCCCGGTTGGTTGTTGTTTTAGAAATGGACAAATTTATGTAAGAAAGGAAAGAATCTGGAATATTCAAAACAATTTTAAAAAAAGATTAAAGTTAGAGAATGAATGCCATCTGATCTCCATACTTACTATAAAGTTCAGCAATCAGGATTGTGTGCGGGAGTGGCAGAAGAATGAGACACCTGGATCAATAGACCAGAGAATGCAAAGGATGGTGGTTTCAACAGATGCTGCTGGAACAGTTGGCTATCCCATGCTAACCGCCCCCCCCAAAAAAACCCTAAAACGCAAAAAACCTTGATCTGGACTTCACACCATATACAAAAATTAGCTTGAAATGTATTGTAGACCTAAATGCAAAACCCAAAGCTATAAAACCTCTGTAAAAATTAGGAAAAACCTTTTGTGACCTTGAGTTTGAAAAATATTTCTTAATAAGACACAAAAAACATGAACCCTGATAGGAAAAAATTGATAAATTGGACTTCGTCAAAAACCCCACAAAACGTCTGTTCTTCAAAGACACTATCAGGATAATGAAAAGATAAACCACAGACTAAGAGAAAATATTTTCAAAACTATGTCTGATAAAAGACTTGTATCTAGAATATATAAAAACTTTTACAACTCAGTAAGGGAAAGCAATTCGTTTTTTAATGGGCAAAAGATTTAAACAGACAATCAAAAAAAGATAAGAGGCATATTTTGAAAATATGTTCAACATCATTAGGCATTAGGAAAAGGTAAACGAAAAATTAAAATGTGATACCATTGCCCACTTGTTAAATGGCTAAGATTAAGACACAATTAAACCAAAAAAAACCCTTAAAATACTGAGTGCTGGGAAGAATGCAGAGCAACAGGAATTCTCATTCAATGCTGGTGGAAATGCAAAATGGTAAAGTCACTTTGGAAAACACTTTGGCAGTTTTTTATACAGTTGAATGCACATTTGCCATGTGACCCAGCCATTCCATGCCTATGTATTTACTCAAATGAAATGGAAACTTAGTCCTTCACCAAAACCTGTACATGAATGTTTATAGCAGCTTTGTTCATAATCACCAAAAACTGGAGACAACTCAATTGTTCATTAACTGTATAATGGATAAATTGTGATACATCCATACAATGGAGTATTACTCAGCTATAAAAAGTAATGAACTACCGACACATGCAATAGCATGGGTGACTCTGAAAAGTGTTATACCAGACACAAAAGGCAACACACTGTTTCATGCCATTTGTATAATATTTTGAAAAAGGCAAAACTATACGGATAGAAAACAGATTTATGGCTACCTGAGTGGCAGGAAGGGAATTGGTGACCAAAGGCCCGGGAAACTGTGGGGATAGTGGAAATGTTCTTTATCTTAATTGTGGTGGTGGTTGCAGTACTGTATGCATTTATCACAACGTAAAGAACTACACACCTAAACGGGGAATTTTACTACATGCAAGTGACACCTCCATGAACCTGACTAGGTAACACCCCACCCTCACCCAGCCTCTCAGCAGTGGCGTCTGTGGAAGCCTCCAAGATGTCTTGCTCACTGCATTTCTCTTGCCTCCCCCATTTTATATGTTCCTTTCTATTTTAAAATGCCCCATGGGAAATATGGGTGTGTCCCTCTGCCAAGTGACAACATCTCTGCTCGCTCTTCAATCTTCCTGGTCCTATTTGGACATGATGAAAGTTGCTGTTTTTCCTTATCATTTCTTCATCTGGTGTGTTTTTTTTTTTTTTTTTGTGGGGATGGCACAGGTCAACATTCTGGGGGTTGGGTACCTGGTGGCCTTTGGCTATTTCATGCTATATGGAAACCACCTCCTTTTGAAGCCCATGAAGTTCATTCTCTGGCCCCTGGACTGGCTGGTCGCCTCCTCAGTTTTGGTAGTTGCTGTAAAGAGATTCCCTTCGGTGCAGGGAAGTCCTCCTTTCAAGACCTCTCTTTGTTTTCCTAGCATGACTGTCTTAATACCCTTAAAATAGGGTATCTCCTGCCAAAACCAACAGTCATCTTAACAGGCCTTTTTCAAAGATATGTTTACTAAAGGTGGAAAAATGTAAAACGATCTTCCACATGTCACGCGTGATGCAGCCTGTTCTTTTTTGGAGTAACTTTTGATGTTGAAAGGCTCTGAATTTAAAGGAATCAAGAGGTAAAAAGGAGGATACCTGGGAGAGAGTCTTTATAAATTAGATGGTAACCTAGAGACGGTGACCTGGTGAATTCATGTTTGTTCATTGTCATAGAAGGTAGCTTATTGGCCAGTATATCTATCTTCCCTCCCTCTCTCCCTCTCTCTCTTGCTCTCTTTCTTTTTTGCATTGGGGTCTCATTCTATCGCCCAGGCTGAGAATAGTGGCATGACCACAGCTCACTCCAGCCCCAACCCTCTGGGCTCAGGCGATCCTTCAGCTTCAGCCTCCCAAGTAGCTGGGACTACAGGCATGTACCACCACGCTCAGCTAATTTTTTAATTTTTTGTAGACAAGATCTTGCTATATTGCCTAGGCTGGTCTTGAACTTCTGTGCTCAAGCAATCCTCTCGCCTTGGCCTCCCAAAGTACTTGGAGTATAGGTGTGAGCTACTGTGCTTGGCCTGGCCAGTATATTTCAAAGAGCAGCTGCATTAAAATAATGCAGCACAAAGTGGATTAATGAAGCAGTTTGAAGACTAGAGTGCCCATGAGTCTAAAAACTGGAAGGAGTCTCAAGAGATTATTTGGTTCATTGACTCCTCGCCCGACTCCACTCCACTGCCATCTTGGGTTGGTAAGATGTAAGATTTCCACATGATAGATGGAGACAGAGAAATGAGACCAGTCTAGTGTCATCAGTTAGCCCAGGAGCCACTGACCCTTCTCCAGACCCCAGTGCTGGCTTTTCTGTCTGATCTGCTGTACCCCACACATGACCTTCCAACTCCACTGCACATTAAACTCCACTCAGCATAATGGAGTCATTGTTTGGGCATTCCAAAGCCTCAGATCATCATTCAGAATATCGGTCCTCCTTGGCCTGAAACTCCTGAGTGATTGCCTGTCGGATAGGCCAGCTTTTACTGTAATGGTGACATTTGTATCACCGATTTATCTTATTGCATCTCCGTGGGCAGAGATATCAGTGTCCTTCAGTGTGATATATCTTGGGATTCACCCTCTTAATGGTCAGTAGGTCTTCCTTTATAAACACACACACACACACACACACACACACACACACAGAGAGGGAGAGAGAGAGAAAGAGAGAGAGAGAAAGAGAGAGAGAGAGGGAGAGATTGTAGAGGGAAGGCGTCTTCAGAGATGACGTAGTGGCTTTGAGGATGAGAATACTGAGAACCACTCTTGGCCACTGGTTTGGTGGCGGTTGCTCAATTTCTTACACTTAGTCCTTATCAACGTGAAAGGTTCTTCCATGGCCTCTTGGCTAAACTCCCCTTATGGTCTTGGGGAAGAACTTCATTGGCTCTCTGTGGTTACACAGCCAAATGCTACTCTTCTGAGTGATGGGTACACATGAGGTGGCAACTAAGGAGACAAATGAAAGATGACACTGGCTGGTGAGGGGACGCAGGGGACGTTGTGGATGAAGGAGTGGCATGTCTTCCCCACGCTGTTCTCGTGTCGTAGGTAGGGGCGTGTGTGTACCCAGAGAGACTGCTGGTCTCCCACTGCTGGCTGGTATAGTCTGAGCCTCTATTACCCAGTGAAGGGGTATGAGTTAAGCAAGTACCGAGGGTGTTCCTGGCACAGCACAGATGCAACCCCTAGAACAGAGGCATGAAGATGGCACGCTGCATGACAGAAGTTCAGAAACACAGAGAAGCTGAAAGAATTGTTCAGTGACCACCCACGTGCCCACCCCTCAACCGAGGGGTGTTTTGCTGTCTTTGTTTTACCTATGAATGCACACACATAGATGTATTTTTGTGAACTCTCTGAAAATGAAGGTATGGACCCGGCCTTCTCCTGCATAACCACCACATTGTCAGTGAACCCTCAGAAGGTGATTTATTACTCACTGACACCATCTCATACCTGGACTACATCTCAGGGTAACCTGTTGTTCCACATGGTTGATTGCAGCTATTATTATTATTATTAGAATGAGAATCCACTCATAGTTCACATGCTGCATTTGTTTGACCAGACTTTTCTCCGAAGCCCTTCAAGAAGAGCCTCCATAGAACCTGGGAGACATCTGTTCTCTTGGGGGAAAACTTGAGGCCCAAAAAAGGAAGGAGAGGGGGTGTCACAGTGAAGGCTCTGCCTGGAGACCAAATGTCAGGCCAAGTACAGCAACGCCCTCCAGTCGGGGGTCTCTGACTTTAGGGATATTTTGTGCTGAGGGTGCTTCCTAGGAGTTTGTGAGCTTCCAGTCATGCCACTAATTCCTCGGATTCAGGCCTGTTTAGAGAGGGAGGGGCCTCGAGCTATGCCTGACTAGAGATGTAACTGACTTTCTTTTAAGAAAGAAGGAAAAGAAGAAATGTGTTTATTTTCACTCTTGCCTCTGAGTGACATCTTGGGTTAGGCTCTCACTCACTCTCTCTCCTAGTTTGTCAAGAAGGTATGTGAGGACACATCTCTCATCTTTCACAGACAAGTCCAGGGCTTAGTGCTGCAGCCACAGGGGGTAGGTTTCTGTACATTGCAGGGCGGGGATGGGATTCAGGAGTCAAGCTCATGAGCTACCTTTCCTGCCCTGTCAATCAGCCTCCTGTTTACTCCACAGGGAGGGCCACACGGTTTGGGCATGAGTCACCATAGGGCACCAGGATGTGGGTGGGCTGTGGCTTCAGGGAGGGGAGGGGAGGATTGGGCACCCAGGCACACTTCCCAGACCTGCCCTCATCTCCTCGCTTCCCTGGGAAGTCAGCTGTTTTGGTGGGAAGGGGCGAAGGAAGAGAGCAAAGGATAGAACAATTGGAAAGGAAGCAGAGCAGGGTCTGTGCAAACGGCTGGTTTGTTCCATCCAGAGAGGTGACAGCATGCTGGGTTCTGGCCCAAGACTGTGGCTTCTCCTGACTCCCCGAGGATGGGCCCTGTTAGCCCCCAGAAAATGAAGCAGGAATCTTTGGGCTACCGTGTGTCGCACCTTTCTGCTAATCCAGCTACGGGTCTTCCTGAGCTCTCACTACCTCTATGTGGCTGTTGATCTGGAGGCCACCACAACCTTGGTCTACAGGTACCAGGAGACTGAGGGGGAAAACTTATATCTCAGGGGCTCCACTGCACACGGAGGAACCTG
Organism: Cephalopachus bancanus; assembly: GCA_027257055.1. Classification (NCBI taxonomy): domain Eukaryota; kingdom Metazoa; phylum Chordata; class Mammalia; order Primates; family Tarsiidae; genus Cephalopachus; species Cephalopachus bancanus. Next base: position 7,865,380 of record JAPVLO010000007.1, read on the forward strand.
ATCTCACCCCTCCCCTTGACAGAGGAAGAGCAGAGGCTGAGTGGCTCACTTGCTTGGGGTTGCTTGGCTGGCCAGGGGCAAATGAGGTGAACTTCAGCCTCTGCTCACAGAGCGTTCCCACCACACCCCAATTCCTTCTGAGTTCTGATTGCGTAGAGCCCCGAGCCCTTGGAGATACTGACTTGTAAACACGGAGGGAGGGTACAGGCAAAGGGCCACTGGGTACGTGGACTTGACCCCAAGGCAGCAAGGGGCCAAGTTCAGCCCAGAGACGAGGGGAGGTTGGCTGAGTTCCTGCCACGTGGTTCAAGGCTCCCCTCTCTACTCAACCCCACCTCTACCCCAGCCTCTGGCATCTATCCTTGTTTGAATGTCACTGGCCACAGCTGGTCTGATGGCTACTTCTAGTGACAAATTCCTCATCTGATACTAAACTGATCACCCAGCAGCCCTGAGCTGTTGTCTTTAAATGATGAAAGCGACTCCCTATAGTCTGGTCTCATGCTACATTGCAACACCGTGCCAAAGGGAAGGCCCAGATTCAATTTCAAGGGAATTACACCATCCATTTTCGTAGTGCAGACTAATATTCCAGAATTCAGATACACTACTGATCAAGTGTGCCCCCTCAAATCTAACAGCTTCTCACCCTAAGACCTTGCCCAAGCACACCCAGTCTTTAGGCTAGTTATAAGTGCCTATCACCACACAAAGTGCCTGTAGCTTGTTGAGCGTTCTGTCCTGGTCTTCACGCTCTGGAGGTTCATGCTCTTTGGGGAGATAATAAAAGGATTCCCTTGTGAGAGCCTGCTAGACCAGTTTTGGTGCAAAAATTGGCAGTGAATTTTTACCAACAGAATCCACAAAAATGGTCCCTAGGCTAAGATGACTTTTTAAAATGATGTGTTTGTTTATTTGCTTATTTTTGCACACACTGGGGTGTGAGTCGTTGGCACTGTCTCTAAGGAAGGCATTGGAGCACTGCAAAGAAGAGAGAAAATTCTGACCCAGGGTTGTGAAATGGGGAAGTTGGCTTTTCTTTGTTTTCCTCCTGGAAGCACATCCCTTCCAAAGGATCTGCCACCTTATTGTTTGTCTCTTTCTTTGATACGTGTGCTGTGCCTTTTTCTTTCTTCCTTTTATTTTTGAATTCTACCAAGAGAAAGACCCCACAGTAAGATTGGGCATGTCCCCGTGTTAGGTGTGTAGTGCACTACCAAGCCATAAATATGGGCCATCCATGGATGGAGGTGGCAACAATTGCAGGCTGATTCTTTGAACTCAGAGAACAGAGGCAGAGCTCTTGAGAGTCAGGGGAGCCTGGGTTCCTCCTGGGATGAGCCATCACCTAGTATCATTCTTAGATGAGGAGGTGATGCTTTGAGCTCTTGACAGCTCAGGTGCTCTGTTCTGGCTTCCCCAAATGCGCCATATGCCTTCCTGGGTCTGGACCTGTCCCTTGCTAAGAGGGGCCACCCTATCGTCTGTTTAGCTAAGTCCAGTCTCCCTCTCTCAATGTGTCACAGTGAACGCATCCCACATGGCTCCCAGGAAGGTACTAGGGAATGCATTTTCCACTTAATGGTTATGTAATTTATTCCAATTCACTTCAGGGTGAAAAATACCTACACCATCCCTTGTGTGATTTCAAGGATATTGTAACTTAGGGTAAAGCTAAGTTCAAAATGGAATTGAATTAATCTCAACTTTGGAAACTAAATACTATTGGAGAATCCTGGTAGGTAGAAGACTGAAAATTGGTGAAGTGCTGTTTTATTGCCTGCTCAACTCTGAATTCCCAAACTGTCTGAGCCCACGGAGACCTCCAGACCCCCATCTGAGCAGTGGTCACCTGAGGCTAGCTAATCCCTCTGGTCATGTGCATCCCATCTTCTCAACCAGAGAGGGGTCACCCATCTCCCATTGCCATCACCATCAGCCCCTGTACAGAACCTAGAGCAAGATCCTGTCCACCTTGTCGCATGAGAGGTTGGCTGGGTCAGGTGTGTTGATGAGACAGACCCCTTTTAACGGAGAGAAACTTGAGAGTGGGACAGTGGGCAGCTCTTCCTCAGCTTTGGTTTTAGGGGAAAAGGCAAGCACTGAAACCCACAAAATGGCAAAGGCGTTTTTGCCTCGTGGAGAAGAAAATGTCTTTCTCTGTTTGCCTTCAATTGCCAGGATGGAGAAAATCAAAGCAAAGCAAAAGAAAATTGCGGCTCTGCGCGGAGACTGCGGGAGTCCTGACGATTTGGCTGGCAGCGTGAGCTGCCTGCCCAAAGAGTGGGTGGTGCCAGGGGCCTGCATTCAAGGTGAGATGCTGTTACCATGGGATCATGGAGGTGACCTGCTCCCAGTAGTTCTGAAACAGGGACATTAAACTGATCCCTCTGCTACCTCGGGAGTCAGCAAGAAAATGGATTTCTCTCTTCTGAACTGTGGTCTAATGGAAGTGCCTTTTTGTCTTATGCGTTTAAAGAACTTAGGTTTGGAATCGTGCTTGGAGTTGAAATTCTGAATCCAAACTCAAGTTGCAGAAAGGATCCTCCCTAGTTTGCAAAATAAAAACGCTCTGGTTAAGAAGTGTTCTTTTTGGTTGGACCCTGGTTTTCTGGAAATGCTTATGTTATTTATTTTAAATGGCATTTCTGACTTTCAGTTTTGAGGTTTTTCAGAAAACGTGACTTCCCCAAAGGCCCAGATGGGTAAAGGAAAAAAGCATTTCATTTTTTGTTGCTCATGAAATAAATAAGATATCCTTCTAAAGTTGTTACTTTTTTTTTTGAGTTGGAGTCTCACTCTGTCACACAGGCTGAGTGCAGTGGCACGCTCATGGCTACTGCAGTCTTGACCTGCAGTGCTCAGGCGATCCTTCCACCTCAGCCTTCCATGTAGCTGGAACTACAGGTGCATGCCACCATGCCTGGCTAATTTTTTTATTTATTTAGAGATGAGATCTCACTGGTCTCAAACCTGTGAACTCAGGTAATTCTCTCACCTCGGCCTCCCAAAGTGCTGGGATTATAGGCATGAGTCACCGTGCCCTGCCTAAAGTTGTTACTTTTAAATTGGACTGAGTTTTCTCTTTCCTTTAGTTGAGTAAACTGAAAAAAATAATGTCATCGTTTGGGTGTCAACTACTACAGCCATTCTGTCTTATCTGCAATTTATATGCAGGGTGTGATGTATGGTTTAACCTTCCTAATTGGGGGACATACTGTCTGAATTAGTGACAAGGCTGAATTATAGTGCTTTTAAGGAAAGATTCCATTTCAGTACTTTCAAGTTCATGAAACCATTAGAACTGGTCTCCCAAAGCGCTGCCCAGTGGATTCTCTCTAGGGAACACTCTTGAAACAGAGAAAAAAAGAGCTTGTTAGCTTGAACGCTCTTAAAAACAGCACATTATTTTAAGTTGTTTCTGCATTTCCTTTTCAGATTTTATTTGCACTAATTAATTTGCCCAAATGAATCATTTTGTAAGATGGGGTGGGGGATGAGGACAGTTAATAAAGACTCAGTGAGCTGGTTTTGATTTCTTCAGGAGCTTAGTCTGTGTTTGTCCAGCCTCTTAGAATGACTACATGGTCCAGGTGGTGATGGCTGATAGAGTTTGGGTTTCATCTCTGTCCAGATGATCTCACCATGACAGAAAATGAGGACAAGAAAAAATGGTGGCAGCCCTGGCTGACATATTCTTCCAGTAAGCAGGCTGGGGGGCGAGGGGTGGTCCACTCAGCTGCGTGGAGCACAACCCCTCAAAAGTCCATGTCTTGGTGGCCAGCTGGACCCAGTAGCTCTTCTCAGTTTCAGGGTTCCCTCAAACCGGCCCATTCTCCAGGAAATTCCTGGATTGTGGCAAGGAAGCAGGCTTGCCATTTAAGTCTATCAGGACTATTAGAAACAAAAGCTGAACTGGTGTCCTCTGTGGGGTGGGGTCCCAGGGATTCCTCTGTCTATGGGGGCAGCCCACCATCAGCACCATTCACAACACATGCACAGTGACTCAGCACCGGCAACAGAGAAGGATGGGGTTTGGAAATCTGTGGCTGTCCAGGTGAATTCCAAAGGGGTCTACTGTGAAACAAGAATACTAACGCATCATCTAAATCTAGTTAGGGAGAAAGGTGAATCCATCTTGATCTTGACAGTGATCGCTTCTGTATTAAATTGTGCCAGAGGGAAGAAATCTCACATGTAAAGTAACATACCCTCCCGGTAAGGGAGACATGGAATGTGTCTTGGGAAGACATGTCCTGGGGGGTGAAGTTTATAGGTGATGGGCAAGAGGATGTGTGTTCAGTCTCTTTTTGTGGATGTGTTTTCAAGTGATCCAAGATGGCGGTTCCAGACTCTTTGAGGCAGACAGTGAGGAGGAAGAACCAGAAGAAGGGCGTGAGGCAGGAATGAAAGATGATTGACCGAAGCCCCAAACAGCTTTCCAGGTAATTGTTTAAAAGTTAGGACTCAAGAGCTAACCTCCACATTGAGACCTCATTGTGACTTGAGTGGTGATGAAGATACTCCTGGCCCCAGGAGCTTTCCCTCCCAATGGAAAGATCTCCCCTGCATCCATGTGTGTCAGATCCAAAGGGACAATTGGATGTGTACACAGTAGGTCAGGCTTTGCAAAACAAGGGTCCTCGAGCAGGGGTTTTTAAGCCCAAGTTTATTCGGGTTCCTCTAGGGAATTTCCAATGGTGAATTCTTGATCATGACTTATTTGGGGGCCTGCCATCATGGTGGCTGGCTTGATGACTGTGATTGGAGTTACACTAAGATATGTACTCACTTCAGAGTGTTCTGGAAAACCAACTGGGTCCTGAGGAAGCAGATCAACTAGTCTTTTGCATCACAGCAAGTCAGCTAGTCTTCTTGGTGTAAGTTACTCCCATTGTCTTGGACACATACAAAACCATGTGGGAAACAGAGGTGCTTATCTAAAGATGCGGATCACCCTCTTCTGAGTGATTTCAGGTGGGAGGATAAGTTATTTGAAGCAGCATTTTAGTCCCCTTCACTATGCGTATGTTTGTGTGTCTATTGCATTCTTATTATTTAGGGTTTTTTTCTTAAGTGTGCATTTTAGTGGAAAGTAATTACTCAGAAAAATACTGAAGGAAGGGAAAAGAATCCCATATGTTATTACTCTTAGCTCCTGTCTTAAGGGATCCATTTTTCATTTTTTAAAAAATTTTTTGGCAAAGCCAGAACTACTTAAAGCAGACAGGAGGGAGGCTGTCACCCGCTCTAGCCCTTTCCACCAAACAGTACTGACTTTTCCGGGAATCAGGAGAGAGATCATCCAGCGAAATTCCGTTTGGGGTTGACTTTGATGTTCCAATGTCTAGATGCAACTTTAAACATCGTTTAAATTCACAAACCATTCCTAAGAGCCTTTTCTCTTCTAAAAGGAAATTACTTGGAACAAATATGACATCGATTTTCCATCTCCCTTGATTAGTCTCATTTGGTCTGATTTTTATTATTTAAGGCTTACCGACAACGAGAATATACAGTTAGCAATGGTTCTAATTAGATTTTGTGACCTTTAAGAAAGAAAAGGAGGGTCTGGGCCCGACAGTGTTTGAAACAGCCAAAGAACAGGGCAGGGATTTATGAGTGTTTCCCTACAGCCCGCGTACAACGCTTGGACAAATAGCTCTGCGTCTGCTCTCGGGACAGGGAGGCAGGACGCAGGAGAGATGGGCAGGGACATGCCGGAGGAAGAGGGGGAGCAACGGCGCCGCCGTGGAGGTACTGGCGGCCGCAGAGCAGGGCTTGTGTGGTCACTTTGATCAGCAGATGGTCAAGTAAGGAACATTGGCGTCAAACAGCTCTGCCTTTTGACCGGGTCCATTAACAACAAGTGGACTGTGCAGGAAAGATGAGGTCATGAGGCGTATATGAAGCATAGGGAGTCTTTTATGTGCCCTGGCGGGGTGGGGCGGTGGGCATGACAAAGGTGATCCCATGGCAGGGACAATGGGATACTTGCTGAAGGAGCAGCTTGTCTGCTGAGATATCGGGGGAGGGGACCGGGATATGCATTTTTCCAAGCCTGTTTTCCATAATGGCTTGAGCTCTGGAACACATGGACCGGCCCAGAGAGAGATAAATATGTGGTCTGTCGGGTGTCCAATCTTTCCGAAGTGAGGCATTCACTGGAGTTAAGCACTGGACCCTGACAGATAGTAACCAGGAGCCAAGACAAATTCGGAAGGCTTTCCTCTTTAGACAGACCTGCCTTTCCTAGTGTCTGGAATGAAGATCAGGTGATTCCACCTTCATGCCTGTCATGTACCCACAACCCCCAAAGAAGTGCCCACAACATTATGTATGTTTAAGGGGAACCATAATTTCCATGGCTCCACGGAATGTAACAAACACTCACCAAAATGTACATTGAAACAGAGGGGAATTTCCAGTGGACGTCTGTTTTATTTTTCTTTGGTGTGATTCAGGAGGTGAGAGACCAGCCACGCATGAGGCCAAAGCTCAGGCCGGGAATTTGGGTAAGCCTGCTACGCACAACTGAATCCCACATGAGAAATACACATAGGCCAGGCGCAGTGGCTCAAGCCTGTCATCCCAGGACTTTGGGAGACTGAGGCAAAAGGATTGCCTGAGCCCAGAGGTTCAGCCTGGGCAACTTGGCAAGACCTTGTCTCTGCAATAAATGTTTTAAAAAATTAGCTGGGTGTAGTAGCGTGTGCCTATAGTTCCAGCTACTTGGAAGGCTGAGGTGGAAGGATTGCCTGAGTCCAGTAGGTCGAGGCTGTGGTGGCCGTGAGGGTGCCACTGTACTCCAGCCTAGGTGACAGAGTGAGATCTCAACTCAAAACAAAAAACAAAAAACAAAAACAAAAGCAAAAACAAAGAAATACACACGACCCACCTAGTGCAGACGTTCCTACAAGTTCAGTTGGAGGTGAAATGGGTGGATGCGGTTCAGAGATGTAAAAGCAGAGTAAGACCCAACTCTGAGGTGAGACATGGTTGGACTTTGCAATGGTGTTGAGCTGCACTCTCTGCTGCATTGTTGACATGACACAGGAGAGAAACGGCCCCACGTGGGACCCTGTCGTCCCAGCCCTTCTTGATGTGGTATATTCATTTCTGGAAGGAGGTGGAGCTCAGGGGCTGCAGTGGACCCTGGTTGCCTCAAAATGCTTCCCACACTTGGAAGTTCTTAGGAGAGAATGTTCTACCCCCTTGGGCCTGGAAATCTCTAGGGACAGGCACGTGGTCACACCAAGATGGTGAAAATGAAACAGCGGCTGATGCTTATCAAGGGCTTACTGGGGGACAGGCACAAGCCAGACAACTCTAATGCCTATTTCCAGCGAAAGATGGTGGCTAGTAGGTGATGGAACTTGTTCCGGGCCTCCCTGCTGGGGAGCGAGGATGGGAACTGCCTCCCTGGCCAGCTCCTCTCCAGCCCCTTTCTCCCCATCCATGATTTCAAAGGACCCTCCCTCCTGAGCAAGTGTGTCTGAGAGCAGCTCCTGTTTTTGCCCCCTCTAGCTGTGTGATCTTGGGCAAGTGAGTTAATCTCTCTGGACCTCAGTTGTTCCATTTGTGAAAAAGAATAAGAGAACCTAAGTGAGAGGATTGCGCTAAGATGAAACCACACCAGTGTGTGGTACAGTAAGTGCTCAGTAAATGTTGGCTATGTATCATGCAATCCTTAATACTACCCCTCTCTCCTTCTATGGAAGGAGGGTTGGAAGCTAGGCACGGTGCTCAGACACAAAAGAGGCTGTGCCCCAACTCCAAACTGGTGCCCACCTGCTTCATCTGCAGTGTCTTCTTGGGACAGGAACCTTCATCCAGGGATGTCCTACTAGCAGAGCCCCCACAGAGGTGCCTCTGTGCTCACTGGGTGAATGAACTGGGTAAACTTCGTGGCTCTAGGGCAAGTTAGCAAAAGGAAACAGTGACGGTCTTGGTGGTATCTCGTCAGCTCTTTCTCATGAATGCGGGGCCTGTTTGCTTCTGTTACTGATGGTGGGAAGTGGATAAGCCAACGAGTCACCTCCGCCACTCCTCCAATGATTCCTGTTCTTCCCTCTCAGAAAGGACTGCCCGAGGCCTCCCTACCACAGCCCCGTTCTCCTGGGTGATTGGGAAGGTGGTTGACCTGAGGACGTGCCAGGCAGAGCGTGCAGCGTGGTGGTGGCCCTGCCATGGAGCACCGGTCATGGCGATATGCCGTCAGGGAGGTAAGCCCCACAGGCAGTGAAGGCTTTCTCTTATGATATCAATTTCTTTTAATTATTCTGTTCCGACAGCTTTGAAAGTCACTCCGAGAGCTGACAGATGATTTATGCGTCGCATTAGCTCCTGGCAGTGGCTGCTGTAGGCCTAGCTGCTCCTGCCCGCCCTTCACTGCACACGCTCCTGCCTGCAGATTCCCACCCAGGCCTGCAGGGGATCACCAGGCTCGGCCACCCATGGCCAGGATCCCTGGGGACATCCCCTTGGTGACTCCATCTCGTGTCTTGACAGGCAAATTGCCAACAGCTGTGTCTGCCCGGTTCCCGGTAATGGAGAGAACTTGCTGCCTTCTCCTTCCCTCCCTCTCCATCCTTACTGGCTTCCCTCCTTTATATTTTATTTTATTTCTTCATGTGCTGAGCCACACAGAGCACGTTCTGGGATACCGTCCTTCCCTGTTGCAAGAGACCCCGCCTTCCCAGCTGACAGGGGAGAGACACAAATGCGGCACCCAAGTGTCACCCAGGTCTTAGCAGCCACTCTGGGAAGACACCTGGCTGCCTGGCAGAAGGGAAGATGCAATGGCAGCCAAAGAACAGCACAAAAACACACACAGCTTCAGCCCACGACAACCCGGGGGGTGCTGTGGGGGACGCCCAGTGGCAGCGGTAGGCTGCTGTAAGCCTCAAGGAGGCTCTCTGCCCAAGAAGAAGCCCAGGTAGAAAAGGCACCCCATGAAAATCCAGTCTCTCTGAAGGTCAGGACTGTGCTTTGTGGGCCAAGGACATTTATAGGACTGTAAAAGGGATCATTTTTGCTAATGCCACAAAATTATACTCTGAGTCGAATAACAGTGGCCCACGGCAGGAACAGAAGTAATTTTCCTCGAGTGCGAAATCTGGCTTTTAGAGAAGTCAGAGGCGGCCTCGATTGAGGTTGGTAGGGCCCCCTTCTCTATGCAATTTAAGTGACCAAACGGGAACTGTGACTTTGTAAATGCATCCCTCTAAAAATGTCCCCTGGGGGGGTAAATGGCACAGGCCTCGCAAGAACACCTAATGGAGGTAAGAAGGTGGAAGAGACAATTGGTGAGAAATTCTAAGCAGCCCTGTCCTAGGACCACCCATCTGTTCAAAGGTAACTGTATTTGCTCCAGCATGACCAGGCCCTGTTCTAATCACTGAGGGATAGAAACAAGAACAGCAGACCCCACTGGCTGGGAGCCCATGGTATGATGAGGAGATGGTTGTGGAGGCGGGTCATTCCAATGAGAGTGGTCACAGGGGCATGCCTTCCATCCTCCAGGCAAGGTCCTGGGGGTTTTGCATGGACTGACTCCTTTAACCATCTCAGAGACCCTGTGAGGAAGGTGCCAGTGTAATCCCCAAGGACACAAGAGGAAACGGAGGCCAGACAGCTTACGGGGCTGCCTGAGATCACCCACTGCCGCATCCCGAGGCCTGGGTGCTACTGGGCTGAGGTGCCCGGTCCTGAGGAGCCAAGGGCCACATCCACCCATCCATGGCACCCCTGCAGCCTACGAGTCTTAACACTGCTCAGACAGACTTTTGCTGGAACCTGGGTGTCTCCTTCTGGCCGATCCAAACTTGAGCTCTGACTCAGCTCCCAAACGTCCACAGTCTCAGAGACCTGCCTCATCTCTCCCATCTCAGTAGGAATAGAAGCCAACATCCTGAAGTCACCATCTTGACCCTTGCCCTATCTCCTGGGAGCAGTGGATTCTCATCTCCAGGTCTCACCCTCCTCCTCTGGTCTCAGGTCTCACTCATTCCCATCCCCCGAGCCTTCCCCCCTATTCCTTCCAGCCACCCAGTGGAAGCGACCCCTGCAGGCTTTACTCCATGTGGCTATTCCCTGCTCCTCCCACCATTTTTGAAGTCTCAGAGCTCCCTGGACTCTGGATACCACCTTCCCTGATTCCTCCTCCGCGTGTGTCCTGAGCTTTGGGCCAGGGTTTCCACCTGCTCAGAATCTCTCCCTCACCTTGCAAGACCCAAGCTCATGACCTTGCCTCTCCCCTCAGCAGGCTCTCTCTGTGCTCTGTGGTTTCTGCTGATAAAGTCCTTGGTTCAAATCTCATAGAAAATCTTCTCCAGGACCTCCATTTCTGGGGTAGAGTTCCAGGAGATGTTGTAACCTTCTCTCTTTTCCTTACCTGCTACATCAGGTGTTACAGGCCAGGACTCTGAAAACAGGGAATTGTTACAAGTGTATTTTAAAACACTTTAAGGCTATCATTTAGACTGTTGTGACTTTCCCTTCCTTCCAAGTATTGCAATTGTCTGCCCCTTCCTCTGGTAAACTGTAAAAGAACATGTTGTAAATTCCAGAATGTTATCTAAAAACGTCAGCATGACCAGGAGACTTTGAGTCATGTCAGTGGTCACGTACCAGAAAATGTTAATGCAGATCTTAAGTCATGCTGAAACTGCATGTAGGCCTCTTAATCTTAACTAGAGGTTGGTGAAGGGTTGTGAATCTTGGATGTAAATATTGGAAATAAGTTTGTGTTGCTTTGAGCAGGTTTTTGGTAATGATGCTGACCCATCTCCCCATGCCGACCCAACATGGTTGCAGAAATTAAACACTTTTATCCCCCCAATTTCTGCCTCTTGTCTTTGATTGACCGTGTGGGATAGCAGACCAGATGAAAACAAGGGGGCCACTGCATCCCACTGAGTCTATTTTGGAAGTTATCTCTGGGTCCCAGACCTACTCCCACTGCCTTGAATCAGATCTTAGCTATTTCTTGTTTAATCTACCTGCAGAACCTCTCAGCTCCAGCCTCTCCTCAATCTTTATTGGGTCAGAGTCTCTGTCACCCAGGCTGGAATGTAGTGGCATGATTACAGCTTGCCAAAGCTTTGACTTCCCGGGTTCAGGCAATCCTCTGCCTCAGCCTCCCAAGCAGCTAGGGCTACAGGCTGTGCCACCATGCCTGGCCAATGTTTTGATATTTTGTAGAGACGGGTCTCGTTATATTGCCCAGACTGGTCTTGAACGCCCAGGCTCAAGTAGTCGTCTCACCTTGGCCTCCCAGGGAGCTGGGATTACAGGCATGAGCCACCACACTTGGCCTCTCCTCCATCTAATGCCCTCTTCACATTGACTCCAAGCCATTTCACATCTGCCCTTGCTGCCCTCTTTTAACCCTTCATTGGCTGCCCTACCTTCTGGGGAGATCAGATCATGATGGGTCAGAAACCCTCAGCCTGACTTATGAGGCCCCCTGTGATCTGAGGGTCCCTTGGGTCCCCAGGCTCCATATTCTCTGAATGGCACAAGGTAGAACATGTATCTGAACGGTCTGTTCTCCAGGCCTCTCTGCTTGGAGGAGTTTCTACCCATCCTTCAAGATCCAACACAGCCTCATTGCTGGGAAGCCCCCTCTGAACTTCCACACCACTTTAGAAGTGACTCTGCCCAGGTCCTGTGCCCTGGACCCCACCCTTCATCGGGGCTTCTCTGCCCTCCCCTGCTTATGAGCCCCTATGAGGATGAAGTGAGCTGGATCCTTCTTTGTGTCTCTGAGGTCTAGTTCAAGGTCTGGAACATGGCAGTCTGCTGGTAGACTTGTTAAACAAATCAATGTAGTCTTCACTGATCATACAGGAATAAATCTCAGACCATCCCAAGTGATTGCAAATTCCAGATGGGAAGAGTCTGGAATCAAAATTCATGAGGCTTTTAAAAAAAAATGTAGAATGCCCTTTGATGCAAATGTAATCGATTGGTCATTGAAGGTTTTAAAAAATGATGTCTTCAGGGTTGAGGGAGGTCACAGAGATGGGAATACAGTCACTGTGGGCCGGCCAAGAGGGAAAAAGGCCTTAGCAGGGGATTAACAGAACCCGCCCCGAAAGGATGCCTGGAACGGGCAGCTTCCCTTGAAGACAGCAGGCTAGCAAGTCCATGTGGCCCCTGAGAGCTGTCATACCTGCTATATCCCACCCATCCAGAGAGTCAAAGAGAACAGCAGTTCCAGGAGAGAAGCTCCCTTCAAGATGTTGCCAGCTAGTGATTTGTATATTCGAAGCAAGCGGTATCTGCAGCCCAAGTTAGGCCTGAGCTCATTTTTCATGTTCAATCTGGCAGCCCAAATTGCTGTACTTGGATTAGCAAGTTAAGCTAAAAGGTGTTACTCTAGACACTCTACAAGGCAAGGCAATTGGTTCTCTGGATTTGATTACTTGTTTGAAAATACTTTATTCAATAGAGAACTTGTGAGCAATTGAGCTTTTTTTTTTCAAATCACATATATTTTTTTAAATGCATCTAGGGAGTGCCTGTTAAATGGAAAACCTTGTGGCTGAGTGCTCCGGAAAAGGGAAAAATTGCTCCCTGTGTAGCATTTGAAAAAATGGAAGATTTTTTTCCTATTAGTGTTTCTCAAGGCAGGGCCACATCTGCCCCATCTAGGGCTGTGGGTCTATCTTTCTGGGACTCATGACAGGGTCTCTTCCTCCCCCAGAATGTTCCCAGATAATGAGCTGAAGCAATTGGACAGGTTTTAGGGAAGACTGCTGCACCTGGCGAGGATGACCTTCACCGTGTATCAGGCAGACACATCCAAGTCTGAGATGCTCTGCTGTTTTGAGATTATTCTAAATCACACGCTTTCGGCTTACTGACAATGGCTCTCCCCATCTTGTCTTTCCTGTGGGCCATGCTTTCAGTTCCAAGGCCCTGATTTTGAATGGCAGCAATTTATTATATGGAGGTAGGGACCAAGGGGAGACCCCTGCAGGACCCAGCAGATTGCACCAACAGGTGAGGCGCTCTGCCCACCTGCCACCCTCATGCTTTGACAGGACTTGACGACAACACTACCATGTGTTGGGTGCTAGAATCAAGAGAGTGACGTGGTGGGGGAGTCAAAAGATGCAGCCCCAGCCATTTCCATACCCTCTGTAGAATGTGTTAGCTTTTGAAATCAGATGAAGTGCAATAGTGGGTGCTCTCAGCATGACTTGCACACAGTAGGTATGCAAGATACACTTGTGGGGTTATCCCAGTGGACTTGGGCAACACATGTTTCTTTTTTTCTTTCTGTTGCATTGTTGACATAATTCACCACTAGCGCTGGTGCTCTTTCTGCCTCCAATACAACATTTGTAAACTTGAAGACAGCTTGTCCACAAAATTAATTAGTGCAAAAGTTAAGTACCAGTCATCAGATTCTTTCTCCCATCACATCATTTTTATAAGCCTGTCAGAATGAACTACTGCTCCTCCGCTCTCACCACCCCGCCCCTGCTCCCAAGAGTGCTGGTTAAGAGAGGGAAGCCTTGGCCAGGCTCAGTGGCTCAGCCTGTAATCCCAGCACTTTGGGAGGCCGAGGTGAGAGGATTGCCTGAGCCCACAGGTTTGAGACCAGCCCGGGCAACTTGGCGAGACCTCGACTCTACAATAAATAAAAAATTAGCCAGGTATGGTAGCACACGCCTGTAGTTCCAGCTACTTGGAAGGTTGAGGCGGAAGAATAATTGGAGCCCAGCAGGTCAATGCAGGGGTTGCTATGAGTGTGCCACTGCACTCTGGCCTGGGCAATGAAGTGAGACTCTGACTTAAAAAAAAAAAAAAGAAAGAAAGGGAAAAAAAGGGAAGCCTCCCGGGTCTGGGTCTGCTCCTTCAGAATCACTGAAAATACCCAGGGGGATGAGGCAGCCGGCCCCAACTCTGTCCAGTCTGGTTCCTTTTAAGCTCTGAAATCTCAGTATTGCACGAGCTAGGAAGAAAGATTTGTGTTAAAAAAAATGAAGAAACAAAACTTTATTATAAAAACCATTTAATCCACTGGAAGGGATATACTTTTAAGAGTTCATCTTTTGTATACAAATAGACCTTCCTAATTACCCATGAAGCAGATCTGTTTGGATTGACTGCTTATAGCTGACTCTGGTAAAATTTGATTCTCCTGAAAGCATTCCTAGAAATGTGACCTTCAGCTAATACCAGCTCATGCTTAGAGGGCTTGGTCTGGAGGGTCTGCGAGGTTCCAGCTCCCCTCACACCCTTCATCCCACAAGGACCTCAGGAGAGACGTTTAGGAGTCAGGCCAGGCCCTGCCAAGATTGCAGAGAGGGAACGCTGGCCCAGACTGACAGCCTGGGTCGTTGACAGGTCCTACACCTCCTACCTCCACGTTCATTGGCATTTCCTCCACACCAGGAAAGGAAAACACTTGCTGGCATGCACGTGGCTTCTTGCCAGTCGGGTGTTCACAGCAGACATTCCTACGCCCCCCGGGCCCTCTTTCCCTCCCAACTCCTATAGAATCTGAGTTGGCTCTCAAGGTGAAACTCGCCTGTCCCCCTAGCCCCCAGCCTTTGAAGCTCCCGCTGCCAGCTGCAGGGCACAGTTTTCTTCGAAATGCTACACATGTGATGCTTTACAGGAGGATCGCAGATACCAGCGTCTGAACCTGTCCTTACCAATCAAGTTGTTTGGGGTCATAAAGTTGTGCTGGGTTTTCAATAGTGTAGACAGTCGTGGCTTCTATGAATGACTGTGTCTTCTTACCTAGAGGACTGATTCTCCTTCTCAGATCAGATTGACTAACAAAAATATTTTTTTAAAGAATCAGAGAGGGCCAAATTGGGAAGTGCCTCGAAATCATCTAAACCAATCCTCTAATATTACAGTCAAGGAAACCAAGAGTGCATTAGATCCAAGGCAGATTTTAAGATGACCCCTCTTCTGCATGAGACAGGGAGTGTCCCCATCAGCCACTTCTGTCCCCAGCTGCCAGGACTGCTGACCGTAGATGTGTGGTGGACACCACTGTGCACTCTCTGGGGGCTGGAGGTGCCTTCTACTTCCTCCCACATCCTTGTGTTCACCTGTTTTCAAACAGAAGCATCACAGCCAGCTCCCGAGGGGTCCCCTGCAGGCACTAGGCTGTTTGTCTGGCTGAAGAACTTGTACTTTAAAAGTTTGTGAAACTGAAGTAGTTCTCTGTCCTGGGGTAGCCCCCCAAAATAGCATAAAAAGAAACCCTGTATGACATTGCATATCCGGCCACTCACTTACTTGGCTTGGAAAACCCCTACTCTCCTTGATGTTTGACCATCTATCAGCATTAAAAGGATGGGAACTTTGGGTGACCTCTTCCTCTTGCCAAAGGAAACAAAGCCATTTTTGAGCATTTTCAGCATAAAAAGATAATCTCTTAAAATCACTACCCCACGACTTCTTTGTGAGAAGGGGAAGATGGGGAGAGCCATCTTAATCTGTGCACCATGCATCAAATTGATTTAGCGGGCAACAAACATCAGGAGAAATTAAAAAAGGAGTAATAGCTCAAAGAAATTAAAGAAGGTTGATTAGCCTTCAGCCATGTCGCATGGGGCCAGCTTATGTGTTCTCAGTGGTCTCTGGGTTTTTATTTCCTTTTAATCTCTAGTCTCTGATGATGCCCAGCCTTACATTGGTGAAGCACATTATTAGCATGTACTGAGTGCGGTCCGGGCGTTTAACTTCTTTTGGTGCTGTTCCTGTGCGTGTGCCCATTGGGCTGTTTGCAGTGACCTCACCTGTCTGTCTCTCCTTCCCCTCTTTAGGTCACCATCGTGGTCAAATATTTTTCGCAGTTTGGATTCTTTCCCTGGACCACAGAACGATATCCTGGCATCAGTGCAGAAAAGCCATTTTCCCTGCAGAAGATAATTGGGATTGAAAAGACCGGCTGTGTCCTCTGTGACCTCTTGCCACTGTTCCTGCTGTGGTTCACCATGCTGGTGCACCACCTCGGAAAAGGGGTTCTGGAACTTGGTTTCATTCCTTCCAAGACATCCTTTGCTCATCTCCAATCATATTTATTTATTTGTTTGTTTTTGAGCTGGGGTCTCACTCTGTCACCCAGACTGGAGTGTAGTGGCACAAACATGGCTCACTGCAGCCTCGAACTCCTGAGTTCAAGCAATCTTCCCTCCTCAATCTCCTGAGTGGCTGGCACTACAAGTGCATACCACCACACCTAGCTAATTTTTAAATTTTTATTTTTGTAGAGATGAGGTCTTGCTATGATGCCCAGGGTAGTCTCAGACTCCTGTGTTCAAATGATCCTCCCAAAGTGCTGGGCCCGGCCCGATCTCCATCATGACTGCACCCAGCCTGATCATTTTTACTTAAAGTGGGAGGGGATTTGCTGAGGTCAGAGTGACTGTCCCATTTTCCACATGTGGATACTGAGACCTGTGGCTGCTGGAGGCTCTTCCTGGGATATCACATCAGCAGAGACTGACCATTAAATGTCTTCTTCCTGGCTCAGCCCCAGCTGTGACTATGCTGCTCCCTGTTTGAGTGTGTTTTCTTTTCAGTGAAGTTTTAAATCATTTGGCTTCAGACATTCTGGGTCCTTGGTGAGCTCCCCTAGAGGTTTGAGCTGAGGCCGCGTTCCCAGATAGCTCTATGGAGGATGCAGTCCTTCCAGGGTGACAAGCCCCTGCACACCGGCTCCCTGGCCGCTCTTCCCAGCCTCAGAGAGCCCCGCATTTCCTTCTCATGCTCCTGCTCCTCCTGGCTCCTCTACAGAAACCTCCCAGCTTCCCTTCCTGTCCTTCCCTGGAAAGCTTTATTTTCCATCTTGCTCCAGGGACTTACTCTATCCTCAGGTGCCTCTCTCCTGCCTCCTCCTGCGGAGGATGTCAGCAGCTCAGCCCCTCAGCCCTGCCTCATGGATGGGTGTGCATCCCCCATTTCTGAAGGGTAGCCTGGAGAAGCGTCCTCTCTCTGTTGGGCCCTTGTGCTTCCTTTCTGGCCCCTCTCTGGTCCTTTTGCCTCTGCTAAGCCCTGTCTGGCCAGGCCCTCTGCGCAGGTGCTGTTCTAGGCAAGGGGAACACAATCGCAAGCGGCCCTGAGCCTCTGCTCCTAGGTGCAGGTACTGGGCCTAGAGCCTTGCGGGCAGGCGTGAAGAGTATCCCTGCAGGCCCCACACTTGCTCACCCTGAGGACCTTCCTGTAGCCTCTGTGTCCTCTGGTTGACTTTGCGGTGGCCTTGATCCGTGTTCTAGAAGACTGCCCAAGCCTTTGCTGGTCACCAGGCTTGCCGACTGGGGGGAGTAGGGAGGTCTGTGGTGGCCACAGAAGAAGAGGCAGCCTGTCTCCCTCAGGGTTCCCAGGCTGAGGCCTGCATGCCAGCCCCTCAGCCTGCAAGGCCTGTCCCAACAAGGGGAGTTGGGACCTCAGCACTGGTCTCCTTACCCCTGGAAGGCCTTGCCCGCTTCTCTCCAGCACCTTCTCCCACCACTGCAGAGACTCCAGCACACCCCCTACCCCCATCATCTCCTGTCTTCTAGCTAGCTTCGTGCTGGTGTGAGTTTGAGAGGCCATGTGGTGGTGGTGCTGAGTGTGAGGCCCTCAGCCCCTCCCACCACCTGCCTCTTCTACCCAGAGGGCTTGGGGCTGTGGGACCAGCTGCCCTCTGACCAGGCCCATTGCAAGGAGAAGAAGGAGATCAGAGGGCAGAGGAGAAAACCAGGCAGAGGGCTCCAGGCACGAAATAGACTGAGCCCGACCCCCACTCCCAGGAGCTGCCATTGCAAACACCAGCCCAGTGCCAGGCGTTCTGGAGGTAGGGCTGGAGTATGGGTGCAGAAGTGGGCTACGTTCCACTTGTCTGAACTCCAGCCCCCTGAAATCTGGCCCATGGAGAAGCCTCTCATTAGTCTCAAATCAGCTGCAGAGTCCAGCAAGGTGTGGGCCATGAGGACCCCAAATCTCTGCGCTGAGAGAGGGTCTGCTGGTCATTGTCCCCAAGCCCTCTGTACACATCCTCCTCTCCCAGTGCTCAGACCACTCTGCTGGCTCCCTACCCCCTGAGTTTCCTTCTCTCTGGACCGGAATTCCAGACCCCAGACCCCTTGGGATGAGGGTACACGACAGAGCAAAACCCCAGATGGAGTCCAGACATGGGTGACCAAGTGGTGGCAATCATGTGGTGGCAATTCCCTCTCTCTCATCTTAGGGGTAGGGGTTGGGAGCCAGTGAGAGCAGAGAGGTGCAGAGTGGTCCCAGCTAAAATGGTTTCAGGAGGAGAAGGTCAAGGAAAGGACCTGTATCATTGTGTCTTGCCAGGGGGTCCCCAAGACCCAGGATCCAGGAAGAGATGGAGCCTACTCAGGAAATTCCCATTCAGCCAAAAGAAACTCAGTAAAAGAAAGTCTGAAGAAACAGCTGGAGAAAGCCCGGAAGTCAATCATTAAAAGGTAATTAAGGGACCTTCATTCAGGGGCAGTGGGAAAGGGGAGCCCAGGAGGAAGGCGATGGGCGGGGGCCTTCCCCTTCCTCACAGACAGGCTCCTGGCTGCAGTAATGCTGACATGGCTAAGCAGGGCAGCATAGGTACCACGCAGCCATGTGCCCTGCACTCGTGCATCATGGGGCTGCAGCTGGCCATGGGTAGAATACCCATGAGGGAGTCAGATCTTAGATTCAGATCGGCTACTTCCAAGAGTGCCCATCCTTCTACTCTCCCCGGTCTGTCTGTGGGACGCAGATCGTTTAGTCATTCTTGCTTTTGCCCAGGCATTTGTCAGTTCATGCTCTGGTCTCTCCTTTTATCTGTCTGTCCAACCATTCATCCATCTAACCCTCTTCTCATCTACCCAACCAACTCTCCTTCAATTTTCCATGTTTTCCTTCTCCCATCCTTCCCTTTGTCCTTCCTTCCATTCGTCTCTTGATCTAATCACCCTTGCTTCCTTCTTTCCATCCACATACCCACTCGCCCATCCACCATCCATCTAGCCCCCCACCCAACCACTCACCTATCTATCCATCCATCTATCATCCATCCATCCACCCATCCAATCACTCACTTATCCATTCACCAACCCACTCATTCATCTATCCATCCATTCGCCCACCCAACCACTTACCCATTCATCTACCCATCCATCCACCCACCCAACCATTCACTTATCCATTCTCCCACCCACCCATCCATCTGCCCACCCATTCACTCATCTACTCACACACCCAACCATTCACTCATCCATTCACCCACCCACCCACTCATTCACCCACCCAAACACCTACCTATTCACATAGCCACTCACCTACCCAACCACTCACTCAGTGATCCACTCACCCACCCATCCTTCAACTCAGTCAATCACTCACTCATCCATCCTTTCATCCATCTATTCACCCACCTGTTCATCCATCCACCCATCCATCCATCCACCAACCCATCACCCACCTCCCCATCTGCCTGTCTTCATGTCCAGCGTGGGACCCTCTGTGTGTCTCAGATCCCCCCCCACATATTGGCTTGCTTATTCCCAGGCTGCTTCACATCTTCTCCAACACTTCCCCTCATGGCTGTCCCACGCACAGTCAGGTCAGGGCTCATTACCCCATTTGGTAGGTGAGGAACTTGAGGCTCAGAGGTGGAGCAACCAGCTGAGTATGACAGTGAGGACCCGCACGTGGTGCCCAGTCTGCGCATCAAACTCTTCTCTGACTCTGACTTGTCTTTGGGTGGGACCCTCAAGTGCTTGTACTTGGATTTGAATTATGACCCAGTTCTCACGGAGGCAGATGTTCAGAAGTGGAGAGAAAGAAGCCTGTCCCTAACACCGGAGTGGCTTCCCTCTGTGCTCGGTATAAATACAGGTCTGGGGAAAATGCCCATGCATGCTGTCCTCAGCCTCCCCTGTCAAACCCGGAAGTCAGTTATGACATGCTTCTAGCACCTTCCATCTGGCTATGAGGAGTAGTCCAAATGGGGGGTGACCCACAGCAGTCCCCTTTTTCTCACAGGACCCACCAGATCTATTGCTCCACCTGCCAATTCTTCTACAACATCCCCCGCCCCCAAGCCAGCACATGGGGATGTGCAACATGTACACCCTCACGTTCCTGGTGGAGGTGCTCAGCTTCACCATCATCCTCCCCAGGTACTAGGCCTTGGAGTAAGCAAGCTGGGGCCCACGTACCCCCAACTGCCCAGTGGGCACTTTGGTTTCCCAGGAGCCGCTGCCCGGGACCCTGGATTCTTGGAACTGCCATTTCCCTCTGTCGTTGGGGTTGGGGGCAGCCATCCGTTATCCTTAATAACCGGCAGATGAGAGGATAGCATTGCCCTCGGCTTTTTAAATAGCACAGAGTGGTCATCTCTCTCTTTTTAGAATGCCAATTCCACGGACTCCATTACCGAAATGGCTCCTGCCTTCCATGCCCTGTCCAAGTTGCCATGTTGTTGTTTTATTGCTTCTCTGAAAGGCTCCACCTAATTAAGGGGGAAGCCAGATATAAATCGGGGGGGGGCCCACGGTGCGGAGGACAGGTCCTGCACTGAGCCGGCTGCAGGGCTTCTCAGGGGCCCTGCAGCTGCCCCACTTCCCCGACCAGGGACCCTGGCCTTCTTTGCGAGGGCATCAAGGCCTGGGCTCCCACCCTGAGAACCCAGGATGTTTGCCAACCAGGGTGGGGCTGGAAGGAGAGACAGACTGCCTCATGGGCCGCAGCTCTGGTATGTGCTCAGTGGTTGGGGTATGGGGGGGCGTGACAATGAGGATGACCAGGGTTTCCTCCAGCTACGGGCCTCAGGGAACATGTTCTGTTCTGTGCCTCTGGGGACTCACAGAAGTGTCAAAGGCAGCTCCAGCCCTCAAGGGATTGAGAATTCAGCTGAGGAGACAGGACATACATACATCTTCCAACAAACCACACTTCAAGCCCAAGGCCGCTCAGGGTCCCTGGGGCCATGAAGCCAGTTAGGGCCCTAGGGTGTGAAATGGATGACCACTGTCCTTGGGGATGAGAGGGAAGGTCAGGAGGGTTTTCAGGAGTTGGGTGACATTGGAATAAGGCCTTAAAGGCCAAACTAAAGGAGAGAGAGACAGACAGAAACAAAAAGTAGGAAAGCGATAGAGTGACACAGAGAGAGTGAGGACTTGCAATGGCTCCTCAGTGCTGTTAAGGGGGACAAGGAAGGGCCCCATGTGCAGGAGATTAACAAGTGAGACCAAGCCGGCATTGACTTGAGGCCAGTGCCCAACCTCAGGTTGTGGGGGCGGGGCTCCTGAAGCCCAGGCTAGGGAGGGTGATGTCCGCTGAAGCAGCTGAGGGGTTTGAGGATGGCAGGGACAGGGAACAGGTGAGTCTCCCCAGCTGTCTATCAGGCCCTTTCCTAAGCCGCCTCTCTGGCTCTGATAGAACTATCTGGTCGCTGGCTGAATTGCTCTCAGAGTACACGGTACCCAGGTGTTCCTGGCCATGGTGCTTCTCCAGTCAGGCGCGATGGTGGTGGACTAGGCTGTCTACCTGGCAAAGGCCTTGGCGGGGAAGTGAACATTCCAGCCTGTCTGGTTCTCAGCACCCACTTCCAACTCTTCTTCATCCTGAGGGATGGCAAGCTAGCACTGAAAGGTGTCAGTGCCAGCTTGCCATCCCTCCTTACTCCCAACCCCAAGAAAGAAAGAAAAGATCCACCTCTGAAGGAAGCATCTTGCAATGGCACTGGGAAGTCTTAGAGGCCAATGTGTCTGCGTGGCCCAAGTGGTTCTGTCCATGAACCCGAGGAATATTTATCAGGCCTGTAGACTTCTCCCCACACAGGGCCCTCCCCCACAGCTGCACTGTCACCCCTTCCCTACACAAGGGCAGGTGGCCAAGCCCACCAGGGACAAACTAGATGTCCAGGTCCCTGCTGAGAAAGGATAGGGGGTAAAGATGGCCTCTACGGCTGCCTATGCCTGGGTCCCAAGCCCAGATTTAGAGCTGCAGGGACGGGAGGCCTCCAGGATGGGAGGCCTCCAGGATGGGTGCACCCAGGGCCTCACCCTAACCCTCTCTCCAGGAAGAGACGGCACAGCATCCTTGCAGGGGGCTCCTCACTTCCTAGTTCTGCCAAGAGGTGTGTGTAGAGCTTCTCGAGGCCCCTGGATTAGATGGCCTCTGTGGTCCCCATGAAGAGGACTTAAAGTTTATCTTAACAACACATCGGCAGCCCAGGCAGCATAAGGGATGAGATTTTAGTACCTGCTGCTGTCATGAGTAGGAGACAAGAGGAGAATACAAACTCACCTTCTTCAGGAAAGTGGCGGGAGTTCAGATGCCCCTAGCCACCTGCCAATCAAATCGATTCTTCCTTTTGCCCCCAAATAACAACTACTCTTGAAATAATAGCCCCAATTTCCCACTGAGTTTTGATGAGCCTGAGGACTGGGTGGGTTCCTGAGCTGGGCAGGGAAGCCACTTTCCATGCCCTGGTGTGGGACAGGCTCTGCATCTTGGCATTTGCGAAAAGTTTAATCTCAGCAGTGTGGTTCAGACCTAGTACCTGGGGTAATGCGTCTGCTTGGACCGGTCTACCTGCTTGGACCGGTCTACCTATCTATCAAGTGTGAACTGGATCCTTGGTGATTTCCTGAACAAAAGCTTCAACCTTCTTGACCTTGTCTTGTTCAAAGGGTGAGTGAAGCTTGGACGTCAGACGTCTTTGTCTGGGCCTGCGGACTAGCAGCCCATCCCCTGCACACACCAGGCAAGAACTCTGAGTGCTTCAGGACAGTGAGAGGAATTAGAATGAGTCAATCCTCTTGGTGAAAAGCCAACTGGTACCTGGCCCAGAGGTGACCCTGGCATCCCTCTCCCTTCCTTGGCCTTCCATCCACTCTGCTCCAGGACTCTCTCAGCCTGGGCCTGCTGTCCTGAGGGGGGCTCACCCCTCCTTCCACAGAGCTGTCTCCACCTTGGCCTCCGGGTCTTGGCATAAAGACTCTTCCATTCACCCAAGCTGAAGTGTTTCTACCACCACATTATTTATCTCCTCTGTAGCACTCACCATGGTCTAGACCTGTTTGCCTATTACCCATGTCCTGCTAGAGTGTTTTGTCTCTCCTGCTCACCCGCGTAGCCTGATTCTTAGCATGGGGCCTGGTAGGGAGTAAGAGTATTTGCCAAAAAAATGGAGGATCGGTTTGATTGTGGTGGACGGGGCGGTTATGGTGGATGGGGTGATTGGGGTCTGGGGTGATTGGGTTGGTTGTGGTGGATGGTGGATGGGGGACTGAGGTGGATGAGATTGGAGTTATTGGGGTGATTGGAGTGGATAGGGTGGTTGTGGTGCTTGTGGTGGTTGTGGTGGATGGGATGGTTGGGATCTGGGGTGCATGGGGTGGTTGTGGTAAATTGGGTGGTTGTGGTGGATGGGGTGATTCACTTAAATTTGGGGGTGTTGGATGGGGTGAATGAACAGATGGGGTGACTGGGGTGTATGGGGTCTGGGGTAATTGGGGTGATTAGAGTGAATAGGATGGTTGAAGTGGATGGGTGCTTATAGTGGATGGGGTCTGGGGTTTGGGGGGTGATTGAGTGGTTATAGTAAGTGGAGTGATTGGGAAGATGGGGTGATTAGTATAAACTGGGGAAGTTGGGTGGATGGAGTGAGTGGGGTGGATGGGGTCTGGGTGATTGGAGTGGATAGGGTGGATGAGGTGGTTGTGGTGCTTGTGGTGCTTGTGGAGAATGAGATGGTTGGGGTCTAGGGTGCATGGGGTGGTTGTGGTGAATGGGGTGATTAATATGAATGGGGGAGCAGACGAATGGGGTGAGTGGCATGGATGGGGTGGGTGTGGCCCGGGTGGTTGTAGTCTGGGGTGGGTGTGGTCCAGGTGGGTGTGGCCCAGGTGGGTGTGGTTGGGTGGGTAGAGTGGCCGGGATCTATCAGGTTGTTGAGGTGGTTGGGATGGAAGGGGCGGAAGAGGTGGAATGGAACAGGGTGGGATAGAGAAGGTGATGGATGGTCAGGTGATGGGATGGGTGGGAGGAAAAGCAGGTGAGGTACCATGGTTGGACAGACAGATAGACCAGCCTCCTGGCAGTCTTCTCTGTTCCCGTTTCTGCTTTGTGCCTTTCCTCTTGGAGCTGAGAGCTGTCATTGACTGGGTGTGGACCAACACCACCCTCACCTAACTGCATGTGTCTAGAGGACCTGTACTTAAATGTCTTCCTCACAGACTGCTGGCAGGAGACTGAGAAGTAGTGTGTAAACAGGAGGCTTGGAGGTGGCTGCTCTCTTCACCTCAGTTCACTTTCCCCTGGAGCCATGAGACTCTTGTTTTGCCCAGCGTGCTGAGTGATCACCTGACAGCTTGGCCCCTGCCTAGTTTTCCTAGGACTCCCGGAGTTTGCAGGGAGTTCTCAGCAAAATGGCAGACCTGGTGCTAAATTCATCACCTCGGAATGCTTACAGCCACCTGATGAAGTAGGCACCACTTACATTCCCATTTTACAGAGGAGAAGACAAAGGTTCAGAGTGGCTCTGTGCCCAAGGTCACATAGCTAGTAAGTGATGGGGTAGGGACATGACTCCAGCTTTCTATGACTCAGTGCTTTTGACTCCCAGACATTCCCTGTATCAGCGATCCTCCTCTGGCTTTTAAGGGTTATTTGCCATTCTGCCCTCCACATGCCTGACCCAAGACATGGCTGTCCTGCCTGCCCTTTTTCTGCAGAAACATCCCCAGCCTCCTGGGCAGAAGAAGAAGGTTGCGAATATGGAGTTGGGGACATCATCACGTCTGCTTCAGTTTTCCTCCTGTGGTCTCCCTGGTTTTCATGGCCCTGTTGAAGACAGTGGGAAGCATGATCAACCAGCCCCTGGATGTGTCTGTCAAGATCTCCATCAGAGAGGTGGCTGGGGTGGAGGAAGGAAGAGGCCCGTCCCTAGTGCTGAGCTTGGCGGATGCGGGTACCAGTACCTGCCTTCCAGCCTGAAACCTCTGCTCCTCCCACTGTGGTCCTAGGGTCCTAGACAAAGATCCAGAGCTCAGACCAGCCTCTGAGCCTTTGTTCTTGCCGTTCATTCCCCCAGACATACCCTTCCCACCTTCTCCCAGGCCAGTTTCAAAAGAAGAGAGGAGGTCTGAGTCTCTTCTCGAAGTACGGCCTCTCGGCATCTCAGCTCATTCCAGCTTGTGTGTGGTATGTCACCCCAGAAAGACTGGGGGCACCTTGAGCATGAAGTAGTGACTCCCCACCCCTCTCTGCCCCATCACCAGCACGGATCAGCCTTCTGAAACGTGCTCATCCGTCCTTCTTTCTCCCAGTCTCTGTTCTCAAGCTCCCAGCAGCAGGACCTGGCCCCCTTTCTAGGGAGCAGCCTATGGCCAACTGACCCAACAACATGCCCTCTGCCCCAGGAGTGTCTCCCAAGCCCAGCGAAGCCACCAGCATCCTGCTCTTGCCTGTGTATGTCCTTCCCCTAGGGCCTACCAGATAAGAAAACTTTATAAAAACCACAACTATGAACATAGAATATGGCACTGGGTAGGAAGAAAAAGAAATCAATGAAACCCAAGTACAAAGAGACCCAGGGACAAGAAAAGAGACGGTAGCATGTTCTGGTGAAAACCCGCAGCCCGCCATGCAGTTTCTGTGAACGACAGACCAGAGGACATCTTTGTTGCCAAGCCCAAGTCATGTCAGTCTGCTGTGGGGCATCAGCCTTGCCCACCAGGCAGCCATGGTCAAGGAGTTAGCCACCACCATCTCCATTCTCATCATCATCTTCTGGGCCGTTCAGAAGCAGCCTGGAACCATCCAGATCCACAATCTTGTCTTAAGTCCCCAGATGTTTGTGGGACCTCACAGGTGACCGTTAGGCAGCTCTGAGTCTATGTTTCCAAAATAATCACAGCGACTGGCCTTGACTCGAGTGTCAAGCACACTGTTCCTTCAACCTCCCAACCTTCCTCTCTCCCTCCCTCCCCCCTTCATCTTTCTTTCCTTTTCTCTTCCTTTCTCTTCTCTCTTTCAAAAAACAATTCCTACTCTATCTCTTGCTTGCCAGTCTTTCACGATGTCTAACTTTTTGGGCTTCATTGTTTTTGTTTTAAGTTTTATGAAAGTACAACTGAGGAACCCTGAAAAAAGTGTGTGTGTGAGTGAGTGCACAGTTTGGTGAATTTTCACAAGCCAGACACACATGTAATCAGTACTCAGATCAGCAAACAAAGCCCCCTCTTTCCCTGGGCAGTCCTTCAGACGCCTTGCACCCCCTCAGCTGCTCCTCGCTCCCAAGGGAGACCACCATTCTGAATTCTAACTGCATACATCAGGGGTGTCTGGTTTTTTTAATCAGTCACTATGTGTTGTCTTGTTTTGAGAGATAAAATACCAGAATACAACAAATACTGTTTGGTTTATTTCTAACTTTATGGTTAGAAAGAACATATTTTTAAAATGGACTTTCTAGAGGGACAAACAATATGTTACTTTTCCCCCGAATATTTGACATTATGTTAATAGAGTTTAAAAAAATCTTTTTTCTTTATGAACTATTTTGTGTTTTGTTGTGGATTTTTTTGAGAAACAGATTTGGAACATTACATCGGACATATGAGGGCGTAATGATGTTAGCTGAAGGTAGAACAAGATGTATAATATAACTTTCTATTGGGGCAAAATTTACATACAGTAAATTCACAGACTAGCGTACAATATGATGAGTTTTGAGCAATGTAAATACCCACGTAACCCCAGTCAAGACAGATAACATTACAGTTGCCCCAGAAAGTTTCCTCATAACTCTGCCACTTCAGGCTCACTAGACTGGCCTGTTCTAATTTCGATTATTGTAGATCAGTCATCTCTGAGTCATAGAATGATTCCTATCCATGTAATCATACATAGACTTCCTATACATGTACTCATAAGATAGGTACTCATTTATACAACATTAAGTTTTTGAGATTCATCTATATTGTTGCCTGTATAGTTATTTATTCTTTTTTATGCTGATTAGAAGTCCATTGTATAAATAGGCAGTAATTTATCCAGTCACTCTTCTATGAATAGACACTTGGGGTTGTGCCTGTTTTTGTTGACGTATGTTTTCTTTTCTTTTGAGGAAATATCTGAGAATGGAATTGTTTTGTGATGAGGTGGTTGTATGTTTGACGTCTTAAGAAAGCTAGAAAGTTTTCAACGTGGCTGCACCATTTTCCACTCATACCAGTGATGTCTGAGCATTCGGGCTGCTTTATATCCTCACCAAGGATAGATATCATCACATTTATTTTGAATTTGGGCCATTCTGATGGGTGTGAAGTCGTCTCTCAATGTGTTTTTACTTCACATTTCCCTAATGACTAATAACATGGGGTAATTTTATGTGCGCTTATTGTCCATCTGTATATCTTCTTTTGTGAAATGTCTATTCAAGCCTCATTCTGCCTTTTTTGTTTGTTTTGTGTTGTTATTAAATTGCAGAGTCTCTTTAAATATTCTGGATATAAGCTCCATCAGACATATGTAATACACATATACTCTCCTGCTCTGTGCCTGGCCTTTTCATAACCTCATGCTGATGTTTAATGAGCAAAAGTTTTTCATTTTGATGAAGTCTGATTTGTCAATATTTCTTTTTGTAATTAGTGCTTTTGGGGATCCTCCCTAGGAAATCTTTGCCTGTCTCAAGTCCACGGAGATATTCTCTCATGTATTCTACTGGAGTTCCAGCTTTTGTATTAGTTCTATGATTCATCCATCTCAAATTAACTTTTATGTGGGGAGCCAAGACTCATTTTTTCTGTATATTTTCCTAGCCCATTTGCTGAAAAGATACTTTCTTCTTTCTCATTTTGCATCACCGCCTTTGTTTTTTATTATTTTTATTTTTTTAACTTTAAAAACATTTTAATAGCCTTGGGGGGTTACAAATAGTTTGGGGGCTGGGCTTTAAGTGTATCCACCACCCTCACCTGTGCATATTGTGTCTGATAGGTGATTTTTTTTTGTCCCTCCACCCCTTCCCCCACCCCACTTCTGACTCTCCAGTGTCCATGACTTCTCCATTCTCTATGTCTTTGTGGATCCTTAGTTTAGCTCCCATTTACAAGTGAGAACATACGATGTCTGGTTTTCTGTTCCTGAGTTAGTTCACTTAGGATGATGTTCTCCAATTCCATCCAAGCTGCCTCTAAAGACATTATTTCACTCTTTTTGATAGCTGAATAGTATTCCATAGTGTATATATGAAAGGAAGGACCCTGAGAAACTTAGAATGACTATGTCTCAGCATAGCCATTTTTGCTTAGACTGATATGCTTTGAATCTAGCACAGGTTAGACATAGATAGATACATTTCCAACAGGTAGGTTTTAGGAAGCTTCAGACATTTTGCTGCAGGCCAAGTTGGCAGCCTACCCCACCCCCTCCGCAAATCAAAGGAAAACTCCAACAGCGGCAAGACACGGACAGCCCAACCTTTCAATTCATGGTTGAGCATAATATAATCTCTAAGAAATTTTCAAGTTCCTTGTCAAAGGCTAAAGGCCAAAGATCACCCCTTAGCTGGTCAAAGCTGTAGAAGTGATAAGATCACCTTTTAGTAAAGAGCTTGTAGATTGGAAATGTCTGACAGGTCTCTTGCAGGAAAAACCCCTCCCCTTGTCTTCTCCCATCTAGCCCACCACCTGAGAAAAACCCACCACCTGAGGTCATGAAATGCTAATGTCTGGGGATGTCAAGACATTCCTTTGGGCCCAGAGCCCTCCAGGCCTAAATCCCCCTTACCCCAAAGGCCCTTAAATATACCCAGTTCTTGACCCTTCAAGGCCACACTTGCCTCTGAGTGTCAGCCACCTTTCTAATGTGTGAAAGGTGAATAATAAACTTTACTTCCTCCTACTTCTTATTTGGTTGCAATCTTGCATTATTCCCATGGTATCAGCACCAGCCCACCTTGCCTCAGTTTATCCTTTCACTATACATCACATTTTCATTGTCTACCAATCAGTTGAGGGGTATTGAGGTTGATTCCACATCTTTGCTCTTGAAAATTGTGCTGCAATGAACACGCAGGTTCAGGTGTCTTTTTTTTTTTTTTTTTTAGTTGGAGTCTCACTCTGTCGCCCAGACTGGAATGCAGTGGCCGCTCCCGGCCACCGCAGACTTGACCTGCTGGGCTCCGGCGATCCTTCCACCTCGGCCTTCTGAGTAGCCGGAATTACAGGCATGCACTACCACGCCTGGCTGATTTTTTGATTTATTGTAGAGATGAAGCCTCACCACCCAGGGCCCAGGCGGGTCTCAAACCCACGGGCTCAGGCAATCCACTCACCTCAGCCTCCCAAAGGTACGGGATTACAGGCTGAGCCACCGAGCCCGGCTTCGGGTGTCTTTTTCAAACAACAATCTCTTTTCCTTTGGGTAGATTACTAGTAGTAAGATTGCTGGATCATATGGTAGATCTACTTTTAATTGTGTGGGAAATCTCCATACTGCTTTCCATAGAGGTTGTACTAATTTACACACCCACTAGCAGTGTATAAGAGTTCCCTTTTCTCCACATATAGGCCGGCATCTATTGTTTTTTGATATATGATGGTCATTCTGACTGGTATCAGGTGGTATCTCATTGTGATTTTAATTTGCATTTCCCTGATTATGTGTGATGCTGAGCATTTTTTCATATGTTTGTTGGCCATTTGTAAATCTTCTTTTGAGAAATGTCTGTTCATGTCATTTGCCCTGCATTGTTATGTTTGTAAGAAATCAATGGACTGAATATATATCCTATCTTATGAGGGTTTGTTTGACTCCACCAATATCATACCATCTTGATTCCTGGAGCTTTGATAAATTTTGAAATCAGTAAATGTTAGCTCAATTTGTTTATTTTTTAATGTTTTGACTATTCTAAATATTTTGCATTCCATTTAAATATTAAAAATGGCTGGGAACAGTGGCTCAAGTCTGTAATCCCAGCATTTTGGGAGGCTGAGGCGAGAGGATTGCCTGAGCCCTTGGGTTTGAGACCAGCCTGAGCAACATAGTGAGACCTCGTCTCTACAATAAATAAAAAAATTAGCCAGGCGTAGTAGCACGCGCCTGTATTTCCGGCTACTTGGAAGGCTGAGGTGGAAGGTTCGCCAGAGTCCAGCAGGTTGACGCTGGGGTGGCCATGAGTTTGCTACTGCACTCCAGCCCGTGCAATGGAGTGGGGCTCCAACTCAAAAAATAAATAAATACATAAATAAATATTAAAAACATTTTGTCAATTTTACAAAAAATTCTGTTGATATTTGGATTAGAATTGTGTTGAAACCACAGAAATCTACATAGTTCAACCTGGGGAGAACTCACATCTAAACAATACTGAGTCTTCAAGATATACATGTGGTTTACCTCTCTGTTTATTTAGATTTTTAATTTTTCTGAAAAACGCACTCTGCTTTTCTATATACAGATCTTGCATGCCTTTTGTTAAAGTTATTCTTAGGTATTTTATTTTTTTTATGTTTTTGTTTTTATATTTTCTGACTATATGTGGAATTGTTTTAAAATTTCATTTCCAATTATTTGGGCCAGAAAAAAATGCAGTTGATATTATATATTTACTCTGTATCCTATTACCTTGCTTAATGTGTTTATTAGTCCTAGTGACAATTCTTGTATAATATTTGAAATATTTTATGTAGATAGTCATGGCAGTAGTAAAAATATAGGGAGATTTATTCTTTTTTTCCCAATCTATATGCTAATTCTTTTTCTTACCTTTTTGCACTGGCTGGAATTTTAGTTCAATGGTGAATAGGAATGATGAGTTCAGGCATCCTTACCTTGCTTCCAATTCTAGGAGAAAAGCTTTCAATGTTTCAACAGTAAATATGGTACTTACTAGATTTTTCATCAAACTGGTCCCTTACCAGTTTGAAGAAGTTATCTTCTTGTTCAAGTTTTCTGAGAATTTTGGTCATAAGTGGGCATTGAATTGTGTCAGACACTTTTTTGTATCTTTTGAAATGGTCATATGATTTTACCCAATTATTTTGTTAATATGGTGAGTCACATTAGCTGATTTTTAAATGTTATACCATACCATCCTTATGTTCCTTGGGGAAGAAAAACCACTTAATAATGCTATATTATCACTTAATATACTACTGAATTCAATTTGCTAATGTTACGTTAGGGATTTCTGTATCTACTTAGTGAGACATATTGGTCTATAGCTTTCTTATAATACCACTGTCAGGTTTTGGTATCTGAATTATACTAACTTTCTAAGATGATTTGAGAACTATTTTCTTCTTCATTTTCTAAAGAAGCTTGTGTAAGAGTTGTATTACTTCTTTTTTGTGTGTTTGATAGTATTATCAGTAAAGTACTCTGGGTCTGGAATTTCCCTGTGGAAAGGATTCAGTAACAAATTCAATTTCTTTGGTAAATATTGGACCATTCTGAATATCTATTTCAAGTTGTGTTTGTTACACAACTGAGTATCTGTTCTGGTAAGTTGTATTTGGCAAAGGATTTCCCCACTTCATGTAAGTAGTTGAATTTATTGGCATATAATTCTTCCTAATAGTCCCTTGTTAGTCTTTTGATGTCTGTAGGATCTATAATGATGTCTCCTCTTTCATTGTTGATGTTAGTAATTTTTAGGTTTCCCTCCTTTTCTTGATCAATCCTGCTGAGATTTTTTTTTGGTTCTTTTTGAGTTGTAGTCTCACTCTGTTGCCCAGGCTGGAGTGCAGAGTGGCAAGTGGCACACTCATGACCACTCCAGCGTCGACCTGCTGGGCTCTGGCAATCCTTCCACCTCAGCCTTCCAAATAGCCGGAACTATGGTGTGCACTACCATGCCCGGCTAATTTTTTTGATTTATTGTAGAGATGAGGTCTCACCAAGTTGCCTGAGCTGGTCTTGAACCCACAGGCTCAGGCAATCCTCTCACCTCAGTCTCCCAAAGTGCTGGGATTACAGGCTGAGCCACTGAGCCCGGCCCCTGCTAAGATTTTAAGAGATTTACAGAGGTATACTTGATATATAATAAGCTGCACATATGTAAAGTATACAATTTGGTGCATGCTGGCATAGTGTTAATGCTGACATCTGAGAAACCATCACTACAATTGAGATAATAAATATTTCATCACCCACAAAAGATTACTCATGCCTCACTGTAATTCCTCCCTCCCTCTGCTTCCATCCCATGCAGTCTTTGATTTATTCTCTGTAACTATAGATTAGTTTTCATTTTCTAGAAATGTATACAGATAAATTTATATATTATGTACTATATTATTTGATCTGACTTCTTTTACTCAGCATAATGATTTTGAGATTCATCCACATAATTGGATATATCAGAATTTTGTTCTTCTTTTATAGCTGAGTATTATATTCTAAATAAATACCCAGTGAATGACATTGTTATCATTTCTGGTTTTTGCTCATGATAAATAAAACTGATGTGAACATTCTTGTGTAAGTCTTTGTAGGGATAAATGTTTTATTTCTCTTGAGTAAACACCTAGAAGTAGAATGATTGGATTTTATGGTACGTTTTTGTTTGGGTCCATCTCAATCTTTTTTTTTTTTTTTTTTTTTGACTCAAAGTCTCACTCTGTTACCCAGGCTGGAGTGCAGTGGCACACTTTGCACTGCCATTGCAGCCTTGACCTGTTGGGCTCAGGCAATCCTTCTTCCTCACCTTCCAAGTAGCTGGAACAACAGGTGCACTTCACCATGCCCAGCTAAGTTTTTTATTTATTATAGAGATGAGGTCTTGCAAAGTTGCCCAGACTGGTCTTGAACCCCTGGGCTCAGGCAATCCTCTTACCATGGCCTCCCAAAGTGCTGGGACTATAGGCATGAGGCACCACGTCCGGCCTCAATCATTTTTAAGTGTCCAGTTCAGTGGCAGTAAGTGCATTCACATTGTTGTGCTACCATCACTTCCATCCAACCACAGAACTCTTTTCCATCATGAAAAGCTGAAACTGGGCCAGGTTCGGTTTTCTGTATCTATAGATCTGACAACTCTAGGTACCTCATATAAGTGGAATCATAACAATATTTGTCTTTTTGTGACTGACTTTTCTTTTTTTCTAAGTCAGAGTTTTACTCTGTTGCCCAGGCTGGAGTGCAGGTGATCCTTCTGTCTCAGACTCCTGAGTAGTTGGAACCATAGGCGTGCACCACCACACCCAGTTTTTTTGGGGGGGAGGGGGGTTCACTGTGTTGTCCAAAGTCTCACTATGTTGTCCAGGCTGGGCTCAAACTCCTGAGCTCAAGCAATCACCCCCTTAGCCTTCCAAAGTGTAGGGATTACAGGTGTGAGCCACCTTGCCTGGCAAGTAACTGGCTTATTTTACTTAGCATAATGTCTTCAAGGTTCATTTAAGTTAAAGCATGCATCAGAATTTCCCTCCCTTTTAAGGTTGAATAGACACGTATTGTATGCACATGCCACAATTTATGTATCCATTCATTCACTTATGGACACCTGCATTGCTTCCACTTTTTGGCTATTAGAAACGATGCTGCTATGAACATGAGTATGATACTAATTTTTAAATGTATATTTTATATTTTCATTGTTAATGTATAGAAATACAACTGATTTTTATATACTGACCGTGTATCTTATAACCTTATTAAAATCATTCTGTAATCTAGCAC
The DNA here is from genome assembly GCA_027257055.1 of Cephalopachus bancanus. NCBI lineage: Eukaryota > Metazoa > Chordata > Mammalia > Primates > Tarsiidae > Cephalopachus > Cephalopachus bancanus. The sequence goes on from JAPVLO010000007.1 coordinate 7,899,046, forward strand.
ATTTGTGTAGAATCCTGCAAATTTTAGAATTTTCTACATAAACAATCATGTCATCTGCCAATAAGAACAATTTTATTTCTTACCTGCCAATTCTTTTCTATTTCTTTTTCATGCTTTATTGTACTTTCTAGGACTTTCAGTATGATGTTGAAGTGGTGAATTGACATCCTTGTCTTGGGAAAAGTCTTTTACCATTAAGTGTGATGTTAGTTATAGTTTTTGGCAAATGCCCTTTACCAGATGAAACATTCTTTTGTTCATAGTTTGCTGAGAATTTTCATTACAAATGAAGATTGGTTTTTTTCAAGTACTTTTCCTCATCTGTTGAAATGATCATATGATTTTTCTTCTTCAGTATGCTAATATGGCAAATTATGTTGATTGATTTTCTCATGTGGAACCAGTTTGGCATTCCCTGGATAAACCTCATTTGGTCAAAATATATTACCTTTTTGTATATTACTGGGTTTGTTTTACTACTATTTTGTCAGGGATTTTTTTGTATATATTTATGAGGTATATTGATCTTTAATTTTCTTCTAATATCTTTGGTTTTACTATCAGGGCAATGCTGGGCCTCATAAAATGAGTTAGAAAGTGTTTTATCTTTTATTTTCTAGAAGAGCATGGGTATAATTGGTATTATTACTTTATTAAATATTTGGTAGAATTTGCCCATGAAATCACCTGGGCTTGAAGTTTTGTCTGTTGGAAGATCTTAAACTATGAATTGAATTTCTTTAGTAGATAACAGACATTTTCAGATTACCACTTTCTTCTTGAGTGAATTTTAATGCTTTGAACCTTTCAATGAATTGGTTCATTTTATATAAATTGTTAATTTATGAGCATAGAGTTGCTTATAGTATCATCTTATTAACCTTTCAATATCTGTAGCATCTGCAGTAATACCCCTTTTTCATTTCTAATATTTATAATTGTGTCTTCCCTTTTTTTATTTTAGTCTTCCTAGAGAGTTATTGAGTGTATTCATTTTTTTCCAAAGAACTAACATGTGGTTTAATTTATTTTTCTATTTTCTTTTTCTTTTCTTTCTTTTTTTTTTTTTTTTTTTGAGTCAGAGTCTCACTTGGTTGTCCAGGCTGGAGTGCAATGGCACACTCAAGGCCACTGCAGCCTCTACCTGCTGGGTTCAGGCAAGCCTTCTGGCTCAGTCTTCCAAATAGCTGGAACTACAGGCACACGCTACCATGCCCAGCTTGTTTTTTGATTTGTTGTAGAGACAAGGTCTCACCAAGTTGCCTGGACTGGTCTTGAACCCCTGAGCTCAGGCAATCCTCTTGCCTCAGCCTCCCAAAGTGCTGGGATTACAGGCTTGAACCAATGCTCCTGGTCTATTTTTCTATTTTCAATTTTATTTTCTGTTATTATCTTTATTATTTCTTTTCTTCTGTTTTCTTTGAGTTTAATTTGCCCTTTTTCTTGTTTATTAAAGTGGAATCTTAGGTTATTCGTTTGATACTTCCTCTTTGACACCTGAATTATTTGGAGAGGTGTTGTGTACTTTTCAAATCTTTGTGGATTTTCCAGATGTCTTTCTGTTGTTGATTTCTAGTTCCATTATGGTCAGAGAATATGCATTGTATAATTGATTCTTTTAAGGTTGTTAATTTTGTAATGGTCCAGAAGATTATCTATTTTGGTTAATGTTCCATTTGCACTTTAAAAGAATAAGTGCTCAGTTTCTGTTGGCTGAAGTGGTTGATACAGGTCATCTAGGTCAAGTTGATGGTGTTATTCAGGCTTTTGCATCCTTGCTGATTTTCTGTCTACTTATTCTATTGACTACTGAAAAAGACGTGATAAAGTTCCAAATATAATCATGAATTTATTCTCTCAGTTCTATACATTTCTGTCTCATACAGTTTGAAGCTCTGTTACTGGGGGAGTTCACATTTAGGGCTGTTCTGTCTTTTGGGTGAATTGACTCTCATCATTCCATAATGACCTTGTTCATACCTGATAATTTTCTTTGTTCTGAAGTCTTCTTTGTTTGATGTTAATACAGCCACTTCTGCTTTGTTTTAATTAGTGTTTGCTTGTATATCACTTTTCATCCTTTTACTTTTAATCTATTGATATGAGGGGCTGCAAACTTTTTCTTGTAAGGGGCCAGTTAGTCAATATTTTAGGCTTTGTGGGCCACACACAGTTATACCACCTCTTCCTTCCCCTCCTCTACTTCTTTATGACCCTAAAACAATGTTAACCATTCTTAAAAACAGGTCATGGGCTGGATTTGACCTCTGGGACATAGTTTACTAATCCCTAGACCATATAATTTTATTTAAAGTGCGTTTCTTATAGACAGTCTCTAATTGGGTCCTGTTTGTTTTTCTTTTTCTCAATTCAGTGCAACAATTTCTAAGTGCTGTGTATACTACTTAGACTTCCTTAATTTTGTGTGTGTGTTTTAGGGTCTCTGCCACCTAGACTAAAGTGCAATAGGATGATCCCAGCTCACCTTAGCCTCCACCTTGGGTTTAGTCCATCCTTCCACCTTACCCTCCCAAGTAGCTGGGACTACACCACCAAACACGGCTATTTTATTATTATTTTTAGTAGTAGTAGTAGTAGTAGTAGTAGTAGTAGTAGTAGTAGTAGAGACAAGGACTCACTATGTTGCCCAGGCTGGTCTTGAACTCTTGGGATCAAGCAATCCTCCCATCTCGGCTTCCCAAATTGCTGGAATTACATGTGTGAGCTACCATGTCCAGTCACTATTTAGATTTAATGTCATCATTGATATAGTTAGATTTAGGTCTACTATTTTATTGTTTTTCTATTTTCCCATTTTTTTCTCATTGCCTTTTCTGCCTTCTTTTGAATATTTTCTAGCATTCCATTTATTTTACTTATTTATTTATTTATTGCTATCTCCCTTTGTATTAACTTTTGCTTTAGGGACTAACTTTTCATAACCTATTTAGAGTGAATATTTTACCTGCATATGTAAAATATAGAAACCTATAACATATAATTACTTTCTCTGTGTCAAGCTTTACCTTTTCTGTGTTGTAATTGTCACATGTATTACATCTACATGCATTGAACCCCCTGACGCAATGTGATACTATTTGCTTTTTGCTGCTTGTGAATATTTTAAGTACTTTGGAGAGGAAAAGTAGTCCATTATATTTACCCAGATATTTGCCTTTTCTGTTGTTTTTCCTTCATTCCTGAAGTTCTAAGTTTTATTTTGGTATAATTTCTTCACTTCTTCCCCCTTCAAGAACGTGTCTCTGGTCAAGAATATGGACTCATCCAGCAAACACACGGTGTGTCACACGGACAAGGAGATGTGAGCGTGGCTGCTGCAAATGTCCCCCGGTGCCGGGAGGTACCGTGTAGCTGTCCCCACCTCGCTCGGCACAGAGGGTTTCCTGTCCACTGCAGTTGTTTCAGGGTGGGGGCTTTGGACGACCAGGGGGGTTGTGTTTTGCCTGTTAGATGGAACTTCCATGGATGCATCGATGTTCCCCATCACACAGGGGACTTGCCACTGACTCTGGGGCTCAGAGCTCCGAAAGAGGCAGAGTTGGGATTGAGCCCAGTTGTGCTGACCCTAAAGCCTGAATGCTGCACACGAAGCTGTGCTGCCTCTCGGGCCACAGGTAGCTAGAGGGTCCAGGGCCCATCTATAGTTTTAAATTTCTTATTTTCAGACCAGGTGCAGTGGCTCACACTTGTAATCCCAGCACTTTGGGAGGCCATGGTAGGAGAATTACTTGAACCCAGGAGTTGGAGACCTGCCTGGGCAACATAGTGAGACCCTATCTCTACCTCCCCCCCAAAAAAATTAGCTGGTCATGCTCATTTTTAAATCAGGTTGCTTGTGTTGTTTTTTGGAGTTGAAGTCTCACTCTGTCACCCAGGCTGGAGTGCAGTGGCATGCTCATAGCTACTGTATCTACAACTTGTTGGACTCAGGTGATCCTTCCACCTCAGCTTTCCAAGTAGCTGGAACCATCACGCCTGGCTAATTTTTTTATTTATTGTAAAGATGAGGTCTCACCAAGTTGCCCAGGCTGGTCTCGCACCCCTGGGCTTAGGCAATCCACCTACCCTCCATCTCCGAAAGTGCTGGGATTACAGGTGTGAGCCACTGCACCCAGCTGATAATGTCTTTTGATGCACAGCATTTTTTTTATTTTCATGAACACCAATTGGTCCATTTTTTCTTGTCTATGCCTTTGGTGTCCTAACCAAGAAATCACTGCCAAATCCAATGCCATGAAGCTTTTGCAAGGCCCATCCTTTTCACAGATGAGAAAATCAAGGCCCAAAGCCCAGGGCCACACACAGAGCTCCCTGGGGCATTTGACAGTAATGAGCCCTCAGACCTTCTCTATCTGTCTGGCTACCACAGCCTTATCCCTCTATTGTCTGTTCACACCCCTCTTTCCTTCATCAACCAACACACCCACCTGTTGGCGGCCCTGCCCTGAACCTGGCTCCAGGGCTTGGAGGGCTTGGGAAAGAAGACAGAAATCACGCAGAGCATGGCCCGCTGAGTCTAAAGATCCCCCTTACCCTCGCAAACTAGCTGTGACCTGGGCTTCTGCATCTGCTGGCTAGGAGTAAGATGACAGCACCTACCAGGGTGGCCTTGCCCACAGCAAATTGCTTAGGACACATTAGTTCTTCTGGTGATTGCTATTAACATCTGCAAGGAGGTTCCCCATCTACCCCAGGCCCCCTGATCTCCCTGAGTGCTGCACATGGAGCCCAGCTTTGCAGAACCCAAAGCCTGAGCGCTACACCTCCTGGAAACTGGGTTACCCCTGCAGGCTGGAAAGTCACGTCCACAAAAAGGATCAGTTTTTCAGGGAGTACGTGCAGGTGGTGCTTAATAACATTATTAAACAAGGAAGCTGGTCTCAGGCCATCACTGCACGGGACCAAGCAGGCTTGTAGATGGCACAGAAAGTCATCCAGCTCATCAGGAGAAGTAAGAGTCAGTCTCTGGCATTAAAATGAGGTCTCTAGTTAGGAAGTCTGGGTCATATCCCCAGCTTCCCCTAAATTGATTTAGCATGGGAGGTAGGAGGGACGGCGACAGCACTGAGTTTCTTACATAGCCAATGGGAACAGACAGTTTCCACTGGGGGCCACCTTGGGTTCTAGCTGTGCTGCCCATAAACATCAACCTGGCTGTTGAGCTTTTTAATTTGGGGTTTTTGTTTTCCGCTTTGTGTCCCTGACTGTAGAATGCTCTCCTGGACTGATCCTCAAAGTCCTCAGGACCACAGGGGAGATTGAAGCAAAGATGGCCCATCAGCTGGACATCAGTAAGGACTGGGCACACCCCTGGGGGTGTGCTGGCTTCTTGCCTGCTGCATTCTTGCCCCTGGCCCTGTGTAAGGCCTTGGGGATGGGCCAGGCCTGGGCTTGGGGATCAGTGGGCAGCAGGCGGACCCCCGCCCCACCTGAGTCCTAATCTGTGGGGTGAGGACCCTGATCCTGGTTTACATTTCCCCGGAGCTGAGTCTGGCATGGGCGGGTGGGGACTGTGTGCGGCAGGGTCGCCTCGAGAGCCAGCGATAACAACGTCAGACATGTGTACAGGGCCTGGTACTTTTCCAAGGGATTTTAAATGCATTATCTTTTTTGGAGGCTCATTTGAGGCAAGGACTTGAAGCAGTCGGAAAACAACTCATTTACCGAACCCTGAATGGGAGGAAGCCGAATGCAGTGTGTGCTTTTGCTGAATTTCAAACCAAAACAACCTTTTGTTAAAGAACAAACAAATAAACAAAAATGCTGACCGCTAATTCACCAGGGAACACAGCCTGAACCAGGCTCTGGGCAGAGAGTCATGTAGCAAATTCAACAGATAGCAATGCGGTGGGGGCGAGGGGGAGGGTGCAGGGTGCTGGAACCGCAGGCTAGTTGGGAGCAGAAACTTCTAGGGGACTCGCCGGCATGGCCCCCCACGGGCAAGGTTGACTTCCAGGCAGACTTGACCGCGGGCCATCACCAGAGGCTGGTGGGTGAGGGCTCCCGGTGGGAGGGCACGGCAGGTAGGGACCCAGAGCAAGGCAGGAAGGGTCCCGGGATCCTGCCGTACCTGAGTGGAGGCCCCTTGTCAGAGAGCTTCAGAGGTTTCCTGGGGGAGTTGCCAGTCCCTGACTGGAGTTGCACCTGGAGTGATGACTCCACAGCAGGAGCTGGGGTGGGACTTTCTAAGACCGTCACTTGGTCAACCAGCCTTCTCAACAGAAGCAACGTCGTTCCACTTGAGTTGCTCCTTTCAAATATCTACCTCCTCCGTTTTTGGTGGCACAGAAAGGTGACATGACACAGATTGGTTCTATGTGGCAGAGGGAGGGCCCCCACACGACATCAGTCCCTCTGCAACAGGTCATGGACTGAGGTGACACACTCTGAGGACACGCTCTCAGCCTGGAGTATCTCCCTCCTGCTGAAGATGGCCTTCTCGGCAGAGGATGGGGGTTAGAAATCTTCCTTCTCGTCCCAGGGTTGAGAGTGTGATAGCAGCTGGTGGAGCTCAGTGGGTGTTGCTGAGCCTGGCCACCTGGCAGGGCTGAGTCCATCAAGACCAAACTCAGCCCCCTCTTCATGGGTCTCAGTGGCTCGTGGGCACTCCAGAAGGTCAGGTGACAATCGAATGCCTCCCTAAACATCCATCACGGCCTGTCAGAGGCAACTCCCCCCGACACAGTGGCCTCGAGTGGCCCCGCCATGTCTTCCAAGGTCCGCATGGCGGTAGGTCACTTGCAAACGTCCCTGGGCCTGGAGCCAACTGTCTTCTGGCTCCCTCCCTTTGCTGACACAGACAGACCTTTCTGTCTGTGTACCCTCCCGGGTGCTGCTGACCACACTCTCTCCTGCACAGCCCATCCCTACAGGCCGCAGGCCAGCTGGACTTCTTCCTCAGTGCCCCAGTCTGGTTGCAGCGGCCGAGGCCTCCTGATGCCCTCGAGGATGGCTGGGCGGCCAAGTGGTGGGTCGTGTAGGAGTGGCAGCCAGGCTGTGACTGGAACCGGGGCTGTGGCTGCGACCTGGTCATTGACAAAGTCAGCCCCCAAGTCTGGGCTTCCTGGTGGGGTACAGGCAAGGCTCTCTCAAGCCCTAAGAACCATAGCCTCCAGCCCTGGCCTTTCCAGAACTTTCCGAACCCTGCTCACCTCCAATGGCCTTGAGAGTATGCACATAGCCCTGTGTTCCCTCAGCCCTGGGGACACACAGGCACTGGTGATGGCTGACTCCAGGGCTCCCTTCTCCAGTGCGGGCAGGAGAGGAACCTCCCTCCCCTCTCCTCAGCTTACCAGTCCTGGACAAGCTCATCACACCTTCTGAGCCCTTTCCCCAGAGAGACACATCCATCCTTCGTTGTCTGTCTCTGTCTGTAGGGTGACATCACCCCGGGTGGGCACTGGGATTCGAGGGGGGATCCTGATGCTGCCCATCTCCCCCTGCATCGTTGGGCTCTACGTGTCCATGGTGATGGCTGCAACCAAGTTCATCTGGGAGCACTTCCTGGGCCTCTCACGCTCCATCATGCATGAGGCCTGCCCGATGTGGGCACCCGCTGGGCTCTGTGCCGACAGCTTTCTGTCGTACAAGTTGGACACACGGGAACCGGAGCAATGGCTCTTTGCCAAGCTGGTCTCCTTGTGCCATTCATGGGAGACCGTGATCAAGTGGACCCAAGAATACCCACCTGCCCCCCAGCACAGGCGCTGTGACCCTGTTGCCAGGGCTCCGGCTGGGCAGGGGCAAGCAGCCGGTGCCTCAGGCGGCCCTTTGGCCCTGGGGGAGGCTGGGCCTCTGGCTCACCCCCATGGTCCCCTGGTGCCGGGCACACAGGCCAGGCCCAGCCTGCAGCTGGTCCCCAGCTGGGTCCCTGGCCCTGAGGCTGCCTTTGTGCCCGCACAAGAGAGACTCAGTTCCTCCCTGCTCCTTGACCCTGCATCCTGTATCCATGTGGGCGCAGCCCTGGCGGGGGGAGCAGATGGTACCAGCTGCCCCGGAGAAGGAGCCAGACCACCTCGGTGACCTTTGTCTGCTCTGGATGTCTTGGAGGGAAGCCGGTGAGAGCTGCCTGCTGTGGCGCCGTTCTGCAAGCCAATGACACACGATGGCTCCCAACCCCTGCCTCTCCTGCATGGCCACCCCCTTGCTCAGGAGCTCCAGTCCTGTGCGGCCCTATTATTATTCTGTGGGGCCACAGCTTTCTCAAACAGGGTCTTGGAGAAGCAGGGTCTTGCCTTTCAGCCAGCCAGGGCTGTGCACACAGCAGACAATTAAATATTTGCTTGGGAACAGACCCAGAAAGAGTTTGATCTCCAGGACTCTGGACACTTGAGGTGAGTGGCCAGTGGGATCAGGGCACAGCCGGGCCATGTGTCCTACAGATTTGCCACCAAGGGCCCCAGCAGAAGAGAGGTGGCCACCGCCCCCTTACTGTGGGCATGTGTCCCTGATCCCTTCCCCTGGGCCAGGCAGCCCCCTGAAGAGGACGAATGGGATGTGGGAAGCTGGTGCCAGGTGCTGTGGGCCTGCCTGGCCCTTCCTTGGGCCAGGCTAGGGCAGTCTCCCCGAATCTTGGCCAGGCTCCCGGGAATCCAGGACTGGTTTTGGGTTCTTCATCACCCAGCATGGTGCCCAGGGAACTTCTGTGTGAAGAAAACACACTTGAACACATGCCCTGGGGTGTGCTGGGAGTCAGACCACTTTCCCTGCAGCCTGCAGAACGGGGCAGTCCCAGAGCTTGTGACGCACCCTCAGAAAACTGAATACCTGGCGGTACAGGCCTGGACCCCAGGGCACCCCTGCTCTTGTCCTAGGTCCCAGGTTGACCAGTTGGGGCTCAAAGCTGGAGCAGGCCAAGGAGAAGCAGAGCAGCCCTGGGCCACCGCCCCTAGAGGGCCTTCAGGCCTGGTTTCTAAACTGGATGGGAGAAGAAAGAACAGACCAGGCAAGAGTGTGGTGGGGCCGTATTTAATCCAACCTCAAGTGAATTCCAAGGGGCCAGAGTATGACTCCTCTTGCTCCACAAAACAGGGTCCCCTGCAGCAAGTCACCGCCATCTCACTAAGGGTGGACCAGCTGGAAGCACCCATGGCCCAGATGGAGCAAGAACCTGGGTGTCATGTGCAGGATCCAGGGCCAGAGACCAGCACTGAGGAGGCAGGAGGCCCAGCCTCAGGAGGCCCAGGGGCAGCAGTTTACAGAAGGTAAACAAGACCCAGTGCCTCCCGGCACCCTCCCCGCAGCCCCTCCCAACACAGGCTGCCTCCTAAGACATAAGAACAAGCTGTTTCCATCACCACCGCAGTGACAAACAAGAAAACAAACCAAAGCCCATCGTAAGCGATAATCTTTCAATTGCTTAACATTAATCAGTGCAAAGTGAGGTAAGAGAGCCCTTCGTGGGGCCAGGCTAGAGGCCCTCACACAAGCCTGCGTCGCTTGGAATCCCTCCCCACGTCCTCCTGGCCATCTGCCTTGCAGCCCAGTGGAGACACCAGGTTCAGCAGAGGGTCCTCAGAGGCTCGGCCAAAGAGCGCCAGCAGAAGGGCCACGCCAAAGCCTGTGGCTCGCTCACCCTGTGGGAAGGGGTGGGAAGAAGTCTGTGTGTGGGGCCTGTGTACAGGAGGGGCTTCCTAGGGTCCCCCCATGGGTCCCACAACTCCCTCCTCGGTCGGAGACTCTGAGCATGAGCCAGAGCCCCATCCCTGCTGCTGTCCTGCCATACTCTGCCAGGGGACGGGGCCCAGCCCACGGGCAAGGCCCCATATGCTCTGCCCATATCCTGGGGTCTCCTTGGGTAGAGGATGGGTGAGACCCAGGGTCTTGGGCCTCCTGCCCAGGACAGGTTGGGCCACAGCACAGACTGCTTCTGAGGAGCTCAGCTGGCAGCTCTGGAGCCAGAGAGGCTCTGTGTGGACAAGGGGGGGACCAGCACTGGCCGGTGCGGAGGGGGATGTCTGTGGGGAGGGGGCGGCCTTGACACTCACAGTGTGCACGGGCGCGGCGATGTCCAGGTGGACCCAGACCCCGGGCCAGTCAAAGCCGATATGTGAAGCAATGAAGAGGCCAGCACAGGAGCTGGGGCTGTTGTCTCGGTCCTGGGGAGGTCAAGAGGACGGTGGCCAGCAGTGGGCATGGCTAGTTTACAGGTACCCTCTAGGCTCCCCACTGGGCTCGCCCCACCCTGTCCCATCGCCTCTTGGCCACCACCTCCTGGGAAGTTTACGAGAGCCCGGGTGGGAGGGAGGAACTCAGCATGGGAAAGCAGGCTGAGGACAGCCTGGGAGGGCCCTGACCACAGGTCCCAGGTTGAGGAGGAGCCAGTGAAGGCCTGATGGGGCAGCAGAGCCAGACCCAATAGCAGGGGAGAGGCCCCACTGCTTGGCAGGGAGACCAGGGAGGAGTCCAACCCCACTTGGGGTTTCACCTCCTAACTGTCCTCTTCCTGGGGAGGGATCTCTGCCCTGACACCCGCCTCGGGCCCTTGTCTATCTGGCTATGGCTTCCGGGGCCTTATCTCCCTGGACATACCTACCCGAGGGCAGGGCTCTGTGGGCATGGGCCCCATACCTACCGCCACCGAGTTCTTCATGTCGGCCACAGCTGAGGTGAACTCACTGAAGTGCAGCTCGGGGCAGTAAACCAGTGGGTGCACCAGGTCGCCGCACTTCCTGCCGGCCTTCACGCAGGCTGCCTCCCACTCGGCGCTGTTGGTGAGCACTGCAGCGTGGTATTTCCCAGTGGCAATGCCCTGGAACAGGGAGGCAGGGGGGACAAGCAAAAGATGAAAGGGAGACAGAGAGGCAGGCAGGAAAAGAAGAAAACCAAAAGAGAGGTGGTGAGACACAGAGAAAGGAGACAGAGGGAAACAAGAACTGTGGGAACATCAAGCCCGTGAGGCAGTTTTGGCCCTGCTTCTGGCCCCAGTCCTGGTGTCTTCACTGCAAAGACAGCGTCTCCTGCATCTTCATCTCGGTTATGAAAACTCAGGGACAGCAGCCCCACCCCACCTGCCTTCTCCACTCTGTGGTCAAGGGGGGGGGTCCAGGCTCCCTGAGGTTGCAGCTGAGGGGGGTGCATGTGGCACTCACCTGAGCCCCGGTCAGCGTTGCCATGTCCAGGATGATGTCGGCTCCCAGGTCCTTGCAGGCATAGGATACACCATCCGCCAGCACCAGCCTGCCCTCGGCATCCGTGTTGTTGATTTCCACAGTCCTGGGGTGCAACAGAGAGTCCCATGGGGTGAGTCCCTTTGGAGCTGGGGAGACCCCATTTAGAGCCATCTGTCCCTGTGGCTCTCCCACCCCCAATATATACACCTCCTCCTGGGGTGCTCAGCACTGGGGAGATGAAGAGGAAGAAGAGGGTGAGGGAGAGGAGGTACCCGTTGGGCACCAGTGCCAGGGTCGGGGACTTTACTATTCTGAGTCCAGAGGCCATCTGCTCCTCCAAATATGTCCTGCAGTTGAGAAGGGGCAGCCCAGGGGAAGATGCAGGGAGGGTTCCCAAGCAGAGAGTTGGGGAAGAGGCAGGGCTTCATCAAGCCTGAAGATTAGAAAGGCTTGTCCCGTGGATGCAGGGTAGACTCTAAGCTCCTGAGCCAGGCACCCAAGGCAGCCCGGCAGCTTGTCCAGATGCCCCTGTTACTCACACTCCCGGGCATTCCTGGTAGCATGCAACTGGCTGCCCAGGGGACTGCAACACAGGATGCGTCCCTGGCAGGCCTACAGCAAGCAGGCATTGCCAATGGGTTGTAGGGTGGAATCTGCCCCAACCCTGGGCGGGGCTGGGTACCAGGCTGGCCTGGCTCCAGGAAGGAGAAGGCCAGAAGTTCCAACAACAGGGCAGTGTGTGGAGAGGGAGCATGGGGCAGGTGGGCCTAGGAGGGAAAGGGTGAGGGGCAAGGCCAGGGGAGGAAGGGGTAGGCAGCCATACTTTCCTGAGTACAGCAGGTGGATGTCATCTGGCCTGGTCGCATTGGGCCCCACTGAGTTTTCAGCCAAGCAGAACACGGCATGGAGGTTGTCCTTGAAGCCCTAAGGGGAGAAGCGGGCAGAGGCTCCTGTTACAGGATGGAGGCTCAGGACAGGGAAGGGAGCTCTCACACTGAAGGCAGCAGGAGACAGACAAGACAGTGCCACGGTGCAGAGAGCAGGGCTCGCCCCCTCTGCCATCCGGGCATAGCCCTGCAGCTCCTGGGCCAGGCCCACCCCCTGGGATTTCCTAGCTGGTCCACCAGAGGCCAGGTGATAGGGTAGATGGCCCAGGAGTGAGGCTGTGCTACAAGCCTCGACACCAGCCAGCCTCTGACACCAGCCAGCTGCACAAGCCTGGGCGAGTCTCACAGATTCATCAGCCTCTGCCTCCTCAGCCACAGAAGGTGGCCTGTGGCCCCTGTCTCTCAGTACATTGACACTGGAGTCAGGAAGAGCTTGGCCTCCTGGAAATGTAATTCTGATGCCAAAACAAGCCATTTGTACACTGAGAAATGTGCGGCCAACAGGCTGGGGCAGGTTCTGCCCATGACCCCATGAAGGCCTCGCCTGAGTGGTGGTGTCAGGGCTAGAGCCATCAACCAAGACACATCTCTTGGCATGGAGCATGCCCGGCCCTGCAGCCTGGAGGGCCCTTACAAGCAGCTCCGCCGGATCCAATATCATTCTCAGCTACTGAACAGCTGACTCTTCCATGCACGTCACAGGCTCCACCCCAGGTTAAACATGGGACAGCGGGGTTGGGGGCACTGGCCCTGCAGGTTGGGGCAATGATACTGGGCTGGGGCAGCTTCAAATCCCCAGGGCTTCCCTGAGCTTCACAGAGAGCCCTGGACTCCATGCAGCAAGGGGGAAAGGGGCCCGCTGGCCTCTGGGGTTGGTGACACAGAAGCCACCTGTCAGTTCCACAGGAGCCCTGACTCCTGCTCCCACACTCCAGCTCAGTCTGCATTAAGACATAGAGGCAGGGGCTTCAGGACCCCAGCACCCTCCCCTCAGAGCTCTTCCTGAGACCCTGGATCACTGACACTTGATCAACACATGGGGACCACAGCCTATACTCATGTCCAGGCCTCCAGCGGCCCACGTCCAGGGGGACTGGGTGTTTGGAACAAACGAATACAAGACAGCGTGACCCTGAGGTCACAGCATGGTGCCAAGGGGCTCCAGGCCACGAAGGCCAGAGAGGTGAGACCCGTCAACAAAGGGGGGGAGCCCTAAAGAGTCTTCCCAGAAAACAAGGTACTGGTGGGTACCCCACAGGGAAAGAAGGGTTTCCAGAGCGAGGAGAGGAAGGCACGTGTGGGAGCATGAGAAGGGGGAGGGGCTCCCACACTTGAGGGTGTGGGTCTCCCAAGGGCCCCTCAACCCTGATTGCTGGGCCCTGCCCTCTAATCTCTGACTCGGTGGGTCTGGGGCAGAGCAGAGAATCTGCATTTCTAACAATGCAAGGACGCACTTGAGAACTGATGGCCTAGAGGAAAACTGTGTTCCCTGGGCAATCAGTCCTGAGGTCGTGAAGCTGGAAGACAGGAGACAGGGACAGAGCAGATACAGCTCTGCCCTCCTGGCCCTCACAGCCAGGCCTTGTTGTCACCATGGGTGCCTTGCAAGAGCTGGACTTGTAAGAGCTGGAGGTGGGCTCTGGAGGTGGGCTCTGGAGGTGCCAAGGCACATACACTCCTGGGTGCTCACAGGTGCACTTGGGACCCACTGGACTAACAGAAGAGGATAGCCAGAGATGAAGCTGACTGTGCTCTGGGGACAGCTTGGGGAGGGTCTCCCAGGCTGTTCCCTGGGGAGGCAGTTGAGGGTATCAAGTCCATGGCTAGGGGCTTGTATCAGGACTAGCGGGCCGCTGACACCCCCAGAGCCCAGTGCCACCCAGCACACCCTTATATCTTCAAATGGCACATCCTCTTTTAAAAGAAGTTTTAAACATTTCATTGGGAAATAACCTTAAATTTACAAAAAAATTTGCAAACACAACCAAACGATTCTGCAACATCCTTTACGCAGATTCTGCCAATGTTCATATCCCGTGTGGCCCAGGCTAGCGGGCAGCATCAGGGAGTCGTTACCAACACAACACTGTCACCTCCAGGGGCTACCAGCCTTCCTGTGCTCCACTGACATCAGGATCTGGTCACTTAACCACTGGGTCCTTGGTCTCTTTACTCTGGACGCTTACACAGTCTGGCTTTGTCTTTTGTGACTTCAGCATGTGCATGCTGGGTCTGTCCAATGTGTCCTCATGACTGTGGTCAGGTTATAGGCTTTTGGCAGGCAACCAGCCCAAGTGTCATTTCCCTCCCCATGCCTGGCATCAGGAGGTGCGTCCTGTGGCTCTGTCCCTGCCCTGGCGACATGCCCTGTGACACCTGGGCACACTGGAGCTCCCAGAGGTAATCTGTGGGTGCCTTCTGAAGCCCTCTGACTACCCTGGTTCCCGTCATGCTCTTAAACACTCACTTTTAGCCCTGTTGATCATCCTGACCTGCAAATGCTGATGGCTGTGGTGTTCACCCAGTGGCGATATCTATTTCTACTACCACAGACAGGAACTGGGATACCTTTGTAGGAAACAGTCCTCCCCATTACTATGTAGATCAGAGATTTATTCCTACCAGTGTAGATGTGCGGACTCTTATTTCATCCCATGGGCTACAGTTCATCACTGTCATTACTTATTTTGCAGCTCTAACTGAGGCACATTCTGTTTTAAGAGGCTGACAAGGAGACGTGAGGCGGGGCAGGACATCAGCGCTCACCGTGGAGCCTCCAGGCCAAGACTCTTGTGGGAGAGGGGCCTTGTCTAGAATGGGGTGGGGTCTTCAGCACCCTGCCAATCATGGGCTGTAGCACCCCTGGGGGTGGGGAGGTGCTGAGCACACTCGTGGCCACCAGCTGCTGAATCTGCATTAATTACCAAGTGGCTTCTTGTGAACAGGGACTCAAGCCCAGAAGGGTCTACCCATTGGGTATTTCCCAGCCAGCCTGTCTCAGATGCCAGGACAGATCTGCACTGGAGGAATGACCAGGGTGAACAGCAAGGACAGTCACAGAAGGCCAGCCATGTGGCTCCTCCGGGACCACCTGGCCCCCACGCCACCTAGTAGCAGCTTCAGAGAGAGCCCCCAGGGGTGCCCTGCAGCTGGCCTATCTCCCTCATAGTTCTCTGATGAGCTTATCTGCTGGGGCCTGGTGGAAGGAGGGGAGGAGGGCCAGGTGGCAGGAACCCGGTGGGGGGCATCCTACAGCCAGCCTGCGGTGCCGAGCCTGTTGAGTACCTCATTGAATGCTGGCCGTGTCCCTGGTTAGTCTCCAGCCAGCGAAGGGACGAGAGCACAGAGGACACGTGTTCCTCCTGCAATCACCCCCACGGTGTGAATGGGGCCCGGCAGGTGCACGCAGAGGCCTGTGGCACCCCCACCTTCACCCCCACCATGTGCTCTGTGTGAGAGACCGCAGCTGTGTGCCCTGGAAGGCTCCTGCCCCATGGGCCACCAAGCATGGCACAGGCAAGGATGTGCCAGCCCCGGCCTCCTGCCCAGGTCACCTCACCCCTGTACCTCCAGTGTCCCTGTTGGTTGGGTCTTTTAGCAGAAGGCCATGTGTAGCTGGGGGACCCACAGTAAACCAGGGAGCCGGGCAGACGGAGTCCCCTCCCCTGGGACTTCTGCTCCTCTCGTGGTCAAGGCAGGCTGGATGCCTGGCCATCTGAATTAGAAACATTTGCCAAGACCTTTTGGCTTTTGTTTTTCCATGTCAGGCTTACCCCCAAGGAACCAGGTTCCACAGGTAGTGCCTATGGGGGAAGGATGCCTGGTGCTTAGTGACATAAGGGCTCAGCCACTTAGGAGTGGGCTTGAGGCCGGGCTCGGTGGCTCAGCCTGTAATCCCGTGCTTTGGGAGGCTGAGGTGAGTGGATTGCCTGAGCCTGCGGGTTCGAGACCCGCCTGGGCAACTTGGCGAGACCTCATCTCTACAATAAATCAAAAAATTAGCCGGGTGTGGTAGCACGCGCCTATAGTTCTGACTACTTGGAAGGCTGAGGCGAAAGGATCGCCGGAGCCCAGCAGGTTGAGGCTGCAGTGGCCGGGAGCAGCCACTGCAGTCCAGTCTGGGCAATGGAGTGAGACTCCAACTCAAAAAAAAAAAAAAATACAAAAAAAAAGTGTGGGCTTGAGAAAGCACCATGAGGGAGGACAACTCACCAGGAGGGTAGGTGCATGCTCTTTGTTCCTCTAATGTGCCCCGGGGACGGACAGGCTCCTCAGAACATCACCTGAGCCTCTGAGAGGTCACAGTTGTGGGGCAAGGATAGGGCTCTAGGGTGTCTGCCCAGGCAAGGGAGGAAGGAGGCCTGTGGTAGGGCAGAGGGGCCAGGCCTGCCTGGGGCAGGGCCAGGGGCTAGGCCAGGCTTCTTCATTGAACAAACACTCATGGGCACTTGAGCCAAGCCAGGCCTCGAGCAGGGGGCCTGAGTGGACCCTGTCCTGACACAAGGGTGAAGCTCTGAGAGCCCAAGGGCAGAGGAGGGACAGGGCACCCGCTATGGAGACTTGGGATGGAGCCTGGTGGGGTCCGCAGTGGGAAGGGCAAGGGAGAATCCACCGGAGAGCTCCCCGAGCCCTGCCTCACTCACCTGCTTGATGGCGGCTCTGAAGGCCCCCAAGACGGCCGCGGCACCCCCACAGTCTCGCTTCATCCCTGGCATGGTGGTCTGCGGCAGTAAAAAGAATCAGGACAAGGGTGAGGATGGGACAGGAGCCAGGCCAGTAGCAGCCCTCTCCCACCATCCCCACCACCCCCCACACCAGGCCCCACTCTTTGGAGCTCCTGGCATGAGGACTGCACAGGCTGCCTGGGTACCCACAGAACTCATGGAAACTCTGGTGGCGTGGGCTGCTCTCCGGAAGCAACGGGAAGAAACAGTCAAAGACAGTGGGGATCACTTTTGTTTATCAGAACTTTGGGGACCGATGAGACACCCAGAGATTCACCTCGCAGTGGCTGGGCTCATATACAGCCCCGGCACCCTGTGCTCACAGGCTGGCGCCTTGGCCCTGGGCACACAGCTGCCAAGCCAGCCTGGGGTCTGTCTGCAGGGCTGCCCTCCAGATGCCTCCTGGCACCGTTTGTGAGGAAGAGACTCAGCACCTGGAGGATGCCACCAACTTGCTGGCACTCATGGGAGGTTCCTGCTGTGCTGACGGTGGGGAGGGGCCTAGGCCCTCCAGCTCCCTGCCAGCCCCTCAGAGCAGCCCAATGGCCTCACGCTTGCTGGACTGGAGCTCACAGAGCCCTGAGGGAGTCACATGGCTTTGCCTTCTCCAGCCACAGCTGCCTCTGACCTTCTGATCTCACCTCACTGTGCACTCGCACTCCTCTGCCGCCAGCCTCCCTGCATACCAAGCCTCATAAGATGGTGCCCCCACCTGCAGCTGCTCTGGGTGAACCCTGCTCTGTGTCCCTCCCCTCGTGCCAACCTTTCCCTTTTCCCTGGTTCTGCCCACTGCCAACAGCACACCTGAGCCCCTCCCTCCCTCCCTGGCCTCTGGCCTCCCTCACAGGCCTCCGCAGGGTCCCCCACTGCAAGCATCACGGTTCTTGTCCCCATTGGCTCCTGAATTCTCTGCTCCCCAACCCTGCAGCCTACAGGGTCTGGGCCACAGACACACGTGCCATCCAAGCAGCCCCTGGTCCCAGTCGGCTCTTTCCTCCCGGTTCCCTCAAGCTAGTCTGCGGCATCCTGCGCCTCCTCTGAAGGGCTCCTCTCCACATCACATGATGCACCTTCCTCCCTCCCACCTGCCCTTCCGCCTCCTCTCCTGCCCCTGCCAGCCCCAGAACTAGGCCAAGGGTCCTCGCACTGGCATTGAAAGACCTTCACCGTCCACCGACCCACTTGGTCTCAGGTCTCTTTGCTCTTCACCATGACCTTGAACAGCAGCAAAAACTGATGTCATCCCCTCCCCCAATCATTGTCACAGCACCTGTCTGCCCCCACAGACACCACCACTGGGGAGGACACCTTATCATCATCCCTCAGTACTGCCAGGTCTACTAACGGGAGGAGGGGCCGTCTCTGACTCCTAACCTCAGTTCACATCTCCTGGTTAACCTGGGTCTGAAGAGGGGCCACCAGAAACAGTCACGTTTCGAGGGGCCCTCCCACCACAGATATAAGCGTGGTGTCCTATAAACCAGTTGAGAGTGGTTACACGGTGTGATATTTTATAGGTTCCTGACTCTAATCACCAAATTTGCATTTTAATTAACAGCAGGCCTTCACATGTAAAGGTTTGGATTTGAAATTTACCAAGTAATTTTTTGAACCTTTATCATATTACATAAGCCCTGAGTTTTAAATATCTTTAGATATAAATGGAGCTGCCTTTATAATGAAGTAGAGTGAAAATAAGCCATTTCTTCTGACATAACCTGCATGAAAACACAGGATTGTTTAAATGGAAAAATGGCCTTAGACATGGAGTCTAACCATGTACAAAATGGGTCATATCGAAAACGCCTGGATGTGGCTATGTGGAACCCCCGTCCCTTCTCACAATGCTGGCTTCCACCACAGGGCATCTGCACCAAGCCTGCAAATCCAGTTGGAGGGGCTGTGTGAAGCTTTACCAACCCCCATACGCTGCTCCTATTTATGTTACCCGCCTTCTTCACTAGGTTGATACTTATACCCATAGTCAAGACTGCAGCCCCAAAGAGGACAAGAGTCACTGTATTTTCTTTCGTGTCCTCCGGGAAAATAAAACAATGCCAGTTTCTCATAAGAATCCCATGATGAAGGAATACAATTGATTTTTTTTAATGTCAATGCTTGGTCCTACGCTATGGCTCACATCTGTAATCTCAGCATTTTGGGAGGCTGACATAGAAGGATCACGTGAGACCAGGAAATTTGAGACCAACCTGGGCAGTACAAGCGAGACCTCATTTCTAAAAAATAAATTAAAAATTAGTTTGGCATGGTGACCTGCCTGTGGTCCCAGCTGCTTGGGAGGCTGAGGAGGAAGCATCACTTGAGCCCAGGAGGTAAAGGCTGAAGTTAGCTGTGATCGTGTCACTGTCCTCTGGCTTGGGTGACAGAGCAAGATCCTGTCTCAAAAAACCAAAACCCCTCAGGCCTCGAGTATGAGACATTTCATCATTCTGTATGTCATAAAGCACTCCCACCCCCACTATCTCTGAGGAGCAGAGGGCAGGTGTGCTGGGTGGGATTCTGAGACCCGTGAGCTGCTCGGGCCATGAGCACCACTTTTACTTGAAAGAACAATGGAGAGACAAATGACAGTTACTTGGGCTCAGGTATCTGGCAGATATTTCTTAGAAAAGGAACAAAGAGCCTCTTACTTCCAGAAAACAGCTGATATTTTTTATTACCAATGGGATACATTTGAACTTTCAAGCAAAAATCAGAATGTTGGAAAACGTGTATCCACCACCACATCAGCTTCCTCACGTTTGATGATGTTTCTGATAAGATGAATGGTGATGTTAATGAGGGTGATTCCTTGATATTATATCATGAGATGTGTCCAAATTTGGAAGTTCTACAGAACTCTGTGAACCAACAACATTTTCCAAAGGACCAACGCAGGATATTACCAAGTCACATGTTCAGAGTTCTAGGGAGTCTGTTGGCTTTTACTGTCGCAAGGCATTAAGAGTCCACTCATGTGAGTTCAGAGTCCATGTGGCAACCAAGTATAACTTCTTAAGCCAGTTGTTTTGAGAGAGAACTACTTGTTGAGTTTTGGTGTAATAGCAAAGAATGTTCACAGCTATCTGAAAAGGCTACTAAAATTCTCATCCCAGCTCCAACTATAAACTGGGTGAGACTGCATTTTCTTGATATAGCTCAACAGAAAAAACACATCACAGCTGATTCAATGCAGTAGCAGATGCAAACTCCCAGCCATCGTTTATGAAGCCAGACACTAACTAGATTTGCAAAAATGTACAGTGCTACTACTCTCTCCATTATTTTTCATTTTGGAAAATATAGTCATTTTCATAAAATTATATTATTTATGGTAACATGAAATGGATTAATATTGTTATTTTTAAATAAATTATACATAGCTTGCAAATTTCTTAGTTTTACTTTACAGTAGAATAAATATCAGTAGATACGATCCCTCTTTGGGATCAGTCCCTGTCACGTGGGTAGAGGGCTTCGAGCAGCACACACATGTAAGGCCTGCTGGGCCACGCCCATCCAATTTCACGCTGACCCTCTGGAAATGGAGCTGTAACTGTTATTGCAAAATTGGGTACATTGCTAGTTCCCTTCAGTTTGCTTTTTGAAGTGACACTTTCTGCACGACTTGCTCTTGAGGAAACCACTGCTCCCTGTGTTGAAGTCTCACGCTGTGTCCTTGGGTAAGACAGGCGCCTTCGGGTCAGGACTGGGCCCTTTCTGTCCATCGCTGGAGCCTCAATGACCACCCTAGTGTCTGGTATGCAGTAACTGCTCAGGAAAAGCCTAAGGGTTCATCTCAAATTGACAAAGAACAGCTCCAGGATGGAGGGGCAGGTTTCAAATGAAAATAACATGTATTATTTTGCTGGTGCCAAGATACCCAGCCATTCTGTGTATCATGGGGTCTGCAGGCCAGTCTGACCCCAGGCGGAGGCTGGGGCGACTATAGTGTCATTAGTGAAAGACACCTGGAGCCATGGAAAGGACTCTGCATGCTGGCTGCCCTGCCAGCCGCCCCCAGACCATGGCTGCCCTGGACGCTGTGCTTTTGTGGCTTCTGGGGAAGGCCTGCATGGGCAGGTTTTCCTTCATGGGTTGACGTTCCTGGGCCAGGAGCAACCTATGCACAGATGTGCCTACAGCCAAATGAGATGAGGCCAGGTGCCACAGAGTCTTCCCTACACTGAGGAGTTATTGCTCCCAGCAAGAGAAGGGGCTGCTGGGAAGCCTGCTCCTCATGCTGGCCCTCCAGTCAGCTGATGTCAAAAACACACAGACAAGCCAGGCACGGTGGTTCACACCTGTAATCCCAGCACTTTGGGAGGCCAAGGCCTGGGAGTTTGAGGCCAACCTAGGCAACATAGCAAGAACTTGTCTCTACAAAAAAATAAAAACTAGTTGGTTATGGTGGTGCAGCCTATAGTTTCAGCTATTTGGGAGGCTGAGGTAGAAGGATTCCCTGAGCCCAGGAGGTCGAGGCTGCTGTGAGCAGTGTTTGTGTCATAGCACTCCAGCCTAGATGAAAGAGTGAGAACCCAACCCAAAATAAAAACCACAAAAAACAAAAAACAAAAACCTCATACATCCACACAAGGAGGAAAGAATCCTGACTCTACCAGCTGGGACACAGTCACCTCCCAGGCAACAGCACCCTAAGGGTGAGAGGGTGGGGGTGGCCCATACCAAGTGCTGGCGGTGGCGGTGCAATATCTGTGTAGAATTTTGAAACAGTAATAAACTGACTAAAAGTCAGCTTGCTCCTTATTACCACTGCAGGCCCACTGCAGGCTAGTATCTCTAAGCAACATCAGTGATAAAACATTCCTTCCCCAAAATTCTGTTGTTGGTCAAAGAGTAAACAATTGCCAAGGCTACTCTAGGGTTTTTATCACCAAATGAAAGCTTCCAATGCACCTGTTCCTTATCTTTGACACAACATTATCCCAACAACAGCCCAGCACATGGTTGGCCCCGACGCACACGTACCCACCACCCATGTCGTTCTGAGAATGGCTGTGACGGCTGAGCGGCTGGGCTGTCCTACAGCCCTGCATTGAAATACCAGACTTCAAACACGATGGAAGAGCATGGGTGTAGGACAAAAGGCAGGCGCGGCCTGTGGGCCCCTGCATGTTCTTGTTCCACTAATTTCTTGGCATTACTGTGTTTAAAATGCTGTTACTCCACAGATGTTTGAAAGTCACAAGACTTGACCCCAGGAACTGAGCATATGGTCAGTACCGAAATTTCTGGAAGTTATTGTGAAATGGGATTTTTTAGGAATCTCTGCCAAATGATCTCATATTAAAGGATTTTCCTGAGTATGTCTATATCAGTTGCTTCATGTGATAGAAGCTCTTCAAAGTTAAAATTAATAGCTAGCGTTCTCAGATCAACCACATGTGAAGACAGACTGGCCTCTTTGTCTACTGAGCATAAACATGTCAAGAAATTCTTATGAAGTTATTGTCAAATGTGTAGCCTCTAAGACCTCAAAACAGAATTTTTTTTTTTGAGTTGGAATCTCACTCCTTCGCCCAGGTTGGAGTGCAGTGGCACACTAATGGCCACCCCAGCGTCGACCTACTGAGCTCCAGAGATCCTTCCACCTCAGCCTTCCAGGTAGCCAGAACTACAGGTGCATGCTACCATGCCTGGTTATTTTGTCTTTAATTGTAGAGACCAGGTCTCACCAAATTGCCCAGGCTGGTCTCGAATCCACGGGCTCAGGTAATCCACTCGTCTCAGCCTCCCAAAGTGCTGGGATTACAGGCTGAGCCACCGAGCCTAGCCAAAACAGAAATTTTAATTCTACAATCCATTAGCACAACAGATCAATGTGGAGGCATAAGATTTTTTCTATTAAAAAAAATTAATGCTAAAATATTAATCCATTCACGTTTTCTTTGCTTGTACTGCATTATTTATTTTCTTTTTAATTTTTCTTCTGGCGTGATAATAGCTATGGGGATTCAATAAAGAAAGACGCTTATTATTGGTGCTTTTTTTTAAGCCTTTATTATTAGTAGTTTCATTTCCTGATTAGTCCTGAAAATAATTTTGTTGTTCAGAGGAGGAACATCAGATGAGCATCCACCTCAGTTATTAAATAAACCAGGAAGTACAAAACACAGAAGCACAATCCCCATGCCAGATAGCAACTGACAGTGGGGCTCAATGTCAGGGGGGCAACAGGGAGTGGTGGGGCCTGCAGCAACCTGGAGAATGCAGGCTACCCCAGTGAACAACCACACTCAGCTCCAGTGGAATTGCCAGGTGAGAATGGAGGGCAGCACTGCCAGGTCTTCTGAGTCTACAAAAGGCCAGAAATCCAGTCTTCCGTGAGAATTCTTACTGTGTTCAGATGTTGGCAACTAGTTCACATTTTTAAAACACCATTTGGGCCGACAGGTCACATCTGTGAGTTACACGGTGGCTGGTTTTCAGTATCTGCTCTGGACAAACTTGGTGTTCCTTCCAGATCTCCTAGGCACACACGTCGTGGTCTGCCCCTTCCCAGGGCTTCCCAGCCCAGGCCTACATGGGGGCTGCCACACCACATACGGGTGGACAGATCAACTTGGCAGGGAGGATGGCAGGCCACACTGAGGCAGACAGATGTGGCCATGATAGTGCTCCCCAAGTGTCCACCCTCTGGAGTCAGCTGGATGGCTTTAGGGTCCCCTCACAGGATGTCCTGGGGACTTGCTTCTGTGCCGAGTCCAGATTCCCCTCACTGTCACGGGGTCACATGCCTTCTGAGCGTCTTGTGGGACCACCACAGAGCACACTCTCTGTGGAGACCTCAGGCTGACTGGGGGACACGGGTGCCCTCTCGCCCCTCTCCTCCTCAGACAGAACCACCAGCTTCTCAGCCTTGCCTCCCTGTGTTCTGTTTCCATCCCTGTAATCATTTCGGTGGCTTCTCTCTGGCCCCCATCCAGAGGTTTTATTTCCAGACTTCTGTTTGACGTGTGGGCATGAAATCCAGGCATCCTGTGTGAAATCCTCTCTTTTCCAGAAAGGGAACTGGTCCTGGCGACGCCATCCCTATGCCTGTCCCAACTCAGAACTCCCAGAAACCTCGCCGCCCTCTGACAACACCCCTGAGAACTGGCTGGACCCCCACCCTGGCCCCGTGTGCCAGCCCCACATCTCACCTTCCCTTTGATGCTGAGGCCGCCGGTGTCATAAACGATGCCTTTGCCCACCCAGGCGATGGTCTGCGTGGCTCCGTCCGGCATGTGGCTGAGGATGGCCAGGGCCGGCGGGTGGAGGGCAGCTTTGCCCACGCCGTAAATGCCTGTGGAAGCGCAGAAGAGCGGGTCAGGCAGGGGCCAGGCTGCGCAGAGAATCTCAGAGGCCCCTGGAGATCCCTTCCCTGACACTGCCGCTGCTTCTCCTGGAGAGTAGGGCTGTCCTGCCCAGAGCTCCTGCCTGCTCCTGCCCCCAGCCAGCATGGGATCAGGGAATGGAAATGAGTTCCCACATCTGGAACCGCAAACGAATTCTATGCAAAGTATTGTTAGGCAAGCAAACCCGCTGAGGAAATAAAAATATTGTACCATTTCCAAAAGGAAAAGAGCAGGCCTGCAGAATTAAACGGCATTTGGATCGGGCTTCAAGGTTGCTCCAGCCCATGTGCGGCCCCTCCTGAATCCCTCGAGACCTCAGGGACTGCACTGCCCTTCCAAGCTCCCTCCTCTCCAGGCTGCCTGCCCCACCCTCTCAGGAAAGTTGTGGCCTTCTGTGGGCAGAGGTCATGCCTCCAAAGTCCCTGCAACTGAGCTGAACAGTCACAGCAACCATGGCAAGAGCTAATAATGGCTGCCTGACAAACTCCTACTTATCCTCCAAGACCCATGGCAAATATCATCTCCTCTGTGAGCTTGTCCTGACATGTGGCCTCTCCCTCCACTTGTAACTGGTTACATGTCAGTGTAGACACTGCTAGGATGGCCCAGACGTGATCCCCACCTTTGAGTATTGATGTTCTCATGGAGTGTCCTCCCCCTAAGTACAGGCGGGTCCTGATGTCTCATCTCTAACCAAAAGAACACTCCATAGAAGTAAGGCGACACCATTTCTGGGAGCTTCTGTCCTGCTTGTTCCCGCCTCCCTCTCTCACTCTGAGGCCTGGTACCTTGTTCCCAGGGGTGAGCTGTTCCTCCAGACAATAGCTCCTGAGGCCCCAAGACCCTCTGGCAGCCCGGGGCCAGCCTCCTGGAAGTGCATCGTGGCCCCAGGTCAGCCTCAGTATGCCAACAGCCTGGCTGCCGTGGGAAGGACCCTGAGCCTGCAAGGGTCCTGCCCACAGCACTGTGAGACACATGCGGGCCAGGCCAGTCCAATGGCACCTTGAGGCAGCCAAGTCTGTTATTTGTCCCTCCAGATCCTGGGCAGTGGGGGAGGGTGGGCCTAGGGTTACCAGGGATGGCCTTTCTAAGGAGGTGACATCTGAGCCGAGAGGTGCTAGATGGGATGGACCCACCAGAAGAACACCCTGGGGGACCATCTTCATGGTGAGAGAGCCATCCTACAGAGGCTCTGCCGTGGACGTGACCTTGTGTATTCGAGGAACAGAAAGGCCCTGTGGAGCTGACTTTGGGAGCGAGGGAGTGCAGCACGTGAGGAGGTTGGGGAGGCTGCAGGCAGGGAGGACTTAGATCTAGTGGCTTCCAGAATGCGAATCAGAATCTGGATCGCTGCCCTCTTCTTCCCAAGGGAGGCCGCTTCCCCGGCTCTGGCCTCTTGCTCGGACACAGGCTGATTCCCCTCAGGTCACAGCAGGGTCAAGGTCAGACCTTGCACCATGGCCACTGCCCTGTGCTTCCCAGGGCACCCAGTCACTCCCCAAGGCTGAAACCCGCAGGATGCAGCCCCCACCCACCTCCAAATCCTCGGGTCTTCAGCTCCTCGTCGCGGATGATGGTCGGCACGATCCCCAGTTCTTTCCCAACTCTGCTAATCTCCTGGACGCATTTGTGGAAAAAACGACAACACAGAACACGTGAGGACGCTTCAGTCAAGGAGAAGCTGAGGCTGGGGCGGGCCAGTCCTGGAAGCCAGAGGCTTCGACGCTCAGCCTCAGGCCTGATTAAACCCAGGAGGGAGGCCCGCCCTCCGCCCGCTCCAACTTCCTGCAGCATGTGGCTGCCGTCCTGCTGAGGCCCTTCCAACAGAGGGCACGTCCTCCCCACGCCCTTTCCTGGGCCTCCTGGAGCTGGGGGGATAGCAGGACTGCACCAGAGACAGCCCCCACGTTCCTGGGCCAGGCCAGAGAGTATGGACGGCCCCAGGTGTCTTCTAGCCTTCCTGGGATCTAGGGCACCCACCCTGCCTGGTCCCCACCCTGGCGTGACGGGGCCACCAACCTCAAGGAAGGTATCGGTGTTCATCTCATTGCAGGGTGTGTCAACAATGCGGGCCGCCAGGCGCACACCTTCCGTGGCATTGGCTAAGCACTGGAAAGAAACCAAAGGCTGGGGGGGGGCCCTGGGACCAGGTGGGAGGGGTGTCTCCAATTTGTTCGTCCCCAGGGACCCAAAGGCATCAGAGGCACACACCCCTGGCAGAGGTTTCGGCTGCTGGGGAAGAGCAGAAGCTCTCTAGAGATGGAGGAAAGGTGCAGACATTGGTGTCTATCCCAGAGAGGGCTGGGGAGGCCATGAAGAAGATGTCGAGGCGATGGGCAGCTTGGGGAGGGGTGGGAAAAGGGATGGTTCCACATGGGGCAGGTGTGTGTCTAGCAGATGAGGACCCCAACAATGGTCAGGAAGGGGCCAACATCAGGGGCCTGTGGGTTATGGGGAAAAGAGAATCGAGAAAGGCAAAGCAATCACAATCATACGATGTTTTTTAAAAGCAAAAAGGGAACTGTTTCAAGATGGTAGAGATAGAGCCCTGTTCCTTCCTGCTAAGAAGAATCCAGCTGTGGGGCGTGGTTCCAGGCCCCGGAGAGGGGACAGCAGGAGTGAGGTGCGGACCAAGCCCCGGGTGGGAGAGCTCAGAGCTCTCCTGGGCAGAAGGGACAGCTGTCTCGGGGCACATGGGAAGGGGGAGCTCAGAGGCAGGAGGAAGGACCACTGGTAGGGCGGTGGAAGCCGGGGCTGGAAGTGGTGGACGCGGCCACAGCAGTGGCTTCTGGGAATGCTGCTGTGGGGAAGGGAGCCTGTGTCAGGCACATTCGAGGGCTCCGAGGCTGGAAATCACTTCCAGCCTCACCTGCCTCAAAAGGATTAGTCCTAGGATCAAGTGAAATAACACATGTCAAAATGCTCCCTGTAGAGAAGGCAGTACAGGCTCGGACAGAATTATTAGCATAAAAACGTGACCAAGTCTGGCACTGTTCATGTGCTCAACAAACACAAGCTGGACAAAACAGAAACCTGAAATCAAAGCCCGCCATGAGGTGGAGAGAGCCCAGGATTCCCAGGAACCAAAGTTGTCATCCCATCCTCCCAGGGAAGGGCAACGGAGCTCCCCATGCCTCCCTTTGGGCTGCCCACGCTCCCAGGGCCCAGGGCCATGGGGTGCACTTCCAGATACCCACTTGCAATGTGGACACTTCCACCGGCCCATTGTCTTGTCCCACCAGGAAGAACTCCACCGTGACAGTCTTCTTTTCCGTGCGCCGTGCTGCACCTGAGCGGTGGGTGAACAGCGGGAAGGCCCGGGCCAGGGCACAGGCCGAGGCAAAGACGTCGGCCTGCTCACAGACCATCTGCAGTACAGGGAGAGAGGCAGGGCACAGCTGGGGACACAGGGGCGCCACCAGGAAGTGCCAGGAGCTGTGTTTTTAATACCTTCCAAACATCAGCTCCATGGTAGATGGCTTTTTTTTTTTTGAGTCAGGGTCTGTCTGTGTGTATTCCAGGGTGATCTTGGACTCCTGAGCTCATGCGATCCTTCTGCCTCAGCCTCCCAAAGTGCTGGGATGACAGGTGTGAGCCACTGTGCTCAGTTCAATGGTGGATGACATCTAGACAGATGTGCCCCTCAGCAGCTGTCACCCCATCCCTCAGGTACCTCCTGGGGAACCACAGAATGACTTGAAGCACAGTCTTGTAACATGAGCAAGAATACATTGGCCACCAGATGTCAACTGCTTGGCCAGACAGGAACACAAGGCACAGAGGGACGGACACCAGACTTGGCCTCAGGAAATCTAGGTCTGAGTCTCTGATTTGCCACAACTGACCTGGGGGGTAAATAACTGTGTCTCTTTGGACCTGCTTCCCTGCGAAGTGTGCGGTAGTCTGTGCAGGGCTGGGACTCCCTGAGACTGGGGCTCACAGCCGCCGGGACCGGGAGCACTGTGGCTCTGGGCACACGCGGGTCCAGCAGGCCACCTCTTCTCAGAAGCACTCACCAGAATGCACCGATGGGTTCCGGGTGGCAGACAGGTCCGCACAAGCCGGGTGATGAAGTGGGCGGCCGAGGGACTGTTGTGCCGGCTCACCCTGGAGGGCAGGCCCGCCACAGTGGCATAGTTCAGGTAGAGGGGGCAGCTGTCGGTGGGGTTGGGGTTGAGCGTGCTCAATGCCGCCTGCCACAGCTAGATCAGAAGGGAGACAAGAGACAGAGGCTTCAAACAGCCCGCCCAGGCCACATGCTGCTGTCTCCACAGCCACGCCTGTGCTCCTGGAAGGGAGCCTGTAGCTTCCCCGCACCCGCGCCCATCGTGGAGAGGTGTCGCTCTGCCAGAGCTAAGTGTGTCCCTGCTGGCACACTTCCACCCTAGTGGGATCAGGCGTCAGGACTGAAAGGCCAGGTTGGGGGCCGCTTTGCTTCCAAAACACTTGGACACCCCTCGGCCGCCCCGCTGGAGGGGGCGGGGGCCAGATGTCCCAACGGACAGGCCGGGAGAAACTGCCACAGGAGCTTCTGGAAGGAAGGCAGGGCCCGAGGCAAGCGCAGGCCTTGAGAGCGGCGCTCGTCTGGGAGCCGCGTCGCCCCCGGCCCGCAGGTGAAGCGTGGGGCCGGGCCGCAGAGCAGGGGCCAGGCCTCCGCAGGCCGGGCGGGCCTGGGGCAACTCCCTGCTGGGCCGGCGGCGGCGGCAGAGGAGGCCCGGCGCGGCGGCGGGGGTGCGGCGGCGAGGCGGGGCCTGCGCGGGCCGCCGGGCCTGGGCCGCCCCCGCGCCGGGCCGGGCCGGGGCTCCCGCGGCCCGCTCACCTCCTCGGTGACCCGGGGCTGCAGCTTCCCGCGGACGTGGCTCCAGGGCACGCGGTGCAGGTGGTGCAACTGCCCAAGCAGCAGCAGGGGCCGGCTCTGCGGGTCGGCGTCCCCCGCGCTCGCCTGGAACTGCAGCCCCACGTTCGCCATCTTCCGCCGCCCGCGCCCCCGGCCCGGCCCGGCCCGGCCCTGCCCCGCTCCACTCGCCCCGCTCCGGCCCGGGCTCGGCGCCGCCCCGGCCCTGCCAGGCCGCCCCGGGCCCCGCCTCCCCCGCCGCTCCGGGCCGCGCGTGAGACGTGCAGGGCCCGCCCGGGGCGCGAGGGGGCGCCGGCCCGGCCGGGTGGGACAGCCGGGCGGGCCCCACCGAGTAGGCCCCGCCGAGCCGGGCCGGGCGGCCTCCGGCGCCCCCGCCCCGGGCTGAGCAGGCGGCGGACCCGCCCCAGGCCCCGGCGCGGCCTGCCCTTCGCTCTCCAGACGCGGCTTCCGGGAAGGGCCCCACTCCCAGCGGGGCCTGGGCGCCCTGGCCCAGCCCAGGCCCTGGCGAAGCCGCTCCTGTCAGACCAGACCCTAGGCTGCCCAAGCGGGCCCTGGGAGGGCCCTGGGCCGCCGCTGGGGCCCCCACGGGAACCCTCCGGGCACGCCGCCCCCCTGCACCCCACTTCTGACCACCCTCATCTGCCAGGCTGGATTGGTTAGGTGATTCTTGGATTAGGGCCAGGTCCTGAGTGCCACCAAGGCCCTGCCGCCCTGTCCTCCACATGGCCAGACATGGCTTCCAGGAAGGGCCCCACTCCCAACTCGCCTGGGCACCCTGGGCCCAACCTCAGGCCCTCTAGGCTGGCCTCAAGCGGGCCCCCAGAGGGCCCTGCACAGCGGGAATCCCCAGGGCAGGGCCACCTCCACTGCACCACACTCCTGTCCCCCCATCCGCCAGGCTGGATTGGTTAGGTGATTCTTGGACTGGGGACAGGTGCTGAGTGCCACCAAGGCCCTGCCCTCCACGATAGCCAGATGCGCTTCCGGAAGGGCCCCACTCCCAGTGGGGCCTGTGTACCCTGGATCCAGCCCAGGCCCTCCCAAAGCCGCTCCTGCCCGACCAGACTCTAGTCCGGCCCAAACAGCCCCTGAAAGGGCACTGGGCCGCCGCTGGGGCCCCCATAGGAACTCTGTGGGGCACGACCACCTCCACTGCACCACATTCCTGACTCCCATCCACCAGGCTGGATTGGTTAGGTGATCCTTGGATTGGGGCCAGGTCCTGAGTGCCACCAAGGCCCTGTTGCCCTGCCCATCACTTGGCCAGACATGGCTTCCAGAAAGGGCCCCACTCCCAACTTGCCTGGGCACCCTGGGTACAACCTCAGGCCCTCTGGGCAGGCTCTAAGCAGGCCCCCAGAGGTTCCTGAGCAGCTGCAGGGTACCCCACAGGCAGGGCTGCCACTACTGCTCCCCACACCTGGCCCCTACCTGTCAGGCTGGTTTGGCTGGGCGATTCTTGGATCCAGGCTGACTCCTGAGTGCTACTAGAGCCTCGCTGCTTGGCAAGGTGGGCACAACATACATCAACAGCCACTTCCTCCCCACTGAATAATATAGGCTCCTTGACATTTACCAGACTCCCACTCTGCCAGGCCCTGTCCTGGGTGTGAGTGGGGTGACAGGAACATGGGTTTCCAATAGGACAGCCTATTACAAATCCAGGGACTCCCTTGTGTGTGGCTGAGGTGGGCCTTCCCAGCTCACCCCTCTGCAGAAATCTAGCAACAGTCTGAGCAAGCTGCCCCTACTGCCTCCCACCCCATCAGGGAGAGCAGGAGACAAGGGAAATGAGATCGGGGAGGAGGGGCTGACCACCGCCACTGCTTACTGGGAAGAAGAGGCCATCAGAGGGTGTGAGGGGCATATGACAGGGAAAGGGGGTTCATTGGATGGTGGATGTACCATTGGCAAGGTTCCTGGCATCTGCTAAGCTCAGACCCCATTGAGGACACTCTTACCCAGGAGTCATTTAAAAATAAAGATCTGTGTCCCTGTACCACCCGCATCCTGGTCCTTTGCGTACCATCCCCTCAGTCACTTCCAGCTAGTACTACATGCCATCCCTCTTATTTTGAGTTACTTCTTCATTGTCAACTTTCAAACAAAAAATAGCAAAGCCACTCAATCCCTAGGGTGGCAATGGAGACACGGACCTCCTGGCTCACTTCCCTGACTCGCTGACCTGCATCCTGCCCACAAGCCACAACCTCACCTCCCCTGCCTACTTCCTCTGGGCCTCCTCCTCACCCCCATCTCTGGGCCATGGTCCCTGCCATGGGGCAGACCCTCAGAAACACTACAGAGTTTAGAGTTTCAGCATCCTGAAGGCAGTTCTTTTCATCTTGTTTTGTTTTGTTTTTCCTCCAGAGCCTGGCATGGAGCAGGCACTCAAATAATATCTGTTGGATGACTGAAAGGAATTCCTTTAAAACCCTTGGCTTTCTCAACATAAAGTCAACGCTAATTGGATCTTATTTTCTTCAAAAGATTTTACAGCAGCTGAATGTTTTCACACATTTGTAAAGGGTACTAAGAGCGTGTATGAAGATCTATCACTCTTTCTTCTGTTTGCAAATACATTGCAGAAAGACAGGGTGGGGGGGCGCTGAGACAGCTGGGGTTGGGGGGTCTTTCGAGAGGATAAGAGACAGAGGCTGTACCCTGATGGCTGAAATAGAACTTTCACAGGCGAAAGGGGTCAGGGGTCAGCATTCTACAAGGGAGAAGTCCCAGGAGAAAACATGGACACAGAGTGTGTCCAAGAAGCTCTGAAACCAGTTTGGCTAGAACAGAGGTTTCCTGTGGAGCAGGAGTGGGTGAGGGGTGAGCTGGGGAGTCTTTAGTTCACTCCACAGACTATTGCAAACTGAAGAGAGATCCAAGGAGCATTTCAGAAAGCCAGATCTAGCAGTTTTGTGTACAGGGAGTTGGAAGACGAGAGAAATTGCCAGTGAAGAGGTCATTTTGGAGATTTTTAACTTTTAGAATTCTTCCGTATTTAAGAATAGACTGGACAACCCCGACAGCCCCGAGAAAGGATGAACAAGCTGATTCAATTCAACCAACATTTATTGAGCACTTATTACACACAAAGCAAGAGAAAATGCTAGATGCTTGTTGAAAGCAAATACTGGTGATCCTGGTCTTCAGCCACCCCTGAATCAAAGACATCCAAACTAAACAGAACACTAAGGAATTATTCCACTTCAGATGCCTGCCAATTTCCTCAAGATGCAGCTTGTGACCGATACAAGTATATTCCAGAAAAGTACTTTCTCCTTTTCACTTTACAGACTTTAACATAAATAAGACAGCCAGCACTTTGTTTAGACAAATTCTTATGAAGGTATTAATCCACGGCTTAGTATATATTTCACTGTCAATGAAAAATTCACCTCTATTTAATTTTCTTTAGAAAATGAAAATTTAAAACAAATTACCAGATTTTTAATGCAACCCAAGAAGCAATTTATGCTTTTGATGACTTGAGACCCATTCCACACTCAACTGGGTGTTCAGACTTGGCTTAAAAGTTGAAGAAGGTTCATGACAACTTGGTGAGACCACGTCTCTACAATTACTCAAAAAATTAGCCAGGAATGGTGGTGCTACAGGAAGGCTGAGGCAGAAGGATCACCTGAGCCCAGCAGGTCAAGGTTGCAGTGGCCATGAACAGTGTGCCACTGCACTCCGGCCTGGGTGACAGAGTGAGACTCTGGTTCAAAGAAAAAAAAAAGTTGAAGAAAAGATTAAAAACGTCTCGAAGAAATGAGAATAAAGTTCCCAGGACTTATTAGCAAGTTTTTTGGTGCAGTTCACATTCCTGAAACTATACCATGGCAGATGGTTCTAGGTGTCTGAAATGTGCATTTATATGTTAATGTCATGTCAGAGTTCACCGGTTTAAAGTCTCCTAATGCCTGTTTATTCTCAGCTGATCTCCACAAGAGGTACTCAAAGTGGGTTACCATCAGCATCCAGACACTTCTGATTAAGCGAACTAAAAGTAATACACAGATAACATCTCTTAAAATCTGTATACATTTTTTGGCATCCCTGGTATATATTTATATGCACAGGCATACCTTGGAGATATTGTGGTTTTGGTTATAGACCACCACAATACAGCAAGGTATGCCAGTGTGTGTGTGTATGCTTTCTTTTTTTTTTTTTTGGCATCCTCTGTATAAGTGTGTATATATGTACAAATCTAGGTGAAGATTGTACAAGTGTTCATTATACTCGTTTATCATCTTTTCCACAAGCTAAGGAATTTTCCAGAAAAGTTCTAGAGGAATGTGCTTTTCATGGCAATGAGTTCTTTCTTCCTTCAGGGAACAAATGAGCTCTTACTTGTGTAACATATACGCACGTATATACATATGTGTGCACTTTTTTTGTGTGTGTACCATTTACAGTAAGCTGCACACACGTACCCCTATCTCCATGTTATCTCTCTCAAGAACAAAGGTACCAGCCACATAATCACAGTGACATCCTGATCATACCCATGGAAACCTGACACTGAAACAATGCTATTATCTAGTGTACAGTTTACACTGAAATTTTGTTAACAGTCCCCATGTCCTTCATGGCTTTTTCATTTTAAATCCAGAATCCAAATAAGGATCAGGCATTGCGTTTGGTTGTCAAGCTTCTCTGGTCGCCTTTAATCCAGAACAATCCCTGCCTTTGTCTTTCATGACATTGACATGTCCTGGGGAAGGTCTCACAGTCTGGATTCGACTGTTTCCTTGTGATTCGATTTGGGTTAAACGTTTTGGCAGAAATACACGCTGTGGCTCCCGCTGCCCCTCCACGGAGGGCACATCACCTCAGTGTCCCCCATCACTGGGCAGACGATGCTTTTCATGGTGAAAGTACATTTCCCCTCTTATACCTGATAGAATTAAAATAAACTCCCTCTTTATCCCCATGGAGTGACACCGTGAGACTACTAGGATGTTCAGGTTCTCACCAACCTCTTCCCCAATGTCTTGAGTATCCAAAATTTCTGCCTGAATCAAGCACAGGCTGCAGGGTGGTGATTCCCTAGCTCTGTTGTCCCTCTCCTGGTATTCCTGAGGCACCTGCCCCTCTCCCCAGGACTGGTGATGTAACTGGTGCAGTCCAGTGCAAAATGAAAATGCGGAGCCTCCTTTTAAAAGATTGGCATCAAGATGGAACAGCAGAGCCGTGGACTGGGCACAGGGCCCATGGTTGCCGTGGCCGTGCACCCACGAAGCCAGCCCTGCCCCTGTGTGCATTGCTGCTCCAAGTGTCCCTGCTCAGGCTGACGAGAGCCCCAGCAGGCTGGCTCCCATCTTTCAGACACGTTCTCATCAATGTTTGAGGACTTTTGTCCTTTCTAGAACAATAAGATGATTCTCGGGCTCATTTTGTTCCTTCCTTGCCCTGAATTAGAGCCGGCTATTTCTCTGAAGACCCCTGGTTCTTTACAGCACAGGGAATGGCTGGTTAGAAACCAAGAGCTTCATATGGAGAAGCCCAGCTTGGGCGCTGAGCATACTCCCTGCTCCCGGGTGTCAGCTGCTTCTGATCTCACAGATCTGGTTTATTTAGTATCATGAGGTCACACTGATGGCTCCATTCAAATCCCAGAGCACGGGGTTCCTCTTCATGGCCTACCTTCCATATGTATTTCAACCCCACGGAGAGGACCCTGTCCCCAACCTCCTCACATGGTGACTCACTTTCTGTTTCCTATGACCCTCGCCAGCAGCCTCCACTCCCGCAAAAAACCAACAACACCATGCTCGACTGCTTTATTCTTTTTTGTTCTTAAGAGTGTATCCCGCTGCTATATTCATTATTTACTTGGTATTTGTGTGGCTTTTCGATTTGATGTACATTTAGCTTCCTACATCTGTTTGGATTTAATAGAAGGATTTGCTGTGTTCATTCTTTTTGTATTTTTTTTTTGGATGACATAAAACATTTTGTATAGTTCAAAAGTCCAGACTGTACAAAGGTAGCTCCCAAGAAATCCCTAACCCCATCCCTGCCCCTTACCCTCTTCCCACTTATCCCTCAGAGATGACATTTTTACTTCTATTGGTCACCATTTGTATTAGCTTTTGGCTTATCTTTACTATTTCTATTTTGAAAAAAAAAATCAAATCACATATATTCATGAATCTCACACAAAAGGGAGCAGACTGCATGTCATCTGTTGCACTTTGCCGGAAAAGCACATTATGCAGCCTCACCTGCAAGCACTGTCTTTACTTTCTGGTATCAGCAGGATGAGATAATGTGTTCATAAAAACATGCTAACAGAGCCACTTGTTAACAACAAAAAAAGTGTTCCTTCCAGTGTCCGTTTTTAGAACTTCTCGAAAAAATGAGGGGCTGAGCCAGGTGCTCTCCCAGGCTCCTTGCTGTTCCAGTGGGCTAAATGATCCTCCCAGGAAGGGCACAGTGGAAGACAGCAATATCCCTCCTGTCTTGGGAACTAAATTCCTATTTATTTCGAACTCCAGTAAAATTACGTTTGTTGCTGCAAAAGTTTTCAAGGGCATGTTGGAGACCTGGCGTCTTGGGATGGGGGGGCTGCCGGAAGGAAGAGAGAAATCGTTAACAGACCAGATGTGGCTCCACATTCCTTGAAGCAAACTCAACATAAAGGAATGGAGGCTTATAGAAAAGTAAAATGAAGGAATAAGTGTTTATTCTGATCAAGAAATCTTTCTTTAGGAAAAGCTTCACTGACAGGACCCTGTAAATAGTATGTTTCTCTAGTGGATTGAAAAGAATTCCATCTTCAAAAACCTGAGTCACATTTTTTTCCCAGAAACACTCTTTTGTTTATTACCCATCTATCTGTAGTATCAGAATGCAGACCTTTAAAAAAGTAAAAAGGAATCATAAATCTGTTGTTGAGGACTTTGGCAGCCGAAGAGTATGAGGAAAGGGTGGGAAGGAAAAACAAACAAGAAATTGTTAGTATTTTTTTTCAAGAACAGTAAGGAGGAAATTCAATTTTTTTCTCACTAAATCTGAAAGGTTCCATATTTTGGACTGGTTCACAGTAATGGATGGAAAGTGCTGAAATGCTCCAAATTTACTTATATTATGATGCAGGTTAAAATGCTAAATTTGAAATAAGATCACTTATCTGTTCTTAGTGATTTATAAAGCCCTGGTGACATTATAACCCAAACAGAGTAAAAAGCATTCCAGTCAGGTTCATGGTTTTCCTAACATCTTCATAAATTCAGTAATACTTAAACATTACCTATGAGAACCATAAAAAGACATTTTGAACTCTTTTTCTTAACATGCCAGGAATACATAGTAAATACACACTATAAAGTACTATTTTAACAACAGGATTTGTTACATTATCAACTCAGTAGCGTGGGAAACCAAGTCAGGTATATATCTTTTTTCTCCCCTTTAAATGAGAGGTGTCTTTCCATTTCCCAATACTCTTGGTGCCACAGAAAAGAGGGGCTGAAGGGTAGAGCAGGACACAGCTGTCTGTTGAGACCTCTGGGGGGGGTTAGGGATCTAAGGGGAAGAGGTGCATGGCTGGCAGCCAGCTTAGGGACTCCGCACGTAAGGGTCCAGGCTCTGCCAGAGTATCTGCATAGTTGCTGGGATGTGGGTCGCTCACCATGTGAAAAGACACAAAATGTATGTCTCCACGAGGCACAATGTCAGTGCTGGAGTTCTGTGTAAATTTAATTATTAGCATGAACTGAAGGTACTGTCATTGTTTAACTCGTCCGACCTTTTAAATGAATAACCAACCTTGAGGCTTAATTGGATTTTAAAAAAATCCATTTCTAGCCATTGCCTAGTGTTGAAATGAAGTGCTGCATTCTCAGGCAATTGTAAAATCAGTTTTGCGCAAGATCATTTTTTATTATTTACAACTTTAAGACGACATTATCCATCTCAGGAAGCATTTTACGCACACGTATGCCTTCTGTAAACAACACAAACATCCACGTATGTACACAGAGGCACGTCACAGAAGAATCATGGTTTTCCGTCCCCCAGCAGGCTGACTCATCAGCAACCTCCTCACACCAATTACACGAAAACTCGAGCTGGGCATAATGACAGACCACTGTTTGCAAATCTCTTAGCCTCAGCCAGTCTCATCTTTGTAATAAGAAAAAAAATCCTTGAGGAAGCTTTTTACCAAATCACATTTTGACCATTAAACCTTTCTTGAAGAAGGTCATTTATTTTTATGGAAAGAAATGAACAATTAAAATGGCATAAGCAGAAATAGTCCTGGTCTGGAAATCAGAAAGTTGATGATTCTGGTTCTAGCCTGTGACCTTGGCGCACTCTTACATGGGTCTCAGTTTCCCCATCAGGAACAAGGGGAGGCAGGGATGAGGTGAGATGTTCTCTCTCCCCTCCAAGTTGATAAAAACGGAGGTCTAATATGGTGTCCTGGGTCAGAACACCAAGTTAAAAAAGAAAAAAACACTTGAGTCCCTCAGCATTGCCTCTGAGAAAAAGACCAAATGATGCAAGCCAGGACCTTTTGCTTCCCTTACAACATCTATAAAATGAAAGCAGTGGTGATTACTAATGGCAGAATTTGGATGGCTAGCTAAACGCAATTACAGAACTACAGTTGACAAACAGAAAATGCTCAACCCAGTAGTCTATTTTAACTGAGCCCAATTGAAATATGCACTGTGTTGAACAGGGCCTCATTTAAATGGTCTGTTTTAGCCAGATCACAGAGCTCATGTGGCCAACCACACCATTATCCCTGGGCATTCAGGACAGTCCAGGGAGCTAATTTGGACAATTGGACAAATGATTATTTTCTTTTGCCTCAATTGACCAGACAATTGTGCACAAGTCTTTGCCATTTGACCCTGTGGAATGTCCCTTTGTGTAGTAAGAGAACCCAGCTGTAGACGGGTACAATGACATCCATCTGAGGTGGCATGGAATTGGGGACAAGATACACACAGATGACGCCCACTGTCTAACTCTCAGTCCTATGTCAGAAACACTTCCGGGGGAGTTCAGGCCCTCACTAGTTCATTCTAATGCCAGCCACTTAGAAGGAGGTTGTTTCCCCTCCGTTTCAAAACAGAATTAAACTTCTGGGAAGAAATGAAAATTTACCATAACTAATAAATGAATTAGAACCACGAAGAAGCAGGAAACTCTCAGCGCTAACCTGCCTTCCCTACACCCAACTCATGGGCATCTATCTCTCCTGGGAAAAGGTCTCTCCACGTGGTCCCCTCACAGTCTGACTCGAATAAGGAAGATCATTATCAGGGCAGTATGTAGCGTCTATACTGTCCTGTTACATTGAGATATAAGTTGTGCTGGCCTCGGCAATGTGTTCAGCTGTGGCTGTGCAACAATGGCAAGCGGACCAGAAGTCTGGAATGCTCCAACTTTGGGTTAGGATCAGACGTCTCATAGGATGTCTGCTAAGTTCACCAGAGAAATTCTACATCCAGGCTGTTTTCCTATAGCCAAGGTGAGCATTCAGTGGGGACTCCCAGATTCCCGGCCTCTAGGCAAGTCACACCTCCAGTACAGGGTCCGAGTCTTGGCAGTGCTCTGTCAGCAGCAATGTTTCAGATTATATCACCACATCCTTGAAGCGCCATTTTAAGACTGGGCCACTAAAGACTTTGTCAGGAACATAACCCTAGAGGTCACCAACCAGGAATTGCACACACCCGGAGCCCACACATGCACACATGTGTTGCCACCTTGACACAGTCCCCTTCAGGATGGAGAACTTTTAAAATGTTATCGCCGCTGATCAGAATGTTCTTGAACTCTATGGCAAATGCCTTTTCTTTGAGAGTGAATAGGACTCCTAGACAGAGCCAATGGCTGATGAGCTAGTTGGAGAAATGTAATTTCTAGTTGAAAAGCAAGCGAGAGCACGGTGAAGAGGGGCTGCTTTGGCAAGGTTTGTTGATAGACTCTGAAGAGCATCGCTGTGAGCAACAGCAGCATCTCAGGGCGAGACTCACAGTGAGCCAAGACTACGCAGAATGACAACTGATATCTTCCTATGTAGAGACTTGGGTGTTTAAGAAAAAAAAAAAACAACACAAGTCCATCATGGCTCCATGACTACAACTCCCACCAGGCCCATGCATACATGAGAATCAAGCTGTGTGACCATGGCTATCCCGGCCTTTGGGAAGGACCCTGGGATGCGACACATTATGGGGAAACACAGTCTTGGTTTTGAGTTCAACTGCAAACCCCATACCTGAAGTTTTTGGTGTAGCAGGAAACACTCAGTCATTAGGAAAGTCAAGTCTCCGGAGTCTGTATGCAAGAAATGCTTCTTAACAAAGTACCTGACAGCTTTATTTGAAGATTTCCAAATGTTTCTTGGCATGTATATAAAGCATACGTTTTTATAGGAAAAATACCTGCCTTTTAGGTAGCTTTCCTTTTTGTATACTGGATAGCAAATAGATTGGTCCCTCAGAAAGCATCCATCAGATAGATCGACTTTCAGAAACCAAGCAGAGGCTTCAGGCACATGACAGATAGTCATTGGTTCAAAGGGTCCCAAACCTAGCCAGGTCCCCCCAACACACACGCACTGGAAGGAAACACGAGCCATTGTTAAAATTAATACTAGGATTGCAGGACGTTCCTTAATCTGCACGATTGCTTTATTGTACAAAAAGTTTCCAGTAACAGTAAATTAGTTTTAAAAAAGGACAAAAAAAAGTCATTTTGGATAGAAGCGCTCTACTAATTGCTTTATTTAAGCATACAAGAAAAAAAGCCTTATCTGACCAATTAGGTTGGAAGGGTTTTATTACCTTAAGAAGCCATTAGCTAGGATAAAACACTGAAAGCACTTGTGTCAAAACAAATAAATAATGCTCTCTCAATTAGCAGAGAAAGCGGTAAATCCGTTAAATTAGAGACACACACTGCTTCACATGGCAGAGCCCAGCCAGCACCACCACCCCCAAAGCGAACAAAACAAGAGACAGCAGTTTTCAGTTATGATCTCAGGAAAGATCAGGAGCATGAGAGAACCAGCGGTAAACATTTCTGCTTCCCTCCCACCCCCCTCGGCTAGAGCCAGCCAGGGCACCTGGAGGCTGAGCTCTGGGTGCCCTCTGAGGGCACAACCCAGGCCAGGGGAGACCAGACTGGGTGATCACTACCTCCATGGTCCAACAGAGAGGCTGGAAGGGTATGGCATGCCCACAGATGGTGGCTGGCACCTGACCACGGAGTCCATTGCATTCGGAGGGAAAGAAAACCTGAGGCACCAGAATATGATTGTTTTTTCTTCTCCAAATGCTACTGATCTTCCCTCAGGTACAGGCTCAACAGAAAAAGACAGTGGTTTGAGAAGCCAACAAGACACACCTGGGTTTGGGCTCTGGGGCCAGCTCCAGGCCGGTCTGTTGGTTTCCTTCCAGTCACACAGCCCACAGCAGGACTTCAGCTGGCCCTGGGCTGGCTTCAGGCAGAATGGGGTCATTCCCCATCCCCACGTGATGGCCTTAAAACAATTGCTAATCAGATTCATTATTTTATCCAAATGGGTTGAGGAAACAAAAACCAACCCTAATCACTCTGTTTGTGAAAATAAATATAAATAAATGGTGATCCTTTCTTAAAGGGTCACTTTCCTTCAAGGGTATGACTCAGCATTTAAAAACGTTCCAACACAAGTATAGTGTTGCCACCATAGACTACTGTTGAGGCAAGCCCCCAAGGTTGAACATACCCACTCCTAAGAGCAGCAGGTCTGCCTGGAACACTCTGACCAGGGCTAACATCGACTGAGACTGCAGGACCCTCCGGGGATCCTCAGGATTGTGGTGGCCCCACACTCAGAGGTGACTGAGGAGGCACTGGGCCTTATTCCCTGACCACCTCTCCTAATGTGTTTCTCAGGGAATAGCATGCTACTTCCTGAAATGCAAGGGCCACCTTCATTTCACTTTGCAGTTTCACCAGAAATAAATCCAGTGGCTGCCTGGAGGCAGCAACAGCTTAGGAAGGGAAGGCTAGGGCTTGGGGGTCAAGCCCATAATGTGTTTGGACAACCTGAATCTCTGGCCTCAAGTTTACATTTCTGGAAACAACTTCAAAGTCAATTCTATAAGAGGGACATTTTATGTGACTGGTCCAAACAAAACGTAACGCATTTAATGACGTCATGTTCTTCTTAAACTTTTTAAGAGAAGCAAAAACAATGGAAAAGCCATAAAAAATTACACAAAGACCAAGAAGACTATACTGGTGTCAATCAAAACAAGGCCAATAAAACATAAACAATTTCAGTTTTCAGAGTTATCACCACTTTCTACGTTATCCCACAGTGCCAGGAATAGATCCGAGCACCCTGTTGATAACAGGCAGGGAAGCAACACACCCTGCTTGGGCGAGCTATCCGCTCACGCACAAGGGTTCCCACGTCTAGACCGCCACAGTCCTTGGCAACATGCCTGCTTTCTGGGCATTGCTCAGTGGCCATGGAAGAGCCGATAAATCAAACCACTGGTGGAATATTTTACTTTGAAATGGAGTGATGTTTGGTTAATAATTTGAGACCCACTAATCCTAAATGGGGTGACCCATTTAAAATGGCCTCTGTGTAAATTCACAGTTCATTAAATGGAGTCTGGTTTGAACAGGTCATTATGTAGTTGGTATATAAGTAATGGATTGAGCAAGGATGGCTGGGGATATCCACAGGGATACACTGGCTGAATCTGGTGACTTTCATGACACTGGCAAGTTTCCTTTTAATGTAAGGTTCATTCAAATCATCAACTTTTAAATTTAGGTGGTTTTGCTTAGTAACCTCTTTTGGTTTACAGTAGAAAATGCAGTGCAAACATTTCAAATGAGGAATATTCCATTTACAATTAATTTAAACTTATGAAGCTGTTTTAACTGGCCCATCTAAATGTGTTAATTAACATCAATGATGGTTCTTATTTTTCACACTTTGTTACTCTGATCATTAACAGTGATGGAAAAGCTAAATTAAGTTAATGGGGAATGGATTATAAATTCTTAAAGGACTTCTTAGTTTGTTTTCAACTGGAAAATATAGAGAGAAAGAGGAAGAGGCATTTTCGCCTCTACTCATAAATTTTTGGGACCAATTTCTTAAAAACCAGATGGTTTAAAAAATTTTTTTCCAAAAATTATTTGAACATGCTGCTCAGACATGACTGCTAAAAAAATAGCATATACACATCTAATACCGAACAGCTTCCACAGTGCCTGTAAACTTTCAATACATTTTCTCTTTCTAAAAAAAATATATATTATAACCGATCCCAGAACTCAACCTTTTTCTGCAGCAGTATCAAGGGTCCTTAAACTCTCAACAATGAAGGAAAAACAAAAGCTATCCCCTTCTCTTGAGCGTGACTGGGAGGGAGTGGAGTCCGTGAAAGATCGCTGCCCGGTGCCCTCGGGTTCCAGGGCTGCAGCTCTGCACACCCGACGTCCACACGTGCGGCCCACACGAGCACCCAGGGCCACTTATCGAGACTTCACGCCGACGAGGACAACAATGAGGACAATGATGATGACAAATAATATTAAAATCACAAGCATCTTCCGATTCTTCTTCTGATACTGTTCTGCCTACAAA
This sequence comes from Cephalopachus bancanus, assembly GCA_027257055.1. Taxonomy (NCBI): domain Eukaryota; kingdom Metazoa; phylum Chordata; class Mammalia; order Primates; family Tarsiidae; genus Cephalopachus; species Cephalopachus bancanus. Next base: position 7,941,632 of record JAPVLO010000007.1, read on the forward strand.
AAGAGGGGGGAAAGGCAGTCATTCTCCCCAGAATCCCAAGTCAAGTCTCACTCATCTCTGATCTGGGGCTTCTGGATTTATCTGTGCACTAACTGGCATCTCTGCCATAAGCTGCGTTATTATAATCCCTCATCAATCCGAGCAAGTTCAGTCACCATTAGGGGACAGCACACAACCTAGCAGCTGTTTGTTTACCCTGGACTTAGGAATGAACTAGTCTGAATCTATCGTTAAAACAAAGGCTGACAGGAAAGTCACAGATGATGCTTCCAGATCCAGGTGATCCTGCCTCTCCCTACTTTACTCCCACGTATGTCACTACCCCTCCTGTAATACCTGCTTCTGGACAATGCTCCTTAAGGAATGCATACCACCCTCACTTAGAGAGAGACAGCTGGCTGGGGTTACCACCAGCAGCAGGTAGGGAACACATGGTCCCAAAGAGGACCATTTTCTACCTCCCCTAACACTGGAAAAAAGAAAAAAATCTCATCTTCTGAAATTAAAACAGGTACGTGTGCCCCATGGATGTCACATGCAGAAAGAATCCATCTGAGGCAAGGCCCCCGTGCTGACAGCAGAGGGACTTGCCCAACTGGACCTGGGGTGAATCCCCTCTATATCCCTTCACCTAAACTCACACCCAGAAACTTGGCAGGACGTGGGAACCCCACCTCACCTGTGGTGCAGAAATGTTGAAGTGCCCCACATTGCTGGTAACAGACAGAACATGGAAAAATGAAAGCTGCCAAGAGGTCTCTGAGCACAACAGGGGAGTGTGTGCGGCCCTCTCACAGCCCTGCTGGAATGCCTCACCTGTCTCCACCACCCCTCACCAACCTTCTGACTGTGGGCTGATTTCCCAGTGAGCCTACACTCATCTGCCAGGAGACATCAGGACAGGGAAGACCCTGGAGAGACCGCTCAGTGTGAGCCACTCCCAGGGCTCAATCATCCTGAGCCCGGCCAATTGCCCAGCAAACAGCCAGTGTGGCTGGCATCACTGTGCCCTGCGGTAAGGCGGGCCCATGCCTACTTCGCTAACACACGAGGGAAGCCAGAGCTGAATCACAGCCCTTAAAACCTCTCAAGATGATTTATAAAGCAGAGTCTAAAACAAAATATTTAGTTCCCACTAGATTTGTTCTTTCCTGCGGAGAAAGCTTTTCCTTCTGTGTTTTAAAGCATTTCACTAGTTTTTATTTAAGAAACTTCAAAACCAATGCATAATTCAGCAGTATATCAAAACCTGGGTGTTAGAGAGCGGGAAGCTGAAGTTCATTTTCACCTTTAATATACAGGGCTTAAAAAGATTCTGCATTGAAAAGCCTTCTCCTCCTCATCAGATGCTGGGGCCTCATTCTCACCTGACACGTGGCAACACACACAGAAAAGACAGCTACGTTCTGGTCAGACTTGGGCAGGATCTGGCTTTCTGTAAACCAGATACTACTATTAGATGAGGCCATCTCTGGGCCAGGAAGCAACTGTCTTCAGAAAGAATGAAAGAGCAATGCATCAGAGAATTGGCTATGCTCACTATACGGCTAGAAATGCCAGTGGGTCTCAAAGACAAAATAAAATGAGTATATTATATTTGTGAAATATTCTTATATTCCCTCTAAAGAAAATATGTACCCAGAAAATATGAGAGCCACTCAGCAGTTTATGCATGTTTCTCATAACTGATTATAATATAGATTTCTAAGATGCTTTTCATCTATTTTTTAAAAAAGAAAGAAATTAACAAATATCATTTTAAAAAATCCTCGAAATAGCCACCTTATTAGCAAAGAATAAAAGAGCTACTACCTTCACTTCAACAAACTTCTATTTCTCAAGGTAGTACAGATATGCTATGGTAATTAAAGAGAAAATTAGATTTTTATCTTTTCCAGAATGATCCTTCACCAGCAATTCATCAGAAATGTGTCACAATAAGAGAAGCCTGAATCAGCAGCAACAAGCAGACTGATTTTTCAACACATATTTTAGCAAATGCCCATTCAATTGATTTCCTAAAACAAGAAGACTCAGAAAGGATGAAATATTTTCTAAAATGACGAAAACTCCAATCCCTTTTGACTTTACTGTCACAAAATAGAATTCCTAACAATTTCTGAATGAGTGTGAGGTACACCTGGAATCATCAACTAGAGTGAAGGCACTGCACACACAGGGGGCTTCAAATAAAATGATGTGTATATCTTTACACCACAGTATTCAGAGCTGAAACCATACACAAGAATGCTGTAGACACTTATGATGAAAGAGAACCCTTTTATGAATTCTCAGTCTTTGATAATAGTTCCTAAAGTTCCCAACTATATTGAAAGACATGTTATTACCTTGTGAAGCTGTTTCAAGCCATCTTCGGTTTTGATACAGGACTGTTCAACATTATAGTCAATTCTATCCAGGACTGTACCCTGGGCAATAAACAACAGTTACAGACGATCAACAACTGCAACTGGGAAAATGGAACTTCAAAAATGAGATATGCAAATCACAGACATCATTGTCCAAGGGACTATTCTGTTTTCCATAACTGTGTCATACAAGTGTACACTAAGAGCCTTGAAAACCCCCGCAACAGTGGGCACCGGTGGCAGTGCTGTGTTTGGTGCCCTGAGGTCTACCTAAAGAGAGAAAAACACTAATAGAGGTTTCTTTTTTGGATTTAGCCACTATAGAACATGGTACATTTGGACTTACTGGGGATTTAAGAAATATACAGTCCAGAGGAAACAGACTCTGAACAGTAGAGGGCTGGCCCCTGTGCGTGCCCTCTTGCTGCTCAAGTACCTGGAGTCAAGTAAGCAGGGGATGCCACTTAAACTCGGCCTGGTGATGACTAGACCTGCAAACTGATTATCATCTCTACAAATGGGTCAGAGCAGAGAGCAGCCAACTCCAATCACTACCTATAACTAAAATTTGGCCTCAAGGAGAACTGTTTAAATTGCTTAATCTCTTAGTTCACATAGGAAGAAGGGGACACTGGGCTATGAGGAAAAACAGAGCATGTATTGGAAACATGCTAGATGAGAAGAGATAGCAGTTCACCAGGAACCGCTGGAGTAATTAATGTAACTGGATCTTCCACAGCCTGAACACTCCATTCTGCAGCTGGTTTCAGGGGGATCAGGACCCAAATCCCTGCCGGCAAGATAATAAAATGCCCTAATCAGATTTTAACGGTGAACAACAATTGAATTCTACTTGAAAGCTAGTGGTTCCAACCGCCGTTACACAATAACCCGACAAAATTGGCAGGGAAATCTTATATATTATTAGAATTATTGCAGAGCTTGGTTAGAATCAACTAGGTCTCAGAATAGGGTGCTCATAAATGCACCCTTGGGGCATAAGTGGAGAATATTAGAACTTCTAGTAATTTTCTTCTCTAAAAAAAGATTTATACTGTTTTTATAGGGAGCAACAGTGGTCTATGCATATAATCTGTAAACACACAACGTATAGGCTGAATATTCCTTAACCAAAATGCTTGAGATCAAAAGTGTTTTGGATTTCAGATTTTAAAATATCTGCATATACATAATGAGATAAGAGCCACATCTAAACACAAAAGCTCATTTATGCTTCATATACATCTTATACACATAGCCTGAAGGTGATTTTTTAAAAATAATTTTGTGCCTAAAACAATGTTGACCCCAGCCTGTCATGTGAGGTCAGGCATGGGATTTTCTACCTGTAGGGTCATGCTAGTGCTCAACACATTTTAGAGTCTGGAGCATTTCTATTTTGTATTTTTGGATTAGGCGTACTCAACCTATCTATGTATATGTCTACACACAAAAGCGCACCACACACCCACACACACTTTGAGGGGACAGGCTCCAATCTTTTTTCTCTGAAAGGAGTATGAGATGAAAAAAATTTGGAGGACCAGAGAGTCCGGCAGAAAACCCACTGTCAAGGAAGGTCAGCTTACGTGCCTGTTCTACGATCATGGCTCCCAAGTCCCTAAATATCTCATTCAGGTCGGAGATCGACTGCACAATCTGGCGGATCTCCCGCTCCCGCTCTTCCACCGTCAGCGTGTTCTGCTGCACCAGCACCAGCTGGTCATCGGTAAAACCCTGGCAAAACAGCAGCACAGAATCTAGTGGTTAGATGTTTTTCCCTCTCAGGAAAGCTACGATGTACCAGTTTAGATATAATTTAAAGTACATGAATTCTGAAAATATTTCTATAAAGCACATAAACTAAGCACTTTTTTTTTCCTAACAGGAAAGATCCAAATTTTCCAAACCAGCAGGCGCTAAAGCACTGCAAGCCACAGCAGGGAACATAGGAGAAGCCACGTCTGTGCTGGGCAAGGGCGGGGGAGCAACTCACAGGGCGGCCCTGCACTTCTCTGGGCTCTTCCCAAGAAAGCAGGGTGCACACTACTTTCCTGAAGTTCTGGGAAGCAAATTACAAGTTCTCCCTGTGGCCTTTGGAAAGAAAGTAGTAGTATGGCTGCTCTACCTGCTGCAAAAACTACTGGGTGGACACACAAGTCCACAGTGCTAGTTCATAGACATGAGAGAAGTTGAGGTCTAGGAGAGAAGCACACAGAATGGAACTCAAGTGCCCAGCAGTCTGCAGCCCCTTCACATACCCGGTCGTAAAGTGCATTGTCATCTCCATCATCCATTAGTGGTACTGACGTATCAAAAAAATGCTGGGATCTTTCTTCTCGGTTCTTCATGCCTATCGTAAATAGGAATTCACTTTACTTGGACATGTAAACCATCCTGGTTATTGTTTTACCATTAAAAAGAGGAAATCTAGGGTAAAACTCAGCAGCCAAATGGACACAATCTTGGCAGCTACAGAGAAGCTGTCTGTAAGATGGGTGGGGGGCAGTAAAGGAAAGGGTTCCAAGCCAACAACAACATGCAGGCATTTGGGATCATTCAAGACAAAGTCTCGCTGGAAATGTGCACAATTCACTTGATCCAAGACAAGAATGACATAGCCATCTGAGAATCTCCAAGCAAAGCAGAAACATTTCATCTAACTGCTGCTATATTTTCAAAAAATCAATGTTTCTTTCTAGAAGCATCTCTGATAAGAATTCCAAATGCCCCTAATCAAATTTTAGAAGTAATAAAATTAAAATACAAATATGTCCATTGTCAGAGCAAGGGAGGACTGAGGCTTTTTTGGAGAATATGGGGACTTTACTGACTACAATGGCAACAAAGAAAAACCTAGTTTACAGGGTAATGAGAACATGGATAGAGCTGAAACTTGGCTTTGCACTACTTGGGAAGTAAAGGTCTGTGGAATAACTCAGTGGTGCCATCAGAGGAAGTGTGGGAGTTTCCCACTCTCAGGAAGGTCTCCCATACTCTCAGCACTCGTGTTGTTATGCACATAACTTTGTGTGACAACTGCTTTGCCTATTTAGGAGTGAACCCCCAAGACCCTAACATCTAGAAAACAACAGATTGTACAGTGTACTAGACTGACTTTCAAATGCTTTCAGCTTGACATCAGTTTCTTAGATGTGAGCTCTCTGGTACCCTCCCCAGCACCCCAGCCGGGCTTTCCTCCCAGGCCTGGATTCCTATGGGGAGGAGGTCTCCTTCCACTGTGCAAGGTGTGCCTGTGTGCAGAAACTACCATGACAGGTATGGGGCTAAATGGAAAACATTTGCGAAAAAGAAGCAAAGAAAACAGAAGGTACTTTGCTTACTCAATCCCTTCACCAGGCCCGGGCGCACTCACGTTTGAGGTAGCCCGACTGTGCGTGCCGGAAGCTGGTGGAGAGCTCCTGCAGGGCCTGTGCCAGGGAGGCCACCACATTGCCCAGCAGCCGCCCCTCCTGCGTGGAGCAGGCCCGGGCACGGCTCGGCAGGGCCTGCACGGCACGCTGGCACCTGTGGAAGAGCTGGAGAACAGGCGAGGCTCAGGGCATGCCTGGGGGGACCCCCTTCCATCACCCCAAGCCCAAGGTTCACACAGGCTGGCTTGGAGATGTTGAGTTTCACACACACACACACACACACACACACACACACACACACACACACACACACACACGAAGGCATGACCAGATGTTGACCTTCACACACACACACACACACACACACACACACACACACACACACACACACGAAGGCATGACCAGATTTCAGCTCCCGCTGTCAAGTGCTTGCTGTGTGCCAGTACTGCACACAGATCAGGCTATACTGGCTGAGTATCTCTTGTCTGAAATGCTTGAGACCGGAAGTGTTTCAGATTTCAGATTTTGGAATATTCGCAGAATACACATCAGTTGAGCAACCCCAGCCCAAATATCTAAAATCCAAAATTCTCCAGTGAGCATTTCCTTTAAGTGTGACATAGTGCTCAAAAAGTTTCAAGTTTTGGAGTGTTATGGATTTCATATTTTTGAATTAGGGATGCTTTATCTGTATTATCGTATATCACTATATGTTCTTCTTATTTAATTGCGACAAGCATCTTAAGAGAAAGGTACTATTATTATTACTATTACCATTCTCCAGATGAGAATGCTAGAGTCTGAGGGAGTAAATGAGAATGGTGCCATTGTTACATTGCCAATAACCAGGGTTCATTCCAATATGCCAGGGCTTTTCCCAAAGCACCACACTCCTCTGATAATTAGCACCCAAGAGACTTAAACAAATAAAAAATTTAAACACAAAGTTTAAATAAACACTTGTCTTAGTATTTAAAAATTAGTCAAGTTTAATATTTTACAAGAAATTTTTCTAGGATACTAAGCTTCTTTTCAATTATGAGGACTACAGCACATTTTTTTTTAGCATGCAGTAGAAATTATACACTTTTAAATCAAATGACTGAGCTTAGTAATGCTCTAAATTTAATTTTTATCTAATCAGTCCACAGTAGTATCTACCAACAATTGAAAAACAGTCTCACACCTCCAAGACATCATAGGCACCTAAGGGGATATTCAGGGGAACTCGGGGCCTTTTGAACTCCCTGTGAGAGCTTCAGGCTGGAAGTGAACTCTAGGAAACTGACCTGTCAGCTTCTGAGGTTGTGGGAGAGGCCCAGCGGCTCCCTCCAGGACATGTGCACATCCTCACCTGCGTGATCTCTTGGGTGGTTATTTCAATGGCATGCTCCTCCTCACTGCTGTCATCCAGAGTGGGTCTGTTTAAATGCTTGTCATGCAGGCTGGCTAATTCTTTCATCTTCTGTTTAATCCGGCCAACATCGTACTGTATCTAAACAAATGAAGTCACCAGAACTCCACTGAGGCCTGGCAGGTATCTGTCTGCCTCCAAGGCAATTAGCTACACTCAGAACACAGAATTCCGTCTTCAGCCAACTTGTCGGCTTGCTGATACGTGAGCAACTTTTAATTCACGTTACCAGAATATCAAATACCATTCTTCCTCGTTGTATGGTTTTTCAATTTCTTTCTGTAATTCAGGTAGTTACCACCATTATTAAAACTAAAGCCAAAATTATTAACACATTCAGACAACTTAGCGTAAAGCCAAAGTATTTCTAGAAACATACATTCAAGTGTAGTTAAATTAGTTTATATGGACATTCTTAAAATCTGTTTTCACATTTACTTAAATAAGGCAGCGTGAAACGAACATCCACTTACTTCATCCACTCCGTCCACCCACTTAGGAGGTGACCGCTTTGTCACACCAATTGCTGCTTCTGGGTCTAAGCTGATGCCTGACACCAGTGCCATGCGGTCATCGGCAAGCTACAGGGAAATAAAGGGACATGAAAAAATGATTCGAATTCAATGTAAGTCAGCATACTCTTACTCCCTTTTAAATGTTGCTCCCTGAAAAGATAGAGAAATGTAGGAGTAAATGCACTTGCCTGTATTTTAAACTTGCTTTTGATACTGCTAGGATTTGGAATTGTTTTCCTATCTTTTCATGCACCAGTTCTTAATTTCCTTGGGCATACTTGAGAACATGAATTTGACTTGATCTGGCTATAGAAATGTAATGAAAAAGTCAACAGAAGATCCTTAAAAGAAAGACCTCTTAGTACTAGGACTATGATAGAACAGCATGAACCTCAACAATTAACGTGATCAGATACAAGTCAATAAAACAAAACCAGTCTGTGAACGGAACTACTACAGAATTCCCAGCAGTAGCAAGTTTTCCTTATACACACTTATTGTGGAAATAGTGCTGACCAGTTATCCCCAACACATGATCATTAACCATGTGTTAAAATGTGTGACACTGCCTAAAATGGTTAGCAAACTATCTATCATTTGACAAAAGCAATCCTTAAAATCTCAATGCAATCTTACACGGTCATTTCTTTTCTTCAGTTAAATGTCCACAGGCAACACTTTCCTTTATTTTGAAATGATATTGACGGTTCTTGTTTATTTTAACTGTATAGGATGCTGCTGCAGGAAGCGTTTAAGATGGGAGCGAAATCACAGCTTGGCAGGGTTAAGCTGCCGTCTTGCCTGGAGGCCTGAGCAGGTGAAAGCCTCCTGAATTACCCTCCAGAGCTCAGAATGTTTCAATGCCAGTTTCAAAAGATCCAAATGATCACCAAAATATAATGGAAAATAGTCTATAAAAGTCCTTTATAGATAATACTTTGCAAATTTTCTAAATCACACAGTAGAATTGGGTGAAGAATTTATATTTTTTTCTTGCCTCTTCCCTGCATTTATCTAAATTTATTTTTTCATTCACTCAGTAAATATTCTGCTTTTTTAACAATAAAAGAAACAAAATTAAAAAATCTATAGATGAAGAGGAAAGACCATCACATAAGGAAAAACCTGGATTAAAAGAACTCTTCAAGCAATGGTTCCTAAATTCTGAACAGAGTTTACAGTAAAATTTCTAAGAACAAACTGGTATCTTCGTGACCCTCCTGTGCCCAGTGTGGCTTCGGCACTGCACATACATCCACTCAGGAGCACATCTTATGGGAGGACCATGGCCTGTTAACTGCTCCCAGGGCGTCTGGGAGCTGTGACTAAGTTCACCGGTGTTCGACCACCACATGGATGCTGCAGGTCCAGTGTCATCTCAGTTCTTACACAAATGAGGTGTCATCCAAACCCACACTGTCTGGGGCCCAGAGACCGTGAAGTGGCAATTCTCAACCACCACCTTATGTTTGGTTTTAAGAGCTCACTAATAGAAACTGTACATTCTTTTTATTATTTTAATCCTCACAAAAACTAAGTGAACTAGGAATTATTCTTCCAGCCTATAAATATGGAAATTGAAACTCAGAAAAGTTAAGTAGCTTGCCCAAGGTCATTGAGTTATTATGTGACAGATTAAAACCTGGGCCAGCTGATTCCAGAAGCCCCTTCCACCCTAGAAGCTGCCAATCACTCTGGCAGGTCCATGAAATATAAGTGCAATTTGCTAAGAAAATGAATCAGGACAACACGCCATCAGATTAAAACAATAAAACACAGTACTTTGATTCATTTCCTACCAACTGCACCAGGGACCATGGGACAGGCTCTGAGCAAGCACATACCTGTTAGTAAAAGTCATCCTCTCTCAGTGGCCACCTGTGGACAGACAGGAGGTATGCCCATTCCTCACAGGCCCACAGCAGGGGCCTGTCCCCAGGCAATCCCAGGCCAACTTGCTTATTCCTCTCAACACCCCTACTCCAGAGTCACCAAGAGGTACACAACTTCATGGAGCACACACTGACTATGCAGAGGAATAAACACACACCAGCTCCCAAAATCCTGCCCGCTATACAGCAGGTGTGGACACAGTCATTGCTGGGCGAGAACTTGAACTCCAACTGTTTACACCAAGCAAAACCTAAATTGCTAAGGCACCTCTTCATGGGTCACAGACTTTCCCCTATGCCAGTTTATTATCTGATCTACCATATTTTATTACTATATTATATTTCAATAGAGCAGTAATAATTTATTTTATTTATTGATTTTCATGCTTAAACTCATGATCTTCTTTTGTACTGTTTTCACTGTTTACTAAAACACATTGAACTAAAAAGATACATAGACAGACAGTATCTCTCTATCTAAATTTCCCTGCATTGTGATTAGTATCACTTTTATCCAAAACAAATAAGAAATTATAAACCACCTATGAAAACCAGTTGAAATGGATTCAACTCTTTGAAGCAGTACTTAATCCTACACAATAAATGTGTTCCTGCCAAATTAGATGAAAACAAAATTGGGGAGAACATCCTCGTTTATCTTAAGAGTCCTAAGGTAGCTTGCTAACGAGGAGACCCCCACGCGAAGGGCACAGACACCAGTCCACACAGCCAGTTCCAGCTGCCTACATGCGGCATGAGGATTTTGCCAATAAGACAGAACAGCTGATTCTTTGGGGATGCAAACTGTAAGCAGCAAATAACTTGTCTTCTTTACAATACAGTCTATAGCTATAGTTCATCATGATAAAGAAATGCTATCTTACTGAGAAGAAATGGGTGGTTTCTTCCAGCGACAGGGATCCATGATGTGTACCTCAGTACACGCTGTTAAAAAAAAAAGACTACGCTTTCGAAAAGAAAACATAACTGAAGATAAATGTCAACTATCTGAAATTAGAACAAACGTGAAGATTTAAAAAACATTTTACGTGCAAAATAATCACCTTGCAACTTTAGCAACCTCGCTTCCCATGTAAAAGCACGTTTCTTATTTGGTGAAGAGCCAGTGTATATATCACTTTCCAAGCTGCCATCCTAGTCCATACAGACCTCAAAGAAACAGTCAGATTTCTAATTCTCCTTACTTATCCTTGCTGAATTTCAACTCGGTTCCCCTCCAAATATATGATGCTGATTATTAAAGTTTTTTAAAAATGAATTTGTGCATCTGAAGTAAAAAATAAATTAAAATTTTAAATAAAAATTGTACTTATGAGAATTAAGGATTCTTGTCTCTTTGGTTTGTACTCCCATCCCCTAAGAACTATGGGGTCTACTAACCTAACCCAGAGTCACCACTCCTGAGGAAAATGCAGAATAATTTGAACAGATCCTCAAAACACATACTCAGATGGCTCTCTTGCCAGTCTCACTAAAGTTATTTTCTGCCCTTGATTCACTTTAGACACTGACACTTGTCCCTTAAAGAATACCAGACAGTACGGACAAGTTCTTGATCTATGGAAGGAACACATTCTCTCATTCCCTCCCTCTCTCTCACACAAATCTTGCTGTTCCAAATAGGCAGCCTTCCTGCTCTTACAAAACGCTGCCTGAGTGAAGGCTGACTGAGTGTAGTACATGAGTAAGGAAACAGCAAAGCCTCTACTGAGACTGGAAAAGTCAGATACACCTCCTACCCCTCTAAAAAAATAAACTAAGTTTAGCCATAATGCATTGGTAATGAGAACAATACTGACAATTCTGGACTGTCTGTGGCAATGAACATTTTAAAAGCCCAGAAGGGATGTTGAAAATAACAACCTGGCAACTCTTGCTTCCATGTGAGCCTCTGGGAGCGCATATGATGAAGTTAGACCACACGCACGACCCAGTGGGCTCAGGAGAGCCGCGGCTTCGTTAATAGACAATTAGGCTTAGGGAACCTCGGCTTCTTGGAGGAGTGAATAAACATGTGGATAAAAGAGAACTGGGGGAGGGGGTAAGTAAGCACTGAATTATTTTAAACCTGTGACAAATTTAAAAAATAATTACCTTTTCTGATCATAAAATTAATAAATGGTCAAATACTTTTTAAACTGTACAAAAAATATTCAAATACAAAACCTGAGAATCACACTACCCTGTAGGTTTCACTAATTTTCCTTTTTTTTCTTAACTAATATATAAACACTTGGGAAAAAAGGGAAGAAGCAACACATATCACCTGTCTTCTGCCAATACTGTCCTAAGCACTTCTCCTGGCTTGGACTCTCTCAGTCCCAACAATTCTTTTACAAACAGGAACTGAGGTCCAGCCTGGCTTAAAGGCCTTCCCCAGGCTGTATGCCAGGCTAGGCTCTCCCAAATGCCCTTCGTCGCCTGTGTGGTTTGGGAGCTTGACATTTACATCTTGTAATTGTTTGATAGTTCCTATTTTGAATTTTAAAACTCTCAAACTTGGGAGATTATTTTGCCCTAAGAGGAGAAGCAGATTAAAGGCAGAGGCCCAAGGAGAGGTCAGACCCTTCCCTAGTGAGAGGAGTCCCTCACTTAGCATCTTCCAAGAGGAATGCAGAGTGGCATCCCCAGGCTGCTGGATCTGAGTAGGAGAATGACAAATGAACAGGGACACACAGCCTGCAGGATGCCCCTGAGTGAGCAGGAGCCATCAGGTGTCTTGACTTTGGGAGGCCCAAGAGATGTGCATTGGGGATGTTTGCTCAGGCCTCACCTACAGAGGGGTGGCAGCCATCTAATCCACTCCAGGGCCGGGAGACACTCTGTTCCCAGAAGGCGCTAACTCAGAGCCGACTCCAGCCTCGGGAAGGACTCTGGACACCAATGGCATCCCAGCTCCTAGTTGGCAGCCAGCACCTCACGTGATGAACATACAGTTACAGTCTGCTGAATGAGCCAACAACACAAGGGTGGAATGAATGAATGATGAAACTAAAGTGTGTTCTGTACAATTCCGGAAGCTACACTGCATGAAAAATATCATGGGGCTGGACGAAAAAGGAAAAGAGAGAAACGTGCAAGGGAACAAGGTGGCTGTGAGCGTGGGGAGCAGCCTGACCCCCACAGCATGTGAGGGGCTGTGGGCAGAAGGTGGCTCTCCCGCAGGGTCTCTGATCTCAAAGCGTGACCCCCATCTAAGCCCTCAAAGGCTGAGCATAAGAAAGGCAAAGGGGCCCGCCAAGTTTACACAGCACACAGCCAGTTTCTGGAACATGCTGCCAGAAAAGCACAGGGAAGATGGGAAACAGTCCAGATAGCAGACCCCTAAAAGTCATCAGGATCACTAGGGGTTCCTCCTTGGAAAACCACTCACTGCTTCTTCAACTCCAACGGGTCTGTTTTGTGTTATTCCCCCTACACTTCCCTTTGGGGTCATCAGTTCCATCTTTCCACACTGCTTAGTAAGCAGCAGCCTCCACTCCAACCTCTCGTCTGTTCCCACAGTGCCTGCTCTCAGCCCCTGTGCCATTTAAAAGTTGGATCAGCAAAACCATCCATGGCCACTGTACCCCGCCTCTCCAGGGCCCAGCTGAGTGCTAGCACCAAGGTTCCCGAATGGGACAGGAAACCTGGTGCGGGAATGACCATCACACCTGGTTCCTTGAGCTTCCAGCAAGGGTTTGTTTTTAAATATGAATTGTTTTTTAGTGACAAAGTAATACACACACATGGTTTAAAAATATATATATCCACCCCAAGAAAGGATCTGCAATGGAAAGGAGGTTTCTTTTCTACCCCAGACTTTTCTTGGGTGGTATCCACTGTTAACAGTTTCTTGTATATCTTTTCTGAAACACAGAAGCATACATGTGAGTTATCTTTAAATTTTAAAAAAGGGCAGTTTTTCTTTTTTGACAAACTTGCCCATAGCAGGTCTTTCTGCCATGAATCTTCCTTTCTCCTTCTCTTCTTCTTGCTAATAAACTCTGTTCTAAAACTAAAACGAAAAGGAGGGGAATAATAGAAATCCCATAATCCATGCTGCTTTGCATTTAGCTTCCCTCCTTCCTAGTGGTGTGTCTGGGAGCCCATTCTACGGTGGCTTCAGAGATGGGCTTTACTCTCCAACCGCAAGAGTCTCAGGGATGCTCGATCACTAATTTAACCAGTTTCCAATGAATGCTATTTTGGTTGTGCTCAGTCTAACTATCAACTATCAACTAATTAAGGGTTTTAGAATGCATAGGTAGACCTTAATCTACTAGTTAGGACCCCACTGTCATCCTACTCCCATTTACTATTCACCCTTCTAAATTAAAATAAACAAAAAAACTCCCCCCTCCATTACTCTATTCAAAAGGACTACACTCAGGAAAAATATTTTTATCCCTTGTTGCTGAAACTGATAATAGACACTTTTATCCCTTATTGCTGAAACTAATAATAGACACAAACACTAACAGCAGTTTAATCTCATTTTTCCTCAGTGCTTTTACTAAGGCTACTAAAATCAAGTGCTTTGAGTACATACACTCTAGACCCTGTGGGCGAGATGCTACCAAGTAATGAAAAGGCCAAAAGCACACTGCTAGGACAGACCCATGTGAATATCAGTTCCAGAAGCACAGGCGGTGTCACTTATCTCAGACACGAATGACCAGAAGGACTCTCCGGGCATCAGTCCTGCTTACTTGGGGCCTTCACAGATACCTTGGCCTACAGTCTACCTAAGCAAGTGCAACACTCATCTTCAGAAATCAGGAAGCTACAGACATAATCTCTAAAACAATCTGGTTTACTTCAAGTTCAAGGAAATGTTCAACCTCTACTGCTTCCAAAGTTGAGACACTTTCCTAAGAGTAATATACAATGTTCCAAAACCCTTTTCTAAATTATCAGTTCATGTGAGGTGAAAATATATTAAACAAGTTATAAGTATTGAATTGTTAAACACAATTATAAAGCAATCAAAATAAAGGCTAAAATATTTATAAGACCTGTTAGCATTTTATATATGAGCAAAGACTTCAGAAGAATCAGGTATTCTTACAGACTAAAATGACTCAACATACAAAAATATTCAAAACACAATACCTCATCCAGCTCCTGAAGAGACATGTTGTTTCCATCAGTCCCATCCAGTTAGGGATAGCAAAAAGAAGCATGGGACAGATAGACAAGGCATGGTCAGTTGAGAGAACACGGAGATTTTGAGCAACTCTAAGCTGACTAAAAATAAAGGCATTTAAAAAAGTCCCCCTCTTGATTCTTTCTTTTTAAAAATAAGCTACATCAATATACATTTTTATTTTTATTTACTGTGGTTGTTTTGGAAACCAGAAAAAACAGTAAATAACTGTAAATATTAAAATGCATTACAGAGAACACACACTTGGTTTCATTTCACAAAAATACACTGTTAATCTGTTTCATAAACACCAAATATCATACATAATACCACATTCTAAATTTTCCTTAGGAAGATAAAATAAGACAGCAAAGCTAAAATGCATCTTTGCCATGTCAAATCAATGTATATTTTAACATGTAACCCAGCCTTGCAAATGTACAAAAAAATTAAAATAAAGTAAAAACGAATAACCCACAAATATTGCCCACAGCGGTATTCAGATCACATGTGAGTGGCCACATATGTAAGGTCTGCAAATTAAATCCCACAGACACGGCTTCACCCCTGGTAATGCGAGAGCTGAGAATCCACTCTTTCCCAGAGAGAGACACAGGTGGCAAAATAAAAGAAAAGCTCTTACCATTTGCTTGGTATGTATTAGTATTAGCTAGAAAGCACACTGTTACTTATAAAAGCAAGCAAACAAGACAAAACAAAAGATAAGAAGAGTTTGTTGTTGTTTTTTTAAAGGGAAGTAGAAAGGGAGAAGCATGACACCGGGGGTTAAGTTTCAATTTAGAAGTAAAGATTTCTTTTTTAGATCAACGTGGAACTCTATCTTCTGAACAGACATTTACTAATGATAGATCATCTAAACAACTAGGTCTTTTTTTGTACATATTGATCACTAAAATAATTCGTGCTGAATTTCAATAATCAACTGTGTTGATTTTTTAATGTCTAGCAATAAATTTAGAAAATAACAAACATAACTCTCCTACTTAAAAATTAATAGTGCAAATGAAGCTAGCCTATCAGGGCCAAAAAATATTATTAAACAATGACAGCAATTAAATTGTAATTACACAACAGTTCTTCACATAAAAATTCAATCAAGTGACGTTCTAGAAAGCTGGAAATCCTCCTCGCTCCTTCTGCACTTATTCGGAGAGCAAAAGAGCGTTAGGCTCACACACATACCCTGCCATAAGAGTAGAAGATATTAATAAAGACAGTGGTAAATGGAAATCTGATCTAATTACCTTTTTACTTTAAAAAGAAAATAAATTAAATTTGCAGCAAGAGAACACTGCAGTCTTTTATCGACAAAGCCTGATGCCAGGCCAAGCCCCCCAGGATCTCACCCTCCTCCCTTGCTGCAGCCGCTCCTCGGCTTTTCATATTTGCACAAAGTACTACTGCAAACCTCGGGTGAAGCCTCTGCCACACATGAGCCTGTCTTCTCGGTATACTAGCCAAGCACACACACCTAGATCTTTTGATTTCTACAATTATTAGTTGCTAAGAGGTGAAATCAGAATTGGGATCCTAGGGCTAGAAACAACTCCTTTCTCACAAATAAGAAAACTGAGCTTTAAAACGTATAACTGCTTGCCTGAAGCAACTGAGCTCCATGATGGGGAGCATGAGGCCAGACCCAGGCATTCTGGCTGCTTTCCACCCAGCCTCCAGCTTCTCTAATTGTATTAACAACTCAAGGAATTCCCTGTGATGGGCTGCTACTGCCACACCATGTTAGGAACTGAATTCAGGTCATCTTTCCAAAGACCACTCCTCCCCATTTTACTACTTAGAAATAGAAAGCTTTCAAAACTCTCCTCGCCACCAGATTACCAGGAAATTTGGTCAAGACCTGAATTAAAACATTTAGAACTACCATCAGGAAAGACCAAAATAAAGCCAAATGAAAACACGTTACTACACATCATCACCTTCTAAATCTTTATAATGTCTAAATCAGGGTTTTTGACCTGCCAATGGCATGCAATCAAGCAAATACTGAAAACTCCAAGTAGCATGTGGAATTTATAGTCTAAAGAACTTTCTACATAAAACTGAAAAATAAGTGGAAACCCATCTGTGTTTACTCAGGAAGTCTGGAAAAGTTGAGCAAAATGCATTGGAAATACAGGTCTATGCTATAGTGATATTTACTTTATTTCCATTACTGCCAAAATAAAAGTTTGCTTCACTTTTATCCAACAAAGTACCCTTATTCTCAAAGTAAGCCTCACTGCTCAAATGGAATCTTTAAAAGCAGAAAAGCAAATAGATCTAAAGAGAAATATATAGTGATTTCATACTTGGATTCTAAAGACAGAGAACTAATTTTCCAACAGACTCAGCCTGGACTAAAATTTGGAACCTTCAATATGCAAGTTAAAATGGACTATGTAAGGTTATAACATGAGATAAGGAAAGATGCCAGCCTAGTGCAAGGAAAAAACTTGGTTGAAACAATAGGTCCTTCCAATTTCCAGGATCTGCAGCACAAATCTTGGGAAACACGGCAACACCAGTGAGGGCCCAGGAGGTGAGCACAGGGCTCTGACACCAGCCTTGCCAGAGTCCCCATCACAGACCCTGAGCTATTTGGTGGATGACTTGGGGTCAGTTTCCTAACTCCTCTAAAACCTGCTTCCTTGTGGTATCAGGAGAAAAACAACAGCACCCATTTGACAGGACATTGTAAAGATGAACGGAACTTACACATGGAAAGGGCTTAGCCCGGAGCTGGCACACAGTAAGCTCTCAATACATCTTAGCTAATATTGTAGTCAAGACTGAGTAAGGACCTCGGGTTTCTTATAACCATAGTTAATCCTTAACTTCTTTTTTTCGTAAAGCTCATTTTATTAAAAATAATGTGCTAGTTACAAACGAATCTAAGACCAATGAACTCTAGTTTCCAATTATAGATTATGCATTATTTTAAAGCACAGTGTAGATTAGGCAGTCAACACTAACAAAATAGCTCCAACCCCCATACCAGACCATTGCAAAAGACCAAATCTGTAAAGAGCTTCATCAGATTAAAAGAACAACTCAGCATCTACTTTTCATTCATTTTAAAACTTTACAATTTTTTTGAGTTACTATTTAATTTCATAAATCCATTTCAGCTGCCTATAACTGCTTTAAAAACTGCATTTG
Source organism: Cephalopachus bancanus (assembly GCA_027257055.1). NCBI lineage: Eukaryota > Metazoa > Chordata > Mammalia > Primates > Tarsiidae > Cephalopachus > Cephalopachus bancanus. Next base: position 7,959,522 of record JAPVLO010000007.1, read on the forward strand.
GCCGATATAATATCAAAGTTACTCTTGCACAATATTGGGTCTACTTCTAAGGATTTTTGTCAGTAACCCTGAGTTGACAGCCACATGCTGTTGTTGACTATGGATTTCTCCTGTTCAAATTAAAGCAAAGGTCAGGAGAAGCAATGTATTAAAACAGAACTTGAGAAAATACTGAACTGACAGGGCCACTAGAAATCACCTAACTCAAAACCCTCAATTTACAAATGAGGCAAAAGATGTCCAAAAAGATTAAAAGCTTGCCTAAAGACACCTTTGAGTCCACAGAGGAATGGGACTTAGCTCTCAATTCCCAGACTTACAGTCCACTGCTCTTGCCTTTATTTCCCGCTGCCCCAAGGCACAATGAGGGGGCAACCCAAACAGAGGCCAAAACAGAATGCACGAGAAATGCCAGCAACTACATCGTGCTGACAGTGTAAAATCAAACCCCAGTCCATCTCTGACAATTACTTTTACTAATATCAACACAACCAAGAACACAAATAAGTAGAATTGTGTTCAGTTCTGGGTGCTGAACTTCACAAAGGATATAGAAAAACTAATCATTCATAGGAAACAAACTTCATGCTGGGCCGGGAATGCTGGAGGGTTATCATACAGAAGAAAAAGACAAGGCTTCTCAGGGGCCATGGGGCGCGACTAGAACTGGGACAACATGAGAGGAAATACACAGCTGACTCTAACACAGGCAGAGATGCTTTGTAGTAAAGGATGTGCAGTGACTTGCTGCTGGAATTTCCTACCGCAGTCTCAGAACCTGCTCCAGCCAGGCAGGTAGATGGGGGTCATCACAAATGCTGATGATGGACCAAATGACCTCTCGGTCCCTCCTGGCCCTCAAGACTCTGTTTGGCTACTGCGTGTCCTCCTTAAATTCCCATGCATTTGTGATCTCTTCGCCTGAATGCTGTGCAAACCTACATGAACATACAGGTGCATACAATAACCCCACCACCGACAACAACTAGCTTCTAGTTTTTTCCCTCAAACTAGATGCAAAAAAACACGAGTTTCAATTTTCTGAATGATATGGCTTTAGATATGCTTTGTTTTGAGACACACATACACACCACTTTGCATTGATTTCTGCATCTTTTTCCTCAAATAAGGATGTCAACATGCAGGATCACAATTTTTTAAGAAATCTATTATTTTAGTTGTGATTTATACACCAAGATCAACCTCTACAGAAATCTATTATTTTAGTTGTGATTTATACACCAAGATCAACCTCTACAGCTTTTTCTTCTGATTAGAAACTTAACATTTCAGGTCGTGATTTTTAAAATTAAGTTAAACTCTCAGGTCTAATTACTTCCTTTTTAATTGCCTGAGTTTTAGATGTATATTTACAGATTTTCTCTTTTAATTGTTTTACTTTACTATGACGAGTATATTTCTAAGTTTCTATTTTAAAATTTTCAAGCATACAGAAAAGTACGTAAAACAGTATAATGTCCCTTCATACATTCATCACTGGAAAGAACAATTCATAATATTTTGCCTTATTTGCTTCCTCTATTTCTAGGAGGCTTAAGTACTTAAGTAAGATATCCTGACACTTCACTACTAAACATTTCAGTAGGCATTGCTAGTAAAATTAACAAATTTAATTAATTAGTTTAATTAATTGTTGCTTAGTATCACCTAAATACCTAGTCCGTATTTGAATTTGACAAATATAGTTTTGCTTGATTTGCTATGCAGTTTTGAAATTTTAAAGTCAGAGACAAGATTTAAAATTTTTAATGAGTCAAATATGCAGTGAAAAAATCTCATGAGTTATTCAACAGTTTTTAAAAAATTGTGTCAGACATGGTTTTTTCTCCAAAATGTTTATAATGCTCTTCCAACTTTCAAAAAAAGTTGAAAAAAATTATGACCTCTACTTAGCATGCTAGCATCTTGCCATATTTTGTGTGTGTGTGTGTGTGTGTGTGTGTGTGTGTAGGAATCATTTAAGTAAAATCACTTGTTAAGCAACCTAAAGATTAACACTTCACCCCTAAACACTTCAGAAATTTATGACATTCCATGCGGTTTTTAATGCACACAATTAAAATATATAAATGTGTGTTTTATTTTTAAATTCTAACTTAGGCAAACTATTTTTGTTAGATTGCAAAACCTATTGTTTAGGTATTCTAAATTGACTACAAGAATTCCTTTTAAGGATCTGAGAAAGATTCTAAATGGTTACATTACTAAAAGTATCAACATTTTAAATAGTATAACATATAGAAAATTTTTGTTAGTGTTCTAACATGGACATGTATTTTTAGTTGGATTAGAAATCTATTTTTAAAAACCGAGAGTCAGCTAAATATATCTACATTTCCCGATACCTATTTTTCCAAACTGTACGCTTTCACTATCCATTTGTAATTATTTTACTTAGCTCATATATTTTTTAAAAATTGTCTTTCTTAGAAAACAATTTTAAAAGAGAGTTTGATCCAGAGATGCACTTGTTAAAAGCTTCCCGTCTCAGACAACAGGTTCTTAAACTGTCTGACTTAATGGTTTAAAAAAAAAAAAATCACGTTACCCAAAGGTTCTGGGTGTGTTGAACCTTGTATGAATAAAAATTTGAAAGCAATACGGTTTTCAATTAATACAAATGGATACAATAGAAATATTAATGTGAATCTTAACTGTGTTTTTTCCCCCACGAAGTAGCAGAAAATAGTCATTTAAGGAACATGTTTTTTAGTTATTTAACATAACTAAAGTTCCATTGAGGAATTGTATTTATTCAATTTCTACTCTATATTTTTTGACGTATTACAGTACACTTCAAAATTAGTGCTAGAATTATCCCGTTTTCGTGCTAACAGATATCTTTACATTTAGTTCAGTATAATTCTATTTGTTTCAGCTTGTAAAAATCCCTATGAAAACCTACAAATTCTTAAGTAAATCAAAACCCAAACCCACTTCCACTCCGTCTCTATTTTCTATGCTTTTTGACCTGAGTTTATATGCTTTTGTTCCTGAAACTGCTCACACAGCTTAAAATCGCGTTTCTATGAGTAAAATGGCCAAAGACATTTTCCACTTGCGACTTACAAAAAGGAAAAACTGTTCTTGCAGACGTTGTCTTTGTAGGCATGTCAATAGTCATGACATATGGCATAATTTTTCTAAAGCATTTAGATAAAATCACAAAGAAAAAAAAAGCCATACACATCCTAAGAGGTAAAATAAGTGTGGGATTTCCAAAACTGTATATTTCAAGTATAATTCCCAAGAATCTGGTTTTGGAATGACTATTCCCTCATGCTCCAGTGCTGCTTCCATTCAAACCAAATCTGTTCACAGCAGGTAGCCCCCACTACAATTAGTTTCATAACTTCACTTTTCAATTGAAGATATTACAGAGCTAATAATCAGTCTTGCACAGATCATCCAGACTCACCCCCTTATTTAACTAGAGCAGTAAACTGAGGGTCCGAAAGTTAGCCCCCATTAAAACAAACAAAAACCAGTAATTATCCCAGGACGTCCCTAAGAAACTACTGTTAGGTTAACTAATGGTGTTGGTTAATAAAATAATTTTTTAAAGTGCTATTTTGGGGAGTTAATTTTCACATACACATCATGCTTTTTTAAAAGTTTGAAGGAGAGGAAAGCTTAATTTCCTGTCTGGGAAATGGAAAACGAAGAACCTAGCACCTTACAGTCTCACAGAGCCCCCAGGAAAAACAGTGAAGCAATTATTCATAGGAAACACGGCCACACAAAGGGCTACGAAGCCATTAAAAGAAAATAGGCGGAAAAAGAAAAAAAAAAACAAAACCCAAACAAAACAACATCACAACTCCTTCCTCTGGGGAAGGGAGTCATTCATTTGCAAGGATTTGCTGCAATCCGGCCATCAGAGCCAAACTGAGGCTCACTATTGGGGGATGGAGACGGCTTAAAACAAAACAAAACAAAACAAAACAAAAAGGATTCAGAAAGGTCCAGAACTTCCAAATCTCAGTGTTAAAAACATATGTAAATTGCAGGCAGCCCGTCGTGCAGTGACGACCGACGGTGGGAGGGGAGGGGGGGCTGCGGAAGTGAGATGGGAGGGCAAGGCAGAGGTGGAGTAGGGGCCTAACACTGGTTTCCCCCATCCAGGGTTATAGATGCCCCCTGACCCTGGCCAAGAGACCTTGCATTTCCCGTTTATTCTTAGTCTTATTCTTCTTTTTTAAAACAGAGAGACAGACAGAGACAGACAGACAGGCAGAGCCGCAGTGCACACGGTGCGTGTGTCGGAGAGGCCGCCGGGAGACTCACCGCAGCAATGCTACGTGAATGCAGAGGGCTGGAGGTGGTGTGACTACTCACTTGCTCGGCTAACAGCTGCCGGTTTTGGATGGAATTATTCCGCAACAACAAGAAAGCGTCGGTTAAACGCCTGGTGGCCATGTCTCACCCTTTGTGACCCCCCTCTCAGGGGCCCCCCGCCCACTTATAGTCCTGATTGATTCACTTTCTTTCTCTTGAACTGGCCCAGCCGGCCCACCCTTTCACAGCAGCCTCTCCTCACGAGGCCTCAGGTCTTCAGCCAAAAAGGCGCAGCTTTGCGCTTCGCCAAAGCGCAAAGACCCCTCCCCAAATAACCAGCTAGGCTTTCCAATTGTCTGACTCCCCCTACCCAAGGCCTGACTCAGATCTCTAAGCACTTGAATCCCCCCAATCCTTGCTTAGCGAGCCAACGTCCCAGAGACCCCACCCCAATCCAACCTCAGATCTACAAGCGTCTAACTCGCCAATCCGGCTCTGGACGGGGAGGCCCTGAAGCCCCCTACTCCCCTTAGTCCCTGAGACCCCAAAAGATCTTCGCTCCCTACCCCTAACTTGGCTTCTAAGCGTCTAGCCTGTGCCCTGCGGCGTGGCTCTGACTCAGTTTCCCCTCCAGAGGCCTGGCCTGGGCCCTCTTTGGACAACCCGCGCCGGGCCTGCGCCCTGCGCTCCTCAGGCGCCTGCAGCTCCCTTCTTCCGAGAGCCTCGTCTGAGCTGCTGAGGCCCTGCCCGACCTCCTGACCCCTCCTTTCCTGGGCGGCCTGGTCCTCCACTGCCAGCAGGCTGCCGGCCTGCAGGAGGACAGCAGGGCCTGCCTCCCCGACCTCCTCACTCCTCTTCTCCGGCTCCCTCCATCCCGGGATCTGACTGCAGCTCAGCCCCGGGCCGTTTCCGTGCTGTGGTCCCGGGTTCTGGCGTCCCCCCTGGCCCTCTTCCTGTCCGTCCCTCGCGAGTGCCCCCCTGCGACGCTCGCAAGCCTTGCTCGCTGCGTTCCGGGCGCGGGAGCTCCCTGTCCCGCTGGCCCCAGGCGCGGGAGCGCTCCTCCCTCTCCCGGGGTGCTCCCAGGGCGTCCCATTTCCCCTTCCCAGACTGGGCCCAGACACTAGAAGCAGGCGAGCTGGCCGGCCTGGGCCTCGGGAGCGTGGCCTCCCGGCTGCAGAGCGCCGCCAGCGACTTTGGCGCCCGCCCTAGAGTGGAAGTTGCGCGGCAGGCAAATTTGGGCGCCGTAAGAGCGGAGCGTCGGCGCGGGAGGAAAAGTGAGGGACGACTGCCTCTGCAGGCCGAGCACGCTCCACTGCAGGCAGCCGCTCGCTTTTTTATTTTTTTAACTCTGAAAAAAAGATGTATCCGAAAAACAACCTAGAAAAAAAAAGGAAGCGAGAGCTCGGGTCGCGTTGCTGCCCGCGCCCGGGGTCGTGGGGGGCCCCTGCCCTCTCCAGCGGCCGCGTTCTGTAGGGGGCACTACAGGGTTGTGGGAATCTCAAGTGGGAAAGTTCCCTGAAAACTTTGGCACACCCCCCGCCGCCCCCCGGAAGAACTTTGTAATCTGTTTGGGCCCGTGCGCCGGCGTGCTGGGCCTCGCGCCCCCCGTCTGGTTTCCCCCTAGTCTAGGGCTGCTCGCGCGCGCACCCCGACACGCCCCCCGGGACCAGGTCAGCGGGGTCCGGGCTAGGGCTCCGAGGGGCCGCGTCAGGCTCCAGCCGCCCGGGCCCGAGCGAGGCGACCAGAGCCAGGCGGCAGCCCCACCACGGAGGCCCGCATCCGGCCGGGACCCGCCTGCGAGACCCAAGCCTGAGCCGCCTGGCCGGGCGCACCGCCCGAGCGGGTCGGGGTCGTGGGCGCGGGGTCTGGCTAGGTCCTCCGCCTTCCCGGGGCTGCGGGTCCGGCTTGGAAGTGGGGCTTCGACACAGGTTCGTGGCCTTGCAGAACCGGGAGCGGACCCCAGCGCCTGCCTTTGTTTGTGCATTGAGCAAACTTCACACGCACGTGTATGTTTTCCGCGCGTTTCCCGTGTGCTGAACGCTTGCAAACAGGGATCCCACCCGGCGACACGAAGCCGGTGTCGCTCACCCAGGGCCCCAGGCCGGCCGGCAGCATCCACGGGGACCTTAGGGGAGGTGGGAAGGGGAGCGCCGGTGACCCCATGTGCTCGTTGTCTGACAGAGAATGCTCCGGCGCCTTCGTTGTGCAACTAAAGATTAATGTAAAAAAATGTCGTTGGGGCAAGTAACAAAATGCTCAAAATAAAAAATATAGACTCGAGAGAGCCAGAGAGCAAGGCTGGCGAGAGCTTCTGTGTAGGGAATGGAAACAAGAAGCTGCGCTGAGGGAGAGGCGCTTGCTCCGGCGTTCTGCGGCTGGGGACGATGCTCGGGCGACAGGAGACCTCGCTGCGGCGCGACACCGCGGACAGCCGCGGCTGCCTGGGTCGAGCGGGAGGCTGCAGGGTCGCCAAGGCGGCCCCTCCAAAGACACAGGCCCAGGGGAGGGAAATCTGGGGAGCCTAGGCGTGGACCTTCGGGCTTAGAGCGACACCCTGGGAAATATTTGCCCAATGGGGGAGAGTTTTGTTTTCACACGGCGACCGAGCCACTCACCCCGCTTTCGAGATCTGACCCCAGGCACAGGACCAAGCCCCTTCCCCACTCCTCCCCCCTTCAGGGGACAAGTATTTGTAAATAACAACCGAGCAGGTTTTTAGTAAGCACATCAGATTAGAAACATGGTCCTCACTCTGTTCCTTTCTCAATCACTCATCACCTTGCAAAGCGGGGACTTGATTACTTCTGACTCGCTCCCCTGGGCTAGAACGTGATCCTCCTACGCAGTGACCGTGTTTTATTCATCTTTGTACCCACCGCCATCTCATCTGGCTTGGAACAGGCTCCGGATAAATGTTTTTAAATATGTGCATGAATGAATGAGAAACCCGAGATTTCGTCCCCAAACTCCCTGACCTCCCTGGAGTGACTTTAAGCCTTTAGAAGCCTTATCTGTTAAGAAAGAGAAGAAATGGGGTTTTCATAATCTTTGTAATCCATGCCCTGTCTACCTCTCCGGGGTTATTGTGAGGATCAAATAAGATAAGTGAAAACGTTTTGTAAACTACCAGGTGCTGAGCAAATATTATATAGGATGGTTATCCATTCATTCCCTCCGTTCAGGAAGCTTAACAAAGTAATTCCTGGTCTTGTGTTTCAGCAGATAGTGGTCGCCCTTCCTGGTCAGTCTTAAATATTTATCACAGGACAATCTCATTCTTACGTTTAGGAAATCAATCAAGCTTCCATTTCTTTGAGCGAAATGAACAGTGCTTGCACACATAAATAATGGAAGAAAAATTCTTGTATTCCCAAAACAGCCACCTCAAGCAGCCCAAGAGCCCAACAGCAGGGAGATCATAAGAAATCTAAGAGATTGGCATAGCAACCCAAAGGCAGCACCGTGCAGCCATAACCCAGGGCGTCCAAGCGTGGGATCATGTGTGAACTAGTGTTAAGTGGGAAGGAGGGAGCCCCGGAGGGCCTGCACCCCAGTGCGGTCATGTCCATGTGTGTCCTGACCCACATTGGAAGGCAGTTGGGGAAGGATGTAAATCATTATATTTGAATGTTCCTTGGCTGTTTTATTTTCCTGTCAAGAGGCTTAAGTTTTTTTTTTTTTAAGCATTCCCTCATGGCCAAGTGTGTGTTTCCTTGGAATTGAAATCTAGGTTGATGGTTTTATATTTTAAAAGCTTTCATTGTGACTCATTCTTGGCCTGGGATAGGATTCTGTAATACTCCCCAAGCTTAAAGAAACTCGGTGTCCTGTTTCTTGGGCTTCGTACCCACTCTCTAACATTTTGCTGGTGGATCCAAGAAGTCACTTTTGGGACAAGCGTTTCATTGTCTTCTTGTCAGCCTGATCAGTGCAGAAGGAAAACCCAAGCAAGGGGCAGAGGCAGGTTTTCAAGTGCTGAGAAGGTAGTAGTTAGACAAAACAAGTCAGCGGGGGGACACTCACACCCTTTGGTGAAGAAGTTTAAATGAAATAGGACTCATAAGCTTTTATACAGGCTCAGCACAGAGTAAGTGCTCCACAGATGGGCACTGTGATTTATTACAGCAGCATGTTGGAAAGCTCACGTGGGCTTTACTCTCCCTGGAAGGCATCACAGTCTCCAAAGAGCAGGGTATGGTAGTGGGAACTGAACGCCATCTAAGCACATTTCCGAGATTCTTCTTCTGGGGCTTAGAATCCAGATGTGTCTGCAATGTGGTCTTATGTGGAAGAGGGGTTTAAACAGTTTCAAATGGACACCTATTAACTCTGGCCTTTCTAGCGCCTGTAGAAAGACAGATGGTCATTCTTTTATCAAGATAAGCGACAAGAGCCCCCAAGCCTAACAAATGTCTCATTTGCACGGGTCTGATATAACAGGCAGATTCGGGATAGATTCAGGTAACAGGAAACTTGTGTTCTGTTCCCCCAAATAGTTCCTCAAAACCTTGAGTGTTTCCAATCTCAGAAAACGCCTTTATTTCTGTCCATCTTTGGCTGTGGCCTTTCCCAGCAGAGAGGCTCTGGAGAGAGACAACAGTTTTGTTTTGTCCAGACCCCATTAGCTTTTGATGCCAGACAATTCAATATAGGAGGCATTTCTAAAAATCTGCCATTGGTGATGCCTGTCTCTCGCCGGCACTGCTACAAAGGATGAAATGAAACAAAACTCTTGCCTCCAGAGAACTGACATCTCCATTCCCTCTGCCCAAACACAGGTGCTCATCATGTGGATTTTTCCAGCAGCCTCCTAACAACCACCCGTCTCTTCTCCCTCCACCCTGCAGCCGCAGTGACCTTTCCAAAGCACAAATCTGATCATGACACTGCCTGATTGAGGCCCTGAAACAGCTCTCTCTGGCCCATGCCAGCCCATCTCAAATGACGCTCAGCAGAAAACAGGTGCTCTCTCTAAGCTGAACCAACCTGGGCCATCACTAATGTTAACTAATGACGGTCTTTTCTTGGTTGGCAGAAAAAGAATTAAGTTAATTGATGGAACAGTCTCCATTTGAGTGCTTCTCCCTCGCTTCATCTTAACCCTTCAGTCACTGCTACCATTTGGCTGTATCAGAATACAGTCTAAGACTCTAATCTGACTTACTCCAGAATCAGGAATTTCATATACTTGTCTTAATGTTTTGGTATTTCCTGGTGTTTGTTCTGCATGTTGGTATTCTATGCTCTGGACACACTGGAGCCCCCAGGTTGGAGGGCTGACATTCAAAGCCCTGCCCAATGGGTCCCACCCAGGAGTGAGCTTTTTCCTTTCTAGTACTTGGCCCATATGCTTCTCTGGGCCTAGGGTGGGGCCTTCCTCCTGTTTGGTGAACTCTTCCCTCAAGGCTTAGCGCCCCCTACCGTCTGGTGTAATAAATGTTTGGGACATGGATGAATGGATGGATTGATAGTCAGAAAGATGAGACCCAAAAAAACCAGGAATTTTCTTAGGAGGGTGAGCTCCTTGTAGTACACTCAGAATTTGTTCCTCAGGATCAAACAGTCAACCAAAGTTCTTATCTGGAAGTTTATTTTGTTTTGTTTTGTTTTGTTTTGAGTTGGAATCTCACTCTGTCACTCACACTGGAGTGCAGTGGCACACTCACAGTTACCACAGCCTTGACCTGCTGGGCTCAGGTGACCCTTCCCCCTCAGTCTTCCAAGTAGCTGGAACTACAGGCATACACCACCACGCCCGGCTAGTTTTTTTATTTATTGTAGAGATGAGGTCTCGCCAAGTTGCCTAGGTTGGTCTCGAACCCGTGAACTCAGGCAATCCTCTTACCTCAGCCTCCCAAAGTGCTGGGATTATAGGCGTGAGCCACTGTGCCTGGCCTATCTGGAAGTTTTAAGAAGGTTGCATCACAATCTGCGGAAGAAACCTCCTGAGTTGTGGCAAACAGGTGACTTATTCTTCTCCCAGGACAACACACCTGCCCACACTGTGCTGAGCGTTCAGCAGTTTTTGGCAAAAAAACAGCATAACTACTGTGCCCCACCTCTCTATTCACCTGATCCTTTCCTCCTAATAACTTTCTTTTTTTGTTCCCCTGAATAAAAAATGTCCTGAAAGGGAAAAGTTTTGCTGATGTGGAAGAGTTGAAACAAAAAACGGCAGAAGCATTAAAAGGCATCAATATTGATGAGCTCAAAAACTGTTTTGAGTGTATCAATAGGCATATTCCATTAAATGGAGAGTACTTTGAAGGTGACTGAAGTTTTAACATATAAGAATAAATACACAATTTTTAAATAAACAAATTACATTGGGGGGGCCCCCCTTTGCATATTACATACCAGAAAATACCAGACAGTCAAGACTCTAAATGGGTGACACAGAGAGGGTGGTGGTCCTCTCTGCCCCTTGCTCTCTGGCTTCAGGGGCTGTCTCATGATCATCACACCTCCTCACACTGTTTCTTTGCTCTTTCCTGAGTCCTTCTCATGACTCCTGTCTCAGACCACTCCATATAGAGTGGCCTTCCTAGCTTGTCAATAGTGTGGAGAGAGGGCTATCCTGTCTCAGGGCCCTACATCCATTGTGTCATGTGCCCTTACTTGAAGTCCACTTCAAGACCAAACTAACATCTAACATTGTGACTTTTGGTCTTTGAAGTCAAGAAAGAGGCCTCATCAGTAAAAGCCCAGACCTGCAGGTCATACCTGCATTTTACTCTTTTTTTTTTTCCTAGGGTGATGTTGACACATGTGTACTCCAATAAGTCAACTCTCCCATCTTAGCCATCTCCCTTGGCAGGAACGATATGTTGATGTGCCAAGCCAGGACTAACTTGGATGGCTCAACCCTTGAAAAACATAAAGGAAGTCATTGTGTTTTCAGGCGACCAAGTACTGAGACTCAGCCAACTCGTCCATTTTGAGTTTTTTTTCTCCCATGGCTGTAACCACTGACCTGTGTGTGCTAATCTGTGTGATGTGCAAGTCCAGAACTGGACTCTAGCCTTTTCCAGATATGACTCGTAACTAGCAACCTCCCCTTAGCCACATGTCCACTTCGGTTGCAAGAGACAGAACCCAGATCAAATTGACTTAAACTTAAAAGCAAATGTGTTGACCCAAATCACTTTAAAAAATGGAGGCAAGCCGGGCTCGGTGGCTCATCCTGTAATCCCGTGCCTTTGGGAGGCTGAGGTGAGTGGATTGCCTGAGCTCGCGGGTTCGAGACTAGCCTGGGCAGCGAGACCTCATCTCTACAATAAATCAAAAAATCAGCCAGGCATGGTAGCGCATGCCTGTAATTCTGGCTACTTGGAAGGCTGAGGCAGAAGGATCGCCGGAGCCCAACAGGTCAAGGCTGCAGTGACTGGGAGCAGCCACTGCACTCCAGTCTGGGCGACAGAGTGAGACTCCAACTCAAAAAAAAAAAAAAAAAAGTGGAGGCGTAGCTCGATTCAGAGGGTAAAAAATATCAACAAGAATCTGTCTCTCAGCTTTTCCTTCCTCTGTGCTGGTTACATTCCCAGGCAAGCTCTTTCTAGGAGATGGTCAATTAATATTTGGATGCTGCACCCTGATATCTCACAGTACAGCAATCCCCAAAAAAAGAACACTTCTTTTCCTGGTGGTTTCAGAAGTCCTCGAATCGATTCTCATTGGCCTGTCATGAGTCACATCCTTATCCCTACATTCTAAACTGCAGCCAGAGAGTAGTGACCGTCTGATTGGTCAGATGTGGTTTATGTGACCACTTTGTGGACTCAGGAAAGGAGAGGGTGCCTGGGTCAGATCCACTCAAACGAAATGGACAGCCAAGTTTGCCTTTTCTCAAGTCTGTGTGTTAGAACCGAGCAAAGAGATGCTGGGTGCACCAGATTTCTGCCTTGGGCTTGTTTTCAATCCCCTCGTGCCCTTGACATGGCACCAGATGCCTTTCTGCAAACTCACTTCGCTGGCTTCCGGAACTGTGGTCATGACTGCTTCTCCTCACTTCATAATCTCTCTTTGGCCCAGCCCCCAAATGCTGATGGTTCTCACTTTTCTGTTATGGCTGCAGGTATCATCTACCTAGGGCCTCCCGCACAGACTCCACCTCTCATTCCCACATTTCTATGGATTTCCACTCTTTGATTGATGCAGAGCTTCCTGGACATCCTGCAACAGGAACCTCTGGGCCACCCACCTGTGTGTGCTCCTCCTGCATCCCAGGCTTTCAATGGCTTGTTCCACATAGAGCCTTTGGCGGCACTCACTGGCCCGGCTCCAACTGGCCTCCGCCACCTGCCGATACACCTCCTATGAGCTCAGCATCCCAAACAGCACAGCCTGCTCTCCTCTCTTTCTCCACTGCTCTCACTTCTTGAGCCTGGGAAACCATAACCACAACCTGTTCAGCTGGCCTCCATGCCTCCCACGCTGGCTCCTGGCACTGGATGCTCTCCAAACCCTCACCTTTCTAAGCATATCAACCTGTTCTTGTTCCTCTCCTGATTCAGCACTTGCTTTATCTTCCTGCTGCTTACTAGAAGACATGAACTCTTTTTTTTTTAGTCAGGGTCATGTCCAGGCTGGAGTGCAGTAGCCTGATCACGGCTCACCGCAGCTTCGAACTCCTGGGCTCAGGTGATCCTTCCACCTCAGCCTTCCAAGTAACTGGGACTACAGGTGCATATCACTATGCCTGGCAACTTATTTTTTATTTTTTATTTTGTAGAGATGAGGTCTCACTATGTTACCCAGGCTGGTCTCAAACTCTTGGGCTCAAGCAATCTTCTTACCTCAGCCTCTCAAAGTGTTGGGATTACAGACATGAGCCACCACACCTGGCTAATTTTATTTTATTTTGTAGAAATTTGGCCTTGCTATGTGGCCCAGGCAGGTCTTAAACTCTTGGGCTCAAGCAATTCTGCCACCTCAGTCTCCCAAAGTGTTGGGATTACAGGTGTGAGTCACCATGCCCAGTCAGAAATTAGCACTTTAACTTTGCTCTAATAGCCTGACATGCCCAGGGTCTCTCCAGCCACACTCACCTCAAATCCTGTGCCCTGAAGAACATTCTCTACACACTCTGTGCATCTTTTTTTTTAACCTTTGATACCCGCTATCTGGAAGACCCTTCTCCACTCCCACCCATCTTTCAAGATCAAGCTCTGACATCACTAGTGACACCTTCCCTGGACCCTGATCTTGGCCATATCAGTCACAGGTCCCAACCCCAGCCATATCAGTCATTTTTGCTTCTTGGGGCACAAAGTGCAGTGTCCATAATGCCACCCTGCTTTGTGCTGATCTGTCTCCACACCTCTCTCTTCCACTGAATGGGGGACAGGTGGAGGGCAGACTGAGTTCCTCATCTCTGGGTCTGTCACTGAGGATGTGCTAACTCTCCGGGCATGGCCAAAGGGCTGGGGGCAGTGGGGCATGGATGTCTTTAGGGTCTGCTGTCGGCCATCTTTAAGCTCCAGTACCTTGAGGGGAATTTGGGTTCATGGGAAGGCTGCATAAACCAAGGATAAGAAAGAAAATTCACTGGACTTTGTGTCTACAACTAGCACATGCCCCCTGCTTTCGAATGGCAACTCTCCCTTTGCCGGCATCTAAATCAGTGGAGCCTCCAGGTGGGATTGTCTCCCACTGCCTCTTGCTCTTTTTACCTGCCAAAGCTCAGTTCTAAACCCAGTTCAATGTTTCCTTTGGCTCTATTAAATGTGACTTAACTATGCTACCCGGACAGGATCGACAGCCTGCTTCATGTCTTTTTGATGGAAATAAAGGTTGATTGAATCGGACTTGTGTCAATTTATCTCTGGAAATATGATATGACTGAACATGGGTTCTGGGCAAAGCTTATTCAATTCTCTCTGAGTGGTCGGTTTCTTCCAAGGAGCCAGAGGTTCTAGGCGCTGGGGACACAAGATGTGTGTTATCCATGTCTCACAAAGGACAGGCTTCCACGGGAGAGATGCCTTTAGGATCCACAAGGACTTCAGAGAGATAAGGTGTGACATCACTGAGAGTCATTCTTGCAGAAGTCCCGATCTCAGTAAAGTCGGGGAGAAGAGAAGGGGGAGCCCCACTCCCACAGACTTCTCCATATAAAATGTGTCTCCTACTATGACAGTTGTCAGGACTATGACCTTGACCACCTCCTTGGTGCCCTAGGACAATTTCCAGCCCTCAGTATTGGGATCTGACTCAATCCATGAAGGAACCAGTTGATTGAGCCCAGCATTGTGGGAGACACGGGAGTTACGTAAGACACTCTGCTCTCAAAGAACTCATGGTCTAGCTGGGTACACAAAACCAACAGACGGAAAACAATTAGTGAGCAATGGAACTTGAAAAAATATGCCAAGTGACTAGAAAGGCTGCAGCAGTTGAGAAAGGGAGAGATGATAGTTCAGTGAAAGTTTCCTTCATGGAGGAGGTAGGGAAAGGCCTGCTCCTTGAAGGATAGAAAAGGGCTTCAGAAAGGGAAGGGCATTCCAGTCAGGGGGAATGGTAGGCACAAAGCTGGAGTTGTAGGACTCATAATACTGTGAGTGAGGGACACAGAGACAAGCTGACTGAGCTGTGTGGGCATGGATGAGGTAGGGGGTGGAGGGTGGAGGCCGAGATTAGAGTGAGACAAAATTTAGAGTCTCCAAAGACCAGGGGTTTAATTTGATGCTCGTCAAATCACAAACATTTATTGAGTATCTACTGTGCGTCAGGTGCTGTAGATTATGCGGGAGATTCGGGAACGAACAAGACACTTTCCTCACTCAAGTCAGACACATCGATATCTTATGGTAAGTGTTACAGTGAAGGTGTGTCCCAGCTGCCTAGAAGCCAGAGAGGGACAACCAGCCAATTTAGAAAAGGTTTAGGTGGGTTTCTTGGAGGAGATGATATTTATGCTGAATCCTGTAGAGCAGTGGTCCCTAGCTGTTTTGGCATCAGGGACTGTTTTTGTGGAAGACAGTATTTCCGTGGACAGGGGTGGGGGATCATCAGGCATTAGAGTCTCATAAGGAGCGCACAACTTAGATCCCTTGTATGCACATTTCACAACAGGGTTCGCGTTTCTATGAGAATCTAATGCCGCAGCTAATCTGACATAAGACGGAGCTCTGATGGCCAGCCGCTCACCTCCTGCTGTGCAGCCCAGTCCCGAACAGGCCATGGACCAGTACTGGTTCTCGGTCTGGGGGTTGGGAAGCCCTGCTGTAGAGCACTAGAAGTCAGCCAAGTGTAGAAGGGACAGGGGCACAATTTAGGCATGTATAAGGATGTTCACTACAGTGTTGTTTGTCCTAGTGAAAAATGGGAAACATTCTAAATGTCCAGCAAAAACTCAGTTGGATACATTTGGTTTGCCCCCATGGAATCCCACGCATCCTTTAAAAATAATTTTTAAAACGCTTTTAAAAAATTTTAAGAATAAAAAAATCTTTAAAGAATTATGTATATTTTGATGTGGAAAGATCTCTGAGATAATGGTGTTAGGAGTGAAAAAAACTCACAAGAGTCAGGAAAAAAGATGCAATGTGTAGTCTTTCATATGAGAAATAAAGAAATATATATTTTGTAGTTAAATGACCTTCCCTGGAAAGAGACACAAGAAATGTGGGATAATTGTTTCCAGATGGGAGAACTGAGAGGGAAACAGAAATGGACCTGTGACTCCCTACTGGTGTGACTCCAAAGGAACTGCTTTGGAGGGCAACACACTCAGGGACATGAGCACACCCCTGAGATGGCCTCATGCAGGGGGCTGGAGGTTGGGGAGGGATCCTGGAGGTGGCTCCACACCTGGGCATGCAGGCCATGCTGAGGCCCAGCGAAGCGCCCCCCACACCTGCCGGCTGCATTTTGTGACCATGCACAGTGAATGCTCTCGCACTGCCTTCCTGGAGGCAGTCGGCCCCCTGGATCGGTTCAGACCAGATTGGGCATGCCTGAATCAATGTCCATAACCTCTAGTTACCTTTAGTTCATTATTATACTAAAAATCCCACCCCAGAGATCACAGCCATTTTGTGTACATGCAACGTATGTATATGGGCCTTCTCACGGGGCGCCTGTGCACTAGAAACCCTGACCTTTTCACACTTGACCCTGCACTCACCCTGTGTAAAATGCTGTATAACCCGAGTGTCTTTTTATAATAGGTAATCGGGAGAGTTTTTTTTTCCCCTAACTGGCCGCTCCTGGACCAACTTCCCTGTACATATTAATAAGTTCCTGAATGAAGCCCATGGTCTCGTCCATGGTCTCAGGTCATTTCTTCAGCTTCTTTCCTTTTGGGGTCTTTAAAAGTCTGACGGAACATGCTTAGTGCTTGAATCTTAGAAGGTGCTAAGGGTTACCCAGGCAGATGGACAAGGAACAGCATTCTGAACAGAGGGATCAGTCCAAGGGAGCCCCACTGTTCAGAGATGCTTGAACTGTTTAGAGACTTAGCATAAGCAGCTTACAGGCAGACAAGAAGCTGCACCACAGAGATATTTCTGTGTCAGACTAAGGTGTGCACGTTGCAGTCCCAAACTGCTCCCTCGCTCCCCTGACCAGTATTGACGGACCTACTATGGCGGCCTTGGAATGTGTTACCTTGACCAGACTCCACTACGTTTCCTGGAATTCTCTATCTTGTATATTTACAGCCAGGATGGGCCACGGAGAAGATTTTTGCAAGATCCAGAGCGCAAGGGGGACAGCGGCCATTGTTTGCCACAGACACACGTTGTTGTTGATGTACTCACCCACCTTGTAGCCCACAGCCACCCTGCAACTCTCCCCAGCATCTTCTTTCTGTGTTTCAACTCCGGGGCAAATGGACACATTCAGCTCTGTGATGAAGGGCATGGCTTTCTCAGGACAGTCTCGTCACCATGGTCTGAGGCCACAAGAATGGCCACAGCCTTCTGTTCGCTGTCCTGGGGCTCTGGCTTTCCCCCGCAGACTCCAGCTTGCTCCCTCTCCCTACCCACCTTCCCTCCTGATGGCCCGTCCTGTAGGCCTCAAGACACAGCCTCCCAGAGGCCACTTAGCCAGTTCCACAGATGTGTAAGCCAGTTCTCCATAACAAAGTCACCAATATACTGATACATACATGTGTCTCCTATTTCTGTGTTTCCCATTGAACTCTGGCAGATACACCCATCGTGGACTCTGAGGATATAGTGATGAGCAAAACCAAGGTAGTGCTTGCCTTCCCAGTGGTCACTTTCTAGAAGGGCCAGTCAGAAAATAAACAATGAAAAAATAGGCCAAGCATGGCGGGTCATGCCTATAATCCCAGCAGTTTGGGAGGCTGAGGTGGGAGGATTGCTTGAGCCCAGGAGTTCAAGACCAACCTGAGCAACATAGTAAGACCTTGTCTCTACAAAAAAAAATAATAAATAAATTTTAAAAACTAAGGTGTAAGGAGGCGTGATTGTGCCACTGCCCTCCAGCCTGGGGGACAAAGTGAGACCCTGACTCAAAAAAATAAAAAAATAAAAAACAACAAATAAATAACATAATCCCAGAGAGTAATAAATACCAGGAGAAAACTAGAAAGAGGGGTCTGCCCACCCTGGGGGTAGTTCAGAAAGACCACTCAGAACAAACGGCACTTGAGTGAGCCCTGAAGGGAAGCAGGGGACAGTCACACCAAAAGCACTCTGGGCAGAGGGACTTTGAGGGCAAGGTCCAAGGTGGCACAGCCCAGAGTCTTTGAGGAACAGAAGGGAACCAGGCACGCTGGAAGACCTGGAAGGAGGCAGAGTGTGGAGGGAGGCTGGAACTCGAGGCTGGCTCCAAGCTTGTTGGACTTGGAAGATGAAGTAGGGATTTAGGATTTTATTCTAAGCATGTACTGGAGTCAAGGCATCTTTCAAAGTTGGCCAAGTGAAGCCCACACGCAGCTTTGCCTTTGAAATGTGGGAATAAAACATGGTCTTGCTCAATGTGAGAGAGAGAGAGAGAGAGAGAGAGAGAGAGAGAGAGAGACATTTTGTCCTGGTTTTTCCTCGGCTTGACCTACAGATCTTTCCATCCTGTATCTGTCGGCCGAGCTGGTCTCACTGGAATTCCCTCTGTCCGAGGAAACCAGACTTTCTTCTGCTGGGGAGTTTGTTCCAGACCTTTGATAAAAGAGTTATGTGGCGCTGAACACTTCGTGCCGTCTTGCACTTTATTTCCTTGGATACTATTAGCAGAGCTGAGAACTTTCGTCTTTATTCTACCCAATTTCCTACCCTGTTCTACTTGGGATGGAAGAAAACTGACGGGCCAAGATGGTGTTGGGAAGTTGGGCTGGGCGTGCTAGCATGGCTGTGACTGGTCCAGGTAGGGCTTTGGAACCCAGCAGAGGGGGAGACTCCCAAAACAGGACAGATGGCAGCCTTCTTCCCATGAGGTCACTGGTCACCCTTACGTTCTCTGGCTCCTGTTCTAAGCTTCCTGATCTCAGTATTTCTGTCTGATTGATTTAGAAATAAGGAATTGGTTGGATGGGTGCCTTGGAGATCATGTGGCCCAGAGATGGACACTATTTGCCCAAGGTCACACAGCTGTTCAGTAGCAGAGTTTGGCCTTGACGCCGCTCTTTTGACTCCCAGAGCAGCTCCGAGCACATCTCAGAGAATAGTCAGTACCTTCCTGAAATCTCCTGCAAAGACCAGCATTTCCCATGTGTAGGTCTCTGTGGTAATTGGTGTCATTTCTCACTTTGGAGCTGAAGTCAATTAGATCTTGACCCAGTTAACAAACAGGGGTGGAGCTAAGGGGGGTGTACTGGTTGAAGGTAGGAAAGGACCTTGGGAAAGTCCCCTGGAAAAGGATCCAGGCTTCCTGGTATGAGTACCCTATGTCTTCCAATTAATGCTAGATGGGTAGATCAGGTGGTGGGTGATGGCCACATCTGAGCACAGGTTACACTTTCTTCTCTCCCATCATTTTAAGACCTGAGGTTCAACTTTCAGGAAGCCTTCCTGGATTGATGAAAGAATGAATGAATGATTTGGCCTTAACCAGTTGCATTGGGAACTTCCATGTTCCTGGAATCATGGTTCATTCCAGTAAGGGTCCCGGGACTGAGTCTCAAAGGCCTGAATCAGGTCACATGCCCACACCCTGGCCAGTCCATCCATGGCTATCACCATGGTCGTTCCCTTCTTCAGGCTACATGATGTCTAGGTTTCCACCTTCAGGAAGTCTTCCTGGATTAATGGAAGAATGAATGCATTCTTTGACCTTGACCAGCTACATTGGCAACTTCCACTATTCCTGGACTCATGATCATTCTGGTAAGGGTCCTGGGACTGAGTCTCAAAGGGCTGAATCGGGTCACATGCCCACCATGGCCAGTCCATGGCTATCAATGGGGGCTTGAGGCTCACCTGGCCCAGCCTGGTCACCTGCTCATGACAGAGCTAGAGCCAGACAAGGGCCCCAGCCCCACAGACTGAGGCAGGCTGGGGTGGCTTCCCAAGGAAAGTCAGGATGTTGCCACCAGAACACCCTGGCAGGCAGCAGAGAATGGCAAGCCCCACAGACAGCAAATAAGGATCTTCTTATCTCCCTGGTAGAGCTGCAAAGAGCTAGGAAACCTTGTGCACTTAATTCATTTCTCTACTGTCCTCACAGCGAGTGAGGGTTTTGTAAATATTTGTTGATTGAATGAAAGAATAAATGAATAGAAAATGAATGAATGAATCTCAGATACCCAGACTGTTTTGACAGTGCACAGGGCCACCACGGCCAGGATGGTGCTCTTGCAAAGGCACCTGGGCTTGAAGTAAGAGGGAGCCCACGGGAGCTGGCCAGCAGCAGGGCTGGGGGCTCAGGGTGCAGCTGGTGTGAGATGAGGGACTGGTCCTCTCAGATGTGTCAGCCTTGGCCCGTGGCCCTGGCCTGGAGACACTTACAAGGCACCAGAGGGCCCTGCGGTGATAGTGTGGAGCCCCCAGGCATGATGATGTCCCTGCTCCTGGGCCTCGGAACCGCCTGAACCCCAAGTGGATGATCAATCGGCATTTCTACTGAGGTGGGGTAGGAGTGCGCGGAAGGCCTGTAGAACATTCGATGTGAGAACAGACAGGGCAGCATCTCTTCCCAGGACACCAACCTGGCTGGTGTTCCCTCGCCTGGCCGTAGTCTCGCTCTCCAGGCCCCTGACGGCAATGCCAGGCAAATGTTCATGGCTCCTGAACCGATGAGTCTTTTGTTTTCCATGCAGAAAGCTCCGAGAGTAATTGTCAAGGCTGGGGCTGGGGCAGGGAAGGGTCACCACGTCCAAGGCTGAGAGCAAGACTGCTTGCTCTCAGGTGCTTTTGAGGCAAAGCTCAGGATCGAGTTTTCCAAGTGCAGGGAGCAGCTTTGCCATAGCTCCTGGGTCTTTTAGAATGAGAGGCACACAGAGGGTGGGAGGATTGGGACCCCCAAAGGACCCAATGGGAAAGAAACATTCCCAGGCTGTAGGCTCATGCTGAAAAAGCACCCAGTTTTTCAGGATCCTGCCTATCTGCGTTTCCCCTTGTGGGGAGGGAATGCGACAGTTTCTTTGGACTTTCCCTTTTGCCCTCCCAACTTACAGATGAGGAAGCGATTTGGGAGAGCTCATGTGATTAACCTGTGGTCACAGAGAGGCAGAACCAAGATGGGACTCAGGTCCGACTGACTCCAGCACCCACCTCCCAGCCCCCCCAGTCACATTGATATGGGGAAAACCTACCAGCAGCAACCATGAGAAGCCTCATTAAGGGTATTCAACTGGGAGCATCCTATAACCAAGTCCTCGGGACCCAGCAGAACCTCTGGGAATAGGAGCTTGAGCCAATCGTGGGCAGTATGGAGAGAGCAGCTATATGTGCCATGCATGGAGCTGGCTGCTGGAGATGCCATTGCCAGCAAGACCCAAGGTCCCTCCTTACAGTAGACAGAAGGTGCACATAAAGGGTAGTCAAGGAAGGCTTCTAGGAGGAGGTGACACTGGAGCAGAGACCAGGAAGAAGTCGTAGCACTGTCCAGGGGAACAGTGTCACAGGGTGCAGGTCAAGACACAGGGGCAGGAGCGTGCCTGCCATGTTCATAGAACGCAGGAGGAGGAGGCCGTGAGGCTGGAGCGAGGCAGGGTGGGAGGGCAAAGAGCCCACAAGGCTTTCCGAGGGCATGGTTGGACCTCGCTTGGTCTTGCTATTGCACTCTGGAATTCCTGGGGTACTTACGTGCCCCTAACAGGCTTTGGAACGCCTGGGCCCTGAGGCTGACGCTCTTGAGAGCAGCCGTTTCTCCAGGCTGGAGTGTTCGTTCAGGCCTCCTGAGCTACAAGCTGTGCTTTTGGGGAGGGTTCCCGAAGACCTATCCTTTCATGTCAGGCTGGCGAGCTCCCGCCAGCTGGGTGGTCTCTTTCCCACATCCCCGTGGTTGACGGCGCTTGGGATGGAAGCATTGCAAAACCTTCTTCCAAAGTTTCTAAGAACATCTCCCTGTGACAGTGCGCTGAGGCCAGCCCAGAGGACTTGGCAGGAAGCACTCTTGCCTCCCCCCAGTCCCTTCCCTTTCCTTCCCTCCCTCCCGCCTTCCTCCATTTCTTTTTGCTTTTCTCCTTCCCTTCCTTCCCCTTCCTTTCCTCCCTCCCTCTCTCCTCCCTTCCTTTTGTCCTTAATCTTTTTCTTTTCCCTCCCTCCCTTCCTTTCTCCTTCCCTTCCTCCTCCCTCCCTTCTCTCCTCCTTCCCTTCCTCCTCCCTCCCGCTGCTCCTCACTTCCTTCCTCCCTTCCTTTCTTCCTTCATCTTTTCTTTGCCCCTCCCTCCCTCCCTTTTTGATTTTTTTTTTGGTCTCTCAGTGACAAGGGGCCTCCAGCTGGCCTGGCTTTCTTCCTCTGATGTTCTTGCACTCTCTCCCACTCATTTTTATTCTGGAAGGGGCAACAGGCCATCTGCCACAGGGCGAACCAGGAAAGAAAGCGTGAGGAAGGAGGAAAGCTTGGGGAACAGCCAGGTAGCTTTCCCCGCCTGCGTCCTCGGCTTGTTTGGCCCTCCAGTGGGCACATCCGTGGCCCACAGGAGAGTCCTGAGCCACAGGAGGAGAGGCGATCTCAGCAGCTGCGAGGGGTTCCGCAGGGGAGCCGAGAGAGAAACGCTTCCAGACCTGGATGCCCAGCCTCATGGGTATGGACACTCGGGGCTGGGGGCGTGTGGCGGGCTGTCCGCTGCATGTCCTGTCAGCAGCGTCCCTGCCCTCTGCCCACGGATACAGCGGCACGCTCCCATGAAAACGTCACAACCAAAAATGACTCCAGACATTGCAGGATGCTCCCTGAGGCAAAATCACTCGGGATGCTCCTTGAGGCTGAGGAGCTCCGGTCTTCACACTGGGGGACCCTGCGTGGTGTCCCGGTGGCGGGTGACCATCTGGTCCTGGTGGCCCTCCAGAGAGGATTCTGGGGACTCAGGGCCGGAGCACAGTCACACTGCACAGAGCAGCGTCGCCACAGAGACCCTGCCCCAAGAGAGACTGTGCCCCAGAGCAGTAGGTGAGAGGCCGCCCCCTACCCGGACCAGGCATGTCACCACCCACAAGGCCTCTCTAGGTGCTCACGAGGTGGGGGCCTCCTCCGGTTACTCAGAAGGGCAACTGGGATGCAGAGAAGCCTTTGGAAGCCTCTGTGGCCTGCAGCTTGATCCTAGGGTAGCATTAGCCCCTGCAGGGATGGGGTCTGCAGGAGAGACAGGAGTCTGAATCTTCCTAGCACTTCAAGTCCTGCCAAGGGAGTACAAGTGCTGGGCTGGAGCCTGGTGGGCCTTCAAGAAAGCTCTCTTAGACAGCTTCCCAGGCTGTGGTGGGTAAGGCCTGACCTTTACTTTTCTTCTCTTCCATTTTTCTTTTTCTTTCTTTCTTTCTTTCTTTCTTTCTTTCTTTCTTTCTTTCTTTCTTTCTTTTTTTTCTGGTTCTTGGCTCTGGAAAAAGTGGAAAAACATATACAGTGACCGTACTGTTGGTGTCTTGGTCAGAGAAGAGGAAAGAGTTCACAGTAACGGAGAGAAAACACTGGCTGACATGAAGCCTAGTAAATCACCCCACATTTATGTATCTGCGGGCGTGGGCCTGTATGGTATGTTTCCTTTCTGGAGAGGAGAATTTAAGCTCTAGACGCGCTGACAAGGCCCACTCAATGGGGCCTTTCTCCTGCCTGCCGAGGGAGGCTTTCATCAGGGTGTTTGCCAAGTAGAGCCTGAACCACCTTTTCCCTCTCTGCTGGGAGGGCAGGAGCCCTGCATATCGGGGCCCTTGGGGAAGGCGAGCAGCACTTTCTGGCATAAGAAGTGAGAGACAAGAAAGGTGTCTTCCTGGTGGTGGGGCTGGGAGGTCACAGGGTCTAGGGCTATGCCAGGCATAGCATAGGGGCTTGACTGACAGACATACGAGTGATTTCTTGTGCCCAAATTAGCAAAATGGTTGATTTGTCTGTGGTACACTTCTTGCCTCCCATCTGGCAGCCATACCCTTCTCCCCTTCACTCTTATTCCCTCTCTTAATTGAGCTTGTAGTCACTAGGCTGTAAAACGACTGCTGAAGAAACTATCTGTCAAGCAACAGATATTTTTGAACATCTAGCACATATATGCCACTGGGTTAAGACCCAGAACGTATATTGGGCTTTGGGGAGGGGAAGGAGGTTCTCCGTGAGGAAGGGTGGCGTATCCATAGCACGTCTGACCTCACTCTCCCCTCCTGTGCTCCTAACAGACATTGCTAATCAAGCACCACACATGTCATTTTAGAATTCTGTTTGACAGACAGATCTGGGCTGTTCCCCTGTGGGAAGGTCTTTTTGCCCATAGCCCTGGGAGACAAGGGGCCACCCGCTTGACCAGCCAGATGTGTCACATCCATCAGTGGTGCAACCAGCGTCACAGACCAATCACCCACATGTCACCCTGTTCTGAGTACTTTGGGAGGATGGCTGTCAATCCCATAAAGGCAACCCTGGAAGACTTCCTGGAGGTGGTGATGTGCCTGTGTGTTAGCTGTCTCAGCTCTCCTGGGGCATTTGATCAAATGACAGTCCTGAGTTCCTGCTCCTCACCAGTGTCTACATGACCTTACTGTGGTCCAGCCACAGTGGCCTTGAGCACGGTCCTAGGCCTGGCCAATTGCTTCCCCACCCCAGGGCCTTTGCGCAAGCTGCTCCCTCTGCTGTGACTGGTCCTCCCTAGCTCGCTGGATGACTGGCTCCGTCCTGTCCTCAGCTGCCAGCTTGCATGGCCCTTCCCCAGAAGTCTTCCAGCCTTACTCTCCTGCCATCTTCCCACAAGTCTCGACCCGGCACCTTTCTGACTTCCTGTATATCTTGTCTCTTCTGCTGGGACATGAGCTGGACCAGCCTGCTCACCGCAGGGAGACCCATACCTGGGGTTAGGTGCATTTTGGTTCTTAGTAAATGCTTGTCTGAAGAATGAGAAATGGAGGGAGCGCTTGTGGTTTTCGTGGAAGGGGCGAGTGGTGGGCCTGAGGGGCCTGGAGACCTTTGCAAGGCTCTCCACAGAGCCGTGCTTTGCATCAAGAGCTTCGTGGCCCTCTGAAGTCGCCCATATGCTTCCCCCGTGGAAAACCCACAGCTGTCGGCATTCTTGACAGGAGCTCTGCAGTCCTCTGCAGAGCGGCATCTGCATCCCCCAACTCCAGTCAGCAGGGGATCGCCTCTCCCCCAGTGACACGGGAGTCAAGCTCTGGTGTGGCCGACCTATCGACTGACGGAAAACAGTCACAACATAGTGCTTGGGATGGGCATTGTGTGTGCTCACTCGCCTGCTTGGCCAAGTGCGAGGCCCGAAGTCTGAAGTGGAAGTGTGGCCGTGCTATCCTCTGATGGCTCTCAGGGAGGCTCCTTCCCGGCCTCCTCCAGCCTCCCGTGGTTCCTGGTTCCCCTGGCCATGGTTGCCTCACTCCAATCTCTGCTCCGTTATCACAGGGCCCTCCTCTCTCTGTGTCTGGACACCCCTTGGACGGTGACAGGAGTAGTAGCTGGGACATGAGGGCCCTTGGAGCTCCCACAGACCAGTTGACCTCTCTGGAGAGCTCCCTCCCTCCTGGCCTTTTCCCCGACTTCCTTGGGAGAGAAGTTGCTATGGGTCTCTACCGACAAACCCTCTACTCTTTGAAAGTCCCACACCACGCTTGAGAACAAAACAGCCAACTTTGCCCAGACCTGAAGGGTCCTTGGCACTGGCCAAGGCCCTTAGAGGAAAGGCAACTTCTCACCAAGGGGATAAGTGCTTGCACTCAGCAGGGTAGGAAGGGAGACCTCCAACTAGATTCCAGAAGGCTTCAGGGGAATTCCTGGGTCCCACTTCCGGGTGGCTTCTGAGGCCCCTGGCCAAATGCCTGGACATCCAAGGTGCTCGATCACTATTTGAGTAAACCAGATCATCCTAATATTAATAACAAGGCCCATACAAGAATCTCTTTCTTGGGATCTTACAGGTACCAGTTTCTGCACCAAGCACTTTGCTTGCCACACGTTCTACCCATCAGGGGAAGACATAGTCCCACTCCTTGATGGTGTCGACCAGGTATATTCAGGCAATGGGTACGAGAGGCAGAGGGGGTGGACATTTTCATGGCCCAGTGGTCACCCACGTCTGGTTAGAAAGACAAGATACAGAAAGCTTCACCGCTGATAAGCGTTAAACAGCTGTTCAGTACAACAACAGAAGAGATATTTAAGGCACTGCATGATTAATTGCCCGGCAAACCGTAGGGATGATCAATGTTTTAGGAGCTCAGGGAAGGAGCCATTTCATCAAGCCTGGCAGAGCAAACAGACACCAGGCAGGTCATAGTGCCTTTAAAGGGGACCTGTAGACCATTGTCTGGGGAGGTCATTGCCCCACCATGGAATTGGGAGGTAGCCCTCTGGCTTTTTTTTTCTTTTTTAAGGAGTAGGTCATTCTTCAGATGTCTGCTTGCTATAGTCCATCCACACTGGAGTCTTTGCCGTTTATTCTCTGTTCAGCTGTTCCAACAGCTCTAGGACAAGCTGTCCATCTGGGATCTCCCTTCTGAAATTCGGTGTCTGCATGATGTGAGAAAGGCTGGAGAGCTGGCTTGAAGCCCGACAGCTGCGGCATCTCTCCCTTGGCAAGTGGGTCCCACATAATTCTACAAGAACACATCACTCTCTTGGTAGTGATAAGACTGACAAATGCCTGGGTTTTTCCCAAAACTTGGAGTGGCTAGAACAGGGAAGTTTCTTTGAAGTTCTTGGAGCTCTGGGTTGTGTTCAGTTTGAGTATCTATTAAGAAAACAACCATTTCATCACAGCCTGTCCCATAAATGGGTTCATGGATGCCCAAGACTTTATCTCATTAAATCGTTTCGCTATCTCTAAGTGGGGTTTGGGTTGTCTCTGTGCGCGAGGTTATCTGCCTGTTTAGAAACCCCAGCCCCGATGGTGAGATGCTGCTATCTACAGACACGGGAGAGGGAATCAGTGCTTCCAAAAACACAAATAGTCCCAAAAGGCTTGCCACCCCTCTAGGGCTGGGATGGGGCAGGGCATAGCTGCTGCCCAGCCAAGGGGCCTGCTCTGGGCTCTGGGTGCCTCTAACAGTGAGAAAGCAGATGGCCGATGATAGATCACAGGACTGTCATCTGCAGGACTGGCTGGTGACGTCACCACTGGAGAGGGGCTTTTGGAGCCAGAAGAGGCCCAGAGAGGCATGTTGGGGGCTGAATTAGACACATGGCTCTAATAACTCTCTTTGTCTCTCTCCTCTCTCTTTTTCCCCTCTCTCTTTCTCTCTCTCTCCTCTTATTCTCTGGCTCTCTCTCTCTCTCAGCCTCTTTCTCTCCTATCTCTCTTTCTCTCTCTCTCTCCTCTTTCTCTCACTTTCTTCCTCCTTCCCCGAATCAGACCTGACACGAATCCCTCTTGAACGAGCTAACATCTGCAAAAGCACACCCCCGTCGCCAATGTCAAGAACAAGCCAGCAATCCCAGCGCCCCTCACCGAGCTGCGATGCAGTCTTAAAAGGTGGTCTCTATGGGATCGTTCCATGAAGCAGTTGAGAGCCAGGCTTCAGTGTCAGGACTGGGTCAAGTCCTGCCTGTATCCCTGGACTTTGGGCGAGTTATTCAGCCTCTCTGTCTCAGTGCCCTTGCCTATAAAATCGTCTTGTGATGAGGATAAAACCACATAATACATTCCAGGAGTTAAGTGCAGGGCCTGGGGCAGGAGCTGCCACTGGAGAGGTGACATTGGTAGGATGGGCCCTTCACGCTCAGAGAGGCTCCAGTCTTGCATGGAGGGCTGGCACCATGAGAATGAATCGACTCAGATTTCCCCCCCAAACACTCCAAAGATTTAGGCCACAGTTTCTCACCCCAAAGCTCTCCCAAGGGTAGAGAGAAGGATGCTTGAGAAGGGATCAGCGCGGATCAGTTTGCCGGCAGGTCAAGGGGTGCATGAGGCTGAGGCAGGACATCCGAGGTGTCCATGGGGCTTTCTTGGTCTGGCCAGTGTCTTAACTTTGCCCCTGAACGTGATCTAGCCAAGGGGGATGAGAAAAATTTCCAGGCTGGACACAACAG
This sequence comes from Cephalopachus bancanus, assembly GCA_027257055.1. Lineage (NCBI taxonomy): Eukaryota > Metazoa > Chordata > Mammalia > Primates > Tarsiidae > Cephalopachus > Cephalopachus bancanus. The sequence continues at coordinate 7,987,401 of JAPVLO010000007.1, forward strand.
CAAAGCCCCAGGAGAAGCTACCGCCCCATATTTACAGGGACAGCCAGGAACAGCAGCGGGAGGCAGGAGAGGGAGAGGCAGAGGGTGGATGGGGGGAGTCTGTTGTTCTTTTAAATTAAAAATAAGTTCCATATGCTGATGGTCCCTAAGGAAGGTGTCCTTGGCAGTGACGGCCCTGGCTGTCATTCGAAGAAATGTCCCAGGAGGACAGGCCATATGGAGAACATGAGACCAAAGCAAAATCCTATGACTCCCCCGACGCATAAAGCCATCACGACAGGAAGCTGGAAGGAGGTGTGAGGAGGAGAACCTTCCAGAGACCCTGGACAGGAGGCCCCAGCAATGCAGCTACAGAGAGACGCTCCCAAAACAGGAACCTTAGTGGCCACTCTATAGCCCCGAGGTCTCTCGTCCCACTGGCCCCAGGACTGAGACTGGGCCTTGCCCGGCACAGACACTTCCAAAGGCCACTGTACCTTCTCCCTTCCCACTAGGGTGAAGCCCAAACCTCCTTGCCTGTCCTCTAAAGCTCTTAAATGGGGAGGCAAGAGGCATGGTGGGAAGAGCGTTGCTCTGGAAAGGAGACGCCCAGGAGCTCCCTGGTGGCCACAGCCCTTCCAGGGAAGCCTCCTCCAGCCTCGCAGCAGGCTGGTGAACCCTTCCCATGCAGTCCTTGTCATGAGCACTGAATGGCGGGACCCCTACGGCTCGTAGACTGGTGCCTGATACACAGTAAGTGCCCATTAGCATGGACATCCAGGATAATCTTTCTAGGTTTTTCCACTTGCCTAGCGATATTGCCCATGCAGCTGGCAAGTTTTTTTTTTTTTGATTTGGAGTCTCACTCTGTTGCCCAGGCTGGAGTGTAATGGCATGCTCACAGCCACCACAGCCTTGACCTTCTGGGCTCAGGCTATTCCTCTGCCTCAGCCTTCCAAGTAGCTGGAACTACAGGTGTGTACCACGTCATCTGGCTAATTTTTTAAAAAAATTATAGAAATGAGGTCTCACCAAGTTGCCCAGGCTGATCTAGAGCTCCTGGGCTCAGGCAATCCTCTTGTCTCTGTCTCCCAAAGTACTGGGATTACAGGCATGAGCCACCGTGCCCAGCCTGCTGGCAAGTTCTAAAAGATATCAGAAACCACACGCTCTGAGTGTGTGCCAGGCACAGGCCAAGCACACAACAAATCAAGAAACAGGACCCCAAAGTGGGAGGGACTTGAGCAAAGACACACAGCCAGAAAGCATCAAAGCCAAGGTTGGACTCGGGTTTGTGTCTTCCTATCCATTGTGCATTTTTGTGTCCTCCTCAAATGCCTTTCTCTGCCCCCACACCTCTGCCGTACCCATGAACACTGCACCCCTCAATCGTCCTAGCCCTTCCAAGGCCACTTCCACCCAGCCCCATCTTGGTTCCCCCGACTGGGTTTGGACATCCCTCCTTTGCCCTTCCACTGTCCTGTTCTTCTTCAGCCTCGCGTCCGGGTCTGCTGGGGCTCTGTCTGGCTTCCTTCCAAGAAAGGAAGGTAGTTGACACCTGACCTGCAATGTTCAGCGGAGTTAGGAATCATGCGAGTCTCATGGCCTTGGGCGGGCACCAGCCTGTGGTGGTCCATGTGTCCCACAGACTCTTCTAAAGGACCAGCTTCAGCTGATACTACTGACCTTCTGAAGGAGCCCAGCTCTCAGTATGAGCCAGGCGGTGCAGGCAAGAAACCCCTGAGCCGACATTTCCCCTGGCCTTAGAGTGTCTTGGGTTCTATAAAGAGAAAGAAAAGAAAAGTGGAACCAAAAGATGTGGGAAGAGACAAAAGAGGAAGAGAAAGAAGACGAGGGAGAAGAGAAAACCAAGACTGAGCCAAGGGGGTGAAGGCGAGCATGAGAAGGAAAGTCACCATCGAGGGACGGAGCGACCTCCCAGCTCACGGTGCACCCAGAAACCCAGACCAAGCCCCAGACTCTGGCCAGCCCTGAGCTGGGAGTGGGAGGCCTGGCACAGCCACTGAGGAGAAGTCATTCCAAGCTCTCAGTCAAGTGTGGTGCAGGAAGGATCACCCGGCACAGGGTCCACACACACCCCATGGGGGGTGGCTCAGGGCTCTGACCTCTGATCTCACTCGACAGTCCCCAACAGAAATGCCCAGCCCTTTGCAAGCTTCTGCCTCTAGCACATGCTTTCTTCCTCTGTCCTCAGTGGTCTCTAAGAGGTTCTGAGTATTCTTCCCATAGCTCCCCAGTCCCCAAGGTCAAGCTCACTGGGGAGTGGCTGCCTCTGCATAGCTCCCTGCCCCGTGGGTGTCTGAATGTGATGACAAGAGTGAGCTCACCTCAGGGCTTCAGGGCAGCAGGAATCCCTCCAGGAGTGGGGTGGGAGTGCCCCCGGGGGCTGCTTGAGCTGGCCTCCACCCCCCCACACACTCCCCTCTGCCTCATTCTCATTTGGGGCAGGTCCAGGGTGAGGGGAGTGAAGCATTGGTTTTAAGACAGCACTCACTTACAGGCTGGTGCCAGTGCAGGGTTGGCATCTGTGAATGAGTGCCACCTTGAATCAGCACCCTGGGGCATCTCACCTGTGTGGGAAAGAAGGAACACAGGGCTCTGCCAGTGACCAGTCTTGCTTTCCTCATCTGTAACATGGGATCATCTTGGCAGCTATTTATGCATTTTCTTTCTGGAGATGAGGTCTCACCCTGTCACCTCTGGAGTGTAGGGGCTCAATCATAACTCACTGCAACCTCTAACTCCTGACTACAAGCAATCCTCCCAAGTACCTGGCACCACAGGTATACTTCACCACCCCTGGCAAATTTTTGTATTTTTGTGGGGGGAAGGTACAGGGTCTCACTATGTTGTCCAAGCTGACCTCGAACTCCTGGTCTCAAGCAATCCTCCCACCATGACCTCCCAAAGTGCTGGGATTACAGGCTGAGCCACTGCTCCTAGTCAGCAGCTACTTATTGACAGCATAGACTGCACCAGGATTCTGCACCAGATGCTGGGTTTCCAAAGCCAAGAATGTGGACATGAGACTGCACTCACAGACCTCACGGCCCAATGGGAAAGACAGAAGAATGGAGGAATCCTAGACAGACAACACTGCTGTGTATGGACTCATTTTACAGGTGCACTGACTCTACCAGGTGGCCAGGACACGGGCTGGTGAGACAGGGGGCAGGCGGGGAGGGCAGCCAGGGGATACCCCTGGAAAGTGGGCCTGCCTGGGATCTAAGCAGAGACCTGCCACGCAGGGCCTCTCCCCTCTCACCTCTATAGCTCACAGCCCCCCAGCCACTTCCCAGCAGCCTGTGGTCTGGTCAATTTATGAGCTGCATCTTATCTAAGGTCCCCTCTCCCTTGTCACTGGGTGCCTGTGGCACATTTTTACCCATACTGAAGAGCCATTATGTTGCTGTTTCTTCCACAGTCGGTGCCATGTGACCATCTCCCTCTAGAAAATCCATTTCCAACACGGCAGGCTGCTGCTGGCTCTCTGATTTCTCAAAGGAGGCCCCCTCCCTGATGGTGGAGGTGTGAGTCTGGTCTGGGCTTGCAGAGAGGGTGGCCTAGAGGGCTCGTGTAGACGACGTTCTACACAGCTCCCCATCCTCACTGCCGGTTCCAAACTGACTTCTCTTTTTCCAGTCAGGCTCTGTTCCACTCCTGTTCCTGTCTTCTGAGGCTGGGCTAGAGCCTGGGGCCAATGCTCTGTGACATTTTTCTTTTCTGGGAACTTCTAGACAGTACCTGGAAGAGCAACCCTTCAGAGATCAAAATCCAGCCTCCTTCCTACAGCCCACAGGCCTATCTCTGCAGCCTCAACTCCCATCAGCCTCCTCCTGCTCTCCAGCCCGCTGGCCTTTCTCAAATATGGTCAGCCCATTCCCGGCCCAGGGCCTTTGCACTGGCTGGTCCCTCCTCTGAGAATGTCCTCTTTCAGAAGCCCTCCCAGTTTTCCCTCTCACAACCTGGTGTCTACGTGTCTGCCTCGCTGTTCATCAGACCCTCACTCAGCATGTGTTTACCGGATCCTGGCCGCACACCAAGTCCCGGGTTAAACACAAAGATGCAGCCAGAGCAGCATGGCCCCAACGGTAAGGGGTTTGCGTTCTGGACACCAGTAAAAGGGGTGATCATTTCAGGCAGTCCTAACAACTTTGAAGATACGTGACATGGGGCCTCTCATCACATGGCCTGTTCCTTGTTACTTATCTGTTTCTGTACATTGTCCATCCCTCCCACAGGACAGCGAGTTACGTGAGGTCTGGGTCTGGTTTTATGTGACATTTTCCCTCTAGAAGCTTCCGGACCATAACCATAGCCACCCATGGTGGAGGAGTGTCTGGCACCGGTGAGACTGGGGGCTCCCTCCATAAAGAGCTTCTTTCGCAGAGGCTCAAGCAGGTCCAAGCAGGGTCCCAGAGCCCCCACTGTCTGTGAGTAGAAGGCACCCCCCACCACAGATTGTAGGTGGTGGGAGCCCAGCTGCACCCTAAGATTCTGAGAAGCACAGTCGGATCCCCTGTGCCTGCCCCTGCCCCTGGTTTCTGGCTGGGGATGGAGTCCACTGCCACTCGGAGTCGTCTCTCTTCCCATCCCCCGCATGCCGCGGGGCCCCACAGAGGTGCGGTGACTCAGCCTGGGTTGAGCTGGCGGCCAGCAGGGACTCCAGCCGCGCCGGTCTGCAGCTCCGCCGGTGACTCACTCCAGACGCTGTGAGTCAGCGGCTCAGACGCCCTCCGCACACTGATGAGACCCCCGGGGACAGCGGGCGGCAGGCAGAGAGCATGGAGGATGCGCCCCCCACACACAGCACCCCTCGGTGCACACAGATCACACCCACCACACTCACACACTTGTGCACCCCCCCACATGCACCCACACATGAAGACACACTCGTGTTCAGTCCACACACACTTGTACACAATCATACCCACATGCACTTAGACACACTCGTGTTCAATCTACACACACGCATACTTGCACACATACCACACACACCACACTTAACATACACTTATACACACACATGCATTCATGCTTGCTTAGACACACTCATGTTCAATTCACACTCACACACACATCACACACAAACTTCTACACATTCATACATTCATCCACCCACACTCATCCACACTCATGTTCAAGTCACACTCACGTGCACACTTGCACACACACCCCCACGCATACACTCACAGCACACACACTCTCACACACACAGCCCCCCTTTCCTTCCTCCTTCTTTTCTTCCCCTTACCCCTTTGCCCCCTCCTTTCCTTCCTGGTTAAGGACGTGGGTTTTGGAACCAGGCAATCAAGCCAGCCTCTCGCTCCAAGAATAGGGTGGTGGATGCGGCTCTGTGCCCTCTGGGCCACCCCTCCCCATGGTGCTTCCAGGCTGCAGGACACAAAGGGCTGCTCTGTTACAGGGGTGCACCTCATAACCAGTCTTAAAACTCACTTGAATTCCTGCTTTGCTGGGCGAAAAAGCCCTTTAGTCTTGGCTTTGAATGTCACTATGAGGCCCAGTCATATCCAGAATGGACTCTGATTTCATTACCAAAAAGGACAGAGAGGGGAAGAAGGAAGACTGAAATAGACAGACATTCTGTTCCTAAGACTGACCCTAACTCACTCTGAACTCTGAACCAACATTAACCTTGTCCCCAGCCTGGTGAGAATCCTATCCAATCCCAACTGCCATTCAACCCAACCCAAGTCAACCCAACCTAACCCAACTCAACCCAGCTCAACCCAACCCAACCCAACCCAACTCAACCCAACCCAACTCAACTCAACCAAACTCAACCCAACCCAACCCAATCCAATCCAACCTTAATTCCAGCTCTTCACCATAGTCCTAAACCAGCATTGACCAATCCAACTTTAATCCCAGCCTGATCCAACTCAACTCAGTCTACACAGACTTTAATCCTGACTTCAAACTTTCCTGAACTCTACCACCCAGCTTAACCCAAACTCAACCCAGCTCTAACTCCAAGAAGCACCCCTTGGGGACTTCTTGGGAAGGACTCATAGGTACCAGTCAAATCCCGAGCTTTGAGGCAAAGCAGATAAGCATGCCCTCCAGATGATAAAGGAAAAAAGAGATAGTGAGCCCCAGTGGCTCCCAGAACCAAAAGGGACATCATGGGCTCTTGGAATCAGTTCCTGGGCAGGACTGGAGCATGGTGGACAGCAGGACCTCTGTACCTGTTGCACCTGGGCTGCTGTTGGCTCACCTCCATGTCTAATTTCTTGAAAAGACCTTACCTGGTTGGGACCATCTACAGAGCACACAACCCTGACCGGCTGGGGGAGACGGGGTAGCCTCTGGCAGGCTTTCTGCCTTCAGATAAGACACATGAAGTAAGCTGGGAAGGGAGGTGCAGAGGCTCCAAGGAGGAACTCTGGGAGAGAGGGAGCTTGGAAGGGGAGAGGCTGGGAAGACCCTTCCAGAAAGAGAGAAGACTAGGCTGTCACCAAGACATCATTAGCCCGCTTGCTCCAATCTGTTTAATGCTCTGAGTGAGGAGCTGGGGCAAGAGAAAGCGTCTGAAAGCAGACAACCAAACTAGCATATTTCTCAGCTGAGGGAAGCAGACAGCCGGTCCAGATGCAGGTGGCAGCTGCCTGGCCAGTGTGTCCAGGCCCAAAACTCTGCCCTGATCTGTTGCAAAGCACACTCTGGTACCTGCAGCCACCTCTCCCTCCCTCCCTGCACTGGGATGCCTGGGAGTGTGCAGCAGTAGCCTTGTGCACTCTCAGGGCAGGTTATCTGTCTGGGGTGGAGTGGGGCCTAGGGCTTCTGGCTCAGCTTCAGGATTTGAGGCACTCCCCTTTACTTGCTGACATATTTCCTTATCCCCAGCCACAGGGAAGCGCACACAGAGGCCACGTCATTCCATTGCCATCCAAAGTGGCTTGGGAGCACAGTAGCCCTCAGTGTCTTCTGCAAATGTCTCAGTTTCATTATGGAGGCTGAGGGATGCTGGGGTGGCCAGCTCTGCTGGCTGGACCTCACCCTCGACCACCAGCACTGAGGTAGGAGCCCAGGAGCAGTGAGGACTGGAAATCTCAGCTTCCTCCACCCCAGCCTCATCCCCAGCAATGTTGACGGCACACACAGAACCACAGGGACCCTGAGGGACCCCAAGCTTGGTTTCTGTCATCAGGGGAGAATTGGCATCTCTGTGCCCTCATTTCTCCAGTTGAAAAACATCAACGCAGGGCATGGCCCATGCTGGAGAACAACCAGAGCTGTTTCCACCACTGTCCTGGTTCCTCCGACCAGCTGTGAGATCACAGCAAGTTGCTGAATTGCTCCATGCCTCAGTTTCCCCATCTGCAAGGTGGAGGTAATGACAGTACTTACTACTACAGCTGTCACCAGCATTAGATAAGCCAATCCACACAAAGTCGGCATCTATAAAGTGCTTACTGTGCCACCTATCAGCACTCAGACATTACTGATTATTATTATCGTTATGCATCATTTAGGTCTCAGTAAACATGTGGCTGTCTCCAACCATTTTGCCCAAAATAAGTGGACTTTGCGACCACCTCTCATCATGCTCTTTTCTTTCCTTTCTGGTGCATCACACACCTGTCATTATACACTGATGTATGCTAATTCTGTTATGTTTTGTGGTTCCTCTGCCTGTGAGCCTCGAGGGGCGGGTGGGATGTGCTCCCCCTCCCTCAAGCCCTGGGCCAGGCACAGCCCCAGCAAGGCAATTATTTCAGGAGGCAATAAACATCTAATTAAAAGGGTCGTTGGCTGATTGAGTGGTTTTTAAGCCAACTGGACAAGTGAGGGGGCAAGTTACCACCCAGCCCTGCCCAACTACCCGGTGACTATGCCCGCCCCTCCCCCCGTGTCTGGTCCTCTGAAGGAAGCCCGGGCAGGATCCTGTGAGGGCCACCAGTGGGCCTGGCCCTGAGAGACCCAGAGCAGCAGGAGGGCCCTCACTGAGAAGTTGAGGACTCCTGCCCACAGCCAACCACACATGCTTCCAGCCTTCAGGACAGGGACAGGCTCCGGTCACCGAGAGCACTGCTCAGCCCCCTCCTTCCTCCTGTCTGAACTCCAAGGGGGAAGGAAGGGCAGTTACAGCCCGTCTGGGAATGAGGGATTGGATTGGGTGATTCCAAAGCTGCTTCTGCACTTGAGGTCTGCTGGGACATGTCCCAGTCCTTTGACCTTGGACCTGACAACCTTCAGGATGCCTCACCCTAGTTCCTTCTGCTTCTGCTTCTCCTTCAGGGATGTCCCAAGCCTGGACAGCCAATCCCTGGGTTACTCTCACTGTTACTTCCAGCTCTGACAGGGGCTGAACTTGGGGGCTTGCTTGAGGTCCAGGATGGGCATCCCAGGTACGGTCCATAGAGGGCAAGAGCACCCCCCAGCCTTGTCTCAAATTACAGTCAAGATTGTGAAGCTATGATCCTGAACCAGAACCAGTGAGCTGGGTCTACTGCTGTTCCCCACCCCCAAGGCCCTCTGAGCAGACCCATGGGTGAAGACCCCCAGAGGGCCTTCATTCTCCTGTATCCCAGCAGCAGAATGGTTTTCTTTGCTGACGTGTCCAAAGCACCATTTTCTATGTCTAGTTTAAGTTTTAAAAAAATAGAAAGAAAAAAGAAAGGCCTTCTTACATCCCCAACACAAAATCAACAAACTCACTTTTCATACAAGGGTCCTGACAAAGCGTTGAGTGTGAGTATCCAGAAAGCGTTCCCGTCGTCAGCTAAAGCCTGAGACAGAAAGCAGATGACATGGTGAAGGAGGAAAGGGGGACTTCGAATGCCTGTGACAGTCACACTTTATGTGACGTCAGGAATTTGGCAGGAACCCAAATGGTGACCTCGGATGAGGCGACAGGCTTAACCCAAACCTGAGTCTCCAAGGGGTGGGAATTGTCCCCCCCAAAGAAGAGATTGAGACCTTGGGCAAAATAATTGCCACATACAAGAGTGTTTGTGGTAAGAACCTGGAGGCCCCATGGAATAAAACCTAACCCTGGTGGCGCCTCTGCATGGAGCTGCTGTCCCACCAGTGGACCAGTGGAGAGTTCTCTATTGCCAAGACAGAAACATCCAGATCTTAATAGACTATGGAGTTTGCTGCTGTTTGGACAGGCCTGCCTGCCTGAGCCTGAAAGGGGCTTTTCTGTATGAAGAAGAGGCAGAAGCATTTAGAAGCCCACTGCATGGGCCACTATGTTTAACAGCACAGAGAAGCCACTGGTGGCTTTTGTGTGTCTGGTGGTCACAAACACCAGCTGTTCTCATGCCTGTGATGTGTATGGAATTTTTGCAGGTACAAGCTATCCTGAAGTTGAGGGACTGCTCACACAGCTGGAGGGATTCCACTAATTTTGAAAATCAGCTTGCCCTCCCCAAGCCCTGCCTACCTAGAGGGAGGGTGGAGGTGCATGCAATCCCACCCCTGTGGCTTAGCTGGAGTGCACAATGTCCAGCACACAATCGGTGATCCATAAACACTTACAAGTAAAGGAAAGAGATGTGCTGAATCTCTCATCCTTCCCCCTCTTCCTACAATATTCTTCTTATCCTTCAGAGCCGTTTTAACAGGACGCTGAAGGACATGGTATGTCCCAAAAAATTAAACACAGAGCTAACATATGACTACTCCCAGAAATGCATAGTATGTTCCTGCCTCTCCCAGCATGTGCCCTGTGTCCTCCTAAAACTCGACATTGGTTCCTGTGTGTTCTGTCCTTGCTCTCACTTCAACTCCACCTCCCCAGGCAGAAGCAGACCCTCCACAGGTGCTTAAGAAAGCTCTGTTGAGTGACTGTTGACAAGAGAAGAGGAGACGTAATCTGACACACCTAGATTCCAATCTAAACCTCGAAAATCCCATTCGGGGGAACTTGTCACCTTGAGAGAAGCAAAACTGACGTCAGGGAAGCAACATGGTAGACATAACGGATAAATGCAAATCCAGACCACAGAAAGAGACCATGGCACACCCACTAGGAGGGATAGAACCAAAAAAGCAGACAATAACAAGTGTTGATAAAGAGGTAGAGACATCAGCACACTCATACACTACTGATGGGAATGGAAAAGGCACGGCTGCTTTGGAAGAGAGTTTGGCAGGTGCTCAAAAAGCTAAACACAGAGTTAGAGCTGCCATATGACCCAACAATTCCACTCCTCAGTGTAGAACCTAGATAAATGAAACTAGATGTCCACACAGAAACTCACATGCCAGTGTTCACAGCAGCGGTACTTGTAACAGCCAAAATGTGAAAACAGCCCCAATATGCATCTGCTGAGGAGCACAAAAATAAATGTGGTTATCTCCAGATGATGGAATATCACAAGCCACAAGAAGGAATGAGGGATGGGGACAGGCTACAGCATGGACAAATCTCAAAAACATGATGCTGAGGGAAAGAAGTTAGACACACAAGACCCCGTGTGGATGACTCCACTCATAGGAAATGTCCCGAACAGGCCAGTCTACAGAGATAGGAGATAAACGTATGGTGGCTGAGAGTTGAAGAGGAGGGCAGCAGTAGGATGGGGTGGCTGCCAGTGGACGTGGGCTTTCTTTTGGGGGTAATGTATGTTCTAAAGATAGACTGTGGATGCTGATGGCTGCACAATTCTGTAAATGTCACCAAAGCCATTGAATTGTGCACTTCAAATGGGTAGACTGCATGGTCTGTTAATTAGATCTCAGTGAAGTTGTTAAAAACAATGGCTGTGGCGCTTTGGAAAGCTTCTGGAAGGATTGTTTGAGGTCAGGAATTCAAGATCAGTCTGGACAACATAGTAAGACCTCATTTCTACAAAATTAAAAATTAAAAAAATTAGTGAGGTGTGGTGATGCACACCAGTAGTCTCAGCTACCTGGGAGGCTGAGGTGGGAGGATCCCTTGAGCCCAGGAGGTTGAGGCTGCAGTGAGCTATGATTGCGCCACTGCACTTTAGTGTGGGTGTCAGAGTGAGACCCTGACTCAAAAACCATCAAACAGAAAAAGAACAGCTGTGGGTTCAAATCTGGACTCAGCTGCTTCCTCCTCTTGGGACCCCAATGCTCCTCTGTAACCTCGAGATCTTCCTGGCAAGGCCTTCATGCCTGTCTCGTGGTAGTCACGGGAGATGCAAGAGACGCTGCCCAGAGAGGACTCAGGTCCCAGCTGGACACAGAGTGAGCACCTGTTCATAGAGGACTGACATGCCCCATAGGGCACTGGAGGGGGACAGACCAAGACTTTCCTCTCACACCGACCAGCACTGACTCTCACCCTGCATGGCTGGCCCATGCCCTCACGCCTCTCCACTCCCTGAGCCTTCCAGGAACCAGATACAGGGGGCTACTCAGTCACCACTGGTCAAATGACACCGGGAGAGAGAGGCCTGGGAGGGGTGAGTCAGCAGACCCACATCTGAGGGTCCCCGAGCTTAGAGAGTTGAGGGAACTCCAGCCTGGGGTTCAGACACCACCTTTGTCCATGGCAATGGTGTCTGTGCTGTGTGCCAGGCTGGGTCCCACTTGGTCACCTGTGCTATGTCTCTAATCCCAGTCCACCCAGCATCTCTGAGGAAACAGTTACCTGCACCATTTGGTGGGCGAGGGGCCCCAGCCCCAATACAACCCCTCGCTCTGTCTTCACCTCCCCTACACTCAGATCTCTAAGACCCAGAATTCCCTGGGCCTCTGTCCCAAATCCAAGGCCCCAGAAGTGTCAGCCACACTGGCTCATTCCACATTGCCCCCAGTTCTGAGCTGGGGTGTCTTGTATTCAGCAAGCACCTTTGCCTTTCCCGGGTCCTTCTGCCTTTCTCTCTTCCTGTCCCATGGAGAGCATTTCATGCTAGTTCCTCAAAATGGCATCACTGACCAGGCTTGGTGGCTCATGACCATAATCCCAGCACTTTGGGAGGCCAGGTTGGGAGGATCAATTGAGACCAAGCGTTTGAGGCCAGCCTGGGCAACATAGTGAGACCTTATCTCTACAAAAATATAATAAAGCAACATCTCAGTGGGGCCCAGGAGCCAACTTGAGCGCACTCTGCCCACCTCCCCTGCTGTTTTTGGTTGGAGGAAATGCATTCAGGAGAGGAAGAGCGTGTGGGCTGATGGTTACTCCCTGTGCTTCATCAGAACGTCTTTCCCGAACCTGGCCACTTCTCTGGCCTGTGGGGTATAGGAACCATCTGTACCCTGAGGGCAGGGGCATCCTGGGTGGCGAGGGTTGGGGGGACGTTCGTGCTGCCTGCTTTCTGGGAGTCCACAGGCCCAGTGGACACACACAGTGTTCACACAACCAGGAACGCACCACATGGTCCAGCGTGGTGGTGGGGAGGAGGCACCTCTGGGATCAACTTGACTGTGGCACCCTTGTGTGCCAGCTGTGAGATGCTGGGTAAGAGGCTGAACCACTGTTTCTTCATTTGTGAAAGGGGTACGGCTATTGTGAGGTTACACAAAAGAGAGCAAAATAGCTTCACCAGCACCTTGAAGACACGCGGTGATTGGCGGCACATTGTTGATTGACACGTTCATTGCTGAGGTGGGTACATCAGTCCTGCAGTGTCTGTGTGTCTCTCTCTCTTCCTTCTTTCCTTCCTCCCTCCCTCCCCCTTTCTTCCTTCCTCTCTTCCCTCCTTCCCTCCTTTCCCCCCCTCCCTTCCTCCCTTCCTTTCCTTTCTCTCTTTCTCCCTTTCAGGATAGGGTCTCATTCTGTCATCCAGGCTGGAGTGCAATGTTTTCACAGCTCACTGCAACCTTGAGCCCTTGGGTCCAGGCAATCCTCCCACCTCAGCATCCCAAATATTTGGAACTACAGGGGCTCAACACCATGCCTGGCTAATTTCTGTGTTTTTATAGAGTCAAGGTTTCACTCTGTTACCCAGGCTAGAGTGCTGTAGTGCAATCATAGCTCACTACAGCCTCAAACTCCTGGGCTGAAGGGATCCTCCTTCCTCAGCCTCTGGAGTAGCTGGGACTACAGGCATGTGCTGCACGCCTGACTCTTTTTTTTTATTTTTGTAAAGACGACTGCTCACTATGTATCCCAGGTTAATCTCAAACTCCTAGGCTCAAGCAATCCTCCCACCCCGGCCTCCCAAAGTGCTGAAATTACAGGTATGAGCCACTGCACCCAGCCCTATGTCTCTCATTTCTAAAAACACATGGCGCACACATGAACCCAGTGCTGGCCAACCGGCCCCTAGGACTGGGATGAAACGGATCCTGGCCAGAGGGAGACACAAAGAAGAGACAGGGGGGTACCAGCGCCAGGCCCTGTCATCAAAGCCATACATGTATTACCCTCCCACCCCCGTGCACTCCTTGTGTGAGTCTACCAGGTAGGGGTTGCCTCTAACCCCATTTGACAGTGGGAAAGTGAGGCTCAGAGAGCTTAAGTCCCTGGAACAAAGAAGCATAGCCAGGTAGTATCAGAGGGCAATGGAAACTGTCCCAAACACAAATCCCCAACAATGTGGGCTCAAGGTCTGGCTGTGTCACTTACAACCCAAGTGGCTCTGAGGATGCCCCTTGTCCCTGGACCAGCAGGGAGCAGGAGCCAGCACCCACTTCTGCTGGAGCCTCCAGGGTGGGGGAGGTGCTGCACCCTACCCCAAAGCCTGGCATTTCCCACCGCCCTCAGCACCATTGCTGCACCCGGGGACGTGCAGCTGAGGATGAGAGCAGCGGTACACTGCAGTCCACGCTGTGGGTGCAGTGGCTCAGGCCAGCCTCGTGTGGCACTGTGGCCAGTGGGTCGGTCTCCAAGGGAAAGATAGCCTTGCTGGGGACCTGGGCCTGGGGAGGCCTCTAACAGGCTGCAGGCACGCAGACACTGCTGCCCGAGTAGGTCCCTCCCTGGGTGAACTATCCGACTGCCTAGTTCGTGGGTGTTGGTGGAAATGCATGGCTTTGGGGGACTGAGGTCATATCTCCCAAGATCCCTCCCAAGTGGGCTTAGCCACTGGAGCAGCTCGCTCCAAGGCCTCCGGTACCCTCCTCCCACCACCTAAGGAGAAAGGTGCCCACATTCTTCTCTGCAAAACATCGCTCCCCAGTTTTTGCCCAGCTCTGCCCTGCTCCTCCTTCCTCTAGCCCTCAGAGGGGCTCTCCCTGACCCCTAGCCCTGTTCTTTGCCTCCAAAGCACCCTACTTTCTCCCCTAGCTCCCAGGAGACCTTAGTTCTGCATTTCTGTCCACTAGACTGCGAGCTACCAGGGGGCTTATGTGCCATGGTCTCCACTCCAGGAAGACCTGTAGAAGGACGGGAGGCAGGGGTAAAAAGAGTTTCCTCTCATGTCAGTCAAAACCAGAGAGCCCAGCGAGTGTCAATTCAGGTGTCCTCCCTGGAGGAGGTAGCTGATGAGACCTGAGGGGTCTGCAGAGAGCCTCAGGACACCTTCTCTGCTGCTGTTGCCCAGCTCCAAAACAGAAACCCAACAAACCCTCCTGCCGTTGACCTTCCAGTGAAAGGAGCCCAGGAGTGTCCCCTGTGTACCAGGAGAGCCGGACCCAGCTTTGGCAGTGTCAGGGCGTTTTTTTGACACAGTCCCGGCTTTTCAGGGACAAGGACTGCTGGCAGCCATGTGTCCTGCTTTGCCCAAGACTGAAGCAGGCCCCAGGGCACAACATCTCATCTAGGCATCCTGATGTCGGTGGCTGGCCACATGCTGAAGGTAATTGGCAGGAGGTGGGGGCAGCCACCGTGCCAGGGGATGCATGCATTAGGCTGCTGAGGATCTGAGTCCTGGTCCTTATTTGATTTTGTCCTTTTCAATTAAAATCACCCTCTCGCCCTCCTGCAGAGGCAGCTGGTCTCAGACACACATGGTGGGCCTCGCCCCAAGATAGTGTTCTCCCGCGTCCTCCCCAACTGCCATCTCCAGCCTCCAGCCTCCCTCCCAAGGCTGCTGGGTTTCAGCCCCAGGAAGTGCCCCCTCCTTCCCTCCATCCCTCACCTCCCCTTCCTTCATCTGTTTTTCTAGAAAATGCCCAGCACCGCCTGTGTTACCCTTAGGGCATGGGAGGCGGCAGAAAGCCGTGTACCGGGCACTTTGGTTCCCGCATCAGAGCAATGGAGGAACCGTGAAAACCCATCTATCTTCACTGACCACCCACCCCACCTTAAATGGAGAAAAATGGTTTCTGTCCACCAAGGTTCCCACAGTGATATAACCTAAGTTTTTAAAACAACACAAACATTGACCTTGGCACATGGTCCCATGGAAAGAATGGGCATTATCGACACGGCAGAATTACTTAAAAAGACAAGGTGCCTCCCCGAGGAAGCGGGGGACGTGGCGCCTTTCAAGAGTCTATTCGCGGCAGCCAGAGTCAACAGGCGGGCCCAGGGGCACCGCGAGGGCCATCCCCACCCTCCCAATCCGGCTGTCGCCCTTGAGTGCCCTCATCTATTGTCTGTCTACTCTGCAGATTTGGGAGCCCAGCGGTGGATGCCTCGCCAGGCAGTGGGCACCGGGGCTACAGTGGTGCTCTTGGTGCCTCAGCCTGGCAGGTGGACACGGACGCATTTGGCCAGGACTTCAGGCCTGGACTGGGACCCAGGACCCAGGAGCAGACAGAAGGGGGTGGGGGGCGGGGGAGCCAGCCAAAAACTGTTAGATGACTGACTAAGTCACAGCACTAGAAAAGAGAGAGGGAAAGGGAGGGTTGGGGGAGAGGGGAAAGGGAGAGAGAGGGAGGAAGGGAGGGGGGATGGGAGGAGAGCGACAGAGGGGAAAAGAGAGAGAGGTAGGAAGGGCGGGGAGAGAGAGCATGATCCCAAGCCTGTGGCCTGTCTGCCTGCCAGGTCATGTCCTAGGACCTCAACACCAGAAGCCCAGGCCCACGCCCATTTCCTCTACAGAGGGGGAAACCGAGGCCCAGAAAAGTTGTCACCTGCCCAGTTCAAACTCGACATCCACACACGGGCTGGAGACAGGGCCGGGAAACCCTGCAGACCCCCCACCTCCTCCGTTGCTCTGAAGGCATCTCTTCCCAGGGGCCCCTTGGTGGGAATGCACACAGCATGGTCTCCGTGGCCTGTGCCTGGCTAGCCCTGGCGCCCAGCTTGGGGGGAGGGGTGCTGTGCTGCCAGGCCAACCCCCCAGGGGTCCGCCTGTCTGGCGTCTGGGAAGAAGGACATTTCTGAGAGGTGCTCTGAGCTCACAGGCCCGAAGGCCTCACAGGCCTTGTCTGAGCGTCAGCTTTGATTAGTGCCACCTGTCCTGTTTATCCGGCTCTTTCCACCTAATCGAATTCTGGGTCCTTTCCTAACCCTGCTTCCACGCCCACAAGCAACAGGACGGTTTTAGGAAAATAATTTGCTCCTTTAAGAGAAAAGCCTGGACACCTATCCGATCTTGTGGCCTCTGAGGTCTCTTTTGCAGAGTCCTGGGTGGGGGTTCTGGAAGCTTCCCAGAGAAACTGCACACACAAGGACTCTGTTCTCAGTCTCCTTATCTGTAAAACTGTGGCACCTGGCACACAGGATGAGGGTGGCAAAAGCCCCCAGCAAGCAGGTTCTGGGGCCTCCCGCTTACCATCAGGCACACGGCAGCCACACGGGACAGGGGCTTGAATCAGTTAGCTCTGCTCACAGATGGAAAAAAGGGAGGCACAGAGAAGTCAAGCAACTTGCCCAAGGTCACACAGCTGGAAAGTGGCAGAGCCAGGATGGGAACCCCAGCGGGGTGGCTCCTGCAACCAGACTAGTGACCCTTCCTCCATAACACCTATCAATATCAGAGACAGAAAAGCAACCCGAGCTGAGCCCTTGCTACATTTCAGAAACTCTCTTTCACTCTCCACATTAGAGTTTTGTTAAGTTTTTTTCATTGTTGTCTCCTACAAAGAGCCTTTTTAGATATTTTTGCGCAAGAGCTTCTCCCCATGAAATGTGAATGTCACAGATGTGGCATGCATGTGCTTAGATTCTGTTTATTATCTGGGCTTTATTTATTTTTGAGGCAGGGTCTCCCTCTCTCACCCAAGCTGGAGTATGGTGGCATGATCGTAGCTTGCCGCAGCCTCGACCTCCTAGGCTCAGACAATCCTTCTGCCTCAGCCTCCCAAGAAGCAGGGACAACAGGCACATGCCACCACACCTGGCTAATTTTTGTTTTATTTTTGTAGAGACAAAGTCTGTACAAAATGTTGTCCAGGCTGGTCTTGAAATCCTGGGCTCAAGCAATCCTCTCACCTCGGCCTCCCAAAGTGCTGAGATTGCATGTGTGAGTCACTGTGCCCAACCTATCTGGGCTTTACATATAAAGAGTAAAACATTTTTGCCCATGGAACCAGATTCTGCCCCCTCGGGGGGAATGCCTCCCCCTCGACACTGTGCACTTTGCCCAGATGTGCTCATACCTGCCTGCCGAGCTGGGGAGGACTGCCGTTCCTGTTTTGTGAGGAGTCTGAAGGTTGTAGAGGCTCAGGGCTGGTCACGTGGCTCAGAAGCGGTGGGGGTACCCACCTGCGTCAACCTGTCGCAGTGACAATAACACAGTCAGTCCTAGGCCTTCAGCAGGTCACAAACATACGCCAGCATTATGGGATCTGGGCCCGCTGACCCTTCTGACATCAACGTCTCCATGTGCACATATTTTGCAGGAGGGTGGTAACTCCAGGACCTTGGGAGCTTGGGACCTTGGGAGCAGTCAGGACCAGCCATGACACTCGTGCAGGCTTTGGAAAGATCTAGTCAGGGAGGGAACGTGGGACACACGTGCCCTGTTTCCTGGCCCTGGGTGCTGGGTGCTGCTCCTGGCCCGGGAGCTTTTCATCTGGGGTTTCTGGATCCTTCTTGATCTGGTGTTTCTGGATCCAGTGAAATTGCAGCAGCTTCTTGGAGGTGACAGCCACTTCCGGGACCAGCCTGGGTCTCCCAGGAGGCCCCGTGTGGCTCTGCAGTTGGAAAATGGGTCCCCTCTCCCCTCCGCCCGTGGGTCCCCGGTCTGTGCTGCAGACACTCGCCCCCTCTCTTGCAGACAGCAGGCTGGGAGCACAGCAGGAGTGGGAGCCACATGGACTGGTTCACCGCCAGGGCTGGGCCCTCGAACCTGCTCCTGAGGAAAACGTGTGCCGCAAGTAAATCCAGGCCCTCGTCCGGCACCCAACAGAGCTGGCACCTCTGCCTGGGCCTCCCTGTCCTGGGAGGCCGGGGAACAACTGGGGCATTGTGCAGCCTGGGGCCTCCCAGACAGGAAGCGGGTCCATAGAGCCCATCCCAACAGTAAGCCTGGGCCCTGTGCCCACCCATGTGACCCAACTGCCAGGTATGGCTGGGCTCCCTTCAGCTGGGGCAGACCAGGCGAAGGGGCCAGTCTCACCCCACAGGGCAGGGCCAGGGACAGAGGCGGGACGGAGTAAAGGAATAGACAGAAAGACTGACTGGACTGTGCCCAGGGAGCTTCCCGGTGACAATGGGGCAGATTCTCCAACCTAAAGCCCCGCAGTCCTCAGGTGTTTCCTCCATGCCAAGGAGTGTCTCCCATGGGTCGCCTATAATGCTGCCAGTCACCTCTCAGACCCCCCCCCCATGCCTGCTCACCTATTTGGAAGAACGCACATGGCTCTTGGACGGATCAGGACCCTTGCTTGTGCTTGTACTTGTGAAGGACTCTGGGTGCCAGCAGGCCTCCAAAAGGCAAAAGTGGGAGTGGGAGTCAGAGAACCACCCCCAAGGAGATGGAAACACGGAGTGCCAGCCTGCGGGCCCTGGAGGCATCTGATGGGCAACTGGATGCACCACAGAACCCCCCGGAAATCACAGGCCGAGACTTGGCAGCTCTCAGATGGTGTTGGCTAAATGTATACACATCCTTGTCCTCAGCCCCTCCTCCTCTTCTGGGTTCTTCAGGAAGGACTCCCTCCCCTCCTGGTAAGGCCTGTGTCCCTGCACTGGCGTCCCAAGCCCAGGAGGGGTTGACTGTAGACCAGACGGGGGCTGGCAGAAGAGAATGCAGATAGGGCCCGCCACGGCCCCTCCCCTCCCCCTTCCCCTGGGCCTCCATCCACTCAGGAACGTGTTTGTTTTCGTGCGAACCGAGCACACTGCACCCACACCCAGCCGGTTCTGGGGTGACCTTTAACTTTTCCCTTGTCCTTGGGGGCCCTTGTTTGGACCACTCATGAGGCGGGGCTGGGAGATGGAGGACACAGAGGCCAGAGAGCCTGGGGGCTTGCTGCAGATTCTTGAGTGGGTTTTCCCTGTGGCCTTCCCTCTGCTGCCTGGTGATGTCCTCATGTCCTCCGGGCTAGGCGTCAGATGTATCCGCCAGGTGGATGGCAGGAAGGGCGGCCACTGATTAAGCTCCTTTCCAGGCTTGCGTGGCACCCGGCATGGTACCCATCAGTCAGGCACATGTGGACAGCCCATCCCGGTCTGCCAGCCACTCCACTGGGCAGGAACCCACCCATCACTATGTGGCCGGATCACCCAGCACTGGGGCCAGAGGGAAACTGCGGTGGCGGAGGCCAGAGGAGGGAGAGGAAGGGAACGAAGATGTGTCTCTTCTGGCACGAGCCAGCCTCGGAAAAGCCACAGAGAATATCTTACCGCAGATGTGCGGCCCAGGCAGCCAAGGTTCCTTGCTTCCTCCCTTGGACCTGGAGTCGGCGCCATCCACGGGGGGGCAGAGTAGGGAAGCAGGGCGGTGTGGGACTCCCGAGCCTCCACCCTCTGCCTTCATCCAGCCCTCGTCTTCCCACCCACGACCTAGCGTGGGCCACATGGTGAGAAAGGCAAAAACAGATGTGGCCTCTGTCCCCTTGGAGCTCTCCAGCCAGTGGGGAGGGACGCAGGCGTCCACACTCCAGGATGGCTTCAGACTGGAGCTCCAGCAGGCTCGGTGAGGAGAGGGCAGGCCTGTCTGTAAGCTTGGGGACGGAAGGACATTCTGAGCAGAAGAAACAGCACATGCAAAGGCCCTGAGGCAGGGAAAGCCTGGTAGAGAGGGAGGGGCCTGTGACTTATGTTTTGAATCATTTCTGGTCATCAAAGACTAGAGGAAACTGGTAGTGAAGAGGGGCAACTCCAGTTGTCCACACAGGGGCGAGTGCTTGGTTGTGGGTCACAGAGCGGGTTTGTGAGAGAGCCAGGACTGAAGGCGGATAGACTGAAGGTGGCATCCCTGAGTCCCTGGAGCAGATGAGAGCTTCCACTCCCCCCGGAACTCCCTTCCCCTGGCCACACACAGTGGGTTGCCTCCGTCTCTGAAAAACAGAGGAGCTGGGGCCGGCCCACTCCCCTAACAAGCCCCACACCAGGTCTGGTCCCACCTCCAGCTCTGCCACATGGGCCCCTTCTCTGTCCAGAGAATGGACCCCCAGCCTCCCTCCTGGACTGGGTGTCTCCGTATCTCCCAGCCACAAGCCAAGGCAGCCAGACACATCGGTTGGGTTCCAGCCCTTGCTGTCATTTTTCTGGTTTTATTTGTCCTCTGTGCCTCCCACTATGCCCCCTATCCTCTGTGTCCTCCATGTGGCTGAAGTGGCATCATCTTTTCACATCTAAACTTCCTGGAGCAGCACAGCTGTAAGTCTGATGTGTTCCTGGTCCCACATCTGCCAAGTCTTGAGCATCTCACGGTGAATGGGGGAGCTGTACCCTGAGCCCACGTGCTGGTGAGGCACTCACAGGGACTGCAGCCCCAAGGAAGCATATTGCACCTCTCTGTATCTCAGGCTCACCATCTGTTATATGTGATTGTCACGGAGACTATCCTGAGGGCTGCTGTGCACAGTTGTTCAGGCCGTGCACTGCACAACCCCAGGCACTGTGACTTGCAGTGAGCCTGGTAGGGATGAGGACTCTGAGAAAATGCATGCAGGGTATGGTAGCGATGCGTGCCGGACATCCACTAGCAAGGATTGTTGCCGGCGCTCTCTTAGCGTATTAATCCTTGTTAGGTGTAAGTGCTGTGCTCAGCACCTCCCTGCATGCTCTCCATTCGTCCTGCTGACAGCGTGCCAAGGGCTCCCGTTTCCATCTCTAAAGAAGCTGAAGGCCAGAGAGGTTAGGAGACGTGCTTGGAATCAGTGAGAAGCGAGGACGAGATCTGAACCCAGGACTGCTGGACTCAGTGCTCCAGGGCGTTAAATCAGGACACGGGCATGCGCTGAGGAGGAGAGGGGTGAGCCTACTCCTCGTCATCCTCAGTCCCCGGCCTCGGCCACAAGGAGATGCCGTGTGTGTCTTCAAGGGGTGGTGAAGGATCCCACGCATTGAGATGTCCAGGAAATGAGAGCAAGATGCAGATTCCTGGGCCTCACCCTACCCCCACTGATCCTGACTCTGAGTGGCTGGCCTCTTCCCCAGGGAGAGAGTTAGCAAATGAACATGCAGGACCGCCCGGTCAACTTGCATTTCAGATGAACAATGAATAACTTTTGAGCATAAGTAGGTCCCAAATATTTCATAGGACATACAGGAAGAGATGATTCATTGCGTCTCTGAAATTTGAATGTAGCTGGGAGTTATCTATGTACTCTGGCAACCCTCTTCCTAGGCCATGCAGTTTGCGAAGAACAAGAGCTCTCCCCAGACACAGACTCTTCAGGGATCCCCAACTCTGTGCCAATCCTGGACAGAACTGGGTGGGTCCTGGGGTCTCCTACTCTAGGCTAGTTCTGTCACAGCTCATGGTTCCACCAAGATTCCTGCTTGCAGTAGTAGACCTCGCTGCACCAACCAGGGTCGCTGCCAACTTGCACAGTGGGGAGACTGAGACCCAGAGACAGAGAGTGCTGGTGTTGGTCCCTCCAAGAGAAGCTGGTGGAGGAGGCCCAGGGGCTGGCTGGACACCCGGGGTGGAGCCATGCTCCAGGCAGTCCTTCCCGGTAGACCAGGGCCATCTGGGCTCAGACTCAAACACCTGGCATCTCTTGAGCGGGAAATGGCCCACCCGGCCTCAGCGGGACCACTTCCCACCCGCAGTGGCCAGATGGCCAGACAGGGCCGGGAGAAGTCAGGAGAGGCGGGCGAGTGGGGGTTTCGGGGAACGATGGCCAGGGCTGCGGGGGCTGGGCCGTGTGCAGAGCTGGCCCAGATGCCTCTGCAGAGCCAGGCTCTGTGTCTGTTCCGGCCTGGGTACCGGCCTTTCCGGGAAGGGGGTCTCACAAGTGCAGCACACTCGACAGCTCTCGGGCTGTTCCATCTCAGAGAACCCGAGGCTTAGACAGAATCTAATTACCATCTCCTCCATGGTGCTATTGTGCATGAAATGTAATTGTTTGTGAAACTTGGCTCGTTCCTGAGCAGAGGCAGAGCAGGGTCAGTGGCTCCACTTGGGCTTTGAGGGGATGACCAGGGGCTTCCCTTGAGCCGGTTTGCCCCCTTCCCCCCGGATCCAGCACCCTCCCTACCTCATCCAAAACACCCTCACGGGGACTCAGGCATTGTGGGAGTTGGTGCTCCTCCCCAGGGCCTGAGAGGCAGGGTGCACCGAGGCTGAATCCCTTGACCGGCCGGACGACCTGGGCAAGTCACAACCTCTTTCTAGACCAGGGACCCCCAACCTCCAGGCCACGGACTGGTACCAGTTCGTGGCCTGTTAGGAACTGGGTGGCACAGCAGGAGGGGGACAGCGGGAGAGTGGAACCCTGTCTTCCGTCAGATCAGCCGCGACATTAGATTTTCATGGCGCGGGATCTGGGTTGCACGCTCCTTAAGCTTGATGATCCCTCTCTCACCACTCACCCTACATCCCAACCCTGGCTGTGGAAAAGTTGTCTTCCACAAAACTGGTACCTGACGCCAAAAAGGTTGAGGGCCACTGTTTTAGATCTTTACAGAGTCTGCAAAATGCAGCCGATCGTTGCTTCACTGCAGGCTTGTTTCAGGATCGCAGGAAGCCCAGTGGTCGTCACATCACAGGCACTCTCCAGGCCACGGTGCCTGTATGATTAATGTTTACTTTCTTTTAGTGTTGGTTTGGCATCATTTCCTTCACAAGAAGCTCCATGAAGACAGGAGCATCTACCCATGTCTATAGGAGAAGAGAAACAGTTCTACTCAGTCTGCCACAGAATCACCATCATTCAGCCTCTGCAACAACTCAGGCCTGAGGATCGTTTTCAGTAAATGCCCTCATGAGGGAACGAAAGTTCAGAGTCTGGGAAAAGCTGGAGCTTAACTTCAAAGGGCTGACGCTGACCTTGATGGGGGATGAGGATGAGGATGAGGGAGCACGGGGTCCGCAAAGCACTTTCAAATACGTGACCTCCTGAAGGTGGGACTGTCATCCCCATTTTCAGGTAAGGAAACTGAGGGTTGGAAGGCGGGGATCAAAGTTCCACAGGCTGCTCTTTGAAAGACATCGTTAAGAAATGAAAATGCAACATGGTTGCCAGTTGCCAAGATGATCCCCAAAGATGGCATATTGTCCTCTTCATTCTTGCCCTTGTGTGATCTCCTGTACAGAACAGAGCTGGCCTGTGTAAACCTATATAGGTTTTAGTAGAAATGACCACGTGTGACTTCTGAGACTGGGTCTTGCTTGCTCCTGGCTTTGTCTTAGGGTGCTACTCAGGGGAATCCAGCAGCCGTGTTTGAGGAGATTCAAGCAGCACCATGGAAAGGCCCAGCCAGAAAGAACCCAGAGCTTCTGCCAACCACCACACCACATGGACAAGCTGCCCTGCAGGTGGGTCCTCTGGACCTCGTCAGGCTCTCAGATGCCCACAGCCCTGCCTGGAACCTTGACTGCAGACTCACGAGAGACCCCAGCAAGGACCACCCAGCTGATCTGCTTCTGAATTCCTGGTCCACAGAAAGCAAGTGCAATAATAAATGTGTATCACTATAATTACCAAGTTTGGGAGCAATTTGTTATGCGGCCATGGAAAAATTAATACAACAACCCACAAATTGGGAGAAAATGATTGCCAGACACATATGGAATAACCCATATATCCAGGATATATGAGGAGCTCTCACAATGCAGTGATCAAAGAAACAAACAGCTCTAGAAAATGGGCAAAAGATTTGAACCAGCATTTCACAAAAGATTTATGAACAGACAATAAACACATGCTTAACATCGTTAGTCATTCAAGAAATCTAAATGAAAACCATATTGAGATACATACACACACTGATTAGAATAGAAAAAAATCATTTAAATCTGACAATACAGAGTGCTGACGACGACACAGAACAACAGAGCTTTCATTTATAACAGGTAAAACGCAAAAGGGTGCAGCCTCTTTGGAAAACAGTTTCAGTAGTTTCTCATGAAGTTAAACGTACATTCATCCTATGACCTGGCAATCCCACTTATAAGTACTTACCCACGAGAAATAAAAATGTGCGTTCACAAAAAACTTGCATGTAAACGTTGATAGCAGCCTTATTTGTAATTGTCAGTTTGGAAACAACTCAAATGTCTCTCAGCAAATTGTGGTATATCCTGACAATGGACGCCACTCGTTATTAAAAATGAATGAACTGCTGATACACACACAGCATGGATGGGTATTAGATACTAAGTGAAAGAAGCCAGACTCAGAAGTCTAAGTTCTGGATGATTCCTTCACATGTCATGCTGGAAGAGGCAAAACTGTAAGGACAGAAAACAGATCGGTGGTTGCTGGGGGCTGGGGGCTGATGCGTTTCAGGGAGAGCTTGGCTCTGAGAGGCAGCAGGAAGCTTTGTGAAGTGATGTCATTGTTCTTTATCTTGTACCACTGGTCACAAGATTGCATGTGTTTGTCAAAAGTCATGGAACTGTACACCTGAAAGAGGTGAACTTTACTCCAGATAAATTATACCTCCATAAACTTGGCCTTTAAAAATATCTCTCATTTGACCAGAGTGCCAAGATCATGCAACAGGAAAAAGAATGGTCTCTTCCACAAATGGCACCAGACCAACTGGATATCCACATGAAAAAGAATAAAACTGAAGCCTCTGCCTCACACCATATATGAAATTAACTCAAAATGGACCAGAGAGTTAAACACAAGCGCTAAAGCTATAAAACTCCTAGAAGAAAACATAGGGGCAAAGGATTTGGTAAAGGATTCTTAGATACAACACCCAAAATATGAGCAATAACAGGAGAAATTGGAATTCTTCAAAACTAAAAAAAAAATGTGCTTCAAAAGACACCATCAAGAAATTGAAAAGACAACACACAGAAGGGGAGAAAGTATTTGCAAATCATGTGTCTGATAAAAGACTTGAATTCAGAATATATAAAGAATTCTTACAACTCAATAATAAAAAGTCCAATTTAAAAATGAGCAAAGGATCTGAATAGACATTTCTCCAAGAAAGATATACAAATGGCTAATAAGCACACAAAAACACATGTTCACCATTGTTCAGGGAAATGCAAATCAAAACTACAGTGAAACACCACATCATACCCACTAGGATAACTAGAATCAAAAAGTCTGTTAATAACAAGCATTCTCTCTCAGAGGACACAGATAAATTAGAGCCCTCATGCACGGCTGGTAGGAATTTAAAATGCTGCAGCTGCTTTGCAGCACAATCTAGCAGTTCCACAAATGATCAAACACAGAGTAATCGCATGACCCAGCAATTCCAGTCCTAGGTATATACCCAAGAGAAATAAGAACATATGTCCAAACAGAAACTTGTACATGAATGTTTATAGCATCATTATCCACAATGGCTGAAAACAACCCACATTTTCATCCACTGATGAATGGATAAACAAAATGTGGTATATCCGGACAATAGAATATTAGTTATTTGGCCATAAAATGGAATAAAGTACTGATGCGTGCTACAATATGGATGAACTTAAAGAATACTATGCTAAGTGAAAGAAACCAACCAAAAAAGACAAAGATTGAATGATTCCGTGTATATTAAAGGAAAATCTATAGAGACAAAAAAATAGATTACTGACTGTTTAGGGTTGGGGTTGGGTCGGAGGGTGGAGGTGTGATAACTAAATGCCAAGGGTTTTCTTTATGAGGTAATGGAAATATTTTTAAATGGTGGTGATAGTTGCATAAAATATATTAAAAATATATTAAAATCATTGAACGCTACATTAAAATGGGTAAATTATATGGTAGGTGAATTATACCTCAATGAAGCTATTTTTTAAGAAGAAAGAAAGAAAAGACACCCAGGGCCCTGTTGGGCTGGAGCTGAAATCACAGAGCAAATGCCCTAGGTAAGTTTGCTGTACTGGGTGGGCGCTCCTTAAGGAATCACACACCTTCCTGGTTAAAAAAAATCTACCTAACAATGATACTTTCAAGGTAATGTCTTTCTGTCTTATTTTCTTCTGTGGAACCTGTGCCTCAGAAACCAGAAATTGTATTTCAGGGGGTGAGTCTTGGCCCAGCCCTTGAACTCTGTATCAACCCCTCGGTGTGACTTTCAAAGAGAAGACCCACCTTCCACACCCAGCAAGGCCCCACCCATTGGGTGCTGGATGTGACACCAACCTCTGGTTCTGCCCTGCCTTCTCCCAGACAGTTGTGTTGACTGCCGTTATCTCCCAGGAGGATGTGGTGCACAATTAGGTTATCAGATGGTTTTTTTATCCTTGGCAAAGAATAACCCGGATGCTTGTGACATGCTGGGGGCCCATCAACTCTTTGGGAGGAAAATTAAATCTTAACCACAACTCAGGTCTTAAAGCAGGGGTATCCGCAGGAGCAGCATTGCCACCTGAAAACCCATTAGCAATAAAGATTCTCAGGACTCGCCCCAGTCCTGTTGGGTCAGAATCCCAGGGTTGGGGCCCCTCAGCAATATGTGTTTCTGGAAGCCATCCAGAGATTCTGATGCAACCTAAGAACCCCTGAACTAAAGGATGGATTCACTCTTCATTCATTCATTCAACAGGTGCTTACTGAGCACTCCAAGATATCCCTGGAATTGTTGGAGGCCTAAGGCAAAAGTAGTGGAAGACAAGACACAATGGGTTGAATGATGACCCCCCAAAAGATGTGTCCTCAGACGTGTCCTTTACTTGGAGAAAAGGTTTTTGTAGATGTGATTAAGTTAGGGATGTTGAGATGAAATCATCCTGGACCCAAAGACAAATGGCGAATGTCCTTAAAAGAGTCAGAAAAGGTGAAAACACAGGGAAGATGGAGAGAGAGATTGGAGTGATGAAACCACAAGCCCAGGACACCTGGAACCACTTGATGCTGGAAGAGGGAAAGAAGGGTTGTTCCCTGGAGCCTTCAGAGGAAGGACAGCCCTGTGGACACCTTGAGCTCAGCTTTTGCCCTCTGAGTCTCTGCAAGAAAACATAGTCATGCTGTTATGAGCCACCTTGTTTGTGGTAATTTGTTATGGCAGCAATAGACACAAGACAAATAAGGGTAATGACTTGTAAAGCGTCTATTAGTTGGAGAGGTAGATGACAATAGATAAACAGATAAGCAGAGAGAGGTAGATAGCGGGATAGGTAGAGAGATAGATGGACAGAGCAATAAATAAATATATGAATGGATAGATGATAGATATAGATAGATAGATAGATAGATAGATAGATAGATAGATGATAAATTATGGATGGATAGATACACTGGCAGAGAGAGGTGGCTAGAGAGATAGGTAGAGAGATAGATGAATAGAGAAAGAATAAAGGGAGATATGAATGGAGAGATGATAGATAGATAGGCAGGTAAACAGAGAGATAAAGATAGAAGGCTGGGCACAGTGGCTCACACTTGTAATCGCAACACTTTGGGCCAAGGCAGAAGAATTTCTTGAGCCCAAGAGTTTGAGACCAGCCTAGGCAATATAGCAAGTCCTCATCTCTACCAAAAAGATATTAAAAATTAGCCGAGCATGGTGGCACACACCGTAGTCCTAGCTATTTGGGAGGTCAAGGCTGTGGTGAGCCATGATTGTGGGACTGCACTCCAGTCTGGGCAACAGAGTGAGACCTCAAGAAGAAGAAGAAGAAGAAGAAGAAGAAGAAGAGAGAGAGAGAGAATTGATAGGTAGATAATGGATAGATAGATAGAGATGAATGGAAGAATAGATAACAGACAGAGAGAGATGAATAGAGTAATGAATGGATAGACAGATGATTGATAGACGAATAGAAAGATGAAGATAGATGTTATAGATGGACAAGATAGATAGATATAGAGATAGAGACAGAGATAGAGAGATGGATGAATGATGGATGGATGGTTAGATGACAGATAGACAGACAGAGACAGAGAGAGAGGTTTTCCCTCCGGGCTCTTGGACTGAGGACCTCAGAGTCTCACTGGCTGTGGCTGGAGACAGCCCTGGCTGTGTGGGCCTCTCTGGCAGCATCAGAAACACAAGAGCCAGAGTGAAACAGAAGTCACAGTGTTTTGTTACCAAGTCTTCAGACTGGCCTCTCATCCCTTTTGCCATCTCCTGTTGGCATGGAAGTCAGTAGGTCCTAGTCACACTCACAGGAGGGGACACACAGGGTGTGAACACCTGGATGGCTGGGAGCCAGTTTTAGAAGCTGCCTACCAGCGGGTTTTGTAGGATATAATAAGCTTTTGATGCTTCTGAGTAATTAATCACGATTGTAGCACAGCTGAGGGTAGCAGGTTATTAAAAGTTGAATGAATGGAGAGAGAGGCACACCTCATCAACAAGGGTACCTGAATAAGCAACATTTATATACCTCACCCTGAATTGTACCCCACATCTTTATAGTTAAAAAAAATGATGCTGGAAAAAAAGGTAGAATGAATGAATGAATGGAAAGATGGGCTTACAGACAGCTGGATAGATGGTCTATTGTTTAAGTCTAGCTCCACCAAAATCACTTAAAAGACCCCTGCCCTGGCCCCCGAGGATAAGGCCGTTTCTACCACTCACCCGCGACAAGACCTTCTCCCTCCTTCCCTTCCCGCCTACATGGGTTGGGCTCCTGGGAAGATGAACTTAGAGGTGGTTTTCCGCCCAGCCAAACGGAAACCTGGGCTTCAATCCTGCGAGAGAAGCATGTCAGCTGCGCACAGGGGGCCTGGGCTGCCTCGGAGAGCACTGACGGGGCATGGGACTCCACCAGCCAAGCCGTCATTTCCAAGCCAGCGAGCTTGAATTACGGCAGAGGGATTCAGGGAAACTGGGAGGTCACCCACGAAGACATCTGAACCTGTGTGCTCCAGCTGCAGCCGTGCTTCCCGGCTGCATGGTTCGCTTAATCCAACATTAGGGATTGCACATCACACTTTTTCTGGTCCCTGAGCGATCCTTGGCATCTTGTGGGTACTTTCTCCAATGGCGCTGGGTGTGTGTGGCCGTATGTGGTTCCAGCCAAGCCTTTCGCGGTCTGCACTCTGGTTTCTCCCGGGGTTTCATTCCGGGATGCTGGCTGGAGGGAGAGTCGGCAGCCAGAGAGGGCCCCACGCCTGTCAGTTACACACAAGTCAGGCCCACAGAGGTGGGTCCGAGAGCAGGAGGGCAGGACCACCAAGGCCATTGGCATGGAGAGGGTGAGGCAGAGGCTTCTCCAGATTATCCAGGCTACTGGAGGCCAAGACACTCAACCTCAAAAGAAGCCTCCCCCCCGACAGAAGACTGTAAGCCATCATGGCTGATGACATCCAGAGGGGCCTCGGCTGGCAGGCCTCTGACTGGCAACCTTCCTGCAATTTTATGGGAACGGGCTGGGATAGGGAAGGCTGAGATCACTGGGAATAGCAGCCCCACCCGGCCAAGGCCAGAGGAGCTGCGGACGTGAATTATTATTCTGACACCGTGGCAGGCCCGTCTGTAATCACTTATGGTCTTTTGTTCCCAGCGGCCCCCGGCACTGCAGACCCTGGGCTCTCCACAGGCTGCCCCCATTCATGGAGAGGGAGGGAGGCTGAGACAAAGGTCAGGGGGCTGCTGAGGGCGAAGAGTCTCTCTTGGCCTCGCTGGCCGAATCTCCCCACCTCCACCTTCTCCTTCGGTTCTTCCTCTTGCCAGAAATGCATGTTGAGACCCAGCGATGGTGAGGGAGTTGGCAGCTGGTGTGATGGAGGAGGATGCTAGTCAGAGGAAGGAGGCTGTCGGCATGCCGTGGGAAAGCAAAGCTGCAGGAATGGAGTCCCAGACTTCCAAGAGGAAGACACTGCAAAGCTCTGTTTCTCAGCACCTGACTCACTTGTTTAGGTTGCTTGTCTATGAGGAGTGCCTTGGGGATGTCTCCTATGAGAGGTGTGGCTGCTACAACAGAGAGTCCCAAATAACAGTGGCTTCAGCAACACAGAAGTCCATTTCTTCCTGCCGCAAAAGCCCATGTTTCCAGGTCCCAGCTGGTATGCAGCCATCAGGTTCCTCCTACCTCACTCTCTGTTTCTTGGGTACACAGCTTCCAGCCCAGACACAGCATGGCTGCTCCAGTTCCTGCCATTGCATCTGCCTTCCCACCAGTGGGAAGGAATGCAAAGGCAAGGAGTGGGCTTGCCATTTCTGTTGGAGAGCATGATTTGGAAATGGCCCACACCACTTCCATTCACACCACACTAGCCACGATCTATACATGACCACGTCTGTAAGGGAGGCAGGGAAATGATCACATATCCAGATACATACTGTTAATACAGGAGAAAGGAAAGGGAGCAGTCGGTTCCATGGGTGAGTGTGATGGAGGCAAGGCGAGAATGGAAGCCTCCCACCCAAGTCTCTTGTGCGAGCACCCTTGGGCTGTAGGAGGACGTCCCCTCCTTCTCTTGGCATTCAAGACAGTCTGCAAACCACCCCCCCTCCCACACACACACACAGACTTCCTGCTCTGGTCTCTAGCTAAGTGGCTAACCTCACTTCTCCCTCACTATTGTGTGGCCAGGGTGTTTCTGCAGCACTCTCTACAGACTCTGTTTCCTGAGCCAGAGACCTCACTTATCCTTGAGTGGGTACCAAATCCTCACACCCTAGACTCACATCTACATCCCCAGGGAGTGAACACAGGGGCTGCGTGCTCTGGTCATTTGTAGAAGAAAGCACACTCTACCCTGCCGGTGTGAGGGCGTGGACCTCCTCTCATTCACTGTTTTGTTCCAGAGCCCAGCACAGACCTGGCATGTAGAGGCACTCAGTAGGTGCTCATTAAATGCACAAGACCTTCTTGGATGAGGGTAGTCACAATAACCATCATTACACCTGGTGTTGGCTGAGGACTTGCGTGAGCTAAGCCAGCATTCCACAACAGTCACCTAAAACAGGAAATGGCAAGCTCATTCTGCAAAGGGCCAGCAGGTCTCTGCGGGCCAGCAGGTCTCTGTCACAATGACTCAATTCTGCCATTGTAGCCCGAAAGCCACCAGAGGCAATGTGTGAATGAGCAGTCGTGGCAGTGTGCCCGGAAAACTTCATTTACAAAAGTAGATAGTTTGCTAACCTCTTATCTAGAACCAGAAAGAATGTCCTGGGGTGGGGTGAAGACTTAAAGGCAACTTGCAGAACTAAGACGCAGGTACCTGGTCAACCAGGCATGGAGGAAGGTGCCGGGAGACCCCAGGTCCGGCCTGAAGTCGACTGACTCATTTGAGGGTGCAGGCCCGGCTCAGTCTTCCTGCTTCCGAGATCCATTTCCTCTCCCCTCCATGGGAGAGCTGCGCATATACCATGCAATGCTGTTCCCCGGACATGACTGCTTGGACCAGGAGTAGACGCCTGACCTGAGGTAGCATTTGGAGTTGGGACACAGCCCTCTGATCCCCCTCAAACTGTGAATAGGAGTCGGGGAGCAGAGGGGGCTGTCTGCAGAGAAGGCAGAAATGGCCAGCAAGCGAGAGAAATAGAGTGATGGGTCCCAGGTGCCCTGAGACCTGCCGGGACCCCCATTCTGCAGGCATGACACACCTAGGGGAGCCCACAACCCCCATGTTCTCCTTTCTCCTGTTAGGGGTTCCAGGCTTGCTTTCCCAAGGCTCCTTCTTACAGATGCACTCAGGACTCTACCCAGCCAAATGAAGAATGTAGAATACTTGAAATTTCCACTCACACACTCCTGGAAAAAACACATTAACCTTTAAGAAGGGAACGATGGCTTCATTTTCAAGTGGCCATATAGATTAACCCTTGACGAGCACTTTCTGGGGAAGAATGATAGCCCATGGCATGGCCCCAGCAGATGCAAAAATTTGAAGAAAAAAGAAAGGCTAGCAGAATCCCTGTGCTCACCCTGAATCAAGGCAGGTGATTGTTGACTGGCAGCAACAACAACCACACACTCCTTGCTCCTGCAAGACACTGAGTGTGTCTAGCAAGGAGACCGCCTGCATCAGGGCAAAGTCAAGACTGCCCTTGAAGCTGCTGTTGACTAGCGGGGCTGAGCCCAGCTAGGGCTTGGTCGGCATGACCCTTTTCTCTCCATTTCCATAGGGTTTCCTTCTAGCAGCCCACAAAAAGGGTCCTCCCTCCTCACAACTTCCCCCAGGAAGAGTTTTTCCACCAGTCTTCCCAGTGAAACCCATTCTCAAAACCCAGACTCCATGGTGTTGGAGAAAACTGCGTAGTCCACACCTGGTGGGGGAGTTTGCAAAGTGTATTAGCATAGTAAAGGCTCTGCAAAGTCCTATTAGAAAAAAACCTCCTTAACTTTGAACACCATCATTTTCTAAATCATTCTGGTCGCATGACATTTGTAAAATGTCTTGGATAATGTCTCAGATGTCTGGCAGAATGGCTCACCCGTGGAACAAGCTGCAGAAAAGACAGATCACAGAGCACACCTTCTCTGAGATCATCTGAGCAACAGAAAAGACCAGAGCTCGCTCTTCATCTCCCATTAGTCCATTCATCTATCACACACTGTTCATTTCTTCATTCATCCATCATTCCTTTGTCCATCCATTGTTCATTCATCAACCTAGGTTCTCAAGGCCAAGCTCTGTGGAAGAGCAGAGGCAAATCTGAGTGCCTCTCTGCTTCTGCCAGCCTCCCCGGATGGTGAGGTAGATAAGCGATGCCTCTGGGGTACAGAATATAAAAGGTGCAGGTCGGGCGCTGTGACTCATGCCTGTAATCTCAGCACTTTGGGAGGTCGAGGAGGGAGGATTGCTTGAGTTTAGGAGTTTAAGACCACCTTAGGCAGCATAACAAGATCCCATTCCTGCAACAACAACAACAACAACAAAATAAAAAATTAGTCCTGCATGGTAGCCTGCGGTCCCAGCTACTCAGGAGGCTGAGACAGGAGGATCACTCCAGCCCAGAAGTCTGAGGTTCCAGTGAGCTATGACTGGGCCACTGCACCACTCCAGCCTGGGCAACAGAGCAAGACCCTGTCTCAAAAAAAAAAAAAGCACCTACATGTTGTTCCTGGACATCAAAGCATCAAAGGCCCAACTTCCAGAGATGTCTGTTGAAAATTATTATGGAGATGACAATTTTATAAGACAACAAACAAGTGTCAACATTCAGGCTGTCAAGAAGCAGCTTGAAGAAGGCTGGGAGGAGGGAGGGTTGGCTGCAGGAGGGATGGGACCTCTGCTGCGTCTCCCTCCCAAGCTCTGGCTGGGAGTGTGTCTGTGGCAGGCGCTGCCATGGGACTGGCACATACCCGCTGTCTTTACTCCACACACATCTAGGAGGGGCTTCCCTCACTCGTTCCTGCTACATGTATGTATTGAAAGCTGACTGTGTCCCACTAGGGGCTGGTACAGGAGCCTGTCACCATTGGGAGGGGTGGGGGACATGGGCAAGACTAGGAAATTCTGTGGAGAGCCTGTGGTGCCCTGGGCGTGGTGAAGCCCTGTGCGGGGATGAGGATGTGTCTCCCCACAGCAGTCACCACGGTGGCCGAGCACAGGTGCGTAGACAGGGGATGTGCCTTGCCTGCTGGCACACACTGAGGTCCACATGTCTGTCCAGTCTTGCCTGGCTCTTTCTCTTTCTCTCCACTGCAGTGGGGGCATCTCTGCCCCCTGTGACCTCGAGTCGCATCAACTCTGCACCCCCTGAAGGCCCATGGATCATAGCAGCCCTCTGTTCAGCAGCGTGATGGGCACTCTTGGGCTGCCTCGATGCTCAGGCTGCCTGGAACCTGCTGACTGCCTCAAATGGCATCTTTTTGTAAAAAAGGAATCACCCCTTCCTACCCCAGGCTTGGGCCCTTGCAGCTGTTTCCTCCCGGTGTTACTGTGAGACACAACCAAGCTCCTCACGCCTCTCTCCAGGGAGACGCCATCAGGCTGAGGCATCTGACCTCAGGATTTCAGGCCATTTTTCATCCATCTGTGCATCCACAAGAGACTCTGCCCACAGACTGGGCTCTGGGGCTGTGGCAAACCAGGAAGAGGATCCCCTGCCCCTCAGAGTCTACAATTCCAACAGGGAAGGACCATTGGAGCTAGTCCCCCAGCACGCTAAATGCCTTCCCTCGGCCTCGGGACAAGCATGCACAGACCACAGTGCTCCAAGCTCCATAGACGCCCTGCAGTGTGGCAGCCCCTGAGGGTCTTTGGCCTCATTCCCCACCCTCCCAGGAATCTCATGGCATGTAAGGCCTGCACCCTGAAGTTCAGAGAGGTTGCATCACTTACCCGAAGCCCCACAGCTAGTAAATAGTAAAGTTAGGATTTGATCCTGGGTTGCCTGGTTCTGGCAGCACCTGGTCCCAACCACTTGGTACATGACATCCAGCACCCCCAGGGAGGAAACACTTGTGTCCTGCCCACAGGCTGGGGGCTAAACAGGTAAGGAGATCTGAAAAAGAGGGCCACGTGTCAACAGAGACTCCAGAAGGCTGGAAGTGGGAGGTGGATGGAGCCCCAGGCAGTCGGAGGGGGCTGAGGGGGCTGCAGTATCAGCAGCAAAGAACAATGCCCCAAGTGCCACCAAGATAGGTGCTGCTGTGGAGGGCACACTCCCCGCCAAGCCTGTACTGCTGGGACCCTCACCCCAACCCCATGACCTCATTTTCCACATCTGTTACTCAGAGATCAAGATAAAAGAAATCCCATGGGGTCACTTTTTACTGGTGAAAGCTACCATCTATCATGAAGATCCACCAAAATGTTTTCTAAATTATTCTTCTTAAGGCACAGTCTTTGACCCAGCCCTTCTGCTCCCAATAATTGGTTCTAGAAATTGCTGAGGATCTTCTCGGAGGCACATAAACAGGGATATTCACTGTGGCAGTGTTTACAATAATGAAAGATTGGAAACAACCTAAATGTCCCAAGGAAAATTGGTTAAGCAAATGACGATACGTTTGCACAGAGCAATACAGCACAGGCGGTAAAAACGGTGGCATGGGAGACCCACATTTATTGATGAGAAGCAGTGGCTGTGATCAATTGCTAAGGGACAGCAAGGTCACAAAGCTGCATGTTGAGAAGGACCTCATTTTCATTTTAGATAGATAGATAAGTAGTAGCAGGTGATAAATGATGAGATACATGACAGTTATAGATAATAGGCAATTGATATATGATAGAGAGATGATAATAGATAGAGAGACCAATAGATAGGTGATAGTAGATGAGAGGGAGAGAGATGGTAGACAGATAGACAGACAGATAGAAAGATGGATAGACAGATTATGAAATAGGTAGATGACGGATACATGATAGTTATAGATGATATATGATAGAGAGATGATAATAAATAAAGACCATAGATAGGTGATAGTAGATAGGTGGTAGACAGATGATAGATGAATAGATAGATGATGAAATAGGTGATTGATGGATACGTGATAGAGACAGGTAACAGATGATTGATATATGATAGAGAGGTAATTAGATGGATAGATAAGTGGATGAATGGACGGATAGATAGGTGATAGGTGATGGATGATGAGATAAGTAGATGAATAATGGATGCATAATAGAGATAGATAATAGATGACTGATAGAGGATAGAGAGATCGATGACAGAGGATGGATAGTAGATAGATGATGAATAGACTGATAGCTCGGAAGATAGATGGTAGGTAGATAGGTGATAGATAATGAGCTAGGTGATTGATGAACACGTGCTGGATAGGAATTATAGATGATTGATATATGATAGAAAGATGATAGATTAATAGATGATATATTGATAGATAACCAATAACTGAAGATAAGAATATAATGGATGGATAAATAGATGATAGACAGATGAAGGATGGATAGATGATAGATGATAAATAGATGACTCATAGAGGGTGCTTGAGAGAGGATGAATACATGGACAACGTACGGAGAGACGATCAACACAGACCCAACAAACCTTTCCTGAGCCCTACCCCACCCCAGGTGCTGTCCTGCATCTTAGGGATAGAGTCATGGGCAAAACAAAGCGTTCTGGAGCTGACACACTGGGGGAGACTTTCTGGATGTTATTGATCTAAAGCAGGACAGCAGAGTCTCAAGAGTGCACGTTCTCACCACGCTGAACTTTTTTTCTGGAGACATGGTGTGAGGTCTGGGATAGGCTCCCCACTCCATAGGTGAAAAAGAGTCCAACGTGGCAGTGCCATGGTTGCCATGGACAGGTGCTGCTGCAGGAGCCTCACAGGACTATCCCATCCCATTTATGTATGTTTAAAAGTTTCTGAAGTAAACTTGGGGTGGGAGCCTCAGGAGTGAGACAGTCTCCAAATGAGGCTCATGGATGGGCCTCCACAGTGAGACTGTCCGGTTTTACAACTGCTCCATGACTTTGTGAGCTTCTGAGTGTTCCTCTTCCTGGCATCAGTTGTTCTTCTCTCGGGGTTGTGGTAGGGATATGGAGAACCCTTGGTGAATGGTGGCCAGACTGTTGTACCAATCTTGAGTGAAAGCCAAGAGCATAGGTGTGTTCTCCATGCAGGGAATCAAGGTGAGGGTTTGTTTACTGGCACTTTCAGATTGTCATGCTGGCCAAGGACAATGTGGATGACACAATGATATAAACATGATGGTGAAGGAAAAGCTCTCACCCCAGACCCTCCATCCCTCCCCCTAGCTGCACCTCACACACTCAGGACAGCTGACCAGGGAGGTCCAGAGAGGTCAGGTAACTCACCTGAGCTCACACAGCCTGGGGCAGCCCCCCACTATGAGCAGGACTGACTCCATTCTGTACCTACAGCTAACCTGCTTACACTGCCTGGCACCAGGTGGCCCAATCATGGCTCCTCTGCAGGGCCTCCCCCTCTGGGCCCTGAGCAGGCATGGTACAAGGCCTACCTTCACAGCTCAGGGGCCAGGAGTGAGACACTTCACACTGCGGGGGGCCAGCCCCTGCAGAGAGATTTAGGGGGTCCCTGGGAGGCGTGACAGCATCGACGATTATTCTGGAGAAATAAAGAGAAAGAAAGAAAGAGACTGGACTCCTGTCTAGTGCAGAAGCTGTTTAATGGGACAAACTGTAAGTCTTTTATCCCAAATTTTCACAGGTTAAATCACAAGACTCTCATGTGAACATAAAGCCAGGTGGGTGAGGGGCGTCTCCCACCTACCAGGTGTTTCCTCAGACATGAGGAAAGACAATCCCAATTAAATCACAAAACTTTTACGTGAACACAAAGCCAGGTGGATGAAGGGCGTCTCCCACCCGCCAGGCGTTTCCTCAAGTATGAGGAAGGGCAATCCCAATTAAAACACAAGACTTTTACATGAACACAAAGCCAGGTGGATGAGGGGCATCCACCACCCACCGGGCGTTTCCTCAAGCATGAGGAAGGACGATCCCAAAATGATCTCACTGTTCTTCATGCTTGGTTAATGTTCCTCAAAAGCAATACAACAATTCTAACATCATAATATTCTAATAATCAATAACTTTTAAAACTTATGCATACACAACACCTATGACTAACTTAAATCCTAATTCCTTTCTATTCTACGCTAATTCTACCTACACTATAGAAACTCTTAATTATAGCCCAAACCAGTTCCTGAGGAATGTGGCCTAGTCAAAAGATCACGCTGGGCATTTCTAGGAACAATTAATTACAATCTCTTAACAAAATGACTATTCTAAAATCTGATATATCTGTTTTAACTTCTATAAAAGTTTCTAATTCCTAATCCTAATATATAAAGCTGATCAACAGCAATAAAGCTTCTAAAATAAAACCCAAATACAAACTGTAAATTGTACTAAAGCCAAAACCACAAATGTAGAAAATGGGAACAATGAAATTTCTAAAGTTAGCTGTATTCTTATTATACCTCAAAATATCATGTTTGATCATACTTGAACTAATATAATTCACTGACGTAGCATAACCTATTCTACAATACTTTCTATGAATAAAATAAATTCAATTTCCATAATAAGTAGAAAAACCCTACACTAACTCTAACTAAAACCAGTTTAAAAGAATGCAGCCCAGTCCAAAGTACGCACTGGGCCCTTAGGAATGTGGCCAAGTCCAAAGATCATGCTGGGCCGTTTCTAGTAACTCTAGATAATCATCTATACCATCTAAAGCTGAAAGCAGCTCTCCATATGTATATACTAATTCTAAAAATATAGAAATGGGAGCAATGGATCCCTAGAGTTAACCATGCCTGTTGTACTCTCGAAGTTTCAAGCTTAGAGCATCAAAGTCCCTGCTAGTGAGATGTGCCAAGCAGCAAAAAAGGGAAGAGGAAATGGGCCATCAGCTCCTGAATTCATCTTAGTGGTCTCAGGGTCCGCAGCCTGCCTGAATCCCTAACACTCAGGTGGGCCTCCACTGCTGGCTCCCAACATCACACAGCCCTGGGGACCCGTGAAAGGCAAGCAGCCCCCAGAGCCCACCAACCTGGCCGGCTGTAGTGTCATTTCTCTGGGATGTTACAACCTGGCATGTGGGCTGCCTGGGCTACACTGAGAGGTGCCAGGCATGGGTGGGTCACAGAAGGAAGAGACAAAGGAAGGCCAGCTTGGGGGATAGTGATGTGGGACAGCCATGGAGAAGAGTGGGGAGAGGGGGCGTCAGACACACAAGAGTCATCTGGTGGTGCCAAACACATGGGAGTC
This sequence comes from Cephalopachus bancanus, assembly GCA_027257055.1. Classification (NCBI taxonomy): domain Eukaryota; kingdom Metazoa; phylum Chordata; class Mammalia; order Primates; family Tarsiidae; genus Cephalopachus; species Cephalopachus bancanus. The sequence goes on from JAPVLO010000007.1 coordinate 8,026,285, forward strand.
ACCCTGCTTCCTTTTGAGCTGCGAGGGTCACATGGTGGCTGCCTGTGCTGGGTTCCCAGTCCCAGCATCCCGGCTGAGCCCCAAGATGTGGTACCCCAGGTTTAAACCCCCTCCCAGCGGCCCCCTTACCACTTCCCCTGCACTGGAGTATGAGGGAAATGCTAGCAGTAGTGATTGTAGGAGCTCTACAGAGAAACCGTCCTCTTGAGGTTTTTTTTTTTGAGTTGGAGTCTCACTCTGTCGCCCAGACTAGAGTGCAGTGGCCACTCCCGGCCACCGCAGCCTTGACCTGCTGGGCTCCAGCGATCCTTCCGCCTCAGCCTTCCAAGTAGCTGGAACTACAGGCATGCGCTACGACGCCCGACTAATTTTTGATTTCTTGTAGAGATGAGGTCTCGCTAAGTTGCCCAGGTGGGTCTCGAACCCATGGGCTCAGGCAATCCACTCACCTCACACTCCCAAGCATGGAATTACAGACTGAGCCACTGAGCCCGACTCTCTTGAGCTTTTAAAAATTAAATCTATTTTAAATTTATACCCTGCCTACTTCCAAAAGGATTTGAGGAGGTTTACAATAAATAGCATATGAAGTGGAGAAGCAGTTAACTAGGAAGGGAAAAATCAGGACTGCCATGCAGAAGGCAGGGAGAAGGTTCCCAGACACCTGGGCATAGGGCAATGGCCACAGGTGTGATGTCAGAGTGTGGCTCCCTGCATCCTGGCAGCTGACGCAAAAAGGGAAACCATTGCAGTGGGACACACATGACTGACTCTCCAGTGACCTGAGGATTCTCTCTGTGCCCTGGCCATGACACCAGGTACCTGGCTGACCTCAGGGGAGGCAGGAGGGCATCTGGCCCTGGGGTCAGGTTGGCCACCCTTTCCCAAGCCTCCCTACTCCACTCCTGGGTCCTTCCCAGGAACAGATTCCGCCCTCCAGGACCTGCTGGCAGGAGCCTCTCCTCTTCACTGTTGTACCACCTCCCAGTCCCAGGTTACCCCCGAGAGAGGACACTGTGCCCAGCACTCAGTCTCCAATCACCCTCATTCACTCTCAGCAGAGTTTGGGTTGGATACACCCCCCCAACCCTGGGCTCTAACAGAGCACATGACCCAAGACAGTCCAAACAAAGCCAACCCTAGGACTTTCATGGAAACTTTTAGAAAAGAGATCTTCTCTGCCCAGAGGGTTGCTAAGTTGGGGGACATAAGCAAGGAACTGCTTCTAGTCATCTTTGCCACTGTGAGGGAGAGACTGCTAAGAATGAGGCTAACATAGAAAAAGCAGAACAGAGAGATGGCAAGGGGATCCAATCCCAATGACATCCTTGAGCACCTGGATCCAGCCATTCCTGAAACCATCATTTCTGGTCTATTTTGGTTAAGGAGCTGATAGCATTTCTCTTTCTAGCCTACACCTATTTGAGTGTAAACAAAAGCAATCTGGCTAAGTAACACCTTCCACTCTCACAGTTTTGAGGTCCCTCCATCCCATGTCCTGCCATCAGGTGGAAATACAAATGTCTATCAACAGATGAGCAGATAAACAGACATTGATAAGCAAAATGGGATCCATCCACACAGTGGGATATTATCCAGCCATAATGAAGCCCTGGCAGGTGCTACAACATGGATGAACCTTGAAAACGTGGCACTAAGTGAAAAAAACCAAGCACAAAGGACCACACAGTGCATGGCCCTATCGACAGGAAAGCACAGAATCAGGAAAACTCACAGGGTCACAGAGTAGCTGCATGGTTACCCGGGCCTGGCAGGGCAAGGGTGGGAAATGGAGTGACAGCCTGATGGCACGGGGCTTCCCTTGGTGCAGATGGAAAATTCTGGAACTGGATGGCAGTCGTGGCAGCCTAGCTTTGTGAATGTACTCAATGCCAAGGATTGTATACTTTAAAAAGGTTGCAGTGATCACCTTTAATTGTGGTATTGTATCCCAATTAAAAAGTGACAAAGGTTAAACTAATGTACATTCCCACCAACGGTGTGTGTGTTCCCCTTTATGCAAATTAGTTAAACCCCTATAGAAAACAGTATGGAGATTTCTCAAAGAACTAAAAGTAGAGCTGTCAGATACTCCTGGGTATCTACCCCCTAACACCCCCAAAATAGATAATTGTATTTTTAAAAAATCTGCACTCATGTTCATTGCAGCACTGTTCACAACAGCAAGGTCATGGAACCAACCTAAGCATCCATACATGGTAGACTGGAGAAAGAAAATGCAGTACACCTATCCCATGGAATACTACGCAGCCATAAAAAAAGAATAAAACCCTGTCCTTTGCAGCAACCTGGGTGGAGCTGGAGTCATTATCCTAAGTGGACCAATTCAGAAGGCAAGCACCACGTATTGTCAGCTAAGTATGGGGTACCCATGGACATAAAGATGGGATCGTAGACACTGGGGACACGGAAATCGGGGAGGCAGAGAGAGGGGCAAGGGTTTAAAGACTACCTCTTGGGTGCAATGTTCACGATCTGAGGAACGGGGAGACCTGTGGCCTGGTCCCCACCAGGGCACAACATGCCCGTGTAGCAAACATGCACTTGTTCCTCCTGAATCTGAAAGTAAAAAATAATTTTTAAAAGAAGCAAAAAAGGACAGAATGAGAAGATTCAGGGTGCTTGGTGTGAAAAGCAGAATGCAGGTGGCCTCTGGGTGGCCATGTGGGGGGACTCACAGGACTCGCGAGTACGGAGTCCCATGCGCAATAGACCCTGTTCACAGGAAAACGATTCCTACGCAGTCGACATGCAGAGCCCATGCATGACGACAGGGGCTGCTCCCGGGAGCCGGGAAGGCGGGGTTGACCTTTCATTTGGAATCATTTCCTCGAAATGTCCCAGGACAAGACGCCTCTCAAGACCTGCGAGACCTTGTTCTGTTCTGTCTTTCCCCCTCCCCTCCTCCTCCTCCTCCTCCCTGCAAACCCCTCCTCTGCATCCTGGCATCTTCTGGTATCTTATAGGATTCTGCTTCCAGGTGCCTTTTCTGCACTCTCCATTTCCTCTTACTTTAGGGGTTTTGTCCCTCCCTTCACTTATTTTGGTCCAGCCCCAAGCCAGGCCCCCGACCCAGCCCTCCAAGGACGCCCGGGGCCAGCCCTGGCGGCACCCTTCCTCATTCTCCTGGGGCATCAGTTTCGGTGATGCTTTCTGGGTAGAAGATTTCTGCAGGAGCTCCGAGGCTATGGACACCCATAGTCACCTGGGAAGCTTGTTAAAACCCTCAGATCCCAAGTCCGACCCCAGATCTGCGAGTCAGAAGCCCCAGCCTGGGGGTTCTTCCCCCAGGTGAGTTTGGGGAGCTGCCTGCAGCCACTGGGCAGTTGTGTCCCCTCCTGCTGCTCCACCTTTCCTCTCCAAGCAAGACAATCTGCCCGCCCACCCGCAGTCATCCCGGGCCCCTAACACCCCACCAGGGGCCTGGGGCTCCAGTAACTCACACCTCGAATCAACTTTCCTGGCCCCTGGTCCTGTGGAGGCACTTGAAAAATATGAATGCCCCACGTTGGAAAACTTGTGAGTCAGACAAGGGGCGCCTGCATGAAAACCAGACCACACTCCTCAACGGGGGATCAATAACCTGTGGCTGGAAACGATTTGGGTCCAGGACATGAGTGTGACATTGGATCTGAGCCTCCAATTAGCCCGCAGCCCCGGCCCCCACAGAGGGCCTGTTTGCTGGAGGTGAAGGTCTGCGTACGGAGGCCATGAGTTTCTATGTGCCACCCTGCACCCTCACAGCCCCTTGGCTGGACCATTTAGCAGTCTAAATCAATCCATCTACATCTACAGCGAGCGCACCGCATTCACGCACTGGCCACCTCCCCTCCCCTCCCCATCGAAATCTAATTTATTGGCCCAGGGACATAGGGAGCAGCCTCACACATAGCTGGTGTGCAGTGGAGAATGTAATATGCAGTGTCCTGGAGTAATAAGGCTCTTTATAGAAGGCATTAAGCGGGGCTGGCGTGAGCACCAGCCAAGCCCTGATTCACACCCACCTGGAACATATCTATACCACAGCCCTCAGAAGACCCCGTGAGGACAGGAAGGGGCCCCTGCCTCTGCATTCTCACACTGGTTTCACATCTGTGTGGTTCATAAGGTCAGATGTGCTTAAGCTCCCTGAGGGCAGGAGCCCTGTTTTATGGGTACCTCTCCCCTGCCCAGGCACGATGAAGGGTGTCCAATAAATTCGCGTTGAATTGATCTGGATGGAATTGAAGTGAACAGTTACTCTGAATGTACTTGCTACGACTTGGAGGCTTAGCTACTTCTGTTGGCGAGGACCTGCCACCCTCCCGCTCTCAAAGGCCTGCTAATTGCAATGGCACCTCATTCCTGCAAGAAGTGCCATGGAGGCTGACCTGAAGCAAATTCTCAATCCCTTGGGGCCTCAGTTTCCATTTATGTGCGGTGGGACAGCAAGACCCCCTGGGCAAGAGGAAAGGCCACTAAGAGGACATTCATGGAATATTCCTAGAACCCACTGCCAGGTATTCATCTTTCCTGCCAAACACTCAGGCAGGGGCACACACCTGAATCGGTCATTTACTCATCCATTCATTTATTCATTCACTCAACAAACATCAAATCTCCTTGATTCTTTTTATATGTTTGCTTTTTGTTTTTAGAGACAGGGTTTTGCCCTGCTGCCCCAGTGGGAGTGCAGTGGTGTGATCATAGCTCACAGCAGCCTCAAAGTCCTCGGCTCAAGTGATCCTCCCACCTCAGCCTCCCAACTAGCTGGGACTATAGGTGTGCACCACCATGCCTAGCTTATTTTTTATTTTGTAGAGATGGACTCTCACTGTGTTGCCCAGGCTGGTCTCGAACTCCTGGTCTCAAGCGATTTTCCCACCTTGGTCTCCCAAAGTGCCGGGATTACAGGCATAAGCCACCACACTCGGCCTCCTTGATTCTAAGATGCACAGTTTTTTTACATGTTTATATGTCTGAAACCAGGATGACATCTTTGATTTGATGACATGCACCAAAGTCATAAACCAAGGCCCGTAGCCCAAATCCTGCCCATTGCCTGTGTTTGTTATAAAGTTTTATTGAAACATAACCTCTCCCATTTGCCTGTGTGCAGTCTGTGGTGGCTTTGCACGACAACAGTGGAGTTAGGAGCTGCCTCAAAGGTGGTGTGGCCCGCAAAACCAGAAGTCTTGACAATTTGTCTTCCCCATCCCCTGATGCTTATTAAGAACCTGCAGTGGGGTGTGTCAGGATCGTGGCTGGAACCAGGATGGGGGATTCCAGGACAGGCAGAGCTGGGTTTGAGCCCTGCTTCCACGCTGGCTGGCTATGCGTCCTCTGGCATCTACGCTCCAAGTTCAGCTTTCTGATACGTAAATGGGGATTTGAGAAGATGGCACGGGGGAGGCACTCACTAGAGATGGTCTTCTCCTTCTGTATTTTTATTTTTTATTTTTTTGCATCGCGGTCCCACTTTGTCACCCAGGTTGGAGTGCAGTGGCACAATCACGATGATTACAGCTCATAACAGCCTCCACCTGCTGGGCTCAGTCGACCCTTCCACCTCAGCCTCCCAAGTAGCTGGGACTACAGGCACATGCCACCATGCCTGGCTAATTTTTAAATTTTTATTTTGTAGAGATGAGGTTTCATTATTACCCAGGTTGGTCTCGAACTCCCAGACTTAAGCAATCTGCCTGCCTCAGCCTCCCCAAGTGCTGGGATTACAAGCGTGAGGCACCGGCCCAGCCTGGCCCTGGGCTTGTGAGGGGCTGCAAGGGGAATCACGGATAAAATAAGCTTCCTAGCCGGGCTCGGTGGCTCAGCCTGTAATATCGCGCTTTGGGAGGCTGAGGTGAGTGAATTGCCTGAGCCCGTGGGTTCGAGACCCGCCTGGGCGACTTGGCGAGCCCTCATCTCTACAATAATAAAAAAAGTCAACCGGGCGTGGTAGAGTGTGCCTGTAATTCCAGCTACTCGGAAGGCTGAGTGGACCCTGTGGAGAGGATCCAGGATCCCAACCCAGCGGTCAGGGCGGTCAGGGAGGGCTTCTTGGAGGAGAGGAGGCCGACGTGCAAACCTGAGGATGCCTCAGGAAGTGCCGGTGTTGCAACTAAGAGCAGAACAGAACAGTATCAGTCCTGGGTTTGAATCTCCATCCCGATGCTTCCTGACTGCACAACCAGAACCAAGTCCCTTAACCACGCTGCATTTCTGTTTCCTCCTTTATAAAATATGGGTGACGGCTGTGACAAGGACAGCTACCACCGCAACAAATAACAACAATACCTCCCTCCTGAAGGCCTGCAACAGCAGTTACTTAACGAAATCTATCCGTCATTTTCTACGTGGCTGGCTCTGGGGACACCGGAGGGAACAGATGAATGCCTGGGCTTTGGGAACAGGGGAAGGAGTAAATAATTGAGTAAAGAAACATAGGGTCATAAATTTGGATTCAATAGAATGCAGCCATAGACGGTGGGGGAGGTGGGGTGGAGCCCGGCAGGTTTAGGGTCGGCTCCGCCCCCAGCCCACGCAGAGCCCTTGACTCCGCCTCCAGCCCCCACGCAGCGCCCTTGACCCGCCCCCTGCCCATGCAGCACTCCCTTACCTCCGCCCCCACCCCAAGCCCCTTCGGGCCAGGAGTGTCCAGCAAGGCTCTTTAGGCTCCTTCATCGCATCGCGCCCCCGACTGGTGGTTCCAGACCAACAGTCCGGGAGTGACATCAGCCCGATCTCATTTGCCCTGCCTGGATATATTTTTTTTTTTCAGAAATTGGACTCCACTGCTGAAATTTAAAATCAGGGCCAGGCTCGGTGGCTCAGCCTGTAATCCCACCACTTTGGGAGGCCGAGGAGAGTGGATTGCCTGAGCCCGCGGGTTCGAGACCCACCCGGGCAACTTGGCGAGACCTCATCTCTACAATAAATAAAAATTTATCAGACATGGAAGCATGTGCCTGTAGTTCCAGTTACTTGGAAGGGTGAGACAGAAGGATCACCTGAGCACAGCAGGTCAAGGCTGCAGTGGCCATGAGCATATCACTGCACTCCAGCCTGGGCAACAGAGTGAGACTCCAACTCAAAAAATAAAATTAAAAAAACAAAAAATCAGGAATAAGCTCATACAAGCCTCGATTTCCAGGTTCTACCAAAAAACAGGATGATCAGGCCATTCCAGATCACTTTCACTCCGGGCATGAGCAATGGGGTTTTGCTGCACTCCCCACCCTTCCCTTATCTCACACACCTGTCTAGCTTCCCTCATGTTGGACAGCTATGGGGCAGGTCTGTGCTGAGTAGGTCCCTTGCAGAACCACAATCATGGTCCTCTTCCTTCTCTGAGCCCTAGGAGGTCACTCTGCATGGACTATTAACAGACACCCAGGCCCTCCAGTTTCTGAGATGTCCTGCCAGCAGAGGCATCTGCAGGAGATGGGGCCATTTACTCTGTTGGCTTTCCTTTGGCTAGCTGGCATAGGCCCTTTGCTTAAGGCCGCAGCCCTTCCAAGTGCTCCTCTCAGAGAGGTACCCTCCCTGGGCTCTGGTCATTGTTCCATCCTTCCTTTGTGACGCTGGGGTGGGAACATCTCCCGTTGTGATCAGTCCCCTGACTGTACCAAGCCCCGATACTTTTCCAAAGTCCTGCCCACACCTGCACACCTTCAATCAAATCTCCTCAAATGAGGCCACTTCTGCCTGGACTGATGCTGACTCGTGGTCCCCTGCAAGAGTTCACATGAGGCCAGGAACATGCTCAGTGCCTGGTGCATGAGTGCTGAATGAATGAAATACTGCTGCTACCGTTTCCTCCAGGCTTCTCCCTGATACTGTGCAAGGAGCCAGTCACCTGTGGTCCCCTCCCAAACAACCACTCCCTACACCCCATCAGACTCAGGGCAAGGCCCCCGAAAAGTCTACCACCCCAGAAACAGCACCATCTTCCTTCCTGATTCACCGGGCTGCTTTAAATGCATGTCTTGTTCATTCTGAGACAGCATAAACAAAGCTAGTTTTAAATCATGTCGGGGACGCAGTGCCCACACTCATTTCCAAGTCTCAGGGGGAATGACAGCATCAGGGGGGTCAGCATGGCTACAGAAAGCCACTGGTAGGTGCAGGCAGTCGTGGCCTATGTGGCATGCCCTGTGTTGCATGAAATGTGGAGCTGTCACAGAGGCGGTGGTCTGGTCACCTGTGGCATTCTCCTGTACCTCTGAGGACAGAGACTGAGAAAACAGCACCCTCTCCCATAGCACCACAGGTGCCATAGAGAACTTTGCTCCCAAGCAGGTGCTGAGGGTCCTCTCAGAGGCCAAGTGACCTTTAGCCAGGACAAGCGGTGATAAATGGAGAGTCTAGTACCAACTACATAGAGTACAGTGTTATCTCCATTTTACAGAAGGACTAACTGAGGCTCAGAGACAACAGGGTGCTCTTCCAGATCACAGAGCTGACTGGAGGGAGAGCAGAGGCTGAGATACCCCAGCCTGCGACCACGGTCCATATTGGCCATAATATCCCTGGCCCCAAGGACACCAGCCCAGAACAGTCAGGCAGGGCCCCTGGGATCCAGGGATCTGCCTGGCCTGCGGATGCTGGCAGAGAGGCGAGACTGCGAGGCAGTGAGGTTTGAAGCTCTGCATCCATCTGTGGGTCACAGGCCACCCGCAGATAGCACTTTCTGAGGCTCCTTGGACGGGCGTGGAGAACTGACAGGGTGGTGATGATGCCAGGCTGGCTTGGAGGGAGAGGAAACTGCAGAGCAGAACAGGAAAGGAAGCCGAGATGGGAGGACGTTGACCATTCAGGGTCCATGCACTCGCCCCAACATGGTCAGCAGCTGAACACAGACTAGGACCAGCCCTGTGTTGGGTGCTGGGATGGGAGGTCTGCAGATGGAGGCCCTGCCCTCGAGAGCTTGCAGTCAAGCAAGGAGCACAGGCTGTAACAGCCTCAGGGCCCATCTGTGCCAGCGGGGTCCGTGCAAGAGGCGTTGAGTGATGCCAGACCCAGGTGGTCCCAGCTCCTGAAGGAGAGGCCTAGTTGAAGATGTGCATCCCAGACAGCAAAAGTGTTCTTGAGAAATAAAAAGAGAGTTCCACTTCTGCATTTGCATCTTTTGATAGAACAACAGAAGCGGCATCCAAGGGAGCCCCACTCACAATACAGAGAAACATCACTTCTGCACTGTTTCCTCGCCAGCAACCCTGCCATCCCCCGGTTCCCTCGAACTCTAGCCACTCAGGCTCCATCCCCAAAACTTGCTCTTGCCCCAACTTCTTGCAGCCTTTCCTTCTTCTTCTTTCCTTTCTCTCCTAGTTCTTTGACACGAAGGGTTGCAGCCTCTTACCAAGGAAAGGAAGGAGCCCCTTCTCTCCTCCTTGCCCCCACCTTTTTCAGCTCATGCTCTGAGCCTTGGCCTCCAGGAGGTGGTTCTGCCCCTCAGTTTACGTGGCCAGGTCTGGTGTGCACCTGGCACCTGGCACAATCTTTAATAGCTCCCTGCCCCACCCTTAAGAGTGTCCCAGTTTGGACAATAAGTTACATAGTCTCTCTGGCAATCTATCACCCCCTGGTGAGGCTTGCCAATTCCCCAGCCCCTCTCCATGTATGTCCCCTGATGTCACTCTCTTTCAAGACAGTATGCCCTTTTTCCCTCATGGAGCTTTTTACTTGAAGTTTACTGGGTTTTTTCCAGAGTAATGAATCTGTTTTGTTTTGCACTCACACTAGGACCTATACGGTGCTTGGGAACTCATAACCACTAAGTGCATATGTGGTGGTTGGCTGTAGGATGGATGGATGGAGAGAGAGATGAATGGGTGGACAGAGGGAAAGATAGATGGTGGGATGGATGGATGGATGCATGGATGGATGGATGGGGGGAGGGAGTAAGAGAGGGAAGGAGGGGTGGAAGGATAGATGATGAGATGGATGGGTGAATGACTAGATGAGTGGATAGATGGATGAATTGTGGAAAGAAGGGAAGAATAGATAGGAAGCGGGTGGATGGATGATGGGTGAATGAATGGATGGGTGAATGGATGGATGGATGAATGGATGGATGCTTGAAGGGTAGATGGATGGGTGGATAGGTGGATGGATGGAAGGATAGATGAATGGATGGATAGATGGATGGGTGGATGATTGAATGGGTGGGTGGGAAGATGGATGGATGGATGGATGGATGGATGGATGGATGGATGGATAGGTGGATGGATGGAAGGATAGATGAATGGATGGATGGATAGATGGGTGGATGATTGAATGGGTGGGTGGGTAGATGGATGGATGGATGGATGGATGGATGGATAGGTGGTGTGATGGAATTATGGCAAGAGGAGTGAAGGTAGGGACAGAATAATGGGTGGGTTTTAGGGAAGCCAAATTAGGAAGATATTGCAGTAATCCAAGTAAGAGGGAGTAGTGACTTGGGAGGAGCTGAAAATGGAGATGAGTGAATGATTTGAGAACTCTTTTGGAGACAGACTCAAATGGAGTTGGACATTCTGGGTGAAGAAGAGAGATGAACTTGGGTTTCCTGTTTGGGTCCCTGGTCTGAGACTTCACTGCCCAACACCTTACTTAAGAGGCAAAATTCTTATTGTTTCTTGAGATAGCAGCTTATTGTCATGAAAACTGTTTCAGAGCAAGAACAGGAGAGGGTGACCCACACCAGGTTCAGGAAGGAGGACCTCCAAGCCAGCCTCCATATCTGCTTCTGCTGGCCTTGTGGGCACCTTTCAATCACTCTTCCTGAAAGATAAAGAGCCCTTGATGGTTAACAAAGATTCCTTAAAACCATCTAAAGGTGGGAAACCAGGACCACGACATATCATAAAGGGTGAAGTGGAAAATCTGGGATAGACAAAAGAGAGCTAACGTTCATCAGCAGGAAGTGCAAGCACACACAATTTTGCATAAATGGGGAACTAGGTGTGTTGCCCTTCATGAGACATGTGAGTGATCTCTCTGAGTCTCAGTTTCCTTACAGAGATCTTCATCGTATTTGCCTCCCAGACTGGCTGAAAGGTAATATGAGAACACGGTCATATAAGGCTCCCAGCAGTACCTCCCCCACCCATGCAGAAAGCAATCCTTGGACTACACCATGATCGTGATTTGTGTCAAGGCTTTAAATATGTGAACTGGATGGGTAGATGGATGGATGGAAGGATGATTGGTTGGATGGATAGATGATGAGATGAATGGATGGATGGATGGCTGGATGGGTGGGTGATGACTAGATGGAAGATGGATGACTGGATGGATGACTCAATGGATGGATGGATGGATGGATGGATGGATGGATGGATGGTGAGATGGATAGATGAATGATTGAAAGAGTGGATGAGTGGATAGCTGGGTGGATGGATGGAAGGATGGACAGATGGATGGATGGATGAAAAGATGGTGAGATGATGGATGGATGATTGATAGAGTGGATGAGTGGATGGGTAAGTGGGTGAGTGGGTGAGTGGGTGAGTGGGTGGGTATGAGTGAATGAATGGATAGATGGTGAGATGGATGATTGAAAGAGTGGATGAGTGGGTGGGTGGGTGGGTGAATGTATGATTGAAAAGGTGGGTGGATGGGTAGATTAATGGATAGATAGTTGAATGGCTGGATGAATGACTGGATGAATGGACGGTGAGATGGGTGGATGGATGATTGAAAGCGTGGATGAGTGGATGGGTGGGTGAGTGGGATGGATGGATGGATGGATGGATAGACGGAAGAGTGGATGGATGATGGATGAATGGAAGGACAGATGGATGGATGGATGAAAAGATGGTGAGATGAATGAATGGATGGTTGATAGAGTGGGTGAGTGTATGGGTGAATGGGTGAGTGGGTGGGTATGAGTGAATGAATGGATAGATGGTGAGATGGATGATTGAAAGAGTGGATGAGTGGGTGGGTGGATGGATGGATGGATGATTGAAAAGGCGGGTGGATGGGTAGATTAATGGATGGATAGTTGAATGACTGGATGGATGACTGGGTGGATGGACGGTGAGATGGGTGGATGGATGATTGAAAGAGTGGATGAGTGGGTGGGTGGGTGAGTGGGATAGATGGATGGATGGATGGAAGAGTGGATGGATGATGATGAATGGATGGATGGATGGATGGCCTCCATACTGGTCTTTCCTTCTTCAGTTTGCTGATGAGGAAACTCATACTTGGAGCACCTAAGCCTCCTGCCTGGCTCCTGCCACCGGTGGAAGTGCATGCTGTAGGTCCCATGTAGTCTGGCCAGGTTGCTGGGTGCTGCCTTGAAAGAATCTCCCAAGGTTTACTTTCTGGGTTGACCCAGAACTGGAATCAATATGCTTTTCCTGTGAAGGCCCAAGTGGTACATGTCTTCAGCTCTGTAGGCCGTGTAGTCTCTTGTAACTACTGAATCCTGCTGTTGTTGCACAGAAGCAGCCATCAACAAATGGGTGTAGCTGTGTTCCCATAAAACTACACAAAAACAGGCTTGGGCTGGCCTCTGATCTAGGATAGAGAATGAAAAATTTTCAGGTGTACATTCTATCTCAAATATTAGTTGGATTTGTACACGTCAAAGGGTCAGAAGTGGGCACTTACAGTCACCTTGTCCTAGTGTTCTCTGTGAAAAGATGTGTAAGGAATCTTTCTCTGACATGTCTCTGTGGGAAGAGACTGAGGTGGGCCTTTTGGTTTTGTTTTCAGCGACACGGTCTCACTCTGTCTCCCAGGCTGTAGTGCAATGGCACAATCGTTGCTCATCACAGCCTTGAACTCCTGGGCTCAAGGAATCCTCCCACCTAAGCCTCCTGAGTAGCTGGGACTACAGGTATGTGCCACTGTGCCCAGCTAATTTTTTATTTTTTTATTTCCTGTAGAGACAAGGTCTCACTATGTTGCACAGACTGGTCTCAAACCCCTGGCCGTAAGTGATCTTCCCACCTCAACCTCTCAAAGCCTGGGGATTACAGGCATGAGCCATCCTGCCCAACTGAGGTGGGTTTTCTGATTGAATATTAAGCCCTCCAAATTGCTATGTCCATGGAGAAATTGTCTTCCCTCCTTCTTTTAGCCTCTTTTAGCAAAAACAAACCATTCTTGCTGTGTTGGTGAGGAAAGGCAGCAGGGCAGTGGATCGAGAGAGATGGGTTCTCTCCCAGAATCACTCAGAGGTCACCATCTTGGAATCACATTTCTCCTGTGAATCCATGAATTATGTGAATAAATGTGATTTTCAGTGGAAAGTTCAGATGTGTTCTTTAAAGGAGCATGTTGCTTCTGGACACCATTACTGCAGCTTCTTAGAAATATTTTCCAGAAAGTGGGGCTGGAGGGTGGTGAGGTCATGACTAAATCTTAAGGTCTTCTATTGCCTTTCCATTGAGTTGGTGGCTTCCAAAGTCCTCATGGGTAGGTAGCAGGAAGGAATGGGGTGAGGGAGGGGCAAGAAAACTGATTCATTTTTTTTGGAACTGCCTGCACATTTATAACAGAATTGTAACTGTATAATGTTATGGTATCATTTAACTGACATGTCTACTTTGGAATGTTTATAACTACCGTAAATCAAGAGGCCGCCAAGCCAGGGCAGCGGCCACACGTAGACATTCCAAGGAAAACGTATAAAATAAATAAAACAATCACACAGTATCAACATTCCATTCCCAGCTAGAGAACGGAAAAATATAGCTGCCCAAGCACAAACGCAAGTGCCCAAAATGAGTTTGCCGGCAGCCGAGGCAGCCGGGGCCCACTCCCCAGCTCTCAATAAGGATGTCAAGTGAGAAAAAGGTTACTAAGGCAGCAGGAACAAAGTGCTGACCCCAAAAAGCAGCCTTAGTCCCACCACCTGGGTTTGCAGGTCCTGCAGACAGTGCTGTTCCTACCAAGCCAATCTCTCATCTGTGATTTTCTATGTTGGGTGGGGTGGGGGGATAGTAACCACAGTTTTTGTTACTTCCCTATTTATGACTTCTGTCCACTGGACATTATCTAAAGAAAAATAAAGATTTGCTATCCCTGAGGCATAAAATTCACAAACTGATTTCTGACCTTAGCAATTGTTTTGGGGCTGAAACTACTTTTATGTCTTGACCAGTGGCTTGTAAAATACACATCAAAATGAATTCTGGCTAGATAAACATCTGGTCATTAAAACCATGCGGGCCTGTGGTTTGAAGTCAGTCATTGTATCATTCTTAGGACACCTGGTGCTTGTCTTTATTCCAAACTCTGGGTGCGTGACAGCAGGGTTCCAGCGATGAATCCTAAAGCGGTAGAGTTTTTTTTTTTAAGTGTTTGCAAAATTCTTTTGAGTCATCTTTCTTGTCTTAGGGCCTTTAGACAGAATGTATAAGCTTGGGTAATAAAAAGAACAAAAGTTAAAAATTAATAAGCACCAGGGATTAATCACATCTCGGAGGACTTTCAGGCAGTTTTTCTGTCTCCCAGGAGATGGTCTTTGCTTTCTGACAGCTTGGAAGAAAATGCTTGAGTCGCTTCCCCCAAAATGTTCAAAAGATGGTTTTGAGGAATTTTTCAGACTTTTGTCTTTTTGTGTTTAGTGTTTCTTTGTTCATCAAACCAGGAAAATGGACAGAGTTTACAGAGCTTGGATTTGAGGGTAGGGGACGAATGAATTTTTTTTCCACCTCTGATGGTCTGAAAAGGATCTTGAAAGTCAAAATAAACACACAGAAAAGATAATTTCCAAAGAGGGTAGTGACAATCATGGGGACTGGGTATACGAGGGCCACTTCAGCCACTTGGTGAGTGGAGCTTCTTTTTCTGTAGACTCGAATTTCAGAAGAAAAAGAATCATCTTTAAGCTCATGGTCTAGAATTCATATTTTTAGCCCAGGAGAGAAACTCAAAGGACACATCAGATATTTGATCAAGACTAGCTTCTTCTTGGGTGCTTTTCAAAGCAAGCTGGTTGTGAGCATGCTTTTTCCAGGCTTTGGTTGGTTTGGGTTTGAATCGTCTGTTTCTTTGGACTGTCGGGGGCTGGAGGGCAGGGGTCTGATTGATAACCTCACCCTAGGGGCTCCTCCTCAAAAAACGATTCAACAATTCAACTCAAGGAACACAACAGACAGGCATTCTCCCCTCCCAGCCCTTTCTCGAACGCCTTGCCAGTGAACGGGAAAGAAATTGTGTCTGATTAGTATTCCATTTCTAAACAGAACAGACAGGGTCTTGGACTGCAGAATTCCAGATGTTGATATTCGTATTATTGGATCATAATTACATTTCAGAAAAATTACTCCAAAAAAAAGTGACTGCTCCCTGGAAGTG
The DNA here is from genome assembly GCA_027257055.1 of Cephalopachus bancanus. Taxonomy (NCBI): domain Eukaryota; kingdom Metazoa; phylum Chordata; class Mammalia; order Primates; family Tarsiidae; genus Cephalopachus; species Cephalopachus bancanus. The sequence goes on from JAPVLO010000007.1 coordinate 8,041,585, forward strand.
AGATTTATGGTCCCTTTTTTGTCCTTTGCCTCCTCATGTGGCCTCGTCTCTCACTGGCCCTTGGGTGATTTATTATTTTGGGGACCCAGAGGGGACACGGCACTGCCTTTCTGCAAAGATCAGGCGGTTAGCACAGACTCTATCCGGGTCAGAAGTTGCCCTCAAACACCCCAGGGAAACCCTTGGTGAAGTTAATCAACATCCAGCCTAGAGCAGGTCAGGGAGTCTGTGCTGGAGTTGAGGATGTAGAAGTTGGCCTTGTGGTGATCCGATTTCCGCACCAACTCCCCCTCCAGATGAAGAAATTCATGCATTATGTGTCGTTCTGGGCGATCCCCACTCCCAAATGAAATCCCTGAAGTTCACTCTTCGTGGAATGATGCCTTTAAAAATATCCTGGTGGCAGGAGGGAAGGTGTGAGCGGTGGGTGGCTTGCAAATCGCCCTTAACTCCATGAATAAATGTCCACAAACACCAGACATGGTGCTCCGCCCCTTCCTGGCTCAGTTAACCAAACAAACAAAGGCTTGGGCCTTCGTTTTCTCTCCTATTCATGGGGCTGGGGGTCAGCTCCTGATGCATAAGCTGAGGTCCCAAGGGCGCCCAAGTAGGAGTCTTGGGCTGTTGCATGACCAGCTGTGTGGACACACAGGTAAAAGGAGGAATCTCCAACTGGCCCCTGTGTCCCTGGTTACCAGGCAAGTGTCCTAAGGCACCAGAGAGGTAGGACTTCTAAGCTTCAGCTGCCTTGACCACCCAGCCACACTGGTCTCATCTGAGAGGCCACTGTGAGGACTTAGGTGAAGAAGTCTCATCTACATCCGCCGGGGCCAAGATCCACACAGTCGATTCACATTAACCAGCAGACCCCATGGCAAGGCATATCTGCGGGGATACTTTGTTCAAAAGTCAGGATGTCCCCAAGCCCCCCATGACTTCCCTGTTCCTCCGGCTAAAGGGACACTACCAGGTAGGTAGGGCAGCCCCGGAAGAGGCCGCTTGGGGGGCATTGTTTGAGTGGGTAGTAGGGGGGAAGTGGTGTGATGGTGGGTGGGTTCGCAAATCACTCTTAATTCCACTAATACATGCCCACAAACACTATACACGGTGTGCTGCCTGTTCCTGGCCCCATAGTGTTAAAAAACATCACCACAGAGGTGTGCTGGCCCCAGGGGTCTGCAGCAGGGGCCCTTGAGGACAGAGCATGGCAGTCTCTGACATGGTGCTGAGCTGGCCATGGCCCCAGGCACACCGGATAGAGCTTTCCAGACTCCGCAACACCGTGGGCAGAGGAACAAGCCCAGATGAGGACAATCACAGTGACTGACTGTCTGCAGCTCGATATTAATCTTTCCAAAAGGCTTCGCCTTGGAGGGAAGGTATTAGGTGGCTCAGCCTACTTCTTAAGAACATTCCTCTTCCTTTACAGAATGTCAAGTGAGATTTCAAGAGGGAATACTTCATAACCCAAGTATGTTTCCCTCAGGGCAATAAACCACGACTGAATTTACACCCCGCCCCGACTAGGCCTCTGGACTTCTAGCCAAAACCTTCATCTGTTTTTTAGAGAAACAAACAAACAAAAAATACAGGTGTTTTCTTCAAATGTAGGAAAGGCCCCTCCTGGGTGGCAGAAGGAAAGTTAGGTAAACGTCGTAAATCTAGCAAGAAGGCTGTCTTTGGCAGGGGTACAGAGTCAAGTGGAGATTTTCTGTCGGCCTTTCTTAAAACAGCATTGGGGGCCCCCTGCTCCAGCCCCCATGTGCAGAGGGGTGGGTGGGCCCTGATTCTCTGGGCTTCCCCAGGGAGAGCAGACTGGGAGAGAGTAGGGATGTGGGGGCCCAGAGGAGTCAAGCTGGAACCCACCATCCAGCGGGGCAGACTCCAATGAGCTTTTCACTGACCTAGTGACAGCCATTGGCAGAGGGAGGTGATCACTTTGCAGAAGTGACCCTGTGCCCCCCCACACCCCAGGACACTCTCCTGGGGCAAGGCCAGCACAGAGACCCAGGGAGTGCTCCAAAATCAGTGCAGAAAAGACCCTCAGCCAAAGGGGTGTCTGTGGCAGGGAGGCCGATGGGCAAGGTCTTCCTGGGGGAGGAGGAGAAGCCTCGGGAGACCACAGCCACACAGGGACAGCCGGGGCCATCAGCAGCTCTTGCAGAGAAGTGGGACTTGCCCAAGGTCACAAAGTGAGTTAGGAAGAAATAATCAGCTCCTGGCTGTGTCCCTAACAAGCAGAATCCTATAAAAAAAGAAGAAAATGACTCTGGGGATTTGAACAAAGAATCGTGGCTGTAAATTCACTCTCGGCACAGCTGCTGGTTGATCTTCCTAAAATGCAAATCGGTTGCGGCCTGCGATGCCCTTCAGAGGAGTCCCAGGGCCCTCGGGAGAAAGACCCGAATCTTAGCCCCAGTCACCAGGCCAGATGGTGTGAGGCCCGAGACATCTGGACCCCACAGCAGCCCCACCCCCATGTCTGCACCCCAGGCACCAGGCCTCCTTGGAGTTCTCTGTTTCTGTCTGCCTCTGTCTCTCCCTCTGTGTATGTGTGTCTCTGTCTCTCTCTCTCTCCCTCTGTGCATTTGTGTGTTTCTGTCTTTCCCTCCCAGTCTGTCTCTCCTTTTCTCTCCCTCTATGTGTGTGTCTCTGTCTCTTCCTCTCTCTCTCTCTCTCTCTGTCTCTGTCTGTCCCTCTCTGTCTCTATCTCCCTCTCTGTCTCTCTCCCTCTCTCTCCCTCCCTCTCTTCCTCTCTCTCCACCCCCCTCCAATTTCCCCACTCTCTCCCTCCCACTTCCTCCCTCTCTCTCCTCTCTGCCAGAAACTCATTTATCCATACACCAATATTTCTGAAGCACAGTCATTGTACCTGGCTCCTGCTAAACACCAGGGACCTGAGGGTGAGCACACGGGCGGTCTGTGTGCTCGTTGGGCTTCCAGTGAGGTGGGGGAGACAGAACTTAAGCAAATAATCACGCAGTTATTTTAACTGTAAACATATGGGCTGGTGCAGGCACATGCAGGGGCTGGAGGCCATATCAGAAGAGGCCCTGCTCCAGAGAGGGGCAGGGGAGACCCCAGGAGGAGGCACAGGCAAGTCGGATCCTGGAGCTCGATAGGGAGGAGGCCCAGTCCCAGGGGTGTGGGGAAGGGCGAGGCAGAGCCCCCCGGTACCAGGGCTCTGGATGACGCCGAAGGTCTCACATGATGCTCACCGTCTCCACGGCTCTGATGTACCATGGGACAGAGTCCAGGCTGGGCTTACGCATCATAATGTCCCATCCCAGCTCTCATTCCCTCCACCACCAGTGAGGTAGGTGCTGGGGAAACTGAGGACAGGAGAAGCTCAGAAACCTGCCCAGAGTCACAAATCTAGTAAGCAGCAGAGTCGGGATTTGAACCTGAATCTCCAGGACTCCCAAGGTGTCCTGGGTTGCTTCTGTACTCCCTCCTCCTGCCTTTCATCCCTGCACCCCCAACACCCGAACATCAGCTGGACCCACAATCAACACTAGAGAGAATGACTGACTGACTGAATGAATGAATGAATGAGCCACAGACAAATACAGTTGTCACACACTTCCCCAGTGATGGCTGGGCCTTGTTCATGGGACCCGTGGTGTCCCCAGGCAGGGACAGGGAGATAGAGTCTCCTGGAGGGGAAGGAAGGCACGCCAGTCAGTCAAAGCTGCAGAAGAAACAGGCCTCAACTAATTGCCCACCCCACTGAGCAGATGCACAGCACAGCCAGTTCTGAGGCTGAGCTCCCCTTTTGGAGAAGGGATGTTGGTCGGCTCTTAGGGACATGAAAGGTTGCCCCAAAACCCATCGACAGGGGTGTGGGTTAGTATTGATGGGGAGATCTATCTTTCGGAGGAGAGCTTGGTTACAGGGAAGACGGTGTGTTAAGACTGAAAATTCGGGAGATGGGGAATAGACAGAAGAGGAATCTGTGGAGAGTGACGATTCACTCAGCTGGGTCTGCCCAAATGGGCAGGGCGCAGAAGAGTGGTGTGCCCAGGTGCCCTCATCTCCCAGACATTGTGATGCAGATAGCCGCGTGCAGAGGGAGGTCCCCTCTAGACGGCTAAAGGTGGCACCCCTGAGAGCTCGCCAGCTTCTGCAGGACGGAAGAGGCTGGCTGAGGAACAGGATTGTCTCCAAGGGTGTGTGGTGGGGCAGCCCCCCGAGGCACTGCGCTCCTCAAAGTCTCACGCTCGGTTCCACGTTCGGTTGTCACTGTCTTGAAATTTCCTTTTTTTTGTGACCAGGGGGAGCTTACTTTGCTGCCCAGGCTGAAGTACAGTGGCACACTGTAGCTGTGGCTTACTACAGCCTCAAACTCCTGGGCTCAAGCCATCCTCCAGCCTCAGCCTCCCAAGTAGCTGGAACTACAGGTACACACCACCATGCCTGGCAATTTTTAAAATCATTTTGTGTAGAGACAAGGTCTCACTATGTGGCACCCAGTCTGATCTCAACCTCCTGGGCTCAAGCGATCCTCCCACCTGGGCCTCCCAAAGTGCTGAGATCACAGGCATGAGCTATGTTTCGAATGAACAAGCCTGCATTTTCACTTTGCACTGGGTCCTGCAGGGTCTGTAGCCAGTCCTGCTGGGGAGGGAAAGGCAGTGGACAGAGAAGGATGCCTCCAGGGTGGACACAGCAGTGTGCTCAGACACGAACGGGCTCTGCCACCTGCGCTCTGCCTTCCTGCTGTGGCTGCGGTACGTGGACGCCCCAGGTGTGTGCGATTACTCATAGCAGCACTGACTCATCGCTAAGGACGTGCTTGGGAAATGGCAAAGCACATTTGCCAGTGACTTTTGTCACCTGTCTGAAGTTACTACTAACTGTGGCCACTTAATCTCACCAAGGAAGTCTGAGGCCTCTCAAAAAGAGAGTGCCAGACTTCGGAGGACTTCTTACTCCTGGAAAAGGCAAAAAGATCCCCAGACAGCGGCGGAAAAGCTAAGGACATATCTTTTGTCACTGGCTGACCCGAGTCTCACCTCCTCCAAGGGAAGGGCATTGGACCACAGGGCTGGCAGCCACCAGTCCGCGTGTCCTTCATTTGCAAGGGCTGCCCAAGTTCCAACATCACTGGCATGAGTGGAGGACCCCTAGCTGGGGCACCTGGGATGGTGCCTTTCATTACTCACTCATGTGGTCAAACCCAGCGCTTGGACTGGCGTTGAAGGCCCTGCACAACCGAGCACTAAATGCATTTTGTAGCCTATTCTCCTTCCATCTCCCAGGCTGGTCCCCTTAAGCACTTCTCATGGACTGGTAGCTTTTCTCTGCTGCCCAGACCTGCCAGGTGAAGACTCCATCCCGCCTCCTCTGGGATGCCCACCTGCCTGCCCAGCTCTCTCCTCCAGCCTCCCTCTTGTTTGCGTCAGTTCTGTGCCCAGCACGGTGCTGACTTCTAAACTCTCCCTTCACACTGTCGGCTTGGTGTTTAAGAACATACCAGAGTCAACACCACTCGGATGTGAATCCCAACATTGTGCCAGACTTGGGGCCCCCGGGGTAAATGAGAATGACAATCCCTCCCCAGCAGACAAATTGAGGCCACGCTTGAATGACTAAAGGGCACAAAGAAGTAAAGTTAAAACAACAAGGACAGTCAGTGTCCTTGCCTGTAAGAACACAGCAGATCAAAGGCACCATTCGAGACAGGCTGCCATGGATGAGAACATTGACAAAAGTGATTCCAGGCTGGGCATAGTGGCTCACACCTGTAATCCCAGCACTTTGGGAGACAGAGGTGAGAGGATTGCCTGAGCCCAGGGGTCCTAGACAAGCCTGGGCAACTTGGTGAGACCTCATCTCTATAATAAATCCCAAAAATTAGCCAGGTGTGGTGGCGCATACTTGTTGTTCAAGCTATGTGGGAGGCTGAAGTGGAAGGATCGCCTGAGCCCAGACGGTCGAGGCTGTGGTAGCGTAACTTGTGCCACTGCACTCCAGCCTGGGCGACAAAGTGAAACTCTGACTCAAAAATATATATATATGTTTAGATTTCTAAGAAACGGCCAAACTTCTTCTCCAACCAGCAATACAGGGAAATTCCAGATGCCCTTCCTCATCCTCACCAGCACTTAGTGTTGTCCATCTTTCTAATTTTGGCCATTCTGGCAAGCACAGTGGTGTCTCATTGTGCTTTGAATGTTCATTTCCCTGAGCAGTGATGACGCTATCGTCTTTACCTCTTCACATTTCTCCTGAGAAATGTCTTTTCAAATCCTTTGCCCATTTTACATATGGGTTGTCTTTTTATTATTGAATAGTAAAACTTATTTATATAGTATAGATAAGAGTCCTCTACAGATATGTGAATTCAAATATTTCTCTGTCTGTGTCTTGTCCTTTGCTTTTTAAAACTATGTCAGAAGCTTTTTCCACTTCCAACAGTTTGTCTGTTCCCCTTTCTAATCAACTCCCTTCATCCACCTTTTGTGGGCTTCCCTGTCCCAGAAAGTGAATGGCATATAAATGGATTCATACGTCATGTAGCCTTGTAAGCCTGACTTCTCCCACTCATCAGAAGACTGTTCACATCCACCCAAATTGTATGTATCAGTTCTTTGTTCCTCTCTGTTGCTGAGTGGCTCCCGTGTATGGATTCCAATGTTTGTTTATCCATTTCTCAGTTGATGGATATTTTAGGATGTTTCCAGCTTTTTGCAATTATGAATCAAGCCACTGTCAACACCCATGTACATGTTTTTATGTGCATAGGTTGTCATTTTCTGTAGGTAAATACACAGAAGTGCTAGGTCTTATGCTAAAGGTATATTTAGCTTTACAAGAAACTGCCACATGACTTTTCTAAGTGGCTGGGCCATCCGGCCTTTCCCTCAGCAACATAGGAGAGTCCATCGGTTCTGCATACTCACCAGCACTTGATAACGTCAGGGTTTTGGTTTCATTTTTTAAGCTGCCACCCATCTTGGTGACTGTTCCACGGATACTTTAAAAGAAGGAATATCCTGATGTTACTGGGTGGAATAATACTAAAAATGTTCTTTAGACCAAGTTGATTGATAACATGGTTCAGGTTCTAACTATCCTTACAGATTTCCCTTCTCCTTTGATCTCTTCAAGGGCGTTGACATCTCCAACTGGAATGTTAGACTCATCTATTTCTCCTTCCAGTTCAGATATTTTTGTTTCTAGTGTTTTGAATCTGTGTTACTTATTGCACACATTTAGGAACCCTATCTCTTCTTGTGAACTGACCCCTTTATCATTCATTTCTCTTTTTAGCTCTGATAATATTTCTTATTCTTAATCCTGCTTGATTCATACAACCACTCCAGCCTACTTTTAATTAGTGTTTCCGTAGCATATCTTCTTCTGTCATTTACCTTGTTTATATCTTCATAGTTAACATGGGTTTCTTGGAGACAGCACAGAGTTGGGTCTTGTTTTTATATCCAATCTAGAATCCATCTCTGTCCTTTAATTGGGGTGTTCTGATCATTTGTGTTCAATGTCATTACTGCTAAGTATTGTAATGATTCCATTTTACTTCCACTACTGGCTCATAAATTAGGCCTTTTTGTTTTACTTTTACAAATTTGCCTCTTTAACCTCCATAGTCCTCCTTCTAAATAATATTATGTCATTTATACAATGTAGTAAACTTGTTAACAATAGACTTCCATTTCTCCCTCTCACCCTTTGTGCTTCTGTGTTTATACCTCTACAGATTATAAATCCCATTACATGTTGTTATTATGTTTTTAAAAGCCAAATATCTTTTAAAACAAATCTAAAATAAAAAATAAATGTCTTTTATATTTACCCACATAATTTTCATGCTTTCGTTTCTTTTTGTAGATCTAAGTTTCCACCTAGCATTGTTTTTTTTTTCTGCTCTAAGAAAAAGCGCAGGATTGCTGTTAATGGATTCTATCAGCTTTCTTCGCTCCAAAAAATGTCTTTATTTTACTATTATTTGAATGACTTTTTTAAATGGGTATAGTATTCTAGGTTGACAGGTTATTTTCTTTCAGAACTTTAACGATGTCATTTCTCTGTCTTCCATCTTGCATGCGTATTTTTGTGAATTTCTTGTTCTCTGTAGATAATGTGTCATTTTCTCCCCACCCTGCCCTTCCCCTACCCCCCCCCCACAATTTAAAAATTTCTCTCTTCATCAGTGAATTCATTTTTAGCAATTTGATTACAGTGCTTGTTGATGTGAGGAGGGGTTTGTGTTTATCCTGTTTGTGGCTAGTCGAGTTCTTGGATCTAAGGATTTATAGCATTCAACAAACTTGGAAAATATTCAGTCATTATTTCTTCCCATGTTTTCCTGTCCTCTCCCCTCACGTCTCCTGGGACTCCAATTACATATGTTGGAGTTTGACAATGTCCCACAGGTCATTGAAAGTTTATTCCATCTTTTCCAGTCTTGTTTCCTTCTGTGTTTCATTTTGGATGATTGCCATAGCTTAACACGCATTCCTTGTTTTCTGTATTTTCTAGTCTGCTATTAATTCCATACAGTACATTTTTCATTTCATTATAGTTGCCATCTCTAGAAATTTCATTTGGTTCTTTTTATCTTCACTGTATTTACTTTAAAATTTTTATTTTGGAGAGATGAGGTTTCACTGTGTTGCCGAGACTGGTCTCGAACTTTTGGCCTCAAATGATCCTCCTACTTTGGCATTCCAAAGTGCTAGAATTAAAATCATAAGCCACTGTGCCTGACATGCATTTTAAAAAATAATGTAATATACATTTAATAGTTGTTTAATGTCCTTTTTTTTTTGCTAATTCCATTATCCTTGTCATTTCTGGGACTATTTCTCTTGACTGACTTTCTCCAGATTATGGATCATATTATCCAACTTATTATATCTAGTGATTTTTGTTTGGATGCTGGACATTATGATAATTTCACTGTTGAGAGTCTAAATGTTTCTTTCTTCCTTTGGGGAGTGTTGAGCTTTGCTTTGGTAGGTAGTTGATGAAATAAAGACTTGGGAGGGGGCAAAAAAATCTCAGACAAACTGAACTTGTGGTTTCTGACCTTTTTGAGACTTCTCTATAATCTTGGTTGGGTAGGTTTAATGTAGCCTTTTTTCTAGGAATAGTTTCAGCCCACTGCTAAGGTGTGGCTCTTCTGAGATCTCTACTGGATGCCCTGACTGATCAATAAGTTCTCTCCACTCTGGCTAATCTGAACTCAAACACCTTCCAGCCCTGTGTCAGCCTAAGAAACATTCATCTCAGAGCCTGCTGGGTCATGGTTTCTCATGGCTTTATAAAATCCCACCCCATGCACATGAATCTTAGTGTCCAGCTAAGATTCAGGACCACACAAATATCTGGAGTTTTTTTACCGCACAGGTCCCTCCTTGGGGTAATTCTAGACTACCCATTCTAGCCTCCTTGACCTCCCCAACTTTCCATCTGTGCCTCCTCAACATATCCAGACTGTTGTGTTTTGCTAGAGATTCCCCTCCCTGCTCCACAGACAGGAAAATGGTTCCAGGTGGAAATTCAGGGTGACTGCAGATCTCTTGGCTGGTCTCCTCTGTGATCAAGTCCCAGGCTGCCTCCTATCTAGTGTCCGACAACTACTGCTTCGCACATCTTTACCCATGGCCAAAAGCAGACATCAATCTTCCACAAATTTAAGTCACTTCCTACATAAAATTATTGCTTAAAACTCTCCGCTGCCCTGCAAATGAAGGTCATGCTCCACACCACTTCTCCCAGGGTCCTGAACTGACCCTGTCCACCCCTCCACTCCCTTCCCTTTCCCTACTCTGCTCAGAACACTCCTCCTTACCTCTCTGCCTACATAACATCTGTTCATTCTTCATCCCTCTGTCACTTGCTTCTTCCTTAAGGAAGCCTTGCCACACTAGGTCTTTCTATCATTTCCAGTCAAAGCATCTTATACCACTTCTCTGAAGATCACACATTAGAAATTTTCACTCTGTGTGATTATTTCCTGCTTATTCCAAAAGAATGCAAACCTCCTGTGGGCATGGACCTGCCATTCTCACTTTCTCTCCCCAGCACCCACCAGAGCGTAGGCCCATGAGAGATGTCCAGTGAGCGTTTATTGGAGGCTGGGGCACCTACCAAGAGGCCTCCAGCCTGGCCTTTTCCCTCCATACCCTTCACCTCCATCTAGACTCTCCAGGCATCTTTTGCTTGGACCACACAAGTCCCATAACTGATCACAGCCCTGGTACAGCTTCACCTTTCCGTGCTGCAGCCACAGTAAGTCTTCAAACACCTAGGACTGGCCGTGTCACCCCCCCACCCCGATTAAAGCCCCGAGGAGACTTCCCATCACCATTAGAAAAAAAATGGGGGGCAGGGAGGGAAATAACATATTTAACCTTCACACTCTCTCTAACCCACCCCCTTCCCATCCCGCCTCACACTTGACCTTCCAGCAGCACCAGGCATACATGTGACAAGCACCAGGCAACATGCAGTCCCTGAGCACCCGCGTGACCACAGACCTCTGTGTGTGCCCTGGTTGTCCTTGCTGCATGACAAAACACAGATGTGTCTCTGAGGAGGTGGCGTATGAACTGGCCTTTCCAGAACCATTGCCATTTTGCGTGAGGAGGGATCAGATGAATTATCAGGGTTAGAGGTCACAACTTGAGAGCCCAAGATGTCTCTGAGCACCTTTGATCACACCCCAGGTCTCAGGGCCCCAGGCTGTTTGCCATCACTTCAGCTAGCAGCAAAGCCACGGGTCCTCATTTGGTGCCTGAGAGTATACATCCGTGATTTGGCTAGCTAGAGGATTCTGACTCCCTAAAGCTGGTGGGGTGGGGGCGGGGGGTGCTGGGAATTGGCATTTTAACAAACATTGTAACACTGATATGAACCCAGATGTAAGTGAGGGCTCTGGAGGCCAAGCTGCCTTCTGATCCCAGCTCACAGGTCCTTTTGCCTCTGCTGGTCTCAGTGTCTTCATCTATATAACAAGGCCATAGCTCCCTCAGAAGGGGTGAAGGGTACAGCCTACAACCAGCAGCTTCCTCAGGCAAGCCCATCTTTCTCTCTTTCCCTTTGTCTTCACTCTTCCTAAGGCACAGGCTGCCCTGGCTCCATCGCCATCTCCTTCCCAACACCCTGGAGGCAGTTGGTAGCCCCCTCCCCTTCCCATACTCCCCCCCACCACCAAACGCTGGATGTACTCTGCAGGGTGGGTGGGAGTGTCTTGGTTTGTAGCCACACAGCACATGGACCGAGCTCACACAGCAACTGAAGGGAACCCCGTGGACTCAGTCCCACCCCCCATAATACAGGGAGAGACCTGATCCTGGAGGGAATTCAACACTAGAGGAGGAAGCACACAGCAGCAGGGTGAGTGTTCACAGGTGGGACTGGAAACCCCCTCCCCGCCTGCCTTGCTGCCATTCAGCTGCCTTGGAAACAGCCATCCAATAAAATCAAGATGAGCTGTGGCCGGAGCTGACCTTCCCCGGTCCTGAGGAAGGTCCTGAGGAAGGTCCTGGATGGCCAGACAGGCTCCTGACAGGTCTGGAGGTGAGAAAGTCATACACCTCTGTGGTGGGCAATCCCACGAAGGGTTTGGGAAGCACAAGGCCCAGGAGACCCAGGTGGGGGCAGGGGCTCACATCACATGACCGCTTGGGCTCTGAGAACTTTTCCTTGAAGCAAATGATAACTTAATGAGGCGAAAAACTGAGGCCGTTTTGAAATTTAACCGCAACAAGCGCCCAGCCCCCTCCACTTCCCTCCACAGAGCCCCGAGCACGTCCACGGGGTCTTGGGGTCACTGCCGGGCGGTTGATGCTTAATTCCCCCTGTCGTCCGGATCCGGCCACTGTGGAGGGCTGGCGGGCCACTGGGTGGGGGCGGGGTACCCTAGGGACAGCGACAGAAGTGGATCGAACCCCAGGGATGGCAGCGGCCAGCTGCGTGGCTGTGACTCAAGTCCAATTTCTCCCTCTTAGCCTCTCGCCTTGGATAAACTCCACGTAGGTGACACCAGAGTGATTACCTCGCTGCCATCCGAAGGCGCGGTGACATATAATAAGCCGCTGGAGCCATAAGTCAACATTTATCTGCAGGGAGCCACATTCTGCACATCGAGAGGAAGCACATCTTCCAGATGAGCAGGGCCTTGAAGATTTTCTACTCCAGCGGTTTCTGCCCTGACGGCTGAGCGCCGCTTTTGTTCTCTCCCCCGCCAGCCCTCGTGTTTCCAAAGATTGTGTCGCCCAAACAGCCTTCGTTAAGTAATAATTAATTTGTTTTCCAATTGTTTAATTAATCAAAGGCATAAATAACTGCCAACCTGGACTTTTAATCAGTGTGGGGGGAGAGGCCAAAGCTGACACTTATTAAGCACCTGCCACATACCAGTCGTTGGCCCCACAATCCAGTCCCCACTCCCCGTGTGTCCTCACGCAACCCCTCTGTGCCAGGACACAGGGGCAGAGAGGCGGGTCTCCTTGTCCAAGGTCACATGGGAAGCCAGAGGCAACGTCAGGCCTGGTTCCTAAGCCTTCCTGATGCCAAAGGTCCACTCCTTCTATCCACTCCTTCTACCATCCTGTTATCACCTCTTGCCTTGGCGTCCTGGGGCGATGCCATTCCAGCCCAAGGCAAAGGAATGGTATGTATGTCAGCCTGAATCTCCCACAATGCCTTCCATGCTGGGCCAAGACTCTCTCCATGGCTGCTGATAGAAGCACAACTCAGACTGACACAGGAGAAAAACAGGGGTGTGGGGACCCTTTTAGTTGTGTGTGTAGCTCACACAACTAAAGGTCAAGGCAGGTTGAGTTTCAGGCACTGATGGATCCAGGAAATCAAAGTTACGCACTCTGCCTTCTGTCCTGCTATTGCTTGACTCTGATTGGTTTTGCTTCTCTCTGCCCCTGGTTCCCGTTTTCCCCTGGCCCCCACTAAGTCCAGACTTACATATGCAACCTCCTCCTTGATGTCTAAGATGCATCTCTTGCTCAACATGGCCACAACGGGCCTTTCCCAGCCCAGAAGCAGAGCCCACTGACCTGGCAACTCCCGTCCACTTAGGGTTCTCCTTCACCGTCCTCTCTCTCCCACAGCCATACCCAACCCAGCAGCAGGCCCACCAGCTCCACTCCACGACACATCCCAAACCTCCTGCTCCCTCTAGCTCCCTGCTACCCCACCCTTGCCCTGGTCCCTCTGTGACTGTGCCAGGCCCTCATGGTGCCCCCTGGCTTACACACACACACCCAACGCCCATTCAGCAGCCAGAGCAAGGATTTCAGAATGAAACACAGAACCACTCACCTACCTAAACCCTCTAACCACTTTACACTGCACTTCAAACAAAATCTAAACTCCCTCCCATGACCACAGGCTCTGGTGGTTCAGTCCCTGCCCACCTTACCAGCCACTCTGGGCACCACTTCCCCCCCACTTGGTGGTCTCTGTCCACACTGATCTTTCTGTTTCTCAAAATGCCTCCATTCCCATCAACCTCAGGGCCTAGCTCCCCCCTTACTTGACTCCTTCTTGTCATTTGTTTCTCAAATGATACATCCTTAGGCAGCTTGCTCTGATCGCCCTGTCTTAAATAGTCCTCTCAGCTGGGTGTGGTGGCTCACACTTGTAATCCCAGCACTTTGGGAGGCTGAGGTGGGAGGATCACTTGAGCCTAGAAGTTCGAGACCAGCCTGGTGAGACCTTGTTGCTACAAAACACAAAATAAAAAAATTAGCCAGATGTGGCGGCACACATGGTGTGTGCCTATAGTCCCAGCTACTCAGGAGGCTGAGGTGGAAGGATCACCTGAGTCCAAGAGGTTGAGACTGTGGTGAGCGTGATCATGTGACTGCAGGCCAGTCTGGGTGACAGAGTGAGACTCTGACTCAAAAAAATTAAAAGGAAAAAAGAAAACCGTCCTTTCTTAGAGTCCTCCCATCTAGCTCACCACTCCATTTATTTTCCTCAGGTATTTATCATCATGTGTAATCACCTTAGTTATTTGGTGCCTTATTTTCTGTCTTTTTCATTACACTGTGCCCTCCTGAGGTCAGGGTGCCCACTGTCAGGCCCACCTCTGTGCCCCAAGTCCAAGGCCAGGGTCCCCTGACATGCTCCACTGCCATGTTGAACGTTGAACAACGGCTCTACTGTGCAGATGCATGGTTTCTCTGCAGAGACCAAGGACTTCATCTCTTTCTGAGTATGTATGGGGGATCTAGCCAACTCTGTGGACTTCTGGTAGAATGTGCTAGAAAACCAGCCCCTGGGCCCCAGGCGAATGGTGCATAATGCTGGACAGTGGTTCCTTTCCACCCCCCTGTGTAGCCAAAGATAGTTCTGGGGGCCCCCATCTGTGAGTGCTGTGATGACAAACATGTACATCTCTGGTTCTAAATGGAACCGTGTTTCCGAAGCCAGCACCCAAGGAAAGGCATGCCAGCGGAGGAACCATGCCTTGTGAGAGATGTTCTTGCCAGAACGAGGCAGCTGGGCAGTGGCATTTTATCAATGTCATAGTCACGACTCAGCCAAGCAGAAACTCGAAGGAGAGGCAGGGGGTGTCCCCTAGCCTGCCCTCATCGAAGTTCTAGCCCTCTGTTCTCACTGGTCTCCCTTGCAGTGATCCCTGAGTCCCAGGTTTTATCTGTTCATGTCCAAATCCCTTCTCCAGGAAAAGAATGCCACCTCCTCCACAAGCCTCAGGGATTCATCTGAAGAAGGGACACTTTCTCCCTGCCTATGCTTCTAGAATTTTACTTTCCCCAAGGACAAAACACTTTTTGCTCAGAAATCTAGTTATGTGTATATGGGAAGTAGTCTTGTATTGGACTAGAAGCTCCCTGAAGACATCTTGGATCTACCGGAATCCTAGAATTGCGCCCAGGGACAGAAAGTCTCATCTGTTGGCTGCCTGCTTGGATGTACAGATGATGAGTGGATGGATGGGTGGATAGATAAATGAGAGGATGAATGGATAAATAAATGGGTGGATGAGTGGGTGGGTGGGTGAGTGAGCGAGTGAGTGGGTGGGAGGATGGATGGATGGATGGGTAGATGAGTGGGTAGATGGATGGAGGGGTGGATGGGTGGGTGGATGGATGAATGGAGAGGTGAATGAATGGGTAGGTGGATGGGTGGGTGGATGGATGGATAGGTGGGTGGATGGGTAGGTAGATGGATGGGAGGGTAAATGGTGGGTGGATGGATGGATGGATCGATGGGTAGATGGGTGAATGGGTGGGTGAATGGGTGGAAGGATGATGGATGGATGGATGGATGGATAAATGGGTGAGTGGATGGGTGAGTGGATGGATGTATGCATGGGTGGATGGATCAATGGACAGATGGGTAGATGAGTGGATGGGTAGATAGATGGATGGATGGATGGGTGGGTAGGTGGTAGATGACTGATTCGATGATTGGTTGAATAAGCCATTGGATGGATAATTGAGTGGATGAACGGAGGTTGCTCACTGACTTTTTTTTAGAGCTGTTCTTGTTGACAACAACGATAACAGCGTAATAATACAAATCAGATTAAAGCAGCGCATCCCAAACTGATTTCCACAAAATTCCCAGCCCATAAGATGTATCTTAAAACGAACACTCGTTCTCAAGTAAGTTGGAGAAACTGTACACCAAGCTCTCCTTACAGAATGACCTGTCAGCATGTTATCAGCATGTTATCAGCATGTTATCAGCATGTCAGAATTCCCACAGTGAGGGGATATGTCTAGCTCCTCATGTTTTGTTCAGTGTTTGCTTAACAACCTCGTGATGAGCTCATTCACAAAGCCTCCCTCATCCAGGGTCTTTGAAGCTGGTTAATATTCCAAGCAGGTGAGAGAGAGGCTGAGGACCCCGGGCTGGGTGCAGAGTATCGACCCAACAGAAATTCCTGCCAGGCATGAGGGAGGCACCGACTCCTGCCCGGCCCCCCTCCTGGCACCGAGACTGACGGGGGAGGGGCTGTCACGCTTCCCTGAGCTTTCACGACCCAAGACTGAGTCATCCCACTTGATGTTCCCTTTGTTCACTGGCAAGCGTTCAGATGGCTCTAGCCGCAGCTATGAGACAACCCAGGATGATAAAATACCATCTATTCTCCTTGGAATGAGAGGTCAGGAAGAATCTGATCATTTCTCCCGAAGAAATCATCTCATTTCAAACGAAAGATTCTCCATCCTCTTCAGTGGCTATAGAGTACAAAAATTTAAGATGCAAAGACTTAGCAACAGAGGGAGAAATCTGCTTGTCTGCACTCCGTGAAGGGAAAGAAGAGGCTGCATAGACCCACTGGAGGCAGGGTTGCACCTGGAGACCCTGGTGAAAAATGGAAGCTGTCCCTCAGCCCTCCCAACCTTCCTCTTCAGACCCTGCACCTCCAGACGTGCAGACTTCTGCCAATTTCCCAGATGCCCTCACGGCCTCTGCACACGCCACCCTTCCCACTCAGAACCCTTCTGGCCACTCTGAGTGCGGCCTCTGGGCGTCCCCTAGGGTCAGCCCAGCCTCTGAGCATACCCTGAGATCAACCCAATCGTCCCCCCAAGCAGGGTCCCTCTGGTTTTCGTTTGCCCCCTTTCCTTCAGGGTTAATTTTAACCTGGAGTTGTTACATCTGTCCATTGCCGTCTCCCTGTAAATTGAGCACAAGGTGGCCAGGCCCGGGCTTACCATCCTCACCTGTCCCTGGCTCAGTGCCCAACACACAGCAGGTGCTCAATAAAGATTTGCCAAACTAGCGACTCCCCAGAAGTGCCATTTCCAGGCATAACAGTGGGGTGACACAATCCCCTCTCAGAAATCCTCTGGCACAGAGTACCACCTGGGTCCCTCAGGAGGCTGATGAAATTGCCGAAGTGACAACCTGTCTGTCTTCTTTCCTTCCTTCTGGCCAGCCATGGAACTGGAGGATCTGGACATCTATCCACAAAGAATAAAGGCACTCACTTTTATCCTGAGAAAATGTCCCTTGGCAAGAGCCAAGGGGACAGGCTAGAGCAGAGTGCTCAGCTCTGTCCTTCCTTCTGGAATGTTCTAGCACACACCACAGGCCTCCAGGGACCCAGCCCAGAGCCCACTGCGTTACCCCGGAAAGGGAAAGGCCACACCAGACTGTGGCCTTTGGGGCCTGTGGCTGCAGATATTTTCATCCTGTGGTTTAGACACTGAGGCTGTCTTCACACAGGCTTGCCGACAGTCCTGCCCGAGCCCCACGGAGTGACATCACATGTGGAGAAATCCGCTCTGTAATTAGACCCTCTGGCAGGGCCCTGCTGGAGACATTCCTGAGTTCTCTCTTGCTACTTCAAGCCCGTGGGGCCCCCATCCCTTCCTTGCTTAGATAATAACAGAGAGAGGCGGATCCACAGTCCCAGCAACCAAATCCTTTTCCACGGGTGGCTTTGCTCCACTCCTTGGAGAATCCATTGTTCGCTTCCAAAGAGGCAGAGGGAGGTCAGCACAAACAGCACTAGAGAGAGCAGTGACCCGTTCCCTCAATTCCCGTGGAATCTCGCCCCGGTGAAAGACTGCCTCACCCACCCACTGAGGCAGGGCTGAGTGAAGAGACGAGCACCATGACACTCCTAGCTTTCGCTCTTCTTGCCCCACTATCCCTGCATGTGACCGTCAGTCACTCTGCAACTCTTACTGTTTCCTGCATATATGACCCCCAGTCTCCACTCTGGGTCTTTGAACATCCTGCTTCCATCCCCAGATTGAGCTTACAACTTTACTGAACTCATGGGCTCCTACACATCCATCAAAACCCAGCCTCAATATCCCCACTGCCAAGAAGCCTTCCTTGACTGCCCCAGCAGATTTAGGTGCCTTTCTCTGTGCCTCCACAGCCCAGTGTGCACAACCCAAATTGTCCCCCAGCCTGGGAATGTGGCAAGATCATCTTTGGACCATCCCTGCACCAGCCCACACTGTAGGGCATTCATGGGTTCCTGGTATGTAATGGGCACCACTGGTTCCTACTTCACTGTGGTTGTGTGCACAGCTCTTGCGGTTTCCAGTGCTGGGTTGAGGCCTGGACCTGGCACAGATTTCCTGCCTGACTCTAGGCAAGTTGCTCCACTTCTTGGACCCTCCACATTTCTTACCAATAAAATGAGGACCAAGACCTGTCCTCACAGGATTGTGGGGGCGCTGAGAGACACGACGCATGTGGCCATGGGGTAAGGAGATGCCTCGCCTTTGCACAAGGAGTCAAAACGAGTGGTTGTGATTACGGTGATCACTCCCTTTCTCCTCCCCTCTTATGGGTCCTTCCCATCTCCCCAGCCCCCTACAAATGCACTCGATGAAATTCAGCCCACCAGGAGAAACACCCGCTGAGACCCCCAGGGCCGTGCAGCACCAAGCGGCAAGGCTCCCTCCAGGTAAAGCTGTGCTGAAAATAGCCGTGGAGCTGCCCTCCACGCACACTCTGTTAAGTCCGGGTCGATCCCTCTAGCGAAACCTACCGCAGCAGCAGAACTGTGGCCAACAGATTCTGGGAGGATTCATCCTTCCCCAGGCCCGCCCTGTCACAGCAGCTGGTGCCTACCTCCTCTAAGTTCATCAAAGGAAATGCAGGAACCTCCCTCCACCTGCCAGGCAGCTTCTCTTCATGCTGTAAGCTACCACTCAGTTACCCCTGGGGGACCCCCTTCCTGGGCACTTGCTCAGGGCCTGCTGACACACACACATCCCCATTCCCACAGTCCTTGCTGGCCTTGTCTGTTGAGCCTCTGCATTCCTGGAGGCCTGGGGCCCAGGCGGCAGCGTGCTGGCTTTGGAGACCAGTGTCACAACTTCTGCAGGGCCACTTAGACCTACTCAAGAGATGTGTCTTAGGAAGTTCAAGTCCAGACAAGTCATGTTTCTTGAACCCCAAGGCATTCATAGGAGAGTGGAGGTTTCTACGGAGAGCGTGGAGTACTTTGTTTACCCTCTCTGTGTGTCAGTTTCCTCCTCTGTTAAATGGAGGTCATGATTCTCTGCCTTATGGGGTTAAGAGGGCCAGGCCCCACCAAAAGCTCAGTAAATATGAGCGAATCATGTCACTGTTGCCATCAGAAAAAATGCAAATCGATGTGTCTCCTGGGGCAGAACTCGAGTCCCAAGAGGGAAGGAAAGGAATCGTTCTATTTAAATAGAGGAAATGAAGGCCTGGCAGGGTGGCTCATGCCTATAATCCCGGCATTTTGGGAGGCTGAGGTGGGAGGATGATTTGAGCACAGGAGTTCGAGACCAGCCTGGGCCACATAGCAAGATCTCATCTCTACAAAAAATTTTAAAAAATTAGTCAGGTGTGGTAGCACGCGTCTGTAGTCCCAGCTACTCGGGAGGCTGAGACAAGAGAATCGCTTGAACCCAGGAATGAGACGGTGGTGAGCAATGATCGTGCCACTGCACTCCAGACTGGACAACAGAGTGAAACCTTGACTCAAAAAAAAAAAAAAAAAACTTAGAGAAAATGCAGTCATATTTAACTATCACCACGATCTTAAGGTGGGAAGGATGGAGATAAAATTGCTGAGGAAGCAGTTACCCCGGGGAGGACCTTCCACAGCTCAGCCCCTCCTAACACTCATCCGGATCCCACTCCAGGGAAATTCGCAGATGGTGGGTTCTTCCCATGTGATTGGCAAGGAATCCCAAGGCAAGAAAGGGCCCGCCTAAGAGGGCATGGCACTCTGGCGCAGGATATAGCACAGAGGAACCTTGAACACGTGATGCTGAGTGAAGGAAGCCGGATGCAAAAGGCCACACACCCTGTGAGTCCATCCAAAGGAACTGCCCAGCACAGGCACATCCATAGAGGCAGAGACTGCTCAGAGCTGGAGGGAGTGGGGGCACAGCAGGGGACAACTGAAGAGTGCAAGGTTTCCTCTGGAGATAATGAAAATATTCCAAGATGGAAGCGGTGACGGCTGCACAACTCTGAGAAAATAACCTAAGGCCAGTGAGTTCTGCACTTCAGATGGGTGAATGGTATGGTAGGGGAGTTGTAGCTCACTAAAGCTTTTTTTTTTTTAGTTGGGGTCTCACTCTGTCATTCAGGCTACAGTACAATGGCACGATCATGGCTCACTGTGGCTGGGACTACAGGTGCCCACCACCACACCTGACTCATTTTTAATTTATATTTTTTGTAGAGATGAGGTCTCACTCTGTTGCTTAGGCTGGTCTCGAACTCCTGGGCTCAAGCCATCCTCCCGTCTCAGCCTCCCGAAGTGCTAGGATGACAGGCGTGAGCTAGCGTGCCCACCTAAAGCCTTTTTAAAAAGAAAGAAAGAAAGACAAGAAAAGGCAAGGCATTCGCTCAAAATCAGACTGCCGGAGAGCCCCAGGTCTGTGTGTGCATCCTCCAAGACGTGGTGCTCTTTTTCCAACCCAGTCCCATCTTCACAAACAACTCTCAGGTCTACTCCACAAGCAGAGCCCACCGACACTCCTCTCCCACCCCACTGGGCCCTGATTCTAAAGGTGGGAACTGACGATCTGTTTTCTGGTCACATAAACAGTCTGAGGCTGTGCTCTTCCAAGGATAGTACTTTCTGGAAGCCCCCCGCATGCCCACCCTACCCCCACTGCCACGAGCACCAGCTTATCTGATCTGGCGCAGATGACTATAAATAAACACCCCTGCCTGGATGAGCCATTTCCCGTGATCATACGAACTTGCTTTTAAGTAGCAGCTTTTCACAGATCGGTTGCTATGAGGCACTTTATTAAAAACCACCCATTTGCAGCTAAAATCCAGCTCCAACCAAATCCAATTTTCGTATCTACTGCTTTTTTAGACATAATGATCAGGAGATCGTTTCTGTTTCTATGGGGAAGAATGGATTGAAAGGGCTGTTTTTCTGTGTGTTTTCTCTTTCTGAACAGGTAGGTAGACGCTGCATGGTTAAGGCTGCTGTTTGCCCTGGCTCTGGAGACCTTCAATAGAGACACACATTTATGCTTTGTCATTGTGCTCAGACTTCCTTGGCAATGTTCATTAGCGTTGGAGGCTCAGCTAGCCAAGGTCGGGGCTCGTGCCCCCCTAAACTGGGCCCATTAACCTCTCTTAGAGGTAAAGTTTCAGCTTCACTGTGGCCGACGGCTGCACACACACGAGCCTCACTCCTGTTGACGTGTGTTTTCCTGACCATCCTGGAGACTGAGGAACATGTGGGGGCTGCTGAATGCTCTGCATGAGGGCCAAAACAGAGAACACGCTTTTTTCATAATAGGTCCTCAGCAGGACCGCTGCATCAGTCAGCCATTTCACTATTTTATTTTATTTTACTTTATTTTATTTGAGTCAAGGTCTTACTCTGTCACCCACACTGGAATGCAATGGCACGATCATGGCTCACCTCGACCTCCTGGGTTCACATGATCCTTTTGTCTCAGCCTTCCGAGTAGCTGGGACTATAGGCACGGCATAAGCCACCATGCCCAGCTAATTTTTCTATGTTTTATAGAGATGATGTCTCACTATGTGACCCGTGCTGGTCTGGAACTGGTGATTTTCCCACCTCGACCTCCCAAAGAGCTAGAATTACTGGCGTGAGCCACTGTGCCCCACCCATTCTACCTTTTTGGAAGCCCAGAGACATCTTGTGTGGCAGTGGAGACAGGAACCCCAAGTCATCAGCATGCACTTGCCTACTCAGGTCGGGTAGCCCCTGGCTTGGTGGTGGTGGGCTTGGTTTTTCAACCTCTGTGGCTTCATATCCCATGAGGGTGACAGCCCCCCTGCCTCGGAGGACAGGGGGAGGGCCGCACAAAGGAGCGGGTGAGAAGCCCTCAGCACAGTGTGTGGCACAGAATAGATGCCCCATCCACGGCAGCCATGCGGTGACAATGATGATTAATACGTTTCCAGGGTGGCATGCGCATATCGAGTGTCTTTTCAACTCTTTTTTAATCCTCATTTGGTTTAATAATTTGCAATTCACTGTAAAATTTGTTAAGAGGGTAGATCTCACATGAAGTGTTCTTACCACAATAAAATGAAAGAGGACTGATTTGAGTTGGGAGCTATTTCTCGGAAGCCTCCTGTTCATCAAATCCTCCCTCTGATGGCTGTCCTCCAGCTCCTGGGTTTGAATACGCATGCATTCATTTAATAAATGTTTGGAGGGACCTACACCAAGCCCTGCAGGAAAAGGGAAAATTCAAATGAGCAGAATGCAGACCATGCCTCAGGGACCCTGGCAAGGCCTTGAGGAATCAGACAGAAACAAGTCCAGTTAATAAGCCGGAGATCCAATAGACACAACAGACATCCACACTTAGCAGGTCCAGAGGAAGGTGCAGCTGTCTGCACCTTGGGGGAAGGGCGAGGGAGAAGGGGAGGCCCCCTGAAGAACAAAGGTTAAAATATAGAAACGAGTCATCCATAGGGACAGAGGGGACTTCTCTGCAAGAGACGTACCCAACAAGAAGTCCAGTGGAGGATCTGGAGCCAAAAGACAGATGAATGCTGGAGTTCAAGACAAGAGGTGGGGGGCACTGTGGTGGTAGGGGGCTCTCAGCCTAGGAAAGTAGGCAGCAGGGGAAGAGCCAGGCGGGAGCCCCACGTGTAAGGAGGGTTCTTCCAGAGAATGCCCCTGAAGTCCATGTGCAGGCTGTCCAGGGGGTTCTCCCTGTGAGTTTCACTGCTGGGCACCAATTCACTTCTCACTCACTTTACATTTTGTAAAAGTGGTTCATGCCCGGCCCGACATTTTCCTGCAGGGAGCCCTTACAGCTCTCGACACCTCCATCCACCAAAGTAGCCCCTGCGCCTAGGCCGCTTGCAGTGATGGCTCCCCAAGAGTGACCTCCAGACTTTGGTGTTTGGGGAAATAGCTCACAACTTTAAAAAATTAAAACACTCAGCCATTGGGCTGAAAGAAAACTCTTGCCTCTGCCAACAACTTCAAAGTAGAGATTAGAGGCTGATCTTAAGACTTGAAGGCATCGTGCTGATGGCTTTAGGTGGGAGCCTGTTTCTGCAGAATTACTAGCAACAGCAATTCTAGAAACAGGTTATAATAACAGCACTTACCAGAGACACACTATGTTCTAAGGTCTCCAAATGATAAAGTGGATGGAAATAGCTTATTTCCATCCCCAAATTCACTAACAGAGAGCAGTTAGCCAGGGCAGACCATGGGTAATGACAGTCGGTTGTCTGCGAATTAATTTCTGGACAGTACTGCCGGGAGCTAATGCATTTTTCAGTGGAGAGGCACGTCGAGAAATCCTGATGGTGGCGTGGATTGGTTAATCATTGTGTTTACATCGCCTCGCTGGGGTGAGGGGCCAGCTGGAATGTCCTCTGGGGTTAATGGACATTTTGGAAGATGTGAGAATGCAGTCTTGGCAGGCGGAAGATGCTAAGCCATCCATTTCAGCCCGAGGGCTGAGAAATGGCCTGTCCCTGGGAATGCCAGACGGCTGCTAGGTCATTGCGGAATTAAAGACGCATCCACTTTCTGATGAGCAGAGTTCAGTTTTCTTTCGTGAAACTTCTCAGACAGTTTTATTCCCCGGTTACCTTCACATTTATTCTCAAATCTCTCCTCCGCAGAAAGGTTGGTGTCAGGGCAGAATTGAGCCGCAGCTTAGCGTTCACGTGATTTATCGATAGCAGAGTGAGATCATATACAAATGGGGCTTATCGTTTTGATGTATTGGCAATACCTGGTGATAAGGTATGCATTACTATCAAAATAAACTCACTGTGGCTCCTAAAGGCCTTTTTTTTTCTTTTTGGCTGCACAGCATTCCTGGGAAATGATTAATAAGATGTTTCATTTAAGAAGCAGGCAATCCAGAAAGCAAGCAGGCACACAGGCACCCAGGCGCAGGAGAGCTTGAAATTAACAGGCAGTCGTAGAAAGTAGGAGATTAATTTCATTTTCTTTTCTTATACCATGCTCTCTTTTATGTCTTTTCCTATGTAAAGGGAGAGATTAATTAATGCGGGAACAATCTTTTTGTTGGCCGTATTATATTTTGTTTGACTACTTAATAGAAATCAGAACCACAACAACTGAGGCATGAGGTGGAGAGCATACCGCAGAGGAGGAGAGGGAGAAGTCATTTCTGAGAAGAGTCGGCAGATTTCACAGCTACTGTCAAAGCCTGGAGCCGGGAGAGTAAAGCAAACCCGCCAGGCATTCATTCATTCACCAATCCATTCACCCCACAGGCACCTTCTGAGGAAGGAGCCTTCCTCATCTTGCCTGCCCCTTGAGGAGACATTTGGGCTGCACCTGATCCAGGTTTTAGGGTGACTGGAAACCACACTGAAATTGAGTTCAATTCAGTAAATATTTATTGAGCAACGACCATATGTTCAGCCCCATCCCGGCTGTGTGGGGAATATCAAAAGGGGCGAGACACGGTGGCTGTCACTGAGGATCGTGCCGCTAATTGGGGAGATGAGATATACACCCACAGTACAAGGCAATTATGGTAATAGCATGCATTTAAATACCACTCTCCTGTTTACCCACATTTTCCTATCACTCTCTCGTGTGTTGCTGGAACCTCTCAACAACTCCAGGAGGGGAGGCAGGGCAGACATGATGAGTCTCATTTTGCAAACAAGGGAACCAGCACTCAGTGGAGTCGGGGGGCTCGCCATAAATGACAGCGCAGGATGCCAGCCGGGGTCACCGGCTCCTGGTCTGCGGCGTGTTTCAATTAATCAGCTACACTGATTAAAGGCCGGGGGAGGGCGGGGGGGGGGGGGCGATGGGCTGGAGAGCAAGTCCGATGGGGCCTCCAGGGGCTCCTTTCTGGGGAAGCACAGGAAAAGTCAGCCTTGCTTTGAATCCTGCTCCTGCTTTCCCCCGAGGACCCAGAGGGCAGCAGTGAAGGAGGGTCCCTTCTCACTGGCACCCACTTCCATAAGAATCCTACCACTCCCCGAGGCAGAAGGCCAGGCAGGCAGCCTACGCAGGTCCCCTTGAAGGCCACCCGGGGGACAGGTGGCTGGTTCAAGAGATGACCACACCACCATGTTGCCATCTTGGTTGCAAGCATCAATTCTGGGGTGCCATGCCAACAGGGCACAGACGATGCCAGAGCCCAGCTCTACCCAAGGTCCCGGCATGGGGCCTAGCAAGCTGGGGGTACTGAGGGGACAAGCCTGGACCCTTGTGTCCTCTGAGGGACAGCCTTCCCCAGCGCTCGGCCCGTCCTGGCTCAGTGTCTCCTCCTGCCTCCTGTTCCAAGTTAGAAGGGTGGATGAAACTGTGTCTCCTCGGGTCCGTTAAGCCACATTGTTTGATGGCAAGAAATAAAGTTTGGATTTTTCAAAAATCTTCGCAGCAGATGGCCCTGGGAGACCGATCGCAGGCTAGACTATGACAAGATTCCTAATTAAATATAATTAAATAAGCATTAAGAAAGAGACTGATGCTCTTCTCTCTGCATTACACCACTCTGTGCCAAGGAGTACAAAACTGAGACTCTCATCCCCTGGAAGAAGCCACGAAGATCACTCTGCCGAGCCTCTGGTGACCAAGCTGGGGAAACTGAGACCACAGAGGCTGCGAATTCAACCAGGGTCTACAGGGATGCAGGGCTGGTGACAAAATCTGACCAAGAAGCTGGCTTGTGCACATTTGTGGGTCATGCCATCAGCATCTCAAAGGCCCTGCCACTCACTTGCTGTGTGACCATGGGCAAGTTGCTTTACCTCTCTGTGCCTCTTTTCTCCCTCTAGACCAGTAACAGAAATATAAGAGGATCCATATCTGTATTATTTTACTTCCCAGTCACATTTTTTAAAAAGTAAAACCAAATATACAAAACAAAAAGAATGTAGTTTTAATAATACATTTTCTATAAACCCAGTCTGTCCAAATTATCATTCCAGCATGTAATCAACATTAAAAAATATTAACTAAGTCATCGGCACTCTCTTTTTTTCACCATAAGTCTGAAGTCTGGTGCATGTTTCACATTCATGACTCGCTTCCACAGGGACCGGCTACACTTCAAGGGCAGCAGGGAGTGGCTACTGCATCGGCCTGTGCAGGCCTGGCAGATGGTCCTAAGAATAGAATCTGATGCATTGTTGTGAGTTTCAAAATAAACAAAATGAAAGTGCGCTTAGCAGTGCCCCTGTGTGACACCAGCAGCCGGCAAATATTAGCTGTGATGATTATCAGAAAACCAATGTCCAAACAGTTCATCCAGAAAGAACTACGAACCCAGCTCCTATGACATATTCTCTTTCAAATCCCTTCCACGGCAACAATCCTAAACAAAGTGGTTAAGGGGGCTTTCTTTGGTTTCTGGGTAAAGCCATGAAAAACAAATGGAGGCTTCCCGAGCTTGCCCTGCAAGCACTCAGTGGATCCCGAGATTAAAATTCAATGGCCGCCAACTTCGGTTATAAACGGCCTCACTCCACCTGGGGTCTGGACGCTGGGCAGATGTAACCTCCTCTCCTGGGCATACGCCGATGGAAACCCCGCCTCACTCCATCACCCACAGCCTCTAAATCAGCTGTCATTCCCGGGCCTGACACAGAGTTACAACAGGGTTTTACAGGCGCTCTGCGGGCTCTCTAAATTTTGTGACTGCAGCTTCCCAAGGCTTCTTCTTACCCAGCAATCCAAATAAAAATAGCGCTATTGATCACACAGGCATCAATAACGTCAGCCCCAAAGCTACTCGTGAACATTTTTAATTGTGCTGTCCCTTTTTATGCCTTTAAATATTACCATAAGCATCTAGGAAACTCACCACCTCGGCTTAGGTGGAGGGAAAATCACCCCGTCTGTGCAGTCCCACGCCTCGGAGAGCAGGAGGGAGCATAACTCTTCCCCTATGAATAACTGTGAAGTCCTATTTCATAAAAAAGAAAATAAAACACCAGCTAACTCCATTTCACGTCCAGCATTATGGCTTGTCAGGAAGTGCTGCCCAATCTCACCTAAATTCTTGTCTTTGCGACCAGTTTGCATTCCAGCAATGATGCTTCATTTGCGGTAACAGACAAGAGTGAAAATCCCCACGGGTGAGTTGATCAGAAAGCCCATGTCCAATAAATTAATCAAGAAATAAGGAACGAGCACCATGTTTGATCTCCAGATGCTTGGACTTAATTTTTACCACCTTTTAAAACTATGAAAGAGGAAACCAGCAGTGCAACAGCAGAGTGAACCCTCTCCACCAAAGTGACTGCTTGGTCGGTGGCTTCTAGAATCTTCTCACCTTCTGGTAGCCAAGAGAAAAGAGCAACTCCCCCCACTACCACCACCACCCACCCAGAGCCTCAAGCATGGACCATCTCAGAGCCCATGCAAGTGTGCACAATAAAAACTAAAATGATCGACCCCAAAATTCGACAAGAAAGCTGCAAAATCAAAATTAATAAATGCTTCATTAAGCGCCTGCCGAAGGCAGCAACGCAGCCTCCTCACCGCCTGTTGGATGCCATCTTCGTGATGTAGAGGTCATAAAAACGTCATTACGTTTGAGAACACAGTTGGCAGGAGTTCCTAAGGATGTCTGTTGGCTGTGGGGCAAATCAGAGGTAATTGTGACTTAGACGAATTGTCCACTGCCGGATAATCTAGGCGGCAAAATCATTAAACCCCTTTCGCATATGTTTACCGCAAATAAATCACACATAAAGTGTGGGTGCATTTTAATTTGTGTGGTAGGATGGGGTTGCAAGATTGCCCAATGAAAGACCCCTGGACCAGGGACACAACCCATCCTGCAGTGCACAAAACACCCCCCACCCACAAAAAGAATGGCCTGCCCCAAAGCCAATAGTCTCAAGGCTGAAAAAGAAAAAAGAAAAGAAAAGAAAGACCCCTGGACCAGGAACATGAAAAAGAAAAAAGAAAAGACCCCTGAAGCTAACAAAAGGCTGAAAGCACATCGAGGTTTGTGTCCTTCAAGGGGTCCACATGGTTGGGGGACCTGCCCCCCAACACACACACACACAGAGCGTCAAGCATGGACCATCTCAGAACCTATGCAAGTGTGCACAATGAAAACTAAAATGAGGTAGCCCCAGTCATCTGCAAGGATCTGGCAACTGTGTCCCAACAAAGGCCAGCAGCAGCACACGCCCAGTCTCCGAAGGGGATGTACACCATCATCTCCGGTTTTACACCCGGCGCCAAAGGCCCATGTCCCCCCAGCCCCCTCCTGGAACAAGCTACCCATTTCTGCCTCCGCTCTTCTGAGCTCGCGGCTGAGGGTGGGAGCTGGTAATTACATGCTCGCTTAGGCAGGGACACTTCCAGGCAGTGCTGGAGAGCTGATTAACCACCTGGCTGTGGGCGCAATTCACAGGGCACCTGGGAGGCAGGCCACGAGGACCTGTGGTGCGGTTGCTAGGCGAGTGTGGGCACAAGGGAAAAATGCTTCCCGCATCAGGACAGCTCCACCCTCTGCCATCTGGGAGTCTCGCCCACTCAGTCAAGGCCCTGGAGCCTTAAGCCTCCCCTGTGGACATGACAGCAAACTGAGGTCCCCCGTAAAAAGGGCTTATGGGTCAGAGGTGGTGGCTCACCCCTGCAATCCTACCTAGCACCTTGGGAAGCTGAGGTAGGAGGAATGCTTGAGTCCAGGAATTTGAGATCAGCCTGGGAAATGTAGTGAGAGCTCGTTTCTACAAAAATCAAAAAATTAGCCGGGCATGGTAGCATGCTCCTGTAGTCCCAGCTACTTGGGAGGTTGAGGCAGAAAGATCGCCTGAGCCCAGGAGGTTGTGGTGAGCTGTGATTGAGCCACTGCACTCCAGCCTGGATGACAGAGTGAGACCCCGATGAGAGAGAAAGAGAGAGAGAAAAGGATGGAAGGAAGGAAAGAAGGAAGGAAGGAAGGAAGGAAGGAAGGAAGGAAGGAAGGAAGGAAGGAAGGAAGGAAAGAAGGAAAGAAGGAAAGGGGTGTGGGGCTCACAGGACTATGCAGCTTCATGAATGGCTACCATGGCAAGTTTGCAGCTCCCCGCCCCTAGAGGCATTTGGCCATGTCTGGAGATATTTTTGGGTGTCAACGAGAGGAGCAGGGGCTGCTAACAGAATCCAGCAGGTGGAGCCCAGGGACGCTGCTAAGCACCTACAAGGCATGGGACGGCCCCACTACCCCAAAAGGATCCAACCTCAGATGTCAGCTGCACTGCTATTTGAGAAATCCTTCTTTGGACAACCCTCCAGACCAAAGCTGCCTATGCTTGAAGGGTCTTTCCTGGGGACTATTTGCAACTCAGGAGGGCAGGGAAGCTTAAGGGAAGGGGCCTCACGAATTCCCTGCCAATAAAACACCTAGGTCTCCTGAGTTAAAGAAAGGCCATTTTTAGGCAGCTCTTGGATGTGGATGGATCTTTGGTGGAGTCCGACCTCAAATGAGGTCATGAATCACCAACATTCAAAAAGAAAAAGCTCCCCCTTATATTCGTAAATTAAGGACCAGGCCTCTTTGTGTTCTCTGCAGCAGCCTCAGCCCTCCACAGATGGGTTCCTTGTTCTTTCTTTCCCGTGAGCACACAGGTTCCCTCTTAGGGAGAGTTGATCCTGTCTGGGGCCAGTTTTTGGCTATCCTTTCCAATCAAATAACATCAGAAGAGATGAATCATAGCCTGAGATTGAAAGGGATGGAGCCACCTCCGTGGTGACCTTCTCATCTCCCTTGCGATGGCCTGCCCAGCCTCGGATGAAGGCAGGCGTGGGGAGGGCGGTGATTTTTCTAAAGTGGCCCTCAGCTCTGAACCTCACTCACGGCACTGGCTGTGACAGCTTCTTGGATTTATGAAAATTAAGTGAAAACTTCATAAGGATGAGTTTTGAGCAGCACAATGGTAATGAAAATAAACACAGTTCATCTGCCACTGTGCTATCAGGTGTGATTTGGGGGTTGTTGGTGGAATTGGCTTGTGTGGGCAAAGGCATGAGATTAGCACTCTGGAAAACAGTGACTAATTCCTGTGTTCCTGGGAGCAGGGTAGGTATTAACTCTATTTTCCAGGAGATGGAATAAACACAGAAAAGTTAGGTAAGCCTCGCCCCGCTCCATCAAGAACTGGTCCTGGGGTGGAAATTGGAGCCCTTGTGTTGCAGGCACCAGATGAAATAAAACCGTTATCCACATGATAAATTACCACTGGAACAATTCTGCGTCAGTGCTCAGGAGTGAGAGACCCTATAATCACTGATTCAAATGAAAACAAGGATGGAGGCGGCAGGAGGGGGTTCTGAGGAGGGTGATGAGAGTGGGGAGGGGTCCTATTCCCAGCAGACATGAGAAGTGGGACCCATCGGCCTTCCTCCACTCTACCCTCTGGCTCTGTGCTAACTCCAAATGCCTTCTGTGTCAGTAGGGGAATCCGAGAAACATCCTAGGAAGTGGATCCTAGCTGGCCAAGGCCAGGGCTCACGGCTCGGCCGTAGGAAACAGCCAAGATTGATGATCATTAATGGTGAGGATCAGAGTTCTGACAAATGACCCCCTGCTTCCTTTCATAACTTTTCAGGAAACGCCACACAATTATTCTTTCTCTTCCCTCGCTTAAAAGTTGAACTGAAATTAATTTTTTCAAACGAGTTGGTTATAAAAGAAAACCATAATGCCTTGCCACTGGGTAATTCCTTCTTGATTAAAGACGGGGACAGTTGATAAAATCGATGCCCACTGAGCTCATAACAGATGAAGACCTACGTCTGTGCTCTTTTATGACTTGAGCCGCATCTGGGTTTTCCAGGTGGGGAAGGAACGTATTGGGATGGGGTTTTTCTTGTAAGAAAGTGGAACACAGCAAATAAAAGTGGTATAACCAGGGATAGGGGCACCAAGGATGAGGGGCAGGGAAGCTTAGAGGTCAGCTGGTGGCTTGTTCCGGCCCAGAAATAATTCACTTTTTTTCTAGGAACAGCTCTTCAGTTTTACCTTAAAGCTTCTTAGTCCAAGAAGGTCATATGAGGTTGTCCTGCCTCGACCCCTCCCACCCTCACCTCTCTAGAGAAGGACATACAACCCAACCTGGTCATTCAGTCTCAAGTTAGTTCCTGCTCCAGTGGGGACATGGTGTTTTGTTCTTGAGGGGGCTGCAGAACTAGAAGGATAGATGCCTATACTGCTGACGCTCATCGTTGACACTGCAAAGGGAGACACTTCTGAGAATAGAGCCACCACTTTGAAGGAATCTAAGACAGTTGGGCAGGTTGTGCACTACACAAGGTCTGCCAGCTGAAAGGGCAAATGGGGGCAGGAAGCTAACCCACACTCTGCTCACCAAGCCACCCACACACCTGGAGGGGCACTGCTTTCTAATAAGCATGAAGGCATGAGCTGCTAATCAGTGTATGTGGGGAGGGCGTGCGGGGAACCTGCAGGGCTGTGTCTGCCCAGAGGAGGTATCTTCTGGTTCATATAAAAATATCTTCAAGGCTCGTGTTGACCTAAACACAACTGGGTTTGAAGCCATTCTGACCCTGAGCTTCCTAGTTAAATAAGGCAATAAATTGTTGGTTGATTGCTGAGGCCCACTGGAACTGGGTATTTATCACATGCACCAGAAGAAGAGATTGGAATTGGTACTGAACACCAGTACCATCTTCAAAAATTAAAAGAGACAGCAGTCAGGATGTCCTTCTTGGAGGACAACCACCCACTGACAAAACCGACCAGGCCAAATGGCATCTCTCAGCAAAGCCCAGCAATGTTACCAAAAAGGGCATGAAGAGAAGTTGGACTTTTCCAAATGTGTCATGTTTTATAGTGTTGGCTTCGGAACTATGGAATTGTTTGCATGATTACAAAACAAAGGAAAATTTAGGTGAAAAACACAGTCTATGACAAATATAAACAAAGAAGAAACATGAATGTGTTCATCAAACTGGTTATTTAAGCCAGGATTTGGCAAAACCACGGGCTGCAGGTGAGTCAAATCCCGCCCCTGTCTGTTTTTGTAAATAAAGTTTTATTGCAACACAGCCAAGCCCACTTATTTGCATACTGTCTAGGTAGCTGCTTTTGTGCTCCTGTGGCAGGGTTGAAATAGTTGTGTTGGAGACAGTGTGGCCTGCAAAGCTGAAAAGATTTACTCTTGGCCCTAAGAAAAGGTTTACCAACTCCTGTTTATGCCAATCAGAGAAGAATCATTTCAGGTCACTTTAACATACGCTAACATGGCTGTATGCCCTGGTGGGACCAAAAGCACTGCAAAGAAATCTTAAACTGCTTTTAGGAATAATCATATTGTTAGCAATATTATTGGTACTGTTATTTTACAATATATACCGAGGTATCAAAAAATGTATACACAATTTAAGAGATGTTATCTATGTATGACTTTTCGAAGCTGAATTGAATTACAGTAACAATGTGTAGTACGACGTTTGTGCAAAAGACGGCATTTATCAAATGAAGGCTAGCGTAACCATGCAACAGGTAGGACAAAGAAAATGGCAGAAGCACTGTTGTTGTTCGAGCAATGCAAGACCATTTGGAAGTGGTATTTGACATTAGAGAACGTTGTGGAAGTACAACGACTATGGAAGCGCTGGTATGCAACAGAGCCTCCAACACACCTAACAGTTGCAAACATCTGTGATGAGTTTAAGACGCATGGTCCTGTGTGTGATGTGCACAAGGGAGTTCTTGAGCAGCAACAAGTCCTGCTTCTTCTGTTGTGGTGTTAGAACGGTCTGTACACTCACCACAGAAATCTACCAATCTCCTGACGTGAGACAGGAGTTAGCAGAACAAGCATACGATGCATTCTTAAAACGGCACAGTGGAAAGTCTTCATCCCAAGATTATTACATGCCCTGAAGGAAGACGACCCTGATCGAAAGGTGCAGTATTGTGAGTGCTTCCAAAACATGTTACAAGAGGATGAGGAGTTCATGCGGAAAATGGTTTGGTCTGATGAAGCACTGTTTAAATTGAACAGAACAGTGAGCTGACACAATTTTGTGTACAGCTGGGCTACAGAAAGTCCACACACTCATGTGAAAAAGAAAGTCAATTTATCAGGCCTCGACTGTCATTAAGGGGTATAATGGGACCATTCTTTTTTTTGAAGGTACTGTTACTGGTCAAGTGTGCCTAGAAATGCCGCACACAGCCATTTTACCTGCAATTTGTGTACTTTTGGGGAATGATCGATTTTACTTCCAACAAGATGGCACCCCACCACATTTCCACCAAGATGTGAGAGCTTACCTTGATGAGAATTTGTCAGGACAATAGGTAGGACAAAGAGGTGCAATTGAGTTTTCCCCATGTTCTCCTGACCTAACACCTCTTGATTTCTACCTATGGGGGATCTTAAAGATTGTGGTGTACTGTAAAAAACTGGCTGCCCTGGTGGTACTTCAGGAAGAAATTGAAACGGCTTGCACAGTGATATGAGTGGACACTTTGGTCAGAGTTACTCAAGCAGTAATTTACCACAATCAGAAGTATCTGGACACTGATGGTGACCATTTTGAGCACCTTTCATAATTGCAGAAGTCAAATGTGACTTGTATTCTTCTTTTGTTATTGGTGTATATTGAGCATTGCAATTTTAATATAGTGTTTTCCTTTCTTAAAATGTGTATGCGTTTTTTTGGCACCCTCTGTATATGATATACAAGAAGGGACCAAACAAAACCCAAAATGTATTTATTTTAAAAATGTGTATTTATTCTTACATGTACTCCACAAAACATGATTCCAAACCATCAACCAAAGTTTTATCTGGAAGTTTTGAGAAGGTTGTATCACGATTTGTGGAAGAAATGTCCCAAGATGTGGCAAACAGGTAACTGGTTCTTCCACCATGACAATGTATCTGCCCACACTGTACTGAGTGTTCAGCAATTTTTTTACCAAAAATGGCATGGCGCCTGTTCCCCACCATCCCCATTTACCCAGTCTCACCCCAAGTGAGTGGTTTTTTTTTTGTTTCCCTGGATGAAAAAGCCCTCAACGGGTATCATTTTGCCAATATGAAACAGATGAAACAAAAAACAGCAGAGGCACTAAAAGACATCAAAAGTGATGCATTCAAAAACTGTTTCGAGCAGTGAAAAAAGTATCTTGATAGGTATATTGCATCAAACGTAGAATACTTTGAAAGTGACTGAAGTTTAAACATGTAAGAATAAATACACAATTTTTTATAAATAAATTCCAGGGGTTTGTGGGGGCCCCCCTTCATACATACAGCCAAAAAGCAATTATTTTAATTATTGCCAGCCTAAGAGAAAAATGCAAATATAAAATCAAAGTAATCAAGTAAAACTCTATCATCTTAAACTTGACATTCAAATATGAGTATGAACACATGATATATTGTCCTCATATTTGTTACCTGGCTCTGGTCACTGAAATAGCCTAGGAGCAATGACCAGTCAGTCTGGTAGCACTTAGCACCCATACAGTTCTGATTGTGGTTTCTAAATACTAATTCCCATTTAAAGAATTAAGACTCTTTGAAGAAATATCAATTCCAAGTCCAGAACAGGAAATGTACAACATGAGCCTAGACTTTCTTGTCACCCTTGAAAGCAAGGAAGTCATCAAAGATTCCTGGGGGCATAGTGGAGGTGTCAAAAGGCACAGACAACAACTCGAAGAGGCTCCCATTGGCCAAGGATAGGACATGAACATTAAAAAGAATAATCACTGCAATGAATTAAAATCTATCAAATATGTCAAAATCTATGAGTTCAGAATGATACCCAAATTGAAAAAAAAAAAAACTCATTGGTCACCTTTGGAGGTTGCTAGAGACCTAATTCATTGTTCTGAAAACTAGCAAATAAGATAAAAACTTAAACATTTATTCTGTCTTTTCTCTACCAACTATATTTCAGAATAACTGAGTAGTTAATGAGGAAATGTCCTTGTTTATAGAAGAATTCCATTCAATGAATGCAAAAGGAATAATGTCATTCGAATATCACCATTTTGCAACCCCTAAGTATAATAGATCTGGTCAATGATCATCATTGGCTGATAGAACCATTATGTGCGAGGCTACTGGAACTGACAAACTTAAGAGACAAGCAGACATCACATGGAATGATACGTGGAATGGTGTGATGCACACAATACCACCTTTGAAGAACACTTGCCAAAAAAAAAAAAAAATCAAATATGAATCTCAAACTTCTAGATCTAACTGAGAGCTAGCTATAAGTTTGCAGGATGCACAAGAAACAGAAACATATGAAAATATATCATGCAATCAGCAAAATTCAGACTCAGGCTAATCCTGTAGGACAGACACCATGGTTTCCAACAGGAAAATATCAAGAAAATATCAAAGGGCAGGGTGACTCATTAAAGATTTCTAAAAACAAAGCAACCAAATGCAATGGGTAGACCTTGCTTAGATTTTCATTTGATCAAAGCATGTATGAGGCCATCAATGAAACTGCAACACTGACCAGATATTATATATGACATTAAAGGACCATTGTTCACTCTTGAGGCACAATAATGGTATTACATTATAGTGAATGACTTATGAATGAATGATAGGATGTGTTGGATTTTCTTTAAAATAAGTGTAGAGAGGGAGTGTGGGAAGTAGACAAAGTGTACCTGGCATGTTGATGGCTGCTAAAGCAGGGAGGTGAGCACGTGAGGGTTAACTCAACTTTTTTCTCTAAGGTTTTGTGGACTCAATCATTCCTGCAATGAATAACAAAAAATTATTAAAGATATTTAGAGATGGCAGCATAAGGAGTCCAGAGTCTACCGCCTCAGTGACTGACTGGTACAGACACCAACCTTCTCAAATGTATACGGGGGACAAGTAACAGCAGCAGGGATAGAGCAATTAATAGATCAGACAGGCTCCTTGCCCTTGTGGAATTCACAGTCTGCTGGGGGAGATAGACAATAATCAAATAGTCATGCAAATACATAACTGCACACTGATGTGTGTCAGGGAAGGGAAAATAGACAATCAGACCACACAATAACAAGGTCCGACCTAGTCTGGGGGTCAGACAGGATGTCATTAGTCATTGCTACAACTATCCAAATATCTCAGTTCTCCTTTCTTTGAGCATACATTAGGACTGAACTTCCTGACCCCTGTGGTCGATGTGACCAGTTGACCAATTCTGGTGAGACTGGGAGGGATGAGAGAGTCATTCCTGGACTGAGCATTAATCCTCTGTGTGAGACCTGTCAGAGCCTCTTTTCCCTCTACCACTGTGCCCTTTGACAGTCCAAGTTAATGGCTGGTCCATGGGCTAGGTTCTGGAGTAAGAATGCAAAATTGAGCGCAAAGCCCTCAGCCACCTCACAGTGGACATGGGGCTTGAGTGGGAAATACATTCTAATGGTTTTAGTCACTGAGACTTTGAGGTTATTTGTTACTGCAACTCAACTTAGCTTGTGGAGACTGATAGAGCTTCCCTGAGGACACTGGAGCTGAGACACAGGATGGGTAAGAATTAGCCAAGGGGGATTAGAATCATGGGAGATGAATGGAAAGAACATGACCAAAAGCAGAACCTAAACAAACAATAAATGATGACAACAAGTATTCACATCCCCCTGGCCATGTGCTAAGCATCCTTCAAAGGATTTCACATTAACTCCTCACAGCAACACTTGAGGGCGGGAGTATTAGTACTGCTACCACCATTTGACACATGAGGAATGAAACCCAGGCAGTCTGGCTCCAGAGACCATGCCTTTATTCTCTGAGTCACACTGCCTTTTGTCATATACCAGGACAGAGGGAAGGGCATTCATGAGGCTCCAGTGTCACTGAAGGAGAGACCACAGAATGGAGTAGCCCAAGGGGAGGCCAGAGAAGTAAGACAGGCCGGAGCACCCAGGGCCTCTCAGAGATGCTGAATTATAAAGAAGGCAAAGACAGGAAAGTGACAGAATTAGCTTTCTCTTTTGAACTGATTCGCTTTGATAACTAAATCACACACAAATGACAGAGGAGTCATATCTAGATTCTGTAAGGAACTACTACAAATCAAGGAAAAATACAAATAGCCTGATACAAAAATGGGAAAAGACTTGAACAGGCACTTCATAAAAACACATCTAAGTAACAATAGACATATGAAAAAGGCTCAACCCATTTAGCCATCAGGGAAATGCAAAATAAAAGCCCAGTAAGATACTCTATACACCCAGAGAATGGTAAGCTGAAGAAACAAAAATAAAACAAACACAAAACCCCAGGCAATGGCAAATAATCCAAGAGGGCAGAAAAACTACAATTCTTACACACCACTGCTGAGAATGTAGACTGCTGGGAAACATTGCCTTGGAAAACTTTCAACAATATCTATAGAATCAGAACTTACATATATCCCTCAACACAGA
Organism: Cephalopachus bancanus; assembly: GCA_027257055.1. Taxonomy (NCBI): domain Eukaryota; kingdom Metazoa; phylum Chordata; class Mammalia; order Primates; family Tarsiidae; genus Cephalopachus; species Cephalopachus bancanus. Next base: position 8,078,901 of record JAPVLO010000007.1, read on the forward strand.
AGATAGCCTTATGTCCAACAGCAGTACATATATGGACAAGAATATTTATATATTATATACAAGTTCTGACAATTAAGTTTGTGAACTCATCCTAGAAAAAGTGTTACATATCTCGTTGCTGAATATCACTATGGTCACCTTTGAAGTACTCCCCTTAGAAGGTATGCACTGATACCAGTGCCTAGTCCACCCATCAAACGCAATTTTGGAACGCTTTTTCTGGAATGGCCATCAGAGCTATTGTCATATTACCCTTGATGTCCTGAATGTCATCAAAATGTCTTCCTTTCAGTATTTCCTTTATCTTTGGGTAAAGAAAAAAGTCACTGGGGGCCAGATCAGGTGAGTAGGAGGGTATTTCAATACAATTATTTGCTTATTGGCTAAAAACTCCCTCACACACAGTGCTGTGTAAGCTGGTGCACTGTCGTGATGTAAGAGCTCCTTCAGGACTGTTTTTGCACACACGTTTGTCATGCCAAGATTTTCAGTTAAGATTTTCTTCTTTCTCTAACAATGTTTATTTGGTCTGCTATGTTTCTTACAGTCAGCCAATAATTTTTACACAAAATTTGATGAATTTTTGTACTGTTTTATCAGTTCTGCTCATTGCTGGCAGTCCTGACCTCTTTTCATCAGTGACAATTTCTCTCCCTCAGAAAAGTGTTTAATCCATTTGCACACTGCTGTGTTCTTCATGTCATGATCCCCCATAAACTTGGATTAACATGCCCCTGATTTCACTTCCACTCTTGCCAAGTTTAAAAAGAAACTTAATGTTTGTTTGTTGCTCTACTTCAAGCTCTGCCATTCTCATGATGGCACACAAAAACATGCAACAAAATAATGAACGCCACTCAGCAAGACACTGCCACACATTGACAGGAACGCAGCTGTGAGATGCTGATCTACCAAGGTTCTGAGACCTTACCAAGTTATTCATACAGTGCTGCCAGCAAAAGCACATGGTGGCAAGTTTGCAAACTTGTCAGAATATATATAGTTAATATATATAATATATAATAATATACATATTCTGACAATTTTATATATATATATGTAATTTGTAGTAGCTCCAAAATGGAAACAATATCCATTAACAGCAAAACAGATAGATAAATCATAGCATGTTCATACACAGAACACTGTACAGCAAGGATAACAACAGAGCTGTACCCCCACATAACAACATGGTTGATTCTCATAAAAATGTTACACAAAAGGAACTGGATTCAGTAGAATACAATCCAAATTACTCCATTGAAAGAAAGTTCAGAAGCAGGCACATGAGATGATTATGTTAGATGTCTAAACAGTGGTTTTGTCTGGGAAAGGAGGAGGGGGCGTTTCTGAGAAAGGGCAAGGACGTGACTTCCAGTTCCACAGAGGCATTTCATTTCTCAGCTCCTAGTCTGAGAAAAATTAAAATAATCGCTTATTGGCCCTATTTATTTTAAAATAACAACACCCATATTATTATTAACAATATTATCATTCCTTAAAACAGTTTGTGTGTGACAATTCTTTGAGCCCCTTTTCTGTAGGATATTACGGATCAGTTTGGAAAAGAAATCATCTTGGTTGTTGTGGACAATACGATGCAGACAGGACATGGGGCAAGATGGGAACTCAGAGATCATTTCGGAAGCTGTGATATTTGTCAGGTGAGAGGTAAAGATGGCTGGGACCCAAGCTGGCAGTGAGGATGCAAAGGGTATTTGTGAACATGAACTGGATCAGACAAACTGCAAGGGCTGGGGGGATGCCAGAAGACAGGCCAAGTACAACACTCAACTTTTTTTTTTTTATAGAGACAAGGCCTTACTCTGTTGTCCAGGCTGGAGTGTAATGGTACAATCATAGCTCACTGCAGCTTCAACTTTCTGGGCTCAGGCAATCCTCCTACCTCAGCCCCCGAAGTAGCTGGGACTACAGGTGCACTGGGACTATAGGAGTCCACCACCATGCCCTGCAAATTTTTTGTTTTATTTTTTGTAGAAATGAAATCTTGCTATGTTGCCCAGGCTGATCTCAAACTCTTGTGCTCAAGCGATCCTCCTGCCTCAGCCTCCCAAAGTACTAGGATGACAGGTCCTAGTAAGTCTCCATGTCCAGCTGTAACTCCCAGCTTTGTGTATGCTAAACAACTTTGTCCTTGTCTCTTTCAAGAAGGTGTCTCATTTTGCACCTGGGCTATCTGGGCTTTAAGGAAGGGTTTGTCAATGCCTACTTTTGCCAATCATAGAAGAATCATTTCAGATGATTAAAAACACACTGACCTGAATGCACATCCCTAGTAAGACAAAGAGAACTGCAAAAAAAAAAAATCTTAAACTGTTTTTAGGAATGATATTGTAAGTAATAACATGGGTATTGTTATTTAAAAATAAACAGGGCCAATAAGTATTATTTTAATTTTTCTCAGACAAGAGCTGAGAAATGAAATGCCAATCTAAATTCAAAGCCACCAAGTATCCACAGTCAGGACTCACATGAGGTTTTGGAACTCCTCACACAGTCCCAGCTGACTCTGGTGCCGCTCCTTCTAGCTGCCACGTGATCACACAGCCCTGCCCCCTCTACCGCACCTCCCATCTCCCAGTAAACCCCACTCAGCCCTCAACTCCAAACTCGCTGGTTTCAAAAAAGCCTCCCCAAGTCCCCAGATTCTGAATCCTTCATAAGTTCTCACCTTATGAAGCCACTATGTGTCATCAGCCATGTGTGAGTGGTGTGTGTGTGTGATTACCTGCTACCATAGGTCCCAGCCAGGGCCCTCACCACCATCACAGCTTCGACATTACCGATGTCAGGCACAAGGCAGAACCTCAATACACACACTGTATTGAGTGACATTCTGAAGCCATAACAGCTAATGTATTGTGAGCACTTACTGTACACAGGATGGTCAGTGTGTCTTCTCTCATTGAATCCTCTCAGCAATTATAACAGCTAATATTTATTGAGCATAACTCTACCCCAGACCCCACCCTACAAACTTTACATATAATACTTCGTACTCTTCACATCAATTCCATCCATCTGTGATGATCAGTTTTGTGGGTCGACTTGGCCAGGCTCTAGGACCTAGTTATTCCATCCAACTCTCACGGGGGTGCTGCTGTGAAGGGATTGTGTGCATGGCTTAGCTTCTGCAGTCAGGTGACTTTAAGTAAAGATTGTCATTAGTAATCTGCGGGGCCTCATCCAGTCAGTGGAAAGACCTCAAGAATAAAACTGAGGTTTTCCTGAGAAAGGAGGAAATTTGCCTGTGATCTGCTGTCTCACCTCCTGCTCAAAGGCCTCCAGTCTGCTGGTCTGCCCTGTAGATTTCAGACTTACTAAGCCAGGCTCTACATTCCCATAAGCCAATTCCTATAAACAAATCTCTTAATATATTGCCTACTGATTCTGCTTACCAATACAACATACAAATTTATAAATAGGGAAACTAAGACAGGGGCAGGCTTCTGTGACACGCCCAAGATCAACATATGCTGGAGCCGGGATTCAAACCCAGACAGTCGGGCTCCAGAGCCAGCCCTCTTAACCTCCATCACACTGGATCGCCAACACTGAGACTCTCCTTCCCCACCCCTTCTCAATGATTCGAGAGAGAGAGACAGGGGTGGGAGGTAGGGGTTGCAGGGTACAGAGGGGATGGCGGTGGAGGAAGCGCAGTTCTACTGCAGCCAAAGTTGAGTTTGGAATTCCTGCCACAGTTGGAGATGGGTTGAGTTGGGTCAAGGGTGGCAATCAATAAGATTAATAAAGCATAACTCGAGTTTTTATTCCCCCTGTCGTGATGGATGAGGCCTTTGAAGCCACAAGCGGAGGCCTCACCCTGAGCATCCAAGAAAGATTTGTAGACACATTTAGATGAAGGATCTCCTCCCAGCTCCCACGAGTGTTTACGTTGACTTACTTCAAACCAAGATCAAAGAACAGGCTGGAGATATTGTTTCACCGATTTGTATAAATCAGCCAGATACACTGTGGCCTCGACAACTACTGATGTTTCTCCAGTTGGAGATAACTTGTTAAGAAACACGTCAGGCAGCCACAAAAACCCAAGTGCCTCCTTGGGAAAGAAACATGGAGAAGAATTGATCACTTGTTGCCTGACATTACCCTAACTATTTCTGAAGCCATAATTGAGAAGGCCCCAAGGTCCACTATTCACATATCCTTCAACCTTTCAGAATGGATTTGAGTGCTCATTTGTAACACTAATGCCTTCTATGTTTGTAGGTTTTCAAATGGTCACAGACGTTGACTCATTTCAGCTTCCTAACAATCATAAGAGAGGAGGGAGGGCAGCAAAGGTCTCTGCCATCTTGCTGAGGCTCAGAGAAGTCAAGGGTCTTGCCCAAGGTCACCCAGACACATGGCTCTAGGTTCATACACAGTGACTAAGCTGGTAGTCTATCCCCAGTTACTCCTTTCTCCCCCTATCTGTAGATTTCCTTCTTCATGTTATACCAGTGTTTCCTGAGCACTTTCTCCATGCCTGGTCTTGGGCTGGACATTTTCACTATCTCTCTCACACATACTCTTCAAATATTTCCTGATCTACATGTCTTCTTCTGCCTCGGGATATGCTTTAAATGGTGGGAGTAGTGATAGAAGCTACTTCAGAGAATTCCACCAGTGAGCAGTTTCAGAGAGATAGAGAGAGAAAGAGAGAAGGGAGAGAGGGAGGGAGAAATAGAAAGAGAGAGAGAAGGGAGGGAGGGAGGGAGAGAGGGAGGGAGGGAGGGAGGGAGGAAGGTGGGCGGGGAAGGAGAGAGGCCACGTGACTTGAGAATCATACAGAGAGAAACCACCTCAATTTTCAACTGCATGCATATGGGACTGCCTTCCAGATTACAGAGATGGTCTTTAGACCTATGTAAGTTAAAAACCTCCATTAATCGTATTAATATAATGGACTGCTTAACATCAGTCAAGAACTTTTTACATACTAGCTCTTTTAATTCTCTGGGTAACATTTGATCCCTGTTGCCCAGATGAGGAAACTGAGACTCCAAGATGTAAAGTGGCTTCTCCAAGGTCACAAGGAAAGCATGATATGAATGCTCACTCCAGAACCTGTTGTCCCCTAACCAGTTGTGGGTGCTTTATATTATTTACTTTGCTTCATAGTATTTGCTTTGCTTTATGTTATTATTTATATTTGCTTAAAGCAAATATTTATATTTGCATAAAGCAAATATTTATATGTTATATTTGCTTTATGTCTTATTAAAGGACACGTTATTTTTACCAGAGAAAATTTATTTTTAAAAGAAGTCAGACTGCTTCAGATGCAGAAAGCTGGAAAGAGCATCCCTCCATCCTTAGTAATATAAAAAAAAAATCATTTGAAATGTTGCCTCTTTTCTTTAATCCAGCAGGTTACTACGGTTGCAGGGCAACCAACTAACCTGAAATCTAAAGAAAGATACGTGCCTCTGTGGAGAGACAGGACTGGAACACTTGCTCACCTGAAGTAGATGCCACTGGACACCAGTAGAAAAAACATCAGGGCCGGGCTCAGCCTGTAATCCCAGCACTTTGGGAGACTGAGGAGAGTGGATTGCCTGAGCCTATGTGTTCGAGACAAGCCCAGGCAACTTGGCGAGACCTCGTCCCTGCAATAAATCAAAAATTATCTGGGTGTGGTAGCACACACCTGTAGTTCTGGCTACTTGGAAGGCTGAGGCGGAAAGAACGCCAGAGCCCAGCAGATAGATGCTGGAGTGGCCGTGAGCATGCCACTGCACTCCAGCCTGGGTGATGGAGTGAGACTTAAAAAAAAAAGGTATCAGTTAGAATGTTTAACAACTTGCTAGAGGCTGAGTGAGGCTGCAGAGATGACATGGTACTTCTGGGAGCCGCAGACACAGGAGGAATTCACTCCATATACAAGTTTGTTTCCATGGCTGAACTGAGTGCTTACCAAAAGATAAGAAAGGGCAAGGGAAGAATCCTGAGAAAATATCCTCGGCAATGTAGGTCTGGGGAGGGGAACAGCAGCCACTCAGGAAAAGCACAAAGTCCCATCAGAATCTCCCTAAAATGTCCAGGGGAGAGGCAATAAAGTCTGTTCTCATAAAGGCACTAGTGAAAACCACTGAAGTGAACTGAAGGAAACAACAGAAAAAATCCTCTGATCCTGGGGTCCAGTGGGTTGGCAGGGATACATCCTAAACCCAGACCTATAGCTGGGAGTAGACAGAACCACACAGTGCCTGGCTAAGACTGAGACACATTCAGATCAACAGAGAACAGTCCCCAGTCCCTACTACCACGCAAACAGGCATGGAGTAACAAGTCACAGTGGTCTACTGCTGGAGGCCAGGCAAGAGCAGGCAGAGAGACTGCTCTGTGGCAAAGCACAAAGGAACACTCGAAGCTAATGGAGGAGCAGATGTGAGGAAAACCCTTTAGCAAACCAGCCCCCAACCTAAACACAAACTAACACAAGAGAGCTTTGAAGCTGTGGGGCACTGGGGGTAACTATAGCAACCACCAAACCTAAACACAGTTGAATTCCTAAATAGAACAACTCAACTCTCCACACTAAAGGCCTAGCAGAAATAAAGGTATGGTCCATCCCCAGACATTAGAACCTCAGTGTCTATTGTCCTACACGAGATGTCTGGCTTTCAATTTAAAAATGTGAGGTATTCAAATAAGTGAGAAATAAAACAGCACACTGTCAAGAGGCAAAATAATTGACAGAATCAGACTTAGCTATGATACAGATATCAGAATTATTCGATAGGAATTTAAATAACTATGACTGGCCAGGTGCGGTGGCTCATCCCTATAATCCCAACACTTTGGGAAACTTAGGCAGGAAGATTGCTTGAGCCCAGGAGTTTGAGACCAGCTTGGGCAACATAGAAAAACCTCATCTCTACAAAAAAAATTTTAAAAATTAGCTGGGCATGGTGGCACACACCTGTAGTCCCAGCTGCTTGGGAAGCTGAGGCAGAAGGATCACCTGAGCCCAGGAGATTGAGGCTGCCATGAACCGTGATTGTCATGATCATGCCACTGCACCCCAGCCTGGGTGACAGAGTGAGATCATAATGCAATAAATAAATAAATAAATAAACAAACTATGGCTAGTATGTTAAAGACTCTAGTAGGAATGAGAGCACCATGACTCCATGAATTATCTTACGGGTAATTTCAGCAGAGGAGTGAAATTGTAAGAAAAAGATCAAATGGAAATAAAACCATACTAACAGAGACAAAGAATAATTTTGATAAGCTCATTAGTAAATGCAACACAGGTTAAAAAAGAAATCAACTAACTTGAGAATAGGTCAATAAAAATTATTCAAACTCAAAGAGAAAAGGGAGTTTTTTTTTTAAAGCAGAGCATCCAAGAGTTGTAGGACAATAGCAAATGGTCTAACAAAGTATAATTGAAATTCCAGCAGAAGACAGATGAGAATTTGAAGAAATAATTATCTAACTGACAGTCCTATAGAACACTCCAACCAAGTACACATGGAACATTAACCAAAACAAACCAGTTTCTGGGCCAGGTACAAAGAGTATTTTCCAAAAGCAATGACACACCAAATCACAGATCCAAGAAACTCAGAGAATACCAACCAGGATAAATTAAACAAACACATTTAACTCTTAGGCATATCATCTTCAAGCTGTTGAACATTAAAACAAAAAGAAAATCTTGATTGCCTTCAGAAATGAGGCAAGCCAGAAGACAAAAGTGCTAAAAGAAAAAACTATCAACCCAAAGTGTATACCCAGCCCACAGGTCAAATCTAGCCCACTGCTTTTTTGTAAATAAAGTGTTTCATTGGATCAAAACCATTCAAATTTATATATTGTCCATAGCTGCTTTCACACTACAATGGCAGACTCGAGAAGTTGTAACAAAAATTATATGACCTGCAATGCAGACCTAAAATGTTTACCATCTGACTCTTTACAGAAAAAAGTTTAACTCCTCGTCTAGAAAATAACTGACTTTCAAAAAGTAGTAGTCAAAACTACTCATAGCATATGTAAAAATAAAATCTATGACCCCAATGACAAAGTGCTGGAGGAAAGATTTATCTGCATATTTTTGTAAGTTTCTTTGACTAGACAGTATGAGATTAGTAGTATCATATCATTTAAACTTAGAATTATTAAAGATTCATACTGTGAAACTTAGAGCAACCACTAAAACTTTTTAAAGATATATAAATAGTAAGCCAATAGCAAAGATAAAGTGGAATCATAAACAAAAGGAAGGAAATGATAAAGAAGAGAAATTAATGATGAAATTCAGAACAAAAAACTAACACAGAAAAAAATGAAACCCAAAGTTGTTGCTTTGAAAAAATGTCGGTACAACAGATAAACCTCTAACCAGACTGACCAGCAGAAAAAGAATAATACAAATTATCAATATCAGGAATAAAAGATTGGACATTATTTCACAGAGAAGAAAAGATAATAAGGGAATATTACAATCAACTCCTGCCTCCAAATCTGCCAACTTAGATGAAATAGAGAAATTCCCTGAAAGACTGCCAAACTGCCAAAGCTCACTCAAGATGAAAGATAGCCTGGATAATCCTATATCTATAAGTAAATAAAATGTAGAATTAATACCTTTCAAAAAATACACTGGTTCATTCTAAATGGCTTCACTGGTGAATTCTACCAAATATTTAAGAAAGAAATAATACCAATTTTACACATATTCTCCCAGAATACAAAAGAGGAGAGAACACCTCCCAACTCATTTAATAAGATCAGCATAACTCTGATGCCAAAACCAAAGACATTACAATAAAAAGAAACTAAAGACCAATAACCCTCATGAATACAGATAAAAATCCTTAACAAAATGCAAGCTAATCAAATCTAAAAGTATATAAAAAAGGATAATACATTACAGCTGAATATGGTTAATTGAGGAAGGCAAGGCTACTTTGACATTCAAAAATCAATCAGCATAATTCACCACACCAGCAGACTAAAGAATAAAAATCACGCGGTCATCATAAGAGATACAGAAGAGCATTTTGCAAACCCACATTCTTGATTTAAAAAAAACAACAACTCCCAGGAATGAAGGACTAGCAGGGAACAACCTCAACCTGATCAAGAGAATCTACCAAAAACCTACAACTAATGTTATACATAATGGTAAAAGACTGAATGCTCTTCCCCTAAGATCAAGTAAGAAGGAAAGATATCAGCTCTCATCCCTCCTATTCAATATTGTACCAGGGCAATAAAAGGGGGAAAAAAGACATCCATTTGGAAAGGAAGAAACAAAGCTATCTCTATTCACAGATGACATGATTATCTGCACATACATTTCAAAGAATCTATTAAAAAGCTACAACACAAAAAAGTTTAGCAAGGTCACATGATACAAGGTCAAATGTAAAAATTCATTGTATTTCTACATACTATCAATTAAAAATGAAATTTTTAAAGGTATCACAATAGCACCAAAGCCTATAAAAATACTTAGGTATGACTCTTACAAGATACATGCAAGCTCTCTATACAAGGGGGACACACGCAAAAAAAACCCAGAATTATCTATATTTTTTAGGGTGGGCCCCTTGTAGTACAGGTTTCCCCTGCCAGGTAAGTGTTCTAGGAGGAACCCATCAGTATCAGTGTTCTAGCTAGAGTTGTTGTAAGAGGCTATGTTCAGCTTCAGTGAACTTTTTAAAAAAAATTTTTTTTGAGATCTTTCAGCAGGTTTGCCCATTTCATGATGGGTGATATATGAGTCTACCTGCTCACATCATGCTGAATGTTCAGCAGTTTTTTACCAAAAACGGCATGACTCTCATGCCCCACCCACCCTATTCACTCGGTCTCACCTCAAGCAACTTTTTTTTGTTTCCCCACGTGAAAAAGTCCTCAAAAGTAAATGTTTTGCCAATGTGAAAGAAATGAAACAAAACATGGTGGAAGCACCAAAAAGCATCAAAATTGGCAAGTTCAAAAGCCGTTTTGAGCGGTGGAAAAAAGCACCTCGATAGGCGTGCATCAGAGAGTACTTTGAACGTGACTGGAGTTTAAACATATAAAAATACACAACTTTTTATGCTGAAAACAAAAAATAACGATGAAGAAGATCAAAGACCTAAATAAACGGAGAGACATGCCGTACTGATGAGTTAAGGACAATATTGTGAAGATGTCAATTCTTCCAAACTGATTGATACAGTCAACGCAATTCTAGTCAAAGTCCATGTAGAATTTTTGGTAGAAATCAATAAATTCTAAAATGTATATGAAAAGACAAAGGAAGAATAATCAAAACAGTTTTGAAAAAGAAGAATAAAGTTACAATTAAAAAATATATTTTAAAAAATAGAGTCACATCAGCTGATTTCCAGACTTACTATAAAAGTAAGGTAGTCAAGACAATGCTGTGTCAGAGAAAGGGTAGACATACAGAGAGTGGAACAGAATAAAATTCCAGATATAGGCTTATACATAGAGGTGGACTTAAGGTGCAAAGGCAGTTAAATATAGAAAGGGTAATCCTCTCAACAAATAGTGCTAGAACAGTTGAAAATTAATTTTAAAAAGCTAACCTCAATTCATATTTCATACTATATCCAAAAATTAGCTCAAAATAGATCACAGACTTAAATGTGAAACCTAAAACTATAAAACCATCAGGAGAAAACATAGAAGAAATATTTGTGACCTTGGATTAAGCTATCACCTCAAAATATAATCCATAAAAGAAAAAATGATCAATTGTACTTCAAAATTAACAACTTATGATCTTTAAAAGACACTGTTAAGAAAATTAATAGGAGCCGGGCGTGGTGGTTCACGCCTATACTCCCAGCACTCAGGCTGAGAGGATTGCCTGAGCCCACAAGTTTGAGATCAGCCTGGGCAACTTGGCGAGACCTCATCTCTACAATAAAATAAAAAATTAACCGGGCATGGTGGCATGTACCTGTAGTTCCAACTATTTGGAAGGCTAAGGCGGAAGGATCACCTGAGCCCAGCAGGTTGAGGCTGCAGTAGCTGTAAGAGTGCTATTGCACTCCAGCCTGGGTGACAGAGTGAGACTCCAACTCAAAAAAAAAAAAAAAGAAAGAAAATTAATAAAAAAGACACTGGGAGAAATAATTTGCTAATGATGTATCTGTTAAAGAATTTGCACACAGAATGTGTAAAAATACTTAAAATTCAATAATAAGAAAACAAACTATCTAAATGAAAAACGGGCAAAAGTTTTGAAACCTTCACCAAATAAAATAGATGGATTGCAAATAAGCTCATGAAAAGATGTCAAACATCATTAGTCATCAGAAAAATACAAATTAAAACCACAGCGAGATACTACCACATACCCAGTAGACTAACAAAACCCAAAATACTCTTGACACCATCAAGTGCTGATGAGGACACGGAACATCATACATTGCTGATGAGAATGCAAAAGAGCATGGCCACTTTGAAAAACAGCTCGGCAGTTTCTTACAAAGTTAAACATACATTTATTATACAACACAGCAATCCCTTGTACAGGTACTTACTCAAGAGAAATGAAAACTCGTGTTTACACAAAAGCCTGTACATGAAAGTTTATAAGGGCTTTATTTGTAACCGTCAAATCTGGAAACAACCCTAATGTCCCCCAACAAATTGTGGTATATCCCTACAATTGGATACTACTTATCAATTAAAAGGAATGAACTGGCCAGGCACAGTGGCTCACACCTGTAATCCCAGCACTTTGGGAGCCCAAGGAGGGAGGGTTGCTTGGGCACAGGAGTTCAAGACCACTCTAGGCAGCACAGTGAGACCTCGTCTCTACAAAAAAATTTTAAAAATTAGCCGGGTATGGTGGCACGTGCCTGTCATCCCAGTTACTCAAGAGGCTGAGGTGGAAGGACTGCCTCAGCCTGGGAGATGGCGGCTGCAGTGAGCCATGATCATGCCACTGCACTCCAACCTAAGTGACAGAGTGAGACTCAGACTCAATTTTTTTAAAAAAGGAATGAACTATTGATATACCACATGGGAATATCAGACGCATCCTGCTACATGAAAGAAGCCAGACTTAAAAGGCTACGTACTATATGATTCCATTTATGGGACATTCTGGAAAAGACAAAATAATGGGAACAGAAAACAGACCACTAGTTGTCAAGTACCGGGAGTGAGAAGTTGTCAGACCCAAAAGAGAATTTAGGGGTAATGGAACTCTTCTATATCTTGATGTAGTATACACACTGTATACATTTATCAAAACTCACAAAATTGTATACTAAAAAGGACTGACTTTACTATATGCAAATTATACCTTAATGAAAAATGAGGAAAAAAAACAGAAATAGGAAATAGTATTTCTCATGGCCAACAGAAGATAACTGCTCTTTTTTTAAGGGCAATCAAAACAAAGCATCAAAATTAAATTTTGGCTAGGTTCTGCTCCCTGAGCACAAGCTCTGAGCCTGAGAGCTGCATTCCCTTAGTGAAGGAGACCCTGGCAAGCATTAAGTGGCGTGGAGGATACACCAGTACCCCACAGAGACATTTTCTCTCACAGTACAACTGAGAAAGGATCCAGTGACATCCATGCCGTATCTACATAACATCGGAAATCATCTCAGCTGTGTCTAATGGGAAACTCCACACCTCTTACTGGACCCCCAGGGCAGGCAACTTGGCTGGGCCCCATGGCATTCCCACTGAGTGTCCTTGCCCCCTTTCATGCACACTTTGCGGCCTCCTTCCTGGGTCTCCTTCCCCTAGGTCTGTGCATTCTGCTGCCCCCAAAGTTGAGAAAACATCACTCCCTGTCAAAATCCTAAGCTGACTCCCCCTCAGGAAATCTATCCTTCCTCAGGGGACTTTTGGGGTCAGAGACCTTCAGAGACTTGAAGGATCCCCTTTTCTGGTTCAATGGCCCACAGCTGGGAACAGGCTTTTGAGTTGCTGAGAGACTCAAAGTCCTCCTGCAGCTCTTGCCTCACCCAGAGAGAGCCCAAGGCTTCACTCTATGTCCCACCAAGGGTTCGCTCTTACTCCTACCAACAGGCATTTGTTGAATGAATGAGTGATGGGCTTTTCTGCTTCTTACTGTTTCCTGTGATAGGAATGTGTTTTACGTCCTCATAAGTCAAAAGAGAGGAAAGAAGCCACACCCCAAGAGATCAAAAGTTGTGGGGTGTCCGCTTCTCACAATTAGGGCCATGCTGGGCATGGTTCACCTCCTCCCATGTGCCTGGGGCCTTTTATGGATGAATAATCTGAGATGGGAACAGAGGCTTCCTGAGCTCGCACTAGCGGATGGTGGTTTGGCTGGCTGGAACCCAGACTCCTGACTCCTAGGATCCTAACTCCTCCTCCTCTTCATCATGATCATCATCATTATCATGAGTCCACATTTCCCAACACTGCCCTGTGCCAAGCTCTGCCCTTGGGGTTCTATCCACATCAGTCATTTACTCAGATAAGCCATCCAAACTGGTTCATGTGGTCCAACACACGTACAGCTTAAATATCAAAATCACACACACGGTGGGGCGCCATCCCCACCAGCAGAGGCCCAGGGACCTGCATTCCCCCAAGAGCAGCAGGGAGTGGCTCCTGCCCCTGGCCCCACTGGGCAAGACCTCACTGTGGGAACAGGGTCACCAGCACGGGCTCCTCTGTTCTCCTCCCGCGCCCCTTTTACCTTTTCCATAGCATACAGGTCATTAGAGTCCACCATACACTCTACTTCCCAATAAACCACACAGCCGTGCAGACACAGCAGGGCCCCATGGCTTTAGGGAAGATGCAAGAGCGGGCTGCTCAGAGCCACCTCGGAGACTGTCTTCCAGAGAAACGCCTGCTGGTCTTCAGGGTCTGCAGGTGGGTCCACAAACCACACAGACACCCTCAGCTTCTCCCCGGCCCATGACCAGGCCTGAGGTCTGGGCCATGTCACCCCAGAAACTCCTTCTGATCCCTTTTTGCTGGAGCCACCAGGCACAGACATTCAAACTGTGAAAAATGTGGTAGAAAAAAGGTACAGGGAAAACCATCACTCCTGCCATCCTGTGTCACCTACAGCTCTCCACATGATGACTCATCTCCCACGGCCACCAGAGCCCACAAACCAGGGTCTACTTGGAACCCTCGACCTATGGCGGGAGATCTCCTTTAAGTTTTTAAAAATCATTTGCTAGGCTTGATGTGGCAGCTCATGCCTATAATCCTAGCATTTTGGGAGGCCGAGGTGAGAGGATTGCTTGACCCCAGGAATTCAAGACCAGCCTGGGCAATATAGAGAGACCTTGTCTCAAAAAAAGAAAACAAACAAAAAATAAGCTGGACATGATGGCACACGTCTGTAGTCCCAGCTAGTCAGGAGGCTGAGGCAGAAGGATCACTTGAACCCAGGAGGTCAAGGCTGTGGTGAGCTGTGATTATGTCACCGCACTCTAGCCTGGGTGACAGAGTGAGACTCTGACTAAAAAAAAAATTATTAATACCAATGGCACATTTCTTAATTTCCTGGAGCTTTGGGAAAATAGGCCAAAAAAAAAAATCAGCCTCTGATCCATTTTCTCTCCATCCTCCCCAAATGAGAGAGAAAACTGAATGAATGCCTGGGGTTGGTAAATATGAAGGACTTGACCTAAAGCCCCACTTTCCCCGTGGCAAAGTCCTGGAAGAGTCTGGAAGCCAGCTCCTTTCAACAGATCTCAACAAGAGTGTCCTACTGGCAGTGGGGGCACAAGCAAAATTCCAGTTCCATTAGACCCAAGTGTCAGTCACCCTGAAGTCTGGCAGGGCCGTGGGGAGCAAGGGCAGGGATGAAAGGAACAGTATCTTGGTCCTTTTCTCTTCAGGGCAGTTGGCATCCTCGCAACCATCCCAAGTTGCATTTACCTTGGCCTTGACGCACTGGGACATTCTGCAGTAGGGCCTATACATTCTTTTTTTAAGCTAGCATGAGCCAAATATAACAGGCAGCTGCTCAGACCTGTTTAAAAAGAATAAACCCCAGCTAAGCACATAAATAACAGCCCACCGCCTTTTATCATCTAAACATGGCCAGAGTGCCAAGCGCATTAAAGAGCCCAGACACAGTTTCTCATTGTTATCTCATTAAATCCATTAAATATGTAGGAAAGAAAATGCCTTCACTTCTTGGGCCTGCTTTACACTATCAGGGAACAGATTAGAGGTAATTAATGCTATGAACCCTGAAACGGCCAGCCGGGAGGTTCCCAGCAGAATCAAGTCCACACCTGTCACAGATGTTGAGTTTCAGAATGTCTAAGTGGACACTGATATGTCCCCCATCCTGACCCCTGCATCCCCAGAGCTGGCACCCTGGACACCTCATCCCTGGCTCATGAGTCAGGATCAAGAGACCGACCCCCACTCTGAGACAGAAAGTCAGTGGGCTCCACACAGGAACTGTGCAAAGATCTCTTGCTGGCGCTCCGGAAATTGTCAAGGGTTCCAGGCTACAAGGCGAGACTGATACGCTGCTCCTGGCAAGTTGGAAAGAGCTTATCAATTATTCATGCAACTGGATAAACAGGGATTTTATCTTGTAGCATGAATCAAGAGATGAAAATTCCATGGGGTGGGGGTGAAGATTAAACCCTGAATGTTAATTGTAAACTGTTTTAAAAGAGGAGGGAGGGCAGGAAAAAAGAAGTAAGGTCTTCGGCTCAGGCCGGGCTGGGAGAACTTGTAAGATTCCCCCCATACCCAGATTTTGCTTCTCCCATTCCCCAAGACCCCCAGACCAGGCAGACGGCCAGAAGAGAAACAGAGAGCACTGTCTGTTCACCTTGAACAGAGCCACCCGCTCCCTGGGCAATGCCCCTGGCCTCCTATCGATGGCACACACCAGCCAGAATACCACCACAGGGTAGCCGGTGGAGGGCGATGGATTTGTAAACCCCCAAACAACATCCCCTTTGAGGTGTTACTATTTAAATCAATTTGCTGCTTCCAGACTGAAATCCAAAGCAAAGGCAGGTTGATAAACAGCTACGCAGCAGGCCGGCAGGCTCCAAACGAAACCACACGAAGGCAAAGCCAGCTCGCAGGATGCTTAGACCAAAAAATAAGACTTCTTTCCCGTGTTGCACCTGACAGTTCCTTAAAGGAAGGTGACTCAAAAGACGAAACTGGGAAAGCAGTGGTTTATTCAGGCATCCGCATGATTAAATGTGACCACAGATGGGAAATAAAGATAGAAGTGAAGAAAGGAAGCAGACATCAGATCAGCAGGGACTGCCCTGGGTTATAGGACTATACATGGTTTTCATTTTTCTACTTTGTATTTTCCAAATAGCATATTAGGAACACTGTTGAATCTATAATGGGAGAAAAATAATAAACTTTGTGCTTTTAAAATACTGTATTAGGAGCATACATTGATTTTTTTAAAATTAGGGGTCTCACTCTGTTCCCCAGGCTGGAGTGCAGTGGCACAATCACGGCTCACTGCAGCCCCGACCTCCTGGACTCAGGAGGTCCTTCTGCCTCAATCTCTCATGTAGCTGGGACTGCAAGTGCATGCCACCATGCAGGCTAATTTTTTAATTTTTAATTTTGTAGAGACAAGGTCTCTCTATGTTGTCCAAACCAGTCTCGAACTCTTACCATCCTCAAGCCTCAGCCTCCCAAAGTATTGGGATTACAGGCGTGAGCCACCATACCTGGCCTATTGATTTTTATAATGGAAGATAGCAAAAAACTTTATCATCGACAGAGTTGGAGATCACACATGTTCCCTGACTTTTCTGTTTTTTCCCCTTTGTCAACAAAAGTCCCTCAAAACAAAGGCCTTTGTCACAATAGGTTTGCCTTGTCCTGCCACCCAGCTGGTGGATGGGTGAGGGCAAGTGGGTGTGGGAAGGTGAGACCCTGCCCCAAAAGTCCTTCTGCCAACACTGGTGGGATAAGAAAATGGAGCCTGGGCCAATCTCTTCTGTCCAGGCACAGCAGCATCAAGAGCAGCACCAGGAGTCAGGAATTCCAACTCCAGCATGACACCCAACTGACATTTTGGCAATCTTCCTTCCCTGCACTGTGCCTCAGTTTCCCCATAGTTGGAAGAGGTAGTCAGAGGTTTACTTTCTCTTCTGTTTATTGTGCTTTTTGGACCTCAGATGCGGAAATTAATATTCCTGAGTTGGTGGCATGCTAATAACCTCCGTCTATGTCAGGACCCTCATCTGTCTTATGTCTTTATTGTATGTATTTTTCTTGGCCTCCCCATCTCCATACCCCTTTCCTTCCTCCCCTCCTAAAAGGGTTTCACTCAGATATGTGTGAAGGGTTGCCTTAGACACAGGCACAGATGAAAAGCATGCAACGCTGTGTGCAGGTTTGTATTCTAGGTTTACTACACAAACGAGCTCTTCTGCTTCTTCCAAGAGACACCATACTATCTAGAACTTTCTATATCATTGTTGCTCTGACAGCTGTGGATTCTTCTTCACTGTCCTCATGTTTGTCAGACACCTGTGGGACCACCAGTTGCCACCCCACCAAGGGCACTATGATGACCCCAAGACGATACTGGGGAAGAAGGAGAGCTCAGAGGCCAGCCTCTCTACCTCCCTTCCCTGTCCTCTCCTCCAAAGGAACCGCTTGAAAATGAATGGACTGGGTGATCTGCAGAGGCTCTCCCAGCTCCAACATCCTGCCATGCTGAGCCCAACGTGGGGTCTGGGGCCATGGAGGTCATTCAACCACAAACCCAGTCCGTCCCCTCTGAAATAATAATGACATCCGCCATCTCACCAGGGACCTATAGCTGAGAACTTTTCTTACATCCCCTTGCTGCATTCTCTCCAGACCTTAAGGGCTCTTACTTTTTTGATGACCAACACAAGGCTCAGAGAGGTTGTGCCCAAAGGCCCAACATCACGCACCTCCAGAGTGGCAACACCAAGACACGAACTCCGTTCAGAGTCAGAAGCCTTCCTCCTCCCCTGGGCGGGCAGCCTCTCCTCGTTGCTAGCATCAACACAAGTTGAGTTTTCTTGATTCTCAAGTAAAATGAAAGCCAGTCCTTTCTCTCTACAGACTACCTGCAAGCCTGGGTATGTCTAAATAGCTCCAAACAGTTCCACAGGAATCCAGGATCTGGGTGTCGTGTAGAAGAAGTTACTGGCATCCAGACCCAGCTGTTTAGACAGTCACTCTACAACCACCACGTGCAGCCCTGACATCAGAGGGCTGGGCTGGCCTGCGGACCCAGAAGTTTAAATATGTACATACATAAACCTTCCAGGCAAATGAGGTTGTCAATGTAAGAACGAGTGTTCCCTTCTGCATTCAGCAAAGAGTTTAAGCAACTTCTCTGCAAGCTGGCCCTGTAGCCACTCACAGGAGGAACACGTGATCCTACCTTTGTGGAAAAGCACCCCTTAAGTGCGGGAATTAGCATGGAGTTCCACAGTTTGAGAACTGGCAACCTGAGGGTGTGTTAATACATGAGTTAATTATGACTAACACATTAATAAATGCGAGGGTAAAATTAACAAGCCATTCAGCTTGGGCACAATTGTGACAATCACAATGCTAGTCATCCATTCATCCATCGATCCATCCATCCATCCATCCAGTCATCTATCTATCCACTCATCCACCCATCCATCCATCTACCCATTCATCCATTCATCCATCCATCTACCCATTCATCCATTCATCCATCTACCCATCCACTCATTCACCCATCTATCCATTCACCTATTTGCCCATCCATCCATCTACTCACCCATACATCCATTCTCCAACCATCCATCCACCCATCCACCCATCCACTCACCCATTCATCCATCCATCCACCCATCCATCCACTCATCCACCCACCCATCCATGCATTCATTGACCCACCCACTCATCCATTCACCCATCTACCTATCCATTCACTCATTCACCCACCCAACCATCCTTCAATCACTCATCCATCCACTTGTCTATCCATTCACACACCACTCACTCATCCATCCATTCGCTCACTCATCCATCCATCCACCCAGCTATCCATCCGCTCATCCAAAACATGTTCACTGAACACTTACATACCAGGTGCCAGGTTACGTCCTCCAGTGCCATCCTCCTCCCCCACCCTTACACACAGTAGCCAAATGGAGCAAGAAGACTGAGACAGAGCTAGTGGGGACAGTTCCCAGGCAGCCCTAAAGACAGCTCCACAGCTGGCGTCCCTGTAGCAGATGGACAGGATGCTCTTCAGAACTGAAGCAGGTGAGGCTGAGGGGCCAGACGTTCAGGCCCAGACCAGGTCTCCATCCAGGCTCCATCACACACCAGCCGTTTGACCTTCAACTTCTCAGGGAGTTTAATGGCCTGAAAAGACTGGATCCTGTGCCAATGCTCACATCCAAGGACATGGTCTTCTTATTTCCACAGGGTAGCAGGGCATTGCCTATTTTACAGAGGATAAAACAGACTCTGAGGGGATTGCAGGGCCAGGACTAGGTGGAGGCAAGGAAGGCACCTGGTGCCATTAAGACTCAAAATCAGGTCTTCAGACATCAGCCCAGGGCTCATTCTGTGATAGTTTGTTCATTCATTCAGCAAATGTGTAGTGAGTCCCTGTGACGTGCAAGGTTTTTGTGCCAGGTTCAGGGGTGTACCAGGCATTTTTCCCTGCCTTAGTTTCTCCAACATGCAGGTCACAAATGAAGATCTGGGTGACTCTGGACTGAGTCAGTATGCTCACTCTGGAAGCAGAAATGGTCACCAAAGGGGTCCGGTCCATCCTGGCCTCCTCTCCTCATCCTGGGCCGACCCACCTGCCTCTCCCAGCCCAGGAGGCTGACCTGGATATTTATTTGGTTATTAGATAACCAGGCCCAGGCACCATTTCTTTGATCAGACACCCCTGATAACCAGCAGAGGAAACAGACCGTTTTATAGCAAGATATGTGGGGCGATCTTATCACCTCCATGGTGTTTTTTTTAACAGTGATGAGGAGGTAGACGTCTGGAGGAGTGGGGCATGATGAGTGGCCCTGATCTGACATGCCTTCCTACTGGCTTCCCCTGATTTGGATTTTGGGGGGAGGGGTGGGGTGGTAGAAAAGCAGGGTGGGAGATAAGCCATCTGTCTCCCCACAGCCCCTGTGCCTGTCTCCAGCAAGACCCTCCCTATATCTTCCCCAAGTCCACCACCCAAGCAGCCCTGACCACTGGGAAGCCGCCCCTTGCAGTTAACAGCCCAGAAAAGCCCATCTCCAGAGCCAAAAGGCGATAATGTCCATGAATGTAGCCAGCACAGAGTCAAGCTTCTACCCCAAACAACCTGATAATTGCTCCCATTTCCAGTGCGCTCAAGTGATTATTCTGTGTAAGAAAGAGGTCAGGTCAGTACTGAGCGTCCATTACCCTTCCCCAGCAAAATGCAGGGTCTGGACAACATAACTATTTTTTTTTTGGCTAAAAATAAATATATGTTTGAAGCCAACAGATAAGTTTTAACTTCTGTCCCTTCCTTTGCTCTTGTTTGATCGCCTTGTGATTCGAGTACAGTCTTGTTCAAACACGAAGCGTCCATTTGCTTTGTTCTTTTTTTTTTTTTGGAGTAACGTCTGCTCCGCCTTGGCGCACCTAGCTTACCTGTATTGCACTGCTCCTTTCACCGTGACATGAGGGGTGCCGGACACCTCAGTCTCCAGTGCCCTTCCCAGCTCCTCCTATCCTCCATTGCACCATCATTAGGGTGGGTGAGGATGGGGTGGGTGCCAGACTCCCCTGTGCCTCTCAGTCGCCACAGCTGGGGTTCAGCTAAGACTAGAAAAAGTCCTTCAGAACCAGGCTTCCCTGATCACGCCTAAGCCTCTTCGAAGAGAGGCTTATTATCAAATGGGTCTTTTCTTTTTCTTTTTTTTTTTTTTTTTTTTTTAGCAATAGGATCCTGCTATGTTGCCAAGGCTGGTCTCAGACTCCTGGCCTCAAGCGATTTTTTTCTTTTTGGCTTCCCAAAGTGCTGGGATTACAGGTGTGAGCCACCACACTGGCTCAAATGGCCCTTTCCATCTGGAATTTTCCCATTTGGAGCAGAGCCGACAGCCTGGTTAGACGGACCACTCCATGGAGATGCACAGCATCATGGCCACAAATAGGGGCCCAGGAGTTCTACCACCTTCCGGCTGTGTGGCCCAAATTCTCTGAAATCAGTTTCCCTGTTCTATAAAATGAGGCTAAGAGCAATTCCTACTGCTCATCAGATCGTGCAGATATAAAATACATGTGTAGGAGGCACTCAGCACACCCCGCCCCTGCCCACGCTGCATTCTCAGTTATCAACAGTGATTCCTCTTCTCTACAAAAACGCCAATATCCCTCGTAATACACGAGCACCACGCTCTGTGGGCAAGCTCCTAGCGGCAATGTGACAAGTTCTGAACGTGCCGAGTTAAAGCCCCACTTGGAGCATCACGGAACGCCCCCCGCCCCACAACAAACCATTAATGCCTGAAGCCTGGGACTGCGAGATACCCACATTCAGAAAGCCCAGACACAGCGGTCTCAAACAGCCACGGCCGGAGCAGCATGCAGTTTTGAAAGTACCCATAATTATAAATTTTGCAAATGTAAAGACACATAATTGCCACAAATAATCACAATTATGCAATTACGAATAATCACCCTGCACGGCTCCCCTCTTGCCCATAAAAGTGATCCCTTTCATGAGAACTTAAAACGTGGCATGTTGCCATTGTCTGCCAGGGAGAGCTGGGACCCATTTCAGCTTCTGCAAGGCCACCTCCAGTCTCATGCTGTTCTCAGTAATCCATAGAAACCAGGGGGGGAAAAAGTCATTTTCAGGAAGGAAATTGATCATTTTCCTCACATTCCCCTTTGTGTAAGATCATGTTGTGCCTTCTCCCCATTCTTGGCTATTCCCCGTCATCTCTGGAGGAGAGGGACGCTAAGGCCAGCCAGGGTCCCAGGCTGGGGGTCCCCAGGGGTGAGCTGAAGGGCTCAGGCTTCTGGTAAGGAGTCAGGTGGTGAGGTGGTATCCCCCGACTCCCTTTGGGATGACAAGCCCACACAAGTGGGACAGATGAGGCTATACAACCCGGGGGAGGGGAGCGCAATCGCTCGGACACACACCCAGGCTTGGGCCTGCCCAGCTCCCCAGCCCTTCCCCAAGGAGACAATCCTCCTCTCCTTTCTCTGTGCCCTCTTTCTTATTCTCGCTCTCTCTGTGCCACCCTCTTCCTCATTCTCTATTTTTCTCTGTCCCTTCTCCCCCTCCTTCCTTCTCTCTCTCCCTCGCCCTTTCTTTCCTTTTCTCCTCTTTCTTTCCATGCTTCTTTCTTTCCCTCTCTCTTGCTCCCCCCTTAAATTCTTTCCTTCCATCTCTCTCTCTCTCTCTGTCTGTTCTCTCCCTCTCTCCTTTCTTTCTTTCCTTTTCTCTTCTTTCCTTCCATCTTCTCTCCTCCCTCTTTTCTCTTTTTTCCTCTTTCTTTCCCTCTTTTTTCTCTCCCTCTCTCTCTCCTCTCTTTCGCTTATTTGTCTCTCCCTCCTTTCTTTCCTTTTCTCTCTTTCCATCTTTCTCTCGCTCTCTCGGTTCTCTCCTTTATCTCTCTCCACCCTCTTTCCTCTTTTTTCCTCTTCTTTCTCTCCCTCTTCTTTCTCTCCCTCTCTCTCTCCCTCTCTCCTGTCTTTCTTTCCTTTTCTCCTCTTCTTTCCATCTTCATCTCTCTCGGTCTTTCTCCCCCTCTCCTCCTTCTCTTCTTTTCTTCTTTCTTTTCGTCTTTCTCTCCTCTCTCTGCTCTCCTTCTTTGTCTTGCT
Source organism: Cephalopachus bancanus (assembly GCA_027257055.1). Classification (NCBI taxonomy): domain Eukaryota; kingdom Metazoa; phylum Chordata; class Mammalia; order Primates; family Tarsiidae; genus Cephalopachus; species Cephalopachus bancanus. The sequence goes on from JAPVLO010000007.1 coordinate 8,101,707, forward strand.
CTCCTCTTTCTGCCCTTTTCTTCTTCCCATCTTCCTTCCCTCTCTCTGCTCTCTCCCTCTCTGTCTCTCTCCCCCTCTCTCCTCTCTTTCTTTCCTTTTCTTCTCCTTCTTTCCATCTTCCTTCTCCCTGTCTCCGCCCATGGCCACAAGAGGAAACGGACACGAATGCCGCTGTGACCCGCACCTCAGCCTCCACCCTGCCGGCAGCTCCCCTCGGTTACCCAGAAGATCCAGGCAGGTGGAACCATCGGCTAAACGTCCCCATTCACGTGATTCTCTTTCTCTTCTTCATTCATAAATCCAGTAACTTGCCACCTTCTCCCTCCCAGGTGCCCTCACGCCTTTCCTGGAGGTTTGCCTGGCCCCAGATGCCACCGAAGAGGGCCAGAGCCCGGGTGGGGCCTGGGGCAGCGTTGGGGGCATGCTGTCTGTCCTCCTCGCAGCTGCCTTGCCTCAGAGCGGCCACCCTAAAATGACTCGCTCGGATGAGAATGGGGGGGGGCGGAGGAGGAGTTGGGGGGAGGAGGAAAACCCGCCCGGTCGGCTCCACACTTCGCCTAGATGAGCTTGGGTGGGGGGAGGGGTGGCGACCTAATTACGGAGCGGCCACGGCTTCTGGGCGCCCGGTTGGCCACTTTCACTGCGCTTCTGCGCTTGCTGGGATCCAAGTTGACACGACTTTTCCAAGAGTATCTGGAAGGTCTGAAGAGGAAGTTCAGGGGTCCTGAGACCGGCGGGGCTTGGAGGAACTCCCGGCCCTCCCCTCTTGCCCTTCCAGGGAACTGCCCGGTCAGGGGTGCGCTGTGGCGCGAGGAGCGCACCGCTCCGGCTGGGCCAGGCCAAGAGTTTGGAGGAGGCCTCCTCGCCCACTGCGGAGACTCTGGGGGAGGCAAGGGCCACGGGACAGAGGAGGGTCGGCCGGGGGTCTGCCTGCAGGAGGAGCCGCGCCGCAGGGCCGTGCGCGCCACGCCGGGGGCTGTCTCCACCTCTCCTGGCAAGTTGGACCTATGAGTGCGCAGCTCAACTTACAACTATCGGCAGCCTGGGAGGGCGCGCGCGTGTGAGCGCCGAGGGGGGCGCGGGACCCTCGCGTCTTCTTCGCAGGACCCCAGCCCGGCCGCCGCCCGCCGCCCCCGAGAGCTCCGCGCCCGCGCCTCCCTCTGCGCCCTGTGGCCGCGCCCCGCGGGCCGCCCGCCAGCCCCGACGGGATGCCCGCGGCCATGCTCCCCTACGCCTGCGTCCTGGTGCTTCTGGGAGGTAGGTGCCACCCTCCCCGGGCTCGCCGGCTGAGATCGCACGGGAGGGAGCTCGCCGTCTAAGGTCTCCCAGGGCCTTTGTGATACTGTGCCCTGAGCCCCGCACTCCAGCCTTACCTGGCCAGCACCTGCCGGCCTCGGATCCTTCTGGGTCCTGCGGGAGGGAGTCGCGTTGCGGCTCCACGCGGGCGCCCCTCCATTCGGCGCCCGTCGGGGCCCGGCCTCGGGTGCCCAGAGCAGCCCCTTGGCCGACTCCTGTAGGGCAGGGTCTCCAGGAAGATGCGGGAGGATCCCAGCCCACTGAGACCTCCGTGGCTAGGTGAATGCTGGGACCAAGGCTACTGAGGTTTGTTGGTCTTGCCCGCTGATCCTGGGCCTGTTTGCGCTCAAGGCTGTGTCCTACAGCAGGGTAGAGACGACATTAGGGAGAGTGCAGTGACCCTGGGCCCAAGCTGGTGCCCAGCGGCTGACAAACGAGGCCAAGGAGCCCCTGGTAGAGGAGATGGTGTCTTCTCCAGGGCTAGGGGCTTCCCCCATTGCTCTTTGGGGTGGGGGTGGGGGCTGGACAAAACTCTACCAATGCCAACTGACTTGGGTGGGCCATGATGGGGGCCCAATCACCACTGGCAGAAATGACAACAACAACCACAATCACTGAAGTGTGCCCGGCCCTGGCTCATCCCTGAGTTCTTTCGCTTTGTCAGGGGCTAAGGATTCTGGCCCTGGAGTGAGATCATCTGGCTGGGAAGCCCAGACCAGCTGCAGATCAACATGTGTGGCCTCAGGCAAGCACGTCCACCATCTCTGTCAGCCTCACCTTGCTCATCTGTCAAATGGGCTCACAGAAGCCCCACTCTGGCTAGGATGATTGTGAGGATCAAGGGGGCTGCAGGGGGATGCTTCGCTCACTGCCTGGCACTGAGGGAGTGTCCTGTGGGCAGCAGCCGAGTGTCCCACAGCGGTGGGGTCACCACCATGGCCACACGGGGCACTCTCAGATCCAAAGCCAACGTCTGCCTATGGAGGCTCTTCCTTCAGGGTCTTTCCTTCTGTGCTCCAAATTTCTAAGCAAGGTATTTTGAGAAGAGACAAGAGGGGTCTGGGAGAAGGTCAAGGGAGGAGTGCACTCGCCATCTGAAGACTTACGGACATGTTCATCCAAGAGGACATCCATCAGGGGGCTCCTTTCCCTGCTGGGTTGCAAGTGAGAGGTCACACAGCTATCCTCAGCTGCAGAGGCCCTCATCAGCGCGAACACAGGCCAACACAGCCCTGCTGGTTCCTTAGAAAGGGCAGGGAACATTAGGACAAGATAGGGTGGCGAGGGGGACAGCTGAGGGCACATCTGGGCCACGTGTTGAGAGCGAGAGGCTGGGAACCATGCATCTGTCTGGTCTCCTCTGCCTCCTCCCTGGGCTGTTCCATTCAGTGGGAATGGGACGGTCAAGAGCAGCGGGACACATCACCCCAGGACCTGCAGTCTCAGTCACAGCACAGGGCTGTTGTCTTTGGCAGCCCCGAGCTTCTCGTCATGCCAATAAAATCACTGCAAGTTTAGCATCGCGGGTTGTTCCTGGGGAGTCCTGCTGCTCAGCTCCTTGGTGACCTTTTGCCACAGCAAGTCAGATTCCACAGCAGAGAAGCCAAGAGCACCCAGTGGGACTGGCACAAGTGCGGGAGCCCATTCTGGCGTCCACCGGCCCTCGGTTCCAACCCAGACAACTCCGTTCAGGTGGCCCCCACAGCTCTGGCTCTATGCAGGGCACCATTTTCCATTGAACGTGTTTTTCAAAAGTCCTCTTTTCCACTGGCTGCATCACCAGATGACGAGATCCTTCTGCTTTAGTGAAAGGAAACAGAACCCAATTAATCCTTCAGCTTCTTACATAATTTAGGTACCTGAGCCGAGGCATGCCTGAACTTTATGTCTCCGGGTTCCAGAAACCTTATATATCATGGTGCACCAACCACCCCAGCAAGGGAATTCAGATTGTGCACGTGCACGCCACGGGGCTCTCACCCTAGCCACTGTTGACATGTAGACCTCAGTGATTCTTTGTTAGTGGAAGGGGGTTGTCCTGTGCATTTGGGGGTGTCCGACAGCATCCCTGGCCCCTCCCTACCAGATGCCAGTAGTGTCTTCTCCCAGTCATGACGACCAAAAATGTCTCCAGACATCGCCAAATGTTCCCTAGGGACAACATTGCCCCTGGCTGAGAACCACTGCCAGGGCTAGATCAAACCCAACTGGTGGCTTTTCAGCTGAATCTGTCAAAATGACTGGGCTGGATGGATTTTGTTGTTTTTACACTGAACAATCAGGAAGTTAGAGACACAGTGGAACCCCAAGAAAAACAACACTGCTTTGGGAGTTTCTAATTTGGACATTGAATTTTTCTCATCTGTTCTCCTTCCCTCTTGTACTTGAAAAAGTCCTCGTGGTGGCCCACAGGAGCTGGGCTGCGGTACACACAGTTACCACTGCAGCCAACCTCCCTCCAAACCCTGGAACACCAGCTGTGTCTGTGCCAGTGCCCCAGCTGCCGGCTTGGGTTCGCTCCACAGCCATTTCTGGCTTTCAGAAATCTCCTTACTCAACAGTTTGTGCTGGAGGGGGAAAAGGAGAAACCATGACTTCTTTTTTTCACACTTGCATTTCTTTTTTCTAATTTAAATTTTGCTTTTATCTCTAGCCCTGTACCTCATGGTGACAAGTTATCATTTAGAGACAGATGAACTAGGGCAAAATCACAGGCTATTCCATAATCAATTAGTTGTTGAAGTAGAGCTGGGTTTCAAACCGCCGAATGAAAACAAGGAAGGAAATTAACTTAAATCCACTCATCCAGAAATCAAGGTGAATAGAGACCTCCGGGAATTCTACTAGTTGTTTAAAACGAAGAGAATTATCGCCGGAAACCCCCTCTGGTCGAGCCACGAGGTGCTCTTCGAAGGCAAATCATCCTGGCCAGCTGTTTCAGTTATCTTCTGATCGAGGCTGTAATCTCTAAATTCAGAATAACCAGCTCAAGGCAAATACAGCAACTTCCTTGATTTCAAAACCATCTGGATAGCAAACCAGTTAGAAGCTCCACACGGGGAAACATTTGTGCCACGTATTGGAAGTTAACTACGCTAATGAAAGCTTTCAGCCAGAAAGAATCCCTGATAAAACTTCCGAGATGCAGTGGCTCACCACCCCAGTCAGTCAAGAAAATGAAGGTCAATGGCCCAATGCAAAAAGGCAGAGAGGCCAGTAGAATCAGTCTGATCTTGACTCCGGGAAGGAAGTAAATTCTGAAATTGGCACAGAGGATGACTGTAAGTGTGGCCAGGGGTTTGGTATGATCATCCCTTAAACAATCCTGGCTTTCGGGAACCTTCTGTGCAAAGCCAGCACTTGTCTCTTGGATTTTCAAATAGTTTCCAAAAGATTTTTTGGCTGGGAATGGGGGCTCATGCCTATAATCCCAGCATTTAGGAAGGCTGAGGCGGGAGGATTGCTTGAGCCCAACAGTTCAAGACCAACCTGAGCAACATAGCAAGTCTTTATCTCTACAAAAAAATTAAAAATAAAAAAATTAGCCAGGCGTGGTGACACACATCTATAGTCCCAGCTGCTTGGGGGTGGGGAGGAGGGCTGAGGCAGAAGGATCTCCTGAACCCAGGAGGTTGAGGCTGTGGTGAGCCGTGATCATGCCACTGCATTCCAGCCTGGGTGACAGACTGAGACCTCAACTCAAAAAAAAAAAAGACTCTGTTGCAAGAAACTGTCTTGGACTTGGAAAGTGAGATGCACAGCTAAGGGGCCAGAGTGAAGATGCCACATTGAAAACCTTGTCCCCAAGAACATCAAAGGCAACCAGTAGTTCCGTGGGCACTGAGATGGGTGGTGGAGACAGGACTCACGTCTGCCTGGGGGCTCTGCCTGGGTGCCCAGGGAAGTGACTGGGAAGTGGCTGGACTTGGCCCCGTCCAACATGCTGTGTGTGCTGCAGGCAGCTGGAGCACAGCCTCTGTGGAATTAGACAGACCTGCGTCCCCCACCCCCTGGCTTCGTCACCTTCTCTTTCTGTCACCTGAGCTCATGCAGCCTCCTGGGCTTGTGTCAACATCGATGAGTTGGGAATGGTGATAGTTGGAGTGCTGGAAGGGTTGAGTGAGGTGGTGTGACACTGGTGACCCGCTGTGCACACCCTGCATTAAACTCCCCAAACCTGGAGGAGAAAGAGGCGGGCTCCTTGCTGGCAGCAAGTTGCCACTTCAGCTCGAACTAGGGCGAGTCACCAAATGTCCCTCTCCTTTTGGTGTGTGCCATATTTTCTTCCCACTCTGTCTTCTGTGTACCCACAAAGACACTTAAGTATTGTGATGACACTGACCACAGCAACAAAATCAATCAGTGTTCCTGTTTAGTGCACCCTTGAGTTGTATAGGGTCCTTGTGTGCTGTCTCCTGTAATCACCCAGCCCCACAGTGGGTATTGCTGCCCTCAGTTTCCCTATCTGTAAAATGGGAATGATGGCAGCTCTCACTGCTGGGCTAAGAGGAGGTTGAGCAAAGGAAGAGTTGTCCCCCAGAGAGGTGCCTGATGGAGCCTCAGTTCAGCGAATGTGTACTGGGTGCCCTACTGTGTATGCAATGCTCACTGATGTGAGGTGCTCAAGATAGACACCTCAGACAGTTCCTGCCTCCATGGAAATTGAATTCAAATAGGGCAATTAAATCTTACAAGAGTAATTAGTTACAAGAGCAGGGAGTATTATACAAAGCAGGTTCAGGCCAGGTGCAGTGGCTCACACGTGTAATCCCAACACTAGGCCAAGGCAGGAGGATCACTTGAGGCCAAGAGTACAAGACCAGCCTGGGAAGCATAGTGAGACCTCATCTCTGAAAGAAAAATCAGGCCAGGTGTGGTGACTCACACCTGTAATCTAGCACTTTGGGAGGCCAAGGCGAGAGGATCACTTGAGGCCAAGAGTACAAGACCAGCCTAGGCAGTGAGACTTCATAGGAAGACCACTTGAGTCCAGGAGTTTGTGGCTGCAATGAGCTATGATGGTACCACTGCATTCCAGCCTGGGCCACAGAGCCAAACTCTGTCTTGAAAGAAAGAAGGAAGGGAGGGAGGGAGGGAGGAGGGAGAGAGGGAGGGAGGGAGGGAGGAGGGAGGAAGGAAGAAAGGAAGGGGAAGGGAAGGGAAAGGAAAGAAGGAAAAGAAAGGAGGGAGGGGGAAAGAGAAAGAAAAGGGAAGAGAGAGGGAAGGCGGGAGAGAGGGAAAAGAAAAGAAAACTGCAGGTGTCTAGTCTGGGATGGGAGGAAGGCCTCCCTGGAAAAGTGATGTGTGAACTGGAACTTGACAAGAGAGCAGGCGTTAGCTGGATGAGGAGGGAAGGAGCATCCAGGTAGAAGGACGAGTGTGTGCAAAGGCCTGAGGCAGAAGAAACTAGTGATGTGTTCAAGAAACTGGTGGAAGGCGAGGAGTGGGGGCTGAGGAGTGGAGGAGGTCAGTAGGGGCCAGATCCTGACGTCATGGGGAGTTGAACCTTATGTCAAGGGCCAAGGAGGGTCCACAGAAGGATCAAAGCAGGGGAGGGAGGAATAGGATGCCTCTGGGAGGAGTGAACTCCCCATCACTGGAGGCAACCAAGAACAGGCCAGATAGGTGGTGAGTAGTGTCGACTAGGAGTTGGCCTGGCCTTGCTTCCAGCCCTGCAAGAGTCTAATTCTAAGGCAGCACACATGCTGTCGACTGTTGCTTTGGTCCCTCACACACCCTTTCCCCTGGGTTCAGTGCCCAGTGATATAACGGTGGTGGTAAGAGACTACACTTGCTAATCCTTTGCTGTGTCCCACCAGGCCCGAGCATACCCTGGGACTTACAGTGGCCTTTGAAATGTATTGATAACAATCCTTATCTTACAGCATCCCTAGAAGGTAGAGATTATCACTCCCACTTGACAGATGAAAAAACTGAGGTTCAGAGTTCTGTGATGTGCCCCCAAACAGCTAGACAGGGGTGTGGCTAAGACTCGTTCATAAATCTGAGACTCTTTGGCAGGCAAGGCTGGAGGGACCATGTGTGCCCCTTATCTCATGGTGTTGACCTCAGTCTTGTCATCTGGGAAACAGGAGGAATGAGAGTACCCCCTGAAGAAAGTCCAGAGGCCTTGGATGCCCACAAAGCGCTACCCAACCTGGCCCTGTCCGCTTGCTCTCTCAGCTTCAGCTACCTGAGTGGCCACCTGGCCACCCCTCCATGTGCCAGGGCTGCCCCCTCTCCTTTCCCTCTGCCTGGAATGCTCTTCCTGCTCTTTCTTGTCATTCAGGTATCTTCTCAGATGGAACCTCCTCTGAGAGGCCCTCCCTGAGGTCTACATCAACTCACCTCTTCCTTTTGAGGACTTTTTACATCCAGAGAAACAAACAAAAAAAAAGTCTCCAGGACGAGATCGGGTGAATAGGGGGGGTGGGGCACAGGGGTCATGCCAAAACTGCTGAACATTCAGCACATTGTGGGCAGGTGCGCTCGTAAATCACTCATCATGAAATGGGCAAAACATTGAAAGAATCTCCAAAAAAAATTCACTTAAGCCGAACACAGCCTCTCACACCACGCCAGCTCGCGCACTAATGCCGATGGGTTCCTAGAACACTTACTTAGTGAAGGAAGCCTGTACTACAAAGGACTTACCCTCCTAAAAATAATCCTGGGTTTTTGGGTCTCCTCATCTGGGACTCAGTCTCAGCCAGACCCTCACGTTCACCTTGTCTGCTGTTTCCACTCCCTGTGCTCCTCCACCCCTGAGTGATCCTTGTCTCCACCCACTCACACAAGCTCTCCTGCCACCAGACAGGAAGCCCAGGGTGCCACCATGGTGCAACCTGTCAATTTGTCCATGAGACCACATGCCTTCCTATCACAGCCTTCATACATGCACAAATGCAGTTCTTTCTGCTGGCAACACTGTTCCCTGCTGCCAGCCTCCCCTTCACCTGCACATTTTAGCATAAATGCCTGGCGAAGTGTGTGTGTTACTTTTTCTCACTAGCCTTCCTCCACAGATGGCCTCTGAGAGTACAGTTCTTACTTCCTCACCAACCCTCACGATTATTATTTTTTAGAAATATTGCCAACAGCAATGCGTGGTTGTTTTGATTTGCATTCCTATAATTATGAGCAAAGAGAAGCATCTGTTTATATTTTACAGAGTTCTTGTATTGCTTTTCCAGTGAACTGCCTGGTCATATCTTCTGCCTATCCCTGTATTGAATTTTCCACATCTTTTTTCCTATTGATTTGTAAGTGATGTTTATATACAGAAAAGTAGCTGTCTCCTGTACATGTTGCAGTTTTTTCCCCCCAGCTTGCTGTTTGTTCACCCAAGTTTCCTGGAAGAGAATTTGCTGCTTCACCTTCACTCCGCAGAAACCTACATGGTGGTACATGGACTATTAACAAGCGTGCATTTTCCCCAGAGGGAAGAATAGATGGTCAGATATTCCTACCCTAAATGATCACCTTCTAATGGGAGTCAGTGGGCAGGGGATAGGGAAAGAGAGGGTAACAGGGAGAGGGAGGGAGACTGACTTTTCTCAGAGAAAAAAAGAGTTCAAGCACTGTGCTAAGTGTGTTGTACATGTGACCTCATTGGATCCTTACAACCTCTCCATGCAATAGACGCCCTTTTGCAGAAGAGGAAGAAGAGGCCACATGCTGGAGTCATCCAGCCAGCAAGTCCAGCGGCCGAGCCTTGTGGGCCACCAAGCTTCATGCCTTGGCCGCCCCTTCTGGTGAAGGTTCAGCTCCAAGTTCCAGCAGGCACCAACCTGCCCTGCTGACTGTTGGAAAGAGCCATGATTTAAAGCAAATTCTGGGCACCAGGAGACACGTGTGCTCTAAGGCATCTGGGCTGACTGTTTTCATAGCACGGCTTAATGGGGAAGATTGCAGCAGGGAGACCACAGACATGCTAGCAAGAACAGTCTTTGAAATCCCCAATTAAATGTTAATCAGAGAGTTGTTTAAGAGAGGATGATCCTAATTGTCCATCTGCAAAGACTACAGGGTGGCAGGGCTCTGGAACTCAGCTACTCAGGTTCAAATCCCAGCTGTTCCCCTGACGTGCTAACCACTAAATCCTTCTGGGCCTTTGCAAAATAACATCTACCCCATGGGGCCACTATGATAAGTGATACTGTCCATGTGAAAAGCTCATTGCAGTACCGGGCATAAAGTGAGTGCTCAGATGTCCTCATATCATTTACAAAGGTGACAGAACAATGCCCTGAAGGTTCCAACCTTGGGACCAAGCTATGCTGCTTCTTCCAGGTGGTTGCAAGGCATTCTGGGACATCAGGAGCATGACTGGGGAGAAAGGGACAGAAATGGTGGCTGAACTGGTTAGAGGAAGATGGGGGTGGAGAGTAAGGGAAAGGGAATTCCTGCTTCCAAAGGTACAGTGGACTCCCGGACTCAGGCTACCTTTGCCTAGTGGCGTATCCAAAGGGCCCACTTGGGGAGTTGGGGGTGGAATGGTCCGAGGTGTTTCTGAGAAGTGGGGACTTGGAAAGTTTGTGTTCCTTTCCTAGGGCTGCCATAACAAAGTATCACACACTGGGTGGCTTAGAACAACAGAAATGTATTGTCTCATAGTTCTAGGGGTCAGAAATCCAAAATCAAGGTATCAGGGGGGCCATGCTTTCTCTGCAAACTAGGGGAGACTCTTACTTTGCCTCATCTAGCTTCTGGTGTTTGTGGGTAGTCCTTGGCATTCCTTGGCGTTCCATCTCTCCAGTCTCTACCTCTGTCATCATGTGAACCTCTCCTTCCTGTGTCTCTATCACTGTGTCTCATCTCCCCTTCTTATAAGGGCATCAGTCATATTGAATTTAGGGCCCACCCAATTCTAGTATGACCTCATCTTAACCAATGACCTTACTTCAAAATAAGGGCCCACTCTGAGGCACTGGGAGTTAGGACTTCAGAATATCTTTTGGGGCCAGGTGCAGTGGCTCGTGTCTATAATCCTAGCACTTTGGGAGGCAGAGGTGAGAGGATTGCCTGAACCCAGGGGTTCGAGACCAGCTTGAGCAACTTGGCAAGACCTCATCTTTACAATAAATCAAAAGAAAATTAGCCAGGTATGACGGTGCTCGCCTCTGGTTCCAGTTACTTGGAAAGCTGAGGTGAAAGGATCACCTGAGCCCAACAGGTCGAGGCTGCAGTGGCTGTGAGCATGCCACTACTCTCCAGCCTGGGCAACAGAGTGAGACTCCAACTCAAAATTTAAAAATAAATAAATATCTTTTGGGAGGGCACAACTGTGCCCATTACATCAAGTGTTATATCCAACAGGCCTATTCTAGTGGGTGGAATGGCACTGGGTGTTTCTGGGAAGTGGGAATCTGAGAAGTAATATGATCATTCAACAACTGAAAGAAGTGGTTGGCAAACCATAGCCAAGGACTCAGAAAGGGGAGGGAGACCAGGAGGCCAAAATTAAATACCCAAAAATAGGCAGTGACAAATAAATTCTGAAGGAATTATGCATACACAAGAAATTATACATTCACAAAATATGAATGGCATAGGGATATATTTGTAACAGAGCAAGAAACACAATGTAATATGTTTATCACAGTTATGTTTTCATGGGGGGATTCTTTTTTAAAAATAGAAGAAAACATACTAAACGAGTGGTTGTCTCTGGGAGGTGAGATTATGGGTGATTGCTCTCTTTATGGCCTTTTTTCCCTGTATTTCCCACAGGATCAGTTCCATGTGAGGCTGGGGATTCCAGGTAAAAGGGTTGGGTTTGCAATCTCCAAGTTTTGCAGCCTTGGGTTTGCTAGGACTTCCGCTAAATAGGCTGGTTAGAGATGTGATGAAGGCTGAGGTTAGAGAAATTAAATCTGACCTGGCTGTAGGGCTGGGTCCTGGTGTCAGGAGTGGGACCACCCACAGGACTGGGGAGTCCTGGGCATTAGGGAGGCTTTTAGGTAGACTGGAGTTCCTGGGAGCTGATTTGGGGAATAGCAGAGCCCAAAACATGTTTAGATAGGGCCCTGTTCCCTCCCTGCTATGGTGAAAGGGGGATGTCAAAGGTGTCCTATCCTCAATCTGTTGGACAGGGCTTCCGACCTTGAACTGGAGTCCTAGTAGGGCGACTGAGGCCAGACTGTAGCTGTGAATGTATCAACATCGGCAATACCTGACATCCACTGGGCACTTGCTCTCATTAAGCGCTGTAGGAACATTATGTTATTTCTTCACAACTGTCTTGTGATTTAGATACTGCTGTTATCACCATTTCACATCTGCGGAAGTGAACACCCCCGGGCTAGGATGCTTCTGAAGAAGCAGAAGACTGGGATGACCATCGCCCGTTGGGCTCTTGGTTATTCCGGAACTATTTAGAGCACGTGAGAGACCCAATAAGCCTGGGGCTCACTGGTCGTTGGTGGACCTGAGATGGTAACAGTCTCTCCACATGGTCATCCTGGTGGCGAGGAGATGCACTGCCTATGACAGAGAAGAACAGGGAAGGTCGGGTCCTTTACCACAGACAGGGAGATGCATTGTGCTACTTGCTGGTATCATTAACAGTGAAGCCTTTGCCCTGAGGGATCCCTGCTCTCACTCCTCCTCCCCATCTCAAGCTCTACTCTGCTTGAAACAAAACTGCAGTGAAAAAAGTGCTGGTCTTGCCTGCTTGGGTTTCATTTCTCTTTCTTTTACTGCAGCAGAACCCCCCTCCTTGATTTCTGTTCTGGAGGGCTTGCCAATCAAAGTGCTGGCCTTGGGATGCTTGCTCTAGGTCCTTGAATCTTGAGTACAGTGACAAGAAGCTAAACGTATTCATGCCCACAGGGATGTCCTAGAGAAACTGTGTGTTAGTTTCCACCAATTGTGTTCCCAGAGTGTCCCATGGCTCAGTGAGCACCTATGCCCTTCCTAGTAATCCCTTTGTAGCTTACATGAGTCAAATGTGGCTTCTATTGCTTCGAACCAAAGCATCTAGCCAATATGCCTACAAAGTTTATTTTGAGACCATGCTCTCCGAGCAGTTAGCTAAATAGTGTTCGTGCCTCACACCCCCATTATTAGCTTCTCCCAGGGCTCAATGTGCATTAAAACAATCTGGGTTGCCCTCCCCAATCTTCAATATGAAATCATAAAGAAAAAAGGAAGAAAAGCAATAGCTTAGGCCCAACCTCACTCTCTTCCAAAAGTATGGGTAAATAACAGAGTACAAAACATGGATGCATTTAGCTTGAAATTACTAGTGACCACAGTTAAACAAAATTACTCACTCTTTGAAATGTACAATTAGAGTTGTTTTAACATGTGTTTTTGGTGGTTGGATGTGGTTTCTAGATAGTTTGAAACTTAAGTCTACTGTTTGGCCCACCAGCTTTAGCCAAATTCTGACGGGCTCCGATTTCCTTAACAGCAACCCACAGTTGCTGAAATTAAGATCAACTTGCCAGTAAGTAAGAGAGTGCCTGGGCTTTTACAGCAATTGATGTCTAGTTTGATATTTCTCCTACAGTCTTAACGATACTTTTGCATTTTCATCTGCCTCTTGTAGGAAGTCACATTAAGGTAACAATAGACATCTCAGAGATGGCAATAACCATCTCTGTGACTAGCTGCATTTTGCCAGTAAACCCCACCCTAAACTGTACACGCTGACTTGAGAAAATTCAGTGCCATTCTGCTTCTGATGATGATTGGGGCAGTTTGACTTCCAAAGAAGTCCAAGTTTCAGGACACACATAAAGAGCCATGTCTGGTTTCCAATCAGGTCATTCATTATTGCTACTGACAGAAACCCAGGGAAGAGAAATTGAGACCCTCAGTCTCCAGAATCCTTGTAAGCAAGTTAACAAGAACAAAGGATCACTTGGAATTTGCATATTTATTGCTAAAGAGCTTCTAAGAATATTTGAGACCAGAGCTGCTGGACTTCATTATTAAGTGGGTGAAACATATTCCCTGTTTACATAGATAATTTGCTCAGAAAGTTCTTTCCTTTTCTTATCCCACTTAAGCACAAAGACAAACTTCTTTCTCTCTCTACTTCAAATTCTAATTTAGGAGAGCTTGAATGAATGAGCCCATGTCTTTACTATGTTTTTAGATAACTTCAACTCAGTAGCAGAAATGTCTCTTCATTCAAATATTCAGCTCTTCAGCAAGCATTCAGTGGGGGCCTACTGTGTGCCTGGGCACTGTTCTACATCCCAGGGACACAACAGGGAACAAAATGGGCCTGGCATGTCCCTCATGGGGCTTGCATTCTAGTTGGTAGGGCAGGACAGAGGTAGGACAGATTAGAAAAGAAATAAATATATGAGAAAATGGCTGGTGGTGATAAGCATTATGAAAGGAGAAAAGAAAGGGTGGTGTAAGAGTGCCCAGGAAGGTGGGCTTCTGGGGAGGCTGCCCCAGAAGGCTTCTCCAAAAACGTGGCATTGAAGCCCAGTCCAAAAAGATAAAAAGGGGTCAGCACTATAAAGATCTAGGGTGAGAGGAACTAACAGAAAGAAAGTCAAAACAGCCACGATGGGACAAGGGGTGGGGGTGGGCAGGCCAGGCAGGAGACTAGAGTCAAGTCTAAGGACTTCGGGAGCCTGTGGCAGGTATTCTGGTTCAAAGGGCTCTCTGGTTGCTGAGTGGAGAATGCACCCGTGGGAGGCGGTGATGATGGCATGACATAAGCAGGGATAGAGAGAAGCAGAACCATTTCCAGATGTGTGTGGAGGCAGAGCTCTCAGGACTGGTCGATGAATTGGATTTTTTTTGGATTTCTTTGTTATAGATAACAAAGTCCCACGAACCAACTGGCTTAACACAAATCTCTCTCAGTTCTTGGAAGCTGAAATTCTGAAATCAGGGTGTCAGCAGATTTGTTTCTGCTAAGGCCTCTCTCCCTGGCTTGTAGATGACTGTCTTCTCTCAGTGTCCTCAGAGGCCATTCCTCTGTGAGTGTACATTGCTGGTGTTTTTCTGTGTCCCAATTTCCTCTTCTCATAAGGACACCAGTCATACTGGATTAGGCCCCACTCTAATGGCCTCATTTTAACTTACTCACCTCTTTAAACCTGTCTCCAAAATGCAATCACACTTCAAGGTACTGGGAGTTAAGTCTTCAGCATACGAATGCAGGGAGAACACAGTTCAGCCAACAACAGAGGTCCTTAAAAGCAAACACAAAGAAATACACTTAAAGGTGTACCTTATATATAATATAGTCCATCATAATCACTCAAGAGAATGATTTGTCCAAAATTTAGGACCGTCATTGCCTCTGGGGAGGGGACAGGAAACTTTGAAAGGATTGGAAATGTCTTAGTTCTTAGCCTCGAGGATGAGTTCCCAGGGGTTCATCTTTACAGTGGATGTGTCATGTGTAGCACTGTGATGTACACGGCAGAATGCTCAGCCTCAGAGAGGCAGGGCCAGTGGCCACCCGGACTGATGGCTTCACTCAAAACCTGATGGGAGCAGGAGCTGGAGGACTGGGGAGATGTAGGTAGCTTGAAAAGTCCACGAGAAGTAGAGCACCTGGACTTGGTGACTGGCTCACGGGGGGCTTGGGGAAAGGGTTGGCCTGGTAGATAGTGCTCCTGTAGCCAGGATGGATGGGACAGCTGGGTGGGTTCCATTGTGAGTTTGTTGACCTTGAATTTCCCAAGGACCTTCCAAGAACACACATGAGGCAGTCAAAGGTGTGGTGTGGAGGAAGGACGGGATGCCCTGAGGGCCTGGGTGGTCATGGTGAAGATGTGGATGAGA
This sequence comes from Cephalopachus bancanus, assembly GCA_027257055.1. Lineage (NCBI taxonomy): Eukaryota > Metazoa > Chordata > Mammalia > Primates > Tarsiidae > Cephalopachus > Cephalopachus bancanus. Next base: position 8,116,767 of record JAPVLO010000007.1, read on the forward strand.
AGGAGAGCTGTGGAGGTCGATGGCCTTGGCTTCCCCACTTGCAAAATGCGGACATGACCAAATTGCAGAGATCATGGCATGAGAAGGCTGGCAGGGTAAGAGACTGAGAAATCAAAGACTGAGGACTCCTCCTGAGACAGGCGTCGCCATGGGCATAGCAATCAAGGGAGGTACAGGGGATGCTGCAGGCCCTCCGATTTCCACTCCCCCTCCTCTCTCATTGTTGCAGAAGCCCCATCTTTAGCATGTGGCCATCCAGAGGCAGTAGAACATTTCGCAGCCTCCCTTGCAGCTAGGTGTACCCAACAGCAAGGCCAGCAGGAAGGATAGGTGGCCCCTGCTTTCCTTCCCTCAGTGGAAACGCAGATACACTGTAAACCATGTGGACAAAGTTTCCACCTTAGGAAGGGCAGAACCACATGACAAAAGGAGCCTGGGCAGAGCCATCTAATATGCCCCAACTCTCCTGCAGAAGAGAAAATAACTTCCACCTCACTGTAATGACTGTTACCATGGGTCTTGGTCACAGCAGCCAACATCGTGTCCTCATTAATTAAATGAAATGGGAAGTTAGAGTGCTATGCAGCCACAGAGTGGACCAGCCACCCAGATGGACATGAGACAGAGATGGATCCCCAAAAAGGAGACAGAGATGGGAGGCAGTTGTCCACGGCTTCCATGGGCCAAGAGCAATGGCCAGTGTCTGGAGATGAAGTCCCCTAGGAGGGCAGGTGCAGGGTGAGTCTCCCAGGACAAGGGGCTTTGGCACAAAGAAGGAAGAAGGCATGTTCTGGAAGCAGCTCTGGCTCAGGGTCTGCAACCAGGGAGGCAGACTGCAGGTGAAGGCCCAGGCGATGGGGCCAGAGCTGCGGATTCAGCAGCTCTTAAGGTCCAAACAGAACCCAGGCGGCCAGTTCAGGCGGGCTCTCTCAACCTCCCCCCTCCCCGGCCCCGTGGCCCTTCAACACCCTCTCCAGGCTGAGTGCCCCTGTCAGCTCCCAGGCAGGCAGCCCCTGTCCTTTCTTTCTGACAAGGTCCATTTCAGGAAAATCAAGGCTATTAACAGAATCCTGTTGTTGTTGTTGTTGTTGTTGTTGTTGTTGTTTCTCTCTCTCTCTCTCGAAGAAAGGATATCCTTGCTGATTAGGAAATGCAATCTTTGCAGATGCATTTACACAACCTTTTTAATTTTTTCATTTTTTACACATCCTTCATAGGTTCCCAGTAACCAAAGGGGTTCATTTTGGAGCCTAAATTTTCAGCAGCGAACGACCAGTCTACCCCACGGCTCAGTTGAGAAAGCTGCCTCTCCGAACAGATTTCATGATTGAGCAAGACGCTTTTGAAGCTAGTTTCTATTGTCTTTGCTTGGCTGGCCTTATATGCTATTGAATCGGAAAATGTGGTTCGTATTGTAAGATCCCTTAATAATGTATTTTTTTTTAAACAAGGGACTTTTCCATTGCAAATGAGACAAAGAACACCATATTTAGCACGAACGCCTCGGTCTATTTTGAAACATAATTTTCATTAGTCAGGTTTTTCACCGTAACAGCGATTTTAATTTTATTCTTAAAACAACCTGCCACCATCCCCCTAGACATATATTTGTATATATGCCTCCATAGAGAAAGATCTGGAAAAACACACAAGCCGATAATAGCAGTTGCTGCTGAGAAGAGAGAGGAATGATTGAGGTGTATGAAAAGGGAATTCTGCTTCCCTGCATGGGATCATTTTAGTATTTTTATTTTTATTTTTTGAATCAGAGGTCTCAATCTGTTGCTGGAGGGCAGTGGCACAATCATGGCTTACCACAGCCTCAACCTCCTTGGCTCAGGCGATTCCCTTCTGTCTCAGCCTCCCAAGCAGCTGGGACTACAGGTATGTGCCACCATGCCTGGCTACTTTTTTTTTGTAGCGCCAAGATCTCACTAGGTTGCCCAGACTGGTCTCGAACTCCTAGATTCAAGCAGTCCTTCCACTTCCACCTCCCAAAGTGCTGGGATTACAGCCATGAGCCACCATGCCCGGCCAGAACAATCTTTTAATGTGAGAATATATTAGTAGAGGCTGCTCAGAGTCCTGCCTCCCACCCACGGTGTGACCTCAAGTAAGCGAATCTGCTTGTAAGCCCCCAAGGGTCCCCGGGGGCTCGGGATAAAGTCCAAGCTGCCCTCACCCTCCCAAGCCTCGGAGTCCCCGCCCATCCACCCTACACCCTCCTGCCACATAGGCTTTGTGTCTTCCTCAGCAGACCAAGCTCAGCCACCTCGGGGCCTTTGCACCTGCTGTGGTTCAGCCCCCCGTCCTCCAACTTATTCTCACCAGTCACTTTCCCTGGTCAGTTTCCTGGGCTCCCAAGCTCAGGTAGCCTACCTGCCCCACCCCTGGCTGGGCTTTCTCAAAGGAAAGGTTTGTCATTGTGTTTGTATCTGTGGGATGACTGGAACAATGTCTCTCCTGCCGACCTGAGGGCAGCGCCCGGCTCTCTTGTTGGGCCACAGTCCTGTCCCCAGCCCTGCCCCTGCACGCAAGAGTCTGCTCCAACACCTGGGAAGCACAGTGTGTGTCCCAGTGACACCCACTGCACAGGATGGTTTGCCTGGGATGTAGTGATTGTCACTGGGGCCACCATGACAGTCCCTCTTGAGTCTCCCACGCCTGACCCAGGGCCGGCCCAGCATGGGTTATTGTAAATAAAAGCAGTGGTTGCACACACTCAAATTCCTCTTCAGGACCCAGAAAGCCAACCTGAACTCATTAACCTTGGGAAAGCAGCACTGAATAGAAATGTTCCCGCCCGCATCTGCACATAAAAATAATAATAAAGAGTGAGCATCAGGTTGCCCTCACATGGCAGGGCCGTGTGTGTTCAGCCGCCCGCCCCCTCTGTCACTCAAACCTCACACCAACGCTGAGGGTGCAGGAGCCCAGGCTGAGGAAGGGGCGCCAGAAGCCTGGAGAGGTGAGGCCAGGTGCTCGTGTTCACACTAGCTGTGGATTCACAGCCGGAGTCTGGCTTCTCCCGCAAGGCTGGCAGAGGGCAGGGAGGCCAGGCTCCCACTGTAGTGATGGCCCTGGCAGTGCCAGGGAGACCAGGGAGTGTGGGACCTCAGCCAGGGCACATGACATGGCCCAGTGTGACCCAGGCTGTAGTGCAATGACACAATCATAGCTCACTGCAACCTCAAACTCCTGGACTCCAGAGATCCCCCTGCCTCAGCCTCCCAAGTAGCTGGGACTTCAGGCATATACCACCATGCTTGGCTAATTTTTCTATTTTTTGTAGAGACAGGGTTTCACTTTGTTGCTCGGGCTGGTCTCAAACTCCTAGTCTCAAGCAATCCTCCTGCCTCAGCCTCCCAAAGTGCTGGGATTACAGGTGTGAGCCACCACGCCCAACCCCTTATGATTTTCTCAATCACATTTTCTTTTCTCTAATTTACCACATTGTAAGAATACAGTATATTGATACATATACAAGATATGTGTGAACCGACTATTTATGCTAGTGGTAAGACTTCTGGTCAACAATGGGCCATTAGTAGTTTAAGTTTTGAGGAAGTCAAGTCATCCACGAGTTTTTGACTATGAACAGGTTTGGTGCCCCTAAACCTCTCGTTGTTCAAGGCCAACTGTACAGTATAAGATGGACCCCAGTGAGCCTGCTTCTCACTCTGAGAGCCACAGCCTTGCCTGTGTCTTTGTGCTCTCACATATACATTCCTTCCTCCGTTTTGTGTTTCTCCTTTCCTTGCTTTTTCCAGGGTACAAGTGCCTCCTAATCAGTGTATTTTTTAGCTATGCTTGTTCTTGAGCTTTATAAAAGTTGCAGCTCACTGCGTGTGTTCTTCTGTGCTTGCTTTTGCCACTCAATATGATGTTCCTAAGGTGTGAACACGCTGTGAGGTGTGGCTGGCTCCTCCATTTTCACTTCTGGATAATATTTCAACGTGTGAGGAAGCTGCAAGTTATTTTTCTGTTCTTCTGTCTCCAGCGTCCCACTTGTCTCTAGTTTTTGGCTCTTACAAGCAAGGCTTTTGGGAATCTTCTCATACTTGATGCTGGGTAGACGTGCACAGGAGTCACCAAAATCAGAGGCGTGATCTATTGAGAGGCCACGACTCGCATCCGTGGGCCCTGCTGGCATGCTTTCTTCGTGAAAAAGAACACTCGAGAGTGGATATCTCCTAGTGAGAGCCAGTACTGCTCCCTGAAGCTTCTGTTTACTTTATATTTGTGTGTGCATACTTGCATTGTGTGTACACGTGTGTATATGTGGTGCATGCTTGCATTGTGTGTGCATGCTTGAATTGTGTGTGCATGTGTGTATATGTGGTGCTTGCTTGCATTGTGTGCATGCTTGAATTGTGTGTGCACTGTGTGTGCATGTGTGTATACATGGTACATGCTTGTATTGTGTGTGCATGTGTGTATATGTGGTATACAGTTGCCTTGTGCATGCACATGTGTGTACATGTGTGCACTGTGTGCACATATGCATTGTGTGTGCATGTTGCATTGTATGCACACGTGTATATGTGATGCATGCTTGCATTGTGTGTGTGTATGCTTGCATTATGTGTGCCCTTGTGTATGTGTGATGCATACTTGCACTGTGTGCACGTGTGTATACGTGGTACAACCTTGTATTGCGTGTGTACATGTTTGCATTGTGTGAGTGTATGCTTGCATTGTGTGTGCACATGTGTGGTGCATGCCTGCGTTGTGTGTGTATACTGGATGGTGGCTGAAGATGTATTTCTGACTGTGACTCACAGAAAATATTTGTAAACCACTGGCCTCACGCTGTAAACGCCTATAAAGTTCATTTACAAAAGTTGCTTTACAAAGGGACTCTTCCTCCTCAGGCAGCATTTACCATCCTCAGGCAGCATTCCCAGTGGCCCTCCCCTACACTTGCTATTCTGGGATTTCACCAAATTTGCTCACTTCCTGGGCACAGAACATTACCTCACTGGTTCTTAACTAGCACGACCTGACTACTGATGAGTGTCACTCTCCGGTTTCCTCTTATTTGACGTCTTAGTTGATGTCTTTGCCGATTTTTCTGCTGTGAAGTCTGTCCTTTCCTTGGGGTTTGAGGATTTCTGTGCTTATCCGGATCCTAATCCTTTGCTTGCTGTGTGTGTTGTAGAGACCTCTCCCAGTTGTGACTTTCATTCTCTTGATGGTGTCTTTTGGGTAACAGAAGTTCCTGATTTCAATGTGGTCACATCTCCCAGCTTGTCTTTCAGTGCTTTTTGCACTTGTGTGTGAAACCCTTCACCATCTTGAGGTCATAAAGATATTCTACATTTTCTTTGGGAGTACTTTGTGAAGTAGGAATCAGTTTCTTTTTTTTTGAGTTGGAGTCTCACTCTGTCGCCCAGACTGGAGTGCAAATTTCTTTTTTCTCTCCATGTGGATTTTGATTGTCCTGGTCCAGCCACAACCCTCCCTTATGGCGGCCTTCTGTAAATTTCAAGAGTCATATCTGAACTCTCTCTTCTTTTTCGGTCAATTTGTTTATTCTTCACAGAATATACAATGTTATCATTACTCTGGTTTTCAATAAATCTTGATCTCTGATACAGTTCACCCCGTCTTACTTTTTTCAATTACTGACATCTTTGCTCTTTCATATAAATTGTATAGCCATCTTCTCAAGATCCTAAAAAAACAAAACAAACTGTTGGGATTTTGACTAGAATTCAATCGATCTATGGATTAGTTTGTAGAGGATAGACATCTCTTGATATGTTCTATCCATGAATATATCTCAGTTCATTTATTTATGTCTTCTTTCATGTCTTTCAAAGCATTTTGATAATTTCCTCCACATGTCTTACATATTTTAATGAAATATGCTCCTAGTTATCTTACACTTTTTACTACTGTTGCCAGTGGTATCTCCCCCCACCATTTGTTGCTGTCACAGAATGTAATTGATTTTTGTACATTGATTTCTTTTATCCAGCTATCTTGCTAAACACTCTTATTAGTGCTAATAGTTTGTCTGTAGATTTTACTTTTTACATAGATAGCCATATCATCTACAAATAGTGATCATTTTCCTTCTTTTCGAATCCTTATACCCTGTATTTATGTTTCTTGTTTTACACTAGGACCTTCAGTAAAACATTGAAAATAATTAGCATTCATTTTGATAGAGGCACTCTTGTCTTAGTCCTGATTTCACCTTTAAGAAATATCATCTGGTGCAGGCATTTTGGGTCTGTAATGCTCTTAAACAGCATGAAGACATATCAAACTATCACTTTTCTTTCTGAGTTGGAGTCTTACTCTTGTCAGCCAGACTGGAGTGCTGTGGTACATTCGTGGCCACCCCACAGCCTCCACCTGCTGGCCATGAATGGTGGCCATGAATGGTGATCCATCTGCCCCAGCCTTACAAGTAGCTGAGACTACAGGCATGCGCCACCACACCCAGCTAATATTTTTTATTTATTGTAGAGACAAGGTCTTGCCAAGTTGCCCAGGCTGGCCTTGAACCCCTGGGATCAGGCAAGCCTCTCGCCTCTGCCTCCCAAAGTGCTGGAATGACAGGCATGAACCACAAACTATTACTCTTTTGACAAGAGATTTTTATTGTCAATGGGATTCAAATTTTAGAACTTTATCAAAGATTTTTTTTATTGTGAAGTTGTGGGGTACAGTTAAGGGTTAGGTATACAATTGCGTTTCATTCAGGCACCCTGTTGATATAGGATGTTTCCCCGTACCCAGACAGATATTTGCTACTGTTAATCCCATCTCCCTCCCCCCAAAGATATTTTAATATATGAATATGGTGATGACATTTCTAAATTTGTCTAATGTTAACAACTCTTGCATGATTGGGGTAGACCCATCATGATATAAGGTATCTTTGCATTCCACATGCTCATATTTTATTTAGGACTTATGCAGTCATGCCCACAAATGAGCTTGGCCTATAACTTTCCTCTCTCATACTGTTCTTCAATTTTCTGCCTCATGCCATCTCCAAAGGCTTCAGGGTCTCTCTCGCAGGAGTCCTTTCTAAAACCCAGAAGGGGCTGGAGGGGTGGGGGGATGGGGCAGAAATCACACGCACCTGAGTTTTTGTAAACATTTAAAATATAAGATATTTTAACATAAATTGGTCAGGCACAGTTCGTGCCTGTAATCCCAGCACTCTGAGAGGCTGAGGCGGGAGGGTTGCTTGAACCCAGGAGTTCAAGACCAGTTTGGAGTCTGGGCAACATAGCAAGACTCTGTCTTTACAAGAAATGTAAAAATTAGTTGAGTGTGGTGGTGTACAGTAGAGTCTCAGCTACTTGGGAGGCTGAGGCGGGAGAATCCCTTGAGCCCAGGAGGTCGAGGCTACAGTGAGCTATGATTGCCCCACTGCACTCCAGCCTGGACAATAGAATGATATTCTATTTCTAAAAAATCAATCCTGAGTAGACGGATCACTGAAGCCCGGCAGGTCAACGCTGGGGTGGCCATGAGTGTGCCACTGCACTCCAGCCTGGGCAACAGAGTGAGATGTCAACTCAAATTAAAATTAAAATTAAATAATCAATAGATTAAAATTTTAAAATAAACAAAGCCGTGAAGAGGTATCCTCTCCCCACTCTCTTTCACCAGTTCTTTCCACTCTGAATTCCTCCCATCACACTCTGCCTCTCACTGGGAAACACTGAGGTGACTACAGGCATTTTGAGAGCCCAGCTCAGGGAGAAGTTGAGCTGGGAATTCTTTTAGTAGTGGCACATATCTGGGTGTCCGCAGCCCCTTCCACGCAGCATTCAGTTCTCACTAGTGGGAAAGGGGTTAGGGTTAGGGTTAGGGTTTAGGGTTAGAGTTAGGGTTTCTGAAGTTACCTCTGCTTCTTACTGTCCTGCCTAACCCTGTCATGAGTAAAAGTGTTTAATCGACGTATCTTCTACAGTTGTCACCAGAAAATTGGGGCAGTGCAGGAGAGACAAGCATGACATTTGCAAAACCAGACGTTGGTCTGGGAAAAAGTATTGCAAATCTCATAGCTAGCTCACACATAAATGAAACTCAATAGCGGTTTTCTAAAATTGAATAACTATCCTTAAAATGTATGACATTCTTTTTTTTTTTTTTTGAGTTGCAGTCTCACTCTGTCGCCCAGACTGGAGTGCAGTGGCCGCTCCCAGCCACTGCAGCCTCGACCTGCTCGGCTCCGGCGATCCTTCTGCCTCAGCCTTCCAAGTAGCCAGAATTACAGGCGCTTTCTACCACGCCCAGCTGATTTTTTTTTTTTTTTTATTGTAGAGATGAGGTCTCGCCTGCCCAGCCGGGTCTCGAACCCGCGGGCTCAGGCAATCCACTCACCTCAGCCTCCCAAAGGCGCGGGATTACAGGCTGAGCCACCGAGCCCGAGGTCACAGAGCTGAGGGGATAAAACTTTCTAAATTATCAATAACACAAAATGTTTTCAATCAGCAAAGGAGGATAAAGACTGAATGGCCTTTCCACCCTTGTCATAGAAAAGGAAAATGCAGAGTCTTTGTCATGTGAAGAAATGATCAAAGTTTAGACAATCTAAAAAACGTAGGAAAATGCTATCATAAAGAATTCACACAGCTGATTAATAAAAGTTATATACTATTTCTCTAAATTACATTATGCTCTGATATTTGCCAGCTAGCTTTATAAAATTTGTAATTTATTGTGACCTTTTCCCATTCAAAATAGGTATTTACTTTTATGCATATTTCAAATTATTGTATAAACTTCCGTTATTTTTCTTCAGAGGGTTTCCCTGGATTGAATAAACTTCGGGCTCCACAAAACTTGGGTCTGCCCTTTGTAATTAGAACTCACAGAGTGAGATGGAAAACTCTCCCTCTTCTACTCTCTGAAAGGGTTTATGTAAAATTGAAGCGATCTGTTTCCTAAAGCTTTGGAGGAACTTGTCTGTAAAAACACAAACTTATTTTTTTTGTTTTTTAAAAAATTTGCATTTATTTCTTGTTTGTCTTGTTTATGTTTTTAGGTGGGAGATTTTAAATGACTGATCAATTTATTTAACAGTTACAGAACTTTTCAGATTACACACACACACACAGGACCATACCTTTTTTTTAAACCTGCTGGCTCCATTGTTTGTCCCCTTTCCATTCTTAGTATTATTAATTTCTCTCCCCTCCCTCCCCCCAGTTCTTTTTTCCTTCCCATTTTTGGATTATTCTTCTCATACATAGGGGTTTCTGGGAACCAACCAGGATCCTGTTCATTCTCTTTTCATAGCTTTGTTTTCTTTTTTTTTTTTTTTTTTTGGTCCATTTTTCTCATTATCTTTTTTCTTCTACTATTTTTGAGCTTACTCTATTTTTCTTTTTCTAATTTCTTTAATTTTCTGGATTTCTTCTTTTAACAATAAGCTCATAAGTCTATAGATTTATCTCAAAGTATTGCTTTCTCTTCATTTCATAAGTTTTAATGTGTACTATTTTCTCATTTTGCTTAGTTCTTTATAATTTTATTTTAATTGATACTGTGTGTTTTAGAATTTTTTTTTAATTTCCAAACACATAGACATTTTAAGAGTATTTTTATTAATGGTTTTTAATTTATTAGCACTGTGATCAGAACTGTAGCCTGTATGAAACCAATTCTTTGAATTTGTTGAGACTTCATTGTATGGCCTAGTATGGGGTCAGTTTTTGTACATGTTGCCTATGTACAAAAGAATGTGCATGCTCTAATTGTTGGGCACAGAAATATGTATGCATGTGCACAGTGGTCCTCCTTATCTATGGGAGAGGCATTCCCAGCCCCCAGTGGATGCCTGAGACCATGGACAACACCCACCTTACATATATTATGTTTCTTCCTATGCAGTTACATAAGGCAGGTAGCATACACAGTGTGGATAAGCTGGGCAAGTCGGGGCAGGATGGAACAGGTGATGAAGATTTCATCACACAAAGTGGAATGGCATTCAACTTAAAAATTGTGAGTCGTTTATTTCTGAAATTTTTCATTTAGTATTTTCAGCCCACGGCTGACCATAGGTAACTGAAACCGCAGAAAGCGAAACCGTAGATGGGGGCAGGATTTCTGTATATACTCCGTTTACACAGCACACACACAGGCAGAGGCACATGCACACACATATAAATATGTAATGAGCTAAACTTATTTGCTATAGTTTCAAATCTTTTACATCATTATCATTTTTTATCTACTTGACCTACACATAATTGAAAGAATTGTGCTAAAACATCTCATGATGATGGTGGACATGTCAATACCTCCCTCTCATGAGAGCAATGTTTGCTTTGTAGATGTTGATGCTAATTTTTTGGTCATATTTGCCTGGCAGATTGGACCTTCCATGGATTGACCATCTTGATCACTGAAAACTTTCTTATTGCAAGTCCTACTTTCTCTAATATGGAGCCGTCCAGTTTCCTTTTACTTTGTATTGGTCAGTTTTTTGTCACTTCCTTTACTTCCATCTTTTCTGTGTCTCCAGGCTTCATGTAAATCTGTTGTAAATAACACATAGCAGAGGTTTCCAAAACCCAATTTGATAATCTCTGTTTGTTAATTGGCAAGTACATTCACTTACATTTATTCATATTTGTTTTTAATAATTATTTATTTGCTACAAATTATACTTTATATGCTCTTTTCCTTCTTTCTTGTCTGTTTTCTGATAATTAGCAAATTAGTTTGGATATGCTTATTTTTATTTCTTTTTCTTTCTTCTGTTTTGGAAGTTATAATCTTATTATTTTAATAGCTACCCCTGAAATTATAATATATTAGTCATTTTCCTGATTAATGCAGGGAATTTTGAACACTAACCTAATCACCCAAATCCCAAGTTACATGCTTCTGTGTTTTAGTATTTTAGTTCTGTGCTTTTTTTCCCTCTTTTTTTTTTACTTCACAAAGTCAGAGATTATCAATTTTTTAGATTTACAACATTTTCTAATTCTTTGCTCATTATTTCTTCTTAAAAATCAGACTTCTTTCCTATAAATTTTCCTTCTTTCTAATTATCTTGTTTAGAAATAGAATGGTAAACACTCCTAGTACTATTTATTTGAAGATTGTTTTGAAAGATTATTTTGGTGGATACACAAATATAGGTTGGTGGCTATTTTCTCTTCTTTTTGTCTTTGGTGTTTTGCATGTTCAAGCGTTGGTTTCTTTTTAGTAATCTTTTTTGTTCTCGCTCTGCTTCCTGATACCAGCAGTTTGGTGTCTTTTTATCACTTCTGAAAAAATTATCAGACTTTTTTTTCACTTATTACATCTCCTTTACCCTTTTTTTTTCTTTCCTTCTGTGAATCATTAGTTAGACTTTCTCATGATAGCTCCTAAGTCTCTTAACTCCCTTTTCTTAGTTTTCCTCCCTCTCATTTTTCCTGAATTCTGGGTAATTTCTTTACATCTATTTTCCAATTCACTAATCTCCTTTTCAACTGTGTCTAATCTGCTCCATGACTCAGCCACCAAGTTTTTATTTTAACAATTATATTTTTATTTCTTAAAGTTTTATTTGATTCTTTTTCAAATCTTCTTGGTGAATTTTATTTATAGGCTCATGTTATTTGTTTATCTTGTGAATTCCACATTTTATTTCATTAAACATTTCATACATATTTTTCTATATTCTGTGATAGATAACTTCAATATCTGATATCCCTAAGATGTAACTTTTTTATTTCTGCTAATTCTTACTCCATGGTGGGCTGTTTATTTGTGAATTTGGTGGATCTTTAACTAGGAACTCATATTTGTTTGATCTCAATCTGTGAACATCTTGAAATCTAAAACAATAATGCTTTTCCCAAGAAACCATTCATATTTGCTTCTCCCAGGAGCCAAGGGGCACCAGCAACTTAGGACCACTCTAGCCCCTGGTCCCCTCAACCTCATGCCACAGGCAAAGCTGACATTGGCATTTGAACTCAGAAAGGGCTCCACTGGTCCCCTTCAGCTCAACCAGGGACCTCAAAGGCTTTCCTACATTATAAAAAAAGTATAATTTGAATCAAATCTAGTTGTGTACAGGGGAGTCCCTCAGAATAGCCATATTTTAGAAGCAGAATGCTGATCTGCATTTTTTTAAAGAGCATGCTTGCTGCTCCATGGAGAATGAAGTACAGGGGCCAGAGTGGGTGCCCGGGAAACAGCAAGAGTCCCTGTCAATCTTTCATCTGAGGAGTGATGATGACTTGAGCCAGAGTGATGGTAATGAAAATAAACAGAAGGGCACGAAGCCAAGTTATTGGAGTATCTGCTTATTAACTTATGCCTTAGTTTATTTGTAGGCATCAAAATGTGTGATTAACCACAAACCTTCATTAACTTGTCATCCCTCTTCCACTGTTCATATGTTAGACTTGCAAAAATGAACGTCCCACTTTTTATATTTGATAATATCCACTGTGGCCCAAGGTCTAAGAACACAGGTACTCCCATACATCACTGGTGGAGAATAAATTGAAACAGCACTTTTGGAGTACAATTTGGTCAAATCTATTGCCATGTTAAATGCACATACCACTTCTCTGTTAGGAATTTCTCCAGTGGACACATAAAATTTACACCAAGATATGTTTTATAGTTTGTTCAATATATTCTTGGCTTTGATAATAGCACAGTGGATATATTTATAGATACAGATATAGATCTCTATAATAGGCATAGATAGATAGATAGATAGATAGATAGATAGACAGACAGACAGACAGACTGCAATCTAAATCAATAGAGGACTGGTTAACTAAACCAGATTTGCACAGTATCTATCTATCTATCTATCTATCTAGAGAGAGAGAGAGAGAGAGAGAGGGAGACTACAATCTAAGTGACCATCAATAAAGGACTGGTTATCTAAACCAGGTTCATCTATGTAACGGAATACTATTTTGTCTTTTCCATAAAGAGATAAGTCTGGGATGGAAAACTAACTTGGATAATTTAAGTGTAAAAAGCGAAGAGCAGAACGATGTGTATAGAAAGATTGCATTCATAAAAAAATTTAATAGTCAAATAAAAAACACATGCATTTATATGCAGAAATCAGCATGAAGCCATTTGCTGGGAGGACTTGCAGGAAACTGTGAAAGTGATTCACATTGGAGGAAGCAACCAGGGCTTTGGGGTATGCAGTGACTCCCACTTTTCATTCTACACCTTTTTATACATTTTGAAGATACCACCGCAAGTCGCGGATTGCTTTTGTGTGAAGAGTTTAGCCTGTTTTTATTGGCCTCTTCTTGATTAGGGCACCTGCTTCCCTGAGTTATTATATCTCCTGCCTCTACCACTTCATCAACTCTGATTTCTCCCCTGCAGACTGTGAATGTGTGAGTCCCTCCGGTCTTAAAAACAAATCAACCTTCCACGAAGATCACTAAAGTCTATGATTAAGTTAAAACAATAGATTTCAGACAATATGCCTAGGATGACCTCATTTAACAAAAATAATTGAATAAATGCATGTGTGTATGTATAAGAAGGAAAACAGCCTAGAAAGATTTATTTAGTCATTCGACAAAGATGTGTTGTTTGTCGACCATGGTCCAAGCACTGCTGTAGAGACAGAAGTTCAGAAGGGACCACAGTCCCTCTGCTGAGCCTCTCAGCATCCCCAGACTCCAGAGTCCAGAGGGTTATGTCTGCCAGCAGGTTAATGGCCGTGCACACAGGGTGAGGGGAGAGTGGACGAGCTTTGACATCACCTTCATGATTTTCTGTATTTTCTGATTGATTTTTTCTTTCTATTTCCGCCCCCCGTGTTAGGCATATGAGAACTTGCATAAAAGCGATCATCAAACCATTAACCACACTCTGTCTCACAACGCCTCTGGTTCTGTCTTTCTTCTCTGTCCTCAGCTAAATCCCCACATTCATCCATGCAGCATTTGGGACACACTGATAGGAGACGTTTTTTTGTTGTGCATCTGGAAATCGAGTTCAACTGGGCATCCTGTATTTTAGCCGCAATCCTACCTGTAACACAACTGGCTCCCAAGCCTCTGTACCTCCGAGCGTCCCTCCCTGACCCCGTCCTGCCCTTGCCTCCAGAAGGGCTTCCCTGGGGATTCGGCCTCCCCAGGGGCCGGTCTCTCCACCCGCCCCCACCCCTGACACCAGCTGGGCGCCCTCCCTGGATGCTCAAATTGCACATCCTGAAAATCCCCTCGTCCCGCCACGGCCCCCCGAGGACCTGTGCCCCCTCCTCCTCACAAGGCAGCCTCCCCACCTCTGGCTCAGCCAAGCCTCCTCACTCAGGACTTAAAGTGGCCCCCACAGCCGCCTCACGCCCTCCCTTCCTGGCCCCCACCCTTGTGATGACGTCATCCTGAATACAAGCCAGCGGGAGTCTCGGAGCCTGGGCCCCCGACCGCCTGTCACCACAGGCCACTCTGGCCATTTGGCCACGTCTGATTGCTACTATCCTATAATTGGGTCGGCGTTTCTCTCCACAGCCACTAACTCATTCTCACTTAACTTATTTTTAAAAAGAATCCATCGCTCGGGGCCTGAGCCTCCTCCCAACGCCAACCCAGGCTCGATGTATCCGTTATCGAACTGAGTCACAATCGACACGACACAAATCCACTGTTCAGTGTTTGTCGTAGGCACCCCGCCATCGTGGGCAGTGCCACCCAGGAGGAAGGCTGCGCACCCTTGGGAGAACATGGCCTTTCAGAGCACACCCTGACCCCCATGCCCCCAGCTCCCTCTCCTGGGAACATCCTGGAGACCAGGCAAAGCCTCCCTTGGTGGCTATGTCTCCCCCTCCCCTGACAACCTCCACACGGCACCGCCCTCACTGGCCTGCTGACACTCCTGCCCCCTCTCTCTGCTGGTTGGCAACTTCCTGCCACCTTTGCGACTCTGTCCAGCATGCCCGTTCCAGCTCCCCTCCATCTGTCCGGCAGCTTCTCATCTCGCAAGACCCTCCAGGCCCCCCTGAGGCCTCCTTTTCTGGCTCCCTTTGGCAACTGGGCCAGCATTGGGCAGGATGCCTGGCTCTGAACGTCGTCCCTGCAACCCCGTGGCCAGGCATACAGGAGGTGCTCAACACATGTTGAGCCGAGAGTGCAGGTGGAGAGAGGCTGGGGTTTACAGTAACCAGCACTGGCTTTGAGTTTGGGCTTCTCCACCTACAGGTTGTGTGACAGAATCGAGACAGCACCAGACCCTCTCTTCTTCTGGGCCTCCGTTTTCCGGTCTGTAAGATGGGGACAGCCACAGCACCCATCCCGAAGGCTTTTCAGAGGGTGGAACGGATGCCCAGGTGTGGGCTTCACAGGCGCCAAGGTGTTATCAAAATGTGCGGCTTGTACCTGTGGTGGTGGCCTGGCATCCTGGGACCGATCGGCTGGGTCAACTCATCAGCACTGCTCTTCTCCCCCCGTGAGACATGGACACTCTTCCGAGCATAAGCACCCGGCTGGGCCAGGGTTGCCAGGGAAAGCGAGAATTACAAGCCTGTTTATTTAACAGTTGGGAAGCCGACACATTTTCCGGTACCTTCTCTGCAATACTTAAGCCAATATTTGCGTCTTTGGGATTCTATTTGTATGGTAATTTAAAAATAGGGTTCGGATGTACAGCTGGCCTTTCTCCTGAAACTCCGAAAGCACATTAATTTTCTAGATGGTAAAATAATGCCATAATTAAATATTACCATTTCTCTTAAAATCTGGTAACGCCTAACAAAATGGATTTTTCGAAACATGGTGTAGGTTTTCCCACGAAATTGCACTCTCGGGAAATTCCTTATTTTGAATGTATGAAAGAGACCACGCACTTAATCTCAGCACAATGTAAGAAAAATTGATTTGTTAAATCACAATAATTTTCTTGCATTTAAAATCGCGGTGCTTCCTGGCGCAGCTGACCCAAAGGCCGCGTCTATGGGCCTCCGGGGAGAGGCCGGGGAGCCACGACGTCTTGTTTCATTGTTTCCGAGGCTCCTCGGACGCCCTTTCTTGTGGTTTCAGTCGGAGCTTTTGTCCTGTCCTGCGAGCTGCTCCGAGCGAGAGGAGGCCAGGCGGGGCGCCCGCCCTCCCTCGCCCCTCCGCCTCGAAGCGTGTCCTCGGTGCGAGTGGAAGGGACGTTCTCCCACGTGGAAGAAAGCCCGGGCGCCAGCGCTGGCCTTCGACGCGCTGCGTCGTCCCCAAAGCCTGGGTGGAACGAGGGAGGCCGGGTGGCCCTCGGCTGGAGGCCGAGGCCGGAGGCGGCGGTGCCGGGTTTCTCCCCCGGCTCCCAGCCACCCCAACCAAAGCTCAAGAGGGCCCCCTCGTGGACACTCCCAAGAACAGCTCGGTAAGTGGTGTGCTTCCCCCAGCGCCGGGGTGCCTCCCCGTGACCCCCCGCCTCTCGGGACGGCTCTCCCACCCACAGGCACGCCGTGGAGACCAGCGGCCTCCATCCCTCTCTCTCTCCCCGAAACCGGAGTATTTCTGTGGCCCAGCGACGCTCTTGGCCCCCCTGGGGGAGACCCGGGGGAGAACCAGCACCCAAGACCCCGAGAAGAGCTCGGCTTCGCCGGGCGCCGCCCTAGGCTCCTTCTCCCGTGCCCTTTTCGGGGTCTGGGGGAGCCTTCCCCGCGAGGTACACAGACGTCCTCCTTCTGATCGAATGTGTCAAGACCTTGCGATCACCCTGCCAAATTCCTGTTCTATAGAACAATGGAAGCTTCAGTCTTCTGCCAAGAAAGCTAGTAAAGAGGACTCGGGCCAACGGGAGACTCCTGGACACACGTTCTGTTTAGCAAACACAGACTCGTAGCTGCGCCCCTCTGGGAAGGAACCAGCTGGTTCAGCGAGACCCGGCGCCGGGCAGAACCTCCGGAAGAGTCCGTGCGCCTCGCCCCGCGGGCACCCTGGTGTGGGCGGAGGACGTTGGCCGAGCTCAGTGTCAATGACGAGTGTGTAAGGGCCAGCGTGGGGACCTGGGAACACAGGCCCCGAGGGCGGCGAGCGGGGCCTCGTCTCCGGGACGCCAGAACATCTGGGTGAGCAGGGAAGAACTCTCATCCATCACCCCGATGCCTGGGCTATTGGGAAACAGCTGGACTCTGGCTGGAATTCCTGGCTTTCATCTGCGTGGAAGCCCCAGCCAGAGCGAGAGTTATTTGCCTTATCGTGGGGCCCAGGGAGCGATGTGCAGTTTTTGTTCTGGAACATTCCTAAGCAAACAGAGAAACCTGGCCAGCGAGCCAGGCCTGGTGGGCCAGATTCTGTCTCTCTGAGCCCCCCATTCCTTTCCCAATCTGGGAGCTGGACGCTTCCCATTCTCTAGGCAGGAAACACCCAGCAGGGCCCTCAGAGAGGTGCCCTCGAGGGCCAGCGCTGCCCACTGCAGACACTCTCGGTGCTGAGTGTGAGCACAGTGCGCCCAAGCACGAAACAGTCGCCTTTTCCAGGTGGCGTCAGTCAGGGCCCGGGTTTTCCATCAACCCCTTGGTGTAGCCCCACCTGAGACTTTTCATGGACAGCGAGGTGGACAGTGACAAACCTGCGTCCCTTCAACAGCCTTTCAACACACGACTTTTTTTTTTTTGAGTTGGAGTCTCACTCTGTCACCCAGGCTAGAGGGCAGTGGCTCCATCATGGCTTCCCACAGCCTCAACCTCCTGGGCTCAGGCAATCCTTCCGCTTCAGCCTCATGAGTGACTGAGACTACAGGCACATACCACCACACCTGGCTAGTTTTTAAATTTTTTTGTAGATACGAGGTCTTGCTGTGTTGCCGAGGCTGATCTCAAACTCCTGGGCTCAAGCAGTCCTCCCACCTCAGCCTCTCAAAGTGTCGGGATTGCAGGCATAAGCCCTGGTTCCCGGCCTCAACACACAACTTCTAACTCTGAAGGCTCTGCTTCTCACTTCCCAGATATGGTCTGCCAGGCACCCAGTCCCTCCCAGATATCTCAGGACAACTCTCAACTCTCTGAGCTAGCAAGCAGAGGACCGCACATTTCTAAGCCTGGGATGCCAAAGGGTGGGGGAGTGGAGTGTCCTTTTCCTAGAGCATACCGTTCCTGCATTTCCCAAGATAGCAAAGTCCATCCCTCCCCTTGCCCCGCCTCCTGGCCCTGATCACAAAGACCCTCGGATTAGATGGATGAGAACATTCCATTAGGCCAAATGAGAGCCATGTGTGGTCTCGCAGGACCAGCCAATCCCATCAGAGGGGACATCTGGGCTTCTCAGAACTCAGAGTCCGTCTTCATATTTCTGGGATGTGTTGGTGCTATCACCACATGCCAATCTGCACCCTTCTCGGGGGAGCTCGGATAGAAACTGTGCATGCCTTTTGTGCGATGACTTCATTGGCAAGCACGTCTCTTGCTGTAGCAACGTGGCGACGGCTGCCATTTCAACAGCCGTGTTCTGAACCTTGCTGGTGCAGCAGCTGGCGTGGACCACCCCAAGCCAGCACATCCCTGTGTGTGCACAGCAGACTCCTCTAATCAAGAGAGGTTATTTTGGGGGTGGGCATCCATTGCTGAAATTTATATTTTAAATGTGCTTAAGCTTCCAAGTCCAAACATTCTAGGTAAATTACCTCAAGCTTGACAGTTTTGAAATAAACCAGAGGGTTTCAAACTTTTTAAGCGATCACTATTTTGAAAAAAGCAAGTCTTAGTCAGAATCATAGTATATAAACCAGAGCAAAGGGTGGGGGTTGCTTGGGCTAAAGCTGGGGGTGGGAGACCAGGCCTCCCTCACTGGGTCTCCCCCTCTGTCCCAGAAGTAACCCCAGGGGTCTTCAGAAGCCAACTGGAAGACCTCTGATACTGCACAACAGGACACACACACACTCCATTCTTGGGCTAGAACTCTGCTGTCCAGTATGGCAGCCACCAGCCACATGTGGCCACAGAGCACCTGAAATGTGGCTGGCCTACGCTGTGTTGTGACTGGGCCCAGTGGCTCATGCCTATAATCCCAGCACTTTGGGAGGCCGAGGTGGGAGAATCACTGGAGGCTGGGAGTTCCAGACCTGCATGGGCAACACAGTGAGATCTTGTCTCTACAAAAAATAAAACACATTAAAAAATTTGTCACAGGTGGCACACACCAGTAGTCCCCGCTACTTGGGAGGCTGAGATGGGAGAATCTCTTGAGTCCAGGAGGTCAAGGCTGCGGTGAGCCAGGATCATGCCACTGAACACCAGCCTGGTGACAGAGTGAGATCTTGATGCAAAAAAAAAAAAAAAAAAAAATTCTGTGAGTCTTCAGATTTTGAAGACTTAGTATTTTTAAAACATATTAAATATCCCATTAGTAGTTTTTATATTTGTCACGTGTTGAAATATAATATTGGGGGCTGGGTAAAATATATTGTTAAAATTAATTTCATCTGTTTCTTTTTAGCCCTTCAAATGTGGCTACCAGAACCCACTAGTGACCTCATGCAGCCTTACCTGGGAGTGTAACACCAGGTCAGGGTCCTAGTTTCACTGGGGCAGGTGCCAGAGTGAAACCAGGCTTTGATGCAAAGTAACTGGCACTAGGTTCGTACGTTCATCTACCCACCTAAGCCCGTGACATGATCTGAAGCTTTAATTCCTTCACCTGCTTCTCTTTCCTTTACCTGCTTGCATCAGCCTGGGCCCCTAGCCTGCTTGGAGCTCCCTGACTGACCACCTTTTCCCCTCAGCCAGATGCTTAGCAATCCTAACGACTGTAAACTCACTCCTTCTTCCCTCTCATGTCAAGCCTGGCCCTCAGCCCCATCCTCAGGGGTGAGAGAAGGGTCGACAAGGAACTCACACACATGCTCTTACAGAGTACAAGTCATTCATGCGTTCAACAAAAAAGATGTGATTATAATGTGTAATTTTTTAGCATTTAGTATATGAAGGCATTGTTCTAAGCACTGTCCATGACTTAACACAATTGTTTACTGAACATCAATCAGGCAGTATGCTGGGTGCTGGGGAGTCAGCAGTGAGCACAAATGATAAGAACCCTGTCCCTATGCAGCTGGAAGACCAGTAGGGGGGGACAGTGAGAGAGAAGGAGGAAGGCAGGAAAGAAGGAAAAGAACGAGAGAGAGAAGGGAGGAAAGGAGGGAGGGAGGGAGAAAGAAAGGGGAGAGGAGGAAGAAAGAAAAGAAAAAGGAAGGAAAGAAAACAGAAAGGAAGAAAAAAGGGAAGGAAGGAAGGAGGAAAAGAAGAAAGGAAGAAAGGAAAGAAAGAAAGAAAGAAAGAAAGAAAGAAAGAAAGAAAGAAAGAAAGAATTAAAATGGTTAGCATGACACCTCACTAACAGTGAGCACACCTAGCACCAGATCTTGGTTTCTAAACCCCATTCTCCAATAAAAGGAACCAGAGCCCCTTGAAGAAATGGTCAATTCCAGGGCTGGGACTGAGGCGATGCTATAAAATGAGCCTGGAAGACCTTCTGGCACCAGAAAATTAGGAAATACTCAAAAAATAAATAAATAAAAAGACAAAAACACAGGAGATAAACTGAAGGAGCTCCCAGTAGCCAACTCAGGGACAACTTGAGCAAGAAAATAAATAATGATGGTAATTGATTATAACTGATCAAGTGAAATAAATGCCCATGAGTTCATGGTAATATAAATAGAAGTTGGGTAAATAAATGGGAGAGGAGAAACAGCACTTCCTTATGGCACAATTTCAATTCATGAACTCAGAAAGAGTGATGAAATGAGAGGATGACCCTTGGGAAGACACCACTCACAATCCTTGTTGTAGGCAAGAATCATCAATGGTTATCATAGATGCTAAAATTAGTGAGAGAATGTATAATGAAATACAAAATAGTTTCATTATCTCTGAGTACATTCTCATATGGTAATCATTAATCACAAAGAGAAAGGTAGTGATTCACCTGTGGAGAAACCTGGCAGATACCTCCTTACGCAAGTGGTCACAGTCAAGGTCACCAGGAATGGGATGATGGACATCACGTGCCTCCTGAGATGATGTCCTGAGAAGGACGCAACACAGGGCTGCCACATTCTGACCAAATATGCGTGAGCTGGATTTAGTCATGAGGCAGCATCAGATCATCCCAAACCGAGGAACACACTACAAAATGACTGGCAAGTACTCTTCAAGGGTGTCACGTTCATAAAAGAAACAAAAGAAGTGTCTCAGATTAGAGGAGACTAAGGGGTCCTGACAACTCAATGCAAGATGGGATCTGGGACTGGATCCTGGACCAGAAAGGGGATATTCACGGGACAATGGGTGAAACCAACAAGGCTTGTACCCTTATTAGTAACATTGTGTCGGTGTTAATTTCCTGGGTTTGACATCAGCACAATGTCTGTGCAAGATGTTAACCTGGGTGAAGGAAACATGAGAACTCTTCCCACTGCTTTTGTAACACTGTGGCAAGTCTGACATTACTTCAGGTGAAAAGTTGAAAAATAAAACCAAAAAACCCAACAGAAAGCAGATAAGTCATTGCCAGATGTGATGAGTACTACCCAGGAGAGAAGGGAGTGGAGAGAATAGGGGGTTGCCTGGAAAGGACACACCTGCCAGGAAATGCCGTTTATGCTGAGACCTTTGTGAAGACAGAGAACCCAGCGCAGGGCAGAGGGAAGGAACAGCACCAAAGGGAAGGAATGGCATGAACAACAGCCCTGAGGCAGCAAAGGGTTTGCCTGTTCAGTGCTGGGACCGCCCAGTAGAAAAGCACAGTAGGATTCAGTGAATGATCTGGCGGTAAAAGACTGGATGATGGGGCAATTTCAAAGGGCCTTGGGGGCTATCAGAAAAGCCTGGGCATTACTCCAAGTGCATCAGGAAACCAATGGAAGTTTCTGATCATTATATAAATTTCCTTCAAGACTCTTGAGATGGTTCGAAATTATATTCCGAAATGGGCCTGTTTGATGAATGCCAGTCTCTCCGTGAGAAGAGAAATTGTGGCCATCCATGCAGGCTTATACACCCAGAGCCCATCACAGCTCCAGGCATATACCACAAGATTCAGTAAGTGTTCACATGTGAGTGAAGGTATGAATGAATGATGGATAAGTCGCTGGGGGAACCTGGGCTTTGGATGGTCTTTGATATCTGCTGTGGGTTGAATGGATCTCCTCAAAAAAGATATGTCTGAGTCCTAACCCCCAGGACCTGTGAATGGGACCTCATCTGGATATAGAGTCTTTACTGATGTAATCAAGTTAGGTGAGACCCTAACCCAGGGATTACTGCCTTCGTAAGAGAAAGGAGAGGGAGATTTGGATATAAAGATGCAGACAGAGGAAACCCACACACAGGCCACCAGGTGCTGGAAGCAGCAGGAAGGACCCTCCCCGGAGCCAACCCTTTGCTACCTCAGGGCTGTGGACCATGCTGTTCCCTCTAGAGGGAGCGTGGCCTTGCCTATGCTTTGACTTTCAACTTCAGGCTTCCAGACTCCAGACTCTGAGAGAAAATACCCCTGTGGTTTCAGCCATGTGGTATGTGGTCCTCTGTCCCAGCAGCTCCAGGACACTCATGGGTTCTTCTGCATTCCCGAGGCGAGAGGGTGAGTTCACCGTTAGCCTCTCCTTCACCCATCTTCTGTGCACCCTTTTCTTATTAAATACTGTCTAACTAAAGTAGTGCCTCCTATTTTAAAATCAAGCTCAGATCGACCCCTTGTACAACTAAAACTCAATCCTCAGCAAAACAGGCTGTGAATGTACAGGTTTGTTATCACAATGCCTGCCTCTTAACACCCTCTAAGCTCACTGCGTGGCTGTGGGAACATGCAGTGCTCCCTGCAGCTCCTTAAGACCACCTCGCACCCCGCTCTGCATTCGTGTGACTCCTCGAGAGCCTCAGAGCAAGCCAATTAGGAGAGGAAAAGGTGCTTTTCTTTCACTTTTTGCCTCCACAAAAAAAGTAACTGAAGAGCTGACAGCTCCCCCTCCACTCTGGCTGCAAAGCCCATGTTCGTTCTCCATGTGCCCCAGTATGGTCCACACTTGCACTTTCCATGGTCTTTGGTGAAAACCTGGATAGTGGCCCCCTCAGAGTTAAACCTGTCTATGCCTCCGTTGCTCACCCACAATATGGAAGACCCACACCCGCCTAGTAAAGCTATATATATATATGGTGGCATGCACCTGTAGTCCCAGCTACTCAGGAGGCTTGATCCCAGGGGTTGGAGGCCTTAGTGAGCCATGGACATGCTCACTGCACTCCAGCCTGGGCAATAGAGTGAGATCCTGACTCAAAAAAAAAGTTCTGGAATTAGATCATGGTGATGGTTGCATAGCATGGTGAGCGTGCTAAACATCGCTGAATTGTATGTTTTAGAAGTGGTTAAAATGGTGAGTCTCGCATTAGGTGTGTTTTACTAAAACATATTTTTTAAAACTGGCCAGGAAGCATCTGCCTACAGAGGACCGACAATGGCCAGATCCCTCCACCCCACTGAACCTGTTTCCTTATCGGCAAAGTGAGGGAATCGGTAACACCCTTGTCACAGGGAGTTGTACATCTCCATTCCCGTGCGGACATGCCACATCCTCTGGGGCCTCTGGGAGGGCTCATGGCCACAACGCAGACAAAACATCTCACCATGAGATTCCCAGAACATGTACTCGGCTACTGGGCTCTGTTGCTGTGACCTCAAGACAATCCTAGCCAAGGGCCCACACTCACAGGGGTTCAGGGAGTGTTCCTTCCCCTCAAGGCCCTGGGGCAGGGTCCATATGGTGTTTGTTCTGTAGCTGTTCCTGGTACTGTGACTCATGATAACACATCAGCCCAAAGCAGGTCACATTTTAAGCTCCAGTAGCCTGGTTTGAGCAATTGGGCACTCCAGATTTAATTCTGCAGGTAATTTGAGCGATGCTATCTGATTTCAAATGTCCCTGCTCTTACGAGGGCAAAAACAGCGTAAGTTTTAATTAGTGGGTAAACAGTAAATAATGAGTGGCGGTAAGTGGACACCCCTGTTAATTAAAAATCCTTGGCTGATAAAAATCAGTTTGGTCCATGCATGCATTCAACTCAGTCTATCGGGTCCCTGCGAAAAGTTGTGCAACTCAGCCCATGACACCATCTGCTTTCGGTTGTTTCCTTAGTTAAGACTTTCATGGAGAGAGAGGAAGAGAGGAGGGGAGGAAGCAATGAAAATCAAATGTCCACCCCAAGCGCTGCGATTGGGAAAATGTCATGGAATTGGGTATAATCGGTTCATTTAATTCTTGCAACCTTGAAGTCGAGGCTTCGTGCGCGACCGAGAGAGGCGACATGATGTTCCGCTCTGATGTTTTCATCAAGGTCCCTGGTTCTGCCTGGTGTCTGCGTCTGCAGGCTCTGAATACAGCCTGGCCGGCCCGTATCTCTTAGCCTCCTGACATAATTAAATCCTAATTTCGCGCAGAAAAACAAGACAAACTAAAACACACGTAGCAAAAGCCCAGAATCTGAGGGTTCGTGACAAAGCAGAATGCCGAGGGCGATCTCGTCTCGGTGCCTCTGGGGAGGGCACAGAAAAATAAAGGGGGGGGTAGGGCTTGTTTTCTTTTGAACAGAAAACATTTTCTCAAGAGCCTGAGTTCTGGGGAAACAATGACGAGATAATTTCCGGGGCCCATTCGCCATCCTGCTCTGAGAAGCAGGCTTGATTTTCCACCCAGGCACATAGCAGTGACCCCTTTTGACCCCTTTCCTCGCTTCGCCTCCATCCATTCTCCAAATCAACACTCTTGGACAGCTTTCATTGACACCGGGTGTGTTCAAATTAACCTGAATTAAATTGGATCCAGAGAACCTGGTGTCTTACTCCCGAGCCGATCACAGAACCCCCAAAACGCGCAGGGTGTTGGCACTGGCCCATTTCCATGTATCCCTGGGCCCATCCCAGCTCAGGACTCCTGGTAGGGTTAGGCCAGGACTTGGCTGAATTTGATGCCCACCCACCCACCCACCCACCCACCATCCTGGCTCAGTTTTGCAGCATTCTAGGTTCCAAGTTAACATGGGGCACACACAGCTTCTCTCCTGCGAGGTCTGGCTGGCATTTCCGTCCCTCTGCAGAGTGGCCCCGTGCACCCTCGGAGCCGCCCAAGCACCCACACGTCGGTGTGGGGCTGTCTGGGCTGGCTGGTCTGCTGTTTGTTTCCGTTTCTCTTATTTGACTGATTGAAGCCAACCGGTCGGTTGTACACAAACCAGGAATGTGATGGGGACCCAGTGTTGCACCAACGTTTTTATTCCTTCCTTCCTCCGCCCATTCAGCAAGGGTTGTTGAGTGCCCAGCATCTCCAGATCAGCCACTCTTGTGCTCACTGGGGATGGGTGACAGGCAGTGGTTAGGCCACCACACTCCCAAGTCTGGCAACCCGTGCTCAAATCCCGGCTGTGTTACATTCAGGTTGGCACGTGCCCTGTATAGGCTGAGCCCGCGTCTCTGCCCATGAGAGGAAGAAATACCAATCCCACTGCCTGGGGCTGCTGCAAAGATCAAATAAGAGGTCATGTTTAGGCCAAGTACAGCGGCTCTCGCTGGCAATCCCAGCACTTTGGGAGGCTGAGGCGGGAGGATCGCTTGAGCCCAGGAGCCCGAAACCAGCCTGGGCAACATAGTGAGGCCCCGTCTCAACAGAAAAGTCAGCCAGGTGTGGTGGCATGTGCCTATGACCCCAGCTACTCAGGAGGCTGAGGCAGAAGGATCATCCGAGCTTGAGAGGTCAAGGCTGCAGTGAGTCAGGATGGTGCCACGGCACTCCAGTCTGGGCAACAGAGTGAGACCCCGGTTCAAAAAAAAAAGATCATGTATAAAACACATGGTGTCCATACCTGGGTAACAGGAGCCACTGTTGTCTTCGCCACCGTCATCTTCACTCTCACTCCTGCCTTCCCAGCTGGTCACTGGGTACCCTGACATCAAGGGAAGTGAGAAATCGCTCTGCCTAACTTTCCTGAGAGGTGGGGGGATGCAGGGTGTTTGGGCTCATGTGCCCAGTCAGACGACCCCCAGGAGGCAGCGTGGACCCCCCAGGTCTCCCCCTGCCCCCCAGGCAGCCTTTCCTGAGCCCCAGCCAGGAAGGTGTGCCTGTGCAGCATGGGAGGGGCAGGACTTGCCATGGCTCCTTTCCCCACGGGGCCTGACCCTCCTGGTGCTGAAGTCTCCCCAGGCCTCCGTGCCTCCTGGCTGGAGCCCTAGGACTCAGCCCCTCCTGCTGGAGTGCGGCCTCCCGGTCAGCCAGCTCCCCCAGCACCCCCCGGCCACGCTATCTGGACGTTGCTCACTGCCAAGCCTCCCATGACATCCCGCCATCTGGGCTGTCTCACGCCCCTCACCCTGAGTGAAGATGACGGCTTCTGGAGAACCACTTCTCTTCCCAGCTGAAGGTCTTGGTGCACCCGCCTGAGACAGCCCCTGAAAGAAATTGTACACGGTCCCACGCCCTGGTGTGACTTGCCTGCAGGGCCTGACCGAGTACACCTGGGGGTCACTCCAGGGAGCCTGGAGCCCCGTGCACCCCGCCCCAGCTTCCCTACAGTTGCCTCCCTCCCTGAGGCCACCAAGTCCTCCGCGGGCCCTGGGCTTAGGGATGAGGGTTCTGGGAGAGGGGCATGGTAACATCGCAGTGGGCCACGCACTCACTCACCACACAATTATTAAGCACCAACTACTTGCCAGGTGCCAGGCTGGGGCCCACAGATATACAGATGGACGACCACAGGCCTGGCACAGAGGTGACCCATGAGACATGTGGCCTTGAGGGGTGGTGTGGCCCCCTCTGGGCTGGGAGAGGCCAAGCTGCTTGCTGGAGGAGGGTGGTCTGTGCTGCGGAGGGACTGAGGCTCCAGTGCCCCTGGGTCCTCGGGGCTGAGACCAGAGCATCCCTGGTCCAGGAGTGTTGGGTTCACCAGGCACAGCAGGTGACCCCAAGGGAGATCTGGGCTTTTAGGATCTGCTTCACGGGGGTCTAATTCCCAAAATCAGGTACAGTCTCCCTCTAGGAGGCTTGGAGGCCAGGGTGGTCATATCGGGGGACCCAGTAGATGCTAATTCAATACAGGGAGCCCACCACTGTCTCCAGAAGTGGAGTCCTAGGGAGGCGGCCATGGGGGGGACACAGCCCTACATGGGGGGGGGGACACAGCCCTACTCGGCTCCCTGTCGCCCCCCACACTGTGGTCTGCGGGGTCAGGAGGGCGAGAGGGTGGGTGTTTTGTGGGACTGCTGGGATCACTCACCCAGGTCTGTCTGGTTTGCAGTCCACACTGCAGAGGCAGCTGGTGCGGCGGGGGACAACCACCTGCGTTGGGAACCCCGCTGCCAGCGGCCCTTGCCAGACAGAGCGCCCAGCACTGCAGTCCTGCCCCCACGCCTCAATGGGCCCTGGATCTCCACTGGGTAAGACCCCAGGTCACCCCAATCATGGGCCCTTCCCTCCCTGAGCCTCTACGTCCACCTCTGAGAAATGGGCACGATTCATCCAGTTGTCCAAGAGTCTTGCTACCTGCCAAGCCCAAGGCTTTGCTTGCCTCCCCTCCACTGGGTGCAGATGGCAGGCAGGGCCTGGGGTGGCTATCACACCCAGTCACCAGCAGCAAATGGGCAAAATCCACTCATTCAACGTCCTGAGCGCCTGTGGCACCAACACTTAGCACCTGCTACAAGCTAGGCACACGGGTCGACAGCAGGCCATGTGTTAAACGTGCGGACACAGAAATGAATAATACAAACTCAAGATTGCAGTAAGCTCTGCAATGAAGGAGATAAAAACCAAAGATGGGCTACAGGGGACCTGGAGGGTACTTTAAGGTCAGGGAGGCTTCTTGGACGTGGTGGCATTTGGCTGAGAGCTAAAAAATAGGAGTCAGCCATCCAGAGAGCCAGGGGAAGAGCCAGACGGACGGGACCACAGGTACAAAGGCCCTGAGGCAGGATGCGCAGGCCAGAGATTTCCCAAATGTCTTGCCTTGTTCTCTCTCTAAACCAACAGGCTTGCCTGACATCTCAGAGATCCAGTGGTTAATGAGTTTTGTGCCCCGCCCTCACTTACAACATACAAACCTCCAGCCAGGTCCCCACCCCAGGGGAGAAAGGAGGCCATGCAACCCTAACCTAAGACAGACCTCCCTCCCCCACCTTCCCCTCCCCGCCAGTACTGTTCTGTGGTCAAGGACTGGCCTCTCTGTGTGCTCCACGCAGGTCGGGAAGAGACCTGCCTGCCAAACATCTGCTAATGCTTTGTGGGGAGAAGGCGAGAGCCTTGCAAGGCCGAGCATGTTCCCAGGCTCTGCCGGGCAGGCGTCCCATCCCGTGCAGCGGGGGTGGGGGGAGCTGGGCCTGAGACGGGACTGGAGGGGGCGTAGGGAGGGGGACATGGCTACAGCCTGCTCCCACCCAAGACAACAGCCTCCCGGAGCAGTTCTTCTAAGAAACTTCTTCCAGAATTTTCTTCCTAGAGAGTTCCCCACTGTGCTCTGCAGACAGGCCTTGCTGCCTCCTGGGAGAAGCATGGAAATGGGTCTAGAGTCTCGGAACCACCAAGACTGCAGGGTGACCCTTAGGCAAATCCCTTCTGCCACCCCCTGGGTCTTGTCTGAGACCCTCAGTGGGGTGGGTCACCCCTCCCCACTCTTTACTACTGCCCGTACTAGCATTTACTTGTCATTTTTCTTGACGTGAGCTGGTCTTCATTTACTTAAATATATTCACTTACTCTCAAGGCTTTATTGAGATATAATTGGCATTTACGGTATAATATAATTATTTCTAGAGGAAGCATAATATCAGTCTGGATATGGAGAACACAGCCACTTGTCATAAATAAGAGGCAACTGTAAAAAGAAGCTCGGTGAAAACAAAACATATTTAAGTCCTCTCCAGAGAGCTGCCTATCCAGGGCTCTGAGTCTGTTCTCCCTGGGAGCCAAGGAAGGTTGGTGTTAAAGACACGTTAGCTTGGGCCAGAGACGTTTTTCTCCACATGGTCAGAAAGATGGAGAGAACAGACAAGGGAACTATTTTCTTGCTGGGTGATAACACGCTTCCTCAGCTCCAACAACCCTGGTATGAAAAAAATCAAGAAAATAGCAGTGCTCCTGGGTGGAGTAAAATTGTGAGGAGGGAAGCCTGCCTGACTCCCCATAAGACCCTTCAAAGGGAAGTCCTGAGGCCTCCCCTGCCCCCCCACCTAGAGCGTGACTGTGGGTCTAGGAGTCATTTTTCCCTCTAGCCCCTGCCCCTGGACTTGTTAACATCCTCAGCCATATAGAGTCTGGGGGCCAAGTCCAGCCCACTTCCTGGTTTTTTGTTTGTTTGTTTCGGTTTGTCTTTTTTTTTTGAGTTGGAGTCTCACTCTGTCGCCCAAACTGGAGTGCAGTGGCCGCTCCCAGCCACCGCAGCCTCGGCCTGCTGGGCTCCGGCTATCCTTCCACCTCAGCCTTCCAAGTAGCCGGAATTACAGGCATGTGCTACCATGCCCAGCTGATTTTTTTATTTATTGTAGAGATGAGGTCTTGCTGCCCAGGCGGGTCTTGAACCTGCGGGCTCAGACAATCCACTCACTTCAGCCTCCCAAAGGCGCGGGATTACAGGCTGAGCCACCGAGCCCGGCTCCACTTCCTGTTTTTACAAATAAAGTTTTATTGGCACACAACCAATTCATTTACATATCCCCCATAGATGCCTTGGTGCTACAGTCACCACTTCGAGTCATTGCAACAGAAACCATCTGGCTCAGAAAAACAAAACTTTCACCCAACGCTTTACAGAAAGTTTGCTGACCGTTGGGTTAGATCAACAAGGCTTGCCACAGACACAGATGAAGCTGGCTCAGGGAAGTCAGCCTGAGGAAGGGAGACAGAACGGAAGGCCCATCATTCTTGCTTCACTGGCTCCTCCAGCCCACCATTATTTGGCAAGGATGGGAGGGAAGTGGGGGGTGATGGGCGGGGGGGCCAGCCCTGGGCCAGGTGCCAGGTGCCAGGAATCCATGAGGAAGGAAGCAGACAAAAACCTCCCAGAGTTCACAGCATGGAGGTCCCCAAAAGGTTGCAAGGGATCCCCAGTTAGGGAAGTTAGCACGGAATGAAGGGGAAAAAAGCTAGAAGGCTTTTTGTTGAGGCCATAAGGCTTTGAGTGGAAGGCCCCAGCCCCAAAGGTGGAGCTGACTGAATGCAATCAGGGAAACTGAGGCTGTAGGGGTGTAGGCCTGAGTTGAGGCCTGAAATAGAGGCTGGGGAGAGGGAATGGGCAGTAGTCCAGCTCAGACAAGAAAGGGGCTCACGATGTCAGTGCTCACTTTCTATCCACCCCCACATCCTTCCGCCCCGGCAGCTGTGAGGTGCGCCCCGGACCGGAGTTCCTCACCCGCTCCTACACCTTCCACCCCAGCCGCCTCTTCCGTGCCTACCAGTTCTACTACGAAGACCCCTTCTGCCAGGAGCCTGCTCACTCGCTGCTGGTCAAGGGCAAGGTCCGCCTGCGCCGGGCCTCCTGGGTCACCCGAGGCGCCACTGAGGCTGATTACCACCTGCACAAGGTGGGCATCGTCTTCCATAGCCACCAAGCCCTGCTGGATGTCACTGGGCGCCTCAACCAGACCCAGGCTGGCCAGGATTGTGCGCGGCGGCTGCCCCCGGCCCGGGCCTGGCTCCCTGGGGCGCTGTATGAGCTGCTGGGCACCAGGGCCGAGGGGGACTGCGTGGCGGCCCTGGGCTTCAACATGCACGAGCTCAGCCTGGTCCGCGTGCAGCGCCACCTGCAGCCACAGCCCCGGTCCGTGCCCCAACTGGTGGAAGAGTTGTTCCTGGGGGACATCCACACCGACCGGGCAGAGAGGCAGCACTACCGGCCCACCGGATACCAGCGCCCGCTGCAGAGCGCCCTGGTGAGTGCAGGGCCCCTGAGAGGGCGGGCGAACTCAGAGCCCCAGCCCAGCAGGCCCGATGTGATCTGGTCCCTCCCTGGGGCCCTTTCTGCCCTGTTCCCGTCAATGCCCCCCACCACAACTCTGGCCTGCTTGCCTCGGAATATTTGCATAGGCCTTGTCATCTTTTCTCATGCCTTGACAAGGCTGACTGGCTTTCTCTGGAAGGAAACGCTGGTTGGCCTTGCCAGTCTGATCCTCCCCAGCCCACATCCCCCAGATATGGTCCTCATGGGCTCTGCAGGATCCCATTCCTGCCCCTGCTGGGCACATGGGCCTGGGCAGGCTTCCTCCCCCCAAGCTGAAAAGTCCCTTCCAGTCCCCACACTACATAATTCCCATGCTGACCTTGCCAGCACTCAGCACAGCCTGGAGTTGATCTGTTTACTCCTCCATGCCAGCCCTTCCACCAGGGCGGGGTCACCGCGGCCACTTAGCATGGGCCTGGCACACAATGGGACCGATATACGTGGGTGATGAATTAGGAAGAGGGCGGCCCTCCTCCAGGGCTCCACTGGGGCTGCTGCACACCTGTCCAGAGATCTCGGGGTGAGCTGGAAGCAGAGCCATCAAGTGCGGCCCCCATGCTAAAGTCCAACACCACATTGCCTGGGCATCTTGTTAGGGTGCAGAGTCAGATCTAGCAGGTCTGATGTGGGACCTGGAGTTCTGCGCTTCTAACAGGCTCCCAGGTAAGTGGGGAGACTCTAGTCTAAGGGAACTGCCTCTCTTTGAGATGCTCCTCCCAGACTCCAAAGTGAATTTCACTTAAGCTGATTATCCTAGATTTTAAATGAAGCCATCACAAACATACTGTCCTAAATGCGGACAGTCTGGTGACTTTTTTTTTCCTGATGGGTAAACAGGCAGAAAGAAACTTCACTTAATCTGTGTATCATCCTTCTGGCACATAGCTCAGAGCCTGGCTGGGGCAAAGGTGGAGACTTGTGACCTCTTCAGTATCAGAAATCCCTCTGGTGGCTTGTGAAGCCTAAGGACTCCTCCTCCAAAAACTTGTTTTTTAAAAGCATAAGATAAAATATGTGGAAACCAATTCTATTAAAATGGTAACCCAAGTCTTAAAACATCAACTTGTGAAATAGGAATACTATGAATATCCTATCCATTATCGTCCTTATTTCAAAGCAGCATTGAGAGTAAGCAATGTTTCCAGGATCTGCAAACTGCTGGTGTGACACTGGCAACACAATCAGAGGTTCTGCTGATGCTACTGGGTTTGTTGTCTACAGTCACAATTAGAAGAAGTTTTCTCTTTTACTAGTTAAGAGTTAGTGGAAATAGCCAGGCTCGGTGGCTCAGCCTGTAATCCCGTGCCTTTGGGAGGCTGAGATGAGTGGATTGCGTGAGCCCGCGGGTTCGAGACCCGACTGGGCAGTGAGACCTCATCTCTACAGTAAATCAAAAAATCAGCTGGGCGTGGTAGCGCATGTCTGTAATTCCGGCTACTCGGAAGGCTGGGGCGGAAGGATCGCCGGAACCCAGCAAGTCGAGGCTGCGGTGGCCGGGAGTGGCCACTGCACTCCAGTCTGGGCGACAGAGTGAGAATCCAACTCAAAAAAAAAAAAAGAGTTAGTGGAAATTAAGTTGAGGGTAGAGCTCTAAGTGAAGAACTTCTGTGGGAGACATCTAATGAATATATTTTGAAAGTGAGAATGAATGGATGGATGATGGATGGATAGGTGGATGGATGGATGGTAGATAAATGAGTGGATAAAAGGATGAATGGTAGATGGATGGATGGATGGATGGTGGATAAATGAGTGGATGAATGGATGGTGAATAAATGAATGGATGGATGAATGGTAGATGAAGGGATGGATGGGTGGATTGTAGATAAATGAATGAATGGATGGATGGATGGTAAATGAATGAATGGATTAGTAGATGGATGGTAGATGAATGGGTGGATGAGTGGATGGTAGATGAGTGGATGGATGGATGAATAGATGGGTGGATGGATGGATGGGTAGATGGTAGATGAATTGATGGATGAATGGATGGATGAATGGATGGTAGATGAATGGATGGATGAATGGATGGATGGGAGACGAATTGATGAGTGAGTGAATGGTAGGTGAATGGATGGATGGGTGGATTGGTGGATGGTAGATAAATGGATTGATGAATGGATGGATGGTAGATGAATGGCTAGATGGATGTTTGGTAGATGAGTGGGTGGATGGATAGCTGGATGGGTAGATGGATGGATGGTAGTTGAATGGATGAATAGATGGATGAATAGATGAATGGATGGATGAATGGATAGATGGGTAGATGGGTGGATGGTAGATCAATGGATGGTTGGGTAGATGGGTGAATGGTAGATGAATGGGTGGATGGATGAGTTCAGAATCCCTATTGAGTACTCTGAGCCCTTAGGTCATCCTCATATCATTCAGCATGTATTTAGTGCCTACTGCATACTAGACACTCAAGGTACTAAACTAGGTGGGGCAAATCCTCATCCCTGGGAGCAGCCACTTGTCAAAGTCTCAAGGGGAAAGCACTGGGGATAAGACAGACCTGATGCCCATCTGCCTCCCTCTCCTTCTCCCCCTGCCTCCTCCAAACCCATGATCCAGGCAGCAGAGAAGGAGGACGACAAGAAGTTCTCATAATCAGAAATCAGCCTCAGAGTTCTTTTTATGACCTCAAAATTATTCCCCGTTTTGGCAGCCAATGTTCTAGTCTGGCCTGGCGTTAATCCTACTTAGAGCAGAGAAGGCACTGGTGGTGAGTTGATTACCAGCTCCACTACCTCATTAGAAGGGGGGGAAACTGCACGGAATGCAGAGAGGACAGGTCCCAGGGGGTGGTACGGGGGCTGACAATTTCATACGTCCCCAGGCAGGGCTCTGGGCCATTGCTGTCCCTGCCCTCCCTGCTGCTTGGGCAGCCTGAAATGTGATTGAGAAGCAAAACACACAGAAATGTATGCAGAGACCAGCAGTGCCAGATGTACAGACATTAAATTAAATGTCCGCTCACCAACTGCCCCCCTTCTTGGGAAAAAAATAAAGCAAGATAATTTCAAAGAAGGAAATGCTGTAGATAAATCCCCAAACAACGAATTAGTTGTTACCTCGTACTCTCCAGGGCTCAAGCCTTGCCCACAACCCAAACCAGATGGTAAACATGAACATTTTTAGAAGTTAATTTAAAACCAATTTGATCCCCAAATTCATTGCCTGGATATAGAATCCTAATCAATCAGCCAACACTCGACCAAAATCATCTGAGCTTGTCTCTGGTGTCACCTCTGGGGGTTAATTAGAAACTGTTATGTGCTGTTTGAGAAATAACTTTATGTAACAGGCTTAAGCCAGTAGGAGTTTGGCTTCTGCACAAGTGTGAATTCTGCTGGCTGGGGGCCTTGTTGATTAACACGTGCAACTCCAAATCTCTGCAGAAAGATGCCGGGAAGATTTTTCATGGACACAGGGAGCTTACTTCACCACCTTCAAAAGCACTAGAGAAGGCCGTGCCCTTTCTCTCCCCAGTGTCACCCTAAAAACTTGCTGGTTCTCAGTTTGTTTCTGTTATACTGAAAACCAGCTGCCCCAAATTACCAACTAGCCTCCCCAGTGTCCTCTCTGCAGATAATAGCCTTTTGAGTTTTTGGTTTGTGGTGGAAAGGGCAGTGCTGGGATTATTTTGATGTCATACATTATGTCCTGTCAATACACATTAGTATGATAACAGTCAGAATATGGGCTAAATCAGAGTAGACTCATCAGTTGGCATCCCAGTTACTGACTCTCCAGCTAACCACGGAGCTTGCTTGCTCCAGTTACAAGCATTTTTTGCAGCCATTTGCTAGAATTTCAGAGCGCCTTGAGTTCTCTGAGTCAAAATCCTTCAAACCAAAAAAAAATATGGTCTTCTATAATACGGGAATCAAGGAAAGTTTAGGTTCATCATAAGAACTTATAAAATGTGACAATCCCCCACCAAAAAAACACTGTGCTCAATTGTCCAATATTTTCTTTCTAAACCAGAACTCCCAATCACCACTTGTTTGTCATGGAACTCACCCATCAGTGATCTGTGGAAATGTGGGGGGCGGGTTGCAAGAAAATAATATGTTGGAGCCAATTTCCTGGCTGGGCCCCCTTCCCTCGCCTATCCTGCTTGGACCCCTGACCTTAAGTTTTCTTCTGGGATGGCAAGAGCACATCAGCTCTGACAAGTAGCTATTGCAAAGCCATCTACCTTTCAGAATGACACTCTGTACTAAATTCTGGGCTGCAGCTCCTTTTATAAATTTACATTGAGAGAAAGCAAGAGAGGGAGAGAGGAGAGAGAAAGAAGAGAGGCAAAAAAATGTATACACATCTTAAGAAAGGAAAAAAAGTATTAAAATAATAATTCTCAATACAGACCGATAACAAAAGATGAATACAAGTCACGTTTGACTTTGCAATTACAAGAGGTGCTCAAAGTGGTTACCATCAGCTTCCAGACACTTCTGATTATGGTGAACTAAAAGTAATCCACAGACAACATCTCTTAAAATGTGTGTACATTTTCTGGTGCCCCTGGAATATATCTGTATCTGGTTTCTTTTTAGCCTCTCCTGAGCCTTTGCGAGAAAACTCCAAGATGCAGGCTGACTCCTCCCACGCAATTTGGTTTTGTGTCTGTTTCCTGTTGATGTGCTTTACTGTAAGCCCAGCTTATGAGAATTTGCAGGGTAGGGCCAGGGGACAAGGGTAAATTAGGCCAACCATAGAGGAAAACCAACCTGGAGTGACTGAGGGCCATGGCTGCATCTGAAGACTCGAGGGGGGCTGGTTTTCCCCACCATAAATAACACTGGAGTGAACATCTTTGGGCCTCATGCTCTTCATGACTTTCCAGTGATCTCCTTGACCCACACTCCTAGCAATGAACTTCCAAAGGCCTGGGAATGGCGGTGGACTTTTATCCCTGTTCCCGTACGCACTTTCCAGGGGCATGGGATGATGGATGCTCACCTTCCACCACTAGATTCCTGAAGATAGAAACCTCCACTCTCACCTTGTAGAGAAGATGCACCTGAGGCTTCTCACAAAGAACACACAAGTCTCAGACAGGCCAAGCTTAAACCCGGCTGCCTTTCACTTCCAGGCCAGACAGCCGAAGCAGGCCAGCTGGCCCTCCAAGTCTCAGCTCCCTCACGTGGAATGCTTTGCACAGCTTGTGGTGCTTAGGAAGAGCCCGGAAGGCTGAGGACACAGTAGCAATGAACAGGGACAAAGACATACATTAACAATCGAATTCCAGGACCCAGCAGTCTAGGCATGAGAAATGACAGCTTCTTTCAGGTCTCAAGGCATACGTCCATTTATTTCTCATTTATTAATTTTCAATACGAATACTAACTCATACTAAATACTAATAATAATTCATACTAAATACTATACTAATATTTCATGTCATATTTTGCACAAATTTGTGAGCCACGCACTGTGCCAGACTCTGGGAATCCAGTAGCCACAGAGATAGTCCTGGCTTTCTAGAACTTACTATCTGATGAAGGAGGAGGTGTGGAGAGAAGAGAAAATACAGGAGAATGGTACACCTGTGAGGAAAATAAGAGGGGGGGCTGGGTTCGGTGGCTCACACCTGTAATCCCAGTGCTTTGAGAGGCAGAGGCAAGAGGATCCCTTCAGCCCAGGAGTTCGAGACCGGCCTGGGCAACATAGCCAGATCCCCAAAAATAAATTAGCCTGGTGTGGCAAAGGCACCTATAGTCCCAGCTACTCTGGAGGCTGAGGCAGGAGGATTGCTTGAGCCCAGGGATTGAAGGCTGCAGTGAGATATGATCGTGTGACTGCATTCTGGCCTGGGTGGTGGAGCCAGACCCTGTTTCTAAAAAATGTCTCAAAAAGAAGAGGGTGATGTGATAGCCCCAAAGCCCACTTGACGTGGCGTAGTCGGGAACGGTCTCTCTGGGGCTGGGACCTAAGGCCTTGAGAAGGAGCTGGCTGGAGTTCCAGGTGGAAGAGGAGCAGGTGCTGAGACCCTGGGGAGGGACTGCTTACCTGGAGGCACAAGCAGCAAGCAGCGAAGGTGCCTTGGTAGCGGGAGGCAGGCAGTGAGGGAAAGCAGTGAGGGAGAGACGGGAGGGCTTCTGTGCCTTGTCGTCAGTCCCGACGGGGGTTCCCTGCAAAGGCTGCCCCTAGAGCACCATCATTCTTCTGCTTATTTTGCCAGCACCACGCGCGGCCCTGCCCGGCCTGTGGCCTCATTGCCCGTGCCGACGTGCACCACCCACCCGAGCTGCCACCCCCGCTGGCCCTGCCCCTGCGCCTGGGCGGCTGGTGGGTCAGCTCGGGCTGCGAGGTGCGCCCAGCTGTCCTGTTCCTCACCCGACTCTTCACCTTCCACGGGCACAGCCGCTCCTGGGAGGGGTATTACCACCACTTCTCGGACCCCACCTGCCGCCAGCCCACCTTCACCGTGTACGCGGCCGGCCACTACACCAGGGGCACGCCATCCACCAGGGTCCGTGGCGGCACCGAGCTGGTGTTCGAGGTCACGCGGGCCCACGTGACCCCCATGGACCAGGTCACTACGGCTATGCTCAACTTCTCTGAGCCAAGCAGCTGTGGGGGCCCCGGGGCCTGGTCCGTGGGCACCGAGAGGGACGTTACAGCCACCAACGGGTGCCTGCCGCTGGGCATCCGCCTTCCTCACGTGGAGTATGAGCTGTTCAAGATGGAGCAAGACTCCCTCGGGCAAAGCCTCCTCTTTATAGGACAAAGGCCGACTGATGGGTCGAGTCCCGACACCCCCGAGAAGCGTCCCACCTCCTACCAAGCACCCCTGGTGCTCTGTGGGGGGGAGGCCCAGAACCTCTCCAGGCCTCCGCTGCAGATGGCTCCCCTCGCTGGAGGTCCTCATGCTGTCCCCCTGCCCCTTCTGCTCCTGGTCCTAGGCTTGGCCTTCCTTGAGTGACTATGACATTGGTCTTGACACAGGATGGTTTTTCTGAGGCCGGATGTGATGATTCATGCCTGTAATCCCAGTGCTTTGGTATGCCGAGGTGGGAGGATTGCTTGAGCCCAGGAGTTTGAGATCAGCCTGGGCCACATAGCAAGAACCCGTCTCTACAAAAAATAAATTTAAAAAAAATTAACCAGGCATGGTGGTGTGTGCCTGTAGTTCCAGCTACTTGGGAGCCTGAGGCAGATCTTTTGGGCCCAGGAATTCTAGGCTGCCTGCCATGAGCTATGATTGCACCACTGCACTCCAACCTGGGTGATACAGACAGAGTGAGAACCTGTCTCAAAAAAAAAAGAGATGGCTTTTCTGGACACCATTCTGGCCTGAGGTTTCCCGCCCGGCAGTGGGCCCCTCAAGCGATCTGTAGGGAGGAGCCATGCTTCTAAGCCCAGCCCGTGTCCCAGGCTTGCCCATGAGCTCATATCACCTGCAAAGTCCATGCCATGTCCCACGACCTGAGGCCACTGGTCATGCACATGGACATGGCAGCAATGTTCACTGCTGTGTGAGCTTCTATCTAGACCATCACTCCCATTCCTGCACATTCCTT
The DNA here is from genome assembly GCA_027257055.1 of Cephalopachus bancanus. Taxonomy (NCBI): domain Eukaryota; kingdom Metazoa; phylum Chordata; class Mammalia; order Primates; family Tarsiidae; genus Cephalopachus; species Cephalopachus bancanus. Next base: position 8,155,218 of record JAPVLO010000007.1, read on the forward strand.
CTCATGGGTAGCTCACCGACAGGCGCTGGTTGGGAAACCCCTCCATTCACAGCCCCCCACCCTCCTCTCCCTGAACCCTGGGATACTGGGAAGATGGGTGCCAGAGGACACCCCGAGGCTCTGCCTTGGGGATGACGCCTGCTGTCCTGCCAAGCCTGTAGGTGGTTGTTTAAAGATCCTTAATTTGCATGTGGCATCTCATTTAGCAACCCACTCAAAGCGGGGCCATGCATTAAAGATGCTGCTCCAAGCTCTCGGTACTTCTCAGCTTTCTGGCAAAGAGTTTGTCTCTTGGGGCGGCTTTCTGAGTCTTGACTGCTGGTGTCTGCATCTGCTGGTGCTTCTGCGAGTCAGACCTCAAGCTATCCACACTGCATGCAGATACATCCAGTCCTCCCCAGCCAGCATGTGAGTGCGAAGAGCGCTGTCTGGGCAGGGAGCATGGCCTCCCCAGTGGGCTTTGGCCCCCCGAGCCCCAGGACCACCGTGTGCACCGGGCTAGCAGCTGGGGGCAGATCTTTGGAGGAAGCAGCACTTCCGGCCTCTGGAAAGTAATTCATACTAAGGATAGTGGTGACACGACATGCTTTGCCATTAGCCCTGCACAACCGTTTTGTCTCCAAGATCCACTGTGCTTGAATGACAGAGAGAGAGTGAACCTCTGAATGTGTGTCTCTGGGACCCCCAGATGTGGAGGTTGGGTCTCCAGGCTACCCCTGGAAACGTGGTGCTGCACAGCCTGTCTCGCCCAGCCTCCACACCGTGACCTAATGTACGGGTGTCCGTGCTGGGAGGGGGCTATCCTCACAGGAGGGATGGGCTGGGCCTCCCTAGGACCCTGCCTGTATGCTCCGGACCTCATCTGCACACTTGGAAATTAACTGGCATCCTGGTGGGCTTAGGTCAGGACTGCAGGCTGGTGGCTCACCCCCTCCTTCCTCCCCACTTCCCTCTCGATCTCAGCTCCTAACACAGATCTTGAGCAACTGTCTGTGAGGCTGATGATGCTTTCAGAGGGAAGCCCTTGTTCTCCCTGAGACCATGTAGGCCTCCATCGGCCTGCTGAAATTTCTCTTCAAACAAACATTCTTCTTCAAACAAACAAACAAAAAACACCAAGTTAATATTCTCGAGGTCTCAGACAGCCACGAGTGTTCCTGGCTTATTTACCAAAGGGCAGGTCTTGACATCGGGGTGGGGGTAGTTCCAGGTGGGGCTGATGGTGGGTCTTGATGATGTGTCCACAGATGAGTAGTTCTTATACCCGAGGCTGGAAGCAACCACGCCACCATTTATCATCAAATTGGAATTTTTTAATACAATTAAACAACCTGAAAAATGTTCTTGTGGGCTATTTAAGTCAACCAAGGGGATGATGGTTCTAAAGAAATGAAGTGGAGCGTCTTCCAGAGAATTTCACCAGTAGACCCCAGCTCTCCCAGGCTCGTCTCATACCACTGTCTGCCCTGCTGAAAACTCCCCAGGGACTCCCCCTGCCCCAGAACAAGATCCCTGCGTCTGGTTCACTGCTGCCCACAGTGTCTGGCCCTGCCTGCCCAAGCCCTGGCCCCATTGGCCTTCTTTCTGTGTCTTGATGGATCTTATGTGTTCACGCTTATCCCCTGCCTAGAATGTCAGCTCCATGGGATACGGAAAGGGCTCTGGCTCACTCACTGAGATCTTTCCAGGAGGGTCAGGGGCATGGTAGAAAGACCCTCAGTAAACATGGCCGATTCCACACAGAGACCTGTGAACAGGCTGCATGCCAGGCACGGTGTCACTTGGGAGGCCCAGCTGGGTCCAATTAAAGGTGTACGAGTCCCCGCATCTAGCAGGCGAGGACACTGAGGCTCAGAGAGGGCAAGGGGCTTGCCTGTAGTCACACATCGTGAGTAAAACCCGGTGTCCAAATTGCAGCAAATAGAGAGATCCCTCTGTGTGGCTGCCCTCAGGACAGGGGTGTCCTCCTGGCTCCCGGTGGGTACAGGGCTCCTCAACTGTGTTTAGGGAACCCAGCATGCTCCATCCCACATTAGAAGGGGTATGTGGAGCCAGAGAGAAGCTTCCAGACTCCCTCGCTGGGACTTGGCCGCCACCCCTTGCTGGGCTTCTTGGCATGGGGACAGCTGACACAGGAAGGAAGCATGAAGGCAATGAAAGCACCCTGGTCCCTTTCTCCTGGGCAGGAGGTCAGACTCTGGGCTAATGAAGGAAGGAGGGTACTTTAGAGGCTGAGGACACTCTCTGGGAACAGGGTCAGAGGCCTATGGACACCAAGCTTCCCAGTCTTTGCTTCTGACCTTAATGCCTCTGCACAAAACTCGGGGCAGCTTTCACCCAGAGGGGAGAGAAAAACCCAGAGTCCTGCTCAAAGCAAGACAAAATTAATGTCCTCTGTTGTGTGTTCAGTTACGTTTAAGAAGGGGGGGAGCAGCCCATGCAGCTGATAATTTCATAGCATAGCTCCCAGGAGAGCAAATGAGCTTTTTTTTTTTTAATAAAAAGTTTAAATTGTATACGGCTCTCAGAGGCCCATTAACTACCAGATGCTGGTTATCCAAAGAAGTTATTTCTCTGCCTTGCTCTAAGCACATGGGTTTAATCTCCCAGCGGTGCTGCCAGGCTGAGCAGCGGCGTGTGGTGTGTGGCTCGGGGACGCGGCCCTGGTCACGCGTCCTCCCTTGGGAGCACAGGTGACTCAGGCATGAGGGACTGAGCTCTCTGACGCAGAATGTGGAACCGCGCTGGGGCCATGGCCAGGGCAGATGCACAGCCATTAGAGCCACAGAGGGGAACCAGAGAGGGGAGGAGCAGTCATCACATAAGTGGGGGAGCTTGGGCAGTGGTGTGGGGCCTCCAATCCACTCTTGATGGCTTTAAGTGACTGAACACCAGATGGGAGTAAATTACCTACCGACATTTCTAGAACGAACCTTCCGAGCCTCCCAGCAGATCCTCTTCCTCCCTCCTGGGCACCTCTGGCCCCAGCACCCGGCCCAGCCACTGCGGGCTCTGTGCTATTCTGTGAACACATCAAACTCAGAGTCTGATCTCCTCGGGGTCTTTACACCAGCTCCTCCCTCCCCTGGGATGCTCTGTCTACTCCAAACAAATGAGTCCCTCACCACAGTGCAGCCATTTCCCCATGGCACCCTCTGCAACTCAGCATGGCGTTGGCTGGTACCTGAAATCTGACCATATCCTCTGTTAGTTTTTGTTCACTGTCAGCCTCGCCTCTGGCCTGAGTACCTGGCCAGCAGGACACCTGTCGGTCATGTTTCCTGATGGGTCCTCAGTGGGTCCACACAGTCGTCCCCAGTGTGTGGAATGGCACCGGGCACATAGCAGGAACTCAATAAATACCAGTTCAAAAAATAAATGCTCTGACCCCCGGTTGGAGCTCTGAATTCAAGCATCGAGATGACAACCACACACTCTAAACACTGGCTAGGAATTTGATGTTGCTGCCTTTTTCTCAGTAAGATGAGCAGAGAACTCGAGGATACCTGTTTTCTACTAGCCAGGGTATTTCCAGAAGGACACTGCAGACACCTGCTGTCCCTGAACAGAAGGCCACAGGACTGGCAGGGGTCCCCTGAGAGTCCATCTCAGGATTCTCACCCCAGAGGCAGGGAGTGGGCAGCTCTCAGCCTCACACAGGCATCCAAGACCTCCCATCCCTATTAGCTTTGGAGACTCTGCCCCACCTAGACCCTGCTGGCCTCAGTTTCTTCACCAGTAGAATGGGCTGAAAACGGATGGTTTCTGGAGCCACCCAGCCCCAATGCTGGTCATGAGAAAACTACAACTGGCAAGTGATCCAAATAGAGTCAATGATGTATTTTAAGAGAAATGCCTTTCATCAAATACACACTTGGTAAAGATGGGTCTTTTCCAGTGATGTAGTAGATATCTCTACATGTTATTAGCAACCTGCTACTCTTACTCCTACATTTGTATTGTTTCCAACCCCTCAGGGGAATTTATTTTTTATTTTTTATTTTTTTTGAGTTGGAGTCTCACTCTGTCGCCCAGACTGGAGTGCAGTGGCCGCTCCCGGCCGCTGCAGCCTCAACCTGCTGGGCTCCGGCAATCCTTCCACCTCAGCCTTCCACGTAGCCAGAATTACAGGCGCACGCTACCACGCCCGGCTGATTTTTTGATTTATTGTAGAGATGAGGTCTTGCTGCCCAGGAGGGTCTCGAACCCGCGGGCTCAGGCAATCCACTCACCTCAGCCTCCCAAAGGCGCGGGATTACAGGCTGAGCCACCGAGCCTGGCTCCTCAGGAGAATTTAGAAACTAAACAAAACTTGGGTGGTCATTACTTCTGTTGAAATCACGGTGTCCATTAGTAAGACCTACATACATGGATGGACATGACACCCACCACATAACAGGCCTTCCAGACTTCCAGCTAAGGTAGACAGGTAGACACGTGCTTTTGTCTACTTCCTTCTAAAGTCCCAATAAATTATGGGAAAGAATCAAATGGCACAAAGTCACAAGGATAAACAGAAAAGGAGTTAGGGCCAATGAGAGATGGCAGAATTCTGGAATCTGGAAATGTGGGCAGCTCATCACTGACTGGACGACAGAAGGCAGAAAGAACCTGGCCAGGGCATGCAGCTCAGAAGTAAGTCCACCTAGCCACAGATGCCCCCAGGGGCTCAAGAAATGGTGGACCCAGACTTCAAGGCCTGGGGAACCATGAGGCTAAAAGCAGGAGGACTCCGAAATATGCTACAAATTTGTCAAGGGGGATTGACCCCCAGATCCTAATCCCTGTAAAAAACCAACCTGGAGATCTCGGACTTAGCCCGGTCAACGGATCGTGCTAAAAATACAGTTTAAATATACCTAATCTGAAAATCTGAAATCCAAAATGCTCCAAAATCCAAAACATGACACTCAAAGGAAATACTCATTGGAGTATTTTGGGTTTAAGAATTTCAAGTTAGGGGCAGTCTACTGGCAAAGATAATGCAAGTATTCTAAAGTTAAAAAAACAAACCACAACAACCAAAAACCCCGAAATCCAAAACACCTCTGGCCCCAAGCATTTTGGAGAAGGGATAACCCACATGTAGTGAGTAAAACTCTACACATTAAACGGTGACATTGTACAACCTCCTTTTCCACTTGACTCCTAGAGAGATGGTAATCAGGCTCAAGCTGCCAGGAAGGACCCTGGAAGGTTCCTGTCCAGAGAAACCAGCCCAAGCTAAAAAAAAAAAAAAAAAAAAAAAAAGCCCAGATCCTGGGCAACTTGGTGAGACCTCATCTCTACAGTAAATCACAAAAACTAGCCAGGTGTGGTGACATGTGTCTGTAGTTCTAGCTACTTGGAAGGCTTAGGCAGAAGGATCGCCTAAGCCCAGCAGGTCAAGGCTGTGGTGGCTGTGAGGGTTCCACTGCACTCCAGCCTAGGCATCTGTCAGGTTTCTACCGACCCAGTTAGCTTTCCTAGAAACCTGCCACTCTGCAGATCCCACCTGCCCACATTCAGTCTCTTACCAGGTCCTCAGTGCTCACTTGCAAGGTCAGAAAGGACCTCCATGCATTTGAGGAACGCCTCAAAAATGAGAAAGGCCAAATCTAGTCCGAAGTGACAGCAGATATACAGAGCATACAGCAACAAATCTCCTAATGAAAATATCCTAATCTCCTCAATGAAAATACTTTTTTAACATTTATTATTTTTTTAAATTTAGAGACAGGGTCTTATTCTGTCACCCACATTGAAGTACAGTGGTGTAATCATAGCTCACTGCAGCCTTGACCTCCTGGGCTCAAGTGATCCTCCCATCTCAGCCTCCCAAGTAGCTGAGACTACAGGTGTGCACCACTGCACCCAGCGAATTATTTTTATTTTTTGTAGAGGTAGAATCTTGATTTTTTGCCCAGTTTGTGTAAATAATCTTAGTGCTTTAAATACCACCACATTTTTCAATTCCTCATATAACAACAAAAGAAGAACAACAAAGGACTAAAATGTTCTCAATGAAAAAATGCATACATCTAACTAGAGAAGATTGCTATAAACAAAGAATAATAATAGGAAAATAAAGAAATAGTAACTGAAAATTATAAATATGTTAGAAAAAAATCAAAAGAGGATTGAAAATTCAAAGAATTTTCCCTGCCGGGCTCACTGGCTCAGCCTGTAATCCTGCGCCTTGGGAGGCTGAAGTGAGTGGATTGCCTGAGCCCATGGGTTCAAGACCCGCCTGGGCAAGACCTATCTCTCATCTCTTGGCAAGATCTCAAAAAATTAGCTGGGCGTGGTAGCGCGTGCCTGTAGTTCCAGCTACTTGGAAGGCTGAGGCGGAAGGATTGCCGGAGCCCAGTAGGTCAAGGCTGCGGTGGCTGGGAGCGGCCACTGCACTCCAGTCTGGGCAACAGAGTGAGACTCCAACTAAAAAAAAAAAAAAGAGAGAGAATTTTCCCAGAAATAAAAAAAAAATTGGGAATTAGAATGGCATTAGATTTCTTAAGGGCAACACTAGAAGCTGGAAATCAGTGAAACGCTTTCAAGATCCTCAGAATGATTTCAGCCTTATCTTTTATACCCAGTACAACTAACCAAGAAGTGGGAGTGCAGAATGTGACACATTCAGGTATATGAAATTCTTTTTAAAATTATGTTCCACATACTCTATTTTTAGAAACCTGATATGCTCCCACAAAATAAGATAGCAAAACAAGAAAGCAGAAGCTAGAAAATTCAGAAGAAGAAATTCAACCTAGAAGAGAGTAAAGGGAGTTCTGAAGATGATAGTGAGTGAAGGACCTTCCTGGGATGAGAGCTGTGCAGGAGCCTCAGACACTAGTCAGTCCTGATAGGAGCAAGAAGTATAGAGAGTCCCAAGAGTGATCTCTCTTTAAAAAAATTTTTTAATAAAAATCATAGATTGCCTGGTGTGTGTGAATGCGCTGAGGAGGTCTGCACTTCTGTCAGGGCCCGGAGCTGAATTCATACTAGATACATAGGGAACTGAGCAAACAAAACACTATGACTTAGTAACTCCAGGGGAAACAAAGGATTGTACATGAAAAGGAAATACAGTCATAGAACATCCAAGGTACAGCTGTAAACAATATTTTAGTAGTCTTAATTGTGCAAAAGAACACTGATATAGCCAAACATTATCATCTGTATGAGAGCGAGAGAAAGAGAAGAAGATCTGTGCTTGGGAGAAAGATTATTGGAGATAAATCCTTATCTTACATAGGAGGAAGTCAACAGATAATATATTGAAGAGAAAAAACAAGAAAACATAATATAATCACATCAGAAGTTGATACAAGAAGAAACAGCTAAAATGGCTGCCGCTGCAAAGGGGAAGCCAGCGTGATGAGGGCTGCTGGTTTTCATTATGAGCCTGTTTAGTTGGCTTTTTATATTACACACAAAAGATGCTTTGGTAAAAAATCAACTTAAAAATACCTCAAAACCAAACCCAACCACAACAAAACTTAGAACTTCCTCTCAAATCGCTTTCCCTCCAGTAAAGGGAAGATTATGGGAAGAGAGTTGCAAATGCTCTGGGAGGTAGGAGTGGCGCACAGAGGGTGCGGCAGAACAGGCAGTCACAGCCAAGGGGAGGACCACTGAGCATCTGAGTCTGTGCAAATTGGGACCCCCCTCAGTGTCTACACTATGGGAACAGAAAGGGGAGGCAACGATGGAGCCCTAGCTGTGGGCTGCCAGCCCTCCCTCACACATCAACTGGATAAATATCCTTGGATGGTTTTATCACTGCTAATGGAAAATATCTTCTACAGTTTGGAGCTACTTTTAGGACTAGCAATACGACTGCACAGAGGGGGTTAAAACATAATGGCTTGGCTTGACTTTAAAAAGCCTCCTGTCTTCTGTACTCCTTTCCTTAACATTTCTGAAGTAGTAGCAGGGGCATTTTTCAAAAAGGCCATCACACGAATTTTGTGTTTCTCTCATTTTTTTTTTATTATTTCTTTTCTTCTTTGAAGTGATGTTAGTAGTCAAACATTGCTAAGAAAACAGAAATGAAGTTCTACTGGGAAAAAAAGAAAAGTCTAGACTCTCAGTGCAATTCCTGAAGGTATTTTCAGTTTCTGATGGGGAATGTCACTCCCATTACTCCTGGCAAATTCTCAGGTAACAGATTTGTCTTCCAACACACTAACCAAAGATAATAGCAAAGCAGTGTGGTCAGTTCTTCAAAATAGCTCCCTATGTTTTTGTTTAGAAAACTCCTTCCCAGCAGAGGTTTTAATGCCTTCAAGACCACCACCCTTTCTCAGTCTCCCCGCCCCAAGGTCAGAGACGCTGAAATCTGTCTCACCCGCGTCCTCCATGAATGCCATGGTCAAAGGGGCCCCGAGAATGCACGAGTGACATACATGTGTCCAGACGGGCCCAATAGTGAGGTGGCTGAGATAAGCAGGCATCAGAGCTCTAAGAGTTGGCCATAACAGGTTATTTATTTCCCCTGCCCAATCCTTTTCTTTTCTTTTTGAGTTGGAATCTCACTCCTTCGCCCAGGCTGGAGTGCAGTGGCATGCTCATGGCCACTCCAGTGTTGACCTGCTGGGCTCAGGTGATTCTTCCGCCTCAGACTTCCAAGTAGCTGGAACTACAGGTGCACACTGCCACGCCTGGCTAATTTTTTGATTTATTGTAGAGATAAGGTCTCACCAAGTTGTCCAGGCTGTTCTTGAACCCATGGACTCAGGCAATCCTCTCACCTTGGCCTCCCAAAGTGCTGGGATTACAGGCTTGAGCCACCGCGACCGGCCAATCCATTTCTATACACTTGGCTGCATGTAATTTTCCCGTTAGTAAGCAAGGCAGGTTCCTGTTTCCACTCCACCCTTGTGAGCGCACGCCCTGGGCCTCTTTACATGCAGCTCTGTGGGAATAGTCTTCATTACCCTTGACCTCACTTCCCTGCAGGTCTTTACGTGTGCTTCTACACATGTGAACAGCTGCTCAACCTCCTGCAAAGGACCCGAAACAAAAATTAAGATATGATGTGTACTTTTCAGATGGGTGAAGAACCAAAAGCTAGCTGATGCCCTGTGCTGGCAGAGGAATGAGGAAGTAGGGCCCGCTGAGACTATGAATGGGTCCATCCTCTTGAAAGACAAAGTAGAAGGTATCCAACACAATTAACATGCAGGCGCCCTCTGACCCAACCATTTCTTTTCTGGGGATTGAACCCAAGAAAGTCTTGCTCATTTATAGGGGCATTTGTCGTGGTTTTGTCTGTAGCAGCAAGACTGGAAATCACTTAAATGCACCTCAATAAGTACAACTATGGACATATCATATGGAGGAAAACTACAGTCACTGGGATGATTGACAGTAGCACTGTGTGGGCTGGCATGAAATGATTTCAAGACATATTTCAAAGTCAAAAAAGCAACATGCCAAGAAAGCAGGTAATGCGTGCTGCCACTTGTGTATAAGAAAATACAAGATTGCATATACACAGACATCTACGTGAACAGAGGATCTCCAGAAGAGTCAGGATTCAGGATGTCTATGGAGAAAGGAAGTGGGTTTGGAGTTGGAGGAAAACTGACTTCGTGCTGTGTCTTGTATGAAGCCTTGGTCTTTACCACTTGCCCGTGGTGTTACTATCCAAAGGAAGTTACTTAGGCAAAGGAAATTAAAATGTTTTCATTCATGTTTAAACATAACATTGGAAAATGGAAAAGTGTCAACCGCTGCTTATAGACAGATGCCACCCCATCTTTCAAGGTCAAAAGCAACTTATGGGGGGGGTGCTCTGTAAGTCAGTGACATATGCCTTCCTCAACAGGAAAACACTAAATGCAAGCTGGCCCTGTGCTTAAGCACTCTCGGTGAAAGATTCCTTCTCATCAGTTAAATGAGGAAGTTGACCTAAGTCATCTCTCAGATCTGTTTTCTGGTGCAAAATATCTCTGATTTTCCTTTAAACCAATGTCCTGTTCCCAAGAAGCAGTGGGCTCTCATACCTTCTCCAAAGCATATCTAAATGTTCTTAAGCCATCCATTCACAATAATTTGACACTGAAGCATTCTTTAAATATATTCAGAGCACAGAATTTATTGAACATAATGTACAAAAATTGATGCCTTGGTAGGGCAGGTTTCACCAGGCTGATGCAGAACATGGGAGAACATGCTGGGAGTGGCTCTTTCCATTTGACCCTGCAGAAATACACCTCACCCTTCTGGGAAACAAGGTCAGCTGTCAAGCCGTGGATTTATTACACATCAGATCACTAACATGTGCGGTGTCAAGAGTCCTTTCCTGCCCCCACTCCTGAGATGACTTCCATGTCAAAACAGAAAATACAACTTTAAAATACATAGAGGAGCCAACCTCGGTGGCTCAGCCTGTAATCCCGCGCTTTGGGAGGCCAAGGTGAGTGAATTGCCTGAGCCCGCGGGTTCAAGACCCGCCTGGGCAATTTGGCGGGACCGCAATTCTACAATAAATTTTAAAAATTAGCCGGGCGTGGTAGTGCGCGCCTGTAGTTCCAGCTACTTGGAAGGCTAAGGCAGAAGGATCACCCAGCAAGTCGAGGCTGTGGTGGCTGGGAGCGGCCACTGCACTCTAGTCTGGGCGACTGAGTGAGACTACAACTCAAAAAAAAAAAAACACATAGAGGAAAAATTATGGAAGCCAAAGCATTCTAAGACATCGCTTAAAATATTTAGTTCCTAAAATGTTAGCATACATCGAAGGCAGAATAAACACACACATCACTGCTGAGCTCTTTGTCCAGGACACAGAGAAAGATGTAGAGCAGGGAAGGAATAGCATGCATGAATGAAACGATGTCCCACTCGCAAAGGCAGAGAGCTGAGGGGAGCATTGAAACATATCCTTTTGGTTTCTTATAGGAAGTTCCAAAAGCAGCAGTTTATAAATTGTCTTTAAAAAGGAAACCAGCAACAGAAATGAGAACCAAGTATATTCTGCATTCTCTCTGTGTATAAGCTTGAATCCCCTTACTTAGGCGGCATATGAAGAAAAACACAAAAACAAAATCACTCCCATGGACTAATCTCTGAGCAACTCACCCAGTATCTAACATCTAGAAGGTACAAGTTAAACATTCGCTAAAGGAGGGAGGGAATAATGAGAAGCAAAAACGGTTCTTGTACACATGGTCTCAGTATTAGACAGTAAATTCTGACCTTTGAATTCATGTCAAAGACTCAGTGGGGGAAAAACCCCACATTTTTTAATGAAGGATTAACAGCTGAATCCATTTACTTCTGAAAAATCAAATAAAGATGAGGCAGCCAGTTCACAGAAAGAACCAGACCTTGTTTGTATTACATGGAAAACCGGCAAGTCCATGTGTGAAACATGTGCACGAATTCATCATCGTCTCAAATCATAAAAAGCTCCCTATTTTTGCTGGCATTTAACTTTAATGAAATTGTGTTCAGCTATCTGGCTTGTTTCTCTCAGTTGGTGTTTTCTGAAGGAAAACAGAAAGTAAAAGTAGCTTGTTCTAGCAGGGCCAGACATGGCTTTGGGCACCGGTGAAACACACCTCCCTGGCCACCACTCCCCCCGCAGGAGGCATATCAGAATTCGAGTGGGCGAGAGGACAGTGAGCCAGCATCATCTCACACCCACACCCGTTAGCCAAATGATCATATCAGCCCTGCGCTGTAATAAAGCAATTGTAATAGGCCACTGTTACAGGATCAATGTTTCCTGGTTTAAAAATAAACATCAGCATTTATCTAGCAGCAAAAAACAATTCCTCCCAGTAGCGTTTCATTCAACTGACATGTTTTAATCAAAGCAATCCATATCATGGATTCCAAAGTATCATAAATGCAAATATTTATGGCAAGTTAGATAATAGCTAGGTTTTTGTTGCTAGATTTTTCTTCCTTTTCTACAGATTTGATGCAGACGTTATCTAATGAATTAATTCCATTAAGAATTAATTCCATTAAGAAAAGAAATCTCAAGTAATTATAATTCACCAAGGCAAGCTCTTACCCACCTCTGCCGGTTTCCCTTTTAACTATTATACATAACTGTTGATGTGAGGTTGTCTTTTAAATTTTTCAAAATGCCTCTAATGAAAATAAATTAAAATGAAGCCTCTATTGTGCAGTGCTGCAGATACAGATACACCCCCAGGGAAGGAGGCTTGGGTCCTTCAGCACGAAGTGGGTGACCTCGTATGCCCCAACTCATGTTCCTGGTGACTGAGGCTCATGGGCTAAGTGTGCGACTAATGGGATTCAGAGGCTGAAGGGAGAGGGCTGGATCTCGCCGCAGCTCCGTGCTCACAGCCTCTAAGCTGCCTCTTGGTGGATGTTTCTTCTCAGGGTCTCCTGTGACTCGTCCCCTTCACTGTTTCCCAGGAGAGGCCTTGAACACAGGAGCTCGGGCTTTTTGAGCCTCGGCAGGCCACTTCTGCAACATCAGTCCTAAGGAACTGCCCTCGTCCACATCTGATGTGCAAGTTACATAAAGCCTCCAAAGAAAGCATTCCCATCATTGCCCGGCTGGGACAGGCTGGTCATTTCTTTCTGAAACCCTCAAATTCATTCCCCAGGAGCATTGGGCAGAGGTCTGCAGGCTGTAAGAAAATGGAAAATGCACATTCCTCCACTGTCTAGAGTCGGTTTTGTTTCCAAAAGAAAAAACATTTGAGCTATAGTCCTCATGCTACCGACTTTAGCTTGACAATGACTGGATAAGGTGTGGAGATGTACAAAAGATGTTCAGATGACAGGGCAGCTGAGGGCAGTGAGGGGCCATCCACTTGGTTCCCAGGAGCGACTTTCCGCATAGAAATGGTGTCTTAGGATACAGCCTCCACAGAGATTGATTTAGTTTGTTCTAAACAAGCTGCCAATGTCACTTCCCGGGCCTTCATCTTTTCATGTACTAAACAGAGTCACCATCTCCAGGCCCCAGCTGTCCTAAGGAGCGGACAAACGTACTGACAATGCTCTGCATAGCCAGGGAGTGGCGCTGGACAGCAACTTCCTCTAAAAAGTTCCTATCAGAGCAGCTCTGAGGAAGAGGAACAGCCATCTCCAAATCCATTCAGGCCACAGTATCCCTGAGGGACCCAGCTCATGGAGGGGACACGTGGTCTTGGCCATCCTCTGTGCTCCGGAAGAGTGAGGCTGGCCTTGCAGGATCTGTGTGCTGCGAAAGGGAGCCATCCGTCTACGCTTCACAGGGGACTCTCAATGAGATTCCATTCCCGCCCACCTTTGAGAACACTCGTTCTCAGGACAGCAAACATGGCCCCGAGCTTAATTAGGCCACGGATCCTCACAGTGCCGACTTCAGATTCATCGCACCCTTTTCCTTTGTTCTCCCCCTCCCCCAGGTAGCACAGGCTAAACAGCGGAGGCAGGGGCGGGAAGCCCAGCCAGACGCCATTCAGTGAACTGCCATCGCCAGCAGGGGGAAGCAGTGGCCTCCACACCAAAGAGGCCGAGGAGGGTACGTGGCACTCAAAGGTTCAAAGCGACACTTGGAAGTCCAAGATTGGTATCTCTTGATATACGTAGAGGTATCTTTTTAAACTAAGAATTTCACAAACCATAACCAGAAATGTGTACATGGGCCAGTTCTTTAGAGAAAGAGCTAAAAATGACAAATGGCACTGCATTTTGGCATGGATTCTAAGTTTGCAAATACAAAGATTTGTGAGCAAAAAATAGAGGCACCATTTGACAACTGTCAAGTTACATACATATGGTACATATGCTACACGTACACACGCACGCATGCACACACAGAGCTTGTTTTCAGATTAATTCGAAAGGCTATTTAGCTCTGGGCTCTCACTGCATTCAGTTATATCTGACTCAACACAGCCTGCAAGCTAGGTACTGATATCTACCGATAGCAATTCTGTTCCTGGGATTTGTTTGAAAACGTTTAGGTTTTCACGGATCACTGAAGGTTCTTCATTTTTTCCCCTTCTGTATTAGGTAGGCATAAGTCGTTTCTCTAGGTATAAACTGTCCACTGGTAAAAATCAATTTTGATTTTTATCAGTGTTTATTACTGCTGGTGCCAGCAGTTTTGAAGACTAGAGAGGGAAAACATGCAAACTAGGAGGAGAAAAAAAGCCAGTTCCTCACACCTACAAATACAGCCTGATGTCTTTAAGTGGCATCTTTTATCATGCCAAGGGAGCTTAAATTATCCATTTAAAAATTCAATCAATAAAAATTTACAGGACTGCTATTGCTTCCATCTCTTCTGGATTTGCAAGCCCTGTGACTGGCCTCTCTGAAGCCAGGCAGCCCTCTCAAAGGTGCTGTGGAGCCAGTGGCCTTGGGGGCAAATCTGAGGACAGCCAGTCTGTGGCTCAGCCAGGCTCAATTCCTAGTCAGCACCCCAACCCCAGCCTCGCTCTGCACATACTTGCCGATTCCCCAGGATCAGATTCTTACCCTCAGGGCAGAGCAGACCATTGTGACGTGGGCCCACACTCAGCTTCTCATTGCCTTTCTCTGTTTTTCCATCTGTCATTCTAGAAAAGCTCCCTAAATGTGCACCACATTCTCAAGGGAGCAGTGCGGCTCCACATTCTTTCTCTTCCTGACCAGGATGACTTTAATAAGTAACCTTTCAAGCACCTTCCTGCTTCTCTCCCTGGAGGGTTTCCTTCTTCCTCTCAGTCAAAAAAGCCCCACAGACTAACATGTGTCCACCAAGTCCTGACCTCCAGCAGGGAAAAAGCCTTCAGAGGATGATGAATGAGGAGGAAGAGACAACTCTGTATTGTAACATTTGACTTTTAGTTGCAACCAAAATGCCTGTATCCTGAGAAGCTGAGTGCCTCCTCTGAGATGGACAGACACCAACCTACCTTCAAAGGCCTGAAACACAGTGGTTTCCCCTAAGGACTGTGGCAGACAGACAAGTCAAATTCCACAAGCTGGCTGCTTCCAGGTAAAGTCATTGAAACACAGTCCCGTCTAGGGTCAAAGGACAGTGCTGTTCCCCTATTCGCTGAGACCCTCTAATCCCTCTCCTTTCAAAGCCCTGAGGGACTGGGCTCTACAGAAAGACTGAGAATGACTGACTGGCTGCAGTGCCTACAATAAGCAAATGTCAGTCCACTTAGAGAAAACTCGGGGGCAGAAGGCACATGCCTTACAGCTCTGTCTTCTCACTGCCTTTCCTAAGTACCCAGGCCACGTGGAAAAGACCCGGGAGACTCATTCACAGTGGGATGGCCTCCCAACGCAATCCGAGTTACAGGTGCTCAGGAAAGACCCAGGTCTCCTCACCATTGCCTGCAAGTACCTGGAATTTACAGTTAACTTTTTTTTGTGAAGACAGGAAGTTACTTACTCAGACCAACCACAGACTGCCACTTCACCAGTCTTGAGGCCCCTGACCCAGCTTGCCAGGGCCAGGCTCAGGGGTCAGGGGCAATGTGGCTCAGGGTATGTGACTTCTCAGCACTGTCTTCCTTCTTTCTGATGAATATGTCCTCAAACCCGTGCACCTGTCACTAGTCTCTGTGCATGCTTCCCTGATCCAGAGAAGAGGCTATTTTTTACTGAAGGCCAAAGCAATGGAAGGCCAAAGGCGACCAGGTGCTTAGATTTTCAGCAGTTTTACTTTTCATACTCAGTCGAAGCCAATTTAAAAAATATATATATATATATGTATGTATATGTATGTATAGTTAAGTCATTAAACATATATATTTCTCATTGATAGGGCTCATTTTAAAATCAACCTTCTAATGACAAAATAATACAGATGATAATAAAATAATATCCCCCCCATAAAGCAAATATAACAAAATGACAAAAGAATGCTTAATTTTGGGGCTTTATTTAATTTTTTTTTCTTTTCAAGATGCTACATAGTCAAACAGAATTGGATTGGTCTTTTATGGTGTAAAATAAATCCACAGTCAAACTCTCAATGACTACTAGATAGATGGACTAGTTGAAGAGTCTCTCACACCACCCGCTCCCCACCCCAGCTGCTGGTGCCCTCTCTCCTAACCTTCTGCAGCCTAATTCATTCATACTGACTCCAAGCCAGGTCCCCAACGGGTCAGGATCAAACTTGGGCCTGTGTGCTACAAGTATGAAGGTGGTTGAGAGGTGGTGAAAAGAACAATCTAGATGACTGACTACTCTTCTGCATTAAAAAGGGTAACCTAGAGTTGACTGCCACTACTAAGAATTTCCCTCCCTATGACAGCTGTTATTAAGTGACATAAAAAAACACTTCCTGGCAGCTCTTCTCCAACATCCCAGTCAACCCCACCTCCACATGCCCAGAACCTCCAGAGACAGAGGAACCCATGCCCTCTGGCATCAGGTAGCACACAGCATTAACTGTACTCTTGTGACAATAAGAAAACAGGAGATGAAATACATTAAATAAGTTAAATATGCATTAAACATCTCTGAATAACAGTCCAACTTCACTACATGAACCAACAGGAATTCAGTTTGGTCCCTTTAAGAGAACAAGGCATTGACGTCTTTCCAAAGTGCTGGGCCAATCAGTCAACACATGTCTTTCATTCATGATGAGCACATCTGATGCTGCCACCGTGCAGTTCTTTTCAGCTTCTGACTCTGTTCATCAGCCTCAAGGAGCTGATGGCTCGGACAAACTGAAGACATGGGAGCAGCCTGGGCTGGGAGTGGGCAGGCGGGGACTGCTGCGGGGAGCTGACTGTGCTCCCTGCCACACTGGGCTCAGTGCCCACAGGCCAGCACCAACAGGCGAGGAAGAGTGTCCTGTTTTGAGAGAGGTAATCCAGCAACATGTACCAAGGCCTACCCATGTTTAAAATGACATTTACAATATGGCATTGTGGCATCAATCATGGTTTCCTTCATCATTAATAAAGATCATTCTTTTCTCCATTCATATACTATACATTATTAACGTTCTAAAAGATTGTTATATTATATTTGCATGTGTGTACTTGTGTGTGTGTGTGCAGGGAGGGGAATTTAAAGGCAAGACCTGTGAGATGTCATCATACATTAATTTCTTTTTACACATGGTTATGATAAATTTAAATCCCATGATATGGTGGATCCGTCAATCCGATTTACCATCCTTTGCATGCTGCCTCTACAAGGCAATCTTCCCAATAATCACGCCAACGATAAAGAACAAAACCACCAGAGCGAGTAGCCGGGTGCTGAGGCCCTCTTCCTTCCCAGCTGCAGCTAATGCCGAAATGGGGCTGTTGCTCTGCGCCGTCTTCCTCATCCGAAGGCCATCTTCCTCCTACAGGAGTAAGTGCACATTTCAAAGACAACCCAGTATCAGAAAGGGGGGAGGTCCACTATACCGCTTAGCAGGGTGTTTATGCCCAGATATGGACAGCATGATACAGTCCAACCTCACTTTGCAAATGGAGTGACTGAAGTCTACAAGAGGAAGGGAATGGCTTGAAGCTGCTGAGAAAATACTGCCAGAGGCCTTTCTCTTCTTTCGTCCATCTCACACAATGCTGCTATAGTTACCTCCTAATTACATAAACCTAAGCAGGGCACTCCTTGATTCCCCATGACTTACAGAAAAAAAGCTCTCAAGCGGGTCAGCTGGGCCCTGGGCACCCTCAGCCCATCCATCTTTCTGGCTATGTCTCCTGGCCATTCCTCTTCATCCGAGCCCAACTCCTGTGTCCTTCCTAACCCTAATAAACAAGCCTCCCTAATAAAGTCGTCATCAACTTTTGAAATCACAGGCATTTCCCAAAGCACAAATACACAAACCACAAGACTCTACAAAGTGGGACACCTGAGCTCCATACATAGTTTGTACTTGATGAGATACATGCAGACTACTGGATCAAAATATATCTGGAATATTAAAATGTGACTGACACTGATATACTCATCCCACATAATTTCTACTTAATGCATGGATTTCTTACTAAAGAAGCAACATTCTTTCTTACAAAGACACTTGACCACACATGGCTATGTGTTGTGTAAGGAACAGAAATGCAGATTCTTCCTTCATCTCCACTGTCTCTGCCTTAATTGCTTCACGCTGCCTTAAGAAGCTACAGGTTATTGTGTAGATCTACAATGCCATTTCCATGCTCACAAGGCCAAGCCCACATCCTTGAAGAGGGACATGCATCAAGGCTGGCCCAAACTCATCTGCTGAGCCAGATCTCTTGCTAATTACTCCATCTAATCATCCCTCAGCCCCCACATACCAGCTGTACATTCTTTTCTTCTTTTCCTTCAAATCTCTCCCAGTCGCCCAAGTATCTGGAAACCTGAAGTCACCAGCAGATGGGCCCAGGAAGCTGACTTTCCCTACAATGTGTTGCTGTCTCTGTGGTACACGTATCACACTGGGTTGTAATCGTCTGTGGCCGGGGCTCTCCCTGCTACCTCATCAACAGAGCTCCTCAAGGGCAGTGACTGCTTGTGTTTGAATCCACAGTGCCAGGTACACACCAGACCCTCAGTAAAGTGTGTTGGCCAAGTGAAAGAATGAACCAACACAAAACAAGAAATCAGTGTTTGGCAGAATAAAGAATCTCCTAATGTCAAGATTAATCTGATAATATTTTAAAGACATTCTGCTCATGAGGCATGGCCAATATTATAGCACAGTGACAAATTAATGGTGTTGTTCGATTAACTTCAAAAAATGGGCACAGCAAACTACAGCTTTTATTTTATTGGCTTTATACAGAAGCTATTTCTACCTATTTATCATTTTAAGTGGCACAGAACTGTTTCTGAAGAGAAATACACTCTAAGAGAAGCCTGAGGCATGGCTTAGATTTTTAGCCAAAAAAGTAAAGCATCAGCTTCACAATGTACTCCATATTAAAGAAGTTTTAATGAATGAGGCAAATCAAGATTACTGCAAAGGAAGATGATGATGACATTTTCCCAAATTCTGTCAGATCTCCTATATCCACCTCGTTGACAGCATAAAAGAGAAGGAAAACTTAGCTTATATGAATGCATTATGTGTATCTGGTGCTAGAGTCATTGAAGAGTGTATGTGTTTGGGTAGCATGATCAAGATAAAGAGAACAGATAGGCCTAAACATTTAAGCTGCAACAAAAGTTTTATAATCTGATATCCAAAAATGTTATATTCAATACCACATCTAATACAGACAAACTCTAAATTGTAATGCTGGAAGGGGCCTTTGAGGCCTTTAGCAAATGGAGGCCTAAAAGATGCTGTGACAAGCACAGATTCAGAGATAGTTCAAACTGAATTACAGTAACCTTCACAACCCTACAGACCTCACAGCCAAAAGAAACGCACCTGCCTTCTTTCATCAACAGTACAATCCGCTCTGCCAGTGCCAGTGCCAACTGCCTTGTCAACGAGCTGGAGACCTGGCATCCTCCTTCCACAATCTCCAGAGCCCATCTACTGTGACAGTATCCCATTTCCAATCTCATCACCACATCACCAGTTGGATGAGCCACAAATGCCCAGACCTACTTAGAGTCTTCCAATATCAGAACTATACTCCTGTTCAAACAGACTGTAAATCCAGTACCTACTCTCTTAACAAAAAAAGAGAGAGATTCTCACCCATGTGAATGGAGATAAAGTAGGATTTGAAAATGCATACTCAAAATAAAAACTGCTCTTTGAGTCTCAAAATTTATTTTCAAGTTACATTAATGGAGGGTGGGTGGGTATTTTTTTTTTTAAGGTGACAAGAGTTTAAACAGTTGGGAAACTTCTGCCCAAGGGACAGTGGTTCTTAGTTTAGGGGGAGTCAATGACCCTTATGAGAATCTGATGAAAGCTATGGAAATTTCTTCTGGTGAAGGAAAAATGGGCAAATATCAAAAACAAAAAGCACCTATGCATTCAGGGGTTCATTAGCTCCCCTATCCAAGAACCAGTGAAAATGTCCCTGCTCTCTGCAGATAATCAGAAAATAAACTAAGATTACCTTGAATTGCTTGTTCTCCTCCCGTAGCCTTTGAACTTCACCTTGCAGCCTCTTACATTCTTCCATCACCTTCTTAACTTCAGTGTCATCCAGAGAAGAACTCAGAGACTTAGACACCGTTGGTGTTTCTGTCTTTGATGTAGTTGTGGATATAATTTTATTTATTTCTACATCATGCTGTTCAGAAATAAATGAAAGCCCAAGTGTCACCAACCATGCAATAATGGACTTTTTTATACTAAGTAAAGTAGTCCCCAGCAAACACCAAACATGGTAGCATTTCAGCCGCACTGTAAAATGTCACATTTATTTTTAAAGTGGATCACTTTATCTGGTATCTTTGTAATCTAAAGCAGCTGGACCCTAGAAATTATGGACAAGGGCAAATCATGAAGTCTGGCTGAGACTAATACATCAAAGAAAGAGAGAAAAGGGACTGTGCATACTGCCCTTCCAAATTCCTGCCATGCAGAAATGAGCAAGTTCAGGAATTATTAGCCACAAATTACTGTCACCACCAAGATCTGAACATCCCCAGGACAGGCTGGGTGGGAGAGGGAGGTCAGGGAGCATTTACCCAGGGGTCAATTTCCCTGACCAACTCAGAATTCGGAAGCCGGCATGAAGGTAAAACGAGCCCAGTGTCTGCAAAGCATCCATCTGGAGAAGCTACATTCTCCCCTCATTTCTCCTGCAAGATTGTGCTGACCCCCTCCTTCAGAGTTACTGGGTATGAGAGTTCCATCAGTAAAAGGAGCACTCAGAAGCCCTCAAGTGTGCCCAGGAAAAGAGTAACAGGGGATTGTTGCCCTGGGGTTCTAGGCAGCAAACTGAAAACCAAGCATCTAGCTCTACTTTCGCTTTCCAGATAAGAGTACAGCTCTTGGAAAACAAGGATTCAGCCTGGGGCCAGAATATACATCTCACACCTTCCAAATAGACCTTCCCATAACAGAATGTACACTGGGAAGAGGGGAAAAAATGACTACCATCCTTCCAAAGGAATGGGACAACGATAGTGGTCAATTAATTATTGAGCAGGAAGAAAATACTACACAGTTTTGATACAAATCAACGACATTCCTGAAGATCATTATGGATAATGTTAACAGAATGCTTCACAGCCTATTTACCACTCCAGCTATTAATAGCCAGTGTAGTTTCATATTCTGCATGTGTTTTATTTATTTTTATTTATTTATTTATTCATTTATTTATTTGAGTTGAGGTCTTACTCCGTCACCCAGGCTGGAGTGAAGTGGCATGCTCACAGCCACCCCAGTGTCGACCTGCTGGGCTCTGGTGATCCTTCTGCCTTAGTCTTCCCAGGAGCCAGATCTAAAGGCGCATGCTACTGTGCCCGGCTAATTTTTTATTTATTGTAAAGATGAGGTCTCACCAAATTGCCCGGGCTGGTCTCGAACCTGTGGGCTCAAGCAATCCACTCGCCTTGGCCTCCCAAAGTGCTGGGATTACAGGCTGAGCCACTGAGCCCGGCCTCTGCTTGTGTTTTAAATTCTCAGTGTTTTTAATACAATTAATTTTTTTTTCACTAAATTGAAGGGAAATCCAAATTAGCATTTCAGATAGTCTTCTTTCTTCAACAGGTTACAAGTAAGGACCACTGCAGGTTGATCCCTTGGCTTCACACAAAGAGAAAGTGGCACCTGGAGGAAGGTGTCCTTCCTGCTCCGTCCCTCCCAGGCAGCACAGGAGTCAGATAATTCTCAATGGGAGGGGCAATACTGCCCTCCAGGACACATGTGGGCATATCTGGACACACAGTGTCTCGTTGTCACAACTGAGGAGTACTACTGGTATCTAGTAGGTAGAGACCAGGGATGCTGCTAAACACCTTGCAGTACACAGGGCATCCCCTATCCCCCAAAAAACTATCCAGCCACTGTGCTGAGGTCGAGAAATCCCCATATAAAAGTAGATTTGATTGGAGAGGCCGGTGGAGCAAAGGGGGTAAGGACGCTGGGACAGCACCTGGCAAAACAATAGAATCTAAGCGCTTCCCATCTGTCCATCTAGCGCCATGATAAAGGGCAAATTATTCTCTGTTTTACTCTTACCCACTGTTTTACCACAACCTGTACCTTTTGGGAAACCAAAGGAACTCTTAGAAATTTCTGACATCTCAACAGTCATCAGGTTGCACTTTTCAAGGGGAAAAAATGGTTTCAATTAGTTGTCTTTTCACAAATCCTTCAAAGGTTGATTTCATAAAGGGTCACTTATTTGTTGACTTAAGTTTATTTCTTTTTCTTCATACATCAGAGGGAAGA
Source organism: Cephalopachus bancanus (assembly GCA_027257055.1). Lineage (NCBI taxonomy): Eukaryota > Metazoa > Chordata > Mammalia > Primates > Tarsiidae > Cephalopachus > Cephalopachus bancanus. Next base: position 8,177,443 of record JAPVLO010000007.1, read on the forward strand.
AAATAATTTGCCAACTTTAAATCTTGGTTTTGCAGGAGATGGTATGCAAATGAGTGTCAGTTCGCAACATTCAATTATTGTTAACTGTAAACATACTTACCGGTTTATCATTCTCTGCTGGCAATTCAAACACACATCTAAGTTTTGAATCCATAAGGTCTTCCGGTTTTGCCTCCTTCCACTAAAACAATTAAAATTTAAAAATCAAGATATTATAAAGCTGCTAGAAAAATAATTTTCTTCCTATAACTGACATTTCCAGAAAAATATTCTTAATGAGAAAGCTCTCATGTACACTAAAAAAACTTAAGTCCTCTGAGATTTCAATATTGACAAGATTAAATAATGACAAGATTAAATACACTAGCTTTCCTGAATATGTACTACATTTCACAAACCCCGAAGTCTTGCTGCCTGACTCCTCAAAGTAAGTCACTGCTCCTCATATTGCTAGTCTGTGGGAGGCATATGGGACACAGGGGCCCACCACTGAACAAAGAGGATTCTCTAAACCATGTCTAGATAATCTGAGATAACTTTGGCTCTCATTAAGAAAACAAAACCTTAGCAAAGAATGTCTCTATGACAAAGAAAAAAAGTTTAAAAAGAAAAAAATAAAACTTAAAGACATAACCTTCTCAGCAAGCATAAGCACAAACTATCTGGGAGCGGTTTTAGAGTCACTGTGCCAACTACCTAGGGAGCACATTAACTAGCAAGCCCTCCTCTGCCATCATGGCTGCGTCTAAGCTGCCCTGTCCCAAGGGTCCACCCCCACCCAAGGGCCCATCCCCACCCCTCCAGCCTGTGGTGAGAGCACCTTCCTAGCTAAGTCCCATGTTCTAGGAGAACACGTTCCTGGTTTACACCTCCTTTTAGCAGCAGAGGATGGGAATTCCAGGGTGTTCTGAGAATTACAGACCAGCACAGCAGCGAGGTTATGATACAGAAAAATAAGACACTGCCCCCTTCCCTCCCCTCCATGCAGGAGGCAGCTAGCACAACAGGGGTACCAAAAATGGGAAACAGTCTATACTTCTCATACTAGAAGACTGCCACAAAAATTATGGCAGATCCATTAAATGGAATAGCACACTGCCACTCAAATGATACTGAAGAGCATTCAATTACATGGGGAAAAGTCTAGAATATCAAGTGAAGAAACTGCCAACAACACTGAAGTCTGCTCCTCTGCATACACGCCTGAGTGTATGTGTGTCCACGCACGTGTGTCAAAGAGCATCAGGCAAGGATCACCACCAGATGCTAAAACCACCAGGCCCAAGACTGCGGGCGAGGAGACATTCACGTGGTCTCAAAGTATCAGATGATTCTGAGTATCACAGATTCCCTATTAACCACAGGGGCAAATGTGCTTTGACACTAGAAACAACTGGCAGTCACCATCTTAGTCAGAGATCAAAGAGTGTCACCGGCATGAAATGCCTCTTTGTGATGCATACAGGATATCAACTATGGAATCTTATTACCAAAACCTAAATTTAATCCAAATTTAATCTTGAGGAAATAATCAGACAAATCTAAAATACTGGGCATTCTACAAGTCAACTGGCCTGGACTCTAAAAAATTCATAGTTTGAAAAAAAATAGTTGAGACTCCCAACTAAAACAAGAACAACTAAAAACCATCATTGGAACTGGAAAGTGATGCACATGGACTCATATACATAATATTATATAATAATACTGAACTCTTGCCAGGCATGGTGGCTCACATCTGTAATCTGAACACTTTGGGAGGCAGACGTGAGAGGATTGCCTAAGCTCAGGGGTTCAAGACCAGCCTGGGCAACTTGGCGAGACCTCGTCTCTACAATAAATGAAAAAATTAGCCAGGTGTGGTGGCACGTGCCTATAGTTCCAATTACTTGGAGGGGTAAGGCGGAAGGACTGCCTGAGCCCAGTAGGTCGAAGCTGCAGTGGCCATAAGCATGCTACTGCACTCCAGCCTGATGACAGCGGTGAGATTCCAACAGATAAGTAAATAAATAAATAAGTAACACTGAATTGTTAATTTTCTCAGCTATGATTAGTAGTATCATGGCTACTAAGATACTGTCCTTGTTCTGAAGTATTTAGGGGTAAAGTATCATAAAGTCTGGGTCTTACATTCAAATGGTTCAGTAAAAAAGAAAATTTAAGACAGAAAGGAAGCATATGTGGCAACATGTTAACAAACGGTAAGTCCAGGTGAAGGTTAGTGGCTACTATGCTATTCTTTTCAACTTTCTAGATATAAAACGAAAAAGAAAAATACTTAAAAATAAATAAAAAGCACAGGCTCTCATTAACAGTGGTTGGACCTAGTATAAAAGAATTACGAGTCACTTTGGGTTTTATCTTTTGTCATTTGTGTGTTTTAAAATTTCCTACAATGTACATTTTGTACAAAAATTTAACTGTTATAGTAATAATCACATAAGGAAGTGAAATGACCCTCTACTGTACATGCAGCGCCTGGAAAGTATCTGACCCTGGACCAGGCCCTCACGCATGGCCCAACATCCTCACAACCGTGCCAACTGCATTTTTATCCCCATTTTACAGATGACCAAAACCTCAGGAGAGTTCATGAAACTTGCTCCAGGCCACAGTGTTAGTAAAAGACAGAACTCAGCTTTGAAACCAGGTCACCCAAGCCCATGCTCTTTTCACTAACGCCATGCAGCAAAAGCCAAACAGAATACACTCTTGGATATTCCATATTTGTATCTGCTGTATGTTTCCTTGACCACATGAATTAACATGAAGTGACATATTGCGTTCCAGAAAATAAAAGAGAATGACAAGGTAAGAAACAGTCCCTGTAATGAAAAGCACTCTTTTCTGTGGGGGGAAGGGAGAAGGGAAAGGGGAAGAAATCCCCAAACCTTCAAGATACAATCCATCAGAGCAAGGAACTGCTGAAGCAAATAGAGTTTATAAAAGTCAGAAAAGAACAGTATATTAGAAATTTTTATAAATGTTAAAATTATTCATCAAAGTTTCAGGAAAGTAGTCAAAATGCAAACTTCCTTGAAAACACCATTCCCCTTTAAATGATTTTGACACATTTTGAAACGCATGCACCCACAATTCCATACCTAATTGTTTTTTTTAATTATTATTACCGAAAAAAATAAGAAGCATTCAGTACTTACTACTGCCTCCATATCAGAAGTGTCAGTTGGAGCAAACATAGACTGAACCATAAACTTGTGTTTACTTTTCTCATTGGGATCATAATCGAAAGGCTGTAACATCACTGAGAAAGAAAATAGCGCATTAGGAGGGTCAGGCTTTGTTATCGGTGCATCTGCTATGCTAGGACTCGCACTGTGCTTGTAGAGCAGGTGACCAGCTTCTCTCCAGCCTCAGGACGCCCCTGGGGAAGTGAGCAAGAAGAGATAACTGACAGCTACTCCATTTTGCAGGTCACCAACCTAAGGTCCAGAGAGGTTCGAGGACTTGTCTGAGGTCAGACAACAGGCAGGGGCAGAGCTGGGAGGAGAGCTTAGGACTCAGTGTTCTGGATCCCAGCGCACTGACACTTCCTACCATGAATCTGCCCTAAGCATCTGCTGCAGGCCTTACAGAATTGGCCAGCTGGGGAGAAACACCATCTGCCTGTGTTGCTCAAGAAAACATATCCAGGTGATCTTTTCAGGAACTAAAATAGAATAATCCAAGAAATTTCAGAATGTTTAAGGAACCATTTTAGCTTCTCTACACTTCATTTCCCATATAGCTAATCAAAGTAATGCTTGAAATACAATTCTGCCTATAGAATGGTAGAAATTTTTCACAACCAGGACACTCATATAGCAGGGAAAACAACAAGACCAGCCTATACCCTCTCTTCTTCCCTAAGAACCTGGAGATCTCAGAGGGCCCTGGGTATGAGTCAAATCCACTGCACTGAGGGAGGTGCTTTCACACCCCAACTGGCTTCCTTCAGTCTATTTTCTGGAATAAACCAGGGGCTACTTCTGTTAAATGACGTCTGCTATAAAATACATTATTTGCTACAAGGCTTTGGCTAAACCTTTACACATCATAAGTTCCCTGAAATACAACTTCACATGCAGAAAAAGCCTACCATGGCCTTAAACAGAACAGTGAATGTGGACTATTTCCATGTGCCAGACACTGGGCTCTGGACTTTAGGTCTATTATTATCTGGAAATCCTTAAGAGGCAGGCACTGTTATGGGGGGAGAGGTGCTATTATATCTATTTTTCAGAAAAAAAAATCAAGGCACAAAGAGGTTAAGTAACTTGCTCAAGGTCACACTGTGGAGGAGTACAGACTCAAACCCAGGAAGTCTGCTTGGAGAGCCCATGCTCGTAGCTACCACAGATAACAGACACCTTGTCCTCTGACAGCACAAGTCCGTCCTTGCCATCAGCAGGGCTTCCACCACCTTTCTGCTAGGCTCCATCAGCATTTTCTTGCCTCAGGCCCCATCTTAGGGCTTCCCAGGTGCTTCCTTTCTAAAGTCGTACAACCAGTCATCCCCTGCAGGAAGGTGAGGGCCAGGTAGCACTAGTCTAACAGATAAAGACTGGGACTCCACAAAGTGAAATGGCTCAAAGTCACAACGTTAGGAAGCAACAAAACTGGCACAGAGAGCCAAGATCTCGTGACTCCAACTGCAGCCCAGAGCCCCTCCCACCACACGGACCCCAGCCATGAGCAAGATTTCTATCAGGCATCCAGCCCCAGGGTAACAGCTTACGGAGCCATCCATGACAGGGAACAGAAACACTACTTTCTCCCATCTGTTTGAAGGATGCAGGGTCTCTTCCATACTAGGGCAGAGAAGTCCATTAAAACAGTCATGCACTGGACTGAAATGATCGTTACCCAGATAGCTCTGCTAGTTACAACACCTATCTGAGTGCTCTGAGCTACAAAAGGCTTGCTGGGAGACTTCTCCAGTACAAAATTAAGTAAATGTTAGATTCAAACCTTTTATAAACTCAACTCTACCTCTGGCATCACTGAGCTGGCAAGAACTTTCCTGTAGACATATCTGGAACACCATTACCTACCTGGGCTTGACTCTTAATCTCAGGGATAAATGAACAGACCAGCAGGTCAAAACTGTGGACACTTGTGAAAGCTAAATTCCCAACATGGTTTTATTTTCTTTTTCCCAACCCCAGGATTGCAACAGGGAGGACAAACACTATAAACTAAAGAGTCAATGTCTTCACATGTACTGTGATCTTTCTTGAACGGGAACTGTCAGCCTTTTTTGGAGTTGGAATATAATATTGAAGCTACAGTTATATTAATGTTCACTTTTAAAAATTAAAGTCAATTGGGTTTTAAGAATTTCAAGTCTTGCATGGCTGTGAAAAAATCATACTCTGGCATTTTTCAGTCTGGGAAGAGAACTTTGACCTAGGCTACCCTTAGATTTTCAGGAAGGCACAGATTTGGTCATGAAAACTGCCTCACCCTTGAGCATCCATTCTCCCAGCTGTGAACAGCTGTGGTCTCGCCCCTAGTCCACCACTCTGGAGAGCTCTGAAGATGAACACAGAGCCCTGATGCTCAGATGACAGCAATCCACAGACAATGCTAACTTTTAGAGAAGCTAGTTCTTGAAATGAAACACAGGACTGATGGGTCTAGAGAACAGAACATATCTCAGGATAAACAGGAAGCTCTGCCCCTTCCTTCCTCTTCCCATTCTCCTCACCTTCCTAGAGGCAGGGCAAGTAAGAAAATGCAATCAAGAGCACCTGTCTGGAACTCTGCCTAGGTTCTAAGTGTGCCAGGGCAACCCAGGTCATTCCTTTTCATCCCTCCCACCAATCCCTCTCCTGTCCCTTCTCCAATACCTTCACAATGCCCCAAGAAGGAGAGAGGAAAATAACCTTTACTGGTGCCTACTAGTACCTACTATGTACTAGGTACAGGTTCTCCCATTTAATCCTCACAGCAATCCATCAACGAAGCCCATTTTCTAGATAAAAATAAAAGGGCTTAGAAAAGTGAAGTGGCTCACTTGGGTCCCATGGCCAGCATATTAATCAAGAGCACCAGGCTCCAATCTGTCTGTGACTCCATAGTCAGCCTTACTTACACACCCAAGTTCTCTGACCCCAAGGATTCCCCCCATCAGGTGAGTCCATGAAGTCAAAACTACGGTAGTAATAATAACAAGACATGACAGGCCTTTTCCACTGTGCAAAAGCAATGATGATGCCTTAGTGCAGACCAAGGTCCTGGAGTCCAAGGGTACCCATCATTGCTGAACAACACACTATATACCCTTCTCAGCTGGGGAAAAAAGCCAATTTCCTGTAAAAATATTCCTGAAGCAATAAAAAGTATTCATTTTGCTAAATTTCAACCCCGACAATGTATCTTTTTAACACTCTTTCCAAAAAAGGGCATTTCTGCGCTCAACCCCATGCTTTCTAGTGTAATGCACTTCTACTTGAAGGAATGACAGACAAACTCTGGTTACTCAGAACCGTGTACACAGCATATATCTTCTTGAAAATGAATGAAGTAAGCCTGTCACTTCAAGGAAAACAACTTACAGTCCTTGTTGCCAAGTGATAAAATACAGGACTTCAAGCAAACACTTAAAAGACTTTTCTGATGAGATCAGTGGGAACAGTGAAGAATGTGATTTTCTGGTATCGTACAAGAAAACATGTCAACATTTGGAAAATATATATAACTCAGATGTTTGCTAAACAATCCATGCATAATACTACATGATCCATTCAAAGTACAGGAGAGACTGATGTACTTCAGTGAAGAAAATTTCAAAAAGTTAAGACATGGTTAAATAATTCAAGTGGACATACTGGTGGGTTGGTGTAGTGGAGCATCTTCAGTTTAAAAAGAGAAAGGAGACTGCCACCAAACACACCTTGAGTTTTCAGGATGTATCGGGCCCTCAGGTGGGAACAGAAGCCTATATGCATGCACACGTCACTTACAAAGGGGAATGGGGCTCCCTGTGTTCCTCTAGTTAAATAATTCTGCAACTATCTATCTCCACAGAAGGGCGCTGAGACCCACTCTCACGTCACCAGCACAAATCCAGGCCCAGAACATCCTCTCTGGTAAGTAGCCACAATGTAGATCTGGAAGAACCATATGACAGGGCAGGAGAGAAGACGAAACCAGGAATTCAAGCACACAAAGCAGTGGGTACTAGTGGTAAACACTCCCTGTAAGGAGGCACTGGAGACAGCCTGAGGCAGCAGGTAAACAGCACTTCTGCAAAAGCAGAAGACTCGTGACATGCAAACACAGATGCCTAAACACCCCGGTAAGGCTGGAAAGTGGAAACCTTTCCACTGGGAATAAACACGGTACCCTACCAGCTTGAGAACCTTCTGGAAGCTCTAGGTGTACAGTGGGCATTCAGCTCCTGCCCTTTACAAAAACTCTCCTCCCACCTGGAGCAGCAAGTGAAAGTGTTCGCCACCCACCAGCTTTCCTTGGCTTGTGAGCTCCCAAATCAGCAAGCCAGAGGGAGGAGGTCACTGAGTCCCTGTGAAACTTCACAGACCCTTGGAGGACCTCAGTGTCCATATCCTGCTTAACACGGCCCTAACCCATGTCAAAAAGTTTGTATTTTTTAGCTACCGTCATCTCACATCAAATTCAAGTTGCTCTACTGTATCAGCTGGGACTTTATAAGAATATGACAGAATAAATGTTGCTAATCATTTGTTCTTTCAGCTCCATACATGCAAATTGTGACAGAAATTACGTACTTTTTTCCATGACAGGCTATAAAAGAGCTTCCCATTAACTTAATTTACTTCACTTGAATACCAGAGACACTGATGACAAAACCCTCTTAAATGAACCATCTATCCTACTTTTAAAATGTATCTGCTAATACTACATTAAAAAGAAGTCTGTTACCAGGAGACAGCCTGGAGACTGGGTCACTACTTACCCACATTAACACTTTGTGATACAATGCCTGTTGTATTACAGATTGCAAACGTGAGATCCTGTTAAGAAAGGGCCTTTGGGGTCATAAAACACTGGATCAATAAGCTCAGACTTTCCTCAATGGAAACGAAATGCAGAATATATGCTACCTAAAATATATATACATCCCTTGGAGAAATGATAGCTTGATTAAATGCAGCATAAATATTGCTTCCGAGAATCCAAGCAAGTCATAGATCATTTTCATCTAAATCATAAGGTAACAGCAAACAAATAAAAGTCTAACAAGCACCATGGCACATGTTTCTTTTCTTTTCTTTTTTAATCTCAGAATCTTATCTTCTAAATGTCTCTCTCCACATTTGATATGTCCCACAATCTCAGCTCAGGCCCCACAGACTTACTTCTAAATTTCTCCCAACTAGGAAATGTTTTCAACTTTCTCCCAGTTTCCTTCCTATCCAAGCTACCCTGCAGAGTCCCTATAAACCCAAGAAATGTAATCTCCCCTATTACCCTATTCATATCGCATTAATTCCTCAGATCAAAAGCCTCCTATAAAAAAAGTCCCAAGGAAAAGACAATCCATTCAGTTCTTTACCCTCTGGTCCTCCTTAGATTTCCTGGTATCTCCCAATGACAGGCCTCCTTCTGGTCCAACAGCTGTGTACATCCACAGGCCACACATCATGTCCCTACATCCTTACTGAACGATGTTTTCTTGTCATCACCAAAGCCTCCTCTTAGCAATAAACCCTACCTGATACATTCCTTTTGACTGTCCCCTTCTCACATCCCTTTACACCCTATCTTCCAGGGCTTAATCTACAAATAGTACTCAATCGGGAATAACCAGTCATGGTGGCACACACCTGTAGTCCCATCTACTTAGGAGGCTGAGGCAGAAGAATCACTTGAGCCCAGGAATTTGATTATGCCACTGCTCTCCAGTCTGGGAGACAGAGCAAAACCTACCTTTAAAAATAAATAAATATGCTGTGTGAGGAGGCTCAAGCCTGTGATCCCAGCACTTTGGGAGGATGAGGCGAGAGGATTACCTGAGTCCAGGGGTTCGAGACCAGCCTGGACAACTTGGTGAGACCTCATCTCCACAGTAAATCAAAAAGTTAGTCAGGCATGGAGGCGCATGCCTGTAGTTCCAGCTACTTGGAAGGGTGAGGCGGAAGGACTGCCTGAGCCCAGCAGGTCGAGGCTGTGGTGGTCGTAAGCAGCGTGCCACTGCACATCAGCCTGGGCAACAGAGTCAGACTCCGACTAAATAAATAAATAAATAAACAAATAAATAATGAGTCAGCGGGACTGGAGTGTGACTGAGAACAGGTTTCCAGGTGCAGCCGATGCTGATGGCCAGGGCCCACACCTGGAGAGCCTGAACTGTGTGGTAATTCCTATCACCAAGCCCCTGCTGGAACTCACTCATCCATTCACACCCATACAAGAGGACTGCCTCAGCCAGAGATCAGAGACCAGCTTAGGCATAACAAAGACCTCATCTTCATTTAAAAAAAAAAAAACCTTTTATACTATAAATCTTTTTCAAAATCCAACATGCTTTTCTGTCTCCTATTAACACTTAATAATATGATACAACACAGCTTCTGCTGGGGCCTCTCGTACCATGCTATGACTATCTTAGAGAACCCCAGAGCCCTGTCTCCTGGGAGTGACTCCCCTGGAGCCTGAAGAACAGCCTGCCCTGAGGGTCCCTACTGTGCTTTCTTCACATTTGTTATCTGTGAGGTTTGCCCAGCCATCACCACCTCTGCTATGTCCTGTCACATCTGCTGCTTTCAACAGGGTTGTCTTTGCAGCCCTTACCTTTCCTTCTGGTCTGTGATGGCTAGAAACCAGAACAGGGTTAACTATAAGTCTAAAGTAAGAGCAGGCTGGGCACGGTGACTCACGTCTATAATCCCAGCACTTTGGGGGGGTGGAGGTGAGAGGACTGCCTGGGTCCAGGGGTTCAAGACCAGCCTGGGCAACATGGTAAGACCACATCTCTACAATAAATCAAAAAAATTAGCTGGGTGAGGTGGTTCATGCCTGCAGTTTCAGCTACTTGGAAGGCTGAGGCGGAAGGATCGCCTGAGCCCAGGTCAAGGCTGCGATGGCCAGGAGCATGCCACTCCACTCTAGCCTGGATGACAGGGTGAGGCTCCAGCTGAAAAAATAAAGAATAGATGGGGCAAGACTGAAGGCTGGAGAGCCAGTGAATGTGTACATATGCAAGGAACTGTAATGAGTGAAAAAATCATCACTTTTGGCAGCTCTAAAACTCTGCTTATTTTTTGCTTCTTAACCATGCTGCAGAGTTGACACTACCTTCAGCTAAGTGAGGTACACTCAAGGTAACCGAAGTCCTCTTGATAGTGACATTTGAAAATATAAGGAATAAACTGTGTCACAATCATAAAACAAAGGATTCTTAAGTAGTCTAAATATGACAGTAAATTTAAAAAAAAAAAAAAGCCTTTGAAAACCTTTACATTTTCTTCCCTCTTTTTTTTTTAGCCAGAATCTCATCTGGTAAAAAAGATTAAAGACATCTTTTAAGTATGAATGTGAGTTGTTCTTATCTGAGAGTAATAAACCTGGTTCATGAAAACCATTTATAAAAAGGTTTCGCTTATCAGAGACTTCCAAAGCAAACGATCCAACAAGAAGAATGTTGCTGTTAAGAAGCCCAAAAGCCCGAAACGCAGCTTCCACTATCAGCATCTGATGGATAAACACTCAACTTCTTTGTCTACAGGCTCTGTGCACTTACACTCTGGTGCTAGTCAGAAAGCTGACATCCAGCATTGGCAAGTCCAGGGCCACCAAATAGCCATAGTAAACTGAGTCAGGAAAATCTCAAAAGGATTAATTACCAATTGCAGTACTGCCCCATTACATGAATTGACCAATGTTTCCATCCAGGGAAGAGTTACTGATACCCATTCTTCGTCCACAGGATTTTACCGGAAAAACTTTATACTTTAAATATGACTGAAAAGGGTTATGTGTCAGGCGTGGATACTCCTTAATTCTCTGAATTCTCATTTAAAATACAGATTCAGACACTGGGAGATTTGTGTTTGTTTGTCTTTAATTCATTTCAATTCCCAGGGTACACTTAGCAAAGTGTATCTGTACCTAAATATTGGTATCTTTAATGACGCTTTCCAATGCCCCCACACACAGATATTTTGCATTTCTAATTTGCTTGGTACACAGGCAACCAATGTGCATAATTGAACTGCAAATGGAAGCGTGCTTGCTACTTTAGTGAAATTAGAATTCAATGAAGGTTATAAAAATATTAAACCTAATATCATATTACAGGAAGCGTAAGTATTTTTGATGGGTCCATAATTTTACCACTTCACCTGCGGTATCCGCTGGCAAACATGGTTTAGAATATTAATGGAAAACTCCCTCATTATTAAACTGCAGTATTAAAAAAAAAATCCACAACCACTAAGAGCTTACCACAAAGACATTTTCAGAAATTATCTACCTTAAAAATATTTTCCTATTTTCCCACCATACAGTTCAGAAATAGACTTAATTTTGTAAAGCTAGAACAAATGGAGAAATCCCACACTGCCTCAAACAATTTATTAATTCAAGAAGTTCTATCTTCCTTGCATTTGAAATCTCAGGGGGGGAAAAATCCAATCTCCTCCAATCTCCATTTCAGTGTGCCTATTTTGCTGAGATCTAGATTTGAATAATTCTAAACCATCTCTAGTCCACAGTATGTATCAGGGAGCAAGGGGCCAAAAACATGGCATTCTGGACCAATAAATGCAAACAGAAAGCCCCTGCACCCCTCCCTAACCACGCTGCCTCACCTACAGGCATGGCTCCAGAGGGGCTACAGTAAAAAGAGATGAGATGAGCTCCTATGTGAAGTACAGAGTCAAGGATCCAAATCCTAGAGTCAAGGACCAGATCCCAAAGCTACTCTCTGGGAAGGACCACGCATTACAGTCTACTGACACAAAAGTTTAGGTTATGCCTGTATCCAACTGTTACTTTACCATCTAAATGTACTAAAGGGAGAATTTTTTTTTAAGGACCCAACAAGTGATTTGCCATGTTCTGAAAAAAACAGAATGATGGGTCAGAGCCTGAACTTTTGAAGCATAATGTAAGGTCCCTTTAATAGCATGTTAATCTGAAAGGTAAGAAGAGCTTCACAGGGAATGTCTGAAGGATAGCTAGCTCTCCAGTCTCAACATGGATCTGTGTCCCTTCAAAACCTTGGCCCTTCTAGGGCCAGCTCCATGGGTGAGTATCATCACCATGTCTACCTCCCTCTCCCCCCTACTTTCCTGCTCCTTCCTCCCTACTTTCCTGCTCCTTCCTCTCTCCTTCCCTCCCTCCCGTCCTGTCTCTTTAAAAGAATGAGTTACAACCTTCCTTAATAGCTAGCACATCCCAAGAGTTTTCAGAACTGGGAAAAGCATAATAGTCATGCCCTTCTCAGGTGTGCTGGAACACTCTGGATGACAGGCAGGGCAATACCGGTAATATTTTAAGTTGATCTGATGGCCACCTTCCTACAGATTACACCTGAAATGTACTAGCAGCCTTTCACTATAAAACAAATGCATATTACAGAAAGAAGAAAAAACACAAATTTCTTCTCAAAATTAGGAGAGAGCCATACATTAAAAAAATATGGATTTATTTCTTAGAAAGCAATCCAAATATTAGATAATCCACTTTCATTAAAAAAAAACCAAAAACTAGTTAGTTTTGGTGAAATCCAGTAAGAATAACACAATCCCACTGATACACGATGCTTTCAGTTACCCAGTATTTGTAAATATTCTGTGACATAGACACTATTCTCCCCATTTTACAAATGAGAAAACTAGATCCTAGAGAGGTTAGCAGATTGGCCAAAAATCAGCCAACTGGTTAAATAGCAGAGCTGGGCTTCTTGCTCAGATTTCCTGACCTCAAATCCACTGATCTTTGAACAGGTTGGGTGAAGCCAAGCTTGACCATGTACACCTGGGAGAAGGGAAGGCTGGTCTTTGGATAATCTGTACTGTCTGTCCACTGGTATACTCCTCTTTCTGGGGACTCTACGAACTCATCAGGATGTCACTATATAGCTGCATTCCAAGAGAACTCCCTGGAAAAGGGTAGTGTACTTTTTATCCCAAGGTCTGCATATCTAATAAATGGTGCAGTGGCCCCTTAGCACATCACCTGCAACAAATGGGGAAGCCTCCTTTGCTGGCTTGAGGCTGTCCTGGAAATGCAATGACATCTGGCTCCATCCAAGATCCCCTCAAGCACTGAGATAAAAAGCAAGCAAAAACAAAAGTGCCTCTCTCATGTGCAAATATGATCTTGTCTCATCTAGGAAGAAAGTTTGAAGATGCATGGACATTTTATTATGCAACTACTTTTTGCCTAAATACCTGAAATTTTGAGAAGATGGTACTATACATTATATATCCATTCATAAGTGGGACCATCCCCGAACACTGTTGAAGCAGCTTAATATAACAGAAGAAGCAAGGATCAGGAACCAAGACACTGGCTTCAAATACCAGCTATGCCATGACCACCCATGAAACCCATGGACATTTTATTATGCAACTGCTTTTTGCCTAAATACTTCTTTCTTATCTGCAAAAGGAAGGCCACAACCACAAAACCTCAGTCTTCCTTAAGTAAGAATCGTAATTCAAAGCAAATGCCCAGAGTTAGTTATTGCTTTAAAAAAAATGTCCTATGATGGTGGAAGAATGGACCTTTCTGAGACACACATACACATATATTTATACTTAATATGAGAGAGCACACTTACATTGTACAACTACCTACTGAGGTTATTTTATTCAGAAAACCATATTGCTTCCCCTATATTTACTGTGAAAATGGGTAATTTTCATCTACTGACAACCTTGCTCAAATCTGATATAGATAAGGAAATCAAGAGGAGAAAAGTGGGAAAAGAGAGGAAATAAAAGATTTCAGCTGCCCTTGATTTTGATGGAAAAAACTTAAATCATACGGATCGTGAGGATACAGAAATGCCAACATCCCAGGTCCCCTCCTTTCTCCAGTGTTCTGCAGTTCAAAGAGCATGGGCTTCACAGCCAGACAGGATGCTCCACATCTTGGTTCTGTCACGAGCTAGCTTCGTAACCTCACGGCACCAGTCTCCTCCTTAGTAAAACAGAGGTGTCAACCCATCCCTCACAGGGCAGATAACAGGGATGACGTGAGACAGCATATGTGCACATCCAACACACAGGAGGCCCTCAATCAATGCTGGCATCCACCCTCCTGACTTTTCCTGCATAATAACCTGACTCAAGAGTCCAGATAGGTCTTGCAGACTCAGAGAGAAGCCCAGGGGGAGAGCTGGCGTGGGCGCACCATAATGAGAGAAACCAACGGATGCAGGGAATAAGAGTTTGCAGAAATGATCAGATAATGAAACACCTTATATCTTTCCAAAGAGGTGAATCATTTTCTTTCAGGTGTCAAATGAATAGCCAAATGTATCACAGTCAAAATCTATCATGGAAAAAGCAAGATAGGTACTTATTTCAAATGAGTAGTAGCTTCTATTGATGCAGAAGCCTCTGTGACACTGAGTCACCTGATATTTAAAGGATATATACACACTCCCCCACAGCTCTTTCTTGGCTCCAGAAGTTCTAATGAGCTAAAAGTTTATTCCATTTCTAAAACACATTTAAACTCCAAACCATTACTTACATCTCCTTAATTCTGAAATCCAATTCTCAATTTGGGCACTTCACCAGCATCTTTTCAAAGGTTGGACTTTGGAAAATAGATGCACTCTCAGACAGAAGGGGAAAAAACCCATCAGACATGCACCAAACTGACACCCTTGAATATATTCCAATTTCCTCAGCCCTCATCTCCCCTAGCGGTTCACAATCAGTAAAGTGCAGTGACCAATCATTGGAAATGACATGAGCTTAATGTCAGAAATCATTTAGCTTAAATAAGAAAATAACTTCATTTAGCTTTCTCCCACAAAGTAAAATTAAGTTTGTTTAGCCCTTTTTTATTTATTGCCAAAGGGCGGATTTAATTTCAAGGGAGTGAAAACCAAACTGGTTCTGAAGTAAAGTCTAAAGTTACCACTGCAATGTTGCTCTAACTACTGAGGGACAAAGGCTGTAAACATTAAAAGAAAGAGGCGTTAATTATGGAAAAACAAAAGGTGAGTGGGACCCACTAAGCTTTTCAATCAGGAAGTGGAGGGTTGGGGGGAGGCGGAGAGAAGTCTATCGTCTTAATGTGCTACACTGCAAATTAAGAAAACTCACTGGTTCTAGGGGCCTTTTGAGCCCACCCTCTGGCCTCAAGTCTCAGAACTTACCAGATACATTAATTGAGGCCCCTGCATCGATGATCCCGCTGTTGGGCCTCACACAGTACCTACGTGGTGCTGTGGTCTTCACTTTAAAACACACATTTCGGTCTGTCGGGTTTCCAAGCTTTAGGTTGGTGGTGACAACATCGGTGAAGGGACCTGTGGAATGAGACAGAAACTGATTGGGGATTTTGTGAGGAAAGTTTGGAAGACTGACTGGTTTATGAAAGGGAGGGATATGAGTATGGTTAAAAGGAGATTTGAGATCCAAAACTATCTCATTAACATGCCACCTCAGCAGGTGAGCTGAGGCTGATGTATACGGAGTAACAGCTAATACTGACCATTCTCACTATTTCACCAGGTGCCAGTAAGTGTCCTAATGTATGGCAGCTCACTGAAACCTCACAACTCTGTGACTGCTGCTGTTTTACAGACGAGAAAACCGAAGCTTGGAGAGACAAGTTACTTGTCGAAGCTTTCAGGTTAGTTAGAGGTAATTAGGATCTGTAACCAGATGACCTGAATTCAAGGCCAATTCTTACCTGTGATAAATACTGGTTTCCACAACAACAAGATGAAATCTAACAGGGAGACTACACTTGGCCCAAAATGATTATCTAGAGCAGAGTGTGCCAAGAGTAACAGATGCAAGAAAGACTTTGAGGTGTTAATGCCTATAAACACAGAAACCCCAACAACTGAGTGCTGAGGTTACAGAATCAGCTCAATCCTGCTAGGCAGTACACACCTGAAACATTACATTCAGCTTTCACTAACCAGGCTACTGGGAAGACTGAAACCAGCTCAGAGCCCTGAGGATATTTTTTATTACTATTATTTATTCATTTCCTACTTTATTAGATTTTTTAATTAAAAAAGTAAAACATGATTCTTAAAACAAACCAAACAATAAAAAATGTATAAAGAGAAAGTTAATAAGATTTCCCTTGTCCCCTGAGGTAACTAATATTAACAATATGGGAGATCTTTCCACATCATCTATGCTTATACAAGGAATACATACAAACATGTGCAGAGGACAGAGGTTAACAAAAATGAGAAAATGCTGCTCTCATTACTATGACATTTGTTTTTTTCCCCTTCATTTACCAATCTATGGTGAACATGTGACTACTGGGTTTATTAGTCAAATGAAAGGGGTTGAATCAGAAAATCTCTTGGGTCTTTTTCAAATTTACATATTTTCCACATGGAAGTCAATATTCTGTGTTTCCTCTACACAAGTTCTTTACTCCCATCTATATTTACAAGGAAGCAGAAGATGGAGGTGGGGACAGATACGTACTAGTGTGTTCACAAAGCAATACAAATTTTGGTTCATCTGCCCCCTAAGAAGACCCACTAAAGATATTCAGATTTATATTTTGAAAAATGTCCAATGAGACTCCAAGTTCCTGAAGACAAGGATTATACCTTACCCATCTCTGTATCTCCAGCACTGTGCCTGACATGGAGTAAAGGTCTCAATACATACTCACGAGGAAAAAAAAAATACCTTGGATTATTTCTAGCCAAATTAAAATCTCAGGCTGATTTCTCTATACTTGAGGTGCTCAGAGTATGAAAAATCATTTTGATATGGGCTTAACTTAAATACAAATTAAGAAATCAATAATGGTGGCAAGGAAGAAGGGAAATGTGACTCAATTTCACAATCTAACTACAGCCAGCTCTGCTATAAAGCTTATTTTGGAAATACAAATTTGTTCCAATGTGTGCATATTAGAGAGACAATCTGAGCATAAAACGATTTTCACATTTGTTTATGCGTGATTGTGTCTGCAAGAAACACAATAAACACAGAAAATTGTACCCAGCTGAACCTAGCTGCACAGAAATACGCAAAACACACATACACACATACCTCAACCACCTGCAGGACACCTCAGGTCACTCACGGGGAATGAGTCACACCTGTCCATACCTGGCACTCCAACTTTCTGTCCAATTTCAGGTAACCATCCTTTACACCACAGTAACTCACAGAACACAACTCTTCTCATGTCCATATCCACAGGCACACTATGGGTCTTTTTTCCAGGTAAAGTGCCACATTTGCTGTAGCCATTTGCTGTTTTTATATTAGGCCCCTATCTTTGTGTGTGTGTCACCAACAAACCTTGAGTGTTGTCCACTAAACTGCATTTCCCCCATAAGCCAGGTGACTTTTGCTGAGCTATTTTGTATATGGTGCAGTGATTTTAGGAATGTGTTGCATTGTAGCAGAACCAACTATACTACTGTATTATCTATGGTTTTGGGGTTAACTATACCAAATGCTATTCTCACTCCATAGCCATTTCACCTTCAAAGAGGAACTCCCGGAAAAGAATGTGTCCATTTGCTTACCTGTCCAATAAGGCCTGCCTCTGGCCTCCTGGAGAACTAAACGAGGGCAGGTACCCCGGGTCTAGGAGAATTTTCAGCTACAGTAAGGGCGAGTCAGATGCTGATGGTGCTCCAGTCTGGCATCAAGTTCCTGGCATCAGGGGAGAAACAGGACCCTTGGTGCTAAGGAGGGCTGGGGATATTCTAGGGCAGCACTCTCTAAGACTACCCTGCACGCTCCTCTCCACACATGGAGACTGACTCGTAATGGGGAGAAAGTCTAATCTCCCATTAAGTCTCTTTGCTTGCTTAAGGTGGGGACCACATCAGCAATGACCAAAAAAAAAAAGCTAAACACAGCTCTGATTTCCTAGGGTAAAAGAAAGCAATAAAACATACACACACACACATACACACACACACACACACACAGCAAGTACGAAGGATATAAAAACCTACAATGACACAAGCAAATAACCATGTACGTACATTCCCTGGCCCTCACAAAATTAAAAAAAAAAAAACTGCCAATCAGAAATCCACATAAGTACAGTATCTCCACAACGCTGGGGAAAGGAGAAGAAAGTGAATCAAAATGTGGGTCTACATAAAGAGACACCTGAAAAGGGGTGAGCTTTCAAATATAAAGCCTAGAAGGAAAAAGTGTGCATAATGACAGCTTGAATGTGAGTCAAAAACTATCAGGCCTCAAAGCTTTCTAAATGTAAGTTTAAAGTAATTATTTTCAACAAGATTCTGCCTCAAAAACATGCAAGTATCTTCAAATCAAAATACCAAAGAATTCATAATGGCTCCCAAAAACATCCAAAAATATATGGATTTTTTTCTAAGATGTTTTGAAGTATAGTGAGAGCAGAAAATAGAAATGCTAGCAAGATTTCACTGTGATAAAATTTAAAATACTTGCTAGTTTCTGACTCAGTCTCCAGTGTCTCTTTCTTCCCTCCCCCACTTATGAAACTGGGGTGTGGGGATTACAAATTGAATCCCTCACATCGACCTCTTCTTCAAGGTACTCTACCAAAATAAACCAAATATAACTGTAACCACTAGGCTATTTTTGGAAATTTTCCCAGGTTACTCTATTACATAGCAATCTCAATGGCATTTGACTTATATGAATCACACAGAAGGTAATATAAATTATTAAAAGACAAGCAATATTTGTAATAATAAACAGGATAAAATAAACATCACAGATTTCTCCCTCAACAATCCTGCCTTTTTATATGTTAGGGATTTCTTGGGCTTTTACAGGTTTTTATTTGTAAAAACTTAGAGGGAGTTATACTGAAAATATATACAACGGAACAACATCATTGGTAAAATAGTAAAGTCCCAAGGGTAAAAATCAACACATTTTGGAAAAACAAGTCAACCTTCTTCTCCCCACACCCCAGGCAATTTACCCTGAGAATTTACTCTGAGAATTTTATTGAAAATAAATTCTATTCGATTTGAGTAATTATAGGACATAAACTATGTTAGTGTTCTCCTTTCCCCTGTATTAATGAATTAGAATACACAAAAACCACAATAAAAATGATATAAAGGCTATGAGCATCATTCAGATTTTTACTAGTCACTTTCATTTCATAAAACTGCCATTTCCATTAAAGCATTATGTAAAAAATGGGACTCTACTATACCAACATGCATATTTATCACCAATGAATTTAAACATTGCTTATAAAGTACAGAGTCAATTTTACAAATGAAATCTTCAAAAGTTAGAAATTTCTCTTTTAAGAGAAGAAAAAAATGATTTGTCTCTCTAGAACCATAGCACATACTTTTAATCATTTTTCTTCCTAATCTTCTATTCCTTAATTCAGATAATGTTCATACAAAACTAGGAATTAAACATCTAAAGTGTGAAATAAAATTTTTTTTTAGAAAATGAAAAAACATGAATTTGGGAGAATTAGTAGTCATCTTTGAAATTCTTATTCTTCTTTTTAATAATTTTTTTTTTTTTTTTGGCGTTGGAGTCTCACTCTGTCACCCAGACTGGAGTGCAGTGGTTGCTCCCGGCCACTGCAGCCTCGACCTGCTGGGCTCCGGTGATCCTTCCGCCTCAGTCTTCCAAGTAGCTGGAACTACAGGCGCGCGCTACCACATTCGGCTAATTTTTTGATTTATTGTAGAGATGAGGTCTCGCCAAGTTGCCCAGGTGGGTCTCAAACCCGCGGGCTCAGGCAACCACTCACCTCAGCCTCCCAAAGAGCAGGATTATAGGCTGAGCCACCGAGCCCAGCTTCTTTTTAATAATTTAAATAATTTTTTAATGTTCTATAGTATGCATATATTCATCAGCAAAAACTTTTTTGAGTTTGATAAATATGCTTACAAAATAGCATCAACTAACTGAATATGAATTCCTTGACATGCTTTCAAAGGTATTTAGATAAAGTTAAGCAGATAAATTTAAGCTATTTCCCCCAGGCCTCACGACTTAAATTTTTGTCATTTCAAATTGTGTTTAAGACAGTAAGAAGACCTAGAATTGACCTGTTTTAAAAAGTAAACAATAGCAACAAAAATCTGCATATCATTAAAAGTAAATGAAAAAACAGTTGATTTTTAAGTCTTAGTTACAAAAATGAAGGTTTAAATTTAAAAAGTGCTGATTTAAAGGTCAAGGAAGCCGGTCACAATCCAGCAAACATCTCAACACAAAGAGGTCAGGTCCAAGGCATTGAAAATGTCTGAGCCCATGGGTTCGAGACCCGCCTGGGCAGGCGAGACCTCATCTCAACAATAAATCAAAAAATCAGCCGGGCGTGGTAGCTCACGACTGTAGTTCCAGCTACTTGGAAGGCTGAGGCGGAAGGATCGCCGGAGCCCAGCAGGTCAAGGCTGCGGTGGCCGGGAGCGGCCACTGCACTCCAGTCTGGGTGACAGAGTGAGACTCCAACTCAAAAAAAAAGGAAAAAAAAGAAAGAAAGAAAGAAAATGTCATAAAAGGCCGGGCGCGGTGGCTCAAGTCTGTAATCCCAGCACTTTGGGAGGCCAAGGTGAAGGGACTGCCTGAGTCCACGGGTCTGAGAACAGCCTGGGCACCTTGGCCAGACCTTATCTCTACAATACATCAAAACAAGTCAACCTTCTTCTCCCCACACCAGGCAATTTACTCTGAGAATTTTATTGAAAATAAATTCTGGCAGGGCACGGTGGCTCAGCCTGTAATCCCGCGCTTTGGGAGGCCGAGGTGAGTGGATTGCCTGAACCCGTGGGTTCGAGACCCACCTGGGCAACTTGGTGAGACCTGATCTCTACAACAAATCAAAAAATTAGCTGGGCATGGTAGCACATGCCTGTAGTTCCGGCTACTTGGAAGGCTGAGGCGGAAGGATTGCAGGAGCCCAGCAGGTCGAGGCTGCGGTGGCCGGGAGCGGCCACTGCACTCCAGCCTGGGTGACAGAATGAAACACCAACTCAAAAACAAAACAAAATAAAACAAAAAAGAAAATAAATTCTATTCGATTTGAGTAATTATAGGAGATAAACCATGTTAGTGTTCTCCTTTCTCCTGTGTTAATGAATTAGAATACACAAAAACCTCAATAAAAATGATATAAAGGCTTATGAGCATCATTCAGTCATTAGTCAGGCGCGGTAGCACGCACCTGTAGTCCAGTTACTTGGAAGGCTGAGGTGGAAAGATCAACTGAGTCTAGCAGATCAATGCTGGGGTGGCTACGAGTGTGCCACTGCACTCCAGTCTGGGTGATGGAGTGAGACGCCAATGCCAATGCCAAAAAAAAAAATCCCAGAAAATGTCATAAAAAATGGCTGGATAAGCCGGGCTCTGTGGCTCAGCCTGTAATCCCG
Source organism: Cephalopachus bancanus (assembly GCA_027257055.1). Lineage (NCBI taxonomy): Eukaryota > Metazoa > Chordata > Mammalia > Primates > Tarsiidae > Cephalopachus > Cephalopachus bancanus. The sequence continues at coordinate 8,198,975 of JAPVLO010000007.1, forward strand.
CGCCTTTGGGAGGCTGAGGTGAGTGAATTGTCTGAGCCCGCGGGTTCAAGACCCACCTGGGCAACTTGGTGAGACTTCATCTCTACAATAAATCAAAAGTTAGCCGAACGTGGTAGCGCACGCCTGCAGTTCCAGCTACTGGAAGGCTGAAGTGGAAGGATCGCCGGAGCCCAGCAGGAGAGGCTGCGGTGGCCGGGAGCGGCCACTGCACTCCAGTCTGGGCGACAGAGTGAGACTCCAACTCAAAAAAAAAAAAAAAAAAAAAAATGGCTGGATAAACTTATCAATCAGGAAACCTAAGAGTATTTTGTGGGAAAAAACATTCCATTAAATCTTTTAATATTCTATGCATGATTTAAATACTTCTTTCCTGTAATCATTCATTCAGAGACCTATGGAAGAAAAAATTTTCAAAAACTCTTATTTTCAGAAAATGTAAATACTATCTTTACAAAAGAATAATTTAAAAGTTCGCGCCCCAACAACTGTAGAATTAACTGGAAATTCTCAGTAAACATAAAACTTAACCTTGGCCTTACCTAGCTCTATAACCTAAATCATAGCATATCATCCCATCTCTTATACGGTAAGATAAAATATTTCACATGTAACTTTATTTTTAACTCAGCAATTCGAGTCTACCAGAAAATAAAGATTAAAATGTACTTAAACACCAAACTATAAAACTCCTAGATGATAAAAGAAAAGAATCTAGATGACCTTGAACTTGGGGATAACATCTTAAATATAACAACAAAGCACATCCCATGAAAGAAAGAATTGATAAGCTAGAGTTCATTAAAAACAAAAATATCTGCTCTCCAAAAGACACTGTTAACACGATTAAAATACTAGTAAGCTAAACACGGAGAAATACTTGCAAAAAACATGTAATAAAGGTCTGTCAACCAAAACATACAAAGAACTGTTTTAAAATTTAACATTAAAAAAGTAAACAACACGATTTTAAAATGGGCAGAAGGGCCAGGCTCGGTGGCTCAGCCTGTAATCCCAGTACTTTGGGAAGCCGAGGCGAGTGGGCTGCCTGAGCCTGCGGGTTCAAGACTAGCCCAGGCAACTTAGCGAGCCCTCATCTCTAAAATTAATAAAAAATTAGCTGGGTGTAGTAGTGCACACCTGCAGTTCTGGCTACTTGGAAGGCTGAGGTGGAAGGATCGCTGGAGTCCAGAGGGTCGACACTGGGGTGGCCGTGAGTATGCTATGGCACTCCAGCCTGGATGACAAAGTGACACTCCAACTCAAAAATAAATAAATAAATAAACAATAAAATAGGCAAAAGATCTGAACAGACACCTCACCAAAAATGTACAGAAAGCAAATAAGCATATGAAAAAATGTTCAACAGCATATGCCATCAGGGAACTGCAAATTGAAAAAACAAGGAGATACTACTACACACCTATTAGGAAGGCCAAAATTTAAAATCCTACTAATGTCAAATGCTGGTGAGGATGTGCAGCAACAGGAACTCTTTCACATGCACTGCTGGTGGGAATGCAAAATAGTACAGCCACTTCAAAAGACAGTTTGGTCATTTTTTACAAAACTAAACATATTTCTAGAATACAATCCAGTAATCGCATTCCTTGATATTTATCCAAAGGAGTTTAAAACGTATATCAAAAAAAAAAAAGAAAACATATATCCACACAAAAACCTGCACAGTAATGTTGCCAAAATTTGAAAGTATTCAAGATGTCCTTCAGTAGATAAACAGATAAAAAGTAGTACATCCAGACAGTGAAATATCAATCAGCGCTAAAAAAAAAAAAAAATGAGCTATCAAGACATGGAAAGATATGAAGGAAGCTTAAGTGCATATTAGTAAGTGAAAGAAGCCAGTCTGAAAAGGCTGGCTACTGTGTCATTCCAACATTATGACATCTGGGAAAGGTAAAACTATGGAGATGGTAAAAATGTCAGCAGACGTCAGGAACTGAAAGAAAAGAGGGATGAATAGATAGAGCACAGAGAGTTTTCAAGGCAGTGAAAATATTCTGCACAACTCTGTAATGGAGCAAACGTGCCATTATACATTTGTCCAAACGCAGAATGTACAACACCAAGAGTGAACCCTAATGCTGACTATGAACCGTGGATGATAATGATGTGTTTGTCAACGTAGGTCCACCACCTATAACCAGTGTACCACTCTAGTGTAGGATGCTAATAGTGGAGGAGTGGTCGGGTACTGTGGCTCACACTTATAATCCCAGCACTTTGGGAGGCCAAGGCAGAAGGATGGCTTGAGTTCAGGAATTCGAGACCAGCTCAGGCAGCAAGTTCCTGTCTCTACAATTTGTTAAAATTAGCCAGGTGTGGTAGCATGCACCTATAATCCCAGCTACATAGGAAGCTGAGGTAAGGAGGTGGCTTGAGACCAGGAGTTTGAGGTTGCAGTGGACTATGATTGTGCCACTGCACTCCAGTCTTGATGACAGAGAGACCCTATCTAAAAGTTTTTTTAAAAAGTGTAGAAGGGTATGTGAGTTTAAGGGCAAGTGGTATATGGGAACTCTGCGTATATTTTCTGCTCAGTGTTGTCGTGACCCTAAAATTGCTCTAAAATACAGAGTTTAACTTCTTAAAAAAGAAGAGGGGGTAAAAGTATTTAGTGCTTTATATATTTCACTTTTTTGATAGCACCTCGACACTTCCAGTATTAAATGTTATTGAGATTTTAGAAATACACGTGTGTATACATATGAATAAAGATGCTTTGTTTTGCAAAGAGCTGCTTCTCTTTCTTTTCTAGAGTTCATGAAATTCTGGTGTCACAAATATATATTACTCCTGTACAATACATCTCCTGATGTAGTTACAATACTTTGAAACTCAAACTCCATGTGCTACCAAATAAGTTATATACCAATCTGATATATACTCTATCAGGTCTCAGCTTTCCAGATATAAGTTTAAAGTTATTAGCTTCACAACAGTTGTTTTCACTCTGCATAAAAAGAGATGTATTATTTTATATTCTTGCAAACACAATTTAGGTACATCTCTCCTTTTCATAGTCCCTCCAAAAAACAAGTTACCATATTTCACTTCAACTTTAAAAAGATTACCTTCTAGGAAGGTAATAATCTGTCTCCAGAAACCTACGACTTCTGATGGATTTTGTTAAGACAGTAAAATTGTGCTTGAGGTTTCAATACAATAGATTCCCTGTGTGGGAAAAGCATACTAAAATGGAGAGACGTAGCCACACTAAAGTAAAATCTGTTGGGTATCTTATGGATATCATTAAATCTTACCCTTTGACAGTCTGTTTTCATTAAAAGGTATCCTACTGCTCTCTGCTTTTCCTACTCATCTGCAATGCACCAATCCCCACATTATTTCTTTTCTTGTTTATATAAATCTTCCCCTTCTAGAATGAAAATTCCACAAACACAGACGTTTTTGTCCCTCTGGTTCACTACCAATCACCAAGCACCTAGAGCACTTCCAGGCACAGAACAGATGCTTAGTGTATTTGCTGAATGAACAACGGTCATGCCATGCTCCTATCTACTTGGCACAATGGCCGCATTCCTTTTACATGCATCCCCTGAATGTACATCCAGGCTCTGGGAGAACGAACCCAGAGACTACTGCTACTGCCTCTCCACATTATCATCCTTTTCATCTTCTGCATAGGATCTGTTTTGTTTGTTTCTTTCCTGCTGGCTTCCCCCCCCACCCCACCCCCCACCCCTGGGGGGGTGTGCCTATCCTCAGAGGTAACTAACTGCCCTCTGATTCTGCTGTCTTTCCTGTAAACAGATGCCTACTTCAAAACCTGGATATGAAGACACTATAAGTTTGTGCTGTCAATATACAGGCTGAAGATATTAAAATGTTCACTTGTGTCAATAATGCTTTCATCATAATTATTTTATGATAATTTTAAGTTGCTCCCTCCCTAAAAAATGAAAGAGATACTAACAGATATACAAAGAGGATGAGCTCTTAAGTAAGCACAAACTCAAGAATAAGGACACTGGAGAAGTTGTTTTTTTTTTAAAATCTACTTTCTTGATTGAATTGTTAGCTTACACATTCAATCAATGCTTTGGAAACAAAATAAAACTTTACAACCAATATCTTTTAAATGGCAGAAATTGTATTCTAATATTTCAGAAGGTCTAATTGCTGTTGTTTTGAAATAACCACACGTAAAGAACCCTACACATAGACATATAACCTTCCTGAAGACATCTTAGAATGCAAAGTGTTCTAAATTAATGAAGTATCCTCCCTGATATCCTCGGGAGGCAGCCAGCTACTGAGAAACATCACACCCGTTATTACAGCAAAAGAAATCAACACCAAGAACTCTCACTGATGATGCTATCAGAGGCACACCAGAAGCCAGCTTGATTGAAATAGACTATCCCAGCCTAGAAGCTGCCTGCTCAACTCACTAGCTTCCTAGCTCCTTCAAAGCAGAAAGAAATAAAACTCGGCCTGCCCCACCTCCATGGGTGGGACTACTAGACCACAAAGCACTCTACTGTTGAGTAAGAAGTCCTAAGCTCAAACTCAGGAAAGCTACCTGAAAAAAACATAAAGTTAGACAGTAAGGAATCACTTAAGAAACTAAGATATTTGCAATTTATATAGCAGATAAGCGATCAGAATTCAGAATACATAAAGAACTCAGAATATATGTATATATAGATATATAAAGAACTTATAATAATCATGCTAAATTTTTATGAAGGAATACTATACAACAGTTCAAAAGAACAAACTAGGTATGTGTTTCAACAATTGATGGGTCTCAAAAACATGTTTAAGTCATACACATACCATGATATTACAGTAAGTGATCTAGGAAAAAATGGAAATAGTTCACATTAAATTCCTCTGGAGAGTAAAAAAAGAAAGAAAGAAAGAAAGAAAGAGCATGAATGGGCAGATATGGAGTGCAGACATGCCTGTAAATTATTAGTGAGGTGTTACTTATTAAAGAACAATTTAAAACAAGTCTAACAAATTATTAACATTTAGTTACTCTGTATTTGGGTATTTATTATATTATCTATATTTAAATTTTTTCCCCATAAAAAAAGCTACCTGTAGTTTATGTGAGATCCAAACAATATTCTTATGAAAGAATTTTCTTCTCATCCAGACTTATAGAGTTGTTAAAAACCAATAAACCTACATTGATAGTCATTCTTGTATAATTTATAAAAAGTTAGGTTATCACTTAAAACATGTTTGGAACAGTAGTGGTCTCGCTTATTTAAAACAAAGATCCACATCTACAATACTGACTAAAGTTACTATATTAACTTCGAAAACCACAAATCTTCATCCATCTAAAGATAAATACTGTGACTACTTTTCTTTAAAGTACTAGATTTTTTTTTCCTAAATAGAAAAATGGCTAAATGCATTATGTAAGAGCTGAAGCTTCATAATCCTACCTACATCCAGCACTAAGATTATAGTACACAGCTGAAGATTATTCAAATGAATTTTATAAATCAGTACTAAAAGGATCTTAGATGATTTAATAAACTAATTTTTTTAAATGTAATATTTATCCCATTGAATAACAAACATCTAGTAACTTTTCTCTATTTCAAGGATCAAAATTTGTATTACAATTATCACAAAAGTAAACAAAATGCTATATTCAACTCCAAATAAAAATCTACCTAAATGGGAGAATGACAAAACACGATTCATTTTTTACACAAAGTGGGATGAGTCATGGCAGATAACATGCCCAAGAGAAGAGTATGGACAATAAAATAGCATGGGATCCCAATTTCTCATCATTGTAGTTGTTGTTTTAACTTTGTCTAAGTTATAAATTAACAGGTCAAGTCAAATGCAAAAAGTCAGCATCAACAGAAGTAAAAACTTCCCCAAGTATTTCACCTTCAGTGAAAACGACAGGCATTACATGAAAAGCCTCCATACCAAAATCAACACATCCCAATTCATACCAGATACACAGAAGAGTAAAGCAGAACACATTTAACATTCAGCACCTTGTCAGTCCAACTAAAACTTCAATTTGTGAACAATGAGAACAGCAGAATGTGGTTTATTAGTTAGTGTATGATCTGGTCTGGTTTTCTTTTCAATAGAGAACGTAAGTGACTGTCTTAGGGAAAAGAGATTATCAACCAGGCCAGCAGTTCCTTAAACAAATTCAACAAGAGATCAGAGAAAACAGTTCTAAGACTTGGATGAAAAGTATCTTCTATTTTCCCCTTTCTCTCTGCCTTTGGAAATTATACTCATTCTTCAAAGTTTTGCTCAAATTCCTTCTCTTTTGGAAAGGCTTACCTCATCTCTCCAGTTGGAAGAAATTATTCCTTACCACACTATGTTCCAACAACAAGCCGATGATTGACAAATTTGTATATGCAGCCTGACCCTAGCCACTGGGCCCTAGACTAAACTGCCTAGTTAACATCTTTCTTTGCAAGTGTATTGACCATCTCAAGTTTATCCTGAGTCCTACATTCCTCCCACAAATTCGCTGTTTCTCACTTTGATAAAAGAAACCACCAATCACCCAACTGCTTGGGCCAATAACAATTACCTTAGTTTTCTCTCTTCCTCCACATTTAAGCCATCAGCAAGTTCAGTCAGCTCTATCTTCAAAATAGATTCAGAATCTGAGCACATCTCACCACATTCCTTCCATTACCACCACCCTAGTCCACACTGGAGTCTCTCTGGTACTCTAGGTCTGGATTATAATAGCAGCCTTACAGCTTCCACACGTACTACCACGCACACATCTCCGATAGCCTTCTCTCCCAGGCATGGTCTTTTAAAAATAGACTCCTGCTGGTCAGGCATGGTGGCTCAGGCCTGTTGTTCCAGCACTTTGGGAGGCCAAGGCAGGAAAGCTGCTTGAGCCCAGGAGTTTGAGACCAGCCTGGGCAGCATAGCCAGACTAAATACACCAAAAAAAAAAAAAAATTTTTTTTAAAGTTGGAATCTCACTCCGTCTACCCAGGCTGGAGTGCAGTGGCATGCATACTCACAACCACCCCAGCATTGACCTGCTGGGCTCAGGAGATCCTTCCACCTTAGCCTTCCAAGTAGCTGGAACTACAGGCGAGTGCTACCATGCCTGGCTAATTTTTTGATTTATAATAGAGATGAGGTCTTGCCAAGGTGCCCAGGCTGTTTTCAAACCAGTGGGCTCAGGCAATTCCCTCACTTTGGCTTCCCAAAGTGCTGGGATTACAGGTTTGAGCCACCGTACCGGCCTACAAATTTTTTTTTAAATTAGCCAGGCATGGTGGCACTCACCTCTAGTCCTGGTTATTGGATAGGCTGCAGCAGAAGGATCACCTGAGCCTAGGAGGTCAAAGCTGCAGTGAGTTATGATCACGCCACTGTACTCCCGGGCAACAGAGTAGGACCCCAACTCAAAAAACAAAAATAGACTCCTGCTCAGAATCCTCTATGGCTTCCCATCTCTTGACAAAACTCAAAGTCCCTCTTGGGGTCCACGTGCCACCAAGGCTCCTGCCTTCCTCTTGGAGCTCATCGCCTAGTGGGCCCCTCCATCATCCCAGGGCAGGCACAACAACCTCGCTGCTCTGTGAACACACCATGCTAACCACCACCCTGTCCGTATCCTTACTCTTCCTCAAACTAGCTGAATGGTTCACACACTCGTGTTATATAGGTCTCAATTCAAAGACTACCTTCTCAGGCAGGTGGTCCGTCCCAATCACCCTACTCAAAACAGAATCCACTCCCAAATCCCTTTAACTTGCATCATTTTTGTTCTATTTTTTTAAAATTTAGCACCTACCACTGCCTGACACTACATCATATACATTTCTGCTTTTATTTAAGGCATATACATCTTCCCTATTAGAAGATGACCTCCATAAAGGCAAAGGTTTTCTCAGTTTTTTTTCACCTCAGCCTCTCGAATATCCAGAATGATGCTGGGCACGCTACAGGCACTCAATTGATGAACAGAATGGTCCAACAACCATTCTAGGCTCTCAAAACAGAGAGATAAACAGTGTACTGTTGCTCTCACCCAGAACACTGAGAAGAGAGTAAATGCACTTATAGACCTATTCTGGGGCCCATCCAGAACTTATGAATCAGTCTCTGGGACTGACACTGTAATAATTTATGTTTTTAAAAAATGTATCAGATGTGATGCTCTAACATTTAACGGTGCCAGATCCATTCTAAGCACTATACACATGTTAACTAATTTTATCTTCCTAACATACCCCATAGTGAAGAATCTGAGGCACAGACAGGTTAAACACGTTTCTAAAGGTCACATGACTTTCAGGTGGCAGACCTAGGATCCACACCTAAGCAGTCTGTCCCCAGAGTTCACACTCTTAACTGCTGGACAGTATATGAGCTCTCACTGTATTAAACACTGTTTCAAAGGTAATATATGAAGTGTCATGTCAAAACAAGAGGGGAGCGAGTGCTGGGAGCTTAACACCAAGGCAAGCTGTAGAGTCTGGAAAGCAGTTGAAGCCAAGTGTATTTTGAGCTATAGGAAAACTCAGATGAAAGCACGGTGGGATAAACCTGTGAGGGATTTGGGGGTACCACATGGCTAGAGAAGAAGGGGTACGAGAGAGGCAAATGAAGCTGAGGCCAGAAGGACACAATGTGGCCCGATTTTGAAAAGCTTTGATGTTGGCCTAAAAGTTTTGGGCATGAACCTGTAAGATCTAAGGAAACAATAAATGTTCTTAAACAGAGAAATGACATCAAATTTAAATTTTAGAAAAATTTCTCTGGAAACTATATACAAGATACTTTGAATATGAGAAAACCAGGTAGAAAAATTACGACAGAGAGGTGGGACAGGGGCTACTACAATAATCCCACAGGGAGAGGACCTACACTCAGGATACGACTGCGGGACAAAAGCGGCAGAGGGGTACTGATTCCAATGGACTACTGATTCCAATGGACTGACTAGACTTGAGAGATGCAGAAAGAGAAGGGGGAGTGGAACATGAGTTCAGGATTTCTGGTTTGCCCACCTGGGTGTGAAGACTGTTCCCAAGATCCAGAAGCAACATTCAGTGGGAATGAGAGGGCAAATCATGAATGCAGTGTGTTTGAGCCTGAGGTGTTTTTCTGACAACCAGATAGGCAGGGATGTCCTGTAGGAGAAAGCCCAGAGACTGTAAGATCTACTTGGAGATACAGATTGGGAAGTCTTCTGTGTGGAAGTGGAAGCTGAAGGCACTATTAATGAGCTTACATACAGAGAATGATGGAATCGAGAAGACTGAAGCCAGACCCAGTAAAAAGGATGGTAAAGAAGTGGGTAGTTCACTGGAAAGTCAAAGATAAGTATCCAGAGAGAAACCTAGGGAACTGAGAAGAGTCTCCGTGGAGGGCTGAGGCTTGAGAATTGAAAGGAAAGTGATGCTGTAAAACAGCAGTCAAGACTCATTGCTTCCCCAAGATTAGCTGTGGTCAGACTGAGCAACTGCTAAAGTGGACAAGATCTGGAAAACAAGATGTCTCTTTAGGATGGGCAACTTAAGCGTGTTTGTAAGGAAAAGGGTCAGGTAGAAGAGGAATTGGAGACATCAGAGAGAGAGGCTGAGTAACGAAGCAAGATACTGTGAGTGACGGGCAAGAAAGGCAGTAAAGAGCACACGCCTAAAAGGCAGTCTTGACCCTCAGAATAGGAAGAGGAAAAAAAGTTAAAACCTAAGTTTGTATAAGAGAAAAGTAGCTGGGCTCAGTGGCTCAGCCTGTAATCCCGCGCCTTTGGGAGGCTGAGGTGAGTGGATTGCCTGAGCCCACGGGTTCGAGACCCGCCTGGGCAGCGAGACCTCATCTCTATGATAAATCAAAAAATCAGCCAGGTGTGGTACCGCATGCCTGTAATTCCGGCTACTTGGAAGGCTGAGGCGGAAGGATCGCCAGAGCACAGTAAGTCGAGGCTGCGGTGGCCAGGAGCGGCCACTGCACTCCAGTCTGGGCAACAGAGTGAGACTCCAACTCAAAAAAAAAAAAAAAGAGAGAGAAAAGTAACCAGCATTTGCTAGAAAATCTTCAAACATTTTCTGAGCAAAACGCACTGTGCGCATCAACCAACTACACACAACAGGCCCTGCTGATAGGCTTCGGGACTCCACCACTACAAGTCTTCCTCCCTTTCCCTTCTCCTTGCTCGGCTTTCCCTAAACACCAGCCTGTCCCAACCCCTATGCCTTTGACCCAGAGACCATGGGCTCCCTGAGAACCTGCCTTGCACAATGCACTGTGCTAGGCCCTGGGATTCAAGAAGAGACAACAAAGAGCTTGCTGCCAAGGAATAGGCACCGTGAGAGTGAAGAGTGTCAGGAAAGTCAACTTGAAGATGTGAAGCCTGTGCCGAGAAGAAATAAGCTAATTTTCTGTGGTGGAAACAGCATATACCAACGCTGCTTGGCCAGGAGAACTAAAAGGCTACAGCAGGGCACAAACATGAAGACATGCTGGAGAGTTGGGGGTGGGGGAGAACACAGATATAAATGATTTTCCACATTTTGTTAAAGAATTTAAACTTTATGATTCTGGCAATGGGAAGACATTTAATGATTTTAAGCAAGCAACAGATATGCTCAGATTTGCTATTTGGAAGTTCCATCAGGGTGGAGAGAAAGAGAGGACTCAGATAGGAAGACCAGTTAAGAGGCTATTTACAGTCATCAGGGGAAAAGTGAGGCCACTCCAAAGACAACAGGGAAGGAGGGGCCGATCTGAGTCATGGGTTTTCTGAGTTGGCAACAGCAGGAATGTGGATAGTAGAAAGAAGAGGTATGGAGGGAAAAAAGGAAGTGAGGAATTCTGTTTGGGACATGCTTAATTTAAAGTGCCTGCAGCCTGATGGATGAACATGGGTCAGGCCTGGGGCCACATTCAAGTGACATTAGAAGCGAAAGGGTACTGGTACATGGGATTCCCAAGAGGGAAAAGGAAAGATGGGAGAGAGGAAATGTGAGAGAGAAAAAGAAAGGAGAAGAGAGACAAGAGGAGGAGAAGGAGAGTCTATAACTTTGAGAATCATCAATTGCAGGATTGTATGAGGGAAGGGCAAAATTGACCACAAGGCAGAAGAAAACCAGAAAGCAATTAGGAAGGTCAAGGGCACATGGCAACGAGCAGGATGACAACAGGTATAAATGCTGCAGCACACACACATATGGTGAAGAATAAAAATGCAAGAGATGCAGTGATGAAGCAATAACTGAGCTCCTGGACAATGACTTTAGGAGTGAATTATGAAAAGAAAAAAAGGCAAGACACTATTCTTTCCAGAAGCTTGCTATAAGAAGGAAAGTGAATGGAGCAGCTAGAGGGCAAACAGGTCTGAGAAAGCAGATCTTCTTTTTTAAAGGTGGAAGAGACAATACTTAGATGTTCACCAAAGATGACTGATTACCAACCATTGTACTCAGTGTCAGGTATGTAAAGAAAAACAATCAAGTTTTGAAAGAGAAGGGCAACAAAAGTATCCCGTTTAAAATAATAAAATAGGAAGACCCAAGTGAGCTGGCCAAGTTTTCTCTGGAGCCGCTAGATGACTGCTCATGTTTCTTCTACCTCCATCTTTCTCTGAGTGAGGTGAGAGGTGAGCGAGGCGCTCTTAGTAAAACGGAATCACCCTGCCCCTCAATTACATGAAAAGTATGGAATGAGCTCATCTGCCGATTCTCTCAGGAGTGAGCCATGGCTTTCCTTCATTCAATTAGTAAAGCAGAGCCTGACTTTACAAAGGTCAAAAGCAAGAATTTAGATTTTCAGAGGAGTCCATCAGGATACATTTACATGCCAACAAATCAATTCAGCCAACAGAATGAGAATTCAAATAAGCCTCCACAAGGACAAACCTTTGGTTTTTCAGCAAATTCCTCTTTTTATTCATGTGTATGCTTCAGGACTGTATACCTTCTTTTGGGTACTAGGAGAAGAAAGCAGCAATAAAAAAGAAACTATAGTTCATTAGTCACTACTGGGATATACTAAAATAAAACCCAAAGGAGCGTACACTCTAGCAGGAGCGGCCAAGTAATGAGTAAAATGAAGCAATGGAGAAAAAAACATGGTGCATCAACAATCTGCACAATTAGAAGTAATGGATCAGAATATTCAGAAAAGGTTAGAAGTAAGTAATGAGCCTTTAAACAGGAACAAGAAGATCCATTAATTAAATATTCAGGTGCCCAGGAATACAAAGTATAGATAGGTACTGTGGGAAATACAAGTCTTGGATTCTGCCATCAAGGGGTTTTCCATCTTTCTTCTTCAGTGAAAATAAACTTTAGTTCAAGTTGTCAAGCTTAGAGTGGGAAGGAACCCGAAAAGGTACTGAGCTCAAGCCTCCTCACACACCAGAGGAGGAAAACAAAATTGAGGTGAACTAAGCATCTCAAGGTGACAGAAAGGGTAGGAACCCAACGCTCCCTTTGTAATGCAAAGTACACAGGTCTTGGAGGCAGGAAGACCAGGTATAAATTCATCTTCTGCCAAGTCCTGGAACTAAGTTCCCTCATATCTAAAATGGAGATGATCATAACATTGACTTCTCAAGTAGGTACCATTCCATTCCTTCCTTTTGTATACTATATTGGAAATGCTGCAAAGTGCAACTGACCCAGAAACACATAGTTTGAATGACAGGTACTGAGGAAATACAAGACTCAGAGGAGGGAAAGGGCAAGTTGATAGTATTGGCACATGACTTTCAACACTAATAAATAAGTGACTCACAATGAGAAGTGATCAAGTCAGGACATAAGTTCTTAGGGAAAAACCTAGAATTCATAGAAAGATTTCTTTGTTAATAACAGTCAGTCACAGTCATTCTAATGTTCCTCAGCAACGCACTTTACTTAAGAGGTGCCAAGGAGACAATTACTACTAGACTGTGATCACAATGAAGCACCTTTCCTTTCTTTTCCTATCCCAGTACTCTTCTAGTACTCTATTACCACTGTCCTATTTCCAGTCCTCCTTTCATCTTCCTAACAACATAAATAAAAAAGCCAGCCGGGCTTGGTGGCTCAGCCTGTAATCCTGCGCCTTTGGGAGGCTGAGGTGAGAGGATTGCCTGAGCCCGCGGGTTCGAGACCCGTCTGGGCAGCGAGAACTCTTCTCTACAATAAATCAAAAAATCAGCCGGGTGTGGTAGCGCATGCCTGTAATTCCGGCTACTCGGAAGGCTGAGGCGAAAGGATCCGCAGAGCCTAGCAGGTCCAGGCTGCGGTGGCCGGAAGCGGCCACTGCACTCCAGTCTGGGCGACCGAGTGAAACTCCAACTCAAAAAAAAAAAAAAAGCCAAGGGCAGTCACACCCCCACTTATCTTCTAAGAGAAGAAATAGAGCCAGCATAATGATAAAAAACACGGGCTCTGCAGTCAGACAGATCTTGGTTCAACTCCAGCTCCACCCCAACTCAAGTCCACAACATGGGTTAATAACTTGAGGGTCTTAACTGTACCCACTTCTTACCTTACAGTAAGAATTAAATGAGCCGGGCTCGGTGGCTCAGCCTGTAATCCCAGCGCTTTGGGAGGCTGAGGTGAGTGGATTACCTGAGCCGACGGGTTCGAGGCCCGCCTGGGCAACTTGGCGAGACCTCATCTCTACAATAAATAAAAAAATCAGCCAGGCGTGGTAGCGTGTGCCTGTAGTTCTGGCTACTTGGAAGGCTGAGGCAAAATGATCATAATGAGCCGGTCGAGGCTGCGGTGGCCGGGAGCGGCCACTGCACTCCAGTCTGGGCGACGGAGTGAGACACCAACTCAAAAAAAAAAAAAAAAAAAGGCTTAAATAAATGAGCACTTAGAAAAATGCCAAGCACCTGTGTAAGTTCACCAAGTCACATATCTCAAACACTACCTTCCCGGTGACATTCAAAGCCCAAAGCAGAATTAACACAGCTTTTTTCTAAGCTCCCAGTGAAGACAAAACAGTCATATCCAGTCCCCATTTTCCTTCATCCCTTGTAACACTTAGAGGCCAGAAACTCGTAAGGGTCAGGGCTTCCTCCCCAGTCCCCAACTCAACCCAATGCGTGGCCCACAGAAAGTTTTCAGTAGGTGGTGCCTGAACCAAACCTGAGTCAGAGTACCATTCAATGCCCCCATTCATGTGCAAAAGGGAGAAACCTCAAATATCTACAATTTGGACAATCATCTATCTATTAGGTACAGACAGCCTCGACTTACAATGGTTTGACTTAATGATTTCTCGACCTTACAAAGGTGTGAAACCATCACAATGTTGAAATACTTTGACTTTTTTAATCTTTTCTCAGGTTAGCAATATGCAGTACATGAGATATTCAATATTTTATTATATAACAGGCTTGTATTAGATGACTTTGCCCAACTATAGGCCAATCTAAGTGTTCTGAGCATGTCTAGTAGGTTAGGCTATAATGTCTGGTTAAGGTGCATTAAATGCCTTTTCCAATTAGGATATTTCCAACTTACAATGGGTTTATCAGGACATAACCCCACTATAAGTCGAAAAGCATCTGTATAAGATCATTATATCCATGCATGTCTCTAAGTCCCTTCTAATACAATTCACATGCCTAAGATGTCATCATGTTGGGGAATGATGACTTCCCAAAATATATTTTATAGAGAGTAAAATAGCACTTTTTAATCACCATAAGTTTATCTTTTTCAACATTTGAGAGAAGTATCTAGTTATATTAACTCACCTTTTATTTGTTTCTCTGCCCAAGGCAGTGACCTGTCAGGAGAATGCAGCACTGAAGGCTCTGTGGCTCCATTTGTAAAGTGTACGGTAGCACCCTACAAAGGCCATTTATTTTAGACATTCCTATCTCAATAAGCACCTTTACAACTTCTCTCATTCCCACTCTACAAATCTGCAAGCCTATGAAATCTCTATCACACACAAGCTTCGCCCTGTCTTCTGAAGACTGGAGAGCAGAATCACAAATCCCTCACAAGTTAATTTTTTCTAAATATGCAGAATCATGAAACACCATCAAAATTTGGTATAAAAGTGAATATTCACAAAGCAAATCAAAGCATGCTTTGGCATCACCAATCTGAACTTTTTAAAAAAAAAGTATGGCAAGAAATCCCTCTTAAAAATTTGCAGAAGCTGGGCTCGGTGGCTCAGTCTACAATCCCGTGCCTTTGGGAGGCTGAGGTGAGTGGATTGCCTGAACCCGCGGGTTCGAGACCCGCCTGGGCAGCGAGACCTCATCTCTACAATAAATCAAAAAATCAGCCGGGTGTGGTAGCGCATGCCTGTAATTCCGGCTACTTGGAAAGCTATGGCAGAAGGATCACCGGAGCCCAGCGGGTCGAAGCTGCGGTGGCCGGAAGCGACCACTGCACTCCAGTCTGGGCGACAGTGTGAGACTCCAACTCAAAAAAAAAAAAAATTCGCAGAAATAGAGAACACACGCCCAGAGCGAGCGCCACAGCCTCCCCGCCTCTCCTGTAACACTCAGCCCCAGGATTCCCCTGACTCGCCTGCCCATCATGGCCAACAAGGAAGCAGCCTTTGATGATGCAGTGGAAGAACACATGATCAATGAGGAGTACAAAATATGGAAAAAGAACATCCCTTTTCTTGGTGATTTGGTGATGACCCATGGCCTGGAGTGGCCCAGCCTAACTGCACAGTGACTTCCAGACTTAACCAGACGGAAAGATTTCAGCATTCATCCACTTGTCCTAGGGACACACACGTCGGATGAACAAAACCATCTTGTGATAGCCAGTGTGCAACTCCCTAATGATGATGCTCAGTTTGATGCATCACACTAAGAGTGAAAAAGGAGAATTTGGAGGTTTTGGTTCAGTTAGTGGAAAAATTGAAACAGAAATCAAGATCAATCATGAAGGAGAAGTAAACAGGGCCCATTATATGCCCCAGAACCCTTGAATCATTGCAACAAAGACTCCATCCAGCAATGTTCTTGTTTTTGACTATACAAAACATCCTTCTAAACCAGACCCCTCTGGAGAGTGCAACCCAGACTTCCATCCTCATGGACATCAGAAGGAAGGCTATGGGCTTTCTTGCAACCCAAATCTCAGTGGGCACTTACTTAGTGCTTCAGATGACCATACCATCTGCCTATGGGACATCAGTGCCGTTCCAAAGGAAGGAAAAGTAGTGGATGCGAAGACCATCTTTACAGGACATACAGCAGTTGTAGAAGATGTTTCCTGGCATCTGCTCCATGAATCTCTGTTTGAGTCAGTTGCTGATGATCAGAAGCTTATGATTTGGGATACTCATTCAAACAATACTTCCAAACCAAGCCACTCAGTTGATGCTCACACAGCAGAAGTGAACTGCCTCTCTTTCAATCCTTATAGTGAGTTCACTCTTTCCACAGAATCAGATGGCAAGACTGTTGCTTTGTGGGATCTGAGAAATCTGAAACGTAAGTTGCATTCCTTTGAATCACATAAGGATGAAATATTCCAGGTTCAGTGGTCACCTCACAATGAGACTATTTTGGCTTCCAGTGGTACTGATCGCAGACTGAATGTCTGGGATTTAAGTAAAATTGGAGAACAATCCCCAGAAGATGCAGAGGATGGGCCACCAGAGTTGTTTATTCATGGTGGCCACACTGCCAAGATATCTGATTTCTCCTGGAATCCCAAGAACCTTGGTTGATTTGTTCTTTATCAGAAGACAATAGCACGCAAGTGTGGCAAATGGCAGAGAACATTTATAATGATGACCCTGAAGGAAGCATGTATCCAGAAGGACAAGGGTTCTAGACATGTCTGTAATTATTGTGATTCTAGACTCTTTTTTTCTTTTCTACACTGAGATTGATTTAACATTGATTTTGAGACCCACAGACTTTGTTCAGCTATTTCGCCATATAGGGTCCACCAACAATGCTATTAGCCCAACAGTGGGTATTTTCTAAATATTAACTGGGGGACTTGATTCAGCAATGCCACAGACTTACATTTAAATTTTCTTCAGGAATTTTATAGTAACAAACCAGGTCTAAAATAGCTACAAAAAGGGGGATATTATGTGGATTATTTTTCTTCTTATGCTGTATCTCCATGTTTTTCATACTCATTTAAGTAAAGGCTAGAGTGAGTAAGGAATAGAGCCAAATGAAGTAGGTCTCTGAGCCATGAAGTACAAATAAATAATGCAAGATGTCATTTTTATTCAGGAAATAGGGGAGATTCAAGTCGTATAGATTCCTACTCTAAAATCTCAAACCTGATGTTCCAGGATGCACATTTTCATATGTAGACCAGTTTCTTCTTGGTTTCCTCAGTTAAGTCAAAACTACACATTCCTCTTTCCCCATATATTTTTGCTCGTTAGTGTATTTCTTGAGCTGGTTTCATATTGTTTCTTTCCTTTCTGTGAAATGTTTTTTTTTTTTAACTTGGGACCACCAAGTTGTAAAGGTGTATATTTTTACCTGACAGTTATATCACAGGTAGCCTGTCAAGTTGAGAAGAGTGAATCGATAACTTCTATTTGTTTTTTAAATTAATTTAATCCTTGGTAAGAGTTGCTTTTTTTTTTTTAGGAGTTAGTTTTTGACCACTAGTTTGATGCCATCTCCATTTTGGGTGACCTGTTTCACTAGTAGGCCTGTTAATCTCCATGACTAACTGTGTAAGTGCTTAAAATGGAATAAATTGTTTTTCTACATAAAAAATAAAAATTTGCAAAGAATAACTCAATGAATTGATGTTCTTACAAAATCTTGATAGCTCTTAATTCTTCCTTAATGGTTATAAATTCTCTGCCTCCCTCTCAAGAATGAACACCCTTATGGGTTAATACTAAAGGGCTGATAGAGGTATAAGGGAAAGTACAAGGGTTTTGGTGCCAAACAAACCTGGGTTCGATCTCTGCATCACCATTTACTATTGTAAACTCATCGGGGGCAACATACCCAGCCACTGAGTAAGTCTTTTAGGACTGTTGTTACAAAGATTAAACAGTAAGATAAAGAGCATACAGCGCCTGCCTTCCACAGTTCCTAGACTCTGTGGCCTATCTTCCAGGAATGCTGCTTCTTCCCTTATCTTCTCTTTACCCTCATATGGCAAAAGGCATGTCAGCCACTGCTTTTAACTCGACACTCAACCCAGTGAGGGATGGGCGAGGACACCACTTCACCCGTTACAAATATGACCCACGCTCCCAGGTCTCTAGGATTTCCCTTCATTCGCTAAGCACGCTTCCACCTTGAAAGACTACCCAAGGAACATGAAATTCTAAAGGTTCTAAGACATATCACAAGTAATTCAGATCTAGGTAAATGGTCCAGGGGTACATGCCATTGTTTTCAAGCACAAGCTAAATGTTACTAAAAGAAAGCATTTCAAGGTTTTCTCATGGGATGCTGCTATCTTCTCAATAGCTTCCTTCACCCAACTCCACATAAGGGGAAAAACCCTAATGAAAACAATGTGTTTAACATTGTGAAAAAGAGACATTCTAGAGATACTCCTTTACCACAGTGACATGTTCCAAAAACTATCTTTACATGGAGGCCAGCTTCTGTGACTTGTGCTTGCATAACAAAGCTCTTTAGGCAATTCTTGTTCTTGTAAATCCAGTCATCCACCCTGTCAGGTAAACACTTCAAAGAACGTACATGCCAGCTGAGTACTGGCCAAAGCAATCCCGGATGTACTATGCTGATAGCAACTGAAAAGGGCCTAAAATGACAGAAACACGAGGAAGCCTGTATGGAAGCCACAATGAAACTTTGTTTGTAACACAATCCCCAGTGCAAAATAACTGTGCAGAAAGCTTTTTATTTAATTGTATTAAAGACACTCTATGGCAACCTTGTCTTGACTAATGGAACTCAGCACTCTCTGTTCATCTTCCCTGTCATCTCACTGAAAGCTGTGCTCATTTGTCCCAAATCATGGTCATCCTTAAGATGGCAAATTTTTCAACAAATTGAGGGACATATGAGGCAATCTTGGAGATAACTCCTTATGTAAAAATTCAAGTTTCAGTTCTAAAAATCAAGCCTAAGGGTAATATTTGAGTGATAACCAATATAATTTACTTCCCTAATTTTCAACCACTTAGTGATAATAATGCAAGGTCAAAGTTCTCAGTATTTTGCCTTTGGCATTTGAAGAAAAGATGCTACATAATTCTAACAAATAAACAATAGTGCTAATGTTTAAGCATTCAACTCTTTAATAAGCATCAATTCAGACTAATTATTTCAATAAATCCACACTTGGATGAAAAGCTATCAGGTAACTGGAAGCATAATAGATTCACTACCCAATGTACACAGCATGTAAATAGTACTATCTGCAAGAATTCAGTTTGACTCAAGTTTAGTGACTTGAAGGCCACTTGCTTTTGATGAACAAGCTGGTTAATAATTAAATAAATGAAGATAATCTATTCAGGATGGATTTAAACCACTACCATAAAGAATCTTAAGCACACTGCTGACATTTTGTTGTGCTGTAAAACACAGTCTGCTCTATGTGATCATGAAATGTTAAGGAAATCAGTGCTATACTCAAGCTAAAGAATTAATGTTGTACTTCGCATCTGAAAGATAACTACTGCACTGAATGGACTATATCCAGGGTTTTAGATTTTTTAACTTCCTAAACAATCTTAAATTACACATCAACTTGAGGGACTGAACTAATGATTCCAATCCTGCTTTCCTTATACAAAAGATAGTATCCACTTGGGGAGGTGGAAGTGAGAGTACTGTGTGAAGCCAATAGTTCAAGACCATTCTGCACAACATAGTGAGAATCCACCTCTACAAAATATTTTTAAAAAATTAGCTTGATGTGCTGGCAGATCACAGCCCTAGCTACTCGGGAAGGTGAGACTGAGCTAGGAGGATTCCCTGAACCCAAGATTACAATGAGCTCTGATCATGTCACTGCACTCCAGCCTGGGAAATACAGCAAGACCCCAACTCTAATAGAAGTAAATAAATAAGACAGTGTCCCTAAACTATCATTTATAGTGCCCAAGTTCCTATTTTTTCCCAAAAATGATAGCCAACTACCCTAATCCTTCGGTGCTCTCCCAACTGTTAACCCTACTGATGGATGACAGGGCTATCTAAGACTTCTTGCAGGACACTGGTTTAGTCTCAGAATAAAGCAAAGGTAAATGGGACCACCAGTGAGTTTAAATCTTAACCTAGTGAGGATGGTCAACAGACCATTCTCATATGACCGTTTCATTGCCTGCCAGGGGGGTGTGCTAGTATACAAAGGAGAAAGAGTCTTAGACAATGACCAAAAAAAGACAAGCCATACTATTTACCACAGATGGAATCTGATGGAAAGGGAGGGAGAAAAGAAAGAAAAGAAGAGATATATAATATACTGAAAGTGACTCATTCAGAAAGTTCTTTTTGAGCAGGACAATTAGGTGTGTGGAGACAAAAGGAAAGGTTTAGGCCCTGGAAGAACTGAGAGTGACCCTGAAAACCCACACACACATTTCACAGGTTTCCAAAACTCTTCACTTTCTCAGAAAAATCTTCTAGTCTGAAAGAGCTTCTAGTAATGCTAAACTTCTTAAAAATATCTTATGGAAGTCAACCTTAAATCTAGGCAGATCCTACTGCGTCATGCTTCTTTCAAGAAGCCATCAGATTTTCTCCTTGTGATATTTACCACAATGCACCACAGTACTTTTTAAAAACTGAACAAGATTATATAAATTTGTGTTCTCTTGTTCTTCTGTAACATCCTTAAATTTAACATACAACACACAATTCCCAAGATTAAAAATAATCTGTCCAGGCATGGTGGCTCATGCCTGCAATCTCAGCACTTTGGGAGGTTGAGGCAAGAGAATTGCTTCAGCCTAGAAGTTTGAGCCAGCAAGACCACATCTCTACAAAAACAAAAATTAGCTGGGTGTTGTAGCATATGCCTGTACTTCCAACTACTTCGGAGACTGAAACAGAAGGATCACTTGAGCCCAGAAGGTAGAGGCTGCAGTGAGCCGTGATTATGTCACTGCCCTCCAACTCAAAAAAACAAAAATCAATCTGACAACATATAATCCCATCATCTTAGGCTGCATTTAAAAGGTGATTTTTTTCCCCTCTCAATAACAGGCATTTTAGTTGTAATCTTCTTGAGCAAAGTTAGCTTAGAAGTTTGGTTCATTTAGGTGAACCACCAGAAATCAAAGTCATCACCCTGAGTGACCTGGAAGAAACCAGTTAAATGTGCCAGTTCTCACCCTGAAATAACTATCTCTATACAGTAAGCCAGAGTAGTAAGTCTCTATTCTAATTTTATTGTCTTAGCCCTCAGCTTCAAACCAACAAACCAACAAACCACCTCACCAGAGGGTCTACACGCTCAGAGGCCCTACTAGAGTCAAGAGCCAAGAGCCTCCAAAAATGTGCTACCATTCCTCTTGGACCACCTCCCCAGCAAAAACAACAGTGACTTTGGCCATCATGACTTGGACCAAGCCAGAGCCAGAGTGATCAAAGAAGTTGATGTGAGGAAACCAGTTGTCAAAACACAACCACCAGTCTCTGGGTAGTACTATGTATTTACAAAACAGCTGAACAGCCATATCACTCCTTCTAAAGAAGACTTTCTCCAGGAGGCAAGGGAGACATGAGTGTCAGCCCATCCACCGAAGAATGACCCCAGGTTTGGGGGAGTGAAGCGGCAGGCCAAGCATCACACATCTTTAAGTGAAAGATTTAAACAAAAATTTGTTGTGCCTCTTTCCATAATATAACATTGAAGTAGAGTGTTTGCCCTGGGGCTGAGGGATTCAGAGAGGTAATCCAAAGAAGGACCCTGTGAGAGGAAGCACAATTTTAACATGGACATCGGCTGGGTCTGTGCACTGAGGGCCTCTAAAGACCTGCCTCCTGCCTCCTCGCCAGCCTTGTCTCCTTCCTTGCCCTGCAACCACAACAAACGTTCCCTGCCGCTGTCATCCAGAACAGAGTGGCATCCCAAAGGAGCCCGGTCCTCTCAGCATTTGCGCCTCTATGAACGCAATTTCCTCTGCCTGAAGTACTCCCCACCCACTTCTATTAGCCTGCTTTCATTTGACCTTTATACTCAGCTCAAATGACACCTCTCTCAGGAGGTGACCTCCTTGGTGCTCCCGGAGCACTTCTGATTACCTTACATCATTACACTGTCCTGGCTGATCTTCTCCTCTGCCCCCTTCCCTAGACACTCAGTACTGGGGAGGGAGGTGAGGGAGAATGGGGGAAGGATGGGGAGTGCAGCTGATGTGACTTGGCTTCTGCTGCTGCTGCTCTGTAAATGCCTATTCCTGGACTGACTGAGCAAACGTGCCGATTCACAGGAGGGCCAAGCCAGGCCTCCTGGGCTGGGAACTTCTGACAACGCATTGGACACCACAGCTCACCACATTCACCTGAGCTCCTCTCCCAGTACAGTTCCCCCAGGAGAAGGCCTGAGAACACCACCAAACTCAAACACTGTCAGGGAACAATGATCCAGGTGAGGTGCTCATGGGTCTGTCTTGTTTTGTTTCATTTAACTGGAAAGCCCTTGGTTCCTTGTACATTCAGAGTCATTTTACATGGTTAACATAACCTGGGAGACAGTGACAGCCACAGTTCTGGAGTACTTCCAGAAGCCAGATACCATGATGGTTGGGAGTGTGAACTCTCAAGTCTGGGTTCAAATGCACCATCTGCCAACTGGATAACTCGGGGCAAGTTACCCTATGCTACCTTCCAATCAGACAAATAAACCTGGTGCCTCTGGCCAGCAGCCATTCTGCAAACATCAACTGAATACCCACTGTGGACCGGCCACTGGCAACAGGGGTGACCTGGCCTTCTGACCCAATTCCCCTCCCCCAGGCAGCCTCCTTCACTTCCTCTCAGCACTCAGCTCTGGCAGCAATGATCCTGTGTGCTGGCTTGTCTGCCCCTGGAAAAGAGGTGAGTTCTGAGCACAGGGCTGAGCTGTCCTGTTCATCCGCCATCTTCCCAGTGACTGCTACACCATTACTGGATACATGTGAAAAGAAGGCATGAGCGGGTTGGACAAGGCCCTCGTTACCTTTCAGCCCTTGCATTCTGGTAGAGACTGTAGGAAAAAAAAAACCACCACCACAAGAAATACAGTGGCACGAATTACCAAGGTGGACAGTGCACAGGAAAAACCGGAGCCCTGGCTCCCACAGATGCAGGGACAGCTCAAGGCTTCCTCTGGCTCCAGCTCCAGGCAGCTCTGGGGAGAAAAAACGATCCCACCCCGCTGGCAGTCTACCCCAGCTGCACAGTCGCCAAGAGAGCATGAGGAAGGCAGAAGGAAAACCGGAGCAGGCGGGTTCACGGCGGAAATCCCAGCACTTCTCAAAGCCGAGGCAGGAGGATCGCTTGAGGCCAGGAGTTCAAGATTAGCCTGGACAACACAGCAAGGCCCTGTCTCTACAGAAGAAGAAAAAACTATAGACATCATTTTTTAAAGTTTTTTTTTTAAAAAAGGAAGGAAAGTTGGGCCAGTCTCATCAGAACTCCTGGGATTCCATTCATTTGTCAGTGCAAAAGACATTTATTAGACGCCTAGTATGTGCTAGGTATATAGCAGCGAACTGGCAAGATCCTGTCCTCATGGAGCTTCCCCTTAACTGCGAAAACAGAGCGATTCCGGGTGACAAGAAGTGCCATGCTGGCCACGGCAGCGTGATGTGCTGGGGATGACAGCAGGTGTCCACGACAGTGGAGTGGACACAGAGGGCCTCTCGGAGCATGTGACATCTCAGTTAAGACCTGAAGAGGTCAACACTGTGAAGAGCATGGGAAGAACCTTCCAGGCACAGGGAGCCGCCGGTGCTTCCACAAACTCGCCAGGAAGTCGTGCTGGCCGGCGACAGTGACAAGTGACTGGGACAAGTGCCTCGAGGCAGACGGGGAGCCCCCGGAGGCGAGCGGGACTGAAGCACAGGCCCTGGACTCGCGCACATGGCGCTCCGGGGGTCCGGGCGGCTCTCGAGGGCTCGGGGGCGCGGGCGGGCGCCGAGGCCAGGCCCGGCCGCCCCCAGCGATGGCGCCGTCGGGGTAGGGGGCGGGGGTGACGTCGCCCGCGCGCCGAGCTCCGTCCCTCCAGGGCCGGGGCGGTGAGGGAATGCGGGCGGCAGGGAGGTGGCAGGCCTCCGGGGCTTACCTCGGAACTTGAGCTCGTGCTGCGGCTCGAGACTCAGGACCTGCTCCACCTTCGCCATATTCCTCAGCGGCGGGGCACCTTTGGCGGGGAGACCCCGAGAGGTCACCTGGGCGGGAAGCGTTAATGCTGCGCCCCCCCTTTAAATTGTACACAAAGGTGGGGGGGCTGGTCAGGGCACGGGCGGGGGTCGTCGACGGGGTGTGCGGGGGGGGCGGTCTACGCGGTGCAGGCGCAGGGGCGGAGGGCGAGGGCGAGGCCGCGGTGCCCGGCGAGCTGACGGCACGCACGCACGCACGCAGCGACGCACGCACACACGCACGCACGCAGCAGGCTGGCAGGCTCTGGCGGCGGGAAGCTGCGCCCTGCGCCGGCTCCAGGGGTGGGGAGGACAGCTGCGCGCGCGGAGCCCCTCCCGGCGCAGTACGCAGGCGCGGCACAAGCCTCGGGGGCGGGCCTTCCGGCATAAGGGGGCGGGGCTTAGCGCCGCTCGAAGGAGGGGTGAGTCTGAGCTGTCCAGAAGTGGTGACAGCCACCGTGAAAACTATTTATTAAGGACCCGCTCGGGGCCAGCCGTTAAGTGCTTCATTCAATAGTAATAAGAAGAATAAACTTCCACTTTTGTCTTTCTTATGTAGTGCCAAGCGCTGTTAGAGACTTTGAATAATAACGAAACTACTTATTATACACATGATGTTTATTGGGTGAGTGATAGGCACTGTGACGTCTCGTAAGTAATAATTGTAAATATAATAAACTACCAATTATTGCCTACTTATTTTGTGCCACTCTGCTGAATGCTTTCAATAACAACATCGACTGTAATAAATACAAGTTACTCTACATTAAATGTCTATTATGCAACAAGCCCTATGCTGAATCCTTTACTGGTAAATACCATTCGTTTATACAACAAATATTTATAAATGCAATGAGCAGAAAAATTGAGCTGATTCCAACCCTCTTACTGGAGCCTAATGGAGAGATTCTTTGAATAAATAACCACACAAATAATTTATATGATTAAAAATTGCTGGGAACCCAGATCTGCTTGACCTCAAAAATGAACATTGTAAGTCATTATTACCATTTAAATTTCATTTTTTTAAATCAGGGTCTCGCTCTATTGCCTAGGCTGGAGTGCAGTGGCATGATCATGGCTTACCACAGCCTCAAACTCCTGGACTCAGGAGATCCTCCCACCTCAGCCTCCCAAGTAGCTGGGACTACAGACATGTGCCACTATGCCCAGCTAATTTTTTTTTTTTTTTAGAAACAAGGCTACTCCCAAAGTGCTGAGTTTACAGGTATGAGCCACCACATTTGGCTAAATTACAATTCATTATACTACATTTGCTGTGTAAAATAGCCATTCTTAATAATTTCCTTTATGTACATACAGATGAAACAAATGTGGCAAATTTTTAATAATGGTGGCCTTTACATGACAGGTATACAGGTGTTTTTTGTAATATCCTTCCCATTTTTCTTTATATTTGAAATTTTTCACACTACAAGTTTTTTTAAAGGATAATCTTTGTCATTTAACTGGAGCATTTAGTCCATTTACACTTATTATGTTTACTAAAATCTCTGGATATATTTTTACCATCCTGTATTGTTATTTCTATTTATCTTGCCTGTTTTTGTTTGTTTGTTTGTTTTCCTCTCCTTTTTTGTTTCTTTGAGATTAATTTTTTGGTCTCATTCTATTTTTCTTCTCCTATATGCTCTAATTCTAACGTTTTAGTGGTTACCTTAAAATTTTTGACATGGACTGGGCTCGGTGGCTCAGCCTGTAATCCCAGCACTTTGGGAGGCCGAGGCAAGTGGATTGCCTGAGCCTATGGGTTCAGGATCAGCCCAGGCAACTTGGCAAGACCTCGTCTATACAATAAATCAAAAATAAGCCAGGTGTGGTAGCATGTGTCTGTAGTTCCAGCTATTTGGAAGGCTGAGGTGGAAGGATCTCCAGAGCCCAGTGGGTTAATGCTGGGGTGGCAGTAAGTGTGCCGCTACATTCCAACCTGGGTGACAGAGTGAAACTCCAACTCAAAAAAATTTTTTTTGACATGCATACTTATCTTATGAAAGTCCAATATCTTTACATATTTTAAAAATATTTTACCCTGCCCCTTAAAATATAAAAACTGTGGAGTAATCACCCATCTCCTTCATGATAAGCCTTAACTGTAGTATATGGTGCTTGGGTTTTTTTAGAGTTGTGGGGTACAAGTGAGGATTTGCTACACAAGTAGGCTGCATGCAGGTGAAGTTTAGGCTTCTAGATGGCCCTCTCTCCCCTTAGTAGCGGACCAGGTATCCTTTGTGTTGAGTGTATGTTAAGCCTCATCTTCTCCATTTTAACCCCATGAGACAACACTAAGTGGCTTTACACAGTCAACATCAGCTTAGATTTGACCACAGAGTTACCAACTTTGCTCATCTTTTCTTTTTGCATCTCAACTTACACAACTGGGGTCACTCTTCTTGTGCCTCGGGTACAATCTTTACATTCTGTTTTTGTGAGGGCTTATTGATGCATACCCTCTTGGTTTTTGTTCGTCTGCAAATGATTTCATTTCGCCCTTATTCTTGATAGGTGTCTTGGCATGCTCACTGGATGACAGCTGTCCTCTCGCAGCGCAGTCAAGACGCTTCACCCTGTCTTCCTGTCCTGTCATTGCCCCTCAGGAGGATGATGACAATGTCCCATCATTTCTTCACAGATTGCCCGTATTTTTCTGTCTGTTCTCATGTTCTACAGCTTTACCATGACATATCTTTCTATCCTGCCCTGAATTCTTTGGGCTTTCTGAATTTGTTGACTCATGTCTTTCATGATTCTTGAAAATTCTCAGACAATATCTTTTTAAAATTTAATTTTACTAGCTGGGCTCGGTGGCTCAGCCTGTAATCCCGCGCCTTTGGGAGGCTGAGGTGAGTGGATTGCCTGAGCCCACGGGTTCGAGACCTGCCTGGGCAACGAGACCTCATCTCTACAATAAATCAAAAAATCAGCCTGGCGTGGTAGCACGTGCCTGTAATTCCGGCTACTCGGAAGGCTGGGGCGGAAGGATCGCTGGAGCCCAGCAGGTCGAGGCTGCGGTGGCCGGGAGCGGCCACTGCACTCCAGGCTGGGCGACCGAGTGAGACTCCAACTCAAAAAAAAAAAAATTAATTTTACTCTTTCATTGTGGTAAAATACACATAACATAAAATGTACCATCTATCATTTTTAAGTGTACAGCTCAGTGGCATTAAGTCCACTTTCATTGTTGTGCAACTATCACCCTCATCCATCCCAGAACTCCTTTCATCTTGCAAAACTGAAACTCTTTGCTCCTTAAACAATAACTCACCATGCTCTTTGCCCTCAGCCCCTGGCAAAAACCATTCTACATTCTGTCTGTATGAATTTGACTATATGAATTGTATGAATTTTCCTATAAGTAGAATCACACAATATTTGTCATTTTTTTGTTTGTTTTGTTTTGTTTTGTTTTGTTTTGTTTTTTGAGTTGGAATCTCACTCTGTCGCTCAGACTGGAGTGCAGTGGCCGTTCCCGGCCACCGCAGCCTCGACCTGCTGGGCTCAGGTGATCCTTCCACCTCAGCCTTCCAAGTAGCTGCAACTACAGGCACGCGCTACCACACCCGGCTAATTATTTATTTATTTATTGTAGAGATGAGGTCTTGCCAAGTTGCCCGGGCAGGTCTCGAAACCGCAGGCTCAGGCAATCCACTCACCTCAGCCTCCCAAAGCGCGAGATTACAGGCTGAGCCACCAAGCCCAACTCTATTTATTTTGTAATGATTTTTTTTCACCTACCCCAAGGGCCTCAAGTTTTACCCATGTAGAATCATGTGTAACAATATCTCTTTTAAGTGTTATTTTAATCTCATTCTCCCAGTCTTTACATCTAGAAGTTTCATTAGTAGTTTATTCAGCAAATATTTTTCAAACTGTAGATTACTTCCAAGACCACTTATAAAATCAAAGTAGTAGGTTGTGACCAGCATTAAGAAAGAGAACAAGCCAGGCTCGGTGGCTCAGCCTGTAATCCTGCGCCTTTGGGAGGCTGAGATGAGTGGATTGCCTGAGCCAGCGGGTTCGAGACCCGCCTGGGCAGGCTTGACCTTATCTCTACCATAAATCAAAAAATGAGCCGGGCGTGGTAGCGCGCACCTCTAGTCCCAGCTACTCGGAAGGCTGGGGTGGAAGGATCACCGGAGCCCAGCAGGTCGAGGCTGCGGTGGCCGGGAGCAGCCACTACACTCCAGTCTGGGTGACATAGTGAGACTCCAACTCAAAAAAAAAAAGAAAGAGAACAGAAAATATTGGAACATATCATGTTATTTCATAAAACTTTCATTTCAGTTGTGTTTATTAATATACTTATATGCATATCTATGAAGTGAGTCATAAGTAAAATGCATTTATTACTGTGGGTTGTGAAGAAAATAAGTCTATAAAACACTTCGACCTTCTCACGCTATTCTCTACGTCTCTTAACGTCTGTGTCCTGCCTTAATCTCTCATCCGTATGCTCTATATTCTGGAAATGTCTTCAGACCTATCTGTCAATCACAGATTGCACCTTAGGCTGCTGATAGACCTGTTCCAGGAGTTTCTTATGTCATTTATTATTTTCTCAAGTCTGTAAGTTCTATTTTGTCTTTTATATATCCAAGTGGTCCCATTTATAAGGTTATACCGGTTCCGAGAGTCCCTGTACGCCTGCACCCCCTTAGGGAACAGTGCTGGAGTGTTGGTCTCTTCTCTTGGCAAATTAGGCACTCGGCAGAAATAGCAGCCGGGTTTCGAGATCAGAGCTTGTCCTTGACCTTCCTAATAGCTCTAGTGAACTTAGGAGTTGCTATCCCGACCCACAGTCCTACAGTCATCGCTGTTATGCAAACGCAGCAGTTGCTGGGCTTTCCGGGGGGGCCCTTGCTTCAGTGGATTGTCATCACAATCAAATGCAGGTGATCGTGTCATTAGTATTACTCAGGAGTTCGAGACCAACCCAGGCAACATAGCAAGACCTTGTCTCTACAAAAAAATAAAAAACTTAGCCGGGCGTGATGGCCCACATCTGTAGTCTCATCTGCTCGGAAGGCTGAGGAGGGAGGATGACCTAAGCCCAGGAGGTCAAGGCTGCAGTGAGCCATGATTGTGCCACTGTACTCTAGTCTGGGTGATAGAGACCCTGACTCAAAAGAAAAAAAAGCAAAAAGCAAACAAAAAACTTGCAGTTATAAGAAATAAAAATGGAGCCGGGCTCGGTGGCTCAGCCTGTAATCCCGCGCCTTTGGGAGGCTGAGGTGAGTGGATTGCCTGAGCCCGCGGGTTCGAGACCCGCCTGGGCAGCGAGACCTCATCTCTACAATAAATCAAAAAATCAGCCGGGCATGGTAGCGCATGCCTGTAATTCCGGCTACTCGGAAGGCTGAGGCGGA
The DNA here is from genome assembly GCA_027257055.1 of Cephalopachus bancanus. NCBI lineage: Eukaryota > Metazoa > Chordata > Mammalia > Primates > Tarsiidae > Cephalopachus > Cephalopachus bancanus. The sequence continues at coordinate 8,228,623 of JAPVLO010000007.1, forward strand.
AGGAACACCGGAGCCCAGCAGGTCGAGGCTGCGGTGGCCAGGAACGGCCACTGCACTCCAGTCTGGGCGACTGAGTGAGACTCCAACTCAAAAAAATAATAATAATAAAAATGGTTATTTGAGGGCTCTGTGGACTCTCCTGGTTCTCTGCCTGTGATTTAAGTCATAGTCAGAAGACTATGTCAGAAGAATTAGTGACACCAGCACACGCCATAACTTACTTGCCGTCACTGCTGTATAGAAACTGGCTCTCTGGAAGAGGCAATAACCTAATTTTAAGTGTTTGCAGATTTCTATGGTATAAATACTTTCACCATGACTGATTTTAGGCTACCAATTACATTTTTTTCTTTTTGAGTCGGGGTCTCACTGTTGCCCAGAATGCAGTACAGTGGCACAATCATGGCTCACTGCAGTCTCAAAATCCTGGACTCGGGCAATCCTCTCTCCTCAGCTTCTCAAGTAGCTTGGGCTAAAGGCATGTACCACCATGTTCAGCTAATTTTTTGCTTTTTTTGTAAAGAGGAGGTCTCACTACATTGCCCAAGCTAGTCTTGAACTAGCTCCTGCCTCAGCTCCCTTAACTGCTGGGATTACAGGCGTAGGCCACTGCACCTGGCCTTAGGCTACCAATGGAATGTCACAGAACATAGAGTTGAAAAGGGATGTATGTGTAGGATTGTCTCTCACAAGCTGGTATTCGGCACACTCCTGCTGGCATTCCATATCTCACTGGCAAGTTGGTCAAGTGTGAGGATGTGGCCAGAGCAATCCCAGAATCCTTTCTTTGAGGGTCTGTTTTCTGAGACCACTCTTGGTCCCAAGTATTCTATCAGTCAAGTTCCAGCCAGGAAAGCAGAAATGACCTCAGTTATTTTAACAAACAAAATTTAGCATAAGGAAATGATCAAACCATAAAAGTCAAGATGAAGATCCTGAGGTATCGCAAAGGTAGTGACTGCAGGAAGAAACCACCATTCCCAGGGTGGGGAAGCCATAGGGAAAGTACTGGGGTTACTGGACCTCTGGAGCTCAGAGGGAGGGCCTTGTGGAGGTGAGAACAAACCCCTAAGGAGGGAGTGCTTGCTGGCCAGGGCTGGGGCCCCTACAGGAATCCCCCTGGAATTGCCAAAAACCCCTGAAGACTGGAACAGTAAGTGCTGCCAGGTGGAAGGTCACTGCGCAGGCAATACTGACAGGGACAGGAAGCAGGCAGGAAAGAACAAGTCCCTTGTCCTCTCCCCCAAATTCAGGTCTTCCTCAAGAGTCTCCCAGATGGAAATTGGCAGACTACTCCACCACTGGGGGCGAAGTGGCATTTACAGAGCCCCATCATTTCAGAGCACCTCAGAGTGGAGTGTGGAAGGGTGAGTTTGGAGCTAAGACATAACAGCCCATAACTCCCACTCCCTCTTTCATTTCTTGAAACATACTAGACACACTTTTTAAACAGTTTTATTTTTAGAAACAGGGTCTTGTTCTGTTACCCAGGCTGGAGTGCCATGGCATCATCACGCTCACCACAGCCTCAAACCCCGGGACTCAAGGGATACTCTCACGTCAGCCTCTTGAATGGCTGGGAATACAGGTGTGAGTCACTACACCAAGTTAATGTTGTTGTTGTTGTTGTTAGAGATGGGGATCTCATGATTTTGCCTAGGCTGCTCTTGAACTCCTGGCCTCAAGTGATCCTCCTGCCTCAGCCCCACAAAGTGCTGGGGCTACAGGCGTGAGCCACCATGCTCAGCTTCTTTCTTTTTTTTTTTTTTCAGTTGGAGTCTCACTCGGTCACCCAGACTGCAGTGCAGTGGCCGCTCCCGGCCACCGCAGCCTCGACCTGCTGGGCTCCAGCGATCCTTGCGCCTCAGCCTTCCGAGAAGCCGGAATTACAGGCATGCGCTACCACACCCGGCTGATTTTTTGATTTATTGTAGAGATGAGGTCTCGCTGCCCAGGCGGGTCTCGATCCTGCTGACTCAGGCAATCCACTCACCTCAGCCTCCCAAAGGCGCGGGATTACAGGCTGAGCCACCGAGCCCGGCTAGCTTATTTCTTTAAACATAGTAGACATACTTGTTTTTATAGTCAATTTAATATCTGATATGTGTGCAGGTTTGATTCTGTTGTTTCCACGGGCTTTTGCTCAGATGTCCTGCTTCCTTGTGTGCCTTATAATTCAGAACAGGGAAAATATGCAATAACCCTGGAGCATCTTGTATTGATGGAAATAAGGAAGAAGGAAGTCCTCAAAAGACGAAACAATGGGAGCTTGTCAAAGGGGCACGGAGCCAGTTGTGAAAGGGCTCCCAATGGTGAAAGCTGGGATAACTTGAACAATCAAATAAGTAGCATAGTATTGGATTTTAACGCAATGTAGAAAATAAATATCTTTGAGTTTATAATGACATGAATAAATAACTGAAAAAATGAATACAGTAGAGAAGAGAAAGCTTCCATACAGTAGAATTCCAGGTAATTTATGTTAGACACTCCTCCCTCAAGAAGGTGGAACATGGCTCTGCCCCCTCAACCAAGAGCTATCCTTAGTGACTTTCAAAGAGCATGGAGACTGGGGGAGGGGAAAGTAATTTTATCTTATCTATGAGAATCCTTGGGGGCCTAGCATTTCTCTCATGTATGGCCATGTCACTAATCACTCCAAAACCTGGTGGCTTTTTTTTTTTTTTTGAGTTGGAATCTCACTCTGTCACCCAGGCTGGAGTGCAATGGCATGCTCACGGCCACTGCAGCCTCGACCTGCTGGACTCAGGCAATCTTTCCAACACGCCTGGAGCATACTAACACGCCTGGCTTATTTTTTTATTTATTGTACAAGGTCTCACCAAGTTGCCCAGGCTGGTCTCAAACCCCTGAGCTCAGGCAATTCTCTTGTCTCGGTTTCCAAAGTGCTGGGATTACAGGCTTGAGCCACTGCACGTGGCTGGCCAACATGGTGGCTTTGAACAGCTACTATTGTATTATTATTGCTCACACTTGTGAGAGTTGACTAGGCTCAGCAGGATGGTTTTCAGTTAGGGTCTCTCATCTAAAACAGTGGCTGGGCCTGTGCAGGGAGTGTAGGGACAACCACAAAATTGAAAGGCATAATCCCTAAATCACCCTCACTCTGACACTCACTGAAGGTTCGTTGGCTTCTTAAAACCACCCCCAGGTTTGACAATTCACCAGAGGTCCCACAGAACTCACTGAAAGCTGGTACGCCCATGGTCACAGTTTGTTACAGGGACAGTGTACAGATCTTGATCCATTGAGGTAAGAAGAGCACAGGGCAGAGGGATCTCATCATGGTGCTTCTGTTGCCCTTTCCCGATGGAGTCACGATATGCTACTCTTCAGTGTCAATGATGTGACAATATGCACAGAGTGTCACCAGTCACCGAAGCTCACCTGAGCTTCAGTGTCCAGAGTTTTTATTGGGGTTCCATTATGTAGGCATGCTTGACTTATTGATCACCCACCTGACTGATTTCAGGCACCAGGTCAACTGATGTCATAAGACTCTCCAGTATGATGCAAGGCCCTGAGACAAACAAAGACACTCCTATCAGTCAAAACATGCTGAGTGCCCAAGGATTGCCTCCCAGAAGCCAGAATGAAGGCCAGACCTCTCTTTGGGAAAGACCAAATTCTTCATCATCCAGGCTGGATTCATTGGAAGGCTTGCAGGCTCACAGGTGTGGGGCCTGGCCAGAGGGACTCAGTCAGTGGGACCCCCTGGGAATCCATGGTCACTTTGGAGGCAGCTAAGATGTCTGTCCAAGTTGAAAAGACAGGAACAGAGACTCTACCTCCTGACGTGGCAGGTTGCTAGAAGAGCATGTTGGGGAGGAAATACTGTTGCCGCTATTTGTGGACTACACGATACACCACACCTGGGCTGAAGTTGGCTCCTCTAGAAGGTATTTGCCTTGGCTCCTGCTGGGCAGACGTGGCAGGTGGGCACGGCCCAGGGTAGCTTTCAGTTCTCACTTGAAGATTTTTGTACAACCCCAGGTAGTATAAATTTGGGTTGCAAACCTTCGGGAAGTCTACCCTGTGTTCATGCTTCTCAGGAGAAATGGCCTTTTCTCGTCACTGAGTGCTTCCTCCCGATCATTTTCCTTTGGGGCTGAGGACAATATTTCTCTTTTTCTTTTTTTTGAGTTGGAGTCTCACTGGGTCGCCCAGACTGGAGTGCAGTGGCCACTCCTGGCCACCACAGCCTCGACCTGGTGGGCTCCGGCGATCCTTCCACCTCAGCCTTCCAAGAAGCCAGAATTACAGGCATGCGCAACCATGCCTGGCTGATTTTTTTATTTATTGCAGAGATGAGGTCTTGCTGCCCAGGCGGGTCTCGAACCCGCGGGCTCAGGCAATCCACTCACCTCAGCCTCCCAAAGGTGCGGGATTACAGGCTGAACCACCAAGCCCAGCTAATATTTCTCTTTCATAGTACGCTAAGCTCCTTTTAGACTCCCCAACTTGAGTGGGCCCTGATCTTTGTCTTCTGTCCTGTAAGACGCAAAGGACTGAGAAAATTCAAACACTCACAGTCTTCTGAAGTGCACCAGGACATAAACCAGCTTTGAGACTCAGCTTATCACTCTGGGTTTTATCTTCATCTCACTGACTCAGAGCAGTCCTTGTGTAACTTGTCAATGCCATTAAAATGTATCCAGCTTGGGAGTTGTTTTGATGGGAAGGGTCACTTGCACATCTAATCCTCCATGTTGCCAGAAACAGAAGTCTCCTAGAGTTTTCACATTAAAAACATCTTACTGCACCCAGGCCTCAGATCTTGGTTTCTCATACCATTTCCCCAGATATGAAACCAGGACTTCTTGGAAAAATGGATGGTACTTGGCCTAGAGCAGGGAATATATGCAATAAACCTGGATCATCTTATGTTGATGGAAACAAGGAAGAGGGAAGTCTTCAAAAGACAAAATAATGGGAGCTTGCCAAAAGGGCATGGAGCCAGCTGTGAAAGAGCTCCTGAAGGCCGAAGCTGGGATAATCTGAACAATTGAATAGGTAACATAGTATTGAATTGTAACCCAAAGTAAAAAATAAATATCTTAATGTTTGTAATGACATGAATAAATAATTGAAAAAAATGAACAGAGTAGAGAAGAGACATATGGTTGAATTCCAGGGAATTTATTTTGGACACTCCTCCCTCAAGAATGTGAAACATGGCTCTGCCTCCCTTAACCAAGAGCTATCCTTAGTGACTTTCTTTTTTTTTTTTTTTTGAGTCTCACTCTGTCTCCCAGACTGGAGTGCAGTGGCCACTCCCGGCCACCGCAGCCTCGACCTGCTGGGCTCTGGCGATCCTTCCGCCTCAGCCTTCCAAGTAGCTGGGACTACAGGCGCGCGCTACCACGCCCGGTTCATTTTTGATTTATTGTAGAGATGAGGTCTCGCCAAGTTGCCCAGGCGGGTCTTGAACCTGTGGGCTCAGGCAATCCACTCACCTCCCAAAGGCGCGGGATTACAGGCTGAGCCACCGAGCCCGGCTCTTAGTGACTTTCAAAGATCATGGGGTGGGGAGTAACTTTATAGCAGAGAAACTCAGGAAGCCATCTGTGAGCCAGGTGATCAAGGTCAATGTCATCACTGATAAGTCCTGTTGACAGGAGGGACCCTTGAAAGGACATGAGGAGAAAGGCACTTCCCTTCAGTGGTCTTCACCCCAAAAGCCCACAATTCTGATCTAATCCTGAGAAAAACATCAGAAAAATCTAAATGGAAGGGTCTCCTAAAGCTTGACTAGTACTGCTCAAACGGCAAAAGTCATAAAAGTTATAAAAGGCAAGGAGGAGCCTAAGGAAACACGATTACTAAGAGACATATGGTAGAATTCCAGGAAATTTATATTAGACACTCCTCCCTGAAGAATGTGAAACATGGCTCTGTTCCCCTTAATCAAGAGCTATCCTTAGTGACTTTCAAAGAGCATGGTGAGTGAGGGGTGGAAAAGTAACTCTATAGCAGAGAAACTCAGGAGGTCATCTGTGAGCCAGGTGACCAAGGTCAATGTCATCACTGGCATCCTGGAACAATAAAAGGACATTAGGGGAAAAGTAAGGAAATCTGTATAAAACATGGAGTTTAGTTAACAATAACACATTAGGCTGGGCGCAGTGGCTCACGCCTAGAATCTCAGCACTTTGGGAGGCCCAGGTGGGAGGATTGCTTGAGCCCAGGAGTTTGAGACCTAGGCGACATAGCAAGACCTCGTCTCTACAAAAAAAAAAATTTAAAAATTAACAAGGTGTGTTGATGTGTGCCTGTTGTCCCAGCTACTTGGGAGACTGAGGTGGAAGAATCATCTGAGCCCAGGAGGTCGAGGCTGCGGTGAGCTGTGATTGTGCCACTGCACTCCAGCCTGTGTGACAGAGTGAGGCCTCAACTCAAAAAAAAATAGTTACGTATTAATCATATTAATAATGGTTCATTCGTTAGGACAAATGTACTATACGAACACAAGATGTTACGAATAAGGAAATTGGAAGCCAGGGCAGAAGGAAGTTGAAAATTGGAAGCTACTTGGAAGTCTGAGGAGGAAGGTTCGCCTTAGCCAGTAGGTCGACGCTGAGGTGGCCGTGAGCGTGTCACTGCACTCCAGCCTGGGCGATGGAGTGAGACCCCAACTCAAGAAATAAAAATAAAAAAGAATAAGGAAGTTGGGCGTTGGATACAGAGAAACCCTGTTATCTTTTCAATTTTTCTATAACTCCAAAACTATCCTAACATTAAAAGTTGTTAAAATATTTTTCCAGCTTCCTATGTTGGTATTCTCTGCAGGCTAACTGTGATTGCTGCTATCAGATGCTTTGAACCTTTGAACAAGCAGATGCACAACACAGATATTAAGCAAATGAGTGACTTTGTTGGATCAGTGCCATTGTCTTCATCCCATTCCCCCTTTGGAAATGCCACCAACCCTGGCTGTCCAAATCTACCCCTGTCCTTCATGGCCTCACTCACTCATCACTCATTCTCTCTTTCTTTCTTTTCTTTTTTTTTTGGTCTGAGTCTCACTCTGTCGTCGAGGCTGGAGTTAGTGGTAAGTTCACGGTCACCTCAGCCTCAACCTGCTAGTCTTAGGAGATCCTTCCACCTCAGCCTTCCAAGTAGCTGGAACTACAGGTGTGTGCCACCATGCCCAGCTAATTTTTTTATTTATTGCAGAGATGAGATCTCACCAAATTGCCCAGGTTGGTCTCGAATCCCCGGGCTCAGGCAATCCTCTCACTTCGGCCTCCCAAAGTACTGGGATTACAGGAGTGAGCCACCACATCTGGCCTCATTCTCTCTTTCGTTCATTCACTAATTCATTTGTTTTAAATCAAATTTACCATCAAATATTAATTGAATTTTTATATATGTATCACAGTTATTTATTTAATTTTTAATTTATTTTGTGCATTTCCTCGGAATCTACTGTGTGAGCACCTGGCAGTACATACATTTAGCCTTGGATGTAAGGATCTCACTGTCCAGGGAGGGGACGTTGAGGAAAAACACTCAAATAATTACAGTCTGTGATCAACACAAAAACAGATGAGAGGAAAGCTATGAAGAGATACTAACCTTTTCTCTGGGGCTTGGAAGAAAATGTAAAAGTTCAGAGGGTGTAAGAGGACAGTCTTGGCGGGGAAAGAACCAGAAGAAAGATCTTGCCAGACAGAAAACAGAAGGTTTCTCCAAGCAGAAGAACAACATGTACAAAGGTCCTGGTGTCACAGGCTGCCAGGAGGGACAACAGTCACTCACATTTACTGAGCTCTGGTTCCAGGGCTGGTGCGACATTGGCATCTGTTTTTGTTTCCCAAGGTTGCTGTTACAAATGATCATAAACAAAGTGGTTTAAAGCAACACATAGGAATTGTCTTACTGCTGTAGAGGTCAGAGTCCCAAGCTGGGTCTCACGAGGCTAAAATTAAGGGGCTCTTGGGTTGTCTTCTGCCTGGAGACACCAGGAAAAAACTGTTCCTGCCCTTTCCAGCTTTCAGAGGTTACTGACATTCCTCGGCCCACAGTCACCTGCTCCATCTTCAAAGCCAACAAAGCATCTTTGAATCTTCTTTCTCTCATCCCTCTGCTTCCAGGGTCACATCTACTCCAAGTTGACCCTCCTGCCTCCCTCTTATGAGGACACACTTAGGTAATCCAGGAAAACTTTTCCATTTTTAGATCCTCAACACCATCGCGTCTGCAAAGTCCCTTTTGCCACGTAAGGTCCCATATTCACAGGTTTTGGAGATTAGGACCTGGACATCCCTGGGGAGCCATTATTCTGCTTTCCACAGCATATATTAGCCCTCATAACTCTTGCAACAGTCACAACTTTTTTTTTTTTTTTTTAGTTGGAGTCCCACTCTGTCGCCCAAGCTGGAGTGCAGTAGCATGCTCACGGCCACTGTAGCCTCGACCTGCTGGGCTTAGGCCATTCTTCCACCTCAGCCTTTCCAAGTAGCTGGAACTACAGGCACGTGCCACTACACCCAGCTATTTTTTTTTTTATTTATTGTAGAGATGAGGTCTCACCAAGTTGCCCGGCCTGGTCTCGAACCCGTGGGCTTAGGCAATCCTCTCACCTTGGCCTCCCAAGCTAGGATTATAGGTGTGAGCCACCACGTCCGGCCTCACAACTATAATTATTTCCATTTTACAGATGAAGAAATTGAGGTGTATAGAGGTAAAATGACTTGGTCCACACCACAGGGAAAACAACCAGATAAAAGAAAGAAACACGCCGAGGGTGATGGGGCCTGACAGCTGAGGTGTACTGAATGTGTTCCTGGGGAACGGACGCCATGCTGAATGCTTTGTGTGTTTACTTATTTAATCCTCACAGTTTCAAGAGGAGTCATTTATCCCCACTTTACAGATGAGAGACCGAGGTCCTGAGAAGCACAAGGAGTGAGGCTCTGCTGTTACGCCAGAGGCTAGATTTGTCCTGGAGACTTGTCCAGTGTTTTTATACAAAGGATTAACATGACCAAAAATGCTGTTCTTAAATAAACTTTTTATTTTGTAATGATTTTAGATTTACAGAAAAGTTGCAGGGATAGTACAGAGAATTCCCTCATGAGGTTTCCTCTAATGTTATCATTTTACACCACCCTGGTGTGTTTGTCAAAACTAAGGCACTTAACACTGGTATGTTATTATTAACTAAACTCTAGGCTTTTTTCAGATGTCACCAGTTTTTCCTTTAAGATCATTTTTCTGTTCCAGGACCCATGCCAGAATACCACATTGCTATTAGCAAATTTCTCTTTCTCTTCTTCCCTCCCTCCCCTCCTCCTTCCTTCCCTCTCTCCCTCCTTCTCTCCCTCCCCTTCTTCATTCCTTCCTTTCCCCGACCTCTCTCTTTCTTTTTTATTGATGGATCTTGCTCTGTCACCCATGCAGTGGCACAATCAAAGCTCACTGCAGCCTTGATCTCTTGGACTCAAGGGATACTCCCGCCTTAGCCTCCAGAGAAGCTGGGGCTACAGGTGCATACCACTGTGCCCAGCTGCTTTACTTATTTATTTATTTTTGTAGAGACAAGGTCTTGCTATGTTGCCCAGGCTTGTCTTGAACTCCTGGCCTCAAGTGATCCTCCTGCCTTGACGTCCCATAGCTCTGGGATTATAGGTGTGAGCCATCACGTCTGGCTTGCAAATGTGTTTCTTGTAAAGATCCACTGGAATCCCACTTGGAGAATAAGCCGGTACTAACAACAACAACAATAACAAACAACAACAACAACAGCTGCTGTTGATCCAGTGCTCCATGGCCAGCTTCTAAGAGTTTCATGTGTATTGATCATACATACTCACAACAATGAGGTCACAACATTAAGATGTTCTCTGGAGTACAAAAGAGGACACCAAGGCACAGAGGTTTAGAAACTTGCCAGAGAGAAATGAGAAGCTGGAGGATGAGGACCTTGATGGAGGAGACCACAGGGGCGGGTAAGGGGGTATATTTCTCAGCAGTGGGGGTTGGGGTGAGGGAGTCGGGGATGAGGACTTATTTGTTTATGTGTTTTTTGTTGTTCTCCCCAGTAGACAGAAAGCTCCATGAGAGCTCCATCTCTGTTTTTTTGGTTGTTGTTTTGTTTTGTTTTTTTGAGTTGGGGTCTCACTCTGTCACCCAGGCTGGAGTGCAGTGGCACGATCATGGCTCACTGCAGCCTTAAACTGAGCAATCCTTCCACCTCAGCCTCCTGAGTAAGCTGGGACTTCAGATGTGCCCCCAACACCCTGCTCAGTTTTTTGACTTTATTTTTGTAGAGACGAGGTCTTGCTATGTTGCCCAGGCTGGTCTCTAACTCCTGGGCTCAAGCAATTTTCCAGCCTTGGTCTCCCAAAGTGCTGAGGCCACAGGTATAAGCCACTGTGTCCATTCTCCTTCTCTGTTTTAACACTTTACCTCTAGCATCTAGCAGGCACTTGAAGTACTCGACAGTGTCAGCAAATGGAGGAGTAAGTGGAGAAATGAATGAATGAATGAATGAATGAATGGAGATTTAGAATCACTAGGGAATGAAGTTTCAGGAAAAGCTGGTGCACGGGATGTGTTAAAACCCAGGCAGATCCTGCAGCTCGGAACTAGCCGGGATGAGGGGGTGAGGTGGCCCTAGAATTGGACACCTGCTTAGCTTTTCAAAAAGGGGTACAATCACATGACTAATCCTTGCCCAAGGTGCAGGAGGCACCCCCTGCACTAGGGCAGGAGAATATGGGGGGGATGCCCCCTCAGCAAGGGTCTCAGTGAACTAGGCTGAGGCTGGAAGTTTTCAGGGTCTGAGGAAGGAGCTCCATGCTCTCTCTCTCCCTGCAGGGAGTCAGCTCTCACTGGACTCTCTTGGTTCTTCGTTTCTGACTGTGACAAGCCAGGGGATGAATTCCTGGTTCCAGTCTCTGTGCCTGACACATAAAATGTGCTCAATAAATGTTTGATGAATGGACCGGCATGGTGGCTCATGCCTGTAATCCAGGACTTGGGAGGCTGAGGTGAGAGGATTGCCTTAGCCTAGGATTTTTTTTTTTTTTTTTTTTTTTTGAGTTGGAGTCTCACTCTGTCACCCAGACTGGAGTGCAGTGGCCGCTCCTGGCCACCGCAGCCTCGACCTGCTGGCCTCCAGCGATCCTTCCGCCTCAGCCTCCCAAGTAGCTGGAACTATAGGCACGCGCTACCATGCCCAGCTCATTTTTGATTTATTGTAGTGATGAGGTCTCGTCAAATTGCCCAGGCGGGTCTCAAACCCGTGGGCTCAGGCAATCCACTCACCTCAGCCTCCCAAAGGCGTGGGATTACAGGCTGAGCCACCGAGCCCGGCTTAGTCTAGGATTTTGAGACCAGCCTGGACAACATGGCAAGACCTTGTTTCTACAGTTAAAAAAAAAAAAATAGGTGGGCGTGGTGGTCCGTGCCAGTAGTCCCAGCTACTCAGGAGGCTGAGGTGGAAGGATCACTTGAACCCAGCAGGAGGAGGCTGCAGTAGCCATGAGACTCTAACTAAAAATAAATAAATAAACAAACGAATGTTTGATGAATGAAAGAAATCATGTAATTAAGAATTTGAGGGGAGGTGGAGGGAGAGAGTCTTTTCAGTCCTTGGGACTTGTCCCCATCACCCAGAAGTCCACATTTGCAGACAAATAATTGATATTCTAATTACAAATCATTCGTATTGTTTTATTAAGCAAATCCCCAAAGGATCTCCAGAAGATAATTAGATTCTCTACTCCTCGGGGGTGCAAGGACAGCTTATTTGCCTCCTGATTCCCCTGCTGCACTATGAGGCTGAAGGAAGACATGATAAAGGTTTGATGAGGCCATGAGTGAGTGTGGCTTCAGTGTGGGAGGTTTCCAGGGTCCCCACACACCATTTCCAGCGTGTTGGGGAGCAGGGGATGACAGGGATGCCTTTGTGCACATGCAATGTTTGCAAACCTCTCTTTCTGAGCCCTAGTGATTTCCTGCAGGGCAGTTTTCATTCATGGTGTGGACATTCGTGGAGGGAACATTTGTGGTCGGGAGCTCAACCCACATGGTCTCAACAAGCGTTGAGCTCCTGACCAAGAGACAAAAAAACCCTCAGATTGTCTCCCCTCCTCCAAGCCCTTAGACTGCTCTGTTGTTTCAGTCTACCTCTCCCCAAGCCACCCAGAGGAAATGACAATAGTACAAAAAAGTTAAAATTAAAAAAAGACTGTGACCAGTGAGTGAAAGCCTCATTTGAAAAATTCTGTTTTGAGCCGGTGGCTCAGCCTGTAATCCCATGCCTTTGGGAGGCTGAGGTGAGTGGATAGCCTGAGCCCGCGGGTTCGAGACCCGCCTGGGCAACTTGGCGAGACCTCATCTCTACAATAAATCAAAAAAATCAGCTGGGCGTGGTAGCACGCACTTGTAGTTCCAGCTACTTGGAAGGCTGAGGTGGAAGGATCGCCGGAGTCCAGCAGGTCGAGGCTGCGGTGGCCAGGAGCGGCCATTGCACTCTAGTCTGGGCGACAGAGTGAGACTCCAACTCAAAAAAAAAAAAAAAAGAAAAATTCTCTGTTTTCATGGATCTGATGAAAATACAGCTTCAAACCTCCACTCCCACTGTCTGACCAGTGGCCACCCCCAGGACCTCTGGGAATAGAAACTGCCCAGCAGCAGGCTCTGTCGGTGTGAGGAGGGAGGGAGGAATCCCCTGAACACCAGACCTGGGAGCGCCCACCCTAGGAGAGGATGAGAGAAGGCAGGTGGGGGTGGGCAAAAGAGGAGAGAGAGAAAGGGAGAGAGGGAGAGGAAGAGAGAGCAATGAGCAAGGGTGGGGGAGGAAGGAGTAGAGAGCCCATTGGGAAGCGGGGGAGTAGGGAAGAGAGGGTGGGGGGGAGAAGAGGGAGGAGGAGGAGGGAGGGCGAGAGAGGGGAGAGTGAGGGGCAGGGAGGAAGAGAGGGGGGAAGGAGGGGGAGAGAGAGGGGGAGAAAAGAGAGAGAAGCGAAGGGGAGAGAGGGGGAAAGGAAAGGGGAGGAGAGGGGTTGAGGAAGGGGGGAGAAAAGGGAGGAGGAGGGAAAGGGAGAGAGGGAGGGAGGGAGGGATAGAGAGAGGGAAGGAGAGAAAATGGAGGGAGGAAGGGTGAGAGAGGGAAGGGGAGAGAGAAGGAGGGAGAGAAAGAGGGGGAGAGACAGAGAGGGCAGGTGTGGAGGCAGGACCATGCAGTGGCATTTCACACTTTGGCTTCTCCATCTCCACCTTCCCACCTGCCTCCCAGAATGCTTGGAGTCTAGGTTCTCAAGTGACTTTGCCTTCCTCTCTGGGGGGTACCAAAAGCCAGCGATCAATGCAGCATTCCCAGGAAATTCAAATGGTTGCAGGAGGTTCCATCATCTCTGCTGAGAAAGGAACAGATGACACGTGCCTTTGCTGTGATCCCACCTGGCATAGGTCAGGATGTGCAGCTCTGCAGGCCACGGCCTGGTGCACAGCCTGCCCTCAGCAGCTCCGGGACTTAGACATGTGACCTCAGCAAGTAACAGGCTGCTGGCAATGCCCTCCAGATAAAGACCCCTAGGGATACACCTGCAAGTGAACAAGTTGGGACTCTTACTGCCTGGGCTCCCCTTGGGGAAGCGTGGGACAGTTCTACAGAACGGTCAGAACAGACATAGGTATGGGTCTTGTGTTGGGGATTTGGGGGAGGAGTCAAGGACATGGGATAATGCTATGACTGGGTCCTCAGGATAAGGCTACAGCCATCACTCAGATGAGCTAACAGTTTGGGGGGTTTGGGCAATTCTGTTTGGCCTGGGCTGCAGCCTTCAGCTGGCCATATTGCCTCACTAAGTAAAGCCAGGGCGCTCTTCCTAAGTAAGAAGGTGGCTTGTAGACACTGGGTGAGCAACCTGCTGTCCCTGCTCCAGGGTGATAATATTGCCCACCTCACCAAATATGAGGGAATTAAGGAAGATAATACTTGTGAAGCCCTCGAATGGTAACTCTGATTTGAAGCCTTCCTCAGGTAAAGTTAGTCATCTTTTGTGTAGGAATTCAACAGCACATTTTTTCATGATTAAATCCTAACAACTGTCTGGGGTTTATTGTACTTTCACACGATTGCCACCCCCACTGGACTTTTGAGGCCAAGGGGGAGACTTTATTTACCATTGTACCCGGAGTTCCAACACACCATAAATTCCCAGTCTTTGTTAAATAAGTGAATTTCTCTCTCTCAAAAAACCAAAAAAATTGATGAGCAGTGTCTTGTTTTTGTCTTGACCAGGCATGATCAGAGTGGCCTCATGTGATGGCAGCATGCTATGAAATTGTTGATGTTCAAAAAGAGAGAACGTACCAAGGCCAGCTGTGAGTGATGGGTGTGTTTGTCTTTTGGTATTGTGTGAAGGAAATGAACTCATCACATAGTTAGGGTTGGTTAATCTTCCTCATCTCAAATACCCCAACGACATCCAGGAATTGAGGCATTTAAAAACTGGTTTGGGGGCCAGGCTTGGTGGCTCAGCCTGTAATCCCAGCACTTTGGGAGGCCGAGGTGAGTGGATCGCCTAAGCCCGCAGGTTTGAGACCAGCCTTGACAACTTGGTGAGACCTCATCTCTACAATAAACAAAAAAATTAGTCGAGTGTGGTAGCCTGCGCCTGTAGTTTCAGCTACTTGCAAGGCTGAGGCAGAAGGATTGTTTGAGCTCAGCAGATCGATGCTGGCGTGATTGTGATCATGCCACTGTACTCCATCCTGGGCGATGGAGTGAGACTCCAACTCAGAACAACAAAACAAAACAAAAACTGGTTTGGGGCTGAGCGCGGTAGTTCACACCTATAATCCCAGCACTTTGGGAGGCAGAGGTGAGAGGATTGTTTGAGCTCACAAGTTTGAGACCAGCCTAGGCAACTTGGTGAGATTTCATCTCTACAATAAATCAAAAAATTAGCTGGGCATGGTGGCACGTGCCTGTAGTTCCAGCTACTTGGAAGGCTGAGGCAGAAGGATCGCCTGAGCCCAGCCGTTCAAAGCTGCATGGCTGTGAGCATGCCACTGCACTCCAGCCTGGGTGACGGAGTGAGACTCTGAACAAAAAAAAAAATACATAAATATTTTAAGAAACTTCAAAACTTGCTGCCCTTTCAGCACCCACAAGGTCATTAACGAGCCATTTATACACACTGTCACTTGGTCACCACCAGTCCCCTCTCCCGTTACATTCAGAAGAAGTCATTTAAGAACAGGGAAAGCTGGCCGGGCGTGGTGGCTCAAGCCTGTAATCCCAGCACTTTGAGGGGGCCGAGGTGAGACGATTGGCTGAGCCAGGGGGTTTGAGACCAGCCTGGGCAACTTGGTGAGACCTCATCTCTACGATAAATCAAAAAATTAGCCAGGCATGGTGGCACGTGCCTTTAGTTTCAGCTATTTGGAAGGCTGAGGCAGAAGGATTGCCTGAGCCCAGCAGGTCAAGGCTGCAGTGGCCGTGAGCGTGCCACTGAGTGAGATTCCAATTAAAAAGAAAAAAAAGAACAGGGATAGCAAACACACAGGAATCTTGGTTCTCTAAAACGGAGTTATCACTGGAAATCGGAGCTATACAAACAAATTCTAGCAAATGCAACACATTCTTGGTGGGACATCTTGGGATCTGATGGCCTAAATATTAAGGACTGATTCAGACAGCAAGCTCCTGAGTCACCCAGCCTGCTGGGCCCAAGTGAGTGTGTGTGTTTTTAACTATCATGTGTTCTCATTTATATGCAAACAGGACAAGACCTGGCCCCATCATTTGAGCAGCTGATGGCAATTTGAATATTGATGAGAGTATACCAGTGGTGCAGCTTCTGTGCCCTAACATTGTGTGGCAACCTCCAATTTACGCTCCCAAGCCCACAATTTTCTTCTTAAAAATGCCCTTTCCCTAATGGAGTGGACTCGTGTCGCTTTCCCATTATATCTGCCATGCGTGTTATCTAACAGAGGCCCGAAGGTCCGTGCTGCACTGAATATTAATACAGTGAAATCTGATCCCTTGTTCCATTTCCCAACCCTTTCACATGGTATCTGGGATTCTCAAAAGGTAGGCTCTGGATTCTTGCATTGGATCTTGGGAGATGCTGAGAAGTTTTGCTGAAAATAAAAATCTAAGTGGCAAGAGGTCTAATTAAAACCATAGCTAACGAACAGCCTGGGCAACTTGGTGGGACCTTATCTTTACAATAAATCAAAAAATTCACCAGGCATGGTAGCGTGTGCCTGTAGTTCCAGTTACTTGGAAGGCTGAGGCAGGAGGGTCGCCTGAGCCCAGCAGGTCGACACTGAGGAGTGAAACTCCAACTCAAACCCCCCCACAAACCCCCCAAACCATAGCTAACGAAGTGATTCATTTTGATGAGGTTTTAGCTGTAACATTTTTTTTTCGAGTTGGAGTCTCTGTGGTGCAGTCTGGAGTGCAGTGGTATGCTCACAGCCACCGCAGCCTTGACCTGCTAGGCTTAGGCGATCCTTCTGCTTCAGTCTTCCAAGTAGCTGGAACTACAGGTGTGCGCCACTGTGCCTGGCTAATTTTTTTATTGTAGAGACAAAGTCTCATCAAATTGCCCAGGCTGGTATCGAACCCCTGGACTTAGGCAATCCTCTTGCCTCTGCCTCCCAAAGTGCTGGGATCACAGGCGTGAACCACCGTGCCCAGTTGCTTCTAAAATTCTAATGGAAAAAAATCTGCAATAAACTTTGAGGTTACTTAGAAACTTGGGTCCATAATTTATTTTTTATATGTTCCAAGGCAAGCAGCCAGTTCCTTGTGGGAAAATAAAGCAAAGTTGCTTCGTGTATGCATTGAAAACATCCGTTTGTCTTGGACATGTGCTAATTTGTGTCTTCCTTTTTGGCACAGTGATCCTTTTTTTCTTGGCATAATAAATAAGATTGGCTTCTGCCACAGTACTATTTTGACAGACTGTGGACTAATATTATCTTTTTTTTTCCTTCGAGGGGGGTGCCTGGATATTCTTCTTAATATATATTTATTTATATCCTCCACTCTGTCTTCCAAAAAAATTTAGGGCAGCTTGAATATATGTATTTATTAATAATTATTTGAGATGGGGTCTCATTCTCACTCTCTCCCAGGCTGAAGTACAGTTGCACAATCATGGCTCACTATAGCCTTGACCTCCTGGGCTCAAGCAATCCTCTCACCTCTGCCTCCTGAGTAGCTGGGACTACAGTCATACACCACCATGCCCTCTAAATTTTTTTTTTTTTTTTTTGTAGAGACAAGGTCTTGCTGTGTTGCCCAGGCTGTTCTTGAACTCCTGTGCTCAAGCAGTTCTCCTGCCTTGGCTTCCCAAAGTGCTGGGATTACAGATGTGAGCTACTATGTGTGGCCAAAAAGATATATATTAAATACTAGAATGAAATAAATGTGTGCTGTAAAGTTTTATACACTTGCCCCAAATCTGGCTGTAAGTTTTTTACTGACCAAATTGAAGAGGGTATGTAGTTTTAAGGGAAAAAAATAAGACAAATACAGTTTTAGTGCATCTGTTGAGCCAATTTTCATTAAAGATCTGCAGACAGAATTAGGATGCAAGGGTTACTGATTTTTTTTTTTTTTTGAGTTGAAGTCTCACTCTGTCTCCTAGGATGGAGTGCAGTGGCATGATTATGATTATCACAGCCTCGACCTCCTGAGTTCAGGCATTCCTCCACTTTGGCCTTCTAAGCAGCTGGGACTACAGGCATGCACCATCATACCCAGCTGATTTTTTGATTTATTGTAGAGTTGAGGTCTTGTCATGTTGCCCAAGCTGGTTTTGAACTCTTGGGCTCAGGCAGTCCTCTTGCCTTGGCTTCTCAAAGTAGTGGGATTACAGGCGTGAGCCATCACACCTGTCCTGGTATTTAATTTTTTATTTTTTTTGAGTTGGAGTCTCACTCTGTCACCCAGACTGGAGTACAGTGGCCGCTCCCGGCCACTGCAGCCTCAACCAGCTGGGCTCCAGCGATCCTTCTGCCTCAGCCTTCCGAGTAGCCAGAATTACAGGCATGCGCTACCACGCCCGGCTGATTTTTTGATTTATTGTAGAGATGAGGTTTCGCCAAGTTGTCCAGGCGGGTCTTGAACCCGCGGGCTCAGGCAATCCACTCATCTCAGCCTCCCAAAGCGCAGGATTACAGGCTGAGCCACCGAGCCTGGCTACGTCATGGTTTTTCAAATAAGAAAAAAATCCATACATACTCATGGTAAAAAAAATGTACAAGTATAGAAGTACATATAAAGTAAAAAGTGAAAACAAAGTGACAGTCCTGTCACACAAGCCTCTTTCCTCAGAGAGAACTTCAGATAGTGTAGGTAGAGACTTTCAGATTTTAAAAGCAGAGAGGAAGACATCAAGTGTTGGTCAGGATCCTGCACAACTGGAATTCTCCCATGCTGAGTTAAAGTGACACACCTTTCAGAATACTGCATTTACTAAAGCGAAAACAGATAAAGATTTGGGTCGGGTGTGATGGCTCAGGCCTGTAATCCCAGCAGTGGGAGGCCAGGATGGATCACTCGAACCTAAGAATTCGAGAATGGTCTGGGCAACATAGCAAGACTCCACCTTTACAAAAAAGAAAAACAAATACAGATATTGGGAGTGTGTGTGTGTATACGTTTCCCCAAGACCCAGTAATTCCACTCCTAGGTATATGCCCAAACGAAATCTGTATATAGACACCAAAGACGTGTGGGAATGTTAATTGCGGTACATTCACAATAGCAAAAATCTGGAAGCAAACTGATGCCTACTGACAGAATGGATACATACGTGACGGTTTATTCATATAGCAGTAAGAATGGATGGGAATACTACGAAAATGTAGAGTGAAGGAAGCCAGACCCACATGGAATCATACGGTATGCACATAAAGTTGAAACCAGACAGAGGTAACCTGTGATGCCAGAAAAGGGGGCAAAGCTGGGCATGGTAGCTCACGCCTGTCATCCCAGCACCTTGGGAGGCTGAGGTGGGAGAACTGCTTGAAGCCAGGAGTTCAAGACCAGCCTGGGCAACATGGCGAGACCTCACCTCTACAAAAAATAAACTATTGAGTGGGGTGGCACGCACCTGTAGTCCCAGCTACTTGGGAGACGGAGGAGGAAGGATTGTTTGAGCACAGATCAAGGCCACGGTGAGCTGTGATCGTGCCACTGCACTCCAGCCTGGGTGATGGAGTGAGACCCTGACTCAAAAAAAAAAAAAAAAAGGTGGAGGCAAAAGGTGGGCACCTGGGCCGTGGATGAGCCCTGCTTGTTGATCTGAATGAAGGCTGGCTGTATGGATAGCCTTTGTGAACTTTTCTTGAGTGAGTGTAAGATTTATGGCATCTTCTGTATGTTATACTTTTAAACATGTAAAAAAAATCAGCACACCATCAAGGTAGTATCAATGGGCTCTTTTAACTGAATCGTAAAGGGATTATCAGGGAGACGGCTGGTAAAAATGTCTTATTGTCATGTTTCCTCTTGTTGACGCTGTGTTAAATGTAGCTCGACAGGTCTGCTACCAAAATAGCTACCCGTGGGAAGCTCTTCTCCAAGATGAAGGAAACACAATTCAGAGAGGTTAAGGACTTTGTCTTGGGCCACATAGCCTGGGAAGGGCTCAGCAGACACCCATACCCAAGCCTGTCGTCCTCAAGCCCTTTTTGCTTTTTTCCCTCATGTGAAATTGTGGGTTCTCTTTGGCATAACTACAGCATCTGGGCAAATGTGCTTCTACCTAAGAGGGACGGCAGAGAGAAAACTGGGGAGTGTGAGCTATACTTCTGTCAGCCATCCATGGCACTGAGGGCCCAGGATTAAGGATAATTAGCATGGAAATATTGGCATCTTTGGGCTGGGCACAGTGGCTCATGCCTGTAATCCCAGCACTTTCAGAGGCTGAGATGGGAGGAATGCTGGAGGCCAGGTGTCAAGATGACTGAGCAACATGGTGAGATACTGTCTCTAAGAAAAAAAAAAAAGACTGGCATCCTTGATGAAATCCCTAAAAGATTGAAAGATGAGTAAAAACCTTTCTTCCATGAACCAAGGCATTGTTCCTTTCTTACAGGGACAGCAGTCTTCCCTCTAAGCACTTATTGGTGGTTTTGTGGACCTGACTCCAGCACCCTCATCCAGCACCCACGGAGAGAAGAGTTATGTAAAATAAGGATGCAGGGCCAGGCCTATAATCCCAGCACTTTGGGAGGCCAAGGCGGGAGGACTGCTTGAATCCAGGAGTTCGAGACCATACTGGGCAACATAGAGAGACTTTGTCTCTACAAAAAAAAAAATACCCCAAATTAGCTGGGCATGGTAGTGTGCACCTGTAGTTCCAGCTACACAGAAAGCTGAGGCGGAAGGATCACTTGAGCCCAGAGTCAAGGCTGTGGTGAGCTGTGATTGTGCTACTTGGGAGACTCCAGTAACAGAGTGAAACTCTGACTCAAAAAAAAAAAAAAAAAAAAAAAAGATAAGGACGCAAGAAGGTGAGGAGGCCAGATCCACTTACACAAACCCTGCTGCTCCCAGACCTTCTCAACATTCTGGTTCTTTGATTTCCAAAAGTCACTTTGAAATGACTACAGAACAATTGGTTAAGAAGAATGTGAGATGAATGCTATCACAAAGAAGAACTCATTGAAATGCAAATACATATATTTGTAAACATAGCATTTTATTAACAAAATGTTTACACTTTCTTACAACAGATTTTATAGTTATTTAGCACGTTATACTCTATAAAAGTGTATTATAGAATATTCAAGCTAAAACAAGATCGTTTAGAAGTATGCCAAATCAATCTTCATTTGCAATCTACAACCAGCAATGGCATAAAAAGATCAATCTCACAACACAAATCTACTAAAGGTCTAGTTTTTTTCGTCAGCATTGACAAACAATACAGACATCATACAGTTTACATAGACTTAGGTCCAGCCCAAGGTTAAGACTGCAAAAATAAAGTCTTCAAACATCCATACAAGCTTGGCAAACCATCATTACAGTATTTCATTACAGGTCACCAGGCAATGTGTCATGCAGTGAAGCCAAGGCTATAAATTTGGGCTGTTTATAGTGCTACAAAGTGGCCAAAACTGTAAGCAACTTAATTTTATTTTTTCATAATAGATGCTATTATAAAAAGGCACAAATATCTTACTCCTTGCATCAGTTTTGGAAAAGGGATGACATTCTAAGGAGAAATAAAGAGTTGCTGGTACGACGGCTCAGCCTTTTTTTTTTTAAATGTCTAGCTCATCTCCGTAGCTATTTTTCTTCAAGACTTTTGACTTGGACCTTTACACACTTTAACAAATGCTCATTTACAAAGCTCAGTGAAGTTCTGACACTTATGTTAACTATCCTATCACCAATGGGAAGACATTTTGTCAATCAGTTGGGTTCCCACAGTCAGTGAGTACTGCCCATTCTGGTCATAGCATTTCTTTTTTCGTATGCTTTGGCCAGCTTTCTTGTCAAACTTTTTAATTTATATATACTAGTTGGAGATATTGTTTGAGATACATGTGATATTTTGATACATGTATACGATGTGCAATAATCAAACCAGGGTAACTAAGACATTTCTCTTTTGTGTCAGGAACATTCCAATTATTCCAGCTATTTAAAAATGGACAATAAAGTATGATTAAGTGCAGTCTCCCTACTGTACTACTGAATTCTAGAACTATCCCTCTGGCTGTATTTTTGTACCCATTCACCAACTTCATTTCATCCTTCCACTGCTGGCCTGTGCCTGACAGTACTTGTTGTCTTGACTCCCTTGTTGGACGGAGTAGACAGACTCTGCCACTGTGACCATGGAATGCCACATGGGAAGGCATGTCACACGGGCTGAGGAGGTGGGAGGTGCTGTACATCTCTAAGGGAGAGCCCACAGAAAAATGAGAATAAGGGAAGTACGGCGAGAGGTCCTACAGAGAAGGTAAGACATACAGTTTTAAGAAGGATAGAGGAATGACTGATGGTTATGCGAGTGACTCATAAGTGAAATGATGGAAAGACTAAGCTGTATGAGAGTGGATAAAAAAAATAAAACCTTTCCAGGGCAATGAAGCTCAGTACTACACGTGGTTTGAAACTACAGTCACCAATCAGTTACTCTGACTAGTTGCCATTTTCCCAGACCACACTGAATAGACAGGTCCCTCTGACATCACATGCATGATCTAGGTTAAGAAAAATTTGCATAAACTATGTAATAACTCCATATACAAAATAAGTGAACATGAAGTGCTGCTTTCAAAAAATTTCAGGTATAAAACAGATTATGCAGTATAAACAGAATGAAAAATTCACAATGGCCAAATTATTTTAGAATTAAGTCCCAAAGCAAAGTCAAATACCACTGTGGGCAGGGGCTGACGAAATTCCCAAGTGGGCATGGGCATAGGGACCACACACACCAGGGGGCCACTCCAGCTGGGCAGCCCGTGGGCCCTGAACTGGCCTTGGGGAAGAGGTAGACCTAGTTCTTCCATAATAGGACATTAAATGCTGCAGGGGCTTCCTTGAAAATTTCAGTTTTGAGTAAAAATTATTGGACACATGTGCCACTATTTTAAAGATGATTTCCACCGAAGTACTACATTAAACAGTTTCCCAAAACAAGGAAGAGTTCCTCAACCAAGCAAAAAGTGGCATCAGTAAAGCCGGCGTGTTTTGTTTTTGTTGAGAGCATTAAGGCCTACAGTTTAAAACTGTCAATTAAAAAGGCTCTTTTAAAAAATCATTGCTATCTTAGGACTTTCCATTAATTAGCTGATAGAACTTGGCACTTAAATTCCTATTCATGGAAAGCTACTCAGAATTTTGTTGTAACTATGAAGCACTTTGATGGGGTGCTGAATATCACAGAGAACTAAAAAGGAACTTGCAACAACAAAAAAATGTGTGTTTTGTTAGACACCATGGTTTCAATTTCACATCTATCTGAAATTTCAACACATCTTACTGAAATTTCAACATTTTACTATCTAAAATGTTCAACATAAGAAGAATAGATGGAAGGCTTGAGTTTTTTTTTTTTTTAAATAAACTTCTAAATCCTTTGGTTTTGAAGCCAAAGATATCCTAGCATAACCATAACTGATTATACTCTAAAAAGAAAGAACACAGATATTAGTTATTTCTGATGGTAAAAATCATCAAATTAAACTTGCTCCATGCTACTGGAAGTCCTTCTAGACTTGGAAAGTAAATCATTTTCCTACACACTAAGAGGATCCTGAAGGACAAATGGAGAAATACAGAGGTTCTTGGATCTTTCTTCATTATGTCTAATGAAGCTTCGTTGCAACAGGTCTCTTATCATTCTCTTAGACCGAAAATGGAGGCTCCTGAAAAATGTAATACCCTTCTAATATTTTTTAGACTGTCATTTGCATATAAAACAGGACAAATGCCCTGGAATTTCATTAACGTTTCTTGCAAATCGGATAAATTAAATTGCCTGGATTTCTATTACTAGAAGACAAGCAACTCTGCTGTCAAGAGACATTTGCAGAGTCCCGAGTTGAGGCGGAGTTCACAGTGTGTGTTGGCGGTGGTCTCAGAGAGCTCTGGGCGGTCAAACAGAGGCCGTTCCCCATATCCCAGGCTGTGAAGAGCACCCCAGCTGTGCGCCAAAATGCGCAGCTGTCCCCTAGTCAGAGGGTCCTGTCCTTGTTCAAAGCAGTAAAGGCCAGAGAGTAGGGACACTTGAGGACCAGGTTCAAGAAGGGACAGAAGTTCTGAAACTTAAAAAAAAATGGCTGATAAAGAAAATGTCCATAGATCTGCTGGGATGAAAACCGATACAATGGTAGAAAAAAACTGTATTCCCTTAAAACCTTCTAATGAACTAACCAATTCAACTGCAGTAATTGATACATATAAATCTAAGGAAAATAATCAAACTCTGCCAACTGAAGATGATTTCCAAAGTCAACATATGATATTAAGCCAGGCATTTTGTCTTAAAAAAAAAATACAGACTCAGATGCAAATTGTTCAGTCTAAGATTAACTCATTTAGAAAACCACTACAAGACAAAGATGAGAATCGTGCGGTAACAAAGAAACGTTCAGCTACTATAACTAAAGCCACCTACTATTCCTAAAGCCACCAAGCCTCAGCCTATAAACACAAGCAATATAACAGTGAAAAGTGACAGAGTCTCAAATATGACAGTTACTACTAAATTTGTGAGCACTACATCTCAGGACATACAACTTGTGCAACCTCCTATTAGAAGTGACAATAATATCCAGAACACCATGAAACAAGGCATCAGTAGAACCTCTGCCAATGTTACACTCCAGAAAGAGCCTTCTGAAAAAGAACTATTACAATCAACTGAAGATGATCTCCAAAGTCAACAGAAGTTGATAGTAGATCAGTTTGGCCCAAAGAAACTGCAGAAGAGAGAAAAGCTTGTTGAAGTGAGTGGAGAACTGCCAAAGGAAGAGTGTTGAAAAGGTCTCCCATCCCAACAGTTACCCAGCGTGAACCTGAATGACAAAATGAAAAACCAGTTGGGTCCTTTTGGACTACTATGGCAGAATAAGATGAACAAAGATTATTGAAAAAGTACACAAAACATTTTCTGAATGGCTGAAGCTGATCAATGAGGGATGCCCAAAAGAAAAAATACTGGCCAAACTGAACCACTTGATTAAAAATATTCCAGATGCTACAAAAACCTGTTAAAAATTGGATATGTAAAGCCGGGCTCAGTGGCTCAGCCTGTAATCCCACGCTTTGGGAGGCTGAGGTGAGTGGATTGCCTGAGCCTGCAGGTTAGAGACCCACCTGGGCAACTTGGCGAGACCTCATCTCTACAAAAAAAAAAAAAAAAAAATCAGCCAGGCATGGTAGCACGTGCCTGTAATTGTGGCCACTCCTGGCCACTGCACTCCAGTCTGAGCGACAGAGTGAGACTCCAACTCAAAAAAAAAAAAGGATAGGTCTTGCATGTATTGACCAATCACAAGTCCTACTGAAAATATTATTGTGATCTATGACAAGGGCATTCTGGCAGGGGCTCAGCCTATCGAAGAGATGAGATTATACAATTGTAGTTATTCTAACAATGAAGCATTAAGAAAAAGTCAATTTTGGAGAAAATATCGAGGAGGCTTATGCAACTAAAGAACAAGTCCAAGAAGTCAACACTGGAGGTACAGGTGTTAATCTAGAGCCAGGAAAACTGGAAATGGAGAATAAACGTCACAGAGATGTGCTATTTCAAGATGGTGAAAAAGTACAAGATGACAAAAGATCCAACCAATGATTTTAAAACTCCCATTACAACAACTATAGTAGGCTGCTTGATTAAATATTTTGTGCCCACTATGCCAATCTTGCAATGCGTAAAAAAGGAGGTGTGACTTTATGTAGCAAATCCTGCATGTAAACAGCTGAAGTTTTTAACACCAGTGAGACAGTCTCCACAAAACTCCTAAATTGCTAGCACTAAGCCTGACACTATGAAGCTGAAGCAACAGAAGAGAAATAAAGCTCTGACAGCAATGTGGTTTTCATTACTCTTGGGATGTTTGACTTTGTTTTCTGTGGCTTTGGTTTGCCCTGAGGCCTCAAGTTGGCCATATACCCACACATCCTAAGTGTCCATGGGCGGGGGTTCCTTCACTAACACTCAAGTTACAGTATCAGTGGCACCTCAGAAAGTGAATCCTGCCTTGTCAGTCTCAGCAGACTGAGTTTTTAAGATAGATACATTCTGTCAGCTGTTTTACCATGTTCCTTGAATACAATTTTTCATCATAAAAGATTAGTTTAAAAATTATGTGTGAAATATGAATATGGTTGAAGATCATTCATTTGTATGATCTTTGTTCTATGTACTGTCTCATGTTCTAGAGTAGGATTTGTATTCCTTTTTAACTGTATACCTAATATATATATATATATATATATATATATATATACACACAATAAAAATATCTATATTAAAAAAAGAGAGGGAGACATTTGCAGAGGTTTTTTTTTAAAGTTCTCAGCTAAATTCTACCACCCACCTCGCTTTCCTAAAACTACAAAGTATGATGCTTATCTCCTGGATAAATTTGTTGTTTGGACTATTTTTTTATCATAGTATCATAGCAAGAGTTTAAACAAATATCCTCAACATTACTTTGAATCATTTTAACATTTTTTGGATGTACCAAGCTAACCAAAGGTAGGAATATGTTAAAGGCCTGACCCTTGAAGGTATGTTCCATTTTTTCCTTTAAAAAATATTAACTGTTAAGAGGTAGAAAATCCCTTGAAGTCAAACAGTAACATTGTCCCTTTAAAATTAGTCCCTTTAAGATAAATGTAAATATTGAAGATTTTTACAGGTTCACACCACCAAGCTTTTCACTGAACTTTCATTATCGAGTGAGGAAGAAGAAGCTTATGGGCTGTCATCTCCCAAATGTCCTAAAGCAAGTACCTAGTGTGTATTAGTGAAGGGATTTCTAATAACTTCTCTGGAAGAAAAGAATTCTGTCATCCTTGCAGACACGTGGATGTTAAGGGGGCTCTTCTGTTATTTAAATAATAAACTGTGCACCTATAGCTTACACACTAAGGGCCCATAAATCAGGTTCTTGGTGTGTTTTCAAAGAATGAGTAAAAAAGTACCAAAAAAGAATTTATATAACCATGTTTGCAACTCACTCTTAGAACATACAGGATGCATTCAATAATGAATAAATGCCTTTTTGAGCTGGGAGGCTGGCAAGCCCCTGAGTGTGGTGTCATCTGAATCTAACTTGCCCATTTTAAAAAATGCCCTACAAATACAGACATAAATAGGAATAGGAAAGAAATAAATACAAGACTTAAAGAGAAGTTCTGAAATTCAATGCACGTTTCTTTCCCTTTAGATATTTAGGGGAATTGACAACCTCAAGGACACTGGCCCATGGAAGGAGATCAAGTCTCTAACACAAAAGTCTCGATCCTTTCAGACACGGACAGGCAGCCGGGCAGCTTGTACACCTGGGAGGCAGGCACTTCATACACCATCAGTGGGTTAACAAGGAAGTAGGTTACTTTAAAAGAAATTAAATCTTTCAGCTGCTCTGCAGAGAACTTCTGCTGACTGGCACTGAGGAGCAGGTGACAGAGGTTTCATTTCAAGCCAGAAGGGCTTGCATTAGGTACTTCTCTCTAATCACTTCTTACAGAGAGTTTAACATGAAGGACACTTAATCATACTCTTAATTTATGTTCTTTTAATCATCAAATGATGGTTAATTAGTTATCAGAGAATCAGAAAAACACTTGTGTGGAAGGAGAGTTCTGGAGACCAATGATTTCTAGGATTGGACACCTGCAAAGAGCTTATTTCAATTTCTCGGAAAGGAATTAATATACACTTACAGCTAATTAATAATTTTTCTCTTCTGTTCAGTCCCTGCGTCATTAGGAAACCAAAAGATTTTTATAGAAAGGCTATGTCTCAATTCCTTTGAAATCTAGCCTCTTCTCAATAATAACAGAAAATATGAAATATGTATTAGATCATTGCTTAGTGAGGTTAATAATCCAAAATATGTTCAAAATAAAGCACTGCTTCTGACTTTAATGCTCATCTTTGCATTTTAGAAGCAAACAAAATACGTGAAAATATTTTTTTCCCTTTTTTCACTGGATATGGATTATGGATCTGAGACAGCAATTTTTTGTTGTTATTGCTAAGCATTAAAAAGGTACTACCATCAGAAACAGTGCTACGTCAATTTCTTAGACAGACTAATGAAAATAGGAAAGAGGCCCCAGAAATACATGCACAAGCGCCCCCCTCATTCATTCTGTTAATAAGACATGTGGCTATAACAAAAGTTCCCCCCAAAACACCAAAAAAACAAAGCAAGCCAAACAAAAAAAACAGTAACAGCTCCCCACATACAAAGAAGTATGATAAATCAGGAAATCAGCAAAGGGCTGAAGAGATGGAACCCTGCTGGGTGAGATGCGTAGATCTCTGTGGAGACTTCACACAATCACCAACAACCACTGGCAGGTTTGGTGGAAAAAATGTGAAGGTCATAGATCTGCGTCATCTTTTGGTCAAATAAGACAGAAAGGGCCACACGTACATTGCCTCTTCAGTAATGAGCCAAGCAACCTTTGTTTTTATTTTGTTGTCATGGAGATAGAGGAGCTAGGGGCTGGCAGTGGGAATTCTAGAGACATACCAGGGCCAGATGCCCCAATCCATCTGCATGTATAGAAGACAGTCCAACCTCCCACAGGTGGAAAGAGACAAGCCCTGGCGATTACATGCTTTCTCTATTTAATGCTGGTTAGGAAGCAAGATCCTAGGGGGATACAGAGTCCACATGTATTTTAAATAGAACGTCAGAATTTTCACTAAGTACATTCTTACTGTATGATTCCAGTAAGAGAAAAAACAAAAACAATTTCAAGTTCTTAAGATGATCAACAGGGAAAAGATAATTTTTTTTTAACTTAACCTGAGTTATAATATTCCCACTGAAATCCACATGAAGTGGGGGGCACAAAGAGATAATTATTTTTAAAAGTTTCGACTGTTCAGTTTAAGGTCGCTCTGAAAACACCATTTAGTTTTAAATTCAAGCTGCTTCATTTCCTATTTAATCTTGTAAATTTCCTTCCCTTACAATACTCAGGTTGGAAGGGTGCCAAATTAGACCAGGAACAAATTTTCACCAACTTCACTTCAGTGCTTTATTTTTAGATTATATTAAAAACCTCATTAGGCTCCCTGAGGGAAAAGAGTGTTAACCACTAACAGAGGCAGGGGAAAATAAAGGAAACAAAAAGATAAGTGAAATTGTTAACAAGAAGAGCTCTCTTAAAACAGTTGGTCTGAGGTCACTGTAAAAGCTAAAAGAAACTTATTATCAAGACCAGGTAAATGACTTGAGCTCAGGAGCTTAATCTTTTACCCTAAGGCTAGTAAGGACTAGTCAGGCTTGTCAAAGTGGCATATGTTTTTATTATGACTTCCAGATGGGATCTGGAGGGAAGAGGGGCGGGTAGAAGGGAAGGCAGCGAAATCTTGAAAGGCTGTAAGCGAGTGCTATACGCCTCTGCACAGCACAAACGCGCTTCAGTCTCCCATGGACAGGCTGGAAAAGGGGTGAGCACACGCAAGGCTGGGAGTGAGATTCAATGGAATGGCAAATGAAACTCACGCATGTATTATATTTACATAATTTATCTTTAAGCAATGGACTCATAAATATAGACTACAACTTTACATATGCGAAGCAACTGATACTTGTTCTTCCCCACTAAAATACTTGGATTAAATAAAAACGGACAGCATTGACACCACTTTCTTCACTTTCTTTCCTCTTCTTTTTAGAGCCACTGCTACTCAGTTTAGAACATATGCAATTCAATTTATTCCAAGCAGCTTCTTTACCACACCATCCTGATCAGGAGAGCTTATTTAAAAAGGTGCCAATAATGTGTCTGGTGACACATAAATGACAGGGTCAGAAGCAAAGCCAGTGTGAGCCAGGCATCTGCTATCATCACTGTTAATTTTCTGTACGTGTTCCAGGCTAACAAATTCAATGAAAAGTGCTTTAGAGATGAAATTGTTTCCAACAGTCCTATAAATAACCCATTTTAGCTTCAAATAATAATTGCCATCTCTCCGCTTATAATATCCTACCACATTTTAAAGGCTACAACTCCCTCTAACAGTGGTAACAGAAACCAAGGAAATGGTCATCTTCACAAGGTTTTTTTTTCCCCTCAAAACCCAGCAAAGTGCTTATTTTCCCTTTACAAATGTTACATAAAATCTTGATTACAAAACTACCCAGCAATTTAATCCTCCCATCCACACAATCATATGTTCCCTTCCAGCGAGGTCAGAAGCCAACGATGCAGTCCCTTTGTACCAGAGATTCCTTACATAACAGAAGTCCACAGACTGAAACATCACTGTTGCAGTCTTTGAAGAGAGAACAGATCGGTCAATTTCTGTGAATCCTTTTTGCATGAAGAAGACTCAAGACTGGCTAGGTGAAAAGTGGTGGCAGGGACCCCAGCCCTCCTGTTAACTTTCAGGACCACCTACTTCACCATCGAGTCTGAGAGGCTGAGGCTCAGTCAACAGCAGCTTCGCTTAGGCTCTGAAGGCTGTCTTCGGAGTTTGAAGCCCTTACCGCCAGATGGCGGATTGGCGTCAGAGGATGGAATTCTTCGACCTAAACCAAGATGAGAGGAGGCAAAGGATGAACTTTAACTTTCTAAATCTGTTCATTCTAAGATACAACAATTTTGCAGATGCAATCTGACAGGCTTCATTAAAGTAAAAAAAAAAATACTCAATAAACATTGGAAAAATTTTAGATTTATAGACAAGTTGCAAAGATGCTCCAGAGTTCTTGGCCACCTCTCACGCAGTCTCCCCTAGGGCTTCTGGCTCATACTACCATTGGACACTTGAATGAACAAGTCAACACTGCCACATCACTATGAACTCCAGACTTTTCCAGCTATCACTAGCTTTCCCAAATGTAAAAAAAAAAAAAATCTTTTTTTTTGAGTTGGAGTCTCACTCTGTCGCCCAGGCTGGAGTGCTGAGCATGCTCATGGCCACCTCAGCTTTGACCTGTTGGGTTTTGGCGATCCTTCTGCCTGAGCCTTCTAAAAAGTAGTTGGAACCACAGGTGTGTACCACCATTCCTGGCTAATTTTTTGATTTACTGTAAAGACAAGGTCTCGCCAAGTTGCCCAGGCTGGTCTTGGACCTGCGGGCTCAGGCAATCTTCTCACCTCAGCCTCCCTGCTGGAACTGTAGGGGTGAGCCACCGCGCCTGGCCCATCTTCCCTTTCTTAAGCCCAACTGCGAGCAGGCAGTGTGCACTGTTGTCGTCTCCTATTTTCACTCAGCAACTTGGAGCCTGCTTCATCATAGCACCCGGAAGCTGCAATGTCTTCTTCACAGTTCTAACACACTGCTCTGTATGGGTGTCCCATAATTTATTTACCATTGCTCTATCGATGGATATTTAGTTTGTTTTCAATATTTTGATGCTATTAACAATGGTACGAAAGCATCTTTGTGAACGTGTGAGTGTGTGTGTGTGTGGGGGGGGATAAATCACCAGGCGAGGAAGAGCCAGGTCACGCTCCTTCGCTCCCGGGCATGTGTGTGCCACATACACTGTACTCCCACTGTCTGTCTAGCACAAATGCAAGAAGAATGTGCAATTTAAATTTTGACAGATGTTGCCAACTGCTCTCTGAAGAGGCAGTGCCACTTTGTTCTCCTACCAACAATGCATGAGAATAAACAGGTTTTACCTGACTGCTCCGTGAAGCATAAAGCCAATTCTGAGAGAATCCTTCACTCACCCATCCACCTACCTGGCTGATAACTCATGGGCTGCTCCTTCTACAAAGGCTTTCCTAACTCCCTCCTGCTTCCTGATTCTCTGCAACATCTCCAACACTTGTATCATTCATGACCCTAGGAGCATGCTACCATACACTCACTGACATGACCATCTCCCTTGCATTAGACCCTAGCCTCTACTATGAAAGACATTCTGATTCCCCATCTTTGTGTCTCCAGTGTCTTTCTAGCACAGTACCTGGCATAGAGACGTTTTGTAAACACGGAATAAATAGACACATACATCTCCTGACATGAACAAGCCTAAGAGGGAATCTCTGCCAGCTCTCAGGTCCCTGATTGCCAAGCCTCAAGCTGCCACGACTTTGAGCAGCCTGCAGACCCATGTGGGCAGCACCCAGTATGGTCTCTACACTGACAAGAAAGGGTCTTCTAGTATGTCTTGCAACTATGTTCATATAGACACTGTTGTGAATAAATTACAAATGTATTTAAAAGCTTTACTGAAGTTTCTTATCAATATTTCTATAAATGGATACTGAAATACAGCTGGTATCACAGAGGCAGCTGTAAAATATGACAAAAATTTTGGGAAAAAATAACACTTTAAAGAAGAAAGCAGAAGAGTTGGGCATGGTGGATCACGCCTGTAATCCCAGCACTTTGGGAAGCTGACGCGGGAGGGTCGCTTGAGACCAGGAGTTCCGAGACCAGCCTCGGCAACAAAGCGAGACTCTGTCTCTACAAAAAATAGAAAAACTAGCCAGATGTGTTAGCATGCACCCATAGTCCCAGCTACTTGGGAGGCTGAGGAAGGAGGATCTCTTGAGCCCAGGAATTCGAGGCTACAGTGAGCTGCGATCATGCCAACACCCCGGCCTGGGTGACAGAATGAGACCCCAACTAAAAAACAAAACAAAACAAACAAAAAAACAAGAGAGTGAGAAAGCAGAGGAAAATATTTTCATAAGCTGGGAAAAGGCAATGATTTCTGGATTATTATGTTAATATTTAAAAACTCCAGTTCATTGAAAAAGCAGATTAAAAAAATCAGTCAAGCCACCGAGTAGAAGATATTTCCAATACACATACTAAAGAAGGGACTCATATCCAAAATAAGTAACTATAAAACATTAAGAAGGAGCTGGCAACCCAACAGGAAAAAAGGCAAAGGACTTCACAGGCACGTAACAAAGAAGGGCATCCATATAAACATTTGTATAAGTGGAAAGAATATCTGGAAAAGTACTGAGCTTCACTAACAGCCATGGAAAGGCAGATCACTACCTTCCCACCAAGGTCAGAGTAGCTGGAATTCCCATGCACCAATCAGAACAACCACCACGCTGAACACTGGTTGGTGGTAAAGTCATGCTGGACGTATGTATGCCCAGTGACCCAGTGGCTCTCCGCAGGAATTTAAACAGACCTGACAAACATGTACAGATGTTCACCAAAGAATAGGACCAGGACGTTCACAGTGCTATCTGCAATAACTCTAAAAGCTACCCAAGGGCCTATTAACAGAAGAATGGATAATTACATTGTGCATATTCTCTACTGCTTCCCTCGTCCCCTAACCACGATTCTGACACATACACACACACACACACACACACACACACACACACACACACCCCGGCTGTGAGAATGTATAACCTACAGCTATATGCAGCAACATGGATAGTCTCAAAATGTGCTGCAGAACAACAGGAGCCAGACACAAGACAGGAAACAGAGTACGTTTCAAAAAATATAAAGTACAGAACAGACATAAAACAAAACCAGGTAGAAACAACCTGAAGAGGATAGTAGTTACCCCTTGGGGTACAGAAGCTGCCACGTGCCACCCTGAATGCCTTGAGTTTGAAGAAAGTCACTGAGCATTGCACTCAGACAGTGCATGTCTCTGTATGCCTCTTACCCTTCAACAAGAAGCTTGCCGAGTGTTCACGCCATTTTACATCACAAGTGAGTAATAGACTCTGCGTATCTCTCAATTTTTCTAAACTTTGTGAATATAGCTTTTATTTTTTAAAGTTAAGATGAGTATGCACATACTAGTTTTTAAATATGATTTTCAGCTGGGCTCGGTGGCTCAGCCTGTAATCCCGCGCCTTTGGGAGACTGAGGTGAGTGGATTGCCTGAGCCCGCGGGTTCGAGACCCGCCTGGGCAACTTGGCAAGACCTCATCTCTACAATAAATCAAAAATTAGCCGGGCGTGGTAGAGTGTGCTTGTAGTTCCAGCTACTTGGAAGGCTGAGGCGGAAGGACTACCGGAGCCCAGCAGGTCGAGGCTGCGGTGGCCGGGAGCGGCCACTGCACTCCAGTCTGGGCGACAGAGTGAGACTCCAACTCAAAAAAAAAAAAAAAATAAAAATAAATAAATAAATATTATTTTCATTGTTGGGGTAGTTCACTACCTTCCTGTTTTTAAAATTTTTTATTTTAAAAATTTATTTTAGTTGGAGTCTCACTCCAGCCTGCATTCCAGGCTGGAGTGCAGCTCACAGTTACCACAGTCTTGGTCCTTCCACCTCAGTATCCCAAGTAGCTGGGACTACAAGCACACCACCACACCTGACTAATCTTTTTATTTGTTGTAGAGATGAGGTCTTGCTATCTTGCTCAGGCTTGTCTCAAACTCCTGTACTCAAGCAATTCGCCTACCTCAACCTCCCAAAGTACTGGGATTACAGGTGTGAGCCTCCACACCTGATTTTGTTTCTCTCTCTTTTTTTTTTTTTTTAAGAGTCAGGGTCTTTCTCTGTCAGCTAGGCTGCAGCGCAGTGGCACTATCATGGTTTACTGCTGCCTTGAAATCCTAGCACAAGGGATCCTCCTGCCTTAGTCTTCTTTGAGTTGGAATCTCACTCTCTCGCTCAGACTGGAGTGCAGTGGCCGCTTCTGGCCACTGTAGCCCCGACCTGCTGGGCTCCGGCGATCCTTTCGCCTCAGCCTTCCAAGTAGCTGGAATTTCAGGCACGCGCTACCACGCCCGACTGATTTTTTTGATTTATTGTAGAGATGAGGTCTTGCCAAGCAGGGTCTCAAACCTGCGGGCTCAGGCAATCCACTCACCTCAGCCTCCCAAAGTGCGGGATTACAGGCTGAGCCACCGAGCCCAGCTTGCCTTAGTCTTCTGAGTAGCTGGGACTACAGGCATGTACCACCATGCTAACCTAAAAAAATAATTTTTTTCAGAGATGGCATCTTGGTATATTGCCCTGGTTGGTCTCCACCAGGGACTCTAGTGATCCTTCTGCTTCAGCTTTCTGAGTAGCTGGGATTATAGGTGTGTACCACGAGGCCTGGCCATATCATGACTCTTAAATGCTGTCATGAGCCGGGCTCGGTGGCTCAGTCTGTAATTCCGTGCCTTGGGAGGCTGAGGTGAGTGGATTGCCTGAGCCCGCGGGTTCGAGACCTGCCTGGGCAAGTTGGCGAGACCTCATCTCCACAATAAATCAAAAATTAGCCGGGTGTGGTAGTGCGCGCCTGTAGTTCCAGCTACTTAGAAGGCTGAGGCGGAAGGACTGCCAGAGCCCAGCAGGCTGAGGCTGCGGTGGCTGGGAGCGACCACTGCACTCCAGTCTGGGTGTCAGAGTGAGACTCCAACCCCCCCCCCAAAAAAATGCTGCCATGAAGGGGCTGGCCTAGTGTACCCACATCCACTGACCATATCTGGCAGCAGGTGGGCTCCTTAGGGTTGCAAAGTACTCTGAAGACATTTGAATTAGTGGCCAAATCTAAACAATGGGCATGTAAAAAAAAATCTGAAAACTCAGAAATTTGGACAACCAGGGGCCCACTTCCAGTCTGGTCCCAACTATTGGAGCTAGGCCTGACTTGCCAGCTGTTAGGGTCCCTGGGGCCACCTCCCCCAGGTCTGCTCTGGGTCATCCCCTGCCTCGCCTTGGTGGGCTCTGGGTTCATGTCCCTCCTCTACAGAATGGCCATGGCCCTCCCAGCTCCAGGCATCTTGGATGTCAACCAATTGGTGGGTCTAGATAGGCACACCCCAGTTCTCACAGCTTTCTGCCTCGCTCTGTCTGGAAGCCTGACATGCTCCATGCAAATTCCCCATCCCTGCTCCCTCAAACCTCATACCAATGTCATCTCCTCAGAGAGGCCTTTCCTGACCACCACTCTTTCTCTACATCCTGAATTATTTTCTTCACATCACTTTCCATGACCTGAAATTCTTCTGTTTATTGGGTGTTCCCTGCCTGTCTCCCTCTGCAGAATGTGTGTTCCCGGAGAGCAAGGGCTGCATTCATCTTCTTCATGGTTGTCTCGCCTGAGTCTGGAACAGGTCCTGAGAAATATTCGGATGCATTTGAATAAAATGAATGGACAGGGATACATTCTACAGAGGACCCCAAAGGTATGCAGCAGGCTCTCTCATGCCTTGTGTCGTCACACTTACACTTCTAAAGGGAAGGGAAGGTGGGAAAAAGAGGTCTTAACTTTCACTCATATAGGATTAATTTTTGAGGATTTTCTTACTGTTGAATTACACCTGCATTTCATTTCCCTTTATTTATTTTGTTCACTTTTGATGACCTTGGATGACTAACTGAAACATGTTCACGGAGAAAAGGGAGAGACGACAGCTTCCACGATCTCAATGCCCTACACATCATTTATTCAGCAGCATCCTTTTTTCTAGAAGGGCTATCATCATCAGGCAGCAGCTCTCCAGCAATTATAACATATCATGCAAGCTGGCCATCACTCTTACACTCTCAAGTCTCATTTCACTGGGACAATAGGAGAGACTAGACTACTTTAAGGTAGGAATCCTAACCAGGAAGATACTTTTGCTTTAACTTGCTCTGCACAGAGGAAACCGACAAGGCGCAGAGATACTCACTAATTTCTATAAAGAGTTCATTTATGTTTATCGCATTTTTTGCGCTGGTCTCTACAAAAATTGCATGAATGGAGTCGGCGTAGTCCTTAGCATCTCTCTCCATGACTTCTCTGGAAGGCAACAATTGAAAATCAGAAATTCTACCCATTAAGGACCCAGTGTTCTCCCCACCTACCCAGTAATTAACCAGATTTCTGATGACAACGAATGGTGCGAATGGCTGCCGTAGGAGCCCTGACATGTGGTCCTCACCATTTCACCAATTCTACGGTTTAACAAAACAGAACAACACTCAGTACCACTAGCAATGTAGCTAATGGGATGGTCAGGGAATGGCGAGACAGGGCTTTCTTCCCCACCCAATTAAAAAAAAAAAGCCCTCATTTTGGGAGTCGTGGAAATGGCCCAGAGAAACTGCCAATAAATGTGCTTCCGCACACCAGTATTCTGTCATGGGTGCCTGGGGGCTACACTGATCTCAGATAATGTCAAGTGCGATGCAGCAGTGTTTACATAAATTATACACCTGTCTAAATACATAATATAATTAGTTCCAAATGCCCGAAATCTTAATTTTAGTTTGAAACTTCAGGACTACACAATCAAAAGGAATTTTTCAATGTCAGAGACAAAAGCAAAATTCTTAGACTGGATATTGCTCATTAAGAAAAGGAACACATAATCGGCACTGTCATCTCTTGTTCTAATACCTTACCTTACATCGATAAGATCACACTTATTTCCTGCAATGGCAACTACAATATTAGGTGGGCCATGCTGTCGAAGCTCTTTGACCCAATTCTTTAATGTTGAAAATGTCTCCTGTAACACAAGAGAGACAGAGCAACTAGAGGTCTAAGTAACTAAAAGAGAGCTTCCAAAGAGTCTAAACAAAACAGTGTGCATCTTACTTCTTTTGTGATATCATAAACGATGATAGCAGCAGCCGACCCTCGATAGTACATTGGTGCTAAGGCACGGAACTGCAGAGGGGAGGAAAGAAACAACAAAATGGAGAAAACGGGTTAAGTATGTTTTTTTTACTAGATTTTTAAGCCCATTACCACAAAAGGTAATCGTTCTCTTAAGCCAAAGAAGATGACATGATGCTTTAAAGCAAATGAACCAGTAATTACCAAAGGCAAAAATTTTTAATGTAACACTGCAATGTCTCTCAGAAGATAGCTTAGAATACAGTTTTATAGGAATTAAATATGGTGCTATAAACAATTGTTTCAGCTAAAAAGGCTTTTTAATTGAACTCAATGTTATAATTCCCAAATTCATCTGTTCAATAGTCCTTTAAACTTTGGCTTCCCAAACTATCATGGAGATAAAAATAATGCGGTAAATAGTTCTCAAGAGAAGTGGTTGCATTTGGGTGTCATAAAGATAACCCTGTAATCTAATACTGATTGTCCTTCAGAAATGAGTACACATTTACAGTTACTACTTGGATGAGTTTGCAACTTGCTTTTTTGACATCTTCATGCACGTGGCAATTCCCACATGCTGTGCACAGACCTCATTTCATTTACATGAACTTAACTCTGTGCATGGCTTCTTCCCATTCATCACCGTCACCTCCCCTCCCCCACCCTGACAGGTACAATAGGGAGGGAAGAGAAGGAATGTGAAAGGAGTAACATTTAAATAGGAAGGGTGATCTAGCCACTCATTTCTCTTCAGGAGTATGAGATGGAAAATGCGCAGCTCTTTCCTGGTCAACTCTGGTTCCTAGGCAATATCTCACCCACCCAATGTGAAGCCAACATTTACAGAATTCTGCCTGTAACTGATCTTCATCTTACATCCTGACTGTGAAGCCTGAACCACATATGATGTGATGCCACTGTGCTCATATCCTGCTCTGTTTCTGGTGGCTCACCTCCAAACACAGCCAGGAATTATAGGGGAGAAGCTGGAGCACATACATAATCCATATACAGAACTATGAATTATTCTTATCCAATGAGTTTAATATTTTGGGTTTTAAACTTTCATATTAACTTGAGTTTTGCAAAAGAAAGCGAATTATGGGAGAAAGGTGCGGTTGCTCAAGCCTGTAATCCCAGTTACTTGGGATGCTGAGGAGCAAGGACTGCTTGAGGCCAGAAGTTTGAGTCCAGCCTGGGGCTTAACCCCAGGCACACTGTAGGTAATCAAGAATTGGTTAACAAATGAATAAGACCTGTGTAAGTAGGTATGGGTGTCTGTCAAACTCACCGCTGGACCTCAATTTTCCATATACAGAAACTTACCAGTCTTGGTGAGAAAAACCCCTGCCTCTGAAGTCTGCCACCTTCCAATGAAATTATACATTATGTTTTAGAGAGAAAAGAACAAAAATAAAAGTTGTAAGCAAGAAAGCATTACAGACAACTACATTATTGGGTAAAAAAGATGTAAAATCTTTGAAGTGACTTCCACAGTTTAAGGGAAAATGGGACGGAAGTACACAGACGGGAGGCTGGGTACGGTGGCTCATCCCTGTAATTCTAGCACTCTAGGAGGCTGAGGTGGGTGGACTCCTTGAGGCCAGGAGTTCAAAAAATGCGCAGATGGAACAAAGGTTATGGTGCTACATACCTCATTGATGAATATCACTGTGGTCACCTTCAAAGTCCTCCCCTTGGAAAGTCATGCACTGATGCCAGTGCCTAGTCCACCTGTCAAAGCAATTTTGGAACGCTTTTTCCGGAATGGCCATCAGAGCTGTCATCACGAGAATGTCAGAGTTTGAATGGCAAACATTAAATTTCTTGTTAAATTTGGTAAGAGTGGAAGTAAAATCAGGGACCTATTAGTCCAAGTTTATGGGGATAATGCCATGAAGAAAATGGCAGCGTGCAAATGGATTAAACATTTTTCTGAGGGGAGAGAAGACAGCACTGAGGAAGATAGGTCAGGACGTCCAGTAATGAGCAGAATTGACAAAAACGTTGCAAAAATTTGCCGAATTTTTTGTGCATCAAAATCATTGGCTGACTGTGAGAAGCACAGCAGACTAAACAAATATTGAAACAGTCAGGAAACTCTTGACTGAAAAATTTTGGCATGAGAAAGGTGTTTGCAAAATGGTCCCAAAGGAGCTCTTGCACCACAACAAAGCACCTGCTCATACAGCACTATCTGTGAGGGAGTTTTTAACCAGTAAACAAATAACTGTATTGGAACACCCTCCCTACTCACCTGATCTGGCCTCCAGTGATTTTTTTCTTTATCCGAAGATAAAAGAAACATTGAAAGGAAGACTTTTTCTGACATTCAGGACATCAAGGGTAATACAATGACAGCTCTGATGGCCATTCCACAAAAAGTGTTCCAAAATTGCTTTGATGGGGGCAGATTCTGGCTTCTGTTACTGTCTACCCTAGCTGTAGATGGGTAAGCCACTAAACTTTTTCCTGATTTTATTTTTTTATTTTTTCCTGATTTTAAACATGAGAACAATTCCTTACACAACTACTGTGATGATAAATGAGTTTGTGCTTTCTTGGTGTTCTGATATCTGTGGTAATAAACAGTCATCAGCAGAAACCACATTAAGACGTAGAAATATACATCTTTAAGGACTGGACGCAATTTCTATTAGACTCTGGTTAATGAAGCTTTCTTTTATATCCCACACGCAGATGGTCAGTATTTGGAATGTTTTTGCTACATTTGTAGTGTACTGATGGTGTTTATTCATGTATGTGCTGTGCTTATCATCCTACTGCTGCAGGAGTCTTTGTTAGTGAAGGATAATTGGTGGAAAAAGGTAACTTAAAATGAATTCATTCAGAATAGCAAATAAAAGGGACAAAGGTCTTGCAAAGGCTCTATCTTGAGATAAATTTAAATCATGAAAACAAGTTTCATTTTTACATAGTATTTGAAAAAGCTTTGTTATTGCAGCCAGGAACTAATTTTTTGAATGAACACTAAAGTTGATAACTTGGATATGATTCTTCTGATACAACTACATGCTAGCACAATATGATATCCTTCATTTCATGTGTTACTTTCATATAGTCTTATCATCAAAATGACAATTTCTACAAAAATCTTTGAGGGCTCCATCAGTTTGCCCTAGGCCTCTCTTAACCCTTTGATACACATATCTTTATTTTCTAAAGCACTTAGTCATCATCCTGATCAGTATTTTCCTTTTCATGTACATTTACGAGATCCCAACCGTCAAGGGCTTCACATGACATTTGAGAATTTCTCCAAAAGCTCTTTTATCAACTTAATGAAATCACTTTGTAACTGGGCCATCAGAAAGACAATCTACCTGTCAAAACTATGTGTGGCAACAGATGTCAAATGGAAAGAATGTCTGGATGGTCAGTCCATCAAACAGGGTTTTCATTTTATAATGACTTTTGGGTCCATAGTAAGTCTTACAGTTACAGAGAACTAAATAATAAACATGCAACAACAGAAATGTGTAATTTGAGTATCTGTAATTTCACCATGAGTTACTACTGAGAGAAGTAACATGGTAAAAGTAAGAGGAGGCTCTGTCCTTATCTGTGCCTAAGTAGGGCCAGCATTCAGTTAACATAAATCCGCTGGCATCAACACCATGTGCCAGGGACTGAGGGCAGAGGGATGAAGACAGTCCCTGGCCCCAAGGAGCTCACAGTCTAATGGAAGGCAGACAAGGAAGGAAAACAGGTAACAGTCCTACAGATGAGGGCAATCAAAGACCGTCCAGATTAAAAAAAAAAAATCCCAAAGAGTTCATCTGCTGATTCACTCAATCAGTATCTGAACATCAGCTCTATATCAGGCACAGTGCCAGGTCCTGGAAATACAGTAGTGAATGGGACACCAGGTCCCAGCTCTCAAGTTTAGTCTGGTGGGAGAGACCATCAATGAAGGCAAGCAGACAGACCTCTAATTACAGTTTGTAACACATGAACTGAGGAAATGAGAAAGGGTAGTGATGAAGAATGAATGGTGGGGCCTAGCTGAGGGCAAGGGGCCAGGGAGAACTCCAAGGGGGTGACATTAAATCTAAGATCAAAAGGCCAGGAAGGAGCCACTGACCATGCTCTGAGAGGAAGGAAGAGAGAGTTCCAGTGAGAATGAACAGTGTGTGTGAAGGTCTGAGGACAATGAGTGCTGGAGACCTGAGAATGAAGAGGCTGGAGGAGATCACATGGGGCTTTGCAGGCCTCTGTTCAGAATGTAGCTATGTTGATAGGAGCAGAGGGAAGTCACTGAAGTGTATTTTTTGTTTTTGAGTTGGGGGTCTCTATTGCTGGATTGCATTGGCCTGATCTTAGCTTACCACAACCTCCTGGGCTCAAGTCATCTTTCTGTCTAGTAAATGAGACTATAGGTGTGTGCCACCACGTCCAGCTAGTTTTTTAATTTTATTTAATTTTAATTTTATTTTTGAGTTGGAGTCTCACTCTGTTGACCACTTTGGAGTGCAGTGGCACACTCCTGGCACCGCAGCCTCGACCTGCTGGGTTCCAGCGATCCTTCCGCCTCAGTCTTCCATGTAGCTGGAACTACAGTTGTGCATGACCATGCCCGGCTAATATTTTTGATTTATTGCAGCGATGAGGTCTCACCAAGTTGCCTGGGTGGGTCTCGAACCCACAGATTCAGGCAATCCACTAGCCTCAGCCTCCCAAAGTGCTGGGATTAT
Organism: Cephalopachus bancanus; assembly: GCA_027257055.1. Lineage (NCBI taxonomy): Eukaryota > Metazoa > Chordata > Mammalia > Primates > Tarsiidae > Cephalopachus > Cephalopachus bancanus. The sequence goes on from JAPVLO010000007.1 coordinate 8,270,563, forward strand.
AGGCTAAGTCACCGAGCCCAGCCAAGTTTTTTATTTTTTGTATGTTGCACAAGCTGGTATTGAACTCCTGGGCTCAAGTAATTTTCCTGCCTCAGCCTCCCAAAGCCCTGCTGTCTGAAGGGAATCAAGCAGGATGATAATAAGGTCTGATGTGTGTTTCAAAAGATTCCTCTGGGTTCTGAGGGAAGTGCCATGGGTGGGAGAAAAGCAGGGGGACCAGTGAGAAGGCAGAAACACACAGTAGAGGTAGAGGTGGCTGAGAGCAGGTACTGCTAGTGGCCACGGAGAAGTAAATGCACTCGAGAAAACAGGGCAGTCAGGACATCCTGATGGAGTAAGTGTGGGGCGCTAAGGATGAAGAGGGATCCACAATGATCCGGACTTGGTTTGAGCAGCCTGGGTGTTGGCAACGTACTCATCTGAGAACAGCAGGAATGGCAGGAAAGCCCCCTCAGTGGGTTCTGAAGGCTGAATCGGGTTTTCCAGGACAAAGGTGGAGGAAGGGCATGCAGGGACCACAGCAGTATGGCATGTAGGAGAACTATATGCAGTTTGGTAATAGAGGACAGGTTGGTGGGAGGAGGCGAAAATGAAGTCTGGTTGTGGTTGGCACATTCAGGGCCTTGAATGCCTTGCCCAGGATAAACCAGCAGTCCCTGATCCAGAACATGCTCATAGTGGCAGCTCATGTGATCCTCCAGGGATTTCAAACACGTGATGTGCACTGTCAGATGCTGAGCTTAATCACTGTCACCTGGCAAGCATAGACGTATGCTCTTGCCCAGCAATGACTGGTTTGAGGGAGTGCTCGCCAGGTGGTGCTCCTCTCCTGTCTCCTCCATGCAGTGTCTCCTGGTCAGTGCCCTGGCCTGGGCCTGGCCCATGAGCGTCTCCTGTGCTGCTCTGGGCTGCATGATGGTGCTTCAGGTAGGGTGGAAGTAGGTCCGCATCTCACAGAAACTATTCCTATCTCAGAACCAATCAGAAGTGTACAAGCAAGAGGCAGAGGGCTAAATCACAAAACTTCATAGACTCTTGCTGTCATGCTAGCACAAAGGGAGAAGCATACACCCTTGTGCTATTCTTTGACATTTTTGAGTCGGGGTCTCACATCATCACCCAGGCTGGAGTGCAGTGGCACAATCACAGCTCACTGCAGCCTCGAGCTCCTGGGCTCAGGGGATCCTCCTGCCTCAGCCTCCCAAGTAGCTGGGACTACAGGTGCATGCCACCATGCCTGGCTATTTTTTTTCTGTAGAGATGACATCTTGTTTAGGCTTGTCTCAAACTCCTGGGCTCAAGCAATTCTCCCGCCTCAAGCTCCCAAAGTGCTAAGATTACAGGTGTGAGCCACCACGTCTGGCCTGTGTTATCCTTTTTTCATGTTCCAGAAAAAAAGAGGTGTTATACATCACCATGTATACCAAGACAGGTTCTGACTGAAAGCATAATGGAATCTATTATAGCAAGATTCTTTATGATGAGGCCTTTGCTGTATCATCAAATACATGTGAAGGTAATTGAAGCTTGGGATATAGTGGATGGGTATATGCACTACATATAAACATGAGTTTGTGGCTAACAGGACAGAGCCCAGGGCTGTGTCTGGAGATATATTCAGGAGGACTCTGGGTAAGAGACACTTTTGGAGGATGGAAGAGGGATGCTTAGCAAAGGTCTAGATGCCCTAAATGCTTTTTTTTTTTTTTTTTGAGTTGGAGTCTCACTCAGACTGGAGTGCAGGGGCTGCTCCCGGCCACTGTAGCCTCAACCTGCTGGGTTCCGGTGATCCTTCTGCCTCAGCCTTCCAAATAGCTGGAACTACAGGCATGTGCTACTACATCCGGCTGATTTTTGATTTATTGTAGAGATGAGGTCTCGCCAAGTTGCCCAGGCAGGTCTCGAACCCGTGGGCTCAGGCAATCCACTCACCTCGGCCTCCCAAAGCACTGGGATTACAGGCTGAGCCACTGAGCCTGGCCAAATGCTCCATTCTTGATGTGCCACACAAGCAAAGGAGAAGCAGTGGGGAATGGAAGATGGAAAGGAGAGCGTCTCAGACGAATAACTAACTGGATAGGTATGCAAAATCAGTGTCAGAAAATGAAGAAATCAAACAGAACAGACTTCAGATGTTAAATCTGTACACATGTACAGTGTCTATGTCTAGGACAACAGTAATGGTTTGTTTTGTTTTCCTGCATTCGTCTGTGATGATTCTTGTCAGATTTTATACCACACACAAGTATCTATGTTGTCTTAGATAAGACTGTGATGACAGACTATTTTTCCTGATTACTCTCGGTATACTTTTAAGAGCTTAAGACAGCACTATGCATCAATCAGATGTGCTGTTTGGATAGTACTGGTTGAAAACAAAATTAAACGGCAGATGAATAATGGGTGGCTGCCAGAGGCACCTTGGCAGGGAAATTGGCCTCAGCACCCAGAGGGAAGATGAGGCAGTAGGCATGTCCGTTCCCCTCTATGGTGGCCAGGCTTCATTTCTGGTTCAAGCTCTTCCTTAAGCAGATAACCATCATGGTCAATTTTATCATCAGGCATTTATTATCTATTTCAAGATACTGTATTAGCTCATCCTTTTCACTTAAATCTCAAACTTTATATGCTGTAAAGTTCCCTCTTTAGCTTTTATTTTATTTTATTTTTTTTGAATTGGAGTCTCACTCTGTCGCCCAGACTGGAGTGCAGTGGCCGCTCCCGGCCACCGCAGCCTCGACCTGCTGGGCTCCGGCGATCCTTCCGCCTCAGCCTTCCAAGTAGCTGGAATTACAAGCATGCGCTACCACGCCTGGCTGATTTTTGTATTTATCGTAGAAGTGAGGTCTCGCCGCCCAGGCGGGTCTCGAGCCCGCGGGCTCAGGCAATCCACTCACCTCAGCCTCCCAAAGGCGCGGGATTACAGGCTGAGCCACCAAGTCCGGCCTCTCTTCAGTTTTTAAAAGGCAGCTATAAATGAGTTGTGCCTAATTTTCCCTTTCTATCACTAATACTTTTACATGTCTTTAGTAGAGGATGGAGCCCCAAATTACACACAGTGCTCTGAGCAGGATTTTATCAGGCCTGTTAGTCAGCGTTTACATTAAGACATTAAGAAGTATAAAAACGCCCTTAGTGCCCATCATCACTTTCCCCATCAGTGGACTCTGTGGCTCTAATTGAAAAGAAAAAGGCCAGCCTACGCAAGTGGAGATCAATATGTCTCCAGCACACAGAAGAGAAGTGAGTAACACGAGGTGACAGGAATGGTGACAGTGTAGTTGGCACTTTCATTTGGGCCTCAGAAAAACACAGTAAATTAAACAGTGACTTACTCGTTCTTGTCCAGCTGTATCCCAGATTAGGAATTTATGTAGCTCATTTTGGTACTGGACAGTCTTGGTCATAAAAGATGCCCTATAAAGAGAGACCTAAATGATCAGAATACAATTATGTAAAGCATGTCCAGCCCTAGTTGGAACATCACTTAGACTTAATGCTCAGTCTCCCAGCTCCATACTATACCCTAATTGTGTTCTTCTCCAGAGTATTTATGGGATGCTCAGAGGCTGGCTGCATATTCAGTCAAAATAAAGCATGAGGCACATCTGCCCAACACAAAGAAGGAGGAACTCTTTGGTGTCTGATAGCCTCAGCTCCGTATCAAAAGGACCAAGAGCTGGTTTGGAAATCCAAACATTAGCCTCCATTGTCAAACACAGAAGCTTCTATTTAAAAAGATGTTATCATGGGAAACGTTTCTTAAAAAGTGTCCAGGAGGTGTATGTATTACTAAAAAAAATATTAGGTCATTTGGGTTTGTCCTCAATTCCCAAACTACATGCCCATATAAATAGCTGGGTAAGAACTAGTGTTAAGGCCAGAGTTAATAAAATTAAGATGCTAAACAAGGAGCAGAAACATAGCTGGAGAAGTAATGGCTGCACCAAGATGACCCTATGTGCCATCAGCGCCCTGATGACTCTGTGTTTCACCGACAACAAAGGCTTCTCAGTTGAGGTTCAGCATCAGACCTCAGGGCCTCATCCAACCCTTGATAGGGAAAGGAATCATGGTCCACAGGTCACATCGCTCACTCTGAGGGTTTTGACAGCAGGGTTCTTATTATTTTGGGGGTTCCATATTTTTTGGAGGATTTTGAGTGAGACTTCACAGCCTGCATATTCTCTGAGAAGCCATGTCTGGACACTCTCAAAGCTCTAGGACTTGGGTTCAGGCATCCAGCCCTGGGAATAGGCCTAGCTCCAAAACTACCTTTTGTTCCCCCCCTCAACCAAAGGGCAGCTTCCCAGTCTCCCAGATGCATCCCAGTCTGGCTAGCAAAAACCAGAGGTGATCATGTCTTCTTTTCTACTGGATAATAAGCTTCTGAATTCAAGGGCTAAATTGTACTCTTTCTCACTTTTTTTTTTGTTTGTTTGCCAAGTTGTACTCTTGAACCATACCCTAAACACTCCAATCAGGACAATGAATCCAACAGCCAGCCATTTCTGGATATGTTGAGAGCTTGAAATATTTTTGAGATTTAAGTAATAATCTTCAAAAAGTGCAAGTTGAAACAGAATGACTTTCTGATAAATTACTGAACGTAGATGACTGTCAGAATCCTTGTTTTAAACACTTCAACTCTGATGCAATAAATATCTGGCAATATTTACATAAATTTATGGCATAGCAAGTAGCCTCCAAAATAGTACTGCAACGAGGAAGGAAAAGTGAATTAGGAGTGAAAATCATACTTATTGGATAGATACTATTATTGGATATTTATTTACTGAAAATTTACCCCCTAGTGTCCTCAGTAAAGTGCTTTGTGCATAGAAGGTACTCCATAAATGGTCATTGTATCAAGAACTTCTGGTGACTCACTATGATTAAATCATGATGTGCAACATGATTTCTCACTTAGGAAAGATTTGAGCATTCAAAAAGCATTGTTTATTGGGAAGATTAAATGAGATGATGCATGTGAAAGTGCTTTGCAAATTGTAAAGCACTATATCTATACGAGGGATTATTATTATTATTTAAAGGCAGCTCCAGGAAATGCTTTAGTTTAGACTTTGCAATTAGTCTTAAAAGCTTGAAACTCAACATTCCATCAATTATGGCTGTGGTTTTACTTTTAAGAGTGACAACAGGAACCCGCCAGAAGCCTATTAAACAGAGCCAACACATCCATGTGGCTGCCTGAAGGACAAGAGAAGAAATCTGCTTCCAGTAGATAAATGCTGAGAGAAGTATATGCAATAATTAAAAGGAAATGTTTCATCACAGCATCAGAACTCAATGAACTCAGCCTACCTGCCAATCATTTCCCTTGAATGACATTTCTTTTTTTTTTTTTTGAGTCGGAGTCTCACTCTGTCACCCAGGCAGGAGTGCAGTGGCACACTCACGGCCACCGCAGCCTCGACCTGCTGGGCTCAGGCGATTCTTCCGCCTCAGCCTTCCAAGTACCTAGAACCACAGGAATGCGCCACTATGCCTGGTTAATTTTTTAATTTATTGTAGAGACGAAGTCTCGCCATGTAGCTCAGGCTGGCCTCGAACCCCTAGGCTCAGGCAATCCTCTCACCTCTGTCTCCCAAAGTGCTGGGATTACAGGGGTGAGCTGCTGCAGACGATGACATTTCTTTTTACTGACTTACTAATGAGTCAGAAGAGAGACACAATGGCAGCTGTGATGTAACAAAATGAGTAAATCCAAATGAGTAAATCCAACTCTCTGATGCTGGACCACCCTTCCAGCTCTCTCTCATCGCCATTTTTACCATGCCTCCTTCCTGTCTATCCTGATGTCCTCCTGTGCCCAACGCTTCCTTCTTGGGTCTATGTCCATGTCTGTTGGTTTCTTGTGCTTTTATTGCCAGCACTACTTGTCTACACTGACAGTTCTCTAGCAATCTTGTCTGTTTTGTTTCAACCACCCAGAAAAGCCCCAGCAGCCTCTCCATCTGCTTCCATATTCAATGGAAGAATGGAGGCCTTGCTAGAAGAAAATCCTCCACAAAAACTATATGGACTAGCAGGAAGATTCTACCCAATGTCAGCTGGGTCCGCCTTTAGGCCTTCTTCCATTCTACACAACCAACCATTATTCCATGTTCTTATACCTCCTTTCCAGCTCTCCACCACTTCCTGCTACCTTCTTCTTCAAGACAATAGTTTGTTTCAGCCGTCTTAGAAAAAACAGAGGTTATAAGCCCTGAGATTCCCAAGAAGTTCCCCAGTCAACATCCCCAACTAGAGAGCAGATGAATTTCCATTCACATCAGTTGTTTCACTTTTCTGAGTTGAGCGGGGTCAAAGATGTCTTTTCTTTGGCTCGTGCATCAATGCTGTCCTGATTCACAAGCCAGCATGTCATCAAATTGGTCTCCTCCTCCCAGTGGCAAGTCCTTCCAATCATCCCTGTGTCCACCTTCCCGTCTGCGCCCTTCCTTTGGATGCATCTCGACTGGCTCTCTCTTGCCTCTCTTCATCTTTGGGTCCCAGCTCAAATACCAATGATCACAGATACCTCTACCATCTACTCAAACTAGGCGGCCTCTCCCTCACCCAATGCCGTTTCCTAGCATATCACCCTACTTTGTCTTTGGAGCATCTACCACAATGTCTGATCAGTTCACTTTTGGTTTTTATTTTTTAAAATTTACCTGTTCAATGTCTAACTTATCCATGAGACTTGTTAAGTTCCAGGAGGGTAAAGAACTTGCTGTGGCTCTTCCTCTGTAGCAGGGCTGTCTTCCTCATCTCCCTCCTGTTTGCTATTCTAGAACACCAACAAAACGCTGACCGCGTTGCCCACAAGCTACTTAGAGGTCTATACGCCAGTGGTGCCAGGGTCTTGGCGAAGCCCTTCCTGAAGCACAAGGCGAGAAGTGCCCCTGGAGTACAGGTGATGGTTAGAGACCAGAGGAGACGCTGGATCCTTAGCTGCAGTTAGATGCATGGCCTCAAGGTCGTGAGAGAAATGGCTCAACCGGCATAGGGCTGACTGTACCCAGGAAATGTCCTTCCTGTCTTTTTCTGTTCAGCCACCAGCTCCAACTCCTATCTTAGCCAAGAGGCAATCAGCAAAACCCAGGAATTGCGGCAAAGAGCCACTATGTCCCTCCTTCCCTCAGACCTCTGAAATTCTTCAAAGAAAGAAGTTATAGCATTTTCTGGGGTGAGGGAGGTGGTGTCTCTAAGCTGTGCATTCATGTTTAAGTCAAGAGCTCTTACGTTCCTCCAGGTCTCAGCTCAGGTGGCTATGGTAAGATGACCAACCTCTCTCTCTTCTCTTTCCCTGGATTCCATAATGTCTCTTTATAGCAACAGGCATCTCTGATGATTTTTGAGAAATTGAAATCTTGGCCTATCCCATCTGAAGAACCATTTCCTCCTCCTTGAGCACATGAATTTGCTTCTTCTCTGTAGTGGTAACACCTAGACTAAGAGTTTGACTCAGGAGAGGTGTTGCTTGTTTTCTCTCCTAAGTGGTCCCTCCCAAGCCCTGGGCTAGCCCAATGCAGAAGGCCTCCTGCAGGACTCAACAAGGTCCTTCTTCCGATGGCTTCAGGTGTTCTGTAGGACACTTTTTCAAATAGGATTCATATCAATTTAACTAAACAATCTAGATACTTCATCACCACTTCACACACAACATGGTGACGACAGGGCTTATTTCCACCCACCCCCACAATCCCCCCCATATTCCAAGCTCTCACTCATCATGTCTGGCACTCCACAGAACAAAAACCAGCCTGCAGCTATACTTTGTCCTTTGTTACTCGCATCCAATTTTGTAGAAGAGCTATCTGGTTCTTCATTTTATATTTAATCTACACTTTAACCTCGACCCCTGCCATAAATTTATAAATTGGACCCTAATCTTCGAGCAGGACTCCAACCATTTTTCCCTCCCACTGTCACTAGAACTCCAGGACCACTCCTTTAACGTTCAAGTTAAATGATGTGGAGGGTATGGTAACTTCAATATCTTGCTTTTTGAAAAACAGGCAATGGCTCCCTGCCATTCAAATGATACATTTTTATTTTCCAGGCTGTGATTTACTTGTCTGATAACCTTATTTTTCACTACTAAACTGTCTCTCTCCACTCTGCCTAGGCAGATCTTATTACCTCTTTAATCTAAAATCCCTACTAGCATTATTTCCTAAAGCTAGAATGCCTTTCATATACTTCTCCATTTGTCATAACATTCTAAAAATGTGACTCATGCACACCAAGTAGTCACGATCTCTGGTCAGAGTACGTGTTCCCAATGAAAATACTTGCTACAAGGTGTTTAGAATGTGTCTTTAAGCCACAGTAAACCTGTTGAGCTCTTTTGGAACACAGGTGTGCTCTGACATCACATGCCAGTCCCTCTCTCAACTTCAAGCCCTTTTCTCTGTATGGTGCATGAGATGTTGTCACCCACATAATGACATAATGAGGATGAACAATCCAGAGCATTCACAAATTAATAAAGGACCCTGACTTCTAAACACTTTAACTCTCATGCAAACAACACTTGGACCTCTAGCTTACATGTGCTGATAGAAACATCACTGAATCCCAAGACGGAGACATGAAAAGACCAAAGGCACATAACGTCTAGAAGTTCCTCTCATTGAGACACCACAGGGCCTTCAGGAAGGGTTATCATGGTGTGAGGTACTTAGTGAGGACTAGCTGAACATAAGGGCACATCTGTCTTATGTTAGAGTGGCTTCAAAAAGCTGAAAGTCCTGTGAATATCCGTAAGTTCAGTTACGTGTGTTCCACGGTCAAACACATCTTTAACACTTCCTTTGAACACTGCCATCTCTTAGGCTAATGAGATCTAAGGGCTAACTGTACATAGTACTTTGTTTCAAGCAGGCGCTATCCACTGAAACCAGAGGGGTGCACCATGACTGTTCCACAGGTTTGTGGTCATTCTAAGCAAATCCCTTATTACTTTCTACATGTTTATCATAAAGATTAAACAATTTTTGGAAAATACTTAAAATAAAGGAAAAGATTTCTTTAAGCGTAAAGATAACTAAACAACAAAGAGCCTCTCCTTTCCTAAAGTTTCAAGAATAACAACATAACACACATCCTTTCACATCATAAACAATAGAACAACAATGAAAATGGCAAAGCTAGCTGCCTTGACTAAGCATTCAATATAGTTAGGGACTCTTCTTATAATTTCATGGGTATGACCCTGTTTAATCCTCATCATAAGCCTGCAGGTTGGGTTTGAGGATTTATCACCATGGGGGAGGGCAGAGCTTGTGAGTGGTACAGCCAGGATCCAAGGCTAGGCAGTTGAGGGCTGAGCCTGGGTTCTGAATACAGTGCCTCAGGGTCATCTGGAATTGACAGTCTATCCACTCTTTCAAACACTTGGACTTTTACCATATGGCAGGAACATCAGGCAGGCAAGATGAGCAAGAGCCCATCACTACCCTTGAGAGGCTCACCTTGGGAATAAACCAATAAATTACCAGGGAAATATTCTGAGATGACTGAAAAATAGAGTGTGAGAGCACAGAGGCAGAACCAAGTCTAAGTACCCAGGAGACTGGTGATGTGAGTAATATCCCCTCCCCATGCCTACACCCTAGCCCTAGGACCTGTGTATAGGTTACCTGACATGGCAAAAGAGAGTTGTCAAATGTGACTAAGAATCTTGTGATGGGGAGAGGATCCTGGATTATTGAGGTGAGCCTAGGAGTCAGAGCCCAAGAAGGTGATGTGAAGATGGAGGAAAGGGTCACAAGTCAAGGCAGTCACTAGATGCTAAGAAGGTAAGAAAATGAATTCTCTACCCAGAGCTTCTGGAAGGAGCCAGTACTACCAACACCAGACTTTCAGCCAGTGAAACGGATTTTGACCTCCAGAACTGCCAAAGAATACATATGTGTTCCTTTAAGCCACTTAGTTTGCTGTGACTTGTTACAGCGGCAGAATTAAACAGATATACCAGGGAAGACTTCAGAGAAGTGTTAGTTGAATCAGAAAGAGGTAGCTTGCCCAGCAGATGGGGTGAAGACCCCAGGGGGTCATATTCCATAAACAGCAATGGCAGGCAACTGCCTGGTCACCATGCAGGGTTAGACTGGGGTGGGGTGGTGAGTGCAGTTAGGTAGCCACAGAGAAGGTTCCAGGCAGGCATGGGACAGCTGATAAAGGCTGGAGACAAGCACCTCCACGTTGTGAGTCCGTTTCCTGTAAGCCACCATCTCCCAGAGGCCAAGCTTCCAGTACCCCATTTATGCTGAACCATTTGTACTTCTGTTGAATATTTCAAAAAACCACTCTCCCCTGCAATTGAGCTTTGTTAAGCAATAATATTGGTAAAATGAAAAACCCGCAGGTCTCATAACTAGTTTTATTTTTCCCTATGGACAATAAAATACTTATTATAAATTAAAAAGTGTTCATCTGTGTGCCATCTAAAATCTAAAAACCTTGATGTTTTGGAAGAGGCAGCTAAAAGTGAAGAAAGCCCTTGAGGTGGAAGGGATGAGGCCATCAGACTTGTTTCAGAAGGTAAACTCTGGAAGCAGCAGCTTACCGTTGGGGTCCTGCTCCCAGATACAAGGCCCCTAGTAACTCATGGATGAAATAATTCTCTACTTTTAAGGACCTTCCAGAGCAGAAGCGGGGACAGATATGCAGGCCAAAGCTGAGTAATCCTAAGCACGGTGAGGGCACAGACCAGATGGACGGACCCAGGTAGAAAAAATCAGCAAGCAAGGAGGTGCATTAACTGGCCCTGGAAATGATCGTGGGCAGCGATGGACAGGCTCCATAGGCAGGGCGGGACAAAAGGGACAATTTAAGGCTGATGCACAAAAGCCACAGGGAATGGATCAGGATGATAGAAAGGGACAGTTCTCAGCAAGTCCATGCAGCAGGTTTCCGTCAGACGAGAAATTTCTGCACGTGATGAACTATTTCAGTCATTTCCAAACTGCAACTGGATTCCTTAATCCTTTGAATGGGTAATACACTCATTTGCTTCAATATCCAACATGTGCAAATCAGGGATGGACTGAATGTCTCCCTCCTGATTTTCTAGCATCCAGTTCCTCTCCCTGGAAACTTGATCTCAGCAGTTTCTTAGGCCTCTTTTCGGAAATTCTTTAAGTTTATTATATAAAGCACATGCATATACTGTTTTCCCTGTATACTCCTTGTTTATTTAGAGACAAGGTTTCACTTTGTCACCTAGGCTGGAGTGCAGTGCAGCTCATGGCAACCTCAAACTCCTTGGCTCAAGCAATCATTCCCCCATCAGCCACCAGAGTAGCTGGGACTACAGTGCATACTACCATGCCTGGCTAATTTTTAAAATATTTTTTCACAAAGATGAGGTCTTGTTATATTGTCCAGGCTGGTCTCAAACTCCTGGCCTTAAGTTATCCTTCTGCCTAGGCCTCTTTTATTTATTTTTTAAACACAGTGGTAACATATACTAAATACTTTTGAAATTTTTTTCACCCTACACTGCACCTAGGAGATCTCCAATATAAGCATAAAAAGTTTTCTTAAACTGGCTTTTTTCCTGTACTGTATTATATTGAGTGCTTGCACTATAATTGATATAATCAAACCCCTACTAATCAATAATTCTGCAAAGTGTTAACCTTGTGCAGTTATTACTCTGCTGTTAAGAATTTATATGAGTTTACCGCAGACTACAGTACCAAAGGTAGAACTGCCAGGTCAAAGGGTATGAGACAGCAGAACACTGGCTAAGACAGACTTTCAGGGCAGACTACCCAGCTTGGAATACTAGTCTTGTCACCAATTGTGTACCACTAGGCACATCAGTGAATCTCTCTTACCTCAGTTCTCTCATCTGAAAACAAGGAATAGCTTCAGTACTTATAAAATGGGACTTCAAGAACTTTTTATTGAGGTATAATCAATGTACAATAAAAAACAGAGTGTAGGCCTTCAGTTCAATGAGTTTTGACATTTCATGTTCTCATATAATTACTGCCCAAAAGAAGATAAACAACATTTCTATAACCCTGGGAAGCTCCCTCATGCCCATTTTCTAGTTAATTCTTGTCTCTACCCCAAGCAAACCACTTTGACTTCTATGTCAGAGATTAGTTTTACTGTCCTTGGATTTCATATAAATGAAGTCATAAGAGATGCACCCTATTGTGTCTAACATCTTTCATATAACAATGTTTTTGAAATTTATCTACACTGCTTGTAGCTCATTCTTATTACTGAATGGTATTTTACTCTATGAATATATCATACTCTGCCCATTCTTATGTAGGGATTTGACTTGTTTCAAGCTTTTGGCCATTATAAATAAGGCTGCTACAAACATTTTTTGCACAAGTCTTTCAGTAGACATATACTTTCATTTCTCTTGAGTAACACCAAAGGGTGAAATTGCTGGGTCATAGGGTAGATGTATGTTCAACTTAATATGAAAATAGAAAACAGTCCTTCAAAGTAGTCACACCAATTTATACTATCAGAAATTTAAGGTGTTCTAATTGTTCCACATTCTTGTCAACATTTTTGTTGTTAATCTTTAATTTTAGCTATCCACTAAGAACAAGGCATGGATGTCCACGTTTATACTTCTATTCAACGTGGTACTGGATGGTCTAGTCAATACAATAAGGCCAAAAAAAAAAAAAGGGGGAGTGCAAAGATAAACATTAAAATAAAAAATATTAAAATTATCATGGACATTATATTTACAGATATCATACATTTTACACCATGGAGTATACAAAAAATACTATATTCTTGTGAAACTATTGCTCAAAATAAGATATACAACATGTCTAGCATCAGAAAGTTTCCTCATGCCCATTTTCAGTTAATTCTTGTTCCTATCCCAGGCAAACTATGACTTAAAAAAAAAAAAAAAAGACTAGAAATGGGAGAACTAATATTTAGTATAATGATTTATAGGACAGTTTTAAGTTTCCCATTTTGGTATTTGGTTCTTTGCCTTCTTCGGATGAATTACATTTCTTGGGGGGAGAGGGAATCTATTTTATTTCCTTAATAAAATTTTTTAAGAGAAGGGTTGGACGGGCACAGTGGCTCACGCCTATAATCCTAGTTCTTTGGGAGGCGGAGGTGAGAGGATCGCCTTAGCCCATGGGTTCGAGACCAGCCTGGGTAACTTGGCAACATCTCATCTCTACAATAAACCAAAAAATTATCTGGGCATGGCGGCACGTGCCTGTAGTCCCAGCTACTTGGAAGGCTGAGGCAGAAGGATTGCCTGAGCCCAGCAGGTCGAGGCTGCAGTGGCCGTGAGCGTGTCATTGCACTCCAGCCTGGGTGACAGAGTGAGACTCCAACTAAAAAAAAAAAAAAAAGAGAGAGAGAAGGGTCTTACTCTGTTGCTCAGGCTGAACTGCAGTGGTGTGATCATAGCTTACTGTAGCCTCGAGCTCCTGGGCTCAAGGATCCTTCCATCTCAGCCTCCCCACTAGCTAGGACTACAGGTGTGTATCATTATGCCCAGCTAATTTTGTTTTTATTATTTTTTGTAGAGACAGGGTCTCACTATGTTGCCACAGTTGCTCTTGAACTCCTGGCTGGGATTATGGGTGTGAGCTACTATGCCCAAGCCTCTATTTTATTTCTTGTATTGAATTTTTAGCTATACCTCTTTGTGTGTTTTTCAATGGTTTCTTTAGAGATTACAATACGATCTTTAAATTTCAGTCTATTTCCAAATAATAGTATACTATTTCATGAACGACATAAGACTGCCCATCTAATTCCATGTACCTCCCTCCCACCTATTGTGTTATAGTTAACTTCTTATGTTATAAACACAACAATATAATTGTTATTTTTGTGTTAAAAGTCAATCATTTTTTTAGAATTTTAGTTTTTTGATATGGCCCTGGTGTAGACAAATTCTCTCAGCTTTTGTCTGTCTGAGAATGTTTTCATTTCACCTTCATTTCTGAAGAAAGTCTTTGTTGGATACAGAATTACTGGCTGGCAGTTTTTTTCTTTTCAACTATGCTAAGGACCCCATATCATTATCTTCTGGCTGCCGCTATTTCTGTTGATAATCACTATCATTGTTCTCCTGTATATAATGTGTTTTTCTGATGATTTTTAAGATCTGGTCTTATTTTTGGTTGTCAGTGGGTTAACTATAGCATACTGAGGTTGTGGGTTGTTTTGTAGTTATCCTGACAGGAATTTGCAGACATTTTTAGTTTGTATACTGATCTCTTTCATGAATTTTGGAATGTTCTTACCCTTAATCTCTTGAATTAATTATTCTGTTATCCTTTCTTTCTGGGAAGTCGACTGTGGTTATGTGACACTGACAGTATCCTATAAATTATGGATGTCTTAAAAAACCCCTTTTTCTTCTCTTCATGTTTCAGTTTGGATACTTCTACTTGCCTGGCTTTAAATGAACATTGCACAAGGTAATGGGACACATGAGAGGAACTGTGAACTGGATTGAGATTTTGGAGAATTTCCTTTGCTTTCCAGTTTTATACCTGTGTTTCTGTGCCTTGGCTGTTTCCTGCCCTATGCCACTGAAGGCAGGAATTCCTGAGGAGAGAATGTTCCACGATTGCCTGCCAGCCTCACATCTCTGCAGCCTAAGTGTTTCCATCCAAGGCTCATTCTCCCTGCCTCTCTGTTTTCAACCGAGGATGAGAGTGGCCATGGCTCTCTTCTGAATGATCTACTACTTTCTCAAGTTTAGTTCATTTAGGTTTCTTTGTGTGCTTAGCTGTAGTGGGCTTTCTTCGGTTGTTTGGGAGAGAATGACAGTCTCATGACTTTTTAATATCGGAATTGGGAAGCATACAGGGCTATTTTAAGAACTGAGTTATTATATTTAAATAATATAATAAACAAATCATTATTATTACTACTTATACTCTGACGGACTTTAGCAAGTTGTCTTTCAGAGTGGTTGTCCCAATGTACACTCAATGATGGACTTGTTAAATGCTCCCTTAAGGACAAGGCAGGACAAGGTCTTTGGGGATGAGAAGGTGGAAAGAGGAGCTCAGAGGTAGGTATGTGGAACGCCTGGTATGTGTGTTTACACAGTGGTCACCTGGAATCACTGGAGAAAGGTGGTCCTTGAAGCTGTGAGAGTGGATGAAATCACCTAAGAAGACACACAGGCTATACAAGAAATCCCTGTTGCTTTAACATTTTAGGGGAGGACATCAAGGTCAAAAAATACAAGAAGGAGACCAGCCGGGGCAACTCGGTAAGACCTCGTCTCTACAATAAATAAAAAAAAAATTAGCCGAGTGTGGTGGTGCATGCCTATAGTTCCTGCTCCTCGGAAATTCCGGCTGAGGTGGAAGGATCACTTGAGCCCAGCAGTTTGACGCTGGGGTGGCTGTGAGTGTGCCACTGCATTCCAGCCTGGACGACAGAGTGCGACTCCAACTAAAAAACAAACAAACAAAAACCCAAGAAGGAAAACTTCTCCCAAGAAGTAGGAAGAAGGAGAATTAGAACTGTATCTAACAAAAGGAATTTTTAAAAAGTGAGATAATGCCAGACACTTCTAGAGAGGACAAATACAATAAAATACAACTTGTGGGTTATAGTTGGTCATTCATGAGTTGATGTCAGATTCTACAACAATGGTATTTCAGTGTGATAATGGGGGCAAAAGCTGGTAAGCAGAGGATCAGTGGTAAACAGTATATTTGTAAAGAGAGACAAAAAATGTATACAATTATAAAAATCTTGAAGAATAATTTTCTTTTTACTGAGCATCTATTATGGTCTAAGAATTTAGCTGTGATCATTTCAGATAAGGCTCCTCTTCTCACAGAGCTTATACTGGGGTGGTGAGGACTGGCAATAAATAAGTTGAGGATTATCCATTTTAATATTTTCTCTGAAGACAATAAGACACTGTGTGGTGATAGTGACTACAGTGATAACTTGAGAAATGATAGCAGAGAAAGAAAACCTCTTGGATGAATCCTAAAAGGTAAGAAGACTCAACCATTCAAATATTTAGAAGGAAGAGAACATTTCAAAAAGCAAAAACAGTAAATGCAAAGTCCCTGAGTTGGGAGAGAATATCAAGTGCTTGAAAAGAAGAGTCACGTGGCTGAAATGCTGTAAGACAGGAAGAAAATAATACAAGATCACGGTGATGACAAACCCCCAGCACTGGCTAGAGGTGTTAGAGGGTAGGGCTCAGGGCTGGCAACAGTGAGGAGGCATTCTAGAAAAGGAGAGGCTACAGAATAGGGAGCTAAAAATCTCTATACACACTCCTCTTGGATCCACAGCTGACTCCTAAGTGGCACATCTAGTTGGGGAGAATCCAAGGACTCTAACAGACAGCAACAGCTGGGAGGCTGAAAAAAAAAGGCCGAGCAGAGATTCCAGTGGTTTCCAACTGCAGGGGAGAAAAGTCAGGAGTCTAAATCCTGCCAAGTTACAGAGGCTCACTGAACACCTTAGAAGTTCTTAAACTTCTTAACCTTAAAACACCTTAAAAGATAATGTCCCAGGAATGGGGATTTACCATAAGGCAACACTCCAAAATAACCATTTGAACAAAGCATCAAGCAAAGCTGTCCCAAGTTCAAGATGTTTAGCCCACAATTTAACTTTATGCTAAAACAAAACAGCACTCTTTAGCAGAAGATAGGAGAATCTAAAATCTCTGCAACATTATCTCCTACAGTGTCTGACATACAATAAAAAGTTACTAGATATCCAAAGAAAATATGACCCAGGGTCATGAGAAAAAAGCAGTAAACAGTAATAGATCCTGAGATGATCCAGATGCTGGAATTAGCAGATATGGACATTAAAAATAGCTATTATAATAAACATAATCCTGACTTAAGCAAAGTTATATTGAGGTGAGCAGATGGGGAATCTGTGCATGTAAAATAAAAAAAAGAACCAAATGAAAATTCTAGAATTAAAAACCAGTATCTGAAATGGGGAAAAAAAATACGAGAATGCCTAGAATCCCAGCTCTTTGGGAGGCTAAGGTGACAGGATTCCCTGAGCGAGCCCATGGGTTCAAGACCAGCCTGGACAACTTTACAAGACCTTGTCTCTACCATAAATCAAAAAATTAGCTGGGCGTGGTGACAAATGCCTGCAGTTCCAGCTACTTGGGAGCTTGAGGCTGAAGAATCTCCTGAACCCAGGAGGTTGAGGCTGTGGTGAGCCATGATCATGTCACTGCATTCCAGCCTTGCAAGAGAATGAGACCCCCATCCCCTCCATAATTTCCATCTGCAGTTGGCAGAATCCATGGGTGTGGAACTCATGAATAAGGAGGGCCAATTGCTTTGGAAACATTACAGAAAAAAGGACCAATTAAACATAAAGACAGATGAATAGAAATTATGTGATTTGATAAATTTAAAAAAAAAAGGCAAACCCAGAGCCTCGATGGCCTGTGGTAGAATATCTAGCAGTTTAACATCTACATATGAAACCGGAATCCTATAAATGACATGAGAGAATGGTGCAGAACAAATACTTAAAGACTTATAGCTGCAAAAGTCCCACATTTGGTAAAAATAGTAAAATTTCAGATCTAAGAAATGTAGTGAATGCTGGGCGTGGTGGCTCATGCCTGTAATCCCAGCACTTTGAGAGGCTGAGGCAGGATTGCTTGAACCCAGGAATTTGAGACCAACCTAGGCAACATAGCAAGACTTTGTCTCTACCAAAAAAAAAAAAAAAAAAAATTAGCTGGGCATGGTGGCATATGCCTGTAGTCCCAGCTACTTGTGAGGCTGAGGTTAAAGGATCTCCTGAACCTAGGCAGTTGAGGCTATGGTAACCCATGATTATGTCACTACACTCCAGCCTGGCAAGAGAATGAGACGCCGACTCAAAAAGAAAAAAGTCAGTGAACCCAGAGTATATTATACACAGTATATTACAGCAAACTGCTGTTAAAAGTTAAAAGTTAAAGAGCAGATCTTAAGAGCAGCGAGAGAATAAAATGAAACATGACACACTGAGGAGCAATGTTGAGGATAATGACAAGCCACTCAACAGAAACAAGGGAGGACAGGGGAGAATGGAATAACATATTTACAATGTGAAAGAAAAAAGGTCCTTTAAAATGAGGATGCAATATAGACATTCCCAGGTAAATACTGAGGAAATCTGTCACCAATAGTCCTGAAGACATAAAACGCTAAAGCAAATTCTTTACCCTGAAAGTAAATGACATCAGATGAAAACGCCATTCTATAAGAAGGAATGAAGAGTGATGGAAATGATACATTTTTTTTTTTGAGTTGGAGTCTCACTCTGTCGCCCAGACTGGAGTGCAGTGGCTGCTCCCGGCCACCACAGCCTTGACCTGCTGGGCTCCGGTGATCCTTCCGCCTCAGTCTTCCAAGTAGCTGAAACTACAGGCGCGCGCTACCACACCCGGCTGATTTTTTGATTTATTGTAGAGATGAGGTCTCATCAAGTTGCCCAGGCGGGTCTCGAACCCACGGGCTCAGGCAATCCACTCACTTCATCCTCCAAAGGCACGGGATTACAGGCTGAGCCACCGAGCCCAGCTAGTAACATTACTTTTGCTCTTCCTTGTTTCTTCCTGGTCTGAGTAATTATTTAGTCAAAAAGTTGCTATTAGGCCAGTCAGACAGCAAGGTGTTCTTGAGGGTGCTGGGGAGTTATGGTGGCCCTGAGTGGGCTATCTAAGCCTGACCAGAATGAGGAGTGCCTGCAGAGGCAGAGGAAGGGGCTGGATCTGTGCTGGTTTGCACTGCATCCCATGAAGAGGACATCAGCAACAACGCTATAATTTTTTTTACATCAAATAGCTATCATTTAAAAAAAAAAAAACATGAAACAGTCTCCAACTTGCAGAAAAGATGCAAGCACAATATAAAGAATTTGTTTATCCTCAACTAGTTGAGAAAACCTGCAAGCACAGTTTATCCTGAACCATTTGATAGTAAGATGGCTCATCACCTTTGAATGTTAGTGCATGTTTCTTACAAGCAAGATTATCTTCCTATATAAGCAGAATAAGAACATCAAAATTGTGAAATTAATAGTTACAAATTATTCCCTTCATTCTTCAGAACCCACTTGAGTTTACCAATTGTCTCAATAATATCCCTTTGGCAAAACATCCAGTTCAAAAGCACATGGTGTAGTTGTTATGACTCTTTAGTCTCCTTCAGTCTGGAAAGGTTTCTTAGTCTCTCTTTGACCTTTTTAGACCTTGAGTCTTTTGAAGATTATAAACCAGTTGTTTTGTCTCAATTTGAGTTTGTCTAATGTTTACTCATGATTAGACAAAGGTAATGGTGCAAGAAAAGCAAAACTTTTGAAATTCAATTAACATACTTTGTTTTTGCTTTTTTTTTTTTTTGAGTTGGAGTCTTGCTCCTTCACCCAGGCTGGAGTGCAGTGGCATGCTCACTGCCACCCCAGCGTCAACCTTCTGGGCTCCAGTGATCCTTCTAACTCAGCCTTCTGGAACTACAGGCATGCACTACCAAGCTCAGCTATTTTTTATTTCATTGTAGAGACGAGGTCTTGCCAAGTTGCCCAGGTTGGTCTTGAACCTGTAGGCTTAGGCAACCCACTCTCCTCGGCCTCCCAAACTGCTGGGATTACAGGCTGAGCCACGGAGCCCGGCTGCTTTTGTTTTGTTTTGGTTTTTTTTTTGAGTTGGAGTCTTACTCTGTCACCCAGACTGGAGTGCAGTGGCTGCTCCCGGCTACTGCAGCCTCAACCTGCTGGGCTCCGGCGATCCTTCCACTTCAGCCTTCCAAGTAGCTGGAATTACAGGCGCGCTACCATGCCCAGCTAATTTTTAATTTTATTGTAGAGATGAAGTCTCACTAAGTTGCCCAGGCAGGTTTCGAACCCGCAGGCTCAGGCAATCCACTCACCTCAGCCTCCCAAAATGCTGGGATTACAGGCTGAGCCACCGAGAATGGGTTGCTTTTGCTTTTTAAAAAATATTCTTCTTTCCAAGAGTGGAGGTTATTCCCTACCCCTTGAGTTTGGGATTGGCTTATTAACTCCTTTCTACTGAACAGACCACGATGGGTGACTCCTAAAAGTCAGTAATAAAAATCACTGCAGATTCCTCTTTTCTCTCTCTTGACTCACTTGCTCTGGGGGAAGTTAGGTGCTTTGTTGTGAGGATGCTCAAGCAGTCCTATGGAGAGGCTCACCAAGCAAAAACTGAGGAGCTGAGCCCTCCAGCCAAGAGCCAAGTGAGTGAGCCATCTTGGAAGCGGACCCTTCAACCCTAGCTACCCCTTCATGTAACTGCAGTCTCTGTCTGGCGTCTTGACTGTAACACCGTAAGAGGTAGATCCTAGGCCAGAACCTACCTGTTAGGCCACTTGGATTCCTGAACTACAGAAAATGTGAAATAATACATATAATACACTAATCTGCCATATTAACAGAATAAAGGAGAAAAACTATCATCTAAATAGATGCAAAAACTATCAGGACAAAATTCAAGACCCATTCTTGATACAAACTATCAGCAAACCAGAAACAGAAGGAAACTTTCTCCTCCCAATATTGGCAACCTGCAACTAACATCAAACTTAATAGTACAATATTGAGTGTCTCCCCCTAAAATTGGGAATAGGCAAGGATGTTGGCTCTCACCACTTTTATTCAGTATAGTACTAGAGGTCCTAGCCAGTGCAACAAAGCATGGGAAAAACTAAAAGGAAAGGAAGAAGTAGAACTGTCTTTATTCTCAGACAACATGATAGTGTATGTAAATAATTCTAAGACATCTACCAGATAGCTACTAGAGCTAATAAAAGAATTTAACAGGATTAAAATACACAAGGCCAATATACAAAGATCAATGGTATTTCTACATATAAAAAGCAATTGTAAATAAAGATAAAAAAAGAAAATTCCATTTATAATAGTTAAGAAAATGTAAAATATTTAACAAATATACTTTTAAGACTTCTACATTCCAAACTACACAACAATGCAGAGAGAAATTAAAGAAAAGTGTCTTAAGTAAATGTAGAGAGATATACCATGATCATGGATCAAAGTCTCAATATGATTTTTGTTTTGTTTTGTTTTTGTTTTTTTTTTGAGTTGGAGTCTCACTCTGTTGCCCAGACTGGAGTGCAGTGGCCGCTCCCGGCCACCGCAGCCTCGACCTGCTGGGCTCTGCGGCAATCCTTCCACCTCAGCCTTCCCAGTAGCTGGAATTACAGGCATGCGCTACCAAGCCTGGCTGATTTTTTGATTTATTGTAGAGATGAGGTCTTGCTGCCCCAGCGGGTCTCAAACCCGTGGGCTCAGGCAATCCACCTCACCTCAGCCTCCCAAAGGCGCGGGATTACAGGCTGAGCCACCGAGCCTGGCATGATTTATTTTTGACTAAAGTGTCAAGGCTATTCAATGGGGAAAGAAAACTCTTTCAACAATCAATGCTAAAACAACTGAATAAACACATGGGAAAATAATGAATCTTACCTCTACCTCACATAATATAGGAAAATTAATTTGGGATGGACCAAAGGACTAAATGTAAAGTTAAAATTATGAAAATGCTAGAATAAAAGGTAGGATCTTTGAGAACTTTGGGCAGGCAGAAATTACTCAGGGATGACAAAAAAGGCATGAGCCACAGACAAAATTGATAACATGGGCTTCAATAACATTAAAACTTCATGAGACAGCATCAGTAAGAAAATGAAAAGGCAAGCCACAAAATGTAAGAAAATATTCACAAAAAATTTATGTGACAAAAGAATGAAAGAATTTCTACATATCAGTAAGAGAAAAAACCCAATTAAAAATGGACAAAAGACTTAAATGGTGACTCCATAAACGGCATACAAAGGACAAATAAGCACCATGAAGATGTTTAACATTATTAGTTATCCAGGAAACGCAAACTAAAACCACAATAAGATACCATGTTATACCTACTGGGTTAACTAAAGGTAAAAAGACCAAGTTGTGGTAAGGATATAGAGCATCTGAACTCTGGACATTGTGGGTGGGAGAGTAAATGATACAATCATTATGGACAACTGTTCGGCAGCTTATTAAGTTATATATGCATCTACCCTATCGACTAGTAATTCTACTCCTAGTTACCCAAGGGAAGTGAAAACCTATGTCCACAGAAAGAGTTGTAAAAGAAAGTTCACAGCATCCATATTCACAATAGTCAACAACTGAAACAACTCGGATGTTCACAACCAGGAGAAGGGACAAACTGTGGTCTATTTATATAAAAGAACACCACTTCTCAATTACAAAAAAAGGACTATGAAACATGGAACACGGTTGAATCTGTAAAACATCATTTCATGAGGAAGAGAACAAGACACCAAAGACTACATTCAGTATTATTTCATTTATGTAAAGTTCAAGAATAAGGAAATTAATCTATAGAAATAATATCACAATAGGAGTTGTTTACAGGGAACAGGACTCACAGACAGAACTTTCTCAGGTGATGAAAATTTCTTCACTTTGATTAGGGTGGTGGTTATAAGAAATATACTTTACTAAAATAAAATGGTAAATTGCTTCAAAGAGACCTACCTTAAATATAAAGATACAGAGAGTTTAAAAACAAAAAAATGGGAAGAAGATGCACCATGCAAATACTGATCAGAGATTGCAATAACCAAAAGATTAGGCAAAAAACATTCCTAGAACTAAAGAATACATTTCACAATGTTACAAGGTTTGCTTTATCAGTAAGATATACAACGGACATGCAAAGGAGAAATAAATTCACAACCAGTGGTAGATTTTAACCCATTTCTCCTAGTAACTTATAAAGTCTGGTAGACCAAAAAACCAGCAAGGATAACAGAAAAAAATACACATGATTAATACACTTGACCCCATTCCATTCATAGAACATGGCATCTAATAGTAGCAGAGTATACAAACTTTTCAAATAAACACAAAGCATTTACCAAGATTGACCATGCTGGGACACAGAGTAAACTATACCAGATTTCTAAGAATTTAAATCATACAAAATATGTTCTCTCACCTGAAAACAATTATTCCAGTAACCATTAACAAAAGGTTAACTAAATGACACCCCAATGTTTGGCAATTGAGAAACATATACTGAAATAACACTAGAACAAAGAAAATCACAATAAAAACTGGAAAATATTTTGAACCGAATGATAATGAAACAACAATATATAAAAACTTGTTGGATCCAGCGAAAGCCACAGGTTTTAAGATGTAAGAAATCCAAATGAAAAAGAGCACTAAAAAAATCAGTGACATAACCATCTATCTCAAGAAGTCAGAAAAAGAGCAGCAAATTGAACAAGGACGGAAGCAATAGTTACAAGTAGATATTAGTGCAACAAAGAGACATAGCATAGTGCTGATCAAAGGCAAAACCAGTATCAGAAATGAAACAGGGCTTCGGACATCTTTATGTCAATAAACTGAAAAAAGTGTATGAAAAAGTCAAAATCCTTTAAGAAAAACCCACACAATCTATCAAAACCAATACAAGAAATAGAAAACCTGAGTATCAACAACCTTACAACTATGAAATAAATGAACTCCTTAATTAAATTCTATTACAAGAACTTGAAGCCCAAGTTGAAGGAGTTTTGCTAATCATTTGAGGAAAAATAAAAGCAATTTTATATAATCTCTTCACAGAAGAGTTTCTCAGTTAAGTTTTATAAGGCAAGCATAACCTTGATACCAAACCTGATATACACATTACAAAAAGGAGTATGTACATGGCAACCTCATTTATAAACACACATAAAAACCCTAAAAAATACTACTACTTAAAGCCAGTGATATATAAAAACATGTCATGACCTAAGTGGAGTTGTTCCATGAAAATTTAACAATGTAATTTACTTCATTAACAACATAAAGAGAATACTAATGTGATTATATGTAGAAATAGATGTAGAAAAATCTTTTAATGAATTCAATACTACCCATATTAAAAAAAATTTCCAGCAAACAATAAAAAGAAGGGCACTACTGCTGGGCAAGATGGTGCATGCCTGTAGTCCCAACTATTCTGGAGGTTGAGGCAAGAGAATCGCTTTAGCTCAAGTTCAGCCTAGGCATCAGACAGTGAGACCATCTCTTTAGGAAAAGGAAAAAAAAGCACTTCTGTAACACAATAAGGGTATGTACAAAAGAGCTATAGCAAACAAACTTAATAGTAGAATAGTGAAAGTTTTCCCCCTAAGATTAAAATAATATCAAAATACCTAGTATCATCATTTCTATTCAACACTGTACTGGAGAGCTTACTTAATCCAATACAATAAAGAAATAAAAAGTTTAAGGATCAGAAATAAAGATTAAATAGACTCATTTTCATATATAAAAATAAAAGTATACATAGGAAACACAAAAGAGGCCTGGCGTGGTGGCTCATGCCTGTAACCCCAGCATTTTGAAAGGCCAAGGCAGGAAGATCACTTGAGCCCAGGAATTTGAGACTAACTTGGGCAACATAGCAAGACTGCCTCTACAAAAAAATAAAGCCGGGCATGGTGTCATATGGCTGTAGTCCCAGCTACTAGAGAGGCTGATGTGGAAGGATTGCCTGAGCCCAGGAGGTTGAGGCTGCAGTGAGCCATGATTGTGCCACTGTACTCCAGTCTGGGCAACAGAGTGAGACTCCAACTTAAAAACATACAAACAGAAAACCAAAAAAATTCACATAGATAAGTTCTATGAATTAATGAGTAAATTCAGCAAGGTTATTGGATACAAGTTCAATTTTAAAAGGTCCTATTTCTATATATGATCAGCAAATGAAAATAAAAACTTCAAAACAATACCATTTACCACATTAACAGTACAAAACTGCATTAAAAACATCAAATTCTTGGAAAGATGAAGTACACAGAGAAGTAGTAAAAACACTGAGAGAAAATAGTCCTAACACAAATGGAAGTACAACCTATGTTCACATATTGAAGATTCAGTATTATAAATGTCATTTTTCTCCAGATTGATATATACAGTCAAGATAATGCCAAACAAAAACACAGCAGGGATTAGTGTATTGGGTGTGTGTGTGAAAACAGACAAGATAATTTTAATGCTTACATGAAAATGGCAGTAAGATTTAGTGTAAAGGTACAGAAATTAAGAAATTGTGACAGTGGCAGAAGGAGAGAAAAAAGAAGACTAATGATCTCTTTAAAAGCTAAACCAATTTAAGGCAAAAAAAAATGTATTGTGGATTTTATAACATGTAGAAGTAAAACACATGACAATGGCACACAGGATGGAATAAAGGACATTTGTGTACTTCCTTATATGAAATCACATACTACTTGAACAGAGACTGATAAATTTAAAAAGTATATTGTAAATCCTAACGCAATCACTCAATAAAAACAAAGAGGTAGAGCAAACAAGACAATAGTGGAAATAACATGGAAACATTAACATGAGGCCAAGAAAAACATAAGGCAAGATGGTAGATTTAAACCAAACTATATTGACAATTATAATAAAAAATGGTCTGAAACAGTGCTATACAACAGAACTTTCTGCAATGAGAACTGAAATGTAGCTAGTTTGACTAAAGATCTGAATTTTTAATTTTAACATGTGGCTAGTGGCCACTGTAGTAGACAAGACAGGTCTAAACACTCCAATTAAAAGGTGGAGACTGCCGGGCTCGGTGGCTCAGCCTGTAATCCCACGCCTTTGGGAGGCTGAGGTGAGTGGATTGCCTGAGCCCGCGGGTTCGAGACCCGCCTGAGCAGCGAGACCTCATGTCTACAAAAAATCAGCCGGGCGTGGTAGCGCATGCCCGTAATTCCGGCTACTTGGAAGACTGAGGCGGAAAGATTGCCAGAGCCCAGCAGGTCAAGGCTGCGGTGGCCAGGAGTGGCCACTGCACTCCAGTCTGGACGACAGAGTGAGACTCCAACTCAAAAAAAAAAAAAAGGTGGAGATTGTTAGATTATATATAAAAGCAGAACCTATAATTCTGTCTATGAGAAATCCACTTGCAATATATAGATATACATAGGTGAAATGTAAATGGATGGAAAGAGATATGCAAATAGAATGCTGATAGAGTCTAAACTAATATCAGACCAAGTAGAAGCCAGAACCAGCACTCTCATCAGGAGATAAAGAGGGACATTTCATGATGTTAAAAGGGTTAAGTCATCAAGAAAACAAAATACTACAAGCACATATACTTGATAACAAAAACTTCAAAACACATGAAGCAAAAACTGATTAAACTAAAAAGAGAAACAGACAAATTTCAATTAGGGTTGCTTCAAACACTCCTTTCACTGTAAATGAGAGGAGAAAAGAATCACTAAGAATACAGGACATATGAGCAATGCTATTAAACGAGCCGACTTATTTAACACTTATAGAACACTCCACACAACAGAAGTAGAACATACACTCTTTTCTAGGGCACATGGAACATTTATAAAGACAGATCATATCCTAGGCCATGAAAGAAAAGTCAGATGTAAAAGGTCTGAAATAATACTGAGTGTGTTCTCTCCTAACAATGGATTTAAACTAGAAACCAATAATTGAAAAATTTCTGGAAAAATCTCTGAATAATTAGAAATTAGAAAACAATCAATGGTCAAAGAATTCACCAGGAAATTAAAAATAGTTGGAACTAAATGAAAATGAAAACACAACCTATCAAAAATCTGTGGATTTATCTATATCAGCACTTAAAGGGAAGTTTATAGTTGTAAGTGCTCATATAAGAAAAAAAGAAGCTGGGCACAGTGACTCACGCCTGTAATCCCAGCACTTTGGGAGGCTGAGGTGAGAGGATTGCCTGAGCCCAGGGGTTCAAGAGCAGCCTGGGCAACTCGGGAAGACCTCACCTCTACAATAAATAGAAAATTAGCTGGGTATAGTGGTGTGTGCCTGTAGTCCCAGCTACTTGTAAGGCTGAGGTGGAAGGACTGCCTGCAGGTTAAGACTGCTACTGCTGTAAGTGTGCCACTGCACTCCAGCCTGGGTGACAGAGTGAGACCCCAATCCAAATAAATAAATAAATAAAATTAAATAACATTTATATAGAAATGCAAAGGACCCAGAGGAGCCAAATAGATTTGAAAAATAAGAAAAGAATTGAATCTTACCTGATTCCAAGACTTTCTACAAGTCTAAAGCAATCAACACAGTATTATACTGGCAAAAGGACAAATAAACCAACGGAAAGAAGAGGCAATACAGAAATAAACCCACACATATATGTCATTTATTTTTGATAAAGGTGCCAAGGTAATTTAATTCAATAAGTGATGAATTCAGTATTAACAATGTTGCTTGAATGACTGGACTGACATATGGGAAAATATGAACCTTGATCCTTACACTTCCTAGTAAGGAGTTAGTAGAAATAGATCACAGACCAAACTTAAAATATAAAGCTATGAAAATTCTAGAAGAAAATACAGGTGAAAATCCTTGTGACCTTAGACATATAGGACACAAAAGGTATGAAGCATAAAAAATAATTAGGTTGGATTTGATCAAAATTAAATGCTTCTGCTCTTCAAAAGATACTATTAACAAAATGAAAAGCTATGGATTGGGAGAAATGACAATAAACCAATCAGAAATGGGCAAAGATTTGATAGATCCAAATAAACACATAAAAAATGAGCAACATCATCAGTCATCAGGAAAATGCAAATTAAAACTACTGAGATACCACTACATGCCCGGTTGAACAGCTAAAATTAAAAAGACTGACAATAAAAGGTGTTGGAAAGGATGTTAACAACTGTAACTTTCCTATATTACCACAGATGGAATGTAGAGTGATACAACTATTCTGGAAAACAGTTAGACAGTTTCTCATAAACATATACCACATGACCCAGCTATTCTAGTCCTAAATATATACCCCAAAGGGAAAAAAAAGTCCACATAAAGATGTGTTCGTGAATATTTGTAGCAGCTTTATTCATAATAGCAAAACATTTGTAAACACTCAAATATCTATCTACTGTGAATAAATAAACCAATTTTGGCATATGCCATACAATAGATAACTACTTACTAATAATTGATGCATGCTACATAGTTCAATCTCAAAAAACAGCATCTAGATACAGAAAAGCAGATAAACGGTAGACGTATTTATGTGAGCCTCTAGAAAAGGCAAATGTAATCTAAGGTGACAGAAAGCTTATCATTGGTTGACTGAAGCCAGGGGTAGGGTGAAGTTGAATAGGACAGAATGAAGAAAGAACCCATTGTAGCAATGGATATCTTGATCATAGCAGTGAAGTCATGGAGACAGAGTTTTGTAAACTATATCAAAATGTTCACTTAAAAATGGGTGCATTTTATTAGTGACATTCTTCCCAGAAATAGAAAAAAAATCCTAAAATTTGTATGCAGTCATAAAAGACCCTAAACAGCCAAAGCAATACCGATCAAAAAGAACAAAGCTGGTGACATCACACTACCAGACTTCAAAATATATTAAAATGCTTTAGTGACTAGAACAACATAGTATTGGCATAAAAAGAGACACATAAACCAATGGAACAGAATAGAGAACCCAGAAATTAATCCATGTATCTTCAGTTAACTGATTTTTGACAAAGGTGCCAAGGATACTCACTGGGGGAAAGGACAATCCCTTCAACAAATGATGCTGGGAAAACTGGATATTCATATGTTGAAGGATAAAACTAGACTCCCACATCTCACTCTATACAAAAATCAACTCAAAATGGATCAAAGACCTAAATGTAAGATCCGAAAACATAAGACTACTAGACAAAAACAGGGGAAATTCTTCAGGACACTGGTCTGGGAAAAGATTTTGTGAATTAAACCTTCAAAAGCATAGGCAACAAAAACAAAAATAAACAACTGAGATTGTATCAAACTAAAAAGCTTCTGCACAGCAAAGGGAACAATCAACAGAGTGAAGAGACAACCTAAAGAATGGAAGAAAATATATGCAAACTAGTCATACAAAAGGGGATTAATATCCAGAATATACAAGGTACTTACTCATCTCAAGAGCAACACAAAAAATGCTTTTTTTTTTTTTTGAGTTGGAGTCTCCCTCTGTCATCCAGATTGGAGTGCAGTGGCTGCTCCCAGTCACCACAGACTCGACCTGCTGGGCTCCGGTGATCCTTCCGCCTTAGCCTTCCAAGTAGCTGGAACTACAGGCGCGTGCTATCACACCCAGCTAGTTTTTGATTTATTGTAGAGATGAGGTCTTGCCAAGTTGCCCAGGCGGGTTGCGAACCCGCGGGCTCAGGCAATCCACTCACCTCAGCATCCCAAAGGTGCAGGATCACAGGCTGAGCCACGGAGCGTGGCTAATTAAAAAAAAAAATGCTTTTTAAATGGGCAAATTATTTGAGCAGAATTTTTTTTTTTTGAGTTGGAGTCTCACTCTGCCATCTAGGCTGGAGTGCAGTGGCACACTCACAGCCACCCCAGTGTCGACCTGTTCGACTCTGGTGATCCCTCCACCTCGGCCTTCCAAGTAGGCGGAACTACAGGCGCAAGCTACCAAGCCTGGCTAATTTTTTGACTTATTGTAGAGATGAAGTCTCACCATGCTGCCCAGGCTGGTCCTGAATCTGTGGGCTCATGTGATCCTCTGGCCTGAACAGATATTTTATAAGACAATAAACATACAACCTATACAAGGTTTTCAAAAAAATGCAAACTAAACCACAATGAGGAATTATCTTACCTCATTAGGATGGGTATTATAAAAAAGACAGCAAATGACAAATGCTGACAAGGATGAGGAGAAAAGGAATCTCCATAGCCACTACGGAGATTCCTCAAAAAACCACAAATAGAACTATCATATAATCCAGCAGTTCTACTATTAAGCATTTAGCCAAAGAAAATGAAATAAGTATACTGATGTGACATTTACACCTCCATGTTTATTTAGCACTATTCACAATAGCAAAGATATGGAATTAACTCAGGTGTCCAACAACAGATGAATAGATAAAGAAAATACACACACAATGGAATACTATTTGGCCATAAAAAAAGAATCAAATTCGGTCATTTGTGGCAACATGGATGGAATTGAAGGATGTTGAATTTGCAACTGACCAATTTTTCACTTTTCTTAATACTGAGAGTGGGTGGAAAAAGAAAATCTGAAGCTGGTTGCCGTAAACTTCTGTCGTAAAACACAAGTGAAACGGTCTTTTCTAAATTGTCACCTTTTTCACAATACAGCTGCAAGTTGCAGACATATCCAATATTTGCCTCAGACATCACCGACTAGTATCCCATACTCTGTATTTTTTTTTTTGGATAATAACCCGAAAAGGCAGTCTTTCATGATGAGGTAAATTCATGACAGCGGCAACCAGGAACAGAATTTGAAATAACGTAAATTCACATCAGAGGTCATGAATGAGTTAAGTGAAATAAACCAGGAGCAGAAGGCTGACACCACATGTTCTCACTCATATGAGGGAGTTAAAAAGTTGACTCCTATTGCCTGAGCCCGCGGGTTCGAGACCCGCCTAGGCAGTGAGACCTCATCTCTACAATAAATAAATAAAAAAACTCAGCCAGGCGTGGTAGCACATGCCTGTAATTCTGGTTACTTGGAAGGCTGAGGCGGAAGGATCGCCGGAGCCCAGCAGGTTGAGGCTGTGGTGGCCGGGAGCAGCCACTGCACTCCAGTCTGGGTGACAGAGTGAGACTCCAACTCAAAAAAAAAAAAAAGGTGACTCCTGACATAAGGAAAAAGAGGAACAGAGGATATTAGAGACTGGGAAGGGGAAAGAGAAGGGAGCCACAGGGAGAGATTTGTTAAAGGATATAAAATTACAGCTAGATAGGAGGAATAAGTTCTAGTGTTCTATACCACTGTAGGATGACTACAGCTAGCAATAATATATACTTCCAAACAACTAGAAGGAAGATATTGAATGTTTCCAACACAAAGAAATGACAAGTGTTTGAGATGATGGATATGCTAATTACCCTGATCTAATCACTATAAATTATATGTGTTGGACCATAACTACGTACCCACAGATATGTATAATTATTATGTGTCAATTAAAAATATAAAAATAAAAACCTTAGGCCAGATGCGGTGCCTCACGCCTGTAAACTCAGCACTTTGGGAGGTGGAGGTGAGAGGACTGCCTGAGCCAAGGCGTTCAAGACCAGCCTGAGCAACTTGGTGAGACCTTGTCTCCATGATAAATCAAGAAAATAGCTGGGTGTGGTACATGCCTATAGTCCCAGCTACTTGTAAGGCTGAGATGGAAGGATCACCTGAGTCCAGCAGGTCAAGGCTGTAGTAGCTGTGAGCGTGCCACTGCACTCCAGCATGGACAAAAGAATGAGACTCCAACTCAAATAAATAAATAAATAAAATTAAAAAAAACCCAAAACCTTAAGGATAACAAAAAAATAAATTTAGAATAGAAATAAAAAGCAATTTCTGTTTATTAAAAGACAAAGAGAGAGGAAAAAGGTTAGTCACAGATGTAAAAAATATCTGCAATACATAAGAACCAACTGTTGACTAGTATCCAGAAGCTATGTATAATGTTTAAAAAAATAAGAAAGTGACTGACAACCCATAGAAAAGTGAACAAGTCTTAAACAAGTACTTTACAAAATTTAACTTCCAAAAGGCCAATAAACATATGAAAAAGTGTTCAACAGCTTTAGTCATCAGGGATATAGAAACTAAAACCAGAATGACATACTTCTGTATACTCTCCAAAACAGCTAAAATCAAAGACACAGTAAACCAAGTGTTGTAGAGGATATGAAGCAGTTGGAGCTCCCATACACTGCTGGTAGGTGGAAATGGGAGCCATATTTTTGGAAGAGCTCTATAAAAGATGAAGAAGAGACATGTTCCCAGTAACCTAGCAATTCCACTGCCAGATTATACACACACACACACACACACACACACACACACACACACACACACACACAATCTCTCCATATATAATCCATATATATATACACACACACATAATCCATATATATACACACAGGTGTATCCCAATGAAATTCATAGTTATGGCACAAAAGACATGCACAACAATGTTCATAGCACAATTATTTGTAACAGCCCCAAATGTCTAAACAAGAAACAAAATGTCCAAGAGTAGAATCCATAAATAATCTGTGGTATATTCAACCTTCAGGATACTTACTTTCATATACAGTGATGAAAACGAATGAACTATTATATAAAACAACATTGATGAAATTCCCAATGTCTGAAAGAAGCAGACACAAAAACCACATATACTGCCTGATTCCATTTACATAAAGTTCAAAATCACAGTTAGAAGTTTATTAAAAAATAACAATTGCTAAGAAATAGCAAATGCTTACCAAATGGCACATACCATTCTAAGCAATTTTCTGTGTTTTAACTCAATTTTCAGAGCCCTACAAGTTCAATGCCATAGAGTACTCCCAAATGTACAAACGTAGTCACAAAGAGGTTAAACAGCAAGGCCACAGAGCAACCCACTGTGAGAGCTGGGAAGTGAAGGCATACAGCCTGGCTTGAGTGTCTATTCAAAACACTAGGGCACACTGACTCGCAATGGTGGAATAATTTTTTTTTTTTTGAGTTGGAGTCTCACTCCATAGCTCAGGCTAGGGTGCAGTGGCAAGATCACAGTCACCCCAGCACTGTCCTGCTGGGCTCATGCTATCCTTCCGCCTCAGCCTTCCAAGTAGCCAGAACTACAGGTGCGCACTACCACATCTGGTTAATTTTTTGATTTATTGTAGAGATGAAGTCTTGCCAAGTTGCCCAGGCTGGTCTTGAACTCGTGGGCTCAGGCAATCCCCTCACTTTGGCCTCCCAAAGTGCTGGGATTACAGGCTTGAGCCATTGCTCTGGGCCAATGGTGGAACTTTATGGGGGGAGGGGTGGCACAGGAGAGAGGGATCGCAGACTGCCAGGACAGGTTAAACATCCCTTATCTGAAATGCTTGGGAACAAAGGTGTTTCACATTTTGGATTTTTTCAGATTTTGGAATATTTGCAATCTATTGGTTAAGCATTTGAAATCTGAAAACCCCAAATCTGAAATACCCCAACGAACATTTCCTGTGAGCATCAAGTCAGTGCTCAAAAAGTTTTAGAATCTGGAGCTTTGTGACTTAGGATATTCAACGTGTATACACATGTTATTCAAACATTTGGAGGAAATACCAGGAAAAAAATAGCTGAATGTCATTGCAACAGTAGGTCTCTAGGGAATGGGTCACAGTAGAACCAGAGGACTGTTATACTAAAATTATAAAGCCCTGTAACACTATTTCATGTTTTAAAAAGCATATACGCACTGATTTGATACAAATAATTTAAACTTCTATTTATTGAGTCCCGGTGTCCCTAGCACTTTGCTAAGCATTTTGATTGCCTAGTTCATGAAATTCTCCTAACAATATACAGCCGGTCCTATCATTACCCTTATTTTGCTTATAAAGAAACAGATCAAAAGTTAAACTGCCCAAGGTTAACTGGCTAGTAAGTGGCAGAGCTGAAGTCTAGTCGGACAGAGTCTATGTCTCACCCCGATGATGGAAGGTGGCCTAGAAGTCAGATAACAGCAATACGTAAGGAGGGAGATTTGGGAGGTGGCTTGGACAGGAGTGAGTCACTTACAATGGCTGAGGGGAGGGGATGGTAAGTTAGGAGAGGATTTTGAGAAGGATGCCCAAGTTGCTGGCTTGGGTATCTGAGGACATGCTGGTCCCTCTTCTACTATGAGGGTCTATGAGGAGGGGAGCAGAGACTTCCATCTCTGAGAGTTCATGAACTCCATCATAAACACGTGGAAACTTTGGGTATCTGTGGGCCACTTGTAGGCCAGGCTCTGCGGTGAGTGGAATCTCCACATCTGGAGCTTAAGAGACAGCTGGATGCTCCTGAGCAAAACTCACCCACATGCAGATTAGTGACTGTCAGCCATTTTTATACCCAGCACACTTGGGAAACACAGTAAGTTCTGGTGACCAGAGTTCACTACAATGGTAATTTTAATGGGAGCTTGCCTTGTATCATGTTGGGGAGAGGAGTTCTCAGAATACTAGAGGAGGGAACAGAGGCATGAATAAGTCTGAAAAAAGCCTCAGCTTTGAAAATTTCCACTATGGGCGCAATCTGATTTACTGGACACAAGCTAGGTCATTATGCAAGAGTAGACAAAATGCAATGGGAAGGAATCAAAACTCTGGGAACTGGGCATATAAAGGGATAAGGAGACTGAAGGAGGCCGAAGTCAAGTACCTGTGGAGGTAAGATTAGCAAGGGGATATGGGGGCAGGGGAGGCAAGAAGTCCGGGCAATTCATACCTGAGAGCTCCCAGTGCTTCCAACTGGCCCATCTCCTGTTTACATTCTTGCCTGGCTTGGAGTCTGTAACTTTTAGAGGCGTTACTAGTGTACTTGAGTGTTGACACATGAACAGGAATTTGTGGAGGGGACAAGGAAGAGATAGGGCCTCCAGAGAGAACAGCATGTACGAAACATGAAGGTGTGGAAAGGGTATTGGTTGCTGCATGTTGCGGGGAGGTGAGCAAGGAGGGCACAAGAAGGCAGATGGGAGAGGAACTGGGCCCAACTTGGGAAAGGTTCCCTCAGTCATGGTCTCAACTGAGGAAATCAAACTTGTCTTTAGAGATCAAGCAGCAACAGTGAGGAGAACTGACTGGAAGTTGCAGAGCTGAGTGATGGGGCTGTTGGTTGTGAAACTGGCTTCACAGTTCAGGTGAGACAGGATAAAGGCTCAGCTGTGAAGATGGGAAAGAGGGCCTAGGTCCCACCTCTAGGGTGGAACAGACAAAAATGGATTTTGGGAGTGGCTGAGAGGGTAGAGAGGGATGTAATCAGAGCATGTGAAGACAGCACCACTGCAAACCACTAACATTCCCTGCATACTTTCTGTGCCCATTTTATGTACCTGGTCACAGAATTCTCCCATCAACCCTACAGGTAGGCAGGACTATGACTATCCTGACCTCAACAGAGTGGCTCAGTCACTTGCACAGATGATCTCCCAGCTAGCACATGGTCAAGCCCTAAGTTAAGTCCCGGGCAGGCAGGGTCTTCAGGGCACATGCTCTTCCCCACGATATGACACAGGGGACCATTAGGGAAGAACACGAATATAGAAGTGAGGCATTCAGGACTGGGGGAAGGACAGAGAACGAGTTTTGTGGGGACCTAGATTCCCATCAGGGGTTGTAGGTATAGGCCCGGGTCACACTGTGCAGTTGAAGACAAGCGATGGGGAGGGAGGTGAGCACTAATGGGGAGTGCAGGGAGCCAGGACACAGCTTGGGGAGGACTAATATTTATCAAATAAGCAGGAGGGAGGCTGGGAGCCAATAATGAAGAAGCACGGTCTCAGAAGGAGGAGGGGTGCTGGGGAAGACAGAGGAGTCTCATTCTAAGTCAGGGATGCATGCTGCAGTCAGTGATGCCAGCTCCTCCCCTCATGTCTGGGGCCCTGTGGCCTGGTCCCTGCTACCTCATCAGCCTCCCTGGCCACCACTCCTCTTCCTGTTGAATGCTCCAACCACTCCTCCGACCTGCCTACCCCCAACCCCTTGCCCCCGCATCACAGTCCCTGCTGCCCCCGATGCCTGTTGTAGTTCTTTTCTGCTCACCACCTCTCGTCACCACCACCTAGTTCACTCCTTTTCAAAACCTTGTTTTCTTAAACTTCTAACTGAAGTCTGATCCACTCATCTTTCATTATTTAACAGTCAGTGTCAAGGGCTTCACACTCCACTGGTTTCTGCAGGAATCAGTGATCCCTGCAGACCCAGGCCAGGCCCTGCCACCTGCTTTCACAGCACTCCATATTTCTCCTTGTAGCACAGAGAAGGATTGACTAAATCATTTCCTATACATTAGTTATCATGTACTTCCTCCTTGTAGGTAAGGTCTATGAGGGCAGGGCAAGAACTAAGTTTGTTTCAATCAGGAGTCAACAAACTTGTTCTGAAAAGTGCCAAACAATAAATGTTTTGGGGTTTGTGGGCCATAGTGTCTTAGCTGCAATGATTGAACTCTGTCACTGTGGCCTGAAAGCAGCAAAGACAACATGTAAACAAATGGGTGTGACTGTTTCCTTCACTTATAAAAACAGGAGACCAGTCAAAGGGCCAGATGGTTGCTGACCACTGGTCTTAACACTAGCACCTGGCCCAGCAACTGCCACACGGCAGGCATTCTAAGAATAAATAAAACTACAAAAATAAGTCTTGGGCTATTAGATGGGAACGAGAATCAAGGGACGGTGGTTTTAGTGGCATGGTGGAGTGGTACTAAGAAGACAGGGTGGAGGAGTGAGTCACAGTGAGGAAGTGGCAATTTCTCTTTCGGGTGTTCCATGATTTGAGCAGCAGGTCGGGAATGACAATGTTGCCAAGATTCTTGGTGAAGACAGTGGACTATAGGATTTGAAACCACAAGCATTGGTATATTGGGGGCCACTGGCAAACAGGAAACAGTGGCGGCCGTGGACAGGGCCACAGGCTTCACCAAAAGCCATGACACCTTAGCTTTCATTTTTCTTTCTCCTCATTTGACAGAACACTTCTAGTCAAGGAGATGTCTGGGTAACTTGTGGGTTCTGGGTTTTCAGCTCTGACTCAGTGTGAAATATGTCACTCATTGAATCATCAGCGCAGCTTGCTGTCACTTCCTGTCCATTCACTTTCCCATGCAGGTAGTGACAGGCAGGCTCTGAGGAGGGTGTAGTCACATTTTAAATGTGGACATAACAAGTTCTTTCTTGAACTAAAGTGTACAGGAGCTTATAATATAAAGACAACAGGAGCTTATAATCTGTCAGGGGAAGATTTTATGGCAGTTTCCCTAGTGGGCTAAAAGATATTTCTCTATTCACAGAGAATGATCTGCATGGAACACAAAGGACAATTTTATACTGAATAATATAGAATTTATCTTTAAATGTTGGAAACCATTTGACTGGGGGCTTGATGATAAAAACAGAGCATAGCAGCTATTTAGTTTACTAGCCTACCATAGCATTAAAACCTAGAAAACACAACTTCTCCAGTAGAGAAAGTATCAGTATTGTGACGTTGAAATAATCTGAAAAGTTCTCCTACAGAGTCAAAAACTTACAGACAATCAACTTCACTTATCCAAAGAATCAGAGAACTGAAAAAATCTTTACCTTTCAATATTAATTAATTCATTAATACCAGTACAGGAATGTGTAAGTAGAGTGCAGATCTCAATCCTACTACTTTTCATTTCATGAAATGACTAAGGCCATTTAAACATCTTTTAGTTGAAATACCAGGACCTGGTTTCATCTGCCTTCTTTCAAAGTATAACTGCCGTTGTCTTTATAGACTGAAGCTCCTATGTCTATACTAATAATACATAAAACTCTAATAATTCATATTTTCATTTTGAAGTTTTCATTCCCTACAAGTCTGAAGATAATTTTCTGAAAATACACGAGTCCTCACTCTTAAAAATCTTTCCAAGAGGAAATGGGAATCAACAACTCAGAATTCACTGAGTGTAAAACGACAGGGCCAATACCTGTAACACACGTTTTATTTGGAAAGACTTTCGATGAACTTTTAGATACATGTTAAATCAACTTAATCTCTTACCCTATTGTTGGGTTGATGTTCGGATCAAAACTGTCTTCCACAAACCGCCATACAATACTTGATTTACCCACACCTGTATCCTGAAAGAGAATGACATGAGTGACTGAGAAAAAGTTTACCTGCTTGCAGACCTTGAAAACTACCTTGTGGCACAAGTTCAGGATTTTAGAAAAACCACCTTAGAAGCGTAAATTTTATAAATTGAAGAACGCAAAAGGGGTTTTCATAAAAATTCAGTGGAATAATCAGGAGATTGTAACTGTATTAAAGGGGAGAGGTTTTCCAGTTTCTAAGACATATGGTAGGACTTTTTGAAAGACCCAAAGTTTCTGCTTCGTGAAGTGACAAGCCCGCTACTTTTCAGCATGTATTAGTGAACTCTGAACTCCTAAAGAACCTCTGAGTAATCCCCGATGAATCCTAGCCCCACCCGATTTGGGGGGCTAAGAAGCATCCTTTCCAATCTTTAAGGCAGACACGCAGGAAAGAACACCAACCTCAGAAAGAAGACTCTGAAACGGCCAAGTTGCCCTGACAGCACAGGAAGCTGAAGCTTCCAACCAGTCCCTGGGGCTTCCTGACTGGAACATCCCGTTTGTCCACAGGAAGAGTTACGGTGCCAAGTGGTCCTTTGAGAAGTGGCAGGGGCATCCCACAAGTTCAAAACACCCACAGTCAGAAAGGAGGCCAATGCTGCTTGCAAAACCTCAAGACCTGGTCCTGGTTTTACTTGGGAAGGCTCGGCCAGTTCCCAATCAGTAGATAAGTCGACTGGGAAGAAGCGACCTAGGACTTGCTTTGAACCCAGAGGCAGTGGAGAGGCAGGGAGGACTGTTTGCTCTTTGGGGGACGGGAGGAGTCCATAGGCTCCGGGGAGGGGAAAGGGCAGGGGCTCCCGACCTTCAGGACCGTCAGGAGGGCGCAGCCAGATGGGCGGGACGGCTCCGGGGATCAGGGAGGGTCGGCGGCGCCTGAACGGGGGCGGAGAACGGAGTGGGGCACACTGGGGGACTCCGGGGTTCCCGCCCGCGGCCCTCCCGGCCAGACCCGCCGCCACTCACCCCCAGCAGACACACTTTGAGCTCCCTCAGCGCCATGGCCCGGGAGCCAGGGGCGCGGGCCAGCCGCCGCCCTAAGTTGAGGAGGGAGAGGCCCGGCCCAGCACCAACATCCCCCGGCGCCGCCGCCGCCGCACGGCCCAGCCCCGGCTGCGGGGCGCGCAGAGGCGGCAGCTGCTCGTCCTCCGGCCTCCGGCCCGTCCCGTCAGCTGCCAGCCGCTTGGGGCCCACCTCAGCAGCCGGGACGCCGCCACGGCCTTCCGGGAGTCACCACCGCCGCCATCTTGGGACGCCGGCCGGGTCACCTGACCTCCCCGCCCACCTCGGCAGCCACCTTCGCTGCGAGGGCGGGGCCGGCCGGCGCGGGCCGGGGGCGGGGCCTGAAGCAAGCGACTCTGCTCCTGTCCGCAGGCCCCGCCCCCTCAGGCTCGTCCCAAGATGGCGGGTGAGTGGGGATGGTCTCCCGGGCTGCCGGGGCGACGCCCCTCCCCTCGCCCCATGACCTCCCGCGAGGTCGGGGGAACGCCTGCCCGCGCTGGACCGCTCTTGCGGCAGCCGCTTAGTAACTCTTTGTGTGTCTCTTGGTTTTCAGAGATCCCCCTGTACTTTGTGGACTTACAGGATGACTTAGACGATTGTAAGTAACAGTTGGGGCGCCCTCTCTCCTCTGGGACCTTCTCACGGAGTTTGGGGTGCGCAGGGCAGGGAAACCACAACCCAGGCTCTCCACGTCGGGACCAGAACTGCAGGATCCCAAACTGCCTTGATCCACTGTGGTGGTGGTCCCTCCACAGTGGGACTGAAGACTGGAGCTCTTCCCTGTGCGGGGAAGGATTTTTGTGGTTGTTGGAAAGTTTTTTACTTCTTGTCACTCACTTTCTTTTTTCCTCCTCCTCCTTCTCCAGCTGCCCGGGGAGGGACGGGAGGGGTACTCCCAAGTCCCGGGGCTGTACGAGGACACGCCTCCTTGGAGATGGGTGACTTCCACCTCTGGGCCTCGCCCTTTTCCTGGGAATCTTGAGTGCTGGGAAGTTTCGGATGTTGGGTGCTGGAGTTGCGGGACTTCTCAAGAGTCTTGATCATGAGCCCAGCTTCATCTCTTATTCCAAGGAGGCCATTGGCCCCCGCGTTTCTGGGGTGGGTCTCTTTAACTTGTCCCTTCCTACTCTCTTTTCTTTGGAATCGTTTTAAGTGATGGCTGGGAGAGATGTCTTCTTGGAAATCCAAGTTCGCATTGGTGGTAAATTAAGCATTTCCTCTCTATCTGCCACACACTTCTTGAGCAGCTACTCGTTCTGGGGTAGGCCATGTGTCAGTGTCTATACCTGCAAGATGAATTAGAAACAGCCACCCCTCTCAAGGAACTCACAGGCTCTGAGGGAGAGCACACTTGTAAACAGAAAATTACCTAACCTGGGATGCTTGCTGGTGAAGAAACCCTGTACCAGTCATCAAAACAGCTATCATTAATTGTGGTCTTAACTGTGATCCAGTCATATAGCATACAGCCCTTCCTCTTGTCTCTTCCACCTCTGCTAGTATCTTAATAGAATTGGTGTTCACTGAAAACTTACATAGACCAGGCAGTGTTAAAACCTTTACACACATTAACTCTTTTAGAGGGGGCAGTTTGCTTAAGGTAGCATGACACTTGAAGGGTCAAACAAGCTGATGGTTAAGAGCTTGGTTTCTGGAGTCAGGTGGCCAGGAGTGAAATCCTGTGCCACTATTTACTAGCATTGTGATCCTGGGCAAGTCACTGTACCACTCTAAGCCTCAGTAACCTCATCTGTAAAATGGGCATTATAGTGGTCCACCTCAAAAGACTTTTGTGAGAGTTAAATGAACAAAGGGTTTAGTACGAAGCCTTGTAGGTGATAAAACTCAGTAAATATTGGCTACTATTATTATTATTAATATGATTATTATTAACATTTATTTAATACTGTTAAGCCTGGTAGAGTGCAGACCCAGGTTTACGGAGCTGAAATGTTTCAGCCAATAGGCATCCTCAGATTGAATGAATGTACCATTTCTACTTTTTTCTTTTTTTTGAATTGGAGTCTCACTCCGTCACCCAGGCTGGAGTGCCATGGCACGCTCATGGCCACCCCAGCGTCGACCTGCTGGGCTCTGGCGATCCTTCCGCCTCAGCCTTCCAAGTAGTCAGAACTATAGGCACATGCTACCACGCCTGGCTAATTTTTTGATTTATTTCAGAGATGAGGTCTCACCATGTTGCCCAGGCTGGTCTCGAAATCAGGCAATTATTTTGCCTCAACCTCCCAATGTGCGGGGATTACAGACTTGAGCCACCACACCTGGCCAGGAATATACCATTTCTATTGATAATCAATATTGAGCTGCCATGAAAATGCCTTTATTCACAGATTTGATATTTGGTGTGACTGGAAAGCTGATTTCTAGCCGTTTCAGTTAGATAACTACACCAAAACTCAATGGCTTAAACCAACAGCATTTGATGTCTCATAGTCCTGTGGGTTGACTGGACTGTGGGTTGACTTCTGCTTAATGTGGTCTCAGGTGGGAAAATATGAAATGATGTTACTCCTGTGGGTGGCACAGGTTCTTCTTGTTTTCTGGGAGATTTGCCAGGACTGCTGGCCAGGGCTTCGGTTCTCCAGCCTTTTCACTTGGTGTCATTGGCCTTCTCAAAGTGTGATGCCACAGGGTAGTTACATCTCTTTTGTAGCAGCTAGCTTCCTTCAGTGGTTTTTTTGTTGTTGTATATATACAAAAAGGAAGTAAGATATAACATAGAAAAAATTTGCTTTTATTTTGGCCCTATTCAAACAAATATTAGGTGTTTGGGATGTGTAATAAAGGCTTAACTGCTCTTTAGCAGACAGTGGGAAAGTTGCCCCAATAAGGAAGGAAACTACCATATGACTCTCAACATAACCACACCATGGGCAGGACAACTCTGGGAACCTCCTGGGGCTTCCTCTTTGGTCAGAGGTGGGAGCTGTAGGGTGCTTTACCTTATGAGTTTATTGTGTAGTTGATCTAATAACTGTAATAGGAGCTGCCTCCCCCCCTGCCAATTTATGCTACCCTGGGTCATACTCCTGCACCTCACCATGTGATTGACAGCAAGAATCCTGAAGTCCTGTCACCTACATTTTGGCTCCCTCCTATCTGTAGCTGTGTTAGTTTAAGTGGCTCATATACCCATTCTGTTCAACTTCCTTGGCTAGAAAATGGCATAAGAATAGGAGCTGCCTCATAGGACTGGTGTGAGAGGTAGATGAGATAGTATACATAAAACATTTTAGCCCAGTGCCTGGCAAAATTAGTATTAGATTCAATGGTTTTACCATCATCATCATTATTGCTGGGTTATCACATAAGATCTTATGATTCATTGTTAACAGCTGCTACTCACTGAA
Organism: Cephalopachus bancanus; assembly: GCA_027257055.1. NCBI lineage: Eukaryota > Metazoa > Chordata > Mammalia > Primates > Tarsiidae > Cephalopachus > Cephalopachus bancanus. The sequence continues at coordinate 8,312,711 of JAPVLO010000007.1, forward strand.
GTTGGTGGGATTATTCCTATTTTACAAATGATAAGACTGGGAATCAGGTTGAGCAACTTATCTAGTGTGGCACAGTTCATGAATGGTAGAATTAATAAATACTGTTCCTTCTGACTCTTTTTATTCCACCATGCTGCTCGACCTCACAAATATTCTTAGCCCAGTGGCTGGGCACAGATATCTGTTAGGGTACTCCTGTGTCTGTTGTCCTCCTTGGGTATTTTTTTCCTAAATGACAGGATATCTCTCCTTTGGACTGTAGGTCTCTTTTGCCATCCTTTTTATAATCCAATGTCCTACATGATCCAGTTGCTCAATTAATGTTGTTACTGTTAACGATAATGGATTACTGATTTACTTTGTGATTCTCGATTACGTTTGGTTAATTTTAAAAGGAACCCATAATGAATGGATATCTTTTTTTAAGTCATTCAGAGTCTTCAGGCCATCATAGCACAGAAGGAATTTAATTTTAGAGAATTGGCTTGCTGAAGCAGTCTAAATTCTTTCTCTTGAGAGCAGAAAGTATGTGGGATGGGCTGGCCTGGCATATTGGTTGTCATGTTGAACTGCACATAGAAGGTGAAACTGTAATGAGTCTATACCTAAGGATCTAAAGCAGGGGTCCTCAACCCCCGGGACCAGTATCCAGTTCGTGGCCTGTTAGGAACCCGACCACGGAGCAGGAGGTGGCAACGGTCAAGTGAAGTTCCATCTTCTGTCAGATCAGCAGTGGCATTAGATTCTTATGGGAGTGGGTACCCTATTGTGAACTGCCTGTGGAAGGATCTAGGTTGTGTGTGCCTTATGAGATTCTAATGCCTGATGATTTGAGGTGGAGCTGAGGTGGTGATGCTAGTGCTGGGGTGCGGCTGAAAGTACAGATTAACATTAGCAGTGAGGTTTGACTGCCCATTCTCTCCCACTTCCCCTGGTCTGTGGAAAAATTGTCTTCCATGAAACCAGTCCCTGATGCCAGAAAGGTTGTGGACTGCTGGTCTAAAGGACTGTGAATGTCTGGGCTTGCTTATAGCATATGGAGGCTGGAGAGACGTTACTGTTGGTAAGGTTTGCTTGGCCAATTAGAATTCAAATGTATGCCACTGATGGATGAAAAGAAAAAAAACTGAGAGGAGAGTATTGCAGATATAAAAAGACCTGTCAACAAAATATGGTATGTGGTCATATTTGGATTCCTTAGTTGAATAAACCAACTATAAAAGACATTATTGAGGCAGGAAAATTGAACTTGGACTGGGTATTAGATGATATTAAGAATGATTATTAATTTTGTCGAATGTGATAATGTTATCATGGTTTTGCTCAAAGGAAAAGGACCTCATTTAACAAATAATCACTCATGGGTGAAGTGATTTGATGTATGAAGTCTGCTTGCAGCTGCTTCAATAAACCATAAACAGTCAGGAGGAGAGATAGATGAGTAAATGGTAGAATGTTGATATTTGTTGAAACTAGTTGATGGGGACTATTCTATTTTTGCATATGTTTGAAAATTTCCATAGTAAAAAGGTATACAAAAGTGAAATGAAAGTGTCACATGTGACTGGGTGCTGTGGCTCATGCCTATAATCCCAGCACTTTGGGAGGCCGAGGTGAGAGGATTGCCTGAGCCCACCGGTTCAAGACCAGCCTGGGCAACTTGGTGAGACCTCATCTCTACAATAAATCAAAAAATTAGGCTGGGCTTGGTGACTCAGCCTGTAATCTCAGCACTTTGAGAGACTGAGGCAAGTGGATTGTCTGAGTCCATGGGTTTGAGACCAGCCCAGGCAACTTGGCAAGACCTCATCTCTACAATAAATCAAAAATTGGTCAGGTGTGGTAGCATGCACCTGTAGTTCCAGCTACTTGAAAGGCTGAGGAGGAAAGATTGCCGGAGCCCAGCACGTCAACGCTGGGGTGGCCGTGAGTATGCCACTGCACTCCAACCTGAGTGGAATAAGACTCCAACTCAAAAAAAAAAAAAAAAAAAATTAGCTGGGTTCGGTAATGCACACCTGAGGTTCCAGCTACTTGGAAGGCTGAGACAGAAGGATCGCCAGAGCCCAGCAGGTCAACACTGTGGTGGCTGTGAGTATGCCACTGCACTCCAGCCTGGGCGACAGAGTGAAACTCCAATTAAAAAAAAAAAGTGTCACATATGACAGACATCTGCAGGAAGGGTTGGAAGACTGGATTTCAATTATAAAGTCACTGCAAAGTTATTGTAAGGTGCATTTAGCTTCAAAAGACTGACTCGTAAAATACATTAGTTTTGGGGGACAATGTATTTCTTTTCAAATTTTTAGTTTTCAAGTGGTAGCTACAAAATAACTTGGAAGAGCGCATACAGACATACTTCTATTTCTGAGAAAAACTAGGTGCCAACAAGTGATATCTGGACCTTTGGTGAAAATAGAATTGTCTAAACCAGTGGGATGTAGACAGACTCTTGGAATCTTAGTGCTGGAAGGAGCAGTTTATGTTCAACCTTGAATGAAAGACATCTTCCAGGGCAACAAGCATTCCATGTGCTTCCTTTATTCTACATTTGTACAAATGTTCTTTTCAAGGACTGCAACCAAGCTATGTCCCCTTGAAACAGAGAAATTAATTTAAGCCCTAAACCAAACCATTGAACTTTTTCTCTGAACTATAATATTAAATTACATCAAAGATTGTCAGGTTTTTTTTTTTTTTTTGAGTTGGAGTCTCATTCTGTTGCCCAGGCTGGAGTGCAATGGCATGCTGAAAACCACTGCAGCCTCGACCTGCTGGGCTCAGGCGATCCTTCCACCTCAGCATTCCAAGTAGCTGGAACTACAGGTGTGCACCACCATACCCAGCTACATTCTTGGGGGGTTTATTGTAGGGCTGTTACACAGGCTGATCTCGAACCCCTGGACTCACACAGTCCTCTTGCCTTGGCCTCCCAAAGTGCTGCAATTACAGGAGTGAACCAACCTGCCCAGCATAAAGATTGTCAGTTTTGAAAATAAAAATCTCCCTGTCAAGTGAAATAATTTGAACCGAAATATTCGACTACTTGGGAAGTAGAACAAAACCCTGACATCAAACTATTCTCTAAATCAGAGATGGATTTTTTTTTCCTCTGTAAAGGATCAGATAGTATTTTAAGGTTTTGCTGGCCAGATGATCTCTGACACAACCACTCAGCTCTGCTGTTGTAGCCTGAAAGCAGCCATAAACAATACATAAATGAATGGGTGTGGCTATGTCCTAAGAAAACTTTATTTACAAATGCTAGTGGTGAGCTGAATTTGGCCCACAGGAGGTGGTTTGCTGACTCCTTCTCTAGGTCAACTTGATTTCATCCTGTTAGAGTCCCTAGTCTGTCGATTAGCTGAACCAGCCTTTTATAATTGTCTTTCCCACTAGGTTTATCTAGAAGAACCGAGCTTTTGCTGGGATGACCTCTGCTTTGTTGAATAACTCTTGACAAGTTGTTCAAACTTCATGTCTCATTCTTCCTGTTGGTGTGTGAGGGGATAAAAAACATGTACCTGTTTCCTCCCAGCAGGATGAAAATGGCAAGGAACAAAAGAGTCAGAATGGGGGAGGCAGAATCAGCTTTTTGTCCCTTCAGATCTCATAATGCTCTCTGCTTTTGTTGCTCTGTATTTTTCATTTCCTGTGTGCCAAGATGATCACAAATTCCCAGAAATTGTCTTTGCTGAAAAAGAAGAGTTTTAAATGCTTTCGTCATCACAAAATAAGTACCTTTAAACGGATTTTGCAATAAAACCTAGGTAACGAAAGGGAACGTTGTTTTGACCTGCAAAATGCCAGCTGTCTTAACCCCAATGGGTAAAAAATAAAAGGCGAGGGCAAGTGGTTGTTTCCCACATCTGGAAAGTCATCAGGTCATGACTGGATGTTGCCCTAGCTTCCCCAGTGGACCAGCCTGCAGGAGGAGCTGGGGATAGAGGCATGGATGTGCTTTTGGCTCAGCTTCTGACATGCTTGCAGCCTAGAGGGAAGGCAGGCAGTGAAGATGACGCAGATGTAGCATGTCCAGGGCCTAGGTAGAAGAGTGAACAAAGAGCTGGGCACTAGGAAGACAGGGCAGAGAGTAGGACTGGGAGGCTTCTGAGGGAGGTGGCCCTTGAGGTGGGCCAGGCTGAGAAAGGCGATGTGCATTCTGGGCAGTCTGAGGAGGACCTGGTTTGCTTGAGACTAGGCAAGAAAGAAGGTTGGAGACTTGGGAACAGGGGTGTATGAGAGAGCAGGGAGGCGGGGAGAGACTGGATGATAGGATTGGGGCCAGCAATGAAGACTGGGGGCCAGCAGGGTTCAGGCTTAGTTTGGGAGGCAGCAGGGTCTCCCTAAGTGCTTTGCTCAAATTTATGTCTTAGGAGGGCAGTCCAGGCCGTGGTACAAAACTGCCGTTTATTTAGGACTAATGATGGGCCAAGCTCTGTTCTGAGTGCTTATAGTACTGTATCTTAAGTACAAGAGCCAATGAGATGGTATTTTGACTCTGTTTTATTGCTGTGCAAGGCTCACACAGGGCACAGAAGGGCTAAGATGTTGCCCAAAGTAACACAGCTAGCGAGTGGCGGGTTGGAGTGTAAACCAGGGAGTCCAGCTGCAAAATTTATCTTAACCACTGTACTTTGGAGTTCTAGTCATTCGCTAGTATATTCATTCATTCATCCATTCATTCATTTATGTGACTGCTGTTTATTATGGGTCTGTTGGGTCTCAGACACTGTGTTAGGCATTGTGGACACAGAGGTGAATAAAATGTACCCGGTTTCTGTTCTCATGAAGACTTTAGTCCTGTGGCAGAAACAGATGTTGAAGAGGTAAACGTGCACGGACGCAGTGATTTCAGTTATGGCAAGTGCTGTGAAGGCTGTGTGTCAGTGAGCAGGATCGAAAGTGCCTGACCAATGTGGCTGGATGGATGCAGGTGCTGCTCACATCAAGTGGCCTAAGAAGGCTTTGCAGGAGCTCTGGGTCACTCCTGAGTTGAGATTTGAGTAACCAGATGGAGATAGTCATCTGAAAGCCAGAGGAAGCATCCTGGGGGTAGCGCTTCCCCATCAAGGACTAGTGGGCAGGCCTGTGTATCTGGAGCTCAGTGAGAGCCACACACAGGAGGTGAGAGGAGGAGGTGGGGCCGTGCCACATGGGTAAGCCCTTCGCAAGGTGAAGCATTGGCCTTTTATTCAAGGCCAACGCTTGAATGGAAACTATGGGCATGGAAACTATGGGCGGATTTTAACCCAGGGGTACCTGAGCTGTGCTTTGAAGAAAGGACAGACTGCTGGAGAAACAAGCCTGGCTGGACACCTGGTTTGTTCTGGGTTCAGGCAAGGGGAGGTAGGTGAGAGAGAAGGAGCAGTGATGAGGGAAGAGTCAACTTGGATAGGTCCTGTGGGGAACCTTTCCCTCCATGCAGGCTGGGCTAGGCGGCCTTTCTTTGTGTTCTCTGAGCCCTGTGTTGCCCTGGAGCAGCATTTAACAAGCCATGGCCAGATGTCTGTTTCTTGTTCATTAGAACCAGTTGGTCTTACCCCCTCTGGGTCACTGCGGTTTAGCATAACGAATGGACTGGGCAGCACAGGAGAAACACACTTTGGGCATGGAGTTGAGTGGGTGGAGTCAGTGTTTCTGTCTGGGACAGTTCTTGAGGTGCTTACAGGAGATCCTAGTGGCATTGTCTAGGTCATCAAAAAGCCCCTTGTAGGGTTTGGGAGCACAGTTAGGACTGAAGAGGAGATGTGAGAGTCATTGGTGGAGGTGGTAACTGGAGCCATGGAAACAGCATGAGGGGATGTATTGATAAGCGGTGAAGGGTGAGCTCCCCGGGTAGCAGAAGCTTCTAGCATTGAGCCATGGAAATAAGAAACCAGAAGGCCCTTGAAGCCAAGGTTTGTTGGGGTGATCATTTATTTATGTTACTTGCTCCAGAAGGGTCAGGTAAGATGAGGACTAGAGATGGGTCATGGAGTTTGGCAGTGACATCAATGAGAAATGGTTCAGTGCAGCTGAGGAGCAGAAGCCAGATTGAAATTAGTTGGGAAGGCAGTGGAAGTTGAGGCAATGCAGCCTGTAGTCCAGTAGCTCAGGTCTTCATATGCTGAGCACCCACTGTATTCCAGGCGCTGGCGAGGCATTGGGTACTTTGGGGAATGGTCACTGTTCTTGAGGCTCACAGCTTAGGAAGAGAAGGCATACCCTTTCAAGAAGCAGCAGCTGGAGAAGTTGGAGGGGGTTTTCTTTCTGGATGGAAGATTCTAGAACACATTTGCACTGTTTATATCTCCTCTGAAAACCTTTTTTAAAAAAATGATTTGAATGACTCAACAATTGCCTGGTTTAAGAATCAGAAACTAGAATCTGCTCAGCTATCCATCATGAGTACAATGGATTATAAATTGTGGTACATTCAAACAGTGGAAAACTATGCATCTATAAGAGTGAATGGATTGCAGCTCTGCTCAGTAATATGGATGAATTACACCAACACCTGAAGGAAGCCAGATGCAGAAGGTTCTATTTATACAAAGTGTAAAACCAAGCGAAGCTACACTGGGCTGTTGGAAGGCAGGACAGTGACTGCTCTTGTAAAGGCCAGGAGGTGGACAGGAGCCCGAGGTCATTCTGGAGATGCTGGTAAAATTCTCCTGCTTGCTCTGAGTGCTGGTTGCACAGGCGTGCTCAGCTTGTGAAAATTCAGCAAATGGGACACCTATTATTTGTACATTTTTTGGTATATGTGTTGCATTTTACTTTTTAAAAAGTAGTGATTTAAAAAATCCAGACCAATGGGAGACATAACTTTGACTGAGGGTAAGAGTCAGTGAAAGGGACAGATGCAGAGAGAGAGGGGAGAGCGATGGCAGTGGATGGGCTAAGTAGGCCACGAATGGGACACAGCACATCTGGAGGACTTGCTTCTTTCTTTCTTTTATTTTTTGAGTTGGAGTCTCACTCTGTCACCCAGGCTGGAGTGCAGTAGCACGTTCATGGACACCGCAGCCTTGACCTGGTGAGCTCAGGTGATCTTTCTGCCTTAGCCTTCCAAATAGCTGGAACTACAGATAGGTGTTCACTACCACACCTGGCTAAATTTTTGGTTTATTGTCGAGATGCTATCTCGCCATCTTGCTCAGGCTGGTCTCAAACCTGTGGGCTCAGGCAGTTCTTTTGCCTCCCAAAGTGCTGGAATTACAGGCATGAGCCACAGTGCCCAGCAGCTTGCTTCTTTCTAGAAGGAGGAAGGTGACCTTCCTAGCAGTTTGGCCAACGTAGTCAGTAGAGAAATGGCTTTACTTTGGTCAGCATTGCTTGATTCTTTCAAATATTTTCAATTAGTAGGAAAATAGGGGATTCTTTTCCCACCACATGCACCCCAAAGTTTAGAGGTTTCCTCCCTGCCACATGTACCCCAAAGGTTGTTCATTTTCTTCTGTAACTGTGTTTTCTTTTTGTATCTGCAAAAGTCTGACTAGAGAACTCACTGTACTTTAAGTAGCAGTTTCATTCATTGCCACCCTTATCTTCTCCAACTTTGTCCCCCAACTGGGCAAGGTGGCAGGAAAATGGAGATATCTAAGTGGAGCATATGAACTGCTTTGAACTGCAGGGTTCTTTCTTATCAGGTAACCTGAGTAAATGTTTCCCATTGAGCGTCAGTTTAAAAGTCAGAGTCATAAATAATGACAGATTTTGGAAGCTATGATTAAAGCCACAAATCAAAGGGGAATTTCCATGTATGCGTGGTATAGAAAGGACAGCTACTCATGAATTAAACTGGTCTATTCAACCAGCCCATAGCATGCTACTAGTAAGAACCATCAGTAGCCCTCAAAGATTTGCAATCTAAAACATCATGCATTGGATAGATCCGCTTATATGAGAGCTGATACATCACATGGGTCTTGTGAGAGGATGACGTTTATATAGAGAAAGTTTGCTTGGGCAACTTGCCGTTGACATTTTGTGTAGTCAACAAGGACTTGCTGTGTGCAGGGGTCAGTCCCCACCAAAAGCCAATGAAGAACCAAGAATGCTCTTTATCTCTTAGATAGGTCAGGCTTGTCTGGCTGTTGGAAGGAGTCTCAATTTAGGAATCTGCATTAGTGCTTATAAGCCTCTTAGTGAGACGATCAAACCACGTTAAATAGCACACACTCGTAGTGGTGGTTTACTCTAGTCCTTGAGTCATGTAGGGCCCTTTTGTAGAGAGTTATTGTTCATTAAAGAGTAGCTAATGAGACCCTATAAATATTCATTTTTATTTATACAAGTTCTATATTAATACATTCTCCGTTTTTTTAATGTTCAAAGTTTGCAAATAAGGCTAAACTCCTTCTTGGCCACCACCAACCAATCTTGTAATATTTTGAGTTGGACATAGACGTAGTGGACCACGTCTATCTTGTTTCCCATCTGGTGTCCCCTAGTGCTATGACAGAGACAGCATATTGGATTGTGTGGATAATTGGTCTGGCCCAGGGTGGCATAGCTCACGTAGAGTTATAGTGACAGGATGACATGTTGAATGGAGAGTCGTAAATATTGGGAATGCCTGGAGAGCGGATTCTTAATGAAAGTGCTTGCTGGGATGGACGTGCTCTAACGTTCTGCCTCCAGCTCCAGCCCTGCTCTTGCCTGGGCCAATAAAGGCATCTCATTGGGTATGTTTTATTGTGTTTATTTTCTCACCATTCCACTTAAAACCAATTAGAGCATGGCTACTCAGCCAGGGCTTGATGGTCTCATGAGAAGTCTCCAGTGCCCCTGAACCACTTGAAGGTGGCAGACATTATACTTTCCTCTGCTCTGCTTGCCCCTTCACCTGGAATGTTCTTTTTCTCTCTCCCAGATCCTCTTTCTCTTCCTGTATGGCAGATTCCCACTCAGTCTTCAAGGCCCAACTCAAAGGTCACTTCTTTTTAGGGAAGCAGTCTCCCATCTCTTCCAAGCAGAGCCGGTTCTGTTTGTTTAGACTTGAATCTCATGACTCTTCCCACTGTGGCATTGTGGGTTGTTGCGTACATGACGATCTGTGTTCTGCTGGGAGCTCTTGGAGTCCAGAGAGCCTGTCTTTTCATCCCTGAATCCTTAGTACTTTGGTGAATTAGTTTACTGTTGCCACTTAACATTAGCCATGAGGGGAGAGCGTGTATTCAAGGTGTGTCTGGTGTCACCTTGCCTTCTGCTTTTAGGCTGCTCTTTCGATTCTTTTCTTGCTGCAAAATGACCTATAAGGTTCTTTTCTTTCTATATATTAGATTATATCCACTGTACTTCAACCTGTGGAGCACATTCACCTAACATTATACTTAAGAGATTAATTCATACTTCGCCTGCTCTGTGACAGTTTGGTGTCTCGTGAAAAGTACACAGGCAAAAGTACCCCAGGGTCCACAGTGTGTTTCACCTCAGCATTCTCACCTGATTTATTTTATACCCCAACCTGCTTAAGTGATAAAGAAACAGCATTCATTATTTTGGTAGATAATCCTTGAGTATCTAGTTAGCATAGAGGAGGGTAAGTCCTTTTTACTCAAGGTCGTAGGTTCCAGAAACAATGTTTTGCTGGTGGGCCTTTTAATCAGAGGAATTTTTTTTTCTTAGTCACCTGGCATCAGGATCAATGGATAATAAATCCTGTTATTCTTTGCAAAATGGGTAGGATGTCACTGAAGAGTGGGAGATGAGCTAAGGGTAGGCCAGACCTGTTCCCCTGAGCAGTTGTTCCTTAGGTAACAACACCTGACTAGGTTGTTCCAGGCCTCCCAGGGCATCTCTGGCAACTCTGGAGATGATTTTGATCATCACAACTCAGGGAGGGGGCGCTCCTGGCACATAGTGGGTAGAGGCCAGGGATGCTGCTAAGACCTCCAGCACAGCCCCACAGCAGGGAGTGATCTGGCCCAGACGCCACTAGTGCTGGGGTCGAGAAATCCCTCTCTACTATTATTATATAGTTCATCAGTTGTTGATTTATTTGCTTTGTTTTTAAAGACTTTATAACAAAGAAAGAAAAATATTAAACTATCATGGGAAGAGGTTATTAACCCCAGTCCCTGGTCATAGGCCTTCGCAATTGACACTGAAGCTCCTGCTGGCTGTTTTCGTTCACTTTGAGGAAAGGGAGTTCAAATGCAGCTTGCTTGTACATTTTAGTAAACCCAGGAACTTTCAAGGAGTAGTTTAAAAAATTATATACAACGTTCATAGGTAAATAGTAATAATCTTGTTAATTTGGACTCCAGTAGGATTTTTTAATTTTTTTTTTTTTTTTTTTAGTTGGAGTCTCACTCTGTCGCCCAGGTTGGAGTGCAGTGGCACGCTCATGGCCACCACAGCCTCGACCTGCTGGGCCCAGGTGATCCTTCCGCCTCAGCCTTCCAAGTAGCTGGAACCACAGGCGTGCGCCACCACGCCTGGCTAGTTTTTGATTTATTGTAGAGATGAGATCTCGCCAAATTGCCCAGGCTAGTCTCGAACCCGTGGGCTCAGGCAGTCCTCTCACTTCGGCCTCACAAAGTGCTGGGATTATAGGCATGAGCCACCACACCCAGCCAGATTTTTAAATTTTGAAAGGGCCCAAGATGTTGATCATGCAAGGGAAAATGTTTACTTGTGTGAAAGGCATTATTCTTTACATTTGAATGTGATGTTATTATTATTTATTTTATTTTATTTTTTTAAGTCAGAGTCTCACTTTGTCGCCAAGGCTAAGTGCAGTGTACTGATCATGGCTCACCATAGCCTCGACCTCCTGAGCTCAAGTGATCCTACTGCCTCAGCCTCTTGAGTTGCTGGGACTGTAGGCATGTGTCACCACACCCAGCTAATTTTTTGATTGTTTTTTTGGTAGCGCCAAGGTGTTGCTATGTGGCCCAGGCTGGTCTTGAACTGCTGAGCTTAAGCAATCCTTTTGCTTCAGCCTCCTAAAGTACTGGAATTACAGGTGTGAGCCACCATGCCTGACTGAATGTGATATTATTAGTAGGAATATTTTTCTTGGATTGTCCCAATCCATTATTTTTCAGAAATCAGTCATTTGTGTACCACTTTTTAAACATTTTTAATAATCAATATACCACCTCTATTTTTCTCTATATAAGAAAACTTATTTAAACACATTTTGAGAGACTTGTATCAGTTGGTCTAAATGATTAACCAAAATAATCAAAATATCATAAGACAGAAATAAAATAACATTATTTAATTCTAGATAGACACAGTGCCTGTAAAAGCTTCTGAATGTGAGACCTGCTTTGTATTAAAAGAAAGATCACCAGTTGTAGGGAAGTGGTCAAGACACAGTAGCACAAAAGGAAACTATCTTTGATTTAATTTGAAAATGAAGAAGGGAATGACTTTCCCACTGTGTGATTTAATGACATTCGGTGTACCATCCATGTGTCACACTTGGGGATATGCTGTCCCAAGCTGTCCCTACTCTGCACCAGGCGACCAGGCTATGCATTTGCAGCATGGCTGACGGGGCTCACAGCTGCATCCTGAGTGTATAGAACCCACTGGTGGGAGAACAGAGGCCAGTCTCTTTGGCTGCGATTGGCCACCAGCCGTCTATTAACGCAGAACTCTCCCAGTAAGAGCGGTCAGACAGCCTGGTTCTTTGTTCTTTATAGGACTAAAATTGTAATTCCATTTTTTGAAATAAAATGAAAGTCCCTGTTATTCAGACTTCTTCCTATTTCAGATGAATTTTGAACATTTTTCTCTATCTGCCCCTCCTTACATACGTAAAATGAATTACCAATATTTAATTCTACTATATTCATTATTAGGATGATTGAATACTTTTGATTAAGTCATGCCCAGTCTATTGAATGTTAGAATTCATAAATTTTATTTTAGCAATTGTGTTTTTGACCCGTTTTGTCTTTTCTGAGACTGAGGTATCTTGTTCTTGCAAGCAGGAGAGTGAATTAATGAATGTCATTTGTTGCTTTGTCACTCACATGGTGGGTTCAGCTCCAAAGGGTTTTAGGCTAGGTGCTACATCTCAGGCTGTTTTTGTGAAAACTGCGTCTTTTCAGGGGCTGCTAGGCTCTCCTGAATTGAATCCTGGTCACCAAAGCTCAGGAGACTGATGTCTGTAGAAGCCAACATTTAATAAGTGTTTTTGCTGTGTGCCAGGCAGTATGTGACATTCCCAGTGTTTAAAGGACCTCCAAGTCTAGCTGCACAGACAGAAGCCATCTACTTGGAGTTAATATTGTACCACTTGTGTAGTTCCATTTACTCTTGACTTATATTTTTAAATATGCAGTAACACCTCTGTTTATGTTATAAATTCCCCAGTACCAAGTTTCAGTTTTTGCTTTAACATATCATGCATGTATTTTTTAAATTAAGAGGAAAAATAGTTTTAAAAATATTTACCATTTCTAATGTTCTTGATTCTTTTCCCAAATGGCATCTCATTCGACTTCAGCCTGCAGGACATCTTTCAGAATTTCTTGTAGCCACATTGGTCGGCTGTCTTTACAAGGGTGTGTTAGAAACACATTTTTAGTTTAGTTTAGTTTTTAATCTGACAGTGTCAGATTCCTGAGGGATTTTTTCATTGGATATCAAGTTCTGAATTGATAGTTTTTTCTTTCGGTCTTTAAAGAAGTGGTTTCACTGTCTTCTGTCTCTACTGTTTCTGGTCAGAGGTCAGAGGTCATTCAGATCATTCATTACTCCATGTATGTAATATTTGTTTTCTCTGCTGCTTTCAAGATGATTGTATTTTGTTATCAGCAGTTTGACTCTGATGTGTCTAGGTTAGGTGTTCTGTGTACTCTCTCAGGGTTCACTGAACTTCTTAATTCCAGATACGTCTTTCACCAAATTTGGGGAATTTTTGTTCATTGTTTTGTCATCTTCATTCTTTGGTTAAGCCCACTTGGTGAATTTTTAGATTTCAGATATTGTTTCAATTCTAGAATTTTATCTGATGCTTTTAAAAAAAAACAAAAAACTTTTAAAACAAAGTTTATTAGAGAAAGAAGAGAGAAAAGAAAGGTGATATGCCAGAGCTGGTATGGGTGAAAGAAACTACCTGGAGCCTTTTTATAGTTTATATGTCTTTGCTGAGATTCCTTATCTGTTCATCTATTGCTGGCATCTTTTCCTTTACATTCGTAAATATTATTGTAGTAGTTGCTCTAAAATCCTTGTCTGTTATTCTAATGTTTGGGTCCTCTCAGAGTCAGTCTGTTTTCATTCTTTTCTTTTTCAAATAAATTTTTTTTGAGTTGGCGTCTCACTCTGTTACCCTAACTGGAGGGCACTGGCATGCTCACGACCACCTCAGCCTCAGCCTGCTGGGCTCAGGCAATCCTTCTGCTTCAGCCTTCCAAGTAGCTGGAACTACAGGTATGTACCACTATGCCTGGCTAATTTTTTGATTTATTATAGAGACGAGGTCTTGCCACGTTGCCTAGCTGGTCTCAAACCCTTGGGCTGCTCGGACAGTCCTCTCACCTCCACCTCCCAAAGTGCTGGGATTACAAGAATGAACCACCAGCCAGGCTCGGTGGCTCAGCCTGTAATCCCACGCCTTTGGGAGGCTGAGGTGAGTGGATTGCTGGAGCCCGCGGGTTCAAGACCCACCTGGGCAACTTGGTGAGACCTCATCTCTACAATAAATCAAAAATCAGCCTGGCGTGGTAGCACATGCCTGTAGTTCCAGCTACTTGGAAGGCTGAGGCAGAAGGATTGCCGGAGCCCAGCAGGTCGAGGCTGTGGTGGCCGGGAGCAGCCACTGCACTCTAGTCTGGGCGACAGAGTGAGACTCCAACTCAAAAAAAAAAAAAAGAATGAACCACCATGCCCATGTTTTTCTGTGTTCTTATAGATTGAGTAATTTTGAATTGTAACCTGGATATTTTGAATGTTGTGTGTTGTAGACTCTCTGAATTCTGCTATGTGCCTCCAAAGAGTATTGACTTTTAAATTTGTTTTGTTTTATTATAGTAGGCATTTAAATTGATTGGGGTCAGACTGTTAACTCACCACTCCTATAATGGATAACATTCCAAATTTCAGTTCAGTTCTTTTGGCCTTAGCTATGCTGATTGGAGTATGCCACACAAAGCCATGGTTTATGGGTCAGACCAGGGTTTGGGCATAGTTTAGTACAGAGACTTCCCTTCTCTGACTCTTTCATTTTGGGATTCTTCCTCTTTTTCCTCCCCCACACTTTCTGGTGGCTATGGTTGCCCTAAACTCTGGAGATAGAAACATATGCAATATCAGTAATATAATGTGCTCAATGATTAATAATAATAGTAGTAACAGCCGTTAATCTTTTCAAAGTGCCAATGTGTGTCAGATGTGATATAACCACATCTATCTGTGTATCTTATGTCATTTAGTCTAAACTACACCAGTCATCTGAGGTAGGCATTGTCATACCCATTTTAAGCTGAGGAGGTTGAGAATCAGAGCGGTGAGATTTTATCCAAGGTTATATACCTAATAAGAGGCAGAACTGGATTTCAGAATCAGGCATTCTTACTCAGTGCCCCACACCCCGATTGATTATACAGCCATGCCTCTGGCATCTTTTCAGTGAGAAGTCTGGGACTTAATCTTTAATTTTTTTTCTGTTTTCTTTGCCTTTGGGATTCTGCAACACATCTAGGTATGGATATGTTATTATTCGGTTTAGGAGTTGTACTTCTTCAGATTGAAAATGCAACTTTTTTCAGTTCTGGAAAATTATTAACTATTATCTCTTTAAATAGTGCCCCTTCCCACTTTCACAAATCCCTCCTTCTAGTGTTCCTATTGGGCTTATCTTCAACCTTATTTCATTCTTCATGTGTCCATTTGCTGTTCTGTATTTTCCATCTCTTTATTTCTCTGTAGTGCTCTGGGTAATTTCTCAGATTAATCTTCTAGCTCAGTAATTCTCTCCTGAGCTGTATCTAAACTGCTATTTAAGCCAGCTACTGAAATATTAATTAAATTGTCTCTATTTGTCATTTCTACATTTCTTTCAAATGTGCCTACCCCTCCCCCACTTACCTCTTTTATTATGATGTATATTTTTCAATCTTACTCATACTAAGCATAGTTGTTTGATAATTTAGAGTTTTCTAATATTTCTAATCTTGAGGTGTGAATTTTTCTGTTTGCTTTGTCTTCTAACTCTTCTGATGATGGTTTGTAGCCATGTGTACTTTGAAATTTTTTGTTTGTTTTCAGGGGTTATTTTATAAAGTTCTACATGTCTTAAGTTGTGAAAATGTTTCTTTAGAACAGTTTCTTGTTTGCTTTTGCTGGGATGTCTGGAATTTTAATGAATCTTGACAGCGATTCTCTTAGTAGCTCAGCTTGGGGCTCCTACACTTAGGGGTAGTGTAAATTTGGATTCTGCACCACAGACTGTGCATACCTGTGGTTTTGATTTCTTGAGTGACTACTCCTCCTACTCCCACCCTACTTGTCGTCCCCTTCCCACAGCTGTTTTATACTGGGGCCTTGAAGAAACTCACTGTCCGTTTCTTTTGTCCTCCTGTGGGCATCAGAAATCCAGTCATACAGACCTGCATCTAGGATTTTAATGTTGGCCATAAGGTGTCAACCCAACTGATTGATCTCGATTTGATCTCTGTCTTCTTTTCTGGCCTTGGACATGACCTTCCTTCCTCCTGCCTTCCAGCCTTTTAAAACATCTAATTGAAATTTCTGTGCATGTTGGGTGGTATTATTCTCTTTAACTCTACTGTCTTACAGATCTCAGCCACTGGGATTTGGACGGAGTTTTCCAAAGCCCATGCTTCTCTGGGATACTACACTGGGTTAGGGCAGTGATAGTGGGGAGGGAAAAAGGGGACTGATGTTGGAGTAGAAATCAGAATGCCAATTTATTATTTGTTATGAAGGCTGAGATATTCAGGCTCTTAGGTCAGTAGCTTCCTGTTGGACAAAGTCTGGAGTAGGAACTTGACAGTGCTTTCCCAGCACCGTTCAGGGGCCAGCAGGACTTTGCTGTGGTGTAGAGTCCAAATTTATACTACCCCTAAGTGTAGGAGCCCCAACCTGAGCTACTAAGAGAATTGCTGTCAAGGTTCATTGAAATTCCAGGCATCCCAGCAGAAGCAAACAAGAAACTGTTCTAAAGAAACATTTTCACAACTTAAGACACATGGAACTTTATAAAACAACCCCTGAAGACAAACAGGCAACAAAAAAATTCAAAGTACACATGGCTGGTAGCTTGGCCGTTTTAAGTTTGGTCTTGTGTATCTTTACAATGAAATGCAGGTGTCCCTGAAGGCCATGCAACTCCCTGTGGTCCGTTGTATTCTTTGAATCTTAATTGGGGTTCTCAAGGAGATTGTTAAGATCACAGGTTCACTTCCTAACTACTGATTGTTTGCATCACAGTGGTGCCAGCCAAACAGATTCACTGTAGCCTCAATAAGACCTGGCTTGGGAAGGATAGCAGAATGGATAGAGGTTATGTCTTCTGCTAATCTTTATTTTTTGAAGTCACTTATTGATGTATAATTTACAAACAATGGAATTCACCAAAGTTTAATTTGTTAAGAGTCTTAACAAATAGAGTTGCGTGACCAGAACCATACAGCTGTAATCAGGATGAGACATTTTCCAATCCCTGCAAACGTCTCCTCCTGCCCATTCTCCATCACACCTGTCCCTGTCCCAGAACCCAGGCAACCACTGATCTGCTAAATATTCTTATATTTTTGTCTTTTCTGGATTGTCATGTTAGTAGAATTATGCAATATGAAATCTTCTGCATCTTTTTCTTCCATTTGTCATAATGCTTTTGAGATGCAGCTTTGCTATTGCATGTTGGTAATTCCTTTTTGTTGCTGAGGCGTATTCTATTATATGGATGTACAACAATTTGTTTATTCATTCAGCAGTTGATGGATATTTTATTTATTTCCAGTTTTGACTACTATGAATAAAGCCACTGTGAATAGACAAGTACAAATCTTTGTGTAAGCATGCTTTCTTTTCTCTTGGGTAAATACTTAAGGAGTGGGATTTATTGGGTCATGTTGTTAAGTGTGTGTGTGTGTGTGTGTGTGTGTGTGTGTGTGTGTGTGTGTGTGTATGTGTGTGTGTGTATTTAACAAACTGCAAAACCATTTTAGTAGCTGTGCCATTTTGCATTTCCACCAACAATATACGAGAGATCTGGTCACTCCATATCCTTGCTGATATATTTAGTATAGTCAGGTAAAAAAAAAAAAAAATCAGCTTTCCTAGTGGGCCAGTAATACTATCTCATTGCAGTTTTAATTGGTATTTCTCTAATTACTAATGATGTTACTGTGTTCAGCTGTCACTTGTGCATCTTTGATGAGATGTCTATTCAAGTATTGTGCCAATTTTTGAAATCAAGCTCTAAGAGTTTTTTATGTGTGTTTTGGACACAAATTCTCAGATATGTGTTTTGCAATATTTTCTTCTCAGCCTGTGGCTCAATTTTCCATTTTTCTTCTTTTTTTGAAGAGCAAAAGCTATCAATTTTGATGAAATTTATTCATCAGCATTTTCTGTTATGGCACATGCTTTTTGTGCTCTAAGAAATCTTGTCTTTACCCAAGAACACAAAAATTTTTCTGTTTTTCTTCCAGAAGTTTTATTGTTTTATGTTTTGAATTTATGTCTCTGATAGACTTTGAGTTGATCAGTTTATTTGATATAAGGACCAAGTTTATTTTCTCTACCTGTTTATTCAGTTACTCTAATACTGTGATCACTATGGCACCATTGTAAACAATGAATTGAACTTGGATTTTGGATCTCTTAATAGATTTTTCTCTTTTATTCTATTAATCTATGTTTATTCTTTAAACTGGTATCACAGTGTCATGATAGTAAGTCTTCAAGTCAGGAGCTGTGAGTATTTCTGCTTTGTCTTTTTAGAATTTGTTTTGGTTATTATAGGTCCTTTGAATTTCTGCATAAATTTAGAATCATCTTTTTTATTTCTACAGTCTTAATTGCTGGGCTTTTTATTGGGATAACATTGGATTTATAGGTAAATTTAGGAAGAATTGGCATAGCAATATTGAGTCTTCTGATCCCAGAAAGTGGGATAACTGTTTTCAGAATTAATTTAAGATTTCTCTCATTATAGAATTTGCAGATATTTTGTTGAATTTATCCCTAAGAATTTCATGTTTTTGACATTATTGTAACTGACATTTAAAAAATTTCAATGTCCAGTTGTGTGTTGCTGGTGTACAGCTGCCTTATATGTTCTATATTTTAGAATTTTTTATTTTTAATTATTATGGAAGCATAATAGTTGCATATGTTTATGAGGTACATGTGATATTTTGATACAATCATACAATGTATAATGATCCAATTAGGGTAATTGGGGTATCCATCACTTAAAGCATTTATCATTTGCGTTAGGAACATTCCAGTTCTTCTCTTTTAGTTAATTTGGAATATACAATAAACTATTGTTAGCAATAGTGGTCCTACTGTGCCACCAAACACTAGATCTTATTCTATCTACCTGTATTTTACCCATTAACCAATCCCTTTTTAGTCTCACCTCCCACTATTCTTCCCAGCCTCTGATAACCATTATTCTACTCTCTAGCTCCATGAGTTAAGTTTTTTCTTTTTACTTTTTTTTTGCTCCCACAAATGAGTGAGAATGTGCTATATTTGTCTTTCCGTGCTTGGCCTATTTCACTTAACACAGTGTCCTCCAGTTCCATCCATGTTGCTGCAATGGTATGATTTCATTCTTTTTTATGGCTGAATAATATTCCATTGTGTTATGTACCACATTTTCTTTATCCATTATCTGTTGATGGACATGTAGGTTGATTCTATGTCTTGGATATTATGGATAATGCTATGATAAACATAGCATGCAGATGTCTCTTCAATATACTAATTTCCTTTCCCTTCTTTTGGATATACACCCAGGAATGAGATTACTGGATCATGTGGTAGTTCTATTTATAGTTTTTAAAGGAACCTCCATGCTGTCCTCAATAGTGGCTGTTCCCGTGAACAGTGTGCAAGGGTTTCCCTTTCTCTACTTCCTTACCAGCATCCATTATTGCCCATCTTTTTGATAAAAGCCATTTTAACCAGTGGGAGATGATATTCATCGTAGTTTTCATTTACATTTCTCTGATGATTCGTGATGTTGAGCATTTTTTTCAAATATCTGTTGGCCTTTTATTATGTCTTCTTTTGAGAAATGTCTGTTCAGATCTTTGACCCATTTTTAAACTGGATTATTTGCTTTTTTTTCTTATTGAGTTGTTTGAGCTCCTTATATATTCTGGTTATTAATCCTTTATCAGATGGGTAGTATGAAAATATTTTCTCCCATTCTATGGACTGTCTCTTCACTTTTTTAACTGTTTCCTTTGTTGTGCAGAAGGCTTTTAACTCAGTGTAATTAACTCTGTTCCTTTTTGCCATGGTTGTCTCTGCTTTTGAGGTCTTATTCAGTAAAACTTTGTCTAGACTAATGTCCTGGACTGTTTCCCCCATGTTTACTAATAGTTGTTGCATAATTTTGGGATCTTAGATTTAAATCTTTAATCCATTTTGGTTTTATTTTTGTATATGGAGAAAGTGGGGGGGGTCTAGTTTCACTCTCCTGCATATGGATACCCAATTTTCTCAGTACCACTTATTAAAGAAACTGACCTTCCCCAATGTATGTTCTTTGTGGAAATGAGTTGGCTATGAATGGATTTATTTCTGGGTTCTCTGTTCTGTTCCATTGGTTTCTGTGTGTCTTTGTATGCCAGTATCATACGCTTTTAGTTACTATAACTTTGTAGTATAACTTGAAGTCGGGTAACGTGATGCCTCCAAAGCTTTGTTCTTTTGGCTATTCTAGGTCTTTGGTGGTTTCATAGACTTTTTTTTTTTTTAATTTCTGGGAAGAAAGTAATTGGTATTTTGCAGGGATTGCACTGGATCTGTACATTGCTTTGGGTAGTATACAGCTGCTGTTTGTGTATTTACTTATATCCTGCAATCTTGCCAGACTCACTTATTCTAGTTGATTTATAACTTCATTAGGATCTTCTGTATAGACAGTCATACTGTTTGTAAATAGAGAGTTTTATTTTTCCCTTTCTAATCTGTATGCCTTTTATTTTGTTTTATTCTTGCCTTATTGCTATTTTACATCTACATATGGTATAAATCCTATAATGCATTGTCATTATTTTTGCTTTACTAGTCAGTTATGTTTTAAGGAGTTTTTTAATGAAAAATATTGTTTATATTTATCTATTTATTTGCCATTCATAGTCCTCTTCTTTCACTTGAATAGTTTCAGATTTCCATCTGGGTTATATCCCTTCCTTTTGAAGAACTTGCTTTAGCATTTCTCATAGTACATGTCTGCTGATAATGAACTTTTAGAGTTTTTGTTTTTAAAAGCCTGTTATTTCCCCTTAAATTGTGATAGAGATTTGTCCACGTAAAGACTTCTTGGTTAACATTTTTTTCTTTCAGTACTCTAAATGTATCCCATTTTCTTCTTCATGGCATGCATGGTTTTTGATGAGAAGTGCTATTATTTTTCCTTTGTTCCTGCATTTTTAAATTTTATGTGTATTTTTTCTCAGTTTTAAAGATTTTTCATACATATGATTATTATCGATTAAAATAAAATAAACATTTTTAAAAATATTTTTTTCTTTATCATCATTTTTAGCAATGGATTAGGATGTGCCTTGGGTGATATTCCATTACATATATTCTGCTTGGGGAGTATGGAATCTGTAGGCTTATAGTTTTTATTAAATTTTAAAAAAACCAATCAGCTATTATTTTTCTAATCTTTTCTATGTTTTCCTCATCTCTTTTTTTTTTCTTTCCTTTTAAGACTCCACTTACGCATATATTATGCTGCTTGATATTGTCTCCAAATAACTGCTTTTTTTTTTTTTTTTAAGATTTCCTTTGTTTCTTTTCTTTCTGTGCTTCACTTTGGATAGTTTGTACTGCTGTTTCTTTGTGCTTTCTGATTTTTTTCAGTTGTCTAATCTACCCTTCATTTCTTTCAGTTTATTTTTGATTTGCTTATTGTGTTTTTCGACACTTGAATATACATTTGGGTTTTATTTATATTTCTGTTCTCTCTAGAATATCATTATGTTTTTCTGGAATACATGGAGCATTCTTTTTTTTTTCCTTGTTCAGAGCAACTTTATGCATAACAGCCTCAAACTGGAAACAATTCGATGTTCATTCACAGGCCAATGGGTAAACAAACAGCGGTCCATCCAGACTCTGGAATACTCTTCGACCTGTAAAAAGGGACAGAGTAGTGATGTATGCAGCAACAGGGTGAACCTCAAAATCAGTATGTGGAAAGAGAAAAGTCAGACACAGCAGAGTGTGCATCTAGAAAACTGGAGCATTCTTTTAATTGGTGTTTGAAGATAATTTTGTATTCCATCATCTCTGACATTTTGGGAACTTTTTCTGTTTATTCATTTTTTCTGGCTATAGACATGTTACTTGACTTCTTTTCATGTTTGATGATATTTCCTTGGATGCCAGACTATTAAGAATTTTGTGTGGTTGGTTTCTAGATTTTACTGTACAAATCGTATAAATTCATAATGTTAGATTTTGTTATGCTGCCTAGTTAACTTTCTTGGATTCAATTGGATTCTGTTGAGGCTTGTTTTAAAGCTCTGTTGCAATGGATCTAGACAAGGCTTAATCTAGACTAATTTAACCCTACCAAGACAGGACCCTTTTCAAAGCTTCTTTTTTTTTTTTTTGAGTTGGAGTCTCACTCTGTCACCCAGACTGGAGTGCAGTGGCCGCTTCTGGCCACTGCAGCCTCGACCTGCTGGGCTCCAGCGATCCTTCTGCCTCAGCCTTCCAAGTAGCTGGAACTGCAGGCACGCGCTACCACGCCCGGCTAATTTTTTTGATTTGTTGTAGAGATGAGGTCTCGTCAAGTTGCCTAGGCGGGTCACGAACTCAAACTCAAAGCTTATCCATGCGCCATGCATTATAAGGTCTTTGTCCTTTGGCTGGTGGGACACAAACTCTTGCTCACTCCATGCTGGTGCTGGGAATGATTTGGCTAGCTCCTTTCTGATGGTTCCTTCCCAAGCTTTGGATTGTTTTCTCTCACTTGTACACAGATCAGTCCTCAGCTCACATTGCTAGGAACCACTTTGCTCGTCTCTACAGCTCCCTACCCTGCAAATCTACCTCCTAGAACTTGGGTCTCCACTGCTGGAAACTGCCCCTAGGAGGTAAGCTGCTGCCATCTAAGGACTCCCTTTGCTTGTGTCCCTTCTCTGAGGGATCATGTCCTGTGCTGCCTGTTGTCTAGTACCTGAAAGCTGTGGTTTCACTTGTTTCTGGTTTCCTGTTGCATAAACCATGAGGATCATTCAGGTCCCTCCTTAATCACCTTGGCTGGAAACTGAAGTCTTTCTCTCCTCTCATTGGTCACCTCAGAGATCATAGCCCTTCCTTTTGGCTTTGTTCAGGCTTCATCTTGGTAGGTTTCCTGCATATCTGTTGAAAGAACACTGTACTGGCAGCAAAACATTCAGTTTTGAAGAATACCAATTCTGCTGCTGGCATTTGGGGCACATCTCTGTACTTGTCTATAAATGAGTGTTTAAAAGACATATTCTAAGGCAGGGGTGTCCAAACTTTCGGCTCCCCTGGGCTCCATCAAGGAAAGAGGAATTGTCCTGGGCTATACATAAATTATATAATATAGTGTATATACATAATATAAGACCTTTTAATTAATTTTATTGTAAAGTTTAGAAAAATGAGAACAATATAAAACTAGTGGGAAATTTGACTTTGTTGTTTTAAAATGAATCTATCAATGTCTAGTTTGATGGACACGGCTGCGATTATTAGTGAGTTCCCAAGGTGCTCTTCAGAAGAGTTAGTTCAAATTTTACTCTTCATGGGCTTCATCACTGAAAACAGCTGCCCACAAATTGTGCTGCCAAAAAGTGATGTCATGAATAAAGTGTGGTTGTGAACTTCAAAAGTGGAGCAGCACATGAGGTTACGAAGAAGATAAATGCTAAAAAACATATGATGTTAAATATGGGGCCACATGACTAGCTGTCCTGGCTGTGGGTTGGACATGCCTGTTCTAAGGATTCTTCTTATCTCTTTATTTTATGATTCTGTATTATAACATTCATTTTCTTAGGGTTTGTTTCCATTCACTTAGATTTCTTTTGGTCTTGTTAGTCCTTCAGTAACTACTTGTTGAGTGCCTCCTACTTGTCCACTATGGCCCTGGGTACTGGGGTTGCAGTGCCTTCACGGAGCCCTCTGCAACTGGGAGACAGACATGATGTCATCACAAAGCCCCATGCCCACTTCTGTGGCCAGTGCTGGGAAGAAAGCACCATAGCCCCGGAGAAGCTGTTTGGGGAGTCTCTCCTGGGTGTCAGGAGAGGGGGAAGGGGCATAAGAGTGAGTGTCACGGGCCATGGGAAGCAGTTACAAAATCATCAAGATGAGGGATTTGGGTGCATTTGAAGAGCTAAGGGAAGGACACCCTGCCTAAAGCTTCGAGCAAGGGGGTGGGAGGGTTCTTTGAAAATTAAAATTAAAATGTAGATTTCCTCTCTAGCAAGGTAAGCACAGTGCAGTGTTTTGAGATTTGACTGTTTGGGTTCAAATTCAGTCCCTCTGTGACCTTCAGCAACTTTCTTAACCCCTCTGAGCTTCAGTTTTCTTCACAGAAACATGGGAAGAATTTAGTTGTTGTCAAGAGTTAAACTGCTGCCACACAGAAAGCTCTTAGCACAATGCCTGCCTTATGGGAAGTAATCAAGAAGGGTAAATTATTCAATATTTTATGGTTTTTGGATCTGTGTTTGTAGTTAGCGGTTTTATTAATTTGTATAGTAGGATCATTATTAATATTCCTCAATAACATCAATCCTTTGGTGGAACTAATTGCTAAGTTCTTTAGTTCTCTGACTAAGCAGAGTTTCTGGAAAGTGTCTGGATGTTTTCTGTTACTTTAAAACAGTGAGTTTGGCTGGTCTCGGTGGCTCAGTCTGTAATCCCAGTACTTTGTGAGGCTTAGGCAAGTGGATTGCCTAAACCTGCAGGTTTGAGACCAGCCCTGGCAACTTGGCAAGACCTCGTCTCTACAATAAATAAAAAATTAGCCGGGCATGGTAGCACATGCCTGTAGTTCTGGCTACTTGGAAGGCTGAGGCTGGAAAGATCACTGGAGCCCAGCAGGTCGATGCTGGGGTGGCCATGAGTGTACCACTGCAGTCTAGCTTGGGCGACAGAGTGAGACTCCAACTCAAAAAATAAATAAACAAATAAAACAGCAAGTTCTTTGCCCATGAAGTGCACAGTAGGCCTCAGAGGAGCCTTTGAAACCCCAGTCCTGTATGAAAAGTTTTATGTGTGTATGCCTCTAGGTATCTTTGGGTTCCAAAACCATCTGTGGCCCCAGAAGTTTGGGAAGCACAGCTTTAAACTTAGGTAATGTTTTCAAGTCCACTCCCTGCTGCTCTGGGGTGCTCTGTAAACAGCTGTGGAATGAAGTCTATATACTCCCCCTGGTCCCTGGCAGGCATTGAGAATAGCTCATGCAAAGTGACGGCAGTCACTGGGCTTGGCTGTCACTCAGCGTGGACGTGTTCATCCAAGGCAGCAATCATGCAGACAAATGACATCTACAAATGTATGATTCTTTATTAAAATTATCTGACTAGCTGTTATGCAGTGTACATTTTTTTTTTTTTTTGAGTTGGAGTCTCACTCTGTCGCCCAGACTGGAGTGCAGTGGCCGCTCCCGGCCACCGCAGCCTCGACCTGTTGGGCTCCGGCAATTCTTCCGCCTCAGTCTTCCAAGTAGCCAGAATTACAGGCATGTGCTACCACGCCCGGCTGATTTTTTGATTTATTGATTTATTGTAGAGATGAGGTCTCGCTGCCCAGGTGGGTCTCGAACCCGCGGGTTCAGGCAATCCACTCACCTCAGCCTCCCAAAGGCGCGGGATTACATGCTGAGCCACCGAGCCCGGCTGCAGTGTACATTTTTAATAACCTTTTATTATGAACCCAAAAGAATTAGTTGAGAGAACGCAGTTAAGTGTTCATAGAAAAGTAAGCACCTAGGCACAAACTTTTCACCTCTTACTTCAACTCTTTTCAGTCTCTGCCTAAATTTACCTTGGCTTTCCATCTGTCAGGTGAGACTTCTGCTTTCGCACCTGTAGTGCTGCTCTGGTTTTTAGTGCATGGGCTAGTGGAGCCACATGTACAACTCTGTAGCAGGTGCCAGTTAATCTTTCTGGAACTAACTATTGAGGCACTTTTCTTGCCAGAACTAGCCTTAGGGAAGTCCTTGGCAGCCTGTTTCTTTATTTTTTTAGAAATGGGAAGGCTGGGTAGAGCAGTAGTGCAAAAGAGGCTCTGTTAGGTGTATTCTCTTTATGTGCACAAGCTCCAGCCAAGCTTTGAAACAGCAAGAATCCTCTTGGTCATTAGATTTCAAATTCAGGCAGTTCCCCGCCTGCCTTATTTTTTGTGGGGATGCCCTCCTCTCCAGCAGGAATGGAATGAGAAGATGTCTGCTCAATAGAAAAGGTGGTTAAAGCAGGGATTCTCAAAAGAAGATGCCTGTGTTTCTAAAATGTTTACTTTTAACCTCAACAGGCGTATTCACGTGCTGCTCTTGTGATCTGAACCCAGGCCTTGTCTTGGCACATGGACTCTCTCCTTCCCCCACAGACCACACCCACAAGGGCTTGTCTGAGTTTCTGGGTTTCATGTCTGATGTGGAGTGAGAAGACTTGAGCCAGGCAACAGGAATGGAAGCACTTACCCTTTTACAACGTGTTTACAATATTTCCCCTTGTTTTACCCACTCTTAATTTGACAGCTGTATTTTAGTAACTCATCTTTATTGAATCTGAGAAATTCAAGCTGACGTCCAGAAATAACTTTCTTTTGGCAGTTATATGTCTTTGGTTTACACATTATTTCACCAAGTTATTTAATTAGAATAAAAAGCACAACCGGCATAAGCAGGTTTGGGAGCACAGAGAAGTGTTTTTTAGTGAGCAGGTGACTCCTGGTGGGAGTATCTGTGCGTCAATCTGCTTCTGGTTAGGACAAACCAGGTGAATGATGGAAGGAAAGTTCCTAACCTCTGTTGGTTTACTTATCTGTAAAATGAGGATGAGAATAGTCCTTACCTGCTTGAGCTGATGTGGGAGTTGAAACATACATGCAAGGCTCTTCTCTGCCCCTGCCCTATACAAGAGCTAAGAAATGTAGCCATTATTTTTATTATCACTATCCTAACAACTGCTCTTATCACTTTCATTCCTGGAGAGTAGCCTCTTTGCTATGAGTGTTCCTGGTACCCTGGGATTAGTTAGTGTGTTTTATGGAGTGGATAGAAAGATTAAGTTAATTCCATGGTTGGTTAAGAGCTTCCACTGTCTTTTGGGAGCACATTCTTGGTAAAATGCATAGCATAAACGTAAATTTATTCATTATGTGTTTAGTGAGCATCTCTATAGCAGGCAGTAGTTTATCTTTCTGGAACTAACTGTTGAGACATCATGCTAAGCTCTGAGAATCCAGCAGTAACTGGACACAGTCCTGCCTTCGGGAGCTTCTGTTTTGTTTTGTTTTGTTTTGTTTTAATGAGCTGGAGTCTCACTCTGTCACCCAGGCTGGAGTGCAGTGGCATGCTCCTGGCCACCACAGCCTCGACCTGCTGGGCTCCAGCAATCCTCCCGCCTCAACCTTCCAAGTAGCTGGAACTACTGGCACGTGCTACCACACCCAGCTAATTTTTTGATTTATTGTAGAGATGAGATCTCGCCAAGTTGCCCAGGCGGGTCTCGAACCCCCGGGCTCAGGCAATCCACTTACCTCAGCCTCCCAAAGGCGTGGGATTACAGGCTGAGCCACTGAGCCCGGCTGCTTCTGTTGTTTATTGCAGATTAACTGTCATGTGGCAGGAGGCTGGCACAGGTGCTATCAGGAGCACCTGAGGTGTGAGGAGAGTAGGCAGGGAAGGCTTCCTGGAGAGGCCGTCCCTAACTCTAGAGGCTGTCCCTAAAGGCCAAATAGGAAAGAGGGAGTGGGAAGTGACATTTGAAGAATGCCCTGGTCATGTGAGAGCCTGAGGGACCAGTGTCAGCATGGGCCAGATCCCACCATGCATGAATTCGCTTGGTTCAGCATCCGATGGCTTAAGGGTGTGGCTTTATCCCTGCCTTCAAGATAAGAATATGGAAGTGTAGACAGGTTAAATAACTGGCCATACAGCTAGAAAGTGGTAGTCCTGGGATTTCGTTCAATTCATTCCATGCGGGTGTGGCTGGCTACGGAGTCCGGCTACTCCACTGTGTTGGAGGGAAGAGCTGGTTTCAAGAGGAAGAGTAAGGATGATAACTGGTACATTTTTGGTCAGGGTGAGTTGGAGGATCCTGTTAGACATCCGTGTGGAGGGGTCTGGATGTCACTGGCCATAGGCGCAGGGGGATGGGGATTGATGTCACGGAGTGGAGGAGGCTGTCTGAGTACCTAGAGTAGCAGACTTGCTGCCAGAGTCTTACTAACAGGGTCAGACTTATTTTTTCCCTTGGACTGTTTTAAGCCTGTTTGAATAGCACTACATGGCCATTTTTCATAGAGGCAGGCCTCCTTGTTCACTTGGTTCTGAGTCCTCTGAAGAGGAGTGGTCCTAATCACTCGAGCATGAGCTGGACAGCACTGAAAGAAAGGTGCCCTGCTTTTTATTTTTGTTTCTCTGGTCCTAATTACTTTCTTTTGGGGTTCTCCAACTGCCTGTTTCATGTTGGATGAATTCTCAAGTTTGTTATTTTTAGAGATTTCAGCCAGAAAAGACTGTGAAGGAAGAAAGCTTGCCACAAGGCTCCATCTTTGCCCAGGTATGACTTGTCACAGTTGTTACACACTTGTGAGTAGTTTTTTTTTCTTCCTTCTCTTCCTCTTTAGATGGATTTGAAGACTATGGTCCAGATTGTGACAGCATGAGGGTCACGGCCTTCTTGGACATCCCAGGCCAAGATAACCTGCCTCCTCTCACTCGCCTGGAGAAGTATGCTTTCAGCGAGAATATCTTCAGCCTGTAAGCATAGCCCGGCCTTGGCATGTCCGTGGCCCTCTGTCATGTTTGGTTTAAGCTGACACTTGTGGCCGCTTCTCTGTGATAGCTTCGAGGAGACTCATGGATGATGAGGTGGGATGACAGGTTATCTCTAGGGTGCTGGGATTCTGTCTGAATGACACCATTTTCCATTATTTTTGTTATTGTTTTGCTGACCACTTGGTAAGCCAGGAAGGAAGTGGTGATGGAATTTAATGATGTTAAAATGCTTAGGATTGCTAGCCAGGTTACCCTCACATATGTAGTACTTAGGTCAAACATGCATTGCTTGACAGGGAAGCGTTGAGAAATGTCAGTTGGAAGCATTGTATGGTCACTTTGTTCTTTTTGAGTCGGGAGTCTCACTGTGTCACCCAGGCTGGTGTGCAGTGGTCCGATCACAGCTCACTGCAGCCTTGACCTTCTGTGCTCAGGCAGTCCACCCGCCTCAGCCTTCCAAGTAGTTGGGACTACAGCCCCATGTCACTTTTGCCTGGCTTTGATGTGTTGTAGAAACGAGCTCTCACTATGTTGCTCTGGCTGGTCTAGAACTCCTGGATTCAAGGAGTCCTCCCACCTTGGCCTCCCAAAGTGCTGACATTTGCTTTGGTTTTTGACTGCAGAGTGTTTCAGGGACTTTTGTGGCAATGTGTCCTGTGATACTCTGCTGTCACTCTGCATGGTGTTGGCAGATTTCAAGTCCAGACTCACACCAGCTCAGCAGATGATCTTAATTCTTATTTCCTGGTAAGACATCTCATTCCATTTACACTCCACTCAACTGTGCCTGACTTCAAAAGCATTCTCCCTCCTGTATGTGTGTGGGGGGAGGGCGGGGAAGTATCTCTCCTCTTGTTCTTTCATTCGATGGGCCCTCCATCCCTGCCTGCCTTCCTTTCCCCAGTACCTCGACTCCTTTAGGTTTGCCCTGCTTACTTCACGTGCCTTTTCCTCCTACTCACAAACACTGGCTTGTCTCGGCTAAGCTCTTTACATCTGTTAAACCATAAAGCTCACAATGATGTTGCTATATGAATCTGATTATTGTTCCACTTAATGTTACTAGGTGAGTCCATTTTTATCCCCATTCTCAAATAGGGAATAATGGTACTCTGAGTGGGGTCTTCTTTTTTATAGTTACTCTTTGTGAATGAACAGTGTCTTTTGATGAAAAGTTTTTAATTTAAATGTAATTCACAATTTTTTCTTTTTTTTTTGAGTTGGAGTCTCACTCTGTCGCCCAGACTGGAGTGCAGTGGCCGCTTGCGGCCACCGCAGCCTCGACCTGCTGGGCTCCGGCGTTCCTTCCGCCTCAGCCTTCCAAGTAGCCGGAATTACAGGCATGCGCTACCACGCCCGGCTGATTTTTTGATTTGTTGTAGAGATGAGGTCTCGCTGCCCAGGCGATCCACTCACCTAGCCTCCCAAAGGCGCAGGATTACAGGTTGAGCCACCGAACCCGGCTGTAATTCACAATTTATCAACTTTTTTCTCTTGTGATTAGTACAAGGAAGAAATGATTGCCTCTCCCAGTGCCACCAGATAATCTTTATATTATTTTTAAAGTTTTATTGTTTTACCTTTTACATCTGGATTTACAGTCCACCCAGAATTCCCTTTTTTGTTTGTGTGTGATGTGAAGTGTAGGGTCAGATTTTGTTTCCGTCCATATGGAATCCAGTTGACCTGGTGCCATTGCTTGAAGTCCTGTCTTTGACCTGTGTTCTGCAGTCTACCTTTGAAGTCAGCTGTCCACATTTGGACTTCCTAGTCTACGTGCTTGGTCTACCTATATGTCACTGCACCAGGACTACACAGTCTTTGTTGCTGTAACTCGATCACAGTCTTGGTGCCACGTAGAGTAAGCCCTCCCACTGTGTTCTTTTTCAGGATGGTCTTGGCCCTTCCTGGCCCTTTGCATTTCCACATACATTTTAGCACCAGTTCATCAGTCTAGGAAAAACCTGCTGACATTTCCCTGGAATAGCATTGCATCTGTAAGTCATTTTGCAAAGAATTGACATCTTGAAAATATTTAGTCTTCCAGTCTTTCCTTTTTTTTTTTTAGCTTTTCTTCAATTTCTTTGTGTGTGTGTGTGTGTGTGTGTGTGTGTGTGTGTGTGCATGCGTGCACTCACATGTGCATGCATACACATACATATACACACACAATTATACAATTATAATGCATTTTTTTATTGTAGAGATCTGTATCTTATTAGATTTAGCTCCAGGTATTTGATTTTTATGCCAATGTAAATTGTGTTGCTAATGTAAATTGTGTGGTTCCTTAGGCTTTCTAATTATTACTGATATATGAAAATGGAATTAATTTTTTTTCCTTAAATCTTTAAATTTGGAATTAATTTTTATATTTTTGTTTTATCTTATTGATTATGCTAAGTCCACTAATTAATTTTACTGTCTTTCCTGTGGATTCTTTTGGGTTTTCTATATACTATAATGATGCTGCATGCATAAAAGGATCGTTTTATTTTTTCCTTTCCTATACTGTTGTATATTTTTAGTGACTATCCTTCACCAGCTTTAGAAAGTTTACATTTCTGGTTTGTATTTCTTTATATTGCTGGTTTGCTTAAGAGATTATTTTTAAATTAAAAAAAATAATTTCACACTTACTTAAAAAGCTTCAAGAATAGTAGAAAGAATTTTTATATATCCTTCACTTAGATCATCAGTTGTTCATGTTTTGCCACATTAGCTTTATCATTCTCTTTTTCTTTATTTTTTATTTTATCGGAACCATTTGACTTCAGTGTGCATTTTTCCAAGAACGTTTGCCATTTATTCATATAATCCCAGCACAGTTATCAAATTCAGGAAAATTTAACTGATATAATGCTGTTGTCAGATATATAGATTTTGATAAAGTTTTGCCAGTTGTCCTAAAAATGTCCTTTATATCATGGTTTTGTCTGTCTGCTTTTTTAGGTCCAGAATCCAATCCAGCATCATGTATTGCATTGAATTTTTGTGTTTCTTTAGTTTCCTTTATTCCCTAGATTTCTTAAAACATTTCATTGCCTCTCATGATACTGATATTTTTGAAGAGTATAGTCATTTATTTTGTAAAATAAACTGGGTTTACTAAGAATTTTCTAAATCATCAATGAGTTTTGATTTTATACACTTCTTTTATATAAAGTAATATTACCAGATGGTTTTTGCCTTTAAAAATCTCTCTTTTAACTAGATGTGGTTATGTGTGCCTGTAGTTCCAGCTACTTGGGAGGCTGAGGCAGGAGTCCAGGAGTTTCAGACCAGCCTGGGCAACATAGCAAGACCTCATCTCTTTAAAAAAACAAACAAGGGGCAACCCCTTTGGGTCCCCTTCCACCGTGGGGGCTTTCCTGTCCTCTCAATAAATCCTCTTTCTCTCACACACACAAAAATAAATAAAATAAAAAAATAAAACAAACAAACAAACAAATCCCCCAGCACTATGGGAGGATAAGGCAGGATTGCTTGTGTCCAGTAGGTTGAGACCATCCCAGGCAACAAGGCAAGACTCTGTCTCAAAAAAAAAAAAACCACAGAAAAAACTCTCTTGTAAAAAATTTTCTTTGAACTTCAAAAAATCTATTTTAATGTGAAATACAACACATAAAGAAAATTGAATAAAACACATATAGTTTAAGAAATTTTTATGAGGCAAATGCCCATGTACCTATGTACTCAAGTCAAACAGTTGTACATTGCTAGCATCCCGAAG
The DNA here is from genome assembly GCA_027257055.1 of Cephalopachus bancanus. Taxonomy (NCBI): domain Eukaryota; kingdom Metazoa; phylum Chordata; class Mammalia; order Primates; family Tarsiidae; genus Cephalopachus; species Cephalopachus bancanus. Next base: position 8,344,606 of record JAPVLO010000007.1, read on the forward strand.
GCCCCCAATTCCTTATCACCTCTTCCTTCCTACCTAGCAATAACCACTGTTGATTTTCATGGCAATCACATTCTTAATTTTCTTTCTAGTTTTAGCACCAAACTATCTACCTCAAGATAATATAGCTTACTGTTTCTGAACTTGGGATATGTGAAATCATACAGGATACACTACTTTGCAGATTTTGCATATAACTTGAGTGTGTTCCTTTTGTAACAATGTTCTTGAATATATGGACATTTATCTCATATTGTTTGAGAAGTTTATTTTTTAACTATTACAAACAATTTTGCTGTGTTGTATTTGGGGACACATAAGTATGCATTTCTGTAGGGCATATGCCCAGGAAAGAACCACCATGTGGCAGGATATGCTTATCTTTTACTTTAATAGGTAATGTTAATTTTCCAAAGTGGTTGTGTCAGTTTACACTCCCTACATTGTATCTGCCCTACATTTTATCTGACAGTGGGTATTGTCAGATTTTTTACATTTTAGCCAGTCTGGTAGTGTACATAACAATATCACTTGGCGATTTGAGTTTGCTTTTTTCCTACTGTGAGTTTGAACACATTTTCATATATTTGGTGAACAGTTTAATTTCTTTTTTGTGAAGAGCTTGTTCAAATCTTTTGTTGGAGAGGCAGGAAGAAGATGGATTGTCTGTCTTTTTCTTTCTTATTGATTTGTAGGAATTCTGTGTATATTTTAGTTTTCAAACCTTGTTAGTTATATGTAATAAATATCTTCCCTCATTCTGTGGCTTGTGTTTTAACTCTCTTTATGGTTTCTTTTGGTGACAGAAGCTATTCATTTTAATGTAGTTAAATTTATCATTTTCCTTTATACTTAGTGCATTTGAAATTTTTTCTGTTTCTTTGTAGCTTTAAAGGCTTTAGTCTTTTTTTCCTTCACATATAGTTCTAGAATGTGCCTGAACATAACTTCTCTTTATTGTGTGAAAGATGAGTCCAGCTTCGCTTTCCTAATTGTCAGAACACCATTTATCACAAGCATGTCCTTTCTCGACTGCTGTCTTTGCTGTTGTCCAGTCTCTGTTTATGAACAGTCTTTGGACCCGCCTCCCTTCCACTGATCCATTTATCTCCCCCTCAGGCAATGCCATGCTGTCTTGATTACTATAGAGTTATAGTAAGTCTTGATATTTGGTAGAGCAAGGCTTCTCACCTTGTTTTTCTTCTTTGGCATGACTTGTTTTCTTGGTCCTTTGTATTCCCACATAAATTTTAAAGCCAGCATATCAGCTTCTAACAAAACAACACAAAATAGAGCACCTATTCGGATTTTTGATGGGTTTTACATTGAATCTATACATCAGTTTGGAGAGTATTGCCTTCTTTTCAATATTTAGACTTCCAATCCATAAACATGGTATATCTTTGCATTTATTTAGGGTTTTTTTAGTGTTTTGATATAATCTCATAATTTTTTCTGTAGAGTTTGGGCTTCCTTTTTTGCTGGTGTTTTTTAAAGAAAATCTGAGACATCATATTTTATCCAGTTAAGGATCTAGAACAAATCTAAGTTCTGCAGTATCATTATTACACTCAACAAAATTAACAATAAGCTTTCCAGTCTACTGCTCTATGTCCAATTTCCCCTATCTTAAAAGTGCCTTTTTGTAGTTAGTTTGTTTGAATCACAATCCACTTAAGGCCCACATATTTTATTAGGTACATGTCTCTCTAAGTTTCATTTTATTTACAGTTTTTCCTCCTTTTGATCTTCAACCTCTTTTTAACCTCTACTGGTTCTCGCATCTTCCCCCACTTCATTTATTTGTTGAAAGGGTCATTAGTTTTATAGAATTTTCCACATTCTGGTTTTAGTGGTCATTATTCTCATGGTATAATTTGCCTTGTCTTTTCTATAAATAAAAATTACATTTGGACAATTGATTAGATTCTGCTTCAGGCTTAAAAAAAAAAGCAGTGATACTTTATATGTTGTTTAGTGTACTACTTGTTACAAAATTTCAGGAAGCAATGTCTGGTTGTCCTAATTTTAGAGATGTTAACAATGAGCAGTGGGCTCACGTGTTCTATTCTTTCATTATGCAATTCTTCACTGATTTTTCTTTTAATGATTTTAATAGTCACAAATAATCATTGCTTGGATCTGTTATTTCATTGTGGGTTGGAAAATAGCAATTTTCTTTTTTTTGTCTGTGAGATCTGTAGTATGACCGCATTTCCATCCTGTTATTTGTTATTTGGTGTCTTTTCCCTTTTATCCACCCAGATAATTCTTGCCAGAAAGGTATACTTGTCATTATTTATTTCAAAGGATCAAGTTTTGGTTTTGATTCTATTGCATATCTTCTAATCCAGTAATTTCTACTCTAATTTGTATGATTTTCTTCCTTGTTTTTTTTGGGGGGGGGATTTAATTGCTGTTTTTTTCCCTACTTCTTGTGAAAGATACTCAGTTTTTAATTTTTTGACCTTTTGCAACATCCGCATTTTATATTGTACACTTTCCTTTAAGGACTATGTTAACTCTAACCTGAAGTTTTGATGTGTAATATATTCATTATATTTCAATACAAGTCTCTTTTTTATATTATGCTTTTTTCTTTTTCTTTTTTTTGAGCCCAGGTCTCACTCTGTTGCCCAGGCTGAAGTGCAGGGGCACGATCATGGCTACCGCAGCCTGGACCTGCTGGGCTCAGGTGCTCTTCTTGCCACAGCCTCCTGAGTAGCTGAGCCTACAGCAGCACTCCCATGCCCAGTTAGTTGAATTAATGTTCATAAGTTGATAGATAAGCTCATAAGTTGATAGATAATTAGGTTGTTTTCAACTTTTGGCTATTATTTATTTTTTATTTTTTGAGTTGGAGTCTCACTCTGTCACCCAGACTGGAGTGCAGTGGCCGCTCCTGGCCACCACAGCCTCGCCTGCTGGGCTCCGGCGATCCTTCCGCCTCAGCCTTCCAATTTGGCTATTATTAATAATAATGCTCCTGGGATCATTTATGAACAAACCTTCTTTTAATTAGACTGTCTGGTTCCTTACTACTGAGTTATTTATACATTCTGGATGCCAGCCTTTTGTCAGAGATTTTCTCCAGTTTATGGCTTGTCTTTTCTTTTTTTTTGAGTTGGTGTCTCACTGGAGGGCAGTGCCATGCTCATGGCCATTGCAGCCTCAACTTGCTGGGTTTAGGTGATCCTTCTACCTCAGCCTTCCCAGCTGGAACCACAGGTGCATGCCACCATGCATGGCTAATTTTTTTTATTTGTTATAGAGATGAAGTCTCACCAAGTTGCCCAGGCTGGTCTCGAACCCCTGGTCTCGGACAATCCTCTCACCTTGGACTCCCAAATTCACTTTCTTAATGGTGTGGTTTTGGGAGCAAAATTTTTAATTTTGATGAAGTCTGATTTATCAATTTTCTTTCTTAATGGTTTATATATTTTGACTTCTCAGAAATCTTTGCCTAATCCGAGTTCACACACTTTTTTTTCTGTTCCCCCCCGAAAGTTCTATATTTTAGCACTTACAGTAGATCTATGGTTAATTTTGAATTAATTTTTGTGTATGGTGTGAGGTAAAAGTGTTCTTTTCTTTTTTCCCTGTATGACCATCTATTTATTCTAGCACCACCTTTTGAAAATACTGTCCTTTCTGTGTTCACTTTTGTAAAAAGTCACTTGATAATGTATGTATGTATCTGTTTCTGGACTCTGACTTTTGTCTGTGTCTCCTTGCAGTTCTGTTGGTTTTTGCTGCATGTATTTTGAAGCTCTGTTATGAGGCATATACCTAGGTATATTATGTCTTCTTCTTTATGTCTAACCCATGAAGAAGACAGAGGGGATAAAGGGATAAGGCAGCCACTTTGTCATTTATCTCCTTACTCCTTCATCATTATAAAATGATCCCCCCTTTTTAAAATCCCTGGTGATGCTCTTTGCTCTAAAATCTATTTTATCTGATATCAATATTGCTACTCCAACTTTCTTTGACTATCGTTAGCATAATGTATCTTTCCCATTCTTTTACTTTTAACTTTTTTTCATCTTTATATTTATTTATTTTTGAGTCAATCTCATTCTGTCATCCAGGCTAGAGTACAGTGGCATGCTCATGGCTCACTGCAGCCTCCACTTCCTGGGCTCAGATGTTCCTTCTGCCTCAGCCTCCTGAGTAGCTGGGACTACAGGTGCATGCCACCACACCTGGTTGATTTTTAAATTTTTTTGTAGAGATGAAGTCTTGCTATATTGTCCAGGCTGGTCTCAAACTCCTGGGCTTAAGCAATCCTCCTGCCTTGGCCTTCTAGAATGTTGGGATTATAGGCATGAGCCACCACGCCTGGCCACATCTTTATGTTTAAAGTATGTTTCTTATAAGCAATATGTAGTCGGGTCTTGCCTTTTTATCTATTCTGTCAGTCTTTGTCTTTTAATTGGAATGTTTATTCCATTTGTATTTAAGGTAATTATTGATGCCGTTACGTTAAGTATATCTTGCTATTTGTTTTCTATTGGTCACATCTGTTTTGTTTTCTTTTTGTTCTTTATCTGCCTTCTCTTGGTTCAGCTGAATTTTTTGTGATTTTAGTTTGTCTTTTAAAATATCTTATTAGTTATAAGTCATTGTTTTACTATTCTGCTGGTTGCCTTAGCATTTATAGTATACATATTTAACTTATCACAGTCTGCTTTAAGTGTTATTTTACCACTTCTTGTATAGTGTAAGAACCTATTCATAGTATGCCTTTGTTTTCCCTTTTCTTCATGCTATTTTTGCCATGCAGTTAACTTATATATATTATAAATCCGTTATTCATTTTTATTCATGTGGTTATTTCTGAAAGAGATATAACCAGTAATATAAGGTTTTGTGTGTCTGCTCCTATAGCTGTCATTCCCAATGCTCGTTGTTTCTTTTTGCAGATTCAGATTTCCATCTGGTGTCATTTTCTTTCTGCTTAAAAGATTTCCTTGATCGTTTCTTGTAGTTTAGATCTGCTGCTGATGGGTTCTTTCCATTTTTGAGTGTCTAAAAGAGTCTGTTATTTATTTTTTACTCCTGGTCTTTGGGTGTCCAATGCTAACCACAGCTCACACTGGCCTCCTGAGCTTGTGGGTCCACCCTTTCAGAAGGCCTCATCCTCTCCACTGATTGGCATCCTCTCAGGGTTAGCCACAGTGAGGATCTGGAAGCTTCTCCTTTGTAGACCTTCAGAGCTCAGACCAGGACTACGATGAGATGTGGTCCTGGGTCCTGGAAGGGCAGCCTCCTGTTCTCCCCAGGGGCCAGAGCCTCTGTGTAGAATGCCATTAGTACACAAATTCCATGCTGTTTGCCGTTTTATGGTGGAATGGTCCTTTGCCGAGTCCAGCCCTGCTCCTCCACCTCAGGCTGATGTCCTGCTCTCCTGTGTGTTGTTCAGGCCCTGTGGCCTGGGTGGCTTGCTTTCCTTCTAGTGGCTGCCACCACTGAGACTGTCCCAGACCCAGTCCCCTGTTTTTCTCGACCAGTTCTTCATGGAGCAGGATAGGGTCTCCTTGGCTCCTCCTTTTCTTACTCTCCTCAAAATAAGCATTCATGGGACCTTCTGGTTTTACAGGTGGTATGGTTAATCAGCACTAGAAGATGGGAAAGTAAACATAATAAATATAAGAAAATGTCTGAATTTTAAAAAATTCTCCAGTCTCCCATAATCTGTAGTTTCTTATTCAGTCATTGGGAAAACCATCTGATGCCTCTTTGGCCCTTTTTCTTCAACATTTATTGGTCATTTAATTCCCTCCACTGTCTTGAGCTTTTCCTCCAAGTCTGTCTGGGCCTGAAGAATCAGTCAGAAAACAAAAATAGGTTTTCCCTTTTCGCAAGTGGAAGCTTCGAGCTCTAAGGAGTTTTTTCCTCTAGGACTTTGATCCATGTTGGAATGGCCGTCTTTGTAGGTTCCTAGATAGTCTCTGTTCTCCTTCTGGACACAAGATGCTGACTTTCATTAGTGTCATGCTGTGTCCCTGCTCTTAGCACACCATGCCTGGAACTTAGCATCTTTCAGTCAGTGTTACCCAAATGACCATCTGGATCATTTTTGTCTCCACAGTCAGATTATTGCCAGAGGGCTGCTTGATATCTACCAGGACTTCAGTAACAATGAAGAAAACTTCCTAACAGTGATGCAGATTGTAGTCAGATTGTCAGAAGATCCAGGTTTGTGTAACTTTATTACTTATACATTTCTAAGAAATTATATATCGCCAGTGGTAGCTAATTTTTTAAAAAACTGTGTTTTAATCTATAACTCTTGGAGTGTCTAACCATGAGTGGATTTTTGTCATGAATATTTGAATATAACTCAGATTGCTCGTATTTTTAGAAAATTGCAGTGGCGAATGGCTCTGAATGCTATTTGCCCTGGCAGTTAGGCCTTTTGTATTTCTTGAGTTTTGCCAGACTACTGGTTGCTAAGAAATAGTGAATCAAAAGTAGTCCTTTGGATTAGAACAGTCTCAGTCATTAGTTTCCCTCAAGGCTCATCTTGATTTTTCTTTCTTTCTCTACCTCTCTGTGATTGCTATTCTGGAGGGAAAGCGCACTGCCGTGCGGCAGACACTATAACGTCATCTGTCCCACACCCCTGGTGAGGATGAGTCAGATGAACGCGCGATGGGGTTGCCAGTACCCACAACTGCTCAGTAGCCCCTCTTTCCTGCATTCATGATGAATGGCAAGCAGCTTCAGAGAGTTTCAGAAACCTGAGGCCTTAGAATTTGATCATTTCAACTGAAAATAGGAAAACAGGCCTTCCATATAGTTCCCATATCAGTTTGAAATATTCATGTGGACATGACACAACACTTTTAAAAAGACCCAAGTGGATGTTTTAAGTCTTGAAATGGATTCTCTTTGTAAATGAGTCACCATTTACAGTGCTGCAGCAATTATATATTTGTGTTAAATTTAATGTGGTATATTGGAACTAGGGCCACTTTTTTTGTTTAATGCTTTGCCTTAGAAATAATTGGGATGCGTGGATTGTGGGGGAGTGCATTTATGAAAGAATTATTTATAATGTATACATTCTGGCTAGAATTTAAATAAGCACAACCCATAGGTCTGGCATAGGAGCCATTAGTTGTAATGGCTTTTGGACGCTGGCCCAGCACGCAGACTTCTTGCTCCCGCCTCGATTTATATATGGCTTGCTATAATAGAGTTGTCATTCTCTCTTCCTTTTATGTTTTTATATTGCCTTATAGCTTATTAACTTTTTAAGCCTGTCTGTAGCATAAATACTCTAAATGGGAAATGATTTTTAAGCTGCATTTGTCTAATTTCCTTGATGAAGTATTTTAGTAAGAAAAGCTAGAAACTATCAGTATGTGCTGTATATGATGCTTGGCTTATTCTTAATATAATTCTTTTTTTTTTTATTGTGGCAGAGCCCACAGTGCGGACTGAGCTGGTAGAACAGATTCCTCCTGTTGCTGTTTTTTTACAAGAAAACAGATCCAATTTTCCAGTGGTGTTCTCTGAATATCTCATACCTATTGTGGTACGATACCTCACAGATTCGAACAACCAGGTTTGAAAAATTATAACCTTAAGATCTCTCTAGAAAATTCTCTTTAGTCTTATTTCAGCCAATATTCATAATTCAAAAAAACTACTTCTTAGAGTTAAGTGATTCAAGAACGAAAGGTTTCTGTGTGCCCGGTTCCTCTAATTGTGTAGGAAGACAGACAGCACTCCTTTTTAATCATAAGATGTCTCTTTTTCTCTTTCATTTTTTATTATAGAAAATTTCAAACACACATAGCATTAGAGACAAGATTAGAATAAATGCCTCTGTGCTCCTCAGCTTCAGCCATCATTGACTTTTTTTTGAGTTGAGGTCTTTCTGGCACTCTGGCTGGAGTACAGTGGTATGATTGCGACCCACTGCAGTCTCGACCTCTTGGACTCAGATGATCCTCCCACCTCAGCCTCCCAAGCAGCTTGGACTATAGGCATGCACCACCATGCCTGGGCAATTTTTTGACTTTATGTAGAGATGAGGTCTTACTATGTTGCCCAGGCTGGTCTTGAACTCTGGGGCTTGAACAGTCCTCCCCTCTTGGCCTCCCAAAGTGCTAGGATTATAGGCATGAGCCACCATGCCCATCCCATCACTTACATTTGTCCCATATTTTTTCATTTATCTTACCCAGATAAACTTCAACCCAGATAACAAGCAACTCCCAGACACCATATCATTTCAACTATAAATACTATTTAGTATTGTCCTCTAAGAAATAAAGACCCTTTAAAAAAAAATGCCAGTATTATTTTTGCAAGTATAAAAATTATCAGTAGCTACTTAATATTATTGAATATCTAGTCATTGATCAGATTTTCTCAGTTTTCTCATAAATGTGTTTTTTGCAGATAGGCTCTTCAAGCTAGATACAAGCAAGGTTCACCCATTGACCTGATTTGGTTGATATGACTCTTAAATCTTTAGAGATCTGTAATGCTCTTCTTCCCCTTTTTTTCTTCTTGCTATTTGTTGAGGAAACCAGGCCATTGGTTCTATAGACTTTCCTACATTTGAGAAATCAAGAAAGATTACCAATTAGGTCTTTAAAATTAGTTTGTTTTGAGTATTATTATAAACTCCTAGGTTTTAACATAGTCTGTGTGTTTCAATTCATTGTAGTCATTGTCCTTTTTGATGATCAAATTGTCCCAGCTTTGACCAGTGGGAACTCAGCTGGCTCAGAATCTTTTTGGTGTAATACGGGAGACCATGATAGCACACTTGTACCTGGACTTGACCAGTTCTCTAAGGAGCCTGGGTTCCCTGATAAAGTAATGAGAAGAAATCAGAATGTGGGTACTGGAGGTGTTCATTGCTACCAGTGACAGAGTAGCTTTTTACAACTAAAAGTTCCTCATTAATTTATATTGATATTTCTAACTCAAATTTAGAACTATAGGGCTTTTACTTAACATTTTGGTTTTATATTTGTATCTTTTTTCACTTACACCATACAAATCTTGCTTCTTAATGACATTAATGTGTCTGTATCTAACATAAAAATCCCAATATTATTACTAACAATATGACAGGATTACAGAATGGCCCTTGAGACTTCTTTGCAGTTCCTGTTGATTTGGGGCCACATCCCGCCAGAGGTCCCCAGTCGTGCTCTTGTCCCTGGGTTTTAAAGTCACTTGCATTGATCCCTTTCTGGGGTGAAGCCACCAACTTGGTACACAGTTATGCTCATTTGCTTTTTGTTTTGAGGAATTGCTTTAGGTTTTACATTTTGATTTATAATTATTTAAAATGCTTACTTGATTCCAAAGTCAAAACTGAAACAAAGTCCATTCAGAGAAGTCTGACTTCTGTCTCCGTCCCCCACCATTGCTCCCTGCCCTGTGGGTAGCCATCTTGCTTAGGTTTTGCTTTATTCTTAACTTAAAACACACACATGTACAAGTCAACGGTTCTCAATGATGTCCTGTGTTCTGTGCCCAGTGTCCCTGCCTCAAATGCAAGGTGCCACCCTCCAGCTGCTCTGTGCCTGTTCTCTGTGGTACCCTAGCACCCTGGCACAGCAGCCCCTGCAGATCAACCTGACTCCTTTCCTGTGAGGTAGGGAGTGCCCCCATGGGGACAGAGCACATTCAGGTGTTTTCTTGTCTCTTGCCACTTGCAGGTTGCTGCAGTGAATAGCCTTGCATCATTTCTCTTTGTGCCAGTGTATTTTGGGGATAAAGGTATTGAATTTTTAGTGATCTACCTGTTTTTCCCCCATGTTTTCATTATCATTATGTTCAAGAAATTATAAAACTGCAGCTTGTATTTCTCCCTTGATCCAGGCATTTTAAAAAGAGCAAACACTCATTTTTAACTGTTAAACAGTGTGACAGTACTAAATAGTGTTTTCAAATAAGGAAAAAGTCATCCTATTTCCATTTTCCTAACAGTCGCTGTTTTGATCATTTTTGCATTTTCTTCTCTGGGTGCTTACGTTTTTTTCCATATAGGTCTAATCATAGTGCGATATGCTTTCTTCCATTCATTCATTTGTCTGACAGGTTCTGAGTGCTTTTTATGAGCTGAGCACAGTGCTTCTTGCCTGGGGAGAGAGGACGACTTTTCCTGCCCTCAGAAAGCTCATCTACACACTGCAGACATTTTTAATTTTGCAGAATGCTTAGATTTCTTTCAGCTTTTTTTGTACCATACATGCAGAGAGCATCTTGAAGGATAGAGTTTTGTTCTGACTTTTCTTTTTCCCTTGGATCCATTCCTGAAAATAAGATTATACTGGGTTTGAGATTTGGCATATTCTTGGTCTTTGTCATATAGCATTGCCATGTATTCTATCCCAGAAGGGTAGAGGCAGGTTGACCCCAGGATCTAGTGTGGTGCCTGACACCTGGTTTATTTGCTGAAGATTTGTATCTACCAGCAGGCCAAGCTGCATCTGCGCCCCAACATCCACCCCAGCCTCCCCCTACACTCACATCCATGTTCCCAGCCTCTGGAGTCTCCATAACCACTGCCCCCCCATATCTCCAAAGATGGCCATCTGCTCTGACCACAGCCTGTCCTGTCTCCTGCTCCTCCAACCTGGGTCCTCCTGCAGGGGTCAGACTGCATAGCCCCCACTGTCTTGGTTTACTTCTGGTGCTTCCTCAGCTGTGCCCTCTCTTATGCCACCCTTTCAGGCCTGGCCCTCCCATCACCCCCTGTTTTTTGTCCTTTGGCAGTGCTTCCGCCGTGCTGGCTCTTCCTGCCCAGCCCCCCGCCTCTTCTGCTGCTGGTAGCTGAGCTCGGTGGCGGGAGGCCTATTGTGCATTGATTGGTGCCACTGCAGATTTATGGGCTCCAGTCGTGTGCAGCTACTGGCAGCCCTTTCCCATGTCCCTCATCAGTTGCCTTTCACATTACCCCTGGCAGCTCTTAGACCTTTGCCACATTCATCGGGCTGCCTCCCCTCGCCCTGCCTTGCGCGAGCAAGTGACCTTGCCTTCGGAATCATACAGAAAATAGAGGCCTTCCATCTTCTTACCCTTCATGGAGAAGGGAACCACTATCTCCTTGATGGTTCCTCAGAGCCATCCAAGTGGACAGAATCCCTTCTCTCAACTCCTACATCCAGTTAGCTGCAGGCCACGTCTCCTTTTGTTTTCCTTATAAATACATAACTCCTCAAGGGCAACCCCTCCTCTCTAGTCCCACCATTCTTCAACACAGGAATATGCTGGAGTGCTAGCTCACTGCAAGCCCTCAACTATTTCATGCGCTGAGGCACAGCCTTTAACATTGCTCCACCCCAGACAGTGGGACACAGAGGTTACCGGACACATCCCTTGCTCCTCCTGGAACTCTGGACTGGGAGGGATCCTGTAAACACTTTTCTTCCCTGGCTTCTCGTAATAATGGTTTTAATAACAACAGTAGCCAGCATTCACAGGCACACTGGTCTAAGCCCTAAAGGCATAGTAAGTCCTTTCATCCCCATGACAGACCTATGAGATAAGTCCTACTGTTATATAGTCTTAGGAATAAGGAAACTGAGGCTCATAGAGTCCAAGTCACTTGCCTAAGTGCTTTGGCAATGACTTAGACCTTTGCAAAATACTGATTGGGGCACAGCATACAAATTCCGTAGCCAGAGCCCATCCCCACTGCAGTGTCCTCTCAAGCTCCTGGGTCTGCTCCCTGCTGCTTCCCCTGCTTCTTGCCTATATCTTCCCCAGTCTCTGTCACTAGCTCCTGTCCTCTCCTGTCCCTCAGGGTAGGTGTTCTCCAGGGTATTGTCTTTGGTCTTTTTCTCATAGTACCGAGGTTCCTTTGTGGCCTCGTCTGCTGTCATGGGCCTGCAGAGAATCTGCACTCAAGTAAACCCCAGATTGCTGTCTCTGCACAGGTCTTGGGTTCATGAGTCATTGCCTCCATGGCTGCGCCTGCTGGATGGCTCTCCTAGTGTCAACCAAGTCACTAGATCCAAAACCTCTGGTGCCCAGTCCTGTACTCTTTGCCTCTGTCTTGCTCCTTCTTCTGCTTTCTCAGTTTGGTGACCTGGGCACAGATGCCTGAGTCAGCTTTGGTTTCTGCCATCATCCTGGACGGTCACTCTCAGCTCTCTTGGGCAGTGTCTCTCATGCCTGCCCCTGTCCTCGCACCCCATTAAAGCCTGCAGTGTCTCTGTCCAGGAGTCTTCCCACTGCACTCTCAGCTTCTGGAGCCACTTTAGGGTTCCAGATTGTCACCCTCACTGAACCAAGTGTAACCAAGTGTGATCTTGTCACTCCTCTGTTGTTAAACTCTTGGTGGCTTCTCACTGCACTTGGAATGGATGCCAGAAGTCTTTTCTCAGTCTGACCTCTGCTCACCTTTCAGTCTCCTGTGCTGCCACCTGGAACTTGTCATACTTCTCCAGGGTGGTTGGCCCCAGAGTTCACCACTCTGCATGTTCAGTCATGTTGCTTTCTGAAGCTGGAAGGCCCATTTTCTTTCCTTTCCCTGCTCAATGGATTCGTGTCTTGGAGCTGCTGTAACAAAGTGCTATAACTGCATGGCTTAAAACAATACACATTTATCTTCTCACAGTTCTGGAGGCTTGAATTCCAATGCCAAGGTATTGTCAGGGCTGGATTCCTCTGGCTGCTCTGGAAGAGAATCTTTCTTGTTGCTTCAGTTTCTGGTGGTTGCCAGCTTCTTTGGCTTGTAGCCCCATCACTTGAATCTCTGCCTCTACCTCCACACAGCCTCTTTCCTCTGCTATCAGGGTTTCTTCCTACTGTCTTTCTCTTATAGACACTTGTGATTGCATTTTGGGCCCACCCAGTTAATCCTGGATGATCTCAAGACCCTTAATTTAATCACATCTGCAAAGACCCTTTTGCCAAAAAAGGTCGCATTCACAGATTTCAGAAATTTGATGTAGACAAATCTTTTGGGGCCACCATTCAACCCTCCACCCTGGCAGGCTTCCAACTACCTTTTGACATCTCTCTGATACCATGTACACCGCTTGGACCTTGCCTCCGCTTGCCTTGTATGACCTCCCATCCCTGCTGCCCTCTGCACCCTCGGTGCCTGACGTTGCATGGTACTGTGCAGCTGGGCGGGTTGGCACTCCTTGTCTGTGGCCCTCTCCTGTCCCCAGCTCCGGGCACGCACTGGACACACAGGCGGAGTTTTCATGAACTTTTGCTCTTCCTGGTCAGAACTTAAGTCTGTGCTCGGGCTCATGATTGGTGGGCTATCATCTCTCCTCACTGTGGGCAGCTGGCCTAGGCCTCCTCCTCCTGCCTGGGCCTCCTCCTCCTGCCTAGGCCTCCTCCTCGCTGCCTTTCCTGCTCTCAGTCTTACACATCTCCAGTTACCTGAGAACAATGCTGTCAGGATGATCTTCCTGAAATGCTGCCCAGTCATAAGCACTTGTGTCAGGCTATGCAGTTATACAGCCTGCTGTCCACTGGTCATGGTGACTCCTTGAGCACACTCTTGGCTCCCATGACTACCCTCCTGCCTTTCCAGCACTGTGATAAGTTGTGTATCTCATTCCTTGTTGTCTACATTGGCGTCTGGTGCTCTCATCTCCCTACAGTGTCTCTTTAATCCCTCCGAATCCCTTGAGTCCCAGTGCTTGCTTACTACCCCTGTGGACTGCAGAGTGCAGGAGCTCTTAGGCCTCTTCTTCTGGAGACCGCGGAGTCTTTCTTTGCTGTGGGAGTGTCCCAGCTTGTCAGCTGTTCTTCCTTGCCCTCTCCTCCAACCGTATGTCCCGTTACATCCAGCCGTGGCATGTCAGGCAGTGGGAAGGGCCCAGCACCTTCAAATCCCTCGCCCACTGTGGGGAACAGGAGCTTAGTCCTCCCTTTGTTCCACAAGATATCATAGAATGCAAATCCCGTGCTGCATGCTGCCAGGTCCTGAGGATGCCCTGGAGGACAGAAGGCCTGTCCAACGGGGTAGTTGCCCTCTGATTCACCTTTCACAGCAGGGAGGCAGGTGGCAGTTATGGAACCATACAGAGAAAGTGCACGTCTGTCTTCCTGTATATGCCGAGACCTGGGTTACTAGCTGTAGAGGGAAAGTGCTGGGTACTGTTGTAGAGCACGGGCCCTGCTTGAACAGTGTGCAGGGAGCAGAGGGGCTTCTGGGGTGGAAACTGAGGGATGGCAGAGGGAGCCTCTGGATGAGGGGGCAGCGGGAACAAAGAGACCCACCGTAGTCTCCGCTTGCAGGTGATGGGGAGCAACTGGGCAGCTCTGTTCAGGGCATGAGCTTGGCTCTGGGGCATTCCTACTTGTGAATTTCACTGCCTGTCTTCCCCTTCTAGGTTAGAAAATCAAGCCAGGAAGTGCTCTTGGTTCTTCTGGAACAAGGTCTAATTTTCCAGCTTGATATTGAAAATAAAGTGTGTCCAATTCTGCTGGAGCTCTCTGCCCCGGACAGTGATGACGACTACAAGGCTGAAGCCGTGAGCGTGAGTCTGTTGGGAATGACTGCCCAGCACCTGCAGGGACTATCCTATACGTCGACTTGTATGTAACTGAAAGGTTTACACACGTTCCATTTTGGCCAGCACTGTTTCCATGAGCAAAGCAGCCAGTGTCTTGACCTCAGTCAGGGGAAGCTCCCAGCTCTGCTATGAGTATGTTTCAGAAGTGAGCCTCCTTGTAGCACTAGTTGCCTTAAGGTGCAAGACCAGGGAGCCAGAGTGGTGTGAGCATGACCAGGCTGCTGGAATGGACTCTGCTGGGCAAGATGCTGGGGTTCGTGGGCTATTCCCTGGACCTGCTTGCGTCCTGGGTCTTGTTTCTTAAAATAAGGAAACTCGTATGGTATGGGAGAAAATTTTAGGTGGTACTTGGACAATTTAGAAAAAAAATTTAATAGACTTGTATGTCTATTTTATAGATGAGGAGGGGACTAAGGTAGATGGTAAGCAAGGAAGAATCGCTTACAGGTCTGGCCAATGCAGGCATAGTCAAAACGCCTACAGGTATTTGGGAAATGCATAATGTTTGTGCTCATGCCAGTTAAAGACGTGCAGGGAAAACATCTTCTGCTTAATAGGATGGTGTCCTTGGTCTGTAAGATTCTGCAGCCATCGTTCAGTGACTGCACAACCAAGACTTTCTACTTGTTTCTGGAGCCCTTGTTCACACCCGTGGTGGACGAGCTGGTGCTGGCTTTTCTGCTTCTCAGACCAGGATGCCCATTTGTCCTCCTACCTTTTACTTTGTGGCTTTAGGGAGGCCATCATGGGCCATCTTGTGTTCTCCAGCCACCACTCCTTACTGACTCATGTGCACGATGCTGTGTGGCATGGCCCTTTCTGTCTGCATCACACAAGTAAATAGCTCCAGGAGTGTTCCAGCATTTTAGTAAACACTTGTACATAAAGAACTTTTAAAATCATGAGCATTAATTAGAAGTACAACAAAAGTTATAAAAGAGAGTTGTTTTCTTGTTTGGAAAAGAACACTGTAAGAGAAAGGAATTATTTTCTTTTTGAAAGTGCAGAAATATCATACTCCGTGGAGCTAAAAAGCTATTACAGCCTCAGAACATTTGGTAGTTATTCTTCACTTGTGTAAAAGTTTTCTTCACTACGCATTAAAGGTCTGGTTTTTTAAACTAATTTAAGTTTTTGCATATTCCATATGTTTATAAGATGAATCAGGTTGAAGAATAATTGATTATTAAAATTCAAAATCTCCAGGGTTCTTTTATAAATTTCAAGTTTCTCTATAATAAACTTAATTTATTTTGCACAGTGAACCTGGGTTATACCATTTAGTTGGGGTGTCTGACAGCTGAATGGTGAACTTTGCCAACTGGCTCTTCTTTTTCATTTGGAAGTTGGTTAGGTGGGTTTTCAAGTCTGTGACTGACATCTAGATATCTTATCCCCAAAGACAGATGATACCATGAAAAATAATGTTAAGGGCTTTTTTTGCATGATTTTTATTTTGTTTGGTTTTCAAACACCCCATTCTTGTCAGCAATATCCTTTTTTTTTTTGGTAGAAATATTTGGAAAATATAGCAGGCTTTCCAAAAGCTATCTCCACAAATCATTTGCAGAACAAATTAGTTCACATAAATAGTATTTTTTAATTCAAAATGAAATGCTGATATTGGCACTTGAATGCATACGCTTTCAACTGTGGCTGCAAGAATAGACATGGCTTTGACCCCTGCCCCACCTTGAGCCCCCACAGCCCAGGCTGAGCACTTTTCATGGTCTCCCAAGTGTTTCTGGAGGCCTCTGCTTCTTTTCCCATGGAGCCCCAATGGGAGCAGAACGTTGGGTATCTTGTCTGGCCATGTGTGCTTTGGTGTGGTTCCTGCCCCAGAGCCCAGAGGCCACAAGGGGCTTTGGAGGGGACTCAATCCTGGGACACCCGAGAGCTGGGGGGGGCATAGACAGAGCCATCTTTTTAGCTAGGAAATGTCAGTATGGGTGGAGTGTGAGTTTCATGATTCACAGAAGAGAAGGTCGCACGTGTGCTTTGTGGAGCTCCCCAGGCGGGGTTCTGATTTAGTGGGTCTGTGAGTAAACCCCCAGACATCACGGGCACCAGCATGTGTTTGTCAGGAGGTGATTCAGGGAACTGTCAGCTGGAAGTATGATAGATGGGAAAGAAGCACTGGGCTGCTCCGATGCCCCCCTGTGTTTTGGGGCCCCTTTGCAGCCATGAGGTGTTAACATTGCTACAACTGCATGTACACAACACACACCTACCCAGAGCAGTGCTGCCTTAAAGAAACTGCTGCTTATTTCCGAGGAAACTGCGTGTCTACACAGACAAAATGTCCATCTGTCCATACGGCTTCTCATTCTCATTGGAACTTGCAGTCAGCTGGTTCTGATGCTGACAGTAGTGCATCCAAGACTGGGAAAATCAAGGATAGCCAATGACATGTCCTGGGTTTCTGAAAATTCAGTGACACAGGACAACTTTCAGGTTGGGACCCAGGTACATAGATTCCTGGTTTCTTACGTGTGTATGCGTTTGTCTTTGTGAAGTCTTTCTAGATATCCCAAGCAGCATTATGACTCTCCCATTTATGTGGTCAGAAGAGTTGGTTCATATGTCTCCTGCCACTTTGAAAGTGAGCTGTGAAGTCCTGTTTGCTTCTTCTTCTTTTTTTTTTTTTTTTTTTGAGTTGGAGTCCCACTCTGTCACCCAGACTGTAGTGCA
The DNA here is from genome assembly GCA_027257055.1 of Cephalopachus bancanus. Lineage (NCBI taxonomy): Eukaryota > Metazoa > Chordata > Mammalia > Primates > Tarsiidae > Cephalopachus > Cephalopachus bancanus. The sequence continues at coordinate 8,361,816 of JAPVLO010000007.1, forward strand.
GTGGCATGTTCATGGCTATCCCAGCGTTGACCTGCTGGGCTCAGGCAGGCAATCCTTCCACCTCAGCCTTCCAAGTAGCCAGAACTACAGGCGCACGCTACCACGCCTGGCTAATTTTTTGATTTATTGTAGAGATGAGGTCTTGCCAAGTTGCCCAGGCTGTTCTCAAACCTATGGACTCAGGCAATTCCCTCACCTCGGCCTCCCAAAGTGCTAGGATTACAGGCTTGAGCCACTGTACTCGGCCCTATTTGCTTCTTAAACACAGGGCTGCAGTATTTCTGCATCATCAACACCCAGCACAGTGCCAGGCCCAGAGTCAGTACTAAATAAATGTTGGTTGTTGGGTGAATGAATTGGCAAAAACAGCAAGAGCCGTATCTTGTAATTATATCTAGATGGGATAAACAAGCCATTGGAGACCAATTAGAATTCCTCTTGCTTGCAGGGAGGCCATTAGCATTCTGATATTATAACTAATTGTCGGGAGCCCATTTTTCTCTCTCCACACATTTTCACATTAAGACTTCCTCGTTTTTGTCATCATTCCTATTTTTATGCTCATTTTTATTTGTGCATTTATTTAACAAGAATGTTGTTGTTATGTGCCATAAAGAATGGTTGGCTCCAAGCAACTGAGTGAAGATTGTCATTCCATGAATGTGGTTCCCAGGGCCACAGGAAGACCGTTTCTTGGCACTCAGTATGCTGACTTCTAATGATTCTGGATTTGTTTTTCACTGTGTAGTAATAAGGCCATGTGGTGTGGCCAGTGGTGAGGCTGGATGGAGATCCTGGGAGCGCTTTAGTGGCCTGTTACCCCGGATACGGAAGTCTCATGTCCTCGTTTATTATGGCAGTCACTTTGTCTGCTAAGTGTCATATCAGAGATATGAATCTTCTAAGTTCTGAAGACACAAGCCTGTTCCTTATTTGTGTTACAGGCTAGTTCCCCCCTCCCCCACCCCAATTAGTTTTCCTTCCTCTCTTGTCACTTGTGTGCAAATTCCAAATCGAATGATGGGTGTCTTACCCACGACCTTTATCTCCTGGAAAATGCCTGTGCTGTGTATATAGTGAGGCCAAGAGACTTCAGAGACAGAAAGTTCTTCTCTCCCTTCTCCCCCCCAACCCCCGCCTCCATCCCTCTAACCCTCCATCCCTCCCTTCTCTCCACCCCTCCCTTCCCTCCACCCCTCCCTTCCCTCACTCCCTTCCTTCATTATTTCTACTTTCCTCCCTTTCTTTTTCTTTCTTTTGAGGGAGTTGGTAATTTTGTTTTGGGTAACTTTTCATTTTCTTTCAATTTCAAACTTACAGAAAAGTTGCAAAAAATGTAATATGAACTCTTGTATACCTTCTGTCCAGCTTCTTTAGTAGTTTATATTTAACTCCATATATTTTATCATATTCATTCTCTCTCTCTCTCTTTCTCTATCTTTATCTCTATCTCTCACCACACACACACAAATATATGCACACGTACTGAGACATTTTTTTTCTGAGAAATTTGAGACTATTTTGGACGCCTTTGAGACTATTTTGGAGGCATTGTGTCTTTTTACAGCTAAGTACTTCAGTGTGTATATCCTAAAGACAAGGAAATTCTCTTTTATACAACCAAAATGTGAGGGGGAGACCCCCAAAAAAACAGAATTATTTTTTGGAGGGCAGGCCCCTTGTAGTACAGGCTTCCTCACTAGGTAAGTGTTCTAGGAACCCATCGGCATCAGTACACCAGCTGTTGTTGTGAGAGGCTATGTTCAGCTTCAGTGAATTTTTTTTTTTTTTTGAGTCTTTCAACATGTTCGTCTATTTCATGGTGGGTGATTTACAAGTGCACCTGCCCACTACTCTGAGCGTTCAGCAGTTTTTGACCAAAAACATTATGACTCCCCTGCCATATCCTCCCAATTCACCCGCTCTCACCCCGAGCAAATTTTTTGTTTCCCCGTATGAAAAAAGTCATCAAAGGGAAACATTTTGCCCATGTTAAAGAGGTGAAACAAAAAATGGTTGAAGCACTAAAAGGCATCAAAATTGACAAGTTTAGAAATTGTTATGATTAGTGAAAAAAGCATCTTGATAGGTGTATTGCATCAAATGAAGAGTCTTTTGATGGTGACTGGAGTTTAAACATGTAAAAATAAATACACAATTTTAAATAAATTCCAGGGTTTTTTGGTCCCCTTTGTACAATGATCAAAGTCAGAAAAAAAGATTTTTTGTGTGTGTTGGCATCTCACTCTGTCACCTAGGCTGGAGGGCAGTGGCATACTCATGGCCACCGCAACCTCGACCTGCTGGGCTCAGGCGATCCTTCTGCCTCAACCTCCCAAGTAGCTGGAACTACAGGCACACACCACCATGCCCAGCTAATTTTTTTGGGGGGGCGGTTTATTGTAGAGATGAGGTCTCACAAAGTTGCCCAGGCTGATCTCAAACCCATGGGCTCAGGCAACCCTTTCACCTAGGCCTCCCAAAATGCTGGGATTATAGGCGTGAGCTACCATGCCTGGCCCAAAGTTACGAAATTTCACACTGATACAGTTCATATGCAGATGTTATTCATACAGGGTCCAGTCCAGGATCACTCATTGCGTTGAGTTGTCATGTCGCTGGTTTCCGTTAATCTGGGCAATCCCTGAGTCTTTTACTTTTGCTACACTAACATGTTGGAAGAGTACTGGCCAGCTTCTTTGGAGAGTGTCTCCCAATTTGTCTTTGTCTGATGTTTTCTCATGATTGGATTTGGACTCTTTCTATCAGGAATATCCTAGGGACAATGTGTTCTCTGTGTGCCGTGGCAGGAGACACAAGACTTCAGCTTGTCCTAACGTTGGTGATGTTGATTTGGATGACATAGTAGATAGAAGTGGACTGTAAAGTTTCTCCAGTGTACTATTTTTTTCTCTCTGGAAATAATAAGAAGAGTTATTTTGAGGCTGTGTAAGAGTGCTTTTCTTCATCAAACTCTCACCCACTAGCACTAGTGTCTGTTGATGATTCTGTTGACATTCTACTGTGAAAGTATTCCCTTCTCCATAATTTGATACCATTTTGTTGGGGATTTTTCACATCTATATTCAAGAAGACTGCTGTAGGCAATTTTCTTTTCCTGTTATGTCTTTGTCAAGTTTTAGAATTAAGGTTATTCTGGCTTTTAAAAAAATGAGCCATGAGGTATTCCCTCCTCTTCTATTTTCTGAAAGATTTTGTTTAAGATTGGAGTTATCTTTTTCCTTAAATATTTGTTAGAGTTTACCAGCAAAATCTCTGGTAGAGTTTAGAGTTTTCTCTGTGAGATGGTTTTTGATAACAGATTCAATTTGGATATAGGACTCTTCAGATTTCTTAGTTCATCTCTGTCACTGGATAAGTTGTAAATTTTAGGAAACTTATTAATAATTTCATCTAAGTTGTCAAAGTTATTAAGTTAGAGTTGTTTACAACATTCTTTTATTATCCTTTTAATGTCTATAAGATCTGTAGTGTTATTTCCTTTCATTTATGATATTGGTAATTTGTTTTCTTTTTTTTCTCCTTGATCAGTCTTGCCTAGGGATCTATTAATTTTACTCATGTTTTCAAACCAGTTTTTGACTTTGCTAATTTTCTTTTTTGCTTGATTTTCTCTTTCATTGGTTTCTACTGTTTATTATTTTCTCCCTTATACTTTTTTGAGTTCAATTTGCTTGTGTTTTTCGAACTTCTTAAAGAGGAAGTTTAATGTTTTTAAGCTTGTCTTCTTTTTCATTTTAAGGATGAAATGTTATACATTTAATATTTATGTCTGTATAATATGTTAACCCTTTTATCATTATGAAATGTCTCTGACAGTAATCTATATCTTATGGTCTACTGTGATGTTAATATAAGCACTCTAGCCTTCTTATGTTTACTACTTAGTAGAGTAAGTTTGTTTATATTTTTTACTCTCAACTTATATGTCTTTACATATGAAATGTTTTTGCTTTTGTTGGCATATGTTTGGTTCCTGCTTTTGTACCCAGTTTAGTAGTTTCTGCCTTTTAATTGTTGTGTTTAGTTCACTTACATGTAATGTAATGATTAATATGTTTGGATTTATTTCTATTTTTTTCTATTTGTTTTCATTTGTCTCATCTGTTTTTGTTTTTCTGTTAATTCTTTTTTTCTTTCCTTTGGGCTGACTGAATATTTTTTAGTATTGCATTTTAATTCCTCTACTGAGGATTTTCAAAAAATATATCATTTTGCAACAGTGTAGTTCCATTCACTTGCTTTCATCCTTGTCCCATTTTTTTCATATATACTACATCATAAACCTGAAAATACAGTATTATAATTTTTTATTTAAAGAGTCATAACTTTTGAAGACATTTATAAATGCCCATTTTTACCATTTTTAGTGGTCGTCATTTTTCCCTTTCCTGGATCAATTATCATGAACCACCGCATCTGGCCTGTTTCCTTTACCACTTTTAGGGTTCCATTTTGTTGTCTTCTGGCCTTCTTTGTTTCTCACAAAAAGTCAGCTGTTATTTATGTTGACTCATATATGTAAAGTGTCCTTTTTTCTGGCCAGGCATGGTGGCTCACGCCTGTAATCCCAGCACTTTGGGAGGCTGAGGTGGACGGATTGCTTGAGCCTAGGAATTTGAGAACAGTTTAGGCAACATAGTGAGACGTCATCTCTATAAAAATTAAAAAAAAAAAAAATAGCCAGGCATGGTGGCACATACCTGTTATTCCCAGCTACTCAGGAGACTGAGGCAAGAGGATTATTTGAGCTAGAGTTCGAGACTGCAGTGAACTGTGATCGCACGATGGCAGTCCAGCCTGAGTGACAAAGTGAGACCCATACTCAAAAAAAAAAAAGCAAGAAAAGAAAAAGGAAAATAGTGTCCTCTTATCTCTTGCTGCTCTTGACATTTTTCTCTTTGGGTTCTAGCAGAGTAAGTATTTATTTTGCTTTATGTTCATTGAAATCTTTGTGTGTCATGTCTAAGTTCCCACCTAAGTTGGGAAGCTTTGGACTGTTGCTCTTTCAAGTACTTTTTTCTGTGCTCTTTTTCTCCTTTCAGTTTGTAACTTAAATTATGCAAAATTGGGATTCTTCCTTGATATTGTTCCACAGATCTTTGAGGCTCTATTTGCTTTTCTTTAACATTTTTTCTCTGATGTTTAGATTTGATAATTTTTATTAATCTGCCCTTAAATTTATGACTATTTTTTGACATCTTCAATCTGCTGTTAGACCCAGCCAGTACATTTTTAATTTGTTGTTATACTTTTTAGCTCTAGAATTTCCACTTTGATCTTTTATAGAATCTTTATAGTTTCTATATCTCTGTGATAGAGAGAGTCCCTGTCTGTTCTTCTTTCTGCATGCTTTCCTTTTAATCCTTGAATATATTTATAACAGCTCCTTTAAAGCTCTTGTCTGGTAGTTATAACACGGGGATCATCTTGGCGTTGATTTCCATTGACTACTTGTATTATGGGTCACTTTTTCCTGTAAACATGAGTGGTGATTTTTGATTGGAAGCTGGACATTATGAATGATACATGGCAGAGACTTGGGATTTTCCTCTTAAGTGATTTTTGTCCTAGCAGCCAGTTACCTGAATTGATCTCTAGCTCTGAACTCTCCCCCTTTTGGTGAGCTGTAGCTGAAATCTCTGCTCAGCACATTTAATTTTTGACTGCTACTTTTTTGCTGGGTCTTCTGGCTTATCTCCCCCACACATATGTAGTTTAGTAGTCAGCGAATCACTTAAGCGTATTTTATACACAGATTTTGGACCTTACTTGCAAATCTCTTCTGTTGCAGTTCATTGTTTAAGGGTAACCCCTTCTTCAGTTTATGCCTTTTGATTGTTTCCCACTGCTTTCAAATAGTTGTTTTTATGTTTTGTCAAGATTCTATAATTTTTATCTGTTGGAGGTTAGTCTGACTAAGCAACTGTGCTGTTACCAGAAGTCTTGATTCTTTTTTTATAGTTTCCATTTCTTTGATGAGAGTCCCAATCTGTTCATTCATTATGCCCCTATTTTCCTTTTATTTCTTGAGCATATTTGTAATAGCTGCTTTAGGTTCCTTTTAAGTCTTCTGATACCAATATCTGGATTTTCAGAGGGTTTTTTTTCTGCTGACATTTTTCTTGACTGTCTCTTCTTATGTCTATGGATTTTTTGTTTTCTATTGTGTCTTGTTGATGAAACATTATAGAAACTCTGGATTTTGTGCTTTTCCTCTGAAGATTGCTGACTTTATACAAGGAAGCAGATCAGATTCTGTTTCCCCATAGGAGGCAGCAGCCAGAACACTTCTTTCATCCTTAGGTTACTGCTTTTCTCTGTGAGCCTCATTATTTCCCCATGCACTCACAGTTCAGGGACTCACCAAGTTGGGATCAATCACAGATTTTGTGGATCCCCTTTCCTTGGCTGCCTGTCTGCCTCCCTCCCTCCCTTCCCCTTTCCCTCCCTCCCTCCCTCCATCCCCAGGTTTTTCACTCTCATTCTTCACCTGCCCTGGCAGTCCCAATCTCTATTCTCTGACGTTTGGAGCAGGAAAATGGTAGCTTTTGCTTTGAGGACTAGCTACCTACATACATGCAGAATGAGAAGTGCTCTCAGGCAGAAAGCAGCATAAATGCAAATTTTACTGTGTGTGTGTGTGTGTGTGTGTGTGTGTGTGTGTGTGTGTGTGTGTGTTTTGAGAGATCTGTTCTTTAGTTCCTGCCAGAGTTTGATCATTTTCCAGTGCCTACAAATCATATTTTATACTGTGTCCTGCTATTACTATGTCTCACCTCACCACTGTTTGTTTTTAATCATATTACTTTACCTTTTACTGTATTTTCTCATCTGGAAAAATGAGGATAAATAATACCTATGCCACAGGGTTCTTGGAAGGTAAAATGAGCCAGTACACATACATTGTGTTTGCTTATGGATTGGGCATGAGGTGGGGACCTAGAAGATTATAACTCTCAAGATAAACTCTTATCTGAGTCAAACTGTAGCAGTACTGGGATTTCTGTTGATCATATAATTTGGCAAAACTCAGAAGAAGGTGTTCTTTGCCTTTTCTTCTTGACTGTTTTGGCTGTTTGTTGAATATTGACTTGGAACAGAGCTGCAGTGTTTCACGGGACTTGTGTACTACGGTGTTTCAGGTGATGCCAATATTCTTGTTGTTTATAGCTCATCTGCATAATGGCTTCCATGATGAGCAAGAGCACAGTTGAACGCCTGCTGCTCCCTCGGTTCTGCGAGCTGTGTGGGAATGGGAAGCTCTTTCAAGTTCGAAAGGTGGGAACGCAAGAGTGTCAAAACTCAAGTTGAAAAATGCAAAATTGATTTCTTGAAAGTTTCAGAACTTCTTCAGTAGATCAAGTCTTGAGGAAAAATGGCCAGTGTGAACTGTGTAAGGAAAATATCTGAACAGCATTGTCAGTTTTTCTGCAAGTGGAAATTGCACAGAGTCCTGGAGATAAGATTCTGTGTGAGTCAACCTGTTGTTCTCAGCATAGGATGAGAGTTAGGGGACCTTGCTGGCTTGTGGTCAGATGCCGTTACCCAGGCATGCAAGGTCTCTGATTATCTGGGGGTGATTTATTCCAAAATCCTCTTATCTTTACTGTACCTTCCAACCCAAGCCCCAGCTTCCCTTTTAGTCACTTGTCACTTGGTTGTCAAATTCTTCCCCTTTTATTTGAGTCGGGGTCTCACTCTGTTGTCCAGGCTGGAGTGCAGTGGCACGACCATGGATGGCTTATTGCAGCCTCAACCTCCTGGGCTCGGATGATCCTTCTGCCTCAGCCTTCTGAGTAGCTGGGACTACAGGTGCATGCTACCACACCCAGCTAATTTTTTGAGGTTTGTAGAGATAGTGTCTCGCTGTGCTGCCCAGGCTGGTCTCAAACTCCTGGGCTTAAGCAGTTTTCCTGCCTCAACATCCCAAAGTGCTGGGATTACAGATGCTGGCCAGTTTCTTCCTGTTGGAGGCTGTTCCATCACTCCCTCCACAGCCTCATCCCCCACCTTGCCTTGTGCCTGCCGTCGCCCCTCTGGCTTTCTCCATGACGCACTGGCAAGATGATAAGTCTCGCTCACTGTGCCGAGAATGTTAAGGGTCTCTTCTGCCCTATTGCTAACCAAATGCATTATGTATCAAGATCAATTAGGAGCCAGAAATTCCTAGAATTTAGTACCTTATTGTAAATCTTGTTTTTGATACAGTGGAGGCACCTACATGGTGCTGTGTGGGCGCTAGGCTTGGTAAGGGCTTGTTAGCTGCCTGAGTAGAGGGATAATTGCTCTCAAGGTTCCTGCTTGTTAGTTTTTACAATTTGTTAAGACAAAAAAAAAAAGATAAGGATAATGAGTATGCCTTTTGCCTTTTTAAGATGTGTGCTACAAATTTTGGTGATATTTGTCATGCTGTTGGACAAGAAGCCACTGAGAAATTTTTGGTATGCGAAGTTTTGCCAGCTGTAATTGCTGATTTGCCTTTTAGTGCACCTTCAAAATCAGTTGTTAAGTTTTATATTTATGAGTTTGTTACTTTGGAACGGCAGCTCAATGTTGCATTCATTAATTTCAGCTTTCTTGACTTCTGAGGCTGTTTCCCTAAGCGTTGGGCAAGTTATCTGTGGGTGGGCTGCAAGCCACCCCCATTCTCCTTCCTGTGGACTTCGTGGTCACTGCCTCGTGGGTTATCTTCTCCTGGCTTCTGTTTTCCACTGCTCTCTCTAGAACATTGCTCACCACCTCCCTCCTAGGCCTCAGAGTCATCGGGAATCGTTTCCTTGGTTTACAGGTTAAGATCTAGAACCTTCCAGATCCCTTCACAGACACTTTTTCTGACTCACCTCCAAGTCACTTTTCTCAGTTCTGAGCAGCCCCTGGCCTCGGTAGGTCCCACGTCTGGCCATTCGTCTGAAGCCTGGGGAGAGCCCAGACATCTGTATTTTTGATAAATTCCCCCCGCCTTGGGTGCACAAGAAGGTAGAGAAGCACTTCTCCAGCCTCCCTGAAGCTTCCTGCTCTTTCCCACCCCTGGGCCCCTGCCTGCCACTTCCCCTCTCTGGAGGGCACCTCCCTCCCTGGGGGGCCGCTCCAGCCCCTGCAGTGTGCCCCTGGGAGGTTCCTTCCTTGTCTAGACTCACCACCCTGCTGTGCCAGAGAGACTTTATCTCTCCCTTTCCAACACTCTGGTGACATTTTGCTCTGAGTACCTCATTCTGGTTGTGCTGATGGGGACCTTCTTGAGGGCAGGGACCTCATCACGTTGGTCCTTGTTTACCCAGTGCCTCCCCAGTACCCGATACCTGGGGAACTAGGTTCGGTCAGTGCTTGTCATTTTTGACAGAATATACTACCTGTATAGTTGGGATTTCACCTCAGAAGTTTAATCTTTAAATTGATTTTTAAATTTAAGTTCAGAAGCTCATTATATTTTATTTAAAGTGTAAGCCATGTCAACACAGTTCTAACCCAAGAGTAATTTTTAATGGGCTGCCGCTTTGAATATATACAGTGAGTGTTATCTTCCACTTAATAAATCTGAAACAAGAACGGCAGTGACTAATGTACTAATCCTTCTGTAGGTAGATATTTCCTTGATCATATCATATTCCCATTTATGAAGCATTTTAGGCTAATTATTTTACATTAGGATATTAAAAACAAAGCCTTAATACAGGATACATTTTAAACGAGGATGTAATCATGACCTTCATACAGATATAAAACGAACACATGTCCAAGATTTTATTTATCTCATTTATTAAAATGAGGGAAACCAGTAAGCTATCACAGCTGGACCAAGGACTACTGAAGTGAACTTCCACTTTTGGATTCAAAACTGGTCAGTATCCAGGGTGATCATTGATTTCCTTCCTTTGGCCACCGTTTGCATTTCTGTGGACAGTAATTATTTGCCTCACCATCAGTTTTTAGCAGCTTACCTTCTGTCACCACAGAGTTGTGAAGTGTCCCAAAGACAGTGATCCCTGGATAGGTGAGTGAGTTGGGACATCCGCTGCTGCTGAGTATTTTGTGATCTTTCTCTACAATTCATGTCATGGATATCAGACTTTGCCCTTTTTGTGGTTTTCTGTATTATCTGTTAAGTGTAGCCAGATCCTACTAAAATTAAGAGGTGAGGAAATGTTTCTTTCTTCTTCTTACCGTAATTTCTATTTGTTTCAAATGATCTTGTTCAGACCGTCGTGTCCCTTCCTTTGCTGTGTCAGGACTTTCTGGACATGCCTTCACTGTGTCACAGCGGTGGGTTTTGCCTGACCTCAGGGTACTCCGATTGGAGCAGCACTACTTTGTTTGCTTTGGTAGATCCCAAAGTTTTTTGAGCTCTGCTCAGATGATGTCTGGGGGATGCGGAAAGCCCGTGCTGAATGCTTCCTGGCCGTGTCCTGCTGTTCCTCCCCTGCTGTCCGCAGAGCCCAGCTCTCGCCACTCCTCATCAGACTCATCAGTGACCCCTGTCGATGGGTGAGTGCCAGCACACCCGGCCCCTGGCCGCTGTGTTGGTGAACCATCCAGCTACATCTGGCCTCCAGGCTTGGCTTTGACTTCATAGCTGTGCATTCTGTCCTTCAGTCACTGATGGGTGTAATCAGATATAGACCTTGTGAGGTCTTAGTTAAGGCAACTAAAATCTCAAAAGCTTTGGAGTAGATGGACATCAAGGAAGTGGTGCACACCTTTATATTTACAGCAAACAAATATCATAGAAATCAGAAAAAACTGTGTGATGGAATCATTGCCTTTCCTGTTACTGGAATGGTGAATGCGGTCTGCTCAGATACCTTATAAGGTCTGGCTGTTCCAGGTGAAAGTAATACTCTGGTAGAATAAAAACTATATAGTGGGACTAAGTTTTGGCCTTACTTTCTGTTGAAAGCAGTTTATTTGGAATTTAGGGAATGATTTAGGCAGCAATAAATCTGCACAGACATGGCAGCAACTCACCTGCTGGCTAGCCCCCTGTGTCAACCTGGGAGCGGGCTGCCCCACGGCTGTTGCATTCACTGCCCACTCTCTCTGGTTTCAGGTGCGCCAGGTTGCTTTTCAGTCCCTCGGCCCCTTCATTTCCACCTTTGCAAGCCCCTCCAGGGCTGGCCTTTGTATTCGAGAGGACAGCACCCTGACCATCGGACTACCACCAACTCGGGATTTGGACTCCAATTTTGTCCCTGTCTCGCCCACTCTGGGCAGTTGTGGGGATACTTCCTCAGCCAGGTATGCTACAGCCAGGGTCATGACCAGGTCCTCCACCACACCTCAGGCATCCACCTGAAATTCCAGCAATGATCTTGTCTTGAATTTTAGTAACAGTGACCTTCTGGGCAAGATGGAATATTAGAGCTTTAATTATGTAAAGAAGCAAAAGTAATTGCAATAATGATTTTGAAACATGACTACTGGCTTATAAATAATGAAGCTACCATGTCTCCTAAATTTAGATAAAATATTCATTGAGAGTCATGATTAAATAACCTATAAAGAAACATTTCGCTTACTTTTTGATTAATGAAATTCTTTGGGTAATTTACGTAGGGAAAAATATGAAGTCTCCCAAATGTGCTTTTGTGACGTAGGATGTTGCCTGTACATGAAGGTGGCCTTTCTGCCAGACAGTAGGAGGTGTCTTCCTAGTATGGCGACTCATCTTGGTTTCTTCTTGTCCTTCCTTGAGGATAATGAGTCTATGCCAAGCAGACTGTTTGAGGGAGTTTATAAATGTCTCCCCATTGTTTATATCAGGCAGGAGGATGAGAGTGTATCATTGACCCTTACATAATGCAGATCCTTGAGGCTGGTCTATCCTCCCTCCATCCAAGTTCCTTGAGCCTTGATGTATGTCAGGCCTGTGCACTCTGTCCTCCTCATCAGGATTCTCCACGTGGTTAGCAAAAGCCAACTCTTACCTGTTTCATTGCCTCTATTTTCTGATGCCTGCCCCCTGGTGGAGGCACTAATGAGCAGTGACGGGATGAAATCTTGCTACTGAAGTTGCTTCCAAGAAGCCAGGATGAATTCACCACTTGAATAGAGTGGAGGGATAGGCTGAGCTTTCTTGTAGTAACTTCAGTGCACATCGTACCCCCAGTGGGTGTTGGGGGCTGCTCTTATCTTGTCAGGTTTTCGTCTTCTGACACTGGGAGACACAGGAGGGGCAGGTGGCTAGCTAGGAGGAGTAGGGCTGGGCTTGCGAGGATGTCGATCTCACGCTGTGACTTCCCTTTAACTACGCAATACTGAGTTTGCTTCCCTCCATGTAACCCAGTTTGGCCAGGCCTGTGCAGATGAAGCCAGGTCTACCCGCGGAGGGGACATCCGCAGAAGCCAGTAACTACCTGCACATCAGTAGCTCTTCTAACGGCCTCACGGAAAACCCAGTGGAAGACTCTGCCTTGGCAGGGGCTGACCTGGCCAGGCTTTCCCCAGAGCCAGTGCCTTCTCAAAGCTTCCTGGTCTTCATGGCCTTCTCACCTGCGACCACCTGGACCAGACACCTGGGCCTGCCCAGGAAATGCCAAAGATGTGTTCAGTGATGGTCTTTACTGGCGAACTCCTCTCCCTGACATAAGCAAGGACTTGGAGCTGCTTCCACATGAGGCTGGGCCACAGGACGATGACTGTAGCAGGCCTGGAACTGTGCACAGCGGCTGTGTGACCAGGAGCGAGAGTCAGCAAGTCCTTGAGAGTTTGCAGTAGTGTGTGATGAATGACCTGGATGTTCAAGGTAAATGTCATCCAGTAGAACTGAAGAACAGACAAGATATGTTGGCATGTGCATGGCGTGTCCCCACACCCCCTTCTTCTGGCCTGTGTGTTGCGTGTGTGTGTACCTAGATTTATTTCCACCCTGCACACACTGAGAGGTGGGACTCAGTCCCACCATAGCCAGAAGAGTCAGAGATATCTCTGTGCAGGCTCCTATGCATGGATCTGACCACGTTGTTTTATATAAAGACCTATGTGCAGTCTGAAGTCAGTGCCGATGGGAGCGTGGCTAGCTCTTGGGTGGATCTGAGCAGCAGGGATTTGGTGAGTTCCTTGGATGCTGGTACTGCGTTGCCCACGTCCAGTGCCCTATCTATGGTGGATAGCTGGGGATTGTGTTCCTTTTGGAGTACATTAACTCAGCCTGTAGCTCACTTTCGGTTTTTTGCCTTTGTGCAGCAAGGAAAGCACAACTGCTTCTTTGGGGCATTTTTTAATCTATGCCTAGCGCTTCCGCCGAGTGTCTGATCTGGGAGCTAGGCCTTGCAATCCATATCCATTACCACGATTCTTCTTTCTCTAAACACTGCTATATTTGTATTTTTCCTTGGGAGAAATTGGAAAAAACAACACTCACTGCTGTTGCTGGGGAAAGATTTGTGAAGCTTTCGGGAAGGGAAATGTGGAAATCTAGTTAGTCCTGTGATTATTCTTTGTCCTGAAATTTATGAAGGAAATTAAATCAATGTTTGCTGAAGGAATGAGCGCACATAACATATCACTTCTAATGGCTGCAGACAAAGGTCTGTTTTTGGAGAACTCATTACCAAAGCCGCTGAATCCCCGGCTCTAGGACCTGTGCTGGGGCTAGGGCAGTGGTGACTGGCAGGCCCTGGTGGTCTGGTTAGGGGATGGTGCAGGCAGCCATCCTGTGGGGAGGGTGAGGACCAGAAGAGGACCTGGAAGAGTGGGCAGTGTTTGACCTGGGCTTTAGGAGTGCCGAGAGCCATCATCTAGAGAGGTGGAAGGGTGGGGGTGTGAACTTCAGAGGCTCTCTTTGTCAAATCATGCATGCTTGTGCATACTTGATGTCTTTGTGAAAAAGGGCTCACAGCTTTCTTCAGAGCTCAAAGGGGTCTGTGATCCCCAAAGATTCAGAAATAAATGACACATTTTATTTGTGAATGGATGGTGGCAGGAAATGTTGGTCCTTGGGAAGCGCCTGGTGTGCTACACAGAGGAGGTGGGACCTGCCCTGGGTACAGGGCGGAGCCAGGTAAAAGGCCTAAATCTTTTCATGCATCATGGGGTCCATGGAATTTAACTAGTGGAAAACAGGATACAGGAAGTATTTGTGTGTGTGTGTGTGTGTGTGTGTGTGTGTTTGTGTGTGTTTTGGGAGGTTGGGGACATGAAAACATCTAGTTTATATTTATAAAGAGATATGTGAAATTTGTAAACTTTACTGTCCGCAGGTCTCAAACAGTCATACTGTGGGTGGAAAGACTGGGTAGCCCTGGGGACTTGGTGAGCGAGATCCTTGCTCACCTACGTCAGTGGATGTATTGTGCCTGGGTGTGAGTGTGTGCATGCCTGTGTGTGTGTGTGTGTGTGTGTGTGTGTGTGTGTGTGTGTGTGTGTGTGTGTGTGAAGGCAGCCATCCTGCTCTATCGGGGGAGACAGGACACCCCTCACTGGGTTGGCCAGACATCAATGTTCAGCACCTTCATGTTGTCTTTCTGGGAAAGATGGTAGAGTCCAACTTTGATGTTTCCTAATTGAGGCTTTTCAAACTGAGATTTGATGTTCTGTGCATGGCTGGCATTGAGTCAGAATGGTTACCGTTATGACTATAAATGTCAACCCCTTGCCAAGAGCTTGTTTTGATACTCCAGAACAGTCCCTGTGCCATCTTGGAGTTTGGAATGGACACGTGTGTTGCGTATCACACCCAGACCATGGAGCACAGGGCTGACCATGGTATTTTGAAGACTTCTCTGAAGTAAACCCCCATAAGCCAAATAAAGTTATTAAAATTCTTGAAACTTCTCTTCCTGCATCTCAAGTTCAGGTATTATCAGCTGCACTGAGAGCTGCACAGCTTGACTCTGTGAATGAGCCCGAGAGCAAGCCGACAGAAAGTCTAAATGAAGTGTCCATTTTAGATCCCAGCCCTGCCTCCGACAATCAGATCGTTCTGTCGGCTTCATCATCTCAGAATGAGCTCTCCGGGGCCAGGATATTACAAAGCACAGTAAGTATTTGCCCTATCCCTCAGCCACCGAGGATGTGACCGAAATCACAAAGCTGCATTTTCTTTTATTAATATATCCCAGCAGAAATGATAAATGGCAAATTTCATTTTATTCTTAAGGTCATGTTTTGGATAACTAGACAACCAATCAATCAGGTGATTGATAATGTTGATTCTCTTCCACAAAAACAGGGTGGGGACAAGAAAGTACCTTCCCTCTTCTCCAAAGATGGCAAGAACTTGTTCTTTAGTTGGGGGAGGATTAACCATATAAGTGCTGTGTGTCACTGCTGACAGGTACTGATGTCCTTTTAATAAGAGTGGAGGTGAATTCAAGCAGTTCCTAGAATTTCAAGTTGGCGGGGGCCTTCGAGAGTGATCACCACATCCAGCCTCTCATTTACCAGGAGTTCTCTAGTATGTGGCTGCCCCAGTCCTGGTACTAGCATGCTATTTGTCAAAGGAGAGATTTTGAAAAACCAGCATTGACCACTTTTTATCCTGCATCCTGGAGCCAGCCCCTGTGAGACTGGGGCCCAAAAGCTGGAGTGAGGTGGGCCCATGTCTTGTCTCTGACTTGAAGCTTCTCCAGCAGCTTTGTAAAGCTCTTGCTTCGAAGCTCTGTGCCTTACTAATTTCTGCCGAACTTCCACTTGAGTCACTAAACCTGGATCTTTCACAGGTAGGGTCAGCACTGAGACTTAAGGAGAGGTAGGGGCTAACCATTGGGTGTTAGCCCCTCATGGTAATGACTGTGATGGGAGCTCTTCTTGAACTCACGTCTCCAGAGCCAGAATTCCCTTTTGTTTCTCTGATCTCACAGTTAGATTTTTGTGATTACATTAACTTACCACCTCCCTTACTCCCTAGGCCTGTTCTAATAAAACTGATTTAAGATTTTTTTTAAAATTTTCTTTTTATTTATTTTTTATTTTAAAGACGTGGGGTACAATTCAGGGTTAGGTATACAAATGTTCATTATGCAGGTAGCCCTGTTGATGAGGGTGTGCTCCTCCCTCCCCAGATTTAAGATTTTAAAAAAATCTTAAAACCCAAATATAACACATATAGGAGTTGGTTAAGGTTATCTGTGATTACTTAGAAATGAGATGATACCTTCTTCTGCTGGTTTGTTTCTAAAAAATTAGCAAGAAAACTCTTGTTGCTATCTGGAGTACAGAAATCCCAAATGCCAGGTCAAAGTGTGTGGCCTGTTTCCTTGGGGATGTGACAGTGCTTGAGCTTCTTTTTCATAGGCGTGGAAAGAGAGGAGCAGCTTCCTACAGGCTAGGCCTTTTGAGTTAGAGATTTAGTAGGGGTCTGTATAACTTGACCTTTGCTTTATGGTGTGGGTGTCAGAGCTTTGGACTGTGCAGCTTGATTCTAGGGGGATCAGTCGGGGTGCTTCCTGTTGCCAAAGAAGGAAAAGGAAACAAACTGGAAGAGCTTGTACATTGAGGAAAATGTTATCTTGCACAAGATGACAGGAAGAAAAAGTGCCGTGGTGGGTGGCTTCAGGGCTGGTGGACTCCACTGTGGCGTTGGTCATCCCCTTCCCCTCTGCTGTATGGTTCACATGAGCATGATGGGGGCTCCAGGGCTGGTGGACTCCATCGTGGCTTTGACCGTCCCCTTCTCCCTTGCTGTGTGGCTCATGTCATCATGATGGGGGCCTCCAGGGCTGGTAGACTCCACCTGTGGCTTTGGCTGTCCCCTTCCCCTCTGCCATGTGGCTTGTGGCAGTGTGATCCGAGGCTTCAGGGCTCATGGCCTTTACCATGGCTTTGACCGTCCTCCTTCCCCTTCACTGTGTGGCTCATGTCACCATTACGGGAGTCTCCAGGGCTGGTAGACTCCACCTGTGTCTTTGACCATCCCCTTCCCCTCTGCTGTGTAGCTCATCTCAGCGTGAAATGCTGAATGGAAAGAGGGGCCTGTGTCTTCCAGTTGTCTCTTTTGAGTAACGAGGACCCCAAAAGGTATAAACTAGAAATTCAGTTCATTGCCCTCTCCCTCGGCCTGCTCTTGCCAGCCATGGTTGCATCGTGTGTTCACAGGTTCTGTGTGGTAGACTGAGCAAATCTCAGGAAACATGTGAATCCCCTGAACAGAGTTGGGATCCTGCCGGAAAGGAGGCTGAAGGGAGTGGGAGTGTGCATAGGTGGCCAGTCCATGCTGCCCCTCGGGGGTTGGGGAAGTACACTTGCAGTACCTTTTGGGGTCACCTTGACTTGTGGTTTGCTTAATTCTTGACTTGGCTGCTTGGGGTAAGTGCTGCCCATAATGATTGCACTGAAGACTTGTGATAACAGTGGTGCATCTTGTTAGTGAATGTGAATTTGTGAACTTGGAGAAATTGAGTTTAGGGTATCATACCAAAATCTGTCTATTTTACCATGTCCTCTGTTGAAATAAGCAGTGTATTTACGTGCAAACCCTGGGACCTGGAGGCTCTGGTGGCACCTCAGAGCGATTGGCACATCCATTGGTGTATTTCTTAATCGACCTTCCTGGATCATATATTGAACTGATTTGTCAGAATCCATTAAACCCGTAGACAGTATGACATTTCAAGTGCAAGCTGGAAATCCATGTTATGGTTGAAGGAGAAGGTCAGGTCCATCTCAGCTCATACTAATCAATGGTCAGAGACCAACGTGTCACCGCTGAATGTTCTTGCTCATTTTAATTGTTAACCTCATGTAATGGCTCATCAGTAAACATTAGGAGTGTTTGTATGTGTGCACCTCAAGAACCATTTTCTAGGAAACACTTCTTTCTCGGCCACATCTTCTCATTCCAAGTCATTGGGTCCCTACCCCATCCTCTTCCCACAGCCGCCATTGCTTCAGTCTCTGATTCCCAAGAAATGCTGCGGGGGCTTGCTCCAATGTTTCTTGCAAACCTCATCCTTTCTTCTGGAGTGGTCTGTGCCTGAAATGTGTGATTGACTGTTGCTTGAGGACATTGGTTAACTGCCTCAGAGAGACCCACGGCTGAAGGAACAGGAGATGCCAACTCTTAGTTCTCTCAGTGGCTGTCACCAGCTTTCACTCCAGCCTTTGTCTTCTTGTGAGGACCTCAGCCAGTCTTGACATTAAAATGTATGGACTCAGTTTTCCTTAACACTTAAAGTAACTGGTCCATACAATATCTTATGTAACTATGCCAGCATAGCTTTTAACGTCTGGAAGGATGCTAGCGACTTCAAGGGAAGCTCTTGCCTTGGCTGTGGAAGTCATTTCTGCCACTGAAAGAGGATTCTTTGCGGAGGAAGTGGTAGGATGGCTTCCTCCTTTGGCGCAAATTGGTAATATGTCCAATTAACTCTGTAGGGTCCAGGTGAACCCCGAAATGGATCCAGTGACCATCTGGAGACTGACCAAAAGCTGACCCCTTTCTGCCTGAGGATAATCAATCTAAATTACAGGTTCGTTTCTTGGAACAAAGGAAAACAGCTCAAAACTTTATATTTTCTGAAAGTTAACTTTAAGAATGGCCATTGGAACCAAATATTTTTCTTCCATAAGTATTAGATTTATATCTTAGTTCATATTCTGTGTTGCTGATATTTCCTCTCTGATTTTAAAAAAACTAATATGGTGTTTAAAACTATTTAAAGCAAACTAATATGAGACAAAATGTTGACATCTGACATTAATATTGAGTGTCTTTTTATGCAGATTGTTTTCTTGTTTTTGTTTGAAGAGTTACTGACAGCTTCTCTTGCTGAACCATGTTTGCTTTTGTTCTTCCTTTTGCACTGGTTTTCCTATGCCTTGGAGTTCCCATCTGTGTTTCAAATCATGGGGACAACTTGATCTTTGGAGACCAGCATGAGTGGGGTGATAGCTTATGGAAGGCAGGATCCCCTCTGCTGGAACATGGAGTCAGGATTGTGAGGTCTCATGCTGGGCTCTTGGAGCAGCTGTAAGGAAAGAGAAGCTGGTCTTCTTTGTCAAGAGCTGGTGTCAGACTCAGCACACGTGTCTGTCTAGACTGTTCTCTCTGACCTCAGATGTTGTAGCAATCTTAAAAAGATAAGTTGTGGGCACTGCTCTCACTTCAGTCAGAATTGAAAACCTACTCCCTGGAGAAAACAAGGCCGCCAGTCCGAAGTGCTTTGGTTCTTGGAAGGCCTCTTGTTCCTCTCAGATTTCTGCTTTTCGGGTTCACCTCTAAAGTCTACACTCTGTGTGTTTTTCATGAGAACCACCTGTCATTGATTATCTCTCACGGAAGCACGATAGCTGCCTTTCTTCTTGCCTCCTAGGATGTGATACCTCAGCCCCTGCTGAATCAGTATGTGTCCATGACTGACCCAGCTCAAGCGCAGACTGTCGACACTGACATAGCCAAGCACTATGCGTACAGCCTCCCTTGGGGTGGCACTGACCCTGGGCAGGCAGAATTGGCACTGCCTGAAGGACACGTATGAAGCACTGGCATCCAACATGCAGGTAGAATTCACCTTTTCAGAGGCATGCACACAAACAGGGGTGGGTCACCTATTAGTAATTAGGAGGAAAGGGATGTGGGGCCCACTGACCTGAATTTTTATGCAGATACAAATTGGCATATTTCCTGGCCTCTGATGAAATGAAACTTTCAGTGGCTGACACCTGGCAGTGTTTGTTTTACACTAGAAATGCCACGGAAGACATTGGGAATGCTGAATTGCACTTGATTATTGTGATTCGTGTGTCTGCTGTGTGCCCCTAGTGGAAGGTACGTCAGATCCTGGCCTTCTCTCTCCACGAGCTGGCTGTGATTCTTGGGGATCAGTTAACAGCAGTTGACCTGGTGCCCATCTTCAATGGATTTTTAAAGGGTCTGGATGAAGTACACATAGGAGTTCTTAAACACCTGTATGATTTTCTAAAGGTAGGATGAAGGGTTAAAAGCAAAAAACAGACCTCACTCTCCAAATCAAATTTGTTAACCCCTGGATGTATATGGTGTCAGTGAAAAACCAAGGTAGTTGTGTAATGTTCTTCAGCTCAAATGTACCATTCAGAATCTTAAAGTTGGTGTTCTTTAAGTGATGGGTAAATATTTTTAGATTTTTCTTCCTAATCTTCCTGTCTTAGAGCTGTAATTCTGTAGAAGGTGATAGACACATAGCCTAGCACACTATATACAGAAGAGGAAACTGGGGTCTGGGTAGTGACCTGACTTGTCCAGAAGTCACCCAGGGGAAGGGGCTGACTGAAGTCCAACCTCAGTTCTATATGAAGTGTTTTTTCTGAAAGATGCTGCCTGCTTCCCTTCTGGCTTTTTTTTCCCCCTAAAGAAATGATGAATGTTAAAATAATAGTTTAAAAGTGACCATTAAAAATGAATTTTTTGCATCCATACAACCTTGCCAGGCTTAGGTGTGTGCTGTACCATTGAGGCTGTCCTTGCCCCAGGAAAGAGGCACCGTCACATGCCCTGGGAGCAGCACAGGCAGCTGTCTGCCGGGCACACACAGGCTGGGCTTTTAGGTAGGAATTATGAAAGAGGGACGACCGGGACCATTTAGAAATACATCAGTGCATGTACTAGCCAGGGGAGCAGGTTGGAAGCATCCAGGGATGCATTTGATGTCAGTGGATGGTTGTTGATTCACACTGGCTGACAGCTGGTGGGGTCTTGGGGGAAATGCAGAGTTCTTGCCAGTGGCAAATGTGTAACCAGAAATATAATAAAAGGGGTATTTGGGCTCATGTATATATACTTATTTATGTCTACATTTAAAAAAAATAGTTGCTTCATGAAGACAAGAGGAGAGAATATCTTTATCAGCTTCAAGAATTTGTAGTGACCGATAACAGCAGGAATTGGAGGTTTCGATATGAACTAGCAGAGTAAGTAAACATATTTGGGGATATGAGAAGGCAAATTAGGTGGGATAATTCTTAATCATCCTACCTTATAATTGATTTCTAAACCAGCAATAAGAGTGTTCTTTCAGGTAAAGAGATTATGTTTTTATTAAGGTATAAACTGAATTCCAAAAACCCTAAGATACAAATACCACAGTCTCCGGGGAGACATTCATTTTCAGAGGAAGACAGGGCTGGAGTCACTTTGGAATTAGAGTGTTCTGCTGTTCTATAAGGCAATTTATTTGAACCAAATAAAAGATGAATCACCCGCTCTTCAATATTTTCCTATTAATCGGAGCAGGTTTTGCCAAAGCTTTCGTGAACATTCTGAGTGTGCTCTCTGCAGGGTACAACCTGCTTTATGTACTTCAGCTTGTGAAGACAATTAGGCTACTGTGGGAGACAGGAAGGGGGCTGGCCCAGACGAGATGATTATGAAATAAAAACGTCCCCAAGGTGCCTCGTATCTGTGTGCTGTTTTGTGCATGAAGGAGTTAATTATCTCTTTTGTGGCAAAAGGTATGGTCCAGGTTTTAGTGATCATGAAAGGGTGCCAACATCCCTTTAAATAACTCCCCTTCTCAAGGTGTTTAACATGCCTTTCATGGTATTGAGGGAATTTGCTGGTGGTGGTGGTTGTTTGGGTTTTAGTTTTCACCTTGTTGAGATTCATTTCGGTATCTTTAATTTTCATTTTTCTTATCCTCAACTAGAAATCTCTTAAATAATTGCCTTCCCTAAAGAAATTCATCAGGCTTTTGCAGCTCCTCAGGATATGATCTGGCTGATGCCAGGAGCAACTGAAAGATTTTCTCTTTGCAGTAATCTTTAATCATGATGCTTAATTTGAGAGATGGAGGCTTTGGCCATTATGCTGTGTTCTCAGAGGATCGGGAAAGTAGGTCCGCGTTCCCACGAAGGCCTTGCGCCCTCCAGCGGCTTCCCGGGGCGGTGCGGTGGCCGCGCTGTCTCTGAGGCTCCCGGCTGCCGGCTCCCGGCTCCCACCTCCCGCTTCCCGCGTCCCGCCTCGCGCCTCCCGCCTCCCGCCTCCCGCCTCCCGCCTCCCACCTCCCACTTCCCACCTCCCACCACCCCCCATCTCCCACCACCCCCCATCTCCCACCACCTCCCATCTCCCACCACCTCCCATCTCCCACCACCTCCCATCTCAGCGAGCTTATTGCCGCCGGGACTGCTGATACGAGAGCCGTGCTCCCAGCCCGTGATGTTGGCTTCTTTGTTCTGGAAGCAGTGCTTTTGATATTCAAGGGAAGCCCCGGGCGGCCCTCCGGGCTCTGGCCCCGCGTCCCGACCTCTGTTTCATTTCCTCTAGTCGCCCAGTTCGGAGCCCGGGCTTGCGCGAGCGGGCTCGCTCGCCACCTGCGGGCTCCTGTCTGCTGGCGCGGAGGCTCGGGCTCTTCACACGCGGGCCTCGCCGCACCGGGAGCCTCGCGCCTGCCGTGGAGCCGGAGCCGCGGCCGTGTCAGATTTAATTGGCAGCTGCAGGCCGGCAGGCGGCAGGGACCTCTCTTGTGTGGTCCCTGGATCTGCCCATCTTTGGGAACCTCAGCATTCTGGCTATTTTTGTGTTATCTGATTTTTAAAGTTTTATGTGCTTTCCAACTGATAACCCCAAATTGAAATATTAAACTCGTACTCATAAATTTCTCAGCTCTTGTTTTTGGGGTTTATTTTATTTCTTTTTGATTTATGTGCGTGCGTGCATGAGATGAAGAATTGCTTTTTTTGCGTGGTCATTTCCCTCAACTTTCTATTTTCCTGAACAAAGCCTTTGCTGGGTCTTCATTGCTGTTCACTTCCCAGCCCAGCTATTTTTATCCATAAATGAAATGAGAGTAAAGAGAAATTGATAAGGTGCTTTGGGCCCTCAAAATAATGCTTTTTCTGTTTACATTTCAGACAGCTGATTCTGATTCAGGAGCTCTATGGCCCGGATGACGTCCATGAGTACCTCGTGCACGTCGCCCTCAGGCTGTGTGCAGACAGGGTTTCTGAAGTGCGGTTGACTTCCTGCAAGCTAGTAAGGAGCTCAGGAATTTTTGCAAATAGGAATGTTCATGCGTCTTCCTTTTTAACTCCTTGATTTTTTTCTTAATTTGTCAGTTTACCTGTGAAACCAGCTTTTAAATGTTGAAATTCGGTCCAGTATTATAGTTTTATTAATGTGCAGGACAGCTTTTTTGCTAAGTTGTAGGCTTCAGCGATGGACATTGTGAATCAATCATTTTATATATGAAGCCCTTTAAACAGTAGCTTAGTGTTTTTTAAAATACAGGTTGGGTTTACTCTACAGCTTGATTTTGTAGACAGGTATTTAGTAAGCAAACTCTAGTATAGAAAAGCTGGTCTATTTTAGTGGGCTTTTACTAGCTGGATACTGACCCAAAAAATCACATTTGAAAATACTGATTTTAAGATACTCTGATGGCATTAAAACTTTATAAAAGTGACATGTTCTGAAAGGTAGTAATTTAGTTATTATGCAGGGGGACAGGTTCTAGAGTTTGGAGCCTTAAGATTAATAATATATTTTTCTAACGTCAGTCCTCTTTTTAGTCTTATTTTTATGAAGGGTTTTATGTGTATGAATATGTGTATGCATGTGTATTGCCATATATTTAAACATCCTTTTTCTCTGTGTTCTAACGATGATTGTGACAAACATTACTTTCTCTTGTGCCTATAAATTCATTTTAAAGGTAAAGGGCATGTAAAAATCTCCCGTTTCTGTGTGGAGTCATTTTCCTAATTCAAGAAGATGGCAGCATTTTGAATTTGCTCTCCTGATGTTTTTTCATAGGTTGTGGCAATTCTGCAGAAGTTTTATTCCAACAGTGAAAGTACACTGGGGTTAAATTTCATCAACGAACTCATCGTAAGGTTCCGGCACTGTCCCAAGTGGGTTGGAAGGCAAGCTTTTGCTTTCATCTGTCAGGTTAGCAAGACCTGGGGAATCTTGCCATGTGACAATGTCAGGTTCACCAGAAAGAGATCCCAGCCCTGAGCCCTAGCCAGGAGTTTCAGGGCCAATTTCCCTAGCCCCTTGTCTTGCAGAGATTGTGACCTGCCCAGCTGGCAAATGCCTTGCCCTGGGTTACCCACTGGCATACTCATTCACCCGGGAGGAACTGCTTGAGTACTTCCATGGCCCAGATATGCCATGGAGCTGACGACAGAGTGAGCAAGCCTGTTCGCCTTCCATGTGGTAGAGTGGGGGCCAGGTCCATCCAGGGCTGTGTCCACCGCAGCACCGTATCTTAGCCGGCGGCCCTGGCAGGAGGGTATGGCAGAGCAGAGCAGTAGATTAGGGCAGACTGTTGAGCCTCTTCAGAGGAAGCCTGTGACGTTCCTGTCAGCCTGCCCAGCTACTCGGATCAGCCTCTCTACTTGCATCTTGGAAGTGAGGGTGTGACTTGTGTTTAGCTAGGGACAACGGCAGTGATCATGGCTGCCAATTCTGGAAGGCCTCTTGTGTGCCAGGCATCTCATCACACATTGAATTCTCTGATGAGAGCTACTGTGTGTGGAGTGTGGCATACCAGTATACCTTTAGACCAGTTCTCTCAGATGAAGCACTTGGAGCCCAGAGAGGTTAAGTAACTTGTTCAAGATCACACAGGAAGTGTAAAACCATACGCTTTTTTTTTCCTGCTGAAGTTTGATTATTTTAAATGTTTCACTGTTTGTTATGCACATTTTCAAGCATGTGCAAAGGTTGAGGGGATGGGGTGAAGAACCCCTGTGAACCCGTCAACCCACTTGCCGGTAGCACAGGGAGGCGATGGTTGGACTTTCCTGACCCAGACCAGGAAGCCCCCTTTCTCTCTCTCAAACCACCTCCACCAGGGGACTGGCTGGTGCCCCCTCTTGGGCTGGAGGGGCATTGTAGGGGCTCTTTGGCCATCCACTCACAGTGAATATCAAGCTCACAGTCCCCAGCCTGGGCATCACCGCCTTTTGCCAGGAAGTTGGCGGTGTTCCAGATCATTTTGCAGAGAAAGCATCAAGGAAGTGTGTTGTTGCTTTTACTTTTTAATTATTTAGCTGAGATTCAGAAAATCTGTACTAAACAAAAGGATGAGACTACCTGAAGGTTAAGGGGACTCATTTGCGTTAGCACTATCTGGTTTGAAGCCTGATTCCAGTACTCCAAGAGGGTGGCCATGGCCAGGACAGCCTGCCTGCATTTCACTCTTACCTGTGACACGTGCCTACCTCCTAGTGCCATCACGAGGCTTCAGTGAGCTGATAGTTACCTGGCATGGCGCCTGGCACTGAGAGGAAAACGCCTGGGGAGCGGCAGCAGTAGGTGTTCAGGGCTGCCCGCCACAACACAGGTTCCCTGTTGTGGAAGCCACCCACCTGGCCCGCAGCGCCCAAGCCTGCTGCCACATGTTGGTCATGAGACCTTGGTGTCATCACCACGCTGGACCAGAGTTTTCTCACCTGCTGAACCAGGCTCACTGTGATTTCCAGGGTTCGTTGTAAGAGTAAAGTGAGAACACATTTGCAGCTCTGTGCTTGGAGAGGCAGCATGTGAGTGCTGGGAGTGCTTACAGGGTAGGGAAGTATAGACAGTAGGAGTGGTACAACTCCTCATGTGCAGCGGTCTGGGCATGGGCTACGGTTGGGATTTGGCTGTTACTCAACAGCCACGACCCCTGTGCATTATTGAGGTGGGGGTTCTCAGCCCTCACTGGCCAGCGATGTGGCAGCACCATGCTAAGTGTTTGCATACAGGACCTGCCATTGTACAGATGAGGAAACTGAGGTTCGGAAAGTCAAGCCACTTACCTGAGTCCACAGAGCCAGCAAATGACCAATTTAGACTTTGAACCTGGACCCATCTGGCTCCAAAGCCTGTGCTTTTCCTGCCAGATCTTACATGACTTGTAACATAGGGCTTGGTAGTGCTTTTTTTTTTTTTGAGTCGAGTCTCACTATTGCCCAGGCTGGAGTGCAGTGGCACTCTCATGGCCACTGCAGCTTTGACCTGCTGGGCTCAGGCGATCCTTCTGCCTCAGCCTTCCAAGTAGCTGGAACTATAGGCATGCGCCATCCTACCCGGCTAATTTTTTGATTTATTGTAGAGATGAGGTCTTGCCAAGTTGCCCAGGGTAGTCTTGAACCCCTGGACTCAGGCAGTCCTCTCATCTCTGCCTCCCAAATTGCTGGGATTACAGACGTGAGCCACTGTGCCTGGCTTGGTGGTGAATTATTTTTATTTATTTATTTATTTATTGAGTTGGAGTCTTACTCTGTTGTCCAGACTGGAGTGCAGTGGCCACTCCTGTCCACTGCAGCCTCGACCTGCCGGGCTCCGGCAATCTTTCCACCTCGGCCTTCCGAGTAGCCAGAATTACAGGCATGCGCTACCATACCCTGCTGATATTTTTTTATTATTTATTGTAGAGATGAGGTCTCGCCAAGTTGCTCAGATGGGTCTCAAACCCGCAGCCTCGACCTGCCGGGCTCCGGCAATCTTTCCACCTCGGCCTTCCGAGTAGCCAGAATTACAGGCATGCGCTACCATACCCTGCTGATTTTTTAAAATTATTTATTGTAGAGATGAGGTCTCGCCAAGTTGCTCAGATGGGTCTCAAACCCGCAGGCTCAGGCAATCCACTCACCTCAGCCTCCCAAGGCGCGGGATTACAGGCTGAGCCACCGAGCCTGGCTAGGTGGTGAATTATAATGAAATGTTAACTGGGTTTCTCTAGCCAAATTCTGTGCTTGAGGTTTACAAAATTGCACACACATCTTAACCCTGCAGACTCTGAATGACTTCATTGGATTTAAAGAAATTACGTTTCTAGAACCCATGGGAAACACTGCCTCTCTGGTGGGCTCTCTTGTAGGCGATGGTGAGTGAGGAGGGTGTGCCTGTGGGCGAGTTCGCAGAGCACCTGCTTCCCAGCCTCCTGAGCCTTGCGTCCTACCCCATGCCCAACGTGAGGGTCTGGCCAAGACACTGAGGCAGACGCTGTTGGAGAAGGTACGTGGAACACTTTCCTGAGCTCACATATTTTAAATCAGCCCCATTGGTTGTTAAAGGTTGCAGTGAGATTTCTTCTAGGAAATTGCTGGCATGCTTAAGGAAATTGGGACAGCATGCTTAAGGTTTATCATGTAAATTAGTGCACTAACTATTATGTTTAATATTTATGTTACTTATAAAATGAGTAAGGGAATGAATGTAATTCATTGTTTACATTTAACAAACACATACTAAAATACAAAATATTACCTATCCTTCTAGAAAGGAGGGAAACTTTTTGTAAATTTTGAGTTATGACATAAAAGATTATGAAAGGTAGCAGATTTAAACTGTAAATTTTGGGGGGGTGGTTGTACTCTGTCTCCCAGGCTGGAGTGTGGTGGAGCAATCACAGCTCACTGCAGCTTCTATCTCCTGTGCTCAAGCAGTCTTCCTCCTCAGCCTCCCAAGTAACTAGGACTATAGGCACAGGCCACCACACCTGGCTAGTTTGAAGATTTTTTTAATAGAGATGAGATCTCCTTATGTTACCCAGGCCAATCTTGAACTCCTAGGCTCAAGGAATCCTCCTGCCTTGGCCTCCCAAAGTGCTGGGATTATAGGCATGAACCACTGTGCCTAGTCAAGTTTTAATGGTATTATTTTGTAGTCAGTAAGAAAACATTTGTAGCCTAACCTAGTAGGTTATTTTAAATCTTAAAAGGACTTAGTATAAGCTTTGTGTTCCTTAGTTTATTTCTACACCACATACATAGGATATAATATCTTAAACTCTGCCCTGGATATATGTTTCTTGCTGCTCACCTCCATCCCCCCACCAACAACCCACTCCTCTCCTGAATTCCACACATTGTTATTTCTTTCGTGTTGTAGGAATAAAAATTTAATATTAAAATTTTTGTAGTTATTATAATTTTTAAAAAAAGCATACCCATTGGGAGTCCATCTCTGACATGTAAGAAAGACTCTTTGGTTAGGCATGTTATCATTTGAAATGACACACGTATGGGTTTGTTCTATGAAGAATGACTTATTGTCCTGATATGTGGTTAACAAGAAACAAAATGAAGTGTGTTTTTGAACACAGTTCATGGCACACGTGATTCTGATTCTTGGTTTTGCTCTCCAGCATATTTTAGAAATACTGGTAACCCTCATCTTGAATTCGTTGAAGAGACCATCTTAACTCTACAGTCAAACCGGGACCAGGATGTTTCCTTTTTTGCCACCCTAGAACCAAAGGAGCGGAGTATCATAGACACTACCATACCAGAAAAGCAGAATTGACTACTGTGTGATGAACTGTGATCTGATCGTTTCCTGTGTGGCACACGCTGCTTATCACACCCAGAAGGAGCGCTGATCGTATTGTACCTGCAGGGGGAAAAAAGATTTCTGAAGCTTTTGTGCTGTGCACTCAACTGACTGACCCCCTTTCCACCACAGCCTAAAGGGACTGAACCCCGATGGGGGCTTGTTCCAGATGGCCGGGCCTGTGCTGTGATACCCACTCCACTAGCCTGGTCGGTAGCAGTGTGTGGGGAGGGTGCGGACCCAAGTGGCTGGCTGGGTATCGGGCCCCCAGAGCACCAGATTGCCTGTCAGCAATACGTTTTCTCTATGACAGACTGTATGATTTGAAGTCTCCCCCCTCACCAAATAAAGCAGTTTATGAGAAGCTTTTAAGTCTTTAATAGACTTGCATATTTGCTTTCCTTATGATTTTCTATAAGATAATGGTTTATGGCGTCATATTTCATTTTCAACTGAATTGCTCTATGTATGTAAATAACTCTTGACAGGAAGAAAATATATTTATGTAACATAGCCCCTATCAGTGAGCTGAACAAATCACTTAAATTTATGCTCCACTTAGAGTTGCTGCAAATAGAGTCCAATTTGTTTACTTTTGAAAAATGTTATAGTTAAAGAAATCTCCTCATGGTGGAGATTTATGGCAGTCTTTCTAATACTGTGTTTTTGTTCTCAACTGTACTTGGAACTTCTCCTTAAGCGCTCACCCTCCCCTCTGGCAGGAGCTGCATCCATCAGGATATGCATTGGCCTCTGACAGAAGCTGGAAACTGAAAACATTTTCATTTTTGTATGGCTTTATTGGCACATGTTTAAGAACTTGAGAGGGAGATCGATAATCAATATGCAGGAATTTTGACTTTATATCTGATGCTTCAGAGACTTAGTAAAAGATGGGGATGCAGTTCTGACCAAAACCTGCCCACAAGTTTTGCCCACCAGTGACTTGGAGATTAAATTTTGTACTCTTCAGATGGACTTAAGTACACAAGCCCTTCAAGATCATGCTTTCATTTTTTAAATTTTTATTTATTTATTTATTTTGTTTTGGAGTCTCACTCTGTTGCCCAGGCTGGAAGGCAGTGGCATGCTCACAGCCACCGCAGCCTCGACCTGCTGGGCTCAGGCGATTCTTCCACCTCAACCTTCCAAGTAGCTGGAACTACAGGTGCACACCATCATGCCTGGGTAATTTTTTGATTTATTGTAGAGATAAAGTCTTGCCAAGTTTCCCAGGCTGGTCTTGAACTCAGGCAGTCCTCTCACCTTGGTCTCCCAAAGTGCTGGGATTATAAGGTGTGAGCCACTGTGTCTGGCCTAAGATCATGCTTTTAAAATTTAGACTAAGAGAAAGGTGATCTAGAATTTAAACAGGTCTTTCATTAATAATTGAAGATTTTCTAAACATTTGATTAAATTCTGCGTAAATGCATGCTCATGTTTTTTTTCTTGTTTCTATTTCCATGTTCTCAAAGGTAGGAATAAAGGAAGGTAGAGAAGCCTGTGTGGGGCTCAAGGTTTGGGTTTCAGGAACCAGCCACCAAAGGCATTTTGCTCATTCTGTTCCTCCCTGAGAGCTTTGTCTTGTGTCTTTTCTTCCTTCCTTTCTTTCTATTTATTTATGTATTTATTTCTGAAACTATATGTCGAATTTCCTGGTATACAGGATGTTTTCCCTCACCCTGGCATCCAATTCCATTGAGCTGGTGCTTTAAAAATAAAGGAAGGACTCTATACTGTGTCAAAGAACATAAGGTACACCTGTGAGAATTTTAAATATAACCCAGGGTAGCATTTAGGCAACTTCAGCAAAGCATGAGTTAATAATTTGGAGGCTACATTAAAAAAGGGAATCCATCTTGTGTTTAATACTTGTCTAAAGTAAATAGATGGAGATATTGTTTTGCTTCAGCAACTAGCAACTTTTAATTTTTTTTATTGTCTAGAAATTGAGACTGTCTCATGTCGTTAAAATCTGTTGATCCACCAGCAAGTAGAGTTATTCAGCTGGAGTCTTGTATTCCATGCAGAGTTTAACTTTCCACTAAGGAAGAACAAGGATCTTTAGTTTGTTATGTGTAGACTTTGCATGTGGAATCACCACATACTTGTAGAGATGGTGGACACTCTTTGTTAAATAATCTGACCATTACCATTTCAGTTTATATGCTAAAGTTTTTCTATAATTTATTATGAATGCCTTTCCAATGTAGTGTTTTTTTATGGCCGTGACTTCTCTGCAAAAATAATTTTTAAATTATTTTTTAAAAATATAATTTTAAAATTATTTTAAATTTTTTTTTGTGTGTGTGACAGCTGAGGTTTTTCTAAGATTTCCTGGTTCTCCTCCTCCTTCTCTCTAGTTCCACCCCTCCCAATCACTGTTGCTTCTGGATGTTTTTAAATTGTTCTTAGGTACACAGGTGTTGGTGTAATTGGACCATGTGTTGCTTGACCACAGCCTCATCGGGGGTTTCTTGCAGGCTGAGCTCACTGGAAAGGTGTCTTTACAGTGGAACCCGATCATCCTTTCCCAAGTGGGCACCCCTTGTCAAGTGTGTTTCTCAGCACCTTTCTCCCTCCGAGAATTCAAGAGTATTTTCAGAGTTGGTGGATTTTGATGCAAATTTCCTCCCAGGTCTGTCTCCCATTGCCGGGTCAACGCTCAAGTCAGGACCAGATCTACTGAAGGGAGTCGTTGGTCTACAGTTGTTTTTTTTTTTTTCCAGTCATGCTAGAAGTGCCTTTGAGCACGACTGAGCGATGTTCCCCGGCAATTCCCCCAGTTATGCAAAGATTGTATTTTAATCAGACAGGGAAAGGAGGTAATAGTTTCCCAACAGCAGTATGAATCCTTCCCTTTCCGGGAGAAAATAGCTGAAGATAACAGCCTCTAGGAAAGGCTTGGGAACGTGGCCGGAGGCTCGCCAGCCGCGGGGGCCGCGGGGTTGGGGCTGGGGGTCGTCGGAGCGCGGCCTCTCCTCCAGGCCTGTGTGTCTCGGCGCCCCTCCGGGCTGTTTCGGGAAGCGCCTGGGCCTTTTCCCATTCTTTGAGCGCCCACTCCGGCAGCCACGTGAACCCGCGCCTTTGTTCGCGGCGGCGAAGAGCGAGGACCCGCGGGCGCCCCGCCCGTCGGCCCCCGCGAGGCGGCCGCGGCGGGTCCGGGCGTCACAGTCGGGCCGGGGGCGGGCGGGGGCGGCGATGACGCGCGGCCACCGCGCTGGAGCCGGAATGACGCGCGGCCCGCGGCGGGGCCATGCGGAAGGCGGCGGGCGGCGCGCGGGCGGCGGGGTCGCCGGGGGTCGCTCGTCGCCCCGACCCCACTGCGGGCCGGCGGGGCGGCGCGGGGGCGGCGGGGCGCGGCGGGCCGCGGACGGGCTCGCGGCCTCTCCCCGCGCAGCCCCCGGCCCGGGCCCTCGTCCGCGGCCTGCGTCTCGTGGGTGACCCGTTGCACGACTTGGCCCCTGACGTCTTCTTCTTGCGGGTGCGGCTGGAGGAGACTGAGGAGATGTTCCGGGTGACAAGCTGCCGCGGTGACACGACAGTGCGGGAGCTCAAAGAGGAGCTGGACCTGATGGTCGGCATCCCCTTCAACCTCCAGCGGCTGCAGTACCTCGACCAAGGTGGCCCTCGCCCTCACTCCCTCCCTGGTCACGTGTACGCCCTCAACCCAGCCTATGCGAGGACCCCAGCCACCAAGAAACCCTAGACGGGAGGGCGGCTTGGCGTCCTGGCCACAGAGGGACTTCCCAATCCCAAGCACGGAGGGGTCACATAGACCCGGAATCAAGGCGAGCTTTGTCCACAGCAGGGCCCTAACCCACAGGAAGTCCTGCCTGTATCAGGCTGCATGGGGAACCCTGAGCAAACCCAGATCTTGGGACCCCCTCAGAACCCAGATCTTCAGGCTTTTCATGTCTTTAGAAGGGATTCAAGTCTCAAAGCCAGCTATGTTCACATAAGTCTTGACCAAAACAAAGACTGTTCTCAGCAGTACCTAAACGCAGGGCAAACCTGCCCAGGTCAGGACTCCCAAACTCAACCCCCAAATCCTCATTCATGCTGGATTTGTGAACATCAGAACCTCAAACCCTTTAGCCAACCATGTCTATGCAAGGATGCCAGTGTCTGAAATAAGCCCTGCTGACCTTGGGACCCCCAGACCCAGAACAAACCTGCCCGAGACTGAACTCCAAATCTCCAGGCTAATCACTGCTCCCTCAGAACCCTGAATCCTTCACCAACCATGTCCATGCAAGAACTCTAAAACTCATAACAAACCATGCCCAACTCAGGACCCTGAAACTCTGAACAAACTTGGCCAAATTTGAACCCCAAGTTGCCAGGCTAACCATGACCTCAGAACCCTGAATCCTCTAGCCACTATGTCCACACAAGGACGTCAAGTTTGAACAACCCTTGACCACCTTAGGACCCCCAAACCCAGAACATACCTACCTAAGACAGAACCCCAAATCTGCAGGATAACCATGACTACCTCAGAACCCTGAATCCTCCAGCCACCTTGTTCTTGCAAGGACACCAAAAAGTAAAGCAAACTCTGCCCATCTCAGGACCCCCAAGTCCAGAACATACCTGCCCAAGACTGAACTCCAAATCTCCAGGCTAACCATGACTACCTTGGAACCCCAAATCCCAGCAACTGTGTCGTCACGACGTCAAAGCTGAAACAAGCCCCACTTACTTTAGGACCCCAAAGCCAAGAACAAACCTGGCTGAATCTGAAACCCCAAATTACTAGGCTAACCATGTGACCATCAGAACCCCCAAATCCTCCACACAAGAATACCAAAGTCTGAAACAAAACCTGCTCCCCTCACTCAGGACTCCATATCTCTAGGCAAACTGCACACAATTGAACCTCAAATCTCTAAGGCCACAACAGAGCCCTAAATCCCAGAGCAGACTGCTTACATCATGACTGTCAATTCCAAAGCAGATGTACCCCAGTCTGAGCCCCCAGTTTCCACCTAACCATTTGAGTATCTGAATCCAAATCTATTAGCCTGCATAAGGATGACAGAGCCCAAAATGAACTCTGCCCACATGTGGACCCCAAAATTCATAGCCAACTCTGCCCATATCTGAAAGCCAGTCCCCAGACTCACCATGGCCATACCAATACCTCAGCCCAAGCCAAGGGTCCTCCTTCAGGGCTGCAGAGGATGAGAAAAAAAGCTGCCCACATCAGGACCCCAAAGCTAAAGTCAAACTACCCATATCTGAGCCCCCAGTTGCCACAAAAACCGTGTTCACATCAGCACTCCAAGATCGAAGCCAATCATGTTCATGTAAGGAAGTCAAGGTCTGAAACATGCCTTGCTTAGATGAGAACCCCGAAACTCAAAGCTAACTTAGTGTGTACCTGAAACCCAAATCCTTCAGCCCACCTTGTTCATATCAGAATCCCAAACTCCAGACGAAACCCAGACTATATCAAGACTGAAAATCTCAGAGCATCTCCCATCACCATCAAGACCCCCAAACCTCAGGGCAGGTATGCTTGATTCATAACTCCAAATTACCCAGACTACATTAGAACCCCAAGCCCCAAAACAAGACCTGCCCATACAAGGACTCCAAGTCCCAGAAAAGACCTTTCCCATGTCAGAATTCCCAAACAGAACCCCAAATCCAGAGTAAACCCTGTACTTGTCAGGACCTCAGATCTCAAAAGCAAACCCTATTTATATTTGAAACCTGAATACTGGCACTAACCTTGTCCATATCAGAACCATAAATTCCAAGCTGTGTCCTTGTCCACATTGAGGGCTCAGAGCTAGCTAGCCAGAATCAGAACCAGTCCCCAAAGTTCCTCACACTAAGTCAGAACCCAAGGCCCCTGTCAAGACAAATCCTGTGGGGGGGGTACCCAGTGGAGCCCCTCTCTTCTGCACCAGTCTCCTTCCCTTTCCCTGAGGATGTGCTTTCCCTGTCCCAATTCCCTACACTATCGAGGATATGAGAACAGGATCAAAGCCTCAGGCTCCGTCATCTCCCACCCGGTTGAAATCAATGCAAAACACTTCAAGAAAATGAAGACAGAAAAAACATCTCTGGATTGCTGCACAGGGAATGTGCGGAGGGACTGCAGCTGCACTGCAGGAGCAGGGACACGGCGGGGACAGATCTGAAAGCAGCCTGTTATCCATGAACTTGGCGCTTCCAGACATTGCCTTTCCTGGACTCAGTCTCCCAAGCCTCCTGTGCTCCTGTCCGCTCTAGAAGTCTCTGTGCCATTTACCCAATAGACAGATTCAACTCGGAAACTCGCAGTGCACAGCCAAGGCCAAAACACCTTCCTTGCTCTCTTTAAAATAGGTTAAGCATTTTTTAAGGGCATATTTAATTTCTCACAGGAGCATTCAAAAGATGCTCTTGGGCATTTGGGGGGCTTTATTTGGAAAAAAAATGTGTTTTGAGCCTAGTCTATATTTAACGTGCTAAAAATGAGGTGAGTTACTGAAGGACTTAGTGAGCGTTCCCAAACAACCAATTTGAAAATTATGTATCCTTCACCACCAATGTCTGGCACCCCTTCTGTTCATTTATTTTCACTGATGAGCTATGCTGAGCTATAAATTCCAGAAAGCTAAGAGGCAATGAGAGAGATGGGGTGACTTAACACTGATGTCACAGTGCTGTCATTTAGCAGCTGTTAGGAGCTCGACCTCTCTCTGCTGCTGCGGTTCTCGCTGTGGGTGGCACACGAGAAAGAGGGAAGGTGGTGCTTCGTCGTTAGAAGAAATTTGGGCCGCTGCCTATCCATAATCAGCTGATGCCCTTTCTCCCCGCCCTGAGGGTTGTGAGGGGAGATCAGATGAGATCATGTGTGTGAAAACCTTGAAATGCATGAAACTGTAACTCAGGGCCATTATGCAAGCAAATTCATGGGCAAGGGTTGCCCTTACACATCTGTTGTCAACTCTGATAATTTATTTAGCTGGTGATAATGAGTATTTGTCTAAGCCCAAGGCGGTGGCTGCCTGTATGTGAGCAGAGGGTGTGCACGGATTTCTGAAGGAGCCGTTCAGCATGTGTGAGCTATGCTTGTACATTTTCTTGGGAAAATACGGCTTTACTCAATATTTCCAAAGTTGTTAGGAAGTCAAGTTGTCTTATGTAGAATAATTATTGATTATCCCGTGTATTTGAACCACACAAACAACACTAACGAACAGATTTGGTAATCCTGCTTCCCTATTTACATTCACCATCCCGAGTTTCTGGTGACTGAATGGCGCCAACAGAGGAGAGAGTGGGAGGCACATGTTCCCCCAGGAAAGAGGCAGGTCTGATAATGGCGCCAGCTTGCCCGTTTTCTAGTCATGTGTGCCTCTGTTTGCTCATCAGCAAATGGGGTTAGCAAACCTGCCTTGGAGGGCTGCCATGAGAATCAAAGAGTGTAGGTACTCAATGCAGGCACAAAGTTATCACTAAGTAAAGTACTCAGTACACTGGCACAAAGCAATCCCTTGATCATGAAACCAGACCACTCAGCAATTCCGCTCACTTGGGATATATGATAATCCCACCTGGGCAAAGTCCAGGCTTGATGGTTGTGACATTGCTTACAAAGAAGACACATTCTGCTGTTATTCTTAGGCAAGATTGTGAGGGGGGGCATGCAAAAATGTGTGTGTACATGTGTTTAAAAAGACAAACTTTTAAAAAGGCTGGGTGCAGTGGCGCATGCCTGTGGTTCCAGCTACTCGGGACTGAAGTGGGAAGATCTCTTGAGCCCAGGAGTTTGAGGCTGCAGTGAGCTATGATCATACCATTGCACTCCAGTCTGGGTGATGGAGTAAGACCTTGGGTTTATATTTTTTAAAAAACACAAATGCGTAAAAAAGTCAACTAAACACAACCACACTTTCTTGAAATGCTATGTAATTCCCTGTCCTTATTTTGGCAGTCTTCCCAGAGAGGCAGAACATAGGAAGTGTGGGAAGATCCCGTCAATTTTTTCATGGGCATAGATGCTGGTCTGAGTGGGCAAAGGAGCTTTGACACCCCAAGTCCCAAGCTGATATCAGCATCAGCTCTTACATTTCCACAGGCTTTCACCCGTGACAATGGTGTCCCCCAGGGGTCCATTTGGCCATGTGTGGAGACACTTTTTTTATTGTAACTAGGTGAACGTGCTACTACTGTCCTCTAGCAGGTGGGGGTCCACCCCCCCATGCACAGGCTTCTGGAAGAAGATTCTGGACCACCCCCCCTATGCACAGGCTGGCCCTGCAACAGTGAGGTATCCAGCTTAACATGCCAGTGAGGCCAGGGTTGAGAAATGCTGCCTTTGACTTCGATTTGAAAGACCCCTGTTGGTTCCATGACTGTTGCTGCTCTAGCCAGCAAATGACAACATTAACCAGAGTTAGTGTTTTAGTTTAACGTGTCTGACTTGTATAACCACATTGTGCTGTGTCTATAACAGACAGTTGCTTCAAGTTTAAAGAGTTCTATTTACAGAGTTTGCCTTATAAAATGACTTTACTGACTTATGTGTTTTTAGCAATAGGACAAGTTATAATTACAGAATTTTATAAATCCTGCCACTGTTTTTTTGTTTGGCTTCTACTTGAGCTGAGCCAAATTAATTTTCTAAAAAGCATTAAGGACAACAAACAGACTCATGCAGGATCATCAAATGAGATTTGTATTTGAGATTCTAAAATTATCTTTGTGGTATCCAAGGTCAGAACATCTCCTAACTTAACCGATGTAATAGTTTATCTTTAATACCCAATTTTTTTTAAAGAAAAAATTATTCCCCATAGGAACTTTGATGGATGATTCAACGCTGAAGTTCCATGATGTTGTTCCTGGTGGGATTATTTCATTATGCATTTGGCATTATGACGGATGGACAGAACTTGTCTTGGCAGCTACTGAAGGCGATCTCAGTAAGGTGTCTTCATCCTTCTTAGATTTTACGAAGCAACCGTCAATCATGGGGGAAGATCAGTTGGTCTTTAACATGAATATTTGAGTGAAAGTTTCAGACTAGGGAAAAAAGATAACAACCTCTGTCATAATTATCAAATACTGCATGGAGTGTTTTCATTCACTCTTTTTTGAAGTCGGAGTCTCACTCTGTCGCCCAGGCTGGAATGCAATGGCACACTCACGACCACTGCAGCCTCGACCTCCTGGGCTCAGGGAATCCTTCTGCCTCTTAGCCTCCTGAGCAGCTGTGACTACAGGTGCATGCCACCATGCCCAGCTGATCTTTTAGTTTTTTTGGAGAGATGATGGTCTCTCTGTGTTAACAGTGAGACCACCTAGGCTGGTCTTGAATGCCCAGCCTCAAGACAACCTTCTGCCCTGGCCTCCCAAAGTGCTGGGTTTACAGGTGTGACTCACCATGCCCGGCCTTCTTGTGTATATTTTATAAAGTTGAAAATCTGATTGAACACAGAGAACAGAACCCCAGATAACTTGGAAATGGGCAGCCTAGAGCCCAGGGCCAAGTGTGGCACTGTGAAGGTTTGGAGTCTGGTTCCGGGGAAAGTGCCCATGCTCCTTGGGTAGCAGTGGATGCCTGTGGTCTGCTGGGCCTCATGTGGGGCTCTGGGCTGGGCTCTGCGGTGTCCGAGGTCTTGAGTCAGAACTGCTATCACCCTTGTCTCCACTTGGCCGCTGCCTGCCACCCTGCACTGATTCCCACATCTGGGCTCCTCTCTGTCTTCCTTCTGAGCTCAGAGACCTAATTCATCTCAAATGCTTCTATGACGGTGCTGCTCCCCCATGGGTGAAGTCCCATGTGCCCTAAAAGCACATATGCAGGTGGGAAGGCCAGAACTTATCCAGGCTCCAGGGAAGCCTGGACCCTCTGGGGAGGCCATGTGCGTCGACTGGTGTCTTCCTTCGTGGCTACCGCTACCCTCCTCTGGATGCCCAGGAATGCTATATTCTCTCTGCAAAACACTGACAAAGACCTTCCTGCCTCCCAATGGGTCTCAAATTCTCATTTCCTGAGCATGTAGGGAGCTTTCAACAATGTCCTTCCCACCCTGCCCTGGGGGTTCCCCTGACTTCTCATTTAGGGCTTGCAACTCTGTCTT
Organism: Cephalopachus bancanus; assembly: GCA_027257055.1. Classification (NCBI taxonomy): domain Eukaryota; kingdom Metazoa; phylum Chordata; class Mammalia; order Primates; family Tarsiidae; genus Cephalopachus; species Cephalopachus bancanus. The sequence continues at coordinate 8,400,105 of JAPVLO010000007.1, forward strand.
CCCATCATGAGGCTTAATTTGGTATCCAAGTGAGCCTTGCCCCAAGTGTTCCATGTTCCAAAGTTCGTCTGTGTTTTCAAGAGTAACTCTGGTCTTTTATCTTGCCTAGCTGTCTGGCCTCGGGGTCACTGAAGATTCCTTCTACCGAACTGCAAATTCAGAACATTTTGAAGGTGAGGCATGGATGCGGTGGATGTCCCAGCGGGCGTTTGTGGCGCTGTACATCGCCTCGCACAGAGGCCATGCGGAGATAGTGCAGTACCTTCTGGAACACGGTAATTCTGGTGGAGAGCTTAGAGTGTTCAAGTGTTGGGGTCTTTTGCAGGAAGACAGAGTGTCTTGTCTTCCTGGTCCCTTTGGCAATGGTTTCCTGGACCCGTGTGTCCTCTCAGTCACCCGTCACGGTGCCTGTCTGGGCGGTGTCTTAGGGCATGCCACGAGAGGCTGTACCCCTCTCTTAACCAACTCTCGGGACAGTGCTTTCTACTCAGGCACTGAGACCCAGGGAGCAGCTGCAGGGTTTCTTGGTTTGTTGTTTGCCACCAGCCACCTTGCTTGGGACACCCTCAGCTCTGTGGTGGGTGGTGGGGGCCAGGCTCCAGTCTCCAAACCTAGTCATTGTTTCCTCAGGAGACATTCACCTCAGGCTGTTTTCTTACCCCACCTCCACTTCAGGGCCTCTCTCTCTCTGTGTGTTTCTATCTCTCTCTGTCTCTGTCTCCTTATCTCTGTCTCTCTTTCTGTCTGTCTCTTTGTCTGTCTCTGTCTCTCTCTGTCTCTCTGTCTTTGTCTGTCTCTCTGTCTCTCTCTTTCTCTCTTGCTCTCTCTGTCTGGATCAACAGAAACAGAAACTATAGCCAACATTGTCTCTGAATAAAAGAACTTTGTAGAGATTCTGCAGGGGCACACTTTGTCCTCCCTGGACGTGGGATATTTTGAGGAAAGTTGCTCACTGGCTGGGATGCAGACCATTCAAGAATGACATATAATAGTTGCAGATGGTCCAGTCCACCGACTTCCTTGGGAGAAGGGGGCGCGTGTTCCGTGGTGTTTGGTTAGTGGTTTGGGCTTAGGAGGGGACTGTCCTGAGGGTCTCTGGATTGGACCCCTTTCTTTCCTGCCTGCACCTCGACCCCAGCCTCTCTCAACTCAGTCTTGGCTGTTTTTCCTACTTCTGCCGAGTGGAGTGGACGACACTTGTGCAAGATGACCTGGCCACCTGCTAGGCGTATCAGCCTCTGGGAGGGGGAGAGGGTGCCTCTGCTGTGTCCTCTCCCTACATTGCTGGAAAATGGAATACAGGCATCGCACAGCCCTGCAGTACTTTAAGCTCATCAAAAGCCATTTTCACCCCGATGGAACTGTGATGTATTTGAAGGTACCAGCTAAAAAATTACAGCCAGCTTTGCAAAGTTTTCTGTCCTCTGCAGACAGCTGCTGGGAGGAGGCACCAGACCTGCACAGGTGTTCCAAGAGCCTGTTTAAACCTTTGCCTCACCAGCTAGCCATAGCTCATAAAAACTGGCTACCCAAATGTCAGCAGGATTTAATTGAATTGCCTTGTTTTCTGTGTCATGGTATTTGTTACCTGGCGTTTCATTCCATTCAACAAGCCCTTATTGGACATCTGTCATTAGCCCATCCATCTGTGGCAGGTGGCGAGGAATTCAATCCAGGAGACGTTGTCCATGAGTCAGGCTGGTCCGCTGGCTTGTCGTTTCCAAGCGCCTGCCTTCTGCAGATGCTGAGCTATGTGTGGGATGAAAACAGCCTCCTTGGCTCAAAACAAGTGTGTCTGAGTTTATGCCCTTGTGGAGTATATGAGGGGAAGTCAACAAGTTATGATGAATAATTAATTCCATGGACCATGGTGTACAGGCGTTCTGAGTATTTATCAAGTTTATATGGGAGGTTTCATGGGGAGGGAAAATGAAGATTTTCCTGAGGAAGTGAATGAAACCTGAAGAGAAGTAAGAGTTAGCCCAGAAGATGGGTGAAAGTATTGTTAGCAGAGGGGACAGCTTGTGCAAAGGGCCGGGGGCAGGATGTGGAGCAGGGTGTATGTGAGGAAGAGAGGTAGAATGCAGGTATAATCGGTGCCTCGGTGGTGGGTGGAGGAGGAAGAGCACAGTGGGGAGGGAATGCCGGCAGGATAAGGGGGAGATGGGGTGAGACAGAGCAGTGAAGACCCAGGACATCACCCTATGGGCTGTGGAAGGGCAGAGATAGGATGTGAGCAGCCATGTGCTATGAGCATTCTAGGAAGATCACTGGCTGCTGCAAAGGGAGAAGCCTGGAGGCAAGGCGGGGCTGGAGCTAGCGAGGACAGCAGTGCCCCCTGGGAGCAGTGATCAGTCCTCCTGGCGCGCCCTTCCCAGCTCTGCCTTTGCCCTCCTGGGCTTCTCTTCCAGAACGTGTCTCCCTGCCCCCCACGCCAGCCAGCTTTCTTGTTTCCCAGGAGCCAACTGCATGGGCAGATCCCCCGTGGGAAGGACTCCCCTGCATGTGGCCGCAGCCATGGGCCGCTTGGACTGTATCAACCTCCTGCTCTGGCACGGGGCCTCTATCCACGCCAAGGACGCCAAGGGGGAGACCCCCATCTCCATCGCCCGCCGCCTGAACCGCAAGCAGAGTGAGCGGCGGATGTTCCTCCTCCACTGGATGGCCATGTCAGGGACACGGAACCCCAAGGACCTGACAGTAAAGAAAGCGTTCCAGGGTGCCACGCCTGGGTCTGTGTCCAAGAAGACCACTAAGTAGCTCCCATCGGGAATGGTCGCCCGTCCAAGCCAACACGGGCACCGACATCAGTCCCACGGGGGCCCTTGGTGAGAGGAAGCAGGAAGACACGGCCATCAGTCTGGACCAGATACTAAATTGTCTGTCCTGTTGGCTTTGATGGGAGTTGGTGAGCCTGTATCCGTTGAGTGATCTATGCAGACCTGACAGGCTCCATGCCAGCCTTTCATTTCAAGCTATTTGTATATTACACTCAGCAACGCAGCGTGGGGTGACAGGAGCCAAGACCTCCTCTACCTCCTGGCGCCCGTCGAATGCACCGGCGAAACAGGAGTAATAACAGTAATGATAATCATGCTGGCACAGGTTAGGAGGTCATGTGGAGAGTGGGCTGCAAGTTTCAGTCTGTAAAACCCAGGGAACTAAATGCCCCCATGGCCAGCCATGTTCCTAGCGCTTTCCTGAGCCATCTCAGAGAGGTCTGCTTCTGGAGTCAGGGGGCAGAAGTGAAGTTGGGGGGAACTATGTTCTCCAAAAGGTACACCATCTTATTCTTGTTGTAAGGCAAATAGTTGGCATTAGATGTGGAGAAAACAGTGTTTTAAAAGGTGGGGAGGCTGGGCGAGATGGCTCACACCTCTAATCCCAGCGATTTGGGAGAGTGAGATGAGAGGATTGCTTTAGGTTGGGAGTTTGAGACCAGCCTAGGCAACAGAGAGAGACCTCATCTTTACAAAAAAAAAAAAAAAAAATTAGCCAGGTGTGGGGGCATGTACCTATAGTCCCTGCTACTTGGGAGACTGAGACAGAAGGATCACCTGAGCCCAGGAGGTCGAGGCTGCAGGGAGCCATGATCGTGCCACTGCACTCCAGCCTGGGTGACAGAATGAGATACCAACTCAAAAATCACAACAGAAAAAGCACAGTGAGTCTGGGGGTGGGGGCTCACACCTGTAATGCTAGCACTTTGGGGGACCAACATGAGAGGATTGCCTGAGTCCAGGGGTTTGAGACCAGCCTGGGCAACATGGCAAGACCTCATCTCTACAGTAAATCAAAAAAATTAGCTGGGAGTGGTGGCACATGCCTGTAGTAGCAGCTACTCAAAAGGCTAAGGTGAAAGGATCTCCTGGGCCCAGCAGGCGGAGGCTGTGGTGGTCGTGGGCGTGCCACTGCCCTCCAACTTGGGAGGCGGAGTGAGACCTCGACTCAAAAAATAAAAAGAAAAGAAAAGGCAAGACAGTAAGTCCATAGAGAAGGCAATCAGAGCTGGCCTCACCTCCATTTTGTTCTGTCCCCATTTCCAAGCCGACCCCTCACCAGCCTTCTCCCCTCCTGCTAGAACCTGGGGCCCCTGCCTTTGTTCCCTCGAGCAGGCCACCTCGGACGTCTGCGCTCTTGGCTCTGCGTTCCCAGTCTTAGGCCCAGCACAAGGTGTGCCTGCAGGGGCCCCGCCTGCTGTGTGACAGAGCGAGCCGGTGTGGGACACAAGAAGGACAGAGGAGCCCACTATCTGAAGAGGGCACGTGACTCAGTTCCAGCGAAAATGACAGGCAAAAACTTCTAGAGCTTTCCAGAACTGGATATCTGGTGTTTCGTCAGGGTCATTTCTGGTTTTTAAATTCTATTATTTTTTTGAGGCTCACTCTGTCACCCAGGTTGGAGTGCAGTGGCACAATCATGGCTTACTGCAGCCTCGACCTCCTGGGCTCAGGCGATCTTCCCGCCTCACCCTCCCAAGTAGCTGGGACTCCAGGTATGAGCCCTCTGCTGGCTCATTCCTGATTTTTAAATGCTGACTGGAATTTTTGGAGAATGTGGCATGATACAAAAGGAGGGTGTGTGAGTGTCCCCCATGAGACTGCCTTTTATTTTCAGACTCTGATTTGTTTCACCAAGAAAAGGGGTAGAAACTGCCTGAGTCTCACTGGAACAGTCATGGCTCTGCGGCCATGATGAGGGACAGCCATGGGGTTGGGCGACACATAGGGCCCACTCTTTCACCGCCCACGGTCATCTGTGTTTCTCTAAAGCCCTGTCTTCTCTCACAACTTCCGAAGTCAGAGTGTGTGGCCTTGGTCTCTCAGTCAGGGGCACTCCCTTGTTCTAGGGACCGGAAACGGCTCTGCCTCCCAGCCACCCTTGCCTCCCAGTAACCAGAGTAAGCTTTTAAATTAATTGGCCGCATTTCCTGCTGTCATAGCAAGTAAGATCTGTGTTGATACTGTGGTTTTACACTAAGTGTTCGGGGCCGTACCCAGCTCAGCAATCTGTTTGACAAATAACAGTCAGGCGAAAAAATAGCTCAGCATCAATGATGTCAAAACCGAGATCTGGCTCTTGGCAGACGTTCTGCAAGTCCATACGCAGATATTAAGTAACCCCGACCCAACGGGTCAGTTCATTTAGCTAATGAGGTGTGGTGGGCGGGGGCGAGGGAGATGTAGGTACTCTTTTAACTTAACAAGTGGCATTATTCAAAGTCAGGTGTTTGCCAGAAGCTTTACTAAGCCATCTTTGTTGTTTGGAGAGCCAACTGCTTGGCACTTGTTCTGAAATTTTAAGGGCAAGCACTCGATCTCGATCTACCCCCGATTCAATTAAACACGTGGCCAGAAAGTTGTCAGTCGGGAAAGTTCCAAACTCTCTGTGGTGACAGCTTGCTCTGTCTGTGGCCTGGTCATCTGAAACCACTTGTATGTTCTCAGGGCTCTCATTTTAGACAATTTCGACATCCTATTTATTGTATTCAAACAAACCTGTATCCTACACTGAATAAAATATGTCTATAACCATAGAAGAGGTAAGCTGCAATTGGTTGATAAGTTACATTTTGTAGGTATCTCATTAAACATTTATTCTGAAGTGGTGTTTTTTTTGTACTTTGCCAACAGAAAAGCAGTTTGTGAGGGGAGAGCCGTAGGGGTCAATCTCAAACATTTTCTAGAACCCTGAAATCTCCATGGGCCCTGGGGTGACCTGGCATGGTGTGGTAGTGGCGATCTCAAGCCTGGCCAGATCGCACCTCTGTGTAGACAGGACACGACCTCCTCTTAAGGAGAGGAGACACAGCTGGTCTTCTGGGTTAAGGAGACTCCAGCTGATCTTCTGGGTTACAATCTCCAGGACGCCGTGTCTGGCCTCCCCAGATAGGGTTGATGCTTCAGTCACCAATCAGGAAGAGCTGCCTGTGTAGACACAGAGATCAGGCTTTGGGGTGTGTGTAGACCTCAGATCACATTCCATTGGCTCTGCCATGTAGTGGCTGGAGAATTCCAAGCTGCACGGAGCCAAGAGTCATCCGTGGAAGAGGGTGGAGGATCGTAACAGTCCCAGAGGCCATTGGGAGGGCCCAGGAGATGAGAAGCACTCAACAAACGTTGCTGTCTGAGAGCTTGGTTGGAAAATCTTGCAAGTCACGGGTGCTGGCGAGCATCATTATTGATGCTGGCGAGAGAGGGAAGATAAGAGACCCACTGGGGCCTTTACTCTCTTCAGTTCACAGCATCAAAAACAGATTACCTGACGCCATGAAAATGCTATCGCGTGTCCTTGGATTTTTCAGAGGCGACTCGAGGGAGGATACCTCCCCCTCTCCTCATCACCACTGGGGACATCGCGCCCCCCTGAGTCTTTGCCAGCCTGTCACTGTTCTTGGAAACCGAGTGCCCACTGGGGAGATGGACACACTCACTGGCAGCAGGTGACGATGAAGGCCACCGTGTAGCCATTGGCTTTGGCCGCCAGGAAGCTCACGACCAAGGTGGTGCCCGCCTGGGGCGAATCTCTCACTTGCCCCTCACCTCCCTGAATGAGTTGCAGCCTTCCTCTCAAAAGCGTGGCTGCCCCATGGTCAGTCACCTCCTTTTTGGAAGTCGAGGCAGGCAGAGATGCGGGTTTTGGGGGTAACTTGAACTATTTGCCCAGGACCGGGGCAGCGGACCCGGCCACCCTGCCTTCCAGCCTTTGATGGCCAAACAGAGGCGTGAAGCTTTTCTCTGCACCCCAGGCTGCCATCTCCTGGTGTCCAGGTGCTTCTGGAGCCTGGGTGGGTGCCCAGCTGCCTCTCTGGTCTCTGCACATCCGCTTCCTTGGACTCTGCCCGGTCTTTGCCATCCCTCTCTGAAGTCGCCTCCAGGAGGAGCTCAGCTCCACACAGGGCTCTTGCACGGTCTTCTTCCTGGTCTCAGACCTGGATCCACCCTTGCCTGAAGCATGCGTGCCAGCCCTGGTTTGCCCAGGGAGTAGGGCAGCATCCCACCGGTGGCACCACAGGGGCCCTCAGGTGGCCCCTGACCCCGCATTAAGTCACCCGGAAACATGGAGTGGGAAAACAAGTCCCTTTACAAACTGCTTTCAATTCTTTTACCAGCCACAAGGAGAGTTTCCTTTTTGTGCAACTGTGACTTCAACACCTCCCTGGTCCATGTTAATCTTCCTTATAAAAATACACAATCAGGCCAGATGTGGTGGCTCACGCCTGTCATCCCAGCATTTTGGGAGACTGAGGCAGGAGGCTTGCTTGAGCCTGGGAGTTTGAGACCAGCCTGGGAAGCATAGTGAGACCACGTCTCTACAAAAAAAAAAAAAAAAAAATAGCCAGTTGCGGTGGCTCCAGCCTGTAATCCCAGCACTTTGGGTGGCCGAGGTGAGAGGATTGTCTGAGCCCACAGGTTCGAGACCAGCCTGGGCAACTTGGCGAGACCTCATCTCTATAATAAAAATTTTGAAAATTGGCCAAGTGTGGTAGCACATGCCTGTAGTTCTGGCTACTTGGAAGGCTGAGGCAGAAGGATCGCCTGAGCCCAGCAAGTTGATAATGGGGTAGCTGTGAGCATGCCACTGCACTCCAGTCTGGGAGACAGAATGAGACTACAACTCAAATAATAATAATAATAATAATAATGATAATAATAATAATAATAAACAACTAGTTGGGCCTGGAGGCATGGGCCTATAGTCCCAGCTACTTGGGAGGCTGAGGTGGAAGGATTGCCTGAGTCCAGGAGGTTGACACTGTGGTGAGCTGTGATCATGCCACTGTACTCCAGCCTGGGTGACAGAGTGAGACACTGAATTAAACACACACACACACACACACACACACACACACAGTATGCTTCCATAGGCAATAGTCTTTTGCTAGGATTTAATAGCGTGATCTTGTTTTCAGTATATTGTGGGCTGGGATTCTATGCCTTTCTCCACTCCTTGCTAGTTGTATGACCTTGGGACAAATGGTCGCCTCCCAAGAGCCCCCTCACAACGTGAATTGACCCATAGCCCTGTCGGCGTGACCCCGCATTGCTGTGGAGAGGGCCTGGGTTGCCGTCTGGCCGATGCAGTCTAGAAACTTCTTTTCATTTTTTAAAAAACTTTTCCACACTGTGCCTATTTCTACCAGCATCGGTTTAGAATTTTCTGCTGCTCCGCGCTGTGTGGCTTTGGGCCAAGCAATGGCACCTCTCAGAGCCTCAGTTTCCTCCTCCGTCATGTTCAGGTAATAGCACCTGCCCCCGTCGTCACTAGAGGGATTGAATGCCTGGCACGGAGCAGACACTTGAAAAATGGAGGCCATTATTATTATTATTACCACCACCACTTAATTTGCTTAAAGTGTTTACTTGCCGGCAATCAATATGCTCCTGGCCTCCAGAGAGTCTCATAAATTTTCAGCAAACCTTATACAATAAGAGTCTCCATCCAGGACTAATCATTCCCAAAGTGGGAGATAAACAGTTTCCCTGAAACTTGCTGATTTTGGTATTAAGTAGAGGGCTTTCTCAGCAACTTGCAAAAAGTGCGTTCTGAACTTGAAACTCCAGGGCCAGTTATGCAGGAGAGGAAAAAAAAAAAAAAAAGCTCTCTGGCGAGAGGAAAATTCCAGTCTCCAGGTCAGCCTCCGCAGTGCGGCGCTGGTCACGGACGCTCCAGCAGAGGGCCCAGGAGCGCGTCAGCACAGACAAGCGCCGTGTCTGTGTCGTGGGAAATGTTAACGATGCGGCAGTCTACGCCGTTTCCCAAGCCCAAGGGTGGGCTTAGCCATGGGGCTCAGGGTGCGGTTGTCTGCCTGAGCCCCTGAAACTCTGCAGAACGGGCCTGTCTGTCCACACACGTTTTGTGGGGAGCGCTCTCACAGTGCTCAGCAGGTCCTGAGAGGGTCTGTGGACCACACCCTGCCGCGGTAGGTGGTCACTAGACAGGCTCGACCACCCTCGTTATCAAATGTCATCAAGTCAGGGCGTCCGTACAATGCCACCCTTTACCTGTAGGGTGGGTTTGCATGGTCAATACATTGGAAAAATGATAAACACTGGTAACATCCAGTGGGGGGTGGGTGTGTGCGCGTGTGTGTGTGTGAAGCATCTTGACACTTTGAGGGGAGATTGCTGGTTCCTTGCAGGGTCACTGTCTGGCAGCACGTGTTCCAAATGCCCATGACCTGGTCCAGAGACCCTACTCTGGTGACTCCGTCCTACAGAAATGAAACCCTAGCACGTCATAAGACGGATCTGCACGTGTTCTTGACTGTTATTCACGGTGGTAGGTGCCTGGGAACGCTGATTTTTTACATTTGATATATTTTAAATTTCAATAGCTTTAGGAGCATAGGTAGTTGGTTACATGTTACATGGCTGCTTTGTACAGGGGTGAAGTCTGGGCTTTAAGTGAACCTGCCACCCCCACCCGACAGGTGAGTTTTCATCTCTCTGTCTCGTCCCCTTCCCCCTTTTTAGTCTCCGGTGTCCATTATAAATGTCCACCTGTGGGCCTGATGGTGGCACATTCTGCAGCTACTAAAAAAATGGCTTGATCTGTACATCTAGGCCAAGGGACAGTCGTGAGGGGTGTCTGTGATGTGCCATTAAGTGAAAAACAGCAAGTTGCCCAGGAAAGGTGTATGAGTTTATTGAGTTACAGTTTTAAAGACAGGCAAGTACAATCAATGTCTATATATATTTATTTGAGCATAAAGAATGATGTCAAAGGTGCACTCCCAAAGTCTTAGCCTGACTTGCTACAGGGGGTGAAATTGCTTTGTACACCCCTGAATTGTTACAACTTGTGTGTCTTTTTTTATTGCGGCAAAATGCACATAGTACAAAATTCACCCTTCATGACATTTAGTAGATTCACATGTTGTGCAACCACCATACACACTGTCTTGTTCCAGACTGTTTTCTTTCTTTCTTCTTCTTCTTTTTTTTTTTTTGGTTGAGTTGGAGCCTCACTCCATCGCCCAGGCTGGAGGGAATTGACATGCTCACGGCCACCCCACCATCGACCTGTTGGGCTCTGGTGATCCTTCCACCTCAGTCTTTCAAGTGGCCAGAACTACAGGTGCGTGCTACCATACCTGGCTAATTTTTGTGATTTATTGTAGAGACAAGGTCTCGCCAAGTTGCCCGGGCTGGTCTCGAATGCATGGGCTCAGGCAATCCCTCGCTCCAGCCTCCCAAAGTGCAGGAATTACAGGCCAAGCCACCAAGCCCAGCCCAGAATGTCTCCATCACTCCAAAAAGAAGCCCCACAGCCATTCACTTCCAACCTCAGACCTCTCTTCCCCTCTGGCCCTAGACAACCGTTGAGTCACTTTCTGTCTCTATGAATAGTCTGGATATTTCGTATAAACAGAATCATATGTTTGTGGCCTTTTGTGCCTGGCTTCTAACATAATGTTCTTGATGTTCACCTGTGTTGTGATGTATCTTAGCACTTCCTCTTCACGGCTGAGTAATATTCCATCATATGGATAAATCACGTTTGGCTTATCCATTTGTCAGTTGATGGATATTCGGGTTGTTTCCACCTATTCGTTACTGTGAAAAGTGCTGCTATGAACATCAGTGTAGGATTTGTTTGAAGTCCTGTTTTCAGGACTCTTTAGGTATACACCCAGGAGCAGAATTGGTGAGTCACATGGTAATTCTGTACTTAATAGCATGTCTTACCTTGGTAATTAAAAAAATCAATATAGCCGGGTGCAGTGGCTCACACCTGTAATCCCAGCACTTTGGGAGGTGGAGGCAAAAGGTTTGCCTGAGTCCAGGGGTTCAAGACCAGCCTGGGCAACTTGGCAAGACCTTGTCTCTACAGAAAATCAAAACATTAGCCAGGCATGGTGACATGTGCCTGTAGTTACAGCTATTTGGGAGCTGAGGTAGAAGGATCGCCTGAACCCAGCAGGTTGAGGCTGCAGTGACTGTGAGCGTGCCATTGCACCCCAGGCCGGGTGACAGTGAGACTCTCCCTCCAAAAAACAAACAAACAAATAAATAAATAAAAACTAAATTTTAAAAATCAATATCAAACAAGAAAAAGAAAACACCCACCCGAGCTCCCCAGAGCTGGAGAATTCCAGCCGACGTTTGCTGAGCGCCTTCCCAGGCCTCCTGCACACCGGACCGGTTTAAGTCTTTTCAGTGATTCTAGAAGGCAGAGATTCCGTTTCAGCATTCGCGTCACATGGAGTGCTTGTTAAGACACAGCCCGCTGGACCCCACCTCCGGGAGGTTCTAGCCTCAGCCGGCTGAGGAGGGAATCTGCATTTCCAGCAAACTGCCAGCCCCCAACCCCCCTAGCAGTTCGCTCCCATGCCTGTTTGTCATGGGGGACATGGAAGCTCAGAGGAGGACAGCGGCTTGCCCGACAACACGCAGCACCTGTGAGCGGAGTGAGAATGCCAGACCCCATGTCGGGGTCTTAAGATCCTCCCAGGTTGCCGCTGGCAGCTCAGAACCAGCCCCTTCTCGGGGGCACAGGCGGAGCTTCCCACCACCTCTGGGAGGCCGACCGGGAGGGTAGAGGTGCAGAAGTCAGCCCGCCCGGGAGGACGTCCTGGGGGCTGTGACCTTGGTCACTCCTCGAAGCCCAACTCCCCACTTAGGAAAGGCAGAAAATGCCTGCGCTCCTCCTCTAAGCTCCAAGGGACCCGCTCAGCCGGGGTGCAGCCGGGACAGTCCAGCCGGGACAGTCCAGCCGGGCACCCGGGGCTGGGTACCCCTCTGGACAGTGAGAAGGCAGGATGACCGGGCAGGTACCCGCACCCCACGGACGCCTCCCCGTGGGCTGCATCGGAGCTCCCGGCCGGCGGGACTCAGGCCCGAGGGTCGTGAGCACTTTCTGCGGCTCTCGCCTTGGGACCAGAAGGGAAGCCCTTCTCGGGCCGGCCTGGGGTCGGCTCTCGCCAGGTGGCGCTGCTGCCGGATGCTGCCGCGGGCGGCCGGCCACAGCGGCCGCCAGGGGGCGCAGCGAGACCACAGATCCACCCGCGGTGCCGGCGCTCGCCGAGGTCCGACCCGAGGCCATTGGGCCCCATCCAAACTGCAGACCCCGTCGTAGAACTTAATTTTTCTCCTTTCCCCGAGGATCTTCCGCTCCTGGTACTTGGATGCTGTTTTCATCTTTGCATCGTATGGAATTTCTGAAAAATATGTGACCACGTGGACAGTATTTTCACGTGAAGTTCATGGCACACGAATTCAGACATAATCGGGGTCCTCCAGTGCAGGTCCGAAGTCTCCCCCTAGGGCTCACGCGTTATGGTTTCAGGGTCAGGGATAAGAGCCAGCCGGTTTCGGGATACGTTTCCATTTTTAATACCCAAAAGGGAAGGCAAGACTCTGACCTTTCTTTCGACACTGACGAGCATTTGAATTAATGATGAGTGCTGGCGTCTCCTGCCTTTCATAAGTGGAGAGAGGGCTTCGAGGAGTGGCCAAGGTCACAGCTCCCAGGATGTCCTCCCGGGCTGGCTGACTTCTGCACCTCCACCCTCCCCGTTGGCCTCCCAGCGGTGGGTGGGAAGCTCCGCCTGTGCCAGAAGGGGTTCGCATCACTCAGGGGGCTTGTTTCAAGAAAGGCAAGAGCCGGGCTCGGTTGCTCAGCCTGTAATCCCGCGACTTTGGGAGGCTGAGGTGAGTGGATTGCCTGAGCCCGCGGGTTTGAGACCTGCCTGGGCAACTTGGCGAGACCTCATCTTTACAACAACAGCAAAAAAATCAAAACGAGCCGGGCGTGGTAGCACGCGCCTGTAGTTCCAACTACTTGGAAGGCAGAGGCGGAAGGATCACGGGAGCCCAGCAGGTCGGGGCTGCGGTGGCTGGGAGCGGCCACTGCACTCCAGTCTGGGTGACAGAGTGAGACTCCAACTCCAAAAAAAGAAGAAAGGCAAGAAGGAACGACGCGAACCCAGATGTTCTGAAGCCCATGTCAGCATTATTCTCCCCAAGCACAGTACCAGCTGTTTGTTGCTTACAACGGACACATTCTGGCCAGGTGTGGCAGCTCACGCCTGTAATGCTAGCACTTTGGGAGGCTGAGAAGGGAGGATCAGGAGTTCGAGACCAGCCTGGGCAACATAGTGAGACCCTGTTCCTACAAAAAAGAAAAAAAGAACTACAGGCAAGGTGTGGTGTGCCTGTAGTCCCAGCTACTTGGGAGGCTGGGGCGGAAGGACCGCCTGAGCCCAGGAAGTTGAGGCTGTGGTGAGCTGTGATCGTGCCACCGCACTCCAGCCTGGGGGACAGAGTGAGAGCCAGCTCCAATCCCCCCCCACAGAATGACAGGGGTATGTCCTGAGGTGATTTTGTCATTGTGTGAACATCACAGAGTGTACTCACACACGAGACGGTGCCACCCACGGCCACACCTGGGCTGTGGGATGTAGCCTGTAGCTCCTGGGCTACACGCCTCGACAGCCTGTGACTGGACTGAACGCTGGAGGTGACTGTAGCACGATGGTGGGCATTTATGTCTCTAAACTGTTCTAAACTTGGAAAAGGTAAGGAAAAATGTGACAGAGGAGATACAAGCGGCCCATGCGGCTTGGGCCCTTATCTGCATGGAGCTTGTGGGTCAGGAAGGTGCCCTGGGTGAGTTGGTGAGTGACGGTAGGTGAACGTGAGGGCCTTGGGTGTGACGGCGCACTGCTGTGGACTCTGAACACTGGTCACTTGGGACGCACTAAATTTACACAAGAATAAAGTAACTGGGCTATGACTTTACAGCAGCTAGGACGTCCCTGGGCGACTATCTCAGCTCCTTTATAATCTTTTTATTTTTGTTTTTTGAGTCAGAGTCTCACCTGGTAACCCAGGCTGGAGTGCAGTGGCATGATCACAGTTTCCACAGCCTTGCCCTGCTGGGTTCACACGATCCTTCTGTCTCAGCCTCCCGAGCAGCTGAGACCATGCGCGTGCACCCCCCAGCCCAGCTAATTTTTTGCTGTGGTCTCGCCATGTTGCCCAGGCTGATCTTGAACCCCTGGGTTCAGGCAATCCTCCTGCCTTGGCCTCCCAAAGTGCTGGGATTGCAGGTGTGAGCCACCACGCCTGGCACCCCTTATAATCTTATGGGACCCCCGTCCCATGTGTGGCCTGTCATGGACAGAAACGTCCTCTGTGGCATGTGGCTGTATACGCCAGGGTATGCAGAGCAGGGGTGAGCTTTAAAATGAGCACATGTCAGAATTGCTATTTTTACCAAATTACATCTCCTGAAAACTTCAGCAAACTGCAGTATATTTTATATCTGGTTCATCTCACATGTGGTTTAAGACTTGTGTTTAAATAATGAAAAAATTCGTAGGGCTGGCTTTGCCAGTGCTGTGAAGTGTCTAGTCTGATTCCTGCAACAGCCCCACGAGGTGTTATTATCTCCACCTACAGGCAGAGACAGGCTTGGAGAACCAAGGCCCCTGCTTGGAAGCAAATGAGACTGTGCCCTGCGGCGTGGAGCTCTGGACTTCAGACAAGGGACAAACAAGAATCTGAGACACATGGTGGACATCTGACTCGCCCCTGTGTTCATTCAGCAGTGGGGCTGTCTGAGGCTTGCAGGCCAGAGAGCTCTTCTGGGCACCGGGACTCTCTGATCCAGCCATCAGGAGGTCTCACTGTCACCCTTCAGCTGCTGTCCGCCCTCCTCCCCCCACTGCTGCCCACCCACCCTGCCATCTGTCCTCCCCACCTTGGGAGGCGGCAGGTCCTGGGGCCAGTGACAGGTGTCGATCAGCATCTTCTGCAGATTGTAAAAAGTCCAGCCTAGTCCGAGTAGCAGCTGCATTCACTCTTCCAGTGTGGTCCCTTTTGCCAGCTCAGGGCCGGCCTAGCCTGCAGACGGTGGCAGGCCTGGGTGCCGCTGTCCCTTCTCCGTCCCTCTCCCCTGCCTGGCTCCTCAGGGTGGGCCCAGAAGGAAGGCATGGGGCCACAGGGGTTCAGATCAGTCGGTGCTGAATGTGGCTGTCCCTTGTCCATCCAGTGCCCTCTGTTGGGACACTCAGGCACTCATGGGTATTTGGAGACCCCACGTGGGTTCCCATACTTGCAGCTCCCTGCTGAGGGTGCTGTGGTCTCCTGCTGCCCTGCCCACCCCTGGCTTCTCACCACTCAGCCCCCGCACATACTCGGGCAGGTGATGTGCTTGGGAGGGGAGGCTGTCCTTCCGGGACTGTGTCTGCCACCTGGGCTGCCTACTGTGTGTCCGTCTGGGCTGTGGCGAAACAGTCCTTGTCCCGTGGACTCCCTGCTTCCTAGATTCTGCTCCAACACCAGCTCAGCAAACGGTCCCTGGGGAGGGTGAACTCGTGGGCTCCCTGGGGGCCTCCCAGTCCCTGTGAGGGGGTCTCTGATGCCCCTTGCTTGTTTTTGGTGCTGCTGGTGGTGGAGAATGTGAGAAAATGTCCAGAGGGCCTTGCGGGATGCCAGTCCCCTCGCAAGAGGCCCTCACCTTCCAAGTTTCTAACCTTCTAGAGCAGTGGTCCCCAACACTTTTGGCATCAGGGACTGGTTCCATGGAAGACAATTTTTCTATGAACTGGGGTGGGGAGGATGGTTTTGGGATGATTCACATGCTTAGCATGTATTGTGCAATTTATTTCTATCGTTACTGCATCATCATATATAATGAAATAATTATACAACTCGCCATTTGAAAAAAAGAGGCGTGATGGAGGTATTAAATAAAATAATGGGTGGGCCACACATAGGCTAAAATAAAGCCCCCCTCAGATGCAGCTGTGTGATTGAAGTCCATCCACTCACTTGCCACTCACTGACGGGGTTTTGCTCTGTGTCTGCAAGCAATTGGTCTATTTTGGCCTCGGGGCAATCAAACCTCACTGCTCACATAAATCTGTATCTGCAGCCTCTTCCCAGTGCTAGCAACATTGCCTCAGCTCCCCTCAGCTCACGGCCTTAGATTCTCTTAAGGAACTCAACCTAGATCCTGCATGTGAGCAGTTCACAACAGGGTCCATGCTCCGATGAGAATCAAATGCCACAGCTGATCTGAAGGAAGGCAGAGCTCAGGCGGTGATGCAGGTGATGGGGAGAGGCTGTACAGAGGATGTACATATGAAGCTTAGCTCTCTCACCCACCACTCACCTGCTGTGCAACCCAGTTCCTATCAGGACCATGGTCCATGGCCCGGGGCTTGGGGACCCCTGTTGTAGAAGACAGTGGCTGGCTGGGGAGGGGCAGGTGTGCAGATATCTGTGTAGCCTGACACTCTTGGCAAGTTCAAGGGTGAAGTCTTCTCTTTAGAAGCTGGGAATGTGTCCTTAGTAGCTCTCCACTGTGGGCTGCAGCTGCAATTCCAAGAAAATATGAGACATTCCACGGGACATCCAGAGTTAGTCCCTACCCTCACAAAGCTGAGGGTTTGGGGCAGTGACGGGCAGCCCTCACAGAGAAGACAATGTGGCCAGTGATGCGAGGAAGGAAGCTGCAGGCTGGCATGGCGGAGGTGACTGAGGGGGAAGCTGGGGGAGGAGCAGGGCTTTCATGACTGCTCAGGACGTGAGTCGACACTCAGGCTTGAGAAACAATCTGGGCAGGTGTAGAAGCTTCCAGAAGCCGTGGAGGTGAGAGCATGGTTAGCCAAGGAGTAGAAGCCAAGGTTGGAAAGGTGGACAGAGGTCCTGTCAGTCAGCGCTGCTGAGGCTGCCGGGCAGATTCTGCCACAGCAGGGCCATGTAACCACTTGGAACTTGGTGGGGGTCCGACTGGTCTGGGCCAGGTATGGCCAGGGCCCCCTGCTCCAGGCACTGCTCACAGACTCTGCATGGGCAAGCCAGCCGAGACACAGCCTCCACCTGTGGAGATGTGGGAAGGGTCTTCAGGTGGTGACTCAGGACTGTTTCTGGCCACGTCAGGTGGCCGAACCCAAAGTCAAGGGCAAGAAACCATGCCTCACCCCTGACGAGGCTGTGACAAAGATGGAAGCAGAGAGGGCTGAAGAGTTGGAACCCATGTCTTAATCCCCCAGAGGATGGGCTTAGGGGGGAGTGATGTGCTTGTCGTCAGGCTTCAAGCAGCCAACAGAAACATGAAAAAATTCTCAGCCTCACTGACCACCAGAGAGATAGAAGTCAAAACCACACTGAGATGCCCCCCATACCCCAGTCAGGATGGCCATAATTAATATCTCAAAAACTTCGGGGTGCGGTGGCTCATACTGCACTTTGGGAGGCAGAGGCAAGAGGATTGCCTGAGCCCAGGGGTTCAATCCCAGACTGGGCAACTTGGCAAGACCTCGTCTCTACAATAAATCAAAAAATCAGTCAGGTGTGGTGGTGTGTGCCTGTAGTTTCAGCTACTTGGAAGACTGAAGTGGAAGAATCGCTTGAGCTCTGTCGGTCGAGGTTGCGGTGGCCATGAGCATGCCACTGCACTCCAACCCGAGCAACAGTGAGATTCCGACTCAAAAAAACAAAAACAAAAACAAAAAACCTCAAAGACAACAGGTGCTGGCATGGGTGCAGCAGTGTTACACTGTTGGTGGGAGTGCAAGCTAGTTCAACCTCTACGGAAAGTAGTGCGGCGATTTCTAAAAATACTAAAAATTGACCTTCCATACGTTCCAGCAATCCCCCTCCTGGGAATATACCTGGAGGAACATAAACCATTAGACGAAAAAAAGACACCTGCACACACAGGTTTGTTGCAGCACTATTCACAACAGCAAAAACATGGAACCAACCCTTCTGCCCACTGAAAGTGGACTGGGTAAAGAAAATGTGGTTCATATACCCGATGGAGCATTACATAGCCACAAAGAAGGACAAAATCATGGACTTTGCAGCAAATTGGATGGAGTTGGGGACCATCACTCTTAGCGATCTATCACAGAAACAAGGAACTGAATACCACATGTACTCACTCTTAAGAGGTACCTGAACATGAATCACAAAAGCACAAGGCGGGGATCGGCGATCGTGAGACCCTGCCAGGGAGGGAAGAAGGCAGGGGCATGTAACAACACAGAGGGTGCCTGGTCCTAAACCAGGGGACTTGAGGACTGGTTGGAGGCCCAAGCATCACCTGTACATACATTACTTACGTACCTAATCCTGACATGCACCCCACATCTTTATAATAAAATATAGTTTAAAAAAAAACAGCAGGGGGCAAGGGTGGGACATGAGGGCCAAGCAGAAGCCACCGCTGCAGGCTAGGTGAGAGAGCATGGTGGCCAACCTGGAGAGGGGACAGCAGGGCAGACTAGGCAGGGGACAAGTCCCAGAGCAACACGTATGGAGGGGGCAGAACCTGGATTCCAGCAGATGCCTGGTTCTGGACTGAGCAGCTGAGGGGATGGTGGTGCATTTGCTGAGAAGGAAAAGTGGGGGCAGGAGGCTTTGTAGTGAAATTCAAGGGTCCTGTGTTAACCGGTGGTTTCCTGTGGCTGCTGTAGGAAATTTCTGCAAACTTGGCTTGGGTGCTGTGGCTTGCGCCTATAATTTCAGCACTTTGGGAGGACAAGGCAGGAGGATTGCTTGCCCCTAGATGTTCAAGACCAGATTGGACAACATAGCAAGTCCGCATCTCTACAAAAAAATTCAAAAAGTTAGCCAGGCATGGTGCCGTACCTGTAGTTCCAGCTACTCAGGAGGTTGAAGTGGGAGGATTGCCTGGACCCAGGAGGTTGAGGTTGCAGTGAGCCATGACTATACTACTGCACTCCAGCTGGGACAACTAAGATCCTGGCCCCCTCAAAAAAATTAAAAAAAAAATGTTTCTGCAAAGTTAGTGACAGAAAACATCAGACATTTATTCCTTTGCAGTTCTGGAGGCCAGAAGTCAGATCAAGGGTTCAGCAGGGCTGAACGCCGTTTAAAGGCTCCAGGCAAGGCGCCTTCCTGGCCTCATTCAGCTCTGGCAGCTGAAGGCTTGTGGCCACACTCCGTCTTCACGTGGCCTCCTTCCCATGTCGGCATCTGTTTCTCCTTCTCTTCCCTGGTAAACACTTGGCGTTGGATTCGAGGTCCACCCTAGTCCAGGAGAGTCTTATCTCAGGGTCTTGCAAATCTGTCACGGCCTTTCTCCAAATTAGGTCGCATTTCCAGGTTCTGGGTGGACATTCCTCTGGGGGGCACCATTCCTCCCAGGACAGCCTGTCATGTTTGTGAGGCCTGCCAGGCGTCCACATGGAAGAGGAGGAGGATGCTGGGCATGCGTGTCAGGGCTCACAGAAGGGGCTCACTGGATATGCCTATCTGGAGGCTGTCAGTGGTTGCGGGGTAGAGAGCATCTGAGGAAAGGGCTTTGGCTGGAACAGAGAAGGCAAAGAAGGATGAGCTGGAGATACCCAGGCAGTAGGAGAGAGACAGGGAACAGTGGAGGGAACTCTCTGCAGCCTCGACCTCCTGGGCTCACATGATCCCCCCTCCTCAGCCTCCCAAGTAGCTGGGACTACAGGTGGGATCTTGCTATGTTGTCCAGGCTGTTCTCAAACTCTTGGGCTCCTGAGGTAGAGGGTGACCATCCTACTTGGCAACATGAATGTCTCTGACAAGGACAGTTTCCATGGAGTATTGGACATAGGAGTCTCTATTCAAGGGAATTGAAGAGTGTGTGGCAGATCTGGAGAAGGGAAGACTGCAGTGTGGATGCTCCTCATGGAGTGTGCCCAGTGGAGGCAAGGAGGCTGCTATTTTGAAGGTGGGAGCCAGGATGTGTCATAGGAAGGACCCAGTTGAGAGGAAGCAACCCCCACACAACCAGGAGAGGACCAGCCCTGCAGGAGAGGCCACTGGGGAAGGGTCCTTCTGAGAGATGCCTGGGTGAGGGGCTCCCTTTGATGGGTTTGGGGCTCCCAGATCTCTTCCATGGACCCAACTTGCTTTCCACTTGCTCAGGTCTCAATAACACATTTTAAGCATGTGAGGCTAGGTGCAGTGGCTCACACCTGTCATTGCAGCACTTTCGGAGGCCAAGGCAGGAGGATTGCTTGAGCCCAGGAGTTTGAGACTAGCCTGGACAACATAGTGAGACCCTGTCTCCACACACACACACAAAAGCTGGGCATGGTGGTGTGCACCTGTAGTCCCAGCTACTTGGGAGGCTGACGTGGGAGGACTGCTTGAGCCTAGGAGGTCGAGGTTGTGGTGAGCCATGGTCATGCCACTGCACTCCAGCCTGTGAGACAGAGTGAGACCTCGACCCCAAACATTTTTTTAAAGTATGTCGAGCAACAGAACAGTGCACGCTCATCCAGAGCTGTTGACTGCTGCCACATTTAGCTTCCTACAGAGTTCTGAGCAACGCACTGAGCATTTCACCCCTGCACCTGCCAGCCTGCATCTTCTCAGAACGCTGGCATCCTCCCTAGACATCACTCTCAAATGAACGCCGACTCCCAGAGAGATGGGTGCTAGTGTCCCGTGGGAACCCCTCACCGCAGATTTAGTGACTTAAGCAACACAGATGTATCATCCTGTGGTTCTGGAGGGTGAAAGCTTGAGACAGGGCTTGCTGGCTACCCAGCTGGGCTGGCCCCTCTCGAGGGTCCCGGAGAGCCACATCCGGCCGTTGCCAGCCTCGGGGGCAGCCACGCTCCTGGGCTTCTGGTCCTGTCCTCCGCCTTCAGCGGTGGCAGCCTCGCATGATCAGCCTGACGTGGCCTCCGCCGTCATCGCTCCTTCCCAAAAGTCCCTGCTTCTCTTCTGTGAGGACCCTTGTGATGAGACTGGGCCAGGATAACTCCCCCTGCTCGGGTTTCTTTGTTACACCTGAAAATCCCTTGTGCCAGGTATGAGAACACATTCCTAGGTTCTGGGGATCAGGACGCAGGCTTCTTGGGGGGCATTTTTCAGCCTACCACAGTGTCCGAGAACTGACCTGAAATAAAAAATCGTACCTCTCTAGCATCCCCAAATGTCTGTTAGAACTAGCTGTTTCAAACTGGTTTGCCCCCCTTTTTTTGAGACAGGATCTCACTCTGTCACCCGGGCTGCGGTGCAGTAGTGCGTTCAAAGCTCACTGCAGCCTCGAACTCCTGGGCTCAAGTGATCCTCCCACCTCAGCCTCCCAAAGTGTTGGGATTATGGGTGTGAACCACTGTGCCTGGCCTCTTTAAACTATTTTTAAGTGCATAGTTCAGTGGCATTAAGTACATTCACATTGTTGCGCAACCATCACCACTACCCATCCACAGAGTTTTTTCAGTTCCTCAAACTGAAACTCTGTAAGCATTAAGCACTAACTCCACTCTTCCCCTCCCCAGGCCCTGGCACCCATCGGTCTACTGTCTGTCTCTATCTGACTGCTCCAGG
The DNA here is from genome assembly GCA_027257055.1 of Cephalopachus bancanus. Taxonomy (NCBI): domain Eukaryota; kingdom Metazoa; phylum Chordata; class Mammalia; order Primates; family Tarsiidae; genus Cephalopachus; species Cephalopachus bancanus. The sequence goes on from JAPVLO010000007.1 coordinate 8,421,401, forward strand.
GACTGCCTAGAAGTAGAATCCTCCCATTTACCTTTTTAAAAAACAACTTTATTGAAACGTAATTCACATGCTTTACAGTTTGCCGTTTAAAGGCTGCGATTCAACAGGGCCTGGTGTGTTGTACAACCATTGCCTCTAATTCGCAAACACTTGGGTCACTCCCAAAGGACACTCCGTATCCATAAAGCAATCACTCCATCTCTGCCTTCTCCTGCCCTAGCAAACCCCTGATTCACTTCCTGTCGGTATGGATTGACCTTTTCCTGACATTTCATATAAACTGGATTATACAGTTCACGACTTTGTGTGCCTGACTTCTTTCACTTAGCATGATGTTTTCAAGGCTACCCATGCTGTAGCATGGGTACTCCTTTCTAATGCCTGAATAATATTCCTTTGTGTGGATATACCACATTTTGTTTACCTCCTCATTAGTTGATGACCATTTGTCCCCACACCCCCCTTTTTGGTTATATAAATAATGCTGCTATGAACATGTATGTGCCAGTTTTTGGTTAAATATATATTTTCAGTTCTCTTGAGTATGTAGCTAGGTGTGGAACTGCTGGATCATATGATGACTGTTTACTCATTTGAAGAATTGCTACACTGTTTCCCAAAGCAACTGTTCCGTCTCATATCCCTACCAGCAGTGCACGAGGGTCAGGCTGCCCCATGTCCTCGCCAACACTTGCTGCTGTCTGTCTTTTTGATTACAGCCATCTGAGTGGGTGTGAATCTATGTCTCACAGGAGTTTGTCTTCTTCTGCCTTCGATCAAGTTGATGTTCCCTGCCCCTGTTATTTCATGTCACCCCTGCTTTCATCAGGTCTTTGTAGAAAAGAACTTCATCCTCTGGAGCGATTTGGTTTCCCTGAGAGGTAGTTCCAGTGCAGGGACAGGAAGATACTTAATTCCTGATCATATGGACGCTTGCATATTTATGTCTCCAATGTGTTTCAACCAATGACAGCTATTATTATTATTTTATTATTAATGCCTAGATAATTCCCAATTTGGCCAGTGGGATGTGACACATTTTAAATGTACAAGTCAGCGACTCATAGTAAATTGATAGACTTGTGCAATCATCACCACAGCTCTGTTTTGAGAACCACGTTTGACAATGGTAACCCTGTGTTTCCTTCAGTTAGCTTTAATCCCAAGGTAGAGAATACACCACAGACCCCACTGAGCCAATGCTGATTCTCTCTCTGGTTGGCATCCATTCCTTGGGGACTGTGACTCTGTTGGTGCATTCTGGGTCTTCCTTTTGGATCTTTCTTTAGCAACTTCTAGAGCCTCGCTCCTCAGAGTCCCAGCTGGCATCTGCTTCCCTCAGGAGCCTGCTAGGAAGGCACACCCCAGAGGGAGGGGTGAGCTTCTTGGGAAGCTCCATCCTTGTGAGACCCTGAAGCTCTGTCCCTCTCAGACTCTCCTGGATTTCTCCCTGCTGCTCGAAGGATGAGACTTCTGAAGCCCGAAAGCCAAGACCCTACTCTGGATTTCCTCTGTGTCCTGGAGAAGGCTTTGTTATTGGAGCAGGGACCCTGAGGCTTGATTCTCACACCAGGACAAGGGTCATGAGGCAAAAAGAAGATGCAAACATAGTCCTTCTCTACAGATGCCATTTGGACACAGCCTCATCCCTCTGGGCTGGTGTAGGCACATCTTATGTCTTACGAGTCTTATGAAGGGTGGGACTGTGGTTGTTGATCAGATACCAGTGGTTCCAGTGAACTTGGTCCTTACATGGCCTGATGGCACCAGGATGCATGGACTCATTCTGGGGTCCCAAAAATTTCCGGCAAGGCCAAGAACCATGGTATCTGGAGCGCCTCTTCCCAGGCAATGGCTGACTGGGGTGGAGTGGCTGCTGGCCCTTCTTAAATTTGCCCCAGTCCCCACCACTCCTTCTTGCCGTTCCCACTCAGCCTTGCCACTCATTTGCATGACTCATCTGGTCCCTGAAGGCACTTAGGACTAGATAAATGGTTCAGGCTTTAAAAAATTATAGGCTTTTCTTTCTGACTGAAGGCATTTCCAAGTTCGCTTGAAGAGAAGGGGAAGTAAAAAACATGGAAACACCAAATAATTTAATATTTTAGTAATGACAGCTGCCGTGAACTGCTGGTGATTTATTCTGAGAATGGCTATAGATTGAGGGGACCCTGCTGTCTCCTCTGGGAAGTTTAGAATTAGAATCAGAGGATGTGATTCTGTTGAACTCTTGCCAGAGCAAATTCAAGAGGGAAGACCTTGACCTCTTCTGTTCAGTTTCAGACTCCATAACCCTCCTTCTGGGAGGAAGAAAAAGAAAATCTTGTCTGGCATCTTTTGCTATTTTTTCTTTTTTAGCAAAAGTTTTGCTAAATCCTTGGGAACAAGAAACCCCAGCATCCTGTTTTTATATGTCCAGAATGAAAGATAAGGATCTGATTTAGACCCTGACCCTGGTGCATAAGACACAATTCATACAAGGGCATGCATGTCTTCCCTCTTCCCAGAGCCAGCTGCCCAGATTAACGTAGATCCTTCATATAGCTTGTGAAACTTTTCTTCCTTGGGAGGCCCTGGGAGCCCTGAGGTCAGAGCTGGCCCAGGGCAGAGCGGGGACAAGGGCTATGGGCCCCTGGGGAAGGGAGAGGGCGCCTGAGGCTTGGTCATTTGGGTGCAGATGCCAGTTTGTCCTGTGGTGAGGCAGACCCATCAATTGGGAGTGGGCTGGGGGTCTGCAGGAGACTCTGAACTCACCCCAGGCATGTCTGCATGTATAAATCAGATGCCTCTGTGGGCTGAATTCCAGCCAGTATTGATTGAATCGAGCTCTGGTAATAAATTGGGTAGATAAATCAGCTGGGAATTAAAGCAGGCGCAGGGCGCGCTGGTTATAGAAAACATTTAAGTTTAATGCATTGACCGGGAGCAGAGCATAATTCCATGGAGGCGCCAGCTCGCTGATGACATAAAAGAGTGAGGTGGCAGCTCATCAGAGCAGCTAGATGCATTCTAAGTTATCCGAACGACATGGACGGGGCTGAGGGTGGTCCCTGCAAGTGCACTGTCGACCCGCATTGGGAAATGGGGCTGGGCCTGAGAGTCGCCAGCCACTCTGGCTCCAAACCGTGCAGAACAATGGCCAAGGGCATCCGGCCCTCCCTGCCCAGGCTGCCAGGGCTCTGTCCCGCCCAGCTCAGAAGGGCGCCCCCACCCAGGGCTCCTTCTCTCTCATCCCTGTGTCCTACCTGCCTTCCAGGCCTGGGGTCAGTCGCCTTCCCATCCCTTTTACCACCCATATCTTGCACCCAAGTCTTGGGGCGTGGGGGAGGCATGGTGTTTGGCCACCTCTGCTCTTCTCCCAGCCATTAGAAGGATCTTTCCCAGAACATTCACGATCACATTACTCCTCTGTTTCAAATCTTTCAAGGCTCCCACTGCTCTTCTGATAAAGTCGAAACTCCTGATGGCAGGTGTTGAGGCGCTCCATGCACACTGACTTCTCTGCAGGCCTCCTCTCAGGCTGTGGGCCTCCTCTAGGGCTGCAGGTCTCCTCCTGGGGCCATGGTCTTCTTGTGGGCCGTGGTCTCCGGGGCCGTGATCCCCTCCCGGACCATGGTCTCCTCCCGGGCCATGGTCTCCTCTTGGGCCATGGTCTTCTCCTGGGCCGTGGTCTCCGGGGCCGTGATCCCCTCCTGGGCCATGGTCTCCTCCCGGGCCATGGTCTCCTCTTGGGCCATGGTCTTCTCCTGGGCCACGATCTCTTCCTGGGCCGTGGTTACCGCCTGGGTGTTGGTCTCCTCCTGGGCTGTGGTCTCCTTCTGGGCCGTGGTCTCTTCCTGGACAGTGGTCTCCTCCTGGATTGTGGTCTCCTCCTGGGCCATGAGCTCCTCCTGGTCTGTGGTCTTCTGGAGCACGGTCCCCTCCTGCATTGAGATCTCCTTCTGGGTCACGGACCACCTGCCGGGCCATGGGCCTCTTTCTGGGCTGTGCTCCATTGCTTTGGGTCTCAGGCATGTGGCCTCCTTCCGCTTTCTTCCTGCACGAGACCTTTGCATGTGCTGTTCTTGCTGCCAGAGTGCTCCTTGTGCCTCTGCTTGCTGGGCTGACCCCAACCCACTCTCCCGTGCTGCAGCCCCTTCACTGCCTTCCCAACTTGCCCCTCGTCACTGGCCCTGGCAGAGTCCTTGGATGTCTCCCATGGACACTGGTGATGTGTGGAAGGTTTGTTGGGGGCTGGGTCCCTAGAGCAGGCTGTGCAGGAGCAGGACAGGCTTGTGTGGCTCCCGCATCATGGGCAGTGTTGAAAGGCAAATGCTCACGCCCAGTGTCCCGGGTGGAAGCAGCCAGTCACCCAGGCCTCACAGTGCCTGACCCCACGAATGTGAGTGTCTAGTAGAGGCAAGTCCATAGGGACAGAGTCTCTGGCTGCTTAGGGCTGGGAGTACACAGAGTTGCTTTTGGGGTGATGAGAATATTCTAAAATGAGATGATGATGATGGTTGTGTAATTCTCTAAAAATACTAAAAAATCATTGAATGGTACCCTTTTGATGGGTGATCTTTACGATATGCAATATGCGTGTGTGTGTGTGTTTATATTTTCATTTATTTTTGAGTTGGGGTCTCCGTCTGTGGCCCAGGGGGGAGTGCTGTGGTATGATCAAGGTTCACCGCAGCCTCGACCTCCTGGGCTCAGGTGATCCTTCTGTCTCAGTCTCCCAAGTCGCTGGGACTACAGGCAGGCTCAACCACTCCTGGCTAATTTTTAAAAAGTTTTCTGTAGAGATGAGATCTCACTATGTTGCCCAGGCTGGTCTTGATTCCCGGGCTCAATCAATCCTCCCACTTTGGCCTCCCAAGGTGCTGGGATTACAGGTGTGAGCCACCATGACTGGCCAAAACATATTTTAATTAAGTGGGGTTTTAAAGCCACCCAGCAGATATTTAACAAACGAAAGTGTGTAGAGTTCAAGGGAGAGGAAGATTCTTTGCAGAAAAACAGCCTGGCGATCGTAAATGCTTATGACAACACGCCCACGGGAAGGGATCAGCATCATGGAAGAAGGGCGTGCCTGGCTCCATCCTCAAGGATCTGCTGACCCAGCAAGGAAGAAGACATGAGGGGGAGGGGGAGACCCAGGCTGACTGCTCAGCGATGGGGGGAGGGGAGGACTGATGGTGGGTGGGACAGAGGAGACAGTGCTAGGGTCAGTGTGGATGTGGCGGGTTCCAGGCACGTGGGATACTTCAGAGGCAGCACGAGGGCCAGGGCTGGACTCCTGGGTCTGGGAATTCAGGTGTCAGGGAGGGATGAGGGGCCCCAGGGACGATGGTGGAGTGAGGAGGGAGGGAAGGGTATGGAGAGAACTCCAGGCCTGGTGTGGTGGATGCCGCCTGTCATCCCAGCACTTGGGGAGGTAAAGATAAGAGGATTGCCTGAGCCCAGGGGTTCATGACCAGCCTGGGCAACTTGGTGAGACCCCGTCTCTACAATAAATGAATAAATTAGCCAGGCATGGTGGTATGTGCCTGTAGTGTCAGCTACTTGGGAGACTGAGGCAGAAGGATCACCGGAGCCCGGCAGGTCATGGCTGTGGTGGCTGTAAGCATGCTACTGCACTCCAGCCTGGGCAGACTCTGACTCAAAAATGAAATAAAATAAAATAAGATAAAAGATAAAACAAAGAAGAAAAAGGAGAGCATTCCAGGCAGGGTGTTGGAGAGCCAGGGGCTGATGCATCTGGGGTCTCAGAGAAAAGCAGAGGACTCGGGCAGAGGATGGGGTGGAAGGATGGGGGGAAGGTTGGAAGAGCCTCATAGACAGTAGGTGGGAGAAGTGGACATATTTTTGAGGGCTCCACAGGGCAGCGTCTCGCGGGAGGGAGTCCACATAGCACCAGTACGTGCCAGGTTGCCAGGAAAGCCGCAGGAGGTGTGCTCAGGCATGAAGTTGGGGTGTGTTTCAGACAGTGACAGCTGGGGCCACCGCCCGTCAGTTCTGTTCCCTCTAGGTGGACATTTCCATAGCTGCCACCGTACTGTCCAAGACTGGGAAGAAACAGCCTGAGAATGGGAGAGCCCGGAGTTTGTTTCGTTCGTTCACTTGTTCATCAAATGCCCTGGAGCGCCTGCTTGGTGCCGGGCACTATTCTGGGCAGACACAGTCATGAACAAAAGAGGCAATGTCCCTTCCCAATGACACGGTGATCAAATCTGTGGGGGAGAGAATTGCAAGGATTTCAAGAAGGGTACGGTAGCCAGGATCAGAGAGGGTCACCCCAGATAAGGGTGGGAAAAACAACTGGGTTAGACCACACACGGGTTTCTCCAGGCTGGGTTCAGAGGAGTCGAGGGGAGGGGGAGGAGGAGGGGGGCATGTTGGGTAAGCGGCAGGTAGAGAAAATGGATGAACGGGCACAGAGAAGCCGATGCAGGATGTGCGGATGCGGAGTATTTTGTGATCCCAGGAGCTTGACTGGAAAGTCAGATGTAAAAGTACTAATATTCATTCTTACAAACTTTAAACAATACAGACATGAGTAGCATAAACAGACACTATGCTACTGTGCCACTGCAGATAATCAACACAAACAGTGTGGGTTTGGGGCAGACGTGGTCCACTGACCGACCTTGAACCAGTTCCCAAACTCCTTCTCCATTGCTTGATTCTGCCGGAAAAGCTGACATCACTCAGTCCTGTTTCCCAGCCTTCCTTGCATGCTCTGGCCAATGAGAAACTTGCCAGGGCTGCTGCAAGCTTCTGATTTCCATAAAAGGATGGGTGCACTAGAGCTACCTTTTGTTTCTTCCTCCTATCCTTGAACTCAGATGTGATGATGGGGGTTGAGACAGTCATTTTGCTGTCATGAAGACCAAGAAAATTTCAGAGATGGCAGCTCTTCTGTAGAGCCAGAGTTGTCAGCTGCCACCACCTTTTTCTAATGTGAGAAAACAAATTCTTCATTTTCCAAGTCACATTAATGGGTTCTTTGTAATTTTCAGTCAAGCGCTTCCTAACTGATACAGTCCATACCTTCCAAGGCTCTATACATATCTGTCTATCATCAATCAATCAGTGTCTGTCTGTCTATCTATCATCTATCTATTTATCTATCTACCTATCTACCAGTGCTGACATTTTTATGATGGGAATCTTTCCACATCAATACTTTATTCCTTCAAACAACTGTTTTCAACAGTTTTTTTCCCATGTACGAATCGTAACGTATTCAACCAGCCCCTAACTGGTTGCTTGGCTTATTTCCACATTTTTGTCTGTCAGGCTACAGAGGATGCTGCATTGCACCGTCCTGTAGGGAGTTAGTTGATGGGGACACAGCTTGGCAGTCACCGCCATGGATTAGAAGAGACAGCTGGCTCCAGCTGTTGGTCTCTTCCCCTGTCCACACCCTTTGCCTATGACTGTGCAGTTTTCGCTCACAAAGTGGGTGGTGTATATTGCTTTTTTTTCTCCCTGAGTCAGAGTCTCATTCTGTCACCCAGTGGCAAGATCATGGCTGCTGCAGCCTTGACCTCCTGGGCTGAGGTGATCCCTGCGCCTTAGTCTCCTGGGTAGCTGGGACTGCAGGCATGCACCATCACACCTGGATAACTTTTTGATTTATTGTAGAGATGAGGACTCATCATCTTGCCCAGGCAGGTTTTGAACTCCTGGGCTCAGGCAATCCTCCAGTCTCAGCCTCCCAAAATGCTGGGATTACATGCATAAGTGACCGTACCCAGCTTTCCAGCTTCTTGTCTTTGGGTTTGGGCATGTTTTGGTCTCTAGAACAAAGCTTAGACCTTGAGAGGCCACCCACATTTCCTCCTCATATTTTTGGCATTGCCATGAGAGGAACCCATCCCATCTCTTCTGCTAATCCAAGGATGAGGCGAAAAGGCTCACGGAGCAGGCCACCCTAGCCAGGCCCCACTCTGAGCAGCTGAACCCTCAGTGACTATAAATGCACGAACAGCAGATATGCCTGCAGTTGAGTGGCACTGAGACTCTGCATTGTTTGTTATGCAGCATCAGGGGCCATCACTGACAGGTGCAATGACCCAACAAAGGGAGTGCAGCAGGGAGAGAAGAGGGCCTGCGCTGGAGTCCAGAGGACGCCAAGATTTTGGGGATCCTCCCAGGCAGACAAAACAACAAACAATCAAGAACTGAGAATTTCCAAGCCTAATTTATGAGGTGGTTCAGTATTAGAGGAAGGAGGAGTCCGGAAAGGCTCCTTGGAGTAAGTGGACCTTACGGGATGGGCAGAATCCGTCCAGGTGGAGGAGGAGGGCAGGATTCCAGGCATGTTTGCAGCATGGAGAGGGGCCTGGCTCCACACACTGCAGCAAGGACTAGATTCTGTCTCCTCCAGACTCATCATCAGGTGGGGTCTCAGCTCTGGTTAGAAAGCAGAGTGCTCACTGACACAGGGTAGGAGTGCTCCGGGACCCCCATGGGCCAGCAAAGGAATCTCATTCCCGGCTTTGTGTCTGACTTGCAGCCAAGAGGAGGCCAGGAATGACTGGGCACAGGCAGGACAGGGCTTTCTGCTCCTTGCCCTGCCCCTGCCCCTGAGGACATCTTGGGCTGACTCCAGGGTCTCCAGCCACACTCAACCATACAGGCAAGTTGGAACTCACGGTCTATAGGAGAGGGTGTCCAGTCCAGGCTGACTGGACACTAGGATCCAGCCTTGGGGATCTTGGCCTGTTCTTCCGTCCTCCTGGCCCTGCTGCCTTATCCATGCCTGGTCTTGGTCTTATGGGATCTGGCTGGGCAGGGGTAAAGGAGCTGGGCCAAGGTCTTTCTCTGCGGCCGGAGAGCACTCTCTGCCCCATGGGCATCGAACACTGCTCGTGTGGGGTATGCATGTGGGCTTTTGAAATTCTCCCTCCCAACCAGATGCTTTTCTAGGTATAGTTTTCTTCTTCTGCAAAGAGGAATTATGAATGTCCCTGATAGGACCTGCTTTCCCATGTTTCACCAACCTGTGGCTAAAGACAGGGCCACAAGGACAGGCTGGAAGTCGTGGAGGCTTGCCTGGGCCCTCTCCAGACGTTTCTAAGGGGTACCCTGGTCGTCACACATGGGCGCATGGACGGCCTGTCTGTTGGCCACCACTGCCCTCTGCTGGTGTCCCTGGGTGCTGCCACAGCGACCGCGGTCCCTGGGCTGTAGGTATGGAGTGAGAGCCCAAATTATGGATGCCCCAGGAGTAGTCACCATCTTCAGAGGTTTTAGGGAGGGGTCGTTCCCAATATGACTCCCTCTCTCCCTCACTCTCCCTGTCAGGTGGGATTTTCCCTTGTTGATGCCTGGGGCTACTTGTGGTTGTCCTGTGCTGCTCCCGGCCCTGTGCCTGGCACGGGGCTAAAACCTTCACAGCCACCTTCATCGAGCGCTCACACAACTATGATGGGGGTGGCCGTCTCTACGACTCACAGTACAAGCCGTCTGAGGCTCAGGAGTCCAGGGAGGAGCCTGGACTTGAACCTGATTTGTCCAGTGAATCCAGATATGGCTAAGTCATGATTTAGTCCATGCTGGGGTCCCAATACCGACCCCTCAGTGGTGACAGTCCAGGTTGGCAGCCACTGTATGCCTTCTTACCCTCTCCCCTTCTCTGGCACCCAGCACGTCCTCAACCTCCACAATCCCCTCTACATGTGAGTGTGTGACCCTGTGTACATGCATGCAAACCTGGGTTTGCTTAGGCATGTGTGTCTGTGTGCATCTCTGTGCATTTGTGCATGAATGTGTGAGTCTGAGTACATGCATATGTACACATGTGTTCTATGTCTGCGTGTCTGAGCATGCATGTGTCTGCATGTGTGTGTTCTACATGCATGTGTGCACGTGCAAGTCTGAGTGTGTGCGTGTGTACATGCATGTGTTCTGTGTCAGCATGTCCATGTGTGCATGTGTCTGCGTGTGTGTTCTGTGTGCATGTGCGCACGTGAGGTTCAGTGCACGCATGTGTGAGCATGCATGTGCTCTATGCCTGCATGTCTGAGCGTGCATGTGTCTGTGTTTGTGTGCTATGCATGCACGGGTGCACATGTGAGATCAAGTGCGTGCATGTGTGTGCATGCATGTACTCTGTGTCTGTGTGTCTGAGTGTGCATGTGTCTGAGTGCTCTGCATGCATGTGTACTCTTTCAGAGAGTATGGTCAGAAGGGGCCTCCTTGTGGAGGGGACACTGGTGCAGAGGCCTGATGGAAGCGACAGGCTGGGCCATGTGTGTCTGTTCACCCACGTGCCATGTTCATCTGGTGGTGGAGGGTGGTACAGCAGAGAGACCGGGTAAGCTTGAGCAGGAGCGTGTGCTGTGTGTCAGAGGGCAGTGTGGCCCAGGTGAGTGACTGGGGAGGGGAACACTGGGCATGAGCTCCCTGAGGGGCAGCAGCAAGGACTCTGGGTTAATTCTGAGTGGCGTGGATGCACAGCGGGCTTGAGCCGAGACGCGGCGGGGTCTACAGAGTGGAGGGACAGGGCTGAGGGGCCCTCTGTGGGAGGCAGCAGGTGACACAGGCTTGGACACTGGTGAGACTGCGGTGTGGTTGGAGTGGTGGAGGCCAGTTGAGCTTGCGGGACGGAGTGGAGGAGACCCCCTGGCTCATCTCCTGGCCTAGGGACCAGAATGGGACCTCCCAAAAGGTGATGGGAAACCCTGTGCACATGGGTGCTGTCTCCCAATCCTTTTCTGAGCCACTGTGGACCCTTGGATCCGACTCTGCTGAAGTCTGATCTCTTGGGGGTTCTCCTGTGTGACCCTGGTTGGCATGCAGGGTCTTTCAAGCCTGGGATACCCAAGCCACCCTGGGAGCTCTCCACTGCTCAGAGGCTAGCAAACATCTTGTCCTCCTGAGGACTCACGGTTGGTTCCAGGGAAGCCAGCGAGTGAGGAGAGCCCAGAGGGGCTCAAGGAACCTCCCCAGACTTTGTTTTAGGGAGATTTTGTACCTCCAGGTTTCTGCATCAGCCAGTGAGAAAAGTGTCTGTGTCTGTATGGGAGAGACAGAAGTTTCTCTCAAGAAAGAATGACACACCAGGAGTGATGGCTCAAGTCTGTAACCCCAGCACTTGGGGAGGCTGAAGTGGGAGGATTGCTTGAGCCCAGGAGTCTGAGACCAGCCTGGGCAACATGGTGAGACCTCATCTCTACAATAATTCAAAAAAACTATCTGAGTGTGGTGGTGTGTGTCTGTAGTCCTAACTACTTGGGAGGCTGACATGGGAGGATCAAGGTGGTGAACTGTGAGCATGCCACTGCACAGCACTCCAGACTGGATGACAGAGTGAGACCACACTCAAAAAAAAAAAAAAAAAGGAAAGAGTGACAAGTCATGTTTCCCCAGAATTGTATCAGTGACGACTTCTGAACTAAAAAAAAAAAAAAAAATCTTCCAAAACAAAATCAGTAAGTGAGGGAACTTGTCAGTTTCATAGTCACTTTCTGAGGGTAGATGCTGAGTCCCCAGACAGAGCGGGGAATCCTCCCCCGTTCACTCCCTTGAAGATGGTGACTTCTCCTGGGGCATCCATAGCTCCTGTCTCTGATGACTGTCTGTCCAATGGCTTGTCTGATGACTGTGACCTCTGTTTAACTCTGCTCTGCATGGACCAGAGACTGCATCTTTCTTGTCTCAGGGAGTCAACGACTGATGGAAATTCTCTGTATCATTCAGGACATTTTTGGGTGTCATTGACAGAAAACCAACTCAAACTGGCTTATGAGGTCTAACAACTAAGTTTACAACCCATCCTAGAAAAAGTGTTACATACTTCACTGCAGAATATCCCTATGGTCACCTTTGAAGCACTCCCCTTGGGAAGCTATGAACCAATGCCAGCACCAACTTAAAGCAATTTTGGTATTCTTTTTCTGGAATGGCCATCAAGCTGTCATGGTGAGAATGTCAGAGTTTGAATTGCAGCAACAAACAAACATTAAATTTCTTGCTAATCTTGGCAAGAATGGACATTTTAGTCCAAGCTTATGGGGATAATGCTATGAAGAAAATGGCAGTGTACAAATGGATTGAATGTTTTTCTGAGGGGAGAGAAAGCATCACTGATGACACTATCGTATCTCAGCCAATCTCTGTGTTTCTCATGTGGTTGCATCCTTCTCTTTTCCTGCCGGTGGTCCTGCCCTGTGTCAGGGAAGATTGGTAGCAGGAGGCCCCAGCTCATGTGGTTTCATAGCTCAAGATGCCAGTTTCTCCTTCTTTCTGGGAAAGAAATCAGGGAAATCCCTGATTAGCCTGTTGGGGTCACGTGCCCATCCTGGATCCAATCTCTGAAGCCCAGTAGAATGGAGGATTTCAATTGGCCAGACAGACTAATTCATGACCTGTCCTGTCCACATACTGGGGGTGGGGGTACCATGATTAACATGTGATTGCAGGAATGAAATGGAGCTGGTGATTTTCTGAAGGGAAATGCCTTGAGCAGAAGGAATAGATAGTTATACTCATTACATTCTTTTATAACTGAAAAAAGGCCACATCTCTTTCTATTCCTGGATTGGTCAAGTTTGGAAGCCAAAATTGTCTTGTAGCTTTTATCTAATGTTGAGAACTTTTACAACTCTTGTGGCTTGTGGAACAAAACAAAATGTAACCAAAAAAGGTAGAATTTGAAAGAAATTTCCTTGCCACTGCATTTAGCTATCAGCTGTCCCTACACAAATTGAGTGCCTATCATTAACTCAAAGTGTGGCCCCAAATGGATTTTCTGTGCCATTATGACCTGAGACTGGCTCTTGGGACACCTTACCTCCAGTATCACTTTGGGGGACAGTCAGTGGGCAAGAGCCATTCCCCAGTGAGCTGGGGAATCAGAAATGTATGACTGGTCATTAAGAGCCTTAGTGTGAGGTTGTTTTTCCATTAACAGCTGAAATTGCTCTGAAAGCCAAGTTATTATCTCTGGAAGGTGAGGAATTTCAAGTAGGTACTGGGGAAGATGTATGAGTTTTAGCCCCTAAAGCGGGACATTTGTGGGATTCTGAGGAGAGTCTTGCTGCCTGTGGTCACCTGTGATTCCAGTGGAGGGGTCGTAGTCAACTCCCTAGCCTCTACAAGCTCCAGGGTCACCTCAATGTCCCTGTCACCTGCCAGTTTGGGGGACCCTGGAAAATTTCTTCTCTTCATATTTGTCTAGTATAGTCTTGAAAGGATGTCTTTGAGTTGAATGTGATTGTTTTGTGTCCAGCTCCCCTACTGCCAAGCTGTGTGACTATCCCCCATCTGGGAAACAGATGTCCAGGAGTTCATTTACAATAAATACCACATATGCTTGAATAGATGGAGACCCAGAACAGAAAGAAAGTCTCCCTACTTTTCTAATAAGGTCTAGAAATATTGGGGGATGAAGATGAAATGATCAAATGCCTCCTTATAAAGTTTATTTGGCAAGTTATATACATACATTTAACATCACGTTCTACATGACATGAGATGTGATCAGGAAATACGGCCAGTTTCTTACTACACATTTCAGGTCAATTTTTCAGCTGTGCCCTTCAGCATCTTGGTCATCTTCAGTGCCTTGAGGGTCTGAGTGATGTTTTCCACAACTTGGTGTCTTCACTCCCACCCGTGTGTGGAAGACACAGCACTTTTCAAATACCCCCGTGAGACTGTCACTCAACATTATATTGTAAGGCACATTTGCATAATATTAGGACAGTTTTCCTCATTTGTCCTGTAGGTGTAAGTCAGTGATATTCACTGTGTAGTCACTTGCTTTATTGCATTTTAAAGAGATTTTAATAGGCTCATTATAATAGTTTTCTATTGCTGTGTAACAAATTAGCACAAAATTAGTGGTTTAACATAATACTCATTTATTATCTCACAGTTCTTAGTTCAGCAATCTGGCATAGTTTATCTGGATTCCCTCCAAGGGTCTCACAAGGCTGAAATAAAATGTCAATAGAGCTGTGTTCTCATCTGGAGGCACAGCTAAGAAAGAACTTATTCCCAAGCTTCCACAGGTTGTTGACAGAATTTCTCGTGGCTGTAGAATTCATGGCAGCTTGTGTCTACAAGACCAGTAGGAGAGAGACAGAGACAGAGAAAAGAAAGAGGCTCTCACCCCTAAATCTTTTAGAGGGGTCACTAGGTTGGAGTGGGTTCGCAAGGAATAAGTTACATTTTGAGTAACTTAAGGTCAACTGATTAGGAAGCTTAATGACATTTGAAGAATCCCCTCATCTTTGCCATATAACATGACATATTCAGGGGGTAATACCCTTCACCTTTACCTTGTGCTGTCAGTCAGAAGCAAGTCACGGGTTCCACTCTATTCCACGGAAGGGACTACACAAATGCATAGGCATTATGGGTCAGAAATCATCTTAGAATTCTACCTAATACATTTGTTTACAATGAGAACCAGTAATCACATATGTGATGATGCTCTCCCAATAACAACTAAATCAATGGGATTCTCTCTCTTTTGATTACATCAAGTAAGCCTTCCAAAGAAGCACTTATTGAAACACTCTTCTCCTTTTTAAGATGAGTCTCCCTCAAAACAACTTTGTTGTTAAAAATAAAATATTTTCGAGGGTATCTGCTGTTAAGAGCCACTTTGTAAAGGCCTTCAGTACCAGGCAGCTTTTCTCTGGGGGATTCATTCATGAAAGGATCTCTTTCTGAAGCAGAAGAGGGCAACTCAGGAGATGCACAGAAAGATTAGGGGTGTCCACAACTAAGAGAGACTGATGTCTCTTTTTCCAGTTGGATATTTAATCAGTTCTGGACCCTTTCTGAGGTGAGAGTGCTGGGGAGAAACATCCTGGGTACACTCACCCTTTCTTCCATGCTCCATGATCCTGAGAGGAAGAAAGATGAGGCTCACTCATTTTGCATGCCCCAAAGCTGGGTGATGAAGGGTCAGTGGAATAGGGGATTTTGCCCTACCAGGAATCTCTGCAGCAAAGCACAGAAGTGTGTGTGTCAGGGGGGACATGACAAGATGCCACCAGCTGGAATCAGTGAAAAGATCTGGAGATGGTCATCACCACTAAGATGAAGATGAGCATCACCAGGATGAGGATCAACACTACCAAGATGAAGATCACAATCACCAAGATGAGGACCAGCACTATTAAGAAGACGACCACCACCACCAAGATGAAAACCTCCACCACCGAGGTGAGAGCCTCCACCACCAAGATGAGAACCACAACAACCAAGATGAAAACCACCACCACCAAGATGAGAACCACCACCACCAAGATGACCATCATAAACATGAAGCCCACCACCACCAAGATGAGAACGACCACAACAAAGATGATACCACCACCACCAAGATGAGAACCACAACCATCAAAGTGAGAACCACCACCACCAAAATGGAGTTGACCACCACTAAGATGAAGCTCATCACCATCAAGATGAGAATGGCCACAACAAAGATGAAACCACCAACACCAAGATGAGAACCACCACAACCAAGATGAAAACTGTCACCACCAAGGTGAGAAACACCACAACCAATGAGAATCACCACCACCAAGATGAAAACCATCACCACCAAGATGAAAAACATCACCACCAAGATGATGAGGGCTACTAAGGTGAGGACCACTACCACCAGATGAGAACCTCCACCACTAAGATGAAAACCATCATCACTAAGATGAGGATCACCGCTACCAAGATGAGGCCCACCATTACCACCATCACCAAAACCAAGATAAAGACCACCATCACCAAGATGAGGGCAACCACTACTAAGATTAGAATCACCTGCACCAAGAAGAGAACTACCACAACCAAAATGAGAATCATCACCACCAAGATAAGGACCACCACTACTAAGATGAGAACCATCACCATCAACGTGAAGATGACCACCACCAAGATGAAGACCACTACCACCAAGATGAGAACCGCCACAACCAAGAAGAAAACCAACTTGGCGAGACCTCATCTCTACAATAAATCAAAAAAATCAGCTAGGTGTGGTAGTGCGCACCTGTAGTCCCGTCTACTTGGAAGGCTGAGGTGGAAGGATCACCGGAGTCCAGCAGGTCGAGGCTGCGGTGGCTGGGAGCGGCCACTGCACTCCAATCTGGGCAACTGAGTGAGATTCCAACTCACAAAAAAAAAAGATGAAAACCACCATCACCAAAATGAGAACCTCTAGCACTAAGATGAGAACCACCACCACCAAGATGAAGATGACCACCATGAGAACCACCACCACCAAGATGAAGATGACCACCATGAAGATGAAGCCCACTTTCACCAAGATGAAGACCACTACCACCAAGATGATGAGCACTGCCGCCAAGATGAGGGCCACCTCCTAAATGAAGACCACCACCACCAAGATGAAGACAGGGCCACTCCAGCCTGATCCTTTTCAACGACACCTGGCCCCAATGCTGGAGAGGCAGGAACACGGATAAGAGAGGGGCTGACTCGAGGGTACTACTGGCCCCTCTCCACTCTCTGGAGCCAGGTTGGCCTTTGCTTAGGAGGAGGGCCTTGGATGGAACGGTAATTAATTTGTTTCTTACTTCCCTCCACCTTGTTGCATTTGCCTGTGGTCCTCTATGGCGTGTGTGATACCCAAGCTTCCACGTGCATGCCACGTTTTGCCCATCAGGTCCAATCAGTGGGACACCACCAATCTGATGGATGGACATGGTTACTTTTTAGCATTCCTCTGCCTTCCTGTACAATGCATGTTTTTTAGAAGCCAGAGAGAAGCATTTTGTCCTTGATGTGTTATCTTGGAGGGGATGGGGCCTTTTGGGGGCTTCCACTGGCTGCCTACAGGCAGGGATCATGGATGGGGTTTTGCCAATCACAGAAGGTGTGTCCCTTCAATTACAGGTTCGGTGACTGAGGGGTGAACCCAGAAGCCCCACTGTGAGATACATGTGGGTCAAGACTCAGTTTGTGACCCACACTCCCAGCTTCCAAGGGTACCATAATGGGGGCTTGGTTCCCCAGTATAGACACACCCTAAGCAAAGCAGTGTCTCCTTCCTCAGGGCATGGAGACTTGAGTGAATGGCTGAAGTTTCTTTGGGGAAAGACCAAGGGCATTCCAACTGTATTCTGGCTATGTCACAGAGTCCTTCCTCATGGGGCTGGGCCTCCTCCTCTGTCAGTGAGTTCTGGGTCTGAGAACAGCTCAGGGCTGATCCCAGGCAAAGAATCATCACCATGGTTGGGTGGCTAACTTGAGCCTTCTGTTCCTTCATTCTTGATTTGTCTTTTTCAATGGAATATGTTGAGATATTTGTAGTAGATTCACATGCAGTTGTAAGAAATTGTATAGTGAGATCCCTTACATGCTTCGTGCAGTTTCCCTCGGGATAACATTTTGAAAAACTTCCAGTCAATATTACAAACAGGTTACTGACATTGCACAAGCCAGGATCCTTGTCCAGATTTCCCTGGTTCTTTGGGTGGTGTTCATCATGAGTTCATCACCTGGGTGGGTTCATGTCTCCACCATCGCAGTCAAGTCATAGGATGGTCCCAGCACCACCAGGAGCCCCAGTGGGCCCTTTTATAATCATACCTGCTTCCTCCTCACCCCCTCCACTACAAATCTGTCCTGTCTCTAAAATTCTGTGATTCAAAAATGTACAAATCAGGCGTCTACGTAAGCATGTACACAGCTGCATCACCAAGTGGTGTGCAACCTTTTGAGATGAGCTGTCTTCACTTAGCATAACTTTCTGGAGATCCACAGAGTGTCAACAGCCTGTTCCTTTCAGTGGCTGATGCTACTCTGTGGCATGGTTGTGCCACGTTTGGTCATGGCCTCCCGGGCAGAGCTACCCTATGTTGGTCAGAGGACCTGACAGAAACAGCCCCAGAGGGTGGGGAGGGAGTCAGACACCAAAATATGTGGCCCCAAAAGCCTTTGGGAAGGACACAGGGTATTCTGGAACACACAGTGGGAGGGAGGCGTTGGCAGCACCTCAAGGCTTGTCCAGGTGTATAGCCGAGCAGCCTATCCCTGACTCCTGAAGCCCAGGACTCCAGCCTTTGCAGGCTCAGTCCAGGGGTGGCCAGGCTGATCAGCTCCTCATTCAGTCAACTAGTCCATTGATTTCTCATCAGTTCATTAAGCAAATGTGCTTGGAATGTCTCCTGAGCTGGGCACCAGGGCCATAATGGTGAGCAAATTGGTGGGAGGGGTCCCTTTGAGAGAACCCCAGGTAACAGTATCTTCATCACCTGCTGCAGGAAGGAGCTTTGAGGGCAGAAAGCAGGTGCTTTGGAACCATTCAGGGGGACTCAAGTTGGGCATCCCTGGGTGGACTCCAGGTGCTACCACAGCCTTTCTGAGCTTCAGTTTCTCCTCTGAGAGAGTAGACTGAGGGATCTGGGGGATGTTTCAGTATGTGGCTGACCTGCAGACCCTCTCTGTGGTTGTCCTGGGCTCCATCTGAGGTATATTGTACAGCTCTTAGCCTGATAGCATCCAGCCTGTGATCGAGGAGTGATTCTCCAGCGTCCTTGTGTCGGTTAGGATTCGATGAGAGAATAAACAATTAGGAGGTGGAGACTGAGGGATTTATTGTGAGGAGTCTGCCTAGGTGTCTGTGGGGTCTGGCCAGCAAGTCCAAGGTCTGTGGGAACGAGCTGAGTCTCTTGGGCACAGTGAAACTGCTGCCCACAGGAGGAATTCCCTCCTCAGGGAGTCTCAGCTTAGCTCTAAAGCCTTTCCACGGATTGGACCAGGCCCACCAACGGCATCAGGACAACCTCCCTTACTTGAAGTCAGTTGACTGTGGGCTTGAGTCACATTTACGACACGGCATCACAGCAACACCTAAAAAAATTATTGTTTGATTGAATGACTGGGAACTGTGGACTTGTCAAGTTGACACAACAAACTGCTTGTCCTTCACCATCTTCCTTTGAAAAGACACCCCCAAATCCTCAGAGGCTGGAGGTGGTGGGAAATCAATGTATCTCTCTATCTATCACCTATCTAACTATTCACCTATCCATAGATGTATGCAAATGAATACACACACATAACGTATGTGTGTGTATGGGCAAGTATCTATATAAATATATGAACATATATGTATTTGCTTATATATAAACATGTATTTATAAATTATATATATATATTATATACATAATACTCCCAACTACTTGGGAGGCTGAGGTGAGAGGATCACTTGAGCCCAGGAGTTAGAGGCTGCAGTAAGTTCTGATCATACCACTGCACTCCAGCGTGGGTGACAGAGCAAGATCCTGTATGGAATAAAATGAAATTAAGTTAAAATAATAATTAATACACACACATATGTATAAACTCTCTCCCGAGGCATATGGTCCTGGGGATTCTCTTTGGAAATCAACTCTGCACAAATGATTTACAGATAATTTAAATGCTCCTCTAAGTGACAAGGGTTTGCCCATATAATTAGCAATAATGATACATACAAATAAAATATGGGATAGAGGTGGCCATTTATCCATAATTAAGCTGTAATTCCATCTATGGAGGCATAAACCACCAAGTGTGTGTGGTGCCCCTCGATGCCAGCTCCCGTCACGGGGAATCACATAAAACAGCTGACCATGTCAACGAGTGGCATGCCACATGTTTGAACGATGTGGTGGTGTCCAGGGTTACTGGGAGCTAGGGGGGTCCGAGCCTCCCAAGGAGGAGAGGAGGCCTGGGTGCCAGCTATTCTGCTATGTCCCCTGGGGGTGGCTTCCTCCAGCAGGTTATGGGGACAGGAACGTGGGGATAGCCTCTGTACGGAGCTCAGCTTTCTATGTAATCATCTCACTTAATCCTTTCAATGAACGTGTCCAGTCATCATCCCATTTCACAGACCAGGCAACTGAGGCTCAGAGCTGTAAGATCACATGTCCAAGGCCAAAGAGCTGGCAATGGGCAGCACAAAGTAGGTTGGGTGGCCTGACCCCATGTGCTCAACCAACACTGACAATTATGATTTCACAAATAAAGATCTTGTGATTAGCACCAGCATTTGCACAGTGCTTTCTGGTGCCAAGGATTCTTCCAGCACCTGCTGTGGGACCATAGGAGCTGTGGCCAACCCTGCCACCATGGAAGGGAGGGAACAGAGGCTCAGAGAGACAATGTCACTGGTCTCAAGTGCCCCAGTGAGTGAGGGTGGAGCTGGGTGGCACCCAGGTCTGTCTGGCAGCTGAGCCCTTAACCACAGAGATAGGTGGCTGTCTCATGCCTGTCCAAGCAAACAGCTGGCATGTCACGGGGCCCATTGGAGGTTGGGAAATGGGCCCCAAAGACATCAGCTCCTGATCCCAGGAACTTGACCTTATTTGGGAAAAGGGTTCTTCCATTCATGATTGGGTCCGGGATCTTGAGATGGGGGGTTATCCTGCGTCATCTGGGTGGGCCTCAATTGCCATCTCTTGTGTCCTGATGGGAGGAGACAGAGGGAGATTTGAGACACAGGCAGAGGGGGCGATGTGACCGGGGGGGGAGGGCAGAACTTGAAGCGGTGAAGCCACAGGCCAAGCCAGGAAAGCCTGGAGCCCCAGAAGCTGGAAGAGGCAGGATGGAGCCTTCCCTGGGGCCTTTGGAAGGAGCATGACCCTGTAGACCTTCCGATTTCAGACTTCCATCTTCCAGGCTGAGAGCATCCATCTGTGCTATTTGAAGCTACCTGGTCCTTGGTTGTCTATAAGGCAGCCCTGGGGACTAACCAGCCCCCTTGGTGAGCAAGGAAGGCAGACTTGTCGCCCTCCCTCCCTCTTAGGGTCACCTCCAGGGTGCCAAGGCGCCTTGGGGCACACGGTGGGGGGGCACTGTAGTAGACTCCTGTGACAAAGTGTCACAAACTTAGGGACTTTCCGCAACACAAAGATATTCTCTTACAGTCACGAAGTCCACAGGTGGTCTACTGGGTGTCAGTTGGCTGTGTTCTCTTCTGAAGGCTCCAGGTGAGAATCTTTGCCTGTTTCACCTTCCAGAGGCTGCCTCGAAGGAGAGGAGGTGAAGGTCCAGGGCCTCCTGGGGAACAGCCACAGGGCGGAGGGTTGTGACTAGGGTGAGGTGGGTGACGGCCTTGCCTGGGGTGCAAAATTTAAGAGGATATCTCCCACCCCAAAAGACCTCACAAAACCTCTGTGATTAAAAGAAAGGACATTTTTGTACAATATTTGAAAAATCACCCAGGCATAATGGTTCACACCTATAATCCCAATACTTTGGGAGGCTGATGTGGGAGAATCGCTTGAGACCAGGAGTTCAAGACCAGCCTGAACAACATAGCAAGACTTTGTCTCTACAAAAAAATTACTTAAAAAGTTAGCTGGGCGTGGTGATGTGTGCCTGTAGTCCCAGCTACTTAGGAGGCTGAGATGAGAGGATCGCTTGGGTCCAGGAGTTAAAGGCTTCAGTAAGTTCTGATTGAACTACTCCCCTCCAGCGTGGGCGACAGAGCAAGATCCTGTCTCTAAGATAAAATAATAATTAATGCAAAAATTCATGATAAAATATCACAGTTTTAAATAAAGACAGATAAATCACAGCACTGTGCAGAGCCATATCAGAGTTCTGAACAAAAGAAAAAATCATAATACTGATCATGTGCTCATTTAAAATTTCAATATTTTATTCATTGTGGATATGTTTGTGCTGACTTTGGATTTTTAAAATATCATTTATCCTAAAGACAGATTATTTTGGTCTCACCCCCCACATTTCCAACTTCATTTCACCTGCACTCCTGGCTGTGGGGTGAGGGTGGTGGGCAGATCTCAGTGGGGAATGGACGCAGGCACTCCTGGAAGCCACCAGCGCGCAGCGGTGTGGACACCACCGCGCGTTTCTCCCGGAGCCGGTCCTGGTTGGGGTCAGGCCTTGGCAGGCTGTCCTTCGGCTTCCCGGCCTGCGCCAGCCCCGCCCTCTCACTCCAAGGCGTGCCTCGGTCCTCATCCTGGCGACCCCAGGGCTTGCAGGAGTCCCGCTGACCCGGGAGCCCCGGAGACACCCTGGCCCCAGCGCGCGCCTCCGCCAGCTCCCCGCGGACCGACGCTCTGCGCCTGCAACTCCGACGCTGCCCAGCAAGGGGCGGCGTGAGCACGCGCATGTCCCGGGCCTGTGACTTGGGGACATTTCCCTTCCCCCCTTGGTGGATTTTCCTTCTTGCAAACACCCCGACCAAGGGACGGAGCCCCCAGGACTGCTCTTGAATCCCTTGCTGCTGAGGTCTGGTCTGGTCTGTGAGTAGCGTATTTTTCTTGGATTTGAGATAGAAAAAATTAGCGGACATATCTATGAAACATGTATGCAGTGCTTGCCACAGGCCGGGATTTTTTTTTTTCTTTTAGTCTGGGTCTCACTCTGTCGTCCAGGCTGGAGTGCAGTGGCACTATCACGGTCCACCGCAGCCTCGACCTTCTGGGCTCAGGTGATCCTCCCGCCTCAGCCTCCCAAATAGCTAGGACTACAGGTGTGTGCTACCACACCTGGCTAACTTTTTCTTTTTTTGCAGAAATGAGGTCTTGCTATGTTGCCCAGGCTGGTCTCGAACTCCTGGGCTCAAGAAATCTTCCCACCTTGGCCTCCCAAAGTGCTGGGTTTGCAGTTGTGAACCACTGCACCTAGCCCAGGCTCTCTCTCACTCTCTTAAAAAAAATTATTTTAGCTCGGGGAAGTGAATGTGCAGTTTGTCACATGGTCCTGTCATGCCATGGTGAGGTTTAGGCTCTACGGACCCCATTACCAGGATGGCGGATATGGTACCCCACAGTGTGCCAGGCAATCGGCCTGGAGAGGGGTCTCTCCTCGATGACCCACTCTGCAGACGTGCACGCTGAGGCTCAGCAGTGGGGTCTCTTCCCAAGGTCCCAAGACAATCTCCCTCACCCCGGAAAGAGGGCGATTCTAAGTATAATGCCCCTGCTCCAGATCTGAATGAGTGCCCTCTGTCACCTTGTCTTGTGAGTGACAGCTGGCGTGGACCTTGAAGCTGCGTGGTTTCTGCAGAGCTCTGGTGGGTGGCCGAGTTGGGAGTGTGGCCAGGAGCTGGGCTGGCCACCGTGAGCCTGCTCTCAGGCCCTGTCCGGCTGGCTGCAGTAAAGAGGGAGCGTGTGATCAGCGGCTGCACCCGTGTGGGTCTCCCTGCTTCTCCTTCCGATTGTCCTGAGAACCCAGCACACGTCTGGTCTGTGCCCCCACCTCTGCGCATGAATCCAGACCTGAGCGGCACCATTCCAGTCCAGCCCATGCACCAGGGGTTAAGGACCCGAGAGCTGCTCCAGCCATGCTGGCGAGTGGAGGGTGAACACCCCTTCCCTGGCCCCACCCCCTGGGGTGAGATGATCCGGACTGTGTTTGACACCTGAGGACCCCTGGACTGGCCTCCTCAGTCCCAACTGCCCACTCCCCCACTGGGGCCACCTCACCAGCAAGCCACCTGCCCTTAAAGCTTCCCCTCGAAGCATGCATCTGTTAAGCAGAAAACCTCACTGCGGCTGCCTCTATAGTGATGAGGTGAGCACTTACTGGTCCTGTTTACTGAGCACCGACTGCATGCCAAGCGTTGTACAAGGGACTTTGCGAGGTCTAACTCACTGATTTATTACAACAGCCCATCTTGCTGATGAGGAAGCTGGGGGGAATCACGGGGCGGCTGGGATTTGAACCCAAGTCTGATGGGCTCTGTCTTGCACTCCCAGCTAGTCCAATGAAGGCATGGGAGAATGCCTGGTTTTCCTGGCGTGAGGGAGGTAACACATGATTCCTCCAGGACAGCCGCTGGGCGGGCAGGCTGGTGGGGGAGGCCAGAGCCACACCCCAAGACTCCAGGGAGTCTTACCCTGAGAAGGTGGGTTCCTTTCCCACACGAGGCCACATCTGGCGGTGGGGGGGTGGAGATCCTATTTTCCTCTGTGCTTTTTCTATTTTGCGCATTTCCCACTGTAGGGAAGGGTGCATCACTTCTTATAATTTGAGAAGGAAACCATAAAAAGGTAAGACTTCCAAAAGAAAGTGCACTTGGACATGTCTGGGAAAATGCAGCTAAAGGAGGTTCTTAGCAGGTTGTTTGGCCCAAGGTGGCTTCTGGAATAAAGACACAGTGGAAACCAAGTGGTTGGCTCCAGTTGTGAGGCAGGTGTTACTACTTTGACTGTTGTTCCCATTTCTTAGATAGGAAAATTGAGGCCCAGAGAGGTTAAGCATATTGCTCAAGGTCACACAGTCCATGAGGGTTCTAGTTTTGGAATTATCCCACAAGGATTCTACTCTTGGAATTGTCCCAGGGCTGGCTCTCGAGCCCTTCGGGATGTGGCTTCTCCGGGGTCTCTGATACCCACCCACTCCCAACTGGGACTCCAGCAGCTGCATAAAAAAGCAGACATTTCTAGAGAAGTGAAGACTCACTTTGGAAAATCAGAATCTTGAGACCACAGAGAGGATGTGGTGTCCTCGGAAGGGAGCATTCAGGGTCACGATTCCAGGCGTGTGAGGCCCTGCTGCTCCACTCCTTGGTCTGTGATCTCTGATGGGGAAACTGAGGCTCAGAGATGCTAAGCTCCTGCCCAAAGTTGGCCATCGAGGAGCCTTCCTGTGTCTGTTGGGTGTGGGCTTTGTGCCAGCCACTGGTGGGTGCACATGGCTCTGCCTCGGACATGCTCGAAGTGCTATGGGAGCCAACAGGGGTGGGGCGGCGAGCCCCTCCAAGTGACCCCGCACCCCTGTTGTCTCCGGGCACTGCCCGCCCCCACAGGGACCCACCTCCACCCACAGTCTTTCTTCGACTCTCCGGCCTCCACCCACGGTCTCCTCTCCCTCTGCCCCAGTCCCTGACCCCTGGCCAAGTTCTCCAGGGTCTTTTGAGAGGTCCCATCTAGAGGAGGACCCCTCACACCTCTCCTGGCACCCTCTGTCTCTGGGTGTTCATGCACTGTGGTTGGTGTTGCAGGAGACCATCAGCTTTGGTGAGCCAGGATGCCCCATCTCACATGAGGCAGGGCCAGCACACAGCAGGCACATGAGTAGGTGCTTGGGGAACCCAATGGAATGGACACAGGCTGCCCTCCAGCCCCGAGATGCTGCTGGGTGGCTGGGGAGGTGTGGAGTCCCCCTCTGAGGCTGGGCTGATGTTCAGTTTGTCCACGGAAGGGTGTGATGGTCATGGAAGGAGTGTGTGGTTGATCTCTGGGGTCTCAGGGGTCCTATATCTGGGAGAGGAAAGTTCCCCCAATTCCCTAGGGATTGAGGATCAGCAGGGGGAGACTCCCACCTCCCAGCCTGGGCCTTCACACTTGGTAATGGAGGCCAAGGTGCAACAGACTGCTCAGCAGTTTCTATTGTCAACTAAGCAAGTTTCAGGATGACAGGGCTGGGGCTGGAGAGGGGTCTGGGGCTGCTGGGCTGTCCGAAGGGTTTCTTCCCCCAGGAGAGGGGCCAGTGCTGGCCCGGAGGCTCTGTATTCTTCAGGTTCAGGGAAAGACCGTTGCCCCTCTGCTTCCAGGAAAACCTGCTGTGTCCAACCCCAGGCAGCAGGGGAGCCTATGTGTCCTCCCAGGCGAGGCATGGGGAAGGGAGAGGGTGAGACAGTGGGAGTCGGGAGGTGACAGGTAGGAGGTGGGGCTCTGGCGGGTGTCCTCCTGCCCGTGGGGGGTTTGCCAGTCAGACAGAGGAACCAGGAGGGGGTGGGGGAAGATAGGCAGTAGGTGGCGACCATGGCTGTGTCCTCTGTGGGCGTCTGGCTGGTGACCTTTATCAGGAATGGATCCAAAGTGACTGCTCTTTGTGGAGGCCCAGTTCAGAGGCGTCGGAGGGGGTGGCCTCCTCAGGAATAAAGGTCAGGCACTGTGGTCATTGGAAGTGGGGTGTCTGTCCCTGCAGGATGCAGGTGGCTAGGGCTCACCAGGCCCCTGAGCCTAGGCGTGCCCCAAGAAATGTTTGTGTCCATGAGCTTCATGGGGATGCAGGTTTGGACTTCTTATGTTTTTCCTCCTTTTTCCTCTTCTCAGGAGGTAGGAGGGCTCCTTCAGGAGGATTTTGTGTGGAGGGGAAAAGCGAATTTGTCTAAGGACAACCCCACTCCTGCTTTTTATTTATTTTCCAAAGGAGGGTGCCTGGCTGCTGGAGTCCAGGACTTTGAGACCAGCCTGGGCAATGTAGCAAGATCTCATCTCCACAAAAAAAAAAAAAAAAAAAAAGATTAGCCTGGTTTGATGGCACACACATGTAGTCCCAGTTACTTGGGAGGTAAGGGTGGAAGGATTGCCTGAGCCTGGGAGGTCGAGGCTGTGGTGAGGTGTGATGGTGCCACTATCCTCCAGCCTGGGTGACAGTATGATTCAGACTCCAAAAAAAAGAAAAGAAAAGAAGGGGGATGCCTTGTAGAGGGTGTGGCTGAGATAGAGAGAGAGCCACCATGCCGTGTGTGTGTGTGTGTGTGTGTGTGTGTGTGTGTGTGTGTGTGTGTGTGTGTGTGTGGTTGGGGGCAGTTCCTGGGGCTGGGGGACCATAGCCTGGCCCCCAAAGCCCAGAGTCTTTCCTGCCGGGAGTTCTTGCCAGGCTGGTTGCTGGGCGCCGTGGCCCTGCTTCCCCAAAGCCCCTTCTGCCCCCACCTTTTGAACCCTTAGGTCTGTGCAAGCCAAAGGCCCAGGGTCCAGGGCTAAACCACTTTGCTGGTGGCCCTAGGCAAGCCCCTTTGACCTCTTTGTGCCTCATCTGCAAATTTGGGATAAGAATGGCTCCCACCTGTCGTCTGTAGTGAGGATTATTTAGACACACAGCACTTGGAGCAATGTCTAGTATACAGTAAGTGCTCAACAAGTGCCCACTCTTGCTATTCTTACAAGTAATGACTGACCAGTGTGGGCTGCAAGGGTGGGGCCTTCCTGAGAGTTGGGTTCCATGCTGGACCCTGGGGCTTTGAGCCGGCACGGGGGTGGCAGGAGCCTCCAGACATCTGGGATTAAGTTTCCCATATGCCCAGGGGCTGGAGCACTTCTTGGGAGTTTGAGGAAAGTGAGGAATGAGTATCTTGAGAGCCTCAGTGAGCCCAGATGCTTTGCCCTGTCTCGCAGAGGCTCACTGGGTTGGGCTTGTGGTCTCCAAGGGTAACAGTGGGGGCGGTCAGCGCCCAAGGGAGAGCCCACCCTGCATGTGACCTGCCGCTCTCCCTGGGCCTTCTGGTTGAGCCATGTGACTCCCATCCTTCAGATCAGGAAGCTGAGGCCCAGGACCACCTTCAGGGGCCGCCCAGCACTCACGGCTGGGGTGGAGGATGAGGGACTGGACTTTGGTCATCTCCCTCAGGATCCCTTCAACTGCACTTATGGGGACATTGACTTCCCAGGGGCACCTGGGTTCCCTCTGCTGGGGCCCGACTCCGAGATCTTGTGTCCCAGCCCAGCCCGAGTATGTGATGGCGGTCACCACTAGCAACGCCTCTCGTCCATCCCCTGGCCCAAGGACGGAGTGAGTGACCGCCTCGAGATGCTTCTGTCTGGGCCAAATGCTAGACAGGACAGTGGGTGTCAACGGGGCAGTCCTGGGTGGACGGCACTGTGGTCCCTTGAGTGATGGCTGCTGTTGGAGGAGCAGGGACATGCTGTGGCTCCCATTGTGCCTGTGTGTCCAGGGCATAGACACGGAGTCTGCCCATCTCCTCCCTGCACAACCGAGGGGACACAGAGGGGGCCCTGACTACCCAGGAGGCACCTATTCACCCAGACAGATGGCAGACGGCGTGGCCCAGGCGGCTGGCAGGGACTTGAACCCATGCAATTCTATTCTGGTCTCGTGGCCCAGGGCATGCTAGGGCTGCTCTGGGGATCTGCTCCTGTCCTGGGAATGCAGGCTCGCCCTGTGCAGAGAATGCCGAGAAAGAAGGGAAAGAAAAAGACAAGCCCCCTCTTCCTCCCCTCGGCTCCCTCATCTCCTCCCCCCGCCTTCCCCTCCCTTCCCCCCTGCTCCTCCATCCCTGTCCCCTTCTGATTCTTTTACATATTTCCCTTCTTTCATTTTCTCCTTCTCTCTCTCTCTTCCTGTTCTTGGTTTTCTCCTTCCCTTCTTTTTTCTCTTTCTGTTTCTCCTTCCCCTCCCTCCCTTCTGCTCTCTCTCCTTCTCCCTCCTTCCATCCTCCCTCTTCTGCCTCCTCTCACACTCTGGAGGTGGGGGGTGTCTTGGTGCTCTGAGCCCACTATGGGGACTTGGCCCTTTCTGTGTGAGGGGAGGGAACAGGGTGATTAGCTTAGATAACCCCCACCTGCCTGCTGCTGCAGCAGATGCGCTGTATGCGAACCAGCCTTCTGCCTTGATGCCGCAGGATTCCTCCAAGGGCCATGTGCCAGCCTGGCTGGGGCTGCAGGGAGGAGGGCTCTGGAAGGCCACCGTGGGCACTGTCTTGTAATGGTCTTTCCTCCCCCTGAGGTAAGGTGGGTGAGGGGCATGGGGCAGTGGCTTCTCCAAAGACCCCATAGCACACCAATGCCTTCAGGTTCTTTCTGACACTGAAGTGTGTGCCTTCTGCAATTCCATTTCTTTTTCCTGATTCCGAGCCTCAAAACGGTTTTGGTTGGCTTGGTAACATTCCCATCCTCCACCTTCTCCTGGTCTCAGCATCCACCAGGCAGGGTGTGCATGACTTGGGGCCCTCAGCTCTCTGTGCCAGGTGGGGTTGGCATGGCCAACTGCACTCATGTCCTGGTTGGGAGCTCGGTCCCCAGAGGGGAGTCGGAGTGAGACTGGGGCCATTTCTGTTTGTGCAAAAACAGCTGCAGTAAGTGTTTGAGGTCCATGTCTGATCCATACCTGTGGTGTGAGGGTTAGATCTACAAACTCACCCTTGGGCGACTTGTAACCTGAAGCCAAGGCCTGGGCCTTCATCTCAAAGACTTGGCAGGAAATTAGCTGTCTCCAGCGGATTTATGCATTTATTATTTATTTTAAAACTTTCTAAAACTGATGTGGCACAGGAAAGGGCATGCATAACAA
This sequence comes from Cephalopachus bancanus, assembly GCA_027257055.1. Classification (NCBI taxonomy): domain Eukaryota; kingdom Metazoa; phylum Chordata; class Mammalia; order Primates; family Tarsiidae; genus Cephalopachus; species Cephalopachus bancanus. Next base: position 8,450,372 of record JAPVLO010000007.1, read on the forward strand.
ATGTGCAGCTCGATGCGTTTTTCGCAAACTGAACACATCTGTGCCACCAGCATCCGGATTAAGAAACAGAATGTGACCAGCTTGCCCCTCCTTGAACCCCTCCCCATCGCGGTCTTGCCGAGAGCGCCGCCTGCCTGACTTCTGTCGGCGTGGATCCTATGTGTCTGTTTCTGCACTTTATATAAAGGGAATCATACAGCATGTTCTCTTTTGTGTCTGGCGTCTCTGGCCCAACATTCTGCGGGTTTATTTTTATCTGTGATCCCACCAGAGCAGTTTTCCTGAGACTGAGAAGGATTCTGAGAAGCAGGTGCATGGGGGGGGTGACAGTTGACTGAGGTGATGACCAGATGACCGGGTGGCCACTACAAATGACAGAGATCCAGTGTGACAACTGGTGGCTTGAGGGTCTGTTGTGACCTCCGTCGTGTTGAACTTGATGTTTGCAGTGGGTAATACGTATTCTAATATGTATATGTATATAAATCAGAAATTGGGGAAAATATACAAAAGAATAATTTCACATACATCACCCAGAATCAATAACTTAAATTACCTCCAGTCATTTTTTTTTTTTTTTTTTTTGGTGAAGTGAACAGTACACACAATTAATCATTCTTTTTTTTTTTTTTGAGTTGGAGTCTCACTCTGTCGCTCAGACTGGAGTGCAGTGGCCGCTCCTGGCCACCGCAGCCTCGACCTGCTGGGCTCTGGCGATCCTTCCACCTCAGCCTTCTGAGTAGCCGGAATTACAGGCACGTGCTATCATGCCCGGCTGATTTTTTTTTTTGATTTATTGTAGAGATGAGGTCTTGCTGCCCAGGCGGGTCTCGAATCCGCGGGTTCAGGCGATCCACTCACCTCAGCCTCCCAAAGGCGCGGGATTACAGGCTGAGCCACCGAGCCCGGCTTAATTAATCATTTTAAAGTACACAATTCAGAGTCCTTTTGGATATCACTGTGTTGTTCGACCATCCCCTCTATCTAGTTCAGAAACATTTTCAAAACTAACCGAAAGCTTAGTAGTCCAGTCCCGTTCCCTGGTTCCCTCGCTCCTGGCGACCATGAATCTGCTTTCTGCTCCAGTGTACTGGCCTATTCTGGACTCATACCAATGGTACTGTACAGTAGGTGACTTTTTGGGTTTTCCAGCTTCTTTCACTTAGCATACTGGTTCACAGGTCCATCCACTTTGTGATTTGGATCATCATTTTATTCCTTTTGACAGATTCTAGTCATTTTTGCCTCAAATTGTGTTTTTTTTCCACAGAAACACTTATTTTCTCCATTCTCCAACCCCATCCCTAGGGGGAAACAACTGTCATGATATTTGTCCTTCAGAGTGTTTTTTTATTTTGTTTTAAATTGGGAATTATGTGAGGAGAGTCAGTATCTCCCTCCATCTTCCTTTGGCCAATCAGAAAGTCAGGCCGCACTGGAGCCCCGCCCTCTTAGCAGCTATTGGCTGCATCTATGTGTCCCCGCCCCTCAGATGAGGTGGAGTTCTGTCCACCGCCCAGGGACCCATCTGGCCCTGTTTGTGTATGCTGTTTTCTTCCCAGCCTCTGAGTTTGTAACTTTACAGGGTTTCAAAGTCGTCAGTGTCCCATAGCAGGTCTTAGATGAAATTTCCTCTTTTTGCGGCTGTAGGAAGAAAATTAAGACATCACATCCTTTCCATCAAGATCTGATTTGAGAATGGGTCTCTGTTTTGAGAGTCCATCTTATCTATTTCTCAGCGTTAAATTGTTCTTTTATGAGATCATGGTGACCGCAAACGGGTTACTCTCGGGGTACGCAAGCCTTTTCCATAAAGGGCCAGACAGTAAATGTTTTCAGCTCTGCAGGACCCGCAGTCTGTGTTATAACTACTCAGCTCTGCTGCAGGGGCACAAAAGCCACATAGGACAACATGCAAACAGATGAGCCTGGCTGTGTGTCAATAATCCCTTCTTCTTTTTCCTTTTTTAAAAAAAAAAAAAAAAAAAAAACACATTATTTTATTTTAAAGATGTGGGGCACACATCAGAATTACGTACACAAGTAATGTATGTGCAGGTGACATTTGGGCCTCCAATCAGTTCTACTTCCCCTGAGTTAGGATCAGGTACCCTTTGTGATGTTACATAACACCCCCCCACCCCCGGCAGTGTCCCATAACTGCCAATCCCTTCCTTGTGCTGTTGTGATTAATGTTCATGTCCCACTTATGAGTGAGAACATGTGATGTTTTGTTCTTTGTTTCTGTGATAGATTACTAAGAATGATTGCCTCCAACTCTGTCCAATTTGCTGCGAAGTTAATGATTTTGCCCTTCTTTATGGCTCTGTAATACTCCATTATGTACATGAGCGACATTTTCTTTATCCAGTCCACTTTCAATGGACACTAGGGTTGAATCCTTGTTTTGTTTTTTTTAAATTGTAAATAGTGCTGCAATAAACATGCATGTGCAGATGTCTTTTTTGTAGAATGATTTGAGTACCTCCGGTATATTCCCAGGAGGGGGATTGCTGGGTCATATGGAAGGTCAATTTCTAGTTCCTTTTTTTTTTTGTTTGAGTTAGAGTCTCACTCTGTCACCCAGACTGGAATGAAGTGGCACGCTTCCGGCCACTGCAGCCTCGACCTGCTGTGCTCCAGCGATCCTTCCCTCTCATCCTTCCAAGTAGCTGGAACTATAGGTGTGCGCTACCACATCCAGCTAATTTTTTTTTATTTTATTGTAGAGATGAGGTCTCGCCAAGTTGCCCAGGCAGGTCTTGAACCCATGGGCTCAGGCAATCCACCCACCTCAGCCTCCCAAAGCTCTGGGATTACAGGCTGAGCCACTGAGCCCGGCTCAGTTTCTAGTTCCTTTCGGTATTGCCACACTATTTTCCATCAAGGTTGAACTAGTTTGCACTCCCACCAACAGTATAGAAGCATCCCCTTTGCTTTGCACTTGTGCCAGAATCTGTTGCTTTTTGAGTTATTAATGATGGCCATCCTGATTGGGGTAAGGTGCTTTCTCCGTGTGGTTTTGATGCGCATTTCTCTGGTGATTAGTAAGACTGAGCATTTTTTCATGTATCGGTTTGAGCCAACTTTGGCAGTTAGGTCCTCATTTGCCCACCACTGATTTAATAGATGATGGTGGCAGTTATATATTTTAAAACGTTCTTTATTTGCAAAAATAAAAATTTAGTAAAGATAGAAGTTGCTGATCCCTGTGGTAGACATTACTAGTGCCAATGAAGATTTCTGTTCCCTAGAAGTTAGGCTCCATCTGGTGACTTGCTTTGGGTTAAGAGATATGCAAGTAGAAGTGACACATGTCACCTCCAGGCTGAAGCATTTCTGGGCCGGCATGCACTAAAAACAATAACAACAACATCCATCACAACCCCCTCCGTCTGTACTGCTGTCTCTACAAAAGGTGCGCACACAGTGTGAAAGTGTCCGTTTCTTTCATGGAGACGATGGTGATGGCAGGAGGTGAAACAGGGAGATTCCCTTCCCGGGTTGTGGGGAGATTTGGGGGCTTGGAGTGAAGGAGAGGAAGCTCCTGCAGAGCTGTGGATGTGAATTCTGGGGGAGACAGCTGCTGGAATCAAGAGTCATTTCTGACATGTCGAGTTGGAGATGTCTTTCAGATATCCCAATGGAGATGTCAGAAAAGCCAATGGAAACCTGAGTTTATTTTAGGAATTACAAATTGGGGCTGCTGGCATGTTTGGTTATATTTGCATAGCACTTAATAATAGCTTAAACATTTTTAAAATTGGGAGATTTTACATTCCTAAAATCCAAGCCGTCCTGATTTCTTTGAAGAATTAGAAGACCTGGCCACGCTGGCCCCGACTTTCCCAGGGATCGCTGGTCTAGGGAGCCCCTGCCCCTTCCCCAGGACATGGTGCTCCTGTTGTCTGTCTCTGCCGCATCCTGAAGGGCCCTTGATCTTGAACGTGTCAGTTGTCATTTACTGTTTTGCTCAGGATGCAGCTTTCCTTGTAGCAGAGAGAAACCTTGGTTGGGTGTTTCTCTGCAACCAGGTCTCTACTGAAAGCTGAGAAACAAAAGAAAATGCAAGAGAGACTTTTTTTCTCCCTTCAGCCAGGGTCTCACCCAGGCTGGAGTGCAGTGGCAAGATCACAACTCACTGCCATCTCATTCTCCTGGGTTCAAGTGAATTTTCCACCTTAGCTTCCCGAGTAGCTGGGACTACAAGGACATGTCACCGCACCCGGCTAATTTAAAAATTTTTTTGTAGAGATGAGATCTTACTATGCTGCCCAGGCTGGTTTTGAGCACCTGGCCTCAAGGGATCCTCTTGCGTTGGCCTTCCAAAGTCCTGGGATTACAGGTATGAGCCACTGCGCCTGGCCTAAGAGAGACATGGTTTTTAAAAAAGAGATTGCCATATACTTTTCCTTGCGCTTGATGGATTTCACTGTGTGATGGAGGGTAACCCCTGCTGTCAACAGATGAATTTGAGCTGCCACTTGGTCTCTGTGCTCCCATATTTTGGCATAATTATTTTTACATAAATAAATAGGGGCAGCATGAAACTTCTGAAGCCAGAGGTGAGAAGGGAAAGTCTGCTACACTGATGCCATTGCACCCAGGAGCGGTGTCATCTGCAATATGGCACAGCCCTGGCCCAAGTGGGTGCTCAAGGGAGGCAAACCAGATGATTTTCTGTTCAGTCTTGAAAACAACCCTACTAGAGCACAGGTGTTGAATCTGAACTTCAGCCTGACAATTATACCCAAGGACAAGGGAACTAGAGTCTTCGTAAAAAATGTTTTCACTTTCTGAAGGTCCCTAGTGTTATGGGAGGAGATTTCTAAGATTTCAAAGATTCAACCTTCATACATGTTTTCAGTAGATTATATCTGAACATTGGCGGTGCCTGTAGCTTTATTATAATGCTATGTGGTGGAGATTATATTGGACTGTGACTGCCTGGAAGGTTCAGTGGCCCTGACTCCATCACCAGCAGTGTCCTTCTTCTCTTAGTGAGCACCTAGTGTGTGCCGGGCGTTGTTCTGGACATCATGCATGTGATGGTGAGAAAAGTCAGACGTCACGCCTGGCCTACCAGGATCCTGAGCTATCAGGTGAGTCAGATATCAGTAAAACATATCACACAAAAAATGTAAAATTTCTGGGTGACAGATCCTTGTGAAGGAGTGGTATTTGTTGCTCTGCTAGTGGAGAATGTGGCAGGGCTGAGAAAGCCACCCTCAGGAGGGCCTACTGGCCGAAAACTGAAGATGAGACAGTTCAGTGGTGAGAAAAGGAAGTGTTTTGGGGTCTGGGATTCGGTTTTGCTTATAAGCTAATGAGTTAGCATGTTGCTGATTCATGGACGCCAGCAGAAGACACAAGACTCCTGGGTCAGAGACAAAGGACTTTACTACTCACAGAAGTATGCGCTTCAGCGTGGGTTGGTCCCATGGGTGATGTGGTGGGTTTGTGTCTCAGTTGAGGAACAGTGAATTTGGAACCAGCTGTTTTATAGCAAGCAGTGAGTGGGGCTGCTCCTTGTCCCAAGGAAAGCTTTGCCTTGCCCCTCAAGGTTACTGGTGGCAAACACAACCCCGAGCAAAGGCTGGGTAAGTAGCAGTCAGGGTACCTGTGTTCTTGGCACACCTGGTATATTGGCTTTTATTTTATTTTTTGAGTTGGTTTCTCATTCTGTTGCTCAGGCTGGAGCTCAGTGGCACGATCACAGCTCACCACACCTTTGATCTCCTGGGCTCAGGCTATCCTCCTGCGTCAGCCTCCTAAGTAGCTGGGACTCCAGGCATGTGCCACCACCCTCAGCTAATTATTTTATTTTATTTTTGTGGAGATGAGGTTGCCCAGGCTGGGCTTTTAGTTTTTTATTGCTGCTGTAATAAATCACCACAAGTTTAGGGGTTTAAGACAGCACCCCTTTATCATCTCACAGATCTGTAGGCCAGAAAGCCAGATGAACTCTGCTGTTCTCTGCTTAGGGGCTCATAAGGCCAAAATCAAGGTGTCAGCTGGCCTGACTGCTGATCTAGGGTCTCTGAGAGAGAATCCACTGCTAAGCCTGTTCAGGTTTTTAGCACAACACAGTTTCATGTGGCAGTGAGACTGAGGCCCCCATGTCCTTGCTGGCTGTTGATCAGGAGTCATTTTTGACTTCTTGAGGCTGCTGCCTCCTCTCCTTTGACCTTCTTCAAAGCATCAGTGACAAGCCAAGTCCTTCTCGTACTTCAATCTCTCTGACTTCCCTTCCTGCCACTAGCCGGGGAAACCTCTTCACTTTTAAGGGCTCATATGATGACAGTGGATGCCCTGGAAAATCCAGGATCACTTTTCTGTTTTGAGGTTGAAGGTGCCATCCAATGTGACACAGTCATGGAAGTGCTATCGCCCTGTAGTCACGGGTCAGGGTAAGGGTGTAGAGCCCTGGGTGTGCATGTGGGGGCGCTTGCCAAGAGGTGCAGAAGCATGAGAGATCCCCTGACAGTTCCCCTGGCAAGTGTGTTCCAGACGTGGCAACAGCACGTGCTGGGGACATGGGTGTTCTCCGCAGACCCATGGAGTGCTCACAGTGTATTCACTGCCCGGTGACTCTGGACAAGTCACTTTGCCTCTTGTAGCTTCCATTTCCCCTCCTGTAGTAGGGACTCACCCAGGATGAAGGTTGCAGTGCTGCTGTGAGGATAAAATGAGCTTAGCTCGGTACCAGCCAGCCTGCCTGCAGAGGTAGATGGGGCCCCAGCTTCCTGGTCCAGCATGGAGATGGATGGCACTACACACTCCAAGAGGCAGGAAACGGTTGATGACTTGCATGATGGGTTTCCTGGGGAGAGCGGAGCCGTCCTTCCAGGCTGGTCTGAAAATGACTTGAGAGTGCAGGAAAGGGAGACTGGTTTGGGGTTTTTGAGGGAGATGGGGTGGGGCTAAGATCAGAATTCTCAGGTGTGGTTTGAACTTCCCACTGGTGCCAAAGGAGAAAGCACCAGGACCTTCACATTCGTGTCCCTAGATGTGGGGCAGACGGGGAGGGAGAGGGAGGAACTTAAAGTAAGTCAGCAGTCAAACATCAAAAGGTACAGGCGCTTAGTAGGGGCCCAATAAATGCTAGCTATTGTTCTCTCTTCCCCCTGCCTCCGGCCTCCCTTTTCTAGGAGGGATACCAGCCCAGGCTCAGCCCCAGCTGTGCTCCCCTTCCGCAGGGTACCCTTTGTCCAGGCCTCTGGGGGGCTGGCCCTGCCCTGGGCTCTGTGCCCACTGCACAGCACAAGTGGCTTCTCCTTCGCTCCTGAACCAACATCCCCTGTGTCTCCTCAAAGGAAAGTTATAGTCATACACCGAGAAGCAAGATTTACCTCCTCATTAAAAGGGAGCTTCCCAATCAGTAAATCAACCCATCGCACCCACGCACAAACACTCAGACAGCAGGGGCTCCCACTCGTGTCGAATTTTTCCGCAGGAGCAGGCGGCTTTCTGCCTGGAACTTCACGTCTGTGGCTTATCCAAGGGTCCTCATTGGATTGTATTGGATCAGAATCGCTACCCACCCATGCAGAACACAGCTTATTAAACACATGATCGTCACCTAAAACCAAAGCCCTATCAGGTCATCTCACAGTAATGCAATTAAGCGCAGCAAGCATAAATTCCAGAATTGTTCTGAGATTCATTTTGAAATTTTAAATGAATGTCCTCAGAAAGACTGTAGTTTATTTTTCCCACGTGGGTGTGGGAGGGGCTTAATTTATTTGGCGTTATTTAGAAGGAGCACCCAGTTCTTTCTTGAGCCCAGGCAACAGCTGGGTCTTAAACCCAGTAGGTGCTGAAGAAATATTGTGTGCCTGATTGAAAAGCCTGCTGACAGCTTGGCCATAAGGGAGGCAGAATCTTTCTCATTACCAACAACAACAGCAGTAAAAGTAGCACCAACCAGCCTTTGCTGAATCCCTCGGCCAGGACAGGCGTTTTGGCAGGTAATCTATCACCAGCATCTCATTTTTTTCTTCACCGTGTTTTGGAAGAATCTCTTCCTCTGCTTCAAGAGACGGAACTAATATTTCTTCTACAGATCTACTGTCTGTCAAGACCTGTAAATTCTTACATCAACCTTGGGAGACTGAAGTTTGTGTCCCCATTTCACACTGAAGGCAGACGTCTGAGAGGTCCAAACACCTGTCCACACGGTCAGGAAGGGGAGTGTCAGATTTACAGACAGGTCAGACAGTTCCAGAGTCTCTCCTCACCCCACCCACCCCTGCTCTGATGCCTCAGTTTCCCACCAATTCCAGGGAAGGCATTTTCAGCCACTCGTGGGTCTCTACAAAGTTTTTAGACAATAACTTGGGATTAGAGGATTGTGGGTTATTTTTCTGGTTCTGCTTCAAGTGTCACCTAGAATGCTGATCAAGCTTCTAAATTTTTTTTACCTTAAAATACTTTTATGGATACACAATATTTGTACATCTTTATTGGGCACATGTGATATTTTGTTACATGCATAGACTGCGTGATGATTAAGCCAGGGACTTGGGGGATGTCCATCACCTTGAGTCTTTATCATGTCTATGTGTTATGAGCGTTTCAAGTTCTCTCTTCTAGTTGTTTTGAAATATGCATTACACTGCTGACTACAGTCACCCTGCTCTGCTATGGAGCATGAGAACTGGCTCCTTCTACCTAATTGTGTGATTCTACCCATTAACCAACCTTTTCTAGCCAATAAATGGTATTTATCATTCTACTCTCCACCTTCTTGAGATTCACCTTTTTAGCTCCCATATCTGAGTGAGATGATGTATTTGTCTTTCTGTGCCTGGATCATTTCGCTTAACATAATAACCTCCAGTTCCATCCATGTTGCTGCACACAACAGGATTTCATTCTTTTTAATGGCTGAATAATATTCCTTTGTGTATATATACCACATATATATGAGTGCCACTGGGGTCACTTCCGTGTCTTTGCTATTATGAATAGTGCTGCAATGAACACGGGCATGTAGGTATCCATTTTGTATACTTATTTCTTTTCCTTCAGATAAATACCCCATAGTGGAGATATTTAGTTTTCTTGCAAAATCTGCATACGGTTTCCCGTAGTACCTGTGCTACTTTACATTCATATCCACTGTGTACCAGGGTTCACTCCATGCCCTCTCCAGCCCCTGTTATTTTTTTGTCTTTTTAGTAATAGCCATTCTAACTGGGATAAGATGACATCTTACCGTGGTCTGAGTCACACTTCCCTGATGATTAGTGATGTTGAACATTTTTTCACATACCCGTTGACCATTTGCTCATTTTCTGTTGAGAAATGGCTATTCCTGCCCTTGGTTCACTTTTTTTTTGAGTTGGAGTCTCACTCTGTTGCCCAGGCTGGAGTGCAGTGGCACACTCACAGCCACCTCAGCACTGAACTGCTGGCCTCAGGTGACCCTTCTGCCTCAGCCTTCCAAGTAACTGGAACTACAGGCCCACCACCACGCCCAGCTAATTTTTTGATTTATTGTAGATATGGGGTCTTGCCAAGTTGCCCAGGTTGTTTGGTCCACTTTTTAATGGGATTTTGTCTTGTACTATTGTTAGAGTTCCTTTTATGTTCTGGATATTAGTCCCTTGCTGAATGAATAGTTTGTGAATATTTCCTCCCATTTGACAGGTTGTCTCTTCACCCTTAATAGTTTCTTTTGCTGTGCAGAAGTTTTTTAGTTTGATATGGTCCCATCTGTCTATTTTTGATTTTGTGTTCTGTGCTTTTAAGGTCTTAGTCATAAAATATTTGCCAAGACCAATGTCCTGAAATGTTTCCCCTATGTTTTCTTCCAGTAATTTTATAGTTTTGGGTCTTATGTTTAAGTTTTAACCCATCTTTTTTTTTGAGTCGGGGTTTCACTCTGTCACCCACCTGGAGTACAGTGGTATAATCGTGGCTCACCGCAGCCTCAAACTCCTGGGCTTAAGCGACCCTCCTGCCTCAGCTATCCAAGTAGCTGGGACTACAGGTGTGAACCACCATGCCTGGCTAATTAAACATTTTTTTTGGTAGAGATGAGGTCTTGCTGTGTTTCCCACGCTGGTCTCAAACTGCTGGGCTCAAGCAGTCCTCCTGCTTTGGCCTCTCAAAGTGGTGGGATTACAAGCATGAGCTACTGTACCCTGCCTTTAATCCATCTTGAGTTGCTTTTTGTATATTGTGAGAAATGGGGGTCCAGTTTCACTCTTCTGCATATGGATATCCAGTTTTCCCAGCACTTTTTATTGAAGAGGATGTCCTTTCCCCAGTGTATGTTCTTGGTGTCTTTGTCTAAAATCAGTTGGTTGTAAATATGTGGATTTATTTCTGGGTTCTGTATTCTGTTCTGTTGATAGATGTGTCTGCTTTTTATACCAATACCATACTATTTTGATTGCTGTAGCCTTGTAATATATTTTGAGGGCAGCTAGTGTGATGCTTACAGCTCTGGTTTTGTTTGTTTGTTTGTTTGCTCTGAATTGCTGTGAATATTTGTTTTGTTTTGGATTTTTTTTATTTCTCTGAAAAATGATATTGTCATTTTCATAGAGATTGCATTGACTCTGTATAATGCTTTGGGCAGTAAGGATATTTTAATGATATTAATTTTTCTGATCTGTGGATCTGTGAGCATAGAATTTCCTTTCATTGGTTAGCATCCTCTTCAATTTATTTTATGAGTGTTTTGTAGCTTTCCTTATAGAAGTCTTTCATCTCCTTGGTTAAATTTGTTCCTAGGTATTTTTTTTTTTTGTAGCGTCTTAAATGGGATTGCTTTCTTGATTTCTTTATCAGGTAAATCTTTATTGGTATATATAAATGTTACAGCTTTTTGTATGTCGGTTTTACTGAATTTATTTATCAGCTTTAAGAGTTTTTTTGATGGCGTCTTTAGCGATTTTTTGTATATAAGATCATATCATCTGCAAAGAGTGATCCTTGGGATTCATCTTTTCTGATCTGGAAGATGTTTATTTCTCTCTTGCCTGATTGCTCGGCTGGGACTTCTGGGGCTATACAGAATAGGAGTGGTAAAAGTGGGCATGTTTGTCTTATTCCAGTTCTTGGAGAACAGGCTTTCAGCCTTTCCCCATTCCGTGTGACATTAGCTGTAGGTTTGTCCCATAGGCCTTTATTATTCCTCCATGCCTAGCTTGATGAGAGTTTTTATCATGAAGGGATGCTGAATTTTATCAAATGCTTTTGCTGAGTCTGTTGAGACAATCATAGGGCTTATCCCTTCATCCTGTTGATGTGACATATCATGTTTATTGATTTGTGTGTGTTGAGGTAGAAAGATCTTAGGTCCTGGTGATGCTGTTTGAATCCCTGATCAAGCTGTTCCTGAAGCCAGCAAGATCTACACTTGAACTTTTCAGTTATGAGTCAGCACATGCCTTTCATCCTTGGGTTGGGTTGGATTTCTGCCTCTTATAACCAAGAGAGTCCTGATATAACTTCATAACAAAAGGCAGATCTGAAAGCACCATCACTACAATATTTCTGGGATGGAGACATTTTATGTCCAAAAGCTCTTATCAGTTCCAAATGCTAACATGTGCCCAAACCTGGAAATATTTTTGCTAGTTTGACACCAAGACTCATTCGTGGCAAAATCAGAACCACACGGCTATGAGGCTCTTTATTTAGTGTGAATATTCCTAAGTTTTGCTACAAAAATATTCATGGGTTTAATTTTGAGGGGCTGCCCGACCTTGCCAGCAGAATTTGATAACATACAGTCTATACACTTTCTAAAATTCTCCAAGTTTTAAATCCCCAAACAGTCTGGTCCCGGGCTCTGGACACTCAGAACCTGGAGTCCACTGGGACAGTGATACCTGGGTCCTTGTCAATGTGTGAGAGCAAGAGCCATGTTTTCCAATAATTCTATTTTTTTATTGGATCATGTCATTTTCTTCTGACTCAAACATAGGAGTTTCTCATTTGTCTCGGGTTGACATGTGCTTGTGACAGAATCCATTCCAAGACCTGACCCAATTACGTTTTGCATCATTTCGGAGACTGTGCGTTCTGACTGTGGCCTGTCTGCTGGTTCATTGCTGAGATGTATTTCCGCGTCGCATACACAGGTTCACCAGTCTCGTCTCGACCTTGGAAATGTTGTGGTATTTTACAGTGTGTGGTGACATTTATGGGCCCATTTGGACACCCACAAAGAGGTTGATTTCCATAGATTAAATGTCAAGTTTGAGGCCATCTAGGGTAATTGAATCCTCGAGTGCTGTCCACTTCGATTCTCAACGAGGGCTGTTGATGGGACGCTTGTGCTCTGCTGAGAACCCCTGAGTGCAGCCCAAATTGCTTCACACAGAATGGCCAGACCGTGAGTCCAGGGGGAGGTGGCAGGAGGGGAGGACCAGGCAGTGTCATTTGATACCTGCAGAAATGTGGCCTCCTTTTTAATCTTTACGTAAAAAGCACCTATGTGTTTAGTTGGTGAATACGCTACTGGAGACAAAATAAAAACAACCCACCCAGAGATTGAGGTTTCCTAGAAGTTGGTTAGTTAAAATATTGAATCCTCTATGCATTGGCAAGATAAAAAGGCTAAAAAAGGAATCTATACTGGGTTTTTTTGGTAGAGATGAGGTCTCACAATGTTACCCAGGCTGGTCTTGAACACTTGGGCTCAAGCAATCCTCCTGTCTTATCCTCCCACAGTGCTGGCATGACAGGCAGGAGCTACTGCACCCGGCCTCCATACTGTAATCTTTTAAGTAGGAGTACCTCTAAGGGACATTAAACACATGTACATAAGCTTGGAGTAAGCTTCATTTAAATTAAAAGGTGGCAAAAGAGCAAGTTTCCCAGATATTAAAATGTGTCCATGTGCTAATTGTTCAGAGGACGTGTCTGTCTTTAGACTTTGATACGAGTCTCTTAATTGTTGTTCTCACAGGAACTGGGGTTCAGCAGATCCAACGTGGGAACAAATGTGCCCATTTCCCCTAATTGGTACACTGTGTCAGGAGCAGCAGGCTGGCCTCAGAGACCTTTCCCACCTGATTTTCTGGGCTTTCTGCAAGTTATCCATTCATGCAGTGTCATGACTGCTCAGGTCCACTGTAATCATGTCCACCAAGAGTACCTGCTGACCAGGACTCCTAAAAGTCAGGGCTGTTGGTCAGCATACACCACCCTCTACAACCAGAAAGAAAGCTAATCAGCCAGCAAGTTTCAGAAAAGTCAAAATGGACATGTTGGCTTTCTGTCCAGGATTGCAGTCGCGGCGGGTCAAGGGAGTTCACCTTTTTTGCTAGACTTTTTTGCTGCCAAGCTGTTGTGAACCTACAGATGACGTGGAAGGCGACCCCAGATTTGTTTTGTGATCATGAATTAGAACAACCACCGCCAATGGGAGGTCCACCCCCCACCACGACGATTGCTGCCTCCCCCGTGGTAACCAGACGATAACGCAGCCCTTGCAAGCCAATGGCGGAGGTCGGGACACAGCAGTGCCTCTTCCTGACCGCTCTGCCGGGCTGCGGCGGAGGCATCTGATCACAAGGAGGGACATGTGGGCCTTCAGAAGCAGATGCCTCACCCGCGGCGATGACTGAGATGCCCAAACGTTAGGATTTCATAAGGGCGGGCTTGGCCGACATCCGGTTGTTTAGTCTACATCGGGTTAAACATCTTGGTGATTGGAAACATCTTGGGAGTTGAATGGGTCACGTGATCTGGTTGTGGGTCAAGACCAATGAAAGACACATGGTCAGAGGAGGGCGCCTTCCCAGTAGGCAGGAGGGCAGGAGGCAAAGGCGAACAAGGCTGTCTTCATGTCCTAGGTCTGCTGTACTAAGTGCCACGAACTGTGTGGCTTGAAGTCACAGAATGGCATGGTCTTCCTGTTCTGGAGACCAGGAGCCTGCAGTTGAGCTGTCCACAGGGCCACACTCCCTCTGAAATCTGGAGTGTAGACTCCTTCCTGTTTCCTCCTGGCTTCTATGGGTTTGCCAGCAAGTGTTGGCATTCCTTGGCTTGTAGACCCCTCACTCCAACTTCTGCCTCTGCCGTCATGCAGCTTTCTCTCCCATGTGTCTCTTTATGTGGTTGTGGCCTTTCTGTGTCCCTCTCTCCTCTTCTTATGAAGACACCAGTCGTACGGCTTGAGAGCAACCCACTCCAGGATGATCTCATCTTAATTTAACTATTCACATCAGCAATGACCTTTTCTCTAGAAAAGTTCACATTACAAGTATAGGCAGTTAGGGTTTCCTTCCTTCTATCTTTCTTTCTTTCTTTCTTTTTTTTGTTGGAGTCTCTCACTCTCTGCCATCCAGGCTGGAGTGCGTTGGCACACTCATGGCCACTGCAGCCTCAACCTGCTGGGTTCAGGTAATCCTTCCACCTCAGCCTTCCAAGTAGCTGGAGCTATAGGTGCATGCCACCACACCTGGCTAATTTTTTGATTTATTGTAGAAACGAGGTCTTGCCAAGTTGCCTAGGCTGGTCTCCAACCCCTGGGCTCAGGCAGTCCTCTTGCCTCCACCTTCCAAAGTGCTGGGATTACAGGTGTAAGCCACCACATCTGGCCTAGGATTTCAACATTTCCTCTTGGAGGACACAAATCAACCCATAACATCTGGCCCCACTTGTACTTACAACCTAAAGAGCTGTGCCATTTCTTGGTGGCCATGGCTAAGTGACCAGCGCTGAGTGTGGGCACGACACCCAGAAGCCAATGACAAGACTTCTCAAAGGGCTGTTTTCATGTGAATCCTGCCGTCCAGTCTGGGCAGCCTGTGAAAACTTGAGTCTCTCTGGGGTTGGAGCATAGGAGTGAGGAGACAGAAACATCTAGGTGACTGGAAGAAGGCTTCTGCCATGTGGCCATGCCCTCAGCACTGAGTCGTTTGTTCTGAAGATGTTTGCAGTCAGCTGCTTGGAGGTAGGGAGGCTGGTAGCTCAAATCACACTCTGAAAACCGTTTGTAGAACAATGTCCCTGAATAAGGGAAGCTCTTCTGTGGTGGCTTCTGGGATTTTAAGACTCTGAGCCCAGAGGTTGCAGGGGTGGCCTGGATTCAGCAGGAATTCTGTTCTCTGGTATTTGGTGCATACAAGTCATGGGGTCCTTTCAGGAGCAAGCCAGAGGAGTAGGGGCCGGTGTCCAGGGCTGGGAAGATTCTCAAATGACTGTAAGAGGAGGGTTTCCTTCATTGGCCCTGCACGCCCACCAATGCCTGGGTAGGACAGTGAGCAGGAGATGTGTGGGTGGATGGGCTTCGTAAGGGGAAGCCCCTCAAGGCCCTGTCAGCCAAGCCAGGACCAATGAGGCTTGGCCAGCCATGGGGAGGAAGGCACGTGCCTCCTTGGAGGGCGGATACCTGTGCACAGTCCTTCTGCCTCCTTCACCCAGGTGAAGGACGCACCAATCCTCTGCTCTCAGAAACGGCCCCACAGGCTGCCTGCAACTTTCTGCTCTCTGTCCTCTTGGAGTCTGGTTCATGAAGGCTGAGGGCACGCTGGCTTTTCCTTCTAGAACTCCCCCACCTCGCCATCCAGGGATATTTGGATATGGAAAAACCCTGACCAACAATTTCATTATAAATCAAGAAGGTGATAGGTGCCATTGAACGCTACATTAAAGGACCTAGACAAACATTTTAAAAATTAAATCTCTTGTGTTTTTAAAAACCATATGTAGAAATTCCAAAGGTATTTAAAAAATGAGAGAGAATCTGTTTTGCCTTATTCATTACATTAGCCAAGAATAGGTATGTAAGAGGACATTCTGTAAGGGCAGTGCAGATGAACCGGGAACGTCCATGTCACACTTGGTGTTCTTGGCAACATTCTATGGACAAGTGTGCAAGGGACCATGTCCTCAGGGGCACAAGCAGTTCTTCCTCTCCCTGCAGGGCCAGGGTGCCTGGTGCCTGCCTTGCCCCAGGGCAGAGGCTGGGTGTGGCCTCAGTGCACACCCTGCTCGGGCCAGTGCAGCTCACGCGCGTAAGCCCCTTTGCAGCTCCGGATCTTGTCGTCATGCTCCAAACACTTGTTCAGGCCTGGCACCCCTGACCTCCAGCCGATGAAGCCCTGTGTCGTCTGCGGGACTGGGGGAGACGGAAGGACCTGGAATTGAGATGCAGGATGTTAGTCCCCTGGGGCCACAGTGGTGTGAGAGGTGTCCACAAAGCTACCCAGGGTAGCCAGTGAGGCTGGCTAGAAGAGACAGAAATAAAAGCCAGTATCTCCAGGTGCGGTGGCTCATGCCTCCAATCCCACCCCAGGCTGGGGTGAGAGGACTGCCTGAGCCCAGGGGTTCGAGACCAGCCTGGGCAACATGGCGAGACCTCATCTCTGCAATAAGTCAAAAAATTAGCTGGGTGTGGGGGCACGCGCCTGTGGCTCCAGCTACTAAGGAGGCTGAGGCAGAAAGATCGCCTGAGTCCAGCAAGTCGTGGCTGTGGTAGCCATGATGGAGCCACTGCACTGTGGCCTGGGCTTGACAGAGTGAGACCCCAACTCAGAAAAAAAAAAAAGCCAGCATTCCTAACATGTACTGAAAATGAGCACATCCTAGTCAGCTGGACCTGGATGTCTATATCTTTCCTGGAGAGTGAGCATCAGACGTTTCTTGATCTTGTAATGCCTAACATATTTAATTCATAACTGCCAGTAAAATTATTTTTATTTGGTGAGGGCCAAAAAAAAAAAAAAGGTAATATACTGAAATGTCAAATTCTGCAGTTCTCACTGCCCTTATAAACTATGTAAGCCAGGCGTAGTGGCTCAAGCCTGTAATCCCAGCACTTTGGGAGGCTGAGATGAGGGAATGTCTGAGTCCGTGGGTTTGAGAACAGCCTAGGCAACTTGGTGAGACCTCATCTCTACAACAAATTAAAAAAATTAGCCAGATGTGATAGCACACGCCTGTAGTTCCGGCTCCTTGAAAGGTTGAGGCAGAAGGATCGCCTGAGCTCAGCAGGTTGAGGCTGGGGTGGCCGCGAGCATGCCACTGCACTCTAGCCTGAGCAACAGAGTGAAACTCCAACTCAAAAAAAAAAGTATGGGGCTATATTGTCAGATGGTGTCTGGCAGTTATACTCCAGCCTGTTTTGATTGGAAGGCTCTGTGATATGTGTGTGTACACACACACACACACACACACACACACACACACACACACACACACTCACACTCCAGACTGTAGAGCCCACAGGAATGAAAAACCATTAAACAAAACAAAACAAAACACCTAAAGGAAAATGGACTTCTATCTGGAATGGAAAAAACACAAATTCATTTGTCAATTTCTCGGGCAGACTTGCCATTTTTGGAGAGTGAGAGTAAATGTTTAGGCAGGCTTCCCTCCTTCTGGAATAATCTGTCCTGCTCATATAAGGTGATTTGAAAAAAGGTGGCAGCGAGTGATATTTGTTCTAACAGAAGAACTGAGATAAAGAGGTTTAATATGCTGGGGTTATGAGCTCACTCTCACTCATGGAAACTTCGGGTGAGGCAGTGGCAGGAGAGAGGGTGCCGGGTGGACAAAATCCCTTGATGCATGTTCTTGATGAAACCTTAGAATTAATCTTCTGAGAGGCTACATGCAGGGAGGGGCCCCACTGTCCTGGAGCCAGCTACCGGCAGAATGTTCTGGAGGAAAACAATGTATATCCCACCAGGCCCTTGGGAACATGGAGACTGGCTTCCGGTTCTCTAGCCAACTTGTCAAGAAATGTAGTTGAAATCCACCCTGAGATATCACCTTTCACCCACCAGGCTTGCAACAAGCACCACAGTTTCAACAGGCATTGAAAGAGGGAGGGCAATATGAGAGGGATCCCCAAACCCCCAGAATTGTCTTTGGGAGGGCGAACCCCTTGTAGTACAGGTTTCCTTGCTAGGTGAGTGTTTTAGGAAACCACCAGCATCTGTGTACCAGCTAGTGTTGTTGTGAGAGGCTGTGTTCGACTTCAGTGACATTTGTTTTGGAGACTCTTATCAACGCATTTGCCCATTTCACAATGGATGATTTATGAGCGCACCTGCCCACCCCGCACTGAGTGTTCATCAGTTTTTGACTAAAAATGTTATGACCCCTGTGTCCCACCCTTCCTACTCACCCAATCTTGCCCCAAGTGGCTTTTTCTTTTGTTTCCCTGAATGAAAAAAGTCCTCAAAGGGAAATGTCTTGCCGATGTGGAAGAGGTGAAACAAAAAACATCAGAAGCTCTTAAAAGGCATCAAAATTGACGAGTTCAAAACCTGTTTTGAGCAGTAGAAAAAGGTGCCTTGCAACACATGGAAAGGACCTGAAGATGACTGAAATTTAAACATGTAAGAATAGATACACAATTCTTTATAAATAAAGTCTTGTGTTTTAGGGTCCCCCGTCATATTACAATTATCTTCTGAATATGCCCTCTGAGCTGACAATCTACCGCAGGCATCTGTGCTAAGATATCCCGGTAGCTACATACATGCACATCCACGTTGATGCAAGCGATGCCCTGCAGCCCCGTCTGTAATAAGAAATCACTGGACACGGCCTTCGTAGATATCCCCAGGAGGCTCATGCACTTAGGGCTGCGGGGAGCCATGCAGCGGTTTAAAAGAATGGTGTAGCTCTATTCTGAGATGGGATGACTTCTAAAATCAACTTCTAAAAGAAAAAAAGTGCCTCAAAGTCTGCAATGTATGGCACAAGTTGTGTTACAGGCTGAAAAGATGTCACTTTGGTTGTATTAGAACAGTCATTTAGAAAAGTCTTAAAAACTTGTATTCTTTTGTAGCTGAGTTGGGCTAAATGAAAAGTGGATGTTTTCCTATTTGCCAGAGCCCTACCCCCCTCCCAGCCTGGCCTTGCCCTACTGACCAATCTTATCTAGTAAGCCATTGCTGGTGCTAAAGGAAGAAATGGCTGGCAAGCCAGACCACCTGATGATTAGGAGAGTGGCCCAAGGCCGGAAGGAGTGTTTCTGGAAGCCTGGAGTGGGCACTGCCCACCTCCCCTCCATCTGCGAATACAAGGACATTGGACTGTTCTAGGCCAGGGCTCTGTAAATAAGAGATTGTTACAATTATGTTTTAAAACAACTTAAAGTTAACATCTTAAATGTTATGACTTTCCCCTCCTTCCAAATATTGCAATTGTTGGCCCCTTCCTCTAAAAAAAACTGTAAAAGAACATATTGTAAATTCCAAAACGTTATCTAGAATGTCAACATGCCCAGGAGACTTTGTGTCACATCAGGGATCAAGAATCAAAATTGTGATTGTACACCTTGAGTCATGCTAAAACTGCACGTAGGCTTCAGACTCGGGTGGGTGAACAGCCATGAATGTTGGGTATAAATACGGGAATGAACTTGTGTTGTTTGGAGTGGGGTTTTTGGCAATGATGATGCCAACCTGTCTCCCTACATCCTGGATATAGAAATTAAACACTCCCTTTTCTCCCAGTCGCTGCCTCTTGTATTTTAATTGGCTTCAAGGAATATCAGTCAATTGATTGGATTGGGCCATAACAGTTGTGTCATAAGAAAGCAAGGCTAGAGACCCGCATATGGGTTAGGATGTGCGTATTCTGTCTTTGCAAGGGTGACTGGTGATGATGGTTCCTGGAGGGAGTTGGGAGGCAAGGAGACTCCTCACCACGTGCCCTTTTAGGCATTTAGATTACCTGTTAAAAATAAATATGCTTTAAAGCTCTAGTCCCTCAAAGAAGGGAGGGGAAGCGGGAAGAAGGAAAACATTGACCATTTCTTGATCAAGGAAGGAAGTCCAGAGGGAAGGAAGCAGAGGCTAAGGATCTTCCTCACTGGAAACAAGGGTGGTCCCCAGCCCTCCACCCCAGGGGCTCTGTCTGGCAGGGGCAGCTTTAAAATGCGCCTCCCAAAAGGACCCTCACGCTGGAGGAAGCCACATTTGTCCTGGCACCTAGACGGCTCCTCCCAAGTCTCCCGCCCTCAGGAAGGAGGTGCCGCTCGGGGATGAAGCTGGGGGTGCTTTCTTTGACAAGAAAATGACTCTGGCAGCAGCCACCACCCGATGAGCAGGCACTGGGGCCACTGTGGCAGAGTCAAGGTTCAGGCCAGCCACAGGCAAAACATTTACGTGGGGGTTGGTGGGATTAAAACCCAGTCCTGGAAAGATGTCAGACCCACTTCCTGGCCTCTCGCCCTCTGCTCTTCCGCCAACCCATGTTCTAGAAAGTCCACAGGAGAGCAAGCTCCCCAAATGTGTAGGCTTCACTTGAACAATCCCTGCATTCCTAGCCACCAACCCAGTGACAATTACTGACCCGGAGCAAAATGCTGTGACCACAAGGGTGTTCCTTGGAGGGATTATTCTTCCAGATCTCAAACTGGTCACAACCTAGATGTCCAGGATCCAGACTGGGGGTGTGGCCAAATAAATTATGGAGGAGCCACACTGTGGGTAAAAATGCAACCATCGGTATAATAGGTGTCTGCAGTGCTGTTTCTAACCATGAGGAGAGATATCTTGGATGCATGGTTGGGTGAAAAAAGGATGTTACAAAGCAGTCTGATACATACATATATAATATATAATATGTATGTATCTAAATATGTATGTGTGTGCTTGTATACCTATATACAGAGGGTGCCAAAATGTATGCACATTTTAAGAAGGAAAAAACTGTATTAAAATTGTAATACTCAATATACACTGATAACAAAAGATGCAGAAGTCACATTTGACTTCTGCAATGGCAAGAGGTGCTCAAAGAGGTGCCCATCAGCATCTAGATACTTCTGATGATGATGAACTCAAAGTCATGTGTGGATAACATCACTTAAAGTGTGTGTGCCTTTTTTTGGCACCCCCGATATGTGTGAGCAGCAGTCCAGGGCAACCTTTAAGATCTAAGAGCAGGGCTCTGGTGGCAAAGCACACTTGCTGTTTGGACTTTGTTACCTTCGGTGTTCCCATCTGCACAGTGGGTCTAAGGATGATTGTGTCTACCTTCTAGGGCTGTTGTGGGAATAAGATGAGATCACCCATGTAAAATCCAACCACCATGAGCAACTAAGAGACAAGAATAGGAGTTAGCATTTCTTGGTGGTCACTCTTATAGAGAAACCCCTGGAAGGGGTGTCTCAAAATGTCAACCATGGGTAAGAGCATATAGGGGTGTTTTAATCCTCTTATGGCTTACATTTTGCTATACCTCTAAAAATATTCTCAGCAGTGACTCTATTTTTTTTTTTTTGAGGTGAGGTCTTACTCTGTCGCCCAGGCTGGAGGGTAGTGGCACAATCATGGCTCACCGCAGGTTTGACCTCCTAGGTTCAGGCAATCCTCCAGACTCAGCCTTCTGAGCAGCTGGGACTACGGGTGCAAGCTACCACGCCTGGCTAATTTTTGTATATTTTGCAGAGACAAGGTCTTGCTATATTGCCTAAGCTGGTCTCGAACTCCTGTGCCCAAGCAATCCTCCTGCCTCAGCCTCCCGAAGTGCTGGGATTATAGGCATGAGCCACTGGGCCTGGCTCTATATTGCTTTACAGTCAGGGGTAAAAAATCTTTGACATATTTGCTAGAGCACATTCATTCTTTTTTCGCTGGGCTCCCAGATGCACACGCATGTGCCAGCCGCCCCAGGAGACCCCAAGGGCATGTCAGGAAATGCGCACAGAGTGGAACACCCTCTGCCCAGCTGTCTCTGTGTGGGTTCTCATCCCTCCCCCACCTCCACACACAGAACTGCTTTCTCCATGGTCGGGCTAAGGGCAGAACCCAGGACCAACATGGCAGTCCCATGAGAAGAGGCCCAGGGACACAGCCCAGACATTTCTGGAGTATCTGACCAATGTCCACAGCTGCACAGGCCCCAGGTGGGAACACGGCTAAGTCCTCTCTCCTCTGGGATGGCCCGGGCACCCCATCCCTCTGCTCACCATCTGTTCTCCCTTCAGCAGCCAGAGTGGTCCTTCAGATGGCGGTCCTTGCCATTCACAATCCTGCTTACAACACTCCAGTAGTTTCCCTGTGGTTTGCACTCCTCCCTCTAGCCTCTGAGACCCAATGGGATCTGGCCCCCCCCTTTTCCATCCACATCCCTTCCCTTCCCACCCCTACCCTCAACCCAGCTCCCACCTCCAGCCACACAGCACAGCCCTGCGGCACCTGAAACACAGCAGCCTGTGTGCTGCCTCAGGGCTTGTGTGGTGCTGTTCCTTCTGCCTGGAATGCTTTTCCCGGGGTTGTCTCTGGTCGTCCTTCAGTCCTCAGCTCAAAGGCGGGGGGATTCCCTGCCCCACCCATCCTCTCTTACCCCTGATGCATCACATGCCGGTTTCTTCCATGGCGACTCTGCAGCTTATGGCAATTTGTTGATTTTCTTGGTTAATGTTGGCTCCTCCCACACAGATACGTGGGCTGGGTTTCATCTTCTTGTCATTGCTGTTTGCCCAACCAAGTTCCTGGCACCTAGGGACGGCTGTAGCCGTCGACATGCTGAATGTGTTGGGTACTATTCTGAGTCCTTCACATGTACCACCCCCCCTGGAACCCTGACACCACTCCTTGAAGTAGCCTCTTCACTAATCTCTGCTGTACCCGGAGGAAATGGAGACAAGAGAGGGCAAGCCACTCGCCTGAGACCACACAGGAGGTGAGCAGCACAGCAGAACTCAGGTTCTGTGGTCTGACTCCAGTCTCTGTGGTCTGACTCCAGAGCCTGGCCTGTGCCCGCCCTGGAAGTGTTGGCTGAAAGGACGCATGGAACCTTGTTTCCTGGCTTCCCTCTGCTTCTGCAGAGTAGGCAGCAAGGCATCTGGAGACTTTAGCAGGCTGTATTTTCCACACTGGGCTTGGGAAGGGTGTGGAAATGCAGTTCCAGGTACAGCACACCATGCTCTTACTTTCCGGAGTTAGCTTAGTGCTCCTTGAACCATCATAGTTTCCAATGCGGTTGTTTATTACTTAGGAAAATGAGTATATAAAAATGACTTTCTGGTCAGGTGAGGTGGCTCATACCTGCTATCCCGGCACTTTGGGAGGCCATGGAGGAAGGATCACTTGAGCCCTGGTGTTCGAGACCAGCCTAGGTAACTATGTTAATAGCAAGATCTCATCTCTACAAAAAATCAAAAAAATAGGTGGGTGTGGTGGCACAGCCCTGTAGTCCCAGCTACTTGGGAAGCTGAGGTGGGAGGATTGCCTGAGCCCAGGAAGTCAAGACTATGGTGAGTCATAATCGGTAGCACTGTACTCCAGCCTGGGCAACAGAGTGAGACCCCAACTCAAAAAAAACCCCAAACAAACAAGTAAAAACCCCCCAGAAAACCAAGACTTTCTGAGACATATAGAAGGCTGTGATGAACACTGGAAACTCAGAGGGGGAGGGATGAAATATTACTTATCAGGTATGATATATACTAGCTGGGTGGTGGGAACACTAAGAGCCCAGACTTCACCACCATACAATTCATCCCTGCAGCCAAAAAACACTTGTACCCCTAAAGCTATGGAAATAAAAAATAATAATAAAAATACAGATGACTGTTCCAACCTTGATATATTTCTCCACGGGAGTCACTGGCCGGATGCGGAAGCGCTCGGGGAGCTTGACCTTGGGCTTCGGGGTGGGGGGTTCTTCTTCCCCCTTGATCAGCTGAAACAGAACCCCAGAGACAGAAAGTCTGGCTGAGGCTGGGGGCATGCTCCCTTGACCACTACCCCAGAAGGCCCATTTCACAGGTGACAGAGGTGAGCTCTGAAACATGGTTGGGCACTCGTCTCGGCCACACACTTGGGGAAGAGGAGATGGGGATTTCAGTGCGGGCCACCTGTGCCCAGAGCCGCTGTGAACTGTGGTCCCAACCACTGTGCGTGGCAGCCTCCTGGTGTGTAATCCCCTGCGGAGGAGTTTGAGGAAATTTTACAGGTTATGGACTCAGATGAAAACACACCAGAAAGCTTCCAGGACCAACTTTTAAAATATGAAAGCGTCCCCACACCCCCAATTTTAATTTTTAAAGTAATTCTGAATTCTTTGAAAATCCAGCTTAATTACATCTGAGTATTAATATAGACTCTTTTTATGCATGTCATATTAATAAGAACTCGTTTTATGCATAAAATATCAAATTGTAGAACTCTCTAAGAATTAAAAAAATTCATTAAGAGCGGCATACTTTCAGCGCTAGTGGGGTGTGCTGAATTGCAAATGGGTTTGCGCAGCCTTGAATCATGAGTACTTTGAATTATGCGGTGTGCCTTCCTTGTGTTCTGTCCTGGAGGCAGCTTGAGAAGTTGCAGATGGTGGCCGCCACCCCACTGGAGCCCAGAAAAGCATTCTGAGTGCCCGGATAGGGCTTTATAAATCTGAGTTGCTTATTTTAGACTCAGAGGATTTCATTTAAACATCTGTTTTTCTGGACGCTCTTGAGCAATGGGAATATGCAGTTGGCCTGTCTGTGCAGTAGCACACAGCTGGGCCAATGGTGACTAACTCTTTGGACAAAGGGTCTTTTTGCCAGAGTCCCCACAACTCCCTACTACTTAACATGTGGCCCCTTCTTCTGTTTCTGTTCCCTGTCGGGTCCCTGTAGCCCTCTCTTTGGGGAATACCAAGAGCGTTTCCCCAGTAACTGCTCATCTATCCCTCGGCCTCAGTTAGGCAGATGGGGACTAGCATCTCATTTTACAGGTGGGATGTCTGAGGCCATGCAGTTGTGGAATCAGACTGACCAGCTCCTCCCCTTGGTGTGTCCTTATTAGTTAGGTGGCTTTGCAGTTCTTGGAGCTCAATTTCCTAATCTGTAAAATGGGCATAAAATAGCATGTCTCTCTGCCCAGGGGTTCTTGCGCAGATTAAATGAGCCAGTTCCGAGGAAGCACCTGGAACATGTCTGGCATGTGGTAAGGGCGCAGTCACCTGTGGAAGGCTGACACCTCTGGTCTCAGAGTTAACGGCCGTTGTCTACACAAGCTCTTCAATTTCACCCTGGCGAATGATCAACTTCAGAGCCATTTGTTTTTCAAAATGATGGATTCTACAACCCCACAGCTCATACAATTCCTATTTACCTCCTTGAAGGGGGTTGTTAAAAACCCCCAGTTCTGGGGCCAGTTTTGCCGCGCCTCGGTTTCAGCCTTCAGCCGGTACCTCCTGAAAAAGAGGGTTTCTGAGTGCCAGGTGACGTCGGAAAAGGCTCAGGCATAAGGTCTGCTGGGAACACTTCACATGGTTCGTGCACAGTGACCAGGGAGTGGCTCTGTGACAGGGTGGGGTTGGGTGCCAGAGGGCAGGGCCCCCCCCACAGAGCACCTCTCCCCGAGGGGACCCATGGCTGAAGGAGGAGAGATGCAGGTTGGAAATTACAACGGGAGGGACTTGGGAGCAGACAGGGGGTTGATTCCGCTGAGGGGCCATCCAGGTACTGGACCCCCAATTTTGGAGACTCCTATGACCACAGACGTGGACATGTGTTAAATAGTTATGGAGGTACATAGGGGCACCTAGAATGCAAACTTTAAGGAGGCACTCACTCCCAGGCTCCTGCAAGTGTAGAGCCAGCTTTTGCATGGCCTTGACATTGAGCACTGCCTTAAATATTGCCACCAGGTGCCTCACTGGTCCTACCCTAACCCAGCCCTACCTTTGCCCTACATTAATATAATTGTTATTTAACCACCCACGAGCCAGGATGAGTTGTAGTAGACAAGCTGGTGCACCATGTTTTGCAAACAGCTAATGAAATAGTCATTTTGTTTTTTCTAGTTTCTTCTGTTTTGGAATCCACATCTGCACATCCTTCCCCTCTGGGGTCACAACAGTTTTGGAGGCCTTGACCAAGCTCTTTCTCTGGGCACTGAGCATCTAGGGCAGAGTCTACATTTACAGCTCATCCTAATTTGAATTAGTTATATTTCAAGGTTCAATAGCCATAGGCCCTGTTCACAGGGGAGGGGCTATCTGATTTGAATTTTGAAGGATGAGTAGGAGTTTGGCAGAAAGGGGGAGAATAGGGCATTTCAGGCAGAGGGATCAGACCTTGCTATGGTAGTGTCTCCTGTTGGGGATACTTGAATAAATATTTTAAAAAATTAATTGTTGTGTATTTCATGCAAATGGTATGGGTTTTCCAGTTACGAGAGTGATATACTATTTTCTACAAAAATAAATATATTAGGTAAAACCCAATTCAAAGACAAATGTGAAGTGACTAATGCAAATTCCACAAAGAAAAGGTAAAAATCACGGAGACGGTGGGATCACTGAGGATTAGGAGGCAGCAATGAGTTTGGGCTCACTCAGTCTTACTCGATTGCATCTAAATTGGTAACCTCCATGTTGGCTAAAACTTCAGAGATGGGAGAATGTCCAGCAACCCGATAGAATGACAATAAAAATACCCACGACAAATGTCTGCTGAAGATCTGTCTTTTAGAAAATGGATCTATTTTTAAAATTAAAATTTCTTATTTCTTAAAAGTCCAGGAAAATTAAGAAAGAAGGTGCACAGTTACCTCTCATTCAAAAGAAATGAAGGTGTTTTGCTAATTCTGTCAATTAAGAAAATATGACCACATTCGTCCTCCCTCATCCGGATTATTGTAAAGCGCCTTCGTGGTGGGCCTATCAGGAGAGGGTGGAAAGGTTCTCCTGTCGCCCTCCTGTCCCCAACACGGACCCTGACGGCCCTCGGTTCACGCCCCTTACGCCCAGAGGCCGACTTGGTGGGGAAACTGAGGCCGCCAGGTGTGCACGCTTCAGGTGGGCAGGGCCCAGCCCACCGGGTTGTCGGGTCCCGGGACGTTACCAGATCTCGTCCTGGGCCACGAGATTCATGCGCTCGGCCGCCGCGGTGCTGAGCGGTCTCTGTGCCATGGGGCTGGGGTCTCGCCGCGCCTCAAGCTCTGGGGTCTCGCCGCGCCTCAAGCTCTGCCCTGTCTGCAGCGTCTGGCGTCGCTGGGGAGACCGGTTGCCAGGCAACGCAGGACGCGGAGGCGCAGGCAGCGCGCACCTGGCGGGGGTGGGGTCACCGGGCTCTCACCGCGTGGGTCCGCGGGCTTGCGGTTCGCGTCTGGGTCCTTTGCCCGCCTCCCCACCCACCTGCTTCTCGGCGGAGAACCTTAGGGAAACTCCCAAACCTGACACCTTTAAAATGCACACCTGTAAGGGAAGAACGCGCTCCTATGCGTGGACAAAACCTCAGGTGCACAGAGCCAGTGATGTCCTAGGAGGAAGTCTCGCCAGCGCCCCAGGTCGCTCCCTGCACCGACTCCTCTCCAGAGACGAGTTTTGCGACTATCTAAACTGTTCGTACATGGAATCTTCCAGATGTTCCCTTGGCTAGAAGTCTGTCCTGTCTCTGAGAGGAGCCGGGGTGCTGTTTCTCCTCCTGAGTAGTGTTTCATTCTCCTGGACTGGGGTTGTACACCAGTGTTTGGTATCTTTTGGAGAAAAGAGGTCATTTCCATTGGCCCCTGCGCTTTGTGCTAATCACAGATGATATTAGCTGCAGGCCCCACCACCCCACACTCTCTCTTCCGTCAGCAGTAATCCTACTATGGCTGGTGTGCTCCATCCGTGTTTGCTGATTGACTCAGGGACATCCCACCCCCCAACCACCACTCCATGTTGTCATGGACCTGGAACTGAGATAGCAGCAAGGGCATCCTCTGCAGTGTAGGAGCATTGTTCCAACTGAGCAGTCATGCCCCTCACAGGTGTCCAGAGGCTCCCAGCGCTGAGGGAGAGGAGGCAGTGAGCCTCAGTTGACCTGCAGGTCGCCAGTTGATGGCCAAGGCCTGGCTCTGAGAAAACGTGAGTGCTTCATCCTCGGGTTGGGGGGTCTGAGATGCACACTGGCACGTCACCCCGGCCTCCTCCCACAGTAGTGGAGTTGTCCTTGGCCGTGGTGTCCGGAAGGCGGCTCAGCTGGGATGGTGGCGTGCCTGCGCCCAAGGCACACGGTGCTCTTCCTGATTGTCAGAGGTGCCTGGCGGAGGCCCAAGCCTAGGGTGGTCTCAGTCTCCCCTTTGGCCAGATCCAGGAGGGGGTAGGCAGGGGCTGGAACTGGAGGGGAGATCACAAATGGACGAATGTGTAACTCGCTGCCCGAGGCTGAGTCAAGGACTAGCTGGCAGGCCGGGCTGGAGGTTGACAGGTCTTTAGGTGGGAAGTTGGGAACGGTGACTCTGAAGTCACCATTCCTACAACCGGAGAAAGACATTCTGGGAAGAAGTAAGTAGACGGATGGGAAGAAGAAAAGATCCATCACACAGTCAGGGCCAGCTGTGTCCCCTTGAGAAATTTCTCAGACATTTCTGCTAAAATGATTAATTAAGAATCAATTCATTTACTGAATGTCCACGTGTGCCAGACACTGAGGGCTCATTCATCCTTCGATGCGTGCTGAGCACCTCCTGGGTGGCCAGCGGCAGGAGGAAGCTGGCTTGCAAGGTCCCCACTGTCCTAGAGCTGACACGTCGGACAGGAAGACAGATCACAGAGCAGGGCACAAACGCATGTGCGATGTAATGCCAGGAAGAGATGCATGCTGGGAAGAGGTTGGGCCAGGGGATGAGGCTGGAGGGGACAGAGAGACAGGCGAGGGGCCGTGGAAGGGACTATTTTAAAGCGGCGGTTGGGGAGGGGCTCTTTGAGGAAGGGACATTTGGGCACAGATCTGGTGGGTGGCCCATGAAAGGAGATCAGAAGAATTTTCCACGCAATGGTGCAGGCAGGGCACAGCCTGAGGTGGAACCAGCTTGGGGTGTTTGAAGAACACAGAGGTGGCCGGTGCAGCCGGAGGAATCGCTGGAAGAGAATGAGAGTGCAAAATGGAAAAGTAAGCCCTCTGCCTTCCAGAGGTTCAGTCTAGTTGGGGTACAGTTGTGAACACAGCTCAATGATAATGTGAGATGACAGTGTATGTGGTTTGCAACCAGCCTCAGATGAGCCAGAAAAGTGCAGGGAAGGGGGTCAGTGAGTTGGGTTTTGAAGGATGAATAAGAGTTTGCCAGTCTCATCCATTCTCCTCAGAAATATCTGCACATGGCACCCTGGGGGATGGGTCCAGGAATAGAACTAGGATAAATGTGCAGGCGTTGGGATGTGATGTGGGCTCAGGTCTGGGCTTTGCTCTGGGCCATCGCAGTGACCTTGGCCCTTGCTCAGCCCCTCTAAACCTCAGTTTCCTCATCATCAGGGGATGCTGATTCTATCCCCCGCCTGAAGGGGTCTTGGAGGCTGTGAGGAGCACATGCAGCTGCAGGACGTCGGTGTGGCTGGACTCACAGAGAGTGAAGAGCATCACCCATGGACAACAGTGAGTGGTTTCGGCTCTGGTGGGTTCCTTGGCCTGTGACACGTGGGTGTGGGTGTCCATGTGGGAAGATAGCAAACGCGACTTTGAGTGGAGTGGGGTTTGCTTCTTGAGGATCTCAGTGCTGAGGAAGAGGCTGTGGACAGCGGTGAACTGAGGCTGCCTGTGGGAGGGTTGAGAGGGCAGGGAGGACCCAGAGTTAAGTTCACCTGGGATCGTTCCTCTGGGCCCTGCCCCCAGCCCGTCTGGTCACCATCCCCTGGCTGGGCACTGCCCTGTGTGCTCTGACTGGATGGGCTCCCCTGGCAGAGGGATTCGTTTGTGACCATTCTGCAGAAGGGGAAACTGACTCAGTAAAAAAACCCTGGCCTCGGAGGGCGGCGCTTCCCAGGACAGAACTCTTGAGGAAGACAGAAAGTCGGCATGCCTCGGCCGCCCTCTCTCTCTTAACTAGTGAAGACGGCTTTTTCTCTCTAGAAGATCTCAAGGTGAAGGCTTGGCGGTGGACAGGAGCAGTGAGTGAGAGTCGAGGACGATCTCAGGTCTGGCTTTTCCCGAGGTAGTACCTGACTGCAGCATCTGCAAGGACGTGTCTGGACCCGCGGTGGTCTCGTCCCAGCTACTCCAGGCAGCTGAAGCTGAGGGAGGACGCCAAACTCCAAGACCTAGAGCCCACCCCCCCCGGGTCCTCCTGAGCCTCCTTCCCACCCGTGGCAGGGCCTCGCTTTATCCAGCCGCGAATAGACCCCCAGACTCACTCTGTCCAATCAGGGGATGCGATCGCAACCCTTAAGTATCAGAAGCCCCTCTTCCTACCCCGTCAACGCCTCCCCTGCTCAACAGGAGGGCCAGATTCAGCACGTAAAAACACAGAATGAGCCGGGCTCGGTGGCTCAGCCTGTAATCCCGCGCCTTTGGGAGGCTGAGGTGAGCGGATTGCCTGAGCCCGCGGGCTCGAGACCCGCCTGGGCAGCGAGACCTCATCTCTACAATACAAAAAAATCAGCCGGGCGTGGTAGCGCATGCCTGTAATTCCAGCTACTTGGAAGGCTGAGGCGGAAGGATCGCCGGAGCCCAGCAGGTCAAGGCTGCGGTGGCCGGGAGCGGCCACTGCACTCCAGTCTGGGCGACAGAGTGAGACTCCAACTCAAAAAAAAAAAACAAAAAACCACAGAATGCCCTGTTGAACTTGAATTTCATGGAGCATGCTTATAGGACACGCTCCTTCTGCTAGGAGATTATTGGCTGCTTATCTGAAGTTCAGATTCAGCAGAGTGTCTTGTGTCTCATGGGAAAGTCTTTTCTGGTGCACACACCATACTCGGCAAGTCAATACATTTGCATATATCAAATTCTGTTTTATTTTTGAGCTCTGGTGGCCTCTTTTTTGTTTTGTTCTATGTATCCTCCTCCTTCTTCCTGGTTCTGGGGGTTGAACCCTTCTCCCCCACCCCAGATATTTGAAACAAGAAATTCATGGGCCTCTGGCAGACACACTCTCTTCACCGAAAACTTTTTTTTTGGCAAAATTGTTATTCGGCATAGAATTCAAACAGGAAGAGCAGAGGGAGAGAGAGGACTGCCATCCTTGCCGAGCACACGTGGGAAACTAAGAAAATATTTACAGCTTGCAGAAGGTTCGCCATGTTCTCGGGTATTAATATTTTTGGCCCTCTCTCAGTTCTCTGGGACAGTTTATTTTTTATTTTTTTTTTCCTTTTGCTGTTGCTTTATAAAACATGTCGACAACTGGAGCCAACCGCTCCTTTTTTCATTTTTAAGCTTCAACAGTTTTCTTTTTTATTTTGTGATTTTTTTTTAACCAAAGAATGCTTTGTGCGGCAAACGGCTTCTGCCAGCCAGCGCGCTTTCCTCGCAGCACCGGTGATCATTACCTCGACTGCACAACAAAGACCTGAGGGCTAGAGCAGAGAGTGCCAATTTGCAGGGGACGCATTTGATGGTTTCACCCAGCTCCAGCTCAGGGGACCCAGAAGTTCTCCTCTTCCACACTCATTATGTTCTCTTTCATCCCAGCTGAAGAACTCTCCTTTGTAAATACTCTGCCCTCTACACAGCTACCATAACAATTCACATAGTCTCTGGGGCTGGTTGGGGAAGGAGGAAGCCCTACCCCTCCCTCTGCACCCTAGAAAGTGCCCTTGTGAGCACCCCCCTACCCCACCCCCAACCCCTCAGCCTAATTATCAATGACTGCTCCCAGGAGATGCCCATTCCTGGCTGAGGACAGATATGGCCCCGCTTCCTCCCTCCCAAGCCCTCTGTGCCAGCTCTTAGGATGTGAGAAAAGCCAAGCCCCTGTGTGAAAAGAAAAGTCAGCTGCCGGCAGGGGACAGGAAGCAGTCTTGGTTTCAAAGTGCGAATCATGCTAGGCAGTCCTGGCCATTTAAAGTGGTAAGTGCCCCATCCTTCTGGGTGGCTGTTCGAGGTGAAGCAGAGAGGGGATGGGGAGGAGCTTTGAGAGGGACAGCCTGCGCCCATCTGCTATGAAGTCTCCAACCTAAGAAAGCAAGGGGTGGGGGAGTGGAGAAGGGGGATGAAGACATTCTGGGAGCAAAGGTTTTGTCTCTGAAGGGTTTTGATGTAGCTTGAGGTCACGACGATGAAACTCAAGTGGTAATTGGTATACAGTCCTTCTCTGTGATTCCAGGGACATTTCACTTAACTGACTGGCACCAGGCAGGGCTCTGTGGCCCAGAGAGAAGCTGCCCAGACACTGCCCTCAGAGGGTCGCATGGAAGGTTTTGAAGGGAAACTGGGTGGTTGTGTAGAAGGAGGAGGAGGAGAGAGGTTTCTATATCCTGTTGTATAAAATGCAAACAATCATTCATTTACTTACTCAGTGGCACTAGCCAACTTCCTCCATTCCCCATTTGCTGAGGCTCAGAGTAGGAGGTTTTGAGTGACCGTTCATTCATTCATTCAATAAATATTATTAAGTCCCTTGTGTGTGCTGAGCCTCATGGCTGGCCCTGGCACCCTGCAGTGACAAGACAACCCTGTTTCCAACCCTCAGGAAACTTACAGTCCAGTAAACACACACACTAGGAGAGTTGCAGATGAGAGTAAGTGCCATAAAACAGAAAGGGCAATGTGGGGTTCAGGCCTCCAATGTGGCAGGGTGACCAGCCCCAGAAACAGCAGCAGGGAGCATCCCTGTGGGCTGGGCTTGGTTTGCCTTGTAGGGTGGGGTGGGAAGTCTGGATGTAGTGCGTTTGGACAACTCTGTCCTGTCTAACATGCGGGTTTCCTGACCATGGACACCTTCCCTCACGTCCCCAGTGCCCCCCAGGTGAGGTTCTCTGCTCTTCACAGTGTCTGGGGCATCAAGGATTCAGAGATGACGTGCAACCTTGTGGGTGAAAGGACGAAGGTTGCTGCTTCTGGAACCTTTGAGGAGGCATCCCCTTCCAGGGCAAAAGGGTTCTGGAGGTGTAGCTATTTTCACCCTCTCCACCCCAGCCGCCATGGGCTTGGCTAACCCTCAAGCTTCATCCTCCTGGCTGCAGTGATTGGTCTGAAAGGAAGACATGTGACTTGAGCAGGGCCAATCAGAATCCATCCCTGGGATTTTATAAGCAGACACTAGGCTGCGATGGCAGAAGCTCTCTCTTTGTCCCTGGGCTGGGATAAGGACAGCTGCGAGCTGTCTATCGCCAAATGCTCTCTTTTCCTTTCCCCACAACCACTGCTTGTCCTCCCCCACACCATATGGAAAAAGCTTTAGGAAAATGATTTAGGAAATGTTTTAGGAAAAACTGAGGCAGTGTGCAGAGAGTGGAGAGACGAGGGGAAGGAAGGAGAGGGAGAGAGAAGGGGGCCAGAAAGAGAGGAGAGGAGAAATCAACTGGTTATGTGACTGTCTGCAGCTTCCTGAGGCCAGCACTGCCCTGACTTCCCGGTGGATTGGACCAATCAGTCCCACATCCGTGTTGTTCCTGGTGGGTTCCAACACTGACGACAAAACGGATTTCAGACCATTTCCCTGTGGAGCCTCTTCTCACCCTCCTGCCCCAGGAAGGTAGTGAAGCTACCTGGGTATTGTAAGCCCCTTCTTGACTAATGGTCTGAGGCCTAATTAGCCTGATCCCGGGCCCCCAGTGGCCCAGCAGCTTTTAGGAACTGGGTTCAGTTGAGCCATGGCTCGCCCAGTCACTCACCCTGCAAACATTTGCCAAGTTGCTGCTTTCTGCCCATGTGACTTGCCAGCTGCCCCTTGCCTCCACCGTGACTGGAAGCTTCCAGAGGCCTCTTCAGAGGCAGGTGCTATTGCCATGCAGGACCATGAGCCAAAATCAACCTCTTTTCTTTCTAAATCACCCAGCCTCAGGTCTTGATTTCCTTCCATCCTTCCTTCTTCTTCTTTTTTTTTCTTTTTGAAGTGGAGTCTCACTCTGTTGCCCAGGCTGGAGTGCAGTGGTACGATCACAGTGTACTGCAGGCTCAACCTCCTGACCTCAGACAATGCTTTAGCCTCAGCCTTCCGAGTAGCTGGGACTACAGGCGCATGCCACCATACCCAGCCAATTTATTTATTCATTGTTTTGTAGCGACAAGGTCTCGCTATGTTGCCCAGGCTGATCTTGAACTCCTGGGCTCAAGCAGTCTTCTTGCATCAGCCTCCCAAAGTGCTGGGATTACAGGCGTGAGTCACTTTACCCTGCCAGGTGTTTCTTTATAGCAATGCAAAACATATATGGGTCCTGAGAACGTCATGAGGTTAAGGCACAGCCTGCAGCCCACTCTGGGCTGTCTGGGAGAGACAGCAGTTGCGGGAGGGGACAGAGGCTGGCACAGAGGAGCCATGGGGTGGCTCAGGGACCAGGCGTGACTGAGGCACTCTGGGGTCTGGCTCCTGGCTGCCTCATGGCTCCACCTAGCACCTGGAACTGCTCTGAGGCCGTTTCTTTCAAGGGCTTCTTTTCCTCTGCTGGGACGAGTATAGGGCTTCCCACTGTGTGTATGGCTTAGCTGTCGATCTGATGGTGATGAGTAACAGCTGAAATCATTGCATTTCAACCTCACAATAGCCCCATGATGCAGGAACTATGATCATTCTTATTTTGCAGAGGCAGACACAGAACCAGAGAAGTGAAGCCACTTGCCCATGGTCATACAGCAATAAAGATAGAAAGCCAAGGTCCAGATGTGTTCAGTCATCAGAGAGACTCAATTCAAGGATACCTGGAGTATTTGTTTATGTCTCTTAAATAGAAAATAGGAGTATGCTTTTCCCCAAGCTACAGTCTGAACAATTCGGATGGCTATATGGGAAATGAATGGCATTGCTGTGTTCTGTCCCCATCCCAAATTCTTTCTCTCTGAGTCTTGAATGAAAGGCCTTTTAAATGAGTATTTGTGGGTATTTTTTTTTTTTGAGTTGGAGTCTCACTCTGTCGCCCAGACTGGAGTGCAGTGGCCGCTCCCGGCCACTGCAGCCTCGACCTACTGGGCTCCGGCGATCCTTCCGCCTCAGCCTTCCGAGTAGCCGGAATTACAGGCATGCGCTACCACGCCCGGCTGATTTTTTGATTTATTGTAGAGATGAGGTCTCGCTGCCCAGGTGAGTCTCGAACCCGCAGGCTCAGGCAATCCACTCACCTCAGCCTCCCAAAGGCGCGGGATTACAGGCTGAGCCACCGAGCCCTGCTATTTGTGGGTATTTTTAAAGTACCTACTGTGTGCCTAGGTCCCCATGTGGAGAGGTCAGCACAGAGCTATAGTGTGGCTCTCCTGGGTGGGCGGGTTGGGGTCTAAGTCTCATTCTCCCCTCCCAGACCTAGCTTCTTGGATATACTAGCACATAGTAGGCTGTCAGTGGATGCTTGTTTTGCCCAGTGGAGGCTGTTCCAGCCGTTTCCAGAAGGAACGCCTCACCCAGGTCCTGAAATGACAACATGACTGGTTAGGAAGCGTGGCTTCCGCTCCTGTGACAAGGAGAGGTCTTTTCACCCCATGGACATGGAGACACGGCCCCCCGGGACTCTGCGTATTTGATCTAGGAGGCAAATGAATTTGCAGACTGGTCTCTTTCATCATCATTCACGCTGGTGTCTGGGGAGACGTGCCTCTGGAACTCCTATTGTTCATGTCAGATGACTTCATACAAAATGGATTTTAAATGAAAGCTTCGGGCTCTGTGAAATCCGGAAGGCTAAGTTGGAAGTATCTATTATTTCAAAGATTTGCTGGCACTGTGATTATTGAGAAGCGACGGACGTGCCAGGTCTTTTAAAGCCAGTTGAGGAGAAGCGCAGCTGGGACAGCTCCCAGTTCCTGATCAGCGAGTCTCGAATCTGGCAGAGCTCAGTGGCGGGCCCGGATGGGAGCCTGGGGGCACTGCACCAGGCACAGAGTTGGGGGGGGCATGGTCTGATGTCGGCCTTGCTGACCTGCACTTCTTTTTCTGTGATTGGGGGTGGGGGAGAGAGAGAGAGAGATACAGAGACAGAAAGAGACACAGAGAGACAGCGACACAGAGTGTGTGAGAGATACAGAGAGAGAAGAGAAGAGGGACACACACACAGAGTGAGAGAGAGAGAAAGGAGAGAGAGACAGGCAGACACCAGAGAAATGAGGAGAAAGTGTCAGCCAGGACTCTCTTGAAAGGGTTAGATGTTTAGCTTAGATCAGCTTGAACGAAAACGGGATTGTTTAGCTCTTAAGTTTGAAGAGTGTGGAGGCTTCAGGTAAGACTGTATCCAGGGGCTCACACAATGTTATTGGGACTTGGTCTCCCTTGTCTCTTGACTCTGTACTCCCGATGCTGGCCCATCTCAGGCAGGTCCCCTCTGGTGGCCACCAGCAGTTCGAGGCTCCGGGTCAGGTGGAAGGTGCCTCTTCCTGTTGCTCCTGCTCAAGTCTCAGGCTTCACTCTGACTGGACGGTTGTGGGTCATGAGCCTGTCGCTGCCAGACCCACCATGACCAGAGGCTGGACAGCCAACAGAAAGCCTGGGGCCACGTGGCTCGAGGTGAGGCACGCTGATTCCTGGAGAGACGATCAAGGCCCAGTCAGGCAGACCAGGAAAATGTCTGCTGCCAGGTGAGGTGGCTAGCGGGCGTGGGGCGAGGAAACCCACGTCACAGGGGCCTGTGAGATGTGACCGGGGCCAGGCCAGATGCTGCGAGTGGAGACCGCCGAGGAGGGGGTATGGGCGTGGGCAGACCACCCCAGCATCCGGGCCAAATTAAACCCCAATGACTTGGAGACCTGCCTGCCCAGGTTCCGGGTTCCCGGATTTACAGGTGTGCAGGGATCTGGCTTTCGTTCACCTGTAACTTGGCCGACACTCCCACTGTATCTCTTGTTTAAGACCTTGTCACAGTGCGATGTGTCTCTCTCTCCTTGCTGGGGAGAAAGGATGACCCAGCGCAACTTTGCCTTTTATCTCCCAGGACAATCAGCTTATCCCGCTGGCGGCAATCAGGGCAGGTTTTACAGGAAGATTATTTTCTTTTGAGTTCCATGTGGAAAATGTTATGTCTGTAAGTGTGTTGTGCTGAAGAACTGAGGGAGTGGGCTCTGGAGTGTCTTAGGGGTGTCGAGGCAGCCAGGTCAATAAACTGAATTGTCGGGTGACCTTGCCACCCAGCTTGGGAGACTCCAACCACTCTGGCCCTTTGCTGGGTCGGCTGGACTCGAGTCTCAGGGGATCCTAGGGTCCCCCTCTTCTCCTTGAGGCCCTCTGGTGGAAGAGAATGGGCTGCCTCTCGCAGCCCGCCCTGGCTCTCAGGGACCCTGTGCCCAGGTCAGGCAGCTCTGCTCCTTTAGTGACAGTCTGGCCCCAGTGGAGGGCCTGGGCTCGAAGGACTCCCATCCGCCCCGCCCCCATCCTGGTGTCTACCAAGGATGTCCCGAGGGAAGCAGCTGCCCCAGGCAGGAGCCCTTCTACTGAGCCAGGCAGGGGGCATTCTCATACCCCTGTTTCAGAACAGCTGTGGTGTGTCTTCCCCTTCCGTGACAAGATTCAGAGATAAGGTGATGCTTCAGCTATGAAATCAAGAAGCCAAAGGAAAGGAATATAGACTAGGAATACCATGAGGTGACTCTTCCAGGTTTTGCTGTTAGGTAACGTGGCGAGGAGTGGGCAGGTGACCAGGTTGGTATGTGGGATCCCCGAGTCTGTGCCACCTCGTGACTGTGCCACCCTGTGACTGTGACACCTTGTGATGCTGCCACCCTGTGACTATGCCATGTGTGGCTATGCCATCCTGTGGCTGTCACCCTCTGACTGTGCTACCTGTGACTGTGTCACCCTGTGACTGTGTCAACTCGTGACGGTACCACTCCATGATGGCGCCACCTCATGACTGTCTCACCTGTGATGGCACCATCCCATGACTGTGCCACCCTGTGACCATGCCACCCATGATTGTGCCATCTTGTGATTTTGCCGCCCTGTGACAGTACCACTCTGTGACGGTGCCACTCTGTGTCTGTGTCACTCTGTGATGGTATCACCCCATGAGAGTACCACCTGTGATGATGCTACCCTTGACTGTGCCACACTGTGACTGTGCCACCCATGACTGTGCCATCCTGTGACATTGCCACTCCATGACAGTACCACTCTTTGACAGTGCCACCCTGTGACTGTGTCACCCTGTGATGGTGTCTCCCCATGACAGTACCATCCTATGATGGTGCCACCCTGTGGCTGTGTCACCCATGACTGTGCTATCTTGTGATGATGCCATCCCAGATATCATTAACTTAGGGTGGAGCATACTGGCCACTCTGATACCAGTGACATTGCTGTTGGTGATGTGATTTTGTGAAACAACTCTTGGTCCCAGCCGAATGTATCCAACAGTTTTATTCCTGGAGCATTTAACGTTAAATAAAATGGCAGAGAAAGACTGTGCATGTCCACGTGCAAGATGACTCCGTATTTGTGTGTGGAAGGGAGGTTGGTCCCAGGCTCAGATAATTACAAGCAGGATTTTCAGCGACAGGTATGTCCAGTGGGTTATGCCCAAGTCCTCAGGATGGGGGACTTCAGGGTGTGACTGTCTTGTTTATTGTCAGGGAGCTTTTTCCTTAGCATAGCAAGTGGCCCCGTCACTATGACAACCACAAACTGCATCCCTCCCCAGCCATTCTAGAATGCTCTCAAATCCTGTTGGACCCTGCACCCTGTATTCAGAGCTCATGGCAGTCCTGGGAGTAGGTATTTGCTAAACTGCTTTCAAGACCTTGAACTCAGCATTGGGATCCCAGAAGTGAGTGAGGGGATCCCCTAGGTGTTAAAGGCGCCCATAGGCTGAGCACGTTTCAGAATCGTGTGGCATTTGTTAGTAGGAATCTGCTCTGCCAAGCCCAGTGCACACATTAGTCCACCGATCTGTCAAACACATATTGACACCCACACAGATCGATCAGCACCAGCTCTGGACTCAGAAGGCAGGTATCTTATGGGACTGGACTGGG
The DNA here is from genome assembly GCA_027257055.1 of Cephalopachus bancanus. Lineage (NCBI taxonomy): Eukaryota > Metazoa > Chordata > Mammalia > Primates > Tarsiidae > Cephalopachus > Cephalopachus bancanus. The sequence continues at coordinate 8,489,115 of JAPVLO010000007.1, forward strand.
TGGAATAGTGTCCCCTCTCCCCCAACTCAAGTCCACCTGGAGGCTGTGAATGAGACCTTATTTGGAAATAAAGTCTGTGCAGATGCAATTAGTTAAATTAAGATAAGGTCATGCTGGATTATGTGGGCCTGCACCTGCTAACTGATGACTTTGCGAGAAGGCCATGTGGAGATAAAGACGCAGAGACCAGGAAAGGCAGTCACAGGAAGGCGGAGGCAGATCCTGGAGTGAGGCGGCCACGAGCCAAGGATCTCCAGAGGCCAGCAGAAGCTGGAAGAGACAAGAGCAGCCCCTCTCCAGAGACTTCAGAGGGAGCACTGCCCTGCCGACACTCTGGAGTTGTAACCTCCAGAACCATTCGAGAATACATTTCTGTTGTTTCAAGGCACGCGGTTTGTGTTTATTTGTTGCAGCAGCCCCAGAAAACCAACACGGGACACACATGGGTATTGACACTCACATTGCAGAATGTGGGTGCTTGGATGGGGAGAATCTCATGAGATGTTAGAAGGGGCCCATAACAGTGCCCCAAATCCAGGGAAAGCTTCCTTGAGGGAGCGGACCCCAAGCAAAACACACAAACCAAACACTCAGCATAACCGGGGTTCTGAGTGGGATGTAACCAGCGTGTGGCCCCCCAGGGAGGGGCCTGTCTTTATGTGTGAACGGTTAGATGAACTCTGGGACTGGGACTGGCCTTGCCCAAAACACACTGCAACCTCCTGTCTTGCTGTAAGTCCCTCCTTCACCCCCAAGGGATGAGGGTGCTCTGTGGAGGAGGGGCTGAGGGCAGTTTGATGTCTCCAGGGCTGAATCCTTTGGCATCCCGGACCTGGCTCCACATCCTGGCCCTGCCAGCCACTCAGAGAGCGACTGTCACCTCTCCAACATGGAGAGGAAGTGATGCCCACTTCACAGGGCTCCGGGAGAAGCCAGCGACCCAGTTCACGGAGTGTCTCAGGACAGAGACTGAGCTGCACCAGCCGAGGGTGCAGTGCCTTCCTGCAGAGTGAGCTGCATCCTCACCACAACGCCTCGTGCGTATGAAGTATGTGGCATGCATTTTATAAGCAGGCCCTCCCCAAGAGCACCAACACTGGGAAGAGAAGAAGAGGATGGCCAAAGGATGGTGACCTTGGAAGGGACACACATGACCACTGTGAGGGGATGTCAGGCAGGACCTTGAGATGTCACCTGCTTTGAGGATCCTCCCAGAAGAAGCCTGGGCTGTTGCCAGTATTCCCAGGAGCCTGCCCAGCCCAGAGCAGGAGACATCTCAATGTGCACTGGGCTCTCTTATGTAATTCGTTTTACTTGTAAAATGGTTGCACATTAGTTCTCTTTAGAGCGGTCTCAGGAAACGGGGACTTCGGAAAAATTTCTGGGAAAGACTAGGAAAAAAACCTCACTATCCTTTTCTGTATATGATTGCAAATTTTAACTGATGCAACCCAAGTTCAAAAAAGAGCTAAGTATTCTCCATCTGGGGTTGCCAATATTTTTTGGGTACTCCATGGGGTCTTCACATCATTCCAAGGTGGATATTATCATCCCATAATGCAGATGAGGAAACTGAGACCCCAAATGGCTGCGCGCCTGGCACAGGCCACCTGATTACTACATGTAATGAAATCTAAATGGCTTTTGATGGTTAGACACTGTGTTATCTTGTGTAGCATAAAAATCCATGCTAGGGAAAGAGGGCTTGCATATGAATACATTTAAAGTTGAATTTGCTGCAGGAAGCCTTGGCAGGCAACTAGCAGAGCACATGTGGTTCCTGAGCTCTGAGATTGCATGGAGGGTATGGTTTGGCTGGGCACAGCCAGGCGGAGGCCCCTCAGAAAGGGCTTGGGTGGGGATCCTGCCCTGTGATTCTCTACCCTTGGGCAGTGGTGGAGGCCGAGGGACATCACTGTTGGTGGCCTTGAGAGCAGGCGGCCTCTGGAGCCCAGCTACTGGCATTTGGTCTGCTCTCCATGGACTCGACTCAGTCCCGGGGAGCCAGCTTCTTGCTCAGCACTCACAAGAGGGAGAAAGTGACATCAGATGTCTGTCCTCACTCAGCCCTTTAAACCTGATGTCTGTCCATCAATCATGAATTGCATCTCAATTTCCAGATGTTAACTTATGAAGGAGCATGCATTTTAGAATCCGTGAAATACAGGGGTTCACCGCCAGGTCAGGAGACAGGACAGAGAGCCTATCTCCACAGCATGAAGAGATCTACCCTGACCAGTCGCACCATCGGAGTCAGGCGCCTGTCAGGGACCTCCTGTCTCTGTCATTCCTTGGGCTTTTGCCAGGTCACACTGTTGCAATTTCCCAGAGTACTTCTGGGTGCCCACCTGGGCTGTGCACAGAGATAGTCCTAATCTCTGGCTCAGTGGACAGTTAGTGTTGATTGTGAGTTTCAAGGTCTTAGTGGCAGGGTAGAACGGTCAACAGGTGACGGTGTCTCTGTGGGAGGTGCTGGAGATTTTCTGTACCAGTGGGCACATGAGGAGAGTGGGGACCCTTGGCCCTGGTGGCTGCAGGTGCCGTCAAGTGTCCACAGGTGCCGTCAAGTGTCCACAGGTGGCTCTGGTGACTTGGCTGTCCCCAGGAATCTCAGCTTCCTAGCCAGAAGAGTGTCCGAAATCTTTGCTGTCATCAATTCTGGATACTTCAACAGCTCACAACTCCATGCTTCATCCAATTTAGTCCAGTTCACACTGACATTCATTCATCCATTCATTTGTTCATTCATTCATTCACACATATTTATGCACATTGCATTCGCACCTACAGAGATGAGCATGCTTTGTATGGCCCTGCTGTCATGGAACTTTCTTTCTGTCAGCCCTAGTGGATGGCGGGCCCTGCCTTGGGGGGGCGTTGGGGTAAGAGGGAAATGGTGGGGCATGTATGAGTTCATTTTGCGTGGCTATGAAGAAATACCCGAGGCTGGGAAATTCAGAAAGGAAAGAGGCTTATTTTGGCTCACGGTCCTGCATGGTGCCAGCATCTGTTCTCTAGTGTGCTTTCAGAGGGACTTTGCACCGTAGCGTCTGCTCCACACTGAACTCTGAGAGTCTAGGCCAGGGATGGCTATTGGTTTTTGCTCAAGAAATTTAAATAAACGGAGGAATGAGACAATGAGTGAGAGAACAGGGATGCTGGGAAGTGTCAGGCTGCCATCTGAGCACACACATGCCAGCTGTCCCTAAAGAACCCACTGACCGATTGGAGTCTTGAGTGTATAGTCTGCAGGAATTAGAAGGCAGGGGCAAGGCAAAGCTGTTTTTGTGCCTCTGTCTTCCTCCATCCTTGGGGGTTTCTGGGTCCCAGCAGTGAATGCTGTAGACCCAAGGAAGGTACCCCCCTACAGCTGGGCCCTCAAAGCCCCCACTAAGCGACTCACCTGCTCAGCCATGCACAGTGAGGCAGAAGTATGAATACCTAACTTTGAGTTCCTTGGCTCCTGTGAGTTAAAGTCAAACTCTTGAGTGTGGCTTCAAAGTAGATTTTTTTGGGGGGGAGGTGGCTGGGATGGGTATATTTTATCCAGAGCATATTTTAAATCAGGGAGAAAGCATACTCCTCTTCTTCTTCCCATGAAAGGCAGGGGGTCTAAGACATTTTAATAGCTTTCATATTCCTCACTCCAAATATATTATTTCAGCACAATAGTTTCTTTGCGGGAGAATTGCTTAAATGATTCAAAGTGGGTTTAAAAATATATTTCAAGTTTTAATTTTATGCACAGAACATTAATGAGCGGAGTGCCTTAGAGACTGCTTGTCAGTTTAACATATTCACAATATTCTCAGCACAGATGTTATTCCATCTAAATCCTTTTAGAGGGAAGAAACCGGTAATTTTTTTCTTGGGGGATGTCAGAAAATATATTATTTTTGAAATGATATTTTGATCCCAGAATTCTGCACAAAATATCATTGTTAGGGTCTGGGTTTGTCAAGTCACTTGGACACCGAACTTTTAAAATGTCGAGGAAGGATGAATAGCCTAGAACCCCCCCTCCCGTGTTTCTAGCTGTTATCTGTGGCACATGGGATGTGAAATGACGAAAACTTGACTGAGCCATGCGTTTAGAAGGCTCAACATCTTTAAATAATGGTGAAGGGTTGAGAAGAAAGACTGGGGTGGATGCAAGCACCTTTAAAAAGACAGACTCTCGTACTGGAAGACCCTGGCTCCCCGTCATCGATGCTGCCTTCTCCTCCTAGCTTCCACAATGATGATGTGGGCTTAGTCATTTTCATGTCTGTATTTGCTAGCACTGAGTTCAAAGTGAATGTTTTCCTCCAGGGTGATGCCTTGCTCTTGTCCCAAGCTGTGACAGGAGTTTGAAGCAGACAGGTGAGCTCCAATGCCCTCGAGCGGGGTGGCCATGGGTAAAATGATGAATCTCTCTAAATACCTGCCTGTAGAGTGGACTCATGTCAGGAGCACTTGCAGGGTTGTGGATTCAGGTCCAGCACAGTCCCGGTGTAGGTCAGGGCCCTGTGAACCTGCCCGCTCTTCCCTGCACTGAGGACATTTTCTGCCTTCCGTTCTTCATGAGGACTGTTTCCTGCCTGCAATCCTGCCCTCTGTGGAAGCCTCAAAGGGAGAGCTCTGCCTCAGTTTCCCCACAAGAACCAGTTGGAGCTGATTCTTACTCAACTCGGCACCATGGCCATGGGGTTCTAGTGGGATTTTCAGGTCTCCTAGCAAGGAAAATGGCCAAGAAGTGCTTGCTCCGTCGTGCCCCCGCCCCTTTCCTGCAGGCTTACCTGAGGGGAGCTTGGTGAGAGGGCCTGGGCTTCTGGAGTTTGAGACTTGGTCCTCCCCTCCCACTGCCTCCCCTGGCTACCAGTTTAGGGAGGTTCAAGTGCCAGCTGTGCCCTCAGCCACGTCCTGTTTATGATGCTGGTGCATCTTAGTTCTTGGTGTCCAAGAAAGAGACAATTAAAAGACCTCTCCCGGGTCAGTCATGGTGGCTCATGCTTATAATCTCAGTACTTTGAGAGACTTGGGTGGGAGGATCACTTGAGCCCAGAAGTCCAAGACCAGTCTAGGTAACATAGTGAGATCTCGTCTCCACAAATAATTTTAAAAATTAGCTGGGTATGGTGGTGGTACACATCTGTAGTCCCAGCTACTCAGGAATGATGTGGGAGGATCGCCTGAACCCAGGAAGTCTTGGCTGCAGTGAGCCATAATGATGCCACTGCCCTCCAGTCTGGGTGACAGAGTGAGACATTGACTCAAAAAAACCAAAAAAACAAAAAACTTTCCTTTCCCTGTAAAAGAACAGTTTTAGCTCCATAGCAAAACCTAGCAGAAGGCACAGAGTTTCCACATCCCATGCCCTGCCCCCACACATGCAGAGTTTCCAACTCCCCCCCCCGCCCCTCCTTGTGACATCCCCCTCCAGAATGCTCCCCTGGCCCTCAGTTTTGCCTTTTCCAGACGGTCATGGAGTTGCAGTCACACAGCCTGCACGCTTTTCAGCGTGTCTTATCCACTGAGCCCTGTGCCTTGAGTGTCCCCCCGTCTTTTCGGAGTCTGAAGGCCTGGATACTATTTCATAGCCTGATGCACCAAGTTTGTTTCCTCACTCACCTACAGAAGCACCTCTCAGTCCCTTCCAGGTTTGACCGACTCTGAGTCAAGCTGCTCTGAAGATCCATTGGTAGACTTTTGTATGATTGTAGATTTTTAGTTCCTCTGGGTAGATCCAGGAGCACAGTCCCTGGACTGCATGAAAGAGCATGTTTGGCTCTGCAGGAAACTGCCAAGCTGTCTCCTGGGGTTCGCACTTTTGTGCACGCTCCACCCCCTCCCAGCATTTGATGTCCCCCCATGCCCATTTTCCTTTAATAATTACAGATTTAGGGACTGGCTGTGGTGGCTCACGTCTGTCATCCCAACACTTTGGGAGGCCGAGGTGGGAGGATTGCTTGAGCCCAGGAGGTTGAGATCAGTCTGGGCAACATAGCAAGACCTTTTCTCTACAAAATAAAAAAATAAGAATAAATTAGCAAGGTGTGGTGGCACATGACTGTAGTCCCAGTTACTCAGGAGACTGAGGCAGAGGGTTGCCTGAGCCTAGGAGGTCAAGGCTGCAATGAGCTATGATCATGCCACTGTATTCCAGCCTGGGTGACATAGTAAGACCCTGCCTCAAAAACAAAAACAAACAAACAATAAACAAACAAACAAAAAAACGTGCTCTAAAGACCCTGTGACTAAGTAATGGTGTAGGGACAGGCAGCTAAATTGGTGAACAGTTAGTGATGTGTAACTGCAGTGATAACTCAGACGGGGGTGTGCAGAGCAAGACTGTGATCTGTGTAGAGGAGGAAGGATGGGCCCTTTGACAGAGAGAAGAAAATGAAATAGAGCCCATGGTTCACACATATAGAAATACATTCTAGAAGGATGAATCAGTTACAAGTAATACAATAATCATTGCAAGAAGTTTATGACACAATCCAAGGGCCAGGGAGACCCAAGATTGAAAACCCAGACGCTTTAAAGAAAAGACTAATTTTTTTGATTTTATGGAACTGAGAAGCTTTGCATGCCAGGGATGAATATCACAAAGGCAATACACGGATGATCAACCTGGGGAAAATATTTATAACCAAGAAGTCAGACAAAGGGTTAACTTCTATGCAAAATAAAAATGCAAATAGCACAGATGTGTTTAAAGTAAAACATAAATGTTTTCCCTCTGCCTCTGAGCCCCCTCCCTAGGGGGGATCACTTTTAATGGTTTGATGAATTTCCTTCTGGAAGCTCTTTCTTCTCCATCGCACTGCAAAAGGAAATCATTTTAGTTTTCTTTTGAGCTGCAGCATGGGGGAAACCAGAGAACCAAGGCAACTTTTATTTTTATTGTTTGTCCTTTTCACCTAAACCTGTTATTTGCATCTCACCTACTGCATCTGTGCCACGATTTACTCAATCTTTTACACACTTGAAAAAAAAAGTTATTTTGAAAAGGAAACTTTAAGGCATTACCCTAAATGTAAAACCAGTGCTGTGAGACGTTTGTGGAAGGCGGTGGTCACGAAGCCAGTGAAAACCGATGTTATTCAATTTCAGTTGGACACCATCGCTTCTCGCTTGCTCTGTTTAAAAGGGTGGAGGCAGCACTGTTGGGGGTGTGTGTGGCAGGTGACTAGTCCCCAGTGGAAACGCTCCTTGGCCGAGTCAGAAGGATCAAAAAGGCATCACTTTGTCAATGTGTACTTCTGTGGTTTTCAATACCACGTGTGCCTCCAAGATTGTCTTGTGATGCCCTGTTTGGGATGTGCCCTCCGCTCCAAGAACTGTTCATCTGATGGCAGCAAATGCCAGGAGAAAAAAAGCAGGTCTTCCTGAAGTCAGTCTTCAATCTTCCAATTGCCACACTTCTTCTTTAAATAAACGTGCCTTCAGAGAAGAACTCACATGGAAAGAAAACATGCATAATCCTACCACTAAATTTTCCAAAACTCCCAACGCAGTTTTTTAAGACTTGAACTTGTCGATGTAGTATTTTGAGATGCACTGAAATATTTAGAGAAATTTGGTTGTTACCCATGACAACTAAGTAACCTTGCTTTTAAAAAAAATTAAGGGAGGAGTAATAATTTGATGAAGTTTTCAGAGTGGTTACCAGTCACCACTGGGAAAGACGTAGTTTGTGGCAAGTCAGAAAAAAGAATCGGACCTTGAGAGATCAGTTTTTTCTTTTTCATCTCAGTGCTTTTCTTCCTGACAGGTAAAGATTTGTCTTTTGACAAATCGAAGTGGAAAGTAGCACACCTGTGACCCAGAGAGCAACTGGAAACTGTGTCTCATCCTGGGGAGTTCAGATATTTTAGAATTTTAGAAATGATCTCACTAAAACGTGTCTCTTCTGAGTTATCCTGTGATGAGCTCAGGGCTGGGCATGGGGGAATGCAGGATGTGGTCTGTGAACACAAGGAATTTTTGAACCCACAATTTGCTGTGGTGGGGAAGGAATTTGATTTCAAACAGAGTATTTCAAAAGACATCACTTACTCTTGGTTTTATAGATATGCTCTGATTGGCTGTCTCCCAAAAAACTCCAGAAAGAGAAGGGAGTATTTCAAAGCACTATTTCTTGCTTGCAGCCTTCACTCCCTGTAATTACATGTTTCTATGCATTATTATTTGTTTAATATCAGTCTTCCCAGTTGCTCTCCATAAACGTGGGGCTCTTCCGGTACCCACAGAGCCTTGTTTCCTGCCTGACACACACAGCAGAGCTAACAAACATGGAACAAAAGTTTATATCCCAAGATATAACTACATAAAACAAATGATTGTGTTCTGAGTGATTAGCTCGATAATTGCAGACAGAGAGCATCAGCCTGTCTGTGGTCTCCTGAGGACAGTTCAGTATCTAGAAATCTTCCCACATTGTCAAAAGCAAGTGCCCTAATTAAGTTAATTCAACTAAGGCTAAGAAGTCGGGGGAGATGGCTGCAGTTTGCAAAGGAATCAGGGGAGGATGGAAATAAGAAAAGTATCCACTAGAGGAATAAAACTGCAAACCCTTCTGAAGGAGATTTTCATTTTCTCACACCAGGCTTCTCCCCTGAGAAGCCAAGTTCAAAGCCATCAGCAAAGTGATCATTCAGCATCCTCTGGATGGATGGGTAGAGGTGGGGTGGGGGGAGGAGGAAGGAGGAAGAGAAGAGACAGCACAAATGTCCCCTCCCTGCTCACTGGCTGTGTTCAACAAGCCCGGAAGGGTTTGGCTTCTGGTCCAAAGTCTTAGAGGGAGGAAGTGCGGAAGGCCTTGGGAAATGTTTAGAAACTTTTCTAGGACTGAATTATAAAATTATGTATTTGTTTTAATACAACATGGTCTTTTATAGTTCTGTTTTTGAAGCTATTTGGAATAAAAAGAAGAAAGAGAAAGAAAAGAAACCCAGTGAAGAACTTTGATCCGGAGGGAGGTGAACACCCTTCCCTGCTTCTGTGAGGCCCAGGTGGTAGCCAGGGGCCTGTGGGAATGGATGGTTTGTCATCATCGCTGTCCTTGTTGTCGTTGTTTTGCACAGGGTATAAAAGCAAAAGCAAAACATTTGCGTTTCAAATGTGAAGGCAGCTCCTGTTTCCTCCTTCCTGGACAGCCAGCGGGAGGGTTGTGGCTCCCGCAGGTCCCCCATGAATGTCAATTTAACTTGTCCCTTGGCCATGGTGTGGTCTGGAGTGTGCACCTTCATTGTTCTGGACCTCAGTCTGCTCAACTGTGAAATGGGAATATGAAAACCTGGCTCACATTTCATGGGGCTGCTACAGGATTGAATGAGGTGAGGTCTGCAGGGTTTTCACTCGGAGCCTGGGAGAGCTGCTTCTCAGCCAGGATCAGAGGTCCTGCAGCCTGGGGAATTACTCCTAGAAGGAGAATTGTGGAGGAGGAGGGAAGACAGGGGAGATACAACCCAAAACAGAAAGATGAAAATACTCTTCGGTTTTCTGTTGCCACGAATATCACCAATAGCTCATATTAATACTCTGCATCAGATTACAAAGTGCTGTAACCCTTATCTTGGGCGTGTGTGTGTGTGTGTGTGTGTGTGTGTGTATACATGTGCACAATCATTCCCAAATCATATTCCAGGACGCCCAGGCTCAGAGACGTTAAGTTCCACAGCTGGCTGCTGAAAGTTGACCCTGGGTGCTGGCTTTTCTGGCTCTTACTCCTACCAAGCCCAGGTCACCCATGACAAGGGTGGCAGCCCGATTTGCTGAAGATGGAAGCTCAGAGGGAGATTTAGTTTGCTTTAAAGAAAAAAAAAGACCCTGCCAGTCTCGGGGCACGGGAGTTCATGGTGGTAGATTTATTCTAGCTGCACAAGCCTTCAGGCCATCAGCCTACAAATCCAAGGAGCATTTATGAAAGACCTACAAAGTGAAGGAGGAAAGATCCCAGTCCCTCCCCTGGGGGCGCTCGCTCAGTGTGGTTGTAGGAAGACAGTGTCAGCCTAGAGGCAACAGGGGTGTGGGGGAGGGGCGGGGGAGGCTGAGACATGAGGGTTCTGGGAAGGAGGCCATGTGGTGATTGCGAGGGCCCCAGGAGGAGGCCTGAATCATGCCATGTGAGAAGGGAGTCCCAGGGAGCAGGGGACAGGCAACCCCGCGAGGAGGGGGGCTCTCTGCCTCTGTGTGGGCTGCGGCTCCGTGCCTCTCCTCTTGGTGGGCTGTGAAGTTCCATGGCAACCTTCTAAGTCTGCACTCGGTCCCCTGTGGGTGCAGCAGAAAAACTTCAGGCACTTTTGCTCCTGAGGTTCTTACTGACAGCTCAAAAGTTGGAGCCCGAGGTTTGAGAGGGGTTGGGAGGAAGAGCTACCTTTTGAGGCTCACTCATCCTGACCCCGAATTTCTGTCCAAGCTTGGCCTGGGCAGAAATTGGGGTGATGCTAACTCAGCGTTATCCAGGAATCAGCCCACCCATCAACCAAATGCTCCCACAACCGTGAGGCTGATACTTGGAGGGAAAGAAGCTTTGACAAACAGGGCTGGGAGTGGAATATTATTTTGGTTGGAATCCACAACTTTTTATTCCTGCTAATTAAAGGGGAACTAAACATTTTGAGCGGGTTCCAATGCTTGGCTAATGCAGCTGCTCCATGAATGTATTGAGGCACTTGGTACAGGGCCATCCGCTGTGACACTGAGGGACACGTGGGGGGCCCCCAGCTGCCTGGGTGTTCCAGTTCCTAAGAACAAGAATGGGTTTCATGGTGGTAAGTCTGGCCTGGCTTTCCTAGAGATGATGACAATACTTTCAGGGTGACCAGGAACTAGACCTGGTTTGGGCAAGTCTGAGCTCCGACCGCACCTGGTTGGGCACGTGCTTGCCAAGATATGTGTGTGGAAGGAAGGCCCCACTGAAAGGTGGGCACACACAAGGTGCACTGAGTATGCTGGAATGCAGTGCATGTGAAGATTGAAGCAGGGCACAGAAGCTGCAGTGGCCCCAGTGAGTTAGAGAAGTGTGTCCACCTACCATGACCTAATAATGCAGAGTGGACCCATTGAAACCGGTGGACACCCTGAAAGACCCACATCTGGTGGCACCTTGGTCAAACTAGCCAATGACCATCCCTGCCCCAGTGGCCCCAGGGGACCTGTGGTCACCACCAATACGGGCGTTCCTGGATGAAAATTTCCATGGGGAGTGGAGCGTGGGTGCTACTCCTCCTATTGGGTTCGAGGTTGGGAAGGCTTCCTCCGATGCTATGCCTGAAATGCCCCACTGTATGTGACACCTACCTCCTCAACTCTGTCTCCCTATTTTCCTCACTTCCATCACTTGTGTAACCAGAGCATAGGGTGGCATGAAAAAAGCCTTAATAGAGGGTAAACACCTCTGAGATGGCAACTATATCTTATTTATAAGCCTACACCCCTCTCTGTAGGATTTGTTTCACCCATCTATATCTATCATCCATCCATCCAACATTCATACAGTCATCATCTATCCATTCACCTACTCACCCACCTACCCATCCACCCATCCACCCATCTATCTATTCCTTCACTAACCCACACACCTACCCATTCATTCAGTCATTTATCTGCACATATATACATCATTATCCATCCATTCATCCCATCCATTCATTCTTCCATCCACCCATTAACTTATCCACCCACCTATCCACCTATCCACCCACCCACCCATCCTCTCATCCAGTCATTCATTCATCCGCCTGCACATTCATATATTCATCATCTATCCATTCACCTACCCATTCACCCACCCACCCACCCACCCATTCATCTATCCATCTACCCATCCACCCATGCTTCCATCCACTCACCCATGAACTCACCATTCATCCAGCCAGCCATCCACAAGTACATACATTCATTATCCATCCATCCATCCATCCATCCACCCATCCATCCATTCTTCCATCCATTCACCCACTCATCCATCCATCCACCCATGCATCCATCCACTCACCCATGCACCTACCTACCCATTCATCCTGCCATCCATCTGCACTTACATACATTCATCATTCATCTATCCATCCATCCTTTTCCTCCTTCCATCCACCCATTCACCCATCCACACACCCACCCATCCATCCATCCACCCACCCACCCACCCATCCACTCATTCAGCCTCCCATCCATCCATTCTCCCACCCACACACCCATCCATTCATCTGCATATTCATACATTATCATCTATCCATCTACCCATCCATCCATCTTACCACCCTCCCACCTGTTCATCCATCCATCTATCTGCATGTTTATACATTCATCATCCACCCATTCACCCACGCATCTATCCATCTATCTACCCACCAATATGTTTACCCATCCATTCATCCATTCATCTATCCATTCATCCAACAAACACAAATTGAGCACCTACATGTGCCAAGCTCTGGACTCGACACTGGAAGTAAAAGAACAGAAATGGTTCCTGCTGGAACCCCAGTGCCTGGTATATAGTGGATGTTCAACTGTTATGTTTGTTGAGTGACTATATGACAAAATAAATGATATAATGCTTAGAAATCATTTCCACATCCTCTTGCTATGGCTCAGGAAGAACTGGGAAAAGGAAGGTCTTGGAATTTCAGGAGTGGGCACTTGTCCAACTCACATGGGTTGCCCAGGGTTGTCTGTTGAGGCCCCCTTTTTTAGTGGAACCAACAGGAAGGAGGAGGCTGAGCCTCTGAGGGCATGACCACATTTTGTGAAACATCAAAGCCAGCAGTAAGGCACTTTCCTCCCTGCCTTCCAGACTGGTGGAGCGAGGCCGAGACTCTAGGGTTTAGCATAATGAATTCCATCCCAACTGTGCTGGTGATAGACAGAGGTGGAGATCTCAGGAAGACACATGTGAGAGCTGAGGGTGGAGGTGGGCAGGTTGCCAGGGGTAGGCGAGACAAAGGAGGGGTCTCTGTGAGGGACTGCAGCTGGGGGAGATGAATAGCATCCTTGGCAGTGTTAGCTAACCACAATGAGGAGGAAGGGAGAGTGGGAGCCCTTCTGCCTGTGGGCAGAGTAGCCTCACTTTCCACCTGTGGTGAGCCCAATTACATTGTCTTCAAAGCCAGGAATAAGCTGGAATGTCTCTCTAGTGGATATGTTTTTGCTGTATACATTTAAGGCTTGGGTGTATCCATATATCCATGTACAGGTCCCTGACTGTGTGTGTGTGTGTGTGTGTGTGTGTGTGTGTGTGTGTGTACATGAGTGTATGTAGAAACAGCGTAACAATACATGTGCAATTCAACATCCACATGTGTAAACACAGTGGCCTTGGATGTATGTGCAGAGGTCTGAGTGTGCATTGGGTATCTGTGTGGCAATGGCTGTGTACAGTGCATCTTAAGAGGCAGTGTGGGGTGGTGTGTGAAAGCGCAAATGCCAGGCAGACTGGGTTCAAACCTAGCTCTAACCTTTACCAGCTGTGTGGTCTTAGCATGTTATTTAACCACTCTTTGTTTTAGTTGCCTCCTCTGTACAATAAATCTCCCGGTAGCATCACGCTGTGGAGCTGTTGTCAGGATGAAGTGAAATAATCTATGTCAAGTGCATAGAACAATGCCTGGCACATAGACTAGCTGATGGCTCTGGGACCCTGCCTTATGATCTTTTGCTTGCCTATAATTTCATCTTTGCCTGCTTTGGATTCCATGCAAGTTTTGATTCATTTTACCATCTAAACTCAATGTGTGTGTGCCATATAGCTTTAACTAATTTCCCTGCCCTGGGGATTCTGTGTTGCTGCCAACACTGGTGGGAATCTGCTTATCAAGCACACACATGCAACCTGAGTGTACAAAGAGAGTGAAAACCTGGGGGGAGCTCTCACTTAATGGGGGATGGGAGCTGATAGAGAACAATTCTCCAGGTAGGTCCTTGGGTAGACACATCTAAAAGGTGTCCTCTTTCAGCACTTTAAAAATGTCATTCCAATGTCTTCTAGCCTCCTTTGTTTCTAAATGAGCTGTCAGGTTTAATTCTTGTTTTTGTTCTTCTGTATATAAAGAATCTACTTTTTTTTCTGATTACTTTCAAATTTTTTTCTGTCTTTGGCTCTCAGCAGTTTAGCTATAATGTAGTTAAGTGAATTTTTCTTTGTGTTCATCTTGTTTAGGGTTTGCACAGCTTCTTGGATCAACAAGTCTATATTTTCATCAACTTTGAGAAATTTTAGCCATTATTTATTCAAATATGTTTTCTATTACAGTCTCACTCTCTTCTCCTTTTGGGACACCAAATACACGTTAGACTGTGTGATCTTGTGCCACGGGTCACTGAGGCTCTGCTGTTTTTTCTTCAAATTTTTTCCTCTTGTTTCTTCTTATTAGATAATTTTTAGTAATCTGTCTACAAGTTTACCAACTCTTCTGTCATGTTCAAAGTGAAGTTAGAAATTTTTAATTTCAGTTATTGAAATTTTCTATTTTAGAATTTTAATTTAGTTCTTTTTTATAATTTATATTTTGTTTTTGAGATTCCTTGTGTAGCTAGTCATTAAGACCATATTTTTTTGTGTGTGTGTTGGAATCTTACTCTGTCATCCAGACTGGAGTGCAGTGGTTGCTCCTAGCCACCGCAGCCTTGACCTGCTGGGCTCTGGCGATCCTTCCACCTCAGCCTTCCAAGTAGTTGGAACTACAGGTGCATGCTACCACGACCGGCTGATTTTATTTATTGTAGAGATGAGCTTTCGCCAAGTTGCCTAGGTGGGTCTTGAACCTATGGGCTCAGGCAATTTACTCACCTCAGCCTCCCAAGGCACGGGATTACAGGCTGAGCCACTGAGCCCGGCTAGGACCATATTTTTATTTAATTATTTTAGTACACTTATAAAAGCAGTTTTAAAGAATTATTTGCTAAGTTGAACTTCTGTAATATTTTGTATGTAGTGGGTTTTTTAAAAAATGGAATCCTAGAGGTTATGGAAACAATATTGCAGAGACTCTGGATTCTGTTATCTTCCTCTGAAGAGTGTTGATTCTTGTTTTAGCAGGCAATTCAACTACTGGCTGATCTTTCTGAACTTTTCGTAGGCTTGGTTTTATGCTTTGCTGGTGTGAATCTGTACAAAATCTAAGATATTTCTTAAGCCTCTTAACTTAGTGATATTTAATCTCTTCAAGCTCCCCTGCAGATTTTGTCAGTGCTTGATCATAGACTTTGTTAAGTAAGTTCTAGGTCCTACTTTAGGATGTGGTTTTTACTGCTAAGAATAATGTAATGTCTGGGCTGGATACAAG
Source organism: Cephalopachus bancanus (assembly GCA_027257055.1). NCBI lineage: Eukaryota > Metazoa > Chordata > Mammalia > Primates > Tarsiidae > Cephalopachus > Cephalopachus bancanus. The sequence goes on from JAPVLO010000007.1 coordinate 8,504,387, forward strand.
ATGTGTTAATGAGGTATTAATAAGATTTCTCTACTTCGAAGAGGGCCAAGACTATATCTTTGGTACTGCTAAACTTCGAATATATCTCTACTCTCAACCACAAACAGCTACTAACTACTAGACCTCAGATAGACTACTGCCAACCCTCAGCTAAGGAAGGATCACCACATGGACCTTTGGGGCCCTCTGTCTGCACAGCTTCCATATTTCCGATGCTCTGATTCACAGGTTGCAGCTGCTTCAGTTGCCTTGAACTCTGTTTTCTGTCTGCTCAGCTCCAATAACTCAACATCTGAACCTCTCATGCACCAGTGGTTTCATTTGACAAAGACATGTGGACCCCCAGGTATGCTACAGAGTGGGATCCATAAGGATAGGCTTGACATTCAACGGAAATGTGAAGAAGAGGAAATCAGACTCCACGGGGTTGTGAGGTCCCAGCATCATCATTATCAGACAGAAGGGCCCAAGACTCAAGCACCAGGCCTGAGGCTCTCAGTGAGTCACTGGCAGAAGAGTGTGTGTGTGTGTGTTTGTGTGTGCGCGTGTGCGCATACATGCACGCGAGTGCCGTTGTTGCCCTGGGCTGTCTCCTTGTTAGGAACAACACCTGCCTTCATCTACGACTCCATCCCCAGGGCCTGGCACATATTTAAGTTGTTAATAACTGAGTGGACTTGGCCTTCATGTTTGGATTTTCCATGATGCAAGGGTTGTGTGTTCTCAGAGCCATAGCCCAACTGCGTGTGGAACTATGGCTTGAGCTGAGTAGGAGAAAGCCACTGGAAATGCATTAGGAAGACCCTTTGTTTGGGAAATTTGTAGCATCATAGTGGGAAAGACATCAGCTTGAGTGACCACTTGTCCTAGAGTTTTTGTGTCAGGAAACTCATTGATTTGGAGATTTCAGAAGTCAGAATCAACTGCAAGGAATTCCCAGGTCTGCTCCCTCTGTTTCAAACTAATCACCCCACTCAAAACTCTGCAAAGCTTTTCCAGCCTGTTCAGAATTAAACTTAACCCCCTTCCCTTGACCTACATGATGCTACCCCTGCAGTTTACACAGCAGCCTCCTGTCTCCTCATCTCTGGGCTTTTCAGGGTGTGGCAGACACCACTACTGTCCCAATGAGATCCCCTTCAGCTCCTTTTTACTGGTGCTGCATGTCCCTCCAGCTGTCTCTGACAGCTTCAGGCTGCAACCTTTGGTGCTGGAGACACCTTGCCCACGTGGGGAACTGGAAGTGCCTGGGAAGTTTTCATCCCCTGTGGGGTCCCGTAGCCAATGACTGAGATGTGTGACTGCACACGGCCATCACCTTTGCTCAGAGATGCAACATCTGTGGGATGCCATTTACCCTCCAGAGCTCCCTGTGGGATCAGGCTGAGCTGGGACTTCACTTGGAATCGCTCCCTGGCGTGGTTCTTCCCCTTCTCTCTCCTGCTACCCTCACTCCTGGCGACTCCTGAGAGCATGGTCTCAGTAAATAGTTTGACTCTGAATCCTCAAGAAAGACACTGGAACTTACTTCAGGACCTTTGCATGTGCCCTGAATAGAATATTCTATCCTCCCGCTGCCCAGATCTTCCCACATCTGGCTCCATCTTATGCAGGACTTTGCTCAAAGATCACCCCCTCAGGGAGGCCTTCCGTGACCACCCACTAGAGCAGCCTGCTGGTCACTTTCTGTCACATCACTCTGCCTCAGTACCTTACAACAGGGTTCCTCAATTCCTGGGCCATTGACCTGAACTGTTTTTTTTTGTCTATTGGGAGCTGGGCTGCACAGCAGGAGGTGAGTGGCAGGTGAGTGAGCAAAGCTTCATCTATGTTTACAGCCGCTCCCCATCGCTGGCATGACCACCTGAGCTCTGCCTCCCGTCAGATCAGTGACAGCATTAGATTCTCACAGGAGTGCAAACCCTGTTGTGAATTGCGCATGTGCGGGATCAGGTTGCACATTCCTTGTGAGCATCTATTGTCTGGCGAGCTGAGGTGAAACTGAGGCAGTGATGCCAGCCCTAGGGAGCGGCTGCAAATACAGATTAACATTTGCAGTGAGGTTTGACTACAGAGACCATCACAAATCAATTGCTTGCAGACTCATATGAAAACCTATCAGCAAGTGGCAAGTGAGTTGATGTACTTCAGTTGTACAGCTGCACAGGTGACAGGCTTTGAGTCAGAATCCATACTTATTTTAGTCCACACGTGGCCCACCCGTTATTTTATTTACCACTTCCGTCCATACCTCGTTCTTTCGTCTGCATGTGAGTTGTATAATTATTTTATGATATACTACAATGTAATAATAATAGAAATAAAGTGCACAATAAATGTTATGTGCTTGAATCATCCCGAAACCATTGCCCTCTCCTCCCAACCCTGCCCGTGGAAAAATTATCTTCCACGAAACCGGTCCCTGATGCCAAAAAGTTTGGGGAGCACTGCCTTACAACGTTTCTGTGTAAAAATGATGTCATTTAATTCCGTTTTTGCTTGTTTACTTGTTGATTTTCTCTCTACCCTTCCCAACCCCAGGCCAAAAGCTCCATTAAAACATGCACTCATTTACTAAATATTTATTGAGCACCCACTAGGGAACCCACTGGACACTGGGGACGGAGTGGTGAAATGCTGCAGCTGTGGCACTGCCCTCCTGGAAAGCACGTTCTAACTGGAGTGCAACTGAAGAAGACAAACAGCCCCCAGATGCACTCTAGAGTAGTGGCGGCAGCTCCAAGCATCACCAAGAACGCAGGAAGGGTGAGCATGATGAGAAGGAGCTCTTTTGTTCCATCGGGGAAAGGAAACGGTTACCAGAAGCCCCCACCGGAAATTTCCTCACCTATTATTGATCAGAACTGTATCACATGACGATTCCTTGTGCAAAAGAGGCTGAGCTAGCGAGCATTTGACAAATAGGACTAAGATAGCCAAGGGTGATTAGTTCAGATCAGTCATGGTCTGTCCATAGGAGGTGGGCCCAAGAACAGTAGGGCTGGGGGCAGACAGCAGTGTCTGCCACGCCCAGAGAATCCCTTCTGCAGCTTTACCCTCTGCAGCAGAGCCCATCTCTCACTCATGCCTAGGACTTGACAGTTTAGACAGAGCTTGGGATGCGTCAGCTCACTTCCCCTTTATTACAGCCCATGAGCTAGTATCACTTGTTACTAATTCATCAGCTCTCACTGTACTGGGTAGGCTCTTTACAAATGTTTGCAGGACAGTTCTCTGGGTGGCCTTGGGCTGGCCCAGTCCTTGCTCTTTCTCACTTGTCATCCTCAAGGATAACTGTAGAGTGGGATTGGGAGTGGTGGCTCACGCCTGTAATCCCAGCACTTTGGGAGGCTGAGGCAAAAGGATTGTCTGAGCCCAGGGGTTCGAGACCAGCCTGGGCAACTTGGTGAGATTTTTAAATTTATCTCTACAATAAATAAAAAAATTAACTGGGCATGGTGGTGTGTGCCTGTGGTTCTAGCTACTTGGAATGCTGAGGTGGAGGGATCGCCTGAGCCCAAGAGGTGGAGGCTATGGTGAGTCATGATCGTGCCACTGTACTCCAGCTTGAGCAACAGAGTGAGACTCTGACTCAAAAAAAAATGAATAACTATAGAATGGGCTGAGAATGCAGCATCCTGAGAGAGGGTGGGACTGGCTAGGACAGCTGGACTCTGTTCTGGCCGGTCCCCTACCCCCCAGACAAGATGTTCTTCAGTGCTTTAGCCCAGCGAGTCACATACCCTGGAGTATGAAACCCAGGGAGGGCTACCTTTTGAGGTCCCTCAGCCATGGTGCAACTGGGCATGTGCAGCCCAGACTCCATCTACCCTGGAGGCTTTTGTGAGCTTGGGGACTTGCAATGAATCCCAGATTTCTGGTGTCCCTGCCTGCCTCTCCATAAGCAATAACTCTGCTTCACTGGACTTGTGGCATATAAGACTGTTCTGTCTCAATCGATGCAGAGAAACTGGTAACCAGTACCCAGGGAACTTGCTTCACAACTTTCACTCCTCATGACAGTCTCGGGGACATGGGAACAATGATTACCCAGCTCTACAGTGGAAGGAAACAGAATACAGGAAGGAGAAGCAGGTTGTCCACGGATGCCCGGTGGTCAGCAGAACAGGAACTTGAACCCTAGCCTGCAGGTCTTCAAAGGCCTGGCTATTCCCACTCCTTTTTCCCAAACGCTGCCTGGAGGAGTCAGAGGAAGAGTTTGATCCTGTTCTGCATTTGTGTGGACCTGGGCAGGTTGCTTCACTCTGAGCCTCAGTTTTCTCAGCTGTAGAGTGGGAATGATCACAGAGCCTACCTGAGGGTTTGCTGTGCAAATACAGCCAAGTCGGCAGGTCAACCAACCAGAGCCAACACAGCTTAGTCCTATTTGTCTTCTGTCTCTGAACTCATTTTGCACTCATCTTAATGGCGTCCTACATACCCACAGCAAAGTGCTCTGGTAATAATAGCATCATCACCGGGAAATTTTGTGTTCCAGGTGGCTGACTTCATGCCCTGTGAGTGGGTATTATGAACACCCAGTTTCAAGGAGGAGGCAGCTGGGGCTTGGGAAGAGTGTGATTTGCTCAAGCTCACACGGCTGACAGGAGTGATCTGGGATTTGAACCCAAGGCTGATTCCATAATAATGTGATCAGTTGCTTCCTGTGGCCAGACAGCTGGAGAACTCTGAACTCAACAGACAGTATGGAACTCTGTTGAGGTTCGAGAGAGGTTGAACAACTAGGAGACCCTTCTGGGTTGGCATCTGCCCCTTCTGAGACCTGGAATCTCCTTGATCCTCCTTTGACACCAAGGTGCTTGCTGCCTTTGGAGGCACCAGTCAGACAGGAGGTTGCCGGGAGCAGGACGTCTTATAAAGGGAAGAGTCATGACTACAGTATATCATGTGATACGGAGCTTAGAGAAAGAAAATGGGAAGGACCTGGTCAAAAGTACCAAAATGTCATGCAGGGCACAGTAAATAAATGTGTAAGATTTCCTTGGTGCTCTCCTGGTTTGTGGTTTGTAGCCACAGGAGGCTATGTATTGGAAAAAACTATCATTGCTTAGAGGATTCAGGTCCTGAGCAGATTTATGAGATGAACTCACATATCCTTGGAGATATTAGGTTTCTGAAACTGATCGGAAGATCAGAGGAGTTGTACATCCACAGATTCTGCTGACCCAAAAGCTGAGAGTACCTGTGTGTTGGAGCTTGAGAGAAGACAGGGAAGTAAGACATGTTGGGCTGCTTGGAAGAGAAATGAGTTGGGTTGCGCATTCTGTGCACACACATGTGTGTGTATGTCTGTGTGCATGCACACATGTAATTAATGTCTTGGGTGTATGCAGCAGGGCAGCTTCTAGTCAAGGGCGTCACAGATGAAAAATGGTTGTATCAGTTAGTTACTGCAAGATGTCCCATAATGTAGAGTCTTAAATTCACACCCATTTATTTGACACACAATTCTGCAAGCTGGCACCTTGGGCTGGGCTCAGTGGGCAGCATTCTGGTCCTGATTGACCTCAATTTTGTGTCTTTTGTGGGTTTGCGAGCTGTCAGCTGGAATGACAGAGACAACTGCAGCAGTCATCTCCCATCCTCCACTGGGCTGGCTTGGACTTTTCTCCAGGCAGAAGCTGGATCTGAGAGAGGGGAAGGATGGACAGCTCATGGAGGCCTATGCTTGGTGCTGACACAACATCATCGTTGCCAGATTCTACTTCCCAAAGCAAGTTACAGACCAGGTCAAGTTCAAGGGGTGGGAAAACAGACTCTACAACTTGATGAGAGAAAACTTCAAAGTCACATTGCCAGATGTGGACATAGAGAGGGGTGGAAAATTATGATGAAATACTGTCAACAAAATAAATCTAACCACTGTTTTTTTTGAGATTAAAAAAATGAACTTATTTAGAAAAATCTTAGATTTACTGAAAGTTGCAACAATCCTACCGGGTTCCCACCTATCCAGTTTCCCTACTATTAACATCTTATATTTGTATGGTACATTTTTTAAAATTAATGAACCAGCATTGACACCTTATTATTAATTAAAATCTGTAGTTTATTCAGATGTCCTTGGTTTTTACTCAGTGTCCTTTTCTGTCCCAGGGTCCCATCTAGGACATCATATCACATTTAGTTGTCTTGTTTCTTTAGGCTCCTCTGCTGTGACAGTTTCTCAGTATGGGCTCATGGGTATTTATGTCATACTCTGGGTTACAATCTAGTACTCTTGTCTTAGTTTGGGCTGCCATAACAAAATATCATAGATTGGGTGGGTTATCCCACAGAAATCTAAATTTCCAACAGTTCTGGAGTCTGGGAAATCTGAGATCAGGGCTGTGGAGCCACTGTGAAGGCTCTCTCCTGAGGTCACAGATGGCTATCTTCCCAAGGCCTTTGTCTTCATGTGGACTTTCTTCTGTGCTCTTGAGCAGAGAGAAACAGAGAGGAAGAGAGAGCAATGGGGAGGAGGAGGTGGAAGAAGAGGGGGAAAGGGGAGTAATGAACTGAAGAAAATATTGCAAAAGTTTGTCAAATTGTGCATCAAAATTGTTGGCTGACTTTGAGAAGCATAGCAGACCAAATAAGCATTGATAGAGAAAAAGTTAGGAAAATCTTAACTGAAAATCTTGGCATGAGAAAGGTGTGTGCAAAAATGGTCCTGAAGGAGACCTTGTATCATGACAATGCACCCTCTCATGCAGTACTGTCTGTGAGGGAGTTTTTAGCCAGGAAACAAATAACTGTATTGAAACACCTTCCCTACTCACCTGATCTGGCCCACAATGCCTTTCTTCTTTATCCAGAGATAAAGGAAATGTTGAAAGGAAGACATTTTGATGACCTTCAGGACATCAAGGCAATAAAATGACAGCTCTGATGGCCATTCCAGAAAGAGTTCCAAAATTGCTTTGACAAGTTGACTAGGTGCTGGCATCAGTTCCTAGCTTCCCGAGGAGAGTACTTTGAAGGTGATCATAGTGATATTCAGCAATGAGGTATGTAGCACTTTTCCTACAATGAGTTTGTGAACTTGTCAGTCCTCATGCACATATATCAGCATTAGATATACATCTGTACCTCGGTGGGAAATGGCCATATTAGGTAGCGTGCAGTGCTTACGTGCAGTTTCACGTGCCGTGAGTTTTGCAGTCCACTCATTTTCAGAGTGACATGAGTCAGCACCTTACCACTCACTTCCTTTAGTATGGTCCTTTTGTTTGGAGTACAAGTAGTTTCTTTTGTCACAGTCTACATTCTTTCCAGAAATCCTGAACTCCTAAACGAGTTTTTAAAAGAAGCTTCCACATATTAAGGTTTACTCTTTGTGCTGAAAAGTTCTGTGGGTTTGACAAATGCATAATATTGTTTACCCTTTATTATAGTATAATACACAATCATTTTACTGTTCCCCCAACCCCTCACGCTTTACCATGTTTTCCTACCCCAGTCTGGAACCCCTGGCAACCACTGGTCATTGTATTGTCGCCATAGTTGTGCCTTTGCTGGAATGTCATATAGTTGGAATTGTAGAGTATATAGCCTTTAAAGAATGACTATTTTTTTGTTAGTAATGTGCATTGATGGTTTCTCTTTGTCTTTTTGTGACTTAATAGTTCATTTTTATCAGTAAAATAAAAAAAAGTTTGTTTATTCATTCACCTATCAAAAGAGACCTTGGTTACTTCCAATTTTGGGCAGTTATAAATAAAAGTGGTATAAACGTCTGGATACTATAAACATTTACGTGCCAGTTTTTTATGGATCTATGTTTTAAAATCAAATGGGTAAATACCTAGGAGCATGACTGTTGGGGAATATAGTAAGACTATGTTTAACTTTAAAAGAAACTGCCAAATCGTTTCCCAAAGTGGGTGTACCATTTTGCATTCCCATCAGCAATGCACGGGCGTCGTTGTTCCACACAGTAGGCAACATTTGCTGTTGTCAGTTTCTTTTTGGATTTTAGCTGCTCTAATAGGTGCAGGATGGTACCCCATTGTTGTTTTAATTTGCAGTTCTCAGTTGACACATGATGTTGAGCATCTTTTCACATACTTATTTGCCATCTGGGTATCTTTATTGATGAGGGTCTTTCAGCTCTTTGCCCATTTTTAATTGGTTTGTTTGTTTCCTTGTTGTTGAGTTTTAAGAATTTTTTTCTTTGTTTTGGATACAAGTCTTCTATCAGATAAGTGTTTTATAAATATTTTCTTCCAGTCTGTGGTTTGTCTTTGATTCTTTTAACAATGTTTTTCGCTGAGCAGAAGTTTTTGATTCTAATACAGTCTAATTTATTATTGTTTCCTTTCATGACTTATGCTTTTGGCGTTTAATCCAAAAACGCATTGCTAAACCCAAGGTCACTTACATTTTCTTTCACGTTACTGTCTAGAAGTTTTAGTGCTGCATTTTATACTTACGTCTATGGCTCACTTTGTGTTAATTTTTGTGAAGGATTTAAAGTTTGTGTCTAGATTCATTTTTTTTTCCTTTTTCTTTTTTTTGCATATGGATGCCCAATTGTTCCCACACCATTTGTTGTAAAGAATGTACTTTCTTCTCTGAGCTGCCTTTGTTCCTTTGTGAAAGACTAGTTGACTATATTTGTGCGACTCCATCTTTGGTGTCCCTGTTGTGTTCCGATGATTTCTGTGCCTGGTCTTTTGCCAGTTTCATACTGTCTTGATTACTGCAGCTTTAAGTCTTGAAGTTTGCTCTTCTTCTTTAGTATTATGTTGGCTATTCTAGGTCTTTTGTGCTTCTGTATCGACTTTATAATCAGTTTGTTGATATTCACAAAACAGCTTCCTGATATTTTAGTTAAGATTATACTGAACTTGAAGATAAAATTCCAAAGAACTGACATCTTAACAATATTGATTCTTTCAATCCATTATCATGGGATATCTCTGCATTTACTTAGATCTTTGATTTTTAGTTTCATATGTAGGACCTGTGTATATTTTATTTGATTTATACCTAAGTATTTCACTTTTTTGGGTGTTATTTTAAAAATTCTCCTGATCTTTTTATTTTATATTCATTTTATTTTAAATCAGCAGATTATAATTTTATACATTTACAGGGTACAATGTGATGTTTTAATATATGTATACAATGTAGAATGATTAAATCAAGCTAACAGACGTATCCATCACCTCACTTACCTATCATCTTTATGGTGAGATATTTGAACTTTCTCTCTTAGTTATTTTAAATTATGTAATACAGTATTATTGCCTGTTTACCCTGCCATGCAGTAGATCTCAAAAGTTATCTCTCCTGTCTATCCGAATGAATTAAGAAATATTTACTCTAATCCTGTTTTCTAAAAAAGAGCATGACAATTTTGTATTATTTATTTCTTAAGTGTTTGGTAGGATTCACCGGTGAAACTATCTGTTCTTGGTGATTTCTTTTTTAAGAAGATTATTAATTATTGATTCAATTAATTTTATAGATAAAGTGGCATTCAGATTGCCTGTTTCTACTTGTGGGAGTTCTGGTAGTTTGTATCTTTCAATAAATTGCTCATTTCACCTAAGCTATCAAAATTAGGGGCATTGAGATAGAATTCTTTGTAGTATTCCTTTAGTGTTCTTACAATGTGCATGAGATCAGCAGTGATGGCTACTGTTTCGTTTTTTATGTTGGCAATATGTCTGTCTTTCTTTCTTTTTCTTGGTTAGCCTGACTAGAAGGTTATCAGTTTTATTGATTATTTTAAAGAACCATCTTTTGGTTTTGTTGATTTTCTTTATTGCTTTCTTGTTTACATTTTAATTCATTTTTGTCCTCATTTTTGTTAATTGTTTTCTTCTGCTTGCTTTAGGCTTAAATTGCTTAATTCTTTCTGTAATTTTCCTGCAATGTAAGCTTGGGTTACCAATTTCAAATTCTTATTCTTTTCTAACATATATGGGGAAATCCCCCCAAGACAGAATTACCTTTGGGAGGGTAGGCCCCTTGTAGTACAGGCTTCCTTCCCTAGGCATCAGTGTACCAGCTAGTGCTGTTGTTGGAGACTGAGTTCAGCTTCAGTGAAAAATTTTTTGGAGATTCTTTCAGAGTGTTGGCACATTTCATGATGGATGATTTACATGAGCAACCTGCCCACACCATGCTGAGTGTTTATCAGTTTGGGCACAAAATGGGGTGATCCCCATGTCCCATCCTTCCTATTCACCGGATCCCACTCCATGTGACTTTTTTTTTTAACCAGATGAGAAAAGTCCTCAAAGGGTAACGTTTCCCAATGTGGAAGAGGTGAAACAAAAAACAGCAGAAGCACTAAAAGGCATCAAAATTGATGAGTTCAAAAACCGTTTTGAGCAGTGGAAAGTGTCTAGATAGGTGTATTACATCAAATGAAGAGTACTTGAAGGTGACTGAAGTTTAAACATGTAAGAGTAGATACAAAATTTGGGGGGAATTCCCCCTTGTATATGTAAATGTAAATTTTCCTCTAAGCACTACTTTTGCTGCATCACAAAGTTTTTGATAGGTTGTATTTTCATTTTTACTTAATTCAAAATATTTCTTAATTTATCTTCAGACTTCTTTGACACATGTGCTATTTAAAAGTTTGTTTCAAACATTTGAGGGATTTCCCAGCTATTTTACTAGTATTGCTTCTAGTTTAATGCTATTGTGGAATCATACTTTGTATGATTTCTGTTCTTTTAGGTTTGTTAAGGTGTGTTATGGGCAAGAGTATGGCCTATGTTGTTGCGTGATCCATGTGAACTTGACAAGAATGTGCACTTTGCTGTTGTTGGATAGATTGTTCTATAAATGTCAACCAGATCACGCTGACGGATAGTGTTATTTATGTTAACTACATCATTATTGATTGTCTGCCTACTTGAGCTATAAATTACTGACATGAGTGTGTTGAAGTCTCTAGACAGAATGGTGAATTTATCTGTTCCTACTTTAACTTCTCTGTCTTTGACTCGCATATGTTGATGCTCTGTCCCTGGCTACATGCACATTTTGGACTCTTATCTTCTTGGAGAATTGACCCTTTTATCATGCTATAACACCTCTCTTTACCTTTGATGATTTTCCTTCTTCTGAAGTTGAATTTGATCTGAAATTATTAGTTACTCCAGCTTTATTTTCATTCAGAGAAGCATTTTTTTGTTTGTTTTTTGTTTTCATTTTTTGTCTAACCCTTTACTTTTAACCTATCAGAGATTTATTTCTAATACACAAGTACAGTTGAGTTCTGTTTTTTAAATCTTCTGACATTCTCTGCCTTTTAATTGGTATAACTTGACCATTCACATTTAAAGTGATTATTTATAGATATTCATTGATATCGACCATGTTTGTTACTATTTTCTATTTGTTGCCAGAAACTTTTTTCTGCCTCTTTGATGTTAATTTAGCATTTTTATGTAATTCCATTTTTCTCTCCTTACTCAGTGTATCAATTATACTTTTTTTTTTTTGAGTTGGAGTCTTCCTCTGTCGCCCAGATTGGAGTGCGGTGGTCGCTCCCGGCCACCGCAACCTCGACCTGCTGGGCTCCGGTGATCCTTATGCCTCAGCCTTCCAAGTAGCTGGAACTACAGGCGCGCACTACCACACCTGGCTAGTTTTGGATTTATTGTAGAGATAAGGTCTCGCCAAGTTGCCCAGGTGGGTCTCGAACCCGGGGGCTCAGCCACCGAGCCCGGCTTCAATTATACTTCTTTAAAAGAAGTTATTGGTGGTTGTCATAGAGTTTACAATATACATTTTAAACTAATTTAAGTCCACCTTCAATTATAATACCATAGCACTCTGTGTAACATAGGTATTTCATAGCAGAATATTCCCAATTCCTCTCTCTCATTTCTTGTGACATTCGTTTCACTTATCCATATGCTACAATCATTTAATGCCATGTTACTACTTGCTATTGATTATGTCCCCCTAAAATTCACACGTTGAAGTTCTAACCCTTAGGGTGACTGTATTTGGGGATAAGATCTATGAGGAAGCAATTCAGGTTAAATCAATAAAGGTCATAAGGATGGGTTTTTGATCTGATAGGGCTGGAGTTCTTATAAGAAGAAACTCCAGAAAGTCCCCCTTTTTTCTCCACATGCATTCACCAAGGACAGGTCATGTGAGGACAACATGGTGCCTGCAGGACAGAATGAGAGAACCCTGCCAGAGACAGAGTCAGAGGAACCTTGATCTTGGGATTTCAAGTCTCCAGAACTTTGATAAAGTAAATTTCTGTTGTTTAAGTTATCTAGTTTGTGGTATTTTGTAATGTAGCCCGGGGAAATTTTGACACTATTATTTCTTTAAATAAGCAGTTACTTTCAGATCATTTAAAAATAAGAAAAATAAAAGATTTTGTCTTCATTTATCTTCTCTGATTATTTTTTTTCTTTTATAAAAAAGGTAGATCCAGCTGGGCTCAGTGGCTCAGCCTGTAATCCCGCGCCTTTGGGAGGCTGAGGTGAGTGGATTGCCTGAGCTCACGGGTTCGAGACCCGCCTGGCAACTTGGCGCGACCTCATCTCTACAATAAATCAAAAATTACCCGGGCGTGGTAGCATGTGCCTGTAGTTCCAGCTACTTGGAAGGCTGAAGTATAAGGATCGCAGGAGCCCAGCAGGTCAAGGCTGCAGTGGCCAGGAGCGGCCACTGCACTCCAGTCTGGGCGACAGAGTGAGACTCCAACTCAAAAAAAAAAAGTAGATCCAAGGTGGGTGGGGCGACTCACTCCTGTAATGCCAGCACTTTGGGAGGCTGGGGCGAGAAGATTGCTTGAGGCTAAGATTTAGAGTCTAGCCTGGACAAGGCAGCGAGACCTTTCTCTACAAAACACACACACAGAAAATTATATAGGTATGATGGTAAACGCCTGTAGTTTACTTTGAAAACTTAGTTCTCTGACGGGTCCATGAAAATTCATTGATTTTCAGTTTTTCCAGCTTTTTATTGTTGCTGTAAGGATGAGAATGATGATTTCCAAGCTCCTTTATATGTCAGAGCTAAAGTTGGAAGTTTATGATATTTTTCCTATCATAGAATTTTTTTTCATATGTTCTCTTTTTTTTACAGACCACAAATACAAATTTTGAAAGAAGGAAGCCAACAAATGTCATTTGCCAGTGGAGTTTCTGATCCTTTGGAGAGGAGATGACATTTATTTCATTTGTTATGACAATCTTGTGCCAAGGAATTGGATATCCTCAGTCAGCAGAAGAGAACTTTGAGGCTTAGCAAGGTTGGGTCACCAGCTCAATGTCACCTTGCCTGTGGGTGACAAAGCTAGGATTTAAACACGACTTTCTTGGCTTCAATGCCAGGGACATCTCCACTAATTTTTGATTTATTGTAGAGATGAGGTCGCGCCAAGTTGCCAGGCGGGTCTCGAACCCGTGGGCTCTAAGCCACTAGCCCCTCTTGACAATGAAAGAGGAGATAATCAAAAGCTGGTTAGGCAGACAGAGAGAGAGGATCTCAAGGAGATTTGACACCTGTGAAAACGCCCCCCGTAAAGGACGTTTTGCTGCTTAAACGCAGGCATAGTAACTTAACTAAATGTCCTAACTTGACCTTGGCTTATTATCATTAATATAGCATTGGCATTGAGGTTTTACCCCCTTAAATAGGCTTTTCTGTGGTACTTACAGGTAATATTAAAGATGGAGTAACTTTGGTCAAAGACCCACATACACAACAAAATTGGGTCTTAAAAAGTAAAGGGCAGATGAAATATAAATTAAAAAAAAAAACACCCAAAAAGGTAAGATAAAAACCACAAAAAGCCCTCCTAACACTGGGTTGCCCGTTTTGGGCCCCCTCTCTTCTCTGGAGAGCTTTATTGCTTAATAAACTCCGTCTTTCACGCATCCTTTTGGTGTCCACATTCCTTCATCTCCTTGTTCATAAAACAAAAACCCAAAGTTGCTGGTTTAAGCTGACAGTAGAGTTCAAAACTCCTACAACAATGTCTTGGTAGAGAGGCTACTGAACTAATGAAAATGGTGGTCTTTCCAGCTGTCCCTCACATTCATCCCAGTAGCTCATGCCTTAGAGATTTTCAGCATCAGTTTTGAGACTGGGCCAAGACTTCCAAAGACATTGATTTTATTCCCTACAGTGGAAATCAACAAACTTTCTGTAAAGAATATATAACAAATATTTTCGGCATGGTAGATCACATGGTCTCAGTAGCAACTTACTCAGCTCCACTGTTAAGTAGCAAAAACATGGGGAACAGGCAAAGGGATGGGCATGGCTGTGTTTTGATAAAACTTTATTTATAGACACTGACATTTGAATTTCACTTAAATTCCACTCATCACAAAATAATATTCTGCTTTTGATTTTTCTCTGATTCTTGAACCTGGACTAGCTCAACAGGTGTACAAGAACGAGGATTTGGCTATAGGCTGCAGCAGCCCCTTCCCTGCCCTAAACCTCATGACATCTGTCCCAAGCTTAGAATAAGGGGTCAGGGCTACAGCCGAGGGGGTGACTTGAGCTTTGAAAGTGTTGAATACGATAGTGCAGTGAAATAATAATGACAAGAATACCAGATACTGGTGAGACAGCATTGCACCAAGTATTTTAACCTATTATCTCCCTCCAGACTCTCCTTAGAAGGAGTTGTTATCAAATGCCTGTTTAACTGAGGAGGAATCCGGGGCTCAGAGAATCACGTTCCAGGTGACAACACGTGGATTCTGCATGGCTGGCACTGTCCGACTGGCTCACATCAGTGTCAATACAGGTGATGGGTGAGGGAATGTGGGAACGCTGTGGTGCGTGAAATCTGAAATCTGGTATAGGTTCTCTATCACATGGGAAAAGAATGGACATCAAGTCTTTGCTCGGGATGCAGAAGTGGGGTGCTCCTGTTTTTCGGATTCCCTGGAGCCGTCTCTGCTCTTCCTGGTGACTCCAGGCCTGCATGGACCATGCCTTTCCTCATCTGCAAGACAAGCTGCGTTCTGTGGATCTTGGCACCCACCTGACTGGGTCAGCCGTGTGTTCGTGTGGGAAGCAAATTTCCAGGCCTCAGGGCACCACTGTGAGCTATGGCATCCTGTGTCTTGTTATTGCTAAGTGACTGCTAAGTCACCCCAGCTAGAGAACAGGTAATTTAACGTGGAATATAATTTAGCTGAGGCGTGCATCCCGGCACCTTAGCCCGGGTACCAGCTCCCTGCTTTTGTACCAGGCGCTTTGCACGTTAAAGTAATTGCAGAAAGTTATGAGGACGACAGGAAAGTTTACTCTTCCTCTTTATGGGGAAAACAAATGTGTTTTTCTGCAGACGCTGCCAAGGCTCAGTTTTAATGATCTCGCAGATGGAGCCGGCACATGTGAGTCTGCGGGCACAGCCGTCTGCTTTCTCCAGCCTGGGGGGCGTGTGCCGGCAACCACGACACAGCTTCGGCTGAATAGCGTCTCTCCTGCAACTCAATGTCACTTGAGAGGGGACATGGGGCCTGTTGGGAGACTAGGGTGAGAAAGAGGCCAGAGGATGGGCGCTTGGTAAAGCTGACCATTCCCTCACTGCATCACTGGCAATAGGGTTGGGGTCCCTCAGATGTGACTGACTCCTGCTGGAGTGGGGGCCCCTGCGTGGCCAGCGACTTGGGTGCCATTGGCAAAGCAGAGCCACTGCTGTCCCCTAGCACGCTGTTAACCACATATTCCATCAACAAACCACAGAACAGCAGAGAGAGAATTGGGATTTGCTCTGGAAATTCACATGGCCATAAGAGTTTTAACTACCTTGCTTGTATGTGCAATTGTTCTTTTCATTAAATAACTCAGGCAAATTTTTTCATGGACCCACCTTCAGCATTAATGATTCAGGGGAAACAAAGGCCAGATGCAGTGGTTCATGCTTGCCATTCCAGCACTTTGGTAGAACAATGTTGGAAGATTCCTTGAGGCCAGGAATTTGAGACCAGCCTGGGCAATATAGTGAGACCTTGTCCCTACACACACACACACACACACACACACACACACACACACACACACACACACACACACACAAATTAGCCGGATGTGATAGTGGGTACCTGTAGTTCCAGCTACTTGGGAAGTTAAGGCAGGAGAATTGCTTGAGACTAGAAGGTTGAGGCTGCAGTGAACTGTGCTCACCATGATTGTGCCACTGCACACCAGCCTGGGCAGCAGAGCAAGACCCTGTTGCTTAAAACAACAACAACAACAGCAACAATAATAATTGTTTAGGAGAACAGAAAGCAGACATTTAAACAAGTTCAGGTCTGAGTTTATGAAAAAATACACTACTCAAAGTTGTATTCTTTTCTGGCCAAAGTCAAGGTGACAGTAAGACTATGTTTCTTCTGGAGACTTTAGGGGAGAGTCTGTTTTCTTGCCTTGCCCAGATTCCAGAGGCCACTTGTTTTCGTTGGCTTGCAGCCCTGCCCTCTGTATTTTTTTTTTTTTGCATTTCTTTTTTTTTTATTATAAAGATATGGGGTACAATTCAGGGTTAGGTATACAAACATTAATTATGCAGGTACCCTCGCTGATGAGGTATGCCTCTTCCTCCCCTAGCAGTTTCCCTCAACTGCCAATCCCCCTCCGCTGACAGTTTCCTACTACAGCCAATCCCCTTCTTGTAGTATTATAATTGTTCAAGGTCCCCTTATGAATGAGAACATATGATACTCTGTTCTTTGTTTCTGTGATAAATTACTGAGTATGATCGACTCCAAATCCATCCAAGTTGCTTTAAAGCCAGCAGTGCAGCGTCCTCAAATCTCTCTCTGACTCTGACCGTCCTGCCTCTCTCTTTCTCTTGCAAGGACCCTGGGACCACCTGCATCATCCAAAACGATCCAGAATAATCTCCCCATCTCAAGATCTTTTAACTTGCTCACATCTCAAAATCTCTTTTGCCACATAAGGTAACGTATTCACAGATTTTGTGGATTAGGACGTGGATGTCTTTGGGAGACCATTATTCTGTCTTTCACGAAAGTGTTTTACATTACATTTCCCTTCACTGGGGAGCTAAGGACACTTGGTAGGAGGAGGGACCCTGGTAATGGGTGGAGTCACAAAGCCAAATCATGTGATGAAGAGCTTTTTGACTGGAAGTAACAGAAACCAACCTAAGTAACTTAAGCAAAAGAGGAGCTTTGTTTTTCTGAGATCTCAAGACCAGGAGGCAAAGCCAGACCCCATGAAGGCCCTGAACCAGGAATCAGAATGATTCAATTTCATGAACCAGGGAAGCTTCTCCCTGGGAGCCATGTGTCTGCTGTTCTTGTCTTACCTCCATCATCTTTTCTCTGGAGGCTGGTTCTATTAATTAGCTCAGGCACCATCACAAAGTACCACAGACTCTGTGGCTCAAACAACAGACATTTACTTTTTTGAGTCAGGTTTGCTCTCTGTCATCCAGATTGGAGTGCTGTGGCACAATCACTGCTCACTGCAGCCTTGACCTCTTCAAATGATCCTCCTGCGTCAGCCTCCTGACCAGCTGGGACTACAGGCACATGCCACCATGCCCGGCTAATTTTTATTTATTTTTTGTATAAATGGGACTCTTGCTATGCTGCCCAGACTGGTCTTGAACTCTTGGTCTTAAGGGATCTTTTCGCCCTGGCCACCCAAAGTGCTGGGATTACAGGTGTGAGCTACTGTGCCAGGTGTCAAACAATAGAGATTTATTTTCTTACAGTCTGGAGGCTAGAAGTCTGAGATCAGGGTGCTGGCAGGGTTGGTTTCTCCTGAGGCCTCTCTCCTTGGTTTGCAGATGGCCGTCTTGTCATTGTGTCTTTCATAGCCGTCCCTCTGCATGTGTGCCTGTGCCCAGATTTCCTCTTCTCGTATGGGCACCAGTCATAGTGGATTTGGGTTCACCTGTATGAACTCATTTTGCTTAATTACATCTGTAAAGACGCTATCTGCTAATGTAGTCACATTCTCAGAGTTGGGGCTCCAACATAGAAATTTGAGGGGACACAAGTCAACCCCTCATGAGTACCTGATCACTCCATGGCTCCTGCTTATACACATCTTCAGGCAGCCAGTAGAGACCATTAGACCTGTGAACACCACATTCACATTCCTTGGGAAGGAAATCCAATGGTCTAAAATGGGCAAGCCAATCAGCTTCATGCTAGTCAATGCTGGTCAAAGAGATAAGAGTCCTGCCATGTGCCAGTCAGGGAAGGCCACATGCTGTGACCAACATCACTTACATCTTAGAGGCTGAACATGATCACAGTCATTCAAGACCCAGCCCAGTGTGAGGTGGTAGGGGTGCACTCCATGCAGCCATTTGGGGATCCAGGGCCTCACAGCAACTCTATGAAGAAGCCTGGAAAGCTGGACAGGCTTTGTCTGAAAGCACAGCTTTGCTCACCTTAAACTCTACAAGATCAAGGTCATAAGGAGGATGTGTGATCTTGACTCTGAGGGGCAGAGTCCCTGTTGGTGGTTGTAGATGTTTCTCAAAGTGTCTGCTTCCTCTTCAAGCTAATGAACTCCCAAAGGGCATAACCAAATGCCCACCAAGTGTCTCTGTTAGGGTAACCAGCTGTTCCTGTTTTCCCAGAACTGGGAGGGTCTCTGGGAGGCGGGACTTTAAGTTTTAAAACTGGGACAGTCCCAGGCAAACCAAGGTGAGTTGTTCATGCTACTGTTTGTTCAAATACATATTTCCAATAACTGAGAAAGCTCCAATTCAACAGCCAGGAATTAAGAAGAAGCCAAGAGAACTCTATGCACAGCTACATTCACTGCCCAACTGACTGTGCTTGCTTTACAAATCTCATTGATCAAACTCTTTGTTTAACTTCTGGCCTGAGGGCTGAAGTCAGTCTGAGACTCACAGGGCTGGGTACTTGCACAGGGCTTTAAAAAAAATGTGAATAGGTCTTATTGCTCAGAAATTTCCATTGGAAATGCAGGCATCTAACTTCTATGGAAAAATCAAGAGATCTGATGTGCTTGACCATGTTTCCATGTGGCAACCGTTGTTTGGAACCAAGCAGAGGGTTCCCACTTCAGATGGGTCCCGAGCTTCCCAGTGTCACACACTTGCCACTGTTGGCCGTTTTATGCCCAGTCTACTCACTGTGGTGTCACCAACCTGACTGCTGAGGCAGTTGGGTTTGCAAATGATGGGGTTTTGTTTCTTAACTTTGACCCAGTCAACCTTGGAAGAAGAAATCTTAGTCTTGATTTCTTCTCAGGAAGCATGGCTTTCTTCAGGGTACTTGCGAACCTCAACCCCCTTAGGATCTGTTTTGCTTTTATGAGGAGAAGGAGGTCAGGAGAAAGGCAGCTAGCTGAACAAAGGTTTAAAACCACTTTTCCCGAGTGCTACAGAGTCTATCAAGCCCATGGCCTGCTTCTGCCAGTGTCCAACGCGAGGCCTGCCCTGGGCAGCCTCAGCCCATCCTCACTTGCCACTTTTCTTAGCTGCGAGGGCCCCGCTGCCTTTGGGGCTTGTCCTGGAGAGTTAGAAGTTTCCTTTTTTTGAGTCTGTGGCCCAGGCTGGAGTGCAGTGGCATGCTCATGGCCACCACAGCCTCAACTTGCTGGGCTCAGGCGATCCTTCTGCCTCAGCCTCCCAAGTAGCTGAAACTATAGGTGCATGCCACCACACCCAGCTAATTTTTTGATTTATTGTAGAGACAAGGTCTCACCAAGTTGTCCAGGCTGGTCTCGAACCCCTGGGCTCACACAGTCCTTTTGCCTCCACCTCCCAAAATGTTGGATGACAGGCATGAGCCACCATGCCCAACTCAGAAGGCTCTATGCTTCAGCCAGAAGGGAGGCTGAAGGGTTGAGGATTGCTTTGAAAGCAGGGCCTGAGGTTTAGATTATGTGTTTGGTCTCACAGTGGACACGCTTTCTACCCCAAATCGAGAGCAAGAGGAAAAAAGGGCAGATGGCGGTGAAAAATATCAGAGAAAGACTAAGCAAATACTGTATAGTTTATCTCTAAGATGTGAACTGAGGCCTTCTGTGAGTACCCAAAGATGCTGCAGCTTCTCCTGACTTTAATTAATCCTCAAATAATTAGGGGACACTGATAGCCCAGGGAGTCACAAGACAGAGATTTTGACAAGGTAATTTATAGTCGGGAGTGGGGTACAAAGTGCCCAGGGTCTCTTAATCAGTGGAATCAAGAGTGGGTTTGCCAAATATTTGTTTGCTGAATAAGTGTTTGTTGAGTGTCTACCAGATGTTGGCACCATGGGAGGCTCAGGGCTACTATGGTGTCCAGGGCAGGTCCTCTTCCCAGCAGACTCAGATGGGGATTGGGACATGTCCCAGGAGGCATTGCTAAGATCAGGGGAGCAGAGCAGGAAGGATATCAAGCAGGGGTGACTCTACTCTCTTGGGGGGGTCCTGGAGCACACCTTATTCCCCAGCTGTCCTGACTGCAGACGGAGATTCTGGGCTTGGCTGCTTCACCGGTAGGTCACTGACAGTGGGCACAGGCTGGGGCACCATACAAGGGCACCATACCCACAGGACACCCTTCTGAAGGCCACAGATTTGGATGTCGTTGGCAAAGCTTGAAACACTGAGGGAGAGGCACACAGAAGTGGGAAAGGGACCCAAGGGTGACTACATGGGGTGCCCATGTGTCCCCAGCAACTGCAAGTAAAAAAAGGCATGGCCCCCTCTACTATGACAGAATACCACAGATGGCCATTGAAGCAACAGAAACGCAATTCTTGCAGTTTGGGAGCCTGGGAAGTCCCAGATAAGGGAGGCAGCAGATCTCATGGCTGAAAGAGCTCGCTTTCTGGTTTCCAGACTGCATTTTCTTCTTGTGTCCTCATGGAAAGAGTGAGGGAGCTCTCCAGGGTCTCTCTCTCTCTCTCTTTTTTGAGTTGGAGTCTCCTTCCATTGCCAGGTTGGAGTGCAGTGGCACAGTTATGGCCACACCAGCATCAACTTGCTGGGTTCTAGCAATCCTTTCACCTCAGCCTTCTAAGTATCTGAACTATATGTGTGCGCTACCACGCCTGGCTAATTTTTTGATTTATTGTAGAGACGAAGTCTCACCATGTAGCCCAGGTTGGTCTTGAACCTGTGGGCTCAGGCAATTCTCTCACCTCGGCCTCTCAAAGTGCTGGAATTACAGGCTTGAACCACTGTGCCCGGACAGGGTCTCTTTTATAAGGGCACTAATCCCACTCAGGAGGGTCCACTCTCATGACTTAATCACCTTCCCTAAGCCCCACCTTTTAATACCATCACATTGGGGGCTAAGATCAGGGGGTCATGGGCATTCAGTCTATAGCATTCTACCCTGGACCCCCAAAACTCATGTCCTCCTCACATGCAAAATACATTTATTTCACCCAATAACTCCAAAGGTCTTAACTCATCCCATATCAACCCAAAAGTCTAAAGTCCAAAATCTCATCATAATATATAACATAATATACATAACACAATGTATAAATAACATATACATCAGACCTGGGTGAATTTCAAGGTATGAATCATTCTGAGCAAAAGTCCTCTCCAGCTGTGAGCTTGCGGAACCAAAGTTAAGTGTTTCCAAAAAAACGACGGTGGGATAGGCATGGGATACACATTTCCCTTCCAAAAGAAGCAAAAAGAAATAGGAGATAGGGAAGGGGTGATGGGCTCCAATCAAGTCCAAGACCTAGCAAGTCAGGCTCCAAGAGAGCTTAAGCCTCGAGGATGACTCCCTTTGTCTTGATGCTCTGCCCTCTGGATTCATTGGGGTGGCAACATCACCCTCCCTCAGGTTGGCAGTGTGCTGCCCACCTGCTGGGCTCTCAGCGGTGGCCCTATACATGCTGAGGCGGTCAGGGTGGAGGGATTCTGCTGGGCCCTTCTTGGCTCTGAGATGGAGGTAGCCCTGTTTCCTGGGCTGTGCCCTCTGGGTCTGTAATGGGAGTGGCAGCCCTGGTGGTCTCTGAATCACCTTTGAGGTCCTTCTTCCCTTGTCTTAAAGGAAGGTGTATGTTCACACTCAAATAGGTCTATGGTCTGGTCTTGTATGGTCTAAGAAATCCTACGGTCTTAACTTGGTCCTGTTTTCTCTTTGGTCCCAGATGGCGGTGTTGCTACTGGTGTCATCTCATTTTCATCCCTGGCTTTTGTTGAAATGGTTATTTAGGCCCATAGTTTATATCCATATTAATCTCCTTATCAAATGGTCACTTGGTCACATGCATAGTGTTCGCTTTTAAACAAACAATCTTGTGTTTTTTTTGTTTGTTTTTTACAATAGGGATGGCTTGAGAATTTTCTAAGCCTTTAGCTCTGGTTCGTTTTGCCTAACCGTTCTTTCTTCAGATCGTTTCTTCCTTCTCACGTTTTACTATAAGCAGTCAAGAAAAATCAAGTCACCCTTCCAACAATTAGAAATTTTCTGAGCTAAATATCCAATTTCATCATGCACAAGTACTAACTTCCATAAACACTAGAACACAAGCTAATTCAGCCATGTTTTTTTGTCACTTTATAATAAGACTTGTCTTTCTTCTAGTTTCCAGTAACATGGTCCTCATTTGACACCTCATCAGAATGGCTTTTGCCATCCACATCTCTATTAACATTTTGTTCATGATTACTTAGGTATTCTCTAAGAAGATGGACGTTGTCCCTACAGCACTCCTCTTAACAGAATCACCTTCATGACCTCTTGGCTCCACTTTGTTAAGGCTTGATCCCATGCTTCCATTCTTATATTGATGACCACCACACCCACATGTCATTTGTGGTCTTTGTCTTCCTTTCTGCTCAACAGTTGGCAAGATGGCCAAGTGTAGTTCCAGACATTATGTCTCAGTTCAAGGTGGGAAGAAGTCAGAAGTCAGAGGGCAAGAGGCTTTCTCTAGCAAGGCCTTTACATTTTATTCTGTGAAGTTCACCCCCGACTTCCCACTCAGGTTCTGTAGACTTCCCTACATCTCCTTCACCAGAACTGGGCCAAATGCCAATTTTTAGTACAATCATTGGTCAATACAAGTGAGACGTCCATGATAGGTTGAGGATGACTTTAATTTATCTTCGAAACTGAGTATGGGTCCACCCTCCTGAGCAGGGATGGGATGGTGCAGGATCAGTGGGAGAGATGGTGATGTATTAGTCAGGGAGGTTGGGTCACCCGGTAGTAATAAAAAGCCCTAAAGTCTCTGGGCTTAGGACAACAAAGATGGACTTTTTCTTCACATTGAAATTGTCCATATAAACTTTATAAAATTAATCAAGGAAGAAGGGAGGGAGAGAAACAAAAATAAACCAAACTTGTAGCACATTCAGTGTTCATAATCAGAACAGCTTGCTCATAGCTGCTTGGTGCCTATACTCTCAGAATCACATAGACCATGTTGCAAGATAATAGTTCCCCTTAACTGCTCTATGCATTACAACTTACATTGTGAACATAAATTTCTTCCTTTGAAATGTTCTCTCAGGTCCTGCGTACCAGAAGCTGACTCATAAAAGAATGCTGTTGTCACATCCTGATGCTTTTATCCCTCGTGTCCCGACCAATCAATAACTGCAATTTTCCAGCCCCTCGCCTTCCCACAATTCCTTAGAAAACCCCAGAGCTCCTCAGGGAGATAGATTTGAAGATCTCTTCGTATCTCCTTATTCAACTGCTCTGTGATCATTAAACTCTTTCTTTTCTGCAAACCTCGCTGTCTCAGTGTATTGGTCTGTCACTGCACAGTGGGTATAGGAACTTGTTGGTCCTGAAACAACATGAGACCATCCGTGTCCCATGTGGCAATCTAGTCAATGTATTAGAGTCCACTGGGTAGGACTCTAATTCATGCTATGGTCCTCCCTTCTCTGAGACTCAGATGAATAGAATAACTTCTCACTGTGGCAGATGAAGGGAGAAAATAAGACTGACTTTTAAAGCTTCCACCCAGAGGAGACACCATGACTGTTGTTCACCTTGGGGAGACAAGTCACATGACCACACTTAGCTGGAAATCTGTGCAAAGAGGGAGAGTGAGGCAGAATACTTGTGAGCAGCCCTGAGGGCTCCCACTAGGGACCACAGAGCGTGTTTGCCACGGCTGGGGTTATTATGATCCTAATTAGCAACCTGAAGATCACAGATAAACTCGATGCTAATTTGACCCTCTGCTTTGGCATGCTCAAGAAGTCTCCCACACAGGACACGTGTGACTTCTGTTAGCCCTGGTGTCTGATGCCTGCGTGCACTGCCTTTCATATCCTGTGATCTTCCCTGGTCCCTTAACTGTGACCTTGGCAGCCCTCTGGATCCTTGCATATCTTCAGTGCCCAGAGAATGAGACCCCACATGTTGGGTTGACTTGTGTTTCTTCCCAAATTCATTTGTTGAAGTCCTCACCGGCAGTACCTCAGAATGTGAACTTATTTGGAAATAAAGTCATGCCTATATAATTAGTTAAAATGAGGTCCCCAGGGTGGGCCCCAATCCAGTAGGGTGACTGTCCTTATAAAAAGAAGAAATCTGAAAACAGACAAGTATATAGGGAGAAAGCCATTTGAGTATGAAGGTGGCTGCCTACAAGCCATGAAGAGAGGCCTGGGACAGATCCTCTCCTCACAGCCCTCAGAAGAAACTTACTCTACCAACTTTCTGGTTTCTGGCTTCTAAATTTCTATTGTTTAAACCCCCCAGATTGTGGTACTTTGTTATGGCAGCCCTGGAAAACTAACACATCCCCCAAGTGAAGGAACAATCTGGGTGGGAGAGAAGCCCTCCAAGGGGCCCTTCCTGCTTTTGCCTGTAGGATTCAGACTCTGTGTTGGGTGGCAAATGTCACCTCATCACATTACATTCCAAGTCATGTCAATACTTTGGTTCCCCTCAGCTTGCCTTTCCTCGCGGCTGTGTAGAGCCCTGCCTATCTCAGTTTCCTGTGTCGCCTGTAGCTTGATTTGCTTTACTCACATGTATTTAGCTTCATACTTATTTTATTTAATATTTGGATCAGTGGAATATCGATATGCTATTTTCTGCCCACATTTCTAATCCTAGTCTCTCTTTTTTTTTCTCCTTTCACCTCACTATTGTCAGAAATGTTCCTGATTCAATGGCATGTGTGAATTTAATTAGCATGTTACCTTTTTTTTTTTTTTTGAGTTGGAGTCTCACTCTGTCGCCCAGACTGGAGTGCAGTGGCCGCTCCCGGCCACCGCAGCCTCGACCTGCTGGGCTCCGGTGATCCTTCCGCCTCAGCCTTCCAAGTAGCCGGCATTACAGGCATGCGCTACCACGCCCGGCTGATTTTTTGATTTATTGTAGAGACGAGGTCTCGCTGCCCAGGCAGGTCTCGAACCCACGTGGGTTCAGGCAATCCACTCACCTCAGCCTCCCAAAGGCGCGTGATTACAGGCTGAGCCACCGAGCCCGGCTAGCATGTTACTTTTTAAGGAATGGGTTTTGTTGGCAGGGGCAAGGTGAGGGTGGGGAAGAAGGGAAGATGGAGATGTGTTAGTCAGGTAGACTGGGTTACGCTGCTGTAACAAACAACCCCAAGGCTTTAACAGCTTTATGACAAATTGTTAAAATGTCGCACTCCTTGATGACCTTATAAATATATTTTGCACGATACCAAAGAATGACAATCTCACTTGGAGTGAGAGTTCCACATTGCCAACTCGTGCTACTCTTCACCTCACACCGTGTACTTGGGTACTATTGCAGCTGCAGTTACTGAAGAAGAGGAAACATCTCATGAACAGTGTGTGCAGTGAAGAGTTTTCTCTCTGGCTGAGCTTGGAGCATGCACCCGTCCCCGATCTGCACATCATAGAGGAGCGATGCCTGTGTCCCGTGGCTCCTGCCTTCTTTAACCAACATGGGACACGTGTGGTTTCTGTTAGCACTGGTGTCTGTGACCTATGTGCACTCCTGTCTTGTGCTTTTCCCTGACCCCTTAAAGGCATGAAAGGAGTGAGGAGGAGGACCGCACCCAAGTGGCCTGGGCAAGCCCAGAGCAGAAGTAATTGTTACTTCTTGAGAGTGTCCTTTGACAAAAGAATGGGCCATAAAGATGAATTTGAGGGCAGCGGGACTTGTTATGGTAAATTGTTGGAAGTAATCAGATGAAGAAAGTTACTATTTTAAAAACTGTTTAATGGTATTGGCTAAGGAAATCTCTGCCCCTCTGCCCCGCTTTTCTCTAACCATGGCTCTCCTATAATTGGCACTCGGTATTTGTATAACATTTATTATGGAGATTTTATGATTATAAAAGTAATATAGGTTCACTGGAAAAATGGAGAAAAGCACACAAAAGAAGAAAAGTTAATCTCACCGTCTGAAGGTGACCTCTGTAAACATTTTGCTTTATTTCTTTTTTCATATTTTCCTATGTATTTTGTAAGTTAGCATCTACCTGCCTACTGCTTAAGCCTGATTTTTTCCATTTAGCATCATATAGAAAATACCTATGTGACTACTCCTTAATAACGTGATTTTAAAAGGCTACATAAGATTATTCTGTGGATGTACCCAAGTGTATACATACTTAAGCCCTTATTGTTGGACGCTTTTTAATTTTATATTTTTGCTATTATAAACATCAACATTGGGAACTACATCTCTTGCATGTTTCCAGTTAAAAGTAACCACCCATTTAAAGCTTTGAATTTTGGGCTTTGTTCTCCTCAAAGAAATTTACTTTCTTACTTCTCCTCTTTGGCTGCTAGGAATGAATGAGTTGAATGTAGCCACAAATATATGCATGTGAAAGTCACAACAGCAGCAACTTCTCATGTTTTAAACACTTTGAATACATTAACTCACTGGTCATTACTACTACTCTGTGAGAGAGATGTTATTATCATCCCCCTTTTATAGATGGGAAACAGGCACAGAAAGACCCAGAGGCATATGTGACAGGACTGGGATTTGAACTGAGATTTGAACCCCGGGGCAGTCTGGCCCAGGAGTGTGTTTCCGACCACCATGCTCTGCCGCCTCCTGGAAGCATTCCCCAGAGATGCCAAGTCTGCAAGTGATGGGCATCCCACATGTAGTGAGCTTAAGTTGGAAGTATAGGAGTCTCTGAGAGCAATTTTGTAAGGCATTGTCCCAGGACAATGGGGTCTGACAGATCATGGACCCCGAAGGGCCAGCAAAGGATAGAAGCACAGAGCACCTCTGTGTGCACAGTCACGGGCATTCTCCTTGTCCACCCTGTAAGGTGTGAGAAACGAACTCGCTTGTCCAAAATCAAAGGATGAACACAGAGACATGGAGTGCAGCAGAAGCAAGAGTTTAATGATGGTCTTGCAAGACTGGGTGTCTGGTGGGCAGGCACACCAAAGCAGGAAGAATTAGCACTTCTATCCCTATAAGGCAGGTCCCTCTCCTGGTTCCTCACTGGAGGAAAACTGCAGAAGTTACAGGCTTTTCTATATGATGCGTATGTGACACATTTTTTTTTGAGTTGGTGTCTCACTTCATTGCCCAGGCTGGAGTTCAGTGACATGCTCATGGCCACCCTGGCGTCGATCTGCAGAGCTCAGGCGATCCTTCTGCCTCAGTCTTCCAAGTAGCTGGAACTATGGGCACATGCTACCACGCCCAGTTCATTTTTAACTTGTTGTAGAGATGAGGTCTCGCCAAGTTTCCCTGGCTGGTCTTGAACCCACGGGCTCAGGCAGTCCACTCCCTCAGCCCCCGAAAGTGCTGGGATGACAGGTTGACCCACCAAGCCTGGCCTTACATGACACATTTTGATTGACTTACAGAATCATTTAATTTGCATGTCCTATTTGCCGATTGGCTTACAGAATCATTCTGAATGGATCCCACCAAAAGTTTAAACATAAAGCCCACCTAAGTAAAAAGCCTGTGAAAAGGACGCACAAGGAAGCAGCAAGTGAATCCACAAAAGAGAAGCACAAAGCATTTAGACACCATCATGAGAACCCAAGATAAGCTAGGCTCCAATTTGAAAATAAATCACCATTCTTATTTCTCACAATGGTGAGAACCTTCACTGTCATGCCATCATCACCACCCTATAAACATCTATATAAAGGGCAATTTCCTATGAGAAATTGGCTCATGCGGCTATGGAGGCTGAGAAGTCCTATGATTTGCCATCTGTGAGCTGGAGACCCAGGAAAGTCTGTGGGTAATTCCAGTCTGAGTCCAAGGACCTGAGAACTGAGCTGCTTAGTACAAGAGCTTGAGACCTATATCCCAGCGCAAGCAGGCAGGAACAGAAGGTGAATTCCTCCTTCCTCCACCTTTTTGTTCTACTCAGGTCCTCACCCCATGGGGATGGTCATCCACCTGAGTCAGTCCATCTTTCAAATGCCGATCTCATGACAGTACAGAGACGTCCAGAGTTCTGTGTGATCCAGACACCTGCTGTGATGAGCTGACCGTCAACCATCACACATCCCTTTTCCACCCAGGAGGTAGGCCTAGAGCCAACACCTTGCCTCTCAGCAAGCCCAGGGCAAAAGCAGGTTCCCTTTTCAAGGTGTGTCAATGTCTGGAGTGACCCGAATTCCCTTTGGGTCACAGGCCACCCCTGGTCCAATCACAGTCACCAGGACTCCGGGACCATGCCCACCTGCTGACTGGGGTGTGGGGCAGAGGAGTGCAAGTCACCCC
Organism: Cephalopachus bancanus; assembly: GCA_027257055.1. Classification (NCBI taxonomy): domain Eukaryota; kingdom Metazoa; phylum Chordata; class Mammalia; order Primates; family Tarsiidae; genus Cephalopachus; species Cephalopachus bancanus. The sequence goes on from JAPVLO010000007.1 coordinate 8,533,005, forward strand.
CATCCAAACCACATGGACCTAAGAGGGAGAGGGTGGGTTTCCCACAGACCAAGCAGCTGTCACCAGAGGGAAAATAAATGTGGGGTAAGCACAACCAAATGTTCTCTGCGTCACTAAAGGGTTTTGAGCAGGGGAGGGAAGCATTTAATTCGTATTTGGGGCAAGATGAATTTGTGACTGTAAGTATTTTCAGATCAGCAGGGTGTGCAGTGGGGCTGAACCCTGAGGTCAGGTGCACCATCATGCTTGACTCATGGTGGGTGCTCAGACATTCTTTTTTTTGGTGGTGGTGGTAGGTGGGGATGAATGGGTTCGTCTTTGCCACTCCATCTGTGACTGAGTCATCCATTCACTCTTTCCCTGATCCTCGCCTTTCAGCCTCAGATAACGTTGTAGCTGTGTGGAGACACCCCCTTGATAATCATCACTGTGACGGATCCAGTACTGGGTGCTGGGGGTTCCCGGGACAGACCCGCAATTGAGAAGAGGAAGCCTCATGGCTCAGTCTCCGCTGCCTCGTGGAACGTTTATTCCCACATCCTTTTTCTCATTTCTTGCAGCCTATGGGACGGGACGGGTTGATCTAAAATGCTTACTATGGGGTGGAGAGTGGTGAGATCTTGGGCCTGAGTCTTGAGGGTGTTGCACGTCCCCCGGGGCAATGCCATCACGGGACCAGCTGTCAAGGGTTTGAAACACTGGAGGTATTTCTCTAGGCCATGACCATGCATGGAGTCTGGAGATTCTTGAGCCAAATAGAATCCAGTCTTACCTCCCTCACCTCGCAAGCTCACCAGTTCATGGTCCTTTGCTCTGACATTTGCAATGACCTTGGGAGTTGCCATCCCTCCACTACTCTTCATGACACAGCTATCGGCTGTGGAAGGGATGCAGGCATTTCTGTGGCCAGACACAATGAATGAATGAATGGATTCCCAGGGTTGGACACAGTGGCCTCCAGACCTCAGTCCAAGGCCTCCCAGACTGTTGTCTGTGGTGCACAGTGTGGCTCCAAGTGACAGAGAACCACAAACCGAGAGACTCCTTCCTTTTTCCTTGCTTTTTAACCTCTCTAAGGACCTCGAAGAGAAAGTCTTGGATCAGAGCTAACATGCCATGAATGCCTGCTGATGTTTACTCATCTTTGTTTTAACAGAGAGATGGTGGGACGCAGTCTCAGAACCTTCAGGTGAGGACACGCAACCAGTGGTGAGTTGAGTTCAGAAAATTCTTCTCTACTTATCTCGTGGGTATTTTATCTTTGTGGAAAGTGATGCTTGCTTTTCATTTAAGGATAGTAATTTAAAACTTACTTTTAAATACATGTGAGAGATAAAAGCAAGAGTTTATTGAATGGAAAATGGAAGCATGTGGGGGTGGGTGGGAGGGGTCAGTACCACGTAGCCTCCTCTTTGGTTGTTTGTGCCTGGACTGGTACCTGCAGGTGGGGTGGCGCCAGCAGGGTAGTATCGCCTGGGAGCTCGTAAGAAACGCAGACTCTTGGGCCCTATGACAGCCCAGCTCATTCAGACACGGTCGCCAGGTGGTTTGTGTGCAGGTTAAAATTTGAAGTGCCCTGGTGTAACATCATAGAGATGAAAATCCTGTCGCTTGGTAGATGCCTTGGGGTTAGGAACCTACTTCTTAAGACCCAGAGCCACCAGCACATTACTTAGCAAGAAACAGACCCTCAATAAACTTGCTTAATGGGCGCCACTCCTACTCAGCTATCACTTCACTACTCAGCTACCAGAAGTAGAGGGCACGCAGGCATTTCTGCAGCCAGAAGCAATGAATGAATGAATGAATGAATGGATTGCCATAAATTCTTACCAAGCACCCAACATTCCCCAAACAAAATGCTAAACTATGAGAATGCAGAGATGATTTCTACAGAGTCTGCCCCTAGGAAAGCCCCAGTCTCTTAGGGGAAATTGAGGCATGAACACATAATTACAATACAGTGGAATGAGTGAGTGATGGAGCGATACTCAGAACTCTTGGGAGCAATGAATGTTAGCTAATTCTGGCTAGGAGAAGTCAGGGAGGGCTTCCTGGAGGAGAAGACCTGCCTTGCTGAGTTTAAAAAGATGAGCAAGATTTGGACAAAGAAGAGAGGAAAGGGGATTGATTCCAGGCAATGAGATCAGCACAAGGGGAGGCAGGGGCTGGCCTGGAGAGAGAGGCAGTCCCAGATCATGGGAGGTTCTGGAGGCCATGATGTGGAAGAGGAGTGCTTTCGCTACCTTTGAAGGATTTTAAGCAGAGAAAGAAACAGGTCAGCATGGCTGCAGGTTTCAGCAGGGGACATTCTGGCTCAGGGGTGGGAGGGGCCGCAGGCAGGGTAAAGCTGACTCATCTGGGTGCTGCTCCTGTGGTCCAAGTGAGAGGGCTGGAGGCTTGAACCAGACAGACACAGAGCAGGGGACAGCACTGAGAAGTGCCCCCATTTCCGGGTTCTAGACCCTGGGAAGTGCCCCTTCTCTCTGCTTCAGCAGAGACTTAGCCCTGTCTGCTCAGCCTGCCGCCAACCCCAAGTTCCCTATACATCTCCCTGCAGCCCCCAGCTCTAGCTGAGTTTTCTTTATGTGGAATGTTTGTGGGAAATAACTTCCACATCCGCCCTGAGCTCTTGCTCTCTTATTGTGATTTGAAGTTCATACTGGGGGCATTTTAGGTTGAGTCTCCCCCAGATGCAGACTCTGAGTAGATAGATGGAGTTTGTTTTGAAGACAGTCCCAGGAAACTCCAGTAGGGGTGTAAGAAAGACAGAAGGTAAGGCGGGAGAAGGAGGGAAGCCAAGTGTGATCAAGCTCTTCATCGCAGTGGGCAATTGGAGCTTAGCCCGGCTGGGGAAGTTTCCAGAAGGCAGCACAGCAGTGTTGTTCCAAAGATGGGGCTTTCCAGCTCCTGTGAACTCAGGGGAGCCCATTGTGCCTGGTGATTCCCAACTGTGAATCCTGTGACACCCATGGAGAGCCAAGGAGGGAGTGTTTACACCAAGGAAATTGGCAGTCACTACAAATCAACCCTTCTCTCTCCCCAGACATGCTGTTGTTAAACGTTCCTAGCAGTGCCACCGGGTACCACAGGAAGCTTCTGGCCTGCCTGACCCTGGCTGCCGGGGAACAGGAAGGCTGCGTTTACAGCGTCTTCATCTCTGTATCCTTCCATCATCTCCTGTGGCTTGGGAAACGCAACAATGAAGTCAGCATGTCAGGCAGATGGCCACTCTAATTATGGTTTTACATTTAGCTGCAAAGGATGACTAAGTCTATCTGACTTGGCAAAGTCTCTTCCTGTAGAGGAGGGGGGAGGACTGCCTCGCGTATTGGAGGGGACTGAGGCTTTGCCCCCCAAGGCCTGGATCAGAGAGTTGGAAACACCCTTGATAGCCAACAGCAGGGCCTGGCTGAACAAATGACTGAAGGCTCACAGGGAACTGACTGCCAAGACAGAGAAAATGCCATGTTATAATATTTGCAATAGGATCCAATTCTGGCAAGAAAAATAGTTTGGGTGAGTATTAACCTGAAATGCAGTGCCAGTTGTGAGTGGCTAATTTTAGCGTTATTATTATTGTTTCTCAATGACTTCATGCAATTTTATTCTGTGTATGTTCTTCAAGGGCTGGATATCAATACTTCAAGACTCTCTGCTGGTGAAGCTAGACAAGTCAACTCTGTGAGCTTCAATTTCCTCCTCTATAAAATGGGGATCAAAATAGCACCTGGCTCAGGAATTGTGAGGCATGAATGAAGCAAATGAAATAAAAGTGCTTTTGAAAATATAAGATTTGGCCAGGTGCGGGGGCTCACACCTGTAATCCACGCACTTTGGGAGGCCGAGGTGGGAGGATTGCTTGAGTCTGGGAGTTTGAGACCAACCTGGGCAATAGAGAAAGACCTCATCTCTACCAAAAAAAAGAAAAAAAAAATGCCAGGTGTAGTGGCATGAACCTGTAGTCCCAGCTACTTGGGAGGCTGAGGCAGGAGGATCCTGCCTCGACCCAGGTGGTTGAGGCTGCGGTAAGCTGGGATTGTGTCACTGTGCTCCAGCCTGGGCAACAGAGTGAGACCTTAATTCAAAAAAAATTTTTTTTAATTATATTAGATATATATGTGATGCAATAGGAATGCTACTTCTTATTAATTTGCCCTAGGGATGATTATCTAGTTTCTGCTGTGATAGGAGTTTATGGAGCCCCAGATAAAAAGACCAATTGGAGACGACAGCTGGGTGCCAGCCCAGATGCACAGAAGCCAGCCCTCAACCAAAACCCGTCCAGCTCCATGCCATTTTGGAATCAGCAGCTGATGTGGTTTGCATATTTGTCCCCTCTAAATCTCGCGACGAAATGTGACCCCAATGTTGAAGGTGTTTGTGTCATGGGGGCTGATCCCTCACGAATACCTTGGTGCCCCACCCCTGGTCATGAGTGAGTCCTTCCTCAGTAGTTCACATGCGAGCTGGGAGCCCAGCATTATCTATCCATCTACCTACCTACCTCCCTGCCTATCATCTGTCTATCCATCTGTCTATCGCTCTCTCTTTCCCTTTCTGCCTCCCTCCCTCTCTCACTCAGTTTCTGTCTCTCTCTCTCCCTCCCTCCCTCCCTCTCCTCTCTCTCAATCTTCCTCTCTCTCTCCCTCTCTCTTCTTCTCCTTTTCTTTCTCCCTCTCCTTCTCTCTCTTCTGCCGTGTGACACACCGGCTCCCCTTCCCTTCTGCCATGATTGTAGCTTCCTGAGACCTCACTAGAAGTAGATGCCAGCATGGTATGTCTTGTGCAATCTATAGAACTGTGAGCCAAAATACCCTTCTATCCTTTTTTTCTGAGTTGGAGTGTCACTCTGTCACCCAGGCTGGAGTGCAATTGCGTCCTCATGGCTCACTGGAGTCTTAACCTTCTAGGCTCAGGTGATCCTTCCAGCTCGGCCTCCCAAGTAGTTGGGACTACAGATACATGCCAGCACACCTGGATAATTTTTTGATTTTTTTGTAGAGATGAGGTCTTGTTGTAGTGCACAGGCTGGTCTCGACCTCCCGAGCTCAAGCAATCCTCTCACCTCAGCCTCCCAAAGTGCTGGGATTTCAGGTGTGAGCCACTGTGTCTAGCTAAACTTCTTTTCTTTTGTAAATTATCCAGCTGCAGGTGTTCCTTTTTAAGCCACGCAAAATGGATTAATGCAGCAGCTCTCAAGACTTTGCAAAGGAAGAAGTGGGGGGGGGCATATTTCCAGAAATAAATATCCCTTGGCCAGCTTGTCTTTCCTAAAGCGGCTTTGAAATAACAACTGGAAATCCTATGACTTCACTGGGAGGACAGGTGCCCCCTCTTTTCCTCTGATATGCCCCCCAGAAGGCCTTGGCAGACAGCAACCTGTGGGGTGGGCACAGCTGTGGTCCCACAGAAGAGCAGGACCCCTCTCTGCTGGTTCCTAAATCTGTGGGATGTGTCTTTCTTCCAGGGACCAGGTCAGGGAGGGGAGGGAGGGAAGGACTACCTTTGGATAACTGGATACCTCACAGTGCTTAGCTGGCTTCTCTGAGCTCAAAGCACTCTCAAAATGGGGACCTGATCAATCTCAGGTGTCCTCCAGAAGGTTTACTCTGAAACGCAGAGAGGGTGCAAAGTCTCGGAAGGGGAGGAGGGGGATGGGACAAAATGCAAGCTGGTTTCCCCAAGTCAACTCTCCCTTTGTCTTTCTGCGAAGGCTGCAGGTCGGTGCTCCTTCCTGTGGCTGCCTCTGCCTCTGAGGGTCAGGGATGCCCAGACAGCAATGACCTGACCGCTGAACCCTTCCTGATGGGTGCCCCCCCCAGCGTCTCACGCTGTGCGAAGTGCTCAGATGCCTCACCCGCCAGACTCCTTCTCAAGGCAGGGCTGTGAGAAAGGCTCTGAGGTAACCTCCAGTTTGCAGGCGAGAACATGGGGCTCCGGGAAGTTTGGTGACTTACTCGAGTCCTCGAGGTCACCTGGCCCTGCCTCGGGGAGCTGAGACTGGAGGGCGGCCCATCTGCCTCAGGAGTTTGGCCTTAAGGGCTCCAGCATCCTGCCACTAAGAAACTCTTTCTTCAGAAAAGGCCAGTTCCCTGTAAGATTGTCCCCAAACATCTAAGAGACAATAGGAGTCTCATTTATGGCCAGAGGCAGTAGCTCCCACCTGAAATCCCAGAACTCTGAGAGGCAGAGGCAGGAGGACCTCTTGCAGCTGGGAGTCCCCGAGCCCATTTAGCCCCAGGAGGATGATGTGAGGTCCTCAGGCCAAGATCTGGGCATGGACAGGGCACACGTGTGGGTGAAGAGAGCACATGTCTACACGTGCCAAGCCTTCCCCGCCCTCCCTCTACTCTCTCTTCCTCCCTCTTCCCTCATTCCATCTTCCCTCCTTCCCTCTGCTATCTTCCCCTCCTCTCTTCTCCCCTCCTCTTTTCCCTCCTCTTTCCCCTCCTCTCTTTTCTTCTCCCTCTCCCCTCCTTTCCCTCTTCTCTCCTTTCCTGCCCTCCTTCTTTCTCCCCCCCTCCCCCTCCCTCCTGTCTCTTTCCCTTCTATTCCTCCCTCCCTCTCACGCACCTCACCTCTCTTTCTCTTCCACTTGCCCCTCCTCAGTTTCTTCCTGTTTCTTTTTTTTTCCCCACAGGCATTTATTGAGCACCTACTGGCCCCATGCTCTGAGAGGTCTGTGTGGGGTCACTGGACTGGCAGGTTCTGTTCCCGGCGACACTGCGTGTGCACCCGTCATTCAATCTGTTCTAGTAAAATCCTTCTCATCTGAACGTCAGTTGATAGAAATTCATCAATTAAGTGGATTCAGTTGGAGTGACTCACAGCCAGTGTCCGGAGGCAGGTGAGGTGTCCCCTGCCACCTTCTGGGATGAGGGCGTGTCTGCGCCTCTTCTGATGGACGCCGCCACTGGGCACCCAAAGAACAGGGCTTCAGGCTGAGAAACAGTCACCCTTCTGTGTTTGGACAAAGGCCTTCATTGCTGAGCCATGGCCGGGGCTGCCTTTGCCTCGAGCATCCTTGGCACAGTTGGGTGTGTCCAGGAAGCTCTTTCTGTGCCAGGTGGTGGGGACAGCTGCTGCTATCCCAGCTCAGGTTGGTTGAAGTGGCAAGTGGCTGTCCCACCTGGGGCCCCGCTGGGCTCTTATCACCGCACGGGCTGCCCATGGGGTGACTGCTGTGGGGCACAAGAGTGGCTCCGTGGAAGGACCACTGTGCTGGCGGGTGGGCGTCAGAGCCGCATTACTAACGCTCTTGGTTTTGTTCTTTTAAGAGAATTCCAGTGAAAGGTGACCCATCCCAGGCAGAGGCCACAGCACACTGTCTCTGTGAGAAGGAGCCCTGGCAGATGTTTCCCACTGCAGTTCACATCCGTCTTGTTGCCCACCCAAGCACACCCGGGTCTCCTTGGGAGCCTGCACTTGGGGTGCAGGTGACTCTGCCCATCTCTGGGGGCGGGGCAGGAGTCCCTGGTCTAAGCCTTTGGGGTGCTCCCCCCTAAACCCACCGCGGGGCTCAGGGACTTGCCTGTGACAGGGTTCAGGCCAGTAAGAGGTTGCAGCCTGGACTTCTGCTGTGGCTGGTGGGGGAGCAACCCCTCTTTTCTCTGCACCTGGACGCTGGGACGTTGCTTTTCCTGCAAGCAATGCATTCAGGCTGGAATTCAGTCTTCGGACCTTACAATGTGTTAATAATGTGTGGAGGGAAAGATATTTCTTGGATTCACGTTTTCAATCATTTGATGCTCTTCCGCTCTGGGCTGTGATGACTCTTTCTTCCAACCTTTTCTCATTGCACCAGAAAGCATGCTCCCGATATTGTTTTTTGTCTCTGTTTGCAACCTGAGTGATTTCTTCAGACTCTTGCCTTCTTCCTTGGTCACAGGTTGCTTCTTGAGTCCAGTGTTCCAGCATGGGCCGCCCTTACCATCACTCTCCTGGTGCCCAGTGGATCAAATGTTGCCAATTTACCTTGGCCACAGAGCACTCCCTGCAGTGAGCAGCCCAGGGCTGCCACCCACCTCTTCCTTGGTGCTGATGGCAACATCCCAAGCAAGCTAGGCACTGATGTGTGCCTTTTTGTCCTTTAAATTTGTTGCCTGTGCGGGGGCCATATTATCTCTTCTTTCCTCACTGCAGCCTCAAACTCCTGGGCTCAAGGGCTCCTACTGCCTCAGCCTCCCGAGTAACTGGGGCTACAGGTGTGTGCCACCACATCTCGCCAATTTTCCTTTTTTAAAATTTGTTTGTAGAGATGGGTTCTCGGTATGTTGCTTAGGCTGGTCTTGAACTCCTGGGCTCAAGCGATCCTCCTGCCTTGGCCTTCCAAATTGCTGGGATTGCAGGAGTGAGCCACCACACCCAGCCCGATCATCTTTTATGACTTTGGGCCTGCCCCGCTTTGTTGAATAATTCCTGTTCCTTAGACCCCTAGCAACGGCTGCAGCATCATGCCTCGAATGATTAGGGCTCAGAGCAGACACCTGCAATGCATTTCAAGTCTTTGGCAGGAGTCTGAGGGAGGTGGGGACTGGAAATTGGATGCTGATCTCATTGGGTGCAGGACTGTGGGCGGTCACAGCTTTGCGTGGGGTGATCGGCTGGGTGCTGACCTGGCCAGGCTGGCTGTTGGGATGAACCAGGGCAGGATGTGGAGTGCCCCTGACAGAGTCCCCGTCTGCTCACTTCCAGAGCCCTCATCCTGGCACTTTCTGGGGGGTGGGGGGCTCTCATGTCTCCCAGCTTCCCTCACTCTGTTTTTCAGGTCTGTCTTTGTTATTCTCATGCATTTGTTTTCCCTGAAACATTTTATACTCGCTTGTTAAAAACCTGCTTATTCTTGGCCCCCAAATCTCATTAATATGGTGATTGGAATTATATTAAATTCACTTATTAATCTGTGAAAAGCTGGCATGTTTACAAATACTGAGTTCCTCCCATGCAGGAAGCTGGTTTATTGCTGCATATTTAGGTCTTCTAGCGCGTTCTTTTTGTTTCCTTGTTTTTTGAGTCAGAGTCTCACTCTGTAGCCTCCGCAGTCTCGATCTGCTGTACTCAGATGATCCTTCTGCTTCAGTCTTCCAAGCAGCTGGAACTACATGCCTACACCTCCATGCCTGGCTGATTTTTTTTTTTTTAAATTCTTTGTAGAGATGAGGTCTTGCTAAATTGCCCAGGCTGGTCTCAAACCCCTGGGCTCAGGTAATCCTTTCACTTTGGCCTCCTAAATTGCTGGGATTACAGGAATTAGTCACTATGCCCAGTTAGAATGTTCTTTTTTAAAGGACAATCTTGTAGTTTTTTTTCTTATAGATTTTCAGAGTTATTCCATAGCTTACTCCTAGATGTTTTATAGTTTTAAAAAAATCAATTCTATCACTTCTTGTCCTTTGGGCTAAGATCAATTATTTAAAAATCAATTATGGTGAGATTATTTATCTATTCAAACTGTCTATTTGCATGTTTGCTTCATTTTCCTTCTAAAAAACAAGCTCTTTAATATATTTATAAATCCCATGTGTTGTTTTCTAGTTTCTTGAGTTTTTATTTTATCTCGATTAATTCTCCCTTCTGCTCTCTTGGTTCATTTTGTTCTTTTGAGGGGGAGAGGCAGGGTCTTGCTTAGAATTGCTTCCTTCATTTAGCTTAGCTATTTGTTTTTTAAACACAAAAACATTTCAATCTCTCATTTTTTCTCCAAGTCCAGACTGAACACCTCATACATCTATGTGAGTAGTTGCTGTCTATATTTTACTTTATAAATAATCCCTAATGTCAGTTTGATTTCTTCTTGGACTGAAATCATTTCATAAAGTGATTTTTAATTTCCAGCAGATTGAAACTCTTGTTCATTTCTTTTTGTTTATTCTTTTGCGATAAGGTCAGAGAATGTTACATTTTCTGTACAAGTTCTTCATTTTGAGATTTATTAAAGTTTTCCTTTGACCAAAGGTATGACGAATATGAACTTTTGTAAACCTCCACAAACATTTGGAAAAATGTGTGTTCTCTGTCTTGGGGATGCACAATTGAATATGTATCTATTGTCTTGCATGTCACAAATATGTATTGAATGCTCACTAGTTGTTGAACACACAATAAATGAGCAAGACAGAAAGTCTGAGACTTCTGGGGCTAAAATTCTAGTGCAGGTGGTGGAGAGGTGGTAGAAAAGATAATTATAAACACTGACTATAAGATAAGCAGAGTCTCCTGTAGAGACTTGAAGCACTCTGCAAGGTTTTCTTCAGGAAGAAACATTTGAGCTCAATGACATTTCAAATCTATGTGCTTCATAGATTTTAGAACTATGTGCACAGAGGTTCATGGCTATTTTTTTTTATTATTTTAAAGATGTGGGGTACAATTCAGGGTTAGGTATATAAATGCATCATGACTATTATATCATCACATGGGTACTAGCTAGCCTTTGCATATACAAATACAAAATAAACCTCACCTGCACACACACACATGTTTGTTGCAACTCTATTCACAATAGCAAAAACATGGAACCAATCATACTCCCCATAGAAGCTGGACTGGATAAAAAAATGTGGTACATATACACAATGGAATGTTATGCAGCCATAAAGAAGGACAAACATGTGGACTTCGCAGCAACTTGGATGGATTTAGAGTCTTTCATACTCGGTGTTCTATCACAGAAACAAAGAACAGAGTACCATATGTTCTCACTCATAAGTGGACCTTGAACAATTACCATAATACTATCAGAAAGGGATTGGCAGTAGTGGGAAACTTCGGGGGAGGGTGGGATTGGCAGATGAAGGAAACTGCCAGGAGAGGGAGGGGCACACCTCATCAACAAGGGCACCGGCATAATGAACATTTGTATACCTAACCCTGAATTGTACCCCACATCTTTAAAATAAAGAAAAAAGAAAGATAATAAAGTAACAAAATGAAAATAAATAAATAAATAAACCTCTTTGCAATGTTCAGACCCTGAATTCTATTGCTTAGTATTTCCAAGCATTATTTTTCATGGCTGTTTCTTTTATTTTTCCCAGCAATATTTCAATATTTAGATTCAAGGGGTACATGTGCAGGCTTGGTATATGGGTGCACTGCATGCTGGTGAGGTTTGGCCATCCTCCTATTAAGACCATTCTCCAAACGGTGGGCATGGCACTCAATAGTTAGCTTTTTAACCCTTGCCTCCCACCTTTCCTCCCCCCTTAAGTTCCCAATGCCAGCGTATCCAAGATGTTCTTCTTGAACCCAACTGAAATGACTTTAAATGCTCTCCATTGATGCCTGCCCACTAGAGGGACGACCCGTCTTGCCAGAGTGACTATTAAAAGAGCTGCTTCACTCTATCCCAAAAATAAAAATAAAATAAATAAATGCTCTTCATTCTCATTATGGGAAAAATGAGGGCTTGAGCCCAGCAGATGAATATTTAAACGTGTAATTGATTTTTAAATAACAGCCAATGCATCCTTTGCCACATGCCAGTTACTGTTTTGAGCATTTTACAAATGGAACTGCCTGACTCTGGAAGCCTCTGAGGTAGAGATTACGATCACATTCATTTTTCAGGGGAAGAAACGGAGGCACCCAGTTATCATGGGTCTCACGGCTGGGGCGTGGCTCCAGAACCCATGTGGGTAAACTCTGCAATCCACTCCCTCTGTGTACCCACTGAGTGGCCAGGAAACGGAGCCAGATCACTCAGGAGGTGGGAGCAACCAGGTAGGGTGGCCCATGGGCGCGGTTTTCCCAGGACGGAGGGGAGTCCTGGGTAAGGATAAAGCCTAAGACGAGGTCATCTCAGAGCCAGGACTCTGCTCTCCACTGCCCTGATCCCGCCTGCCTCTTCCACCCCCTCCCTCAGAGCCCTGTGAAGACGTCAGGGGTGTGGGAGGACGGAATGGGAGCAACTGTCTGGAATCTGGGAATGTGCTGTGATTTACACATGGAGGAACCGGCCAGTTCACAGCCCCTGCTGCAATCCTGTCCTGTCTGCTCCCTCACACAGAGAAGTCCTGTGTGCAGCCTGGGAGGACAGTGAGGCCCTTCAGGGCAGCGAGAAAGAGCCCTTTCATGCCTGTCCTGGGACCTCTGTCCTTAGAGGGACCCTCCTTGTCCTAGGGATGGAGGCAGGGGGAAGGTCAGATCTTTGACAAGGACAGGGTCCAGGTGATCATCAGGATAGGGTCCTGTGGCCTGGCCTCATCTGGGGTGTGGAGGCCCCTCCGGAGGGGGTGGGGAGTGGAGGCCACTGGCAGGGTGGGCAGTCTGTGTTTTCTGTTTTTTAAAATTTATTTTAGAGTTGTGGGGTACATGTGAGGATTTAGTGCATAAATAAATTGTGTGAAGGCAAGGCTTGGACTTCTAAGTGGCCGTCTCTCCCCTGTAGTGAACCTGGTACCCCGTGTGGGGCTGTGTGCCCCCTATCCCCGCTCCCTCCTTCCCTCAGCAGTGCCCAGCGTCTGCTGTTGCAGCCTTTGTGTTCACGTGTCCAATGTTTAGGGCCTGCTTATGAGTGAGGACATGTGGCATTCTGTTTATTGTTTCTGTGATAGTTTACTTAGAACTACGGGCTCCAGCTACATCCATGTTGCTGCACAGGACGGGATTTTGTTCTTCTTTATGGCTGCGCAGTATTCCATCGAGCATATGTACCATATTTTCTTTATCCAGTCTGTGTTTGAACAGGCCCTCTGAAGGATTCTGTGATGTGGATGCAAGGTCAAGTTTGAGAGCCCCTGCTGGTGGCAGGGAAGAATGATTATTTGGGTGCATTTTGCAGTGGGTTGCACATTTAAGGTCCTGTACGAGTAAATAGTTTCTGAGTTGTCTGACAAATGTCTCGGCCGTCATCACCACCTGCTTGGAGGTGATGTGGTGGTGGTGGGGGGGTGTTGACTCTGTGTCCTACCTCACCTGCTCTCCACGGGACTGGCCTGCTGAGCCCCTGCCCGCCCCTGCCCTCAATTCTAATAACAGAAGTCGCTGTGCACACGCGGTGGTGTGAGGGGCCCAATGCCTCATCTGCCCTGTCCACTGCCTGTGTTGGAAGGTCTTTCCGGAACTTCAGCTCACCTTGCCCACACCGTGCAGCCCTGCCCCGCAGTGCAGCCCCCGCCCCACTGGGCAGTTCCCCCAAGTGCAGCCCCGCCCCCACTGTACAGCCCCCCTCCCGCTATGCTTCCCCCCACCCGCACGTGCAGCGCCGCCCTCACCATGCAGCCCCGCCCCTCGGGCCGAGGCGCTCCTGTTCACCTGAGCGGGCTGCCCAGCGGCTCTTCCATCCGTGGGCTTTCTTTTCATGGGTGAGGCCGAACTTAGCGCTGGCTGTAAGTCTGCTCCTAGCTGCCCGGCTGTCACACGCGGGGACTTCAGCAAGTCGTCCTCTGGCCTGCACCCTCCATTTCCAGCAAATTTTTCCAGGTCACCAAAATGGCGACACAGCCTTTCTTTTGTCTAGTCCTGAGGTCTTGGGGAATGATCGAAAAGGGACTTTAGCTCGACTCAGCTCAGCTTCAGGCCTTCACTGAGCTCCTGCTGCAGCCTCTGGGGAGGCTAAGCACTGGGGGAGAGTGGCTTGCGGTGACAGGAGTTCAGGCCCTCAGTTTCCCTGTAACCCCGCTGCTGTAGGGTGCCTCAGTGTCTTGGAGCTGCTGTGACAAGTGCCGCACAGTGGGTGGACTGAACGACAGACTTCGCTCTCACATTCTGGAGGCCCCAGTCCCAGGTCCAGGCGTCGCCAGGGCTGGCTCCCTCTGAAGACTCCTAGGAGGACCTGTTACTGCCTCTCCAGCTGCTGGTGGCTGGCGGCCAGTCTGCCCTCTCCCACTTGGCTTTTTGCCTGCGTCTCTGTGTCTCAAATCGCCCTTTCCTTTTTTTCTCTTTCTTCCTTTCTTTCTTTTAGTTAGGGACTCACTCTATCGTCCAGGCTGGGGTGCAGTGGCACAATCACGACTCACCAGTCTCAACCTCCTGGACTTAGGCTATTCTAGCATCTCAGCCTCCTGAGTAACTGTGACCACTGGTGTGCGTCACCACGCCAGGCTGATTTTTAAAATTTTTATTTTTGTAGAGATGAGGTCTCACTATGTTGCCCAGGCTGGTCTCAGACTCCTGGGCTCAAGCGATCCTCTTGCTTCAGCCTTCCAAAGTGCTGGGGTTACAGGTGTGAGCTACCACACCCGGCCAATTTCTATTGTTTGTATGCCTCCCAGTCCACGGTGGTTTGTTATAGCAGCTTGAATGGGCTGAGACAGGAGGGGAGACAGGGAGGAAGAGGGAACACAGGTCCCTGGATTTCCTGTGCTGTGGGAGCCACTGGAGGACTTTGGCCAGGAGATGATGAAATTGGGTGTGGGTTATCAAAGCCACTTTGGCTGCAGTGGAAGGGAGCAGACAGGAGAGCTGCCTCACCCAAGTGAAGCCTGCACACGGGGCGAGCAGAGAGTGGAGCTCCAGGGGAGAGGTTCCATGGGTGTCTGGGGTCAACTGGGCAGAGCTGACGCTGAATTATATGCAGAGGGGCCAAGGGGGGCACAAGGGTGACGCCCGGGTGGCAGATGCTAGTGCCAGTTACTATGTTGGGGGTCAGGGAGGTGCAGGTTGGGGATTGGGGTCGAGGGCCAATAATTCTGTACCCCGATGGGTGCAATGCTCATGCCTGTAATCCCAGCACTTTCAGAGGATGAGGTGGGAGGATCGCTTGAGCCCAGGAGCTCAAGACCAGCCTGGGCAACGTAGTAAGACCTTGTCTCTACAAAAAAATTAGACAAATTTAGCCAGGTGTGGTGGCCTCGGCCTGTAGTCTCAGCCATCAGGAGGCTGAGGCGGAAGGATTTCCTGAGTCCAGGAGGTCGAGGCTGCGGTGAGCCGAGGTGGTGCCACTGCATGCCAGCCTGGGTGACAGAGTGAGACCCGGACTCAAAAAATAAAAAAAGAATTCTGTGGCTCTAGCAAAGGATGGCCCAGTGGAGTGAGGACAAGGTACCTTGGCTGAGGGGCTGAGGGAGTTGAGGACATCCCACGGGGCACGCCAGAGTACAGTCTGGTAGTGCAGGACACCGTGACTGTGGGCACGCTCCGGGGACACATGGGATTTGGTGGCCCTTTGGATGCCAACTCTTTACTCTGAAGCAAGACAACAATGACATTATGTCAGCCTGTCATCCCCCTCTTGCCCCCCTGGCTCAGGGATTTTGCAGCCCATGGGCCCCACCGTGAATTTGTGATAATAAACGCAAGAGTGGGTCCCTGCGACGCTGTGTGTTTGCTTTTTTCTTTCTTTCCTTTTCTTTTTTTTTGAGTTGGAGTCTCACTCCGTCGCCCAGACTGGAGTGCAGTGGCCGCTCCCGGCCACCGCAGCCTCGACCTGCTGGGCTCCGGCGATCCTTCCGCCTCAGCCTTCTGAGTAGCCAGAATTACAGGCATGCGCTACCACGCCCGGCTGATTTTTTGATTTTTATTGTAGAGATGAGGTCTCGCTGCCCAGGCGGATCTCAAACCCGCGGGCTCAGGCAATCCACTCACCTCAGCCTCCCAAAGGTGTGGGGTTACAGGCTAAGCCACCGAGCCCGGCTGTTTTCTTTCTTTCTTTCTTTCTTTTTGAGTTGGAGTCTCACTCAGTTGCCCAGGTTGGAGTGCAGTGGCACACTCGTGCCACCCCAGCGTGGACCTGCTGGGCTCTGGCGATCCTTCCACCTCAGCCTTCCAAACAGCTGGAACTACAGGTGCTTGCTACTA
The DNA here is from genome assembly GCA_027257055.1 of Cephalopachus bancanus. Classification (NCBI taxonomy): domain Eukaryota; kingdom Metazoa; phylum Chordata; class Mammalia; order Primates; family Tarsiidae; genus Cephalopachus; species Cephalopachus bancanus. The sequence goes on from JAPVLO010000007.1 coordinate 8,548,746, forward strand.
TGCCTGGCTAATTTTTTTTTAATTTGTTGTAGAGACAGGGTCTCACCAAGTTACCCAGGCTGGTCTTGAACCTGCGGCCTCAGACAATCCACTCACCTTGGCCTCCCAAAGTGCAGGGATTACAGGCTGAGCCACCGAGCCAGGCTGCTGTGTGTTTTTGACCATGAATCTTGGCAGTGGTGGGTGGGGGCATTGGGAGCATCTTACTTGATTGCCTCAGTGTCTTCCTTCAGGTGGTTCCATTGCAGGGCTTGGGGGGTGGGGGTAGAAGAAAGTCTAGGCTGATGGGTTCCCTTGTGGCAAAAGGTCTCCTGTTCTTAGTGGTCCATCTACTGTCTAGGCAAACATAAGGGCCCGACCTTCTCAGCTGGCTTGGAACTGGTCCCAGGAGGGAAGAGCCCCCCTGGGAGCAGTCCCTGAGGTGAGAGCTGGCACTTGAGAGCTCTGCAAAGCATATACACAGGAAATTCCCTTGGCTGCAGGTTATGGAGAGCCCCCTGCCCTGGGCTCATCCTACAGCAAGGTCGTGGCTGGGCAGGTTGTTAGTTCTGGGTTCCATTGTCACACATGTCTGCAGGGGTCCAGACTTTCCTCTTTCTGTGTCACCATCCTTAGCACACTGGTTTTTCTTCCTCCTGCTTGTTGCCTCATGGTCACAGAGTAGTGGCCATACCTCCAGCCATCCCATCAGAGTTCAAGGTAGGGAGAAAGGAGAAGTGTGGTGCTTGCCACTTGACTCATTCATCAGAGAAAACCTTTCCCAGAAAAGTGACCATCAGAGTGACGCGGCCACTCCTGGTGGCAAGGAAGGCTGGGAAAGCAGGAAGTAGGATTTGCAGATCAGCATGGATGTCTTGTGACCTCCAGCTGGGGTCCTTTCCCTAAGGAGGGTGGATGTTGGGCGGGAAGCTGATCATGTCTCCTTAAACTTGACATAGTCCTCAGCACTGACCTACCACAGTCGGCAGAGAACGGGGCTTTGCGGGTGCTGCCCTTCCCTTGCAGAACGGAATCTATTTGCATGCAAGGGCCTGGAAGGGGGTGGGGAAGGCGTTGGGAAGGTTCTAGATCAGCCCCTCACGCAAAGCACTGTGGACACACAAGAATCAAAACAGGAGCGACACCTGGCCAGTGCTCACGCGTGCCAGGCCCTGAATGTTCAAGCCGGACCTCACCTGCCGCTCTGGACCCTATGAGGTGGGCACTCTTGTTATTTTCATCACGCAAATGAGGAAACTCAGGTTTTTCTGAAGAACACATTCAAGGTCAAATGCAGTGCAAGAGGCAGAAAAAAGATCAGAATTGTTTCTCGAGTCCAGGCTCCGGACCACGCGGCACTGATGCATCCTCCCAGGGCAATCTGGGCAAGCCTCGGTCTCTTGAGGCCCAGGACTCAGGGCCGTCATGCCTTCCCTGCCTCCCATCCATGGTGGTGGGTTCCGCAGCCCGTGATGACGTGCTTGCTTATTCCTGGGGTTAACGGCGTAGCATCTGTCTCCCTCTCACAGATGAGCTCACGGGTGCAGGAATTACACTTTCTCCTCCCTTGCTTGACTCTCCCAGGAGACAGAATTCTGACGTCCGAGGGGTCATCCCAGAGTCATGATCACAGATGCAACACAGGCGTGTGTGGGTTTGCACACAAGCTGCATCATACACGGGGTGTGAAGTATCAGGGTCTAAGAGAATGTGACTGCCTATGACGATTCCCAGGTGCAAGATGGGGCTTGCTAGCTGGGAAGGAAAGAGGGTAAGACACTTAGAATGGCTTGCCTGGCTAGAGTTCCACGCCCTGGCCATGAGGGAGCAGCCCCTGAGAGATGGTGGTCTCGGCCCTGTGACTTTCTTCTCTGGGGGCTTTGCAGTCATATTCTATCATTTGGTTGGTGTTTCCTCTTCCACCCAAGAACAACTAAGTATTCTTAGAATTAATTCCCCCAGCAGTCAAAGGCCAGAGAAGGGACACTGAGGGTTCAACTGGAAGGAGTCTAGGAAGGCTCTCTGGAGGAGGCAGATCTTGGTCTGGTCCTGCCCTTCAGCCACTCAGTCCACCTGTGATGCCTGTGTATTTGCCGTGTGTTAGATCCTTCCCCTGCATGCTTGAGTGAGTGCCTGTGGTGTGCCAGGCCCTGTCCCTGGTGGACAAGAGGGAGGCCTTAGATGGGGCCCTGAGAGAGGGCACCGGGCCACTGGGGAGCACCGAGGATGCTCACATAGCTGGAATGAAGGTAGGAGTGGCTGCAGCAGCAAAGGAAAGGTGGCAAGTCCAGATTCATCCTCACCGGCGGGACCTGGAGCAGGGGGCACATGGGTCGGAGCTCGGGGCCGGGGAGGGGGGCCAGCTTCGAGGGTCTTACCCTGGGCTTTGCCCACCTGAGCCGAGAGGTGCTGCAGAGAGAGTTTACCACATAGTGTGCATGTGTGAGAGAGAGAGAGAGTGTGTGTGTGTGTGTGTGTGTGAGTGTGTGCGTTTATGCATGCGTGTGATGTGTGCGTGTGCGTGTTTTTGTTAGTGTGTGTGTGCATGTGTGTGTGTGAGCACACGTGTGTCTCAGCAGAGCCGTTCGGAATGCAGCCTTCGTGATGAGCAGGTCTGAGTCCGAGTCTCACCCTGGCCGTTTCTCAGCTGTGTCATCTTGCCATGATGTCACCTCTCTGAGTTTAATTTTTCCCAGATACCAAATGGCCACAGTACTTGTACGTACCTCCTAGACTGCTCTGCTGAGACAAACAAAGGAAAATTACTAATATCTTAGATTCCAAATCACTCGAAGCCTCAGAAGAAAAAAACCCAGACATGCATTCATTCATTCATCATATATTGATGAACCACCTACTATGTGCCAGGCACTATGCCAGACTCTGAGGCCATAATAGGTAGTGAAGACTATGGCTATCTTCCCCTATGGAGCCAGTGCTGAAAGATAGTAAGTGAGGTAAGGCAAGTGCCTAAAAAAGCATGGAGCTTTGCAGCCACATGGATGGAGCTGGAAGCTGTTATTCTGAGTGAACTGACTCAGAAGCTCAGAAACCGCACGTTCCCACTTGCAAGCAGGAGCCAAGCACGTGCACCCAAGGACACAGAGAGTGAAGAAATGGACATGGGAGACTCCAAAAGGTGGCAGCGTGGGGCCGGGGGTGAGGGCGGGACACAAACTGCTGAGCACAACACACCGGTTGGGGACCGCCGGGGGGCACACCAAAAGCCAGGCTTCACCACTGCACTTGGTCCCCCTAGATTGGTAAAAATGAAAAGGAACAATAACAAAAAGACACTCTATCACAGACCCATTGGCCGCCAGTTTTATGGAGGAAATAAATTGGGGAGGAGAGGAGGAAGTGACAATTTGGAGGAAGAGGGGGCATTTTTAAACAGTTTGCTCAGGGGAGTTGACAGGAGTTGCCTTGAAGGTAGTAAGAAATAAGTCCTTAAGCCAGGCGCATGGCTGTTAACCTCAGCACTTTGGGAGGCTGAGGAGGGAGGATTGCTTGGGGCCAGGTTCAAGACCAGCCTTGTGAGATCTTGTCTCTACAGAAAAAAAATCAAAAAATTAGCCAGGCTTGGGAGGCTGAGGCAGGAGGATCACCTGAATCCAGGAGATCAAGGTTGCAGTGAGCTGTGATTGTGCCACTGCACTCCAATCTGGGTGACAGGGTAAGACCTTGACTCAAAGAAAGAAAGAAAGGAAGGAAGGAAGGAAGGAAGGAAGGAAGAGAGAGAAATCTTTAAACACTTTTTATAACAACAGAGAACTATAGATATGTTTAGTGAAACCTTTAAAAAGAAGCACTCATCACATTTCCAAGGCCTAGGGGGAAAACTAGGGAGAAAAGGAAAACTTTCTTTGATAAAATAAAAAAGGAAAAACATGGTAAATAAAAATTAAAATTAGACAGCAGTTACCAAACTAGTGGAGACCTAAAACCTCTCAGATTTGACTTAAAAAACAAAAGAAGGCTGAGTGTAATGGCTCACACCTATAATTCCAGCACTTTGGGAGGCAGATGAGAGAGGATTTTCTGAGCTCAGGGGTTCAAGAGCAGCCTGGGGAGGACTTCCGGCAAGATGGCAATGGGGCAACCTGGTCTGTGAAACCCTCTGCAAAGGAGAACTGCAGTGGGTCTCTGGCTCTTGCCCTGGGGGCTGCAGACCCCAACATCGCAGCCTGATCTTCATACGTAGCTCGGCTGTTGCCTCCGCTGGGACATTGCAGTGGACTGGGCAGCCACTGTAGCGCAGACGCCGCCGCCGCCACTGCCACCACCACCAGTAGAACATTGCACCCCCCCGGGCCGGAGGCAATCCACGACTTCAGTCCTTGAAGCCCCTTCAGGGAAGATCTGCTGGGATCGCTGTCACCTCCCTTGCGACCGAGACGTCCTGCCCGCCGTGAGTCTCCTGCTGACTGCCCTGAGGCAGGCATCCATCTGCAGTCTCTGTCGGTTCCTGTCCAGCCCCACCCCCTCTGGGGCAAGCAGCTGAGATAGCACCACCTGCTGACGATTCAAGGTAACAACACCGAAACGGGAGAAACAAGCTTGAAAAAGACAGGCCAGAGTGGTGAACAGAGGGTGATCTGAACTGTCCTTCACAGCAGACCAGGGACAACTGACCCTAACTGCAAACTAATTTACCTGCCTGAAAAGAAAGCTAGAAATCAGAACTGAAAGGACATTGGACTTAAATGAAAAGTCTCAGAGTGTGCTTCATTGATTCCGTTAGTTTAATGACTTAATTCTATTCCTACTGCATTGTTCCTTTTTTTCCTCTTCCTTTTCTTCACTTTTCTTCTTTCTGTAAACCATATCTTTGTATAGAGGAACAGCACACCAATAAGGTGGTTGGTTAGCTTGTATGTTAGCATCACTATATGTTTTATTTATTTTTGTATGGGAGTTGGTTCACCTGTAGCTGTGGTCTACTGTTTTTACCTGTTTCAGTATAGGTCTCTCTCACCATTTGTTGGCACACTCGTTTGTTTCCCCCCTTACTCCTCTATCTCTCCACCCCCCTCTTCAACCCACTGTCTGCTCCATTCTCTTCCGTCTGCTAACCACATTTTATTTCAGGGAGTAAACCTACAGCCCCACTGCACGGACAGATTCCAAGGCAGTGGGAAGTGGGTTCCAGATTATCCACACACCTGTCAGTGAATACCAGGACCTGCAGATAGATTTTGAATCACAGCTCTCCCCTTAAGTATATCTCAAAACTACAAAAAGGACCACCCCAACCTACAGTGCAACTCCAAAACTGAACAAAGTAAGAGGGCATACATAAAGAATAGGAGATTGAACAAACAGAAGTAATACCAATCCCTTGAATAACAGAATTAAAGAAGACGGTGACGTGGAGGGAAGAAAAAGTAGGGAGGGGGAAAAACCGCACAAATGAAGAAAAACCAAAAGAAGAATATAGGTCTCACACAGACCCCTGGGAGATCAGACACTGAGAAAACAGATTTTGGAACACAAACAATGAAGAGCCCCCAGAATGACTGGTCACATGCAACAAACCCAGACATCAAGACATTAATGGAGAGACTTTAAAAAACTGAGGAAAATAGGAAGGAGCGGATGTCAGAAATAACAGCAGTAAATAATACTGTGATGGAAATGAATAACAGACTAATAAGCATGGAAAGCAGAATCAGCCAAGCAGAAGAAAGAATCTCAGAGCTCGAAGACCAAAACACAGAACTAACCCAAACTGTCAAAAGCATAGAAAAGAAACTCAAAAAGACAGAACAAAACCTGCAAGAGATGAACGATCACTTCAAGGGACCAAACCTAAGAGTAATTTGGCATCCTGAGGCAGAGAGAGAAACAGAAGCCACACTGAAATAAACATTTCATGAAATCATTCAAGAAAAATCTTCCCTCATCTCATCAAGGATGAAAAAATTCAAACACAAGAGATTCAGAGAACCCCTGCAAGACAACAAATGAGAAGACTAAATCCCAGACATAATAATTCGCCTAAACAAAGTAGCTATAAAAGAAAAAATCCTAAAGGCAGCAAGAGAAAAAGGCCAGACTACCTACCAGAGAAGACCAATTAGAATAGCAGCAGATTTATCCACAGAAAGCCTTCAGGCTAGGAGAGCCTGGAGCCCTATCTTCAAAGTTTTAAAAGATAAACAATTTCAACCAAGAATAAAAGATAAACAATTTCAGCCAAACTAAGCTTCATTAGTGAGGGAGAATTGAAATCTTTTCCAGATATCCAATCCCTAAGAACCTACGCTGCCACCAGACCACCTCTACAAGAAACACTTAAGAAAGTACTGAACACAGAAAAAAATGAAAAAAGAACAACATTCTTCACAAGAGTACAGGCAAAAGATTAAAAACACACACAAGCCAACTCCAAAACCCAAAGAAAGACAACAAACAAACAGGAACAACTCTGTAAGAACCTTATGACAGGGATCAACTCTTGCATTTCAATTATTAGCCTAAATGTGAATGGACTAAATGCACCACTGAAAAGACATAGAATGGCAAAATGGATAAAATATCATCAGGCAGCAATCTATTGCCTTCAAGAGACTCACCTCACTAGAAAGGACACCCACAGACTCAAAGTAAGAGGATGGGAAACAAACTTTCAGGCGAACAGAATACAAAAGAAAGGAGGAGTAATGATCTTAATTTCAGACAAATTACCTTTCAAGCTATTAAAAATCAAAAAAGATACAGAAGGCCGCTGCATAATGATAAAAGGCTCAATCCATCAACAAGGTATATCTATCCTAAACATATATGCACCCAACATAGGTGCGCCAACTTTCATAAAGCAACTTCTAGGAAAATTAAAGAAAGATATTGACTCTAACACCATCATAACTGGGGACTTTAATACCCCACTCACACCCCTAGACAGATCATCAGGACAAAAATCAGCAAGGAGATCCAGAACCTCAATGTGACTTTGGACCAAATGGACTTAATTGATACCTACAGAACACTCCATTCAAAGACCACAGAATATACATTCTACTCATCACTGCATGGAGCGTATTCTAAGATCGATCACGTAATTGGCCATAAATCAAGCATAAGAAAATTTAAAAGGACCGAAATTCTACCATGCATCTTCTCGGACCACAGTGGAATAAAAGTAAACATTGACACCAACAAAGTCCCCCCAAAACCCACAAAGACATGGAAACTAAACAGCATGATGCTAAACAACTCTTGGGTCAATGATGAAATCAAAACAGAGATCAAAAGATACGTGGAAACAAATGGAAATGAAGAAATATCTTACCAAAATCTCTGGGACGCCTTGAAAGCTGTAGTAAGAGGGGAATTTATATCCCTACAAACACACATGAAGAAAATGGAAGGAACACAAATTAACAACTTAACAAGCCACCTAAAGAAGCTGGAAAAGCAAGACCACAAAAACCCTAATTTCAGCAGAAGAATCCAGATCACCAAAATAAAAGCCTAAATCCAGGACATAGAAGACAAAAAGATAATACAAAAAAATCAATGAAACAAAAAGCTGGTTCTTTGAAAAGATAAACAAGATTGATGGTCCCCTAGCTAGACTGACCAAGAAAAAACAACAACAAAAAATCAAATAAGCACAATCAGAAACACAAAAGATGAAGTCACATCTGACCCTGAAGAAATACAAAAGATCATTAGAGACTACTGCGTACACTTGTATGGAAACAAACTTGAAAACCTTAAGAAAATGGAGGGCTTTCTGACATCACACAACCTACCTAGGTTGGAACAAGAAGAAATTGAGACCCTAAATAGACCAATAACAATCAAGGAAATCGACTACATAATAAGAAAACTTCCTACAAAAAAAAGCCCTGGTCCAGATGGCTTTCCAGCAGAATTCTACAAGACATTTAAGGAGGAGCTGATACCAATCCTACTGAAGGTATTCCAGGCGATTGAAAAAGATGGAACTCTCCCCAAATCATTTTACGAAGCCAACATCACATTGATACCCAAGCCAGGTAAAGATCCAACAAAGAAAGAGAACTACAGGCCAATATCTTTGATGAACATAGATGCTAAAATTCTCAACAAGATCCTAGCAAACCGAATTCAGCAATACATCTCAAAAATCATCCATCATGACCAAGTAGGCTTCATTCCTGGGATGCAAGGCTGGTTCGACATTTGTAAAACCATAAATGTAATTAAATACATCAACAGATGTCAAAACAAAAACCACCTGATTATATCATTAGATGCAGAAAAAGCTTTTGATAAAATCCAGCACCCCTTCTTGATAAAAACCCTTGAATATCTAGGCATACGGGGAACATACCACAAAATAGTAAAAGCCATCTACGAGAAACCCACAGCCAGCATACTCCTAAATGGACAAAATTTGGAACCATTCCCCTGAAAACTGGAACAAGACAAGGATGCCCACTCTCACCCCTCCGGTTCAACATAGTATTGGAAGTCCTGGCTCGAGCAATCAGAGAAGAGGAAGCAATCAGGGGTATCCAAATAGGAAAAGAGGAAGTCAAGTTATCTCTCTTTGCAGATGATATGATTGTGCACCTTGAAAACCCAAGAGAATCTGTCAAAAACCTCCTTACACTGATAAAGGCCTTTGGCAAAGTCTCAGGATACAAAATTAATGTACAAAAGACAATCACATTTCTCTTCACCAATAATAAACAAACAGAAACCCAAATAAAAAACACAATTCCATTCACAATATCTACAAAAAAAAATGAAATACCTTGGCATCTTCCTAACCAGAGACGTGAAAGACCTTTACAATGAAAATTACAAAACACTGCTCAAAGAAATCAAGGATGACACAAACAAGTGGAAAAATATCCCATGCTCATGGATTGGAAGAATCAACATTGTGAAGATGTCCATCTTACCTAAGGCAATCTACAAATTCAATGCAATACCCATCAAATGACCAGCAACAGTCTTCTCAGACCTAGAAAAGACAACACAGGAATTCATATGGAAACACAAACATCCAAGAATAGCCAGAACAATCCTAAGCAAAAAAACCAAAGCAGATGGTATCACATTACCAGACTTCAAACTTTACTATAAAGGTACAATCGTCAAAACAGCTTGGTATTGGTATAGGAACAGGCATATAGATCAATGGAATAGAATTGAGATTCCAGAAGCAAAACCTCAATTTCTCAACCAACTCATCTTCGACAAGGCCTCCACCACCTACCACTGGGGAGAGGAGACTCTATTCAGTAAATGGTGCTGGGAAAACTGACTGACCACATGCAGAAGATTGAAACAGGACCCTTATCTATCCCCATGCACAAAGGTTAACTCCAAATGGATCAGAGACCTAAATGTAAAACCTCAAACCATAAGAACCTTAGAAAATGAAGGAAATACCCTCATGGAAATCGGAACTGGCATCCAATTCCTGAACAAAACCCGAAACCCACAGGTCATAAGAGAGAAGATAGACAAGTGGGACCTTATTAAACTGACAAGCTTCTGCAAGGCCAAAGAAACCATCAAGAGAGCAGGGAGACAGCCTACAGACTGGGAAAAAGTATTTGCCAACACCAGGTCTGACAAAGGCTTAACATCCTGGATCTACAAGGAAATAAAACTTGCTAAAAAGAAAAAAACAAACAACCCCATTATAAAATGGGCAAAAAACATGAACAGACACTTCACAAAAGAGGACATCCGAGCAGCCAACAAACACATGAAGAAATGTTCAACCTCAGTAATCATCAGGGAGATGCAAATCAAAACCACACTGAGATACCACCTAACTCCAGTCAGAATGGCAATTATCAACAACTCAAAAATAACAGCTGCTGGAGAGGGTGTGGCAAAAAGGGAACACTTCTACACTGTTGGTGGGAGTGTAAACTAGTGCAACCTCTGTGGAAAGCAGTGTGGCGATTCCTAAAAGCTCTAAATATCAACCTCCCATATGATCCTGCAATCCCCCTACTGGGAATATACCCTGAAGAACTCAAATCACTCTATAAAAAAGATACCTGCACACGCATGTTTATCGCAGCGTTGTTCACAATAGCAAGAACCTGGAAACAACCATGCTGCCCATCAAAAGTGGACTGGATTAAAAAAATGTGGTACATATACACGATGGAATACTATGCAGCCGTAAAAAAGAACAAAATCATGAATTTCGCAGCAACCTGGATGGAACTAGAGTCTATAATACTGAGTGACCTCTCACAGAAACAAAGATCCGAGTATCACACGTTCTCACTCATTTAATGGACCTTGAACATCCAATGTAATACTATAAGAAAATGACTGACGGTACTGGGAAACCATGGCGGGGGGAGGGAGATGGGATTAACAGTAGCAAATATCTGTCTGGGGATGGGGAAACACCTCTTATCAACAGGGTGCCTGAATGAAATGTAATTGTACACCTAACCATTAACTGTACCCCACAAAACCATAATAAAAAATATTGATTATGGAATGGAAAAAAACAAAAACAAAAAACAAAAACACAACTAATGCTGTTGTGATTGAAAATTGTTAACAAGCATTATCTGTAAACCAAAAATAAAAACAAGGTTGCCTACAAAAAAAAAAAAAAAAAAGAGCAGCCTGGGCAACAAAGCAATACCTTGTCTCTACAATAAATCAGAAAAGTAAGCAGGGCATGGTGGCGCGTGCCTGTAGTCCCAGCTACTCGGAAGACTGAGGCAGGAGGATCCCCTGAGCCCAGCAGGTCAAGGCTGCAGTAGCTGTGATTGCACCACTGCACTCCAGCCTGGGCAACAGAGTGAGATCCCTACTCAAAACAACAACAACAACAAAGCAACTAGAAACAATTAACAAGAGACAGACCCCAAGTAAAATGGCCCACAAGGTTAAAAATAAGGAAATGAGAGGGGAGGGGATAGTGAGAAAGGAAACGGAAGTAGAGACGGAAATATTACTACAAACACCAGCTTACGTAGAACTGAAGGCCAAGGGCAAGAAACCGTGAGCTGAGGGATGTTTGACACTGACAAGACCTGGATTCCACTAGGAAGACATGGCAGGCTCTGGTCTTCATCTGCCCAACTTTTCATACCACGTGAAGACCTTGATGCAGGATCTCGACAGAGTCACGCTCCTGGAAGCAGGCTTCAACTTCCTCCTCCACAATTTGGTAGATCACGTGGACAATAAGCAGATAAGGGATTTGAGCAACACAACAACGGAGCTTGATTTATTAATTTGGGGAAGGGGCTCGGAATCTTACTCTGTCACCCTGGCTGTGGCATGATCATGGCTCACCACAGCCTCAACCTCCTGGACTCAGGCAATCCTTCCACCTCAGCCTCCCCGGTAGCTGGGACTACATGTGCATGCCACCACACCTGGCTAATTTAAATGTTTTCTTTTTGGTAGAGACGAGGTCTCACCATGTTGCCCAGGCTGGTCTTGAAATCCTGGGCTTAAGCAATTCTCCCATCTCTGCCTCCCAGAGTACTGGGATTACAGATGTAAGCCACTGCGCCTGGCTGATTTCCCAAATAGTAATGTGACTTTGTTCTCAAGAAACAGCCCATTCTTCCCCTTGGGACATCCTTGACAGTCACATACTGGGATCACTGGTGAAGTTCTCTAATGGCAACGAGCAGAAACCCTGACTCAGGCAGATTTTAACACCGGGGAAATGCAGCAGCCCAGGCCAGGAGGCCAGGGAAGGGTGGGTGTGCACAAAGGCCCCGTCTTTGGCGTGTCTTCACTGTGTCTTCACTGGCCGCAGCCAGGCACAGCAACGGGTTGGGGGGGTCCTCACTCCCTTCCACTGGTAGAAAAGAAGGGATATCCCTTCCAACCCAGGAATAAATGTCCTTCCCTGACGTCCGATTGGGCTACTGATGTCACATGCCCTCCACTGACCCTAGCGGAGTTGACCAGGAGAGGGCGCAGGTGGGCTTCCACCTGGAGCCCTGGGAAAGACACACGGAAGCGTCGTGATTAGCCGAGATCACTCCTGAGCCAACCTGGAGCTGGGAATGCCAGAGCAAGGTCAAGGCTGGGCTGGGAGGAGGAAGAGGAGAAGGATGCAGAATAGGAACCCGCAGTGGCCATCACTCTGGCCGAGAAGAAAATGTTAACCAGTTCCAGAAAGGAGATACCTTTCCAGGCAAATTCTCTGCCAGTGTTTTATGGTAATTGTCAACAAACTGAATTTAAACAATTGAAGCATATCTTCTAGACCATAAAGTGCACAGTGCCAAGTGTGCACCTTGGTGATTTGTTACGTACGGCTACCCGGCAGTACTTAGAACATCCAGCACTGCAGATGAGCTTTGTCTGTTCTTGACTCTCATACAAGTGGAATTGTGCAGCCTGTAATCTGTTGCGTCTGGCTTCTTTTATTCCACAGCATGTCGGTGACGTGCGTACAACCCGTTGTGTATATCAGTCTCATTATTTATGGCTGGGTCGTATTCTTTGTAGTTTACCAAAATTTAATCATCCCTCCTCTAAGGATGAATAATTTCACTGGGAAATTTAAAAACATACCCTTCTAAATAATTTTTAGTTCAAGGAGAAAATGAGAATTTAAATTGTAGCTTATTTGGATATTAACATAATACAACAACATCTTGGGTGTAGCCAAAGTCATCTTCAGAGGAAAATCCATAGCCCAAAATGCTTTTATTATTTTAAAAAAGTGAAAGGATATGAATGACTAATAAAAGAATATGGATTAGGAACAATAATATAAATAGGTCAGGAAACAGTTGTATTACTAGAGATTAAAGCAGAAATTCACTAGGAAAATGATAAAATTGACAAGTAAAAGAAAGAGTTGGTTATTTCAGAGGCTAGCTGCGGTGGTGAGTGCCTGTAATCTTAGCTACTCTGTAGGCTGAGATGGGAGGACCTGCACTTAGGAGTTGAAGGCCAGCCTGGGCAACACAGTGAGATCTCTTCTCCACACACACAAAAAAGAGTTGATTGTTTCAAGAAACAAACAAAATAGATAACCAACTTATAAACCTGTACAATTAAAAGAGTAAAACAAATATTTGCAACATGTAAAACAAGAAAGGATACTCAATCACGGGCATAAACAATATTTTTATAAGAGAATATCTAAACATCTAGGAAAATGATAGATGACATTCTTGAAGAATATAAATATGCAAAATCAACTCAAGAATACTTTTTTAAAACCCCTAAATGGACCCATGATCATAGAAGATATTTAAAAGTTTATCAAAGTTTTATAAAAAAAATCTTTTAAATGAATTTGATTTTACACAAGTGCAAGTTAACCTTCAAAGAAGGAGAGGTAATTCCATTTTAACTTCCTCAGACCACAGAAGGAGAGAAAAATCTTCAGTTAATTTTTTGAGTTCAACAAACTCCAAGACGCCCAGCTTTGATAAAGTGACTCACAGAGAGGCTCACTTTGGACAAGGGGCAGGCGTGGGAGCCCGGGGTTCTGGCCCAGTTGTCAGCACTTAGAAAGACCTGACTTTTCAAAGGAGGCCAAGAATAGAGGTTTTTGTGTAATTTTCCAATTTTTCTATGCCAGCAACAAAACATTTTTTTTAAACACCCAACATGGACCAAATCAAATTTGCTGATTGGATTTGGCCATTTGCAACCTTTATTAAAATGGACTTGGACCCATGATTTGAAATGGAGACTCAAAGGAGAAAATAACTTTTTTTTTTTTTTGCTGTAAGCTTTAGTTTTTCCGAAAGGAAAGTCTCATGCTGCACTGTTCAATAGGGATATAATATGAGCCACATGTGTAATTTTACATTTTTAATAGCCATGTTAAAAAATTAGAAACAGGTGACATTATCTTTTAAAATATATTTTATATATATCCAAAATATTATCATTTCAACATATAATAATAATTTAAAGATTACTGAGGAAATACTTTGCATTCTTCTTGTTTTGTTTTAGATCTTTGAAATCCAGTGTGTGCATTTTATACTGAGTTCTCTTAGCATATTCAATTTCGCCACAAAATTTTCTTCAGTAATAGTTGATCAGTATTACGATTTCATAAAGTTTATCTTTGAAAAAATAGGTTTCCATGGTCATATTGTTCCAAACAATTCCAAATATTGTTCCATATTTAGAAGTTTGCCAATAATGGAATCGTGCATAAAAAGTCATTTTCCTTTAACATTGCAATCCATTGCATGGACGAAACTGGTTCATCTTTTTTATTTTTATTTTTTGGAGTGATTTGACTTTGGAACAAAAGCCTATAAGTTTCAAAACTGTCCAAGTTCAGTAAATTCACTAATTCTTGTGCTAACTCAGTATTATTAACATTGACGGCCAAGGGGGCGCCCCATACCTTGAAAAACAACTCTACATTGATCAATATCAACAAAGCGTTCTTCAAATGTTTCTTTGGTAGTCTTTGCAACAATTTGCATAATGCTGTCAATTATAATGAAAATCTTCTGCCTAGTCATTCATGCTGGAAAAAACGTGAGCACCATTACTGTTGATGTGTACCATGAAAGATTTAAATTTCCACAGAAGTTCTCCTGCTCGTCTAGGTAGGTCATGGGTAAACTGGGTAAATTCTTCCATTCTTTGGAACTTCAAACTCAGTTTTCATATGTTCCGTGATAACGATGAGAAAACTTCAAATCAAATGACTGAGTTTTTTTTTTTTTTTTGCCTTTGATTGAATATTTGGCAAGTATCTCTTTTGTCTCAAAGAAACCTTGAATTGGAGTCAACACTACAGTAAATCTTCGCAAAACTCATTCATGACTCAGCCAGTGAGCAGAGAACCTGAGATCATGAAAGTCATTGTCTTCCACTTCCAGCCGTTCTATAAAGTCTCAATGAGTCACAGCACTTGCACGTAAACACGGCATGGCTCTGACCACTGTATCTATGACACTTTGCAGAGTCCGTTCTAGAAACTGAACGCAAATTTTTTAATATGCATCATCCAGTGGGATGAGGTGTTAAGGGAAATAGCAGTCTCTTGTTTTGATTCTGGATTTTTTGCTTCAACAGCGAAAGCATCAACTGTCATGACAGAACTAATTTTCTCATTTATTGCTGAAATTCTTTGAAAGATGTGGAAGGTTCAAAATTATCTGTACCATGAGTTCAATTTTTAAGGCATGAATGGACAACATTTCCTCGTAAATTTGAAGATTATTTGAGACAAAAGTTACTCAAGGTGTCTGTCTGAGGCTAAAGTATTTGTAATTTTTCAAATCATCAATCAATGGACTTTTCATATTTCTAGAAAGATTTTTAACCTTTGTTCATATGTTTTCTGGGTTAAAGAGCTTATACTTTTTAAGGAGTGACTTTTTTAAAGCATTTCTCTCATATTCCAATCCAATTTTATGACTGAAAAAAAATTTTTTTTAAATCTCTCCATCTAAAAATGTTTTTCTTTTCCTGTGCAAGCGTTCTAGCCATTCTGTAGCTGGCCAGAGTTACATGCTGGTTTGTTAAAATTAATTTTAAAATGTTTTATTGGACATTTCATTCTGATTTTAGTTGACTTATTTTTTTGATTCTTTTGGACTATTGGGAGGAAATTTATTTTCAAATCCGTTATGTATTTGTAAGAATGTCTGTTACTACTGTTTCTTTTGTTGTCTTTAACACAACAAATAAAAAGCTTCTTTTTTTTCCCCTTGCGGAAAGCAACTACAGTAACTATTGGGCATGAGATTTGTGATGTCTCTGCTTTCCTCACCGCCCCCCCACCCCACATCTCCACTGAGTTCTGCATAAGTTCGTTTCCTCTATTTAAAATCTAAGATTTAGTCCGTACCTATTTTGTTAAAGCTACAAAAGCAGGTTAATTGTATCTAAGTTAAAATAATAATAATTTTGGTTTCATTATATAGCTATCAATGGGGACTGGCTGCATAACATTCAAATAAACACATGACAGTATTATTTTTGTGCACTGAAAAATAATCATCCCAATAGAACCTATCCACGGATGCCAACCAGTCAGTGACGTGTTTACGCGGGGTGCTAGACATGGCGCACTTGCCCAACACAATGTGACACAGTCACAGCTGGTCTGATGAAAAGGTTAAAGTAGACTCTGGTGTGGTGGCCAGAATAATGCCCACCCTGCCCCTGGGTGTCCATGTCCTAATCCCTGGAATTGGTGCATATGTGATCTTATGCGGCAAAAGGGAATTCAGGGTACAGATTCAGTTACAGTCGCTGAGCACTTGACCTTGAACTGGGGAAGTCACCCTGGATTGTCAAGGTGAGTCCAGAGTAACCACGAAGGTCCTTAAAAGAGGAGGATCGTTTATGGCTGTGGCTGCAGCGGGATAATCGGAGACAGCTCTGCTGGCTTTGAAGGACCAGGAATGTGGAAGCCTGCGGAAGCAGGGAAAGGAAGTCTGCCCTGGAGCTTCCAGAGCGGAACAAGCCCTGCCAACACCTTCAATTCAGCCTCAGGAACCACATTTCAGACTGTGACCTCCAGACCTGTGAGAGCAAATGTGTGTTGTTTTAAGCTACAAAGTTTCTGGTAATGCATCATAATAGCCATAGGAAACTAATACAGTCATTTAAAAAAACAATACATTTGTCTTCATGGACAAATATTGTGCTCTTCACTTTTAAAGTTCATGCATCTTTAACTTAAATGAAAAGTTCAGTGTCCTGGTTGCACTGGGGGCCCAGTCATGGGTATTCCTCATGGCGGCAGAGCTGAGCAGCTCAGGCCTAGGGTTCCCGCATCTGGCCATGCAGAATTCTGAGAAGGGACCGTCTCTGCTGTTGGCTGGGAGTGGTCTGGGGGCAGGTGACCTGGATTTTTACTGCACACGCTTTGAGAGCATGAACTGAATTTTCAGTTTTGTTTTAGGATTGCTCTTGGAGGCAATGGTGCCCCACCTCTTGGTGAGGGAAGGAGGGGAATCTTAGCAGGAACTTCTTGGTGTTCTGGGACACAGACACAGGATGAAGCTGGCGCATCTGATCCTCAGGATGTCCCGTGAACTTCTCCAGAACCTGAATCCGCTCCAAGCAGGATGTCTGGAGAGGCAGGTGAGCACCACCACACCACTCTCTACTGGCTTTGATTTCCATCTCCCTGGGGTGCGTGATGGGCCCTGCCCCCATCCCTGCAGCCCTCACTGCGCCTGTGAGCCCAGGGTGGGGGGTTTTGGGGACGTTTTTGAGTCTGGGCAGCTGCAGAAAGTGTAGAAACCAGGAACTGCCAAAAATGAAACCAGAGAGGCTTTTGGGCAGGGGTGGGCCTGGAGAGGAGTCAGTGCCAGGCAGGGGGTTTTTGCTCCATGGGCTTCTGTGGTCAAAGCAAACGCCTAAGGGCCTCTCTTAGCCTTCCTCGAGGGGAGGGCGAGGGCTTCTGGATTTTCTGGGGGAAACACAGTGCTCCTTGGGAAGTCCTTCCCAGCAGAAAGCACAGGCCTTTGTCGTCAGTCTTCTCCCCTCCCTCCTCCTGGTCCTGACCTCCTCCTTCCCTCCCCCAACCCTTTCCTTCCTAGGCACCTCCCCCTTCCCCTCTCTGTCCCTTTTCCATTTCTATCCTTCTCCTCCCTTTTCTTCTTGTTCTTGGACTTTGCCGCAAAAAGGCACAGGCCATACAGGAACGAGGATGCCCCTCATTTTACTTAAAATTTTAAGTAACATATGTTTGACGAAACCTCTCAAAGACAGAGCATACAAAGGGGATTAAAAGCCACTTGTTGCCTGATTGGAGAAGATCATATGAACACAGTGGGGTCTGCTTCTTTCAGGCCTCTGTAGCGTGTGGGCAGGAGGTTAGGAAGGGTGTTTACAAAAATGGAAGTCTGGGCTGGTTTTTAGTCCCACTTTGCTGATTGTGACATTGTATCATAGACATTCTCTCCCATGAGTTAGAGTTTTCCAGAAACCTGATCCTTCATGGCTGGGTAGTTTTTTGCCCTCTCGATGTACAATTGTTCCTTGTTTACTTGGCTTCTAGCTTTTCCCCCCACAGAGATTGTGAGCTGCCCACCCAAGATCTGTCTCCATCCCTCCTCTGTAGTAAAAGAACACTGATTTTATTGCCAGTAGCAACGTGCCTATCTGAAAGATTCCACTTTGCAGCCTCGTTTGAAGTTGGGGGTGACCGATGAGGTGAAGGCAGAAGTTGTTTGTTCTTCTGGGAAACCCCATGGAGAAGGTCCCTTCATTCCTTTTTCTTGCACAGGATGCAGATGGTGTGGCTGGAGCACCAGCAGCCATCTTGGGTCATAAAACGACCTTGAGGAAGGAGGCTGTGCACTGAGGATGGGGTTGGAGGGGCAGAAAGATAGAAGGCACTTGGGTCCCGGAGAACACAGTGCAGTCTCCATAGCAGCCCTGGACCACCAGCCCTGGACCACATCTCCTATAAGACTTGCTTGCTTTCCATCCCTTACTAGTAGCTGAATATAATTCCTACAACAGGTAGATGCACTCAATAGGGCAATCAATGTTTACTGAGCAACTACGATGCTCCAGTTCCCACTGAGATGAGAACAGATCAGCGGACAAAACTCAGAGAAAGTCGGGGAGTCCTCGGGGAGTCAATCTTGTAGTGGAAAGGGACAGGTCACACAAAAAGCAAAGCCAGGAATGTGTGTAGGGGGTTAAACCGTGATAAGAACCAAGGAGAAAAGAAATGATGTAGGACCAAGTCCTGTGGTATGTCATGGTGGGATGATGTGGAAATTCTGGGTAAGGGAGACAGAGAAAACCCCGCTAAGACAACCGTTGTCCTCCCTCCACATTCAAAATAGCATTGTTTCTTGTGCTACGGCACTTTCCACATTATTTTCTGCTTAGAAATTAGTGGCTGTGTGGGTTTGTAGAGGAGTCGGTGAGGAAGGCACTTGAGGGTGGTCTCTGGCATCGGAGCACATCTGCCAAGCTTCCTTTTGTGCAGGTGAAGAAGCTCAGCTCAAATAGGCTTCAGGAAACAAGAGGATGTTTTTGGCTCACAGGATAAAAATATCTAGGGTCCTCTGGATACAGGCAGGGCTGAATCCAGGTGCTCAGAAAGGTCACCAGGGAGCTCACTTCTGCTACCTCTATCTGTGTTGCCTCGACACTTGGCCCCTTGCCCTGCCCGGCTTGTCGGGGGACGTGGCCACCTGCTGTGTAGACTGATGGTTCTGCAAGTGGGGGGGGGTGAGGGACTCTTCCCAATAGTTCCAGCCAATATCCCAGGGCTGTTTCTTATTGGAACCGATAGGGTCATGTGACTCTTCTTGAACCAATCAGTGAGTCCACTGAATCAGAGCATGCTGACCGTGGAGGCAGGTGCCCGCAGACCCCTTCTGAAGTTGGAGAAGAGGCTCAACCCCAAAGACTCAGAGCTGGGGAGGCTCCTCGTCAAGGGCAAACCCCAGAAGCTCTTACCAGAAGAAGGGGTGAGGGCAAGAGCGATCAGCAGCCACACGTCCAGCATTCTCCCTGGCCTCCCTGCCCAGCCCTCCAGCCCCCCAGTCCTCTTGAAAAGTCAAATCCATTTCCTCTTACGCTTTCTTAAGCCTGGTGATTGTTGTCTCCCATTTTACAAATGAACAACCAAATGCATAAAGACCATAAATTATAAACGAGAGGTTCAAATGAGGCGAGGGATGGCAATGAGTGAAATCTAATTAAGTCGTTTGAGATCTAAGCGATACTGTTATTAAAGTGCCTGTTAGCAGAGCGTCAGATCTGTGCTGGCATCTGCCCGCAAGTCGGCCAGAAGCAAGCTCGGTGCTGATTGACGTGGAGATCAATTGTTTTCTGGAGGAGGAGATAAGGTGCCTTCCTCTGAAGGCCTGGACTCCCCCATTGAGCGTTTGCCCTTGGAAACCACCATTCTGGCCTTGCCTGTCTGCACCCCTGCGATGGCCATCGGCCACCATCGGGGATGGAGCATTTGGGAAGACCATTTTTAAAAAGCACGATCAAGAATGTAAAGAGCACCAGGCTGGTGCTGCATGCTGGTGGAGGTCGAAGTGGGAGGACTCTGTTGAAGTGGGAGGGTTGCTTAAGCCCAGGAGTTCAAGACCAGCCTGGCCAATATAGTGAGACTCCATCTCTACAAAATAGAAAGGAAGAAAGTAGCTGGACATAGTGGCGTATGCCAGTGGTCCCAGCTACTCGAGAGGCTGAGGCAGGAGGAACACTTGAGCCCAAGAGTTTGAGACTACAGCGATCTGTGATTGCGCCACTGTACTCTAGCTTGGGTGACAGAGGGAGAACCTGTTTCAAAAAGAAAAAAATGGGCATGCTCACCTGTTTTATAAGATGTGCGGAAGCCAGGCTCGGTGGCTCAGCCTGTAATCCCGAACCTTGTAAGGCTGAGGTGAGTGGATTGCCTGAGCCTGCGGGTTCGAGACCCGCCTGGGCAACTTGGCGAGACCTCATCTCTACAATAAATTTAAAAAAAAATCAGCCGGGCACGGTAGCGCGCGCCTGTAATTCTGGCTACTCGGAAGGCTGAGGCGGAAGGATTGCCGGAGCCCAGCAGGTTGAGGCTGCGGTGGCCGGGAGCGGCCACTGCACTCCAGTCTGGGTGACAGAGTGAGATTCCAACTCAAAAAAAAAAAGATGTGCTGGGGCTCTCAGGCTTCGCCCTAACATGAACCTTTTCCTGAATTTAAAAGCCAGTGTTGCAGTACCCCTTGGCAGGCACTTGCCCTAGCAGCTGGCGATTCACTGAGGAAAGGAGGGCCCGTTCTTTACCCTTCTGGAGCTCACAGTCTGTTCTGTGTCTTTTAGGGCAAAATTAGGAGATATTTGAGTCATTTATTCCTCGATCTCCCTGGAGAACAATTCTCGGTTAAAGAGGCGCCAGGTACCCTGGGCTTGAGGTCCCCAGCAGGCTGGAGTAGACGGTGACTGGCTCCTGTCTCCCCAGGGAGGTCCCTTGGAGAGTCGATGCTTGGTGTGTCCACACTGGCTCCTTTGGGCTGGGGTATATTTGGTTATTTAAATTTTCGCAGGGGCGGGGGAGGAAGGGGGTGGAGGGGGGTGGAGAGGTGAGTTCCCACCAAGAAGGCGACTGGGAGGAGTGAAGACTATACCAGAGGCCTCTCCAAGCACCAACGGCCTGCGCTCTGTGCTCAGAGAAGCCCCTTCGCGATGTTTTCAGCACGAGCGCAAGGTAGGTGTCTTCACCTTTTCTCATAGGGGAGACAGAGACTCAGCGGCACAGAGCTGAGTTCCTGCAGTCGCACAGGCAGGAGTGGGTGGCCAGGTCAGACCCAGCTCTGAGGACAGAGTCCAAGCTTGGTCATTCTTGAGCTGGCTCTCTGTGCTACCCTGAGGAGGAGAGAAACTGAGTCACACGAGGGGGCTTATCCCCAGAGCATGACCTCCAGAGCTGTTTCTCTGCGGGGTGCCATCTTCCCACCCTCCATCAAGTGCCATGTGACCCAAGTAGGTCTGAACCTGGCAGAGTGTGGTAGGGGAGCAGGGATTCCCTTTCCTCCCAGGTCCAGCCCCAGGAGGGAGGTGGGGGACCTCCCAGAAGGCCTCCCTGATCCTCCCAGCTGTACCTTGGCTTGGGTGTCCAGTCCCACCGGGCCATCTTCCCACCCACCCCGTCCCTCCTTGGACGCTTTCTACTTAGTGGGTCACCTCCCTTCCTCTCATTTTTTTTGTCTCAGTGTCTGAATCATGAGGAAGGGAACTGAAGAGCTTTGCTTGATGATGGACACAATTAGAGACGTTCGGGCCAGTCCACCTGGTCCTCCTTCTCCTGCCTGTCTGCTTGGGTTCATGCCAGGTGATAAATGATCCTTGGAAGTTGCTTGACTTTCAAAACCTGTGGTGAAGTAGAAAGTACCAGGGCTCTTGATTCTGCCGCCCGCGGGCTGGCGAGCCACCTCACCTCTCTGAACTTCTGTCTCCCTGTCTGTACATCAGAAGGACAATCACACATCTCATAAGGTGCTTGTAAGCATGACATGAGTCAGTGGAGGTTGACAGCTCAGAGTGACATGAGTCTTAGTCCATTTGCTGTAAAGGAACACCTGAGACTGGGAATGTGTAAAGAGAAGAGGCATCTCTGGCTCGTGGTCCTGCAGGCTGTACAAGGAGTGTGGCGACCGCACTGCAGCTGGTGAGGCCTCTGAAGCTTCCACTCCTGGCCGGAGGTGGGGAGGAGGCTGTGTGGAGATTGCGTAGCTAGAGAGGAGGCAAGAGGGAGGCAGGTGGTGCCAGGCGCTCGTCAACAACTAGCTCTGGTGATCCACAGTGGGAGGACTCACCCCTGTCCTGCCCAGGGAGGATGTTAATCTATTTATGAGAGCTCTGCCCCCATGACCCAAATGCCTCCTGCTAGGCTCCACCTCCAGCGCTGAGGATCAGATTTCAACATGGGATTTGGACGGGACAGACATCCAGAGGACAGCACTGCATGACTAAGCTTAGCTCTTCTGTGTTTTGGAGAAGTGATAGAATTTGAAGAAATGCTCACCTCTGGATTCATGGAATAAGCCCTCGGCGGGTGGCGGGTGCCTACAGGGCATGAAGCTTGGTGGGACAGCTGCTCTTCTCTGGCTGCCTCCCTGCCTGCCGTTTTCTCACGGCTAAGAGGAGAGTGTTTGTGCTTGGCCTCTTTCCGGCCATTGGCGCTGTGGCCATGTCTTAAACTGGCTTCCTGATCTGAGCAAATCCAAATGAAAGCCGTGCGCATGGCCACGGCCTCACTGGGATGTCTCTGGGGTGTGTTCATTTGCACAGTCCTTGAAGCACCTGTTCCTTCAGGAGGATAAACTGGCCAGGAATGAAGACGCAGAGAGGTCTCTGCAGAGCTGTCCTGCCAAGCATGTTGCTGGGCCACAGTCACAGCATGGCCCAGAGCCTGCTAGAGATGCGAGATCGCAGGCCCCTTCCGCTTGCTCTGTCAGACCCTCACTTGGCCAGGGGTCTGGTGGCTCTCGGCCATGGCCAGTGTGAGCCATGCAGGGCTGGCTCAGGCCCACACCCTCTACGGGTCAGACAGTCGTCACTGCCAGAGACCCTTCCTGTAGGGGTTGACCCCAGGGTCTCCTGGACAAAACTTCTTGCTGTGGGCATGGGACGAGAGGAGGGAAAGCAGGGGTTCCAACTGGCAGCTGGGAACACAGATGGCCCAGTTTGTTCTGGGTCATCTCGAGTGTGACTCAAGCCCACATGGCGGGTCCTCTCTGTCCCTTCAGTGTAACCCTGACTCCACCCCAGGAAATGTCACAGGAAGCTCACATGGTGATGTTTAAAGTGTGGGGCCTTCCAGAGGAGGGGACGGCATAGAAATCTTCTGGAGACAGCACTGAGAGCCCACGGGGGTGTGCTGGCACCAGGAGTCCAGCCAGCTGAGGAGTGGAGGGGAGACTGAGGCAACCCAGAGAAGAGCTGCAGGGGATGAGCCTCGATCGTTCAGAAACCACTGTCTGCTCCACTCCTGGCTTCCATGGAGCTCTCTGATGGACAGGAATGGGGCCAGGGAGAGCCCTGGAGAGCATTGCAGAACATACGTACGAATCTCTCGGGGGCTGCTATGATACATTACTGCAAACTGGCTGACTTGGAACAAGAGGAATAGGTTGTCTCATGATTCTGGAAGCCAGAAGTCCACGCCAAGGCATGAGCAGGGCTGCACTCCCTTCAGAGGCTCTGGGGAGGGTCTTCCCGCTTTGTCCGGCACCTGGGGGCTCCAGGTGTCCCTTGGCTTGTGGCTGCATCACTCCAGCCTCTCCCTGCATTTTCACAGGCCTCTTCCCCTTCTCCCTGTGTCTCTGTCCTCCATTTTTAAAGACAGTGGTCACTGAATGGAGGGCCCACCCTAATCTAGTATGACCTCATTTTAACTAATGACATCTGAAAAGACCCTACTTCCAAATAAGGTCACATTCCGAGGTTCCAGTAGACATACATTTGGGAGGGGGCACTGTTCACTACACCCCAATGGGGCTTTTTAGGTGTTTTGGAATATTCCCTCCCCCCCTCCTTCCCCCCTTCCCCTCCTCCCCCCTTCCCTCCCTGCCCCCTTCCTTCCCTTCATCCTTCCCTCCTTCTTCTTCCTCGGTCTCTCTCTCTCTCTCTCTCTCTCTCTCTCCTTCTTTATCCCTCCTCACCTCTGCATTTTTCTTATTTTCATCTGCTATTAAGAATTTTAAAAAAGTTAACTGGGATCTTAAGTGGGTTTGAAATCTCCTTCCTCTCACACAAGGCAGCCGAATTTGCATCTCAGCTGGAAGATTATATGTAATGATTGTGGACCAAGGAGGGCGTTCTGGAGGGCAAGCCTCATTAAATATTTATATGAAGTCATCATCTGGTTTGCAAAACTGCTTGGGTGCTGACAGGGCAGAGGCCACGCTGTATCCAAGACTGTTGACACAGGGGGCACGGTTAGTTATCTCTTGCCAGATGTAATAGACCTCTACAAAGTCATCTCTGAGCAGTCCCTCAAGAGCCTCATGTCCTGTGGGACATTTCCAGAGTCTTGGGAACTTGCGTGGCGGCCGCCATTGTCTCCACTTCGGAGAGAATCTGACCTCAACAGGTGAGGGGCCGAGCCAGACTCGACACTCCTCATTTGAAGGTGTTTCTCCAGGCCTCAGTCAGTTCATCTCTAAAATGGGAATTAATTTGGTCAACAAATGTTGACTGCGTGTTCCTCTGAGTCAGACCCTAAGGTTTTGTGGTGAGCTAGACAGACAGGGTCTCTGTCTTCACAGAGGTTTCTTTTAAGAGAGGTGGAAAACAAGTAAATAAACATGTTCGCGCACAGCGTGATGGGATGTGAGGTGGGGAGAGCGCTGTAAAGAAAGGTAAGTGGGAGGGGCGTCACGAGTCACTGGGTATTTTGCTTGAGCAATCAGGGAAGACTGTACAGAGGAGGTGGCATATGAGCAGGGGTGGAAGAAAGCGAGGGAGAGATCCTGTTTGGGGGAGGAGTCACCCAGGCAAAGGCAGCTGAGGTACAAGGCCCCTGAGGTAGGTCTTGTGGGGGGGGCCCAGGGAGGAAGGAGGGGCAGGGGACCCCGGGGACTGGGGCAGGTCATGGAGGGGAGGGGAAGGGGCCCTGAGGAGAAGGGACTGCCCGGGAGGGAGGAGAAAGATTCAGATGCCCCCAGGAAGAGTGTGGCGATGTCCCGGAGAAGGGACAGTGGCGTACATGGGCGGGACCGGGACCAGGTGGAGATGACGGTGGCCTGAGCCAGGGTGGTGGCAGCAGAGGCGGGGGTGACCATCTGTGAGACAACAGGTGGGGCGCTGATTCCTCAGGGGCACAGGACACACTGGTTCCACGATGAGCGCCTTCCCGACATGACTCCCCTTCGAATCGCCCCGTCTCCACCCCAGCTGCTCCAGGACACGGAAGACCTGGAGAACGCGAGGAAGAACCAAGCAGCACATTCATCATTCATTCATTCACTCACTCGTTCATTGTTCATGGAGCCCGCTGTCTGTGCAGGGCTTGCAGTGGTGTGCATACTCACACGGCCCTGTCTAGGGACACTTGCGGTCCGGCTCAGCCCTCGGGTTTTGGTTTCTGTCCCCTGTTTGAGGGGACAGGTCCCTATGAAAGGGCTGGTCCCCATCCATTGCTGGGTGTAGTGGGACCCTGGTGTTGGGGAACTTGGCACTCCGCCCTTCTCTCCCAGTGACATATCTATAGGAGAGACAAAAAGACTAGATCGCAAGAGGGACCTGGGCTGACTCTGACCCTGCTCCCAAATCCCTTCCCTCTGCTGGGAACTCTGGCTGTCAGAGGGAACACTGACCTGTCCGCTTCCTTTCTGCTAACTCCCTAATGGGAGAGTCTGGGATCTTGGCCTCATGAATGTCTGAGCCTGTGGGAGGATTGGAAGGTGGCTTTAGGGAGCCCGGCAGAGCCTGCTTCCAGCAAGCCGTGTCCTGGAGAGAAGACCTGTGTCCCGGGGGCCTTCTGGAAGCCACTCGGCCACAGGGCCGCCCCAGACTATTTTGGACACTCGCTGGACACCTGCTATGTGTGAGGTGCTGGGGGTGGCACTGAGGAAGCTGAGATAGGTGCCTCATGTCCAGGGGGCGGAGGGGGCTTACCATGAAATGCGGCAACAGCTTTGATGGATACAGCTCCCTTGGGGGGAACCTTGAAAGCAGCGCCAAGGTCACAGACCCCAGCTTGACAGAGCATGGAGGTTCTACCTGCTGGGTATCTACTCCCTTTTTGTTTTGGCGTGAGCACCACAGTTTCCCTTCTTGGACTTTGGATGGACTCTCATGGGAGACTCGGGAGGCAGGGAGGCCAGTTCTATGACTTTACAGAGGCCAGGCACCAGCCCTGGTGGGGCAGAACTGGAGAGGACCAGAAGGGGGTGGGGCACTTTGTGGAGAAAGCAGCTGGCAACCTCTTAAGTCACTGAAACGTTCATATTTCCTTACTGCAGAACCATCGGTCAGGAGCCGCAGCTGGATTATGTTACTCTTTTTCTCCTTCTAAAGGTCAATGCCTTGTGGCGGCTGAGGATGTCCCTGAACTGGGCAGCTGGGTAGATCCGGTTCACCGGCCCCAAATCCCCCAGCCCCAGGTGCGTCCATCACCTGCTCACAGCTGGCACTTGGAAATGAGAGAGACTTGTTCCACTGTCCCAATCCATGTCCACAACCGTCGCTGTTGATGCACACAGACGGTCCAATCTCTCCCTTGATGGAAAGGTGCCCAGGGGTCAGCCTGAAGACACGCTGGGGGAGAGAGGCAGCCATGTGATGCAGGGCCTCCACGCTGGGCTGGAATTAAGTTGGCTCTTTCTCTAATGAAACTGGCTCTGAGGGTTCCCGTGTGCCAGAGATTCAATGACTCTCCAGAGAGGCGATGCTGAACGCTGATATTAATGCAGTGCACACAGCAGCCTTGTGCTTCGTCTCTCTGATGACATTTTCAAGGTGTTCTGAGCCTGCAGGAAGCTGTGCTTGCCTGGCACTCTGCTTGCCTGGAACCCTGCACTTGCCTGGTACCCTGTACAGTTGGATCATAGCAAAGGCAGGGAACAGCTCTGGCTCAGCCTTTCCCACCTACTGGTGGAGAGACCTGGCATCAGGAGGCGCTGTAACTTAACCAAGCTCTCATGTTTGCCAGCAGTAGAGGCTGATCTCTCAAGAGAACTTCCTGGAAGGATTGAGGGTGTTCCCTCTGGGCAAAGCTCTAGACTGGTCTCTGAGCCCCAAGCCCAAGAAACTGGGAGACACGAGCTGTTGTGCAAGTTCATGCCTTTCAGACTCTGCTCACCCTTCCTTGGGGGCAATGCCCCCACCCTGAACAGTTTCTACCCGTCAGAATCATGACCCCATTTCTCAAGGGTCTTTTCTTCCCTAGGTTCTTGTAAGCCCCTGTCAGGACAAATTCATCTTCACATGGGTGACATCATCTTCCTGTCCTGATGGTGACTTGTGACTCCTCCCAACCAAGTCCCTTGAGCACCGAATGTGACCAAGCCTGCTGGAAGAAAGAACATGACATTTAATCGGAATAGGAGACTGTGTTTTAAAACCGTACTGCCCACATTGTGACTGGAAAGTGATGGGGTCTGTGAGATGTCATTAATGGATGCTGTCTTCTGGCTTGGCTGCAAAACCAGAAAACCCACAGGTGTCAATGGCTGAAACAAAATAGACATTGACTTTCTTTCCCGTGAAAGGTGACTGGAGCTTCCATCCAGGCCTGATGCAGTAGCTCTGTTCCAGATGCTGCTAAGGACCGTGTTCCTTCCAGCTTTCTCCTCCGTTATCCTTAGGATGTGAGCCAGGTCCTCGATGTGTGACATGGCTGCTGTTACTCCAGTCATCAGAGCAATGTCCTGGCAGTAGGATGAGGAGAGGAAAGACCCTTTAAGGAGGTATTCCCAAGCACAACCGAACACTCCCTCTCCTATTTCATTGACCAGAATTCTCTCTCATCACCCAACCTAGCAGTAAGGAACACTGGAGAACATAGCTTCTAGCCAGATGGCAACAGGTGGTAGGATTCTGTTCCTAGAGTAAAAGTGAAGGTGGGAAATTGGGAAGCAGCCAGTACTTCCTGCTTCAGACAGCGATGGGAGACTTGAGAGGGCCCCATGCCAGAAAGACCTGTTTCATGTTCATTCCAGTTGAGACAGGGGCAGAAAGATTTAGTGTCTACTGCGGGAGTGAATAGAGTTTCAAGGTCACATGTAGGGCGCCCGACTAACTTTGAATGTGAGATCAACCACAACTAACTTATTGGCATAAGTATGTCTCGAAGATTTCATGGCCATATTTACACTAAAAGATGACTCATTGTTTGACCTGAGATTCATATTTCGGTGGACACCCTGCATTTTTATTTGCTCAGCCTGGCAGTTGTGGTTATAAGGGGGACTGGACAGTCCTTGGGGGTAACGGGAGGACACAAGTGGGGGTAGAGGTACAGGACCAGCTGTGGGCACAGCCGTTTGGAGAGGGGCTTGCACTTTGCTGGGGAACTGTCGCCTCCAGGACCCTTCCCTAAACACATGGGTCCTCCAATCCCTGGAGTTCCTGCCACAGGTGTTTGTGATGAATCTTCCTGTTCCTCCACCAGCTAGAAAACCTGGCGGCCACCTCATGCATTGACTGTGCTGATAAATTGCACGCGTGAGCCCATTTGTCTGGGATTTACGTACTCTCCCTCCACACACGATTTGCAGAAATTTCACAGTCTTGGCTGATGAATCACATCTTAGGGCTACATTGTCTTAAGATTTATGCTCTTCTCACTTTCTTAAAGGATGTGAGGATGTTTTTATAAAGTTCATTCCAAGGAAAAAGGACAGGACAATGAAAAAGAAAAAGCAGAAAAAACGCTACTTAAAAGCAGTCACCAGATCCCCGCAGAAGGAGCTCTGTGCTGAGGCCTTGTGATTTGGCCTGGGGTGGAGTCAGATATCATGACTGCACATGGAATTTAAGATAAGCCAGGGGGTTGCTGCGTACTTTTAAATGATCCAACAGGTTACAAGTCCCTGTGGGTTTTCACCGCATCCTGAGTTCTCCGATGGGGAGATGGCCATAGCAGGGCAGTCCGGAGCATACCGGGCCCAACCTCAGTTGATCATCAGAAGCTCTGGGAGGGGCCCAGGCTGCATGTCATAGACTCAACATAGGGCTCAACATAGACCCTCCGGGGTCTACACAGGTGTCAGGATGCTGAGAGCTCCCCAGGCGATATCCATGTGGAATTCACTCATATCAACCAACCTGGCTGTAAGAAGCACTAGAGAACATAGCTTTTAGCCAGATGACAACAGGCTGTGGGATTCTATTCCTAAAGTCAGGAATGGGAACCACAGGTGTAAACAACTCGCTTTCACTTTCTGGACGGGGGACAGAAACTCAGCCACAGCGGCGCTCACTGCAATGGCACTAAGGGAACTGAGATGAGAAGTCTCACACCGACTCTCTCCACACCCCAAGTATTGTGTTGTTCCACGACCTTTCAAGAACACTTAAAAAACCAGGACTGTCGACTCGCCTCAGGCTGCTGCAAGGTTGGCTAGGCAGGAGCTCAAATGTGTGGTGCACTTACCGTGTGCCAGATAGTGTACTGACTCATATTGGTTTTATTGATGCATTTATTTATTTGGTCAGTCAATCAGTTATTTAGTTAGCTAGTTAGTCAGTTAGTTTTTTGCATCAAGGTCTCATTCTGTGGTCCAGGCTGGAGTGCAGTGGCACAATCTCCACTCACCACAGGCTCCAACTCCTGTGCTCAAGTGATCCAGGCATTGGGGCAGTGACAGTGTCTGTGGCAGACTAGTTGAGGAACTGAGAGCATCACACTCAACCTATAGGATTAGTCACAATTCCTCGGAGAGCTGAGCCTCTTTGTAGAGATAGAAGACCAGCCAAGGGGCTCTTGGACAGCCTGAGAAAAGAGGGGACCATTTGACTGGTTCCATTTCTCAAAAGGTGCCACTGAGGCAGGGCTGAGAGACTGGATGTGTGTGTGTTTGGAGAACATAAAATGATTCAGTGTTGATATCAAGTGAGCCTCATAAGTGAGTGTACTATCTGTGGATCAAGATACTGTAGATGGGACCTCAGCCCTCCAGGAGTGTTCAGCCAATTTGGTGGGATATCAATCTGATACACACTGAAAACAGCAAGAATCTTCATCCACCATAACTTTTATGAGATTGTGCATCACAGGGCTGGGGCCAGGGCCAGGTTGAGGCGAGTGGCCACCTAGGAGCTTACGATTTAAGGAGGCACTCACTCTCAGCGTTATGAAGTGTCCCATTAAATCATCCTGGCCCTAAGCCGGGCTCGGTGGCTCAGCCCGTAATCCCGCGCCTTTGGGAGGCTGAGGTGAGTGGATTGCCTGAGCCCGCGGGTTCGAGACCCGCCTGGGCAGCGAGATCTCATCTCTACAATAAATCAAAAAATCAGCTGGGCGTGGTAGCGCATGCCTGTAATTCCGGCTACTTGGAAGGCTGAGGCGGAAGGACCGCCAGAGCCCAGCAGGTCGAGGCTGCGGTGGCCAGGAGCGGCCACTGCACTCCAGTCTGGGTGACAGAGTGAGACTCCAACTCAAAAAAAAAAAAAATCATCCTGGCCCCATGGTGGAAAATCGATGGACTCTACAAATAAGGGCCTGTTTCTTAAATGTATTCTGTTTAATTGAGCTGTTTGTCTCACCTTATGCCAATGCCACACTCTCTTGCATGCTGTAGCCTTATAATAAATCTTGAATTCCAGTAGTGGAGTCCACCAACTTTATTTCTTTTTTTCCTTTAAAGCTTTTTTGGGTATTGATTGTAGGTCCTTTGTATTAGCGTATACATTTTAGAATTACCTTGCCCATTTCTGCAAAAAGTCTGCTGGGATTTTGATTTGAATGGTATTGAATCTACTGATCAATTTGGGGAGAATTGAAAGCTTAACTTTATCTAGTCTAGTATCAAACCATAAACATCAATATCTTTCTTTGTATTCAGGTCTTCTTTAATTTCTACTGCAATAGTTTGTGTTTTCAATTTTACAGATCCTGCCCATCTTTTATTCAATTTGCTGTAAGTATTTTATATTTGTTCCACTACTGTCATTGTCTGTTGCTAGTATGTCCAAATGCAATCAATTCTTGTGTATTGGTCTTGCATTTGTTGAACTTGCTCTTGTTCTAGCTTTTGACAAAAAAGACAGATTTAATTCTTCCTTTCCTATTTGTGGGTCGTGTATTTCCTTTTCTTGCCTTATTGCAGTGGCTAGAATCGTCAGCACAAAGTTGAACACAATAAAAAAATGAGATCACATATCCTTGCTTTGTTCCTGTTCTCTAGGGGAGAGTGTTCAGTCTTTTACCATTAAGTATGTTATTAGCAACACATTTCTCATAGATTTCTTTATCAGGCTGAAGAAATTCCCTTTAATTTCTAGTTTGATGGCATGTGTTAAAATCAGAAATGGTTGATTTTTTTCATCTGTTGAAATGATTACATGTATTTTTAGATTGCATATTGAAATGATTATATATATTTTTAGATTTTTTTTAAATTTTAAAGATGTGGGGTACAATTCAGAGTCAGGTATACAAATGTTCATTATGTAGTTATCTGTATTGATGAGGTGTGCTTCCCCCCAACTCCCCTGGCAGTTTCCCACTCCTGCCAGTCTTGCCCCTGCTCCCCTGGCAGTTTCCCACTATTGCCAATCCCCCTCTCACAACATTACGACAGTTGTTAAAGGTCTGCTCATGAGTGAGAACATGTGATACTTGGTTCTCTGTTTCTGTGTTAGATCACTCAATATTATAGATGCTAAGTCCATCCAAGTTGCTGCAAAGCCCATTAATTTTGTCCTTCCTTAAGACTGCGTAATATCCCATCGTGTATATGTACCACATTTTTTTTTTTTTTTGAGTTGGAGTCTCACTCTGTCGCCCGGACTGGAGTGCAGTGGCTGCTCCCGGCCACCACAGCCTCGACCTGCTGGGCTCCAGTGATCCTTCCACCTCAGCCTTCCAAGTAGCCGGAAATGTACCACATTTTTTTTATCCAGTCCTCTTTCGATGGGCAGCACAGTTGATACGCTGATAGATTTTTGAATGTTAAACCAATTCTGCACTCTTGGGATAAACTCTGCTTGGTCATAATGGTTTATATGTTGCCTGCTTGGATTTACATATTGTTGGATTCGATTTTCCAAAATTTTTCTTAAGATTTTTTTCATCAGTGCAAAGGGGATATTGATCTTTATTTTTTCTTAATGTCTTTGGTTTTGGTATCACATGTAATGCTAGCGTCATGAAGGGTGATGGAGAGTATTTCATCCTCTTCACTTTCCTGGAAGAGTTTGAAAGTATCAGGATTCTTTTTTTCTTAAATGTTTGGAACAATTCACCAGTGAAGGGACCTGGAGTTTTCTTTGTGGTAACTATCATTCCATTTCTTTAATAGATATAATCCTATTCAGGTTATTTGTTTCTTGTTAGCTTGAGCTTTGGTAGTTTGTATTTTTCAAGAAATTTGTTATTTTATTTTATGCCAAATTTATTGGCATAAAATTATTTGTTCCATTCCCTTATTATTCTTTTAACATCTATAGATTTTCTCACTTGTCCCTCTCATTTCAGACATTTGCAATTTGTGCGTTCTTTTTTTTCCCCTCCTAATCAATCTGTCAGAGGTCTATTGATTTTTACTGGTCTTCTTAAAGACTCGGTTTTTTATTTCAATATTTTTGTTTTTGTTGATTGAGTTTTGCCTCACCGGTTTTCGCGTCTACTTTTATTATTTCCCTTCTCTGGTTACTGTGGGATAAATTTACTCTAAGACAGAAGCTAAAGTTATTGATTTAAAAGCTTTCTCCTTGTCTCATACAGGCATTTTATGTTGTAAATTCTCCTCTATTCACTGCTTTGGCTGCATCCCACAAATTTTGTATGCTGTCTTTCATTTTAATTCAGTTTAAGTACTTTCTAGTTTTCATGTTGATTTCTCCTTTTAATTTCTGGGTCATTTAGAAGTGTTCAGCTATGTTTCCAAATAATTGGTAATTTTCCAGTTATTGATTTCTAATTTATTTGCATTGTGGTCACAGAACATAGTTTGCATGTCTTGAATTTTTTTAAATTTATTTATTCTATTCCTTTTTTTTTTTTAGAGATAGGGGTTTCACTATGTTGCCCTGGCTGTTCTTGAACTCCTAACCTCAAGTGATCCTCCTGTCTTGGCTTCCAAAAGTGTTGGGGTTGCAGGCGTGAACCAGAGTATTGTCTATCTTGATAAATATTTTGAAAACCGTTAAAAATGATATGTAATTTGATGTTGTTGTCTGGAGCATTATATAAATATCATTTAGATTAAGTTGATTGATAGTGTTATTCAATGATTTCGCTTACTGATATTCTATTTGTTCTTTGAGTGATGGATATTGAAATTTCTGACTACACTTTTGTATTTGTCTATTGCTTCTTGCAATACAAGTTTTTGCTTTATGCGTTTTGGGGCTCTGTTATTAAGTGCCTAAACATTTAGGATTCTTATGTCCTCCTAATGGATTAATCTCTTTTTTGTTATGAAAGACTTGTCTTTATCTTTGGTAATAGACTTTGCTCTAAAATGAACTTTGTCTGAAATTAACATAGCCACTCCAATGTTCTTTTGATTATTGTTTTCCTGTCCTTTTACTTTTAACTTATTTGTGTCTTTATATTTAAAGTGGGTTTTTTAATGACAGCTTATAGTCGGGTCTTGGATATTAATCCAATCTGACAACCTCTGCCTTTTAACTGGGGTATTTAGACAATTTAAATTTAATGGGATATTAATATATTTGAACTTAGATCTACCACGCTGTTATTTGTTTTCTATTTTCTGTTTGTTCCTTGCTCTCTCTTTCCTTTTTCTACCTTCTTTTGGATTGTTGTTTATTATTTCATTTTATCTCCTTTGTTGACTTATTAACAATAGTTGTTTTATCATTTTAGTAGTCGCTTTAGGGTTTATAGTACACATCTTTTACTCTCACTCCAAGTAAAACTGCACCATCTACCTATAGGATGACATCTTTAAACACCATGCTTTCATCTCTCCCCTGGTGGTCTTTGTGTTATTATTATCATACACCTTTCTTCTCTATATTGGGTAAACCCCTTAATACACATTGATATTATAGTGCTTTAAACATTAAGTTATTTTTAAGAGGAGTTTAAAAAGCACAAAAATGTGTTCTTATTTACACACACAGTCGTCACATCATTGGTGCTCCTCATTCCTCAGTGTGGATTTGGACTTCCCCCTGGTGTCTGTCTGCTTCTTGACGGGGGTGGTCCTCAAGCCTCACTGGCAGTGTGGATCTGTTGGGACATTCTGCCAGCATGCATGTGTCTGGAAAAGTCATTATTTCATCTTTAGCTTTGAAAGATATTCTATCTGGGTCTAGAATTCTTGGCTTCCCTTCCTTTCCTTGCAGCACGCTGGCGATGTCACTCCGCTGTCCTCCAACTTGTGTCTTGCTGTGTCGCCCAGACTGAAGTGCAATGGCTGCTCCCGGCCACCGCAGCCTCAACCTGCTGGGCTCCAGTGATCCTTCCGCCTCAGCCTTCCAATTAGCTGGAACTACAGGAGCGCACTACCACGCCTGGCTAATTTTTGATTTATTGTAGAGATGAGGTCTCACCAAGTTGCCCGGGTGGGTCTCGAACCTGCGGGCTCAGGCAATCCACCCGGCCTCCCAAAGTGCTGGGATTACAGGCTGAGCCACCGAGCCCGGCCTTCTTCTTCTTTTTTTTTTTTTTTTAATCTATCACTTGTTTCATGCCATTTGAGCATGTGTTACCTTGTTACAGTTTTCTTCATAATTCTCGGGCTTGGTGTTCATTGAGCTTCTTGGCTCTGTGGGTTTATATTTTTTTTAGTAGATTTTAAAAATTTTCAGCAATTATTTCTTCAGATATTTTTTCTCTTCCCCTCTTCTTTTGGGTAATTTGATTATATGTATACTCAGCTGCCTGACATTGTCAAAATAATAACTGGTGCTCTCTGCTCATTTTTCCCCAACAATTTCTCTCTGTGTGGTTCATTTTGGTTAGTTTCTAGAGATATGACTTCAAGCTCATGATTCTTTTTTTGTTCTGCAATGTCTGAAATGCCACTAGTTCCATCCAAGGTATCTAATAGTCTTTTGACTGTCTGCTGTATATCATCGAGAGTCTGGACTCTTTTTTCCTTTTTAAAGAGCATTAGGTTTTATTATGATAAAGGGTTAATTCCCTGGAGGATCGACTGAGTCTATTGTGGCTTAATTTTAGGCTTTCTTGAGGTGGGTGTAGGCTACTGCAGGAGTGGAATTTATGGGCTATCAACTGGATAAGGATGTCAGGTGACAGTTGCTCTGAGCTCCAATGTCTCTTAGCCCAGTGCAACTTCTGGACCCTCCATCCTCCACCTCGGCCCCAGATCTTCATTGACTGTGCTACGTCAGACTCGCAGAAACTTGCCTCGAGCATGTGCAGCTGCCCATTCCGCCAGAGACGGAAGGGGTCCCCAGTGGAGACCTCTGGGACCCCTTCTCTAGGTGACTGTCTCCTCTGAGGATCTCTGCTCTGCAGACTCCAGCTGCCTCAGAGCTGCAAATGCCCACTGGTGCATTCTCTGCCCAGTGAGAGTGTGGGTCTATTGGGACTCCACTTTCCTGTATTCGAGTTTGCAAAATTCTCCCATCAGAGGGCCTGGGTGGGTGTGGGCTGCCTACATGAAACTTTCTCCCAAGGACCATCCCTCTGAGCTGTCTGCCGTCTGGGGCCTGAATGTCTAGTTTTATTGTTTTTTATGGTAGGAGAGTGAGTCTGGTACCCTTCCGCCATGATGACTGGACCTGGAAGTTTGGTTTCTGTGTTTAATTGATGCTGTGTTTGGAGCAGAAGGTGTGCATTGAAGGCTGAGCTCCCTGTGTCACCTTGCCTAGAGGCCCACGACAGTATCCAGGAGTTTGTTTCCACAGAAGCTTCTCGGAGGTGTTGGCTAAATGACACTGGACTGTGCAAAAGGGACTCTGCTTGCCCTGGTGCTCTGAGCACAGCCTTCCTTGCATTTCTACAGGTTCCATCGCTAGGGTCACTCTGGGTCCCAGTGGGGGATGAGGCCACCTGTGCAGTGTTGTCAGGCTCATGCTTCTCCTACCCTGCCTCTGTTGAAAGAGGCAAAGAGGCAGGGATGTGAATCAGAAACACAAACATCCCCCTGTGATTCAAGGAACTGGTTTTCTGCAGGAGCTGCCATCTTAGCAGCCTGCTGCATGTGGCTGAGATCAGCAGCCCCATGTGGACTGGATGACAGGGAAGCCAAGAAGTTCCAGGAGTGGTGGCTCCCTGGGATGGGGGACTTTGGATGGTTTTCTCTGGCCCAGAAGTGGAGTAGCAGCTCCATTCACCAGCCTGTGCTGCTGTTTCTGTGATCCTAGCGGGGACTTTTAGATCTTCAGGGAATCCATGGAAGTTAATGATTTTTAAAAACTCCTACTACTGCTACGAATTTCTACTGTTTTATTTCTGCTGTTGTATTTCTACACTTTTCGGTTTATTTGTGAAACACTGGGCTAATTGCTTTACCTGCATGAGGGAAGCATGCTCATCATCTTCTTTCTCCAGATGAGGAGACTGAGGCTCAGAGAGGGAAATTAACCTGCCCAAGGTCGCACAGCTGATATGTGGTTGTGGAACAGGGATTTGCACTTGTAACCTTAATACTAGGTTGCCTCCGTGTTCACCGTTTAAGCTTGAAGAGGTTTTGGGTATGAACGTGTAGGGCGAAAGAAAAAATGAGGGAGTTTGCACTCAATTAACGCCTTTAATAATATGGATGACAGTGCATGTCATTGATCCTTTGATGCACTTTTCTGTTTCTTCACATTTTGTCAACTTGGAAATTCGAATTCATCTCACGTGGACGGTGTGTCTTAGTTTAACTAGTGGAATGTTTGTCTTTCCTGGCGATGCTTAAAACAACAGTGCAACTTCCAATCTATGACAGGATTGACAACACTTTTCTGTAAAGGGCCAGATAGGGAATGTTTTAGAGTTTGAACCACATAGTCTCTGTCACAACGACTCAACAATGCCACCCAGTGTGGTGTCAATGCAGCCATAGACATGAGCCAGTGAAAAGATACAGCCGTGTTCTCCTACAACAGTACTTGTAGAAACAAGGGAAGGGTGAGTTTGAACACCTGAGTTCTGGCGTCTTGGACTTGCTGAAATGTGAAGGTAACCATCTCCTAGCTGTGCCCATAGCAGCAGTTAGAAGGCACTGAATGCTGACAGCCCAGCTTGCTCCATGATCTCAACTGAACTTCACTGTAGCCAGGGGTTGCAACGCTGCTATGGTACCATTGTTGCAAATGAGGAAAGCAAGTTCAGAGCGGTCAAGGTACCTGTCTCAGGTCCCTCAGCAGTGAGTGGCAGAGTGGAACTGGATGCAGGTTTCCACCAGCTGGCCTTTTTGGTGACCTCTGAGCGCGGGGCAGGCAAGCCCTCTCCTGGGCAAGTTTTCACTTGACCCCTTTTTCACCTGGTGCTGTCAAACTCAGGCATCAGGTGACAATGAAAGAGACTATTTGTTTTAGAAAGAATGACCTTCTCTCCATCTTTCTGGATCAAGAATTGTGGATTGGCCAGGTACAGTGGCTCACACCTATCATTCCAGCACTTTGAAAGGCTGAGGAGGGAGGATCACTTGAGGCCAGGAGATCAAGACCAGCCTGGACAACATAGTGACACTCTTTGTCCCTAAAAAATAAAAATAGCAAAAAAATTAGTGGGTCATGTTAGTGCACGCCTGTAGTTTCAGCTACTTGAGGCCTGGAGCTTGAGGATGCAGTGAGCCAGGATCAGGTCACTGCCCTCCAGCCTGAGTGACAGAGCATGAGCTGGCCTCTAAAACAGAGAGAGAAGAAGAAGGGGGGTGGT
This sequence comes from Cephalopachus bancanus, assembly GCA_027257055.1. NCBI lineage: Eukaryota > Metazoa > Chordata > Mammalia > Primates > Tarsiidae > Cephalopachus > Cephalopachus bancanus. The sequence goes on from JAPVLO010000007.1 coordinate 8,586,616, forward strand.
GGGGAAGAAGGAGAAGGAGAAGAAGAAGAAGGGGGGAAAGAAAAGAAAAGAAATGTAGCTGGAAAAAGAATAGAGAAATCAGCTGGCTTCTGTGTGTGGATGAAGACGCATGTCAGCACATTTTTCCAGCATCAGTGTGGGGCTGCGCCATTCGACCTGAGCTGGGGTTGGCATCCCATCCCCATGAGCCAGGCCTGGTGCTGGTACTGCAGACACTGTGGGTCGATAGTTCTGGTGCTAACCTTCAGATCGCTCAGGCTCTTCAGAAAGCAGGTCCAGAAACCTGACACTCTTCCTTGGCCAGGGGAACTGTCATCTTCAGTCCAGGAAGAATGTGGAGAAGGGGTGGTGAGGAAGTTCCGTCTCCGGTGGACCCGCTTGCCACAGAACTTACTTTCGACTCTTAAGCGTCAGGTGAAGGGGGCCACAGGTGACACAGTGCTTGGGCTCTGGGTCCAAGTGTCCTCTTTGCCACTTGCGAGCTGACCCTGGGCAAGTTGCTTTGCTTTGCCCCATGCCTCAGTTTTCTCATCAGTAAAGTAACTGCCCGTAACTCCTAGGATTCTACTGAGGATTCATTGTGAAAAGTTCCTGGGATAGCTCTTACTATCCCAGGGGTGTGGCTATGAGCTCTATTTTATTTTATTACTTTATTTTTTGAGTTGGAATCTCACTCTGTTGCCTAGGCTGGAGTGCAGTGGCACAGTCATGGGTCATTGCAGCCTCAACCTCCTGGGCTCAGGCCATCTTCCCGCCTTAGCCTCCCAAGTGTCTGGGACTACAGGTGCATGCCACCATGCTTGGCTAATTTTTTTGATTTATTGTAGAGACAAGGTCTTGCCATGTTACCCAGACTGGTCTCCAACTCCTAAGCTCAGGCAATCCTCCTTCCTCAGCCTCCAAAGTGCTGGGAATTACAGGTGAGAGCCACCGTGTCCGGCCTGAGCTCTTTTTCACAGACAAATTCCAGTCGATGATTCTCCAGGTTCATTTCTAGCTCAGGGACATGATGACTCCAGTTTTCCACACTGGGGTCCCACTTCTGGGAAACCACAACGTAAAACAGGAGGAAGGTGCAACTGCTTAGGAGAATGATCCAGATTCCCATGGATACTGCTATGAATCTTGGGCAATCTGCGTCCAAGGCCAAGTTTAAGTACACATGCCGGCTCATCCACGTCTTTGGCTTTGAATGCTGGTCTCTGCCCAGCAGCATGATCTCGAGCAATTTCCTCAGTTTCCTTGGGTGTGAAATGAAGAACACAAAAGTCCTTGCCTTGTAGGTTGTAAGGGTAAGATGGGCAAATCCTGGCAAATGACCCTGGCGTGGAGTGAGCGATCCCAGCATTAGCTCTCGGGATTATTATTATCATTGGTGGTTACTGATGATTTAATGAGGTACTACACAAAGCCACAGTGAATGGCTCAGAATAAGTGCCTCATAAATGGTTGCCACCACAGCCATTTACTGTTATGATCTGCGGTGGGCATTGTTGGGGCTGGGCACTAGCATGAGACTTAAGGCACACCTTAGATCCATTGAGATATGCTTTAGGTGATGCCAATGTGGAAGATGGAAATTTCCACCAGGAAGGGCCTGGCATTGGAATAGGCAGCCTGGGTTCACTCTGGGCCCTGTTGGCCCCGGGGCCCAGCGGCGTGGAGGCCTGTCTGCTGCCTTTCTGGCTGGTGACTTGGCCACTTGCACCTCCTTCCTCAGCCTCAGGCTGTAGACCCGCCTCATCCCTGGGCCTCAACCCAGCCAGAGGAGAAGCAAACAGGACGCCTGTCAGGAGCAGGGATTAGGCTGGGATTAGGAGTCCCCAGCCGGGAGGGCCCAGGCTTGTTGAACGGAGGGCGAGGAGGCCTGAGGAAGATCATTGCCCCTGGAAGGAGGCCCAGAAGCCAGGCTGGACCGGGCGAGCTGCCCTGACCCGGAGAGTGAGCTTTGATCAGATTGTCTGGAGCCTCCCCTGGAGAAAGCCCAACCCCTCGGTTGCTCCCATCTGGTCCCTGATGTCGTGTTCCTGGCCAGTCTGGGCTAGTCTGTCCTCTGCAGCTCCCCAGCACCTTCCTGACTGCCCTGGGGCCTTTGCCATCCTCAGACTCCTTCTTACCTGCCTTTCCATGCAGGGACCCACCCTCCCTCCTTTGCATGTCCTGGACGGGCTCACTGAGCCGCAGGCATGGATTTACTGACTTCTGGGGCATGGGCTTCTGGGGTGGGGTCTCCTTGTGGTGAGAGTAAGGGCTCTGGAACCCCATTTGAATCTTGGCTCAGCCACTTCTCAGCCCTTGGCAAGCGCTGTTCTGATCCTCAGTTTTTACCTCTGCAAAATGGGGATAATACATATCCCTGCTTTGTAAGGTTGTGGTGAGGATTAAGACATTTAATAGGTGTAAAGTGTTTAGAATATTGCCTGGCACACAGTAGGCACTCAGTAAATGCTGGCTACTGTTGTTGTTGTTATTATTATTATTGCTGCTGCTATTATTTCCATCTGGGTCTCCTGGAGTTCAGCATGGGTTGACCCCGGCGGGTGTGCTATTAGTAAGCTAGTGCCTTCCTAGCGCCTTTGGATGGGGCTTATGGACCTTAGTGCCTGGACCCTACAATGCACCCATTGTGTCTTGTCAATTATTCCCCCTCCCTTCACCCACCCTTCACCAGGTTCCCAAGGGCATGTGGGATTTCTTCCTGTCTCCCTCCCTCTCCAGCCTTTCTCTCCTGCCCTCTCTTTCTCCTTTCTTTTCACTTACACTCTTGTCTGATTCCATCTCTGGGTTTAGTTTCTAGCAGAGAAACTGATCATTTAAAAATAAAAACCCAGCTCCCAGGAGGCCCAAGAAGCCCTGAGTCTCACTGGTGCTACGTAACCTCCTATATCTCAGGATGCTGGCCTGTCCATCGTTCAGCACCACCCACCCTGTCTTCCATGGGACACACAGGGTTCTGGGTCCCACCTCCGCTTCAGGAACCTTGGGAATGTTTCTTCATGAACACTGGTGACTTTGCCTAAGGGCTCCGTCCCTGACAGACGAGTCGTCTGGTTACAGTTGGGCCAGGTGAGTCATGACTCCCAGAATCTAGAGGTGTTGCCTTGGGACAGACTCCATGGGCAGGGAGGTCAGGAGCAGCCATAGGTCACAGACGGGGCGGTTCAGCTGGCAGGCTGTGGGCTTGGTGCTCCTCCGTCCCTAGCAGCTGGAAACCTTCAAAGCATTCAGTGAGGGCTCTGCTGGAAGATCTGATATGCATGAACAGCCTCGAAAGCAGCCCAGACAGGCTCACATCTGTGCGGGGGTGGGGCAGGTGTGGAGATGAGGTATGGCTGTCAGGTTAACCCAGGGTGGCTCTGGGAGGAGCCTGCTCACCTTAGTGTGGACGTCCAGTCCTGGAATCACCAGGTTGGCCGCTCCGGGACACCTGTGAGGCTGTCCAATAGGGCAGTGTGGGCTGTTACCTGTAGGCAGAATGACCTTAGACAACACTCTTCACCCCTCTGAAATATGAAAATAATAATAGTCCTTACCTCCTAAGGTGCTTATGAGAGCTGACACATAGTAAACTAAAATACATATTACTAATTATTATTCTTTCTATTATTATCATTCTACTCCAAGACCAAACTGGCTCTTTAAAACATATTCTCAGCGGGAAGCTGAGCTCAGTCATTATATTCTTCTTATGAATGGTCTGGCTATAACCCAATTACTCTTTCCAATTTTCTTGGCCTAGGCGGGGTTCACCCTGAGTCAGTGTATAAACCAACTGCATGGTAATTATGTCTTATTATCCAGCCTCTCAGCAGCTTGGGTCAGCAACTGTCTCCTTGCCCTCCACCTCCACAAATATCTGTTCTCTTTTCTCATCACCAGAAGGTTAGCTGGCTCTAGAAACACTCAGGCTAAGACTACATTTCCCAGATGACCTTGCAGCCGGGAGTGGCCATGTGACCATATGTTAGCCAATTGGCATGAACAGAAGTGGTAGGGGACAAGTTCCTGGTAATGTTCTCAAAAGGTAGGAAACTGCCCTAGACTCAATTCCTTATTTCCTCAGAAAAGGGGACACGTTGGCTAGTTGTTTGGGACCACGTGGAAAATGCTATACTCTAGGGAAGGAGGAGAATAAGATGGAAGGATTCTTGGTGCCCAGCACCACAGAGTTGCCATCAGCCGTGGATGGCTACCAAGGAGAAAGTCACTTCTCCTTTGTTCAAGCTGCTCTTATGCTGGGCATTTTTCTAATGAAAAATAGCATCGAATATCTTTTTCTGTATTTATTGGCTATTTGCATATTTTCTTTGGCGATATCTCTATTCAGATCCTTTACTCAAGTTTTAATTGGGTGACTTTATTGTGGAGTTGTAGAGTTCTTTGTATATTCTGGATACAAGACCCTTATCAGATATATAATATGAAATATTTTCTCTTGTTCTGTGGGTTGTCTTTTCACTTCCTTGATAGTGTACATTGAAGTGCAAAGGATTTTTTTTAATTTTGATGAAACACAATTTACCTATTTCTTTCTTTGGCTATTGGTGCTTTAGCTGTTATATGTAATAAGCTGTGGCCTAATGTAAGGTTAGGAATTACATTGACTCTGCAGAACAATTTGGGGAGTATCAACGTTTTAACAATATTTTTTAAACCATGAACATGGCAATTATTTAGGTTTTCTTTATTTTCTTTCAGCAATGTTTTGTAGTTTTCTGTGTACATGCCTTATGCATCTTTTGTTAAATTTATTTCTAGATATTTTATTCTTTTCTTAAGTACATTTTTGGATTGTTCACTACTAATGTGTAGAAATTCAATTGCTTTTTGTATCTTGGTCTTATATCTTCTATTCTTTCTGAACTTGTTAATAAGTGGTCATAGTTTATTTGTGGATTTCTTGGGATTTTATATATGCCAGATCATGTCATTTTCAAGCAGAGACTGTTTCACTTCTTCTTTCCTTCTAGATTTTTTTTTTTTTTGGTTTGGTTTCTTGCTTAATTACCTGGCTAGAACCTCAGGTACAATGTATTATAGGAGTGTCAAGAGTAGACGTGCTTGTTTTATTCCTGATCTTAGGGTGAAAGCACCCAGTCTTTCCCCATTGAGTATGATGTTTTCTGAGTTTTTCATAGGTGCCATTTGTTAGGCTGAGGATGCTTCCTTCTATTTCCAGTTTGTTCAGTATTTATTATTATTATTATTAAAAAGCATTGGTTTTATAAAATGTTCTTTCTGTCTTTCTGTATCTATTGAGATGATGATCTTGTGTTTTTTTGTTGTTGTTGTTAATTCCATGGATATGGTGTGATATATTGTTTTTCATGTGTGGCTGCTGAAGTATCTCCTCAGCTTACTGGGAAGCTAATGATCGGACATAGAGTTCCTTAAATGCCTGGACTAACAAGTCTTCCTGTTTTTGCCATGGTACTCCGTGGGTGTGTTGACTACACCTTCTGTATTTAGCCAGGAAGTTGGCAGCTCTGCCCTCGCCTTCACTTCCTGCTAGTACAGACTCTCAGGGTTAAGTAGAAGTGAGAGCTTAGGGTCTTCTCAGGCCTCGCCTGAGAATGCACACAACCCTACACTTGCCCATGGAACTTTGCAAAGTCCCCATGGACATCTTATTTGCCAGTTTTTTCTTTTAAGCTTTTTAGCTAGCTTGTAGTTCCCCTAATTCTTACTTACTGCCTCAGGCAGGCAGGAAGCTAATCATCTACTTCCAAGTGTTTTCAGCAAATGCTCAGACTTTTCACACTGGGCAAGGTTTGAGTAAGGTTGAATAAAGACAGCCTTGCAAGTATAGTCATCTGGGGACCAGCCCGACAAATCAAATAAGGACAATTCTCTAGGAATGAGGTTGGATGGGGTCCCAATGTTGTTTTGTCCCCTACAGGAGCTCTCAAGTCACTGACTTTCACCATGACTGAAGGTTGTTGGTTTCCAGTCAGTTTTCTTGTACACACGTGCTCTAGATTGCTGCAAGTCTTTCGTTAATTTCCAGAGTTCTGTTTAGGAGGCCAAGGTGGGAGGACCACTTGAGCCCAGGACTTTGAGACTAGCTTGGGCAACATAGTGAGACTTTGTCTATACACAATTTAAAAAAAAATGAACTGGGCACTATTAGCACTCATTAACAATTTCAGCTGGGCTCGGTGGCTCAGCCTGTAATCCCGCGCCTTTGGTAGGCTGAGGTGAGTGGAATGCCTGAGCCTGCGGGTTCGAGACCTGCCTGGGCAGCGAGACCTCATCTCTACAATAAATCAAAAAATTAGCTGGGCGTGGTAGCGCATGCCTGTAATTCCGGTTACTTGGAAGGTTGAGGCGGAAGGATCGCCGGAGCCCAGCAGGTCGAGGCTGCGGTGGCTGGGAGCGGCCACTGCACTCCAGTCTAGGCGACAGAGTGAGACTCTAACTCAAAAAAAAAAAAAAATTAGCAGGGCGTGGTAGAGCGCCCCTGTAGTTCCAGCTACTTGGAAGGCTGAGTGGAAAGATCACAGGAGCCCAGCAGGTCGAGGCTGTGGTGGCCAGAAGAGGCCACTGCACTCCAGTCTGGGCGACAGAGTGAGACTCCAACTCAAAAAAACCAAAAAAAACCAAAAAACAGTTTCAGAAAGATTAGAAGATACAAGATCAATATACTAAAATCAATTGTATTTCTACACATTAGTGATGAACAGTCCAAAAATGGATTTAAAAAATTATTTCATTGACAATAGCATTAAAAAGAATGAAATACCTAGAAATAAATTTAACAAAAGAAGTACAAGGCATGGACACTGAAAATTATGAAACACTGCTGAAAGAAAATAAAGAAAGCCTAAAGAATTGCCATGCTCATGGATTAAAAAATATTGTTAAATATTGTGGCATGCACCTATAGTCCCAGCTACTCAGGAGGCTGAGGTGGCAGGATCGCTTGAGCTCAGGAGTTTGAGGCTGCAGTGAGCTGTGATCGCACCACTGCACTCCAGCCTGGGTGGAGTGAGACCCTGACTCAAAAAAAAATTTCCAGAGTTTTGAAAAAACTGATTCTGGCATTTTTGCCAGTTATTGTCATGATTTTTATGAAGTAAAGAATTTTCCATTTTTGCTGCTATTCCTGTGGTTTCCTTTTATTCATGACAAATGAATCTGAATATTTATTTTTGTTGCTATAAAGTTTCTCTAGTAAATGAATTCCATGTAAGCAAAACAAGTGAGTCGAGGAAGCCAGTCTAAAAAGGCTACATAATATTCCATCTAAATGACATTCCAGAAAGGGCAATACAAAGAGACAGAAAGAAAACAGAAGAAGACCATGGGTTCTGGGGTAGGGGATAGGCTGAATGAGGGTGCACGCAGTACTTTTTAGGGTGGTAAGACTATTCCGTAAGATACCATCATGGTAGATACAGGAAGTGCATTTGTCCAAGCTCATAGAACCGTACAGCACAGAGTGAGTGTTAATATACACGGTAGCATTTGTTCATAATAACGTATCAATACTGGTTCACCAATTGTGACACGTGGACCATACCAACACGAGATGTTAATAACGGGGAGTGTGTGTAGGGGAGGTGGGGCATCTAAGAACGCTGTACTTTCTGTTCAATGTGTCTGTAAATCTAAAATTGCATTTTAAAAAAACAAGATCTGTTAAAAAATTGTAAATGAGTTGATTTTAAGAAATATATGTGGTATAGAATAGTAGGTGAAGTAAGAGTATGTCAAAAGCCACATGGGACGCATGTGGGGACTGGTGTTTGGGAAACATGACATAAGAAACAGATGTTACAACAGGGGTCTGCGTAACGCAGGAGAATGGAGAAAAGAGTTAAACACTCTGAGGAAAAACAAAAGATATTTTGTATTAGTAACGAAAACTGTTGGAACCACATATGCTATACTGTACAAGTCATGGCCAAAGTTGGCAAAAACGCCAGCATCATTTTTTTCAGAACTCTGGAAATTTTTTCTGAAAAAATTTTTTCGTCGAACCGGGGTCTCATTCTGTTACCCAGCCTGTTTGTTTTCTCCACTTCAAAGGTTAGGAACCACTTGGAAAGAAACAGGAGATAAATCATGATGAAGACATTGAACTCAGGCCCTCCAATGGTCGACGGAAACGCTCACTGGGAGGGGAGAGAGGAGGCAGGTAAGGCTTGTTGGAAAGTTCTGGGGAAATACCTCAGGAGCTGTTGAAGCCACGGATTGAATGGTGAGAATCTTTAATTTCCCATGAATGGTTCTGACTGCCTGACACTGGCTGGTTCCCTGTTTCCTCCTGGTACCCTGGGTAGTAGTCAGAAAGCGCTCCACAACCCACAGGGCCAAGGGTTTCTTGTCTTCATTCCATGGTGTCAGGATTTTTTTGTTTGTTAGTTTGTGTTGTTGTTTTTTGGGGGGGTTTCGAGTCTGAATCTCACTCTGTTGCCCAGGCTGGAGTGCAGTGGCACAATCATGGCTACCGCAGCCTCAACCTGCTGGGCTCAGGCGATTCTTCCACCTCAACCTTCCAAGTAGCTGGAATCACAGGCGTGCGCCACGATGCCCGGCTAATTTTTTTTATTTTTTTATTTTTTATTTATTGTAGAGACGAGGTCTCACAAAGTTGCCCTGGGCTCAGGCAATCCTCTCCCCTCGGCCTCCTAAAGTGCTGGGATGACAGACATGAGCCACCGTGCCTGGCGGTGTCATGTTTTGTGCTAACTTCTGCTTGGGACATAGGGGCAACTGCGGAATCCATCTCCTAGTGGCAAGATCTGACCCTTCCATGTGGAGCTCAACAGAAGACCAGGATGCAAGGGGCATGCTGGGTATGGCTTATGAAACCTTGGTCCTCATGCCGCTACTTGCCTAAGGTCACGGGTCTTGGTGACCAGAGCATGGCCCCTTTCATTCCTCTTCTGAAGCATGGGATCAGTCTTCAACCAGGCCCGAGAGTGGCATGGAAAAGGTACTAGGCAGACATTCAGTGAGAGGCCCTCAGCCTCCCTCCTGTGGGCGTGGGTCAGCAGCCATGGCTGTCTTGCCTAGTGTGAAGCTCTGCTTCCTGGCATGTGGTTGGTATCTCAGCAGATGCTTAAGGAAGAAAGAAAGGAGGGGATAGGGGACATCTTGCTCCTACATCTGGCTGGCTCACCCAGAAGCACACTGCCCTTCCCTTCTTCAGGAGAAGCCTGCATCTCTCTCCCTCTCTTTTCTTTTTCAGTTGGAGTCTCACTCTGTCACCCAGGCTGGAGTGCAGTGTCGTACTCACAGCCACCACAGCCTTGACCTGCTGGGTTCATGCGATCCTTCTGCCTCAGTCTTCTAAGTAGCTGGAACCACAGGCACGAGCTACCACGCCCAGCTAATTTTTTTTTTATTTACTGTAGAGGCAAGATCTTGCCAAGTTGCCCAGGCTTGAACTCCTGTGCTCAGGCAATCCTCTCACCTCGGCCTCCCAAAGTGCTGGGATTACAGGCATGAGCCACCATGTCTGGCCGCCTGCCATCTCTCTTATAGACAACAGGTGCTTGGCCCAGGAGTACCTGCATTTCACCATTTCACTCATCTTTGACAGCTAGTGGTGCTCACCAGGGGCTGTGGGGGTCACCTCTGGGGCACAGGGCCCATTAGGAGGCATTACGAGGCATGGAGTGCTAGGGGCCTTGAGCAATCGCTTTATTTCCAGCCCCCAGCCACGAGTCTGACTTTCTGAATCTGTCCTGGGGCTCCTTCCACTTTATTTCCAATCACAGACACCTGATGAGGCCTGGTCCCTGGGGAGTCTGGTGTGCAGCAGGCCAGCTCACCAGGCTTCTGTGATGAAGTCACAGACCCTTGATGTATTATTCAGGCTGGATACCAATCAATGCCAGACTCCTATCCCTCCTTCATTGGTCTCTCTCCCGGGCCTCTGCCGTTTCGGAAGAGAAACCGTCTGCCTCTGTCTCGCTGCTGCATAAATGCTTGGCACCAGTTGCCAGGGAGCGATGTTCCTCCACAATGACTGGTTCGTTATTTCCAGTTTTTTTTTGCTGGTGGTAATAATCTCCTGTGCCTTTAGCCTGAGGGGTCGGGGAGAGGGGAACAAGCTTTCTCAGACTGCAGGTAAAAGTAAGACTGGCTTAGCTTTTCAGCAATGTCTTCATGTCTGGAAAGAGATGTGATCAAAACGAAAACACCTCAGAAACAAATCAGAAGTAACCACAAGGTCCTGGCAAAACACCTGCGGTGTGGAGATGCTGAGAGGTGTCATGTGCATGCAGGGCCGGACGTAGAATGAGGTGTCAGGCCTGGACTTCCATCCTGCATCTGCCACTTTTGAACTGGGGTGACTCTGACCAAGTCACTTAGCTCCATATTATAGATATAGCCACCGAGGCATGAAGGGAGATCAGCCTCATCCTCCCTGCTCTCCTTGTGGAATTCTTATGCAGAAAAAAATCCAGAAGGGCTGGGCATAGTGGCTCATGCCCATAATCCTGGCACTCCTACTTGAGGTCAGGAGTTTGAGACCAGCCTGGACCACATAGCAAGACCTTGTCTCTACAAAAACTTAAAACAAAAAAGAAATTAGCTGGGCATAGTGATTTGTACCTGTAGTTCCAGCTACTCAGGAGGCTGAGGAGGAAGGATTGCTTGAGCCCATAAGGTTGAGGCTGTGGTGAGCCATGATTGTGCCACTATACTTCAGCCTGGTGACATAGTGAGACCCAACTCAAAAAAAAAAAAAAAAATCCAGAACGTTGGCACCACATGCTGGGGCCAGGTGGGCTTAGTTGTGTGGTTTCTCAGCTGTGTAGTTTAGCAGCTGTGTGACTTTAAAAGTGATTTTGCCTCTTTGTGCCTCTGTTTCCTCATCTATGAAACAAGGACAACTATGGCTCCCTTATAGGAGGGTGAGGGTTAAATGCATCAATCTGTGCAGCACACTCAGAATGGTGCCTGGCATACAGTAAGTGCTTAATAAATGCAGGCTTTCATGATTGAAAGTATTATTAATGCTACTAGTTAAAATGACTAGTAGACGGTATTAAGAATTGTCTTTTTCAAGGCAGTAACTGTGTTCCATTAACCTAATCTTCACAATAACCCCAGAGAGGAGCGTGATGAACCCTCAGGGAAACTGAGTCTCAGAAGGATAAAGGTGCAGCTGGGATCTGACCTTCTGCTCCTCATCACGTAGATGTCAAGGGTCCTGCATTATCTAAGACCATGGATGCAGAGGCTAATGTATCCCAGCACGTCAGCCATGGCCCAGAGATAGGGTGGGCTTTGTTGGCTCCGTGCAGGCTTGTGATCTCTGTAGTGTCTGCCAGGAAGTTCTGGAAGCTGCTTCCTTTGTGTCCTCATCTTGTTTTTGTTTTTAAATTTTAGATTCAAGGGGTCCATGAGCAGGTTTGTTGCAGGGCTATATTGAGTGATGATAGGGTTTGGGCTTCTTCTTCTTTTTTTTTTTTGAGTCAGAGTCTCACTCTTTCCACCCAAGCTAGAGTGCAGTGGCACGCTCACAGCCACTAGAGCCTTGACTTTCTGGGTTCAGGCGCTCCTTCCGCCTCAGCCTTCCAAGTAGCTGGAACTACAAGCATGCGCTACCGCCACCTGGCTTATTTTTTGATTTATTGCAGAGACGAGGTCTCACCAAGCTGCCCAGGTTGGTCTTGAACCCCCGAGCTCGGGCAATCCTCTCACCTCAGCCTTCCAAAGTGCTGGGATTACAGGCTTGAACCACAGTGTCCAGCCGGGTTTGGGCTTCTATGGAAGCTGTCACCTCACTAGTGAGTGTGGTACCCAGCCCTTGCCCCTCCCTATTTCCCCACTTCAGGACTCCCCATGTCTGCAGTCCATCCTCATGCCCATGTGTGCCCAGTGCTTAGCTCCCACTTACAAATGAGGACATGTGCTATCTGTGGTTTTCTGTTAATTTTCTTAGAATAAGGGCCTTCAGCTGCACCCATGTTGCTGCAAAGACCATGATTGTGTTCTTTGTGATGGCTGTATAGTATTCCGTGTGTACGTGGACCACATATTTTTTTATCCAGTCTGCTGTCAATGTCCTCAGAGAGACCGCCTTGACTCTGAGATAACACTGTCCCTCCTCACGACTCTCGTGTCAGCTTTCTTTGTTCCTTTTCTAGCCGTTGTGAGATCTGGCTTTTTCTGCTCATCTATGAGTTCACTTGTTCATTGTCTCTCTCCCCTCCCACAAGTCCCAGGAGAACAGAGGCTGTGTTTTATTCCCCTCTGTCTTCAGAGCCAGAAGCATGCTTGGCACCATGAAAGTGATTGAATGGCTGCCCAGCTCCATCCTGGGGGAGCTGTTTGGGTTCCCTTGGATGGGGCCTGACCAAGAGGGGTAAAGTCTGGAGGAGAAGAAGCCATCTGTGTTGTCTGACTTCTGTCTGTCTGTCCAGACCCTCACTCCTCCCTTCCACGCCCCCCTCCCTCTGCCTCAAAAGGGGCTGGCCTGTGGGGACCACATCAGTGGGTTCCTGTGAACCCTGGCCTTCAGTGGGGCTTGGTCAAAGCTTTGACCAAGCAGGTCATGAGCAGGTTTAGTCGTACTAAAAGTGTGTCTATCCATCTTGCCAGACATTGAAGTTATTATTTTAAGATTCCTGTTCTCCTTCCCTTACCGAGAAAGTTTGATGAGGACACTTGGTACATAGAGTGCTCCATGGATGTGCTAAGTTATTACCAATACTAGCAACACTGATCAACACTTAGTTTCTGCCTGCTATTTACCTAGCCCATGGCTCTCATCCTGACAACTGCTCCCTGCAGACAGGGCCCTGTCTGCTCATCCTGAGCACTGTTGGGGGATGGGCAGCTTTGGGCTAGGGACAGGGACAGTGGCTTTGGTGCCCCCAGATCTGGGTCTGAATCTTGGCTCCATCTGTCACTGTGAGGCCTCAAGTATGTTGTACCTTCCTCCATGTCATGGGGAAATGGGGCTCATAAAAGTCCACTAAGACACCCGTTCTCACTCATAAGTGAACCTTGAACAATTATCGTAATACTATAAGCAAAGTATCGGCAGTAGTGGGAAACTGCAGGGGGAGGGGAGGGGAGGGGCGAAGGGGGTGGGATTGGCAGTAATGGGAACCTGCTGGGGGAGGGGAAGCACACCTCATCAGCAAGGTTATCTGCATAAGGAACATTTGTATACTTAACCCTGAATTGTACCCCACATCTTTAAAATAAAAATTTAAATAAAAGCCACCTGTGGCCTTTCTGTGTAACCTGGTCAGTACCTTCCACAGTGTACCAGCTGCTGTCTCAATTTTCCCTGAGCAGTCACTCCTGTGATTTTTCCAGACAGAGCCAGGTCCACTCTGACCCTCAAGCTCTGGAACTGCCAAGGGGCATCCCTCCCCTTTCCAGCCCTCCTCCTCTCTGCCTCCCTTCTTCCCTCTGCCTGAGGAGTCTTCTAATAAGCCACCAGAGGAGACCCTCAGACCCTACGGCTTCTGTGGCTGCAACTGCATCCGCCCTCACTAATCCCTGCTTTGTGACTGCTTCTGGGCCCCTGAAGTCCTGCAGGTTTGGAAAAATCGATGCCAGCACACGCTTTGTCCCTGCACTCCCTGACAATGGCAAATGTTGTCCCACAGAGTCGCTCAGGCAGGAGCCTTGGAGCTCAGCTCCTCCACAAGGCACCCACCCCCGGGGCTGCAAGGCCCACCCTACCCAGGAAGGGGTCACAGAACAGCCCTGGCCACAACCCTCCCTGCTCAGGGAAGCACTGTGGCTCCTGTTGTCCAAGTAGTTCAGCCTCCTCCCTTCCCAGGCCACACAGCCCTGGGGGGGCCACCTTCCTGCAGGACATGACCTTTTTGCAGTGCAAATCTGATCAGATCACCCAGGTTTGAAACACATCAATCTTAGGATAAAGACCAAACCTGGCAGGGAGAGGTCATCCCTGCTGAGGCCTCCAGCTGCATCACATACCCTGCCCCCACACCCCACCACCAGCCAGTCTCTTTCTCCTTCCAACCCCCACCGTAGCCTCCCCCTCCACAACCCACCCTTCCCTGACCTGCTGGCCAGGCCCTACTCTCCCCTCTTCTAGCAGAGATTTCAGTTGCAATTTTAAATGCAGTTCTTTAATCCTTGTATCGATGTCTGTCTCCCCAGCTGGGCTGAGAGGGCAGGGCTGGGAGTCACAGATGCCAAGGGGGACTTTGGGGTCTGACATCTCAGCAGGGATCAACAGCTGTTCAAAGAAGGGGAGGGGAATAGGCAGGAGGGACTGTGGGGCCAGTAACACAGCAAGTCCTGCCCATCCAGGACTTTGTGAATAGGCTGCCTCAGGCGCCCTGTGGCCTCAGGGAAGTGGTGACCTCCAAAAGGGTACTTGCCACTAAGCAGTCCTTCCTGGAAAGGAGGCCCAAGCACATTTCCCTGCCTGGCTTGCATGCCATGTCTAGCTCGGTGTCCCCAGGGCTCTCCAGAGGATAGCAGATCCAGTCTGGGTGACCCACGCCAGCCTGGTGGACCGCAGCCTTCCAAGGGGGTGTGCTTCCTCTTTTCCTCAAGAGCACCACTCTGGTCTGGCAAGTGCCTTGTGTCCCAGTGAAGGGGAGTAAACAGAACCCTTTGCCCCTGCAACCAGGGTCCCCACACCATGTCCAGCGGCCCTTGCCTATAGAGTCTATCCCATATAAGCATGTGGGCAATCACAAGGTCTGACAATTAAGTTCGCAAGCTCATCCTAGGAAAAATGCTCCGTACATCATTGCTGAATATTACTATGGTGACCTTCGAAGGACTTCCCTTGGGAAGCTATGTGCCAATGCCAGCACCTAGTCTACCCATCAAAGCAATTCTGGAACTTTCTCTGGAATGGCCATCAGAGCTGTTGTCATATTACCCTCGACTTCCTGAATGTCGTCAAATGTCTTCCTTTCAATATTTCCTTTATCTTCTGGTAAAGAAAAAAGTAATTAGGGGTCAGATCGGGTGAGTAGGGAGGGTGTTCCAATACAGTTACTTGTACAGTGCTGCCCACATAAGCACATGATGACAAGTCTGCGAACTTAATAGTCAGACCTCAACAACTAACGACAGCTCTGATGGCCATTCCAGAGTTCCAAAATTGCTTTGAAGGGTGGACTAGGCGCTGGCGTCGGTGCATAGCTTCCCAAGGGGAGTCCTTCGAAGGTGCTGTAGTGATATTCAACAATGAGGTATGTGTGTAGCACTTTCCCTAGGGTGGTTAGCGCACCTAGCTGTCAGATCTTGTAGGACTTCAGGCCCAGATTGGCCCTTTGACAAAAAGTCTCTCCACTCTTGGTTTGTCTTCCAGATCCATCCGCAGCAATGCCCCAGCTCAAACCTTCTCCACAGGAGGGGCTGCCCCCAGCCCTTTGCTTTCTCCTCCACCAACACAGAATAAGAATTCTAGGCTCTTCAGACATGGAAGCCGAACTTGCAAACGTGTGTTGTCTCCTCCTGTTCCCGGGAGGAGTTAATCAGTCAGTCGCTCTCAGGAGGTCTCTTCATTTTCAATTTGCATCACAAGCACCCGAGGGCTCTTCTTCCCAGGGAGAGTTTTTTTAGAAATATTATCTTGGCCAGCCAGGCAGGAGCAGAGGAGTTTTTTCTAAGCCCAGACCCAAGTGCCACTTCTTCCTCATCCTCTGCTGCCCTCTGCTAGAGATTTCAATATGGTATATGCTGTCTTCATTTCGAAGTGTGAAGTGACTTTCATTCTAAACACATCGTGTGACGCTTTATGTGGTCAAATAATAATGTTTACGAAAAGTTGTGACGAAGAAATGAAGGAACCTGGACCGATTATGACGAGGCATAGTGATACAGAGACCCGTGAATGTCTGTCCATATTGCCACAGCCCCTAGACAAGGGCATGGTAAGAGTTCAAGTGCTCCTGTATATTCCTGAACAACATTTCTGAGAGTCCCCTTATCTCCTATGGATTCCCAGTAAGTAGCCTCAGGGATCCCTGACTTCCTAGACTTTGCCCAATCAACTGAAAGATGCAGATCCCCATTTACTCCCTTTTACTGAGTAGTCATAAACTTGAAAAATACCGTATCAATGTAATTGTAAGCCTTGTGATTTGCATAACTTTTGTATCAATGTAATCATAAATTTTGTGATTTGTGTAACTTTTGTGTAACGCATGATGGCTTAGGCCTTGTAAACTACCTTTACTCTATGGCAAGCTTGATTCACGCTTCTGCTGGGCCCTACTGATAAAAGCTATGCGATACCTCTGATACCGGGCACCACAAAGTCTGGACCAGAAAATGTCACTGTGGATAATTGTGACTGAAACTCAAGTTCTATACAATGCTCTGCTGGTCACATGGCTAATGTATAGGCAATAACAAATCTAGACTTATAAAAAATGAACTGTGAAAGCCCTGAGGGTAAGCAGAACCATTTTAGAAAGATCTCGAGTCTGGCTCTGCTCCCTGGATTCGAACTTAGAAATAAACTTCTTTCTATCAGTTCCCTGCCCCTTTGATTTATTGGTATCGTGGGAGAGCATCTGAGCGTTACTCGGACCATAGCTATAGGACAGAGAAGAGGAAAGGAGGGCGAGTTTTACAAGTTACCAGGTTGAAAACAAAAAACAAGATGAGTTAATACTTAATTTGAGATGATTTCTTTTTAATTAATTTTTAGTTAATTTTAAAATGTTTTCAACTGCTAGCTAACTAGCTTAAAAGCTTAAAGGAATGCACATCAGGAAAGCTACATTGTTTAGCTGAGACATCTCAACACCCACATACATTGGGGATAGTTACCACATCAGGTCCCATCACAAGACTGCCGCTTATTGAGCACTTACAGTATACCAGGCACTTTGCACATGGTGCGATTCTCAAACAAGCTTATGGAGTTGGCATTTGAATTCTATTTCACAGACAAAGAAGCTGAGGCAGAGACCTTGCCACCTGCCTCAGGCCACATGGTTTGTATAAATACTTCACCATCTGCTCCCCCATTTTGTGTCGGCCTGAGCCAAGAAGAACCCACCAGTCTCATTCCTGGTCACCCATCTTTATCCTTGATCCTTCTGGCCCCACAGGAAGCCATGAGCCCATTGAGGGGCCCAGGCCCTTGGTGGGTGACACCTGGCCTCAAACCCAAAGTCTGGTATTTGCGTGTTGTATGATCTGGGCAGGGAACTGTGTCCTTCTGAGCCTCAGTTTCCTGACCTAGACAGTAGGGATAGTCATCGCCTTGTTGGGTCGTCATTAGTCATAACTGGTCTGGCACTCATTTTTATTCATGCCTCTCTTCCCATGTGGAGACACGCTTTTGAGCTCCAGGAAGTGACGGGTGGGTCACGACATGGAACTGGCGCAGCTTGACAGCCCTGGCCAGCGCTTTCCACTGGGCTGCAAGGGCCTCCTAACTCAGAGTCATGCGGTTCTGGTGTGAGGCCCCCAGACCTGACTAGTGGGGACAAGGCCTGGAGTCTGTGTTCCTCCAAGCTCCCCAGGTTGGTGGTCCTGGTGGCCCCCAGGCTGAGAGCCCTGCAGCGTCCCACATCGGTGGGGTCAAGGCCAATGCAAAGAGGAAGCTGAGCTGAAGAGCCGAGGAGCTCCAGCCTTCGCGGCAGTCGTTCTCCTGGGCCTGAGCTGGACGGGAGGAGGACGGAGCGGCCAAGCTGCCCGCCGGGCGCCCCTGCACTCCTGGGGCACTGCAGGTGAATTCTTCCCAGGGCGAGGCAGCGGGTGGGGACCCAGCCACCCTGTCTCCCCTTCCCCAGAGCCAGCCTCAACTGCCCAAGCAGTCACAGAGCTGCAAGCTGAGGAGGTAAGGAAACCAAGCCGTCAGTGCCAGGGGGTGTCATGTGAAGGCAGAGGGTGAGGGACTGGCGAGGTGGGGGGCAGGGGACTGGTGGGGTGTTCAGGGACGAGGCAGAGTCTCAGGAGCTGACGTCACCACCGACACGTCCACACGGGAGCCTCAGCGCCTGTTGTGTGCAAGCTACATGTGGGTCTTGCCGGAAAAAGTGGTGGACACAAACACGTGTCCCTGTCACCCTTGTAGGACTTAGTGTCCCATGTGTGTTTGTGTAGGGACATCAGCAAGTCACACAGGACTTATGGAATGATTGAATAAGTGCTGAGGCAGGGAAAGGGTGGGAGCAATAGACTAGGATGTGGAAGGGATGGAGGGACTTGGAGAAAGAGAGAGAGACAAAGAGAGAGACACACACACACAGAGAGAGACAGAGAGAAAGATAGACACGAAAAGAGAGACAGAGCAAGACGCACAGAGAGAGACAGAGAGGAAGACATAGAGAGATATAGAGATAGAAAGACAGAGACAGACAGAAAGAGACAGGCACAGAGACTGACAGAGACAGAAAGAAACATACAGAGAGAGACAGCGAGACAAAGAGGGAAACAGGCAGAGACAGAGGGAGACACAAATACAGAGACAGAGAAAGAGAGACGAGAGGGAGACAGAGAGAGACAAGAGGGAGACAGAGACAGAGAAAGGGAAACAGACAGAGAGGAGAGACAGAGAGAGACTGAGACAGAGAGAGACAGATGGAGTGAGAGAGAGAACATGAAGGAATGAGACTCTGTAGGGTGTGCTTGGATTCTAGGCTGGAGAGGCAGGCAGGATAAGATCCCCTGGGGGTCACGTCAAGGAATTTGTACTCTCTCCTCCAGAGCACTAGGGAGCCATGAAAGGCTATTAAACCGGGCGGGGGCATGATCAGATTAGGGCTTGAGGAAGGCGGCTTGACTGCAGGGTGGTGAATGGAGTGGAAGGATCCAGGGCTGAGGCGGGGCAGGAGCTTTGGGGCCAGTGTGGAAACACCCCAGCCCCCTTCTCTCTGGCCTCCCATGGGGCATGAGCTACTGTGCAAGTTTTCTGGAAGACAGTGTGACCACGCACGTTGGGATCAGCACCCTGCGTGCCTTGTAAATGGCAGTGATGAGTGTGTGGCTCCGTCCTGGGCTGGGCCATCTGGGTGATCTCCTTGATGTCCCGCTAATGCCTCCGGGGCTGGGCACGCCCGCCCACGCTGGCGTCCAGTGGGCTGCCATTCTGCCCCCAGATGGTCACTTCCCAGCCCAAGGGCCGGGCGTGGGTGGCGGCTCTTGGCTCTCCCCTGACAGAGGGCTCTCTTTGCAGAAGTCCCCGCATGCCTGCTGGACGCTTCCCCCGGGAGCCCAGCCCGGCCATTCTCACAGAAATATGTCTTTAATAGCTGCTGGTGGCACTCGCTGCTGAAGGGCCGTGAACTTCCCGCAGCACAGGGCTGAGCTCCTGAGACAAAGGCAGTGTGGAGCCCATGGCCCTGCGGCCCCAGCCCCGCCGGTCTCTTCCCAGGCCCTCCCTGGAGCCGTTCTCTTTGTCTAGGGTTCAAGACCATAGGCTGCCAAGTTTCTGGATACAGCTTTTGGCCGTGGCAGCCGGTCAACATCTTAATAGCCCAACAAGCTGGAAAAAACTGGAAGCGGGGCCAGGCAGAAGGGGACCAAGCACAATTAACCATCTACTCGGCCTCTGGACAGTGGGTGAGGCAGGATGTCAGGGCGTTGGAAAGAGACTCTGTTTTTAAAAATATAGATACTGGGTGAGTAGTGGCTCACACCGGTAATCTCAGCACTTGGGGAGGCCAAAACAGGAGGATCGCTTGAGCCCAGGAGTGCGAGACCAGCTTGGGCAACATAGTGAGTCGCTGCAACACAACGAACAGCAGAACCAAATAGGAAGACACCTGGAAGGTCCCCAGGACATCATCGGGCTGTCAAAGCCCACTCCTCTAGAATTCCTGTTACATGACCAACGATGGTCCTCAGGGCATTTTGAGATGTATTTTCTGTCATATCCAAATGGATACTGCACTCAGCAGTGGAGCATCTTGCCCCCCTCTCCTGTTCCCCCAGGATCCCAACACTGGGTTAGGAACATAAGCTGTAGATCAGACAGAATGAGATCAAATCCCAGCCCCGCCATTTAAAAGCTGTGTGACCTTGGGCAGGTGACTTAACCTCTCTGAGCTGAACCTTTCTTTTCTCTACCCTGGGGATAATCACAGTCCCTCCCCTAGGATTGTGGTTGTAAGATTCAACGAACCGTGTCACTGTGCCTGGCACACAGTGAACACCCAAGTGGTTTGGCTAGCACTGCTTTTTGATGCTATTTTTGCACTCTGAGAACAATTTTGCTGTACTTCCAATACTGAAATCACATATTGGTGCTCATATTGGTGTTTTTCTGCCCAACACACCTGCTCTTGCTAAGCAACTTTTTGTTGTTGTTCTTGAGGGAAGGGGTGTTTGTAAGGATTCTGGTTCTGTGAATTGAACACTGTTCTGTCTCTGAATCCCATGTTACGTGCAAACTGCTGGGGGGTGGTGGTGGTTGTAATTCCAAGGGCAATTCCCTCTGCCTTTCCCCCCAGACCAATAGCCTACAGGGGAGCTGACACATCAGGGGCATCTCCCCAGAAATATCTCTGCCCCCACCAACTCACAAGACCAAGAGACAGCCCAGGCCCTCGGGGCATCAGCTGGGAAGAGGATGATGAGTTTTGATGGATGAGTTCATTGTTTTCTGAAAGGAATTGAGTCAAAAATGCCCATTATTTTTCCTATCCGGGATGTTTAAATGTCCAAGGTCTGCTGGGCGCAGTGGGTCAAGCCTGTAATCCCAGCACTTTGAGACTGAGGTGAGAGGACTGCCTGAATTCAGGGATTCGAGACCAGCCTGGGCAACTCGGTGAGACCTTATCTCTACAGTAAATAAAAAAATTAGCCAGCCATGGTGGCGCACCTATACCTCCAGCTACTTGGAAGGCTGAGGCAGAAGGATTGCCTGAACCCAGCAGATCGAGGCTGTGGTGGCCGTGAGCGTGCCACGGCACTCCAGCCTGGGTGACAGAGGGAGACTCCAACTCAAAAAAAAAAAAATAGAAGCAGATTTCCATTGAAATGGTAACTTATAAAACACAAGGCCAGCTGGGCATGGTGGCTCACACCTGTAATCCCAGCACTTTCGGAGGCAGAGGCGAGAGGACTGCCTGAGCCCAGGGGTTTGAGACCAGCCTGGGTAACTTGGTGAGACCTCATCACTACAATAAATAAAAAAAAATTAGCCAGGCATGGTGCTGTGCGCCTGTAGTCCCAGTTACATGGAAGGCTGAAGTGGAAGGATCGCCTAAACCCAGCAGGTCAAGGCTGTAGTGGCCATGCGCGTGCCACTGCACTCTGGCCTGCGCAACAGAGTGAGACTCTAACTCAAAAAATAAAAAATAAAAATAAAAAAATGTTCGGGGTTCATCTGTCCCTCCAGGATGTTTAAATATCCGGGTCCATCCATTGGCTTCTTTAGCGATGAGTACTCATGGGCCGACTTTCATCTTCGTCTCTTTCTTAGGTGCTGGGAATACAGGGGCCAACAAGACAAAAACAAATCCAAATAGAGACCTTTTTTCCTTTTCGGGGCTTCCAATTTAAAGCTTTAAGATTAAAAACGGGCACACAACTGTTTCCTCTACTAAAAAGTCCACTGTGGAAAGTATGGAAAAGTACAGGAAGAAAGTGAGTCACTCAGAATCCTCTTCCCCAGAGGTGTCCATGCTACCATTTCAGCAGATTTTTAAAAATTCATCTAATGTGTTTATCTGGAGTACCATCAAGATGATCCTGTCTATGTAGAATCGACCTGCGATGGTCCTCATTGAAGCAGCACTCAGCAGCAGGGTCTCTTGCCCCCCTTCCCTCCTCCCCCAGGCTTCCAGCACTAGGTTGGGAACACAAGCTCCAGGTGAGACAGAATGGGATCAAATCCCAGCCTCGCCACTTGAAAACTGTGTGACCTTGGGCAGGTGACTTAATCTCTCTGAACTTCGGTTTTCTTTCTTTACCCTGGGGATAATCATAGCACTCCCCTAGGGTTATGGTAGTAGGATTCAACCATTTTTTTTTTCTGAGTTGGGGTCTCACTCTGTTGCCCATGCTGGCATGCAGGCATGATCATGGCTCACTGCAGCCTTGACCTCCTTGGTTCAAGTGACCCCTACCACCACCACCTCAGCCTCCTGAGTAGCTGAGATTACAAACGTGTGCTACCACACCTGGCTGGTTTTTTTATTTTATTATATTGAGATGAGGTCTTGCTCTATTGCCCAGATTGGTCTCAAACTCCTGGCCATGAGCAATCCTCCTGCCTTGGCCTCCCAAAGTGCTGGGATTACAGGCATGAGACACTGCACCCAGCTGTAGGTAGCTTTTTAACCTTTTTGTAAAATTGTAAAACAAAACAGATTCAGAAAACCACATGAAAAAGTATAGTTGAGGTGAGTTACCGTCATAGGTTCACCTGGATTAGGAAAGAGAACTTTGCCTTCTACTCCCAAAGACCCTCCATGTATCCGCATTCCAGGCCCCCTCCTCCCAAAGTAACCAGTTATGGTGATCACTTTCTGGTGTTTCTTTATGGATTTCTGACTCTGGGGTGGATCCCTGGCCACTGTGGTTGGCTTTTTACCCATGATAAAAAGGACGATGTCTTTTGAGTCTCTTTCCACCTGCGGTTTCCTCTTCCACAACCTGCCCCCACCACCCTCAGCACTCTTTTCCCATCCACAATCTGTTAGAATCTATAGAAGATTGACCTGGAGAGCTTCCCACAGGCTGAGGTGGGCTGCCGGCAAACTGTGGGTGCAGCTAACAGGCTCCTTTGTCCTCTGTGTTTTCTGCAAATTGGCAGCTGTCCAGGGGCTTGATCAGATTCGGCTTCGGTCCCTGTGGCGAGACCACAGATGATGCTGTGTTCTTTCGTTTGGAGGCACGCGGTGTCTGTCTCTCTCTCCGTCTGAGGTTTGAAGCTATTGGTACTCGATGTTTGCAGTCGTTCACTCGTTGGGAGTTGCCAAATAGTCACATTCTAATTTTGTCCTGCTATTTTCCTTTATCAGCCAGAATGCTTTGTAAAGAGCTATGTCCTCTCATCTCCCATCTGATTGCCTGGTGGTATAATTCACAAGAGAAGCAGGATAGATGCTTGGTTCTTTCTCTTCGTGCCTCAGTTTCCAAAAGAATAGGCCGATTCCCCCATCATCCTTCAAAGAAGACTTATTCTTACCTTTAAGAATCATAATGAACACATAGATTTAAACACATTTGCTGGGTTTTAATCAATTACAGGTGTATCCCTTTTGAAGCTCAACTGGACCTGTCTTTGGCTTCTGGAAGCTTCTTCAAGCTGGTTGTTTTTGCCTTTGGTGTGACCTTAGTACACTTGAATTGTTTTCTTGCTCTCTGGCAAGTCAAGAGTCCTGTGTCCACCATGCACATTTCCTGCCCTGAACCTCAAATCAGTCATTTCTCCAAGAAACCCTGGCTTTTTTAGTAGGAAATGGTATTTCAACACCACAATCTGGGTGCTTCAGAGCTCACTGCTATTAAGTTGGTTACTGACTTTAGGGCACTTTAACACCCAGAAATGGGAGATTATGCATTGAAATTTAAATTTTGAGCCAGGCTCCGTGGCTCAGCCTGTAATCCTGCACTTCAGGAGGCCGAGGTGAGTGAATTGCCTGAGCCTGCAGGTTCAAGACCTGCCTGGGCAACTTGGCAAGATCTCGTCTCTGCAATAAATCAAAAAAACTAGCCGGGCATGGTAGTGCGTGCCTGTAGTTCCGGCTACTTGGAAGGCTGAGGCGGAAGGATCGCCAGACCCCAGCAGGTAGAGGCTGCGGTGGCCGGGAGCGGCCACTGCACTCCAGTCTGGGTGACAGAGTGAGACTCCTACTCAAAAAAAAAAAAAAGAAAGAAAGAAAGAAAGAAAGAAATTTCGATTTTGGACTACTTTTAAAAAAACTTAACATCATGATATTCACCAGAACAAATCATGATAGAATTAAAATATCCCATAATCATTGTTTCAGTTTATCTCAGGTAACACCTATGATGGTCTCAGAATTATTCTAGTGACACTGCCAACATAATTACTGAAAACAGTTTAGAATGTCCTTGCACATACACTGCCCATTCTCGCCTCACTGTGTATAAATGTACTATGTCTATGTAACTGAGCATACACAGGGGGACCCAAAAAGTGGAAGTATTTCTTGGAGGGCAGCCCCTTCCTAGTACAGGCTTC
Source organism: Cephalopachus bancanus (assembly GCA_027257055.1). NCBI lineage: Eukaryota > Metazoa > Chordata > Mammalia > Primates > Tarsiidae > Cephalopachus > Cephalopachus bancanus. The sequence goes on from JAPVLO010000007.1 coordinate 8,610,701, forward strand.
CCTCCCTAGGTGAGTGTTCTAGGAACCCACTGGCATCAGCGTACCAGCTAGTGTTGTTGTGAGAGCCTGCATTCTGCACCAGTGAATTTTTTTTGAAATTCTTTCAATGCGTTTGCCCATTTCATGATGAGTGATTTATGAGGGCGCCTGCCCACACCACAGTGAGTGGGCAGCAGTTTTTGACTAAAAAACATCATGACCCCAGTGCCCCACCCTCCCTATTCATCCTGTCTTGCCCCGAGGGACTTTTTTGTTTGTTTCTCCCAGTGAAAAAGTCCTCAAAGGGAAACGTTTTGCTGATGTGGAAGAGGTGAAACAAAAAATGGCAGAAGCACTGAAAGACATCAAAATGGACAAGTTCAAAACTGTTTTGAGCAGTGGGAAAAGCATCTTGACAGGTGCATTGTATCAAACAGTACTTGAAGGTGACTGATGTTTAACCATGTAAGAATAAATACACAATTTTTTATAAATAAGTTCTGGGTTTTTTGGGTCCCCCTAGTACAACCATTCCCTGTTATGTCCTCTTCCTTTAGCTCTTTGAACTATTACTTTAAAAGTAGGCAATTATTTAGCACTCAAGGTCAGTCTTTTTGTCAACTGTTTAGTCATTTCGGCTGTCTGAATCCCATTCTTGAGTGGATCCCTTAGGAAGAAGTCATATTCCCTGACTTATTCCCTGAAGGGACATATTCCCTGAGTTCCTGCTGCTGATAACTGTTTGCACCCTTGACACAAAAAGCGTTTGTGGAATCTAAAAATCCTTTGCTCATATTTTCTTCATTTGAATACCTTGAAGATATTACTCCGTTGTCTTCTGGCATAAAACACGACTGCCCCCAAAAATGTGATGATAATTTAATCTTGTTTTCCCTTCTGAGTTATTTAATATTTTTGCATAAATGTCTAATGAATTTTTTTTGAGTAATTTTACTTTAGAATAGGATTCAGAGATGATCTTTCTGAGTCCATATTCTCAAGTATCCACATTGTGTCCTTTTGCATCATGTAATTTCAAAATCATATTTAAAAATGAAGGCATGGTTTCTGTACAGCAAAATTTATTCTTTATATTGTACACTTCCATCAGTTTGACATAAGCATGTAGTGACCCCCATAAACAAAAGAGTTCCATCACTATTTCAATATGTAGATTCACATCTTCCTGAATTCAGTAAAGTCTTCTTGAATTATTGTTTTTAGTATTAGTTCTATTAACTAGTTTTGGTGGTCTTCCTCAGAGACTATAATTATCTTGTCATTAGATCTTTATCAGTCTTCAATATTTGTCACTTTTTCTGAAATCCTTTTTATCTCTTTGCTTTTCTGTCTTTTCATTTTGGATATTTTCTACTACTATGTATTCAAGGTCACTAATCTTTTCTTCTGTGTTGTCTAGTCTGTTGTTAATTTCATCAGCATATATTTCAGATCAGACATTGTTATTTTCATCTCTTTATACCATCTTTATACTGGAAAATCTATTTCTTCTTTTTTTCCCCCTATTTTTTCATTTTACCTTCCATTTCTTTCAAATCATCATTTGTTGTGTTTATTCACTCATGTTTCTCTTTTAGTTTAGTCTTTGTTTTTGTAATGACTTTTTCTCTTTTATTCCAGTTCTTTCCTGAGTTCTATCATCTCCTTTCTGAGTTGTTCTATTTCTGATGACATGGGCTTCTTATGTCTTGTATCACTTTCTTTACGTACTTTGTCTCATTTTGAAACAGAGGGTTACAGCTGGCATGCTTTCATTCCTGAGGAGATGTGGTTCTGCTCTTTAGTCTATGTCAGTGTATCACCATGCTGCAGGGGATCTGACATTAGTACTTTTCCATTACTCATCTCCACATGAGAGTAGTTTTCCCAAACTTTAAGAAAGAGGTGTGGCTCCCAGATGTCCCTTTCCTCTTATTTCCAAGTAGTGTTAACAATCACAGCTGCTTGTCCTTTGAGTGTCCCTGGCTCTGTCCCCAGCCCCCTTTTATAAGGATCTTCCTTTTCTTTGTCTCCCCTTCTTTTCTATTTGTCAAATTTGATTCCACTCTGAATTTTTCCTCAGTCTGGCTCCTGCCTTGGGAGGGAGTCCTGCAGGCTCATTTCAGTAGTTCATAGAGCTAGAGTGCTCCCCCCACCCCCACTGTAGGTCAGCCCTCATGGCCCTTGCATTCACCCACTGTAGAGTGGGCAAAACCTCTTTCTGTTTCAACGGCTGCTCTCAGATTGGCGCATCAGTTTTCCTCTTGGCTGTCTCAAAGTTCCACTGTCTCCGATCCTTCAGATACCCTACAGCCTCCCTTTGCTTTCTCCCTCACAGATGGAGACAGCATCTGGCCATGGTTGCCAGTGGCTTGCTCCCACCCACTTATATTTTACGGTTTGTGGGAATATCTTGTCACAAGTCATAACAAAGTTTTGCTGTAAATGTTGTTCACTGGTCTTTGAATTTTTTGATGGTTCTGTGAAATTTGAGATTGTTTACCACTACCCTTGCCATCTTCCCAGAATCCCCCATAGGTGCCATGTGAGTTTCACTTTTTTCATTCAATATGGCACCATGCGCAGTGATATACTGGGTCAAGGTCAGGTTGCTGGAAGCAGCATATCCCTGTTTCAAGGAGTACCGTGTCCATGGCATTGTTTAGAATTGCCGACTCATGGTAATACTGGTTTTATTCTTTTTTAAAAAAAATTCTTTACAGAAAATTCACCTTTTATTACCTACAATCAGGGTAGGAAACTCTCACTCCCCTCCTGTGTTTGTCATTGACCATGAGTAATTTCCAAAGTCATTAAAACATCTCTATATAGTTTTTCTGGCTGGGAATTATTTTATCATATGAATATCACATATTTTTTTGCTAATCTCTTTATTGCATATTAAGATACTTTTCAAAAATTTTCTGTCATGAAAAATGCAGTGTTAGACATCCTTGTACAAAAATCTTAGTTTTTAACTTTGTTTTCTTAGGATAGATTCTTGGATATTCAATTACTGGGTCAAAGAGACAGTGATATAAGACTAGGAAACTATGGTATCCTTGTATGACAGGGCTGTGAGGGACCTTAAACACCTCTGGTCCAGTGGCCTATTTTGCAGAAAAAAAATGAATCTCAAGGAAGAAACATGTTAAAATTAGAAGGTTTCTGACCAGCAATGCCTTTCATTTCACTCTGTTTCTATTTTGCAGCAAAATGCTCACCCTTGCTAGACAGAGAGGTGGTGCTCAGACACTTGCTTCCTGTGGATGGCTGGGTGCCTTCTCCTTGGGTTAATCAATAGTGTGCACTCATTACATCCTATTGGCTGTCTGAACCTGGTCCGAGGCTGTCTGAACCTGGTCCAAGGCTATCTGCGTTACTCCGGAGTTGAGCTAACAAAGCATAGGATTGACAAAAATTTATATCCAGTGGTGAAAAGGGAAAAGGGACACCAGACTGGAGACATACTGTGTGCCTTACAGTCCTCCTTCTCTTCAGATCTCAGGACATGCCATGGATTGATCACTCTGGCTGCATTTAATCCACATGGATGGTTGTGCTGCATAACTCATGCTGCCTCTTAAAAACAAAACAAAACAAAAAACCAACCCCCAAACATTCTCTTCTGGTCTCTTTTCATGTTTGTGCCTGATGACTGAGGTTACTCCCTTGACAGATGTATTGTTTGTTACACCAGGTGGAGTCAGCAGTGCACATCCTGCACATCCTGATAATTTACAATTCTGTAATTCCAGCCACGGAAGTCCTTGAACTCATCTCTGAATTTGCAGAACATTGACTCTGAAGTGCCCACTCAGGAGTGGAATCCCTGGACCCTAGGGCATGTCTATGCTTAGAGCCATGAGCTTGCTCTTGAGGATGACTGGCCCAGGGTCTAAGTCACCCACAGCACACGAGGGCTCCATCTCCATGTGCTGACGGCACGTGATAGTAAGATCAATGTCAATGTCCCTTGGTATTAAAATGTACCACTCCAAGGGATGGGGAGCAGTAACACATTTCTGTTGTTTCCATTTTCATTTTTCTGATTATTAAAGAGGTTGAACCTCTCTTCAAATGGGTAATTTGATATTTGTGTTTCTTTCCTGGGAATAGTGATTGACTGTTTCTTCCTTGGTTTTCCTTTTATTTTGCTTGCTGATTTTCTAGAAGCTTCCTATATACTTTCATGTTAATTTTTGTTACTTTTAGGTTACAAATATTCTCTCAGCCTGTCACTATCATCGTTTCCGTGATGTTCTTAGTGGAGCAAAAATATTTAGCTTTGGTGTGATAAAATCCAAGAAATGTCCTTTTGTGTTCTTGTTCTGTTTTTTTCTTTTGCACCACATTAAAAAAATTCCTTTTCCACTAAAATGTCAATAATTCTCTTGCATTTTGTTCTCATAGTTTTAAAGCTTTGCCTTGCTTGTACAGCTCTTTAATCCTTTATTATTTTCTTATGTGACATGAGATATAGATCTAATTTTTAAAATCTATGTATTGAATCCAATTTCTCAACATCATTTAGTAATAATGCATTCTTTCTTCTCTGGTTTTTGATGCCACCTCTTGAGTCTGGATTTTCCATTTTATTTCTTTGCTGAATATATTAATTCCTAGGCTATATCAAACAATTTAAGTTACTATCGCTTTGATATATATATATACTTTTTTTTGAGTCAAAGTCTCACTCTGTTGCCCAGGCTGGAGTGCAGTGTCATGCTCATGGCTACCGCAGCCTCGACCTGCTGGGCTCAGGCCATCCTTCCGCCTCAGCCTTCCAAGTAGCTGGAACTAGAGGCACACGCTGCCACGCCCGGCTTATTTTTTGGTTTATTAAGAGACGACATCTCAAGTAGCCCAGGCTGGTCTCAAACCCCTGGGCTCAGGTAATCCTTTCACCTCGGCCTCCCAAAGTGCTGGGATTACAGGCTTGAACCACCGCACCAGGCTCTGTAATATATTTTAGTATGCCATAGGGTGCTTTTATTTTTGCAAATTGCCTTAGCCATTTGTTTTTTTCATGTAAATATTAGATTTCATTTGCTTCATCTCATTTTCACCCCAAATCCTACCGAGAGCTTTTATTGCAATTGTATTAAATTTATTGAGAATCTGGGGAAACTGACATCCTCATAACATTAAACTCTTCCTTCCCCACATGTTATGTCACTTTCTTTATTCGTCTGTTTTTCTCCGCTCTTTCATCAAGTGCTGACATTTTCTTCATAAAGCTTACCTGCAATTTTGTAGGTTAATTTCTATTTAAGTTGTGATTTTTGACCTATGAGATGTAAGGTCTTTTCTCTGCATCACTCACTTCTCAAGCAGGATGTGAGAGTGTGATCCATCGCTTATGGATAACAACTCTGTCTCTGCCTTAGTTTCATTAGCGCTTGGTGTTGGTAGCCCGACGTCGTTCTTTTCCATTCAGACTGGATTCATCCAGGTCCAGCTCATGCTTTCTTGGCAGGAAATGAGGAGCCTGGAAAGAGAGAACTCACCCCAGAGGAAGAAGGAATTGGGAGCACAGAACTTGAGCCACTGACAAGACCCTGGCAGTTGCAGGAATGTAGGTGTGCAGAATTCTCCTGGCTAGAGGCAGGCTGGTGCCGTGCTTAGTTGTCAGTTGAACTTGGCTTAAACCCTGGCTTCACCACTAGCCAGTAGTTTGACCTTGAGTAGCATCCCTTCATCCAGTCCCCTTATCTACAAGATGGGGATAATAATGATAATAATAATACTAGTTAATATGGCTTTGTGAAGATGAAATGAGGTGATGTATGCAGAATGCGTGACTCTCAGGAAATGCTTTCTGTGGACAGGGAGGAGAAGCTCAGAGTTTGAGCTTTTTTGCTGGAGCTTCTCAAATACCGATTATCCGAGGGCCTGGGGAGGTAGATTAGAAAACAGCAGTTATGACTTTTGCCAGGTTTGTTTGAGCTTGTGAGGCTGACCTGTGTGCTCTGGGTCCTGAGACTGCAGTGTCCAAATGGCACTGTTTGGCTCTGTTTCACAGACTTGAAGTTAAAGAGTTTCAATAACATTCAACTCAAACCTCAAGTGGTTAACCAGCCAATCAGGGAGAACATGGTTGTCCACTCAATCCTGCTTTTCTCAATAAAAATTTCCATTTAAGGCATTGAGGTGTCCTTTAAGGAAACCCATAGTCTTGCTGAACAGAAATGTCAATTACATAGAGGAATGTAAACACCCACAAACCAAGAGTGATCTCACCTGAGCCTAAACATTTGAGAGGGAGAATCCTCTTCTGTTTTCTTCCTCACTTTAAGAGAGGGAATTTTAAGCTTCCAGAGTCAGAAAGTTGGTTACAAAATCGGGCAGGTTTTTTTTCAAATCCAGAAATTGAGTCGCAGAAATTTAGAAATCATCAAGCCCTAGAAGGTTTCCCCATGGTCACTGAACTCACAAACCTCCAAACCCACATTACCTGAAATGAAAATAGCTATTCGGATGTCCCCCACCCCGCCCCCCTTCTCACTAGCCCTCACCCTTTCTTTTTGATGCCCATTGGCCATAAAGAAGGGGGTTGTTATTCATTTGTCTACCTCTCTAGCTGTTCAGTGTACATTTGTTGAGCACCTACTGCATGTTGGTCATTGGGCTGGTGCTGGGAGACTGAAGAAACAGACAAGTGAGGTGCAGCCCCTGTCCTTGCAAGGCTTACAGTCTACTAGAAAGACATGGAAACTAACGAGGAAAGCCAATGTATAACCAGAGACCTTGATGATGCTAAGAAAGATGTGGACTTGGGGAGAGTGGGAAGGGGTCGCAGAGGAGGGGACACTGGCTGATCCTGAAAGAGCAGAAGGATCCAATCATGTCAGCCACAGGGACAGGAGGGAATTTCAGGCAGAGAGGACGGCTTGACCAAATACCCGAGGCAGGACATGGATGGAACCAAAGCCAGTGTGTGGGGCACCGTATGGAGAGAGGGGCACAGGTAGCCATGACCTTGGAGGTTCTGATCTTTGTCCTAAGAGTGAAGGAGACCATTGAGTTCAATCAGAGGAGCAAAGCAAGGTGGGTTTTCTGAAAAGATCAACTGCAGCAGAGGGTGGACTGGAAAGTGAAGCAGAAACAACGAGGCTGGTCAGGCAGGGGGTGTGGGTGCTCAGAAGGGGTGACACTGACCTTGCCTGGAGAAGGGAAGGACACGGGGAAGCTTTGGAGGCCAAAGTATAAACCTGGGTATCGGAGGAGCATGAGTTGGGAGCAGAGCCCCCAATTCTGTTCTGGGATTCCTGGTGGTCAGGTGGATGGACTTGGGCTTCTCTCACTCCCTCCTGGACTCAGTTTCCCCCTCTAAAAGATGCAGGGCAGAAGATGGCTGGTGCCATCTCCTCATACCCTTCCGTCTGACACAGTCTCCAGCCCTCCACTGGGAATCTGAAGGGGGTCACCAGTCACCTGAGAGTCATTTGCCTGAAACATTTGTTCAAAGCTGAACGTTATTCAACATCTGGTTTCTTTCTTTCCTTCCTTCCCTCTTCCTTTCCTCCCTCCCTCTCTCCCTTCTTTCTTTCATCTGAATCGCATTCTGTTACCCAGGCTGAATTGCAGTGGCACATGATCACAGATCACCACAGTCTTGAGCTCCTGGGCTCAGGCAATCCTTCTGCCTCAACCTTCTGAGTACATGGGACTATAGGTGTGTGCCACCACGCCTGGCTAATATTTTTATTTTTGTGAAGATGAGGGTTCATTGTATTGCCCAGCTGGTCTCAAACTCCTAGCTTCAAGTAATCCTTCTGCCTTGGTCTCCCAAAATGCTGGGATTACAGGTGTGGGTCGCCATGCCCGGCCTGCATCTGAGTTCCTCTTGAAAGTTACCACAGTCCTTTTCCAAACTGTGCCATTGAATGAGCTTCAAAAATATGTGTAGTCAGAACTTAAATTTTCTGTAGCTAAAAAAATAAAGGTCTTGTTGACTTTACTCACCCCTTAAATCTCTAAAAGAATTCACCAAAATATTTAGGATTCCTTTGATAAAGCTTTCCCAAATATGTAAAACAAACCCACAGATACAAAACCTTCCCATCCAGAATTGTAGTAAATGCTGTGGCAAAATATGGAGATAATTAGATGTTTATTATATCAATAATTAATATTTGTATCTATTACATTCATTGTACAAATATTGGATTTTTTTCTTGTTATTTCTATTGTGCCAATGTTCAGAAGATGGAGATACACAGTGAGTTTTCCACTGCGGTGCTTTCAGCCAGGTGCCTGGAACCTAGAAGGGGCTCATGGGTGTTTGTTGAGTGACTGGATGGATTCAAACTACTTCTCCCAATCCTGTGGACTGCATGCTAAACAACCAGGTGTTGGGTGCTCAGTGGACCACTGGCAGCCAGAAGTCCAAAAAGACTCAACCAAGTCAAGTTGGGAATTGGAAGGCATTATAAGGTAAGACCTGTTTGTCCTTCCCAATTTCCTCCTCACAACCAGGCTGAAACGTCACATCCAAGGCAGACTGTGGCATATGCTTTTTGAAGCTGAGGCCAGAACCCTTAGCACATGACAGGTATGCTTCATGTATTCCATGAATGGATGAACAGATGCATGTTTGGCTGACTGGCTGGTTGGCTGGCTGGCTAGCTGGATGAATGGGGTATAGGGTGGATAGGTGGGTGACTAGATAGATGGTAAAAGCATGGATGAATGGATGCATAGAGGAATGGGTGCATGGATGCATGGGTGGTTGGTTGTATGTGAGTATGGATGGACAGATGGGAACATGCATGGATGGATAGTTGCATAGACGTGTTGGTGAGTGAGTGAAGGATGGGTGTGTGAATGGATGGATGGATTTGATGCATGAATAGCCTCTCTGCAAGAGGTATTTCCTGGAATTTGCCAGCTCTCTCTAGGGCTTCTCCAGTGTGGCAGTTTGATCCACGGATGGAGAGAGCGTGGTCTGCTAGATCCTAAACAGCCCAGGATAGGAGGTGAGGACTCAAACCAGAGGCTGTGGCCACAGTCAGTCTGCAAGTGTCATGTCCTTTCATCACATCAGCTGCCAACTTGAAACGTGAGGTTATGTCCCACAGAAGTCCAGACTGCTCACCTCTCCTGAAAACCTTTTAAGCTTTGGTTCTCAGGGCCCACCTTCCTGTCCGACACAAATGACTGCAGCTGGCTGGCAGATCCTCCACTGGGGGCCTGCTCCACTCCCCCACTAGGCCCACCTGCCTTCCTCCCCTTCCCCTTCTCCTCCTGGGCGAGCAGAAGAGCACTGGCAGAATCATATCTTGCCAAAGTGCATCCTCCTTGCTGGCTACTCATCCCTGCTTTGCTGCAGTGTGACAACGATGACCGTGAAAGGCATCTTTATTACCAAGACATGCCGAGTGCTCCATTCACTGAGTCCCACGCTGAGGCCAGCAGGATTGCTGTCTCCACTTTCAGAGAAACTCAGGCTTCCCAGATTCCCTCCCCACGTAGCTGGGAAGCAGCAGAGCCAAGATTCAGGTTGAGCCTCGTGACCCGAGTCTCCATGCCACAGCATCTGATGCCAAGTGCCTAGTGGAATGGCCCCCTCTAAGCAGACCCCCTCCCACCTGTCAGGCATTTGCTGAAGAACCTCGGTTCAGGCTGGTTTGGCCTGGGGTTCTTTCTTTGTGGAGCACTCCCCGCCAAGTCTCTGGAATGTCACTCTTCCTCTCCCAGACACACTCAGGACGCCTGGCTGCCGGGCTGTCCCTTCCCCGACAAAGAGCCTGGTGTTTGCTTTGAACAGCACGTCAGAGTAGAGGCATGGGTTCCCAGCCTTCGGAAGCCCCAGGGACTGGCCGGCTGGCCGGCACATTGGATGCTACCCAGCTTCAAAGCGCTTCCCAGCCAGACGTGTCACAGCTGACCACGTTCCCAGAGGACTGTGTCTTTCCCACGGCCACACAAGCCCCCAGAGCAGCCTTGACCACCAGCCCGCCCTGAAGTCCTTTGACCTGTGACCTTTCCACAGTGGGATACGTGGGTCAGGACCCTGCCTTGGGACTCAGTGAGATCTGGGTTTGGATCCAACAAGTCCTTGACTTTAGGCATCTGCTCTCTCTGCAGGTCTAAGCCTCATCTGAGTTGGGGTAAATGTCCCTCAAGGGGCATCAACTAGGGTGTCAACAATCCTGTCTGTCAAGCCAGCCTTCATTCACCTCTCCTCCAGGAAAGGCTCCGCCATGCACAGAGTCCCTCAGGTGGCTGGTGACCATGCTCTGGGGGCTGTAAAGAGATAGAACCGGTCAATTCTCTTCTGGGCACAAAAGCAAGAATCCAGCCACAAATGCGACTGTCAGGGCCACAGAAACAAGATGTGGAGCCCCTCTTTACAGGACTTTCGGCTGGTGAAGCAAAGTCGAGTCCCTTCAGGAGAGGACATGTCACTTGAAGTGAAGCTCATGGAGATCAAGAATGTCATTTCTGGGCAGAGCACTGTGAGGACAATGAGAATCACCTCTATTGCCACTTGACGAGTTGTGCGGTGGGAGGGAAGTGAGAACAAGTAGCCCTCAAAATATTCTTGGCATTATATGAGAAGTTCTTGCATGGTACTGAAGTCAGAAGATTAAAAACCAACTAATAATCAGACAAACATGTTACACACATTTCAGATCAGCGTAAGACTTGGAAATGGTCTCCAGCATGCCAGAGAAAGGCAAGTTTGTTTAGAAACAGTGGGTGCCCTCATACAGTAAATGTTGTTACCATGGGGTATATATGGGACATCCAAACCAATGATCTTAAAGCCAAAGGCTGGCCAGTCATGGTGGCTCACACCTGTAATCCCAGCACTTTGAGAGGCCGAGGCAGGAGGAATGCTTGAGCCCAGGAGTTTGAGACCAGTCTGGGCAACATAGCAAGCCCTCATCTCTACAAAAATAAAAAAAATAAGCCAGGTGTTGTGGCACCCTCCCATCTACTCAGGAGGCTGAGGTGGAAGGATTACTTGAGCCCAGAAGGTTGTGGCTATGGTGAGCTGTGTTCATGCCACTAAGCTCCAAAGCCTGGGCCGCAGAGTGGGACCTCGACTCAAAAACAAACAAAACAAAAAACTAAAGGCCATCAGCCACTCGAGTTTATTTTACATCAGTGGATTGGATAAAAGAATATTCCTCAAAATTCTTTGAGGATATCTTGCCCATCTGTCTTAAATCAATAGACAACACATATCATAAAAGCATAGACTTTTCTGGAAGAGCTTTTCTTTGTAGACCTGCATTAGTCAGGGTTCTTCATAGAAACAGAACCCATAGGACACACACACACACACACACACACACACACACACACACACACACACATGCTTATTAATTTATTTACTGTGAGGGACTGGCTTATGCAGCTATGGAGGCAGAGAAATCCCACGATCTGATTGATCTTCTGCATGTCGAAGACACAGGAAGGCCCGTGGTGCAGTTCCAGTTCAAGCCTGAAGGCCCAAGAGCCAGGGGAGACATTGGCATGAGTCCCTGTCTGAGTCCACAGGCCGGAGAACCAAATGCCCAGTGTCTGAGGGCAGAAGGTGAGCATCCAACTAAGAAGGGAGGGCGAGTCTGCTCCGCCTCTACCTTGTTCCCTAGTCCAGTGCTCACTGGGTTAGAGGAGGCCCACCCATGGGCAAATCTTTACCCAGTGTACAGCTTCAAAGGCTAATCTCTTCCAGAACGTCCTACAGACACACCCAGAAATACTGTTTTACCAGCTATCTGGAGATCTCTCAGCCCAGTTAGGTTGACCCATAAAACCTAGCCATCACACACCTTCTAGGAATACTCTGAATGTGGTCCATTCAAATAGTATTTAAGACAATCTGAAATGTCCTGAAGTGTTACAGCTCAGCTAGGAAAGAAATTCAATAGAGTTTTCTCCAAATTTGACAGCAAGACTATGTATTATGCAGTATTCTTAACGAAGATTGAGAATTTGAAAGAAGCCCTTGTCAACTGTCAAAAATGAAAAGCAACTTTCCATCGATTATGTTAGAGGACACTCTATGTCAGAGGACACATTCTAAATTGTCTTTCTTTTTTTTTTTTTGAGTTGGAGTCTCACTCTGTCGCCCAGACTGGAGTGCAGTGGCCACTCCCGGCCATTGCAGCCTCGACCCGCTGGGCTCCGGCGATCCTTCCGCCTCAGCCTTCTAAGTAGCTGGAACTACAGGTGCACGCTACCACGCCCGGCTAATTTTTTGATTTTTTTGTAGAGATGAGGTCTCGCCAAGTTTTCCAGGCGGGTCTCGAACCCGTGGGCTCAGGCAATTCACTCACCTCGGCCTCCCAAGGTGCGGGATTACAGGCAAAGCATAAATTGTTTTTCTATTCCAATCTAGAAAAGGTTATCATAGGATTGTCAAATTAAGAGATGACCTGTGTATATATAACCAAAAGGAAAGTATGCAAAAGTCTTACAGAGCTGTAATTAGCAAAAATATTGCATCTTTTTCTCACCTAGATTTTGTGATATTGTTCATTTTTAAATACTGTGATGCCTATAGTAATTTCTCCTCTTGATCTAAATAAACATTTCAAATTGTTAAAAAAAAATCATAGCCGGGCTCGGTGGCTCAACCTGTAATCCCGCGCCTTTGGGAGGCTGAGGTGAGTGGATTGCCTGAGCCCGCGGGTTCAAGACCCGCCTGGGCAGCGAGACCTCATCTCTCCAATAAATCAAAAAAATCAGCTGGTCATGGTAGCACGCACCTGTAACTCCGGCTACTCGGAAGGCTGAGGCGGAAGGATCACCGGAGCCCAGCAGGTCGAGGCTGCGGTGGCCGGGAGCGGCCACTGTACTCCAGTCTGGGCGACAGAGTGAGACTCCAACTCAAAAAAAAAAAAAAATCATTACAGTCTAAAACCCTGCTAATCTTATCATAAAATTAATGAGTTTTTCTCCACCATGGGAAGCAGCAATTGGGATTATATTTTCTATTGTCCTTAAGAAAATCCCACTGGTGGTGAAGAGCATCTTTTCCAGAGTATTCCAGCCAGAGCCACATGGAGGGTTGGCTGGTGTTCCTAACATGGCCACTGGGGAGGAGGACAGCCTGCCCACTGCGGCTGCCTCAAAGGAAGCCATGGGGTGGGATCAGCCGTGGCTCCTGCCCTTCATCCTGCCCAGGGGACGGGACAGTGGACAGGGTACCCACCCATCGGAAACAGTTGCCAACTGGGGGCCCAACACGCTGAGACCTCTCCAAAGGGCAGGTCCAGAACAACTTGAACTTTAAAAATGTGGATAATTTTTCTTTCTTTCTTTCTTTTTTTGAGTTGAAGTCTTACTCTGTCACCCAGGCTGGAGTACAGTGGCATGCTCACAGCCACCGCAGCCTCGATCCTTCTGTCTCAGCCTTCCAAGTAGCTGGAACTACAGACACACGCCACCACGCCCAGTTAATTTAATTTTTTTGTGATTTACTGTAGAGACGAGATCTCACAGATTGCCCAAGTTGCCCAGGCGGGTCCTGAACCTCCAGGCTAAGGCAATCCTTTCGCCACGGCCTCCCAAAGTGCTGAGAGTATAGGCTGAGTCACCGTGCCTGGCCTTTTCTTTTTCAAGAGCGAGGGTCTCGCTATGTTGTCCAAGCTGGCCTCAAACTCCTGGCCTCCACCATGGCCTCCTGAGTAGCCGGGACTAGAAGCATTTGCCACCACACCAGGCATGTGGCTAATTTCTGAATGCTGTGGAATGTTGCTTTTGGCAGGTAGTCGGCAAGGTTACAGTTCCTCATTGTTCAATCACCCACTTAACTAAGTGTTGCTGTGGGGTTTCTTGTAGCTGTGGTTCAAGCTCGCAATCAGCTGTCTTCAAGTGAAGGAGTTTGCCCTGACACCCTGGACGAGCCGGGTCCAATCAGTGGAAAGGCCTCTGAGTCGGGCTGAGGCTCCCCGAGGAAGGAAACATTCCTCCTGTGGATGGTAGCCTCATTGTGCCCGAAAGACCTGGCCTGTCCTCACAGCCTCCCCACCTGGCCTCCCCAGGGCCCTGAGACACGTCCAGCCAGACCCACCAGTCACCTGAGCCAATTCCTCCCAATAAATCTCTCAGTACCTGCCTCCTCCTGGTTCTGTTTCTTGGGTGGTACAATAATAGACAATAAAAAAATTTTTTTTGAACTGTGTCCTGAATTTTCCATCTCATCCAGAATTTTAGACTAGCCCAGTCCTTTTCCTCTGCAAGGTCCCTTCACTCCGAAGTCGACCAGAGCTGGCCCACGGCCTGGACAACACCCCCCCGTGGGCTGGCAGAAGAACATTCTGCCTGCTTGGGTGGGGCCTCCTGACCAGGGCTGTGCCAATCAGTGCGATCGGTGTGTGTCCTCTGCCTGTGGGCTGTTGTCCTGTGGATGACTGTCTTCTTCCCTGATTGTCATCCAGTACCCCCTGGCAGCAACAACATCCCTTGGGCCTTGTCTGTTCTGCTTTATTCGAATTGCACGTCCTGGAATAACGTGCAATAAAAACGGTATAATAAATGAATGAGTGAATAAGTGAATGACCTGAACAGGCAGGGACCAGGGCCAGCCCCGCCTCATTCTTGCTCCTGCTGTTGCCCACTGCTCTTGGGGCAAGATCTCCACCGAGACACGACCTGCCCTTGGGCTCCAGAGACCACAGCCGGGGCTTTGGATTCTGAGAGATCTTGGAGGGGGTGCACAGTAGCCGGGCTCTAGTGCCTGGGCTGGGGTGGCCCCAGGACGTCCTTGCCCCGGCTGCCGGGCAGCTGGTCTTCCTCCCACTCCTGTGGTTCCCACGGAGAGTTTCTGGTCGGCGACCACAGAATGCGTGAACCACGGGGTCTTGTGCGGATGTTTTGCTTCAGACGGGACTGGACGTGGTGGGAAGGAATCCAGCCCGGACTGGGAAGGACTTCAATGCACTTGGACTCAGTTCCTGGCCCAGGCTTGGGCTGGGCACACACTGAGTTCAGAGCCTACAGAGAATTCAGGGCCAGGAGCCAACCCAGCTCTCAGCCCAGGCTAAGGTCAGGGGAATTTTTATTCCTCAACCCTGGAAAGTTCCTGAGAATTCCTTCCATCTTCGCCCTACACCAAGACCACACCTCCCTTAGCAATAAAAAATGTGCTAACAGAGCCTTACTTGCGTTCACACAAGTGACCAACTCCACCTGCCCTCTCAGAGCCTGGCGTGGGGCCACCATTTCATGGCATAAATGAGGAAACAGGTTCAGAGGGATGGGAGGGCATGCCCTGGGGTGGGCTGAAAGAATAGAGTCCAGGTGGAAGTGGAGAGAGAGTTTTGTGAGTTGCAGAAGCACAGAGAACATTCCCAAGGAGGGAGGAGGCGAGAGCTTTGTGGGACCACGCAGAGAACTCTTTGAGCAGCCCCACCAAGGAAGGCTCAGGGGACCCATGCCTGGGGTCAAACGTGGCCTGAGCTGGATAACAGTCCACATCTGAGAATGCACAGCTGCTCTAAGAGACGGCTCACGCTGGCTGAGTCCTGGGCCTCAGAATCCATCAAAGAAAAGGGCCTCCCCTCCAAGATGGTAGCCTGCTGGTGCCAGGAGAGACTCTGGGTGCCATGGCCACAGCCTGATACAGCAGTCCCTGCTTACTCTGCAGTACTTTCAGTCCATGGGGGGACCTCTGCTGTGTCCCAGAGAACAGGGCTGGTGCACATCAGGGCTGACCAGGAGCCGACCACCTGCTTCCCTCCCGACTCTGCTGTACCCCAAGCCCAGGTGAGGAGAAGGCTGTGTCTGTGGGTGGGCCATGGCCTGTGGGCGAGGAGAGGAGGCCAGGTCCCCCCTGCAGGTGGCCAGCTCAACAGGCCCCTGTCAGGCAGCAAATTTTCTGATTGCAAGTTCTGATTCCTACCCAGGACTGAGCTATCTCAATTGCTGTCTAGTTCTGAGGAGTGACCAGCAAAGTCATGGGTACCACCGAAGTTCTCACAGATCAGGGGCAAGATTGTGTCTCAGGGGCCAAGGATAAAGAGCCATGGATGACAGAAGTAAAGTTGGCACCCTGATGAGTCCCCTGTGTCTGGTGTGTTCCCAGCTCTGTGGCTGGGGGATCCCTGCAGGTGAGGCATGTACATCTTCCCCCTGCGTTGACCCAGAGGCTGGCCCAATCCTTGGGGCGTCATGGGTTCAAGAAGGTTTACTGAATGAAGAAGCATGATTGCTCAAGGGTCCGTCATGGGCTAGTCTGAAGCAAGAGGATGCCCTCCCTGCCAATCACGGAGTAGGGACAAGAGACGAAGCAAGGTTGGGGAGGGGGACCCCACCTCCCACTACCCTGGGTACAGCCTCCCTCCCAGAAGGCTTTGACTGCTGAGGATGAGATCCCACCAGCCTCAGAGAGGGGCACGGAGTCCTAGGGGCCTGGAGGGAGCATGCCCTCTGTCTGTTTCCTGTCCCTTGCTGTCTCTGAAGTCACTGCATGGTCATTTCTCACCGCCTCTTCCTCCCTTTGCTTTTCCTCTCCCCCTCTGTATTTCCTGAGCCACCTGTTCTGTACCAGGTCCTGCACCCCATGCTGATATCTCTCCAGCTCCCCCTCTGGGCTGGAGCTGCTCCAGGTGTCAGGATCCGAAGGTGCACCTGGCAGCCTGGGCAGGAACTGACCATCAGAGCAAGGCACTGGGGTGGGGACCCAGACACCCGCCCAGGCAGGAGAGGTCTGAGAAAGGACAGGGCCGGAAATATGGCATGTGGGAACAGGACGGTGAGCAAAGGGATACGGGAGAAGGCTTGGGTCAAGTCATGGAGGGCTTCACGTGAGGAGTTTGCTTTGATCCTGAGTGCGGGAATTAAGCCAGTTTTGACGAGGGAGTGATAAAGCAGCCAGCAGGTCCATTCACACACGGGTCTAGCCGGGAACGGCCCTTCCACAAGGAAGCCAGACAACCCCCCTCCTTCCCACCGGACCCGTCTGGGGCACCTCCGGGGGTGGGGGAAGAATGCTGTCACTGCTTCCCCTCGGAGGCGGCTCTGGAGGGGACCACCCGGCATGACCTCCCGTTGACCCAGCTTCTGCTGAGTCCATGGCTGTTGGGTTCCCTGAATGGCCCAGAGATGAACGCATGGGCCACCTCCCGCAGGGCCACTGTCTGAGCGTGTCTGCCGCTTAATCAAGGGACAAGGACACTGTGTTCCGGGGCTGGGCTCGCCAACATCCTTGATGAGTAACTGGGACAATCAAGACACTGGGAAGTGGAAACAATACCAC
The DNA here is from genome assembly GCA_027257055.1 of Cephalopachus bancanus. Classification (NCBI taxonomy): domain Eukaryota; kingdom Metazoa; phylum Chordata; class Mammalia; order Primates; family Tarsiidae; genus Cephalopachus; species Cephalopachus bancanus. The sequence goes on from JAPVLO010000007.1 coordinate 8,627,901, forward strand.
TATTGTGCTTTGGTTCCAGGACCAGAGCCCCTGGTCTGCGTGGCAGGCCAGGCAGGCAGACACAGCTGCGGGCAGAGCCTCCGCCAGCCTCATCAGTCACCCCAGCAGGAGGCCCAGGAGGAAGGCCCAGCTGCCCCCAGGGATAGCCACCTCCACAGACCCACCAGGGGCTTACAAAGCAAACATCTCTTGTTGTCCACAGACAACAAAGGCTTCTTTCTGCGGCAGGCCCAGGCGCATATGCACCTGGGAGGGCATTCGGTGCATTCATTCATTCATTCATTCACTCATTCCTCCTTCATTCAATATTCTGCTAGTCCCTTGGAGAATTTTACCCCAAAGAAGAAATGCCAGTGCTTAAGAGACATACATTGCTTTTTGTACACTGGGCTGAGAATTCTCAGACGCCATCATCATACTGAATCTTCACAACAGCCCTGTGCAGAGGACTCTGGTCACCTTGGCTGCCCGGGGTGGGTGGCGGGTCAGGACCCCGCCCCACCTCTCTGGACAATGCAGTCTTGGGCTGATTCCTTCACCTCTGTGACACACGGCACAGTGGGAGATTCTAGACCCTTCTTTCCAGCTTGATTTTCACAGAGCTAGAGATAAAAGCATAGCCAGAGAAGCGCTGCCTGACTTCATGCATACATTTGATTCTGGAGATGGGTGGAGACGAGACCACCTGGACAGGCAACACTACCTAGATCTTCACCAGCAGCCAAAAGGTGAATCAGGTCCGGTGTTTTTTCATGCCCCAGAACACTCCACAGCAACATCTACAAGTGAACCCACACCACCCCATGCAGTCCCTGGGAGGAATCCAGCAGACAAAATGTGGAGGAAGAGCCCATGGGACACAAAGCCATTTGCATTGTAACCTTCCGTTTATGTAAAGTTCAGAAACAGGCAGAATGAGTCTATGGGTTAGGATTCATGATCATGGGCATGGTGTGGCTCACATCTGTCATCTCAGCACTTTGGGAGGCTAAGGAACCAGGATGGCTTGAACCCAGGAATTTAAGACCGGCCTAAGCAACACAGTGAGACCTCGTCTCTGCAAAAAAAACCCAGAAAGTTAGCCAGGTGCAGTCCCAGGTACTTGGAAGGCTGAGGTGGAATGATCGCCTGAGCCCAGCAGGCCAAGGCTGTGGTGAGCCGTGATCATGCCACTGCAATCCATCCTGGCAACAGGTCAGACTCTGACTAAATAAATAAATAAATCATGATCATGGTTATCCCTGGATGTGGTATCAGGATTTCTGAAGTGATAGTGACATTCACTTTTTATATCAAAGCTCTGGTTACATGAGCATGTTTACTGTGTAAAAATTCATTGAGCTGACATTTATGACTTGAGTATGTTTTTATAAGTATGCTAATCTTCAATAAGAAGCATACTAAAAATCTAAGATTTATAAGTAAAATAAAATACAACAAACTACACTACCCCCCCCATCTCCTAAACAACTCCTCAGGCCAAAGAGAAAAGTCATAAAAAGATCTAGACAACATTGTTCTTCCAAGAATTTGTCCTAGGTAATTATGGACATATGCAAGCAATAATCAGAGAATCTGTATTGCACAGTGATCAGAATAGTAAGAAGTTGAGCATTACCCAAATGTTTAACAAAGAAGATTGGGTATATACCATGCCAAAGCTAGGTGACAGAATATTGTGCAGTTATTACAATTATATTGTAGAGAAAAATGTTTGATGACATGAAAAAGTTCATAATGTATTGTTAAATGGTTATAATATAGTTTTTATAATGCTTGTATCCTTGTTCTTGTACAAAGAGAAATAACTAAATGGAAATACACCAAAATATTAGTTGCCATTATCTCTGGATAATGGAATTAAACATTACAAAATGAAATGACTCTTTATTCTTTTTTACATTTTCCAAATGCTCCGCTGTGAACATGTGTTACTAGTGTAATCTCTAAAAAGTTTACTGAAAACAAGATAGTTCCATTATTATTCTGACATCTAGCATGTGTCCAGTAGAGAATAAATTTCTAGCAGATATTTCTCGAAAGAGTGAGCCGTTGGCTTCTGGGGTAAAATCTGAAGGCTGTGGAGGAAGACGGGAGTGACTGGAATATTTACTGCGTCTGATTGGGATGAGGGACTTTTCGCGGCGAATGGGAAGAGACAGAGCAGTGGCATAACAGACGTTATAGGAAGAGGGAAGAATGGGTGGGATTTCTACAGGTGGAAAATGACTTTCCATGTTTAGACAGAAGACTGAACAGTGCAGAGCAGAGAGGTTTTTATGAGTGTAATTTCTGAGATCAAGAGACCCTGCACCACCCTTCCCATCTTTTGAGGATCCTAACATATAAAAAAAAAGAATAAAAAAAGGCTGCAAAACGGTGGTGTATTTCATGTGTTCACACTTAATAAAGAATAACTCATGCACATAAACTAAAACGATGCCAGCTTGAAGAGGCTTGTGAGTCAATGGTTCAACATTTAGGAAATGTACATGATAGCTCTTAAGCCATTCATGGCCTGCAGTCAACCACGGAGACAGAATTTACACCAGAGAAATCGGCAAACCCAACACCTGGGGTTTTTCTCCTGCCTGATTCTGGAGAACTGGCTTACCAGCACACCCTGGATATAATTTGTGTCCTTTGCAACATAATTGCAGCACTAAAAAAACAATAATTCTCAGCATGTGCTGGTGGTGAGACCAAGCTTTAAGACACACTATGCAGTGTGTCCTGCCAGGGTAGCCATGACTCTGTGCAAAGTTTCAAGGGGAGGTATTTCCCAGTGTACGCTGGGCTCTTTGGACATGGAGGCTTGGGCCACTTGGCATTTTACATATCACACATCCTACCCACCGCAACCTCTGCGGGTGGAGACTTCCTCCACCAGTCCCAGTTACCCAGGGCCTCCTCATCTCTCCCCACCCCGGGCCCATCCGTGGTTGCTTCCTGTGATCCCTCTGTCCTGGCTAGGATTGTTGGGGTGGAGATGGGGGCCGTCTGTGGTCTTCCATGCATCACAGCCCTGGCCTGAGCCTCTGACCTTCCTGGATGGTAAAATCCTTCCAGGGTCAGATGGCACCTCTTGGTCCTGTGGGAGAACCCACACAATGAGCCACGTGGTGTGGGCCCACAGCGGGAGACCTTATCAATCATATTTCGGACAGTCACTTCCTTCTAAGCTGCATCAAAAGAGGTAATGCCAGCTGTGAAGCTGTCCACAGACCAGGAGAGACCTTGAGAGCTTCCCTCCCTCCCCCTGTACCTCCCTCCCCTCTCTCCCTCCCCTCTTTCCTTCTCTCCCCAATGCACTGCCCTCCCCTCTGTGCCCTCCTTCCCCTCTCTCCCTCCGCTTTCCCTCCATCCCCTTTGTGCCTTCCCTGCCCTCTGCGCCCTCCCTTCCCTCCACTCCCTCCCTCCCCTCTGCTCCCTCCCCTCTGCCGCCCTTTCCCCTCCTTCCCTCCATTCTGCACCCTCCCTCCTCTCTCCCCTCCCTGCCCTCCTTTTCCTCCCTTCCCTCCAGGTGCCCTTCCTCCCCACCCCCTCCTCCTCTCTCTTTCCCTTCCTTCCCTGCAGCTCTCCCTGCAAGTGGATCTGGGGGATGGATGGCCACCCCTCTCCCCTTCTCCCCCTCACAGGCCTCACTCACATCGACTGTCTCCCCATGAGGGCCCTGTCTGCTTTGCAACAGGATAAGGGCATGCTCTGCCCTCAGACTAGAGCATTCTCCTTCCACCCCCAACCTCTGCTCTCACCTGGATGGTCCTGAAGGACATCCTCTCCAACACAAAACCACTCGTGGAGCACTATCTGCAAAGCTCATGTGAGACATAAAAAAAACCACTTTCTTATTTTCCTGAGATCTCTGCCCCAGAAAGCCTTACCTTACTTCTGGCACCTTCGGCACCTTTCTCTTGGGCCTATTCAGAGCTCTTTGCCTGCATAGTAGGCACTCAATATTTACTGAGTTCTTGTTCTGTTGTTCACAGAATATGTATTCACTGACAGCCTCTGCTAACAGTCTTTGTTCCTGTTGAAATGTTGCGGGGCTGGGCTCGGTGGCTCAGCCTGTAATCCCAGCACTTTGGGAGGCTGAGACCAGTGAATTGTCTGAGCCCACGAGTTCGACACCAGCCTGGACAACTTGGCAAGAACTTGTCTCCACAATAAACAAAAAATTAGCCGGGCATGGTAGCGCACGCCTATAGTTCCAGCTACTTGAAAGGCTGAGGCTGAGGGATCACTGGAACCCAGCAAGTCGATGCTGGGGTGGCCATGAGCACGCCACTGCACTTCAGCCTGGGCAACAAAGTGAGACTCCAACTCAAAAAAATAAAATAAAATGTGGATTCTCCCAACTGGTGGGGGAAGGGGGGTTGAGTCGTCTTTCTCCCCCACCCCAACTTCCTTCCTCAGCTCAATTTCCCCAGAAAGTCCTATTTTTCGACTCAATTAAATGATGCCGTTTTCACCTTTGATCAAGGCTGAAAAATACAATTGAGATGTCTGGTGGCAGCAATCAATATTGGAATAAAATTACACCTAATTTACTCAGCACCTCAGGTGCAACCGGGTTCGTTTATCTGAACGGAGCTTCTTAAAGTTTCAGAATGCGGAGGACGTGTCTCGCTCATGAAATTTTTATGCTCAGCCTCCACGAACGCAGCCGTTAATTGCCAAGACCTCCACGCTCTGACCCACTTAGAAATCGCAGTGGTGGAACGCCAGCCTCTCAGACGTCCTCCGATTTTCTAGTCATGAGACTGAAGCGGGTGGCAGGCCAAGCGGCCAGGAATGCCCACCAGTTTATCTGGACACGGCTCTGGGATGGAAATTACTCCTGTTTCCATGGTAACCCTTATTATTGTTTCAAAAAGTGGGAAAGAGTGAGCGCTCAGAGGGAGAAGTGGAGCAGGAAGACAAGTGGTTTCCCAGAGAAGCCAACGCCAGTCCTGATGTGGAAAGGATCCAGCCTCCGCCAGAAAGCAGCCTCTGGGACACGTGGCCCAGACCTGCTTTCAGCCAACAGCATTCAGGATCCTGGCGGGTCAGCCGGGGCCTTTCTTTTGCCTTCAGATAATTAATACAACCCCAGCGGGTGTCCACCAAGGCATGAGAGGGGCCGCCTGGAAGGACCCAGCTCCAGACAGTTCCTGTCCAATGGGCGTCTGGGAGGGAGATGGCCATCATCCTCCTGAGGCCTGTGCGCAGAAGAGGTTCTCTGACTTGCCCCACCTCCCGGCCTCTCTCTTTGGGAACTGTCACCCCAACTTAGCCTCTCCTGTTTCCTTCTCTGGGGTCATCCACTCACCTCTACCCCAGCAAGTGTGCTCGTTCTATGTGGCAACACGCTTGCAGTGGCTGAACATGTGGTCCTCTGAGCCCTCTGCCTGTGCCCTGCCTCTCCTCGCTGTGTGATCTTGGGGATGTTAGTGAACCTCTCTGGTCTGTACTTGACAAAGCTCTCCTTGGCTTAAGGCTGCCCAGATTTAGAGAATAAAAAGCTGCCCAGTAAAATTAGAGTTTTAAATGAACAATTCTATTATTTGCTTTTGCTGAAAAATATTTATTATCGATTTGGATTCACATTTAACTGGATGTCCTGTATTTTATGAGCAGTTCCATCCTGGCTGTTGTGTGGAGCATGGGTCAGAGGAGGGCAGGGTCAGAGGAGGACCAGACCACCACAAGGGCAGGAGTATTGCCCGGGGGTAATGACAGTGGCTCGGATGAGGTAGTGGCCACACAGAGAAGGGAACGGATTGAAGGAGATATGTTTTAATAACAGCTCACATTTATGAATGCTTTCTATATGTTATCTCATTAATCCTCACAATAATCTTAAGGGTGGTACAGATATTATGCCCATTACACATATTACAGATATTATGCCCATCTCACACAGATGAGAACACAGAAGCACAGAGAAGTTAATTAACTTGCTAATTTGTGGGAGAACCAGGATTCAAACCAAGTCCCACGCCTCTATTCCTCACCACTTTTAGATACTACCTGTCTGGACTGAATCTCACCAAATCCTGGTCCCCCAAACCACCACCTCTGTTCAAAGACCTCAGCTGAGTGGAGAAGGGAGTGTGAGGAGACCAGAACCTCGAGATGGGTGGAGATCCCTCATGGAGAGATGCATGTGTGCCTGAGGGTGGGGGCAGGTGGGATGGAGCGGGGTGCTTCATGTTAGAGAGACTTGGGGAGCCGATAGGAATTGTCCTCTGGAACTCAGCAGGCCAGTCACATCAGTGTCTTGGTGCCCAGTTTCCACTCCCCTTCTTCCAGTTAAAACTCCCTGGTTTCCATCAGAAACAACCCTTCCTTTCACACTAAGATGTTTCCGGGACCAGCTCCACCCCAAGCTCCAGGGGCGCCCATATGGCCAGGTGTAGCCATCAACCTTCCCACACTCTGTCTGTGGGTGTCTGTGTGATCAACCTTTCAACCTATCCCATGGGTGTGAGTCCCAGCCCCGTGGGCAGTTGGGGCAGGGGGTCTCTTTCCACTGAGTCGTTGAGGCAGTGGGAGGTGAGCTTGCAGCTCCTCTCCAGATGCAGAGTCACCACCTCACCCCCAGTGAGCAACTTAGCCTTCTATGCCCTAAATGTCACCCAGCTAAGTAGGATTTTGTTTTCTCTCTGTAGAGTCAAAGATCTGTGGAAATGTGTTTTCTTTTTATCTTCGGACTAGATAGGGCTAACCTCCAATACCAACTTCAGTCCTTTGCTTTTGCCAATTAAAGAATTATAGAAATTTTGAAAGTAGAATTTTCTACTCAAAAGCTCAGAGTTTGAGCAGGGCTACAGACCAGAGTCATCAGACATTTGTCTCCTGCATGTCTGCCATGTTTATAAGTAGTAGGCCACTTTCTCCAATCCCATGGGTTCCTGCCCTGACACTGAGGCTCTTAGAAGACCCTTCTCCTGACCCAGATCTCCTGATCAACTTGTTCTTGTTTTTATTTTAACCAAGAAATAACCTAGGCTTCTGTTGTGCACTCTGAAGCCAGTAGACATGCCCTAGCTCTTGGAGGGAGAATGTGGTTGAGCCATCTTTGCATTCCCCTAGTGAGTAACAAACCTTTGGTGAGTGTATTAGTTAGCTCAGGCTGCCATAACAAAATATCACAGACTGGGTAGCTCAAACACAATCAAACAATTGTCTCACAGTTTTGGAGGTTGGAAGTCAAAGATTATGGTCAGTAGGTTTGGTTTCTACTGAGGCCTCCCTCCTTGGCTTGCAGGCGGCACTGTTTTACTTTGTCCTCACACAGCTATTGCTTTGGGTATACATCCTGTGGTCTCTTCTTCTGCTTGTAAGGACACCAGTCATATTGGAGCAGGAAGTGCTCTGATGACTTATTTAGCCTTAACCACCTACTTAAAGGTCCTATCTCCAAATCTACTCACACTCTAAGATATTGGGGATTAGGATTTCCATATATAAATCTGGGTGGGGGGGAGCACCATTCAGCCTGTAACAGTGAATGTCAGTAGTGTGTAGGTCTTTGTGTTGAATGGGTATATGGGAACAGGAGGGCTGTAAAGGCTATTTAAGGCAACAGGTCTTGCCTACTGAGAGTTCCCATTCTAGAAACCTATGTAGGAAGCACACCGCATTGTCATTGCTGACTTTCTCTGACAGATTCCTTTGAAGCTGGGTGTGCTTTGGGGTCTGGAAATTTGCCAGGAAGAAAGAAATCCATGACCTGAGATGAGAGTGGGCCTCTGGGGAGCACAGGCTCCCGTTGGTGGTAGACAGCAGTTTGGATGGAAGCCCTGAAGGGCTCGCTTCCCTCTACCCACAAGGGTGGCCCCAGGTGCCACATGGGTACCATACCCTCACCCCTCCTTGGCCACGGCTGATTGACCAGAGCTGCGCCCCTGATCCAATCTGGACCAATCAAATTCTTTCTAGCAATAATTCAGAACTGGGGGGCAGGCAGATTCCCATGGGGCTCTGTTGGGACCTTGGTATGGGGAAGTCTCCTGCAGCCAGTGCTGGGAGGCCAAGGGCTGAGAAAGGGGATCAGCAACAAGAGTGAGGCCAGCACGGGGAAGGTGGCTGAGACAAGGGATGCCAGACACAGATGCCTTTTCTGTACTGAAGAACCACCTGCAGGTACTTGGTACAAACACACATCTGCTCTTCTCCTGGGGCCACGTGACGCGTCTCTCCTCCCTGGTGTCCCTGTCTCCATCTGGTGGCCTGCCAGTAAGCAACCAGGGGGCTAGGTGGACAAACAGCCAAGAATTGCCACTTTGGGTCCTTTCTGCAGACACCCACAGACTCCAGGAGTCCTTCTGAGGTGTCGTGGGTATGGGAACAAGCCCACCCACCCTGCCCAGGCAGAGGAGAGGACATGACCTGCTGTCTGCCTCAACTCCTCCCGCCTCAAGACCTCCTCTTGAATTTCTCCATTGAAGGCCACCAAGCCACAAACCAGAGCATCCTTTCCTGCTTCCGTGAGCCCCTCAACATGGCTCCCTAGGGCCTGGAAGCTCTTGGGGCCTGCTTGAAGCACCCTGTCGCAGCACAAGGCTCACCATCCTGTCTCTGCTTGGTGTGTCTTTCCCCACTAGACACTAGATGGTGAGCCCCCTGCGAGTCAGAGCAGCCTGGTGGCACTTTTGCAGCTGTGTCCCCAGTGCCAAAACTGCCTGGGCACACTGGAGATTTGTTAGAGGAAAAGCAGCAGCAGGGACTCCCTGGGGTGACACGATTCCTCTTAAACTCTCGTGACTTCATCTCTCTTAAGTGGAGCAGGTGCCGGCACCGGTGAGGCCCGTGCCCGTGTGAGAGACAGCTCCTGTGACTGCCAAGAGCACACAGCCCCCGCAGAGTTCCAGGAACACGCTCCCCAAATCCGTGAGCCTGCAGTGGGTGGGGCCTCGTCTTTAGCTGGTGGGTCCTTGGCCACTTGCCTCCAGGGTCTTCCTAGAGGAGCTCAAAGGAAATTGTCCATCCCCATCCATCCGTGGGTCCAGGCCGCTGTCTATCACTAGTCAAGACTGGAAATCACGTGTACTCTCTCTGTGTGAGACTCGGCAACCACGAAGCCAGCCGGTCTCCTGTAATTAAGGTCAGTGCAGGCAGGAAGCCACTGCCACAAGCCCCGGGTGCCCTTTCTCCTGGAGATCACACACTAGTGAGACACTTCTGTGTTGTTGGGTCCCCCGTGTCAGGGCATCTCGCCTGCCTCTGAGTGCTGCTTCTATCAGGGAGTCCTGGTGTGAGTGCTGGAAGATGAACTTCCTATTCATTCATTCATTCATTCACTCACTCACTTGCACCAGAGAAAGCCAAGTCATCTTGGCAGTCAGTTTCAGAACTGGGTCATATTCAAATGAACAACCAGTTGAGGGTCAAAAATAATTGAAAAGTAACTGCAATCCTTGCTGAAAATCTCTCAAAAGCACTCGAGTTGCTTCCACTCCTAAAACATATTGAAGCTCTTCACCGTCCTCCATCCCAGTGGTTCTTGTCGCTGGTCATGCCGTAGGACCATGCCCTGGCCACGCAGTAGGACCACCTGGAAGTCCAGGCCCCACCCAGACAGGTCATAGCGGAGCCTCTGGGGCTGGGGCCCAGGAGAGAGGCTCCCCATGACTCCATGCACAGCCAAGCATGCACCTCCCCATCTGCCCAACCCACCTGCCCTCCCACTCTCCCCCATTTCCTTCTCTCCCCCTTTCACTTCTGCGTTTCCCTCCCTCTCGCTCATCAATCCTACTTTTAGGCCGAGAGCCAGAAACAAGCTGGCAAAGTCAGAGCTCTTACTGACAGGCAGGAGGAAGGGCAGAAGGTAGGGGTGTGCCTGCTAGTTTTGGGGGCACACATTGTTCAACATCCTCTAATACCCACTATGTGCCGGGTGCCCGGTGTGAGCCCCAGGGCAGCAAAAGTGTTAAAGAAAAAGGAAGGAGCAGGAGTGTGTGGTTTAAGACAAACAAGCAGCCGGGTGCGGTGGTTCACACTTGCAGTCTCAGAACTTTGGAAGGTGGAAGTGAGAGGATTGCCTAAGCCCAGGGGTTTGAGACCAGCCTGGGTAACTTGGCAAGATCTCATTTCTACAATAAATCAAAAAATTACCTGTAGTTCCAGCTACTTGGAAGGCGGAGGCGAAAGGATTGCCGGAGCCCAGCAGGTCGAGGCTGCGGTGGCTGGGAGCAGCCACTGCACTCCAGTCTGGGTGACAGAGTGAAACTTCAACTTAAAAAAAAAAAAAAAAATTAGCCGGGCATGGTGGTGCATGCCTGTAGTTCCAGCTACTTGGAAGGCTGAGGTGGACGGATCGCCTGAGCCTAGCAGGTCGAGGCTGCGGTGGTTGTGAGCATGCCACTGCACTCCAGCCCAGGTGACAGAGTGAGAAAAAAAAAAAGACAAGCAAGCAGAGGTGGTTATGTCAAGGGTGATGCTGAATATAAAAGCACTGGAGCCGGGCTCAGTGGCTCAGCCTGTAATCCTGCGCTTTGGGAGGCCGAGATGAGTGGATTGCCTGAGCCCGCGGGTTCGAGACCCACCTGGGCAACTTGGCGAGACCTCATCTCTACAATAAATAAAAAAATTAGCTGGGCAAGGTGGCGTGTGCCTGTAATTCCAGCTACTTGGAAGGTTGAGGCGGAAGGATCGCTGGAACCCAGTAGGTCGAGGCTGCGGTGGCCAGGAGTGGCCACTGCACTCCAGTCTGGGCGAGAGAGTGAGACTCCAACTCAAAATAAAATAAAATACAATAAAATAAAAAATAAAAGCACTGGTCTCTGGCCAGTGCCACCTAGGACCAGCCACACGCTGGATTCTGTTCTAAGTCAGTACCATGGACTAACCTGTTCAGTTCTCACAACAAACCTGTGGAAAAAGAACAGGCACTGGTGTTAACCTCGTTTTATAGATGACGAGATCAAAGACCAAAGAAATTGCTCATTTGCTCAAGGTCACTCAGCTGGTAAGGGGCAGAGCTGGGACTCCAGCTGGGGACATCTGGGTTCCAGAGTCTGATTCTTATCCCTATTTCTACCCTCACAGAAGCCTGTGAGGTGGCAGAGATGGGCTATTAGCCAGCCTGGGAGAGCATACTAGGACACCCTAGAAAGTGTATATGACAAGGAGCTGAGTCTTGAAGGACTAAATGTTCCATACAACTTCCTCTGTCCCTTGTCATATACACTTTCTAGTGGATGAGGCAGAACACGAGGGCAAGGGAAGGAAGGTGGGCACGCTATGCACAGTGGCGCTCCTTGGTTGTTACTCAGAAAAAGGAAGAAGACATAACAAACTAGATTTTAAAAATAACGGGACATTTGCGGGCTCATGCGACTTCAAAATTTGGCAGCCTTCAGACACAGTTGTATCTAGGGCTTTTTGACAACAGTGGAATTTACTCTCCTCTCCACACCTCTTGGTTCTCTTGTTTTCTTGTTGGCTTCATGATCAGGCAGGCTGAGTTCCAAACGACAGCAGAGTGGTCTCCAGCAGCCCAGGGCTTCCATCACCTTCCCGGCCTGCAAGCTTAGAGAAAAAGATCACGATCGTCCCCTCTGCACATCCATTTTAATTCCCCCAAAGGACTCCGATTGGCCCTGCCACGGTCACGTGACTGTGCCTTGGCCTAGCATGCTGTCTGAGGCGTGGACTACTCTGATTGGTAGCTTAGGTCACATGGCCAATCCTCCAAAGGAGGCAAAATCACAACGAGCTTGCGAACACTTCTAGATGGGGAAGGACATCCCCAAAAGGAAAAGGCAGTAGGGATGCCAGTCAAAGGGGATCCCTAAGCCCCGAGCCTGACGTGGAGGAAGAGCTCCCCTGGGAGGGCAGCGGACCTCTCCTTCTGGAGCGCAGGCCTCACCCGCCCCGCCTGCGCACTTGCGTTTCGGCACTCCCGCCTGCCGAAGGAGCCCATGCCTCGCAAGTCTTACTCCTCACGCCCTTTGCAGCCCTGGGAGTCCTGGGGTGGCCTGCGTGGGCACGGTCAGGAGGAGACGGTGGAGAAAGGGGAACACAGACGGGCCTTAAGTTAAGACATGCTTAGAAAACAAACGCAGACAAGCCCCCTGTTGATCCCGGAAAATGACTGGGACTGTCGGAAAAAGGAAAAGACAGGGAGATGGGACCCTTGAAAATGAAATGGGATTAATTGACCGTGGAACTGAGCACCATGAAATTAAGAATAATTTAATATGAAGCTCGTGGACGGTTGTCTAACTTTCAGCCCAGCATGGGAAGAGCACTTGAAGCTAAGACCTCTGCTGAACAGACGGTGGGTGGGAGGGAGACAGGCTGGTCCCTTGTGGCTCCGCCAGGTGCTGGCTGCTCAGGATGGACCAGTCACCCGGGAGCTGGTCAGCCCATCTCCAAGGAGACAGACCTGCTATCCTTCCAGGATTCCGCCAGGCTGGGCGAGAATCAAAATAAGGCCGGTCCAGGTAAGCAGTATCTGAAGTAGCATTCAGGGTTCCTGATTGACCCCAAGGAAAGCTTGTTCCCTCTTGTCCCTCCTTGTCCCTTCTGAACCTTGGCTTCCTCAGTCTTTAAATGAAGCAGTTGAATGAAGACAGTGGTGGCCAATGTGCGGGTATGTACCACTGGTACGCAAGGTGGCCCAGAAGCAATTTTAGAAAATATTAACTGATGCGTTTATCTTTACAGCCACCTTCTATTTTTGGTTTTCTGTGTGCTTCTGTGAAAATTGTGGGTCAATTTAAAAAATAATTCTAAATAAATTATGGTACCATGGGCAAAAGTCACCAGGGGGGACCTCATGTGATTGACACTTGGGAAGTACCAGCTGGGCACACTGGGGCAAGACGAGTACCAACTGGTCCAGGGTACTGGGTCCAGCGTCCTTGGTGTCTGTGTGCCAGCTGCAAGAGGAGTGCCCTGGTGACCAGATAGTGTGCCCAGAGGTAAGTACCAGGCCCTTCTGGGTATTCTTCTATGCACTTGTTACAAAAACAACCACGGTCCCCAAAGATGTGCCATTTTGAATCTTGTCTTTTTGAGACTTAATCTTTCATGACAGTCACCACATGCCATCAGACTGTCTCCTTCAACCTCGTTGCCAGTGGCTGCTTCCTGATCCCTCTTATGAAGGCCCAGTAATATGCTTTCCTAACTGCTTTGTGGAAGGCTGGTTCCCAGTTTTCATTATTGTGAACAACACTGTGTTGGGCTGTTCCATAGCTGAACCTTAGCTTTCTTGGCTGATGGTTTCTAGAGGAGACTTGCCTTGGAAGGGACATGGCTAGACACTCTTGTTGAAGGTGGGGAGGACAACGCTGCCTCTCAATTTCTCAGGGATCTGTCTCTGCCCAGTGAGCAGGAAATGCTTTCCGTTCTCCACCCCGCCATCTCGGCTGTAGCTCCGAGCAGCCCCCCTCCTGTGGCGGGAGGCCATTCAGCTCCCAGCGCTGTCTAGACAGTGAGTGTGCCAGCCACCGACAGGCCTGATCTGACCGTGTGTGTGTGTGTATGTGTGTGTGTTTCTGTGTGTATGCAGGGTTATATGTGTGTGTCTGTGTGTGTGTGTTTGTTAATTACCCTGGAATGTCTGTTCCAGCCGCCGCTGTAGAAATGTAGGTCACCCCAGCGAGGCGGGCAGTCACGGTTAGAGGGGCCAGGCCAGCCACTGGCGCACACACCATATCGAGGTCATGGCCGTCTGGGAGCCAGCCTAATGGGGCCCAGTCACGTGAGAAGCAGACAGGCTGGTTTCCTTCTGCGGCTGTTTCTCTTAGTACATTTCACAGGATCGCTCACATCTGCAGCCTAAGGCATGTGGCTTTTCTGTCACAAAGGTAAGAACAAATGTCACATAGTACATCTTAAGGTTTTTCACAAGAAGTCTCTGGCTGAGCCGGGGCATGCTGTTGGGAAATCTTCCTGTGTGGTCAGTGCTGTTTCACCCTCACAGTGGCCCTAAGAAGAGGGTCCTGTTATTATCACAATCACATCCGTATCACCTCTACTGACATTTTGCAGGTAAGGAAACCGAGGCGCAGGAGAGTTACCTGGAGCTTGATAATAGTACAGTCATGTGGGGCTGTAAGGTGGGGGTGCATTCTGAGGAATGGGTCATCGGGTGATTTGGTCATTGTATGGACATCATGGGATGTGCTCAGACACCCTAGATGGTGCGGCCCACCACACACCTGGCTGATGGTGCAGCCCCTTGCTCCTGGGCTACAAACCTGCACAGCGTATGACTGTGCCGAATACAACGGGCAATTGTAATACAATGGTGAGTATTAGTGTCTGTAAACAGATCTGAACATAGAAAAGGTACAGTAAAGATACCATATTATAATCTCACAGGACCACCGTTGTATGTGCTGTCCATCCTTGACCAAAACGTTGCTCTGTGGCATGTGACTATGGGCTGGTCTCATCTGCTGTCAGTCACTGAAAGATCTTGGCTAATCCTCCAACAACCCAACAATGGCGGTGCCCATTTTATAGATGAGGAAACCCAGGCCCCAGAGGCCAATGACACAGCTAGTGCGATTCAAACCCAGTCAGTATGGCTCGAGGCTGAGCTCTCAAACTCGGAACCCTTCAGTGCTGTGTTAAAATCCCCAAACTGGGTTAGAGTCAGTCCTTGACTTGGATAAACCTTTTGGATTAAAAAAAAAATTGTGTAGCAAGAACAGAGCTATTGTGCCCTCTGCAACGAAGCTTTTGGTCAGAAAGAGTTAACCTGTGTCCTGGTAAACAAAGGCAGCTCCAAGAGAAATCTGGAAAAGCCAGAGAGCCAGAGCTTCTACAAGTGGCTGCTCACCGCCTTTTATCAACACCCCCCCACCCACCTTGCCCCTGGTTAAAAAATAATCTAATCTAACAGACCCTTCCATCTGCAGAACAATGGGCTGTGGTGTGGGGGCTTTGTGTGAGCACCTGACAGTCCTGATGGTTCGAACACCAAGCTGCAGGATTGTGGAGGAAAAGGCTTTAGGAATTGAAAGGAAGGGAAGACAGGGATATGATGATTTCGCCCCCAACCCCCCTCCCAGAGAGCCGGGCAGGCCACATTCCTCCCAACATTTTATTATAAAATTATCAAAAATGCAGAAATGTTGACAGCTCTGTGAATGCCAGACACTCCCCCTGTGATTCTGCCCCGACAGTGGCTGGATGGTCATCAATTCTCCATCAGTCATGTTTGGTGCCAGGCCTCATATCCCAAATGACCCTTGCTGTCTGAGGGTGGCTTTCCCTCTGTGGGGAGGGTGTTCCCTCTGCCGCAGAGGTTTGGCCATGACTTGGAAGGGTATTTTTCATGGTAGAGATAATGTTCCAGAAGGACTGGGCTGAGAAATGGTGGCTGCTGCTCTTGACCCTTCTCCTGGGCCCGGCGATGCCAAGTGCACCACACGCATCACTGCATTCAGTCCCGACACCTACCCTGAGCCTCAGGTATCGTGGCTATCCTCCCATGTTTCATGGGGAGAAACTGAGGCTCTGTGAGGTGAAATGACATTCCCAGAGCTGCCTGGTTTGGAAGTGGCAGGAGAAGGATGCAGACCCAGGGTCCCAGTCGCAGCCTAGGACTCTTCTCCGCCTGGCTGGATACCTGGCACGCTGGAAGTGCTCCAGAAGTGCTTGTGAAGATAACTGGGGATAGGCAAAAGCTTCATCTTACAGAATGTGCTGGGGAAACTGAAGCTTGTAAGTCAAGTGGGGAGAGGGTTAGGAGACCCCCCGCAACAGACCCTGCACCCTCTCGGCCTGGCTGTTGCCACTTCTTGTCCTTGCCTGGGTAGTGCAGGAAGGTTCCTTGCTCTAAATGTCTCCCCCAGGCATTGTACCTCCTCCCCTCAACCTTCACCCTCCAGAAGCTCTCCCAGCTGCCCCCATCAAAAGGCACACATCCAATTGGAAGCTCCTCTGAGATGAGGGGCTTGTGCTTATTTCTGTCTCTTGAAAAGGCTGTGCAGGGTCGTGGAAAGAATCCAACCTCCCGGAGTCCCACACACCTGGTTCTAAACCCAGCCTCTGGCCGTGACTAGCTGTGTGAACTTGGGCAAGTTATTTCATCCCTGTTCCTGTGTAAGAAGGTGGTAATGAACCTTCTGAAGAAAACTGACGAGGGGCATAGAGATGTGGAAAGGGCATGACTGCACTCAGTGAGACACCATCCTCTGTGTACGCCCACTGAGCTCAGAGTTGTGGCGTGTGATTTGCATGTGAAGGTGTCGGTACTAGACTTCTGTCACCCATTATTATGAGGATATTTACAGCCATCTCTTCTGAGCAATGTGACAGACAGGCCCCCTCCCCACCCATAAGGTACCTTAGAATCTGTTGGCTTAACCAGGTATGATTTACTTGGGTAATCACACCAGAATTTAACAATGAATCATTCATTATTCTGTTCTGTTTCTTTTGATGTATCTCTGTTTCTGCCCTCACGATGCTAAAAGACTAAAGAGGAGATGTGTTTTATCCCTTTCTTATGAGACCAAGAGGACACAGCAAAGGGCTCTGTGCTACTCAGTACAACCCATATCAACTTAATATAACCTATAGCAACCCATGGCCTCCCACCTCATACCAATTCAACTCTTCCCAAGCCAACTCAGCCCAACTCAGACCAACTCAACTCTACGCAACCCAACCCAACTCTATACCAACTCAAAACAACTCAACTCTACCCAACCCAACCAAACCCAACCCAACTCAGCTCTACCCAACCCAACCTCATGCAACCCAAACAAATTCAACTCTACCCAACCCAACCCAACTAAACTCAGCTCAGCCCAACTCAGTGGCAATAGTTGTTTGATGGAAAGCACATGGGATTTGAAATTAAATAGACCTAAGGTGAAATCTCAGCTCATTTAGTTACAAGCTACGTGACCTTGCCCAAGTCACTTAACTTCTGAATCTATTTCTTCATCTTAAAATAGAGAGAAATGTCTTGTATGTGCCAGTGTATAAGATTTATTTTCTGTTCATTGGGTGCTTGTGTGACACCATCAAGTTTACACTAGACCAATGGATGGAACAGCTCTCAGCAACTTTCTCTTTTCTTCCTTGTTTCCCTTAAACAGGCAGGTATGAAGGCCTCAAGAACAGAGGAGAGGCACCTTCAGCCTTCCTGGTTGCTTGACACTTCTCCAAGAAGGCTTGACTAAGTCTAGGGTAGTAATTAATATTTTTCAGGGAAGTTTCCTGGTAGAATTGTGTGACATGCACTGGCTAATCTTCAGACCGCAAATGTAGTTTCCAAGTGAGGATGAACATACATGTGGCACTTGTGCTACATAGACAGAAATGACTGCTGTTTCCATTGCTATGATGACCACCATCGAGATGCCAGAGCTGGAGCTCCCTTCACCTGTCCCCACATTACCAAGACACTGACCAGTGCTCTCCACTGACACTGTAGACCTTCTGTGGATGCCCACAGCATTCAAAATGTTTGAGACTGGCCAGGAAGCTCTCCCAGGTAAGCCTCTATCCAATGAGTCACTTGATTACCAAGATGGAGAATGTACTTGTTCCCAAAGCTTCTTATGCCAATATACTTATAATTTTAATCTTGTAGCTCGATTGAATTATTATATCAACTGAAAAAAGATGAGTGTGAAGGAAAGAGGATAGTTGTTTCTATGAAAAATAAGTCAAATACACAAATACTCTTTCGATTTGAGAGATATGAGTTGCTAAAAAGTTTGCTGAACAATTAGGTGTAGAGGAGACCACTGCAAAGATGAGAAAAACACACACACCATGATGGATTCTGCATTCATATATCTTTGTAAATGTCCCTTAGCTTTTTATTTCACTATAAAGGGTTGAAAATGATACATGCTGGAGAATGTGAACATGGGTGTGGTTTATGTAAGAAGATAACTATGGAATCCAATCAGCAAAAATAAAAATGCCTTGGTGTCCTCACAGAGATTGGCAAGTGGACACACCAACCATCAGCTGCACCAGGTGAGAGGGATTTTGACAGCTGTGATTGCTACGCAGGCAATAAGGAAGCTACATGAACGGTGAGATGGTGCATCCAGGGGGTGGGCCCTGCAGTGGGCTTCAAGTGCCAGCATGAGCCAAGTGTGGCCAAGTCGAGTGTAGCAGAAAGGATGCAAACTTGGCATCTAGACAGATAGTGCAAATCCTTTCTACTGCTTGCCTTCTATGTGACCTTGTGTGGACCATGTCACTTCTGGAGGCTGTGATTTCTTCCTCCCTAAAGGGGGTGCTAATATCTACCTCATGGGGTGTGAGGGTCAAGAGAGGGTGGGGAGAGTCCTATGACAGCTTTTGGTCCAGAAGAGGGGCTGTCCAGAGCACACCTCCCCACCTGTTCTGTGTCTTTGAGTCCCCTGGTCCAGCGTGAACCTGTCTTCCTCATCTCTCAGGAACTTCCCAGCCCAGTTTGGATGCTTCTCAGATCTCAATTGATGGGCTCTCCCAGACAAAATGTCTACGAACCTGGAAGGGTGTCTATGAAGCACACAGTTCCTCAAGACCAGGAGATATACTTGACACATATGTCCCGTGGAGGTCCTGGAGTTCTGGCTACTCTAGGGAACCATAGATAGCAGGGCTGGTCAGAGGAGAGGGGAGTCCTGTCACTGAGAGGCTGAGCATGGCCTCCTGGCTGTGTGTGTAATGAAAGGGGCGTTGCCTCATGGCTTAATTGGCAAAGGCAGGTTTGCCTACTGCTGTCTACCCTCTAACGGGCCGCGCGCTGGGTGGGCAGCGTGGGCCAGCATCATTAGCGGTGATGCGCGTGGATTTATTGGAGAGACAATCATTTTCCTCCAGACCCAGTTTCCAATGGAAGAAGTTCTTGACGCCCAGATCTGCATTGTTCTTAGTGTGAGAACAAGGAGAGAAGGCTGTGGCCCTTGGGGACTCCTCCAGGGAGCGTGAGAAAAAAGTCTCCACCAGCTGCAGAGGCGGCAAGACTTAACGGGTCCTGGGAGAGGCCACTGGCCCTCCCTCCAACAACCCCGACCTTTGAAATACAATGGCCCACACTTGTTGCGTGCTCACTGTACCCAGTACTGTGCTAATTCCCGTGTGCTATGCCATTCCAGCCTCCACCGCTCGGTGAGGGAGCCTCTATGAAGTTCCCATTTTGTGGATGAGCAAACTGAGGCTCAGAGAGGTTCACAGATATCCCAAGATCAGTCAGAGGGAATCCAAAGCTGAACCCGTTCTGACAGACCTTAACAATGAAGCTTACTGCCTTCGTAATACGAATCCTCAGAAATCACACCTGTCTAGCCTCAATTACACAATGTACACGAAGGTACCAAGCCACTCAGCAACACTGTGAAGATGGAACAGTCATCCCCATTGTACAGGTGAAAGGTGAGGCACAAAGGGGTCAGGAAACTCACCCTTGCCTGATGTTCTGAATACTCTCCCCCCAAAGTTGGGGTTGGTCTGTGGCCTTCTACTAGGTGAGACCTTTCCAAGCAGTGGGGGGCAGTGGGATCTCGTGGTGATAATCATTGGCTCACATGGCAGACAGAGCTGGGCTGCAGCCACGTGTGAGCCCAGCAGCCCTCTCCACTGACCCAAGCCTGGCTCTTCTGTTCTGCAGAGTGGGATGGGTGCACACGGGAATGGATTAACATGTAAATACTTCCTTCAAGATGCCACCAAAGGAGCTGGGAGGATAGGACACCCCTAGCCCATCTAAGGCCATTTCCTTTGTTTGCTTATTGGCTGAAGGATGCTTTGGGAGTTAGGTTTCAAAAGCTGGAAATATTAATCTGAGCACTCAGAATGTAGGTCCCTTGAGTTCACTGGACCATCCTGCTCAGACATTGCCTGACGCCCTTCCCCCACCCCTCACCCCGCAGCTCTGTCCTCCTGAGTCCTTTCCTGGTAGGATTGCCAGATAGAATGCAGGATACCTGGCCACATGTGAATTTCAAATAAAAAATAAATACTTGCTTAAGATCTGTATGTCCCCAAAAACATGTAGGGGCATATGATACTAAAAAGTTATTCATTGATTACCTGAAATTCAATTTTAAAGGAGCTTCTAATTATGTATTTTTATTTGCTCAATTCAGCAACAGTGACACCTGGCCATGGGGGAAGGGGACAGGCCCCAGGGTGCCCTAGCTGGGACTGGGCCCCACTAGTGACCATGATTTTGACTTGTTTTTTGGCAACTGCTCTGTGCCAGGTAGCATGATGGGCCCTTGACACCCACCTTCCTTCTTTTGATCTTCACACCCATTCTGCAAATGTGGAAAGAGGGAGCTGAGGGCAGGGACAGCCTTTTCCAAAGCCCCATGTCCCTGAAGCCCAAGCCCGCCATGACTCTGCCTGCTGCATCTCCCAGAACTAGATGCAGGAGTCCCACATCCTGCCCCCCCACCCCAAGTCCCCACTAGAAGCCGGGCTGCTTCCTCCTCCCACCTGGCTTTGATTTAGGTCCCTGATATTTTCAAGCCAGTGCCTGTGCCAGCCCGTAAGATCTTACTTTTTCCCATCCAAATTAGTTCCCGGGAGACCTTGTGCCCTCCTTGGCTCCACTCGGCCTTGACTTGGCACATGAAATGAGAGATGTCACCCGGACAACCTCCTTCCCACTCTCCAGGGAGGCCAGTGGAGTTTCTGCCCTTGGCTGATCCCCCTACCTGCATTGCCACGAAGTGTTATTTCCAGCAGACTGAGGGCCTTCGTGGCGGTTGTGCAGGACACATCAGGTGGATCGTCTGACTCTCTCCACCCCATCACATTTCCTGGACCACAACAATGATGCTCCAAGGCACACAGCATGCCCCGCCTGCGACTGCCCTCAGGAACAAGCAACTTCACCTGACCCCAGAGCTTGACTTTTCTCTTGTTCCCTGGTTGTGTGGAGTCGACCTCATGGGAGCAGGTGAGTTAGCCAACTGCTAACCGCGTCTGACCACACTCCCAGCCAGGCTCTGTGAACCTGAAACTTCAGGCGCAAGCTAGAGTCTTCTCCGTGGCTTTGCCCCATTCTCTGAAGCCTGATACCAGTTTGAAAAGATAAGTCATCATGGTGATGAAGCCAATCACGAGATACGGCTGATGACACGGTCTCAAGACACTTGGGACTGAGTGGCCCTGGTCATGGGCACTGAAGTCACCGTCATTCACGCACGTAAGAAGTGTCCCCTGGGCACCTACTCTGTGCCTGGCATGGTAGTGTCAGGGATACATTGAGATGAACCAGACACGTCCACTGCCTTTAAGGGGTCTGTCGTCTTCAGAGGGTCAGAAATGGAAGCAAACAGCCAAAATCCACATGGTGAGGGCCGTCATGTGAAGACCAGAGGACCCACAAGAGGCCTTGCAGCGGACCTGGCTGGCTCCCTTCCTGCTGTCTTCAGCTCCAGGCACAGACCAAGAGTGTTCTGAGCCCGTCACAGCCCTTGTCTCCCCTTCATTAAACGTCTCATTTCCAAGTCTCTGTTGTGTTGGGGCTGGCTCCGTGGCACCACAAACAAGGCTTGTGTTGAAGTCTGATGGGCAGTTTCTAAGAAGCACTTTGCCCTCCTGAAAAAGGGTCATATTCACTGGTCTCCCCCTTCTTCTTCCTTGTCTTGAAAATGTTAACATAATGTCTTAAATTGCAGCGGTCATCTCAAGACCATATGGCCACCAACATGAGGACAAAAAGCCAAGGTGCATGGAACATCAGAGGGAAAGACTGGGAAAGCTTCTCTCCCTGCTGGTATGGCTCAGCCATGGCCTCAGCCATGCAGCACCCACCCCTCGTTCCTCAATCTGTAAGAACAATAAATACCTGCTTGCTTAAGCCATTGTTAGTTGGGGTTTCTGTTACTTGCAGCCTAAAGCATTGCCACCTAACACAGAATTTCGTGAATTTTATCTGGAAGGTTCTGGAAAATCTTGGCAGAAGAAGTAAAACAAAATGCACAAAGTCCTTTGTCCTCAAAGTCAGGAGACATGTAACCTGGGACTGTGATCACTCATTTGTGTCTGTATGTCCTGGCGGACAGACCGCCTTGACTGCCCAGAACTTAAGAGGTTTAGTCTCCGGGAATAAGGGTAGTGAAATCAGACTTCTTGTAATTACTCGGTTTCTCTGAGACTTTTCTGGAACTCCATTTCTGTCCTTTCACCCAGCTGAGCTGTAAAAGCACAAAACAGACAGTGCCTCTCAACCCTTTGGCAGTGGTGGGTCACCTATGCATCCTCTCAGAAGGCAGACTGGGATGCAGCAGGTCCCGGTTGGGGCCTGAGAGTCTGCATTTCCAACATGCTCCCAGGTAGCATCGACACTGTTGATCTGGGGACTGCACCCTGAGCGGCGAGGATGTGGAGGGTGGCTGGATGCTTTCAAGACTGTCCCGCTGTGGACAGTACCCTCGCCTAGCCTTGGATGCAGAGTCAAGTTGAATATCCTGGGCTTCATTCAGCTAAAATGCCTGTCCTAATATTGTAAAATCATGCTCTTCTGCAGTCTGAATTGGAGATGCGGAATCCATTTCCTGGGTTTTGCGCAGAATCAGTAACCAACTGTTCTTGTTAGCCCAGGGAAGGGACTCCAGGACACATGGACATTCAGTGCTAAAACTGGAAAGTCCTTGGCAAACAGGAAGAGTTGATCACCCTATACAGACTGAGAATGGAAGGCAAGACCACCCAGCAAAGGCCTTGGAACTGAGCAGGGTGAATACCCAGTACTATCAACCAGGGATTAGTGTGCACTGGGTAATACAGGAATTAATGGTCGTGCTCCATGCCAGTAAAAGTGGGGCAGGCCTGTTCTTTGGGATTTCCTCCAGTCATCCCAGACCTGAGTCTGGGGGCTTGGATAGCCGGGGGCCAAAAAAAGCAAACTCCTCACCCCCTGGGCTTGCTGTCGCCATGTGGGGCTGGGGACGGTCACACTGTCACAGCCCCTTGGGAAGCGATGAAGACTCAAGCTGGGACAGAATGGGGTCACGGGTCCTGGGCACCTCCTGGGTTTGCTGGGGCCTCCCCCGCCTTCCACCACCCCGGGCGGTTAGTGACTGGCTCAGCTCCTTAACGAAAAAAATATGTGCTTGCTCTCAGCCGAATGCCCTTAATTTGTCTCATTTGTGTTGAAAGCACAGGGTGTGGGCAAGCTACCGTTAAGCAGAAGAGCGATCACCATAATGCGATGTCCCTCTGGCGATGTCGCTTCCATCCTCTCCCTAACGAGACAGGCTGACAGGGTGGGCGGTGCTCACCAGGGGTTGCCAAGCGGTGACCAGGCTCTGCCCGGAGAATGATTTTATTTGGGGGTCCTTTACAGGGGTGTGGGTTTTGTTTTGTACTCTTAAGCCGGGAATGGTGTTTAAAAATGGGAAGATTTCAAGTAAAAATGTGTATTTCTGATTGCTCTTGAAAAATCCAGCAGCACCGAGTCCACATTCTGGCACAGAAATCATTCATTTTTTGGAGCAGAGGACTGGCCACCCTGTCAGAGGTCGTGGGATGGGACAAGGGACAGGTGCTTCTCCAAATCATTTCCTGTCCTGTTTTATTAAGCATCAATACTAAGGACACATCAGCAGTATCATTATCAGCACCTGTGACCGGTCCCAGAATCACTCTTACAAGTCATTTTTGATTTCTTCCCTCCCAAGGAGCCTACCCCCAACACACGCAGGACCTCGGATCAAAGCAGGAGAAGGCATCTGTAGTCTTGGGGGAGAACTTCAGAATTCAGGTTTTGCATCTTTTTCATTCTTGTGAAAAAGTATGCATTCGCTGTGAAAATCATTACAGATTTATCACAGCAATATTTGGAAGAAGGTCACGAGTACCCATCAAGGGAAGGCGATCCCATGTGTCCTCCGGGGCAGCCTAAAAAGCTGCCCAGAAAACATCCCTGCTGGGCTTAGTGGCTCAGCCTGTAATCCTGCACCTTGGGAGGCTGAGGTGAGTGGATTGCCTGAGCCCGTGGGCTCGAGACCCGTCTGGGCAGCGAGACCTCATCTCTACAATAAACCAAAAAATTAGCTGGGCGTGGTAGCGCATGCCTGTAATTCCAGCTACTCAGAAGGCTGAGGCGGAAGGATCGCCGGAGCCCAGCAGGTGAGGCTGCGGTGGCCGGAAGCGGCCACTGCACTCCAGTCTGGGCAACCGAGTGAGACTCCAACTCAAAAAAAAAAAAGTTGTAAAGACACCTTTCTTGGAAGACAAAACTGAAGCAATGTAGGATCAGGCCCATCTCATGACTCAATTTATTATTTTCATTGCAGAAGCAAATTTAATGGTGTGAAAAAGGTGTCAGCATAAGCATACATGAACATTCCAAGTTATAAAACGTGTAGCGTATGTTACTGTCCAAGTAAGGATATAGGTATCTAAGTGTGTATTTAAGAGAAAGATGAAAAGCTACACGTCAATACATTCAGCAGTTGTTCTTCGTGGTTAGATGGATTTTATTCTCTTTCTCTTTTCTTTCTTTCTTCTTTTTTTTGTAGAGATGGAAATCTCACTATGTTACCCAGGCTGGTCTCAAACTCCTGGTCTCAGGTGATTCTCCCACCTCGCCTGCCCAGAGTGCTGGGATTAAAGGTGTGAGCCACTGTGTTCAGCCATATTCTCATTTTTTTACAGAGCTTGGCGGTCAGCTCTGTCTCCCAGGCAAAGGTTCCTCTGAGATGTTCAATTGAGGTCAGCAGATGCTTCCCAAGGACCCTGTTTGAGCCCTGAGTTTGAGAGATCATCACAACAGCTGTTGTGGTGATGGTGTCTGGTTAGGCCTGTGTTTGGCTGCATGTAACGGAAGCTCAAGAACAGCCTGAGAGATTGGACTTGATCCTCCCCACCCCCATGTTATAACAGAAGCCCAGAGGTGGACAACCCAAACCACATTTCCACAGTGCTCCGGAACCCAGCCACCTTCTTCCTTTCCCATTCACTGTCCTGTTGGTTTGCGTTTCATCCTCATAAGAGCAGAATGTCTGCTTTGTCTCCAGACATTACAACCACAGTTCAGGAAGGAAGAAGAGAGGGTAGGAAAGAGGGAAAATGTGAAAATTATTTTCTTTTTTTATTGAGAGGGGCAAACCCTGCCAAAGAATTGCTTCTGACTTCTCCCTGTCCAGCACTGGGGCACATGGTCATTTCTAGCTTCATGGAGGTGTACGAGGGTGACTATTGTTAAACAGGCACATTAGCCCCTGAGTAAAATTGAGATTCTGTTGGTAGAGAAAAAAACAGAGCAGATGTAGGCCGGGGACCTTGCAGTGTCTGCCCAGGGCAGTCATGGTGGTCATCACACTGTTTCCCGTAAGTTTACCACATGCCCTGAACTGTACTGTGTGCATTACATGCTTTGTATCTGTCACACGGGGACTTTGATTCTTATTTCAGATCACAGAAAAAGAAACTGAGGCTCAAAGAGGTGGGACCAGTTGCCTGAAGCCACACAGAATGTCAGGTGGAGCCAGGTCGCTAACACCGTCCCATCTGAGACCAAACCATGTGCACGTAATCACCAGGACATGCCAACAAAAGCCAGCTTAGTCACGTGGCACTTGCTGCCAGATTCAGGCGTCCTCGGGGACTCCTTCCTTGCCTCCATGTTCCCCTCCTGGCCAGCCCCACCTGCCCCAGGGAGCAGATGCTATTCCACCCTGGGGCCAGGTGAACATGAAGAAGAAGAAGGCAAAGACTGTGGAAGCACATGTGGAAAAGAGCACTTTGAGGTCAGAAAGAAAGTAAACAGCCAGTGTTTCACTTGCAGCCACGGCCTTACTAGGTGCCATCAGTTCTGTCCTGAGGCTTGTTTTGAAAATACAGATTTGTTTCATCGTAACTGACATATTAGTGGGAAATTTGAGCATTACATGAATTTTGTGTTTGCTTATGCCAGGGGACTCCGAAAAAACCCAGAATTATTTTTTGGAGGGTGGGCCCCTTGGAAGGCTTCTCCTGCTAGGTGAGTGTTCTAGGAACCCAAGGGCAACAGTAGACCAGCTAGCGTTATTGGGAGAGGCTGTGTTTGGCCTCAGTGTCTTTTTGGGAGATTCTTTCAATGCGTTTGCCCATTTTGCAATGGGTGATTTTCGAGCACACCTGTGTTGAGTGTCCCCCCATGTTCCACCTTTCCTATTCACCAAGCCTCATCCTGAGTGACTATTTTTTGTTTCCCTGGATGAAAAAAGACCTTAAAGGGAAATGTATTGCCAACGGGGAAGAGGTGAAACAAAAAACAGCAGAAGCACTCACAAGCATCAAGATTGACAAGTTCAAAAACTGCTTTGAGCAGTGGAAAAAGCATCTCGACGCGTCAAACGGAGAGTCCTTTGAAGTTTAAGCGTGTAAGAATAAATGCACAATTTTTAATGAATAAATTCCAGGTATTTTTGGTCCCCCTCCTATGGGATTTCCTCCTCAGGAAGCACTGGGTGAGTGGAGAACACTGTACCCACTCAGCCAAGCCCTGAAGGGCACACAACTCAGGCAGACCATTTTTAATGAGCGTACACTTTTTTTGGGTAAAGTCTATGATTTAGTCCTCTGTCGCTCCCCCCATCAAGGCTTAACTAAAATTGAAATAAAAAATCTGGTCGCACTCCGGTTCCCATCGCAAGTCTGGCTGTGCTGGAGGGACGTTAGTGGCTGAAGCAAGCAAAACAGGCGCCAAGATGAGCCTGTCCAGAGCCGCAGTACAACAGCGCGTGAGGACCGGTGGGTACAGTTTGGCATCGCAGCGATGGCGCCACACTCACTGAGCGGCTGAGGACTCTCTTTCGGTGCTGACTACAACGTCGGCGCCTCGTCTGGGCTTTTGTGGTGGTGATAACATTGCTGTCTCTGGGCAGACGGCTGCGTTCGTATTCACTTAGCCATGACAGCCTGTCCCTCACGGGGTTGACTGGCTTCCTTCCCCAGAATTATGGGCCTGGCCTGCGGCACTGAGTGGGAGGCGGCAGCCTGGGATGAGGTTGGGTGGAAGACCAGCCCCTCAAAGGCCGGCCACGCTGAGCACTAAAACAGGGCAGCACAGCTGGACTCCTGGGCAGGGCCAGCTTCTCTGGACACAGTGCCTAAAAGGGACTTCTACAGGCCTGTAATCCCAGCAATTTGGGGAAAAGAAAAAGAAAAGAAAAGGGACTTTCAGGGCCCACGAAAAGATTTCAATTTCTTTTAAAATTAGAAGAAAAAAAATGGCTTGGAGGTGAAAGAGAACAGGTTGTGTCTGGGTGGTGGAGTGTAGGAGGGGTCAGCAGGGGTGGAGGAGCAGGGTCCCCCAGGCCATGGGGGAGAGTTGTCTATCCAGGAAGTACAGAGCCCCTGGAGATATGAGGTCTGACAATTAATGAACTCATGAATTCATGTGAACTCACCCTAGAAAAAGTGCTACATGCCTCATGTTGAATATCACTGCTGAAGGACAATGACGCCAGTGAGACTCAGTACCCTTTGAGGCCAAGAGATTTATTAGAGCAGCGCCTACAGGGAGAGGGAAGGAGGTCTGTAACCGCCTGGTGGGAAAAGGGGAGGGAGAGCGAGAGGGCGAGAGAGAGGTCTGTATTTATCGGTTTTGGGAGGGGGCGGCCTGTGCTCCCTGAGCCTGGCCGTGCCAGCCAGAGCCATCTTAGGGTCTTTATTGGAGGGAGCTATGAGGTAGTATTCCTATAGGGAGATAATGTTTGTACATGAGTTTAAGTTTCGCGCCAGCGGGAGAGGCAGGAATTTACAGCCTTTGTTTCTTTGTTAGGTTCCCTCGTGTTGGCGCCATCTCGGGAGACGTCCTTCTGGCTGTTCCCCGTGCCTTTCAACTGCGGTTACCTTTGAAGTACCTCCCTTGGGGAGCTATGCATGTCGCCAGTGCTAGTTCACTCATCAAAGCAATTTTGGAACTCTTTTTCTGGAATAGCCATCAGAGCTGTCGTCGTATTACCCTTGATGTCCTGAATGTCATCAAGTGTCTTCCTTTTAATACTTCCTTTATCTTTGGGTAAAGAAAAAAGTCACCGGAGGTCAGATCAGTGAGTAGGGAAGGTATTCCACTACAGTTATTTGTTTACAGGCTAAAAACTCCCTCACAGACAGTGCTGTGTGAGCTGGTGCATTGCTGTGATGTAAGAGCTCCTTTGGGACCATTTTTGCACACACCTTTCTCATGCCAAGATTTTCAGTTAAGATTTTTCTGTTTCTCTGTCGATGTTTATTTGGTCTGCTATGCTTCTCACTGTCAGCTGATGATCTTGACGCACAATTCAGCACATTTTTGTAATGTTTTCGTTAGTTCTGCTGGTTACTGACCATTCTGACCTCTCTTCATCAGTGACGCTTTCTTTCCCCTCAGAAAAACATTTAATCCATTTGCACACTGCTGTTTTCTTCAAGGTACTATCCCCATAAACTTGTACTCATATGTCCTGGATTTCCCTTTCACTCTTGTCAGGTTTAAAAAGAAATTTAATGTTTGTTCATTGCTCTAGTTCAAGCTCCGACGATGGCACACAAAACATGCAATGACATTAACGAAAACCACTCAGCATGACACCCTCACACGTTGACACAAACACAGCTGTGAGACACCGATAGACCAAGGTTCTGAAACCTTGCCATTTGTACAGTGCTGCCAACATAAGCTCACAGTGGCAAGTTCGTCAGATGCCAAGCACACCATGGCATTGGGTGGGAATGGAAGGGGTGGGCTCAGACTGGACGCGGTAAAAGACTCACGGTGCCTTCCAGGGACAGACAGGAGTGGGTCCTGGCTGTGGTGTGGAGAAGGGCCCAGATCCAGAGGCATCGATGCCCACGTCTGAGTGTGGCCCCATGCCCCTCAGCAGCTGCCCTGGCTCTCGCCCTGCTCGGTCCCTTGCTCTGCCTGTCCCTCCTCACGTCCCCTTGCCATACCACCCATCTGGCTTCCTGCCCTCTACAGAGCTGTGCCCAGGGAGCCCCCCACAGACTCCCACAGGCCTGAGTTCAACGCCCCAGGGGCTTCCATTCTTATTTTACCTGGTTCCAGCAGCTTCATGGACTAATGAGACCACCTCTCTTCCTGGCTTCAGTGAGACCAAACTCTTCCTTGATGTCCCTCCCAGCCGGGGGCTGCAGCCACCAGCCTCCGGGGACCTTCTTCCCAGGTCCCTTCTCCTCTTCCTCGATCTGTCTGTGGCTTCAGCTACCTGCTCTCTAGGTGAGCTCACCTAAACCAGGGGCTCCAACTGCCTTGGGGGCTGCAAGACTTAGCAAATAAAAATGCAGGACGCCCACTCAGGTTTCACTTCCAGATGGCCAGCAAGACATTTCTGAGTAAGTCCCAAATGTCTCTACCCACACCCAAAGCCTATCACATCACAGTGACTTATGCATCAGAGAGTTTGGCGTGAGCCTCCTGGTTGTCCGTGTGTCCAAGCTCTCATCACAGCTCGCTAATTTTACTCCTAAAGGCCTCTGATCCATCCACTGCCTTCCTCCAGCCTTCTCCAAATGACTCGCTCATCTTGCCTGGATATTCAAGCCTCCCTCCTGACTAGTCTCGCCTCATCCTTTCTGCTTCTCTCTCCCGTCACTGCAAGTTGTTTTCCAAATATTGCACGCACACGCTGGATATGTCATTCTGTGGCTCCCCATTGCTGGTAGGACACAGCCCGAGATCACGAGCATGGCCCTTGTGACCCTGCTGCGGCCTGGCCCCTGACTCCTCCCCCGGCCCCTGGTCCTTGGGGCCAGGATGGGGCCAAGGTGAGGAGAGTGAGGCATTGACCAAAATGGAAGGGAGACACACAAAAAACTGGACATTAACAGTCGCATGACAGAATGAATAACTGAATGAATGACTGAATTGACTGAACAAGGCAGCATTGCTAGAACTCATGGTTTTCTCAATGAGCCCTCACAGCATTGCCATGTTCAGATAATTAAACGCCGTAGAATTTAGAATTTGAGAATCAAAGCACAGCCGAGATACCCCTGGAGGATATCTCATCTGGTCTAATAAGTCGAGCTTCTAGCAATCTATCTGCAATCCTACAATCTTCTTCTTACAGACTCGGTCATCACTGGGTCCTGAAGGAGGCATGAGATTGAAATGATCCAAACAGGGATGTCACAGGCTTTCTTCCCTAAGGCACACGCCTGTGGTTGGCCACTTGATTCCATGGTGATGCCTTCGCCCAGTACAGCCCAGTATTGGTGGCTGCCCAGTGACGGGCATAAGACACGCAGGAGGCAGCTAATTTTGCTTTTAACCGCATCACAGAATTTGATACAGGACAAAGGCCACTCCAATGCATTGTTCTCTTTTGCTCTGATGTTTAGAAATGTTAAGATGATGAGAGCTCGTGTCTCCTGCAGATTCAACAGCACATATTCTCTGCCTCTTCGTCTTTTAATCAACAGCTTAATTGGAACTTCTTTAAAGTTTCTACCCAGATTTCACCAAAGTTGAAAGTGAGGACTTACAGCCCAGGGACTTGGGGTGTGTTTTAGTTTAAAAACTCATCTCCATTTTGCATTCTTCTCCAATTTTTTTCTGTACTTTTAAACAGAAAAATCAGTTCCCCTCCAAGACTTTGGGCAACAATAACACCCCAGGAAGACAATCTCTGTTTTCCCAGGGTTCTGCCTGCTGCTTGCTGCCTGGAGCCAGGACGCAGGGAGACAGGTGGCGTGCAGGACTCAGCATGGGGGAGACCTGGCTCTTGGACGCCGACCAAGAGGATGACCAAGATGACCAAGAATGATGCTGCTGCACTTTGCATCCTTGTGCCTGGCTCACCTCGTCCTACTCCCAGCCTTGCCTGCACCTCACCATGAACCCCATATTCAGAGATGGTAGGCCCTTGAGATAAAATGCCATGGGTGGTGCCAGAAAGTTCTGCCCCAGATGTCAATCTCACACGCATCAAAACAGAGGAGACTCTGATAAGACACTGCCTCGAAGATCTCAGGCAGGGCGGGTGTGGAGACGTGATGTCACATTTGGCGCCATCATCCTCTCACTCATGGGTTCAGTTTTAAGAAGTCATGACTGAAAGCTGACTGTGTGCCAGATGCCATGCTAGACACAGAGAGACCCGAACAACCAGGGTCCTGCACAGCGTCCTGCATGCCAATGGCTTTGGTGTGTTCGCACGAGTGAAACCAGACTGGAAGGTGGGAGAACGAGCCTGTGTCTCGGGAAAGTTGAGCTTGTTCCTGAGTTGTACCCAGGTGTTCTGGGTCAACGTTTGCACAAGTTGGGGTACTTGCTCCCAGAGCAAAAGGGGATGCTTTGTCAGACTTGGGCAGTGCGAGGACTCTCCTGGAGAGGTTTTGTAATGGACACTTCTGAGACAGACTCCAGAGAGTCCGCAGGTCACCTCTGTCCAGCATGTCCACATCTGGCCCTTTCCCTGTAACATCTGTGAACATCTGGACCACCAGGCTCTGCTATGCAGACTTTCTACAATGCTGATCTTCAACCTTACCTAGAATTTGCTAGGCTTGGGGTCTCTGTCATTGTTCTCTATCTGGAGGCAGGGCTTACCTTTGTCCTCCTTTTGAAAATGTGTGACCCCGTGTGCACACAGCTAACCCGTATTCTGGGGTTGCTGGGTCTCAGAGCTGCCTGCCATTGCTGGGAGCTTAGGGATGATTTAGGGATAAGGAGGATTTTGCTGCTTCAGAGAGCTTTGGCACAGCCTAACATGGAAATAGACTGAAACATTAAAAATGACCCCCCCCACAAAAAAACCCCAAAACAGAAGGGGGATCACAGGAAAGGAAAAAAAAAACCAGAAGGGGATCATAAGAAAGAGGAAAATGTTATGAAGCAAAGAAAAGTAAGTTAGAAATAAAATGGAGACACCACCAGAGACTCATCTGATAGGTTCTGAAGTTTTAGAAAATGGTTTCCTGCCAAACCCAGAGGCTCATGCTTGTCATCCCACCACTTTGGGAGTCCAAGGCAGGAGAATTGTTTGAGCCTAGGAGTTTGAGACCAGCCTGGGCAGCATAGCAAGATTTTGTCTCTGAAAGAAGGAAAGAAAGAAAAAGAAAAAGAGAGAGAGAGAGAGAGAGAGAGAGAGAGAGAGAGAAAGGAAAGAAGCCAGTCTTGGTGGGATGTGTCTCACATCTGAGACAGGAGAGGAGGATCACTTGAATCCAGGAGGTCGAGGCTGCAGTGAGTCGGAATTGCTCCCTTGCACTCTAGCCTGGCCAACAGAGTGAAGCTCTAACTCAAAAGAAAAGAAAAGAAAAAAGAAAGGGAAATGGTCCACATTTCCAGCTGCACATGAGGATCACACAGGAGTCTTTTATGAACACGGACCTTGCCTTGTCCCCAGCTGTATCCTGGAGGGCCCTGGGCATGGACGCTGTTGAAAAGCTCCCCCAGGCGACTGACACAGCCACAACTGAGAACCCTGACTTCAGGTTCATGTCGGGGAGAGGAAAATGGGTTAAGCTCACACTCTCCTGTCCTTTTTTACATTCCTTCTTCACTTTCTTAATTTTTAGCATCTTTATTAAAAGATTCCCAAATGACCAAGCAATGTCTCCATCCCCTTAGTATTTCATATTCTATTTATATGTCTCTCCTTCTTTGGATCTGCTTTGTAAAGGTTTTGATTTTATTGCTTTTCGCTCCTAATTTCCTCCCAACCCCATCTCCCCACCCCGACCCCTCCGCTTCCATTTCTGGGGTATAGCTCAGCTCACACAAGCAGCTCTAAGACTCAGAGTGGCAAAGATATTTTGGACTGTGCAGCTGCACTCTCTCTGGGAATTCGGCTCCAGAAATCCCATGAAGAAAGCAAGATCCTGAAGAGACAGAGGCTTGCTTCTTACTGCAAGGCTTTGCAAGTCCTGGAGTGTCCTGGACCAACCCTGAGACAGGGTGTTGGTGGGCAGATAGGCTGATCCACGGCTAGAGAGTATGTCTGCGGTCTCTCTGGGGTGCCACCTGCCACTAGACCAGCTGTCGTCAACCAGAGATGACTGGCAATGTCTGGAGATATTTTTGGCTGTCCTGATGCAGGCGAGAGGGCGTGCTCTGTCATTGAATCTGTAGGGACCAGGGATGCTGCCAGGTATCCCACAGTGCCCCGGGCAGCCCCTGCCCCGCCTTGAACACTGAAGTGACCAGGCTTCAAATATCAACAGTGCAGAGGTGAGACCCTTGAACTAGAACCCAAGGTCCTTGAAGGCTAGGAAAGTTCCTGCCCTTGTCTTGGCTGTCTCATAGTTTATTATTGCTGAATCTGGGCTAGACAGGGATGTATCAGCCCAATCATTTTGTACCAGTATTATTCGTTGCATATGTTTTTTAAGAAAATTACATCACTTTGCTTTCTTAAGTCAAATAAATGTATTTAACACAGAAATTATATGTAATTACAGTATTTGGGAAACTGGTATCACATGCCACAAATAGACAGCACCCCTAAAAATAAGTGAAAGGGAGATGCAGCCAAGATATGCATATGTCTGGCTGGAGATGGCCACCTGTGAAAGTTCTGGAACACGATGCTCCCTTTTTTGTGCTTGTCGTCACTCAAGTGTCAGGAAAGGGTTAAAGATACACAGGCATCCCATGGAGACTTTCTCCTTGCAGTCAGGGAAGGACTGGTGGGAAGGAGATAAGATTCCCTCATGGCCTGTCCGGTGCTCCCTACCTCTTCTTGGGGGACTTGTGAAGTCCAGTTCTCAAACTAGGAGAGACTGGAGGCTACCTCTCTCAGGCCAACCTGGGGCTGATCACCCCATCCAGGGGCAGCCTGGGATGCCACTGATCTGTGGGTTCTAGAAAGGAACAGCTTGAGTTTCAGGCCCTGTGCTGCCAGTCCCCGGCTCTGAATCCCAAACTAGTCACTCAACATTTCAGTCTCAGTTTCTTCACCTATAAAATGGGGTGTTCCTGTATCTACTCCCAGTGTAGTGGTGAGGATTCAAGGCAAGAAGGAACACACACCCCAATTTCCATACCATAACTGCTCAATAATCCCCACTCTTGTGACGTGTTGCCAGAAAAAGTAAAGACATTGGCTGCTCCAGTTTTAGATGATGAATGCCTACATACCTGCAGTAAGGTTTATACTCACATTAACATGCACAAGCACACAGACTCCTGGACTCACAGACGGGCTGCAAATGTTCTGGAAGTCAGATCACATTCCTGGGCTTCAGATTCCTCAGGATGGTGGATGAAGCTTGGGCTTCCCAGGGGATTTTCTCCTTTCACACATGGTCTCAAAATGGCCCCAAGAACAGCTTTCCTGCTGCTCTGAAATGGCCAGAAGGCTCCTCTCAGTTCTGAAGAAGTCCTCAGGAGGTCTGAACAGACTTGGAATTCATGAGCCTGGAGAGATGTTGACCAAGGCTGCTGGGCAGCCAGACTGGGGGTGCAGGTGGGGAGGCTGAAGACTCACATGGGAGCTCCATACAGTGTGTCCAAGGAAGGCCTTTGTCTCTTCCCTATCCCAACACCCCAGTTTTGAACCTCCCTGTCCCGAGAGAGCTCAGGCCCTAGTCTGACCCCATCATGGGGCCTGGGTTTGGCCTGGTGGAGAGGGAACATTTTTCTGTGGTCAAATCCCAGCACGCTGGACTCGGGGTGCAGGGAAGCCATTCCGGTGCCATGGGCTTGAGTCCTTGAGTGTCAAATGCTCTTTTGGAGATGGTGCCCTTCTCTGCAGACTGAGGATAATAACCCTCTTGACCTCTCAGGACTGTGATGAGGACTTAGGAGGACAGTGTGTGCAGACGCTATAGACAGAGGCTGGGACACAGTGAACGTGAAATGCTGGAAGACACTGGGAAGATTCTCAGGTCACATGGGCCTTCGTCCACTGCAAACAGCCAAGAAAAGTGGAGCAGGAGGGCAAGGGGCACTTGGGGTGGGAGCTGCTCGCGAGAAGTGAGCATTTTTGGAGCTATTGGCCTCTCTGCTGGCGATCAGTGTTATGGAGAAAGATGAGAAGGTGGGGAGACAGCATAGTGGTGAGAGCGGTGATGAAGATGCCAGTGATTATGGTGATGGTGGTGATGATGATGATGAAGATGGTGATTATGACAGTGGTGGCGATTATGGCAATAGTGATTATGACGTGATCGCCATGGTAATGGCAATGGTGGTGGTGGTGAAGGTGATGGTGGTGGTGATGACGATTATGGGGATGGTGATTAGGATGGTGATGGTGATGAGGGTGATGGCGATGGTGACGGCAATGGCAAGGATGGAGTGGTGAAGGTGATGGTGGTGGTGGTAATGATGATGATGATGATGGTGATGGTGGTATGAAGATGATGACCATGACGGCGGGATGGCGGTGGTGATGGGATGGTGAGGTTGATGGTGGTGGTGGCAGTGATTGTGATGGTATTTGTGACTGTGGTGGTGATAGTGGTGGTAGTGATAGTAGTGATGTTGGTGATTTTGGTGGTGATGGTGATGGTGGTGATGGTGGTGGTGATGGTGGTGGAGGTAGGGACAGCAATGATATTTATGACCGTGATGGTGATGGTGATGGTGGGGTGACAGTGGTGGTGGTGGTGAGGACTGTGCTGATTAGGGTGGTGGTGATGATAGTGGTGGTGACGGTGATGGTGATAGTGGTCATGATTGCAGTGTTGATGATAATAGTGGCAATGGTGGTGGTGATAGTGATGCACGTGTAATTTAAATGAAGGATGACTAGATAAAGCCTCAAGGAGAAGGTAATATTCATGTACAGATCTAGAGATCTAGAGAAAACCAGGGCGTAAGCCACTGTAATAGCAAGGTACCTGTTTCAAGTGGGGAGAACAGCCAGTGCAAAGGTCCTGAGGTTAGGAACAGAGCTGGTATTTGAGGACCAGCCGGGAGGCTGGTGACCTGGAGCACAGTGAGCTGAGGGGGCTTGGGCAGAGTGTGGGAAGAGGCAAGGACAGGGGTTGTGGGACCGAGACCGCAGCCAGGGCTTCAGCTTTTGAGCTGCATGGGTGAGGATCTGTGGGAGTGTCAGGGTAGAGAGGGGATGGGACTTAACTCACATCTGAATGGCACCCTTCTGGCTGCTGAGATGGCACTCAGGGCCAGGGAAGCACAGGGAGACCGGATGAGACAATTGCAGGAATTGGGGTGTGATCCCCTTAAGGAAGTGCTTGTATCCAGAATCGATTCTGGAGGACAAACAGATAAATTCAGAGCCAAATAAATGCAAGCAGGGGTAGCCAGAGACATCCTACTCTGGACACCCAGAAGAGGCCACAAGTATTTGAGCTGGTGAAGGACAAGCCTCTGCCTTGGCTGTGTGTTTGGCGAGGCCAGGGGGCCCCGCAGGAGCCAGCACTTGTGGCTTGACCCTGGCCAGCTGAGCAGGGGCAAACAGAGACTCAAAGTCTCCCCGGGCAGAGGAAGCAGGGCGGTACACAGGAGAGGCCCTGGCTGTCCCCACATCCCCTCTCTGTGGATGTTTGATTTCTCAAAAAGGGCAGGAAAGGAAAGGCAGCCACCCGTGTTATTTCAGCTGAAGGAATGAGGAACGCCCCAGCAGAAAAGCCAGGTGCAACTTGGGGACAGCATTCCCAGAGCCAGACAGCTGTCACCATGAGGGGAGGCCCTGGCAGAATGGACACCCGAGATCTGTGTGGAATGGACCTTGGTGCTGGGGAGAAGGGGCTGGAGAAGACATCTGGCTGCCTGAGGGGCCAGTGGTGGCATTTGTGCCGAGAGAGACCCTGGAGTGAGGTGGCATGTTTGAGAGCTGGGGTCCCTAGGAAGCACGTGTTTGGGGAAGCCCTTACAGGTGACTATTCATGCCCTTGAAAGGTGGAGAAAGAAAAGTGGGAGGAATCAAAAACAGAAAGCAGGGATGGGCCTGGTCTGAGACAGAGCTAAGCTTTCAGTCATGGTTGCCCGTCCATCGCAACTCACCCCCAGCTGCCATTGAGCTCCCACCTGGAGCAGGCTCTGTGCCCCTCCCACAGCCTGGAATGCTCTCTCCCTCCTTGTCACCTCAGACGTCCTCCCCAGACCTGAGGCTGGCCAAGGGCTGGCCTCCACTGAGAAGAAAGCACTTGTTTCCAGGTCCTCTGTGTGCTTGGTCTGTCTCCTGCCAGAATGGTGATTTTCCACCAGGGAGCCCTCCAGGGAGCATTCTGCAATGCCTGGAGACATTTTTCATTGTCAAGAAAGGGGAGGTGGGAGGTACTACTGACATCTCATGGGCGGAGGCCAAGGACGTTACCAAACATCCTATGATGCACAGGATGCCCCGCCATAGAGTCACCAGCCCCAGATGTCGGCAATGTGGAGGAGAGCCCTGGAGCAGGCCTTCAGCAGGCTATGGTGCTGTCTTGGGTGGCAGCTCTGCAACGGCACTGCCTGCTACTGGCTGGGTGCTTAATGTAAGCCAGGTGCTGCCCTGATCTCCTCCTATGCTATGTCCCCTCTGACTCTCACAGTCCCCTGCAGGGAGACCCGGTAAATAGCACCATTTGGTAGGTGTGGAAATGGTATCTCCAGCACCTGGCGTGTAAGATCTGTCCTCGACCTTGTGAGGTGCAGTAGCCTAGGAAAGAGAGGCAGAGGGAGGTGGAGATCTCTCCTGGGTGAGAAACAATTGACAAAGAGCATGTCCAAGTCTGAACAGATACCACCCCAAATGGCCACAGCCAGCAGATACGTTGCCGGGCAGGTCCTATGCAGCCCACAACCATCTTGGGTGCAGGACTCTGCCTGGTTTCTTTGTCTTCTGGGCAGCTGTGTTCTCTGTGGTGGGCATAGAGGTGGGTCCCCAGATCCCACCAACTGACCACCCCAGCTGCTGGGATCTCTGTCAACAGGCACCTCCTGTGGGGACTGTCTCAACTGTAGAAGGTCATCTTGTCCAAAGCCATGGCCCTCACTCCTGGAGTGATCAGTATCAGAATCCACTGTAACAGGCTGGAAAGAGGATGTCCTGCTGACCTTGAAGAAGCAAGTTACCATGTTGTGAACTGCCTATAAAGCCAGTTACATGGCAGGGAAATTTGGGCACCTGTAGGACCTAAAGGAGGTCTCCAGCTGACAGTCAGTAAGAAGCTGGGGCAAGAAAATCAGTGCTGCCCACAACCTGGGGTAACTCGGAAGCAGATTCTTCACCATTCAAGCCTCCAAATGAGAATGCAGCCCATCCATCATCTCAGCCTTGAAGAACCTGTGTAAAAGGCCCAACCAAGCCATGCCTGGACTCCTGACACATGGGACCCATGAGGTAGTAAATGTGTGCTGTTTCAACTCACTAAGACTGGTAATTTGTTATGCAGCAACAGAAAATTAATTATTACTAGTAATAAAGGAAGTAAAAGCCACACATACACCAGCAGAATTCAACGAATAGTATTGTTATTATATTTATCTTTCCATCCATCTTCCATCCATCCATCCATCCATCAATCCACTTAACCATGAATCCATCTATCTACCTATCCACTCACTCGTCTGTTCATCCATCCATCCAACCACCCACTTATCCACTCACCATCCATTCACCTCCCCACCCACTTGTCCACTCATTTATCCAACCAACCATCCATCCATCCATCCATCCATCCATCCATCCACTCATCCATTCATCCAATCACCCTTCCATCCATTCATCCATCCACCCACATACCCATCCAACCACCCACTCATTCACCCATCCATCCATCCACCCGTCCACCCATCCATCTACTCACCCACCCATCCAACCGCGCACTCATTCATCCATCCACCCACCCACCCACTCATCCATCCATCCAACCATCCATCCATTCATCCATCCATCCATCCATCCATCCATCCATCCATCCATCCATTCACTCATGATATAGAGTAAGGGTTACCACAAGGAAGTGCTGTATGTTGTACAAGTGCTGGTGCTTTGACCAGGTAAGTCTGGAATCCTAGGGTTGCAGGGGTTCCACCACCTCGAGATGTCCTTCATCTGCCCACTCATTAGCAGATGGTAAACACTGGAAGGCACTGAGGGTCTTGCCACCTAAAGCTCATTTCAGAAAAACTGAACTTGTGTGTGTGTGTGTGCGAGTGTGAGTGTGTGTGTGTGTGTGTGTGTGTGTGTGTGTGTGTGTTTACCTATGAGGTCGGTCAAGGGCAGAGTGGAGAAGACTCCCAGTCTTGTCCTCCCTCCCACGCACTTGGCTCAAGCCCTGTGTGGCTCCAGGGTAAGTGACAAGTCAGTGGGGAGCAGGGGAGCTTCACGTGGATCCAGCTCTCTGTCTGGCCATCAGTGAGGAGACAAGACACAGATGTCAAATATCTACAGCAAATACGAGACTATTTGGGTACAATTTAGCAGAAACGAGTCATCCTGCAGACATAAACATTTTAATCGGAGTGACAATTTATTCAAACAATTTGACAATGCTTACACATGCTGAACAGATGGGTTGTGGTGGGGGGCCTAGAGAATGAGCTGGCGGGGGCGAAGAGCCCTACCAGAGACTGGTTGGGCTATTGGGAGGGGCAGCATGGAATGTGAAGGCTCCATGCCCCTCCCACCAACAGATCCCACCCCGGGGAGACGTGTTTGCACTCCCAGATGCTTCTGTCTGATGTCCTAGCTGCTGGGGACTTGAGGAGAGGCTGCATAAAGGAAAGCTGTTCATTTATTCCTTCATTTAAGTAATATTTGCTGAGCATCTATGAAGGTCCAGGCATTGTGTTGGATGCTGGGTGCTGTGCACATATGTGTGCATGCCTGTGTACATGTGTGCACATGTGCAATCTAATCCATGACTCATGTCTTATGGCTTCCACATTTGGAGTCCGTAGTTGTCTGAGGCTGACCTGGAAGCAGCCCCTCAGGTGGGGACTTGGGTGCAAGTGCATTGTTTGGGAGGCTACCCCAGGAGGCTGCTGTAGGGGGAGGGGTGAGGGAGGGAGGAAGGGAGGGGAAGGAGACAGACAGGGCATGTTCATGAGTTGAGTGTAGAGTTCTACTCCTGCAAACGATTGCCTTGAGGAGCTCTGGAGATGGTGTGAGGCACCATCAGTGAGGAAGCAGGGTATATGTCCTTCAACCTCCATCTGCCATTGGCTGAGGGCACTGGTTCCTGGGCACTTCCTAGCCTGTCCCACAAAGAGGCAGGGGTACTTTCTGTGGCCCAGAGTCAATGTGCACTAGGTAGTGAGTATCCACAGGATATGAGCTTACAAATGATGCTTTTGTACCAGTATTGCTCTGCTGAGTGATACATCGATTTCAGTCCAGCCTGGCAGATGAGGGAAACTGAGGCCCACAGATAGAAATGACATGTCCAAGGGCTCCAGTTGGTTAGTGGTAAAGTCCAGAGTAAATCTCATGTTTCTTGAGTGCCCATCCACTGCTTTCTTCACAGTACTATATTGCAATTGTCAGTGCTTCTTTGGGACATTTAAAATAGAATTATTCTGTGAAGAAAAATTGTTAGTAGAACAGTCCCTGATGACAGGGCTGTCAGTGGCCCCTTTGGTGGATGTATTTAAGCAGAAAGTATAAGCCTTCTGATCCTGACCTGAAAATTACCGTCTGAGGTCCTGGGTCAACACTAGACCAATCCTTGACCCTGGGTGTACTTGACCCTGGGTTCACTTGGTGTTCTCTCCCTGCAATTGCAGGCAGACTTCAGAGCCCTTAGTCTCTCATTTTCCCAAAGCAGCACTCTCCAAGCAGTCCATGCTGTCCAAGAGGGGGTCTTCCCAACCAATTTCAGGCATGATTTCCTCTTCTCCAAGCAACGACGAAGGTCATTTGGACTCAGTGATAAGATCAAGTCTCAAACCTAGATGTTTACCTGCCCATTCCATGGTGCCTCTGGCATGCAACAAAGGCCTGCATCCAAATGACCCCCTGGTGTTGCCCCCAGACCTATCCTTGCCTATTTCAGTGGGCATCCCCACAGCACACAGAGTGCAACAAAGCCCAACTCCACTACCATCTCTTCCAGGTGATCTTCCACATCCCTAACCCAGAAGGAATGGCTAACATTCTTGGAGTTTTTGCTGTATACCAGGCCCTGGGCTAATAAGTCTGAGCCTGGGCAGATTATGTTTTCCAGAGATGATGGCTATCAGATATTCCACCCCACTTGCTCTTCTAAGAAGAGTGACATTGACATAGGAGCAACGTGGGTGGAGTTACACGAGAAGTGATGCTGTGTGACTTCCAAGGCTGGATTGTACAAATGCTGTGAACTTCTACCTTATTCCCTAGGACTGTTCACTATTGGAACTAGCTACCATGTTGTGTAGAATCCCAAGTGACACAGGGAGGCCACATGTAAGTATTCCATCCAACCATCCTAGCTGATGTCCACAAGTTGTGGGAGTGAGGAAGTCTTTGAAATGACTCCAGGCCCAGTTCACCATCTGCCTGAAACTGCATGGAAATCCCCAGGTGAGAACAAACAACTGAGCCTGCTAATCCCCAGAACAAAAAATGATAAAGATAAAATACTCATTGTTATTTAGAACCATTAAGTTTGGCCTGATTGCTTGCACAGCAATAGATGATTGAAATGGATTTTGGTACAGGAGTGGGGTGCTGCCAAAATAAAGTAGCATAATGTAGTGCATATGTCACTGGCCCTGGGACCATGTGGTAGGCAGAAGCTGGAAGGAACTGAGGAAGACAGTATTAGTAAATCCTTAAAAAGAGGAGACTTACAAGAAGGGTTTAACAGGAAGTAAGAAAAGCACTACTGAAATCTTTAAGAAAGGACATCCATGTTGTGTACTGTCAGAAAGTCTGGTTACACTGTTACTTGCAGTAACATAGAAAATAGGAAAACACAAAGTGAACTTGATGATCTCACTTAGAATATTCCTAGGCATTATACTTAAGGTGCCTGTTGGCTTGTCCATCTGCCTATAGTAAAATGTGAGTGGAGAGACATGAGCTAGAAAAAAGAAATTGTTAAGTTGCCAAGAAAAAATTATGGGAAATGTAAATAAGCCAGGACATACTATGATTGAAAATAGAGCTGTTTCTCATGCCCATCCTTCCCAGATGGCAAATTATTTTCAAATTAGGCAGTGGCTTCCAGGAAAAAGTAAAATCCAAATCCAAGACTAACCTGAAAAATTCCTTCTTAACACCTCAGAAAAGTCTCAAGAAGTGCCTCATAGAGCCTTTTTGACAGAAAAAGATTCCTCTTCGGTTCTTAAGGGCATGACTTTCACCTCCTCTCCATTAAAAAAAGGCTTCTAATAATTATAGTCAATGTCCCACAACAATCTCAGCAGGAGTTCAAGATAGAGGGGAACTTGTGGGTGTGGTTTTTGTCTAATGGAGTGCTCATTGATTCTTAAGGAGCCCAACACATTTTTAAAGGAATTGTATCAGATTGGTGTGAAACAGACGGAGACGATACAAAATGAAGGAGGCCTTTGAACCCTCAAACTTCTACTGGCAGGACATGAACTGAGAAAACCAGCCAATGATAAACCAAAAGCTTTGGTTTGCTAGAAGGAAAGAATGTTGGAGAAGGCAGAGCCAGCAGCCCTGGAGAATAAAACTTGGGGAGTAGTACTGGCAACATGTGTCTGCCAAATTTCAAAACTGCCATGGAACAAGACCTGATATGTGCTTCTCATTCTCCTTCTCTGAATAGGTATGTTCTTGGCAGGCATCTCAGACTTACTCTACCATCGTATGCCAACTGTGTAATACAGCAGTCTCCAACATTTTTGGCTTCATGGACAGACTTTGTAAAAGACAACTTTTCCATGGACCAGTGTGGGATGGGGATCATCAGATATTAGCTTCTTATAAGAAGTGCAGCCTAAATCCCTCACATGTGTACTTCACAACAAGGTTTACGCTCCTTGAGAATCTAATGCCACCACTGATCTGACAGAAAATGGAGCTCTGCTTGCCCACTGCTCACCTTCTGCTGTGGTTCCTAACAGGCCATGGACTGGTACTGGTCTGCAGCCCAGGGGTTGGGGGCCCCTCGTATAAGAAGTAACTTGTCTCTTTGGCTCATAAGTCTTCAGATTTAAAGGAACAGGCTCTCAAGAAGCTATACAAAGGAAATCACATCTGAGGAGCTTCATCCAAGGACCTAAATTATAAACAAGAACCTAGACTTTGAGCTGG
The DNA here is from genome assembly GCA_027257055.1 of Cephalopachus bancanus. Classification (NCBI taxonomy): domain Eukaryota; kingdom Metazoa; phylum Chordata; class Mammalia; order Primates; family Tarsiidae; genus Cephalopachus; species Cephalopachus bancanus. Next base: position 8,670,917 of record JAPVLO010000007.1, read on the forward strand.
TACTGTAATGAAATGAGACTTGTTGGTCTTGGAGAGGAATAAGTGTATTTTGCAGATGGGAGGGATATGCATTGTTTTGACTAGAAGTCCATCTGTGACCAGTTGTGTGCTCCAAAGTTGACAGCACCAATATATCCCATCCCACATATTCTTCTTATAATATGATGCTGACATTCCTACCTTTGAGTGATGGAGTCTTGGTACCCTCCCCTTGAACCTGGGAAGAACTGTGGGACTGCCCAGATGAAAAGAGTACAGCAGAAGTGATGCCATGTGATGTCCAAAGCTGGGTCACAACAACATCACACACTTTTGTCATGTTATTTTAGACCTCTCATTCTCTAAAACCTGCTGCCATGCTGTAAGGAAACCCAGGCCACGCCAAGAGTCTATGTGCCAGTGTTTAGGTTTTCACAGCCTGAGATCTCAGCTGAAAGCCAGCATTAACTGCCACTCATGTGGTCAAGGAGACCTTTGAGGTGAACCAAGCCCAGCCACCATCTGACTTAAACATGAAAGACCTTGAGCTTGACTCATGCAGCTGAGCTATCAACTGCCAGAACCACGAAAGGCAATACAATTGTTGTGCTTTTAAGTCATTAAGTGTCAAGGTACTTTGTTTCATAGCAACAAATAACTAGAACATATGTATGGTACTTCAAACTGTGCTACAGTTTTTGACATTTCCCTCAAAACATGAAGCCTAATTCCCTCACCCTTCAGTGTTGACTGGACTTAATGATTCACTTCTAACAACTAAAATAAAGGTGAAGTGATGTTGTTCAACTTCTGATACTAGATAATAAAAGGCACTGTGACACATCTCTCTCTCTCTCTCTCTCTCTCTCTCTCACACACACACACACACACACACACACACACACACACACACACACATCACTCACATCACTTCTGTGGAGGAAGACACTGCCATGGTGTGAGGACCTTCACAATGCTTATAGAGAGATGTTCATGGCAGGGAACTGAGGCCTCGTGCAAACAGCCATATGAGTTGCACCATCTCGGAAGTGGGTCCTTCAGCCCCAGTCCAGGCTTCAGGTAAACGCAGTTCTTGCCGACATCCTGGTTGTAACCACGTGAGAGACCCCAAGTAAAAACTACCCAGCTGAGACACTCCCAAATTCCTATTCCACAGGAAATGTGAGGTAATGTGAGGCTAATTTAAAATGTGAGGCTCATCTGTTACACAGTAACTGATGATTAATACAATACCCATTTCTCCAATCAATCCTAAACAGACTTGCAAAGTACATAAGAGCCATCATCACCCTCATTTTTTAGATAAGGAGAATGGGTCTCAGAGTGTTGAAGACATTTTTTTGTAGTCATACAGTCCAAATTTCTGGAGTTGGAATTTGATCCCAAGTCTGTCCCACTCTGAGTCCATCTTCTTAACAAATGGAGGGTCCTTTACCTCTATGTCCATCCAAACATTTGATTTACAGTTGGAAAGGAAATGTGGTGACTGACGTTAAATTGGATGTATGGTCATTTCAGCCGAAGAATTCACTGGGACCAGCCACAAGTCCCCGTGAGACCCTTCTGTGTGCAGAACATGTGCTCTGCAATGCACACTTGACATGATGGCCACCTTCCCTGAGGAGGGGAGAGCCGCTTCCTTCTCCCACCTCAGGGCTGCTGAGTATAGACCCTTCCCATTTTTATCTCTACATACAATCTTCACTGACTCATTCCCCCTCCCAAGCAAGTGGAATGGTTTCGCAATTTAATTTAATCATCCTCTGAGTTTCCAAAATTAATTTCCTGTTAGAAATAAATATTGTACTATGAATTATAAATCAGAGCAGGTGGTAATTTACAGACAATCTGTAAATGAGAATTTCCACTGTTGTTCACTAGCACATACAAGAGGAAGCCCTCAGTGTCCCCAGGATCGAACATCAGCAGCCACTTGAGGGAAGGTCAAGGTCTGAGTGGGCATGTCACCAACTGAGGAAGGTGCTGCCTGCCTAGGTGGCTTCTGGTAATCAGTCGCTTCTTCTCCTTATGATTCCGTTGGACTGGCTTCTGGCAAGCACCCTACTGTCTGTTAGCCACCAGGCATGTAATGGTAACTAGTAGGGTCCCTGATCCAGGACACTAGGTCCCATGGATTGTATCCCACATGAAGAGGTCATAATGATAAGGACCAAAGGAGGCCAGGCATGGAGGCTCATATCTGCAATCCCAGCACTTTGGGAGGCTGAGGCAGGAGGATCATTTGAGCCCAGGAGTTCAAGATTTGCCTGGGCAACGTAGTGAGACCATGGCTCTACCAAAAAATCAAGCAATTAGCCAGGCATGGTGGCATGTGCCTGTAGTCCCAGCTACTCTGGAGGCTGAGCTGGAAGGATCGCCTGAGTTCAGGAGGTTGAGGCTGTGGTAAGGTGTGATCATACCACAGCACTCCATCTGGGCGACAGAGACCCTGACTCAAAAAAAAAAAAAAGAACCAGAAGAATAACTCAGTGCACTGCACTCACCATGTGCTGCAAGCTGTTCCAAGCATTGTCCATGTATTAATTAACTTGACCTTCCCAATAAACTGATGAGGTAGGAGCTGTTATTAGCACTGTTTTGTGGATGAGGAAACTGAGGCACAGAGAACTCGAGTCATCTAGCCAGAGACAGTGAGTCAGCCTGTGGTGGGGTCCACATGGAGTGAGGCAGTCTGATTCAGATTTGGGGTCTCCTCACCTGTCATACCCATGACCTGGCAGACCCACGCTCTTCCCTTCCCCCCACACACATCCCCTCCCCAGCCGTGCCATGACCATCCCCAGCTTCGAAGGCCATCACAGCCTCCACACAGTCTCCAGCTCCCACTTGTCCCCACTGCTGCCTCCGCCTCCCAAAGCACCCAAAGAACACTCTGGAGACATGCATTCCAACATGAGACCCCACTGCACCAGCACCCCGGGACTGCTCTGTGCTTTCAGGATGCACAAGACAACACCCTTGTCCCCAAGGGTGTCCAAATGGGCAGGGAATATGTGGGTCCTCCGCACTGGCCAGCCAGGATCCCAAAAGAAGGGAGTAGGCAGTGGGCCTCTCACAGAGGAGTGGGGATCTCACGGTGGGTGGAGGTGGGATGGAGGGGTCCTGGTGGGGGACACATCAGTAATTCTCTGATGAACAAAACACACATTCACATGCCAAATCCCAGGACCCATTCAACATCCATTCAGCTAAGTTGTTACTGACTGGAGACAAAACCTACAAAAATGGGGAAGTCACAGCTAATGGGACAGGCAAACCCTTGTCCTCAAGGAGCTCCCAGTTCAGGAAGAAGACCGGGAATCAGGGTTGACCCCAATGCAGTGTGGCTGCTCAGTGGTGGGAAGCATGGGGCTATGCAGGGCCCGAGGGCTCCTGGTGGCTTTTCCCCATCCCACAGCCCTGTGGTGTTGGGGTGCTACTGTCATCACCTGGTCTTGCAGGCGGGGAAACTGAGAGGTGAACCACTGCCCCAAACCATAGAGCTGGTGTGACGGGCAGCTGGCCACAGGGCTCATGGGCGACCGTAATATGTCCTGACTCCTTTTTCCCAATTCTCAGTAAAATGTTGAGTGAGAACATCGGGTCGACCAGCAGAGGCCACTCAGAGGGGCTCCTGTCCCTCTCACTCCACTCTGGGCAGATTGTTCTTTCCTTCCAATCTCTGGATCAATTCATCTTTCTATTGCAGGTCCAGAAGACCAGTGTAAACTAACTAAGAAATACAAGGAAACTGTCTGGGTCTTTTTTTACCAGGAATTCTGGGCATTTGCTAGTTGTAGGTATGACTGGATCCAGGAACCTGAGCTCTGTGTTCTGTCTCATTTGGTTCTTCTTAGCTTCCAACTCTCCTCTAGCAAAGGTGCTACCTGCCCTACAGCCAGACAGCAGCCCAGCTGTCCCCGAGGGCATCCTCCCAGCTCTACACCCAAAAGGAACAGCCCTTCCCCACCAGCACCAAACACTCTAGGGAAGGGCCCCAAACAGCCTAAGGTCAGCTGTTCACCCCTGGCCGCTGTGACCAAGAAATCAGTACTGTGACTGATCTGCAGGGTGGATGCATGCAGTTGAGATGTGGGGCAAGAATGACATTCAATGTCAGCCACACAGTCTGTCCCGTGCTGTGCTGGGAGTGGCTTCTGCTCTGCAGGGTGCTGGGTGGGCCACGCCTGGGAGGACCATGGGACAGCATTCTTCTTGGTGAGGGGAGACCCCCTAGCAAACGTCTCTTTCCATGGCTTCCCCAGCCTTGTCTTCTAGGGTCACTGAGTGGAGGCATTTGGAGGATATTGCTGGTCAGGAGCAGGCTTGCTGGGATGTGGTTGGAAAACAAAACACAAGACTGGCCTCCCCTCCAGATGAAATACTCAGTCACATTCTATGTCTCCTGAAGTCATCCCCCATTCCATGATATGAGCACCATTTAATTGACGGTGATGACATAAGCCCCCTGAATTGAATCCACTCCCTGAATTGGTAAGTTACTATAAGCCACTGGGCAGTTGGACACCGTGTGATGGTCTTAATAGGTGCCGGGGAGTTGGGTGTTAAGGGATGGGGAGGTGGAAGGAAGAGAAAGGGATTAGAGGGGTCTCTGTAGGGCGTCCACGTGGGGCCACACCCCCTTTCCTTGGAGGAGTGGCAGGGATGAGCTGCTGGCTGCTAATCAAAGAGCCCTGTCCCATCCCTCCAGGAATAGCAGATGACCTGGCCCAACCCAGATGGCCTCATTCCTCTTGACAAGTGATTCGGCTGGAAATGATGCTTCCCCGGAACTGCTGTGCTGGGAACTCGGAGGGAAGAGGCTTTTGCTGCGTTGGTACCACTGGGACGATACACACCAGGAATGGCTGGAGCTGCTACCCTGTCATGGGACAGAGGGACGGGCCTGAAGGAGGAGGGTAGAAACCGAGTGGCAGCAAGCAGAGGTGAGAAGGAGAAAGAGCCCAGAAGACAGAGCTTGGATTCCTGGATCCAGCCATACCTGTAGCTAGACTTATTTCTGAAATTCTCAGTAAAAAATGAACAAGTAAATCCCTTTTGTTTCGTAGTTGCTTTTTGAACTGCCTATGTAGAATTAATATTGAGTCACATGGAGTAAAAGCTGCAACTATAAGTTTACTTGCAACTATTTTTTTTTTTGAGTTGGAGTCTCACTCGGTCACCCAGATTAGAGTGCAGTGGCCGTTCCCGGCCACCGCAGCCTCGCCTGCTGGGCTCCGGCGATCCTTCCACCTCAGCCGTCCGAGTAGCCGGAATTATAGGCATGCGCTACCACACCTGGCTGATTTTTTGATTTATTGAAGAGATGAGGTCTCGCTGCCCAGGCGGGTCTCAAACCTGGGAGCTCAGGCAATCCACTCACCTCAGCCTCCCAAAGGCGCGGGATTACAGGCTGAGCCATGGAGCCCGACTTCAACTACTTTCACATCCGGACCCCTGGGGAGGAGTAGAAGTTGTCCTGCAAGGTTGATAACATAAGAATGCTTGAGGAGAGAAGAAGTCATTGCAAGACAAGAGCAGCTCCACCCTCCAGGGAGCCCACTGTCCCCACACTTTCATCAATAGCTCAGGGACTGGGGCAGCATTTGATGGTCATTGAGCCTGCCTCATGGATAGCATCTACTGTAAGACCTAAGAACGGTATTCGAGATCTTTTGCAGACTTTGTGCTCTGACGGACCCAACCAGCCCAGAACACCAGGACGCCGGCCTGACGGTCCTGAGGCCATCTCTCAGAAGTTGACTCCTACCACATGAAGACAGTCTCCACCCTGCGACATCCTCAACCAATCAGCAGCCCCTGTCCCTCACTCCCCCCTCCCCTCCGCAGCTCCCTGTAAAAACTGTATCCTCTGCACCTTCTGGGAGGCAGATTTGAGATCTTTCTCTTGACAACCACCCCCCCTGCTTTGTGATACTAAACTCTTTTTCTAACTGTAATGGCTGCATCTGCTACAATGTTTTCTGGGCCACGGGCATAGGAACCTGGTCTGGCTGCAACATTCTGAGTTGGATTCCTTTGGTGGCAAGCTTGGGCAATTCAAGGATTGGTTGAGAAAGAGTCTGACCAGCTTCTTCCCCACCTCCTCCTCTCCTCCTTCTCCTCCTTCTTCCCAACATAACCACTCACTGAGCACATAGTGTGCTCCTAAGCTTGTGGGAGGAGCCTCACATATCAACTAATCCTCCCACGACCCACCTAGACCAGCTCCATTATTTTCCTGGGTTGATCTCAGAGGGCAAAGCCAGCTCCCAGGTCACTCTGATCCCAGGTCCACGTTCTCCTGGCTTCTCCCCGCATGAGACAGTCTTACCTTGTGATTTGACCTGTACACACACATGAGCCATTCAGAAGCATGTTCCTGTCATTAAGGGGACACCTCCCACATGGTGAAGGGACCAGCATGGTCCCCAGGGACAGGAGAGGCTGTGGTCACAACAGCTGGGCAGAACAGCTGGTGCTCTCGCCTTGTTTTTCTGTGCATGAATTCTCTCTCTCTTTTTTTAATTTTTTTGCTTCTTTCATCTGGCCCCAGGCCTGGCTCCCTAGGGGTACAGCAAATATTTACCTGTGGCATGCTTGGCTTAAGCTTGGGCTAAAAGCCTTTTTAACATGTAGAAATGGAAACTGCCAGAGCCCAGGGTTAAACCCTCCCAGCACCTGCCCTGTGGGTAAGCTAGAAAAGAGAACTCTGTGGCAGCTGTGGACAGGTTGGTTCCAGAGAGCCATGGCCACGCCCAGCTGCAGTGGCTGTGGTCTCAGTGATCAGAGGGCAGTGTGGTGGGGACAAGAGGGGCAGTGATGGGTGACAGGGACCTAAGATCCTCAAACCCCAATTTTCACTGACTGGGGCTTCCAGGGGCGAGTTGGAACTTCCTAGCTGTTGATTAAAGCTTTGTGCAAATCTCTAAGGCATCGTGCTCGTAGATTTGAAAATGCCCTTTGGGGAAACTTTATGCATCTTAATTGTAGTTGAAACATGTCCAGGATACAACATATCTTTTTAAGTGTGCAGTTTAGAACCATTAAGCACATCCACATTGTTATGCAGCCATCAGCACCATCCATCCATTCTAGAACTTTCTCATCAGCACAAACCTAAGTTCTGTCCCCGATAAACACCTCCCTCACCCTTCTTCCCCAGTCTGGGGCAGCCTCCGTGCGGCTTTCTGTCTCTGAGTCTGGCTGCTCCAGGCACCCTGCAAGTGGAATGACCTAGTATTTGTGCTTTTGTGACTGGCTCCTTCTGCTTGGCATCCCATCCTCAAGGTTCACCCATGCTGCTGCAGGTAACTCCTTCCAAGTCCTCCCAGCTGACGTGCACAGGCAGAGTCTCCTAAACTTTCCTAAAACTTTCCTAAAACGTGCTTTCCTAAAACACAATCGAATGTTTCTTGGCCTAAGTGGATTTGCTCACTTAGGAACCAATCAGAATGATCATGGTGCATATACGGTGGGGAATGGCCCCACACTTAAGCGGCAAATATTCAGAGTTGGCAGAGTGACAAATCTTCATTCAAATGACCAAGAGCAAGCACAGAGTTCCTTGGGAGAAATTCCCGGCTCTGGGTGACACCAGCATTCATCGGCCGATTTTAAGTAGCAACAACAAAGGTTCTGGAAACTTCCTAAAATTTCCAGCCTGCAGATAAATCTTCGCTCTGTTGTCAATGCTGCTGTCTCCCTGGGATGTCCCTTCTGAGGACTAGGTACTTGTCAACAGCTCTGGGCAGTCACAGGGTCTTTGGTGAGTTTTGATGTTCTGTTTTTTTTCAACAATGATCAGCTATGCTTCACAGAGCACCTGGTGTTTGACAAATCAGCGACCCCTGTGAGGACCTTGATGTGGATCTGACCCTACTCTGGGTCTTGGCTAGCAGAGTTTCTGAGCTGGTAGAGGATCATTCTGAAATAGGCTCCAAGGCTCTGGCAGGCGGTGGCCGTCCCTGCTGGGCTGCCCATCCTGCCAGGCTGCCTCTTGGCAAGTGTTCTCTCCCTGCAAAATGCTTCTACCTGGAAGGAGTGGCACACATGAGCATTCTTCATCAGCGTTTCCCAAAGTGTGCCATGGGCCGCCTGCCCCAGAGTCACCCCAGGACAGGGTCGGCAAGCACTGCATTTCTTTCTTTCTTTTCTTTCTTTTTTTTTTTTTAGTAGGAGTCTCACTCTGGCACCCAAGCTGGAGTGCAGTGGCATGATCACAGTCCACTGCAGCCTCGGTCTTCTAGGCTCAGGTGATCCTTCTTCCTCAGCCTCCTAAGTAGCTGGGACTACAGGTGCACACCACCATGCCTGGTTATTATTATTATTTTTTTTGGTAGAGACACTCTCTCACTATGTCACCCAGGCTGGTCTTAAACTCCTGGCTGCACTCCTGTGTGTCCCACCTCGGCCTCCCAAAGTGCTGGCATTACAGGGGTGAGCCACTGAATCTGGCTAGAACCTACATTTTTAATCATCTCCCCACTGGGTTCTTTGGCTCACAGAAGGCTAAAGACCAACAAATTCTCTTAGGTTCAAAGTTTTTTGTTTGTTTGTTTTTGTCTTTTACAGCAAATGTGGGTTACTTTTATTATTTAAAAAACCAAGATACACAGTGGTTGACTTTTCCAACCTGTTTCTTTCCTCCTCCCTCCCTCCCTTTTCCCCTTCTTCCTTTTAGAGAACTGAAGATAAGACCTTGCTCAAATGTGCCACAGTGCTTCCAGTCCCAGACTTTGTCATTCGGGGCCGTGCACCTTAGCAGTTCCTGGGTTTCACTAGTGATGCAGGTCTGATGATCAGCTGAGGGAAGGGTGCTCCCTCCAGGAAGCTGGGGTGCTCTGGAACCCGGGCTGCTGGTTGTGCCCCTGCACTGGCCTCCTGTGTTCTGTGCTTGTTGTCTGCATCTGGCACCTATCTGAGGGGACACAGAGGCCCAGGAGGACCAGCACAGCCTCCTGCCCTTGCCAGGTCATCCCCGTGGGACCCCATGTTATCCCCTTGTTATCAAGGGCCCAACCTGGAGACGTTTGGGTGGGAGCTCAGTCGTCTCAGAGGCCAGGGGAAGAAAGCCAGACATTCTCTTATTTTTTCCTAAACAACACAACTAATAGGAATGATGAACTCTTAGCCTTTTTTAGAACTTCTCAAAGGAGGCTGCTGTCAGGCCACCACAGTCCTGTATGGAACACAGGCCTTTGGAACAAACGCTGAGCCTTGCCTCGCCTCCGCCGGGCGATGGCCTCCGTTTCTCTCCCTTCCCTCCTCCTGCCTACTTCAGCACTTGGAATAGTAATCCGCACACATGACCTGCTTTGTCTCCTGGTTCGCTACCTTAGGGGCCATTTCCCCCTCTAGGCTGTGAGCTCCACGAAGTCGTGACTATTTTGCTTCCTGCTGTGTCCCTCGGGTCTGGCACACAGTAGGCCTTCAGGACAGCGTATAATTACTGGCTCAGTGAATAAAGGGCATGAGAGTCCTACATCCTCTGAATTCATGGAATCACAGAATAAGTCGTTACCCTTTTCTTGAAGGCCTGCTGTGTGCTGGGAACTCTGCCAGGTGTGGCATCCATTCAAAAACAAGTACCCTAGACGGTTCCCGCCTCATGGAGCCAAGCGATACTAGAACAGACAGGGCTTTGGAGTCAGGAAGACACGGGTTTGAAAATCCCAGGTCTGCTACTTAACTCCAGGCCTCAGTTTCCCTACTTGTAAACCGGAGGTGATGATAGCATCGCCTTCATCAGGCTGTTGGTGGGTTGAAGGTGACATCCGTAAAGCATGCGGCACCATGCTTGGCACCTAGCAAGTGCTCAAGACGCTCACTTCTGCGTTCGTTTCCTAGTACATCGTTACAGAGTACCAGACACTCGGTGACTTGAAGCAACAGAGGCCAGAAGTCCAACATCAAGGTGGTAGAGCTTGCTCCTTCTCTGGGCTCTGAGAGAAAATTCATTCCATGCAACTCGTGAATTCTCCTGACTCCTCCGTGCGTGGCAGCAAAACTCCAGCTGGATGCATTGCCACGTGAGCTCCTTTCCTGTGTGTTCCTACGTCAGACAGACGCCAGTCACTGAATTTGGGGCCCACCTTCATCTATTATGATCTCAGCTGGCCCAATTAGGTCTGCAAAGACCTCATTGCAAACAAGGTCACATTCTGACCATCTGAGCAGGCAAGAATTTTGGGGAGACACTATGCAACCCAGAAGAGCTTCTATTTGTGTGTATGTCGGTGTGTGTCTGTACGTGTGTGTCTGTGTCTCTGTGTGTGTGTGGCTGCGTATGTGTGTGTGTGTCTGTGTCTGTATATCTGTATGTCTGTGTGTGTCTGTGTGTGTATCTGTGTGTCTGTATCTGTATGTCTGTCTGTGTCTGTGTGTCTGTATATCTGTGTGTGTATCTGTGTGTCTGTATCTGTATGTCTGTCTGTGTCTGTGTGTCTGTATATCTGTATGTCTATGTGTGTATCTGTGTCTGTATCTGTATGTTTGTGTCTGTGTCTGTGGGTCTGTGTGTCTGTTTGGCTGTGTAGGGGTGTGTGTGTGTCTGTTTCTGTGAGTCTGTGAGTCTGTGTGTCTGTGTGTGTAGCTGTGGCAGTATGTGTGTGTGTCTGTGAGACTGTGTGTCTGTATATCTGTGTGTGTCTGTATGTCTGTGTGTGTCTGTGTGTATGTCTGTGTGTGTCTTTCTGTGGATCTGTGTGTGTGCCTGTGTCTGGGTCTGTATGTGTGTCTGTGTATGTATGCTGAGTGCTCTGGAACCTGATTTTATTCTTTCCTTCTAGGCACCTTGTGAGGAAGTGATAATGACCATCCTATTTCAGATAAGGAGGCAAGACACAGAGACTTGGAATCCCTCAGACACCACGATCCTTGCCTTTGCTTTGAATTCATCTGATTGTCAAAGAGGGCGCCTACAGTGAACCTCCCCCCCCCAACCTGACTTCCCTCCAAATGGCATTTCCCGCATAACAGCAGACGGGATGACATGGAATCTGGCTCTGAAGCACCCCGTGTTCACAGCTCCTTGGCCAGAAGAAACGTCTTGGCTGAACACAGATACTGATCAGACCTGCTGGGAGGCCGGGCAGGAAGCAGAAAGGCTCGGCTGCTTCCAAGTTCCTGCTGGCCAAGAGGACAGCATCGACAACTCCAAGCAGAAGATGTTTTCAGAGCAGGACAAAAGTGGAGAAAAGGATAGGCCAGCACCCCATCCTCCTTGCTGTTCTGGGTGGATGATTCTCCATGGGAAGAGCTCCCTGTTTCTCAGATGTCTCAGGAATCTCATAGAGAACTGGCCCAGATCCCACCCTTGCTGGGGATACAAGGAATGTTTGCTACTTGACAGCGGTAAAACACAACCCCTGAAGGTCTCTCCCTTAAGGTCTCTCCTAGGGATGGTTCCTAGGGTGGCGCTCACTCCATGCTGTTCTGAGAATATAGTCAGAGGAATTCACTGGATCTTTCTGGTTTGGGAAGATTCTACCAGGTGTTTCTACCTACACCCAGAAAAGAATCATTCATTTGCATGTGTGTGCAGCAGCTGACACAAGGGCTGACCAAGTTGGGGTGTTGCTCTTCCAGTTCCACTTGGGGGTCCCTTGTTCAAGCCTGGTCGGTTCTTGAAGGCCTTCTGTCAAACACCCTGTTTCTTTAACTTGAGACAAGCTCCGTCACATGATGGTTGCAGAGAGCCATTGTTACCCAGGCAGATGCTGGGGCCCAAACCCAAAGATTCTGACTCAGTAAGTCTGGCATTGGAATGACCATGATACAAGTGGTCTACGCAACACACTGGGCCACACACTAAGCTAGCTCAGAGGATGTTCCAGAAACTTCTAGAACTCATTATGAGACTTGTAAGGAGGATACAAACCAGTGTCTTCCCAAGTGTAGGTTGCTGATTGAGAGAATGAGATGTTAGATTTTAGGGCATTGATTTATACAGTGCAAAAATTACTCCCCTTCTGATCCTTCTGGTGAGATCACGGGGAAATTCTTCACTTAGCCCTGAGAGTCTTCAGCACCTCCTGACATGTGTAAGTTCCCTTTTGAACAAAAAGAGAGAGGCCTCAGGCTCGAAGACTCCAGCAGGCAGTGGTATCTGGCTGGAATTTAGTAACACGAACTCATGTTCAAGGTCTTTATTTCTGTAGCTACCTTTTCTTAACATCAAGGAACACAACTTCCCATTTATGATGATGAGACCAAGTTTCCTCAAATTAAATATGTTCAATTAAAAATGTGAAGCGACTTGCAGAAAGGAAGGCTTGTGACTGAATTACAGTACAGTTGGTGTTTAAAGGCAAAATGGTGGCAGTGGTTCCAGAATGACTGAAGTGTGGGAAATGCTAAGCCAGCCAACGCTTTGCATTAGGGGTCTGAAAAAACTGAGGCCTTAAGAGGAGAGGTGACTTGTCCAAGGTCACAGAGTATCAAGGGGCAATCTCTGCTGTCACCTGCAGGCTCCCACCATGCAGCCCTACAGAACCACCACTCAGGAACCAGGATCTGAGCTCACGGGGGAAGTATGAGTCTCAAGACACCCATATCTTTAAAACCAATCAAAATAAAGTGGTAAGAGTGACCTCACCCCGCAAGTGGTGGTCGTTGAGAGCAGAAGGCTGTAAAAATTAATCACCCTCTCTTTGGTGACCTGACACAGCAGGCGGACCTCCTTTGAGGGGAATGGAAACATCCTTTGGGACTGACATGGTAGTTCCACAGTGACCTCACTCCAGTGACTGAAGAAGTGCTATTCAAAACTTCATCTCACTTCATGTCTAAGTGCTCAGGGGCTTACAGGCAACTTTTATCTTCAAAAAGAAGATTCAAATCATCAAAAAGAATGGGCCGTCCTTAAAGCCTGCAGAGCGCTGGCCTTGAGATCATTGGTGCAGGCTCTTCCCTATCACTAGCAGGTCTATCTTCTTGGTCCCATTGTCCTCCGAGTGTGGCTGGAGTGAGTGCTGGGGTGTGCGGCTGTAGGAAACATGGGAGGTGGTATCTTAAGTCAGGCTACTAGAAGCAGAACCTGCCATAAGACTTTCACTCAAGGACTGTATTGAAGGATGGCTCTCAGGAGAAACTGGACAGGTTTCTCTGAAACTGGTGAGGGCAGGAGAGGGTCTTACTTAGAGTCTAGCCTCAGCCTTGTCCCATGGGGAGCCCTGGACTAGGACGTAAACCACAGAATTGAATCTATCTTAGGTGTGAGGCAAAGCATTCAAACCCCCATGACAGACAATCATTGGCTGTGGGATACCCTTGGGGTGGGCAGGAGTTGCCCCTCTGTCAAGGACATTTTCCAAAGAAGAAGGCAGTGGCCAGTCTTTAGAAGCAGTGGTGTTCTGGTAAACCAGCTCTCCAGAGGTCAGAGGAAAAAGAATATTGACACAGCTTTTGCCAGTTTCTGTGGTGTAAATACTTCATGCCAATTTTAAAGCTACAATGGTTTAACAACTGGCCCACAAAGTTCCTGAAGGTTGAATAATGCAAGCTGGGAGGAGCTGGCCCTGCTCACCCCTAAGTAAGCAGCTAACTCTCAAGGTAGCTGGAGGCTTCTGGCTCCTGGGAGGTGACCTCTCAGCCTGTAGAATGTCCTATCCGATAAAAGTATTTGTTTACCTGGGGGGTGTTGGGGCACAGCAGGCAGTCTCTGATGACAATATGATTTATGGTGGGGGCCATGGATCACCCAGGGTCATCTTGGCCTCTGGAGGCGGTGGAGCCTGAACACCAGCCACATAGACAGTCAACCATGTCTACTTAAGGAACCCCAATAAAAACTCTGGACATGCAGCCTCAGGTGAGCTCACCTGGCTGGCAGTACTGCATGCATGTGATCACACACCGCTGCTGGGGAAAGTTCATGCTGTCTGTGACTCCACCATGAAAGGACAGCTAGAACCTCTGTGCTTGGAACTTTCCTGGGCTTTGCCTCACCAGAATCTTCCCTTGGCCAATTTTAATCTGCATCTTTTGCTGTGGTAAACTGTGACTGTACAGCTTTCAGTGAGTTCTGTGAGTCCTTTTAGCAAATTATTGAACCTGAAAATGGTCTTGGGGACCCTGAAACTTGGAATTGATATGAAGGTGACAGTTGTCATGGGACCCCCTTACTCTGCAGTTTCCATTCAGGAATGCCTCCTCTGTGCCTGACCCTAGAATGTGAGTACCAAGGGGCCTCCCTTTGGGTCTTGCTCACGGTTGGGTCCCTTGTCCCAGTGCACAGTAGAGATTCAGTAAATATTTGTTGAATCCATCCCTTACACGATGGCTGTCCTTGATTGTCAGTAAACCTGAGCAGTTGGTGTTACTATCCCCACTTTAAATGTGAAACCACAGGCTGGGCTCAGTGGCTTATGCTTGCAATCCCAGAACTGTGGGAGGTCAAGGTGAGAGGACTGCTTGTGCCCAGGAGTTTGAGACAAGTCCGGACAACAAAGTGAGACCTCGTATCTACAAAAAAATTTTTTAAATAAGCCAGTATGGTGGCATGTGACTGTAGTCCCAGCTGCTACAGATCCTGCAGGAGGATCACCTGGCCCAGGATGTCGAGGCTGCAGTGAGCCATGATCATGCCACTACACTCCAGCCTGGGTGACAAAGCAAGAAATGTGAAACCAGAAGCAGAGAGAGGCAGTGACTTCCCCAAATCACACAGCAGAGCCAGGATTTGGACCCTGGCCTGAGTTTCCAAAGTCACCATTTGCTGTGCTCTGGTCTCTATGTGCATCTAGCCTCATCACCACATGCCTGGGAGATAAAAGACTGTGAATAAGAAGGCTGGGAACCAGGAGTTCAGGGGGAAGCACCAAGAAAAAAAACGCATGGGTGGAGGCCAAGCTCAGGGGCAGCTTGACTTTTCAAAGCTGGACTCAGTGGAGGCCTGTGCATGGCCTGGGATGATACTATCTGTTTCATGTGTGCATCTGGCCTCCCAGAAGGGAGGGGAGGAAGAGGAGCCTTTGCGAGTTATGGATAGGCAAGCCAGATGAAAGATAACTGCTTCAATGCTGTGCTTTTATTACACAAATCTGCACTTGGAGGTTGAAGAAAAGATTTTTTTTTTGGTTGTTATTTGCTTAAGAGCATTGGAGAGCCAAGAGTTGTCTGGGTGGATGATTAATGAGAAAAAAATTACATTTCGATGAGGTCTCTCCTCTGAAGGGTGACTCTCGTCAGAGGGATGTATTGAGTGGATGTCAAGTCCATTTCCTCATTTCTGGCTCAGCTGGGGCTGAGAGAGACGTTCTTAAGGGGGTGCAGTGTAGAAAAACAGCGATTTAAGACTGAGTCACTGAAAACGACATGGCTGACATTCCCAGGGCGCTTGCTACGGGCCAGGCGCTGTGCAGAGCACATCGTTTGCCGTTTCATGTTCACACAACAACCCATGAATTAGAAGCCATGAGTATCCCCGTTTTACAGATGTATCCGGACCAGGGTCCCAGGGCTCAGAATGTGACTGAGGCTGGATTGTCTGGCTCTCTTGCCCAGATTCACTTAAGGGCTGGCCCAGACTCCAGGAGGGACCACCATGGGCCAAGGGTCCATGGTTCTGTTTTCCATGAGAAACTTAAAAGAGCCCCATCAGCCCAGGGTGTGCAGTTGCCTAGTTGTCCCTGATCTTGGGCACAGACACCTCCCCAGGCCTCCATCCCTGTGCACGGGAGCTATGGTTTGTGGTGGGAGGGGAATGGAGGAGACTTTCTCCCTACTGCTTTAGGACTGGGAAGGTGGAATTGAGGGGAGGCCCTCCCTCCTGGCTCCCCCTTGGAGCTAGCCCTGTTGCAGCTCCTCAAGGTCATCGGAGGCAGATGCATAGGCAGGGACACTGTGCTCATCACAGGCCATGGCTGAATGTTACTGTAAGGCAGACATGGGAGGAAGCCAGACAGATGGGACCCGCAGTGAGTGCCCCAACAGACTGGAGAGAGTTGTGACAATAGCTCCTGATTGTTCCCTGTCCCTACCCCATTCTATCCAACTTCTGCTGGAGTGTGATCTCCAAAGCCCCACATGCAGAGGACATACTGGCTGCAGGGTCACTGAGGTGCTCAAGGAGGTCACTGTGACTAGCATGAAAGGGTCGAGGCAGCCAAGGCCCTTCTCTTTGGACCCTGGGGGCTCCAAGAGGGCTCTGCTGGGGTGAATTGTTGCAGAACACAGATCGGGATGTATCCTGTAATCCTGTAAATATTTACAAACATGCTAGACTCCAAGGTCGGAGCAGCAACAGAAGTATCACGATTTCTGTCCTCATGGAGCTGATGTAGGTGGATGGACAGGTGGATGGATGGATGGACAGATGAATGAATTAATGTGTGGATGAATGGATGGATGGATGAATTAAAGGATGGATGGATGAATGAATTAATGGGTAGATGGATGGGTGGATGAACAGATGGATGGATAGATGGATGGATGGATGAATTAATGGATGGGTGAATTAATGGGTAGATGGATAGGTGGGTGGGTGAATGGATAGATGGATGGATAGATGGATGAGTTAATGGATGGATAGATGAATGAATGGATGGACGGACGGATGGATAGATGGATAGATGGATGAATGAATTAATGGATGGATGGATGGATGGGTGAATGGGTGGATGGATGGATGGGTAGATGGATGGATGGGTGAATGGGTGGATGGGTGGATGGGTGGATGGGTGGATGGACAGACAGACTGAACTCAAAGCTCAGTTCTTCCCTCCACTAGTGTGTGATCCTGAGCACATTTCTTAACATCTCTGTCTCTCAGTTTTCTCATCTGTTAAATGGTGATGATAATAATACCAACTTCAGAAAGTTTTTGAACATAAAATGAACAAATATACACAGTGCTTAGAATAATTAAGGCCTTCACAGGGTAAGGGCTGTGTGAATACTGGATTCTATTAGTGGAGAAGGTAGACATTAACAAAAACAGTGTTAACACGGTCACTCTAGTGGATACCATAAAAGAGATCTGGATGTGTGTGTAAGAACATTTTTCAAGGTTGGCCAAGACAGAGAGCAAAGGAGAAGACGACGAGGTGAGTGGTAAGTTCATGAGTGGCCTGGGAAGTGTGGGGAGTCAATGGCATTTCAGGCTCAGGGAGTTGCAGGTGCAAAAGCCCTGTGGTAGGCAGAAGAAAGACAAGCACAAGGTCCGAGAGGTGATCTGAGACAGGTGGTGAGAGTGGAGGAGAGAGGCCAAGAAATCAGCCGAGGCTGGACCTAGTAGAGGTTTCACCTTATCCCAGGAGCAGTGGGCAGTCCAGAAAGGGAGGGAGGTGGGAGGGTCATGATGTGTTTCAAGAAGATTAATATTGTCAAAACCTCCACCAAATCCACAGTGTCTGACCTTAGGGCACTCAGGAGCCTCGGCTCGTCATCTGCTAACAATGCTGTGGACACCGGACTTTGCAGAGCTGGGGGTGCAGGGCCCCCAGGAGTGGGTCGAGGGGTGCTGGGGAGGCAGGGCCCAGAGCCCCAGTCTCACTCCAAACAGAGCAACCATTAAAAATATTTTGTCTGGAACACGTGTTTGGACTTTGACAAATGATATCGCTCAAGAAAAAAAGTCTCTCAGGCCAAATAAAAGATGGGGGAAGGAAAAAAAAAGGAATCCACTTCTAAGCCAGCCCCTTGATTATGCAGATGGGGAAACCGAGGTTCCGCGTGACCCACAGCGCACAGTTCACGGCTGAGCCAGGCTCAGTCCCCTGCTCCACCAATTCCTGCACCACGCTGTGCTTCCGGCGTGTCATAGTTTCTGAATGTTATATAACATCCCTATGTTGCCCTAACACAGCAGCGCAAACGAATTTAACGACACGAGTTTACAGTCTTACAGTTCTGCAGGTGGGGGGCTTGCTTGCGGGGAGCGGGGCGCTGCGTTCCTCCCGGAAACTCTAGGGGAGGATCTACTTCCGGTTGCGGGGTTGTGGGTTGCACGGCGTTCCTCGGAGTTGTGGGACCGAGGTTCCACTTTCTGACTGGCTGGGGGCCACTCCTGTCTCCAGCCCTGCCCGTGGTGCCCGCTCAGGGCCGAGATCCAGCATAGTACCCTGCGTCTGCTGCCTCCTGCGGACTCTTCTTGGGAATCCACATCACTTCTCGCAACTTTTCTAAAAACTAATTTTTAATTGTGGTAAAATATACACAACATTAAATTTCCCATCTTAACTGTTTTTAAGCATGCCGTTTGGTGGCATTAAGTGCATTCCCATCATTGGACAACCATGACGACCATCGGTTTCTGGAACACTCTCGTTCTCCCAAACTGAAACTCTGTTCCCTTGAAACACTCACTGCCCCTCCTCCCAGCCCTTGACAACTGTCCTTTCTGTCTCTATGAATCTGACAACTCTAGGGACCTCAGATGAGTGGGATCATGCAGTGTTTGTCCTTTCGTAATGGCTTATCTCACTTAGCATAATGTCCCCAAGGTTCATCCGTGCTGTAGCCTGTGCCAGGGTTTCCTTTCTTTTCAAGGCTGAGTAGTATTTCATTGTCAGTGTACCACGTTTTGTGATCCACTTGTCCACCGATAGACACTTGGGCTGCTTCTGCCTTTCAGCCATTGCGAACAGTGCTACTGTGAATGCTGGTGTACAGACGTCTATTCCAGTCCCGACTTCTGATCCTGCAGGGCATATCCCCAGCTGTGGGGTTGCTGGGTCACATGGTAATTTCACTTCTAATTTTTGAGGAACATCAACACTGTTTTCCACTGTGCCTGCACCATTTTACTTCCCACCACCAGTGCACAACGGTTTTTATTTCTCCTCATTCTCACTAACACTTGTCATTTACTGGAGGTTTTTTGGGGGGGTAGTAACGTCCTGTTGGGGGTGGGTGACATCTGGTTTTGCATTGCACTTTCCTAATGATAAGTGATGTTGACACAGGGTCCATTTAGATACCTGGATAACCCAGGCTAATCTCCATGTCTCAAAATCTATAATTTAATTATGTCTGCAAAGTCCCTTTGCCACGTAGGGTGACATATTTGCAGGTTCTGGAGATTGCGGCTTGGAGCAAGCTTGGGGGCTATTCTTCTGCCTTCCACACCTGGGTGGCTGAACCGGAACCGGGGGCAGTCTGCTCCCATCAGACCAGATGGCAGGTGAGCAGCCCAGGACCGTGAGGACTCCCACACCTTCATGAAAACACACTTGCTGTCGTCATGTGTCCTCGCTGAGGTCCTCAGAGAAGCGTCTGCAAGCCCGTCACTCACCTCCTCTCCCTTGGTCCGTCCCACGAGCACACATGGTCTGGCAACTCCTATGGGCCCAGTATCGTGTGAGACTCGACAGTGAGCCTCAGTATCCCATACACCAAGGTGCAGTCATGAGCATGAGAAGAGAAGTGAAGAAAGACTGCTAGGTTCTGTGGAGCAAATCCACTCTGGATTTGGAGGTTCAACAAAGACTTCATGGAGGAATGAATACTTCAGTCAAGATCAGAAGGTGTGAATTAGTCAAGAGGGGAAGGGGAGAGCTTCCAGCCAAAGGGAACAGAACGAGCAAAGGCCCTGAGGTCGGAAAGGGCTCAGGATCTATGCAGTGGTGAACGTTGCCATCAATGAGAAATCAGTGGCTCTGTTTCCCATTTCTAGAAACATCAGTGGTGCTAAGCACTCTCAAGAAGGGATTACTTTCCCTCCTGCAAAAAAAAAAAAAATCACAGAAATACCACGAGTAGGAGTTGGTGTGGGGCCCTGAGACTCAACTGTAATCAAAGTGACAGCACGACTTTTTAGTAAGAAACACAGTCACTGGCAGATCATTCCAGTGGGAAAGACTCAACACAGCACCTACGAGACAAAGATTAAAGTGTGGGTGACCCACGGGAGTTGGGGTGCAGGGAACACCTTTCCTTCTCTTCCCAGCCCGCGGCCCCGCCTCTGCTGCCCCTTCCCCCCAAGGTCTCCGCTCTGAGTCAAGTCCCACAGATGAATCTTTTCCAGGCCTGCTTCCTCTGCTCCAGGCGGCCGGCACGATGAAATGGCATCTCCCCACAGCGAAAGCCAAGCCAAACAGATTAATTTTAGATGCATCTGCTGTAGATTAAACATTTGGAAAAGCCATTTTATAAATATTTTTTTTCCACAACCACATCCCCATATGGCCGCGAGCTCCGGTCTCATTGCGAATGCTGCTGGGGGCCCTTCCCATATGTATTTAATGTACACTCCAGGCTCGAGACTTCTGTTCCCGGCCTCCAAGGAGCATTCTGGAGTGACGTCTCATCCACGTTTGGGGGGCGCATCAGACTCCTTGGGGCCAACCAAGCCTTCGAGCTGTCCCGGGGTGGTGTGGGGTGCTGGGACAGAGGGCACTGAGTCACGCCTTCTTGGTCTTCCCTGCAGATGGCTGGCCACAGCCCTTTGTCTGCTCTGCACTTAGGGGTTCCAGAATTCTAGACCCTTGTCTTTCCAGAAGCCCCTATCTGGCAGAAAAAACACTCCCTGGGGTCAGCCTTGGCTCCCTGAACCAGCAGGCTCCATGGAGGTCACCCAGCTACAGGGCCATGTCTCCTCGGTATCTTCTGTATCTGACTCTGCTGCCCACTTCCGCTGTCTCCCGCCGTGGCTCTGTCCTGGACCGTCACCGATCCCCTCGCTAGGCTCCCGGGCGGCTCACCCCTCTCTATCCTCGCACTCCAGCAGCTGGGGGCTCCCATCTCCTCCTGGCCTAAAACCCAACCCCAGTGGAGGACTGTCCTCCCATGGTGGCCACAAGCCTCGAGGTGGCTGTCCAGGCCCTGCAAGGCCCTTTCCTGTGACTTCTCCTTCAGCCCAATTTCCTTTGATTTTGAAATAATTCGAAATTCATAGGAACTCGCAAAAACCACGCAGAGAGGTTCGCTGCCCCCCTCAAGCCGCTTGCAGGGAACGGAGACATGTGTGGTTGGGGACTGAGGACACACATCCCAGTCCCATCACAGGTTCACCCAAAGACACCCTGTGAGAAGTCTGGCAGGGGCAGGACCTGTGAACCTGTGAAGACTGTATGACGGCCACAGTGACAGCTCCAGGGCTCCAGGTTCCTGGCTTCTTAGAGGCAGCACAGTTCCAAGTTTGGCTTGACTTCTGCCTGTGGTGAGGGCAAGATTCTCCCCATGCTGCTTCTATTCTTTGCACTCCGTGCCTGTCCTCCCCCAGATAAAATCCAGGCACTTATGTTCCAACTCCTTACTCATGGGGCTGGTATGTGGGGCCTCTTGTTTGGGGATTCTAGCTCGGCACTAGGTAGGAAACTACAGGAAAGCAGCTAGTGCAAAGGTCCTGAGGCAGGAACAAGCTTGGTGTCTCCACAGAGACAACAGAGAGAAGTCCAGTGCCAGAGAAGGGAGGAGAAAGAGGGAGACGAGTTGCCTGGTCCATTAAACAAGGACTCCAGGCTCTAGGAACAACACCGGGTTGAGTTCTTGATGCACTGGTACTGTCGCAATGTGCGTGAGGTGGCCTGGGTCCTGAAATCTGTTTGGGATGGTGAGTATTAACCAAATACCCAGATTCACGTTCTGTTCTGCCAGCCCCAGAGACTTCAGAGTCTCATGTGGGCCGAGCCCAGGTGGGATATGATGGCTGCAAACGACAGAAACTGCTGCTGGCTGCCGGGAGAGGAGGAAGGACCCAGGATGAGGAAAAGGGGCTGGAGAGCCTGGCTTGGAGTGGGCAGCTCTGGGCAGAACCAGGGGCTTATGGTAGCTGGAAGGATAAGCCTCACTGGTAATCCTTCAGGAATGAAGGAACTGTGTCTCCTAACATCAGATCATTTCATCATTCAGTGGAGGGGTCAAAGTTCTAGAAGAAAGCACACAGCCTTCCAGATCATATTCCACGCCCACCCCAGCCCTATCTGCTCTCCCTGCTTCTCTGCCCTGCCTGGAGCCCTGGGAAGATGAACTCTTAAAACCACATCAGCGGTGTCCCTTGTCCTCTGACTTCCCGTCTGGTCTGGCCAACATGAGCACTTGCAGAACGGAGCAGAGTGGGAGAGACAGGAGGTCACTGATCCTTCCCCTAGCTTGTCATGGCCTGGTTGCCAATGACCACAGCTCCTCTGGGTGGAGGGGGCCAGCCCTGGGCCCAGCTCCTCCTGGACTCTCGTGGTACAGTTTCTGGGCCTTGCCTGGGGTGGTGACAGCTGCCCGCTGCTGCCAGTCGTGGCTGCGCCCCACCCCTCGTCCTCTGCCTGGCTCATGGCTCTGAGCATGTCGTGTTCCGCCATTTTCTCCTGAGGAACGGCTGAGCTGCTCCTTCCCGGGGCTGTGGCCGGGGCACCCCTTGGCTGGCCAGGAGGACAAGTGGGCCCAGTCCGAGGAGTCAGGTAGGGACATATCAGTCATCCCGCCAGAAGGTCACGGGAGCCAGGGGATTCACGTGGCAACTCCAGCATCAATGGTGGGTCTCTGCTTCCAGAGAGGGTGACAGTCCCTCCAGCCTGCTCCGTGTGTGGGCACAAGGGGCTTCCGCAGCCACGGAGAGCTCCCAGGCAAGGACAGGCGCCGCCACTGGCGGCTGGGTGATTTGCACCAAAATGGCAGGGGCTAGGCAGTTAACAGAACACAGAGGAGCTGATTTCTGAACTTCCTTTAGTTGTAATTCATTTAGATTTTGAAAGCCACACACGTCTAATGCCTGTGGTATTGGGCCATGGAATAATAACACCGTCATGTGCCACATATGAGGACATCTTGGTGAGGGATAACACATGGAACGGTGGTCCCACACAGTCATGCAGAGCTGCAAGGCTCCTGTAGCCCAGTGACGTCGTAGCTGTCTAAAGTCTCGGTGTGACGCATTCCTCACGTGTTTGTGGTGACGCTGTTGTGAACACACCAGCTGCACTGCCTGGCTTATAAAAATCTAGCACATACAATTCCGGACAGCATGCGGTGCTTGATACAGACAATAAGCAGCTGTGCCACTGGTTCATGTATTTACTACGCTCTCCTTCTGATTGTTATTTTACAGCGATTACTTCTGCTTATTAAAAAGAAAAAAATTAGGCCAGGCACAGCCGCGCAAGCCTGTCATCCCAGCATTTTGGGAGGCCGAGATGAGAGGATTACCTGAGTCCAGGAGTTGGAGACCAGATTGGGCCACGTGGTGAGACTTCGTCTCTACAATAAATAAAAAAATTAGCCGGGCCTGGGGACGCATGCCTGTAGTTCCAGCTACTTGGAATGTTGAGGCAGAAGGATTGCCGGAGCCCAGCAGGTCGGACGCCGGGGTGGCAGTGAGTGTGCTACTGCACTCCAGTCTGGAAATTACCCCCAAAAAAGGTAATTGTAAAACAGCCCCAGACAGGTCCTTTAGGAAGTATTACAGAGGAAAACAGGTCATCACAAGAGATCACAGCTGCATGCTCATTATTGTCCTTGAAGACCTTCCTGACGGGAGGTGTGGAGGTGGAGGACAGTGATGGCAGGAATCCTGCCCTTGCACAGGTCTAGGCTGATGTGGGCGTGTGTCTTCATTTTTAACAAAAACATTACAAAATGTTCAAAAAATTAATTGAAAAGACTTATAGAATAAGAATATAAAGAAACAAAATATTTTAGGCCGGGCATTGTGGCTCACACCTGTAATCCCAGTGCTTTTGGGAGGCCAGAGAGGAAAGATTGCTTGAGTGTAGGAGTTTGAGACCAGCCTGAACCACATAGCATAATCCCGTCTCTACAAAAAAATAAAAAAAAATAAAAAACTAACCTGGTGTGGTGGTGCATGCCTGTAGTCCTAGCAACTCAGGAGGCTGAGGTAGAAGGATGGCCTGAGCCCAGGAGGTCGAGGTTGCGGTGAGCCGTGATGGTACCACTGCACTCTAGCCTGGGCGACGGTGAGGAAAAAAAAAGAAGAGAAGAAAAAAACTTTTTTTGTATCACTGTAGCATGTGTTTGAGTTTTAAGCTAAGTGTTATAACAAAAAAGTCAACAAGTTTAAAAAAAAGTAAACAAGTTACAGTAAGCTAAGGTTGATTTGTTATTGACGAAAGAAAAAAATTTTTAAAGCAAATTTTTGTACCCTGCATGTCCAGCATTTGTAATAAAGTCTACAGTAATGAAAAGGGAGGTTGTCCTAAGAAGAGCCTGAGGCAGGCCCTTCAGAAGGGATTCTGGAAGAAGACAACAGTTATCACAGAAGACCACAGCTCCATGCAGGTTCTTGACTGAAGACCTTCGGGGGGGCGGGGGGGAACGAGGTATGGAGCCGGAGGCAGGGAGATGGATGACCCTGACTGAAGGGCCACCGCCAAGCCTCAAGTAAAGCCACATCCCCTCCCTTTCCTGGAAATGGCGACACGGCAAACTAAAATGGCGATTGAAACGGCGCCTTCCTTTGTCCTTCCTCGGTGCCTTCCTTTGTTCTCCCTCTGCACCAACCTACAAGAAGCTCTGCCAGCTGACCTATAGACGACAGACAGGTCGCCCTAAGCCCCTTTAAAGTCCGTGGCGCCCTTGCTTCAGCGCTACAGCCTGACCCTCAGGTCCTGTAGCCCACCACGTTTGACCCATTAAATCTCTTGGCCTTAACGGGTGTTGAGTCTCATGGTGCGCCACCGTCTTTCACTGACCCTGTGTGGGCCTGGCCTCGTGCATGTGTTTGTGTCTTAGTTTTAAACGACATCATTCAAAAAGCAAAATAAACAAATCAATCAATCAACCTTAAAAGACAAGAAAAACTTATAGAATAAAAAAGAAAATATTTTGGATGGCTATACAATGTGTGTGTGTTTTCAGTGTTATTACAGAAGAATTAGACAGTTTTAAAAAATTAAACAGTTTGCTAAGCTAAAAGACGCAGTAAGCGGAGGCTAATTTATTATGGAAGGAAATAATGTTTTATAGACTTAGCGTAGCTGAAGTGTCCAGTGTTCACGGAGTCACACCCGAGGCCTTCACGTTCACCTGGCATCACTCGCCACCTCACCCAGCGATACTCCCTATCCTGTGAGCCCCATGCAGGTAAATGCCTTAGACAGGGGCCCCCTTTTAAACCCTTGATACTGTCTTTTTCTGTACACTCTCCATGCTTAGATCTGTCCAGATACACAAATACGGATCCTCGTGTCACGACTGCCAACGGTGCTCAGTACAGAGACATGCTATGCAGGCTTGTGTCCTAGGAGTAAACGGCTACACCACCTAGCCTGGGCATGTAGTGGACCTCGCCATCTAGTTCAAGCTAGTGGGTAGTGGACCTTGCCGTCTAGCCTGGGCGTGTAGCGGGCCTCACCGGCTAGGTTTGTGTAGGTTCACACCAGGATGTTTGCACAACGGCAAAATCCCCTAAGGCTGCCCTTTTCAACAGGCGACTGTGCTGTTGGGAGACACGTGACTAACTGAGATCACCACCGGGCGGCCTCGCTGGAGCGAATACACCTTTCTTCTGAACAGGGTTACCAAGGAATGCCCACGGTTCAGCCGATGCAGGAAAGGCAGCTCCCTGTGAGCAAAGCAAGGGGTTGGGGGAGAACTTCCAGGCCGTGCAAAGTTGTGAGGCATGTGAGAGTTTGCCCTTGGGGAAACTGAGGGAAGGCAACCAGACTGCAGCGTAATGAGTGCAGAGAGGGACCAGGGATGGAGGGTGGGTGGGGCTCAGAGCCCTTTTACCATGATCCCATTTTAAATGGGAGCTTAGAGAAAGAAAGTAACAGATCCCAACCCTCCCACTCCCCCACCCGCAACTGGTGTGTGGTGGGCGTGCCTTCGCACCCAGGTCTGTGTGATGGAAAGGAAGAGCAGGGAGGAAGTGGGCACAGGTCATGCTGATGTCTGAGAACTGAGAGAGAGTCCTCCTTCCTCTGGGCAACTCTTGGAGCCAGTGGCTGCAGACTCTCAAGACCAGGGTTCAAGTCCACTCCCAGCCCTAGGATCAGCCTCTTCTCATTTCTGAGCCTCTATCACCTGCAAAGTGAGGGCTGCGGGACTGTGTAAGAATTACCCAGCACGGCTTCTCAAAGTGTGTGGTCCGGGGACCCCAGGGTATCCCTAAAGCTGTGATTAGCCGTTTCATTCTCATTTTCTCATGAGAATACAGTGGAGTTTGACACATGAAGATATCCTTGCTCTGGTGGCTGATGGAATGAATATGTGCTTGTGGTTCTTATCTTTTACAGACTTACTTGTTTTTACTTCTACTTGCATAGTCAAAAGCCCTTTGGGGGTTCCCAATAATTGTAATTTTTAAAATAGTTTTTATAGCTTTATTTTTTAATAATTTTAATATTTAATAATTTTAAGGCACCCCAAGACCAACACACTGGAAACCCTAAGGTGCAACACCACAGGGATCTGGCAAGTACCCAGAGCCAATAATACTGGAAGTTGTTGCGCCCATTTCACAGAGGCAGAATAGAGCATTCCGGCTGTGGTTCTCAGATTGCAGGCGACAGAGAGCACCCCGACCTACTTGGAGGGATGAGGGTTTACTGGAACTCTCTTAGTGAAGATGATAAAAAACAACAACAACAACAAAAAAAAAACAGACTCAAGAAGGGGGAGGCGCCAGGCAGTGTCCCAGGGAAAGTCTGGATGAATGAAGCTCCCAGTGTTTGGGGTCTCACTGTCGAGTTATTAAGGAGACCCCCATGCTCTCCTGGGCGAGAGGCGGTCCCTCTGGATCTTGGTTCTTTTTTTTTTTCTTGGTTGCCTGGAGTTTATTTTCCACTTGGTACAGAGAGATGGTTACATATCAGGAAAGCCCGCATGTGCTGGGCAGTGAAAAGCAGTGCTCTCACTTCCTTTTTAATGTTTGCTGTGTTGATAGAAAAGAACCCAACTGCCGGTCTGAGTGCCGCAGCCACCTAGTTTGCGGGGAGGGAACAGGATGGGAGGGGAAAGGGGAGAGGTGGGGAGGGAGGGCTCTGATGGCCTAGCGCCTCTGGGCCTGGGGCTGCAGGTTGCGGGCCTGGCCACCTGGCTGTTTCCTCGTCACTTCTTGAGCAAGGCCATAGGTAGTCATCCCGCTGGAGGCCTGGGGGGGTTCCATGTGCTCCGTGGACTCCAGCACCGTGGCCATGAACAGGAGAGTGGACTTCCCGAAAAAGAAGCTGGCCCACCAGTGACCCAGGTCAGTCTGGGGGAGACCCGGGGAGGTGCAGGATGGCTTCCACGGGGCTCTCGGCACTTCCGCAGGAGCTGCTGCTGGAAGTGGAACCCGGGCAGCGCCAGTAGTAGTTGTGAGTAGCCTCCAGTGAGCCTCTGGAGGGGATGGCCGTCATGCTCTTGCCTGTGGGATGGTGGGAACCTCTGCAGCAACCCTCCCCCCACGCGTGGGCCTTGGCAAGCGCTTACAGGTGGCAGGGAGCAGACGCTAGACCTCGGGGCCCATCTGCAGAGGAGACTGACGGAGGCCACGCCACAACCCAGACTGGAATTCAGTTCTTAAGCAGAGGGACAAGACGTCTTTCTGGAGCACAAAGAAGCCATTCCCCAGGACCTGGGGATGCTTTTTTGTCAAAAGTCATTGCAGAGAAAGGCCACTGGTGCCGTCCCTTGGCCCACGAGGCAAATGCTAAGCCAACCCCTCCCCAGGAAGCTGCCTGCCTGTGGACAGGAGAATGAGCCTGCCTGGCTCTTGGATTCCCAGAGCATCTTCCCAGCGCCGGCCCGAGCCTACACAGTAAACATGCTCCAGCCCCGCCCTCAGCGCCCCCATCTAGCCAGTTTGTGCGGGGCGCTGTGTGCTCACCACGTTCCCCCCAGCGGGAGATATTTCACTGGGTTTATTGGAGAAATTGCCTGTCAGCTGTGATTATTTGTTTGGAGTTCTGTATATCAAATCCTGCCGGCGCAGGCACGCTGTCACCCGGAGTTTATAGGTATATGGCAGGCGGGCACAGGCCCATGAAATGCTCCTTAAAAATATGCTTGGTTAAAAACAACAGCCACAGCCACTGCTGCCACCTTGTTTACAGTGAACATAAAGAACTGCGGCATCATCTCCCTCCCCGGGGACTGCCTGCGTTGGGCTATGTTTGCCGTCTGTGCCTGGAGCTGGCTTTGCCCTGGCTCCCAATGGCTGCCCCCCTGGGACGTCACCCCAAAGGGTCGCCTCTTTGGGGGAGGCCAGAAGACAGACAGCTGCGTCTGCAACTCATCTCCTCTTTGTTGTGGATGCTTAATCACAGCAGTTGGGACGCATCCAGACTGAGTCCCCCTGAAGATCGAATCCATCTGGTTCAGCTATCATGGTGTTTGGGACTGGCATTTGATGGGCAGCAGGGAAGGCTGAAGACATCTCTCATCCACGGGCCCTTGGGAGACAAACTCTATTGACAGGCGAGTTGGGAGGGGTGCTTCATTTGGGTGTCCAACAAAGAGAGCCGTCGGGCCAGGGCCAGGGCTAGGGCCCTCCTGGCATGCCCTGCCTCTCCCTGGTCCTCCGTGGTCCTGGTTCCGAGTCACCCCTGCTGGCCTCACGTCTTGCCATGGCTAGGAGGATCCAGTGCCCATGTCTGGCTGTCAACAGCTGGTGATGCTGACAGGGGTGCCCCTCCCTGGGCCCATGTTTGCTTTGGATCCGAGCCCGTACAGGATGTTGGCGCCTGTAAATACGTGAATGTCCCTCTTCTGATGGGCTCGCTTGGCAGGAGCGAGGAGTCCACATGACCACGGAGGCTGCCTGCAGGGCCTCCCTGAAAGCCCTAAAGTGCCCTTTGTGATTTCACTGTGCCAGGCTTGGGGAAAGGGGCAGCCTCACCTCTCCTGGGTCTCTCTGGGTGATGGTCATTGGCCTGCTTTTGACTTGGACGTGACCTGTGTGTGTGGGTGGCAGCAGAAGAAGAGGACCCAGGAGGGGGAGACTGTGGAGAGGGGCTTGCCATAGTTTCTCCACTAGAAGAATCCATCCCAGCTGGGCTTGGTGCCTCAGCCTATAATCCCGCGCCTAGGGAGGGTGAGGTGAGTGGATTGCCTGAGCCCGCGGGTTCGAGACCTGCCTGGGCAACTAGGCGAGCCCTCATCTCTACAATAAATCAAAAAATTAGCCGGGCATGGTAGCGCGCGCCTGTAGTTCCAGCCACTTGGAAGGCTGAGGCGGAAGGATCGCCAGAGCCCAGCAGGTCGAGGCTGCGGTGGCCAGGAGCGGCCACTGCACTCCAGTTTGGGCAACGGAGTGAGACTCCAACTCAAAAAAAAGAAGAATCCATCTCTGCTCATGAACGGGACGCATTTCTACAGAGGGCTCCCCAAACATTAAAGCCCTCAGGACGCCAAGGCACAAATCTGTGACAGGAAGGGAAAGACATTGAGGAGCAGCCGGGGGGCTCCTGAGAACCCTGACCCTGGCGCCCGGGGCTGCCTGCCTCACTCCCTGGCCTGGGCATCACCAGCAGGCGCTCGTGCCAGCATCTGTGCCTCCAGTCTCAGGGAAGGGGGGGCGTGGGTCTCCCTCCCATTGCTGTTGGCACAAAGCTGCCTCATCCAGCCCGCCAGAGGCTGTTGAGAGCTCCCTGGGACCAGCCCAACCTGGGGCTCCAGGATGCTCAGAGGGACATGCAACCGCCCAGCCTTCAGGGAGCTCTCGGTCCAGGGGAAGCCCAAGCGAGCTCTCAGATGGGCCATAAGAGAGTCCCCTCCCCCTGCTGGGCCAGGGATCCCGGGAAGGAGTGTTTGGTTCTGGTTACGAGGGGACTGGCATGGGGAAGGGGTACCCCCACATTGTCCCCACCTTTTTGCTCCTGTTTTCTGGAAACCTGGCTCTTCCCTCAGGGAACTACCCTTCCCCATTTCATGGGAGGTGAAGAAGCACTACCCATCAGAACCTCCAACCCCAAACCCCACTTCAAACACAATCCATGTCCTTTCCTGAGATTTCATACCTGGACGTTGAGAGATAAAAGTTCTCTTGCGCTTACAGCCTAGTGGTGTGGGACTCACGCTGTCTGTGCCCCTGTGTCCCAGTATGCTGGAGTGGGACAGCCCACAGGGAATCACATCTGAGAGAGAGAAAGGGCATGCCTTCATGGCACCCACAGAGCTCCTGGATCAAACCATGCCTGAAGGTCTCCCTCTGGATTTTTCCGTTGTGTGAGCCAATACATTGTCCTGTGTTGCTTAAACCATGGTGAGTTGTTTTTCTTTCCCTTGCCATGGAGAGGCTCTTGATTGACACAGGGGACCTGAATAATCTTCATGAAGGAGGTGCCATTGAGAGGGGACTTCAAAACAGTGGGGATATGGTAGGGGTGGGGAACCCAGACAGAGAATGACTGAAACCATGATGCAGACAAGGAGAGTTGAGAGAGGAGGGGGGAGTTCCTGCCTTTGTTCTCCTTGTGACTCTGTGTGATTGATACACAACACAATCAATGAGTGATGAACCTTCAGTTGAGCACGGAATGTGACTCGATGACTACATGTAGACGAATCTAGTCTCGCACTCCTAGCCTCAAACGATCTTCCCGCCTCAGCCTCCTAAAGTGCTGGGATCACAGGCGTGAGCCACCATGCCCGGCCATGTGAAGACAAATCTGGACAGACAGCTTTGGGAGCCTCGGGCATCCCTGTCACACCTCGTGAGTCAGCTCAGAGAGCAGAGTGGCCAAGGGGCTCCCCAGCCGGAGACACTGGCAGTGCGCCTCCACCTCTTCCGGAAAATCCCCTGGGAACTGGGATCTGCACAGCCCACCTGACCCCTTGGAGCACGCTTTGGGTGCTTTCCTTTCAGG
The DNA here is from genome assembly GCA_027257055.1 of Cephalopachus bancanus. Classification (NCBI taxonomy): domain Eukaryota; kingdom Metazoa; phylum Chordata; class Mammalia; order Primates; family Tarsiidae; genus Cephalopachus; species Cephalopachus bancanus. Next base: position 8,701,600 of record JAPVLO010000007.1, read on the forward strand.
AAAAGTTTCCTTTGAATTAGTGAATCACATCTTCCCCCATAGAAATGCAAAAGCAGCTCCCAGTCAGCACTCCCAGGAGCCACGGAAAGGACTTCTTGCCTCTGCGCAGGGCTGTTGGAGGCGCCCCACCAGACAGCTTCCGACACCACACGGGGGTGTCAGGAAGGAACAGCACAGCAGGAGGCTGAAGGCCGACAACTGCTCGATATCGAATCCCGGCAAAGCGCTGCTGCCCCAGCAGGATGGGACTCAGGGCTCCTGAAACGCTCATGTTTTCAGGGCCAGACTCTCCGTTCTCGATACCTCGATAGCGCAGTAAATTCTCCTGTCAGCACCTATTGATCTTGCAATTTCCTTGTTTCCTTTCCTGCACCCCCCACCACGCCTCTGATTTTATTTATGGAAGACTCAGCCTGGCTGGGCCAGCAGGCTCAAGGTCTGCCCATTATTTACACAAGGCTGGAGCCCCAGGCCCAAACGTGCTGGTCTTCAGGGGCCTGGCCTCCTTCTCCGGCCCTCTTTCTCCGGCCTTCTTCCAGCCTCCTCTCTGGTTTCCTTCCCCAGTCTCCTTCGCTAATTTCCTTCTCCAGCCTCCTTCTCTGACCTCTCCGGTCTCTTTCTACAACCTCTTTCTCTGGCCCCTTACTCCAGCCTCCTCCTCTGGTGTCTTTCTCCAGCCTCCTTCTGTGGTCTCCCTCTCCAGCCTTCATCTCCAGCCTCCTTCTTCAACCTCCTCCACCTGTCGGTGGGCATCACCGCTCTCAGCCTGCATTCTGTCAGCAGCCTCCAGGGGCCAGAAGTGACACCAGTCCCAAGGACCCAAGAGGCGCAGGACTCAGTTCCTTTGCAGGGACTCTCCTTCCTATGGAAGAGAAACATGCCTGGAAAGAAAGCGGGAGTAAGTTCCACAGAAGGGAAGACCGAGATGCTGGGCCGCTCTGGGAGGGCCGTGCAGAGGCGGCTAAGAGCTGGCTCCCTCAGCTGAGCACGCATTCCACACCCTGTTGTCTGCTGGACACTGTGCATGTGTGACCTCGTTTGACCCCCACACGATCCTGAGGGGTAGAGTCGCCACGCCCATTTCACAGATGAGGAAACCAAGACTCAGAGAAGCAACACAACTTGCCCGAGACTGAGCAAAGCCAGAATTTACACCAAATTCGCCCCAGATCTCTCCAACTCCAAAGCCAATGTTTCAAGTAAGCACTTTTAAGTGTTAAGTTATTTTAGAAGTCACCACTTACCCACCAGTGTCACGCGGCCTTCAGAGATACCTGGCAAATCAACCTCGTGTCCTGGGGCCACATCCTCTCCTACGCTCTTAGAACAGCTTCCTGACATCCTCTCCTACGTTCTTAGAACAGCTTCCTGGCATCGGCATCGGTCCCAGCCGCCACTGCAGACCATGAGTGCCCATGTCTCCTGGGAAACAGCCGTTAGCAGGAAATTTCCAAGAGTCTGATTCTTGTGTCCAGCCATCCTCCGGCTCCTGAACCATCAGACACCCCCCGAATCATCCTGATTCGCAACCAAGATGCCATCAAGAGTTTTCTGCTTTTTAAGAATAACTTTTAAGAATAATTCTCCTTCTTGATGCCCAAGTGTCTGCTCCAGTAAATTACCCAGTTTCTGGTATCCACCTACAAATCCAATCAGTTGCACCAATCCCCTCTCGCCTCTTCCACCACTTGGTTTAGGCTGCCAAACCCCGCTGGGTGACTGTCACCATGCCAGTCTCACCCCTCTGCCCCCCAGAGATCTGTGAAAGTATAAACTTCACCTTGTCACCACTTTGTTCAAAGTCTTCTATTTTTCCCCCCTCACGTAAAATAAAAGCCAAAGTCTCAAGACACACAAGACCCTTTCAGACCCGAGCCAGCTGTCTCCCCCGCCAGTCAAGTTCACAGGCTGAACCGACCATCCCACCCGAACGTGGACATTTCTCTGCAGCACTTGGAGAAAACTATGTTGGCGTGTGTACCCATCTGTTGCTCAGCTCCTGGTGCTGGGAGGCAATGGCCTGGCCGGGGGAACTGGGCTTTGCTCCCTCGGAATCCTCAGTGCCTCAGGTGGCATCTCACACTGAGTGGGCACCGTACATGTTTGTGGAATGAATGAAAGAACTTTTCTTGAAAGAATTAAGGCTGCATGTCAATTAGGTAAATAGCCCACAGGCATATTTTTTAAATGGGAAGGAGTGGAAAGTTGGCATTTGCAGGTTGGACTTTTGGTCCCAGAAAAAGGCAGGACCCCACCCTGGTCCCATTGCTTCCCAGGGTGCTGGGGCCCCCTGAGGAGACTACCTTTGAAAGAAAGTCACATCTAATGGTGCGCACGCTTCCAAAGATGAACTGTTACATTCTTGGGCACTTGCCCCAGAGAAATACATGTTTATGTTCTCACCAAAGCCTGGACACAAATGCTTATAGCAGCTTTATTTACAATAGTCCCAATGCTCTTTAGTGGGTAAATGGTTAAAGAAACTGTGGTATGTCCATATTGTGGAATACTATGCAGCTGTAAAGAAGGACAAGTAATAAATGCCACAACTTGAACGGCTACTCAGAGAATTGCACAGAGTTAGAAAAAGGCAATCCCAAGAAGTCTTGTGCTACATGATTCCATTTATGTGATATCTTTAAGGCGCATAACAGAGATGGAGAACACAGCAGTAATTGCCAGGCTGGGATAAAGTGGGAAGAATGGGAGGTTGGGGGTGGACGAGGCCGGGGAGGGATCCACTCAGCAGAACCGCCTGTGCCTTGACTGTGGCGGGGTCACACTTATCTATGCGTGTGATAAAATCCCCTAGAACTATATGCACACCTCAAATGGACGCGCGTGACGTTGTTGCCATCAGAACAAGTTTCCTGGACTGTGGCGAGGCCAGCGCTCTGGCTGTGATGTGAATTTCCACGGGGAGGTGGGAAGGGGTCTCAGGCCCCATTGCTTCTGACAACTGCATGTGGATCTACAATAGAAACAAAACAGTTCACAGAAGAGAGCCCCATGGTTTGATGTCTGTCCCTTCCAAAGCTCGGGTTGAAATGTAATCCCCTAGTGTGGACAGCATTGAGAAGTAGGGCTTTGAAGAGGCCGTTGGGTCGTAAGGGCTCTGCCTTTGTGAATGGATTGATCCGTTCGGGGATTAATAGATCAATGGACTATCAGGAAATGGCACGGGTGGCTTTAAAAGAAGGAGAGAAGCCTGAGCTAACACGTGCCACCCCCAGCTACATGGTGCCCCGCGCCCCCGGGGACTCCCACTGACAGAGTCCCCCGGCCAGAAGGCTCTCCCTATTGCCATCTTTGGACCTCGAACTTCGCAGCTCCAACCATACAAAATAAATGCCTTTCCTTTATAAAGTACCCAGTTTCTGGCATTCCGTTCTAAGCAAGAGAAAGCTAAGAGAGAAAGACAACAGAGAGTAAACAACTCCATCTGAGGAGTCTGTTAGCAGCGTAAGGTCTGTGAGGACAAGAGAGGCCCTCGGAGGGCTGGGGTGTCGGGGAGAGCAGATTCCACACTGAAGAAGTTAAGAGGCCACATGGGAGAGAGAACATTGTTCCCTGGGGTCAGGGAGAAATTCAGGCCAGATTAAGCAAAGCCTGGTGGAGTCCTGTGAGACGGGACTGGGCCAGGCGGGGCAGGCGCGGCTGGCTGCCTCTCACTTTGGATGTGGGAACCCAAGCGGTGGCCCTCGGCGGGACTCACACAAAGGCTGGAGAAGGAAGGCTCATGCCTGAGAATGAACTCCAGGATTCCGTTGGGAGAAGTGATTGGCCTCCAGCCTCCCGCCCAGCCCTCTTGGGGTGGACCCTGCAGAGGCAGGCTTGACCCCCTGGGGCAGGGATACTGGCAGCTTCTTCCGTTCCTCAGGATCCACAGCTAACTGTACAGACACAGCTTCCCCTGCAGCCTTCAGGGAGGTCTGAGGCTTACTCTGACGGCACCAGCCTGAGCTGGTCACATGCCTTCCTGGTGCTGGGGAGGAGAAGGCCCGTGGACTTGCCTGGTCAGGATAGAGCCCCATTCAGACCTCACGGTCAAGAGAGGGAGGCATGGGTCCCCAAACAAAGCCCTGGAGTGGGGAGTGGATGCCAATCAGACAGCCTCAGCTCTCAGTTCCAGCGGACCAGGGACCCTCTGGTGCTTCCCAAGAAGAGCCCACTATGGCCTCACCCACAGGCCACGATGCCCTCGGCTTGCACTGGCACAGCCAGGACCTCTCAAATGCCCTGCAGCATCCCAGGCTCCCCGCAGGGCTCTGCTGAGCCCATCGGAGGGCTGGCAGGACCCTCGCTTCTGAAGTCACTGATGGGCAAAACGTGCCACGAAGAAACAATCCCCTTGAAATAAATTAATAGCTAGGGGGCTCCTTGCCAATGAGGCCCCATGTCAGCTACAACTTCACCTGCAGGGTACAGAGGGTGGGTTCACTTCAGTGCTCATTGACCTGAATGAGGGGGTCTGTCATCCCCCAGCCCTGTCCCCCATCCCAGCAGGAGTGGAGAAGCCGGCACCATCCCTAGGCCCCTCCAAGGGCCAGCCAAGAAATGGGGTGACTGGTAGACTCAAGGGAGCTGCTTTTCCTCTGTGAGCCTTGGTTTCTTCATTTATAAAAACGGGTGTGTTCATAATAGAACATACGGTAAAATTTCAGAAAAAAAGTCAGTTAATGCAATTGCTATTATTAGTGTAATTACATGTCTTAAAATATGGCATCTAGCCCGACATGCCCCAGACCTGCTTCTGCGGAACCCAACCACCCTCACTTTCCACTGAACAGCACTGCGCTTGAAAGCTGTTTTCTCCCAAGTGAGATTCCCCAGTGTGGGATGCTGATCTGAATTCTGAAAACAGGTTTTAAGCTGAGGGAGACAGCAGGACAGTGACTGAGCCCCACCCTGGGCCTCCAGAGGAGCTTTCTCCTAAGGGCCTGAGAAACCACTCCAGGTCACCTAGGAGAAAGGTGAAGACTTCATTGGGACATCAACAAGGTCCCAGAGTCTGGCCAAAACACAGGCCTGCAGGTCTATCCAGATAAGGGGGGCTGTTTGAGGCTGGATTTAGAGGCCAAGGTGCCCCAGGACCCAAGGAACTATGAGGGTCAGTTCCTGGAACCCCAGCTCATTCTCTCTTTCATCTAATGATCAAAGCAGGAAAGAATGTCCTTGTGATGTGTGAACTCTGTGTATCTGGTCTTCAAACCCCTTTCCTGACACACAATTCCTGACATCCCTGGGAACTGGGAAGTTGTCTTGTATGCTAATAAGCTGATGGGTATTGTATGCAAATGCACTGATTGTTGTATGCTAAGGAGCTGATGGGTGTTATGTGCTAATGCATAGCTGGCAGCCCCCGCAGCTTCAGGATGGGGTTGGTCACTAGGAAGACCAGGGCAGGATTAGAGGGCTGAGACTTCCCACTCCACCCTCGCATCTCCAGGGGAGGGGGGAGGGGCTGAGGGTTAAGTCGATTTTCAGTGGCCAGCGGCTTGATCAGTACTGCCTCTGTAATGAAGCCACCCCAGAACCCCCAAAAGACAGGATTTGGGGAGTTTCTGGAAAGCTGAAAACCTGAGAACTTGCAGGAAGGTGAACGAGAACCATCCATGTGCTGAGAGGGTGGCCCCCAACTCCACAGGACAGAAGCTCCTCCACTGGGGACCCTTCTGGACCTCGCCCTTGTGTCTCTTCACCTGGCTGCTTATCTGTATCCTTTAAAACATCCTGTGCAGGCTGAGCATGGTGGCTCATACCTGTAATCCCAGCACTCTGGGATGCCAAGATGGGAGGATCACTTGAACCCAGGAGCTCGAGTCCCACCTGGGCAACCTAGCAAGACCTCTTCTCTGCAAAAATCAAAAAATTAGTGGGACATGGTGGGCACTCACCTAGTCCCAGCTACTCGGGAGGCTGAGGCAGAAGAATCGCCTGAGCTCAGGAGGTCGAGGCTTGGTGACCCATGATGGTGCCACTGCAATCCAGGCTGGGAGACAGAGTGAGAGCCTGACTCAAAAATAAAATAAAATATCATTTGTGATAAACTGGCAAACATAAGTTAGTGTTTCTCCGAGTTCTGTGAGCCTCTCAGCAAATTAATCGAACCCGAGGAGAGGGTTGTGGGATTCCCGACATGTAACCAGTAGGTCAGAAGCACAGGGGCTGGCGATTGACACCAGAAGTGAGGAACAGTCTGGCAATGGAGCCCTCACCCTGTGGGATCTGAAGCTCTCTCTGTGGTGCTAAATTGGAGGACGCCCGGTTGGTGTCTGCTGCAGATCCCACCGCTTGTTTGCGGGTGGGGAGAAACCCCCACACATTCGTTCACACAAGTTTTCAGTGTTGGTTGCTGTGTGTGAGAGCAGAGAAAAAGCAATTGGCATTTTTTAAATCTTATTTGCACTTACATCCGAATGCAAGGTCCCCCGGGGACCACTAGCAGTTATTGCCAGAGATGGTTGTGTCGCCCCTTTCACAGAGGAGGAGATGGAGCTTGCTGCAGACAGGCAGATGCCTGCTCAGGTCGCCCCCAAGCTTCGGCCCCCTGCTCAACCCCCACTTCTGCCTGCTGTTGCCTCTCACCGCCTGCTCCTGTAACTCCTGGGAGCCCATAGAGCCCTGACAGAGGCGTGACCTCACACTACCCGCCCTCTGCAGGGTGCCCAGTGCCTGCCCCAGCTCCTGGACGGGAGTGAGGACAAGCCACCAGGCACAGCTGACACTTCAGAGTTCCCGTGGGCTCAGGGGTCAGGCTGAGTGGGGACTTGGCCAGGGTCCCTCCAAGTCCCCTGTCCTGCGCCCCCTCCCCCTCCCAGGTTCTCCCTTCCTTCCTAAAGCATCTGCACCTAGGTCTTCATCTTGGGGTCTGCAGGGGGAGGACTGGCCTTAAGCACACAGAGGTGAGGTCAGAAGCCCACTCCACAGGGCAGAATGGGTCTGAATCTTGGCAGTCCCCGCTGCCTGCTCTTAAGCTCCCCACACAACCTCACAGTTCTCCCTTTGGGGAACAGCGGGTCCCGGGCTCTAGTGGTGAAATATTTCACGAGCAGAGAGACTCCAGCACTCACTGGAGGGGCTACCCTCCCCTGAGGGGTGGTCTAGAGGGGTGGTCTCAAAGAAGAGAGGGAGGCGAGGAGGGAGGGAGGAAAAAGGGAGAAAAGGGAGGGCGGGAGAAAGGGAAGGAGGAAGGAAGGGAGGGAGGAAATGACAGCTGCATGCAGGCTGTGGTAAGAGCACACGGCACAGCCTGTGCCTGCTTTGGCCGCTCCTGTGGAAGGAGCACTGGACCGGGAGTCAGAAAGGAGCTTCCGGTGCAAGCTTCAGCGCTTGTTGGCCGTGTGACCCCAGAGACGTCTCCGCACCAATCTCAACTTCACTTTGGCAGTGGGGTGCTCTGTCACCTGTAAAGAAGGTACAAAAACCCCACCTCCCGACAAGGTAAAGGCATCATCACCTCTTGGTGTCCACGTGTGCCACGTTGACCTGCCCAGCTCACCCTGCCCGGGCTTTGGGGCGTGGGAGCTGAGCAGTGAGGTATTGAATGAGGATGAGAATCAGGTCTCCTCCACAAGACAGGACCCCATGGTGCCCATGCCACTATTATACTTCTCAGATTGGAATGCACCAAACTCAAACTCAGGTCAAGCAGGACCTGGAAGACAGGACTGTCGTGCTGCCGATGCCTGTATCACCAACTGCCAGGCACTGGGAAGCAGGGTTAACCGTTTATGTTCATTTCAGTTTCACAACAAGCCTTTGAGGAGGGTAGTACTACCCTCCCCCTTTCCAGATGAGAAAGCCACTCCCAAACCACTGTAGATGCACATGTCGAAAGGCACATGAGGTGGAGATCACGATAAAACGAACCTCAGGGACTGTCATAGATACAGACAGATAGCTAGACTAGATAGACAGGGAGAAAGGGAGGAAAGGAAAGGATCGGGGGGAGTAGGGGGGAGGGAGGCAAGGAAGGAAGGAGGGAGGAAGGAAGGGAGGACGGAAGGGAGGAAGAAAGGGAGGGAAGGAGGGAGGGAGGGAGAAAGGGAGGAAAAGAAGGAAGGAGGGTGGAAGGAAACAAGGGAGGAAACGGGTTTGCATGGAATTCAGAGACTATTTCTTGATTTAAACCACAAATTCAAAGAGCAAACTGGAGTTTGTTCTTGTGTATGTGTGTGTTTCATTTTGCCTCTTACTGTGTTTCTTCTCCTTCTAGAAAATAGCAGAAAAAAGTGTTTTCTGGTAATAAAATGAAGCCAGAGTCGCCACCTTTCACGCCTGCCTGTGCAGACAGATGCGCAGTGGCTCGCCGTGTCAGAAAGACAAAGACAGCTGAAGAGAAAATGTGTGGCCACCCTCATCAATTAATGGTGATAATTACACACTGTAAACAGTCTGGGATATAATTATGGCTGGAGGCTCAGGGTTGGGGCCTGCGCCTGCCCGGTTGAGACTGGCACTGTCAGGCAGTGGGGGCTGGAGGCTCCGCTCCCCGCCAGGAGACATCAAAGTGCCCGGTCCAGCCCTCGAGGCGGCCACAGCTTCCTCCCTCCCTGTGAGTCCTCCCAGGACAAAGTCTGCCTTCCACTGGACCCGCAACCTAGCCAGGTGCCTGGCTTCACGGAGGGGAATGGCCTGTCCCAGTGTGTATGCCCCAAAACAAAGCAGCCAGTGGCGCCCAGGCCCCAGAGAGAGCCCTGTCCCAGGTTGAAGGGTTGGCTGACCCTTGGCTACCAGAAGCCCATCGGGTCTGAAACCAAGCTCACCCTTTCCCTGTTCTCCTTCTCACAACTGCTTCTCCTGCAGTCTCTCAAATCCCAAACTCTGGAGTCCACCTTGAAGGCCCTGCTGTCTCATCTGGGATGAACAATCCACTCATTCATTTGTTCACTTATTTCATAAATCCTCAGCAGAGCATCCCATAAACCAGGCTCTTTGTCATCACTGAGGAGAGTTAATTCTGCCCCCAAGTGACTTCCATTTCCTCACCACCTACCTGGAGCAAGCTCCTGTCACCTCACCGACAGTAGCCAATCCCTTCCGGTCTCCTGACATCCTCTCCAACTCCTCCAAAAGATGAAAAAACACAGACTGGCCAGTTCCTTCTCTACTTAAAATCTTCCAAGAGCTCGCCACTGTCCTGCAACGTGACAGTCCTGACCAGACTCTGCACAACTGGGTCCCAAGAGCTCACCACTGTCCCTGCAATGAGACAGTCCTGACCAGGCCACGTACAGCCGGGTCCCAAGAGCTCACCACTGTCCCTACAACGTGATAGTCCTGGCCAGACCCTGTACTCCCTCTTACTTCCCTGAGCTGCAGCCACCCTGGCTGTGTCTCAGTCTTCTTGCTTACGAGTCTTTGCACAAGCTGCTTCTTCGGCCAGGGACACGCTTTCTTCCCCCCTTGCCCAGAAAGCTTCAGCTTGTTTTTGAGTTCAGTTTAAACAGCTTTCTTCAGAGGAAACTCCTCTGACCCTCCTTCCTAAGTCAAGCACCTGGTACATGATCTCATGATTTCATGAGCCTCTTGATGGCCAGAAATTTTTGTAATTATTTGTGTAACATCTTCCACCTTTGACTAGTTATTGTAAGGTTCAGCAGGACCTCATATGGCTCATTGTTGCTGTGTCTACAGAGCCAGAGCAGGGCTTTGCACAAAACAGCTCTTCCCTTCATTGAATGAATGAGTGAGTAAGTAACCACTCAAGAAGTAAAAAAAATATATGAATGAGTGAGTGAACGGCTTTTATTTTCCCCCGGGACATCTGCAAGCACCATATTACGCTTTCTGCACTCTGAGTTTTTGTGTGATCCACCTTGAACACTCTATGTATTTTTGGTTTTATTCTTGTGAGTTGTCATTTCTGTCCTTCAGGTTCCCAGGTACCATGGGGTTCAGGGTTGGGGATTAAAGACGGCTACAAATCACTTGATGTCCTTCCCACTGAGAGGTAAAGTCCACGCTGTCTCTTGAATCTGGAATGACTGTGGCTGATCTGACCCATGGGTCTGGGGGGAGAGATGCTTTGTGGGCTCCAGGCCTTGCCTTTAAGAGGACTGCCAGCCTCCACTTCCTTCCTTTAAACCCTGAGCCTCCATAGATGGAGTCTGACTCCTCTGAGGCTGCCATGCAGTGAGGAAGCCCAAGCTAGCCATATACTGAGCCAAGTCAAGGGGAGGAGGAGGAAGAGTTGGAGCAGGAGGAGAGAGAGAAACGGATGCCCAACCAGCCCCTAGTTGTTCCGGTCTTCCCAGCTGAGGTCCTAGCCTTGTGTTGCCCTTCATCCACCTGACGTCATTATGATAGACCGCTGTGTCAAGCCATGATGCTTGGGGCAGTCTGTTGTGCAGCAGTAGATAGCCAGAGTGGAACTTCCTTCACTTTGGCAGAGAAGATGAAACTTTCAGTATTGAAATAATGCCACATCTACCCCCACTTATCACACTTGCAGATCCTCCCACAAGAGCTTGCTCTCCTAAAATGCTCCTCAAAGTAAAAACAAACAGATAAACAGCGCATCTGTGGGTTTCTGACTTACAGGGCAGAAGCATTCCTTTGGTTTTGTGCTTCGGAGAGTCTTTCCTTGTGGTCTTTTATTTTTCCGAAACAGACTCTCAGTTGGTTTTCATTATCCATGTGACTGCTGGAAAACGCTAATCCCTCATGCAGGGCCTATATTTTAAGAACATCAATCAAGAAAAGGAGGAAGAAAACTATTCCAGAAGGAATGGAACATTCCAGGACGTGTTGGGGGGAAGGGAGCGCTCAGACACCAGAAAACCTCTCATCTCTTTTCCCTACACAGTCCCAGCTGGGAGCTTGCCAGTGGCCTGAGTCTCAAGTCTCAAGCTCGTGCTCCATGAGACCGAGAGGAAGTCAGAGCACAGGGTGGATGCAGAACCATCTGAAAGTCTGTCTGCTCTTTGCCTTCTCTGCCAAAACTGACGGCCCCGTTCTGGTCACCTGTTGCTGTGGTACGTCAGTTGCTGAACAGAAGTGACCCCTCTTTGAAGCCGGACTGTGTGGTCTTGTCCGTAGGTGGAAACACACTTGGTGCCTCAGTCACTCCTCCCCTTAGGCAGCTGCACAGAGTCACAACACCTAGTGACCTGCTAGAAGCTTCCACGGGGACTCCCACTGACGGTCTTCCTGAGACCAAGTGCCTGGAGAACGCGTTTGGGCCACCTCATGAATGAGCAGAGCAGGGGCACACCCAGGACTCAGACAGATGGCACCTGGACAGGGAGGAGCCCCATCTCCATCACCAGGAATTGTTGTTTTTCTCAGGAGGTGGGAGCCAGCTCCTGGGTTGGTACAAACAATGGAGTGTAGAAGGACTTTGTTTAGAGACAGCAGGTGCAAGACTGAAAGAAAAGCACCCTAACGCTGAGGTCTTGCAGTTTGGGTGAGCCTTGAAGTATTGGGGGTAAGGAAAGAACTTGAAAGATCAGGCTGAACCTGTCTGGGGTGGAGAAGGAGATGACACCATGGCAGGATGGCCCAGGAAGGCTCTGGGGGTGGGGAGCAGGAGACCAGCAGGTCAAGCTGGATAGTCAGGGCTGATGTCAGGGAGGTCAGGGCCTGGGCTGGCTGGGGTGCTGAAGTTCCACCCTCCAGTTTTACAGATTGCTCTCCACCCAGCAGCCTAGGCCACCTTTTCTCTAAAACCTAGCCATGTCTTGCCTGCTTGTCATCAAGTCCTATAATCCTACCAGCATTCCATCCTGCATGCCTTGGCTCCTGCCAGCCTGCTTGGCCTCAATGTGCCCCAGAAGGCCTCTGGCACAACAGGCTTCTTTTAGTTCCTGGTGCTCATTCTGCTCTCTCCTACCTCAGGACCTTTGCACTCACTGGTCTCTCTGCTCGGAATACATTTCCCTTCTCCCCTTACTTCATTAACAACTGCTCATCCTGACATCTTGATCAGTTACCCTTTTTTCAGAGAAACAGCTCATGGCTCCACTCCCAACTGCATCCATTTCCCTCTTCTAAGCTCTTTTAGCCTCATATACATCCCCCTTTGAGTCCATGACAGAGTTTGGGTCATTAAGAGCTGTCTCCCTCACAAGAAGGGCAGGCCCATGAAGGCAGAGACCTTCTCTCTTTTGGTCCATTGATGCATCTTCAATACCCAGCACACAGTAGGTGGTTAAGAAATTTTGTTGAATGAATGGGTCATGTGGATCCTACACTCAGAATGGATGAATGAATCACTGGGGTCACATTTGTCCTGATTTGCTTCAGGTTCACGTAGAATGACCAGACATTTCCTCAAGAATAGGCAAGTCATGGTGGGTTTGTCTTCCATGAGGAAGCAGAAGAACTTAAATTTAAATTTCTCTTATGGTGCTACCAGGGGAACAGGTTTCAAGGCCCAGAACAGGCCTCTCTTTTGCCCTCTCACTCACTGCACACCACACTGATTTGCCCTGAGCCCAGAGTGGAGCCTTCCTTGGACGCCACCTCACACCAGACACCACACACAAAAAGCAATTCTAAGAGCGTTTGTCAATTTCAAGGTAAAAACTAAAACAGTAGAGCTTCAAGATGATAACAAAGGAAATTATCATCTTGGGGTAGGCAAAGAATTTTTAAGCAGTATACAAGCAAGATTGACTATAATGTGAAAAAATGCTAAACTGGACTACATTGCAATTAAGAACTTCCATCAGAGGAAGCCGTTAAGAGAGCAATAGAAAGGCCACAAAGTGGGAGAAAACATGTGCAATATACTCGTAGATATGTAACAAATACAGAACACATAAAGAGCTCCTACAAGTCATTAAGAGGAAGATAAATCACAAGAAAGATAGGCAAAGACATGGAGGGGGTCTTCCACAAGGGAACATTCTGATGCCCAGCAAACACATCAAGGGCAATTCACCTCTTCAGTCAGGGCAGTACAAATTAAAGCCAGAAAAGAATGCCACACACACCCACCAGAGTTCCTAAAATTCAAAATTCAGGTAATAGCAAGTGTGTGTTAAAATGGAACAACTGCATGCTGGTATGAGAGTAAAATGGCTTGACTTGGGAAAGCATTGGCAGTGTCTAATAAAGCCGGCTGACTATGTTTATAGCTTAGGATCAGTCAAATTCATTCCTGGGTGTGGACCCAACAGATACAGGTAGACATGTCCACAAAAGACTTGTACAAGGATATACACAGTAGCTCATCATAATAGCCTCAAACTGGAAGCAGCCTAAACGTCCACCAACTGAGAGAGGTACACGTATGGTGTATGTCATCTGAGGTCCGACAATTAGGCTCACCAACCACCCTAGAAAAAGTGCTCCATGCCTCATTGCTGAATATCACTATAGTAACCTTCAAAGTACTCCCCTTGGGAGGGTATTCCAATACAGTTATTTGTATAATACTGCCAACGTAAGTGTACAGTGGCAAAGTCGCAGACTTAGTTGTCAGAACTCAACAAATAATGACGACAACCCTGATGGCCAATCCAGAAAAAGAGTTCCAAAATTGGTTTGATGGGTGGACTATTCGCTGGCATCAGTACATAGCTTCCCAAGGGCAGTGCTTTGAAGGTGACCATAGTGATATTCAGCAGTGAGGTATGGAGTACTTTTTCTAGGCTGATAAGTGAATCTAATTGTTGGACCTTGTCTGTTATACAGTGCTTAGCACAAAAAGGAGTAAATTAGTGCTCCATGCTCCCTCTATACCCAACAACGGGTTTACAGCTGTTTGGAGGAGCCAGACGTCAAGAGTGACCCCAGTGAGAGTCCAGTCATAGACAATTGGAGGAGAAACCCAGCTAATCTGTGGGACACAAGGCGCAGAGACTGGGATGGGGAGGGGCTGCTTGGGTTGGACTTGTTCTTAATCTTCATGTAGCGGTGAGGACACAGTGCGATCACTTTGTGAAGACTCCTAGAGCTGAAAGCTAACAGCGTATGCACTTACCTGAAGGTAAGCTATATTTCTAGTAAGGTTTACCTACAAATTCAATAGAGAAGGCCAGGCACAGTGGTTTATGCCTGTAACCCCAGCACTTTTGGAAGTCAGGGCAAGAGGATCTTTTGAACCCAGGAGTTAAGGCCAGCCTGGGCAACATAGTGAGACATCTACAAAAAAATTAGCTGGGCATGGTGGCATGCATCTGTAGTTCCAGCTACTTGGGAGGCTTAGAAGGGAGGTTTGTCTGAGCCCCAGGAGGTCGAAGATGCGGTGTGCCTTGATTGTGCCACTGCACTCCAGCCTGGACAACAGAGTGAGACCACTGGCTCAAAAAAATAAATAGATAATGATGATGATAGATAGATAGACAGAGAGATAGATGATAGATATAGATATATGGATATAGAAATAAAGCAGGCCCATACTCCAGCCACTCATTATTCCAATAACCCATTTTATTTTCCTCATAATAGGTATGGGAGAGAGGCATCTGGGACTGAATTTTGTGAGCCCAAAGCATGCTTCTGCCGCTTCTATGCTGTGGGACTTTGGCCAAGTTACTTAAAGTGTGTGCACCTCAGTTTCCTCATCTAAGAAATGAAGGTGATGAGGATAATGGTGCTTTCCTGGGGTTGTTGTGGAGGTTAACTGAGATAATATCTACAGAGAGAGAGAGGGAGCTCAGACAGGGCCGGGCATAGATTTCTCCATCAGCAGAACACCTCTTGCTCTGAGATGATTCATTAGGGGCAAATTGTCCGCCTCCCTTGCTAACATGCAAACTTCTAGTGAGCAGGGATCTTATCGGTCCTGCTCCCCTGGTGCCCAGTTTGGTGCTTGGCCACTGCAGCGATTTAAGAAACATTCGATGGCTGAGCGGGGAGTCAGGGGAGCTTCGAAACAGAGCCACCCCAAGAACAGGCGAGAAACGGAGGCATTTCTGGTTTAAAAGAGGAAGGATGGGGAAGTTCAGTGTGGTCCTAGGCAGCCGTGGGGCATTGAGGCTCCCACTGGCTTATCCAGGACCTAGAAGGGGCTGCTACTCCAATACCCAGACCTCACGGGGAGCCCAGGCCTTGGGGGGACAGGGAGAGAGGAAGAGGAGCACGTGGGAGAGGGCGACTCCCCCTCACTGGGCAGAGAGGGCTGCATGCCCAGCTTGGCTCCGGGACCAGAGCACAGCCCAGAGTTACTTCCTGCCAAGGAGACTTGGCATTTGTTAAAGTTATGCCAGGCCCACCAAAGACCAGGAAGAATATTCCCGAATGCACTGAGCTGGCCAATGACCCTCCCCCACCGCGTTCGACAAGGCGGCCCTCCTCGATTTTCTTTTTGACTGAGGTCCTGGCTGGCAGTGGCAGCCGCTTGCTGGGGGGACTGTCGCCCATCCTGGGGCAGGAGGTGGCCGCAGGCTCCCAGGACCCAGTTGTGGAATTCTGACCATGGAGGCAACTGGGGGACAGTGCGAATGTGCCCCCACCTTTTCCAGGGAGCTCCATCTGACAGGACGTCATAAAAAATCTTTTAATCTTTGTCACTGTGGGTAGGCGGGGAGGCCAAAAGTCTCAATGTTTTAAAGGGAAATTTTAATTAGTATGTAAATTTGACTTGCGGCATTAAAATGTCATTTGCTAAGTAAATGTTGCTGCACTCTGAGTTCAGGTATTTATTTGATCCTGTCCTGCCAAGGTGCCTTTGTGGGTTTCCTGAGTATGTAATAACAGCATTTCAAAAACAAAATGAAATTCTCCCTGTTACAATGCACCCGGGTTACGGCTTCGCCGCCGGTGATGTGACTGGAATATTTTAAGGCAGCCGCTGCCGGCTCTGGCAGCCACATTCCTGTCCCCTCCTTCCTGCCTGTCTGAGATGGACTTTCCGGGCTGCCAAGGAGACCCGGACCCCTGAATCAGGACCCCCTCCCTCCAGCATCCCCATCGAGGAGCCAGTCACCTGCGAAGGAGGTGGCTGTGCTGAGCATCCAGGGTCCCAGAAGACGGGTGGACTATGTCCAGAGAACCCACGCAGAGCCACCCGCAGAGGAAACGGTGCGAGGTCACAGGGGCCACGCTGTCCTTAATTCCAAGATAAACGATGATTTAGTGGCAGGGATCCAAAGAGCAGGAGGTATTTGGCCAGTCCTCCAATGCACTGGAAATTCCCCCCAGTCGTGATCAAAGCATATTCTGGATGATAATTAAGCTGTACCAAACCACTCCCATGAGTATAGTGTGCGTGCATGCACGCGTGCATGGGTGTGCGTGGGTGTGCACGGATGTGAGCAGCCCCAGCTACAGCCTGAATCTGCCCACCCGCGGCCTCGTCTAGACTGCAAGTGTGCCAGCCACTGCCAAGTCTGAGCTGGCTGTGTGCATGTATGTGTGAATACATGTATCTATGTGTCTGTGTGTGCATGTGTCTGTATGCATGCATGAGCCTGTGTGTGTGTTGGGCAATTCTGCCAATCTCTGCACTTCCCAGATGCCCAGGTGCACAGACAAGACTCAGTGGCCTCCCCTCCCCCAGGCTTCCTGCTTGGACCCAGCCCTGAGGCAGCGGCTGGAGGACAAGCCTGCCAGGCATTTTCAGCACCTGGAGGGTCTGGGCTGAAGGTGCCCACAAGTGCTCACTCAGGCCCTGCCGCTCACCAGCTGAGACCTTCCAGCAAGTCCTCTGCCCCCAGGATCTCCCTGAGCTCCTCCGTAGAGAATAGCCCTGAGGGCCTGCCCCAAAGGCAGGGCGTCCTCTGGGGCTAGCCTGGGGCAGCACTGGAGGAGAGGCGGAAAGGAGAGCAGAGAGGAGGCCAGGAAGAGAGCGAGGCATGGGCCAGGCAGAAGTGGCTTGTTTCTGCATGGTTTACAGGCATTAAGTCAACACGGCAGGACCTCCAACCCCGTCCAACAAATTATATTTGCCCAGCCTGTCAGAGCGCTAATCATTGCTGTGAAAACATCCCACCTTTGGCTACTGAATATTTATGTTGTGAAATCCAAGTCGAATCACAGTGAAGAGGCGTCCCCTCCCCCATCTTCCCTCTCCCTACACTCCCTACACTCCCTCCCCTCACACCCCCCCACACTCCCTCTCCCCTTACTCCCTCCTCCACCTCCCACCCCCACACTCCCATTATGCTGGAAGGAGAGCAAGCCTCCAGTCTTGGCTGGGTGTCCATGGTCTTCACGTTCTGTCGCTGCTATTCATGGAGATCCATGGAGATCCTGGTGAGGGCCTCCTGGGCGCAGGCCCGTGCTCATCACCAAGATCGGGCAGTGAAAGACAGACAGGCTGCCGACTGGGGTCCACGGTCTGGGAGGAAAGACAGAGGTCACAGAGAAATCGGGAGAGGAGGAATGTCACTCCAGATGCCAGGCCACAGGGCATGAGCTTGTGCAGCAGGCAGATACCGGGTGGAGGGGGAGACCAGGGAGACCGTGTGACCTCTCTGAGCCTCCATGAAATGCCAGCCGTGGTGAGGATGAGCAGTCCTGATACTGGGCGCCGGCTCTGCTGTCCCTGTTCGCCCTCCCCTCTGTGCACCTCTGCTCTCAGCCAAGGTGGCGGGGTCTGCACCAGCTCAGACCTCACATGCCCTAGTCTGAGCGCACAGGCTCCCCTCACTGCTTTAGAGCTTTCTCAGAAGCCTGGGGAGCCGCCTCCACCACACCCAGGTACGGCCTGGGAGCAGGGGCCCCCAGCCAGTGGGGGAGGCAGCCAAGGGCTGAGGTTTCACATCCTCTGCCTTGGTGGGCCCAAAGAGTCTTCTGTTGGCTTCTGAGGGTCGCAGTGTGTGACGGAGCCATGTCACCTTGGCAACGTGCCCTTGCCCTGGTGTCTCCTCCTTCCCCATCTCCCTGGGGTCCCCTCAGGTAGAAGTTTCAACCTCTGCTCTCTGCAGAGCCCCGACAGCTCCTGACCCCTAGCTGGCACCAAGAGAAGTCACCTCTCTTGTGATCATCACCACCCCTGGAAAGGTGGGGACTGCCAGAGCCAGTTGGTATCAAAAGTCATCTTCAAATGAGTTAGTGGACCCATCTGCCAAAACAGGGAATATTCAGTGACATGGAAGCACCTAGTGAGTTCCTACACGTGGGGGTGAGCAGGAAAGACAAACTTACCCTCGAGGACCATTCTCTGGGAGGAGAGGCACAGTCTATGGTGAGAGACACAGTTTCTGAATTACAGTGATGATAAATTAATCTGGCCAGGTGTGGTGGCTCATGCTTGTAATCCCAGCACTTTGGGATGCCAAGGAGAGAGGATTACTTGAGTCCAGAAGTTTGAGACAAGCCTGGGCAACATATTGAGACTTTATCTTTACAAAAAGTAAATGAATAAATTGGCTGGGCGAGGTGGCATGCACCTGTAGTCCCAGCTATTCAGGAGACTGAGGCAGGGGGATTGCCTGAGCCCAGGATGTCAAGGCTGCAGTGAGCTGTGATTCTGCCACTGTACTCCGGCCTGGGTTTCAGAAGCCTTCACTCCAAAAAGAAAATTGGAAAGAATTTCAGAATGAGTTGGGGGTTTGACCCTATGCAACTTCTTTGAAGAAGTAGGATTTGTGCTGGGATTTGAAGTGTGAATAGGAAGCCTCTAGGTTAAGACGAGGGAAAGTGTCTTCTAGGCAGTGGGAACAGCATGTGCACAGAGCAGAGGCAGCAAACCACATGGTGGGCAGGGCCTGAAGTCAAGCAGGTGCTGCCCTGAGGATACAGGGCCTTCTCTGGGGTTCACAGCCCCTGACTCAGACATGCCTCTACTTCCCTTCCACCCTCCCTCCGTGGGATAGGACTAGGTGGGCATGGGCAGGAGCTGTAGATAAACGGGCGGAGGGATAGTTCCAGGAACACTGCTGGAATTGAGCTTTTCAACGGAAAGATGCAGACATGGACAGCTGCTCTTGGCCAGGTACCCACACCTTTCCTGGTAAAGACCCCCTTCTTCCAAACCAGTGAGACCAGAGTTGCCCTGAGGCTCTATCTGTCTACACCAGTGGTTCTTTCCTAGGGGTGGTATCACCCCCACCCCAGGAGACATTCTGCAAGTCTGGAGGCAGTTTGGGATGTCACCTCTTGTGTGGGTGGTGGGAGTGGGAGTGTTACTGACTTCTAGAGTATAGAGGCCAGCAATGTGGCTAAACGTCCTACAATGAAGTTCACACGGCAGAGAGCCGCTGGGATCTCAGCATCGTCATGCCAAGGTGGAGAAGCCCCGCCTACACTTGCATCTGCTGGGTTCCCCTAAGCCAGTTTCTGATCCCCATCATGACCCCTTGAAACTCCTCCCTCCTGTGGTGAGGAAGAGGCTGTTGCCTTGACCCAAGTCCCCCCCCCAAAAGAACCACAGTTTAAAGGCTCAGATGGACTCGGGTCCGAATCTTGGCACAGCTGCACACTGCCTGCGGGAGGGTCATGAGCCCCTCCGAACCCAGTTTCCTCATGGGTAAGTTGGGGTAGTAGCAGGGCCAATTTCAAAGGGTTGTGTGTGATGCATGAGATGCTGACCACCGAGGCCCAGCACAGCCCCCTTGCTGCGATGAGTTCCCAGCAAGTGGCGGGTTCTGTTAACCTGCTGGAGCTGCCAGCACATTCTGAACACAGACCCTTGCTCTTGATGTACCCTTGCACTCAAGGACGGGGTGGGAGAGGACATGTGCCTCGACTCCTTGTCTCTAAGGTAAGGGTCCTTTTTTGGCTGTAATTTCTCTTCAAACCCCCAACATCCCAGAGGTTCTGACGTTAATGACTAGGTTTCAATATTTCTAGAAAGATGAACGGCAATAAACATGCAAAGATGTTTTAGGTGGGCTTGGGGAGGTCTGTAAACAGGAGAAGCTGTGACGAGGCCTTGTCCCCTGAGGTGAGACTCAGCAGTACTTCCTCCTCCTGGGGTTGGTGCTGTGGACTGGACGTTTGTATTCCCCGCCCCACCCCCAAAGTTTACACGAGGTCTGACAATTAGGCTCATGAACCATCCTAGAACAAGCGCTGCATACCTCATTGCTAAATATCACCTTTGAAGTATTCCCCTTGGGGAGCTATGCTCCAGTGCCAATGTCGTCCACTCATCAAAGCAATATTGGAACTCTCTGTCTGGAATGGCCATCAGAGCTGTCGTTATTTGTGGTGGTCTGACAATTAAGTTTGCGTACTTGTCACCATGTGCTTACATTGGCAGCACTGTACAAAAAAACTGTACTGGAACACCCTCCCTACTCACCTAATCTGGCCCCCCCAGTGGCTTTTCTTCATTCAAAGATAAAGGAAATACTGAAAGGAAGACATTTAGTGACATTCAGGACATCAAGGGTAATATGATGACAGCTCTGATGGCCATTCCGGAAAAAGAGTTCCAAAATTGCTTTGATGGGTGGACTAAGCACTGGCATTAGTGCATAGCTTCCCAGGGGGAGTACTTCAGAGGTGACTGTAGTGATATCCAGCAATGAGGTATGTAGCACTTTTTCTAGGATCAACTCTGGAACTTGTCAGATTTCATACGTTGAAGCCCTAATCTCTAAAGTGATGGTTTTCAGAGGTGGGGCCTTTGATAGGTGACTGGGCCATCAGGGTGGAGCCCTTATGAATGGGACCATAAAAAGATATGTGGGCTCTTGCTTTCTCTCTCTCCGTTATGTGAGGACACAGCAAGAAGGTACATTTGCAAATCACCAAACACCTGATCTGTTCAAGGCACCCTGACCTTGAACTTCCCAGCTCCAGAGCCATAAGAAATAAATATTCAATGTTCAAACCACACAGCCTATAATGTATTTGTTATGGCAGTCCAAGGTGACTATGGTAAGAAGAGAATCAGTGGCAATGGGAAGAGCATTGTGTATCAAGGACACAAAGCCAAGTTAGAGAGAAGAAAAAGGGCTGGGTGTGGTGGCTCCTACCTGTAATGCGAGCACTTTGGGAGGTTGAGGTGAGAGGATTGCCTAAGCCCAGGAATTCGAGAGTAGCCTGGGCAACTTGGAGAGACCTCATCTCTACAATAAATCAAAAAAATTAGCTGTGTGTCAGGGCATGCACCTGTAGTTCCAGCTACTGGGAAAGCTGAGGCAGAAGAATCACCTGAGCCCAGCAGGTCGAGGCTGCAATAGCCATGAGCATGCCACTGCACTCTATTCTGGGTGACAGAGAGAAAGAAAGGAAAGAAAGGAAGGAAGGAAGGAAGGAAGGAAGGAGGGAAGGAAGGAAGGAGGGAGGGAGGGAGGGAGGGAGGGAGGGAAGGAAGGAAGGAGGGAGGGAGGGAAGGAAGGAGGAAGGAAGGGAGAGAAAGAGAAAAAGAAACAGGTGTAGTTATAGGTCATCCCTGGCTGCATCAAGGTCAGTGCTGGATACAGTGTTATTTGTCATTTCCCTAAATATCAATCCTCTCCTATTATTATACGGCTTGGGGAGCATTAATGGTTCCCTCAACCAGCTCACCCTCTGACTGGAGAGCCAGGGCAAGTGCTCTGATTCCATAACATTGTAGGTAAAATTAAGAATCCCAGCTCTGAAATAGTTTGGTGCCTCTTTTCAGTTCGAAGGTGTGAACTGAACACACACATTTAAACCCCTATTTTCCAAATTTCCACTGATGGAACCAAAACAATAAAGCAACATCAATCAGCCACCAGCCTGTTTCAGGCCCCACATGTACATGTCTGGGCTGGAGTGGGTCTAGAGTCTAAGACATGTATTTTCCAAACACTGAGCCTATAACACAAGCCCACACTGCCCTTAGTGCTCCTGTGAAGACACAGTGCATAGCAGGCAGGCTCAGCAACTTTCCAGGGTGGTTGTGGCCCTACATGATGCTGCCTTTGACCCAATCTTTGGAACTTCACAGCTGGGCCGTGTGCCCATCCTCATACACAGAGTGAGGAGCACAGTGAAACCAGTTCATACTCGTGTGCTTGCAGAACAGGAGCACAAGTGAATATCCCACGGCTGAGCAGGGAGTGGGCCTCTTTCCTGACTCCCAGCTCAACGTTGGCAGGGGCAAGGTGTGAATCCCAGAAGGCCATCCAGCAGGAATGTGGGCAAAAATGTAAGATGCCTTGTTCACCTGCATCAGCACTGGAGGGCTCCTGTCCCCTGTGATGCTTCTTCCCCTGGGACAGGGAAGGGCTGACTGGCTCAAAGGCAGACCCTGTGCATTCCCTCCCCAACTTCCATTTCCTCCCTCCTGCCCCGTCCCTGCTGGTGGAACCCACCGCCCCATGGAAGGAGGCTGAAAACAGTCATTCCTTCCAGCCAGGAAAGATCCTGGTGACCCAGGCCCGGCCAAAGGGATGTGAGGAGAGTGTGGCAGGCACCACCAGGTCCCTCCTACATTTCTGTGTCTCCATTTTGCTTCAAAGTTATCATGCCCAAATAAAATACAATATGCAGAGTTAAATTTGAATTTCAGACACAATGCATTTTTTTTAGTATATGTATGTCCAAAATATGGCATGGGACATACTTATGCTAAAAGTTCTTTGCTATTGGTCTAAAAATCAATTTAACTGAGAACACTGTATTGCAAACTTGCTAAATTTGACAGCTCTAGGCTGAATGCTTTTGACCTTTACTTGCAACTCTATTCAACGAACCACCCTTGGACTGGAAGCACCTGGGAGTTTGCAACCCCTAGGGTGGCCCTTAGCCAATGAGTAAAGAACTCAGGAGTTTGAAAGCCCAGTTCCCTCACCTAGTGGTGGCACAAGCTCTGAGGCATCATCTACCCTCCAGAGGTCCCTGCGGGATCAGGTTGAGTTGCAACTTTGCCTGAAATTGTATGCCTGTTTGCATTTTTCGCTCCTTCATGGGAGCACTTTTAAAATAATCTTGCAAAGAACCCTCATCTTCAGATTCTTCTGGAGGAATTGACCTAAGACAGGGGCTTCTGTTAAATAATTTATTCCCCGACAAAGGGAAAGAGGCTTTATGGATAATCATTCCAACTTATGTGCTTTGTCTGGGAAGAGAGATGCATGGGTCCTGGCAGCCATCCTGTGACCATGACGGGGCCTCGCCAGCCCTGAAGGGAACAGGAGGGAAAGATGGGAGGCTCATGTATCCTTAAGCAAACTGCGGAGACCTGAGCCCATCCCAGAAGCACCCAGCTTCAGATGTCTTCTTATGTGAAAAGAATGATCTCTTATCATTTCAGCCAGTTTCAGCATGTGCTCTGAACAAAGAAATGCTTCCTAGAAGGCTCCAGGAGACTTGCTCTCAAGTTCCATTGGCCAGAAGCCTACTCCTAAGCCAGCAGCAGGATGTGGTTCCAAGACCCCCAACTGGGATGAAGTTGGCATCCCCTAAAACTTAACAACCAAAAAATCTGAAGAAATCTGAAGAAAATGGCAGAAAGAAGGAATGAATGGGGATGAATGCCAGGCTCAGTTTCCTTAAGTTTATTTTCTCTACCCTCAAGCAGGGAAGGCAGACATGGGAACGGCCTGAGGCAGTGCCTTGCTTGTAACCATGGCCCCTTGGTGCTAGAACCAAGCATGTCAAGGGAGCTGCTGTGATTAGACACCCTTTCTCCCCTTCCGCCTCGTCAAATCTGCCTCCTATGGTTTGAATGTTTGTCACTCCAAAGCTCATGTTGAAACTTGGTTCCCAATGTAGCAGAATTGAGAGGTGGGGCCTTTAAGAGGTGACTGGGATGTAAGGGCTCTGCCCGCATGAATGGATTAATCCATGCATTACTGGGTTAATAGATTAAAGGGCTGTGGTGGGAGTGGGACTGGCAGCCTTTTAAGAAGAAATAAATTGAAAGACCTCAGCTAGCACACTCAGCCCCTTACCACGTGATGCCCTGTGCTGCCTCAGAACTTGCCGGAGAGCCCCCACTAAAAAGAAAGCCTTTACCAGATGTGGTCTCTCAATCTTGGACTTCCCGGCTCCCAGAACTATAAGAACTTTTGTTTCTTTAACAATTACCCCGTCTCAGGTACTCTTGTGTGCAACAAAAAACAGACTAAGACACAGCCACAGTAGCCCTGGCCTCAAGGAAAGTCATTCTGAGAAGGAAAGCTGAGGTGCAAACCAGGTGGCCAAGGCATCTCCTCGGGGTCAGGGCCTCACACTTGGCTGCAAAATGGATCGGCCAGCACTCATTGGGTGGGAAGGGGAGGGGGATGTGGGGTCTGGAGGTGCACATTTGACATGGACTCCAGGGGCAGGAACCTCCATGGAGCAGGAAGAACAAACCTTCCTACACAGATAACCTCATGCATGCCAGTAGGGTGACAGGCCGCTTACACAGCCAACTGTGTCATCTTATGCAAGCCGAGGTGGTGCTGTGATAACCCTACGGTGCAGATGAGGAAACAGAGGCACAATGCAGCAACGTGAGTCTTTCTCAAGGTCTCGTGACTGGGATTGAGGTTGGATCTTCTTGTCCGAGTCCCGGGCTCTTTCAGGCACGTCGGCGTTAAATAGGAAACCGTTGAGCAACTGAGGCTCGGTCCGTGGGGGTCTATAGGCTGTGCTGGGGAGCCAGGGCTGGAGATTGGAACACAGGTGGAGATGGGGAGATGGATGGGACCGGAAGGCGCATGAAGACCGGAAGACCCATGGAGACAGGCACTTGGATGGAGACAAAGACGCGGTGGAGGCCGGAAGGCAGATGGAGAGGGGAACATGGATGGAGCCCGGAAGACAGTTGGAGACCAAAAGGCGGATGGAGACCCGCACGCGGTGGCAACCGAAACAACGCCAGATAAAGACTCACCGGTGCCGCAAATCTACGTGTCCACTCTCAGGACCAGTGTCTGGCATGTGGCAGGCGCTCAGTTTGCATCTTTTGAGGGAGGATTGCAGGTGCTCGGCCACTGTACACAGAGACGTGGCAGATGGACAGTCATGTCCATCACTGCCTGGAGCTGTGAAAGCTGGTGAGATGTGGTCTGGAGGGAGGGCAGGACACGGAACCGATGCTTTAACCCAAAGGGCTCCTTTCAGGATGAACCAACGTGGAAGCGTCCCCATCTCATAACTGGCGTGGGGTCTTGTCCATCCACCGGGTGGGCAAGCCCGGCCATGGGGCACCCTCCCTGATGTGTCTCACAGAGCCTCGATTTTGTCCCTGTGCTTCCCGGCCCGATGGAGTGGCTGGATCCTGAGGCCCACCCAAGACCATTCCTCCTGCTCTGACCAGTTCTGTCTCCACAAAGGGAAGACCTCGAGGCCACACATCCATGGCCCCTTCATGTGTCCTGGGTTAACCCAAGCACATGTGCCACCGGCGTTCCCAGCCCACTGGAGCGCAGAGAAGGTCCTGGTGATGTCCCTGCTTGTGCCACAGTCCAGAGTTCCTCCTGCCCCTCCCTCTTTCTTGTCCTCATCTCTCTGTCCCCATCTCTGCCCCAGTCTGACCTCTGTCACCTCCTGGATGATCCTGTGGCCTCTCCTGGTCTTTCAGCTCCCATCCTGTCCCCTCAACCCGGAGACCACAGTAGCCAGAAAGGCCCTGGCACAAGGTGCGTGTGACCGTGTTGTGCCCACTCGCAAGCCCTTCCGGTCCCTGCTGCTTTAGGACAGAGGGAGGCAGGCCCCAGGATGCCCACGGCTGCGTGTGGACCCCCTCACCTAGGACTTCCACAGGGCTCTCATGTGCCTTGCCCTGTACTGCTTCGGGGTTCTAACCTGAACACCCACTCTCCCAACCAGCCCCAGGTTTCTTGCCTGGCTGACTCCTGGATGCAGGCTCTCACCCCTTTTAGGAAGCCCCTGGCCTTCCCAGCCATGCCAAGCATCCTGATTCCTGCCCCCTCTCTCTGGACTTGAAGGTTCCTGAGGGTGGGGATGTACTGTCTTTCCACCTCTGCACCCCACACGCAGCACTGAATGTCAGTTCTTTAAGAGGATCTATTAATTCATGTTCATAGTGCATATTTGTTGCAAATTAATGTATGTACTGGACTTTTCTAAGAAATTCCATATATTAATTGTCTCTTGACTCTTTACAGCAACATTGTGGAGGACTATTTTTAATGCATATTTTACTGTCATTGAAGCTGGGGCAGAGAGGTTAACTTGCTGGAGGGTACACAGCCAGCAGGCAGCAGATCAGAGATCAAATCCAGACAGTTCGGCTTAGGAATCTAGGCTTTTTTCAATGTATATGCCACTACATTGAATGAATGAATGAATGAATGAATGAGGTCCAGGAATAATCCTCAAGCAGGAGATGTGGGTTATAGCTCAGCCCTGCCCTGGTTTGCTGAGTGAGCCTGGGCAAGTGACAGCACTCTCTGGGCCTCAGTTTCCCCTTCCGCATCTTCAAGTTCGACCTCGGTGTAAGTGGGGTTGTCCTTTTCTGCCCTTCCCTTGGTGACCCCTCCTTTTATCCCAGGCCACTGGGGAAGCTCTTCCCAAATCAAACAACCAAAACTTAAGACCCCGACTAAGCAGATCCCATTTCTTTCTGGCCCTTTGTTATTTCAAAGTGCTGAGACCCTTGGGAGCAGTTGGTGCCAGGAACCAGCTTGAGCCCGGGAAAGGGAGAATGTGGGGGCAGGGGAGGGGGTTCCAAACTCCACCTACCAGGCCCTTTGAATCTTCAGTTCAATTTTGCTGTCAAGTCCAGGCACAGCATGCTTTCTAGATGGCCCAGAGAGAGACATAAAGTATTCATAGCTACCAATTCATCAGCCAGCAGGAATGAAATGCCTCTCTGGAAAACAGCTCAGGCCTCCATCCCACAAGCCCAGGGCCTTGTCGCCCTGCTGTTGGGAGGCTAGTGTTGCCACCCTCATAGCTCTTGAGTGCCCTTCTGCCGGCCCAAGGGTACCACGCAACAGTTTGTGAGAGTGCCCGCAGCGTGCATGGTGTATGCCAGATGGGCTCACATCAGGCTGGCTGTGTGATGCCTGCAAAGTTAGTGCCTGCCGAGTGCTGAATCACTAGTGATTGCAGGACAGCTCCCAGTGGCCTTGGATGGACCCAGTTTCTCCCTCTTTGTCACTTGTCATTCTCAAGAATAACTATAGAGTGTGCTAGGAATGCGACATCCGAGATAGAGAGGGTCTGATGGAAACAGCTCAGGCACTGTTCCCGATTGCCCCTAGAAAGAGGGCGTCTTTCAGCACTACTGCCCAGTATGTCACATGCCCCTGGGGTATGAAACCCAGGCTGCTTTCCAAGTCCCCCACCTACAAAGCAAGTGGGACATGCACAGTCAAGACTCCATCTGCCCCGGACACCTTTCTGGGTCCTGGGGACAGGCCCACAGGGAGTCCCGGGCTTGCTGTCTCTCATGGCACTCTGTAAGCCCTACACCGCTTTGTGGAACATGGTGCTTCTGGGTGTGTTCTGTCTCTCTGGACTCACATGAGCTGACAGCCAGCGCCCCGAGCCACTTCACCATAGTGGTGAGGTTTACCAATGTGAGCTCAAGTCTGTCTGACTCAGAGTTCTTATGCCACCTGGGTTCCCTCCAGGGAATCTTGAAAATGTTTTCCTCTGGGCTTTTCAAACCTCAGTTTCTCTGAATTCCTTCATGGGAACAAGGCACTTACTTGAGTTTCCCTCAGTTACGAGCATTTTCTCAACATCGGAAGTTGGTTCGTGCTGTCTGACAAGAAATTTTTTGTGCAGTACGTGAGTGTGTTTGAGAAATGTTATGGCGGGCATCAAAGTGAAATCACCTTCCATGAACCACCAGCATTGAACAGAACCAAACTGCAAGAAGTCAGGACTGCATCAGGATCCAGAATGGTCCTCCAGCCTCAGGTAGTTGACACTGGTGACCAAGAACCAAGGGTCACTTCCATACGTTTTCATGAGCCCTAAAGTTTATTTCAACAAAATTTCAGTTCAGCAAAATTTCAAGGCAATGACAATATTTTCCCTAAGACTTGGGCTTGACTGGATTGAAATTGATCCTAATGATTCCATCACCTTTGAATTATTAAAAAAAAAATAAGGTGATTCATGCTGAACCCTGCTTGACCCCATGGAATATCAGTCAAAATGCTTGAGGTATTCTGTGTGAAACGAGGAACGTAAATATGGCATGGGGGAATTTTCTAAATAAAAGTAGCAGCACAAAAGTCCTCTGTTCAGCTGTTTTATGAATGCCACACACCTGCTGAGTTCTTTTTTTTTTTTTTTTTGAGTTGGAGTCTCACTCTGTTGCCCAGACTGGAGTGCAGTGGCCGCTCGCGGCCACCGCAGCCTCGACCTGCTGGGCTCCCGTGATCCTTTCGCCTCCGCCTTCCGAGTAGCCGGAATTACAGGCATGCGCTACCACGCCCGGCTGATTTTCTGATTTATTGTAGAGATGAGGTCTCGCTGCCCAGGCGGGTCTCGAACCCGCGGGCTCAGGCAATCCACTCACCTCAGCCTCCCAAGGGCGCGGGATTACAGGCTGAGCCACTGAGCCCGGCTCTGAGTTCTTGTTGGAAGCAAAGACACCCCCATCCATTTGACCGGTGTATTTGTGTTGTCTTGTTTGATGTCGGATCTGACAGGGATTGTGTGATTGGCTTTGTGACCTGGGTTTTCTGTTCCCTTCATTGGAGCCCACAGCTATCTGAGGAGGATGCTGGGATGATACTGTCACTGTCCCAGAACCAGGGACAGGGACTGAGTCCGGAAATCCCAGGCTTTGGGTTGGAGTCAGGGCTCCCTATGGAATGTCCAGAGAGCTGAGGGAGAGGCACCAAGCCATGGCATCCAGACGTGTGTGTCTGGGAACATGTAATGCACCGTGCACATCAAGCCACCGTGTAGAGTGAAGAGGGAATGCTTCTTATAATCATGCCGGGACAGCTGCCACCCACCCAGTCTGTCCTGAATGAACCGGGCCCCACGGTTGCTGGCTGTATCGCCCATTTATGGCCAGGCCCAGTCATGGCTGGAATCCCTGGAACAGGCACTTTCTGGTGGTTGTAAAGGATCTTTCAGCCCAATGCCCCAGAAGTAAATAATGGTATTCTGTGTTACTGTTTATGGCTAAAATAAGGGGCTCTTTTTGAGTGGTAGACTTTCCTTCTGTGAGTAACTTGGAAACAACAGACAATTGTCAAAAGGGTTTTAGGGATCACTACCCCACCAGGCATGTAATAGGCATTCTTTTACTGAACAGACCCAGCTACCCCAAGAGGTCGGTGTCACTGTGGTCCCCATTTCACAGTTGTGGAAACCGAAGCTCAGAGCTGTTGTCTGGTCATGGTCATTCACCTCCCAAAGGGCAGAGTCAGGTCTATGGGACTCTGGGGACAGCCCAACTCCTGCCTTATTCCCTTTACTAGTTTGTATCTAAGTATGAAAATCAAATAATGTACTGTCTTTTTCTATATTTTGTACCTGGTCAGCATCACACTTAAGGATGTGTGAGGAAAAGTTAAAACAAGCACACGTGAATCAAAATATCACATGTACCAAATAGATGTATACAATTAGTATGTATCAGTTAAAACACCAAGCCGGGTGCAGTGGCTCACACCTGCAATCCCAACACTTTGGGAGGCCAAGGAGGAGTGTTTGAGCCCAGAAATACAAGACTAGTCTTGGCAAAAGATGAGACCTCACCTCTACAAAATCAAAAAATTAGCTGGACATGGGTGGTGTGTGCTTGTAGTCCCAGCTACTTGGGAGGCTGAGGTGGAAGGATTGCCTGAGCTCAAGAGGTGGAGGCTGAGGTGAGCTGTGATCATGCCACTGTATTCTAGCCTGGGTGACAGAGTGAGATTTCAACTTAAAAAAAAAGATAGAAAAAACAAAAAGTCAATGAACTTATGAACACTTAGCTGTCATTTCACTACCCAGAAATGACAAAAATGGGACTACCCTAAGTCCTTTCTCCTACCTGCCCTCCCTCCATCCTTCCCTCCTTCTCTTCCCCCCTCCCTTCCATCCCTGCCTTTGGCCTTCATTCCTTTCTCCCTCTCCCTCCCTCCCTCGCGCCCTCCCTCCCATTCCTTCCTTTCTTCCTTCATTCCTTTTTCCTTCCCTCTCTCTTCCTCCCTCCCATCCCTTCCTTTCTTCTTTCTTTCCTCTTTTCTTTCATCCTTCCTTCCCTCCCTCCCTCCTTCACATAACAATTGTCTCCTGAGTGTCTCCTGTTTGAGACAGACTCAGGGAACTAGAGACAAGACAGCCTGGCCACCCAGAGGCTATCAGGGTCCAGGTTGCCAATGACCCTGAGTTCATGGAGGGAAGGAAAGCAAGCACTCACACCTCATCTTCTTCACTCTTGGGCCAATAATTCCAAAGACCCTTAACCTCCCCCTCTCCACAGCTTCCAGGCTTTTGTAGAGCTTGTCAGATGGCCTGGTTTTAAATCCCGAGTCTGCCCCTAGCTCTGGGCCTTGGGCAAGTTATATAAACTACACCTCAGTTTCCCCATCTGTGAAATGGGGCTAATCTTTCTCATAGGACTGTCATGGAGGTTAAATGAAGTAAAGTACACTGAACTCTGAAAGCAATTACCACATGTTGTTTTGTCATCATTTTATTAACATCCTCAGCTCCGTGCGCATGCTCTCTCTCTCTCTCTCTCTCTCTCTCTCTCTCTCTCTCTCTCTCTCTCTCTCTGTCTCTCTCTGTCTCTCTCTTTCTCTGTTGTTCCCAAGAACCAGCCCTAAGAACTGGGCCAATTCACAGCTGCCAGGCATGAAGGCAATGGTCTTGCCTTGGTTACCCATGGGAATTCCACAGGAGTGCTGAACCTTCCCAATGACCAGTCCACAGAACAATGAAGTAACAATCTTTGGCTTGGGACATCAGAATTTTCGTGTCCCCAGACAACTCCAACATTCAGCCAAGGTGAGACCCTTGGGTGAGTCCTCTGAGCTTGATTACGCCAAAAGGAGGGAGAGCCTTTCTAAATGACGTATTTGACAACCAGTCTTTCAATGGGTGCTGGAGACCAATGCAAGCAGCCACATGTCAGTGTGCCTATCCCACAACCCACCAGCCCCAGAACTTGTCAATCTTTCTGCCATGATCCAGGAGACTCCTTGACTGACTCCTTGACGCCAAGACTTCTTAAGTCAATTTAAAAAAATCTAATTTCCTTCCTTTTTTGAGAGGTGAGGCCCCATGGGACTTATATATTCGACAACCAGCAGGTGCAGAGCTGGTCAAGCTGCCCCTCAGGCAAGGACATCCTGTCTACATACCCTATAGGCCTCCCCTCCCCTCCACCCCGCTGGGCCTGCCTGGCCCTGGAGGCACCAATCTTGCAACCACTGTAGCCCAGGGCAGTCCTCAGTCTTGGTAGAGTCCAGACCCGTCTTCATAGACATCCATGCTCAGTACCTCTTCCGTCTACTCCATGCCTCCCAGGTGTCAGCTGCTGGCTATGCTGAGGGATTTCCACCTTGAGCCATCCTCACACCTGCGTTGGGTTGGGAGAAGCACTGGTCTATATGCTGTTGATAAAAGGTGTCAAACTCTGTAAAATATTTAAGATGATTTATTCTGAGCCAAATATGAGTGACGTGGGCCCATGACACCCATCCCAGAGGTCTTGAACACGTGTGCCCAAGGTGGTTGAATTGTAACTTGTTTCTATACATTTTAAGAGCACAGAAGTTACAAGAAACTGTAAATCAGTACACACAAGATTTATACTGGTTTGGCCTGGGAAGGCGGGGCATCTCCAAGTAGGGACTTGCAGGCCATCAGTGGATTCAAAAATTTCCTCTCTCTAAGGAATGTTGACATCAGTACAGGAAATGCCACTGTGGGGTCAGGGGGCATCTTGAGGACTGATGAAGGAGTTGAAGCTCTTGACAGGTAGGTGAAGCCTCATGGTGGCAGACTTCCGAGAGAAGAACTGGTCAGTGTCTGAAAGGGTGCCAGAGTCTGCAAGTCCCCAGAGACAGTGTTGCAGGATCATAAAATATTTGATTTTCTTTATCTGTTGGGTGATGTTATGCCAGAGTAGGTTGGAAAGCTAGCCTCGTTCTCTAGGGTTAATAAAATTCACCTGAGGAGTCTTCGTAGGACATGGCTTCCCAGCCCCCTCAGCTAGGAATCTGGACACGGAGAGGGAAAAAAGGTCCAAGTTGAGTCCTCAACTCTTTTCCCAGATGAGCTAACTTGGGCTCAGAGAGGTTGAATCACTGCTTTGGGATACACAGCCAGCATGCAGCAGAGCCAAGGCCATCTGATCTCTGTGACAGAGCCCTTAACCCCTTTTCCATTCAACCATTCCCAACACAGAGGCCAAATAGGGGTATTTAGAATTTCAACAGAATTTAAACAGAAGACCTGGAAAGAATGTTGGCATTTCTGCTCCAAAGGGATGCGTGAATGCCACCCATTGTTGGGGGGAAGTCACCCAAGGGAACAGGGGGTAAAGAGAAACAGATGCAGGGCTTCTTATCCTCATCCACCACCCATCTTGGTGGCAGCTACAGAGCACAGGGTCGTGCCCAGTATTGATAGGGTGTCTCAGAGGGGACGGAATAGTTGCACACTCTCTGAGCTCTAGCAATTTCCTCATATTGCATAAAAACGTCCGTCTTCCCCATCCCAAGCCCCCTCTGGGGAGGCCAACAGCCCTTGAGCACCAGGCAAGCAAATGTGGGGGTTGGCTGGGAGGCCCATCATTGTCTTGGGCTTTCCAGAACTTCCTTCAGATAATAACCTGGCCAACCAGAGGAAAGCCTCCTTGTAAGGAGGAAGAGCCGCCCAGCGGGAGCCGGCTCCAATCCCTTGAAGAGCAAAATGCACTCTCTTTTCCCAGAAGGTTACCTGTCCAGGTGCCATGGAGTCGCCTTCCCTGTTCTGAGGGCTGCGGGAAAGGGCGGCACTCCAGGAGCCAGAGCTTTGAAGAAGCGACACCAGCATGTATAAACCAACTTGGCCTTGCAAGGCAGGAAGCTTAGAGCCCGGCTGTATGGCTGGGGTTCAAGAGAAGATTATTTCCAGAAAGAAATGAGGCAGCTCTTTCAGCCTTGGGGGCCACAGTGATTTTTTTTCTCCCTGGATTTTTTAGGCCCATGAGGTAGAACTGGGCCTTTATAGGTCTCATTCCTGTAAGAGCTCTGAGGCTTGTTTACCCTCGAACATTCCCCAGGGAGACAGCCCTGTGGGAGTTAAGCTGTTGTCATCCTTCTGGCCTGTCCTTCTTTTTCTTTTAATTGTTCATTCAACAAGCTCTCCCTGAGGCCCCAGTGAGGGTCCTAGTTTTGGGAGGTCAAGTGAGGGAGCCACATGCAGAGACTGAACCAGTTTCAGCGTGCGTGGGGGATGTGGGCAGACATGAGGGGCTTGAGGAGGTCAGGGCTTCAAAACCACCCATGCAGGGGTCCTGCTGAAGGGCCACATCCTCCTAGAACTGTGGCATCCCACCCCTCTTTTCATATCTCCCTCAGCTTCTCTCCTTGCTGGTCCCCTTTCCAGAGCACACAGGTTCCTCCCTGTTCGTATCGGAATGATGACCGCACAGTGGCCACCCCTGTGCCAGGCTGTCGGCTCTGCTCTGTGCACCCTGTGAACTCCACTCCCCGTAACCCTGAGAGTGGGTCTGCACTCCCCCACCTGGAGGAGGGATCCTTCTTCCTGCAGTCACACATGGCATGCTCTCTGTGTCCTGCCCACTCTACCCCGCCCCTACATCCTGTTCAGCGTGTCCTTGTGTCCCCGGAGAGGGCTTCCTACCACACCTCTGAGACTCATCTGGGAGCATCCTCTGCAGCCCGGAGCAGCCTCAGTGTGCCTGGTGAGAGTTGGTGGGTCAGTGCCTAACCTCTTTGCCTTCAAGGGACACCTTTCAGTCGTGCTCGGCAAGGTCCCCCGAGGTCACTAGCGGATGAAAGACAGGCCACAGTGGTGGCTTCTGTCTACAGCCTTTCCTTCCCTGTCTCAATTGCCTACCACCTACCAGTGCAGACTGGGGTAGACACCCAAAGAAACTGCTTGCACCCACACCTCTTCAGAGCTGCTCTGGGGGCGCCCGACTGAGACCACCAGCCCCAAGAGCTTCCTCCTGCACCCTAGCACTCACACCAGCCCCTCTACCTCTCTGACAACAGGGCGAGGCCCGCAGATGCTTCCCCTGTAGTATTGTGTATCCAGGTTCTGGGGATTCCCCCAAGTTGTGCACTGGTGTCTCCATCCTGGTTTCTTAGGTGACCCCTCTCACTCACCCCCAAAGCCACTCTGGGCCTCCTGAAACCTGAAAATGGAGGCTCCTTGCAGCTTCAGTGACTTCATACCTGCTGGTCAGTTCCTGGGATCCCTCCTTTCAGATCTGCACATGGCAGCTTCTTCACATTCCAGAGGGAGCATCTATCTGAGTGAGGCCTGCTCTGACCCTTAGTCCAGCTGCAAGTACCCCGAGCCCAGCAGCTGCGGTCTAGCTCTCCGCCCTGCCCGGTAGCATTTGGCGCTCAGAGTTTTGCAAGATGGCTTTCTCTCTCGGCACATTCTCGTCTGCTGCCTCTCCCACTTCCTCTGCCAGGAGGTGAGCTCCCTCAGGGCAGGGATCTCATTCATCCTGTTCACCACTCCAACCCCACCCAGAACAAGGCCTGGAGTGTAATGCTCAAAGGATGCTTCTTAGAAGGATGAATGCTTGAGTGAATGAATCACGAATGAATGAGGGCACCACCGTTAGACCATAGGTAAGAAGGGAGAGGCTTGAAAGGGAAGTGCTGAATTTCCCCATGTCCCAAGAGTCCGTCCAGGTGGCACCGAGTGTCCACAGGTGCCCGTCCTAGCCTTGCGCACCTGGTCTTGATGCCAGCAGGACATTGACAACTGTAGACCAGGACACATGAGCAAAGACATGGGGTGAGGGGGCTGGCTCCCCATCCCTTGATGTGCCTGGAGAGTATGGAGTCCCCAACCCCCGTGGTGAAGGAGGCCTCCCTGGCAATTTGCAGGATGCCGGTGTCTGGCCTTGTTCCAGGACAGGAGAGGGAAAACCCAGCCTCATTGGACAGCTGAGGAGCTTTGTAAATGTATTCGAAATAGTGATTCCAGCAGCTGCCAACAGATTACTTTTTCTATGCATACTGGATGACTTTAATAAAAAATGAGAACTTCCCCAGCTGCTCTGTAAAGATAAGCCCCAGTTCCTCAAATCAGTGAGCAGCAGCGGCCCAGGGCTTGGGCAGGCTGGGGGGATTCAGGCTGGTGACAGAGCCAATTAGCACTCAGATCCGGCAGCCTGAGGCTCCTTTCTGGTGGTGGGACCAGGATGGGAGAACAAGGGTGGGCCCCGAGTGATTAAGACATCCTTTCGGTCCTGAGACAGTCCCCTGCCCTCCCCAGGGTGGCGGGCTGACCTTTCTCATCTCTCTAGGTATAAGACGGAAAGAGATGATTTTCTGAGGGTCCAGAAGCCTCTGGATCATGAGATCCAATCCTGGTCCCCGGGAGTGATGGGTACACAAACTGACAGACAGAGACCTTGGCCAAAGCAGACCACACTCACTTAAGCAAGATCAGTCACAGAACGTGGTGTGCCATGCAAACCCAGGTGACACTGACTGGAGAAGAGACCCCAAATGCCTCAGAACACGTGAGCTCTTCTGGCTCTACTACTGGGAAGGGGTGGGGGAATGCAGATTCTGTGGACCCCAGAGCTGAGATAATTTGGGGGTCTTCAATGAGAAAATGAATACAATATTAGAAATACAAAATCGTTAGAGCCCTTCCCAGGGCCTTGGAAGGGGCCATGCAGGTGAGAGGCCCTGGGGTCTCAGCTGCATTGATTTCATGGTAATGTTTCTGTGTGTGTGCACACACACGTGTGTTTGTGCATGGGCGCATGCATGTGTACATGCAGCTGATTTCTCTCCCCATGAGCTCTCTTGGGCTTGGGGTCTCAGGTACATTATTAAATAAGTCAGATCTATTAATGGGTGACAGTGCCCCTCCCCACCCGGCTCCCAACCCAGCGCCCTGGGCAAGGACTCCCCTTCACCAACCACTCCCAGGAATTGTGTGATGCATAAATAGGACTAGAAAGACAGGAGGGAGCAGGAGAGGACTTGCCCACAGAAGCCAAGTCTGTCCATATGAAAATAATAAAGAGGGTCAGGTGCAGTGGCTCACACCTGTAATCCCAGCACTTTGGGAAGCAGAGGCAAAAGGATTGCCTGAGCTCAGGGGTTCAACACCAGCCTGGGCAACATGTTGAGACCTCGTCTCTACAGTAAATCAAAAAATTAGCCAGGCATGGTGGGGCGCGCCTGTAGTTCCAGCTATGTGGAAGGCTGAGGTGGAAGGATTGCCTAAGCCCAGTCGGTCAAGGCTGCAGTAGCTGTGATCATGCCACCAACTCCAGCCTGAGCAACAGAGTGAGACTCTGACTCAAAACGGTAATAATAATAGTAGACTCAGTAGAAGCAAGGCCAAGAGGAAGATCAAGGAATTTGAGAGGTTTCGGAAAGTGAGTCTCCCCAGAGTGGACCTGGCTTGGACAGATTCTGTTGGTGATAATGACTAGCATCTCCTGATGTTCACATCACTTTTCTCATTGTTATTGGTGTAACGACCAATCATGGGTAAGAGATAACCGGGCACACAGTGCCCAGGTGTTTCCTTTCAACCCAAGGAAGAATTATCTGGCCAGCTGTGTGCATGCATTATATGTACATGTGCATGCATGCACACATGTGTGTGGATGAGAATGGAAAGTGAGATTGGGCCTCATAACCTGATAAGTTACAAAGTACCACCCACCTGTTTTCCCTTTAGAGAGAAATCAAGAGAAATTGTTCAAGCTTAGAAATAAGGGGAATGATTATAATGTGAAGAGCTTCAGAGCCGTCCTAGAACATTGACTGTCAAGGCCAAATACAAGCGACCTGTCTTCCGATGGAAGTTGGTTGGATTCGCCATTTACTATTGATTAGAGCCCAGCCTCTGCCAAGTTAAAGTCTAACTTGTAGAAGACTGAGAAGTTGCAAATGACTTTGTGTCAGAAAGAGATACAAATGATTAATGTCCAGTACAGAAGATCACCTCAGAGTTTGCAATTTTTTTTGGCCTGGAAGGAGACAGGGCACAGACCAGTTCTGCATCTAACGTTTCATCGACTCCCCCGTCCTCTCTGAGCCAGCTTCGTTGTTCTGCGAGTTTCCTCATAAGTGAATAACATCATCGTGGCATGTGCTGGCTGCGGGCTTAGGTGAAAGCCATGTTGTTCTTGTTCTTGAATGCTGTGCTGTGACCTCGGTCCTTCTCTCGTCCCTTTGACAGTAATTTTGTTTTTTACTCCCCAAGTTACCCCACGTGAGAAGCCCGGACTTAAGGCACAGGGGCCTCTAACGTCAGCCTCTCTTGACTCTGTCTCCTTTATAATTCCTCCTAGTTTTCAGTTCCCAAATCATGGTTTCAAATGGATCCGAAGAATGTTTATGCTTCATAAGGCTCAGTCTCTGCTAGTCAGAGAAGCACAGCTAAATCATCAAAAAGAAATGAAATGTAACTCCAGTTGCTGTTTGTGTTTTCAAAGGAAATTAAGAGGGTCCAACTCACAGCCCCTGGGATACTTCTGGACACCCACTCTGCTTCCTTGCCCATCCTCCTACCCCCAACGCCAACCCCAGAGCCCCTGGTTAGCACGACTTTGCTTTTCCTCCCTGCCTGGATTCTCTTGAACACACTCTCGGAGCTTATGCAAAGAATGCCTTTGATAGCAAGCAACAGAAAACCTGTCAGCATTAGTTTAAGCCATAAGAATGTTTATTGTTCAACTGAACCAGGTGCCCAGAAATAGTCTCCAGGTGAGTGCAGGCAGCTATGCTAGCCTCAAGAAGAGTCTTCGTCATTCTTCCACGCAGTGAAATTATGTCCCCAAGCTTGTTGCCTCAGGGTCACAAGACGGCTGCTCTGACTCCAGATATCATGCCCTTGCATAGAGCATCTCCAGCAGGAAGGATGGGACAGGTACCAAGGAGTGTCTCCTCAAAGATTGTCTTTTTATTCAGGCAGGAAGTCCTTCCCAGATGCAACCCACTGATGGCTTTCTTCTTGCATCTAAAACTGGCCCCTCATAATTATAAGAGGGAGTCGAAAAGCAAGTACAGTTGACCTTGAACAAGGTTGGGGCTGGGGCGCTGACTCCCCTAGGCAGCCACAAATTCACATATTACTTTGACTCTCCTAAAACTTAACTACTCATGGCCTGCTGTTAATCAGAAACTTTACCGGTAACACAAACAGATGATTCACTCCTATTCTGTATGTTGTATGTATTGTACACTGCACTTACAATACAGCAAGAAGGAGAAAAGCAAATGTTATTAAGAAACTCATAAGGAAGAGGACGTAGATTTACCATTCATTCAGGGGAAGTGGATCATCATGGAGGTCATCTTCACATTGAATAGGAGGAAGAGGAAGAGGAGGAGAAGGAGGGAAAGGGGGACGAGGAAGGCTTGGTCTTGCTGTCTCTGGTGGCAGAGGTGGAAGTAAGTCAAATAACTGGACCTGCACAGTTCAAGCCCGTGTTGCTCAAGTATCAACCATACTGGGCAGAGTAGAGAAGGAATTGTTGCAGCCGGCTTGGACCAATCAGGACTTATCGCCGGGGCTGGGAGCATCACAGGCCCACGTGCCCAGGGTTCCAGTAGCCTAAAAGCAGGAGAGGAGCAGAAGGGATTGGCCGCTGGGGAAACGACCTGTGCAGTCAGCCACAGTCTTCATTTTAAAGCCAGGAAAGCAACTGTTAGACAAGTGGTGAGTTCAAGAAAGCCAAACAACAAACCAGTCAGCAGCCTCTCGTCAGCTAGTGAGGCCTCAGAGAAGACGCAGGGGGCATGAGTTGGTAATAAGTAGGGGAGGCAGGGAGCCCTTGGCATTCAGGAAGTTTCTTCCAGACACAATCGACTCACCAGGAGGCAGAGGCTCATGCTGGGGTCCTGTGCTCCGACCTTACCCGTGACCGGGATTTGGAGAGGACACGCAGGACAGCCAGAGCCCCTTTTCCTGCTGGGCATCTCCCAACATCTCTGCGCCTGCCAAGGGCACGTGCTGAGTGGGCAGATTTATTTGCATGGAAAATTAAAAGTCCTTGTTGACCTCTACATATTCTGCCCACTGTGTCATTCAAGGATTTGCAAAAGGCCTTAAGTTACACTTGCTGCACCGCGAGCAGGGGGAGGAAGGCAGGAGGGAGGGATGGAGTGGTCGGAGGCCCTTGCCGTCCCCTGAGTCTGTCTGCCCCAAAGTCGCCATGCATCACTGCCAGGCATGCAGCCTAAGGACCCTCGCCCTTCACCCAGAGCTCACCCTGTGCCCCTCACACGAGGCTGGGCACAATGACAGCTTGTTGGACAACGGTTTGGGGGTAAGGAGGGGGTGTACAAGACATTTTTATCCAGGGCCTCAATTGCTGGAGAGAAATTTTTGGATGTAGAACAGCCATGGTGAGACCCGCTACAGAGTTCCGGGGATCTTAGGAGGGGCTAAAGCCGTGGTAGCCAGCACTCGTGGCTGTCTAGACTTAAATGAATTAAAAGTAAATAAGACTTAAGCTCAGGTGCTGCATTTCCTTGGCGTGCTTCATGTGTCCAGAGCCATCGATGGCTGGAGGCCGCCGTGCTGGAGCTCGGCTGAAGGAGCATTGTCATCGTCATGGTGAAAGCTCTGTCAGACACACTGTGCTAGAGGAAAGCTCTGATTTCTTTGAACTAAAGATTTTATTGGTGCTTTTTGATAACAACAGTGACAATTGTTTGTCATAAAGCATTTAGAGAAGAAAGAATAACGCCAAGAGAGCAGAGGGTGTCTGGGCTGGACCGTCAGCTCAGCGACCTCCTGGATCCTCCTGCCCCCTTGGTGCTGACTCAGGCCTTCTTGGGAGGGACTGGGAGCACAAGCAACTGACATCACCAAGGCGGGGCAGGGGGCACGAGGAAGGTGGAGAAGCAACACTGGCAGCCCTCCTCTGGCACGAGGGAATTTGTGAACTCTTGAGGCTGAGTGGGGGAAGGGAGAGCTCAAGGCCCAGACAGAAAAGTAGAGCCCAGGAGGTGGACGCCGGGAACTCCCTACACGGGGGAGGGAAGAGTGGAAAACCAAGCCTGGGGACACTGAGGGTGACACAGAGACGCGCAGCCTCAGGAAGCGACAGCTATCCCTGGGCTAGAGGGACAGGGGGAGGAAGCCACGCCTTCAAAGCTAGGGCCACCTCAGGGAGCTGGGGCCACAGAGGAGACTTGGCTGCTGTCTGTGACGGCACTGAAAGTGGGGACAAACCCAGCCATCTCCCTGCCTTCCTCCTTCCTGTCTCCCTTCCATGGGTCAGGAGGGCAACCTGGGAAACATGGCTCTCAGGGGAAGAGGATGTGGCCAACAGTCACTGACGGCCTGTGCACGGGACTGGGCTGTGTTCCCCAGAATTCCTGTGTTAAAATCCTGATCCCAATGCGAGACCTTTTCAGAGGTTCGAGTTCAATGAGGTCATCAGGGTGGTGTCCTAATCCAGTAGGACTGACGGCCTTGGTGGAGCTCTCGCTCCCTGAGCACACACATCGAGGAAAGACCATGTGAGGACAGAGCAAGAAGGCAGCCACCTGCAAGCTAGGAAGAGAGCTTTCACCAGGACCCGTGCTGGCACCCAATCTCAGATTTCCAGCTTTCAGCACATGAGGAAATGCATTTCTGTGGCTTCCATCCCCTAGCCAATGGGATTTGGTTATGGCAGCCTGAGCTGACTAAGACATCCTACAGATATATCTCCACAAACTCCATGTGCTAGGAGGGGTCATGGTGCCTGCTATGGCTCGGATGAGGTTTGTTTGGTCCCACCAAGTCTCATGCTGAAATGTGACCCCGAGGGTAGGGCCTGGTGGGAGGTCTCTGGGCCAAGGGGGAGGTTTGGTGCCTTCTGGGGGAAGAAGTGAGTTCTCACACTTGATTCCCGTGAGAGCTGGTTGTTTAAAAGAGCCTGGCCCCTCCCTCCCCTTTCATAGCTTCCTGTCTCACCACGTTATCCCTGCACACAGCAACCCCCTTCACCCACCTCCAAGAGTGGAAGGTTCCTGAAGCCCACACCCAAGCAGATGCTGACACCATGCCTCTTGTACAGCCTGCAGAGCTGTGAGCCAAACCTCTCTTCTCTGTAAGCTACCCAGCCTCAGGTAGCAACACAACCTTGACAGTAGCACAACATGAGCTAAGATAGCCCCAGAGATGTCCGTGCTCTAATCCTAGATACCGAATGGTGACCTTACAATGCAGAGACCCTTTGCAGGTGCAGTGGAGATGAGGGTCTTGAGATGGGGAGATTCGCCAGCTGTACCCTGTGAACTCAGGGTTATCACAAGGATCCCAACAGGGAGATGGGGATCAGCATGGCCAATGTCAAAAGTGAGGATGGCTGCAGAGGTTGCAGTCTGCTGGCTTCGAAGATGGAGGAGGGGCCACAGGCCATGGAGCAGAGGCAAACTCAAAAAACTGGAAAAGGTCATAAAACAGACTCTCCCCTGGAGCCTCCAGAAGGGAAGGCAGTCCTGCCCCTGCCTTGGCTTCCCCGCACCCCGTGAGACCCCCTGTCAGACTTCCGACCTCCAGGCCTGTAAGAGAATAAATGCGTGTTGCTTTCAGCTAAGCAGACTTAAGTTGTTACAGCAGCAAGGACTCAACCCAGGCAGCCCAGTGAGGCCGTGTGTTCGGTACCTTCCCAGGGCGCATCTTTGCAGATGAGTCATCTCTGACTAGTGGGGCCACGGACTAACAGAAGCGATGTGACCTCCTAGTGCTAGGTCCTTAGTGTCGTGCACCCTGCAGACGCTTGATGTTTGCCGACCCAGTATGTAGACAGCATGGCCTGTGACCCTCTAGCCAGCCTGGGCGGTGGCAATGGCATGTCAAAGTGGCTGAGATGACAGAGCTGAAAGGCATGTGGTTTTGAGCTGCAAGTCCTGGTGCCCTTGCCCACTGGCTATGTGGCCTTAGGAAAGTCACTCACCCTCTCTGAGTCTCAGCTTTTCCACTGGTTAGGTGGATGATAGCAATCATCCCTGCCCTACACAGCTGCTGTGAGGCCAGGCCTTCTCCTAGACCATCTGCTGTGTCCCAGGCACAGGTCTAGGCTCTGGGGAGATAGCAGTGATCTAGAAACCAAACCCCTGACCTCTGCAGAGCCCATGCTCTGGCGAGTAAAATGGAAGAACACTGGCAACACCAAGCACGGCACCAGGTACACAGTAGGTACTCAAGCAATGCAGCCCTTGACCTCCTCACCGAAGAAATCACAGAGGTTCCAGAGACATGCCTAAGTCAAGGTGAGTCAATGCAGGTGGGTACAGGCACCCAGGCTTCCTAAGCCCAGTCCCCGGCAGTGGGGCGGTAGGGGCCAGGCAGGAGCATGGAGCCTGGGGAAAGGGCTTTGCTCACATTTTTAGGCAGTTTGGCCTCTGGGCCCTGATTGGATTTAAACTCAGGGGGCTGGGTCAGCCCATTAAGACATATACTTTCTTCTTAAGGAGCTGAAGGACTTCACGTGAGGAGGCCCTCAATGTCTGCGGGTTGCTGGCAGCCCCACTTGGGGGTGTAGGGAGGTCCAACCCTTGGCCTCATTCCCCGATGCTGCCCGGGTTTTCCAGGAAATGATTTTCCTGTGACTTCCTGGATCTCCACGCTCTGGGGTCACAGGCCTCAGAGCTCCTGGGAGATCACTGGAAATGCCCCAAGAATAAGAAAGACCCTCGCTTCTCCCAGGTCCCCCATTGGGCGTGGCTCCAGAGGAAGTCAGGCCTGAAGCCAGGAGCCTGGGGTCAGAGCTGGGAGTTAGGCATTTGTGGAGGGACAGGGCCACTCATCGGTCCCAGCGCCATGCAGGTTCTCAGTTGCATTTACTTTGGCTAGCTCGGTTTTTGAAATCAGAAAAAAAAAATTGCACTCACCCCCAGTCTCCAGATTCCTTTGAAAACAGAAGGGAGTAGGGAGGCAGCAGCAGGCAGAGCAGTGGCTGCCCCTGCTGGGACACATGTCCTTCCAACCCACCACATCCCCCAGCACACCCTGTATCTCTTTTTCCCTTCCTGCGGCCTCCTGGTCTTTGAGTTTCGGCCTGTTCTAAGGCAGCGGTTCTCACCCACAGCGATTTTGCTCTCAGCAGGCATTTGGCATCTGGAGACATTCTGGCTCTCTCAAATGATAGGGGCTGCAGGTCTGCTACTGCGCCAGGAGGAAGGCCCTGCAGTGTGCAGAGAAGCCCAGCAGGTACCCATCAACAGGTGCGGCTGAGAAGCCCACTGTGAGGAAATGGAGTTTTGGTTCCAGTTGCCTGGAGGCAGCCTGAGGCAAGAGTTGGATGCAGATGCTTTTAGAAAGGAAAGCCAGAAAGTGGAGAGGAGGGTGGGAAAATGAGGCAGCAGAGGAAGGAGAAAAGCCAGTA
Organism: Cephalopachus bancanus; assembly: GCA_027257055.1. NCBI lineage: Eukaryota > Metazoa > Chordata > Mammalia > Primates > Tarsiidae > Cephalopachus > Cephalopachus bancanus. The sequence continues at coordinate 8,744,828 of JAPVLO010000007.1, forward strand.
AAAAGGGTGGTTACTGGACCATCAGCTGTGGGCCTGGGAGTCCCAACCCACTGGGGACCTTCAGGACTGTCATAGGGCGGCCTCCGAGTCAACCCACAGAGGAACAGGTGGGGCATTTACCACCGCCCCTGTGTGTTGGTTGAGGGTGTCAGTTCCTGCCTGGCCTCTGCCAGGAGGCCCCATCTCTGTCCATAGGCCCCCAGTCCTTGGACAATGCACACAAGTTGGAGGCGGACTGGCGACCTGAGTCACACTTGACATCGCCCTCTTTCTGTGAACTCAGCAGCTCACCCTGGGCCTGCCCTGGCAAAGTCTAGTGCAAAAATCAACCACGTTTCATCTTCCAACCATGAAAATGTGATTCCAAGGAAAGAGCACTCTTGCATTAGCTCCTGCTCTGGTGACACCAGGTGGCTCGTGGCCCCGAGAACTGGCTGAGGTCATTTGACCACAAAAGATGGCCTTTGCTGAACTTGAATGCAAGCAGGTAATGATGACACAAGCTCAGGGACTCATCTGGAAGACAAAAACCAAAGAAGGGATTTTCAGAGGACTCACTGCTTTCTGCTTGGAAATTCCAAAGGTTCCTACAGAGCCAGGCAGTTCTGCTGTGCTGCCCCCACCAGCATGAGCTGGGTCCCGCTGATGTCAGTGGGACATATCACCCACCCAGCCCTGGGCCGGACCCTGGGCCCTTCGTGTCACATGGTGCAGCAAGAGTCCTTTTCTGACTCAGTCACGGGGACTCCTCTGGTGGCCCACAAGACTGAAGGGAAGGCAGCAGCGGCCAGGATTGACCTGACTTGTAGTTTTTCACCCCAGAGTGTCCATGGAAACCTAATCCTCTGGAGTGAGTGGAATGCATTGGCAGGAGGGGATGCCTGGAGCCTGAAGGAAGGTTCTCCGGGTGGAGACGCTGACCCCAGGGCTGAGACATCTCTGCTTCTTGTTCGAGGCCAGCCCACGTTGGATTGCATAGCGAGGTCTCGGGGCCCACATGGGCAGCTGGGACTGGAAGCTCGCCCTTGGGAAACTGTGTGCCATCCGTCCCATGGCCTATGCTATAGTCCAGGAAGACCCGTCAGCAAGTGGACTCAATGATCCCTTATTTTCGTGTGTCTTTTGGGCCTTTCCTGACCTTGTGAGCTCCTGGGAAAATGGTGTTCCAACCATCCGGCTGCTTTAGCAGAGAGATTTCAGGGCTGCTCAGCCTCAGACACCCAGGAAATCACATGCTGCGACTACCAGGCTCCACGGTTGCCCCCCCCCACCCTCTTCATGACACCCCCCAGAAGAGTCTCGTCCCAGGAGAGGAATGGGCTTGCCCAAAGGATGACTTGTCCCTGCCTTAGGATGGGCCTCAGGGTGTGGGGGTCACAGTATACTCTGACCTGGCCCGGCAAGCCTGGGTTGGTGATTAATCTGGCCAGCTTCACTGTGAGAGGGGGCAATAACAGGGCCACTGAGGTTAAATGACAGCGTAACCAGGAGGGCTGAGCACAAGACTGGCATGGACCCATCTGGAAGGAATCTCACCCGCTGGCAGTGATGGTGATGAGATTGTGCCTTCAGGAAGACCAAGATAGGTGAAGTTGGCTTCCTAACAGTCCTCATCAACCTCCTGTCTGACTCTTGGAAGCCTTCCCTGAAGACTCCTTGCTCGAATCCTTTCCATGACGGGCTTCTCACCACCTCACTAGGAAGTCCTCACCATCTGCTGGTGCCTACTGGCCTTCTTCTTCCCCTGCTTCACTCCCTTACCCCCTCACCTCCTTTCTCCCATCTCTCTTCCTTCCTTCCTTCCCTCCTTCCTTCCTCTTCTTCCTCCCTTCCTCCCTCCCAACCTTCTTTCCTCCCTCCTTCCCTCCCTTGCCTGCCATACTTCGTTTCTACCTTCCTTCCTTCTTTGCCTTCCTTCCTTCCCTCCTCATTCCCTTCCTCTCTCCCCTTCTTCCTTCCTCTCTTCCCCTTTCACCACCCTTCTTTCCCTCCTTTCCTTCCCTCTTTCCTTCCTTCCTTCCTTCTTCTCCTCTCTCCCTCCCTCCCTTCTTCCCTCCCTTCCTCCTGCCCTCTTCTCACTCCCATGCCTTGTTTCAGACCCAATTCCAGGTGATTCAGGATTCTGTAAGGAGGATTATTCTGTTCCCATCTGTGACTCACTCATGTCCGATCCTGGACCATGCAGGCCCAGGCAGTCTCCTCTTGATGACATTCTTGAGAGCTCTGAAGAAGAGTGTCCCACTGGCTTCCACACACTCTGCCCAGGTCCTCTTATGGGGAGTTCGAAGCTCTGTCCCTTTCTGATTGGGGTGGGCTGTGAGCAGAGCCCGCCTCTCTGCTGCCTCTTCCCATATATGGAGGTCTTATCTGGCCATCCCAAAAGGTGTCGAGTGGCCTGGCTTCTATGGGGATTGGTTTGGGGACTGTCTTGTTAATTATCCCATCTGCATATTTCTCCCAGCCCAAGTGGCCACGTGATTCTGAGATCCTCAGGCTCAGGATGGAAAGGACCCTCTCATTTAGGCCTGTGGGACATGTCTCATCCCAGTCCCCCTGAGAAGGTGCCCGAGTGCCCACATGGGCAGACGCAGCCCATGCCACACAGATGCACTCCAGGACACACTGGTACCACGTGCCTGCCGTGGGCACCACCTCAGCCATGCGTGTAAACAGCCAAAACACACATGCAGGTGTGCACGCAGGCACACAAGCACATGTACACCCCCTGCTGTCACGCACTCTCATGCATGCACACAGGAACATGCACTTGGATGCACAGGCACAGGTAACATCTGCGCACGGAAGCCTCCGGCATACATGGATTTCAGTTCAAAGTCCCTGTTTCCCTGATAAACACCACAGGCTCCGGCGGCCTCTGCCAACACGCTCCAGATTTTCTGCCCATGGCAGATGGCCTCTGGGACCCAGCAGGGAGAGGCCTTGCCTTTGGCCCTGGCTGGGCTCAGGACATTTGAGCAGGCGCAGCCCCCACCTCATGGCCCCTCTGTAACCTGCTGGAGGACACACAGTGAGTGGGACGGTTGCTGGAGCTGTGGGCACCCTGCTCCCCAGGGCTGATGGATGACACCAGGGCACACACGGGGACTCCACAGAGGAGGTGGTGGTGCAAGACACAGGTTGCCACACCTCAGGATCTGAAAGGCAGCCGGTGTGCCACCCCGGGGACACCAGGAGCCAGAGCCATTGCCCACCGGCTCTAGAAGGCACATGTGCTGAGGAGAGAGACACCCAGGAGCAAGACGAAGAGCCAGGCTGCGACTTGCCTTTTATTTCCTGAGCAGTGGCAGGGCAGAGAAGCCGGGGAGCAAGGACAGGCTGGGGGGTCGGGCAGGGCCTGTGACAAGAGCACAGCCCCTGGCTGCCGCCCTCAGCTCCGGCCCCTCCCCAGAGGCGCTGGTGGGCAGCTTGCTCCTGAACGCCCCATTTCCATGATGTCATGACTTGGTCATGAGGCATGGCTCCGGACAGGACCTGGGCATGATCAGGGCCCCGTTGGGAAGCAGATTTCTCCCTTTTTCATCCATAATTATTTTCTTTATGGTTTATTGGAGTGTATCATTCTGGAGGCAGAAAGAGTCCTGGTGGGTGCCAGGAGGTGCTCAGGTCAAACGTCACAAAGAAGCCAGCAGAAAGAAGGGGTATGTGGCTAGAGGGTCTCTGCCTTGTCCCGGTACCTTCGACGTTGCTGGAGGACTCAGTGTCTCTTATGCAGGGCGAGGTGAGCGCACCCTTCCCCACACTGATGGGCCCCACTCTCGCCACCCCTCACTCCGTACCTTCAGTCCAGGGCTTTGCCCTGGTTTTACAAAGACAAGTGCTTGTGATGCCTCGAAGGCTCCCCTGGGCACAGGGGAGGCTGCGTCTTCACAGAGCTTGAATCAGGCCCTGGAGGGATGCACCATCACCTCCGGGGCTGCCGGTGTGATTGTCTAATTATGAAACTGATCAATGCCTTCATGGAGAGGGACCCCGGGAACTTGACCCAGCTTGAGAGCCAGCCATGTTTCACTTTACATGTCTACTTGACAGGGCCACCAGGTGCCCAGGCATTCAGGCAAATGTGATCCGGCTGAGCCTAAGGGTGTTTCTGGATGGGATTAACATTTGGGTGGGCTGATGCAGTACAGCAGGGCTTCTCCCTCGTGTGAGTGGGCCTCATTCAATCCAGCTGAGGATCTGAATGGAAGAGAAAGGCTGAAGGGAACCTTGCTGCCTGCCCACGAAACTGGGCATGGGCTCGACGTCTGTCTCCAGCCTGGACCTCACTCCATCAACTCTCTGGGGTCTGCGGGTGCCAACTGCAGCTCCTGCGACTCCTCAGTCTACTACCGTGTGAGCCAATTCTGTATGATGAATATGTATAGATACGTGTGCGTGTGTGTGTGTGTGTGTGTGTGTGTGTGTGTGTGTGTGTGTTTACGCACACAGATCTTCTGTTCCTTTGCAGAACCTGGCTCTGCAGGGCCCCGAGGATGCTGCCCTGATTATCTGCCATTTAACCCAAGACTGGAAGGCTCAGGAGGCGATGGTGTCACTGGGGACAAGGGTCACCCAGGGACAGGGAACCATGGAGGAGGCACAGCTTCTGCTGAGATGCCACTCATGACAATAACACCCAGTCTCCCCTCTGGCCTCTTCTCTTCCAGCCTCCCACAGACACAGAGTATTTCCCTGCTGCTGGCCCACCCGGAGGCCCCAGCGGTCTCCGTCTGACCTGAGATCCTCCTCCTCTGGGAGCTGGTCCCCTGCCCTGAACTCCTTTGCTGTGAGCGCCTGCAGTGGTTATGGTTTCCCTGGTAGGCTCTGGCCAGGGAGGACAGGTGTGGGCCTGGGAGCCTAGCCGGAGCCTTGGGCCGGACCAGGGTGTGTACGGTGGCTCGAGAGGGCTAAGGCCAGGGAACATCAGGTGGCACGAGGGAGTGCTCCAAGCAGGCAGATGTGGGACTGAGCAAGGGACTTGGAGCCTGACCCAGTGGGCAGTTGGGAGCCAGCCCGCCAGGGATCCAGTGGGCCACAGCAAGGACCCCAAATTTCTGCACACCAGAGATCTCCGGGCACCTCTGCAGTCTGGCTTCTGCCTGTTCTCCATCTTGCCATGAGTTGGGTGTTTTAGTGGGAAAGAAGGGTTTCTGCCCCTTCAGGCCACCACAAGGCTTCTGGTGGTCCCCAGGTAGACGCTGAGATTCACCTGGGTCAGCAAGGACCTGTCTGTGCCTCAAGGTGCTGGAATAGGCCACAGTCTCCAAGGAGGACTTGGCCCTGCCACCAATGCCAGGTGGCCAGCACATGGAGTGGAGCCCACGCCCTGGTGAGGGGCCTGGGGGCTCAGGGCGTAGGTGGTGAACCCTGTGGTGCCCCCATTGCCCGTCACTGGACCCACAAGGAGAGGAGGTACAGGAACCGCCAAAAAGAACAGTGTTGCCGGGAGCCACCTCAGCCCCCTACAGCCTGCAGATGGTTAAATCCACCTTCACTTTTCTTTCCAGACACTGGTCAGTGCAGACAGGATCAGCCATGGATGGTCCCTGCCCCGGTCTCGCCTCTGCCCTCTCTTGGGCTCTGTTCTGTCCTGCTTGGCCCCCTTGGCTGCTGCTCCTGACTCTGCCCTGGGAGACTGGGGTCCTGCAGCCTGGCCTCTGCCCCCTCCTCCTCCCCAAGGGCCAGCTCTCGGGTGGCCAAGTCTGTCCCCGTCTGACCGTCCCAGGGAGGGTCCTGCGGGACTCACAGTCTTCTTGCTGGGAGTGTTCTTGTCTTCAGAGATTGTGGTTGTGAGGCTTCACGGCAGGAGGAATCTTTGTTTCTGTCCTGACCTATCTGATTCCCGCCTAGAAAAGAGGGGATCAACAAGAAGGGCTGAGAAGTCCTGCCTGCCCCCACGTTGACGCTGGCGGTGGCAGCCGGCCTCTCTCCAGTTCTTGCTGCCAGACTCCATGCTAACACCACACACTTCACTCATCCACGGCCTCCCCCTAAGCTCTTCTCCATGCAGCATCAAGAGGACAAGTTATAGGGTCTCCACCCATGGAGACAGGAAATCCTACTGGCGGGCAAATATCCTTCAACATCCAGAGGTGACAGTGGCCATGAAGGAACCAAAGCTGGCAGGAAGAAAGAGGGGGACAGAGTGGAGGCTGATCCCAGGGGCTTCACTGTGGAGACAGCATTCAAGAAGAAGCCCAAGTAAGGTGGGGGAGAGGCACGTGAACATGTGAGGAAAGGTGTCCTGGCAGAGAGAAACACATGTGCAAAGGCCCTGTGGCAGGAGTGTGCAGTGTGTTTGAGGAGCCAGGGAGGCGAGGGGAGGGGCTGGAGGTGAGGTCAGGGAGCCCGTAAACAGCAGGTCACAGAGGGTCTTCGAGGCCATGAGGAGGGCTTTGGGTATGTTCCTATGCCTGGGGGGAGATACTCAAGTCTTTCCAGCAGGCAGAGACACAGTGTGACTTGTGTTAAAAGGATCCCTCCAGTTGCCAAGAGAAGGCTAGAGTGAGCCAAGGGAAAAGATGGAAGCTATTATGGTCCCCTCAGTGAGAGGTGACGTGAACCAAGGTGAGGGCAGAGGTCGGTGGGGTCTGGGTGAGGCCAGGGCCGCAGGGGACCAAGGCTGAGTCACGATATTCCTCCTTGCTCCAGGTCTCCTTCATCTGTCTCTTGGCAGTAGGAGATTAGAGCCCCTACATCTTAGGCCAGAGGGACCCCGGTCCTCAGAAATGTGATGGAACATCTTGTGGGTGACCAAAAACCAGGTTTGGCCCACCACCCTCGGGGCAGGACCTCCAGCATCCTCGGGGCCCGACAGCCAGTCCAGGGAGGGAGAAGAAAGAGGCAGAGGCCTTCAGCCCGAGAAGGCCTGGCCTTTCTTCACGGGGAGATACCACGGCAGCCCTGCCTCAGTCCCCCCACCCCCAAGGTACTCTTGAGGGAGTTGAAAATGAGCCCTATGCTAAGGCCATCTGGGTAATAAATGTGGTCAGGACATCTGGAAAGCCATTGGAGGAAAGATAAAATGAATCCGCACCTCATTCCAGACACAGGAATGAGCTCTACCCGGATCACAGATCCACAGCTGTCATGAGACCCTGGAGTCTGGAAGCAGGGACTCCTCAACTAGGGTGAGGAGGACCTTCCAACTAGGACTAAGAATCAGAATTGATCACTTGATACAAGAAAATAAATGAAAACAACAACAACAAAACGCCAAGCAAGTTATCTTTGCATGGCAAAAACACCATATGCAAAGTCAAAGGACAAATAGAAAACTGGGAGAAAATATTTGCAACCTATTTCACAGGCCAGTGTTCTTTAAATTACACCCATCATTTTAAAACCGGGAAAAAAAATGACCAAAAGAAATGAACGGGCAATTCACAAAAGAGATCGTGAATGGCCCTTAAACACATGAAACACGCCCATCAAGGGAAATGTGAATCTGGACCACACTGAAGTACCATTTCTCACCTGTCACGATGACGGCATTCACCTGGCAAGAGTTCCTGCTGGGGAGGGTGTGGGAATCCATATGCTCTTGAGGGTTTTCTTTTTTAAATTTTTATTATTGTTTGTTTTGAGTCGGTGTCTCCATCTGTCACCCAGGCTGGAGTACAGTGGCATGATCAGGGCTCACCTCAGCCTCCACCTCCCAGGCTCAAGCAATTCTTCTACCTCAATCTCCCAGGTAGCTGAGACTACAGGGACATACTACTACACCCAGCTGATTTCCTCCCGTTGTTAGTGGGAATGCCACGGAGATGGTGGGGTCTCCGTGGTGGAAAATTGGGCTACCTCTTACCAAATGATGCAGTCTGCACTCTCCTTCCCACCAGCAATCTCACTTCTAGGCGTTTGCCCTGAAGCTACACCTCCACGCATGTGTGAGGCTATGCACCACTGTTTGCAGTTGCAGGAGCTTGGGAATGACCTGAACCTCCATGCAGGAGAGATGCTGAAGGATCTGTGGCACATCCACACGGTGGAGTACTATGCAGCTGTGGAAAAGAATAGGAAGACTCTGAATAAGCAGAAAGGGATTTCCCAGAGCTGTTGCTGCCTGTGGACAGCAAGTGCAGGGAGCACACAGAGCATGCACCTTCTGAGAAGAAAGGAGGAGCATAAGGCGCTATCCTCGGAAGACAGACACGGATGGATCAAGCAGCAAATGGCTGGCTGGGTGGGTGGGAGGTGAGGGTGGACGACACAGGAAGAGGGGAACTTCCTGGGGTCCTTTGGGTCTCATTTTGGCATTTGGGAGTATGCTAGTGTTTTCCATACCTAAAACAGAAAACGGAACCAGGTCGGGAAGACGGGAAAGACCCACAAGTGGCAGGAAACTAACATATGAACTCAAACTTGTTTCAGATGAGCACCACAACAATGCTGAAAAGAAGGAGAAGAGAAAGAAAACAAGAACCGATCCTTGCGCATAGGGCTGGAACGGAGGGCTTGGGAGAGAACTGGGAACAAATACCGGACTCTTCCTAATAGGTGTTTGAATAGCACCATGAGCAAGAGATTCTGGAATTCTTCTGGCTGTGCCATAGAACCAAGCACGTGAAAAATTGTGGCACTGGGTTCTCATTGAGAAGGAAGGGGCATCACGAAGGAGCAGGAAAAGCAGGAGAGGCCCCATGGGTGTGGGCCAGGGTCAGGGGTCAGGGGCGCCAGACGGAGCTAGGAGCACACAGGCTCCCTGGAGACCCCCCATGAGGGAAGGTGGGGAGTGGGGTAAGGTGGACCCCATGTGATCTCTGACAACCCAGCAGATGGCTCTGGAGCAAACACCGCCCGTAGGGTCCTGCATTGGGTGGAAACATTCAGGCCCGTGTACCACCGTCTTGCCCGAGTGTTGGCTGAGGGTTTCCCCATGGGTGAGACTTGAGGAACTGACAGCTGGAGCCAGCACTCTGTGCAGTGGGGGCGCTGAGAGGGCATCGCTGTGTCTTCCTGGAGGGACCAGGGGAAGGCATGTTTCTGAGCTGTGTCTATGTGTGTGTGCATGCATTTGTTCATAAGGACATGTATGTGCACGTCATCGTATATTTCTTGGCTGTGTCCATGGAAAGTCCTAGAAGCAAAGGCATCCTATGGTGAAGAGCACGCCCAGCACCCAGGCCTGGGATTGGACGATTCTTCCCCACAGAAAGGAGCCAGGCTCCTCAGAGAAACAGCAGGTCCGGGGCTGGGGTAAGGAAGGTATGAGGAGCCTCCAATAGCTTGTTGTTCCCCAAAGTAAGGATCCATTAAGAAAAAATGACAAAGACACAGCATAGGAACCAGGAGGCTGCCGGGAAAGGGCTTCCATTGGCCAAATCTGGGACAATGTGGGCCCAAAGTAACTAAGAACGTCATGAATTATAAACCATTGGAAGACATAGGTTCATGCCAACAGGAATGAATGAATTCAATGAATCCATGAGTTCATACCAGCAGGAATGAATGAATGAAGAATGGAGGGGGGAGGGGCCCTTGCCTGCTGCGGAATGTGAGGGACTGGGGTTGGAAAACATGGTTTTGCAACCATGGTTGTGAAGACCCGTCAGGGCTAGAGTCAGCAGCAGGTGATGTGGAAATTTGTGGAGGCGCTGGACGTTGGTCTCAGAGGGTCTCCCGGGGGTGGTGGTTAGTTTTAAGGGAAGACACAGTCGTTACACAGAGAAGAAATCTGTGTATCACCCAGGTGAGCAAGACGAACATTGCCCTGAAAACACACCATCGTGTGTGTTGTGGCTGCCCAGGATGCCTAACAACGTAAAAACCACCAGACCAATTCAAACAGAGGAACATTCTGTAGTTTAAAAGCCGGTGGTGGGATGTGGGGGAGAGAGTAATTTTCAAAGATGCGAATGGCCTAAAGAGAAAGACTGGAAACGTTCCAGGTTAAAGGAAGGTAAAGGGGCCCGGCAAGTAAACACAAAACCCGGTCTTGGATCCGGTACTGAGAGGAAAAAAAGCTATACAGGACGTTACTGGGCCATTGGCCAACTGGGATATGGATGGCGGATTAGATCAAAGAATTGGAGCGATGTTGAACTTCCTGGAGTTGGTAACTGCACTACGGCTGTGTAGAAGAGTATCCCTTTCCTTAGGAAACACACACTGTAGTATGGAGGGGTAACAGCCCCTTAGACAGCTCAGAAAAACTATACAGATGGGAGGGATAGGTGGGAGAGGAGACTGAGAGAGACAAAGAGGCAGAGAAAAAAATTGCAAGTGATAAAACCATGGGGAAATATGGTAAGAAATGGCAAATCTGAGCAAGGGGTATGGGGGTTCTTTGTCAGATTCCTGCTTTTCAACGTTTTTGCAAAGTTTAGAAATATTTGCAAATAACAAAGTCTTTAAGCATGAGCCCATTTCTCTTCCCGACTGGCGGCTGCATGGGGACCATGCTTTACCCTTCCAGAGCTGCGCTGTTCAGGCCAGTGGCTGAACCCGGGGTTTCCTGGGTGTGTGTGGAACGCTCTGGGCAGGAAGGGGGCATGCTGGAGTATGCCAGGGCAGAAATAGGCTAAAGAGAAGTACAAGGTCAGCCTTGGTTGTGCAGTGAAGTCAGAGGAGAGCAGAGGCTCCTGAGTCTCCAGTCCCCCAGGATGGGGCTGTCAGCCCTTGCCTCTGCCCTTCCTTCCAGGTCCTGAGTCTGGAGAATGAATCAAAGGTGAGTAGAGTCACCCCCTGTGTCCCTGTCCCCAAAGTAGACTCCCCCCACTGCCCTCCGGGGGTTCTGGTCCCAGCCCAGACCCCAAACACCAAAGGGCCCCCTCCCGAGACTGGGCCGTGAACACTGCTTGGCATTCAGCCAGCCTCTTGTCAGGTGTCATGTGCTTCTCCAGTGTGGTCCCCGGACCACATGACCCCAGAGCTGATCAGACATGCAGAGTCCTGGGCCCTCACCCAGACCTGCTGAGTGGAAGTCTGCATTTGAACAAGACTCCTCAGGTGTTTTGGGGGAGTATTACCCTCTAAGAGAAACCCTGAGCTAAAGCACTTAGTGAGAGAGTGAAAGAGAGAGAGAGAGAAAGAGGGAGAGAGAGAGGGTAACGGCAATGAGGGAGCAGTTTCCTTAAGTGTGCAAAGTTCAGCAGACTTGTGGGGCTGCTGGCTCTTTGTCCAGGCTGAGGGCCAGGCCCCAAATGCCTCTGCCACACGGCCAGGCTGGCGGTGCTTGCAACCGCCGTATCCCACCTGCGGGCCCACGCTGAGTGCTAGGGGACACTGGCAATCTGTGCCTCTGAGACCTGGATTCAGGCAGAAGACACTCAGGACAGGGGCTGGGACAGAATCAGTCTCTCTCACACGAGGCCAAGAGCCCAAGATGCGAGTTTACCCCCATGGAAACAATCATCTGGAACCAGCAAGAAGTGTCCAGAGCCTCAGAGGCCCAGGCGAGTCGAGTTGTTCATCTTGGCTGAACGTCTTTCATGATCAGGATAATTTCTTGTGGAAACTGACCACGTGGCCCTCTGTAGGTAGGGATGGTGGGTCACGGGGGAGGGGCGGGGGTCCACCCGGCCTGGCCCACCAGCACTCAGCTCTAAGGGGCAGCCCGGTGCAACAGGGTGGGGGACTCAAAACCAAATCCTGACTGCCACTCACTGATTGTGTGACCTTGGGCGTGTTACTAAGCTGTCAGGGTCTCAGTGTTGCCATCTGTCTTGTGGGAGTGATGATAGCACCTCTGTCCGTGAGGGTTAAGATTGAGGGTACAGAGCACTCAGGACAGGGCAGGGCCTGGCGCAGAGTAGTGCTGGGGCCTTGCTGTGAGTGGTTGGCTCTGTGTCCTGCCGTGAGGGGCGAGGGGCCAGGCGGTGTCGCCACATCCCGTCAGCCTCAGTGATGGCCAGTCCTGGGCCTCATCGGGGTTGTCTAGCCAATTGCAGCCCGGCTTTTCCCGTCCATCCATACAACAGAAGCCGCAGGACAGCGCCTCCCCCTGGGATCACTTGCAAAGCCCAGGGCTTCTGTGGTCCCATTTCACAGATAGGAAAATGCCTGCACCAAGGGCCTTAGAAACCCCGACAGATCAGAGCCACCGTCCTCCTGCCAGGGGAGTCAGCATCAAACACAGATTGACAGGAGGCAGAAGGTGGCTTCTTGTGGGTTTAGGAAGAAAAAAGGTGAGGGGGGCATGAGGGAAGGTTCAGGAGAAACACCAGGGAACTACCTGGTGGAGAGTCATCAAAGGGCTGAATCTGTTATCTGACTCTGCACCACAAAGAATGGAGGTCAGACATGGTAGCTCCAGCCTGTCACCACAGTGCTTTGAGAGACCCAGGCAGGAGGAACGCTTGGGGCTAGGAATTCAAGACCAATCTATGCAACATAGCGAAAAGCCATCCTTACAAAAAAAAATTTTTTTTTAATTAGTCAGGCGCATGGTGGCACATGCCTGTAGTTCCAGCTACTTGGGAGGCTGAAGCAGGAGGATTACTTGAACCCAGGAGGTTGAGGTTACAGTGAACTATGATCATGCCACTGCACTCCAGCCTGGGTGACAGAGTGAGAGCTTGTCAAAGAAGGAAGGATGGAAGGAAGGTAGGAAAGAAGGAAGGAGAGAGAGAGAGAGAAGAAAGAAAGGAAAGAGGAAAAGAAAAAGTATGGAGACCACTGATGACAAAGGAATCGAACCTGGACCCCAAAAGCATCATGGGGATGGAGTAGGGGCAACCACCAAAGACCACCTCCCCATCCCGGATTTGTAAATGCCAAGCAGGAACTTGTGGATTTCCACAGGTGTGCAAGGGATTTTGAAACGATCTTCTCTTAAGAGACAGGGAAGCCACAGCTGATCTCTAGATCCCACCTCTACTCCCACCCGGAAGCTGTTGGCAAATGTTTATTGCAAAGCAAGTGAATAAACAGATGGCGAAGGGCAACCTGGTTCTCCAGGCATCTGTCCTTGCAGGTTTTCTTCTTCGTCTTCATGAAGGAAAGGGGGAAAAAAAAAGATGATCCTGTGTACCAAGACCACCACTCGTTCCTCCAAAGCCAGGCGTGGTGCTCCCACATGGGCTGGCCGGCTTGCAGTCAAACAGAAAACCTTTGAAAGGCAAAGTGTGGCTCCCTTTCTGTCTGTGGGCAGGAAGCCCCCAGACAAAGGCGGCTCAGGCATCTGCTGGGCTGAGGGGGAAGTGCTTCTGAAAAGCCTGTGTCAAGACAGGCCAAGAGCTTGTGTCCTTGACCTTGGGGACAAGTGGCGTAGAAGAGAAGTCGCACAGCAAGCTCACCTGAGGGACACGGCCACCTGGCACCCTCACGGATCCAGGACCCAGCCCGGAACAGCCCTTGGATCCCAGGCCATGGGACAGCATTTCTGACAGTGCTCAATTTGCACTTGGAAAAAAAAAAAAAAGAAAGGGCCCAGGAATGAAGGGGATGGAATGAATTATCCAGCAGATCAGACATTCAGTTGAAACCCAGGACCTTGCAGAGTCTTGTGTGAAATCTTGCAGGCAGCATAAACAGAGCGGCGGCCAACCTCACCACCAGAAATATTCAATAATAAAACACAGCTGTCGGCGCGCTGGCGTTTCCCAAGCAGACTTTGTCATTCTTGCCATTAGAAATGCTGACAAAGTAAAAAACTGTCAAATGAAAGCCAGTTTTCTCCCACCCCGCCCCACCCAGGAGGGAGGTTTTTGTGAACTGCCGTCTAAATATTCACTTAGAACTTGAACGATCCAAAAAATAATCCAAGACAGAACTTCTTGGAAACACATTTGGAACCAAGCGCTTGTGAGAGACCTTGGTTGATCTTGGCTGGGACGATCGCTTTGGTTTGAAATCTGTGTCTTGATTATTAAAAAGCCCTGGAGTCCCGTCCTTGGCTCGCCGCAGGGGTAATTAACCAGAAAGTTTCTTAGCTGACACCGTGAGATGGAGCTGACGGCGTCGTCAGCAGGTCTCGCTGGGACTTTATGATAATAAAATCTTACCATCGTTAACGTCCAGAGAGAAGGACCCAGATGTGGGAGAAGAGAAACATCTGGAGCCATGCTCGATCCTCTGGCTCAAAGTGTCCCCCTCCCTGGGTTTCCAAGGATGGCATCAGAAATGTTGGTAATAAAAACACAACTTTACAGGGGCAGGGAGAAGAGGAAGGCGGAGGACACGGTTCTGTGGAGTTCTGAGGTCTTGGGTGTTTTTCTCATGGGGAAGAGACTTTCGAGTCAAACATACACATCAAAGCCAGGGTCTGTGGGGCAAGGAAGAAAGCGTAGGAAGGGAGTTGAGATTCTGGAAGCAGAGAAAGAGCAAGAAAGAGAATAAATAAAGCAAGGCGGGGGCTTTCCAGTGACCAGGAAGATTCAAAGCCAGAAGATCGATATACTTAAATCTCTGCACCTGAAATGCAAAAAAAGTAAAATAAAAGAAGCAGACCTCATTTTTTAAAAAGCACAGAAGGCAATGGACCCGCAGCTGTGTCTTTTTCTCAATTCCATATTTTTCCCACTTCTCTCCTTTGTTCAGAAGCGTGTGATGTGACCGTAACAGAACCCTCCGATGCCAACTCGCTGGTTCCGTCCAGGTGCGGGGGGGGGGGACGCCCTAGCCCAGCCACAGTGGCTCGTCCTCTTTAGGTAAAGTCACCATCGGCTAGGGAGACCGAGCAGAAGCTGGAGGCCACGCACAGCCTGGCTGTCCTGTCCCTGGAGCCTGGACCTGGCTGCTCTGTTTCCCCCTTTTCCCTGCACTTCCTTGGAAGAGCTCTTGGGGTGCAGAACGGATGCTTTCTTCTTTGCTGGGAGCATAACAGCCTTTCGGGAAAGTATAAAGACCTCGACCTGCACCAGGGAAAGCCCCCAGGAGACCCGTGTCCCTGCGTCAGCCTCCGCAGAGCCTGACTTGCGGCCTGCACACGCAGCCCACCCTCCAGAGCACAGCGACATTTTGGCCACCTGGAAAGGGTTCATGCCACGCAGGCAGGCCTCCCCCGTCGTGTACCTCGACTCGTGATCCAAGGGGACCCATGGGCTAGGCAACTTCAGCTAAAACAATAGGACGCCGCGTAGAAAAACGATGTGAAATGCATTGTGCTTCCATGACGAGGTTCGTGTTTAACCCAGGTCACTGCCAGAGACCAAGGCTCCTTGCAGATGGGTGCGAGGCGTCCCGCGTGGAATGAGTTCCTATGGAAACACGGCGCCCTGTGGGGGCAGGAAGACAGCTTTGCAAAAACGGCCTTTTCTGTGCGTTTTTGTCACACAGACGAAAGGGAGTACAGAGTCCAGGATGGAAAATTCCCTCTTCCCTCCCAGATCTGCAACCGTATGACTTTCATGCCGTCTCCTCCCCACAGCCATCTCCGTTATTGGTGGCAGCCACTGGGGTCTCTTGGAGAGCCTCCCCATGAGAGACCCTGGCTTATCTTCTAAGACCACTTGAGCTGTGAAGTGGACATCTAACTCTGAGGTCCACAGACATTCATTGTGTACCTGCTGGAGGTGGGCGGTGGAAGCAGCCGGTGCTTGCCCTGCACCAGTCATGGAGACCCTCACGCATGTAGGCTCATCAGATCTTTACAACATTCCCAAGAGAGGTATGTGTGGCTATCCTCACTTGATAGAAGAGGAAACTGAGGCACAGAAAGGTGTACTCAGTGGAAGAGGCAAGAACCCCATTCGCCTGGCCGCAGAGTCAGGGCTCTCGCCCACTGAGGTACTCACCCTAGAAGACATGTGAGCCCAGAATTCAAGAAAGTCCCAACTTAATGAGAGACAGACCTGGCAATGCTACAGACTCCAAAGCCTGGCTGCAGGGGCTCAGCCTCCCTCAGGGGGCTTGTCCAGGGTCGACAGCAGACCTACGTAGCCATCTGTGGATGCTCTGACCCTGCCTGGGATCACCTGCCCTTCTGTGGATGGACCTCTCCTCGCAGGCATGGCCCTGGGGCAGGGACTTTGTTCTTCCATAAAAGGAAGCCATATTTGCAAAAAGCACCACATTTGGCTGGTGAAGTTCGTCCAATCCAAAGTTGTGCCCAAGTTGTTGTAATTCAAACTCGGATGTCGGTTTCAACCCCTATTGCACAACTATTTTGAGCCCAGGAAAGCCCACAAGCGTGTCTATTCTGAGACAACGACACAAAAAGATCCAGTTAGAAAAATGTTCAGAGAAACTTGGGAATTATAATTACTCCTACACCCGAGAGCGTTCAACTGCTCTCATTTCATCAAGTGGCTTTGCAGAAATTGCACGTTAATGTTCTGCCCCAAAGGCACTTGGGGATGGATGGGGATGACAGCATCTTTAACTGATAGAAGGCTCCCCATGGAGAGGTCGAGGGAGACATGGAGCCCGGGCCTCCAAGCTGAGCAGGTGTCCCTGGGGAGGTATGGAGAGGGTCCCATGGCAGGGTCAACCAGCCCGGAGCCAACCATGGGGAAGAGAAGGAAAGGCATTGGGGAGAGAATCAGGGTACAGATTATACATATCCGATTTATTTTAAAAATACTGTTGGCTGCTTTCACTTGGTGACCATTTGTCACCTGGCCAGGACGGTGCTAAGCCCTGAACAGGGATTAACTCATTTAATCATCCAAACTACTCTTTAAAATATTTTCTACTAGGGCCGGACGTGGCAGCTCACCCTTGGAATCCCAGCACTTGGGAAGACTGAGGCAGGAGAATTGCTTGAGCCCCGGAGTTCAAGACCAGCCAGGGCAACACAGTGAGACCTCATCTCTATGAAAAATTAGCCAAGTGTGGTGGTGCAAGTCCCAGCTACTCAGGAGTCTGAGACGGGAGGATTGCTTGAGCCCAGGAGTTGGAGGCGATAGTGAGCCATGAGTGTGCTACTGCACTCCAGCCTGGGTGACAGAATGAGACCCCGGCTCAAAAAATTTAAATTGAAAAATCCCTTTACAGCTTGAAAAACTAAGGCAGAGAGAGGTTTGATGGCCCTGGGAACTAAGTTAGCGGTGTAGAGCGATGAAGTGATGACTTGAACCCCGGGCCCCGACTCCTGGGTCTGACTTCCATCTCATAGGTCACAGGCATCCAGAATCTGTGAGGGTGACCTTATTTGGAAAGGAGGTATTTGAAAGCGTAATTCAAGGAAGGATCAAGAATGAGGTCAGCCTGGATAACCTGGGTGTGCCCTGCGTCCAATGACTAAGTGTCTAAAAGATGCATTGAGGAGAGGCACAGAGAGGAGGACGCCGTGTGACACTGGAGGCAGAGCCTGGAGTGAGGCATCCACAAGCCAAGGAAGCAAGGCATGCTCCTTCCCTGGAGCCTCCAGAGGGAGCATGGCCCTGCTCCCACCTTGACCTTGAATTTCTGACCTCTAGAACTGAGAGAGACGACCTTTCCAATTTTGTAAGCCCCCAAGTTTGTGGTCATTTGTCTTGGCAATCCCAAGACAGAACTCCCGGATATTAGTACTTTTCATATTAAGGATGGTAAGCTTGCGGGTCACGGTGGCTCTTGCCTGTCATCCCAGCTCTTTGGAAGGCCAAGGCAGGAAGATTGCTTGAGCCCAAGAGCTGGAGACCAGACAGGGCAACATAGTGAGACTTTGTCTCTACAAAAAAAAAAATAGCCAGGTGTGATGGTATGTTCCTGTAGTCCCAGTTACTCAGGAGGTGGAAGGCTTGTCTGAGCCCAGGAGGTCAAGGCTGAGGTGAACCATGATCATGCCACTGCACTACAGCCTGGGCAACAGAGTGAGACCCCTGACTCCAAAAAAAAAAAAAAGAAGATAAACTGATGCTCAAGGAGTTCAATGGCTTGAAGCACAGATGGCAGGTGGTCCACAAGGGCTGCAGACCCCAAGCTGTTTTTGCCGTGAACATGGTTCTGCCACCAGCCTGGGAAGGGCCTCGGGGTCAGCATTTCTAGGAGGCATCTTGGGGTCAGGAGAAGAGAAAGGCTATGGCCCCAGTAGGGGTCAGCACCAGTAAGAATCAGGGAGCCAGTCTTGCAGTGTCCACGATGGAGCGTGGCTTGGACAGAGGGGTACGTGGCCACCATGTACTCAGCACTCAGGTCTTCTTGGGCACTTCCAGTTACTTATAGGAACAAAGACAGCCCACGCCAGGCCAGGATGCTCTGACTGACACCTCTTCAGTGTGTGGGCCCAAGATCCCAATCTCCAGCTCGGAGCAGTTTTGAGCAAGTGGCGGGGAAGGACTTGAGTGGCAAGTTCACTAGACAATACCAGACACCACGCTGTCATGGTCAAGGAGGTGGTTCCAGACCCAAGAAGAAGTGGCTTTCTCCTCATCCCTCAAGCCATCCTGCCAAGCACTGGGGTTGGCTGAGGATTCGGAGGAATGATCACAACAGTAGTCATAAAGTGTTAAGTGCTCCAAGTGCTGGCTCTGGGTCAGGCACAGCTCTAAGCCCTCCACGTGGATGGCCTCGTGGTCAGGGGCCTCCAAGGTAATGCCATCCTCACCCCTTCTTTGTGGAGAGAGGGAGGAAGAGAGGTCCGGCCCGGGCAGATCCTGTTCATCAGGTTTCATGGTCAATAGATTTCAGAGCAAAGGTTTCAGCCTCATTCTGCGAGTCCAGAGGCTTGTTCCTGGCCTCCGTTTTACCAAGCTGCCCCTGTGACCTGAGCACTTTGCACCACGTCTGTCCTCCAGATTACAAAGTTCAAGGACAGACCCATTTGCCTTGCCCTCCGAACCCTAACAGTGCCTTCCACGGGGGCCTCCATGCATACCCAAGTGGGAGGAAAGATCCAAAGTGGAATGGCGTCCAACTGAGTTGGGGGGACTCGATCTGTTCTGTGCTGTCTTAAATAGACTCAATCTGCCTTGACTTGGGATGACTTGACGAGAGTTGAATAAGACACCCATCTAGCACTATTTCTGGGAAACAAAAGGAGGTTCACTTAACTCCTTTTTCCTGAGACACGCCCAGCGCCCTCTCTCTGACTGTGTTGGGGTTGGGTGGGGAGGAAAGTTCTCAGAAGCGACACCCTCCAAGCCTGACTGGGCCCGGCCAGGACTGCAGACATCAGGGCAAGGCAAGGGCAGCTGGAGCATGGCCTTGAACCGGGTTTCCATCTCTGAGCCACGGCTGGCACAGATGTTGCACTTGCACGGACAGAGGGAAACACCAGGGGCGAATAGGCTGACAGCCTTGCTCAAATGCTGCTGTGCTTGGGAGCCGCAGAATGCTGCCTGCGTGGTATGCACTGAGAGGAAGAAACCGAAGCCCCATGGCCTTGACTCATCAGACAGCCCACAGGAAGCTGGAGCCAACATGGCTCTGGGGTCCTTGAGGGTGTATACCCTGCAAGGTTTCATGGCTGACCTTGGTTCTGGACGTTTCTCTCCCTCCAGGAGGCAGAGCAGCCTCGGGAAGGGTGAGAGCTTTGAAGCCAGAAAGACCAGGGTGAGTAACTCTGGCCTACTTGCTGTGATTAAATGGTTTCAGCTCTGTGGGCCTCTACTTTTCTTCTCTAAAATGGGAATAGGCCAGGCATGGTGGCTCACACCTGTAATCTCAGCACTTTGGGAGGCCAAGACGGGAGAATTGCTTGTCTAGGAGTTTGAAACCAGCCTAGACGACATGGTGAGGCCACATCTCTCCAAAAATTTAAGAACTTATCAGGGCATGGTGGTGTGCACCTGTAGTACCAGCTACTCAGGAGGCTAAGGCAGAAGGATTGCCTGAGCCAAGGAGGTTGAGACTAGTGAGCCATGATTGTTCCACTTCTCTGCAGCCTGGGCAACAGAGTAAGACTCCAACTCAAAATAAATAGATAAATAAAAATAAAGTAGGAATAGCATTGTGCAGAGCAGAGAGCATTCCACAAAGAGCATTTGTCACCGTGCATAGCAAGTATTACCCTGGGGTGGGAGACTTAGCCCCCTCAGGACCACCAAGGGAGGCAGGGAAGGCCCGAGGCAGAGCTGAGGCCACTCCGGCTGCTAACCAAACTTCCTTCCTTTCCCTTGTTGAAGAATTTAAATGACTACCAGGCACTGGGCTCTGCCCAGCCATGTACATTCTACCTGCACGACCCCATCGAGTCTTCATGACAGCCCATTACTGTCCCCTCTCCATTGACAATGGCCAAGGCCCAGTGACCAAGCGTCGTGGCTTACCTAGGTCTAAAGGGTTTCCCAGGCCACAGGACTCACAGTGCTACGGCTGGTCAGTCCTGGGCCCAGTGGGACTAGTTGGTGATACCGGACTAGAGAACCTTACCCCAGTCACGTGACCAGCCTCTGGCAGCCAGCTCTGTTGGGGCCTCCGCAGGGGCCATCCTTGAGTGGAGTAGCTCCTCCAGCAGACATGGAGCTCCTCCTCCCCACCCCCACACTGCAAATCCCTAGAGAAGTTTCAGGAGGAGCCCACTGTGCGCCCTGCAGCCAGGCTTCACAGCACAGGTAAACTGAGGCCTGGGGCCTGTCACCACACAGGCCAGTACCACATGCTCCCAGGGGTCCAGAACCAACTTTGGAAATATTCAGAAGTATTTGTGGGAAAAAGGAACACTACCGCTTGGGTTTCATTTGGGACACAAACATGGCTGCATGTTTACAGGGACATCCTGTAAAATTCCAAAACCCAAATCAAACTGAAACAAACATGAAGGGAACATCAGTCCGTGTCGTCGGGATACTTGTCACAGTGAGCATCACTCATCTGAAATTCCCAGTCCCAGGCGGTGGGGGAAGGGGCAGCAGAGACGCAGGAGTAAGAGAACACTCAGGCCACTGGCAGATGCTGCGTCACAGCCCTCAGTCATGACAATCACCAGCATCCGGCCACAGGACAACACCATCAGCTTTTCCGTGGGGGGGATCGATCCCTCCAGCCCGCTGGGCCCCTGCCCGGTGCCCGCAGTCACGGCACCTTGTTGCCTGAACCTTGAGACAAAGAAATTAGATAAAAATTATTGATCACGTGGCAGCATCATGGCGGGGGCATCTGTGAACTGGCTGTGTCGGGGGCAGTTGGTCCCAGAAGAGGCTGCTCTGTGGGGCAGAGGAAGCAGCTGTCGTCAGACACGGGGACCCAGAGCCCGGGCCCGGGGAGGCTGCTTGCAGCCAGGCTGGGGAGGAGAGGCATGGGCTTCTCTGCAGGACATTTTGGGGGCTCTGGGAAAAGCAGGCCAGTGGACCCTGGTCATCCTGGGGTAATAAAATGGGAAGGAAGGTGGCCGTGGCCATTATTAACACTGCTTGTTTCCGATATACCAACCCTGGCCAAGGGCTTTTTTGTCATGTTATCCTTTGTTCTCCCCATGGCCCCTGGGTAAGGGCAGTTTCCAGCTGATGTTCTGCAGTCAGAGGGACTGGGCCCCCGGCCTTGAGGCCTATGTCAGCCGCCTTGCTCTGGTGACAGGAAGCTGGGGCTTGGTGTTGGGGACTTGCCTGACTTTCTGAGTCTGATGTGTGCTGCCCTGGTGGTCTGGACATTCTCTTGCTGTCCTGATCCTTGTGTCCTCCTCTGTAAAACAGGTCCTGTGTGTTTCCAGTCCCCACACTGAGGGATACTCCCCCCCACACGCAGAGGGTTCGGTGGGTATGGACTCGATTTCAGCCTCGCACCCCAAGCGGCTGGAGCACCCCTTGGAAGCTGGCATTTCAGGGATTGTTCCTGAGGATCTCGTCTTCCCAAGACACTGGGTCCTCAGGGAGAATCACTTGGTTCCCCAACCTCCCCCCCCCGGTGTGGGGCTTCCAGCAGGGGTGGTCTGGAGGGTCTTGGCCCGGGGAAGCTCCTGCTCCCTCTCCCCACAGTATGATCACACGTGGGGAAAGATGTCTGTCACTTTCTCAGGTGTGGACGCCAAGAGGCCAGGTGAAGCTGCATGGGCTTTGGAACCCAGCAGGACCATGCTCTATTCCACCAGCAGGGCGGCCTGAGACACCGGAGCTTCTGGGACATTACGTTCCTAGTCTCTGAAGTGGAGATGTGGAACCATTTCCAGGGCTGCAGAGGACTAGGCTGGTGTGTGGAAAGCACAGGCAGGAGGTGTTGGGCCAGCCTCTTGGTGCCGGGATGGTGCTCCGTCACTACAGTCAGGGGGCCAGCTGGGACCACAGTGAGGGGAAAGTGGGTGTCCTTGCCCAGTCCAGGAGCAGCTAAAGGACAGCCTGGTGGCTCATCTGTCAGGGGAGCAGGAGAGCCCACCAAGGGACAGGATTGCCCTACCTGCCTCTAAGGGCAACTAGAGCTGGGTCTCACACTGTCCAGCAGGGGTGTCCAGCAGCATTCATCCATCCGTCCTAGGCCCCATGGGTCAAGGGCACCGGAGGCATGAAAGCAGCAAGGCCCCAGGGCAGGGAGGGAGGGGCAGTGGCCAGGGGAGGGACTGGCAGGCAGGCCCTCGGGTCAAAATAGTGGCTGGGGTGCATGGTGGGCTGGGAAGACCGAAGTGAAGAACAGGACCCTGTGATCAGACGAGGGGGAAGACCAGAGGGGGCCTTTGCCACCAGCCCCATCTCCTGGCTCGGAACACTGGGACTGACTGAGTGCTTTCATGTCCCAAAGCTTAGCGGACACACCAGGATCCGTCACGTCACTTAGGAAGCCCAGGGCAGAGTAAAAGCGTGGAGTTCTGTGCTCAAAAGCTATGAAGGCTTTCCAGATAGTGACAGCAGAGTGTTAAACCAAGTGCGAGCCCTTTGGAAGTTGGGGCCCCAGGACTGGCTGAGACGGCTGACATCAACAAGGCTTAGAGAAGTCAGACAGCTTGTGCAAGCATCTGCGCCGCTGGTAAGTGCCCAGGGTGGTATTTGAATCAGTTTCGTCTGACCCTGAAGTCTGAGCTCCAAATCAAGTTTGGGTTCCGGTCTTCAGAAGATATGGATGGACACGCCTGGCTCAGGTCCCAGTTCCAGGGTGCGTCTCAGGGGCTGCACCCGCACTCACACATACTTACGTGCTTGGGCAGGGTTTGCTGCCCAGTACCTGCACCTGGCTCTCCTGTGGGGACTTCTCCCTCTCTCTTCATCCTTGTCATCCCCTTGCATGACTGATCTCTCCCCTAATTCCCAGGGAAGACGCAGGATCAGGCCCAGCCCATCGGGACCCTTCCTCCTTTTCATTTTCCGGGCTCTTGTAACTGGCTCCTGTGAGCCCAGCCTAGCCAATTGCAGGCACAGAAGCTGTGAAGAGAAATTTGGGAAGATGATGTACTCTCCCTATTGGGGGTGCTAGGTTGCAGGACCGTCAACCGGGAGCTTCTGAAAACCCCAGCTTGGGAATGGAACTCATGAGAAGCCCCAGCTTGGGAATGGAACTCAAGTGAACAAAAACATGGCCAAAGGTTGGAAAGAGAGACATTCACTGTGGCATCGTTAGATCCCCTGGATCCAGCCATGCCTGAAGTTGAACCCCTGAGCTTTTTTTCTTAAGCCAGTTGAGTTTGGACTTTTGTTAGGTGAAACTAAAAGAGTGTTGTAGTTTGGGATACTGATCCTTTGTTATGTGGGGGCAAACAGCAATGACATTTGAACCTGGTTCAATTACCCAGAAGAATAACAGGAACAGGGTCCCAGGAAGGTGGAGAGCACAGATGAATCATGCGATGGCTAGAATGGCATCTTCCCAGAGCTCTCAAGGTCAAGAAAGACCGAGAAGACACGTGAAAGATCAAGGGCATTGAACCCACCCACCCACGGATCTTCACAATAGACAGCATAGGCCACTGAATGGAGGACAAGTGGTTTCCACAAGGCCAAGAGCAGGTTTCTATTCTGACTCAGTTTCCCCAGAGGAGCTCCCACACAGGCTGAAATGGAAAGAAGCAGAAGCCAGGACTGACCTGAGTTGTCCAACAGTGCAGTTTTTCACCCCAGAATGTCTCCGGAAGCCCGATCCTCTGGGTCAGGAGGGATGCCTGGCAGGAGGGGATGCCTAGAGCCGGAAAGAAAGTTCTATGGGTGGAGACACCTACCCCAGGGCTGGGATGGTCTCAGGGGCGTGTTGGGGCCAGCCCACATTGGAGTGCACAGTGAGATCTCCAGGATCACATGGGCGGTCGAAGTGAGAGGAGTCATCATGGACGGTGAAGTGGAGACATCTCAGGAGGCCGGTGGGGTGACGAGTGGCCAGAGGTCCTAAATGAGGGGTGTGGAGAGAGAGAAGGAAGGATGGGAACAGATCATGAGGGAGGTAGAGACGGGGAGCGGGAGGCAAGCGTGGCGCTGATGCAGGCAGAGGTGCAGCTTGGGAAAGAACAGGCATGGGAAAATCATCCAGGTTCTTCCCCCAAAACCTTCCACGCCAGGCAGACGTCAGAACTGCTCAGGAGATACGTTTTGTTTTAGATATTTTTTTTTCCTTTCATGGGCGAATGTTCAAAATTACAGATGCTTGACATGAAGAAGTCAGATTTCTCCATCCCTTTTGGATATTTTTGTTGTTTTTGTATAACATGTTCTGGCCGTGTCTTTTTGACATAAGAAGACTTTATTTTCTTTGGGGCAACAGTGTCAACTTTGACCTTCAACAAGGCAGCATCATATGCGTCACTGTGATGCGGCTCAGAGATGTCCTTCGAGGGTTCGTGTGGGCAAGTCTCCTTCCCTGAGGTCTGCAGGATCGGCACTGCTTTTCTCTCTCCTAGAGGGAAAGCAGTTTGGTTTGTTCGGGGGTTTTTTGGGGGGGAGCCGGAGATAATTTTGTAGTTGTATAAACGTTGCACACTCCATCCATGAGTCTGGAGGAAGAGGGAAGAAGGGACCTTGTGCGATTTCATGTTGACCTGTAAATACAGACTGAAATGCAAGCAGGCCTCGGTGCATGGCTGGACGGATTCTACAAGGTAGAGGTGCCTGTGTCCTCACCCCCAAAGCAGGATACCTCCAGCCTCACAGAGCTCCCATGCGTCCCAGATGTGGCTGCTGCTGCTTCCATCCCCACTGTTCTGCATCTCTTTTCTTCCCACCAGATACCGAGCAAGCAAATGAGCAGGTGCAGAGGGCTAGCCTTTCCCGAGTGTCACCTTCTCCCTCTCTCCTTGAAGCCCTGTGAGAGCCTTCATGCTCTCTGCCCATTTTACAGATGAACACCCGAGGCTCAGTGTGTCAGTCACTTGTCTGAGGTCTCAGGACTGGCCGTGGGAGGAGCCAAGATTCAGCCCTCCCCGGCTGAGTCTGGTGGTCACACCTTTCCTCACTGACCAACTGCCTCCTTTCTTCCTGCTAGCCATAAAGAGGGTGCAATATGTCCCACCACAGACAGCCCCAAGAGAGCTTGACCAGTGGTTCTCAATTGTTACTCTACACACAGGACTTGTTTTTGAATGAAGGGCAGAGTGACTCCCTACGTGGAGCACCCTGTGTGTGCACACGGGACAGAAGCCTGAGAGGGACCTTCCGTAGACAAAAACCACCACTGATGGACTGCCTTGTTTGAGCTCCCCCCAAATCAGGCCCGAGACCGATCCTGGGGCCAGGTGATGATAGGAAGCAGGGGTGAAGGAGTGAGGAGGGCGAGAGAGGGAAGGGGTGGGATGAGAAAGGTGCAGCTATGAGCAGGTTCCCTCTGAAGGAAGGCACCCTGGAATTGTCCCATGGGGGCCAGAGAATCCAGGGACTTCACCCCAACTCCTGCAGCTTGTGACTGAGACCTGCCATGGCACCAAGTCCTTGGCACATCCAAGCTGCCCCACATGAGCAGGGCGAGTGCCTGTGACTTGGAAAGAGGTTGTCAGGCAGCCACACCGAGAGCAGAAGGCGGCCGAGGGGGGCGGAGGTGGATTGATTGAGTTGCAGGTGAACTCAGGGATTTAGGGGATCCAGGTAGGATACTAGCTTCTGCCACCCAGGTCAAGAGAGGACAGAAAAAGCAGGAGTTCTTTCTGAGGGCTTGTTATTTGCCAAGCTCCATGCTAAGTGCTTTTGCTGATGTCAATTCATTTAATCCTCACAATAACCCTACAAGAAAATTTGTCCATGTCACTACAAGCAAGGAAACTGAGGCACACAGAGGTTATTTTCTCACTCAACGTTACACAACTGGCAGCTGACAGACTGGTGAGCTCAGGCAGTCTGGATTCTGAGACTGTGCTCATAGCCAGGGCTGGGGTGAGGTGAGTTAAGGCACAAAGATGCAAAATGTGGGGGCTCGTCATTCTCGGGGTCCTGCTTCTCCTGAGTCCCAGTTCCACTCATGACTGCACAAACGATTAACTGGGATGAGCCTCCCCAAAAACGTTGCCCAAGACGGCCACACATGGTCTGCCAGCATGGGAGAGATGGTGTGCAGCCTAGCTCTAAGACTGACCCACGCCCCATGCCTCCACTTGCCCAAGGATATTGAAGTAATTGAGGCAATTATGCTGCTGGGTTATGCAGGAGATATTGTGTGCCTTTGATCGGAGTTTCTCAAGCGCCTCTAGGTAGTTGACAATAAAATACATTACAACTTGATTTGAAGATGTATTTCTACCTCAACATGCAACGAGCTTAGAAGTTGTCACTTTCATCCTCACAGCAAGGAAAACACCAAACGAACTGAAACCCAACCGTTCTTCTTAGATACACCAGAAAATGGAGATCGCAGGGCAGACCATCACCCCAAAAGCTTGGGACACAGGCAGACACAGAGAATCATAGTTCAGGGGTATCAGAGGCTGCTGGAGTCAATAGCATGTAGGAACCTTAGATAGTGATGGATCAGTTAACACCACTGGAGGGTGTGCAGAACAACTTGAGAGGAAAAACTCCTGGATGTTCAGTCTCACAAGGAACCCCCACATGTTAACATTTATTTATTTATTTATTCATTCATTCATTCATTCATTTATCTTTTAGACACAGGATCTCACTCTGTCACCCAGGCTGGAGTGCAGTGATGTGATCATAGCTTACTGCAGTCTCAAACTGCTAGGCTCAAGTGGTCCTCCCACCTCAGTCTCCCAAGTGGCTGGGACTGCAGGCTTACCACCATAACCACCTAATGTTTTAAATGTTTTTTGTAGAGATGCAATCCTACTATGTTTTCCAAGTTTGATCTCAAACTTAATCTCTAAGAAATAAAAAGAGTTTCAAGGGAAACTCAAGATAACAGGAGAGACTAAAGGACACTAGAGGAAGCTGAAACCTCTGTCATCTGTATCTACCAGAAACATTAGACATATCCTCACTTTGAGCCAGATTTACATTAATTGTTACCCCAGTCTACTTACTTCAGCTCCTATTACCCAATACACCATATCAAACTTTCAACCAAAAGTTACAAGGCATACTAAAATCAAGAAAAAACAGACTAAGAAGACAAAACAAGCATCAAAACTCAGATGTGGCAGAGATGTGGGAATTATCAGACTGGGAACTTATAATAACTATGATTGCTATGCCAAGGGCTCTAACAGAAAAAGTGGACTGCATACAAGAAGAGGTGATGACATAAATGGTGAGATTTTTTTCTTCTCATCTAAGAAAAAACTAAGAGGAAATAGTAGAAAACAAAAACACTGTGACAGAAAGTAAGAAGGACTGTGATGACTTCATTAGTATACTAGACATAGTCAAGGAAAAAGTCGGTGAGCTTGAATGTATATTAACAGAAACTTCCCAAACTGAAAAGCAAAAAGAATGAAAACAACAAAAACAGCAGAATAGTCAAAAACTATGGATCAATTACAAAAGCTTTCACTATATGTGATGGGAATTCCAAAAAGAGAAGAGAGAAAGAGAGGAACAGAGAAAATATTTGAAGTAATAAAGGCTGAGATTTTTTCAAAATTAATGACAAATATCAAGAAGCTCAGAGAACACCTAGTAGAATAAATGTCTAAAAAAAAATCGACACCTAAGTATATTGTATTCAAATCAGAAAAAAATCAGGTTTGGTGGCTCAGCCTGTAATCCTAGCACTTTGGGAAACCGAGGTAAGTGGATTGCCTGAGCCCACGGGTTTGAGACCAGTCCAGGCAACTTGGCAAGATCTTGTCTCTACAATAAATCAAAAAATTACCCAGGTGTGGTAGCATGCACCTGTAGTTCTGGCTACTTGGAAGGCTGAGGCAGAAGGATTGCCGGAGCCCAGTGGGTTGATGCTGGGGAGGTGGAGAGTGTGCCACTGTACTCCAGCCTGGGTGACGGAGTGAAACTCCAACTCAAACACACACACACACACACACACACACACACACACACACACACACACACAAAAGACAAAGAGAAAACCTTGAAAGAAGCTGGTGGTTGGGGGTAAGGAAACAACAAATCTTACCTACAGGGAAACAAAGATTAAAAATTACATCAGGCTTTTCTTCAGAAACCATGTTAGCAAGACTTAAATGAAATATTTAAGTGTTAAAAGCAAGAAAAAAGCTTCCCTACCAACCTAGAATTCTATGCCCAATAAAATTGTTCTTTAAAAGTGAAGGAAAAATTTAGGACCTTCTCAAACAAATGAAAACAGATGGAATTTGCCACAAGTAGACCTGACGTACAAGAAATAGTATTAAAAGTTCTTCTGATGGAAGGAAAACTTAAATCTGCAAAAAGAAAGGGAGATAATTAGATAACTTATAAGTAGAAACAGAAGCAAATATGGTAGAAGTTATTCCAACTGTATTAGTAATCACTTTAAATATCAGTGGACTGAAAACATCAATTAAAAGGCAGAGACTGACAATGGATAAGAAAGCAAGACCCATATATGTTGTCTCCAAGAAAATTGTTTTAAATAAAAAGATGCTGATTAATGAAAAATAAAGGGATGGAGGACGTTATACTGGGCTAACAATAATCAGTTGAAAGTGGGAATAGCAATATTAATTTCAGTCAGAGCAGACTTCAGAGCAAGGAAAGTTATCACGGATAAAGAAGGTCATTACATAATGGTAAGTAGGTTAATTCTCCAGAAAGGCTTAGCAATCCTTAACCTAACAACAAAGCATCTGAATATATCAGGCAATAAGTGATGGGAATACAAGGAGAAACAGACAAACCCACCATTATAGTTGGAGACTCCAACATCCCTCTATCATAAACAGACAACTTCAGCAGGCTGAAAATCAGTGAAGACCGAGGTGCACCCAACAGCAGCATCAGTCAGTTGGATATCATGGATATCCACAGATCGCTTAATCCAATGACAGCACCATACACATTCTTCTCAAGGTCACATAAAACATCCCTCAGGAGAGACCACATTCTGGGCCATAAAACACACCTTCACAAATGTAAAGGCCTGGAATCAAAATGTACTCTCAAACCACAATGGAATTAAACTAGAAGTCAATTACAGAGAGATAGTTGGAAAATTCCCCAAATATTTTGAGATTAAACAGCACACTTCTAAATAACACATAGGTCGAAAAAATATATCACAAGAGAAATTTTAAAATATTTTTAGTTAAGCAAAAATAAAATATATCTTATCAAAATTTGCAGGATTCAGTGAAAGCAAGGAAGACATGACTGTAAATTTATAGCATTGAATGCAAATATTACAAAGGAAAAATATCTAAGATCAATTATCTAAACTTCTAGTTTAAGACACTAGAGAAAGAAGCACATTTAAACCTAAAGCAAGTAGAAGAAGATAAATATTAAAAATTAGTCATGAGATTAAAAATAGGCCCTTAGCCCACTTCTGTGTCCCTGGATCCTTGAGTGAATACTGGCATGCAGTAGGTGCTCAATAAATGTGTGCAGAGGGCATAGTGACTGTCACACTACACTGTTTTGATCACTTTGTTCATATGGAATACTCTGATGAGTAGTGATAATAACAATAATTATTATTGCTATGGCAACTATTATGGGTCAAGCAACTGCTAAGATCTTTCTTTTCTTTTCTTTTTTTCTTTTTAATAATTTAGACAGGATCCCAAGTCTGTAGTCCAGGCTGGAGTACAGTGTCACAATCCGGACTCACTGCAGCCTCAAACTCCTGGACTCAAGTGATCTCTATCTCAGCCTCTCAAGTCGCTCGAACTACAGGAACACACCACCATACCCAGTTAATTTATATATTTTTTATAGAGACAAGATCTCACTATTCTACCCAGGCTGGTCTTGAACTCCTGGGCTCAAGCAATCCTCCTGCCTTAGTCTCCCAAAGTGCTGGAATTACAGGCATGAGCCACCATGCCCAGACTCTTTGCATCTTTTATCTTATAATCCGAGTAAGTTCTGGAGCTCCAAACAGCTTGGTTTCTACATAAAGTTGTAGTCAAAGAATTGCATGCCCAGCAATCATAAGCAACTGAACTGAAATTTTCATCTTTACTTGACTCCATCCAAGACCTTTACAAGTTATCCACAGTCATGTGCCACATGATGACGTCTTGGTCAATGGCAGACGTATATTTGATGGTGGTCCTATAAGACTATCATGCTGTACTGGAGAGACCCACCCCCAAACCAGAATTTGTTTATAAAAATTGTGTATTTATTCTTACATGTGTAAACTTCAGTCGCCTTCAAAATACTCTCCATTTGATGCAATACACATATTGAGATGTTTTTTCCACCGCACAAAACAGTTTTTGAACTCATCAAGTTTGATGCCTTGTAGTGCTTCTGCCATTTTTTGTTTCATCTCTTCTACATCAGCAAAATTTTTTCCTTTGAGAACTTTTTTCATCCAAGGAAACAACAACAAAAAAGCCTCACTGGGTGAAATGAGGTAAATAGAGAGCATGGGATATGGGGATCATGCCATTTTTTGGTCAAAAGCTGCTGAACACTCAGCGCAGTGTGGGCAGGTGTGCTCATAAATCACCCATCATGAAATGGGCAAATGAGTTAAAAGAATCTAAAAAAAAAATTCACTGAAGTCAAACACATTCTCTCACAACACTAGCTGTTTGCAGCAAATAAGATAACAAGTTATTACAGCATTTACAACATATTTACAAGTACAATGTATGATAACACTATCACAAAAGATTTTGTGGGCCATGAAAATAGACATGCCCTGTGTAATCCCTGCCCCTCCAGTGTGGGTGTGACTGTGACTGTCATGAGATGTCACTCTCAGGATTAAGTTATATCATATATCAGCCATGAAGTGATTTTGCAGATGTAATTAAGGTTTCTAATCACATTGACTTTGAGTTTAATCAAAAGAGAAATATTCCTGGGTGGGCCCAACCTCATCAGGCAAATTTTTCAAGGAGAAATATTCTCTTGCTACCCTTGAAAAAGGAAACAGTCATGTGTGTAACTGCCTATGGAGAGCAGTGTCCTAGCAGCTGGGGAGTGGTGGGATCTCATTTATGCAGCCACACAGCACTGGAATCTGTCAACAGTCACGGGAACCTGGGAGAAGACCCTGAGACTTGGATGAACTCACAGTCCCAGCTGACACCCCTACTGCAGCCTTGTGAGACCCTGAGAACCTTGACAGAGGACCTTGCTAAGCCCTGCTGGAACTTCGGACCTATAGAAACAAAGCAATGACATCATACATGGACGTTGTTTTAATCCACTGCATTTGTGGCCATTTGATATGTAACCATAGAAAATGAATACAAGTTGATTTAAGGTTCAAAGTTTGTCTATGACATGGCACTGTATCTCTTTAAGGTGGTTATGAATGTACACCCTCAACCAGAGCAATCACACACACACACACACACACACACACACACAAATTCCAATACAAGAGACAAAATGAAAAACTGGAATGTTCGAATAGCCCCAAAGAAGGCAAGGAAAGAGGAACAAAAGAACAAAAACATAAGGGACAAATAAAAAACAAATACCAACTTACTCCACCTAAATGCAGCCACATCAGTAGTGGCATTAAATGTAAATGAACTAAACTCACCATATAAAAGTCACTGATTATCAGACTGAGTAAAAGTAAACAGAACTCAGCTGCAAGCTGTTGATGAGAGTCACTTTCATAGCCAGACTTGAAGGACACAGGTGAGTTGAAAGTAAGATGATAGGAAATAATACATAATATAAACACCAGTAATAAAAAAGCTAGATAACACCCAAGACAAAGAGAGGCTCCTCATCATGACAAGAAGGGGAATCTGTCAAAAGATGTAACCATCCTAAGGTGGATACATCTGATAACAGAGTTGCAGGGCACTTGAAGCAGAAACGGGCAGAGCTAAAATGAGAACCAGACAAATCCACAGCCACAGTTGAGCATTTAACACAAAGTCCTCTGAGTAACTGGTTTTTATTTTTTATGTTTTGACTGAGTACAGGGGAATGTATTTATGGTGCATGATGAGGTAGGGCTCCCTAGGTTCCTCCCATTCTTCAGGGGATCTGGCATGGACACTGTAAGGGAGGGAGATTCTCAGTGTAGTCGGGGCCTGAGTGAGGCAGGGACTCCCCAGCAGCTGAGGGTCTCTCTCTTCCTCTATGTTCTTGCTGGGGCTGGTGGTCTGGAGATTCTTACTCCTTGGAGGGCATGTGGACCATGTTGTGTAGCCTAGTTCATTATGCTGCCAAGAGAAGTTTGACAATACCGTCATTGAGGGCAATAGCAGCCTCAGCATTGAAGTGGGAAGAGTGGATGTCATTGTTAAACTTGGAGGACACAACCTGGTGCTCAGCGTAGCCCAGGAAGCCCTTGAAAGAGCCCTCAGATGCCTGCTTCACCACTTTCTTGATGTCATCATATTTGGTGGGTTTCTCCAGATGGCAGGTCAGGTCCAAGATGGACACATTGGTGATGGGGACATGGAAGGCCATGCCCATGAGCTTCCTATTCAGCTCAGGGATGACCTTGCCCATGGCCTTGGCAGCACTGGTGGACACAGGGGTGATGTTCTGGAGGGCCTCATGGTCATCACACCACAGCTTCACAGAAGCTTCACTGGGTGGCAGTGATGGCGTAGATGGTGGTCATGAGTCCCTCCACGATGCATCTCTCTCCAAGTTGTCGTAAATGACCTTGGCCAGGGGTGCTGAGCAGTTGGTGGTGCAGGAGGCATTGCTGACAATTGTGAGGTTGTTCTGGCACTTCTCGTGGTACACACCCATCACAAATATGGGGGTGTTTTCAGAGGGGGCAGAGATGATGACCTTTTTGGTTCCACCCTGTAAGTGAGCCCCAGGCTTCTCCACGGTACTGAAGACACTGGTGGACTCCACCACATAATCAGCACTGGCATCGTCCCATTTGATTTTGGTGGGATCTCACTCCTAGAAGATGGTAATGGAATTTCTATTGATGTCAAGCTTCCCATTCTTGGCCTTGGTGGTGCCGTGGAGCTTGCTGTGGTTGGAGTCTTACTGGAACATGTAGACCATGCTATTGAGGTCAATGAAGGGGTCACTGATGGCAACAATATCCATTTTGCTGGAGTTAAAAGCAGCCCTGGTGATCAGGCACCCAATACAGCCAATTCATTCACTCTGGTCTTCACCTTTGCCATGGTGTCTTGAGGACGTGGCCGGTGCTGCTTGAGAGATGCGGCTGTCTGTCTAATGGGAGGAGCAGAGAGCCTAATTGATTTTTTAAAAGTAGTGATTGATAGAAAAATAAGTAAGGCTATAGAAGATTTGGGCAACACTATTAATCAACTTGACCAGTTGACATTAATGGATGCCCCTCTCCCCCTGCAGAGTGCATTCTTTTAAAATGACATGAAATGTTTGCTGCAATATCCCATAGGCTGAAGTCTCGAAATGAGTCTCGATATATTTCAAAAGACTGGAATCATACAGATTATGGCCTCTGACTACAGTGGAATTTAACTAGAAATTAATTACAAAAATATAACTATTCCCAAGTACTTTGAATATTAAGCCACATACTTCTAAGCAATTTAGGAATCATGGAAGACATCATAAACATTTTAAAAATATTTTGAAACAGATGCAATGAAAATAAAACACATCAAAATATGTAGGACAAGCTAAAGCCATGCTGAGAGGGAGACTTGGAGAGTTGGCTGTATATGTTAAAACAGAACAAAGGTGTAAAGTCAATATTCTAAACTTCCATCTTAAGAAGCTAGGAAGAGAGAGAAAATTAAACTCAGTGAGAGTAGAAGAATGGAACAAATAAATATGAGAGCAGAAATCAATAAAACAGATAATAGAGAAAGCAACACAGTAAAAACTTGATTCTCTGAAAAGATTAATGAAATCACAAAACTCTTAGGAAGATCCATCAAGAAGACTGCCATCTTTGGTGCTAACCAGACCTGGTGTGAATTCCATCTGGAGTACTTCCCCATGGGGGGACCTACCACATATGACTTAGGCCTCAATTTCCAGTCTGAAAATTGGGAATGGTAACAATATCTGTTCACAGAGACTCTGGGTTAGGAAGACCCAGCTTGGTAAGGACTTGGCACCAGCCCTCGCATGTGGGTGCCCCAAGAATGGTAGCATTTAAATAAAAGCCCTGAAGATGTGAAATACATATTTCCTGAGAGCCCTGACCCGGATCTCAGTTTCCCATTATCCACTCATTCGTGTGCCAAACTGGTGAACATCTCTCTCCCTCATGAGACTCTGCACTACACAGGGCAGGAGACTGTACCAATAAGGCTAAACTATGCATACTATATTTGCAAGCTACCCCAAATCCTCTCCCAACCCTTTTCTCCTTGCTGTCTCCCAGCCCCCTTGCCTCTAGGGTCAGCCATGTGGCCCAGTTTATTGGTGTGGGTTTCTAGGAAGGATGTGACTAGCTCAGAATCCTATTTTCCTTTCCGCTTCCTGTCTTAAATGTGGACATGATGGCTGGAGCTAGAGTGGCCATATTGTGACCAAATAGGAAAGACCAAGAGAACCAGTGAGGTCGTCCCTGACACTGTTGAACTGCTGAATCGATTCAGCTACTTGCCTTTGGTTTTCTTTTTTCCATGTGGGAAAAACAACTCCTCCTTGCCTGGGTCATTTTAGGTCAGGTATTATTCAGCTCCCGGGGGAAGACCTCTCTAACCGATGCAGCACCATGGGTTTGAGAAGGAGAGTGTACTGGTGTGGAAGGATGTTCATTGCAAGATTGATTCTAATATGCCTCCCCACAGGGGGCCTGGTTAAATTGTGTTACACTCTACCATGGAGGCACTGCATCTGTGCAAAAAATTAAGGTGCTGCTATAAAAAGAGACCAAAAAAAAAAAAAAATCAAGTGTTCAAAGAATGCAGGAAAAAAATATGTATTTTTCAAAATAAAACCCAAAAATGTGTACATGTACGCACTTGTGTTTGTGGAGAATTGGGAAGTTGCCATGACTACAGCTGTCCCACCAAGCCACAGTAGGTCCCAGAGGCAGTGACAGTGGGCCACCCCAGCCCCCGCCAAGAGCCTTCCTGTTGTGGTCCCTGTGCTGAGGACCAGCTGTGGGGGAGGTGGAGAAAGAAGAGGGGAGAATTCCTGGGAGTCTTTCCCTGAAGCAGAAGTCAGGATGCCCAGGGCTTCCTCCTGAGCCCACTGAACTCACTCTTCCTGTTCTCCAAGTGACCCCTGTCCCTCTCTGATTGTCTTGTCCCTCTGGAGAAAGTGTTCTCTCACTGGTCTGTGTCAGAGTATCTCCTTTCCTGACATGGTACAGGAAACAGTCCTCATCTGTGGGACATTTCTATGCTTTCAAAGCCACTTTGCGGCCTGCCTCACACACCCCATCTCTGTGATGTGGGTGCTGGAGAGCTTATCACACAGATGAGGGAACTGAGGTTCAAGGTTATGTGAGTCCCTCTGGAGTCCCTCTAGAATCCCTGCACCCCCCAGTAAGCAGCAGAGCTGGATGTTGACCCCAGGTCTGTAGGCTCCAAGTTCTGAGCTCTGCCAGTTCAGGATTCAGGGAAGATTGGAGCAGGAAGCTAGCCCTTGCCAGACACCTTGGCCTTGGACTCCCAGCCTCAGAGCTGTGAGAAATAAGGGTGTTGCTGAAGCCGCTCAGCCTGTGGTACTTTTGTTATAAACCCCAAAGAGACTTGGACCTCCCTCCTTCCTTCCTGTCTTCCCTTGATTCATCCTTCCTTCCCTCCCTCCTTCCCTCCCTTTTTCCCTCTTTCCCTTCCAGGCCCCTGTGGGAGTTTGAATTTGACGATTCTGAGGCCTGAGGAGGGATCCAGCCCCAAGATTCACCCATGGGGGCCTCTGGGTGCTTTCCCTCTCTGGCCCTCAGTTAACTCCTCCATAAACAGGGGTAATAGCAGCCCCTGGCTGATGCCCTCACTGGGGTAGGGGTGATCGCTGAGATCGTACACATGGTGCCAGAATGACCCAGCTGCCTCGGTTTACAGTTCTTGCTGCATCCCAGGCAATGCCAGTGTGACAGACAAATATAGTGAAACAAAATAAATCAGGCCTCCCAGGGTGAGGATGGTAGGTCAAAACCTTCTCACAGAATTCCTATTACTCAATTCTTAACAACATGAGCAGAAAAAAACAGCAGAGGTCATAAAAGGAAATAAGAAAAAGAAGTCAACTGCATCACCCAAGTGTGTTCAGGATTCCACTTAAACAACTGACAGCCAAAAGAGGAATCTGAAGACTCAGAGGGGCTTGGGGGCTGACACACTGGCCTCCGGATCCCGGCCTGACTCCCAGGAGTCGATGGAGTAAGGGGAGACCTGGGGAGGTCGCTTGAGTGGTTTTTCTCACATTACCCGTTCTGACTGGGGCCTGGGAGAAACCAGGAGTGGGCAGACAGGGACCTTCTAACTGAAGGTCGCACTCATGGGGAGGAAGGTCGCAGTCCAAGGGTCTCGCTCTTGTACACACACGCGACCAGGCGGTGAGCAGCCTGGCCTAGGATATGAGCAGAGCCCAGGCAGTCACACCGCCACATGCTTCCCAGAGCTGCGCCTGTCCTGCCACCCTTCCTGGGCTTCAAAGTAAAGCAGCAGGACATGAAACCTCAGGCCTCAAGCCTAGTGCTGAGGGGACGCTCTGTGTTCTCAGAAGCAGAGTGATGAGAAGCCAGAGAAGGTCTCAGATGCCTAAGGAAGGCTAGTGGGGAAAGAAACAGAGTGGTGTACTGCCTGCAGGGTAGCCATCACTAAATACCACCAACAGGGCAGCTTAAGTCATTCATTTTCTCACAGTTCTGGAGGTCAGAAGTCTAAGATCAAGGAGTTTGCTTTTGTTTCTCCTGAGGACATGCAGATGGCTGCCTTCTGCTGGGTCTTCACGTGGTCTTCCCTCTGTGTACATATCCCTAGTGTCTCCAAATGTCTTCTTATAAGGATGCAAGTCAGATGGGATTAGGGCCCGCCCTAACAGCCTCAATTTAACTTAGGCACCTCCTTAAAGGTTCTATCTCCAAATACAGTCGCTTTCTAAGGACCTGGTGGTGAGGACTTCAAAATATGAGTTTTTTGAGGCAGCATAATTCAGTCCATAACTGATGACAATCAAGCAAACATGCATCTTAGAAGAAAACAGAGAATGAGAGGAAGGAAGAAAGGAAGGAAGAAAGGAAAAGGGGGAGGGAAGGGGCAAGGGAAGGAAGAAGGAAGGGAAAGAAAAGATATTTAAAAAACAAAAACCCCACAAAGAAGAAAAATATCTTCAGAAATAGAAGACAATACCTTCTAATTGCTTCACCTTATATAAAAACAATAAAAATGATATACCCAATAAGAAAGACCTCAAGGACAAAATGATCAAAATAGAAAATCCTAGTTAGGATATAAACTGACCTAAGGAAACAAGTTAAAAACAAAAATGGTATTATTACATGCCTAAGAAATAAATTTTGAATGACAGGGCACAGAAGAGATAAAGCTGGAAAATGAAATTATTGACACAGAGAAAAGTCTTGGGATAAAATGATCAAACATGAAAAAGACAATGAAATTAAAACTGAGCAAATTAGTAAGCATGAAAGCCTATGGCAGAAGGCGCAGTATAAAGGTACTTGGGGGTCCTTGAATGAAAAAATCCCAACAATGATGATAGAGCCCAAAATATCAAACAGGAAAATGTTCCTGACATGAAGAAAATCCTCTAAAACTTTATATTAAAAAAACAAATACACATTATATCCTAAGATAATTTTATTAGAGATGTTCCACATTGAGACATACACTAATTGAATGATTGAATTTCAAGGGTACACAAAGATTTCTTCAAAAGTTTAGGCAGAAAAAAAAAATCACGGAAAAGCAGAGTATTTTCAGGCAAGCCCATGGCAACCTCTAATACCAGAAAACAACAAAACAACGTCCAGAGAATGAGTGTGGCTGTACACATTGTGTCCGGGCAAGATGTCTTTCAGATATCAACACAGTAGGGAGACGCTCTCACAAATAAGAAAAGACTGAGAGCACAGCCCATGAAGGAAACTTCCTGCAAGGAGGTCTGTGGAAGGAAACTGAAGCAAACTTTTTGATAATAAGTGGTATGATTTGGATGTTTGTCCTATCTAAATCACATGTTGAAATTTGATACTGATGCTGGAGGTGAGGCCAAATGGGAAGGGTGTTTGAGTCATAGAGACAGACCCCTCATGAATACATTAATGACCTCCCTGGACAGGGAGGGTGGGAGCAAATTCTCAATCATTTAGTTCTTGCAAAGGAAGATTTTAAAAAGAGCCTGGCCTCTCCCCCTTATCATGCTCCCCTCTCACCATGTGATCCCTTCTCTTACTTCTGCTCACCATGTGTTCCCTTCGCTGCTTCTTCTCTCACCACGTGTTCCCTTCTCTTGCTTCTTCTCGCACCATGTCATTCCCTTCACTGGCTTCCCCTATCACCATGTCATCCCTTCTCTTGCTTCTCCTCTTCTCATATGATCTCTGCACACACTGGCTCCTCTTCATCTTCCTACATCAGTGGAATCAGCCTGTGGCCCTTACCAGATGCAGATGCCCAACTATGAACTCTCCAGCTGTCAGAACCATGAACCATACAAACCTGTTTTCTCTTTGTAAATTATCCAGACTTAAGTTTCCTTTATTGCAACACAAATGGACTGAGATAGTGAAATTCAACCAGTAAGATCTTAATCAAAGAAGGAACTCAGACAAAACATGCACCCAGTCTATTCCCAGCAGTTCCACTCTTAGGACTCCCCTAATAACAATTAGGGTTTCAGTCCAGACAAAGAGCTGTACACAGATCATCAGAGCAGCATTATTTGTGATGGCTAAAGATGGGAACCAACCCAAGTGTGCATCAGCAGGAGAAAGGGTAAGCAAACTGGTGAAGCCATACAACGGGACACTACTCATCAAGAAAAGGAATGAACTACTGATACACACAGCCAATGGGTGGCTGTCCAGGCAAGAGAAGTCAGACATAGAAGAGCACACACCGTGGAATTCTGTGTAAGGATCAAGAACAGGCAACACTGAGCAATGAAGAGATGTCAGGAGACAGATCACTTGCCAACTGCAAGGGGTGTGTGGGAGCCTCTTGAGAGCTGAAGATGGTCTGCATTTGACCTGGGTGGTGGCTGCACAGGTGTGTGCACATGTAAAAATTCAATAGGATGTACTTTATGTGTGGAGCACGGGGAGAAGGAAGCGAGGAGGAAGACTGTGTCTATGCCATGGTCGTACATCATGAAAGGGAGAACCCAAGGATGTTGCAGTCAGAATAGTGTCTGATGCTAATCTTAGAGGAACTTCAAGCACTGTGGACAAGGAGACCCAAGCCTAATCCAACAGTAGTCATCAAATATCTAGAGAATGAG
The DNA here is from genome assembly GCA_027257055.1 of Cephalopachus bancanus. Classification (NCBI taxonomy): domain Eukaryota; kingdom Metazoa; phylum Chordata; class Mammalia; order Primates; family Tarsiidae; genus Cephalopachus; species Cephalopachus bancanus. Next base: position 8,784,352 of record JAPVLO010000007.1, read on the forward strand.
AAGAAGAATGTGGCGCAAGGACTTCTGTGGCTTCAGGAGGACAATCTGGTGGTAGAGAATTGGACAGTGTGGACACCTAGCTGAGGGGAACCCACAAACTAGGGGGCAACCCAAAAGTTATCAGTCTCAGACCCCTACAAGCAATGTCATGTCCCAGTCTCTGATGCGGAGAAGGTGGCATTATTCTGAAATGAAGGAGCTTCAGGAACTGATGTTCCCTGTGTACTTGGCTCCTTTTGTTGCTCTAACAAATTACCACAAATTCACAGCTTAAAACAATGCACATTTATTATCAAACTTTTAATTATGGCTTAAATTGTGTAAAGGTTTCTGAGTGAAAGGGCATAAGATGGAGTCAATAAAGCCAAAGAGCAGCCATCTTGACACTGTCTGGTTCTGTCATATTCTCTTAACATTACCTAGATTGCTCTCTAATCAAGAACAGAATCCATTTCTCAGAGGTAGCTATTGATAATTGTTTTACAACCCCCTCCCCAGCTTGTAACAACAACAACAACAAAAAAAGACACTGCACATTTTTTTTAATAGTTCTGGAGGTCAGAAGTCAGTAATGGGTCTTATTGGACCAAAACCCAGGTGTAAGTACAGCTGCCTTCCTTCCTTCTGGAGGCTGCAGGGGAGAATTCATTTCCTTGCCTTTTCCAGCTTCTAGAAATCACTTGCATTCCTTGGCTTGTGACCCCATCCTCTGGCTTTAAAGCCTGCAATTGCATCACTCTAGCCTCTACTTCCGCCATTCATTCTCTCTCTCTCTCCCTCTTTCCCTCCCTCCCTCCCTCTCTTTCTCCCTTCCCCTTCTCCCTTTCTTTTCTCCCTCTTCTAAGGACACTTACAATGACATTGGACCTACCAGAATAATCCAGGGTAATTCTCCCATCTCAGGATTGTTAGCTTATTCACATTCACAAAATCCCTTTTGCCATATTCACAGACTCCAGAGATTAGGACCCTGGGAGGCCATTATTCTGCGCATCAGACATGGAGACTGAGCTAGGCTGGATCTGCTTGATCACCTCGTTGGTTTGTTCATTTACGCAACATCTTAGAACCTTGATTGTGGACTTCTGATTGGCCCAGCTTGGTCACATGAGCATCTCTGATGTAATCACTGCAGCCTGAGCAATGACCCACTCTAACTGATTAAATCAGAATCATGGGCCCACCCTATGTCAAGCAGGAGATGGCTCAGTACCAGAACCAGAAGGGGAACTCCTGGTGGCCAGCTCGGAAGAATAACTATCACGTGGAGCTATGCTTAACACTGCCATGGGAGAATGTGGCAGGAAAAGACTTTTGAAAACCCACACAACTCACTTCCCCTGGTCCCCACTCAGAGGCTGACACAGCCTCACCTTGGGGGCTTTTGTCATCCAGACAGATGGCCAGAGCCAGTGCCCTCCTGGCCAGCTATTGCTGGCACCTCCCTGCCTTCCTTTCCTGCTCCAATCCTGGCCAGCATTGGTGAGGCTGCCAGCTCTGGGTACAGTCGTGATGTCCCCTGCAGCCAGTGAGGCGTGAGGGTGACTCGTATGAGTCTAGCAGGGAAGACGGGACTTTCTCACCCCTGGTGTCTAGAGATGGCTGCTGGCTCTGTCATTTCCTTGGGCTACCAGCCCAGAAGGAAGGAGAGAAAAGAGAGGAAGTGAGAAAAGAAAAAGAGTGAGGTGGACTGCCACTTTGGAGCTGTGAGCCGGTCCAGGGGCCTTGAGGGAGCCCCCACTGCCTGGGGAACTCTGTCTAGTTTCTCTCAGTGCTGGCAGGGCCCTGTGTGTCTGGGCTCTTGCTTCCAGCCTCACCTGGGCTCCTCCCCACCTCTGCAGCCACACTGGGCCCTTCTTCCTGTACTTCTCAGCTTCTCTGCTGATGGTCTCAGCTGAGCTGTGTCTGAAGCTCTGTCCCCACCCTCTCTCTTCTCTGGCCACATTCTCCCGGTCTTATGGGTGCGGGTGTACACTCCCCTTTTTCTGAAAAGTCTTCTCTCCACACCTCACGAAGCATATGAGATGCCCCCTATGATCTCTCTGCGATGCCCACACCTCTCCTGACATGTGCACCTGCCTGTCTCCCCGTATTAGGTCACAAGCCATGTGCACCTCCATAGACTCCCAAGTGCTCCTTCGTTCCCTCTCCTGGACAGTACTCCTCTGCGCCAATCAAGCCCTGCCCTTTTTCTTTTCTCTTTTTTCTTTCTTTCTTTTATTTATTTATTTTTTTTGACAAAGTCTTGTTCTCTTGTCTTGGCTGGAGTGCAGTGGTGCAAAAATAGCTTATAGCAGCCTTGACCTCCTAGATTCAAGCAATCCTTTCACTTCAGCCTCTCAAGTAGTTGAGACTACAGGCATGCACCATCACGCCTGACTAATTTTTTTTTCATTTTATTAGAGACAGGGTCTATGTTGCCCAGGCTGGTCTTGAATTCCTGGCCTCAAGCAATCCTCCCTCCTCAGCCTCCCAAAGTGTTGGGATTACAGGCATGAGTCACCATGGCCATCTGAGCCCCCACTTTTTCATGTGGCTGAAGCTCCTTACAGCAGGACGTGATCTTGGGTTCCCTGAGCACCTGGATGAGGCAGCTTGGAGGAAAGTGGAAGTTCCTTCCAAGGAAGGTAAGAAAACCAGACAGAATTCGTTCAGATTCTCTCTTCTGTGGACTCCTCCAAGGTGTGTTCCTTCTTTCAGCCTTTCTAGTGAATTGCCAAGTGAACACTCCTGGGTGGCCCATGGAGTCTCAGCACATGGTGGCTTATGTCATCTGTGCCACTGCAGGCCTCACCTTTCCTGACATTCCTTTTCCTTCACTTCTGCTTCCCTGGATGCACCTTCCAGTATGTCACTGGCAGCTTAATCCTTGCCTCAGGCTCTGCTTTCCCAAGATCCCAGGAACGTGCCTTGTCTCCTTAAATCTCCAGTGCCTGGAGATCAAATGTGCGAGGGATAAGTGAATTCATCAATTAATTAAATCTTGCATCTGTTTTACAGATGGGAAACGAAGGCACAGAGGAGATAAGTTGAGTGACCGTCCCTTCAGATTCTTGGTGCAGAGAGTTATCTCAAGGCTGAAGTGGAGTCCTCATTCTCACATAAACAGGTAGGCAGTGGGGATATTTAGCACTTCTTTTTTCAAATTTTCATGTTGTAAGGTACAAGAAAGGAAGTTGCATGCAGATGAAGTTTGAGCTTCTAGCTGGCCCTCTTTCCCCCTAAAAGTGGACCAGGTACCCAGTGTGTTGCCATGTGCCCCCTCCCTCCCTCCCCTAGCAGTGTCCAGCATCTGCCTCCCCCACGCTTGTGCTCATGTGACCAGTGGTCAGGGCCTGCTCATGAGTGAGAATAGGTGGTATTCCATTGTTTCTGTGCTAGTTCAATCAGCATGATGGTCTCCAGCTGCATCCACGTTGCTGCAAAGGCCATAATTTTGTTCTTCTTTATGGCTGAGTAATATTTCATGGTGTATACGTATCACATTTTCTTTGTCCAGTCCACTCTCGTTGGACATCTGGGTTGGTTCCATGTTCCTGCTGTTGTGAATAGTGCTGCAGGAAACATACATGTGCAGATGACACTCTGCACTTCATCAAAGATATTTTTCGATCCAGCAACAGCATCTTCAGAGTGCAGAGGGCAGGAGAATTGAGTTTTTTCCCCAGGCCTCACAGCCCCCAGCTGTCAGGAAGTGAGTTACATTTTGAGCTTGGACTCACACAGTCTACATCTGGGCCGACGTCTTCAGCATGACACAAGGAGGTTTTCAGTACCAGGCCTGGAGAGGGGTTTCAGCTGCCAGAACTGTCTTGGAACCCTGAGAGAGCCCTAAGAGAGCAAGGAATGGACACGTGGTGCCAAAGCCAGGAGCCGTCTTCAGTGACGGTCTGAAATAAAGTCCCCTGCTTTCCAAGAGGGGCAGCCCAGAGGCCTGACCAAGCCAGGACAAAACTGAACCACTGCACCTTAGACAAGGCCCTAGCCTTGGAGCTTTTTCCCTGGAGGTGAATCAAATCGCTCAAACATCACGCAAATGACTTGTACTCACCAGGAATGACTGTGTGTTTTGTGATATTGCTTTTGTACATTTCCCAAATATACGGCACAATTCTTCCATTTGCTTGACTGTTCTCTAATACTACAACCTAATTAAACATGATTAGTTTCCAAATTGCGTTAAGCATGAGAACCCTGAATCTAATTAGAGGCCACCCTGAGCCTCAGAGAAGCCTGCAGACATGACACCACTCCACCAGGCCTAATTGTCTGCTGGGTTTTAAACTTCGGTTTTCTTGGTGACGATGAGAGTAAAAAAAATATGTGCAACAACAACACAAAAAATTGTTTTTCAGTTGTAATTTGACGATGTTAACAAATAGCTTTGCATCTTAATGGAACACACTTCTGGTAGATATTCAGAAAGAACATGACGCTGGAGAAGGGAAGTGGCCCTCATGGCTTTCCCACTGTCGTTTGAAGCGACTTCATAACGTTTAGCATGTGAACATGAGGCAGCCACAACATTTGCACAGAGAGCGAATCAAACTCCCTGTGGCCAGGCCCTCCCAGGGATGCATTCACAACAATGTCTTCTTTTTGCTTCTGAAACAGGAATGGGGGCTTGAGGGGAGGAGGCCCAGAAAACCCTGACCCCTTGTACACCCCCAATTTGTTCAAGGAGGTGAGCACTGAGTGTCCAGCTGAGAAAAAAAGACTGGACTGGAGTCAAGCTCACAGTGAAACCCACACCCAAGAAAGGATATCATCTGTGTCGGGGCTAAGAAGGGGAAAAGTTCCGCGACTGTCCTGGGAAGAAAAAGGAAGGGGTAGAGCTGGGGGTCAGTCTGTGCTTCTCCTGCCTGAAGTTGCATGAGATGTGCTTTATTTTCTCATTTGCCTGTTCCGCTAGGCTTCCCTGGAACCTCCCTCCTGCTGGCCCTTCTGCCCCCAGCTGATGCTGCCTTCCAGCCCTGAGGCTGCCACACCCACCTGGCTCAGAGGAAGAGGCTCTAGGAGTTGGCAGAGCTGGGCAGGGACCCCCAACCCTTGACCCTGACCCATCCTTCTGCCAGCTGGGCATGGGCTGTGCAGACTCAGTGGTTCTTGGGACATGGTCATTGTAATGCGAGACGGAGCCCAAGAGCTTTAGGAAAAAACAGGCTGGGGTGAGAAGCCACCTCGGGGCCAGAAGCTGCCAGAGTCATCTGAGATGCATAGCCTGGCCCAGGCTGCTGTGCCTGCCCGAGTCGAGCACCAAGGCCTTTCTCCCAGTGATAGAAGCTCAGCGCTCAAGCCACTCAGGGTCTAAACCCAAGACCGGGGTTTTGGAGGCATTTGGGGACAAAACCTCGGCCTGGACGCTCGTCTAGATGATGACATCAATGACCATGCCGGTGGCTCCTCTGGCGGGTGGGGGGTCCCCATGCGGACAGGCTCTGGGAGGACGAGGGGACAGACGCTGTGTGGTGGTGACTCAGCTACGAAGCTGGGCACGTCTTGAGGTTCGTGACTGTTCTATCACCCACTGTGATGAGATAAGCACAGACACTGGAGTGCTTTTAAAGCATCACAGGAATTTGACAGCACCAGGATGTCCAAGTGTGTGGTCAGAGCTCAGCCCAGGTTGGACGATATGTGGCAAGTCGTGTGTGGCTGAGTTGCTGGGGGACCACCAATGGGTAGGACCAAAACCCAGCCCTTCACCATAGACAGTTTGGAAAGCTGAAGCTTGATGACCTGCCCATGTGCCCATTCACGGCCTTCCATTGAAAGCACCTAGAAATGATGGGGTCACTTGACAGGGGTGTGGGGAGGCCACTTTCTATTGGTCAGGCTGGGAGTTCTGGAGTCACCATCTTGTGGACATTAGATCCACACAGGTAGGACTTGACATAGACTAGCAGTTATGTGTGCGAGCCCTGGGGCCAGGAGGCTGGGGCTCGAATTCTGCCTAGTATACTTCTTATCCCTATCACATTGACAAGTTGCTTATCCTCTCTGTGCCTCAGTCTCCTGATCTGTGAGATGGGCCTTGGTGCATGTGCGTGGCCAGAGCAGCAGAGAGAACTGCCTCGGCACAGGAGACCCTGTGTGGCCAGGTCCTTGCCCAAGTCTTCCCTTCATGCGGCATGTGTGGACCCAGGTCTCCGTGTCTGTCTCCTCACACACACCACCTCCCACCATGGCCTTCCCTGTCCCTTCCCACCACTGGTCACTCCTCACATTATATTTTTGTTTTTCTGCACAGCCTGTGACTCTCCCCATCAAACACGAACTCCAGGAGGAAAGACGTCACCCGCCCTGCGGGGGCTGCAGCCTGATGTCCAGGCCTGGCTCGAGGCCCCAGCAGGAGCCAGGAAATATGCCTGTATGAATGAATGATACGTCTGTGTGAATGAATGAAAGACCCTCTCATGTCCCTGATCTCGCACCTGGTGCCAAATGAATGATACGTCTGTGTGAATGAACGAAAGACCCTCTGATGTCCCTGATCTCACACCGGGTGCCGACTCCTGCATGGGGCCTCTGAGCACATCATACCTGGACCCAGCCCAGAGGAGCACCCAGGGGTCTTGGGTGCAGACACTGCCTCTGGGAGACATCCGCGAGCGCAACTCCAACAGAGCGCGGGCTGGGAGCACCCCCCACACCGCCACCCGCAGCCCTCCCAGCACCCCTCCTGGGCAGGCCAGTTACCGGCAAGTCTGTACATGCTGGCAGGACAGCGCCCACTCTGGGTCCTTCCTGTTGAATGCTGTTTTTCAGACTTTCCACAAGCCCTGTTCCCCGGGGAGGGGCCGCCAGCTCCTCTGCCTGCCGTGAGGGGGGGCGCGGCTGGCAGAGGTGCCGGCTGTGCACAGGCAGTTGGGTGGTTGTTGCCTTGGGAGACGGTATGGGCTGTCGCCTCTGAGAGTTTCCAAACGCTTGGCTGGAAGCGAGGAGACAGGAGCCATGTTGGCACATGGAGGGAGGGAGGTGCCGGCCAGGTTTCCTCCTGGGATTCTGGCACCACGAAAGCCAACCTCCCTTGGATCACGATCCCTATGGGGTAGCCTCGTGGGCCTAGGCACCCCTGGGAGGCTCAGGATCCTCCTGCCAGCTGGGATCATGAGGTCTCACCTGACCAGGGGTCCCAAGGGAGGTGTGACAAGCTCCACAGGGCCTGTGGTTGACACGCCTCAAACCGCCAGCAGGGGCATGTCCGAGTTTCAGGACACGCCCCTGACAGGTCACTTTCTCTATTGAAAGCCTGTCCTCTGACCACATCTCTTACCACCCTCCTCGGTCACTGCCCTTATGGCTCCCAGGGCCAGGGAGGGCTTCCAACCATGTGCCCCAGGGCAGGATTCGAAAGGGCCATGGCTGTGGCGAAGCTGGTCCACCCTATGCAGAGTCTGGCGCTCATGGTGCCAGAGAGGTCCCAGGGGAGAAAGGAAACATGGGGTCAGAAACACAAAGGCCAACACAAAGGCAAGGGACTCATCTGCTGTGTGTCTTTGAGCAAGTCACTTGGCCTTTCTGGCCCTCAGTTTTCTCAGCCATAAAGTGGACCTAAGAATCATGCACCTTGGCCCCTGCCTTTGTTCCTTTCCAGGTGTGTGACCTTCAGGTCGTCTCTCCGAAGCCCTGTGTGCATCCCTGGTGTCTACCATGGGAGAAGCATTGTGCCTGTTCCTGGGCTTGTTCCTGAACCACCCTGTCTGCAACTTCCTGGCACTTAGTAAGTTCTCAATAAATACCCACTTCATCACGAGAGATGGAGTTGGCTCAGACCAACGCATAGTAAGAGAAGAAGGGTCCTGCAGAAAAAAACCTGGGCGGGGAGGAGGATGTAAAAGACGTCTTTAAAAGGTTGAGGATGGGAGAGAGAGAGACAAAGAGACAGAGAAACAGAATCAGAAATATACACACACACACACACACACACACACACACACACACAGAGACAGAGACAGAGAGAGAGAGAGAGAGAGAGAGGGAGAGAAAGACACATACAGAGAGAAAGAAACAGAGACAGAGATACACAGAAAGAGAGAGAGAGAGAGACAGAAAGAGACACAACATACAGAGAAAGAAAGAGACACACAGGGAGAAACAGAGAGAGAAACAGAGACAGAGAGAGAGAAACAGAGAGAGACAGAGAGAGAGAGACACATACAAAGACAGAGAAATAGAGACGTAGACACAGAGAAAGAGTGACAGAGACAGAGAGATACAGACAGAGGGAGAGAGACAGAGACACACACAGAGAGAGACAGAGACAAAGAAAGAGGCAGAGAGAGACACACACACACACAGAGACAGAGAAAGACACATACAGAGAAAGAGAGAGACAGAGACAGAGATACAAAGAACCGAGAAAAAGGAAGAAAGAAAAGATGAGCTCCCAGTGGGACTGGGTGGATGGCAGCCAGTCCCTGCATTTGGGCATCTAGTGTCTGGCACCACCGGCCTGGAGTCTGGGACCCCCTGCTCCGACTGTGCAGTAAGTGGAGCCATCTGTCTCCTGGAAGCACACAGGAAGCCGGGAGGGGGCTGCATGGCTGGGGATGTGCCTTTGGCACGTCCCTCTCTCTGCCACACTTTGGGGGGGTCGGGAAGAGAGCCTCATCTGGAAAATAGTAACCACACAACCGCAGATAACCAGACGGCCCACAGAGGGTGTCAGGCAAGTCCTGGGCAGGAGAGTGGCCGGGCAGGATCCAACTGAAGCCTCGACAGCAAGAAAACAGGTCTCTCTAAGAGTATAACCAAAACAAAACCAGGTGGGCTTAGTCCTTTCCTAAGTCCTGTAGGCAAAAACCCCTCCAGAAATAATATACGCACAGCCCCTTCCTGTAAATACACAGGGGACAAGAGGGGATGATGCCCAGGGATGGGGAGACCCAGATGTTAGTCCCACAGTCTCTTGATAGCTGTATGGTCTCAGGCAGGTTACCTCCCCTCTCTGTGCCTCAGTGCAAAACCAACTGCCAAAAGGCTTCTCCAGGTCGTCCCATTCTCAGATTACAAAGCGAAGACTCCTTGTTATCGACTCTTTGCGCTCTCGCTCTCTCTCTCTCTCTCTCTCTCTCTCTCTCTTTCTCTCTCTGAAACTCTGAAAAGGAGATTGTGCCCAGGGAAGAGCACAAGACCAAGTTAAAGTCCCTGGGACTTTCAAAAGCCATGTTCAGATCCTGAGAAGGCCAGGAGACTGTCAGTGGTAAGGGAGAGAAACGACAAAAGAAGCTTTTATTGGTTCTTGGAATGTAAAGTCGAGTTAGTTTCAGGTACAGTGGTCTCCAGAGGCTCACACGCATCACTGCCTTGCTTTCCCTCCCCACTCCCAGTTCTTTCTGTTGGATGGATGCACACCTGGGGTGGCAGGCCAGCCCCCAGCACCTTGTCCAGCAAAGTGCCCTAATGGAAAGAAGCTACGTGTCCTGCTGGGTCCAGCAAAGCTCCCGACTCACTCTGGTCTTGTCCATGTGGCCATCCCAAACCGATCGCTAAGGATTTATTTAGACCCAGCTCTGTCATGCACTTAGAGGAGAACATAGCTGCCTCAGTTTCCCCAGCTGCTATTTTAAATTACTACACACTTAGGGGCTGAAGACAAGGCACATTTTTTTTTAATCTTATAGTCCTGGAAGCCAGTTCAGGAATCTGCAGTGGGACTCTAAGACCAAGACGTTAAAGGCTGTGCTCCTTCTGAAACCCTAGGGGAGAACCCATTCCTTTACCTCTCCTGCTTCTAGAGAGTCCATGTTACGGGCCATGCAGTCCCCTCCAACGTGTTCAGAACCTGCAGTGACTGGTTTCCACTCACATCACATTGAGTCTCTCTGACACAGACCTCCAGACTTCCTCTCCTAAGGACCCTATGGCTGCAGAGAGGCCTCTCTGACAGCTCACGACCTCCCATCTCAAGGTCAGCTGATTCACAACCTTAATGCCATCAGCAGCCCCAGTCACCCTGGCCCTGGGACATCCTGTGGTCACAGGCTCTGGGGATCGGACTGTGGATGTCTTCAGGAAGCCACTTCTGCTGACCACTCCAGCTCTGCCGGTCCTTTTCCTCATCCTCTGTGAAGTGGGTCAAGGGCATGGCTCCTCAAAGACTTGTTCCAAGACTGGAAGTAAATGACAGGGGAGCACCTTCAGCTTCGCTCCCGGCATACTGCAAGCACTCCTCATACTGCAAGCGAGTCCTCAGCCTGGCTCCCGGCACACAGTAAGTGCTCGGCAAGCCCTCAGTTTGGCTCCCAGCATACAGTAAGTGCTCAGCGAGCCCTCAGCCTTGCTCCTGGCATATAGCAAGTGCTCAGTGAGCCCCCAGCCTACAGTAGGTGCTCAGTGAGCAGTGGAGTACCCACCCACCGTAGAAGTTAACTACAGGCTCACTCGACAAGCGTTTCCAAGACGCTGCGTCCTTGTGCTGGAAGAAAAGCAGCACATGCGTTGGGCAATGAATAACATAAAATAAAACAGCAGCACTCCTCTGGGCCTTCAAGCCTGGGATGCCAACATTCTTTGTGCTACTGACGCTACCGCAGCTTGGGCAGGCGGAGAGTGCGTGCTTCTAACAGACTCCACTGCATGCAAGGCCTCAGACAGGGGAGACGTCCACAGCCATCCCAGGGAGCCTTGGGCAGCTGTTACAAGGACACTGGGAGTTACCGACACCTCACTCCCACAACCCCACCCCTCTCCCCACTAGTCATAAATTCCCTTTAGGGAAACAAGGAAATGAAGTATACAGCAGCTTGAGTGTTCAAAGGTGGTGGGCATACAGCAGCTGCTCAATAAATGCTCTTTGCGCTGCATAACAATGAGATGAGTAGAGGTCTAGTCGGGGGTGTGGCTGGGTCCCCTGCTCTGCTGTTGACTTTCTGTGTGCAACCAGCTTCGTGTGTGCACAGCCTGGGACACAGCCAGTGCTTGGGGCATGCCCAGAGAGATTCCAAGGGTGGGAAGTCTGGAGTCCTGGCCCTGGCTCTGCCACTGTCTGGCTCTGAGCCTCAGTTTCCCCACCTGCAAGCGAGAGAGTCGCTCGGTGCTGACCACACTGCACACTCTGTACATGGCAGCTGAAGGAAGCACACCCTGATCGGGAAGCTGTCTCTCACCCCAGCTGGCCTCCAGTCTGGGTCCCCTGGGGATGATTAGAGTCAGAAACCAATTCTGCCAACTCCGAGTGCCCCCGCAGCCCAAGATCATTTCACCAACGAGAAATCTGAGACACAGAAAGGGAAGGAACTGGTTAGATGACACACAGCTTAGAAGAGATCACCTTCCAGACAGCGAGTAAGAGAGACATGAAGTGAGACAGAAATGCCTGCCCAGGCTCCGCCCCTGGCTCTACCCCCCGCCCCCCAGCTGCTCACCCACCCATCTACCATCCACCATTGCTATTGATCTGTAAGCAGCTCGATTGTCTGGGATAAGATGGCGCGCCAGCCAGCATCTCTGGGGTCTATGGCGGCCCAGGCCTCCCGCTGGCGACAGGGCCTCTGTGATGTCTGCTCACACACACAAATAAATGGCACCCCCGATCTAGGGGGGATGCAAAGGGCCGCCGCTGTATGGGCTGGAGCTTGGCGGTGATTCTGCGTCTGAACATTTCTCCATGTCTAGGCGAGAAGTAGTGCCTGCCTGCCCGAAATATTAAAATTTCATGCCCCACTCTCAGGAGAGCCTTTGGTGTAAACACAAAAAGCGTCTGAGTTTTCCTCCTCTTTCTTCTTTCACGTTCCTTTTCACCACCCATTTCATGGGCAGCACAGCCGTGGAGGTGTTGTGGGTTAATTTCAAGGCCCTGGGCACTCCCGGCTGTCCCGGGGTTCTGAGGGTCTGGTACAAGTCCTGCCTTTGTCACTCGGCAGCAATTGGGGTCCTCAGGCCCCCCAGCTTCCGTTTCCTCATCTGAGTAGTGGGTATGACAAGCCTGACCTCCCTGGGCCATCGCAGGGCTGGCTAAAGCAATGAACAAACTCACCACTGTAGCGGGTTGGAGGGTGTGAACCCACCTGAAGCCTGAGAATGTGATGCTGCTGGGAAACGGAGTCATTCTGGATGGCATCATGTTAAGATGAGGTCACACCGAGTCAGGGCGGCTCCTCATCCAATATGACCAGTATCCCTAGCAGGAGAGAGGAGGGCCATGTTGAGGAAAAAGCCATGTGAGGACTAAGGTGGCGACTGGAGTGGTGTGACAGCAAGTCAACACACTCCAAGGACTGCCGGCACCACCAGAGGCAGGAGGAGGCCGGAAAGGTCCCTCCGCCAGGGCTTCCAGGTCAGCCTTCCCGACACTCTGACTTCAGACTCCTGGCCTCCAGAATGGTGAGAAAGTACATTGATGTGGTTAAGCCCCACAGCTCGTGGTATTTTGTTGCATAAAAATAGTGATGACTTAGCCAGGCTCGGTGGCTCAGCCTGTAATCCCGCGCCTTTGGGAGGCTGAGGTGAGTGGATTGCCTGAGCCCGCGGGTCCGAGACCCGCCTGGGCAGCAAGACCTCATCTCTACAATAAATAAAAAAAATCAGCCGGGCGTGGTAGCACATGCCTGTAATTCCGGCTACTTGGAAGGCTGAGGCGGAAGGATCGCCGGAGCCCAGCAGGTCGAGGCTGCGGTGGCCAAGAACGGCACTGCACTCCAGTCTGGGCAACAGAGTGAGACTCCAAAAAAAAAAAATAGTGATGACTTGTTGGACAGTGGGCACATACTTACTGAGAGGGAGACATGGCCATGAGCTCAATTTACAGATAGGGAAACTGAGGCTCCAGACATCCAGTGACTTGCCCAACTGCACACTCAGGAAGGCAATGAGATGGGAAGAAAGAAGAAAAGCCCAGAGGGGTGGACAGGCCTTGAAGAACCTGACAGGCAGAAGGGCTTGTAGGAAGAGCGACCGTGGCGTATGTGTGGTTTAGAAAGCTCCTTCTTTCAGAGAGGCGCCCTTCCTGCCAGTCTCTGTCTTCTTTACAGGGAGAGGGGAATACCCTGGCTCCTCTGTCGGCCATTGAGGCCTAGAGTTGGAGACAAAGTCATTTCTGATCCAGTATGACAGGCTTCCTTAAAGATGGAGCCTCCTGCCGGGCTCGGTGGCTCAGCCTGTAATCCCGCGCCTTGGGGAGGCTGAGGTGAGTGGATTGCCTGAGTCCGCAGGTTCAAGACCCACCTGGGCAACTTGGTGAGACCTCATCTCTACAATAAATCAAAAATGAGCCAGGCATGGTAGCACGTGCCTGTAGTTCCAGCTCCTTGGAAGGCTGAGGCGGAAGGATTGCCGGAGCCCAGCAGGTCAAGGCTGCGGTGGCCAGGAGCGGCCACTGCACTCCAGTCTGGGTGACAGAGTAAGACTCCAACTTGGAAAAAAAAAAAAAGATGGAGCCTCCATTTCCTCATCTGAGAAATGAGTGTGCATTTCCACAGACTCCTCAGAGGCTCCCAGCCCTGAAGGCCGCGGCAATGGGTAGGAAGGGCACTAGGGGGACCTGAGCAGGCGATCATAGGGAGCCCAGGGAAACCTCCGCACCACCAGCTGCTTCTGCAGAAGACCCACCAGTCAGGGCTGCTGCCGCTGGGCCTAGAGCTGCCCCCAGGGGCCACATCTGCAGAGAGTGGGTGACTGTTCACCCCTAGACCTGCTCTGAACAGGATGGCCCGGCCCTCCCCACTGGCAGGAGGCCACAGGAGGAGCACTGGGGACACACGGCCTGAGGCCTCCAGCACTGAACTGAACATTCCAGACCCTCTATGGCTCCGTATTCCAATCCCTGGTAAGTGTCCCCTACCTGGAGATGTGACTGTATTCCTCTGCACTATTATTGACTTGAAACTTTTGTTCTAGTCATCCCCCTCCTCCCGTTTAAGTTAATATAAGAAGTTTCCTTTAAAGAAAACTTTGTTGAGCAGGGCCCCAGGCTAGCGGCGTATTTTGTATTTTACCCAAGTTCACCTTTTACAACAAATGGTAATAATGATCATAGGAACAGTTGGCTCATAGGAACAATTGGCTCACCACCCAAAATCCCCCCACCCCCATCCCCACGTCCTACAACTGCGGAAACTGAGGCCAGGGAGGCTGGGCATTTCTCTGCATCACGAAACCAGCCGATAGTAGTTCTCAGGGCCCCTGGCCTCACCCCTGCCTCCTTCCCGCCTCACCTTTTCTCCCAAGGTGAGCAAGACTGGGAGCAGTCCCTCTGCTGTTGCCGCTGCATGTGCTTATCAACGTGCCTTCTGACAACTGAATGAGTCTGAGAGCTCCGCAAGAACAGGGGCTAGCCTGTCTGTCCCCAGCTGCCTACCAGGGAACACTGCCTAGAATGCTGCCTGATGCATAGTGAGTGCTTTATCAAAGGTCCTTTATCCAACCACATGAAACATAAGTTGTATGTCAGTAGGGCTGCTCTGTCTCCTTGGCTCCTGTCCCCACAGTGCCCAGACCCTGCCTAGCACACTGTCACTGTCTAGGAGACACTCACTGAGCAACTCAGTGGTCCAAGTGACCATCTGACATAGTTTGGACTAAAAATCTGCTTGTCTGAATCCATCTGGTCATTAAGCCAAATTCAACCCAGCCCACATAGCAGAGGATCAGGAAGGGGCAGCATTGCTATAAATAGTTTTCTATGCTGACACCTTACCCCTGGGCCAATCTTGTCAAGCTAAAATTAAGTGACGCCTTCGTTGTTCCAGAACCTCCTCGAAAATCCAGTCTTCACCGCAGGGAGTTGGCTTCTGGGCAGGCCTGGGGCCCTCTGACACCCCCAGGGGCACCAGCCTTCTCTCCTGAATCAAGCCGGGAGTCCTCAGGGCCTAGGGGAAGCCTGAGGCCCTGCCATCCCATCAACTTTCCTACAAAACCCCAGCTGGCACTCATGGTAGAAGTCTGTGCCCTGAGGAACTCCTGAACACCCCACCCCTTGCCAGGCTGTGGAGGTAACCTACAAAGGTGACAGATTCAGGGCACCTGCTGCAAGCCTGGCTGCCCCAAGGAATGGGCTGGCATTGGGGGCTGGCAACCGCCCCTCATCTGGAAACTCAGCTTAGTCTTGACAGTGTCCACATCTGCAGCTCCTGCCATTCAAGACAGTTGTCATGACCCACCCCAGATCGTTCTGGAGGCTGAGGCCCCTCTCTACAGCCTGTGATTGGCCACTTCATGAACTGACTCCCGTCAATCATCACAGACAATTCAAAGAACCAATCCGGAATAAGAAACTGCTGACAGAATCAGAAAAGCCACCCTCAGAAAAGGATGCCTAAGCGGGCCCCAGAGGAAAAGGAGACAAAGAGAGGAAGGAACAGTGTTCTAGAAGGGGGTTCAGCGAGGGCAGGGCCCTAGGCAGTGAGTTTTTCTTTTCTTTTTTCTTTTTCTTGCTCTGTCACCCAGAATGGAGTACAGTGGTGTGATCAAAGGTTACTGCTGCCTCAACCTCCTAGGCTCAAGTCATCCTTCTACCTCAGCCTCCCCAGTAGCTGGGACTAGAGTTGTGCATCACCATGCTTGGCTAATTTTTTTTTTTCTTGTAGAGGTGAGCCTTCGCTATGTTACCCAGACTAGTTGCAAACTCCTGGCCTCATGCAATCCTCCTGCCTCGGCCTCTCAAAGTGCTGGGATTACAGGTGTGAGCCACTGTGCCTGGCCCCTCACTGAGCTCTTACTGCATACCAAGCCACCCCCAAAATTGGAGGCTTAGCACAGCACGCATTTGCAGGTCAGCTGAGTGGTTCTCATTGTAGCTGGACTACTCGTGCAGCCCCGGTCAGCAGTGTGACTGGTCAGTACAGGTGCACTATGATGCCTATTTGATGGGAGGGTCTCTGTTCCCTTAGCAGGCACGTATTGAGCATCTACTATATTGGACAGGGTTCTCCAGAGACACAGAACTGGCTGGATATGGACTTATAGAGGTTTGTTGCACAAAACCGGTTCACGTGACGATGGGGCTCATGAGGCCTGACGTCTGCAGCAGGCAAGGTGGAGGCTTATGAGAGCCAAGTGTATGGCTCCAGGCTAAAGGCTGACAGCTCAAGTCCCAGGAAGAGCCAGTGTTTCTACCCAAGTCCCAAAGCAGAAGAAAGCTGATGCCAGGCAGCTCTGTGATCTGGGGAAGGGTCAGCATTTTGACTCTACTTGGGCTTTCAACTGATAGCACAAGGCCCACCACATAAGGGAAGGCAACCAGCTTGACTCAGTCTAGCTACGTAAACGTTAAACGGGTCCAAAAATCATCCTCACAGATTAATGCGTGGCCACATATCTGGGCACCCTGTGGCCCAGTCAAGTGGGCACATAAAATGAGCCATCATGCTTACACGTGCAGAGCTTCTGCCTGGGTGAAGGAGAGGCAAGAACTGAATCCAGGGCCATGGGATCCAGGGCAGGGGTCCGTCGGTCTCCTCTGACGCTGATCCTAGTACCTAGCCTGGGCACCAGTAGAGTCTCCACACAGCTTTCCTGCATAAAATTATTGAAGATTTAGAAGAAACTGTCTCCAAATAGTAACAGGATTTGAATGTTGGAATTAGAAGCTATTTATCTAATTTTGGGCTTATCTGTATCTTTTGACTTTTCATAAAGAATATTTATTATTTGTGTAATTTAAAATGTAATTTTATATGATATACAATACATTATATATTTTTTATTTATCTTTGGGAAGTCCTAAAACATCTTGTGCTAAAAAAACTCTCCATTGCTTATCTGAAATCTGAAGTTTAACTGTGCACTCTGCATTTTTTTGGCTTGATCTGGCCACCCTAGCCAAGCATGGCCCGAGCCCTCCTCAGGGATGTCCTGACTGTCACAGCTAAGCAGCCCACCTCCACCCACCCTCCACCTTTCCACCTCCTCTCCACCTCCCAGCCACAGGCATGGCTTCTAGCTGGACCCATGCCTGTGTCAAGTTAATCAATACCAGCAAGACTCCATTCTGGAACCTTGGTGAACTCTCAGGGAAGTAAATTTTCTTTTTTTCTACTGATTTTCCATCTGGAAGCAAACAGCATCAAGGGGCACTGACTGTCACCTTGGGGCCAAGAAAGGAGGTGGTCTGAGGATGATGTAATCACAATGGCTGCAGAATTGAGGGGGAGGGGAAACTCCAGTCTGGCCAGGTCACTGTAGTCGCTAAATCCAGCCTCACCTGAAACCACACCAGCTTTTCACCTTCCTGTTACAGCAAGTCCCAAGCGACTCCCTTTATTATTAAAGCCAGCCTGAGTTGAGTTCTCCATGGCAGCCATCCCAATCAACCCAACTCACGCATGGAGCAGCGAATCCCAGTCTTCCTGGTAAGGATAGGTCTCCAGGCACACGATCGACCACTCAGTCCCCAGGCACCCTGCAGGCTTCTTCAGCAACAAGGCATCTGTCTGCCCCAGAGACTGTGGGATGGGCTTTCTTGTTTGGGCTTGACTGACCTTGGAGGCCTGCACTGGGGAGCACACGTGGCCCCTTTCAACCCGGGAGCCCTGCCAAGACGTGGTCTCTGCTATCTCTGCAGTGATTTATCTTCTTGAGGAATTTCCTCACCTAAATGTGGTTCCAGGCATAAACGCCAGGGCAGACGGAATCAGAAACACATTGTGGGCCAGATGAGACATTAGGAGGGGAGTGTAGCAAGAGGACACATGCTTTCCTGGTGTTGGCCAGGGAAGGTATTCTCATTTCTGGAATTCTTTGGGAGTTGAACAATGGAAGAGAAATTCAGAGGACCTCCAAAATGAAAAGCAGACCCATGGGGAGTCTTTGCCTTAAAACAAAACTGCCCATAAATCTAATCATAACTACAGCTCGACCTGGTTGTTTCTGGACTTTCTTCCTTCTTCTGATTGTGTATCTTGGTGGGATCTGGACAAGATAGAGGGTAGCTGGCCTCGGTGAAAGAAGATGTGTATTCCAGGGTGGGAAGTGGTGCTCGACTTTCCAAAGCAGAAGGTCGAGGACAGGGTCCTCTGTCTTTGCCAGGGCATGCCAGGGCACTTCCCCCTTTCGCACAGGGCCACCCAACAAACTGGTGAAGAATGTCCATGTTTTCTTACATTTTTCTACTTTAGTGTTATAAACGTACTGCGCACTTGTCAAAAAACATCAACTAATAGCCAAAATGTCAATCTACCTCATCCCTCCAGCAGTGCTGTATACATCACCCATCCGCGCCTCATCTTGGCTTCCACAAAAGCCCCCACAGACCCCGCAAAGTGTAGTCCTCCCATAAACACTACTCAAAACTTGCTGTTTCCCCTTAAGACCCCACAGTGGCATCTTTCCAGAGCTACGAGCTCTAACTTGGGATTTTTTGTAGCAGCAAATGTGCCTTGGTACAGATGGACCAGCACATTCCCTGCTAATCGCATGTAGGTTTTCTGGTTTGTTCTTTGGACCACAGGCAACTCTGCAATCAACATCTGTGTATGAAAGTGTGACAGTCAAAATACTGAAGACCTGCACTTGACCCTGGACCTCACCATTGGATGGAGGCCAGCCTTCAACACCCAGAGGCTGAACCAAGAGTCAGGAAGAGAACTCGGCAGAGGAACTTGGATAAGTGCCACACCTTGATCCCTTTCAGATAGATTTGGACAAACGGGATTGCTGGGTTAAAGAATGTGCACTTTTCTCTCAATATAAATTGCCAGATTTTTTTTTCATAATTGAGGATACAAAAATTTTACATTGATCTCCATATAAGAGCTCTTTGGGCTGAGTTGGTTAAAAGCCGCACACAGTGCATGATAGGTGCTCAAATTAGGTAGTAGATCAGGAAGTAACTTTCTTTGCGAAGACAGATGGCACATTAAGTGTATAGAAGACATCAGGGACTTCACAGTAGAAGACTACTTAGTCACCCACATGCCACCAACCAGGGGGAGCACAGGGACCAAGGGAGTCCTCATATGCCATGTGTGACTCAAGTGTACCAGCCAGTGCATTGAGGACAATGCTGAATTTGTCATAGTTAACACTGTTTGGAGTTGTTGATCCCCAAACCCCACAGATCCTCCAGCCCCTGGAACTTATTAACAGGAAATTGGCTCTTTCCTCTTCCCCTTCCTGTCTCCCTTAGAGTGAAGACCAGGCCTCCTGGTCCCATTTCTTCCCTCTCATTCCCAAAACCCTTGCCACACTGACCATCTTCCTTTTCGTCCAATGTTCTGAGACAATTCCCATGTCAAGGTCTTTACACATGCTCTTCCCTCTGGTAGGATGTTCTTCCCCATCCCTTGCCCTCACAGGCTGCCACTTCAGAGCCTCCTCAGCCAAGTTGGCACCTCCTTGGGAGGACTTTCCTGGACACATTTATGTCATTATTCTGTATTTGTTACTATTTCCTGTCTGTTTCTAAACATGCGCACACAAACTCACACACATGCACACACATGCACAGACCCACACACATGCACAGACCCACACATATGCACACACATGCACGTGAACCCACATGCATGCATATGAACACATACAGACCAACACACATGCACAGAGACACACATGCATTCATGCTCACACACACACATGCACACACACATGCACACACACATGCATACACATGCACGTGCACACATGGACACACATGCATCCACACACATTCACGCACATGCACGTATGTGCACACAGACCTACACACATGCACAGATACATAAGCATGCATCCACGCACATGTCCCCCCACATGCACATGAACCCACACACATACACACACACACACATGCACAGTTGCATGCACACATGCATATGTGTGCATACACTCATACATGTACAAACACACAGAGACCCACACACATGTGCACACATGCACACATGCACATGTGCACAGACCCACATGCATGCACACACATGCACATGAACCCACACACATGCACAGAGGCACACATGCATCGATGCACACTCTCATATATGCTTGCAGACACACACAGATGCATACACCCACACACATGCACATAAACCCACACATATGCACACAATGCATACACATGCACATGCATGTACACGTGCATCAAAACACATCAACACACGTGCACACAGACCCACATGCATGCATAGGAACACATGCTTGCATCCATGCACATGCCCCCACACACATGCACATGAGCCCACACACATACATGCGCATGCACACATGCACATTCATACATGCACACACATACACGTGCACACACAGACCCACTCACATGCACAGACACACACAGGCATTCATGCACACACCCACACACACATGCACATGAATCCATACACATGCACAGGTACATGCATACACTCACACATGTACACACACAGAGACCCACATGCATGTGTGCACACATGTACACATGCACTCACGTGTGCACATGCACAGACAAGTACACATGAACACAACAGACTATGAGCCTCCTGCTCACTGTTGCGTCCCCAGCATCTGATCTAGTGCCTGACCCAGGAGAGGGCCCAGAAAATACGTTCTGAATGAACAAATGAGGCTCCTCAAGCCTTTTGGAGCCAAATGCTCGCGTGTAAGACAGGGGCCATAGTGTCCCCTCCCAGGAGCTAACTGCAATCCTTTACATGAAGCTCTGGGAGTCACACATGACAGCAAACAGCCACTGTGAGGTGACTGTCAGCCTCTGGCTCAGCACAACAGTTTGAGTGGCTGCTGCGGCGACACAGGGAGTGACCCCCAGCAGAGCGCCCAGCACAGGACAGGAGGGGGGCTGCAGAAATGGCTGCTGACAGAGCATCCTTCCCAGACCCAGAGGAATTCCCCAAACAGGGCTAGAGGTGAAGCAACATGCAACTCAGTCAATGAACGTGGACCCAGGGAAGCAAGAGTGAGGGGTTGGGAGATGAGGAGAGGAAGGAGGAAGGGCAGGGCGGGGCACAGCCACAGTGGGGCAAGAAAGCCCAGCTAGCAGGATGTCCCCAACACTGTGCAGAACCTGCATCCTGGACCCATCAGCCTGGAAGGGTCAGGAACTTACCTCTGGTTCTTCCTGTCTCCCACTGGTCTTGGTCACATTCTACCTTGTCAGGTGTTGACCTCTCCCCACATACTCGGGCTGTGTTGCCTTGTCATGTGGGGTGGCCACCAGAGACGCCAGCACGTCTAAGGGTCCCCTCCAGGTAAATCTGGGCACCGGAGCAGCTGTGACCATGACATGGGGGGGGAGGTCATGCAGTGGCTGTGCAGAAGCCTGACCCTCAACTGAGTGGAAGCTGGGGTGTTGGGGGGTGAGACAACCGCAGGGAGGCCAGTGGGTTATGACCTTGGGGACAGAATAGTCCACTTCTGGGAAGCAGCCAAGGCCACAGCCTAGGTGGCACACACGCTGGGCACCCACTCCTTTACACGTGATGTGCCAACTCTGTGACTAGCCTTCCTACCATCTCCATGACAGGCCAGGGGACCTAGCCTCCTGAAACAAACGTGTCGTGAAAATTAAGTCAAAGCATTCCTAAAGCACTTAGAACAGTAACAGGTTTGCAGGAAGCAAGAGTTGGTGAATAAGTCAATAAGTCTAGACGTTTTATGAGAAAATGGTGTGCATGGCTTCTGATCTGCATTTTGTCATTTGTTTTTGTTGTTGTTGTTGTCTGCCAGAGTGACTGGGGTGAGGAGTGCAGGAGGGTGTGGTGGGAGCCAGCTTGGCCACCCCCAGGATCTCCCTGTGCCCTACTTGAGGGCCAGTTTCCCACCTCACACTGATGCAGCAGGGACAGCATCATCCTTCTAGAGTTAGAAACTAGTGCAGAAAGCATCCTTTAAAAATAGAATAAGACAGGGGAACTCATTTATGCTGAGACTACGGCATTTTCCCAAGTTGCCTGCAGGACAGAACAATAAAAAATTTATCCTTAATAGCGCTGTGCAGGATTTCACCACAGGAGATGTTCTTCCAGCCAGCATCTGGAACAACTCCTGTCTGCAGCACATCCCATCCCCGGTCACGCCTCCCCTCTTCCTCATTGCAGACTTCACAGGCAGCCTGCCTCCTCCTCTCCCTGCCTCCACCCGGAGGGGAGCCTGGACACTGGACACTCCCCTCTTGACACTCATCACCAGGAAGAGGAAGGGGAGAAACAGGTGACCCCATCACCCACTCGCCTTCCCTTTCACATCTGTAGATAAAAACCTTGTGCCAGGAGACAGGAAAGCAAGAGAAAAGAAAACCCAGGAAGGCAGTAAACTTCATTTTATAAAAACTAACTTGATAAGAGATGGCGAAAATTAGATGGGGTTGGGGAGGGACAGCAAAACAAGCTCTGGACTATATGTGATGTGATTACTCTTAGGCACTTAAGAATCCATCTGTCATTATATATGTATATTATGCAAATGCATAAAGAAATCTGGAAGGTCACTCCTCAGACTTTTAACAGTGGGTCCTCTGGAGAGAGGCATGACATCAGAAATGGAAAAAATTGGATGGAGGACTTTGAACTTGTGCTCTGTACATCTCTAATGTTAACTTTTTTTACAGGTAATATTTTTAATAATAATTTTTAAGGCTGGCATGGCAGCTCATGCTTGTAGCCCCAGCACTTTGAGAGGCCAAGGCAAGAGTAGTGGTGTGAGCCCAGGAGTTCGAGATCAACCTAAGCAACATAGCGAGACCTCATCTATACAAAAAATTTTTTTTAAAATAGCCAGCTAGCCAGGCTCAGTGGCTCAGCCTGTAATCCCGTGCCTTTGGGAGGCTGAGGTGAGTGGATTGCCTGAGCCCGCAGGTTCGAGACCCGCCTGGACAGAAAGACCACATCTCTACAATAAATCAAAAAATCAGCCGGGCGTGGTAGCACATGCCTGTAATTCCGGCTACTTGGAAGGCTGAGGCAGAAGGATTGCTGGAGCCCAGCAGGCGAGGCTGCGGTGGCCAGGAGCGGCCACTGCACTCCAATCTGGGCAACAGAGTGAGACTCCAACTCAAAAAAAAAATAGCCAGCTATTGTAGCGCATGTCTGCAGTCCCAGCTACCCAGGAGGCTGAGGCAGGAGGATGGCCTGAGCTCAGGAGGTCAAGGTTGAGGTAAACTGTGATCCTGCACTGCACTCCAGCCAGGGCAACAGAGACACTGATTCAAAAACCAAAATAATAATAATTATTTTAATAATTAAGAGGGGTCTCCTATCAGATTCAAACTAAATGCAAACTGTGTTATGAGCAAAAAGTCTTCAAAAAGTTCACGGAAAATGAATATCATTAAAAACTGCATAGATTTCAAAAAATTTTACACCAAAATTACCTCATACTAGCTTGTTATACCATGTCTGAGTGGGGGCTAGTTTGAGGCAACGAGAGGGTAAGACACCAGTTGAAAAGAGCTCCTGTCAGAGCGACATGAATTCTGCTAAGATGGAAATAAGAACAAACATCAAGTGCATGAGGAAACTTCTGTGGAAAGGTGGTGTAATCACTGATGCTTTACAAAAAGCTTATGGGGAAGATGTCCCAAAGAAATCAGCAGTTTGCAGATGGGTAACTCATTTTAAGAAGGGACAAGACAGTGTTGAATATAAAACCCATAGCAGCAGACCATCCGCATCAATTTGTGAGGGAAAAATTCATCTTGTTTGAGCCCTAATTTAAGAGGACCAATGAAGAACAATGCAAACAATAGCCAGTACCACAGATGTTGCAACTAGATCTACTGACACAATTTTGACTGCAAATTAAAGTTGAACAAACATTCCACTTGACTGATGCCCAAACTGTTGTACCCAGATGAGCTGCAGACAAAAGCAGAGCTTTCCATGGGAATTTTAAATAAGTGGGATCAAGATTCCAAAGCATTTCTTCAAAAAATTGTAACAGGAGCGGAAACATGGCTTTCACAGTACAATCCTGAAGACAAAGCACAATCAAAGCAGTGGCTACTTCAAGAGGGGGAAGTGGTCTCACAGAAGCAAAAGCAGACCGATCAAGATCAAAAGTCATGGCAGTAGTGTTTTGGGATGCTCAAGGCATTTTGCTTGTTGACCTTTTGGAGGACCAAAGAATGATAACATCTGCTTAGTATGAGAATATTTTCAGAATGATAGTCAAAGCTTTAGCAGAAAAACACCCAGAAAACTTTATCAGAGAGTCCTTTACCAGGACAAGGTTCCTGCTCACTCCCCTCATCAAACAAGGGCAATTTCGCAAGAATTTTGATGGGAAATTATTACATGTCTACCTTAGATGTGATTTGGCTCCTTCTGGCTTCTTTTTATTTTCTAATATTTAAAAAAATCTATAAAGAACACCCATTTTTCTTCAGTTAACAATGTAAAAATGACCGCATTGACATGGCTAAATTCCTAGGTCCCTCAGTTCTTTAGGGATGGACTCAATGGCTAGTATATCACTTATAAGAGTATCTGGACCTGATGGAGCTTATGTTGAAAATAAAGTTTTTATTTTAATCTTTTAATTCCATTTTCCCACAAGTTTTATGAAGTCCCCTGGTATCACTCATTGGGGAATAGGTTGGAGATTGCCATATGCCATCAGTGGGAATATATATTAATACAGTCATTTTAGAGGATAATTTATTAGCATCTATTAAAATTTTAAATGTGCAAGTCAGCACCCAGCACTTTTACTTTTCTGAGAAATGCACACTAAAGGGCACCAGTTGGAACATCTATTGTAGGTCTCCTTATAATAGCAACATTTGATAACCCTCTGTAAGGGGCTGGCAAAATAAATTATCAAGTGTCCAAACTATGACATCCTTTGCAGTTTTTAAAAGGATAAAGCAAAGGTGCACATTCTGACAGGAAAAATTCTCTAAGTTTTTTTTTCTTAGGGAAAAATGGGGTGGGGGAAAGAGAGTTGCAAAATGGTCTTTATAAGAGATGATGTATTTGTATGAGTACATACCTATGTATGCAAATGCATAGAACAAGCCTTAAAGGAAACCCACAAACTAATCCCTGTGCATGGTGGCAGCCATCCTGGTCTCCAAGTATTTCTGACC
Organism: Cephalopachus bancanus; assembly: GCA_027257055.1. NCBI lineage: Eukaryota > Metazoa > Chordata > Mammalia > Primates > Tarsiidae > Cephalopachus > Cephalopachus bancanus. Next base: position 8,809,283 of record JAPVLO010000007.1, read on the forward strand.
AACTACACTTCAGGAACACTCTGAAGTTGTGTAGGAACACATCACCACTTCTGGTCAATGAGTTGTTAGCAGAAGTGTCACAGGGACACTTCCAGGCATTCAGTTGCTGGTGTGTAATTCCTCAGAGCTTTTTTTTGCTCTAGTATGACAACCAGCCATCTTCAAGATGGCAGCTCCCTGCCAACCTTGTCCCAGGGAGCACATTCTCCTCCCGACCCAGAAGAACCTGTAACATTGGAGTCCAGAGATCCAGATTGTGTGTTGCTGTTGCTATTACAGAATAACTCAGCCTTCCCTGAGAGATGCACTGTGTCCCCCTCAGGGAAAATCTTGGGGATTGGGTACCATGGACAAAGGGCACCTGTGGGTAATGTTGTACTCTTTACAAACAGAACATGGACATGTCTTACTTTTGCAATTAACAGTACAATCCATACACAAATAAATTGTGTAATTAAAATTGATCCTCTAAAAGAGTGAAAAAATTAGTAGAGTATTAAAAATCAACATCCAAGAGTCTTGACTTTTGAAGCAGGAAGTGGATTGTGATGGTCAATTTTGTGTCAACTTGACTTGGCCACTATGCCCTAATATTTGGTGAAACATTTTTCTGGTTGTTTCTGTGAGAGTTTTTTGGAAGGGATTAACATTTGAATGGGTGAACTTTGAGTAAAGCAGATTGGCTCCATCATGTAGGAGGGCCTCATCCAAACAGCTGAAGGCCTGAATAGAAGAAAAAGACTGGCTTCCTGCAAGCAAAAGAGAATTCTCCCATAGCCTGCCTTCAAAAGTTATCTGTAACATCAACTTTCCTTGGTTCTATGGCAGACTGACTTTGGGCTGGAACTAGAATGTCAGCTTTCCTGGGTCTCCACCCTGCTAGCCCAACCTGCAGATTTTGGGCTTGCCAGCCTCCATAATCACATGAGCCAAATCCTGGCAGGTTTTGAATCACACAAGCCTGAGTTCAAGCCCCAGTTTCAGCTTTTTCTAGTCTGGAACCCTGAACATGAGGCACAGTCTCTTTGAGCCTGTATTCCTCTCCAAACTGGGAATAATCGTCATCATGCCCTCTTCCACACCTCCATAGGGCTATTTGCGAAATTACTGGGTTGAACTACATGAAAATCCTTCATGGGTCTGACACAGGGAGTGGCAGTTTGCACTGCTGTCCTCTTGACTACAATGTCCCCTGCCCTTCCAATGGCCCTCCCAAGGCCCCACTGATCTTCCTGTCACCCCTTTGGGTGCAGTGGGTGATGCTGACTGTTATGGAGAAATCCTGACTAGGCAGTCAGACATGCAGTGATGAGGAACAGGGCTCGAAGCAGGTCACTTTACCCTCCTCACTGCCTCCTCTTTGGAGGCAAACAGCCTAAAAGACCTTTTCCTTACAGCTTCCGGAATGGTTCCAACCCTCCCCTTTCCCAGGAAGGGATGCAGGTTCCTTCCAAGAAGGCGCTTGTGAGGATCATGGGGCCTCGAGTAAGCCAGTCGCCACATCCCAGCTCTCCGGTGATAGCCATTGGTTCCAGGGTGGTTATGTGACCCAACACAGCCCAATCAAAGTGAGCGAAGAGACTCTCGCAGAGAATTTTGGGACAGAGACCTGCATTCTCTCTCCCGGTAGCCCTCCTGGGGGCTGGGGGGTGGCCATGTGGGAGTGAAACCAACCCCGCGGAGCACAGAGTAAAGAGACGGGAGCCTGGCGACTTCTGCTGGCCGCTGAGCCAAGCCTGGCCTAGAGTCCTGTGGGCTTTTGAGGTACTCGAGGCAGAGAATTCCCTGACTGGCTGAGCAGGCTGGGCGGGTTTTCTGGGACTTGGGTGTGAAGCCCCAGAGCTGATTGAAGTGGAAGTGGTGGTGCTTTCCCAGGAGGCCGGGGAGGACACGGGGCCGGTGCAGTCTCCGCTGCTCGTTCTTGTTCCCCGGTGATGGCTATCGCGTGCGTGACCCCTGGCAGTTTTCAGAGCCAGAAGAGTGTCGGAGTGGGCAGGAGGAGGGTGCCTCTTCTCACACCTGCTGTGAGCTCTGAGTCCTGCTGCTGCTGACAGTGTTGGTGACAGTTATGCCAGTGATGGTCCCTGACACACTGCCGCTTATGCACTCAAGCACTTAGTGTGCCTCGTTTAGTCTTGGTGACAGCCTGTGAGGCAGGGACTGTTATTATCCCATTTCACGAATGAGGAGACTGAGACTGAGATGAGAAGCCACTTGCCTAAGGCCGCACAGCATGTGACAGCTGTCTAGATCCAGTGCCCCACCCCTTCCCCTCTCCTTCTAGCTCAGGCTCAGAGCTTTCCTGGCATGTTTGAGAAAGCTGTTTTATTCCCCTACCTGCTCCCTATCTGATGACTTTCTAGAATGACACCTTGGAGATGTTTTATAAGTGAAATAAACCCATCAGGCTTTACAAAGAAAAGAATGTGATTTCCCAACAAACTTGTCTCAGGACAGAGGTGCCACTTTGCAGTTGAGCAAAATTTTCCATTTGAAGATGGGATGGAGCATGGAGTGGAGCTTGGGCGGAGCCTATGGAGAAGGCTTTGGAGTCCATGATGCTGGGGGCAGAGACTGTCCCTTGCACTGGCCAACAAGGATCAAGCCAGGGCTGGTGCTTCTGGAACGAGAGGCCAACCCCACGGTGAGTTGGTGATGGTGGGCGAGGGCTACGCAGTGCCCCACATATGGTAGAAGGGCTGTGGAGAGGATGGAGGGTGATCAGGGAGCCAGCACCCAGGGACCTGGCATCTTGGGAGTTGCAACGTCCTAGCTTTAGTCCCTCTGTCCCCTCATGACTGGGGGGGAGTTTTTCAACCTCCCTGTGTCTCCAGCTCATCATCTGTGAGTGGCAGTGACAGCTGTCAGTAGTGAGGAAAATGGGATTGCCATGAGATTGCCTTGTGAGGGCCCTGACATAAAATCAGAGCTAAAGGGCCGCCTTGGACAGAGGCTGCAGCCTGGGCAATGGATCCCAGCTCCGCCAGTTTCCAACTGTGCCACTTGAGCCTGTGACGTCAGCTCTCTGAGTCTCGACTTCCTCATCTGTAAAAGGATCATAATAGAGCCTGCCTTATCAAGGTTCTGAACTGTTAATTCAGCAAATATTGACCAAACATCTACTGTGCTGGGCACTGGGCCAGGCCTGGGGGTTGCAGCAGTGAACGAGACTAATGAGGTCCCATGGACTAGGCAGGAGGCATGATGAACATGTCACCAAATGCATAAATGCAATCATGTGATTGTGATCAGTGTTACAAAGACAAGGGACTGTGATGGGCGGCTTTGATTTTTGTCATGTGCAAGGACCCTGGTTGAAATGGTTCAATGAGATAAAGCACATAAACCTTTAAGACTCTGGTTGGCATGTATGAAATGGGAGTGTCATCAGTGTCTTCTCAGGCCAATGCTGGGAAGCTTTCTGTGCCCTGCAGACCTCCGCCTGCCTTTGAGGGGAAAGGGGCTGCTTATTCCTTCCCCAGGAGAGATACTTTGCACAGACACACCTAGGGACCCTAGTTCTCTCTGTGAGCTTGGTGAAGGTGTGGCGTGGGCCTCAGTGAACTGGCCAAGAGAGGACCATTGCCTTCCCTCAGCCCCCAGCCTGGGCCTGCCTGCAGGACTCCAGCACCTCACCCAGACAGCACACCCCACACACCCAGCGAAGGCCTCACCCTTTCTAGGCCTTTCCTGGCCCTTCAGACAGGCGTCAGAGCCCTTGGCACGGCCCCCTGGCCCAGCTCCTTCGTCACACCGCTCACCCAATGTTGTTGCTGCCTATACACTTGCCACTGTAGCGTTTATGCTGTGGGGAGCAAGTCTGTCTTGTCTGTCTCCCCACAGCGTAAGCCCCACTATGGCAAGGGCCTGTGGTGTACATGCTTGTACCCCATGGGGAGAGCAGGTTCCCACACACATGCACACTCACAGTGCTCGCACACATACATATTCACACATGGTGAGTGAAGAGGTGGATGAAGGAAGCCCTCAGCCCTCCAAAAGTGTGCACTCTGCATGTCACACGGGGCTGGCATCCCTGCTCCAGAAGGGCTGGACTGGTTGCTGGATGACACACCCCTCGTCCTGGCTGTGAGCTGCCATGCTTGTGATCTTGACCATACCCATTCCCCCTGTGGGCCCAGTTCCCCTCTGCTGTGGGCTTTTCACCACATGCCGGTCTTTGGCTCCTGTGAGCATTCATAATCCAGCGGAGGTACGTGGTCAGGGCCCATATGCAGGGACAGGTGGCCACACTGAGTTCTGGGCTGGCTCCTATCAGTCATGTGACACCAGCTGAATTGCTTGGCTGTCCTGAGCTTCAGTCCCCCCAACTCTAAGTGAGAGAATGGCAATCTCCTCATAGGTCTGTGTGACGGTGACATAAAATACTCCAGGGAGTTACTGATGTGGCACCCAGCACTGCACAGGCACCTGGTCCGCTGTTTTCTTAGTTGAGTAACCACATGCAGGCCTGAGGTGAGGATTCTGCTGATTCTGTTTTGGGGTCCAGAAAAGGCAGGCGTGGGGAAGTGAGGATGTGACGAGGGTCAGTCCGTCAAGGTGTGGTCGAGAATGTGTTTGAGAGTGGGTCCCCTGTGCTCAGGGACCTACTCAGAGAGTGTGGGATGTGCCCCAGTCAGTCTCACTAAGGACTGAGGGGCCTTGGCCCACTGACTCCTGGCTGACATCGGCCACGTCGTTGTGGCTTGGCTGCTGGAGGCAGCTTCCCTGGGAGGCTGTGCAGTGGATTTGGACGACCAATCAAGTGGGAGAAATGGAGAGAAAGACTGAGACTAGCCATCCCAGGACTCTTGTGACAAAAGGGCAGGGAAGGGAGTGATGGAGCTGGTTCTGGCCAGGGTCCAGGACAGGGTCTGGCTGTCATGCTGGGGGCCATGGTTGGGAGCCAGGGAAGAGTTTGAGCTGCAGGCATTTGAAGCCAAAAAGGGACACATTTCAGGGAAGTTACTCCGGGCTACTTACAGCCTGTAGCACACAGCAGTGTTTCCAGGGGTGGCGACATAAAGTGATGCCCTGAGTGGTGATGCTGCTCCCCAACGTCCCCATGACATGACCTACTGGCAGGGCTAGGTGCTTCCTGAAGGACTTTACAGAGGCTGACTTACGCCACACTGCCTCCCAGCCCCACGCCACCTTGTCCTGGCAAGAGGACCCTGGTTCCCCTCAGGACTGTCCTTCCTCAGGTTCAGGCCCTGAGTGTTCAGTAGTCCCAGGTGGAACACGTGACCCAACCTGACCAAGTCCTCCTGACTCAGACCGAGAGACTTCAAGGAACCGAGGTGGCACCACAGGAAGAGTTCCTCCTTCCTCTGCACTTGAATCTGGGAGAACATGGGTCTGGATTTCTTGGCAGCCACATTGCCACCACTAGACTCTGGCGATGAAGACGTGGAGGAAAGCAGGACCAAGCACAGAGAAACCCAGTGCTGGGTCCGCCCCTGCCATAAGGCAGTCCGCCCCTGACACTGTGGGGCCAATAAGTTTCCTTTCTGCTTAGTACACGCCAGGTGTTCTGTCTTTCGCAGCTAAAAGGGACATTTGGGATTTTCTCCAAAGTTTTGGGCTCTGCATTGAGTGTGCCAGTTATTATCAGACATGACCTTGGCCATTTGCCAACACAGAGGTTATCTGTAAGTAAAATAATTGTTTGGAAAATAAACATGCCCATTCTATGAACATGTTTCCAGCTGTCCTGTGAGTGGCCCCAACTCTATCCAGAATCCACTCCTTCCTATGGAAAGCCTAGATATCCAGTCATCATTAACAGATATTTTACCAAACACTTACTGTTCTAGGCTCTGGGGCGGCAACAGCGAAAATAGTAGCCAGAGTCTCGCCCTTATGCAGAAGGAGGCAGACCAGGAGCAAAAGGATCATACACTGTCCACTGTTTTGAAGGGTCATCATCATTATGGAAAGAAAAGGAGTGCTGGGGGGTGGGGGGGGATTGTACTGCCAGGTTGAGTGCTCAGGGAAGGTGACATTTGAGCAAAGACTTGAAGGAAGTGTGGAGTGAAGTGTATCTGGAGATAGAGCATTCCAGGCAGAGGGAACAGCCAGTTCAAAGGCCCTGAGGTTGCAGTGTGCCTGGCATGTTCGAGGCACTGCCAGGAAGGTAGTGGGACTGAATGCAGTAGCAAGGAGGGGAAGAGGAAGTGAGGTTGGCCAGGTGGCATGTTGAGAGGACAGTGAAATAGGAATAGTGCAGGATTTTGAACAGAGGGTCAACATGCTGAAGCCTATTCCTTGGAGCATACCGGGGTGAGGATAGGCAAGGAAACCAGGAGAGCCACTGCTGTGGTCGGGGCAGGAAAGGTTGGCGACCCAGCCCTGATGGAGGCTGATATAGTGGCTGGAGGGGTGTAGCCTGTACGGGTTTTGAAAGAGCCGACAGGTTCCTGACCCCGTGGAGTGGGTCTTTCAGGCAGGGCACATCTCAGGAACCTGCATTTCCCAGCAGGACATGGCTCCCTGGCCACTAGCCCCAGTCTCCAAGACCTCTCCAAGGTCAGACCCTTAGAATGGCAGCAGAGTTGACTCAGCCTCAGGGAACACTGGGAAGGAGAAAAGACTTCCCATGAGGGAGCAAGTCTCCCACATGGACCCTGACCTGGGAGAGAGCTTGTGGGGAAGGAGGGAAACTGGTAGGCATGCCTTTGTCCAGAGGAGAACATTCCATGACCTTCCCCGAAGCGGCAGACATCCCCCACCTCTGGGCCACCACCTCCCAGCAGCCCGTCTATTTGCAGGACGTCTAAACATCCAGACAGGGCTTGGAGTTTGGAGACTGGAGTCCCAAGGCACCTCTTGGATTGGGCTTGGGACTGTTTGTGCAGAGAACACTAGGGCCAAAAGACAGAGGCCGCCTGCTTGCATAGTTCATTAGATAGGAATATGCCTAATTCTTTTCCTTTTTATCAGCTGACAGCCTCCAGCAGATAAAGCTGACTTTATTTAAGCTTTTGCACACCCGGCAAGATAAATATCCCTGAGTCCAGTCTTCACAGGAAAGAAAAAAAGTGGAATAGATGAAGTCAGAATCTTGAGTAGGTTTCTGGAAGTTCCAGCAAGGGTAAGCCCATGTGACCGGGTGTGAATTAAGTGGTAACTGGTGTTGTGTGGGGAGAGCTGGGTCATAGGGACCTGGGGCTAGAGCTGAAATGAGACGGGATGGGCTGGCCCCAGCACAGGGTGTGCATGAACCCGCTGGTCGAGGCTGCTCTGAAGCTGCAACCCACCTGGCTTCTGTCCAGAGGCCACGGAAGGTGGGGGCAGGGAGAGCTGAGACTACAGGAGCCCACCCCTGTGGGCTTAACTCCTTGCCCTGCCCCATGTAAGCTGAGTGAATGGGAGCAGGTCACTTTGCTTTTCTGTGCCTCAGTTTCCCCAACTGAAATCCAAGATCATGGGCAAAAGTCTCTGAGCGTGCCCCTGTGACAGAGAGAGCACATGTGTACAGTGCCTTCCCTGGTGGCTCAGGGGAAGAGGCCTGGCAACATGTCCATGCCTAAGAATACCCTGGGCCTGGTTTCGTCCTAAGAGACTCCCCTGAGTGGCGCCCACCCTGACTCAGGCTGGAGGCATTGAGGAGGGTGCTGCCTGCCGGGGCTGGGGGCTCTGATTTGCAGGACAGATACTGACTTTTATCTCAGCAGGAAAGGAGTGAATCAACAGGACACCTGGCTGCTCACAGAACCACCGGGAGGCAGGGGTCTTGGCTCCAAAGGCAGTAGGATGGACATGCTATGTCCCTGGGGGTGCCTGCTAGGTGAGACAGGCACCTGCCAGGTGGTGAGGGTCCCTGGAGCTGCCAGGGCTGGCCAGGGTCCCTCACTCACACCCGGACCACCAGGGCTAGGCCCAGGACCCCGGAGTTCATGCACGAAACTGTTATGCTTCCCAGCTCACACCTTGAACTGTAACCCTCAACACAGAGCTGGGATCTCCAGCTCATATCCCACCTCTAGCTCAGGGCACAGGACTTCTGCTCACACCCCGAGGCACACGCTGGGCTGGACAATGAGCCTCTCGAAGCCGCCTGGCCACCGCCACAGTGAACTCGGAGATCCTGGCTGCTTTGTGCCACCAACTCCTGATCCAAGTCTAGGCAGGCCCGAGGGTAGGGTCTGAGCACCAAGCAATGCACACAGACTTGGCAGTAGTTCCAGGAGTGCCCTGTCTGTCACCCACGTGGAGTTGTGCATGGAACTAACTGCAACAAAAATGGGATGGTTTTATAAAATGGCACGTGGCAAGGAGGAGGCTGTGGTTACGAAAGGAGAGCTCAGGGGTCCTTGTGTGGGGACGGCCCAGTGTCTTGACTGGGAGACACAAGGCTACACCGGCAGTGAAATGGCGTTAATCCAGAAGTGCCTGAGAGCAAGGACCCTGGGGAGTCTGAGTGACATGTGAGAGTCCTTGCAGTGTCAGCGGCCTGGCTGTGACGCAGATTGTGACTCTGCAGACGTCACCATTGGAGCAGCCTGGGTGGATACACAGGAGCCTTCGCGTTCTTTCTTAGCCCTGCACACGCTTCTGTCATCCCAGTAAAAAGCAGAAACACTCAAAGATGATGCGAAGACCTCTAGGCTTGATCTCTAAGTGCTCTTTGTGCATTTATTAATTTATTCCAGAAAGGCAGTCAAACAAACTTCTTTTTCTTCAAAGGATACCTCTGAAGCACTGCTCTGTGCCAGGCCCGGCTCTGGGAACCTGGCGGTGACCAGCCAGGTGCAGACACTGTTCTCTCCCTCTCTCTCTCTCTGTCTTTGTCTGTCTCTCTCTCCCTCTGTCGCTCTTTCTCTGTCTTTCTGTCTCTCTGCCTGTCTCTCTCGCTCTCTCTCTCTCTCTCTCTCTCCCTCTCTGTCCCTATCTGTGTCTTTCTGCTGTCTCTCTCTGTGTGTCTCTCTGCCTGTCTCTCTCTTTCTCTCCCCCTCTTTCTCTGTCTCTGTGTGCCTCTCTGCCTTTCTCTCTCTCTGCCTCTCTGTCTCTCTGCCTGTCTCTCTGTCTCTGTCTGTTTCTGTCTCTGTCTCTCTCTCTCTCTGTCTCTCTCTCTCTCTCACTCTCTCTCTGTCTCTCTCTCTCTCTCTCTGCTCCTCCCTCCCCACCCTCACACCTTGTTACTCCAGTCCGGTAGGAGGAACAGACCACAGATAGGCAAATATTTGATTGCAACAGGATGCTGCCACATGACTACCAGTGCTTTAAGGCATAAAACGTGGGGACACTTTGAAGGCTGACCGATGATGTGAGAGCTACTAAATCACAGGCAGAACCCAATCATAGAGAGTTGGAGCTGGAGAGTTCCAGGAAGAGAAAACGGCAGGACACAGGCTGTGCCGTGGGAATGAGTTCAGCCCTTGGAGGGCCCGAGCCACTCTGGTGGAGAGAACACTGGCCCACACGGAGGAGGAAGGCGGAGGTGGTCAGGGGCTGGTGGGGAGAGCTGGCAGGGCCTGTGCAACACCGCGGGGATCGGGGCTTTATCTCGAGTCCCATGAGGAGTCCCCAAAGCACCCAGGCAGGAGCGAGACATGACGAGTTGCATTTTCAGGTCATTCTGGCTCCACGTCCCTCCTGCTCGGAGGCCTTGAGTCTAACTGTGCAGCCAACCCAGGTTGGGGGTTATTAGAAAGGCCCAGCCGGTCCCCACCTGGCACCTGGCAGGCAAGCCTGGACACTGATCACGGTCAGTTCCCTTGGGAGAGACCAGTGAGGGCTGGAGGGCCCTGGCTGAGCGTCTGTGCTCTCTACCCCGGGCAGCACTAGCAAGGGCTGGAGATGATCTCCACCACACCCAGACCCTGCCCCCGTCTCTGCAAGCAATCCCACCTCCCCCAGGGCAGGCACAGCGGTGGTGTCTGGATTTGCACCCCCCATGGGAGTCGTCACCCCAGACTGAGATGTGACAGAAGGCCCAGGCAGAGGGAGGCGGGTCCAGCCTTCCCCACACATCAGGGCCACGGAGTGTGCCAGCAGCATCTGGAGGGGCCACCCGGGAGGTCCAGGTGCTCACAACTTGGGGGAGAATCCCCAAAGTCATCGGCTGGCAACCAGATCAAAAGCAGAACAGAATTCAGACAGCTCCTCGTATGTGGCTTATTTCTAATTAATTCCTCGCTGGCACATGCAGAATCTGCACTTTCTCTCCCTCCTGGCTTTTCCATCCCATGCATATTTAAGAGCTGACAGCTTTCCTCGTGCTAAATATAAAGCACCGTTTGAGCGGGAGCTCATTTGAGTCCCTGGTCCTCACGCAGCACCACCGCGAACTCTGCCCTCCCGCCCCTTGCCGGTCAAGGTGGGTGCTCCCCACGCTGCCATCACCCATCCGCCAAACCCACACCCAAGTGCTGTTCTGTCTGTTCAGTATCCGTTCCCTCTCTTCTGGGAACAGCATCCCAGCTGTCTTTTGGGGAACAGAGCCAACCCCATTCCCAACTCAAAGGGTGGCATCTGACCCGGATGTAGTCAATCAGAAGCTGGATCTCTCCAGCCGCAGCGATTGGGTCAGGCCAGCAAAAGATTCTCTGGGACTTCTTTTGGAGCCAGGACAGAGGCCCTCTCTTGGTTTGACCCAGATGCAGACAAGAGGAATCTTGAGGCTTCCAGCAGCCACCTGGTCACCAGGAGGGGAGAGGTGAACTGAGGCTGCAGCCAACCCGGAGAACTCTGTGCCCAGAAGCAAGAAGGGCAAGAGAGACTGAAGCCCTTGATCCTGCCAAACCTGAGACTCAGTCTAGTTCCATGAACCACTGTACACAGTAAATTTCCTTTCTTGCTTAAGCTAGTTCGAGACAAGTTTCTGTTGCTTACAACCAGAAGAGCCCTGATACCACCAAGAACCACAGAAGGATCTGGCATGGTTGCTGTGAAGTAATAAAAACAATAAATAGAAACTGGCACCCAGTGAGAGCTCAAGAGCGGTCTTCTTTTTCTTCCTTCACCCATTCTTTCTTCAGGGCAGGAATCCCCTTGACACAGGAGGGAGGGACCCCACCCAAGCTGAGAGGAATATGTTCTCCAAGGCTGCCCATCATAACTATGATTACTAGTAGCATCACCAAACACCTTAGCAACACTATTTGGATGTTTGTGTGTAGGCACTGAAATCCGCTGGGAGGCTCACTTCATCCTCACAAAATCCCAGAGAATTAGATGCTGCTAATTCATTTCCCAAACGCAGTGCTCGTTGTCTCAATGGAGCCTCAATGATGTGACACCACATGCCAAATCCCCTGGATCTGTGATCACATGGGTAGGTGTGACCATCATGAACCCATGCCAAGGGCAGGGAAGCTGAAACTAGGAGGGATTAGGTCACTCACCCAAAGCCACACAGCTTGCAGGCAGGCATGGGAACCTCACTCCCTGGGACCCCAGAACCCAGGCTTGTGCTTGCTCTGGGCAGTGCTGCCTCCCACTCAACCTCCCCAGCAGAGGCCTTGTCTAGCTGGATCCGTACTGATCCCCAGCCAAGTCAGGGTAGCCTGGGAGTGAATCTTTCCAGCAGTTTGCTTGTTTGGGGTAGGGGGTGGGTAGGAAATTTCCAAGTACCTTTAAAGGCCACCTGCTGGTCCCAGGAGGGGCAAAAGGGGCGGTATTGGAAGGTTGTTCCGAGCTGGAGATGAGACGGAAATGGAAGGGGCAGGAAAGGGAACCTGTGTCCACTCTGCACCTGAGCCCAGGGATTGTGTTCACACCCTGGTCCCCCTGGCCCAGCTGTTTTAGGAGGGATTGAGGGAGTATCCTACTGGGGCAAGGTTGCCTGCCCATCTGTGCAGGAGGGAGAGAGCTTCGATCAGTTTGCCATATGCAACTCCCGTGAAAGAAATAACATCCAGAGAAGAATTATCTGCGGGTCCTAAAGCCGTTAGGGACAAGGAGCGTAAGTGCTCTCCTATAGCATAAGTTCGGAGAGAAAACAGACATTGTCACCACTGAAAGGTTGGCAGCTACCATCTTTTCCCAGCCACTACCCAGCATCACTGAGGCTGGGATGGTCTGACGCCGTGCATTTATGGGAAAGAGAGGAGAGGGAAGAACAAGAAAAATTTAGAACGTGGGATCACCTAAAACATAGTTGGTTTGTTCACTTCAAAAAGCCAATGTCCCGGGGAGAAAAGGGAAGGAGAGAACATTCTAGATTTCAAAAGACAAGATGTGAAGCTTACATGCAATATGAGAAAGTTGTTAGATCTTGGTTCAAAAGCAAAGCAGCAAAAAGGATTTGGGAGGACAACTGGGGAATTATGATTGTAGACTGAATAATGGATACCATTTGGGCATTAGGGCTAATTTTCTTAGGTGAGAAAATGGTGGTGTGGACATAAAGGACCCATTTCCTAGGATACACAACTGAAGTATTTAGGGATGATCTGTGCTGATGCCCGTGGCACACATTTAAAGAGTGTGCATGCATGCACACCACACACAGCCTTTGCACACCCAGGAGGTGAGAACATTGGCGTTCACAGTGCTGTCCCTCCAGCTTGTCTGTGCATTTGACCATTTACCCCTGTGGAACCATCCTGAGGAAGTCGCCTTAAGGGTCTGACCTTTTACCTCCTCATTTATCAAATGGGGACAATAATAACAAAATCTTCCTGAAGCTGTTGGAAGCATCCAGTGAAATAGTCCACATAGAAATCTTGGGTTTTGTGCTTGGCCCTAGAAAGCACGCAATAAATGCTCAGCATTAGCATTAGCAGAAGACAGCAACTGAAATAACCCCAGCTCCAGCCAGAAGATCCCAATCAGAAGAAATTCAGAATGCACAGAGAAGAATCTTCCAGAACAGGAAGCCGACGTTTGCCGTGGGATCTCCCCACCAGAGCATTGACCCAAATTCAGTACTCCAGGGAGTAGGCTGCAGGGAGTCTCACGGCAGGGCCAGACCCCCCAGGAGCCTGCCCCTCCCTTCTATGCCTCCAGGTAGGGACCTGCTCCTTGAACTAACTATGCCCCCATCATCTGTTCCAGCAGAGGTGGGGAAGACTTGTGGCACTCAGGGCTGGTGCCCCGCAGAGACAGGCCCCAAATCCACCTTCAGTGCACTGCAGCCTGGCACAGCTTCTTCAGAGGGCAGTTGGCCACGCCTCGCAAGAGCACCAGAGACACACATGCCCCTTAACGCAATGAATTCCGTTTCCAGGAAACCACCCTAAGGAACAAAGGAGATAAGTGCATACTAGTGAACAAGTACGCTTGTTCCTGGCCCCGAGTGTGAGAGCAAGAAGCAGAAACTGTCTAAGTGCCCATCCTAGGGAAATGGTCAAATACGCCCGTGTTCAGCCGGGCTTGGTGGCTCAGCCTGTAATCCCATGCCTTTGGGAGGCTGAGGTGAGTGGATTGCCTGAGCCCGTGGGTTCGAGACCCGCCTGGGCAGTGAGACCTCATCTCTACAATAAATCAAAAAATCAGCCGGGCATGGTAGTGCATGTCTGTAATTCCAGCTACTTGGAAGGCTGAGGCAGAAGGATTGCCGGAACCCAGCAGGTCGAGGCTGCGGTGGCCAGGAGCGGCCACTGCACTCTAGTCTGGGTGACAGAGTGAGACTCCAACTCAAAAAAATTAAATTAAATTAAATTAAAAAATACGCTCGCGTTCATTCAAACAAAGGAAGAATGTAGAACTACTGAAAATGATGACATCAATGAACATTGAGTGGTAGGAAGAGATGCTTAGTGTAGATTGTGAATGTACAAAGAAGCTGGTTACTAAATTGTGTGTGTAAGGCAACATTATTATTGTTTAAAACTGTGTGGGTGTGTTTTTGCACACACAAAAAAAATCTTAGATGAGTAAGCCAGTCGTGAGACATCCATGGGAGGGAACACCATGCAGCGATTTGTACGTGGGGACTTAGGTACTGATGTGGGACATCACTAAGGTGTTGTGCAAACGACAAGGTGCAGAAAGACATGAGTGAAGTTACACCTGTTATGTGTAATACAGAGGCTGAAGCATGTATCTGTATGGCCTGTAACTGTCGAGAGCACCTTGCCACTAAGAACTAATAAAAGACTTCGCCTGTTGGGGGCAAGGAATGGCAACAGAGCAGGGCTGGAAGTTGTCTGGCTTTGAGTCGAATGAATCTGTGACCTGCTCAAAACTCTCCTCCCACAGATAATTCTGGAAAGACAAATACTAAAATTAGACCAGGGGTTGCTTCCAATCAGTGAGATTCCTAGTAATGTTTATTTTCTTCTCTTATGGCTTCTTAAGTGACCTGATTCTATTTTACTATAAGCATGCATTTTTTTCATATTTCAAATCAAGGGGTTTCCATTCTGAAATAAAACTATAAAAACAGTCTCTTTTCCCCTTCTCCATTTCTCTGTTTTAGCATGTCCTCCACACATTCCCCCCCACACACACACACACTCAGGTACACACACACGCACACTCACGTCACAAATGCTCTCACACACACCCACAAATGCTGTCGCTCGTGATCATACAGTCACACACATACACACTCTCACACTCCCCCACCCACTCACACGCAGGCACCCCCCCAACACGGGCACACACACAGGTTTATTTCTCGACCCCTCAGCTGTTTCCCGCCTGTTTGCTGACTGGCTGGCTTTAAATAGGACCTTCCCCTGAGTAACAGCCGAGGGGCTCCCACACGTGGAATTGGAGCCAGGCCTCTTCTTAGTGGTCAAGCAGAGAGAAGGGCAAGGTTCACAGGAAACACTCCGCCTCCCAGAAAGGAAGGCCAAGTCCAAAACCACGGCAGTAGCACTCCAGAAACCAAGCACAGCGGCTGGGCACCTTCCAAATAGGAAGACAGTTTTTCTAGGTCAAAGTGAAGTGCAGTTTCTCCTTGGTCCTGGCACATGGGGACCTTTTCCTATAAATCTCTCAGAAGGAGTTAGGGAGAAGCAGAGTTGCCTGTCTCATCTAACTCCCCACAAACAGTAGTTGAAAGCCAGCGTGATGATGATGCTTCACATGTGTCATGCTCTACTCCAGTGGAATAGAGCTGCTTCTCTCATCTGAACAACTGTCATTACTCTTAATTTGTAGATATGAAAGCTGAGCACAGAGAGCTTAAGGAACTTGCCCAAGGTCACACAGCCTGTGAGCAGAGATGCCAAGATTTGGCTACAGGTGCTCTGGCTCCTGGTCCATGCTGTCAGTCACTGACCCACACTGCCACACTTTCATGAAGGAGGAAAAGGGACATGGAGAACTGGAAGAGCCTGTCAAAGACACACAGCTGATGAGTCACAGGGCAGAGGTTCAAACCCGGACCTGTCTTGATCAAAAACCTAAGCACTCACCGGCCACATTATCCTGCCAATCTGCCACCAGTTCCTTCCTTTGTAAGATGGAGGGGCTAAGACCAGGACACACACAGCAGTTGTTCAGTAGAGAGGCCAGACATCACTTGACCCCACCGGGCAGCTTTTGGGACCCTGTACTCCCTCTGCCACAGGGCTTAGCTCTTGTCCCTCCATCCACACAAAAATCCAATGTCAGAAGCCATAGTGAGCAAAATGGATTTTAATGGAGGTGAGCAGAGCCCAAGAACAGAATGATGTCACTCACCACTGGGGAATAATGTCACACACCACTGAGGGATGCTGTCACACAGCACTGAGGAATGACATCATGAACCACTGAGGGATGGTGTCACATGTCATTGAAGGATGACATCACACACCACTGAGGGACGATGCCACACACCACTGAAGGTTGATGTCACACACCAGTAGGGTTGATGCCATGCACCACTGAGGGATGACATCACACCACTGAGGGATGGCGTCACATACTGCTGAGGGATGACATCACACACCGCTGAGGGATGAAGATATGCACCACTGAGGGATGGCATTCCACGCCACTGAGGGACGGCATCACACGCCACCAAGGACAGCTGCATCAAATAACCAGTCTCCCTCCTCTCTTTGTGCTCTGCTCTTGTCTCATACTTTCTCCCAAAGACCCTCCATTTTCCAAGGCAATTCAGCAAAACACACACCCAGGAGTTGCTAACCAAACTGTCCTTCTGTAAGTCACCTCCGGTCTGTTGCTCACCTGGCACCCGCTCTCACGGGCAGGACATCAGAAAGGAGCACTCAAGATGGACGCCTTTGGGCCAGCAAGGATACTCTCCTTGGGCAAACCTCAGGCAGGCTCTTGTGAGCCCTCTTTTCGACTAGGCCTCGACGTAGGCCCTGGTCCCTGCCTAAGCCAGCTTTAGTGGAGAGTCCTGCCAAGTCATTCCCCACCCTCCATACCTGTCAGGTTCCTCACCCCTCCTTCCTTGTATCCAACCTTCTGACCTGCCTTCAGCAAGGGCATCTGTTCTGCCTGGGATACTTTTATCTAATTTTTCTAGATTGGATATACATTTGGCTCCTGTCAGCTGTCTAGGGACGTTATTGGCATGTTAGGATCTTGTTACTGTAGTTTCAAGAGCCACAGTCCTTGCAAGGGCCTCGCTCTGACTTGTCCCTCTTCTGGTACAGTTCTTTGGGTTCCAACTCAGAGCAAGGGCGATGATCCGTCCCCACCCACACTCCCACCACACTCAGCCTTGAACTCCAGTCCATCTGTGTCTGCAGAGATCCTTAAGGCAGCCGAGGGATCTGCTCAGTCCTTCAAGCTCCCCCTTGGGAGCTGACAAATAACCTCAAGGGGAAATAAACTTGAAATGCTCATTTTCTTTTTTGTTTCTCCTGAATCACAACCTGTCATCTCTACTCTCTGATTAGCTTTCCATTACCTTCAAGCAGATGGCTAGGGGTTTTGGGGGATATTTTCCCCCTCAACTTTTCAGATGACATTAGGAAGCAGAAATTCTCTTTCAGTTTTAGTGTTTTAAATGTTTATTGTTATTGCCTATTTAACTCATGATTTTTTAAAACTAACGCATTTTTAGTTTTAGCCCATGTTTGTTTGCATTTTGCAATCTTTTAATTGCTAGTTTCTCATTCATTGATTTTGTAGTCAGAGGACATTGATATAGTTTCCATTTTTCAGTCTTACTAAAGGGTCCCTTTCTGATAGGCCTCTTTATACATATTTCACATGTGCTTGAAAAGAACATCTGGACCCTCTTTATGAGATAATACGTGTCTCTTTTAAACTTATTGTGCTATTGGAACCTTATTTTTACTGTTTTTATTTGCTTATACAATTGGTTTTTGAGAGACTTTAAGTCTTCATCAACCAGGCATGGTGGATCACACCTGTAATCCCAGCACTTTGGAAGGCAGAGGTGAAAGGATTGCCTCAGGTTCGAGACCAGCCTGGGAAACTTGGTGAGACCTCGTCTACAATAAATCAAAAATTAGCTGGGCGTGGTATCGCGTGCCTGCAGTTCCAGTTACTTGGAAGGCTGAGGCAGAAGGATTGCCTGAGCCCAGCAGGCCAAGGCTATGGTGGCTGTGAGCGAGCTACTGCACTCAAGTCTGGGCGACAGAGTGAAACTCAGACTCAAAAAAAATAAAATAAAATCTTCATCAATGATTACATATTTGTCGATTTCACCTGGTTTCTGTCAACTTTTGTGTTATAACTTTGTGTTATTAGATGCATAAAAACTCATGATCGCCGGGCTCGGTGGCTCAGCCTGTAATCCCACGCCTTTGGGAGGCTGAGGTGAGTAGATTGCCTGAGCCCGCAGATTCAAGACCCGCCTGGGCAGCGAGACCTCATCTCTACAATAAATCAAAAAATCAGCCGGGTGTGGTAGCGCACGCCTGTAATTCCGGCTACTTGGAAGGCTGAGGCTGTTTTTTTTGTTTTTTTTTTTTATTGAGTTGTAGTCTCACTCTGTCGCCCAGACTGGAGCCCAGCCTCGACCTGCTGGGCTCCAGCGATCCTTCCGCCTCAGCCTTCCAAGTAGCCGGAATTACAGGCATGCGCTACCACGCCTGGCTGATTTTT
The DNA here is from genome assembly GCA_027257055.1 of Cephalopachus bancanus. Taxonomy (NCBI): domain Eukaryota; kingdom Metazoa; phylum Chordata; class Mammalia; order Primates; family Tarsiidae; genus Cephalopachus; species Cephalopachus bancanus. The sequence continues at coordinate 8,827,214 of JAPVLO010000007.1, forward strand.
TGATTTATTGTAGAGATTAGGTCTCGCTGCCCAGGCGGGTCTCGAATCTGCAGGCTCAGGCAATCCACTCACCTCAGCCTCCCACAGGCACGGGATTACAGGCTGAGCCACCGAGCCCGGCTATTATAAAGTTTTTAAAAAGAGTTCTTTTCCATTGGTTTAGCAAGAAAACCTCCGCCCTCCATGTCTCCTCTCACAAACTTTCCATCCATGGACCCCACTTGGCTCTTTGGCCATAAATTCCCAGCTGTCTTGGCTGTCTTTGGAATTGAGCTCTCAAAGGTAGTGAGGACTGAGGGGACAGCAGACAGCAGACTGCCTGTTCTTGTGAGCATCCCAGCCCCCTCGCTCTCCCTCCTCTCCTACCCATTGGGTGATTTCAGCTGCAACCATCAAAATGGTGCATGGGCAGAGGACCTGAATTCTCTCTCCCTACAAGAAACCCAGAGGCAAGGGCACTCTGGGGCTGGCCATTCGTGGCACAGTTACCAAGGACTGGGGTCTTTCCAGACTCCCTGCCACTACACCCCCCTTGATGTGCTGCTTGGTCCTGGCTACTCCCCCGTGGTTCCAAGAAGGTTGCCACGGCCTCAAGCACCACATCCAGAAGTGACTGTGCAACTCGGGCAGGGAGACGGCTCCTCCCAGAAACCTTCCCAGAAAAACTCCTCTCCCATCTCATTGGCCACAACTGGACACCTGTCAGCCCCTAGGAAAATGGGCTGCCTTGACTGGTCCAGAGTGGGGACTGGAGCTCAGGCTCCTGGATAAGGCTGGGTCTCTTAACAGAGTCATGCTCTGCAGGAGAGAGGAGAGCCAGCCATGGCTGCTGGAAACAGACAACCATGGCTATTCCTTCAGTGTATAGGTGCCCAAGGAGATGAACTGTGTAGAGTGAACTTGACTCCTGACTGGCACGTTCATACATCAGGCAAGGCCCGGCCACAGAGTTTTCAAAGTGGACATCCCAGGCCAAGGCGTCTTGCTTCTGCCTTCCAGATGAAGACAGCCCTACAAACTCCCTCCCACAGCTCCCCAGCAGATGGGTTAGGATCAAGCCAACTTTGCACGTGCGTCCTAGCCCCAGCCACTGGGGATCTCAGCCTTCGGGCCCTAATTAATCCATCTCAGTCAGATTCCCCAACATCTGTCCTGCTCTGCACAAGCACATGACACCAGGAGGCCAGCCAGGCCCAGCCTGTGCCTCACCACATTGTATCATGCACGCATTGTGCCCTGACTTGGAGCCAGACAGCCGAGAGAAGGGCACCATCCCTGTGTCCTAAGGTTTAATAGCACAGCCCTAGTCCCTGGTTGCACTTAACATACCCCTTTCTGGGAGGAGATGGAATTTTTCACATCCAGAGAAGTGACTCAATGATTGGGTCCTGGAGCCCTCTCGGCTCGGCCGAGGAGCACAGCCTGGTCAGTGCAGAGACAGTCTGGAGAGCTCCCTTCTTGATGCCAGGGCTGTAGGCATCATCTACCTAACAAGGACAGAATGACCCGGGCTGGACAAACCATCAAGCTCAGGCCCAGAGGAGAATTCACCTGACAGTCCCTTGGGGAATTGAATGACTGTGTATTCCACAAAGGAAAAGGGAAAAGGGGGAACACGGGCATGGGGCATTTCTCTGCATGCCATCGGGGCACCAGCTGACACTTGGTGCTGTTTCCAGGCACACTTGGTACCATGCTGTGTGTCTCGGGTCTGTAGGGCTGGCATGGTACCTGGTACGAGCTCATATCGGCTCAATGAAGGGACTAGATACACGGAGGAAAGGGGACGTTGAATCTCCACGATGCCGGAGGGAGTGAGATGGCAATTCCACCCTACACCCCTGGCTCCACGGGCATCACAGCAGAGCCAAGCCTTTGCCTGGGGCAAACCCCTCTGACTCACCTGTGAACAAGCACTCTCCCCAGACCATGCCCATGTGGAGCCTACTGGAAGGTATGCCAGGCCCTTCCCAGCAGGCGGGAGGCATGTGTGACTTTGAAATCACTTTGGCCTTTGAGTTTTAAAGGACGTTGATTCTAATAAACTGACCTGAATGTTAACGACATGGGAGTTTAATTTGTATTCAGACGGGAGGAAAACCAGCCACTCGGAGGAGACGTTGCTGTTTAATTAGGTCTAGTAGTCAACTCAGAATAAAGCAGCATGCCGCCAGGAACCAGGAAGGGAATCGAACTCTCCCGGGACGCCCAGACTTCAGAGGAACTGCGAGATGAGAAGCCGGCGGTGTCGAAATGATGGATTCGCTTCCTGAAAGAAAGAGACCAGGGCCTCCCAGCCAGGCACTCAGGGTGTTTGCTCTCGTGGCTCCTGCTTCAGAAGAAATTAAGAAGGAGAAAACAAATGAATAAATGAGAATGGGTGGGAAGAACCCAAATGTGCTCGTGTGCATGAGAGACACGTGTATGTGAGACACATGTGTGTGTGACACGTGTGTGTGTCTGACATTTGGGCTCATAGGGGGAGCAGCTGGTTCCTAATATGAAGAAGAGAAACTTCTTCTAATGCCAATAGCAATACAATTCAGAATAGCTAAAAATCTGGAAACAGCTCAAATGCCCACCCACAGTAGAATGGGCCAATCAACAGTAGAATACTACATGGCAGTGAACAAGAGCCGCACCACTATGCACACAGGGATGAACTGCAGATCAAAGAAGATGACACCCCGGTCACATGCTGCACGGGCCCATTGATACCAAGTTCAAGAACAAGAAGAACTAATTGACGGTGGTAGGAGGCAGAAGAGGGACTGCTGCAGTGGGAGGCACCTCCGCGAGGGGCAGGAGGGACTGTGGGTTCTGGAAAGACTCTCCAGCTTGATCCTGGTGGGGGCTAGATGGCGAGCACTTGTGTAAAATGCAGGAAGCGGCACGTTTCGAGAGGCGTGTGCACGCTATGTATGGTATACCTCAATTTAAATGTGTGTGTATTTAAAGCAAACCCTATTCTAAGGAACATGGCAGCTAAGGCAACTACAGAATGCCGCGGTGTCACACTTCTGACACGTGCAAGCTCCGTGTCCCTCCAGTGTGGCAGACAGCGGCCGCTGGAGTGACAGGAAGAACGTCCTCACAATTGGAGGCCAACTCCTCACAGCTGCCTCCCTGGTTCACAGCGTAACTTACCCTGCACTCTCTCTGCAACGTGAGGCAGGAGACTTGGCTTTCCGTGCCTTTATTGAAGGGCGCCCAGGGGTGGGGACACATGGAGACGCTGAGGTAATGAACTACGTGGCTCCTCGCGAAATGACACGGTAGGCAGGGGGCTGTCCCCAGTGCCCCAGAAGCACGAGAGGAAGAGATGAATTATGCTTCAAAGTTATAAGATGTGAAAATGGATTCAGGAGCACTGCTGTTTTCAATTTTATATTGCCATTTATTTTAGGAACACCCAGGCTCTCCCAAACAGGAGTTTATAGGCAGATATGAAAATATAATTAACACTTAAACCGACGAAGCAGCCCCAGGGAGGGGCTCTCCGCGCTCTGCTCTGTGTAGCCAAGGACCTGGATTCAAACAAGGTTGCAACAAGGAAACAAGAAACATCTGACACTACATCAACCAGAAAGAATGAGCTGCCTTTTTCGGTTTCTCCTTCCCGTCCTGTCCCCCTCTGAACTTTTATGTGGGAACTTCTCTGAGAGGAAGGAAATGGCCAGTGAGAGGATTCTAGGAACTTTTAGATTCAGAGGTTGGGAGGAAGCCGATCTTGCAAAGCAGAGAGCCCACGAGAGGTGAGTTTGCGCATCTGCAAAATGGCACGACGAGTGGCAGGGAAGGGCGAGGTTTAGAGCCAGAAGAAGCTGGACCCATCCAGCCACACAAGTCGTTTCATCTCTCAGGCCTCAGTTTCTTCATCCATAAATGGGGGATAATAGCAGTGGCCACCTCGGAGGGTTATCAGGAAGATTAAATGACGTGACGAGTGCACAGCACAAGGCTTGGCATTGGGGACACGGCAAGGGTGGCCTTCTGTCAAGTGGTCCCATAGTTGTCTTGGGCTCCGGTCTAGTTCCTGACAGCAAGCAGTTCTGGGTCCTGGGACAAGGAGACAGCAGAGTCAGGGCCCTGCTCACCTCCTGCTTACTTGGGAGTGTTGATGCCAATTAAAAGCATTGGGTCCTTCGTTCAAAAAGCAGGAAAGCACACCACTGCAGGTATTGACCTGCACGGCTTGTTGCTTTCTGCGCAGTCTCTCTCCCCATTGTGTTTTTAATTGGTGATTCAAAGCCATCCTAAGTAAAGAATGCTAAAGAGTGTCACGAACTCTATCACCCGTCTGTATACTGTGCAGTGTCCATTTTCACTACCAATGTAAGCATGTGACTTGTGCATGGATCGTCGTGGGACCCCATCTGTGTCTCATGCTGGCACGGCCCGTGTGTGACCTTGCCAACAGCAGACGCACCATCGTGACCCACATGGGATTTGCTTTCCTTCGGGCATGCGCACGTTTTTACCAACGCCTCTTTTGACCTACGACAGTCATCTCGATGAAAGCAGTGGCTGACACAGAGGTGACGTGAGAGAGGAGACTGCTGTCCCTGGGCATTTGCGGCTCAGAATGCTCTAGTCCATATGGAAGGTGTGGCCTTCCGGGCTGTCGCTGTCACCCTACCCAGTCTTAGATGCCACCCACTCACCTCACACGTGCTGGGGTCTCGCTGGACATCCGCATGTGGGAGGTCCATGGAATTCCGTGCATGTGGACATCGTGGATGCACCACGTTGATGGGGTGTACGCGCTCACTGCCCACACATGGGCCTCACTTGGTCTTGGAAGTCACTTGCAACACACAAGGTCAGAGACCAAATGGTCACACCTTTCCAGATGGCCACAGCAACAGAACATTAGCTCCGTGCAGGCTGCCCAGGCCCCTCATGCAGAAGCCCACCTTCCTGGGGGGGCTTTGCTTTTGCTCCCTGAGTAGGTCTGGGTCTGTGGCTCATTAAAGGGCCTGGGTGTTCATCCTGAGTGCCCTTGCTCTGGGGCCAAGGGGGGAGCGACTGTCACCCTGATTTGCAGACACAGAATGGAGGCCCCATAGGTCACATGGCTCTTGACTATCCTCCAGGCTCATGGATTGGGCTTCTCCTTCCTCCTTCCAGGGCCCGCTCTGGGGCAGCAGCCTGCAGGACCCTCTTCCGGGGCTTATCTCTCAAGGGGTGGGTGCAGACGGGACCTCAGCATCTCCCTGTCACCCTCCCCCTGCCGTCCTGCAGGTCCAGAAGACAAAAAGGCGGAATGATGCTGGCCCCAGACTCCCAGGAGACAGCCCAGGGCACCGGTGCCTTGGCTCACCAGCCAGCAGCAGACCACGGGGAAGGTGGGTGCAGACCCCAGGTCAGTGCTCAGCCCACCCTTGGATCTCACGCACACCTGGGATTCTGAGTCCTGGCTGAGTTGCTCATCCTCACGACAGCCTCCGAAGAGGCTGGTCCTGCTTTCCACCTTCCAGAGAAAGGAAGCTCAGTGCTGGGAAGTGGAGTGAAGACTCGAACCCGGGTCTCTCTATGCAACCAGTGCCCCCAGCCCTCATGCCTCTGCCCCTTGTAGGAAGGGCACAGGAGTCTTTTCCACATCGCACAGCAGCTCCTTCTTCTGATTTGGGAAACCCTGAAGCCCTGCTGCCCTAGTTCCCACATTCCTTCCTTCTGCTCATCCTTTTTGAGGCTGTATTTAAAAAACAACAAAAACCTTCTGTCAGAGGACTCGTTTAGAACGCACAGGAAGAAGCCCAACAGATAATAAGAAAAAGACAGACAAGCGATCTGTAAAAACTGGGCAAAATATTTGGACATACACTTGCCCGGAGAGAAATAACAAGGCTCCAGCTCCCAGCGGTGTGTGACAGGGCCAGCGTCATGGGGGCACCGAGGGCCTGAGCTCGGATGGGCCCGTCCTTGGCTCAGGCTCTGCCATCACCACCTTGAAAGTCTTAGCCACTTTTGAACAAGGTCCCCACAGCTATACTCTGTGCTGGGCCCACAGGCTCTGTGGTCCGTCCTGTTGTGGGGTCGGCCACAGCTGGAAAGGCCTCCATTCGTGTCTGTGCTGGGACGGTCCACAGCGGTGGCAGCCTGTGTTCCTGGCGGGGAAGGGCTAGGGAACAATCCTAGCAACTTCCCTCTGCGGGGACTCACCATCTCCGGGGCCCTGTGCCAACATCCCTGCAAGGTCATTCACTGCATCCTCACATCATCCCCGGGCCAGATGTCAGCTCAATTTACAGATCAGCAAAGCAAGGCTGGGAGAGGCAAAGTGACTTCCCCAGGGTCATAGAACCAGGAAATTTGAACCCAGGTCTAGTTTACATACAGTAGGACTCCAAGTCCTGCTTGTATTCCATCCCACCACCAATGTCGCTGATGCAACCTTGTGGAATGTTTCTCCAGGACACCAGAGGTGGAACTGGAAAAAGGACCCCAAGGTGGGTTGTGGGGGCAGACCCTGAAGCCTTGATCAAGCCATTCCTGAACTTTCACTCATACAAACTGTGCTTGGGAGACTCAGTCTTATTCCTCAGCAGATCTACTCCCAGGGTCTCAGAAGAAGTCAGCTGGGGCAGGCGGATAAGCCATGATGGAGATGGCACAGCACCACACCCAACCCAGAGCCCTGGGCTCCTGACTTTATTTTGGGAACATGGGGAGAATCACAGAGAGGCTCAGAGCCTAGGTCTACTGCTGGCAAAAACAGGCTTGCACCTTGGCTTTAGCACTCACTCTGACTGCTCTGAGCCTCAGCTTCCTCATCTGTATAATGGGCTAACACTCACCTTGTGGAGCCTCTGGAGCTTGGAACAAGACCGTATGTCCCGAGCCCTCAGCGCGTGTCCATCGTGTCACTCCATAAGACACCTGCCATGGCAACTACCAAGAGTCCCCAGCCCATGGGCACCAGTGGTTCTCAGGGAAGCCATGAGGGGCAGGGCAGGGCTGCCCAGCGCGGAGGCATAGCCAGCAGCGTGCCCTGGCCTCGGAGACTTTTCCTGAGGACGAGGGGATCAATTGCTGCCTCTGGGTTGGCTCCCTGCTCCTCACGATTCCTCTGCTGTCTTGTGTTCCCTCCTCTCTCCAGGGGGCAAACCCACTTCCCTGTCCACGCTGCAGGCAGCAAGCCCCGAGGGGAGGGGAAAGCAGGCCTGCTCCTGAGGGGCCGTTGCAGCCTTGTGATTTAATTATCTCCGCTTGGAAGCCGGCAAGCTGTCCCCGGCTTCCTGCGCTGGCCGCCTGGTGGTTTCCCTTTGTTGAATATGAACGATATTTTGGGGAAACCTTTGAACCAGGCTCTCAAGGAGAAAATGGCTCTTGCAATGGGGAGACAGGGGGAGAGCTATGGGACCATCTTGGGAACCCAGCATGGCATGTTCCACACACCCTCACTGACTGCCAGACACCCTCCCGGCTCCTCGCAGGTCTAACCACCTTCCCATCCCGGGCCTTTGCACATGCTGTTCCCACCAGTAGAACATTCTTTACCAGTTGTCTCAAAAGCTGCTGGGCCCTTGTCTCCTTCCAGACTTGCTCTCTAAAGATGGACAACCCCTCCACACACATACATTTGCTTGTTTGTTTCCTGTAAAGTCTTTACTTCAGTCTGTCATTAGCTGACATTCTTAGCCTGTTCATTTGTCTTTCCCACTATCGGTCAGTCCATGAGCTCAGGACAGGGTGCCACGCTCACACCAAGTCCAATGTAGCACCTGGGGGATAGCAGAGTCCATGCACAAATGAATGAATGAATGAATGAGCTTAACATTTGAAGAGAAATGTAGGGCAAGGGTAAATGTGATCCCTCCCCAGACCTCAGTTTCCCCTGGGCTCACCCGCTTTGAGGTAGTGACTGGACCCAGCACTTCTCTGTCCCTGGGGCAGACACCCTCACTCCCTCCTGCCCCAGAGCTCTGCCCCAGCAGCACAGAAGCTCAGTCTGGCAAGTCACTCAGGGAGGTGGCTCCCCGGAGTTAGGCCAGAGACAAGTCCCTGAAATGAGGTGACCAAGCGTGGTCAGTGCCCCAGAGTCCTCTGGTCAGGCCCTCTATCCCAAGCCGTGTTGCACTCTCTGTAGACAGAGGGGAGGTGATGTCCTCCAAATACCAGAAGGGCCCTTGGCCTGGGCTGGAACCCTGCACCCTGGCCCAAGCAAGGTCCTCCACTCTGAGCCTCCGTTTTCTCATCTGTAAGAGGGTTCATCAAAGCACACTCCCTAGGGCCCCACATAAGGAGGAGACTGAGGCTGCCTCCCTCATCAGCATAGGGTGAAGGCCGCTGCTTTTCTCTCCTTCGCATGTGATGACTCCCACGCCTTCCATCCTTGAAGCATTCAGGGACCCTCTGCTTGGGGGACCCCGGAAGCCGACCCAGAGAAAAAACTCAAGTGCAAGGACAGTTGTGCATTCCAGGAACAACACCAGGGGGCGCCAGGAGGGGACGGGGAGGCAAAGGGGAGGGAAGGAGGCCATCATGGACTACCGGAGCTTGTCCTCAAAGGATTCCGGGACAGAGGCGGGGGCCTTTTAGTGACCAACAACCCATCATCCAGGGCTACCTGCCAGCCTTCAGGGAAGATCCCAGATGTCCTGCAGCAACAGCTTTTAGAGACTCACCCAAGCCCCTTGGCCATGACCACTTTGGTGCGGCTGGCTGGCCTTCCAGCGGCCGCGCCCCCTCTTAGAGGGACACCTTCCTTGACTACCAGACTCCTCCGGTCCTCTGGGTGAGTGACCGTCGTCAGCTCTGCCCAGGAGGGAAGGGCATAGGTGGACAGCACACTGTCTCCCTGCTCCCTGAAGGGTCACACTAACGCACGTGTCATGCTGTCCCCAGTTGCCCACATGGTAACCGCCTGATAACTCATGTGTGGAGACCAAGGCAACTTTGTCTTGGATGGACGCCACCATGCTAGCTTCTGATCAGTCCAGTTCCGGAAAGGCTGCTGAGATTCCATGGATCTAGTGTTCCTTGTGTGAGAGCAAGTACTTTCACCAAACAAACTTGGACTTGAACAAGTTTTTATTTATTTATTCATCCATTCATTTTTGAGTCAGAGTCTCACTCTGTTGCCCAAGCCGGAGTGCAGTGGCAGACTCATAGCTACTGCTGCCTTGACCTGCTGGATGCAGGTAACCTTCCGCCTCAGCCCTCTGAGTAGGTAGAACAACAGGTTATGCCACCACACCTGGCTAATTAATTGATTTATTGTAGAGTTGAGGTCTCACCAAGTCACCCAGGCTGGTCTTGAACCCCTGGGTTCAGGCAATCCTCTCACCTCCACCTCCAAAAGTGTTGGGATTACAGGTTTGAGCCACCACACCGGCACAACCCGTGCACTCCTTACCTGTGGGATATAAGCCCTGGGTCTGAGGGTAACGGGGCGGGGATCCACCATCTTGTCCCTTCACTGCCCAAGACACAGATATGGCTTCTGATCCCTAGTTCCTGTCTGTTTCTTTCTAAGAAGCCTCTTTTTACTTCTCAGCTCCCTTGGACTTTGGGGGCAGGTTTGCATAGACCTGCCCACCTCAGAACGACATGCTGTGTTGCCTGCCCTTTCTGTCTCACCTCCTCAGACCCTATCAGTGCTTCTGGGATTCACCTCCCCCTCAATTACTTGTACTCAAGTCCTTTCCTAGAACTGACTCCTGAGGAACCCAACCAAAGGTGGTTTCTTGAGGTGAGGCTCCGAGTCCATTCCATGGAGACCACCCCTAACTCCTGGGCAACAGAGATTGGTCCACACTTGGTCACATGAACTGAGCAGGGCCAATTAGCATTCTCCCCTGAGACAGAAGCATGGTTGCTAGAAAGATGTCACACCCTCCATCCTCTGGGGCTTCAAAGCAGGGGGTCTTCATGTTCCCTGCGTGGTGGACAGGTCCCATCTGCAGTAGGAGTGGATGCCAGAGAGCGAGTGTGGGTGCAAACTTGTGATATCTGCTCCAGCTCCGGTCCCTGAGCATCTGGGCACCATGGTCGCCCCCAGAGATCTGCTAGTTACAGGTGGCAGAGACTGAGCCAGGTCTCTGCTGTGTGCAGACAAAGCACCTGGATGAATCCAGAGGACTTCCTGGACAAGGCAGCTTTGAGGCAAGGGAACGAGCGTGCATTTTAGCCGAGGCCAACGTGTGGAGGGTGGCCGGGGCGGGCTCAAGAATGTGAGGAGCCCAGCCGGGGTAGGGACCTGGTAAGCATTCCCAAGCCTCTCTGAACTTGGGAAGGTTCACGTTAGGTCAAGTGGTAAATAGGTCTGTGGGGTTTATTTCACCCCCAGGGTGTTTGTTTTCTCTCCACACCCAGATGGTTCTTCAATGAACTTCTTTCTGCCCTTTTTTTTACATGACTTTAGCAACCATGGATGAGAGACTTTTCTGCACCACGAAAAGTTCTAAACATTTTTATTACTCCTCTCAACAACCCTGAGGAAAGGGACTTATTAGCCCTGTGACCGAGCTGATGCCACATGCCCAGGGTGACTCACATCTCTGCTGTCTCCAGGATTCTGTTGCCTGTGCGGTTTTCTCTGCTTGGAACAACCCTCTCAACACACACGGTCTGGCCACCTTTCTTTAACCTTCGTGCCCGGCTCAGATGCCACCTCCTCTGTGAAGCACCCCCCCTGCTTTCTCCCACAGCCCAGGCTGTCCAGGTATTGCCTCTAGCTTACATTTGTCAATGCTATTTTTTTTGAGTTGGAGTCTCATTCTGTCGCCCAGACTGGAGTGCAGTGGCCGCTCCCGGCCGCCGCAGCCTCGACCTGCTGGGCTCCGGCGATCCCTCTGCCTCAGCCTTCCAAGTAGCCAAAACTACAGGTGTGCGCTACCAAGCCCAGCTCATTTTTTTAATTTATTGTAGAGATGAGGTCTCACCAAGTTGCCCAGGTGGGTCTCAATGTTATTTTTATCTGGATCACTCCCATTGTTTACCATCTGCCTACCCTGTGGGCTCCATGAGAGCAGGGCTCTTCCCACTCTCATCTGTGTCCCTGTCACCTAGGATAGGGCATGGCATTTGTAGAATGAATGCATGTGAATGAATAGGCGAAAGAATGGATGAATGAATGAGTTGCTAAGTTCCTCTCTCATTCAGTACTCTGAAAGCAACCGCGATTACTAATTTACCCTTCACTCCCCTCAAGGACCAGGAGTCACTCGTCCAGTTACCTAGACAAATTTACTGAACACGTGCACCATGATTCACAGCTACTCTCTCATCATTTCCTCACAAGCAGCCTTGGGAAGTAGTTAGGAAGACTGGCTGCAGTTCAGAGTGGGGACACCGGGGCCAGAGAAAAGACTGCCCAAATCACCTCAATGGTACATGGGAGAGCCAGAAACCACCTGGACAGCCTCACCCCAGAGCCGTCCTCTGGACAGCTGGGTTCCAATGCTCCTTCCGTGGGCAGAGTTCCTGCACAGAAAGGCCCAGAAACATGTCAGGCACACGTATGGATTCAATCAGTGGGGATAGTCCATCGCCAAGTAGACTCACCTGGAGATGCTGCGGGCTGAGCCTCAGCCACCCCTGAAGCTCAGGTCCGGAGGGGGACGACCAAGAGCTCAGGAATGTGCTGCAGAGGCCAGGCCTTCTGTCTCCCGCTCCACCCCAGTCTCCTTCAGCTGTTGGAGAAGAGCTAGGAGAGGGCTGATCCATTCATAAAGTGAGTGCAGAAATAACTCTGAAAAATAGAATGCCAATTTACCCCTGCTGGCTCTGATTTTTAAATGGCATAGTCTGCTAGTGAATATTTACCCTTTCCTTTGGACTGTAGCCTTTGAAGTGTGGTCAGTGCCTCCGAACCAGGAAGGCCTTCTGTCCCTGAGCCTTGATGCACTCTTTCTGAAGACAGAGGGGAGATTACTTCCTCTTACTGAACCTTCCCCCCTCATCATACCATCATTAGTTTAACAGGAAACAATCATCTGACCATCACCATCATTTTCATCATCATTTTCTTCATCACCACCACCGCCACCACTCTCAACATTCTCATCATAAATATCATAATCACCATCATCATCACCCTCACCATCACAAAATTCATCACCATCACCACCACCACAAACACCATCAACACCTTCACCACCACCACCACCACCATCATCTCCATCACCACCATTGTCATCATTCTCATCATAAGCCTCATCATCATCATCATCGCCAGCATCACCATCACCATCAAGTTCATCACCACTACCACCACCATCATCATCATCATCACCATTGTCATCATTCTTATCATAAACATTTTGATCATCATCCTCACCATTCTCATCATAAACATCATCGTCATCATCGTTGTCATCATTTTCATTGTAAACTTCATTATTGCCATCAACAGCATCAAGTTCATCACCACCATCACCACCACAACCACCACGAACACTATCACCACCACCACCATCATCATCTCCATCATCACCATTGTCATCATTCTCATCATAAACCTCATCACTACCACTGTCACCATCAAGTTCATCACCATCAAGTTCATCACCATCAACCACCATCATCATCATCACCATCATCATCACCATCGTCATTGTCATTTGCATTGTAAACATCATCACCATCAACACCATCAAGTTCATCACCATCATCACCACCACAACCACCAATATTATCATCATCCTCATCATACCATCATCATCATCACCAGAGTAGTAATCATCATCTCATCTTCATTGTTGTCATAGACATCATCACTATTACCATCCTCACTGTCACTGTCATCACCACCATCATCGTCACCACCACTGCTGCTGCCATCATTGTCTTCACTCACACTATCTATGCCACTGCTATATTCCAGGCCCTGCCCTAAGTGCTTCCATGTGAATTTTCTTTTTCTCATCCCAGCAACCTTATGATTCTCTTTATTATAGATTAAAAAGGTTCCATCGCATGTTCAAGATTACACATCTAGAGATGGAAAAACAGACATTAAAATACAGGAAGTCTCACTTCCAAGTGCATACTCATTTTTTTTTTTTTTTTTGGAGTTGGAGTCTCACTCAGTCACCCAGACTGGAGTGCAGTGGCCGCTCCCGGCCACCGCAGCCTCGACCTGCTGAGCTCTGGCAATCCTTCCACCTCAGCCTTCCAAGTAGCTGGAACTACAGGTGCACACTACCACACCCGGCTAATTTTCTGATTTATTGTAGAGATGAGGTCTCGCCAAGTTGCCCAGGTGGATCTCGAACCCACGGGTTCAGGCAATCCACTCACCTCAGCATCCCAAAGCATGGGATTACAGGCTGAGCCACTGAGCCCGGCTCAAGTGCATAATCTTTAAACACCATGGTACTACAAAGATTCCTACTTCTACAGCAAATTTGGAAAAAATCAAAAGGTATCTCCTGAGCCTCCAAAATGACAGTTCTTGGATCTTTTCTGGTACTCATAGTATTAAGCATTGCATTTAAAACCTAGGACATAGCCCATACAATTGAACCTTTCATTTATGTGCCATCTTATCCTTGGAGAATCCTCTCCATCATGAAACTTGTCATCTGAGGCTGGTTCTATAAGCTTGAAGCAAATAACCTCGATTCCCTTTTTTTCCCTGAGAAAATTTACTAGTAGTTTATTAAAAAGTAAAATAATGGAAGAAAGCAATTTTTAAAGTTTTTATTATATATATATATTTGTAAAGATGTGGATACAATTCAGGATTAGGTATACAAGTGGACAATAACCTCAATTCCTAAGACTTGCTTCTGAGTTTTTCTGGAACTTTATTATTGTTTTTGTTCCTTGAGTATTATGGGGTCAAAATGCTGTAACTGCTCTGAGATATTTAGACAAAAAGAAAATGACTGGGAGAATATATGGGAGGAAAGAAGAATGGAAGAGTGGTATATCAGAGTTCTTCAACAAAACAGAGCCCAGTGTGTGAAAGCTTTTCTGGATTGTTCAGTACATGTGTAAGATACATTGGGTGTGTCATAGTCAATGCCATGAAAGCAGCCCTCACATTACAGTTGGGGAGTTTATAGATAAATACCCTGAATTCCTCGCCCTTGGTTAGGATGACTTGAAGGCATTTTTATGCTGTGTCCCAGAGTGCCCCAGTGAGGTCAAGCTCCAGTTTCCCATGATGTAACTCACAGTATAAAATGCTCTTTGTCAACTTCTTTCCCTTCTGGTCACACCTCCTACTCCTGTCCTCATGTTTCCCAGGTGAATTGCTTGCATTCAGATCCTCATCCCATAAGGTCTGCTTCAAGAGGACCTCGAACCAAACATATGAGTAGATGGATGAAGAAATGAGTGGATGGATAAATGAAGGAATGGATGGATGAAAGAATGGGTAGAAGAACAAATGGAAGGATGGATGAGCATGTGGATGGATAAATGAATGGATGGACAGACAGATGGACAACTGATAGACGAATTGGTGGATATGTGAAAGGATGGGTAAAGGGATAGATGCAAGGATTGGGGGCATGTGGATGGACAGGTGAATAAGCAGGTGGATGGATGGACGGATGAATGGATGGATGTTGGATGGATGGGCGAATGATTGAATGTATGAATGGGTGGCTGGTGGGGGATGAATGGATGGATAAATGGGTGGATGGAGGAATGATGGAGGAATAAAGGGGTGGAGGGATATTGGATGGGTGAAGAGATGGGTGGGTGGATGGATAAGTGGATGGAAGGCTGGGTAAATGAATGGATGGATAGATAGGTGGGTGGAGCTTAGCGGCAAGTGCCCCGATTTGGTCTCCATTGTTGGAGACGAGCATTCCCACAGGCCAGGGCAGTCACACACAGCCGGGTCTTGCAGCCTCACAGTTAGCCATACTCCATGTCCTCCAATGCAACCTACTCCTGCCTCGCAGCTGCCCTGCAGCTCTTCTCTTGTCAGGACACAATTATCCCCTCATTGTTTCCTGGTACGGATATAATGTCAGAATTTCCTCTGGGAACCTTTGTGCTACATGAATGGTTGCTTCCCTGTGATCCTTTGTCTGCCTGGCCTGAGCTCGACTGCTGGAGATAAGAAGGGGGCATTCACCTCTCAGCAACCGAGGGGGCAGTCGCAGGGTCACGGGTGCTCACGTCAGTCAGCCCAGAAACCAGGAAAAATGTTTTTTTGATTCTGTGGGCCACCAAAATTTCTCGAGGAAGTGTTCTTGAGTGAGTAGGAACCAGTCCCTTGCCCCGGGAGTGTGGAGACCTCTTCACGAGAGCGTTTGATTCATGTGCCCTTCTCAGGTGAGTTATACCAAAGTGCTCATTGTTCTTCCCAAGTTTTGCCACAAAAAGGCAGATTTTTTTTCTGTCCCGTGACAGATCAAATGAAGCCCTGACTTAGATTTCACATGTCACGTGGCTGACCTCATGTGCCTTGTCACTTTCTTCGCCTGAGTTTCTCTGTGCTGGCATCAGCTGCAAATAGACTGGGGGCACGGGTTGACACTCCACCTCTAGGTGGTGGTAGGCTCATAAGTAACGGTACCACAGATGAGCCCCACAGGTCCCACCAGGTGAGAGGCAACGCGTGGCTCCAAGGATAGGCCCGGAGTCCAAGAACGCCCTTGTGAGAACACCAGCACTGTGACTTCTCCACAACCCTGGCACCCCATTAACTCAACCGGTGCTCACGTGACCCTCAGAAGGGTCACAAGTTACACACAGGGAGACTGAGGCTCACACAAACAAGCAGTAAGCACTTACAGGTAACTTCCTGTATGCCACGCACAGGGATTCCCTCACCTTCATCCCTTCACCTATTCATCCACTCGCCCACTTACCCAGCATTCGCAGAGCAATGATCACCCCCCAGACCAGCTGCATGCCCCGTTCCCAGCCCCCTCTGGGGGCTTTTAATTAATTTAATAACTTAGCTTGCCAACCCTGGAGGGTGGGAACATGAGGTTCTTGTCATCCCCTGCAAGAAGTGGAACAGGTCGGGGGATCAGGTGCTAGTCAGGCTGGGGGTCACCTGGCACAGGGATCCTGTGTCCAGCCTGGCTCTGGGACCTCACAGGCCTCTGAGGTTTGACGGGGAAGGTTCTAGGGGGACCTCGCCGATGCTGACCGGGCACAGCTGAAGGCCAGGCCACAGGCAGGAGCTGGAGGCTGTCCCCTGACCCCTGACTCCTACTCCCAACCCACCAGTGGAGACTGAGGCGTGACCTGCCTTGACCCCCATGGTCAGGGGCAGCCCAGCGTGAGCTAGAGGCTCTCAGATGACTCACAGCTGTGACAGAGAAAGTGCTGGCAGGGGTCTTCTCAGCAGATTGTCAGAAGGCCAAGGTCAGGGAAGAGGTGAGGTGTCAGTCGAGACTCAAACAACAAAAAGATGGCTGGTGTGGAGAGATGGGGACGGCAGCCTAGGTCAGAGCAGCAAGTGCAAAGGCCCTGGGGCAGGAGCTTGTTGGGTGCCGGAGAGAAGAAAACAGCCAGGGCCATGAGTGTCAGGGGTGACGAGGGAGGGGATGGTCAGCAGGGACCATTCCTCGGGCCTCAGGGGCTACGGCTGGCATCTGGGCTTGCCCCTACGTGCCCTGGGAAGCCACCAGAGGCTCTCATGATTTCTCCTCCTGAACCAGTGTCCTCCTACCGCAGAGATATGGCAGTGATGCAGGGACCTGGCATGTCCCCCCGGGGTCACGGCACCTGCCTGAGCTGGGCCCCAGGCAGAGCTGGGCTCTGACAGCTTCGGCTCCCAAGCACCACTGAGGGTCACAGCTTTGGCATGTTCACCCTTTCCCACTCCTTCCTTGCCCTCCGCAGCGGCTGTGCCTGCCTCTTCAGCCACAGTGGGAGAGCGCCCCGTGTCCCCACACTCACCAGCCCCAGGTACATCAGGACATTTCCATGCCAGACCCTGAGGGTCACATAGCCACAGCGCGTGCCCCTTCTGGAGGCCCCGCTGATGGGCTGTGACCGCCATGGGCCTCATGGAGGCAGTGTCAGAAGCACCAAGCCCACCTCCTGGCACAATGTCAGCATCGTCCTCCCTCCCTGGGCACCTGGAAGCCTGGCCCACCCCTCTCCAGAGAAGGCAGGATTTCAGCCACCTCCTGTGTGCTGGGCACTTGCCTGCACCCCCACGTGCCTCAGTTTCCTCCATCTGTCCAAGTCGTGCCCTGTTCAGAAGTTTTACAGGAGCAGACCAGCCCTGGTCATCTGCGTGCTACCTGTGTCTGGCTTTTCCAGGAATGTGTTTGCTGATTCCCGCTCTTGAGCCCATCTTGCCAGCTTCTCTGCTGTCAGGTGCTGTAAGGGAAAAGACGTGTAGCATTAATTGAGTGACTACTGTATCCCAAGGCTTTTCATAAACTCTGTCCACGGTAGCTTCCTGGCTATTGCAGCCCAGCTGAGCAGCTGCATCTGAGTCTGCCTGGCCCTGAGGCCTGAGATATTTCCTGTCTGGCTTCTTCCAGGAACATGTTTGCTGATCCCTACTCTTGAGCCCATCTTGCCGGCTTCTCTGTTGTCAGGTGTTGGAAGGGAAAAGATCAATGGTATTAATTGAGCACCTACTGTGTCCTGAGGCTTTTCATAAACTCGGTCTCACTGAATCCTGGAACAGCTCCAGGATGCACTGTTCTCACTCTCATTTTACAGATGAGGAAACTGAGTCTCCACACGCGGAATGAATCCCATGCCAAAGGCTGGGACTCAGTGCGAGACAGCGCATTCCAAAGCCTTTGTGTTCTTGCGCTTGAATGAACTGATTTTGCAGACTGGAGGCTGACTTTGAACCCCAAGGCCTCAGAAGAGCCATCCAACCCCCACACCCCCAGCCAAGGTCCTCAGCTGCTCTGACTGGGGTGGTGACTCACTCTTGAATCACAAAAGCAAACAGAGGGTAAGACGTCTCCCAGCCTGAGCAGCTCCCTTGTTGGGGTGGGGGACCAGGCAGGGACATGCAGCAGGGATCCCAACCTGTGAGGAATCGCCCCTTGGCAGGGGACAGCTCCTCTTCCAAGCAGCAGACGCAGGCGGGATTCTTCCACAGGGCGCTTTCCTGTGGCAGCACCTGGGCCTCCCAAGCTTCCGAGACAGCCCCCCACTTCCTTGCCCCCCAGCCCCCGGCAGACAGCATGACCTTGAAATGCTGCCCAGACCATGCTGCTCTGGCTCCTCTCCCCACAGTCTCCCTTTGCTCCTGATGTGCGAACAAGTCCATTGCCCTGGTCTGCAAGGCCCCACTCACAGGGTTACCAGCTAGAACACAGGGTGCCCAGTTAAATTTGAATTTCAGATAAACAACAAATAACAACAGTAATGTTCTATTGTAAGTAAATATAAGTATGTCCCATACAACGCTTGGGATATACTTATATTTAAAAGTATTTGGGCCGGGTGTGGGGACTCACGTCTGTGATCCCAGCACTTTGGGAGGCCAAGGTGGGAGAACTGCTTGAGCCCAGGAGTTCGAGACCAGCCTGGGCAACATAGTGAGACCCTGTCTCTATTTTAAAAGATACAAAAATTAGCCTGGCCTGGTGGCATGCCTGTAGTCCCAGCTAATCAGGAGACTGAGGTGGGAGCATCATTTGAGCCCAGAAGGTCGAGGCTCCAGTGAGCCAATGCACTCCAGCCTGGGCCACAGAGTAAGACTCTGTCTCAAAAAAAAAAAAGTATTTGGCTTTTATCTGAAATTCAAATGAATTGGGCATCCTGCACGTTTATTTGCTAATTCTGGCAACTCTACTGTGTACCTCTCCAACTTCATCTCCCCCCTCCTCCCCACGGGAGGACTCTAGCCTATTATCCTCAGACCTTCCCTGAGCAGGGCAAGCTTCCATTTCAGACACACCAGCGACGCCCTCTCCCATTCACTTAAGCACTTTTGGGGCCTTACGCTCAAGCATGTGCTGACCGGGCTCTGCCCAGCTCTGACCAGACAGCCACTCTGCACCCGGCACAGGCCCCAGTGCCATTCCCCAGGCTGGGGTGCTTCGCCACACCCGGAGAAGCCTGCCAGGTACCTTCCTGTTTGCAGTGAGTGATGGCTTAGGAACAGGATCTACTTAAGAAAGTCAGTTTGGGGAAATAAAGTGTGAAAATCCCAAATCACAGCTCGTGGTCTGCAGTGCAGCATTTTTTAAAGTTTCGTTTTCCTGGCAGGAAAAAATAAAATAAAGCAGATGTTTTTCCCAGAGTTCACCATGTGAAGAAACAGACAAAGCTTGAAACATTGGCCAGCACTTAGCTTTGAGGTTCTGCTTCCACAAGGAGCAGAAATGTGCTTCTGAAAATAACCAAGAGACAGCCTTGGGTTCAGCACTGCACAGAAGCATTCATATTCTCATCTGCCTGGACAGTGTCCTCTGCTGTAGGAGCCTGCAGATGAGAACACTGAGGCTGGGGTGGGCTCATTGCCCAAGTTTATGCCACGTTGATTCAACAGAGCCAGGCTAGACTCTGGGCTGGAGCAGTTGTCCTCTCGTCCTCTGTCTCTGAGAACCAGTTTGGAGACAAAAGGACATGGAAAGCACCCCAAAGCCAACAACCAGGAAATGCTGGTGGTGGAAACAGCAAGCTCCAAGGGGCAGTGGCAGTTATACAAGGCAAGTGTGTGTCTTTGTGGCTTTGGCCTGAGGCCAAGCGCCACCAGCCAGGTGCAGGCACCAGGGAGGCCATGGGGTCACCAGGGAGACCCTAGCCACATGACCAGGAAGCTGACACTGGTAAGCTGTGGCTGTTGGAGAGAGCAGAGAACACTGGGGGGGAAAGATTCTGAAAGGAAATCCCCAAATTCTGTCAAGCCACAGCCCAGACCAACGCCTGGCCATTCGTGGAACCAGCCCAGAGCAGCTCAGCTACAATGAAGATGCGGACTGAGACCAGAACTACCACTGCAGAAACAGTTTGAAGTTCAAATTCCACCAACATACCTACCTGCCAAAACGCAAGACACTGAACTCATCAGAGAAAAATGAAACCCAGATCCTTCACAGTTTAACATTCATGATGGCCATATATATGCATTTGCCGTTGCTGACGTGACAAATCACACAAACTTGGCTTCGTGGCACACATGTATCACCTCACAGCTCTGCATGTCAGAAGTCTCAAGTGTATCAGAGGGCATTCCTTCTAGAGTGCTCAGGGAAAATCCATTTTCTCTCCTTTTGCAGCCTCGCGGTGCCTGTATTCCCCAGGGCATGGCCCATCCTCACATCACTCTGACCTCTGCATCCACAGTCTATTCTGTGGTCGCTCCTGTTTCTCTGTTATAAGGACCTTGTGATTATAATGGGCCTGTCAAGATAATCCATGGTAATCTCCCTTCTCAAAATCCTCAGATGCACGTGGAAAGTCTCCTTTGCTACATGGGGCCGCATATTCACAAGTTCTAGGGATTTGAATGTGAATATCTCTGTGGGGAGGTCAGGGGGGACACATTATCCTTTTACCACACCTGATACAATCCAAAAATTGCCTGAAATTTATCGGGAAAAAAAAAAAGTCAAGAAATGGAAAAAATTCTCACAAGAGAATAAAGTTAACTGAGATAAACCTTAAGATAAACTAGACATGCCAGAACTCAAATACAGTTATTAAAACTATTCTAATAAGGTTTAAATACACACACATATATTTACAATAAATGGAAAAATTAAAAAACTGCAGATAATTAAAAACAACATAAAAGCAATCAATAAAATTTATAGACTGGAAAGGTTTAATATCTGAAACAAAAAATTCACTTGGTGGACCTTTAAGAGACAAATGGAGAAGACTGAGAAAAGACTAAGTGAATTGAGGCAGATTAGAAATCATTAGATGTGAAAAACAGAGACAACATTGATTTAAGAAAAAAATGAACAGAGTCTCAGGAGCTCATTTAAATATCAAAGTGTCTTGCATACACATGCATGGAGTCCTGTAGGAGACAGGAGAGAAAGAATGGGGCAGAAATAATATTTGGAGGAAAAATGGCCAAAAAATGTTCCAAATTTGGTGAAAGACGGAAATGTACCAATACAAGATGTTCAATGAACTCCAAGCAAAATAAACACAAAGAATCCCAGACCAAGATACATCATAGTCACACTGGTGAAAGCCAAATTAAACAATGCAACTTGGGAGCCACAGAGAAAAATAACACATTGCATGCAGGGAAAAAAATGATCCAATTAATGGCTGACTTCATTCTAGAAGTCTTGGAGGGCAGAAGGCATGGAAAAACATCTTCAAGGTGATGAAAGTTAAAAAACAAAACAAAACTGTCAACCAAGAATTATATATCCAGGGACAGTATCCTTCAAGAGTAAAGGCAAAATAAAGACATCTCAGATAAAAGAAGAACGCTAAAGGTATGTGTTGCCAGCAGATCTACACTACAAGAAATGCTAAAGGAAGCTCTTCAGCATGAAGGAAAATGACACCAGGTAGAAACACAGGTTCTCAGAAAATAGGAAGTGTTGCGTATATGAGTATCTGCAAAATACTTTTATCTTCTCTTTCTTTTTTCCTCTTAATTGAAAAAACTCATAGAACCATTTAAAGAAAAAAATTATAACCTCAGCTTGTGGGCTTTATAATTTGCATAAATGTGATATACAACAACTATAATATAAAGGATACAGAAATATGAGCTTACACAATTGCAAGGTTTTTTTTAACTGAGGCTATACAATACAACCTGTAAGTAACATATGAATAGTTAAGGACATGTATTCTAATCTCTATAGCAACCATTCAAAAATGAAAAGAAACAACTAAAAAATCAATAGGAAAATTAAAATCGAATTCTAAAATATATTCCAAAAAACGAAGGGCAGGAAAGAAGAAACAGAGAAACAACAGGTATAACAATAACAAAAACAGGGGAGCAAAAAGAACAGAAAAATAATAAGATGATGGACTACATCGGCAATTACATTAAACACTAATAAAGAGTTAAATTAAAAGACAGAGACCATAAGACAAGACTGAAAAAAATACAAAGCTGTATGCTGTCCTCAGGAGAAGTAATAAGTCACCAATAGACTGAAAATAAATGGAGGAGAAAAATAGCATGCAAACAGTAACTATAAAAATGTGAATATATTAATATCAGGAAAAGTTTACTTCAGGATGAAAAGTATTATCAGAAATAAATGTGAACATGTCATGATTATAACAGGGCAATTCATCAGGAAGACATAATAATCATAAATGTGTGTGGACTTAATAACAGTGCCTCAAATTACATGAAGCAAAAAGTAGTAAAATCAAAGGGAGAAATAATATTACAATTACAGCTGAAGAGTACTAACATTCCTCTCTGACCACTGATAGAACAATTAGACCAAAAACAAATCAGTAAACACATAAAAAATCTGAATGTCACCAAAAATCATCTTCATTTAATTGATATTTATAGAATACTCTACCCAACATCAAATGACATTCTTTTTAAGTGTATCTTTTTAAAGATATATTCTTTTTGTGGTATATTTACAATTACAGACCATATGCTGGGCCATAAAACAAGTCTCAATAAATTTTAAAATACTGAAATTATATATAAATTATATGACAACAATGAAATTAAATTAAAAATCAATAGCAATTACAAAATTCTCTGTTTGGAAAATAAATCATACTCTTCTAAATTCCTAGGCAACGAGGAAACTGCAGATGAAATTGGAAAATATTTCAACTGAATTAACAAGCAATACAACATATCAAAATTTGTGCAATGAAGCTAAAGCTGTACTTAGAGGGAAATGGATACCTTTCAATTGTTGTATGAGAAAAGAAGAAAGAAAGCTGGACATGGTGGCTCATGCTTGTTATCTCAGCACTTTGGGAGGCCAAAGCAGGAAGATTGCTTGAGCTCAGCCTGGGCAATATAGTGAGCCCTGTCTCTATAAAACAAGGGGGGAAAAAAAGAAAAGAAGAAAGATCTAAACCATTGATGAGCTCCCATCTTAAGAAATTAGGGGGGGAAATGGCAGGTAACAAATAGAATATAGCAGAAGTGACCACGACACAAAAAGTACTTCAACATCTTCCTGTCCCTTACTCTTGGATCGCTGGCACTTGAGGAAGATGCCGCCATGTTGGGAGGACACTCAAGCAGCCACGTAGAGAGCACTACTAGGTGAAGAACCGAGGCGTCACGCTGACAGCCATGGAAGTGAGTGGGTCAGTTTGTGAGAGCTCTCTGACCTCAGATGACCACAGCTCCAGCCTCCATCAGACTGCAGCTTCATGAGAATTTTAAGCCACTACGTTTTGGGGAAATTTGTTATGTAACACTAGATAACCTAAGACGGGCTTTCAGTTGGTTCGTTTAATAAATAAATGTTGAGTTGACTCTCACCATGTTAGTGAAAGACTTAGTGTAAAGGTTAGTATGGCTGATCCTGATGGCTGCCTACCAGTAACCATTGCCCTTGTCTTCCTTCCCAATAGAACCTTAAATTTGCCTGGGTGCCCACCACCCTCATGTACCTCTGTGACTCAAGGAAAGCTGAGCCCCCTGCCCCACGGGTATATTAACTGCGGGGAATTCCTAATCAACCTACCTAAGCCAATCTTGGGACTCTCCTTTCCCTTGCCAGAAGTTGGTCTGATTTAGTCAATCAGCTCACAGCAGCTCCTGGGCAACTACTGTTTCAGGAATGGGCATGTGACATAAGCTAGCCCAATCAGACCTAAGGAAAGGGGACTGGTATACCATGAGTAGAGGAGAGAGTTTCTCCTTCTCCCACTGGAGAGGAACAGGGAAGCCCCCCTGCTGCTAGCCACTTCTTGTGATGTGAGAGAAGCCAGCTTGAGAACAATCCATGGAGGAGGCCAGAGCTGAGAGACTTGCAGCCAAAATAAAACCAGAGCCTTAATCACAGCATGCCTGAAGCCCTCCCTCTCACCGGACTTCTGATTATTTCAGATATTTAGCCTCTTTTTTCTTTTTTTTTTTTTTTTTGGAGTTGGAGTCTCACTCTGTCGCCCAGACTGGAGTACAGTGGCCGCTCCCGGTCACCGTAGCCTCAACCTGCTGGGCTCGGGCAATCCTTCCGCCTCAGCCTTCCAAGGAGCTGGAATTACAGGCATGCACTACCACGCTCGGCCGATTTTTTGATTTATTGTAGAGATGAGGTCTCGCCCAGGCGGGTCTCGAACCCGTGGGCTCAGGCAATCCACTCATCTCAGCCTCCCAAAGGCGCGGGATTACAGGCTGAGCCACCGAGCCCGGCGCCACTTTTTTCATGTAAACCTTGTTTGGGGTTTCTATTTCTATGCAGGTGGCTAAACTATTTATTCCATTCACTTTAACAAAGGTGTATTGAACCACTATTCTGTGCCAAGCACTGTGGTTGGTTCTGGGGATTTATCATTCAAGAACTTGCAGACCACGGGTCCCCAGATGACTCACAACATTCTGTAATATAATGGACGGTGGGAGACCAAAGACCTATGAAGCTGATCTAAGACCAGGAACACCCACTAATTCATCTAACAAACTAACAAACCTGTACAGTGCTGGGGTTGGGGCTCCCTGATAGGCCCAGAGGACAGACCGATGGGCAACAAGGGAGTGATATTCTGGGGATTGCAGTGGCCCCATCCTAATGCCATTAAGCACAAGCTTCAGAGCAAGATATTCTAGGTCCTCCACCATCTGTCAGGACACGACTCCAGGCAGACAATCTGCCGCACAGCACTTGCCAAGTTGCAGCTGGGATCTACCAGTAGCCATGCCATGAGGATGCAGTCACCTGAGTTGCGAGGGAGGCTGGGAAGGTGAGTAGCCCGTCTGCAGTTCTTGAAAGTGGAAACTCCGCCTCCCACCAGGATTCATAACGCAGGGGATTCTCCCAACAACAGGGGAGAGCTCAGGTGCTGGGCAACCAACACATGACGCAGTTCCAGCACTCTGAGCACTCCGGTGTCTGGGGCAAGAAGCCCACATACCTGAAAAGTACTTGCAGCGCCCCCACCCAGATGGCTAGCAGTAGAAAGACAGATGACACCATGTGTTGACTAGAACGTGGAGGAACTGGTACGTGCCCACCAGGGTGAATGTTAAGGTAGCATGACCACTTGGGAAAACTGCTCAGCAGGATCTGTGAAGCTAAATGCACGCCCGCCAACAATCCCGCTCCCAGGAGCATATCCACGGGAAATGCACACAGTCGCACTGGAAGAAACGTCCTGGGATCATCACAGCATCACTGGTAACAGCCGGAAGCCACTCAAGGGTTCATCACCCACAGACGAGGTAGAAAAACTGTCGCCTGCTGGTGCCATGAAGTGCTATAGAGGAGGGCTTCCCAACCTTGGCGCTATGACGTCTGGGGCTAGATAATTCTGTCAGCTGGGGCCATCCTGTGCATTGTAGGATGCTGAGCAACATCCCCGGCCTCTACCCACTAGATGCCGGGAGCACTCCCTCCCCCGCTGTGGCACCCCAAAATGTCTCCAGACATTGTCAAGTCTCCTCTGTGGGGTAGAGTTGCCCCAGTGAAAACCATGGCAGTACAACAAAAGAAGAAAGGAGAGGAGGGAGGAAGGAGGGAGGGAGGAAGGAAGGAAATAGAAAGGAAGAAAGGAAAGAGAAGAAAGAAGAAAAGAAGAAAATAGGAAAGAAGTAAGGAAGGGAAGGGAAGGAAAGAAAGGAAGGAAGGAAGGAAGGGAAGAAGGGAGGGAAATAAGAAAGGAAGAAAAAGAAATAGAATGGGGCCGGGCTCGGTGGCTCAGACTGTAATCCCAGCACTTTGGGAGGCCGAGGCGAGTGGATTGCCTGAGCCCACGGGTTCGAGACCCACCTGGGCAACTTGGCGAGACCTCATCTCTACAATAAATCAAAAAATTAACGGGGCGTGGTAGCGCGCGCCTGTAGTTCCAGCTACTTGGAAGGCTGAGGTGGAGGGATCTCTGGAGCCCAGCAGGTCGAGGCTGTAGTGGCCAGGAGTGGGCGACCGAGTGAGACTCCAACTCAAAAAAAAAAGGAAAAGAAAAGAAATATAATGGGAGGAAGGAAACAGGAAGGAAGAGAAAGATGGAAGGAAGGAAAGGAAAGCAGGAAGGAAACAGGAAGGGAGAAGGAAGGAAGGGAAGGCCCATCTTAAGAAATTAGGGGGAAATGGCAGGTAACAAATAGAATATAGCAGAAGTGACCACGACACAAAAAGGCCCAAGCAACACTGCATGCAACCACACAGACAAATCTCAACAACACTGTCTTGAACAAAAAAACTAAACTCAAAAGCACACCAGAGTGTGGTTCCTCAGGTGTGAGACTCGAGAACAGGCCAACTGTTTGCTGGTGACTGGTTATCCCATGAGGGCCACAGACCAGGACTGTCCAAGAGGGAATCTTCTGGAGTCTGGGAGATGCTTGCACAGGTGTACACATGTGTACAATTCACCCAACTGTGCAAATAAGATTAATTAACTTTACCATAGACCTCAATTAAAAAGTGCTTTAAAAATAGAAGTGGCCGCCCCAGCCATCTGTCTCCTGGGGCCTCCTCGTCATTCCTGAGCCCGCCCTCTGGCAAAGAGCCCTGCTCCCACCCCACATTCCCCCCGGAACTGCTCCTTTCCACCCACCAGCTCCCTCCCTGGCAGCAAGCTTTGCTGAGCCCATGTGGGCCTCCAGCTCCAGCTCTCCCTCTGGGAGAGGGGACAATGTTCCCCCTGTTTTCAGCAGTCCCAGATCAAATGGCAAGGGACCCTGATGGGATGCAGCCATGCTGGCAGAGCTCTGAGTTGGGCCTGGGAGTCGAGAGCAAAGCTGGCTAGCAAGAACAATCTCACAGCCAGGCATGCCTGGACAAATGGCAGCAAGGTGAGACTTGCCCACCCTGGAGCATCAGGGGGATCCCACGGCCTCCCTGAACATGCATGTCCACAGGAGCCATGTGCCTGGGCAGAGGAAGAGCCTGTGTTCATGCCCATGTCCTCCACTCAGCAGAGCCGTCTGGAGTGCTGAGTCCATGCCAGGCCCTGCAGCAGACTCCAGGAATGTCAAGCCCACACATCCTCCAAAGCTGCTGTACCACTGACCAGCAAGTGCCTGAACGGGCACCCACCTTCATTAGCCATAGGGACATGCACATCAAGACCACAGGGAGGCGCTTCACACTCACTAGGATGGCTGGAATTTCTTGAAAAACAGATACTGACAAGCGTTGGTGAGGGTGTGGAGACACTGGAACTCTCTACGTTGCTAGTGGGAATATGGAATGGTTCAGCCACTGTGGGAAACAGGTGATCTCTCAGAAAGTTTAAAATAGACTCCCATGTGATCTGGCAACTTTCTCCTGGGCATAGGCCCAGAAGAACTAAAGCAAGTATGAAACAAGTCTGTGCACCCAAATGTTCGTTGCAGTATGATTCTTAATGACCAAAAGGTGAAAAGACCCCAAATGTTCACCAGTAGATCAACAAGCTGTGGGATAGCTCTCTAATGGAATATTATTCAGAGTCACAAGAAAAACTTGAAGTATTGATCAATGCCACAACACTGAACCTCAAAAACACTGGATCAAGTGACAGAAGCCAGGCGCAAAAGACCACATGCTGCATGATTCCATTGGTGTGAAATGAAATGCCCAGAACAGGAGAATCATAGAGACAGAAAGTCAACTAGTGGTTACCAGGGACTGGGGAAGAGAAAATGGGCAGTGTCTGTTTAATAGATACAAGGTCTCCTTTTGGGGTGATGAGATGTTCTGGAACTCAACAGAGATTTTTACTGTGAATGCACTAAATGCTACTGAATGGCTCACTTGATTTATTTTTTTGAGTCGGGGTCTTACTCTGGCACCCAAGCTGGAGTGCGGTGGCACAACCACGGCTCCCTGCAGCCTCGACCTCCTGGGTTCAAGTGATCCTTCAACCTCAGCCTCCCGAGTTGCTAGGACTACAGGTTCACACCACCACACCTGGCAAATTTTTTTTTTTTAATTTTTGTAGAGACAAGGTCTTGCTATTTTGCCTAGGCTGGTCTTGAACTCCTGGCTTCAAGCAATCCTCTCACCTTGGCCTTTCAAAGTGTTGAGATTACAGGCATGAGCCACTGTGCCCGACCTGAGCGGCTCACTTTAAAGCGGTGAATTTTGTGTTATGCGGATTTCACCTCTGTTTTAAAAAATCAGTGAGATGATCCCGGTTCTGAGGAATCACAGTGAAGGCAGACCAGTGAGTAGGTAGGTGTAGACACACCCAAGCCTGCTGCTCTGATTGCCTATTGCTGGGTAACATATCACCTAAGACTTAGCAGCTTAGAACAATCATTTTATCTTGCTGACAACTTTATGAGTAAGAAACTGGGACAGGCGCAGGAGGTGTTGCTGGTCCCTGCTTTACGGCATTAGGAGACTCTGCTGAGATGGCTCAAACAGTCAGAGAATCTTCTGGAGCCCTGTCCACTCACGGGCCCAGCACCCGGGTTGCGACCCTTGTGGACTGCGACTGTGACGTGGGGCACTCACACAGGACTCTCCAGCTGCCTTGGGCTTCCTCATGGCACAGCAACCTCAGAACGACCTGGCAAAGAAGGAAAGCGCTCTGTGGCCATTTGTGACCTGCTGGGAAGTCACATGGCATCAATCCCTCCACACTCTGTTGGGGGAAGCAGCCCCTAGCCCACCCCCATTCAAGGGAGGGGATACAGGCCTCACATAATCTCCAGGGGCAGAATGTCAAAGGGTTTAGTGATGAGTTGAAATCTCCACGCCCATCCCTGGGGGTAAAATAACTTGGTCCATCTGCGAGATGAGATACAAGGCAACTTCAAAAAGAGGGAGGCAGCAGTGTCACGCGCTGACAAGGGATGGTCATCCGAGACGCAGAGTTACGTGAAAACAAGTCAGGGGCCAAGGTGTATATAGTATGCGCTATACGTATACAGGAAAAAGGGAGACGGAGACACAACATACACTTGAGTGGGAGGACACACAGGAACCAGGGACAGGCTTACTGTTGGGGGAGAGGAGGGATGGCTGAGGCCTTGTTAGGACATTCCAGCTGCGTTTTTCACCGTTTTGCAGTTTTTTGTTTGTTGTTTTTTTTTACTATGTGTCTATATCATAGGTTCAGGAAAACATTTGCACAAATAAAAGCATACGTTAGACAAGCACCCTCATGCAAGATGCCAAGACCTTATTTTGAAGCTCACTTGTTCTGCTTGATATGCAAAGCACAGCCCCATTTACAGGATGCCAAGAAAAGTCTACACATTTTAAGAGACATTATCTATGTATTACTTTCCGAAGGTGAATTAAATCACGGTAGCCATGTATAGCATGATGTTCGCTCAACCGTGCTTCTGTTATTTTCTTTGTCTGTCCTTTCTGCCACGTGGAGATGCTAGCATTCATTTGATTAATGCCATCTTTTGAGTGAACGTCATACTTAGGATGTGTTTATATTTTTTTGGCACCACTGGTATATGCAAAATAAAATGATATACAAGAGTATACACATAGATTGGGCACGGTTCCTCACGCCTATAATCCCAGCACTTTGGGAGGCCAAGGCAGGAAGATCTCTTGAGGTCAGGAGTTCCAGACCATCCTGGGCAACATAGCGAGATCTCATCACTCCAAAAAATTAATTAAAAAAATAAATTAACCTGTTACATGTTAACAAAAATAGCAAATTTTTTTTAAAAAAAGCAGACCACATGCCAAGCTGTAGAGAGGGCTTTAGGAGTAGGTGGAATATGATCTCTTCATTTTCCTCCCCTGCTTCTGAATTTTTTAATTTTTATGATAAGAATGTGTTTGCCCAATACTTATGAAGATGTTTGGGTAAGAAACACACAACTTTATCAATTTTTTTTGACACTGGCTGAAGGAGAATTTTGATTTTTATGTACAGAACACTCAGCAGTGTACATTTAGCCCAGCTTAGTGGCAGGTTCTTCAGCCTTTGCCTTCTCCAGCTTGGCGATGCGAATCACAGATTTTGGACCCAGGACGTCACCTCCCCAGTGACAGCAGGTGAGTCAGCCTGAGTGAAGGCCACAGTGGTGCAGGTCTTCCTGTGGACCAGACACCCCAGTCTTGCCTTCCTTTTGATGATGCAGTAGGGAACCCCCATTTTATGGCACATGGCAGGCAGGAAGACCACCAGCTCGATGGAATCCATGTCATGTGCAGTCTCCATCCGCTGAGCCTTCTTGTTCTCCACCAAGGTGGTGACTGGAAACACACAACTTTAAATAAGAGGCACCATTCTACAGCGAGACATGTGGTAAGTAGGGAGCATGGAAGACCACTAGGGGAAAGAGGTAGTCAGGGAAGTCTTCCTGGAGGAGGAGGCATTTGAGCTCTCAGAGGATGTTTTTTCTGCTTCAGGCAGTGCGGGATCGGACCCAGAGAAGGGCCCCCTCTTCTTGGTCTCACCTGTTTCTCCTCCCAGAGCATCAAGTCCTGGTAGGGTCTGCCTCCGCTTCCTCCATTCAGTGCCACTGAGATTTGCCAGGCCAAGGCCGAACGGGGCAACCAGTGCCCACAAACCCCAAAGAGACCTTGCTTCTCTTCTGTCTCTCCTCCCTGCCCTAGGCATCTGCCTACTTTATAGTAATAATGCATTCTGAGCAGGCTCACGCCTGTAATCCCAGCACCAATGGGGAGAGGATTGCTTGAGCCCAGGAGTTCGAGACAAGCCTGGACAACAGAGTGAGACTTCATCTCTACAAAAAAATTTTAAAAATTAGAGAGTGTGGTGGCATGCACCGTAGTCCCAGCTACTCAGAAGGCTGAGGTGAGAGGATAGCCTGAGTCCAGGAGGTCGAGGTTGGGGTGAGCCATGATCATGCCACTGCACTCCAGCCTCATTAACAGAGTGAGACCCTGACTCAAAATAATAATAATAATAACAATAGCAATAAATTGCAATCACTTAATAATCACCTCTCTGTGCCGTGAGGCTGCAATGCTTTTCCTTAACTTAAAGAGGCATACTGTTATGATCAACATCTCAATTTCACAGATACAGAAAATGGAGGCACAGAGAGGTTAAGTGCCTCGTCCAAGGTCACGCAGCTGGAAAGTACAGGCAGGGATTCTGAGCCCCATTGGGTTGACTCTTTACTCCTGTCACTCCCCTTCTCACCAGGCTGCCTCTCCCTCCAGGGCTCACTCTCTGCTGAAGACCCCCAGGGCCCCCAGGCCCTCATCCTCCTCCCACCCACCTCCTGCCCCGCTCCCTCTCCTGTCCTCTCTCCCTGCCTTCCCTCCCTGTGCTCTCAGGCTGGCATTGAGGAAGGTCAGCCTCTGTCTGCAGACAGCACACCGCGGCAGCTTGGGTTCCTGCCGGCTCCCTCCTCCCAATCCCCTTACGATTTATTTATCTAATTAAGAGTCTCTCTGCAGCTCAGTGCACTGCAAGAGTTCATGTTTAACCAACACGCACGGCCTCTCCAACCCATCCGGCAGGGCAGCCCAGCCCAGAGCCTCAGCCTCCAGGGCCCCGGGAGCCAGGTGACCAGAGCGTCCCCACCATCCCTGCAGACCAACTCGGGGCAGTGAGCCACACACCCCAGGCTCGGCCGCGGTCCCAGCCTGGCCAGCTGCACTTCCGGCCGATGAACCTGCCACTCCAAGCCTCCTTTATAATTAACTCCATATCTCAGGCGGCCGCAGCACGTGGGCAAACTTCTGTCTGACTTCACTGGAAGCCCGAGCACATCCCAGCTTGCTTTCTAAGAATAGAAGCGGGAGATGGTGGGAGGGAGGAGGCCAGAATCTAAAAATGAATGTGCAGGCCAGAGCAGAACAAGCAGCCCAGGAGAGGGGAAGAAGCCACACACACGTGCACACACACACACACACACACGCATGCACGCACGCACGCGCGCGCAGAGCCAAGCCCCATGGGGCTGTCTGCTGCCATCCCGGGTGTGAATCGCGGGTCTGGCAGCCTGCCCAACTGTCTGGCAGGGATGGGGGTGGCGGGTGTCGCTGCTCATGCCAGCAGCAGGCAGCTGGGGACGTCCATGGGCGTCTGGGTTTTTTCTGGGCTGGTCGGTTTTCCCCAGTAGTCAGAGGTGACTCACAGGCTGGCAGACTGCACCCGGGGGACGGTGACAGCCTCGGTATGGGACCGAGTTCCAGGAATTGGGCAGGACAAGGGGCGAGGCTCCGGCAGGAGGGACCCCCTTCCCCCACTGCGAAGAGAGAGAGAAATGGAAAACTGAGCTCTGGGGTTCAGGGGACACGAGGAAGAAATCAGATGGCAAGCATAGCTCCTGGTAATAGTAATAACAAACACAACAACAAGAACAGCTGCCGGTAATAATGTTAGTCTGTGGGCACTGTTCTAGGCATTGAACTTGAAATACCTCCTTTGAGCCTCGGCCACCGTGTGTGGTGCACCTGGTGCCCTCATTCCACTGAGGAGAAGACTGAAGCCCAGGTAGGTGGTGGCGTGCCCAAGTTCACACACACGGGAGGGGATATGCCAGAAGCTGACCTTGGTGGGCTTCCTGCTCAGCCCAGGCCCTTCCTCTCTCCCCAAAGCCAGACCCACCTTCAGCAGTGGCACCCAAGGGTGGCCTGCACACCTGAGACAGACATGCAAGTAGGGGTGAGGCCGTGCAAGGTCCTTGGGCCCAGCACTGGAAAACAGTGAAGTGCTCAAAATTAAAGCCCCCTTTCAGGTTTTCTTCAACCTTCCCAGGAGCATCTGTCAGTGAGAAAGACTTGGCTGGGGCCTAGCTAGTCCCACGCCCTGGGCACATGGGACTCCCTGGAAGCTCATGACACTGGGTCCCTTCTTTGTGTCCATTTCTCCATCTACTTATGGGAAGCGACCCAGCCTCTCCTTCTAGGGCAGACATAGAGTTCACTTTTAAGATAAATAAAGAATGCTTAAGAAAGCTGAATGTTTTAGAGACAGATGCTGATATATTTGTGGATGAAGTGACATGGAGTCTGGGATCTGCTTCAGAATAATCTGGAGTGGAGAGTGAGTGGAGATACAGAAGAAATAACATAATCCATGAGTACAGGTACTATATATTATATATAATTTTTAATATAATTCTTTATGTGATTTATATAAAATATCCTATATTGGCTAGGTGCAGTGGCTCGTGCCTGTAATCCCAGCACCTTGGGAAGCTGAGGCAGGAGGATTGCTTGAGCCCATGAGTTCAAGACCAGCCTGGGCAACATAGTAAGACCTCCTCTCTACAAAAAATCAAAAAATTAGCCAGGCATGGTTACACGCACCTGTAGTCCCAACTACTTGAGAGGCTGAGGCAGGAGGATCTTCTGAACTCAGGAGATGGAGGCTGCGGTGAGCTGTGATCATGCCACTACACTCCAGCCTGGGCAACAGAGTGAGACTTTGACTCAAAAAAAGAAATCCCACATTAGATCTTAATGTAATATAATTAATATTATATATGTTATATAAAACGCATATGTATATATCCAGGCTCCTTTTGTGTTTAAAATTTTCCATAATAAAAATAGTTTCCAATTCCATATTTAAAAAATTTTAAGTAAACTGTATTAAAGAAAAAAGGTTTAGAGCTAGTAACAACAGCACCCAGACGTGGCAAAAACTGACAACAAAGTGCCCACGACCGAGGCTGGAGAGGATGGATTTCTAATACTTCCAAATTCAGGGTTCCTTTCTGGGAAGCATGGGAGACCCTGTAGACCTTGAGAAGGCGGGCCGGAAGGAAAACATTGCCACCTTATCATCTCCTCTCGATGACATAAAAGTGCAATATTGCCCAAATGATTCCCATCTGGAAATCCCAAATGCATTTGTAGACATTCCTGGTGGGGTGGGGTGGGGTAAGGTCATCAGCAAGCCACGCGGCCAGCCCCTCTGGGAGGACATGACCCCCTGGTCTACCTGGAGCCCGGCACCTGGGAGGGTGGCCCCCTCGGTGCAGCCGGGCAGACCCCAAGCTTCGCAAGTCTCCTGAGGGGACCTCATTGTGAGGACTGTGAACCCATCAGACAAGGCTGGGGGAGCCTCAGAGCCCCGCTCAGAGTCTCACATCTGCACCCTTCCACCTCTGGCCTCTCTCACAATAGGCCAGTGTCAACCCCAAGGACAGTCAAATACCTCCCTTCGCATAGCCGTGTATTTATTCACGCATGCATTCGGTCAGTTCTTTAACCAATGATGATTAAGTGCCCTCTGTATGGGGATGGCCCTAGGAGCTTAAGTAAAAGAGACAATGACACTTCCCAGAGTCCTAACAGGAGAAGTCAGGATGGACTGGCATTGCCTCCATTTTCAGGCAGGGGATCTGAGGCATCCTCAGAGGGGTTGGGCTTCAAGGTCTTGGTATGAAAAAAAAGTAAAACATCTCACTGATATTTTATTTGATTACGTGTTGAAACAACAGTATTTTGGATATATTCGGTCAAACAAAATGTTTAAATATATTGTTAAAATGAATGTATATTACTAAAATGAATATACTGTTAAACTTTTTTACTTTAAAAAAAGTTTTTTTAGAGACAGGGTCTCACCTCTGTCATCCAGGCTGGCGTGCAGTGGTGCGATTACAGCTCACAGCAGCCTGGACTCCCTGGCTCAAGCAATCTTCCTGTCTCAGCCTCTCAAGTAGCTGGGACTACAGGCTTGTGCCCCCAAGCCTGGCTAATTTTTTATTTTTTGTAGAAACGTGGTCTCAGACTCCTGGCCTCAAGCGATCCTCCCATCTCAGACTCCCAAAGACTGGGATTCCAGGTGTGAGCCACTGCATCCAGCCCTCTTTGTGCTTTTTTAATGTGGCTACTCAAAAATTTTGGATTACATGTATATTCAAGTCCATTTCATAGGTGGGAAACTAAGGATACAGAGGGTCTGGCTTCATGGGTGTGTGACCCATGCAGAGACTCAGGGCTCCACGCTCAGAAAGCTTCCATATCTGGTGGAACGCTCTTCTGCCGCCACCTTGAAATGTGTAATAACTTTTCAACAAGGAGATGCATGTTTGCATTTTGTGCTGGTTTGACACTTGGAGGGCTACAGACTTGACCACAAAGGCCGGGCGGGAGCATAGCAGAGCCAGATCTAAACACACTAACTGAAAGCTAAGCCTCCTTGTTCCATCTCCACTGTCTGGGTTTAACCACCAAGAGCAGGCACAGGTGGAGCTGTCGGGACCCAGAGCCCAGGCTCCACCCTCTTCACCACAATCTGGGTGCTTCCATGACCACGTTCCTCTTTCTGGAAAACCTTCACTGGACTGTCTTTTAGAATGCACGCGAAGATGGGCATGGTGGCTCAAGCCTGTAATCTCAACACTTTGGGAGGCCAAGGCAGGAGGATCACTTGAGCTTGGGAGTTTGAGACCAGCCTGGGCAACACAGCGAGACCTTGTCTCTACAATAGTAATAATAATAATAATCAAAAAATTAGATGAACATGTTGGTGCATGCCCATAGTCCCAGCTACCCGGGAGGCAGAAGGATCACCTGAGCCCAGCAGGTCGAGGCTGCTGTGGCCATGAGCATGCCACTGCACTCCAGCCCGGGCGACAGAGTGAGACTCTGACTCAAAAAATAGAAGTAAAAAAGAATGCACATGAGCATTTCCCTGATGGCTCAAAAAATAAAAGTAAAAAAGAATGCATGTGAGCATTTCCCTGATGGCTCTACTTAATTTTCCCAAACTAGGCACAGCTCCTTCTTGGTCCCAGAAGTCTCCACCCAGCCTTCCGGCCCAGCCTCCACTCATTCCTGGGGCAAAGAAAAGTGAAGAGGCCTAATTGGGAGCAGTTTATGATAGGTGAGAATATTATTAAGGTACTTAAAAGGTTATTAACACCTTTTATGAACCTCATTGTCTGAAAACCTGCCATGCTTAATCATTTTAGCACCATTAAATCAGAATTAACAACAACCTTGCAACTTGCCTCTGAAATGTCACCATTTGATGACACTCGTGAAAGGCAGTGTCGTGGAAAATCTGGGAAGAAGAGGTATGCTCTCAATCCCCTGCAAATGCATGTCCTCATGTTGGCAAGCTCCAAATTAAAGTGGGAGCCTGTCCTGCCCGGGGGGCTCAGCGTCTGCCCCACCCTGCTCTCCCCAGCCTCTCACCCGTCACTAGAGCAGTTCTTGCTTGTGACCTTTCTGGCCAATCACACACAAACTTGTAGAAACACCCCAGGAGGTAGGAGAGGGGAACAGAGAGGGACTTAATGGGAAGTGTGTCGAGCAAGTCATGTTTTATCTTTATCACTTGTCAAGCAATATGGATATTTGTAAAGTAAGAAGTGTTCATCTTTCTCCCCCGTAGTCTGTGGTCGAAGAGGCCTGGGTTCAAATCCCAGATCTGCTGCTTGAAAGCTATGTGACCTTGGACAAGTGACTTCACCTCTCTGTGTCTTCATTTTATCACCGTAAAGGGCATCAGTCTTGTAAAATTAAGAGAATCTGTGCCTGCAGCACAGTGTCTGGAACCCAGTTAACATTCAATAAAGTATATTACCTCTTAAATTCCAGAGACCACTGGATTAGCAGTTGGGTGCAGTCTTCCAGTCATTTACTCACCTGTAAAATGCATGGACGTGCGTGTGTCTAGGGTTTGCTTGTCTTTCCGTGTTCTCTACGAACCTGAAATCATCCTACTTATGCCACTGTGCATTCTCTCCTCCTGGCACTTTCCCACATAGCTGTGGGTCACAGAAAAACTTCCACCTTGGTGTTTATTGATGTCACCCAGGTCCAGCAAAATTTCTCTGAAAAGAATCAAAAATCAAATATTTTCAGCCTTCAGGTCTCTATGGTCTCTGTTGCAATTATTTATTTCTATCACTGTAGCCTGAAAGCAACAGTAGACAATATGTAAACACATGGGTGTGGCCACGTGGCAATAAAACTTTATGTGCAAAAACAGGCAGTGGGCTGGACCTGGCCTGAGGGCTGTGATTTGCCAGCCCTGCTCCAGCCTTGCCCTTGTGTATAGCTCCTGGCTGTCCACTGTGACTTGTGCTGTTATTACTAAGTCCCCAGTTAGTGGGCATTGAGGTTGTTTCCCAAGTCTGACTATTCAAACAATGGTTGGAGATCTGTCACCTCTGGGTACTTGTGCCAGGGAGACACGTTGCTCCCACTGGGATCAATGGTTGATGAGGGGGGAGGGGCCCTGACATCATTTTTTAAATCAAGATTTTTTGGTTTGGGGGGAGCTTTTTGTTTTGTTTTGTTTTGTTGAGTCAGAGTCTCACTTTGTCCCTCGGGTTGGAGTTCAGTAGCATATCACAACTTGCCACAGCCTCAAACTCCTGGATTCAGGCGATCCTCCCACCTCAGCCTTTCAAGTAGCTGGAATTACAGGCACACACTGCCATACTGGCTAATTTTTTAAAAAACTCTTTGTAGAAACAAGGTCTCTCTATGTTGTTCAGGCAGGCTGGTCTTGAACTCCTGGACTCAAGCGATCCGCTTTGGCTTCCAAAAATGCTGGGATTAGGGCATTTTAAATGCAGAACATCTAGGCTTGTGCAAAGTGATGGCTGAAAGGGACATCAAGGGACCACGTGCTTTTACTCTGTTGTTTTCTGGACAAAGGCAGAGACCATTCTCGTAGGTGACCTCTTCCAGGTGATGGCCAGAGGTGGTGGGGAGCAAGGAAGAGGGACCCCACAATTCAGGACTGGAGACCCAGCCTTGGGCTGACAGACATAGGCCACCTGCTGGAGCTCTCGCTTGAGAGAATTCAAACCAACTCCAAGTAGCTGGCGAGTACTGGCATCATGGGCACTGTTAGGGACAGAGGTGACATCAGAACACACTCAGTCACGGCCCTTGGCTGGACCTGGCCTGCAATTATAGTCAGATCTCCATATGATTTACTTTATTTTTAACTGGTTGCCAAAATTCAAACCTAAGGACATTTCACATAAAAATCAGAATTCCACGTCCTCTTGAATATTCAGAAGGCCCAGTGAGAATGACTCACGTCCCTCGTGAGGGGCAGGGAACCAGTCATCTGACTGTCTCGCAGGAAACACTGCTCCACACTTACCAGCCCCACGAGCCTGGCAAACACCTGTCCCTCTGGGCCTCAGTTTTCCCTGCAGTCAAGGAGGCATGCCAAGGGCACGGATCTCCGCCTTCCTCAGGCCACTCCAGAATGGGCCTCCTTCCAGTTTCTCAGACACGTGGAGGTCTCACCCCAGGACCTTTTCACTCTCCCCAACGCTCCCAGCACCCAGCTCCTTTCCAGAGGTGACTCCTTCTTGTCTTGGCTGTCTGGGCTCAGCCCAGAGGTCTCGTCCCAGGGAGGCACTCACAGACCTGCAAATCCCTCCTCTTCTCTCGCCTCAAAGCCGTTCACGTCCATTCCAAGAACACCAAGAACTGCAAAGATGCTGAATACATGTTTGCTATTTCTTGCCCATCTCCTCCACCCCAAAACCCCCTTCCCTGAGTAACACTCAGCCACTCAGCGTCTCATCCTCCAATGAAGAGGCAGAGCCAGGATTTGAATCTGGTCCCTCTAACCCCAGCAATTCTTTATTCTCCATCCCCTGTCCCCAGCATGGTTGCAGAACTGAGACACTAGGTCTGGGTCCCGGTCCCACCTCCGCCAGGCCTTGACACTGACACTGCTGCCTTTCATCTTCTTTCTCCATAAATGGGGTGAGAGTGCCCAGCTCAGGGGCTTGTGTAAGGATTAGCAGACTGAGTTGAGGATTCCGAGCAGTGACTTGAGCAGGGTGGATATACAATGAGCCCTCATCATGTTACCGTAATTCTCCACTTTCCAGTGGGTACCGAGGTCCCCAGGGTAACTTCCCAATGGAAAATCCACACTTGGCCTCTGGTTTCTCGGAGCAGCCGATGGACACCAGTCCTATGAGTCCTAAGCACCTTCCAACTCACTGTGTCTCCTCCCAGAAACTCCAGAAGGTACCTTCAGCTATCACTCCCATTTTCAAGATGGAGTGACTGAGGTACCAAGCAGTTAAGGAACATGTCCGAGATGAGGGAAGAGCCCAGATTCACCCCCCAAATCCCAGACTCAAGCACCCACCCTTAGAAGCGGTCTGAAGATGGCCACCTGGGTGCATCCTCGGGTGTTACAATCCCACCTTCAGGAAGTGGTTCCCAGGGAAGGATCAGGTGACTACACAGAGTGCAATGGACAGGGATGCTCTCTGTAGCACTGTGTACGTGGCCCTGGAAAGCCAGCAGCAACCTACATGTCCATCCGCGAGGGATTGCTCAAGTATTGTGCACCGTAGCCAAACTCGGATGCTCTGTTACCACGAAAGAGGATGATAAGTCTATATTCATTAGCATGGAAAGCTGTGATCGTTAAGTGGAAAAAAAGCAATCCACTCAACAGCATTCGTAGTGCGCATCTATTTTTGCTGCAATATAAATTTAAATATATACATACATATATATACACATATATATATACCCATGTGTGCAAATATGCATAGAAATGAGACTGGAAGAAAATGCATCAAAATGTTAAAAGGAGTGTTTCTGGGCAGTAAGATTTTGGAGTCTTCCCACTTTCCCTCTCCGTAGACTTTTCTGTTTTCTCTATTTTTTGCCATGAGCATGTATTGCTTTTATAACTGGGGGCGGGTAGAGATGTAAAAAAACAATTTGGCTATTTTCATTTTGAAAACTGTGCAACGTGCAATAGCTTTCTGTCCTTTGGGGTAAATCATGGACCCACGGAGGAAAGGCAAGCACTTTTGTGTTGCTGCTGCACCGTCTTCAGGAGTGTGGCAGTCCCCTTGGGTATGCGACCATGCCTTTAGCGCTAGACCATCGCATTGGGCAAGGCTGGGGCCAAGAGAGAATCTGAAATGATTCTCTCATTTCATGAGGCATGGGGGTGCCCTGAGGGTGCGGGAGGAGAGAAGATGGGTGGGTAGGTGGGTGGGAGGCAGGGCCTCATTAAGGGGCCCAGCATGGGAAGCAAGACCTCACTTCAGGCAAGTGTGGCCGAGTAGTAAGCTGTAGTCCTAACCCCCAGGAATCTGTGTGTAGTGTTTTTGTGTTGCTGTTTGTTTTTTTGAGTCAGGGTCTTACTCTTTTGCCCAGGCACACTCACAGCCACCTTGACCTGCTGGGCTCAGGTGATCCTTCCTCCTTAGCCTTCCAAGTAGCTGGGACTACAGGCTTACACCACCATGCCTGGCTAATTTGCTTTTTTTGTAGAGACGAGGTCGTTATGTTGCCCAGGCAGGTCTCAGATTCCTGGACTCAAGCAACTCTCTCGCCTTGGCCTCTCACAGTACTGGGATGACAGGCATGAGCCACCACGCCCGGCCAGGAATCTGTGCTTTCACAAGCCTTCCAGGTGATTCTGAGGCATGCGCAGGTTTGAGAGCCACAGACTTAAATAATGACCCAACTGCTGTCACCTCTTCCCTTACAATGGTTCTCCTACCCATAGAAAGCACTTGGTGCGTTACTTATGCCCAAAACTTAGCAACAGAGACCAGCAAGCACATATCACCTTGTGGTGCCTGTGGATGGGGAACTCAGGAGCAGGGAAGTTGGTGGCTCTGGCTCGGGACTCTCCTGAAGTTGCTGGGGACAAGGACCGTGGCTGTTAAAGGGCTTGCCCAGGCTGGAGAACCCGCCTCCAAGATGCCCCCGTCACGTGGCTGTGGGCTGCAGGTCTCAGCTCCTTGCAGGGGGCGTGGTGCTCTCCAGAGGGCACCTTGAGGGCTTTTGCAAGATGTCACCCACGTTCCCCAGTGCAGGTGACATGAGAGAGAGCAAAGTCGAAATCCCATGCCTGCTATGACTTGAGTCTTAGAAGAGACATCCTCCCCCCATAGCCCCCCCCCTCCGCTGCCATCCTCTCTTGCTAGCAATGTACACCAAGTCCAGCCACACTCAAAGGGTGGAGCAGGTGCTCAGCACCACTTATTGAAGGGAGAAGCACCAAAGAACCAGTGGGTTCATTTCAAAACCATCACTGTCGGAAATTCCTGATAGATGTCCACATCCCCCAAGTGTGCTCTGAATCCCCATGAAGCAACAGCATCCATGAGTTTGTCAGAAATGCAGAAGCCCGGGCCCCAGCCTAGAGCTGCTGTGTCAGAATCGGATTGTGAACAAGATGCCCCAGGGGGCTCATGGGCTCACTGAAGTTGGAAAGTGGGCATTCTTGGGGGGGCACAGTGGCTCTTGCCTGTCATCCAAGCTCTTTGGAAGGCTGAGGCAGTAGAATTGCTTGAGCCCAGGAGTTCCAGACCAGCTGGGGCAACATAACAAGACTTCATCTCTACAAAAAAAAAAGTCAAAAACTTAGCAGGTCATGATGGCATGCGCCTATAGTCCTAGCTACTCAGGAGGCTGAGGCAGAAGGATCACCTGTGCCCAGGAAGTGGAGGCTGTGGTGAGCTGGGATTGTGCCACTGCACTCCAGCCTGGACAACAGATCAAGACCCTATTTTAAAAGTGGGGGAGGGTTCTGTGGACCCATGAAGGAAGTCTCTGGGCAGGTGCCAGACTTCAACCTCCCAGAACTCCACAGACGACATCCAGCAACGGCCCCTGCTTGAAAGAGAGCCCTGGACAGCTGGGTTTCTGCACAGGAGGGTCTCGGCACACTAGCTGCTTTTCCTGCCCACCTTCAGTGAGACCCAAATAAAGCCAATTTTGAAATGTGTTTATTTCTGTTGAGAAGAACCACCCAGCACATCCGGGGCCGTGTTCCACTCCGAAGTGGCTTTGGCTGCTGCTGGGTCTTATGACAGCCCCGAAACTCACGATGGTGGGCCCTGTCAGCCCCTTGGCAGTAATTGTGCTGGGCTGTGGGGGCTCTGGTGTTTACCAAGCACCCCCTCCCTGAGTGAGCGTTCTACCTGAATGGTCATGTGGAATCTGCAAACCATCGCAGGAGCCAGGCACTGTGGTTCTGTCCACTTCACAGATGGACAAGTGAGACTCAGAGAGGCCCAACCACTTGCCTGATAGAGGCATGGTGCCCATGCATGGAAGAGGCCTTGGAGGGTGGGGAGATAACATTTGGCATCTGCTCGGAAAGAAAGAGAAATGGTATTCCCAGCCTGGTAGCCACACAGGCAAAAATAAAGTGGTGGGAAATGTGACTCTGGGTGGGTCCTGGAGGTCACATTCTTGTATACTCTCCCCAGCTCACCCTTGATAGTGGATGGGACTTGGGACTGGCTGCGAACCACTGGAACATGGCCAAGCTGATCGAGGTCACTCCCATGATGACATCATGTTGTCAAGACCCTAAAGGGTCAGCAACCCACCTTAGCGCCCAACTCTCCTTATTAGCCTTGAAAACCCCCTGTCATGAGTCTTCCAGTCACAAAGGAATAAATTCTGCCAATGGCCTGAGGGAGCTCAGAGGCTGATTCCTTTCCAGTCCCACACCTGGACTCAGAGGAGACCGCAGCCAGGTCAACACCTTGCGTTCAGCCTGGTGGGAGCCTGAGGCCAGAGCCTGCCTCCACTCCTGACCCACGAAAGCTGCAAGATCTTAATTAAGTCTGTATTGTTTTACATGGCTACATTTATGGTATTGTGTCACAGGGTGATGGACCATAAATACAAATTCATTCACTCAACTCAGCTTCACACAAGAGGGTTGTCAGATTCAGCAAATTACAGGAGGCCCAGTTAGGTTTGAATTTCAGTTTAGCAATGAGTAATTTTTTAAGTGTATGTCCCATGCAATATCTGGAACATATTTATACTAGGAAAGCATTCGCTCTTCCTCAGAAATGCAAGCATGACTTGGTGTTCTGTGTCCCATCCAGAAGCCCTGCTATTAGGCCTCATTGGACATCTGGGAATGTCCCTTTGCCACCTCATTGTTTCCCCTTTTCTCCTGTCTAAGCTTTGACACACATTGTCTCCTGGCTTAGAAAACTGCCTCATAACTAACCCAGCCAAGTCCTTCTCATCAAGTTCATCCATCCCTTCCTCCAGAAGCCTCTGCCCATCCGCCAGAGATGCTCAGAGGTCAGAAGCCTGGGCTCTTCTTACTTTCTGCTGCAAAGGTCTTTATCCCCAAACCCAGGGACCCCAGGCAGCCCCTCTACAGCGTCAAGTTGGTAAAGGCAACACCAACTCCAAGAGGCTTCCTCAGTAGCCCCTATTTTCATCATGGTATTGCCATCTCTACACCAAAGCTCCCCAGCATCTCAGGTCTCCTGAGCCAGAAGACACCCCAAAGCCTGTAGGACTCCCTGCATGGCACAGCAGAGGGCCGGGCTCTCTTGATACTTTCCCGTCTGGTGGAAATCAGCCCACCCCTTCCAAAGAGTTCAGGGGAGGGCCTGTGACCCTGCAGTTCAGAGATAAGGAAGATGCAATGGCATCCCTCAAGGAGATTGTGGCCCCGTGGGGGACAAGGAGGCAGTTGACGGAAAAGTAGGGAAGATAGAAGGAAGGAAGGACAGAGGGAGGAAGGGAAGAGGAACGAGGACTCAACAGAAGTGATGCCATCTGCTCAGCACCACTTAAAAGTTCAGGCAGGGCTGAACACCCTGGCGGATGGGCAGAAGCTTCTGGAGGAAGGGATGGGTGAACTTGATGAGAAGGACTTAGCTGGGTTAG
The DNA here is from genome assembly GCA_027257055.1 of Cephalopachus bancanus. Classification (NCBI taxonomy): domain Eukaryota; kingdom Metazoa; phylum Chordata; class Mammalia; order Primates; family Tarsiidae; genus Cephalopachus; species Cephalopachus bancanus. The sequence goes on from JAPVLO010000007.1 coordinate 8,870,710, forward strand.
TTATAAGGCAATCTTCCAAGCCAGGAGACGATGTGTGTCAAAGCTTAGAGAGAAGAAAAGAGGAAACAGTGAGATGACATTCCAGATGTCCAACAAACATCCATGTCAGACACTGCTAGATGCTGTCCACGTGAGTCAGTGTGGTTGGAGGGCTGAGGGCAAGGGTATTTCAGCAGGTTCTGAAAGCACACAGATTCTAGGGGTCAGAGTCGGCATAGGGAGAGAGAGGCCCAGGACTGGAGCCCAGGTTGCTACTTGGGGTGCATAACCCCTGAGGGACAGCCAGAGAGGGGAGGAAGGCATCTGGGTGGCCTGTGAGTCTTTCAAACAGTCATGGCCAGGGGGCAGTTGGGGCTGCAGGTCAGAGGCTCGAGGGTGGGTTTGGGCTGGAGAAGTTTGGGGAGTCATCAACATGTAGACGTGCCAAGGCCACTGACCATCTTGCCTGCCAGCACCCACTCCCTTCCAGGAAAAGCACTTCAGCCATCTGCACAATCAGTCCCTGTGGTGCAGGTGGGTCCAGCTTCCAGGGCGGGGCATGACCTAAGCTTGGCTAATCACAGTGCTCCATCCCCACAGCCACAGTGGTTGGTTCAGGGATGAGCATGAGACCCAAGTCAGGTCAATGAGCACTACCCCTGAGATTTTTGCTCTAATTATTAGAAAGAGACTTTTTTTATTTGGTTTCTAGAGCCTCAATTTTTGCAATTGTGTGTGTGTGTGTGTGTGTGTGTGTGTGTGTGTGTAAGATGTGCTTGTTTGTTGCAGAAGGACAGGGCCCTTGGCTGATGCAGCTCTCTCTGCCTCTGTCCTGTGTTGTTCTTCTAATAACTGTAGAATATGCCACAAATCCTGAGATAAGGAAGAACTGTCCTGAGCTGCCCAGGCTGTATCCTCCTTCCTTCTAGACCAGAATGTCCACAATGTTTGGGTTCAGCAGGTCCAGTGTCACCGAGGGCATCAGCCCCCAGTCAGGGAGTGTGGGGCCCCTCCACTGTGGTGGGCATGGGGCATGGACAGACAAGACCCTGTTCCCCAGACAGCCTTCCTGAGCCCTGAGCGACTGGCCCCCCAAGGGTCCTGCTGCCGATCTGTGAGTCATAAATCTGCTTTGCCTGACTTGTGTGAGCACCAGTCTCACCAGGCTAAAGTCCATGGTGAAGAACCTTCACATCTGTTTTCTGCTGCTCCTTGAAGAAAAGGACTTTGCTTCATTCCCTGCTCCATCTCCAGCTTCTAAAACCCTGGTCAACATGTTGCAGGTACTCACTGTTTGTTGAATAAATAAGTAAACGATGAAATCAGGCTCTGAAGTCTGGGGACCTCCACCGGGATGGCTCTTCCTTCCATTCTCGACCGAGTGGAGGCTGCCATGCCTCAGTTTTCATACCCAGACCATGGGGCAATGCTGGTGCCGATCCACGGGCTGTTCAGGGGACGCGGGAGTCTCGTGGGGAAGGGAGGAAACCTGGTGGGCAATTGAGTGGGTGGAGAGCATGGGTATGGGGGAGGGGGCCTCAGCCCGGAACAAGCCTCCCCCACACCCAAGGTGTGAAGCTGCCTTATGTAGAGCTTCCCACCTTCAGGGCTGCCCGGGGAGAGGGGGAAACCCATGGGGACCTGGCTGGGATCTTGGAACTTCATCTTAGGAGTATGATGTGGCTCTTCTTGGGTCGCCATGGGGCAGATGTGAATGAATACCTTCAGAGGACCCTCTGGTTGTGCAAGCATCAAGCACAGACCCTACTGCTGAGCTGACACCAGGGGTGCGTGGCTGTCTGAGCTCACGAGGCTGCCGTCACGTGCTCTACAAGAGGACAAAGTCCACCCAAGGGAGCCCCCGGTTCCACTGAGGCTCTGAGCCTGCCTGCCTGGGCTTGAAGCCTGGTTTTGCCACTAACAAGCTGCGTGACTTTGGATGAGTCACTTAGCCTGTTTATGTTGTAGTTTCTTTGTCTAAAAAATGTGTACATGTCACCAGCACTTACCGCCAGGGATAGCTGCTATTGAAATTGACCCAGGGAGCATGGGTAGAGAGGCTGGCACAGCTAAAAGTCCACAAACATGGGTCAGGCAGCTCCAAGAGCCACAGCCAAGGCCCCTGTCTCAAGGAACTGTCGGGGGCCTGAGGGGGCACTGGGGATACATAAAGTAACGTTCTGGCATGTAAGTGAATGAGCAACATTGGGTGGTGAGGGCTGTGCAGGAAACACAAGGGGAAATGTGAACAGAGAGAGGAGGGGAACAGAGGCCAGGCACATGTGCCAAGCCTGGAGGAAAGAAAGGCTGCTCCTTGAGGCCCCCCAGGGTCCACATCATGACCTGTAAAGCGTATGTGTGTGTGACCATCTGAGGCAGAAGGACCCCCAGGTGTGATGCGTTAAGTTAAGGACCTGGTTCAGGGAGCATCTTCCGGGTGAACTGGGCCCCAGTGGATCCACAGAGGTCCTTATGAGAGAGGTGGAAGACAGTCGCGGTGAGAGAGGAGACTTGAGAACGGGCACAGAGGCCATAACAGGGAGGAGGAGCTGCCTGGCTGGCTGTGATAGTGGCAGAAGGGGCCACAAAGCCAAGGAACATAGGGACCCTTAGAACCCGAAAGGCACAGACACAGATTCCCCCCAGAGACTCCAAAAGGGTTGGACCCTGCTGACCCACGTGGCCTCCGACCTCCTGAACTTAGGACAATAGACTTTTGTTGCTTTAAGCCACAAGGTTTGTGACAATATGTCACAGCAGTCACAGGAAACTCAGTGAGCATCAGGGGCCGGGAGCCACAAGCTCTTGTGGGTTTCAGGCTAGAGTTGGATTTTACTTGAGAACACAGAACAACCATATAATCTGATCTGTTGCTTTGAAACTTCACTCTGGCTGCCATGCAGGGAGGGAACTGGGGAGGAGCTAACAGGGACCCCGTCCAAGGCCGATGAAGCCACCTGGGTGCACATGGCAGCATCAGGGGCTGGAATGGTGGTGAGGAGGCAGGGGACTGAATGGGTTTATGAGGTGTTTAGGAAGAGAGATGCCTAGTAAAGCTGCCCCATGCATACCTGAGGACCTGGGCACCCCACTCCTGGCACAGCCCAACAGAAATGAAAACATGCAGCAGCATTCACAGGCACATTATTCATAAGGGACAAATACCAGAAAAACCCAAATGTTCGTCAATAGGAGACCGAACAAACAAACTGCAGCCTATTTAAATGGTGGAATACTACTCAGCCATGAAAAGTAGCACACTCCTGGTATACCAACCAACAGGAAGGACTCTCACAATCCCAACATTGAGAGAAGGACACCAGACACAACAAAAGGATGAGCGTGTGATCTAATCACAGGACACTCCAGAACCATCAGTTTGACCTATGGGTTAGAAGATAAAGTAGGGGTCACCTATGAGCAGAAGGGGGTGGCAGGACAGGGCCTGGAGGGTTCTGGGGTCTGGTCACGTTCTGTTTCTTAATTGGAGTGCTAGTTACTCAGGTGGTGGTATTCACTTGACTCCTCACATGTGTTTTAAGGGATACGTGTGAACATTTAAATTTAATAACTTAAGCTGGGCATGGTGGCTCATGCCTGTAATCCCAACCCTTTGGGAGGCAGAGGTGAGAGGATTGCCTGAGTCCAGGCGTTTGAGACCAGCCTGGGCAACTTGATGAGATATCGTCTCTACAATAAATCAAAATTAGCCAGGTGTGATGGTGCACACCTGCAGTTCCAGCTACTTGAAAGGCTGAGGAAGAAGGATCGCCTGAACCCAGCAGGTTAAGGCTGCAGTGGCCATGAGCATGCCACTGCACTACAGCCTGGGCGACAGAGTAAGACTCCTACTCCAAAAAAAAAAAAAAATTAAAACAAATAATAAATGTAATAATTTAATTCATATAATTTATAAATAGCAATTCGATGTGCTTGGGATACCCATTCTTTTAAATAGCCATTGTTTCTCTCTGCTAGAAATATGCAAAGGATCATCTTCTGGCTATTGGGAAATGTATAACAAGTTATCGTAAACTGCAGCCATCCTCCTGAGGTATGGATGTCAGGTCTTACTTCCTCTAACCCACCGCATCACTTATGTTTTAGACACTGTTCTGTGTGCATACCACGCGTCAGGAAATAATAACATCATAAAAAGAGGCCAGTTTATCCACAGGCGAATGGATACCCAAGCCAGGGCACAGCCACACTGCGGAATACTGCTCAGAATTAGAAGCCGTGGACTCCTGACTTGCCCAGCCAAGAGCGCAAATCTCAAAATAATCATGGTGAGGAACGAAGCCAGACCCAAAAAAGTACATACTGTATGCTTCCATTTATATCTAAAACTCTAGGAAATACAAAGTCAGTTATAGTGACAGAGAAGATCAGTGGCTGGTCTGGAGAGGGGGCGGGAGAGACCTCAGGAGGGTGACAGGGATGGTCGGCGTCTTGACTGTGGCAGGGTCCACAGTGAGTGCATGGACCAGGACTCACCCACGTGTGTGTGCTCAGCAGACGCTGTTTATGCCAACAAGCCTTCGTTGAGCTATTTTTAAAATGGAGGGGGAGCTGCAGGATCTGCTGATGGATGGGTGTGGGGGTGAGGGGAAGGGAGGGAGGTGTCTGAGGGACCCCAGACTCAGGGGCTTGGGGAACGAGAAGAGGCAGTGTCTCTTGCCACCGCTTCCCTGGAGCTGTTTGAAGAACACACTTTGCCCACCTCACCGCCGGCTTCTGGCAGGCAGGGCCTGATCTGGGTTCGGGCACTGCTGTGTCCTGGTGCTTAGCACCAGGCTGGGCACCAGGAGCCCCGTGTGGTGGGTGCTGGGTCCCCATGAGAACAGGTTTCTTTCTAAACACGGACTTAGACTGTGGGGACCCAACCGCCACCGCCCATTCCTAGGATCGTGTGTGTCTGCGATTCCTCAGTCACATAGTCAGTCCCCCACGGGAGATCTGAAACAAAGAGTAGAAAAAAGCAGGGAGAAGGACAAGAAACTGAAAAGAGTTCTTGCCTGGGTCACCAAGGCCCAAGGTCCCCAAAGCATGTCCCGGAGAAGACAAGAAACTGGCCTCCGCCAAGCGTGTCCACATGCTGCCTCCCTGCCTCGGCCGCATTAGTGTCTGGACACCCTGGCAAGGTCAGAATAAATATCATACCCACCATACAGGGGAGAAAACCGAGGTGCTGTGGTGAAGAATCTAGGCTCTAGAGCGGTGGCTTCTCCTGGGAGTAATTTTGTACCCTAGTTAGGGTTGGCAGATTTTGCAAATAAAAATACAGGACACAGCCAGGCTCGGTGGCTCAGCCTGTAATCCTGCGCTTTGGGAGGCTGAGCTGAGTGGATTGCCTGAGCCCGTGGGTTCGAGACCCACCCGGGCAACTTGGCAAAACCTCGTCTCTACAATAAATCAAAAAAATTAGCTGGGCGTGGTAGTGTGCGCCTGTAGTTCCAGCTACTTGGAAAGCTGAGACGGAAGGATTGCCGCAGCCCAGCAGGTCGAGACTGCAGTGACTGGGAGCGTGCCGCTGCACTCCAGTCTGGGCGACAGAGTGAGACTCCAACTCAAAAAAAAAAAATTACAGGGCACTCTGTTAAACCTGAATTTCGATAAACAGTGCATTATTTTTTAGCATAAGTGTGTCCCAAATATTGCATAGGACATTCTTAGGCTACATTTATGTGTATTTGGGAGACATATCTTATTATTATTTTTTTTTTTGTTAGAGACAGGGTCTTGCTCTATTCCCCAGGCTGGAGTGCAGTGGTGCAATCATAGCTCACTACAGCCTTGGACTCCTAGGTTCAAGCGATCCTCCCACCTCAGTCTCCCAAGTAGCTGGTACTACAGGGGTGCATCACCATGCCTGGCTAAATTTTTTTTATCTTTGGTAGAGATGGGATCTCACTATGTTACCCAGGCTGGTCTCAAACCCCTGGCCTCAAGCAATCCTCTCACTTCAGCCTCCCGAAGTACTGAGATTACAAGTGTGAGCCATTTCACTCAGCCTGGGACATCCTTATAGTAAAAACAAATGTATTGCTTACGTGAAATTCAGATGTAACAGGTGTCCCCAGCAGGCATGTGATGATGTCTGGAGACATTTTTGATTGTCACAACTGGAGGATGAGGAGAGGGGGAGATGGCTGCTGAGGCAGAGGGCAGGGAATCCGCTAATACCAGACAGCCCTCCACGACAGAGAGTTACCTGGTTCCAGGTGACATAGTGCCAGCCTTGAGAAGCCTTGATCTACAGCAGACCTTAGGGCTTGGAATTCAAGATGTGCCATGGGGGAATGGGGGTGAAAAGAGGCAGGAGAGGAAGGCCCAGGGAGATCTGCCTCCCTCGTAAGCCGCGGGCAGCTCACAAACGAGGAACAGAAAGTACGCCTGCGTACACCCGCCCGCAAATGGGCACACGGTCGAATGCCCTGCACGCGTGTGCCTGACGGTTGCATCGGTCAGGAAAGTGTGTAAAATAATATGCAGGGATCTAAAAATAATAAACAAATAACCAGAGAGGCCCAAATTAGCCATCTGATGGTTTTAGCATGGAGATTTGGTACAGCTTGCTCCAAGCATCCTGGTTTCCTAGGAGACGCTGGCCACGCATTAGCTGCCTCGGGCCAAAAATAAAAGATTTGGGAGAAAGAAGCCGCAGGGTATTGCCGCCGCCACTGCTGTAGTGTCCGTTGTGTTAAAAACTAGACTCCCTGGATCCCCAGAGAGAAATGGGCTTCCTTAGCCCTTCTTTTGGCAAGTGGGAGAGGGTATGGCAGAGAGAGTGGACCCTGGAGACAGATGGGTCTGGATTCTAATCCTGGTCTAGGAGTAACCAGGCATCTGTAAGCATATTATTTAAGTTCCTCAAGAAAACACTCCCTGGCCAGGCATGGTGGCTCACGTCTGTAATCCCAGTTCTTTGGAAGGCTGAGGTGGGAGGATTGCTTGAGAACAAGAGTTCAAGACCACCCTGGGCAACATAGAAGAACCTCTTCTCTACAAAATATTAGCCAGGCATGGGGGCACATGCCTGTAATACCAGCTGCTTGGGAGGCTGAGGTAAAAGGATTGCCTGTGTCGTGGAGGTCGAGGCTGTGGGGAGCTGTGATCCTGCCCTGCACTCTAGCTTGGGCGATAGTGACTCTCACTCAAAAGAAAAAAAAAGAAAAGGAAAGGAAAACACTTTCTCCATTGCAGGGAGGCACAGATTTGTTGGGCACAGGAGAGCATCTGATACCTGGGAGCTGCTTCCGACCCCACCAGGATAGATGGGTACAGCAGCCGGCGTCCCCTCAGTATGCAAAATGTAGCCCCATGGAACAGGCAGAAGGCTGGTGGCCAGCCAAGGTGCAGTCCTGTGTCCGTATCCTGTGCCCACCTGGTTTAGTCAGGGGACACAGAGGACCCTTAGACAGGCCTGTGCTCTCTCACCTGTCCAGCCCCCCTTTCTGGTCCCTCCTGGTCCTGCTGGTCTGAGGGCTGCAAACTGGGGCTGGGGATCTTGGAGGAAACTGGCGCTGGTCTCCCAGGTGCTCAGATGCCCTGGGCACACTCGGGAGGTCCTGACAGCAAATGAAAGGTCCTTGTTAACATGGCACCTAAGCCAGAATTCTCAGCCTGGGAGCTCTTACACCACCATGTCCCAGTTGTACCCTTGATGGGTTAGGTTGGAATCTCAGAGATTGCCAATGCTTCCAGGCGAGCCCAGTGTGCAGCCAAGGTCAAGACCTATTAGTCCAGATCAGGGGTCACCAGACCTTTTCTTAAAGGGACAGAGAGTAAATAGTTCAGGCTGTGTGGGCCGAAAAGGCTCTGTCACAATGATTCACCTCTGTCACTGCACCTCGAAGGCTGCCATGGACGTTGAGAGAACAGGCATGTCTGTCTGTCTGTCTTATTTCTGGGTTGCAGATGGCTTCCAGGTATTGTAGAATATTATTCTATATCTTTTTCCTACCACTTAAAAATGTAAAGACCACTCCTAGATGGCAGGCCATACAAAGACAGGCGGCAGGCGGGATATGGCTCGTGGACTGAACTGAACTACCTCTGAGAATCAGGCTCACTTTGCAACTTAAGTTACATCCTTTTTTCTTTTTCTTTTTTTTTTTTTTTTTTAAGTTGGAGTCTCACTCTATTGCCCAGGCTGGAGTGCAGTGGCACAACCACAGCTCACTACAGACTCAACCTCTTGGGCTCAAGTGATCCTTCTGCCTCAGCCTCCCGGAGTAGCTGGAACTATGGACGCACGTCACCACTCTGGATTAATTATTTATTTATTTGTTTTTGTAGAGATGAGGTCTTGCTATGTTGTCTAAACTGAACTTAAACTCCTGGGCTCAAAAAATCCTCCCGCCCTGGCCTCTGAAAGGGCTGGGATTACAAGCGTGAGACATCATGTCCCGTTCGAGTTACATTCATTAAGCATCTGCTACCGGCCAGGCATGGTGCTTGACTCTGTGTGGCCTGGGGACGTGGCAGGAAGTGCAGCACGGTCTCTTCACTTCTAAGCATATGTATGGTTGGGAAAGCACTAGCCACTTAGTTCAGGCCACCCTGTCATCACCTTTCCCAGAAAAAGTGCCTGGCAGCTGCCAACCCAAGACCGCATCCAGACAAGAACTCAGATTCCATGAACTGATGTCCAAAGCTCCCTCCCCTCTTCTGTGAAGGTCCCTTCTGTCTCCACCGACCCCCGGGGCAACACAGCAAGACATCGTCCCCACCAAAAAAATGCAAAAAGCAACAGGGCATGGTGGCGGGCGCCAGCAGTCCCCACTACTCGGGAGGCTAAGGCAGGAGGATCGCCTGCACTCAAGAGGCTGAGGGTATGGTAAGCCTGGATTGTGCCACTACACACCAGTCTGGGCAACAGAGCAAGACTCTGCTTTTTGTTTTTTGGTTTTTTAAGTGGGCACTCGGGACCCACGAAGGAAGTCTCTGAAGTGGGTGCGGGACCTCAGCTTCCCAGAACTTCACAGGTGAATTCCAGTGACAGCCCTGCTCAATGGAGCCCTCGACAGCTGGGTTTCTGCACAGGAGGGGCTTGGAGCGTTGCTACTTTTCCTGCCTACCTTTGGTGAGATCCAAATGAAGCCAAGTTTGAGAGGTGTTTATGCCTACTAAGAACCACCCAGCGTATCCAGGGTGCCGAGAAGAGACACATGGGGAAGACGGACAGGCTGAGGGCAGCTCCGGGCCTTGCACTATCCCAAGGCTCTACCTGTGAGACCATTTGTATTTTTCCACCCATTTTACAGAAGAGCTAACTGAGCCCAGAGCAATGAAGCCACTTGCCTGAGGATCTCAGCTGGGTGGGTCCTGGCTATCAGGGCATCAACCCCATTGAGGGAGCTGAGACGATCAAGTTCAAAACAAGTGAAGCTGTGATCAGACCAGTGACCTCCAAGCAGCACCTCCCCACCACCCCCGATCCCTGACCTTGAAGGTGGACTTGCCACTTGGGCCTTTGGAAGCCACGGGTTCATGTCACCCAGTCTGGGGGCATCGTCCCCAGGGCCAGTCGGTGTCCCCCATATTCCTATTTGTTTTTGACGTGGGTATGGCTCACTGACACAATGTGCCTGTACATTAGCATTTTCTTACGTGTTTATTGTTGTTTTTACCAGAAACCTTCGCCCTTTGCTTCCCCATCCATCACTGCTGTCGCCCACCCCCTGTGTGGGTTTCTAACATCTCTGAACCTTCCTGTGTGGGAACCTGGGTGGTGCTGGGATGAAGCCTATATCTACTGTGCCAGGAACCGGGATTTCTATCCTCGCCCCATCCTGCTCCTCAGTGACATGGCCACCAAGGTTCCGTGCAGTGTTCCATGTTCCTGATGAGGCTGGGAAGGGTGGAGCGACTCACCTTTTGTGTGCGGGGCTGATGGATGTCCAGGCTGTGTGGATTCCCCCAGACCTGGGCCCATGTTTCAGGTACCTGGGTGGTGTGACCTTGAGAAGTGGCTCCCACATGTCCAGAACTCACCAACTGGTGTGACTTTTCAGAAGAGGGTGGCAAGAGACCGCCACAGGTCAGAAATTTTTATTTATTTATTTTTTAGTCAGAGTCTCACTGTCACCCAGGCTGGAGTGTGGTGGCACGATCATGGCCACCACAGCCTCAACCTCCTGGGCTCAGGTGATCCTTCTACCTCAGCCTTCCAAATAGCTGGAACTAAAGTTGTGTGCCACTATACCCAGCTAATTTTTTTATTTATTTATTGTAGAGACGAGGTCCTGCCAAGTTACCCAGGCTAGTCTCAAACCTCTGGGCTCAGGCAATCCTCTTGCCTCCACCTTCCAAAGTGCTGGGATTACAGGCATGAGCCACCGCTGGAAATTGTTAAATTGCCCACTAAGAACACCTTTAAAGTTACTTTTTGTGATCAACATCCTTTCGTATGAGAACTCTTTGATATCAACAAAATGGAAATCCTATTGATCTTTGCAAAAAGTTCACAGTGTCTTCCCATTGGCCTAATGTCACAGTGGACCAATGGGAGCATGGTTGCAGGCCAGAAGGCACCCCCAGCACTGAGCTGGGCGGTCACTGGGCATACTGACACCTCTGAGCCTCATTGTTCCCGTCTGTAAAGTGGAGATAAAGCACCCACCACCTGCCATTCAGGGTGAGTCAGCAGCCATGTGACTCACACATCCCCAGCACCCATGCTGTACTAGCCTTAGGAAGTCGCTGGGAGGGCAGAACGAGGCATCACACACAGAGCTCTTCACCAGGGTCCAGCTTGGGTCCAGCTCGAGTCCAGCTCATATGGGGCTGGTCGGTGAAGGGCCAGGGTGAGGGAGTGCTCTTAGCATCGTTTTCCTCCTGCCCTGGTCAGGTCTTCGGATCCCTAATCCAAGTTCTCCCATGAATGGCTAAGAGCTTCAGGTTCAAAATCCGGAAGCCCAAATTCGAATCCTGACTTCACCAACCGGGCAAGTGACTTCCTCTCCCTAGGCGTCAGCTTTGCTGTCTATAAAATGGGACAGTAATGAGATCCAGCTCCCAGGGTTCTTGTAGGAGTTATGTGAGATAATTCAGGCAAAGGCCTAAGAGCAGTCAGGACTCAGGATGTAGGAGGAACTCAGACTGAACTCATGATTATTATTGTTTTTGTTGTTGTTGATGCTGAGATAACCCAGCCCATCCGACTGCAGACCCCACTCTCTTTCCACCACGTGTATCGATCCCCATGGACGCCATCTGGCCCTCTCTCTGCCTCCCTCCCAAGTCCACTCGACCAAATGCCTTCAGGACCCACAGAACAGAGGAACAGCCTGTCCTTGACCATAAACACAGGGTTGACAGGCACTGCTTCTCCACAGGCCAACTGAGACCTGCCCCAAAAGGCACCAGACCTCCAGGCACCAGAGGAAGCCCTGTCTGCCTGCCCTCACAGGACCAAAAAAGCCCCCCAGACCAAGCAAGAAGTGTGGCTGCTGGCTGGTCCTGCATATTGAAGCCTGGCTTCTAACGAGCAGGTTGTCCCCGCTGGAGGAATGTGCACGGCTGCTATGACCTCAGACAGCTGCCTCCCATCTCCCCACGCTGTCTGTTCTGCTCACTTTGAACCCTGGGATGCTGCCAAAAAGGTCCAAAGCAAATGGCGCTATAAGCCAAGGGGCAGCGACCCACCTCAGCCGGGGATACCAGCACGCCAGGACACACCCCTGAGGCCGGTTTCTCTCCCTGCTGAGGAGAGGCTTATGTTCCTCAGATGATCAGCACATCCACGGTGCCTCCTTTGTGCTGAGCTAGAAGCTGGAGTTACACAGCCAACAAGTCACACAGGCCACTGTTGTTACGGGCTTACAGTTGAGACCATAGACGAGTGGACACCTGCACACTTTCAATAAGACTTCTCCTGGGAACCCAAGGGAAGAAACAGAATGGGATAGGACATAACAAGTCAGGGGGATGGCTTCCAGAAGGAGGTGACATTTGGGCTGAGCCCTGGGTGATGGGACCGTGCCAGGGTAGCAGGAACAGCATGAACAAAGCCCTGGGGTGGGAGGCTGTGGGTCACACACAAGGCCATGCAGCCATGGGTGCCACGAAGAGAAACAGGAGGAAATCAGGCCGGTCAGGTGGCAGGACTGGTCACAGCCAGCCAGAGCAGGCCAGGCCAGGGGTGTGGACTCAGCGGAGATGCGACAGAAGGTTTTCCACATTGCAGCTGCCTCAGGGCTGACTCAGCCTGAGTTCCCAGGAGGCACATTGCTGAGAGGAGGCCTTGTCCACCACGGACTCAGCCTGAGCCAACCGGATTTGTTGCTCAAGGGGAGGAAGGAGAGCTTCCTGCCCACCTGTTGGCAGGTCTGGGGTTTCGAGTGGCTTTTCGGGCTTTGGGTGAAGAGAAAGGGGTCAGATTCACAGTTTGGTCTAGAGCAGTATTTTTTGTTTTTGTCTGTTTTCCTGACAACTTCTGCTCTTAGATGGATGAATAGTCAGGGGACTCAGGAGTCTGTTCTGTTCACTGGACCACACGCTCCCTGAGGTCAGGAGCTGTTTTGGTCACAACCAAATCTTCAGGGGTCAAACACTAAATGAATGAATGAATGAATGAGTGAGCAGTAAAATTCTGGTGGACATTGTGACAGTACTGGGATTGTTCGAAGAAAACGTGCAATGCATTTCCTAGATTCTAAGAAGTCATCAAGGGCCTCAACAACACCTTTTTCAGGACAGGAAGCCTTGTGTTGAGTGTGCATACCCACCAGAACATATGTCTCCATTGCAGAAACCAGAGCATATGACTTCTGGGAAAAGTACTTCTGGTACTGTGTGCAATGGTGTCCCCACTTCATAGCCTCCTGGAACCTCAAATCGTGACCATATTTGGAGACAGGTCTTTTCAGAGGTTGTTAGTTAAGATGAGTCACACTAGGCCAGGCACGGTGGCTCATGGCTGTAATTCTAGCACTTTGGGAGGCTAAGACTGGAGGATCCCTTGAGCCCAGGAGTTTGAGGTTTTAGTGAGCTATGATCGTACCACTGCATTCCAGCATGGGTGACAGAGTGAGACCCTAAAGAATATAAAAAACACATACTGAAGGATTCTGTTTATAGAAAGTCAAGAAGAGGCAAAAAAAAAAATGTATTATAAAAGAAGTCAGAATCATGGTTACCTCTGCAGCAAAGATGGGGTGAGCAGGAACTAGAAACTTCCTAGAGTGATGAAAATGTTTTCTCTTGATCTGGGTGGTGTTTACCTTGGTGTGTGATGTAACAGTCATAGAGCTATAGACTTTGGGTCTGTGTTCCTTATCCTAGATCTATGTCCTAGCACAACAAAAAATAAAAAGTCAAGAACGAGGAGCCGGTGGCTCCATGGAGAGTGGCAGGCTGAGTTCTGGGGACCAGATTCCCACAGGGAGTCGCAGAGGCAGAGCCCACACCCGCAGGTGGTCTTCCCTGGACCCAGTTGGAGATGGTCCTCACTCTGCTTGACCCAGTACAGACACCACCTCATCCCTTGCAGTTCTGGGAAATATCGCCAGACCCTGGACCACCAGTGAGCACAGGCCCGGTTTCGTGGGATGTGACAAGCGTGTCATGTGGGGTCCTGCCCTCAGAAAAGCTCTGAGCTCTGCTGTCACTGTCCTGAAATGCTTTGGGAGTTTTGACACACTATGTCACAGATCTTGAACAGAAGCCATGATGTCTAGCTTGGTTTTCCATTTCCAAAGGACTGTTCTGTGGAAAGAGAGGCACACCTATGCCACCAAGAGCATGAAGTTATAGAAGTTAGACAGCAGCCAGACCTCAGCTTGATGTAAGGTAGAACTTCCTGCCTGCGACAATGGCTCTAAATGAGCTGCCTCCCGTGACAAAGTGCCCACTCTGTGCCAAACGTTGAAACCACATCATCCTACTCACGCCTCACAATGACCCAGCTGAGACAGAGCTATGATTATCCCCATATTGCAGAGGAGAAAACTGAGGCTCAACAGGTTTTATTAGCTTTCCCAGCGTCACTCAGCTGGTCAGCGGTGATGCTGGGACTTGAAACCAAGGTTGACTAATTCAGAGTTGGGATCCACGGCCCGAATTCTCAGACACCCAAGTTGCAGGCTGCACAGCATCGGGGGACTCTGACCTTGGGGGTGCAGGGCTTCAGAGCTCTGGGAGTCAGATACAGGCAGGAGGCGAGGCAGAGAATACCCGAGCTACCACCGTGTGCCAGCCACATGCCCGGGCCCCACGTGGGGGCTTCCTTACGGAGAGGCCAGGGGACAAAGCTGCTTCGTGGTGTCTAGGCTGGTAGTGCACATGAACAGAGCTGGGCGAGTGTGACAATAAGGGGGTGGGGACTGAGGCATTGCGTGTTAAGAAGTTTAGAAATATTTTACATATTATGCAACCAACACCAAAATCCCTCTCGCAGGTTGCCCATAAGTCGCCATAATGGTTGTTGGTTTAGACTGGCAACCCCACGAGTTCAGGGGCCCAGCAGTGCTCCAGCCTAGCCCAGCAGTGGGCCTGGCATGCAGGCAGTCTGTTTATGAGAGATGCAGCCCCAGTGGCGGTGTCTGACTGCCTCTCTTCCTGACCACCATCACCCCCCTAGGGCTAGGCAGTGCAGTGGGCAACAGGATCCCAGCTCGCAGGGCTGCATCTGCCATGTCTGACTTGCATCCTCTCCCAGCTGTCTCTCTTCCCAAGAGCACAGGTCTGAAGCAAAGAATGCTCTTAGGAAAGGAAGGCTGAGTGCTGGGTCAGCACTGCGATAGTGCAGTGGTTAAGAGCAGGACCTTAGCCGGGTGTGGCAGCGCATGCCTGAAATCCCAGCACTTAGGGAGGCAGAGGCGAGAGGATTGCCTGAGTTCAGGGGTTCGAGACCAGCCTGGGCAACTTGGTGAGGTCTCACCTTTACAATAAATCAAAAAATTAGCCAGGAGTAGTGGTATACATGTGTTTCCAGATACTTGGAAGGCTAAGGTGGAAGGATCACTTAGCCCAGCAGGTCTAGGTTGTGGTGGCCATGAGTGTGCCACTGCACTCCAGACTAGGTGACAGAGTAGACTCCAACTCAAAAAAGAGCAGGGCCTTGGATGCAGACAGAACCGGATTCAAATCTGACCCAGTCACCACCTAGCCAGACACCCTAAGGAAAGCTACCTAGTCCATCCTCCTGTCCCCCACCTCTCGCCTTGGCTTCCATATCTGCAAAATGGGAACAATCATAGTGCCTAACTTGCTTTTTATAACTATTACATTAGACAAGACTTGTAATTGGGTAAGTATTAAATTAGGCAGTGCATGTAAAATGCCAAGAGCATTTTACCTCACACAGGGTAGGCTTCCATACATGCCAACTGCTGTTCATCATGGCATGAACAGTGGCCATTTACCAGACGCCTCCAGTGTGTTATGCGCTGTGCTGAGAATGGTCTTTGCAATTATCCAGCAAGTCCACTCTATGGGCCAACCTTCCACAAGGCACATGGATGCCACCCTTGCTCACAGCCTCCTAGAAGAGACAGAACAGGAGCCATGATGGAGCAGACAGTGGGAAGGAAGGGGGTAGCGCTGATGCTGACAGACAGCAGGTGGGGGTTCGCGGCGGAACCCTGTGCGGTCTACCTTATCCTGGCCATGCCTGGCACAGAGTAGGTGCTCAGGGATCCAAGAGTGGACCCTCACAAAACCCTACTGATACATCGGGCTCGGTGAGGCTGAGCAGCTTGCCGGAGACCCTAAGAAGCGATGGAGGACTCGTCCCCCGCATCCCGGTCCTAGGAACTAAAAACCAAGACCTCGCGGTCAGGAAGCGCAGCCGCAGCCCCCGGGATCCCGGCCTCTAAGCGCCGAGACCCCGCGCCCCGCCCCGCCACCACCACGTGGATTTAAAACCCACGCAGTCGCCGATCTCCGGCCCCTCTTCCTCCATTGGCCGAGGTCTCCAGCACTTGCCTCCAATTGGGCGGGCCTCTCCCGGAATCCGAACTTGGGATTGGCCCGTGCGACGTGTCATTTCGGGCTTCCCGTGACGTCACCGCGTCTGGCACCCCCGCCTCCTCGGTGTCTTGACTGATATTAAAGGAGCCGCAGGAGAGGAGTTGCGAGAGTTGCCTCCCAGGCGCTGATAGGGAACCTTCACAAATAAACTTAAAATTAGTGTTCGTTGTAACAAAAGATGGCGAACGATGTAAGAGAAAGGTTTGCATTTAGTCCACTGCACAAAGCTAACCGCTGTTAGCATTTTGGCATATATCGTTTCAGTCCTTATTTTGCTAAGAATGTAATTTTATTTATACAAAGTTCAGATCTGTTCTGCAGCCTATTTTTAAATTTTCTTTGCAAGGACTTTATATCATCAAGTAATCTGTGAAGCATGATTTTGAACAGTTGCATTAGCTTTGATCTTTATTTAACCACTCCCCCCCCATTTAAAAAAAAATTTCATTGCAGTTGGTTGTTAAAAAGGAAGACAGGACCAACATTATTGTTCTTAAGACTTTGTTGAGTTCGCTGATTATTTCCTCAAAATAAGTGGCAGAAACAGAACCAGTGAGCAGGGCTGCACTTACTCCAAAGGCCTAGTCCGCCTTGCAAAATTGTTTTGCATTCATTCATCAAATATTTACCGAGCACTTGAACATGCCAGTCGCTATAACGGCTGTAGATGCAGAGGACACTAGGACGGATGTGGCCCCTGCTGCCGCCAGAGATGCAATGTCTGCGTCATTGCCCATGAAGCCAGCTCTCAGACACCCATTCCCAAGCCCCATATCCGACAACAGATCCCCCTAGCAGGAGGACTTCCTGTGTAGAGGGGACAGGACAGTGTCTCCATCCCTGGGCATGTAGATGAGGGGCACCGTGTTCTCCTGGTGCCACACCCTTGTGGGGTCTGTGGGGACTGTGGGCACTGTGATGTCCTATTCCTCTGAATTCTGACAGCACTTGCCTGGCGTACTGAGGACCTTGGGGACATCTGAGCATATGTTCCTAGGATCAGACACTAGGGACACATTCCAGACATGGGCAAGAGACACTGAACAAAGCGATTCACACATTCATTAAAAAATTACAATTTGGAGTAAGTTCTTCTTTGGGTTCATTTGTGTTTTATACAGAGCTGGGAGTCCCCAGAGAGCAGAGTGCGCAGCAATAAGAATACAGTCGGCCCCTTATCCATGGGGGTTGCGTTCCAAGACCCCCAGTGGATGCCTGACACCTTGGAAAGTACCAAACCCTGCAGATACTTGTGTTTCCTATACACAAATACCAGTGATAAAGCTTAATTTCTATATTAGCACAGAAAGAGAGCAACAGCAATAACTGATAATAAAATAGAACCGTTATAACAAACTATCATAAAAGTTATGTGAATGTTCTCTCTCTGTCTCTACGTCTCTCTCTCGTATCTCTCTCTCTCTCTCTCTCTCTCTCTCTCTCTCTCTCTCTCTCTCTCTCTATCTCGGGCACTTTCTATGTTTCTCTGTCTCTCCTCTCTCTCTCTATCTCTGACTCTCTGGCTCTCCTCTCCCTATCTATCTCTATCTCTGGCTGTCTCCCCCCCCATCTCTATCTCTATCTCTGTCTCAATGTCTCTCTCTGTCTCCTCTCTCTCCCTCTCCCTCTTACTGTCTCTCTCCCTCTCCCTCTCCCTCTCTTAGTCTTCCTGTGCTGCTCTCACCTATATTTGGACTAGGTAAGTGAAGCCTGTGAAAGCAAAACCTGGTACAGAGGGCACTGCTGTCATTTGCTTTTCTCGAGAGCTTGCTCCAAGCCAGGCCCTGTGCAGAGTGTCTCACATGCACTTCCGTTTCATTTTTCCAGCAGCCCTATGAGTATGTACCTTTCTGATTCCATTTGAAAGATGAGGAAACTGAGCCAAGAGTAGTGAATTAACTTTCCCCCCAGCAAGCTCATGAAGTTAGAAGTGGTGACCTGTATTTGTGGGACCTCACAGTTGGGGGCATGCAGAACTCAGTGTTTGGGGAGTGGGTCAGTGACCGAGTGAGCCCCTGAGAGGGTAAACTCTGTAACAGCAGGGATGACCTGCCACAGTCCCGGTGGATCCCCATGGCACACAGTAGGGAATAATCTCAGTGCCCAGGGAGGCGCCCAATGTTGGCACAGCACAGAGCCAGGTAGACACGGTCCTCCCTACAGCCTCTGTGATCTGCTTGGCCTCACATCCAGCCCTCTCCACCTATCTCCCTCAAAGCCAGCAGCAGAGCGCCAAGACCCAGCCTTGCCTGGATCCCCTTCATGCTTCCAAGAACCACAGTTCCACGTGATTAATTTCTCCTAACAGCAGTACGCTGTGCTGTTTGTGATGACAGGGATGCAGAACGCTACTGTCCGGGCACTTCTGGTCCATCAAATCAGGTCAAAGGACAAACAGTTCCCTCTGCATATGACCTGAGTCAGACATCTGGAATCTTCCAACCCTCTCAGGCTCAACTTGTGAAAGGCCTGTGTAAACCCATTGCTTCACTAAGCTGTGTCCTGGTCATGTGTGAGCTGTGGCCAGGCCATATTTTCCCAAGCTTTGGCCTCCTACTCTATCTTGGGGAGGTGAATCTCCCCTCCTCTCCTCTCTTTCTCTCCATTTGTCATTGCTTTATTAAACTCTGGTGTATCCGCATGGCTCTTGGAGCTATGGCTGCCATATTTTCCTAGGCTTTGGCCCCCTCCCCCTACCTTGGGGAAGTGAATCTCTCTCTCTCTCTCTTTAATTTACTTTCTAAATAAGCTATATTTACCAATTTAAAAAAATCTCTATATTAAGTGACTTAAGAGAACCAAAGACTGTGAGGCCTGGGCCTGGGTCAGGAGCTGGGTCTGAGCCCAGCACTGCCTTCACAAGCACCTTGGCTTTGCCAAGTCACATCCCTCTGTGGGCCTTAGTACACATACCAAACAACGCAAATGCAACCACAACAGACCGCATACACACACCACACATATTCAAACATACCCCCCACACACAGCATGGGCATGCACATATAAACTCCACAAATACATGCAACACACATCCACACATCCACAATACAGGTTCATGCACACACACACAACACACACCCACAATACAGGCTCCACACACACACACACACACACACACACACACACACACACACACACACACACAACACACGCATACAGACACACCTTGCACATCTCTGGTTAAGATTCTGGTTGTGGCCTGGGACCAGGCAAGCACTTGCTCTTCCTAGGTGGTGCTGACCTGAGTCACTGACGTCCAGATACCAGGTCACTGGCATCATTGGCATCCAGATACTGGGCTGGAAGAGGACACATGGGGGTGGAGGGAAAGTGGGCAGGGAAGAAAGCATGGCTGGCAAGTCATGAAGGGGCCACAGATGAACTTTGCATGTGTATGTGGGCAGGTGCCACACACACATCCACTCCACAGTGGTCTGCCGAGCACCCACAGCACCCCAGATCCCATCGTGGCACTGGATGCAGCAGGGCACAAGGGAGACTGGCCTGTGTCCCGGGGCCACCAGTCAAGCAGAGAGGACAGTGGGCTCACAGTCATGCGCTCCAAGGTGTTGGGTCACTGCTGGGACACTCCCTCACCCTCATGCAAGTCCTGCTTCTGCCCTGCTTCATGGTGGGGGACGCAGGTGCACGAGGTCACCAGGGGGATTCTGGACCAGGTGGCCGAGGGGCCTCCCTCCCCTGCCTGGCCGCCCCAGCCTTCGTCCTCTGCGGGAATCAGAGCCCTTCATATTCGAGGAGGAGGTTTTAGGAAGGAAAATCACCAGGTAGTGGGGCAAAGGGGGTATCCTGGGGAGGCAAGAGAGTTGGTGTACCCTGAGTGGAGTAGGGAGAGCCAGGCAGGACCCAGGCAGAGGCCACAGGCAGGGAGAGGGTGCAGGAGGCTCCTTTGCTAAGGTTGGCCTGCAGGCCTTGGGGACCAAGTTCCTGCATTTACATCCTGGTCCCACCTCGCTCACGGGGCCCCAAGCCTCAGTGTCCCCATCTGTCAAATGGGAGTCATATTAGCTTGGACATCACAAGCCGTGGTGGGGATCCAATGAGCTAATTTCTGTAGGATCCCAACACGTATTTGTTGAATGATTAAGGGAAAGAATATGAAGTGGTTGACACAGGGCCTGGCACCCAGGCAGTACCCAGTAAACACGAGTTCTTATTTCTGTTTAAAACTAAAACAAGACAAAATTTTTTTTAAAAAAACTAAACTAAAAACTAAAAATTTTTTTTAAAAACTAAAGATGAGAACCTGGGAAAGTTGATACCCTGACCAAACCACAGGAAGGACTTGGGGAAGCCATGACTCAGCTGAACGCACTCCCAAAGGTGATGTGTTAGGAGGGCGGTCATTAAGCCGCTTGAGGCTGCAAAGGCCTCTGGGTCTGGGCAGGCCTGGGGGTGGCAGGAGAATGAGACCGAGCTGGCACTGCTGGAGCCCTCCCTGCCCTGTCCCCATGTCCCGCGCTCCAAGCAGGCCCAGCACTTTCCACAGAGCTCAGCCACCCTCGGCCAGTGGGCATGGTCGGTCAGGACACTGTCAGTCACCCACATCCGTGGCCCAAACCCACGCTGGCTCCCACGGAGTCCCAACAGGCTGCTGGCTCAGGCCTGGCCTCCCAGCAGGACCCACTCCTGACGTGCAGGACCCCTCTTTCAAAAAGTAGGAATGAGGGCACATTTCAAGATGGCAATAGCAGAGCGTGAAACCAAGCCCAGGGCCCTGTGAAGCTGGGACCTGCGGGAGTGTAGAGTGGCGCACACCCACAAAGCCAGCCCCGCACCCCAGCCTGGCACCACTGTGCACAAAGCCTCTACTGGCTCAGAGGAGACCTTTTCTCTGGAAACATTCATCTACAGCAGACTCAAGCCCCAGGCAGGGCAGACAGCGGCATATGCTGTCTGGAGTCCCTGAAGGGGCTGTCCCACCATCGCCTGTTTCACAATCCGTCTGTTTCACACACAGATTTCACAACCCTGTGACCACGGCCACATTGGGAAATGCATCCCAAATCCAGACTGCCTGGGACCGCGAGGGTCCCTCAGTTCCTCTTCCACCAATGGCTTTGGCCTTGGCACCTGCTGGCCCGGAATCCCTCCGCACTGTCCCTTACAAGCCTGGCCCCTGCCTCCCCAGAGAGGCAGCCCCAAGCCTTTGTGTTCAAGTTGTGTTCAAGTCACCTCCAAGCCCTCTCCCTTCGCATTCTTCTCTGGTCCTGTGCCTCCTAGAATCTTCTCCTGGACTCAAAATGTTCTCACACGTGACACTTGTCTCGTCTTCAAGAACGCAAGCCCCAGGAGGACAGGGGTTCGCACCTGGCCCTGGTGGGTGCTCTGCAAATACAGGGTGGAGATGCCACCTCTTCAGGGAAGGCTTCCCTGATCTCACCCCAGCATGTGTGCATCACCACCACATCTGAAAGGACCTCCTGACCTTTTTGTGCCATGGGTTTGCATGTGTGTCTGTAGTCCCCCTCCCACCTCACAATGTCACACGAGGGCAAGTAGTTTGTTTTGTTCACAGGCCTGTGCCCAGTACCCAGCACAGAGCCTGACACTGAACAGAAGCACAGCATTTGTTGAATGAATGAAGGAAACATCTTTCCCTGGCTTGTGGGCTTCCTCCCAGGGACTCAGGCCTGCCAGGGGTGGTGTCACCCTCAAGCCAACACCCAGAAGAGTGAGTGCCCCCTCCTCAGCCCACAGTCACTTCCCCATGTACCCTGGGTAGAATCAGCGAGTTGTGGCCTCCTGACACAGGGCAGAGTCAGTCACGTACTGTTGCATCTGGTGCATATTTGGAAGTCCCCCCCCTTAGAAGGGCTCTGGGCTTGGCTTAATTCTGTACTATCTACCCCTTGAAATTCATAATAATGAATGCTTTTTGAACAAGGGGTTCCACAAACCTGTAGCCAGTCCTGTTCAGGTGCCAGGCATGCCAGTATGGGTTTCAGCCACGGCCCAGGGTGTCTGGTTCTGCCTCCTCATGCCTGAATTCTCAGCACCACAGTCCCTGGCACACCGAGGGTTACCAGATTATACAAAGAAAAACAGAGGAGACGTCCAGTTAAATTTAAATTTCAGACAAGAAACACAGACATATTTAGTATAAGTATGTTCCAAAGATTGAATGAGAGGGATATACTTATACCAAACATTATTTATGGTTTATCTAAAATTTGCATGTATTTCTATTTCTATTTTATTTTATTTTTTCAAAGAAGAGACAGGGTCTTGCTATGCTGCCCAGGCTGGTCTCAAACTCCTGGACTCAAGTGATCTTCCTGGTTCAGCCTGTCAGAGTGCTGGGATGGTGGACTTTGAGCCACCACACCTGGCCAAATTCAAATTTACCCAGGCATCCTGCATTTTATCTGGCAGTCCTGGCTGCACAGGAAGCCTCCTTGGAGTGCTCCTTCCAGAGGGATGTTGTCCTTTCCTATCGCCCTGTCAGTGAAGGCATGCTTTCATCTATCTGATGGAACATGACCGGGTGGCAGTCCCTCCCCTGCCAGGGTAACTGGAGGATTAAATCATATAACCGCTGCTGTGTACTCAACCCTGTTCTACCACCTTCAAGGCACTGACTCCTCCTTTCTCCACAATCACACCCTGTGAAGGCACCACTGGTGGTCATTTTGCAGAAGGGGAAATTGAGGCTGAAGCAGGAAAGGCACTCAGCCGAGGTCACACAGCTGTGTCCCCAGCCCTGACACCTGGCATGAAGCCCTCTGGGCAGACCCAACCATGGAACTAGAGCCAGAGACCACTAGGCCAATCCCAGGTGACACCTTCAGCACAACGAGGTCACGAGGACTAGCACTCAGTAATTGGTAGCCATGACTGCTGTTCCAGACAGATCGATGGGAGGTCAAGTGTTGTGGGTAGGTTTGTTTTTTCTTAATCCACTGAATTAACTGGTTATTTTTGCCTGCTGGCGGTGCAGCCTCCATTGTGTAAATGCTGCCTCATTTCCAAGACAATCAACGTGTGATTTCTCACTCCCAGACTAGCCAGGTCTTCAGCAAGAGACTTCCCGGAGGGCAGGGGCTGCTCTGGCCTGGCTGAATTCCCCTGCTCAGGCTGCTACCCAGCAAAAAGTTTGTTGATTGAATGTATGAAGGGAAAGCTGAAAAGAGGAATGGTGCTGGTGGTCTCCTTTGGCCTAGGAAGTGAGTGGGATCTGTGGTGAGCTCCAGGCCCATCCAACGTTTTCAGTGCTGCCCAAGGGGTGCTCAGAAACCCCCACCTTTTCTCCCTAACTGCACCAAGACAGTCCCTGGTGAAAAACATGCTAGTAGGCTGGGCTTGGTGGCTCAGCCTGTAATCCCAGCACTTTGGGAGGCCAAGGCAAGTGGATTGCCTGAGCCTGTGGGTTCGAGACCAGCCCGGGCAATTTGGCGAGGGCTTGTCTCTACAATAAAATAAAAAAATAGCTGGGCGTGGTAGTGCACACGCATCTGTAGTTCTCAGAAGGCTGAGGTGGAAGGATCGCCGGAGCCCACAAGGTCGATGCTGGGGTGGCCATGAGCGTGCGTGCCCCTGCACTCCAGCCTGGGCGAAGGAGTGAGACTCCAATTCAAAAAAAAAAAAAAAAAAAGACATGCTAGTGATATATTGCCCTTTCCTCAAGGCAGGGGCTCAGCATGCCCAGGTCACAGCAGGGGCTCTGTGTAGGCCCTGGGCACCGCCATGCCCTGGTGGGAGGCTTGGGCCCTGGCCCAGAGCTGGTTGCAGCTCTAAGCCTGAGTTTCTCCCAAACAATTGTTGTCCAGCGTCTTTGAACCTCTTTCTGGGCTGGACACTTGGGCTCCCTTATAAAACAGGGAACCAGCCAGCCAGCCCCGAGCTCCAACCCTTTGGGAAACCGTTCCCAGCCTTCCTGGGGAGTGTCCAGGCCCCACTGTGCCTGGTGCAAGCGAAGACGCAACCACTTCCTGCATGGCTTTCTCTGAGTTCGGGGTGAAGTGGCTCTGGTCAAGACAAGTTCTTGTCCCCACTCTCCTTTCACTTTCCAAATCCAACCTATCAAAAAGAAAGTAACAATAATCTGTCAACACTTCCCCCCCCCTCTGAATACACAAAAAGTCCTTGTTCATTACCCAAACTGCAGGCACGACAGGACTCGGGATATTTAAGGAGCAAGAACTGTGTGGGGGAGGGGGAGGCAGATACCTCGGGCCCCACCCTCGTGTGACCTCAAGCCGGAGGCTTCCCCGGCCGGCTTCCTGCTCTGTAAAATGGGGATAACATCCTGCCTCACCAAGTTGGAGTCAGGTTGAGTTAGTATTTGGAAAGTTTCTGGCACAGGTAGACAATCCGTAAGAGCTCGTTAAGTAAGCGTGGCCCCAGGAGAGGGTCGAAGAGGCACACACCAAATTCTTGAGAAGCTGGAGGCGGGCCAGGGAGGGGAGGTCTCTTATGTAATATTTTGATATCTTTTTAAGCCTGGAGAATGTGTTCTTGTAGCACTCCAGTAATTAAAAATTAAGTTGAAGTACAACCCCCTTGCCCATCCCTCCCCCACACTCCTTCTGTACTCCCGAGCCGCGCGCCCCCACCCCCGCCGGTGGCCCCTCGGGCAGCAGACAATGGGTGTGGATTCGCCCCGGCCCGGCCGGAGCCGCCACAATACACTAGTCCCGGCACCTATTTGCATGACAAGGGCTCCCGGGCGAGTCTACCGGAGTTCCAGTCTTTCCGCGTCCACCCCCTTGGGTTCGGGTTAAAGTGCGCCGGGCTTTGGTGGGGTGGGAGCCGCCGACTGCGGCGGAACCGCGGGCGGAGAGTCTCCGGCGAAATCAGGCAACGGGTGATTGATCGCGGGGCCCCTCCCCCTCTCTCTGCTGTCCCTTCCCTGAGCCCCCGGGGACCTGGCCCTCCTGGGAAGACCGGCTCACCCCAAAAGACTGGGTCAAGGGCCCCGGGCGGGCGGGGGAGGGCGCACCGGCGACTCGCAGGGGGGCGGCCGACCCGGGCCCCTCCTCCCGGGACCCGGCGCGTGCGGGCGGGCGTGCCGAGTGACCCCGGGGGTGGAGGGGCCCTGCGCCCCTGCTCCGTCGCGCCGGGGCCGGGTCTACGCGGGCCGCCTCGATCTGGCCCTTTAAGAGCCCGCCCCGCTTCCCGTCACCCCGCCCCCCGGCCCGGGGAGGGGGTGCGGGGGAACCTCGGCGGGGATTGGCGCAGCGCGCGCCCCCTCCCCGGCCCCCGCGCGGTGGGAACCGGCAGCCCCGTCTAGCGCTGACGTCAGACCGTCTGCCTGCCTCCGGCCGCGGTCTCAGAGCGAAACCCGATCTCCTTGGACTTGAATGAGGAGGCGGCGGCGGCGGCGGCGGCGGAGGCGCTCGGCTGGGGAGAGCTAGCGGCGGAGGCTCAGCGCCGGCGGCCGCGCGCGCCCCGCTGCCGGCCCATTCTCCGGACGCCGCCCGCGGGCACTGCCGACGCCCCGGGGCGGCCGGGGGCGCAGAGAAGCGCGGCCCCGCGCGCGGAGCCCCGCGGTGCCCGGGGAACTTGGCGGCGACCCGAGCCCGGCCAGCCGGGGCGCGCCTCCCCCGCCGCGCGCCTCCTGCATGCGGGGCCCGACCCCCGGGCGCCGGCCGGAGCCCCCCCCGGCCGCCCCCGCGCGCCCCGCGCCCCGCGCCGCGCCGCCGCGCCGTCCATGCACCGCTTGATGGGGGTCAACAGCACCGCCGCCGCCGCCGCCGGGCAGCCCAATGTCTCCTGCACGTGCAACTGCAAACGCTCTTTGTTCCAGAGCATGGAGATCAGTGAGTGACCCCGCGCCCCCTCCCCGGAGGCCCCGACGCGCCCGGACCCCGCGTCGGGGCGCAGCTGCGGGCGGGGCCGGGCCGCGCGCGCCCCCTCGGGCCGAGCGCCCCGCGCCCCGGCTGCGCCGCCGCGCCCCGGGCGCGCCCTCCCGGCCCGCGGCAGCTGGCGGCCGGCCCGGCTTTGTCCCGCGGCGCTGCGAGCCCGGCGCTGCCCCCGCCGCCCGCGCCCCGCCCGCCGGGACTCGGACCCGGGGCCCGGCGGCGGCGCGGGGAGGGCCGGGCGGGCGGGTCAGTGAAGTTGCCGTTTTGTCTCCCTGAGGGGCGGTCGCAATGGAGCAATTAGGCCGGCGCTTTATCAACTTTGGGGGGGCGGGGGGCGTGTGAGACACTGTCTGGTCTGCGAGGTGTCTGGGGCTCCGGGCGGGTGTCTGGAGTGCTCGTGGCGCTGCGTCTCGGAGAGTGTCTGTCCGTGCGTCTGTGGAGTGTGCGTGTCTGCGTGACTCTGTCTGGGTCCTCGGCGTCTGTCGGTTGCGCCCGTGGGTCTGAGCCTCGGTCTTTCCCGAGAGAGTGTGTCTCCGAGTCTCCCTGCTTTCGTGCGTGTCTCTCTGGAATGTCTCTCTTGGGGTCTGGTCTGGACCGGGCCGGATCTGGGGACCATTTGTGTCCAGGTGTCTGAATCCAGGGCTCAGTGCGGTGCGTCTGTCCCAACGTGTGTGTGTCATTGTGCCACTGTCTGTGTCCCCGACGCGCCTATAAATAGCCTCTGTCTGGACAGCTTGGTTAAGTCTGGCTGGGACGGCGGTTACTGGTGAGTCAAAGTTTGGGTGTTTGTGTTTGGGGCTGCCTTGCCCTAGACGGGGACAGTGGGCCAAGGGTGGGGAGGGGGGACTTGAACCTTGCTGCCAACGCAGGGCCCCGTGCACCCAGACCTGGAGAGGAGCAAGTCTCCACTTCCCCCATACTTAGCCCACCCTGATGGCCACTGAACTGAGGAGATCCCCGGGGTCTCTGGCTTCCAGCCTCCAACACCTCCCCAGCCCACCTTTTTTGGGGGGCCTTGTGCCTCTCTGAGCCATTTCCCCATCCTTGGACCCCAGGTCAAGGGACACCTGGCCCTCCCCTGTTCGGGCCAGCAGCCCAGAAGCCAACCACCAGAGAGCGAGGGCAGTCGCCCGGTGACTCAGAAGCCAGTTTCCGCAGGCGGCTGCCACTGTCTGTGGCCCCTGAGCCTGTACAGTGAGGTGGAGGAAGTAAAAATAACCAGACTGACGGGGCTCTGGTGCTGGGTCCTCCACCCCATGCCCTGCCTCCCCTCCTGGAAGCCCGGCTGGCTCTCCCCCCACCCCACCTCCAGCAGCCCGCGCCAGGCCAGCAGGGTGCCAAGGAGGACCGGCCCAGAGCCAGCGTTTGCGGAATTGACTTGCCTTCCCAAAGGCCCTTTGTGAACCCAGGAGGCTGATGAAATGCACGGGGATATTATTAAATATGTTCGCACATGTTTGGCGCATCTTGCTGCTGTGAGGTGGGTTTCTGCTGCCCGAGTTCCCTGGTGCCTTATTTTGCCCTCCGCCCTCTAAAGGCACCCAAGGGGTTCACACTGTTGTGTCGCCCTTATTCGGAAGGCTGGGCGCATTGGAACTTTCTGCTTTTTTCCTCTCTGTATGGTCAGGACTTTTTTTTTTTTTTAGTTGCATCTTTCTCCTGTCTGCCCCTTCTTTGGCTAATCAGCCCTTAATGTCGTTTTGGCAGAGATCAGTCCTTTTGTTAAACTACCTGTCTTCGCACTGTGCAACTCACCACCTGCAGCATCGGAGTGGGACCTTTGAGGTTAATGCCCACAGCCCCAGCCTATTCCAGCTGGCCCCTGGGTGCCCCAGTGAGTCCCTGCTCTGTGTATACACAGCCTCAGACTTCCTGGAAGAAATCCTCCAGGCAGGGAACTGATCTTAGAAATGCAAGTATAATGTAACAGTTTGTTGCACGCGCTAACCAGATATCCCTGGGTGAGGAAGAAAGACCCAGGGTGAGGAAGCCCTGAGGCCTGGTGTTTCCTGGAGTTTCTTTACACCAAAAGATAGGAGGGAAGGGGGAAAAAACTGCCCTTGGCTGCTGGATGTTGCACTTCCTGTGAGTTGACAGTTGGGAGTCTGTTTCCAACTAGATCCCTGGTGGACTTGGAGCTGTGTCCACGAGGCTCCTACTTTTTTTCACAAAGGGAGATTGGCCCGGGCCTCAGTTTGCTCATCTGAAAAATATGACCATGATGGCTGAAATCTAAAATTTGACAGTCTTTCAAGAGAGGGTCTCTGCTTTCCGGAGTCTGGCCACAGGACTGCCCCTGCTCCCCCTGTCACAGCTAGACCTGGTTTCCTACCCACAGGTGCTGGTTCCTCTGCGTGGTCTTCAGTTGCCCCGAATTTCAGACCTGGGAGTAGCCTGTGTAAGCGTGGGGTTCTTGCCCTTGGTTTATAGATGAGGGAAGTCGGTGACAAAAGCTTCACCCAAGGTCTGAAACCCACGCTAACCCTGGGCCAGCATTGTTTCTCATGGACAGCACATGCGGCTTCTTAAAACTTTGGAGATTGGACTCCAGGGTAGGTCCACCTTGAACTTGGAAACTGAAGGAAATTGGCAGCACCCCTCTGCACCCCAAGAGGGTGGAGAATGGAGGCTGAGACCAGGTCTGCCCTAGGGAGGCCATTTGCAATGGTCTTAAGTTTAACGAGACACTCTTGGGTTCATCTTTTCTGAGAGTCAGAGGTGAGGGTGCTGTCTGGTGGGAATTCAGTGTTCTCAAAGCACATCCATGGGAAAATATGCCTTTCTTTTAAAAAGCCAGGGGTCCTGGGATTAAATGCAGCTGATACAGCAACAGCCTAGCAGAGCTGACTGCCGGGACTCGGCCACTTTGGAGGAAAGGCCGCCTCCTGGCATGGGTCTTCCTGGCACCCAGGTCGACCTTGGTTTCAGTTCTGCTGCATCTCAGAAATCACCCCCAGGCTTCATCCTCTGGCTTTTGTCGGTGGGTCAGGCCAAACCTGATGCCGAGACCGCCCCTGGGAGGCGCCCCTGCCCTAGACCCAGCTCTGGCGGGATCTCCGGTGGCAGCTTAATGTTTAACGCCACCGCCTGACTGGAGTCACCGAGCCACCAAACTGTTCCAAACAACATCCCCAAGCATCAGAGGTTCACAGGACATCCTGTGTTCCATGGGTTTGACAGGGACATGCCGTTCACATCAGGCACTTGCTTGAATCCGGGGTCTCTTGGCCTCGGTTCTATGACATTCTGGGCCTGATGACTCTTGGTAGGGAGAGTAGGGTAGTCCTGGGCACTGGAGGGTGCTCTCGGCATCCCTGTCCTCCACCCACTAAGTGCCAGCACCTCTCTCCTGGTTGTGACAGCCAGAAAGTTCTCCAGACATCGCCAAATGCCCCTGGCTGAGAGCCTCTGTTTAATCAATTAGTGGCTTCTTCTGAGGGAGTGGGGGCCAGAGGGCAGTGTCTGAGTTACCAGAAGACCCTCAGTTCCCACCAGACACCAGCCCCGTGTCTGTGGTCCCTCGCCCTCCAAGTTGGCATCTGCCTGCCCTTCCTCCACTCAGCCTTTATTGAGTGCCTATTGTGTGTCAGGAAGGAAGGATCTTGAGATGCGAGTTTCTTTTTTCCATCTTGGACTTGGCGTGGATGGGGAGCGACTCTGGCATTAGGAAAGCTGCTGTTTTGGGATTTGGGTTCAGATACGGGCGTCTGGCACCTGCTCTTCCCCCCAGGGGCCTCAAAGCTGGGACTGGGACTGCTCACCTGCAGGTTTTCTGACTGTCTGGGTTTTGGGTTATGGTGCAATAAGGGAGCTGAGACCTGGGCCTGGACTTAGGTCAGACAGTGGGCGGCGGCCTCCCAGGAGATCTGGGTTAAACCCCGCACGACCCAGGGTTGGGTGAGTTTAGCGGTTGTCAAGATGCAAAATAGCGGATTGTTCCTGCGCGCAGGCGCACGCAGTTACAGTCCCTGTCTGCCTTAACTGCCAGCCCTTCTTTGGGTTGGGAATGGTTAAAACTTCTGAGCAGGGAAAAGGAAGAAAAGAAAAAAGTGCAGTTTTGCCCCTAGAAGTTATGCAGGTGTATGCGCCCTCTGTTTGCATGCGAAGGGAAGCAAGAGGGGGGTGGAGAGGGAGGCTGGAGGTCCCTCCAGCAGGGCTGCTGCTCTCAGAAGTCTCCTTGGCAACACCCCCTACGGCACGATGCCCCCGTGGCCCACAGCCCTGGAGTCACCCTGCCCCACCTCCTCCCTCACCTGGGCCTGGGACATTTGGTTTGGCCAGTTGTTTAAAAGTAAGGAAATGCTGGGGAGGAGAATGCCAGGGCGAGGCCCACACCAAGGGTCCATGGGGCAGTGTCCCCTGGGGCATTGTCATTGGGAAACAAAGCTGCCTGGGGAGACAAAGCTTGCAGGCAGCTCGGTGGGGACTCTGCCCAGAGGGAAGGGCCTCCCACAGGTTGAACTTGGGAGGTGTGCCCTGCCAGCCTTGGGCTCCATGCGGTGCGTGTGCTCACAGGAGGAAACAGTGAGGGCCCGTTTTCTTTCTGAAAGGTGTTGTGTAACACACGCATGGTTGGGCCACGTGCAGGAGCCCTGCGCACGGCGTGCTGGCACCGTGTGCCCCTGGAGCAGTGGGGACGGCGCCTGGCAGCGCTGGGGCTTCCCGAGGCCAGGCGCAGGGCTGGACGACAGGCTCAGCTGTCTTCGGGGTGGGCTTCAGGGGCCGTGGCTGCTGCCCAGCCCACTGCTGCCACGTGGGCCCCTGTGGCCAGCGCGTTCACTTGCGGGATGGAGCGGCTAGATTTTATGTGACCTGCTGGGCTTGAAGTGCTGGCCACTCCTCCCCACCCCACACTTTGACCAAGAGGCCCCACAAGACCCACCAGCAGACGTGACCTGTGTCCTGAGTGACCTGTCCTGCCATTGACTGTGACTGAGGCCAGAGGGTTGGAAGCCGCACAACCTGCTAACTCTGTCCCCTTTTGCTGTCACCTGGTGTATCTGGGAAGCCAAGGGTGCCGTGAATGTCCAGCGAGATGCCTGCCGTGTGTGGCCTGGCGTTGCACAGCCATGTGTTGGGGGAAGTGGTGAGGACTGTGGTGGGGGGGAACTCAACTGCCCCTCCTCCACTCCCCAGCCCCCCTCCACACCTGGTTCCTGAGTAGTCTCTCTCTGGCACACTGCCTGGGAAGAAGGCTTCCCCCAAAAAGGGGTTCCACATCCTGGACCTGGCTGGGAGTGTTGGAATCAACAGGCCCGTCTGGGGACCGTGACCTCGAAGGCGCAGGTAATTGAATATCTGTACTGTCCCCTGTCCTGGCTAGGTCCACCGCAGACCTGGCTGGCAGCAGCCCCAGCTCACCTGCCCCTGGCCCAGGAGGCCCCAGATGGTCTCTTGGGGCCTGCCAGTGGGGTTCCCATAAGCCAGCGCCAGCATCAGTGCACAGAGGCTGGGAGGGGGGTTCCAGGCACAAACCTCAGGTGGTAAAGTCAACATCACCCTGACATCCAGATGCCCCCTGGGTCCAATTCACAGGACAGGCCTGGAGCAGAAAGCCCAGAAACTTGTGATGAGTCCAGGTTCTTGTTTTTCAGAATCAATTAAAATTTTTAGCACGTGAGTGTATACTGGAGACAAGCCATCAAAATAAAGGACCCAGTCCCCCACCCCCCCCCAGATGCTGTAGGGAGGGCCCAGCTGGGTTTTCCTTAGTCTCTGAGCACCCCGTCATCTCTCCAGGCAGCTGCACCCCTTCGTGAAGCCATGACAACGTTGGTGCTGACAGCCAGCCTCATCTTCCTGCCGGCTACCCTGCAGGGCCAAACTCAGGCACCTCAGGGGTCTCGGCAGGGCCTTGTCAGACACTGGCAGATGCAATTGTCACCAAGCTGGGAAGAATCTCAGAATGACTTGCCAACCAGGGCAGGGGCCTCAGGACCCCGGGAGGGCCTGGGAATGCTTGGTAACCCTAGGCTCTACCGAGAGCCACAGGGCAGCTTTTCTCTTCCGTTCCCAGGGTGACTGGTGAGGGTTTTTTTTTTTTTTTTTTGCTTCCTACTTTTTTCCTGGTTGGATATAGGGAGATTATTATGTGCCAGGTACTAGTGACGCATTCTTCTCAATGTTCAAAACAACTCTGTGAGAGAGCTATTGCTATCACCAATTTGCAGATGCAAAAATGGGATCAGAGAGGGTAAGGTACTTGTTCAAGGTCACACCGCCAGGAACTGAGGCTCAGTTGGGATTCAAACCCAAATTCCCCGACGTTACAGCCCATACTCCACGCTGTATTTTCAGCACCACACTGACACGACACACCACCACACCAAACCACACCCTGATTCTCTTTACAAGACTCACCGTTGCAGTGGTGTTTTGGGTCTTATGTTAAGACTGTCCACCCATGTAGGACCATTCTTAGGGAAGAACACGAACAGTCACCTCTCAGAGCAAGCAGCCAGATCCCTTCCACTCTGGCAAGATGCTGGCTGACATTAGAAATGTCCCCCCAAGACATGGACCATCTGACAGTTCAGGGGCTGGAGTCTCTGACCAGCTGCCCCATGCCTACCTGACGCCAGGCCCAGCAGATGTCATGACTGGAGCTTGGGGAGTGGCCGGGGAGTGTTCTCAGAGGGACCAAACCCAAACTTCCTAGGGGACATCATGGACTCATGTGACTCCCAGGAGCTTGGCATTCGATGCCAGGAATACCAGGGAACGGCACAGACAAAACCCAGCCCTCCGAGAACTGCCGTTCACATGGGGGGGTCCAAGAGCGGGATTGGGTTTCAGGGAGGGACACATGGAGGCCCCTTCAGAGCCGCATTTGGGGAGACCATTCAGCCAGGCCCTCTGGGCCTCGGGAGCAGTCCACGACTTTCTCCCACCGTGGCAGTGGTTGGATGAAGGAAGTGGGCTGGCAGGCTTCTAGAAGATTCCAGGTAGACACAGGCTTTGAAAACCTCTCTTTTGGGGGGCTGACACGGAATCCCTCCTGAGCCTCCACTTACCCTCTGTGAAATGGGAGGAGCAGCTTGTGCTTTGTGGGGTTGAGATGATTGCCTCCAGCCCCTGAGAGGCTCTTTAATGCTGCAGAGACAGTTCTATTGGGGGCGGGGAAGGGGGCCGTGCCCAAACCTCCCACCCGCCATCTTCTTTAGACATCGAGGTCATGTGGAGAGGCAGGTGCAGAGGTTGGTGCAGACCTGGCCCCCTGCCTCCTCCCCAGACTGCTTGGGTGACTGAGGGCTCCCAGCGACCACTGTGGTCCTCCTGAGGGT
Source organism: Cephalopachus bancanus (assembly GCA_027257055.1). NCBI lineage: Eukaryota > Metazoa > Chordata > Mammalia > Primates > Tarsiidae > Cephalopachus > Cephalopachus bancanus. Next base: position 8,903,771 of record JAPVLO010000007.1, read on the forward strand.
GTCAAGACAGCACGGTTGCATCGCCAAGGCCTGCCCCTCGACCCCCGGAGGGTTGCTGGAGAGGTTCTTCTCGGCACAACTTGCTGCAGACAGGGAGCATTGGGGAGTCCCTCTCCCACCCAACTGGCCCCCTGGGGGAAGCATGCATTTGCTCCAAGGTGGTGCTGGGAGGTCCCTGTTGCAACTCACCTCCGGGTCTCAGATGTTGGCAAGAAAGCCCTGATGTTCCAGCAAATTCTAACAGGTATTGGTGGCTTTGAGTCAGTGCCTGCTGTAAACCCACAAGGATGTCAGAAAGACTGGGAAATGTAATGTCTGATTTTCTTTCCCTTCAGATGTCTTTTAGCTAAAATCATTTATTGCTGTTTGATTGGTTTTGTGAAATGGCTGTATTGGCAAAAAAGTGTTTTAATTATTTGATGACAAGTTTAAAATCCCCAGTGGCTGCAGGCATGGTGACTCATGCCTGTAAACCTAGCTCTTTGGGATGCTGAGGCAGGAATATTCCTTGAGGTCAGGAGTTCGAGACCAGCCTGGGCAACATAGCAAGACCCCATCTCTACAAAAAAAAAAAAAAAAAAATTAGCTGGACATAGTGGCACACGCCTGTGGTCCAAAATACTTGGGAGGCTGAGGTGGGAGGATTGCTTGAGCCCAGGAGTTCAAGGCTGTAGTGATCTGTGACCACACCACTGTACTTCAGTCTGGACAACAGAGCAAGACCCTGTCTTTAAAAAATAAAAAAAGATTCCCAGTAGTGCTGGGGTCTGAATGCCAGATAGAGGTTGCTTGTGGCATCGGTGAGCTGACTCCCAGAGTTCCACCATCCACAAGAAATGCCTCCCCTTGTCCATGGTAGCTGCCCTGGGCCCCTCAAGTTGGACAGGTGCAGCCAGAGCCTGTGAGGTCCTGCAGGCCCCAGACTCTACCTTGGCCTTTTGAGTTTTGAGAAATTGTCTCATACCCTTTGTCCCCAGTATGGGCTTTCGGGGCTGGGGGGAGGTGACCCCGCTGAGTCCTGGTTTGCACTGATAAAAACTGCATGACCTTGGCCCCAGTGACTGTTGGACACGGTTGACAGTCAGTGAGTGAGTGGACTCATGGCATCCCTCGGTTTCTCCCACGGCTGTTTCTCCCTGAGCATGGAGAAAGTGCAGGCACATGGTGGGGCCCGTCGGTGGCAGCTGCCACCCTTTATTGTCACTGATAGTTTGTCATTGATTCCCAGCATTTGGGGTCCCTGAGGTCCGGGATAGGGCTCTGCAGGTCTGAGGTCTGGGGTGGGTCACTGTGGGTCCCTGAAGTCTGTGGGTCCCTGAGACTCTGGATGGATCTCTGTGGATCCGAGGTCCAGGATCACATATCCTTAAGCATATAAAATATGCGTCTATATTTGATGTCAAATATACATAAAATGTAGACTGAGCATGTGAGAATTCCCACTAGGGCTGGAGGGTGCTGTGAGGTCCCTTGCTGGAGCCCACCATGGAGACCCCGCCCCTCACAGCTGTGTCCAGGGCCAGCTCAGGTGGAGCCTTCTCCCAGCTTTGCCCTGGGTCTCCCTGGCAGGTGAAATCAGATTTCCCAGGCTCGGTCCTCTGCACAAGGAAAGTGGGAACAACTCAGTCCAGGTCTTCAGAAATTTTTGGCAGGCCAACTGCCCTCTCCCCAGAAGAGTTTCCAGCCCCGGTGGTCTCACGGACACCTGGTTGACCACTGCTCATTTAGACTGGATCTGAGACGGCACTGCTCCCTGTGGGGTGGTCTGGGCAGCTGGTGGTCACCAGGGAGAGAGGCAGAGGGGCACAGTCCAGGGAGTTTTTTGTTTTGTTTTTAAACACAGGTCAGACTCTTTGCAGCTGTGTGATCTTTGGGCAGCTACAACCTCTCCCTGAACTTAGCTGCCTCATTTACAAACTAGGATTTGTAATTCCTACACTGAGATGATTGAATACTTTGTCTTTTAAGCGCCTGGCATAGGGCTCAGTACACAGCAGGTGCTCTGTAAAGTCATGGAGTGGAGGTTGGTGCAGGTGCTGCTGCCCAGGGCTTAAGCCGGGTGGGGCCTCAGCTTTGCTCCTGCAGCTAGCTCACCGCTAGGGCTTGGGGGACCCCCACAGATGACACAAGCCATCCTGGGGGGCTCAGGTGCCCAGACAAAAAGCTCAGTGCAAGACCCTGGGGCCTTCCATCCCAGAAGGCACACTTCCACGTGGAAGGCTCCGCATCTGTGTGTGACCCCAGCACATGCCGTGTCTCATCAGGTAAAACCACCTTGAGCCAAAATGCCTCATGGATGTGGGTTGGGAGAGGGCACGAGAGCTTGGTGACCATCAACCGATGCTGGATGCTGTGCTTCAAAATCCCAACCAGAAGAGGGAAAACCTCGAAGTTCTGTTACGGCCAATGCACTTAGAACCAAAACTAAACATGAATAGTGAGACTGCCAAGACCATGTCCCTACGTGCTCACATCTAAGGGTTTCATTAAGGCCTTAAATAGCTTTGGGGAAGAAGGTGAGCCATGCAGAAAGGGATCGGGGGACTCGTCCTGGCCTGGGACCCCAGCTACCCCCATCCGGTTGTGAAAATTCCCCACTCCCCAGTCTGATATGCCCTCGCTGTCCAGAGCTCTCATTACCTCCCGAAAAACAATTTAGTTGGTAATAATTCCATAAACCTATGAATCAACTTTGCGCAAACACCCTGAGTAATCTCTTTGTTCTTCCCACTTCGTAATCGGTGTCTGTAAAAGCCCAAGGTTTGGTCTTGCGGAAGGCGTGATTCACTTATTGCTGTCTGCACCGGCTCACTGCCATCCCGTCTTTCAGAACATGGTGAGCCAGGAGTGATTCATTTGGGGTTGAGCCTGGAAGCCGGCGGGGTCACGGCCATTGGGGGAAACGGCCCTTCTAATCTATTTATGATATGGGAGAAAGCGGTGGGAGGATTGAGATGGCAGAGAGGGTGTCGATTACATGGGTGAAATCACCAATAAAGAAACACTGACCGGCCTTTAAACACTGCTCCAAGCCAAGCGTGGTGGCTCACACCTGTCATCCCAGCACTATGGCAGGCGGAGGTGAGAGGATTGCCTGAGCCCAGGGGTTCCAGACCCACCTGGGCAACTTGGCAAGACCTCATCTCTACAATAAATCAAAAAATTAGCCGGGTGTGGTGGCTCGCACCTGTAGTTCCAGCTACTTGGAAGGCTCAGGTGTAAGGATTGCCTGAGTCCAGCAGGTCAGGGTTGTGGTGGCCATGAGCATGCCATTGCACTCCAGCCTGGGCAACGGAGTGAGACTCCAACTCAAAAAAACCCAAAAAGTAAAAAAGCATAATCACTGCTCCATTTGCTACTGTTGGTTGTTGGGGTAGATCACAGCTAAATGCATTCTTATCGCAGGTGTCTCTCTTGTGTGGTCTCCTTCTCTGAGCAGGCTGATGTGTTGGGGCGTCCCCACCCAACCCAGAGGGGAGTTTCAATTCACAGGCCACAATGGCAGAGAATGCTGAGGCTTTCTTTTTTTGAGTTGGGGTCATATCCTGTCACCCCGGCTGAAGTGCAGTGGCCAATCACTGTAGCGTTGACCTCCTGGACTCGGGCGATCCTTCTGCCTCAGCCTCCTGAGTAGCTGGGACTACAGGTAAGCACCACCACACCTGCCTCATTTTTATATTTTTTTGTAGAGACGAGGTCTCCCTATGTTGCCCAGGTTGGTCTTGAATTTCTGGACAGAAGCAATCTTCCCGCCTTGGCTTCCCAAAGTACTGGGTTTATAGGTGTGTGCTACCATGCCTGGCCTGAATGTTGCTTTTGTTAAAAAGTGTATTGACTGGGCCCACCATGGGGCCAGGCTTACTGTTCCCTTCTCATTTCTCTAACCGTGACAGTTACTGGATGTTTGCAGTTTTAAGGTCTTGGTGTTGTTCTGCAAAAGTCTGTGAACTTACCACCGATTTTTGCCTAATTGTATTAGCTGCTTTGGGCCCTAAATAAAATTGTCGCTGTCCTCCCATCTAGGAGGTAATTAGAGTTGCTGCCACATGACCCAGAGATGTAATTAGGAGCCCAACTTCCAGTTGTCGAGTAAATCTAGGCTCTGCTGATGTGCTCTGAAGGATGTTTCTTCCCGTGGGGCGTTCCTTTCCTGCAGTGCCTTCTCCGGCTGGCTTGCCATCCATATAACTCCACCTCATCTTCACTGCAAGGGCCTGTCTTGGGGTTTTTTTTTTTTTTGAGTTGGAGTCTCACTCTGTCACCCACACTAGAGTACAGTGGCCGCTCCCGGCCACCGCAGCCTCGACCTGCTGGGCTCCGGCAATCCTTCCGCCTCAGCCTTCCGAGTAGCCGGAATTACAGGCATGCGTTACCACGCCCGGCTGATTTTTTGATTTTGTAGAGATGAGGTCTCGCCAAGTTGCCCAGGCGGGTCTCGAACCCGCGGGCTCAGGCAATCCACTCACCTCAGCCTCCCAAGGCGCAGGATTACAGGCTGAGCCACCGAGCCCAGCTCCAGCTTCTAACCCAGAGCCAGGCACAGCCATCTTGGTTGGTGTCTGTCCCGTTACTGGCTGAATGGCTACGATCGCATTCACCAGATTTGCCGGTAACTTGCCTAGTTAGAGGAGAATCCAGCCAGTATTTATCAAGCTGCTTTGTGACTTTCAAAGTACAGATGATGTTGAGTGCATGGCATTCAGGGTTGTTGGGTGTGTGGCATTTGATCCAGCGCCCCCCCTTGCTGCCCACGACAGACATTGCTAATCGATTGCAGCATCATCCATCCTTGCTGGGCACAGATCCTTGCCAAGAGGATGCTGCCGGTGTCCACTCTCAGTCAGGGTTCAGAGTGGGCCTGAGTGGCGACATCTCTTGGCCACCTAGGATGCAGAAGTTTCGTATATAGGGAAAACTGGACGTCCTCTACACAGGGAAATGGTTAGGCGAGAGATTCCATGTGTGACTTCCCAGGACATTCTCCACCCAGGGATGGCCCCATCCAACCCCAGCTGTCCTCCAGCAGAGACCACCCAGTGTGATTTCACAGCAAAGTTCTCACCAGGGTCATGGTTCCATCTGGAACGGGATCCCACAGGGCCACCCCTTGGTCCCCTGACAACACTTTATCTGCCTTTTCTCGAAGCTCCAGTCACCACCTGAAATGTGCACAGAAACCGCCATTTTCCTGCCAGCCTCTTGGCCTGGAGGTCTTGAGCTCTGCCCCAGCACTGCAGCATTCCTTCACACTCTAGCAAGAATGAGCTCTGGGTCCTTTCTCCAGCGTGGACTCAGGTGGGCGGGTGGCGGGGAGGGTCTTCAGAAACAAAAACAAGAGGGGGAGACTGGGAACCAGTCAGGGTGAGGGTGTGAACCCAGCGCCCAGGCACTTTGTTCAATTGCCTTTCTCAGCTCTTGCTGTGACACGGTGGCCTTTTGAACTCTGGCGGCTCCTACTGACAGTAGCAGATGCATGCGGCTTGCCCGGCCCGTTAATCCTCGTGGCAGTCCCTTTGGCACATGAGGGGGTGGGCCCAAGCTGCTCAGCAGAGAGGAGCAGAGCAGGATTTGAACTTGGGCTGTGGGTATCTTGAACTTGGGCTCAGGGTAGAAGGGGCATGGCCTGAGTGTTTCCTCCCCTCCTCCCACAGGGAACAGGGCTCTGGCAAGCCCTTGGTCAGAGAGGCATGTTCTGGATACCAGGTTTTCTTGGTATCCCTGAAGCCCAGATGAGTCCGGGCTTCCTCCTCTGTACCCTCCCGAAGCCTGTGTTTTGCTTGCCAGGCAGGGACGAGCCCACTTTCCCCTGAGCCTGGGAACCGCCTGTTCCTCTGTGTAAAGGGATGTTTCCAGCCGTGCCTGTCGTCCTGTTCAGCTGGCTCGGAAACCCTCCCCTCCCCATCACTTCCCTTGGAAGGGTTATCCGGTGATCCCTGAGGCCCCGAGAGGAGGGAGCAGAGATTGTCTAGTATCAGTGTGCAGCCACAGGGAGAAGGGGGTCTCTGAGCAGTGGACTCCCCAGTAGAGGTGACGAGCCCAGAGAACATCAGGACCCGGACGAGCCATCTCCAGCCCCCCTCACAACGGCCCTGGCTGCACATGCACACCACTTGGGGGCTCAGGCCGCACCCCAGACCTCAGCATCAGGGTCCCTGGGATGAGACCTGGCTGTAGGGCCTCTTAAGACTCCCTGGGTTGTTAATTCCAGGGTGTGGCCAGGGCTGGCCTCACCCTGGGCTTGCAGATGGGGAAGTCGAGGTCTAGCAAGGGCAAGGAGCAGAGAAACCACAGATGTCATCCTTGTGAGGACACAATGCCGGCGGGGACCCATGTGTCAGGATGGGCTGGTCACCTTGTACGTGTTCTCATTGCTGGGCAGCCATCCCTGAGGCGGGGCCGCTGGCATTGTCCAGGTCGGGTAGAAGACTCGGGGAGGGGGCAAATGGGAGACAAGTCGCTTCAGGATCAGGATGACATTTGGCGCCCAGCTGTTTCTGTCCCTTGTGCCTGGCCAGGCACAGCCTGAAACCTGGGCTTTAGGTGGGAGCCAGCGCAGCTCGTGCCTTCTGGGGTCTTGGTGACTGCACCTTTGCAACGGCCCCGCCAGCTGCCATGCGCAGTGGCTTTCTGTTACATCCGGCCATGGAAGAGTGGCTTCTTCAAAGGAGTGTCTTGGCACGGAGTGGACAGGAGAAGCAGAGAACAGGAACAGGGTGCTGGCAGGCCGTGGTCAGAGGGGAATGTTCTGGACCCTGAAGCCCCAGGCTCGTGCCGCTCTCGCTCACCATCCCCTCCTCTCTCCTCCCCTCGACTGTTCCCTGCCTAACCCTTTGCAAGTGCCCCAGGTGGTGTCGGCGTGGTGGCTCATGCCTGAAATCCCAACACTTTGGGAGGCCAAGGCAGGAGGATTGCTTGGACCCAGGAGCTGGAGGCTACCAGCCTGGGCAACATAATGACACCTTATCCCTAAAAACAAGCAAAAAACCCCAGGTGATGTTATAAGAAAGGAGACCCTGCCAAGGACCCAACTGTCCTTTCTCTTCCCTTAAGAAACTGTGTTGCCGTGCACAGTGTCTTTATGGAGGTGTAATTTACAAACAGTGACATGCACCCATCTTAGGCGCACAGTGTGGTGGGCTCTCACTTTGTCGCCCAGGCTGCAAGGCAGTGGCACAGTCAAAGCTCACTGCAGCCACACCCTCCTGGGCTCAGGTGTTCTTCTGCTTCAGCTTCCCAAGTAGCTGGGACTACAGGTGTGTGCCACCACACCCAGCTAATTATTAAGTTTTTTCTGTAGAGTCTTGCTGTGTTGCCCAGGCTGGTCTTGAACTTCTGGGCTCAAGCAGTCCTCTTGCCTCAGTCTCCCAAAGTGCTGGGGCTACAGACATCAGCCACCACGCTGGCTACTTTTCAAGAATTTTTTATAGAGGCGAGGTCTCTCTGTGTTGTCCAGGCTGATCTCAAACTCCTGGACTCAAGCAATTAATTCTCTTGCATTGGCCTTCCAGAGGACGGGGATTATAGGTGTGCACCACCATGCCCGGCCTCAGGGTTGCAGTTTTTAAACAGGACAGAAGGATTGTAACAAGTGCCAAGCTGAACCCCAAGGAATGCCTCTGTGGTGGGATTCCAGGGCCTGTGGGAAAACATTTTGTAACCTAAATCTGGGCTGGTCATGGGTACCAGAAACCTGGGCATCTGTCCCAGCCCCAGCTAGGGGGGCTCAGCTGACTCCAGCACCTTTGCAACCCGCCAGCTGCCTGCGATAGCCCTGTTGGCCCCTTCCTGGCTGGCTCACCCAGCCTGCATTCCTGTGCGGGGAATGAGGGTGTGGGTGATTCCAGACAGGTATGCGTCTCGTCTTGGGGAGGTGGTTACTCAGAGGCAGTGAGCTCGAGGCTGCCTTCCTCCCAGACAGCGTGGGCCTCGGTGTAGAGCCTCACCTCTGGCACGCACAGGGCCTGTTGGAGTGAGGGGGCTCGCAGGCGGTGGTCCCTGTCCCTTGACTCAAGCGTTCTCTGAAGAGGAAAAAGAACACGGCAGAGCAGCCCCAGGGTCAGTATGCCAGGTCACAGGCGTGCTTCCATCACTTCCCAGCTCAGTGGCTCCCAGGCCTCAATTGTTCATCTGTGAAACGGGGACTCTCGGGAGTGGTCCTGACTGCCTGGGCTGCTGCTGTGAGGGCCACGGCAGCTCTTATTTACCGGCTGCCCACAGGGTGCCAGGCACCGCCCTACCTGCAAATCCCCGTGGGAGCTACTAGACCCATTTCACAGATAGGGAGACTGAGGCTCAGTGGACAGGAGTCACTTGCCCGAGAGTCCTGCCCTGTGTTTTAACCACCCTCTGGGCAAGTTCCAAGAAATCTACAAGCTCAGAGCAAACGTTAGGCCATGAGAAGAGTTGGGTGGGCATTTAAAATCTAGTTGTTAGGCGCTCATCCAGACATACACCAGGAAAAACATAGCATGCATGTGACTGATTTTGTGAGTGTTACTGTTTAAAGCCAAAATAATAAAAGCGAATCAAGTGAATGTGTCTTTCGGTTGAGATGGAAGCTGTTGAGTTTTAACTCCTTCAATGGGGTGTTTGGGGGCAGCAGAAGTTGGGAAGGCTGAGAGGGACTCTGAGAGCGCTCATGGGTGGCTCTGCCCCCGGAACGAGTGCACTTTACTCTGTGGCCTTCTGAGGTCGTCCGGCCACTTGAAGGTCAAGGTCAACTGAATTCTGATGGGATCGAGGTCACGGGGTCATGTCACCGACAGGCATGGGTGAGGGGCTCTGCTGCCCAGGCCAGGGCCCTGTGTGGGCTGGGAGGCAGGGAGGTATGGAGGATGGGAGCGCCCCCTCCCCACCTCCAGAGAAATCCCTGAGAGGCTCCTGGCAGGTGAGGCTGCCGAGGGGAGAGACCAGGCCTTCACGGAGCGCCTCTTGGTGCCCCATCACCACCCCACAGGGCTCTTACAATGCCCACAAGGTTTGCAGAGTCCCCTGGGCCCAGATCATCAGTACCTGACGGGATCACCACCATGTGGCATCCTGATCTCTCTGTTTTGCCCGAGCTCTCCAAGCCGCAGCACAGATCTGTGACTCGCCGTCTGGCCGCCCAGCATGCCCGCTCAGCTCTGGGCAGGGGGAGGCACGATCAGCAGCAGTGGACCCCAGGGTGCCCAGCTCTAGGCCTCGAGGGGTCACCTGCCACGTGCGGGCTCCTGCCTCCCACCCCCCCCCACTGCTGGGCGGAGTCCTGGGCGGGGAGGCATGGGGAGGTTCTGCCTCCTGTCTGGCTTGCGGTTTGGCAGGCTTTCCTCGACCCCGGTCTCAGATCCTGGGTCTGGTCCTGAGAGAACTGTGGGGCGAGGTCGAGGAGGCGACGCCCCCAGCGCGGGCCCTGACCTGCGGGGCAGGGAGGGCACCGGCTGCCCCTGCTCGCCTGGCCTGTGGGCCTGCCGCCTACCTGACGGCCTGTCTAGGAATTTTTATTGCAGCCCACAGAGGCATTGCAGGTCCGCTGGAATGTGAAGGATCCCGGCCTGGGAGGCACGGGGTGGGCGGACCTCAGACACGGGCCGGATGGTGGGTGGCAGTCCCCTGCCTGCTTGCGTGAGCGTGCACTGAGCGTGAACATCACGTTCCGCTGCTTTGGGACATGCTTGAGTTTGCAATGTCTCTTTGTGCTCTGGTTCTGTGGGTTCATTCTGATTAGATGTTTGGTTTGACCCTTCCTGAGAGACCTGAACCCACAGCAGGGACTGAGGCCAACCATCAGTGGTGATGGGACCGTGGCATGTGGCAGCCCCATTGTGATGCTGAGGCATTGCTGTGGGGTCCTGCGGTGTGGAACCACCCAGCACCCCTGGAGCACTGGCTGCCTTTGGTCCCACTGTACAGATCGGGGCATTGAGGTGCCTGGATCTCGGTGTTGGTGTGAGGCAGTGCACCCAGTGACTGGTTTCAGGGCCCCAGCTTATCTGAGTTTGGCACATGTGCTGGGCTGAGGAGCAGTTGTGGCCCTTAGGGAATCTGGTCAGCTTGGCCTGTCAACGCTGGTTGTTGGGATAACTAGTGGCCCCAGGCCTCACAGCAGAGGGAAGACCATTCCGGCCTCAATCAAGGTCTGCCAGGCCCTGGCCTGGATCTGTTTTTTGCCTGCCTTGTAGAGCGTGGATGGTCAGAGACCTCAGGCTCCAGACTGACTTCAGCTTCCCGGGCCACCCTGCCCGTTGGAGCCAGTGTCACCCACTGGTATGGAGGCCACTCTGCCTCCTCTCCATTCGGCAGCCTCTACCCTTGAGGAATTAGATTCTCCTGGGGCTAGGAGTGTCTGAAGGAGCAGTGGCCTGAGCAGGGAGGGGGCTTACCAGGGAGGACCGGGCTCAAGGAACTGGCATGACAATCTTGAGGCTGGAGCCTCCCCACCCCGCACCCTGGTCCTGGCCACCTCTGGCATCCTGCCTTCAGCCTGTCAGCTCCATCGCCAGCCCTGCCCCCAGGATTCTGCTGACACACCCGATCTGAGCAGGATGGGTGCACCCCGGACCCGTGGACATCCTCAGGTGGGGTGGCCCAGCCCGTAGGGGGTGAGCGGAGTGTCCCTGGGACTGCTTTTCTTCTTGGAGCCTGTTTCCAGATGGGATTATAAGCACCCGCCACCCAGGGTCATCATGAGAATCAAATGAGATGATACGTGAAAAGTACTCCATTGGGACTGGGTGCTATGAAAATGCTTGGGAAATGCAACCCACTCTGTTACTAAGTCTCGGCCGGCACTGAGGGAGAGGCGACTGCACAAGCCTGGAAAGGGGGAGATTGTGGGGTGTGAGCCCTGACTCCCATGAGAAAAGCTGGGAGGCTGCCCAGAGGAGGAGCTGGAATGGGCCCTGCAGTGTGCATAGGAGTTCTGTCCAGGAAGGGGTTTCTCCTGGAGGTTATGGACACCAGCCCCTTCCAACGATACCCAGGATTCGATTCTTTCCATTCCTCAGATAGAGGCACACTTGTCCCAGACCCCACAGTGGAGGTGACCCAGAACTGGGACTGTGGGTCCCCATGAGGTGGGTCAGAGCCCCTCTGAGTGTATAATGAAGATGGGGGCCTGGGGTGGGGTCCCTGGCCCTAGTCAGTGGGGAGACTGTGGGTACGTGTCGTCCCTGATCTGGGCGGGTGATGGCCCTCTTCTCCACTCTGACCACTGTGACTTTCCACAGCAGAGGAACGATTTCCTTGGGGGGGAATCCGACACCCACCCCTGAGGAACCAGGAGGGGAGTTTCAGGGAGCAGAGCTGGTGTCAGCCAAGGGGTGACGAGACCCTCTGCAGACCCCCGTGCCTGGGTCCAGCCAGCCGGCTCTCCCCTGGACGCCCGTTCACCCTCACCCCGACGGGCCCAGGGACCTTCATGACTCAGCTCCAAGTCAGGCCAGGGAGTTGGTGTGTCCTCCGTCTGCTCCTCCGCTCCCAGAGCCTGCGGGGGGTGGGGGAGAAGGAAGCACCCCTCACCCCATGCCAACGGGGATGCAGAGGCTGGTGGGGCTGTGGGCTTGCTGCGTTTCCTTTTTACACAATCAGAACCTTACTGACGGGTAATTCTACTCAGCGTTTCACTCCGTCGTGAATTTGTTCCACACGCTCTTGAGCGCACCCATCGTGTGTCGGGCCTAAGGTTCTGGAAGCAGACAGCCGTGAGAAAGACGGCGGGCTCCCGCACAGCAGACAGGAAAGGAGCCAGAAACTCGACAGGGGCGTAACGCGGCTCTCCAGAAGGCCTGTCGGGAAAGGCTGGGGATGGGGACCAGGACCATCTTGAGCGAGCCCCAACCCTGGGGTTTCCCCAGGTGCAGTGGCTTCTCACTCGGACGGATGGAAGGGGGCGTGCTCGGGAACTTGTACTGTAACACGTTTTCCCCTGTGAGGTGCAGGTCTGAGACTCCTGGTCCCTAGATGTCCATCGGCTGGGAGGGGCAGGTAATGCCCAGGGCCCACCCTGGGATTCTGGTGGGCTGGGTTGGTGGGTGCCGCACACACAGAACTTGAAACCAACCTTGGTCCCCTCGTGAGTGTCATGGATCGATCCCAAGTGGTAGGCATGCAGGCAGACGTGTCGTTCTATTTTTCACGCTTTTGCCCCCTGTTTCCAGGGGGGCGCAAAGACCCCAGGTAGCGAGGTCGGCCCCGCCCCCGGGCACACTACTTCACCAAATGTTTCCCTTTTGCTTCACCATGAAAACAGCCTGGCTCTTCTGATTGTAAAAAGTGATATATGCTCCTTATTTAACCAAGAATTCAAAGAATTTTGTAGATGCCAGACAAAAGTCAGACTGCCTGCAATCCCAGCGAGCCCAGGTTATTCTGTGAATGATACTTGGGGACACACTTGCCTTTGAGTCTGTTGGATGGCGGGGGGTGGTGCTGGATCCTCCCCCTCTACCAAGAGTGTTTCCCTGCCAGGTTGCTGCAGCCCAACCTCCCCTCTATTGGACAGGTGAGGTGGGAGGGTTTCCTGGGGCAGCCCAGCCTCAGCCGGGGTTTGGGAGGACCCTGCGTGGAGTCCCCCAGGCTGGGAGCTGGGCAGGGCTGGATCTGGCAGACCTGTGTCTTCACCTCGAAGCCTCACCCTCATCTGTAAAATGGGGTGATGCTGACGGCTCCTGCCTTGAGCCGGGGTGAGGAGTGCATGGGGTGTTGCTCAGCACAGCAGACACCCAAGGACCTCAGCTGCTGTCGGGTGACTCGGCCACTAGCCTCTGTGGCCCATGCCAACCTGAGCCATGCCACTTCTGCATCTGTTTGATGTGTCAGGCTCGCAAGTCAGACTTTCATTAGAAATCAAAGGCTGCTACTGGTTAGACAAGGCCCAGAGGCTACAGCCTCTCTGCAGACAGGCGTCTTGAGGCCCAGAGAGGGTGAGAGAGGGACCCAGGTCACACAGCCAGCAGGCCAAGGCCCAGCTCTGGACTCGGTCCCTCCCTCGCCTTGAGCAAGGGCCCCCTTCCACAGGCCATACATGGATGGCCTCAGGTTGCCCTTGTCACCCCAGCCTGGAAGGCACATGGAACTTTTCAGCTGATTGCTGTGACAAACTGCTGATATTTACATGGACACCATTCTGGGAGCCTCCACAAACCGGTCCCTTTAGTGGCTGGCAGGGTGAGTTCCCCATGTTACAGCTGGAGACAGTGTGTCTGGTTTTGGCGGTGACCCAGGTTCAATTCCCGGCACTGGGCTCTGGCCACATCTGTATCCCAGGAAGGATGGGCAATGTGTGGTGTCCCAGAGATGGGCTGGGTCAGAGCCACCCCTCAGCTTGCCAGGCCCGGCTTCCTGACCGACCTTTCTGCCTGGGAAGGCCAGGACTCTGTCCCGGTCACACAATATCCCCCTTCTCACGTTCAGACAGGCGGTCTAGACGCTCACGCTCCTTTTGTTCCGAAGGGTCAGGGGTTGGGATTTGGGCCGAGATAGAAGAAAGGGGGTGGGTGGGTGGTGGGTGAGGGGAAACCAGCTTCAAAGGAGGAGGCCTGGTCTCCCTCCGCCTGCCCAGCCAGTGACCAGCACCACCATCAAAACGTGCACCGATTTATAATGACCGAGGCAGCACCCTAGCAGATACACGTTTTGAAACCCAATCAAGCTGCCGCCCACTCTCCAGCACCGCTTAGCTGACACCGGTTAAGTAAAACTCCAATGCCTGTGCCAGTAAGTCTGGAGCATGCCGCCAGCGGGGCTTGAGGCCTGGAGGCCGCCCACAGCCAGGTCTGAGCCAGAACAGCCCCTTGGGGAGAGACGCAGCGAGCTCCCCACCGTCCCCCAAGGCAAGCGTGCCTTGTCTGGGTGCTTCGTAAAGGGCAGAGTAGGTGGATATGACCCTGAGAGGTAGAAATCCCGAAGGCATTTGTCCTGGCGCATTGGTGGTGAGGCCAGAGAGTTGGCCGCCGCGGAATCTCCAGTTGGGTTCTCTGGCTCTGGGCTTGGTTCTCACCCAGCACGGCTGGCACCTCAGCCTTACTCACTGCAGTTGTCACGCATGTTCACCGTTAGTCCTCGCAGGGACTGAGTTATAATGATGTGACCGTGCCCGGCCCTTCCTGCCCGCCATCCTGGGCAGCTTCCTGTTGCTCCAACCCTGAGTTTTTCAGTGTCCCCTATGCTTGGGACATTGGCCACGGCTGGAGACAGTTTTGGTTGTCGCAGCTGGGGGCAGGGAGGACACACTACTGGTGTCCAGTGGGTGGAAGCCAGGAACACTGCTAAGCACCTGACAGTGCACGGGACGGCCCCATCCCCAGTTCCCAAGGGAGTGTCCACTTGCTCAGGTCAGTCAGGCCAAGGCTGAGGAGCCCAGATTTAACTCAGGCCGGTGGTGTGCCAGGGTGCTGGTGATGATGACTGGACCAGGTGGAAGGGAGGATGGGTTCAAGGTTAAGGTGAGCGCCGAGGTCACAGAGACACCTGGCCCCCTGCTGTGAGCTCTGGGGATCATGGGAAGACAGAGCGGGGTGCGGGGGGCAGCTGGACCTGGGGTTGGAGTCCTGGCCCCGGGCAGGCTGGGGCCTGGGGCCCTCAGGGAGGCCCTTTGGGAGGCTCAGGTGAGTCAGGCCAAGCAGGGCAGGCGGCAGCAGAGGCCGACCTCCCTGTGGACGCTGTGCTTGCTCCCCAGGCCCATCTGCTCTGGGGCTCCCTGAGTGTCCTGATTGCGTCCTGCCAGCTCTCTCTTCTTTCCTCTGAATATTTTATCATTTCCTTTCAGGTCAGTGACTCCCCATGACTATGCTTGGGGAAGCATTGGCCAGAAAAGTTGTATCTGCCTGGTGGGCAGAGCCTTCCTGACGCCCCAGGGTGAGAGGAGGCCCCTGAGACCAGGTGGGGCTCTTGGAAAAGAGTGTGGCCGTGGACTAGTAATGTCCGTGGCCGTTACCAGCCTGGAGAGTGGGGTGAGTTCTTTGAGGAAGGGTGTGGCCATTGACTAGTAATGTCTGCTGAGGTTATGGGGGTGTGGCGGTGGACTCTTTGAGAAAGTGGGTGGCCATTGACTAGTAATGTCTGCTGTGGTTACAAGCAGGGTGTGGCAGTGGGTAAGTGTCAGGGAAGTCAGGAATGCAAGAAGTAAATGGCTTCTTCCCTGTGCTGGCAAGTTACGTGCCTTCTGGCCTTGGGGTCCACTTGTTAAGTGGCCAGGCTGAGTCAGTGGCATCTTGGTCCCTGACATACCGTCAGGGCCTCAGACCTGCCCTCGTACAGGAGACCACCAGAGAAGGAAACTGCGCGGTCAAGCCCCACAACAAGAGTGACATTGCCTGCGTCCCGACACCACTCCCTCCTTGGACCTGCACATTGGAGTTGTGTAAAGCCAGTGGCCACACTGAAGGCAAAGCCTGTTGTTTGCTGCAGGAGAAGCCAAGACCAGGAGCCGCCTTTTAAAAGTAGTGATTAAAAATGAGAGCATGGATACCAAAACCCAAAATTGGGGAAATTCGAGTCCCCAGTCCTGACATGGGCCGCGACCCTCCCTTACCTGCCCAGGGTCACTGTGAGGCTGGGCTGAGGCTGTCTGAGGGTCTGCGTACTCTGCACGCTAGCCTCCCAAAGGACTAGGGCCAGGTTTCGCTGCTGGGGGTCCTAAGCTCACCATGGTTTTGATGATGGTGTATTCGCTGTTCGCTGTGGCCCGTGCAGGCTCTGCTATTCGTGCACGCTGTCATTTCCTCCTTGATGCGTGTGATGGGGGCAGGGACTTGCCATCCTTCCCCCCATGGGTGAGTAGGTGAGGCCCAGAGGGGCACAGTCCTGGCCAGGGCCCTGATGTGGAAGGAGGCCAGCAGGAGGCCACCTGGTGGCCAGTCATGTGAGGGCATCTGGTCCTCACAACAGTCCCTTGAGACAGGTGGCCAGGTACTCATCTCACAGTTGGGGAAACTGAGGCTGAGAGGTGGCTTGCTGTGGCCCGGGAAGCCTGAAAGTGGTGGATCTGAGATTCATCTGGCTGTGATGTCTGGACTCTACAGCACTTGAGAGAGGGGAGTGGGGGAGGGAGGGAAGGAGGAAGGGATGCTCAGAAAAGGCTCAGGAACAGGAGTGGCCTCTGACGGGCTGGGCACCAGAAGGAAGCAGCCATCGGGCTGGGGGGGTGGCAGGGGCTGGGGAGTGAATAGTGACTCTTGAGCACCTGGCAGGCAGCAGGTCTTGCTCTAAAAGCTGGGGATTTTAAGGGAAGGAAACTGGAGACCCCCAGGGAGGAGACCGCCCCTTGAGGACGCCTGGATTGTTACTTAAAGGAGAGGTCAGCCCTCGACCAGCATCTAGGCCCCAGGAGCCCCCGAGCACGGCCCCTCCTCCCTCTCAACCCCAGCTGGCTGCACGGAGCCCACCCCCTGGTATGGAGGGTTGGTGGGGGTCACCCTGAGGGTGCCCCAGAGGCACGCCTTGCAGCCAGACATGGAGCACGGATGCATTTTACAGGATGCATTTTACAGCGGCCCTGTGTGTGTCTGGGGACCAGGCCCCACCTGCCATGGGTTCCTCCCCCGTTCAGGCCCCACCAAAAGCAGGTGGAGGCGAGTCCTCCCACTTGCATTGTAATTTAACCCCTTTTTTGCCCCCCATTTAACAAACAGAGCTACCACACAGGCTTCTCAGAACAAGAAGCGTGAACGTGACCTGCTGGGCAGCCGTTCGGGCGCCCTGGAGGGCGGCCCAGTCACGGATTGTGGTTTCTAGCTCTCCACAGCCACCAGCCCCCACCCACTTCCCCCTCCAAACCGGCAGACCCCCAACCAGACCGATAACTTAGCATTTTCATTTAAGTCCATCTGACAAATCGTTTTAGACGGAGAAAGCCATGCTGCATCTTTAAATGGCTACTTTGTCAGACGCGCTGTAAAAAGTCCTTTGTTATCTGTGTCTAGACAGCACACCAGTGGAATATTTGGTCTGCGTGAGGGGAGAGAGATCTGACAAGGTTGAATTCATTTACCGGCTTATTTCAAGTGGGATTTCAAAACACTTGCTCATAAACTGTTTGCGGCCAGACGCCCCGGCCTGTCCTCCCTGCCCACGCCCGCCTGCCTTGCTTTTAGACTGTTTCACCTGCTCGGACGGGCGGTGCGAAGCTGCGGCCGGGTGGGTGCCCCGGCGAGCTGTGACTGTGGCTTGTCGCTTTTTTTCTGGTTTTAATTGTCCTCTTTATGACTGTCTAGACATTCTGCAGATGTACGGTCTCGGGGGAAATGGCTTTTCCCTCTGGTTATGCTGCCCAGGAGGGTGGCAGGCGCCGCCCCCTCCAACGGCGGGGGTTGGGCGGTGGGGGGCACCCTCTCCCCCTTCCCCAAACTCCCCTTCCGCGTCTTCTTTCCCTGAAATCAAGGCACTTTGCCTCTTGGCACCGTCTTTGTGTTTATAACACATTGACTTGACTGTGCTAATTTTATACCATCCTCAAAAAAAAAGAGCGAACAGTGGCATTCCAGGTTTCCTCCTCTCCAAGGGGCGGGCCGAGACCCCCTCCTCCCAGCAACTTGCCCCGTTTCTTCCCACAGTTCTTCCTTGTGTTGTTCCGGTTTTGTGGACTGCATAGACACATTCAACACCAGACGTTGGCTTCTTTTTTTAAAATACTGTTTTTGGTAGAGATGAAATCTTGAACTCCTAGCCTCAAGCGAGTCTCCTGGCTCAGCCTCCCAAAGCGCTGGGATTACAGGTGTGAGCCACCGTGCCCAGCCAGGGTTGGCTTCTTAAGAATGACAATGTAGCCGGGCTCGGTGGCTCAGCCTGTAATCCCGCGCCTTTGGGAGGCTGAGGTGAGTGGATTGCCTGAGCCCGCGGGTCCGAGACCCGCCTGGGCAGCGAGACCTCATCTCTACAATAAGTCAAAAAATCAGCCGGGCGTGGTAGCGCATGCCTGTAATTCCAGCTACTTGGAAGGCTGAGGCGGAAGGATCGCCGGAGCCCAGCAGTTCGAGGTTGCGGTGGCCGGAAGCAGCCACTGCACTCCAGTCTGGGCGACAGAGTGAGACTCCAACTCAAAAAAAAAAAAAAAAAGAATGACAATGTTGGGGCTGCCTGAATGGGTTCGAGGTTTTAGTTCTGCCAGAGAGAAGCATGAATTAACCTCATTGCCATGGCAAACAGGTCATTGTCGCCAGAGCAGAAAGGGGGCAGGCTGTTGGTGTGGAGGGCTTCTGGGACCCCCAGCCCCCCGTCACCCACGTGCCCACAGGAACTGACCCAGGGGCCAAATGGGCATCGTCCTGAAGCAACCAGAAGAGTGGGTCCGCTTGGGGTCCCTGCTCAGACTTTGCGGTGGGAGCAGGAATGAGGAAATCTCAGCCCCTCTTCCCTGGCTAGGCAGCCTCCAGGCCCAGTGGCCTCGGGGAGTTCCTGGCCAGGAAGGAAGCAGGCTCCGAGCTCCCTTCTGGAGTGAGGACAGCAGGGTGGAGGGATGACTGTGCCCCGCCTCCTCCCAGCCAGACTTCTAACTCCCCTCTCCCCTCAAAAACTGTTGTCATTGCTGTTGACCCGGCTACAGAGCCATAAATTTCCACTCCGTCATCAATCTGCCCTCTGGTTTTTGCATGGTAGCGGGCACAAGAGGTGGCAGAGGGGTCAGGGGTGGGCGGTCGACCAGATGTCTCCCGGGATCCCTAACCCGCATCTCATTTCTGCCAGACAGGGCAAATGCAACGTGTCAATCTACTTTGGGGGTGGGAGGCGTCTCATCTGCCGGAGGTTGCGGGGGCGGGTAGTCTCCTGGCACTCTGGGTCTCTCGCCTGATCGTTTTATTCCTACTCCCAGAACAGACACCCGTGGGCCCGAGAGGTCTGTTGACGGCTCACGGGTTTATTACAGGCTTTCAAAGCCGGTGGGGCTAGGCAGCACACTCCCGAGGCCGAGAGGACCCCAGGGGCCCCCGGGCTACCATCCCTTCCTATTCTTGTCGTTTTCCTGGGAGCCTGTCAGTTCTCCTGTGGAGGTGACTGAGCTTGTCATATTTTAAGTGACGCAGTCATCCAAGTGTCTCTCCCTTATAATGTATTTAAGAAGAAAAATCCAAAATGAATTACGTTGAGGGGAAGGGATCTTAATAAAACCAAATAAAACACTGGCGGGGCATAGTGGCTCATGCCTGTGAGCCCAGCACTTTGGGAGGCCAAGGTGGGAGGATCACTTGGGGCCAGGAGTTTGAGACCAGCCTGGGCAACATAGACTCCTGTCTCTACAAAAAATCGAAATAATAATAATTAACTTTAAAAATAGAGGCCACAATGTCACCACAATTGTGATACAGAAAGGCCCCCTGCTGGAGCCAGCCTCACCCCACTCCCCACCACCCTCCACAAGGTGCACCAGCGGGCATGTCCCCCAAGAAGGATGGGCTGTTAAATGTGGGATCCTCCAGGCTGGGGCTGCGCTCTCATCAGGTCTGTCCCAGAGTAATTAAAGGAAAATGATGATGCTAACCTTGTCCCCAAGCACAACAGGAGCACTGATTCTTCCCTCCGAAAATGGGCCTCAGCGCATCAGATGCACCCCGGGCTTGAGTCTGGGGGACGTTTTTCCCCCGTGCACGTTTAATAACTTACTGCGTGTCTCCGGGTCTTCTCTCTCTTTCTCAAGAGTGGTGGGGGCATCCAGTCCCTCTCCTGTGAGCAGCCTAGGCCCGCTGGAGGTCAAGCTCCAGTGTGTGTCACCCAAAGGCCCCAGAGCCTGCAGCTTGAGAGGCAACGTTGAAACAGTCTGTTTTTTTTTCTTTGTTTTTCTTTTCTTTTCTTTTTTTTGGAGTAGAAGTCTCACTCTGTCTCCCAGGCTGGAGTGCAGTGGCACGCTCACAGCCACCACATCCTCGACCTGCTTGACTCAGACGATCCTTCCTCCTCAGCCTTCCATATAGCTGGAACCACAGGTGTGTGCCACCACACCCAGCTAATTTTTTTATTTTTTGTAGAGACAAGGTTTCACCAAGTTGCCCAGGTCAGTCTCGAACCCCTGGACTCAGGCAATCCTCCTGCCTCTGCCTCCCAAAGTGCTGGGATTGGAGGCGTAAGCCACTGCACCCAGTCAGTCTGGTTTCTAAAGCTACAGTCTGGGAGGCCTGGACTTTTTTTTCCCCCCTTCTCCTTCTTTTCTCAAGAGTTGGAGAAACCAGAGTTTCAAGCTAGTCTTGGTGCACTGCCTTATTTAGGAGGCAAATGGCTGCTCATTTGTCAGGCAAAACAGATGTGGTGGGAGACAACATCTATTTTCATAATTCGAAACAAATCGGGTGCACTGCCTCCCTCTTCAGCGGGGCCCGCACAGAAGGCCCAGCTTCCCGCAGCATTTAGAGAAATATTTATAGCTTGTCGATTGAACTTTCCTTCCTCCAGGAGGAGTTAGTTTCTGCCGCACTGGGGACACAGACGGTCTCGAGGGGGAGTGGGTGCTGTTGCGGGATTTTTTTTTTTAATCAGAAGATGGAGACAGCAGGTCACGGCCAGTGGGAGCAGCTGGGTCTCGCCGTCAGCGTGGCTTCATGTCTCCCCGGCATGGGAGTGCTGGGTGAGGAAGCCTGCTCTTGATGAGGGAGCACTCAGATGTGGGTCCTGGGGAGACGTCGCAGGGTGAGCAACTGGGAACCCCGACACCCCAGGAGACCCGGGCCCTGGGTCAGCAGCCACCTCGTGCTTAGGTCTCCAGGGGATCTGGCCGCTGTGTCTCCATTTTGTGGATGGAAACACTGTCTCCCAGAGAGCAGTCTCTCCGCCCAAGGTCACGCAGAGAACGAGGAGCGGAAATCGGGTCTCCCGCCTTTGAGCACCTTTCGGTCGGTCTCGAGCCTGCATTCCCGCCTGGAGCCCCGTGTGGGATGCGGCTACATTTCTCTGTGTCAGTACAGGCTGTGGGGAAGAAGGATGGGGAACCGGCCGTGGCCTACCCGTTGGTCAGATGGCCTTGGTCCCGGCCTCACATGGCTGAACTCCTCTGTCCCCCGAAGGAGCTGGGGGGGGTGAGCGAGGCCAGGGCCTGCCCTCCAGAGCGCTCACTCGCATGCGGGAGGTTCAGACCCGGAGGAAGCACAGCAGGGCCATGTGACTGCCTTGGGGGGCGGTCAGAGAAGGCCTCTCTGAGGGGCTGACGCGCTTGCTGAGACTTGAGGGACAAGAAGGATCCTCACTGGGAAGATAGGTGAGGGGGGAGAACCTCAAGAAGAGGGGAGACACCAGGAAGGCATGGGGTCTGTCGAGATGCGTGTGGAGGCTGCATCCAGGTTCCGACTGCCTGTCACCTGGAGGAGGAGCGACAGGGCAGCTACTACAGGCTGGGCCTAGATGGATGCATTTCTTGGAGATTTTGGTCTTTGTGAGCCACTCTAGAATTCATTTCAGGGTCGAGTCAAGAGTCCACGAGTTTTATGCCGCATCCCACCCAACATCAGAGGAACCGACTGACCAGGCCCCTTTGCCCTCCTCTCTAGATGAGGGTGACTGAAAAGCCCAGAAGCTTCCAGTTCATCTGGGAAAACCATAAATGACAGTTTTGTGAGAAGCAACCATTGGAGGAAACTAGGTGTGGGGTGTGGAGAGCGTGGCTTGATTCTTACAGTCACGTGTGGAGCTACAGCTGTCTCCAGAAGGTGTTTTTTTTTCACTTTTGGAGGTAAAGGATCACTTGAGACTAGCCTGGACAACACACTGAGACCTCCTCTCTACAGAAAAAAAGAATTAGCTAGACACGGTAGCACTTTGGGAGGCTGGCGCAGGAGAATTGCTTGAGCCCAGAAGTTCAGACCAACCTGAGCAATGTAGCGAGACCTCATCTCTACAAAATCAAAAATTAAGCTGGATGTGGTGGCACGTGCCTGTAGTCCCAGCTACTTGGGAGGCTGAGGCAGAAGGATCACTTGAGTCCAGCAGGTCGAGGCTGCGGTGGCCATGAGTGTGTCACTGAACTCCAGCCTGGGCGATGCAGTGAGACTGACTCAAAAAAATTTAAAAAAACATATCCCAGTCTTGGCCTCACACACAGTGGGCTCAACCCCCCTAGCCATGCCTGCATTCTCACGTTCCCTTGCTTGTGTATCCATTCCACACACATGTATGAGGCACCTACTGTGTGTCTGGCATGGGCAAGGCCTTGCTGATCAGAGAGGGGGCAGCTCCAACCTTCAGAAGTTTACAATCCACGTGTGACACTTCACACGTGGCTGGAGTGGGCACCTGTCCCTGATTGTTTTCAAATCAAGTTTGTACCCTGGGTGGTGATTGTGTTCTGTGTGTGACTTCAGTCCTTACGCCGTCTTCATGTTGGGGACTAATTAGGAATCAGCTGGTTGGTTGTGGTTGCTCATGCCTGTAATCCCGGCACTCTGGGGGCTGAGGAGGGAGGATTGCACAAGGCCAGCCTGGACAGCCCAAAAAGACCTCATAACTCTTAAAAAAAAATGAGCCAGGCATGGTGGCACGCACCAGCTGCTTGGGAGTCTGAGGCGGGAGGATCACTTGAGCCCTGGAGGTCAAGGTTGCGGTGAGCTATGATTACACCACTGCACTTCAGTCCGGGTGACAGAGCAAGACCCTACCTCTAAAAAATCTGAATAAGTCACTAAAGTAAAAAGGAATCCATTGTTTCCTGATGGACAGGCGCTCTGCACCAGGATGGTGCCTTAGATATTAACGTCTTATTCAAATCAGAAGGTTTCAGTCTTAGTCCTGTCGGCATTTGCCATGGAAGATTCTTTTCCGTGGGGGATGCGCCTGTGCCTGGCACGCTGTCAACCCACCTCCCCTCTGCCCATCGGATGCCAGGGACATCCCCTCCCGGTTGGGACAACCGCAAGTGTTTCCAGATGTTGCCAGACGTCCCCTGCGGGGTACAGTCTCCCCCCAATGAGAAGCACACCTTGGCCTCATGGCTGCCTTCAGGCGGCCGTGTGGGTGTGGGCAGCCGGCCGGCATGGCTCCGTCTCCTCCTCCCTCTGTGTCCTTCTCAGTCTCCCTCTCCTTCTCCACCTCTCTCTCCTTGGTCTCCATCTCCCCACCAGCCTCCGTCTCCACCGTAGGGAGTAGGGAGCCTTGAATGACACGACAAGCTCACAGCTCTTGGCATGACCTGGTTCAGCTGTGGCAATGACTGTCACCCTCCCCACTGGTATCTGCGTGTCTGACGGACAGAAGCCATTTCTACCCTTGGTCCCGAGGGGCTGACGCACTTGCTGAGACTTGAGGGACAAGAAGGATCCTCACTGGGAAGACAGGTGAGGGAGGAGAACCCAGGTCCAAGCCATGTGCTGGTCTCATCTGTGCAGAGATGGGCAAGGTCCCCATCTTTGTCACCTCAACCGGGCGGTACCATGTGTGGGCAACTTGGCCCCGAGGGAATCAGCAGGCACAGGTACCGGCTCTAACCAGTGTCTGGCTATGTGACTCGAGGAAGCTTCCTTTCCCTCTCTGGTCCCATCCCTTCTCATCTCATCCATTTCAGGGACTTCCAGACCATCCTCCCCGCCCCACTCCAACCCTGAGGGGCTTGGTTTTCTTCCCAAGGTCATCTACACTCCTGGTCCCTTCAGGGACCTCTGAGGCCCTCGCCATGCCTGGAGACCGCCCCTTCCACCAAAATCAGTTTAAATCGTTGGCTTCAGCCATTGTTCTTACATCCTGGGCTTCGCCGTGAGGGCTTCTTTGGACAGATGGGCCCTCAGCTAAGAGAGCGAAAGCCTGGTTGAGTGACTGGGGTCTGTTGATCCACAGAGCAGTGCATGGCCGCCCATGTGCTGTAGGGCCTGGGCCACCATCGGAAGGTGTTGATGGGTCTGCTGGACACGACCTCCATATTGTGCAGGAGGAATGTGCACAGCCGTTCTCGTGTGCGGCTGCATTTGGAAAATCATATTGGAAAATGGCACCTGGCTGTTTCAAACTCACGTGGCCTGTGCTGCCTTTGCCTGGAAGTCCCGCATGCGGCCACACCCAGGAAGTCTCGATGTACATCGTCCAGGCCCCGGAGCGACTGACTGCTCATCACATCTTCATTCTAGGGCCCACAAGGCTGGCTGTCATTCCCTTGAATGAGACAAATGTTCCTACCTCAGGACATTTGCACTTGCTGCCTTTCAGCCAGGAGTGTGCTCCCCCCAGCTCTCTTTATCTTTCAAGTGTCAACTCATAGGCCACCTCATCAGTGAGGCCTCCTTGACCACACTAAGGAAGTCCTCCCTCCCAGACGCTTATTGTCACAGACCAGCCCAAGCTCAGTTCAGCCTTCCCTAGAAGGCAGAGGATACTCCGCTTCAAAGATTCGTGCTGTTCAGAGAGCCCTGCAGTTCCTGACTCCTGTGCCTGAAGTGGTCACTGGCAGTAGAATTTGCAGTTTTATCACAAGTGACACATCGACACTTTATGATAATACTTTGTCTCAGGGATATAATGATACCCTTGGTACGTTGTATTGGAGATGGTGTTTATTTTGGGATGCAATGATAGTTTATGGTGACAGTGACGCTTTACACTGGCAGCATATTGATACATTGTATTGGAGATTCGCGGTTGTATTGGGGTGCAATGATCATTTATGGTGCTGCTTTACACCAGCAACATGCTGATACTTTGATACATTGTATCAGGGCTGCATTGGATACATTGGTGACTTACAGTGATACTTTACACTGTCAGTGCTTGACACTTTGATACATGGTTGTTGTATTGTGGATACATTGATAGTTTGCCATGATATTTTCTGTATGCAATACATTGACACTTTGGTACATTATACTGGTGCTATTTAGTTGTATTGGGGCCACCATGACACTTTACACTAGGGATGCCCCAGCTACACTACCTCCCCGGGCTCTTGCCTACTCTTAGGAATGAGATGGGAGGTTCTCTCCTCATCACTTGGGAAGACAAAAGCAGCCAGTGCTTCCAGGTTACTTAAAATCTCCTTTCTTCATTTCTAAATTTTAAATGACATGTTTAGAATTTAATCTTCAAACCTGGGAGCCAGACCTGTGAGTTGAGAGTTGACAGCCGAGAGGAGGTTTCATTTGGCTGGCTGCAGCAGCCAGATGGCAGATGCTGGGAGCGGGAGATGGAGGCTGGGAGGGGGGAGGTGGCTTCTGTCTGCTCCGTCCCTTCCTTCCTCCCTCCCTCCCTCGGCAGGAAACCGCCCTCCCAGTGCTGGACCTGGGTCAGGTCCTGAGGATCTTCGGGCTGTTGGCCTTGGCCTCTGCCCAGGTGATCCTGGTGACGCCAAGGGATGGGGCCCTCCCAGACCAGTCACTTTTTTCCCCAAAAAACTTGTTCTGTGGAGAAAACTGTCGGTAGCATGCAGTTGTAAGAAACAACTTGAGTGTATGTATGTGTCTAGTTTGATGCATTTTATCACATGTGCCAATGTGCGTCGCCACCAGAGTTTAGACACAACAGTCTCATTGCAAGGGCCCTTGTTTTGCTGTTTATAGCCACATCCACTCCCTCACCCCTGACGATCACTAATATGTTCTTTATCTCTATGATTTTGTCATTCTAAGAGTGTTGTATAGGCCGGGCACGGTGACTCACGCCTGGAATCCCAGCATTTTGGGAGGCCAAGGCGGGAGGACTGCTTGAGCCCAGGAGTTAGAGACCAACCTCGTCTCCACCAAAAAATACAAAAATTAGCCAGGTGTGGTGGCCCATGCTACTTGGGAGGCTGAGGCAGAAGAATCACCTGAGCCCATGAGGTCGAGGCTGCGGTGAGCCGTGATGGTGCCACTGCCTGCCCTCCAGCCTGGGCGACAGAGCAAGAAAAAAAAAGAATATTGTATTACTGGAGTCCTACACTGTGGAGCCTCCTGAGGGTGGCATGTTGCACTCAGCATAATCCTCTGAAGATGTGCCCAGGCTGCCGCGTGTGTCCACAGCTCACGGCTCTTTCATCGCTGCATGGTATTCCAAGGGTACCGCAGTTGCTTTAATCATTAACCTGTGGGGGAATGTCTGGGTCACTTCCAGATTTTTGCTGTTGCAGGTGAAACAACTGTGGATACCCACGCACAGGTGTTTGTGTGGATATAAGTCTTTCTTTCTCTGGGGTAAATGCCTGGGTGTGCCATTGTGGGGTCCGTATGGCTACATTTTGGCTTGTTTTGAGTCAGTCTCACTCTGTCGCCCAGGCTGGAGTGCAGTGGCCAGAACGGTTCAGGGTCCTGAGCACAAGCCTCATTGCTCCTCGAGGCCAGGACAGGCCACCAGGAGACACAGCATGAGGCAAGAGTGCATTTGGGGTGGCCAGCCTGGGAGAACGCTCCTGCAGACAGAGCGGCATGTGCAAAGGCCCTGGGGTGGCAACAGGGCAAAGACCCAGATGGCTGGAGCACGACGAGCCAGGAAGGGAGGTGGGGAGTACAGCGGAATCAGGCAGGCCTCTGGGGATTTTGATCTGAGTGTGATGGGGAGATGGTGTTTAATGGGTATTTTTTAGTTGCTCTGGCTTTTGGGTGCAGAGACCGAGGATGTGTTTGCCGCCAAGGAAGCAGGGAGATGTGGAGGACATGCACACATACTTTTTGCTCCTGAGGGGTGACTCCCAGGCCTCCCCACCAACCTCAGCCCCCGGGGTCCCCAGACAGGGGGCGAATCCCAAGGCAGGTCCCCTCTGAGCATCCTCTGCTACCCTGCCCATCAAGGGCAGGAGAGGTGAGGTGGGGGCTGTCTGCTAGAGCTCGCTGCCGCCCACGCTCTCCCATGCGGGTCTGTTTCCCGATAGACTTTCTTGGCTTTTCTCGCCTTTTCTCTCTCTCCCTCGCTCCATTCTCATTGTGATCCATAAATCGGACTTCCCGCTCGGTGTCAGGCGCCCTGGGTCAGGGACACACCTGCGCCTGACATCCTTGTTGCATCCATCAAGCCTCATCCGGTCAGGCGAGGCCACCTGCTTTGGAATTTCATGGCAGCTGCCGCTTATTATGCTCTTACTGTATACCAGCTAGCATTTGGAGCGCTGGTGCTCCGTCCCTCCTTCGCCCTGCGAAGTTGAGAGGGTTGTGGATCTTGCCTTGCTGTGAGGAAGCCCAGGCAAGGGGCCAGGTCATGCCCAAGGTCATGCACACAGGAAATGGCCGCAACCATATCTGAATCCAGAGTCGGGCCAAAAGGCACCTCCACCAGCATCCCCCGCACCGGACATGGGACCTTGTGTCTTCATCATTCAGGATTTTCCACCCTTTCCAAGGAAAACACTACCCAGGGCTAGAATAGCCGCGCCTGCGGGGCGGGGACAGGGGAGGCGGCTGGGGCTGGGAGGCTTAGAACTTCCTTCTTGGAATCTGTCTTGCATGTTGCCTGAAAAAGAAAGAGGAAGAGACTCTGCAGATGGAGACAGGGAAAGACTCGACAGATTTAGACCCCAGACAGTCACACACCGGAGACAGGCGGTAAGACAGACGCCCCGAGGGAAGGACACACCCAGGCGGTCAAGGTGGGCGGCTCTGACACCTCGGAGGCTGCCCCTGAGCCCTGTGGCAGTGATCCTCCTTCCCACCAGAGCTCCCCCGCCCGCCCCCGCCTGCCCCCGCCTGCCCCCGCCTGCCCCCGCCTGCGGGTCCAGGGGCCCCTTCCGTGACCAACTGTCAGTGTGGTTGGCATTGTTTTCCAGAACCTTCCTCCACAACACTGGAAAACAAGCCCACAGTAAGGAATGCCTCGCCCGAGAACTGGGGTCTTCCTCGGGACCCCACGTCCCACATAAAGGTGGTGGACAGCCAAGCTCCAGGTCGGGCCTGCAGGTGAGCGTGGGAGGATACTTGTGTGACTGTGGGAATGACCCTCCAGCCCAGGCAGGCCCTTCGGGAGCCCGACATTGTCTCCCGCTGCTCCTGAGAGATCAGTTAGGGGAGGCCGAGGCTGCAAGCTTAGGGATCGGTGCTGCCGGGAGGCTGTAGTTGCTTTGTTTCGTGTGACTAGTGAGGACAGTGGTTGTGACACAGGCGTCTGTGTCTCTGTGTGATGTTTTGGGGGCGTAGGGCCATTCCTGTCTGAGCCCAGATTCCTTATCCTTACCACAGGACTGGGCACTTCCCAGACAGCTGCTGAGAGCCTCACATGAGGCCACAGAAGCCCCGTCACCCCCGCTGGAACTCCAGGAGGCGCTTGGAGCTCCTGGCGCACATTCACTGTTGACAGAGCATCTCTGGAAGATTCCAGACATCTGGTTGTGTGTCCAGATGTGTCTGTCCAGAAATGGGTCCCTGCGGGTTTCCAGGGCACAGGACAGAATGGTGCTGCCCTAGAGAGGAGAGAGTGCAGTGGGGCGTGAGGAGCCCTGGCCTGGGCCCAGCCACGCTTTTCAGGAGTGAGTCCACACAGCCCCCGCGGCTGCTCGAATGAACAGGTGGGATGGAAGGGGCCCCTGAGGACAGACGCAGATGACAGAAGGAAATGCCTTTCCTGGAAAATAAATGGAGGGCAAATTGCTGGCAGCTGCCCCTGAGGGCAAGCGGGGTTTTTGTAGGTCCTCTCCCGGGCCTGATCTCCCTCCAGTCAGCCTCTTCTGTCTGCACCAGGTGTGTGCTTCTGCTCATGCTGCTGGAGTGAGACTACCATGGACACACGGTGTGTCTCAAACAATGCACATTGGTTTCCTTGCTATTCTAGAGACCGGGAAGTCCAAGATCAAGGCGCCAACAGATCCAGGCCTGGGGGGTACCTGCCTCGTGGCATGTAAGTGGCCACTTGCCAACTGGTCTTCACATAGCTTTTGCTTGGTACCTGTGTGCGAAGGGGTCTCCCTGAGTTGTTCAGGCTGGAGTGCAGTGGCACCATCATGGTTCGTCGCAGCCTCTACCTCCTGACTCAGGCAGTCCTCCTGCCTCAGCCTCCCGAGTAGCTGGGACTACAAGGGCATGCCACCACATCCAGCTATTTTTTCGCCACAGAGACGAGGTCTTGCCTTGTTGCCCAGGCGGGTCTTGAATTCTTGGCCTCAAGCGATCCTCCTGCCTTGGCTTCCCCAAATGCTGGGACTACAGGTGTGAACCACAATACCAGGCCCGGGCCCCCCCCATATGACCTCTTTTAACCTTAATTATTTCTTTCGAGGTCCTGTCTTCACATGCAGTCACTCGGGACCAGGGCTTCCACATGTGATGTCAGGGGACCACAGGTCTGTCTTCTGCTCCAAAAAGGGTTTAGGGAGGGAGGTGTCCGGCCACCTCTGTAGTTGTTGCTATTAGCAACCGCCCAACCTTGGCTGTCACCTGTGGGGTTTACCAGAAGCCCGGCCCCAGGAGAGCCATTCTCTCCACGGAATTCTCTTGTGGGCAGCATGAGGGAAGCACCGTGGGTGCTTGTGGGTTCTGGATATGGGGGAATGAGCCCACAGAGGCGAGGGCATCACTCAGGGTCACACAGGCATGTGCCCCTTGATCCCTGGTCCTGCTCTGGCGGTAGCTCGGCTGCTGGCGTGTTGACCGGCTTTGGGTTCTTAGGCTTCCTGGGCACTGTTGTGCACCAGGCATGGGGAGACTGGGGAAGGGCCACGCTGTTCATCCTAGCTGGGAGCCCCCCCATGGCGGTAGCCTGCACTTGACACCACAGTAGCTGCTACCACTATGCAGGATGCAGATGTTCCTCTGAGGCCACCAGGGCTGGGCTTTGAGGGGCAGAGAGGAGTCTGCCAGTTAGAAAAGGAGTGGAAGGGCTCCACTTGCTGAGCTTGTGCCAGCCTTGGGGACATTGTGTCCTGATGGGGTGGCCAGACTTGACGGTGGCAACAAGACATAGACTGAGGAAAGGCTAAATCGTGACTTAGACATTTTCTTAGAAGTCACAGCAGATGTCTCGGGTGGTATTTACAAAATTAACCACCACATGGGAGAGTTTAAAACTGCCGGAGCAAGCCAGGGAAGGGAGTGGCTGTCAGGGCAGGGCTGCGGGAGATGGGGCTAGATGCAGACCGGGGATGGGGGGGTGTCCCTAGGGGCCACTGGCTTGGGCTAAGATGCGATGTCAGCAAGGCGGGGCTTCTGCCTGGGTGTTGGCAGGCGGGAGGAAGATGCCGGCAATGGGGATGATTGGCTGCGACGTGGGCGCGGGGGCCTGGGCGATCCGGTGTGTCAGCTGCGTGGTGGCCCTCTTGAGGACAGCTGGTGTGCACTGCCTGCTTCCCTGGGTGCCAGACTCAGTTCCTCGCTCTTAACGTGTGTTCACCCCACTTCATCCGTGAGGATGTGCCAGCAGGATCCCGCTTTTCCACATGGGGAGACTAAAGCGCAGAGCCAGAATCACTTGGTTATGTCGCATATGTGGCCTCGGAGAGTGCTGGAGCTGGACTCGGGCAGCCAGGCTCCAGGGCTCCCACCCACCACTGGGGCCCTCTGAGTGTTGACTGATGTGCATTCGGTTCCTGAGGGGGTGAGGGCGTGGGTGAGCCAGAACCCCGCCTCCTCCTCTGAGGCCCGACCTTGACCATCGCCCACCTCCCTGTATCAGCCCCAGGTGAGACCCAGAGTAGCTGGGCCCCTTTTGCTCCAGAAAGGCAAGGCTGTGCCCGGGTCAGTGCTGAGACCCCTCCAACAGGCTCAGGCGCCGCGACCCCCAGGGCCCCCAGCATGCGGCGGATGCCCATGAGGCCCCGTGGGCTGAATGGGCCACTATTGAGAAGGCCTTGTCCCGGCTGCTTTGTGCCGCCTGCCTCAGCGTCCCGCTTTTTGTCCAGGAGGCTGGGAGACAAGCCGGCTCGCTTCCCCTCCCCCGAGCGCCGCCGCTGGCCTGGCTCATGTCAGGAAACACCAGGATCTTGAAGGACCATCACTGAGAGAAATATCTGCTGGTTTCCAGGGAGCATGAGGGGCCTCCCATGTGGAGGGCGGACGTGCGTCGCATGGTCGGCCGACACTCGGAAGTCACACACACACACATGGGCGCACACGTGCACATGGGAGGGTCTTTGGGGCATGTTAGTAAGATTTTTAGAAGTAAAATTATAAATGCAGCCAGGTGTGGTTTCTCACACCTATAATCCCAGCTACTCAGAAGACCGAGGCGGGAGGATCCCTTGAACCCAGGATTTTGAGGCCAGCCTGACCAGTTGTTAGAACCCCATCTCCGCAAAAAAAATTTAAGAAATTAGCCATAGGTGGTGCATGCCTGTAGTCCCAGCTACTCGGGAGGCTGAGGCATGAGGATCGCTTGAGCCCAGGAGGTCAATAGTCAGCTATGATTGTGCCACTGCACTCCAGCCTAGGTGACAGAATGATGCCCTGTCTCTAAAAAAAAGTTATCAATGCTTGTTTATTTTTTTAATGCACATAATATAGGTATACAAAAAATAAAAAACCCCTCTTCCAGATGTAGACATTATTAACAGTTTAGCGACCCAGCTGCATTATTCCTGCCCAGCCATACTTGCCAGCCTCAGCATCCATTGTCCTCAGACCCACGGGCCAGGGGTTCTCAGTCAGGGGGCATTTGGCACTGTCTGGAGACATTTTGGGGTGTCACAGTGAGAGCGTGTGTCTAGCCGCTAGCGGTGGAGGCCAGGGTGCGGCCTAACATCCCACAGCACACGAGGCAGCCCATAGCAGGCCTTCCAGCTCAGGGCGTCACTAGTGCTGAGGTAGAAAGCCCAGGGGTCAGTACCCTAGAAGGTGATGTGATAGGGTGTGTTTTGTGGCATTTAGATGGTCCCTGGCTGTTCATTTTTTTAAAATTCCAACACTTTGGGAGGTCAAGGTGGGAGGATTGCTTGAACCCAGGAGTTCAGGACCAGCCTGAGCAACATAGCAAGACCTCATCTGTACAAAAAATAAAAGATGAAAATAAAGATGTAAGTTGGGCATGATGGTGTGCACCTGTGGTTTCAGCTACTTGGGAGGCTGCAGTGAGAGGATCACCTGAACTCCGGAGGTCAAAGCTTTGGTGAGCCATAATTGCGCCACTGTGTTCCCAACCTGGGGGCCAGAGTGAAACTCTGACTCCAAAAATAAATAAATAATTAAGAAATAAAAACACCCATGCAGTGTATCCTAGGGCCCTTCTGTGGATCTTTCCATTGCGTGTGGGTCTGGGAGTCGAATTTGCTGAGCTGGAAGGTCACGACGCCCATGTTTAATTTTGACAGATGTTCGGTTTTGGCAGGTCCGTGTGTCCCCTGGGCGGGTGTGGCCGTCAACACTACCACCGGCAAACAGACTCCCTCCCCACACATTCCCTACTCTTCCCATTAACAAAACATGGGGGGTAGGGGGTGGGGGGTATTTCAGCAAACTCCATGGCAACTCTGATGACGCTAGCTTTTCCTTCTGTTGATACCGCGGACGAGGCCACTGTTTTGCCGACAGTGGGTGCTTGAAGATGTTCGATGTCACAACAGCAGACATGGAAATCCCATTCATTCTTCGTTTCTGGGGAACAGCAAGGGATGAAAGAGGGATGCTGCTAGTCTCATAGGGAAGGAGGGCTGGAGAGCGGGGGATTCTGAAGTGGGTTCCAGACCCTTCCCTTTCTCTGAGTTCCTGCTGACCCATCCTGTTCCCACACAAGGGCTCCCACCCCTTGCCACGGCTACAGCTCCCCACCCTGCCCACCTGCTGCAGGGGACCCTCGGGACGTGGGCTTGGGGATGCAGGGAGCTAGGGCAAGCACACAGCAGGACCAAACCACCAGCTCACCCTGCGAGTCCTCTAACCCCATTCTTGCTGTCTGAGGAGCGCGCCTTGACACGTGCAGTTCCTGAGGGCTTCCTGGTGCTTCCAGCCCCCTGGGACAGACCAGCCAGGAGCCTCCTGTATGGGGCTCAGTGCTGGACCCTGACTGGGTGAGGTTCAGAACTGAGCCAGGCGCTCCCACCCTGAGGTGCTCACTCAGAGGGGAGGGCCCGGAGGAACTGGTGGGGGCCCCGAGGTGGTGGCTGGGACCAGTGGGAGGTGCAGGTGTCCTGGGGACTGGGGTGGGGTCAGGAATGCCTGCCTTGGACCTCGCACTGAGTAAGGAGGGGAGGTGGCTGGGTTGAGGGAAGACAGGCGAGTCTGCCAGGCAAGGAGTGGATGGAGGTGGCCTCTGGGCAGCAGAGTCAAGCGTGGATCCTGAGGTTTGAGGCAGGATGGGAAGACAGCGCCCTTAGAACCGTCTGCTGTTCAGCCTGGGCAACATAGCGAGACCCTGTTCCTACTAAAACTTAAAAATTATCTGGGCCAGTAGAGCATGCCTGTAGTCCCAGCTACAGGAGGCTGAGGAGGGAGGATCACTTGAGCCCAGCGGTCAAGGCAGCTGTAAGCTGTCACGGTGCCACCCTGGGTGACAGAACGTGACCCTGTCTCAAAAGAAAAAAAGAAAAGGGCAAGAACTGTCTTGTATTATCCCTGTTTGCTGTACAACACCGTAGAGTTGGCCTAGAGAGGAACCTTCCTCCCTGGAGTGGCCTGGTGTTAGGGAGAGGCTAGGGGCCGTTGGGTGACCCAGGGCAGCCCATGTGTGGCTCCATGCTCCGCCGCCCACCGCTCCACCTCCAGGCCAGGAGAGGGATGGCCCAGGAACACAAGATGACCGTCTGGTGCCTGCTTGTCACCCTAGGTTCTGCCAGGAACACGTGGCGGGGTGCTCGGTGCCCCTCTGCCCACCAACGGCCTTCACGGTGAAGCCTGTGGGCTCCCAGGGCGGAGGCTGTCTGACCCTCCCTCTCCCCCCAGCCGCCTTGTCAGCTGCGGATGACAGCAACACTTAGGGGCCGCCTAGAGGACCTCATTACGGGAGCAGCTGTCTGTGTTGGATACTGACAGATGCTCCTTAAATCTCTCTTTTCCTCTTTCACTATAAACGTAATTATATGTGCTCAAAAATGCTGAGAACGCAGAGGTGCGCTACACGGAAGGGGCATCCCCTCCCCTCCTCGGGGGACCTGCAGCTGTCAGTGCTGCATGTGGCCCGCCGGTCCCCAGCCTGTGCAGATACACTACCATAGGTGGGCGCTGGGAGACGCCACTTGTGCTGTTTAGGATACGTGTGTATTCTTTGTCAACCTGGCGCGGGCCCCATTGGGGGGTCTTCATCAGGGCACACGCACCTACTGGTGGCTGCGCCTCCCTGTGTGATCAGCCCCCCACTGGGGACCTTTCAGGGATTCCCAGTTAATTCCGACCTTTTTCGCAAACCCGCAGTGGGCCTCACGCGCCCACGTCTGCGGGTGAGGCCAGACATGCTCATTTACTCATACATTTATTTTGCCTGGAGGAAGGTGCCATTCTAGGCTTCCGGGACGTAGCAGAACATGATAAACTGAGCCTGCCGTAGGGACAGTGGTATTCCAGAGGGGAGGAGCGGGAAATGGACCGTGGGGCAGGTGGGCTACAGCTTCCAGATTTAGGCTGCAGAGAACAGCAAGGCAGGCCCAGGGTGGGCGCCTGGGGCCCGAGGGCAGAAGACTGTTAGGGTGTCCTGGGGATGCAGCAACCTTGGGGCGGACATAGATCCTGGGGTGGGATGTGCTTGGTGCCTTAGTACGCCAGGAGGAATGGGTGTGGAAGGTCATCTCTCCCCGGAATTGATTTGCGAGGTCCCTGAGAATGTGGAGGTTGCTTTCTACTCCACAGACTGCTCCAGGTTACACTCTCCCTAGGCTGTGGTCTAGAGAGGGACCTGTCCAGGTGGCCTTCTCCAGCACCTGTGGGTTTGGACACCTGTGGTTTAGGTCTGTGTTGGAAGAGAGAACAAGCTGGGAGGACCCCAGCCCAGGGTTTGGAGTTCCTGACTCAAGCAGGTCTTGCTACACTCGTGTGAAGTGGACGCTTGGTTATCTCTCCTTTTTTCCCTCCAGATAAGAACCCTGAGTGATTTGCCTGAGGTCACAGTGAGTGGCAAAGCTGGGATTCGAACCCAAAACCACCTGAGACTCTACCGAGAACAGCAGAACAAGGTGGCAGGCAGTCCCCGAGCGAGGCCCGGCCCCCACCCCATCACTAGCCATGCGTCCCCTCTCAGCATCCACTGAACAGTGTCTCAGGGGCACCTGTCCAGGTGCCAGGCACCCAGTTGCCTGCTTGGCACTTTGCAGGCTCTGGGAAAGCCGTGCTGTTTTCAAAAATGAAGAAACTGGCCTAGATTGGCTTCCCACCCCACCAAGCCTCAAGGAAAAAACAGACCAACTTTTTAAAAAAATTTTATTTTTACCCAAAAAAGGTCTTACCCTAAAAAAAATAGATGGGCCATCGGGGGTGTTTGAAATGGCACCAGGCGCAATCAGAAAGTTGTTCTTCCTTTGACGTCTGGTACACTTTTACTTGAAATTCTGGGGGTGGCGGGGGTGGAGGGAGCTGGTTCTTACTCAGACGAGATGGGGATGGGGGATGGGAGGTGGGGGTGGGGCAGGGAACCCCAGCAGGCAGGAACCCACTGGCTGGGGCTCCACGGAATGGCAATGAGGCTCCCGGCAAGTCTCATCCAGGCAGGCCTAACAAGATTAGGTTTTCATAAATTTCAGACAGCACCAATTCCTAATTCCTTGATGTGCAGCCCGGAGGCCAGACAGGGCCACGCGCAGGGGCTGCTTGTTAACCAGGAAGGAGGCCGCTGCCTCTCCCCTGGGACTGACACTGAGGTGAAAGAAGGTGGAAGTGGGACTCCTCGGGTCTAGAAACTGCCCTGGGGCCGGCAGGAGCTGGTGGACTCTGCCTGGCTAGCCAAAGGCTCTGGTGCCCCTTTCTTACAAGACTCGCATGTAAGTCAGTGTGGGGGCTTGCAAGAGGCGCGGGCATGGCAGGAATGAAGCCAGTGGTCCCCACTGCTGGCCTGTCACAGGTGCCGCTGGTGTGGCAGTGTCCAGGTGCCTGCGTGTGTGACACCAAGGAAACGCAACATGTCTATCAGAGCTCAGTTAAGGTGAAGATGTGGTTCTTCCCCCCCCAAGTTTCTGCACTGCTATTCTTGAGGGTGGAGCCAGACCTGCATGGAGAGCAGAACCTGGGGTCCCGGGGGTTGTTGTAAATGGGAAGGCGGCTGGAGGACTTGCTCATGGGCTGAGAACAGGCTTGGTCATGTGGTGGTGGAGATAGGGGTGGGGGTGGGGCAACCGCGACTGCATTTCCCCTTGGTCTTGCCACCACGAAGTCTCTGGACGCCATCGAATTCTGAAGGGCGTGAATGCCCTTTCATGTGGTTCGCATATCACAGACCGGGTTGAGAGTTGGATGACTGCCTTGGGTTGGCTTTTTTTTTTTAATCCGGGTATTTTATTTTAGAAACCGTGTTCTGAGAATGGGTCTGCAGGCTGCCCCCGCTGCTAGGGGCTCCAGGCCAGGGAGGAGGAGAGGGATGTGGAAGCTGTGGGCACAAGGCTCCTCGCCTGTGATGGGGGCAGATGCCACCCCTCAAGGCTTGTGGGGATTTGGGGGAGAAGGGGCTTGGTCCCAGGAAGTGATAGGAACAGGCAGTGGTCAGTGTCTCTGGTTATGTCACAGGGGTGCCCAGAGTGTGTCCGGATTTTGCTCTGTGTTGGCGGAAGGCGGACCCTACTTGCCCCAGTTCCTGGCTCCGTGGCCTCTGCTGGGGGCAGCCCAGGCATGTTCAAGGCACCCTGCAGGTTGGCCGCACTCACCTCAGGCCCCATGCTGTCTCCCTCTGTTTCTGACAATCTGGTACCATCCTCATGCTCAGGCCTGTGGGGTGTGGGACAGTTGGCCTTAACCTAGCCACAGAATTGGAGTCTTGGGGTCAGAGGAACTGGGTTTGGGGCCCTTGGCCTGAGTGGTCTTTGGTTCGTCGCCTCGCACCTCTCAGCCTCAGTTTCCTCAGCCCACGGTGTGTCTCTTGTTGGCGTGTGAAGGGTGTGCACATTTCCGAGTGACAGCAGCTGTCCCCAGAGGAGAAGTCAAGAGGGAGGGTCGTGCCACTCCAAGGAGGCACATGAACCTGTTAATTTGAAATTATTCACAAGGAAAGAGGACACTCAATTAAATCAGAGTGGCCTTATTTGCATGTGGAAGAGGAGCTTGGTCACCCCTGAGAGTCTGCGGTATTCATCACCCACCCAGGGGAAAATTGCAAAGAAAAATGACTAGAGCGTGCCTTAGCCCACCCCAAATGAGTGTGGTGGGTCTGGGACAGAGAGAGAATCAGTATGGGCTCTTGGAGCAGGATCCAGCACCCGTAAGGTCCCCTTGGGTCCAGCTACCACCTTGGGACTGACCATAGCTCACGCTTCCCACACGGGACAGAGGCCAAGCAGGGGACACTAGGCCCAGCAGGCATTCGCTCTACAACCTAGCAAACCTCAGAGTGTCCAGGGGCAGCAGTGGGTGTGAGGGGTGGGTTTTGTCCCCAGAAAGGTGTCAGGGATTGTAATGACGATGACAGTGAGTGCTCGCTCCGTCCCCTGCCTGTTCTGAGTGCTTATGTCCACTGATTCACTCCTCCCGCCCAGTTGGTTCTTTCTCCACAGATGAGGTAGCTTCCGCTCACGGAGGTGACGGGTCCAGGGTCACACAGCAGCGAGCTGGCAGGGGCAAGAGGGCGGACCAGGCTCTGGTCAAGCCATATCCTCAGAGATACCCGGGGCCTGAGAGGTGGGAGGCACTCGCAGCTATGGGAGAGGCTCAGGGTTCGGGCCTCGGCCCTGCTTTCTAGTTGTGACCTAGGGCAACTTCTCCCTAAGCCTCAGTTTGCCCATTTGCCAAATGGAAATGGCCGCGGGTTCGAGATCCACCTGGGCAAGTTGGCGAGACCTCGTCTCTACAGTAAATCAAAAACTAGCTGGGTGTGGTAGCGCACACCTGTAGTTCCGGCTACTTGGAAGGCTGAGGCGGAAGGATGGCTGGAGCCCAGCAGGTCAAGGCTGCAGTGGCTGGGAGTGTGCCACTGCGCTCCAGTCTGGGTGACAGACTCCATCTCAAAAAAAAAAAGGAAATAGTAGTGGTGTTTACGTGCGGGGGGAGGCTCGGAGCACCGGGCTGCCCCAAGTATTGTTGCTGTTGGTATCATGGTTCTTACAAGTACAGCGAGTTTGGGCTGTGAACCAGACCACCCGCCCTCTCCTGTTGTGTCCCCCCATCCACCTCTGTGACCAACTGGCAGTGAGCCCTGTGGTCACAAGAGAGTTGAGCCTAGGGCAGAGGGCAGCGGCAGGACTCATCCCACATTTGCCTCCACACTGGGCGTTTGGCCTCACATCCAGGGAGAGGGGCGGTCTGTCAGATTAGGGAAACTGAGGCAGGGCCAGTGAGGCTCCCTGTCTGCCATGGGTAGTTGAGTGG
Organism: Cephalopachus bancanus; assembly: GCA_027257055.1. NCBI lineage: Eukaryota > Metazoa > Chordata > Mammalia > Primates > Tarsiidae > Cephalopachus > Cephalopachus bancanus. The sequence continues at coordinate 8,941,960 of JAPVLO010000007.1, forward strand.
TCTGAGGCCCTTCTCAACCAGAAGTCCAAAGCCGCCCTGCGATGTCTTGGGTTTCGCCCGCTCAGCCCTTAACAGTAAAACTGTTAAGTAAGTTGCCAGCCATTAGGGCCAGGCAGCCTTGCCCACGGCTCGGGATCCCCGGATATGGGGGCGTGGCGACCTGGGTCGGCCCTGGAGTGGGTCCAGCCAGCCTCCCTGTGCTCTAGCAACAGCTTCAGGTGCACAGGAGGATTCTGGGAGCGGTTGTGGTGCAGAGTCATGGCCCTGTGGGTGCTGCTGCTCCTGTGGATGTTTGGGGCTCGACACGGATGCCCTTGGGCATGGGGCATCCACCCACCCTGGTCTTTGCTGATTGATTGGTGATGGCTGTCTAGAGAGGCGTGTGGACCTGGTGGGGCAAGAGCTCATGTTTGAGTAGCAATGCCTGCCGTGGGTGCAGGACTGAGCAGCAGAGGTATGGATGCTGAAGCCCTGGCATCCAGGCAGGGCCCAGGCAGATAGAGTCGAAGTGTGGCTTACCCTGGCCCAGGTGGGTTCTGGGACTAAGCCTGTGTAGCTCCAGCCTCCCTGCTGCCAGAGGGAACATAGCAGGGCCCAGGAATCGTGGCTGATCTCGGTGTGTGACCTTTGCCAGCGAGCTTGTGCGTGGTCTGTGTCCCAGAGAAGTGAGTCTGTGTCCCCCAAAGACAGGGTCCTCCAGGAAGCAGCCCCGTGGGTGTGAAGGCCTCACGTCCAGGCCAAGGGTGGCCAAGGGTGGTCGTCGGGAGGCCTGGTGCTGCTGGAGGGGTATGTACAGGATTGGCACTCGGCAGGGCTGGGTGGGGACTGCCCAGGCCTAGTTGGAGATACTGGTGTCCCCTTCCCTGTGGGTAAGATGAATCAGTTGCCCCCTGCTGGCCTCTGCCCTTCTCTGCCTACCCCTCTGTCCCTGCCTCAGGCCCCAGTGCCCGCCTACATGGAGCCCTCCCGGATTTCCTGATAACCACCCCTCTGCGGCTCTCTGCCGTCTGGTGAGCACTGTGCACAGCATCTGGGAGCACTCCCGTATGCTGGGTGCACCCCAGCCTCTGTGATGGGCTCACCAAGGGCCCTCAGGGCAGGTGGGGGCCTGGTCCCTCCCAGCCCCTCCATGCCCCATCCTGAGCACAGTCTGGGACCCTTGGAAGTCTTCTTCCCGCGGAGTCTGGCCCCCAGCCCATGGCCTGCAGCAGTGCCTAGCCTGGTGCGTTCGTGTTTCTTTTTCGCAGTGTTCCCTTCCCCTCCCCTCCCCGTGTGAGTTTTCCGGGCCTGTGTCTTCATGGAGTTGGTGGCCCCGAGAACCAGTGGTCACCTCCGGGCTCATGGAGCCCTGTGCTCATTTCTGGGGGCAGTTTCCTCACTCTGCAGACACAGACGCTGGCAAGCAGATAGCCCTGCCCTGGGCCAAGTCCGGCAGAGTCAGGAGGGTCCTGCAGGGTGTTCCCCCACCCACTGGGCCTGGGGGCCTCTTCTGTGGCCCCAGTGTCCCTCGGCCCCACTGGCCCCATAGCCTCAGCCCCTGTCTCGCCACCGCTGTCTGGGTCCCGCGGCTGCCAGGGCCCGGGACAGGGACAAAGGCGGCCACACCTCCCTCTCTGCAGCCTGGCATGGGCCCTGGAGACGGTGGGTGGGGAGTGCTGGGGTGAAGAGTGCACAGGACTGGGGACAGGGAATTGCAGGCGGGCAGGGGGACGTGGGTGTTACACAAAGCTGCCCTGTGTGTCCCCTGAATGTGGCTTTATCTCGGCGCTGACGCCCCAGCCTGGGCCCTGCAGATCAGCCTGGGCCGCCCTGACCCGGGACCCGCTGCGTCTGGGGACACAAGAGACGTGGCTGCAATGACTGGGATCTGAGGCCTGGCCTCTCCGGCAGAGACAGGCGGGTCCCGCAGTCACAGACCCTGATCAGTCCATCCTTCCTGCCACCCCTCGGGGGGAGGCACTTCCCCCAGGAGCAGAGCCCAGATTCAGGCTGACTCCCTCTCCCTGGCGCCATGCTGACCTGGGGCAGTAGCACGCCTTCACTTTGGGAGCCTGTCACTTTCCTTCTGGGCCTGTGTCCTCACCTGTGAGTGGGGCGCGGGGGGGGGCAGGTGAGGAACGCACCTGTTCTCAGGTATGCTTGGCCCGCGGTGCTGCTGGCTGGGTCACTCTGTCGTGGGGCCGTCCTGGGCGCTGGGGGATGCCAGCAGCATCCCCAGCCACCACCTGCTCCGTGCCAGCAGCACCCCCCATTGTGACTGTCATGTGTCCCTGGGGGCACTGATGCAGTAGCATTGCAAACAGTGGTGCCGAGTGTGTGCAACGACCTGGGAGGTGGGCATTCTGGAAAACCTGGCTGAGAGGAAGAGGCAGCCGGAGGACACAGGCAGGCAAGGGGAGAGGCTCCCACCATGTTGCAGCCAGGCGCCGTCCTAGTAGGACATATTGCAATGCTGCTCAAAGCCTTGGGAAAGCCGGGCTGGTGGCGGAGGCCGTGGCCTGTGCGGGGTTGGGCGCCTGCTTGGGCGTCTGTGTGGCCTGCGCGCCTGACACCTCAGCCCTCGTGCCTGTGGTTCTTCGGGTCCTACCCGAGAGCCGTCTGCGGCCGCTCCCATTCCATCCCCCCTCTGGGGAGGAGGCCCCAAGCAAGCTGCACTGGGCTTGAACCCGTGGCTGGGGCGTCTGCTTGTGAATGCCCGGGCGGCACCGGGGCATTGTCCCCACCCGTGTGCCGGCTGGGTCTGGGGCGTTGCCTTCCTGGCCTTCCTGTGCACCCAGGGCGGGGGGGTGCCCTGGGCTGGGCGGGGCCGTGGAGCCTCCCCGCCAAGGCTGCCTCTTCCCAAGGACCCGGCATCTGGCCCAGCACGGGGGCTCTGCTGGCTGGCACTGGGATCGACCAGCTGCCGAGGCCGCGCGGCACAGGCCCGCTCAGTCAGCAGAAACCACCGGGCAGGATCAAAATAACCTCCTTCCTGTCCCAGCACTCGAGGGCTTTTCCGCCTCCTAGAGGGAAAGCAAACCCAAAAAAAACCTTATGAAAGCGAGAATCGCGACACCTGCCGCCGTCTGCCCTGTGGTTTTTCTGAGGCCTCTTCGCCAAGAGGAGGGGTCGTTAGAACTCCTGTCCTGTTGGGGGTGGTGTGTGTGTGCGCTGTGTCTGCGGGTCTGTTGTCTGTGTTTGTGTTGGGGAGTGTGTTTTGGGGTGTTGTGTGTGTGGGCGTGTTGGGGTGTGTCCATTGGGGTGTTGTGGGTGGAGGAATGTTGACGTGTGGAGGAGTGTCAAGGTGTGTGTCGGGGTGTTTGGGGCATGTGTTGGGGTGCTGCTGTGTTAGGGGTGTCAGGGCATGTGTGCTGGGGTGTTGTGTGTGGAGGACTGGGCACGTATGGGTTTGTGCACACGCACCCACTTGGCGCTCCTTTCTGTCCTACCCCAGAACCCCAACCCCACGCCTGTGCAAGCACCCCCACACCCCATTCGGGGTCCCCTGCTCCTCTCGGCTGCCCCTGCCCAGGTCCCCCTGAACAGGTGAGGGGGCCGTGTCCCCCTGCCTCAGCCCTTGCCCAGCAGCAGGAAGCTGGTGTCCGGGGCTTCCTCTGTGCGGGTCAGGGGCTCAGAGTCCTCCTTGCCCATCCCGTTGCCTCGGTGGGGTCAGTCCCACGAGGGGGCGCTGGGGTCGGGGCCCTGCCCTGCATGGTCTTCTAGAAGTCCTCCTCCCAGCCTCCCCAGGGAGCTGCCCCAGGTGCACTCCAGCCCTGGGCCGTGAGCTTAGTGGGAGGGAGCCCACGGGCTTCCCTGAGGCGCCACATCCACGGGTGTAGAGGGTCCCGCGTCCCACGTCTGCCTCTCACACCACTCTCTGTCCCCGCAGCCGAGCTGGAGTTCGTGCAGATCCTGGTCATCGTGGTGGTGATGATGGTGATGGTGGTGGTGATCACCTGCCTGCTGAGCCACTACCGGCTGTCAGCGCGCTCCTTCATCAGCCGCCATGGCCAGGGCCGCCGGAGGGAGGATGCCCTGTCATCGGTGAGTGCATCCTGGGGGCCTGCGGGAGGGCTGAGAGGGGAGCTTGCCGTGGGGGACGGGGCGGGCCTGGGGGTTCCACACTTCCTCTGCTGACTCTGAGCCCCCTAGTATGCCAGTCACTCTGCCGGACCCTGGGGCGCAGGCAGATCCCCGCCGTCCTGGGGCTGGTGTCCACAGGCGTGCAGAAGACAGAAACGCCGGGTGGAGACAGGGCAGTGTGGGGACAGGCCATCGCGGGGCAGGAGTGCGGCAGGGCCCCGGGCATCTCAGGCTGAGCTGTCTCCACCGGGTCACGGGGCTGAGTGAGGTGGCCTGGGCGAGGCGGAGAGCAGGGGCCTGACAGTCAGCCCATACCCTGGGCATCCAGGATCAGCACAGAACAGGCCTCTGTCATGGCTGACTGTGAACACCCGCCCGCCCACTACTCTCCTTCCTTTCCCCCTTCCCTCCCTCCCTCCCATGCATTCCACAGATCTCTTCTGAGCTTTCGCGGGGTACCTAGAACTCCCCGTGCGTTGGGGCAGAGGCCGAGGCCAGGTCTCGAGGACGCAGGTGGGTGGCCTGGATGTAGATAGGGCAGGTGTGCGGATGCATCGTGCACTGGGAAGGTGCTGTGGCCGTCCATGGCTGGGAGACCCAGGCCGAGCCCTCTGAGGTGGGTAGAGGGAGGCTGGGCTGAGAAGTGCAAGAAGGCAGAGGATCCTGGGGACCCTTGGCCCTTATGGAAGCCTGAACACGGTGTGTCCGCGGAATTCTGAGCCTCCTCGGCGTTCTGGAAACCCCAGGAACATCCCCTCAACACCCACGGCTTCGGGGTCAGATGGGGCCATGCGGTTGGGGTACATGTCCTCCAGCTGGATGCCCAACCCACCCCAGGGCCACATCCAGCCCAGTGTCCACCTTCCATGGGCTTATCTCTAAATGGCTTCCATCTCCATGGCCACCCCACAGTCCAGCAGCACAGGGCAGGGAGTGGCCGTCTGAGAAGAGGCTGGCATCGGGACGCGGAGGCGCATGATGCCCGGGGCCCAGGTGCATCTCTGAGCCACTGTTCGCCAGGTGTGGGAAGACTCGCCCACCCGGCAGCCCCAGGTACGGCCTCCCAGTTCTGGGGGTGCCACAGCTGCAGCTCTGCCCAGAGCATGCTGGCTGTGCCCCAGCCAGCAGGCCTGTCCCTGGCAGGTCTGGGCGTCTCTGCTTGCATCAGCCCCAGCCTCAGTGCGTCACCAGCTTGTCAGGGCGTGGAGGTCAGCTCTGGGACCTGACGGGAACCCCGGGAGCCCTCCCAGAGGCCTGGCATGACTCCGGGGTACAGACCTCGCATCTGCTGCTCTGAAGGCATCTATTGCGTCGAAAGGCCGGGCTCACCTGTTTATTTGTGATCACCCCGGCAACGGGCGCCACCGGGCGATACAAACTGCACAGCACATCTGCTGCCAGAGACCTCACAGGTTCACCCCACTTTACAGAGGAGAAATGGGTGATCACAGAGGGGGATGTCTGCCCAGGGCTGGAGAGCTTCTCAGTGGCACTTGGAAGAGCTACAGCGTGTCCTGTCCTCCCTTCAATCTGGGGAGAGTGAGGGCCCAGAGGGCATTCCAGAAGACACCAGCCTGGGTGGCTCGTGCTGCAGGCTGGGCTTGTCTTGCGCCTCTGAGCCTCAGTGTGTGCGGTGGGGTGAAGCAGGCTCCTCTCCGGCCAACTCTGGGAGGGTCCCTGGACCCCTGAGGCTAACAGAAAGTCCACCCAGCTGCCTGCACAGGCTCGCAGATGCCCAGCTGGGTAAACCTGGAACCTTATTAGGCTGAAGTAGAGCGTGGCAGTTCCCCTGGGGACCTGCCAACCAGACAGGACAAGGAGGCATCTCCTGGCCCTGTGACCTCCCGTAGAGACCCAAGCACAGCTGCTGCCTGCCTGGGGCCTGACCCCATGTTCCACTGGCCCTCCCTAGCCCTGCCCCTGCCATGGCTGCCTGGCTGTGAGGAAGAAGGGCCGTCAAGGGGGAGGGGCCTGGAGCTGGGGAGCTGTACCCTGGCGGAGGCAAGAGGCCCCTCAGAGGCCGCTCAAGTGCCTCGAAGACCAGCAGCGTCTGCGGTCACTGGGAGCTTGTTAGATGCACCCCTGCCCCAGCTGAGCCCCTGCCACAGAATCTGCATTTCTGCAAAGTCTGGCTTAGGAGGACTCCGTGTGCACCAGGCAGACGCTGGGGAAAGTCCGGGAGCGGGGTGGACTTCAGCCATCTACTGGAGGGAGGCACAAGCTGCCTCAGCCGGGGATGCACTGAGGATCGTGAGGAGAGGGGGAGCCATCAGAAGTGGCTGCAGGTCTGGCTTTGCAGCTTGAAGGATGCCAGGGCCATCTCCTGAGTTAGGGAGCAAGGTGAGACCTGACCTTTCTCAGGGCTTTCCAGAAGGAACTGATTCAGTGGCCTCGGAGCCCCCTAGTGGCTACGTGGAGAACTGCCACCATCTGGCAGTTCCTCCCCAGGCCACCGGGTGAGATGTGTCCTACCTGGGAGCCTTCCAGAAAATCTGCCCCCAAGGAGACTTCCTGGGTGATGGGTTTGTTTGTTATCTCACTGGTGGCGACAGGCTTCTGGTATATAAACATGCCCGGAACTTGCCAAATCACATCCTTTGAATATGAATTGATTGCATGGTGGTTATGTCTCTATTTCAGTGAAGCTATAACATTAACAGACGTCCTCTCCCCCAGGACCGGGTGCTCCTTGGTGTCTTGGGGACAGCTCAGGTGAGCCAGTGCCAGCCTCAGGTTCCACTTTCCTACTGGAACCTCAGAGCAGGTGACCCATGCTGCATGGGGCGGCCACTCCGTCCCTGCACCTGGCCCAAGCTGGGCACGGAAGGGCACCCTATTCCTTCTTTGCTGGTGACCACATCAGTTTTTATGGCAGAACAGCCACCACAGGCACTTTAACTGCCCTGTTTCTTTACCTATAAACGGGGACATCAGTGATCACAGATCCATAATACAGCGGAGAGCAGACTGGAGAGAGAGAAATGAATACGTGACTGAGGCGACCCCAGGCAGGCCAGGTTAGGTCATGGGAGAAGCCTTTGGATGATGGTGTTGGTGTCGCAGGGGACCCTGGGACTGCCGGTCGGGAAGGGGCCGGCATGCAGTGGGGCTGCCCTGCCAAGGCCCCTCGGCACGTGCTGAGCATGTCGAGACTGTGGGGAGTGAGTCCCTGCGACGGGCAGGAGCACAGTGGGGGCACGGGCATGTTCACTTGCTCCCTGGGGCCCACACGGGCTCCAGGTGGTTTTAACATTGGCCCTAAGTTCCTGAGCAAGTCCATGAGGCGAGTTCTGTAATGACTCACGTTTTTAGGCACAGAAACCGGAAGTTCAAGCATTTGTCCCAGACCACCGAGCAAGTACCAGCCCAGACTGGGAAAGCAGGGCCGGGGCGGGCAGGGGTAGGGTGGGTGGGGGCTAGGGGTGTGACGTTGTTGGATGCTGCTGAGAAGGGGACTCCAAAGTCGGGCATATGCTTTGGGAAGTGTGAAGCTGGATTTTCGGGGACAGCTGTGGGAGCCCAGAGATCAGTGCAGAGGCACCTGTGGCCGTGTCCTTGTGAAGTCCCCAAGGCTGGGACAGGCAGGGATGCAGAGGATGAACGGGTTTGAGATCTGATTCCAGACAGAAGTCTTGGAGTGGAAGCCGGCCGAGCCTCCACTGCTCCAGCCTCTACCCCCCACGGACCCCGCCTGTCCCTCTCATCCCTTTGCAGGAAGGATGCCTGTGGCCCTCGGAGAGCACGGTGTCAGGCAGCGGAATCCCTGAGGTAAGAGCCCTCCACTCCTCCCCAAAGAGGTGTCCTTTTGGCCGGGACCCTCCTGCAGGATTGTCCGTCCTGGCACCGAGGGAGCAGCCCATTGTCCCCGCAGCATGGGGCACAAACACTGCCCCAATTTCGAGGTCCAAGGCGCGGCTTTGTGGTGCGGGTCACACCCCGGGGCCCTGGTGGGATCAGGCTGAAGCTGAGGCTGGTCCCAGCTGCTCCTCCCCCTCCCCCGGAAAGCCAAATCTCAGGACCTGCTCTTGGGGGTCTCGAGACCACCGGTCCCCTCACCGCGCTCTGCTCCCTCCAGCCGCAGGTCTACACCGCACCCCGGCCTGCCGACCGCCTGGCCGTGCCCCCGTTCGCCCAGAGGGACCGCTTCCACCGTTTCCAGCCCACGTACCCATACCTGCAGCACGAGATCGACCTGCCCCCGACCATCTCGCTGTCGGACGGGGAGGAGCCCCCGCCCTACCAGGGCCCCTGCACCCTCCAGCTGCGGGACCCCGAGCAGCAGCTGGAGTTGAACCGCGAGTCGGTGCGTGCACCCCCCAACAGGACCGTCTTTGACAGTGACCTGATGGACGGCGCCAGGCTGGGCGGCCCCTGCCCCCCCAGCAGTAACTCGGGCATCAGCGCCACGTGCTACCGCGGGGGCGGACGCGTGGAGGGGCCGCCACCCACCTACAGCGAGGTCATCGGCCACTACCCCGGCCCTTCCTTCCAGCACCAGCAGAGCAGCGGGCCGCCCTCCTTGCTGGAGGGGACCCGTCTTCACCACACACACCTCGCCCCCCTGGAGAGCGCGGCCATCTGGAGCAAAGACAAGGATAAACAGAAGGGACACCCTCTCTAGGTGTCCCCGTGTTCCGGCCGGCCGCCACGGCGGAAGGGCCGGACACACCGCGCTTCTGGACGAGGGGCAGGAGGAGGCGGGGGACGCCGGCGTGCGGGTGGGCCGTCCTCTCCCACCGCCCGTGTATAAATATTTACATGTGATGTCTGGTCTGAATGCACAAGCCAAGAGAGCTTGCAAAAAACCACGTTTCTTTGTTGAGCTGTGTCTTGAAGGCAAAAGAGAAAAAAAGCCCTACAGTAGTCTTTCTGTTTCTAGTTGTGCTGCGTGTGTGGACGCTTCCTTTTGTTTATGATGATTTCACTTAACTTTAAAGACATATTTGCACAAAACCTTTGTTTAAGGATCTGCAATATTATATATATAAATATATATAAAATAAGAGAGGCTGTATTGCGAGGGCAGGAGTATTTTTGTATTAGAAGAGGCCTATTAAAAAAAAAAGTTGTTTTCTGAACTAGAAGAGGAAAAAAAAAAATGGCAATTTTTGAGTGCCAAGTTGGAAAGTGTGTATTACCTTGTAAAGAAAAAAAAATTACAAAGCAGGGGTTTAGAGTTATTTATATAAATGTTGAGATTTTGCACTATTTTTTAATATAAATATGTCAGTGCTTGTTTGATGGAAACTTCTCTCGTGTCTGTTGAGGGAGAAATGTCGAGATTGCAGAGTCAACATCAGACAGGGGGTGAGCCTCCCCCAGAGTCTGAAAAGGGGTCCTGTCCCCAGGGGGCTGCTTTCCTTGAAAAATGGACGCTCTGTCCAGGGATAGGTGGTCACCGCGTTATACATTCCTTCCCCAAGGAGACACATTTCCACCCCCCTTCTGGGCCAGAACAGCCTTGAAATCACAAACAGAATAGGACAGTTACCACAGAGGCACCAAGTTCCAGGTGGTGGTTTTGCCTTTCCCAAAATGAAAATAAAATGCTACCGAAGGAATCCGTTTTTCCTCTTCTTTTATTCCCCAACCATGAAGGTTCCCGTGGGGAGGAGACGGGGACCCCTCAACGCTGCAGCTGGTCCCTGCACGGGTTGCAGGGACATGCCAAGGGGTTCGGAGGCTCGTGTGCACTGAGCCCTGGGCGCCTCGTGGGGCTCTGGGTTTGCTGCAAGGCCGCTGATGTAGGGAGCGTGCCTGTGGGGGCAGTGACCTCAGCCCTGCCCGTTGCCCTCCGTGTGTCAACACTCGCTCGACAGACCTGTGGACAGGCGGCCCGAGGCACAACGGTGGCAAGCCAGCGGTCCTCCCAGGACACCTGAAAGGCAGAAAAGCCCGTGTCAACCTAGGCCTCACGCTTTGGGAGAATTCATCGTCTTCTTGCCCCCAGTCTTGTCCCTCGCCCTGGAAACCATCGCTGTCAATGTGTTTGCTTCTCTGTTTTCGTTTGTGTCTGTCGGACTCCGCCCTTGTTCACCAGGTTTTTATTGGAGAGACCCCTTCTGGTGGTGTGCACAGGAAGAGGCAGAAAGGGGCATGTAGGAGGTGAGAAATGGAGAGAGTGTGGGATGGGGTCCAGGTCCCGTGGGACCCACCGAGCCAGTGGCTGAAGGTTGAGTCTGGGCCTTTGTTGTTAACGGAGGGGCTCCTGACTCTGGCCGCCTGCTGTCTTTCATCCTATGGAGGTATCTTGTCCTTAGCAGAACACTAGCTAGTAGACTAACATAAAAGAAAGATATGAGAGGCTATAGCTATTGCTTATAGGCAGCTTTTTTTATTACTTGAAAAACAAAAATCTGAGAACAGTTTTGGAGTTTCAACCATGGGAACTCCATCTGTCTACACTCGTGTGCTGTAAGAACATGGTGAGGGTGCCCAGCCTGGGAGAAAGTTCCTGTCCCTGGCAGCTGCAGCACCTGCCTCTCCGTGGGGTCTTCAACCTCAAATTTGCTTCTCTTTCAAAGACAGTTCTTTGAAAAGATCATGCAGCGATGTCAATAGAGCTTGTTGGAAGGTACAAGGACACACCTGTCGAGATCACCGCAACGCAGCTTTCCTTTCTGTGACACGTCTCTAGTGCCTTACTGGGAGGGCAGCAACCCTCTTGTTGTGGGGCAGGCATTCCCGGACATCGCCTTGCGTCCTGGGGACTCCCGGCCCCTTCCTGGCCCCACCAAGGGCTCCTGCTTCTCTTCAGACCCTCGTTGTCCCCTCCTGCTCTTGCCCTCGCTCCACCATGGATGTGCCAAGCTTGATGAGGTGGCCCCTTCCTGTCTCTCCCATCTTCTGTGTCTGGGTCCAAAACCTAGAAATGGACCTCGTTTCTGTGGGGACCAAAAGCCAGGCAGAAGCGTTCCCAAAGATCCCATAAGCTGAACCATTTAAGACTTGCTTCCTGGCATTTCTGGATTTGCTGGGCGGGCCGCCCTTGAGGAGGAGGAAGGGAGCGGGTCGCTGGCCTCCGCCGGCTTGAGATTGGCGCCTGCCCTTCTCATCACAACCCCGTGTGGACGCCCAGTGCCTCCCGGGCTTCGTGCCCAATGGGCAACAGAAGTTCATGGGGAGAGTGGCTTGTCACAGGTAGGACACCTCCCAGGAAACCCTGGGCATCCCTCTGGAAATAGCAGAGGGCAGCTCTTGGCTTCCACATGGGACTCTGGAGCCCTGGGGTGCCCTCTCTCCTCTGGGTGTCAGGTGTCATGGGATCTCTAAACCAGCTCCTTGGGGCCCCCTTTCCACAGGAAGCCAGAAGGTCTTCTCGGAAGCAGCTGGTTGCAGGGGGGCCAGGTTGGCGTTGAGTCTGCTGCTCCTTCCCGGGTTCCGAGGAGGCCGATTGCGGTTTCATGACAGCTTCCTCTCGTCCGTCACTGCATTTCCTCCCAGGAGGAAAGTCACCCCCCCGCCCCGCAGAGCTGGGCTCCACACAGATAGATTTAGCAGTGTCCGTGTTCCCCCCCAAACCCAGCATTTAGCCCCCATGTAGCCAAGACCAGGTCAGAGCCAGAAGCGGACCCGTCCCCTGTCCTCATCGGTCACCCCTGTGAATTGTACGTTTCAGAGACAGTTTTTTGCCATGTACAGTGCGAAGCTGCCAGAACCTGAAACATCCTGATGATACGGAAGGAACATGGTGTTTGTGTTTCTGGAAAGGGTGCTTGAAGTATGGCTATACCCTAGAGCTTGGAAGGACACAGCCGTGGCCGACTGCCAGATCCCACAATCATCGTGCTGAAGGCGACACTCGCACAGTGCATTCTGGACATGGGAACTGCATCGCTCTGCCGCCTGTTCCCTGAGTTCTGTTAAAGTTCATCCTCTGTATGCACCCCTGTGGCTGGCAGGGTGTGGTGCCCGCGTTGCTGCTGTGTAAGACTGTACCCGGATGCCCATCCGCAGGCCTGAAGAAACTGCTTGTTGTGTGTCAGTAATCACTAGTGGCAATGATGACCTTCTGAAAAGCTGCAATACTTATACAATAAATTTTACAATTCTTTGGAACAAGACTTTTTCCCCTTCTTTGGCCATATGGCTCTTCCTGGCTCCCACCCCCTTCTCTTGAGTGTGTGTAGTGGGGAGAAAGCAATTCCTTGTAGCTGCTGGGTAGCCTTGAGCAATCCCTCCAACCTCTCTGTTTTAGTTCAGGCAGCATTCAGGGAGTCCAGGGGAATCGCTTGCAGGGGATTCTAATAAAAGGGGCAGTCACTGGGATTACATGAATTTGCAAAACATTGTGTACATTTCCTCCATTTTGGGAAATCATGATTCACCATAACATGATGAAAGCTCTGATAAGGTCTGCAAGAACAAAACTATTTTAGATGAGGTTCTTCCAGAAGCAAACCCTGAGACGTGAACTTCTGTGCAAGGGGTGTATTAAAGATGTGCTTCCTGGGGAGACAGCTGAGGAGGGGAGAGGTCAAGCAAGGAGGACGGTTTTGAGCAAAGTTCCAGTCTCAGTCTGATCCCCAGGGGGGCCTGTGGGAGGTTCTGGAACAAAGTAGATCCCTGGCCTCCCTGGCTCCCCTGGCTCTTGGTGCATCAGAGTAGGGCAGGGAGGGGTCCCAGAAGCCACACAGAGGCTAGGATAGGGGCACGCAGACCCCTAAAAGGTTTGCGGGGTGTCAGGGACACAGTGCCCACTATAGAAGCTGTCTCACGTGTTTCTTTAAATACAACTGACCCCTGGACAACGAGGGGTTCAAGCCACGCTGTCGCCCCCCCCTGCAGTCAAATCCACTCATAACCTTCAACTCTTCCTAAAACTGAACTATTAATGTCGCCTACTGTTGACCAGAGGCCTTACCAATGACACAGACGGTTAATTGACACATACATTGACTAGAGTCTACATATATTCTATGTATTTATGGTTATTTTTCAATATTTCTTTAGTATTTTTCAATATTTCTATTTTTCAATATGTCTAGGCTATATAGTATCTCTGTATTTTTATATTGCTGTAAACCTAAAAAAAATCTAATGTATTTATTGAAAAGTTAGTGTATAAGCAGATTCGTGTTCAAGAGGCAGCTCTAGAATCATCATTAATGTCTAATTGAGGTTTTAAAAAAAAAATCAGCCAATATCTTGGCCAGGTGTGGTTGCTCACACCTGTAATCCCAGCAATTTGAGAGGTACAGACAGGAAGATTGCTTGAGGTCAGAAGTTCAAGGCCAACCTGGGCAACAAAACAAGACCCCACAGCTACCAAAAAAATAGAAAAAGTAGCCAGGTGTGATGGCATGCATCTGTAGTCCCAGCTACCCTGGAGGCTGAGGTGGAAGGATCACCTGAGCACAAGAGGTCGAGGCTGCAGTGAGCCGTGATTGTGCCACTACACTCCAGCCTGGGAGACATGAGACCCTGACTCAGTCAATCCAGCCAAAATAAAGACTAGAACTGCTTGGTCCCAGTCCCAGGATTTCCCAACTTCCTGGACTCTGGGTCCTGGAAGCAGCTCAGGATTGGGGATGCACAGCAGCCCGTATGTCGGGGCAAAACTTGAGGCCATTGGCCTCCAAGACCCTCTTGCTGGCAGAGAAAAGCCTCAGAGCTTCCAAGGAACTGGGAGAAGCCAACAGTGTGCTCCCACTTCTCGGGTGAGAGTGGGGGCCGTGTGCGGGGCCCACCTGCCCCGCCAGAGGTCACTCCCTTGCGACCCTCTGTCCCTGGGTCTGTAGAACGGGCATTGAGGCTTGCACCTGGTGTCTGGGGAGGTCACGCCTCTACCACCATCCCAGCAGGGTCGGGCGCCCTCAGATGTCAGCCCCACTTGCTGCTGGCGGGGGCTTTCAGGCAGGGCTTTCATATCAAAAACAAATGCCCCTGGAGTCTTCTGGGCCAACTTGCAGGTCCTGGGCTGGGCATGCAGACAGAACCGCCTCCCAGGAGGTCAGGAAGGAACAGGGAGCCCTCCCCAGCCCAAGAGGGGAGTCGGGCTCTGATCAAGGGGAAGACACCACACCCTTGAGCAGATCCAGTCGTCACCCCTCCAGAATAATGACCCAGTCGGGGCCGTCTGTCCACACTTACTGAACTTGGCTCAGGGCCAAGTTCTTGCTGGACCTTGGCAGCTCATCACCTGGAGGGGCTCAGCTTGGGCTCATCCGGTATGTTTTTTGAGCTCGGCTGGAACCAGGTGGAGACCCACCTGTCCTCAGAGCCCTCACTCACCTTCTGGTTTTGGAGACAGACTTGCGCACAGGCTCCACAGCCCAGGGGGTGGGTGGGGAGACGAGAAAGCAACTGTGGGGGGCAGGGGTGGTTGGAGCCAGCTGGACTGTGAGCTGAGAGATGTTAGGGAGTTGGGGTGGGGGGAGCCAGGCGGCGACATGAGCCAACACTGGGCCCTGGCTCAGCTTGGCCACGTGAACCCTGGGGGTGGGGAGGTGCCCGCCCTCACACTAGCCTGGAGGACTAAGGGTGTGGGCTGGCTCCGTGGGCCAGGAGAGGCCCGGCATGGCCACACATCGCTTCCTCCTGCTTGGGAGCACCGTGGATGTGAGCTCGGGGAGAAGTGACTCGGCACCCTCCGAGCCTCCTGAAGAGCTGCGTGCCAAAACTGAGGCCAGGGACACGAGACAGGGACTATGAACAGACACGTCCCACCGCAGCAGCCTGCAGGCTGTGTTGGCTGCAGGGGCTGGGAAAGGCCTTACCCCTGCCCCTCGCAGGTCTGATGCCAGATGCGGTGGTGGCCTCAGGGCTTCGTCACCTGTCCGGGAGTGTCTGTGGCTCATTCAACCTTTGCTTGTCCTGACCAGGAATTGCCTGGAAACTAGCAGGTCACTGGCTGGGCCTCCTCTTCCCCCAGCACATGGTGCCAGGTCCAGTGGTCAGCACCTTGCAGGAAATTTCTGGAAACTTTTGGAATTCAACTCGAGCAAGAGAGAATTTCCCAAGCCTGTCCTCAGGGCAGCCGTTGTCCACATGGCCAGAACCTTTTACCACCCACCCACTGCCCCGCCCGGATGTGCCCCCTCCTACAGGCAGTCCACCAGCATGGACTGGAGGGACCGCCTCATAGCAGACATCTATCCTTCCTCCCATCTCCACTGTCAGCCAGGCCAGGCTCCCACACCACCCACTGACCACCACCATCTTCCAGGTGCCTTCCAGGGAAGCCCAGACATGCCCCAAGGTCCACAAGACCCCTTCTCTCTCGCATCTCCCAGTGGTCCCAGAGAAACCAGCGCCCTGTGCACACCCGCTTCATCTCACGCGGCCGTGGTTGCTGTTGTCCCTTCTGCCTAGAGGCTCTTTCTTTCAACCCCATCACTGTCCTGGCCTTCATTCCAGCATTGAGCCAGATCAGAGAGAACCTCCTCCGGGAAGCCTGCCTGGATGCCCCTGCTCCTCCGTGCCAGCTCTACTGACAAATCCACTGTCCACGGGGCATAGACACATGCTCCCAGGGTTGACAGAATTGACACATCCCCACTGTATCCATTCTCACAACATCTCATTCTTCAAACATAGAAACCAAGGCACAGAGAGGCCAGCTGGCCTCCCATGACTCAGCTTGCAAGACTTGGGGTGCTCTGCCCTGACGTCCCAGGGGGCCTCCTTACCCCACTTCCTCAAAGTCTTCATGGGCCACACAGTCAGGCAGGCAGATGTGAGCTGTCCAGCGAGGACAGAGGCTCATGGCAGGCCGACCCCTGCCCCCCACTCACCCCAGTGGGGACAGGAGGAGACAGGGAAGAGGACTGGGCACAGGAGGACTTATCAGTCTGGGGGCTTCTGGCTACAAGTAACAGAAAATAAGCAGCGAGGAAACTGCAAGGAAATGGATTTTTATTATTATTAATTTTTTGAGTAGGAGTCTCACTCTGTCACCCAGGCTGGAGTGCGGTGGCACGCTCACGGCCACCACAGCCTCAACCTGCTGGGCTCCGGCGATCTTTTCGCCTCAGCCTTCCAAGTAGCTGGAACTACAGGCATAGGCTACCACGCCAGGCTAATTGTTGATTTATTGTAGAGATGAGGTCTCGACAAGTTTCCCAGGCGAGTCTCGAACCCACGGGCTCAGGCAGTCCACTCACCTCAGCCTCCCAAAGTGCTGGGATTATAGGCATGAGCTACCACACCTGGTTGGAAATGTATTATTTCTAAAGCAAGATGTTCCAATTAGTGTCAGGACCCTCCTGGGCCCCTGGACTGTTTGTATCACTTTCCTGGGGGTCAGCAAACTATGGCCTATGCACCAAATCCCTGACTGCCTGTTTTTGTAAACAAAGTATTATTAGAACTCAGTTTTACCAATTTAGTCACATATTGCTTATGGCTGCTTTTGTGCTACAATGCTAGGTCAAGTGGCTGGGATAGAGGCCAAACGGCCCACAAAACCTAAAATATTTACTATCTGACCTTTTGTAGAAACGTTCTCTGATCTGCCTTCCACCCCCACATGGTTGCAGAGTGGCCGCTGCAGCTCCAGGCATCATATCACATTCAAAGACAGAAAGTCTTTACTTTCAAAACAGATTCATATTTACAGAAAATTTTGGAAGATAGTAGGTTTCTGTATATCCAGGTTTGCCTATTATTAACTTCTTAAACTAGTATGATATGTTTGTTACAATTAATGAATCAACGCAGATACATTATCATTAACTCAAGTCCAACCTTTATTTAGCATTCCTTAGATTTTTTTCCCTTTTTTCTGCTCCAGGATCCCATCCAGCAGTATTGTTATTGAACTGGCATGATGACCAGTTCTAATATCTCCTTAAGCTCCTCTTGACTGTGACAGTCTCCCAGATCCCTCTTGTTTTTGATGACCTTGACAGTGAAGAGGAAGACTGGTCAAACATCTTGCTGATCATCCCTCTATTGAGGTTTGTCTGGTGCTTTTGTCATGATTAAACTGGGGCTATGGGGTTTGGGGAGGAAGACTACCCAGGGTCCATGTGGCCAATAAGACGCGTCACTGTTGATGGTGAACTTGAACATCTGGCTGAGCTGTTGGCCAGGTTTCTCCACCACCAAGTCACACTGTCCTCCCCTTTTCCACCCTATACATGGAGAGGGGCAGTCAGTAGGCATAATCTACACTGTGGAAGGAGGGAGCTCTATTGTCTCCTGGATTGGGGCACATGCACAGATTATTAGGCATTCTCCTGCATATGAGATCTTCTTTTTATTGATGTATTTACTTGTTCATTTTGACCACTAAGAACCGAAAGATATTTATTTTAACATTGAGTTACAGTCCAATATGCCCTCATGCCTTTTGATGTTCAAATTGTTCTATCTTTGGCCAGTTGTCACCTTTGTTCCCTTGACACAGCCTCATCATGGTGAGGTGTTTTGTTCTTGTTGTTGTTTTAGTTCCTTGTTACCTTCAGGACAAAAAGATCTCCTAGGTTCATCTTGTATATTTCCTGCCCCAGTCCTAGAAGAAATTCTTTCTCCAAGGATCCCTGGTTGCATTTATTGGAGAATGCTATTAGAAACCAACCCCTGGGTTCTAGGGGTGCTTATTGTTACTGGAGTGTCATCATTTCTAGTCCCTCTCAGCTGACTTAGCGAAGAAATAAATGTGTGTATACCAACTCCTGTACATACTCGTATCTGTAAATATTTCTATAAGTAACCATCTGTTTAGTTACCTTAGATGCAGATGGTTACGGGTTAGAGTTTCAGACATCAGTGTTACCCCATGTTTTGTTTAGGTGAGTTGCAGATGATTACAGGTTGGAGATGGAGATATCCGTGTGAAACTGTGTTTAGTTTAGATGCAGATAGTTAGAGGTTGGAGTTGGAGACATCAGTGTGAACTCCTGTTAAGTTGCATCTAAACTAAACTAAACATGATTCACATCAATGTCTCCAACTCAAACCCGTAACCATCTGCATCTAAAGTAAACTTAAGATGGGTTCATACCGATGTCTGCCGCTCTAACCTGTAACCATCTGCATCCAATCTAAACACAAGTTCACATGGATGTCTCCAACTCTAACCCGTAACCATCTGCATCTAAATTAAACTTAACATGAGTTCACACTGATGTCTCCAACACTAACCCCAAATCATCTTCATCAGAACTAAACTGAACAGGAGTTCTCACTGATGTCTTCAACTCAACCTCTAACCATCTGCATCTAAACCAAGCACAGATTCACACTGATGTCTCCATCTCCAACCTGTAATCATCTGCAACTAACCTAAACAAAATAGGGTTAACACTGACGGCTGAAACTCTAACCCATAGCCATCTGCATCTAAACTAAACTAAACACGGGATCACACTGGTGTCTCCAACTCCAACCTGTAACCATCAGCATTTAAACTAAACTAAACATGAGTTCACAATGATGTCTCCAAGTCCAACCTGTAACCATCTGCATCTAAACTGAACTAAACTAAACTAAACACAAGTTCACACTGATGTCCCCAACTCTAACCCCTAAACACCTCCATCTAAATTAAATTAAACAGCCGGGCTTGGTGGCTCAGCCTGTAATCCCACACCTTTCGGAGGCTGAGGTTAGTGGATTGCTGAGCCCGCGGGTTTGAGACCCGCCTGGGCAGCGAGACCTCATCTCTACAATAAATCAAAAAATCAGCAGGGCGTGGTAGCGCGCGCCTGTAATTCCAGCTACTCGGAAGCCTGAGGTGGAAGGATCGCCGGAGCCCAGCAGGTCGAGGCTGCGGTGGCCAGGAGCGGCCACTGCACTCCAGTCTGGGCGACAGAGTGAGACTCCAACTCAAAAAAAAATAAAAAATAATTAAATTAAATTAAACATGGGTTCACACTGATGTCTCCAACTCTAACTCATACCATCTGCATCAAAACTAAAGTAAACCCAAGTTCGCTCTGGTTTGCACTGATGTCTCCAACTCTAACCCATAACCATCTGCATTTAAATTAACCACAAGTTCACACTGATGTCTCCAACTCTAGCCTGTAACCTTCTGAATCTATACTAAAGTAAACACGAGTTCACACTGATGTCTCCAACTCTCTAGAAAAATCACTGGTGTCTAAACTAAACAAAAGATCACACCGATATCTCCAAATCCAACTCATAACCATCTGCATCTAATCTAAACTAACCAGGAGTTCACACTGATGTTTCCAACTCCAAACCCCCAACCAACTGCATCTAAACTAAACTAAACATGAGTTCACACTGAGTCACCAACACTAACCTCTAACCATCTGCATCTAAACTCAACTAAACATGGATTCACATTGATGCCTCCAACTCTATCCCCTAACCATCTGCATCTATACTAAAGTAAACATGATTTCACATTGATGTCTGCAATGCCAACTTGTAACCATCTGCATCTAAACTAAACTAAACATGAGTTCACACTGACATCCCCAGCTCTAACCTCTGACCATCTGCATCTAAAGTAAACAGCAATTCACACTGATGTCTTCAACTCTATCCCACAACCATCCAAACTAAACTCAAGATCACACCGATATCTCCAAATCCAACCTGTAACCATTTGTCTCTAATATAACTAACCAGGAGTTCATACTGATGTCTCCAACTCCAACCTGCAACCATCTGCATCTAGACAAAATGCAAGTTCACTCTGATGTCTCCAACTCAACCCCTACCCTTCTGCATCTAAACTAAACAAGGATTCACACTGATGTCTGCAATTCTAACCCGTAACCATCTGCATCTAAACTGAACTAAACACAAGTTCACACTGATGTCTCCAACTCTAACGCATAAACATCTATGTCTAAACTAATTAACCAGGAGTTTACACTGAAGTCTTCAACTCTAACCTGCAACCACCTAAATCTAAACTAAACTAAACATGAGTACACACTGATTTCTCTAACTCCAACCCATACCATCTGTTTCTTTCTTTTTTTTTTTTTTGAGTTGGAGTCTCACTCACACCCACACTGGAGTGCAGTGGCCACTCCCGGCCACCGCAGCCTTGACCTGCTGGGCTCAGGTGATCCTTCCACCTCAGCCTTCCAAGGAGCTGGAACTACAGGCACGCACTACCATGCCCAGCTAATTTTTGATTTATTGTAGAGATGAGGTCTCACCAAGTTGCCCAGGCGGGTTTCGAACCCATAGGCTCAGGCAATACACTCACCTCAGCCTCCCAAAGCGAGGGATTACAAGCTGAGGCACCGAGCCCGGCTCATACCATCTGTTTCTAAACAAAATGAGTTCGCACTGATATCTCCAACCCAATCTGTAATCATCTGCATCTAAACTAAACTAACCGCGAGTTCACACCATCTGCATTTAAACAAAATTAAACCGGAGTTCACACTGATGTCTCCAACTCTAATGTATAAGCATCTACATCTAAACTAATTAACCAGAAGTTCACACTGATGTCTCCAACTCCAACCCATAACCATCTGTTTCTAAACAAAAAACAAGTTCACACTCATGTCTCCGAGTCCAATCCATAACCATCTACGTCTAAACTAAACAAACATGAGTTCACACTGATGCGTCTAGCTCTAACCTGTAATCATCTGCACCTAAACTAAAGATGATTTCAACTGATGTCTCCAACTCTAAACTAGCCATCTGCATCTAAACTAAACACGAGTCCACACTGATGTCTCCAACTCCATCCTGTAACCATCTGCATCTAAACTAAACTAACCACAAGTTCACACTTACGTCACCAAGTCTAACCGTTACCATCAATATCTAAGCTAAACTAAACAGGATTCACACTGACGTCTCCAACTTTATCACCACATGGATCTTCCTTCCTTCCTTTCTTCATCTGTCACTTCCCCCTCCAGCAATGAGAAGCCTGGGTCATGTATTTTTAATTATTCACTTCCAATGTACACGTGTGTCCACTCATTTTTTGTGGCTATAAAAAAATGCCTGAGGCTGGCTGATTCATAAAGAACAGAGGTGTGTGTAGCTCACAGTTCTGCGCCGTGCTGACATCTGCCCAGCATCTAGTGAGGCCTCAGGAAGCTTCTCATGGTGAAGACAAATTGCATGGTAAGAACAGAAGCAAGAGAGAAAAAAGGCGGCACCAGGCTCTCATGAAACAACCAGCTCTCATGTGAATAATAGGGTGAGAATCACTCATGACCGTGAGAATAGCCCCGACGTTCATGAAGGATCCACCCCCGGGATCCAATCATCCCCACCAGACCCCCCTGTACACAGAGGGCCACATTACCACACGAGGTTTGGAGTCAACAAACCTCCAACTCTATCACCCCCGTGACTCCCAAGGGAACCATTGTGATCCACTGGAGCTAAGTGCATGGGTGTGGTTCCTTTCGCCTTTTAGTCTGTCTCTGAGACTCATGTCCACATTCCTCAGGTCAGTGCCCTTTTCCTTTTGATGAGGTTGTTTCATGTATTCCTAATGCAGTTAGATTGCATGGTCACACCCTGCTTCTCATCCTGGGATCCTCCAACCTCCTACATTCCCTTAAAATGTACATGTCTTACATTTCGTTCTTTGTGATGTAAGTTCTATGGGTGTTGATAAATGCATAGTGTCCCGTACCTACCATGACGGTGTCACTGTAGAATAGTTTCGCTGCCCTAAAAACATCCGTGCTTCACCCACACCCTCTCCTCTGCCCCTCGTCATTCCTTCCCAGTCCCTGGCAATCTGTCCTTTTTACTTTCACTATAATTTTGCGTTTTACAAAACACCACATCATTGGAATCAGACAATAGGTCACATGTTCACACTAGCGTCTTTCACTTAGCAGTATTCATTTAAGATTCATCCATGGTTTTTTTGTTGTTGTTTTTGTTTTGTTCTGTTCTGTTTCCTCGAAAGCACATTTCCTTTCATGGTCAGTGATATTCCGCTGCATGACATACCATAGCTTGATGATTCATTCAACTACAGAAGGACATTTTTGGTGATTCATGATTAATAGTTTGTGACGATGCACATACATTCACACACAGGCTTTTTGTGGGCATACGTTGCGAATCAGTTGGGTGAAGACCTCTGCCACAATTGCTGGGTTGTGTGGTAAGACTGTGTTTAGCCTTACGAGAAGCTGCCAGACAGTTTTCCACAGTGGCTGCTCCATTCTGCAGTCTCACCTATCATGAATGTTGCTGCAAATCTTTGCCAGCAATTGGTATTGTCAGGGTTCCTGTTTATATTTTTGGACATGTTACTAGACACGCGATGGTAATGCATTGTGGCTTTAATTTGAAATTCTCTGGTGGCGAGTGACTGTGAGCATCTTTCCATATGTTCTTTGCCATCTGTATATCTTCTGTGGTGAGGTGTCTGTTTAGGTCTTTTGCCCATTTTTAAATCAGGTTGTTTGTTTTCTTTTTTTTTTTTTTTTTTTGAGTTGGAGTCTCACTCTGTCGCCCAGACTGGAGTGCAGTGGCCACTCCCGGCCACCGCAGCCTCGACCTGCTGGGCTCTGGCAATCCTTCCGCCTCAGCCTTCCGAGTAGCTGGAATTACAGGCACGTGCTACCACGCCCGGCTGATTTTTTTTTTATTTATTATAGAGATGAGGTCTCGCTGCCCAGGCAGGTCTCGAACCCGCGGGCTCAGGCAATCCACTCACCTCAGCCTCCCACAGGGGCGGGATTACAGGCTGAGCCACCGAGCCTGGTTTTGTTTGTTTTCTTATTGTTGAGTTTCACGAGTTCTTTGTATATTTTAGATACAAATCCATTATCTGATATGTGTTTTGCAAATACTTCCTCCCAGTCTGTGGCTTGTCATTTTATTATCTTATCGCCATCTTTTGCAGAAGTTTCAAAATTTTTAAAATTGTATCACAAGAATCCTTAATGTTTACCTTAAAATTGACTTGTGGTGGGATTGTGTATGTATTTTGTCAAGTGTGCCAAGTGCCCACGTTGAGATCAGTTCAGTCATCAGCTCCCTCCACAAGGATGTGCCATGTGCCCAGCAAGGTCATAAAGAGAGGGACCTTGACTCTTCTCTTGGTTAGGCCAGCTTTGCTGATGAGTTCTTCCTAACTCTCCAGAAGTCGTCTACCCCAGTACACACCTTCCGACCCATAGAAAAGAATACAATGGAAAATCTCTCAATGTGTTTCATGAGTTTAGCATGTCTCCAGTACAAAAATTCAAGAAAGGTGGCACAAAAGTGAAAGCACCAACTGAGCTTACTTATAAACATTCATAAATCCTGAATACTACTTAACAGTACCCAAATGAATACAACATTGCATTAAAAGGTAAAAGAGCCCTATACCGAAAACTTAAAAGTTACATGTGAATACCACACCGTAAATCCAGCAGACTCTGATGCCCCACCCCCATCCTTCCACAGCCCCCTGTGAGGGTCCCAAAGGATTAATCTGCCTCCAGTCCTTGCTAGTCCCCAGAGACACTGTTGTGGAAGGGGGGAGGTGGGGGAATAGTGGACAATGGGATTCACCTCTCACAGAGCCCTGGCCTACTCCAGAGCTCCTCTGCACCAGGAAGGCCAGGCCTGGGGATGTTTCTTAAAGACCCTGGCCAGCAACTCTGTAGTGTGTACCTTGGTGATTTCGCGACTGGCTCGGGAGCCCCAGAAGAACTCGTATCGAGAGGCTCCCCGTAGGGCACGCACTGGAACTCTAGCTAATTCTGCTGAATGAACTCCTCAGCGGTGAGCTTCCCCGGATCCCTGAAGGTGGAGAGCCTGCTCGCCCAGGGCTGCAGCACAGGATCCACAGCACGTTCCCGCCGGCACTTTCCCAGGCACCGTGGCTCTTCACACAGACGAGGCCCAGGATCGTGAGCAGGAGGCCTGTCCTGGGAGAGTGGTTGCTCAGCATCACCCTGTCCAGCTCTTCTGGCTCCAGCACCCTGACCTACACAAACTCCATGGTGTGGAGGCTGGTCGGCCTTAGGGGCAGCCCGACCCTCGGGCGAGGATGAGGCTGGGTGCTCCTGCACCACTTCTTGGACCTGCCAATGACATCTTTCACCGTGTCTGGAAACCAGATGATCGTGGTCTTCTGGCCCTTGACCAGCGCATACCACATGATCCCGTGCGCCTTCTGCACTAGCTGCTCAGGCACGGGCAGCGCAGGGTCTGGCTGGGCTGCGCTGGGGGTCTGGGGGTCTAGCCTGCTGCTGGGCCTTCGGGTCATCCTAGTGGCTCATTGCTTTGGGGCCTGGGGCGGTGGTGGGCCCTGCTGATTGGCAGTCAGCCCCTGGGGAGGGCTCAGGGGCTCTGCGGTTCGCAGGTGTAGGGGCCCTCGCCCCGGAGCTGGGGGCCTCGGCTGCAGAGTTGGGGTCGCCGAGATCCTTACTTTGTTCTGACATGCCTGCACCATCTGACAAGGGCAGGGCCTCTGCGCCTGGGCAGCAGCTCAAGTCCTGGCTCCCTCCGCTGACTCCTGGAGAGGAAGTCAGAAGTTTTAAATTTTAACGAAGTCCAACTTATCCATTTTTTCTCTTTCGCGGATCATACTTTTGGTGTTATATCTGACAACTTGTCACCAAGCCAAAGGTCACCTAGACTTTCTTCTATATTTTCTTCTCAAAGTCCAATGGCTTTCTGTTTCTCATTTAGGTCTATGACCCATTCTGAATTCATTTTTGTGAATGGGAAAGTTTTGTGACTGGGCTGATGTTTTTGCAGACGGCATCCAACTGTTCCACCATCATCTATTCCTGTTACTCCAAATTTCCCTGGCCCCTTTGTCAAAGATCAGTCGACCATGTTGTGTGGGTCTCCTTCTAATGCCTCTGTTCTGTGCCACTGATCCATGTGTCTACTTCTTTGCCAATATCATGCTGTCTTGACTACTATAGCTTTATGGTGAGTCTTTAGATCAGCTAGCACAAGTCTTCCAACTCTCTTCCTATTCTTCAATACCATGTTGGGTTTTCTAGGCCTTTTTCTTTGCTTTCTCTCTCTCTCTCTCTTTTTTGAGTCCGAGTCTCACTGTTGCCCAGGCTGAAGTGCAGTGGCACTCTGCTAACGGCCACCATAGCCTCGACCTGCTGACTAAGACGATCCTTCTACCTCAGCCTTCCTAGTACCTGGAACAACAGGTACACACCACCATACATGACTAACTTCTGGATTTATTATAGAGACAAGGTCTCACCAAGTTGCTCAGGCTGGTCTCGAACTCGTGGGCTCAGGCATCCTTTCACCTCCACCTCCCAAAGTGGCATGAGCCACTGTGCTCGGCGCTGAGGCATTGTTATTAGTCCCAGGAGTTTTCTTGTTTGATCTTTAAGATTTTCTACATGGTCAATCATGTCATCTGTGGACAAAAGCAGTTTTACTCATTCCTTCTCTGTCTTTATACATTTATTTCTCTCTGTTGCCTTATTGTCCCTGGAAGTAACCTGGGACCTCCAGTACAATGTTGGAGAAGACCAGTGAGTGAGGATATCCTGTCTCGTTCCTAATTTTAGGGGGAAACCATCCAGCTTCTCACCACTAAGCATAATGTTAGCTGTAAGTTTTTTGTATGGAAGTTGTTTGCTTTTTTTTTCTTAAGGTGAAGAAGTTCCCTCTTTTGTCTCAGTCAGCTCAGGCTGCTATAACACAAATCCCATAGTCTGAGAGGCTAATAATACAACACAAATGTGTTTCTCACTATCTGGAGGCCAGAAAGCCCCAGATCAGGGTACTGGCAGATTCAATCTCCGGTGAGAGCCCTTCTCCTGGTCCACAGACCCTCGCTGTCATTTTGTTGTGTTCTTGCCTGCTGGAAGGGGTGAGGGATCTCCCTGAGATCTCTTTCTAAGGCCACTAACTCCAGTCATGAAAGTGCTGTCCTCATGGGCCATCTCTTAATGCCATCAACACCTCAGGGTTAGGGTTTCAACATGTAGATTTCAAAGCACATAAATATTCAGTCCATTGCACCTTTATTCCTGCAACATTTTATCAAGAGCAAATAATGGGTTTTGTCAAATGCTTCTTCTGCACCACTGATATAATGAGTTTTCTTCTTGAGTCTGTTGACATGGCAGTGTTGTTGGATTGTTTGAGTATTGAACCAGTCTTGCATACCACTGGGTCCTGGTGTAAAATTTTATACATGGTTGGATTCGGTTTGCCATTATTTGGTTAAGGATTTTTGCATCCATGTTTATAAAAGTTTCTTATATCATTTTGGTAATAAAGTAATGCTAGCTTCCTAGAATCAGTGAGGTGGTATTTCCTTGGTTTCTAGTTTCTGGAAGAGACTACAGCAAATTGGTACCATTTCTTCCTTAAATGTTTGGTAAAATTCACCAAATAAAGCCACCTGGACTGATGCTTTCTTTATTGGAAGGTTATACAACCAGTCTATTTATTGATACGGGTATTCAGGTTATTTATTATTGTGTGAGTTTTTGTAGTTAGTATCTTTTGAAGAATTGGTCCATTTCATCTAAGTTGCCAAATTTGTGGGTTTAGAATTGTTTTTAATATTTATTTAATTATTACAGACACAGTCTTGCTCTGTTACCCAGTGTGGAGTGCAGCGGTGTGACTATGGCTCACTGCAGCTTCAAACTCCTGAGATCAAGATCCTCCAGCCTCAGCCTCCTAAATAACTAGGACAGCAAGCATGTACCATTATGCCCGGCTAATTTCTCACTTTTGTAGAGACAGGGTCTCACTATGTTGCCCAGGCTGGTCTCAAACTTCTGACCTCAAACGGTCCTTCTGCCTCCACCTCCCAAAGTGTTGGGATTGCAGGCGAAAGTCACCACACCCAACCAAAATTTTGTATTTCTTTATTATCCTTGTGATGTCAGTAATGATTACTCCTCCTTTATTTTTGATATTGGTAGTTTATGTTTTCTTTCTTTTTTCTTCGTTAGTCTAGCTAGAGGTTTATCAATTTAATTGATATTTTTTAATGCACCAGCTTTTGGTTTTGATGATTTTTAAAATTGTTTTTACTGTTTTTATTTTCATTGATTTCTGCTCTAATTTTACTTTTTTTTCATCTATTTATGTTAGGTTGAAATTACTATCCTTTTTCTACTTTCCCCAGGTGTTAACTTGGTTTACTCCCTGGAGATCTTTCTTCTTTTCTAATCTATACATTTTTAGTGCTCTAAACTTCCCTCTGAGCACTCTGTTAGCTGCATCCATAAATTACTGTCTATTTTTAAAAATTGTATTTATCTCAAAATATTTTCTAACTTTCTTTGCCATTTCCTCTTCCTCATTTCTTTCCATTTCCTCGGTTATTTAGCAACATGTTGTTTGAGAGCCAATCATAATCTCAGAAGACCTAATCTTGGATGTCATAGTCTGAATGTTGAGATCCTGAAAGAGAAATCCCTCAGGTCTACAATCCTGAGAATTGGAATCCTAAAAGATCAAAATACCAAAAATATAATTCTGGAAAAAATAATGAAATATTGTTTACATATATTTATTGACATTTTTAAAAGGGAAATTATCTGAGAAGCATAAAACCATAGCAAAACACTCCACGGGACATTTTGCACAGCAAAATAGGCATTAATAACACATATACCTTTGCAAACATTAGCACTCAGGTATACTAACAACAGTCACACAAGTAGAACAGTTATGGGCAGACAAGCCATATTTATACAGAAATAGGTCAGAAGGGAAATGTGTAAATGCAAATCACTACGGTTGGCAATTGTGGGTGGCCATCTTTATAACTGCGGTCATGTGAAATACTGTGACAAACCACCAAAGTCTTTTGACGAGATTGTTCAGAAACTGTAATGGGTTGCCAAAACACATGCCATCGCCCAAACAGCTGAGATCATGAGAAATTCTATCTTTCACAAAGGCAGATGTGCAAAGAGAACATCTCTACGTTTATTGAGAACGTGTCAGTGTTTTTACATATATGCAGAATGCTTACACACAGGGTCCACGTTGCGATGGCACCCTTCTGGAGTTCAACTGGCAAAAAAATGCATCAAATGAATTAGAACTCTCTACATCTCCCTGTGATTTACACTTCCAGTGTTGGAGATGAGGCAAAGAAGAAATACACAACAAAGTGAAGAGTAAAAATGAATGCTGGCAATTTAACATAGTGGGAAAACTTAAAAAAGAAAGAAAAGAAAAACAACTCAAAAGAAAAATTGACATGTGAAAAATGTATAACCAGAACAGAATCTGGGCAGTGGCACTGAGTTGGTCCCTAAGAGCTGGGCGACTTTCATGATCATTGATTGTGTCTTGAAGTCTTCCCTCATGATGGAGAGCTGCTTTTCTTCTTCCAGGACATGCCCTTCCTTGGAGAATGTGTCCATGTTCATTTTCTACATGACCCTGCTCCTTTTGCAATTCTGTGACTTGACATCCACCGACATAAGCTCTTCCTGCCTTCTGGGCCATGCTTCTGTGCTGTTTTGTTCTATGCTGTTCTGGGTACAAGAAGATATATTCCTTGTGCTCTCAGATACAGACCCAGTTATGGTGGAAATGGTGGTGGTGATCAAACAACAACAGCCAAAATCACGCTTACTAAGTTTCTAGGTATTGCGTCATCCATTCAAGCCGACACCCACAATCAACTCCACGAGTTCACCCCTTGTCAATTTGGCACACATACCCATCTCCTTAAAGCATACTTACTTTTCAAATACAGACAATAACAAAGTAATAGTTCTGCCTCACAGGAGGCAACTATTTTGAGATTGGGATTTGGGGGCAACTTTAGTTGTTAGGGATTTTACAATTTTGGAATTTAGACTTTAGAGATTTTGATCTTTGGGAATTCTAACATTTGGGATTATGGCATTCAGTACTGTGCCCTTTGGGATTATAATACAGATCCATGTTGTTTATTTTCAGATGCTTGGGGATTTCCCAACCGTCCTGTTATTGTGGTCTGAGAACATAAAATGTATGATTTCAATTATTTTAAATGTGTTTCATGGCCCAGAATATGGCCCACCTTGGTGAATATTTTATGTAAGCTTGAAAAGAAGGTGTAGTTTGCTACTGATGGATGGAGTATTCTATTACATCAAGTTGATTGATACTGCTGTTCAGATCAACTCGGCTCTTAACGCTTTTCTGCATTCTTGATCTTTCGGTTATTAAGAGAGTGCTGAGGTCTCCACCTCTAAGAGCAGGCTTTATTCCTCATTTTACTTCTATCAGTTTTTACCCCACATATTTTGATGCTCTGTGATACATGCATGCATGTTTAAGATTGTTAGCTCTTCTTGGAAAATTGCCCTTTTTAACATTATGTAACATCCTCCTTATCCCTGACAACTTTCCTAATTTTGAAGTCTGCTTTTCTGAATTAATATAGCTGCTAAAGCTTTTTTTTGATTCGTGTTAGTAGAATACGAAGTCTGACAATTAGGTTCGTGAACCATCCTAGAAAAAGTGCTCCAGACCTCACTGATGAATATCACTACGGTCATCTTCAAAGTACTCCCCTTGGGAAGTTATGCACTGACACCAGTGCCTAGTCCACCTGTGAAAGCAATTTTGGAATTCTTTTTACGGAATGACCATCAGAGCTGTCATTGTTATTTGTTGAGGTCTGACAGTTAATTAAGTTCATGGGCTTGCCACTGTGCAATTACATTGGCAACAGTGTACAGATAACTGTATTGGAACACCCTCCCTACTTGCCTGATCTGGCCCACAGGGACTTTTTTTTTCAACCTGAAGATGAAGGAATATCAAAAGGAAGACATTGAATGACATTCAGGACATCAGGGTAATTCAGTGATGGCTCTGATGGTCATTCCAGAAAAAGAGTTCCAAAATTGCTTTGATGGGTGGACTAGGCACTGGCATTGGTGCACAGCTTCCCAAGGAGAGTACTTCAAAGGTGACTTTTGTGATATCGAGTAATGAGGTACGTAGCATTTTTCTAGGATTTCATGAACTTAATTGCTGGACCTCATACATCTTTGTCAATTCATTTACTATTAACTTGTTCAAGTTTTATCTTTAGAATGTGTTTCTATAGGAAATATATAATAGAGTATTATTTTATAAAAAATCTATTCTGGCACTCAGTGCTTTTTAATTTGTGTATGTAGCTCATTTGCATGTAAAGTGACTATTGAAATAATTGAACTAATATTTGCCATGTGTGTCACTTTTTTCTCTTTGTTGTACTTATTCCTTATTTTATTTTTTATCTTCTTTTTCTGACTTCTCTGGTTTTAGTGGAGCATTATATATGATTCATTTTCTCTCCTTTCTTTTTTTTTTTTTTTTTTTTTTGAGTTGGAGTCTCACTCTGTCACCCAGATTGGAGTGCAGTGACCACTCCCGGCCACCGCAGTCTCAACCTGTTGGGCTCTAGCGATCCTTCTGCCTCAGCCTTCCAAGTAGCTGGAACTACAAGTGCATGCTACCATGCCCAGCTCATTTTGATTTATTGTAGAGATGAGGTCTCGCCAAGTTGCCCAGGCGGGTCTCGAACCCGCGGGCTCAGGCAATCCACTCACCTCAGCCTCCCAAAGGCACGGGATTACAGGTTGAGCCACCGAGCCCGGCTCCTTTCTTAACAAATTAACAATATCTCACTTTTAAACCATTCTAGTGGTTGCCTTAGAGTTTGCAATATACATTTATAATTATTCTTATTTCACTTTCTAAAAATATGATACTGCTTCATGGATAGTGCACGTATTTTTTTTTGAGTTGGAGTCTCACTCTGTCGCCCAGACTGGAGTGCAGTGGCCGCTCCCAGCCACCGCAGACTTGACCTGCTGGGCTCAGGTGATCCTTCTGCCTCAGCCTTCCAAGTAGCTGGAACTACAGGCGTGCACTACCACACCCGGCTAATTTTTTGATTTATTGTAGAGATGAGGTCTCGCCAAATTGCCCAGGTGGGTCTCGAACCCGTGGGCTCAGACAATTCACTTACCTCAGCCTCCCAAAGGCGCGGGATTACAGGCTGAGCCACCGAGCCCAGCTAGTGCACGTATTTTGCAACAGAGAATCATAGGCTGTTTAGACTATAAACGAGGTGGCTTCAACACAGACATTTATTTTCTCACAGCTCAAACTAAGAAGTTCAAGATCAAGATGCCAGCTGATTGGGCTCCTGGTAAAGGCTTTTTCTTTGGGTTACAGATGGCCAACTTCTTGCTATGGCCTCACGTGAACTTTCATCCTTGCACGCGCAGTGGGAGGGAGGAAGGGAGGAAAGAAAAGAGAGAGGGAAGGAGGGAAGGAGGGAGGGAGGGAGATAGTGGGGGGGAGAGAGAGAGAGAGATCTTCCTTTTTTGTAAGGCCATTAATCCCATCATGAGGGCCCCACCCGCATGACCTGATCTAAGCCTAATTAGCTTCTAAAAGCCCCATCTCCAGATGCCATCACACTGGAGATTAGGGGTCTAAAATAATAATTCTGGGAACAAAACAATCGGTGGATAACATAGAGCTTCAATTCTTCCCTCCTATCCCTTATAACGTTTCTGTCATTCATTTCACTTTTCCATAACTTGTAATCAACCAAACATTGTTTTTATTGTTATTTTGACCAATCATCTATCAGTTCAATTAAAATAAAAAGATAAAATAGTTTGTTTTACCTTCATTCATACTTCATCAATGCTCTTCCTACATCATTTTTCTTCTCTCTGAAAATTGTCTTCTAATATTTCTTGCAAATCAGGTCTACTGGCAACAATTCTTCCAGTTTTTGTTTGCATGGGAAAGTCTATTTCTCTTTTACTTCTGAAGGACATTTTCACTTAATATAGAATTCTAAGTTGGTAGTTATGTGCTTTTGACACTAAATATTTTACTTCTCCCCCCTCTCTTTTTTTTGCTTGAATTTTTTCTGAAATGAAATTTCATGCAATTCTTATCTGTGTTCCTCTATATATAAGATGGGGCTCTTTCCCCCCTCTGGCTTCTTTCAAGATATTCTTTTTTATCTTTGCCTTTCTGAACTTTGAATATGATATATCCAGATTTCTTGGTGATTATCCTGCTTTGATATTCTCTGAAATTCCAGGATCAGAGAATTGGTGTTTGTCATTCATTCTAGAACTTCTCAGCCATTATTACTTCAAGCATATTTGTTACTCTGTTTTCTCTTTCATCTACTTCTGGTATTCCAATTATTGTATATTACATCTTTGGAAATGGTCCCACGTTTATTAGATTTTCTGTTCTTTTTTTTCACTCTTTCTGCTCTTCACTTTTCCAATTGGGAAATTTCTTCTTGTGTATTTCCAGTTTCACTGAATCTTTCCTTTGCTGTGTCTGGTCTACTGATGCACCCCTCAAAGATACTTTTTATTTCTGTCACAGTGTTTTCATTTTTAGCATTTCCTTCTCTCCTCACATTGCCTGTCTGTTCCTGCATGTTGTCTACTTTTTTCCTTTTAAAATGTTTAACATATTAATCATGATTTTAATTTACTATCTATAATTCCAAAACCTGTGTTCTGTCTGAGTCTGGTTCCGATGCTTGCTTTTTCTCTTCAAGCTATGTTTTTTTGTGTTTTTTTTTCCCCCTTGCTTTTTTAGCATGCATAGTAATTTTTTGTTGTAAACCAGGCATAAAATACTGGATAGGAAGAATGGAGGTGTAAGAATGAGGCTCTATGTTATTCCGGCCAGGAGTTGGGCTGTGTTGAATACTTTCTGTAGCTGTAGTACCAGACTGCCAAAGCCTATAGTGTCCTTGTTTTTTTACTTCCTGTTTCCTTAAGGCTTTCCTAAGCAGGCTTCCTCAGAAACAATCTGTGTCTTCCAGCTCTTCCAGGTGAAATCTGCCATTTTCCTGAAACCCTGTTTGTGTTGGGTGTAGTGTAGGGAGGGAAAGCATTTCATAATCATATGATTAACTCGAAGGGATTTAATGTGCAGCTGTCCCTGGGCTGTGATCTTCACAAGTGTTTCTTGACTTTTTCTCTGTCCCCCTTAAGCAAGACAAGAAGGCTGACACCTCTGGTAGAGGCTTTTTCCGTGGAGAGCAGGCCTATCTCAGGGAGGATTCTTTGGGTGTGTTGCAATGGCTACTCCTTCTCTCCCACTGCCAGCCAGGTGGGGATCTTTCTCAGTTCTCTACTGTAAGAACCTGGTGGGATTCCTAGAGGTAGAACCCATGAAAGTGTGGAGGCTACCTAAGGCTAGAGGCCCCTAAGACTGGAGGATCCCTAAGACTGCAGCCCCCAGGACTCACTTTTATGCTAATCTACACACATCCTTCAACCATTTACCAAAATGACCAGTTAAGTGTTTCTACCATTTCATCCCAGAGGCTTCTGCCCTAGGTAA
The DNA here is from genome assembly GCA_027257055.1 of Cephalopachus bancanus. Taxonomy (NCBI): domain Eukaryota; kingdom Metazoa; phylum Chordata; class Mammalia; order Primates; family Tarsiidae; genus Cephalopachus; species Cephalopachus bancanus. The sequence goes on from JAPVLO010000007.1 coordinate 8,975,230, forward strand.
GCAGGTATCAGCTGTGACTGTGACTCTACAGATTTTGGGGTGGCTGTTTGCCCTCTGACCTGAGTTCTATGATTGGTCAAAGAAAAGTTTTTGATTTTAAGTTCATTCAACTTTTTCTTGTGGTAAGGATAAGAGTGACGACTTCCATATAGGAGCTGAAAACAAGTTTCTCTACATTACTCTCATTTCTTTAAATTTAAAAAATGGAGGTGCAGTTCACATATTATAAAAGTCACTTTTTAAAATGTACAATTCAGTGGTGTTTGGCATATTCACAAAGGTGTGCAATGATTTCTGCAGTGTAATTCCAGAACATTTCCATCCCTCTGAAGTGAAATTCTGTTCCCCTGAGTAGTCACTCCCTCAGTTCTCCCCTTCCCCATCTCTGGCAAATACTAATCTACTTGCTGTCTCCATGGAGTCTCCTGTTCTGGACATTTCATGTCCAGTGGAGTCACACGGTATGTGGTCTTTTGTGTTTGGCTTCTTTCACTTAGCATAGCGTTTTCAAGGCTCATCCATGCTGGAACATGAATCAGTGCTTCATTCATTTTCGTTAAATAATATTCCATTGTATGAAAATGCTATATTTTGTTTATTCATTGGTTGATGGGCATTTGGGTAATTTCTACTCTTTGACTGTCATAAATAATTCTGCTGTGAACATTCATGTGCAAGTTTTTGTGTACACATATGTTTTTATTTCTCTTGGATATAGACTTGAGAGTGAATTAATTGCTGGATCACATAGTAAATTAATATTTAACTCTTCGAGAAAGAACCAAATTGTTTTCCTCAGTGGTGGCACCATTTTTCATTCCACTGGCAATGTATAAGAGATCCTATTTCTCCATATCCTCACAATGCATATTTCCTTTTTTATTGTTTTACTAACCATCCTAGTGAGTGTAACGTGGTATCTTATTGAGGTTTTGATTTTCATTTCCTTAACAATGAATGATGTTTTGAATCTCTTCATGGGTTTATTGACCATGTGTTCATCTTCCCTGGAGAAACATCTGCTCACTGCTTTGCCCATTTTTAAAAACTTGGGTCATTTGTCTTCTTGGCATTAAGTTGTAATATTTACTTATATACTTCAGGCAGTATATTTCTATCCAATATCTGGTTTGCAAAAATTTTATTTAATTCTTTGTGTTGTTTTGCACTTTCTTGATAATGTCTTTTGAAGTGCAAAAGTATTAAATTTTCATGATGTTCTATTTATCTATTTTTCCTTCTTTTGGTGGGTTTTATTTTTAGTGTCAGATTAAAGAACCTGCTGCCCAAATTCAAAGTTACACAGATGTATGCTTATGTTTTCTTCTGTGAGTTGTACGGCTTTAACTCTTATAGTTAGATCTTTGATCCATTTGTATTTGACATGAGAGAGGGCCCAATTTCATTTTTTATATGCGGATATCCATTTGTCCCTGCATCATATGTTGAAAAGCCTGTTCTTTCCCTGTTTGAATTGTCTTGGCATCCTTGTTAAAAATCAATTTACCATAAAGATGCTTATTTCTAGACTCTCAAATTATATTCCATTGATCTACATGTCTATCCTTATGACAGTACTAAACAGTCATGATTACTGTAATTTTGTAGTAAGTTTTTAAATCAAGAAGTGTGTATCCTCCAATTTTGCTCTTGTATTCAAAATTATTTTGGGTATTCTGAGACCCTTGTGTCTCCATATGAATTTTAGAATCAGCTTTTCATTTTATGCATAACAGCCAGTTGGGATTTTAATAAATATTACATTGAATCTTCAGATCAATTTGGGGAGTATCACCATCCTAACCATATTATATCTTCTGATCTGAGAACACAGGATGCCTTTCCATTTATTACAGTTTCATTTAATTTCCTTCAGTGATGTTTTGTCATTTTCAGTGTACAAGTCTTGCATTTCCTTTGTTAAACGTGTACCTAAGTAATTTATTCTTTTTGATATTATTATAAATTGAATTGACTTCTTAATTTCACTTCTGAATCATTCATTGCTAGTTTATAGGAATTCAACTGTTTTTTGTATATTGATCTTGTATTCTGCAACTGTGCTAAACTGATTTACTAGTTCTAACAATTTTTGGTTGTTGCTCATTCTACTGTTGTTGGAAAACTTACTTTTTATCATTTCTATGCTTTTAAGTTTATTGAGACTTGTTTTATGTCTTAGCATATGGTCCATCATGAAGAATTTTCCATGTGCTCTTAAGAAGAAAGTATATCTTGGTGGTTAGATTGGGTGTTCTGTAGATGTCTGTTAGGTCTTGTTGGGTTCTAATATTTTTCAAGTCTTCTATTTCCATGTCAACCTCTTGTGTAGTTATCTATCAACTTTTGAAAGAGGGGTATTGAATTCTCCAACTATTATTGCTGATTGCTTTTTTTCTACCTTCATTTCCAAACAGGGAAGGTAGCCCTGGTGGGCTCTGGTGGCCCTTGGCCTCTGGAGAGTGGGTCAGCAAAGTCAGCCTAGACAGTATGTCCCAAATATCAATCAAAATTAGTAATAGGCTGGGTGCAGTGGCTCACACCTGTAATCCTAACACTTTAGGAGGCGGAGGTGAGAGGATTGCCTGAGCCCAGGGGTTTGAGACCAGTATGAGCAACATGGCAGGACCTCGTCTCTACAATAAATCAAAAAATTATCCAGGTGTGGTGGCACATGCCTGTAGTTCCAGCTACTTGGAAGGCTGAGGTAGAAGGATCACCTGAGCCCAGCAAGTCAAGGCTGCAGTGGCCATGAGTGTGCTATTGCACTCCAGCCTGGTGACAGAGTAAGACTCCAACTCAAAAAAAAATTAATAATAGCTGTATTCATAAGCTAATGCTGTGTAACAAACCACCTCCAATCTTAATGTCTTCAGAGAACAAACATTCATCCTGTCTCACAAGCCTATGGGTCATAGGGCAGGTCCGCCGATCTGAGCCAGCTCATCTGATCTGAGCTAGGCTCACTCCAGCATCTGTGAGCAGCCTCTGGGATGCCTGGGTGTTGGCTGGTCTGGGGTGGGCTCTGCTGGAATGTTTGTCTCTGTTTCATGTGGTCTCTCATCCTCCAGGAGGCTATTCAAATGGTTGTTGGGCAAGGGTCTCAGACAGGAGAGGTGCATAAGCCCTCTTGAAGTCTAGACTCAGACCTGGTACATTCCATCAGCCAAAGCAAGTCCCAGGCCAGCTCAGGTTCAAGGTCAGGGGAAATGGGCTCCAGCTCTTGATGGGGGAGTTCCAGGTGTGTTACAGAGGAGACAGGCATGTGAGGGGTGAAGAGTTGGAGCCAGTTTTGCAGTCTTCCTGCCACAAGAACACATTCTTTCTTCCCTTTTTTTTTTGAGTTGGAGTCTCACTCTGTTACCCAGACTGGTGTGCAGTGGCATGCTTCCGGCCACTGCAGTCTCAACCTGCTGGGCTCCAGTGATCCTTCCACCTCAGCCTTCCAAGTAGTTGGAACTACAGGCATGTGCTACCACACCAGGCTAAGTTTTTTGATTTATTGTAGAGACAAGATCTTGCCAAGTTGCCCTGGTGGGTCTCGAACCCGCAGGCTCAGGCAATCCACTCGCCTCAGCCTCCCAAAGTGCTGGGATTACAGGCTGAGCCACCGAGCCCTGCAGCACATGCTTTCTATGTGTCCGATGTTGTCCTAGCACTTCGGACACACAATGAGCTCATTGTCCCCAACAGTGACTCAGAGAAACAGTGTTAGTATCACCCATATTTGCAGATGAGGAATTCTGTCCCTCAGGCAGTAAATGGCAGAGCTGTGGTCTGAATGCAGGAGATGCTCTTAACCCCTCTAGCCCCCCAGTTCCTTGACAGCTGACTCAAGACAGGCATCGCACAGAGCACTTTACATGTCATAACAATGAGTTCCCACTCCTTTTAAGGCAGGGATGGCCAGGATCTCCATTTTATAGATGAAGAAGCTGAGACTTGGGGGAGGAGGTAGGACTCATGCATGCTCAAGTGAGACAGAGTCCGAACAGAAACCCAGGGCTGCCTAACCCTCAAGTCTGAACTGTCATTGCCACACCCCAGAGTCTCCTAGCCACACAGATGTGGGTTCCAGCCCTGCCTTGTCCACAGCCAGCTGGGTGCCTTCTGGAGACACTCTGAGTCATGACTTCCTCCCAGGGAGCAGGTGTGGTGGGCGATGCCAGGTGTATTACAGTGTATACTCATGGGTTCTTTGACTTGACCCTGAAATGATTTTCAGAGTGACCAGCAAAGTTTTAGAACAGAGTTTATTGATGAAAGAAAAGAGGGAAAAAGAGAGATTCGTGCCAGAAAGACCTTACACAGGAAAGTCTCTTGAAAAGAAAGACTTCACTTTTGTTCTTAACTAAAGAGCTGAATATATTTTCACAATAATCAATATGCTAAAGAGGGTGGGGCACAGGAAGCCACTATGAAGAGATTGCCATCTTTCCACCTCTGATGGGAGGAGAGGTGGTCTTTTTTCTGCAACATATACTCTGCCTTTGTAGGAGACTTGCTAGACTTCCTAATACACATGTTCATGAGATAAAGGGGGTCATACTATCGTTTCTATGACTTTGATTCCCAGTTTGGAACCACCTTGATGGTGTTTTCCTTTGGTGATCTGATGGGTGGGGTGGACTGGGAGTCCACACTGAGTTCACATCCCAGACCACAGGGTCATTAGCCTCCCAACAGGATGTCTGGATGCTATCTTATAAAAAAAAACTGAAAACTTTCTATAAGGATTCTATCTATGCCTAACCTATACCTACTGCCCTGCCTCAGTGGGTAACACCTGCCCTGTGGTTCTTTCTGAGAGCTCCACACAGGTCCGTGGGATGAGGCTCCTTGTCACATTTTACATTTTTGTCAACATGAGCCAGCAGTTCCCAAGCTACGGTGCCCTGACCTGCCCCTCCCAAGGCTGCAGTCCAGTCCTCAGAGGCAACAGCTGCATCTCATGCCTCCTCCTCAGAGACCTACCACCACATTGCAAAAGAACAGCCTTCCTCCTCTTGTCTGTGTTTATCGAGTTTGAGACATAAGCCACTGACTTCCTGCTCAGGTAGATAAGGATTTAGCACCTGGGCACAACTCAGCCTCCTGGCCCCCTCCTTTCCGACACAGAAATAGTCTTTTTATGGTTGTCCTTGTGACTTAACATTAGTAAAGGAAACCAGACATATTTCACCCCAAAATACACCCCATCTGACATATTTTAGGTGACCATCCACAGAGCCTGTAAACACAAGACCGGCCCCAAAAGCCGTCCTCAGCGGGGAAGGCTGTCCTCCGCAGAGGAAATGAAGGGAAGTAAACAACAGATGTGAGCAGGCTTGCTCTGAGGCCCCAGTGTCAGGATCCAGGAAAGATTAACTGAGTCTGACAACTCTAAAACTCCAGCAGAGATGCATTTGCCACCAGTCCTGACCATTCTTTCGGAGGGCAGCTCCCTGGGAGGTTTCACCTGCAAAAGGAGCCCAGCTCTGCTCTGTGCTGGTCCTCCCCGTCCTCCCTCCTTCCCACACCTCTCTTGTCACACCCCAGGCCCCTCTCTCTTCTGCAGCCTCAGGGTGACACCAAAGCTTCAACCACCTGTCCACCTCTTTGAGTGTTTGTATTTTGTATGACACATGTGCATCTAACAAATTTGCATTCCTTTTTTTCCCAATTAATCTGTCAATGATCTGTTTTATGGGCTCAAATGATCAAAACTTTAGAAAGATGTGCACTTCCCCACATTATCTCAACTCTGTTTCTTGTTCCACATTTGGGGACAGCATCTCTGGACTTCCATACTGCAGTCAAGGATCCTGAGCCCACCCTGGCCTCCCATTCACCACCTCCTCTGTCCTCTTCACTTCTGCATCCAACTTTTCAAGACGACTGAAATCGTCTGGGCTGTATCTGTGAGTTGTTCCTAAAACTGAAATTCTGTTAGTGGCAATTACATTGTTGCAGTCATGCTGATATTCTTCATTGCATCGCAAAGCCCCAGTAATACAAATAACAAACTTTTGCTATTATTATTATTATTTTTTCTTCATTATTATTTGAGCCAGAGTCTCACTTTGTTGCCAGGCTGGAATGCAGTGGTGTGATCATAGCTCACTACAGTCTTGAACTCCTGGGTTCAAATGATCCAAGTAGCTGGGACTACAAGCATACGCCACCACACTCGGCTTATCATTTTGTGTGGGGGGGGGGCGTGTGGAGATGGGGGTCTCAGTGATCTTCCTGCCTCAGTCTCCCAAAGTGCTGGGGTTACAGGCATGAGCCACTGTGCCTGGCCAGATTTTTGCTATTATTTTTATGACAGTGCTATGAGCTGAATTGTGTCCTCCTCAAATTCATATATTAATCCCCAAACTCCAATAAGATGTATTTGGAGATGGGGCCTATGGCAGGTAATTAGGTTTAGATGAGGTCATGAGAGTGGGTGGGGGCTTCATGATGGAATAAGTGTTCTTGAAGCAGAGGCAGTAGAGAGCTTAGTCTCTTGCTCTCTTTCTCTGCCATATGAGAACATGGCAAGCAGGTGATCATCTGCAAGCCAAGAAGAGAGTCCTCACCAGAATCCAACCATGCTGGCACCCTGATCTTGGATTTCTAGACTCCAGAACTGTGAGAAAATACATTTCTATTGTTTAAGCCACTCAGGTTATGGTGTTTTGTTATGACAGCTGGAGATAACTAAGAAACAAAGGTTATCCATGATTCTGATAGAAAGAAACAAATATGGAATACAAGTCACATATGTATCTCTGAGAGATAATGTATACTGTCTGTAGGCCTTTTTCTGTGTTATACATAATAACATATATATTTTAATGGAATCATGCTGTAGCCTTACAAACATTTTTTCCTAATATTGTGTGAACACCACTCCATATCAGTAAATACCATTCTATATCCCATGTTTCATAGCTTCAGAGAATTTTATTATATGGATTTCCTAATTTATTTAACTGATCCCTTTTGGTTGGAAATCCAGGTTGCTTGTACCTCCTTCACCTTTATAAAAAATCCTGTGATGAATAGATCATGCATACATCTTTGAATGCAGGTAATATTATCTCCTTAGGATAAAAGAGAAAAACTCCTAATATTAATGTCACTACACAACACATAGTGAGTGGCCCATCACCGAGGGTGAACAAGCAGAGGCCACATGCCACCCTTGTGACAGAGGCCACATGCCACCCTTGTGAACAAGCAGAGGCCACATGCCACCCTGAACTGACTGTACCCGCCCCAAAATCCATTCCATCTCTAGATGGTCACCCAGGGATCTTGGACCAGTTAATCCAATACTTCGATCTTCTGTCTGATAAAGTACTAAAAATTGAAGTTTATGTATCTGCTAATTCTTTTTATGAGTGACCCAAACCTGAGACTGGCTTTAGGCGGAAAGGGAGTTACTGACGCATATCACTGGAAAGCAACAGGCGAGAGCTAGAACATATCCCACCACCTCAGACACACACACGGTGATGTTAGGGAGGTGCCTGCCTCCACCAGCAAACTGCTGCTCTCTCCACTGGTTTCTGTCTCAGACAGACGCTCCTCTCCTGGTGCTGTCTTGTCTTCAAGTTCATTTCCTTACGCCGCTAAAGTCAGTCGGAAGGAATCCGTTCCCAGTCCTTCCAGGAGAAGTCTCAGGACTGCCTCTCATTGGCTCGGTGGAGGTCACGTGCCCATACCCGAACCAATCACTGCAGACACCAGAATAGAACGCTCTGATTGGCCGAGTGTGAGGCACATCGCTGCCCTGAACCTTGGGGTAGTCGGCCTCCTCCCATCCACGTGGTTTGAGAAGGGGGACGGAGGTTTCTCCAAACTGGGGTGACTTACCAGAAGAAGGGGTTAGGTGCTAGGCAACTTGAAACAGCAGATTCGACTACACTGGACAAGCAGATGCTTTCATCTTGGAAAATAAGAGGTTTCTATAACGCGGGCAACGCTGGACAATGCAGCTGCCTCCACGCGGGCTGGGGAAGGCAACTGCGCCTGAACCAGCCCTTCGTTTCTGATGACTCCAAGTTGGTTTGAAGTTGATATTTGTTGAAATTAGCTCCGCATGTGTGTGTCTGGCTTCCTGTCTCAGCCCCAGGCCTAGACGGAACGTTCGCGGGGAAGAACGTGTGAGGCAGCGAGTGAGACAGAACATAAGGGAGACCGCGCCAGATACTCTCGCATCCTCCTTAGCGCCTCGTGCCGTTGTTCTGAAGGCGAAGAACTGCTTCTAAAAATAAACCCAAATATTATAAAAGCTTCACGATCCTCTTGGAAAAAACGATCAGCTGAATGTGCAAATACATTTTAAAACAAAACACACCACGGTGTGCCTGCCTGGGTAGGGCATGCTTTGGTCCATCCCTCTCCCCTCTCCCCGCCTTTTCCTTCTCCCCCACTGCCCTTCCCACTCTCCTCCCCCCACTCTCTCCCCTTTCCCCTTCCCTGCCTGTTTCATAACCCTGAGAGCAGAGGGGCTGAAATCATGATACTCAACTTATTGAAAGGCTTTTATTGAGCTCAAAATAATTTGTCTCTAACAGCATCTAACTTGATTGAGCGAGCAAGTTTGAACATGAATGCTTAAGTCAGACTCCTGCCTGTCCTCCACTGGAGTCGGCAAAGACCAAGGAAACAGCCAGTCCTGAGGTCGGGCCTCCTGCTCTGTGGGCTTTAGCTCTGGATTCAAACCCTCCCTACAGCTTCTTTCTAGCTGTTCAACCTGGGCCTGCTAGTTAACCACTGCTACTGGCCCCGGGTGTGCTTGTCAACCTTTGTTGCTGGCCTTGGGTTTGCCAGTTAACCACTTCTATTGGACCCTGGCTGTACTAGTTAACTACTGTGAGTGTCCCCGGGTATGCCAATTAACTCCCAGGGGCAGCCCCACCAGTGCTAATCACTGCTAGTGGCTCCAGCTATGCTAGTTAACCACCACAGGTGTGATAGTTAATCACTGCAGTGACCCCAGCTGTGCTAGTTAGCCACTGCTAGTGGTCCTGGCTGTGCTAGTTAACCACCGCAAGTGGCCCTGGGGAATTCCAGCTAACCACTGCAACTAGTCTTGGGCATGCTAGTTAGCCACTGGAGTTAGTCACTTTAAGCCTCTGTTCCCAAGAACAGTAACTTGTGCAGAGCACCGCTGCAGGTATCCCCAGTACCCTGCCCATGTCCCCTTGACTCTGAATTTCTGTCTGCAGGGCCTAGCTCCTGGCTGAAGGTGCTCATGTCCTGCTGCCTGAGGTGTCCTCTGGCCCCAGCACCTTCTCTACCAGCTGAGACTCAGGTGCTACATCACCACACCCAGATAGTTTCCAAAAAAATTTTTTTTGTAAAGATGGGGTCTTACTATGTTGCCAAGGCTGATCTGGAACTCTCAGCCTCCAGTGATCCTCCTTCCTCAACCTCCCAAAGCATTGGGATTATAGGCTGAGTCACTGTGCCTGGCTGTGCTGGGGAATCAACATCCCCCAGGAGTGGCCTCACTAAGTGGTGGATGGGAGTGGGGGAGTCAGTACCCCAGCTCCTGCACCCCTCGGTGGGTCACTCAGGCGTGCTCCACACTGTCTCCCAGCGTTGTCCAGCAGAATTGAGCTCCAGCTGCCACAGCGGTAACACCCTTGACTCCACCCTTCCCTGCTTGCCTCCATACCCCCCCAGCCTCTCCCAAGACCACCTCCCATATACCCACCTGCCTTCAACTCTGCCACAGAGCACGCTTCTGGGAGCTCACAGCCTCAGACAAACCAGAAAGCAGCAGTTTTGGAAGTGAGACCATCAGAGCACCTTGCAGTAATGGGGCTTAGGAACAAGGAGGCATGGCTGGGGGGAGGCTGTGTGCATAGGATCAGTGCAGACACAGCATCACCTTGCATATATATATAATTTTTCTTTTGAGAGGTCAGAAAATCTCCCAGAGTGGGAGGGGACTCAAGGGGGTTGCCCTGTTTTTAAAATTTTGATGGTATTTTTATTTAACTGATATATCCCAAACACTATTTCAACATGTAATTAACATTTTTAAATGATCGTTAGAGTTTTAAATTTTAGATTTTCTTCTTCCAACTTGTCAGCTTTCTTTTTTTTCTTTTATTTTTTCTTTTAAAGATATGGGGTACAATTCAGGGTTAGGTACATAAGTGGTCATCGCACAGGTAAAGTTTGGGTACCCTTACTGATGTCATGTGTCCCCCCCTCCCTGGTAATGACAACTTGTTAGCTTTCTATGCCTCTGGGTGCCTGGCGAAGTGTTCTGCTTCCATGGGTGTATCCAGAGAAACCTCGGAGAATGATTAGACGGCGACTCCTTGTCCTGCCAGGCCTCATACACCTGCTGGGCAGCAGTGTTGTCCAGCGCGGACAGTGCCTCTTCCCATCTCTGCAGAATTGTGACAGCAGATTTGTCCCTAGTTGCATTAATAACTGCCAAGCGCTTGGATTCTGGAGTCTGGTAGCAATTCCATCTTCATCACTCACGAGCCTGTGACCTTGACCAGTTCACTTCGTGATCTCTCCATGCCTCAGTCTTCTCATCTGTAAATTGCAGATTTCCAGCCTGAGCAGAGTGAGACCTCGTCTCTACAGAAAGCAAACAAAATTAGCCTGGTGTGGTGGCATGTGCCTGCAGTCCCAACTACTCAGGAAGCTGGTGCAGGAGGATTGTTGGAGCCCAGGAGTTGGTGGCTGTGGTGAGCTGTGATGGTGCCACCGGGCTCGAGCCTGGGCAACAGATTGAGACCCTGGCTCAAAAAAAAAAAAAAAAGAAAAGAAAAACCCACAATGTCAGATTGCCTCAAGAATCCAGTGAAACAATGCTAAGCTCTGGAAATCAGGTTAATAGGAAGCTCTAAACACATGTGAGTTGCAGTCCAGTTGCCGAACCTTTCAGGGAACATGTTTGTGTCGAACTTCCAAGTAGGACACCCATCTTAAATGGAAAGAAGTCACACATTTATATGTAAAAGCAGCTCCTCTTGTCTTCTGTCCCGCACTCAGCAGCACGCCCCCCAGCCCTCAATCCTGGAATGTGGGAGACCCTGTGCCCTGACGGGAGGGTCCATTTCCCCATCTTACCTCCTCGGTGTAGAAGCCCTGAGTCTCAGGTCATGCATGCTTCAAGTGTCTCTGAAAACATCTGAACCCCTAAAATATGCAGGGGAAAAAACCCCACTGCAAAATCAGAAGCAGTATATGTTTAATTAAGCGTCAGAAAACCTAACCTTATGGCAAGTTTATTCATTGTTCCGTTTAGTTGTCATAAAAAGTTCATTATATTTCATTATATCTGAGAAGAATTTATAGGTGAAATCTTTTCATTTTTGAAGAATACCCAAGAATAACACTTGGTAGAGAAATTGTGACCAGTTGTAATTAAATGAAATTCTTGTAGGTAAATAATTTAGGGAGTAAAATTAAAAAACCTCTTTTGATTATAAAAATAAAAATTAGCCGGGCTCAGTGGCTCAGCCTGTAATCCCGTGCCTTTGGGAGGCTGAGGTGAGTGGACTGCCTGAGCCTGCGGGTTCGAGACCCGCCTGGGCAGCGAGACCTCATCTCTACAATAAATTAAAAAATCAGCCGTGTGTGGTAACGCATGCCTGTAATTCCGGCTACTTGGAAGGCTGAGACGGAAGGATCACTGGAGCCCAGCAGATCGAGGCTGCGGTGGCCGGGAGCGGCCACTGCACTCCAGTCTGGGCGACAGAGTGAGACTCCAACTCAAAAAATAAAAATAAAAAATAAAAAAGAGCCGGGTTCGGTGGCTCAGACTGTAATCCCACGCCTTTGGGAGGCTGAGGTGAGTGGATTGACTGAGCCCGCGGGTTCGAGACCCGCCTGGGCAGCGAGACCTCATCTCTACAATAAATAAAAAAATCAGCCAGGCGTGGTAGCGCATGCCTGTAATTCTGGCTACTTGGAAGGCTGAGGTGGAAGGATCGCTGGAGCCCAGCAGGTCGAGGCTGCGGTGGCCGGGAGCGGCCACTGCACTCCAGTCTGGGTGATAGAGTGAGACTCCAACTCAAAAAAAATAAAATAAAATAAAATAAAATAAAAAAATAAAAATTAGAGGTTGAATTTATTTCCTTTTTTACATTTTTTTTTTATTTTTAGAGATAGGATCTTGCTCTGTTGCCCAGGCTGGAGTGCAGTGGCAACATTATAGCTCACCACAGCCTCAAACTCCTGCCTCAGCCTCCCATGTAGCTGGGACTAAAGGCACACACCACCACGCCCAGTTTTTTTTTTTTAATTATCTTTTTTTTTAGAGACAGGGTCTTGCTATGTTGCCCAGGCTGGTCTTGAACTCCTGTTCTCAAGTGGTCCTCATGCCCTCACCTTCAAAGTGCTAGGATTACAAGTATAAGGCCTGGTCTGAATTCACTTCATACAGTCGCTGGGATGTGGGGTTTTCTAAAAGAGCTGGGGAGTGAGGAGGAAGGGGGTGGAAACAGCCCTGCACTGGCCACATCCACTCTGCCTTGGACACCCCAGCTACTGAGTGGCCACCTCTCCTAACCCCTTGCCCAATTCCTGTCACCTACTCTCCCAGCAGCCAGCTGGCCTCAGTTGCAAACCTTTCCCGCCCTTCCTTCTCCTCCTGGGTAAAACCCACATTCCTACCATGGCCCTGGCCCTGCCCACTCCCCTGACCTCATATGCATCTGCCAGCAGGAGCCATAGGTCCCCCCTCAAGGCTTCTTTACCAGCCAGTGATGATGGGAGTGACAGGGGCCCTGCCTGGGACTTGGCTCGAGCCACCCTGTCCATCTCACAACTTGACAGCATGGCCTCTTCTGCCACCAGGGTGGGAAGCAGAGGCAGGAACAAGCAATGTGGTTTCGATGTCCCCCCAACACTCATGTAGGGATTTAGCTGCCACTGTGATGGGGCGCAGAGGCTGAGCCTTTTGGAGGTGACTGTGTCTCGAGGGCTCGGCCCTCACGGGTGGATGGACACCATTTTTGCTGGAACAGTTTTGTTATCTGGTGAGTTTGGCCTCTTCCTGCCACTGTTGCATGTACTTGTCCTTCTGTTTCTGCCTCCCACCTTCCACTGAGGAAAGAAGCCGCAGAAGGGCCTTGCCAGAGGCCAATGCCATGTCCTTGGACTTCCCGGCCCCAGAACCATCACTCAAATCGGCTACTCTTTACACATCGCCCAGCCTGTGGTATTCCACAATGGCAGTAGAAAACAGACCGAGACAGGGACCTTCCTGCTATGTTCTGCAGGGTCCAGCTTGTGGCCAGATCAAAAGAAGCCCCAGAAATGATTTGGTGAGTGACCCGGTGAGTGGGCAAGATGGCTCTGTGGCTCCAGAAGGGGCGGTTGAGGCTCCCATGACGATAACATGGCCAGCTCCTGTTTCTCAAGCATATCCCACGTGCCTAGCACTCCACGAGGACCTGCCAAGGTGTGACCTCATCCAACCTCTGCAACGACCCACGACATAAGCACGCCGATGCTCCCCTCCTCAAAGTGAGAAAAGGAAGCTCAGAAAAAGCAGTGGTTGACTCAACACCTGGAGCTGGAAAGGGAAGTGCCCAGACCAACATCTCCAGGCTGTCCCCCTCCAGTGGACATGGATGAACAATGGAGGCCATGCTGCCTCGAAGGGCAGAGAACAGGGAAAGAGCAGACTGCTCTGGGGACTGCACAGAGAGCTGCCGTTCCAGATACTCCAGCTTTGCTTCCCTTATCACCCCTGCAGTGACATGAGGAGCTTGGGTGATCCTGCCCCCCTCTCCGGCCTCCTCTGACCCAAGACACATTACCCACCACCTTCGGCACCTTTCTGCCTCCTCCCCAGGGTTGAATTCACAGAGGAAATCTGAAAATAAAACCCAGGCTGCCTGGGAGAAAGGAGGCTTGGGTTTTGCCAACACAATGTGCAGTAAAAATATCTCTCTTTTAAGAAAGAGAGAGAGAAATCTGAAGACTCGAGATCAGTAACATGTAATTATCATCTGGTTTGGGTGGAGAGTTCTAATAGTTTCCAGAAAAACACATGAACAAGGAGTGCGTTTTCCAAGGCAGAGAGATCTGTGCTCCAGCAGCGCCATCTTGGAAACTGTGCGGTCCTTGAGGCCTCCCCAGGCAGAGTGAGAAGCCACCAGCCTCCCTGTCTCCTTCCTTACCTCCTTTGCCTTCCGCACTGGACGGGAGGGCTTGAGAATAGAAACAGCCTGTGAACTCTGCCCCAGCAGGCTCAGCTCAGGACCAGGCGAATAGATATTGGACACACTAGAAGGTGCAGGGAAGATGTCTTAGCTTCTTCCTTGGGGATGGCAAAGCCTTCAGGTGACAGGGACAGCAAGATCCCTGCAAATTTCTGTTGTCCTTTATTCTGAAGCAAGAGAACCCTAATTTTAGCTGGATGCATGGTGGCCCAAAATAGACTATCTTTCCCAGCTTCCCTTGCAGGTGGGGGCCACGGGACTAAGCTCTGACCTGTGGGGTATTAGTGGAATGTATGTGCAACTTGCAAGCTATGTCCTTTTTGTTGTTGTTTTGAGTCGGTGTCTCACTCTGTCACCCAGGCTGGAGTGCAGTGGCATGATCACAGCTCACTGCAGCCTCGACCTTCTGGTCTCAAGCAATCCTCCCCCATCAGCCCCCTGAGTGGCCAGGACTATAGGTGCGCACCACCACGCCTAGCTTTTTATTTTTACTTTTTGTTTTTTGGAGATGAGGTTTCACTGTTGCCCAGGCTAGTCTTGAATTTCTGAGTGCAAACAATCCTGACCTGCAGTGAGACAGTCATGGCTCACCGCAGCCTCAACCTCCTGGGCTCGGGCGATGCTCCCACCTCAGCCTCCCTAGTAGCTGGGTCTACAGGCATGCACCACCACTCTGAGCTACTTTTTTTCTTTTTGTGTAGGATCAAGATCTTGCTATGTTGCCCAGGCTGGTCTTGAACTCCTGGTCTCAAGCAGTCCTTCCACCTCGGCCTCTCAAAGTGCTGGGAATACAGGCATGAGCCACCACACCCAGCCCAGGATGTGTTCCTAAAGGCCCTTCTTCCTTTTATGTTTTCCTGCAGGAAGGGATACAGATGTAATGTTTGGAGCTCACGTAGCCATTTTAAAACTTAAGGCGCCCCGGGGAATGGAGGCCACACACGGCAGAGCAACAAGATGGAAGGAGCTGGGGTCATCGGGGATCATCAGGCCCAGACTGCTACGGGGGAAAGAAGCCCCTGAGACTGGGCTTAAAGGCAGTCCTTAGAGTCAAAATGAGCTAAAAGATCTCGTAAATTGAGAGGAGAAATACAATAACCCAACTCTTTAAAAGGAATCCTCCACTCGGCGAGGTGAGAGTCTCCAGGAGGCTCCCAGCTTCGACTTCAGACAAGCCGCGGGTGTGATGGAAGGTGGAACGGCCCACAGCAACTTCTGCTTCTTTTTCTTTCCCTCCTGCTCCTTGGTGGGTTCACTGGCTTCTCCTGGTACCCATGGCAGTGTGGAGAAGACGCATCACACCTTCTAATTTATGGAAGCCTCGTGAGCGTGTACCCAGCGTGGATAGAAATGCTCTTTCTTGTGTATTATCTCTGTTTTACAGCTGGAGAAACTGAGGATCAGGGAGGCGATGCAGCTGGGGAGCCCTGGAGAAGGGGACAAGACGGAGCCCTTGTCTGGGAACCTCCCTGCGTGCTGGGCCTCCCCCACCACAGCAGTTCGCGGCAGAGCGGCCGAGGCTGTCGGGTCCACGGGTGGCTTCAGGACGGGGGCTCAGGAGACGGGAAGGGCCATCCAATCACAGTCCAGATGGAGATGGGGGACAGGAAGGGTCATCCAGTCAGGTCGAGATGAGGGGTGGAAAGAGCCGTCCAATCTCAGTCCAGATGGAGGCGGGGGACAGGAAGGGCCATCCAAGCCCTGTCCAGATGGGGGTTGGGGGACGGAAAGGGACGTCCAGTCACTGTCCGGATGGAGATGGGGGACGGGAAGGGCCATCTAATGACTGTCCAGTTGGGGGTTGGAGGACGAGAAGGGCCATCCAATCACAGTCCAGATGGGAGTGGGGGAAGGGAAGGGCCATCCAATCACGGTACAGATTAGGCTCAAGGGAGGAGAAGGGCCGTCCGTCGCCGTCCGGACGGGGCTGGGGGACAGGCAGGGCCATCCAACCACTGTCCAGATGGGGGTAGCCGATGGGAAGGGCCATCCAATTACTGTCCTGATGGGGCTGGCGGGATAGGAAGGGAAGGGCCATCCAATCAGTCCAGATTAGGCTCAAGGGACGAGAAGGGCCATCCCGGCGCTGTCCGGATGGGGGTGGGCGACGGGAAGGGCCATGCAACCACTGTCCTGATGAGGCTGGGGGACGGGAGGACCTGTGTCAAGGCCAACCCTGAGGCCAGGCCGGTGGAGCACGAAAAGCGAAGCAGGAAGCTTAGCCTGAGCGTCGGGCGGCACCGATTCCTCCCAGCAAAAATGAGAAAAGGAGGGATGGACCACAAGAACAGGGAATGAAGGAGGACGAGGCGGCGGGCGGGTGGGCGTGTCTTGGACCCTGAGCCCTCTTTAAGTCTAGAGCCTCCCATGGAGGGGTGGGAGATCCCCCCAAATCAGAGGGGACTGGAGCCAAGGTGGGCTTGAGCCCTGGTCGGTGAGCGGGCGCCACCCAGTGGCCAGACCGGGCACGGCGCCCCCTCACCCTCCCCCAGCCGTCCGGGAGGGGGTCTCTGCCTTCGGGACTCGGGGCCCCACCCAGAGGGCGCCTCTGTCATCTCTCTCAACACCCCACGACCCTGCATTTCAAGAGTCATATTGTCATTTCACGTGGAAATACACGTTTCTTCCGTTGTATGGAGACGGGTAATAAAAGCATTCCCGTGGCTTGCTGTCTTTATTGACTGGTCCCACACGCTCTGGGTCTCCACCGGGAAGCAAAAGAAATTATCCTTCGAAAGCCCGCCCCCAGGCCCGGCCCCGCCCCCGGCCCCGGAGATTGGATTTAATCGGTCCGGGCGGGGACTGGGCAGGGAGATTTCTGGCATCTCTGCCAAGACAGACCTGGGCCCAAGACCACTCCTGCGGTAATGCAGGGTCAGGGGGGCCCAAAGAACGTGGACGTCTGCAAGCCCCCCAGACCCCTGCGGCTGGGACCTTTTCCTGAGCCCTGGACTCCAAGTCCAGGGGCTTCTGGGCTCAGCTCCCCATCCCACTGCCTGCCACGAGCTGGAAGGCCTTTGCAGGGACGTTGCCCTCTGTTGGCTTCAGTTCCCCTTAGATAGTCTGGAAGAGGACAGTGGCCTTAGGCTGCTTGCCCCTTTGGGGAATCTGCGAGAGCAATGGGCCCTTTTCCCAGAAGCCTGCGTGGTGTGACCCTCTGTGGCCCTGACCGTGGGTGGCACCAGGGTGCTGGGTTAACCCCTTTCGTCCTCATCACAACTCCAAGAGTTGGACACTTTGCACATGAGGAAAACAAGGCACAGAGAGGTTAAGGAATGTGCCCAAGGTCACACAGCCAGTAAATGGTGAGGCTGGGTTTGGGGATATTGACCACGGTGTCTTCGAGAAACTGGCACAGGAAGGCAGCTTCCTTTTTTTTGAGTCAGTTTCACTCTGACGCTCAGGCTGGAGTACAGTGGCATGCTCAAGGCCACCACAGCCTCAACCTGCTGGGCTCAGGTGATCCTTCTGCCTCAGCCTTTCATGTAGCTGGAACCACAGGCATGCGCCACCACACCCAGCTAATTTCTTGGTCTATTGTAGAGATGAGGTCTTGCCAAGTTGCCCAGAAGGTCTTAAACCCCTGGCCTTAGGCAATCCTCTCACCTCTGCCTCCCAAAGTGCTAGGATTACAGGAGTGAGCCACTGTGCCCCGCAGAAGGCAGCTTTCTAATTGGAGACTCTGGGAACCCAATGCGATCTGTGGGCTGAGGGTGACTCACCGGTGACTTCCGGATATTACAGATCAGGGAACGCAGCGGGGAGTGGACAGAACTGGTTCTGATACAGACTCTCTGTGTGGCCTTGGACAAGTGACCTCATTGCTCTAGCCTCAGTTTCCCCTCTAGCTCCTACCTTGTAGGAGAAAATGGAGGAACACAAGATTGGAAAGCACACAGTAGGTGCTCATTAAAGAGAGCCATGCAGATACAGAAACAATCACAGGGCGTCCCCATGCCTCCCACCCGGGTGTCTTGGCCTTTGCACGGGAGGCCCCTGAAGGGGGTCCTGCCAAGTCCAGCTCCTCCCTGACAACATCGAGTTGAGCCCAGCTCTGTCTACCTCAGCAGCGCTGCTTTCAATTTTGTTTCTTTCGAAATCCACACATAGAAGTTTCATTTTCTTTTTCCCCAGAAAGTTAATCTCGCCAGGCTGACGCGGCGTTTATTTCCGGGGTGTGAGCAGCTGACGCTGCCTGGTCAAAACCAGCATCCCTTCCCTGGTGAGTTCAGAGCTGCTGGAAGCCTCAGGCCGAGCCACGTAAGGACACCCAGCCTGGACCCGGCCCACCCTCTCAGGGCTGCAGGGCAGGGGCCTGGGCCCCGTCAAGTGTCCCTGGGTCCCTGCAGCTGCTGACAGCATGGCCAAGGCCCCTGATGATCCGGGCCAAGAAGGTATGGCAGGTCTTCCTTCCCAGGGGCAGTGATGGTTCCCAGAGTGGACCTCTCCTTCTGGCTCCTCTCCTGGCGGTGAGGGCAGCAGTGTTCTCCAGAATGGCGGTAGGACGGAGAACGGCACGGCCTCCTGCCCTGAAGGCTTCTGTGCCCGTCTTCTGGCCCCGCACTCTGTTTGCCTTTCTTGGTGGCTCCCAGGGGCAGGTGCAGTGGCGCTCCTGCTTCACAGATGGCATGACCAAGGCCCTGGAGGCAAGATGGCGAGCAGGGTGTGGGGGTCTTGCAGCCATGTTGAGGAATGGGGCTGCTTGCTGCGCTCTGTGCGTGCCCCTGCCCCCTCGCTGCCTTCTTTCCTAGACAGATATCCTGGAAGAGTCTGGGGGTTGCTCTCCAGGGACGCCGCCGTAGCCTGTGGGCGGAGGGTGGCTCTGTGGCCTTGGGGTTTTGCTGTTTGGGTTTTGATCCTCACCACGATCTTTGACGCAGCTGCTGTTATCTCCACCTCACAGACGGTGACTCTGAACTCAGGCAGTCCCAGGGCTAGGAAGTAGCAGGCCTGGGTGCAAGCCCAAGAAGTCAGCTTCGGGGTGAAAGAGGACAGGGATGGCCTGAGGGA
This sequence comes from Cephalopachus bancanus, assembly GCA_027257055.1. Classification (NCBI taxonomy): domain Eukaryota; kingdom Metazoa; phylum Chordata; class Mammalia; order Primates; family Tarsiidae; genus Cephalopachus; species Cephalopachus bancanus. The sequence continues at coordinate 8,994,420 of JAPVLO010000007.1, forward strand.
GCTGTCAGACGAGCGGTCGCTGGGGTCTTCCTGGAGCTCCTTCTCCTCAGGGCTCAGGCGCGACCCAAGGGACTGGCTCCAGTTCTGATGTCTTTTCCGGTCATCCCATTTAATTTTTCTTTTATTACCAACATCTGCTCCAGCACCCCTACATCCTGTACCCCAACACTCCAACACACTAGCACCCCTACACCCTACACCCCAACACCCCAGCACCTGATACCCCACACTCTAACACCCCAGCACCCCTACACTGCTACACACCTACACCCTACATGCCAGCATTCCAACACTCCAACACCCTTATACCCTATACCTCTACACCCTGTACCCCAATACCCCAGCACCCTTACACCCTACACTCCAACACTCTAACACCACTACACCCCAACACCCCTATACTCTAACACTCCAACATCCCCGCACCCCTACACCCTACACACCAACACTTCAACACCCTTATACCCTATACCCTACACCCAACACCCCAGCACCCCTGTATCCCTAAACCCAACACTCCAGTACCCCATGCCCTCATGTCCCCAAACCCCAGCACTCCAGCACCCCTGTACCCCTACACCTCTACTCCCCTGTGTCCCTACTTCCCTGCACCCCTGCCCCTGCTGCATTTCACAACCCCATCTAGCTGGGACCCTCGCAGGTCCTCCAACACAACACACCTCTGGCCCCACCTCTCCTCTGGGGCTCAGCGGAGGGGGAGGAGGCTGCCTGGGGGCAGGTTTTCAAGACTCCAAATTCTGCCAGATGAGGGGAAGCTGGTGTGTCATCAGTTGCCGGGGGTCCACGGCTCCTGGGGGAGAATTTGGCAGGTGCAGGCGGGGTGCTCCCGGCAAGTCTGTCGATGTCCTGACCACAAGGGCAAAACACATGCGTACACGCCCCTCCCCCGTGGTGCGGTGGCCAGGAGCCTGCCACCTGGACCCTGACCAGGAAGCTGTGGCTGAAGACAGGGCCGCCGCCCAGGAGGGGCGGGGTCTTCCAGGAAGGGCCCTGCGCTGGACCCCTTGAGGATTCTTGATGCGGAACCTTCCTGGGGACGACAGGGCCACCACCCACAGTGTCCCTCCAGCTGCGGGGGCCGGGGGCTGCCAGCCCGGTGTCAGCCCCGACCTCACCTCCCAGGAGAGCAATTGGTTTTGATCTTTTTTTAAAACGTAAGCTGACAGTTTTGACACTTGCGAGCTTCCCCAGGAGGGGCAGGGCAGCTGGGAGAGTTCCTTCTTGATCTCACGAGGTCCTGCCTAGGGCTCATAAAACTTGGGCCAGGAAGCAGGGGTGCCCGCCGACTGGCCAGGGAGGTGCTGCCCGGGCCCTGCCCTGGATCAACTGGCCGACGTCTGTCCCTGGAGAGGACAGATCCGTTCACTCGCTCATTCACCCAGTCACTCATTCACTCAGCATCCATCTCCTGAGCACTCATGGTGTGCCCAGCCCTGTGCTCGACACTGAATGTGTGACAGCAAGCCAGGCCAGCCCAGCAGGGGACCCTTGGGGACATCCTGCAGCATCCCACCCACTCTGGGGCACAGGAGACAGCTTCCCAAAGGAGATGGCATCTGAGCAGGACCTAGAAGTTGGGTAGACACTGGACGGGTGATGGGGGGGCAGCGCGTGTAAAGGCCCTGGGGTGAGAGGGTGAGGGACCAAGGGGAGCACAGACAGGTGGGCACTTGGAGAGAAGTCGGGGGTGCAGGCAGGACAGGGTACTCAGCAGAGCCGGGGGCTGCTGGGTGGAGGGAGGTTGCAGGGAACCTGACTGGATCTGGTGGGCCCACCACTGATGTCCAGGAGCTGGCACTGGCGGGGGATCTGAGAGGAAACCAGGAATGGCGTTTCCTGGGCTCTTTGGCGGGCATCGGGGAAGGCCCTGCTTCTAGGTCCCTCTGGCCTGGCTGAATAGTGACCCATCAATGGATGGCAAGCCCTGAGGAGGGCTTCCCCAGGGAGGATGGACTTGGGATCAGAGGACACAAGGACACTCTCTTCCCTCCTGCTCCACCCTTCCACCCGCTCCTTCCCTCTGCCTCAAGGATGCCAAGACAGGCATGTTTCCACTCACCGTCTGGCGCCCACCCTGGGGCATACACGAGGCTGGGCACCTCCTCGGGCCACCAGGCCATCCAACCAGGCTCACTTCTGCTCTGCTGGGCATCTGCTGGGCCTTCCGCCCTCTTCCTCTTGCCTAGACCCCACTCAAGGCAGGCAGCCCTGGCTTCCGGAGCCCCCAGGCTGGCTCAGCCATGGGGCGAGTGGCTCAGTCCCTCTCCCTGTCCCTCCTCGTCCCCAGGCCACCTTGAAAAGGAGATCCTGCGGGTGCTGACGGAGGCCGACGACACCATGAAGACAGCCCAGCTGGTGAAAGAATGCCGCGTGACCAAGAAGGAGCTCAACCAAGCGCTTTATCGCTTGAAAAACAAGCAGAAAGTCTCCCAAGTGGCCCCCAGCACATGGCGTGTGGGAGGGGATGGGCTTGGAGGCAGCGGGGGTCCCGCACAGCTGGCCCTGCCTGGCCACGGTAACTAGCCACTCCCGGTGGGGAATGAGGTGGGAGGTCTGACCCAGCAGGGGCCACCCTGGTGACAGACCAGCCTGGGGTTCCAAGCCAGGTTCTGCCACGTGGGGACACAGGAGGTTGTGCCTCGATTTCTCTTTCTGGTACCTCTAGGGCTGCTTTGCAGGGGCTGCCAGGAGGATGAGCTGCCTAGGGCTTGGCCCAGCGCCAGCACATAGTAGGTGCTCAGCAGAACCTTCAGGATCCTGACAGAATGCATGATGATGATGACAGCAATGCTATAGTGGCATAAATAACAGAATGCACACAGTGCTTCACCCACCAGGGCCCTGTCCCCGTTACAGTCAACAAGCAGAAAGAGCTGATCAGCCCTCACATGGCTCAGGGGCGGGGAGGAGGGAGGTCTTGTTCCTCCCCCTTTTCTGCTCAACAGGAAGTTGAGGCCCAGACAAGTGACTTAGCAGGAAGCCACAGAGCCCCAAGGAGGCAGGGCAGAGTTCCAAGCAGAGTGTGTTTAACTCTGGGATCTGAGTCTGAAACTCCTGGCAGCTGGGCGCAGTGGCTTACGCCCGTAATCTCAGTACTTTGGGAGGCCAAGGCGAGAGGATCGCTGGAGGCCAGGAATTCAAGACCAGGCTAGACAACATCGCGAGACCTTGTCTCTACAGTAAATCAAAAATTTTAGCTGGGTATGGTGGTGCACACCTATGAAAGGCTGAGGCAGGAGGATTAGCTGAGCTCAGGAGGTTGAGGCTGTGGTGAGCTGTGATCGTGCCACTGCACTCCAGCCTGGGCAACAGAGTGAAACCCTGACTCAAAAAAAAAAAAAAGAAAAAAGAAAAGAAAGAAACTCCCTGGTCCCAGGGCCACCCACCCACTGTGGCCCGCTCCAACCTGGTGCCATCTCCTGCGCCCACGCCCTGACTGGTCCCTCTCTCTCCAGCTGAGATGACCCAGAGAGATGCAGTTGCAGTTCCGGAGAATCCTGGCCCCCAGTTCAGCCAACGGCGTAAGCAGCTTAATTTCCTCAGCTCTGGGGACATTCCCCACAACTCCCAGCACCCCGAGGGCCCAAGATGTCACAAGTTTCAGGGGTCACGGCCCACCCAGACTGAGTCTCTGCTGGGGAAGACTAAATGCTGAAGTTGTTCTCCACTCACTGGGTCCCTCCCGCGTATCCGCAGCGTGCTGGGCATGGCAGGAGCACTGAGCACTCACCCCATCCTCAGAACACCTTCTGCAATGCTGTGTCCTGAAGCTGTCATCTTGAAGGGGCCTGGGGGCATGGGCCGAGGTCCCACAGAGGTGGGCGGTGGGGCAGGTGCCGACTCGGCTCCCTCCCTGACCCCGGCCATCCCACTTCCCAGAGGATGACATCTACCGGTTTCTGAAAGACAAAGGGCCGCACAGGGCCCTGGCCATCGCCCAGGCCCTGGGCATGAACAGAGCAAAGGACGTCAACCCAGACTTGTACCAGATGAAGAGTCGGCACCAGCTGCACTTGGATGAGGGGTCGAAAATATGGACAGTTTATCCCACAGGTAGGCCCTGACGCACGCCAGCGCTGGGCGGGCAGGGGAGCGGAGGGAGGCCACTGGCATAAGCACTTGGCCCTGGCCAGTACTCTGCTGGGCACAGTGCCTGCCCTACCTTGGCAGAAGCTTCCAGTGGGCCTACCGACAGTCCAGGGGAGGAGGTTCCAACCTTCCAGAAGCTTCCCGGTGGACCTACTGGCAGTCCACAAGAGTGGATTCCAACCTTCCAGAAGCTTCCAGTGGTCCTACTGACAGTCTAGGGGAGGGGGCTCCAACCTTCCAGAAACTTCTGGTGGTCCTGCCAACTGTCCATGGGAAGGGGGTTCCAACCTTCCAGAAGCTTCCAGTGGTCCTACTGACAGTCCACGGGGTTTCCAACCTTCCAGAAGCTTCTGGTGGGCCTGCCGACAGTTTATGGGAGGGTATTCCAGGCGGGAGAGGCCTGCTGGTGGGATAAACCATGGAGGGTTTCCTGAAGGCGGAGCCCAAGGGCTGCAGTTGTAGAAGGCAAGGGGCTGGGAGTGGGCAGCCCACACCACATTTTATCAGCTCTAGGGTGTGGGGCCGGTCTAGACTTGGGGTAGTTTTCTGTGGGTACTTTGCCTAGCTTGGAGCTTCAGAGCTGGCAGGAGAGAAGGCAAGGCTGGACTTGGGTGCCTCAGGGGTGGCCCCGGGGCCGGCTTATTCGTTGGGAACAGCGGGGTCTGGGCCTGGTGCCTAAAGTACTTTCAGGAGTTTGCAGACGTGTTCTAATTTTAATTTCTTTCAAAATCAGAAGAACAAATGGATACTGTGTTAACGAGTATCTACAGATGAGTCCAGCCTGGGCAATTTTTGTCTTTATACCAAAACAATCATAAAAAGTGATGTTCATATTTTTATTATGGCAGGAAAGTCCAAGAAAAAAGAGCCACGGGCCCGTGAGGGCAGCAATGGGGCCCCGTGGGATCCAGGCAGGCGTGGCTAGAGGAGCAGGGCCACCTACGGCCCAGCCATGCTATCCATAAGAGCACCCGCTCGACAGTCGTGACACCCCCCGTAGCCCTGGGAGAGACGTTCTCCCCTCTGGGCCTCAGTTTCCCCAACTGCAAAATGAGGAACTTGGTTCTGGAATCTGGATCGTTGCAGCCCCAATGCTGAGCTCTGAGCCCAATTCTGGCCTCAAACCCGTGGAGCCAGCTCACCTGCCCACCATGCCCAAGGGGTTCTCAGCATCCTAGGGCAGGTTTTTAGGAAGCAATGCCTGTGACCGCAGCCCAGATCTGAAGCACTGCTGACAAGTTCAAGTCCTCAAGATGTCGTGTGAGCCAGGCATGACTCCTTGGCCGTGGGCTGCCATCCTTTGGCCATTGTCCAAGGGAGAAGGTGGTCCAGGCTGTGGATGCCTCCCAGGGAAGGGGACCAAGGGCAGGGACAGCAACGTGGGGTCTCCCAGCGAGCAGTCCTGTGGACCAGGTACAGGGACACCTGTGGTGTCTCTTAAGCACCTGGTTCTAGGGCCCTACCCCGGATTCCCAGGATGGCACCTGGGAACTGTTGTAACAAACTCCCCAGAAGCATGTGCCACCATCCATGGGCATTTGGAACTCCTGACCCCAGAGAGGTGCAAAGGGATAGAGTGGGATATTATTTGCAGAAGATTCTGGAAGAGGAGTAGGAAACTCATCTGTTCCAGTTGTTTATCAACAATGTCCGATCACCATGATCTGCCAGAACGGACCAAACAGCCACATTTCCATCGCAAACTCTGAGGCCACACAGATTGGACACGGGAACGTCATTGCAAAACAGATGACCTGGGGGGAGAAAGGTAACTCGCCTGAGGGACTCTGGAGAAGGGACCTTGGTGGGGGTGGGGCAGGGGGTGGGGTTCAACCCAAGGGGAAAGGGCAGTTTCCCAATCTCTCTGGTTCCTTTATGGCCTTCCTCAGAATGAGGGGCCTGGATCAAACCTCTTCTGCTTCCCCTTCACTCTGATACGTTTTGCCTCATTTTCGTTGGAATTTGATATTTTTCCATGAGAAACCACTAGATTCAGTCTCCCTTGGTAGAATGTCATAAGCCACAGGGAGTGACTGTAGCGTTTTACTTGTCCTGAGACACACTATTTCCCCCCACATTTTATCAGGTAGGAATTGGGGTGCACCTTGCCACCTGTGTCACCCTAGTGTCCGTGAAATATGGCGTTGCAAATTGAGCCCTCACTCCACGCCAGGCACTATGGCGAGAGGAGCAGGGCCACCTACCCGACCAGCCACGCCACCCATGAGAGCATTGACCCAAGAGTCAGGACGCTCCTGTAACTCTGGGAGGGGCATTCTCCATTCTGGGCCTCAGTTTCCCCAACTGTGAAGTGAGGAACTTTGTTCTCAAATCTGGATAGATTCCCCTACTCTGAGCCTCTGAGCCCCACCTTCCCAGTTCTGGCCTCATCCATGTCTGATTATTTAATGAAGGCTGTTATAGGGTTTGCCTGTTTTCCTACTCAAATTTATTTAAAAACAATTCTGTAGCAGTCCCTTAAGTTGAAAACCCGAAGTTCACTGTAAACGTTAAGGCTGGGAAGATGAGACCATGTCTGAGGCTGTGAGCCCTGGATGTTGAGAGGCATTAAAGGTGTGCTCGCGCCAAAGGAGACTCTCCCCTGGTGGATCAGAGGACAGAGAATGGCTGGGAGTCAGAGCGAGGCGCTTGTTGTTTGGGCTTGCAAGTGTTCCCGCAATGCCCAGGCATGGCCACGGTCGCACAAAGCTGAGACCCAGCACGGGCAGCTCTGCTGGGTCCTCCTTCTCCCCAGGCTGGAGCAGGAAGTGGTCAGTTCCCCATTCGATGTCATCTAGGAAGAGCTGAGAGACCTGTGTCCTCCGTCCAGCCAGGGCTGTGTGTGTGTGTGTCTGTGTGTGTGGTGGTGAGGGGGAGAGAGGGCCGACCTCTGGGGAAGAAGCCTGCAGTCACCTCCAGTGAGACCGTGTCCCCTGCCAGGCTCCTCGGCTCCCGGCTACCACCCTCGAATGGCACTGGGTGTTTCCTCAACTCAGGGTCCCGCGGATGGCACCTGGGAGCCCCAGGACATCCGCTTGGAGCGATCCCTGCTCAAACGGGTGCAGCTGGGACATGGCAATGAGATGAGCCTTCACAGCACCCCATCTGAAGGTCCTGCCCACACCCCCTCGGGGAGCCCCCCAGGTAAATGGATGGAGGGACGTTCAGTCCTTGTTGGGAGGGACTGGAGCCAAAGTCTCTGCAGGGAGAGAGGCATCATGGGAAATTCCTCTCCTTCCACCAGGAGGCTGAACCACAGAGCAGAGCAGGTGGGGATGCCCTGCTACCCATTACAGGAAGCCTCAGTTTCCTGGGCTCAGCGGGGCAGAGAGACAGCGGCCTAGGCAGGAAGGGCATGTGTGGGTGGTGGGGCGGCCAGGCCAGGGCTGGGCCCTGCGGGTGACAGGGCCGCTGCTGGGAGCCTTGGGGAGGAGGGTGAGTCAGGGAGGCCTTGAGAGCCAGGCTGGGGTCTAGCGGCCCCCCTCCCGGCCTCTCTCTGCCTGACCCACAGTGTCGGCCACCCCGACCAGCCCTGGTGCCTCCTTCGAAGTGCAGATGCCCCAACCAGGACCTCACCCTGAGGGGGCCGCAGTCCAGAGAGTCCACATCAAATCCTGCTCTCTGGAGGATGCCACCATTGGCAACAGCAACAAGATGATGGTCAACCCCAGGGCGGCTGGTCCAGGAGGAGCCACAGAGGAGCAAGGGGAGGATGCAGGTGAGCCTAAGGGCACAGTGCCCAACCTCCTATTCATTCATTCATTCATCCATCAGTCATTCACTAGCCTCCCATTTCCCCGAGTCTGGGAGGTAGCACAGGACGACGGCAAAGACCAGGGGTTCTGGTTGTACATCGCTGGGGTTCTCATCCCTCTCGGCGCCAGACCTCACCTGAGTCATTCAGGTCTCCAGGCCTCTGTCTCCTCATCTGTGAAATGCAGATGGTAAGAACAGCTTGCAGGGACTCCACAGTTGTTTCAAGGATCAGATAAAATGTGCAGGGAGGCTGGGCTCAGTGGCTCAGCCTATGATCCCAGCACTTTGGGAAGCCGAGGCAAGTAGATTGCCTGAGCCCGCGGGCTCGAGACCCACCTCGGCAAGATCTCGTCTCTACAATAAATCAAAAATTAGCTGGGCGTGGTAGCGCATGCCTGTAGTTCCAGCTACTTGGAAAGGTGGAAGGATCGCTGGAACCCAGCAGGTTGATGCTGGGGTGGCCGTGAGCATGCCATTGCACTCCAGCCTGGGTGATGGAGTGAGACTTCAATTCAAAAAAAAAAATTGAGCAGGGAAAGTGCTAAGCACTGCACCTGCCACATGCTCAGGCCTTGGGGGCATTATGATCTTATCATGCCCAGGGAGTTGTTTGGGGGCCTTGGGATCGGCCCTGGGAATAGGCTAGCCTGCTGCAGCACAGACCCCAGATGTGGCAGTGCCTGTCAGCTCAGAGCTCAGACCTCACTCAGGTCCATGGGGGGAGCAGTCCAGGCTGCTCCACAAGCTTTCTGCAGACCAGGGTTCCTTCTCCCTCAAAGTTTGGCTGTCCAAGAGCTCGGTCCTCATCTCTAGGGTTGAACTTGGCACAGGAGGGGATGGGAGGAGATGACTGGAGAGACAGCCATGACCATGATCAAGCACTCCTGCCATGCCAGTGCTGATCCCAGGACCTGCCCTTGGCTGCAGGGAGGCTGGAAATGGCGCTGTGTCTGGCTTGTCTGACCCCAGCTGAGACTGAGGGGAGGGGGTCCCATTGCCCGCAGGAAGAAGGGGGGACATTCTTCCTTGCTCCCTGGGCTGCAGAATGGATGCTGTGTTAGCAGACACAAAAGCAACATTTGGCTCCTTGATGCCTTCATCAGAGCTCTTGGGTGATAGGGTGCATTGTCACCAAGCAGTAATACTCTGAAAGGAATCCTGCTCTGAGCAGTAGGTCTCAACAGTAGGCTTAAAATATCCAGTAAGCTGTGCTGTCCGCAGACGTGCCATCACCCGAAGGGAGCACAGGCAGAGCAGGTCTGGCCCTTCTTGTGGGCTCCAGGACTGGGGGACAGTCTGTGAGCCTTGGCTCTAGCCGATAGTCACAGCCACACCTGCCCCAACAAGAGCCAGCCTGTCCTTGGAGCTCAGCCAGGTGCTGACTTCTCTCCAGCGATGAGCATCCTGGGTGGCATCTTCTTCCTTGGGAGGCTCTTCTGTCCGCATGGCAGTCTGTGTCTCAGTGTTGCCACCTCCACCCATGATCTCAGGTGGATCTTCTGGAGAACTCACAACAGCTTCCCCGCCAGCACCTGCTGTATGGCCTTTTGCTTCGCGGAGACGGCTGCTTCCCTCAAACCTCGGGAACCAGCCTCTGCTGGCTTCCAACCTTCCTCCTGCTTCCGCCACCCTTCTCTTGGCTTCCCCAGGACTGAGGAGAGTCGGGGCCTTGCTCTGGATGAGGCTTTGACCTGAGGGGATGTCGGGGCTGGTGTGCGCTTTTCTCCAGATGCTGAAACTTTCTCCATACCAGCAGCAAGACTGTTTCGCTCCCTTACCGTACGTGTGTTCGCTGGAGGAGCACTTTTAATTCCCTTCCAGAACTCTCCCTTTGCATTCGCAGCCTGGCTGTTTGGCACAGGAGGCCAAGCCTTTGGTCTGTCTCAGCTTCCGACCGGTCTTCCTCACGACGCTGACTCACATCTAGCTTTCAATTTATGGCGAGAGACGTGCCATAAACCCCGCCTTTCCCTGGAACACCCGAAGGCTCCTGCAGGGTCCTTCATTGGCCTAATTTCAGCATCATCTTGTCTCAGGGAAGAGGGAGGCCCGAGGAGAGGGAGAGAGACCGGGCACGGCGGGTCGGTGGGGCAGTTGCGACACATGCATTTATCAATTAAGTTCACCATCTGGTGTGGGCACAGTGTATGGAGCCCCCAAAACAATCATAACAGTGACATCTGAGACCGTGGATCACAGCCCACCACAACAGCTGTCATAGTAATGAAAAGGTTGGAAATATCGTGAGAGTCACTGGAACGTGACACAGACACAAAGTGAGTGCACACCATTGGAAAAACAGCACAATGGACGTGATTGATGAGGGGTTGCACAGACCTCCCACTCGTAAGAGACAGCATCCACAAAGTGCGTGAAGCGGAACAGTCAGGCAGTGCTGTGGGTAGGTCAGCTGTAGCTTCCTCCTCTTGGCAGTGGGACCTCATCCTGAGAAGCACAAGGCCCCGGGTGTTGGACTTTGTTTGAGGGAATGGTGGGTCAGAGGCAGTCAGTGCTGGAGTGTGTGGCGCCGTCTTCTGGATCCCTGGGAGGACTGGGGGAGCCCTGGGATGGGGGCTTGTAGCTGTCATTCCCGTTCCCCTGTCTCACTGCAATGAACTTGGCCAGGACAGGCCACACTATCTGCACGGCCTAAAACAAAGTGAAAGGCAGGTCCCCAGTCAGGATGATATGCTTTTCAAGACAACAACAGCAGACATTGAACTGAGCTCCCTCTCCTCCAAGGGTGGGTCCCCATGGCACCGTCCAGGGCGCTCGCCTGTGATACTGACCACCCCTCCTCTTCCCCCAGATCCTGGTCCTGCAGCCATACCAACCAGAAGCGACATCCCTGGTGACATGGGTGCAGCTGTCCCTGGCAGCGTCTCGGTGCTCACCCCCAGGATGGAAGCTGTGACTCTTGGGAACCAAGACCCCGAAGTCACAGAAGGGAGTCATTGCACAGACAAAACCCCAGACTCAGGAAGCCAGAGGGGAAGAAGGAATCAGAGCAGACAGCCTCAGGCAGACACGCTCGGCACACGCTAGAGGACCTCGGTCGGGTGCCTTCTGCGTTCCACAGACGTACTTCTCACCCACTTGCTTCCTGACACCTGGCTCATGTGAGCCAGATTTTAGGGGTGGGCTCAGGCCAGGCCTCCTGGTGGCTAGGGGCAGACTAACAGGGGCCACCTTGGGGAGCAGGGTGGGTGAAAGCGAGGCTGAGCCAGGCTGGCCCGGGCTTGCCTTGAGCTGTCTTCCATTATGGCCACCTGCAGTGGTTGGAATGTGTCCCACAAAAGTCCTGTTGCAGCCTCACAGCAATGCTATGATAGGAAGAGGTGGGTCCTGTAGGAGATGAGCAAATCCTGGAGGCAAATGGGATCGGTGCCCTCACAAAGGGCTCACAGGAGTCTCTGTGTCCTGTCTGCCTGTCCCCCATGTGAGGACGCAGCAACACAGTGCCCTCGGCAGACACAGAATCGGCCGGCGCCTTGATCTCAGCCTTCCCAGACCCCAAGCCTGTGCACAATAAATCCCCACTGCTTGTAAAGTGCCTGGCATGGGGCATTTTGTTCTAGCAGCCTGAAATGGCTCAGACACTATCTGCTCTCTTCTCACTCAAGACCTGACTGCTTTGAGGCCCATTGTGGCCTCCTGGCCTCTTGACCACCTGACCTTTCTAGAAGCTTCTCTCCTCAGCCTTGACCTCTCAGGATATGTTAGCTGAACTTCCAGAGAGTACATTCTTCTCCCCCAGCCCCTCCCCCACTCCAGCCCCTCCCCCACCCCAGCCCCTGGCAGCAGTCATGGGGCAGGTGACCTCTCCCAGGCAATCAGCAGGGAGTGCGTGTTACATACCAGCCACAACCAGCCGCTGGGACTGAGTTCCCTTTGGAGTATGGGCACTGTGACATTTCCAGAACCAAGGGGCTGGGGGGAGGCCTGGCGGTCACTCAGGGAGGATGACGGAGAAGGTTGGAGGGTGGAGGTGATCAGCCAGGCAGGGTGACTGTGGAACAGGCACCGTGCCGCCCTTCACATGCACACACGTGCACGCATGCGCACACGTGTACACACATGCACACACGTGCACACACATGGCCCTCTGTCTGCTGGCCTCCGATGTTACACCCATCCCTCGGGCAGGCCTTTCCCACACACTGCTGTGTCTCCTCCACTGGCCCTTGGGAGCCCAACACCCAGAAGCCCCTGAGGCCAATCTCTACCGTGGTGGAGGGATGAGCTCATCACAGGGCCTCAGTACCAAGGTCACTGAACAGATTTGTGTCCCCTTGCCCAACTCAATTGGGAGGGCCTTGGGGCAGATGTCTTGGCATATTGACCAACACACAGAACTTACAGTTTGTTCGCTATGGGGACTCCCAAGACATCGCTCGAGCTCCTGGATCCAGTCATTCCTGAAGTAGGCTCTATCTTTGCCCTGGCCCATTAGCAGAGCCGGTAAGTCCCCTTAGTGCTGAATCCAGCTCCCTTGGGATTTCTGCTTTCCACTGCAGCTTGCCCTTCTCCCCCTCCCCCATCACTGCTCCTCAGTTGAGACCTCACAGAAAGACCTGGGAGCTCCCAGGCTAGCCTGGTGCCTCCTCCCTGCCCCGAGGTCTCATGTGCAGCCCCCACCAAGCCTGCACCTCACCGCCCTGCCATTATTGCCCGATTTCATCTTTATCTCTCAGGGCTCCTTTGGTTGTAGATGACAGAAAGCTGGGACTCGCTCAGCCCAAAAAAGGGATACTGGCCCTTCTAATAGGCAAGTCCAGGCACAGACTCTCCTGCGGGAATGTCTGGATCCAGGAGCTCAGATAATGTATTCTAACTCAGCCTCCCTCTATTTCTCTGCTCTGTTTTCTTCTGTGTTTGTAAAGATGACCCCTGACAGCTCTGGGCCCCCTGCGCCAGCTTGGCCGTCCATTAGAGGAGATCACTTTCCAAACAGCAAGCGCCATGTTGGATAGCTCTGGTCATGTGCCCATCCCCCAACCAGTTATTGGCCGGAACAATGGGATGCTTTGATTGGCTAGCTGGTGTCACATGACTCATCTCTGGCACCAGGAGGAGGATCAGCCAATCACATGACCTGGTGGTGAGGGATAGGTTCTCTAAAGTTGCCAGAATGCAGATGCTGGACAGGTGAGACCCTCTGAAGTCCACTGCACTCCCCAGCCTTGGACGGTGAACTTGCTGGGCTCAGCGGCCTGCCATTGACTCTGACTCTCTGACTTTGATTCTGGGCCTTCAGGGCCCAATGTACATGGGACAAGATCCTTCATTCCCTGCAGACCAAGCCCTGTGAGGGATCCTGAGGAAAGGAGACAAAGCCCTGCCCTCCTGTCCCCCACGAACCGAGAAGGTACACACACCTATAGGCAGTGAGTTCTGAGCAGGAATAACCCCAGGGGTTATGGGAATTTGGGACAGGGTCCCCGACACAGCTTGAGGAAATCTGGTAATTTTCCTGGAGGAGGTGAAAACTTTAGACCTCATTCTTCAAGACCAGGCAGAGAGAGGCGACTGGGTGCACCATGGTCTGTGCACTGCCAAAGAGCCCAATAGGAAGAAGAGAGAATGGTGGTCACTGGCAAGAGTCTCTGGGGCTGGACCACGGGCGCCTGGGAATTTGGCCTGGACATCCGGCCCCATCCAAGCCCAGCCCACAGGGAGACCCGGACAAGCCACACAACGAGGTAGTCACCGGATTCATGATGGGGCTGGCGGAGTTGTCCCACGAGCTGGAATTGCCCAGCCCAACTGGGCCAAGTTGTCTCAACCTCCATGCCGACCTGGGACCCCCCAGCCGTTCTCTCATGGGGTGTCCTGTTTGCAAACAAGAGTCGCCAGATGTGGGGGATTAATGCTGGGCTTGGCAGGGGGTCTGGGAACTGTCCTCCTCCTGCTCAGAGCTGCAGATCCGTTGCCTACCTCAGAGCCTGGTCCTGTGACTAGCCACCACATGCCAGCAAGGAGTCAAAACACAGCTCCCACCACAGTGCAAATGAAAACACTCATTTCTCAGCAAGATTCCCCATGTAATTAATTGGTCATAAATACACAGATAAAGCATCGCTGGCAGCTAATGGGGCTGGAGGTGAAGGTCAAAGCTGGTGTCCTCGGGAAGGAAATTAACTAGCAGCCCCTGAAAGCCAGAAGGATTGAGTCCCTTCCTGCACCCCTGCCCTTACGCGCAGTGGCACATCCGCACTGGCACCTCCCTAATGTCATGGCTTCCAAAACCACCAACTCGCTCACTGGCTCAACTCTGCACTCTCCCCCAGTGTCTCTCTCCTCCTCTGGCCTCATTTGTGGCGAATCAGAGCAGAGAGGAGTCCAGGGAGTAATTCGGGGACATTCTGGCCTTGAGTGACAGAAACCAAGCTCACCCAGTCTTAAACCCAAGGGGGAATTCATTTGCTTAAGGAACTAGAAAATCAAGGCATGCTTTGGTTCAGGAATGGCTGCATCTAGGAGCACAAGTCTTATCTTCAGTCTCCTTTCTCTCCACCTCTCTGAGAGACTCTCCACGTGGCCCCAGCCACCCAAGGCTTATGGTCTGCCAGCTAACAGGCCAGCAAAAGGAGTCTACATCAAGCCACATGCTGCTGGGTGTGTCCCAGGGAGAGTTCTGATTGGCTGTGCATGGGTCACATGTGTATCCTTGAACCAATCAGGGAGAATGGTGTGCTCTCCCATGGGAGGGGGCGATGAAGTCCTGCATGTGGAACCCCAGGGGAAAGGGCTGCTGAAAAACTCAGGTGTTAGCTTCAGGGAGTGGGGTATGGTGTTTCCAGGATTCTCCAAATGCAGAAGGACTTTCTCTAGGGGAGGAAAAACAGTATCCTTCACATGAGGGACGATCATGGGGATGAGGCACATGGCAAATTCATGTAGAGGCTGAGGAGGCTGAGACCTTGCCATGGTTCCTGGGGGGGTCAGTCTCCCACCTTTTCCCCGCCTGCATGCTGAATGCATGGGGAACAGTGGACTCGTATGGAGCTGGCAGACACCAGGAACAGGCGTGGCCCTGAGAACAGGCTGTGGTCCAGGCTGCCCAGCCCTCCTGTGTCTGTGGCCCAGCAATCTGGACCTCTCTGTGCCTCTTTCCCTGCTTTGAATGACACCAGCATCCCTCCTTTGCCCTCACACACAGTGCTATGGGGACAAGATACAATTTCACTTGGGGAGTAGGCATGGCGGGCTAGGCTGGGGGACACCATGAGTGGCCTGTGAACAACAGGAAACCCACTCCCATGGCTGTTATTTATCCAAAAAGGTATTTTCACAAGACATTTGAGAAAAGCTTCCAATACAAAGGTCAGACAAAAAGCAAATAAAACATAAAAGAGGAGCCATAAGGAAGTAGAGACGATGCAGTGAACAGAAGAGGACGTCAGAGCTGTCAGTGACACCCTCCAGGGAGGAGAGCCCTCACCCAGAAATGAGAGTGATTCGCTCAACGAAGGACATTTAGGAGAATAAGGAGGAGCTCTTTGGCATTAGACAGATGAAAGTGGACAATTTTATTTTACTTCATTTGTTATTTTTTCTTTGAAGTGGGCATCCCATTCTAAGAAGCTAAAAAAGTTTTTAAAAGCAATAGAAGTGTTGGAAGAAAAAATTGAGAAAATGTTTTCCATATGGTAAAGATTTGTTTATGGACAGTAACAGGACAAAAGAGAAATGCACAGGGTTAGTGGAGTCATCCCTTAAGCTCATGAGTAGAAAGTGGGGGGAATGGCGGTGGACATTACTTAAAAATATTTAAAAATCCTCAAAATGGAAGGCCATGAATTTCTAGATGGAAAGAAGTACTTTCCTAGTACTTGGTACAGAGACTATAAAAGATCCACCAAGGGACCGGTTACGATGAAAGTTCAGAAAAGCAGAGAACAAGAGAAGATTCCAAAAGCTTTCAGAGACTGGGCACAGTGGCTCATGTCTGCAATCCCAGCAATTTGGGAGGCAGAGGCGAGCGGATTGCCTGAGCCCAGGGGGTCCAGACCAGCCTGGGCAACATGGTGAGACCTCATCTCTACAATAAATTTAAAAATTAGCCAGCTGTGGTGGTGTGCACCTGTAGTTCCAGCTATTTGGAAGGCTGAGGCAAGGTCAAGATTACGGTGGCCATGAGCGTGCCACTGCACTCTAGCCTGGGCAACAGAGGGAGCCCCAGACTCAAAACAAAGCAAAGACTTCAGAGATCAAACAAAAATGGTCACATACAAAATATACTGGCGCTCACAAGGCATAGGACGGCTCACTAGTGACACGGTGAGGGAAGACACACCTTCAGAATTCCCGGGGAGCGCCGTCACCCTGGCCTTGCTGTCCCCTGCAAAGCACTCACGAGGACAGAGGGTCCATCAGGGTATTTTCCAGGAAAATGGCTGGAAGGTTTTCCTCCTACAGCCCCTTTCTCAGGAAGAGGCTGGGGACGTGAGCTCCTGAAACAAGAGGAGAAGCCAGGAATGAGAACTCCCAAACCCGATGCTGCCCAGAAAACAAATAAAGGGACAGGCCCTGGCCTGGTGTTGGAGGTGGAGGGCATGGGGGGCTGTGGGCATGAAGCTTCAAGTGGGAAAAATGACACCAAGAAGATCTTTGAAAATACGGTCGGCCCTTCATGCCAGTGGATTCAGAGGATCGAAAATATTGGGGGGAAGAAGGACGGCCGCGTCTGGGCTGAACACATACAGACTTTTTTCTTGCCATTATTCCCTAAACAGTACAGCCCCAAAACTATCTGCATCGTGTTTGCGTCGTATCAGGTTTTATATATAATCTAGACATGAGTACACAGCACAGGCAGGGCACAGTGGCTCACACCTGTAATCTCAGCACTTTGGGAGGCCGAGGTGGGATGATCACTTGAACCCGGGAGTTCAAGTCCAGCCTGGGCAAAATAGTGAAGCTTCATTTCTACAAAGAATAAAAAAATTAGCTGGGCGTGGTGGCACTCACCTGCAGTCTCACCTACTTGGGAGGCTGAGGAGGTAGGATTGTCTGAGCTCAGGAGGCCGAGGGTGCAGTGAGCCATGATCGCTGCTGCACTCCAGCCTGGGTGACAGAGTGAGTGAGACTCTGTCTCAAAAAATAATAATAAAAAGCTCAAGGAAGGGTATGTGCAGGTGATATGCAACTCCTGTACCATTTTATATCAGTGGCTTGAGCCTCCATGGATTCTGGTGTCCTCAGGGGGCCTTAAAGCCACGCCCCCATGGATACCGAGCAAGGTCTGTATATGTTTAGACATTTGTTAAAAACCGTGGCCAAAACATTGCAGATTTATTGGCACTTTTGAGTCAAAACCAAAAAGTGGCACTCCCTCCCACCCCCGGCTGTGTGTTGGCTCTTGCGAATAGGTGGGCTTCAGGCAAGGCCTCTTCCAGCAGCTCAGTGTGGTCCAGGGCCTGCTCTCCCTCCATCACTCAGTTTGGTTCCCTATAGACTTGGCGCTCTCAGACTCCCCATGAAGCCCCTCCAGCCGCCATACGTCCCACCCTGCTGGCTGCAGAGTGACCATGGTGGCTCCAGACCTCATGTTCCCACAGTGTAGCCAGCCCTGGGCGGTTCTCAGGGAGCTCACTGCCCAGAGGGGTAAACCGAGGCACAGGGAGGTTAGACGATTGCCTAAGGGACGGAGACAGGGTCTGAACCTGGAGCCAGTGCTCTTAAACATGCGACTATTACTGAGGAATTAGCACCACAGCTGGCTCTCCCCACCTGGCCCCCCTCTTGTGGTCAGCGCCCCTCAGCGTCTCACTCGCTCATTCCCCCACCGCACCCCAGGGTCCTCTGGCCTTCGCCGGCCGCCATCAGCTGGGTGTCCGCCGGCTGCCGGGGAAGCAGGCCAGCAGGGGAAAAGCCAGGAGGCCCCAGGGCAGGGGCAGCAGATGGCGGCCGCAGAGACCCCGACAGGCCTGGCCGCCTGGTTGGCCTGCAAGTGGGGGCAGGCGGTACTCTGCAGGGCGTCTGAGAGTCCAGGGGAGACCTGGCTCTGCCTCCCTGTTGGGGACCCCCACCCCCTGCAGCCTCCTTACCAGTTCCGCCCTTCTCTCTCTCTCCTCTTCCTTCTAGAGGGAACTTCTGTGATGACATTGGGCCCCCCAGACGGCCCGGGATGGCCTCCCCGTGTCAGGATCCCAGACCTCCTCACCCCTGCGAAGTCTGTCTCTCCCTACAAGGGAACGTGTTCTCAGATTCTGGGATTGGGACGCAGACGTTGCCGTGGGGTTTATTCCACCCCCCGTGCTGCTAAACATCCCCCCCAAGCGCAGGACAGCGACCCGCACCCCCCCCCCCCCCGCGAAGAATAATCCAGCCCAAAACGTTAGCAGCACTGGAAAAGTCTGGGAAAAGCTGGCTGGGAAAGTCTGCCCTAGGTGATGGTGACGCTGTCGCTATCATGGGCATGAAAGAACAGACTGGACGTCTGTAGCTCAGTGTAACCTCAGGTGAGTCCCGCCACTCTGACCCTCAGTGTCCTCCTCTAACATGGGGCAAAGATAAGAACAGCACCTGCCTCATGGGAGCGGTTCTAGGATTAAGGGGGCTCAGCCCTGGAAGGGACATCCCCCCCACCCCCGACGATGATTGACGGGCAGTCTCTAGGGGACCCTGGGCGGTGGGGGGGGGTGTTTCAGGAGCTCCCGGCTGCGCCGTCTGGGCCTGTCCCACTGGGTACGCCAGAGCAGCCTGCAGTCGCAGCTGTGACCCAGGTGGTCTCACGCGCGCCATCCTCTGGCGGGTCCCGGAAGGACGAGCGCGGTGCCTGCCTGGCCGGCCTCAGCGCCCAAACTGTCACAGCTTTGGGCCGAGCGCCCCCTGCTGGCCGCCTCCCGCCAGGCGGGGCTGGCCAACTCCAGGGCCTGATGGGGACTCCTGTCCCTTCCCCCAAAGTGGCCAGACACGCGACGTTTCCCCCATGGTTTGGGGCGCAGAGCCCGTCCACAGACCCCACGCGAAGTCCCTGCTCTGCCCTCCCTTCCAGCTGCTGCCAGCGCCCCACATTTGGGGGAAGGGGCACAAACCCAGCGCCCTGCAAGTGCTGATTCTCTCCCTTGTGCGGAACACCCCTGCCACCCAGCCCCTCACCAGAAGGCTCCAGTCCAGCACCTGCCAAAGCCCCAAGGGGATGACCTGCAAGGTCCCTGTAGTGTCACAGCCCTGAGCTGCCTGTAGGGGCTGGTGCTCCTAAGACTCGTTGTGTCCTAACTCACTGAATCCTCCCACCAACTCCACAAAGAAAAGAGTTTTTATCCTATTTCCCATGGTGAAAACATGGAGGCACAGAGAGGGTAAGCTGCTTTCCCAAGGTCACGCAGCCGGTGAATGGCCCACTAGGATTAAACCCAGGGTGCAAAGTGAGTGCAGGCTAGCCCAGGTGTGAATGAAAACCCACACTGTGCTTGGGAAGCGCTTCCTGTCTGCCGGTGGGGAGCAGGGCTGGGACACCCCTGGTGGGGGTGACTCCCCTGCAGGACTGGAAGGGCAGCAAGCCCACCTGAGCACACAGGCAGCGCCCACCCCCCATGCTGGCTTACCTCGTGGGTGGGCGCCTTCCCCATCTACACAGGCCTGACAGAATTAGCCTGGACTGCCCGGGGTTCAAAGCAGGGCCCCACCCTTCTCCACTGCATGGCCCTGGGCAGATGCCTGGTCTCTCTGTGCCTCAGTTTCCACATGTGAACAGTGGGATGAGCACCGTCCCTCTCTCACACAACTGTTTTCAGGGTGGATCGAGACCACATCTGGCTCGCTGGACTCATGACTGAGGGTGGCTTTGCCCCACTGGCCCCATCCTGAGCCAGCCCCTCCATGGCTTCCCTTCCCGTCCTCCTCTGACTCCAGGTCTAGCTGAGACAGGAAGGACTTGAAGCCACACCGGCCCAAGCTGGTCCACGGCAAGGCCTGGCAAGCGGCAGCCTCTGGGCTGACATCTCCCCCACCCCCGACGATGATTGACGGGCAGTCTCTAGGGGAACCTGGGCGGCGGGGCAGGGGGTGTTTCAGGAGCTCCCTTGAACCTCAGCACGCCCCCTCCCCTGCACCCCCCAGCCTTGCCCCTACAACACACAGAGTGCAGCACCTGGGCCGGCCAGGACTCCAGACGCGGCAGCCACCCCCATCTCACACCCACACCCCCACAACCACACTCTGAGAGTGTCACCTCCTCCCACCCAGTCCGGGGTCACAGACACAGGAGAAACCCCCAACCCAGCAAAACCTCAGCCAGGCCTGGACCCCGAAGGGCTCGACCACTCACCGGATGTGGATGTTGGAAGCGTTGTTTAAACCTCCCTGAGCCTCAGTTTCCCTGTCTGCAAAACAGGAAGTTAAATGAGACCATCCATGGAGAGCCCTGGAGCAGGGGTCACCTGTTGATGTCAGAAGATGTGGTTGTGTCATCATTGTGCCCATGGTTCCCAGCACAGCCCTGGCCTCATGGACAGGAAATGCTTGATCTGGCTCCTCAGGACTTAATGACACCCTGAAAGTGAGTCTCCACCACGACCCCAGGGAAGCTTTCCCGGCCCCCTTCTGCAGGGGACGAGAACAGGCCCCAGTGCCCTGGCCGGTGATGTGATCTTAGAGCTCTTGGCTCCAGCCTGGGTGGGAGTCCCTGGGAAGGGAACAAGCCTGAGAGTGGCCAGGGCCGAGACGGGCTAGGGCCTGCACATGGTGCTTCACAGAGGACACCTGCAGAACGCCAGAAGCAGCCCTGGGGGCCAGCACCCTGCCGTGCACCCACTGCTGCGTGTCCATCTGAGGCAGCGTGGACCCTCCAACTCCCGGGGTGCCCCATGGTGAGCACCAAGCACCACAGATGTTCTTGCCTTCCAGACTCAGGAGGCTTTGGGGCTTGGTCCCTGGCGCCATGATGTCTGTCCCCAAGTGTGAGCTTGTCAAGACCCCTTCCCTCCAGAGCAGAGGACTGGGAAGCTCCAATACTCCTCAAGGGAAGCAAAACTTAAAGACAAACAAAGTGAAAAAGCTCTGCAGAACCCACGCTGCTCCTGACACAGCCGAGCTGCAGGGCTCCGGGCCCACCGCCCCGGCCACGCCCCAAGGCCAGGCGAGGCTCAAATCACGCTGCCAGGCACATTCCCTGACACGTCAGACTCCCACCATCTGGTGGTGCGTGGGCACCACCCCAGCAGGTCGCAGACGCTCTGAGGGGCGTGACTCACTTTTTGACTTAAAAAGTACCTGGATGAGTGGGGAAAAGTCTAGAAGGAAATCAGGGCTTGCTCTGGGCGTGAAATCCCCGATGACTGGTTTCTTTCGGCTCCGTCTGGGTTTTCCACTGTAACTGCAAGGTGCATGTATTAATTGGGCAGCCGCAAACATCTACAAAAACAGAAAAGACCCCTGCAGACTGGCCTCCCGGGTCCTGGGTGGGCTCTGCTTGGTCCAAGGTGGCTGCACTCAGGCCACCAGGTGGCGCCGCCGACCATCTTTCTGCAAACTGAGCCCAAACTTGGCATCGGCTGGGCAGAGGGGAGGGTCGTGGATGCTGCCCTCTGCTGGGACTCAGCCCTGGACCTCTGGGGTGAGGACTGGCCCTGAGATCCCTTCCAGGCTGGAGGCTCTGATTCTAAGACCCCGCCCCCACCCATCTCTGCAGACCCTCAAATTCCACGTTAGACCGTTCCTCTGCAGAGCATGGGTCACCTGCCCCCAGGTGTGTGGCCTCAAAGTGGCCTTCAGTGTCTGCGTCCATTCTCTGCAGGGGGTTCCGGGGTCCGTCTGTCCTGGCTGCTTCCCAGGCTCCTCTGGGACCCCTCTTCTGCCTCGTCCGTCCATAGCCTCTGGGTTCAAACGTCCCCTCCTGGGAGAGGCCGTCGCCACTCAGGTACTCTCTGCCGCCTGGTGTGTTTCCTCCCAAGCACCAGAGTGACCTGCGGTCCTGGTATTTCCCCCTTTCTTTAATGGCAGTCTGTCCCCTACACTCTCAGCCCCACCAGGGCGGGGGTCCCTTGCGTCATTCAAGGCCGTCTCCCAAGTGCCAAGGTCGCCTGGCCCACAGCGGATGTTCAATACTCGTTTCCGGAATGAATGAATGAACGAATGAACGAATGAATGGAGGCGCTCCTGCTGGTGACTGACGCCTATGGGTCTGGAAACCCAAGCTGTCCCTCGGGGCCTTTCAGGGTCTGGCCCTGCCCACGTCTTCACCCCGGTAAACCTTCTCCATCAGTCGCGCCCAGGTTGAATTGTCCAGTCCAGGGGCTGCCCTTCCCGGCCCCTGTGCCTCTGCCCCATTCTCAACCCTGCCCCTGAACTCTCCTGTGAAGGCCACGCCTAACTGCCGCCTCCACCCTGCAGCCTCCCCAGCCCTACCCTGGGTCAACCTCGCTCTCCCTGTCCTGTAAGCTCCACCCGCCGTCTAGGGGCCCCATGCTCAGTCTCAGGCATCTGTGTCTTCCCAAGCGGTCAGCACCTTCTTCGAGCCAACCTATGTGGTGACCCTCAGCCCTGGGCATCTGCTGAGGGACTGGGTATAAATGCCAACTTCCCGGTTATGGCCGGGAATTCAACAGCTCCTCCCAGCAAGCTGTGGCCGGCTTGGGGGCCCCTCACCCTACTTGGTCCAGGGCAGGCCACGGGGTGGGGCTGAGAACAGAGAAGGAGCACTTCCTGTCCCTGGGCCTTTGTGGGACCTGGGGCTCAGTGGACATCACAGGCCCGGTCCACCTTGTGGGTTGCATTTGCCCCAGAGGTGCCTTGGTGGTTCAAAGCCTCTCCCAGCTGTGGAGCTGTGGGCAAGTGCACGTCCTCTCTGGGCCTGGTTTCCCACTGGCACCGACCTCACAGGGTTGCTGCAGGGCGTCAGGGAGCACAGCACCTGTCGTGCGGGGGCAGACAGAATGCAGAGGAAGTGGGTCCATTTGTTAGGCGGAAAAAACTCAGCCCAGAGGAAGTGAGTCCTTGAGTGAGGCACGTTTCTGCCGAAGGAGGTGGCAGGTGCATGGGACAGGCTCACCTGGGAAGGGCTCACCCCTTACCTGCCACTTGCCTGCGGAGTGACCCTCCAAGTCTCAGTTTCCCCATCTGTAATGGGGGAACCCCCTACTTTGTCACCCCGGGGAGGAGGACTGTGTGTGATAGTCGCACGTCTGTTTCTCCCTTTTGCAGTGAGATCCCCAGGACCCTGCACCTTCTCACCTTTGTGCCCTCACCTGGAGGGCCCTGGACGCCGTCTCTGTCCCTGTCTTCTCTGGTCCCTGTGCCTGGCCAGGATGGCCCTGTCCCTGCCCCCGCTGTGATCCCCGGACAGGGCCATTGCAGCCAGGATGCATCTTGGAGTTTCTAGGGGCCATGTTCGGGCCCCGGGAAGGTGGGACATCCCGTAGACCCCACGGTCTCCGAGCCCACTTCCTCAGCTGCCAGGTGTACCCATACAGAGTCAAGTGTGGCCTCTGGACCTGGGCTAGGGCTCGAAGCTCACTGACTGTGGGGGACTTTGAGCGAGGACTTCACTCCAGGCCCGGGGATTTACGAAAACCCAGGTCTCGTTCCAAGTGCTGACATCGGTTGGGTGTGATCTACTTCTTGAAGTCACCGGATTAAACATTGATTGTTCTGGCTGATTCTGGCTTTGGGCAGGGGACAGCTAAGTCCAGGGCTGGACATGGCGTAGACCGCCCAGAGAATCTGCCAGAGATGAGGGGCCGCAGGGTGGGGTTGGGGTGACGAGCCCCCCACCTCCTGACCCATCCTCTGCTGACATTCCAGCTCAGGCCAAACCACCCTCTGCCCACTCAGACCTCAGTCCCCACGGTGCACACCCTGAGCATGGCCCCATCCCGGCATGCCCTGACCCCAGCCCACCTGCCCTCCTGGTGGGGGAGGGGCCATCCTCCTTGCCTTGCTGCTGCTGAGGGGTCCTGCCTCCTTCTGGGTGTTGGACTCCTCCCAGTGTGCCGGGAACAGTCGAGCTCTGGGCGTCCCCAAGCCCTCCTCCTGCGTCTCCCCCGGGACCAAGGAAGATCTTTCCTGTCCCTAGAGAAGGGTCCCTGGAGAGGGTCCCATCAAAGCGCCCCTGTTGGAATCCTCAGCCGGGCACAGCGGCTCCTGCCTTTAATCCCAGCACTTTGGGAGGCCAAGGTGGGAGGACGGCTTGAGCCCAGGAATTTGAGACCAGTCTGGGCAACATAGAAAGACCCTTCAACAAAAATAAAACTAAAAATGTTGTTTAAAAAATTCTCAAACTCCCCCTTCTCCCTACTTAAAATCCACCCCAGTCCAGCCGCCCGTCTCTCTCTGGAGGCTGCAGGGGCCTCCCTGCTCGCCTGCCACAGCCCTCCTGCTCTCTGTCACTTCTCCACCTGCAGCCGAGGCCCTTGGCAGCTGGGACTCAGTTCTCTCTGCGTCCCTCACCCGCAGTGGCTCTCTACTGCCCCAGGATCAGGAGCCCACCCTGAACTCAGCTCTCAGCCAGCCAGCCCCGGCTCTCTGTGCCCCTCCTCTTCCTCCTCCTCCTCCTCCTCCCCCTGCACCCCAGCCCAAGCTCTGCACCCCAGATGCACCCTGCAGATAGTTCTGGGCACGCCCGCCTGGTCCTGACCTCCAAGCCACTCCATAATGCTGTTCCCGCCCAGGGGCGACTTTCCCATGTCCTCACGTGACTGAGGCACCCTCTTCCAGGCAGCCTTCACTGACCGCCCCATGGAAGGCTTGTGCTGCCCTCTCTGAAGAATTGCCCCAGCCTCCAAGGGTTCTTGGGAACCAGCGCCAGCCAGTCCCTGCTGGGGACAGCATGTTGACAGACGCCGGCCCGGAGCCACCGAGGCTGCAGATGTCCCTGTGAGAGAGGACAGGACAGAGCAGGAGGGAGTGTCGGTGGGCCCAACTCCCTCCAGGCTCCCTCCCTGCTTGGGCTCCACTGGGTCCACACTCCACCTGCCACCCAGGCTCCATCCTGGTGACGTCCCCTCCACCCCAGCAGGTGGCAGCAGGTCTCGGGCCTGGCCTTGGGGCCTGAGAGTCTCCACGGAAGCTGCCCCTGAGGGGACAGGCCAGCTCACCCAGCATCCGGGGCCTGCCCCACACCTGGCTCGGACAGGGTTGCGGGGCTCAGCGTCCAGGCCCTGGAGCCAGACTCCCAGGGCCAGTTGACTGCTGTCTCCTATGGTGGGCCCCAGGCAAGGGTCTAACCTTGCTGAACCTCAGAGTCCCCTGAAACATGGACACAGGGACAGTCCTGACCACTCGTTGGGCTGAGCACCAGATAAGCAGATGCCGGGTGCTGAGGACGGTGCTGGGTGTAGTAAATGTTCAATAAACATAGACCTTCCTTTCTCTCTCTCCCTCTTTCTTTTTCTCTTTCTTTCTCTCTCTCTCTCTCTCTCTCTCTCTCTCTCTCTCTCTGTCTCTCCCTTTGAGTCAGGGTCTCACTCTGTCACCCAGGCTGGAGTGCAGTGGCATAATCACGGCTCACCTCAGTCTCAACCTCCTGGGCTCAGATAATCGATGATCCTTCTGCCTCAGTCTCCCAAATAGCTGGGACTACAGGTGTGCGCCACCAAACCCAGCTAATTTTTAATTTTTTTGGAGAGACGTCTTGCCATGTTGCCCAGGCTGGTCTCAAACTCCTAGGCTCGAGCAATCCTCCCACCTTGGTCTCCCACAGTACTGGGATCCCAGGTATGAGCCACAACGCCCTGCCAAGCATTTCTCTCTTAGTCTTGCGCAGCCTCTTGCCGTGCCTGCCTTTCCTTATTCGTGTTTGGTTTGGCTGAACACTGTCAGGTGCCCAGTGGGTACTTCAGGAATAAACCGCAGTGCCTGGGCTCCCTGGAGACCTGGGCTCCCATAGGCTGTGGGGGTGTCTCGGGGGCACCCAGCTTTGGGTCACCAGCCCGTTTCTCATCTAACCTCCTCCCGCCCCGAGGGGCTCTGAAAGGGGCGTGAGGAAGGTGATGGGGCCCATGGGGCCCCCTTTGGTCCCCCAGGAGGGCCTCAGTGACCACATCCAGCGCAGGGTGGGTGCTCTCTCCTCGCCTCCCCTCCTCCTGTCCTCCCTCGGGCCATTATGAAACACTCCCAGTGTCATGCCCATGGCTGGTCACCATGCTGGGCCCGGGCCCTCCTGTGGCCTGAAAAAACCTTCCAGGGAGAGGCCCGGATCCATGGAGAATGATTAATGGAGCCGGCTGGGAGTGGAACCTTCCAAGCTCTCGGGGACACTAGCTTCAGGTTAGCTGGGAACAGACCCGCCCGCCAAGCTCTTCCTGACTGCCCAGGACTTTGGTCAAGAAAAACAAGGCCTTGCAAAGACACTGAGAGGCTCAAGGTGGGGACCCCAGGTGGATGCCTCACCGGCCAAGACGGCACCTCCTCCAGAGACTGGATGGCATGGGGTTGGGGGGCTGGTGTTTTCCTCGAGCACACGGCTGTTGTTAAGGCTTAAGGACTTCCTGGGGTGGGGCCAGGGGCTCAGAGGGCAGCTGCCCCCCACCTTCCCTGAGTCCCCCTCTCCCTGGGGAGCCCAGAACACAGAGGGCCTGGGTGGCAGCAGGTGGAGACAGTGCATGTGTGTGGGTAGGAGCCTGCTGTGTGCCCAGTGGTGCCCAGAGCTGTCCACACTTGCCCTCTCTCTGCAGAGCAGCTATGGGGTCCTCAGGCTTCCCTGTGATGCCCTCCAGCCACCCATGGACCAGGCAGTGGTCCATGGGTATGTTGTGGGAGTGTTGACAGAAAGGGTACAGGCTTTGGGAGCCTGCTCTCCCACCTATGGGGAGGAAGCAGTAAAGGTAGTACTGTGTGGTTGTTAAGTACCCATGCTCTGCTGTTTGAAAGACCTAATTCAAATCCTGCCTCCCTGTGTGGCCTCAGGCAGAGATTAGTGTTCCTGAGTTTAATGTCCCCATCTGTATGAAGACAACAGCCCCTCCTTAGTGAGGCATGCTTGGAAAGCAACCTTTGGGGCCAGTGCCCAGAAGATGCGTCCTCATCTGTATCATCCCTGCTGCTGATCTAACTCCCAGGACACTTTCTCAGTGTCATGGTGATGATCCCAGGGTCAGCTCCAAAAGGAGCAGTGGGCCAAGGCTCAGGAGGACTGATCACAAATCCTAGCTGATCCTCTCTGGCCTCAGTTTCCGCATCTGTAAAATGGAACCAATAAGGGCCTGCACCTGCCTTGCTGATTGGCTCCAGGCTCTGGTCCAAGCCCTTCACACGTATCACCTCATTCAGTTCTTACCACAACCCCAGGAGCTCATGACAGGGGTGAGGAGAGGGCCCCGCCCCAGGGCAGGGAGAAAGATGCATGGACAGAAGTGTGAGGGCTGGGGACCCACTGGGCACAGGGGGAGTGCCGCGTACGATGGCTTTGTCCCTATCCCAAAGGCAGCAAGGACTGTGCTTAGCTGAAACCAACCCTCTGGCCTCCCCAGGACATGGTGAGGTCTGTAGGGCCAGCCTGGGAGTCTGATCCTACTGGAGAGGGCACCCCTTCCCTTTTTGCTCCCCCTAGCTCCCTGCAATGTTGGCCACCCTCAGGGATGCTACAGAGTGGACCCACAAGTCTCCTTGGAAGACCAGGTCTGTTTTGGGCCGTGGGTTTAGGTAAACAGGAGCTAAAAAGGAACTTCCGGGTCCAGCTGAGGGCTGTTTATTGGGAGGATTGTTTGTTTGCTTTTTATCAGGGGCGGGTGCCTTAGAGTGCCTCCAGGCGTGTGGGCCTGAAACCTTCCAGAGCCCTTTAAGGTCATTGCCATCTGCACCCTCAACCAGAGCCGTTCCACAGCTGGGAGAGGAGAGAAGGGAGCCCCCACCCATGAAAAAAGTCAGACAGGGTGGGCGTCTCCTTGTCCCTGGCCCTGAGGTGCCCGCTCTGTAGAAAAGGGACTGGACAGCTCCCTAAGTGTGACGTGCGAGTTAAGTGGGTGAGTCTGGGTCAAGCACCCAGCACAACTCCTGGCTTACAGCACCCGATGCACTGGTTATTTTCAAAGGTCCCTCCTGGTCCTAAGTTGTACGAAGCTGTGGCTTTGTTCATACACCCCAGTGCATAGCATGAGGAAGGGACACCCAGGCAAGAAAGTGCTAGAGGCTGAGGATCACAGTAGAAACCAGTTAAGGATGTGTCTGGATGCCTCCTGGCCCAGCTGCTCAGACACTACAACATCCATGGACATGTTATAAGATGGAGAAACTCACACTCGACAGAGTCCCTCTCAGGGAGAGTGTGCTTGCGGTGGCAAGAAATCCCAGAGTGCATCACCTAGGCGAGGGGTGAGGACTCTTTCCTGAAGATATGCTGGGACAATAGCAGACAGCCAAGACACCCCCTAAGGAGGTACAGCTGTGCTCCAGAGGGCTTGGGTTCGCCTGAGCAAGTTTGGGCCAGAGCAGAATTGCTCAGGCCAAGGAAGGAGGCTAAATTCTGACTGTCAATTTATCTACTCTTGGTCTAGATTCATTCCACACCTCCTGTGAATTTTGGACACACACCTAGGGATGCCCAAGGGGCCGTCTGCCCGCCCCTCTCTCCTCCTGTCTGAGATTCAGTCCCAATTGGAGGAGTTACTTTCTAGATGAAGAAAGATAAGAGAAAACATGTTCCTTTTGGCTAAAATGTTACCAGTAGTGAGAAGACGTCTCTCTTCCTTCCCTAAGAACCGCGAGGTGAACAGCTTGCTCCCACCAGTTGCCCAAGAGGACACTGGGGTCACCTAGTGGACCCACAGCCTGTTCCCAAGGAGCCCTGCCCAAGGACAGGCTGAACAGGTGCTGGCTGGGAGTCAGAGTCGGGGACTCTGATCTGGCTCTGTGTGACCTCACAGGTCGCCCCCCTTTCTGCACCCCTCTGACCTCACACAATGCTTTCTAAGGGACAGGGCTGTGTCTGCCTGGTTCACCAGAGTGTCTTCCCGTGGACAGCTGTGTCTACATGCGGGGGGGCATGATGTGAGTTGGATCCAAGTCAAAGCCTGTTCACGAGACAGACCAGCATCTGTTTTCCTCCTCTCCTTGAGGAATCACACTCCCTGCTCAGGGAATCCACACCTGCCTGTCCAGTCCGAATGCTTCTCCCCCTCCTTCCTCCCTTCCGCAGGTGTCTTCTGAGTGCAGGGGCCGCCTGGCCACCCGAGACTGAAGGTGGGTGCTCCTGCTTCCACTCCTTTGTCTCCGGCAGTTACCCACCTGGCGTGCAGTTTCTCCAAGTCCTTTTTGACCTCACAGCTTTCCACTTCCTTCCAAATTTCTGCAAGGCCCAGACATCCTCACCTCCTCATCCTTTCATCCCATGTTGTATCGAAGCTTGTTTCCCGGGCATCTGAAAACTGCACACGAACAAGGAACTTATTCTAAAGTGCTTTTTAAAAACAACCACCTGCATTTTAAACCAGTTGCTGGTGTTAGGGGAACTCCATCCTCCAATGTGCTGTCGCAGACAAAGTCCTTGGGTCCCCTGGGGCATGGCCTTCCTGGGGGCGTCCACGTTGGGTGGGCAGCCATCATTGCTTGAAGGTCTGGGGATGGCTGAGCCACCCTGGATGTTTTGAGTTAGAACTTCACAGCGGGGATGTGGAAGAGCAGAGGTTCCCCGGACAGAGGTGCCTGGCCACCACGATCCCTGCTCCCTTCACAGGCCATGGGGCTGGACTCTGTCCTGTGGCTGCCCTCCTCCCAGCAGCCTCTGCTCCTGCCCACCCCCAGGGCCACTCAGTCACACTCGGAGGTCATCAGGCCCACAGAGGGAGCCTTGCTCCACAAGTGCAAGATTGGGCAGGGGACATAGCAGACGTGGCAAGGGGGCACCCCTCTCGGACGCATTCCACCCGTCATCTTAACGTGGATTCCGTCTGTTCCTGCTGTTCCCTGGAGTTCACTCTGGCAGCGGTGCCTGAGCCCACCTGAGAATCTTTGTCTCACCCCAACATCTGAGCCAGTCAACGGGTCACCCCAAATGTGGCTTGAATCTGACCTCTCTCCCCTCCTCCAACTTCCCCCGTAAAGTCCCCGTCCCCCGCATGGAGGCCCCTCTGCTGCCTCCTACCCGTCTCCCCCTGCTGTAGACATGACAGGTCATGTCCACACCAGCCGCCCACACCAGTGGTTCTCCTGGAGGGAGAGTGGGGTTTGATGCAGCAAGCCTGGGGTGGGTCCCCCAAATGGCTCTCTCCAGCACGTTCCTGGGAGAAGGTCCACAGCTGGAGAACCCCAGAATGCAGCGGACTTCAGACTGCAGTTGGGACCAAATATGAACTGTGCTGCGGGCAGGGCGGTCAAAGCTCAGGCTGGAGCCAGTGGCTGGGGTTGGTACTAGCTCTGCCACCCACTGTGTGACCTGGAGCAAGTGGCTTGGCTTCTCTGAGCCTGTCTGGTTCTCCTCTCTGTGCAGTGGGGGCAAAGGCAGCGTCTCCTTTCTAAGACACCATAAAGGGTCAACGAGCTCCTTCTGGGTGAGTGGTCCCAGGGGAGCCTGGGCACAAGGGCATGAGTGGTCCCAGGGCGCGCTGGTCAAGGAGGGTCAGAGTGAGACAGGGCAGGGGGCAGGGCCCCACACAGGGTACCTGAATGAGGAGGCTGTCCCTGTGGGCTCAATCCTTCTCGGGAAAGCAGGGCGAGTGTAGAACACACCATCAGTGACCTTGAGGTCAAGGTCACTGCAGCCAGGCAGGGAGGGAGCTGAGGTATTCACCCACTGCCTTGGCTGTCGCAGGTTGAAGGATGCTCCCAGTGGTGAGGGTGGGAACAACCTGCCTTCTGGGGCTGAGAAAGTCCTTGAGCCAGGGAAGTCCCAGGTGTTCGCTGTGGGTCACACTGGGCACACAAGGGGTCCCTAACATATCAGCTGCCACATGCAAAGCAGTGGATCAGAGTTTGCCAGTTCCAGCCCTTATAATTCTCTGACAAGGACCCACATGGCCCTGCCGCCTCACCGAAAATCCTTCAAGACCGGCCCCTCGCAACGCAGGTTCCGAGCCATCTTCCTCGTCCCCTAACATGCCTGGGCCCCCCAGGCAAGAGCCTTTGCACTGGCTGTTCCCTCTGCCCGGAGTGCCGTTCTCAGCTCTCTACAGCCCTCACTCCCACGTCCTCAGGTCTCGATGCCACCTCCCATATTCAGAGAGCACACTCCTGTCCCCACTGAAGCCCCCCACTGGTCACTCTCAAGTCCATCTCCCCACAGCACCTGCCTGGCAATTTGCAAACTGTGTCTGTTTCCTGTTGGGGACCCATGGTCTGTCTCCCCCAGTTGGCCTGTTTCACTCCAAGTTCCAGAAGCTGCCATGTTTATTACCCTCTTCCTGGCTATCACACGCTATGGGCATCATTGAGAGAATGAAGGATGGATTGATGGAAGGAAATACAGAAGGAAGGAAGGAAGAGTGGGTGGGTGGAATTGTGGAAGGGTGGGTGGATGGGTGGATGGAAGGAAGGATGGATGAATGGATGGATGGATGGATGGATGGATGGTTGGGTGGATGGGTGGATGGATGGGTGCATGAAAGGAAGGAAGGATGTATGAAAGGATGGAAGGGTGGATGGATGGAAGGATGGGTGGATGAATGGATGGATGGATGGATGGATGGATGGATGGATGGTTGGGTGGATGGGTGGATGGGTGGATGGAAGGATGGGTGGATGAAAGGATGGCTGGATGGATGGATGGTTGGATGGATGGGTGGATGGATGGGTGGATGGATGGGTGGATAGAAGGAAGGAAGGATGGATGAAAGGATGGGGTGCATGGATGGAAGAATGGGTGGATGGATAGAAGGAAGGAAGGAAGGATGGATGGATGGATGGATGGTTGGGTGGGTGGGTGGATGGATGGGTGGATGGAAGGAAGGATGGATGAAAGGATGGAAGGGTGCATGGATGGAAGGATGGGTGGATGGATGGATGGATGGATGGATGGATGGATGGATGGATGGATGGTTGGGTGGGTGGGTGGATGGATGGGTGGATGGAAGGAAGGATGGATGAAAGGATGGAAGGGTGCATGGATGGAAGGATGGGTGGATGGATGGAAGGATGGGTGCATGGATGGAAGGATGGGTGGATGGATGGAAGGATGGGTGGATGGATGGATGGAAACATGGAAGGAAGAAAGAATGGATGAATAGAAGGATGGGGGATGGAAGGAAGGATGGTTGGAAGGAAGGGTGGGTAGGTGGGTATGTAGGTAAGTGAATGGGTGGATGAAGGAAGGATGGGTGGATGGGTGGGTAGATAGGTGGATGGAAGGAAGGAGGAGGAAGGGGTGAAAGGATGGAAGGGTGGATGGATGGAAGGATGGGTGAATGGGTGAATGGATGGATGGAAATATGGAAGGAAGAAAGGATGGGTGGATGGATAGAAGGATGGGTGGAAGGAAGGAAGGAAGGATAGATATGGTTGCAACCTCTAATAGACATGGAAGGGTGGGTGGATGGGCGGATGGATGGGTGGATGGATAGAAGGGTACAAGGAAGGAAAGATGGAAGGGTGGATGGGTGGAAGGGTGGAAGGATGGATGGATGCATGGATGGAAGGAAGAATGGAAAGATGGAAGGATAGAAGGATGGATGGGTGAACGAAGCATGAGACTGACTGTCAGGGAGCATCTCAGGAGCGCTGCTGGCGTTGTGGGGCTTGAATTCCAGCCCATGCCTCCCCACCCTCCTTTTGATCTCTCACCTGGGGCCACCAATAGGCCTCTGACTTTGGGTGCTGGGCAGATGGACCCCAACAGTGCAGAAATGCCTTCTGACTGGGGAGTCCAGGGAAGCCACTGCTCAGCCTGGGCAGAGTCAGCATCTGCTCCACCCTCCATCCTGGGCACCTCAGAAGTCTGAAACTTTGGTTAGGATTCTGGGTGGTGCCAGGAGCAGAGACCCAGGGAAAGCATGGTATGATAAAACAGATCATTTCATGCTTATGTAGCAGAAACCCAAAGGAAGACAGCTCAGGTGAGACCAGGCACCAGCTAGAAGCCACCACAGACCAGGTCCCTTCTACCTTGTTGTCCCTCCATCCTCAACACAGAGCTTCCACCTTGTTGTCCAAGGTGGCTGCTTGTGCTCCAGCCATCACATCCCCATTCTAGTCATCAAGAAGGAGAAAGAGGCAGGGGCTTGATTTCTCCCATAAGAACACTTCCTGGACGGCCCCACACAAGACTTCCACTCACATCTCACTGGCCAACACTTGGTCACACTAAAAATTGGGAACCTCATTGCCAGAGAGCATGGGGAGGAGGGATGGGGCAGAGTCTCCAGCAGCTCTGCCTTGGCCACTTCTCAGGTGAGCCACCGTCTACTTCTCGGGTTCATCTGCTGTGTGCTAGGCCTGGAGACGCAGCAGGGGAGC
Organism: Cephalopachus bancanus; assembly: GCA_027257055.1. Lineage (NCBI taxonomy): Eukaryota > Metazoa > Chordata > Mammalia > Primates > Tarsiidae > Cephalopachus > Cephalopachus bancanus. The sequence continues at coordinate 9,027,612 of JAPVLO010000007.1, forward strand.
CCCAGAAGCCCCGCCTGGGAGGCCACATTCCAGTGAGGGAGGCTGAGGGCGACCAAGGCAGCTTACGGGGCCTGGTCTCATGGTAGACACGGCAGAGGGGCAAGAAGGAGCAAGAGGGGGACCTGAAAACCCACAGAGCCAGGGGACGGGGGGGTGAGAAGGGGCCACGGACCATTCCAAGGGCCAGGGAGGGGCGTGCACACCCCAGCTCAGCCATGGGAGTGCTGTGTAGCCCCAGGCAAGTCACCATGCCTCTCTGAGCCACCTTTTTCTCAGCTATGCCACGTGAACAGTAGCTGCTGTCACTGGGTGGCGGGGTGGGTGTCTTGCTCCTGAGACTGGGGTCTCCATGAGGAATTGAGGAGCTGGGAGTATGAGAACCCTGCCCACCATCAGCGGACCTCAACCAGGGGAGATTTTGCCCCCCAGGTCAGTGTCTGGGGACATTTCTGATTGTCACAACGGGGACATGGCAGTTGCCACCGGTGACTGGTGGGTAGAGCCCAGGGTCCTCCAGCCACAGAACAGCCCCCCAGGGGAACCACCAGCCACATGTCCCAGGTGAAACAGCCCTATGCACAGGGGGCACATGCCGGGCCAGTGCGACCCCGGCCCACCCTGCACCTGCCCCGTGTGTCCCCGAGTCCCCGCTCCAGGCCCTCCACCGGCACCCTGGGCAGTCGGATCTAGACGTCTGCTCTCTTAACAAACATCTCCGATGACTCAGACACCCGCTGAAGTTTAAGAAGAACTAAACTTCTTTGTGCTTATAAAGTGCCAGGCACGTAGTGGCTACCACCCCCCCTGCCCCAACCAAATCCATTACAAGTTTAAAGCACAGCTATTATTTTTACAGCATTGCTTAGAAATGGCTTGCAATCTCTAATTTGCTAAATTGATGTGTATATTGACTAAATAAATATTCGGCACGAAGCCTGAGTCCCCCTCCACACTTATTAATCCTCAGGAAATGGAAACACAGACACAAAATGAGCTTTTGCTCGGAGCTGCAGACAGGAATACATTATGTTGTTTTTCAGGCGTTCAGGGACTTGCCTCGCTGCAGCAAAGGCGGCCCAATCACCAGCCTCCAAGTTTTCCGTGACGCACATGTCTGCCCAGGAGACGTGCCTGTGTTGCTAAGGTTCTTCCTCGGACTTTAGAAGTCTAGGACAAGAAACTTTTAACTCAGCAGGGGATGATCTGGGGTGACTGCTTTTTGGGGAGTTGGTTTGAGGGGTTGACGAATGGCCCGATATTTGTAAACAGAAGTCAGGGTTGCTGGCAAGCCCTCCTGAGACACGCCCCTGGGGCAGTTCCCTTACTACAAGGATGGGGGCTCTGGGTGCTCTCAGCTCTGGGGAGAGAAGGCCGGGTCCACCCAGGGCAGGTGGGGGACAGGAGGCACTGGGAACCGAGTCTTGTCACAGCCGGTCCAGGATAGAATGGTGTCCAGAGGAAGGCTGTTTCCTGTGGACAGTTTGCTTTGGGGTTTCCATCATCGAGGGCACTGACCGTGGGGTGTGGGTGAGCCTGGCCTGGTACCAAGATGGGCGGGGGCTTGGGACAGTTGGGCAAACCCAGTGGGGTGGGATGTCTCTCATGTGTTACCTTCTGAAGCTTCCCGTCCCAGGGAACGTCTGTCTTTGGTGTTAATGCCTGCTAATGCTAACCATGTCCAAGAGTCTAGAATTAGGAAAGATGCTCACTTAGAAGTTGGGGAATGGGGGAATGTTCTCCAGAAGAGAAAAACGACAAGAGTGTCCCTTTGGCCCTGCTGGGAGGATGTGACTCCCATTTCTTGCCATCTAGCCTCTGCCCCAAGCCAGTCCAGAGCTTCCTGACCAGGTCAGATGCCAGGCCCCTTAGGAGGACACGGTGTGTCTACAGCTTGACCCTAGGCAGGGCTCTCTTCTGCCCCTCACCTGTGGCATGACCTTGGCAGTTACAACGACCTTGCTGAGCCTGTTTCCTGGGCTATAAGAGGAGATTCTGATGGGACCCCCATGGTGACCACACCCAGCACACAAACCCGTAGTGGGTGGGCTGCCTACCACAGGCTTCCACTTGTCTCCAGTGGGAAAAGGAAGACCAGTGGCTGCCTGGGGCTCGGGATGGGGAATTAGCAGGGAACAGCACAGGGAACTTTCTAAGGTGGTGATGGAATGTTCTTGATCTTGACGTCTTTTACAACCAGAATTCCTTCCGGCCAGACACGCATCTACCAGCAGGTGGGATGGGAGGATGGAATCCAGGCAGAAGGAACTGCCAGGGCAAAGGTTGCAGGTGGGCCTGACCCCAGCAGTGGGCCAGGGCATGGCTAGCAGGGGACATGGTGGCCTTAGACGGGGACAGGGGAGGAGGCCAGGGTAAGATGGCACCAGGCCTGTGGCCACAGGGAGGAGTGTGAGCACAGTGGTGGCCACAGAGGGCCCTTAAAAGGCTACCTCTGAGTCTCAGCGGACACAGTCCCCGGTGCACAGGTCCACAGCTGGCCACCTGCTTGGCAGTTCCTTGTAATGTTCTGTGGTCCTCCATTTCATCCACAGGTATTTACCCAAGAGAAAGTGCTGGAAAGACCGGGGCAGGGATTCACAGCAGCCTGACTCAAAACAGGCACCACTGGACACGAACCAGGTGGCCACGGAACAAGGATGGTTCATCCTACCGTGCAGGCCCTGGTTAAAGACCCAGGAGGCGGGGACGGGGAGCCACTCCTGGTGCAGCCGTGTGGAGGAAGCTGAGCACACCAGCAGGTCACAAAAGGGCACAGTGTGGATGGGTCCATGGCATGGATGGGTCCACGTCTGCCACAGGTGTCCATAGCATGGACAGGTCTGCATCTGCCACAGGCATCCATGTGTCTCCAGTGGGAGAAAGAAGACCAGTGGCTGCCTGGAGCTTGGGATGCGGGGGAGGGGGGAGGTAGCAGGGAACAAAACAGGGGAACATTTCAGGGTGGTGATGGAATTTTCTAGATCTCAATCTGGGTGGTGGTTACACACAGGTGTCCACACTAGTCCCACGTTTCCACTGAAGACCTGTGTCTTACTGCATGGGAAGGACGCCTCAAGACAAAACGTCCTCAGCAGGGGGCTCGCGGCTGGGCCCGGGGTCCACGCTGGGCCCCCCAGGGTCCGCGGTCTGCTCCCCTTCCTCCTCGGAGCTGCTGAGCTTCCCAGACAGAAGCAGAGCCTCGTTCCGGGGACCGAGGGCTTCTGAGGCCACCGCGCCCGCCTTCCCGTGGCGCATCCATCTTGTTATTGTCGAGCTGGCGGATTGCTCCCGGGGTGGAATCTTGAATATTCATCTGATTTACAGCCCGCTGCCGACAGCTTTATGAATCCGCCCACCAATACCTGCAGCCGGTCATCAATCTTCCCCGGAGATTGTGCTTCTGCCAGTAACTCATGAATTAAAGAGGCCCCCGGCGGCCCCCGCCCCCGCCTCCCCTCCCCTCGCCGCGGCGCGTCGTGATGAAAGGAGGACCTGACCAGAAGTCAGAACGCTGCCCGGCAGCTCTGACGACCTTGGATGACTCTCTCAGACTGTCTGCGGGAGGAGGAAGCAGCAGGGGCCCTCAGATTTGTCTTCTCCCGACTTCCAGCCTCAGTTTCCCCATCCATAGAGACGCGGGGCATGGGGCACAGCGCCGCCTGCCTTTGCTCACCTGGGCCTGAGGGACCGAGACAGGACAGACTGTTAGCTTGTGTGAACGCAGGATGGTTGCTGTTGTTATTGCTATTTGACGTGGAGACGCTTGAAGGGACCGGAGAGAGGGGGGTGTTCACGGCAAGCCCCCCTTGGTTTTCTCATCAAATAAATGGGAAGGAAGACAGCATTTCTCTGAAGGGCTTTCAGGGGAGACAGTGGGAGGGGGCCCAGCATGGCCCCTGGCTCTGGGCCGTGCTCAACAGGGAGTAAATGTTAGGATTTTTATCCAGGGAGGAGCAGATGTCACAGGCTTTCACTCTGGGCTTGGGGAGCCACCCGGATCTGACTCCTGGGCAGGGACCCCTGGCAGAAAACCGCCTACCGAGGCCGGGGCCGTGTCTGGCTTGCGCGTGGCCCTGGCCCCTGCTGTGGTGATAGTGCTCCATGAACGCTCCCACGTTGAGCAAACCTTTGCCCCACTTGCAGACCCTGGTAGCATCTGCAGGAGAGTCGGGGGTCCACGGGTGCTGGAAGGAGAGAGTGGCAGGCCAGGGCCTTTGGGCTCAGACACACCGAGGCTCATGTCCCACTCTGCTCCATAGCATTAGGGTGACCTGGGCTTGTTGCTCAGGCTCCCCAATCCCTGTGAGCAGGGCATGGGGATCACAGCTGCCTTGGAGGGGACACTGGGGCTTGGAGAGGCAGCCTGGGGTAAACGCTGTCTCCTTTGGTACACGGGAACCCTCGCAGGCTCAGGTCCCCTGGGCGTCACCAGGCACGGAGCTGGGCTCCGGTGGGGGGGCAGGTAGGAGGCAGCTTCTGGCCCTCAGAGGTTCACGGCACAGATGTTCCTCGGTCCCTCCAGCTATCAAGGGGCTCCTGACACCCATCCCCAGGTTTTGCCCATGAAGAGGCTTGACCAGGACATGCTGAGGGCAGCTCCCTACCGAGGGCAGCTCCCTACCGTGTCCCTCTGGGAGGTGGCTGCAGCTCACCACAGCACCCAAGGGGCTGCCAACCCTCAGGGTGCTCTTCAGCCAGATGACAGCAGAGCCACCTCCCCCTCCCCTAGCCCCACACCCCCTGCGGCGGCCGCTGTTAGCAGCAAGGCTCCTCCGTCCAGTACACTTCTCCGTGCAGAACTCCAGCACACAAAGGCAGCAGTAACCGCACAGAGCCCACGTTTATAGAGTGCCTACTGTGCACCGAGAGTATTCAGAGCACTTGATGTGCACCTCTTCTTTGAGCCCTCCCAACTCTATTCGTAGTTCTGTTATCATTCCCTTGGTACAGAAGAGGTAACCAAGGCACAGAGAGGTTGAGCGGCTCACCGAAGGTCACACAACTCAGAAGTGTCTGCATGGCAGCAGAGTCCATGCACTCCCATCCCGATGCCCACTGCCGTCTGGCCCCAGACACGGTGTGCTGGTATCAGGGATCAAGACGAGACTCCTCTCCTGGAAACTAGTCGTGTGGCCTGGGGAGAGTTACCTTACCACTACGAACCTTGGTCTCCTTCTCTGTAAAATGAGAACAGTTAGTCCCTCCCACAGCTGGGATGTTGACTGGACTGTCTCTGAGAAGCCCCTGATGCCCCCAGCACAGCCCTGAGCTGTGGGGCGTGCACAGCCTGCACTCTCTCTCTCCCCCTTCCTCCTAACCTCATGTGAATCTGGACTCCCTGTACGTCAGGAGTCAGGTATCGTGGAGCCCACCAAGCACCAGCTCCGCCCTGGGGGCAGAGGGCACCTCGGAAGGAGTTGCAGGGTGGCCAGGCGGGATACTCCTGTTTGCCTACTGGGCATTTCTGGCAAAGAGATGGAGGAAGGAGGCCACAGCTTACTGGGGAAAAGGTCTTGGCTTCTGGGAATGGTGCGTCCTGGGGCTCCGTTTCTGGCCTGTGGACTTTTCACCTTGGCACCAGCAACTGACCACGCTGGCAGTTTACCCTGTGGGAAGGGGAAAGGCCTAGGCACATGGTGGGGGTGGGGCATGTGGGGGCAGGAGGCCAGGGCCTTGGACACAGGTCTCCTTCCAGGGGCTTTGTCCATGCTGTGTCCTCAAGCCTCCTTCAAGCCTTGTCCTCAGGGATCAACATGGATAGATCAATGGTGACAAAACTCACTGCCCTATCTTTCTAAGGATTTGTACCCACAGTGGAGACAAGGGTTAAAATCCAAGCTCTCACCTTTGCTAGCTGTGAGAATCTCTCTACTCCCTCATGTTTAGAATAGGAATGATTACCCAAGTTACAGTGTGAGGGAGGGGCTAGTGAGGGCACGCCTTAAAGGCCTTGGCACGCTGTAAGCCCCCAGTAAGTGGGAGATATTGTGACTATAATGATGGGTGCTTAGTAAAGGTTTCTTTCCTAGATGGATGAATAATTGGTTAGAAGAAGGATGTATGGATGGGTAGGTTGGTGGGCAGATGCTTAGATAGGTAAATGAAGGTGGGTGGATAGATGGATAATAGATGTTATTCATCCACTATCCATCTGCCCATTCTCCATCCACTCACCCACCCACCCACCCCCACTATCCATTCACCCATCCATTAATTCATCTATTCATTCATCTATCCATCTATCCATCCATCCACTCATTCATCCATCCATCCATCCAACTGTCCATCCATCCATCCACTTACTCACCCAACCATCCATTCATCCATTCATCCATCTATCCATCTATCCATCCATCCACTCATTCATCCATTCATCCATCCAACTGTCCATCCATCCACTTACTCACCCAACCATCCATTCATCCATTCATCCACCTATACATCCATTTATCCATCCATCCCTCCATCCATTCATCCACCTATCCATCTATTTGTCTAGCTATCCACCCGCCCACGCACCTATCCACCCATCCACTCATCCATCCATCCATTTATCCACTTATCCATATATTTACCTATCCATCTATCCATCCGCCCACCCACCCGTCCACCCATCCACCCAACCATTTGCCTGTCCATTCATCCACCCATCATCCATCCATCCATTCGTTTGTTTATCCACCCATCCAGCTATCTGTCTACTCCCATCCCCCAAAACACACACATTCACAGTTGGATGGATGGGCATGTGAATGGATGCATGAATGGGTGAGTGAATGGATGGGTGGACAGATAGGTGGGCAAATGGATGGTTGGATAGATAAATGGATGGATGGATGGATGGGTGGGTGGGTTGGTGGACAGGTGGATGGATGGACAGGTGAATGAATGGATGGATGGATGGGTGGGTGGATAGATGGGTGAGTGAATGGATGGATGGATAGGTGGATGAATGGATGGATGAGTGGATGAATAGATGGATAAATGAATAGATAGGTGGATGGATGGATGGATGGACCAACAGGTGGATGGACGGATGAGTGGATGGGTGGACAGATGGGTGGGTGAATAGACTGATGGATAGATAAATGAATGAATAGGTGGATGAATGAATGGATGGATGGGTAGGTGGGTGGATCAGTGTTCAGATGGACAATTCAATGAACGAACAGATGGAGAGATGAACAGGTAGATGGATGGCTGGATGGCTAGGACCACAAATGAAATGCTAAATTGCTTCCTTCCCAAAGTGGCAAATGACAATTGCTTTAGCTTCTGCCTGATACCACATACATTAACCTGGCCACAGGGGACCAGAACAACGTGGTCTTCCCAATCTGCTCATTAACTGACACAGGAAGCTTCTACCTCTTCGAAACCAACAGGGTAGCAGCATGACATTTAAGATTTTCATCCAGTCTTGTCTTGACCTTTCACTGTGCACCACAAGCCACTTTTGCTGGTTTGCCTTCCCTTCCAATGGTGCCTTCTATACCCCCCACAGGCAGTAATGGGCCCACTTTCCCTAGAGTTAAGGGGACTGTGCCCTAAAAAATTGGGGACCCCCTTTCCCCAGCTGCCTTGCCATGTTCTCTCTGTAGCAGTGGCACCAGTTACCCTAATTATCCTTCAGTTAAAGGCTTAATTTATAACATGGTGGCAAGGAAGTATTGGAGAGTTTTCTTGGCAACCAAGTTTTTAATCACAATATTCTCTGTGTTTTAAAAGCCACTTCTTGTCTAATTTTCTCCCTGAGAATTAGTGGGGAACTTTTTCAGATGCTGGAAATTTTAGCCTACCAGCAGTCTAGCACTTCTGTCTGAAGCCATCAAAGACCATCCAGAGGCGAGACCCTGGGAAGCTGTTTAGCTTTCTCTACCCCTTTGCTTCAAAATGGCCATTATGGAAAGACCACAGGGAGACTTTTTCTGAGCTCCAAACTGTCAGACAAACTTCTGGCAGCAGCTTGTTTTCTGGACTCTTGGGTTGTTCGTGTTTCCTGTTTCCTGGAGTTTTGGCCATGAGCATTCAATGGCTAGCTGCAGGACAGCCAGGTGGTCTGGGCCTGGACTCAGTGGCATCTTGGGCCTCCACATCCTTGAGTTGAGAAGAACAGCCCTGACCACCACACCAATGCAGAGTGCACAGTCCCAGGACAGTCCTTGGGCGAGATTTCTCTCCCTGAGGCCCTCATCACCCACAAACTTCTCCACCTCCCAGTCTAACAAAACAAGCACCCACTCCGTTCCCTGGCCTGGCTTTTCAGAATCTGTCCCAGCATGGGGACCACACTACCTTTCTCCTCATCCAGTATCCACACCCTCTAACCTGACCAAACACTCATCCATCAGCTCCACCTCCAACCATCCACACAGCATCCACCCTCGACTCATTCTCCAACCACGCTCAAGCCCACTCCTCCCACATCTACCCTGATCCCCACTCACACCCAACAGGCCACCCGAAACTCCCACACTCTTCCCTTTAGACCTTGACTTCCCAAATGTGGTATCACTTTTGGCCCTGCTCAAATGCTACTTCCTTTGAGGACCCTTCCCTGACACACTTTCCCTGCCTCTGGACATTTGGGACAACATACCTACACCTCTGGGGGTCCCCAAGCTAAGTCTTCTCTGTTCAGGTTAGCAGTTGTTTATGTCCTTAAGGCATGTGGAAAAGTTAGGCAGGGCTAATTCAGACTCTGGCTGTCACAGCTGGAGAGCTATGTGGCCTTGGTGACAAGATGGAAAGGTGAATTGAGGATACTGCAGCACGTGTGACTGATGGACTCAGGTGAGTGAGTGAATGGGGCTGACAGTTCATTAGATGTGCAGATGGATAGAAGATATCCAGAGTCATAGATGGTTGGAGGATATAAGAATGGATAATTAAATGGAAGGGTAATGAGCCAGATTGATGGATAGAAGGAAGGAAGGAAGGAAAAGAGGGAGGGAGGAAGGAAAGAAGGAAGGAGGGAGGGAGGGCGGGAGAAAAGAAGGAAGGAAGCAAGGAAGGAAGGAAGGAAGGAAGGAAGGAAGGAAGGATGGAAGGAAGGAAGGAAAGAAAGGAATGTTAGAAGGATGGATGAATGATGGGTGGATGGTTAAAAGGACAAACAGACGGACGGATGAATGGAAGGATGGATGATGAAAAGGATAGATGGATGGATGGATGGATGGATGGATGGATGGATGGATGGGTGGATGGACGGACGGAAAGATGAACTGACAGATGGATAGACAGATGGATGGACAGATGGATGGATGGACGGACGGATGGACGGATGGATGGATGGATGGATGGATAGATGGAGAGATAGAAAGATGAATGGATGGATAAATGGATGAATGGATGGATCGATGAATGAATGGACAGATGGATAGATGGACAGATGGACGAACAGATGGATGTATGGATAGGGTAGAATGCAAATGCACTCCTCTCACTGCCCAGGCAGAATTGCAAAGTCTGAGGGGGTAATACCAAAAGGCTGACCACCAGGCACTTCTGAACGGGACAGAAGAGTGAAACTGTAGATTCTTACTCAGAAGAAATATCACTCCTGATACCTTCTGACTTGAAGTTTTTCAGTGACCCTGGGAAAAGGACAGGACCTCCTATGGGACCAATTCATTAGGAAAGACAGCCCTGATTAGCTCGTCTAAGCACTTGGGCTGACTCTAAGTGCCTGGCACCCAGAGGACGTTCGATAACTATTCATTGGAAAGTGATGGATTGATCTTGGAGAACTGCCATTCCAGGGAAGCATCGGTCAGCTGGGGACAACACGCAGCCTTTACAGCCCAGAGCACGTTCTCGCAGACTCAGAAACAGGAAAAGTTGACCCTGCCATTGCCAGCACAGACTCAAGTCTCCAGCAGCAGCTGATGCGCTTGTACAGAGACGAAACCCCCACGTTGGGGTCCCAGGGAGCCCCCTTCTCTGCTGCAGCCAGCGCCCCTGGTACAAGGCTTAACTCCCTCTTACATCTAGGATCAGGGCGTGAAGGGTGTGAAGTCGCAGCTAATTGACACAAGACAGTTGAGTTATGACCCAGTTCCCAGGAGTCAGGAGCCGGGAAGTTGGAGAACTACTCCCCCCCCCAGCATTGTTGGGGGATTGTTGGCACAGCACGTCTGTTCCTCACAAGGCTAGAAGAGCATCTGGGCCCTCTTCCTTTCCAGGAAGGGTAACTGTCACTAGGAGTTGACCACAGTCATACTCAGAGGCCAAAGACAGATGGAAACACCTTGACCTTTACCTCCCCTGTGAACTTCCCATCCCTGCCCGCAAGGCCTGACTCAGAATGGGTGTGCAGACCCTCACTGAGGCTGGAAGCAGGGTTGCACCACACACCCCCAGAGCCACCCACACACAGACCCTGGGACGGGGCAGTAGGTCTCCCTGTGCATTGAGGTCACAGGGGGTTTCTGGGCCTCGACTCCTACGCACAGCATCGAAAGACCCACCAAACTTCCTCACACAGCTCAGTGCCGCATGTAGTTCATAAAACTCAGTCTCTTTATTCTCCCAACAGACTCCCCCCTGCGGGGGGTGGGCAGTGTCAGGAAGGGGAAAGACAAACTCACTTCTGCCTTATCTGCAGAGTATTTAGCTAAGTGCGGGGCACATAATAAGTGCTCAATAAATAACCATTATTAGGAGAGGGTGAGACAGAGGAAATCAGACAGATCAGAATGTAACTCTGCCATGCAGATTTATTGTGTTCCTGCTCAAGGAAAAAGAAACCGAGTATCTCAACTTCCCATCTCCCGCTCTCTGGGGCTGACTTTGCAACGTGTCCTCCCATCCCCTTTGCCTGCAGCCTGTCAAAAAAAAAGAGAGAGGGAAAGAGAAAGCCAATCCGGCATGCTTGGCTGATCCCCAAGCCCTCCAGCTCACAGTTCCCTCCAACTGGATGTTTAATTTCCCCAGGTTGAGAAGACGCATCCTGATGATCCGAGTTAATTCAAAATGTAAATTTCATCTCCCGATGGCTAATGGCTCCGAGTCCGCTTTACATAACCAGGGAGCAGCTGCCTTGTGAGTCACTGCCCCCACCCCCCACCCCTCGTCTCAGTCCTTCATGGAGATGAAGCCCCGGCCGAGGCTTCCAGTGGGCAGTGGTAGCCTCTGCACCCATGGAGGCCAGGCAGAGTGTTCTATTAACCAGGGGACCTTGGGGCATGGGGTTAATGCCAACCCCAGGGACTGGGCTCGGCCCAAGAGGCCCCAACTGGACCCAACCGGTCTCCCAAGGCCTGTTCTGGGCAGCCCAGGCCGGTGTCCTCTCACCTCTATTTGGGAACCTTGGCCTTGGCAGGGAATTTCATGAGCTCTGTGGGGAGGCCAGTGCATCCACAGTGTCAGGAGTGGTCTTCACCCATCCCTGGATTAGCCTTGAGTCTTCCTAGAGGTCTCCCAGATGCCCGGTCTTCTGGGGTGCCACCCTCTGGTCCATATGATGGGTCCCCTCTCGCCTCCCCAGGAGATGCTAAGGGCTCCCCCTAAAGCCAGCCCAAGACTCAGCCCCAAAGACAAAACCAGCAGCAGCAGGCGGGGTCTCTCCATCTGCCCCCTGTGGCTTTGGGCCAGGACAGAGTGTTGAGGGGACCTGGGTGGGCCTGAGTTTCAGCTTCCCATCCTTGCCCCCCACCGTCTTTCCTAGGTCCTCGGATTGGAAAACTTCAGCAGTACAGGAGGGGAGATGGTGTCGTCGAGGGGGCACACAGGGGGCGAGGAAGCGTCCTGGATGGTGGGATTTCAATCATGCTGAGAAGCTGCAGGAAATCATCCGAGGTGGCCGGTGTATGTCGTGTCTTCATGAAGTTACCACACTCTCTGCCTTGACACCTTCCCTGCACCTGGCCCTGAGCTCGCTAACTCTCAATGCTAAGAGTCCCTCGAAGTGTCATGTGCCTCCAGCCTCCTGGCTAGGAAGGCAGAGCATGGATTGTATAACTGGGGAAACTGAGGCTTGGAGAGGCAGGGACTGTGTCCAGGCCACACCAGCAGTTTAGTGGCTATAGTGAATCCAATCCATGGGCTTCTGCCTCTGGGGAGGCGGGAGAGGAAACGGGACCTTCCTGCCACCTTGGAGCCCCTGGGTCCAGAGCCCCTGCTCTGTCTACACCCTCCCCTACATGGTGACATGAGCCAAGCCCTCCCTTCAGTGACCCAGCCCAGTTGGTGGAGGTGTCCCTGGGCTGCCAGGGCTGGGCCAGGCTCTTGGTCTCCTGACTCAAGAGTGAGGACCGACCTAGGGTCATGGCCACAGACTTAGTACCACCCGGTCAGCCTGGAGAGTGAGGCTCCTGGAGGTCCCCACTCTCCCACCTACCGACCAGGTGACTCGTGCATCTCCCTGTCCCCTGTGGCCTCAGTTTCTCATCCTGTGGTTGGTGAGATGACTCTTATGTCCTCATGAGAGTTTTGAGAGGTTGGCCAGCCCGGCATTGAAGGACACTGAACCCATCGTGAGAATGTCTGTCCCTCGTCCATTTTCCCTGAGTCCCCTTGATTGATCTAGGACCACGTCTCAGGATGTAAATCACCTCCTACCCGTCACCTTGTTCAGCAAGGTGCACGTGGGTATCCAACCCAGAACCTTTGGTAGCAACTGGCTTCTAATGCAGGTTAAGAGACACTCTTCTGCTGTATTTATTCTTAACTTGATAGAGCTATAATTCACATATCATAAAATTCACCCACATCAAATGCACTATTCAATGTTTTTGTTTGATTGTGTGTTTTTGAGTCAGGATCACGCTCTATCACCCAGGATGCAGTGCAGTGGCACGATCACGGCTCGTGGAAGCCACGACCTCCTGGGCTCAGGTGATCCTCCTGCCTCAGCCTCCCGAGTAACTGGGACTACATGTGCCACCACACCTGGTTGGTTTTTTACTTTTTGTAGAGATAAGGTCTTGCTATGTTGCCCAGGCTAGTCTCAAATTCCTAGGCTCAAGTGGTCCTCTTGCCTCGGTCTCCCAAAGTACTAGGATGACAGGTGTGAACCACCATGACTGTTCCTCAATGTTTTAAAATATATATTCACAGAACTGTGAAAAGTTTACTACAATCTAACTGTAGAATACTTTCGTGACCTCCCCAGAAATTCAAGTAATGGGTATTAGAGCCTCCTCCCCCGGACCCCTGGCAACTCCTGAGCTACTTTCTGTTCCTTGCTGCCGCTTCTGGACATTTCATGGAATCCTGCAATCGATGTGTCTTCTGGGGCCAATTCTTCCACTTAGCAAGTGCTTCTGTGGTTACCTTAGCAAGGAATGCTGGCTTCAAGTTACAGTTGGAATGTAACAGCTTTATTTTTAAAAACAGATTTCTTTCACTCTATTAATATTTTTCCACTTAAAGGAATTAATTGATCGTTTGCTCAAGTTGCCAAAAGACTGTGGTGGGTGGGCTGTGCACACAACGTTTGGAAGACAGCCCTCCATCCTGCCTGGGGGTCTGCGGTTCCCCTGGAGAACAAGTCTCTGCTTCTGGGGCCTGTCTGCTCCTTCCTCTCTCCGACAGCCAGCCTCCCCTCGAGCTCCTCTCTCCATCTTCCCTGACTATTCTTAAAACAGCCATCGGCAGAGTGGCTCACGCCTGTAATCCCAGCACTTTGGGAGGCCAAGGCGAGAGGCTCTCTTGAGCCCAGGAGTTTGAGACTACCAGCCTGGGCAACATAGTGAGACCTCATTTCTACAAAAATCAAAAATAAAAAAAATTAGCAGTACCTGGTGGCTTGCACCTACAGTCCCAGTTACTTGGGAGACTGAGGCAGAAGGATCACTTGAGCCCAGAAGGTCAAAGCTATGGTGAACATGATTGTTCCACTGCACTCCAGCCTGGGTGGCAGAGTGGGACTCCGACAAACAAACAAAACAAAAACCCTGCCATTGCACTGTGGAGGGAAGGGGCGGAAGCAGAGACTTTGCAGACACACAGGCAGTGGGTGTCTCCAACACACTCCCAGGGACAGCTGCGGGCACGGCCCTTCTCTGCAGCCGTCTTGTCCACAAGCCGCGTCTACGAGTTTAATTATGCAATTAAAGTCATTTTCCCGGGCTGAACAAATATTTACAGCATATTTTGCTGCAAATTGCCATGCCTGGAGAGGAGTTCTCTCTCTCAGGCGGGTATGCAGTTGCACATTTGCATATCCCATTCCCGGGGGGCTCACAGCGGCAGGGCTCCGCGGAGGCCCCCAGGAGCGGACGTCACAGCGCGAAGACGAAGACGCTGGCAGGTGTCTGCGTGGCAGAGCGCGCTTGGCCGCCGCGGTGTGGCCATGGAGGGAATGACATCCCCTGCTCCTCCACAGCCGCCCGGGCCGGTTCTGTGCGTCAGCGAAGCCTCAGAGCTTGGCCCTGGAGCCCAGAGGGGGCCCAGGTGGCAGAGAGAACACGGTGTGTGCAGACAGTTCTAGAACAGCCAGACCCACATCGACCGGGCGCCGGCCATGCTTCCTGTCCCGGATTTGGTGGTCCTGGGAGCAGGGCCCATGTCTTGCATGCCTGTCTCCCAAGGGCCCCCACCGTGAGAGCAAGAGCCTCACCTGCTTGATTGTACTCTGAGTTCAGAAACTCTATCTTGACCCACTGGGGTAAAGTCAGTTGGCTTAGAGTTCTCTCAGTTGGGGGACAACCCTGCCTCTGTCAAGGTCCCCAGTTTGCAGCAAAGTTCTGGGGGGAGCGCGGGGTGGGTGTTGGGGTTAGAGGGACAGGAGTGATGTTTAAATATTTATCAACCTGTGAAGGCAGTGACCACTGAGCGACAATTCCGGAGCCAAGTTTGGGAGCCCCCGGGTTGTGTGTGGAGGTCCAGGGGTTCCTGGGGAACTTGGGATGGATGTATGGGGGTATGGTCAGTCAGGGCAGCTCTTCACCAGCTGATGCAGGGGCATTTCAGCTACTTAACCTCCAGCCCTGCCATATGAATGTCGAGTTCAGGGATAGCGAGAGGGCTGGCCACTGCCCCACGGGGTCCCGGCCCCTGTGTGTCTTGTCCACATGTGAGGTCTGTTCAGGCCAACGTCTTTTCTCTCTCTCTCTGTCCCCTGGCTTGGCCTCCTGCCTGCCCTGTCACACCCAGCACTGCGTGGACCCGTCCGTCGGTGGGGTATTTATGGACCTGAACAACCTGGTGAAAATATGGTCCATGTTGGTGCATCTGCCATCCAACCCTGGCCCCAGCT
This sequence comes from Cephalopachus bancanus, assembly GCA_027257055.1. NCBI lineage: Eukaryota > Metazoa > Chordata > Mammalia > Primates > Tarsiidae > Cephalopachus > Cephalopachus bancanus. The sequence goes on from JAPVLO010000007.1 coordinate 9,042,811, forward strand.
GTCAGAAGAGCTCAGAGCCAGAAGAACTGTGCACAAGGCCCCAGAAACCGCCCCGAGACCCTTGGATGGCATGCTTCCTTCAGTTTTTTTCTAGGCATAAGTGTGCAAATGCCCACAACTTCCAATGTCTACCTGGTGGCAAGTACTGCTTTTCGATTACTTATCTTTTGCAGAGTCATTTCAAATGGCCGCCTGGCTGTCTACTCTGGGCGGGATGACAACCTCTCTAAGTAATCCCCTCTCGCCGTTCCTCGTTTTTGGCCATGAGATACAACAGCTCTGTGGCAAGCATCCTCACAGCTAGATCTGTGTACATCTTCATGCCTTTTCCTATAGGACACATTTCTTAGAGGTAGAATTCCTGGACCCAAACTCAAGGCTTTTGCTAAAATGTTCAAGAAGGGTGACAGTGGCTTCCTCCGGGGAGAGTTTGCGGCTCGAGAAAAGTGCTCCCAATATTCCACACCTGAGCCATGACCAGTCGTCGGTGGGACAGCTGCCATGGGGGAAGGAGCATGCATCCCTGAGTGGATCCGGCAACACAGCTGAGAGCAGCTGCCCTCAGGGGTGCCCTGTGTACCCCCCTTGCTAGCCTCATCTCATTGGATGTTCTCCATAAGCCCCCCGAGACAGTACTGTTATCACACCCATTTTACAGTTGAGGAAATTGAGGCAGAGTTTTGCACGATCGCCTAAGGGCACACGCAAGGGAGGAGTGGCCCCCTGACTCCCATCCGGACCCCAGAGTCTGTGCTGAGCTGGGCTGTTGGATTTCAACCTCCTTGGACTCCGGGGACATGGATGGGACGGAGGATCCCACTGACTGGGGCAGAGCTGGGATGTGTCCAAGGTACTGGCGTGACTGCCCCCCAGGGAAGGAAGCAGGCAGCCGGGAGGAAGTTGCTCCAGCTTGGTGCCCACTAACAGGAGCCAGAAGGAGCCTGCCCAGGGCCTATGCCCATAGTCTTAAAGCCGCTGCCATGTGCCCAGAGGCCGTGTGGCACCCAGAGGGGCGTGAGCGCTGCTGGGGGGCCCAAGTAGGGTGGGTCCAGGGAGAGAGGGAGAGAAGGAAAAGGCCCCGGGACCCCCGACTCCCAGGTGTCCCTGCCCCACCTGCCACACGGCCCCTGAGTGCCTAGAGGGAGCATGGGGACAGGTTTGCTGCCCTGGTTCGATAATTGTGTAACGACTGCATTCTGGTCTTTAACCTAGACTCCAACATGGCTCCGAGAACTCCCGGAGGTCAGGGGGCAGCTCTTACGCTGGATTTCAACAGGGACGTCAGTCCCAGTGTGGTCTGGTAGGCCGAGATGACCAGGAATCAAGAAGCTCTGGACTTTCAATTTCACCCCAACCCCACGTTCAAGTGACGAGCTGCCCACCCTCTCTGGGCCTCCAGAGATGTTGGTGAATGAGGTCATAGTATCCCAGCTATTGTAGCCAGAGATCCCACAGAAGCCAGGACTCAGAGACAGATGGTTTGAGGAAACTGAGTCAGAAGCCAATGACACATGTTGAGTCCTTTTGGTGTCCTGAAGACTCTTACGCTGTGTAAGTCACCTCCTCCAGGCTGTCTTCCAGGCTTCCAGGACCTGGTGGCCACATGTTCCTACACAAAGGCTGCCAGGCAGGGGAGTGATGCTGTCATGTACAGGAAAGCAAGGAATTCCAAGGTGGTCAGCTTTGCCTACCGAGGGAGCCCAGAATGACACCAGGGCAAAAGGCGTGCATTTTAACAATCTGTATCCTGATGGCCCCTCCTGGGGGGTCCAAGAAACTGCAGAAAGGCCCCCAAGGGGTCAAGAAATGGAGGCTGGGGGCCTGAGTCCGGACTCCCACCTCAGGCGTGCTGCCTCCTGTTGTGCATTGGACCTGGGTCTCTGAGTGGAGCATACATCAGGAAAGCGCTCTGCAGTGCAAAGAGGAAACACGTTTGAATGTCATGGCTTTAAATTAATACGGCAGATAGCGCTTAATCCCAGTAAGTGGTTTTTTCCCCACTAGTGGTTCTGGTATTAGAATGTGCCAATTTGTCTGGTGCTGGGTCATACTCTCACTCCTTAAAGGGGCCGAAAACCCTGGCTATTTCCCAGGCCTGAGGAACCCTCCTGGCATCAGTTTCCCCTGAATTCGGGGTGATCCTGTCTCCACCTTCCATGGGGAGCCACAGTGAGGGGCGTAGGAGGTGAGGGGAAGGAGCTGGTTTTCGAGTTTCAGAAGGAAGGATGGAGGTGAGAAGGAGCCTGCTCCTTGGGGTGTGGCAGGGTGAAGGGCAACTTCACAGCCTGAGCCCACAGAGGAAACAGCAGCTTGAATAAAGCTGTGCTTATCTAGAGAATGAGCGTGCTTTGTAAAGTTTATGGTTTGTTTGGACTGTTCCAGAAGACCCATAAAGGCTGGGAACAGAGGAGACCAGGTGAGGGCTCACAGCAGAGCTGGGGGCCACCCCACCCACTGCCTTCTTCTCTAGGAAGCCTGTTGTGTTGGCATGATGCTCTGTATACAGAAGGTGCTTAATTCAAGCTTGCACAATGCAGATCCTTTTTCCTTCTGAAGATCACTTCTCCCTCTCTCCTCCCCCGTGGGTGACAGCTGAGAAAAGTATTGCCCAAAAAAGAGCTAAAAGGCAAAAGCCCATGACCACTGCCCACAATGTGATTCTTTTTTTAAAGAGTATTTGATTTTTTAGAGACAGGATCTTGCTCCGTCCCCCAGGTGGGACTGTGGTGGTATAATCACTGCAGCCTTGAAGTTCTAGGCTCAAGCGATCCTTCCACATCAGCCTCCAAGTAGCTGGGACTGCAGGCACACCACCACACCAACTAATGTTTTAATTTTTTGCAGGGTCTTGCTATGCTGCCGGAGCTGGTCTGCAACTCTTGGCCAACTACACACACTCCACCTTGTAAAGGTTTGTAGAGTTGGTAAATGGCGCCAACTAGTGGCTTCAGCTAGTCCAGAAACTCCAAAGCTTGGGGCTGTGTCATCTTTATGTCACCATCTCTGGTCTATTCTTTCCCATCGGGGTCCCCCCTGCTCCCTCGCACCAGGCAACTCACCCCCTCTTCAAGAGCAATTCGGAAAGTCTCCCCCTTTCAGGAATGGTTGAATTTGAATCACCAGGTATTTAATCAGATTTCTCTCTCCCCGGTGGTTTGAGTAAGAAAAACCAAGGAAAGCAAATCCACCTTTTCTATAAAAGTTTATTCTGCAATTTTTTTTCTAAGAAGGGCGAAAAATTGAAATTATTAAAGGTAAGGAACATCGGCATATAAAAATAATATAAACACACATTAATAACAAAGCAACATTTCTTTCTAGCAACAACTAGTAGTTAATCTTGCCCAAGATTTTTCCAAAAGTATTAAATACATTTTAGATAACAATACATTCAGATACACGTGCACAAATATACCAAACACACACACACACACATATATACAACTCAAGTATTTTTTTCTGTGCATTCTAGCTAATTCTAGCTAAAGTGAAAACAACTAAAACGACTAAATGCCTGAGTGACCTTAAAGTTGAACAAAGTATGCTTTGGAGGTGAATTTCGGAGACATGCTAAGATTTCCCTTCCCAATCTCAGTAGCTACCAGTTTGTACTCTGTGGTTCATATTGGAAAAATTAAAGTGTGCCTTTGAGATCTGCTTGTGGGATGGGGATGATCTTGTCTTTGGTGGTGTTGATTTGGGAAAACTTGCCCTCACTCTCTCCTAGTACATCTTATGGATTGGAAAGGGGATGATTTGTAAGGGAAAGCTCTCAGGTTTGACTACATCTGACTTATTCTTTGCTTCAGGGCATGGACCTCCCTCTCAATTTCATAGGGGAGGTCGTCATTGACCTGCTCCTCCAAATACTTCTCGATGTCTTCCACCTCCTTCTCCCAGAACTCCTTGGAGATGCTGAAGAGTTCCGCTGGGTTGACGGCCCCCAGGCCCTTCAGGTTCAGGCCATCCTCCTTGGGGACGTAGCCTATGGGCGTGAGCTTGGCACCCGCTTTTCCACTGATGCGGTTGAACATCCACTCCAGCACCCTGGCGTTCTCTCCAAAGCCTGGCCAGAGGAACTTGCCTTCTTTGTCCTTCCGGAACCAGTTGACATGGAAGATCTTGGGCAGCTTGGCTGCCGGGCGCTGGGCCATGCTCAGCCAGTGGGCCAGGTATTTGCCGAAGTTATAACCAAAGAAGGGCCGCATGGCAAAGGGGTCATGCATGATGATCTTGCCTGTTAAAGAGAGGATTCCATCAGCAAATGATGTTCTTTTAGGCAAGATGGGCCCCAGTGATTGTTGACACAGCATACATGGTGCACTTTCTCTCTCTCTCTCTCTCTCTCTCTCTCTCTCTCTCTCTCTCTCTCCACTTTCTCTCTCTCTCTCTGTCTATCCACATACAGACATAGAGAGGAACAGAGAGACACAGAGTGACAGAGAGAGCTCTAATCCTGCTTCTCTGTGGGTTCACATCTGGCATTTGACTTACCTTTGTGTTCTGCAGCCGCCGTAGCCTCTGATCTCATGGCTGCCCCCACAAACACACCATGCTGCCAGTTCAGAGCTTCGTAGACTAGAGGGACACCTTCAGCAGGAAGAAAGAAAAGCTCCTTCAAGACTGTGACATTCAGCCTCCACAACCCATGGTATTATACCACAGTGTGTCAAGACAGCAGCTCTGTCCTTGAGCTAACTGTGGAAAGCTACGAAGCCCAAGTTACCCCACCAAGGCACACAGCGGAAGGTAACGTTGGATCATTCTACATTGGATCCAGGATCTGGAAAGAGTCTGGGGGCCAGAAGGGTTGGGTCTACATCTGAGCTTGCCAACTCTTCTGGATTTTGGAAAGATCTTTGGTTCAAGATCTTTGGCTACCTCTACAAGGTCATGGAAAGGGGCACTTTCAAGGGGGTCTTTCGGTGGCTAGCACACCTGCGTTCCCAGTCTAAACTAAAGAGAGGCTCACCTGTGGGTCTGCGGCCTCCAAAGATGATGCCTTCGATGGGCACACCTTCCGGAGACTCCCAGGCACCATCGATGATGGGGCACTGGCTGGCTGGAGTGCAGAACCGTGAGTTGGGGTGGGCACAAGGTTCCCCTACAACGAGAGAGTGAGAAGCCCCTGAGCATCTGGCCAAACAGTGGGTGCCTGCGACCCGGAGCGCTGAGGCCTCTAGTGGGAACTCACCATCCTCTGGGCTCCATGCCTTATCCTTCCAGGAAGTGATCGTGATGCCCGAGGCCAGTGGCTCATCGATGCCTTCCCAGTAGATGCCCCCGTCGCTGGTCTCGGCCACATTGGTGAAGATGGTATTCTTCTGGATGGTCTTGATGGCGTTGGGATTTGTCTTCACAGAGGTTCCCGGGGCGACACCAAAAAAGCCATTTTCTGGGTTGATAGCCCTTAAGTTACCTGGAGGGTTAATAATCAACCAGAGAAGTGGTCGTGAAGGCCAGGCAGATATAACATCTACTCACATCTTGCCAGGCTCATGTTGTGCCAAGTTTTCAAATCCCTTTTCTCCTCCCTACAATACACATGTATGTTTTTCCTCCAAGCATCATATTCAACTCAGACACTCGCAGCTCTCGCTTCCCCTCCAATTTCCCCCAGTCCCATCTTACCAAGTTTATGTGTGTAAACAAACAGCAGCATATGGCCACATTTCAACCCAGACTGAATATCGCATCGAAGGATGCTTGCAGAATGCATATTTCTAAAACTCAGCAAACCTCAGCGGAATGTAAAGCTCCAAGCACTGAGGACGGAGGGGACTCTGGCTCATTTTGAAGGTCAGCCACTCCCTGGGGCCCACTGCCATCCCTGCTGGGCCTGGGAGTTACCTTGCCCGTCAAACTTCATCCAGGCGATGTCGTCGCCCACACACTCCACCTTCCACCCAGGCAGACTGGGGTTCATCATGGCCAGGTTGGTCTTCCCACAGGCGCTGGGGAACGCTGCCGCCAGGTACTTCTTCTGGCCCTCGGGGTTGGTTATGCCCAGGATCTGTGGGAGACAGGATGCTTTGTCACAGTCTTTGTGCCTTTCTCCCCAAGGGCAGCACTGCAGTCCAGAAGCCCCCAGAGGTGGGCCCCAAGGTCTCCTTCAGCCCCAAAGCCCCCAAACATGGGCCCCAAGGTCTCCTTCAGCCCCAAAGCCCTCAAACATGGGCCCCAAGGTCTCCTTCAGCCCAGAGCCCCCTCCCCACCCCCGAGGTGGACCCCAAGGGCCAACCATCTCTTCAAGTTTCAGTGTACACTAACATTTCTACCCCAGGGTCTCCAGGGGACCCTCTGTGTTTAAGGTCCTCCAAAGGGGGCATATGTCGGTGCATGAAGTGTTTAATTAATTAATTAACCCGCTCACTCAGGGGCATGCTGGGTCTTGCTGATGTGTCCGCAGCGTCCCTTGGGCCAGCCCCCTCCCCTCACCCCTGGGCTTTCCCTCACACACCCCAACCTTCCTGCAGTCTTACCAGCATGTGCTCTGCCAGCCACCCTTCCTCCTTGGCCAGCCGACTGGCCATCCTGAGAGCAAAGCACTTCTTTCCAAGCAGTGAGTTCCCGCCATACCCGCTGCCAAAGGACACGATCTCTCTGCGGTCAGGCAGGTGTGCAATGAGGGTCAGCTCTGGGTTACAGGCCCAGTTGTTGACCAAAGGCTCTGCAAACAGGGACCCATTCCATGTCAGTACACCGTGTCCCTGCCAGGGGACACCCAGAACCCCAGGTTTAGCATTACGCTTACTTTGTTACTTTAACTTTTGATTTTGCAATAATACACTTACTCTTTAAAGGCAGAGGGCACCCCACAGAGTGGAGACACTTCACAAACTCGCCGTCACCCAGCGCGTCCAGGATGGCCGTGCCCATCCGCGTCATGATGCGCATGCTGGCCACCACGTATGGCGAATCTGTCAGCTCCACGCCAATCTTGGACAGAGGCGAGCCCAGTGGCCCCATGCTGAACGGGATGACATACATGGTGCGACCTGGGGACCAGAGGGGTGGGAGCTGGTGAGACGTGACCTTGGGCTTGCAAACACCACCAGTGTGGTTCCCCTAGGGAAACTCAGTCTCATGGTCTCTACACCCTGTTGGCCACCAGCCCCTCGGTCAGAAGAGCCCACCAGGAGGCAGAGAGCCTGCCGAAATTTAAGAATTTTCTTTCATAAGTGTACAGTGGGCCCCCCTCCCAAGCTTTTACAAGTCCATGTGCATGGAATTGTTTCCATGCTCGTGTCAGTCTGGAAAGGCGGAACTGAGGTGAGCCACCTTCACATGTGGAACTGGAAGATGGCTGAGGCCCAGAGTCTCCATGACCGTCACAATCACCACTAGGACAGCCGTCATAACACGACGTGTGCTGCTGTGCTACCCACCCAGATAAACATTTCAATCACCTTTCATGCATCCAGGGAACCTGGCATTGAACGCCTTCTCAAAGTCCTCCTCTGACATCCAGCGGCCCAGCTGGCTGACGCCGGTTTTCGGGATGGGAACCGTGTCCCTTTGCTCTTGGGTGATGATTACTGTCTTGCTTTCGATCCTGGCCACATCCCTGGGGTCTGTGAGAGCCAACCAGCTGCAGAGAATCACAGGATTCCTCAGCCCAGCGTCATGAGCAGTGGACCCTTCTCTCAGGACTGGGGCTGTCTTTAGCTTGCAACAGAAATCTGCTCTTCCCGGAGCATTTGGGGGTGCCAGCACATAAGGCCTGGGTCCCCGGCTAATGTCATGAAAGTAGGGTCTGTATGGTTCTCACCATCTTATTATTATTTTTAGTCAGTCTGACGCTGTCACCCAGGCTGGAGTGCAGTGACATGATCACAGATCACTGCAGCCTCGAACCCCTGGGCTCAGGTGATCCTTCCACATCAGCGTCCTGAGTAGCTGGGACTACATGTACACACCACCACACCCAGCTAATTGTTTTCTTTTTTGTAGAACTGACATCTTGCTATATTGCCTAAACTCCTGGACTCAAGCAATCCTCCCACCTCTTACACACCCTCCCGAAGTGCTGGGATTACAGGCATGAGCCACTGCGCCCCACCCTGACTGTCTCCTGAAGTTCTCCAAGAGTCTGCAAGCCCCTGGAGGTCTCCATCACCCCTTTCTGCCAACACGGAGGAGGCAGGGGAGGGGAGTATACAGCGGGTGCTGAGCGAGCTTACCAGTTGTCATATTTCTTCAGCCGCCGAATGATGCCCCGCTGTTCCATGTCCTCCAGGAGTCTCCCGTTCTCCTCCTCGGAGCCATCACAGATGTGGATGCACTCGGGCTGGCACAGCGTGGCATTGCTCTCCACGAAGTCCCTCACTGCCCGGGGCAAGCTGTCGAGGGTGCCCTGGACGACTTTGGCTGAGACGGTCAGGCCGTTTTGCAGCTGAGGAGGCATTTCTGCAGGGTGGTGCTAAGGGGCACGGACGCTGAGATCTCCTGAAACAGAAACACCGTGTCCTGAGCACAAACGACAATAGACGCCTGCAAAGCACCTGGTGGCCTTCTGCGGGGATGGCCCACGTACAGACGGCTACTCCTCTAAGGAAGAAAGAAAATGGGTTCGTGCTCTCTGCGAGTTTCTTCAGAAATGTAAATGCCAAAGCTCTACTCACCTGTCTTTGGACGATCTCAGGGATCCCAGGCTTTCTTTCTGGGTTCTTCCCGCTGGCCAGAGTGGGTTCCCTGTGGGAAGGCCGTGCTCGGTGGCAGGAGCTCCCGGCCTTAAATACGGTGGAGGCCAGCGGCCCTTCCCCTCGGCTGCACTCGGGGAGGCTCGTCTCTGACGTCAGGGGCAGTTCTCTGGATCTCAGCCAGGGTCAGTTCTACTTCGGGCCAACTCACCACGATCCACCCCAGGGAGATAATCATTGAACATATCGTTGTTAATGAGTGCCAGGAGACCTCGGGCCAGGACCAGCCATGATGGGCTCTTACACAACCTCTGCTTGACTAAACTTTGCCCCAGTTCTCTGCTGATGCAAAACACAACGCCCTTTTCTGGCCAGGCAGGTGGGGTCGAGGACAAGGCTGGCCAGGGCACCTCCTGGACTTCAAGGGTTGTTGGCAGCACATTCTGTGTGCCAACAAGGGCCCCTTGGCACAACATTGCCACTGTGAGGTGTCACCCCATGGCCAAAGTTCATGGGAAGGATGCACTCTAGCTTGGTGTGTGCATGGTTTATTGGCAAATATCTGTACCATCCACCCTGCTTGGGGGCTAATCCTATATTGAGAGCCTGCTGCATGTCCCTACCGCCCCAAATGCAAACATGTGAAGGCAGGGGTTTCTACCCACTGTACTCACTTATATAGCTACTCTGTGCTTGGCACAGAGTAGACACTGAGTGCACACAACCTGAATGCTGTTTTAAGTCCTTTGCATCAATGAACTCATCACCGCATTCTGAGGGAGAGGCTATAAATGACCCTATGCACAGATAGGAAACTGAGGTAGGGGGGTGAGTAGTGACTCCCAGATGCTGGTAGGTGGCAGGGAGAAGATTTGGGCACGAGCAAGTTGGACTCAGCAGCACCGTGTCACTCCTTGAGAGAATTGCCTTTTCTGGAACCTTCTAGGTGTTTTGCAGGCACTTCTGAGCTGGGTGCTGTAACTCTGGTTGACGACTAGATGCTTTTTGCCTCCCTCGCAAGTCTGGGAGTCTGGGGAGGGCAGAGGGCCTGGTGGTTTTACTAGATTACACTTGAGCAATGAGACCTTTATAACAGTCACAAAGAATCTGCTTTGCCAGCTGCCGGAACTGCAGTCCATTTTAGTGAACTATGGAAGCTGCTTGCTGGAGTTTAGAGAACACTGGGTAAGAAGTCAGGCACACAGGGCTGGCCCTGACCCCCCCACACCCTGCCAGCCGACCACACAGCTCCGAGCGAGCCCTCCACCCAGATGAGGTCAGGTGAGGACTTGGCCCACCTCACCCAGGTGGTGCAGGACAGTCCCCTGGAGTAACCCCACCACCGCAAGTGTAGAGTCACGCCCAGTGCAGGGCCCTGCGAGGGTCCTGCAACCGCGAGAATCAGAGGGCTGTCCTAGAGGGCTTGACTAGGACACTCATGTCCCCCACTCCCGCCAAAATGATCAACCCATTGTGGTTTCATCTATTCAGCTTTGTATTCAACCAATTGGGTCTTTCAGTGTAAATACAATATGAGGTGTTTTTGTTTAAAGTTATTTTCCACTTAGGTCCCTGGAACTCGTCACAAGTGGTGCCATCAGCCGCAGAAAAGCACGTGTTGTGTCTGTTGTGTCTAAACCCAGAAGTGATGTAACACTCGGTGCTGAGGTCACGTCCTTAGCATCTGACATCAGTGATGTCAGCTATGCCAACACACAGCCATGCACAGCGACACACACATTATACTAGTGAGGTTCGTCGCACCTAATTGGTGGAAAACCCCGTTTTGCTGCTAAAAAAAATAATAGGTTCAATTCCCTGGAAGAGCACACAGATTGAAAACAAAAATGGGAAACCAGAGCTTATCTGTAGTTGGAAATGCTACCCATAAGTTCAAGGCGATGATGCTCTGAGCCTTCTGGGAGAGCAGCGGCCAGTTCAATTGCCATGTGGGAGCGACAAGTCACCGCCGACCTTCACTCAACGTTTAATTACTCACATTCACAGAAAGAAGGACGGCATTATCCCCTGTGACTGTCCCCTGCCAAAATATTAAAAAGCAAAGACTGGGCTTCAGATTGCCTCAAAGTACAGAGCTCTCTGGAAGAAAAGAGTGAGACAACGAGAGGGGCATGAGGACATGCATGGGAAAGTGCTCATCCCTCAGCCGGTGACGCCCAGGGCCCAGCCTCTCCCTGTCCCAAAGAGGTTCATTGAGCAACAGTTTCAAGGGCTTGGCCGGAGGTGTTAGCCTTGCCCATCTGACACTGGTTTAGTTGTAAGTAAGCCTCAAAATGGGGAACTGAACTTCCACCCTGCTCTGGGATCCCCGAGGACCCTCATTCAAACCCCATGTGGAGGCCGGGCACAGTGGCTTATACCTGTAATTGTGGCACTTTGGGAGGCTGAGGAGGGAGGATCACTTGAGGCCAGGAGTTTGAGACCAGTCTGGACAACATAGTGAGGTCTCATTATTACAAAGAATAAATTTTAAAAATTATCCAGGCATGGTGGTAGGCACCTGTAGTTCCAGCTACTTGGGAGGCTGAGGCAGAAGGATCGCCTGAGTCCAGGAGGTCAAGGCGGTGGTGAGCCATCATCATGCCTCCGCACTCCAGCCTGGGGAGCCAAGGGAGACCCTGACTCAAAATAATCCCCAAAAACCTGAGTGTACTTTTCAATGTGTGTTCAGGGCAGGTAGGGAGTGGAGGTGTAGATGGACCCTGTGTGCAGATGAGGAATCTGAGGCAGGAAGATGCATAGCCACTCCCAGCTGGCTGGTGGTGGCAGGGGCGACTGAACACCAGCGAGCTGTGAGTGGCTTGCCCCTGTTGCTTCTGGGACGAGTCCCTGACTCTCCTGGGGCTCCTCTTTCCTCAGGCCCAAAGCTGCTCTTCTTTTTAAAAACATATAAAAAGTGGAGCCCAAATTCAGAACACCCTGGGGAAAGAAGGAGCCAGAAAGGCCAGAAACTGAAAAAAAACCTCTCAGACCTTCTCCCCACAACTGCAGCCTTGCTTTGTGGCTTAGGGACCACGATCCCTTGCACTGTCTAGGACCACGCCGGTGGTGGCTCAATACCAGGGAGTCAGAGGGCTAGCATGATCAGAAGCGGAGCTGAGCTCAGATGGCTGAAAGCTGTCTACTCTGGGAATCCTTGGCTGGAGCATCTACTAAATGCATGCTGCGTCTCCAGCACCGGGGCACGAGTATTAACAATACTAGGCTTCCTCTGCATGCCGGAAATGGAACGTTTTCCATTATTTTCTCTGATGTAAGCACTTTTATTATCTTTCCCATTTTATAGATCAGGAAACTGAGGCTCGAGAAAGGAATCACATTCATTCCTTCAACAAACACCAACTGAGCAGCTTTTGCTGCTGCTTCTCCAGATATGCCCCCCCCCACCGTAAGCCCTAGAGCATCTTCTCCTCTATATATTCCTAGCACCTAGTCATCAAGCATGCATTGAGCACCTACTGTAGACTGACCCCCGCCCCGGGCCAGCTTCATGGGCTCATGTGCTTGCCCCACTCTCAGATGGGGACCCTTTTCTTGAAGTATTGTGCTTTGGGGTCCCTGTCTTGAAATTTCTAATGGTCCTGTCTCTGAGTTTGTGTCCCATAAGTGAAGTCAGTGGGATGACGGGGCATGGGTCTTGGCTCTTGGCCTCTCTGCTTTGTGGGGAGGGGTTCTCAGTCACCTGCCTCCTTGGTCCTCCCTGCTCAGTGACCACAGCTGCCCTCCACCCCAACAAGGGCTTAACCGCAAGCACTGGGAGGTTGGGCTGGGGCTGTGAGCATGTGAGGGTCCACACTGGCTCCCACAAGTAACCCTGCGTGCAAGGGAGACGCATCAACAGCGAATCAAACACCTCATGAAAGGCAGGGAGACCGTAAAGACAGAAGCACAGGCTTTAGTCCTTTTTGAGCAAGGGGCCCTGCATTTCTCTTTTGCACTTGGTCCCACACATTACAGAGCCACCGTGCACACCATAGTGCTAAGCACGGTAAGAAATGATTTCCTTAAGGACTTGGGAGGGGGTTGGGAGTAAGCGCACAGTGGCTCACACCTTAATCCCAGCACTGTGGGAGGCCGAGGTGGGAGGATCGCTTGAGCCCCGGAGTTCAAAACCATCTTAGGCAACATAGCGAGACCTTGTATCTACAAAAAATAAATTTAAAAAAAAAGCCAGGTATGGTGGCACATGTCTGAAGTCTCAGCTACTCAGGAGCCTGAGGTAGAAGGATTGCCTGAACCCAGAAAGTCAAGGCTGTGGTGAGCTGAGACCATGCCACTGCACTCCATCCTGGGAGACAGAATGAGACTCTGGCTCAAAAAAAAGATGGAGCTGGGAAGACACCCCAAATGCTCCAATACTTGTTCACATCAAGCTCACATGAGGGCCCAATCAAAGAGGTCGTGTGAGGCCAGTTGCCATACCCAGAGCACCCATCTGGGGAAGGGCTGGGGGCTGCATTTTTCTGTCTAGACCACAATCAACACTGATGAAGGCAGCGGTGCTGAGCTCTGTGGTCAGTGAGTGCTTTCCTTGAGGAGACTTTCAAACCCAGGTCCCCTGAATTGCCCAAGCCAGGGTGTGCCCACCCACTACACCTGGTCTACGGAGTATGTGTCGGGGAGGAAACGTGGCTGGCAGGGCCCCAGATGTCATTCTACACCTGTGCGGGGTTGCAGCTCAATTTCCCTGGCAGGCTGTGGTGAGATTCTGGAGGGACATGTGAGTGAGACTTGGCAGAGCTGTCGTAATGCCCATGCCGAATGGAACAGTCAAGAAGGCGACAGGAGATGAGGGCAGGGCCTGCCACGATTCTATAGGTGATATCCGAGGAGGTGGGTGGGGGGTAGGGGCTGTGTTCCAGGTAAGCAGTAAAAATAGAGCCTTGAACTTGGCGGGGTCTCATGGCTGAGATTTTGAGGACAGTCTGATCACGGTTTACACTAGTGTTTCTTGGTTACCCAGAGGTCAAAGAAGAGAAATTCCGAGATCCCTCAACATCTGTGCTTGGAGGCCACGTGCGGTCAAGTCTGGTGGTCTCCAAACTGTGCCCTGAGAAATTTGGGGGATTCCACCCCCCCCACAAGGGGGAGGGAAAAGGCTGGGGGAGACATGCTCTGAGCCACCTCACCACAGCCTCTCTGACTAAGCCTTCCATGTTGAGTCTTTGATAGCACATGGGATTTCGCAGCCAGCAAACACTAGAAATCCACCCATGGCAACCGAGTCTTCCCTTGGAGAGCTGAGAGCAGGGAGTGCAGACACATCATTTTCCAATGGAAAGCATCTCAGCTTCAAGTTCACAACCTCATGCTCCACGGATGGGAGCGATGGGGGTGGGCTCATTCCACCCAAGGAGTAGTGGCAAGAACGTCCCTCAGTTTAGAAATCTGAATTTGTAGGAAAGCAGGGCCCTTACCTGGTAAGGAAAAAAGAGACAGTGATCTTCCCAAAGGTGACAAGGAACAAGCAGTGTCAATCTCGCATCCTGGGGCCAAAGGTATTTGCCAAATCAGCGCCAGGTCTCCATGCCAGGGATGCTACTCCATGGGGCCTCCTCCTGTCCCTCACCCCTGTGGAAGTTTCTGACAGTGGGAAAACACTGCCCAGCCCTGTAATGATCAGCCACAGGGCCGTCTGCCAGGGTCATCCAGGTCGTCGACCCCCATTGTGTTTGTTGGGGACAAATATTTAGATGTTCTACTTTTATGGGGTCATCTAATATCTCTGCAGTCTGGAGGACACTTTGACAGCGTTAGATGGGTCGGGCTCCTATTTTAGTGCCATAGAATCATGTAATAGAAAGGGTCCTTAAAAGAGGACATTAGTCCAGCTTAATGGGTCAGGGATCTCCTCTGGGGTGGTGAAAATATTTCCAAAATAGACAGAGGGGGTGAATGCACAACAGTATGAATGTACGAAATGCCACTAAATTGTGCACCTTAAGATGGTTACTTTTATGTAGTGTGAACTTCATCTAAGTTAAAAAAAAAAAAAAAAATATATATATATATATATATATATATATATATATATATATATATATCCAGTCTTTTATTTTGAAGATGCAGGAACAAGTGAGAGGCAGGAGGGTGGGGGTATTCAAAGCCCCCTTGAAGGGTAGGTAGGTCCCCCACCGGCCCAGGTCCCAACCCATCCTTTTGACTTTTCTACATGACCTTGTCCTGTCGTGAGGCAGTAATCTCAGCCCTGAATGTACACCCACCTGGCAGAGAAGACACGTCACATTCTCAGAGAATCTTTCTCCAGGAGTGCTGTGATTTTTGTTTGTTCACGTATGTTTTTTTCACAATTAAGAAATAAAAATGAATCTAGACTTAAACCATTTTGTCTGGTCTGTGTTATAAAGCATTTTTACTGCAAAGATGTGCCCACAAGACAGGTTAAATAAATGCTAATATCCAGTATGAGAATCTTTTAGAGGGCTAGCTCTCCCCTGTCTCAATCATGGCCAATCCATGGAAAAGCAATTCCATAAAAACTTTGCGGAGGGGATTTTCCCATCATGTTTATGGACATTGGTCATGGAGCTGGGCCATGAGAAACATCACACAAGCCGGAATGCCACACTGCACACTGCCTCTGTCCCATGAGTGACCTCGCCCTTCAGAAAACCAAGTCATGCCGTGGGATGCGGGCTTATACAGGGGCTGTGCTCAGGTTGCTGACAGAGAGTCACGCTCAAAGGCAGGACAAGCAGGTCCCAGAACTGGTTTCAGGTTGTGTCGGGCACTACCCTTCTCTAGACTTCTTGGGATGTGAGCGATGAGTGTGCCTTATCACTGAAGCTGTTTTGAGTTGGGCGGTCTTGTTGAGTGCAGCTAAGAGCATCTTCCCCAGACGAGATCCCACATTCAATCTATGAGGAAGTTGAAGGCTCTGGAGATTCAAATTGGCTCCGGGACTGCTTCCCGAGAGACCCATCAAGCCTCAGCCTCTTCACTTGGTCTGTGCAGAGGTCGATGAGGCCATCCTCTTGGTAAAGTTCTGTCCCTTGTCATGGTCTCCATTCTCTGCTGTAGATTCTGAAGCCTGCAGTGGGTGTGGTGTTTGTCCTACTCACTGGTCACTTAAATGGGATGTCTGGCAACACAGCATTTACTGAGCTGCTCTTGCTGAAGCCTCAGAAGGTCTTTGGCTGATGCTGTGTGTGCCTATTAAAATGTGGAGGTTGAAGGAACCCGCCAGGTCATTTAGGTGCGCAGCCGTGTTTGGTGGAAAGTGACAGGTAATCAGGATAAGACAAAGCAAAATTTAAAACTCAGGCTCGCCCTAATTTTTTTACAACCCCACCTCAGTCGTCACTCTCAGTGTGCCTATTGCAGACAGAACATACCCAGGTTTTTATTAAAATTTCCCATCATGCCCATTTACTTCAAACCTTTGTCTGCATGTGACTTTCGTGCAGGGGGCTCTAGGCACACGGCATGGCTCCATGTGGTCTTTTAAAATGCTGTGCCAGCTGTATGGTATTCTAGAATGACTAACAGAAGTGCAACAGACAAACAGGTGGCCCAGATGTCACTGCCCAGTACTAGGAGTCCTTGAGCGACTCACTGACACTCTGTGGTCTCAGTCTCCTCATCTCTGAACTGAAGTGGCCCTTAGGACTCAAAGTGCCCTTAAGGTCAAGTACCATGGCGTGAGGAAGCAGTCTTCTGAGTGTGTCACAGAGAGTGGGAACATACTTGCCACTGGATACTATTTCAGACACACTCACCAAGGAAAGACAGCAGCACCAGGCGGGGCACGAGCAGGGAGAACAGACCGCGTCTTTACCACAAAAACTATCCCACACACTTATTTTGCAGCGAGGAAATGGATCCACTTTGCAGTGCGGTTAACGCTCTTAGAAATGGGATAATTGCTGGGAACTGAGCACCACCCTTCCCCCAGCACTCTGGTAACTATGCAAATTGTTCTGCTTGTCTGTAAAGTCGGGACTCAGAACAAAAATATCTCTTCCGACCCGTGCTGGGGATAATTCCTAAAACTAAGTTTAATCCAACTCTACCTGGCAACTCCTCTTCCCAGAGAGTAGATTCACACTGCTGGGACCCCGAATACATCACCCAGGTGATCAGCCCCTCAGACCACACCTGGCACACAGTAGGTGCTCGGTCAGCATCTGCTGCACAGACCCAGCAGGGAGACCAGCCCCACTCGTGTACAAACCAGCCCACACCAGGCTCCCAGGATTGGGGCATCTAACTGAGTCATAGAAACTAAAGTATTTCCAGGTTGAAACACAGCAGAAATGGGGCCCCCCACGACCATGTTCTCAGAGCCTGGTCCAGAAACAAAGTGCACCTTCATGAGCACAGAAAATCCTATTTGTCCGAAAAACAACAAGAGTCTGGTGAAAAAAAAAATACCGACCGCCCCCACCCAACCCGCCTTGCTTTGAAGAGGCAACCCAGTGAGGTCAATGGGAAAGAGAGGGGAAAAGGTCCTTTTAGTGTTCTGGGTCTTTAAAAAGCAAAATCACTGGGCAGTTGAGAAATTGCTATGGGAATATGGAACCCCAAGTCAGCACAAATGTGAGGGTTGTCTTCTCGGTAAGCTGGTACTTCCAGCACGAGGCTGAGAGGCAGGGCCTGGGGCACCTCAGACTCTCACATATGGGGTCTGTCATTGTTTTTCTTTTCTTTTTTTTTTTTTTTTTTGAGTTTGAGTCTCACTCAGTCGCCCAGACTGGAGTGCAGTGGCCGCTCCCGGCCACCACAGCCTCGACCTGCTGGGCTCCGGCGATTCTTCCGCCTCCGCCTTCCAAGTAGCTGGAACTACAGGTGCGCACTACCACACCCGGCTGATCTTTTGATTTATTGTAGAGATGAGGTCTCGCTTGCCCGGGCGGGTCTCAAACCCGCGGGCTCAGGCAATCCACTCCCCTCAGCCTCCCAAGGCGCGGGATTACAGGCTGAGCCACCGAGCCCAGCTTGTCATTGTTTTTCAATCAGGTGGCACTCTGTCCCCCAGTTTTCTCCTGAAAGCTGACCTTAGTTACGCGACTGTTCTTTCCCTGGCTTGGCACTGGCTTGGCACTGGAAGCAGGCCTGTGAGGCAACAGGTTTCCAAATCTCTCTCTGCCTTGTCCTGAGCTGACATGGCTGAGACCTACAGGGTCTAGGGCACAACTGTCTGTCTCAGAGCCTGGCCTCAGCCCCAAGCCTTTGGGACTGTCTCTCTGAGCAACAGAGTCAGTGAGGGGCCTGGGCTCTTAGACACTGACTTCTCTGAAATCGAATCCACCTCATTTGGTCAGATCTGGTTCAATATTTTTTACCTGTAAGGCCCGGGGGTTCTCTGGGGAGGCAGCATCATGTAGAGGCTGATGCTTCCATCTTGGCCATGTCACCTGAGTCAAGGCATCCCCCTCCATACGCTTCCTTGGTTTCCTCAGCTGTAAGATGAGGATAATTTTGGTACCTGCTTGTGAGGTAGTTGGCTCTGAGGACCGGATTTGGGAGCCCCGATAAACATGCCTGACACAATGCTAGGCACATCGGAGCAGACACTCTTAAACGTCAGAAGGGAAAAAAATCAGTTCTTCACGGTTGCAAATTCTCTATTTAACAGTTGGCTCCTGTGGGGTGCCAAGGATGGATGGAAGGAACAGAAAGTCAAGGCCAAGTTCTCACCTTCCAGGAGTTTGTTTTCCCCTCCTTTTAGCATCCTCCGCCCCTCAGACTGTGCCTGGCACACAGTAGGTGCTCAGTCAGCAACTGCTGCACGGACCCAGCAGGGAGACCAGCCCCAGCCGTGCACAAATCAGCCCACAGTGGACTCTGTATGACCAAGCACCTCATGTGTCATACAGGTACCAACTGCATCCCCTCCCCAGAAAATCCTTAACATGGAGTGATGGTGGCAGCATCTGGGCTTTTCACTCTTCCCATCTGCTTATCTGTCTCTGCGTCTCTCCCCCATTTCCTGAATCAGAGTTATGTGACTCTGCGTGGGGACTGAGCGGTCCGCCTGTCACTCTTGGCGGTGGGACCCTCTGCATCAGCTCCTGAGCACTCTCTGCTGGAACTTATTCAAAGCTCCTCCCCACCCCCTCCCCTGGCATCCCTCTGAGCTGCACCGCTCACTGTCCTGAAGTCCCACCATGCAGTCTCGGAGTTGTGACCGTGAAAGGCCGCATGACGTGTGTGCAGTCAATGAAACAGGGGTGCCAAGTGGTCCGAGTCATTTTAAAGACCCCATGATACAATCGGCCAAGCTCCCATTAGCAAGACATGAGGGCTTGTTGTGAATATCAGGAAACACTTCTGGGGAGAGACTAGCCCTGGTGGTCCTGATGAACGGCCAGACGCTCTTGCCACCTGACCCATCGCGCTCCAGTCACCGACTGCAAAAAATATTCCTTTTCAACTGGCCCTACGCTAAGTGCTGAGGCTCAAACGAAGTCCGTTCCTGAGCTGGGCACTTAATTCTTGGTAATGATGTCTTCACTCTATCAAGCATTGTTAACTAGCGGGAACATCTGAAGAAATTAAATTAAACTGGCGAGAGGAAACATGGCAGTCCATGACACGTACTTCCCTACAGGTGTGTGGCAAATCACTTGGTGAGTCCTGTCAGCTGGACCCGGCCTTCTTCTGCAGGGGCCGGATGTCCTAGGCAAGGGTCCTGTGTGAGCCAAGGCTGCTTCCTGATTACCGGATCCCCTACCTGGTTCCCCGGAAGACCCTCGGGATGTGAGCGCAGAGCTGGCCCAAGGGGGACCATGTGCTGTTGGTGCAAGTCAGGCCTGTTGTCCAGAGGTGGAAAGTAACGAAAAGGTTCCTGCTGATCTGGGGTGCAGAAAATACAGTCAAATCAGGGAATGGAGCAGGAAGATGGCGTGGAGACAAAGAGGCCGGCTGAAGGCACAGCCAAGTCTCTGCACCCATGTGCCTGGCACTGTGTTAAGCATGTTTTTCTGGGCTCCCAAATCTGACCCTCATAACCAACTACCCTGTGAAGCAGGTACTATAATTTGCCCATTATACAGATGAGGAAACCAAGGAGGCATCCAGAGGGCTTGCCTTGACTAAGGCTATATGGTCAAGATATAAATGGAAGCATTGACCTCCAGAATCCACACTGTTGACCTCTACACCAAACCGCCTCCCCAGAGCACACCATGGGCCCTACAGATTAAAAAAAAAAACCAAGAGAACCCTGTTTCCCTCATGTGTCAGGTACTCATGCCCTAGACCTGCTACACTTGCCCAGCCTGGGACACTGCAAACCACACAACGTCCAGCATTTGTCTCCTGGGCATGCGACATCTCAGGAACAAGATGGCAGCCATAAGGACTCCTGCTGGTTTCTATTTTGCAAAATACAACATCCGGGATACAAACTGAAGGGGGTGCATGGCCACCCCTGCACATCGAGTACTTCTCTCAGAAACTGGGTAGGCCCCTGCATGAGCGAGACTGGGTTTTCAAGGAGCTGATGCACCGTGGCCAGTTAAAAGTTCAGGTGCTCTGGGTCAAAACATGTTTTAAAAACCCATGCACGTTCAGGCATGTATCAAGTACTCTGTCAAGACATCTCTGCATACATACCGAGTGTGTGAAGCCCACTCGAGTAGCCTGATGCATTGTGCTTTTTTTCTGTTCAGGTGAAAACCCCAAGTATCCTTTATGTTAAAATGGCCCTTCAATTGCCTCCATTTGCAGAGAAAGAGAGAGAGAGAGATAAATGAAACAACTGCATTCAGTAGGCGACCACATATAAAGTAGCTCATGTGAATTATTAATGATAAATTCTTTGGAAGAAAACTCCTTGGACTTTCTTTGTTGTACTTTTAACAACTGAATGCGATCCTCATGAGCCAACTTCTTGCAAGCTGTCAAACTATTTAAATGAGAGCATATCTGACATTTCCAGATGAATGTGTCGGTGAGGACTGAAAAGAGAGTGTTCTCGGTGCCGCTTTGATGGGCACCGTTCGGGCTGTTCAAAATAAAAGTTTTGAGCACTTTGATTTTGGAGTGACTTGCCAGAGTTCAACGCAGAGACTTAAAATGCTCCCAACGACTTTGGAAAAGAACAGAAAGTTTAGAGCCTCACGACAAACAGACGAACACTCTTCAAGTGACATTTGAAAGGCACTGATGGTGGGTAATAACTGCTCAAAATACACTCAGAAAAGCTTTACGTCTCATTGTTCTTTATGTATCTAATTATTCCAGGTATTGTCACATTAAGAAAAAGTTTCATGTGACATGTGTTGTTCCTTAACCAAAGAAAGGGTAAGTCAGAGATGAAATCTAACTTCGCGGGAGATAGAAGTCTGGGTGGGCCATCTCGGTGGGCAGAGAGACCTGACCCCGTGCAGCCTGACAGACAAGCAGGGTTCATTGCAGGGCCACCCAGTGCTGCCCAGGCCATTTCTGCAATGGCGTGGTCATCTGTTAGTGTGGGTCTGAGCGCTGTGCCCACTGCTTTGGGGGGTGAGGCAGCTGTGGGAAATCACACAGAGCAACCAGGAGTAGCCTGAATGCCTCAGTCCACTGTTTTGTTAACCTGCTCCATCTACTGATTCTACTACTTGTGTCAGACCGCAGCCAGCCCTTGAGAGCTGTAAGCAACAAGAGACCTCGCCCAGGGAGCAGCCTCTTCAAAACCAGAACCTTACTACTTCAAAATCAGCTTCTTTACTATGAGTTCAACCCGATCCCCTCCTCGAGCCTCCCGCATTCCCACCTCAGGGCCTTTGCACCTGCTGAGCCTCCTGCCAGGAGTGCCCTTCCTGACTTGCGCACAGATGGGCCTTCTTGTCATTCAGACCACAACATTTTCCAGCACCCACCAACACACTGTCCCCTGTCATGTCTCCTTCCTGACATTTATTTCTACTTGGCATTCTACACTTGCCCATATGTTAAATCCCAGAATCCCCAATAGACTGCGAGCTCCATACTGGACAGAGACCTTGTCTGTCTTGGTCACAATTATGCTCGCAGTCCTGCAAATAGTTGCTAGACCAGAGTGCTTGCTCATGTTTGTTGAATGAGTATGGCCTTTCTACCCAACGCTTAAACATGACTCTCTGGCCTTGAGCATCTGGGACTGTGATTTGGCTTCTGAAGGCTGTGCGGACTCTGCAGACCAGGAGCTCTTGGTTTTCACAGACTGGCATGCTGGCTTCCTTGTTCTAGACATGGTTCCCGTGGGCTTGGTTAAGATGGCCCTGCCACTGAGAACACCTCCTTCCAGGATGTGAAAAGCTGGGGGTCAGAGCACTGGGACATAGAAAGCTCAGTCAGTCGTAAATGTCCCCTGGACTGGGCCAGGACTCAGTCTCTGGACTCTATGAAATCATGCTTGAATCCTTAAGCAGATCATCGAGAAGGTTACGGGTTTTATTTGCGTGGAATACTTTCCCCCTCCTTTCTCCGGAGACCCCAAAGCCCATTTCTGCAATACTTCTTTATTTAGGAGACAAATGCTCTAAAAGCATCTGATGGGTTGTGAATTAATACAAGAGAGATAGCAGGAGCGTGGCTGCCAGTGCACAATGCAGATTCAGAGTGTGGCGTACCTGACCCTGAACACATCCTCGGCCCGGGGCAGAGCCATCACCACACCAGCCATGGGCTGCCTTTGGAAATGTGCAGGAGGCTTTGGGGGTTGTCACAGAGTTAGGGGAGCACACTGGCACTAGTGGGAGGGGACCGGAGTGTTCTACAACCCACAGGATGCTAGATGGGGGCCACACCACAGTCCTGCCCAAACACCCTTTGGGGGCCTCTGCACCTCTGAGTCCTCACCGAGGGCACTGAGGGTAGACCCTGCCTGCGGGTAGAGACATCTCGCGTCCACCTGGCACACGGGTGACCTCCCTGGGGCAGGTGAAGTTGTTCCAAGCCCCATCTCTTTTCAAGTGCCATGCCATGAATCACCTTAGACATCAAAGCATGACGCACAGGCACACTTTGTATTCATGATTCATTTATGTTTTGGAAATTAACAGTCATTTCCCTCACGCTCTGCGCGTTTACATAACCCTACTGGTGAAAACTCTTATGAGTCAGCGAGGAGAGAGTCCGAGGGGTTAAGCTCATCTTTTATCGTGAGATAGTCAGACGCCATCCATCAAACACCAGTCGAGCATCCCAAACACATGCTGCTACCAAGGCACCCTTCTCTGGTCGTTAATAATTAATGCATTCATTTAGTCATTAAGCCTTCCAGGGCAATTTCCCATCTGAAAAGAGAGATGACAGCAGAAATAGAGGCTTGCTCCAAAAATTCTGCAGCATAAGCCTGAATGAGCCAGTTTAGAAAATACCAAAAAGTTCTTCAATATTGAAAGTACAAAAATTAATTAGGGGAAAAAATAACATTTGTGGTGATGAATTATAATATGCTAATACATAAGAAAGGCAATTACTTATTCACCACTTGTAGCAAAATGGATATTATAATAGTACGGTATTATAAAAATGATATGGTTATTATGAAAGAATAGGGAATTTATCTTAACTTTTTTGCATTAAGATATAATAAAATTAGACTCTATTGTCTTCATGAACATTAACTAGGCTTGGACAGTGCACTAGAAACCCTCTTTGTTTTGGGGAGTGTTTCTTTAGGTGGGGACCTTCCCAGAAACTGCCCGGTCCATGGATGTTCTCAGAGGTCTTGCTGCAGGGCGGATGGGAAGAGGAGTACTGGTCTTGACACAGTGAGGCAAAGAGGCCCACACACCAAGGAACTTCTCCAAGGACAATGAATCCCTCCTCGACCTGCAGAAGCCACCGCGGCTGAGCATGGTCATTTGATGGGCATGGGCTCCAGGGCACATTGGCGGGAGGGACCCCCATCCCTCTAGAGCCCACTTGCGCCACGACCCTAGGGCTTTAAGCTGCTCCGTGAACTTGAAGCTCATCTATACTACAGGTTTTTGCCGGGGCTGGCGAGGCACTGCCAATGAGCTCCTCGTGGTGGAGCTCTTGGTGCCATCTGTCCCCACGACACCTCAGGCGCATGTTCTGCTGGGGCAATGCAGTGTTTTGACTGAGAGCCTGATGGAGCCACTGCCAAGAGAGAGAGAGAGAGAGAGAGAGAGAGAGAGAGAAAGCAGCCAAGTGCCAAAGAGGACACAGTGTTCAGAGTGCCCTGTCAGTTTCCTCTCTGGTGGTAGGACAAATGAAAGCAATGCCACCCAACTCTAATGGTCCATAAAGCCTCCTCCTTGTGGCCCTAAGCCACCCTGAGGCCCTTGCTGGGAGAGCCATGTTGACCACACACAATGGCTTCAGAAGGTGGCCTGAGCAAGAAGGTTAGAAGCAAGAGTTCTTGCTGTGTGTGTGTGATCTTGAGCGAGCTGCTGGTCTCAGTTTCCTCAGCTGAAATGGGGGATTAGACTAGTATTCATAGCACAGGGCGGTGGTGAGAATTCGGTGAGCTCGTCCTGTTTGCTGTCTTGAGCTGCTGTCCTCCTCAACAGAAGCAGCAAGGAAAACCCCTTGCACCACCTCCATCCCGCAACTACAGACACCAGAAAACTTGGGCTAGCCTCGGTCATTCCCAGGGCCTGCCAACAGCCCACCTGGAGGTGCCCATCTCAGATGGTCTGATCAGGTTTCCAGAGGAAAGTACACTTATCATTTGTCTGGCTTCTTAATTTCTCCTAAGACAAAGTGACAGCCTCCTCTGCGCTCCCACTCTGTGTTGGTTTTTTTCTCATTTCTTCCTTTATTTTTCCACCCCGCCCACGCCTGGCTCAGCCTTCCTGCTGTACTCACTCGATCGGCACCTCCGTGTTAGCCCACTGTCTGCCTGGCAGCCCACACGGATGCACTTATTTTATTACTTGGTTTCCTACCCCAATCTTGTGATTCACTCTTAACCTTTGCTGCCTGTAACACAACTCCCCCGCCGCCCTTGTTTCCCTCCTCACCAGCCTCCTCACCCCTCAGGTTTCAGATGTCAATATCTGTCCAGACCTGGTGTCATTGCAGCTCAGGGAAACAGGCATATCAGCAGCCCCCTGTGGACAACCTTTCCTTTCAGAGCAATCAGTTTAATCAGGTGAAGTGCTGTACTTGGTGTTTTCAAGTTCCACTGAATAAGAGCACAAGAGATAGATAAGATTCAAGAAGGAAATATAAGGCGATAACTAGGTCTCTCAGGCAGAACCTGGACCCAAGACAAACATCAAGACACTCTTTACTTTAACCTGAACTTCACTGCCTGATTGTGTAACCAAGAGATTATATAAATGTGGGTTAATGTTCACAATTCAGACAATCTGTGCATGGGATTTTCAGAATTGACAGGGCAGTTTCAGAAGAATCAGGAACATCTTGTGTTAAGGATGTGGGGAATATCCAAACCCATATAATAAAATAAGGGCTCTTCATTGTAAGCTCTGGAAAGGAGATATCAGGGTGGGATTGTCTAAGGAGACGCCGAGAAGAAAGAAGACAAGGAGTGCGTCTTGGCACTAAGAGCCTGAAAGGAAGCCACCAGTTAGGTAGGAAGCCACCCAACTCCCTCCTCTTTCAATGAGGAAACCGAGGCTGGGGGTTAAGAGGCTTGCCTGACAGCTGTAGCCTGGTCTCTCAACTCCAAAACCCACACTCTTTCTAGCATGGGGTTCAGAATGAGCAGGTGAATGAAGAGGAGGTCTCTGACCACACACATGTACACAGAGTAAAACAGTTGGGTGTAGACTGGGACGCCACACCCACTGTGTCTTTCTCCTCAATCAAACTAATGTCCACATCTTTCAATCAGTAATAAAAACTAACATAAAATGCTCAGAATAGAGCTTGACAAAGGTAAGCAGCTGGCTCGTGGACGCAGAATGTCTCTGGTCAGAAATAGTGATCTAGAGACACCCTGTCTCCTGCTTTCATGAACTTGACTTTCCCATACACGCGTCTCTTCGCTTTCTTTGATGTCTCCCCTATGTTCACGAGTAATACACTCTGTACTCTCTCTCTCCCTGGCTCTCTCTGTCTCTCTCTTTCTGTCTCTCTCCCTGTCTCTCTGTCTCTGTTTCTCTCTCCTTTCTGTTTCTCTGTCTCTCTTTCTCTCAATTTCAGTTTCTCTCTGCCTCTCTCTCTCTGTCTCTCCCTGCCTCTCTCTCCTCTCTATCTCTGTCTGTCTCTGTCTGTCTCTCTGTCTCTCTCTCTCTCTGTATGTCTCTATCTCTGTCTTTCTCTGTGTCTTGCTCTCTATCACTCTGTGTCTGTCTCTCTTTCTGTCTCTCTCTGTCTTTCTCTGCCTCTGTCTCTCTCTGTGTGTGTGCCTGTCTCTCTCTCTCTCTCTCTCTGTGTCTCTGTCTCTCTTTATGTCTCTCTCTCTGTCTTTATCTGCCTCTCTGTCTGTCTCACTCTCTCTGTCTCTGTTTCTCGTCTCTCTCTCTCTCTCTGCCCGTCTTTCTATTTCTCTCTGTCTCTCTCACTGTCTCTTTCTCTCTCTCTCTGTCTCTATGTTTCTCTTTGTCTCTCTTTCTGCCTCTCTCTTTCTGTCTCTGTCTCTCTCTGTTTCCATCTCTGTCTCTGTCTCTCTCTCTGTCTCCCTCCCTCTTCCTTTCTCTGTCTCTCTCTGTTTCCATCTCTGTCTCTCTCTCTCTTTTACTGTCTATCTCTCTCTGTTTCTGTCTCTATGTGTATATGCATGCACATGCATCTGTCTCCGTGGTAGTTTTGTTGAGATAAAATTCACATACCCTAAAATTCCCTGAGAACAGTAAACTTCAGTGGTTTTTTAAATACAGTCACAGAATTGTACAACCATCACTCCAATCATTTGCCAAACACTTCATCACCCCCCAAAAAAATCACAGACCTGTTGGCATTACTCTCCATCCCGCACCCCACACACACAAACTTCCCTCTGGACAATGAATCTACTTCCCATTGCTATGGATTTGCCTATTATGGATAGTTCATATAAATGGAGCAAGTATGTGTTCTTTTGGTCTTCCATGACTGGTTTCCTTTGCTTGGGGTGATGTTTTCAAGGTTCACTCATATTGGAGCACGGATCAGAGCTGTATTCCTTATGACGGCTGAATAATATTCCACTGTGTGGTTATGCCACAAGTTGCTTATACACTCATCTGCTCATGGACACCTGGGTTGCTTCCATTCTTGGCTGTCGTGTATAACGCTCCGCCCTTCTCTTTTGACAATACCATGCACACTTACGGGGTAGCTGCTGCTGACCCATTCTCCTCTGAACCTTGCCTGTGTGGCCCTAAGTCTTGCAAGAGAGTAACCAGAGACCAAACAATTGAGCAGATGCCTGCATGTCTTCCTGAGCAGGTAGGTGCTGCCATGTCCTGCCTAGAACTTGGCATTACCTCAGAATGATCCTCCTGCCATCTCCATATTCCTGCATGCCCCTTTCTGTGCACCCTCTCAAAGGTCTTTAGAATTCTGATATGCCAGTCTACCAACTTCCACCTCATAGAACCGGGAGACCTTGTTGACAGATTTTTGCACAAACCCTTTTTGTTTTCTGACTTTAGGCCTCCCCTAGCATTCCCAGTTCAATCCTCCCAACTCTGAGAGGCAGTAAAATCGAGGATGATTCAAAAACAGTGAAACTGAATATCAAAGAAATGAACATAACTTCGTAGAGACAGAACTATAATCTGGCCCCAGTCTGCTGAGTCTGGTCATGTGAGCTTTCCAGGAGAGCTAATGTATGCAAAGGTGAATTAAAATGGGCTTTCAAAATGATGTATTCGTCAATGAAAAAGCAATCACTAAAGCAGGAAACAATTAAAATTAGGTGCCTAAAATTAAGTGATGAGAAGCATCTATAAAAACATTATCGTGATATGAGCACCATGCACAACAGAAACGTAGAATGTTCTTACACTGCTAGTAAGGACAACAGAAAGGAGCCAAACTAAGTAAACCCCACTCATTCTGGATACTTCTATTTTTAGCAATTCTGACAGAGGCTGGGTTAAAGTTTACCTTTTAAGATCTTAAAGAAAGGCTTTGCCAAGCAAATTAACAGCATCAACAGAATTTCTGGTGACTGTTGAAACTTGTTAAAAGCACAAGCTGTTTTTAAACACATTCAGTATGGTTGGGGTTACAGATACCCATCTCTCAGTGGGCATCATACATGGGCATAAAATGAGTCATCAGTACAGAGCTTACAAAACAGAGTTCCTAATCATTCTTATCTGCTTACTTAATATTTCCCTGAAGAATTGTATTAAGTCATAGTTTTCTAGCCCAGATCTTGCTGGGTTTCACAGCAATTAAATATCTTTTTTTAAAAAAACTGGGAATAATTAGAACTTTTGCTCATTTAGCCAGGCCTTCTCAGACATCTGTCCAAATTACAGTGGGACAGACTCTTCTTGTGGTGATACTGAGATTTACAAACTACCAAGTTCTTCCAGTAAAGAACTTAACATTAAAATGGGACAGCAATGCAGACAAATATAGGCAGAATAGGACCAAGAACTTCAGCCTAGATACATTATGTTAAGCTCTGTCTTTAAAAAGTTCTTATGGTAAATACCAAGAGGTGAGACTGTACTGCCGTGAGAATACGGTAATCATGGGAGAGGAGGGAGGAGAGGTGAGAGCCCACGGAATCCCAACTAATCCCTTTGCAAGCACCACTGAATGGAATACATCTTTGTCCCCATTTTGCACAAGAACCTAAGGTCCAGGGTGGTTCAATTGTATTCACGAGGTTGTAATGCTAGGAAATATTGTGGGCATTGGCACAAAGAAAAGATGAGTTATTGGAAGAAGGAATTCCCTGCAGAGAAGATCTGTCACCATTGGCCAAGAGTGCCCTGCTGCACACTGTAGTGTGGTTCAGAAAGCTGTGGTCTAGTCACCAGTAGTGTGCCCCAAACAAGAAAGGGGGGCAAGGAAGGGGGGAAGGGAGGCCTGCGGGGTGGTCCTGGGCACAGAGGCAACAGATTATGCCTGGTGCTTGTTGACAGTAGCCACTCAGTGCTCGACCTCAAATGGACAAAAGGGAGCGTGGATCAAGTCCAGGAACAGGAGAGTCAGAACCAAGCACTGGGCAGGTGGGGGTTATGCAGGTGTGGGCAGTGGGCATGCTCTGGAGGACCACAGCCCCCCGTGGTCTGAATGGAAAATTCTAGTCCCATGGTTCCAAACTGGAGTGATTCTGCCCCCCGCCCAGACACAAGGGCAGTGTCCAGCGACATCCTTGGTGCTATGGGCATCTCATGAGTAGAAGCTAGACATGCTGCTACACACCCACAGGGCACAGGACAGCCTGAGCAACAGGGAATCATCCAACCCCAAGCATCAAGGCTGCCAAGGCTGAGAGGCCCTGCCTCACACCGCTGGTCTCTCGGTTTTGATTTCACGCTCCCTGAATGACCCTAATCTCCCAGTTGCCTTGCTTCTGCTGTGGATGGTGCCATAAGAGCTGCTACTATTTCCACAAGCACGACTTCTGATGGTCCCCATAATAGCAGATCCCACTCACTTGAGCCCTGACTGTGTCCGACACCGTGAGCGTCACGCTACATGCTTACCACAGACTCTCTTACCCATATAGCTACAGCAAACCTATCAAGCAGATGATCAAATCCCTGTTTAGATCATAGATCCTGAATCTCAGAAATATGCAGCAGTTTATTTTAGGCCTCCAGCTGGAACAGGAATCCACATACTGACATTAACCGCTGCATCTATCTGTCCGCCCCATTCAAATAATTCAGTGTTTGCTCTTGAACCTGGCAGTTTACATATGCATTCATCTTTAATCTTTCCAACAGCTCCCATTATAAGATGCACGATCTCCACCTTACAAGTGAGGAAACTGAGGTTCAGCGTTTGTCCAAGGTCAACCTTGGGTTTGTCCAAGGTCATGAGTGGAGCTGTGACCAATCTCCCTACCAGCTCTGCCTTTCCATCATGGCTGTAAAGAATGGGGCACCTGGGGAACAGGTTTGGGGTCTGTGTCCCTGGAAAGGTGAGCTCGTGTTGGGAAGTAAGCAGTTGGCCCCCAGTTGATACACCAGTGCCATGGGGTTCTGACAGCAGCGGAGTCCTGGACCTCCAGCCCCCAGCCCGAGCTCCCCAGTGACTCCCAGGCCTTCTGTGACATTGACTGCCCTGTGACATCAACCCATAACAGGATGCATCCATTCACAAAGCAAAATGACACACAAACAATTGCAGAAAAATTGCAAAAGCCACCTTATAAACATCCCCATGTATATGTCTGACATTTTTGTAGGTAGCAGCTGTAAAAAAAAAAAAAGTCCACTTACAGATTAAAGTTCCTATGAAAAATGTCCCAGTGATATCTTTAGGCATTATTATCTACAATAGGCATCAATAGCTATTACATCTTTAACATCTGTACTGACAACTCAGGCTCAGAAGTGTTCGATCAAATGCAGATGAACATTTTTATATCACTGGGAACGCAGACGCCCTTGATGCGAGTGCCTTTCATCAGTTCTGCCCCCTTCCCTTCCGCATTGGCCCAGTTTGAACTCCATCCTCAAGCAGCCAAACTCTACCCAGCCCTGTCCCCACATTAGCAGAAGAAGCAGAAAGCTAATTGGTTTTTAAGCTGCTGTCTCCCTGCATTCATCACCAGGACACAGCGACCAGTGCTGTCACCAGGCCTCATTTGCACCCAGGCAAGGATTCTGCAGTCCTTTGTCTCCGTTTATTTGACAACTGCTGGTAATTAGAAAATTACCCCTAAACTCATCTTTCAAAAACAACTAAAGTCCAATCTAATTGCTGAAGGGTAGCATAGAACTTCCAGACAAATCGCTGGAAAGAGGCCAGAGAAAATTCTTGGGAAGAAAGCGGGCCAAGGGTGGTCAAGCAAACTGTCACTAAAAGGCGCATGCATGGATACACATTAACCACAGAAGGGAGCCCTCCGCCTCGGTGTCTGTGCCCCAAGGTTTTAGAATGCTCAGTGTTACAGAGAGTCCATTTGCAAGAGCTGCCTGCTCCCACGGGGTGAGCTACATACATATGCAGGGTCTGTGGTTGTTCAAGGTCAGACACATCAGCAATGCCCTGGCTCCAGTCCAGTGCAGGAACTTGAGACTTAAATATGCACTTGATGTTTGCCCTCTGTGGGACGGTAGAGAACGTGACAGACAAGGCCCTGCTCTCCTGGGGTCTGTACCCGAAGGAGAAACAGACAGTAAATAGGCAAATGCATCCATAAGAAGGTAGATAAAGAGATGATAAGACATGGGACGGTGACAGAAGGTGTGTCTGGGAACGGGAATGTTCTAGGCGTCTGTACATCAGAAGAAGTACAGTTTTGATGAGAAGGAGCCAGCCATGTTGACACCTTGGGGATGAGCCCCCCACAGAACTGGGTCTAAGTTGGGCATTTATGAGGAAGGACGAGAGGCAGGGAGGCTTTAGTAGTGAGGGAAGTGGGGAGAGATGAGGCCACAGGGGCAGGCTTAGGTGGGCATCATGGGCCAGGAGAACAACGCTGTCTGAGAAGAAAGAGCCAGCACCGCAACCTCCTTCCGGATTGAATTTTTGAGGTCTGTCGAGGTCAGCAAACAGATGAATCCCCTTACCCTTCAGCCCAGGCTGTTTAAAACAACAAAGACTAAACAGGTCCTGAGTGAGCGCCTCCTTTAAGGACAACACGATAAGAAAAATCCTTCAGCCATAGACCAGATCGACTGGAACATGTCCGTGCCTTTATAGCTGTTAAAAAATGACTGCAGCTTCCAGACGCAGAGGGTGGCCTGCCTGCTTTCCACCGAGTCAGTTTCCTGCTCATTAAGGGTTGCATACCCCAGCCAGTGCCCACAACTCGACAACACCTTGACCCATCAGTGGAAATGGAGAGGGAACGAACGATCTCATCAGCAAAGGTCATAGACACAATGCAGTCAAAAGCACGGTCGTGGGTTGCCCAGAAAGGATAAAGAGCCATGAGACAAGATAAGAAAGAAAAGAGTTTTCTAAAATACAGATGGCATCAGTCCCTTTCTGGCTTAAGCCCTCCAATGGTGGCTGGCTGTCGAGCCCAGACAGAACCAAACTCCTTCCCATGGCCTACAGAGGCCAGCTCCTGTCTCTCCCCCAATGCCATCAGGGCTCTGAAAACTGGGAGGAGGAAGGAGCAGGGGGCTCAGAGGTGGCTGTGGGGCCTGGATGACACAGACAAGGAGGACTTGCAGGGGTCATGGCGGAATCACTGGGAAGAGAGAGAGAAGTGGGAACAATGTGAAAGGAAACGAACATGTGAGTGTGTGTTTCTCTGGGTGTGCCTGTGTGTATAAAGGGCAATGGCTGCCATAAGCTGTGTTTAAAGGTGGTGAGGACACGTTTCCTATGCAAGAGACGGGGTTGGGCTGCAAACACAGTCAGCATTACATAAGGTTCAAATTCCATGGGAAGGTCCCTGGGGGAGGCTGCAAGAACTGCCCAGTGTCAGCTCAGTTGACCCCGTGAAGCCAATTGTCCCCCCCCACCCCGCCCCATTGGAAAAGAGCACCACTTCTTCAGTGAACCATGAACCAGAAGTCATTGTCATGCCATTGGGGGCTCTGGCAGGAGCCCTGAGGGACCCTCCTACCCTGATTTTGCTGCTGTCACAGTTCCATGTGTCACCGATGGGAGTTCAGTGTGTTCTTCTGTGCCTCCTTCACAGTGGGGGGGGCCTTTAGCCCATGTGCAGGCATCAAAAGGTGGGGCAGCCCCTTGCCTGTGAAGCACGGAAGTGCATGGGTGAACACTCCTGGCCTACAGTCCTCCAAACGGACAGTCGGCAAGGCATTCTGAGAGCTTCTCCAGACCCCCCACATCGGTGCATCCGTGGACTACAGCAGTGGCCTCAATAATGTGCTCTTATGCTGGCTTTTCTGTCTTCCCTGTGTGGCTGTCCAGCTCCCTCACTTCTTTCTGGAACCCTCTCCAGATAAACCACCTGCAGCCAAGCCTGGATTCCTGGGGAACCCATGCCAAGTTGGGGGATGAGAGCTTGGACCCCTCGGACCCACCCACCCCAGGGAGAACATGGACTGAAACTGACCACGGGCGTCCTTGTCCCGACTCCATGCTCTCCCGGGGGCACAGCATGGCGGGGGTGGATGGTGTAGTGGATCCACCAGCCTGGGGCCAATTAGGAGGGTCAGAAATACCTAGAAAAGGAACTCAAACCACTCTACAGGGACACTGGTCCGGGTTAGAGGGAGCCAAGGGCAAGGAAGTGTGGGCATGAGAGGCCTTTGCACACGACACGGGATCTGAATGGTGTGTGGGGCTGGAAGTCAGTTTGGGGCTCAAGTCCTGGTTACACCACTCACCTCCCTGCCTGGAGACCTTAGACGGGATATCCATGCCCCCATCTCACCAAGAGGTAAATCGAGGAAGTGTATGCTAACAGCACTTCAGTAAACCTTAGAGTGTCAGGAAAATGTTAATTACCCTTTCCAGAGCTCTCATCTGAGAAAAGCAATGGTTTAGTGTGTTAATAAGGTGCTTAGAGAACTCTCGGAACAATTTCCTCCTTCTGTGTTTTCTTGTTTTGTGACCAAAAAATAAATAATTTAAATAAATAAAATTGAACCAGTGAAGAAATATCCAAAATAGAGGTCACCTGACAGCTTGGGGCAAACCTGGTTTATACACATAGTTTGGTTGACAAGAGGACTTGAAATTTTTTTTAAGACATTTTCTTTATTGTAGAGACAGAGTCTCACTCTGTTACCCAGACTAGAGTGCAGTGACACAATCATAGCTCACTGTAGCCTCAAACTCGTGGGCTCAAGCAATTCTCCTGCCTCAGCCTCCTGAGTAGCTGGGACTACAGATGCGCACCACCACGGCTGGCTAATTTTTAAAAATGTTTTGTAGAGATGGGGGTCTCACTATATTGCCTAGGCTGGTCTCCAACTCCTGATCCCAAGTGGTCCTCCTGCTTCAGCCTCCCAAAAGTGCTGGGGTTACAGGTGCAAGCCACCGTGCCCAGCCTTAAATTTCTTTTAATTAGTTGCCACTTTTTAAAAATCAGGAGAACTTGCTTAAGTACCCAGTTGGGGCTTCTCTAGAAAAATAAGATGAGCACACAGCTCTTCATGGTTGCACCTGACTGCACCTGGGGGCACGCACTCCCTAGGAGCCCATTCCTCTCCAGCTGTCACAGTCATTGCGAGGCCTGGTCCCCACAGGCAAATTACTCTGTGAACTTTGTCCTGGATTTTACAATATGGCATTTATTGCTAATGAAGGTGCCTTGGGAAGCCTCATTTAAACAGCTGCTGACACTGTACTGAGTAGGACTCTGGCTGCAGAAGATGATGGGTCAGATAAAGGGCACCTGGGCAGCACCTCCTCCCTGGTCCCCGTTCTGCCTTCATGGACGCCCACCCTCCCCCCTCCCCACCCCCCGCATCAGAGGCCGTGCACCATCGCAGAAAGAGGCTGGGCCCTGCTGGCTGTGTGAAGTGAGAGGACATCGGAGTCTGAGCTGTTTTGGAGTAAAATCAATGTCCTCTTAGTAGCATCAGCATAGTTCCAGTATCCTGGTACAGTAACCCAGAGGACTCTTAGCATCAGAGAAGACAGGCATGAACCTCCCGTGTGAGTCTCAGGGAAAAAGTCGATGTCCTTCCCAAGATCTGCCAGCTCCCAGGGAGCTTAACTTCTTATGGTCATAGGGATGGGATGCAGGAGGGTGATGGATGTGGCTATAAGGGGTAGCTCAAGGGACCTTGTGGTGATGGGCTGTCCTGTATCCCAACTCTGGTGGATACATGAGTCTTCATGAGATAGAACACACACACACACACACACACGCACACACACGCACACACACGCACATGCGTGCACATAAAACTGGTGAAACCCTAAGCAACCCTGTGGATTGCACCACTGTCTACTCCCTGGTTTTGATATTGTACTATAGACATGTAAGACTCACCCCTTAGGGGAAACCCAGCAAAGGCTACATGAGACCTTCCTGCACACTTTCCCCCGCTTCTATATCTGGTGCATCTACAATTATTTTCAAAACAGAAAGTTTATAAAAATTATCTTGGCTGGGTGCTGTGGCTCACGCCTGTAATCCTAGCACTTTGGGAGGCCAAGGGCAGAGGATCGTTTGAGCCCAGGAGTTCAAGACCAGCCTGGGCAACTTAGCAAGATGACATATCTACAAAAAATGTTTAAAACAATTAGCGGGTGTGGTAGTGTGTACCTGTAGTCTCAGCAGCTTGGGAGGCTGGGGTGGAAGGATTGCCTGAGCTGTTATAGTGCCAATGCACTCTAGTCAGGGCGACAGAGTGAGACCCTGACTCAAAAACAAATAAGCACAAAATCCCTATGTGAACACAGTGTCCGAGTCCCCACTTTGGGTTAATTCCATGTGTGGGTCATTGCCCCCTTCCACAATGCTGTCCCACCCAGCACACATGGGGACAGGGACCCAGCCTCTTTGCTACACACCATGCCACAGACACGCAAACAAGACACTGCTCCCTGGCCTGTGAGTGCTGCAGGGCATGGCCGGCTTGAAGGAGACACATGTGACTTGTCATTTAACGAAATGTCTTTCAACAGTATCCAACAATTTTCCAGTGTCATGTGGTCGTCCTGTTTCCCCCTTTCCCTGAACGTCCCACTCCAAAATCAAACACACAAACCACAGGAAGCAAAACTCAAAGACCAAGGTCCCCTTTCCAAGGCAGAGTCATTTGGTAACCTTCTTCTTCAGCGTTTCCACGGGGTCTCCCCTTCTGCCCTTGGGGACCTTGTCAAGGTGATTTCCTAAATCCGTACAGTTCTGCTGTTAAGAGAAGAGTAGGCTGAGCTGCACCAACACCGTCCTCTCCCCCAGGGGGGTGGCCTGCACCAAGAGTGCCTCTCTGCCCACGCACCCCCTGGGAAACCTGGGTGATCTGCCCTCTCCAGCTCCCCTTACCCACCCCGGGCTTTCTGTTCACTACCAGCCTGCTTCTACTCCCTCCCTCACTCTTTCCTTTTTTCTTTCCTCCCTCCCTCCTTCTCTCCTTTCCTTCCTCCCTTCTTCTTTTCTTCCTCCCTCCCTCCTTCCTCCCGCCCTTCTTTTTTTTTAACAGCTATTCAGTCAGCACCACACAAGGACAGCCCTGAGTACCCACAATTGAAGAGAAGCTTCTTATCACCCAGAAGGTCAATCCTCCTCTGCTCATGAGCCCTTTTATTAATCTAAATGTGACTTTCGTTCCAGATGTAAACTGTCCCATCTCCTGTCCAGAGTAAAGATTCTCAATTGTGATTCTGTAGAAAAATGCATTTTTGAATGTGTATCAATAAGAAGCCAGAGGGACATTCAGAAACAAAAGTAAACTGTGGACATATTTTCCAGTTCAGTTTGGGGATTCTATTTTATATTATCTTATTATACTATCTGCCTTTACAATTTCCATAAATAGAGAAGTTACATCAATGCTAAGATGCATATTATGCTGAACGAATACAGACAACCAAGCTTAGCCATCAACCAAGCCCACTATACATTTATTTTGAACACTCAGCTCTTAGAATCAGGTAAAATCATTGTACAACTATTCATTCAGGTCCATTCATTCAACAGACATTTGTTGATTACCTCGCATGTGCTGGGCGTAGATCTGGCATTGGGAACAGAAGAACAGTAGAAGGAACCCCTGCCCTCGGGGAGGCCCGTCGCACATTCTAGTTCCGTCTTTCATCAGCCGAGTACGAGCATCCAGGTTTTGAAGGAGAGGCCAGCCTCCTGTAATGCTGAGGGACACTAAGCCATCAAGGAAGCCGAGGTTGCCATTTTAATCAGGAAGGTCTGGGAAGACCTCAGAGAAGAGACAATTGAACAAAGATTGCAGAAGAATAAGTATTGCTACTTTGGGCAGGAATATTCCATGCAGAGGGACTGTCCAAGGCCTGAGGCGACAGTGACCTGAGGTGTCAGGAGCAGCAAGGGCCAAGAAGTGGGGCAGGTGGAAGTGAGGGTGGTCTGCTGTGAAGTCTCAGGGAAGGAAGGGTGGGGCAATGGCTCTTGGGGCTCTGTGAGGGCTCTGTAAGGGCTCTGCCTGGGCCCGGTGGCATTTTGAGTGAAAGTGTGACACGATGGTGGCCTCCATCAGGTTGGCAGCAGGGGCAGTGCGGAGAGGGGGCCAATCCACTTGCTGTGAGAGAAAGAGGGACCTCTATGGTGTTTGTCTGGAGTGTCCAGAAAGATCCTCATCAACTGTAATGGGAAGACAAGGCAAAAGAGGGTTCAGGTGGGGGGATTGAGAGCTCAGCATTGGACAAGCTATGCCTGCACGTCAGACGCCTCAACAGGGACAGGGAGGGCCAGGTGCGTCCCAGAGGCTGGAGTCCGGGGAGGGTCCCCACTGGAGAGGGACATTTGGGAGCCACCATGCACACAAGGTGCACAGAAAGCAAGGAGATGGGATGAGATTCCTGAGGGAGAGGGTGCAGAGACAGGAAGGTCTCAGGACTGTCCCCAGGGACCCTCCTCTTGTTGGGAGGCCAGGAGGAGAGGCTAGGAGCAGCACTGGAGACCATGGTGCAGCCTCAGGGAAGGAGGAGAGGCAGAGGCACAGGGTGCCCTGGGTGCATGTGGTATATTCCAGCTGCTATAACAGGGGACCACACACCAAGTGGCTTAAAACAATACACCTGTATCCTCTTACAGTTCTGGGAAGTCTAGAATGGGTGGGCAGAGCTGTGTCCCTTTCAGAGGCTCTAGGGGAGAAACCCTTTCTCTGTGTTCACACTGAAGCCCACATCTCATCCAGTTTCTAGAAGTCTCCTCTGCTCCCTTGTTAGGAGCCAGCCATGGAGGCCTGCCTGCTGACAAAGTCCAGGGGGTTGAAGACCCCAGGTCGCAAAGTGAATCTGGGCAGCTGAGACCCTTACTTCTTCTACTTTTGTTAATAGTGCAGCCGAAAAGTTCTGTACAGTCTGAGGATGGAAAGCAAAATTCCACTCACACCTCCACTACCCCTTGCAAAAAGGCAAGAGGGGAATTCATGAAAAATTACCTTCCCTTCATTTGAATTCCTCCCTAGGTGTCAACGTCCCTGGCCTCCTGGTATTAAACCATGCAATCACCTGATTAAACATTGTAGTTGGGAAAATTGTAAAAAATCAGAAAGTGCTCGATTTAATGTTTGTCAGGGAACTCACTGGCCTTGCCAGGAAATTATCAATAGAGATTTTAAATATCATATGCAGGTAGATAATTACTTGTAAGATTTTATTTCTTCTGATTGGCAACTAATTGGAGAAATCTGAGAAGCTACAGTTTGTATTTTTAGGAAGAGTGCCAATGCAAAAATTATATTTACTTAATTTCTTAATTTCTACATGTGGTATATTATGCTTAAGAAATTAACAATCACATAAATATTAGAGCACCCTTGCCTTTACCTCCCTTTGTTAAGGAGGCTTGTAATTCTAGTTAGGGATTGTAACTGAGGTGACTTGAGCCCAAGAGGCCTTTTGTTTTACAAACATTGAAGCTCATTTTCCCTAACAGGGGATAATTGACACAGATTGCAAACACCAGGTGTAACATTGTGGAAAACTAGTCAGGCCAACTTGCAGCTAAGAAACCTTGAAAATGTTGTTTTACCCCAGCTAGCTGCAAATTGCTGTGTGGTCACAGGTGTGACTTGTTAACCTATGTGATAATTATAGTGCTTAGAACTTGGTAGTGATTTATAATGTAATAGTTATAGGAATAAGTAAGTTTTGTATGGACATTAAGAAATGGTAATCATTAAGAAATGTTAGAAGTTTATAAGATTTATAATTAATGTTTAGGATGATAATCTTTTAAGATCAAAACAGGATGAACAACGATACATTGCCTGTATGGTCCATTAAATTGAAACTGGTTGCCTTGAAAACAAAAAACATGTAAGGTATAAAAGGAGTTGGAAAAGACAATAAATCAGCATTTGTCCTGCTTGCAGCAGAGTCAGTGTCCAAGTTTTTTCTCCTGCGCCGATGCCATCCCTCTTTCAGGAAATCCTGACCCGCTGGAGCTGGACTCTGGCACTCCCTGGCCTGTGGCTCCTCCCTCCATCTTTGAAGCCAGCAGCATTTGACCTTTTATTTTGAGTCAGAGTCTCACTCCATCGCCCAGGCTGGAGTGCAGTGGCACGCTCACGCCACCCAGCATCTACCACTGGACTCAGGTGATCCTTCTGCCTCAGTCTTCCAAGTAGTTGGAACTATAGGTGCATGCTACCATGCCTGGCTAATTTTTTTATTTATTGTAGAGATGAGGTCTTGCCAAGTTGCCCAGGCTGTTTTCGAACCTGTAGGCTTAGGCAATCCTCTCACCTCGGTCTCCCAAAGTGCTGGGATTACAGGCCTGAGCCACCACACCTGGCCGCATGTGACCTTCTAAGCACAGCCTCCATGGTCACCTCTCCTTCTGATGCTGACTCCCTGCCTCCCTCATGAGAATCCTTGGAATGACATAAGGCTCATCGGAATAATCTTCCCATCTCAAGATCCTTTGCCCTTTTTTTACACTATTAATATGTACTATTTAAGGAAGTTATACAAAGAAGAAAAAAGAAGACCTTCTCCCTGACTCCTAACATCCACCACACAAGTCAGCCACCTTCCTAGGTTGGTGTACACTTTTTCAGATTTTCCCCCCAAGATGCTTATTTTCACTCTCCATTTAATCGGACTAAATGCAATGAAACTTTCATCTATTTATTTACCAAATGCCACTTCATATATAAGCAGGACAAGATAGAGGTTACAAGAATAAGGTGCTGGAAAGTTCAAGAATACCTGGTACACTTTTACCTAACAAATTCCCATTCTTGTAATCAGCCTCGTCTCCCTCCTCACCATTCCAAAGAGTTTTAAGAATTCTCTCTTGTGCCTCATTTGTCCCCAAATTCCTCACCTCTGTGGCCAAGTCCCTGGGCAAAACTGAACTGCCCGTGAAAGAAGAGGACATTTTCTCTGCGTCCATACCAAAGATCAAAGTCTAACAATCTGTGTAAAAACAATGTTTGCCCAACAGGTTTAGTGACATGTCCTGAAACAGACACTCCTTCGCGACCCACTGGTGGAAATCAGGCAAAAGGTAGCTAAACTGTTTATGTACTTTGGAGGTACAAATTATCTCCATAACCCTTAGAGAGGCCAAGCATACCACGTAAGCGTGCGTTAGATAATAGTTGACATTACAGTTGCTAGTCAGGCTTCAGAGTAGTGATAAATAAATACAGAAAAAGCCAATCACACAGAAGAAACACTGGGTGCCTACTCCGCAGTGACATTCAACTCCCTCCCCTGCTCTTTTTTCCTGAGACCTGAGTTGACTCTGGTAACACATGAAGCGGAGGCAGGCCTAACACAATTCTCTTTACCTTGGAGCTGGTCCGTGGCATGTCTTGGGAAATGGCACTTACAGTGTCAGTGCTGGAAATTTTGGGTGCCAGATTTCAGGAACACCCACTGAGCACCGCATTCCTCAACAACACAGTTATATTAGAATTCATGGTGAATACCTACGGCATGAACAAACAACTGCTGAAGGAAGTGAAAAGTTTGGGAAGGTTTCTTAAGATGAGGAGGTAAGAGCCATCAGTAAATTGTCCAGGTAAATATCACTGCTGAGCAACCAGGGGAAACTCACTGTGACAGTGATTTGTGTAAGACCACAGGATATGAAGATCAGATTCACCATCCAGAGAGGACGAAGAACAGTGGTCAAAGGCTCATGGACCCAACATTCAGCTGTTCCACAAGTAGTCGTCAAGGGCCCTGTTCCAGGCATGATCCCAGATACCTCAGTCAGCAAAACTGGCAAACACTCCCACCCCTGGAGAGCTTTCTTGTCCTATATTACACGTTATATACATGGGACACATACATGGAACACGAATATCAAATATATTTAAATGCATATTTAATAGATATTAAAATATAAAAACATATATAAGCCAGGCTCAGTGGCTCAGCCTGTAATCCCACGCCTTTAGGAGGCTAAGGTGAGTGGATTGCCTGAGCCCGCAGGTTCGAGACCCGCCCGGGCAACTTGGCGAAACCTCATCTCTACAATAAATCAAAAAAAAATCAGCCGGGCATGGTAGCGCATGCCTGTAATTCCGACTACTCGAAAGGCTGAGGCGGAAGGATTGCCGGAGCCCAGCAGGCGAGGCTGCGGTGGCCGGGAGCGGCCACTGCACTCCAGTCTGGGCGACCGAGTGAGACTCCAACTCAAAAAAAAACAACAAACATGTATAGAAGTTCTCATGTGGCAATTAACAAGAAACATATTAAATACCAAATTATGTCGTATTTAAGACAAAGATCACTGAATCACAATTTCCGTCCCTTGAGAACATTTCTTAACCTGTTTCTTCCTCTGTGAAAAGGGGATTGTTATAGCATCCCCACAGAGGGCTTTCTGGAAG
Source organism: Cephalopachus bancanus (assembly GCA_027257055.1). Classification (NCBI taxonomy): domain Eukaryota; kingdom Metazoa; phylum Chordata; class Mammalia; order Primates; family Tarsiidae; genus Cephalopachus; species Cephalopachus bancanus. The sequence goes on from JAPVLO010000007.1 coordinate 9,083,894, forward strand.
ATTCCAGCAATAAGTCATGTCATATATGTGGCATACCCAGCCCTTCCTGCATAGACTCAAGGGCAATTCCAGACTTCACTCACTTTTATTATCCAGCTCTTTTTTTTTTCACTTGGGTGCCTCAAATACTTAAGTGCTTACCAACTGCCTTGTAAAGATGGTACACTCAAGTTATTGGAGTCAGGGAACAACTGAGTGGCAAGCCTCATGACGTTTACTTTGGAAACTGTGAGTAGAGTAATATATATTGAGTTGGGGTCTCACTCTGTCGCCCTGACTGGAGTACAATGGCACGTTCCCGGTCACCGCAGACTCGACCTGCTGGACTCCGGCGATCCTTCCACCTCAGCCTTCCAAGTAGCCAAAACTACAGGTGCACACTACCACACCTGGCTAATTTTTTATTTATTGTAGAGATGAGGTCTGATCAAGTTGTCGGGACAGGTCTCGAACCCGCGGGCTCAGGCAATCCACTCACCTCAGCCTCCCAAAGCGCTGGGATTACAGGCTGAGCCACCAAGCCCGGCCTTTTTTTAAAAAATAGAGATGAGATCTTGCTATGTTGCTCAGGCTGGTTTTGAACTCCTGGGCTCAAGCAATCCTTCTGCCTCGGCCTCCCAAAGTGCTGGGATCACAGGTCATCATACCTTGTGAGTCATCATACCTGGCCAAGAGTAATTTTTAAAGACAAAGACAGCCTGCCTTATCCACTGAGGCCCTACAGAATTGTTTTTCAAAACATCTTTGTACTTATAATTTGTCTATCTCTATTTGAATCTACTGTGGTTCCAAATAGTATGATATAGCATATCTGCCCCAAGGTCACTTGGTCAGGTGTACACGCTGGGGTGGGTAGGAGAACGTATTTGATGCTGCCAGCAGCCAAGCACTGGCCCAGCCTCCCATACTCGTTCCAGTTCATGTGGTGTGTGCATGCATTCATCTGCTACAGCTGCTGTGACAAAATCCCACAGGCCAAGTGGCTTAAAGCAGTGGTTCCCAACCTTTTTGGCATTAGGGACGTTTCGTGGAAGACAATTTTTCAATGGACAGAGGGATAGGGTGTGCAGTCAAACCTCACTGCTGATGTTAATCTGTATTTGCAGCTGCTCCCCAGTGCTAGCAACACTGCCTTAGCTCCACCTCAGCTCACCAGATATTAGATTCTCATAAGGAGCCACAACCTAGATTCCTCGCATGTACAGCTCACAATAGGGTTTGCACTCCTATGAGACTCTAATGCCGTGGCTGATCTGACAACAGGCAGTGCTCAGGCAGTAATGGGAGCGACGAGGAGTGGCTTAAATATAGGTAAAGCTTCACTCACTCGCCTGCCGCTCACCTCCTGCTGTGTGGCCCAGTTCATAACAGGCCACAGACCAGTACATGGCCGGGGGATTAGGGACCCCTGGCTTAAAGAACCGATGTTCACTCTCATAGCTCTGGAGACTAGAAATCCAAGATCAAGGTGGTGGCAGGGCCGGTTCCCCTGAGCTCCTCTCCTTGGCCTGCAGAAGACCACCTTCTTGCTGAGTCCCCGCATGGCCTGTCTTGTGTGTGTGCACTTCCCTGGTGTCTCTTTCTCTTCTTACGAAATGCCAGTCGGGGTCTGCTCTCGAGGTCACTTTATCTTAATCACCTCTTCAGAGACCCTGGTGCCAAATGCAGTCACGCAGCTTAAACAGCCCCTGTATTCCCTCATGTGGCCTTAATTACCATTTCAAAAGTCCCATCTCCACATACGGTGACATTCTAGGCGTACGCACATCAACCTATGAATGTGGAGGGACACGATCGTGTGGGTACAATCCCTAATTGTGCCCACACTTCACAGGGCCTTTTTCCTTTGAGCACACTGGAAAGCCGATCACACAGAAGAAACACTGGGTGCCTACTCTGCAGTGACATTCGACCAGGTGACAGTCCACTCCCCTGCTCTTTTTTCCTGAAACCTGAGTTGATTCTGGTAACACATGAAGCAGAGGCAGGCCTAACACAATTCTCTTTACCTTAGAGCTCGTCCGTGGCATGTCATTGACGGATGTCAAGCTGATAACGTAGGGCTGCCACCTACAACTCCACCTACAATACCGAGCCAGCAAGCAGCTGGGAGAGTGGAGCTCACCTGTCCACCATGTGGGAGTCCCCCACCTTCTGGCAGAAAAGACATCACCATCACCCGAAGGAGGCACACCACTGGCAGCCACCATGCCTGGCCATCTGTAAGGGACAGAACAGCTTCTGCCTCAAGGAGGGCCTGGGTCTCTTCAGGATGACACTCAAGCTTTTGGGTTGCACGACGTCACTGGCTTGCCCTCTCTGGGATGCAGCAGGGATGCCTCCCCCGAGCCAAGCAAAGCTCCTAGCAAATCACTGGATGCAAGGAACAAGAGACACTCAGTCCCCTCACCTCCAGGGCAGCCACGAGGGGTCATGAAGAGGTGGGTCTGCACGGAGCAGGAACAGGGCACTACAGGAGACAAGGCTGGGAAGGTGCGTACAGGAGGTGGGAACTGAGGCCCACCTGAGGGATTTACATACGATGGGGAGGATAGGCCCAACACGCAAGATGAAATGCAAGTAGCCTGCCTTGTCATCTATCTTAGTGCCTGAAAAAAAACAAGGGTCGAAAGTTTACCTGGTAGCAACTGCGCCACATACTCCATGCAAACAGGTTTCCATCTCTTATTCTTCTAGAAGGTCTCCCGAGCCACACAGGCCCATGAGCAGGAAACCCAGGTCTTTCTGGAGGCAGCTCTCCCCAGATCTTATCCAAGAACCCAGGGCGACTTGGGAGGACGCAAAGCTCAGAAGTCTGCAGGCCTGCCACCCCGGCTTTCTCTCTGTTCCCTTCCCAGCCCCCTGCACACCCCTCCCCTGCTATCTCTCTTTTTAAACCACTACTTTTCCCCCTCCAAGTCTAATTCAGTTTCCCCTTTCCATATTCTTCCTCCCATGGGCCTCATAGTTCCTTTAAAAAGATGTGTTTTTAATTGGTATTTGAAATTTCTAAACATGAATCTATAACCCAAACGCTGAAAAAACTTCCTAGCCGCATGAGTGTTGCAGCAATAATGTAAAATGACCCAAGAAGGCGCTAATAGGTGCTGATTGTTCAAGCAGAAAAACTCATTTAAATGATTTAAAAGAAGTTATTATAACATGCTATTTTCCCAGTGACCTCCAAATATTGATCTTCTCCGTATGGTACCTATACTATAATAGAAACCCCAGACACAATATTAACTAGAGTCAAGAATCTAACTAAAACGGGTTCCTGCTGGAACTCAGGCTTCTTTGAAACTGAATTTAGTTCTATCCTTTGTACTGTTGAAAATGAAAAAAGATATTTGTGTGTGTGTTATGGGCAAACAAGATACAGAGAAGAACTGTGGAGAACAGAACGCACATTCATGGACACAGAAAGTTCTCCAGCTACAGATGGGAGCAAACCCTCGCCCCCTTGCTGGATAATACATTTGAAGAAAGGAAGGCCCAAAGGAAGCCATTTCTTCATGGAGATCATTTTTCACCACTGCAGTGTTTTTGCAGGCCAATCCCAGCCTCCTCCCCAAGACTCTGCTTTCTCCTCTGAGATGGTCCTTATTTTTTTTTCCCCCAGCATACTATTTATTCACAAACAGCAAACAAAATTCCGTTAAAACTTTGAAATAAGTGAAAACAAAGTAGAACAGTTTCTTGGAACAGCTTTCGTACAGTTGTAAACTGTACCTTAAAAAAAAAAATTAAGACCAGGCGCAATGGCTCACGCCTGTAATCCCAGGACTCTGGGGGGCCAAGGCACATGAATCACTTGAGCACAAGAGTTTGAGACCAGCCTGAGCAACATAGAGAGCTACTCTCTATAGAAAATAAAATAAACAACTAGCCAGGCATAGTGGCATGTGCCTGTAGTCCCAACTACTTTGGAGGCTGAGGCAGAGATATCACCTGAGCCCAAGAGGCCTAGACCACGGTGCGCTGCGATGGTGCCACTGCACTCCAGCCTGGGTGACAGAGTAAAACTCTGACTCAGAAAAATAAAAAATAAGAGAACTGCCAATTATTCATTCAATGGCTCCAAATCTGCATTTATTTTGTCTCTAGCTGGGGGTATGAACCAGCTTCCTCTGGAGAACATTAAAATGATGAATTTCCTAGAAAAAGTAATGTATTGAGATGAAACACACATAACAGAAAAGGAACCATTTTAAAATGAACTTAAGGCATGGTCTTTAGTCCCTCGCAGGGCTGGGATTCCTCTGAGTCTTCAAGCCTCTCCCTCCCACCTGCCACTTTTGGAAGAATGCCAGAAAGTCAAAAGACCCAAGGATGTATGTGGGCCTGTCCCCTCCCGCCTTCAGCCTCACGCTTCTGTCCCACTCCCCTTCTGCCCTGGCTCTGCGCTACACACCCCTTCTCCCCTCTGGTCTCCGTTTCCCACCTTGTCTCTCGGCCTCCATCCTTCTCTCTCTCTGTCCTCCCCCTCCATCCATCCCACTCCCTCCATCTTCCCACTCCCTCATGACCTGGCAATCACCTGCTCACACCTCCACTCCCCGCCCCCATACCTGTGTGCCCTCGGAGTCCCTTCTGATTTTCGAACCACTCGACATTTATTTTTGAGTTGGAGTCTCACTCTGTCGCCCGCTTCCGGCTACCGCAGCCTGGACCTGCTGCGCTCCGGCGATCCTTCAGTCTTCCCAGTAGCTGGAACTACAGGCGTGCGCTACCACGACCGGCTAATTTTTTGATTTATTGTAGAGATGAGGTCTCGCCAAGTTGCCCAGGCGGGTCTCGAACTCAACTTTTTTTAAAAATTGATTTCCATTTCCCATGCTCCACTGCCACGTCTTGGGTGCCTCCAGTTCCCCATCACACCCTCCGCCACATTTCCCCTCCCTCCATGGCTCCCCTCACTCTGTGTCCCCTGAAGCCAAGTCTATCTTCTGCTCAGGTCTCCAAAGCCTCCTACAGGGTCCCCACCCCCCATTCACTACTGCCAGGTCTCTGCTCCCCTCCCATCTCCCGGAACCCCTGCAGAGCCTCTCTGCCCCTCACTCTCCCACCTGGCGGATTCCTCCCTCTCCCATCCCTTCCAAAGCCCTCCCTCACTTCCCCTCCTTACCCCTCCCCACAAGATCACTTAACGTCCCCTCCAGGGCCCTCCTCCTCCTCACTTCCCCTTCTTACTCCTCCCCCTCACATCCTCACCTCCCCCCTCCCCCTAAGATCTCTCCACGTCCCCCCTCCGGGCCCTCTGGTCCCTCACTTCCTCACCTCTCCCCTCCTTCAAGATCTCTCAATGCCCCTTCCAGGGCCTTCCTTACCCTCACATCCTTGCCTCACCCCTCCCCTCAAGATCTCGCAGTGCCCCCCCTCCAGGGCCCTCTTCTCCCTCACTTCCTCACCTCACCCCTCCTCCCTCAAGAGCTCTCTCAACACCCCTTCCAGGGCCTTCCTCCCTTCACTTTCCCGCCCTCTCCCCAAGATTTATCGGCACCTCCTCCAGGGCTACCCTCCCTTCATGTCCTTGCCTCACCCCTTCTCTCCCAAGATCTCTCAGCGCCCCACTCCAGGGCTCTCTTCTCCCTCACTTCCACACCTTACCCCTCCCCCCAAGATCACTCAGCGCCCCCTCCAGGGCTGTCCTTCCCCTCCCTTCCTTGCCTCCCCCTCCCCCAAGATCCTTCAACACTCCCTCCAGGTCCCTCCTCCCCCTCAAGTCCTTGTCTCACCCCTCCCCCAAGATCACTCAGCGCCCCCTCCAGGGCCCTCCTCCCTCCACCTTCCACTCCCCCCACCGTCCAGCTCCCCTCTCAACCCCCACCGCCCCGGCCCCGCCCCCTCCTTTCCCGCCCGCGCCTGCGCACTGCCACCTTCCACCCTCGCCGAGCCGCGCGGGCTGTGTGAGCTGCAGCACGCGGCACTCGAGGCGGAGCCCGCGCTGGACGGGCGGGCTGGCCGTCCCGGCCACGCCTTCCGCGGTGAGGGCCCGCCCCCAGGCATCCTCGGGGGCTCCTCCCGAGTAGGGGCTGTGCCGCGTCGGGTTTGGCGGGAAAGGCCTTGGGGTGGGCGGCGGGCGTGGAGAGGCTGAAGGGGTTGGTCCGGGAGGATCCGAGAGGGGGGTTGCTTCCCGGAGGACTCCGAGCGGGTGTGCGAGTCCGGCCGCGGCCTGCTTGGCCCAGGCTGAGTGGGCAAAAGGCTGCTAGGCCCAAAGGCCGCCCGGCTCAAACGGTGCTGGGTCTAGAGCGTGCAGTGGTGGAAAGCCTCCTCAGACCTTGCTGCGCCAGAATGTGCATGGGTCCCGGCCCTGCTAGGCCGGAACGTGCACAGACCCAGAGTCTGCTCAGGCCCAGGTCTTGCTAGGTCCAGAATGTGCACAGACCCAGCCACAGCCTGCTCACACCCAAGCCTTGCTAGCCCAGGATGTGCACTGGCCCAAAGCCTGCTCCAACCCAGACCCTGTGAGCCCAGAAAGTGCACAGGCCCGGAGCTGTTCAGGCCCAGACTTTGCTAACCCAGAATGGGCACTAGCCCAGATCCTGCTGAAGCCCCAACCTGTTAGTTCTAGAATCTCAGAACTAAATTCTCAAAATTCTGCTTTAGCTTAAGTCCTGCTTAGGCCTGACCCGTCCTAGGCCCAGGCCTGATCAACATTTCCTGACCCTCCTAGGCCCAAGCCTTTTGAAGCCAGACCTTGATAGACCCCTTGACCAACCCCAAAGTCTGCTAGGCCCCAGCCCCACTGTATCCTGGGAAGACTCCTTGTATCTTTCTCACACAGGCCAAGTCATTATGTCAGCCACTGAGATCTCTGGCCCTTCTGATCAATTCACCAAAATCAAAGAACTAGAGTTGATGCCAGAAAAAGACCTGAAGGAGAAGGAGGTGGATGGAGTGTGCAGAGAGAAGGATCATCAGAACCCTGGAGGGTGGGAGGCTGAGTGTCCCCCCGGGACCCTCCAGCCTAGGATCCTGAAAGAAGAGCTGGAGCTGGTGCCGGTGACCTCAGAAGAGGGCGAGAAGCACATCCTGACCCTGCAGACGGTGCCCTTCGCCTCTGAGGCCGTGGAGTTGCAGGAGGTCGGCTGGCTGAGTGCACAGCCTCAGGAGGGGATGCAGGTGATGGTGCAGCAGGCGGGTCCTGGGCTGCCATCTCTGCTGTGGCTTGGCGAGGGGCCCCAGCAGAGCGTGCAGCAGTGCATGACCATCGGCATCCAGGAAGAACTGCACTTCCTGCAGGAGATGGAGGTGATGCAGTTTCAGGTAGTGGAGGAGAACGGAGTGGCAGCCACTGGGGACAGCAAGTTGATGAGCCTGGCTGAAAGCACTGAGCTGACTAAGGTACGGCCAGCTTTGATAAACTCACCCCTTCCTCGGAAAAAAACAACCAAAACACTTCTATTTTTTTCAAGTTGGCCATTGTGCACTATTAAGCATGAACAAGCTATTTTGCAATTTAAAATTAAATGCAGTAAAAATACTTCCCAGGAAAATCCTGAGAGACTTTATGTTCCTTTTTTTTTTAAGAGTTTGAGAACTTGTGCTAATTCAAACACTATAAGGTATATTGTGTTTTAAAAGTATCAAGCGTAGGCCTGGCTCAGTGGCTTATGTGTGTAATTCCAGAACTTTAGGACTCTGGGGCAGGAAGATTGTTTGAAGCCAGGAGTTTGAAACCAGCCTGGGCAGCAAAGACCTTGTCTCTAAAAAAATGAATAAAGTAAAATAAAAAGTGTTCATTTTCACAAGCCTGATACTATATAATTCCAGTTTAAGCATTTTGGTTGCAATGCATAATTTTAATTTTTGCTTTTATGTATTCTATAGTTCATCAAGGTAAAAGTTTAATCAGACTGTAATTAATAGTGCCATATTTGTGGGGATGTTTGTTTTTGTTCATTAGCTTGAAGAAGGTCAGGGAAAGGACCGGCCACCGATGGCTGCAGGAACACGGGACCTTTGCTTCCTCGTGGAAGCGAGTCCAGGCGAGGAAGGAAGAGATGAAATCATTCTGACAATTTCAAGTTTAAACATGGAAGAACAAGAAGATAAGCCTGCGCCTGGCCCAGCCAACATTGAAGAAGCCAGTGCTACAGATCACACAACAAAGGGTAGGCCAGTCCAGCTCATGCAGGAGGCTGGGCTGCTGTTCCTTCACGGGAAGGCCAGGGAATGGAAGTTTTAGTGGCTGACTTTTAGTAGCTATCAAAATGTCAAGAAATGGGAGAAATTTTAAACTAACGTTCTGTATTGTGAGTCAAACCTAAAAAGGTTTTGCGTTTTGCACGCAAACATTTTTAAAGCACTGTAAAAATGTTTTCACAACACATTGTGCATGTGAACAGAAGGCTGAGTCCTGGTCTCTGCTGCCTGCTTTGCCGACTCAGGAGGGTGTGTGGGGGTGATGGTAATGACAGGACAGGTGCTGAGCTCTGATGGGGATAAGAGCAGATGCCTCAGAGCCAGGAGGAGGAGTGAGAGCCTTCCCACAGGAGGCAGCAGAGGCTGCTTTTGAAGGGATTTGGTACTTAGGGGAGGCCAGGAAGGAGGATGGGAAAACCCACGGAGAGTGGGGGTCACAATTCCACACAGCAGAAAGGGATCTGTGCTTGCACTTCCAGGAGGATGTGCTTCGTCTGTTGTGAGTGGACAGTTCTGCTGTGTTGGGAGCCAGGTGGTAGGTGCTCAGGGAGGCAAATGGGGCCAGATTAGGAAGACCTTGAAGCTCTATTAAAACCATATGAAGGGAAACAACAAAAAACACAGAAATTATTTATGTAAAAATTGTGTATTTATTCTTACATGTTTAAACTTCAATGTCACCTTCAAAGTATTCTCTGTTTGATGCAATACACCTTTTCCACTGCTCAGAACGGTTTTTGACCTCAATTTTAATGCCTTTTGAACTCAAGTTTTTGAACTCAATTTTAATGCAATTTTTTTTTGTTTCACCTCTTCTACATCAGCAAAACGTTTCCCTTAGAAGAATTTTTTCATCTGGGGAAACAAAAAGAAGTTGTTAGGATTGAGATCCGGTGAATAGGGAAGGTGGGACATGAGGGTCATGCCACTTTTGGCCCCAAACTGCTGAACACTCAGTGCTGTGTGGGCGGTTATGTTCATAAATCACCCATCATGAAATGGGCAAACACGTTGAAAGAATCTACACACACACACACACACACACACACACACACACACACACACACACACACACACACACAAATTCACTGAAGCCAAACACAACAATCTAGTTAGTACACTGATGCCCATGAGTTCCTAGAACACTTACCTAGCTGGAGAAGCAAGCACTACAAGGGGCCTGCCCTCCAAAAATAAATTCTGGTTTTTTTTAATCCCCCAGTATTAAAGCTGAGATTACATCCCAACAGCCCACAGGATAAATCCGTCTTTCAAAAAATGATTTGTTTGGCTGCTTTTTAAATTGTATAAGTTTCTTGCTTATTTGAATCAAGAGATTTCATCTCCAAAACCTCAATTTCTAGCTGATTTTTAAAAGTCAGAAAGGACATGGTGGCTCATGCCTGTAATTCCAGCACTTTGGGAGGCCAAGGTGAGATGATTGCTTGAATCCAGGAGTTTTGAGACAACACAGTGAGATGGCATCTCTACAAAAATAAAAACATGAGCCAGGCACAGTGGTGCATGCCTGTGGTCCCAGCTACTTGGGAGAGTGAGGCGGAAGAACACCTGAGCCCAGGTGGTCAAGGCTGTAGTAGCTGTGATCGTGCCACTGCCCTTCAACCTGGATGACAAAGTGAGGCCTTAACTGAAAAAAGAAAGTCATATCTGGCAGCACTTGGTACTATTTCCTTCTGCCTGGCAATAGGTGACCAGGGTTGGAAGGTGATGTTTTAGGAAGGAAGAGTGATGTCCGGTCACTCTGCTGCCACCCCCACCTGTTCTCACTTGAGGTCATTTGGGCTTCCTGCCCCTGGCTTCCAGAGTGGGTCAGGTATGCAGCCCTTTGTAGGTAGTAGTTTCTCCTGTATTTAAATCAAGAGGTTGCACCCCAGATGCTCCCATTTCGAGCTAATTTGCAGGCTGTTGATATATTCACAAATATGAACAACCATCACCACTATCAACTCCCAGAATATTTTTATCCCCCCAAAATAAACCTGTACCCATTAGGCAGCCACTCCCCACCCTCCCACAGGCCCTGGCAACCACCAATCTACTTTTTGTGTCTGGGTTTTCCTGTTCTGGACATTTTATATAAATGAAATCATACACAGATGCCATGTGGACTTTTTGTCTAGATCCTTTCACTTAGGGTAAAGTTTTCAAGGTTCATCACTATTGTAACAGTACTTCTTTTGTGTGTGTGTGTGTGTGTGTGTGTGTGTGTGTGTGTGTGTGTGTGTGTTGGGGACTCACTCTGTCACCCAAGCTGGAGTGCAGTGAGTGACACAATCACAGCTCACCATAGCCTCCACCTCCTGGGCTCAGGCGATCTGACCGCCTCAGCCTCCCAAGTAGGCTGAGGTGCATGCCACCACACCTTGCTAATTTGGGGTGGGGGTATTGTAAAGACAGAGTCTCACTATATTGCCCAGGCTAGTCTTGAACTCCTGGGCTCAAGCAATCCTCCTGCTTCAACCTCCCAAAGTGCAGGGATTACAGGCATGAGCCATCACGTCTGGCCTATCTCATTCCTTTTTAATGGCTCAATAATACTCATTGTACAGATGCACCACGTTTTATTTATCTGTCCATCCTTTGATGTATATTTTGTGGTTTCCCCTTGTAGCTAGTGTGAGTGGTACTGTTATGACCATTTGCATACAAGTGTTTGTTTGAACACCTGTTTTCAGTTATTTTGGGTCCATAGTTAGGAGGAGAATTGCCAGTTCATAGGGTTACTCTGTTTTGTTTTCCATGGGAGCTGCATTACCTGTAGCGCGTGAGGGTTCCAGTCTCTCCACACCCTCACCAACACTTAATTTTCATTCTATTACTGTTTTTATATCATAGCCACCCTAGCAGCGGTGAAAAGGTATCTCGTTGTGGTTTCGACCTGCATTTCTCTAATGACTGATGGTGTTGAGTATTTTTTTTTCTGTGCTTATTGACCACTTGTGTATCTTCTTTGGAATAATGCCTATTCAAATCCTTTGCCCATTTTTAAATTGGCACCTGAGTTAGTTTTCTAGGACTGCCATGACAAAGCACCACAAACCGGATGACTTAAAATGACAGAAATCTCTCTCACAGTTCTGGACGTTACAAGTCTGAAATTGTGTCGGCAGAGCTCATGGAAGACCTTGGGGAGAATGTACCCCATGCCTCACTCTTAGCTTCTGGTATGGCCAGCATTCATGGCATGCCTGGGCTTATAGCTGTATCACTGCAGTCTGTGCCTCTGTTACCGCTTGGAGTTCTCCCTGGGTCTCTTTTCCTCTTCTTCTTCCACCAGCCATATTGGAACACGACCCACTTTCAACCAGTTTGTCTCATTTTAACTTGATTTAATCCACAAAGACCCTTTTTGCAAACAAGATCACATCCACAGGAATCTGACATTAGGACTTCAACATATTTTTGTGGGCTTCACAATTCAACCCATAACCCTTCTATTCCAAGCTTTTGAGTATTAGCAAGAATGGGTGTTGGAGTTTGTACAATGCTTTTACAAGTTTTTTGCATCTGTATTCATAAGGAATATTGGTCTGTAGTTTTCTTTTAATGTCTTTGCTGGCTTAGTATCCAAGGCATACTGACCTCAAGCAATGAATTAGAAAGTGTTTCCGCCTCTTTTTTTTTAAGGGTTGGAAAAGGACTGGCATTAATATTTACGCATTTGGTAGAATTAATCAGGAGAATTGAGCTGATCCTGGGGTTTTCATTTGGGGAAGTTTATTGATTAATGACTCACTCTCTTTATAGGTCTGTTAAATTTTTCTGTTTCTTCTTGTCAGTTTTGGTAGTGTATTTCTAGGAATTTTCCATTTTATCTAAATTATTTAGTTTGTTCTCATATGATTATTTATAGTATTCTCTTACAATCCTTTTTATTCCCATAAAGTTGGGAGGAATATCCCCACTTTCCTTCCTGATTTTAGTCATTTGTGTGTTCTTTATTCCCCCCTTGGTCATAAGTCTAGATAAAGTTTTGTCAATGTTAATCTTTTCAAAGAGCCAGCTTCCGCTTTGTTCATGTTTCTCTATTGTTTTTCTATTTAATTTACCTTTACTCTACTCTTTGCTATTTTCTTCCTTCTTCTGACTTTGGGTCTAAATGTGTCTTCTTTTTCTTGTTCTTCAAGGCATAAAGTTTGGTTATTAATATGAAATATTTATTCCTTTATAAATGTAAATATTTGCAGCTAAAAAAACTTCCCTCAGAGCACTGATTTAGGTGTATACCATAAGTTTAGGTATCCTGTGTTTTACTTTCATGCATCTCAGAGTCCTTTATGATTTTCTTGTGCTATCTTCTTTGACCCACTGGTCATTTAGGAATGTGTTGTTAAACTTCCACATATTTGTGAATTTTCTAAATTTCCTTTGTCATTAATTTCTAATTTAATTCCATTATGGTCAGAAAAAATACTTTGTATGATTTCTGTCTTTTTAAATTTGTTGAGACGTGTTTGTCTCAATATGTTTGTAGCCTAACATACGGTCTATCCTGGAGAATTTTTCATAGGCACCCAAGAATAAAGTTACATTCTACTGCTGTTGGGTAGAGTGTTTTATAGATGTCTATTCTGTCTGCTTAGTTTATAGTATTGTTTAAGTCTTTTGTTCTCTTACTGATCTTCTTTCTAATTGTTAAAGTGAGACATTGATGTCTCCAACTATTTTTTTTTTTAATTCAGGGTTTCTCACTCTTTCACCCAGGCTGAAGTGCAGCGGCATGATCACAACTATCATGGCTCATGGCAGCCTTGACCTCCTGAGCCCGGGCAATCCCTCCACCTCAGCAGCCAAGTAACTGGGACTACTGGTGTGTACCATCACACTGGCTAATTTTTTATTTTTTTGTAGAGTTGAGGTTTCGCTATGTTGCCCAAGCTGGTCTTGAACTCCTGGGTTCAAGCAATCTGCCCATCTTGGCCTCCCAAAGTGCTGGGTTTATAGACACAAGCCATCCCACCCACCCTCTAACTGTTATTGACCTGTTTCTACCTTCATTTTTATCAGTTTTTGCTTCAGATATTTTTTAGTTTTGTTATTAGGTGCATATATGCTTATAATTGCTATATCTTTATGATAGAGTGACCCTTTTATCATTATATAATGTATTTTTTGTCTCTTATATCAACTTTTATATTAAGGTCTATATTGCCTGATATCAGTATAGCCATCTCAGTTACCTTTTGGTCACTGTTTGCATAGAATATCTTTCTCCATTCTTTTACTTTCAGTCTATTTGTAACTTTTAATCTAAAATGAGTCTCTTGTAAAAGGCCAATAGATGCTTCATGCTTATTATCCTTTCTTCCAATCTTTACCTTTTTATTGGAGAGCTTAATTGCCTTACTGATGAAAATGAACTTTCCCAGTTTTCTATTTGTTTTTGAAATGTGAAAAATCTTTTATTTTTTCATTCTTTTATTATTGCTTTCTTTTGTATTGAATAGCTCTTGTCTAGTTTATCATTTATTTATTATATATTATATATTTTTTATTTATTATTTATTTATTATATATTAATATATTATATATTGTTTAATATTTATTATATATTAATATATTATGTTATATATGTTTATTATATATTTATTTATTATATATATTAAAATATTATATATTTTTGAGTTATTTTCTTTGATTGCTCTTGGTATTATATTTACCCTCCCAATTTATAGCAGTCTAGTGCAGATTAATGCCAACTTAATTTCAATTGTATATTAAAACACTTTGCTCCTGTATATTTTATTCCCCACTCTTTGTTGTTATTGTCACAGAGTATGTCTTTGTACATTGTGTGTTTGTAAACATAGAAGTATAATTGTTGTTTAATGCCACTGTCTTTTAGTCAGATAGGAAACCAGAGGAGTCGCAGGCCAGGTGTGCATATTGTCTTTCGTGCTGACCATGCTGGCACTTTTGTCAGTGCCCTTTACCTCTTCACGTGGGTTTGAGTCTAATGTCCCTTCACGTGGGCCTGTAGGAGTCACCTTGGCATTTTTTAGTACAGGTCTGCCAATGACAGACTCACACAGTTTTAATTTAATTTTGCTAATTTCTCCTTTATCTTTGTTGGACATAGAATTCTTGTTTAACAGGCTTTTTTTTTTTCCTTACAGCACTTTGAATACCATTCCATTGCCTTCTGACCTCAAGGGTTTTGGATGCTAAATCAGCTGTTAGTCTCACTGCTGCTTGACAAGTCACTTCTGTCCAACTGCTTTCAAGATTCTTTGTCTTCCAACAGTGTGATCATGACGTGTCTTGATGTGGCTTTCTTTGGGTTTATTTTAATTGAAGTTTTTTGGCTGTATAGATTATTTTTCATGAAATTTGGGGAGTCTGGCAATTATTTTTACAATGTTCTTTCTACTCCCTGCCCCACTTCTGGGACTCCTGTTATGCATATGTTAGTGGCCTGATCATGTCCCACCAGCTTCTTAGGCTCATTTTTCTTCAGTATTTGTATTTCTGTTCCTCAAGCTGAATAATCTCAGTTGACCTATTTTCAGGTTTGTTCATTCTTCCTTCTTTTCGCTTGGATCTGTTGTTGAGCCCCTGCAGTGAATTTTTTATTTCATGTATTGTGCTTTTCAGTTCCAGAATTTCTCATTTTTTTAAATATAAATTCTGTGTGATGTTCTCAATTTGGTGATGCATCCTCTTCATGCTTTCTTTTAGTCCTTCAGACTCAGTTTTTTGGGGGGGTCTTTGAACATATTTAAAACAGTCAGTTTAAAATCTTTGTCTAGTATGTCCAAGTGTGGATTTCTTCAGGGACAATTTCTGTTTTTTCTCTGTATGGGCTACTATATTTTGTTTCTTTGCATGTCTTGTATTTTTTTTTTTTTTGCCAAAAAACTGGACATTTTGAACATTCCAATACATTTTGAACATTCCAGTGTGGCCACACTGTAAATCAGATTTTTCCCCTCCCCAGGGTTGACATCTCTGCTGATGATTGGACAAAGATTTCCTTAAACACCTGAAACAAACAAAAATGTCTCCCAGTCTTTGCTGAAGGCCTTCCCAGCATTCATCCAGGAAGTTTATAACTTTGTCTTAACCCTCACTTCCTGCTTCCTCTAAGCCTTAAGGTGAAACAAGGGTGAGAGCTTGGAGTCTTTCCAGGCTATTCCTAAGCCATGGGACATGTTTGTGACCTTCTGTATCCCTAGGAATATGTTGGCGCTTGTCAAAAGTCCTTATTTCCCAAAGCATCTCATTCCTCAGCCTTTCCTTCCAAGGTTTTTGTTTAGTCTGTTATTTGCCCTAACTGGTTTTCTTTTGTCTGTTTTTGTTTGTTTGTGTCAGAGTCTCACTCCATTGCCCAGGTTGGAGTGCAGTGGCATGCTTATGGCCACCGCAGCCTCAACCTGCTGGGCTCAGACAATGTTTCCACCTCAGCCTTCCAAGTAGCTGGAATTACAGGTGCCCGCCACCATGCCTGGCTAATTTTTTTATATTTTGTAGAGACAAGATCTTGCCAAGTTGCCCAGGCTCTTCTCAAACCCCTGGGCTCAGGCAGTCCTCTCACCTCCACCTCCCAAAGTGCTGGGATTACAGGTGTGAGTCAACGCACCCAGTCTCCCCTGTTATCTGTTGCCTGTAAATGTTTTCAGTGACTGTTCCTCCACCCGCCTTATCCCAGGTAACCTATTTAGCTCTGAGCAAGTTCCAAGTTAGGTGAGATAATGACAAGCCTTTGGAAGGGGTCTTCCAGGAGCCACCAGGCAGGTCAGGTCAAAGAATTACAATGTTTGTGAGTGAGACCCATTCTGCTTTCTGGCACTGGTTTTGTACATTCCAGTTGTTATTGTCCTAATTACCCCTGAGTTAGGGAGCAGGTAATAGAACCAAAATAAGTTAGAACTCCACCAAGCTCTCTCTTTTTACCAAGAATCAGCTATGTTTTAAAATTAAGTGTTCCCCTGGTAACAGGAAGCTTTTGATTAGTTTCCAGTGTCCTGAAAAAGTTGTTTCTGACCTGTTTTTGCCCATTTTTTCATTGTTTTTATGGAGGGATGGATGCATTTTTGGAATTCCTTATGCCACCATTATCACTCATCACACAGCTATGTTCTATATTTGATAATTCCAACATCTGACGTCCTTGTAGGTCTGAGTCTTCTGTTTGATTTTCTGCTGGTCCTTGTTTTGGCATCTTATTTATTCACCATGAGCTGTTTTTTTGCTGTCATCTCTGCAAATTCTTTGAAGCCTGGGGCGAAAGTGGGCTCTTTGAGAGATGGTATGTATTGATTTCTGCTAGGTTGTAATGATCAAAAACGTCTTAAACCACATACTCCCAGGGACAATGAGAGAACCACTCCAAGAAATTTTCACTGGGGCTGCGTCCCTTCTTGTGAGCAATCTTCTGGTGGAGAATCCCTTCACTTTTCTGTTGGTGCTAGATCACCACTGTCCAAGAGGACGTCTTGGGATGATGGAGATGGTCTGTATCTTCACTGTTCAGGACAGTGGACTCCATTCCCATGTGGCCACAGTTGAAATGTGGCTTACAACAGAGGAACTAAAAGTTTAATTTAATTTTTTTTGTAGAGATGGGGATCTCGCTACATTGCCGAGGCTGATCTTAGACGCCTGGGCTCCAGCTACTCTTCCACCTCAGCTTCCCAAAGTGTTGAGATTACAGGCATGAGCCACCATGCCCAGCCCCAATTTTATTTAATTTTAATTACTTTAAATCCAGTTGGAGTAGTCACATGTAGCTAGTGACTGTGGTTCTAGGAAGCACCATCTTGGATGGTTTCTTTCAGTCTCTTGGCTGGGGTGGAGGATGCAGGGATGGGTGGTTATCTTTAGTTCACCCTAGAGAGATCATTTGCCTTCAGGGCCTATCTTTATGGGAGAATCTCTTCTTGGGCTGCCACATTAGGCAGGTGCTAAGCTTTACCTTGTGCCCTCTTTGAGGCATTCAAAATCATTGAGAGGCCAGATGCAGTAACTCATGCCTGTAATCCCAGCACTTTGGGAGGCTGAGGCAGGAGGATCACTTGAGCCCAGGAGTTCGAGACCAGCCTGGGCAACATAGCGAGACCTTATCTCTACAAAAATTTTTTTTTAATTAACTGGGCGCAGTGAGGTGTCTCTGTAGTTTCAGTTAGTCAGGAGGCTGAGGCAAGAGGATCACTTGAACCCAGGAGTTCAAGGCTGCAGTGAGCTATAATTGTACCACTGCATACCAGCCTGGATGACAGAGTGAGACCCCATCTCATAGATAGATAGAAAGATAGAATGAACATTGAGCCCTTTTCCCCTGAGCAATTTTTGTATCTAGTCTACCATGTGCCCAGGCACAAATGTCGACTGATCTTGGAACAGTTAAAAATAGTGTGGCTGGCTGGACGTGGTGGCTCATGCCAATAATCTCAGCACTCTGGGAGGCTGAGGTGAGAGGACTGCTTGAGCCCACAGGTTTGAGACTAACCTGGGCAACTTGGCAAGACCTCATCTCCACGATAAATAAATTTAAAAAAAAAAATTAGCTGGGCAGGTGGTACATGCTTGTAGTTCCAGCTACTTGGAAGACTGAGGTGGAAGAATCACCTAAGTCCTGCAGGTCAAGGCTATGGTGGCCGTGAGCATGCCACTGCACTCCAATCTGGGTGACAGAGTGAGACTTTGACCCCCCCCCAAAAAAGCATTGCTCGTCACCTTGTCACCCAGAAGCCTTGTGTCCTGAATTGTCAAGATAAACTTGTGACTATAAATGGCAGGACCTATTGTGAGAAGGGGGTCTGCCACATAACACTAATGTGTTTAAATGGAATTTGAACTTCCAAGGAGAGATTTTTACAGATATACAAACTCTGTGTCTTCTGCCTGCAGGAGCAAAGCGGACCTTTTCCTGTGATGTCTGCAGATTCACCTCCTCAAGGATTTCAAGTTTTAATCGCCACAAAAAAATTCACACCAGCGAGAAGCCTCACCTGTGCCACCTCTGCCTGAAAGCCTTCCGCACGGTCACTCTTCTGCGGAACCACGTCAACACCCACACAGGTAGCATCCAAGAAGCAGCCTCCCTCGAGTGACGTGTGTTCAGGCTTATGTAAGAATGCAAGCCTACCTGTGTCTATGTTAAAATCATGCCGTGTTGTACTTTCATTGTGTCTCTTTGTCTCTACAATTTCCATTAAAAATGCTGACGGTTATAAAGACTTTTTTCTTATATCCAAGTGCAGTATTTATAGTTTAAAGAGCTTATTCTCAATCTCTAAGGCACTTTGAGACAGAGTGTCATTTAAAAGTGATAAATTCTTTGGAGATGTTGTGGTTAAATCTTGTTTTAAAAGCTTAAGTGTGTGATTTTTACAGGAACCAGGCCCTATAAGTGTGGTGACTGCAACATGGCATTTGTCACCAGCGGGGAGCTCATCCGTCACAGACGTTATAAACACACTCACGAGAAGCCCTTCAAATGTTCCATGTGCAAGTACGCCAGTGTGGAAGTAAGTCCTCTCTCACACTTGAATCTTGTGGCGTCTTAATGGAAGTGGCTGGGAAATTTATGCTAAGTGTAACTCACAGCAGAATCTGTTACAAGAAGACATATTCATGTAAAATGTATGCAGGAAGTAACATGCATTCTGTTTTCTAAGGTTAAGATGGAAAATTTGATTTCTTTTTCACTTAGATTACTGATTAGTAAAAATAATATACAAAGGTCAAGAAATAATTCTCAAGTTTGTTAAAAATTTCTGTGTTTTACAAAGTACTCGTTGCTACAAAATCAAAATATATTTGCTCTAACAGAGCACAGATCTGGTCGGAATTTTTGGTGACATTTTTGAGTTTACATCAGTGCTGCTTGGTCACATATGAAGCAACTCGCTTGGAGATTTAAGCATAGGCCATCTCTGCCCTTAATTACAGAGAGACCACCTTCTCAGACTTCAGCCATGCATCGTGGTCATTTCGACTGGGTTGTTTTGTTTATATCTTGCAGGAGGTCTGGCAGTGCTGGGCACGAGACAGGCAGAACACTGTCTTTACTTTTTAATGTCAGTTTTCCACCAGCTAATTCTTAAGGACCCGCGGTGTTTGGGCAGCTTCCTGGGGCCCAGTTTTGAGCCCAGTCGGGTAAACAACACACTCAAACAGAACTAAGTTAAAGGGAACAGCCAAAAGTTAAATACAGTAATGGTGCAACCACGTTCATAAATTAGGACATTTCACAGACAGGCTCAGGAGCTGATTCCAGAATTTTTTTTCTGCTTTTACTATTTTTAAAAAATGATTTCTCATCTGAGTGAAAGGTCATGATTGTCGTGTGAGAACACAAAATGAAGTCTCCCAAGAACAAAGCCACATGAGTCCTAGCCCTGGGAGGGATTTGTAGGTATCCCGCCAGTTCTCAGCATGCACGTCATGGAACTACCAGTCCCCTTCCTCAGGTTAGCCATTAGCACACAACCTGTAGAGGCGGCCTCTACACCAGGCCTCTGCTGCTGCCACAGCCCCCTTTTTTTAGCTTCTAAATCCTGCTGGGCTGGTTTGCTCCCCCATCCCATCCCTTCACATGTGTGCCATCAGGAATGTGTCAGAGCTGTGGGACAGATACACCTGTTTTTGAAAGCTTTTGAACTCCCCTTATCCACCCGTCCCACCTCTAGAAGCCAGCCAGGGTCAGGTTCATCCACAGCCACCTTTGATCATTCATACCATGTATCCTTCTCAGACCTTTCATGCTATATATATATGTAGCATGAGGGGGGACCCCCCAAAAGGAATTATTTTTTGGATTGTGGGCCTCTTATAGTACAGGCTGCCCCAGCTAGGTAAGTATTCTAGGAACCTGTCAACATCATTGTACCAGCTAGTGTTATAAGAGTCTGCATTTGGCTTCAGCGAATTTTTTTTGGAGATTCTTTCAGTGCATTAGCCCATTTCATGATGAGTGATTTACAAGTGAACCTGCCCACACTGCACTGACTGTAAAGCAATTTTTGACCAAAAATGTTATGACCCTCTGTGCCCCACCCTCCCTATTCACCTGATCTCACCCCAAGCAACTTTTTTTTTTGTTTCCCTGGATGAAGAAAAGTCCTCAAAGGGAAACGTCTTGCCGATGTGGAAGAGGTGAAACAAAAAAACAGCAGAAGCACTAAAAGTCATCAAAATTAATGAGTTCAAAAACTGTGTTGAACAATGGAAAAAACATCTCAATAGGTGTTTGCATCAAATAGAGAGTACTTTGACGGTGACTTTGAAGTTTAAACATGTAAGAATAAATACACAATTTTTAATAAATAAATTCTGGTTTTGGGGGTCCCCCCTCATATATATGTAATTTTTTTGTAGTTGGGATCTTACTCTGTCAACCAGGCCGGAGTGTTGGAGTGCAGAGGCATAATCATGGTTCACTGCAACCTCGACCTCCTGGGCTCAGGCAGTCCTTCCTCCTCAGCCTCCCGAATAACTTGGACTACAGGTGCACACCACCACAACCAGCTAATTTTTTGAATGTTTGGAGAGATGAAGTCTCACTATGTCGCCCAAGCTGGTCTTAAACTCTTGGGCTCAAGCAAACTTTCCACTTCAGCCTCCCAAAATGCTGGAATTACAAGCGTGAGCCACCGCTCCAGGCCTCATGCTACAATTTTAAAGTTCTCTTTGTTTTGCTTTCTAATACACTTGAAGACATCCCTTTTTCTTCTAAAGAGTTAAGCTAAGTTTTTGGTTTTCATCTTGTTTGTCATTCTAACCTATTTTTTTGCTCTAGAATGTTCTTCAGACTTTCATGTACTTGTCAGTTACAGGGAAGCAGATTGAGTGTAACCTCACTTGGGGTCACCCACAGGACTGACGTGGGCTTTCTAACACCTGTAGTCTGAGTGTGGCTGACTGCCCCGTTTCCTGCTGAAATCAGATGGGCCCATGATAAGCAAATACAGACTAGGAATAGTTCTAGAAGGCAGTCAGTCGGCAGACAGCCAATGATCTGTGGCAGGTATGATGTTGTGTGCTAATTAACTAATTGCCTAGTATGCAGCATTCATCACATTAGCATCAGATCTCTTCTACTTAAAATTTCTTACAAAGAACCATCACGTCATCCCTGCACGTCCTAACAGAGGGTCTTTCTCCACTCATGTGCGGTGACTTGGGACAGTCGGGGCAGGGTCCTGTGACTGTGAAGTGCCACATATTGATGCTCCGTCATTAAAAAGCGATGGTTTCAAGACTTCCACTTCACGCAACATATGTTTTTTTCTGGCTTTGAGCTTCGACTGTGGGATCTAATTTTTTTTACAGCTGTTGAGTGAATGTTGCCTTAGAAGTAAGAGTAGGCTCCCAGGTGGCGCTGGGCAGTGAGGTTATGGTCAGCTCACACACACTCGCAACAAGTATGAAGAGCCATGGCTTTGTCGTGTCTTTCCAATGAGCGGGACATGCCCTGGTGCTCCCATGGGAAGCCCTGATTAATTCGGATCTCCCCGACAGTGCCTGTCAGCGGGCGACCCGGCACCTCATGCATTGCAATGACTGTTCTCATTTGTGCCCTAGGCCAGTAAGCTGAAGCGCCATGTCCGCTCCCACACAGGCGAGCGCCCCTTCCAGTGCTGCCTATGCAGCTATGCCAGCAAGGACACCTACAAGCTGAAGCGCCACATGAGGACCCACTCAGGTGAAGCCTGTCTGCACAGGGCCTAGTGAACAGAGGTTTTTGAGACAAGGTCTTGTTCTGTTGTCCAGGCTGGAGTGTAGTGGTGTAATCATAGTTCATTACAACCTCAACCTCCTGAGCTCAAGGGATCCTCCCACCTCAGCCTCCTGAGTAGCTGGGACTGCAGGCACATGCCACTATGCCCAGCTAAGTTTTTGTAGAGATAGGGTCTTGCTGTGTTGTCCAGGCTGGTCTCAAACTTCTGGCGTCAAGCAATCCTTCCACCTCAGCCTCCCAGAGTTGCTGAGATGACAGACATGAGCCACCGTATCCAGCCTGTGAGCCTCAGATTTTGATCTGTACCTTTGCATTTAGTTAGCATTAAGGGAGGCCACATGAATACTGTGCTGCAGCCCCACTGTGCATCTCTGGGCCATGGTGGACATGGCTGGGCATCATTGATGTCAGAATCTTTGAACTAGGGATTTAACTATGAGGAAGGGGTTGAGAAAGGATCCTTGGGAGTAGAAGAAAAGCTTCTGTGTCCAGGGCTCAAGGGGACGTCTTGTCATCCGCATCGCAGGTGAAAAGCCGTACGAGTGCCACGTCTGCCACGCCCGATTTACCCAGAGCGGGACCATGAAGATACACATTCTGCAGAAGCACAGTGAGAATGTCCCCAAGTACCAGTGTCCCCATTGCGCCGCCATCATTGCAAGGAAGAGTGACCTGCGTGAGTGGTTCAGTGATCCCCCTTGACTGCAGGGTTTACTGGCTCTTTGGAGCACGGCTTGGAAACCTGTGAAGCCTTGGCCTTGATGCCACAAGGTGGCTGCTTTCAGAACCCTCTCCCTGGGACACGTTTTTTCTAGCGGTCCTGTGGCACCATCTGGTGGCCGGAGCTCATAAGTGCAGTTCTCTAGCATGTTTTCAGAGTCCTGGCCTGGGTCTGTTCTCAGACACGTGACAAGATCTTTCAAGGGTGTCATTGTAGTCCACATTGGGCCTGTTTTTAGAGATGAGGACACTGGGGCTCAGGGATGTAGTGTGAGTCACGTGACCAAGGGCGCCAGGAGGCGACTGGGTTGCAAGGTCCTCACTTTTTAGTTTTCTGCCCTGTGATACTCAGCAAGCTTTGCTAACCCTTGCTGTGAGCCTAGAAAGTTCTGGGAGCCGAGGGCATGAAAGGAAGACCCAAGACGTAATCCCCTCATCAGGAGCTCTCTCCAGCAAGGGAAACGGGCCTGAGGTGGGCAATCCACGTCCTAACACAGCAGGAGTGGGACTTGGGAGTCAGATTTGACACCGCCCGCAGGGAAAGTGCCTGGGCATTAGCAGCAGGTCAGGGTGGGGTGGATATGAGTGAATGAGCCTCCCTTTTTTGTCCCAGGATTCCTGGGCCTCCCTTTGTACAAAGTCTTACTTCTCTTTCCAAAATATATGACCTTGTGACACTCAAAATATGTTCGCAGAAGCACACATTTACCAGCTAAAGATATTTGGAGACAAGGCGAACTGTTTTGAAAACATTTCTGAAAGGGCAAAGGTGTTTTACAAAGTCTTAACTTTTCCTTTTCATCCGGAACATTCTGTCCTGGTTGCCATAGATACTGAAAACAGCAGAGCCTAGCGGGACTTGGTGGGGCACGGGGATCACGAGCCAGTTGCCAAGAAAGGATATGAGATGTTTTTGACACCTTGGCAAAGTCGTGTCGTTTCTGTCTTGTGCCAGCAGCTGACCCACTCTGTACATCCTCTGGAAGAGCCCTGTAAGCACATGCCATCTTCCCATTGCTGTGTGGGAAATCAGGTTCTTGGACCATCTAACCCGTATGTGTAAGATATGCCTCCGTCACAAGCTGCCAGTTTATTTCTTTGGCCTCTTACACAAAGTCTTACAAAACTAATACACTTTAGCCTTAGACGAACACAATTATCCAAGAGCATCTCCAAGCAGACCCTACCACATATATCAGGTCAGTTTCGACATAGGAAATAATAGGGCATCAACCACTAACAGAACATGTAGGTTCGTTCTCTCTCTCTCTCTCTCTCTTTCTCTCTCTCTCTCTCTTTCTTTCTTTCTCGAGTCGGGATCTCACTCTGTCACCCAGGCTACAGGGCAGTGGCACAATCATGGCTACCGCAGCCTCAACCTGCTAGGCTCAGGTGATCCTTCTGCCTCAGCCTCCTGAGTAGATGGGACTACAGGTGCACATCACCACACCTGGCTATTTTTTTGACTTATTGAAGAGATGAGGTCTCCCCGTGTTGCCCAGGCTGGTCTCGATCCCCTGAGCTCAGGCAGCCCTCCTGCCTCAACCTCCCAAAATGCTGGGATTATAGGCGTGAGCCACCATGCCCTGCCTTGTACATGTGAATTTTTAAAAGGTAAAATTCAGAGATTATATATTTTTATGTAAAACTGCTATTGGGTAAAAGGGGGTTGCTGTCTGATACACAAGAATCCAATACCATGACACCAGGTTTTGAGGGGAAAAAAATCTTTAAAAATATAAAATATATATATAATATTTTTAAAATCTTTTTTAAAATATATAGTTTTTTCATAGAATCACCAGGTCCAAGAGAAAAAAAACCACTTTTTATTCTAAGTTGACACACAGGAGACAGGAGTCCTCCCCTGTCTGTCTCCCTGTGCTGACTTTATGGCAGTCATTTTATCAGAAAAGGGTTGGGGGGTGGATTCAGGGGTTAATAGGTGAATGGTGGATAGAAAGGGTGTCTGGAAAGCACTTGGGCAGGCACAGTTATCTTTTAGTGCCTCCTCATGGGCCCTGTGCAGATGGCAGGGAGGAACTCGGCACGACTCATGAGGTGGAAATTCAGGCTATGACATCAGCAAGCTCATTCTTTACAAACTCTGGGTGGCCACGTTGACTACACCGATTTCAGTCAGTCTTGTTACCTTACAAGAGGTAGGATGTCAGTGCTTCAGCTTATTTGTGTCCTGTGAACTCAAGAATGTCTATTGGCCCCTGATTTTAGGGGGGCACTCAGGTTCAACTTTTCAGCAAAGGTTTCTTTTAAAGTTGTTTCTTTTCTCGTTGCCTGTTCTGTAAGCCGAGGCATCTAGTCATTGGTATCTAGCTCTTGGGACACGGTTTCAAAACAATCTTAACATTATCCTAAAATCCACCTGCCCCATCATAAGTTCCCAAAGTGCTTTGTTCAATGGACGTTTTAGGTCAAATCTGACCTACTTTATAGAACACGCAACTCCATGTTGAAAAGGTATTAAAATGCGTTTTCTTGTTCTCTTAACTTGGAGCAGTGACTCTCAGCCGGGAGCTAATGCTCTCCTGGGGACATCTGGCATGTCTGGAGGTATTTTGCTTTTCACCACTGGGGAGGAGTAGGAGACACTGTCTTCTAGTGGATAGAAACCAGAGATGCTGCTGAACACCCCACAGCAGGGGTCCCCAACCCCAGGGTGAGTCCTGTTAGGAACAGGAGCGCACGGCAGGAAGTGAGCGTCCGTCCGGCCAAGTGAGTGAAGCTTCATCTGTATTTCCAGCCGCTCCCCATCACCCGCATCACCGCTGAGCTCCGCCTCCCGCCAGATCAGCCATGGCATTGTATTCTTATAGGAGCGCAAACCCTACTGCGAACCACACATGCGAGGGATCCAGGTTGCGGCTCCTCATGAGAATCGAATGCCTGATGATCGAGGGGGAGCTGGGGAGGTGATGCTAGCGCCGGGGAGCAGCTGCAAATGCAGACCAACATCAGCAGTGAGGTCTAACCACACATCACCACTCCCTACCCTCCGTCTGTGGGAAAATTTTCTTCCACACACCGGTCCCTGATGCCCAAAAGGTTGCGGACCACTTCCCACAGCACACAGGATGGCACACCCCCTTCTCCAAGGAAGAACTAGAGGTTCCAAATGGGAAGCATGCCAGGGCTGAGAGACCCCAACACGAGGCCAGGGGAATGGGCGGACAGGAAGCCACACTCCTGAGGGCACCGTGTTCCTGGCTGTTGCAGGCGTCCATCTGCGCAACCTGCACTCCTACAAAGCTGTGGAGATGAAGTGCCGCTACTGCCCGGCCACCTTCCACGAGCGCTACACCCTCATCCAGCACCAGAAGACGCACAAGAACGAGAAGCGTTTCAGGTGCCAGCACTGCAGTTATGCCTGCAAGCAGGTATGGAGCTGGAGCAGAGGGGAGGAGAGGGATGGTGGGGGCATTCCCTGCTGTTCAGAGAACATGGGGAAAAGCTACACTTTTTTGTAATAACCCTATTCAGGATGACCAGAAGGCAGCCATGAGCAAGCAACAGTTTTGTTTTTTGTTTTTGCAACTGAGTCAGGTTCTCACTCTGATGTCCAAGCTGGAGTGCAGTGGCACAATCACGGCTCACCACAGCCTCAACCTGCTGGGCCCAGGTGATCCTTCTGCCTCAGTCTCCCAAGGAGCTGATACTACAGGAATTTGCCACCACGCCTGGTTAATTTTTTTGCTTTTTGTAGAGATGGGGTCTTGCTATTTTGCCCAGACTAGTCTTGAACTCTTGGGCTCAAGCAATCCTCCCACCTCAGCCTCCCAAAGTTCTGGGATTACAGGCATGAGCCACCATACCCAGCCCACAGCAATGGTTCTTTAAAAATGTTTACAGGCCCCTGTTGGTCCTTGTGACCCACTAGGGGCGCACAACATCCAAACTGCTGCCATAATAACGCCAAGACATCCCTTGCCCTTCTTCTGCATTGACATGTCTTCACAGTACCTAAGCAGCGGTGGTACTTTCACGCAAATCAAGGCAGTGACACCCAGCAAGGCTGGTCATCACTGTGTTCTCCTTCACGCACTGGCAGCAAAAACAAAGGGCATTTACAAATGTCCTTGGAGGAGCAGTAAAAGTAGTTAGCTTCACTGAATCTTGACCCTAAACACTTGCTTTGATATTCTGTGTGATGAGGTAGGACATGGCATAAACCCCTCCACTGTCCTTCGAAGCCCGGAGGTTACTGGAGAAAGTATGTCTGGCTGAGTTGCCAGCCCGACTAGCCATGTCCTCACGCAGTGCCACTTTCACTTGGGAGAGCATGACAGGCGAGCTCTACTTACTTGTTACTAGTCAAGTCCTCGGACAGGAACGGCATGTTACTAAACATGTCTTCGGACAGGAACGCCATGAGCCCAGTAGTGGAGAAGCCTGTCCCTCCTGGAGAAGCATGTGTCAGCAAGGGTACAGTTTCACCTTTCAGGAGAAATTAGAATTAGACTTTCAGAACATGTATATACCCCACAATGAGCTTTACAGTTTTCTAATAATTATGACTCTTCTGATAAGATGGGGTGATTTTTTTTCGTTGTTGTTGTTGTTGTTGTTGTTGTTTTGAGTTGGAGTCTCACTCAGTCGCCCAAACTGGAGTGCAGTGGCTGCTCCCGGCCACTGCAGCCTCGACCTGCTGGGCCCGGGCGATCCTTCCACCTCAGCCTTTCAAGTAGCTGGAACTACAGGTGCACACTACCACACCCAGCTAATTGTTTAATTTATTGTAGAGATAAGGTCTCGCCAAGTTGCCCAGGCGAGTCTTGAACCCGCGGGCTCAGGCAATCCACTCACCTCACCTCCCAAGGCGCGGTATTACAGGCTGAGCCACCGAGCCCAGCTGGGGTGATTTTAAGAAAGCAGTTTTTATGTTGCATAATGAATATGTCAACATTTTGAAGATCTCCATAACTTAGTAAACTGGTATTTTCCATATGACCCATCCATGCTGTTACAGAATTCTGCCTGGGCAGAAGAGCCTTTCAAAGTAAGAGGTAGACCAGCAGATCATCACATAACAGAGAACCCAAAAAAGTTTATGATAGGATTCAGGTTGCACTTGTCAACCAGCCTTTGAAAATTGCCACTTGTTGAGTTTTGGTGTGATAGAAGGGTGTCCACATACTGAAAAAACTATGAAAATGTTGTTCTGTTTTTCAACTATATGTTTGTAAGAACAGATTTTTTTTTTCATTTACTTGAACCTTCCCCCTGCAGATTGAGGGGAGAACTCCACTTGGAATATTTTCATAGTGTTGTCAGACTTAGCAGATTAAAATACAGGATACCTGGTGAAATTTGAATTTCAGATACACAGTGAGTAGTTTTGTATATAAGTATGTTCCAAAGATTGCAGCCTGTATCTTAACCAGGAACCTTACCTATTAAGACAGACATCAGGGGTTTTTTGTTTTGTTTTGAAAAGAAGATAATATAACTATACAGAAATACACTAACATGTAGTTGGGTTGTTATTTTTAAATGAACTGATAAATTTTCCAATTTTTAAAAATGCTTTAAAATGTATCAGTTTTGATTTCTAATACAGTAAATACGTATCAGCTGCATAAATAAAGCTCTTGGGAGGCAACAGTAGTTTTTAGGAGTGTGGAAGGTCCTAAGATCAGAAGTTTGGAAACCAAACTGCTGCTTTGAAGCCCGGTGTGCTCTTGGGTCCCAAAGGCGGAAGTCAATACTTCTTGTGCTTTGAAATGTGAGCTATAAATAACATACTTTGAATCAAGGCAAAGGGCCTTTTCTGGCGGATTTTGAACACGAGTCTTCTGAGGCCCCAGGCTCAGATTTCCTGAGATGAACCAGGAGAGCTTCCTGAACGGTGGATGAGACTCGGTGAGGAGGAGAGGGCCACGCCGGGGATGTGGGCAGCGAGGGCAGCCAGGCCTGCCGGGGCCGGGCCTGGGGACTCCAGAACATGCCGGGTGCTCCTGGCGCTTCAGTCCAGGATAGCTGGACTCCCAGCAGGGACACCTGGTGGTACTTCCTGGGACAGGATGGTGAGATGGAACAAGTATGGGGAAAGGGTGTCCAGTGAT
Organism: Cephalopachus bancanus; assembly: GCA_027257055.1. Classification (NCBI taxonomy): domain Eukaryota; kingdom Metazoa; phylum Chordata; class Mammalia; order Primates; family Tarsiidae; genus Cephalopachus; species Cephalopachus bancanus. The sequence continues at coordinate 9,112,547 of JAPVLO010000007.1, forward strand.
CGAATGGGAGAAAGACTGAAGAAAGACCATCAGTCAGGTATTGCCAGCAGTGCCGACGTGGCTGAATCTGTATTTAATTCAAGTAATTACTGCACTTTAAATAAAATGTGCACTTTTGCTTGACTGCATACATGTTTTTGTACTGATGTCCCAAGTAACTCCTATAAATCTTAGTTAAAATTTCTGACTGTTTCTCTACTATGAACACTTGTTTTTGCAATGATGCTTTAAAATCTCCATATTTAGGTCTGTTAGATACTTAACGTGCTTCCAACCCCAGGTGTCCACTGAATTTAAAGTCTAACGTCACCCTTTTAAATTTGCAGATTCCGTTTGCCTGCAGTTACCCATATGCCCAGGTCATTGCAAGTAGTTATGTAGAAGCAGGACTCCAAATCCCTGACCTCTTAGAGGGGAAAACAACCATCATTTTGCCCCCCAAGGTGTGCTACCACGTCCCCTGCAGGACCAGAGAGACAGCGAGGAGTTAACTGCAAGGACAGCATCCCGCCCCTCGGTGGCAGGGTTGTCCCATAAACGGCCACACACAGCGGTTGAGTGGTGCTTTGCTGAGAATGGGGTTGCGGTCATTTTGCTTGACAGTGGACTGATCTTTGGGTAGAAAAAAATGGTATAATAAGTGACGTCAGATACTAAAACCCTCTGACTAGACAAGCTGTTTCCCCCTCCCCCATAGGAGCGGCACATGCTGGTTCACGTGCGAATCCACACTGGAGAGAAGCCGTTCACCTGCCTCTCCTGCAATAAGTGCTTCCGGCAGAAGCAGCTTCTAAACGTTCACTTCAAGAAATATCATGATTCAAATTTCATCCCGACTGTTTACAAATGCCCCAAGTGTGGCAAAGATTTCTCCCGCTGGGTAAGCTTACTTAAGTCACAGTAAATCCTCTGTGGAAGGGTCCCTCTGTCTCAGAAGAACAGTGTCACACCAGGAGAGTTTAACTTGTTTGTAGAAACCCTTCAGGACTTTAGGTAGCGTGTGTCATGCCTGACGAAAATGGTTATTAGTTTTTGGAGTCACAGAATTCTTGAAGAATCCTCTGAAAATGTGATCTTCCTTCCCCCTAAAAAAGGACAGTCATACACACAAAATTCTGCAAATGGTTTTAGGGAGTTCTCTGACTCCCTGAATCTTCCCAGCTCTTACTATAGTGTTTTAAAATTATTCTTGTGAGCTGGATTTCGGCTCCTTCATGGAGAGTGCAATTTTCACACATTTCATAGGTGTTATTAGAACAGTGCTGTTGGCGCCTATCGTCCTGTGACTCGGTAGTTCAAGGCTGCAGTGAGCTACAATCCTACCACTGCACTCCAGCCTGGGGGGCAAAGTGAGACCCTGTCTCGAAAGAAAGGAAGAGAAGGAGGGAAGGAAGAAGAAGGGGAGGGAGGGAGAAAGGAGGGGAGAGGAGGGAAAGAGAAAAGAAACAGAATAGTGAGGTTGGTACTGGGTTAAATCATAGATTTACTCTATTCTTGTTGTGTTAGATATCTATTCCTATGTCACAGATTACCTCAAAACTGAGTAGCTTAAAACAACAGTTAGCATCTCACAGATTCTGTGGGTCAGAACATTGGGAGTGGCTTAGCTGAGTTGTCCTGGCCTGGGGTTTGTCATGAAGTTATGATCAAAATGTCAACTGGGCTGCATCACCTGAAGGCTAGACTGGGGCCGGAGTTTCCATTTTGATGACTCCCTCCCTTCCTTTCCACATGCCCTCAAGAGTTCTCGTGACCAGAGCAAGTGAGAGAGAACCAGAAGGGAGCCACCTACCGTTCGCAGTCTAGTCTTTAAAGTGGCTCAGCATGAGTTCTCTTCACTAGAAATGAAATACTGAGCCCAGCCCACACCTAGGTGTGGGGAATGCAGTCCCCTTTGAAGGGAAGAGTATCAGAGAACTGGTGGACACTTTAAAGCCACCACAGGGGCTCATCAGGTTCCTGGGCCACGTATGTGCCAGCCCAACTTTATAAATAAAGTTTTGAGTTTTCTGAAGTTGACTATTTCTACGAGGGGAAATGTTATGTTTTCTCTTAAAATAGGCTGGTTGTGTCTTCTGAGTGGCAAAGTGGGATAATTCTGGAAATGTTAACCTTTAGTTCAGAAATTCCAATAAAAGTGATGGCCACGGCCCCACTCATACTGAGTTAAGAGGAGCTTAGTGTGAGCTCCTCACACTAAGTGTGAGGAGCAGTGGCTCAGCCTGTAATCCTGGAACTTTGGGAGGCCAAGGCAAGTGGATTGCCTGAGCCCATGGGTTCAGACTAGCCTGGGCAACTTGGCGAGACCTCGTCGCTACAAAAAAATTTTTTTTTTAAATTAGCCGAGCGTGGTAGTGCACATCTGTAGTTCCGGCTACTTGGAGGGCTGAGGCAGAAGGATCGCTGGAGCCCGGCAGATCGATGCTGGGGTGGCCGTGAGTGTGCCACTGCACTCCAGCCTGGGCCACAGAGTGAGACTCCAACTCAAAAGAAAGACAGTGTGAGGAGTTAGAGTAGAAACTGCCCTCGGATGTGAGAAATAAGAATGCAGAGAAATGAACAAGTCAGCCTCAGGCCGTCCCTCAGAAGGGGCAATCAGAAGTTTAGGAACTTTTCTTATCTTCAAGAAAGCATATTTGGACTTGTATCTAGAGCATCTAGGGGACTCTTACAACTCAGTGGCAAACAGACAAATCCCCAGCTAAAAACAGGCAAAGTAGCTAAACAGACATTTCTCTAAAGAAAACCTATAAATTGCCAATAAACACACAGAGAGATGCCCAGCATCATTAATTGCGAGGGAAATGCAAGTCAAAACCACAGTGAGATGCCACCAGGACCAGCCATCAGGATGGCCATAAACAAAAGAGACAATAACAAGTGTTGGCAATGATGTGGGAAAGTTGACGTCCTCATGCATTGTGGGTGGGATTATAAGATGGTGACGTCACCTTGGAATATAGTCTGGCAGTTTCTCAAAAAGTTAACATAGCGTTATCACGTGGCCCAGCAATTCCCATCCTAGATATGTACCCAGAAGAATTGAAAGTGCCTGAGTATGCAAAAACTTGCATGCAAATGTTCACAGCAGGATTACTCACAATAGCCAGGGAGTGGAAACAACCTACACACTCGTCACAGGTGAACGTGTGGATACACTACAGGCCACCCCATCTCATAGAAGGTTCTTCGGCCACACAACGGTGAGGTCCCAAGATGACCTGCTAAGCCCTGGCAGACGCCGGACCCAGATGGCCGCATACTGTATTACTCAGTTTATGCGAAATGTCCAGAATAGGCTAATTCATAAAGACAGAAATAGATCAGGCTGGCAGAGGCAAGGAGAAGCAAGGGGGCTGGCTGATGGGGACAGGGCTTCTTCTGGGGTGATGACGTGTTCTAAAAGTTGTTGTGATGGTTACACAACTCTGATTAAAAAAAGACACTGAGTTAGACACTTTAAATGGATGGATTCACATGTTAAGTCACATGAATTATATCTTAATAAAGAGGTTTTAAAAAATAAGCTGGGCTCGGTGGCTCAGCCTGTAATCCCGCGCCTTTGGGAGGCTGAGGTGAGTGGATTGCCTGAGCCTGCGGGTTCGAGACCTGCCTGGGCAGCGAGACCTCATCTCTACAATAAATCAAAAAATCAGCTGGGCGTAGTAGCGCGTGCCTGTAATTCCAGCTACTTGGAAGGCTGAGGCGGGAGGATCGCCAGAGCCCAGCAGGTCAAGGCTGTGGTGGCCGGAAGCGGCCACTGCACTCCAGTCTGGGCGACAGAGTGAGACTCCAACTCAAAAAATAAAAACAAAAAATAAATAAATAAAAGAAGGCATACATGGGGATGCTAAAATCTAATTTAATTTTTATTTTATTTTATTTTTGAGTTGGAGTCTCACTGCATCGCCCAGGCTGGAGTGCAGTGGCACACTCATGGACACTCCAGTCAACCTGCCAGGCTCTGGCAATCCTTCCGCCTCAGCCTTCCAAGTAGCTGGAACTATAGGCACGCGCTACCATGCCCAGAAAATTTTTGATTTATTGTAGAGATGAGGTCTCGCCAAGCTGCCCAGGCTGGTCTCAGACCCGCGGGCTCAGGTGATTCATTTGCCTCAGCCTCCCAACGTGCTGGGATTACAGACTAAGTCACCAAGCCCAACCCAATTTAATTTTTAAAATGAATTATCTGCAAGCTTCGTTTCTGACACAGGAGCCACAGCTCATCTCCTTAGCCAAGTGTCACCTGGAGCCAGAAAGGACGCCCCAGGGCTCTGTATTGGGACTGTGGCCTCTCCATCTCTTGAGAAACAGTTTTCTGACACAGATGTTTTTAATAGTCATTTACCTTCTGGGTCCAAAATAGCCCAGATGTCCCGTTGGTTTAGTTAAAATCTCCATCTGACTGCTCTGTAGAGGTTGAATATGTTTCTGTTTTGTCCGTGGATGCAGAGCTATTTTCAGAGCTCTTAACCCTGAACTTGAAGCTGTAGGCAGATAGTGCATGTGTGCCATCTACACCCTTAGCTGGGAGAGGAGCTGCAGCTTTTATCATGTTCCCAAAGGAATTCTTGACTCCCAGAAAGCTTGGTCTACACATAACCATTACATAAACCAGGGTTTGGCAGCTTCTCTGAAGAGGCCAACGATAAATATTTTCAGCTTTTCAGCTAGAGCGTGTCTGCCCCAACTCCTCAAATCTGCCATTTTGCTGTAGAAGCAGCCATAGAATGTGTAAAAGGACAGACAAGCCATGTTCTGATGAAACCGGCAGGATGAAAACTGCTGGCAGGCCAGGTTTGATTCTCTGGTCAGTTTGTCAACTCCTGGGTATGAGCATGAAATGGAAGAAGCTTCAATAACTCGAACATCCCCCTGTTGTATGTACATTCTTCCTGCTTCCACCCATGAGCCAGGACAGTCTTGTGAGGCATGGTATGCATTAAAATCAAAGTGGAAATTAGGTGAGGCATTTAATATGATCCACGAGTGACACGTTACCAGTTTCTTACTTTTGCATGTGAGTTTTTCACACACTGAAAGCATTCTAACTTATTTTAAATTACCCTAAGTGTTCATGACATAAGAATATGTTGCGAATAGACTTGATTAGGAAATCTTTAACTTTCCTCCTTTAATTTTTTTTTTTAAGTTAGGTTCTCACTCTCGCCCAGGCTAGAGTGCAGTGACACGATCATGGCTCACTGCAGCCTTGACCTCCTGGATTCAAGAGATCCTTCCACATCAGCTTCCCAAGTAGCTAGGAGAACAGGCACAGCCACGATGCTGGCTAATTTTTTTTTTTTTTTTTTTTTGTAGAGACGTGGTCTCTCTCTGTTACCCAGGCTGATCTTGAACTCCTGGGCTCAAGCAGTCTTCCCACCTCAGCCTCCCAAAGTGCTGGGATTATAGTCATGAGCCACCATGCCCGACCTGCCTTTCTTTCCTTTTAATCCTGAGTTTTGTATACAGTTTAATATTAAACTCTGCTTAGTATTTCTGGGAGAGAAGCTGGCAGAGCAGGAGAATCTTCATGGTATGTTGCTAATCCTCCTAAAATTGACCGATGTATTGAATTTCTGGTTCAACGTCACTCTTCACTTGAAAGTGTAAAAGCATTCTAGAAAAATAGTGTCTTCTCACTGATTTCTGTTATTTAAAAAATGTTTAAGACAGTCTGGTTTTTGACTAGGCCTAAACCCGACAGAAAATGCCATCTTTAGGAAGTCATCCTTTCTGTATTAGATGACCAGAGATGCATGTTACCCACAGCTCTCCCAAGGCCCGTCCTCACCATGCACTGCGTGCGGCAGTGAGGCGGGCACTCACGGTGGATTCTGTGTCATTTCTTCAACAGTGTAACATGCACAGACACTCAGAGAAGTGTGACCCAAGCCAGGAGAAGTCAGCCACCTCGGGAAAAAGAACAAGAAAGAGAAAGCAAACGGCCCCCAAGGACACAGGAAAGGAAGACGGTACCTCATTTTAACCATATTTGTTTTTCATTTGACAGTGATTTACTGGTTGTAAATGTCCTGCATACCAGGAGTTACTGCGCAGGGGACGTGCCCAAAACCCCTGTGTGTCAATCAGGCAGTCCTGCCAGGCGGCTCACATGCCAGACCCACTCTGGCAGGTTTTGATGGTCAGGGGAGTGGACCTAATTCGTCAGCTGCCCCTAGAATTGCGATGGGGAGAGCATGGGAAAATCTGTTGGCGGGAGAGCCCCAGGTGGGTCCACACCCTGACCCACAGGTTTTTCATGAGACAGGTTCACTTGGCCAGGTGGCAGACGTGTGCCCGCCCCACCCTGAAAGCTCTACTCAGTCATGTAGGACTGTCACCTGCAGCTACGGGGACTGTCCCAGGGCTGCCACAGCAAGTGACCGCACACTGGGTGGCTAGAACGATGGAAATTGATTCTCTTGTGGCCCTGGAGCCCAGAAATCCCTGACCAAGTTGCAGGCAGGGCCACACCCTCCTGGGGGCTCCAGGGTAGGGTCCCTCCTTGGCTGTGCCCAGGCACCTGTGGCTGTGGCTGCCTCCATCTTCACGTGACTTTCTCCTCTCTTCTGTGTCTCTGTCTTTCCTCTGCCTCTTATGAAGACACTTGTCATGTAGGATCTAGTACTTGTTTGGGAAGTCCAGCATGACCTCATCTCGAGACTCTTAACTATATGTGCAATGACCCCCCTCCCCCTTTTTGTGAAGTCATAGTCCCACTCTGTTACCCAGGCTGGAGTGCAGTGGCACCATCATGGTTCACCACAACCTGGACTCCTGGGTTCAGGTGATCCTTCTGCATCAGCCTCCCGAGTAGCTGGAACTGTAGGCACGCACCATCACACACAGCTCATTTTTATATTTTTGTTAGAGACAAGGTCTTGCTATGTTGCCCAGGCAGGTCTCAAACTCCTATGTTCAAGTAATCCCCTCACCTTGGTCTCCCAAAGTGCTGGGACTACAGGCATGCACCACCAGCCCAGCCCCTTTTTTCAAAAAGGGTCACATTCCCAGGGTGGGGGTTAGGACACGGATACATCCTTCTGGGTCCTCCATCAGCCCCCAGCGGGCCTCACAGCCCTCCCCTGGCATCAGGAAGCTGCCATGAGTTCCCAGGTTAGCGCAGATGGTCTGCACTGTGGGTCCCATGCACGGCTCTGCTCCTGGGAACCTGCACAGGTGAGCCCATGCTGCGTACCTCCTCGTTCCTTTCCTGTGAAAACCTCGGCATGGCAGAGAAGATGGAAACGCAGACGAGAGTGTGGCCAAAGCACGTCTTCATTCTTAGAACACCCTGCGCGTCGACTCCAGCCGCAGTCCCTGACCTCGACAGCTCCCGCAGATAACCACGACCCCATCGGCTGCCTGCCTTCAAGGGTGACGGGTTCACACAGGGCCACCCCATTACATCTGAATCTCAGCTAAACAACGAGTCGTTGCTTAATGTAAGTATCCTCCATGTGCTGCTGGGGATACACCGTTCATCTGAAATGCAAGGAGAAGCAGCATCCTGCAGTCCTGTCTTCTGCTCCGTGCAGAGTGGACTTTGGGTCTCTCGGTCACTTTCTCTCTGTCTCGCCATCTGACAAAACTCAAGCCCTGACATGTCCCACACCCACCTTCTCCCATCGCTCCCTCAGCTAGGACTGTCCGGAGCAGTGCCTGCTGCCCGTCCCTGGAGCCCGTTCCTTCCTCCCCAGGAGTCAGCACTGACCATTAGGGCTTGCCAAGGCCCTTGTGTACTGACTGCAGCCCTCTGCAGGGGCACTGCCCCTGCCTGGAAGGGAGTGAGTGGAATCTTAAGGCAGAGCTGGGCCTGCCTGCAACAGGTCAGGAAGTGAGGCTGCCCGAGCCTGGAGCCCGCATTCTGAACACGGCACCAGTGGCCTTGCCACGGTTTCCAGCAGCCACCTCTGGCCCAGCTCCCAACCCCTTCCCCAAGATGGGTCCTGCTGCTGGCCACCCCACAGGTCCGTGTTCCCCACTCCCAACTGGAGTCACTCTCCCTGCCCCCTCCGCCAGCTTCTGGGCTTCTCCATCCAGCCCGCGGGCACAAGTGTGGCTCAGGTGTGAGTGTGGGCTCAGGTGTGGACCTAGGCAGCTTTTCATCCCTTCCCCCTCTCTCTCTGGGCCAACTTGTCCCTCTCGGCCTGGTATTTCCTGGCAGCCTTAAACATCCTCGACATCTTCAGAAAAAATGCACGCCCTTTGCAGGACTCCCCACCACACCGGCTCCCCATTTTGACCCCTGTCATGCACTTGAGCGGCCAGGCATCCTGTTGCCACCTGCCCCTGCCCATCTGCCTTCTGTCCCCACCAGCCACCTAAGGTCGCCAGAGGCCCTTGTCACTACAGTTCACTGATTCTTCCCTGTTCTCCACCACCTTCTGCACCACTGCCCGTCCACTGTCCTGTCCCCTCCTCCTCTGTGGTCCCAACACATGGTCCTGGGGTCACCTGCAGCCACTCCTGCCCTTCCTCCACTGCAGCCCCATCTTCTACCCACGGCTCCTCCACTGTCCTCCTTGCAGGCAGCCTGGCTTCCTCAGGTGATAGGTCTGTGCCTGTGTCCTCAGCTGCACCCATGCCTAGGCTCACACCTGAGCCCACACCTGTGCCTAGGTCCACGCCGAAGCCCACATCCGTGCCTAGGTCCACACCTGTGCCCACATTCACACCTGAACCACACTTGTGCCCAGGTCCACACCTGACCCACGTCTGTGCCCACATCCATACCTAAGCTCACATTCGTGCCTAGGTCCCCACTTGAGCCCACACCTGTGCCCACATTCACACCTGAACCACTCTTGTGTCCAGGTCCACACCTGACCCATGTCTGCGCCCACATTCACACCTGCACATCTGTGCCCACATTCATACCTAAGCTCACACATGTGCCTAGGTCCGCACCTGTCCCCACATCTGTGCCTAGGTCCACACCTGCACCCTCACTTGCACCTAGGTCCACACCCGAGTCTGCATCTGTACTCTTGCCTGCACCTGCATCCATGCCTGTGCCTAGCTCCACACTTGTGCCCATGCCCACACCCTCTCGGGCATCTTCAGTCTCTGCCAGCGGGCAGATCACTGGTGATATGAGACTTCTTTCCCGGCCTGCCTTTGAAACCTGGGTGTGACTGTTCACCTGCCCAGTGGCATCTCAGACTCTACCTGTCCCCAGCTGAACTCCGGGTGTCTCTTCCCTCAGCCCTCCTATCCTCAGCCTGTTCTAAAAACTGGATCCACATGGATGTCAGGGCCTGAGACCTGAGACTCGCTGAAGATCCCCTCACCGAAGTTGGAAAGTCACCTGACCTCAACCTCCAGCCATGTACACCTGCATCTATCCCTGTCACTGCCCTGGACCAGGGCACCCCTCTCTGCCCCTCATGAGCTGCCAAGGGTCTTTTAGAGGCTCACGTGGGCCCCCTCTATCCTCACCTCCTCCAATTACACCTTCTTTGGCCACCCAGGCTCCAAAGACGGGGACATGGCACATGGCCAGCCTGCCTGCCTACCCCAGCCCAGCCATGCTGGCCCCTCTGTCCTCAGCCAGCCAGGTGCATCCTTTCCCTTCCTGGAATTCCCAGTGACTCTGCTCCCTGTGGGTTCCTGAGTCTCAGCTCCAGCTTCCTGACTGGGCCAGCCTGCTTTATGGGTGCTCCTGGGACCAAACCCTACACAGTTACATGACCACTCAGTAAGTGCTGGTGCCCCTGCACTGTGCTGTCCTCCATTGCAGGCCTGGTCCATCGGGGCTGTTCCTAGCACCCAACCCGGGCATGGCGCTAGCCAGTGCTTGTTAATTCAGCACTTGTTGAATAAATGAGTGAATAATGAACACACTTACTTACTGGACAAGACAGGCAGGCGGAACTGGACTCAACCCTTCAGATATCCTTGTGGGGGTCCCAAAGCTGGATCCCAGGATCCCAAGCTCTGGGATAGGACAGAGCCTGCGATGTTCGTGGAAGAATATGACCCCCGGCTCATGAGAAACAGGCCACAGCTGCAGTGCCCCCTCTTGGCACCGACTGTACCATTTCTAGAAACCTGTTAAATGAAAACTTTGGAATACAATGATTTTGGATGGATTTGAAAATGTCACTCTCAGTTCGTGGCATTTTTGCTGTGGAGAAAGTTGGGGACAGAAAAACATACCCGCCTTCTCCCGGGACCCTGGGCAGCTGTCGAGGAGCACCCGACCCTGTCACCCTGAGCTGCCATCTCCTAGGCATGCCGCTCCGACACCAGTGCTGATGCGCATGAAAACGTATTAAAGAGGTAAAAGATGGGTCCGGAACCCTTTCTCCTCCATTTCCTACACAGAGCATCCTTCAGACAAGGTTACAAAGGCACCTGGCAGTGCTGGTTGCCCCGGCTCTTCTGTCCCAGCAGGACAGGGCTGAGAGCTCTCGTGGCTGTAGAAGCTGCTGGTCATAAGATCGGACATCTGAAAGCCATTTTCAAAGACTCAGCTGTTGTGCCCAAAGCAAAGTGTGAATGAAAGCAGGTAACCTGGCTCATGTTAACTGGAAATACGCCTTCATGTGCATGTCAGGATTTTGGTGTCCCGTGTTATCCAGGTCATTGTCTCATTTTGGCTTTGCTGTGCTGGTGAGATACTTTCTGTTCCCTCACCAGTTCATCATAGACCTTGACAGGTGCTGCTAATGGCACCTGTTCTGTCAAGCTCAGTGTTGATTTTCATACATAAGAACCAGGTCTTAGCCGGGCTCGGTGGCTCAGCCTGTAATCCCACGCTTTGGGAGGCTAAAGTGAGTGGATTGCCTGAGCCTGCGGGTTCGAGACCCACCTGGGCAACTTGGCGAGACCTCATTTCTACAATAAATCAAAAATTAGCCGGGCATGGTAGCACGCGCCTGTAGTTCCAGCTACTTGGAAGGCTTGAGGCGGAAGGATCGCCGGAGCCCAGCAGGTCAAGGCTGCGGTGGCCGGGAGCGGCCACTGCGCTCCAGTCTGGGCGACAGAGTGAGACTCCAACTCAAAAAAAAAAGAAAAAGAACCAGGTCTTCTCACCTTCTTCCCTACCCCTTAAAAAAATATTTCAGAGAAGCACAGGCAAAATACCTTCAGACAACTTTGTACTAACCTAAGATAACAGCATTTTTTTTTTAGGAGATAGGGTCTTTCTTTGTCATCCAGACTAGAGTGCAGTGGCGTGATCACAGTTCACTGCATGCTCAAACCCCTAGGCTCAAGCAATCCTCCCACCTTAGCCTCCCAAGTAACTAGGACTATAGGCGTCCACCATCACACCTGCCTAATTTTTATTATATTTTATTCTCCTTAGAAATGGAATCTCGCCGTGTTGCCCAGGCTGGTCTTGAACTCTTGGCCTCAAGCGATCCTCCTGCCTCAGGCTCCCAAGTAGCTGGGATTTCGGGCGGTAAATGTGATGTTCTTAAATGGGATGTTTCACGGGTGTTCTTGGGAGGTAAACTGGGAAACAAACAGAAGGCTAAACATGGGTTGGTTCACAGCGATCTGTTTCCAGCCCCCCAGCTGTGCTGACTGGTCTGTAAGCTGATGGAGGTTATGGCCTGGGTGTGCACCCAGGGTGGCCACAGTGTATCCCTAGCAGGCCATGTGACCCGGACTCAGGACTCAGTGCATGTTGATTGGCCAAAGAGATAGATGCCCTGTGAGCTGCTGGCTTTTTTCATGTTGGCAGTGTCACTTCACGGGTACCGAGACAAGACTTAAGGGAGCAGCTCAGCCACAGTGCTAGTCTGTACGATCCACATTCGGCTGACCGCAGTGATTCCCAGCTGGGAGTGACACATGGCAATGTCTGGAGACCGTTTTGGTCGTGACAGCTGAGGAGGAGGATGCTGCTGGCACCTGGTGGGTGGAGGCCAGGTCACTGCCCACATCCTGCAGCGGCCAGAACAGCCCCTGGCCCAGCAGACAGCCCCTGGCCCCAATGTCTCTAGTGCTGAGGCCAAGAAACCCCGACTCAAGGCAGGGCATTGTGCTCAGAGCATTTTTACCGTCCTGTAGGCAAGAAGGGTATCGTCTAACACCCACGTAGCCATGTTCAGATCTAAGTGATTGTCTCTAAGATGTATTTGCACAGTGGATCGATTGCAGTTCCTTGGCTTTCTGTTTAATTTGCTCCCCCCATGCCTTTCTCCCAAGAAGCAGCCATGCAGGAAACTGCCGTGGTGAGAGGAGCACAGTTCCCAGGTGAGGCACTCATAGACTACAGAGAAGCCACAGCCGGTGTGGAGGACCCAGATGAAGGCATGACCTGCGAGATGCTCCTTAACATGATGGATAAATGATGGGGACACGGGATGCACTTTTTATAGTCCTTCCTTCTTAAAGCAAGACAGACATGTTTAGCATCTTGTTAAGTTCATCGCAATGGATGATCACAATTTTCCAAAGTTTCAGGTAGTGTTTAGAATCGTTTGTCTACTTTTTGCTGCATAATTTAAAAAAAAAACATTGCAGGTATTTTATAAAAGACTTAAGCCTTGAATCAGAGAGTAACACCTTAAACCCATGATTTCGTTCACTTGATATTGGCAAGGTGGCCCACAATGAATGAGTGGTGACTTCTGGATAGTAGTCACTTCAGTAAATAGTCTAGACCAGCAAGTATTTAGCAAACAGCCAAGGCGGGACAATGATACGTTGACTTGTACACACCCATAATATTTCTAATGTTATGATTTTAAATATGAAAGACTAATTTTACATCCTTTTTGATACAAATGAATTTTCTGTAAAATGTAAAGCTATCATAATGCTTTTAGTTGTAGATTCAACCAAAAGGATCTTAATGTTGTAAAAAAAGAAAACTGAGTAGAAAACTATGAAAAACTAGATTAGAGTAGAAAATAGCGATTCATCTCTTTGACTTTGGAGTGGGGGCAAGATTTACCCTTGGGTTTTTGAATTCTCTTTCAATTACACTCCTTGGCAGGTGTGCATCTGCTGGTCACCTTCCATTTGTGCCTATGAGTGTGTCATCCATAACCCTCTTGTTCTGCTAAAAGGGTGTTCTTTGTGTTTTTAAAAATAGTGAGAAGAAACATGAAAATCTGCTGATGAAAATGTGTACTAGTAAAGATGGTGTACTTTCTTATAACTCCCGACAATGAATGTATTTCTCTTTAGCCAGCTAAAGAGACTTCTCCACACTCGGGCTGTCTGAGAAACGCCTCTTTAGTGCTTAAAATTAACTAGTCCCTGTCTTTGTAACAATCCAGATTTTTCTCCTTTGCCTAGTTTAGCAGCTGCTTGTGCTGTGAACCTCTCAAACCCCCCACCCCCACCACCATATTTCAAAATTCACACCGGTTGTAAATTCAGATTCTTAAAATTTTGATCTGTTGTTAAAAGCATCCCAAGTTCAGGAGCTCTGGACGGTATGAACAGGTGGAAGTAATTTCCCAGCAGGTTGGGCAAGTTCAATTTACTTAATAAAACCTAAATTCTGTGGCCCATCATATGCTGCCATTGTGTAGATTTTTGTGATGGTTTCTTGGTTTTCGACTGTTGTTTAAATATATTTTACATAATTCAATAAAATGAAATGACTTGACTTGCCATCGTTGTGATATGTCAGTGGCAGTCCTAAAAGGTGTCTTCGTCTGGAGAGGGTGTAAGACAATCAGAGTCCTTGAGCGCCTCTGGTGGGGTTGGGAGATGGTGCAGCTGCTGTAGCAACATTATCCACAATAACCAAAAGTGGGAGCGACCCAGATCCCACCGATATGCGAACGGATAAACAAAATGTGGTGTGTACACACCTTGGAGTGTTGTTCAGCCTTAAAGATGGAAAGAAGCCCTGTCGCACGCTGTAACACAGAACATGGAAACTTGAGGATGTTACGCCAAATGAAATAAGCCAGTCACAAAAGGGCAAGCACTGTCTGACTCTACTGCTGTGAGCTACCTAGAAGATCAGATTCATGGAGACAGAAAGTAAGATGGTGGTTTCCAGGGCAGGGGGTAGGAATGGGAAGTTTGTGTTCAACGGGGACAGAGTTTCTGTCTGGAAAGATGAAGAGTTCTAGGGATGGGTGTGAGGGGTGGGTGGGCAGCAATGTGAAAATGCCCAACCCACTGGACTACACATTCACAAACAGTTACAATGAAAAGCTTTATATTATCTGTATTTTACTACAATTAACTTTTCTAGTTTAAAGAATAGATCACGTATAAAACCTGTTTGAAAATGGAAGGCTTGTAGTAGCTAAACGTCAAAAGTTCCTTGTTAACAGATACTTCTAAGTGATTACAGTATTTTGCGTGTGTTGCACCTGGCTGAGACATTATGTGGAACAGAATTCAGATGGGATGGCCGATGGGAACTTTTGTGTGCTGGGGCTCTCACCAAGCATCTGGGTAGAAGGTGGCACTCACCTGGCCCAGGGCCCAGTCCGCACACTTGCTTGTGTGAGAGACGTAGTGACAGTGATTCCCGCAAGAGGGCAGTCACTTCCGCCTTTTCCAGTGTTGAGCCAGGTTCCCTAGTCAAGACTAAGAAGCAGGTGGTTACAGTAAAGTCTTGGCAGTTGTATTCATTTTGTACCATATAGAAAGAGAGAGGGAAAAGGGGGGTTGTCTTTAACAGTAGAGGAGGATTTTTACATATGTGGTTGCTGAGTAAGAGACGCTCTAACAAGGCCTGGGAGGGAGGCCCTGGTAGCTCTGAGCGTGAGTGAGTTCCCGAGGGGCATTCCTTCAGGACACCTCCGCTGGAAAGAGTTTTGAGACTCAGCAGGAAATAATTCTGGAATGTACAGAATTACTCTTTCACGGTTTAACATCTCTGTTTTGCGGGGTGAGGTGTTTAAATTACAACACTGCTTGACAACAGTTTTACTATATTAAGGATGGCTTGTAAACAAACCTGAGACCTGAGCCGGGAACAAGCCTTGTTGTTTGAGATCAGCTGCTGAGAAGGTGGTTGTGATGGGGCTGGCCCCAAGGAAGCTGTAGTCGCTTGCTGTGATCAGGTTTGACAACCACCCTTGAGGATGGCAGGATACTGTCCTGGTATTCTTTGCAGCATCAATACTTCATTTCTTCTGATAACAGTGGCTAATCTCTTTGAAGAGTCCCTGTGACTTCTTCACAGCTATTAGGGTGAATGGGCATTGTCATTTCTGCTCACACATATTCAGCTAAAGCCTCAGGACGTCTGGTGGATCACCGTTTCTACACCTCCTCATTCCTTCATTGCAGTTCATGTTGAATTGAGCCTATCAGGTAAACACAGATTTTAAGTGGCAACCCAGCTGATGACACTATTCTTAGTAACTTGGATCACTTCCAAGGCATAGCTGTGTTTGTGAACTTGGTTCCTCTAAATCATGACCTTGTTAAGTATGCATAGTGTGGCATCTCAAGAGGCACGTGCTTAAATTTCTGTGCAATGTGGGCGGAGCACACACAGGGGGCTCACTGTGCTTGTTGGACAAAAGGTGCCACAAAGTCTTCACTGAGTCACCGTGGATGGAAGCTGGCCACAGATGTCACACAGAAAGACTGCAGACAGTCATAGTGAAATTCTCCTCTCGTCAAAGGACACACGTGCTGTCATTTCCTGTGACTGGAGTGTGGCAGTTTGTATATGAGTCTGAAAAGGCTGCTGATTAAAAGACTCGTCCTGATAATTACTGTGATCATACCCCAAGGCCCGAATGGTCGAAAGAAGTAAAATAACAGAAAACAGCCCCCTAAGACAATGCGTCAGCAGCAGTCACCATCTCCCACAGAAGAGGCTACGCTTTCTCTTGCTTTTCCAGTGTGGCACCTTCACCATGTGGCTGTGTGAAAACTTTCAACACGTGTTTGTTTGTGGAAAGAAGCTCAATCCCGTGTTTTACAGCACAAGAACCCCTTTTCCCACTAAAATTGGGAGTTGCGTGCTTGCAGCATTGATACTACCTGTGAGTACTGACAAAACAATTTTAAAAGAGATCCAAGGATTTTCTTCTGTTAGATAAGAACAACTATTTTGTCAGTTAAATAATTTATCTTAAGTAGAAAAAACAGTCTTGTTCCACAAGCACACCCAGTTTGGCTGATCCCATAGAAGGATTAAATCCAGCTGCCTCAGAGTTCAAAAATTCACATAATATGTATATATATATAGCGAGAGAGAGAGAGACATACTCTATATTCATATATGTATCCATTCTATATATATAAATGTATGGACCCATGCCATATAATGCTATATAATATGTGGACCATGCTATATCTAAATATATCTATATCTACAT
Organism: Cephalopachus bancanus; assembly: GCA_027257055.1. Taxonomy (NCBI): domain Eukaryota; kingdom Metazoa; phylum Chordata; class Mammalia; order Primates; family Tarsiidae; genus Cephalopachus; species Cephalopachus bancanus. The sequence continues at coordinate 9,128,818 of JAPVLO010000007.1, forward strand.
ACATGAACCCATTATATATATATATATATATGAATATATGGATCCATGCTCTATAATATATGTACCCATTTTATATGAACCCATATATATGCTCCATGTTATCTATCTATCCCTCTGTGGACTTACTATATAATATATGGACCATGCTGTCTCTGCGTATGGACACATGCTATATGGACCCAGGCTATGTATTATATAGACCATGCTTATACATATATATATATATATAGTTATATATGGACCCATGCTATGTAATATATAAATCCATTATATATATATCTAAATATATATAAAACCATGCTGTGTATCTATGGACTTACTATATAATACATGGAGCATGTTCTTTCTACATGGACCATGCTATATATATCTCTCTCTCTCCATGCTATATGTATGTGAACCCATGCTATATAACATATGGACTATGCTGTACATTAATATATTATATGGACCCATGCTATATTTGACTATTGAACACCTGCTGGTCCTTCATGGCGGATGTGAAATGTACGTGCCCGACATGAAGCATAGGTGTGCCCTGAGGCCCTGGGCTGGGCATCTGGCCCTAGGCTTGGAGCACTTCTAGGATTCTGACCAGACTTTACAGCTTAAGATGAAGCTGAGAAGCGTATGGCCACATAGAAAGACCCGTCTCTGTTATTCTTAGAAGCTTAGGTGGACGTGGACCACATAGGACTTGAATGGAAGACTACATGATCTTACCTGTGCTTATGGGCTTTGGGGCCCACAGTCACCCAGAAACAGCCAGGAGGTCCTGACTCCATCCCAAGGGAGGAGCCTGAAAAAAGTCCCCACAAACACGCTAAACATTTTTTTTTTTTTTGAGTCAGAGTCTCACTCTGTCACCCAGGCTGGAGTACAGTGGCACGCTCCCAGCCACCACAGCCTCAACTTGCTGGGCTCAGGCGATCCTTCCGCCTCAGTCTTCCAAGTAGCCTGAACTACAAGTGCACGCTACCATACCCAGCTTATTTTTTGATTTATTGTAGAGACGAGGTCTCATCATGTTGCCCGGGCTGGTCTCAAACCTGCAGACTCGGGCAATCCTCTCACCTTGGCCTCCCAAAGTGCTGGGATTATAGGCTTGAGCCACCATGTCCGGCCCACGCTAAACATTTTAAAGGAACGATTAGATGCAGGTGGGACTCTAGGCTGCTGGACCAGGGCCTGGGGCTTCTGCTGGGAGGAGGGTGGCGTCAGGGTGAAATGCTTTCGGGGCAGAACATGGTTGCTGAAGCTGCTGTGGGCAGCTGTGGACCAAGGAGAGCCCAGCTGCAGTGGATGCATGTGGCAGGCTCGTGTGTCCACAGGTGGCGCCCAGACCCTGCGGGGGCTTAACCTGGCAGAGGCTGGACAGAGTCCCTGGATCCTCTCCTTAGGTGTGCACCTGTCATGATGCCAGTCACCAGTGGTCACCCCATCTGCCCAGGCCTACAGCCTCCCTCCTCCTGACACGTAGCTGTGCTCACTCACCACAGGACACCCCTGGCCTCTGACCCCATCCTCCAGGGGTGCGAGCCCAGCTCCTTGCCACATTCAAGGCCTTGGGTGTAGGGACAGCCTAGGGAGCTTGTAAGAAATACAGATTCCTGACGCTCCTTGCTCCCGCCCCAGTGTCCAGGACTAGAAATCTCAGGGAGAAGCAGCTCGGCCCCGCTGCTCTCTGGTCCGGCTTTCTTTCCTGCTTTCACACAGATGCTAGAAAAACGGAAGGTTCTCCCAGCAGCCAAGCCCTTAGCATTTTATTCTGGGTGGTTCAACCCAGAAGAGCAACTCAGCGTCTCTCTGGTGGCCTGTCAACTGGTTTTTGTTGGAGGCTGAGCCTCTGGAAGCCACACGTGACCAGTGCTGTGGAATCTTCCAGGCCTCCTCCACAGCGTGACCACCATGATGGCATGCTCAGGTGACACGGGACCGAACAAATGGGACTGCTATTTACAGTGGCAGAGTGTGGCCTGTGGGAAGGTCAGGGAGACAGCCAGAAGATTCAGGATCTGCCTGCTCAGGGCCTACTATTCCACACTGGCGGTAGATGGGAGCACATGACCAGGATCAACTCAGTGTGAAAATTCACTTGTCTGACTTTGCAGACTCGTCCCATGCTGCCTCAGGGTAAGAGTCCTCTGAGTAGAACAGGCCATACCCACCGAAGAAGGCCGGGGCTTTCTCCAAATTATTCTTACTCTTCTGGTAATGGGTTGGATGCCTCCCAGAGTTTGGATGGATGGGTGTGGACAGATAGATAACTTGCTGATATTTTTTTAAACACATTTTTTTTTAAGTTTCATAAAGAGATAGAAACTAGTCATGAGAAAGTGGGCCCTTCCAATGTCGGCCCAGTGGGAGCGAGTTTACTCAGAGCTTTTTATCTAAGAGAAATAGATGCCAGGATTCTTCCTAGTGTCATTTGCCAATGATGCATTTTTTTCTTACATATTTTGAAATCTTGTATTTAATTTTTTGAGTTATAACTTACAGTAAAATTCCTCCTTTTCAGTGTCTATGAGTTTTGACAAATGAATAGTCAGGCAACCACGATGATCGTCAATTGACAGAGCACCATCAGCCCAGACAACCCTCTTGCTCCTCCACAGCCAGCCACCCACCACCCTCCTCCTGGCCACGGCCCTCCTCCTGGCCACCGCCCTCCTCCCAGTCATGGCACCACTGATCTACCATCCCTAGAAATTCGTTTTTTCCAGAATGTCATGCACTTGGATCATCCCTATGTACCGAGTGTGGCTCCTTTCAACATGACACTGAGATCCATCCCTGCTGCCTGGACCACTTGTCCCCTTCTTACTGCTGAGCAAATTTCCACCACGCAAATCTCCCCGATGTGTTCATCCATCCACTGGCCAAGGCCATTTGCGTTGCTTCCAAGTTGGGAGGTTTATGAATCGAGCTGTTATAAACATTTGCATGCAGGGTCTGTGCAGACACATTTTTTTTTTCTCTCTGGCAGACATCTAGGCGTGAGATCTTGAAGCCATAAGGTAGATTTCTGTTTAACTTTGCAAGAAACTGCTCAACCGTCCCAAAGTGAATGTACCGGCAAGGTCTGAGAACATGGTCGTCTCAGGTTTTGGTTTTGGTTTTTAATTTTGGCCATCCTAGTAAGTGTGTGGTGCCATCATACTGCAATCTTAGTTTTCATTTCACTAGTAACTAATGATTCGGAAATCCTCTCCTGTGGGTATCTGCCATCTGCAGAGCTTTTTGGGGAAATGTCTGTCTACGTATTTTGACCCTTTTTTACACTGGGTTGCTTGAGAGTTATTGATACAGAGGTTGCCCAAATAGGTATACACATCTTGAGAAAGGAAAACACTGTATTAAAATTGTAATATTCAATATACACCATTAACAAGAGATGAATACAAGTCATATTTGACTTCTGCAATTACAAGAGGTGCTCAGAGTGGTTACCATGAGCTTCCAGACACTTCTGATGACAGCCAACACCTCTTAAAATATGTGTACATTTTTTGGACACCCACAGGATATTCTGGACACCAGTTTTTTTTAATCAGACATATGTTATGCAAATATTTTCTCCCACTCTATGTTTTATCTTTTCATTCGCCTAAGTGTCTTTCAGAGAGTACTTCTGTTTCCATTCTGATGACGTCTAACTCATCCTTGTTTCCTTGATGAGTCATTCTTTTGATACATATCTAAGAAATCTTTGCACAACCCGAGGTCCCCAAGGTCCTTTCCCGAGTTCACTCCTAGAAGTTTTATAATGTTAGTTTGACGTTTACATTTAAGTCCGTGATTCATTTGGAGCCAAATTATGTTTAGGGGCACAAGGTGTGGATCGAGGTTTGTGTTTTCACACACAATCTATTGTTTCAGGACTATTTGTTGAAGAAACGATCCTTTCTCCGCTGAGTTTCCTTCACAGCCCTGTTCAAGTGAATTGTCTATTTTGACTTCATTATTTCCTTCGAGCTAGTCCTTGTCAGCACCACACTGCCTTGGTTACTATAGTTATATAGTAAGCATCCGAATCAGATAATGGGCCAGGCGGGGTGTTTCATGCCTGAAGTCACAGCACTTTGGGAGGCCGAGGCGAGAGGACTGTCTGAGCCCAAGAGACCAGCTTGGGAAACATAGGGAAATCACATCTCCACAAAAAAAGTTAAAAATGAGTTGGGCATGGGGGATCACGCCTGTAGTCCCAGCTACTCAGGAGGCTTGAGATGGGAGGATCGTCTGAGCCCAGCAGGTATAGGTAGTGGTGAGCCGTGATCATGCCACTGCCCTCAGCCTGGGCAACAGAGTGAGACCCTGACTCAAAAAACTATCAGTTAATATGAGTCCTCCAACATTATTTTTCTTTTCCAAAATTGTTTTGGTGGTTTTAGATCCTTTGCCTTTCCATATAAATTTTCAAGTCTACTTGTCAATCTGTGGGGAGGGGGGGAAATGCTGCTGGCATCTTTGGGGCATGAATTTATAGGTCAGTTTAGGAAGAATTTTACACTTGAGCAACACTGAGTTGCCCAATTTGTGAAGACAAGAGCATGTCTTTCTATTTATCTGGGTCTTCTTTATTTTACCATTATTTTCGTCATAGCTCGCACAGGTGTTAGCTTAATATCAGAGTTTTTCATGGATGTTGGGGAGGAGCGCTACTGTACATTGTACTGTTTTGAAATTTCAGTTTCCAATTGTTTGGTGCTAGATGGAGAAATACAGTTAATTTTTGTGTATTGACATTTTGTCTCCTGCAGCCTTGCTCAACTCACTTACTACTTCTAGTAGCTTGTAGATTCCTGGGGGTTCTCTGTGGAGACAATCATGCCATCTGCAAATAGAGACTTTTAAAAAAAGATGTGAGATCCAATTCAGGATTAACTATACAAGTGGACATCGTGCAGGTAAAGTTTGGGTCTCCCTTTGGTCCCTACTTGGTCTGGCTTGAGATCAGGTGTCCTTATAGATGTTGTGTTGCCCCATCCCCACCCTGGCAGTATCCTGCTGCTGCCAATCCCTTTCTTATAGTATTATGGTAAATGTTCAAGGTCCACTTATGAGTGAGAACATGTGGTACTCTGTTCTTTGTTTCTGTGATAGATACTGAGTATGATCGACTCTAAATCCATCCAAGTTGCTGTGAAGTTCATATGTTTGTCCTTCTTTATGGCTGCATAACATTCTATTGTGTTTATGTATAACATTTATTTTTCCAGTCCAGTTTCGATGGGCAGCACAGTTGAGACTTATTTTATTTTTCCCTGTCCAGTCTGTCTCTGCTGTTATTTTCTTACCACATGGTGCTGGCTGGGACCCCCAGCACAATGTTAAAGAGGTGTGGTAGGTATAGCATCTCTGTCTTGCTTTCTGTTGAGGGGAAGACCGTTGGGGCTTTTGCCATTAGGTATGCCAGCTGTAGGTTTTTAGGTGTCCTTTATTAGACCAAGGACATGTTTTTATGTTTTTATTTCTTTCTTCCTATTTCTGTTTTCTATTTACTTTCCACAGATTCCTGTGTATTTAATTATTTCCATTTATTTATATTTTATTTCTATGTTTATTTTTCAGTTTGCTGAGAATTGATCACAGATGGATGTTGAATTTTGTCAAATGGTTTTCCCACATTAATTAAGATAATTCCATGTTTTTTCTATGGTCTGCTGATGTGATAAATCACATTGATGGGTTTTCTAATGTTGAGCCAGCCTTGCATTCCAGGATAAACCTCACCTGACTATGTGGTGTTATTCTTTTTATATATCACTAGATTTGCTTTGATACGATTTCAGGGGGAATTCTTTCACTGATGTTCATGAGTAGGACTAGTCCCGTGCGTTCTTTTCTAGAGAAATGCTGGCCTCATAAGCTGAGTTGGGAAGTGTTCCTTCCTCTTCTACATGAGAGAGGCACTTGTGTAGAAACAGGATCATTTCTTCCTGAATGGTATCATTTACCAGTGAAGCCACTTGGTCTGGATTTTTTTTTCTAGAGGTTTTGGATGGGTGAATTCCATTTCTTTCATAGCTGTGGGAGTCTTGGGGGTATCTGTTGTCTCGAGTGGGTTTTGACGGCACATGTCTTTCAGACATTTGTCCATTTCAACAAAGTTATCAGATCTTAGGGCATACAGTTGTTTGTAATGTTCCTTTATCATTCTCTCACTTACCTGTTCCATGTCTGCAGAGTCTCCAGCAGCATCCTCTTTTTCTATTAATAAGCATCTGGTGTTAAAAAATTCCCTCTGCTCTGCTTCAGTTTTTAGAAATCTTGATATGTTGTATATATTTTAATCATTTTTGAGTCAGGGTCTCACCGTGTTGCCCAGGCTGGAATGCAGTGGCACGATTATGGTTCATTACTGCCTCCAACTCCTGGGCTCAAGCAATCCTCCTGCCTCTGCCTCCCAAAGAGTAGTTTGGACTACAGGCCTGTGTCACCACACCCAGCTAAGTTGTTGATTTTTTTGTAGAGATGAAGCCTTGCCATGTTTCCCAGGCTGATTTTACTCCTGGACTCAAGCGATCCTCCTGCCTCAGCCTCCCAAAGTTCTGGAATGACAGGCAAGAGTCACCACACTCAGCCTCAACACGTGACTTCTAGCTGAACTTCTGTCCCCATTAAATAGTAATTTTCCCATCTCCCCCTTCAACCCAGCCTTCATACCCACCATTCTACTTTCAGTCTCTATGGATTTGGCTGCTCAAGGCACCTCATCTAAGTGGAATCACATAGTATGTGTCCTTCTGATTTGACTCAGCATAATGTCCTCAAGGTCCGCCCATGCTGAAACCTGTGTCAGAATGTCCTTCCTTTTTTTTTTTTTTGAGTTGAAATCTCACTCTGTTGCCCAGGCTGGGGTGCAGTGGCATGTTCACAGCTACCGCAGCCTGCACTCTCGACCTGCTGGGCTCAGGTAATCCTTCCACCTCAACCTTCCAAGTAGCTGGAACTACAAGTGTGCGCCACTACACCCAGCTACTTTTTTTTATTATTTATTGTAGAGACAAGGTCTCATCATGTTGCCCAGGCTGGTCTTGAACCCTTGGGCTCAGGTAATCGTCTCTCCTCTGCCTCCCAAAGTGCTGGGATTACAGGCATGAGTCACCATGCCTGGCTGTCTTTCCTTTTTAAAGCTGAATAATAGTCCACTGTGTGAATGGACCACATTTTTATTATCCATTTATCCATCAATGGACATTTTGATTGGACAGTTCCCATTTTAAAAACATGAAGTAAGCCGGGCTCGGTGGCTCAGCCTGTCATCCCGCGCCTTTGGGAGGCTGAGGTGAGTGAATTGCCTGAGCCCGCGGGTCCGAGACCCGCCTGGGCAGCGAGACCTCATCTCTGCAATAAATCAAAAAATCAGCCGGGCGTGGCAGCGCGCACCTGTAGTTCCAGCTATTCCGAAGGCTGAGGCGGAAGGATCGCCGGAGCCCAGCAGGTCGAGGCTGCGGTGGTCAGGAGCGGCCACTGCACTCCAGTCTGGGTGACGGAGTGAGACTCCAACTCAAAAAAAATAAGAAGTTTAATCAAATGAGGGTTGACTCAACTCTGGAGAGAGAAAGAAAGAGAGAGGAGGGATGGAGAGAGGGAGGGAAGGAGGCAGGGAGGGGCAAAGGGAGAGAAAAGGAGAAACCAAGGAGAGAGGAGGAGAGAGAGGAGGGAAGGAGGGAGGGAGGAACCGAGAGAGAAGCAGGAGAGAGAATGAGACAAAGAGAGTGAGAGAGAAAGGGAGGGGAGACTGAGAGAGAAACCGAGAGGGGAGAGAGGAAGACACAGAGAAGGGGGGAAGGACAGAGGGACAGAGAGAAACAGGAGAAAGGGAGACAGAGAGAGGGAGGGTAGGAGGGAGGGCAGGGGCGGGGACAGAGAGAAACAGGGAGGAGAGAGAGCTGAGATGGAGGGGGGTGGGATAGAGAAGGAGAGAGAGAAGAAGAGGAGGAGGAGGAGAGAGATTCTACCCCAGGAGAGTGAGAAGGGTCGGGGAGAATCAGCAGCCCTGCCCTGCGGGCTCCTGTCTTGCAGGGTTGCAAGCACTAAGAGGGCTGCAAGCGCTAAGAAATGAGCGCTGGAAAGAGACGCCCAGACCTGAGAAGGTGCTGCAGGAACCCCAGCGCGGCCACGGCTGGCCTGCACTGGGCCAGGGTCGGCAAGCGCCACAGGAGGGGCCGAGCTCCGAGCCCAGCCAAACTGTGCTCAGGTCCCTGCCCCACCGCAGGTGATCTCGGGTAAGCCTGTGACTTCCCAGCCTGACTTCCTCTTATCCGTGGGTACCACTGATCATCGCCTTGGTAGCTGCCAGGAACGGGGGAGGTGGCATGGGGCTCTCACCCTGGAGGCGCTCATGCCTCTCCTTCCGGAAGGTTCCAAAGAGCAGAGGCCACGCCCTGAGTCACTGGGCCTCCCCACCGAGGCATGCTGGGAAGCAGTTAACAGCATGTGGGGCTGGGCCGTGTGTGAGCATCTGCCAGCTCCCAAGGTGTAAACACTCCCGCCCTGGTGGGTCTCGGGTGACCGAGGATCCTCGAGGAGTGCAGGGTGGGAAGACTCGCAGGAGCACACTGTCACACTGTCACAGGGGCACTCCTGCCCCAGATGCACAGAGGCAGGTCCCCGGGGACACGGGGAGCAGTCACATGCAGAACGAGAATGAGGCAGTACTGATTGCCTTTGTGGGGGTTTTGGAGACAGGGTCTCGCACTGTCACCCAGGCCGGAATGCAGTGATATCATCGTAGCTCACTGTAGCCTCCGACTCCTGGGCCCAAATCATTCTCCCACCTTGGCCTCCTGAGTAGCTGGGGCTACAGGCACATGCCACCACACCTGGTTACTTTTTAACTTTTTAATTTTTTTGTAGAGTCGGGGTCTTGCTATGTTGCTCAGGCTGGTCTTGAACTCCTGGCCTCAAGTGATCCTCCTGCCTCAGCCTCCCAAACTGCTGGGAGGAGCCACCGTACCTGGCCTCCCCTGTTTTTAATATAATTCATGTCATTATAAGGTGATATAATTTGACAACTGCTTTGCAAAATGCCTGATAATTCAGCCATCTGCTCTTGTGGGTCTGTCCACAGGACCCTGCCTCCTTTGCTGGCAGAGACCATGTCACGTCTCAGACTGGTCTAGGCTACCAGGGAGTGAACTGGCCTGTGTGACAGAAGGTTCTTCGGCAGAGCCTCCAGCGCAGCCCAAGGCATGGCTCAGGCCTGGGAGCCCAAGGCAATGCTCACAGCTTCCCTTCCTGCTCTTGCCTGACTCTCCTGTGGCACCATCTCAGTGGGGCTCTCCTCTCCCCCTCGGAGGCCCCAGCAGGAGGTCTCGGGTCTTAGGCTCCCAGTCTGGACCTGCAGAACTCTGATTGGCCAGCCTTGGTCGTGCCCCTTGGACCAGAGCCTGGATCCAGCATCCGGGGACATCTGGTGACTTAGGGAAGAGGGGGCTGAGCATGTCCGTAGTCAGTAACAAGGAGAGGTCACCCCCAGCCTCAGGAGTGCCTGGTCAGCCATGAAATCGCAGCTACTGGCACTGGAGGCTTTTCTTTGTCTTTTTTTGAGTTGGAATCTCACTCTGTCGCCCATACTGGAGTGCAGTGGCCGCTCCCAGCCACCGCAGCCTCGACCTGCTGGGCTCCGGCGATCCTTCCGCCTCAGTCTTCCAAGTAGCCGGAATTGGAGGCTTTTCAACCTCAGGACATCCAACTTATTGGAGCTTCAGGTGGTCACACTTCCAAAGTCTCGCACACGTGTCTTATCAAGGGAACAGAGATATCAAGCTTTGCCTGAGGACAGAGCTCATCATCCCCGCCTTCCTCCACCTGCCCCCACCCCCACCCCGCCCGCCCTGCTCTCCCAGCTGGCTGGGTAGATGCAGATACACAGGCACTCATGGGGCTGGGGGGGCGGGGAGTTTGCTTTTACTGATGGAAGCCCAGGCCACACCCGGGAGTCTGCACCCAGCTTTTTCTCACTGCACGATCAATCTTGGGGTTCCATCTAGACAGCAGAGACAGCCCTGCGGGTCTGACCTCACCCTCCCCGAACAGGAGACGGGAGTCTTTTCATTCATTCTCTCCCGAGGGCGTGGATGGTGAAGACTTCTTGAGATTTCTAAATTTGGTCAGAGTCCACAGGGCTGTGCAGGGTGCCTGTGTGCTAAAAATACCCACCAGCTCTGGGGTGGAGGCTGTGAGGACAGCGCAGGGGCGGGAAGGCGCTGGAGGCGCACCTGGGCCCATGCACGGTCTCCTCGGCCTCCTCTGAGCCTTAGCCTCCCCTCATCAGCCTCCACACCGCCATGGATTAGGGAGGCCGCCTCCGATTGGCACTTGCCTCCCCTGTGGTCGTGCACCCAGCAGTTTAGTACCACCTCAAGACACAGTCCTTTCGGGGGATCTGCCATGCTAGTGTTGACTTATTTTCAACTTACTTGCAAAAATCAGATGCATTTATTTTAAAATAAAATTTCACAACACCACAGTGGAAAACCTATGTGACTTGTCCTAGGTGGTCATGACAGATATCCTCTATATAATGACATAATGCATATTCTCGCTGCTGTTATTAACGTTTTTGAGCATTTGCTCTGGGCTGGGGGACCTCCGGTCTTCCCCAGTGTTAACTCATTTTGTCCTTGCAACCACAGCCCTAGGGGGACAACTGTCCCCTTCCCCCAAAGCCTCCCTGTAAGCTGAGGAAGGCCGCTCAGGGCAGCAGGCCCCTAGAAAGATGCGTGGCTGCTCAGACCAAAGCCAGGCACCCCAGTCGTCCCAGGGCGTGTGGGGACATTCAACTCCAGTGGCCCCTGAATCCGAATTTACTTCCTGCGTTTGCTTTGTCTGTGCATTCATTCATTCCCTCAGTTCCTCGTCCATTTGCTCAACACGTGTTCCCTGAGAGCCTGCCTGGGCCACGCTGGGAAGGGGCTGTGGGTGGGGCCGTGTCCCAGCCCCACGGATAGGACTCCCTGAGTTGAAGAAAGATGAAGGAAGTGACAGGTGTCATGTGATGGGTACTTCAGAGCTGCAAGGTGGCCTAGGTCGGTGGGGGAGGTGCTGGGCCAAGTTTCTAGACGTTTAAGGGCGAAAACATGGCATAAGGGAAGATGGGCCATGGCAGCTCAGGTCCATTGAAAAGATGGGTAAAGCCAGTTCCGTGTCTTCATGCTGGGAGAAGAATCTGGCCTCAGTTCTCTCAGCTGTAAAATGGGAATCGTGGTGCCAGCTTCGTAGGATAACATCAGTTTTAAAGCATTGCAGCGGTACCCACCACAGACTAATTGCTCAAAGTGTGTCACTAATCATCGTGGCTATTTTTATTACTGCTGTTGGCAAGTAATGGTGTTTTCCATTGACCAAGCAGTGTGGTCAAGTGTATGTGTTAACATGTTTGGTTTTCAAGTTAGAGCAGCGTGCTCCCAGGGCCGAGAGCTCCCATCCCAGTGCTCAGGGCCTGTCCTCACCTTCACATCCTGGAAGTATACAAGCAGGCAAACCCATCAGTCCACACATCCCCTTTGTCTCCCTGAGGCTTTATTTAGAAAGATTGGAGATCCAGGGTCATTCTCTGGACCAAGCAGCAATCCATTTGCTGGATGCAGGACTTAAATTCCTTACCAAATGGCAACGCGACTCCTCGGGAGCAAGTTTCTAAGCCGCCCAACTCCCAGTGTGGGCCTTTCTAATCCGATCTGGACGGGCCAAGCATTCGCTCTCACTGGCGTGGCCCAGCAGGGCAAGGAAGCCAAGGCCAGCATGCGTGTCCGAGGTCACCAGCCTTGCCCAGAAGGCCAGGGTTTCCTCATCTCTCTCCACCTCCAGCGTGTCCACACACGTGGAAATAACCGTGTCCCTGAGGAAGCGGCTGGTTGGGGGAAAATTAAAGATCCAGCACGATTGTGTAATTGGTGAAAAAAGGAAGAGCCGAACTCAGGCGGCCCCTCCCAGCCTCAGATTCCAGCCTCCACCTCCCGTGTGTAAGGACCACCACACTGTCACCCTTCCCAGGTCAGCTCTGCATCTGAGAGATGGGTGATGGCACTGCTTTGTGCCTCAGTTTCCCTTCCTGTAAATGGGCTGCCTCTTCAACTCTTGAGATCTTGAAATGAGATCATACGGAGAGACCTGCTCCGCAAGCCCTTGCTTTAGTGAGTGCTAAGCAAATGTGTTCTACCATCAACCTCATTATTATTACTAATACTATCACTATTGTTCATGTCCATGGAAAGGGGACAAGCTGCCACAGCTGCAGGGTGACCCTGGGATGATGTGGAGTTGCCCTGGGTGGCATCTGCCCCTAGAAGCAGCTCTAGAAATGGGGCTGAGCCAGGGCGGGTGTCCTCAGTGCCAAGGGGCGGGTGAAACACCCGCACAAAGCTGTCTCAGAAGGACAGAAAAGCAGAATAGGAACTCAAAGGACTGGAGGCGCCAATCTGGAGGACACTAGCATCCCCTGCCCCCCACCCTCAGCCCAAGCAGGGCCATGGCCGGCACAGCCGGGGTGTGAGCCCAGAGCCTCCCATGGGCGTCACAGCCCTCACAATCTCCACAGTAACCAGACCCCGTGTGAGACGTCCCAAGCTCCCTGGGCCAAGCGGTTTAACCGACCATGTGACCCTCCTGACTATGCTGGGAGGAAAGGGCTGTCCTCGCTGCAGTTTACAGATGAGCAAAGCAAGGCACAGAGAAGCTGAGAAACATGCCCAGGTCACACAGCTCAGAGGCAGAGCCAGGACTTGAACCTGCACAGTGCAATGCCAATGACCTGCCCCCTCGCCCCAACCCCAGCCACGTTCTGAGAGGAGGTCCCGCTGTGGGACCCTCAGCTCTGGGCCTCCTTGAAAAGCCCTCTTGTTCATTTGGTGTGCAACCCCCAGACTCTGCGCTGTCCTCCGGTGGGGCTGGTCCGAGGCTGAGGCCCATGAGGCACCTGCTTGGGCACGAAATTTAAGGGGGCACCCAAAACTCACAGAGCACCCTGGGGTAGGAGGGCACGAGGTGGGCTTAGGGCAGTGTGAGTATGGGCAATGGGCTGACCTCGGGCAGCAGGGCCGGAGCAGGGGAGGCAGGCAACCCCAAGGCCACAAGGGGGGACGTCCGGGACGGCTCGTGGGTCTCAGCCCAGGCAGCGGGAGAGGGTCACTACAGATGGTGGCTTTCCAAAGTGTCCTTGCTGACCCAGCTCATGCCTGACCTCTCAGTCTGCACCAGCTATTTGAAAAAGCCCAGGCCAGACACAGTGGCTCATGCCTGGAGGCCCAGAAGGGAGGATCACTTGAGCCCAGGAGTTTGAGACCGGCCTGGACAGCACATGAGACCTCGTCACTACAAAAAACACAGAAATGAGCCAGGCAAGGAGGTGCAGGTCTGTAGTCCCAGCTACTCGGGAGGCTGAGTTGAATTGCCTGCGCCCAAGAGTTTAAGGCTGTAGTGAGCTGTGATCGTGACACTGCACTCCAGCCTGGGTGAAAGAGTGAGACCCCAACTCAGGAAAAACTCATCAACCTTCTCCCCTTCTGGAGCTCCACCCTGCTGCAGCCTCATTTTTCTCTGCTGCGCCACCCCCACCTGGCATCGACCAACCTCGGGCAGCAGGGCCGGAGCAGGGGAGGCAGGCAACCCCTGCCTGTGTCTGCTGCGGGGCTACCCAGGGGCTGCCCAGGGCCGGGAGACCATTCTGTCCCCAGCGTTTGCGCAACACCAGTACCCAGTGGGTGCTCTGGGAGCATCTGTACAACCGGTCCATACATTTGTAACCAGGTGACCTGTAGTTTGCTGCTCACGATGCAGCCGCACTTTGACCCTGCACCAGAACTGGCGGGCATCGGAGGGGAGTCAAGAGCTGGCGGAAGGGCACTTTCCCAGCGGCTGCGACCCCACAGAGCGTCAGGCAGCCTTGGGAGCCTGGGGCAGGCTCCGCCTCTGGGGGCTGCTTGGGAAGGGGTGCCTGGCCCTGGGCCACGGCCCACTCAGAGGGCAGGTGCCTGCACGTGTTCCCCATTGGCCTCAGCATTCTGGGTGGGGAGTCTTAGCCAGGAGGCTGGAGACCCCCAGCCCGTCTCCTGTCCTCACCTGCTGGGCATCCCCCCAGATCTGGGGGTGTCGTGGCCACTGCCCATCTCCATGGCCAACCCTGCCGCCCTCGCCTCATTTGTTCAGGGAGATGGAGTGAGGTCAGCCCGGAAGTGTACGTTCCTGTCACCAGCTGCCACGCCCTTTGCAGTGTAGATTTCAGGGACAGAGGAGACAAATGTCACCCCCACCCCACTCCAACCCCCCGCTGGGCACTTGGCCAGCTTGCAGAGGTCCTGGAGGTGGAAGGCCAGAGGGGAAGGACAAAGGCAGGAAAGGAAGGAGAGAGGAGGATGAAGAGACTCTGGGGGGGGAGGGAGGAAAGGAGGGGGGGAGGAAGGGGAGGAGGGAGGGAAGCGGCTGAGGGCTCCTCTCAGTCCTGGGTGGGGCCTCCCTCAGGCCCCCAGGGCTGCAGCCTCGCCCGTGAGCAGGAGGCAGGCTCTGGCCTGAGGCTGGTAGCTCCTTGGCATATGCAAAGAGGCCAGGCAGATGGACAGACCTGGGGCCGCTGTGGGGGGCCAGGGATCCTCAGACCCCACCCCTCCCCACGCACTCACAGCTCCGGTTGGGCTGCCTGGCCTCTGACTCAGCCTGGCCCGGAAGAGGCTGGCTGCTTGACCCTGGAGCCACGCCTGTGAAAACATCCCTGCCACCTCCAGGAAGCCTACCTAAGGAGAGCGGAAGGCAGAAGGACAGAGGAGGATGGAGGGAGAGGGGAGGGGAGGGGAGGGGAGGGGAGGAAGCTGTGGATGCAGCATCACAGAGATCGTCTGGACAACAAAACCCAACTTGCAATGACCTGCATGGTCAGCTCTAGGGATGCTGGGGCCATGGCCTGAGGGGTGGGTTCATCCCAGCCCCGCGCCCACCCTCCCAGCAGCGTCTAACCCACACACCACCTGGGAGGCAAATTTTGGACACATTGATCAGCCTGGGCAACATAGCAAGATTCCATCTCTGCAAAAAAATTTTCAAAAATTAACCAGGTATGGTGGTGTGCTCCCATAGTCCCAGCTACTGGGAGGGTGGGACGGAAGGATCACCTGAGCCCAGGAGTTTGAGGCCGTGGTGAGCTGTGATCGTGCCACTGCACTCCAGCCTGGGTGACCAAATGAGACTCTGATTCAAAAAAAAAGAAGAGAAAAAGCAACATCACCGTCTTCTGAAAGTGCAAATGTGGCTGGAGTGGTCGTGGTCTCCCCCTCCCCTGTGATGAGCAGTTCAGTTCCTTCCTCCCTCTTCCTGGGATCAGCATCTTTCGTGGCCCTCCAGGACTCAGGACAGCCACGGAGGATGAGGGGGGAGGTGGAAGCCTGCTTTTCCAGGGTGCGACAGCAGAGGTCTGAGGAGGCAACAGCCAGGCAGGGTCGTGTGGCTGGGAACCCTTTCTTGTGCTTTTTGTCCACCCCGAGGTATTCCAGAGGTCCCCCAGGAACTTCCCACTGGCGAGAGTCTCAGGAGCAAAGGGGCAGCACAGGGCTGGCTATGAACAAGACACGGGCAGGTGAGAGCTGAAGCAGGCAGCCTGCAGGAAGGAGGCAGGTCCCCCCCCCCCCACAGAACCCGTCCCACGCTGTTCCTCTCCGGAGCCTCGGGCCATTTCCCTGACATTTGCCTGGCCCCTGAATGGGCTCCTTAGGCAAAGCACATGCAAATTCAGGTTCCGAGCCCCAGGGCTGACCCTGAGTGAGCACTGTCCCTGGAGCCCTGAACCCAGATGCCCTGGGGAGAGGGGACACCTGCTCTTTCCTTTCATTGGCAGATACACATTTGGCACCTACTGTGTGCAGGCAGTGTGCCAGGGGCTGGGGTACCAGCCTGTGGGCACCCGTGGGACTTGCACACCAAGGGGAGACGGCCACGTGGAACCAGGAGATGGCCAACACGCTGTCTGCGGCGATGCTAAGAGCTGGGCTGACATTCACAGCAGGACCTGCCGGAATGTTCTCAGAGGCTTATTTACGGCAGCCCAAACCAGAGACAATCCACGTGCCCTTCAGCCCGGCAGCTCAGAGGGTGGAATGTTCTAAATGGACGAGGACAGAGGAGCAGCCCGCCACAGGGAGACGCCCCCTCCACACACAGCGTGACCAAGAGAACGTGGCAGGTACGTGCACCTGCGGCCTGACCCGGAGCAGGAAGGGCCGAAGCCTGGAGCTGGAAAGCGGCCCCGGGAGCCCCTGGGTGGGGAGTGGCGACGATGGGCTTCCTGGGGCCTCTGGGGCCACTGTCTCTTCCTTGGTCTGGACGCCACTTACCCAGGGGGTTCGCCCTGTGGAAAGTCACTCATCCGGTTCCCCACGTGGCAGGCATGAGCCGCTAGGTGCCTGTGACGCTGTCCCAATTCCTGGGTCTGCTTGTTTTGCATTTTCGTTTGAACATAACGATGTCCCCGTGGAAGGCATCGGTGCCTCCCCGGGCTCCTGGGCACCAAATTCAAGTTTCCATGCAGGCACAACTCTGTACCTCTTTTTACACTTCCATAGAAAGTGTCTGTGAGATACTGAAGCAGAGGCCCAGGCGGGAGGATCACCTGAGCCTAGAAGTTCAAGGCTTGGATCGTGCCCATGAGCAGCCGCTACGCTCCAGCCTGGGCAACACAGTGAGAGCCCGTCTACTAAAAAATAAATGTAATAATGAAACAACAAAGCAGGGAAGGATTGGGGGAGGCAGTCTGGGAACAGGGTTGCAGGTCAAATACAGGCCGCCCATTACACTTGAATTTCAGATAACGATAATGAATAATTTTTCAGCATAAGCATGTCCAACAGCTGCTGGGCTTGCCAGGTGTGTTACTGGGAGCCACTGCCCTGGAGACATGGGCCCCACCCTGGAGCCTGACTTCCTGAGGTTTGGAGACAGCGCTTAGAGGCCCAGTGGGGGTGCTAACCTCCAGGGCGTGAACCCCAGGAGCCCCCAGGGCAGCCAAGACTGTGCAGAGACCTGGAGCTTGGTGCCAGCAAGCCACCCACAGGGACACAACACAGGAGATGGAGCCATGTCACTGGACAATGGCTGCAATGCATTTCCTGAGTGCTCAACAAGTATGATCAGCAGCAGCATTTATAGAATGCCTACTGTATGCCAGCACGCACCTACATGATCCTAGTACTTAACACAGAGAAGGCGCTTTGTAAAACAATGACCAATTTGATTCTTACAAAAACCCTCCGAGGGGGCTGTCACGGCCCCTCCACACACCACTTGGGCGGTAAACTTTTCCCTCTTTAAGCCTTAGTTTTCCTCTCTGCAAAAGGGGGTAATAACCATGACCACTAACTAGTCATTGCAGGGTTTATCAGGTTCGGCTCAACTGACATCTGGGCTGGATCATCTCTGATGGGTGGGGAATTTAGCTGTATCCCTGGCCTCTACCACGGATGCCAATAACACCCCCACCCCAGGTCTGACACCAAAAATGCCTCAGACATGGCCAAGTGTCCCTGGGGGCAAAGTCCCTGGGTGAGCGCCTCCGGGTCGTTCTGAGGGTTATGATTGGCAGGGGAAGTTGCTGGCACACTTCCAGCACTTACTAATCACCGTCAGAGTGAACACCCAAACATCCCAGGACCAGGAGGTGAACACAGGTCCCATGTCATGTCAAAGCCGGGGTCATGCCAGCGCTGCTCACACCTGCCTGAACCCAAGAATGCCCAGGGCATCTCGGAAGTGCAGATTCTGACCCGGCAGGTCACAGTGGACCACAGCAGGGGGAGTCTAAACCACTCTTAAACTGTCTACTTAAAAATTCACGTGGGGAAGCTGCAGCCTCAGGCCGGCCCTCTGTGCTTGTAAATAAGGTTTGCTGGAACCAGGGCTGGGTGTCAGGAGGCAGGAGGGCAGGACCTGGGTCCTGTCTTTATTTTTACATTTTGACATTGTGTATGTTGTGGGATTTTTTGGTTTTTTTGGCATTAAAATAGTACTTGTCTTCACCGTTTTCTGTGTCCGAGGGATGTGTCTTCCTCCCCTCCCTTCCCCTCCACCACTCTGCTTAAAGAGCTCTAGAAATTTCCCGTGGCCAAATGGAACCACTGCAGGCCCCACAAGGACACTTCTGCCTCCTGCTGACAGGCTTGGGTGGCAGCCTGAGCTCTGGGACCTCAGTTACCCCGGTGAGAAGTGGGGCCAGTAACACCAGCAGGGCTGGTGTGGGGATTAAATGAGGTCATGTGTGCAGAAGCTTCTTGGAGGGCTTGAAAATACTGGTTCTTGTCACCTGGGAAGCAGAGGCAAGCTCAGATCCAGGTCGCAGAGGCCGAGAAGAGCCAGGGAACCCTCACTGGGGACCAGGCAGGGTCACTGGAGATGAATCCAGGAACAGGTGTGAGAAGTGTAAGGGCCGGAAGTCCAGGAAGACCCTCAGATGGAGGTGCCTCGGCTTGGAAGGCAGAGGGGAGGGGACTGGAGCAGGAGAGGCAGACGCCCGGCAGGAAAGGGTCCCCCTGATCCACCCATCAGTAGCGGGAATCCAGTCTCACTGTGGCGCTTCAGGATGGGTGTCCTTGCCTGGCCGGGACAGTGGTGGGCCCGGCAGCTGGGCCAGCACACCCCTGCCATGGCAAAGGTGCTGAGATTTCCGAACACAGTCCCGGTCGCCTCTGACACCACGCGCCATCTGGGAGGTGAAAGCGTGCCTTCAGAGGGAGGGACGTAGGGCCAGGGAGGCCCAGGCACAAGTAGCCAAGTCGAAACGCGGAGCAGAGGACGCAGTGCCGGAAACAAGGATCCGGTGGCGGTCAGCCCTGGACGGCTCAGCTCTTGACGCTGAGTGTTTAGAACCCAAAGGACGTCACTCCCTGATGGGCAGCGGGAGGGAGTCGGGCGCTGCCAAGCTGGTGGGTTCCTCCAGCAGTGGGTTCTCCCAGGAGGGGTGGCGCTCGATCCCATGGTCATCCTGGGAGGCGCCCCCTACAGCATGGCAAGTCACCAGGGACGGTGTGTGCGCGTCCCGGGATGCCTCCTTTCCCCGTGTCCACAGAGACCGGCTGCAGGCGCAGGGCGGGGGACGCCGACCTTATCTCCCTGCCCTTCCCAACAACCCTGCGCACTCAATGCCATCATCAGTCCCTTCTTCTCCTCAGAGCGTGGCTCTGAGAGGTCATGTGAGGCACGCCCCACTCTGCTGCCCTCGGGACAAGTCCTGACCCCGCCCGCTTCCTCACTGAGTCCCTTCTTAGCCAAATCCCCTCCAAAGGCACTGACCACCCTGCGCCTTCAGCTTCTTCTGCCTGTGACACCTGGAGACTGTCCCCAGGGATTCCCGGGGCTTCCTCCAGGACCACACGAGGGGTGTCCTGCCATCCTTCCTCCTGAACTTGAAGTCTCTCTAGAGAGGGTGGGGGCGATGCCACATCCGGGAAGCGGCCAGGAAGCCCAGCGGCCACGCACGGCCCAGTGTTTGTGACGAGGTCTGATTTCAGCAAGGAAATTGGCCAAGGTGGGTTGCAGATGTCGGAAACGTTTCCTCAAACCTCGTGTGGCAAGGGAGGTGGCAGTGAGGGTACCATACCCGCCGGGGACAAGGATGTCGCCCAAGGAAGCACTAGGCAGAGCGGGAGGACCGTGGGTACAGGGACACATCACTGTGTCACTGCTGTGCTGCCTGCAGTCGCGGGAACTTTGCACACCCACTGGCCGAGCTTCATGAGGGAATGTGAGTTTCAGTTGAACGGAAGCTGGAAAGATGGTGGTGCCCATTAGTTCCCAGTGTCTGCTGTAACAGGACACCACAGACCAGGCAGCTTGGAGTAGTTCTCTTGCAGTCCCACAGGCCAGAAGGCTGAGATGGAGGTGTGGCCGCGCTCCCCACCCCCACCAAGGCTCTGTGGGCTCCTTCCTGCCCCTTCCAGCATCTGAGGACTCCAGGTGCTTGTGGCTTGCAGCTGCGTCACCCTGTCCTTGCCTCCGTCTCCACGTGGCTTCCTGTGTGTCTCCTAAGGCCACATTAACATGGGCCCCTCCCCCAAGCCAGGGCGATTTCATCTCAAGATCTTTTTTTTTTTTTTTTTTTTTTTTTTTGGTGAGTTGGAGTCTCACTCTGTCGCCCAGACTGGAGTGCAGTGGCCGCTCCTGGCCACCGCAACCTCGACCTGCTGGGCTCCGGCGATCCTTCCGCCTCAGCCTTCCAAGTAGCCGGCATTACAGGTGCGTGCTATCACGCCCGGCTGATTTTTTGATTTATTGTAGAGATGAGGTCTCGCTGCCCAGGCGGGTCTCGAACCCGCGGGCTCAGGCAATCCACTCACCTCAGCCTCCCAAAGGCGCGGGATTACAGGCTGAGCCACCGAGCCCGACTTGGTCCAGGTTCTTGCTGGCTTCAGGCTCAGCTGGACCCCGGGCCCAAGCGCCATCACCAGCCCTCGATTTCTCCCTATCCCTGACTCGGTCTCCTTCAGCATCTTCCGGAAGCTCAAGATCTTCCCCCTCCCATTCCCTCTTCCAACAGTGGCACGGAACCAACACTGATGTGATGGATTTGGGTCACGTGCTCATCTCTAAGCCAATCGTGGAGGCCTAGGGGGCTGGAGCGCGTGGCCAGGCCAGGCCTGAGTCCCACGTCCGCCTGGGGCTTTGAGAGTGGGGCCTTCTCTGCCCAAGGCGTGGGGATTCGAGCGGGGTGGGGTTCTGCTTAGAAAATTCCCAGTGCTGCTTCCAGAAGATGCTTCCTGGGGGATGGCAAAAACCACGGCTGTCGCCCCCATCCCATGAGAAAGTAGAGTAACCACCTTCCATCCCACAGCGCCCAGGGGCAAGGGGGGGGGGGAAGCACCAGACCCGTGGGCACCTGGAATGTTCTGCGTGGGGCAGGATGCGGGGTTTCCGCCTTCCTGGGGCCGCGGCGGGACTGGCCTTTTGATTTGTGTGGGAACCGGGCAGCCAAGGCTGAGCTCAGGGCCCTGAGACCCCCGGCTCCTCCCTGCAGGACATTGAATTTCATTTGACTTCAGTAGAGTTAAGTGATGCCTCTTCCCCCCAAGGTGCCCTCGTTTCCCTGCACACTTTTCCTGGGCCCCTGCCCTCCTGTGCTGCGGTGAGAGGAGACACCGGCCCTGCTATTCCGGCCCTCACTCCAGACATGGGAACCCAAGTGTGACTTGAACCCGGGCTCAGATACTGCCGTCGCCCTCGGCCAGCTGGGTGAACCCGGGAAGTGGTTCTCTCTGACCATCAGGCTCGTCTTCTGGCATGTTGTGGAACTGTCGCTAGATTTATTGAACCTTCATGGAGCCCCGCTAGGTGGGGGGTGGCTGGCTGTCAGGAGAGCATTTGAGTGGTGTGGGTGTGCATTCTGGGGAGTGCTGTCCCTCAATCATCACCCTGTAGTCTGGAGGGCCGTGACGGGGGCCTGGTCTTCATTCACGGCTGCTTGGCTGGCTCAGGTGTGAAGCGAGGGGTTCATCCCTGCCGGCATTCCCCTGTTCCTTCTGAGCCCACTTCCCCTGCCAGCCATGGCTGCCTCCCGGTGTCACCCATGCCAGGGGCCTCCACTGTGTCCTCGAGGGACTGTTGCCTCCCCTGCCTGTGTGTCCATCTGAAGGCCTCCAGCAGCCGTGGCCGTGACCCAGGCAGGAGCCTCCCCCAGAGCACATCCCGAGTCTGTGGGCTCCAGGCTGCCACCCGCCAGGGCTGCCCTGGGCATGTCTCCCTGAGCTACGGCGTCCTTCCAGCCCTGCAATGTGGCTGGGGAGTGCAGAGGGCACAAAGTGCTCACCTGCTGCCCAGAATGGAGTGGGCGTCCCCTGCCTGTGAGTGGACTCTCTTCCCAGACCCCAGTGGGCAGAGACGGGCCAGGGCGGTCTCCGGCCGATGTCTGGGAGCTTGCTGGCCGCCAGCACTGCTTGGTTTATCTCCTGCAGCTGCCTGGTGACAACTGGACTCTTCCCGGGGGCCCCCACTGCCTCTCTTGTAATGATGTGGGCCACTCTGACCTCAAGATCGACTTGCTTTTTGACCACTGGGGATCCAGGGAAGACCCTCAGGGCCGCTGCTGGGTGAAAGCGCCATCGACGTGGACAGATGCACTCTCCGAAGGCAGCAAGACTCCTCGGCAGCGACCCGGGCCCTGTGTTCCCAAGTGTGTGGCTGAATGCACGGCTGTCAACATCTCAAAGTTATCGCTACTTTTGTGCAGGGTCCTATGTTTTCGTTTTGCCCGGGGCCTGCAGATAGTTGCTGGCACTGGCCCTGGGCGGTCCCGGGTAGGGGAAGAGCACAAGGTTCCCACCGGGTTGGGGGTGTCTGCTTGCCCTGAGGGCCCACGAGGGCTGGTCGTTTGTTTTGGCTTTTGAGGCCCTGCCAGAGCTGCCCAAACCCGCCTGAGAGGCCTGCCGGCCCTGTCGGGCCTTTCTCCAGTTGGTTTCGGCCCACCTGAGCAGGAGAGGCTAATCGCTCAAAGTGGTGTTTCTGTCTCCCTGACATCCCACGAGGTGGAAGTGATCAGGGGTTCCATTTTGCAGACGGGAAAGTTGAGGCTGGGAGATAGGCGTGGCGACTTGCGAAGGCCACACAGGCCGAGCGGCTGAGATGGTGCTGACTGCAGGCTGCAGAGCCTGGTCCTTCCCAGAGCCTCCCAGCCCCCCAGGAGCAGAGGCCCCTCAGAGGAGGCCTCCCTAGAGGAGGCTGGGGGAAGGCCCTGTGCGTGGCCACCCCGCCTCCCCTTCCCCCATCCCCCCCTGGTGCTTGCTCTGTCCTGAGATGGAGTAGGGCCCCTAAGTGCTTGGGCTAGGAATTGGCCACCCACAGGGATCCCTTGACCACGTGTGGCTGGTGCCGGGAGCTGGCCTGGCCTCGGCACACACGCCCCCAAACCCTCCAGGGGCAGGAGGGGCTGACGGCCCGCCTGGGCAGCGAGACCTCATCTCCACAATAAATCAAAAAAAATCAGCCGGGCGTGGTAGCGCGCGCCTGTAATTCCGGCTACTCAGAAGGCTGAGGCGGAAGGATCGCAGGAGCCCAGCAGGTTGAGGCTGCGGTGGCCGGGAGCGGCCACTGCACTCCAGTCTGGGCGACAGAGTGAGACTCCAACTCAAAAAAAAAAAAAAGAACCTGGACCATTTCACTTACATACAAATTGCCTTTCTGGGCCGGGTTCGGCGGCTCAGCCTGTAATCCCAGCACTTTGGGAGGCCGAGGTGAGTGGATTGCCTGAGCCCGCGGGTTCGAGACCCACCCAGGCAACTTGGTGAGACCCAGTCTCTACAATAAATCAAAAATTGGCCGGGCGTGGCAGCACGCGCCTGTAGTTCCAACTACGTGGAAGGCTGAGGTGGAAGGATTCCTGGAGCTCAGCAGGTTGAGTCTGCGGTGGCCAGGAACGTGCCACTCTCCTCCAACCTGGGTGACAGAGTGAGACCCCAACTCAAAAAAAAAAATGCTTTTCTTGAGCCAATTGAGTGAGATTTTGTGTCACTTATGGCAGAAAGAGGCCTTAGTGATATGCCGTCTCCCTCTGCTGTGAAGGTCACAGCCCCACAGGAGTGGAATTCACACTCGGATTTTGATTTTTCTAAGTGCCCAGGACTTAGAGAAATGCCTAAAGCTGGCTGAAGGGAGGCTTGGAAACGGGCCCATGCTTCTCGCTACCTTTTATTTCTGTGGCAGCATGGCTGGGAGTCCTTCCTGAGGGAGTCCTTGTCTTTCCTCTCCTCCACTGGAGGCCAGATTCTAAGATGGCCCAGGAATCCCTCCTTGGTGTAGATACCTGCCCCTTCCCTGGAGTGTGAGCAGGACTGAGAAGAGGAAAGACTGTCACTCCCCTGGGTTAAAGAATTGACTTGGTGGGCCTGGCCTAATCAGGTGAGCCCCTAAAAGGCACTGAGCCTTTTCTGAAGGCAGAGATTGGAAATGTGAGAAGGCCTGAGGAGAGGGCCACGTGGTAAGAGAGGTCTCTGGGAGCTGAGAGCAGTCCCTGGCAATGGCTGGCAAAATAACAGGGACCTCAGGCCTACAGCTGCAAGAGAATCAGTCCTGCCAACAACCAGGCGGAACTCAGCAGAGGATTTCCCCTGGTCGGGCCTTTGGATGAGAATGCAGCCCAGCCAACACCTCGATGGCAGCCTTGTCAGACCCTGAGCAGAAGGCCCAGATAAGATATACCGGACTCTTGGCCCTCAGAGACGGAGATAGTGACCGAGTGTTGTCTAAGCCACTAAGTTGGTGGTGATTTTAGAAATTTGTTACACATCATAGAAACCAACATACTTGAACCACCTATTTAAAATGGGTGCAGGGTCGTCGGGTAAAAGCTGTGGGAGAAACCCCAGCCCTGCCAAGTGTCCACTCTGGTTGGAAGTGAGCAGAACTGTTGTTTCTGAGTTTGCAGTCACTTCCTCCTCTTCTGAGAGTTCGCAGTCACTTGCTTCTCCCTCTATCTCCTCATCTGCTGCAGGAAGGGTGGAATGTAGCCAGACCCGGCCCAACCATTTCACATTTCGAGGCTCTCCAGGCAGTCTCTGTTCCCTTACCCGCTCATCCCGAGTGTCCATTCCTTTCTCCCTGGTGATCTTGTCCCGCCCCTGGTGGGACTGCTCCCCACCATAACCTGTTGGACCAGAAGCCAAGCACCATTCTTCTGTAATCTCCAGATGGTGTTTACATGTCTCGAACTTATTGGGAAATCAAGTCTTCATACTGAAGGCTCCTATGTAGACTTGTTACATGGGTTTTTATGCCTTTTCTCCTCGTTATTCATCTGCCTCATGCCAGTAATTTTTTCAGCAAACCTTCAGGGGGCCAACAGCCAACTTTGAGACAGATCAGTTGATCATCTCCATGTCCTGACTCATGGAGGGGAAGTGCCCCGTGAGGTTGATAAACATCTTCCCTCAAATAAGGAGCCCAAGGTTAGCAGAGCTCCCTGTGCATACTGAGGTTTGATCAGCAGGAGGGCGGGAGGAGCTTTAACCTCCCGCATACCTTCCTGCCAAGCTATCTCTCCAGTGGCTCACTGCCTGGGGGTCCGTGGCCGAGGGTCACGGGTCTTGTTTTATAGACAGTCTCTCTGTTGTAAAACCTCAAGCAGGTGTTTGAGATGTTTTTCAGACTTCACACTCTGACGGACACAAGACCTCACTCAGACCAGGGACACAAACCAAGGAGCTGGCTCTGCCAGTTCCGTGACCCCCTCCCAGAAATCAGCTCTGTGCAAAAAAGGCAGTCTCAACACTCCACAACATCACCTCAGCCAATCAGCAGCGCCTGTTCGCTAGCCCTTCGCCTGCCAAACTACTCAAATTCTTGGGGAAGTAGGCCTGAGAAACGTCTCCCACCCTCTTCCCACTGCTGCTTTGCAATCTTACGCTTTCTCCACCGTGGCAGCTGCTGTCTTGGTCTCAGCCTAGGAGCCTTGTCCAGCTGGCGCATCCTTCACCCCCTCCGGAGCCTGGGAGAGTTTGTCATTGGGTCGGAGGGCAGTCAGTCAGCTGGGCGGTGAAGTGCCGAACTCTCGGGTCCAGCTGGTCCACCGCCAGGCTCTCGCGCCAGTTGGACTGCTTGCTAGCCTCAGTTTCCTCCCTTGCAAAATGGGATCTGAGAGGGCACATTCCCTCAAGGGGCGGTCAGGGTGGTTCATGGAGCATTTAGAGAATGTCTGGCACACGGCAGGTGCTGGGAGCTGCTGTTTGCTGTTTCTGACGTTGTTGTCACGGCTGTCATCATTCTAGCAAGATGCTTTGGAGCCCAGGTCTGGTATCCTACACACCTGGGTTGGTTCCTCCTCTCACAAGTTCAGACTAGAGGCACCCCCTTCACCTCTGCAAGCCTCTGTCTCCTCCTCTGTAAAGTGAAAGCATAAAGTCCCAGTCCTGGGACACCCGCCGTGTGGAGCCCTAGGCCACTGCCTCGTGTGCAGAGCCCACTGCTAGCCGGGTCATCAATGAACCAAGCCGCATCCCTCTGCCCCGACCCAGGAAAAAGCGAATCACCAAGGCACCCAGGTTTTGCACCGAGGGAAGTTTGTTGCGAACAGACTGGCAAGGAGAGAGGAGGCACTGCTCAAGTCTGTCTCGTCCCAGATGGGGCCTGAATTGAGTTTTATTTATTTATTTTTTGAGTTGGAGTCTCACTCCATCGCCCAGACTGGAGTGCAGTGACACGCTCCCGGTCACCGCAGCCTCGACCTGCTGGTCTCCAGCGATCCTTCCACCTCAGCCTTCCAAGTAGCTGGAACTGCAGGAGTGTGCTACCATGCCCAGCTAGTTTTCAATTTAGTGTAGAGATGAGGTCTGGCCAAGTTGCACGGGTGGGTCTTGAACCTGTGGACTCAGGCAATCCACTCGCTGCGGCCTCCCAAAGTGATGAATCACCGAACCTGGCCTATTTATTTATTTTATAAATTTTTTTTGCAGAGATAGGAGGGGGTCTTGCTATTTTGCCCAGGCTGGTCTTGAACTCCTGGCCTCAAGTGAGCCTCCCACCTCAGGCTCCCAGAATTCTGAGATTACGGCCCTGAGCCTGCGCCTAGCCTGGGCCGAATTTATAGGTAGGGTAATGAGCCATGATCTGATTGGATCTTACAATGAGGCTCTACTGGGAGGTGTGATCTGATTGGACCCTGAATTCTGCCATGTGGTGTCCACCTCTTAATTCAGTCCCTGCTCCTCCACCCCAGTACTTAGGTTCCGCCTGTGGCTTGGTCCATCTGGGCATGCTCAGGTCATGTGACCTGCAACCCCAGGGTCTAGGGCAACAGAAAACAGCTCATAGCTTTGTTGCATAAAGTGAAACCAGACTGATCTGGTGCAATTAGACATCAGAGTGCCCCTCTTCAGGGAGGCTGGGGACAGGAGTTCAGGGCACCAGGAAGCCCAGGACGGAACCACTAGAGGGGGTTCGCCCAGAGAGACCTTGAACTTAAGCCCCCAGATATCTGGAGCAGGGGACATGCCAACTTTCCATCTGGGAGCATCACCACTGTTCTTCTGGAATGAACTCTGCAAAGTCATCAGCTCTCCATAGTGAACAGGGCATGTTCACCTGCAACATATTCAGTCTCAATCAGAGCCTCCATGTGACCCTGACTGGATGGACATGTGGGCCCGAGGGGGAGCCCCCTCACCCGGCTCGCACAGATGGAAATGATAGAGCAGAGATGAGAGCCTGGATCTTCGGGCTCCACGGCCTGTGAGAGTGTGCTCCCTGCATTCTAGTGAGGAGAGAAAGCCAAATCAAACAAATGGGTGGTGGGGGATGCCGGGCACAGTGGCTCATGCCTATAATCCCAGCACTTTGGGAGGCCAAGTTGGGAGGACTGCTTGAGGACAGTTTGAGACCAGCCACAGCCACATGTCTCTACAAAAAAAAAAGAGAGAGAAAGAAAAAGCAAAAATTAAATTAGCTGGGTGTGGTGGTGTGTGCCCATAGTCTCAGCTACTTAGAAGGCTGAGGTGGGAGGATCACTTGAGCCCAGGAATTTGAGGCTGCAGTGAGCCATGACTATACCACTGCACTCCAGCCTGGCCGACAGAGCAAGACCCGGTCTCTAAAAATAAGTAACTAAAAATAGGAAAACAAATGTAATAAAGGAGACAAGTCTGTCATTTGGGGACCCAAACTCTGAGGAGAAGGAACACGTTTAGGGGGTATTGCGATTGTTGGCGGGGGGGGGGTCAGTGCTGGCCTCAAAGAGAAGACATTAGAACGAAGACCTAGGGGTGAGGGTTCGATCCTCACAGGCTCCAGGGGAGGAGTATTGCAGATCATGCAGAGGCCCTGGGTGGGAACAGCAAGAAGCTGGTGCTGTGGCCCCTCTGGCCCACCTGTGTCCCTGCGCCACTGGCTTCACCTGCTGCTTGGTCCGCCCTGTGCCCCTGGGGTTTCCTAAGTCCAGGTCCAGAGAGAGACTCTGACTGACTCAGTTCATCTGCTGCTGCCCATGCCCGGCTGCTCTTGGGGCAGGCGCCCACCCCGGCTCAGCAGGGACACCCCCAGGGGAGTGACTGAGTCACACCACACGTGACCACCCGGGGGGGGCCATCCTTTGGCAGGGTCCGTGGACCTGGTGGCCATGACTGATGTGTCCCGCGGCCCCCATGGCAGGCACAGTTCTGGGACCAGGCGCAGCTGTGTCTCCAGTAGCTGGGCCCCATCCGTGTGTCCCTGACTCAGGGCACCGCCCTGAACCTGCCCCTCCACTGACCATCACTGCACCAGGGGACATCAGTGACCAGCTACTATGCACCATGCCCTGTCACGAGTGCTGGGTGCCCTGGTGTATGAAACAGACAAAGCCTCTGTCTCCTAGCCACAGAGAGGTACGATGAACAAACAACTGCAGAAATGATTATTTACATAGATTTTAATATGTGGGAGAATGGAGGAACATTGGAACTATGAGAATTTATAACAGAGGGCCTGAGAGGGCCTCAATCAGTACTGGCTGAACGAATGAATGACTGATCAACACGTGAGTGAATGAAGGCCCCCTCAGCTTGAGCAGCTCGCGGGCGCTGCCGAGTGGCAGCTCCTGTGGGAGCAGATAAGGACACAGCTTCCCGAGCTCTGGCCTCTCTTGGCAGCCGGAACACTCCGTGACTGCCCCATGGGCACAGTCACCCCTGCAAAGGCAGCTGGCCTCGAGATGGGAGGTTATCCTGGGTCATTCGAGGGGCCGTGACCCCAGGAGCCCCCAAACGGATGAGAGAGTGGGAGGGAGGCCTCCGGGTGCCGCCTTGAAGGGCAGAGGACGGAGACCTCAAGTCGAGGAATAGAGTCGGAAGAGGAGAACAAGGTGGTACCACGCGGGTTCCCCAGACTTCCCGGGAGGAACGTGGGCCTCCTGCACCATGGAGATGGCCCGTGAGACCCTGGACTGGGTCCACTGAGCGGGTCCACTGAGCCCACTGTCTCCTGACCCATGGAGGTGCAGAGTGAACACGTCTGAGGCCACAAGTGTGGGGTCACATGTTACGGCAGCAAATCGAACATGCAGTCGGCGTCTAGAAGGGGAGTCTAGTCTGCTGGAGGTCAGGCTTCGCGAGGAGGTGGTGTTTGAGGGGAGGCCCGCAGGAGGGACAGACAGAATGTGGCAAAGCGAGGAGGCAGAAGGAACAGAAGGCGCGGGCCCCAGGGCAGGACAAAACCCAGAGTGAGTTGGGCAGAGAGAAGCCAAGTGGGACGTGGCAGCCACCCAGGGCTCAGCTTCCTGGCCTGTGCACGGGGCGGTGATGGCCTTCCCTCTGGGGACAGGGAGCCGTCCGCAAAGCAGCCTGGAGGGCGGGCACTACAACAGCCGGACCTGGGTTCAAGCCCAGGTCTCAGGCCACCACCCATGTGACCTGGGCGGCGGGGGGGGGGGGGGCACATCCCCATGGGAGCCTCCTTCCTGCTGGTCGGCTGTGAGCCTCAGATAACTTCGCGCCTGCAGCGTCCTCCGCAGAGGCTGCCGTCACTGATGAGAGGAGGTGGAGGCCCAGAGACCGCAAGGCACTCCCGGGGCCATGCAGAGTGGTGGCTGAGCCACGGGGAGACAGAGTCGCCTGACTGCTGGTCACGACCCTGCGTGGCTCCTCAGTCTGTACCGCCGGACTGAAGGCAGAACTCGAGCCGGGTGAGCCGTGGCCTGGTGCCGCTCAGGAGAGCCTTGTGTGTGTGCGCTAGTGTGTGCCCATGAGAGTGTCACATGGGAATGTGTGTGCCAGAGTGTGTCTGCGTGTGAGTGCATGCATGTTTGTGGATGTGTGTGTGTGTGCACATGTGTGAGTGTGTGCATTGAGAGTGTGAACTCGTGAGACTGCAGGAGCAGGCATGCTTGAAATGGGTGTGAGCGCCTGAGTTTGCCTGTGAGCGTGTGCACGGGTGTGAATGTGTGGATGCGGAGCTCATGTGGCCTGCCCCGGGGTCACACTGGGAGGCTGCCACAGAGGCCCGGCTCTCACTCACGAGAGTCCATTTCCCTCCCTGACAGGCCAGGCCCAGCAGAAGGGAGAGGCTTCTCTGGTGACACCGAAGGCTCGCATCAAATCCACTGTGAGCGCCCAGGCACTCGGCGTCCGCCCTGTGTGCGGTGCCCGGGTGGCTTCGTTCACTCTCTCTGGCCACGTCTGACATCTCTGCTGAGCTTGAGACCCTCCCTGCCCCCGCGCCACCACCCCAGGTGCAGGGTGAACCTCCCAGAGCCCAGGGCCCTGCAGCCCAGAAGCCCGGAGCCTATGGAGGGGACCCCAGCCAGCACCTGCCTAGACTGCAGCCTGCTTGCCACTTGCCAGTGGTGGAAGAACGTTTGCCAAAAGTCTCCTGGCCCTGGTGGGTCTCTTATTTATTTTTAAGATGATTAATTTCATTTATTTACATATTTATTTCGGGTCCAAGTCTCGCTCTGTCACTCAGGCTGGAGTGCAGTGGCACAATCAAGGCTCACAGCAGCCTCCAACTCCTAGGCTCTAACGATCCTCCTGTGTCAGCCTCCTGAGTAGCTGGGACAACAGGGCATCACGCCCTTTTTTTTTGTAGAGATATGGTCTTGCTATGTTGCCTCGGCCAGTCTTGAGCCCCTGGCCTCAAGCACTTCTTCCACCTCCACCTTCCAAAATGCTGGAATTACAGGTGTGAGCCACCGCACCCGGCCGGTTCTCACTTTAGACAGTGTTTCTCCAGGGAGCAGCAGACCCTCTGGGGCATGTTTCCTGGGGTTGGTCAGGGAGGGGCAGGCAGGAAGTCTCCCCCCAGGATTCAAGGCAGCTCCTGTTTTTAGCCACTTGCCATGCATGTGGCACTAGGCAGTGGTGTTACACACACCTCTTTATGTAGTTCTTACAACAGCCATATCATTCACATTACAGTGAAGAAACTGAGGCACACAGAGGTATCAGGTACCTAGCGTGGTACACTGTTTTCTTAAAAATGACCCCAATTCTCCCTCCCTCCCTGTGCCCACAGATCTCTGCCAAGCGACATCGCATCAAAAGGTCGAGTGGAATCCCAGGGTTGAATCTGGGTTGGCCTCATGACACTTTGGTCAACAGCATGGCTGGGAGTGACGCATGCCCCACCAAGGACCCCAACAGCCTCGCAGCCTCCTTCCTCTCCTGGAACCCTGTCTCCATCAGGAGAATGCATCTGCTGGAGAATGAGAGACCAGTTCCTCCCCACCCCTGGGTGAGAGTCAGAAACAGCCTCCAACCTTCAGCAGACCCCACAGCTGCCCACAAACACACGAGGGTCCCAGCTCAGGCCAGAAGAACCATCCACCGAAGGTGCAGGCAAAACCATCCACTCACAGGATCGTGGTGTTTTAGGCACCTATGTGTTGGGGTGACTTGTTACACAGCAGTGGCTAGCTGATACACCCACATCCATGGCTGTTCAAGGTAGAGTCGAGGCTCAAACCCAGGTCTGTGAAACTCCAGAATCCACTCTCTCAGCCTCTCCCTTTTACCACCCCCCAAAGACCCAAAGACAAACAAGGCTGCCAGGGCCCAGCACTGCTGAGATGCCCCCATCTCCCAGCCTCCCTGCAGCCCACGACTTCTGTGAACGTGCCCAGCCCCACGTCTCCAGCCCAGAGGCCTCCTGCCCGGGCCTGGCTCTCTCATCCCCTTACTGGGGTCCGGGTGGGGACAGAGGCCCAGCTGCAGCCTCCCGCTTTCCCCAGCCTCCACTTGGATCAGCATCATTCCTGCTCATTTGCGGTGTTTGTCCAGAATGTTGGCAGGACCCAAGGCCTCTACACGCATGATGGAAACCAGCTGTGAGGTTTAAAAATAGCCTCTGAGGGCTGCCAGCACGGCCAGGCCCCCGGATCAGGCAGGGGGTCCCAACCCTGGGGTGGGACTGTCATGGCCCAGAGGAGTCACGGTGCCTGTGCCCGACATGCTCTGGGCTGAGCCTGAGTCCCTGGGGGCAGAAGCCCCTTGGAAAAGCATGGGTGGCCAGGCTTCCCCCTCGGGAAGAGGGGACAGGCCCAGAAAGCCCTGGAGGCCGTGTCCTCTACCCTTCTCAGCCTCCCCTGCCCTCGCCCCGCCCCTCCTCCCACATCACTCCCTCTACTCCTGCTGTCTCTGAAACTACAAGAGGAGGCCATGGAGGGCGACTGCCAGCCCCCCTCCCACCCTTGAAGCACTGCGATTTTAGGCAAGTGACGTCACCCTTGAACCTCAGTTTCCTCACCTGTCAAGTGGGACCCCTGCCTGGCTGGGTGGTCCTGAGGGTCAGCAGACGGTGTTTGGGCAGAACACCCAGCAAGTCCGTGGGAGCCCAGCGCCACCTTTTCTTCTGGGGAATGATGGGGGCGGGGGGAAGGGGGTGCTCCCTCCTTTCCACCCCCAGTCCTCTCTCTGCTCCCTCTTGCCCCTGCTCAGGCCCCCAAGAGATGGAATCCCAGGGCAGGGACCTGTTGCCCTGGCTGTCCCCAGCCTGGCTCCCAGTCTCCTCCCACAACAGCCCCAAGGCTGGTAGCCCAGAGCCTAGGGTGGGGACGGCACCCAGGAGGTGCTGGACAAAGACCGTTGGCTGCCTGCCGGCACCATTCACAGAGGAGAAACTGAGGCTCGGGGAAGTGGCTGGCATGTCACAGAGCACAGCCCCCAGGGCTTCGGGAGCCCAAGCTTGGGGGACTTAAGCTCCCTCCAGGTCCCAGGGGCAGGTTTGAACCCAGTTTTGCTGGCAAATGACATCCCGTTTCCTCATGTCTTCTAGCCGTCTTCTACAGCTGGCATCTGTACAGGCTAAAGGCTGTCACACACATGCTGTGTGGCCTGAGGTAACTCACACAGCCTCTCTGGGCCTTGGCTCCTGTGCTTATGGCCGCACTCAGGTGGAATTTCCCCAGTGCGTTGTCCTCTGCTCCCAGCATCTAGCACTGGCTCTGGTGGGAGTCTCCCCGCATATAAATCTCTTGACTCATCCAGGAAAAGGATGTGTGTCCTTCCAATGTGAGGTCTGCTCCGAAGCCCTCCAGCCGCTGCCTCTGGGAACAGAGTCCTTCTGCTCCACTTTATTTTTACTTATTTATTTTTTTGAGTTGGAGTCTCACTCCGTCACCCAGAATGGAGTGCAGTGGCACGCTCCCGGCCACTGCAGCCTCGACCTTCTGGGCTCCAGCAATCCTTCCACCTCAGCCTGTCAAGTAACTGGAACTACAGGCACGCTCTACCACGCCCAACTAATTTTTGATTTATTGTAGAAATGAGGTCTCGCCAAGTTGCCCGGGCGGGTCTCAAGCCCGTGGGCTCAGGCAATCCACTCATCTCAGCCTCCCAAAGCGCGGGCTTACAGGCTGAGCCACCGAGCCCAGCTTCTGCTCCACTTTAAAGAAAGAGACCAGCCGGGCTCAGTGGCTCAGCCTGTCATCCCAGCGCTTTGGGAGGCTGAGGCAAGTGGATTGCCTGAGTCCGTGGGTTCGAGACTCTCCCCAGCAATTTGGCAAGACTTCGTCTCTACAATAAATCAAAAATTAGCCAAGCGTGGTAGTGCGTGCCTGTAGCTCCAGCTATTTGGAAGACTGAGGCAGAAGGATCGCCGGAGCCCAGTGGGTCGAGGCTGCGGTGGCTGGGAGCGTGCCACTGCACCCCAGTCTGGGTGACAGAGTGAGACTCCAACTCAAAAAAAATAAAAAGAAAGAGACCAGTGAACAAGGAAGGAACATCGGGCATGCGGGTCACACAGAAAGATGAGACCCCGTCAGCAGACCCCCCCAGAGAGCAAGTCTTCATCGTGTGTCAAAAAATGAGTGGTGCCGGGCATGATGACTCATGCTTGTAATCCCAGCACTTTGAGAGGCCGAGGTGGGAATATCACTTGAGTCCAGGAGTTTGAGACCTGCCTGGGCAACACAGGGAGACCGCATCTCCAAAAAAAACCCCAAAAATTTAAAATGGTGTCACACACCTGTAATCCCAGCTACTGGGGAGGCTGAGGCAGAGGGATCACCTGAGCCCAGGAGGTTGTGGCTGGGGTGAGCTGTGATTGTGCCACTGCACTCCAGCCTGGGCAACAGAGTAAGACCCTGGCTTAAAATAAATAAATAAATAAGTGACTAGCTGGCCAGATCTGATGGCTCCTACCTGTAATCCCAGCACTTTAAGAGACCAAGGAGGGAGCATCCCTTGGGGCCAGGAGTTTGAGACCAGTCTGGGCAGCATAGCAAGACTCCATCTTTACAACAAAATAAAAATAAAAAAATGAGCGCTTTGGGAGGCCGAGGTGAGTGGATTGCCTGAGCCCGCGGGTTCGAGACCCGCCTGGGCAACTTGGCGAGACCTCATCTCTACAATAAATCAAAAATTAGCCGGGCATGGTAGCGTGCACCTGTAGTTCCAGCTACTTGGAAGGCTGAGGCGGAAAGATCGACGGAGCCCAGCAGGTCGAGGCTGCAGTGGCTGGGAGCGGCCACTGCACTCCAGTCAGGACAACAGAGACTCCAACTCAAAAAAAAAAAAAAAGAGCTGGGTGTGGTGGCACACACCTATAGTCCCAGTTAACGGAGAGGCTGAGGCAGGAGATTCACTCGAGGCCAAGAGGTCGAGGTTGCTGAGTTAGGATTGTGCCATTGTGCTTTCCAGCCTGGGACACAGAGTGAGACCCTGTCTCTGAAAAATGATAATAATAAGTGAACGAACGTGACTTGCTGGGCTCTTTATTAGAAGGACTGGAGGAGTAGCTGCCCACTGTCACGGCCCAGCCCTGCTGACTCTGAGGGACACCAGCCCCAAGCTCCGATCGTGCCAGCTGGGAGCGTCTGGCTCCAGCTTAGGGGGACCCCAAGAGCGAGCGCGCCAGACCCAGGCCCTGCCCCGTAAGAGCAGATGTCCCGTGGGGTGTCCAGAAGGTTCCAGAAGAGTCCTCGAGATTTCCACAGAATAGCTGGGAGTCCTCCGCCAACTCATCAAGCGTCTGGTGGCTATTTTCTGGAGAACACTCTGGAAAGGTGGGGCTGCCTCTAGCAGTGTGTGTCCGTAAAGCCGGAGTCAATGGTGGAGGCTACCCAGGAAGGCCCGAGGAGAGGCTCTGGGACCCCAGGACGCCCAGGCCATGCCGGTCCTCCCTGGGGACCCCCCCACCCTCCCCTCCATGGCCCACCAGCTCCACCTAGGCTGCCGGACCAGTAGGGCCGTGTCCAGGCATCAGTGGGTGTCCCAGTCACAGCCGCACCCCTGTGTCCCGGCCAGACCTGCCACCTGCTGAGAACAGAGGCTGTGTCGATGCGGGGGCCTCGGGTCCATGAGCATGAACCTCATCCCGCGCCCACGGAGCGGCCGGGGGCACCTTTATCAGGGGCTGCGTCCTGACGAAGGGTTCCTGGTGCGACCCAGGCAGGGGTGGGGGTGTCACTTGTACACACAGCCTTTCTTGCCAAGTCCGCTGGACACGAGGCTGCCACAAATCCAGGCTGATCAGTGGGTCTCAGCGTCCAAGGCCAGGGCTGAGTGTCCACTGAGCCCGGCCCAGGTCACGCCCGCCTCAGCCTCTGGGGAAAGGGAGGGGACAGGACCGGCTGCACGGGGTGTGATCCCCACACTCAGAAGCGCTGAATCCAACGCTCTCCATTGCACCTTGAAGTCTTCGTCCTGCTTGAATGAGGACCCCCCCATTTTCCTGTTGCTCTGTCCCCTAAATGTGGGAGGGGGACTCTCAGGGCCCAGCAGGTGGGCCCCGGCCCCCAGGGCTCCCAGAACAGGACAAAGGGCCTCAGACACGAGCAGAGGCAGAACCCAGTGTCCCTGGTCCCTCACGCCCACACAGGCCTCGCACCACACCCGTGCACACACGCATGTGCGCTGGCCGCTGGACCCCACTGTCACGCCCTCACGCTGTGCTCACGGGCTGGGGGCCCGTGTGCACACGCATCATCACACACGCAGCAGGAGTGCCTGGGGAAACCTCAAGTGCCCACAGCACCCAGGATTCAAGTGCAGGAGGGGCGTGAGGAGCAGAGGGACAGGCCCTGCCTCCCAGGAAAGGAGAGAGTCCCTCCCTCGCCCAGACACCTCCCCCCGCAGCAGCTCCTTGCAAACCCCCCAAGGCGCATGCCTGGCCCCTGAAGGGGTCGCCCCTGGGGTGGGGGTGGCATCGTACCCAGGGTGAGGGTGGCAAGACTGAGTTGCGAGAAGCGAGGCTGCTGCTGGAGCCAAGGCAGACAGACACGCGTGCTCCATGCCCTGTAGAGTCTCCAAGGAGCGACCTGCCCCCCGGTGCCCCCTTGGCACCCCCCGTGGCCCCACCCCTCCCCCACTCCCTGGCTTCAGGGTGCTCCCTCCCTGGGTGCTGCTCCAGCTGGCCTACAGGGGTGGGAGTCTTCCCTGTCCAGGCGGAGCTCCCCCCCCTTCCCCACCATCAGCACAGACAGGGGCAGGCCACTGCCCTGGGGCATGCACCCGCTTCCAAGCCCCTGGACCCCAGCCCGAGCCCCTTAGCCAGCCTTGCCCTTCACCTCCCAACCAGACACAGGGAAGGGGCTGGCTGGCATGACCCACAGGCATCACCCAAAGCAGGGAGACAGGGCAGGGGGGTGTGTCCTGGGGGGAGGGACAGATCACTCCTCGTGGCTACAGCAGGGGTCCCATGACAGTCCCTCCTCACCCTCCCTCATGGTTCAAGGGGAACATCCCAAAGGTTCTTCATGAACGCACCCCTCAAAGGGGACCCTCAAAGTCCATGGAGCTTCCTGGGGAAGGCTGTCCTTGGAGCCACCAGGTGGGTGGCCGTGGGGCACAGGGTCAGCTGGCTGGCAGGGGGCAGCGCCGGAGAGGGATGAAGGGACAGGTCTTATTTGGTGAGAGCCTGCCGGCGGGGTCCCCAGACTGCCGTGGACGGGCTGCCAGGAGGCCCCAGGCAGGCCCGAGTGCC
This sequence comes from Cephalopachus bancanus, assembly GCA_027257055.1. Classification (NCBI taxonomy): domain Eukaryota; kingdom Metazoa; phylum Chordata; class Mammalia; order Primates; family Tarsiidae; genus Cephalopachus; species Cephalopachus bancanus. The sequence continues at coordinate 9,165,667 of JAPVLO010000007.1, forward strand.
CACCAGGCCTCTCGTCGGCCCCTCAGCTGTGGGGCAGCCAGGCTGGAGGTGGGAGGCCGGGTCAGGCCGAGGCCGTGGCAGCCTCTGGGGCTCCCGGCCAGCATGGGCCCGGGATTCCCCAGCTTTTGCCCATATAAGGCCGAGAGAGGCGGCAGAGGCAGCCGCAGGGCCCGAGGTGTCTTGAGAGGGTGTTTGGCATCGGCACGAGGCCCGGGTTCTTGTAAAAGCCTGGCAGGGAGATTGTTTGACAGCCCTGACAACGTGCTGAAGTCTCCCGGGCGCCCCCACTGCAGCCCAGCCCAGAGCCTGGCAGTGGGTGCTCAGTGGGGCCGCGGGCTCCAGGCAGCGGTGCCAGGAGGAGGCAGCTCGGCCTCCTGCCTGCATGGAGCAATGCCCATCACGCGTGGGGGTCCTGAGGACGCAGGGAGGGTGGGCGGGCATGGGTGTCCCAGCGCCCCGTCAGCAGAGCTGCCAGCCAGGCTGGCAGACCTGTGCCGTTTCCGTCCTCATTTGTGCCTCACGGAGGCCAAGGACACAGACGCTCCTCGCCTCCCTCTGACAGATGGAGAGACTGAGGGTCAGAGAAGAAAAGGGGTTTAGGACCCTGGGCTCTTTCTCCAGCCCGTCAGGCCATCTGCAAGCCAATGTTCGTGTATTCACCCACTCGTTGTATCTAAGCTTCGCTCTGGCCCTGGGGCAGCCACAGAGAACTCGTCAGGAGATAACCTGTCCCCACGGAGACAGATATGCCTTCCAATGAGGGAGATGGGGAAGGCCTCCCTGGGTGGGTGACCCCCAAGCTGAGACCAGAGATGAGAAGGGGACAGGGCGTGGCATTCCAAGCAGAGCGACGGCAGGTGCAAAGGGCCCATGGGAGGGAGTGACCTGGTCCCATGTAGGCCAGCCAGGAGGCCGGCGTGGCCAGAGCAGGGTGAGAAGGGAGAAGAGGGAGGCTGGGCCCGAGATTAATTTTTTGTAGAGGCGAGGTCTCACTGTGTTGCCCAGGCTGGACTCGAACTCTTGGGCTCAAGTGATCCCCCTGCCTTGGCCTCCCAAAGTGCTGGGGTTACAGCCGTGGGCCGCCGTGCCCGGCCAGCTTTTATTCCAAGAGGGACAGGAAGCTGGGTTTGCAGTAGGAGGAATTGATTACAATGACATGACCAATCACACGGGCACGCACATGTCCGATGTCTGCACCTTGCCAAGTGCTTTGTGTCCATTTTCTCATCTGACTTTGCATCCCTCCTCGCTGGGAGGGGTGGCATTCTCACCCACACGTCACCAAAGAGAAAACAGGCTCCCTGGGTGAAGTGAGCTTCCCGAGTCCCTGGGGTGGGGACGCTGTCTGGGCAGGTGCCTGCCCTGGGCGCAGGGTTAAAGGCTGGCCCATCACCCTGGAGCGCCTGGTCCTGTCCCCTTGCCATCTGCGGCCCCTCTCCCTCCATCCCCTGCCGTGACAGTGGCCAACTTGCCTGCCTTGCCTGGGACTTTACCAACGTTAGGACTGAAAGGCCTCTCGGGAAACTCTCAGAGCCGGCAAGCCAGGACAGTTGGTCACTGGACGCGACAGAGGCCGCCAAGAACTCAGAGAGAGGGGAGAGGACAGCCAGCGCCTCCGCGTGGACTCGCCCCACCCCACACCTGGCCCCACGCCCGCCTCCGCCCAGCCGGGTCACAGAGAGAAGGCAAACAGCAACACGTGCCTGGCCCTCGGCCCTGCCAGCGCCAGGGCAACGGCTGTGGGGCCTGGATGGCAGAACAAAGGGGGGGAAGGGTGGGGCGGGGAGAGGGGGCAGCCAAGGAGGCCAAGCCGGGAGGGACCCACACAGGCCTGCCTGTGAACCCTGAGGCTCCGTGACCTTACACATCTTCCAGATGGGCGAGCGACAGCAGCTGCACGCCAGGCTCTGTGTCAAGCTGTGCCCATGACCACCCTTGGGAGGAGAGGCCGCTTCTCTGCAGACAAGGAGCCAAGCCCAGAGAGGGCAAGACAGCTGCCTGGGGCCACACAGCCGGTGACCTGGAACCCCCGTTTCAGCCCCACTCAGCAGGGAAGGCCGGCCATGCAGCGGGGGAGGGCAGGTGGGCTTGGGGCTGGCCCCGGGGACCCCTCAGCCCCAGGCCCCCTCAACCCTGGAGCCCTGCGACCACCCAAGCTACTGAGCCTTTCTAGGCTTGTTCTGAGCTGTGAGGTCAGGCGGACTGGTACCCACGCCCCAGGCTGGCCATTTGCCAACAAATACTGTTCGGCCTGGGCCGGAAGCTGAGGGGACTGCAGGGAACAACACAGACACGATCCTGCCTGGAGTTTACACACCCAGGTGGGGCTGCACACAAAGCAGAAGCCCTAGGCGGGCGCTGGGGCGGTTGATGGCCCGTCCCAGGCGGTTGATGGCCCGTCCCAGACGGTCTCACGGCTGCTGAGGAAGCCCGAGGCCGGGTCACTCCGAAGGGAAGGTCCTGCGCCGTGGCATCTGCTCCTGGCACGACCTTGGGGAGCCACTGTTGTGGCAGACGGCGAGAGGAGCCGCATGTCACACGGCAAGCCCGGAGCGCGATGGGGCGGAGACGCTGGCACTTTGACGACTCCCGCGTGGACTTCAGAGCTAGGCCCACTCCTGATGTGGCGTGACGGCCCAGCGCCTCGTCCCAGGCCCCTGTCCCACACGGGGGTCCCACTTCAACCCGAGACTCAGGGGACAATACCCGGCCTGTGTCCTCTGGTCATGCTCACTCTTGGTGCCCTCTCAGAAGCCATTCCCTGCTTCTTCCTCTGCTACCAAAATGGAATTCTGCCCTCAGGATGGATCATGACTGTCCAGGCATGGCCATCCACGGCCCTGGGCCAGAGACTTGCTCTCCCAACCTCCCTTGCCACTGGCGGTGGTCATGTGACACAGCTCTAGTCAATGAGGTAGAAGCCTCTCCTCACGGTCCTGCCTGGGATGCTGCTGTGAGGTCAGGTGCCCCAGAGCAGCGGCACCTGTTTTGTGACCCTGAAGCAATTGGCAGAAGCGCTAGAAGCCAACACACTGATGGCGAGTGAGTGTAAGTGTGGAAGGGACACGGGTCCTTCCCGAATGAAGAAAAGAGCGAAAGCCAGGTCAGCATGCTTGAATGAGCGCCCCATGGAAACGGAACCAGGTTTCTGTGCCCAATCCCACCTGCCCCAGAACGACCCCCAGAGTGACGAGCAGTGGCAGGGATGGGAGACACGTCCCCAGACAGGCCAGGCTCCTCGAAGGAAGGAGTGAGTAGGATGCCGGAGACCAGCGTGCCACATGCCAGCCTGCAAGGCCAGCACCTTCCAACACATAGGGAGGTGGGGGGAGGGAAGACTGCTCCCAGGGGAGGGTGCCGGCAGGATGAGGGGCCAGGCCCCCAAGGGAGGCAGGATGGAGCCTCCGACGTACCCGGGAACCTCCGTCTGGAGGCCTTGGAAAATTGTGGGAGGGAGTGGGAACGGGTCCCCCAGGCGAGGCCTCCACGGAGTCCCCTCTCTGTCCTCCTCTTCCCGACCCTCCTCCTCTCGGCTCTTATTCCCTGACCCGGATGCGGAAGCCAAGTAACTGGAGGAATTCGAGAGGTTCTGGTGCCTGCGTGCCAGGTACCCTCATGTTCAGCCTCCCAGCACCCCGACCAGATGTAACTGTCACACAGTGCAGTGGAGCCTTCGTGGGGAAACTGAGGCCCAGAGAACTTTGGTGACTCGCTGTGTGGCCAGACAACACCGACTTCAGAGTTGCAAGAGCTAGGATTGGGACCTGGCTTTGGCCCCGCTGGCTGTGGGTCTGGGGCGAGTGGCTGACCCTCTCTGGTCCTCAGCATCTCACACAGAAGACGAAACCAGCAGCACAGGGCGGCTGAGAGCTGGGGGGCAATGTCCACCACGTGCCCACACAGCAGAGGATGGGCCACACGAGGGGACCGTGCGGCTGATGCTGGGACTTGAAATGCAGTCGTGCTGGCACACAGCTAACACACATGTTGCTGCCCGGAGTCCCCGTAACAGAGACCGTGGGGTCCACGCGTGGGGAATACGGATAGTTGGCTCCAACAGAAAAAGGTGCAAGGGTGTCTACACCCTCGCCCCCAGGGGTTGAGAATGCAGCCCCAAGCCCACCCGGACGGCATCAGCGCGTCCTCACAGGATGGCAGAGTGGAGGAGCTGGGGCAGGAAGAGGCCAGAGTGCCGCCCAGGCCCCACCCAGGGCCTCTGACTCCCTGGTCGGCGGCCGGGCTGTCACAGGATGTGCCCTGGTGGCTCCGACCAGCAGCCGAGGTGACAGCGTGCTGGGCAGAGACGGGAGGAGGCCGGGCGGGAAGTGGGAGCCATCCCCCAGGTGGCCGCCACCCAAGGGGAGCCCTGGCAAGAAGGGCTGGGGCTCACCTGGCCAGAGCGTCCTGAGCTTGACTGAGGATGAGAGGGAAGAGGAGGAGGAAGAAGTGAGGTTGGAGGCCCCCGACTCGGGAACCGGACACCAGCCCCGGGGACTGAAAAGGGACACTGGGGGAGATGCGCCCAGCCCAGCCCCGGGCCCATAGGGGCCACAGAGGGCCCCGTCTGGGGCTCCTGACTCTGGATCTCCGGAGCCACCTCCGTGATTCTGCCCAGTTCCCACGGGTCTGTGATTTGCTCTCGTATTTTTCTTTAAAATCACTCACTTTACTTTTTCTTGCTTAAGCCGCTCATTTGTAAAGGAGGTTCTCGAGCCCGGCGAGTGTGAAAGGGCAGCATCTCTCGCAACTAACAGCAGCCCACCCCCACAGCTAACGCAGAAGGGAGAAGAATGGAGGGCGAGGAAGGGCCAACGCCCCAGGCACTGCAGCCGCCCCCCAGGGCATCCGGGGCTGTGTGGCCTGAGCCCTCCAGATCTGATACGCCCAGCTAGGCCAGCCCCTCTTTACAGTTAGGAGGCAGGGCCCCAAGAACAGTGGTCACCTTGACCTTTGCACCAGCCCAGACATGGCCCCAGGGAGGTCCCTGCTGTCGCCTTCTCAGGAGGCGAAAGGCCCCCTGGCTCCGCCCTGTGCTCGGCGTGGTCCCAAAACTCCACACCCTGAATGTGGCTACCCCTCTGTCCTCCCAGCACCCTGGGCCACAAGGTGCCGGGGAAGCGCTGGGCGTGGACCCCAGGGCACTGTTCACCCTCACTGAGGCTGCAGGAAGGTCTGACTCGTTGGCAGTGGGGCTGGTGCCCTGCCCATGTTCCAGAACCACTGACCAGGGCACGCCTGAGGGCAATGACCCATGCTACAGCCAGGCCGAAGGGGACAGGGCCTCTGTCTTAAGTGGCATCCTGGGACGGCACACCCCAGGAGCTGCCCGTCACTCCCCCTTGGGGGACCACGCTGCCTTCACGCTGCCTTCGCGCTGCCAAGGAAGAGCCCGGAAGGAGGGGAGCCCAAGCCCCAGGGTCGGCCAGGGTCCACGTCGCTGCTCTGCCTGACCCCCGGGTGGCTGGGGAGGGAGTGCCGGACTCCCTGTCACCTGATCAATGCCCAGTCGGGGCCCTCACAGAACTCACAGGGCAGTTGAAAGGCTATGAGTTAACATGTACATATCACAGGTGTCAGCTCAGGCTGCTTCTTCTACTCCCCCTACCTCCCCACCCCCACCCCACCCCTGCTTTTAAATCACGCCACTGTGACCGCCTGTCCCTGTGGGCTATGTCCTTGAATGCAGCACTGGCTCACAAGATGGCACGCTGATTCTGAGGCTGGCACAGCCGCTCAGTGCTGGTCTCATGCAGAGGACGGAGCTTCAGAGTCAGAACCTGGTCATGGCAGCGTTGAGGTACTGTTTTCCTCGCATCCCTGCCAGCACTGTGCTTTCTTGTTTTATCTTATTTTTTCTAATTTGGCCAGCCAGCCTGTGCCATCTTCCATGTGATGATTGACTACCTCCAGTCTGTTCACCTCTGATTGCTTCTCAAGTGGTGGCCGTGACGGTCCCTTGGTCTGGCAGCTGGCAGGTCAGCGTTGGAAGCATCTTGTGAGTAGGAAGGGGAGACACGGTGGGGACATTCTTCCACCCGACCCTGCCCTTCACCCTCAGCATCTCCAGGGCCGCCCCCACCTGAGGAGTCCTTTCCCAGGACGGGGGCTGTGGGCACAAGACGAGCCACAGGGCACCGAGCCTGGGGACAGAGACAGGAACGACCAACTTATCGTTCTTGGAGCAACAAGCTAGTCATTGAGGCGCGAGGGTGGCAGCGCCTTTCCCCAGTCCAGGGACCACGCTCCCCTCCCCCGGCCCTCTGGGAGCCCCCATGGGGTCAGAACAAGCCACCCACCAACGCACGATGCTGGGGTGACCGGATCGCTTAGTTTCTTCACACTCAGGCCCCCGGGTTCTCGTTTTATTTTAGGTTCGGGGCCCTGTGCAGGCTTGTTATGTGGGTGCATTGCAGGACGGTGAGGCCTGGGCTTCCACTGAGCCCACCAGTACGTGGCTTTTCATCCCTGCTCCTTCCGTCCGCCCCCCAGAAGTCCCTGTGTCTGTGCTCCAGCCTCATGGCTTTGTGTGCCCAGTGCTCAGCTTCTACCTAAAAGTGAGAAGACTTGGTGTCTGGTTTCTGTTTCTGTGATAATTCACTCAGAATGACGCCTCCAGCTGCGTCCACGCGGCTGCACAGAGCTGGACTCCATCCTTTGTCCTGGCTGCACAGTACTCCCTGGCATGTGTGTGCCGTGTCTCTGTATCCGGCCACGTTGATGGCAGGTGCCCAGACCTTATGTCAGAAGGAAGTCCAGAGCCTCCCTGGAGTCCTCTCCAAGGACCCCAAAGCCTTCCCCACCCCACGGGTGGGGCAGGGACCCATCCTCCGCCAAACGTTGTGGCTGCCAGGGCGTCTTGCCACCACGCGGGGACGCTGCCAAGGGCGTGTCTGAACAGTCCTGTGGACACGTCCACCCTGCAGGGTCCATGCCCACTGGACCTGTGCCTGGATGTCAGAGGTCACCACCCTCAGGACTCGAGTTCATGACTCCCCTGGTCCCTTTAAACTCCCAGAGCAGAATGCCAAGCCACTCCTCGTCCATCCTGCCCATGCCCTGGGTCCCACTTCCAGCACACCCCTGACCCTGGCAGAGGCCCTGGGGGTGGGGGATGGCAGCACCGTCCCTGCCTTGCACAGAGAAGGGAACTGGAGGCCCCAGAGAGAGGTCTTCTTAAGCCGGTGGCCAGCGAGTGGCCAACTCAAGCCTGAAGCCCAGTCTCTGGACTCCTTGTCCAGTGCTCCCACTGGCCTCTCATTCCATCTCACCATCCACCCAGCCCTGCTCTTGCTCACTGCCACCTCCTCCGGGAAGCCTCGCCTCCCCCCAACTCCCTCCTAACAAGGCACCCATTGCCACCATGTCCTGCCAGCCCTCCCCTCAGAACACACCCCAGCCCCTCCCTCTGCTGCCCTCTCACCTCCTCCCCTAGACCCGGCGCTCTCACCCTCGGCCTTGCGGACCTTCCTTGGACAGAGAAGGGGCTGGGTGGCTCCTGTGGCAGGGACTGTCCTGGACGTGGCCGGATGCTCTGCAGCATCCCTGCTCTCTCCTCGTGGATGACAGGGGCACCTCTCCCTTGTGTGGCCACCAGAACTGTCTCCAGACACTGCCCGGTGTCCCCTGGGGAGCAGAACGGCCCAGCGAAGCTCCAGGCATCTGCGACACCCCGGCTGGCCCGCCCACACCCTGCCCTTTCAGGATGCCACCGCCGGAGTGAGCTGCAGAGACCCGCAGCCCCACCCCCAAGGCTCCCAAGTGGCTGGTGGCTTCTCTTGACACTCGGACCCACACCTGCCGTGGCCCGGGGCCTGACCTCACCCTGCCTCCAGCCACCTGGCCCTCGCCACGCCAGATACCAGCCTGGCTTCCCCGCCGCACCTGCTGCTCCTTGCTGCGTCTCCCGGGTTCCAGGCCTTTCCACCCCCTCAAGAACCGCAGAGGCCCGCCGACCTCCCTCCCGACTCGCCCCTGCTCCCACCCCGCCCAGCCCACCTCCCAACTGAGCATCTTATCGCCTTTTCTGGGATGATCCTGTTTGCGCTTTTTTATTCATCGGCGTGTTTATGGTTGTCTCCTCTGTCAGACTCTCTCCTCCATCTGACCGTCAGCCCCGTGGGTGGGGCCCTGCTTACGGAGGGATGCCCGGAGTCTGGAGCCACCCAGGAAGCCCTGGGTCCCTGCTGGAACGAATGAAATGGGAGTGGGCGTCTCGTGTCCTGGAAATGAACCTCGTCTCCCTCACGGCTGTGGTGCTGGGGACAGGGTTGCTGCAGGGAGCCCTACCCCCGGCCTCTGAGGGCTTGAGAGTGACGCCAGGGCCGCCTCCCCGGCCTGGGCTCTCGGAAGCAGGTGGAAAGCTCCCTCCCTAGGGCCGGAAGCAGCCGCAGGCCCAGCCACACCCAGACCGGCCCAGCTCTAGGCAGCCCCGTCTAAATACAGAAGTTGGGTGGTGAGGCGGTTTCTCCCCTGCTGAGAGGAAGTGGCCGCTCTGATTAAAACCCGGTTTGTTCACCTTGTTGAGACAGTCCTCCCAGCCCCCAGGGGAGAGGAAGCATGGTGAAATAAATAAAGTCAGTGGCAGGCCTTCCGGAGAGGCCAGGAGGCAGCAACCAGGAGGCAGGTAGCCGCTGGCTTCTGTATAGAGATGGCCAGGAACCCGACACCTGGCTCTGTCCCCAGGGCAGTATCCCTTTGCACAAATGCAGACCTCTCTGGGTCTGTTTTTTTGTTTGTTTTCTGTTTTTTTAGTTGGTGTCTCACTCTGTCACACAGGCTGGAGTGCAGTGGCATATTCACAGCCACCCCAGTGTCAACCTGCTGGGCTCAGGCATTTTGTCCACCTCAGCCTTCCAAGTAGCCAGAATTACAGGCGCACTACCACGCCCAGCTAATTTTCTGATTTATTGTAGAGCCAAGGTCTCGCCCACGTTACCCAGGCTGGTGTCGAACCTGTGAGCTCAGGCAATCCTCTCACCTCAGCCTCCCAAAGTGCGGGAATTATAGGCGTGAGTCACTGCTCCCGGCCTGGGTCTCGGTTTTAAAAGAAAGCGGGGCCGGGCTCGGTGGCTCAGCCTGTAATCCCAGCGCTTTGGGAGGCTGAGGTGAGTGGATTGCCTGAGTCCGCGGGTTCGAGACCCGCCTGGGAAACTTGGCGAGACCTCATCTCTACAATAAATCAAAAAATAAGCCGGGCATAGTAGTGTGCGCCTGTAGTTCTGACTACTTGGAAGGCTGAGGCGGAAGGATCGCCGGAGCCCAGCAGGTCGAGACTGCAGTGACCAGGAGAGTGCCACTGTACTCCAGTCTGGGCGATGGAGTGAGACTCCAACTCAAAAAAAAAGGAGGATTGGGCCAGACTGGAGTTTCAAAGCCAGTGTTGCCTGAATCAGGAGCTCTCTGAGCCTCAGTTTCTCCATCTGCGGAATGGGTTGATGATAACCATGCCTATAACAATTGCTGGGAGGAGCCAGGAGCCTTGGTTCACGCCTATAATACCAGCAGTTTGGGAGAATACCTTGAGGCCAGGAGTTCAAGACCAACCTGGGCAACGCTGTCTCTAAAAAAAAAATTTTTAAATTAGCCGGGCATGGTGGCATATACCTGCAGTCCCAGCTACTCAGGAGACTGAGGCAGGATATATCACTCAAGGCCAGGAGTTGGAGGCTGAGGCGAGCTATGATCGTATCACTGCACTCCTGCCTGGGCAACAGAGCAAGACCCTGCCGCTAAAAAAAATTAAAAGGCCAGGTTCAGTGGCTCAGCCTGTAATCACTTTGAGAGGCCGAGGAGAGAGGATTGCCTGAGCCTGGGGGTTCGAGAGCAGCCTGGGCAACTTGGTGAGATCTCATGTCTACAATAAATCACAAAAATTAGCCGGGGGTGGTGGCGTGCACCTGTTGTTCCAGCTACTTGGAAGACTGAGGCAGAAGGATTGCCTGAACCCAGCAGGTTGAGGATACGATAGCCATGAGCAGCATGCCACTGCACTCCAGCCTGGGCAACTGAGAGAGACTCCAACTCCAAAAAAAACCTTTTTTTAAAGAATTGTGGGAGGGCTCAATGGGGCAGTGTGTATGGCCGGCCTGGGACATGGCCTGGGTGTTGTCAGAGGTAACAGAAAGTCCGAGATCCTGTGCAAAATAACAACAGCGCCCCTTGCTAAAAAGTGACCAAGAATCTCAAGACCTTGCCAACAGGGCAGAAGACCAGCATGAGGCCTTTCGAGGCCTGCCCTGGCCATGACCAAGATGGCTCCCATCAGAGGGACCTGGAGAGGGCACGGTCCATACCCCCCACCCATGCCCATCCGCTCCCATCCCCTACACCCTCCCCTGTCGCGGTTCCATGGAGGAAGGTGGTGAAAACAGTCAAATGCTGGAGGAACCAAATGCCAGTCGGTGGGGGATGGGGCATGGGGCCAAGCCCCAGGCCCCCCCCTGAGCGGCCCCTCCCCCACACCCCTTTGTGCCTGGACCTCAACATGTCATTGGGTGGAAAAGCTCAAACTCAAAGTCATACACACAGCGACATCCCTCCTGTGTGATCTCTTGATGGCCCACATGACAATGGTCCCAGGAACTGGCTGCAGCCGTAAATGCGCATGTCAAACCCGGCAGGAGGTAGCCCACCAGAGCCTTGAGGTTGGCTCTGGCAGAGGTGGTTACTGCAGTTTAGCTATATCTATGGCGTCTTATTTCTATAACATTTTCTTTTTTTAGATAAAAAAAAAGAGATGAGTGATAAATATGACACAATCTTAATAATGGTTGGTTCTGAGTTGTAGGAGTTTGCTTTATTTTTTCCCAGAGTTTTCTGTGTCTTTTTGTTTTTGTTTTTTGGGGTTGTTGCTTTTTTTTGAGTCTCACTCTGTTGCCCAGGCTGGAGTGCAGTGGCACCCTCATGACCACTGCAGCCTCGACCTACTGGACTCAGGTGATCCTTCCTGCTCAGCCTTCCAAGTAGCTGGAACTACAGGCATGCACCACCATGCCCAGCTAATTTTTGTTGTTGTTGTTGTTGTTGATATATTGTAGAGATGAGGTCTCACCAAGTTGCCCAGGCTGGTCTTGAACCCATGAGCTCTCATCTCAGCCTCCCAAAGTGCTGGGATTATAGGTATGAGCTACTGCGCTTGGCCATCTTTTTGTTTTAAAAAGCAGATTTCACAGCCTTAAAACAGCCTGAAGTCAGGTGGATTAGAAAATCTCTGTTCTTTTACTAACATCCTGAGCGTGGTGCCAGGAAACACACTGTTAACTGAGCACCTACTCTGTGCCTGGCACTGGATTGCGTTCCAGGGAAATAAAAGCAAGCACTTCTCCTCCAGGTGTCCCTAGGCCAATAGGGGGAGAAGAAGACTCACGTGTCACATGTCCTCCATGCTGGAACCATGTGAAGAGACCCTCAGGCGTGGGTCTGCCACTTTCCTATGTTTACAGGAAAACCTGGTCTGCGATATTCTTCCCCTTCTGAAGAAGGATGGCTGGAGACTTGCAGGAATTTACTTGCAGGCACCAAGGGCTGCTGTGGGGATGGGAGGGTAACACCTGCAGGCAAACTCAGGCACAGCCATGGGTGGACAGGAATCCCTGCACTGCCCCCAAACCACAGAGCCCCTTAGATGACCAGTGAGAGGCATGGCCCCAATTTTCAACAGCCTTTGCAGGTGGGTTAACCCTTTAACCTTGATCCTGGAAGCAGCCTCAACGGGAGCTGTTGCCCTCCTGGGGGCTTCGGCAGCCTCTCTGGCAACAATGGGCAGATGATGATAGGTGGATGATGATGATCAGATGATACTAGACAGATCATGGGCCGGTGATGATGGGCAGATGATAATGATGACGGAGAGGTGGTTATGGACAAATGATGATAGACAGATTATGGGCAGATGATGAGCAGATGATGATGGGCAGGTGATGGACAGAGGATGACGGGCAGATGACGAGCAGATGACGATGCTGACGAGCAGATGATGGACAGATGAGGATGGACAAGTTATGAGCAGATGGTGATGGACAGATGACGGGCAGATGATGTTGGGCAGATGATGACGGATAGATGACGATGGATGGCATCAGCAGATCATGATGGGCAGATGATGAGCAGATGACGGGCAGAGTGGGCACCAGGCAGGACACACCAGCCCCTGCCCCAACGCAGGGTTTGTCCAGAAGGGGTCCCAGAAACACTCATAGAGGGATACCCATGACAAGCTGCTCCTCTGCCCGGGCTGACTCACCTAACTTCTGTCTCTTTTGCTTGCTTTAACTTTTCATTTTGAAATAATATAGGCTTACAGTAAAGGCGCAAAGACACAGAGGATCCCCATAGACCAGACACCAGTTCCCCCAATGTGAACATTGCACAAAACTACAGGACAGTTAGCCAAACGAAGGAATTCACATTGCTGCAGTAATGTTAGCCAAACCATGGAGTGTCTTTGGACCTCAGCTTCCTGTCATGTCCCTTTTCGGTCCTGGGTCCCATGTCCCACTGTGACCAGAGGCGCATCCTCAGTCATTCCTTGTCTTCTGTGGTCTTGATGTGTGAAGAAGATGAGTCGGGTGTTCCACAGCTCGTGTCTGCACTTGGGTTTGTCTGGTGTCCTCTCTTGAAATGAGATGTGATTCTTGCTTCATGAACGTACCTTTACTAGGGCACAATTTGGTGGTTTTTGGTATGGACACCAAGTTGAGCGGCATCTCCTCCACCCAATACCAGAATGTGCCCATCACCCAGGAGACCCTACCCAGCCCTCTGCCTCTGCGTTGGTGTCTCTCCTCCCATGTCCATCATGCTCGGTCCGTGTTTCGCTTCTGCTTTTCTTCCCGTATCTGTTGCTGTCTCTGCCTGAGTCGCTCTGTTCCCTCCCCTCCCGCCTCTCTCCACCCAACCCTCCCTCCATCTCTCCCTCCTCATTCTGCTCGCTCTGCCTCTGTGGGAGTGACTCCATCCCTCATTTGGGACTCTCTCCCTCAGGCAGACCCCCCAAAGCAAATGAAACACAAGACAGGCCGTGCTGAGGACTCTGAGGAGGCCACAGGTGGGGAGAGAGGGAATCTCAGGGCTCTGTGCTGGACGGGCAATCAGGGAAGCCTCTCGGAGGAGGTAAGGTTGAAGCCAGCCCTGGAGGAAGGAAGGCTGCCAGCCCTGGAGAGCCGCCAGCGATGCCCAGGTAGAGAGCAGCAAGAGCAAAGGCCTTGGGGCAGGAGAGAACCCCAGAGGGAGCCAGGGAGAGAAGGAGCCGGGAGGAGGTCGTTCACCCCCAAGGGCTCCCGAGGCGAACTTTCTAGCACCCCTGTGGAGGCCAGGCCATGAGCTTGGTGCTGGGGACCCTAAGCTGGGCACAGCCCACCCCTGCCTCTGAAGAAGCCTGCAGTGGAAGTGCACGACCGGGCTCTGGACTTTTCATCATCCCTTTCCTGGACTCCACTCTTTGCCCCAGAATCACTGTTTGCCCCAGGTGGCATGCAGGGACCCAGAGCCACACGGGGAGAGGGGCTTAGTGTGGTGGTCACTCATCCACCCAGCATGCAGCTATTGGTACCGACTACGCGCCTGGGGCGTGCACAGATGATGCTCAAGGGGACAGCTGCTGCCCACAGTGCGACTTCTAGGGCAGGAGGACATGGGTTCAAGACCCAGCTCTGCCGAGGGTCAGTGGAGTGGCTGCAGGCACAATCCTCACCCTGAGCCTCAGTTTCCTCCTCTGTAAAGTGGGCTGCTGAGCATGGAGTCAGCCCGACTTGCTGAGCCCTCCTTGCCCGAGGGACCTTTCTGGGTGGGGTCGGGGGAGCAGGGACTCCAGGTGGAGGTGACACATTCCTGGTGGCCGATGGGGAGGGCTGGGCTACCAGGACGAGTGGGAAGGCGTTGGCTGGCAGCGGCTGGTCCTGCGGGAGCCCGACCTGCGGGAGTCATCTCAGGGCCACTCCATCACACCCGCCATCTCCTGGCCTGGTCCCACGGGGTCTCAGTCCCTTCTGGATCCCCTGCCGAGCAGCAGCATCCCAGACCCTCTCTCCTAGCTCAGCCACCTTGAGGCTTTGCCACGGCTGTTCCCTCTGCCTGGAAGGTTGTTCCCGTCGGTGCCAGCCTCTCTTGGTCCGCTCCCAAGGGGCTTTGACCTTGAGGCTTCAGCCTGGGGCCAAGGCCCTGGCCCTAATCCCGCCCACGCAACTGTATCTCATCTTGCAGACTATTCCCAGAATCGGCCACAGGTCAGGTTCTGTGAAACCTGGGCCTGTCCCCCGGGGTGGGAAAATGCCCCCAACAACTTCCTCCAGGGGGCTGAATTGCTGAGCGGGTCATACCTGTCAAGCAATTTGTTCATCCAGCAGCAGCACAGACCGGGTGCTTTGCGAGATGCTGGGGAGAACACAGTCAAGTTGACCAGACAGGACATCTGCCCCAGAGAGCCAAACCCCAGGGGGCATGGGTGACCCCCCCACAGGTAGGTGGCCCCCGAGGCCAGCTTGGGTCTGGGGTGTGGTGGGAGCCACGGAGAAAAGTAAGGTGGGGGAGGTCAAATACAAGATCAGGACACCCTCGGCAAGGTGAGGCCCGCAGGAGGTTAGCAGTGACACCAGGAGGAGAAGGGAACGCAAGCAGCAGGAATGGCACAGGCAAAGGCCCTGGGGCAGGAGCAGGCCTGGGCGGGCTCAGACTAAAACAGTGCTGACTCTGTGATGACACATCTTTCCTGTCTCCCCACCAGAAACTTGCATGTGGCAGGTGGGGGAGGACTGAATGAATGAATGAGCGAATGAGTGAATGAACGACGGTATGTGGCAGGAAAGGCTGGTGCTGGTGAAGAACTGGCGCCCCCCCCCATGGCGGCCCTGGCTGAGACGGACAGCACTGTCTCTGCCCTGCCCATGGAGGCCTTGGCGTGGGGAGGGGAGGAGGCCGGGTGGGCGAGACAGCAGAAGGTGGGAGAGGGCCTCTTCCTCACCTCTGCAGGACGGAGCTCTATGGGTATCGCGTCCCGGGTGGGAGCCTGCGGCGGTGGGGGTGAGTGGGAAAGTGGCGCAGGGGACAGGGAAGGCCATGGAGACCTCGGGAGCCCCGAGGAAGACCCCAGAAACAGCAGGGACACGTTTCAGGAGGCCAAGTTCCTGCTGAGGCTTCTCCCACACCCTCTGCGCAGCGCTGTGCGAGGACGAAGAAGGTGTGGCTGGGCCTGGTGACCCACACCTATCGTCCCAGCACTTTGGGAGGCTGAGGTGGGAGGACCGCTTGAGTCCAGGAGTTCAAGACCAGCCTGGACAACAACAGCGAGACCCTCAGTTCTACAAAAGTACCATAAAACTGAGGCGAGGTGCACTGGCTCACACCTGCGGTCCCAGCACTTTGGGAGGCTGACAGGAGGGTGGCTTGAGCCCAGGTGTTTGAGACCAGTCTTGGCAACACAGTGAGACCTCATCTCATTAAAAAAAAAATGACAGCTGGGCACGGTGGCTCAGCCTGTAATCCCACGCCTTTGGGAGGCTGAGGTGAGTGGATGGCCTGAGCCTACGAATTCGAGATCCGCCTGGGCAACTTGGCGTAGACCTCATCTCTACAATAAATCAAAAAATGAGCCGGGCATGGTAGCGCACACCTGTAGTTCCAGCTACTTGGAAGGCTGAGGCGGAAGGATCGCCGGAGCCCAGCAGGTCGAGGCTGCGGTGGCCGGGAGCGGCCACTGCACTCCAGCCTGGGCAACAGAGTGAGACTCCAACTCAAAAAAAACAAAACAAAAAAAAGAAAAAAAATATCAGGTGTAGTGGCACACAACTGTAGTCCCAGCTACTAAGGAGGCTGAGGAGAAGGATCCCCTGAGCCCAGGAGATCAAGGCTGTGGTGAGCCGTGACCATGCCACTGCACTACAGCCTGGGTGACAGAAGGAGACTTCCACTCAAAAAAAAAAAAGTTGGTGTGGTGGCACGTGCCTGTTGTCCCATCAGCTACCCCGGAGGCTGAAGTGGGAGGATTGCTTGAGCCCAAGAGGTCGAGGCTGCAGTGAGCTATGATCACACCACTATACTCCACCCTGGGAGACAGAGCAAGACCTTGTCTCCAAGCAAAGAGACAGGAGAGAGGGGGGAGGGTGAACACAGAGGCTGTCACTGCTGGGATCTTGGCTGAGACCCTGCTCCAAGTGAGCCCCAGGGGGCTGACATCACCTCCGCCCCAAGGGATATCCCCACACCGCAGAGCTCCATGCAGCTGGCCACAGGAAAGTGCAGGCCCTGCATGTGGAGGCGTGCCGGGATGTACGGAAGGGACCGGCCGTGCCCTACTAGGGGAAGCGCCCCCTGTGCACACGGCAGTGTGTCCCCCTGGAGGCCCGAACACCCGGGGGAGGGGGATGGAAGGGGACCGGGAGGGAGGGAGGCTCCAGGGCTGACCCCTGACTCCTCTCAATACTCAGGTGCACAGACGCTGAGCTAATTGCATTAAAAGGTCACCCCGTCCGCACAGGAAGCCACGGCTGGGCCAGGAGCCTGGGAGACTAGGGTGTGGGGGCTGTGGGCCTCCCCGTCCAGGGGCCTGTCCATCCTCCTTTCTCACTGAGCCACCCACCCCAGCCACCGTATCCACCAGAGAGCAATGACACACCCCTCCTCATGGGAAGAAGACTGTGGCAGAGACCTGGGCCAGAGACAGGTTTTGAGGTGTGAAACGCTGTTTCAGAAGGAAGGCCAGGCGGAGGCCATGCTGGGGTTGCCTCTTCTCTACCACGGCACTTGCAGGGTAGGGGAGGAAAGGGGTCACAGGAGGGTCCTGAGTCAGCCCCCCTCTTCCAAAGCCTCCGCCGGTTTCTGTTTCACAAGAGGGAGGAAGTATGAAGTCATCCCCACCAGCCCCTGCCCACCTGGCAGCTTCAGCCTCCTCTACTTGACCTCCTCTCCTGGCCTCCCCACAGTTCCTCAACCAGGCGGAGCACATCCAACCCCAGGACATTTGTATGTGCTGTCACCAGCTCTGGAATGCTCTGCCCACAAGTGCCTCCCTGGAGGACTCAAGGCTGACCAGCTCCGAGAGTGGCAGCCACACCCACCATCTCACCACCCCCCACCCTCTCAACCTGCACAGAGTAACAACTCAGGCCTTCTTTATAGAAGGGGCAAAAGGGGATCTTTGAGGCCTTCTGTGCTGTCACTTAGGGGAAAGCATTTAGTGGTTCTGAGACTTGTCAAAGGGAGAGCCAGGGTCCTGACTGGGTAGGAACTTTTGAACAACAGCAACAAAACAGACATCCCTGCGTAATAAAGGAGATGGGATTTGTTTTAGGGACCAGTGGAAGGAGGGGCTTCTTGTTTCCTGTGGACAAATTCAGAGGCCTCCCATTGAGCCTCAGTGTGAAGCCAACATAGACTGAGAAGTAGAGAGAATGTGGGCAGTGTTGGAGCTGCTGGATCCAGCCGCTCTTGAAGCTGCATGAGCCAATCAAGTCCAACCATTCTGTGGAAATAGGGTAAATCAATCAATATTTGCTATTTTGACAGAAACCCTAAGTGAAACTACTCTGGTGGGCAGACCCAGCCTTGGAAAAGGGACTTCCCCTGTCTGCTCTCTTCATGATCGTCCTCTGCAAAATAAAGCTAATAATTATACCCATTTTGCAGGACTGTGGGGAGGATCAAAAGAGAGAATCATAAGAGAGTTCAGCAGAGCTCTTGGCAAACACCCAGGCCCAGTGAGTGTCAGTGTCATTATTACCACTATTAATTTGTTACTAAGCCTGAATTTATTCACCCAACAAATACTTACTGAGCACCTACTACATGCTGGTGATTGTTCTGGGCACTGGAATGCAGCAGTGAACAGAAGAGACAAGATCCAATCTCTCAGGAGTTTACATCCTCTTCACCACCATCATCTGGTTGTTGCTGAGATTAATTGCAGTAACATGCATCAAGTGTTGGGCAGAGCTCTGGGCAATTAATCTCCCATCTTCACCCCCAAAAAGGGAGAGGAAAGGGCTTTACATGGTCAAACAGTAGACTTTCTCCATGTCAGCTGTATATTTGGAGCAACTTGTACATTGTCTCTCATTGGTTTTTCACAACCACCATGCAAAGTTGGTTTGATCCCCATTTTACAGGTGAGGGAACTGAGGTTTAGGGAAGTCAAGTCATGCTCCACAGCTGCTTGGCCAAGCCAAGTCTATCTGGTTCTAGGATGGGGAACTGTGGCGTCCCCAGGACTGAGAGCATCACAACTCCTGTGGCTGAGTGGACCCAGGTGCCACGGAGGACAGCTCCACAGAATGGATGTGGGTGCGGGGCCTGCTGCCAGTGGGAGGGGCTCTAGTAGGTGACCACACCGCCAGCAGGGCAGGGCTCTCTCAGATGGCCACGCTGCTGGTGGGCGGGGCTTTCTCAGGTGGCCACACTGCCGGTGGGCGAGGGCTGGGCCACCAGAGATCCTGGGAGCAGCTGCGGACAAGGAGGACCTCAGTCTCCCACACCAGGTCCTCCTGGCTCTGGCTGCACCTCCAGCCCCGCTGAGAGCCCGGCCCTTCCAAGTATCCAAGTGTCCCTGTGGTTGCCTCCTCACAGAGGATACAGTCTCAGTTCCTGCCTGGGCCAGGGTGACTGAGCCCTGACGACCCCCTAGGTCACTGTCATACTCCCCCTCACTCACTTTGCCACCACCACGCTGCTCACACCACACTCCAGCCTGTCTCAAGGCCTTCACACACGCTGTTCTGGCACCCTGAACTGGTCCTCTGCCAGGTCACCCCCTCAAAGAGGCCATTCTAAAGTGGGCCCACCAGCTGCCCACCCACCACCAGCCACCCACCTGACACCCTCCCACCCACCAGCCACTAACTCACCCTAGATCCTACCCACCCACCCATCCCCCACTGACTCACCTGCCAACCCACCCGCCAGCTAATAACCCTCTGCGAACTCAGCCACCAACCCAGCTACCAGCCACTAACCCCCCTGCTAACCACTTACCCACCCACCAACCACTTACCTACCCACTGACCCACCCACCCACCAGGCCTCACTTCTATTTTCCCATGAGCCCCCCGCTCTGCCCCTCCAGCTCCCGTTCGACCCGTGTGTGGGTTCCCTGGGCCTTTGCTTACCGACCACCTCTCTTTCGGTAAACCGAAAGCCAGGGAGGGCGGGACATGTCCCCTCAGCTCTTGGCCTGGAGCGGAGCCTGTATACAGCAGGAGCCAATACATGTGAGTTCAGTGAAGGCAGGAACAACCGGTGGGCCGAGAGCTTCAAGGGTGACAGGGAAAGCAAGTTGGAAGCAGCAGGCCAGCAGGCCAGCTACAGATATTTATGAAGATGCCCCCAGCACGCCCGCCCACTAGGGGGGAAGCCAGGCAGGGAGCTCAGTTGTGACCCCCACCCCACTGCTGGAGAAGCCGGACAGTGAGCCCAGCTGCGCACGCCCCCAACTGTCTTTCCAGCTCCCATCTGACTTGTGTGTGGGTTCCCCAGGCCTTTGTTTACCTAGGGGAGAAGCTGGGCTGCGAGCCCAACTGTGCCTCAGCTGGCCACAACACTGACCATTCCCTTCAGTTCATCACTGTCTGTGATTGCGGAAGCGACACGCCCTCATGCCACCGTATCCAAGGATGAGGATAAAGCAACAAGTCACAGACACATTCACCGGACACGGTGCCCACCAGTACCCTGGAGTCCCATGGCCCCTGCATCAGAGCCCCGGAGTTAAACCTGCTGTCTGGGGAGGAGTTGGTCACCATGTCCAGCCACGGCCACCGAGCTGGGGCAGAAGGTCGGGGCAGGCAGGGTCGAGGGGCCCTTGCCGAGGGAGCCCCCGCCAGTTTGGTGCAGCTGGGAGACGAGGTTCTCAGGGCGGCCTGGGGACACCACCCAGTCACAGCCTCCACCCCATCCTGGCAGCAAAGTGCAGTGAGACAGTGAGACAGGGGACAGTGAGAAAGGTGAGGTGCCCCTCCTTGCACACCATTCAGAACAGAAGAGACATTACACTATCAATCAGTAGAGGAGCCGGGCTCAGGCCTGCAATCCCAGCACCTTTGGGAGGCCGAGGCAGGAGGATTGCTCGAGCCCAGGAATTTGAGACCAGCCTGGGTAACATAGCAAGATCTTGTCTATATTAAAAAATATATATATAGTAAATCAGCTGGCATTTGCCTGTAGGCCCAGTTACTTGAGAAGCTGAGGTGGGAGGATTGTTTGAGCCCAGGAGGTCGAGGCTGCAGTGAGCTAAGATCACACCACTGCACTCCAGCCTGGAGTCTCCTGTCACTAAAAAAAGATTAAAGATACGTATAGGGAGGGCCCACAAAATTCAGGTTTTTCCCACGGTGACTCTGGTGGCATTTTGGAAATATCCTTTCACATTCCAAGCTCATTTTTTGGGGAGCCACTGCTTTGCTGGACTCCTAAGGCCGGCCTGGCAAACTGTCTCTGGGGGTGGAGGGCCATCCCCGCCCCCGGTCCCGTGTAACCCCCGACTTAACTCCTGTCTCTATGGACTGGCTCTGGGCATTTCATAAGACCCGTCCTTGCAGGACACGTCCAGGGTGTCTGGCCGCTTTGGTTTGGCATGGAGGTTTCAGGCTCTCCATGTTCCAGGGCTTCATTCCTTTTTTGTGGCTGAATAATATTCCATTGTGTGGAAGGACCACACTGTGTGGCTCCAGTTTTCAGCAGGGAACATATGAGTGGTTTCTGCTCATTGGATACTATGGACAGGGCGGCTAAGAACATTCGGGCCAGAGCTTTGGTGTGGACGCCCACCCTTCCTCCTGCTGGGGGTGCGCCTGGGTGTAAGCTCCTGGATCACGTGGTAGCTCTGTTTCATCATTCAGACACCCCACCAGACCGTCTTCCACTTCCCCCAGCAGTGTAGATGATCCAATCCCCCCACGTCCCGCCAGCATGTGTGATGTCTTGCCTTCCCTTCCCTCCCACCACCTCTGTGGGTATGGACTGGGCTCTTGTGTGTTTTCTTTGAGCCTAGTGTTGTTCATTTAAACGGGTTCATTTTACAGGCAAGGCAGCCCCCACACCGCGCAGGGAAGACTTCAGAGCCACGTAAGCGGAAGGAGGGGCTCCCATTCCCCTGTTACTCACCCAAGAGGACCCTAAGAGGAAGACCAGAAGCGTGAGGTTCTCAGCCAACAGCAGGCGGCAGGGACTGTTCCCGCTGCCTGATAAACAGGGAGAAACCGGAGGCGTGGGCAGTGAAGGAACCAACCCAGCGGGAGGAGCGGACACGGGGTTCTCGGCACGCCGGGCTCAACCAGAAGGGCCTGCAGAACACCCACGCCAGGCCCTGCTCCCCAAGACAGGCCCTGTGTGGCCCAGGGGTGGCGCAGACAGCTGGGGTCGGAGGCCTGGCCGGCAGCCCGGGTGACACAGGTTGTCCTGGGCCGCTGTGGGGCCTTCTTGTCCGCCGTCCACATGCCTGGGTCTGGGCGGCTCTGCAGGTCCGGCCGGGGTTAGGACCCAGGGGTTGGTGTGACGCCGGCCCAGCGAGATCCCAGGATCCTCAGGGTTGGGGGCGCCGGGTCTCCCCAGAGACGGATCTGCTGGACACACAGGCCAGGAGCAGGCAAGGATGCTGTCTCAGCACAGGTTGGCCAGGACAATGACAGCAGCTCCGGCCTGAGGGAGGCTGGCCCGCCATCCCTGCTCCCTCCACCGGGCGAGAAGGCAGTTAGGGAATGCGGATCGGAGACAGCAGCGAGTGACCGACTCAAGGTCGCAAGGGGAGAAACCCAGATTCAGCCGGGTTGGCCTGACCAAAGCCTTGAAGTGTCATCCCCTGAACCAGACCATGACAGACCATGTCCTGAGGCAAGGCTGCCGGCTGGGTGGGGATGGGGGCTGGAGCTCTCTGTTCACCGCTCCTTCCTCCCTCCCTGCCTCCACCCTCTCTCCATCCACGCCTTCTTCCCTCCATCCCTCCCTCCAGCATCCCCATCTCCCTCCACCCCTTCCCCACCCCTCCCCATCCCCTCTCCACCCACCCCTCCACCCCCAGCCCTCCCTCCCTCTCTTCATCTGCCCCACCCCTCCCCCACCCCGTCATCCATCCCTTCTCCCTCCCTCCACCACCTTCCACCCCTCCCCCGCCTCCCTCCAGCCCTCCCTCCGTCTTCCCTCCATCCTCCACCATCCTCCACCGTCTTCCCTCCCTCCTCCACCGTTCCTCCATCCACTTCTCTAGCCCCTCCCCACCCATCCCTCCCTCCAACCCTCCTCCACCCACCCTTTCCTCCCTCCCTCCTTCCCGTGATGACATACACGACTGTCCTCTCATCAGATGAAGAGGGGCCTGAGACCCGTGAGTCTCTGGCCTGGTCCTGCTCTCTGTCCTGCACGTGACTCTCCCATGGCTCCTAACTGGCACACCAAAATGCCCAGCAGCCTCGGTGAGAGCCACAGTAAGGACAGGTGGGCACTGTGGCACACAGTGAGCCCATGCTTCACTGTTGACCAGGACTGTGGGCCCCGTGTCGTCAGAGAAGCTTCTGGTCATGGCTGCTTCCTCATTCCCACTACGCCCCACAGGAGAGTGGTGGGCACAGGCCTGGTGCAAGCCCAGTGCCCGATACAGGCAGCTTCCCCGCCCTGCCTGCCTGAGGATGAGGCCCCAGCTGCCACATCCCCAGGGACCTTGCCGGCCTTCGGCAGAGACGGAACTGTGGTCTTCACCCATGGGCGACAAGTGGCCTTCGGTGAGAGTCCCCTCTCCCCAGGCTCAGGAGGGCTCCTGCCTGTGCGTTCCAGGGCAGGCTGGCCACTGGGGAGGGCCCTGCAGCCAGTGTGGGCTGGGGATGCCCGGGGCCGGGCAGGGCCGAGGCCCAGGGAGTCTAGGGGGAGCGAGAGGGAGCTGGACACTCTAAAGTCCTTCTCAACAGCTGCTCAGAAGGAAGGAAAGAGGGATGGGCGGGGTCTGGAGGCGGCTCCAGCGTCCCAGCTTCTCCACATGACATCTGAGCTGGGTCCCAAGACAGTGCTGGGGCAGGGAGGCGCTGCCTTTTTGCATCTCCTCTGTCTCTCTCCATCTTTTCCGTCTCTGTCTATCTTCGTCTGTTTCTCTCTGTTTCCCTGCGTCTCTGTCTCCACGTGTGTTTCTCCGTCTCTGTCGTTCTCTTTCTCTGCGTGTGTGTCTGTTTCTCCCTCTGTTGCTCTCTGTGTGCGTCTCTGTTTCTTTCTTTCTACCTCTCTCTCTCCTCTCTCTCATCAAGAGCTGGCAGGGCCAATCCCAGCTCCTTACTGGCCGTGGCAGCTGCAGCAAGGAGCTGAGATTTCATTCCAGGGCACTAGGGAGCCACAGAAGGCTTTTCTGCCTGTTAACAGTCACATTTTCAAAGATGGAGTGAGCTGGCTTGGACAGGAGCCTAGGGGGCAGGCTCGGGCCCATCAGAGAAACCCAGAGGTCAACAGAACAGGACTCCAAGGCCCGGTGTCCAGAGCGTCCAGATGCATCGTCAGATGGCCACAGGCCTCCCGGCCTGCTCCCCAGAGGCAGCGCAGAGGCTGGGAGAGCAGGAAGCCCTGCGTGGCAGCTGCTGTGTCCGGGCTGCTCCTCTGATCCTTCTTATACTCCTGTGTGGATTGTTTGAACACATCTTTGAATTTGCCCCAACGGTGTTCGCTTCATAATTCTGAAAAATTATCTTTATTTTGAACTTCTCTGAACACGCCCCCGCCCTGGGGCAGGGAAACCACCAGGACCCTGGAGCCCTTCGCTCCCGCCGGACGCCGGGCACCCCGATGTGTGCGCCAAGGGGGGGGGAGGGCGGGGCCTGATAAGCAGAGCCGGGTACTTATCGGCCCCAGCCGGGTCCCTGAGGTATCTGGGGAGCCAGGTGCCCTCCCGCTGTGCCCTGTGCGACACCCACCCAGGCACGCTGTGCAGCTGGCCCTGCTGTTCTTGCTGTGTCTGGGTGCCTCCCAACCTGTCGCCCGGGGGGACGGGGATCCAGTTTGGTGTTTACATCTCTGGGGAAGAAACGCAAGCGTGACTCGGCAGCGAGGGCAGGGCCGTGGGAGGACACACCCGGCCGGCTTTGGGGTGACGGAGCTGCGGAATGGGGGTGGTGGCCAAGCCAGCCCCGGGGGGGCCCCAAAGCCAGAGTGCTTGGGCCCCACCCTGGCTCTGCCACGCCCAGCTCTCCGGCCCAGGGCAGGCGGCTGACTCTTCTCAGCCTTGGTTGTCCCATCTGTGAAGTGGGCGCAGTCTCCCCAGGTTGCCGGGAGGGCTGG
Organism: Cephalopachus bancanus; assembly: GCA_027257055.1. NCBI lineage: Eukaryota > Metazoa > Chordata > Mammalia > Primates > Tarsiidae > Cephalopachus > Cephalopachus bancanus. The sequence goes on from JAPVLO010000007.1 coordinate 9,189,895, forward strand.
GGGAAGTCACGGGTGTAAAGCCATGGCCAGCGTCCAGCAAGAGTTCGTCGCCACGTGTTCTGGGGCTCTGAGGACAACCCTGGCCCCGGTGGTGGGAGACTGAGGCATGTGGGGTGGGCGTCTCGCTGGACTGGAAGCCCGGGTCGCCCGGCTGCAGACATCGAGCTGTGCGGGATGTGGGGGGCTTCCCAGCGCCAGCCTCCACCACCTGCTGCTCCAGCCGGCCGCAGGTGGGGGCGTGCAGGGCGGCCACCGAGCACATGACCCGCTTTAATCCTGGTGACAGTCCTGGAGGTGGGACAGAGGCCACGAACTGAACTGGCTTGCAGGTGGAGTGACCCTTGAGGCCGGTGTGTCAAAGAGAGCACCCAGCCCCTCCCACAGCACCCTGCTGGCCCTGCCTGCGGGGGCCCGGCAGGGGCCTCACACCCAAGGAGGCCTGGCGGGGCTGGAGGACTGTCCACCTCGAGTCCCCGGAGGCCGCGCAGCCTAGGCGCTGGAGGCGCAGGCCAGAGCCCAAGCCCGGGGCAGCCCCCAGCCAGGACCCCCTCTGCTCTGAGCCCGTTTTCCCCTCTGTAAATGGGACCACGGCAGCACTCCTCATGTTTGGGGCCGGGAGAAGGCCGTGAGCTGACACACTCTGGGGGCCTCCCCGTGGCCTTAAGGAAGGAGCCGTGCATGGGAAGCAGGGCTTATGCCCTGGTGGCCGTAGCACTGGTATCCAAGCCATGGACTTCCCTTATGTGAGCAAAATCAGTAAAGGATACTGCTTAGGGAGCGCTTTGAAGCGGTTTTTTTTGTTCCGTGTCATGGAACCTAATTCTAAGTAGCACGGCCTTTGAGGTTATATATGTCCAAAGTCTCCGTTGCAAGAGTCAGAAAAACCACATCAACTGGGCTTAAGTAAAGGAGGAATGCGTTAGCTCTTGAATAAAGAAGTCCAAGGGCGAGCTTCAGGTGTAGCTGGATCAAGGGGCTCCACCATGTCCCCAAGATCTTATCTCTGCTCCCCTCCACTCCTCAGCTCTGTTGCTCTCCTGCTGGCTTCCTTCTTGGCTGCCACTCTGCTGCCACCGCCACAGTAAGCACAAGCTCCTCCCTCCCCCGAGCTGCTCCAGGCTGACCACTCCTGGCTGGGTTACCCTCACAGAAGACAGTTTCCCTTCCACAAGGGATGTAGCAGAGGTCCCAGAATGGAGCCACACCGACCAGACTGGACCCCCTGTCTGTCCCTGGGCCAGTCACTGGGGCCCAGGAGTGGAATGTGCTGACTGTTCCAGCTGTGGGTCAGAGGCTGTAGTGGCCTCGCCGACCAGCCGGCCTGAGGGCGGGCAGGGCAGCTCCCCAGGAAATTCAAGGGCTGCCCCAGGGGAAGGGAGTGAACACTGGGTAGGCAGGCCCCACAGGTGACGCCCGGGAAGGAAACTGAGGCTCAGGGGGGATGGCAAGCAGGCAAGTGCCCCCCAGGCACCGGGGAGAGTGCAGCCTGGGGGTGGCGTGGAGGTGACCGTACCACCGTGGGTTCCCACGCCTGGCCCAGAAGGGGCAGGACAGGCCAGAGGCCTCAGAGGAGCCCTTTCTCTTCTCTGGGCCTCATTTGGCTCATCTGGGAAGTGGGCCTGAGAGGAGGCTCCAATCCGTGAGGGAGGAGGAGTCCCCGCCCGCACCGCCCGCCCCTGCTGGGAGCCTCCAAATCAAGGCAGGGGCGGGGGGGTTTCAGGGTGCTCTGGACGCTTCAGACCTTCCCACCTGCCGGCTCACCCACAGTCACGCTCCCCGCAGGTCCAGGGTGGCCTCTGCTCCTCCCTGGGCGTCCTCCAGGCCCATCCTCCCGCAGGCCCAGAGAAGGCTGACCCGGGAGCCAAGCCTCTCTGGGCCTTGTCTGTCCTTGACAGGAGAGGAACCAAGAGTGGACCGCTGTGATTCGCTGCCGCAGGATGGGCCCCCCCCAGCCAGAGGGGATCCCGGGACCCCTGGCAGAGGGCCGAGGCCGTGAGGAGAGGGGTGTGGTGGGGACTCTGGGCACCCAGGACACACAGCCCAGCGATTCCCCGCCCGCGCTTCCGGCAGGAGGGAGCCTCAGGGAGTCGCCTGCTGCAGCCACTGTAGCAGCAGGCCTGGCTAGCCCTCCCCCCTCCCCACCTCCCCTCCAGGCCCCCAGGCCCAGCCCCTGCTCTGCCCCCTCCCCAAGTCCCCCACCCTCAAACCCAGGCCGTGGCCGCCCCCGGGCCGGGCCCTCACTCACGGGCGCCCGCGGGCAGGGCAGCTCCTGGTGTCACTCAGCATGTGTGTGGGCCTGGGCGTGGGTCTGAGTGCCTGTGTTTAGGGGGGTGCACATGTGTGTCTACGTGTCTGTCTCTATGTATCCATGAATGGAAACGTGTGCGAGCGTGCCTGTATGCAGTACTGTGTGCCAGGGTGTTACGTGTACAAGTGACTCTGTCTGAGACTCCGAATGTGCGTCTCTGCTTTTCTATACGTGTGTGCACAGGGGTGTGTTTTTCTGTGTGCATCCCCGAATATTGGTGAGTGGGAGTGTTCGTGCAAGCATGTAGCTCATATGTGCATGTGTGTGCCTGTGCATCTACGCACAAGTATGTCTGCATCAGCGTGTGAATGTGTCTGTTTCTGCGTGTGTGTGTATGTGGGGCCAGGGAGACTGTGTGAATGTATGCACAGACATAGCTGTGTGCACACGTATGCATGTGTGCCCTCTGGGGGTGTGTGGGGCCAGGACAGGAAGCACAGGACAGACGCACATGAGGAAGGACTCTGAGGCAGCCCGGTCCAGCCCAGCTCACGGCCTCTCCGTGTGCCCAGTCCCGCGCCTGCTGGGGACGCAGGGAGGACGGGGGTCCCGCTCTCGGAGGACAGTCGCACCCGCCACACCACGAGGTGCAGGGTGGGAAGGCCTGGCCAGGCTCAGCCTGCAGGTCTGGGGGTCCCGCTCCTTGGCATCCCCATGTCCCCTGGGGACACCTGGCGATGACCGAGGCTGTCCAACAAAAGCGCTCAGCACGGTGACTGACGGGAGCCTGCAGCAGCCATGGCCAGTCACCTCTGATCACTGTTGCCGTGACTGTGCCAAGATCCCTGCACCCTCAGCTTGGCAACCTGGACGTTCCCCCTGGAGTCTTCCCTCCTAGGACCCAAGAGATGTTTTTGAGGCTCGGGGCCTCCCTGAGGGCCTAACCCAGGAGCTGCCACCGGCCGATAAGGACAGGAAACGCGCTGACCGCAAGTGGCCTCTGCGATAACCCTGGCAGCGCCCGCACCTCCCCACGGCTGCCCTTATCAGCTGCGGCAAACGTCCCCCTCCAGGCAGGCCCCGCTGACCTCCCTGACTCCTCTCCAGTGTTTGCAAATGAAGATGCCACAGGCAGGTGGGGCAGGGGAAGGCAGGAACCCTGCTGGGTCTCACTGACCGGCCTGGGACCCCAACCCTTCCCTGGGCAGGGCCTGGGGCCTGGACCCCGGAGAGGGGCTCCCTGCGGATCTCAACTGGAGTCGACTGGGAAAAGCCAGGGGGGCCCCTTGGGAACCTGGGGATGGAGCAGGAAAGACAGCTCCATGAACACTCCCAACAGGTGACCCAGGGGACAGGCGGCCCCAGGTCCACTAACTCCCGGCAGGCGACCCCAGAGACGGGCAGCCCCAGGTCTGCCGACACCCTGGCAGGTGACTCGGTCTCTCTTCACAGCCCAGGACTGACCACATGGGGTCCTCCGTGGACTCAGGTCAGACCAGCAGAAGCAGAACTGGCCCAGGTTTCCTGGCTGTGTGGCCTTGGGCAAGTCGCTGCACTGCTCTGTGCCTCTAGTCCTCCTCTGTGGCCTTTGGAGGCCCTGGAGGGCTTGGCAGTGGAGGCGGCTCCTGCAGTCACACCGGCCGTCCACACCCTCCCATCTGTCACATGTGGGCCGCTCCTCTCCTCGTGTCCACGGGGACACTGCAGGGCCTCTGGCCCTCCACCCTCAGCCCAGCCAGAGACAGACCCATAACGCCTGCTGGCATGTCCAGGCTCGTCCTCTGCCAGGAAGCTCTGATGTCTCCTCACCACTGGCTGAGTCATGCTCAGACTGCCCATGGCCGGCCTCAGTTTCCCAGCTGTGTGGCAGCACTACAGGGGACACAGCAGGGGACCAGGCAGATGGCCCCTACCTTCCTGGAGTCGGTGTCCCAAAGGGTTGACCTAGGGCGGAGGAGGCTGCAGGAGGTTAGAGGGTAAAAGTGGGTGGGAACAGCATGTGCAAAGGCCCTGAGGTGGGCCGTGCCCCACACACCCGGGGACAGTGGGGAGGCTGGTATGACTGCTGCCGAGGGAGCGAGGGGCTGGGGGAGAGGCTGGGGCCCCCGAAGCCACAGTGGCAGCTTTGGCTTTTCCTTCAAGGACGATGGGATCTGCTGGGGTGCTGAGTGGGGAGCCACGGCCTCAGTGGAGCACGGGCTAAAGCAGAAAGTCAGCGGCAAGTGGTTCCTGGAAGGTCCTGGCAAGAGGAGGGAGCCGAGGCGGCCCGGTCCGGCCTGTGGTCCCCTGTGTGCCCAGGCCCCGCACCTGCAGGGGACGCAGGGAAGACGGGGGTCCCACTCTCGGAGGACAATCAGGACCCCACGCCTGCAGGCCAAGCGCAGCTGGGCCTTCCCGCCCCGCATCTCACGGTGTGGCGGGCGTGACTGTCCTCCGAGGGCGGAACTCCCGTCCTCTCTGCGTCCCCAGCAGGCGCGGGGTCTGGGCACACGAGGGGCCGCAGGCCAGGCCAGGTGGGCTCAGGGTTCCCTCCTCACAGGCATCTGTCCAGTGGTCCCCATCCTGGCTCCCCCAAAGGAGGCCTGGGGAAGGGAGAAGTCGCAGGCCAGGCCGCAGGGGTAGGGCGAGCCAGGGGCGCGGGCACACGGGCTGACTGCACTGCACTTGCTCACCGGCTGGGCTCTGCTCCGTGGGGTGTGGGGAGGACACACCCGCGCCTGGAGAACGGCTGGCCCAAAGGAGGCCGAGCCCACAGCCTCCGAGCCTCCACCCAGGCCGGCCAGGAGCACCCGCTCCCATCAGCCCCAGCCCTTGGCCCTAAGCGGTCCGGCTGCTCCCGGGGCCTCCTCCCCCAGGGCTGTCCCCTACTACTCTCCCAGGTCCAGGGGCTGCCTCCAGCCTCCCACTGCTCCCTGGGCCTGCCTGGCTCCAGCCCCGACCACACCATGCTGGGCCTACAGGGTGACATGTCTGTGTACTCCCCGGGTGGGGGCTCCGCCAGGCGCCGTCCCAGAGCCTCCGTCTCCCCAGCCCCGCCTCTCACCTTGCCCCCTCATGTCCCCTTCTCCAGCCCCTGGCGTCCTCATCCCACGGACCCCACCTCAGGGCCTTTGCGCTTGCTGCTGCTCTGCCTGGGAGCCAGTCATTCCTGGCCACCTCGGGACGCTTCCACCCAAGCTGGGCGGCACCCGTTGTCCCACTGCACCTCTGCCGGTCTCCCCCCTACGCCGCACCCTAAAGCACAGGGCTGTGTCTGTTCCCACCACCTCCGCTCTTCACGCAGCCGGGCACACTTCTTGGAGTGAATATATGAATGAGTGAGCAACTAAAGGGAGGGGTGGATTCATATCCTCTCTAACCTGGGCACTGCCTCTGTGAAGCCCCTGTGATTTCCCCAGCTCTGAGTGCTAGGAAGTGCGCCAGCCCCAGACCAAGGTTTCCCTTCCCAGCTGAGACCTGCCTGCCCCCACCAGCACCCCGGGGCGGCCCTAACTCTGGGTCTTCTGGGGGCAGCCCCTCTCTCAGGAACAGCCCCGCTGCACGGGGTTCCGGCGGAGACCCTGGCGCCAAGGGCCTTGCTGAGATATACCCCAAGTGTGGTCGGGTCTCCCAGGGCTTCCTGGCCTCTGTCAGTGGGGGGCACGGGCCGTGTCAGTCCCGCCACCCCGATGCTCAGCGGCCACAGAGGCCAGAGCGGGGTAGATGCCCAGAGGCCAGCCGTCAGTGACCTCTCACAGTCACCACGGAAGGCCCAAGGCCCCGTCTCAAGAGAAAAACTCCAGCCCAACTTTTTTTTTTTAAAGAAAACAAGTTTTATTTTTATAATCAGAACATTCTAATAAAAATATTCTTACAATCTTAGCTACCTTTATCTCTGGGCCTGACTGTGCCAGGCGTGCCGCCGGCACTGACGCCGGCACCCTGAGCCCCTCCCTGAGGTAGGTCTGCAGGAACAGCCGCCGCCCGCCGGGCCCCCACCCATGCCCCTGCTTCAGGCCCCATGACGGCCCACCGCGGGTCGGAACACCGACTCCCCCTCGCCAGGCGCAGGGATGGGTCTTGGCTGGCACACAGCAGGTGGCACTAGGCGGGGAGGGAGAGGGCAGCGCGCCCGTCCCGTGGGATGAGGGCCACCGTGGGCTAGACCCTGAGCAGCCGGGTGGCCCTCCCGCCCCTCCTGGTGAGGGGGGAGACGGCATCACAGTGTGACGGTGACAGCCCAGGCAGGCATTAGCGGGTACCTGGGTGAGCCCGCGAGCCGCGGAATTACACAGAAACACTGCCACGCCTAGGCGGGCGAAACCAACGAAAGCAAGTCTCCCAAAGTCAGGTGGTGGCAGTCTCCACGGAAAAAACAGACCAAAACCCTGAAATCCTCTTAGTAGCAAAACAATGACAAGAAGAAAAAAGCTGCAGTGCTCTGGCCAGAAGGGACCTCGGCCAGTGGCCTCCCGCAGGAGGACCCGCCAGGCGGGGACAAGCAGGGTGAGGCTCCACTGGGCCTGCATCCTCGTGCCCCTGCCCGGCTCACGGACTGCACAGCTGGGTCCCCAAAAGCAGTCCCCAGAGGAGCCTGGAAGCCAGGGTGGTGGAGGCTGCAGAGGGGACGCAGCAGAAGGGATGCGCCTGGGTCAATGGAGTGCAGGGTGGAGGAGGCAGGGAGGCTGCACAGCGCCAGGAGCTGGCGGCCTCTGCACAGCCGTGGGTCCTTCATCTGAGTCCTCCTCGAGCCATCTGGAGACACTGCCCACACAGGCACGGATGCATCCAGGCTCGGCAGGGTGGGGCGGCCCGGCAGGACCGGGTGCTGCGCGGTGCATCTCCGGTCCTGACACAGCCCCTCACTGCATCCTGTCGGGCTGCAGCTGTGGCGCCTGGTACTGCACGAAGGCGGTGCCAGCGGGGGCCGAGAGGGCCGGAGGCACGGCAGCCGGGTAGCCGTAGCTCACGAAGCCGGTGGCTGCGGCAGGTGAGGCGGCGTAGGGGTACTGGTCATAGGCAGCCGGCGTGAACTGGGCATAGGCCGGGCTGGCTGGCGCATACTCGATGTAGGGCGAGGACAGCGGTGGGACGGGTGCAGCCGGGATGACCACGCCAGGCTGCATGATGGCTTGTGGGTACACGTAGTGTGGAGTCAGCCTGTGGACCAAACAAAGGGGTCAGGGCAGGCGACAGGGGGACATGGTAGAGACTGGGTCGCACGGGGGCGCCCCTCCTGAGCCCTGCCCTTCCATAGCTGTAAGGCAGATGCAGTGGCCGCCAGCTGTGCTCTGCCTCAGGGCCTCTGCTCTGCACTGGCTGTTCCCGCAACCCGCCAGGCTCCGTCTTCCCTCGCGTCCCCTTCTCAGGCTACAGCCCCATCCCAACTCCACTCCCACCTCCCATTCACCCCAGGACCCACTGCACACCTGGGGCCCAGTGCACAAATAAAAGCGTGCCTCTATTTAAAAAATGATTATGACCTCATCTCTACAATAAATCAAAAATTAACCAGGCATGGTAGTGCGTGCCTGTAGTTCCAGCTACTCGGGAGGCTGAGGCAGAAGGATCACCAGAGCCCAGCAGGTTGAGGCTGCAGTGGCTGGGAGCGGCCACTGCACTCCAGTCTGGGCAACAGAGTGAGATTCCAACTCAAAAAAAAAAAAAAAAACGATTACGGATAGGGCTCAGTGGCTCAGCCTGTAATCCCATGCTTTGGGAGGCCGGGGTGAGTGAATTGCCTGAGCCCGTGGGTTTGAGACCCGCCTGGGCAACTTGGCGAGACCTCATCTCTACAGTAAATCAAAAAATTAGCCGGGCGTGGTAGCGGGCTCCTGTAGTTCCAGCTACTTGGAAGACTGAGGCGGAAGGATCGCCGGAGCCCAGCGGGTCGAGGCTGCAGTAGCTGGGAGCGGCCACTGCACTCCAGTCTGGGCGACAGAGTGAGACTCCAACTCAACAAATAAAAATAAAAATAAAAGACGATTATGGATCTCATGACAGCAGCAGCAGAGCTTCAGGCCAAGCACAGAGACTGTGCGAACAAATGCCCAGGGCGCATGCCCGTGAGGTTGGCCCCGGCCCCGCTCTCCTCCAACATCTGCCACCCACCAGTGACACACGCACCACTGACTCACGACCACATCTCCCCACTAACGCCTCCAGCATGGGTCTTTCCCTCCCTGCCAGCACAGACCCAGCCTGCAGCAGGGTGCAGCAAGTGTGTTGAGGGAGTGAATGATGGAACGAAGAGGCTGTGACGACCTGGCACCACCTGCACGTGCCAGCACCCATGCTGCATGGAGGATGCCTGGCACACAGGGCGGGTCCGATCCACACATGGGGTTGGGCTCCCATGATCATGCACAGGGGCCAGACGACGCACTGCTATGGAAACATGTCATACCGACGTGGCTTATGCCATGCCATGGGCGGGCCATAGGCACACGGCACACCCAGCACTCCAGCATACAGAAACAGACTGAGGGAGGCCGCTGGACTCCAGTATAAGGGAGCTGAGGCTGGGAGGCCCCAGCCTACAGTGTAGGGGAACTAAGGCTGAGGGCAGCCACTGGCCTGGCCTATGACCGCACTGCCGACCAGCCGCTGGGGGACCCGGGGCAAGTGGCAGAGCCTCTCCAAGCCCGCATCCCGTCTGCGATAGGACCAGAGGCCTCAGTGGTATCTAAGACGCTGCGGAGTGTCGGCACAGGGTGACCACGTCGGGCCGAGACTGCTCCTGGCATCGGCAGCACATGTCCTCTCAGCCCTGACTGAGTCATATAGACAGGCCCGAGCCTCAGCTTCCCTCCACAGTGAATGGAGGCCCCGGGTCCCGCCCGCCCATTCTAGAGCCCAAAAGAGAGTGGACATCCCTCCTGCGCCCACACACTGTGGGGACAGGAGCTGGCAGCTTTCTGGAGGGTATGATGGCCACCCATGGGCCACCCTCTGTGCAGCCGGCCACACAGCGGGGAGGAGCCCTTGCTCCCAGCGTCCCCGTGGTGACACAATAGAACCCCAAGTCCTTCCCTCCCATGGCCAAAGTGTGAGGCCCACTCAGCCCCATGCCCGCCCAACCATGCCACAGGGCACGAGGCTGCACACGTGAAACCGGACACGCTGACAGTGATACTTTCTTTTTTGGGTCAGAGCCTCACTTTGTCGCCCAGAACATAGCCCACTACAGCCTTCAACTCTTGGGCTCAAGTGATCCTCCTGCCTCAGCCTCCCAAGTAGCTGGGACTACAGGTGCGTGTCACCATACCTAGCTAATTTTCAATTTTTTTTTTTTTTTTGTAGAGACAAGGTTTGCTATGCTGTCCAGGCTGGCTTTGAACTTCTGGCCTCAAGTAATCCTCCTGCCTCGGCCTCTCAAAGTGCTGCGACTCCAGGCGTCACCCATGTGCCCACCTGTTATGTGTACTGACCACTATAAGGATACACACGTAAGGAACAGATCCACACCTCAGGACGCTAGATGGTCAGGGACCATCACAGTGAGGGCCCAGGGCGCAGCGGGGGTGGAGGCGGGCACAGCTGGGGCGGAGCTCAGGCACGCGGCCTGCTGCGCACACGGCTCTGATGGCACACATCCCGGGCACACGGGACCTGCGCCTGAGGGGCCCCGCACCTCTGCGGGAAGCCCCCACCCCCCACCGCCGTGTACTCCTGCAGTACCCCAGGACCGCCAGACCCTGTGCGGTGCCTCCTCCCACCTCAGGGCCTCGGCTGTCCAACCCACCGGCTCCATGGGAACGAGAGCCCTCAGCAGAGCAGGGCCTGGATTGGAATCCTGCCTCTTGAGCTGATGCCCTCCCCACATTCCTGCCAGGATGCAGCAGGAGCAGGCCCCACTGCGCCGTCCTCGGGGGCTCAGCTTCAGGACGAGAGGCACAAAACGCGCCCCCTGTAACCCAGAGCGTGGACTCCCAGGAAGACAAGACAGCAGAGGGTTGTGGCATGCACTGGGTAACAAGGGGTAGTCAGGGAGGCTTCCTGGAGGAGGGGACACCTGCACAGAGACCTGAGGGCTGAACGGGTCTGGCTGTGGGGAACAGCGCTCCAGGCACGGGGCACAGCAAGGAACGGTGGAGGCAGGGGCAAGCGAGAGCGTCTGGGGAGAAGACCGGGGCACAGGCAGCCTTGTGTGCAGACTCCCCACAGGGCCCAGCCTGCCGCTTGTGGCCACCTCCCTCTCCAGCTCCACCACACACAACCATACACTGCACATGCACACACACACATACCCACACACACTGCACACAACACACTGCATATGCACACACACATGCGCCCATACCACATGCATACACCCACACACTGCACACACATGCATACGCCCTCACACCGCACATGTGCATGCCCACTCTACACACAGACACACACAGTCCCGCTGAGCTCTCAGGTGAGAAAAAAAACCTGCCCCAGGCCCGCAAAAGGCCACAGGCCAGGTCTCAACGGCTACCAGTGGGAACAGGGCATACCCAGCGGGGGTCCTTGACACCCCCTGCCCCCGCCACCTGAGACCAGGCAGGTGCCACGGCCTCCGCCGCCTGGTCTCGGGCCCCTGAAAAATGCCGCATTCCTGGCACAGGCTCTCAGGCCAGGCGCGTCTGGAAGCCGCACCGGGCTCACCTGCCCCCTGCCTCCGTGAAGAGTGCCCCGGGCCCCACCTGCCCGCTCCTTCCTGCAGCCACAGGGACTCCACTGTGCCCACCCTCAGTGCTGGGCCTCCTTCTGCCTGTCACCTCACTGCCACCAGGAAAGCCCAGCCCAGCCGCTTGCCCTGCACCTCCACCCCGGAACGCTCCACCGACAGCCAGGACCAGAGCAAACCCAGGATGCCCCCGCCGTTTCTGTGGATCAGGCCTCCACTCACCTCTCCTAACTTCACCCCCTGCTGTCCCCGCCCAGCCACACTCCTGCCACCCAGGACCTGCTGCACCCCCACTCGGCCCCTCGCTCCTTGGCAGGACCTTGGCACCTGCCGCTCCCCACTCCAGGCTCCTCCCCACAGCTCAAGGCTCCCCTCCCCACAGCCCTCCCTCCTTGTCCCTCCTGCCAGAGCTTCACCTCCCTCTGATGGCCGAAGGCCCTGCTGCCGACCCCACGAGGGGTCCTGAGTGTCCACACAGTCCATGCCCGCGCTAAACATCGGAGGCCCCAGCCCTGCATCTGGGAGGCAGAGGAGACTCCCACGGGCGGGCAGCCAGGAGTCCCAGCCCCAAGGAGGCAGAAAGGGCAGCACAGCCTCCACAGCTGAGGCTGGGCTGGCTGGAGGGACCAGCGGGGTGGACACTCAGGAGCAGGGCCTGCCCATCCTATGACCTACGTTACTGCTTTTGCAGGATGGGACGCCCTGGGGCTCTGTGAGGATGTAACGCTCTGCGCCCCCTGAGACCTCCCGTGGTGTCTGGCGTCCTCGGGCCTGGAGAAGGCCAGATGACCAGGTCCTCCCTCTCCCAGGAGGCCACCCAGGCTCAGACAGCTGCAGCTGAGTAGCCCTGGAGAGGACCGACCAGCGGCTGGAGACAGTGCGTGTGAGGGGCCAGAGTCTGTGGGTCGGGGACCCATGCCCAGCAGGGCAGCTCCTGACCAGCCATGGCCCACCAGACTCTGCAGGGACAGGTCCCTCACTACCCATGAGGCCATTCTGACCTCGGCTCTCAGCCGGTCACCCGGGGACACAGAGCCATGGGCCTGCCCCCTCAAAGGAGAAAGCAGCTCCTGAGTCCCTTCCAGAGTCTCTGAATGACAGGCTCCCGTGCTTCCAACACCCAAACGCCCAAGAAGGGCCTTTCACCAACAAGGGGCCCATCTGTCTCCCAGAAGAATTAATCCCACCATGTGTGCACAGCCAGGCAAGGGAGGGAAAAACTAGGGGGGAGAAGAGACCCGGGGTGGGCAGACCCCCCGCCACCTGAGTCCCATGCCACGACTCAGGGCCGCCATGATGCAGGGCTGCCACGATGCTGCGCCCCATGATGCTGGGTGCAGGCTCAGGCTGAGGGCGGGGCCTGAAGAAGGGCCACTGGGACTCTCCACTGCCCAAATCGTGGGAGGGCCGTACAGGCCGCTGTGGAGGCTGGAAGGCTGGACCGTGCCAGGAGGGCCTGAGTGCGGGGGGCAGCCTGTGCCAGCTGCTCGCAGGCCCAGGGCTCACCACCATCCAGAAGGGGCAGGGTCCAGCCCACACTGGAAACCTGAGAGGTGCCGCCTCCCCTCCCATCCACACGTGGGCGGGCACGTCTGCACGCCCCGCTGCACCCCCATATCAGGGCCAGCGCCCAGCCAAGAGCACCTTGGCTGCCTCGGCCCATGACCCGGGAGTCCAGATCCCAGCCAGGTCGGCCCATGTCACGTAGTCACTTGGCCCTCTCTGGCCTTAGTCTCACCCTCTGTAAACAAAGGATGCCCCTTGGAAAGCAGGGGCTGGGGACCCCGGAAGAGCAGCCCGGGACTCCTCAGGCAGTCGGCACCCAGGAGACGCTGCCCCCACGTGCAGAGCCAACTCCCGGTGAAAAACACCTGGCTGCAGCCCAGGAGGACTCGCCTTCTGAACACAAAGCCACTCTGAAAAAAACCGAAAAGGCAAATGAGCCCATTTCACTCTCCTCTCTCGGGGGCCCTGCCTCACCATGGTGGGGGGAGAGGAGCCGCAGCTGCTGGGGCGCGACGGCCGGGCGGGAGGAGGAGGCCCTGCGCCCTGGCAGGAAACGGGGCCACCGCGGCCTCCCGGGAATCCCCAGCAGAGTGTGGGTTGGGAGGTGGGGACCTTGGCTCCTCCAGGGCCCCAGGGCGCAGGCAGACTGTCCACCAAGCCGGAGCAGCAGCATCGCCAGAACGCGCCCAAACCCCCACTCCTGACCCTCTTCCAGAACCGCACTCCACACAGCCTCTACTTCAGAGGAGGTCCCCCCCGCCACCGCCTCCCCGGCCCAATGCTCCCGAGCCTCCCTGGACCCTTCTTTCCTCCACAGGTTCTTTAAAACACACAGCCAGATACCGGCCATGTCTCAGCAGGGCCGCGGTCCAGGCAGCACTCTTGCCCCGTGCCTGGGTTCCTGGCACTCTGAGGGCCTCCACCCTCCACCCCGTTTCTTTCTGATTTGGAGTCACACTCTGTCGCCCAGGCTGGAGTGCAGTGGCACTCACAGTTACCCCACCATCAACCTGCTGGGCTCAGGCGATCCTTCTGCCTCAGCCTTCCAAGTAGCCAAAACTATAGGCGCACGCTACCATGCCCGGCTAATTTTTCTGATTTATTGTAGAGCCGAGGTCTCGCCAAGTTGCCTAGACTGGTCTCAAGGCTCAGGCAATCCACTCGCCTCGGCCTCCTGAAGTGCTGGGATTACAGGCTGAGCCACTGAGCCCAGCCTCCACCCCATTTTAAAACAAAAATACTTTAAAAAAAACACAAAGACTGCAAGCAGACCATCCTTCCTCTGCCAGAGCCTGTGTGGCCCGCGTCCTGGAAGGCCCCAATGCTCCCTGGGCCATCACGATCCTCCAGGGACCACCCCGCGGGGCCCACACCCCTCCCCGTCAGCCCACGGCCTTCCCCAGCCTGGCCATCCTTGCCCCCAACCGCTCCTGGAGCACGGACACATGATGCCATCCCCTCTCATCTGCCTCCCGTCACCACCCTCCTGCTGGCAGTGCTGGGACCGGGTCTGCCCATCTAAACGGTGTCTGCGGTTCAGCACAAAGCAAGTATCTGAACTAACCAAGTGAATGCCGGCTCCCCACTCCACCCATATGGAAGAGGTGGGAGGAAGGCCAGATGCTCCAGCACTCCAAGAGCACTCAGCATGTCTATGGGGCAGAGGGGAAACTGAGGCCGAATGAAGCAGGCCTAACATGTCTCAGCCTCTTTCCGAGGTCGGGCCTCTCCCTGAGACATGGCCCTGGTCCCATGGCCTGAGGCTTCCAGAGGGGGCCCCTTCTGCCGGGGAAGGTGTCCAGGAGAGGACTCGGCCTAGGAGAGGAGCCGGCGGCAGCCGCCCCAAGGGCTGGTTTCTGTTACAGCCGATGAGCACAAACAACAGGTGCGCATGGGGCACCCACGCCTCGCTCCAGACAGCCACCAAACAGGAAACCTGGTGGGCGGGGCCAAGAGACGCCCCAGGGTGCAAACGTGATGCTGTGGTGGGGGGGAGGGACACGCTGCCCCCTCCAGCCCAGCTGCCTGGCTCTGTCCTCACTTTCTGCCAGCCTCGCCTGCCAGGCTGGCCTCCTGGCTCACCTTCACCTGCTGTGCCCTAGGCCTGGACTGCCTGCTCGCTGCCAGGTGTCCACAGGGGCAGTTTCTTCACTAGCCTCAGAAGGGCCTTCCTCAACTCACACACGCACATATGTGCCCGCATGCACATACCCTGTCATCACCTGCAAGCCCCTCCCTGGCTCTCGCGTCTCACTGTTACAGACAGCACACGAGGACCTGGGCACCTGCCCCATGGCCCTGGGCATATCTCCGTAGGCAAGCGCATCACCAAGACTCGGCACTGATGTGGGCACCGTGACCTGGCCCCCAGCCTCTGGTTATCCGCACTGCACGTGCTAGCCTCCTGCACAGTGCTGTAATGGATGCTACACCACATATGCGTCTCCCGCCATCACACGTGTGGACCAGCTCAGCCACCCTGGAAGTGCTCCCTGACCGTCTCTCGCTTAACTGCACTCATCACCACTGCAGCCTGTGGGTGCACCCCCAGACTGGGGACTGTGTCTGTCTTATCCCCAGGATCCCAGGCCCAGGGTGGGCATACAGCGGTACTCAATGAACGGTGACAGATGCTGCTGTTGGGAGCTGCTCCTAAGGGTCTCCCTGCTCTTGGGAGACGGATCTCTTCCCACACCCCGCCTCATCCCTCCTTCACCCTCGGGACCACAGCACTCAGCTCAGGCCCCTGGCACGCACCCACTGGTGATGGTGAGGGCAGCAAGTTTCAACCTGGACATGGGAACGCAAAGGACGTAGGGGTCCCCGGAACTACACACCGGCAGAACACGCACACACCCAGAGAGGGTCCCACAGTGTCGACACTCTCGCATCTTGTGCTCTGATTCATCCAACTGCTGCCACGTGGCCAGGAGGCACTGGGTCCTTGTGGAAGGGACAAAGTCCTCGGAGCCCCCAATGGAGGCCCATCACCCCAGACACTATGCTCAAGCCAGTCTCCCTCGCTGTAAGCCTGGGGTTGACGCAGGCAGACGCTCAGCAGACTCAGTGGTGGGGCCAGCGTGAGATGCGTCCCTTCCTATGGCCAGGCCCTGATCTGTGGGCGGCGCACAAAGGCGCCCACTCAGTCCTCAAGCTGGCCATGTGGGTGTGGCACTGTCTCCATCCCCACAACACAGAGTCAGAGAACCTGGGCAAACCCCCACCCCTGGTACAGCACACAGTGTGCGGACATCTAGCAGCAGTGACCCTGTCCTGGCGTCTCAGACCCCCAGGGCTTGGCCCCATGCCGGCACAGAGCAAGGCCAACAGTGGACAGGCATTACACCCACAGCAAAGTCCCCTTAGAACAGGAAGAGTGACCCGCACCAAGAAAACAGCTGATCCTTCAAAAACAACCCAGGGAGAGGCTTTACACGCGGCCAGGCCTGGGACAAACCTTGGCTCCGGGCAGGCCTTCAACCCAAGGGGGGACATACACTTGACTCCAGGAGGCCCAACGTCTGCCTGGACACGTTGCTTCTCCAGGCCACTTGCCCGCCCCTCCTGCCTGCGGGCGATCAACCGCCCCACTCTGTGAGCCAGCGGAGACGTGTTCACAGACCAGGGCCGCATAGTGTCCTTCCATGACTACCGCGCACTTGCCACCGCCAAGGAAGGCTCCCTAAGCCCTGGGCCTCGGCCCCCACATGTGTACATAGGCCACGAAAATGCACAGGTTGAGTTAGGTCCTGAAAGAGCCCGTCCGACTTAAAGTGAAAACAGGGACAGGGAAACCACACAAATAACATCAAGTCAAAGTTCTCTGGTAACATTCAAAGCAGGTGCTTATGACAGCCAGGCAGAGCCGTGGCCACCTTCCCTAATAGCAGGGCTGTGGACTCTAGGAACTGCCAAAAGCCAGTGCCCAGGGTCACAGAGTCCAGGCAGAGCCCAGCTGGGCAGGAGAGGGGTTAACAGTAACCAGCTCTCAGCTGCCTGGGCTCCGGCGCCCACCACGCCCTCGGCCAGCACAGGCCAGTTCACTGCCAGCCTGAGGCCGACAAAACTGACGCTGAGTCAGGGCCGGGGCACTCCTGGGCGATTGTTCACAGAGACAAAAGGGACGCTGACAGTCCAACTCTGCAGCCGGCCCAGGCGGGAGCTGAGAGCAGACAGCTGACCAGGCACCCAGCTGCCACCTCGCTGGGTCACACAGCCAGTGGCCCCCACACCACCCCAATCCCAGCAAGGCCCAGCGAGGCAGGAGGGGGCGTGACCCTGAGGCTTCTGCTCAATGGCCACAGAAAGTGAAGAATGGACGGTACCCCTGACCCTGTCTTGGTTGGGTGTCCACCCTTGGCAACCAACACATGGAGCTGTGGCCTCTTCGTCATCACAGGTATTAAATGGCCAGCCAGCGGATTTAGTTACAAAACACTGTGGCCTGAAGTCAGGCGCACACAGCGGCAAAATCAGCCCAGGCTCCTTGGACGGAGTGCCTCCTTGGACTCCGGGACCCCGAGGGAAAGGGTGGGGTCCTTCCTGCCCTCCCCACCAAGACAGTGATGCTGAGCATGGCTTCCAGCACTGGTCGCCTGGGTCCAGATCTCCTCCTGGACACTTAGGACCTCATCCCCCTGGACAGGCTGCTGGCCTTTTTTGCCACAATTTCCCCATCGATAAAGTGAGAATAACGTCAGTCCCAACCTCAGGGGTCTGCTGTGAGGACAGAAGGAGGAGGCATGGAGCACCCCGCCCACGAGCCACATGCTGTCTTCAGCGTCGCTCCCGTTACCCAGATGAGGAAACCAAGGAGGAGGACACCACTTGCCTAATGGGTCCAGCTGGTGAGTGTCAAAGTCAGGATTTGAACCCAGGTCTGCAGGGTCCAGAAGCCAAGCACTGACAGTCACTGGAGTCCCAACAGCAGCTGCGAAGGACTGGAGGGAGCCCAGACTGCACGGGAAAGGCCTATCCATGGTTGGCAGGAAGCTCTTGCCCAAGTCTTTGGGCGGCATCCCCACCCCAGCCTGCGTCCCTGGCACCAGGTGTGGACCTGGGGGCAGAACCAAAGCCATGGAAAAGGGGGACGCCTCCCTCAGGTGGCCCCAACCCCAGAGGAAGAGCCTGTGATGAAGGCATGAAGCCTGGGTGTCCCCAGTACCTAAGACAGCTGCAGACACTTAAGAATCAGATCCCAGCGCCAGAAGGAAGCCCAGGGCCACAGTTCTACCACCTCCACACGCCCTCCTGTGGGCACAGAGACGCCCGGGCAGGGAGCTGAGCTGCCCAGCCACCCACACGGTCCAGGAGTACACAGGCCATGTTCATGTGGCCGGCGGCTCCGCTCACGGCTGAAATCACACATCTACCCATCCACAGGAAGCCAGCACGGAGCCACCACTCAGGGCAGGGGCATCCATGGAGCGGGCACACGACTACTTCTCCTGGGCATCGGAGGGGTTGGACCCGAAACCTCTTCCACAGGAGCCCCGGTC
Organism: Cephalopachus bancanus; assembly: GCA_027257055.1. Lineage (NCBI taxonomy): Eukaryota > Metazoa > Chordata > Mammalia > Primates > Tarsiidae > Cephalopachus > Cephalopachus bancanus. Next base: position 9,207,785 of record JAPVLO010000007.1, read on the forward strand.
CATGCTGCCCCAGTGAGCCAGATGGCTCCTCAGGCCGTGTGTCGCTCCATGGGTGCATGTATGCACATATGCACACACACACACGTGCACACACACATGCTCACCTTGAGGCACAAAAACCCAGAGGCCAGGACTCGGACCTGAGAGCTCTGAGAGCTCGGTTAGTGCGTGTCCTCAGAGGGGCGCTTGTTGGAGCCGCCCTCCCTCACCCTGCCCACACTCCTTCGACATGGGGCAAACAGCCCACATCAATCACAGCCCGGGAGGCAGACGGCAGGGCAGGGTCCTTTGTGTCCCTGAAGTGTGTGTGTCCTTCCCAAGCAGCTGCCAGGCTTATCAGATGTTGAAAGAAGAAGGAGGTGAGGAGGCGGGAGGCCTTTTACAACGGAGGAGGGTGGGACACGCAGCAAACTGAGTCAGACACAAAGCCCCAGCCCAGCCCGCACAGGCCTGACCACATCTCACCCGCAGCAGTGCTCGTAGCCCTCGACCCTGGCTGGCCGTGACCTCCCACCACCCCTGCATGGCACTGGGGTAGGATGAGGGCGCCAGCTCCCTTGAGCATCAGCAAACACCTTGGGGGCGCGTCCCTGCTCCAGGCCTGTCCCAAGCCCGCCACTGGGAGAACTCGGACGTGCTGCTCCCATCCCTCAAACTGAGGCACCGACAGCTGGGCAAACTGCCCAAGGCCACACAACTAGTGGAGGGCACCGGTTTTACACTCAGGCTGGTGGGGCCAAGGCACACACGCCCCTCCCCTATGTAGTGTGGCCTGTGCTGGGGTGGAGAAATGCAATCTGCCTTCCCTCCACTCCCCCAGCTCCAACACATCACAGTCTGGAAACCGGCGCCTCCATTCAGACCCAGGAAGCCCAGGCCCACCTGACCTCCACCCAAGTCCGACATACACTCACCCATAGGAGCGCTGGATGAAGGCAGGGTGGAGCTGCTGCACACCGATGGCAAAGCCTAGGAGAAGGGGACAGTCAGAGACCTGCCCGCTGCGGGTCCCTCACAAGCCATGGCCGCAAGTGTCAATGTTCTTCCGGCAGGAGTGGCAGTAGGCAGGGCACTCCGGGAGGCAGAGCCCTGCAGGCTACATGCCTCACATCAAAAGGGACTATCAGCTTCCTCCCTCCAAAGCCAACCCCACTGTGACCCCAGGGCACCCGGCTTTAGTGGGCAAGAGACCCAGGTGGTGGCAGCCTCTGGTGTCGGCCTCCCCACCTCCAGCCCGGGGGCCGACTTCCTCCCTTCTGTGAGAACAGATGACAACTAGGGTGACGTGCCCTCCCCACCCCACGGCCACAGGTTGTGGGGACAGGGTCTGGCTCCCGTGTGGGGAGCCGTGCAGGCCTAGCTCTGCAGGCTTGTGATAGCTGCCGCCACTCCTGGGGGGGGTACCCTTTTTCCACCCCACAGATACCGACGCCCAATATAGAAACTGAGAAGAGCCAGAGAGGAAAACACAAGCTCTCACCCGTCTGGAGGCTCCGAGGCTTGGCTCCCAGATATGCCAGGTTCACGTTGGCCTTGCGGCCATCGATGATGGGGTTGGGGTCTTTGCAAGCCCTCTCAGCGGCCGCTCGGTCAGCCATGGTCACCTGGAGGGGCACAACTGTGTCAGTGGCTGCCGGAGGGGGAGCCAACAAGGGAGAGACGCAGAGGGCCCTGCCCTGGCCCGGCTCACTGTCTTCCCTCTCTTCCCTCCCTGAGGGTGCCTGGTACCCAGCATTCTAAGTGGGCAGTGGGGGGCCCAGACTGGGGCCCTCCCACAAACATGCTCCCTGGATTCCAGGTTCTCCCATCAAAATTCAAGTGCTGGGAAACGCTGCCTTCCAGGACAGAAGCGAGCCCCCGTGGAGTCGGGGCAGAAATGAACCCCAAAGGAAGGCAGGGGACCCAGCCTGGCCTGCCCAAAGGAAGGCAGAGGCCAGAACTCCCTTCTGGAAGGAGTTCGGGAACTCTGTATTTGGAAGGGAAGTAGGAAACGTGTCTTCAGGCAGGCTTTACTAAAGTTGGGGTTTCTTTGGGGCGGCTGAGGGGCTGCTGGAGACACGGGGAAAGGCCCAACGAACTCCAAACACCCTGGGGGCAGCCTCCACCCTCACCCGATCTCCGCGCCAGGAAACCCCGGGAGCGGCCACCAGCGCCGGAGTCCTAACCGAACGCGGCGGAGTGGGAGTGGGAGTGGGGGTGGGGGTGGGGGTGGGGGCGGGGTGGGGGGGGCGGCCGGGCGAGCGCGCGAGGCGGCAGGTGCGGCGCGGGCCGGAGGCGCCCGGGCGCGGGGCGTGCGTCCCGGGCCGCGAGGGAGCGGGGCGGCGCGGGCCACTTACGAAGCCGTAGCCGCGGGACTTGCCCGTCTGGCGGTCGGTGATGACCACGGCCTCCTCGATGTCCCCGAAGCCCTCGAAGTACTTCCCGAGCGAGGCGTCGGTGGTGTGGTAGGGCAGGCCGCCCACGAAGATCTTGGTGAACGTGGTGTCCTTCTGCGAGCCGGGCATGGCGCCGGGGCCGGCCGGGGGCCGCGGGAAGCCCGCGCTCGGGACGCACGGCGCGGGCTGCAGCAGCATGGGGGGCGCCCCGCCGCCTACGGACCCGGGCCGCGCGGGGCTGCGCGCATGGGGGGCGGCGGGCCGCGCGCGGGGCAGCCGGGGGCGCCGTCCAGCCGCCGGGCCCGTCCGCTCGCGCCGCTCCCGCCGTACGCGCCGAACTGCGCCGCGCTGCGCTCGGGCCGGCGCCGCGGGGACTCTGCGCCCGGCCCCGCCCCCGAGCTTTGTAGCCGGCCCCGCCCCCGGCCCCCGGCCCCGCCCAGGCCCCGCCCCGCCCCGGGCGCGCGAAGACCGCCGGGAAGCGTAGTCCCGGCCCCGCCCAGCCGCGCCCGGCGCGCGGGAGGGGCCCGGGCGCGGGGGCGGGGCGGGCCGCCCTTCTGCCCCTCCCCCGGCGGGCCGCCGGCGAGCGCCCCTCGCCCGGGCGCCCCCCACGCTCTCGCCCGGCGCCAGGCACTGGGCACAGCCCTGACCCGACAGGCCGGACCTGCCCTCGCGGGGCGCACCGTCTGGGGAGTCGAATGCAAACGGCGCTTCGCGTTCTGTTTACCACGTCGGCCTTTAGCCCCGGGCAGTGGAGGGCGCAGCCCGGCGTCTTGGAAGAAAGTGAAATGGGCGTGGCGGCACACGCGCGCGATCCGGCGCTGTGGGAGGCCGAGGGGAGAGGTTCGCTTGAGGCCGGGAGTTTGAGACTCCTTCTGTACCAAAAAAAAAAAAAAGTCGATAATCAAAAAGTTAAGCCGAGCAGGACGCTCTCCTGAGCCCAGGAGTTCGAGGCTGCAGTGAGCTATGATCCTGCCGTTGCACAGCAGCCTGGGCCACAGAGCGAGATCCCGACTCTAAACTAAACAAACATAAACGAAAAGGTGACGTGATTTTTGTTTTATATACAAACATAATTCAGCTGGGCATGGTGATGCACGCCTATAATCACAGCACTTTGGGAGGCTGAAGCAGAAGGACTGCTTGAGCCCAAGAGTGCAAGACCAGCCTGGGCAACATAGTGAGACTGCATGCTTACAAAAAAAAAAAAATATATAGCCGGAAGTGGTGATGTGGGCCTATAGTCCCAGCTACTTGGGAGGCTGAGGCGGAAGGAGAGCCTGGACCCGGGAGGTCAAGGCTGCAGGATAGCTGTGAGCGTGCCACTACTCCAGCCCAGGCGACAGAGTGAGACCCCTGACTCAAAAAAAAAAAAGAAAAAACAGTATAATTCATCTGACAGATATGATGAGGACCCCAGTGTGTCAGACATTCTAGGCACCAGGGCCACAGCAGGACACAGATCACATGCCCTGGGCCCGTAGAGCTTCTGTGACTAACAAAAACAATTCAAAGGCAGGTACAACATACTGTCCGGAAGGAACTAAGTCAGGATGCTGCCACAGAGGTGAGGCAGGCAGAGGAAGTAGCTCTGGGCTCCTCCAAGCTCCATCCCCTTGGGAAAAAAGCAAGCAAAGAGCAGACCCCATTTCCTGTATCTGTGGCCCCAGCCATCTACGGCCTAACCTGGGCCTTCTGTGAGCGTCACACCAGGCCGGACCAGCTGCAGAATTTCCAGGGCCCAAACAGGGCACGAGGGCGCATGCCTGTGCTCCCTGCACTTTGGGCGTCCAAGGCGGGAGGCTTGCTTTAGCCCAGGGGTTCCAGACCAGCCTGGGTAACATCGTGAGAACGCGTCTCTAGGAAGAAGAAAAAAATAATTTCCAAGGCCCAGTGCAGGACACAAACGCGGGGCCCCCTGTTCAAACACTCGGCTTGTCAAGTGGCCACAGTCCGACATTCAACCAAGCACCGGGCCTGTCTGAGCGAGGCCCAGGAGGCCCGTACCAGCATCCTGCAGCAGGTCACGCCCCCCACCCGCGGAGCTGGCCTCCAGGGTCACCCCGCTGCGGTGACCTTCTGGGCAGTTCCAAGGGAGTCCCTCCGGGCCTGGCCCGGGGTCTCCTCTGGCACCGCGGGACGCAGGCGGGCTCTGCGGGTTCTGGGAGTGGCGCCTGGGCTGGGAGACAGCAAGGCAGGTGGGAGTTCACGAGTGGATTCAGCTCCACGCTTCCAGTTTTTCCGGCACCTTCCGTTGTTGGCTCAGGCGGAGAGGAAGCGCCCAGAGCTCCCTCCCCGCGCCGAGTTGTTCTCCACGCAGCAGCCACTGAGGCCTGGCCTTGCCCCCCTCCCCCGCGCCTCGGTTTCCCCTTCTGGAACGCGCAGCGCCTCTGCAAAGCTGGCCCGCCGTCGCGTGGCCCGGGCGGCCGGGACGGGACGGGGCGTGGGGGGTGGGCGTCGGGGGGCGGGCGCCGGGCGGCGGCGCTGGCCCGAGGTCCCCGGGCCTCCGAGTCCCGGCGCCACCGGGCCCGCCCCGCCCGCTCCTGCCCGCGGGACTACCCGGCGGAGAGCTCGGCCTCTGGGCAGGCGCAGGGCTGCAAGCACGTGCTGGCGCCTGGGGGCGTGAGGGCCTGGGGGCCCGGGGGCAGCCCTCGGGCAGGGCGGGGCGGCGTGGGGGGGTGCCCCGCCCGAAGGGGGCGGGGCCGCCCGGCCTCCGTCCCTCGCCCCCTCCCCTCCCCGCCCCCCACAGGTGTCTGGACCACCGGCCTCTCCACCTGGCGGGCGGCTTCACGTCGCCGCGTGTCCCCAGCCCCTGCCTGACAGTGGACCCTTCTCCCAAACGCGCTCAGGAATGACCCGCAGGTGCCAGCGGGCGCAGGCCCCAGGGACACGGGGAGCAGGAAGCGAGCGGCCGCTGGAGCTCAGGTTCTGGGAGGGGGGCAGGCAACGGCCAGTGACAGGATGGGTGGGATTATACTCATAGGTAGGCACGTGCTGAGTAGGCCAGGAGTGACCAGGGAGGGACTCTGGGAATCGGGTGGGGCCAGAGCTACGGGAACCGAGGGAACAGTGGAGGGAATGGAGAAGGCAGAGGCACCGAAGAGAGGGACACAGCCGCATTCCTGTATGTAACAGCTTAATTCCTCACGCCTCACTGACAGTGAGAAAGGCCAGTTGCCTCCTGGTGGCTGATTGGGACCAGGTCCCAGACCAGGGGGCTTCCATGCGTGGGTGATTTAGTCTTGAAGCCGCGTTTGTCAGGAGTGCTCTTAGCTCGCTTTCCACAGAGACTGAGGCTCTGAGCGCCTTCCCAAAGCCACTGAGGGTAGCAGGTGGCCAGCCGGTCTGTGACCCAGCTTGTCCTCCCTCTAGCGTTTCAAGGAGGTCCCCAGCTCCTTGCCGGAGTCTGCACAGGAGGACCTCGGCGGGAACCGCCCAAGACCACGCAGCCAAGTCGGGCATGGCCAAGTTAGGATCAGAACTTTGCAAGGCAGTGACGCCACCGCCCTGGCTGCCCCTGTGCCGGCCAGCGGAGCGGACTCTGGGCTCTTGGTCCACGCCAAGCCCCTGGCCGCGACCCACACTGGCTGGGTCCTTGATGGTTGGGCCAGGCAGAGCTGCCCCAGGGGAGGTGGGCAGGGAGGGGTGGGCCCAGGGCTGGAGCAAGGGAGCCTGGGCACCGTCCTCAGTAAACCTTCCGTGACATAGGGATAATTATAGCACCTGTCACATGGGCCTCAGGAGGATTCCGGGACTCTGGGGCGGACACAGCGCCTGGCACTGGCCCCCGAGCCTCGGCCACACCCTCAGGGCTGTCCCCGGCCAGCGAGGCTCCCTGACTTCTCAATCTGAGGGAAATCCTGTTCCAGGAGCCCAGGAAAGGCTGGAGAGGTGTTTGTGAATGAAGGAATGAGGGGAAGAGTGAAGAAGTGGCTGAGCGGTGGAGGACACAAGAGGCAGACACGTGGAATTTCCAGACAGACCAGATTTCCAGAGACATTCCCAGGCCCAAGATGTCTCCACTCTTTTTTTTTTCCTTGAGTTGGGGTCCCACTCCATCACCCAGGCTGGAGTGCAGTGGCACAATCATGGCTCACCTCGACTTCCCGGGCTCAGCCTCCTGAATACCTGGGACTGCAGGCCCACGCCACCACACTCAGGTTATTTTTTAATTGTTTCGTAGAGATGAGGTCTCGCTCTATTGTCCAGGCTGTTCTCAAATTCCTGGGCTCAGCCTCGCAAAGTGCTGGGATGACAGGCTTAAGCCCGGCTCGTCTCCACATTTTACAGTTATCAGATCAGTCCCAGTACGGTGCCACAGTCCTAGTTTGAGTCTCTCCTGTGTTCTGCCCAGAGCGGGTTACAAGTGGCCCTCAGCCTTGACAGCCGATGTGGGGGGAGGCAGGTGCTCCTGGCCTGTGGTGGGCACGGTGAGCCGGTTGACACAGCAGCCACTCCCACCCTCTTCTTCCTTGCCCGCCACCACTGAAGAGCTTGGAAAAGCCGGGCTCGGTGGCTCAGCCTGTAATCCCGCGCCTTTGGGAGGCCAAGGTGAGTGGAGGCCAAGGTGAGTGGATTGCCTGAGCCTGTGGGTTCGAGACCCGCCTGGGCAACTTGGCAAGACCTCATCTCTACAATAAATCAAAAAATTAGCCGGCTGTGGTAGCGCGTGCCTGTAGTTCCGGCTACTTGGAAGGCTGAGGCGGAAGGATCGCCGGAGCCCAGCAGGTCGAGGCTGTGGTGGCCGGGAGCGGCCACTGCACTCCAGTCTGGGCGACTGAGTGAGACTCCAACTCAAAAAAAAAAAAAAGAGGTTGGAAAAATAAATGATTGCTTTTCCAGCCTCCCGTGCAGCAAGGGATGGTCATATCATATCACTTGGCTGTGGCCAGCGAACCCTAAGTCTGCTGAGGTTTCTGTGAAAGCTTCCGTCTTTCTGCTAAAAGGGGCAAAGGCTGATGGTACTAGGTCCTCGTTGTTTTTTTCTGCCATAAACATAGGTGAGATGGCTGGAGCTGTGGCAGTCTTATTATGATCATGAGACGAAGAGACTCACAGACACCACCAAACCCAGGGGGCATTTAGCAATGTCTACAGACATTTTGTAGGTAGTCATGATTGTGACTGGAGGGGTGGGGGGGTGGAGGCCAGAGAGGCTGCTAAATTGTGACATGCATAGGACAGTTCCCTAAAATAAGGATTGAGCTGGCCCCAAATGTCAATTGTACTGAAATTGTGCTAAACCACTGCCAACAACCAGACTCCTTGTTATGGAAGAAAAATAAATCCTGAGGTGTCTGAGCCACTGTTACTTGGGATTTCCATGATGACGACCAGAAGCGTTCCCAGAGGGTGGAGTTACAGCTTGAAGACTGCGCAGGACAACTTGGGAAGCAGGTCTTCACCCCCTCCCGGGCCCCGCCCCCAGGACCTGGGGTCCAGAGGCAAGGGTGAGAGTGCACAGGGCACGGCTGAGGCTGGGCCTGCAGTTATGCCCCAGGACTGGCTAGCTACTGCCTCTCCTCCCCGAGTTCCTGGGCTCCGGACGTGGCAGGTGGGAAGGGCGACCTGGACTCAGCCCAGAGCAGTCAGCCTCCTCTCCAAGGAGCTGGGCTACAGGACGGGTTCGTACTGGTCCCAAACCTGAGTTCCTGGAGAGTCTTGAAATAACTGAGATCCAGGCTCAGTGGTGCATACCTGTAATCCCAGCACTTCAGGAGGCCGAGGCAGGAGGATTGCTTGAGTCCAGGAGTTCAAGACCCGCCTAGGCAACACAGTGACACTCCATCTCTATCAAAGAATAAAAATAGTATTTTTTTAAAAAAAAAAAAAGGAAGCACCAGAGTACTGGCCTGGAAGACTTTCAAACAGCCGCGCTGTCAGCGAGGCAGAGTGGCCTCTGTCCCTTTCTGATCATCCTCACGGGGTGAAATCTCCCTTCCTGGCAGACAGCTCTGCAGCCAGGCCCTGCACACGGCACATGCCTGTGAACTACGGCCTTCTGCACTCCAGTTTCCCCAGCTATCAAATGGGCATCAGAGCCGGGCTCGGTGGCTCAGTCTGTCATCCCAGCACTTGGGGAGGCTGAGACGAGGAGACTCTCTGAGCCCAGCAGGTCGACGCTGGGATGGCCATGAGCATACCGCTGCACTCCAGCCTGGGCAACGGAGTGAGACTCTGACTCAAAAAAATAAACAAAATAAAATAAATGAAATAAAATAAAACAGGCATCAGGACAGTCTCTTCTTCGTAGGATGATGTGAGATAAGATCAGAGAACAGCCAGGCGCCGTGGCTCACGCCTGTCATTCCCAGCACTTTGGGATTACCCAAGTCCAGAGGTTCAAGACCAACCTGGGCAACTTGGCGAGACCTCGTCTCTACAATAAATCAAAAAATTAGCCGGGCATGGTGGTGTGCACCTGTCATTTCAGCTACTTTGAAGACTGAGACGGAAGGATTGTCTGAGCCCAGCAGGTTGAGGCAACAGTGGCCACGAGCATGCCCCTGGACTCCAGCCTGTGTGACAGAGAGAGACCCTGACTCAAAAATAAATAAACAAATGATGAGGTCATGTTATAGGAGGCTTGGTAACCCTGCGGTTCTGAAGTGTCAATGGGCAAAGCCTCTGTTGAGCCACGGGCGACATGTGGAATGTCTGGTGGCTACAGAGAGGCAGGTAGTGAGAGTGCCATTGGGCGGTGGCCTGGGCCCGCGACAGTCGGTCCTGGCTTCTGTCAGGCTCTGGTGGGTGACAATGAAGACCCTGACCTCCCTAGGCTCCGGGACTCCGCGGGCCCCAGGTCAGCTCCTCTCCAGAGAGCCTCACAGATCTGGTCCGTGCTGTCTGAGGCCTCCTGCAGCCTCGGCCGCCGCCTCTGGGCAGCAGCAAGGTGCGCACATGAACCCCGGCTGCCAAGACAGAAAGACGCCGGCCCATGTGGGGTTTGAATCCGGCCCCAGAGATATCCGCACCCCAATCTCTGGCACCTGCAAATCCGTCACCTCACACAGCATCAGGGACTTTGTAGATGCGATTAACATAAGGATCTGCGCGGGTTCGAGACCCGCCTGGGCAACTTGGCGAGGCCTCATCTCTACAATAAATCAAAAAATCAGCTGGGCGTGATAGCGCGCGTCTGTAGTTCCAGCTACTCGGAAGGCTGAGGCAGAAGGATCGCCAGAGCCCAGCAGGTCGAGGCTGCGGTGGCCGGGAGCGGCCACTGCACTCCAATCTGGGCGACAGAGTGAGACTCCAACTCAACAAAACAAAACAAAACAAAACAAAACAAAACAAAAACATAAGGATCTGGAGAGAAAAAGAGTCCTCTGGGTCACCCGGGGCCCATTGTGACTGCGATGATCCTCGCCCCAGAGGCTTACAGAATGGGAGGCAGGAGATGCCACCACTGGAGGCTGGGCGGACGTGGCCTCGAAGGGACATGGTCCACCAGAAGACGGGAAAAGCAGGACACGGCCTCCCCTCGAGCTTCCAGAAGGAATGGGCCTCACGCTGCCCTGACTTCAGCCCCGACTCCTTTTGGACATTTGGCCTGCAGAGCTGCAGGGGAATCCGTTTCTGCTGTCTGCAGCCTGCGGGGGGTCACCTGCCGCAACCACAGGACACGCAGGCAGCTCTCGCCGCAGGCCGAGCCTTCAGCCCCTGGAGCGGGATCCAGTCCATGTGGCCAACCGGGACGCAGCCCAGCCAGAGGCCGGGGTGCAGGCCCTTAGTTGCTTGGTGGTGCCTGGCGTGCCTCCCGCCCCTTCGGCCTCCCCTGCCCACACCAGGAGGGTAAAGGGAAGGGAGCCGCCTGACGTTCCAGGCCAACACACATCAGGTTTTTCTCACGCGCTTCGGAAACAGCCCTCGCCTAGAGGGAATTTCCCAGCAGACTGACGCAAAATTCTCACGAGACTCGCAGGTGATGGTTTCGCAGGTGGACATGCTCTCCAAACTCATCACGTTGTGTGTGTGAAGTGGTGCCGCGCTGCGTCGCCCACGCGTACAGAGTCCACAGCAGACGGGCACACAACAGGCCACAAGATGGCTTGCCCTGCCCCCTGCCTGTCCTGATGAAGCCCCCAAAGCTGCAGCCGCCTGCCCCCTGCCCTGCCCGCCTCCTCCCGCCCCTGTGGGACCCCCAGAGGGCAGGGCCCGCACCCACCGGGAAGCAGAAGGCTTACATGGAAGCCACCGGTCCTGAGTGCTGGCCTGACGTCGGGGCTGGCACAGCTTTCAAGGGCCTACAAGCGTTGGGGCCGGGGGGGGGGCAGAAATGGCTTTAAGAGATGTATGGGGGTGCCGAAAAAACCACAGATGCATTTTAAGAGATGTTAGCTGTGAATCACTTTTAGTCCACCGTCGTCAGAAGTGTCCGGACACCGACGGGGACCATTTGGAGCACCTCTTGTAATTGGAGAAGTCAAAGGTGACTTGTATTCACCTTTTGTTTTCCATCTATATTGGATATCACTATTTCAATGCCATTTTTTCCTTTTTAAAATGTGCATATGTTTTTTGGTGCAGAGATGTACATATTTTGTTTTTTTGTTTTTTGAGTCTGAGTCTCACTCTCACCCAGGCTGGAGTGCAGTGGCACAATCACAGCTCACCACAGCCTCGACCTCCTGGGCTCAGGTGATCCTTCTGCCTCAGCCTCCCGAGGAGCTGGGACCACAGGTGCATGCCACCACACCCAACTTATTTTTATTTTTTTGTGGAGATGAGGTCTTGCCATGCTGCCTAGGCTAGACTTGAACTCCTGGGCTCAAGCAATCCTCCTGCCTCAGTCTTTCAAAGTGTGATTTACAGGCGTGAGCCACCGCGCCTGGCCAGCTACAAGAGATTTAGAAATAACCACCCATGTCTATCAGTTTAATTAAGGGACTACAGATGAAATACTGGAGACCTCACGACCTGATTAGTGTTCCAACACTCCAGACATTTGAAAACAGTCTATAGCTTTGTAAGAGGACACTGCACTTGGTGAGAAAGTCCCCAGCACTTGAGGTGATGATGAAATCATAACCAATTGTAAACTAACTTACTGCCAAGTAATTTCAGAAAATAAGAAAAAAAATTTTTTGATTGTCTCTAAAAGAATGTGTATTTAAAGTAGGAGGCGGGTGCATTTTGGTATTTGCTGTGACAGTTATGAAACCGCCAGATGCCTGAGGGCCTAGCACAGTGTATCCCAGAGAACCATGCTGTGAGCCACAAACCTTCCAGGCTGGGCACGGCAGCTCATGCCTGTAATCTCTGCACTTGGGGAGGCTGAGGTCAGAGGACTGCTTGAGCTCAGAAGTTGGAGACCAGCCTAGGCAACATAGCAAGACCCCATCTCTACAAAACAATAAAAAAATTAGCTGAGCATGGTGGTAAGTGCCTGGGTCCCAGCTACTCGAGAGACGAAGGTGGGAGGTTTCCCTGAGCCCAGAGGAGGCTGAGGCTGCAGCGCTGTGATCCTGCCACTTCGTTCCAGCCTGGGTGACCGTGAGACCCCGATTCAAAAAAAAAAAAGAAAGAAAGACAAAAATCTTTCAGAAACCACATTTTAACACTTATAAGCAGGAGAAATTCGTTTTAACTTAATTACCCAAATACTATCATTTCAACGTGTAAGTGGTATAAAGTTAATGATATCTACGTCCTGTTTTGGGTGCCACACCTTTGAAATCTGCCATGGCTTCATAACTTCATCTCAATTCCAGTGGTCACAGAGCCTCAAGTTCCCGACCAAAGCCAGCAGTAATGTGACCTGCTCGCGTGAGTGTCTGTCTGGGATGGGGCTTAGTGTGTCCTCACCTCCCCTTCCCAGATCTGGGACAGGGAAGTCCGAGGGGAAGGAAGGAGTGTTCAGCGCCCCCCGCCCACGGCCCCAAGGCTCCCAAGGTTTCTGCAAGGAAACCAGCGAGGACTTCGGTTTGAAACAGGAACATCAGGAATCTGATCTCCAACAGATTGTCTACCTGAGTGTTTTCTAAGGAACCCTTCAACCTTTCCAAAAAGTGGATTATTTTTAAGAATATTCTTCTAACAGGATAAACAATCTTTCGATTCCACGTCCCAGCCTGGCAGGATCGTAGCTCACTGCAGCCTCGACCTCCTGGGCTCCCACCTCCTGCCTCAGCCACCACACCCAGCTAATTTTTAAATTTTTTTTCTTGAGTCAGAGTCTCACTCTGTTGCCCAGGCTGGAGTGCAGTGGCACGCTCATGGCCACTGCAGCCTCGACCTGCTGGGCTCAGGCGATCCTTTAGCCTCAGCCTTCCAAGTAGCTGATGGTTACATTTAATATCTCTCACTATGCCCAGCTAATTTTTATTTTATTTATTGTACAGATGAGGTCTCACCAAGTTGCCCAGGCTGGTCTTGAGCCCCTGGGCTCAGGCAATCCTCTTGCCTCAGCCTCCCAAAGTGCGGGGATTATAGGTGTGAGCCACTGTGCCCGGCCTATTTTGTAAATTTTTAAAGAAGTTTTGTGTAGAGTTGAGTTCTTGCTGTGTTGCCCATGCTGGCTCAACCTCCCAGGTTCAAGCGATCCTCACGCCTTGGCTTCCCAAAGTGCTGGGATTACAGGTGTGAGCCACGGCCCCTGGTCCCAAGCAAAGTAAGAGCTTAACGGCAGCGAATGGAGAGGGTTGGCGGACATTGTTTCTTTTGTTTTGTTTTGTTTTGTTTTGTTTTGTTTTGTTTTGAGTTGGAGTCTCACTCTGTCGCCCAGACTGGAGTGCAATGGCCGCTTCCAGCCACCGCAACCTCGACCTGCTGGGCTCCGGCGATCCTTCCTCCTCAGCCTTCCAAGTAGCTGGAATTACAGGCATGCGATACCACGCCCGGCTGATTTTTTGATTTGTTGTAGAGATGAGGTCTCGCTGCCCAGGCGGGTCTCGAACCCGCGGGCTCAGGCAATCCACTCACCTCAGCCTCCCAAAGGCGCGGGATTACAGGCTGAGCCACCGAGCCCGGCTGACATTGTTTCTTTTAACAAGACCGAGACTGTGAAATCGAACCCAGAACACGCTCTCCAATCTTGGCACTGGGGTCACTGGCGCCATCTGCTGGTCCGACCTAAACACAGCCTCCCCCACAGGACAATCCCCTTAAAGCCCACCTGGATCCACAGCTTGCTGTCTACGGGACACCCACAGAGGGCCACCGAGTAGATTCTCATAGCTGCCCCCCAACCCCAGCGGTGATAGTGATGGCAGCTCACATTAGTGCTCTTGTCATAGGCCAGCCACAGACACACTTCTCATGCTTTAACTCTGACTACTCACACCGGTCGCTTGTGATGGCTGCTTTATTGTTTTTGAGTCGGGGTCTCTGTTGGGCAACCTGGAGTGCAGGGGCACGATCACGGCTCACCACAAACTTGACTTCAGCCTCCCGAGTAGCTGGGACTACAGGCAGGTGCTACCATGCCCAGTTAATTTTTTGAATTTTGTAGAGATGAGGTCTTGCTATGTCGCACAGGCTGGTTTTGGGTTCTTGGACTCAAGCAATCCTCCTGCTTCAACCTCTCCCAAGTAACTGGGACTACAGGCGCGTGCTACCATGCCCAGCTAATATTTTTGTTTTTTTAGAGACGAGGTCTTGCTATGTTGCCCAGGCTGGTCTTAAACTCCTGGATTCAAACAATCCTCCCACTACAGCCTCCCAAAGTGCTGGGATTTCAGGCATGAGCCACCGTGCCTGGCTGATGGCTACTTTTTTTTTTTGAGTCGGAGTCTCACTCTATGGCCCAGCCTAGAGTGCAGTGGCACGCTCATAGTCACTGCAGCCTCGACCTGCTGGACTTAGACAATCCTTCTGCCTCAGCCTTTCAAGTAGCTGGAACTGCAGGCATGCACCACCATGCCCGGCTAATTGTTTGATTTATTGTAGAGATGAGGTCTGTCTTGCCAGGTTGCCCAGGCTGTCTTGAACCTCTGAGCTCAGGCAATCCTCTCACTTCAGCCTCCCAACGTGCTGGGATTATAGGCATGAGCCACTGCACCCAGCTGATGGCTACATTTAATATCTCTCATTTCATGGATGCGGTCACTGAGGCTCAGAGAAGTTTAAATCACATGCTTTAGCAAAGGGTTACAGCCCATGTTTGCAAAGTTGGCCGCAGAACTGAGATCGAAGGCAGGCAGCCCGCTCCCAGCACGTGTTCTTAAGTGCAGTGTTACATGGACACTTCAATGTCATTACCCTTCCCGCTTTGGAGAGCATGTATAAACAGTTATGGCCCACACTTGAGATTACTGAATCCAAGAACTCCTAAACCACATAAAATGTGACAGAGAAAAAGCCCACACCAGAATGTCAAAAGGTGTAACATATACACGCACATAATGGAAGCAAAGTCACAGAAAACCACACTTACTGTTGCTTTGCGATGTGCTCAAATATGTTCCGTGCTTTATTGTGGCTCAACTGGAAAAAATGCCAGTTGCAACAATTGCATTCATTCCACCCTCTGCAGCTGGGTTATGATGGAATTGGAAGCACGTGGGCTTAGATGTGCTATGTGTTTTCCAGCACAGGCTTGGTTCAATTCTTACCTCCTCCAGGGAGACTCGAGTTTTGGTTACACAAGAAAAACATTATTTCCCAAATGGCACCCAACATGGCAGAAGGGCTCCATCCAGTAGCCTGAGACACACTGTGCCATCTTCATAGACTTTTCTAGGGAGGTGTGTTTGTCCATTGAAGGTGACTCTAGGTAGTGCGTTCTCACTTCCAAAGTTCAGGTCTCATTTTTATTGTTTTTCCATTTTATTAATTCTTATGGTTATTTTTTCTACTTCAGGCAAAAGATACTGATTCTCCATATACTGAATTTTCCTATACAATTATGGCAGCAACACATTTTAGATTTTTAAGTGGATCGATTTGTTTTTTCTTTTGAGTTGGAGTCGCACTCTGTCACCCAAGCTATAGTGCAGTGTTATGCTCACAGCCACGGCAGCCTCAACCTCAGCATTCCAAGTACCTAGAACCACAGGTATGTGCCAACATATCCAGCTAATTTTTTGATTTATTGTAGAGACGAGGTCTCGCCAAGTTGCTTAGGCTGGTCTCGAACCCATGGGCTCAGGCAATCCTACTGCCTCTGCCTCCCAAAGTGAAGCCACAAAGGGGGTGTAGGGGGAGAAGCTGGTGACACAGGCGAAGAGATGGAGAGGAAGCCTGATGTCATGGTGGAATCTCAGAGGCGGCAGACAGAGTTCCACATTCCCCATGAAAACTTTCATAGTAAAACGTTGAAAAAAATTAAGTGAAAGAACACAATTGTCTTCCCTGCAAGGTGTCTACACTCCACTTTCAGTGAAAGCAGCTCTATTTTTATTTTTATTTACTTACTTTTTGAGTTGGAGTCTCATTCCGTCGCCCAGGCTGGAGTGCAGTGGCACGCTCACAGCCACCCCAGTGTCGACCTCCTGGGCTCAGGTGATCCTTCCACCTCAGCCCTCCAAGTAGCTGGAACTACAGGCGCCTCCCACCATGCCCAGCTGTTTTTTTTTTTTTTTAAATTGTAGAGACAAGGTCTCACCAAGTTGCCCAGGCTGGAGCAGCGCTACTTTTAACTAGGTGTAAATATTCGATGGCAGGATGACTTGACATTTATTAAAGCAGTCAAGGTGACACTGAGGGCTGGGCACAGTGGCTCGTGCCCGTAATCCCAGCACTTTGGGAGGCCAAGGCGGGAAGATCACTTGAGCCCAGGAGTTCAAGACCAGCTTGGGCAACATAGCAAGACCTCGTCGCCACAAAAAAATCTAAAAATTATCAAGGTGTGGTGGTGCGTGCCTGAGTCCCGGCAGGAGGGTCACCTGAGCCCAGCAGGTCGAGGCTGTGGTGAGCCGCAGTCATGCCACCACACTCCAGCCTAGGCGACAGAGTGAGACCTCCACTCAGAAAAACCCATACCAAACCAAATAGGTACGGTGGCGCATGCCTAGAATCCTAGCACTTTTGAAGGACCAGGCGGGAAGATCGCTTGGTTAGGAGCTCAAGACCAGCCTGGGCAGCAATAGTGAAACCCCTATCTCCACCCCAAAAAAAACAAAAAACAAAAAAACCCCCCAAAACAAAACTGGTATCTTTTTAAACTAGAAGATGTCATCAAGTTTGAATCCTGAGCGGTGCCCACCGCATGCAGCCTACAGCACCGGTGCTTGCAGGGATGGGAAGGTTGAGGAGGGAGAGTCCTTGAGACTCTGGGCGTCTCAGGAAAGGTGAAGAGAAGCACTGAGAGGCATGATGTCCGTGAGGAATTCTGGCCCATCCTAGCAAACGTGCTGCGTGCTCCCTGGGCTGTGGGGTTCGCCGAGAAATGAGTCCTGCCGGCATCCACGAGGACACGCATCCTGGTGGGCAGCAAGGCCTGTTCTTACTCCTGGTTTCTGGCAGCCAAGTCCAACCTTGGACTTCCGCATTTGTTAAATCTGCCAGTGACAAAAACATTCCCCTTGGGAGGTAGCAAGGCCCGACCATGGAAAAGAGCATCTGAAAAGCCCCCAGGACTCAGCTCCGTGGCTCACGTCTACAGTCGCAGCACTTTGGGAGGCTGAGGTGGGAGGATTACTTGGAGTTCAAAACTGGCCCGGGCAACGTAGCAAGACCTTGTCTTTACAAAAAATCAGCTGGGCAAGGTGGCATGCACCTTTAGTCCCAGATACTGGGGAGGCTGAGGCAGGAGAATCGCCTGAGCCTAGGAGGTTGAGGCTGTGTTGAGCCGTGATCCTGCCACTGCACTCTAGCACGGGTGACAAAGTGAGTCCCTGACAATAATAAAAAAAAAAAATAAGGCTTATGACTTAGACTCACTATTTTGTATCACTTCAACCATAGCCAGTCACTAGCTTGTAAAAAAAATATCGGAACTCCAGCTACACTGAAGCTGACAGGTCTCTACCCAGACCCAACGGCAGCTGGCCAATGAGGTATGAAGCTGAAACTCCCCCCGCCCCCACATACGGATCATAAACCACAGGTTGATTTGTAAAGGACAGAGGAAACTAGCTGTGAGTGGTTAACCTGGAAATCCGTTTCTCTGTCTACAGTAGTACCTTTTATCTCCAAAAACATAAGTTTTCGGGCTAAAAACCAGGGCCAAAGAGTTAATGGATCTGAATTCATTTGTAAGCCGCTGAAGAATTTAAACCACTAAGTGCAGTCTCTTCCAGTAGAAAATTTTATTTTCCTTGTTTTCATGAGTCGGCAAACACATTCTTACAGCATTATCAACACCAGAATTTCACCCTCAGCAGGTTAGGTTTACACACTAGTCGCCAACAAGGCATAAGCACTAGGGATCACAGGGTAAAGACACAGCACACTCGAAAACAGCCATTGCATTTCATCTGGAATACTTACCAGTCAGGAATTCTAAACTACATGACATAAAAAAGCAACAACCATGACCACTACCAGGGCATGAGTTCAGTGCAGTTCCCACACAGGGAACCTGGGTTCTAATGTGACAGTCACACAGTGTCACCCGCTTGGGCTGGTCACTCAGCACAAGCAGCAGTCCCATGAGTCACCAGATCTGTCCATGGAGCCAGGGGGCACAGGGACTGTAGGGCGGGAGGAAGGAGGCGGAGTCAGGGAGCACGGGGGCGTGGGGGGAGGAGCACACTCCAGCTCTACCCCTACACAAGCGAGCGGAGACAGCCCACACGTAGTGTCTAGCTCGGACCGTCCTTTCCCCAGGCATGAGGAGTCTGTGTCTCCCGAGAAGGTCAGAAACCAGAGTTCAGAGCCCAGCTGTGACGCCGAGCGCGATGGATGTTTCTGAGGGGACGGGGTGGGGCAGTAAGGACCAAGGAGCTCAGGAGGCATCGTCAGAATCTTTTATTACGAAACACAGGACAGGGCACCGAGACCGTCCCCAACGTCCTCGGTCACACACGCTGCAAGTGAAGCTCCTGAAGAGACGGGCGCCACCCTGGGAATCCAGCTGCCAGGATTATCTCAACCCCTCAGAGTCAGAAACTTCACAGCAGGCAGTGGCGTGGACACACGAGTTGTCGTGATGCGGCTTGATGGTGAGCAGGACGTGCTTCCTCCAGGGCAGAAGTCCACATCCATGCTGACACCTATCAACCTGGGACCCAAGTCTGCACGGAGACGAGGCTGGTGGCGAGAACAGCTCCGCAGCCCAGGAGCCCGGCCCTACTTCTTGTTCCTGGGCTTCAGCTCCTCGGCAGCGTTACGCAGGAAAATGTAGTTTTTCTTTTGGGGATTATAAAACTCATGTCCCTAAAGATAAAAAAAGAAAGCCAACGATCTTATTATTAAAAGGCAAGGTAGTATTCTGCAGGCGCTTTTTACATGTCAAGTCCCATGCCTCTTGGGAAAAGGAAGCTGGCGGCCGGTCAGTGACAGGGTCAGACCTAAGGCCAGAAAGAGGCGAGCAGGACAGGCCGGGCAGGTGACCTGGAACAGAGCCGGTGGCAAGAGCCTGGGGAGGGAGGCATCCTTGAGGTTGGTGCACGTGGCCCCCTGCACTGCAATGATCTGCTTTTATGCTCAGCCTACAAGGCTCTAAAAGTTCTCTCAGCAGTGGTCAGTGGCATTTCTGAACTCAAGTCAAGCAGAATGCGAATGTGAGTCCCATACGGTCATGATTTTATACCTGAACAAAGAGCAATGGAAACTCCCGGAAGCGAGTTTTTTTGCTGGAAAGACTGTAACTTCCGTAGCCCTGCCACAGTTTGACATCAACCGCTCATATGAATTTGATCACTTCAATTTTTAAACAGTACTCTAAGCAACTGGCTTCCTCATTTCTTCCAATCTACCACTGTGTTTTCAAGTGTATATACCATCCAGAGCCCCAAGTGGAACGCCAGGCAAAATGTAGAATGCTGTTGTAGCTGCAGGGTTGAGCATATGAGGAGTCCAGAGGGACCCAGGCAGAGCCAAGAGGCATGCTGTCCTCACAAAGCCGAGAGCGAGGCTCACACAGGTGACAGGTAAACACACAGTGCACCTTGCCAGGGATACCCCTCGGCACCAAGGAGCAATGCACACATGGCACACACCACAGCAGGGGCAATTTCACAACCAACCAGTCAAGCAGAAGTGTGTACACAGTGTGTGACTCCATTTACATAAAATCCTAGAAAATGCAAACTAAGCTACAGCAACACGGCAGGGAGCCTGACTCTGGGCCTGTGGGGAGGACTGGGGGAGATGAAAACACTAATCCTGCCTGTGGGGGGTGCTGAGGGTATTTATAGATGTTGAAAACGATCACACCGCACATGTTCAACGTGTACCACTCACTGCACCTCAAGGGCCCCTCAACCAAGCTGCTTAAAAGGAAAGGCCACAAGAGGAGCCCTGAGCCACAACAGACAGCCAGCCTGGGGGGCAGACAGGCCAGGTAGATCTGCACACCCATGGCGAGGGCCTCAGGGACCCCAGCTGCAGCCCTCAGGAGACAGAAAACCAGAGAAGCAGGGGAAGGGTCAGGTCAAGTTTCTCCAAGCTGCTGGCTGGGGAGCAGAGATGAAGCCTTCGGAACACAGTATCTGGGGGAGCTGAGGGGGCCACTTGAGAAGAGACATGGAGGGGCTGGGGGTGGCCAGAGGAGGGGCCCAAGGAGCAAGGTCAGGAGCAGGGATATGCTGGGAAACAGGAACAGAAGAGACCGAGAGAGGAGAGCCTGGTGACCGAGGACAGACCGCAGTGTCTGGCACAGACAGGGGGGACGCTTCCAGATAGGACAAGGAGGATTTGGCCAGCAGGGCCTTGCTTTTTCCCAAGACCCCTTTCCCACCTGTGTCACTCGGTTGCCAGGCCTGGGAAGGCACAAGTTGGCAGATCAGCAGTCAGGGACTCTGGGTCCAGCATTGACTCACTGGGATTCAAGATATCTGCCCATGGCGAGCATTCCACAAGCTGCACCCCATTGACCAGGGGCCGGAGGGCAGGCTGCCCTATACCCCACCCCAGCATGCAAGGGGGCCGAGCATGCACCCCGCCCCTCCCAAGTCCATGCATGATGCTCTCACTGTACCGTGTGCAGGGGGCTCTTGGCCTTAGCACTACCTGCCATGGCCAGGTGCTCTGCATAGGACTTCACTATGAAGTGCTTTATTCTAAGACCATGTAAACTTCCTTGGCCTCTCCTCTGTAGTATTTAAGCCAATCGTCACTGGTTACTTTTTTGCATGTGCATGAGTGTCTGCTTATATGGAACAACTCGCTAGGCTCTGTGTATGTGCGTGCCTTGTCAGACCTGTGTCTGCACCTGGCTGAGGAGCAAACAGCTTGTCCTGCTCCTAGAACAGCAGGTCCATAGAAGAACCCCATGGTAGCTTGCACCATCAGCGCAAATGCTGACCCGCCCTTCATCAGGGCTCTTAGCTGAGTGGCTTTCCAGTCTTCTAGTCAAAAGAAAAGCACGATGGCCTTTGGCCAACGAGACTGAGCACAGCCCAGGAGGCCACAGAGTACCCAGGAGGAAATGAGAAGGTACAGAGGGCAGGAGCAAAGAGGGTGGGTGCTGATGCCACGCTCCACATGCCCAGCAGCAGGGGAAACACTTCTAAGGCCTCCTGTATGACGGAGGGGGAGCTGTGGACAGGACAGGAAATAGAGAAGGGCAGAAAAGACAACATTGGGAACTGAGGGTAAGGGGCCACTTGTGTGGGGTAGGTGGGAGAAGGCAGGGGCCAGCAGAGGTGGACACGGCACGGACGGGGTGGGCACCCTCCCCATCAGGAAGCAAGAGGCAGGGAGAGGCTGGAACGCTACTGTGGAGCAAAGGGGGTGGGAGAGAAGATGAGAACCACAAACACAGTGGAGACGCACTCTCCAGAGCCAGCAGCCCAGCAGCAGACACAGGCAGGCTGGAGGGCCGCCAACCTGCCCACACATGGTCTGGGACCCAGGGCCGAGTGCACACTTCACCACCACTCTCGAGATGTACCCTGCTCCTGCCAGCTGCTAACGGCCCTTGCCCCAACCAACTAACCAATGCCTCCCAGGCAAAAGGTCCAGGCCACCCTGTGCCCCAAGGCCAGTGCTTGTGCCCCACACCAACCAAGTGCCTCCCATGTGCTGGTTCTGACTGAAGCCTGTCCAGAAACCAGAATTCCCACAGCCCTTTGAGCAGGCCCTGCTGTTTCCCCTTGTAGGGAAGGGACAGTGACCTGCCCAAGGACACACCGAGTCCAGAGAAGAGGACTTCCAAAACCACAGCCTGGTTTGGCGGCCCAGGGCCTCGGGGCAGGCAGAGCGCTCACCTTGGACCAGTCGTAGCTGGAGGCATATGCGAAGATGTTGCCGTTGTGGTTGAAGCAGCAGGCCGATATCGGCTGGTCCAGTTGCTCTGACGTTTTCAGTTTCGTCCTGGCATCTTTGTCCCAGAAGCTGAATCTCCCATCAGACCCCACCGTTGCGAGGGTGCCGTGAACAGGATGGAATGCGATTCCATTGACCTGCAAGGACAAACAAGCACAGTGAGAAGGTTCTGGCAACATGCATGGCCCATGTGAGGTATGGAAGCAAGTGCACACATATCTCCTTAGAGCTGCTGCCCACAGAGCAGAAAAAAGTCAGCCATGCTCCCTGCATCACAGCCAGCCTGGGAGGAACTCTCGTCTCGGGTGGCGAGACGGCAACAGACACTGACATGTGTGACAGCTGGAAACACGAGGGGCACGCCTCGGGAAATGTCTTTCTCCTGTTAGCAAGTGCAAGTCCCCAGGCTCGGCTCTGCGTGCAAGGGCCCACCAGCACTCGGAGGGAGGTGAGACCCTCCCCAAACACCCTGGGACAGACAATGATTCCACAAGCACATCTGTCAACATGGGAAATGGAGGCCGGCAGTGTAAGCCATTTCTCTCTAGACTTCTGAGAACACACAGACTCTCAGTGACTAGTCCTTTCTGTAAATTACTCAGCTGGCCGCCTATAGGTCTAGTTTCTAGCTGTCTTTTCAAGGCCAATGTTGAGTTTCTAGAAGACGTACCGCGTAGATGTCCTGAGGAGCTGAGGTGTTAGTTCCATTAGATCGATGGCATTTGAAGGTGAAGTTGTCTTTGGCGCTGAAAAACAAACGCCTGTGTAAGCTCTCCTTCTGAAAGAGCATCAGGTGGCAACCCACGAGCTGCCCGTTCACTTACGGGTTCGGGGGGTTGATGTAGTGGATGGCGACTCTCCCTTCGATACTGCCCAGGGCAAAGCCAGTCGGCTTGTTCTGCTTGTCTTTAAAAATAGCCACACACCGATGCTGCAGTTAAAGGAAAAGTGCATGAACACAGTGTAATACCAAGGCTCACGACTGAGCATAGAAAGGTGATGCTACTACATGTTCAAGTTCAGGAACCACCAGCTGGGAACGTCACGTTAGTCAAGAGTAGCCAGTAGATGGTAAGTATCCCATACGATGGGGTACTATTCTGATCTATCTTTCCGGAGGCTATCGTTTCACGCCAATTACCAGAGAAACAGAAAACTGCCTGCTCTCTCTCAAAAGGGAGGTAAACACAGGCTACACACGGACACGAAGATGGAATGACAGACACGGGGACTCTTCAGAGGGAGGGAAGTGGAGGGCAAGGACTGAAAAGCTACCTGCTGGATACCCTGCTCACTATTTGGGTGCCAGGTTGAACAGAAGCCCAAACCTCACCATCATGCGATATATCCATGCAACTAACATGTGCCCCAAATCTAAAAAAACCCAAGAACCAGAAACACATCACGCACACACAATCACTTTCTAACTTAATCATGTGGATTTAGCCATGTGATTTGTAACTGAATTGCCACCACGAGCTCCCTCAGGTGCTTGTCCATTCTCTGCTGCCCTAGAGGCAGCACTGACTCCAGCAGAGGCCCCAAGGGTTCAAGACAGACACCAGCCTGAGAAGGGAACTGGGAGACACGCCCTTGATTGGTGGCCTATCATTGGCAGGTAGGCGCATCTCAGGCAATCACATGATGCTCCCATACCTCTGCTTCTCCAGCTAGAAGAGGGACCCCTTCACAGGGGGACAGGTGCAAGGGCAGTGGACACGGTAGCCCTCTCTAACGTAGACATGACACACAGATGCAACACTGTGCTTCCTCCAACGTTGAATCTGAGACACCCAGGGAGGGCCCGCGCCCTTCAGAAGCTGCAGAGCCCTAACCCCCCTCCTGGACAGAGGCACAGGGAAGAAAAAGAAGAGATCCTTCTTTTTTGAAGTTAGAATAGTACCCTATCATATGTATATACCTCGTTTTCTTTAGCTGCAGTGAGCACAGGAGTGCAGCTCTCTCCTCAAAACCCCAATTTCCATCTTTGGGATAAATCCCTGTAAAAGGGATTGCTGAATCATCCAGTAGTTCTATTTTAAAGTTTCCTTGGTTTTTTTTTTTTTTTTTTTTCTTGGAGTCAGAGTCTCACACTGTTGCCCAGGCTGGAGTGCAGTGGCTCAATCACAGCCACCATAGCCTCAACCTGCTGGGCTTTAGGTGACCCTTCCTCCTCAGCCTTCCAAGTAGCTGGAACCGTAGACGAGTACCACCACACCTGGCTCATCTTCTGATTTACTATAGATACGAGGTCTCGACAAGTTGTCCAGGTTGGTCTGGAACGCCTGGGCTCAGGCAATCCTCTCGCCTCCGCCTCCCAAAGTGTGAGGATGACAGGCATGAGCCGCTGAGCCTGGCCTGACATCCATGCTCTTGCACACCGCACTGTTTACACTAAAACGTCAAACCGCACTCACACCCATGCATGAAATTGCCAGTGAGTGGGTCCAAGTGCACGCGGCACCTTCTATGGAGCAGCAGAATGAATACCGAGGACAGGAAGGAGACGGCAGGGAAGCGGGTCTGGACATCACGAGGATGAGCTCATGAGCACCATCAGAAGCACGTGGAGCCCCTCGCAATAGTCAGAGGGGGAGACAACTGGCAAGGGGATACATGGCGTGGCCAGGCACTGGAGCATAACTCCGCCATGACAGTCAGGAGGCTCTGATGCACAACTGCACGGACGGGCCTCAGTGGCGTGGGGAGAGGCCAGTCACAAGGCCACAGGCTGTGTGGGTCATTGGAGGAATCGTCCAGAACTGGCAAATCTGTGGATGTGGGTTAGAGGTGGCAGGGCTGGAGAGAGCAGAACTGATCATGGTCCCCGCTCTGGGGTAACGAGAAAGTTCTGGAATTAGATAGTAGTGATGGCTGCATAACTGTGAAGATGCTTTATGCCGCTGAATCGTACATGCTAAGTGGGTAAAATTCTTAAGTTACACTTTTTTTTTAAAGAGTTGGAGTCTCGCTCTATCATCCAGGCTGGAGTGCAGTGCCTCAACCTGCTGGGCTCAGGCAATCCTTCCTCCTCAGCCTTGCAAGTAGCTGCGCCACTACTATGCCTGGCAAATTTTTTGATTTATTGTAGAGTTGAGGTCACACCAGGTTGTCCAGGTTGGTCTTGAACTCCTGGGCTCAGACAATCCTCTCGCCTCAGCCTCCCAAAATGCTGGCACTACAAGTATAAGCCACCACGCTCAATCCCTATTTTTAAGTGTCTGAGGGGCCTCCATGACAGTTGCACCATCCTGCATTCCCTCCAACAGTGTGCAAGGGTTCCAGTTTCTCCACCTCCTCACAATTCTTGTTATCTTTTTATCTTATCTTTTTGATAACAGCAGTCATGTCAGGTGTGAGTGATGTCTCACTGAAGTGTTTTGTTTTGGTTTTTTTGAGTTGGGATCTCACTGTCATTCAGGTTGGAGTACAGTGGCACAATTATGGCTCACTGCAATCTCGAACTCCTGGGCTCAAGTGATCCTCTCGCCTCAGCCTCCTGAAGAGCTCGGACTACAGGTGCGCACCACCAAGCTCAGCTAATTTTATTATTTTGTAGAGATAAGGTCTTGCAATGTCGCCCAGCCTCAAGTTCCTGGGCTCAAGCAATCCTCTTGCCTTGGTCTCCCAAAGTGCTGGGATTACAGGCACGAGCCACCATGCCTGACCTCACCGAGGTTTTGATTTGCATTCTCCAGTGAGCAGTGATCTGAGCCCCATTTCATATGCCAGCTGGCCATGTTTGTATCCCTCTTTGGAGAACAACCCACACTTCTAGTCCATTTTTTTTTTTTTTTGAGTTGGAGTCTCACACTGCTGCCCAGGTAGGAGTTCAGTGGCCCACCCATGGCCACCACAGCCACTAAAACGGCCCGTCTAATTTTTTGATTTATTGTAGAGACCTCCTGGGCTCAGGCGATCCTTCTGCCTCAGTCTTCCAAGTAACTGGAATTATGGGGATGTGCTACCATGCCCGTCTAATGTTTTGATTTATTGTAGAGATAAGGTCTTGCCAAGTTGCCCAGGCTGGTTTCAAACCTCTGGGCTCAAGCAATCCTCTCAACTCGGCCTCCCAAGGTACTCTGATTATAGGCGTAAGCCACTGGTGCCCGGCCTTGGTTCACCTTTAAACTGTGTTATTAGTTTGCTATTGAGTTGTAGGAGTCCTTACACATTTTGGAAACCAACCCCTTGTCAGAAATATTTTCCATCTCTCTTCTACCATCTCACAAGTTGCCTCCCCCCCATTCTGCTGGCAGTTGTGGCCCTTGCTTGGTGGAAGGTCTCTAGTTGATGACGTGGCCCCACCCGGCTGTTTTGGCTTTTGAAGTCACATCCAAAAGATTCTGCCAAGACCAATGTCGTCAAGCTGTTATCTAAGTGGTCAGTGGGACTGCCACAGCAGACAGTGGCTGATCGTGTCCACAGGAGTGACCGGTGAAAACACTGGCGGTCACTTGGGAACCGTCCCAGCGGTTGGAGGAGCAGGATCTCAGCCGACGGTGGGAAATGAGAGAGAGGTCAGGAAACAGAGGCTTTGGACTAGATGTGGCAGGAGGGCGGGAGAGAAGGAGCAGAGCCCAGATCCCTCCAGGGGGAAGACAGGGAGCCTGGCAGCTAATGAGAGAGGAAGGAGAGGAGGGAGAGGCTATCAGGGAGGATGTCTAGACTTCTGGCAATGACAGCCAGCAGAAGATCTCTTTTAGTGGGTGTGAAGCGTGTCAGGAGGAACAGGCTGGGGGCCGGGAGGGACAGGACAGGATCCAGCATTCACTCCACGAACATTCACAGGAGCTGTCTGCACATCAGGCCTGGTTCCAGGCACTGAATGAAGCAGCGACAAACACAACCAGCCCCCCACCCCACTCCCCGCGCTCATGTTCCAGTGGGCAAAGCAAGACCAAGCACAGTGCTGATATGTGTTGACACACATGCACACATACATGGACAAAATACATGGTGTCGTGATGTTGGGGCAGTGGCCAGGGAGAACCAGAGGAACATGCCATCTGGATGAGGTGCAGCAGGAAGTGCCCTTAGGCCTGGTGTGGGACACTGGAGGCTGAGACCTGGGGACACACAATGGAGCTGTCCACGAGGTGTCCTGGTCGAGAGCATGGAAGTGAGGTCTCCTGTCCAAGGGGCGTGACTGACCACCGACCGTGGGTGGGAGACCAGGCTGTGCAGGGGTGGAGAAGGCAGTGGCCTGGGCAAATGTCTGAGGAGCCTCCACGCTTCGCAAAGAGCCAGCAGGAAGCAAAGTCACAGTCAGAGAGACCGGAGGTGAGAGGCTAGCCTCATGGAGCCAGGGAAATGCTTGGGAGCATGTGAGAATGATTGTCATTGGGGCTATCAGCAGAGGGCAGCTGATCTGTGTCCACGGTAGCGACCAGTGAGGACAACACTGGAGGTCACGGCAGAACAGTTCCAGTGGTTGGGGGCACAGGGTCTCAGCAGAGGGTGAGAAATAAGTGGGAGGTCAGGGAACAGAGACAGGTCACGCAAGATATCCGGCTGTGAAGGGGAAGGAACCAGGGTGGGCCTGGAAGAGGGCATGGGTCAAGGGACTCAGACGTGCTTCAGTATGATGGAAAAGTGCTGAGAAGGGGAACAGACTGAGACACGGGAGAGGAGACCCTCTCTGTACAAGGTCCCGAAAAGGCTGGCACCCACAGGGTCCCACCACAAAACAGGCCACAGAACAGTCTCCACCCAGTAGGGGAGGACAGGCCAGGAGGCGGTGCGGGTGGATGTTCAGCCAGACAAGTAACAGGTGAGGAGTTCCCAGGCCACCAGCTTCCTTGCTCTCTGACTCGCTGAGACAAAGGTTGAAGGAGAGCCTGAGACAAAGGCTAAAGGCACACTGTGAGGCTCTACTCCACAGCGAGACTACCTTTGCGCTGGACATCCTCCTCTGTCCCTCCCACAACCTGTCTCAGGTCACGCTCTGAGCCTCTGTAACCTCAAGGTGGCGTCAAGTGCCAACCATACCACCCTTCTTTGAGATCTCTGCAGGACTCTGTGAGCATTAACATTTGAATGCCATTTCTCCTACTGATCTGAAAACCACTGTCAGCAGGTTTCCAGTGACCCCCTGGCCCTACAACCCAGTAGCACTCAGCTATCCTGGGCCATGTCTGGATAGGATAGGTAGGTTCAGCTACTCAGGGATGGGAAATATTTGTTCACTGAGTATCTGTGTATCTATCCTTATTCAATCTTATTACACTTGGGAGCACAATCTTGCACACACAGGTGCTAACTGCATGCTTCCTGGCTTTTGACTCACCTGATGTTTCAGTGGTGATTCGATCCTCCTGAACTCGGAAGGCTGGTTCTCCAACTGGTAGACGATCAGGCCCCTCTCCGCAGTTGCCACCACAGCCATGGGATATATCTGGGGATGGGGGAAAGCAGGCATCAGATGGAGGAGTGTGCTCTTTAGACCAACACACTAGGACAATTTGGTCACAAAATTAAGTCTGAATTTTTTAATAATCCAATGATATCTTCATGTTTCACTAAAACCTGGAGAAATACTATTTGAAAGTAGAACATTTGCATACTTTTAAAAGACCCCTGTTTTAAAACTAGCTATAAAGTATGTGACTAGGCCGGGTTCAGTGGCTCAGCCTGTAATTCCGCGCTTTGGGAGGCAGAGGCAAGTGGACTGCCTGAGCCTGCGGGTTCAAGACCCACCTGGGCAACTTGGTGAGACCTCATCTCTACAATTAATCAAATAAATTAAATTAAATAAATAAATAAAATATGTGACTAATCAGAAAGTACACTCAGGAACCGAGGAGCAATAAAATTCCCCTATGCCATCCTCCAATGAGAACTGCCAAGGTCATGGTATGTTCCATCCCAGTCTTTCTAAGCATCACACCTGGTATGGAGCATGCTCCTGGATAATCCGTATCCTTTTTTCAAAGCACGTTTCACAAACATCAGTCTGTGTCATACACCAGCAGTGGCCACCCAATAGTCCCTGCAGTGAACCACCAGAGGGTTTACCTACCTATGTCCATTTCAAAGACCAATTTGCATCTTTGACTATTTTTCTCATACTGAATTCTTTAACGTGGAATTACTGGGGCAGTTGGTGCAAATTTTTAAGACGTGACTAAAAGGATGGAAACAGTTCTTGTTTCTATCCCACTGACAGTCCCCAAGGACCTAGTACCACACCAAAAAGTTTTAAGTTTTCCTATTGCTACATGACAGATGTCACACTAGGGATGGCATGTAGCCAACTGCACATGCTCAAATGAGTGACAAAAACACTTGACACCCAGTATTTGGTAATTTGGGAACCACTGCAACACAAAAATCTCCTGATTTAAGATGACTAAGGCGATCTGAATTGTATCTCATGTATCTATGACTGGAGTTTGAGGAACTTTTAGATTACCTGCTAACTGCAAGATGCCACAAGGTGAGAAATGCCTACTTTGTTTTATAAAAGGAAATATATAGAGAGAGAGCAATTCCTTACCACGTCAGCACAGTAACACCTTTCAGGGAGTTGTAAAACCATCATAGGATTTGATGATCGAGTATCCCAAAACTAAAAGCAAAAAAGAGAAGACAGTATGTGACCATTCGGAGCTCAAGTTCAAATGGTGCAAGAACAGATGTCAGTCCCAACAGGCTGAGCAGTGCCCTGACCGCATGGTACCTTCAGGGTCTTGTCCCAGCTCCCAGTCATCACACAGCTGTAGTTTGGGGCTTTGATCCAATGTATGGTTTTCACAGGAGCATCGTGCTTTCAACAAGACACAAGCAAGACAGATCAAGGTCAATGTAGCAATGTGCTGAACAGCTTAGTGCTGGAAATTCAAACAGAGGCAGCTACTTTAAATATTGAGGTTCTACCAAATAAAAAGCCCAAGATATTTTGTTAATTCCCCATGATGAAAATATTCAATTGAACACAAGAACCTCTATCTACCTTTCATTCCAGCAACTACAATCCACGTGAGCCCTTCCTGGGGAGACAGCAGAGCTGGTGAAGAGCTGCTCCACAGCTCTACTGACTTGCTAAGCTGACATGCATTGAGGGAGCAAGAAGCTTCAAGCACACAGCTGGACTACAAACAGGGCTTTCCAGAAATGCTTCAGGCTGAGGGTGCTCCTTGAAGCCTCATTCAGGCTGAACTCTAGCTCTAGGTCCTCCCACCTTCTTGGCCTTCTTCACGCAGTGCCTGCCTGTTGTCCCTGGTCATAAAGTTCCACACGTACGGGGAAGTATCTCGTGCTCCCTGCTGTACTTCTAGCCCCTGGGGCCAGTGCCCAGCTACAGCAGGCATCCTGGGAATACCTGATGAAACATGTTGGCACACGGGCGCTGGAGCTTGTCAAGCCTGTGAAGGCCCAGAACAACCTGTCACGCTGATCTTGAGTGTATTTTAAGATCACTAACTCCTTAAAGGCCTTCCACACATATATGCAAGAGCCATGACAAAGTAGTCTGTGAAATGCTAGTAAGAATGAAAGTGGTTATACAATTTGTCTTATTTTTGTGCTAAAGTGGTTTCTGGTATATTAAGGCTACCTGACTGGATAGCGTCGAATTACGCTTTTTCCAGGAGAGAACTATGATAAAGAATTACAATCCCAGCGATGGGTCCCAGCAGTCTGCCCAGTCTCCTGCAGAGGGCACTCGCTACCTGTGCGATCTGTATTGCTTGATTACTGTTGAGGTCCCACATCTTGGCTGTTTTATCGCATGATGCCGTAAACACCTTGCTCCCATCCTAAAATAAAACAGAGAAAGTCTGCATTCTAAGAAAAGCTCAATCTTGATCTCTACCTACATTTAGAGATTAGGCTAACTGTATCAAGGCAAACTTTGTTTTGTAATTTTTATTTTTCAATTATTTGGGGGCCGGTGTATGGTAAACTATAGTGTCATACAAAAAATATATTTGCAGCTCTGTATTTATTATTGACTTATGTTTCTAAGAGAACATACAAGCAAAATAAATACACTCAGAAATCACAAATCAGTGAAAACTCTCTCTCCCAACCTTGATCCCAGCTTTCCCTGCAAAGCCACCATGGGTCACCTTTAAAACGTTTTCTTTTGCTGGGTGCCGTGGCTCACATCTGCACTCCCAGTACTTTGGGAAGCTGAGGCAGGAGGACTGCTCAGGAGTTCAAGACCAGCCTAGGCAACACAGCAGAGTCCACCTCTGACCAAAAAATAAAAATTAAGCAATTAGCTGGGCATGGGGACAGGCACCTGTAGTCCCAGCTATGGAGGCTAAGGTGCAAGGGTTGCTTGAGCCCAGGTCACAGCTGCGATGGCCGAGATTGTGCCACTGCACTCCAGCCTGGGTGACAGAGTGAGACCCCCAACTTAAAAAAAAAAGTTATTTTGATAAAGTTTAGGCCTTTAGAAAAGTTGCAGAAACAAAATGATAAGTGCTTATAATTACATCACAAAGATTCATTAATTGTAAACATAGTGCCACATTTTTCTTTCCTCTATTAAAAAACACACATATCTGTCTAAATTTGTAAGGATGACTACAGGAGGGTTGATGCACCTGTTCTCAGATCTTGAATACAACTTTCATTTCTTAAAACTCAAGGAGATGTGCACTAGAAAGGTTCGATGTACTGTAAGCAAATCATACTTAATAAACCTGACATAAAAGGGCCTCTGCAGATGAAGGGCCTCAAGGCTCAGCCTCCTTAGCAGGGAGCACAGAGTCGGCCCCTCTGTGCGCTCCCTTCAGTGGACAGCAGCAGCAGCAGCAGGAGAGAGGAGCCAGGTGGGTGCTGACCCCAGTCTCCTGCCCCTGTGGCCTCCCTACTGTTTCCTCTGTGCATGATCCCTTTATTAAACTTTCCCGACTACAAAAACAAAAATGTAATGCAAGAAAAGCTTCTAGTTCTTAACTAAAGCTAACAGTAAGAAATCAATAAGCTGGGCAGGTGGCTCACACCTGTAATCCCAGCATTTTGGGAGGCTAAGGTGAGAGGATTGCCTGAGCCCACAGGTTCAAGACCAGCCTGAGCAACTTGGCGAGACCTTGTCCTAACAACAAAACAAAAAATTAGCTGGGCATGGTGGTGCACACATGTAGTTCCAGCTACTAGGAAGGCTAAAGCGGAAGGATCACCCAAGCCTGGCAGCTTGAGGCTGTGGTGGCCATGAACGTGCCACTGCACTACAGCCTGGGCGACAGAGTGAGACTACGACTCAAAAAAAAAAAAAAAATCAATAAAGCACTGTATTTCCATTCAAAACCTTAGAATTCATACATGTCATTTATGTTCAGATTATTAACTATTCTGAGTTACACTGTATTTAAGTACCACAGAACACCAGAAACAGAGTGGCTCATACATCACTCCAGCAGACATCCAGCACGGGCCCAGTGTGCATCTGCTGGGCTTTCGGAATGGTCTGTCCACTGTCTTGAACTTCCCAGCAGCGAACCTGTGGTCACAAGACAAATTAACGCAAACACAGTGATTCATAATGTATTAACTACACTGAACAGTAGATAAGCAGCAGGGTAACAGCTAATAACAGTGTCCATACATGGACTTCTCAACCTAATCATCTAACCTTAGGAATGAAGCAAGTGAGATATATACACAAGCAACTACTGTCCTACTCCTAAGTCACGAAAATATACTCATTCTGAACACAAAACCTCCTGATTTAAGATGCCTGAGGCAATCTGAACTGTATCTCACGTATTTATGACTGAAGTTTGAGGGACTTTTAGATTACCTGCTAACTGCAAGATGCCACAAGATGAGAAATGCCTTTTTTGTTTTGTAAAAGGAAATACATATATATGTACATATACATATAAATATAGATAGAAATTATATCTATATATGTATCTACATCTGTACATATATACATATACATATAAATTCCTTATTGAAATTCTATTGCTGATACCTGAAACTGCAGAGAATTTTTCCACTGCATCTATAAGACCCGTCTTCTGAAGCAGAGCATCACGATCTCCTGCCCCTCACAGAACCAAGACTATGGTGTAAACTGACTGCTCTTCTTTGAGTACTTTAACTCTTCATATCATTTTCCTCTGATTAAAAGGGTAGTGCATTTACCCAGCGATCTTGTAAATGCTGACTAGAAAATAGAAATCTACCTAATCCCACCAGAGAGCCACACCTCCACGTGCAGGCTTCCATGGACATGTATCTCCCTGAAAACATCAAATTCCCAATGTTTCCGTCTTGTAGCTACAGCTTTTCTCACCTGCATCATTGGTCTGTTCATCTTAAACACTTTTTGTTTTTTTGTTTTTAGCAGTAAATCGACCAAAATCTTTCCAGAAACTACATGTGAAATGCAAACTTGCCCAACCCTGACCACCTCCCTCCCTCCTGCTCTCCTCACCCTCTGCTACCCTACTGCAGGCCACATCTAAGATCTTTTCCAAAAACTTAACATTTCATAGCCAGGCTCAGTGGCTCAGCCTGTAATCCCACGCTTTGGGAGGCTGAGGTGAGTGGATTGCCTGAGCCCACGGGTTCAAGACCAGCCTGGACAACTTGGCAAGACTGCATCTCTACAATAAATCAAAAAATTAGCTAGGCGTGACAGCGTGTGCCTGTAGTTCCAGCTACTCGAAAGGCTGAGGCAGAAGGATCACCAGAGTCCAGCAGGTCGAGGCTGCGGTGGCCGGGAGTGGCCACTGCATTTCAGTCTGGGCAACAGAGTGAGACTCCAACTCAAAAAAAAAAAATTTCATAAATTGCCACTAGTATTGAATATGACAATTTTCCAATTTTTCACCAGCTTCTGAGAGGCAGTAGGAAGCACAGCCTGCACTGGCCAGTGCGGTCACGGCATCCGGCTTTGCTGTCCACTCAGCCATGTGACTGAAACATTAACCAACTACCCCAGCATCTTGATTCATAAAACAGGGATGACAGTAAGTTCCCTTCGTTCGACTTTAGCCAGTCAACACCTTAACCATGACTGTGACAGACATTAACTTAATTTAGATAATGCATATAAAATATAGTATCAGATTTCCAGAAGTTGTAGAAGGGAATCAATGAGACAAAGTGTATAAACTTAAGGATTTCTGATTTTTAAAAAAATCAGTTGAAGAGAAATGGGGATACCTCTGACCCTCTGGAAGAGCTCTCCAAATAGCATATCCCAGCAGCACATGTGAGGTGTGCTCTCCCTCCCGGCGCCGCTCTTTTCCTACACCTTGTATTCTTGCTAACGTGCACCTGTGCTCACCTGGCGCCGCACGTGGCTCAGTGATCTACGCCTAATCCTCCTCTCATGAAGTGCCCATTCACATCCTTTCCTTAGTTTTTGTACCAGGGTTTTATCTTCCCCTTTGCACATGACAGACAAGTAGAATGTCCATGCAGGACTGTCTCAAGCTGAAAATGTTTAACATACTCCTGAAGAACCCTTTCAGGATGTCAAGAAAGGCAATGTGCTTATGTGTGCCACCACAGAGGGGGCTCATCCTCAGTGAAGGTGACATCTGACTTGGGGATACCTTCCAGTCGAACTCAAGTAGGACTCTTTGAGCAATGCATATGATTGTGCTCTCTAACAAAAATCACTGCAAGAGCAAGCCATGCCTGCCACTCAGAAGAGCTCACGCTCTCTACGATGACTTCTTAAAAAAGGCCATGAGTAAGTCTTAACCCTGATTCATTACCTTGGGGAATAAAAACGGAGCTAAAGTGACACTTGCCCACAAAGGAGAGATGATTTCTAGAACATACATTTAAGGAGCACTTACGTCGTTAGCCCACGATCCCGCAATAAGGAAGTTCCCCGGCAAGGTCGGCGGGCTGAAGGACAGACAGCCGATGCTGTCATCGGGAGAAGATGTAACTTCGATATCCTGGGGAAAAGTCAACATTAAAAACGCATGTGGGGCCGCATGCAGTGACTCACACCTATAATCCCAAACTTTGGGAGGCCGAAGTGAAAGAACTGTCAGAGTGCATGGATTCGAGACGAGCCTGGGCAACTTGGTGAGACTTCATCTCTACAATAAATCAAAAAATTAGCCAGGCATGGTGGCACAAGCCTGTGGGTACAGCTACTTGGAAGGCTGAGGCAGAAGGATCACCTGAGCCCAGCAGCTCGAGGTTATGGTGGCTGTGAGCAATATGCTACTGTGCTCCAGCCTGAGCGACAGAGGGAGACTCCCACTCAAATAAACAAAAAAAAAACAAAAACCACATGTAGCACCACAAAGTAGACCTTTCCTGACTCTGACCAAAAAGAGGGGCATGAACACTGCCAGGATGAGGAGCAGTGCTCCACAGCATCGTTTTCAAAGTGATGGCCTATAGCTCACTCCTGCCCCCCCCCCGAGCTTGGTCACAATTGTCGCCTGCCCTCCCCTCCCCAACCGCGGAAATTTCTATTCTATAGTCCTGGGTTGAGCCCTGGGAACGTGCAGCTTTCACAAGTGCCTCAGGTAACTCCGAAGACCTGGTCAGTGTGGAAGAAAGGACACTTGTGCAGGGGCCACACATTTTCTGTGCTCCGATTTTGTGTGGTACCTTCATAGGGTTGTGATTATCTGTGGTTGTGCTGCCAAACATGCTGGTCCCACCAGTCCCAAAGCCGGAGGTTGTTCCAAACAGACTCATTTTTGCCCTTTAAAAAAAAAAAGGAAAATGTTAATAAGGACAGACCCTTTCTAAAGTAAGAAATACCACTGCGAGGCAATGCAAAGATAGCAAAGTCATAGTCGGGGAAACACTCAAAATAGTTCAAGGCCAGGCCTCTCTCTTCAGAAGAGACTGGATATGTGACAAGCAGACTGCTTCTCCAAAATCAACTTTCTATGTTAGAGCAGTTTTAGGCTGATAGAAATTGTAAAGGCAGAACTCCTGTCCACTCCATTGTCCCATGTCCCCTATTATTAGTATCTTGTATTACGAAGGTAAATTTGTCACCATTAGTGAACCAGTATCGGCACATCACAGCAGACTATTTTTTAGTCACCAGCTAGAAAATGAACTCGTTCATTCTTTACATGCAGACACTGAATTACACACCAGGAATACACAGTAAACAGAACAGAGGCCCCATTCTTCCAAGTTTCCACCGCACAGGAGTTCCCTTTCTCTTACTAATTTCTGCGTCCATGGAATTATCTAAAACAGCTGGGTCCTAACAGCGATCCAGCAATCTCTTTGTTGGAAAAGTTTAAGAAAGTATCTGTTCAGTGTCCTTGAGCACCAAAGCTCTGGCTTTATGTTCAGGACATTTACTCAGCAAGACTCTTCCCACCCCGAGTCTTCCCCTGGGTCCCCCAGTCTCACAGCCCCCCCCCCCCCAGAGCTTCAGCGGCCTCTGCACGGCATGGAGCCCAGATTCTCATCTCAC
Organism: Cephalopachus bancanus; assembly: GCA_027257055.1. Classification (NCBI taxonomy): domain Eukaryota; kingdom Metazoa; phylum Chordata; class Mammalia; order Primates; family Tarsiidae; genus Cephalopachus; species Cephalopachus bancanus. Next base: position 9,243,851 of record JAPVLO010000007.1, read on the forward strand.
CAGGCCTCAGTTCTCTGCTCTGTCAAAATACAGAAACAGAACAACTTCTCCAGAGCTGCGCTCAGATTCAAATCAGATTATGCAGAAAATGAACAGTAGCCAGTACGATAAACATACATACACAACAACCTTCCCTTCTCTTTTCCTTCCAGAGAGAGTCTATGTGACAAAACGCCCTGATGACTCTCATACATTGAAGCCATATTTCAATCCTGTTACCAATTTTTTTTTTTTGAGTCAGGGTCTCCTCTGTCAACCAGGCTAGACGGCAGTGGCACGATCACAGCTCATCACAGCCTCAACTTCCTTGGCTCTGACTATCCTTCCCCTAGGCATTCCAAGTAGCTAGGACTACAGGTGCCATCACACCTGGATAATTTTTTTTTAATTTTTGTAAGCCGGGCATGGTGGCTCATGCCTTTAATCCTAGCCCTTTGGGAGGATGAAGCAAGAAGATTGCCTGAGCCCAGGGATTCGAGACTGCCTGGGCAACATGGTAAGACCTCATCTCTGCATAAATCAAAAAAAGAAAAAAATTAGCCGGGCAGGGTGGCACATGCCTGTAGTTCCAGCTGCTTGGAAAGCTGAAGCAGGACTTCCTGAACCCTGTAGGTTAAGGTTGTGGTGGCCATAAGCGTGCCGCTGCACTTCAGCTTGGGTAAGAGTGAGACTCTGACTCAAAAAAAAGAAATTTTTTGTTTTTGTTTTTTGTAGAGAGTCTGTTGTCCAGGCTGGTCTTGAACTCCTGGGCTCAAGCAATCCTCCCACCTTGGCCTCCCAAAATGCTGGGATTACAGGTATGAGCCACTGTGCCAGGCCCAGTTACCAAATTTTTACACACAGAAGTCTCCTATGAAGGCTGGTTGCACACCTGTAATCCCCGCACTTTGGGAGGCTGAGGCGGGAGGATCACTTGAGGTCAGGAGTTCAAGGCTGCAGTTAGCTATGATTGATCCACTGTACTCCAGCCTGGGTGACAGAGTGAAATCCTGTCTTTAAACACACACACACACACACACACACCCAGAAGTCCACCACATCCATCATCTCTCAGAAAGGAGCCTAACTGATGCCTGAGTGACATAATTGCCGACAAGGGTAACATCCTTAAACAAGACAACACAGAATGGAAACCGCAAGGAATTCAGGGAAGCAGTGTACTTCCCCAGCTTTCTGATAAGCAAGCAAGCAAGCACAAAACAAGAGGAGCAGTATCTCAGAGACTTTGTGGGAAGTGCTGCCAGCTGACCACACTCTTGCTGACCACACCTCTGCCCTCAAATGCAGAGATGGACTTGAAACCCCAATAAACCATGTGAATGAAAAAAGGAAAGACAAGGCTTCTCCAATCAGAGTCCGGAAGCTAGCTATGTGGCTTTGGGCAGGTTATTTGGCCTTGATTTTCTCATCTGTAAAATAGAACACTAACATCTACTTGGCAGGTTTTTTTTGTTTTTTTGTTTTTGAGTTGGAGTCTCACTCTGTCACCCAGACTGGAGTGCAGTGGCCGCTCCTGGCCACCGCAGCCTCGACCTGCTGGGCTCCAGCGATCCTTCCGCCTCAGCCTTCCAAGTAGCTGGAACTACAGGCGCGCGCTACCACGCTTGGCTAGTTTTTGATTTATTGTAGAGATGAGGTCTCGCCAAGTTGCCCAGGTGGGTCACAATCCCGCGGGCTCAGGCAATCCACTCACCTCAGCTTCCCAAAGGCGCGGGATTATAGGCTGAGCCACCGAGCCCGGCTACTTGACAGTTTTAAGAGCTAAGGGAGGTTGCACACACAGTGCCTGAAACACCACAGGTCCTCAGCAAATATCACGTCCGTTCTATTCCCCTTCCTCAGTCTTTCAGTTGGGAGAGGACATTTCCAGCATCAGGGAAAAGCACCCAGTGGGTAGAAGTCACTCGGGTGGTCTCTACCATGAGGACCGCAGCTCACCCGGGGCATGGAAGCTTAGACAGCTCAGTGCCTGCGGAACCTGCCTGCTCCCCTGATGCACCCTCTCCCTGCTGCACTTGGCCTTCGAGGCCGCTGGTCTCCTCTCTGTCCCTGAACTCAGCAGTCTCATCCCTGCCTGGAGCAAGCCCATTGCTGTTCCTTCAACCTGGAACCATCTGCATCTGTTTCAATCTTCAGATCCTAGTTCAAAAATTGCCACCTCAGACTCTTGTGGGGGTGATGCAAATGTCCTAAAACCGCACTGTTGTGGCATTTGCACAACTGCAGATTTCCCAAACTCATCAGAACGTACACTTCAAATGGTTTTTTTTCTCTTTTCTTTTTTTTTAAGTAGGTGTCTCACTCTGTCGCCCAGGCTGGAGTGAAGTGGCACGCTCACAGCCACCAACAGCCTCGATCTGCTGGGCTCAGGTGATTCTTCTTCCTCCGCCTTCCAAGTAGCTGGAACCACAGGCACGCACCACCACGCTTGGGGAATTTTTTGATTAATTGTAGAGATGAGGTCTCACCAAGTTGCCCAGGCTGGTCTCGAACAATCCTCAGGCAATCCTCTCACCTCTGTCTCCCAAAATGCTGAGATGACAGGCGTAAGCCACCATGCCTGGCCAAATGGGTGAATTTTTATATTACATAAGTTACACTTCAATAAAGCCATCAGAAGTTTCTTTTTAATAGTCGCTCCCCTCGTAGAGGCTTTCCCTGCCCAGTGTGACATGCCCAACCTCCCACTGCACCCCGTTTTCTTCAGGCACCTGTCATGCACAGGATCTCTCCCTGCCTAAAGGCAGCTCCACGAGCCAGAGACCTACCTGGCTTCTCCCCTTAACGCACACGCAGTCCCCAGGCACAGCCGGGACTCAGAGCGCAGGCACAGACGCTTCCTGGAGAAGAGCTGCCTGGACGTGTGCACACCCACACTTGGCGGGGAAGGCAGACACACACACAGACTCGGGGTCGGACGGTGACGAGGGCCACCAAGGGAAGGAAGTAGGTCGACGCGGGACGGACTCTAAGACGCCCTTCTGCACAGCGGCCAGGGCAGGCTCCCCGAGGAGCGACATGTGTCTGATGAGAAGCCAGGTGCGTAGGAGGAGAGCAGAGACGACAAACACTGCAATAATCAATGCGACCCTTCGCGGGGCCTCAGCCCCCCCCCAAACGACGGCTGAGACCCCAGGTGGCCCCAGGCCTCCTTCCAGCTCGGACCCCGCACCCAGGGGCAACCGACGAGCTCGAGGATGGTCCCTCGCGCGCCCCGGCACCCTGCAGCGAGGCGCCCTCCAAGGGGACCCGGGCTCCGCGTGCGCCATGGCGGCGGGGAGTGGGTAGCGGGAACGTGGCTCGGGCCTACCTGAGATGCGCGTCCCGGCGGCCAGCGGGGGGACGGAGGGCCTGAGAACTCGTCCCGGGGGGCAGGAGAAGGGCCGAGTGCGCGGGCGCAGGAAGCCCAGGAGCTCGGGTTTTCTCCCGACGTTCGCGTAAGCCTCCCGCCAAGCTACCGCTACCGCGGATAAACCCCAGACTACCGCGGCAGACACAGCGCGCCTGCGCCCCGAAACAACTTCCGGTGGCGTCCGGAAGCGATGGCACATGCGCGGTAGGACGTTGACCCCGGGAGGGAGTCCTTTGGCTAACAGCGTGCTCATTGGTCGAAAGTTGGCAGCAGCAGTTGCCAAGCAACCGCTTTTATAAATGCGCAACCGGGCAGATGGAGGGAGTTGGCTGTTTTCGCTTGTGGATTAATTATTGTATTTATCGTGTTTAAACGTCTAAAAATATTCTGGCTTCTGCCAAGTCAAGTTGAAAGCCATCCGAGAAACTACTGTAACGCTGCCTCCCGTGCTGTGCAATTGGCCTTCCTGTTTGCCGAAGGCGCCCAGAGCCAGCCCGGGGATCTTGGGGGTCACAGTTTCCTGCTGCACGATGGGGATAATGATGCCTAACTTACTAGTAGAGCGTTCTTTTAGGACTGGTCTTAATTAGGGTCAAAGTGGACAACACGTGAACGACTCTTACTAAATATAATATTCTGCAGAAATATTACAGGACTGTTTGGATGACACAGCCTGCTCCAAATATTTCAGCTAGTTAGTTTCTTCCCCCACTTTCAGCAGTGTCGGAAGAAGGAAAAGAGAGACGGGGAAAAAGGGAAGGAAGGAGTTGGGGAAGAAAGAGAGAAGGAGGAAGAGAGGAAAGGAGGAAGGAAAAGAAGGAGGAAGGAACGGGAGGAAAGAGGGAAAGAAAAGAGACGGAAGGAGGACGGGGAAAAGAGAGAAGGGAAAGGGGGATAAGGGGGAGGGAGGAGGAAAGGGAGGGAAGAGGGGAAAGAAGACAGGACAGGAAGGGGAAAGAAAAAAGAGGGAAGGGAGTGAGGGGGAAGGAAGAGAGAAGGGAAGAGGGAAGAAAAGGAAGGGGAAAGGAAGAGAGAAGAGAAGGAAAGGGGAAGGAAGAGAGGAGGGAAGGGGAAGAAAAGAGAAGAATGAAAAGAAGGAAAGGGAGAAGGAAGAGAGAATGGAGGAAGAGAGGGAAGGGAGAAGGGAGGAAAGGAGGGAAAGGGGAAAGGAAGAAAGAAGAAAGGAGGGAAGGGGAAAGGAAAAAGGGAAGGAAGGGGAAATGGAGAAAGAGAGAAAGGTGGAGGAAAGAAAAGGAAAGGGGAAGGAGGAAAGAAGAATGGAAGAGGGTAGGAAAAAAAGAGGGAGGAAGGAAGGGGGGAAGGAAGGAGGAAGATCCAGGAAGGGAAAGGGAAAGAAAAAGAAAGAGGAGGAAAGGAGTGAGGGAAGAGGGAAAGAATGAGACAAACGAGAAGGGAAGGGAAGAAAGTGGTGAAGGAACAGAGAAGGAAGGAAAGAGGGAAGGAAGAAGGAGGGAGAGAAGGGAGAAAAGGGGGAAGGAAGATAGACAGGAAAAAAGAAGGGAGGGAAGGGGAAGGAAGAGAGAAGGGAGAAGGAAGAAAGAAGGGGAAAGAAAAGGGTAAGGAAGAGAGAACGGAGGGAGGAAGAAAGGGGGGAAGAATGAGTGGAGGGTGGAGAAAGGGGGAAGAAGAGAAGGGGAAGGAGGAGTGAAAAAAGGAAGGGGAAGGAAGGGCAGGGAGGGAAGGGGAAGAAAGAGAAGGGATAAGAGAGGAGAAAGAGAGAAGGTACGAGAAAAGGAGGAAGGAGGAGAATGAAGGGAGGGAAGGATAAGGAAGAGAAGGAAGAGAGAAGGGAGAAATCGGAAAGGTAGGAGTGGAGAAGGTAGGAGGGAGAGGGAAGGGAGAAGGAAGAGATAGGGGATGGGGAAGGAAGAGAAGGGAGGAGGGAAGGAAGGGAAGAGGGAGGGAAGAGAGAAGGGAGGAAGCAAGGGAGGGAAGGGGAAGGAAAAAAGGGAAGAGAGAAGGAAGGGAAGGGGAAGGAAGAGAAGGGAGAAGGGAAGGGAGGGAAGAGAAGGCAGGAGGGAAGGAAAAGAAGGGGAAGGAAGAGAAGGAAGGAAGGAAGAGATGGGAGAAGGAAGAGAAAAGGGCGAAAGGGAGGGAGGGAAGGGGAAGGGAGAGAAGGGAAGAGAGGGAGGGAAGGGGAAGGAGAGAAGGGAAGGGGAAGGGAGAGAAGGGAAGAGAGGGAGGGAAGGGGAAGGAGAGAAGGGAAGGAGAAGGAAGGGAAAGAGAAGGAAGAGACGTGAGGAGGGAAGGAAGGGAAGAGGGAAGGAAGGGATGGGGAAGGAAGAAAAGTGAAGAGGGAAGAAGGGGAAGTGGAAGGAAGAGAAGAGAGGAGAGAAGGCAGGGTAGGGAAGGAAGAGAAGGGAAGAGGGAAGGAAAAGAAGGGGAAGGAAGAGAAGGGAGGAGGGAAGGGAGGGAAGGGGAAGGAGAGAAGGGAAGGGTAAGGGAGAGAAGGGAAGAGAGGGAGGGAAGGGGAAGGAGAGAAGGGAAGGAGAAGGAAGGGAAAGGGAAGGAAGAGACGTGAGGAGGGAAGGAAGGGAAGAGGGAAGGAAGGGATGGGAACGGAAGAAAAGTGAAGAGGGAAGAAGGGGAAGTGGAAGGAAGAGAAGAGAGGAGAGAAGGCAGGGTAGGGAAGGAAGAGAAGGGAAGAGGGAAGGAGGGAACGGAAAGGAAGAGAAGGGAGGAGGGAAGGAAGGGAAGGGAAGAGGGAAGGAAGGGAAGGGAAGGAGGAGAAGGGAGGAGGGAGGAAGGGAAGGGAAGAGGAAAGGAAGGGGAGAGAAGAGGGGAGGAAGGGGAGAGAAGAGGGAAGGAAGGGAATGGGAAGGAAGAGAAGGAAGGTGGGAAGGAAGGGAAGTGAAGAGGGAAGGAAGGGGAGGGAAGAGGGTAAGAACGTAAGGGGATGGAAGGGAAGGGAAGAGGGAAGGAAAGGAAGGGGAAGGAAGAGAAGGGAAGAGAGAAAGAATGGAAGGAAGGAGGGAAGGAAGGGAAGAGGGAAGAAAGGGAAGGGAGAAGGAAGGGAGGGAAGAGGGAAGGAAGGGAAGAGGAAGGAAAAGAGGGAAGGAGGGAAGGAAGGGGAGGGAAGAGGGTAAGAACGTAAGGGGATGGAAGGGAAGGGAAGAGGGAAGGAAAGGAAGGGGAAGGAAGAGAAGGGAAGAGAGAAAGAATGGAAGGAAGGAGGGAAGGAAGGGAAGAGGGAAGAAAGGGAAGGGAGAAGGAAGGGAGGGAAGAGGAAAGGAAAGGAAGAGGAAGGAAAAGAAGGAAGGAGGGAAGGAAGGGGAGGGAAGAGGGTAAGAACGTAAGGGGAAGGAAGGGAAGGGAAGAGGGAAGGAAGGGAAGGGGGAAGAAAGGGAGGGAAGAGCGAAGGAAGGGAAGAGGGAAGGAAGGGAAGGGGAAGGAAGAAAGGGGAATGAAAGGAAGGGGAAGGAAGGGAAGGGAAGAGGGAAGGAAGGGAAGGGGAAGGAGGAGAAGGAAGGAGGAAAGGAAGGGAAGGGAAGGAATGGAAGGGGAAGGAAGGGAGGGAAGAGGGAAGGAAGAAAAGGGAATGAAGGGAAGGGAAAGGAAGGGAAGGGAAGAGGGAAGGAAGGGAAGGGGAGGAAGGAAAAAGGAATGAAGAGAAGGAAGGCATGAAGGCAAGGGAAGAGGGGAGGAAGGGAAAGGGAATGAAGAGAAGGAAGGAGGGAAGGAGGGAAGGAAGGGAAGGGAAGAAGGAAAGAGTGGAAGGGAAAGGAAGAGAAGGGAAGAGGGAAGGAAGGGATGAGATGAGGGAAGGAAGGGAAGGGGAAGAAATGAGAAGGGAGGAAGGGGGAGGGAGTGAAGGAAGAGAAGGGAAGAGAGAAGGAAGGAAGAGGGAAGGAAGAGGAGAGGGAAGGAAGGGGGGAAGAGGGAAGGAAAGGAAGGGAAGAGGGACGGAAGGAAAGGGGAAGGAAGAGAAGGGAAGAGGGATGGAAGGGAAGGGGAAGGAAGAGATGCGAGGAGGGAAGGAAGGGAAGGGGAAGGAAGGGTAGGGAAGAGGGAAGGAAGGGAAGGAGAAGGAAGAGAATGGAATGAAGGGAAGGGTATGGAAGAGAAGGAAAGAAGTAAGGAAGGGAAGGGGAAGGAAGAGAAGGGAGGAAGAAAGGAAGGGAAGGGGAAGGAATGGAAGGGAGAAGGAAGGGAGGGAAGAGTCAAGAAAGGGACGAGAGTAGGAAGGGAAGGGGAAGAAAGACAAGAGACGAGTGAAGGAAGGGAAGGGGAAAGAGGGACGAGGGAGGGACGGGAAAGGAAAAGTGAGGAGGGATGGAAGGGAAGTTGAAGGAAGAAAAGGAAGGAGGGAAGGACAGAAGGGAAAAGAGGGTAGGAATGGATGGGAAGGAAGGGAAGGGAAGAGGGAAGGGAAGGAATGGAAGAGGGAAGGAAGGGAGAGGGGAAGGAAGAGAGAAGGGAAGAGGGAAGGAAGGAAATGGAAGAGGGAGGGAAGGGAAGGAAAGGAAGGGAAGGGAAGAGGGAAGGAAGGGAAAGGGAAGGAGGAGAAGGGAGGAGGGAAGGAAGGGAAGGGATGGGATGAGGAAAGGAATGGAAGGGGGATGGAAGAGAGAAGGGAGGAAAGGGGAGGGAAGGGGAAGGAAGGGAAGGGAAGAGGGAAGAAAGGGAATGGATGAGGGAAGGAAGGGAAGGGTTAGAAAGAGAAGGGAGGAGGGAAGGAAGGGAATGGAAGAGGGAAGGAAGAGAAGAGAAGGAAGAGAAGGGAAGAGGGAAGGAAGGATAGAGGGAAGTAATGGAAGGGAAGAGGGAAGGAAGGGAAGGGAAGGAAGAGAAGGGAAGATGGAAGGAAGGTAAGGGATGAGGGAAGGAACGGAAGGGGGAAGGAAGAGAGAAGGGAGGAAGGGGGAAGGAGAAGGAAGAGAAGGGAAGGAAGAGAAGGGAAGAGGGATAAAGGGAAGGGAAGAGGGAAGGAAGACAAGGGATGAGGGAAGGAACGGAAGGGGGAAGGAAGAGAAAAGGGAGTAAGGGGGGAGGGAAGGGGAAGGTAGAGAAGGGAAGAGGGAAAGAAGGGAAGGGGAAGAAAGGGAAGAGAAGAGGGAAGGAAGGAATAGGAAAGGAAAAGCAAGGAGGGAAGTGGAAGGAAGAGAAGGAAGGAGGGAAGGAAAGGAAGAGGGAAGGAACAGAATGGGAAGGAAGAGAAAGGAAGAGGGAAGGAAGGGAATGGGAAGAGAGAGAAGGAAGGTGGGAAGGAAGGGATGGGAAGAGGTAAGGAAAGGACGGGAAGGAAGAGAAGGAAGGTGGGTGGGAAGGAATGGAAGGGGAAGGAAGAGATGGGAAGGAAAAGCGAGGAGGGAAGGAAGGGAATTGGAAGGAAGAGAAGGAAGGAGGGAAAGAAGGGAGGGGAAGAGAGAAGGAGAGGGAGGAGGGAAGGAAGGGACGGGGAAGGAAGAGAAGGAAGGTAGGAAGAAAGGGATGGGAAGAGGTAAGGAAGGGACAGGAAGGAAGAGAAGGAAGGCGGGAAGGAAGGAATGGAAGGGGAAGGGAGAGAAGGCAAGAGGGAAGGAAGGGAAGGGCTTAGGGAAGGAAGGGAAGGGAAGAGGGAAGGAAGGGAAAGGAAGAGGGAAGGAAGGGAAGGGGGAAGGAATGGAAGGGGAAGGAAAAGATGGGAAAGGAAAAGCGAGGAGGGAAGGAAGGGAATTGAAAGGAAGAGAAGGAAGGAGGGAAAGAAGGGAAGGGAAGAGCAAAGGAGGGGGAGGAGGGAAGGAAGGGAAGGGGAAGGAAGAGAAGGAAGGAGGCTAGGAAGGGAAGGGAAGAGGGAAGGAAAGGAAGGGAAGAGGGAAATAAGGGAACGGGAAGGAAGGTGGGAAGAAAAGGATGGGAACAGGGAAGGAAGGGAAGGGGAAGGAAGAGAAGGGAGGAGGGAAAGAAGAGAAGGGGAAGAAAGAGAAGTAAGGAGGGAAGGACAGAAGGGAAGATGGAAGGGATGGAAGGGGAAGGAAGGGAATGGAAGAGGGAAAGAAGGGAAGGAAAGGAAGAGAAGGGAAGAGGGAAGGAAAGAAAGGGAGAAGGAAGAGAGCAGGTAGGAATGGGGGAGGGAAGGGGAAAGGAGAGAAGGAAAGAGGGAAGGAAGGGAAGGGAAGAGGAAAGGAAGGGAAGGGGAAGAAAAAGACACGATTAGAGAAGGAAAGGAAGGGGTTAGGAAGAGAAGGGAAGAGGGAAGGAAGGGAAGGGGAGGAAGGGAAGGGAAGAGGGAAGGAAGAGAGGGGAAGAGGGAAGGAAGGGAAGAGGGAAGGAAGGGAAGGGAAAAGGGAAGGAAGGGAAGGGAAGGAAGGGAAGGGAAGAGGGAAGGAAGGGAAGGGGGAAGGAAGGGAAGGGAGAGGAAGGGAAGGGAAGAGGGAAGGAAGTGAAGGGAAGAGGGAAGGAAGGGAAGGGAAAAGGGAAGGAAGGGAAGGAAGAGAAGGGAAGAGGGAAGGAAGGGAAGGGAAGAGGGAAGGAAGAGAAGGGAAGAGGGAAGGAAGGGAAGGGGAGGAAGGGAAGGGAAGAGGGAAGGAAGAGAGGGGAAGAGGGAAGGAAGGGAAGAGGGAAGGAAGGGAAGGGAAAAGGGAAGGAAGGGAAGGGAAGGAAGGGAAGGGAAGAGGGAAGGAAGGGAAGGGGGAAGGAAGGGAAGGGAGAGGAAGGGAAGGGAAGAGGGAAGGAAGTGAAGGGAAGAGGGAAGGAAGGGAAGGGAAAAGGGAAGGAAGGGAAAGAAGAGAAGGGAAGAGGGAAGGAAGGGAAGGGAAGGAAGAGAAGGGAAGAGGGAAGGAAGGGAAGGGAAGAGGGAAGGAAGGGAAGGGGGAAGGAAGAGAGAAGATGGAATGGGGGAGGGAAGGGAAGGGAGAGAAGGGAAGAGGGAAGAAAGGAAAGGGCTTAGGGAAGGAAGGGAAGGGATTAGGGAAGGAAGGGGAGGGGAAGGAAGAGAAGGGAAGAGGGAAGGAAGGGAACAGAAGGAAGAGAAGGGAAGGAAGTGAAGGGAAGGAAGGGAAGGGAAGAGGGAAGGAAGGGAAGGGAAGCGGGAAGAAAGGGAAGGGCTTGAGGGAAGGAAGGGAAGGGATTAGGGAAGGAAAGGAAGGGAAGGAAGAGAAGGGAAGAGGGAAGGAAGGGAAGGGAAGAAGGAAGGAAGGGAAGGGAAGGGGGAAGGAAGTGAAGGGAAAGAAAGGAAGGGAAGTGGGAAGAAAGGGAAGGGCTTAGGGAAGGAAGGGAAGGGATTAGGGAAGGAAGGGAAGGGAAGCAGGAAGGAAGAGAAGGGGGAAGGAAGAGAGAAGATGGAATGGGGGAGGGAAGAGGAAGGGAGAGAAGGGAAGAGGGAAGAAAGGGAAGGGCTTAGGGAAGGAAGGGAAGGGATTAGGGAAGGAAGGGGAGGGGAAGGAAGAGAAGGGAAGAGGGAAGGAAGTGAATGGAAGGAAGAGAAGGGAAGAGGGAAGGAAGGGAAAGGAAGAGGGAAGGAAGGAAAGGGTAGAGGGAAGGAAGGGAAGGGAAAAGGGAAGGAAGGGGGGAAGGGAGGGAAGAGGGAAGGAAGGGAAGGGGGAAGGGAGATAGAAGGTAGGAATGGGGGAGGGAAGGGGAAGGGAGAGAAGGGAAGAGGGAAGGAAGGGAAGGGATTAGGGAAGGAAGGGGAAGAAAGAGATGCAATTAGGGAAGGAAAGGAAGGGGATAGGAAGAGAAGGGAAGAGGGAAGGAAGGGAAGGGGGAAGAAGAGAAGGAAGGTGGGAATGATGGAAGGGAAGAAGGAAGGAATGGAAGGGGAAGGCAGGGAAGGGAAGAGGGAAGGAGGAGAAGGGAGGAGGGAAGGATGGAAGGGAAGATGGAAGGAATGGAAGGGGAAGGAAGAGAGAAGTGAGGAATAGGGGAGTGAAGGGGAAGGAAGAAATTGTAAGAGGGAAGGAAGGGAAGGGGAAGGAGGAGAAGGGAGGAAGGAAAGAAGGATAGGCGAAGAAAGAGACGCGATTAGGGAAGGAAGGGGACAGGAAGAGAAGGGAAGAGGGAAGGAAAGGGGGAAGTAAGAGATGGGAGGAGGAAAGGAAGTGATGGGAGAATGAAGAGAGATGGGTGAAAGGGAGGGAGGGAAGAGGGAAGGAAGGGAAGAGGGAAGGATAGGAAGAGGGAGGAAGAGAGGGGAGGAGGGAAGGAAGGGAAGGGAAATGAAGAGCAGGGAGGAGGGAATCAAGCGATGGAAGAAGGAAGAGAGATGGGCGAAAGGGAGGGAGGGAAACAGAAGGGAGAGAAGGGAAGTGGGAAGGAGGGAAGGGGAAGGAAGAGAAGGGAGGAGGGAAAGAAGGGAAGGGGAAGGAAGCGAAATGAGGAGGGAAGGAAGTGATGGGCGAAGGAGGAGAGAAGGGTGAAAGGGAGGAATGGAAGGGGAAGGAAGAGAAGAGAAGAGAGAAGGAAGGGGAGGGGGAAAGAGAGAAGGGAGGAAGGAGGGAACGGGGGAGGGAAGGGGAAGGAAGAGAAGGGAATAGCCAAGGGAGCAAAGGCAAAAGGAAGAAAAGAGAGGAGGGAGAAACAGGAGGGGGAGGAAGAGAGAAGTGGGAGAAGGGAAAAGGAAAAGAAAGGCGAAGGTAAGCAGGAAGGAAAAGAGAAGTGAGGGAGGAACGGAAGAAAGGAGAAGGAGAGAAGCGAAGAGGGAAGGATGAAAGAAGTGTGGAGGGAAGAAAGGAATGGGAAAGGAAGAAAGAAGGGAGGAAAGAAGGAAGGGAAGGGGAAAGGAAGTAGAAAGGAGGAGAGAAGGGGGAAAAGAGAAGGTAGGAGGGAGGGAGAGTCAGAAGAGAGGGGCCAGACGGAAGGGATCCCTGAGGATGTGGTGCATACCTGGGATCCTCTCCTCAACTCAGTGTGCCTGGACCTTGTCATGGAGCTCTAAAATCCTGTTTTAAAATGCAGATTCAGTAGGTTCAAGATGGGTCTGAGAACATTCATTCCTGGGCCACGAATCACAGCTAAGCACTAAGAATCTGGATCAGGCATTAAGAATCCTAGGGTGTTTCTTAAAAACTCCAATGCCTGGACTGCACCCTCAGAGATTTGGGTCAATAGGTCTGGAGTGGAGCAGAGGGAGTTAATCTTTCATAAAAGCTCCACAGGTGATTCTAAGCTGCAGCCAAGATTGAGAACTTCTGTCTGGATGGTGACTGATAGGAGCTTTTCTGAGCAAGCGCTGTGCTCACCACTCTGTGCTAAGGTGCATTCAATGCTTTGTCCCCTGCAGTTTCCAAAACAGCCTTAAAAATAGACATTGTGACCTAAATGTAAAACCTCAAATTTTAAGAATCTTAGAAAATGCGGGAGACACCCTTATGGAAATTGGAACTGGCAATCAATTCCTATTCAGAACCCTAAATACCAATACCTTAAGAAATAAGATAGACAAGTGGGACCTCATCAAACTAATGAGCTTCTGCAAAGCAAAAGAAACCATCAAGAGAGCAGGGAGACAGCCCACAGAATTGGAAAAAATATTTGCCAGCTGTATATCTAACAAAGGCCTAACATCTAGGATCTACAAGGAACGCAAACACGCCGAAAGGAAAAAAAACAAACAACCCCAATAAGAAGTGGGTAAAAGACATGAATAGACACTTCTCAGAAGATATACGGTCAGCCAACACACACAAATCATTCCACAAAAAAGATACCTGCACATGCATGTTTGTTGCAGCTCTATTCACAATGGCAAAAACATGGAACCAACCATGTTGCCCATCAAAGCTGGACTGGATGAAAAAATGTGGTATATATACACAATGGAATATAATGCAGCCATAAAGAAGGTCAAACATATGGACTTCGTAGCAACTGGGATGGATTGATCTATCACAGAAACAAAGAACAGAGTTCCATATGTTCTCACTCATAAGTGGACTTTGAACAATTATAATCCTATAAGAAAGGGATTGGCAGTAGTGGGAAACTGTCTGTGGGCGGGGTAGGATTGGTAGTTGAGGGAAACTGCTAGGGTAGGGAGGGGCATACCTCATCAACAAGGGTACCTGCACAATCAACATTTGTATACCTAACCCTGAATTGTACCCCACATCTTTATAATTTAAAAAAAATTGTTAACTAGGTTGGCATAAAAAAATAGGTATTGTAATATTGTTCATTGTATAGATAGGGAAAGCAAAGCTTGGAGATGGCCTAGCCTATCAAAAATCACACAGCTGGTAAGCGGTAGGCCATTGAGGTCTGCCCTGTGCCCAACTCTCCCCCCAGCAAAGTCTGAGAGGCATCTCTGTACACACTCCCTCCTCAAGGACCTTTCCTCATTCCTTCCCAATGGATCCTCTCTCCCCACCTCTCCTTTCAACTCCCAGAAGCCCTCTCAGAGCTCTCCCTAGGCTTAGAAGGCACATTCTGCCTCATTAAACGGTGTGCGCATTTGGCTGTCCAGCTTTCTAGATTTAACAACTTTTATCTACTCCCACACATATATCTTTCTCAACATCGAGCAGTGTCTTACATATATTTGGTATTAATACCTGTTGCATTACACAGCTCCGTGCTCAAGTAATCTTCCAGAATCCTCTATTATGATACAGATTCCTCTATAATCCTAGTTATTCAGCATACCTTATACAATCTTTCTGCCTTCTAGGGAGCTGTAATTGACATGTAGATTTGCATACAAGACCTGACAATTAAATTTGTGAACTTGCCACCGTGTGCTTACATTCACAGCACTGTACAAACAGTTCGGTAAGGTTTCATAACCTTGGTATATCAGTGTCTCGCAGCTGTGTTCATGTCGACATGTGGTGGTGTCTTGTTGAATGGCATTCATTATTATTGTTGCATGTTTTTGTGTGCCATCGTGAGAATGTCAGAGCTTGAATTATAGCAACAAACATTACATTTCTTGTTAAACTTAGCAAGAATGGAAGTGAAATCAGGGACATGTGAGTTCAAGTTTATGTGGATGACACCATGAAGAAAATGGCTGTGTGCAAATGGATTAAATATTCTTCTGAGAGGAGAAAGCATCACTGAAGAGAGGTCACAGTGGCCAGTAACAAGCATAATTGACAAAGACATTGCAAAAATTTGTGGGATTTTGCATCAAAATTGTCGGCTGACTGTGAGAAGCATAGCAGACCAAATAAACATCAACAGAGAAACAGAAAAATCTTCACTGAAGATCTTGGCATGAGGAAGGTGTGTGCAAAAATGGTCCTGAAGGAGCTCTTGTATCACGACAGTGCACCAGCTCACACAGCACTCTCTGTGAGGGAGTTTTTAGCCAGTAAACATAACTGCATTGGAATACCTTCCCTACTCGCCCGATCTGACCCACAATGACTTTTTTCTTTACCCAAAGATAAAGGAAATATTGAAAGGAATCATTTTTATGACATTCAGGACATCAAGGGTAATACGACAACAGCTGATGGCCATTCCAGAAAAAGGATTCCAAAATTGCTTTGATGGATGGACTAGGCACTGGCGTTGGTACAGCTTCCCAAGGGAAGTACTTTAAAAGTGACTATAGTGATATTCGGTAATGAGGTATGTAGCACTTTTTCTAGGATGTTTGTGAACTTAATTGTCAGACCCACATATCATCAGTGGGATCCCAGCAAGTGTGCTCACCCAAATAAGAGCCAATATTCCTTGACTCTCTTTAAAGTGTATTTCTCAAACACACTCTTTACATGAATAATCCCACTTAATCCTCACAAGAACTCTATCAGGTCATGATTATGATTGCTGTTAACCCCATTTTATGGCTGATGAAACTGAGATCAGGTTATAACTTGTCTCAGCCAGAAGTGATGAGCAGAGGTAGAATTGGAACACAAGCAGCCTGCCCCAAGTCTGACTGCACACCCCCACAGATGGCAGACTGTGGCAACTCACTTGTCCCGAGAAACAAGGAGAAAGGTCAGTCAAATCTGTATCCATGGGTATTATTCTAGGTGAAAAATAAACAATAGAAAATAATTAAAATTCAATTTTAGTAGTGGCTGTCATTCAGACTGGTAAACTTTTCTGCCATTTTTACTTAGGGAATATTTATGGATGATGACAGTTTATATTCTATTTCTAAGTGACTAGAAACCGGACATACTGATAGCTTTAGTATTAATTACTTTTCAGTTGAAGTGATCTTTAATGAAAGACTTCTGAATTTCAATGAATTTTAATGAATGACTTCTAACATATTGGCTTCAAGTTGTGGGAGTGGCTTGCTTGCAAAGCAGCTCATCTAAGTGTAGCTTTCCAGGGAGTCAAGGCAGCCACAGAAGCTGAGCAAGCAGGGTCACGAAGAGCCCCTCACGGTTCTCCCGGACGCTTCTGTTGTGTTGACGACTCTTCCACTCCACTCCTTACAAAAATTACTTTGGAAATACTTTAAGCCGGGCTCGGTGGCTCAGACTTTGGGAGGCTGAGGTGAGTGGATTGCCTGAGCCCGCGGGTTCGAGACCCGCCTGGGCAGCGAGATCTCATCTCTACAATAAATCAAAAAATCAGCAGGGCGTGGTAGTGCATGCCTGTAATTCCGGCTACTTGGAAGGCTGAGGCGGAAGGATTGCTGGAGCCCAGCAGGTTGAGGCTGCGGTGGCCGAGAGCGGCCACTGCACTCCAGTCTGGGTGACAGAGTGAAAATCCAACTCAAAAAAAAAAAAAAAAGAAAAAGAAAATACTTTAAAGAAATGTTTGGCCAGGGGTGGTGGCTCAGGCCTGTAATTCCAGCGCTTTGGGAGGCCGAGGTAAGAGGATTGCCTGAGCCCGCGGGTTCTAGACCAGCCTGGGCAACATGGTGAGCCCTTGTCTTTGTAATAAATCAAAATATTAGTCGGGCACGGTAGCGTGCGCCTTTACAATAAATCAAAAATATTAGCGGCTACTTGGAAGGCTGAGGCGGAAAGATCGCAGGAGCCCAGTAGGTCGACACTGGCACTCCAGCCTGGGCGATGGAGTGAGATTCCAACTCAAAAAAAAAAAAAGTTCACCCCAGGTGGTGGAAGGATTTGCCAGAACGATGAGCTGCTGCCGGCAGAGGGCGATGGTGGCTTGCTTTGCAGGATGGTTTTCTGGCGATCCATGTCTTTAATGGTGAACAGAAGTTCATTTAGCAAACAGACACCAATGTTTCTCAACATTTTATCACAAAAACATGCCATTGAAAATACTGTATGGCCGTGTTCGGTGGCTCAGCCTGTAATCCCAGCACTTTGGGAGCCCATGGCTTCGAGACTAGCCTGAGCAACGTGATAAGACCTCGTCTTCACAATAAAGCAAAAAATGGACTGGGTGTGGTAGCACACACCTGTAGTTCTGGTTGCTTGGAAGGCTGAGGCAGAAGGATCGCCCTAGTAAGGAAATTAAATGGAAATCCTGGAGGGTTTTGACTATTTTTTTTTTTAGAAAGTATACTATTTTTTCCCCGCAAGAAATCATGGCTTCTGAAATCACTTAATATCACCAATAGCAATAATTAAATTTCCTACAAAACTGGGAGTAGTACAAGCAGCTTTTATTGTATAAAGTTCATTAAGAGTCTTAAGGAAAAACAGGAGTGTCTGAATACCTTTTTGTTGTACTAGTATTTATTCACTTTATTATTTATTTTCAACATGAATCAATGTATCATCTATTTAAGATAGTAAATCAGTCGCCATTTTAAATAGCTTTGTATTTTCCAGTAATCCTTTTTTCCTCATGACAGTTATCAAATGTAGGTGATTTTCAAGAAATTTCGAACACCCATTTGTGAGGATAAACTCCATTCATAAGGGCCAACACAGACAGCAGGTAGCCCTGGAGCTGAGGAACAGCTCTGAGTCTTGGAGAAATTTGGGAGTCCACAGTTTTCTGATCAACCTTGTGCTGCTTGTATTTCTCTTTCTTCCTGTCAAAGATCTCCCTGTCCTGGTGTCTGGGCTTCCACAGACTTTTCTTGAAGTCAGTATCAGCAAGGTGTTTTGGGATTTTCACACTGTTGCAATCAATTTTTGTGGAGGTGGTGATGACAGATGTCTGGCATGTTCTTTGCAGAGGAAGGAACTGAATTGAGGACCAGAGGTCCAGTCACAAATCACAAGCCACTGCCCAGCTGCTTCAGGAAAACTACCCTCTTGCCTCTGTGGTGCCCAGTCAGGATGTCAGGATGGTCTTAGGAGTGATGCCAGCTCGCAGTTTTCTCACATGCTGACAGGAGAGTTTTTTTGCCGTGCCTCAAAAGCCTTTGAGACACATCTTCAGTAGGATGATATGTTGGCAGTTTGCAACATTTAACCACCTGGGTACCACAGTTCTTGTTATCACCAACTGATTTTTTATTTTTATTTTTTTGAATTGGAGCCTCACTTTGTCTCCCAGGCTGGAGTGCAGTGGCATTCTCCCGGCCACCCCAGCCTTGACCTGCTGGGCTCAGGCAATCCTTCCGATTCAGCCTTCCAAGTAGCGGGAAGTACAGGCATGCGCTATCATGCCCAGTCATTTTTTTGATTTATTGTAGAGAAGAGGTCTCACCACGTTGCCCAGGCTGGTCTTGAACCTGCGGGCTCAGGCAATCCTCTTGCTGGGATTATAGGCTTGAGCCACCACGCCTGGCCTCCAGTTGGTTTTTGGGGGTTTTTTTGAGTCGGAGTCTCACTCCGTCGCCCAGACTGGAGTGCAGTGGCCGCTCCCGGCCACCGCAGCCTTGACCTGCGTGGCTCTGGCGATCCTTCCGCCTCAGCCTTCCAAGTAGCTGGAACTACAGGCGCGCGCTACCATGCCCAGCTAATTTTTGATTTATTGTAGAGACGAGGTCTCGCCAAGTTGCCCAGGCGGGTCTCAAACCCGTGGGCTCAGGCAATCTACTCACCTCAGCCTCCCAAAGTGCGGGATTACAGGCTGAGCCACCGAGCCCGGCTTCCAGCTGGTTTTTTTAATGGCTGCAAGAACTTCTCTTTTTTCTTTCAACCTTGGGTTTAGCTGCTGAGTACTTCCTCTAGTACATGGCCTTTCTGGAACACATGGTATATCAGGAATACCTTCCAATTCTTCTTACAAAGATAGGATTTCTGCAGCAGCAGGGCTTCGCCCTCTTGGGCCTTTTTGCATTTAGGTTAACCTTTTTCACCTTGCCACCAGCAACGGCTTTCTTGGCTTCAGGTTTCTTGTCCTTAGTATCTGACCACTCAGTTTTTTCACCCCCCCATCTTTCAAGATGGGAAGAGCTTTATTCACTTTAATTATGAACAGATTCCAATTTAATGTTCTTTTGTCATTAAAAGTATGGAAATATTCAAATTAGATGCAGTAAACGATGGGAGATTGTTGACTGCCATCAATCACCATTTTAAATAGCTTTGTATTTTCCAGTAATCCTTTTTTTTTTCTTTTGAGTTGGAATCTCACTCTTATCACCCAGGCTGTAGTGCAGTGGCATGCTCACAGCCACCACAGCCTGGACCTGCTGGCCTTAGGTGATCCTTCCAACTCAGCCTTTCAGGTAGTTGGAAGTACAGACGCATGCCACCACACTTGGCTAGTTTTTGAGATTTATTGTCGAGACAAGGTCTCACCAAGTTTCCCAGGCTGGTCTTGTACTTCTGGGCTCAGGCAATCCTCTCGCCTTGGCCTCCCAAGTTGCTGGGATTACAGGTTGAGCCGCTGCACCTGGCCAGTAATCCTTTTTAGAAGCAAATCTCATGAATTCAAGTTCTAGATGGTTCTCAAATAGCTACTAGCATTAATTTTTCATCTGCATCTAAGAAAGAGGGGTAGTAAAGTCAAACTGTAGTGTATGTTTCTCTCCTTCCGTTTTCTTTTCCCAAAAGATTGAAACTAAGTAGATTTCCAATAATAAGCTTGAGATGACTTAATTATCACAGCTGGCTATGTCTGCAAAGCTTTTTCAAATTTGTTTTTACATTAGGATGCCAATTGTAGATTTGTTGTCCTCTCACATTTGATAGTTTATCTAATCCCCCATGTGTTATATACTAAACATACTTTTAAGTTAGTAATTTCCTCCTTTACAAAACTTGTCATAGTTCAGTAACATTATTAAATGCTAAGGGAGTAAAAATGGAATAAATTCACACAAAAACTTGTGTGATTTATAAAAATATTTTCAGAATTTTTGGTAGTCTCACAAGTAAGTCACATTAACAGCATACCAGAATGTTTTCAAAATGAAATATTTGGGTCCTGTGTGACCAGGAAATATGGCATACGTGTTAATACCGCAGGTATGGCGTCAGAGGGATCTTGACATTACACTAGCCAATCATAAGACTCACAGGCTTTTCTCAGCCATGTGCACATAGATTACATGTGAAGCACTTTCCATGTCCCCATGCAGTGCTACCCAGACTCCGGGTTTAAGTCTGCCTCCATTGTTTATTATTTATGTTACCTTGGGAAAGTTAGTTACTTCTCTGTACTTTTGTTTTCTCATCTATAAAATGGGAATAATTTTTTAAAAGTACCTAGCTCCCAGGCTTTCTGTGAAGATGAAATGAGCTATTGTTTGCGAAGCACCTAGAAAAGTACCTAGCACATCATAAGTGCTATGTAAGTATTTTCTTTTGCAATTATATTACCTTACTTAATCCTACTACAATTTCTTGGACAGAGCCAGCCTCATGGCTATACACCCTGTGCAGTCACCCAGGACCCCAGGCTACGAAGGGCCCATGCTTGGTTTCATTTCCTGTTGCTGTCGTCTTGAGATTCTTTATAACAAGGGGTCCCACATTTCATTTTGCACTGGGACTTGCATATTTTTAAGATATGTAGTATTATTGTCCCCTAGTATTATTTTGTCTTTGGACAAATAACATCCTCTCTGGTCACACCTGTAAACTATGATGTAATTACTAAGTAATCACAAGGTTCTTAGGAGAGTGAAATGAGATACTGTATGAGCAATAATTGGCACATGTAAATTCTCAGAAATGGTATCTATTATTATTATTACTATTTATCTTTATAAAACAACTAACCTGACATTTCTGTACTTTTATAAATTCATATTCTTTCTTTCAATTACAACAAACTTTCAGTGCAGCTAAAAGTTTACTCAAAGTACAGAATAAAATCATAGAACTCATCTCTGGCAAAATTAAGACAGGTTTATGAGGGGAAAGATCACATCTTCACGGTTAAAGTAGTAAACCTCAGAACTGAAGTGCTTTGTTCTATAGATCTAAACTGGACAGGAATTCAAGATCTTAAAGAAACTTCTCAAATGAATATTATCAATAAAAAGTATGTTCAATACAAAATAAAGCAAAACTCGAAAGGCTACATCAACCCAAATATTTATTCATAATACATTTTACTAATTTAACAAATAAATAATGGAGTAAGACCCCTACACTAAGAAAGCAAAGGAAAATGTAAGAGGGAACTACTGGACACTACTATTCTTTTTTGTTAAGATTAAAATATTTTATGCCTTAACACTAGTTATTCTGTAGAAGGTAAATACAATATTTTTGTAGGCTTTGATGACATGTATAAGATATTATCAAATACAATTTAAAAGTCAAAATAACATATATTCCTTTAGAATTCGCTTTAGAACATAGGCTAGAAACCAGTCTCTACAGAGGATAGAAAAAGTCTTCTAGAATAAAAAAATTGAGTATAGAATTTGTTTTGACAAAAATATAATTAAAGGAAAATTATTTTATTTTACCTTTACAGAATTAAAAATATATGTTTTTTTCCACAATAATATTTACCAACTAAAACGAAACAAAAAGTCCCTGACAGTCACAAGTTCTTCTGATTTATTTTTATATCCATCCTCCAAATTTTAACTTGTTAGGTAAGTACACTCTGGAAAGATAATCTGATGATAGGAAGGTCAAAGCTTGAATTTCTGCCTTCATTTTAGAGTCTGCCATTATTTCCATCTGTCAATAAAAGCAAATGTAGTCATACCAGAGTTCTTTGCTGTGGATGTGTCAATTCAACACACGTAAATCTAGAACTGTTTTATTCTCCAAAACCACAAGCAATGGTCTTGAGGGTCAGCCAGAAGATTTTAGAGCTGATAGACAATAAATATATTTGGCAAAACATGACATTCAAGTTGTTGGAACAATTTTTTACTGATTTTTAAAATCTACTTTTTCCAGGTTAAATATTCCTAAAGATAGTTTGATTCCACTGACACTAAATATTCCTAAAGATAGTTTGATTCCACTGCTACAGCTAAAAATATCAGTCGTGAGAACACCCAGTGTGGATGCCTTCAGTAACTAGGAATGGTCTGAGGTCTTTAGAGGGTTTCTTCTTCTGTTTACCCATACAACATGATGCTGCCACTCACAATGGGTCTCTAACTATGATACGAATACAAACGGGCCAATTCTGTTCAGCTGAGCTCGTCTATTAGGTCCATATGGTTCCATATCAACAACTACTTACTGCCAAACAACACTGACATTAGTTGTTTGTCACATAACATTTCAAGAGGGATATTTTCAAAATACCATGTGAATAGTCACCACTAACAGTTAAACATACAACACGTGAGTTTTTAAACAAACATACTTCTTTTCTCCAGTATGGTTGGCAGGTAACATAAGGTCTTTTCAGGATGCTGTCAAGTTTCGTTTGGTCCCGTCTTGTCAGTGGAATCAAACTATCTTTAGGTATATTTAACCTAGAAAAAGTAGATTTAAAAAATCAGTAAAACACTATTCCTATAACTTGAATGTCACATATATTTTGCCAAATATATGTTATCCTATTTCAAGAAACTCAGAAATAACAGATAAGAAAATGAGTTCAGATCTGCCTCTCACATCCAAGATTTGAGGGCTCTGTCATGTCCCAGCCCAGCAAGTTTTCAAGTTCACAGTGGAAGTTTGTGTTTCTCAGTAAATAAGTTTTTGTTTTCCTTCATGCTACACTCATGGGATGATGACAGGAAGACAGACGCTGGTTATTAAACAAATGCCAACAGCACTGACATGTCTGTGAATACCAGGCTTCTTGGTGACATGCTACTAAGCTTCTCAGAGCTTCCCATCCAGGCAATGAGCTCCCACATGCATGACCAGCGGCTGAAGGTCACTAAGTGACATGAGGGTCCACAGAGGACTTAATTCTTCATAATTCATGGAAGATTCTGGGTTATGGAAGTTAGTCTATCACTTTACACATGCACAGACACGCACGCACGCACACTCACCTATCTAGTTTTTAATTTGAAACACCTAGAATGTAACTTAATCATGGCAGGTATTTTAAAACGGAACACGAGGTCCCAAATGTATGGTCTACTTTGTGAAATTGTACATCCTACATTCTCCAGGAGAGCTCCAGTTTCAAAAGTCTTTTTCAATGTTCCCATAATTGTGACCATTTGCCATTGGCAGCTCTTGGACGGGTGACAGTTTGACTGAAAGGGAGGCCTAAGGATTTCCCTCGAAACCAGGCTTGCGTAGCTACAGGACTGTGTTTCCTTTGATCCCATCTTCATCTGGAGTGGCTTTCAAGGGTACTGATGGAATTTATAGGACACAGTGATCTCAGCCCTCAGATAATTTGTCCTGAATTTCTGTTAAAAATGGTCCTCAGGCCTGGCGTGGTGGCTCAGGCATATAATCCCAGAAATTTGGGAGGCCGAGGTGAGAGGATTGCCTGAGCCCATGGATTCGAGATCAGCCTGGACAGCTTGGTGAGACCTCATCTCTACAATAAATAAATTTTTAAAAGTTATCCGGGCATGGTGGCATGCACCTATAGTTCCAGCTACTTAGAAGGCTGAGGTGGAAGGATCTCCTGAGCCCAGCCGGTCAAGGCTTCGTTTGCCGTGAGCATGCCACTGCACTCCAGCCTGGGTGACAGAGTGAGACTCCGATTCAAAAATAAATAAATAAAATAACTAATATAGAAATTTTAAATATTGAAAGTTATAGAAAAGATGAAATACATTTTTTAAAAAGGTCGGCCGGGTTCGGTGGCTTAGTCTGTAATTCCAGCGCTTTGAGAGGCTGAGGCGAGTGAATTGCCTGAGCCTGTGGGTTCAAGACCAACCCAGGCAACTTGGCAAGCCCTCGTCTCTACAATAAAAAATAAAAAATAGCCAAGTGTGGTAGCACGCATCTGTAGTTCCAGTACTCGGAAGGCTGAGGCGGAAAGATCGCTGGAGCCCAGAAGTTTGATGCTGGGGTGGTCGTGAGCGTGCGTGACACTGCACACCAGCCTAAATGAAGGAGTGAGACTCCAACTCAAAAAAAAAAAAAAAGGTCCTCATACAAAAAGATTGGTCTCCAAGGGATTTTGTCCTCGACATACTAAACACTTTAATTCACCAGTGTCAGTATTCAAAAATCAAAAATGAAATGTTTCCACTTGCACCCTTGTTTTGTAAGAGGTGGATGATCACCCCATCTCTGTTCACATTTCATTTTTAGGAAACAACTCCTGTTATCGATTGCTTCTGCTTAAAGAAATTCATTCTTAGTAGTCAATTAAATTCATTCTTAGTAGTCAATTAAAACAATAAGAAAGCACTTTAAAGTATAACATTAACAGAAATGAAAAAAAGTCTTGATGTCCTAAGCTGAGGGACAGGTGAACTCTTACTCTCCAGGGAAAGGAAAATAATTAACCTGTCCAGAGGGCAGTCAAAGCCTTAAGATGTGTACACTCTTTGACCCACCAATTCTTCCGGAATTTAGCCTAAGGGACTAATTGAAGTTGTGGGTAGAGATTTAGTTACAAGTGGGTCAAGCACTATCTATCAGAACAGAGACCTGGAAACCCCCTAAATGTCCGGCTCTGAGACATTGGCTGAATAAACACTGGCACATCCAGAATCAGAACTCAGGAACAAAAGATATTAAAGTGAAAAACGTATTTATTGACATGGAAAAGTGATCACATTGTGTTGTGTAAAAAAAACAGGTTACAAAATAGCATTAAATTATGATCCCATTTTTGTGAAAAGTTATGGCTATGCACAAAAAAAAATTTACGAAAGTAAAGGTGTTCATCTGTAGGTGATTTCTATCTTGTCACTTTAATGGTATGTTTTTCTATAATGAAGATACATAACAAACTTGCCAAACTTGAAGTTCCCAAACTTTAAGAATCTGAAAATGAGATTTTTCTTTTGAATTCTTTTTTTTTTTTTTGAGTCCAAGTCACTGTCACCTGGGCTGGAGTGCAGTGGCACAATCATGGCTCAGCATAGTCTCAACCTCCTGGGCTCAGGCGATCCTTCCACCTCAGTCTCCCAATAGGTGCAGACCACCATACCCAGCTACTTTTTGATTTTGTACAGAGATGAGGGCTCACTGTCTTGCCTAGGCTAGTCTCAAACTCCTGAGCTCAAGCAGTCCTCCTGCCTTGGCCTCCCAAAGAACTGTGATTACAGGTGTGAGCCACTGCACCTGGCCAGAAGTTAAAATTTGACAACTACAAGGGAAGTCCAGAAAAAAACCAAAATTATCTTTTGGAGGGTGGGCTTGTAATACTGGCTTCCCATGCTAGATAAGTGTTCTAGGAACCCGTCAGCATCAGTGTATCAGCTAGTGTTGTTGTGAGAGGCTGTGTTCGACTTCAGTGAATTTTTTTGGCGGGGGGGGAGATTCTTTTAGTGCATTTGCCTGTTCTATGATGGGTGATTTATGAGAGCACCTTCCCACACCATGTTGAGAGTTCAGCAGTTTTTGACCAAAAAAACGACATGAACCCCATGCCCCACCCTCCCTATTCACAGGATCTTGCCTCAGTGCCTTTTTGTTTGTTTGCTTCCCTAGTTGAAAAATGTCCTCAAAGGGAAATGTTTTCCCAATGTGAAAGAGGTGAAACAAAAAATAGCAGAAGCACTAAAAGGCACCAAAATTGACAAGTTCAAAACCTTTTGAACAGTGGAAAAAGCATCTCGATAGGTGTATTGCATCAAATGGAGAATTCTTTGAAGATGACTGAATTTTAAACATGTAAGACTACATAATTTCTTATAAATAAATTCCAGGTTTTGGGGGGGTCTCCCCTCATTATGGCAAATGATGTCAGTGATTACGGTTTAATTAAATTCAATGTATTATACTTTTGAGTATAAAAATTTATAAAATATTTTTTTTAATTTTAAAGATGTGGGGTACATTTCAGGGTTAGGTATACAAATGTTCATTATGCAGGTACCCTTGTTGATGAGGTGTGCCCCCCCTTCCCCAGGCAGATTCCCACTACTGCCAATCCTGCTTCCCCACCCTATAAAGTGTTTTAACCATAAGAGTAGAACAAAAACATTTTTAGCTAGGAAGTACAATTAGACAAATTCATGTAAGTATTTTAGCAGTGGAAACAGAAGCATTCATAATCCTGAGTCATAGTGGACAATATAAGTAAACCATTAAGGGTTTTCTCTTGTATTGACTTTTTAGACTTATTGTTACACATGACAATGAACCATCATTTTAAATACCCTACTTCTGCTACACCATCTAACCTTTTAAGATCAGAAGGGAGGAGACCAAGCCATCTAATAGCTGGAACTGTGAGATTATGGGCGTCAAAAGACATAGACTAAAATAAAGAACAAAAGTATATTAGGTGAGGCTAAATTGCAGGAAACTAGCATACTTGTTTTTGCAGTCACAGTTTTTACTTATTAAGAAGGACAAGTACTAAAACTACTTCACATGCCCAGAGCCCACAGAAGTCAGAAAATCATTGGGAATCATGCTAAACTGGGCTTTCAGTGAACCTCTCTGGTCTGCACTTATTATCTGTGAGTCCGTGTCTTACAACCTGCTCCAACATCCTTTCTATCTGTTCTAAACTACCATGCTGGGGATCACTCGGAGGGGCCCAGCCCTGGAGAGTCTGGCTCAGTAGGTTGGGTGGGGACTGGGATTTGCATTTCTAACAGGTTCCAGGCAATGTCGAGGCCCAGGGCCACACTGTGAGAACCACTGATGTGGACATTGCAGACTCTAGCCGTGAAATTTGATGTTTCCATTTCTCCTTACGGTGGAGAAAAAAAGATTAGCAAGTCAGACTTCAAGGCTATGTGTAATAATTAGAATCTATTTGTTGATCAGACAGTGCTGTTACGCTGGGCCCCACAGTTACTTCCGCAGGATAATAATGCCTCTTGCCCACAGCTAATCCCTTCTGTCATCTGTGATTGCATTGGTTGCTCTGGAAACTGGAATCACGGCTGCCAAAATGCAAATTGCTCCTGGTGTAGGACATGAGGCCCTCAGGTACACTCTCAGCCTACTGGGCACTCTAAGCCTACTGTGGGTGGGTTGGTAAATGCAGAACTGTTGAGACAAATATCTAATATCTAAATATCTACAGGGTACAGAGAGGAAAACTACCTTTCTATACTTACCATAGAGCCATACTTATAGATGCACATTATTTCTATGCCTATTAAAAAAGAAAGTTAAGGATAAAATTAATCTTCTTGTATATTACAGGTTAGACAACTTGCACTCTCAAATTTTATCTAACATCTGCAATTTTCATTATGTGGACATACAGTAAAAAATTCATGTTTCTCAGTTTAACATGACAAAAATAATAAATTGCCTCAAGTGATTATAGGCCTAATTTTAATCTAATTATGTTTAAAATGTTTTGGAAAAGTGTCCTGAGAGTTGAAACCACAACTTCAAGTATGATTTAGTTATGGCTGTAGTTCTAAGTAGTCCAGTGAGGAATTACCATGTGGATCAGCATCTACAAGAGTGAAAATGGGAATATGGAACGTATCCCACAGCTTCTTGACTAAAAGCCTGGTGTTCAGATCAGGAACTCCCTTTCCCTAAAAGCAAGATGAAAATTAGGCATTTTGATTCCAGTAGAATGAAGTGATGCCAACACACATTTATTTATTTGAGTCATTTAAAAGTTACAGCCATTATCATAACAGTTGGCACTCTGCACTGCTGGCCACAGCAACCTCGGTTCATATCCAAGTCACCGCACACACAGAAAGTTATATCCCCCTACTGTGAATTTCAGGGGCCGAGTAAGTGGTGTCAACTGTGAAAAAACGTGCAACATATGCAACAGGGTGAAGGACCAGGAGTTACCCCAGACCTAGGAAATGACCCTAAGGAAATATTTCAGCAAAAACAGAAGTAATAAAAATCCTACATTCTTAAAGCTGCTCACTGCACTGTTATTTCAAATGGCAAGAACAAATATAAATAGCCCAAATATCTAACAACAGGGATGTGGCAAGGCAGCATGGCACAGTGGGAAAGTACACCAGCTACGGTGCCAGACCGCCTGGGCTGGCATCTTGACTCTGTCACTTCTTAGCAGCAAGAATTTGAGTACTACAACTACTCTGTGATCTAGAACTCTGTAACCTGTATGAAGTTATTATAGTAATTAAATGATTTTATAATCCTAAATCACTTAGAAGAGTACCTAACTTAAATTGTGGAATAATATTAAGAAGTCATTAAAGCACTATTTATGTAGAAAAGTAACCTGAAGAGCCTTACAATAACATTAAGAGAGAAAAGCAGAGAAGCTACTGAAGCATGAAGCAGAGGCAGACAGCAGAGTCCACAGAAGGACCAGATAGATGGGCTTGGAGCAGGATAACCCTAGTCTGAATTCCCTCTGCCGGTCACTAGTGGTGTGACATCATTAGTGGTGTGACATTGGGCACGCTCCTTAGCCTCCTCAGGCTACGGTTTTATCTGCATAATCAGGAAGATGTGCCTGTTGCATGGAGTTAGGACAGTATAGCAACATGGAGCTCACTTCCCTGAATCCGGGTCTGGCTTTTAGCCACAGGATTGTGGTATGCCTTTCTGCATCCTGAGACCCCATGGTAGAATTAGGGACATGCTAGTGCTTACACCTCATAAGGTTGCCGTGAGTCTTCACAAGCTGATATGTGGTAAGTGGCAATGAAAGGGAACTCTTCTTTTGTAGAGTGCTGAGGAGGGTTCCTGGCCCATTGAAAGTACTTAGTGAACAGTCATGAATTTTCCTTTGGGAAATGTTAACACGCGAACGTGATAGAGGAGTTAAACGGCACCAAAGGACATCTGGTGAAAGTGGCCCTCAGCTCCCGGCCTCTCTTTAGGGACGTCAAGGGGAGATGTTTGTGGGAGCTGTGGGGAGCTGCCCTGAGGAGGAAGTACCCTGGGTCTTGGAAGGCGCGGCCAGTCCCAGGGAGACATCCAGATCTAGGGCAGAAATACCAGGCACAAACAAATGTTTTTATGCGGGTGAGGAGAGGAAGCCCCAGCGCATCAACAAGGTGGGTGAGGGTGGCTGGAGCAGGGCCTGCCTGGAGGCCTCAGGTGCTTGTTGTGAAATAATCCAGGGGAAAGGGTTGAATGAAGGACATTCTGGGAGTAATTCAGAAGGACTTGGTGACAGAGAAATGTGAGGAGCGAGTCCGACTCTGATGTGGGGACTTACTGCAGTATCACCATTGATAGCTACAGGACAATTGACAGGAACACATGGAACTTCAGAGAAGAAAGAATTTGAATGTGGTTTTATTTTTTTGCTGTTGTTTTTGATTTTTGAGTTGGAGTCTCACTCTGTCACCCAGACTGGAGTGCAGTGGCCGCTCCCGGCGATCCTTCTGCCTCAGCCTTCCGAGTAGCTGGAACTACAGGCGTGCACTACCACACCCGGCTAGTTTTTGATTTATTGTAGAGATGAGGTCTTGCGAAGTTGCCCAGGCGGGTCTCAAACCCGCGGGCTCAGGCAATCCACTTGCCTCAGCATCCCAAAGCGCGGGGTTACAGGCTGAGCCACCAAGCCCGGCTTGAGTGTGGTTTTAGAAATATGAACTTGTCAAAGTTACAGTGAGCTATGATAACGCCACTGCACTCCAGCCTGAGTGATATAACAAGACCCTATCGCTATTAAAAAAAGAAAAGAAAGAAAAAAGGAACTTGAGGTGATGGCGAGATTTGAAGATGTTTAATAAACACTTTGGAAATTCCTGTTCTATATCTCCATATGATATATTATATTGAAAACAGAATGTTGTATATAGACAATATGCTAAATCCTCTTAGTAATCACCATGGTAGTATGTGTTAGTCTTGGAATTGTAGTGAAAAGGTAGATAATATACCGTCACCATGATACACGGAGACATTTTGTTGCAAAAGTTGTCATCTAGGAGTCGCTGAAATGTCGCATCTTTTTCTATGATTAATAGAAATTTAGCATCTGTAATTAAATCTGTGAAGTTAAGGCTAATAAATTGAAGGCAAGAGTATTTCAGTTTAATCACCAACTAAATCATGGTGTCAATTCAAACGCAGCTATAAACATAATATTTTCATTTTTATCTTCAAATATAGAAGTAGATATCTATCCATATGTTCAGACAGCGGTCCCTCTCACTAGATGGTGAGCTCCTAAGAGTCCTAAAGAAGGAACCATGAGTGTTCAACTTGACTGCTACTGGGCCTAACTTGCTCCTTGTACGTTATATCAAAGGAATAAATGAATGAACATTCCAAGCATTTAGTTTTCCCACTTAAAGGATACTTCGAATTCCTTGAATATTAGATGGCACAGCAATGGCCTAAGTTAGAAAAAAAGAGAGACAGTTTTTATCTGAAATAAAAAGCAAGTATAAAAAACCACATTTTATAATGTATCACAAAAAACCTGTTTTCATTTTTCTTTGACTATAGTAGTAATCACAAACTTATTCCTTAGTAATACTAGGAAACAGGTTTACCTCCATAAGAAAATAGACGCATGACGCACAGCGAGTGTCCCAGATGGCTTAGCATGAAACCTATTACTTGTAGAACCAGAAATGCCTATGGAGGTTACTAAGTAGCCATGCTAAAGTGGTCAAGCTACACTCTACTGGGAGATAACAGAACATTTTTAAAGGATTATATACAATATATTTGTTTCAATATGACCTTTGGCAATTAGAGTACATCGTTCAGTTTTATTTTAAAATCTTAAGCTCTGAATTGCATAAACTAAGCAAGAAATGAAATACATTTCAAAATCGAAGAGGCCAAAAGCGTGAAGCCTGTGAGCACGTGCCCAATGCTTACTTACTGTGACCCCGCAGGTGCAGTTCACTCTGGTGCCATCCTCCTCGGTGTATCTTAAATTGCCAGCAACTAACCCTTTGGATGTAGATAACTGGAAAAATAAAAGACACATTTGCAACTGTTTCACGAATAGGTTCTATGCTGCTAAGTTGCTCCTCATGTCCATCTGCTAAATTATTTGTATTTAAGCTCAGATTGGAATTTGAAATGAAGGAAAAAATATGTAAGGGTTGTATATAGAAATAAAAATATTTGGTAATCCTTTTGGTCTCCACTCACGCAAAGAAATATACTGAAAACAAATTAAGTTTCTAGTGAGAAAAATATAGCATCAAATAATGTCAAAGAAGGCAAACATTGCGTTTATTTTATACAAACATTTGTTTTAAAATAAAATGTTTTGTATTAAGTACTACTTACTATGTGTAGACTCCTCCTTGGTACTTTTAACATACAAGAAATGTCATTAATAATATTGTCCACAACAGTCTGGTTACCAAAGAGTTGGCTGTCAGTGTAATATATGTCTCTGGAAATTTAAAATACATATTTTAATTAACAATATTCTCTTTAAATATGGTAAGTATTGGAGTATTTGAAGAAAACTTTAACTGAATGAAAACACAACATATAAAGACAACAATTTATTAGCCATAATTTAGTCTTACATAACTTTTCGAAGCATGTAATAAAAGTCAATCCAACTAAATCTCACATTACATTTTAAAGAGTAATTTATTAAAACAACATATTTACCTCTTGGTTGCATAAGTGTTGCTTTGTACTAATTTATAAATCATGGACAATATTTTAAGAATTAGCGCTGGAAAACAAGATGCAATTAACAAGTTATTTGTCATTTCTCTAATTCAAAAGATACTGTTATCAAGGATTTTTAACTTCCTGTCAGTTACTTTCCATAACATTTACAAACTATCTTCCAAAATAGAAGGATTAAGTACAGAATAATTGCTTGAAGAATCAGATAAAATTAGTTACTCTGTGAACAGCAACACTGAGAAGATAATTTTCCAAGTTATGTACCTTGAAAAATACATGTTTAAATGATTATCTACCATGGTTATTAAAATTTCTAGGAATCACTTTCAAGTACAGGGTGGTCTATTAAAGAGCAAGTGCAATTATTTAAATGGGAACAAAAAATATCTAGACAATAACCACATTTACTTATTATTACTGAAAGCTAAGAAAGATTAATTTACCAAATTTTTTAACTGATTTTGGTGAATCACTTTTGATTTTTCTTGTGGTACAGTGAGATACCATCTGAAGACCCACAGAATCTTCAAACCTGTTATTTTGTTTAAAGCAAAGGAATAAAGTGAAAAAGACAACTTCTGAACACCAAACGATATGCACTTCATGTCCTCTTCCGCACTGCTTTTAAACCCTACACTTCTCAATGTGAGCACTGAAGCTTCAGGATTACCTGGTTTCCAAGCCTAGGTCATTCCAGGTGGCAACTAAGTAATTAGGTTTATGACATACAGAGGCACTAAGATAAAGCACTAGTAAGTGAGTCAATACCTTTGATTAGGGTGAGCATGTGTATGTGAGTGTGCTTCTTTCCTGGATAGATATTTTGTGTGTGTAAAATGTTTTCAAATATTTCACAATTTTTGTTTTGTTTTGAGTCAAGGTCTCACTCTGTCAACCAGGCTGGAGTGCAGTGGCACAATCACAGCTTATGGTAGACTTGAGCTCCTTGGTTCAGGGGATTCTTCTGCCTCAGTTTCCTGAGTTGCTGGGACTACAGGCACACACCACCACGCACAGCTAATTAAAAAAAATTCTTTTTTTGTAGAGAGAGGTCTCACTATGCTGTCCAGGGTGATCTTGAGTTCCTGGACTCAAATGATCCTCCCACCTCAGCCTCCCAAAGTGCTAGGATTATAGGCATGAAACACCAAGCCCAGCCTATTTCAGTTTTTATTAGGATTTTACTCATTTTAATAATTTACTCATTTAATAATTTTTTTTTTTTTTTTTTTTTTTTTTTTTTCGAGTTGGAGTCTCACTCTGTCCCCAGACTGGAGTGCAGTGGCCGCTCCCGGCCACCGCAGCCTCGACCTGCTGGGCTCCGGCGATCCTTCCACCTCAGCCTTCCGAGTAGCCGGAATTACAGGCATGCGCTACCACGCCCGGCTGATTTTTTGATTTATTGTAGAGATGAGGTCTCTCTGCCCAGGTGGGTCTCGAACCCACGGGCTCAGGCAATCCACTCACCTCAGCCTCCCAAAGGCGCGGGATTACAGGCTGAGCCACCGAGCCCGGCTCATTTAATAATTTTACTCAATTTAATATTAAGTTTTGAAATATGTGACTTCTGGTTTACCTGCATGACATAAAACAACATTAGTTTGTAAAATTGAACTGCCCAGTCTCTCCTAAAGGTGGCAGAAGGCACCAGGCAAAGATGTCAGATGTCAGCTGCTTCAAGGCTACACAAAATCCATCTTGCAAGCTGTGATGCAGAAGCATACAGCTTATATTACTTATACTTTGTATAAAATAATGCTTAGTGACTAGGGAGCCTCCACATTTATTTGGTTTCTATAACTCTTAAAAAGTATGAGAGGCTGGAAAAAAAGTAACATAACTGGGTTCAAGAACTTTGAAAAAGCTGTTTGCTGGTATTACCCTTCTTGGACACATGTCTTAGCAGGGGTAGATCTGCCAGGAGAAAGAGCTGTTAATGCGGTCTATGTAAATGTGCTCTGTGTAAACGTGTTCTACGTTCTGGATACTTTTATTTCTGTCCAGGTACCAGGATGGGTTCTGCTTTGCCTGAGCAGGTGGTTTGCTTTTGCAGTACTGAATAAGGGAGAAGTGCACCCATCATATCTCCTCTCTGAGTGTCGGGAAGCTCAGATTCAAACTTCCTGCCTATTTTTAGCAAGATGATGAGACTGTTACATGCACTGTGAATTCTGACCTCTTTGGTGCTCTGTGTTTCATGGCCAGCATTGCTTCTCCTTTGCCTCATCTTTCACACTAATTTCTAGTTTACGTACTTTCCTGTATGGTTTGTAATTTATAAACTTCCTTAATCCTTTTTCTGACAGCATAAAGGCAATAAAAAGAATGACATCTGATGGAACTCTAACTCAGATAAACCCGAGTAGTGATAACACAGATGTGTGTTTAGCATAAACATGCAAGATGCCCACTTCATATTTCCCCAGCTCGCTCTGTCGTCCACTGTGAACGCAGGTGCTTCATTCCTGGCCAAGCTTGTGATTATGTCTTGGATGACATGTTCTATGGAAGCGAGAACCTCAGGACTGAAACAAGAAACACACTTAACTTTAATCAAGTCCGACTTGATAGCATGCATGATTCCTTAGATCAATGCCAAGTGCCCTGAGTTGCTTTGGCGTTTCCTAAGACCAGGAGACCCTGGCAGCTCGGCTATCCCTCTGCATCCTGCCATTGTTCTCTCCCCCTGCACCCTGCCATCACTCTCTCCCTCTGTGCCCTGCCCTCCTCTCCCTCTGCACCCTGCCCTCCCTCTCTCTCCCTGCATCCTGTCGACCTTCTCTCCTCCTGCAACCAGCCATCCTTCTCTTCTCCTGCACCCTGCCATTGCTCTCCCCCTGCACCCTGACGTCCCTCTCTCCCCCTGCACCCTGCCATCACTCTCTCCTTCTGCGCCCTGCCCTCTACTCTCTCCCCCTGCATCCTGTCATCCGTCTCCCTCTGCAACCAGCTGTCCTTCTCTGCTCCTGCACCTTGCCCTCCCTCTCTCCCCCTGCACCCTGCCATAGCTGTCCCTCCCTGCACCCTGTCTTCCCACTCTCCCCCTGCACCCTGCTATTGCTCTCTTCCCCTGCAGCCTGCCATGGGAGAATTAAGGCCACCGACCACAGAGACTCTCCGCTGCTTGTATTTTAGTTCCCAGCGACGAGCTGGGATCTCCCCGGCGCCAGCGAGCACCTCGCAGAGTTCCCACAGGCGTCTCCCCCCTCTTCCCACCTTGACCCAGTGAACTCGAGGTCAAAGAAACCCACCGACACGGTCTTAGTTAAAGACGGTGCAGTGTCGGCCCTGGGTGTCCCCCAGAGAGGATGCAGATCTTCTCGGGGAGACGCTTCGGGCGCCTGAGCCTGAGGGGGGCGCTCGGGGCGCGGGCCTCGCCACGCTCAGACCCCCGATGCCAGGGGCGCCCTGCCGCCCGGCTCCGACGGCCTTGGCGAGGTGGCAGCAGCCAAGGGTGGGCGGCGCCCGGCGGCCACCGCCTTCGTGGGAGGCCCGCGGCCCGGAGGGCGAGCTCGGCGCGCTGTCCCCTCCCACCCCGAGCACCTGCCCGGCTCCCGGGGGAGGAAGAGCCGGACGCCACCGGAGCCACCGCGTGGACGCGCCCGAGACCAGGTGCACGTGGGCTGGAGCGCGGGAGGAGGCGGGGGCACGGAGTCGGCCGACGCCGGAGGGTCGACCTCCGCCTCGTCCAACCCCGCACGGCCCAGGAGGAGCTGCCGGCTTTGCTCTCGGCCTCCCTGGAGCACCTGGAGCCTTCCTGCTGAAACTCCACCCACAAACATGCTGAAAAGCAAACAAAGCTAAGCGGCGCCCCCAACGCCCAGGCCGGGAGGAATCCCAGAGACCCTTCAAGCCCAGGTGAGGGGCGCCCCGCAGTGACGCACACGGGGAACGTTCTGGAAGGGGGACATTGCGGGGAACCTCCTACAAGGGGAATTTTAGGAGCAAGACTATTCTAGAAGGGGACTAATTCGGGGACAGGCCATTCTAGAGGAGGACTATTTAGAGTCAGGACATTCTCGAGAGAGATTAGGAGAAAGATCATTCTAGAAGGGGAATATTGGGGACAGAAGCGTCTGGAAGGGGATATTTGGGGACAGAACCTACTGGGGGGGGAATATTAGGGAAAAGACCGTTCTAGAAGGGGAATGTTTGGGGACAGAGCCTTCTAGAGGGGGCGTATTGGGGACTGAACACTCTAGAAGGGGAATATTTGGGAAACAGAAGATTCTAGAAGGGGCATATTAGGAAAAAGACCATTCTAGAAGGGGACTATTTGGCGACAGGACATTATCGAGGGGGAGTACTTGGGGGACAGAACATTCTAAAAGGCATTCGAAAAGGTGAAGGGAACATGCCAGAAGGGAGCGTCCTAGAAGGGGCACAGAGTCTTCTGGAAGGCAGATGTATGGGTCAGGCTGTGCAGCTCTCCGGCTCTCCTCTCGCGTAGCTCGGGGACCCTCCTGGTCCTGACAAGGCAGCACCGCTGGCGCCGCCGCCCCCATTCAGGCTCCAACACCGCAGCTCATGTACCTGGAGGCCAGGCGGGTCCCCCCGCCAGGATACTCCCCACCCCCTGTCCTCAGGGCGGCCAGCAGAGCAGCCCTGTGTCGGTCTAGCACCTCGAAGAACGAGGCCTCGGGCCCCATGGGCGCGAAGGCCATGAGAGGGCCGGCGGCGACGCGCCCTCTCGCTCTCTGCCGAGGCCCGCGCCTTTCCCGCCTTTTCTCGCGGGCAGCGCATGCGTACGGTACACCCCCCCCCCTCCGGAGGTGGGCGTCGCGTGCGCAGAGCATTCCCCCCTTGAGCGGTGTGCGCAGGCGCGGGACTGGGGGGCGGGGTGCCAGCTCCCACGCTGGAGGCCGGAGTCCGGCGCTTCTCCCAGCGGCCATGGGCGATGGGCCAGCGCGGCTGAGAAGGGAGACTGAAGTTATGCGGCCTGCTTGGGACGTTGGAGACGGATTTCCTTGAGACGATGTTGTTGTTTTAGGGCAGCCTATTAGGGAAAGTAGCATTAGACAAGTGCCATTAAAACCAGTAAGTGTGACGATCCAGCTAGGCCCGCGTGCAGCGGTGATGGAGGCGTGCGATTCCCGCCCGGGTTGACATTCACGCGGGAGTTGGGGCTTGCGAAGGCCTCCTCGCTCGGCCTCTCTTCTAATTCCCTGAACCCCTGGAAGGTCCTATGTTGCCATCCCAGTTTTGCAGGAACTGAGAAAGGTCTACACAGGTCAGGCAGACTCGGGTTAAAATCCCAAGCCTTGGAAGGCTGAGGTGAAAGGATCGCCGAGCCCAGCAGGTCGAGGCTGCGGTGGCCATGAGCGTTGCCACTGCACTCCAATCTGGTTGACAAAGTGAGACTCCGACTCAAAAAAAAAAAAAAAAAAATCCCAGGCCTTCAGGCAGCCAGATTTAGCCGATTAATATATCGGGCAACCCGTTAAATTTGAATTGCTGTTAAACAACAAATATTTTTTATCTTGGGATAACTGTGTCTCATGTAATACTTGGATGTACTTTTACTAAAAAGTTATTTCATAGTAGAGTGTGGTGGTGCACACCTGTTGTCCCACCTACTCGGGAGGCTGAGGTGGGAGGATCGCTTGAGGCCAGGAGAACAGGGATGCAGTGAGCTGTGATGGGACCTGAATAGCTGCTGCTTTCCAGGCTGGGCAACATAGTGAGACCTTGTCTCAAAATAATAACAAGTTATTTTGTTTATCTGCAATTCAAACGCAGTTGGGCATCCTGTATCTGACCTGCCAACTCTGGCGTTACCCCACATCCTTGCATCAGACTTGGTGAGTGATGCCTTCGCCTCGCTTGCTCCAGGCCTTCTGGGGCAGAAGATAGGGTTTCTGAAGCCCCAGGAAAGGCGTCCTGACTCTGGGAACAAGGTCCCTGAGAGACAACAGTGGGGCGAGATCCTGGAGCAAGGAGGCTCTAAGGCCTTTGGGGGCTTGTGCTGCGTGGGTGGGGTGCTGGGGACTTGTCCCACCTGACCTCGGCCCACTCCAGAGAACTGCTTCCTGTTCCTTCATTCATGGTTACCTGATAGTTTTCCATCAGAAATGAGGGGCTTCCTGTGTTCAAACTGATGACTGCCTGTGCTGATGGCCCTTCTCCACATGCCAGATCCAATGCAAAACAAAAGGTCCTGAGCTGGGTGGCAGCACAAGAAAAAAACAGCGTTCAACCTGGATTCCTGTGGGGAGAACCTCAGGGCGTGACTTGAAA
The DNA here is from genome assembly GCA_027257055.1 of Cephalopachus bancanus. NCBI lineage: Eukaryota > Metazoa > Chordata > Mammalia > Primates > Tarsiidae > Cephalopachus > Cephalopachus bancanus. The sequence goes on from JAPVLO010000007.1 coordinate 9,281,219, forward strand.
GGGCCTGGCAGGACTCCCACTGCACAACATGACAAGGCGGGAGAGTTGGTGCCTCCTCCCAGCAGCCGCCCCCGCCTGTGCCCCACAGGTGTCCTGCTACCCATCACTGGCAGGCCCACCCCCTCCATGTCAAAGTCAACGGCCCCAGCCCCAAGCTGTGGGGGAAGGAGCCAGAGGAACAGGTCCAGCCCCAGCAACAGATGGTGATACTGGCAGGGGCCAACTTGCAGGGCAGTCCTGATGCTGAGTCCCTTCTTCCTGAGACCAGCTGTGAGTCTCCCCAAACCCCACTAGTGGGACTCCCCACAAACCCGGCCTAAGGCCCAGACACCTGTCCAAGTGCCAGGACCTTGGTGCAGGGTGGAAAAGAGTGTTGTCCATATGGGGCGCCATGAACATTTTCCCTCAACAATCAAGACGGGAACAAGGGAGGAAAGGCAGGGGCGGCCCAGAGACATACCAGACAGGAGAGGATCACTTGCTGGTTGCATTAAACAAGGTAGTTCCTTTAGCAAATGGAGACAAATTTTAAAATGTTTTAAAGATTCTTGAGAGAAAAGAAATAGAGAATTTTTTTTTTTTTACTTCTGGAGGGTTGATGAGGCATGTTTTAAAAAGTTTTTTTGTTTGTTTGTTTTTGAGTTGGGTCTCACTCTGTCACCCAGGCTGAAGTGCAGTGGCACAATGATGACTCACCACATTGACCTCCTGAGCTCAGGTGATCCTCCTGCCTCAGCCCCCTGAGTATCTGGGACTACAGGCATGCTCCACCACACCCAGCTAAGTTTTTTATTTTGTGTAGAAATAAGATCTCGCTATGTTGCCCATACTGGTCTCAAACTCCTGGGCTCAAGCAATCCTCCTGCTTTGGCCTCCCAAAGTGCTGGGATTCCAGGCATGAGCCATCACACGTGGCCATCACTTATTTTGAGAGAGAGTGCCATAAGCACTACCATGGACCAACACCAGCTTCTGTGACTGTTAACTCATGGCCAAACTTTTCTCATCCACATCCACCCCTTTCCCCTCCTCCACACCAGATTATTTTGAAGCTAGTCCCAGGCATCTTATTGTTTCATCCGTAAGTATTTCAGTATGTATCTCTAAAAAATGAGGACTCTTAAAAATATTGTAATTCCAGGTTGGGCGAGATGGCTCAAGTGAGTTGGAGTCTCACTCCATCACCCAGGCTGGAGTGCAGCTCACAACCACCCCAGCATTGACCTGCTGGGCTCCGGCGATCCTTCCACCTCAACTGGAACTACAGGCACGCGCTACCATGCCCAGCTAATTTTTTATTTATTGTAGAGACGAGGTCTCACCAAATTGTCCAGGCTGGTCTCAAACCTGCAGGCTCAGGCAGTCCTCTCACTTCGGCCTCCCAAAATGCTGGGATTACAGGCTGAGCCACCGAGCCCGGCCATATTTATTTATTTTATAGTGACAGGATCTTGCTCTGTTCCCCAGGCTGGAGTACAGTGGCTTGACCTTAGCTCACTGCAGCCTACAACTCCTAGGCTCTAGTGATCTTTCCATCTCAGCCTTCCAAGTAGCTGGGACTACAGGCATATGCCACCATGCCTAGCTACGTGTGTGTGTGTGTGTGTGTGTGTGTGTGTGTGAGTGAAGGTGTAGAAAAGGTCTTACTACGTTATCCAGGCTGATCTCAAATTCCTGGCCTCAAGTGATCCTCCTGTCTTGCCTCCTAAGGCCCTGGGATTACAGGTGTGAGCCAGAGCACCCAGCCTGGAATTTTATGTTTTTTGACCCCCAGATCTCCAATCCACTAGCCCCAGGCTCTGGTGACCATCACGCTACTTCTGCTTCCCAGCATCTGACTTTTTGAGATTTCCCATGTAAGTGAAGTCATGAGGTGTTTATTTTGTTTATTTTCACAAAGGTGCAAGTAAGGTTCAGTCATCCATGGCTGTTAGTTGATCCATCTCCTCGATTTTAGGTTCTTCTCCACTTTTCTTTCCTTGCAGTTCATTTGTTGAGGAAACCAAGTCATTTGTCCCAGTGAGTTTTGTGCAGTTAAGAACTTGTGAGGCTGCCATGGCAGCTCACACCTGTAATCCCAGCACTTTGGGAGGATTGCTAGAGCCTCGTCTCTACAAAATAAAAAAATTAGCCAGGTGTGGTGGTGCACGTCTGGAGTCCCAGCTACTCGGGAGGCTGAGATGGAAGGATTGCCTGAGCACAGGAGGTTGAGGTTGTGGTGAGTCATGATTGTGCCACTGCACTTCAGTCTGAGTGACAGAGTGAGACCCAGACTCAAACAACAAAAGCAAAAACAACAACAAAAGACAGTGTGTGAATTGCATCCCTATGGCATCATTTAACACGTTTTTCTGTTCCAAGTATTTCTTGTGAATTGGGGTTGGGTTTAGAGGCTTAACTGCTTCTAGTTTGATTTTTTTTTTAATTAAAAATATTTCACAGGGCTAGGTGCAGGAGATCCTGCCTGTCATCCCAGCACTTTGGGAGGCCAAGGCAAAAGGATTGCCTAAGCCCAGGGGGTCAATACTAGCCTGGGCAACTTGGTGAAACCTTGTTTCTATAATTTAAAAAACTAGCCAGATATGGTGGCATGCACATGGAGTTCCAGCTACTCGGGAGGCTGAGGTAGAAGGATTTCCTGAGCCCAGGAGGTTAAGGCTGTAATGGCTGTGACAGTGCCACTGTCCTTCAACCTGGGTAACAGAGTCAGACACTGACTCAAAAAAAGTGTGTGTGTGTGTGTGTGTGTGTGTGTTTCACAGGTGTTTTGAAATGTGTGGAACCTCTGTGATGACCTTACAGATCGCAGTGGCTGGCGCCTCCAAGCTGAGAACTTGAGGGCTAGCCTGAGCCTCTCATTCACGGCAGTAGCAGCGGAGCCAGGGAGGCCAAGTCACTCTCGGCGAACCCTGCAGCCTGCAGATCCCCTCCCAGCAGACTGACCACACGAAGACCCTGAGGAGCGTCCAAGAAGCTGCCGTTGCCCCGCAGCCCCGAGTCTCCGTGCATTGGCCGGGAGTTCCCCTGCTGCCTGCTCACAGCCGGCCTGACTCATCCTCTGCTTTTATTCCTTTCCTTCTCACACCCTAGCTGGGCTGCTAATTGCTCCCCCACCCTCCCCCTTGGCAGGAGGTGCTGAGGCCGTGACCTGAGACACCCCACCACAACTGCGTCCAGCCTGCTCCAAAGCCCAGCCCTGCTTTATGTGAAAATCAGTCAACACTAAACAGACTTGCTTTGATTTAAGGAGACTTTGAAAAGTCTTAAGTAATTTTCCTCCTCCTCTTATTTTTCTTCTTTTATTGTTTGTTTGCCGTTTGTTTCCCATTTGTTAAGACCTTTTGGCGACTGGTTTTGAGAGAAAGAGACCCTTTTGGAAAAGACCAGAAGGCATGTTCAGTGTCTAAAGCCAAGGTGATGAAACCCTGAAGGTGTTTTCCCTTCCAAGTCCCCATCTCTGCTGTGCCCAGGCACGCACCAGCAGCCTGCTTAACTTACATATTGGCAGATCTGTGATTCATCCAATGATGGTGCAGGTGCCTTCGTCGTTCCCAGGGCTCTTTTTTGTGCTAGAGATTCAACAAAGTGCCTGCACACACCTTGCTGATGTTTTGGTGGAAAAGGCAGATTCAAAAGAAAAAACAGGCCGGGCATGACAGCTCATGCCTATAATCCCAGTGGTTTGGGAGGCTGAGGTAGGAGGGCTGAGGTAGGAGGATCTCTTGAGCCAAGAGTTCGAGACCACCCAGGGAAGGGCAATCCAGCCCCGATGCCTGGGCTCTGGGTCTGCACTCTGTTCAGCCTCCCACAGAGCCTGGGCTGCCAAATAAACACGGAAAAAAAACCAGGGTGACTATTTGGAACTATTATTAATTAACTTTTTTGAGTTGGGGACTCACTCTGTCACCCAGGCTGAATGCAGTGGTACAATTACAGCTCACCGCAGTCTTGACCTTCTGGGTTCAGGCGATCCTCCCTCCTCAGCCTCACAAGTAGCTGGGACTATAGGCACATACCACCACGCCTGGCTACTTTTTTTATTTTTTGTAGAGATGAGGTCTCAGTATGTTGTCTGGGCTGGTTTCGAACTCCCAGGTTCGAGCAGCCCTCCTACCTCGGTTTCCCAAAGTGCTGGAGTTACAGGCGTGAGTCCTATTTGAGACTATTAAGAAATGGAAGAATATACTCATTCTTTCATTCACCAAATAGTTATTAAGCATCTGTTCCGTGTCAGGCTCCATGAACAAAACAAAACCCCTGTTTCCAGGGCTTACAGTCCAGGGTAGGAAATCAGAGCAGCAGAACTGGAATATTATATTAGCTCCAGGAAGAAAAATAAAGTGGGAGAGGTGCTGGAGAGTGACTTTTGTGTTGCGAGGTCAAGGAGGGGCCCAAGGAAGGGACATTTGTAGAGAGGAGGCACATGGCTACCTGTGGGAAGAGCTTTCTGGCAGAAGAAACAGCATGTACGAGGCCTTGTGGGGGAACGTAACTGGACATTTGAGGACCGACGGGCAGCTGTGGTGGGCAGAACTCCAAAGCTGCCCCCAGAGTCTCAGTCTCTGGTTATTCAATCAAGCAGGCATCTGGGTGCTGCTGTTGAAGTTAAACAGCATTTGCAGCTGAAATTAATGTCTCATGTCAGTGAATCTTAAGAGACACAGATAATCCTGGTGGCCCTGATCCAATCAAGGACTCGTTAAAGCAGAGTGTCCTCACTGGCTGGTGCAATAAGAAGTCAGACGGCTGGGGTCACAGCTGGGATTTGAGGGGCCCTTGCTGGCTGAGGGTGGAGGAGGCCATTAGACAAGGAACCAGGGAGCCTCTGTGGGTACTGTGAGCTGTCCTGGCTGAAAGCCACCAAGGATATGGGGGCCACAGCCCTGCAACCACGAGGACCTGAATTCTGCCAGTTAGGAGCTCGTAACAGAACCAGAGCTCCCGGTAGGAACACAGCTGACAGTGCATGATTCCAGCCTGCACAGAGAAGCTGACCATGCCCAGCTGGACCCCTGACTGGCCGAGCCGTGAGCCACACACAGGCTTTGCTTTATGCTGCCAAATCTGGGGTGAGTTGTCACACAGCATAGAACACTGATGCAGAAGCCATGTGGCTGGGACAGAAAGCATTGACAAGGCCCAGGAGGGACCAGGGCAGGATCACACGGGGCTGTGTGGTGAGGACTTTGGCTTTTATGCCAAGAGAAACAGCACCAAAAAGGTGCAGTTCCCAGACTACCCTGCCCACCCACTAGCCTGCTCACAGGTTTCATCCTGCCCGTCTTTGTTCCACCACCACAGCCCACTTCCAGCCAGCCATCTACTGATCAGTGTGTGCCCGTGGATCTGTCAGGGCTCTGTTGAAGTGGCAAGGGACAGGGAGCCAGCACAAACTACTTAACCCTCTAATCAGGGACTTCAGGCTGAGCTGGATCCAGGAGCTCAGATGTTGCTTTCAGAAACCTGTGTCTCTCCATCCCTGCATATTGTTCTCTTCTGTGTCTGCATTCTCCCAGTGACCCGATGGTCACCAGCAGCTCTGGCTTACTTCCCACCATCTGGCAGTCCAGGCAGGGAGACCCCACCTTTCCCTCAAGACTTCTCCTAAAGGTCACAGAGATGCCATGCATTAGCCAGGTGGGCCACATGACCACTTTGAAATCAATCACAAAGGCGGGCAGGGGTCAGGAGGGTTGGATCCACTTAGCAGCTGGGCCTGGGTCATGTACCTGTTCCTCAGGGCAAAGAGGACACAGCAGGGTCACCCCCAAATCCTCTGGACTGAGAAAGTGGAGGGTAGTCCTTTGCGGGGTTGCTGTGTGCGGCAAGAAAGGACACAGATGCTGGAGGCCAGAGCAGCAGACGAGCCCTGGAGCAACCTTCGGTGCCATGGGCACCTGCAGCAAGGACACAGCCTCCACGTGGTGGTTCCATAGCCTGGCGCTCATTCCGCTCAGATCACCCCTCGATATCTCTGCATGCTGGTAGGCCATGGCACCGGTCACTGTGGGAACACCGCAGAACCCTGCCTTTGCCCAGCAGTTTACTGGGGACATAAATGGAAAAGATCAGCTGGACAGATGCATGGACACATGGGACAGCCCAGGAAGCACACAGACAGACCTGGCGGAACGGCCCTGCAAGCTGCATACAGGAGCACCTACAGCCACACATGGAGCCCATGGAGACCCCAGCGGGCAAGGGAGAGGTCCCTGGGGCTGCAGGTCCAACGGGGATGGGGACTGCCCAGGAAATTCCAGCCTGACTGGGGATAAGCAGCACCAACTGTCTGCTCTAGTCTTTTCTCTTTAATCCTCTCTGTCTAGTCTTTTCTCTTTTCTTTTTTGAGATGGGGTCTCACTCTGTCACCCAGGCAGGAGTGCAGTGGCATGCTCATGGCCACCGCAGCCTTGACCGGCTGGGCTCAGGCAATCCGTCCAACTCAGCCTCCCGAGTAGTTGGGACTACAGGTGCGCACTACCACCAGCTCATTTTTAAAAAATCTGTTGTAGAGACAAGGTCTTGCTATGTTGCCCAGGCTGATCTTAAACTCTTGGACTCAAGCGATCTTCCCACCTCAGGCTCCCAAAGTGCTGGGATTACAGGTGTGAGCTACCTCACCCAGCCTCTTGTTATTCTTTAAAGGCAGTGTTGGGAACAGGCATAGGAGGAGAGGGGCTGGGTGACTTGGAGAAGCCCCTCCCCGAATACCAATAATCATCATTACGACTGATCTTGCATTGACCTACAAGGACGTTGTCAGGCCCCCTCCTCCCCTACACGCACTTCTGACTCCATCTCTTGACACCTCCTTTTGCCTGAGCTCCAACCACACAGGCCTCTCCACTGGTCTTAGATACACCAGGCACGCTTCTGTCTCAGGGCCTTTGCACCTGCTGTTCCCTCTGCCTGCAACACTTCCCATACTGTGGCGTGTGCCCTCACTTCCTATGCGTTCCTGCTCAAATGCCCAAGCCCATTAGATTTTTTAAAAAAGCACTTAGCGCAGCTCCCATTGCCTCCAAGCTCAGTAAACATCAGCTGCATGATTGTGGAACATGGCAGCCCACGGTGAACTGGGAGGCTAACAAATTAGAGGCCCACAGAGCACTCACTACGGGTGAGGCCCTGGCTAGCATTCAAGGTGCATTATCCCAGGAGTCCTGAGAGGTCATCTGAGGTCTGGACTATAATTATCTTCATTTTACATACCAGGAAACTGAGGCCCAGAGAGGTCAAGGAACCCGCCCAAGGGTCTACAGCAAGAAAGTGGGGGAGCTGGAACTTGAGCCCAGGCCAGTCTCCAAAGAGCAGAGCTGCTCCATCTGTCTACCTGGCGAGACCCTTCCTCCTGGGACAGCAGCTCTGTGTTTCCTTCCCCAAGAGGACGCACTTTCACATGATCATACTCTGAGGAGCCAGCCCCGCCCTGTCTCCTGGAGAGCCAAGCACAGACCTTGTCAGTGCCTTTGCCTCCTGTGTTAGGTTGATCCTGGTGTGCTCCCCAGAGAGGCAGGGAACAGCCAAAAACTCCTGGCTCTGATGCCTTGCTAATAGAATGCGCGTGTTCTTGTCAAGGACTTCCTCTGGGATGGCCAAGCCAGCCACGTACTCAGCTGCTGGGGGCAAAGGACAAGCTCAATGTGTCACCAGAGACTCAGCTATGGCGGCCGTCATTTCCGTCTTCAGGGCTGAGCACATGGCGAGAGGCTGTCCGCAGCTCGCCAGATCCAGCTTCCTTGGGGGAGCCGTGATGACTTTTGGAAGCCCTGGGCTCGCTCTCTCATTTCTATCATCTTCCTCTTGATCCGAGGCCGTCCCACTGCCAGTGTGCAAGGCTCTCTTTGGGGTCTTCTCACTCCATCAGCCCACGAAGGGGAGGGTGAGGTTCCTTACCTGGGGGAGGGGCCCTGATGAACTTTGACCATCTTGACATCACCACTTACTGGAGTTCCCCGGACCGAGGGGAACCCCTGTGTCAGAGATGCTGTCCTTGTTGGCTTCTCGGTTGCGCCCCTGGTCCCCTGCAGATGTCCTGAACCGACACCAGCCTGGCAGGGCTCAGCCAATTCCCTTGGGTGCTGGGGTTGGATGCCAGCAAAGCCATCCTCAAGCTCCTGAGAGTCTCCAGAGAAAGATGGAAACTCAGGAAGGCTGAGGCGGAAGGATCGCTGGAGCCCAGCAGGTCAAGGCTGCGGTGGCCGGGAGCAGCCACTGCACTCCAGTCTGGGCGACGGAGTGAGACGCCAACTCAAAAAAAAAAAAAAAGAAAAAAGAAAGATAGGAAGTCAGAGGCCCCGCCGAGGCCACAGCTTCCCATAGGTCAGGACTTGTGGCCTCATGACAGGGTGTCAGGAGAGGACTACACATGGCTTCTGTTCTTGTTCTTGTCTGCATAGCTGCAACCCCGAAACACCTGTATTCTTTTCCATCATATTCAACAAGTAGAGTTGCCCCTGTTGTCATGTGCTTGTAAATTCCCATGTCATGAGCTCATCACTGTGTGTCCAGTGGCTGTGACAGGGACGTGGCATCTCCACTGTGACCCTGTGAATGTCCACCTTGAGGCTTCAGGTCTGTATGCACTGGGTGCAGACGGATGACTTCATGTTTTAGGTTGCACTGACCTTTTTGCCACTCTTGCTTCAAAGCGGGTGAGATACAGACTCAAGAGGCCCCTTCCCGAGTTAACTGGGCTGCCAGTGAGTGCACGAGAATGGTCCCTGCAGGCTCTAGTCCCTGTCCTTGTGCTGAGCCACAGGTCTGACAGCCAGAATAAGTGGGTGTGGCGCGAGGACCCCACCCCTCCATGGCACCCCCCTCTGCCATCTCTGTCTATTGCCATTTCAAAACCCCTGCTATAATCGTCACTGCTCTATGGTAGCATATAGGCGCAGTGGCTCATGCCTGTGATCTCAGCACTTTGGGAGGCCAAAGTGGGAGGATCACTTGAGGCTAGGAGCTCCGGACCAGCCTGGGCTACATACCAAGACCTCATTTCTACCAAAACATAAAATTATAAAATAAACAGGCAGGGTGCTCACATCTGTAATCCTACACTTGGGGAGAACAAGATGGGAGGATTGCTTGAGCCCAGGAGTTCCAGACCTGCCTGGGCATAGCCTGGCATGGTGGCGGGTGCTGTGGTCCTAGCTACTCAGGGGCTGAGGCAGGAGGATTGCTTGAGCCCAGGAGTTGGAGACTGCAGTAAGCCATGATTGTGCCACTGCACTCCAATCTGGGCAACAGAAGGAGACCCTGACTCAAATAAATAAATAGACCAAAGTGTGACAAAGTCACAAATATATTTCCTTTAGGGTTTTTCTCACTTCTCCTCCCATTTAAAAAAATACCACGTTTCCTGCCAACCGCAAGTCATTCCCCTCTGAACTCTCATCCAAGTTGTTCCCTTTGGGCTGCTTTATCTCTCTTCCTGTCCCTCTCTGATGTGATATTGCATCTGACCCTCAATGTACTGCCTGCGGTAGTCACAGACGAATGACTTCAGGAGGACAGAGACCTTGCAAGTCATTCTGTCACTTCCTTCCCAGTGTCTAAACTCATGAGTGCCCGGTGTCTTGGGAGCTCAATCAATATTTGATGAACGACGGCACAGACCCGTTTACTCAGTGTTGATTACTAGGCTGTCCATGACATGTGTGGAGTACCATGGATGACATAGACAGTGGTCAGATGGCCACCATTTATGGAGGGCAAGGTGTGGCTGCTGGGCCACAGCTTCCATGTCTGTGATCTCACTGAACCAGGGAGTGGTGGGACACCTAGTCAGGAAGCTGGGCTCTGTCCACCACCTGGGCTCAGTTCTTGCCTACCCTTGGTAGATTGGTGATCGTGGGCAAGTACCCAGGCTCCCTCTGTGTCCATGTCCACGTCCACCTCTGTAAAGAGGGGATGACAATCATACCCATCTCATGGGGGTGTTGCCCAGATTAAATGAGGGGCCACAGACACCTGCGGGCTCAGCAGAGGCCATAGTGACGCATCCCGCAGGAGCAGGTACCATTACAGGCCCACCCAGCAGATCAGGAGACTGGGGATGGCTTGCCAGGGCAGGCGGGTCTCCTCAGGCATGCACACAGAGCCTGAGGAGACCCGCCCGTCCTTGGGGAGTCTCAGTCCAGTCCAGGTAGGGGACAGCTGCCCACGTGACCACACTGCTCCTGCACGTCACAAGAGGTCAGATGCAGACACATGTTCATTCCTGCCGTCTAGAGCCCTCTCTGTGCAGAAGGACTGGCCCCAGCGGCTGTGCCCAGGCCTAAGACCCGGCTCTGTGACTTCCAAATGTCCTTCCTCAGGAACTCCCAGTTATGCAAGTACACGGCTGGGTGTGACCCCAGTGTCGCGTGGTGTTCAGCATGTCGCACACAAACAGCAGGATGCTGGAAGTGTGCTCTGTGAATGGAAAAAGCTCCAGTGACACGTGTCGCCACCAGTGGCCTTCCCAGGGCTGGCTGAAGGCGGGCATGCTGTTCCAGCTCGCTCCGGGAAAGCATTCTCGGGCAAACACCCGTCCGTGACTGTTTTCTGTTTCTGCCTGAAGTGCCTGAACCTGGGCCCAGATGGAATACAGCCCACCCGGCTCCCGGGAACTTCTTGTCCCTCAAGCCGGCAGGGTCTGCTGCGTGCAAGGCCAGGCTGTTTGCTGCAACCTCGCCTGTGAGCTCCTTCCCCATACAGCAAGCTGGAACCTGCCGTTGGCCCGCTGGGGTAGTCATTAGCCGGGCTTTGCTTTGATCCTGGCTGATGGTATTTAAGTTCTTAAAAATGGCTGAGTGGGCAGGCGTTTCGTTGGGGTGGGCCTCAGTGGAGGAGTTAAGTCGTCAGCGGTCTGAGTCTGCAGGTGGCTTCGCAGAGACTTCCAGAGAGCTGGCCAGGGGCCGTGTCCTTTTTGTGCTCACGATCCCCTAAGGCTGTGGGCGTGGAGGATAGTCCTGGGCTGGGTCATGGGAGGGAAGATCAAGGTAGAGCCCTCATGGTAGTTGGCGTTCACAGATGCTCCCTGTGGGCCAGGCACTGTGCGGGACTTGGCTAAAACTCCTTGTGAAGAGGAATTTTTATCCTCACTTCACAGGGAAAAATCTGAGTCTCAGAGAGGTTAAGAAATCTGCTCAGGTCACGCAGCTGGGGTGCCTAGGACTGATGTCAATGATGCCAGGGTGTCTGCTTTCAGACGCCGCACTCTGAGCCTCAGTGGGTCCACGACACTCCCTCTTGGGAAAACAGGAAGGAACTCGGAGGGAAGGGGCGGATGCTGGGAAGGATAGGAGGAAGAAAGGATAGAGGCGTTAGGGAGGGAGCTGGGCGCTCCTCGAGGAAGTGCCCTGGGCCTCCCAGAGGAGTCCAACCTGTCACACAGGAGGGTCGGCCCACAGCCACCAGCACTCCAAGGCAACTCAGGGAGGTGTGGCCGCTGAAGCCACTTCAAAAGCAAGCACGTATGTTTTGCCTTTGGCTGTTAGTGGGAATCTTTAGGTGCAAGTGACAGGACACCTAATCAAACCAGCCTAGCAGAAAAAAAATAAACATTAGCTCAGGTAACTGACAAGTGCAGAGGAGGCAGCCTCTTGCAGGCACAGCTGGCCATGGGGCACTAGCCATGCTTCCTCTGTGTGGTCTCCTTTCCCAGGCTGGCCCTTCCCAGAAGGATGGTGGTCCACAGCTCCAGGATACATCCAAGGCTCTCCGTGACCCCAGGGGTGAGAGAAACCCCTCATGAGACTTTCAAAAGAAATTCTGGAGCTGAGATGGACTCTGGCCAACTTAACCCAGATCAGGTGTCCATCCCTGGAGAGTCACTGTGGCTAGGGGGAGGGGAAGGAGGTGAAACTGCTTGACTCACCCAGGCAGTAGAGCCAGGGTCGGCCCTGCCTGAACTACATGGACTGAGAGTCAGGGAGGGCATATCTCTGTATTGTTCTGCTCAGGCTGCCAATAATAACATAATGCCATAGACTGGGTGCCTGAAACAACAGAAGTGCATTTCCTACAGTTCTGGAGGCTGGTAGTCTGAAATCAGGGTGCCAGAATGGCCAGGTCCTGGTAAGGGCTCTCCTCCTGCCTTGCAGACAGACGCCTTCTCACTACGGACTCACATGGACTCTCCTTGGTGTGTGGTGGTGGGGTTTTGGGCAAGGGCTCGTCTGTGTCTCTCCTTCTGGGCACTAATCCTATCCTATCAGGTCAGGGCCTCATGGCCTTGTCTACTAATGACCTCCCTAGAGCCTCATGTCTCAATATCATCACACTAGAGTTAGAGCTTCACCGTAAGAATTTCCAGGGGCCAGAAACATTCAGTTCATAAGTCTCCAGGGGAAATTTCCAGAAAAAAACTGTTAAGCATACTGAGGAGAGAAGATTAAAATGCCAAATGTCCCCCACAAAGACTTCTTTTTCTTTTTCTTTTTTTTTGAGTTGGAGTCTCACTCCGTCACCCAGGCTGGAGGGCAGTGGCACGCTCCCAGCCACCACAGCCTCAACCTGCTGGGCTCCAGCAATTCTTCCGCCTCAGCCTTCCAAGTAGCTGGAACTACAGGTGCACACTACCACGCCTGACTAATTTTCAATTTATTGTAGAGAGGAGGTCTCACCAAGTTGCCCAGGTGGGTCTTGAACCCATGGGCTCAGACAATCCACTCGCCTCGGTCTCCCAAAGGGCTGGGATTACAGGCTGAGCCACTGAGCCCTGGCCCAAAGACTTTTCTTTTTTTTTTTTGAGTTGGAGTCTCACTCTGTCACCCAGACTGGAGTGCAGTGGCCACTCCCGGCCACCGCAGCCTCGACCTGCTGGGCTTCGGCGATCCTTCCGCCTCAGCCTAAGACTTTTCAATAGATCAAAATTCCTCAAGGCGTTCACTCTGCTCCAGTTCTGTGGTCGCCACACTGGCTGGAGCTGGGGCCTTGACCCCCTGTGGGCCCACTCTCTTACAAGCTTGTGCAGACCCACAGGCAGAATGTTCTTCCTGAGGGCCTGCTCAGGTGCGATCTTCCACCTTTTAACATGTTTTCTCCTCAGATTATAAAGTAATGGGCGACTGTATTGGAAACGCAGAAAAAACTGTCCATGATTTCACACTCAGGGAAGCCATGTTCCTTCCAACTGTTTACAAACTACACTGCAACTCCTCTCTGTAGGGCTGGGACCAGTGAGTGCATACCTGTATGCACTGCTGCCTCACTTAAGAGGTGTAAGAAATTCTTTGCATTATTAAAATCTCTTTGTAGGTCGGGGCGGAGGCTCTCGTCTGTAATCCCGGTGCTTTGGAAGGCCAAGGTGGGAGGATCGCTTGAGCCAGGAGTTTGAGACCAGCCTGGGAACATGGTGAGAACTCTCCTGTACAAAAATGTAAAAAATATAGCTGGGTGTGAGGGACATGCCTGTAATCCCAGTTACTCGGGAGACTGAGGCAAGAGGATTGCCCAAGCCCAGGAGGTCGAGGCTGTCGTGAGCTGTGATTGTCCCACCGCATTCCATCCTGGGCAACCAAGCAAGACTCCTCAAAAAAAAAAATCTCTTTGTAAAGACCCAAGACCATTGTGGCCAGGGCATGGGCTGTACGTCTTGTGCTTCACACCAGCGCCAGGAGACCTGGGCACAGGGCTTGGCAGCCCCTGACGGGACCATGTAGACAAAGCATGTTGGGGAGGAAGAGAGTAGTTCCATTTCATGCAGACAGAAGAATAAACGTTGGAGGTTTCCCCGCATCCCTACAGGCCTGCCTCTGCATCCTAACCTCTCATCTGGCAGAGAACACCCCATTGCATGTCCCCATCTGCCCTGTCCCTGTCATTCCCCAAGACTGGGCTCACAAGATGCACCCCTCCACGCGCCCCCTGTGTGCCAGGCTGGGGCTGATCTCACCCTCCTCTCCCTCACTCTGCAGGCACTACGTGTGGCTGAGGGCTGCCTGGTCTTGGGGTTACCTGCACCCCTGTTCAGATTCTGCAAGGCTGTTCCTTATGCAGCAACTTAATGAGGATCCATGGAGGGCTGTGCTCAGTGCTGGGGACATGGTCCTACCCTTGAGAGGTTTATAGTCTAATGAGTCACAAAAATAACAATGTGACAAGTGCCGTTGACTGCCTGGGCAGCCCTTGAGGTATTACCTCTGGAGAATCAGGATGGCTTCTCGGAGAGGAGGCGATGTCTGACAGAAGTTACCTTGTCTGAGAGGCAAAGAAGAGAGTTCCAGGCAAAAGGAACTGCGTGTGCCCATGGGGGAGTGTGAGGCTAGAGAGCTGGGGTCGGGGAGAAGAGCCCAAGGAAGGGGGCTGGGAAGCAGGGAGAGGGGGCTGGAGGAGATCATGGTGCCAGAGTGACAGCACTCTGTGGGCCTGGTGAGTTCGTGGGTTCCTGTTCTACATGCAATTCTGAGGTGGGCTGCAGTGATCAGTATCTCACAGGGCATCGATGGTGGGTCGCAGGGTATTCGGGCTTGGTCAGGAGGCAGACATGACTCCATGGACCCGGGTTTGTAGGATTCACAGAGGAAAGGAGCAGGGGTGGAAACGTCAAAAGTCCTGCCAGGAGAGCCCTGGCCTGCTCCAGGGATCACTCAGGAAGAGGCTGGGGTGTGGCTCTCAGGAGCTCCCAGACTCCTGTCTCCCTCTCGCCAGGCAGCAGGCACCTGGCACAAGTGGCTCCTCCTGCCTGCCTTTCCAGGCTCCCATGAGCAGGTGCCCAGCTGGAGGCCATGGGAGGAGGATCCTGGGACACACAGCTTGCACTGGCGTGCAGGTCACAGCAGGCAGTCTGGAGCCTGATAATTTGGGTTTGGGCCTTGCATCTGCCACTTTCGAGGTATGGAACCTAAAGCACATGGTTTCTTCGGTGCGCCTCAGTTTCCTCTTCTGCACCGTCCACCACAGGTTAGCTGGAAGCTGAACTGGGTTAGTGCACACCATATGCACTGAGTTGCTGAGGGTCCCCGTGCTCAGCTGCTGTCCTTATCCGAGAAATGGTTCTGGCTGTCACATGGGATGAGGAGCATGGGTGGCTGTGGGGTGGTCTCAGAAGCAGGGACTGCGTTGACGTCCCAAGGCCAGAGTAAGGATGGTGCGCCTGGGGATTCCTGGAGGGGCAAGACAGGCAGAGGGTGGCTGTGGGTTGGACGTGGGGGCAGGAGGGGTTGAGGGAGGCTTCACCGCCGGTTCCCAGGCTGGGCCTCGTTCGGTACTTGCCCCAGGGTGGGGGTGGGGGCTGGAAGGCACTTCTTTAGAGCACTGCTTGGCACCCAGTGGGTGACTCACATACATGACTGCAAGACAACCACCCAGGGGCCTGGACGTGTGACTGTGTCAACACGTGTCTGTCAAAGAGGGTCACATGAGGGACCTGCTGCAGCCATGGGGAGGGCCTTTCTAGAGCACAGCCAGGCTGGGGTGTGTGGGGGGCACTGCCCATGGGCAGAGCCTGGCACTGTCTGCAGGGGCTGTGACTCCATTCTCCTCAAAACCCCACAAACATTGTGCAGTGCCCACAGTTAGATGCTTACCCCAGGACCTGGCAACCCCATCCCTGGGGTACACACCAAATAGTGCTGAAATCAAGGACTCAGACGATATGTGTCTAGAAGCACTCACAGTAGCGCTGTGCACGGTAGACAGAATCTGGAAGCATCCCAACGTCCACCGACAGATGAGGAGCTGAACGACTGCGGTATGTCCACGCAGGGGAATATTACTCAGCCACTAAAGGAATGCAGGTCTCATCTGTGCCATCGTGCGGGCCCTCACTGAAGATACCATGCTCTTTGAAAGGCAATTCCCTTTATATGCAAGACCCAGAATAGGCAAATCCAAAGAGGCAAGAAGCTCAGCGTTGCCAGGGGCTGGGGGAACAGAGAGGGAAGAGGAGGGGCTGTCTAGGGGGGATGGAGCTTCCGCTTGGAGCAATGAAAATATCCTGGATGGATGTCAACATGGAGGATGGATTTGACACCCCTGAATTGTCCACATTAAGATGGTTATGTAGTGTGGGAACTACACCTAAAATTTTTAACACGAAAACATCTGCTTTAAAAAAATCCCTCAGGAAGTTTCAACATTGAAGATTCTTTGCTGGATCTCGGGGCCAGGTACAGCCAGATGTTTCTGCAGGCGCTTGTGAGGACTTGGAAGCGGGAGGGAAAGAGGGGTGGCTCTCACCGCGGTGCCTGCAGCCAGGCAGGGGAAGACGCAAGGTCTCCCTGGGGCTCCTGGGCGAGCTCCTTCCTGAGCACTCCAGGGAGGTGACCGTGACCTTGTCAGCATCTCCGTCCTTTACTACCCTCTGGCTTTTGTGTCTCTGGTGCCCACAGCCTGAACTCTATAAGCACACATGTTGTTGGAGGACCAGCTTGAGGAATTTTTCCATATGTCTATGGACTGAGAGGACACTTCCAAGACCCCAGAGCTCGCCCTTTGGCCCTTTCCCCGGCAGCACCCCTCCCCGCCTGACACAAAGTGACCACTTTCCTAAACTCGCCCACAGACGGCAGCTTCAGAACTGGAAGTAAATGGATTACACAGGATGTGCTCTTCTGTCTTCTGGCTGCTTTGCCTGATACAACATGATGTTGGAGAGATTTGTCACTGCTGCTGTAGTGGTTTAATTTTTATTGCTGTGTTGTATTCTACCGTAGGACCACATCATAACTTATGTATGCATTCTGGTTGTTGGAGTTTTTTGGAGTTGGAGTCTCACCCTGTCCCAGGCTGGAGCGCAGTGGGCACAATCATGGCTCACTGTAGCCTCAACCTCCTGGGCTCAGGCAATCCTTCCGCCCCAGCCTCCCAAGTAGCTGGGACTACAGGTGTGTGCCACCACGCCTAGCTAATTTTTAAATATTTTTTTTGTAGAGATGAAGTCTTATTGTATTGCCTAGGCTGGTCTTGAACTCCAGAGCTCAAGTGATTGTCCCACCTCAGTCTCCCAAAGTGCTGAGATTACAGGCATGAGCCACCATGCCCAGCCGTGGATTTTCTTTATTTTCATTTCATGTACTCTTGAATCACCAGATGAAACACAGATTTTATGATCAGTAGCTCATTAAGAGATATATATCAGCATGAGTAATCACAAACACACCTTGAGATGCTGCTTCATAAGAAAGTATATTTTTTGGGACACAACATCAATAAGGGTACCTGATCTCAAACCAGGCAAAGTGGGGACCAAAAGGAGGTCCAAACTTTACCTGTACGATGACCACTGGTATACCTAATCCTGAATTGTACTCCATATCTTTCAAATAAAAAAAAAAAAAGAAAGTACACTTTTTTCTTTTGATCATGAACATTTTCAAAGATATAAGAAAGCAGAAAAAAATAGTACCCAGAACGCCCATATCTTCATGGCCCAGATGCTATAACTAACATTTTCCTAAATTGCAGTATCTCTTATCTGTCCATCTATCCTTCCCTCTCTCCACCCATCAGACTATCTTGTGTTTGGATTTCAAAATAAGTTGTAGACACTAGTATAAGGAAGTCCAATTTTAAAAGTTATTGTAAAGAGTGTTAGATCAATCCTAAAATTTAGTAGACTGAGGTTTTATAGGATGGGGGTGATGAACTGTGTTATTCGCTCATATATATATATATATATATATATATATATATATATATATATATATACTTTTTTTTTTTTTTTTGAGTTGGAGTCTCACTCTGTCGCCCAGACTGGAGTGCAGTGGCCGCTCCTGGCCACTGCAGCCTCGACCTGCTGGGCTCCGGCGATCCTTCCGCCTCAGCCTTCCAAGTAGCTGGAACTACAGGCACGCTCTACCACGCCCAGCTAATTTTTGATTTATTGTAGAGATGAGGTCTTGCCAAGTTGCCCAGGCGGGTCTGGAACCCGCGGGCTCAGGCAATCCACACCTCAGCCTCCCAAAGGTGCGGGATTACAGGCTGAGCCACCGAGCCCAGCTGCTCATTTATATTTTTTAAAAATGTGTTGGCAATTGTCTCCAGGACAAATCAGTTCCCTTTCCCAGCTCCTCCAAGGTACATCTGCTATATTTTTGACCCAGGAAGTTTAGGATAACTTTTTCTTTTTTTAAGTTGGATTCTCACTCTGTTGCCCAGGGTGGAGTGCTGTGGCATGATCACAGCTACTACAGCCTCGACCTGCGGCAGGCAATCCACCCAACTCAGCCTTCCAAGTAACTGGAACCACAGGCAAGCGCCACCACACCCAGCTAACTTTTTGATTTCTTGTAGAGACAAGTTGCTTAGGCTGGTCGCGAACCTGAGCTTGGGCAATCCTCTCGTCTTGCCCTCCTAAAAGTGCTGGGATTATAGGTGTGAGCCACCACACCCAGCAGTTTAGGGTAACTTTTCAATGTGAAAAGTGTATATGTTGGCCAGCCCTGTGGCTCACGCCTATAATCCCAGCACTTTGGGAGGCTAAAGCCCAGGCATTTGAGGCTGTAGTGTGTGATATGATCACACCGCTGCCCCCCAGTCTAGGCGACAGAGCAAAAACCCATCTCAAAGAATAAAAACAAGTATATGTTAAAAATTATCTTTCATGCTTATTTATTGTTTCTTTCAAAAACACCTAGCTGAGGTCCTTGTGAGACACCACATGAAGGACGCAGCGACATCTCAGGACCTGGGCCAGTTGGATGAATGTCGGGCGCTGAAATTGCTCGAAATGTATTTGTTGGGCAACAAAATGAGTTTCCAGATAACCTTCCAGAAATGGTTAGTGGCTCTGGCTTGTTGGTTGGTTTATCATTTTGTGTTGGTCTCAGCACAAAGTAAGTGAAATTCCAACTTTTACACTTTGTGAAATTCGCAATTTGTATAAAAATGTACACATTTGTTAAAAATGTAAGGGAGTAGCCAGGTGCAGTGGCTCAAGGCTATAATCCCAGCACTTTGGGAGGCTGAGGCGAGAGGACTGCCTGAACCTACGGGTTTGAGACTAGCCTGGGCAACATGGTGAGACCTCGTCTCTATAATAAATTTTTTTTAAAAAATTAGCTGGGTGTGGTAGCGTGCACCTGTAGTTCCGGCTACTTGGAAGACTGAGGTGGAGCCCAGTAGGTCAATGCTGGGGTGGCCGTGAGCGTGCCATTGCACTCCAGCCTGGGCAATGGAGTGAGACTGCAATTCAAAAAAAAAAAAAAAATGCAAGAGAGCAAATATCACCCTCCACTCTAATCCTATAAAAACTCAATTGGCTAAGTTTCAGATTTTATACCCAGAAAATGCATACTTTGTTACGTTTGTAAATTCCACCATTTATGATGCATGTAATTTGGGAGAAATGATTTAAATCTCGGAGCTTGGGTCCCTGGACTCACAGAGAGGTAATCCTGGGATCCATGGGTGTGTTCAGGAAGTAAAAGAGCTTGCTGCCTGCTGCACCCAGGACAGCCCTGCAGCCAGGTCCTCCCCTACCTTCTGGGAGACTGAGGAAGACCTGTGCCAGGGAGGGAGAGGAGGGTGGTGACCACCATGGCCTGTGTCCCCGCTGGCTCTTTTCTCTCTCACTTTGAAGAAGCCACATTCCAAGGTGGCAGAACCTTGTCTGTCACGTCTGAGTCCAGCATTACCTTGGGTGACTTGCGTGGGCTGGGAGCCCGCAGGCTCCACTCCCTGACAGCCCGTGACTCTGATCAGCCGTCTCCAGCCCAGCCGTGGCTCTCCCATGGAAAGTCTCCCTCCACGTCCTGAAATTCCTTCTGCAAAGTCTGTAACAACCCTTTCCAGTTCACTGCAGTAGAAGGTGATCTCTGGGCTGGGCTCGTCACCTGCACAGAGCCACATAGTTTCACGGCCCGAACCCCCTCCCCGATGCACGATGACAGCCATGTTCATTTCAATTGATCTCTATGCTGTATGCTTCCTTTGAGATGACCCAAAGTCATATATTCCCACTATAAAACCACAAAACACGCATATGGAAAGTAAATGCCTTTCTCCAGAAATGAGCAGTTCGTAAAAAACCTTTTAGAATTTGTTTTGCCTATGCTGACAATATTTTAAAGCCAAAATGGAACAACACTATGCATATTAATTAGTCATCTTTTGTTTCTTTTTTTATAATTTTTTAAAATGTTTTTTGAGTTGGAGTCTCACTCTGTCCCCCTGCTGGGACCGGGCGCAGTGGCACATGCCTGTAATCCCTGCACTTTGGGAGGCCAAGGCAGAAGGATCACTTGAGCCCAGGACTTCGAGACCAGCCTGTGCAACATACTGAGACCTTGTCTCTACAAAATAAATAAATAAATAAATTAGCTGGAAGTGGTGGTGTCCACCTGTAGTTCTAGCTACTTGGGAGGCAAAAGTGGAAGGATCTGAGCCCAGGAGGTCGAGGCTGCAGTGAGTCGTGGTGATGACACTGCACTCCAGCCTGGGCAACAGAGTGAGACCCTGACTCAAAAAAATAGAAATATATAAATGAAATTATAGCCAGAAAAGTAGAGCTCTGGGCTGAAGAACAGCGCTAATATTAACCAAGTGCTTCCTGTGTCTGAACAGAGCTTCCCACTTACTAATTCATTTAATCCTTACAGCAAACTGTGAAGCAGGCACTACTAGCCGCATTTCCAGTTGTGGAAACTGAGGCACAGAGAGGTTAAGCCATTGCGATCACACAGCTGGTAAGACGTGTGTTCTAATTTTTGCCTGTATTCCAGCGTTGACCTCCTGGAGGGTTGGAGCCAGTGTGCGCCTGCTGACAGGGTCTTTCACCCCCACCACAGCAGAGGTGGGCGTCAGGGGTCACACACACATGAACTGGGCGTGGTATAGACACTCACATAGACCCTGCCACTGCAGTCTTCACAACCACCCCCCTTTACTGATGGGGAAACAGAGGTTTAGGGCTTGTTAAGATCACCCAGGTGGCACAGGGGGCTTGGAATCATAACATCTGTTAAATGGGAGAGACACAACATGAAAGCGGTTTAAGAAGTTCATGGCTGCTGGGGGGCTCCTGGACAACAGGGAACCCCGCCCCCATTCCCTGTGCATGTCGCTGATGGGCTTGGTGTCATTTGTGGATGGCAGTGAAGGTGCTGTCTCAGAGGAGAGGCTGGGAGTTCCTGGGCACAGAGCAGGGTGAGGCTCCACGGTGAGGGAAAGGCTCTCCCGGGGGAGGCTTTGAAGCCGGAGGAAGGTGCAGAATCTCTGCAAAGCTGAGAGGAAGAGATAACCTTCTACTCAGAGATAACCACAGGGAGGCCCTTGGGGGCTTCCACACACTGGGCAGCCACCTCTGTGCCCCCTCCATTGGCCGGCCCCTCCCCTGCAGTGTCTGGGCTCACAGCTTCCCTCTGTGGACAGCCAGGACCTCCCCAGGTGAGGCCTGTGCTCATCATACCTTAGTGCCAATTGCTTTATCAACTGATTAGATCAGCACCTGGCCCCTCCCAGGTGCCTCCGGGATGCCCAGATGGTGGCCTGAGGCTGGGAAGGAGGGACAGTCCCCTTTGCCTGAGGGCTTATCTCAAAGGAGACAGACTTAGATAGCACTGGCCTGGGGGAGCGGGGAGGGGATCCGATAAGACTGCTTCCGGGAGGGAGGGAAGAGAGTGGGCCAGGACGTGGGGGAGGGGGCTGTCTCCTGGCAGCTTAGGAAGGAGGATGGGTGATCATGGCCTGGAGGAGAGGGACAAGGAACCCTTCCTCCCTGTTCCTGAGTCTGGTTTGTGGGCCCTTTGGCTCCATCTCCACCTGTTCCTTGTGTCTCCTCCTC
This sequence comes from Cephalopachus bancanus, assembly GCA_027257055.1. Lineage (NCBI taxonomy): Eukaryota > Metazoa > Chordata > Mammalia > Primates > Tarsiidae > Cephalopachus > Cephalopachus bancanus. The sequence goes on from JAPVLO010000007.1 coordinate 9,302,931, forward strand.
TGCTTCTCTCTTGGAGTGAGGAATGCAATCACTGGGGACGGGGGAGGGCCCTGGAAAGCCGTGGTGGGTTGGGAGACTGCTGGCACCATTGCATGGTTGCCCTGGCAGCCCCTTTAGCCTGAGCCCTCACCCACCCTCCAGCTGCACCCAAAGGACCACGGGCCTTCTGCTCTGAACCTTCGCACAGGTTGTTCCTTCTGTCCAGAACACCTCCCCCTCTTCCGGAGCAGGGTAGAATCACCCCTTCCTGGGGAACCTCGTCCACTCTTCAGACCTCTGGCACCAGGTTCCCTGACCCACCCCATTCTGGGTGGAGCACAGCTGCCTGCCCGGACACCTCGGTGTGGGTTTTAAAAGGTGTCCCAGCCGGGCTTGGTGGCTAGCCTGTAATCCCACGCCTTTGGGAGGCTGAGGTGAGTGTATTGCCTGAGCCCGCGGGTTTGAGACCCACCTGGGCAACTTGGCGAGACCTCATCTCTACAATAAATCAAAAATTAGCCAGGCGTGGTAGCGCATACCTGTAGTTCCAGCTACTTGGAAGGCTGAGGCAGAAGGATCGCCGGAGCCCAGCAGGTCGAGGCTGCGGTGGCCAGGAGCGGCCACTGCACTCCAGTCTGGACGACAGAGTAAGACTCCAACTCAAAAATAAATAAATAAATAAAATAAACAAATAAAAATAAAAGGCGTCCCTGTGCCACGAGGACACACCATGCGGATGCTGGGGGAAGCTGAGTGGAGGGTAAGCAGGAATCTGTGCTGTTTTTAGGCAGAAGTCCTAAACTCATTTCCAAAACAGAAGGTCAACAGACAGAGGTGCATGATCCTGCTGATAGTCCCGGTGGGCTTAGCTTCCTCACCCCTCTCCACCCCGTGCCACAGCAGGGGGGCCCATGTGACCAGGCTGGTCCTGTGGGTTGAGGTCTCCCTTTGCGAGTCCTGCAGCCCCAGCCCCATGTGTGCCCAGGTTTGTCCCCCCTTAATACAAGGCATGTCCATGTGGGCTAGCCCCCAAGAAGCACACATACCCACTCACTGACGCCTGGTTTTAGCCTCCGAACACTGTGGCACTGGCAGTCTGACTCTTAACGTGCTGCTTGAAACCACTTTGCTAAGCATCTCCCATGAGGTCAAGTTCCCCTGAAGCAGCTCAGAGGCCTGACCCACCTGTTGCTGGTTTCTTGAGGACGTGGGTCCTGGAGAAACTGCTGCTGGAGTCAGGAAAGCAGGATGGGAAGGGATGACACCACACAAGGGGAGGCGTAGGCATAGTCCCAGCCTGGCCTCTGGGTCCTTGGCTTTGGCCTCACTCAGAGTTTGGCCTGCATGGAGGCGGGGGCTGGCCTCTTGGTCTTTGGCTTTGGGCCTCTCCATCCTTGGCTTTGGGCCGCCTTTGGGCTGCGGAGGCGAGAACCAGGCAAGTCCTGCTCCCGCACCTGCAGGGGGAGCCCTCACGGCACAGGGCGGCAAGTGAGGGCCTGAGGACACTGTGGGGCACTGAAGCAGAAGGGGAGCCATGCAGCCGTGGGCAGATGTGGTGCTTGGAGTCAGGAGAACAGGCAGTCGGGGAGAGAAGGCAGACGCAAATCGGGGGAGAGCAGGGACCAGCCGGAACCTACAAGCAGGAGCTGGTGCCTCCCAGGATGGGCTGAAAGTCACATCGTTCTCAGTGCCTCTGGCCATGGCGAAGAAGGTGTCCTGCGGCCCTGGGCCCTTCGGCACGAGGACACACACGTGGCTGGGACCTGGAGAAGCTGTGGCAAGAGTGGGGGCAGGTGGGTAACACAGGCGCCTGACCACCTTGGGCCTTCAGGTGCACCAGCAGACAGCCATGCTATGGGGGAGCCCCGGAGGTGCTACGGCTCTGCTTCTCCTTCCAACCCCGCAGGAGGGTTTCTCCTGTGCACCCCAAAAGACATGCTGAAGTCCTAAACCCCAGACCTCAGAATGTTCTATTTGGAACAAGAGTCATTGCAGATGTAATTAATTGGGGTTATGAGATCATTTGGAGTAAATTGGGCTCCTAATCCAGTGAGACTGGTGTCCCCAGAAGGAGAGGGGGACTGGACACCCAGAGAGGGAAGACACACAGTGAGAAGACGGTCACCAGAAGAAGAAGGCGGAGCTGGGCACACCTGTCATCCCAACACTCTGAGAGACTGGGGCAGGAGGATTGCTTGAGACCTGGAGTTCGAGACCAGCTTGGGCAACAAAGCAAGACCCTGAGGAAGGAAGGGAGGGAGGGAGGAAAGGAGGGAAGGAGGGAGGAAGGAAGGAAGGAAGGAAGGAAGGAAGGAAGGAAGGAAGGATGGATGGATTAGCCAGGTATGGTGGCATGTGCCTGCAGTTCCGGCTACTCAGGAAGCTGAGGAGGGAGGATCGCTTGAGCCCAAGAGATTGAAGCTGCTGTGAGCTGTGATCATGCCACTGCTCTCCAACCTGAGTGACAGAGTGAGACCCCAAGAAGAAGGAGGAGGAGGAAGAGGAGGAGACAGTGGCAGCAACAGAGATCGGAGTGACCTGGAGCGCTGCAGCCAGGAACCAAGGAATGTCCGGCACTGCCAGGAGCTGGGAGAGGCAGGAAGGGCCCTCCCCTGGAGGCTTTGGCAGGAGCGCAGTCCTGCTGACACCCTGATTTGGGCTCCAGGCCTCCAGAATTGTGAGAGAATGCATTTGAAGCCATCAAAATGTCTGGAACTTGCTACGGTAGCCCCAGAACATGAAGACAGGCCCCTCACCAGACACCCAGTGGGGAAGGGAGTCCTGGGAAGCGTGGCTTGGCCAGGCCACATCAGACATCAGAGCTACCTGGCCTCGGAGATGCACGTCACCTCCTCGCTGAGGTCCTCCAAGCTCCCACCTGGGCCATGCCCTGCCAAGCTCCTTCCTGCTGCCAACCACAGCAGCATGGCCTTGGGTCCCTGGACAGCGTGGCCTGGCTCCCTCCAAAGTCTGTGGACTCCCTGGGGACAAGGGTGCCATCTGGTTCCTCCTCTTCGTTTGCACCAGGACCCAGCAAAGGACTGGACACCTTGCAGGGCCATTTGTAATTGATGCAGAGGGTTGGGGTTTGCAGAGCAGAGAAGTGGCCACCCAGGTTGGCCCTGCAGCTTGAGGCCCAGTCCTAACCTCCCAACACCGAGTAGTGGGCGAGCATTGCTCGGAGAACACCAGCTTTGCTGTCCCTGTCACGTGGGGCAGACAGCCCCAAAGCCTGGCCTGCTAGCGCCCTCACCATGTGAATTTATCAGAACTCCCTGTGATTTACAGTGCGAGGAGGGCTCTCCAGGCTGGGGCGGAGCTGATTGGCGTTTATTACCTACTTAACCATTTAAGTAGAACAAAAAAGCAAATCCTTGTCGCACAAAAGGTGATGAATGAATGATTTGTTAACATGAGGAAGAGTTGCCTGACTCCAGGCATGGTCAGGAGGTTGGAACATCCAGGCGTGGGGGTGTCAGCTGTGGGGTGAGGACAGGTTGCATCTTTGCCGGCTACAACCCTGCTGCATGGGGGGATGTGGGTCTTTTGAGAACCCAGACCCGTGTTCTCTGTCGGTGAAGCATGTGCTCAGGAGTGGCCAGAAAGAAGCCTCAGAGGCTTCCCGGTTCAGCTTCTTCCAAGGTCATCTGCTCTCCTGTCCCTTCTAAACAGCAAAGGTGTCAGATAGGCATGTCGCCACTGTGCTGTCTGATGATAGTGCTGGGTTGCACAGTGGCTGATATATAATAGGTGGATACTAAACCTCTGGGCTTTAAAATTTTTTTTTTGAGGGTTTCACTCTGTTGTCCAGTCTAGAATGCAGTGGCACAATTGTGGCTCACCATAGCCTCAACCTCCTGGGCACAGACGATTCTCAATCTCCTGAGTAGCTGGGCCTACAGGTGCACACTGCCATGCCCAGCTAATTTTTTTTTTTTTGAGATGGGGGCGGGTCTCACTACATTGCCCAGGCTGGTCTTGAACTGCTGGCCTCAAGCCGTCCTCCCACTTCAGCCTCTCAAAGTGCTGGAATTACAGGCATGAGCCACTGCGCCTGGCTCCCCAAATTTTAACGCATAAAAACATGGCGGGAAGTGACTCCGTGGAGTGATGGACGGCTGGGGCGGGAAGTGGGTAGGGCCACTTTGGACAGGCCTCAGGCAGGAAGTGGGTAGGACCACTTTGGATGGGCCTCCGTTTACACGCTCGCTAACCCGCCCTGGCTGTGGGACCTTGAAGGAGCGGCTGCCGCTCTGAGCCTGTTTTCTGTCTGCAGAACAGAGCTCACACCTGGGCCTCGCTCCCTGGGCCCCTGCAAGGGTTACGTGGGGAGCCGGAGCCATTTCTCAGTCAGCTACTGGACCAAGGCTGTCTCCAGGCCATGTCGTGTAAGTCCTGGTACAGCAAAGATGCCTTCTGGGCAGCGCCCGGCAGCCTTCTCACCCTCCATCGTCCTGCCAATCCCTTGTCAAACATAGATGCTGTCTATGGAGCACTCACTCATCCTCCTCCCTCTTCCTACCAGCCCTGCGAGGTGGGCACCGCCGCAGCCCTGTTTTCCGGATGAGGAAGCTGAGGCCTAGAAGGGGTTAAGCAGCCATCACAGATCATGTGACCGACGAGCGTGCCCAATGTGAGCCCTAATCTGTCTGCATCTTTGCCTTCGGTATTTACAAAAGTGTCTTGCCAGTTGGGAGAGGCAGGAAGTGGGCGAGTGTTTCTTCAGGAATCACACACCAGAATCTCGGTGCCCTTGAACTCAATGAATCACCACGACAGCACTTCAAAGTAGATATTTATTTGTCTTGATTTATTGCTACCCGCTCGCTCAGAGCATTCGCCCTCTGGTGCAAGGGGTGGTCTTTGGGGAGGCATGCAGGCCTTGGAGAAAACCGTGCTTGAGTTCAGCCTTGCTACAGAGCTGTGTGACCCAGGGTGAGCCAGCAACCTCTCTGTTCCTCCACTTTTCCAGGGGTAATCTTGGTCCCTGCCTTCAAGGGTGAGCTGAGGCTCCGTGACTGTATCTTTCAGAAGGGCCCTGCCCAGGGACTGCTGGTTGCCAGGGCTCGGTGCCTGTTTCCTGTGATAACCTGGCAGAACAGGTGGGTCTCCCCACCTCCCTCAGTGGATCTGGGGCTCTGTGGGTGCCTGCCACTGCAACAGTCCACACCCATCTGCACCCCCCAAAACTCCTCCTAGCCAACATTTCCCAACTTCTCTTTGATTCAGAGGTGAAATTCCTGTTTCTACTATCCACTGTAGGTGTGTCTGAGCAAAAAGAAAAAAAAAAGCAATTTAAAGCCAGAAACCCTCAGACCTTTGAAGCTGCAGCCAGCTGAAAACACCACAGTCGACAGGAGTCACTCATGTCTATCAGGGAAGCAGAGAAGGTTCCCCCCAAACAAAAGCCCTTACCAGAGAGAGGGAAAGTATGAGAAGCATTCGGTCCACGCTGTTGTCTGCGCCAAGGCTGCCTCCCAGCAGCTGAACCCGCCAGGCTTTCTGCCCACAGCTCGGCCTCCCCACCCGGGAAGTTATTAAGTTGAAAATAATTAAGGTTGCTAAGTGATTGCACCCCTTGTGAACCCTAGAAAGGAATTCTGTCGTTGTTTAATTAAAGAAGGAAAGAAAGAAGGAAGACAAGAAGGGAAGGAAAAGAACGAAGGGAGGGGAGGAAGGAGGGAGAGGGGAGGGAGGGAGGAAGAGAGAAGGGAGGGGAGGAAGGAAGAGGAGAGGAAAGAGAAAGGGAGGGAGGAGGGAGAGAGGAGGGAGGGAGGAAGGAGGGAGGAAGGAGGGAGGAGGGAGGGAGGGAGGGAGGAAGGAAGGAAGAAGGAACGAGGAAGGAGGGAGGGAGAGAGAGAGGAAGAGAGAAGGGAGGGGAGGAAGGAGGGAGAAGAGGGAGGAGGCAGTGAGGAAAGAGGAAGGGAGGAGGGAGGGAGGGAGGAGGAGGAGAGGGAGAGGGAGGGAGGAAGGAGGGAGGAGGGAGCCATGGGGTGTGCTGAGGGATGGCTGAGGCTGGCAGCAGCGCCTCTTCTCATCACAGGCGTCCTCTTCCGCTCGGCTGGACTGCCATCGCCCCTGAGGCCCCATCCTGGCTGGCAGTTCTATTTAGACAGTTGCCTCCTCCCTGCAGCCAGGGTAGGACAAAGCGAGTCTGAGGTCCTCCTGGTGTCGGACACCTTCTAAAGTCTCAAGAGCACGGTTAGGACACTGGGCACTTCTGACAGGGACCAGCTCGGCGTTCCTCACACGTGTGGTCTGCAGAAACACCCTTTTGAATCCCACGAAAAGGCCACTTTTGGGCCGGGCATGGTGGCTCACGCCTGTAATGCCCACACTTTGGGAGACCGGGGTGGGAGCAGTGCTTGAAACCAGCCTGGAGAGACACTGTCTCCACAACAACAAAACCCACTGACTGCCACTTCTGATGGCCAAACGTCAGCAATTCCACTAGCTCCACCTGAATCAGTCAAAAGGGAAGGCTGTGGGAATGACCAGCAGGTCACTGAGTGTCCCAAGCTGCCCACATGGGGCTACCCTGGTACATGCTGTGGACACAATGTAATGCTTTAGCAACCCCAAGGATGGACACACCTGCATCCCCATTGTGTGGACGAGGCCACTGAGGCTCATAGGGCCAAGGTCACAGGTCCCGTCTGCCTTCAGAGCTGGCCCTTCCTTCCCTGTCAAAGAATCCATCATCAGGTAGTTAAATGAATACATGTACTTGTTCGGGAAATATTTTTGGAAGTCTTTTAATGGACCAGGCACTGTTCTAGACATCAGAAACACAGTGATGAGGAGGAAAGATTCTGCTCCCATGGGAGAGAAAGACAATGCATAGCAGGTGAACTACAAGCATCACAGACACTGGAAGTCATTGGATAAGTGGGGTCTGTTTTGGTAGAGAGGTCTGGGCAGTGATATTTGAGGAGGAAGCCAGGGAGGCTGCGACCTCCAGAACGAGGCAGGACCGAGAAGGGCAGTCAGAAGACGGGGGCAACTATGGACTATGGCATGGACTTTGGGGGCCACGGTCCAGGCGGAGGTGGCTGGACCTGGTGCAGACGGAGGAAGGGGATGGAGTCGGACCTTGACGCTGGGGGCCACAGGACCTGCTGACGGATTCCACGTGGTGGAGATCAAGGAAAAGCTAGCTATTTTGTTACCCTCAAGCTCCCAACCTGTAAGTTATAGAGAAAGGACTAGGAACACAGGTGCCTCACATCCGGCAAATGCTCACACCCCCATTCATGTCACAAACATTTATTGAGCACTTACTGTGTGCCTGGTGTTGGGCGGTGAGAGCCCTGATCTGTGCTCACAGAGCTTCTGTCTTCAAGGGAGAAGGCAGAGTCCAAGCCATCAATGTCACTGGGACCAATATAACTCCACCCGTGCAGCTGCAGAGAAGCAGGGAGTCCCGACACACAGCAGGGGTGGACCCCATCACTCCAGGCTCCCTGGCATCTGAAGAGGATGAGGCTGGACCCTGAAGATAGCTGACACCGTCTGACCGCGTCCCAGGGGCCAGGAGGTGCCCAGCAGACCATGTCCAGATCTTGTTCCAATCTTTCCTGGAACTCGAGGGAGGAGGAGCCATCCTTATTCCCCTCTTACAGGTGAGAAACCCAGGGTGATGGGGTGGGTGGCGGCGGCCCCTTCCCTACCTCCTTCCCACGGCAGAGCCAGGACTCCAACCCTGGGACCCAGGCCCCAGGTTTCACTCCCTCCCCATCCTGCTCAGCACTCTCTGATACCAACCCCCTTCCCGTTACTTGGAGAAAAGCAACGAGATTAATAAACCCCGAAGCCCAGTCATAAGCATGTTCTACCTCCAGACAGTCCCTGGTGATAGGAGCAGGTGTGCTTTTGGGGGTGGGGAGTTTGAGCATGAGTGGAACTAGAGAGCCCAGCTCTTCCCCTCGAAGTCTGTGTGACCTTTAATTGCTTGCAGACTTCACAGAACAGCCTTCCACGTGACTTGCTCCATCACATGAACGGTATCCGTTTCCCTACACAATTTAAGATGATTTAGTGCCAAATGCGGACAGACCCGAAAGGCTCTTCTTCAAAGAACCACAGCCTCCCTGTTGCCCTAACGCATTTGCAGGGGGACACTGAGCCTCCACCAGGCAGACAGCTGCGTGATCTTTCCTAACCTTCCCAGCAGTGAGGACCCAGCCTCTTTCAGTGGGGGGGTTGGGGGTGGAGGGGGGGGATGATGTGGGGGGGCTGGGCCCCTCCCTCTAGCCTGGGGGTTCTCAGCCTCCCTGTTCATTCACATCTGGGCCCATCCTTCACTGTTGGAGTTCGTCCTGAACACTGGAGGGTGTCATGGGACATCCCCGGTTCCTGCCCACTGGGTGCAGTGGCACAAAAAATGTCCCCAGACATTACCAGGTGTTCTCTGTGGGGGCATTGTTGCCACCTGCTGGGACCCACTGATCTGGACTTCACTAATGTGGGGAACCAATGAGTGTTCTTTGTTTTGCTTTGTTTTGTTTTGTTTTTTGAGTTGGAGTCTCACTGTCACCCAGACTGGAGTGCAGTGGCCGCTCCTGGCCACCGCAACCTGACCTGCTGGGCTGCGGTGATCCTTCCACTCAGCTTTCCAAGTAGCTGGAGCTATAGGCGCGTGCTATCACGCCCGGCTAATTTTTTAATTTCTTGTAGAGATGAGGTCTCGCCAAGTTGCCCAGGCGGGTCTCAAGCCCACGGGCTCAGGCAATCCACTCACCTCAGCCTCTCAAAGCGTGGGATTACAGGGTGAGCCACCGAGCCCGGCTTGTTTTGTTTTTTTAGACAGGGTCTCAGTCTCACCCAGACTGGAGTGCAAGTGGCACGATCGCAGCTCACTGCAGCCTGGACCTCTCGGGCTCAGGCAATCCTCCCGCCTCAGCCTCCTGAGTAGCTGGGACTACAGGCGTGTGTCACCACACCCGGCTAATTTTAAAATTTTATTTGTAGAGATGGGGGTCTCACTATGTTGCCAGGCTGGTCTCAAACTCTTGGGCTCCAGCGAGCCTCTTGTCTCGGCCTCCCAGAGTGCTGGAATTACAGGCGTGAGCCACTGTGCTGGGCAGCAAAGCTTGTTCTTTGGAGGCAAATTTAAAAGCTGTATTAACGCCCTGACTTAAGGGAGGACACTTCCTTCAAGGGCAGCTTTTGTTTCCTTGTTTCTCTTGTCTCTGTTGCTATGGAGACAGCACCTTTAGGTGCCATGGAGAGACCCTCAGGGACCAGCGCCCCAGGGTGCTGGGCAGACAGCGGTAGGTCTGTTTGCATCTGTGTCTTCCCTCCTGTGTTCTGGTTCTGCGGCTCCCGAGGGCTCCTGGCGCCTCCAGATGGGAAGCCCGCGGTTACAAGTGGGATTCCACCATGCAGCCGGGCTCTCGCCAGGGGACACATGTTGTTCTGTTTAGTGGGTTTGCTCCACCAGCTTCTGGGTTTTAAGTGTTTGGGAACCCTTGTCCCTCCAGGATGACTATGGCTGTTGCAGCTCACGTGTGTGTGTGTGTGTGTGTGTGTGTGTGTGTGTGTGTGTGTATACCTGTGTGCATGTGCGTGTGTGTGTATGTGTATGTGTGTGTGTGTGTGTGTGTGTGTGTGTGTGTGTGTGTGTGTGTGTGTGAGTCCCCAACACTTTGCAGGCAGCAATTATGGAAATTTGTGGGACAGTCCTCATCTGGCTGGCCCCCTCCCCCTTTCCCATCTCAGACAACAAATAAAATTGCCCAGCCCCCTTGGCAGTGGACCACCGGGGCTGAGCAAAGGGCCGCCTGCCCCCCATCCCTGCGCTCCCCACTCAGCTCTTTCAAGTGCGTTTCAATGAGCAGCCTTGTTGAGATTCCGCAAGGGCCAGCCCAGAAGGGACCATTAAAAACAGTTTCATCAGAACAAAAGGAGTTCTGTTCTTATTGTCCCGGGGCTGCAGCTTGGCCGCAGCCGCTGAAAATCTATCTGGACCAGGCTCGGATCTGCGTCCAGCGCGGAGCCCGCCCTCCGCAGAGGTTTCTGGACGGATCCTCCGTGCAGATAATTTACAGCTGAACAAAACACAAGGGGAAGCCTTCTTATTCGGCCCAAATGTTTTCCATTAAAAGCCTTCGGAAGCCCCTGGTAATCGGAGCTCTCTTCTTCCTACTTGAGCTTGAGGTGGTCATGTTTATGCGGACTGAGCCGAGAGAGAATCCCCTGAGAGAGAATCCCCCGGGGGGGAATGCAGGGCGAGGTGTATCCCAGGCAGACCGTGTGGCCGGGCCTGGTCTAGGAGCTTTCCGGCGAGGTCTTGGGAACAACGCCTGAGATGCCTGCCTGGGGGCTTCGCGGCCTGTGACTTTCTGCTGCAGAGAAGCACCACAGGTGGGGACGTCTGGGGGAGCTCCAGTCCCTTCTGGAAGCAGGGAGGGGTGCCCCAAGTGGAGCCGCCTGTGTCCTGGAGCTGGAAGCCTTTGTGGCCACTTTCCGGGACATCAACAAGGTCAGTGCCACCTTGGAATGGACTGCCTCAAATAAGTCATTTTAAAATCTGTGCTTTTAAAAAATTCATTTTTAATTTTTTTTGTATAGGCAGTGAGGACATTGCCAGGGATGACTGGGTCCAGCGGCTCATTTTATTTGACCTCTGGATTCCTGTCCAGATTTCCAGAAGTAGCCATCCCTCCTGAAGCCTCTCTGTGCAGGCCTAAGGCAGCTGAGAGCCACTGTCACTCGGCTCCTGAGTTCACAGAAGCAGAAAGCATCATGGGAACATGCCTTGCTGGGCAGGGCGCTCAACTTGGGGTAAAGTGTGCTGTCGAGCCCTGAAGTGACCCTCAGGCGTTGTTCCCAAGACCTCGCCGGAAAACTCCATGCTGACAGGCGTGTCAGAGTGCGTCTGGATGATGTTGGATGAAAGCCTAGAGAGAGCTCCGCACCAGGGAGGCATCGGTGGTGTTTCTCTCCTGTCTCGGTGACCAGGACACACAGGAGTTGGGTCTCCTTTCTCCCCCAAGGGACTGGGAAGTGCCTTAGCATCCAGGTGACCTGGAGAGCCGTGCCTACGGCCAGGCATCAATTCTTTGGTGATGATGTGTCAGGCACATCCGCGGGTTATTTTATTAATTCTTCATACAACATGGGGGCGGTCATTCTGCCCACTTCACAGATGAGACGACGGAGGCTCAGAAAGGCTTGGCCAAGTGTCAAGGCCACGCGGAGTGAGTGGCAGGTTGTGAATGTGTGGGCCTGGGTGGGTCGAGGTCCGGTTCCTGGTGACACCAGTGGTGCTGGTTTGCCAGCCGCACATGGGGCCGCAGGGACTCAGAAGGTTCATGAGTGGCCCGTGAATGTCCCCAACTCTATAGACTGCTCAGCACCACCCAGCATCTCGACTCTGCTCCTGTGTTGGCACAAAAGCAGTGTGAGGACATGTGACCCACGGGCCATAACTGTATCCCGGTAAAACTTTTAAAACCAAAATAGTCAGCAGAACGTGCCCTCGGCTGTAGCTGACCCCAAGCCGGCAGTGACACCGAGCTGACCTCGGGAAGCCATTGGGGATGAGGAGGGGCCCACTGGGATGTGAGGACCCAGCAGCAGTGGATGCTGCCTGGCATCCATTCCATGCAGCCGGCTGAGGAGATGTGAGGACGAGGCAGGACGGTGTCAGAAAAGGCTGCCATGCCCCTTGGGCTTCCTCCATCTGTCCTGCCTGGATGGCTGATTCGATGCTGGAGCTGATGCAGCCACCCTGTCACCATGAGGATGCCACCCTCAGGCTAAGGCAGCAGGGCAGGGAACTCGCCAGGAGGAAGGCCCAGGAGGGAGGAACTGCAGCCACCCCGGGCTTCCTCCCTGGGATTTCCTGCGTGGGGACACACAGCACACTGTATGGCCAAGCCACTGCGATCAGGTTTCTCTTATGTACAGCCACACACAGTCCTAGTGACGCCAATACTGAGCCTGGTGCTGGATACACAGTCCTCGATAAGGGGTCATCATTTGGGATTGGGGACTTCAGAGGCAACATCTTTCACCCTCTGGGGTGTGTTGACTGGCAAGGTGACGTGTCGGCACAGATTCAGCTTCAGGGCCGCCTTCTCTTATCTTCAATTCAGAGGGCAGTGAGGAGTGGGGCAGGGGGTGGAGGGTGACGCGAGTGCTTTGCCACATACACTGTCCATACTGTCCGTCGGGCTGTTTTCCTCCCTCCCCTGTGAATCGTCCCTGTGCCTGGGGCCGTGGCCCGGCATGCACCCACCACGTGTCCTTAGAGGACGGGGGTGGCGCCTGCACACTTGCGGGCATCGCCGTGGCTTGTGGCCGGGCAGCCACTCTCTGCCTGCCTTCTCCTGCTGCTGCCTTCTCCTGCTGCTGCCTTCTCCCCCCTTCTCCTGCCTGCTCTGGGCCCACCTTCTCCCACCTCCTATCCACCAGCTCTCTCCTACTCCCTCTCTGCCTGCCTGCTCCACCCCTCTCCGTCTCCTCCTGCCCTCTCTCTGCCTGCTTTCCTGCCGGCTGACTCTGCTTCCCAAGCAGCAGCTGAGCCAAACCCGGCACTTTGCCTCCCAGCCTTCCTTGCAGCCAGGCGGGCCACGAGGCCTGCTCTGACCAGTGACCAAGGCAGGTCTGGGAGGGAACGTCACCCCGACACACAGAAGCAGAGCAGGGCTCTCCCACGCCCTTCTGTCCTGACACCAGGAGCTCTGCAGCCGTGGCGCCCTTGGCGACAAGTCAGAGGAAGGAAAGCCAGCTGCGAGGAGAGCAGGCTGGGTGGAGAAGGTGGCCCATGTCCTGGTGACTCCGGGAGGCCCCAGTGGTTCTGGAAATGTCCACCATCGCTGCCGTCACTGGTGAGCGTGGCTGGAGGCTGACCGGCACGACTTTTGGGGATGCAACACCCCAACCTCCCCTTTATCCCACATCCCCCCAACCTCAGCAACTGACCCCCGCTGGCACTGCCCTTGACTTCCTCTCTCTCCCACACACCATGTCTGACCTGTTGGAAGGTCCTGTGGCTTTACCCACAGAAAGGAGCCGGGATCCACCCACTTCTCCCTGCCTCCACTGGCCCACTGGTTATAGACCCCACGGCATCTCCGCCCTGGCTGTCCCTCCTGCTTCTTCCCAAGCTCGAGTCTCCTTTTGGTAACCTGGGTGAGCCTGTAAGATGATTTCTGATCTAGCTACTCCCCGGCTGAAAATCCTCTGCTGGTTTCCAGACTCTAATCCAGGCTCTCACCTGTGTCAACGTCATGACTTCACACAACCCAGGCTTAGCACCTCACGTGTCTGATCAGGAGTCTGCCCAAGTCGGGGTCTCACTCTGCCGCCCAGACTGGAGGACAGTGACATGATCACAACTTACTGCAGCCTCAACCTCTTGGACTCAGGCAATCCTTCCTCCTCCGCCTCCTGAGAAGCTGGGACTGCAGGTTTGCGCCATTGCGCCCAGCCAATTTTGGTCTTTTGTGGAGATGGGGCCTCGCTATGTTGCCCAGGCAGGTCTCGAACTCCTGGGCTCAAGCAGTCCTCCCTCCTTGGCCTCCCAGAGTGCTGGGGTTACAGGCACGAGCCACCATGCCTGGCCCTGGCTGGGCCCTTTGCAGGGCTGCAGTCAAGGAGTTGCCATGGCTGGGTCCTCCTCTGGAGGCTGAACCGAGGACGGGTCTGCTTCGCGTCGCTGTTGAGAGCTCACGGTGGCCTGTTGGCTGGAGGCTGGGCTCAGTGCTTTCTTTCCCCCAGCCCTCTTCACGGTACAGCTCACAGAGCAGCTTCATCAAAGCTGGCGAGGAAGTAAGAGAAGTTACAAGGGCATGTGATGTAATCCTGGAAGAGACAACCCATCTCCTTTGCTGTATTTCTTTTTAGAGACAGGGTCTCATTCTGTTGCCCAGGCTGGAGTTCAGTAGCACGATCATGGCTCACTGCAGCTTCAAACTTCTGGGCTCAGGTGATCCTTCCATCTCAGCCTCCCAAGTAGCTGGGACTAGCGGTGTGCTGCCACACCGGGCTTATTTTCTGTATTCTCATAGAGACGAGGTCTCGCTGTGTGGCCCAGGCTGGTCTTGAGCTTCTGACCTCACGTGATCCTCCCATCTTGGCCTCCCCAAGTGCTGGGATTACAGGTGTGAGCCACTGGTTCCAGCCCACCTTTGCTTTGCTGTATTGTATTGGCTAAAAGCAAGTCACAGGTCCCTCCCACAATCCAGGGAAGGGAGGATGTCAGGCGTGAGCTCCAGGGGTGGGATTAATTAGGGGCTACCCCAGGTCTGCCTGTGGCAGTGGTGTTCAAGGCCCCCAGGATGTGGTCATGGATCAATCTCTGCACTAAGGTCTCAACACCCTGTGCTGTTCATGAATGCCGCAGTCACAGGGACCCTCTGCTGTTCCCTAAACATGTCCTGCCTCAGGACATTTGCACCTGCCATTCCCTCGAGCTAGACCATGTCTTCCCAGTGACGTGAGTGTCCCCACCCCACAGCCTTCAGGGCTCTCTGCTGAGCACCATCTCTTCCTTTTCCTGACCACTGTAGCCGAAGGGGCACCTTGTCCTTGTCTCCACCCCTGCTCTGTGATGCCAGGTTCTCGCAGACGGCCCTGTTAGGGTAAAATCTCCACAACCAGGAAATCTGGTCCATGTGGCTCCTTGAGAGCACCGTGCTCAGAATAATGCCTGGCATGAGGTAGTGCTTAATCAGAATTTGTTGCACCAGGAGGGATTGAACTCACACCTGTAATCCCAGCACTTTGGGAGGCCAAAGTGAGAGGATTACCTGAGCCCATGGTTCCAGACCCGCCTGGGCAACTTGGCGAGACCTCGTCTCTATAATAAATCAAAAACTTAGCTGGACATGGTGGCTTATGCCGGTTGTTCCAGCTACTTGGAAGGCTGAGGCGGAAGGATTGCCTGAGCCCAGTAGGTTGAGGCTGCAGTGGCCGTGAGTCTGCCACTGTACTCTGGCCTGGGCGACAGAGTGAGACTCCAACTCAAAAAAAAAAAAAAAAAAAACAAAGGAAGAAAGAAACAGAAGAAAGGAGTTTAAAGGAGCAAAGACAGGGATCGTGACAGACAGCCACACTTGGTCTAGCCTCGCTTGTTACTGTGGGTGTGGTCTTGGGGGCCAGGGAGGACGGACCTGCCCGGCCTGGCCCACGTCTCCATATGGGAGGAAGCAAGATGTCAGGAGGCACACTGAAGAGAGACAGAAAAAGTGCGGGGGGCTCCGTGGCCTCCACGTCAATCGGGCATTAATTGAGCACTGACTGTATGCAGAGCACCGTGTTAGGCACTCTGTGTGTGCCATGTCCTCCAGGAGCTCACAGACCAACAACCATGTGGCTCCGTGCTAGGATCAGCCAAGGGCGTGGCCGGGCGGGATGTTGTGGCTGAAGAGGCCATGGCCGGTGGCTCAGCTGGGGCTTGGTCACAGAGTGGGCCCTCTGAACCTGGTTTCATTCTTGACCGCCAGCCTCCCTTCCCTGTGCTTTCTGGTGACAGCACTCCCTGCTTTGGGGCAATGGCTCCTGTTCCAGGACATGAGTCTCTGATGGGACTGACCCGCTATTCTGCCCCCACCCTGACCTGGGCTTAGCAGGTGACTGAGGCCGCAAAGTCCAGGTGCTCCACTCTCCTCTCACCGTCACCGGCCCCCAAGGCTGACACTCAGACATCCTCTCCTGGTCACTGGCCACACTGGACGTCTGGAGCCCTAGGTGGCTGAGGCCCCGGTTATTGCGATGGAGCCTCTGTGGGAGGAAGTAAGGAAGCCAATGTTCAGGCAGAGGCGGAGTAGAAAGATGGAGACAGAGAGACAGGGAGGAACACGGCCACAAGACAGAGGCCGCTGGGAGCTCCTGGACACAGCACTGCCTGGGCAGGACTTCCCTGCTGGGGACACCACTTTGATCTGGGCTTTAGTCCATCCACTTGCAGCCGGGTGTGGTGGCTCATGCCTGTGGTCCCAGCACCTTGGAAGGTCAAGGTGGGAGGATCGCTTGAACCCAGGAGTTCAAGGCCAGCCTGTACAACATAGCAAGACTCCATCTCTACAAAAAATAAAAACAGGCCAGGCTTGGTGGCTCAGTCTGCACTTTGGGAGGCCAAGGCGAGTGGATTGCCTGAACCTGAAGGTTTGAGACCTGCCCGGGCAACTTGGCCAGACCTTGTCTCTACAATAAATAAATAAATAAAAAATTAGCCGGGTGTGGTAGCACACGGCTATAGTTCCCGCCACTTGGAAGGCTGAGACAGATGGATCGCCAGAGCCCAGCGGGTTGAGGCTGAGGTGGCGGGAAGCATGCCACTGTCCTCCAGTCTGGGTGATGGAGCGGGACTCCGACTCAAAAAAATAAAATAAATAAAAACATTGGCTGGGCATGGTGGTGCATGCCGTTAGCCCCAGCTGCTCAGGAGGCTGAGGTGGAAGGATTGTGCCACTGCCCACTGGTCTGACCCACCGTGAGACCCCAATTCAAAAACTAAAATCCACGCGCTGGACCGACTGCGGGTGGTGGAACAGCTGGAGAAACACCATCCCTCTCTCTTCCCTAATTAGAGACTGAGTCCTGTGGTGGGGAAAACCGTTTGCCTTTCTTAAACTTCCTTGACAGAGCGTCCTCTTTCCACAGGACGCGTGCGACATTCTGGCGCTGGAAAGGGGGAGGCCCAGGCAGCGGAGGGGCAGGTGTGGGCAGCATCCGGGACCCACGCTGGGACTTTGAGCGACTGCTTGGCCAGACACAGAGGCTCACCCCGGGGGCTGCTGCGAGTTCAGCGGGTGGGGAGGGGTCTGCATCTGCTCTCATGGGGCCGCTTTCACAATGCGACTTCTCTGAGTCGCATTCCGTTGTCTTATCCAGACAGATTTCATCTCGTACACAGGTGGCTTCTCAAACACAGGATGGTGTTATCTGCTTGGCCTGTGTGCTGCTCCATGCCACGAGGCTTCATGAAGACACAGATGCCTGAACCGACCTCCAGGTGAGGCAGACGCAGCCACCCAAGGGCGATTTTTTTCTCTCCTTAAAAAAACGGAAATAAAAGAACCAGATGTTGTATGTTCAGTTTTCTGGTTCTGAGGAGGCCTTAGAACCCTTGTAAATCGCCCTTCTGTTTCTCTGCTTCCCCCTCTACCCGCCCCCAGCCAGTTCCTACACGGTATCTGGGAATCAAAGAAAATGACCCCATAAAAACAAACCCAGGGCCACAGGGACATAGACGGGAGAGCCTGGGGAGTCACGGACTGAGGCAGGGCGGGCGGGGAGGCGATGGCTGCTTGAGAGCTTTTACCGTCTGCCAGAGCCCTAGAAAGAAAGCCCCAGCACGTCTCTTACAGCAGCCACAGGAAGTAGCCTGGGTCTGAGGTGATCGCGGACATTTGCAAACGCTTGGATGTCTGGGAACATCACACCTCCTGGCAGACCGTGCACACGGTTGGGTCGGGAGCAGGGAGGTCTGGCTGAGGAGGACACCGAGCCTCCGGCCAGAACAGGCCCAGCAGTGACCAGGTTGGGTCTCCGCTGCGGCTCAGGCTGGGGCTCTGGGTGGAATTCTTTTGACTCAAACCACCCTGTGGAATGCAGCATTATCACAAAGACACATGTGTCTGGGGACCAGGGCACAGGGAACCATCAGGCCCCAGGGAACCCCCAGAGGTGTCTGTGGAGGGAAGTAGTCCAGATGTTCCTGTGGCTCACCACAGGGCCTTTGCACCTGCTGGTGCCTCTCTCACCAGCATCCTTCCCCGTCCTCACATGCCCAGCTTCACTGCAGATTTCACCTCCTCAGAGAGGCCTCCCCACTTCCCTTCCTCTCAGCCTCTCACCTGACTTTGTTTGTCTCTGTGGCATTTGTCACTCACTCTCATTTCTCGTCTGTCTCCCCTAACCAAAACACCCATATAAGCGATCTTGAATGTCTTTCCACTGCTGTTGCTACAGGGCCTGAAAAGAGACTGTCATGTGGTGGAAACAAAGAGACATTTGTGAGTGAATTAATGAATGCATACCATTTCAGGGCTGCTGGCACAGCTGCTTAGGGTGTGTGCTGTGCAACTCCAGAGGTCACCATTCCCAAAGACGAGAATGGGGACTGGCGGCCCAAGATTGGGAGTGTGCAACCTGTGCCATGGGCCCAGTGGCCCAGGGCTCCTTTATCAGCCAGCTTGCCCATCCCCATCACGGCCACTGCTGGCTGGCTCACGTTCTGCCTCCCGACCTGGCCTCATTCCCACAGCCTCAATTTCTTGGGATTTCCTGCTTTGAATACACAAGGGAGCGAAACGGACACATCTGGCTGGTCGGCTCGCCTTAAGCTATGGCATTGGTCACCCCGGCCAGCTTGGCATGGTGGTCTTCACATGACAGCCTCTAGCCTGACCGCTTCTGGCCAGGGAGGGGACAAGGCTGCCTGTAGTGGCCACCTCTGTTTACAGCCTGCCTGGGCTGTGGAAGTAACTCACACACGGCGTCTTAGCGTACCCCCACAGCACCCCGACAAAGGGTGGGATGAGTGGATGAATGGGCTTCACCTTATAGGTGAGGGGATGCGCCCAGGGCCTGCTATCAGGCCGGCTGGCACCATTGACTTCTGGTGGGGTAACCCTGGGCAAACTGCTTCCTTTGCTTGAGCCTCCGTTTTCTCATCTGTAAAATGGGCATAAAACACCTATTTCATAGGAGCATCTGACAATCCTGGCTCCTGATGCCAGGTCAGGCCGTGTTCCAGACAGAAACCAAGACGATATGCTCTCAGAGAGTTCATTCAGTCATTCATTCATTAATTCAGCAAGTAGTTGTTGAACATCAACTATGAGACATCATTCTGGGCTTCGTTTGTGGTGATGAACAAATCAAACCGAAACCCAGACCCATGTCTCCACGATGGGAGAGAGACATGAACACCTCGACCGGTGACTGCAGAACCTTCAGGTGGTGGCCAGTGCCGTGGAGGAGGGAAACATGGTGGTGTCTGGTGATGTGGCAGGGCTGGCTTCTGTGGTGAAACAACACGGAGCAGAGACGCAGAGGAGGCGAAGGGGGAGAGATGGACATTGGTAGACGAGCCTTCCCGGCAGCTGGGACAGCAGTGCAAAGGTCCTGAGGCAGACTGAGGACACAGCTGATGCTTCTGGCTGTCCCTAAGAGCCCAGAGGTGGTACAGGAGGAGAGGTTACATCTGAATTTCAGATAAACAAAGACTGATTTCTAGTATAAGTATGTCCCACACAATTGAGGACATATTTATACTAAACCAGTGAGCCATGGTTTATCTGAAATTCACATTTAATGGGTGTCCTGTGGTTTTTTTTTTTTTTTTTTTGAGTTGGAGTCTCACTCTGTCGCCCAGACTGGAGTGCAGTGGCCGCTCCCGGCCACCGCAGCCTCGACCTGCTGGGCTCCGGCGATCCTTCCGCCTCAGCCTTCCGAGTAGCCGGAATTACAGGTGCGCGCTACCACACCCAGCTAATTTTTTGATTTATTGTAGAGATGAGGTCTCGCCAAGTTGCCCAAGCGGGTCTCGAACCCATGGGCTCAGGCAATCCGCTCACCTCAGCCTCCCAAAGGCGCCGGATTACAGGCTGAGCCACCGAGTCCTGTGTTTTTATTTGCTGAATCCGGCAGCCCTGCTCAGGGGTCCGTTACCATGGGAGCTGCCGAAATGACAGTCTCAGGCTGACTTTCCGGGGGGCTCTGGCCGGAAGCAACAGGGGGCTCAGAGTGGGCTGTCCTGAGTCTGAATGCTGGCTTTGCCATACACGGGCCGTGAGCCTCAGCCTCCGTGCCTCCAGAGCCGCGTCTGAGCAATGGGAGACATGGCGTCTCATTTCAGGGAGCCTTGAGCATCGTGGCGGGTAATCTGCAAAGCTTCCTTGCCAGTCGCTGTTACTGATGCCAACTCTTATTAGTCTTCATCACACGTGAGATGATCTCAAATCTGTTCATCCACCCAAGCTTGCTTTTTTGGGCGAGCCAGGACTAACCTACCTAGAATGAGGGTTTGCCAATCGAAGAAAGAAGGAATATGTTTTAAAAATTGAGCAGAAACCCAGTGTGCAAAGAAAGAGAAGGGAGGAAAGGACAGAGGGGGAGAGAGTGCCTGCAGTCCCAGCTCCTTGGGAGGCTGAGGCAGAAGGATCACAGGAAGCTGAGGCAGCCGAAAGTCCCGTCAGCAGGGTCCTGGGAACCTGGTGTTTAATCCCACTCCGCCCTGATTCATTGCAAGACTCTGAACCCGACAGTTGCTCTCTGGGTCTGAATTTCTCTGTCTTCAAGATGAAGGGACTGAACCGTGTGTCTGCAGGACTTTTGTTGTAACTAACTGAAAACCTGATACACAATGGCTTGAATGGAAAAGTACCAGGGAGGGCTGGCTTCAGGCACTGTGGGCTCCAGGGGTTCATGGTTGCTGTCAGCCTCCTGTCTCCTCTGGTTTTGCTGTCCTATGTGGCTTCACTCTTTGGCAGCCTCTCCCTGCGGAGAGGACAGATAATAGCCAGCAGCCCCAACCTAGCAACCCCTCCCCAGTAGGAGGGGAGACCCTTTCCCAGGAGTTCCCGCAAAAGCTCTAAAGTGGATTCTCATTGGCTTGGATTGACTCACATGGCCCTCCCTAAGCCATCTCATAAGCTGCTCTGATTGGCTAGGCCTGGTCATGTGCCCTCCAAGAGGGGCGGAGGGGAGCGTCCAGCCTGAAATACAGGGACTGAGAGTGAGGAAGGGGCATTTCCAGGGGAGAAAATAGAGGAACTGTTACCGGAAGGAGAAAAAGCAGTGGTCTCAGACTGGACGGGCAGTTTCCAAGGTGTTTTCTGTGGACTCCTGGGAGCATGTGCATGCAGGGTGTCTGGCTGGTTTGAATTTCAGATCAGTCGCGATGGATTTGAGCATACATACATACCACACACCATTTGGGCTATACTTATGCTACACACTCATTCACATTGAAGTTCACATTGAAGTTTATCTGAAGTTCACATTGAACTGGGCCCCCTATGCTGTTATTTGCTAGATGTGGCAAGACCAGCCACTCCCACTCTCCCCAGGGAAGCCCCCTGTTTCCTGGGTTGGGCATTCGTGAAAAACTTCCTTGTCCAAAAGTTTCAGCTGCTGACAAAAGAGAAGGTCCGTAGACTTTTAACTGGCACAACTACCATGTCCCTTCCACTCCCAGGGCCATGTCCTGCAGGGCTCCCGGCTGCAGACACCGCCTGGGCTCCCTGGTGTAAGACAAGTTCACCAGAACATTTTGGGAGCCTTATAGAATGCCCGGGAAGGCCAGGGCACCAGGCTTGGGGGCTCTGCACTTGCGGGTGGCCCCAAATCACACTGCAGTGAAACTCCGACTCAAAAAAAAATAATAGAATTCTGAGTTTTGCTGTTTCTGCAGGGAGAGGGAGATTATCAGAAAATCAGGCCAGGGCCCAGCAGCAGAGGCCACTGGGAAGGGGACTCTGGGGGAGGGCCTGGGTCTAATTTTGCCACGGGGGCAGAGTTCCAGGCTTTCAATCCCTAGCTCAGTGGATTGCAAACAGTGAGTTGAGTAGAGCTGCCTTAAAACGCACCAACCTGAGTGGTCCTCGGTATGGATGTGGGGTAGGGGAAAGCCAGTGGGTTAGGAGTGGGCTGAGCGGGGCAGGGATGGCAGGAGCCACCGCTCCCCGCAGGCCGGCCACCCCTTGTCCAGTTTCAGGGGGAGGAGAGGGTGCCCTCTGCAGCTGAACCAGGGACAGTTACCACTCAGGACCACACCGGACTCCCTCCAATGAGGGAGCCTGGCAGAGCCCTTAAGGAGGTCGGGGCAAACTGGACTCACCAAGTCTGATGGCCGCGTGTCCTCTTTGGCCTGACAGTCAAAACAAATGGCGTTAGTTGCCGAGAGATAAACACTGAGAGTTGCTACTCCAAACTCAGGTTTCCAGCTCCTCTTGAAAATCAGAACTGCCTGGTCACATTGGGATCAGATTCCTGGACGTCATCGCCCACGTAAACCACAGGTGGTTTCCAGTTGGCCCCGGTCCCCGCCCACCTCTGTTGTGTCTGGGCCAGTGTCCCTTGCCACCTATCACCTCACCTGTGTTTGGGGTTCCTTTAATGGAATGAGGAGGAAAGTGAGTGTCCGCTGGGCCTGGCACCGTGGGCCTCACCTCTCTGTGTTCACAGCCAGTAAAGAGCTACTTATGGCTCCATATCCACAGCTGGTGTCTGCAGGCATGAAGTATGTAACTTCTGCAGCAAAGGAAGGGTTGAGGAGGAGCTCAGAGGTCCTCTGGGAGGTCTTCAAACACTAATAGGACACCTCCTGTGTGCAAGGCCCTCACTGGCACTGGGAGGTACACAGGCACACAGGACGAAGACACACCCTTGGTTTTGGTGTGCCTTGGTGTTTAGGGACTCAGGTGCTGGAACCACGGGCCCGTGCTAGAATTCTGATTTTACCATTCACTCACCATCAGCGTGGCTTTAGGCGGGTTCCTTCAAGTGTTTGAGCCTCAGTTTCCTCATCTGTAAAATGGGTTATAGTAATAACGAATCTCTTATCAGGTGGTTGAGAGGAGTCATGAGTTAATTAAAAAAAAGACACTTGGAATCGTTGCTGGCAGATATTGTGGGGTTAATGTGAAGCCTCAAACAATTTGTGGGCTGTAACTTCAGAAACTAGGGCTTCGCACCTCTACACGGCCTGAGGACCACAGCATCCATGACCCCTGGGAACCAGCTGAAAGCGTAGCCTCCCTGGCCCACTCAGACCAGCTGTGTGGGAATCTGTGACCCCACAGATCCTGGGGTGTTGAGTGCATACTCAGCAAGCCAGGGAGAAGGTTGCTCCTGGATTGCTAGCTGCGCACGGAAGGCTGAAGGCCTGGGCCGTGTGGACAGATGTGGCCTTGGCTCCTAGTCCCATCACGGACTGGCTGTGTGGTTTTGGGCAAGTTGCTGGCAGAGTCCAGGTCTTCATCTCAGGATCTGAGACGCAGAATAGGCGCTTCTATGCAGAGGCAGTATGGGCCGAGGCAGGGCAGGCCCAGCGGGGCCACCAGGAGCTCCCCACGGGGCAGCTACCCCTTGTCCCATTTTGGGAGGAGGAAAGGGCTCCCTCTGGAGCTGAACCAGGGACAGTTACTGCTCAGAACCAGACCAGACTTTCTAATAACAGCCTTGATGATGATAAACCAAACCGCAGCTTCCCCCTGGCTCTTTTCAAGATCCTGGAAATCCCGCGTGGGATCAGCTTTCTCTGGAGTGTGTGTGTGTGTGTTTGTGTGTGTGTGTTTTCCATTTGGAGCTGGGGTCCTGCCACATGTCCTTAAGACTGATGGAAGACCTTCCAGAGTGAGCAGGCACAAAGTGCCTGGACCTCGGGGGCTGTGAGGAGTCTGTGGGGGGGGACAGTATCTCCTGACAGGTGTGCAGGGATGACTTCCTCTGCAGGGCAGGCCTCTGTGCACAAGGGTTCAGCCTACACACAGGAGACTCTGGGCCCTCTGCTCCCTACCAGGATCTAATGTGCTGGTCCTCGGGCTCTGGCAAGGAGGGGTGGATAGGAGAGCCCCCCCACCCCGCCCCTGACCTGCTGACTGGGCTGGGTTCTCCCCCAGGCTGGCCCGAGCTTCCTCTGGGGCAGATGGTCTAAGAGTTGAGCAGATGAAGACGGGTCCCACCTCACCGAACAATGTGTGTGTCAGCAGAATTCTTTTCTGCGTTTTATTGCCTTGGAGAGACATATGCTGACTGGGTCGAAATCGCTCAGGCAAGATGGGACGAATGATGAAGGAAATGAAAATGTCTTGCCCAGCAAGAGGAGGCCAGCGGGCGAGGGGTGCTGACACCGGCTGGGCCGCCCCACACAATAACACCCTCACAATCCCAGTGTCTTTGTCCAGGTGGAGGTGGGGGGCCCAGGTGTGGAGCAGCCTGGGAGATCCGATTACGGCCCTGGAGCCCCGCGCTGGGTGCCCTGGCCACCGGGGAGCCATGGCTGGGGGGAGGGGAGCATGGGGGGGCTGGCAGGCTGAAGGGAAGTCCCTGGGTCCTGACTGGCCTGAGTGGGGCTGGGGACAGATAAGAGGGTCAGAATGCCAGGATTTCCCTTTCATCTCTAACATCGTCTCTGTCACTCTTGGAGGCCGGATAAAGTTGTTTTTCTCTGCTTGGCCAAAAAGCACACCGTTGTGAAAAGTTGTGTTGTTATGTTGAGGCCCAGGAGGCTTTCCTGCTAACCTGTCCCCTTCTCACCTAGATAGCAACCAGCATTTCGCAAGGCCTCCTCTATGCTCTAGGTGCCCTGCAAAATCCTTTGCGTTAACTTCTGAGTCTTCACAGCACCCCTTGGAGGCAGGTGCTCTTGGTCTCGCATTTTGTAGATGGGGAAACTGAGGCCCAGAGTGGTGAAGTCCCTTGCTCACAGTACACAGCTATAAGTGGCAGAGCTGGGATGAATCCAGGTAGGCAGGCTCCCAGGACCCCGGGCTGCCTCCTCCCAACCAAGACATTTCCTCCACAGCCTCCGAATCAGATGTGAAGACACATCTGATGGTGTCTTCAGCCCCCAAACCTGCATCAGAGGGGCTCCCAGTCAGCTATTCCTGCTTGCGTGTTGGCATTCATTTATTCATACATCCATTCAGCAAGCATTCAGTGAGGACCTGCCGTAGCCTTGGGGATGCCTTTAGTGAAGGAAGCAAAGATGGAGGCCTCCCCTTCCCCTGCATGGATCACAGGGAAGATAAGGCCGAACAGGGGCTGTGGAGTTCAGAGGGAGCCTTATCTCTTGTGGTCTTGGATACAAGGGCATGTGGCCTCTTTGTCTTGCATGAGAAAAGATGGCCGCTCCGAGGAAGGGCCGGGGAGGTGCGCGCTCAGCCCTCCGTCCTCATCTACATGGCTCCTTAGATGCTGGTGGTGTTTATTCCTATTCACTCAACAGGTACTTACTGAGCACCTGTTGTGTGCTGGCTCAGGGTGGAGTCAGGTGAGATGCAGAAAGGGTGGACAGCATCCTTGCTTCAAGGACTTCCTTCCTATAGAAACGGTAGTGCCAATACCTGCCACCCCAGCCTCACCTGCCTGTGAAGAGCCCTCCAGAGGGTGTGAGAGGCAGAGGAGGCTGAGGGGAGCCAGAGAAGAAGGTGGCTTCCCTCATCTTTGCAAGCACTGGAAGTGGCATGGCAGTTGCAGCAACTTTGCCCTGGGAAGCAGCACTGGGAGGTGCGGGCAAGACTGGCTCCTGTCCCCCCATCCTGCCTCCTTCTTCCCAACTCCCTCTGCAGGGTCTGTGCATGTGTTGGTTTCTCCACTCAGATGGCCCCGGGCGTCAATGGCTCTCCCGACCTTCCCCGTCGGCCTGGGCTGGATGCTGACCCTCCACAACCCCCGTCGGGGTCTCCCCACCCTCACTGGTCTGCCCAGCTCCTGCGTCTGCCAGGAGAGAGCCACAGACAAGCACGGCCTTCATCCGTCTCTGGCTTCCCCTTCCCGGCCTGACAGCCAGCCAGCCTCCGGACGGTGGCTACCTCATGGGCTTGCTCATGCTGTGTCCTCCTGCCCAGCACTGCGCTTGGCCCTGCGACGGGCCACATAATCTCTGGGGCCCAGTGACAATGGAAACGGGGGTGATTTCGTCCACAGGTGATTGAGAGCGGCAATGTGGAGACAGCAGGGCCCAAGACCCAGCGTGGGCCCGGGGAGCTCAGGGCCCTGTGAAATGCCCGGCTGCAGGCCCATGCAGCCCCACCCCCGACATCCAGCATGCCACTAACAGGCTGAAGGAAGGAGGTGGGGGATGGGGCCTGGGACAGGGCTCTCGGAGGGCCTTGGCTGGGGTGGTAGAGGCCTGGCCCTGGCGAGAGGCCTGGCCCTGGCGAGAGGCCTGCGTAGGAGTGGCCAGGACCTGCAGGCTGGCATTTCTGGTTCTGTACCTGGCCTCTGGCCTCTCCTTTCCTCGCCCATGTGGTCCCTCAGGTTGCTGTCTTGTCCAAAAACCCCCAGGGGAGACACAGAGGGTCACGGGGCAGACCGACCTCGCTCTGTGGAGGACCAGGATCCTCTTGGAGGGCTCAGTCACAGCATGCCACACAGAACCCCTTTCCCAAGCTCACTGTTCATCCCAAATGCTCTCTGCGGACCGTCCAGGAGGGGAGGGAGTCAGGGTTGAGTCCTGACCCCACTGTGCTCACTGCGCTCACTGCCACCATGGGTGATGTGTTATTTTGTTCCCATTTTTACAGATTAAGAAACCGAGGCTCTAAGGAGCAGTCATTCGCTTGCAGTCCCACAGGGGCGGAGGAGACCGGGAGGCTGTGAGTGGTCTGGGGCCTCCCTGTGACAGAGGTGGTGCCTCCCTGCCACCTAGGTGCGAGGGAGGCCTGTGGGTGAGGTCCCAGGCGCAGACGCCTGGAGGAGGACTGGCCAGCAGCTGGCACTGCGAAGAGCGTGGGGCGGGCGCCGCGGCTGAGGGGTGGCCCAAGGAGGAGTTGGGAGAGGGCTCCCAGGTTCACGGTTCACGTATTCACACAACGAATACAGACTGTGCAGCCCAGGCGCTGGGTTCAAGGCGGTACAGGCCCACAGAGACCGTAGTCCAGGCCTCCAGCCGGCTGAGCTTCTGGTGGGGGCCAGACATCACAGAAGGCAGGAGGAGTTCAGGCAGCAATTACCGGCAACAAGAGAAATGAAAGAAAATAAAGCAAGCGTGCTTGGGGGGGGAAGAGGGTGGGGCCTTAGCCCCGCAGGTCCTGGAAGGTCTCCGGGAGGAGAAAGTGGCACCCGAGGAGGGCTGGGAGGGGGCGTTCTAGGCTGAGAGAACAGCATGGCGCAGAGGCAGGTTCTGGGAGGCGTGGATGGGGCAGCAGGGCTGGAGCGGGGGCGGGGGTGTGGGGGCACCGAGAGACAGGAAGGGCGCAAGGGTCACCGCCTCGGGGAAGCCGGCTGCTGTTCCCGCGCTCCCCCAGCTCTTCCCGCCGCGGCCCTAAGCCCGCCGGCCCCGCTCAGGCCTCCTCCTCGCCCGGGCTGCGCGTCCCGAGCGGGCAGGGCGGCTCGGATTCCTCGCTCCGCACACCCGCGGCGTCCGCCCGGCGCTGGGCACCCTGTGGGCACTCGGTAAATATTTGCGGAGCGCACCCGAAGGAATGAATGAACGCATTGGGCACAGCTAGGGGAAGGGCGGGGCCGAGGCAGGTGGGAGGCCGCGGGCGCGGGAGGGGCCCCGGAGGCCCGCCCCCTCCCCTCCCCTCCCCCTCCCGGCGCGCACCACTCCGGGCTCCGAGGCGGCCTCTCGTGCGAGCCGGCGCGCGCAGGGCTGGGAGGGCGACCTGGGGCCCCGCTCTCCGCGCCGGGGGTTGGAGAGGGAGGTCACCGCAGCTCAAGGGCCGGCACGCGAGGAGGGGAAGGGGGCGCGCTCACCGCCCGCGGTCTCCCCGGCGTTCGCGCTCGGACGCCCAGGTTCGCTGCCGGTCCTCTTACCCGCGTCCGCCTCCTTGCCCGCCGGCTCGAGCTGCTCTCCGAGCCCCGCCGGACGCCCGGGCGAGTGCCGGGCGAGGGGCCCCGGGCCAGCGCCGAGCGAGGGGCGGGGGTCCGGGCGGCGCGCGGCCGGCCGGGGAGGGGCCATGTCTGGCGCGGGCGCGGCGCGACCCGTGTGCAGCAAGTGACCGAGCGGCGCAGACGGCCGCCTGCCCCCCTCCGCTAGCCGGGGCGGCGCGGGCCGGGTCGCCCGGAGCCCCGAGCCCGGGTGGCGCGCGCAGCCGGCGCGATGCACGTGCGCTCCCTGCGCGCCGCGGCGCCCCGCAGCTTCGTGGCGCTCTGGGCGCCGCTGGTCCTGCTGCGCTCCGCGCTGGCCGACTTCAGCCTGGACAACGAGGTGCACTCGAGCTTCATCCACCGTCGCCTCCGCAGCCAGGAGCGGCGGGAGATGCAGCGCGAGATCCTCTCCATCCTGGGCCTGCCCCACCGCCCGCGCCCCCACCTCCAGGGCAAGCACAACTCGGCGCCCATGTTCATGCTGGACCTGTACAATGCCATGGCGGTGGAGGAGGCCGGCGGGCCCGACGGCCAGGGCTTCTCCTACCCCTACAAGGCCGTGTTCAGCACCCAGGGCCCCCCCCTGGCCAGCCTGCAAGACAGCCACTTCCTCACCGACGCCGACATGGTCATGAGCTTCGTCAACCTCGGTGAGTCAGAGCGGGGTGCGGGTGCGCGTCTCTGTCGTGGGACGCTTTGGGACAGGGAGGGACCGCTTGCATCCAGCCCGCAACAGCTTTCCGCTCCCGGCCGTTTGCAGAATCGGGCAGTGCCTGCCCGAGGGTCTCCAACCCGCCAGCCTTAGTGGACCCCGATCTGCACCCCCAGGTAGGGCGGGCCGGGCTCGGCTGGCCTGCAGGGGCTGTCGGGAGGGAGGGCCCCTCCGAGGTCCCCATCCACTTTCTGCCTCCGGCCGCATCTCTGGGGCTGGAGGCGCCGGCCGGCTCGCGGCTCAGTTCAAAGCGCGGGGCTCGGTCATGTGAGCTGTCCCGGCCGGCGCGGCCCGCGCTACCTGGATTTAAAGGGCCCTTCACGGCGAGGGGGCCTTCTCGCCCCGTCCGGGCCCTCTCGGCCCAGCCCGGGCGTCGCGCGCCCTTCGTCGCCCGGGGCGGCCCTACCTGTCCGTGGCGGTGCGCCTGCCTGAGCGTGCCGCGCGCTCGGAGCGCCCGGGGGCCCCGCTCCCGACCGCCCCCTCTCCCTCGGCCGCGGCTGGGGGAGGAGCGTTGCCGCTGCGAGTTTTCTATTTTAAATGTTTAATGATAGGTCCCGCGCCGGCGGAGTCCATTTTCGGCGTTTATCACGTGTGGCGCGCAGACCACCGGTTTTGGCGATTGGGCGGCGCGGGACTCCGGGCAGACGCCGCCGGGGGGAGGGGTTCCGGGTTTCCGACGACCCCGGGGGCGCGGGGCTGGGGCGGCGGCGAGAGCCCGGCAGCCCCCTCCGCCCGGGTGTGCGCGTTCGCCAGACCTGCCCAAACTCATCCCCGGTGGCGCGCGGAGGGGCTGACGGTCGCTGCTGGGCTTCCGAGGTGACACGCCAAAGAGCGCGGCTTCTGGGCCGCTCTCCTTCTGCTCGGGTCACTTGCAGCGAAAACTGCGACCGAGTCGAGACGGCAAGCTCGCGCCCGCAGGCGCCGTGTCAGCGCGGAGATGGGGATTCCGGCCCGCGCTGGGCACCCCTGGCGGGGATGGGGGAGCGGGGGCCGCTGGGGTGCTTTGCGCTCCCGATAAGGTCCCGGGGCTCCCGGGAGGCTGTTGTCTATCCAAATAATAACCAGATTGTCGGCGAGCAACGAGTGGGGGACTTCGATGCCAAAATGCTTTCAAGAAAAGTTTACAGGGTATGAGGCATCCAGTTAAGAATGATGCCGCTCCTTTGGACCCTAGGACAGTCGCCAAGATGGCACTGCCGGGTGTGTGCTTGTGTGTCGTCCGCGTCCTAGTGGGAGAAGACAACGGGGCTCAGGGAGAGGTTTCAAGGCGAGGGGGGGGCGAGCGAGGAGGTGCAGAGGAGAGGATGGGAGGTTGGCGGCGTCCCTGGGGCTTGGGAAGTGGGAGTGGGGTCTCATTTTTCATTGCGCTTCTGTGTGATTTTTTTTTTAAGAAAATCAATGTGTATCTATCACCTAGGCCAAAAAGCGAAAGAAAAATTCCAGACATACACACGTAAATAAAGTAATGAGGGCAGGACTCTGCACCCCCACGTCCACCCCTCACCTCCCCATCAAGGCCCTTTCTCTGGGGGGGATTCATGGCATCTTCAGTCCTGCTGGGTACCTGCGACTCTCACTGAATGCAGCAGGTCCCAGTGGCCGCCTTCAGCCGGACCGGGGTCATTAAAAAGGTATTTGTAATCTCTGGCTTCTGTGGAAAGGCCTGCAGACTCAGTGCAGAGTGCCTAAATCGCCGGCCAGGCCTCCCCGCCCCCCAGAGAAGGGCCCGGCTGCTGTCTGGGAACTTGGGGGCGGGCGTTTGCTTCCCCGTGGCAGTGGGGGCAGGCTGGGACTTGTCTGGGAAGGCCACAGCTGGGTGGTTTTCCTCCTCTGGCTGTACACACACCTTTCAATCCGTTGCTTTCATCTTGAAAGGACAAAGACCGGCCTGTCTGAGCCTCTTAATCAGTCGGGCTGGCTTTGGGCTTTGTGGGACCCGGACTTTCTCAGGTCTAGCCTCTGGAACATCGCTCCAAATTAGATGGCAGAGTGACTTTTAACAGAGCTCACCGCTCTTGCTTTCTTCCCTGTCCCTACACTCCAGGTCATTAGCTGGGTGAAGACCTGGACTACAGTTTGGCAAGATGCTTCCTGAAGCTATTTCCAAGGTTGGCCTCTAATTTCTGCTCAGTGAGAGCACAGGAATACACCGCCTGTCCCTTCTGTTCTGTTGTGGCTTGGAATTTCTCCACAGAAGGGACTTGGGGGTGCCCGTGGGGCTGAGGGAAGGGGTAGGGGCCTTGTCAGGACACTGAGTTTGCTGAGAAAATACAGTTGCGCTGTTTTGCCTTGTTTTTGCAAATCACATAGGTCTGTAATTTTCGAAGTTTTCTAAAGGCAAGTTTATTCTCACACTTTACCTAAGAGACGAGACAATATCCCTTGTGCATATCATACCCTTACTCGTTATTCTGATGGGGGAACCTGGTGGCCCGCTGAGGTGTCTCTTGGTGGCCTCTGCACCGCATACCCCGGCTGTCCTGCAGGCTCTTGCGCGTGGGGGACTCCTGCCTGAATGCTGAAGGCTTTTGCAGACCCAGGGCGTTTATACTGCTGTCTGCCGCCAAACTGGTTTTCTGTTCCTATAAGTTGTTCTCCTCGGAATTCAAGTTTTTGGCCAGGCTGAGTGGGATCTAAACCGGAGGGGAATTTATGACAAGGCCAGGTGCTGGGGCTGAAGACTCAGGGCTGCACCTTGTGACAAAGGCCCGCCAACACACAGGGCCCCGTGATGCTGCTGAGTGAGCCACGACTTCCCAGCCAGGGCCCCTTAAGTTCAATGGCGAGATTTGTAAACTGGTTTGGATTAGCAAGCCCCCGACTCCTCTGTGTAGGCCTAATTTTGGAATTCAAAACAGGCCACCCTCTCGTCAACAGCCCCCTGCGGCCCGGCTCTCCAGCCTTGGGAAGACCCCACCGCTCTGTCTGGGATCCCTCGGGCAGGGAGGGTGGGGGGCAGCGTGTTTACCTCCAGTCCAGCCTATGGAGGAATGAAACTTGTTTAATCTTCGAAGCTAAATTGGAAAAAAAAAGAGCAAGTTGGAAACCTCTCATTATCGGAGTCAGCCTGTAAAAGTGGCTTTTGTTAGCGCAGCCCGGGGTGGGGGGAGCTGGGCAGTGTGATTCTTGCCGTGTGCCATCTGGCCGTCCCTTCTGTTGACAAGTGTTTGGCATTAAGACCTCTCCCTTTGCCCCCCTAAGAGCAGGCCCTACCACTGCCGAGTATTAGAAAAAGATTCTGTTACAGTTTAAAAATGTCCTTCAGGGAGTGCCTCGGAGGGGGAGCGTGGCCTGCGGGCCTTTGCAGCTGTAACCTGGCTTGTGTTAAAATTTGGAAGGGGCCGCCCCACATTCCAGCGCGCGAGCCGGCCTTCACTGGGAAGCAGCCAGGGGTTAATATAGATGTCACCCGGCCCCCTCCCTTCTGCAGGGGCCTTCGCTATAGGAGTGCACCGACAGCTGTGTTTTTAGTAACCCTTTCAAAATCACTTCTTTTAAACCTCATTTTCCTGCTTATATAAATCAAAGATCCCCCTCCCTTTTCCCAAGGACGTATGTGACCCAGATTTGAACTTTTTTGATCTTCTGTTTTTCCCTTCTGGGATCAAGGCAGGTTGAAGCCGAGCCCCATGTGCCAGCTTGGGGAGGGGGGGCACGTGCTGGTGTTTATCCCAAGGCTGTCACTTGGTTGTGGCGCAGTGTCCGTCCGAGGGGCGAGGGAGGTGGCCCAGATGCAAGTCAGTTTCGGGGCGGCAAGGGGGTGATGCTCCTCTGCGCATAGAGGCTGTACTGGGTGCTCCGGCCAGGGCCTCTCCTGGCGTGGTAGGCTCGCCGGCCTCTGCCGAGGTAAACACAGCTGGCGCGCGATCCCTGACCACCAGCGTGCCTGCGCTGTGAGCAAGTATCACATGTCGGTCGAGCTCAGAGACAAGTGATGACTTCATTGGGGGGAGCGTCCCCCTGAAGTGGACTGATCATGGCTATCACTGTCACATCTCCTCCTCTCCAGTAAGGTCATATTTGGCCCGTCGTGAGCAGCAGTGTGTCCCGGGGCCGCCCGTCTCCACCCTGCCCCGGCCTGCCCTGTCCATGGAACCAGTCGAGTGTCGGCAGAGAGCCCTTCGCGTTCGCGCCCAGCTGCGGCCATACTCCCTTGTGCTCAGCTTTTGGGCCGGGCTGGGGGCTGTCGGCTCGCTGGCTTTTCTGGCACCCGGCTGCTGCGCGTTGCCTTAATGCTCTCTGGCAATGTCACCCGGGTTAGGGTGCAGGCAGGGAGGTGTGGGATCTGTCATGCTGCCGTCAGGAGGAACGCTCAGCACAGGCTTTGCACGCGGTGTGGGGAGCCCTGCAGCTGTGTACACTTATTAGGGAAGGTTTAGGTCCCACTGGTAACCAATAGATTGAGTTGCACAACCTCTGCTTTTAATTAGTTTAAATCAAATGCGCCGGTGCCATTTTGCTGCCTCTCCCTTCACGGGGTGAGGAAATACCAATATTTACATAGAAACTGTTAATTTGTGGTGGAAATGATAACACATTTAGCTTTACACACTCAAATGGCTCCAACTTGATGGATCCCAGGTCAGCGTGGAGTGGGGCCGAGGGGTGATGTCACCAGGGCGGAAGAGCAGGGAGGGGACACCGGGGATGTCCGTCGCCTGGATGCTGGGTGCCAGAGTGCAGGTGGGCACTTCTGCAGGGGCGTGTCCACATGTGGGGGTGCTGGCCTTTTGAGAAACCAGCCAGTTCCTTCCCACATTGCCTGAAATCCTTTGAGCCTTCTTAGGAGTTCGTGAAGTGGATGCTTGTGTGGGGCTGGCTTGGAGTCTCTGCTCCCGGCACGCAGTCCTGTGTCCTGGGCCGCCCTACTTTCTAGCTCCTGAAACCATTGATAGAGGCAGGGTGGGTTCATGCTTTGCAGACGACCCTGGGTACGACCACAGCTGTGACGTTAGCTGGTGGTTTTAGCCGTGTGTTCAAGCTGGGTTAGAGTCCTGGTTTTGCAGCAAATGGCATCTGACAAATAGTATTTGACAACAATGGGACTTGGTGTTTCTTAATGTGGAACAAATAGTTCAGAGTTCATCTTCCCTGGCAAGAAAAAAAAGTTTGCTCAAACCCAGAGTGGACTGCTGATGCCCAGGAGTGCTGGAGCCGCACCGTGTCCTTCTTGGCGGAGTGTTTATGACTCGGGGGGCCACCAGGAGCACGTGGAGTGTGACACTTCCTTACGTGAAGCTCAAGGCAGCGTGTGCGACGCCGTCCTCCCGGCCTCGCGTCGGAGGCGTTGTGGGGAGCGCCGCAAAGCCTTTGCTGATCCGCGTGGAGTGGATTGAATTAATGACAGCTCAGAGAGCACCAGCTTCAGGGTAATTGCTTTATTGTTTTGGAGCCAGGGCGCTTATAATCCGGTTCCTGTGCAAACATGTCGAACGTGTGTTAATGCATTTCCAAACCAGAGCCTCTCACACAGCCCTGCTTTTCATTAATTGCTGTCGGTAGCATGGTACAGTGTTTCACAGGGCTGGCCAAGTATGAACTGTGTTTCCAATTTCCTTCCTTTCCTGTGTTTGGAATGCCAATGTTAATTTGTTCCCAGGCCGAAGCGGGGGCTGCCAACCGCGGCTTTCTATAAAGGGCTTCACAGTGAAGGCTTCCAGCCCTCGCTGGTGCTTGGGGCTGCCTGGCCAAGTTTCCCGACACTTTACAGCTAATTCTGGGTGATATATGGAGTGGGGGGCTGGGG
The DNA here is from genome assembly GCA_027257055.1 of Cephalopachus bancanus. Lineage (NCBI taxonomy): Eukaryota > Metazoa > Chordata > Mammalia > Primates > Tarsiidae > Cephalopachus > Cephalopachus bancanus. Next base: position 9,336,866 of record JAPVLO010000007.1, read on the forward strand.
GCTTCACCACCATGTAGCGGAAGTTCTTGGTGACAGCAGTGGGTGTGACTTGGCAGGGGAGATTGCAAAGCATCCATCCACAGCGATTCTCTTTGGACACAGCTTAAACCCATGTGTCTGTTTCCACTCTGACTGTGTATTAGCTGTGTTACCTTGGGCAAGTTACTTCACATCTCTGAATTGTATAGCAGCCGGATAATCATCCCCTCCTCAACAGATTCTGAAGAAGATAAAATCCAATCACTCATGTGCAGAGTCTGGCAGATAGAAATTGCACAGTAAACGCTGCCTCTTATTTCCATTATGGTGGCCAGATCAAGATTTACACGGGCATATTGGTCTAAATTTCAGTCTTGTGTGTGTGGTTTGTTTGTTTGTTTTTGAGTCAGGGTCTTACTTTATTTGCCCAGGCTGGACTGTAGTGGCACGATCGTGGCTTACTGCAGTTTCTACTTCCAGGGCTCAGGAGATCCTTCCACTTCAACCTCCCAAGTAGCTGGGACTACAGGTGCACACCACCCCGCCTGGCTAACTTTTTTTGATGTTCTGTAGAGATGGGGTCTTGATATGTTGTCCAGGCTGGTCTCAAACTCCTAGGCTCAAGTGATCCTCCTACCTCGGCCTCCCAAAGTGCTGGGATTATAGGCCTGGGCCATTGTGCCCAGCCAAATTTCAGTTTTTAAGTACTTAATCTTAAAATATTGAGATGAAGCCACCCAAGTTATTTTTTAAATGTCAAGGAAGCAGCCCCAAATGGTGTGTATAAGCAGGTTCCCCCGCTTCAGAGATCAGTAGAATTTGAATGCACTAGACTTGTTTGAGGATGGGTAGACCGTAATGTCAAATCTTTCTCTCAGTTTTAGCACCTATGGTTATTTAAACATTTTACTGCTTGGGAACTTGAACCTGAGTAAAGGGGTATGTATACAGGAAGTCTCTGTACTATATTTGCAACTTTAAATTTTAAAAAAGTTCAAAATTAAAGTTTAATTTTTAAAACTTGCATTACTAAAATTTGTCTTCTGCCCCTTTCTGGAAGGCAGAGTACAAATTGTCTTTCCCTTCAAGGGCATGACAAGCTCAAAGCATGCGTGAATAGACTGCAAAACACCCTTGCTTTTTACGGGGGCAGGTGCGGGTTTGCCTGTAGCTCCCGCAGCAGCCTGGGTGAGGCAGCAGGAACTCCTTGTAGACTGGGACAGGAGAGGATGTCACAGGCCATGAGATGGGGTGGTGGGAGGTGGGGGGGAATGAGGGATGGGAAGATGGCGGGTGGGGTTTCTCAGCCAAGCCCTCCCATTCCCTCAGCTCCTGCTGACCATTGAGTATCAGGCCTCCCTGCATCTCTAAGGTCACGTGTTCTTGCCCATCTCTGTCTCCCTGGAGTGGCTTTCAAGTTTCAGTCTTTTGTTGTCGGGCTTAATTAGATTTGACTGTGAATAAAAACTTGCACGCTTTCCAGAGTTGAGGACTTGCCTTGTTTTGAGCATTGGATGGGGCCTGTCCGTCTTGTGATTCTAGCTTCTCTCTCTTGCTTTCATGTAATTTGAAAACAATAACAACCCCCCCCCAAAAAAAAACCCAAAAAGCTAAGCCCTGAGCACGACTGTTGGCATGTGGTGGTCCAAGCGCCCACTGGCCAGCCACTCAGCATGCACACACGGGCAGGGCTTTTGTGGTATCACTGACCTGTGTTTTGGCCTTTGACGCAGGGCACTTTTCTGGACTGTGTTTTTCAGAGAGCCTTACTCTCCTGATCTCAGGCCACCTTGCAGAAGCCTCATGGTGTAGACAGGGCTCGGATATTGGCTGTTGTTTGTGGAAATGTTGTGAGGAAGACGTTCTGGGGGGTCTCCTCTAAATTATTCTGGTCTCAAATTCCCACTATGTAAATTTCCCACTGTGTAAGTTTCCCACTGTGTAAATTTCCCGCTATGCAAATTTCCCACTGTGTAAATTTCCCACTATGTAAATATTGGGGTAATCACCCCAAATAGAAATAAGTTGTTTAACTACTATAGGATAGTTAGGATAGTTTTTACTTTATAAAACATAGATGAAAACAGAACTTTAAGTAGGAGGCACTAAGGATGAAAAATGATGTGACATTTTAATGTTAACTAATATAAGTTTTAAGTAATCATTATCAATACAATTTTAATTAACAGACAATGGAAATCTAATGAACTTTGCTCTCACTAAAATTGGCAGTGTGATGGAATGTTCTTTGATGGTTTTCCAAATCATAGTTTCACAGTATGGGGTCACTGAGCTAAAGGTCTGTCCCCAAGTTTTGATAATTTTGACCCTTTGTCTGGTCAACAGACATGAAGTTATCATGTGGTAACAACCCTGAAATCTCCGTGGCTTAAAATCACAGAGGCTGTTTTTTTATTTGCACCAAGTTATGGCTCCGTCGTGGATTGGCGTGGGAGACTGTGCACCTTGGTGGCAGTGGTAGTTGCTGGGAGAGGCTCAGGTCCCCAGAATGTCACCAGGATGGCTCCAGAGGGAATGGCCATGTGAATGGTGCGCTGGCTTTTGACATTCCTGCCTGGAAGTGGCTTTCTACCTGGAAGAGATTATGCTCACGTCTCGTTGCTCAGAGTGTCACATGACCAAGCCTGGTCCAAGGTAGGAAGAGCCGGCGGTGCCGTCACCTGCTGAGAAAGGCAGAGGGCCAGAGGGAGCCTGGGAACGGGCACTGACTGCCACCCCATCCCAGGCGAAGACTTTCACGAGATGCGAAGATAGAGGTGAAAGAAGTGGCTTGGCTGCAGTCGCTGAAATAGGAGCTTCACATCCCAATCCCGTTGGTCAGTTTTGCAGAGACTTTTTTGTTGTTGAGGTCCAGCTAGTAAATTTCCGTGATGTCAGTCATTCCTAAACAATTCTATTATGGTTGTAATTTCCCCCCTGCATCTCAATGGGTCCCTCTTGCCTCGCCTCCATGGGCTTGCACCCCGTTTTGGAAACCAGTGTTTCTAGAAGTTTCCATCTCCTGGGAGTAGTCACATGGCTTAGCAGGAATAACCCTTTTTTTCCATCCTCACTTGTAAGGTAACGTCCCTCTTGGAGACTTGTCTCAGCAAAGTCCAGCTTTGGCTCAATCCGGTTCCCTCCCTGGAGACGTCAGGCGCGTCCTCCTGCTAGTGTTTCCCAGAAGGTGCCCGGCACCTGCTCGTCATGAAGTTCTGCCCTTTTTGGGAGAGCTGCTTTTTCTCCTGCACCTTTGAGGCACTTCTGAGTCTTGGCAGGATCTTGCACAGCTGAGTCTGGAAGCTGAATTCAGAGACGCCTGCATCCCCTGAATGCATCCCTGAGCTAGATCACAGTGGTCGAAGGCAGAGGTCTGGTGGGATCTCTCCGGAGCAGCGGTGGGTTTGCAATGGCCGTCTTTACAGGGCTTCCCATTCAGTTCTGGGCGTTGTGCCAGGCGAGTCATATGAGTCCCATTCCAGGGAGGAGGAGACTGAGGGACCCCAAGGTGTGTAGCTAGACGTGTGGGGCTGGTGCAGCCCCCAGCTCTTCCTGAGCCCAGAGTGTCTGTTCATTCCTCCTAGACATGGGGGTGGGTGCGAGTAGGGAGGAGGGGCGAGGAGGAGGTGGTGTGGAGACCCTTAGAACAGAAACCAGCTGCGACCTTGGCTTTGTGGTCCTGCGTTCTGATGATGAAGATGAGCAGACACGTACCTCTCCTTGTTATCCAGTCACCCCTCCTGCTTGTGATGACATCCCTCCCCCCACCTTTATGGCTTAAAAGTCACCGTCAGGGAGAGAAACCGAGTGCCTGTGTGTGGGCCCCTCTGAGCGCCCCACGCCCCTCCATGGGGAAATTCCAGAGCCAACTAGAGATTGGTATTTTAGTAGCAGTTCCTTAAGACCATGGAGATAGCCCTGCCCTTCGCCCAGCGTGCCTGGGGTGAGTGGCTTAATTTCAGAAAACCACCAGTGGTCTTAGTGCCCGTGAGCAGGGGATTGGAGACAAAACCGGTACAGAGGGAACACGGTGGAGGAGTTCAAATGCAAGGACTTAACATGGACTGTAGAATGTCAGCAGGGGAAGGCGTGTAGCAGGGGTTGGCTAGGATGTAATCATTTGTCAATTAAAAACACACACAGCTGGGCACAGTGGCTCACGCCTATAATTCCAGCACTCCGGGAGGCTGAGGCAGGAGGACTGCTTGAGCTTAGTTTGAGACCAGTCTAGGCTACACAGCGAGACCTCGTCTCTACAAAAAGTAAAAAAATTAGCTGAGTGGGGTGGCACGCGCCTGTAGTTCCAGCTACTCAAGAGGGCTGAAGTGGGAGGATCGCCTGAGCCCAGCAGGTTGAGGCTGCGGTGAGCTGTGTCTGTGTCACTGCACTCCAGCCTGGGCAACAGAGTGAGATGCCAACTCAAATACACATGTGTGTGCGCGCGCGCGCGCACACACACACACACGGGCAGCCAATCCTAGTGACGCCATGGAACTGTGGGCAGGAAGGGCTCACTACCTACAGGTGACAATTGCTGCTGGGGAGGCCAGGAAGGGACAGGGTTGAGGAAGAGTTTTTTTTTGTTTTTTTTTAAACATTGGTTCCCGTCACATTTCTTTCTTTTGGTAATAAGAAACCAAAAGAAAGTATAATGTGGTCTCCTGGATTGAATCTTGGACCAGAATGAGGACATCAGTGGGAACATTGGGGCAACCCGAGAAAAGACCTGGAGCTTGGTTAGCAGTGGCATGCTGATGTTCAATTTGTTAGTTTTTTTTTTTTTTTTTGAGTTGGAGTCTCACTCTGTCACCCAGACTGGAGTGCAGTGGCCGCTCCCGGCCACCGCAGCCTCGACCTGCTGGGCTCTGGTGATCCTTCCGCCTCAGCCTTCCAAGTAGCTGGAACTCCAGGTGCACGCTACCACACCCGGCTAATTTTTGATTTATTGTAGAGATGAGGTCTCGCCAAGTTGCCCAGGTGGGTCTCGAACCCGCGGGTTCAGGCAATCCACTCACCTCAACCTCCCAAGGCATGGGATTACAGGCTGAGCCACCGAGTCCGGCTCGTTTTGTTAGTTTTTATTTTTAGGTTTTACCAAGTATCCTCTGGTTATATAAGAAAGATGTTTCAGCCGGGCTCAGTGGCTCAGCCTGTAATCCCGCACCTTGGGAGGCCGAGGTGAGTAGATTGCCTGAGCCCGCGGGTTTGAGACCCGCCTGGGCAACTTGGCGAGACCTCATCTCTACAATAAATCAAAAAATTGGCCGGGCGTGGTAGCGTGCACCTGTAGTTCCAGCTACTCGGAATGCTGAGGCGGAAGGATCACTGGAGCCCAGCAGGTGGAGGCTGCGGTGGCCGGGAGCAGCCATGCACTCCAGTCTGGGTGACAGAGTGAGACTCTGACTCAAAAAAAAAAAAAAAAAGAAGAAGAAAGATGTTCTCACTGGGAGAAGCTGGGTGGAGGGTACACAGAAACTCTCTGGACAAGCTTTGCAACTTTATTGTAAATCTAAAGTTATATTTTGTTTTACAAATGTTTTTAGAGATGGAGTTTCACTCTGTCACCCAGGCTGCTGCCCAGAGGAACAATCACTTAACCTCCGACTTCTGGGCTGAAGCCATCCTCCTGCCTCAGTCTCTCAGGTAGCTGGAACTACAGGTGCGCACCATCAGGCCTTCCTAATTCTTTCCTTTTTTTTTTTTTTGTAGAGATGGGCTCTTACTACTTTGCCCCGACTGGTCTTGAACACCTGGGTTCAAGCTATTCTTCTGCCTTGGCTTCCTAAAGTGCTGGGATTATAGGCATGGACCACCTTGCCTGACCTAAAGTTAAAATAAAAGTGTCTTTAGTCAAAATGAAGCAACCGTGATGTGAACCCTTGGGTGTGCTCAGTTATGGGCGTGTGGATCCCGTGAACTGGGCCACGAGGAGGTACTCCTTGTGGTGCTGCGGTTCCCAAGGCTGGAGGCCTGGAGGCCGTCCTCTGTCCCACCCTGAAGGCCAATAACTCATCAATCCACAGTCTTATTAACACAATGAGGCTGCAGTGAGCCCATGGAAACCTGCAGGACAGTGCCCTACGGCTCTCTCTGCCTGGGCCACAAGGTGCTGCCGGTAAAGCAGCAGTTTGTTTATGAGCAAGAAGGAGGTTCCCTCTAGGTCCTGAACTTTGTAAAAGGCGCCCCTCCCTCCACCTCCCTTCTTGGGCTTCATTTTCTGCCTGACTTGACCTGACATTTCTGGAGAGAAAAGCCCTTAAACATGGCAGGAGGGCCTCGGACCCTTCCAGGGCTAGTAAATGTTTATGGGATGGCAGCCCCGGCTGGTCATTTCCTTTAGAAGGAAACAATAAATGAAGCGACTTGCCTGATACCTGCTCAGACCCTGAGCTCCTAATTGTCTTCATACAGGGGTGGGAACGGGGAGGGACTCAGAAGTGCCCTTCTGGGGATTTTCAGGGCACAGAGGTTCCCAGCCTGGGCACTGCAGATGCTTCGTAGCCAGACAGTCCCCTGGGGCGCATCTCCCACGGACCTGTCCCACAGCTCTGTGCATTGTAGGGTGTTCAAACCATCCCTGGCTCCTCCCCACGCTGTGACAATCAGACATGTATCCAGACAGGCTCACTGTCCCCTGGGGGCAGAGTCGCCCCCAGCTGAGAACTGCTGGTTGAGGGTAACTTTCGTATTCTTTGGGAGCCTCAGTTCCAACCCACTGGCCCATGGCCACGGGCCAGTGGGTTGGAACAAGACAGCATTTCTAGAAGGGGGATCGTTTTCCGGTTGAAGGGAACAGATTGCAATCAGAACCGGCCCTCTCTGGGGGCTGCAGGCTCACCAGGGATGGAGCTCCCTGGAGACTGAAATGGGAGGTCTGGTCTTGTCTCTTGGGAACCGAAATACCTGACTGCACCTTTGCCTGGTGATGCTGAGAGATGATTACACACATCTAGAACTGGGCCCACTTTTATTTTTCTCTCCTGACGTTCCCTGGCAGGAAATAGGGCGCACAGCTCTGTCTTTCCTTGTCCCTGTTCTTGGCAGGTAACTGACCCCGGAGTAGGGAGGGAGCTGAGCAGAGAAGTTGCATTTTCCCCATGTCTCTCTGTAGTTTAAAAGCTACTGTAAGCTTAAAACCTGCTTAAAGTGATGGTGCAGTGGCTCACGCCTGTAATCTCAGCACTTTGGGATGCCAAGGTGGGAGGATCACTGAAAGCCTAGGAGTTCAGACCAGCCTGGGCAACATAGCAAGACCTCTGGGGCATGGTGGTGCATACCGTAGTCCCAACTACTGGGGAGACTGAGGTGGAAGGATCGCCTGAGCCCAGGAGGTGGAGGCTGCAGTGAGCCATAGTAGTGCCACTGAACTCCAGCTTGGGCGGCAGTGTGAGAACCTCACACACATACACACACACACACACACACACACACACACACACACACACACACTAGTGTGAGAACCTCACACACACACACACACACACACACACACACACACACACACACACACACACACACTAGCTGCTTCAAGTGGGTAGAACTTCCTTCAGATCCAGCCCACAAATCAGCTCCGGCCAGCCGCCTGTGAGCCAAGTATGACTTTTGATTTGCATCTTTAAAAAAGGTGATAAATACTTGAAAGAAGAGTAATATTTCATGACAGGTGAAAATTACATGAAATTCACATTTCAGGGTCTATAAGGTTATAAGGGTTTATCCGAACACACTGAGTAGCTCAGGCATTGTCTACACTACTCTCTCACTGCCAAAGCAGGGTCTACGCTGTGTGGCTGCCACCAAAGCCTAGACTGTCTGCTCTGCGGCCCCTCCAGGAGGTTTGCTGACCCTGTTAAAAATAAAAAAGCCTGAGTTTGATTCATTCCCTTTGTCCTGCAGACAGCCATGACTTGGAGACACCTGACCCCTCCCCGATGCTCACAGGGGCTCCCCGCATCTCTGCAGTGGTCTCCTCTGGAGACCTCTCAGTGTCTCCAGCGTGTAACACGCATTCCGAATCCCAAGGGCCCTGTTGGACACAGCACCCTCATCCTGAATTTGCTTGGTCCCAGTGTCCCCTTCCCCATGTTCTGTTTGTGGAAAGTTTCTCCTAAGGCGTCTCCGAAGACTTTGCGTCTGGGGCCCCGTGGTCAGGCCGCTCTGCCTCCCATGACCTTGGGCAACCCTGGTCGTTCTCTGGGGCTAATGCTGGTATCTTCTGGGCTGCTGTGGCAGTCCCATGTAGGGAGGCAGTAGAGAGCTGACCTCGGGCCGCACATAGCCGGGACACCAGCGTGGGCAGGACTTCTGCCACCTGTCAGACCTTAGCCTGTCAGGAGCCCTCGCACATGGGGCCTGCTTGCACCTTGGCTCCTGGGGACCCCCACGGCGGTGGGATGCCCGGCCTGCCAGCAGGTTCTGAGTCTAAGAGCAGGCTGTGTGCTCAAGGGGGCCTGGCTGTCCCCTCGGGCTCTGGGTGGCCGGCCCTCCTCTTGCTGTGGTGCTCCAGGTGAGACCCAGGTGAGACGGGAAGCCCGTACTGGGCCCGAGGCAAAACGAGAAACTGGTTGGATCCAGACAAAGGCTGTTATACAGGAACGCTGCCTTCTGCCGACTTTGGTCTCTGTTTCCTGACCCAGAGTCTTAGGGAAACCCTGACCCGCTGGGACCAGCTCTGCACATTCCCTGCACAGCCCATCAGGTGTGGACATTTGATGGCAGGCTGGCCTGCTCTTCAAATCAAGCACATAAAAATACATCTCACAGTAATGTTGTCCCATGTTTTTCCTCTAAACACCATTTATATCAGATGTTGGGCAGGCATTTCGGTGTTCCCTTCTTTTTTGCTGTTGTTTTGAGTCAGAGTCTCACTCTGTTGCCCAGGCTGGAGTGCAATGCTGCGATCAGTGCCCACCACAGCCTCGACCTCCAGGATTCAGGTAATCCTTCTGCCTCAGCCTTCCGAGTAGCTGGGACTACAGGTGCATGCCACCATGCCTGGCTAATTTAAAAAAATTTTTTTATAGAGACAGGGTCTTGCTGTGTTGTCCAGGCTGGTCTTGAACTCCTGGGCTCAAGCAATCCTCCTGTTTTGGCCTCTCAAAATGGTGGCGTTCCAGGTGTGAGCCTCTGTGTCTGGTCGTCCCCTCATTTTTTTGATGAGGATGACTGACCGTTCTCCATCTTAAGTGAGGAACACCTATGCCAGCTGTTTTTCGAGTAGCACGTTTCCCACATTTATTTTTGCTTGCGTGGAAATAAGATCAGGACTGACAAGTCACTTGCTTGGTTTTGGGGACGGTGGATCTGTCTGCCTTTGAGTCTGGGTCACTGGTGTGTGACCCCAGGTGGGTGGCTAAAAGCGTCGAAGTGCTCTGGACCTGTTTCCTTTGCCATGAGTGGCTCGGGGTCCAGAGTGCTGGAATGGGTGAGGTCCTGGCAGGGCGGGCCTCCGCAGTCCTGTCCAGGCCCATGTGGGAACAGACAGTGGACTGCAGATGACTCAGCCTGGCAGCCGCGACTCACTGGGGTACCTGGAAGTTCCTCTCCAGATCAGCCCTCATTCCCAAGACACTGCATTTCCTAAGTAGTGTCACATTTAAAGAATTACGTGTATGCCATCAACTCTGCTCCCTCCATGGGTTCTGACAGGGGCCTGGGCATTTGGGAATGATGTGGCCACCCCCACACGGGGTTAGGCTGAAGGCAGTGGGCAGAGTGGAACCACCCGTGAATCCCTGGGGCACAGCTATATGCCACCACGGCTTTTGGCAAGTCCCTTCTGCCAGTGTGTCCTTCTGCACTGAGCAATTCTGCTTTCTTTGTGCCTTAGATGAAATAATCGGCTTCATTGAGGACCCATGTGGCACCAAGGCCTTATCTTTGACGGGAGCTACCATGAGACGTAATTACGTCCTGACACCTGCTGCTTCTGCAGAGGTGAACGCCATCTCAGGACATGTTCTGCTGCAAGTCACAGAACACCTGCCTAGGGTGGCTTCAGCACAAAAACATGTCATTATCCCCCATCACCACTAGTCTTCAGGGAGACGAGTTCCCGTGGGGTGGAGCAGCCAAGTGATACCATCCAGGTATCCATGAACTTCCCACCTGCCCCTACCACCATCCTCAGATTCCTCACACCTGTTACCTCATGGCTACAAAATGACTGCAACAGGCTTGGACGTTGCCTCCTCAGACTATCTCACAATCAAGGCAGGAGGATGGGGAGGGGTAGAGAGAGCTCTCTTTGCTGGCCTGTCTCTTGGCTTCCTGGTAGTTCCCTAGGAGACTTTTTAAGTCTCACGGGCTGAATGGGAGGGGCCGGAGGTTAAGGCCAGGTCTTGCTGAGAGGGGAGTGGCAGGGAGGTATACAGCTGGCCACCAGCCAGGACGTGTGAGACAGGAGAGGGAAAAGCAGTTTGGCGGTGTTGCTGGGTAGCCACATTTAAGTAGCTTCTCTCCCTTTCTTTGTTGCCAAATGTAGTTGGGTTTACATAAAGTATTTGCACAGATGATTTGGCTCCACTGCCTGCACCCATAAATAGGCCCTAACCTGGCCTCCAGAGGCTTCCAATAATAAGGAATAATATGGGCCTCCATAAACACCTGCAGAAGGTTGGTCACATGTTGGCATTCATCGAATGGATCCCCTGTCACCCACAGAGAGAGTCCAATTTTTCTTTAAGCTCAAACCTGCACACAGGTATGACTTTAGCTGTAACTCTGGAGACTGCCTGGGCGGTGGCCAACAGCAGATGGCTTGCAGAGAACAAGCTTTGTTTTACTAAACTTAACCCTCCTGGTCTCCTTAGACAGGGGCAGAGCGACTCAGAAACATGTTTTGCTTTCTGACGAGGGACCATTGGGCACACAGAACTCTGTCCTCTTCCGTCCTTCCTTACCCTGAGTGTGCTTTTGGAAAGACGTGATGCTGGCAGCCCTGCAGCCCTCTTGGGACTGTGAGGCAAGAAGCCTAAGGATTAATGGTCAATGTGAAGCCAATGTCAGAGCACAGAAAGACGGAAGAAACTTGGGTTCCTAATCACACGGTGGAGTACTGCATTCATCTCAAATTTCTGGGGAGAGACTGAGGGAGCCTGAGTCCCGTGTTCACTCAGGAGTCGGCTGGGACTGGAAGGCCAGTCATGCAGCACAAACACAGTTGCTGGCGTCAGCGTGGGCCCCCGTGGTTGAGCTGGTAGCGGGGTGGAGGGGCGTCTGCTGTCTGCAGTCACGTGTGTCACCATAATAGTAATCTTAGGAGCTGACCTTGGTTGAAGGCTTATGATATGCCAAGCAACCTTTAGCTTATGTTAGCTTATTTCATCTTCCTAATAGCCATTTTGGGTGGGGTCTGTTACTCTCATCTCTATTCTAACAGATTAAAAAAAAATGAGCAGAGAGAGACCCGTGGCTGGCCCAAGGGCTCAGAGCCAGTGAAGTGTATTTGGAGAACTGGTTCCCGACCCCTCCCTCTTGAACTTGACCCTGAGCTGCTTGGACCAGGCCGGTGAACAGCACTGCCGATTGGAAGGTCTTCTGTGGGAGCGTGGCGGAGGGGGTTTACAGCTGGGAGCGTGAGGCCTGACGTCCCATTTCTGATTTTCAGAGCTTCTGGCAACCAGGATGTCTTCACAGGGGTGACGTTCCTGGGATTGGTGTCCTTTTCCCAAAGAGCAGTCGCCGAGGCAATGGTGTCTCTCAAGGGGTAGCAAGTCTGTGGGGAGCAGGGCTAGAGCCCACAGAGCTGATGGCATTTGTTGTTAAAAAATGAAAAACAGTACACACTTTTTTTGTTGAAGTGTGATGTACACAGAGTGGCACGCATCGAGATCACTCCGGAAGTTCTGCCAAGCAGCCGTGCCATCTAACCAGTGCCCGACTTGAGAGGCAGATGTGACCAGACCTGCTCCCGAGAGTGATGGCCGTCCTGTCTTCTCTGTGTAGATGAATCAATCGGTCTTTCTGAGCTTGATATGCACGGAATCCCTGGAAGTCACTGATCATAGGGCAGTGGTTTGGACAGGAGACCCCATGTGGGACGCCTGAGTCTGTAACTCGGTTACGTGCTGTGTAGCTCACAAAATATAACTGAAAGCCCCCTTTAGGTTTGATCTCGGATTCTGCTCCGTCCACCCAGAGACAGGTTCAGAGGACGACGATGTGATTTTAGGAGTGTTTCGATAGTTTCACTTGGGAATTAAAATTTGGCTTCTTAGAACTTGAACTTGACATGAATGAGGCTCTGGGAGGTTCCCTGTTGCCATCAGGCCTTCCCCCCCCCCACCAGCCCCTGGGGCAGCCTTTGTGGGTCTTTGCACCGTCCTGCTTTCAGAAATGAAGCTTAGGACACTGTTGCCAGCGTTCCAGTCCAGGGACAGAGTGTGGCTTTAAGGAAGACTCTTATTTTGAAAAGGAGATGGGGGCCCGGCATGAAGGGCCAGCCGAGCCATCTTTGCCTTTGCTGCACCTGCACCTCCCGGGCCTAATGAGTTTAGGCTGATGGAACCCAGACCTCAGGAAGGATTATAAATTCTCATTTGATTTGATTTGCTCCAAAAATACCTGAAACCAGCTGTGCCTGCCCAGCTGACCCAGGCGTCTCCGGCTGTGCTGGGGGAAGGTCTGGGCAGACCCCCTCCTGTCCCTGAGGGGGGAGGACGCTGCCTGCGCTCCCCGCGCCCGGCTGCCCAGGCCTGCTCCTGTCTGACCGCAGCGGGCAGAGTCCGGGTCTCATCCGCGCACCACGATGCCAGCCTGTCTCCACGAATTCTCACAACAGCCCCACAGCTGCTAGACCTCTGTGTGTCCCCGTTTTACAGAGGGGAAGCTGAGCCTCCAACGGTGGGCTAACTCGTCCTGAGTCCCTGCTGCTGGGGGGCAGAGCCGGTGTTCGAACCAGACCGGCAGGCCGCACCGCCCCGTTCTCTACCACGTGCTAAGCTGGGCGAGGCCTGGAGGGGTTTCTTTCCTCCCAGTGGGGCAAGTTTCCAGACACTCACTGAGCCACTGGAGAGGCTGCCACGTGCCGAGTGGGAGCGTGAGGAGGCTGTGTCAGTGGTGAGCCACAAATGGCCACAGCGAGGCTCTCCCAAGACTTGACTCAGTGCCCGGTGCCTGAGACGCGCTCCTTTCCGGGGTGTTCAGGATGAGGTTCCCAGACCTGCATCCCCACCTGCCCTGGGGATGTGTTAGCAGTCTGTGTTCTTGGCCCACCCAGCCCCCTGATCCCGGGAGGGCCCGGCGGCAGCTTCCAGAGCATCCTGACGTTTTGGGCGTGCCTGTCTGCTCTTGTTCTGGTTCTGATCGATGCCTGGGGAAGCCCGTGTTCCTGTCAGCGTCGCCCCCATCTCACAGACGAGAACCCTTTGCTGAGCGCCCCTGCGTGGGTAGAGCCGGGCTTCCTCCAGCCAAGCCCGCCGTTGACGCCTGCCACGTGTGCGTGTGTGTTCCATCCTTGTCCTCGCGGAGTGAGATCCAGAAGACGGGACAGTCCCCAGGCCGCACAGTGAGGTCATCACAGCGGTTGTGTCACTGGAGGGACGTGAGGGACTAGGAGGGAAGGGGGCTCTGGGAGGGTGGCTGTGGGTGCCTGCCAAGCCATGACGCGGCCCACTGTGGGGACGGCTGCAGGGCCTGGGGGCCCAGAGCAGCGCCCTGCCATCCTGGACACGGCGTGTCTGATGATTACCCAGCTGGAGGTTGCTTGCCGAGCGCTGGGTTTGACCATCCACTCCCCAGGTGGCCTGCAACCCCACAACCCGGTGGGGGTCTCGTCTGCTGCACAGACAGGGCCTGCAACCGCCAGCCTCCATCCCGGGCCTTTACTCACAACCCTGGGATGGGATACATTCTTCTTGCTTCCACAGAGTCGCTTACACCGGGAGCCTCCTTATTTTTTAAAAAAGTGTGTATTTTTTTCACTTCCAGAGCTTCAGAGCTACAGGTGATTTGGGGTTCCATGGAGGAATCATACGGTGGTGAAGACTGGCCTTTTGGGGTACCTGGCAGGTAGTTTTCGGGAACCTCTTTGTCAAGAGCCTTCTCCCACCTGTCTGGGAACAGGTGCTGGGACTTGCTCACAGTGGCCTCTGCAACCCACCCTGGCTGTGCATGGTGGCTCGTGGACATCACAGGGCTGCATTGAAAATGTCCCGCCCAGGCTGCCCAGCAGGAAGGCTGCTGGCCACATGCCGCCTCTAGATTTAAATGAATGACTGTGAGGCCACAGGAGCCACACTGCAAGTGCTTGGAAGCCACGTGTGGTTCTTGGCTGCCATTGTGGACAGTGCAGGTGCAGACGCTGAGCTGTTTGCAGGTGAGGTTGGGCCATACACAGGTCAAGACGGGCTGTGTCGGCAGCTTTGTGTGATCCGGCCTTATAGCAGGGGAGGGGCCTTCAGGAACCCAGTCCTTTCCTTTGTTACCAGGGTTGGGGGAGAACTGAGGCCTGATGATCCCGGGGACACCAGCTCAGGTGTCTTGACCCTCTCCAGCTGTGTCTGTCTGTTTTAGCTCAGGAAGTCTTACCTCAGCACTGTTGACATCTGGGGCTGGGTCATTCTTTGTGGTGCAAGTTGTTCTGTGCATTGCTGGGTGTTTAGCAGGATCTCTACCCACTAGATGCTGGTGGCATGCCCCTCCTAAGTTGGCATAACCAAAAATGAATCCAGACATCACCCAGTGTGCCTTGATGGGGGTGGAGGGACAAGGTCATACCTGGTTGAAAACCTCTGGCTTAGTGCAAGGTAGTAACTCATTTTTATTCTTTTTTTTTTTTTTGAGTTGGGGTCTTGCTGTATTGCCCAGGCCGAAGTGCAGTGGGGCGCTCAGGGCTCATGGCAACTTCGACCTCCTGGGCTCAGGTGATCCTTCTGCCTTAGTAGCTGGGACTATCCAGGCATGTACCACCATGCCTGGATAATGTTTTAATTGTTTTGTAGAGATGAGGTCTTGCTATGTTGCCCAGGCTGGTCTTGAACTCCTGGGCTCAAGCGATCCTTGTGCCAAAGCCTCCCAGTGTGCTGGGATTATAGGCATGAGCCACCCACTGTGCCCAGCTTTGTTTTCTTTACCCTCATTTCAGTGAGCTGAGGGTGGGGTTGTTGGGACCCAGGGCTCCCTGGGGGTCGGGTCCCTCCCTCTGGGAGAGGGTCATGGTGGGTGAAGGGTGGAGAGACCGACATACGTTCGCAGCCTGGGATTCTTTCCAGCTCTGCCAGCATCTGGGTCTCTTCAGGCAAACAACTGGCCTCGGCTCTAGAGATAATTAAACCCATCTTTTTCCCTGTCCCCGCCCCATCCCTCAAGCCCTCGGTCCATTCGGTTCACAATGATAACATTGTTCGAGCCGTGCAGCACACATGTTGACATTGACGTGTTTAATCTTGTGGCAAGCCTCCCCCCATCTGTGCAGGCAGGCTGCGCGCTCACCCGAGGGGATGGCCCAGGGGATCCCAGCCCCCCTGAGGCTCGGCGCAGCCCTGGCATCTAACAGTGGAGGCAGTGTCTCCAGAAACCTGCTGGAGAGCCAGGCGGGGAGGACTCCAGGTGGTCTTGCCTGCAGCAAGGCATTTGGTGGAAAGTTGGAGAGGTGACATACCAGTGCAGGGATGGGGACGATGCCGCCATGGGTGTGCCCTTGGCCAGCAGGCCCCCCGACAGGGAACGGGGGTTGGAGGGGCTGGTGCGGGTTAGGGGGCTGATGCGGAGTGGGTCCCCGCTACAAAACCTCCAAGCTGCCAGCCTCCCTGCCTCTGGGCGTTTGGCAGGGGCAGAACTTGCAAGCCTGGGGGAGTCTGGGGTGGGTGCAGTTCCTTAGCTTTTAAGATTGAGGCAGGGAGTCCTCGAGGCAGGGAGTACATTGGGGGTGCCAGGAGCCTGGAGGACCTCAGAGCAGTCTTACATAATTGTCTCCACAGATGCAAGGCTGGTGGCCGTTCTGGCATGAGGTGTGGCTGAGTGGTGAACAGCAGTGACCTTTGAGGATTCAGGTCAGCTGTGCCGCTGTGGGCTGGTGGCCTCACCATTCTGGGCCTCCATGAACTCATCTGTAACGTGGGTGTGACGCGTGTGCCTGCCTGGGGCGGGGCTGTGCTAAGGATTCGATGAGATGATGTGTGAGACACGTGTGGCGTGGCCTCCAGGCCAGTGGGAGACTTCTGAAAGGGGTGTCCGCCACACTCCCATCGGAATGGCCAGGATCAAACGAAACCAAACAGAGCAAAAGGCAGCGAGTGTTGGCGAAGAGGTGGAGAAATCAGAACCCTGGTGCACTCCTGGTGGCCTTAACGTGATGCAGCCTCCATGGATAACACCGTGGAGGGGCCTCAGAGTATTAAATAAAGAACTGTCATAGGCTCCAGCATTTCCTCTTGTGGGTGTATCCCCAAAAGGAGCGAAAGGGAAGGGGGTCTCCAGAGGTATTTTCCCACCCACGTCCTTGGCAGCATTATTCACAGCAGCTCAAACATGGAAGCTGCCTGAGTCCATCGCAGGGTGGGTATTTGAACAAGACGTGGCCGCCATGCACTGGAGTATTGCTCGGTCTTCAAATAGAAGGAAATCTTGCCACAGGCTGCAGCGTGAATGAGCCTTGAAGACTTTACATAAATGAAATAAGCCAGTCATGAGGGGACAGATACTGCTTGATTCCATTTATAGGAGGCTGATGAAGGAGTCGGATTCATGGAGATGGAAGGCTGAGAGGTGGTTGCTGGGGGTTGGAGGAGGTGGGGGTGGTTAGTGTTTAATGGGGACGGAGTTTCAGTTTTGTGAGATGGAAAGCTTTCTGGAGATTAGGTGCACAAGGATGCGAGTGCTCCTAACACGACTGGCGTTACTGAAGTCAGGGTGGTAAATCTTCTATTAAGTGTATTTTATCACTGTTAAAAACAAAAACTAAAAGCCTGGGTGCAACGGCTCATGCCTGTAATACCAGCAGGGAGGCTGAGGCAGGAGGACTGCTTGAACCCAGGAGAGTTCGAGACCAGCCTGGGCAGCATAGCAAGACCTCATCTCTACAAAAAAATAAAAAAATTAGCAGAGCATAGTGGTGTGTACCTGTAGTCCCAGCCACTGGGGAGGCTCTCCTGAGGTGGGAGGTTCTCCTGAGCCCAGGAGGTCGAGGCGGCGGTGAGCCGTGATCAGGCCACTGCACTCCAGCCTGGGCAACAGAGTGAGACTCCAACTCAAAATAAAATAAAAGTAAAAACTAAAAGAATGGCTGCCACCCGGCTCAGAGGTCCGTAGGTGACAGGTCTGCACCCTAAGTGTGCTTCTGTTCCATCCTGTCCTCTAGCATGACACACGTGACACACAGTGATGACTGCACACTCTCACATCCATGCCGGGGCGGTCGAGAAATCCTTGTTGAAACAGTGGAGATCTCCAGGTGTTTCCTGGGCAGCGCCTGTTCCCCTAGGCTTCCGGTGAGGTCCTGTGTCTTGGGCTGGGGTGGTCCCCTCCCTTCTCCCAGGAGCTGCGTGTGGCAGTGCCGCTGCTATGGAGAGGATGCTTTCCTTTTGGGGCCAGGTGTGTCTGCCCCATCTCCTGGAGCTCTTGGTCACATGTCACATCCCCGAGGCTGTGGGGCCATAAATGCCTCCCAGCAGCAGCCACCTAAGGCTCAGGGAGGCTCTGGTATGCGCCAGAATCTTCTGAGTGTGCTGCAGCCCTAGAGGAAGGGAAGGAACTGGGGCTAGGTCAGAGTTCAGGGGGCAGGGGGCACTCTGGGCTGGGGGACCCCGAGGAGCCCAGGGTCCAGAACACTGGGTTCTAGCTTTCAGGGGTACCGTGGACTCGGGTGGCACGTTCCCTGGGTCTCATCCTCTTTATTTATTTATTTAAAGTTGGGGGTTTCACTCTGCCAGACTGGAGTGCAGTGGCACAGTCGACCTCCTGGGCTCGGGTGAACCTCCTGCCTCAGTCTCCGGAGTAGCTGGGACTAAAGGCATGTGCTACCATGCCCAGCTTCTTTTTTAATTATTTCATTTTTTTAGAGATGAACCCTTGCTGTGTTGCCCAGACTGGTCTTGAACTCCTGGGCTCAAGCAGTCGGCCCGCCTCAGCCTCCCAAAGTGCTGGTATTACAGGCGTGAGCCACCGTGCCGACTCGCATCCGTGTTAGAAGGGTGCAGGGGTCTGTCCCAGCCCCTAACAGGAGCTGAGGAACTCTCTGGACGAATTTGAACTCGCAGAAACCGGATGCCGAGTGAGGAGCATAACATTCAGATGCTGGCCTTGTGGTTTTTGCCTGGAAAGTGTTCCTTCACTCATGAAATATTTTTTCCTATCTCACAGTTTAGCAGCGTCTTTGGGGGCAGCGAGAGGACCGCACAGTCTGGAGGGTTAACCAGGTTTTTCTGAAAACCATGAAGCTGTGGAAGGAGCTGCCTGTGTTTAACTTGCTCACGGCCCATTCTCCAGCTCCCAGTCCAGCCAGGAGTGGCAGGACACGCCAACAGCTGCTAGGCCACCGGCTCCCCCTTCCATGGACGCAAATGTCTTCATGTGCCCTGGCTGCCACCATGATCTTCAGGGTCCTCCTGTGTGGCTGTCCCCATGGAGGCTGCCTTCCGAGGTCCCTGGGCAGGCAGCGACTACATCCAGCGAACGGTCTTCCTGCCCCCTTCATCTGAGTCTGGCCACTGTGGGGCCATCTTGCGCTGCCTGTCTTCTGGCCCAGCCCTCCCCTTGGACCAAGTCCCTCTGGGGACCACGGTTCCCTGTCACCTACGCAGCCCCAGATGCGTCTCCAAGGCCAAGCTTGTCTTTCTTGTCAGAGATGCATTTTCCCTGCATATCTTAGTCCATAAACCCAGTGGCACCCAACGGGAACATTCCTGTGAGCATTCCACACTGTCCTCTGTCCCTCTGTCCAGGCCACTGCCCACAGGTCATTGCTGGTCTGACTGATCTGTGGCCACATGTCCTTCCCCTCCCTCTTCGCCTTCTGAGCGGTTCCTCGATGCTTACGTTGACTGATGGTGCCGCTGCATACGAGGCCTCCCAGGCTAGCAGGGGACCATGTTCTCTGGTTCCCTCCTCAGATGCTCACATCGGATCATTTGTGGATGCCTGTCCGTTCCCCTAGAGAAGTGTTTCTGGTCCATTCCACCTCTTCTGCCATCCTGACCAGGGATGGAAAACACACATCTTGGGCTGGGCGTGGTGGCTCACACCTGTAATCTCAGCACTTTGGGAGGCTGAGACGGGAGGACTGCTTGAGGTCAGGAGTTCAAGACCAGCCTGGGCAACGTAGTGAGACCTCATCTCTACAAAAAAAATTTTATTTTTATTTTTTGTTGGTTTTTTTTTTTTTTTTGAGTTGGAGTCTCACTTGGTCACCCAGACTGGAGTGCAGTGGCCGCTCCCGGCCACCGCAGCCTCGCCTGCTGGGCTCCGGCGATCCTTCCGCCTCCGCCTTCTGAGTAGCCGGAATTACAGGCATGCGCTACCACGCCCGGCTGATTTTTTGATTTATTGTAGAGATGAGGTCTCACTGCCCAGGCGGCTCTCGAACCCGCGGGCTCAGGCAATCCACTCACCTCAGCCTCCCAAGGGCGTGGGATTACAGGCTGAGCCACCGAGCCTGGCTTACAAAAAAATTTTAAAAAATTAGCCAGACATTGTTGTGTGCACTGGTAGTCCCAGCTACTTAGAGACTGAAGCAAGAGGATTGCTTGAAGCCAGGAGTTCAAGGCTGCAGTGAGCTATGATCACACTACTGCACTCCAGGATGGGCAGCAGAGAAAGACCCTGTGTAAAGAAAGAGAGAAGGAAGGGAGGGAGGGAGAGAAGGAGGGAAAATAAATACACTTTTAAATAAAGAGAAAATAGTCACCTTTTTTATTTACCAGCCAGGGTTAGTGGCTGTCTGAGTACCAGGTTGAAGGCCTTGGGCGCAGGGAGGGAGATGGCGCATGGGCATTGGGTGTGTGTTATCCTTGATCCAGCCCCTTCTCTGCCCTGCACCACGAGGGGCCAAGCCAGTCGTTGTCGACCCTGAAACCTGGCACTCGGGAACCAAGCGCATGAATCCTCATGGCTTTTTCTTGTTATTTCCGACAGACTTCTTACTTGAACTGCCAGTGCTATTTCTTGTCTCAGACCCTCGGTCGTGCTGTTCCCTCTGCCTGTAGGGCCCTTCCCTGTCCTCTGGGGCCGGTGGGCTTCACCTGTCCTTCCTCAAGGCCCTTAAACACGCCTCCTGGGAAGGACGCCCCCCGCAAAGCGACCTTCCGTCTTCCTCGTACCAAACACAGGCACCAAAAGAAACTCACTCTCAGACCCCGACATGCCATGTCTTTCTAGGTACTGTGGCTTGCTGGCCTCACGCCCTGTTTTCCAACTTTCTTGGCATGAACACAGATGCAGAACAAAACCCAGGCGGGCCTGTGGCCTCGGACCCCACGATCCACATCAAGGCTTTTACCCCCCAGGAGTGTGTCCCCTAAAGGCGTGTATACAGGTGTTCATGGTCAGGGATGTGTCCCCTAAAGGTATGTACATGAGTTTCATGGTTAAGAATGTGTCCCTTAAAGGCCTGTACACAAGCATTCATGGTCAGGAACATGTTCCCTAAAAGGCATGTACACTGGTGTTCATGATCAGGAACATGTCTTCTAAAGGCATCTACCCGGGCATTCATGATCAGGAGCGTGTCACCTAAAAGCATGTACACAGGTGATCATGGTCAGGAATATGTCCCTTAAAGGTGTGTACACAAGCATTCATGGTCAGGAACATGTCTCCTAAAGGCATGTACACTTGTGTTCACGGTCAGGAATGTGTCTTCTAAAGACATGTACAGAGGCATTCATGATCAGGAGCATGTCGCCTAAAAGCGTGTACGTGGGTGATCATGGTCAGGAATGTGTCCCCTAAAGGCATGTACACTGGTGTTCATGGTCAGGAACTTGTCCCCTAAAGGCGTGTACACAGGCGTTCAGGGTCAGGGATGTGTCCCCTAAAGGTGTATAAGGGTGTTCATTGTTGCACAATTTATAATGGCCTCAAACTGGAAACTAGCCAAATGCCCATCCATAGGATGGCATCTATTCAGCAAAGAAAAGGGGCAGACTATCGCCACACACAGCGACGTGGGTGAGTCTGGGTGAGGGCTGCAGACACAGCAGGGAACACGTTGTGACTCCAGGAGGCAGAGGGAGTTTGGCACGGGCTGTTGGGATGGCAGCCGCCCTGGGGAGGAGGACTGGTGCTTGGGAGGGGCCCTGTGGGATGCCTGTGGTGCTGGTAATGACCTTCTCTGAGCATGTTCTTGGAAGTCAGTGCATGTTATTAGATGAAGTCTTGCTGTGTTACCAAGGCTATTCTCAAACTCCTGGCCTCAAGCGGTCCTCCCATCTTGGCCTCCCAAAGTCCTGGGATTGCAGGTGTGAGCTACTGCACGCAACCTTATGTCTTCTATATGTATTTTCTCATATTCGTGAGAATGAGTTACATTTATTTATTTTTTTGTGTTATGTATACACATAGATATGTACCAAGAGGGTTCATACCCCTAAGTTTTAGGGTGTTAAGCATATTCTGTAAAGCAGCGGTCCCCAACCTTTTTGGCGTCAGAGACTGGTTTTGTGGAAGACAGATTTTCCACGAACTGGAGTGGGGTGGGAGCAGGGGATGGTTTTGGGATGATTCAAGCACTTAACATGGATTGTGCACTTTATTTTTATTATTACTTCACTGTTATATATCATGAAATAGTTATACAGCTCACCATTAATAAAAAAAGAGGGGTGGACAGACGTGCCAAATAAAATAACGGGTGGGCCACGCATGGACTAAAATGAGTGTCGGTTTCTGACCTAAAGTCTGGATGGCCACCAGACACAGCTATACATTTGAAGCCCATCCACTCACTTGCCTCTCACTGATGGGGTTTTGGTATGAGTCTACAGGCAATTGATTTATGAAGGTCTCCGGGCAGTCAAACCTCACGGCTAATATTAATCTGTATTTGCAGCCGCCTCCCAGCGCTAGCATCGCCACCTCAGCTCCACCTCAGATCATCAGGCAGTAGATTATCATGAGGAGCTTAGCCCAGATCCTGAGCACGTACGCGGTTCTAATGCCTCGGCTGATCGGACAAGGGGCGGAGTTCAGGCCGTCCTGTGGGCGATGGGGCGTGGCCGTAAACACAGGTGAAGCTTCCCTCCCTGCCCACCCTCACCTGCTGTGTGGCCCGGTTCCTAACAGGCCATAGACTGGTACCAGTCCGTGGCCCAGGAGTTGGGGACCCCTGCTACAAGGCGTGGCTTTGAATACTGCAAGTCCCTATATTTTTATTTTATTTTATTTTATTTTGAGTTGGAGTCTCACTCTGTCATCCAGGATGGAGGACAGTGCCACGCTCCCGGCCACCACAGCTCGACCTGCTGGGCTCTGGCAATCCTTCCGCCTCAGCCTTCCAAGTAGCTGGAACTACAGGCCTGGCTAATTTTTGATTTATTGTAGAGATGAGGTCTTGCCAAGTTGCCCAGGCAGGTCTCGAACCCGCGGGCTCAGGCAATCCACTCACCTCGGCCTCCCAAAGCGCTGGGATTACAGGCTGAGCCCGGCCTGCAAGTCCCTTTAAACAGGTGTTGCCATTTTCAAGTGCATGCGGTGAGTTGCTGATGTCTTTGGTTATTGTCTTCCCGATGTTTAGAGTGGTTGGTGAGGGTCTTGCCTGAACAGTTCTTTAACTATAGGTGGGAGGAGGAAGCGCCCCAGATGTTGAGGGGAGGCAGGGCATCGTGGAGGGTGCTGAAGGCAGGTCCCAGATGGGACAGATCTTCCCCAGCATGGCGGAGGGTCTCGAGAGGGTCCAGGAGAGCGACTTCCTGCTCTTACCTGCCTCTGATCCTTTACTGACATCCTCCAGCCTGCACCTCCCCTCCCAGGGCCAGTTTTGGGGTTGGTATTTCAGGCTTTTGTACAAGAAGGACACTGGGATCGTTGTCAGTCACTGTCCGGTTGCTGTCAGGATGTTTTCCATTTTCTTTGTACTTGTCTTCTGGCCTCGGGATTTGACCATTTTCTTTTATTTTTTTTTTTGAGCTAGAGTCTGACTCTGTCACCCAGACTGGAGTGCAATGGCACGCTCCCAGCCACCGTAGCCTCCACCTGCTGGGCTACGGCAATCCTTCTGCCTCAGCCTTCCAAGTAGCAGGAACTACAGGCATGCAGTACCAGGCCCAGCTAATTTTTGATTTATTGTAGAGACGAGGTCTCGCCAAGTTGTCCAGGTGGGTCTTGAACCTGCAGGCTCAGGCAGTCCACTCACCTTGGCCTCCCAAAGTGCTGGGATGACAGGGTGAGCCACCAAACCCAGCCTGGCCATTTTCATCTTTGAAGATGAAGGTCTTTTGTGCCTGTGAGTGTTCTTGGCCGCTGGATGCTGGGGTGATACTGGGGTTGGGCGAGGCTGGAGTCCCAGGTTCTGGGTTCCCTGGGAAGCTTTTCTCCAGGGGCACAGGGAGGTATCAACTCCAGACATTGTGTTTAAAACCCAAGACCTGGGTAATCAGCTTCAGGAACTTGAGAAGAAAGCAACAAGATGCATCTTCCCCCTAAGAGTGCACATGAGTTCCTACCTGTGCTAGAGGTAACAGGTCGCTTAATATCTGAGTTGGGAGGGTGCAGAGGCCACACTGTGGAGTGGCTTCTGCATGAAAGCGAAACCTCGGGAGGCCGAGAGATGGAGTGTGGTGGCGACATTGGATTACTCACTGCTCGTGTGTGTGTGTGTATGTGTGTGTGTGCGCGCGCTCCATGGATGTTCTTAGATAATTCATACTAAGTGGTTTTTTTCAGTACATGTGATGGTGTGGGTTTTAGGACGAGCAGAGTAACATCATACCTCTTGTCATCTTCAAATAATTAATGAAGACAATCTACTTAGAAAGCCGTCCCAGAGAGCCCACAAATGTTTGTGCGACATTCAGGTGGTCACTTTATCCAGGGGTTTCTTTTTTTTTTTTAAAGATACCTTATAAACCTGTATAACGTTTGTTTTATGCATTAAAAAAGTTTTATGGGCAGGCCAGGCACAGTGGCTTATGCTGGTAATCCCAGCACTTTGGGAGGCCGAGGTAGGAGGATTGCTTGAATCCCAGCATTTGAGACCAGCCTGGGCAGCATAGCAAGACCTCACGTCTACAAAAATACAAAATTAGCTGGGCATGGTGGTGCACACCTGAGGTCCCAGCTACTAGGAGGCTGAGGTAGAAGGATTGCTTGAGCCCAGGAGGTTGAGGCTGCCATGATCCATAATTGTGTCACTGCCCTCTGGCTTGGGCAACAGAGTGGGACCCCAACTGAAAAAAAATGTTTATTTACAGCTGCTGCAACAAACTTTCTATTTGTGATTATGAGAGTTTTCTTTCCTCCTGGGATGTGGCTTTAATGATTGAGCCTGTGTTTATATCATGCTTGTTCAAACATATCTATTGTTTGGTCCGCTGGAGTTTTTTTTTTTTTTCAAGGAACGTGATAGTAAGAAACTGTCCACACCATCCGTGGCTGCTTCTGTACCAACTGTCATTGTCCTCACCATGGTCTCACAGCCCCTGTAACAGTGGCAGACCCAAATGGCTTTCCTGTGAGGAACTCCAGTGATCTTCCCAAAAACTCCATGAGAAAAGGCCGTCATTATCATCCCTGGGGGACGGAGGGCACTCAGGGATTAAGTCACTTGACCAAGGTCACACAGCGGGTTGGTGGCACAGCTGGAATTCGAACTCAGGCCACCTGGCTCAGAACGCATGAAGGTCAGGATGCAGAATTCAGCCACTCACCTAACTTGTGACCTTGGACCTCCTGAGCCTCCGTTTCCTCATCTTTAAAATGGGGCTCAGTCCTGCCTTGTGGAGTCCCGTCGGATGCTCTGCGTGGTCCATCACGGAGGAAGCACTCAGTGAGCATGCGTTTTGCACCTCCAGGGTCTGTGGCCACCTTCCACTGTCAGCCAGAGACCCTGGCCCCACTGTCCTCTGGGCCGATTGCTGTGTCTGCTGGCAGGGCTGATCCACAGGTGAGGCCCGACCCAGCACAGGAACTGAGGTTTGCTGGGGACTCCGTGTTTGGGATGCTGAGCTCTGTGCTCAGGGCAGGGTTGTGGTGCGGCCTCCCTCCCTGCCAGGGTGGAAGCATCTCCACCTTCGGGGTTCTTCCTGCCTTGGGGTGCTGGGGAGGAGGAAGGCACTTAAAGTAAGGCTTCGTCTATGCTTCTCTCTTGGGGGAGGCCATGCATTTGTCGCCTGTCATCCCGGACCGTGCTGTCTCCCCGGCCAGGCATCCCGGCCTCCCCGGCGTGAGCTTAGAAACCCCTCAGGTGCGGCACACGGGAGGACACTTGGCAGGTGACTAGAGCTGAGACACACAGTTCCATACCCAGGCAGGCCTACCCCCATTTGCCAAAATACATGTTCTAGAATGTTCCGGGCAGCACTGTGTTCGGAGCCCCGATTTGGAAACGACCCACATTCCTGTGAACTATGGACTAGATGGCCGAGCTGTGATCTAACACAGCCACAGGATGTCACACAACAGTGAGGACACACGAGCATCCTCAAGTGATGCAGTTGACTGCATAAGCATCGTGAAGTGAAATACTTCCTGAACTGTGTGCCCTGTGTGGAAGTTTCACAGAATGGCAACGCTGACCCTTGGGCTGAGGAGTTGGGGGAGGAAAGGGGCTTGGTGAGGGCCTGTTTCTTGATCTGGGGGGGGTCTCCATGAGTGGGTTCGCTTTGTGCAATGGGTGGTCCATGCACATGCTACATGTATGTAACGGTGCAGTTAACAAATTCCAACAAACTCCCTGCCGAGCTGTTGACGCAGCCACGGGGACACATGTCGTGGAGGCCTCTGGTGGGGGTAGGACCGGGGGTTTGAACTCCAGCTCTCTGGCCCCGGGCACTGGACGGCTGCGGGTGCATCTCCTGCCAATGCAATGTTGTGCTCACTCCTGGGACCAGGCACCCTCTGGGGGCAGTGTGAGGGGTGAGTGAGCTGGAGCGGGGACATGTCCATGGTGACGCAGTCAGGCTCTCTGCCTTCCCTCCCAGCATCACCTCTTGAGGCTCGCTGGGTTCCCAAGTGGTCGCCCTTTCTCCCTTCCTCCCGCCTTCTCTGTAAATAAAAGGGGCCTGGTGATGTCCTCAGGCAGGACCGCTCCCATAGATCAGGCCAGAAGGGAAGGACTCCTTGTGGGCGTGAGAGGCTGTGTGATGACAAGGAGCACTGTCGTCTGGAGGGGCCGTGGGACGGTTTCTGGGGAGTCCTCCCTCCCACTAGCTCTCCACATGCGGCCCAGGGTTCCACCAGCTGCGGTTCAGGGTTTCTGCAAAGCCAGGTTGCTCCCTGCCCACCCAGAGCCCCTGGCCTCAGGGGCTTCCTCACCTCCTCTCCTGGGTGGATAATTCCTCCGTGCCCACTACCCTCACCCCAGTCTTTTCCTGGACTGTTATTAATCCTTAAAACAGGCAGTTTTTTTTGTTTGTTTTTTATTTGAGTTGGAGTCTCACTCTGTCGCCCAGACTGGAGTGCAGTGGCCGCTCCCGGCCACCGCAGCCTCGACCAGCTGGGCTCTGGCGATCCTTCCGCCTCAGCCTTCCGAGTAGCTGGAATTACAGGCGCACACTACCACGCCCGGCTGATTTTTTGATTTATTGTAGAGATGAGGTCTCGCCTGCCCAGGCGGGCCTCGAACTCACGGGCTCAGGCAATCCACTCACCTCAGCCTCCCAAACGCGTGGGATTACAGGCTGAGCCACCGAGCCCGGCTAAAACAGGCAGTTTTAATGGAGACCTGTGGAAAGCTCTTGGGGCCGCCCATGGTATGAACCTCCTTCCTCAGTGGTGTCCTGCCTTCTTGGAGCCTGGCCACCAGGATCCTGCCTGAAGCCTGTTGGTTGTCTGTCTCCTCTCTTCTGGCCAGACTGGTGGCCCACCTGGTTCACTCTTTCTCCCCGCTCCTTGGGATCCCTGCCCCCAGGCAGGAAGTGGAACTGGCTGTGTCTTCCAGGAGATTATGCAGACCGGCCCAAGGGTGATCATTCTGACACTTCCCAGCACTCAGTGACTCCCAGGTCTTCCCTGTTCCATTATGGCCTTGAGGGACTCAGGGGAAGTCCGTTCCCAGAAACTGTCCTTTGTCTTCCATCTGGGTGTCTGTCATCTGGGAAGCCACTGTAGTCTAATGTTGCTGTGGTATGAGGGAGGAGGACTGAGGCCTTTGCCTCCTTTTGTCCTGAGGTCATTTTCAAAAGTTTCCAGCCTCTGCCAGTCTCTGAGTTTACTGCTGTTAGTCTGAGTTGTAAATCCTGGTTACTCATTTGAAATACCTGGGTGTGCTTTACAAAGTACAGATGTCCAGATCCCCTTCCCAACCACCCGACTCTGGAGCCCGCTGGGTGCTTCTCTTTCCATCCTGCACTCAGCGTCCTCACTTGGGTAGCTTGAAATCTGCCAAGATGGCAGTGTTTATACCGTGGAAATCAGCAGACACTTCAAATTGGGTCTCAGAGAGCTGGTTGCTAGAAGGTTACCAGCCCACCACTGGGCCAGGGCATCAATATTTTTAAAAAGCTCCCACAGCGATTGTCATGTGTTGCTCGTGTTGAGAACCACTAGCCCTGAGGCGTCCTGTGATAGGCATGGGGAGGTTTATGTTTACCGATAATAGCTAACAGTTATCTAGCCCCGATGGATGTTAAACTACTGATGTGAATTAGCTCGCACACCCCTGACAACAACCCCTGAAGGAGGATTATCATCCCCATTTTGTAGATGGTAAAAGTGAGGTCCAGGTAGGTTGTCTGGTGCCTGTCCAGGCCTGCACTGCTGGTTGGTGGCTGAGGCTGATTCCAGCCCAGGACCTGAGTCTGGCCAGGACCTCTTGGACAGCTGTGGTCAGTGCCCTGCTCTTCCCAGCAGGTTGGATGCAGAGTCCTGCTCTTGTCATTCAAGATGACTGTGGGGACTGGGCCTGGGAACCCCTCCTGCCTCCACCTTCTGTGCGCCAGTGTGGCATGGGCAGTTATCACATGGCGCCACTGGCCGCGGGCAGGTCTCCACCCAGCTTAGGTGGGATGCTCGCACTCTGAGCCGGAGGGCAAAATGCAGGCACTAACGGCTTCTGGTGCTGGCATGTGTTTTCTCGTTCTTCCAGTGGAGCACGACAAGGAGTTCTTCCACCCACGCTACCACCACCGAGAGTTCCGGTTCGACCTGTCCAAGATCCCAGAAGGGGAAGCTGTGACCGCAGCCGAGTTCCGAATCTACAAGGACTACATCCGGGAGCGCTTCGATAACGAGACGTTCCGGATCAGCGTGTACCAGGTGCTGCAGGAGCACTTGGGCAGGTGGGTGCTGGGCTGGTGCCGAGGAGGGGCGCCGTGCTTCCTCCAGCTGCAGAGGAGGGCTGCGGCGGCAGTGGCAGTGGCGGCCGGGGGGTGGGGTGGGGACAGGGCAGGGTGGGTGCAGGGAAATCCTGGTGGCTTCCCCCGTGCAGCACCAGCTGCAAGCTGGCCCTGTGCCGATATCATTTTTTAAAAAGGCGTGTGGTGTGTGATGTGTGTCATTGCTTCTTCAAGCTATGACTGTCAGTGAATCCAGGCCAGAGGGGCAGGAGGCCCGGCAGCCTGGGAATATGTGGCCTCGTGGTACTCATGGGTGGTCTAGTCAGGCACGGTGCTCAGGGGAAGGGGAAGAAACATGTTTGTAGGCCTGCTCTCGCCTGTTCATCACCCAAAGCCCAGCACGTGGTGTCAGGCAACCAGTGAGTGTGGCCATCTGTAGTAAAATGTTAGGGGGAAGAACCCAAACCAAGAACTCTTAGCTTTCTGGGAATCACCAGGTCAGGAACCAAACATCTGTGTTGAAAGACTAATATACTGAGACCCTTGAATTCCAAGGTCTTGGGAAGGGCCAGGCCATCTGGCAACTGCATTCTGCAGTCCTGAGAGATAACTGAGGTTGTGTGACTCCGTGACTGGATTGTGGACTCCTCAGACTGCTGGAATTCTGTCGCCTAACGCCATGACATGGAATTTAATGGGAAAAGGTGGCATGGGCACCTCCTTCTGATGGACGGGGCAGGCATCTTCAGCTGAAAAGGGGACTTGTGGGCACAGACCAGGACAGAGGACCCAGCACAGCCACATTTGCCCAATGCTGGATTTTTCCAGGGTCATCTTTTTTTTTTTTTTTTTGAGTCAGAGCCTGACTCTGTTGCCCAGGCTGGAGTGCAGCGGCATGATCACAGAACCCCGCAGTCTCAAACTCCTGGGTTCAAGTGATCTTTTTGCCTCAGCCTCCTGAGTAGCTGGGACTACAGGCACATGCCACCATGCCTGGCTAATTTTTTGTATTTTGTAGAGATGAGGTCTCAAATTCCCAGGCTCAAGCAATCCTCTTGCCTAAGTCTCCCAAAGTGCTGGGATTACAGGTGTGAGCCACCACACCTGACTCTCAGAGGTCATCTTAAATACCAGGAAAACAGTTCTTGAGTGTTTCCAGGGTTTTGCATTCATTATCTTATTTCATATTCACAGTAGCCTTCTGAGCTGTGACTGGAGGATCAAAGTGGTCTGAGGCCAGGGGTCGAGGCCACCTAGAAGATGGGACCACATCAGTGCATGAATGAGCTCAGGCTTAGAAAGCTGGAGCCCAGTCTTACAATAAATAATTCTTTCAAAAATTTGTTTTTGAATAGACAAGAGACATTCATGGTGTAAAATTGGAAAGAAAGAAAGTTAATGTGGTGAGAATATCCAGACTTGGGAGGCCAAGGCAAGAGGATCACTTGCACCCAGGAGTTTGAGACCAACCTGGGCAACATAGCGAGACCTCATCTCTACAAAAAATAAGCAGATTAGCTGGGTGTGGTGGTGCGTGCCCATAGTCCCAGCTATTTGGGAGGCTGACGCAGGAGGATTGCTTGTGCCCAGGAGTTTGAGACCAGCCTGAGCAGCATAGTGAGACCCTATTGCTACAAAAATATAAACAGATTAGCTGGGTGTGGTGGTGCGTGCCTTAGTCCCATCTATTTGGGAGGCCAAGGTGGGAAGATCGCTGAGCTTAGGAGTTCGAAACCAGCCTGGGCAACATAGTGAAACCTCATCTCTACCAAAAATAAAAAAGATTAGCTGGGTGTGGTGGTGCATGCCCATAGTCCCAGCTATTTGGGAGGCTGACTCAGAAGGATCACTTGAGCCGGAAGTTGGAGGCTGCAGTGAGCCATGATCGTGTCACTGCCCTCCAGCCTGGCTGGCGGAGAGAGACCCTGACTCAAAAAATACATAAATAAAAATAAAAACAATCCAGTGGATGTGAAGGTTCCCAGGTTCCAGTGCCGAGGCAGCCCCTGCGGCCCGTTTCTTGACTCGCATCAGCAAGTGTATTTGCCTGTTTCTCTATGGTCACAAGAGGAACCCCTCGTGCACTCATCCCTGCACCTGCTGCTCTCGTTGGTTGCCATCCCTCGGCAGTCTCTCCCTGTGGGTCCACACGGAGCGTCCCCACCTTTGAGTCAGTCCCGTCCCTCTGCGCAGCTGTGCCACCAGGTGTTTCCCAGGCATGTGGTGGCTTCTCTCTCCTGCGGTGACGGTGCCCTGAGGGTTCACGTCTATCAGTGGGCGAGGCTCTAGAGATGGAACAGTGGCACCTTTGGGGATGTTGCCGGTGGCTCCCCTTGGAGGTTTATCCGTGACTCCTTCCAGTAGCTGGGGGAGCGGGACCATGTCCCACGTGGCCTCTTATTAAACCGCCAATCCTTGTCGGCCGATGGGGGTCGAGTGGCATCACAGCATGGCTCATGTTTGCAGTGCAGGAGGGGTTCTGCCTCCTCCTGCACTGCCCTGCCGGAGAGGGTGGCAGACCTGCTGGGGGATGGCTCGGGCCGGGGAGACAGCTGTGGCGGTCACCTCCAAGTCTTCCTGAAGGCCCTCGTTAGCCTGGCCACGCCTGTCCCACAGGCCCAACTATAAGAGGCCTTGGGTTTAGTCTTGGGAGCCACCAATGTCCACTGTGCACGCTGAGTGGCCCCCCAGGACTCTTGAATGAGTCCACGTTTTTGACTTTCTAAAGCTGAATGATTGGGTGAGATGAGTGCCCAGAGCTGTTGGTCAGCAGCCCCCGCTGGGCCAACTGCTCACAGCCTGGCCCTGTCCACACCCGGCCTCCTGGCAGCCTCCCTACCTGTCTCCAAAGCTCTGTCACAGTCCCGACCTCAGGCCCTGAATGGGTGTGGCTGGACAGAGGGATCTGCTGGGGTCACCAGTGTGGCTCCTCCGGGGTCTCCAGGTGGCGGTGGATCTGCGAGGACGCCTCTGACATTGAGTGCCTCCTTCCTGTGACGAGAGCTGGTGGCCAGCATCCCTGGCACTGCCCTACCAGGGGCACGTCTGCCTGCTGTTCCCTCCTCCCTGCACACCTGCCCTGCTTCATGCTGGGGAAGACCTGAGGCTCAGTGGTGGGCAGCCAGGCATGGAGGGCAGAGGCGTGTCACCCCTGGGGAGACAGGAGCCTGGGCTCCACTCATCTGACCTCCCATGAGCACATCCGTGCTGCCTGCTCTCAGGACCCGGCTCTGGTTCACACAGGCCGGGGCAGCGGGGCAGCGGCCTCGAGAAGCTGGCTGAAGGGTGTGCAAGGGTCCTGGGGTTGCTGTAACTGAACACCGCACATCGTGTGGCTTGTCACCATGGATGTCACCCCTCTCTGTTCTGGAGGCCAGAGTCTGAAAGCGGGTGTCAGCAGGGCCATGCGCCCTTGGGAACTGGTGGGGCAGGACCCTGCCTGGCCCCTTGCGGCTTCAGGTGGTGGCCGTGTTGGTGTCCCCTGCTCAGCTGCCCATCAGTCTCTGCCTCTATCACCACACGGCCCACCTTGGCATGGTGTATCCCTGGCCCCCTTCCTCTTCTTACATGGGCAGGGACTGTCCCACTCCAGTGTTGCCTCCTCCAACTAATTGCAACTGCAAAGACTCTGCTTCCAAATGAGGCCACAATGACAGCCACTCAGGGTTAGGACTCGAATCGTCTTTCTTATGGGTCCAGTCCCAGAAGAGGGGTTACAGAGGATGGCAGTGAACAAGCAGATGTGTGAACTGCCTCGCCATTGGCTGGGTCAGGTGGCAAGTTCAGTGAGGTTAAGGTGTCATCCATGGCTTTGGTGAGTGGGGGACGTTTGATGACAAGATGGATCTGGCAGTCGGGATGGGGGAACCATGTCTCGGGAATAGCAAGGGCTGCTTCCTAAGGATGGAAGGGAAACCGGACCAGGTAAGCAGTTTAGTCTCCACTTGGGGGAAACAGCAGCCTCATCTAGTGGCTCCAGCCTCCCGGCTGGGCCTCCACAACTCCTCATCCTTCCTGCTGTTCCCGTGGGAACCTGATCCCGTCACGGCTTGGGGTGGCCACCTCTGCTGTCCCGCCTGAGGTCCCTGGGGCAGATCTGGCATCCCTGTGGTTGGGAGGGGCACGGGCGCTACGGGTGTCCTAGGACAGGCTACCGACCATGAGCAGCTTGGGCTTGGGAGCCCATCCTAGTGCTGGGGCTTCTGATGTGCTGGGAGATGCCGCCCCCTGCCAGCAAATGTCTGATCACCTGCTGCTGCCGTGCATGGTGCATTAGCCGAATGTAAGTCCCTGACCTCGCAGCTCAGTGGAGGCCATGACTGCTGCGGAGGCCGTGATGGCAGGTGGGAGGTATGCAGAGCTGGGAAGGGTGCAGAGGATGGGGCTGCCTCCTTTGGAATTCTAATTCTCTTTCCTGTGCCTGAGACGGGAAGAATAGCCCCCATTCTTGAGAAGTTAAATGGTTAAACTTTAAAAAAAATTATTTATGCATGTTCTGGGCAGTCTGTTTTGTTTTTGAAATCGGAACAAAGATGCTCCCATTATGTAATTCCCCAGGTGGGAACATCCAGCTCTTAAGAGCACGGGTTTGAATCCTGCCCTCAGGTTCCTGTATGGCCTTGGGAGAGACCAACCTCTCAGAGCCTCAGTTTCCATCTCTATAAGATGGGGATAATGAGTCTCCCTTTACGTGGCGGACGAAGGGAGGTAACATGCTTAGAGCAGCATCTGGTACACAGTAGGTGTTCAATAAATGGTTGCTGATACTGGGATCGTCATCCTTGTAGTAGGAAGTACAGAGAGAACTTAGGAAGGTAGAGAGCTCCAGCGTCGTGGCCTCGCTGCTAAACCCCTCAGTCCTGCCGCATCCCGAGGGGCACAGAGCTCTCCACATGTCACGGCCTGCCCATTAGGAGATGTCCCTTGCATGTCTCCAGCCAGGGGCCCTGTTGTGTGCTGGCAGAAGGCCTCCTGGGGTCCCCTGCCCCCGCTGGGGAGCCTCCTGGCCCTGCGCCCTCCCACGAGCTCTGCCTGAGCTCCAGGAAAGCCCTGGTGAGCCAGGTGGGGCTAGCCGGCTTGGGGTGGCCTCAGCATCCTTCCTCCTGTGGGACTCACTTTCCCCGAGTGCTCTTGATCCCTTGAAATCCAGATTAAATTCCCATAACGAGCCCAGCTGGAGCCCTCCGAGGCCCTCCGCCCCGCTTGAAGTGCAGTCCCAGCAGCTGGAAGGACTCCCGGAGCTGCCTTGGCCGGTGCTTGAGCGGGGCTGAGGGCAGGCCTGGGTCGGTGGCCCTGGCTCCTGGGGCCTTGCCAGGGTGAGGGGTGAGGGTGGCGAAGGGATTGGAGGAGCTGGGGGCCCAAGGCCAGACCGGCTGGGGCCTGGCTTCCGGGAGCCGAACTTGCTCCTGTCCCTGTGGGCGCAAATTGAGGCTCTTGCGGAAGGGGAAGGGGGTGTTCGGGACAGGGTCATTCATGAAGCTGGCGTGGGGTGTCTTCACCATCCCTCCCCCCACATGTCCCAGGCCTCCTCCCTCGTGTAAGTCTGCCCCAGATGCAGGGGACTTAGTGGTGCTTTGGGACAGTCTCTGAGACCCCCCCAGGGGGCTGGGGCCAGCCGGAGCCACAGGACCCGTCCCAGTAGAGTCAGCGGCCACCCAGGTCAGGATGATGGTGGCAGTTGGATGGAGGGATCCCTGGATCCACCTCGGGGACTTGGCTGCCAGGAAGGTGACCTCAGTGTGGTCTCCAGGGCCAAGGTTTGGGTCACTCCGAGGATGAGGGAGCTGTCCCCCACCTGTCCCTGCTACATGAGACGGTTGGCAGAGGAGGCCGAGGTTGGCCCCAGTTCCTTTCAGCCAGGCAGGGTGGTTGTCTTCCCCAGGCTGGATGGCTGGTTCCGATTCAGCGGTCCTGGGGGTGAGAGAGACTGAGTGTCTGCGTGTTTGACAAGCTCCCAGGGGAGGCCCTGATGATTGTGGTGCCAGGGCTGGGCACAGCAGGAGGAGCCCAGGGTAGCCTCCGGGAGGCCAGATTGGAAGCTCCTTGCCTTGTCCACTCCTGGAGACTTGGGAGGTGGCGGCCAGCCCACTCCATTTGGGACTTGGTAATAAGACTCTGGGTGGGCTTTGATGTGATGTTAGCCACCATGAGTGTGTTTGGACAGAGTGACACCATCACGCTCTAGAGCATGTCCCTGCCCCTGTGGCCGAGGCTTCTCGTCACTGAGTGCTTACTGTCTGCAGCTGTGTGCCAGCCATTTCATTTTTGCCACGTGCTTCAGAAATGATCCCGTGCAGAATTGTCGTCCCCATCATACTGGTGCAGAGACTGGCCCAGGGAGGGGAAGCCACTTGCCTGAGGGGACACAGCTGCCGAGCGGCAGAGGTGGGGCTCGAACCCAGGTCTCAGATCCCAGCGCTCGCCCTCGGCCATGGTAGCGCCTCAGGCCCCTCCTCGTGTCAAGTCCTCAGCCGGGCCCACATGGGTCCTTGACTGAGCGTTAGAACCGTGGAGACTTTTAAACTCCTGGTCCGTGGGGGTGGGGCCAGCATCAGTGTTTGTTCAAAGCTCCGGGTGGTTCCCTGTGTGCCGGGCTGTGAGCAGGTGGCTGGGACTGCTCTCGGCTTTGGCCTGGCGCTGTCATGTGTACCCAAGGGATGGGAGGGGAGAGATTCCTCTCGCGTGGCCCATGTTCCATGTTCTCTTTGGCTTGGTCTCCCAGAGACCGCTTTCCTCCTGTGGTCCTGAGCCCCAGGGGTGGGCCCAGCCATGGTTGTGGAGATCCCTTTGGGCTCCAGCTTTGGGCTTCCGGAAGCTTCTGGAACCTTCTGGCTGCTCCTGGAGGCCTACGTGCCTGGTCCCGCGTCTCCTGGCCTCCACCCCTCCATACTACACCTCAGCCCCAGGGTGTGAGCTGGGGCAGGCTGCCTTCTCTGGATGTGCCTGGTCAGCTTCCCAAGGAGCCTCTTGGAGGATGAGGATGGGATGTCCTGAAGGTCAGAGGACAACAGCCCATGGAGCTTTGGCACGTTTCCTGTGGCCTCTTTCTCCTGGGCCCCTCTCCAAATGCCAGCCCGGAGTGGCTTGAGTGGGAGTGACGGGCCCTTGATGCTTCCTGGTGCCCTTGGGATCCTCTCAGATCTGCAGGAGTCACTCTGGAAAAAGCCACCCAGCAGGGCAGAGACGAAAAACCTCCATGTCCAATGCCATTAGTGCTGGAAACATGGTCGGTGTGCTCTGCTGGGTTCCCGGGGCCAAATGTTGTCACTCTCCTGCCTTGTGGTCTGAGGCCGTCTGGTGGGCCTTGGTGGCTTTCTTCGTCTCTGTGCTTTCTATGTCCTCCCATCATTCATCCCAAGCCTGGCTTTCTGGGGGCTCCGGTTGTTGAGTGCTCTCCTTCTGCGCGAGGAAACTGAGGCAAAGACCAAAGACTCTCCCAGCCTGTCCCTGCCACCTTGTGTGGTGAGGCCATAAAGCTGGGCTTTGGAGCCATGCCTGGAGTGGCCTCCGGTCCACTGCTGGAAGCCGTGTGGACGTGAGCAGCTCACGGACCCTCATGGGCCTCACCAGGCCGTGTGGCAGAGATTTGAGCTACCGCAGCCAGCACGGGCAGTGACAGGCGTCAGGGGCCTGTCTTATTGGCTGTCTATTGTCGCGCCTGGAGCCTGGTGCATCATCGGTCCTCAGTGAGACATCTGTGTGAAGGGGTGAAGGAAGAACCGGCCTCCCTCAAGGATGTGGCTTCCCAAGTCACAGTCAGCCCTTCGGGTCCGCGGGCCCGGGCCCAGCCGCCGCAGGTACCCACTGATTGGGCAAGTGGCAGCCGGCAGCCTTGTCCTGGGGCGGGCCCTTCTGTCCCCACAGACGTTCCAACGCACTCTCTCCCCAAGAACTGAAACCTGAGAATGCCTGCTTGCAGTCTTTCTCCTGCATCTGAGCCCAATTTCCAAAACGTGGAAATTGCCTGTAATGAGGGTACTTTTCGATGCTGTGGGAGCCCCCCGTGATGATGATGGTCGTGCTGTGTGGGGCCGCGTGCCCGTGTGTGCCCCTGGGTCGGGTGGTGCTGGCTGGCACAGGGGCCTCATTGGCGTGTGGACCCGCCCGGGCTCTCTGTGCTGGAATGCATGGCGTTGGCGGCCCTCGTGGGGCTCTCTGGATAACTTGACCCAGTGCTCATTTCCAAAGGCGCTTCATGCTTGGCCCCGGCCTCGGCTCGCCCATAGGAGCCTGTTTCTCCAAATGTATTAACATCTGCGTTTCCAGTCAGGGCCTGTAATTGCTTTAGCCTTTTTGGCAGGAGACGAAGAGAATTAATGTTTTTCACTGTGGTCGTGAGCAGCCATCTGTAGCTGCTCAAATCCAGCCGCTGAGGATGGGGACTTGGTGCTCCAGGAAGATGGTGTTGTAAAGGCTGAAGATGCCGACAGTTATCCCAAGTTCAATCAGAAGGAGGCATCGGGTGAGCGCCTGAGGGTCTTCTCGACCTTGGCCCTTCCTCACTGTCCACGGCCACGTTCTGCTTTGTCCCCTACATGGGCTCTCCATTCCACCACTCCAAGGATGGAGGGAGGGAAGCTCCCTGCCCTGGCACGCGTGCCACCACAGCTCCCCCGGGAACCGAGGCAGGCATTGCTAATGGATCCCAGCGCTCCTTCCTGCTGGGTCTCGCTTTTCCTGAGTCCTTGGGACAGCCCTGCCAAGAGAGGCAGCTGCCATCAGGGGAGCCTGTCAGCCGTCTGTGTCGGGTCAGATGTCTCTGAAGCCTTTCCAGGAAGTCTAGTGGGAGCAGGGACGGTGGGACTACCAGGGGGCAGGTGACAGAGCCAGGCCAGGCAGAGTCCTTGAAGGATGACTTTGGCTCACTCCTATAGGAGGTTCTAGAAACTGTGGTCCGGGTGAAAGGGACTGAAGCGTTTATACCTTGTTGAGGGCAGGACCTCTCAGCCAGGCATCACTGATGTCTGATACTGGGTCATGCTTTGTGCGGGCTGTCCTACAAGTGGCAGGGTGTTTAGAGCTTCCTGGCCTTACCCTCTAGAGGCCAAAGAGCATCCTGTCCATGCTCCTGGGTGTCATGGCCGGAAATGTCTCCAGACTCAGCGTCCCCAGGGGCAGAATGGCCCTGCATGAGAGGCGCGGGGGGTTAGGGTCAGTGTGTCACATCCCGGGGGCGTCCATTCTGGGTGAGTGCCCGCCGCCCAGGCCAGAGGGTCCTGTGAGGAGAGCTTTTAGGTGGGGCTGCGGAGCTGACCCCACTGGTGGGGAGCCCCCCCCCCGCCTGCTTCCCACCCCCATTCTTCCTGCTCACCCCTGCCTGCCCCACAATACCAGCAGCTTCAACTGCCGTCAGAGCTCCTGGGAACACGCTGGAGGAGGAAAATGCAGATTCACAGGCCTGACCTCGCCAGCAGACACGGGGACCAGAAGTTGTGGTTGTGGATGTTGATGGACGAGTTCCCAGGACTGTCCAAAGCTGGCAGGGCCAGCGCAGGATTGAGATGCGGGGACCCTGGTGTAGGGCATAGGGGGTCCTCGGGACTGCAGTGCCCAGACCTAGCATGGGGTCCGCAGGGTGGGAAGCTGCCCAGCCCCACACCCTCTCCGGGTGGAGATATCACTGAGATCTGGGTAAGTGGGAGACCCCTCATCTGGACAAGATTCCAGCCCCCTCAGAACAGGGGCACGTATCTTTCCGCCCAGGCCCATCTCCACTTCCAATCCCGTATAAGCACAGTCATGTGGAAACGCACACACAGGAACACGCACGGCCCCATGGAGACAGACACACAGCAACAGACACTTGGAGACACAGGAACAGACACAGACACATGGAAACACACGCAGGAATGGACACGTGGAGACATAGGCACACAGGAACATGCACAGACATGTGGAAACACAGACACACAGGAACCGACCCGTGGAGACACAGACACACAGGTACAGACACAGATGTGTGGAAACACACACAGGAACAGAAACGTGGAGACACACACACAGGAACATGCACAGACACGTGAAAACACAGACACAGGAACAGACACGTGGAGACACAGACACACAGGAACAGACACAGACATGTAGAAACACTCGCAGACACACTCACTGACACTCTGTCCCATTGGTGACCTCTCATGAGTGGGCACTCTTGCTGTGACGAACAATCTCGGGTCTGTTTTTATGAAAACCATTGCTTTCTTTGGGATCCCCGTTTCTGTCCTAACGCCCCTTCTTCGGGGACCCCACCCAGGACGCCGCATATCATGGGACTGTCATGGCTCCATGCCCCTGGCTCATGTGTGTTGGCAGCTCTGCATGCCGGGTCACCTTGGCTGCGGAGCTGACACGTGGTCCCTCCCGCTGTTGCTCATTGTGTTGAAGATTTAATCGGCAGGTGGAGAAAGATGCCCCATTTTAAGACCTCCCCAACTCCTGCCTCTGCTCATGGGCAGCAGGTGGTCACTGTTGCGGGTCCCCAGCCTGGAGTCCTGGTGACTTCAGGACTTTCGGGGTTCCGTCTTGGATAACACTGACCTTGGGAGTCCTGAGGAGCTTACCTCCCCGGGGACCCTCTAGGATGACACCGGGGGCAGAAGCAGAGTCCCCCTTCTCCCTGGGGAGGTGGGGTGGCCCAGGTGGGGTGTGGAGGAGGTGAGCAGGGGTGGGGATCAGGGTTCAAGTGCGGCTTGGAGCTGGCACTGGGGGCCTCCTGGACCCTGCTCAGGGGCGCTGTTCATTGTCACCCTCAGGTCCCACAGGCCAGCCCAGGTGCAGGGGGAGGGTCTGTGACCCTGGCTCACCCATCCCAGCTGCCCCATGGTCCCTGTCGGGGGGCCACCGGGGGTTGCCATGACCTGGGTTCCAACTCTCCTCTAGCTACGACGAGTGGCCTCGCTGGTGGCACGGAGACAGGCTGTGCATGGCCTCGAGAGGGACCCTCGGTCACAGACCCCGATGCCCTCTCAGGCCTCACCTCTCCCGACTGGGACGCCTCCCAGGGTGCTGTCGGACCACGGAGGAGGCAAGAGCAGGACGGCCCCATCCTTGGGGGACAGGACCGGGGTGGGAGGACTCCCAGACCCCTCAGTACAGGAGCACAGCCCCTCCCCCTCAGGGGTCACCTTGGAGCATGGCTTCATGGGTCCTGATGGTGGGTCCCTGAATCCTGGTTGTCTGGAGTGGGCTGGTCCCACCCGCACATGGCACTTGGGTCTGGGTCACCTCTCGGACACATCCCTACAGTCCTGACTCAGTACCTGCTCTGGGTCCCCGAGCCCTGATAGCCGAGTGTGTCACTGCAAGGGCCTCTGGAGGACTCCTGCAGGGCAGAGGCATTGCCGTCGCAGCCCCGGGACCCGGGACCCCGTACGTGCTTCCTAAGTGCCAGCTGCTGTCTGGGCCTCCGCCCTCCTGGCATCCTCTGCTTTAAGGATGTTGCCATTGGAATCAGGCTCAAACACCCCCTCCATCCTGTGTCTGGATGCTTCCCCCAGCCCTTGTTAGTGAAACTCTGACATGTGGCGATGGCACCCCTTGCTCCCGTCTGCGGGCTCCGCTGTGGAGGCCGTTTCCTCCCGCCCTCGTCGGGCTGCCCTGCCACTGTCAGTCCCGACCCTTGGAAACTTAGAACACTCTGTGGGTCAGAAAACAAGAGAGAAGAAGCGGGTGGGAAAGAAGGCCCGGGAGGGAGGTCGGCTTGCGGTGTGTCCTCCTTGAGCGTTTGTGGAAGAGGCTGGATTTGCCTCCTTTTATTTTGGTCTGGACCTGGCGGCTGGAGGAAATGGGGCAACCTGGAAAGGCTAGAGAGACTTCCAGACCCGGCCGCCCCTCCCTCAGGGTGTGTAACCGGGCAGTCAGGCGCCAGGACCCAGGGGTGAGGGAGGTGCGGGGCTGGGAGAGGCTGTTTCTGGAGGTCTCTGAGTTGTTCTAGAAAGCACTCACTGCTTCTCCTTTGATGTTATAAACTGGAGAAGCTCCTGCTCATGCAAATCCTCAGGAGACCCCAGTGCAGTCTCCTGCATACTGGGGACCGGCCATGTGCGATGTACATGCTGCGGCCCTACTGTACACCAGGGATGTGCTGCAAATCTGCTGTGCGTTATGCATCTGCTGGGTACCTTGTGTTCATGCTGGGGACCTGCCTTGCATGTGCTGGGGTCCTGCCCTGTGCTGTGCACGTGCTGGGGACGCTGTACGCATGTTGGGGACCTACTATGCCCATGCTGGGACCTACTATGCATGTGCTGGGAACCTACTGTGTGCCGAGTGCATGCTGGGGCCGGGCTGCTGCAAAGTGTGTGAGCTAGGGTTGGTTCTTGCTGTCAAGGAGCTTCAAATCTGGCAGGAGAGAGGATATCCCAGAGAGCTGTACTAGTCAACTCCAACTCTAGTCCAAGTGCCCAAGGCGGGTGTTGGCCTGAGGGGTCCCATGAGGATGTTGGGGGTCTCATCAGTCGCTTTCCTGGGCTCCAGGACAGACAGGTGTGATGGAGGTGAAAAGATAAGGAACCATGTTGCAGGCAGCGGGAACAACGTGTGCGAAGGCTGGAGTCTGAGAGGGGGGCTGGGCAGGGAGTGTGGAGAGGGGACTGGCTAAGTCCCAGGGCGCCCCCGGCTGTGACTCCCACCTCCTCTCTGTCCCCAGCTTCCTGGCTTGGACCCTCAGCTGCAGTCTTCACTGCCAGGCGCAGCAGGAAGCTCTGGCTTGTTATCCTGAGACCTAATCAGGGGTCATGGGCAGGGTGAGCATTGTTCAGCCTCTGCGGGGGCAGGGGAACCCTGATTTTGCTCTGGGGAGGAGTGTGATGTGCCCCAGAGGTTGGCCTAGGGATGGAGTGGCCCCGAGGTTCCTCTAAAGTGGGGAGTGGGGTGACCCTGCGGTTCCTTGGGGGTGTGCAGTGATCCCGAGGTTCCTTTGGCATGGGGTGACCCCAAGGTTCCTCAAGGTTGGGAGGTGGGGTGACCTCTACGTTCCTTTGGGGGTGGGGGGTGAGGGGTCACCCCGAGGTTCGTCTGGGGGTTGGGGATGTGGGGTGATCTCCAGGCTCCTCTGGGGTGGTGGTGGGGGTGACTCTGAGGTTCTTCTGGGATATGGGGTGACCTCAAATTTTCTCTGGGGATATGGAGTGACCCTGAGGTTTCTCTGGGATGTGGGGTGACCCCGAGTTTCCTCCTTGGGATGTGAAGTGACCCTGAGATTTCTATGGGGTATGGGGGTGAGGGGGTTGGGGTGACCCTGAGGTTCCTCTGGGATGTAGGGCGACCCCGAGATTTCTCTGGGGGTGGGAGTGCAGAGTGACCCCATGATTGCTCTGGAGTGAGGGGTGACCCTGAGGTTCCTCTGGGGTGGGGGGTGGGATGACCCTGAGGCTTCTCGGGGGTAGGATGTGACCCAGGTTCCTCTGGGGTGGGAGGGTGGGGGGGCAAAGCGACCCCGAGGTTCCTCTGGGGCGGGTGACCCCGAGGTGCTCCCAGTGGCAGTTCTCCCACTGCCATGGAGCCGCCACAGCGCGCAGGCCCAGCTGGGTCCCACCCGCTCGCACGCCTGACTCTGAGCCTTAGCCTCCCCACAGTGAGAGGCGACAGCAGCACTGCCTTGGGGGTCGTGGGATGGCCCGCCTGTGCCAGGCCTGTCCTAAGGCGGTTGCATCCTGAATTGGGCCAGCATATGCAAGGCAGCCTGGCGGGAGGCCGGGGCAGTGTGAGTCCGCGGGAGAGGTCTCCGTGGCCATCGAGGTTGCCCTGCTGGCTAGGAGCCATGGGCATCTTGACGCTATCGTCCCTGAGTCTCAGAACACCCTCCCTGTTCGCCCATTCTGTAGACAGGTCCTGAAGGAGGGGGTGTGACCAGCCCAGGGTCATTTCCCTGGGACTCGACTCCAACTATCCTCAACCCCGAGCCTCCCGTCGCAATGCCTACCCATGAGCACCCGAAGTATGACCCCAGCACCACCTGGGGGACTTTCAGAGGATTCTGGGCCCCACCCAAACTCCTGATCGCTCTGCTGGTGAATGCGTGTCTGATGGGGAAGGCCTTCTGTGCTTGACTCCCTGTCCCATATTCTCACTTGGACACGAGGCTGAGAACCTCTTCACCACACCCCATTGCCAGAGCAGACATCTCTTTACGGCAGGACTTCTCAGATCCTTTAAAGAGCGACTATACGTGGTGAAATTTGTGAGGTGCGGCATATCCCATGGCGCTTCCCAACCTTGCTTACCACAGGACTTTCTGGATTTTTGACCCTCTCATTTCGTGCTCTTAGATATCCTAATAATAAGATCCAGTTCTTGATAAAGGCCTTGATAAACTCCAAACCTTTCATGGTAACACATTCGCAGCCAGCCACATTTTTCACTTTCCAAATACTGAGAGTGGGTGAAAATTTTTAAAAATGCCGGGAGCTTTCCTGTCTTCTCAATAAATTCCTACTTTCTTACCCGTCCCCAAAAAAAGAAAATGAAAGATAAAACTAGAGAGACACAGTAGCTTAAATCATGACTGCAGGCAGGCTACCAGATGGGAACAGGAAGTGGTGAGGATGAGCAAGGACCCCCCGCAGCCTTGGTATTCAGGGAATTCCCGTTAGCAGCAACCAGGGACAGAATTTGGAAGGACATGAATTTATGTCAGGGAGATTGCGAATGACTTAAGATGGGGAAACTGAGGACCAGCCCTTACAGTCCACGGCAGACGTCAGAAAGCTTTCTGACCGCGCAGGCCTCCTGGGCTCTGGACATGAAAGTTCCAGGCCATTTTGTGCATGCCCAGGCAAGCTCTCCTTGCGGTCAGCTGGCCCTGCCCGGAGAGAGAGAGAGACAGACTTTCCCGGGGTGGGTAGGGACACCGTGGGCTGACCACCAAGCTCTGTCTGTGGCAGGATGGTGTTGTGCTTGTTATGGGTTTTTCCACCTGTCTCCCAAACGACTTAATTTTAGTCTTCCTGGATAGGCACAGACTTAAGGAAAGCATGTCTAAAAAAAGCCTCAGCCTCCCCGGCCTCGGTGGTTTGGGTAGTTTGGTAGGAGAGCAACCGAGGGTGAGCCTGGGCCTGGCACTCAGGAGGGGTGCTCCTTGGACCCAGAGCTGGCAGCCGGGTGGGGCCCACTTCCTCCATGGGCTGCTCTGATCTCCTTCCCCGGCCTCCCTGCTGGCTGGCGTTAGCTGCCAGGCAGCTGCAGGTGTGCTGCAGGCTGCCAGTCTCCCGGCCTGACTCACCAGGGCGGCCTCAGGCCTGCTCTCCCTCTGTGCGTCACGCTCGCCTGGGAACGTTCCTGGGACCCAGCAGCAGTCCACGGCCTGCTGGGCCTCCCAACAGCAGCAGAGGGAGGCCAGGAAGGCTCGGAGCGGGAGCGCAGAGGACCCCAACCCCACTTAAGGCTCCGGGGCTTCCCAGCTCTCAGGATTTCTCTGGCCACAGGGGCCACCCCACACCTGCACCCCTCCCACCTGGACGCTCATCCCACTTTGCGCACTCTGTTCCCTCTGCCAGGAACACTCTTCTCTGCCCTCTTGGCTGCCCTGCCATCCTCTGACCCTCAGGGGCACCTCCCAGGAATGTCCTCCTGCACACCCCCCATCCCAAGTCTAGTCTTGTCTTGTGTCTGGCTCACCCAGTGGACCTCTCTCTCCCTCAGACCCCTTCAGGGGGCTGGCAGCCACCCTCAGGCTGTGCATGTCCAGCCTCTGGACCCAGAGCCGTGTCTCTGGCTGCCATGATGGCTCAGGCCCCCAGCAGGGTGCCCACAGGCAGGGAGCTTCTGGCGTGGCATTCTGCAGGGAGACGGCCCGAGGTCCTCTCATGGCTGTAACCAGTGACTGCCAGCCTGGTGGCTTAAGACAACACATGTCTGCTGTCTCATAGTTTGGGCGGTCCGAAGTCTGAAATGGGTGTTTCTAGACCAATGTTCAAAGTCAATGTTCCCTTCCAGAGGCTCCGGCGAGCAGCCGTCTCCTTGCCTTCTCTGGCTTCCAGAAGCTGCCTCATCCCTGTGCCCGCGGCCTCCAGGCCGCAGTCACCACCCTGCCCCTGCCTTCCTCATCGTACCC
This sequence comes from Cephalopachus bancanus, assembly GCA_027257055.1. NCBI lineage: Eukaryota > Metazoa > Chordata > Mammalia > Primates > Tarsiidae > Cephalopachus > Cephalopachus bancanus. Next base: position 9,381,263 of record JAPVLO010000007.1, read on the forward strand.
CCTTTCTTACCTCCTGCCCCACCTTCACTTCAAAGGGCCCTCAGGGACCCCCTGGGATAATCTCCCATCTCAGAAATCTTTAATGTAACCCCATCTGCAGCGTGTCTTTGGCTGTGGGAGGTGGCACCCTCGCAGGGTCTGGGATCAGACCCTGGACATCCCGATACGGTTTTACTCTGCCTTCCATCTTTCTTCCTCTGATGGTGGGGCTGCTTGGCCCCGGGTCAGCCCCATCTTCTTGAGATCACACCAATCTCTTCATAATGGGAGGATTGTGTGGGAGCGTGTCCCTCGAGAGCCTGGCACACAGTAGGTGCCCAGGATGTGCGGTTGGGGTGCTGAGGCCCCCGGCCACCAGCTGGGCCTCCTGGACGGACCTGGGATTGTTCCAAGCCCCAGCTTGCTCCTGCTCCCTGGAGGTGGAGGACTGTGTCTGAGGGTCCTGGGGTAGGGGTCAGGCTGGGTCTCAGGATCAGAGGGGAGAGCATTTTTCATCACTTCCCCCGCCGCTGGCAAGGACGGACCAGAACTGGATTCCAGTCCCCATTCAGCCGGGCACAGCCCGTGTGCAAGGCAGAACTCTGTTCTTCTGAGCTGAAAATTAAGGTAACTGGAGTGAATTTCCAAGGTCCTGATAGGCTCGTAAGACCCAGGACAGGTGGGTCCAGGGGCAGGCGGTCGAAGGAGGCGTCCTCCTCATAGCCCTGACCCCAGGTCCCGAGACAGGATGTGGACTGTCCCAGAACACAGGCCTGGGCTGCAGACCCAGCTGGAATGGCATTCCCCTGCCGGAGTGCCCCGGGGCCAGGCTGTCCTCCGACTTCACGCTCCTCCCGGGTTTGCAGCGGGGCCATTGTCAGAGTTGTGTCTGTGCAAAGCCTTGACAGTGTCCTGGAGGCTCTGGTTAGCTCCCACCCGGGCACCTTGCTCCCCTGGGCATGGCTCGTGGGTGAAGGCCCTTGAGGACCAGGCTCTAAATAGCCTCTAGGTCACCAGAGGGGAAAAAAACATTTTCCACCCTCCCACGTTTGACATTTTAAAATACGTGCTTTTCCATCGTGGTAGAACTTTCCAGGGAAGGAGGGCTGGGACACTGTGGAGACCGACGTGGGGGCGTGTGGTTCCTCTGGCGGCTCCCTCCAGGATGAGTGTCAGCCGGGTCACACGGTGTTCCTGGGGGGAGGTGCCTGGGAGCCCAGCAGCGCTCCCCCGGGCTAGTGGTTCAAAACGAACACCTCTCGCACCACAGAGCTGGGGTCACCGGCAGCTCACGCCTGCAGAGCAGAAACCTGGTTTCTGGGGGAGAGGTTGCTGTTCTGGGTCCTTCCGCTGAGAAAGGGGAAGGAGTGTCAGGTTCGTCGGTCAGAGACATGTGACCTGGGCTGCCCCCCCAGGAGGAGGGGGCACAGTTGTCTATACCCGCAAAAGGCACGGGATCCAGGCCTGCTGCCTCACCCGGGTTTGTCCCGCAGACCCAGTGGAATGTGGAAGTGCGTCGCCCCGTATAGATGTGGCTTTTTTCAGAAGTAGGACTTGCTTGCCGAATTGGGCCTATACTGACCCACACATGTCAGCTTGTGTAAGACAGCAGCGCACTTCAGGGTGAAGTGTGGAAGCTCTGGAGGGTCTGCGTGTCAATTTCCAACAGATGTATGTGTCAGCCTTAATGCGATTATCAGCGTAATGCACCGTGCTCTGTGTTTGGGTAACCATGTCTGTTTTCAAACATGTAGCTTCAACGAGATACAATGCGCACACTGTACAATCCACCCTTTCAAATTGTACAATTCAAGGCTGGCACGATGACTCACGCCTGTAATACTAGCACTTCAAGTGGCTGAGGCAGGGGAAATCACTTGAGCCTAGGCGTTCGAGACCAACTAGACAACATGGAAAGACCTCATCTCTGCAAAAAAAAAGAAAAAAATTTAAAATTAGCTGGATGTGACGGTGCCTGTAGTCCCAACTACTCAGGAGGCTGAGGCGGGAGGATTGCTTTGAGACCAGGAGGTTGAGGCTTCAGTGAGCTATGAGCATGCCACCGCATTCCAGCCTGGATGGCAGAGTAAGACTACAATAAATAAATTAAAAAAAAGACTGAACTCAGGTGTATAATTCAGTGGTTTTTAGCATATTCAGAGTTGTGCAGCCAACATCACTATCTATTGTTAGAATGTTTTAATCACCCCAAAGGGAAACTCCACCCCCCATTTCCTCTCTCTCTCTAGCTGTTGACAACGACTAATCTGTTTTCTATCTTGATGGATTTGTCTACCATGGACATTTCACGGAAATGTAGTCATACACTGTGTGGTCTTTTGTGTCTGACATCTTTTAGCATATTGACTTCAAGGTTCGTCAGTGTTGCAGTGTGTATCAGTGCTCCATTCCTTTTCGTTGTCAAATAATATTCCATTGTATGAATTTACCACGTTTTGTTTATCTGTTCATCAGTTGATAGACATTTGGGTCATTTCCACCTTTTTGGCTGTTAGGAATGACGCTGCAATGGACATGGGTATCTGAGATTTTGTGTGGGCCTGCATTTTCGTTGCTGTGGGTGGAATTGCTGGGTCATATGGCAACTCGGTGTTTCGTCTTCTCACATACCACCATATTGTTTTCCAGAGTGGCAGCACATTTTATGCTTCCAGCACCAGCATATGGGACTTCCGGTTTCTCCGGTTCCGCCACTTCATTGCCAAACACTGGCTATTGTCTGTGCTTTTGGCTCTGGGCGTCCCACTGGGTGTGCGGTGGTGTCGTTGTGGTTTCGTTTGGCGTTTCCCTCATGGCTAAGACACTGAGCATCTCCTGTGTTTGCTGGCCATTTGCTTTTCTTCTTGGACAAATGTCCATTCAGATTGGCCTTCTCTGGGCGGGTACAGTGGCCCATACCTGTGATCCCACCACTCTGAGAGGCTGAGGAGGACTGCTTGAGCCCAAGAATTCAAGGCCAGCCTAGGCACACCGTGAGACCTTATCTCCACAAAAAACCTATTTTGAAAAAGCAAGCAAGTTGGTCCTCTCCGTTTTGGGAGCCAGTGGTCCCGCACTTGCCCTCTTCCATTTCTTTATCAAATTGCACAAGAAGGAACTGTCTGTCGGTTCCGCGGCCAGCTTGCAGAGCAAAGCCGTCTGGGGTGTGGGAGCGAGGAAGGCCTTGCATTCCTGTTCCAGCTTCTCCTGGGCAACTCAGGCTTTCCGTCTCTTTTTGCCCCGATGTTAGCACGTCGTGTTTTCCCAGAAGGGGACGCCCGGCACGTGGTGTTTTTAACGCCTTTTAGCGTCGTGCCTTATTTCCGCCTTTTCAGTGAGTGTCAGTTTATGTGGTCCTTAAAAGCGGCTGTGCAGGGCTCTGTTGCCTCAGGCATGCCATCATGTTTCTACCAGTCCCTCTTGGTCGGCAGTTTTCAGTTTTTCTGTTACAAACAATGTGGCTGTGGCTTGGGTGATCTTTCTCTGAAACTAACCACCCACACGCAGTGGCTGAAAACAACACTCGTTTTGTTGCACAGGTATTTGGGAAGGGCTCAGCTGGGTGGTTCTTCTGTTCTTTGTGGCCTCTGCTGAGGTCGCTGAGGAAGCTGAGAGCTTGGCTGGAGCTGGAAGACCCAAGATGGCACCTCGCCTGCAGGCTGGCTTGGGTTCTTCCTCTCCCTTTTTTTCAACAGACCGTCGTCCTCCACAGCCTCTGCCTCCCTCCTGTTCATGTGGTTTCTTTCTTTAACAGTGAAGTCAGTGTCTTGGAACAGTGGCTAGCTCCCCAGAGAGCAAACACAGAAACTCTTAGGCCTCTTAGGTCCCAGCCCAGGACCTGGCAGGGCCTGGCTTCCACTGGGTCCTACCGGTCACATAGGCAGCCCAGACTTCAGAGGTGGGAGACAGACTCTGCAGCCTTATGGGAGAGCAGCATGTGGGTGCAGAGACAGGAGAAAGTGTGGGTGGCCATATTGCAGAAAACCTAACACTGCCATGAACATCCTCATACACGTTTCTGATGAATTTTGGAGTCAGAGGTGAACGTTTTTTTAATGGATGTGTGGTCTCTTAACTGGGGGATCTCAGGCAAGCCACGTAACCCTGGAGCCAAGACACTTAACGTCCCCCTTCTAGAATTTCCTGAAGTTCATCAGGGAATGGACACCAAACACTGACATAACTTGTGGTAACTACAGATGCTCTGCAGGGAGCCTCTGAAGTTTGTTGCCAGGCTAGTCTTAACCCGACTCCCCGTAATCATTGAGGGAAGATGGCATGATGCCCATTTTACAGAAGAGGAGACTGAGGCTCAGGAATTGACTGGCTTGACTCCTTGCCTTCCCACCACCTGGATCTCATGCCCCCGGTGTTTTCTCTGCCCCATGCACTGTTGCGAGGATAGCATGCATCTTCCAGGATTCACAACCTTCTCTGTCTCTCTCGTTGTGCCCTGGTGAGTGAAGGAGGTGATGGCACTCAGATACTCACGTCCTTGAGTCCGTTTTCCTGCATCGTAGCCTGGCTGTAATGCAGGTGAGGTCTGTCACTGTGGACACTTGGCTTCATCTCACTGACCCTCACTCCCCTCATCTGTGAAATGGGTACAGTGATCTCACCACAACAGAGGGCCACTGGGAAGATTTGAGACCTGATGTGTGGAAAGCACCCAGATCACAGCGGTGATGGAGGTGAAAGTTTCCTTAAGGCTGTCACCTGAGCCTTCCCCACCTCTGCTGTCACCTGGGCTGGGTCAGGGAGGCTGGTATGTTCAAGGTTGAAAAAAAAAATGTCACAAATGGCTCACCGTTCAGTGCTCTCCTGGCTGTACAAACTAGTGTTCTTGTATGACGCTTGAGGTGGTGGCTAGAAATTCCCCCTTGCTGGCTGTCAGTCTGGACTTGGCCCCTGGCTAATCCCTTCCTTGTCTTTTTCACGAGACTCAACCTCGTGCCTGAGCTCTCCGGTGGAAGCCAAACCCATGTTAGCATCTCGCCCTCAGCTCTCCCTCCCTGTGCCTTCGAAGGGCCTGGCTCTTCTAAGTATGCCTGGAACAAATTGCAAACCCTGACTTGGGGGCGGGGAGTCCACCCGCTGATTCACGGATGAGTCAGTGCTGGCCTGTAGCCTCTGGCTCTCCCTGTCACTGGCTTGCCATGAGAGAACGCTCAGTATCGCTTGGCAGGGTGCTGTCTCCTTCAAAGCCTAATTCTGTTCCCTTGTTACCATTCACTATTTTACTGTCCATGGGGGCCTGTCCAGATATCTGTTCACATTTTCCTGCAAATAGCAACTCTCCAGCATAATCACCCCCTGGGTCTGTGACTTCTGTGCTGTGGTGTGAGTGCTTCCTGCAGGGGTCCCGGGAGCCTGATTCCACAGGAGGCGTCGTTTTGATTTGAGTAGTGTTTCTTGTCACATCTGCTGATTGTTGAGAACAGCTGACTGGTTCATCGACAGCCTTGGTCGCTTTTCGGAGCCAGGAAAGTCATCAAGGCAAATTGGAGCTGAAGACTGCAGGAAGTTCTTGCTTGTAAGTTTAAAATCTGCACAGACATCCCCCAAGCCAGTCTGAAACCACCGCTAACACAGCGCAGAGAAGAAGGAGTAAATAGGTCGTGAAAAAGCATCTCATTATTTTAGTTCAGTTTGGACATGAAAGTCACACTCAGGGTCTTCAAGAACCTGGTGTGGCTCCACACACTTCCTTCCTTCCAGAATCTCTGTGTGAGAGAGGAATGAGTTTCCTACAGGTCTGCAGGGACGCTGGTTTCTCTGGCTAGGGGCAATGCCTGGCCTTGCATGGTGGCTATTCTGCCTTACTGGTTGTAGGGTTGGAAGTCATGTAGCATCACGCACATTGCATCACTGTCAGTCTGTTTGTGCTGCTGTAACAAAATACTTGCAACTGGGTAGTTTATAAATAATAGAAATGGGCTTCTCACGGTTCTGGAGGCTGGGAAGTCCAAGACCAAGGTGCCCGTGAGGGCTACCCTCTGCTGCAAGAGGGTACTTTGTTGCTGTGTCCTTGTGTGGCAGAAGCTAGAAGGGCAAAAAGGAACCAAACTTTCTCCCCCTTTTTTTTTTGAGTTGGAGTCTCACTGGGTCACCCAGACCAGGAGTGGCCACTGCAGCCTCGACCTGCTGGGCTCTGGTGATCCTTCCGCCACAGCCTTCCAAGTAACTGGAACTACAGGCGCATGCTACCACGCCCAGCTAATTTTTTTTTTTTTGACTTATTGTAGAGATGCGGTCTCATCAAGTTGTCCAGGCGGGTCTTGAACCTGCAGGCTCAGGCAATCCACTGAGCCCGGCCTGCTCTAATCCTTTTATAAGGATCTTAATCCATCCCTGATGGCCTAGTCACCCCCTAAAGGCCCCACCTCATAATACTGTTGCATTGAGGATTAAATTTCAACATGAGTTTTGGAAGGGACACATTCAAGTCATAGCAATAATTTAATTATACAGTTTCTGAATCAGATCCTGGGGGTTGTTGAGTATTACTTAAAAAGTGGGGTTTTGGCCAGGTGTGGTAGCTCATGCCTTTGATCCTGGCACTTTGGGGAAGCTAAGGCAAGAGGATTGCTTGAGCCCAGGAGTTCGAGACTTGCCTGGGCAACATAATAAGACATCATCTCTATCAAAAAAATTAAATTATTTGGGCATAATGGCACACATCTGTAGTCCTAGCTACTCAGGAGGCTGAGATGGGAGGTTGCTTTGAGACCAGGACTTTAAGACTGTGGTGAGCCCATGATCATGTCACTGCACTCCATCCTGGGAGATACCGTGAGACTCCCAACTCAAAAAAGTGGGGTTTTGAGGGTGTAGGGTGACTCCTGCTTCCATCTGCGGTTCTGGTGATGCTGTCCATCACTGTGGGGCGCCCTGCTCTCCCATGGCCAGGAGCTGGGCACGTGACTTGACTGGCCAACTAGATTCTCTGTCCCCAGACTTCTGAATGGCGCAGAGCAGAGAAGGACATACAGCTCAGTTCGTTCCTTCTGTGGTTGTGCTTGAAGAGACAGCCCTGCACCCTCACACCTGCCCTGCAACCTCTCTGTCTCTTAGCTTGGTTCTTCTTCTCAGTGTAGGCTTTTCTGAGTAACATTTCAAAACATTAGAGAAACTGGCTAGAATCATATATTTCCTGTGTGCCTTCTCGGAGCCTTGTACATACCAATGTGCTAGACGAATGTCTAATGTGTCGTGGCGTATGGCAGAAGAGAATCCAGCAGACCTCACAAACTCATTTTCAGGCCAGACAGGAAAGATAAGTGGGAGCGGTGGTTTTAGGAGAAAGATCTGGGGACTGGGGCCAACCGGAGCTGTGTGCCTCTTCTACAGAGCATTGGCTCCTGCTGATGACGTGGTGGGTTATATTCCAAGAAGTCTGATACCGAGCAAAGGTAACATCCAGAAGAGCTATCTTTGTGTGTAGTTCCAAGCTTGGGCGTGCAGGCAGCCTGGTTGGGTTCCAACCCTGCCTGGACTCTGTCTGAGTGGGGTAACCCTAGGCAGACAACCCCACCTTTCAGAGCCTCACTTTTGAGTTCTGCCCATTGGCATGGGTAGTATTATCCACCTCACAGAGTGTCACAAAGATTCAGTGACATGAGGCTGGTCAGAGCTTGGCACAGGGTAAGTGCTCAGTAAATAGGTTGTTACATCTGACATCTCTGTATGTTAGCAGAGAAAATTCACCTTCATTCCTAGGAAAATTTGATCATTCTGGGTATGATAGAGACTGCCAATGCCCTGGAGCAGGAGCCAGTATGGTGTCTTTCTTCATTATATCCCAGTGCCTGGCACAGCTTAGGGGGTCAATTTTTTTTTTTTTTTTTGAGTTGGAGTCTCACTCTGTCGCCCAGACTGGAGTGCAGTGGCCACTCCCGGCCACCACAGCTTCGACCTGCTGGGCTCCGGCGATCCTTCCGCCTCAGCCTTCTGAGTAGCCAGAATTACAGGCGCATGCTACCACGCCCGGCTGATTTTTTGATTTATTGTAGAGATGAGGTCTCGCCTGCCCAGGCGGGTCTCGAACTCACGGGCTCAGGCAATCCACTCACCTCAGCCTCCCAAAGGCGCGGGATTACAGGCTGAGCCACCGAGCCCGGCTAATGGTCAAATATTTTAATTGACCATTGAAGGACCCAGAATCTTGGAATATTGAATCCTTGTCATTAAACGTGCATAAGCCATGTTAGCTTTTTTGATACTATAATTCTGCTATCTGGGAATGTAGCAGTCCACCTATCCACCCACTCTTATCCATTCACCCATCCACTGACTACCCATCCATCCACCCATCTATTCACCTACCCACCCACCCAGCCAGCCAGCCATCCACTCACTCCCATCCATTCATCTACCCATCCACCCATCCACTTATCCATCTATCCATCCATCCATCTACCCATCTACTCATCTATCCTTCTATCCATCCACCCATCTATTCATCCATCTACTCACCTATCCATCCACCCATTCACCCACCCACTCACCCACCCTCCCACCCATCTACTCATCCATTCATCCACTCATCCATCCACCTACCCATCCACCTGTCCATCCACCAACCCATCCATCCATCCATTCACCCACCCACCCACCTATCCATCCTTCTATCCATCCACCCATCTACTCATCTATCCATCCATCCATCCACCCACCCATATACTCAATTATCTATCCATCCATCCATCCATCCATCCACTCACTCATCTATCTATTCACCTACCCATCCATTCACCCACCCACCTACCTGTCCATCCTTCCATCCATCCACCCATCCACCCATCCACCCATCTACTCATCTATCCATCCATCCATCCACTTATCCATACTTCCATCCATTCTTCCATCCACCTATCTACTCATCCATCCATCCATCCAACCACCCATCTACTCATCTATCCATCCATCCTTCTACCACCCACCCATCCATTCATCCTCCCACCCATATACTCATCTACCCATCCACCCACCCATCCATCCATCCATCCATCCATCCATCCATCCATCCTTCCTTCCTTCCATCCATCCACCCATCTACTCATCCATCCATTCATCCACCTATCCGCCCACCCATATACTCACTTATCCATCCATCCATCCATCCATCCATCCATTCACCCACCCTATCCATCCTTCTATCCATCCACTATCTACTCATCTATCCATCCATCCATCCATCCATCTACTCACTCATCTATCTATTCACCTACCCATCCATTCACCCACCCACCCACCTGTCCATCCTTCCATCCATCCACCCATCTACTCGTCTATCCATCCATCTATCCACCCATCCACCCACCCATATACTCACTTATTCATCCGTCCATCCATCCATCCACTTACCCATCCATCGTTTCACCTACTCATCTACCCGTCCATTCATTCATCCATCCATCCATCCATTCACCCATCTACTCATCTACCCACCCACCCATCCATCCATTCACCCTTCCATCCATCCACCTATCCACCCTTCCATCTACCTACCCATCCACCCATGCATCCATCCATCCATCTATCCATCCACCCACCCACCCATCCACCTATCTATCCATCTCACCCATTCATCCATTCACTCATCCATCTACCCATTTATCCATCCTCTATCCCTTATGGAGTTAATTGTGATTTTACCCATTTTGCTACAGTAAAAAGTGAGGAAGAGAGAATGAAAAGATTCCCACTATTGACAGCATCATTCCAGGTACTCGCCATCTAACACTTGGTGGGCTCATGAGGAAGTTGCATGCCCTGGAAATGAAGAATGGTTTTCCCTGGTGCTCAGTTACCTGGGCTTAAACCCTTGCTTGGCAACTTTCCAGCTGAATGACCTTGGGCAAGTCACGGCTTTACCATGTAATGGAGATGACATTTCTACAGTGTAGGGTTGTGAGAACTGAGTGGGATAATGTGTAGGGTCCTTGGGTCCAGCTTCTGGCATGGGGTGAGTAATCCGATCAGTGTCAGCTTCTGCTCCCTGAGACTCCTCCAGTAACACGGAGACTTTATCATCTCTACCTTCCTGTCCTATGTTTCTCTGACCATTTGCAGGGCAAGATTGCTTTGAACAGCTCCCTGTTCTCTCTGTATAACTCTTTTTTTTTTTTTGAGTTGGAGTCTCACTCCTTTGCTCAGGCGGGAGTGCAGTGGCATGCTCCCGGCCACCGCAGCCCCCACCTGCTGGACTGCAGCGATCCTTCCGCCTCAACCTTCCAAGTAGCCGGAACTACAGGTGTGTGCTACCACACCTGGATAATTTTTGATTTATTGTAGAGACAAGGCCTCTCCAGGTTGCCTAGGCAGGTCTTGAACCCGTGGGCTCAGGCAGTCCACTCGCCCTAGCCTCCCAAAGTGCTGGGATTACAGGCTGAGCCACTGAGCCCGACCTATGTAACTCATTATACCTCTTTTACACTCCTTTCTCACCATAACAACTCAGGGGTTTTGGTGCCTGGATCTTGATCTGATGAACCCTACTTTTGGGGACCGGTGGCCTCCCCCCATCTCTGCAATCCCACAAGCTCTCCTCTCCATCAGCAGCTGGCCGTCCAGGTGGCTGAGCTATGATCTGGCTAACCCAGAGAATGTGTCTCTCTCCTCTCTCACAGGGACTCGGACCTCTTCCTGCTTGACAGTCGCACCCTCTGGGCCTCGGAGGAGGGATGGCTGGTGTTTGACATCACGGCCACCAGCAATCACTGGGTAGTCAACCCACGACACAACCTGGGCCTGCAGCTCTCGGTGGAGACGCTGGATGGTGAGTCCCCGGTCATCACCACTCCCAGTTCTGGCCAGTCAGTGCTCCTGGACTTCAGGAGGATCTTGGCAGGGGCTCATGCTTGTTCCACCAAGAGCAGGCGTGTCTACCCCTCCCAGCCAGCTCTCAACGCTCAGCCTTTTGATATAAACCAGAAGCAGTCCCTCCTCGCCTTCGCATGAGAAGAACGCAGGGTTGGCCACAACTGGATTGGGTATAGCCTCATTGCCCAAAGGTTGGCCTCACATCAGTAGGGGTGACATCCCTCTTACTAGAAATGCAGACTCTTAGCCAGCTTCGGTGGCTAAGCCTGTAATCCTGCGCTTTGGGAGGCTGAGGTGAGTGGATTGCCTGAGCCCGCGGGTTCGAGACCCGCCTGGGCAACTTGGCGAGACCTCATCTCTACCATAAATCAAAAAATTAGCCGGGCATGGTAGCGCACACCTGTAGTTCCAGCTACTCGGAAGGCTGAGGCAGAAGGATCGCAGGAGCCCAGCAAGTCGAGGCTGCGGTGGCTGGGAGTGACCATTGCACCACAGTCTGGGCGACAGAGTGAGACTCCAACTCAAAAAGAAAAAAAAAATATGCAGACTCTTGAGGCTACCCCAGACCTGCTACATCGGAATCTGTGCTAAAACTAAAGCCCTGAGGTGACCCCCAGGACACAGGACACTCTAGGCTGTCCTGTGTGCTGTAGGATATTTGACAACACCCCTGGTCTCTTACCCATTAAATACCAGTAGCAGCTCTCAGTTGTGACACCCCAAAATTATGGGGTGTCCCCTGCAGGCAGAGCTGCCCCTGGTGTGAGGCATGAGTCCTTTCCACATTAGAACCCGAAAATGTGGTTCTGAGTCCCATGTTCCTGGAGAACCCATGGTCAGCGTGCCCTCTCTTCCCTCCCCTGTCATGTCTTGTTCCCCACGACAAATCTGCCTCTTTGAGAAGGGCAGAAGGAAGACGAGTGGGGAACTGGGGTGGGCCTGGCTGTGCTAACTTCTCCCCTCTCATAGTTGTTTCTAATTAAGTGACGATGGTTTCTGGGTCCATCGCTGCTTCTTTCCACCATTTTTAAGGAAAAAAAAAATTTCACTGGCTTTTGAATAGGTAATACACGACCACAGCGCCAAAGTCAGACATTGTGGAAGGGTGTCACAGTAAACGGTTTCCCTCTGACTTCCTTCCCCAGCTGTTGAGTTCCATTTCCCATGGGCAACTGCTGTCTCCACAGTATTGAGTATCTTTTCAGAGATGCACCCTGGGTATTTAAGCAATTATATAGAGATTCTGCTTTCCTTTTTATTTCCTTCTCCCATGGTGGCAGAGCCTGGTATATATGGCGTCCCTTCACCTGACAGCTTGTCTCAGACCCCTAAAGAGCATCCTTCTTCCTGGCTGATGTGTTTGGTGTCCATGGAGCTCTGCCGCTCACACACCACGTGACTTTGGCCAGCTTCCCTAACGTGCCAGAGCCTTGACTTCCTTGTCTTTCACACCCAGGCGGTGAGAGGCCCCAGGCCTCTGGGCTGTGATGAGACTTCATGAGTGAATATGCGAAGAGTTTAGAAAATAGTGCCGTCATGTGCACACAAATCCCCTGGGCATCTTGGCCAAATGCAGATTCTGACTCGTTGGGCCTGGAGTGCAGGGGAGACAGTCCCCAGACCCCAGGGGATGCAGGGGCTGCTGGTCCCTGGTTCATGCTTTGAGTATCGATGGCTTTGAACAGCCCTGAATGAGACCCGTCATCATCATTATTTTTATTTTTGGGGGTTGGAGTCTCATTCCGTTGCCCAGGCTGGAATGCAGTGGCATGCTCACGACCACCCCAGCGTCAGCCTGCTGGGCTCAGGCGATCCTTCCACCACAGCTTTCCAAGTAGCCACAACTATAGGCGCGCACTGCCACACCTGACTAAATTTTCTTTAAATTTATTAATTGTAGAGATGAGGTCTTGCCAACCTGCCCAGATTGGTCTTGAACCCCTGGGCTCAGGCAGTCCCCTCACCTTGGCTTCCCAAAGTGCTGGGATTTCAGGCTTGATACACTGCACCCAGCTGTCATTATTAGCATTACCACTAACATTGACTTATCCAGTGCCCCTGGGTTGGCTGTCTCGGTGTTTTCTAGCCTTTTATTCCCACAAACAGGGCTGCTATGGGAAACTCTGGTGCCCAGGCCAGTTCTAAGTTGAGTGAATGTAGCTCTAGGATCAGTTTCTGAAAGTGACATCGTCGGCAAGGTGTGACAATTAAGTTTGCAAACTTGCCACTGTGCGCTCACACTGGTAGCACTGTGCCAACAACTTGGTGAGGTCTCATAACCTTGGTATATCCGTGTCTCACAGCTGTACTTGTGTTGATGTGTGGCAGTGTCTTGCTGAGTGGCATTCATTATTGTTGTTGCATGTTTTTGTGTGCCGTTGTGAGGATGTCAGAGTGTGAATTAGAGCAATGAACAAACGTTAGATTTATTGTTAAACTTGGCAAGAGTGAAAGTGAAATCAGAAACATGCTTGTCCCAGTTTGTGGGCAGAGTGCCATGAAGAAAACAGCTGTGTGCAAATGGATTAAACATTTTTCTAAGAGGAGAGAAAGCATCACTGATGAAGAGAGGTTAAGACTGCCAGTCATGAGCAGAACTGACAAAACATTTCAAAAATTTGGCAAATTGTGTATCAAAATCATCGGCTGACTGTGAGAAGCATAGCAGACCCAATAACATTGTCAGAGAAAAAGGAAAATCTTAATTGAAAATCTCGGCATGAGGAAGATGTGTTTAAAACAGTCCCTAAGGTGCTCAATGCACCAGCTCACACAGCACTATCTGTGAGAGAGATTTTAGCCAGTAAACAAATAACTGTATCGGAATACCTTCCCTACTCACCTGATCTGGCCCCACTGACTTTTTTCTTTACCTGTACATAAAGGAAATATTGAAAGGAAGACATTTTTATGACATTCAGTACATCAAGGGTAGTACAACAGCTCTGATGGCCACTCCAGAAAGAGTTCCAAAATTGCTCTGACAGGGGAACTAGGTGCTGGCGTTGGTGCACAGCTTCCCAAGGGGCGTACTTCAAAGGTGACTGTAGCGATACTTGGCAATGAGACACGTGGCACTTTTCGTAGGATGGTTTGTGAACTTCACTGTCAGGCCTCGTATTTGTAGTTCTGATACATTGTGCCACCTGGCCCTCTTTCAGGCCATCCCTCTGTGCCCCAGCAATGCGGGAAGGCACCCACTTCCATTCTTGCTGGTTCAGGTCCTCACACTTGTGGATGGCTGCGGATCCAACAGGTGACAGATGGCATCTTGAAGTTTGACACGCGCCTTCTCTTCTGCGTGCGGGGCCCATTGGTCTGCACGCGCTGTTCACGTCTTCCTCCCGCTCACGTCCTTCTGGTGTCCTGATGCGTCATGGGTCTTCACTCCACCATTTCGGTTCTTTGCAGACACTTCCCCAGCTTTTGTTTTCTTCTTCCTTTCCTGCTGCTTGATTTTGCCGAGTGGGTTAAGACAATGTCGCCGAATTTAATGACCTTTTAAAAATCGTTCCAGGGCGTTGCCTCTTGTCCTCCCTGTCAGAGGTCTCTGCTTTGGTCTGGAGCTTGGACAATACCCTGCCAGATCCTGGGGTTGGTTTAGTCCACGTCTGATGTAGGCGTCCTTCTCTCTCTCCAGCCTGGGGAGCCAGCGGGAGGGCGTGGCCACAGGAGCAGTTCCAGTATTTCAAAGGCCTGTGGGAGGTCTGGGTAAGCGAGAGGAACCCCCACATTGTCCAGAACATCCCCTCTGCCTCTGTTTCAGAAAACCAGAATTCCTCACCCGAGGCCACATCCCGTGTGAAGGGGCGGCAGAGGGCAGGGCCACACCCCGGTCCCCCGTCTTCCAGACCAGGCTTCCTCCCACTGACGGTGGCCCATGTCCCCTCCCCCCTTCCTCTTCCCCTTTCCATGTCCTTGAGACTTAATGGGTCCCAGAAGGCATCGTAGCTTTCTGTTACTCTCTCAGGGATTGGTTGGTAGGCTATCCCCAGCTGACCAATCCAGCCCGCAGCGTTTTTTGGTTTTGTTTTCATGGCCTGTGAACTCAGAAGAGTTTTCACATTTTTAAATGGTTGAGAAAAATAAAAAGAAGAATACTTCATGTCATACGAACGTATATGAAATTTACATTTCCCTGTCCATCAGTAACGTCTGATTGGCACACAGCCACACCTACTTGTTTAAGTACAGGGCTGCTTTTATGCTCTGACAGCAAAGTTGAGTAATCGTAAGAGACCGTACGGCCTGCCAAGCTGAAAATATTTTATTATTTTCAGAAATGTTATTTACAGAAAAAGCTTGACCTCTGCTCTGTACCAGCACCTCAACTGAGTTCCATGAAGTGTCAACAGGTGCCTGGGGAAAGCGGCAGGTTTCATGGTCATTTAGGAGTGAGGATGCCAGGCTGGATAAACAAAACAGGGTTCTCTGCAGGACTTATTGGAGCATTTGCTTTGCCGATGTCTGTTGTGCATCTCCAGATGGGGAATACGGCATAGAGGAATTTGACTTATCTGGCAATGGGATCAGTCGACTCTTTTTTTTCTTTCCTCAAAACCCTTGTGGAAAATCCTGGATGAGATAGAAAATGAAGTGATGTGTCTAGTAGGTGGACTTAATTCTTCTCTTCAAAGTCACCGTTTCCCTGGGCTCAGGGGTGTTGGCCAGACCTTCTGCCTGGGCCCCAGCGGGGCCTGTGCTTCTCCATCCTCTCTGCCCCACTGGCCCAAGTTTGCTTTTCTTTTTTCTTTTTGAGTTGGAGTCTCCCTCTGTCACCCAGCCTGGAGTACAGTGCCGCTCCCGGCCACCGCAGCCTCGCCCTGCTGGGTCCGGCGATCCTTCCGCCTCAGCCTTCCGAGTAGCTGGAATTACAGGCGCGTGCTACCACGCCCGGCTAGTTTTAATTTATTGTAGAGATGAGGTCTCGCCAGGTTCCCCAGGTGGGTCTTGAACCCGCGGGCTCAAGCAGTCGACTCACCTCAGCCTCCCAAAGGCGCAGGATTGCAGGCTGAGCCACCGAGCCCGGCTCCAAGTTTGCTTTTCAAGTGACACCCGTCCTCTGGCCAGCTCCTCCTCGCATTCTCCCTGCCTCATCTTTGTCCCAAACACAGCAGAGTCCCTTTGCCGTTTGGCCTCCAGCTTCTGCTCCTCCTCCTCCTCCCCAGGGCTGTGGAGAAGCCTTAGCATGGACAGAGGGAGCACGGCCTAGTGGTTAGAGCTCGGGCTTCCAAACCAGATGCCACAGGTTCGAATCCCAGCCCTGCCATGTAACCCTCGGTGAGTCACGACGCATGTCTCTCATCTGGAAAATGGAGTTAATAAGCATTTCTGTCTCTGGGGGTGACTGAGGGCTTGTGGTCCCTGCAGGCACCAAGGATTTCACCCCATTGTTCCTGGAATCATCACGATTACCGAGGGAGGCAGATGCTGTTGCTAACATCACAAGGTCCTGGTGGGGAAACTGAGGCAGCCCACCTGGAAACCCTCTCCCTCCTGGGGAGGCAGGTCTCCTCTGCATTCCCAACAGTGGGAGCCCCCCAGGGCGGACACCAGGGCCTCTCAGCCAGCACCTGGCACAGAGGAGGTGGGTACTGACTGTGGGGTGCACGCAGATGCTCACAGCTCTGCCGCCCCTTCACCCGTGTGGGCACAACCTTGTGAGTGCTGTCACGGACCCAGGTCCCACGTTATCCAAAGACTTCTGGGAAAAGGTACATTCCCGGGACCCTTCTCCAGGATCTGCCACCGGCAGGGCTGGGACGGAGCCCAGGAATCTGTGTGTTGTGCGTGCCTCCTGGGGGACCCTGACGGGCACCGACTCGTCCTGGGAGATCCTGACGGGCACCAGGCTCTTCCTAGGAGGCCCTGACGGCACCAGGCTCGAGCACCTCCCTGGCAAGAAAGCAAGGACCTTTAATGGCCTGGGCCTGAGGCCACAGAAGTGCTGGCCTCGCTCACCTCTTAGGTCATCCCCAGAAGGCCCAGAACGCACGCCGCCAGCTGGCCAGTGCACAGACCACCCCTCCCTGATGGTCCGAGCGGGTGGTCCTTCCCTGACCCGGGCAGCCACACGCAGTTTGCTGCCTGGGCGTGCACAGCAGCTGGACGAGCTGAGTCCCCAGGGGGTAGTACCACGCCCAGCCCTCAGTCCCTGCCCAGGAGGGGTGGACACAGGTCACTGTGTCCGGGGAGTTGGGGGTACAGTGCCTCATCCTTGCCCTGACTCCAGGCAGAGCTGTGTGGCCACCAGGCAGGTCCACTGTGCGTGGGTGGAGAGTGGCTCCGTGGCACCTGGGAACATGGAGGCCAATGGTCTCTTCCTCACCCCTGCAGTGGGCACACTGCTGATGCAAGCACGGCTGGCTTCTGTTCTGGGGAGGCACAGGTGTTGCCAGCCTTCTTTCAGGGCCTGATGTCTGGCTGCGTGGAAGCCCCGTCTGCCAGCGGCCTCAGAACTCCAAGCCCAGATGGAACACGCACGCACTCCCTTCCATCTGGCCAAGGCTGCCTCAGGGTCAGAGCGTAGAGGTGCCCCTTGGAGACCACCCAGACAGCGTACGTGCGGCACTTCCCCCTTCCTCCCAGCTGGGCCCTCCTGTTAGTCACCCGCAGCCACAGCTGGGCTCTGCCCCAGCCGGCGTGCCCTGGGGAAGAAGCCATGGACTTCCTGGGCACCTGCAGCTCAGGCAGAAGTCCCCAGCGGCAGCTGGTCTCATCCCAGGGGCGGGACTGACACAGCCGACAGAGGGCTGGCGTCCATGTGTCTTTCTCTCAGTACAGGAGGGAGCAGGGGCGGCCCCTCCCCCCGCCCAGCCCCTGGCTGTGCTCCTCACCCCCGCCCCCTTGTCCTGTACCCCATGCTGGTGCCCGGGACCCGAGGCTTTGGGAGAGGACAGGAGAGGCTCCTTGGAGCCGAGGGAATCCTGCAGCTCCCAGGCCCCCACACCCAGTGGTGTCGGTGGGCATCGGTCCAAGCCCTGGAGCAGGAAGGGCTGGAGGTCCCTACACACACTCCAGCACCCTGCGGCCCACCCAAGTTCAAGTTCAAGCCCAGCTCTCAAGCCACCCTTGCGTGATCTCGGCAGCCTGCGGACCTCAGACCTGTACCTTGGTCTCTTCCACGGGCATGGTAATAACATCACCGTCTCTGTCGTTGGGAAGAAGAAGAGTGAATTCACGGAAAATGCTGAATCCTGGGCCCGGCACTGTCCATGCTCATGTGTGTTAGATATTATCATTGTTGATTTATTTAGTTCTCACAATAACTCTTCCCAGGTAGCACAACTGATATCACCAGCGTTTTACAGGTGAGGAACCTGAGGCTGAGGAAGTTGAGTAGACTAGGAGTCTCATGGCTCCCAGGGGTAGACCTGGGCTCTGACTGAGGAATCTGGCTCCAGTCTCCTCATTCTCTGTCAGAAAATCTTTCAAGAAATGTGGTCACCAGGCACCAGGCCTCGGGTGGGTTTGCAGGGGTCGGTGTGTGATTAGTGAGTCCTGGTAGGGGGCCCAGCTGGGCTGTCCAGCTGTAGAGAGCCCAGGACCCCTAGCATGCAGATCTCACCTGGGCAGGGAAGTATTTTGAGAATGAACCTGGAAGACGGTGGGCTTCCTGCAGGGCTGATTGAAAGAAGCCCCTCTGCAGAAGTGGCCAGGGCTGCACTTGACTTTCATGGGCTCCTCCCTCCCTTATAAGAAAACATGAAAAAGGATGTCGGTATCAAGATGAATATCATCCTGGCTGAATAAAAAATTAAGTTGTTTGTGTGTTTTTTTTTTCCTTAATTTTGGAAATGGATTCTTGCTATGTTGCCCAGGCTGGTTTCGAACTCCTGGACTCAAGTGATCCTCCCGCCTCAGCCTCCCAGGTAGCTGGGATTGCAGGCGCTCACTGCCTTTGACATAAAAATCAAAACACACTTCAGTACTAAAAGTTAATGTTTTGTCTTCTGATTTTAAACGACATTAAAACATTTTCACGGACCCTGAAAGGACCGTTGACCCCTGGCCCTGCGCCCCGGAGTGGGGAGCGAATCTGAGCGAAGACCTTCCCCTGCCTCCGCCTTTGGTGGTTGGAACCAGCTTCTACGGCAACAGCCTCTTCAGCCACATTGGAGTCGCACTTCTTCGCTCAACAAACACTTGTACGCCCCTGCGATGTGCCCAGGACTGCTCTAGGCCGTGAGGGTGCAGCTTGAACCGTCTGGAGACTTTGCTGTCCTGCTGCTCACGGTCTCGCGGGAGGAGACAGACCTTGAAGGGGGCCCTGAGCTCGGCAAGTTGGCCCGCCCGCGCTCCCCCCACCCCAACCGCCACAGGGAGCAAAAGACCCCGTGGGGGGCTGGAGAGACGCCTCCTCGCAGCCCAGGAAGTGCCTGGCCCCTCATCCCCAGGAGGACTCCCGCATCTCGCGCTGGCCTGTGGGGCCCTCCCCGGTCACAGAAGAAGCCACTGGCGGCTTGGGAGGGCCAGGTCTCCACCTGCCTCTTCTTGGGTCTGAGAGGCCGTCCAGGGCCCCACCCACCCCACCTCACTCTCCCTCTCTAGGACCCACTTCTCCACCTGCCGGCACTCCGTCTCCTGAGCTTCGAGGCCACGCCACCTCCCTCCCATCACTGTCTCTTGAAGCTGGCTGGGGCCACCTGTGGGTTGGGGGAGACGTCCGGCCGTGGATGGATGGGATGGGGCGGTAGGTGTGTCAGGAGGGAAGGACTCACGCTGTCCCTCAGCTGTGGCCTCCGGGAAAGGAGTGAACGGGAGATAGCACCCTGTCTGTAAACCAAGCCTGCAATGCCGGGTTGGTGAGGGCCCGCCCGCGGCCTGCTCGGCGCAGCTGGCACCCAGGTGCCTTCACTGCTCTGGCCGCTTCACATCCTGTTTGTTCAGAAGCTGGGGTGGGAGAGGGGAGGAGGCCGTGACCTAGCGAGTGGTCGGTCCTTCCAGGGCTGGACAGGCGGGGGGGGGGGGCGAGGACGGATGTCACGCATATTATCTATGTTCTCAGATGTCACTTGGGCCTCAGTCCATCGAGAGAAGTGACTGGAATTAGTGTGTTTTTCACAATTAACCAGGAGCATTCTTGGGCTGTGGGCCTGGGAGGGGCAGCTGACTGCCCCAGGCCAGGAAGACAAAGAAGCCACAAGAAAGCAAAGATGCCAGCCTCTCTGTGGGCGGGCTGTGTCCTCCGTGGGCTTCCTGCAGTCACCCCTGTGCTCAGGCCATTGGGGTTTGCCAGCCCCTGCTGGCCCCGGCCCCTACCCCAGAGCCCTGTGTCTACCGGCTCACCACTTGGAAGGCCTCAGAGAGTCCCTCCTACCTGGAGACCCAGCAGACCCCTCCGTCCTGCAGGACATTCTTTCTGAATCTGGAGGGGTCCTTCCTCCCAACACCCACCTCCCAACACCCACCTGAACTCCTTGGCCGATGGTGCAGTGGTGAAGCTCGTGGGCTTGAACCCTCTTGCCTGGGTGTGGCCTCCCACTCTGCCCTCCTTAGCCACAGGGCCTGGCGAGGTGACTTCACACCTGGGACCTTGCTTTCCTGTTCCCTGAGTTGGGGAGCCTCGACCCCCATGGAGCACTGGCCGTGAACCCAGGAGGGCCTGGGCGTGTTTGCAGCATGAGGACACGCAGCTGTGGTGGCAGAGAACACGGGCTTTGATTTTCAATAGAGCAGGATTCGAATCCTGGCTGAGCCCCTGACCTGCTCCAAGGCCTCATGGCTCAACCTCGGTCCCCTCACGGCAAGGCTCTGGTGTCCGTTCCGGGACAGGTGGAGACGGGCTCCCCAGGCGGCTGTGGGCGAGGGGGCATCCATCTCCGCAGTCCATCGCCCTCAGGAACCCAGGGATGCTGGGAGCAGGTGTGGGCATCCTCACTGTTTGTTCACAAAGCCGTCCCTCTGGGGTTTGGTGTGGGATCATTCCTGACTCTGTATGCTTTTACATTTTTAAAAATTGAGATCTAAGTCAGCTAACATAAAACTCGACATTTTATTTTATTTTATTTTATTTATTTGAGTTGGAGTCTCACTCTGTCGCCAGACTGCCGTGCAATGGCCGCTCCCAGCCACCACAGCCTCGACCTGGGCTCCGGCGATCCTTCCGCTCAGACTTTCAAGTAGCTGGAGCTACAGGCGTGCACTACCATGCCTGGCTAATTTTTTGATTTATTGTAGAGGTGGGGTCTCGCCAAGTTGCCCAGGTGGGTCTCGAACCCGCGGGTTTAGGCAGTCCACTCACCTCAGCCTCCCAAAGCGCAGGATTACAGGCTGAGCCACTGATCCCAGCTAAAACTCGCCATTTTAAAGTGTGCAGCTCAGTGATTTTTTTGGTATACTCACATTGCTGTGCAACCACCCATGGTCTAATTCCAGAACATTTCCATCACCCGAAATGCCCACTAGCAGTCACTCCCTGCTCCCCTCCCCCAGTCCTGGGCGAACACTGGCGGTAGACTTACCTGTTCCGGACATTTCGCATAGACAGGGTCATCCCGTCCGACTTCTGGGGCTGGCTTCTTTGACTTGGCATAACGTTGTCGAGGTGTGTTCATGCAGCATGGATCAGAGCTGCCTTCCTTGTTGCCACGTGATATTCCAGCGTGTGGGGGTTTATCCATTCATTTGATAGGCACTTGGGTTGATTCCACTTTCTGGCTCTTATAAATAATGCTGCTGCAGATGCACGTGTACGAGTTTTTGTGTGCACGGGTTTTCAGGAGTGAGAGTGTTGGACTACATGTGACCCCATGGTGAGGAGGTGCCAGCCTGTCATCTGTATCCTTGTGTTTTGTTGGAGGTGAAGGGTCTGCTGTGCTGCCTTTCGGCCTCTAGGTTGGAAGCCTGAATCTTTTCCCAAACTTCGTGACTGAGGGGAGGAATCTGGACCCGCCATCACAGTGCCTGCTCCAGGCCAGGCTCAAGATAACTGGCACTGGGCTACCTGTCCTCAAGTCGTCAAGAGAGGGTCAAGAACAACCCAGAATACCACCAGCTCAGACTAAGCAATCAAGGGGTTATACAACTTGGTAGCTGGGGTGAGAATGTGGGCTGCAGGACTGGCTCGATCCAGTAACTCAGCAATGTCATGAGAGACCCGGGCTGTCTACTCTGACAGGGCAGCCTCATTTGGAAATATGGTCTCCTTGTTGTCCCCAGACAGTGGCCGTCTCTGGGACTCCATCCATCTTTCTTCCTCAGTCTTGTCTACAGAGGGAGAGAAGGATTCTTCTGGATGCCAGAGTATGGAGGAGTTTCTTTCCTAGAAACTGCCAGGATACCTCTCTTTCATTCATTGGCTGAGTTGGGTCACTGCTCATCCCTGAACTAACCCCTGTAGCCGAAGGATTGGTTGCCTTTTACTAAACCACAAGCCCCACTTCTGAGGCTCAAGGCACGACGGCCCTGCCAGACACTGGACTGGTTGCCAAGAAAAGATGAGGCTACTGGCCTCATCCCCGTTTTGCAGGCGAGGAAGTTGAGGCTGCGGCGTGCGATGTCGCCTCCCTCGGCCCACCGGGGCTGGTGTGGCCTGTTTGGGTTGAAGCTCCCTTGTGTGCCTTCTCCCCTCCTCCGCCCCACCACGTCTCAGCTGAGGTTGAGGTCCCAGACACGGTTGTCCTGACGGCCGCAAGGGCGAGCCAGACGCCCTCACTCGGAGGCGCAGCGAGAGCGGCAGCAGGCTTGGATGTGAGGTATCTGGAACGGTCTCAGGGTTTCAGGGTAGGCATTTTTATTTTGCCCTAAAAGCCTTCCAGGGGGGAAGCGCAGTTCCTCGGGCCTCAGCTTTAATGGTTTCTTTTATAGAATCATTCAAATTATAGATGGGTGAACTCGAGGAAACCTTGCTCAAGAATGTGGCAGGGCCGAAAGTTAAAAGGGACCAAGACACAGTCGTGGCGGAGGGGGACACGTGTTCCTTTAAACGCGCATTGTTAAAAAACCAGAGCAAGCCCCCTGGTGCTGATCCGGCACTGGGAGGCCGGGTTTCTTGACTTCTGGCCCGACTGGGGGACTCCAGGTGAAGTTAATTCCAGATGTGGACGGGCTGGGGCCCTCCAGAAGCCATCGCTTTTGCTGGGTGGTGACCCCTCTCGCCTAACTCGGGGCCGTCGTGTCTGCGGTCACTAGACGTCCCGACTCAGCCAGCCTGATCTGGGTTCAAATTCTGCTGTCACTCCCAAGTGTTTTCAGACAGGTGACTCAACCTCTCTGAGCTTGCTCGGTCATGAGTAAGACAGGCTTTGTTTCTGTTGGATGTGTCTTTCTTTTCTGGAATACTCATCACCAGGCACAATATGACACCTTGTTGTCAGCAAAGAGATAGACAGCCCGTCTCAGCCCACGTCTCAGACCCCGGGGTAGAGCTTAGAACACAAGACACTCTTTCAAGGCCACTCTCTTCCCCTAGTTTCCGGGACCCCCCTGCCCTCCGGTGCCCCCCTTCCAAGCTCCTTCCAGATCCTTCCTTCCTTCCTGGGCATCCCTGTGCAATCTCTGCCGTGTTGCCCTGGCCTCTCGGGAAGAGAGGGCACCTGGGCCCAACCTTCATGTCGCTTATCTGGCGACACGCTCTCCCAGGTGAGCTTCCAGTCTCCTGACCTGAAGCCCCACCTCTGTGCCAAGGACTCCAATTTATCTCGCCAGCCAGAATGGTGCCCTGAGCCAGCCTGTACCGAGCACTTACGATGTGCAGAGTTCTTCTCCAAGCTACATCTGCTTGTTGAACACATGACCAAGGCAGGACTCGGAACCCAGGAGGTCTGGCCGGGGCCGTGCTGTCTCCCTCAGCGGGCCAGAGTTCACCTCTTCCTATCGTTCGATCAACTGATGGATGAAGCTCAGGCTGGGACAGTTTGCTGCCTGCCCGGCAGCTTCCTATGGGTGCCGCCTGGGGATTTCAGATCATACCCGCTAAACCAAACTGCATTTCGCCTTCCACCTCCACACCTCCACTTATTCTCCACACCCAGCCCCTGTCTCAGTTTCCCCACCCTCTCCCAAGGCTTAGGCCGAGAGCTTGCCAGTCTCACGACTCTTTCTCACACCTTGTACAATCCCTCAGTGAATTCAGTCTGACGCGTTTCTGTTGGAGGTTGTGTTCTAGTTATTTGAGGTGTTCCCATTAGGGGAAACCGTGTAAAAGGCACGGCCACCTCCTGATGGATTGTTTCTGCAGCTTCCTGTGAATCTGTCATTATCTCACAACAGAGAGTTAATCTGGTTTGTAAAGCCCTCAAGGATCTGGCACTTCTCACCAGCCTCACCCCTGCTCTGCGTTGGTCTTCTGTAGGCTGGACTGCTGTTACCTGCCTGCCTGGTCTTTTAAGAACAGCTGACACTCGCACCTCGGTGGCACTAAGAGTGTTGTGGTCTCACCTAGAACTGCTGTGGACAGGGTCTGCATACTAGGTGGCTTAAATAAGCAGGGCTTTCTCCTCCCGACTGGAGGCTGAAGTCCATCGTCAAGGTATCCCAGGGTCATGCTTCCTGGACCTCCAAGGAAGACTTGTTCCTGGCCTCTTCCAGCTCTGGGGCTCCTGGCAGTCATTGGCGTGTCTTGGCCTATCCTCAGAACTGTCTTCTGTACCCGTGTGTTTGTGTCTCTGTGTCTTTATGTGACCTTCTGTCATCACACGGAGGCCCATCCTGATCCGTGTCACCTTAGTTGATGACAGCATATCTGCAGACACCATCTCCAGACAAGGTCACGTCCTGAGGTTCCAGGTGGACATGAGTTTGGGGGACACCAATCAGCCCCGCACAAAGTGTCAAGGAGAGCGAGCGCCTGCTGATGCGGCAGGACCTGGCCGGCCTCGTGCCCCTGCGGCCCCTCCCCAGGGTCCCTCCACCTGGCCCTGCCCCTGCAACAGGCCTCCTCACCCGCCTCCAAGCTTGCCTCTGCGGTTCCCTCTGCCGGGATAGCGCTTTCCCCAAAGCTCTGTGGCTCCCTAGCTTGTGGCTACCAGGGTCTCTGCCCAGGTGGCTCCTCAGTATCACTAGGGCTATTTGCAGCTGCAGCCCCTTCTTAGCCCAGAGCGAGGTTGCCCTGCCCAAATGCGGTGGATCACATGACCTGCTTTGGCTAGTGAAATGTGGGCTGCACTTGGCAGGACCTGGGCCTTCCCCTCCGCCCCATGCACATGCACACGCACACGCACGTATCCGTGTGTTTCCCCCATCCCCATCAGCACGAAAGCCCAGGGAACTGGGTGATTTCCCAGCCGTGCTCCCAGCTGGCTCCAGCCCCTAAAACTGTGCCACCCTAGAGCAGGCGCTCAGCTAACACCCGCTGGAGAGGGAATGGCAAATGCGGGCAGATCGTGGGGCTCGGTGTCGTGTGGCCCTGGCCTGCTCCCACTTCCTGGTGACCCTCTTCCGTGGCTTGGCTGCTTCCCGTCCAGGGCAGAGCATCAACCCCAAGTTGGCGGGCCTGATTGGGCGGCACGGGCCACAGAACAAGCAACCCTTCATGGTGGCATTCTTCAAGGCCACGGAGGTCCACTTTCGCAGCATCCGGTCAGCGGGAAGCAAGCAGCGCAGCCAGAACCGCTCCAAGACGCCCAAGAACCAAGAGGCCCTGCGGATGGCCAACGTGGCAGGTACGCGGGCACGAGGGTTCATGTCCACGCTCACTGGGGGGCTCAGCAAACCCAGGGAGTGAATCCCCCAACCCCTCTAGTGAGCACAGAGCTCACTACCCTGATTCTGTGCAAGTTGCAGGTCAACTTAGAAATTCTAGTAGCAAAACATCCCTAGAACATGATGCCAGTTGTCTAAATAGACAAAAATGGCCACAGACATGAAGGAAACCAATGAGGGCATGCAGAGAAGCCTTCCAGAGGGGTACCCTTGGCGGAGGATGGGGAGGGGGCAAGGAAGGAGAAAGCGGGGGAAGAGTTTGCTGAGTCTTTAATTTTCTTTCCTAAGGTGAAACATATTGGAAACTCATGGCCAAACTTCATACAGGTGGTAGGTTTTAAAAAGACTATTTGGGACACTTTTAAGTTTGTTTGCCATATTTCTTTACTATAGAGAAGAACTTAGAAATAAAGGTAACGTTTTTATTGTGAGCCATTCAAAGATGAACACACAGAGGTGAATGAATGCATGGTCCCAAGGAGACCTCCAGGGGCTGCAGCGTGTGGGCCCCTTCTGCAGGCAGAGCTGTCAGCCCATGGGCTTGTGTGGTCGTTGACCCCCCAGCCAAGGGCCTGCTGAGTCCCTTTTTCATGTTCGGGGCCCCTCCAGGCCGGGCCCTGGGGAGCTCATTCCCACAGGCAGGAGGTGGCTGTCACTCACGTCCGTAAATTGTAACAGGCACAGTCAGGCAGAGGCCTGGGCACCCACCCTTTCCAAGGGGCACAGACCAGACTTCCCCACAGGAAGGGAGTCCGGGACTCTGAGCTGAGCGGGCGCCCCGAGGCTGGTCTGGGGGGCGTGCTCCGGGCAGTGGGACCTGCAGGGCAGAGGCTGGGCAGGGAGGTGGCCTGCTACATTGAAGAGGGGGAGGGGGCCGTGGTGGCTGGCAGGGGAGAGGGGTGAGTGAGGCTGGTGCAATGGGGAGGCACATGGAGACTTCCTCCCAAGCAGGTCCGAGTGTCGACTAGTGGCGATGGGATCCTTCCTGCCGCTCTAAGAAAGACGGGAGTGGGTGGGGAGCTGAGGGGCACTTGGAGCCCGGAGTCCTGCGTGCTTGAGGTTTCTGCAAGTCAGCCAGGCAGGAAGTGCCGGCAGGTACCAGCCCAGCAGAGACACCTGTGTCTTGGCTCCATCAGGTGGCCTGTTCAGGCATCCTGTCAGGAACTGGAGAGGTGTGTGGGGGGGAGTCTCAGTTGGAGTTCAACATTGCATCCCCTAACAATTCCCCCTCCCCCCATCCATTTACGTGGAAAGACAGGCTCTCACTCCTGCATGGCAGAAACCTGGTGCGTGGAGTCAGCCTTGGTCCCAGGCCTCTCTCCTCCCTGTCCTGCTGTAAGTCCCTCTAAGCCCTGCCTGGAAATCTGGTAACAGTCTACTGAGGCCCATGCCCCACCCTGGGCTTAGTGAGGCAGAATCTGAGTGTGTGTGTGCACATGAGTGTGTTCATGTGTGTCAGTGTGTGTGTTGTGTGTGTGTACGTGTGTACCCATGTATTTGTGCCTGTCTGATTCTCTCCCCCCCACGTGCTGGGCAAGGGGTCCGTGTGGGGCCACACAAGTTGTGCCCTCTCCAGCAGGGCCCTGTGGACTGCAGGACACGCCCCATCATGCCACCACCTGGCCAGGCTTCCCCCCGGGCTTCCAGCTGCTCCTCAGATGGTGTGGTTTGGGGTTGAGGCTCTGGGCCCCCAGCCTGCCTCCCTTCACTTCCGCCCCCCACGACGTGTGGACCCACCCCCTGGCAGGCAGCCGCCTTCTCCAGATGACCCGCAGGGGCGAGAGCAAGGTCCGAGAGCCGTCGTGGCCGTTGGCTGCTCCGGCGGGCTTGTGGGGGCAGAGGAGGCCACGGCCCTGGCACCGGGTACTACCTCCTGCTTGCTGGCCTCCTATGTCTGGGGCAGCTGGGACAGGGTTGGAGGGCCGGGACTGGGGTCTCTGCTTGGCTCCTGTCTTGTTTTCCTGCTGAGAAGAAGGGGTCACAGGGATACCAGGCGTCCCGGCCTCCGTCTACTGGGGCAGCCATGAAGTGCAGGGCCAGTGCCTACCCCTGCCCACATGCCATAGCTAGCTTTGTGAGCTGTGGTCTGCTGGACCTTGGGTTTGAACATGACACCAAATACCACTGCTTGACTTTAAGGCAGGGCTGGGGAGAGTGGCGCTTAGGCCATGACTCGCCCCTCCTCTGCTCGTGGCAGACATTGCTAATCAATCATGGCACACCAAGCAGTCAACAGTGCCCCTGGCCTGAGCTAGCTGCTTCACCTGATGTCCCTGGGCTGAGGGGCTGTGCTCCCTCCCTCTCACCTTCTGCCTCCCCATGGGGGAGAGAGACTTGTGGTCGGGCACTGCTGCCTGCGGCCCTGGGCACTGGCGCTGTGTGCCAGATGCTGCCTGAGGGTTTTCGGCGTCTACTCCAGACTGAGTAGTCGAGCTGTTTGGGCTCTTCCTGCTGGTTCCTTGACCTTGACCCTTGCATGTGGAGGACGTCCAGGGCCAGGGGAGAACCCTGCTACCTAGGGCTGGCTCTCCCTCCTGGCTCTGCTGCTTTGGGGCTGAAACAGGGGCTTCAGGACTCCACTGCTGCCTCCACCCTCCCTGGAAACCCTGAGGCGTCGGGTTGAAAAGCCAATCTTTGAATGACCGAACAAACTAGTATACCAGGCTCACAGGCCAGGCGGGCAGAGCACCCAGAGGCCAGCACCTGCCCCAGCCTTCACTGAGGTCACTTCACAGAATCTGTGTTTCTCGGGGACAGATATTTGCAGTTGTTGTAATTGACTGAGTGTAATGTTCCCGTTGGCGTGTATGTCTTTAAAAACTGCTTTTCCGAACTCAGACCTGGATTTCCCACCAGAGTCCCCAGGAGGCCACCCCCAGGTCCCTTGGAAGGAGGGGTGATGGGAACTGGCTGTGTCTGAATCTCCCACCACAGGCCAGGGGAGCGAGGTGGGCCTTAGGCTCCTTCTGGGCTGCCCTCTCCATCCTGTGGGATGGTCTCCTCTTCCTCCACTACCTCCCTGACCTGTCCTTTGCTTGAGTGCCTTTGTGTCCACTGCACAAACACAGGGGACACGAGGGTTTGGGGACTTACCAGTGACTCCACGAGGCCACTTGGAGTAAATAACATCAGAGCCACGGCTTGAATGTTGAGTCGGAGCCAGACACAAGAAAGCCTGTAGGAACGAGCAGTCCAGACAGGGGAGACAGCAAGTGCAAAGGCCCTGGCGTGATCATGAGCTGGGTGGACACAGAGCTGGTGTGACTGGTGGCTGATTGTTCAGGGGTCAGAGCCACATGGGGCCTGATGGGCCAGGGTCCCACTCTGAGTGTAACGGAGAGGCCTAGAGAGTTTTAGGTCAGGTAAGTCAGGTCATCGGTAAGAAAAAATCAATCCCTGTAGCTATGGGGTAAAGGAAGACTACAGTGTGTGTGCGTGTGGGAGACAGACAGGCAGACAGAAGGATTTCTGCAGTGTTTACAAGTGCTCCGTCCCTGACCCAGATGCTTACAAACTTACGTGCTTTTGGAAAACCCCCATGAATAATTTCCACTCCTCAAAGAACCCTCAGGAGCGTGTTTTTCTGGAAGGTCAGTGGGATATGACTCTCCGCCCTCTCGTTTCTACTTGGTGGGAGGGGTGATGGAGAATCTATCACTCCCTGCCCCTCCAGAGACATGGGTATCTCGGGGTGGGCCAGCCCCCAGGTCTAGGCTGTTTCAAGCAGACCTCCTGCAGCTGTGGTGGGCTGTGGGTGGGCTTCAGTTGCCTGTGGAATCTGGGCAGATGTCGTCATGTCAGCCACACGTGTGTATAAAACACGCCCACACAGGCAGAAGGATCTAGAGTGCTGTGAGTGCTGATGGCCCGGGAGAGGGGATGGGGCCCTGGCATCTCCCTTGCTAGGGCAGAAAGGAGTTTTTAGGCTACAGGACCTCAAAGTGGCTTTTGGGTTAGAAAATCCCCCCTCTGGCTGTCTGCGTTTGGGGCTCCCACCCCCATCACCCCCCACTGCCCGAGACAGGGACTCACGTGTGTTTCTCTCTCCTCCCTGGGTCCTGCATCCTCACTTCCACATCAACACAGAAAATAGCAGCGGCGACCAGCGGCAGGCGTGTCGGAAGCACGAACTGTACGTCAGCTTCCGTGACCTGGGCTGGCAGGTGAGGGGCCAGGAGGGCCTGTCCTGGGCAGGGGTCTGCGCTGTGGCGAGTCACACTTCTCACCCCGCCATTTAGGGCTCTTGGCACCGAGAAGTCCGACTGGGGAAGGGTGCAGGGATCCCATGATGTCCTAGAGCAGAAGTGTGGCTGAGGCTCAAGCCAGAACCCAGACCCTTTGGATCCAAGCCCCATTCTCCATGGCACCCTGTGCCCACCCTGCGTGTGTGGGAGTCCGGCTGCCCAGGGAGCAGTATTCCCCTCTGCCCTATCTGGGACCAAGCCAGGGTAGAGAGGAGCCCTAGAAAAGAAGCCGGAGCTGTACAATCTGCCAAGTCCCCCCACGAGTCCTGCTGGGACATGCACATGGCAACTGTTCTAGGCTCTGTGCGGCATTCCAGGCCCTGTCCTGGGCACGAGAGATGCATCAGAACATTGCAATGTGTCTGCCCCGTGGAACTCAAATATCCCAGCACAGGGCATTGTCTCGAGGCCAGGAGGGCAGCTGGTGGGGTTGACCTGCCCTCAGGGAGCCTGTGTCCCCAGGACACCGGCGGGGCCCTCCTGCGAGTCTGTCATCAGGACCGATGACCGATTCCTCGGAAGTCTGACTGCGGGACCGAGACCACGTTCACGCTCTAAGGGTGCTGGGCAGGGCTTGTGTTCTGTGGCTGGGACTCCACAAGCTCCAGGGGCCTCTGCTGGAAGATTCCACGCACTTAAGCATCACAGTGGAGGTCAGGCTCAGTGGCTCAGCTTGTAATCCCAACACTTTGGGAGGCCAAGACGAGTGGACTGCCTGAGCCCGTGGGTTCGAGACCAGGCCAGGCAACTTGGAAAGACCTCCTCTTTCCAATAAATCAAAAATTAGCCAGACACGGTGGCCCATGTCCGTAGTTCCGGCTACTTGGAGGGCTGGGGCGGAAGGATCGCCCTAGCCCAGCAGATCAACGCTAGGGTGGCCGTGAGTGTGCCACTGCACTCCAGCCTGGGCGACAGAGTGAGACTTCGACTCAAAAAAATAAAAAGAATCACAGGGAGTGTGTCGATGGCTTGAACAACATTTCCGTGCCACCTGGTCCCTAGAGGCGAACGTGGCGCGTGGGTCCCTGATGGGGCAGCAGGCACTGGGTTCTCACCAAGGTAGTGTGGGCTAGGAGCCTCTCAGGCAGGTGGGCTCACTGAGGCACGGGGGTCCTCCTTAAGGCAAACTGCCCGTGTGTGGTCAGCGAGTGCTGGCGTAGGTGAGGCCAGGTCTGGGTTCTTAATGCCTAGGACCTCCTCGCTCTGCCGTCTCTTGCCTGGGAGACACAGCCACCGTCGTGGCCATTCTGGGCCTGGCCAGCCCATGGGGTCTTTCCCTCATCTTTACTTTTATTTTAAGAGATGAGGTCTCTGTTGTCCAGGTTGGAGTGCGATGGACTATCATCGCTCACCACAGCCTGGACCTCCTGGGCTCAGGCGATCCTCCCACCTCGGCCTCCTGAGTAGCCGGGACGCGCGTCGGGCCGGCATGGAGGTGGGGCGCTGGGCCCGGCTCTCCGGTGGTTCCGGAGCGCAGCCTCCCCAGGCACTCACTCCCCGCCTCTCCTCCCGCAGGACTGGATCATCGCGCCCGAAGGCTACGCCGCCTACTACTGCGAGGGCGAGTGCGCCTTCCCTCTGAACTCCTACATGAACGCCACCAACCACGCCATCGTGCAGACGCTGGTGGGTGGGGCGCTGCTGGGGGCGTGGTCGGCGGGCGGGGCGTGGCCGGAGCAGATGCCATGACTCGCGTGGGACCTTGGCTCCCCAAAATGCCCCAGAATATCAACATATTATATCAAAGATTATATTTTATGACTGCATTGGCATAAAGATGAATGTAATCTTCGGTCCTGAAATTCGTTTATTTCTTCTCATTTAAAAAGTCATTAAAACAGTTTCACGGGCCCCTAAAAGTACCGTGGGGACCCGCCTCTGTGTCTGACAGCATGCAGGCCCTGGCCCCACCTCTGCCTGGGGGACCACAGTTCTGGTAATCGGCGTACCTATGTTCAGACTCAGTTGCTCAAGCCTGACCCCAGCTCCAGACCCCAACACCTGGGCTTCCCCGGGACAGGCAGGCTTGGGGGCTTCAGGGCCGCAGGTCTTGCCTTCCTCTCCTGACCTTGAACTTCGTGGTTCAGGCACTCAAGGGTGTTTATTGTGTTGACTGGGCATCTACTACATGTAGACCCAGACCCTGGGAGCTGGTGACACTGTGGGGACAACACGATATGCCCCTGGCCTCAGGGCTTCGTTTTCCGGGAAGGAAAGGGGTAAACGGAGGAGAAAGTCCCGAGCGGAGACAAGTCCTCTCAGAAGGTGGCCAGCAGGACCCTGTGCCAGAGAGGTGAGGCTTACTGTGGGGCTGTCTCTAGTTGAACTCCTGTGGGTTCTCCGGGAGCGTTAGGTGGAAGGGTGAGATGCAGGCACCCAGCACACGGGGACATGCGGTAGGTGCTATTATTGCTGTACCAACAGCAGCAGCAGTGATGAGAGTCAGCGACTTTGTTCGGGAGTTTAGAGCCTGCGGTTGATGGACCTTGGTGATGCGGCTCCCTGCCACAGAGGTGGTCTGGTCCTTCCTGCCATCTGATCATCCACGCTGGCGTGGGTGCTCCTGGTGACAGCTTACTCCCTGGGTCACCCCCTCTCCTTTCATCTAGTCCCTGCCCTCTGTGTTAAGTCCTGGAAATAACACTCATTTATTCCTCAACTGGCCCAGGCTCTGTCTTTTGAGGGCGAGGCTGATTTTGTTTTAAGCATGGGTTTCCCAAGGCTCGCCCTCCCTGACAACTGGAAACTCTGAAGCCCCATTTGGCGTTGAAGGTCCTTCGGCTGGAAGCAATCATTGTCCTCAGCCTGCTCCTTGGCCTGGACTGGCCCCCCATGCCGGTGTCCTCTGTAAGGTCCTGCTCTGGGGACCCTGGGGGTGACAGGTGTGTCTCCCAGCTGCCAGGAATGCTTCTCAGTGCTCCTCCAACCCCTGTCTCCATGGCCCTCCGAACAGGAGCCCGCCTGCCCGTCAGTCAGCACCTCAGCAGAGGTCTCTAGGACCCTGACAGATCCTCTGGGTGTTGCGGAAGGACGCCAATGTGGCCATGCTTAAAAGGGGGTGACTCTGCCTTCTAGGGAGTCCTAGTAAGACACCCACAGAGAAAATGCTTTACAGTCACTCAAGGTAGAGCAGGCAGGGAAGGCTGTGGGCGTGTAAGGGTTTGACACTGTCTGTCATAAAGCATGCAAAAAAGCGTGCTGGTCGGGGTCAGAGGTCAGGACTTTGAGCAGAGGGTCAGGCACTGATGCACTTGTTGGCACACACGGAAACCTAGAAGTTTCACGTTCAAGGCAAAGCAGAAGACAGCCGAGTCTTTGGCCTGTCTTGGACTCCTGGCACATCTGCTAGCACTGGTCTTGGTTAGCTTTGGTCAGCTCAGACCAAGCGGCAGCCTCTCCCTTTAGTGCCTCAGTCTCCACTACTCCCTACTGCCTTTTTCCTGGCCTCCTCGGCTCATCAGTGGTGCTCATGTGGTACCTGTAGTCCATTGAGTGCCCCTCGGCCCTTATCCTCTTGAGGTGCACAGATGCCCACGAGCGAGATGGAGCATGGAGTGGGTAGAGGTCAGGGATGCTCTTCAGCATCCCACGGTACACAGAACAGTCCCTGCCAAAAGGGATGGTCTGGCCCCACGTGTCTGCTCCAACTGCTTACTTACCAGCTCTCTGTACTTCTGTTCCCTCGCCTGTAAACCTGGGGCGGTCCCAAATGAGTGACACCCATAGGTGCTTAGCACAGGGAGCGCTCACCAGGCGTGGCCTGCAGTCATTTGGTCCGGGCCGCGGCTGTTCCCCCTGGAAATTCGGAGACCAGGCAGCGGGACTCTCTGCCTCCCCCCACCGCTGACACTTCGTGTATGTTTCAGGTCCATTTCATCAACCCAGAGACGGTGCCCAAGCCCTGCTGTGCGCCCACACAGCTCAACGCCATCTCTGTCCTCTACTTCGACGACAGCTCCAACGTCATCCTGAAGAAATACAGAAACATGGTAGTCCGGGCTTGCGGCTGCCACTAGCGGCTCCTGGGAGCCAGGCCTTCTGGCCAAGACACTCTGGTTCCTCCACCACCCACTGCCTTGGCTGGGAGCCCGCAGACCTGCTGCCTTTTTCAAGGCCTCTCCCTCCCCCTCCCCGACTGTCAAGGTGCACGAATTAAGGCATCTGAGCACAGACGGCTTTGGATCAGTTTCTTGGCGGCCACATCCAACGGACAAGACCTTGCAAGCCTACACAGCCCAGCAGGGAAAGATGCATGTGAAGGAAGATGGCCTGGTCTGAGTTGTTGGCTGTGAAGTCTCAGCTGTGCACAGACTTGTTTCCACCCCCAAGCCAGGCCCCCTGACACGGGGAGGAAGGGGCGTGGTGAGGGCTGGACACGGGTGTGTCTGTGCTGAAAGAAATCGATGCGGAAGTTCCTGTAATAAATGTCACAATAAAACGAATGAATGAAATTGGTTAGGATGTGACAGATATATTTTCCTAAACAATTTATCCCCGTTTCTTGGTTTATTCTGATTCATAACACAGAAGCCGTGTCTGTGGAGGGCAGCGGGGAGGGCCTCTCCATTCCCTTCCAGTTTCATTCTGAGCCGAGCTGAGGCCCAGTGTTTATGAGACTTGCCCGAATCCAAGGTCTGGTGCGGGGGAGGCAGATGACATCTGCTCAGAGGAGCCCGGTATGTTGACCTTGAAGGACAAAGAGCGTTGTGTCACTCAGCTGGGCGTGTGGGAGCAGGAATTGGGACAGGTGTTGGACCCCCGGGCTGGCTTTCTACCCTCCCCAACCCCCACCCTGTGATAGAAAATTCACGGGGAATCATAACAGAATCAAGAAGTGCAGCTGACCTTGGTGTTGGGAAGCACCCGGAAGTCTCATTGTCATGGGAACAGGGGGAGTGGGGCACGGCCGGTCCTCCACCAGGACCCTGTATTTTCCATCTGTACCAGCCTTCCGAAGCGGGGCTCTGGCGGGGCGTCCACAGCAGTCCCATTACCTGCAGACCCTGTTAGAGGCTTTGCAAGCATCTGTCCCTTAAAGTAAGGAGGAGGCAGCAGAGTAGGAGGTCTGATGGGTGCAGGGTGCGCTAGACTGGAAACAGACAGAAGGTTCCAGAAGTTGTGTTGAGAGTGACATCCCAGCCAAGCATCCCGACTTGGAGGACATGTTTCTGACCTGGCACTCCGTGGCAGCGCCCCTGGCCTTGACCCGGTGGGTCCCACGTGTGGGTGCAGCCAGCCTCCACCCGCAAGCCCAAGGCCTTAGGGAGGGCAAGACTGGTTGCAAATGTGTCCCGCCTCTACAGGAAGAGCGGGACTGTCCAGGCTAGCCGTGTGTCCTTATGGGATCCCGTCTCGTGGGGGAACTGTCTCTCTGTCTTGATTGTGCTGGTTTCTGGAAACTTTGGGGCTTAATTTTTTATTTCCTCCTTTTTTTTTCTTCTTCAGCTGCTTAGGCTGCCGCCTCTACTCTGCCTCGAAATTGGGAGAAGAGTCTTCTTTGTTACATTTTGTTTTGTCTGTTGGCAGATATAGGCCTTGTGTGTGTGGTGCGAGTTTTCTCACCCCTTAATGACCCGACCAGCCTCTGGTTCGCAGGCTCATCTGTACACTTAGACATGTAAATAGTTGTCACAGAATGAAGAGATTATTTATTTCCATCTGAAAGTCGTTTTCAACCCCCTTCATCCCTTGTTTAGAACGATGAGCTCTCTTTCCTTCGACCTGTTTGTTTTGCTATTTAAGACTATTTATTAAAGGCTGGACCAGGGTACTCACACCTGTGGCAGAGAACAGTCCTTAGTGAAAATGCTGTATAAATAGATGAAATAAAAAAGCGTTTGACTTTGCAATAAAAGGAGACATTTGGTTCTGGTTCTTGGGCCTGTGTGTGTTTTTGTTTTTGTTTTTTCTGTCTCAACTCCAGGACGCCGAAGACCTCTTGGTCTGCTTAAGAACTCTGCATTTGCCTCACCGTGAATGCGCCATTTCTCTACTAAGCCCTGGGGCAAAGCGGGCGCGTGTGGATATTTGGTGCAGCTGTGTGGAGGCTCAGGGCAGGAGAGACGGAACCAAACAACAAACGTGAACTTGGTAGGCTTGACTACAAAGACCCTTGATTGAATTACAGTGCAGCTGTCAGCAGCTGTTTCAAAGAGGCAGGGGTAAATTAGCTGTGTTTACTGCTAACATAGTTGAAAGATTTAGTCATCCCAATAAAACAGAGGCACAAGAGAGAAAAGCCGGGAGGGGGGAGCACATCCCAAGCTTTAAAGCAGGGCCAGCCCCAGGGCCAGCATCGTCCAGCTCACAGGGGGCTGTGGTTGGGGCCCAGCCTGGCTGAGGGCGCTTCCCCGGGCACTGGGCAGCTCAGTGGCGTGGCATCTGGGCTACTTTCCGCTTTGGAGTGCGCTGGGGTCCGCCCTCCCACCCCATGGATGCTGTTTGAATCACAGCCCCTGCTTGGACAGGCTCGCTGCTGGCTCTTCCCCTGGGGCCTCAGAGGAGCGGCGTTCCTAACAAGTTCCATCCCCTGCCATCGCCACACCCCCTGCCTGGTCCTGATGCGCAACTGAGCTTTTGTTCTGTTTTCCAGGCTGAAGACCGGAACCCACACCGGAGGGCCCTCTGTGGCTGCAAACTGAGTCTTATTCCTCCACACGGTGTTTATACCTTTTTTAAAAAAAATATGAATTCATTGCCCATGTGTTTTTGAAAATCAGAAAACTGGGGTGAAGAAAACCTCCCCAAATCTGGCTTCTCTTGAGAAATCGGCGGACTCGGCCACCCCAGAACCGTCTGTGCATGGCTGCTCTTGGCTGTAGCAGGCACTGAGGCGGCAGTCTCTACTGCTCCCAGTTGTCTCTCTTACAAAGGGCCCAGTGTCCGTTGCTGTGAAACTGTAGGTACTGATTTATTTGCACCCGTGACCCTATTAAGAGCAGGAAGGTAGAAGGGCCAGCATGCACGTGTCCCCTTTGAGCAAGTTGTCATCTGTCCTCTCAGTCCTGCCCACTGTGAGGCACAGCGAGTGAAAGAACTGACTCAGAGACCCCTAGCTAATAGTTCTAGGAACTGGATTTTGAACCCCAAAGCCTGGGCTCACTGGCTGGAGCCTCCCAGGACTGCTGGAGAAACAGAGTTTCTGGCCCCACCTCTGACCCTCTGTGTCCTTCCCCAATCCCGGAGGTCCCTGAATCCAGGCTGAGCGCCTGGGCCACGTGCTCAGGCCGTGGTCACCCTCCTGCTCTTGGGCGCCCAAGGCCTGCCTCTGGGAGCTGGATGTCGAACTTCAGCTTCCCCATGGCCAGGCACACGGTCTGTCCCTTCCCTCTGCTTCCGCCCCCATTGCCTGGTGACAGCAATGTGCTGACCGTGCTGGAGGCTGGGTGGGGAGATGGCGGTGGCCACGGCCATCTGTGCAGGAGATGCGCACTGACCTTTTGAGTCCTGCCCTATGCTCCGATCTCTGGGGGAAGGTGAGCATGTGGGTGTCCTGGGGCCGCTGGAACAAATCACCACAAACTGGGGGGCTTGAAACAACAGGAATCTATTCTCCCAGTTCTGGAGGGGAGACGTCCAAAACCCAGGGTGTTGGCAGGGCTGGGATCCGCCAGAGGCTCCAAGGAAGGCTCCCCCCAACCTCGTCCAGCCTTCAGCGGCTCCAGGCCTCCTGGACTTGTGGCCTCTGCACTCCAGCCTCTACCTGAGCTGCACACGGCCTTCCCGGCTCTCCCTGCGTGTCTGTCTGGCGAGGACATGGCATTGGCTTGAGGATCCCCCCAGACAGCCGGGACGACCGCCTCCTCTCTGCATTCTCAACTTACTAACATCTGCAGGGCCCCTTTTTCCAAGGAAGGTCGCAGCCACAGATTGCAGGAATCAGGACATAGATGGATCTTTTGGGGCCACCATCCAGCCCATGGCAGTGTGGTCATGTGTCCCTCTCCCGAGGACCCGCCTCCCTTCTCCATCACTGGGTTCTGGGGCCTCAAAGCTTCCCATTCAGCCTCAGTGGGTCCTCACGGCCCCGGCTGGCACCGCGACAGCCATCCGGTTGGGCAGTGTGAGTTCGGGGCTCCCACAGCCGGAGGAGGCCCCGCGGGGGCCCAGCTCGTTTCCCCAACTCCAACTCCTCTCGCGTGCACTGCGCTCCATGAGCTCCAGGCCAGGGTCCGCCTCAAGGCCATGGGAAGTGTGACCGCAGTGGTCCAGGTAGCCACACCACGGTGCCCTCTGCAGGAACAGGGGGGGAGCTGCGGACACAGCTTCCCCGGTGGCCACAGGTGCTGGCATTGGCCCATACACGAGTCCTTGTGTGCCCCCTGTGTGTGTGCCATGTGCCGTGGTGGCACTGGGAACGGGGGATGGAGCACAGTGTCTGCGCCAGGAAGCTCTCGCTTGGAGGACACCACACACAAAGCGTCACCAGCACCACGTGTGACGCGTGGGCCCCTCCTTTGTGAAGAAAAATAATAGAAATTCTATTTTTGGCATGTTGGTATAAAGATGAGTATAAACCAGACTGAATCAGAGTCACTAATTTTCTTCTGATTTTAAAAGACATTAAGATATTCTTGGGGGCCCCCAGAAGCCCTAGCTGTGTCTGCTAGGGGGCTGGGGAAGCCAAGCCTGACGGGGCCACGTGATGCCCAGTAAGGCTGCATGTTGAGTGCCACAGCAGGTCAGGGGACAAGGACAGACTCTGGGGAGGGCCTTTCAGCTGGGAACTGAGTGGAGGCTGCGGTGGGCCTGTGAAAGGGATAGTTATGGGAGGGAAGAGCCCGTGCAAAGGCCCTGGAAGGAGGCAGGTTGGAGGAACAGTGGGAAGGCCGCGTGGCTGGAGCAGCGACAGGCAGGGAGGAGTTCGGGAGGCTGGGTGTACGGCTTTGAGGGCCACAGAGGTATTCTGGGTTTCAGCCCAAGTGTGATGAGGGCCACAGGAAGTCGAGACCAGAAGACATGATGGGGTGAGGAGGCACAGGGGACTTCAAGGAGGACGCGTCGCTTCAATCCCACCTGGCCCCAGCCAGGCCTCTCCCTCCTCCTGTCTTGGGGGCAGCACTGAAGTGATGGGTGTGAGCACTCGAGCCCTCTCTGCCCTGTGCTTGGAGTGGGAAGTGGCACCCGTCAAGGTCTCATGCAGGGGTGGCCGAGGGGACGAACCCTTGCTTCCCCTGGGGAACACGCCTGCCTTCTTGCAAATGTTTATTTGGATGGAGGAGGCTTCTCATGCCACAGAGCAAGAGGCCAGGCGTGCTGGGCTCGGGGACTCAGGACAGGCTCGGGCCCACATCCCAGCCCCAGGGACTCGGTTGGCCATGGGATCTCAGCCTGGCACCTGACACCTTTTATGCCTCAGTTTCCCCATCTGCGAGAGGGTAAGTGTGCCCATCATCATTTAGGATATTTAAGATCAGCTGCACCCACAAACCACCTCTCTCCCTGCAGGCTAAAGCCCAGGACAGGGAAATGGCGCTAACCCATGTTCCTGGACCAGGCCTCGCGTGACCCTAGGGGGCGCCGTTCTCACGGAAACAGCACCTCCAGGGTGGGGCCTTGCGCGATGGCCCTGGCCAGCCCCGGGCCGGGTCACCCGATGGCAGAGCGGGCCTCTGATCCCAACTGTCCCTCCCTGACAAGGAGGCTCATGGTGACCCCTTGGACGTGCCTCCCCTTTGGCCTGTGGGCCGATTCCCCCTGGCTCAGGCCTCGGGACTCCAGCGTCAGCCTCACTTGGTCTCAGAAATAAAAACAGACGAGGAAAAACAGAACTCTCCCAAGCCCTTGGCGCTGCAGCAGTTGCTTGGACGCAGGCGGGTGTACCTGGGCTGGGAGAAGCTCCCCAGCCTCCTCCTTCTAGCCTCCCCCCACCCCCACGTGCTCTTGTGGCTGAATGAGGTGGAGCCAGCTCTCAGGCCCCTGACTGCAAGGAGCACGAGGGCCGGACCTGGCCCTGCTTTGAGGGGCTCGGAGGCTGGTACGAAGACTGGGGTGTCCACGGGTCACCGACCCACACCGATGGCCCGCGGGGCAAGGCGGGTCTCAACTCCCACCCGGCCAGGAGTCCCCTGGGCTCTGCGCTCAGGAGGGTCCGGGTCTGCCATCTTGAATGTATCGATGTCTTTGGGACAG
Source organism: Cephalopachus bancanus (assembly GCA_027257055.1). NCBI lineage: Eukaryota > Metazoa > Chordata > Mammalia > Primates > Tarsiidae > Cephalopachus > Cephalopachus bancanus. Next base: position 9,421,084 of record JAPVLO010000007.1, read on the forward strand.
CCGCTCCGTGGTCTCATTCTGCCCTGGCCCCGTAGACTGTGGCTGGGCCTGTGCCCGATGGGTAGAGTGAGAACTCGAAGTCCAAGTCATCACCAACAAGCCCACCCTGCGTGTCTGCGAGCTGCCAGCAGTGCTCTGGGCCCGGAGGTAGGCCCAGGCCAGCCAGAGGGGCCCGGGCTCTCGGCGGGCACGTCCCGTGCAGGAGTGACAGGTGAGTGAGGAGATGATCAAGGAAGAGACAGACAGTGGCAAGCGGACAGTAGAGGGTTTGCAAGGGGTTCTGGAGGAAGACCGGGTGGTGGCTCATGCCCATAATCTCAGCACTCCGGGAGGCCAAGGCAGGAGGATCACCTGAGGCCAGGAGTTCAAAACCAGCCTGGGCAACATCGTAAGACCTCGTCTCTACAAAAAAAATTTAAAAATTAGCTAGGTGTGGTGGTGCGCATCTGTAGTCCCAGATACTTGGGAGGCTGAGGTGGGAGGATCACTTCAGCCCAGGATGTTGAGGCTGCGGTGAGCTATGATTGTGCCACTGTACTCCAGCCTGGGTGACAGAGTGAGACCCTGTCTCTTAAAAAAAAAAAGTAAACCAAACAAAAACAAAAAACTCTCAAAGGGTCCCAGGAAGAAGCAACATGTGCTCCCATCAGGACCAATCAGGAGAACTCGAGAATGGGTCTATGTAGAATCTATGTAGAAAGGCCTGCAGGGCAGAGTGCGAGGAACCCCCACATGTATCGCCCCCAAGCCCAAGGGGACGAGGGAGACCCCAAGGGGGAGAGAGAGGAGGCCCGTCAAGGGGAGAGGATGCCGAGGGAGGGGGGATGTTCTCAGCCCGGCACTAGGGACACCTGGGGCCAGATCGCCCTCTGGGGTGGGGCCATCCCGTGGGTTGCAGGAGGCTTACTGGCATCCCTGGCCTCTACCCCTCGATTCTAGTAGACCCCCAGTGATGATAGTCGCTTGTGTCCCCAGCCGTGGCCCCATGGCCCCTGGGGCACAATCGCTCCTGGTTGAGAAGCTGCTTCAGAGAAGTGGGCAGCAAGCCAGCAGCCGGAACCTGGAGCCAAGTGGGGACTTTAGGGGGCGAAGACACCTAGTGAGGGATCCCAGGCGGATGGGAAGGAGCTGGCCGGGCCCCCATCCTCCCTCCTGGAGACACTGTGACATCCAGCCTGCCAGGCTGGTCACTGGGTCCACTGTCTAACACCGCCCACTGCTTTGGGCAGCTGCAGGGTCTGCAGGAGGGGGAGGGGAACGCCAGTGCCGCGGAGTCATTGAAGGAAACCCCAGTGGCAGGCCGGGTCGCAGGACAGCAGACCTCGTCGGTCCTGCTGAAGGAAGCACTTGGAGCCTCTCGTGAGCCACGCGGCCTTGGGCACACCACTTAGCTCCCCCAAGACTCGGTTTCCACTTCCGTAAAATGGGTGCAGGAATAACAGCCTCTTAGGGATGTTGGAGCATTAAATCAGATGGTGATCACAGACCCGGCTTGCCGTAGCTGCCAGAGTGATGCAGTTAAATGGGGGTTCTCTGCTCAGATCCCTCATGCTCTGGTTCGCTCAGAGCGACGTGCCCAGGGAGGCTGCCGGCCACCCCCGCCCACCACTGTCTCCACCCAGCATTCGCCGCCCTGGCTGCTGTCGGAAACAGCCACGCACTTGGTGCCTTGAAAGGACACAGATGTGTTCTCCTATGGGCAGCTGGGTCTTGGGCGGCTCCGAGGAGCCCTACCTTCACAGTCTTCAGGGATCCCCATGTTCCCTAGCTGGGCCTGCGCCCCCCAACTCCAGTCTCTCACTCAGACTCTGCTGCCACCTGTCCCGCCACCTCTCTCTCTGTCCCTCTTACCGGGAGTGGTGGTGACACGGGGCTCACCCACATAATCCAGGGTAACTCTCCACCCCAATCCTTAACTTCCTCACACCTGCAAAATCTTTTTTGCAAGGAATGACTTGATAAAAAATAAGCATTTGGTCTTTGTCCCCAGTTCCTGGCTCGGAGGCTTCTCAAACCCATGACCCTGGGGGCATCTTTTACCATTTATCACAACCTCTCTACCATAGTAAAGTTCACTCTCATTGGAACCAACCCTGTGATGAGAGCGTTGGAATCTTGAGCCTCGACCCTGAGAAAGGACGGGGGCTGGAGGTCGCCTAAATCTCCAATGGCCGATGGCGGCCTCAACCACACATATGTCACGGAGCATCCGTGAAAACCCTAAATGGCACCAAGGGAAGACACGGAGGTGCCCGGGGGTGGCACGCCCAGAGAGGACACAGAAGCTCGCTCCCCGCCCCCACACAGCATGGATGAGTCTCCCCTTCAGCTGTCCTGAGTGTTTCCTTTGTAACAGACGCTCTGTGTACGTCAAGAGTTTCCCTGAGTTCCGTGAGTTGCTCTAGCAAATTATTAGGGGTTGTGGGGACCCCTGATTTGCAGCCGGTGAGTCAGAAGCACAGGTGACAACCTGGACTTTTTGTTGGCGTCTGAATGGGGAGCCTGAGGGACCCAGCCCGTCCTGCAGGGTCTGTGCCAAGTTCAGATAGTGAGTGGCAGACCCGCAGTGAATGGAAGGATGCCCTGCCCCTTTGGCGTAAGGACTGCTGTGAGCAGGAACAGTGGTACCAGGCAGCATAGGCCGACTCTCGATGGCGACACTCACAGGTCCTTGGGATGCGGGCGCAGCTGTCCTGAGGGGCTGAGTGACCTTGGAGGGGCCTTAATGCAGATCAAGGTCAGAGCTCTCGATTTTGGGAGGTTTTGGTCTGTGTCACCTTGCCCATTTCTCCCAGCCGGGAGTCTAGTAGCAGTGGCTTTGCCCTTCCACCTCGCAAGGTCACAAGGCCTGTAGCGGGGGGGGGGTGCGTAGGCCACCTGGGGTGTTGTGAGGGGACAGAAATACTTTCCCTGAGCACATCCACCTGTGGGGATGGGGGGCTCGCGGGTTGGCCTCGCCTGGGGGGCTCCTTGGCATCTGTGGCAGTGACGAGTTCCTCAGGCGGGCCAGGAGCGCGCCCCCACAGAGTGGTGGCTGATCTCTGACCTGCACCCCAAGCCCTGCAGCTGTGTCCTCGGCTCTTCTTGTTCTAGAAATGAAGTGGCTTTAGGGAGGAAATGAGGAATGATGACTCTGACCTTAGATGTGTGTTCGTTCAAACTCACGTCATTGTTTAATGCCACACACACGTCACCGAGGAAGAGACTAAATAATTCCAAGAAAGTTGATGTGCGTGCGTGTGTGGCAGGGGTGGGGAGGTGGGGGGTGGGTGTGACCACGGGATGGGGACGGAGGTGGGTGGTGACTTGGGCCCCATTCGCTCAGACAGAGGTTCACACCATGTTCTTGACCCTCGACGGTGTGGGTCTAACCTAAGCAAAGCCAGCAGAGAAACGTCGCATCTGAGCTCAGAACCTTTAGCCGAATCCAGACCTGAGATCTCTCCATTTCAGAGGGTTTTGGCATGAGGCATCTTCACAATCCCTCTAGCCGAGAGATAGACAGACAGCAGTGGCTTTGTCCTTCCAGTTTGCAAGGTCACCTTGGCCTGCGGGTGGCGGACGGGTCACTCGGAGGAACTGTGAGGGGACAGAAATAGCACTGAGGGAGGCCCTTTCCCCGCTGCTCTGGGAGGGTGGCTTTCAGGCTTGCAGACCTCTCCAGTCTCCCGATAGGCACAGGGCTCCATGGGACCCTTGTTAAGCGGGCTGACAACGGAAAGATGACAAATGACCCAGGCCCCCGCCTGCCTGTCCTGAGTGGTCTCTAAAATACGGCCATTAGCAGGCCAAGGCAAGTGGGACCTCCTTATCTGCAGAGTGGGCCTGCTGATAACACAGACTGGTGTCCTCACAGGAGCCGGGGACCCAGGGCCCAGGACAGCCGGCAGGCAGGATGTGGGCAAATTGCCAAGGGCCCTGTGCCCCAACCTGCAGATGGCCAAAGGGTGCAGGTAGCCGGCTGGTGCATCTGGCTATGTGGGTGGGATGGCGGCGGGCTGGGCACGCGGGTGTGTGATGCCCCCCAGCCGCTGTGCACAGGGACCCGCTGCTGCCACTGCCACATGTCCTCAGCCAGGGTCCGGGAAGCTGTGATGCCAGGGACACGGGGGCTCACCCCGTCTTGCCCTGCTGTGACGTCCCGTCCCGCCCAGGTGCTCCCCGCAGTTGGCAGAACGCTCCTTTGGTGCATGTTTAGCATTTTTCATCGACACACAGGAAAAGGTAAAAGAATAAAATTAAATGTAAAAATCCCATAAAGCCAAACTCCTCTCGCTGGATGCAAAATGCTACGAATGATGTCATAGTTACTTCTGAATGTTTTTCCATCTCAGCTTACACTGTTTTTTACTGTTGTACTTAATACAAAAGACATTATCCACAATTTGTGTAGCGCCTCCCTTCATTTCCTAACTCACAAAGGTCATCCCAGTCCCCAGACCCCTGGTGGCACCATCTCTGATGGCCGCCCATCATCTGGACTGAGCACACGCACTGGCTGTCTGGGGTCATCTCCTGGCTCCTTCACGAACCAGCTGTGTGAACTTGGGCAAGTTACTTGACCTCTCTGTTGAGGGTCTATCATATATAAATGGGGTTTATCACTATTTTTAACCTCATAGGTGTATTGTGAGGATTCAGTGAGTTGATGTGCAGGGTGATTAGAAGTATGCCTGGTTCAGAGTGAGCATGGGTTGTGCTGAATCATCCTAACCATCACCATGGCCAGCAGCACCACCATCACTATCATCATCATCTCTGCCAAAACCACCCTCACCGGCAAGTTCATCACCACCATCACCGCTACCACCATCAGCAGCACCACCAGCACCATCACCACCATCACCGTCATCACCACCATCACCACCACCGTGACCACTTTCCCTTTGCCTATTGTTCTCCACCTACCTGCAGCTGTTGAGTGACTTTGGGGCAGAGAGACAAAAGCATGCTGGGTTGACACACTGAAGGCCACACCTGAAGGTGGCCTCTCACACTGGCTGGCCACGCCTGAGACTGTCCCGGACGCTGGACGTCGACCTGGAGACCTAGAGCCTCCCACTGAGGGCCCAGGGCTCTGGCGAGCATCCAGTCTGGCACCATCCACACTCCATCAAACACATCCTTACGCACCACCCACTCCGCAGATGGGGAAACTGAGGCTGGGAGAGGGGCTGGAAGTGCCCACAGTCGAGCAGAAAATAAGAGGCCGCTGGGTCAGGGCTGATTCTCCCTCATGGACCTTAGGCTGGCGCTGTCCTGAGCCTCAGTGCTCCCACCTGTAAACGAGAGTGCCCATCTCGTAGGGCTCTGCTGTGTTTTGCCATGTATTAGAGCTTTTCAGCTATCTGAAGTGAATGTGGCCATATGAACTCCTGCCGCTTTGGGCAGAGCATGCAGGTGTTTGTTACACCCACATTCCTATGTGTCTGGAGTTTTCTACCTACATAGAAAGTTGGCGACGTGCCCCTCCTCCCTCTCATCACACCATGACAGTGATTCTTCTCTGTTCTTCCTGAGCTCCGGTGACAATCCACATGCCAGATGGCCATGGACGCTTCCCTGCTTCACCTGGGGCCACAGAACCTGCCCCTCCGGCCACGTGGACGCTCTCCTGCAGGGTCCTGCAACCCCGCAAAACCCACAGGCGTGGATCCTCACAGCCATCCTCTCCCCGCCCCACGTTCAGGCATCACCATGCCCTGGTCTCCCGGCCTGGCCCCGGCTTCTCCTTTCACCAGACTCAACCCCATCCAATCAGCTCCACCCCCTTGGGAAGTCAAAGTGGACCCTCTCCTCCGGCCTCGATGCCTTCAGCCTCTCCTGGGACTCTGCCTCAGTCTCTTCCCTGGCGGCCCCAACCTCCCAGTTGCCTCCACCTGCCACCTGGCACAGTGTCCCCTCTGTTCCACCGTCTGGGATTCGTGGCCTCCATCACACAGATGTTTTGCACAGGAAAAAAAGGAAGAAAAAACTAGAAGAAAATACGCGAGATGTCAGTCTTGGTGTTCATAGGCTGGTGGGATGATCAGTGAGGTTTATTTTCTTCTTTATGAGTTTCTGTATTTTCAAGATGTTCTCCAATGAGTACCTATTTATATGATAAAAATATTCATTTAAATATAGATGAAATATAAACATATAAAATAGAAACATGTAAGTATAAAGAGCAAAATATCCATGTGTATTTGTCAAGAAGGAAGGCACCTGGTGGCCTCTGTTGCCTTCACAGAGGTCCCAAAAGCTCCTGCAGCCCTGTGACCGCTCCCAGTCTAGCCTCATCCACCCTCCACCCCACCATGGCTAGCATCATTGGCTGCCTGGCCTCCAAGGCTTCTGCCTGCTCAGGGCCGGCTTGGCCTCAGAACTTGACTTAGGCATCTGCGTTTTCAGCCTCTGTTCTGCTGAGAAGTGTATGGGGAGTCCTTTCAACATCCACACTCGCGAGTGCTTATTTAGCGCTTACTCCGCGCCAGGAACTGTTCTGGAAACAGGGCACACAGCAGGAAGCAAGACAGACAAGGCCCTGCTCTCAAGAATACAGTCTGGGAGGCAAGAGAGACAGGACACAGCCCACAGACAGAACCCAACGAGCACGTGACAGCCGCCAGCCAGAGAAAGCCTCGCCTGAGAGAGACTGGCAGGCAGTGACAAGGTTCCCATGGAGAATCACAGTGGGGGTGGTCCTGATGGCTGCTTTGGGACAGGTTTCCAGAGATGGCTCTTCTGGGAGGATGACGCTCCAGCAGAGACAGGAGTGACAATGAAGTCACTGTTGGGAGTATCTACCCCAACCCCAGCCACTCCTGTTCACAGTGGAGACAAGAGCCTGTCGATGTGATTGCATTTGTGTTTAGCCTTCTGTGGAAGCGAGAAAGTCACTCTACAGGGCACAAAATCCTGAGCCCAGACGTTCACTAAGTGACCACTCTGCCCCCGGACAGATCAAGAACCAGCAATGTGGCTTTGACGTCCCCTGTCCCCCTACCCCCGCAACGGGTGACCGCAACCCTAAGTTCTCCCTTTGTAGATTGGTTCTGCCTGTTTAAGACAGTTTATGTAAACAAAATAACAGAACGTGTGCTCTTGTGTTTCTGTCTAAGCTTCATCTGTGTGGCTGTGTGGCGCCGTAGCTCATGCATCTTCACACCTGTATAATATTCCACTCCTTTCTCCATTCCGTAGCTGTTGGGCGTTTGGTGGTTTCTAGGCTCTGGGTAATGAAAAGATGCAGCTTCGAGCATTCTCGCATCTTTGGGGTCACGTGTATGCACTTCTGTTGGGTCTCAACCCAGGAGGGAAACGGCATAACTGGGTCATGGGATTTTAATTCACCCACCGGGGTCAATTCTGCCAAACTTCTCCGAGGTGGCTGGCCCACTGCACGCCCTGAGAGCACACATGGGAGTCCCGTGTTCCCAACATCCTTGCTGACTTGAGGTACTGTCTTTTTCGTTTTGCAGAGTCTGGTGGGTTGTTCCACTGAAGTTTGCGTTTTCTGACTTGAGTCGACTTGGGAGGCTTCGCAGTCACACGTGACTGTTGAGGGATGCGGTAGGGCCTGGGGAGCAGCTCTCTGCTGGTGTTGTCCAGGAGCTGCAAGCCTTCTGAGCACGTCCGACCAGTCATCCAGGCCAGCCTGCGGGGGCACCGCCTGGGCTGTAACTGACAACGGGGCTGAGATGCAGCTCCTCCATTCCCAAGTGGTGTGTAGGACTGCGTCTATGCAGAAGGGCCAGGACCCCCCTCCTCACATAAAGGTACCAGGTGGGCTTGGAGAGGGCCCGGGAGCAAAGGATACTGGCCCAGCGAGAAGAGAGAGCTCACCAGGGTCCCACAGCCCAAAGCAGGGGTCCAAGCCCAGGGCTGTCTCGCCCCAGACCCCGTTGCCATCTCCTGCACGCTCCTATCCATTCGACTGGGCACCTTGCCCAGATAAGGGGGGACCGAGAGTCCACTCCCACACACCCACGATCATTTCTTGCCCCTCTTGGCTTCTGCCCCAGGCTTCAAACACCATGAATGTGGGTGCCCACGATCTGAGAACTTGAACCAGAATCCAGGGAGACAGCGTCTTGCCAAACCTGCATTAGAGTAAATTAAAGTAAAAACAAGTGACTTGACTGGTAACCGACCCAGCACAACACGGAGGGGAGACTTGGCAGCTATCCTGCTCTCTGGCCTCTCTGGATGAGCAAACATGACAATCGGGGCTGAAGACCTCACTGTGCTCCAGTGGTCCCGACCAGCTGGGGGCCTGCCAGCTCACCATGGGCTCTGCTCATGCCAAGACAGCTGTGGGAAGCAGAGAGGTGCATTTATTTATTTAGGATTTATAGGTGGCCTGCTTCCAAGAAAAGGTTTTGAGGAAGGCTCACCAGAAAACTTCAAACTTAAACATGAAAACAGGAGGACTGAAAATAAAATTGGAGTTGGACGCTTTTTAAGAGGAGGAGAGAAGTTAATGGTGGCAACTAAGTGTCTGGGACGGAACAATCGCGCCAGTGTTGTTGAGGGCCTGCCCTGTGGGTTTGGGCATGTTGCTGCTGACCCCGTGAAAGGCAGATCGGAGGAAGAGAGAAAAACGGGCCCTTGCCGGGGGGTCTGACCAACCTGGTGCCCGGGACTGGCAGGTTTTCCCAAGATGCGGAACTTTGAGTGTGAAGACTGAAAAGCGGGCCAGGCTCGGTGGCGCACATCTGTAATCCCGGCACCATGGGAGGCTGAAGCAGGAGGAGCTCAAGACCAGCCTGGGCAACATACTGAGACCTCATCTCTTCCAAAAAAAAAAAAAAAATTAGTCGGGCATGGTGGCACGCACCTGTTGCCCTGGCTACTCCGGAGGCTGAGGCAGGAGGATCGCTCGAGCCCAGTTTGAGGCTGAGGTGAGCCGTGATTACACCGCTGCACTCCAACCTGGGCGACAGAGCAAGACCCCAACTCACAAAACAACAACAACAAACTGAGAACGTCCCAGGCAAGGGAGGTCACGTTGGCCACACTAAATCTTGGTGACATCATTTGAGCTGCTGAATCCAGCTGAAAGCCAGCCCAGGCTCTTTGGGTGTGTATGCTGATGAATTCCTTTTGTTTGCTTTTTTTCCCCCATAGAAAACCGTCCTGTTGTTGCTTTTAAAATTTAATTTCTATGTGTACAAAGGTAAATAAAAATTTCAACTCAAATACAAGGTTAATGATAAAAAGCAGCTGTGTCCCACCCTCCTCTGCACCACCGGCTTCCTCACAGTGGGGTTGCAAACTGCCACTCTTCGTTTTGCAATTAACTGTCCGGGGCACTAGATGGGCCCTTTATATCAGGACTCTTGGGTTCTCCAAAGGAAACTGCTTTTTCTTTTGACTCTTTTAGCTCTTTCTTCAGATATATACCTCTGTATTTCTAAATAACACGCTCATACTGTTCTTTCTTGATTCCTACTGTAGACATCATCCATTGCTATGGTCGGGATGTTTCATGTCCCCCCAACATTGGTATATTGCATCTTAGCCTCCAAGGTGATGACATGAGGAGGTAGGACCTTTGAGAGATGATGAGGTCATGAGGGCTCTGCCTTCGTGAATGGGATTAGTGCCCTTATGAAAGAGGCAAAACTCAATCCACCATGTAAGTACACAGCAATGAGGCACCATTTCTGAACCACAAAGTGGGTCTTCACCCGATGCCACACTTGCCGGTGCCTTGATCTTGGACTTCTCAGCCTCTAGAACTGTGAGCAGTAAAACAAATTCTGTTGTTTATAAATCAGCAAGTCTGTGGTATCCTGTTATAGCAGCCTGGATAGACTGAGGCATTCATTAATCTCTTATTTGGAAAATGAGGTTTGAAAACCTTATACCATCTCCATGCATAGACTTCTCTTCCCACATCCTCTTGATATATTGATTATAATTTTTGGTAAAGTGAATGTTTAGTGTTTGCATAATTATGGCCCTACAAGTATTGTTCATCTTTCCACCAAGTAGTATTTTATGGCATCGTTTCCTTTCTTGTACAACCCTTTGTTTTTCCTGGAGTTTATAATTGCCTTTACAAAACAATCTGCTTTGTTTTCTTTATATCCACCATTATGTCTTTCCTCAGCTCTTAAAAAGAACTCTAAAACTGCTCTCAGCACAAACATGTAGGGTAAACCACTGGGCGATTTTTAAATATGTTTCCTTTGGTTTTTAAGTTGTTCCTTCTGGTTCCTCTCAGTGGCTCCTTGGCCTCTACCCTTGAGACCTCCCTTAACCATCACAAAACGTGCTGTCCCTTCCCTCCTGGACCCTGTGCCTTTCCCTTTCATGGTTCACACTGCTGCGTGGCTGGAGAAAGCTCTCTAGGAGGTGTCTGGGATGAGATACACAGGAGGCACCTGTGAAAGTCTGAAAATGTCATTATCTTATCTCACACTTTGTTAGCTGAATTCTAGTGTGAGAGTAATTTTCCTCCAGGTGTCTGAAGGCTGACAAGGTTTGGTTTGTGCTCTTCAAAGTTGAAATATTTCCCGTACTGCTGTGAAGCAGTTCAGGTTTATTTCAGTTTTTATTCATTTGTACATGAACTTTTCCCCTTCTTTCTCTTTAAAAACCTGTGGTATCTTGTTTGTCTTCAGTTTCCTGAAAAATGTTAATGTTATGTTAATTTCTCCCCATTTTATCTGCCTTCGCTTTTTGAAGTTCATACTAGCTGTAAGTTGGGTTCCAGAATGAATCTTCTAGTTTTCTGATCTCTTCTAGTTTCTATGTCCATGTTTTCATGCTAAGTCTGGGGCTAGTTCACCTTTATCTTCCCACTGACTCTCTAACAGTTTTGTTTTATTTTATTTTAGAGTCAGAGTCTCACTCTGTCACCCAGGCTGGAGTGCAGTGGCACGCTCATGGCCACTGCAGCCTCAACCTGCTGGACTCAGATGATCCTTCTGCCTCAGCCTTCCAAGTAACTGGAACTACAGGCATGCACTACCACGTCTGGCTAATTAAAAAAAAATGTATTGTAGAGACAGGTCTTATCAAGTTGCCCAGGCTGGTCTTGAACCCGTGGGTTCAGGCAACCCTCTTGCCTCCATCTCCCAAAGTGCTGGGATTAAAGGCGCGAGCCACCACGCCCAGCCTCTAACAGTTTTACACAAGTGTGCTTCGTTTCTCGGAAGCCTCTTCTCACTTGCTAGCATTTCCTTCCTGTTTCATGAATTCTGTTTGTCTCTGTGAGATATTAACCACGCATTTGCTTTTTCCTGAGTGCATCTCCTTTCCCTGCATGGTCTTTGCTTCCTACATCTTCCAACCATCACTCTCTGCTTGTGTGCTTTGGTGTCTGGTTCCCTGTGTCGGGAGACAGGGAAATCCCCCCAACCCCCCCAACCCTGCTGCCCGGGGTTCTTGCGCAGGGTTGCATCCACCCTGCACTGTGCTGGCATCTCTGGCTCTGGAAAGTCCCAGGTTCAATCTCCCTGCAGGGCCGTCCTCCCACCTCCTTCCAGGGAGGGACCGGATTAGGGGACCTGGTGATCAGGGTCTCCTGCTGTTGTTCCCCTGTCCATGCTTGTTGGGGGCCAGCTCCTCCGCGGGGCACTGTGGGTTGTGCCCACTGTTTACTTTCTGACACCCAGCATCTCGTGAGCACCTGCCACCTGCTGGTTTCTCCTCATCCTCTTGTTCTTCAGGCTTATACCTTTATTTATGCATTTTTATTTCAATAGCTTTAGGGGTACATGTGGTTTTGGCTACACGGATGCAACGTATGGTGGCGAATACGACTGGGGTTTAAACCTCACCAGCCAGTGCCCGCTGTGCCCTCCCACCCCAACCTCCAATGCCCGTGATACCATTCTCTTTGCCTTTGTGGACCCAGAGCTTAGCTCCCACTTGTAAGCGAGGGCTTCGTACCTTTAAATATTTGTTCCTTTCTAGGAAAGGTCTTTGGATGAAGCCAAGGCACACGCCGGGCCGGGTCTCCGAGGTCCACCGCGGAGGAGGCCACCCGTCGGCCCGGGTTGCCAGGACGCGCCGGCTTGGAAGCGCGAAGCCCTCCGTCCCAGGACACCCCCGGCCCACGGGAGGCCCCTTCCCCGCTCGCGACGTCCGCGTCTCGCCGTCCGCCGGTGCCCGAGCCGCCGGCGCGCGGGGCTCCCGGACCGACCCCGAAGCGCCCGGGCTCCCCCAGAGCCCCGGGCGACCGAGGCCCTCGCTCAGACGCCCGCGCGCGTCCGGAGGCGTCCCCGGGTTTCTGGAACCCCAGAGACAAGCGGCGGGCCGGCCGGCACGACGGAAGCCGCCGGCGGCGGCGCGGGGCGCGGGTCCGGGCCGCCGGTCGCCAGCCCCGCCCCCGCCCTGCCTCCGGGGCCGCGCCTTGCCCGCGCCGTCCGCGCCAGGCCGAGGCCGCCGCCGCCGCCGGAGCGCGGGGAGGACGCGGCCGAGGGCGGCGCCGGGCGTCCCCCGCTCGGCAGCCGGCTCTGCGCCGCGGGGCGCGGGAGGCACGGCTGGAGAGCCCGTGGCGGGGGGCTCTCCGCGGCCTCCCAGGCAAGCGCGCTCCGGAGGACCCGGCGCTTGCAGCGAAAGGGCACGCGTCTCCAGGCCGACTCGAGCTCAGCGGTCCTCAGGCCTCCAGCGGACGAACCCACGGGGAGAGGGCGGGGCCCCGGCCGAGGCAGTCGCCGGGCAGGCGGGCGGGGCGCGGCCGGGCGGGCGGGAGGGGCGAGGCCCCGCGGGTGTGTGCCTTGGGGGGTCGTGGCTCCGCCCACCGCCGGCTGTCCTCGGCCTCCTGAGCCTCAGTTTCCTCATCCGCGAAGTGACACAATTATGACAATGACGGCACCTGCTTCCCAGCGCGGCTGCGAAGAGCCAAAAGAAAAGCCAACGTCACGTGCCTGGCATAACAAGTGCACAAGGACGGGGCTGTTACTGCTCCTGTTATTACCGTCATGTTTATCTGGCTCTTCATCAAGGGGCCGCACTGACCCTGCCAGTGACTTTATCCCTGCTCGGCCGTCGGAAGCTGCTGTCCGACATGGAAGGTGCCGGGAGAGCAGGCCGGCCGTCGAGCAGGCCATCAGTCAGCCCTTCACCAGGGGAGACGTCTTAGTCTGTTTGTGTGGCTGTAGCAGAATACCCGCGGCTGGGCAATTTGTAAAGAAAAGAGCTCATTAGGCTCAAGACTCTGGAAAGTTCAAGATCGGGCATTTGCATCTGGTTAAGGCTTCAGGCTGTGTCTGCTCATGGCCAAAGAGGAAGGGAAATGGGCACACGCAGAGACCCCACGGGATCAGAGATTGCATGCGAGAGAGGAAGCGGGAGGGAGAAACCAACCGGGGGAGCCAGACTCTTTCTACAACCTGCTCTCCTGGGAATGAATCCCTTCCTGCAGAGCAAGAACTCGCTGACACCCGAGGGAGGGCATTAATCCGCTCACCAGGGACCCTCCCCTATGACCCACGAGCCCCCCCTCAGCACAGCACATTAAGGAACAGATTCCAACATGAGCCTTGGTGGGGACAGCCCCCATCGGAACCCTAGCGAAGACCACAGTTCGTGGAAACTCCCCCCGTCAGCCTGCCCCTGGGGCTGCTTCCTCCGGCACGGGCACAGCGGAGCTCCACAAGGGGAGGACAAGCCAAGGACTTGCCACAGGTCCTGGGGGAGGACAGCCTGGCAAATCTTCTAGAAGCCTCTCCACCCGCCTCTGGCACTCATGGGGTGCTCCCAGCTTTGTAAGAGCCAGGGGCCGAAGGGGGATCCGGTTAAGTTCATGGGTCTTGGCCATGGCAGAGAGACAGGCCAAGGCGTCTCAGCCAGAGGCTCACTATCAAGCAGTCGCGGAGGTGACCGGAATGTTCCCTCCTAGCCCCATCTCTTCTGATCTGGAGATTTCTCATCAGCTGAGATTGTCCCAGCTGGGGTCCTTCTCCAGAAAGCATTGTGGCACGGTCCCTGCATCCCTCCTTCTGTCTACCAATCACGCGGCCTGGTCCTTAAGGGACTCGGGGAGCTCAAGGGACCCAAGGCTCATAGTCTCATGAGGGAGACTGACACAGTCACACGCTGCTGATGGGCCTGATAGAGCCCTGTGGCTCTTGTCAGCGTTAGCAAGGGAGTGAATGAGTGAGCAGAAGAAACCTTGATAAGGAAGGGGATGTGCAGGTTTGATGGGGACACAACTGACACGACTCACGAAGCTGGGTCAGCCCCTCACTCCCACGCCTCCTGCCTCACCCGTCCCTCTGTCCCTGACCAGCCATCCTCCCACTAATATTTCTCAAAAGTCCCAAACAGGCCAGGCTGTTTACAGCACGGAAGTGGTGTGGGGAGTTGAGCAGGTAAAATGTAAAATCCTCTGTGGATGTGGTGGCTGTATGGTGTGTAGGTAGAAGAAAGAAGTCACAGATGTGTCAGTTTTGGCTTCTATCACAAATATCTAGAAAGATGTTTCGAGGCATCGATTAATGTTCCTTCTACCTTCCTTCCTGCCTGGAACCCGGACATGATGTCTGGAGACACAGCTGCCGTCTTGCAGCTGCGAGGTGAGAATCAGAGAATCAGAGAGGAACACACCCAAAAATTGGGGTGGTGGGTATTGAGAGAGAGGAAGGAAGAGAGAAAGGAAAAGAGGGGGAGACAGAGAGGGAGAAGGAGACAGAGGCCAACACAGGCGCCACCATAACTTTATTTGAATGTTGACTGCCCCGGGAAGCCCCTCAGCTGGACACCACTGGCCTGAGCCCTCTGTAGGTGGCACAGAGGTGGCCCCTGAACCAAGGCGAGAAGGCTCTTTCCCTTGTGGCTGAGCCAGAAAGCGGACCCTGCCCTGAAGAAGGCCCATGTCACATGTTGTCCCACTGGGAACGCTTTCTGGCCTCTGCTTCATGCAGGACGGTGTGTGGGGCAGGAAGGAGGGACTCCCAGCTGGGGCCTGGATTCCTCCTTGTCGGTGTGTTTACTTGGGGCCTCTCCCCAGAGGAGCTGGCAGCAAATGTGTTTTCCCAAGAAGGAAGAATAAACACAGAGAATCCAGCAGGGGAGCAGGCCAGATCAGACACACTGGTGCCCAAGACTGTGTGTGTGTACATGTGCATGCACGGGTGTGGGCAGGGCACTGCACTGTATCATCATGGCCACTAGAGTTTGCAAAACACTTTAAAACACACACACACACACACACACACACACACACACACACACACACTGCTATATATATGAGCAAGTACATGTTTAAGTATGCATATTTAAAGCTTAAATAAATATGTGCTTGTATAACCCCCAGATATATATATATATATATATATATATATATATATATATAGAGAGAGAGAGAGAGAGAGAGAGAGAGAGAGAGAGAGAGAGAGAGAGGTGGCCAAAAAATGTATACACATTTTAAGCAATGTTAAGAGACGTTTGCCTTCATCATAAGTGTCTGGACCTGATGGTGACCACTTTGAGCAGTTCTTGGTATCACAGAAGTCAAATGTGTCTTGGGTTCACCTTATTGAGTGTTAACAATTCTCACACAGTTTTTTTCCTTTCTTGAAATGTGTGCACGTTTTCTCGCATCCTCTCTCTCTATACACACCCTGAAATGCACAATTCAGTGTTTTCAGTGTACTCACAGAGTTGTGCAGCCACCACCACAGTCACTTTGGGAACATTTCTGTCACCCCCGAAAGAAACCCATCAGCAGTGCTCCCCATGAAGCCTGAATGTCTGTGTTCCCCTCAAATGCATCTGTCGACGTCCTAACCCCAAAGTGCTGGCACGGGAGGGGGTCCCTGGGGGCGATTCGTCATGAGGGCGGGCCTCAAGCACAGGGTCCATGCTCTTACAAGAGCCTGGGGAGACCCCTCACACTCCCTGTGAGGGGCAGGTGGGAAGGGGCCTCACCAGACGCGGCTGCGCTGGTGCCCTGGGCTTGGACTTCCCGGCCTGCAGAACCGTGAGAGCGGGTTGCCGTTGCTCTTAAGCCACCCAGCCCACAGCATTGTGCTAGAGCAGCCCAAACTGACCGCTACAGCCCACTTCTCTCTGCATCACCCCCAGCTCCAGCAACCACTGATCTACCTTCCATGTCTAGGGCTGTTCAATTCCAGACATTTCACATGGTCTCATGTCTGGCTTCTTTCACTTGGCACAGTGTTTTCAAAGTTCAGCTGGGCATGGCGGCTCACACTGGCAATCCCAGCACTGAGGCGGGAGAATTGCTTGGGCCCAGGAGTTCAAGACCTGCCTGGGCAACATAGTGTGACCTCATATATACAAAAACAAACACACAAACAAACAAAAACTGGGCCTGGGGACACACACCCAGAGTCCCAGTTACTTAGGAGGCTGGGAGGGGAAGGATCAGCTGAGCCCAGGAGGTCGGGACTGTGGTGAGTTATGATTGTGCCACTGCACTCTGACCTGGGCGACACAGTGAGACCCTGACTCAAAAAACAAACAAAAGAAACTCCCCCAAAACAGAGTTCATCCATGCTGTAGCCTCAGTACTTCTTTCATGCCTGACCAACTTCCCACTGTCTGGATAGGCTACATTTTGTTCGTCCATTCATCAGCTGACGGCATTTGGGTTCTTTCCACCTTTTGGCTATCATGAGTAACGCTGTTAGAAATATTTGCGTACAGGTTTCCTTGTGGACATATGTTTTCATTTCTTTGGAGTCTATACCCAGGAGGCGACTTGCTGGATCATACAGTAACTCTTCCTGAGGAACTGCTAGACTGTTTTCCACAGTGGCTGCACCATTTAATATTCCCACCAGCATTGTGTAAGGTTTGTATTTCGCCAACACTTGCTATTTTCTGTCTTTTATTTTTTTTTTGTTTTTTGAGTTGGAGTCTCACTCTATCGCCCAGACTGGAGTGCAGTGGCTGCTCCCAGCCACCGCAGCCTCGACCTGCTGGGCTCTAGCAACCCTTCCGCCTCAGCCTTCCAAGTAGCTGGAACTACAGGCGCGCGCTACCATGCCTGGCTGATTTTTTTTTTTTAATTTATTGTAGAGATGAGGTCTCGCCAAGTTGCCCAGGCGGGTCTTGAACCCACAGGCTCAGGCAATCCACTCACCTTGGCCTCCCAAAGTACTGGGATTACAGGCTGAGCCACCGAGCCCAGCCTCTGTCTTTTGTTATAGTCACCATAATCAGTGTGAAGTGCAATCTCGTTGTGTTCCTCCTTTTTTTTTTGGAGTCAGAGTCTCACTCTGTCGCTCAGGCTGGCACGCAATGGTACAATCAAGGCTCACTGCAGCTAACGTGTGAGTGGCTGCTGTGAGCCAGGCTCTGTGCTAGGCACGTCCAGCATCCAAAGGGCCTTGGAGTGCCAAGCACCGGCTTCACTGGGTGCTGCTGAAGAGTCTGAAAAGCATCTTGGCAGAAGTGGAAGGCAAGGGTGGCTGAAGGGAGTCACCAGGCTGGACTCAGGCCACATGCCCACTCTGGGTCAGTCTCCAGCTGGGACTCCTTGCATTTCATGAGGCCGCCAAGGCTGCCGCAGTGGCTCTGTTGTGCAGCCAGTGAGCCCATTCATGTGTGTGTGTCTCCAGAATCCAGCTGAGGGCTGTGTGATTGCAGCAGAGTTGGCCGCACCCCTCTGAGCCTTCAGCTCTTTGAAGATTAAGTTCAAATTCAATAATATACTCAAAGTGCCTGCCTTAGCGCCCTGCACAGTTGGCATATAAATTTAAAATTAAATAGTATTGCATATAAATTTAAAACTAACAGGGCCATCCATGCTGATTGGGATCCAGTTTTTTTTTTTTTTTCCTTGAGTTGGAGTCTCACTCTGTCGCCCAGACTGGCCACCGCAGCCTCGACCTGCTGGGCTCCGGCGATCCTTCCGCCTCAGCCTTCCAAGCAGCTGGAACTACAGGTGCACGCTATCACACCCGGCTAATTTTTGATTTATTGTAGAGATAAGGTCTCTCCAAGTTGCCCAGGCGGGTCTTGAACCTGTGGGCTCAGGCAGTCCACTCACCTCAATCTCCCAAAGCACGGGATTACAGGCTGAGCCACCGAGCCCGGCTGGGATCCAGTTTTTAAAGTGAACTCAGTTTGCCATGCTGGTGGATGGAGGTCTACAGGGCAATTTTGATTCGAGGTAGCTGAAGCCACAGACTCTGGAACCAAACTGCTTGCATTGCAAATGCCCCTTTGGAGGCTGGAAGCTGTGTGGCCTCAGGCAAGTCATTGACCCTCTCTGTGCCTCTGTGGCCACATCTACAAAATGGGAGCCTGGTGACTCCCTCCAGCCACCCTTGCCCTCCACTTCTGCCAAGATGCTTTTCAGACTCTTCAGCAGCACCCAGTGAAGCCGGTGCTTGGCACTCCAAGGCCCTTTGGATGCTGGACGTGCCTAGCACAGAGCCTGGCTCACAGCAGCCACTCACACGTTAGCTGCAGTGAGCCTTGATTGTACCATTGCGTGCCAGCCTGAGCAACAGAGTGAGACTCTGACTCCAAAAAAAAAAGGAGGAACACAACGAGATTGCACTTCACACTGATTATGGTGACTATAACAAAAGACAGAGGCTGGGCTCGGTGGCTCAGCCTGTAATCCCAATACTTTGGGAGGCCAAGGTGAGTGGATTGCCTGAGCCTGTGGGTTCAAGACCCGCCTGGGCAACTTGGCGAGACCTCATCTCTACAATAAATTAAAAAAAAAAAAATCAGCCAGGCATGGTAGCGCACGTCTGTAGTTCCAGCTACTTGGAAGGCTGAGGCGGAAGGGTTGCCAGAGCCCAGCAGGTCGAGGCTGCGGTGGCTGGGAGCGGCCACTGCACTCCAGTCTGGGCGACAGAGTGAGACTCCAACTCAAAAAACAGGTCAAAAGGGCTGTCATGAGAATTCAATTAGTTAATACATTAAAAAGTGCTTTTCCAAGTTTCTGGTATACAGCAGGCTTTAGACAAGTTCATTGTTTCTTTACTATTTGTCCATAAAATGGATATGCCTCAAATCCTTTAGTTCAACTTTTCTTCAAGCAACTTGCCCAGAGGTGAGATTTGAACCAAGGCCTGTCTGTGTGGCACCAAAGCCCATTGAGCTGATCAAGGTAGATGCCTAGAAGCTTTCACCATTGGGATGAGAAAGCAAAAAAAAAAAACCCAAAAAACAAAAAAAAATTGAATGAGCACTTAAAGTGCTAGAGAATGCATTCTTGCAATGAAGAGAGCCTCAGCTTGATATATGAGTTCCAACCTGGCTCACCTAAAGATCTCAGTTAAATCAAATTCCCCAGCTCTGAGTCTCAGTTTCCACAACTACAAAATGGAGGTGATGAAAGTTCCTATCCAGAATGGTTGTGAATTATGAATCAAATGTGATAGTAGAGCAAGGCGTGGTGGCTCACACCTGTAATCCCGGCACTTTGTGAGGCGGAGGCAAGAGGATTGCCTGAGCCCAGGGGTTCAAGCCCAGCCTGGACGGCTTGATGAGACCTTGTCTCTACAATAAATAAAAAAAATTAGCCGGGCATGGGGGCACGTGACTGTAATCCCAGCTACTTGGGAGACTGAGGCAGAAGGATTGCCTGAGCCCAGCAGGTTGAGAGGTCGAGGCTGCGGTAACTGTGATCATGCCACTGCACTCCAGCCTAGGTGACAGAATGAGACTCCAACTCAAAAAAAAAAAAAAAAAAAAGTGAAAACTGTATACAAGCGGAGAGCACATGGTCAGTAAACCCCTCTGGATTTAAAGTCAGAAAGAGCTGGGCTGGGACTCAGATCAGCCACCGCTTTGTTATTAAGTCAGTTCCCCTAGCAGAGTCTCCATTTCCTCCTCTAAAACTTGCGAGGGAAAAATAGAGGCTTTCCTGAGAATCAAATGTAGGCCAGACAGTGTAGCCCTGACCTGAGAGCTGATGCTATTGGCCCAGGGTCACCCTTAGTGGTGGCGAGGCCTCTGTGGCTGCAGAGGGAAAAAGCTTCCCAGGAGGGCTCGGCTCTCGTCCTTGGAGTCCCCGTCACCCCTGTCCACGGGAATGGCAGAGCTCTTGGCCACCGCAGTGGGGTGGTCCCTCCTTCCCAGGGTTCAACGATTAAACTTCAAGCATCAAGCTGACAGAGTGCTGTCACTGTATTTCCTGGGGATTGAAAACAGCTTCAAAACAAGGACTGCTTAAAGCATGTGCACCTCTAGCCATGTGTGTTTTTACACGCTCACTTTTAACAATCATTTTGTGGGTTGCAAGGAGCACACATTACTCTTATAATGAAAAAAACCAAGAAATTATAAAAGTTATAAACAAATGAGGGTTTGTGTCATAAGGTCCATCTACGATTTATCTCAAGCCTCACTGACAGCAGATGGGAGACATTGTGGCCAGGCTCAAATCCCAGCCCTAAAGTTTACTACCGAGTGATCTTGGGCAAGTTTACACTGTGACTCCAATTCCTCATCTGTAATGTGGGCGTAAAGCTGTATCGCACATTGAGTTACCAGAAATTCCGCTCCTAACTATATACTCAAGAGAATTAAAGCAGGTGTTCAAGCAAAAATGTGTACACGAATGTTCATAGCAGCACTATTCCCAATATCCTAAAGGTAGAAACAACCCAAGGGTCTATCAACTGATGAAAGGGTAATCTGTGGTCTATCCACACGAGGAAGTATTATTCAGTTGTAAAAGAGAGGGAAGCACTGACACCTGCTCCAGCGTGGACAAGCCTTGAAAATATTTATGCTAGATGAAAGAAGCCAGATGCAAAGTTCACATCCTGTATGACTCAATTGTAAGAAATGTCTAGAACACGCAAATCTATAGAGACAGAAAGTGGATGAGTGGCTGCCAGGGGTGAGGGAAGCGGGAATGGGGAGTGACTTTTAATGGATATAAGGTTTCTTTTTGGGGTGCTGAAATGTTCTGGAATTAAATAGTGGTGTTTGTTGTACAACAATATGAATGAACTAAAATCCACAACGTTGTTCAGTTTAAATGGTTAAGGTGGTAAGTCTGTTATATCAATTTCTCTATCTTTTGTTTACAGACAGGGATCTCCCTATGTTGCCCAGGCTGGTCTTGAACTCCTGGTCTCAAGTGATACTCCTGCCTTGGCCTCCCAAACTGCTGGGATTACAGGCATGAGCCACTGTACCTGGCCGAATTTTATCTAAAACAAAACAAAACAAAGCAAAACCCAAACAACCAACCAACAAGAAAGTAGACAGACCAACCCCAAAGAGCTGGGCCTGGAGCAAAGGAACCTCCGTGAAGCATTTGCACATGCCTGGCATGCGACCTTTGAACCACCCTTAGCTCCTGGGATGGAAATGCTGCGCCATTAGCTCCACCTGGCAGGCGGTCCCGGGCCTGGGAAGCTGCACAGAAGCCCTCTCCATGAACTCTTCCAATCCCGGTTTACGTGGCTCTCGAGGATGGAGAGGAAATTAAGGCCAAGCAGGGAAACGCAGGGAGGGAAGTGCATAAGGCTATGGAGGGACGCCTGTGGTGAGCCCTCTTTCGTCATGAAGACCAATTCCGGAAAAATAAAAATCGTATGTGTGCCTCTTTTTCCCATTGAATAATGAAAGCTGTTAAAGTGTGTCCCACAGAAAATATATAATCTTACAGCACAGACTCCATACTGTTTTGCATAACAGTGCAGGCTCAGGAGCCAGATCGCCTGAGGTCAAATCCTGTCTCTTCTGAAGCAGAGGATGTGGAGCCTCAGGCAAGTGGCTCACCCTCTCTGTGCCTCAGTTTCCTCATCTGTACCTTCCTGATGGGGTGACTGTGAGAATTATATGCAAAGTTGTTGGGACACTCTCTGGCACGTTAGCTCTTATTAGAGATATTAGTACATAAGAGTTATTCCTGAGAAAACATTTCCTGGTTTTTGTCCACTGAAATGCTAATTTCTGGGCAAATGTCAGGAGTGCAACATGGAGAGAGAGTTCTCAGCCCTCAGTCTGAGATGCGATGTTGTCAGTGAGATGGACCATGGCGATCACAGACCTAGGCATCAGGGTTCCTCAACTTGGGCCCTACTGACATTTGGAACTGAATACTTTTTGCGGGGGGCTGGTCCTGTGCACTGTAAGATGCTTAGCAGCATCCCTGACCTCTACCCATTCCCTGTGTGCCTCCCCATCTCCCAACTGTGACACTAAAAATGTCACCAGACATTGTCAAATGTCCCCTGGGAACAAAATCTTCCCTGGTTGAGAACCACTGCTATAGAAGGAAAAATGAGACAAAGAGATAATTGTTACACTGTATTATATTCTGCTTCTAGAGAGGTCTTGAAAATCACTATACTGGGGTGTTTTTGAAAACTCAGATTTCATGGCGACAGATGAGTTCCCAATTTGGTGGGAGGGAGAGGACTTCTTGAACTAAGTTTAAAATCCAGCACTTTCACCCTGGCCCTGCATCCGTCCACAGGTGACTTAAGGCACACGCTGGTTGCTGCTCTCTCTCCGCCTTCCATCCACTGTCACCTGGAGACAATCCCAGCACAGCAAATGGGTCCTCTGGAACTTGCAACCCTCAGCCCAACAAGTACCCCTCAAACTCCAGTCGCCCACCCTCACGATTTTCACCTTTACCCGTAAAATGACTGTATCATTATTTGACATTTTGTTTAAATCAACTTCACCCCCTTCTTTTTTCTCATTTAAATACCTACTTTAGTACAGACTTAAGCAATGATCTCCAAGTTATGTGTCCGATGTGCTTGCTAAGTTTTCCTAAATACATTTAAACACAAATACACATTAAAATCTGTCAGTGTCCTACCTAAAACACCAACGGTGTTCAGCGGAACCTTCATGAAACACTGAAATAAGCTTTTTTTTTTTTTTTTAGTAGGAGCCTCACTCTGTTGCCTAGGCTGGAGTGCAGTGGCATGCTCATAGCCACTGAGCTCAGGCGATCCTTCCACCTCAGCCTTCCAAGTAGCTGGAACTACAGGCGCACCACCACACCCAGCTAATTTTTTGATTTATTGTAGAGACGAGGTCTCAAGTTGCTCAGGGTGGTTTCGAACCCATGGGCTCAGGCAATCCTCTCGCCTCTGACTCCCAAAGTGCTGGGATAACAGGCGTGAGCCACCGCACCCGGTTGAAATAAACTCTTACAGATGGAAAATTATTCGCAATAACAGAAGTAATATAAATGCTAGATATGATGCTGATGTGAGCCGACACTTGGTGAGAGAACCGATCGACCTCAGAACACGTGAGGGTGAGGTGCTTCCAGTCCTGTCTGGCGGCCCTTCTTCACGCCCACATTCCTGCCACCAGAACGAGAAGCTGTGATGGTTTCCGTCCTCAGCGGGACGCCTGGGTGGCGCTCTGCCCTGGCCTGGGCACGTCAGGGCTGACGGGCGACCTGGAAACTTAGACCCAGCAGCGGAGCAAAGCTGGCTTGGAGGCCTCTCTGGCGGTCTCCGCTTCTCTCCAGAAAATCTCTTTTGTCTGGGTGGGCACGGCAAATTCGGTGCCTCCGAGAAATTAAAGAGTGCTCCCGGGAGCCGGCCCCATGCTCAGAGGGAGGAAGGGGCTGCGAGCAGGGGGCTTGCTTTTTGAAGAAGGCCACTCCTGCCACCCCTTGGGTATGGCTGTTTCTCACGGTCTCAGCCTTTTCTAACTCCTGACTCCAGCTCTCTGGAATTACAGAATGTTATTGTAAGAACGGACAACATTTAGAGTACGATCCCCTCCTCCCAAGCCCACACCTCTCTTCTGGAAGAACTGTCCCACCAAGAGAGAGGTTCTCTTGGCAGCCATGCTTTTGTCACACCACCCTCCTGGTTATCCACAGCTGATTGACTCACACATGCCATGTGACCTTTGCTTGGCTAATCAGAGGCTCTGTCTGGGTAGACACAGTTGATCGGCTCAGGCATACATGTGACCTACACTGGACCAATCAGAGGGCCTATCTGCTAGCCATAGCTGGTTGGCTGAGGAGCAGCATGTGACCAATGCTAGGCCAATCAGAGACTCTGCCTGGGTAGCCATAGCTGATTGGCGGCTCAGGTATCCATGTGACCCACGCTGGGCCAATGAGAGGATCTGCCTGGGGAGTTTGCCCCGAAAGACACAGAGCCTGGGCTTAGAGGTGCTCTGGATGCCTTAGGTTCCTATCTATGCGAAGGCTTCGCTTGGTAGAAGTGGGTCATGTAACCCACAGACTCCCGACTCAGGTGATTCCAAAGGAACCTGGGTCGGCTGGGGACACGGGAAACTTCTGGAAGCCACCTTCCACCTGCCACGCCTGGTGGCCGGGTAAGCATTTCCATGGTTGTTGACAGCCGAAACCCGACAGTGTGGCATCAGTTGCCAGAGGGGGCTGAGTGCCTAGTGCAGCGATAGGAGTAGGGTGGGGCCAGCGAGGTGCTGGCCTCAGGCACAAAATGTTTAAGGAGGTGCCAAAAAACTTAGTCATCCAGATACATAATATTTTAATGTGATGTGTTTAAAAATCCAAATCAAAGCCAAAATTCCACGATGAACAAAATACCCACATTTGAAAGACAGGGCGAGTCACAGCGCTGTGTAGAGCCACATTGGAGCCTATGGCAGAAGGAGGAATCAGAAATATGGAACGTGTCTGTTTGTCTTGATTCCGGAGTTCCTTGGCTTGTCCCCGCCCCCCGCCCCGAAAGTTTGCACTCGAGGTGAACGCCTTGCCTGCTCATCCTGGCCCGCTGTCCGTGTGCTGGGCCCAGGGCTGCCTGCCTCGTCTCATCAATCCTCCTCCCCTCCTGACGAGCCCCAGGAGCTGCCCGGGCCTCCCAACTCCCCTCCCCATGCTAGTGTCCACAGGCTAGTCACCAACCAGAGCATGAGGGACTTTTGTGTATGTGTGAAAGTCAAATCTCCTTACTTTCCTACTCAGAATTTCCCAGTGTGCCCCTTCACACGCAGAATCACAGCTAGATTGCTTGCTCCCAGAGGTTTGCACTTGTGGTCCCTGTTTCTCCGCTGCCCGCTTCCCTCCTATGGTTCCAGCACTCGGAACCACCTCCCCCCCCTTAGCTGGAACACTTCCACGCCTGTCTCCGCCTCAGGGCCTTTGCACTGGCTGCCGCTTCTGCTGGAACACTGGGTTCCCTGGGGTTCGCCTGTCTCACTTCATCCTTACTTCATTTGGGCCTCATGTGTGAGAGGTCTTCCCTGGCTACTGATCTAAAGTGACCCCACCCCCGGTCCCCTAGGCGGCACATCCCCCACTTTGTTCTCCGTGGTAGTATTATGACCTGGAGTTTTCCTATTTGTTCATCTGTTTGCTTCCTTGTCAGTTAATAGTTTTTTTGTCTAGAAGGTAAGATTCCCCGAGCCCAGTCCACGCTCTGTGAACATTTTTAGAATGAATGAATGAAGTCCAGTTTGCAGATGAAGAAACTGATTCCCAGAGCTCTGACGGGGTCCAGTCTAAACTCTAACCTGGACCCCCCTTCCTCCAGTCGGTCACTGGGATTTTCTGTGTCAAGATTCCTGACCCCCCTATGTCTCCAGCTGCCCACACCTCCAGTCTGGCTCCGATTACGGGCTGTTGCCACCCACCCGCAGACCCACAAACGTGGAACAGCTGTGCTGCAGGAAATAGCCTCCAACTCAACCTCGATGGTGCAGGGATGTCTTTAGTTAACGTAAATAGGCTTTTAACATTCATTTTTTCCTCTTTGTGCAAAATACCTATCATTAATTCTGACTTGCAAGATCAAACAGTTAACAATGTGTTGATCCTAGCTTACTTTCAAGTGATGTATTGTATCATTTTGGAGAGTTATGGGGGGTTGGTACTTTCTTTGACAAATGCATCCGAGTCCCTGAGAAAGGGGCTGCCCGGCATCCCAGGGAAGGAAGCAATTAACAGCTCCACTCTGAGGCTCCGAGCACCATTGCGTCATTCTGCCACATTTTATTGAATATTGGCTATTTCTTCTGCTTTCTGGTTTTTTTTTTTTTTTCCATTTTTTTCCCCAACCGAAGGAAATGAGCTTCCCTAATTCATCACTTTGAGCAGCATCCAAAGAAGAGTGGGAAATAAAAAGAATTCATTGAGCATCACTGCGGCTTTTTTCCTCCTCCATGCTGACAGGGAGGTCATTTTGTGAATGGACTTTTCTTTCTTTTGGTTGGGGATCTCTGTGCCTTACCAGGACCCAGTGACTTTTCAGCAGTTTGTGCCCCAGATACCAGTAGTTTAAGACAAGAGCACATATTTGAATACCTCCAGGGTCAGATAAACTATCATGACATAGGCTGGGTATAATACTCTAGGGAGTGGTGAGGACTGTGGCAAACTTCAGAGCCTACGCCCAAACGGAAGGGGCCACCACTACTCAGCCACGTGGTTTTGGTCACAGTGGAACTGTTTATGAAGAGAACCTGCAAATCTGGGTTTTGGGGGTGAAAACGTAAAAACACTCTGCCGACCAAATCAAAACGAAGGGCCCAAGGCTGCTGGTTTCCAGGCCCTGCTCCCAGTGAGGCTTCTTAGACTGGAACAGGTCTAACCTCAAGAGTTCAAGTCAGTTTGTGAAGTCATCAGAAGAGCCCAGAAGCAACATGGCTCATCCTCTGGAAAGGGTCATTTTAGTAGAAGTTTTTTGGGGGGTGGGGCATTTTGTGGAATTTCACTAATAGATAATTTAAATATTTTGATATTAAAACAGATGTAGGGAAGAATATGAAAAACAAAATGAAGAACAGAACTTCAAAGACATTTTGTATGTGCCTCTGGTAGGTTTGGGCGACTCCCCACGTGGCCTGCAAGTGCCTTTGCTTCTACTCTGGAGTATTTTGATGGAAAGGCCAAGGAACCTGAGAGACTTGGTCTTCCTATCTGTGAAGTGGGTATAATAATAGTAACGACTATTTAGCGTGCTTTTGAAGAACCAGAGAGAGCGTAATGCATGTGAAGTTCCTGGCCAGGTGGATTCTCAGGACATGTCAGCTGTGATGGTTACTACTGCCACTCCTAAGCCACAAAGAAGTGTCCCACCCAAGAGAGATTTCAGTTACAGAAACACAGTGGCCCTCCCACCCATCCATTCTCTCCACTCAGCTCCGTCTGCTCCGCCATGATGCTCCCTGACCTCTCAGCCCCTGGCTCCTTCTCCCTGGGGCAAGAGCTGGTCCGTATCACTTACAGACAGGGACATCCGGCCTGTGTGGCTGTTCAGGACGGCTGCACCATACGGCGCTCAGACTGTCGGCCTCCCCTGGTGAGCCTTCAGCAGAGCCAGCTGTCATCTGACTCGCCTGCTCTGGTCTGGCCTCCCCATCCTCTCCTCCTTCACTCATCCCTCTGTGACACGGCAGGGTCCCATCCCTGTCCCCAGCCTTCCTGCAGAGCACAAGCGTGGCAGGGCATGGCACTTGAGCTGGCCCTGGTGTTCTCATTCCACCTCTGTGAGACGTGTGTGGATGCTACCTCCCTCGGACAGTCAGGAGCATGCCATGTGCCTGTCTTCCCAGCTTACTTCCTGTGTTCCTGAACACCCTCGTCTCCATCCAGCTCTTCAAATTTTTCTGTCCTTCTGGGATGCAGCGCCAGGGGTTGCACAACTCCCCTCGCCCCTTTCAAGGCTAGGTGTGTGCAGATGCACAGTAGGGGGCTTCTTGGAATGTACTGGAAGTAAAGGCAGCCAAATTCATGTCCACACAGGCCATCTGCTCCTGTGGAAACCATTTCTGGCAGAATTTTGATGAGATTGGGGTATGTTGAGTGATTTATAGAGCCATTAAACATACACTAAATCAATCTTACTCTTTTTTTTAGAGATGGGGGTGGAGAAGCAACATCTCAAAGGGAAAAATAAAGTCTCTGAGTTGGAATTTTCAGCCTGGGGGCTGACATTGCACAGAAAAACGGCCACTGCTAGAGCAGGAACCCCAGCCAGTCAGCTTGAGCATGATCGCGTTAATGTTCCCTGAGTCTCACCAAATGTGTATCCAATTAACCACTACTGAGGGGCCTTATTTATAAAATAAGACTTCTGTGGTCAGGTTGCACTTTTTCCACTCATTTCTGGTGCACGGGCTCGCATTGCAGATCCTGCCTGTGATTAGCGGAGACATACAGGGCTTCTGCTGACATCGTGGAGTGGGCAGAGCCTGGCCAGAGCAGACTTCCATGTGGAACTCGGATCCCAGGAGAGGAAGGATCGAGGATGGCGAGGAGTGCCTTTCTTGCAAAAGGCCAGAAAATACATTTTTTCGGAGGAATATTTTCAGAGCGAATATTTTCAGCAGGATGGTGAGGAATGCCTTTTCTTGCAAAGGGCCAGAGAGTGAATATTTTCAGCGTTGTGGGCCAGATTATCTCTGTGGCATCCACTCAGTCCTGCCATTGCAGCTGTGAATAATAAAGTTTTATTTATAAAAACAGGCAGTGGACTGGATTTGGCCCGAGGGCCTTAGTCTGCCTCTGGTTTAGGCTGGTGGGAGCTGAGATAAAAGTGAAGCATCTTGCCCAGGGACTTCACAGATTCTCTACGTCCATAGTAGGCATGGATTTCTGTCTGCGGTTTGTGGGGTATAAGAAATGTACCTCGAACAGAAGTTAAGTTTTCCTTCCAATGCCCTGCACGAGGTGGCTGGAGCCTCATTTTAGGGATCTGGGCTCTCCCTTCCCCTGGGGTGGTGCTTGAGTTCTTTGGGGCCCAGATCATGCAGGTGTGCAACCTGGGCCCTCTCCAGGTGATCTGGCATCTGTTCACTGTGGCCTTCCCTCTGGAGTGGCCCTCAGTTTTCCCCAGGCACATTTGTGCCCTCTGCATCCTGGAAGCAAAGCCACTTGGGGTGCCAGGTCCCTTGGTCCCACCTGACAGAGCAGCCTGAGAGCCCATGGGAAGCTTCCTTTGGATTCTGTGGAGTTCTGGGTGGACTCAGCTCTGCGAAGCGCCCCAGCATTCCAGAAGGTGTTCGCGCCCACTCTCTGTGTGACTGAGCATGCTGGGAGCTTGCCTGCTCCAGATGTTCCTCCACACACACTTGGTGGAGATTTTCTGTGCTCTTGGGTACCCGAATATCAGGAGGGTCTATCACTCTTATCTACGTGACTTTGGAGTCTTGGGGACACAGGGAGGGTGTGGACACCCTGCACATTCATCACTGTATCATTCACCTGTTGACTCAGGGATGCTGTGCAACACACATCCCCGAGCTCAGTGGCTTGGAGCACCAGGCTGCTCTAGGCGGCCCTGCCAGGGTCTCTGCTTCAGGCTGAGGTTCTGCTGAGCTTGACTGTGGATGCAGGTTGGGCTCACTCAGCTCCACGTGCGTCTGCCTTGGGACTTGGACTGAAGGGCAGTAGCTTATCCTGGAATAGTCTTCTCATGGCAGGTCACAGGGCACAAAAGCCAAAGCACACAAGGACGGTAAAGGCCTCTACACGCGTCACACCCATGGGTGTTCATCAGCCGCAGCGAGTCACACAGCCTGGCCCACCACCAACGGGGCGCAAGGCCCATCCTCTCATCCTGTGAGGAGGGGGTGTCTGTGCGCTGGGCAGTGGTCCAGAGCATCATGCCGCCGCCTTGCATGGTAAGCGGTGCTGCCGTTGGCAATGCGACCATGGGCCTGCTTCCTTTTGTTCCTATTTGAAAGAAAACGGGAGAAGAAGCAGGCAGCAGAGAGCAGGACAGCCTTGTGCAGGTGGCAAGGGGACCCTCTGTCTGGCCAAAAGGTATCGGGCAAAGCCAGAGGGAGGCCTGAGAGCTGCAGACAGCCCCCAGACACCAGGCAGTGTACTTGCTTTGTTTTCTGATGGGAGTAAATGTGACCCAGTCAAACTCACCATTTATCTTTAGGCCTTGGGACACCTCCCTGACTCTAGGGGAATGGTCACAAGAGAGTGTTTAAAGGAAATATAAACACCTTTGGGGTCACAGGTTAGCATAGAGCCTTGCTGTTGGCAGTGCAGTTAAGAGTCCTTTGACATGGGGGCGTGGGGCAGACATCTCCCTCTGAAAACAAAGCCACACCTTAAACTTTCCAGCGCAAATCCTGGGCCTCTTCTCTCCTGCCCAGCCTCTAAGCATCTGCTTCCGGTGAGCTCTAGAGAAAGAGCCCACGGCCTCCAGGAGACGGCCTGCACATGCCTTGTGACCCAAGGCCAGCAGGCATTGGGGGCCCCTCCCCGGCAGGTGCCTCCTCCCTTTTGCAGGTCCCGGTCATCCATGAGGCCAAGTGCTGGGCCCTGGTGTCTGAAGCCCATGTGCCAGTTGTTCTGCTGTTCACATACTCGCTCAGCCAGTGGGTGGTTCTTTATTTATTGAGTGTCTGCTGTGTGCCCAACCTCTGGCAGCTCCTCAGTACTGCGTGAAGCAGACAAAAACTCCACATCATGGCGGCAACTTCCTGGGAGATGACAGAACAAACAGAATAAGCCACCAAGCAACAAAGGTCCTTTTACATAGTAGCCAGGGCTTTGCAGGTAGCTGGCATTACGGGGAGCCTGGCTGGTCAAGACTGCTGCTCTAGCACCTGATAGCCGAGCTCTCCTTGAGCAGGCGTCTAGGCTGGGCATCCTGGCAGGGAGACTCTGAGAGGCTGCCTAGGGGAAGGCCTTGGAGTCAGTGCAGTGTGGGCAGCAGGATGGGGACATGGGGGCCACAAGGGTCTCATGGGCTGGGCCCATGAGGGCTCTGGAGTCCCGTGTCCCACCTTGAGTAAGGGACCAGGCCTCCCTACACCCAAGAACCTGTCCTGGGCTGGGGTGTGACATTGGGGACACAGCGCTCCTCGGCTGAGGGCCTCGGCCACTGACGGCCCTGGCAGCTGGGGCGGTGACTGTCCTGGTGCCTAGATGACTGCTCTGGACCTCAGGTGGGCACAGGACCTTCAGGAGCAGGCAAAGCAGATGGGAACATCCCATTGGATTTCGGGGCTGCTGGGGAGGATCCTGGCCTCAAGCTCTGTCCCTCGAGCTTTTGCAGTGGGAGGTGCTGGGTGCTGCTGCACTTTAATTGAGATAAAATTCCCATAACACATCATCAACCATTTTGAGATGTGCAATTCAGTGGCACTTAGTGTATTCACGGTGTTGTGCAATCATCCCTGCTAGCTAGCGCCACACATTTTCATCAACCCAAAAGGAAAGTTTGTGCCCACTAAACAGCCTTTCCCCTCCCCCAGGCCCAGCTGCTGGCAGCATTCTGCCTGTATGGATAGACCTCTTGGAAGTCTCCTACAAATGGAATTACACACACTCTTCCTCTTTCTGGGTCTGGCTTCTTTCTCTTAGCACAATGTTTAGAGGTTGGAGCTCAGATTCATGTGTAAGTGTTCCTAAGAAGGGCGATGCAGTGTCTTACGTGACTGACGTTGGGTTCTTTCTTTATTTCTTTTTGAGGCAGAGTCTTGCTCTGTCTCCCAGACTGGAGTGCAGTGGTGTGATGATCACTCACTGCAGCCCCCACCTCTGGCCTCAAGCTATCGTCCTGCCTCAGCTTCCTGAGTAGCTGGGACTACAGGCACGTGCCACTGCACTTAGATAATTTTAAAAAATTATAGAGATGAGGCCTTGTTACGTTGCCCAGGCTGGTCTTGAACTCTTAGCCTCAAGTGATCCTCCTGCCTAGGTGCTGGGTGGGTCCTTTCTTGAGAGCGCTGTGAGGTTCCCAATGCGAGGTTCCCAATGCGTGTGTGCCTTTGATCAAGCTTAGTAATCCACCTACAGGGACATCCCATGTGGTGGCCCTGCCCTGGAAACCCGATACAGGTGTTTAAAAGTTCACCTGCAATTCTGAGGATGCCCCAGGTCGAGAACCTCTGTAAACATCTTTTTATTTTGTACCCCATTATCAGATTTGACATTTAGACGTATACGATAACATACCTACAGTAATTGTATAAACTAGTCATAATTACAGTAATAATTGTTTACCTCCCCATCTTACAGATAAGGAGACAGTGGATCAGAGAGGCCCATGAGCTCTCACAGCTGTTGAGGGGCAAGTGGGACCAGAGCCAGGTTTGCTTGACTCTTGAGGACCTAGAGAATTAGGGGAGGGGGCGATGGCCAGGGGGAAAGGAAGAGGATGCAGGAGTGCAGAGACCACCCAGGACGTTCATCAAGCCCATTACTTGGTGCTTCCCTTGGGTTCCCAGGAGATGCTTGCCTCGAGGGCTGTGGTGGGGCTGGTTTGCCCGATGGAGGGTGGGCTGAGGTCACTTCCAGGCTCAGGACTTGGAACCTCCCGTGGGACCTCTTCCCTTATCCCCTCTCTCTGAGCATTCTTGGCTGGAGGCCCCGGGCCCACACAGCCTCGAGATGCAGGGGCCTAGGCCCTGATGGCAGCCTGGGAAGCTGCCTCTCTCCATTAGATTGTAATATGAGCCACAAGTAACTCATGGTGTGCGTTAGTTTCCAGTTGCTGCTGTAACAAATGGCCACACACTCAGTGGCTTAAAACAGCACACACGGATTAAATTATAGTTCTGGGGATCAAGATCCTGAATCCAGGTGTGGACAGGGCCACGACCCCTTCTGGAGAGTCCATGGCCCCGCTCTTTCCAGCTCCTAGCGGCAGCTCCATCCCTGGGCTCTTCCCTCATCTCCAGGACCAGGTCTTCAGATCTCTCTGTCTGTCCTGCCTTTGTGTCTCCTTTGACTCTGACTCTCCGGCCTCCCTCTTACAAGGTTCCTTATGAGAGGGCCACGTGGTCTCTCCAGCGCAAGATCCTTAATTTAATCACACCTGCAACATCCCTTTTGCCATGTAAAGTATAAACAGGTTCCCGAAGCTGGGACATGGTCATCTGTGAGGGTCTGTTGTTCAGCCCGCATGCTGTGTGAAGTCACCGTGGCACAGGAGTGTTTGCTCCAGCAGCACATGGGGCTGCTCTTACTGTTGTGCAGCGGGGGTGTTCACTACCAAGGTCAGACAGCTCCATCTTCTGACTGGGCCTTGCTCAGACCTGAGTGGAATCAAGGAACGTGGGATGGGTCTCCTTGAGAGGGCGGATCTTTCTCCTTGAGTGGCATGTGGATGGCCACTAGAAATTGCTCTGGAGAGACTCCCAGTTGCTAGCCTCAGTGTTAATGGTAAGAGGTGAACAGCCTAGATAGAATTCACCAGAACTGGCTTCTCATTCCCACGCAACCACCAAAAGGCTTAAAGCAATTTGCTTTCCCTCAGAGAGCTTCATTTACTTCCTCTATAAGATGAAGGGCCAGGTTCACAGTCAGAAAACACCATGCACCTGCTTCCCCACGCCTTCTGTCTCACAGCAGACATTGCTAATCAATCACAGTGAAGCATCTCATCCACTCAACCCAGTTTCAGCCTCTCACACTTGCACAGTGCTGTGACCCAGGCAACCATAGCCATTGCAGGGAGTTCCCCCAAGAGGAGACCCAGCTGCACCTGGGGCCCAGATCATCTCTAAGCTCTGTTTTATTTTTGTATTTTATGAAACCATGATTTTTTGAGCAACCTAATCCTAGCAGGGGGAAGGTAAACCAGCTTATGGAATTTCGGGAGGATTTTCCCAACAGTCAGAGCCTGCATAAACAAAGCCCCAGGCAGCTTCGGAGGTGGGGGGCCAGGCCCTCCTCCTTACAGCCCCGCTTCTAAATTACATGTTTCAGATTTCTGTCTTCTGGCTTGGGATGCCGTGGCTTGGAATGGGGGCAGGCTATTAACTTTTACAACCATGGAATACAAATAATATTTCTCTTGGAGAAACTTCTCATTCCCAAGGCCATTTCCCCAGATCTAAGAGTTCAAAGTTATTGCAGGGTGTTGTTGAGTTGTGTTTCTTAAACCCGCAGAGCCCGTTCACCATTCACTCACACCCCAGTGCTCAGACTTTTATCCTTACCGACTTCAAGCGTGACTCCCTGCCCCCACGGCTGCTTCAGCATGGTGCACACCCCCGCTTTCTGCTCTGTGATCACCCCGGTTAAATTGGCTTCTGGAGCGTGTGACAGGCTCTTTCTTCTCCAGGAGGACTGTTTCTCTGTGCAGAAACTGGCCCTGCTGCCCCTTCCTATCTGAGTGTGTGCAGTTCAGGCATGTTTCATATATGTTTTTGTACGTTTGCTACAATCATCAGAGTGTTTTACAGAGTGCTGATGTTTGGATATCCAATTTGTTTGAACGTTCGATTTTTTAAAAATAGAGTTTGCCAATCATCAGACCATTTTCACATACGAGGCATTTGTGAAGTCAAATTAAATAGGATTATATGATAGTGGTTATTACAGGAGATGGGGTGGGCTCTGAGGGGAGTGACCTTGGGTAAGGGATTTAATCGTCCTGAGCCTCCCTCAGTGTCATCTAAAAGCAAGGTAGTAGTAGCACCTATTTGTGGTAAAAACCTGTTAATTGTCTCTCACTGTGCATCTCCCTTCTTCCTTAGCAAGAAAACTCTCACTCTTGTTTGGACCTGGGATGGCCTGGAATAAAAGTCACATCTGACCACTTCCTGCACCCAGATCACATGGCTGAGTTCTGTTAAAAGGGACATAGATTGATGGATGCTTGTAATTTCTAGAAAGTGAACTTAAAGGGGGAGGTGTCCTTCTTTGTTGCAGCTTCCTTCTTGCGGGCTGTAATTGTACCTCCGGCAGCCATCTTGGACCATGGGGATGGCCTTGAGAGCCTGGGGGAGGTGGGGCATGTGTGGTTGACAGGAGAAGGGCTGGGCCCTGATCCCAGCTGTGCGTTGCTCACCTCAGGACTTCTGCGTTTTCTTTAAGTCACTGGCAGTTGGGTTTTCTGTCACTCCTGTTGGACTCGATCCTAACTGCCAGGCATGCCTCAAAATGCTGTGAAGGTTGAATGGGCTAATGGGGGGGTGGTTAAAGCTTTACACGATTGAGCACGTGGTCTGGGATAGAGTTAGCCCTTGGGATATGGCAGTAATTACTTTTTCTTATGTGAGAAATGTGAGTTGTCATATTTCTCATAAGGGAAACCCAAGTCGACCCCCGTGCATGATGAGAATCTGAGATGTCCCAGTGTCAGTCGTGGCCATGGACCTGTTTGGACATTGATCCCGTATTCTCTACACCACAATCCTTCTAGGGCTGCCAGAGAAAACACACGATGTCCAGCGGGACTTGAACTTCACATCAACAACAAAGACTCTATAAATATTCCCAAGTAGTGCATGCATATTTATAGTAAGATATTAGTCATCTTTTTTTTTAGAGTCAGAGTTTTGCTCTGTCTTCCAGGCTGGAGCTCAGTGGTGCAGTCATAACTCATTGCAGCCTTGGACTCCTGGGCTCAGGCAATCCTTCAGCCTCAGCCTCCCAAGTGACTAGAACTACAGGCATGCACCATCATGCCCTGCTCATTTTTCTTGATTTATTGCAGAGAGAAGGTCTCGCCAAGTTGCCCAGGCTGGTCTCGAACCCGTGGGCTCAAGCAATCCTCTCACCTCAGCCTCCCGAAGTGCTGGGATTACAGACGTGAGCCACCACGCCCAGCCTTGTCTGAGTTTCTAAGACACATTTGCTGTGGCTCTGCAAGTCACATGTAATTGTATTTTTAGTAACTGAATCCAGCAACTCTACCCCACGACTCTCTCCCAGCTCACCAGCCTGGGGATGGTTGTAGACTGGGTTCCCGAAGAAGCAGACTCGGAGGTGACACTGGCGTGAAGCAAGGTCACTGGCGTGTTTGGGGATGAACTCATGCAGGGAGGAGAAGCGGTGCCATAGCGTGGTCACAGCGTAGACCTCAGCTGACCCATCGGGAGTCTGGAGCCGGGGTGGCCCTTCAGAGTGGCTGTGAACTGGGTGGTGGGGCCTGGACCCTGGGAAGGGCCTGGCCTCGAGGGCCCTGGCTGTTGGAGGTTGACGACAGTTCCTGGAGAGACTCAGCTGGGGTGACTGGCCCCCAGCACCCCACAGCCCTGGAAATGAGCCTCAGGCCTGAGGAGGCATCTGGGTGGCACGTCACGGCCCCTACTACAGACTAGATGACCATCTCAAAAGAAGCCATCTACGGCCTGGCCGGGACAGCAGTGCCACCAGAACATGCCTACTGTTGATGATGCCACAAAGTTGGGTCAGCTCTCTCAGGGAGCTCAGAAAGAGCATTCGGAGAGAAAGGGTGTGCCCCCTTAGGGTAGGAGAGGACACGCCTCCATCTGGAGACCACAGCCAACCTTTTGCTCTGTGGGGGCCTGGCCTGCGAGACTGTCTCCCATGATTCTCACTTTCCAGACTCCTCATCTGAGGGACCCTGCATGGCCTCTGCTCCTTGACCTCCAGAAGGCGCAGCAGTGTGCCCTGATAGGTGCCAGGCCCCACGTGTCCCAGTCTCAGAACAGAGTCTCATGCAGAAGCTCCGTCCAGTGACCATTCTGACATGTGCTGGCATCTCGGGGAACCCAGTGAATATCCGTGTCACAGCCCATGACCTCCTTCCTCTAGTTCCCCATCCCCTCCCAGCCCCTACACCCCAGTGATTATGAGGCCCTCACCAGCCCACCCCTGGATGGGCCAAACTCACTCCCACTCCCTTGTGTCCACATCCTCCCTGGGTGACTACCCCTTCCCTGTGTGGGTCCACATCCTTTTGGCTGTCTCCCCTCTCTCGTGTGGTCCACATCCTTCCTGGGGGACTCCCTGCTCTTGAGTGGGTCGACAGCTTCCCTGGGTGGGCTCCATCTGTGTGGGCCCACCTTTCTGATGCTGGCTCTCTTGTCCCGGTCTCTAATTTTCATCCCCAAGTGTCTGGTGAGCATGTCATTTTTAATTAATTTGGGAAGGTCAGGGCACTCTGGGGCAGAGACATTTACACATTAACACATCTATGCTCACCACGTGCTGCCTTTTTAAACTCTTCCATTTATTGGGCCCTCTGTGTCAGGCACCGGCCTCGGTATTTTCCATTGAACAGATCATTTAATCCTCACACTGAGTTTATAGAATTACTGATGAAAATTCCTAATTTGGAGATAATGACTGTAAAATCAAGCACTTCAAGAAAGAAAGAAAGGGGAGGGAAGAAGAAATGAAATGGGGAAGGGGTCAGGGGAAAGAGAGAGGGGTCTGTGTGCTCATACGATGGCTCGGGCCCCGCCCTCCTGGGACCTGCTCGCACACCGTCTTTCTCCTTGCCAGACACATGGAGGCATGTTGAGAAGCACACAGCCCGCTCTCCAACATCTCTTTGAAAACAGAAGTTATTGCAGTCTTAAGGTAGACATTTTAGAGCCCTAGTGAGTAAGAAACGATCATTTTAGACTCCGAGTCCAAGAAAATCATTTTCCTGATGGGCAGATGTACAGGATGGTCTGGGGATAAATGCTTTAGCCCCCTTGTCATGGTCCCTGCTTTTGTCCCTGTTTGCCAGGAGACATCCTTTTCAAAGGCTAAACCTGCAGGCACCTTTGTTGGAAAGCAGGCTTCAGGGCTAGTGGTGGGCACCCGGACAAGCTCTGCATCTCAGGAGAAGCAGTTCTGTTTTGGGAAAGTCTCCAGTTCTGCCCCGAGCAGGCATCCGGGGCTCAGAGCCTCCGGCTTCTTATGTAGGGAGTGTGGGGGCTGCCTATGAGGTGGGCAGTGCCATGGGCGTGGCAGTACCTGTGGTTGGGCGGTCCCTTCCACGTCTTCCTCTGGTAACTGGTCCTGCTTTCCTCCTGCAGAACCGCCTTCCCAGGCTCAGTCCTCAGGGCTTGAGCAAGGTTTGTTCTCTGCCCCCTCCCTCTAAAGGGGTGCTCGTGGCTGAAATCTGAACCATGTTCACATGATCCTGGCCTCAGTAGCCACCCTGGGAAGTGATGCCACCCAACCACAGCCAAGACACAGGGGCTCTGTTCTGCTGGCAGCAGGAGCTTTGGGGGATGAAAACCAAGTGTTGCTGGCAGCCACTTTGTCACTATGAGGGAAGGGCCTGGGGGGGAATCCCAGCATGATGGAGACTGGGGCCGAGAGATGGGGGGACATGGGGCTTGATGTCTTTTTTGGAGGGGGGGCTTGATGTCTAGTGAGCCCTGGTCAGATCCAGCCCTTGGCTTCTCAGTCACACGAGCCAGCAGTGTTTCCTTAAGCCAAGTCAGTGCCTTTGCCTCGCAGAGTCAAGGACGTTCTAACTGATCCCAAAGGGAGGAGCACGGAGGGCTTGGGGGAAAGCCCCAGCAAGCTGCTTCTTGCTGCCATCAAACGTGTCCAAAGAGCGGCACATCCAGTGGGGCACGTCCTGCGAGAGGATTGACAGGAGCCATGAATTGGAGGAGGAGTGTAGCAGAGACCCTTGGGATGGCTTTACGCTCTGCCTGAGAAACTACAAGAAGGAACGGCCATTAAATGAGATGCCAGCATTAGACCACCTCTCAGACAGATGCCACTGTGAATAGTTACAGACCAGCCCGCTGCACCAGTTTTCAAGTACAGACTCAAAACCCTAGCACGAGTTTCTACCCTCTTAATCAAAAGTCCCTTTGTTTTGCTCTGAGAGAACACAGCTATGTCTGGGGTCTAATGCAAAGCAACGTGTTTCTTTCTTTTTCTGTAAAGCAGTTTTCATCCAGTTATGTGTTGACCACTTTCACTATTGGCCTTCTGATACGTTGGCCTCATATGCCAAATCATCTGCAAAAAATTCTCCAAAACATCCCTTTTTAAAGCCTTCATCCCCGAAGCATTCAGAGTGTGAGGAATGAATGGTGAGTGGCCTGTCCTTTGCCTCCCTGGAGGTGATGCGTCCTGGGCAGGCAGAGAGGATGAGGAGCCAGAGGCTGGGTGCCTGAGCGCTTCTGGGAAGGGTCTCTGTGCTCTGTCCTTCTGTTGGGAGTTCCAAGGAAGGTGGCGGTTTACCAACAAGTTAGAGGGGCCTGGAGGGGTGGGGGGAACTCAGGGTAGAGCTGAGCGGCATTTTGGCGACAGATGAGAAACGGTGGGTTTGCATCACTACTTTACACTCCTGAGCTACACTTCTTTCTTCTACATGCATTCTGCTTTCTCTTCATCCTCTGTTTCTTCTCCTCCTCCTTCCGTACTTGGTGGAGAGCCTGCCTCTGCCTTGCGAGTTCTCCAGCTCCCAGTGGGAGCAACCCATGTGTCCCACATCCGAGAGGTGCTTTCAGCTGAGAGCAGACTTAGAGACCCCTGGAGCCTGGGATGTGGGAGGAGGGGGGAGTGGGTGACATCTGGAGAGCCCACAACGGGCCGGGTGGGACGTGGGCATCTCACCACCAACCTCCACCGTGTGTACCCCGTTCTCGTGAGGCCACTGAAAACCCGACTGTGCTCCCAGTGGGTGCATCCAAGAGTGCCTGCCTGAGTGGAGACGGGCTTCCTGCCCCAGGAAGTCTCCAAGGAATCACTGGACAGAGTTACGGGAAAGCAGTGACGCCCTTCGACTGGGGCACGTCAGGTATGGCTCATCCAGGGGGCTGTTAAGACGTGTGCATGGCTCCTTGTGAGAATTTAAATGTTGATTTTGGTTATATATGTGTGTATGTTGGTACAAATGGAACAATTGTGTCCCTCCAAAATTCATACGGTGGAGCCCTGACCCCCAGGGGGTGGTGTTAGGAAGGGGGGCCCTTGGGAGGCTTTAGGTCCTGAGGGTGGGCCCTCACGAAGGAGTCAGTGACCCTTTAAAAGAGACCGAGAGTGTGCCCTTGCTTCTTCCTGTCTGAGGACACAGTGAGTGGGCGCCCTGCCAGACACCGCGAGTCTGCCACTCCTTGACCTTGGCCCTCCTGGTGGCCTCTGGCGGCCTCTTCCCCTGCCGCGTGTGAGCCACCTGGCCCGTGGGATTCTGCGGTGGCAGCCTGGATGGGTTGAGACACTGCTTCTAGTACAAGCCCACCTAGGATCCCTCGGGTGGCCTGCCAGGAGCTGCCCAGGTGCCCCAGGCGATGAATGAAGTGGGTGTCCGGGGTTGCAGCTCGACACGGTCAGCGCCTGTCTCTCCGTCTCAGCTTCCACCCCTCTTGCCCTGCTTGCCCCAGCCCCACCCTTGGGCACTGTGTTCTGCAGAGGGACAGCGCTCTCCTGCTCGGGTGGCCAGTTTCCATCGAAATCCTGCAGCCCTTGGAGAACCTGGGCCCTCTGTTCGGCAGGGCGAGTCCCCCTTTACAGACCTCAGGAACAACAGAGCTGTACATTGCAGAGGCTGTGCCCTCCTGGTTGCTGGCCCCGGCCCCTCCTCTCCGGCTCCTGCCTTCCCTCCCAGCTCCCCCCGGTCAGGTCAGCTCTAGGTGGGTGATGCCTGAGAGATGGGGCCCAGCTTGCTGGAGGCGAGGCCCGCGTGGCACCCCCGTCCTGGCAGCTGACTGGACCTGTTCCTTGCCCCTCTCCTGAGGCAGGAGGCGGTGGTCATGCTGGCAGGTCCTGGGGGTCACGGGCAGCAAAGCTGAGAGAGGTGGTGACGGTCCACCGGGGAGAGCCCTGTTTGCACGGCCGGGACAGGAGCAAAAGGCCCATGAGTGCAGGTGATGCCCGCGCCTGCTTCTCCCCTTGGAGGGTGGCACAGTTCCTCCCTGGGCAGGGACGAGATCCCTCTTTCCCAGAGTCCCACGTCAGGCTGTCCTACCTGTAGCGATTTGCGGCTGGGAGCTGAGCACTTTGCCGGGAGTGAGCTGGACATGGATAGTGGTGACAGGTACACAACACTGAGAATGAGTCAGGGCAGGCGCAATGGCTCCCACCTGCAATCCCAGCACTTTGGGAGGCCAAGGCAGGAGAATTACCTGTGCCCAGGAGTTGGAGACCAGCCTGGGTGGGACAGGGGGTCCAGGCAGGCAGGCCTCAGGCCTGTGCTCCCAACACCACCCCCTCACCTTGGAGACTGCCCACCTGCCGCTCTACCTGCAGCTCCAGCTCGGAGTCAGAGTTCGAGTGAATTGCATCCTGTGTGGGAGCAGCGTGAGGGCTCGGGCTCTGCGGGGCTGGGTTTCAGCCCTGAACTCTGTTATTTCTCAACAGGAGGGCTTGGAACAAGTGACCCAGCCTCTCTTGTCCTCAGTTTCTCCCTCCGCAAAATGGGGGCTAAAAATGCCCTGTGCACTGCTGGTGGGACTGTAGAGTGATGCTGCTGCTGTGGAAACAGAACGGCAGGTCCCTAAGGGGTTAAGAAAGAGTCACCATGTGGCACAGCAGTTCCAGTAGTTCTTGGTATAAGCCCAGGGGGCCGAAAGCCGGGTCGAGGAGAGACATTTGCACATCTACGCTCAAAGCAGCGTTATCACAGCAGCTAAAACTGGACACAACCCAGGTGTCCATCAGCGGATCTGTGGGGAAACCGTGTGCAGTCCTTCATACAAGGGAACATTACGCAGCTTTACAAAAGAAGGATGCCCTGAAATAAGCCAAGTGAAATAAGCCAGTCACAAAGGACAAATACTGTATGAGTCCACTTAGAAGAGGTCCCTAGTGTCATCAGATTCAGAGGGGAGAAAGCGGAGGGTGGGTGCTGGGACCGAATGGAGGGCATGGGGAGTTGTTTGATGAGGAGGGACCTTCGGTTTTACAAGATGGAAGGTGTCTGGAGGTGGATGATTGTGATGGGTGCACAACACTAAGAATGTGTCAGGCTGGGCGTGGTGGCTCCCGCCTGTAATCCCAGCACTGTGGGAGGATGAGGCAGGCGGGTGGCTTGAGTCCAGGAGTTCGAGACAAGCCTGGGCAACATGGTGCGACCTTGTCTCTCCAAAAAAGTCAGAAAATCACCTGACTGTGTGGTGACCCTGCAGTCCCAGCTACTTGGGAGGCTGAGGCAGGAGATCGCCTGAGCCCAGGAAGTCGAGGCCACAGTGAGACATGATTGTGTCACTGCACTGCCTGGGTAAGAGTGAGACCCTGACTCAAAAAAATCTTAAAAGACTGTGTTTAATGCCACCGAGCTGTACCCTTGGACATGGTGAAGGTGGTGGAGTCTGTGCTCTTGGAAATGAGGCAGAGCAGGGCCTGGTGGGCCAGACTGAGGCCGAGGGGGAGGAGCTGATGCAGCGGGAAGCCTCCAGGCGCCTACACAGACAGTAGCTGCTGTTGCTTCTATTATGTGTGCCTGGAAAGCCCACGCAGAGGCCTCAGCAAGCGGAGTCAAGTGCAGGCTGCCTTCACAAGGCAGCCTGTGCTTGCTGGGGGCCTGCACAGTTCCACGGGGGCTGCCACCTTGGAAGGTTCGTTCTCACCTGGGGCAGGGGCTGGGTGCAGGAGAGCGGTGGCCCTGATCACCAAGGCTGTGCCCATCAGCCTGGTCCACGGGCACAGAGCCTGGTGACCCAAGGGCAACTTCCAGAGCTGGGGTATGGCGAAGAGCTCCTCTCTGGGTGGTTCCCCATCTTCTGTAAAGGGGCAGATGACACATCCATCCCAGCGCCTGGTCTGGGCAGGTGATCTCAGGTCTGAAGTCTCTGCAGAGGGCGAGCACCATGCTCCATCTGCATGGCCTGGGCACAGCCCGTGGCCTCCCTCACCGGCCTCCTCCTTGATAGAGGGGGATGAGTCCGTCCTTCCAGGGTGTGTCTTCAGTGTCTCAGAACTGGCGCAAGAACACTGGCTTCCTCAGTGCTGGGCTGGGCATGGCCTCTGTGCCTTCCCAATGGCGAGGTGTGTGTCCCCAGGCCTGCAGTGTCAACTGAGCATTCCTCGTGTCTGGTCCTTCTTCCTTACAGTGACTCTGGGCTCCAGGGGTCCCAGCTGTGTCCCAGATGGCAAGCCACTTGTTCAGGCCACATCCTTGTGAGCAGTGGGCCCTACTCATAACCACGTTGTCTCAGGCAGACAGCCCAAGACCCTCTAGCCCCGCCGACACCTCCTCGGCACCCCCAGGGTCTGGCTGGCCTGCATGGCCCCTACCACCCCCACTCACGCCAGCTCTTAGCCATGCAGAAGGAGTTGCAGCGTGTCCTGTCCTGCAGCTGCTGCCGCCTGCGGGGACTGGGAGGGAGCGCTGAGATCACAGGGCCGGCTGTGGCTGGAGGCCTCACCGGAGGCAGCTCTGGGCCTGTGCCGGCCTTGTTAGCCTCATGCATGCATTAAGCCGGGTTGAACCAAAGGTCAGGCTTACTGCAAATCTAGGGAGATCCCCTCTGGTCAGGCCCAGAAACCAGCTCTGCAGAGCGGCTGCAGGGGTTCCCTGGCCCTTTCCAGGGAAACCTTTATGACTTCCTGGTTGGAACATCCAGGGGCCAGCAGTGAGCCCTTGGTCTTCTTAGAGGCCACTCTGGCCCCGGGCCCTGTAGGCTTTCTCGGCTCTGCGGTGGCAGGTTTGCCTAGCACAGGTGTCCTGGGCTGGAATCAGAGGAGGATGAAGGAGGAGCCTGAGCAGGAAGGTGAGTCAGAGGAAGAACTTCTGGTGCTCAGATGGAGTGGGAGTGGGTTGAGGCTGGGGTGGTAAGTTGGAGGCTGGGGCAAGTGGGTGGAGGCTGGGCTGAGTGGTGGTGGAAGCCAGGGTCAATGTGGTGGACTGGCCTGCGGACCATCAGAGAGTGGGAGGGAACCCAGAACCCAGCCGCTGTCCCCCTGCGGGAGTTGTTTTGACAGCCACGTGCCCCGGCATGCCCCTGGCCCTGCTCCTGGTGGGTGACTGTGCTGCTCCACCAGGGCGCAGGCGAGCCGCTCCCACCCACTTGGAACCCGGGCCGCCCTTCGGCCTGCTCTGCAGTGGCCTGTGGTGGAAGAGGGGTCGGCCGAGCTCCAGCCCGAGGCAGGGAGAGGCTGGGCCCCACTCCATCTCCCGGCCCCACCCACTGGGTGAAGCAGCCCAAGCCAGCCTGCCGAAGGGCAAGAGGCCCGGTCACCCCCTCTGCCCCCCACCAATGGTCAGCGTCCACTGTACACGAGAGTAGCCATCCTAGGCTAGCCAGCCCTCAGCCTGTCTCTCCAGCTGACCGTGGGTTCAAGTTCAACCAGGTGTGATCTGTGGGACCAGCAGGGACCAGCAGAGTTTTCGGGCTGACCTTCCTTGTGCACTCGTGACAGAGCGGGTGGCTGCTGTCTTAAGGCACTGTGTTGTGGGGTGGCTCGCTACCCAGTTGGCGCAGCTGATGCAGCCTCTGGCCTGCTGTTGATCCCCGTCTCCGGCTCTCCCTCTCCTCCATGGCCGTCCACACTTTGCTGCCATCTCGCACAGTCGAGTGTTCACGATGGCTGGGTCTGTCCCACTCACTGGCACCCAGCACAACACTGGGACATCGCAGGCCTTTAGTAAGCATTGGTTGGGTGGTTGCTTTGAGAATGAGCTAGCGCTTACCTTGTTAGCTGTCTCTGGGCTGTGAGCCCCTTGAGGGGGGCTATCTTCATCTCCATGGCACTCAGAGCCTCAAGTTCAGTTCTGAGCACGTCGTAAGTACCCGTGAACATTGACCGGGTGTATGCGCGTGCAGGCTGTGAGGGAAGGTGAGAAGCGGCATGTGTCTGTGTCTGTGTGTGCTGCCGTGAACATGCAGCTCGTCCAAGCCTGTAAGAGAGAACACATGTTCGCTGGCCTGGCCTGGGTGGGAGGCCAGGTCCCAGGGATGATGGGAGTGACTTTTGGGGTTGGCAGGATAAAGGCCTCCAAAGACGTCCCGGTCCCAGGGCCTGCGAAGGTGTCGTGTAACAAAACGGGTTCCT
This sequence comes from Cephalopachus bancanus, assembly GCA_027257055.1. Lineage (NCBI taxonomy): Eukaryota > Metazoa > Chordata > Mammalia > Primates > Tarsiidae > Cephalopachus > Cephalopachus bancanus. The sequence goes on from JAPVLO010000007.1 coordinate 9,465,557, forward strand.
GCGGATGGGACTGAGATACATGAGGAGACCATCCTGGATTATGCATGCGGGGTGGGGGTGCAACCACAAGAGTCCTCACAGCAGGGAGGCAGGAACATCAGGCTCAGAGAGGCTGGGGGATGCCGCGCTGTGGCCCTGGAGATGGAGGAAGGGGCCGGGAGCCACGGAGTGCGCGCCCCGGACACGGGAGCAGGTGAGGAGGCAGGTTCCCCGCAGAGCTTCCAGAAGGGCCTGCTGGCTCCATGCTTGTGCCCAGCGAGACCCGTTTTGACTTTCTGACCTCCAGAACAGGCAGATGATAAAACTGTGCTGTTTTAAGCCACTTGTTTGTGGTAACTTGTCGCAGCAGCAAAAGGAAACTTGCAAACTTTCACCATCGTGGTTTGTAGAAATCACTTGGGTGTTTGCTGGGTTCTTCTGAGGGCTCGTGGGACCTCAGGGACCAGCAGGAAGGGCCCCGCACACCCCCTGCTTTGGAGGAGGGGTACGCGGACTGCTTCCCTGAGGTCTGAGGAGAGTTCAGGGAGACCATTTTCCAGATGGAAACATCGAGGAGGAGAGGGAGGCGGTGAACTGATGTGTGTGTGCAGGCACCGTATGGCTGCTTTGGGGTCCAGGGAGCCCTGGCACCCAGGAAAGGTTTCTCCGGACCTGCTGGAGAAATGGTTTGTGGATGGTGCACCTCCAGGGTCTTGGCTTTAAAAGGTGTAATTCAAACTCTGTCGTGGATGTTAAAGTTTTCCCCACCTGGCATCGTTCCCCTCATTCTGGAAACAACTCCAGGCTTTTCTCTGGAAAACCACTCTTCCTCCACTTTCACAGTGTCATCCAGGTGTGGTCCCCAGTACGGCTGGTCAGTGACTCCACCCCTCGGCTGCAGGGATTGGTGCCGGGATGAGCAAGCGGCCCCATCACAGCTGACGTGGACCCTTCTCCTGACCTGGGGATGGAGAGAGCTGCTGCCCCAGTTCCCTGTTCTCTCAGCCTCATCGTCTAGTGGCACTCGAGAGGATTAAGCAAGACATCTCGCCACTGAGGGAAAGTTGGGGGCGGACTCTTTGTGTCTTCATTGTGGGGTGGTTACGTGACTGCAGATGTTTGTGAACACTCACAAAGCCGTGCGTTTGCTATAGATAAATTCTGCCTCAGTAACATGATAATGAATTTCACAAAAACAAAGTGCTTCTTTTCTTCCCGTTACCAGTTAGGGTCATGTTCAAGGTGAAGGAGACAGACTTCACCAAAGGCAGAAGCCTAGGCAGAGGCTTGGCACGACAAAGTCACGTAGTGCAGGAGAGGGAGCAGGTGTCGAGGACATGGCCGGTGAGGTCCGCTGGCATCAGCCCTGGCCCCCGCACCCCTTGCCGTTGCATCCAGCTGTTTTGCACAATCTGTGTCACGATCGCCTCCCTGGGCTGAGATCAGCAAGGAGTGATGGCAGCTTGGAGCCCACGCCTGCAGCTTCAGAAGGCCCTAAAGCCATGACAGAGAGGGCGGTAGGTGCAGGGCTGCTCACCAGCCAGGAGCATGGCCTCGGCCTCTCGGAGAGTGCAGCAGGGGAAGGGACAGGCTGGCTCCCCTCCAACTCTCACGGCCTCTCTCCAAGCCTGGTGTCCAGGCCTCATCCCCAGGTGGAGTCCCAAGAGGGCAGGGACTGTGGCTGGGTGCACCCTGCACTGTGCATGTCTCTGCTGGCCCGAGTCCTCCGATGAGGCCAGGAGCAATGGGTGCCAAAGTGTGGTGCATCCCCTCCCAAGAGAAGGAGAGAGAGAATGAAAGATTAAGCCTGTGAAATGGAGCTGGAGACCGAGGGGAGCCAAGGGCGCCAAGGAGGCTCCTCTCGGAGGTGATGTTCTTGAGCACATCCTAGAAAGAGAAACAGAGCCAGCCCGGTGGGTATTTGGAGGAGCAGAACCTGAAGGGAGGGGCTGTGCAAAGGCCCTGAGGCAGGAACATGCTGCAGTGTTCCAGGCACCACGTGGCAGGGGGTGAGAGAGCTGGGAGGTGGGTTGGGAACACACAGGAGAGCCAGATCGTGAGGACCTTGGCCCAGGAGTGGTCTTTGGGCTTCGCTCAGAGCAGAGGGGGAGCCACACCCTGAAGAATGAGCGCACCCAGGCTGGCCCCTCAGCCCTGGCCAGCAATCCCAGGAAGGGAAGGCGCGGGTGGCAGCTGCAAGCAGCCACGAGCACAGGCTCGGCTTGTTTCTGGAGAGCGACTGTGAGCCTGATCTCCGCGTGCTTCCTCTCCCTCCAGAACTTTCCACCTTGGGAAGCAGCGTGGGGCCCGGTCTCTGGGTGTGTTTTTCTTTTCTCCAGCAACATGAAACGCTGACAGGTGAGCTGGCCGCCCCTGCGTGCCAGGCCCTGGTCCCGTGCGTATCTCTGAGGGTCGCCTGCCCGGGAGAGGCAAGGTCCTGGGCTTGGTTGCAGGTCAGATGGACGCCTGGGAGGGCCGGCACCATCGCATCCACATTTGCCAACAAGTTAACAAAATGCTGTTTTGTATAATCCTGGACCGCCAAGGCACGGTCTTGCCGGTGTCACCTTTCTCCCGTTTCTCTCCCGGCAATAGTTTTAGATTCTGCTCTAAACAAAGAACTCCCTGTCGGCAGCTGATGCTCAGCGGGGAGCTTTGTTCCAGACTCAAAACCCTCATTCAACAGCACTGGCAGGCGCTGGCATTCCTCGTGCCCACTCGGCCCGGGTGTCCATTTGACGGGGGCTGCCCTGGAGAGCTGAGGCTCGGTTTTCTCACCCTTGCAGGGAGGGCACTGTGTCACGTGGCATGTTAGCCAAGCAGGTGTTCAAGGGACAGTGGGGGAACTAGAGCAGCGGCCAGGAGTAAAAGGGGGTCTCCAGATGTGCTGGGGAAGGGGCTTCTGGAAAACGGGACCCGGGACGGGGTGGAGAGCTGGGTCTTCAGCGAGGTACGCCCAAGCTCAAGGATGCTATTCTGTCTTCCCTTTCAGGGCTGTGTGACCAGTCACCATAAATGTGGTGGCTTAACCCGACACCCTTGGGTGCCCCTCAGTTCCAGAGGTAAGAGCTTCTCCGCCCAGGGTCTCACCAGGCTGAGATCCAGGGTCGGTGGCCCATCCTCCTGCAGAGCCCCGAGTCTTCTCCTGAGCACACATGGTGGTGTGGAATCTACCCCTGGTTGTGGTGGGACCCCGGCCCTGCTCGTTGCTGCTGTCTGTCGAGGGTCACCCAGCCTCCAGGGCCGCCTGCTCCTGGCTCCATGGCCCTCCCATCTGTGAAGCCAGCCGCAGGGCATCTTCTCACATCTCCGCACCTCCTGTGTGTTACGACAGATCCCTTTCAGGCTTTGAATCTCTTTTCCAGAAAGGGCCTCAGCCCGCCAGGCTTAGCGGATCAGGTCAGACCTGCCCAGGGCCATCTCACCCACCGTCCACTGCATGTGGTGGAGCTGAAGCTTGGTTGTGGGAGGGAGCAGCCCCTCGTGCCCGCAGGCCCCTCCCACACTGCAGATGGAGGAGTCACTACCCAAGGCAGCGGGTTGCAGACGGGGCATCCTGGAACTCTGCCGGCCTAACCTGCTTCAGAGCTGCTCACAAGACTGAACCTCTGAAGCCCCAGCTGTGGCTCCAAGGCAGTAGTTTGAGGTGAGATCCCAGAGTCACAGACTCGGTGCGCGTCTCAGCACTTGGCTCTGGTCATGTGACTGCTTCAGAGTCTTGCTTTGTTGGGCTTGTCCTGGGTTTGAGTCTGAATTCAGCCTTTGACCACAGTGGCCTCTGAGAGTCTCAGTTCCTCAGATTCTGATGACCTGAAGGGTGGAGTTTCCAACAAGCTGAGCCTGCTGTCTGTCTCCTGGGCCCTGTCATCACTGATCCCAACACTCAAGTCCGACATCTTCCCCCGTGTGAGTCCCCCAGGCACTGAAGCCCTGGCATTCAGTCAACTTCACTTTTTGGTTTCTCTCTTTCAATTCCAGGAGACCACTTGGGTACCATATTTTTCACAACTTCAGTTTTTCTAGGGCTTGTTTGATCACAGGTTTATGACAGCTCAGAAACTAAGTTTCAGAGTCAAAAGGATTGTCCTAAATGTGTGATGTCACTCAGAAAGAAAATAGTACAACGTGAACTGTTAAAAAAAGGACCTTGTTGGAAAAAATAAAACAAATGAGCAGCCCTACAGGACTCAAAAAAGAGAAGGAAAGTGTGTCTTGCTCTAATACCCTCTGAATAGACTTTTTGTCCATGGTAAGAGGATTGGGGGAGCTGCTGACCGAGGGGAGCTGGCCAAATCCCCGTTTGGCTCTCACCCTCCAGGTGAAGCTCCACCCCCTTTGCAAAGCCACGAGGTTCCAGCTCTCCCATCCCTGCCCTGGCTGGCAGGGCCATGGAAGGACGGTGCACAGTCGCCTGTGATCCTGTGGAACGAAGATGTGTGCCGAGCCCACATGCTCTGGGGTCTGCCGGTCCAGGATGGGGGGCACCTCAGAGATTTAAAGCCACATTTCCACGACCTTCACCAAGCAATCACCAACTTTGTAAAAAACTGAGGTGAAATTCACATAGTGTAAACGAACCATTCCACGTGTGCACTTCAGTGTCATTGGGTGCGGCCACAGTGTTGTGCTCTCAACAATCACCTCTGTGCCATCCTGACACCTTCTCATCTCAGAGGGAAGCACCCCAACTGAGCAAAACGCCGTGACCGAGCAAGACGCCCTGACTGAAGGAAACACCATGACCAGACTGAAACCAAAAGGAAACAGGCCGTCGCTCTGCCTCCCTCTCGCAGGTCTCTGCGGTGTCAACTGTGTTTGACTCTTGTTTCTCTGTCCTGGGTATTTCCCGTAAACGAATCCTCAACAGAAGAGCTTTCATGACTGGCTCCTTTCCCTCAACGTGATGGCTTCGAGGTTTACCTATGTCGTATCGTGTGTCAGTGTCTTTTTCTGTGGCCGAATAACATTCCACGTATGCACTGGCCACGTTTCATTTGTGCCTCTGTCGGTTGATGGACAGTGGGCTGTTCCCGCTTCTTGGCTACAGTGAATAATGCTGCTCTGAGCATTGTGTTGGAAAGGTGCTTCTGTGAGGACACGGTTTCAGTTCTTAGGGTGGCATTGCCGGGTCGTATGGTAATCTCAAGGAGCCACTGACCGTGTCCCACAGAGCTGCACCCTGTAATTCCTGCCAGCAGTACGCAAGGGTCCAGTCTCCCCACATCACCACCACACTTGACATTCTCCAGAGCCTGGACTTCTGCCACCCCGGTGGGTGTGGAGAGGTGCCTTTGTGGCTCTGGTTGGCATTTCCATAACAACAAACCATCTGAGCACCTTTTCACGGCTTGTGGCCATCTGTATGTCTTCTTTGGAGCAATGGGTATTCAAGTCTTTGTCTATTTGGGTTTTTCTAGTTAAGGTGTTTGTCTTTTTGTTGTTGAGTTGTAAGTGTGTGTGTGTGTGTGTGTGTGTGTGTGTGTGTGTGTACTCTGATGCTAGATTTTTGTGCAATGGTTAACTTTTTGTTTTAGTTGGGTCTCACTCTGTTGCCCAGGCTGGAGTGCTGTGACATGATCATGACAATCATGGCATCCTCAGCCTCCTGTGCTCAGGCCATCCTTCCATCTCAGCCTCCCTCCCAAGGAACTGAGCTATAGGTGCGCACCACCACACTCGGCTAACATTTTGATTTTTTGTCGAGATGAGATCTTGCTATGTTGTCCAGGCTGGGCTTGAACTCCTGGGCCCAGGCAATCCTTCCACCTCAGCCTCCCCACAATGCTGGAATTACCCAGCCTCGATGATTAACTTTTGAGGTTGGCTACCAGTGAATGGATTGGCAGAACTGGAATGCTTTTCTGTCTGTGTGGTCATCCAGGTAAGCGGCGGGAACCGAGGTGTGAGTCAGAAGAGTGACTCCCGTGAGAGGCTGAGGTGAGTGGATTGCCTGAGCCTGCGGGTTCGAGACCCACCTGGGCAGCGAGACCTCATCTCTACAATAAATCAAAAAATCAGCCGGGCGTGGTAGCGCAGCCTGTGATTCTGGCTACTTGGAAGGCTGAGGTGGAAGGATTGCCGGAGCCCAGCAGGTCGAGGCTGCGGTGGCAGGGAGCAGCCACTGCACTCCAGTCTGGGCGACAGAGTGAGACTTCAACTCAAAAAAAAAAAAAGAGTGACTCCCACCCAAGGGGGAGGACACTTGGGAGATCAAGGGTGTGGCCCACCCCCTTTTGGTTTATTTTTATAAAACTTGAAACATGAATATTACGGACCCAGTGTTCTCACGACCCAGCTCGGTCCTCATTTAAATGCTACCCTCCTTGTCTCAGACCTTTAAAAAGGATTAAACCATTGCAGACACAGTGGAAGCCCCATGCCCCTCTCTAATCCTGTGCCATGGCCCCTTGAGGAATTAGCCTCATCTAAAGCTGCTTTCCTGAGGGATTTGAGGGGCTCAGAATAGCAAGCGTGACCCAATCCGACTCTAAGATGCTGTCTAAGGGCGCTGGTGGGATAAAGCGGGGAAGCTCCTGAGCCTCCCTGTCCCTCTCCTGAGTCTGTGCAAGCATTGAATTCATCACCCATCAAGTGCAGTGTCCCGTCCCGCTTTGACAGAGAATGGGCGTGGCCGGGACCTTTCCTCCACATGGCAGGAGGGGGACAGACGAGGCTTGGCATGGCTGGCTTCAAGGGGCTGCAGCACAGGGCACAGAGTGTGCCCTGCCTGGTTTAAAATTCTCCTGGTGCCATCTTTAAATCCTCAATCATCCTTAATAATGATGTAGCCAGTCATACCCCTTTAGGGTGGCGAGACTGAGTAAATAAAGATATGGTATTCCAGGATGGGCAAGGTGGCTTGACCTGTAATCCCAGCAACCCTGGGAGACCGAGGCAGGAGGATTGCTTGAGGCCAGGAGCTTAAGACCAGCCTGGGCAACATAGCGAGACGCCATCTCTATAAAAAAAAAAAAGAAAAAGAAAAAATTAGTCTGGTGTGGTGGCACAGGCCTGTAGTTCCAACTACTTGGGAGGCCGAGGCAGAAGGATCGCCTGAGCTCAGGAGGTCGAGGCTGTGGTGAGAAGTGATCAGTCCACCTCACTGTAGCCTGGGTGACAGAGTGAGACCCCAACTCGAGTAAATAAGAAACACCTGATAAGAATATCAAAGAATAAGAATAAGATAAGAATATCAAACACTTGATAAGAATATCAAAGAATAAGAAAATAAACACTTGATAAGAATATCAAAGAATAAGAATAAGATAAGAATATCAAAGAATAAGAAAATAAGAAACACTTGATTCCATTTGCTTTTCAGATAAACAACGAATGCTCTTTCAGCATAAGTACTTCTTGTGCAGGTAAAAATGCAGGCCTCCTAGCTCATTTCAATGAACAATGAACAGCTTTTGGCATAAGTCTATCCCATGAAATATGTGGGACATGCTTGTGCTGGAAGGTTGTCGTTTACCTAACCCTTAAGTGTTCCCAGGCCTCCTGTGTGTTGCCTGTGTCCCCGCCGTGTGCCAGGAGGCAGTGTTTCCTGTCTTGTCTCGGGGACCCGGCACGGCAGCTTCTGGGTTCTGAGTCCAGGGAAGAAAAGAGACCATGCTTTGCCTCTTTGGTAAAACCGGTTCTCGGGGACAGCATGTGCCCTGCCCGTGAGCTGCTGACGGAGGGGACCAGGCGCTGTCCTCTGACCCGTGCTGTCATCTCTGCTCACGGCCTGGAGGCCAGCGGCGTGGCCTCAGGTGACTCAGACCTCCGAGACTCTGGCTTCCTTGTGGGAGACACAGGGCCGAGAGAGGCAGTGGGGAGTGGGGGAGTTTAGAAGGAAAGCCCTCTGGCGTGGGTCGCCCGTGTGCCAGGCCTGAGAGAGGCCCTGGGTCTCAGGATGAGCCAGGGAGCTGGAGGCCGGGGCAGGTCTTCCGGGAGCATCCAGTGGGCACGAACTGCGCTTCTTTGAAATGCGGAGTCTGGGGCTGACAGCGGGCTGGGCCGAGGGTCTGTCGTCCTGACCAGCCCCCAAGCTGCTGACATGCCTGGCCTTGGACTGTCTTGTGTCAGTTGAGGGAGGTGACAGTGGGTGACAGTGGGTGACAGTGGGCTCTTGAGGGGCACAAAGAATCTAACCCTTTTATGTAGGAAGTACAGATCTACAAACGGTGTGTCAGCATATGTCATGCATGTGGCAGTAACATTTTATGGGAGGGGATTCAGAAAATGTGTCTAAAAGCCCTCTCAGGGGACGTCAGTAGGAAAGGGTCAGCGATGCTGGGTTAGAGGAACCCAGTAAACAAGGTAACCAGTCTATCCAAACAGAGCTAAATCAGTTCACCTAGTAATCAATGAAATAGCTGTGCTAACAACACTGAAAGAATTCATTTGGCGCTGTGCCTGAGAATGGCAGAGAGGCTACTGATTTGGCCAGAGGGGTCAGGAGGTGACTTTTAAGGATGTTCTGAATGCTAGAACCCATCTCATAGAAAGCCAGAGGGAAAGCATTTCGGTAAAGGGAACAGCAACACAGGCGCAGAGGCAGGAAGTCGCTCAGTGTGTTCTAGAAAGTGACCAGGAGCTTTCTATTTGGGTGATTACAATGTATGAGACATTGTTACTCTCACTTCACAGCTAAGGAAACCAGGGTTGAAAAACGTATCCAATGCACCTGAGCGCGTCAGGGCGCCACCCAAGAGACAGAATCGAAAGGTGGCAGGTACTGAGGGATTTACAGCGAGGGGTTGGCTCAGGTGACCACAGGGTCTGGTCGGGCAAGTCCGGGGCCCTGGGGAGGCCATGTGGGGAGGCCATGGGGACAGGCCGTGTCTCCCAGGCATGGTGAGGCTGCCGTCCACAGGAGGACAGTCTCCTTCCTCGGGGAGCCTCAGCCCAGCTCTTTGGCCTTTCCACTGATTGGACCAGGCCCACCTGGGGCATTAGGACATGCTCCTTCACTTGAGGCCGGCTGATTGCAGGCTTGAACCACAGCGACAAGCACCCACAGCAACGGGACTGCAGCCTCGCCAGGTGGACGCATCACACTGACCACCCGCCACCCTGCCAGCAAGTGACGGTGGAGCTGAGAGTGGAACTGAGGCCTGATTTTAATCGACCCACGCGGCAGCGCCACGCGGTGGGGATGGCTGTCCTACTTCACAGACAAGGAAAGCGAGGCCGGGTCTCCAGCCCTGGCCTGCCGAGCAACTGCTCCTCGTTGCTTCCAAGAGATGCTCTTTGGGATGAACGAATGTGTGAGGCCGAGATTCTCTGCGTGCTCTGCCCAACGCCAGTGTCTTCTCATTCCCCTCCCGCCCCCTCCTGCCCTCACACCTCCGGAGCTGCCATGCCATCTGAGCAGTGGGGACTCTTATTCTGGTGAGGGAGCCCAGAGTGGGACTAACCTGGCTGTAGGGGAAGTAAGGGGCACGGAGGAAGCATGACGAGGCCGTTGGAGTCTGCCCATCCCCAGGGAGCCGAGGGCTGGGGTCTCTGCCCTTCTGCCTTCCAGGACGCAAAGGGGTGCCTGGCGGGCAGGGCTGCCCTTCGTGAATAGTAGTCCTAGACGGTGCTCGGCCACCTAGGGCCTCACCGCCCCACCCCCAGGAAGCGCCCCGAGTCAGGCCCGGCAGGACTTGCCAGGATGGGGCCGGCACAGAGGATCGGCTTTGATGCTGGGGCTGCTGCTGGTCGTTGCCTGACGACTGGCCCGTGGAGCCGAACATGAGGGACTGGGAGGCTTTTGTGGGGCTTTTCTGCTTTCAGCAGATTCCGGGGCATGGTTTTGCCACTCCTGAGTCTGGCCTCCCTGTGCCCCCACACATCCCTCAGAGCAGGACTAGAGTTTCCACGGCGGGGGGTGGTCACAGGGCCAAGATGGGTGGGCCTGGGCAGACCGTGCTCGAGAGAGAGGGCCGAGCCCCTCGGCAGGGTCTGGGTGGGGCGGCTACAGCCAGGATTCCCGGGGCACCAGCAAGCCCTGTTGCCCCTGCCAGGCCCCGGCTGGGTCAGCACAGATGGGGAAGCAAGAGGTCCAGGAATACCGTGGCTCCCAGGGACCTCCAGTCCCCTCTGTGGACTCTGTGTGGGGCTGTCAACTGCCCCTCAGCAGGCGTGCAGACAGGATGGGGTGGGGACCCCAAGACACTCATGGGGGTGCAGGGGACTGGGTAGGAGAGTGTGGCAGAGACGCCACGGGTGGGCCAGGGATGATGGGAGCGGGGGACCCATGAGACACAGGGCTGGGGGGTGACGGGTGGAGGCACAGCCGGGGGCGGAGGCGTCACAGCCACAGCCCCACAGTGGAGGGTGAGGGGGGAAGAGGGGGATGTGGAGACCAGACCGGTGTCCTCCCGGCTCCAGGCGGGTCTGCAGGTGGAAGGGTGGCATGGACTCCTGGGGGGTGGCTGGAGCTGCGTGGGGGGGGCGTGAGCATGCGTGTAGGGCATGTGAGTGTGTGTGAGCGAACGTGTGGGTGTGTGTGCATAGGATCGTGTGAACGAATGAGTGTGTGGGCGAGTATGAGCGTGCTTGCGTGTTGGGGCGTGAGAGGCTGTGGGTGTGGAGGGGCACGTGTGAGCGTGTCCCAGGACGAGCCTGCCGGGCCACGCGTGTCACCGCCGGTCGTGGGCAGGTGACGACGCCCCCTGGTGGCCGCCAGGGTTTCCTCAGCGGCGCCGGACACCGGCCCGCGAGGTCCCCCTCCTCCAGGCGGGCCCCGCGCGCGGAACCCGCACGCGCCCGCCCGGCGCCGCTGTCCGTGGGCGCCTGCGGTGGGCCGGGGACTCAGCCCATCTGGCAGATGGGAGACTGAGGCTCGGCGGCGCGGCGCGGCCCACGTCCCACGGCTGGCGAGTGCCAGGGACCCGACCCCGTGCCCTCCGCGTTCGGCCGCGCTGCCCTCGGGGGTCCTCTACGGCCCCGCGCCCCCCTCCTGCTCCCGCTCCTGGGCGCCCAGACCGCACCGTGCCGCCTCCCCTGCGGGACCCGGTCCCGGAGGCGCCTGGTGCCAGCTGTCCCCGTGGCTGCTGAATGAGCCCCTCTGCTGGGGCTGGCTGCCTGCTCCCGTCATCGAGACTTCCTCTCTTCCGGGAAGCCCTCCCGACGGACCCCTGCCCCTCTCTGGACTCGCCCCTGCACACGCTGCCCCTCTCTCTCGCCTGAATGGCTTGTTCGCTGTTGTGTGGCCTGGCATGTAGTAAGTGCTTAGCAAATGTATGTTTACTGAGAGAATGAATGGATGAATAAACGGGTGAGAGACATGGGGATGGAGAAGGCGCGGAAGGTGGACAAGTAATGGCAATCCCGGCGGCCGCCCACCGTGTCCCTGGACCAGCCTGTGACCATCTGACGGAAGTCCAGCAGGGCCCCGTGACTCCGAGCATGGGCATCGGGGCGGGTGGCTGGGGCCCAGGTGCGGCTTCACCCTCACCTGTGTGCAGGTATGTGTGGGCATGTGCCTGTGGGGCCGGGGATGTGGGTGTATCAGTTTCCTCTTGCGGCTGTAACAAACTGCCACACACTTGGCGGCCTAAACAAGGATGACTCTCACAAGCCGTCACCTCCATCCTAGATACCCGCAGTCACCTCCCTCGGCATTGGCTGGAGGCCCCAGGTGGGGAGGAGGTTAGGATGTGGGTCCCGTCCCCACCTGCTGCCGTGGGACTCAGCCGCCTTCCGGGAAGGGCCATGGGCCTTCTGCAGTGCCTGCCCCAGAGAGACTGTGCCTACACCCCAGGGCCACGAGAGTCCCCGCATCCTCGCTCTGTTGGGACTCAGACAAGGGACACCTGGGCGCTGGGCGGGCCCCTCTGCCACGGTCCAGCCAGGCCTCCCTGCAGGCAACTGCTGCCCTCTGCTGGCGGCGCCCCATGGCTGCTTGGGGCTGCCGGTTCCTGGTTCTGGGGCGGAGGACCCTCTGGGTTCCCACCTTAAGCTGTTGTCAGAGCCGTGAGAGAAGGCCGTTTCTCAGGAGGAGGCTGTCCTGACCTGAACAGCCCCTGGCCCTTTGCTCTGGGCAGGAAGGCCAGTGACTCTGTGGGGTCTGGGGTCTCCCGGTCACTGTCCAGGGGTCAAGTCGCATGGTGTTTACTCACTGGCGTCCAGAGCCACCCAGGCCTGTGCTCTGCCACTTCCTGCTGTGTGACCTCGGGCACATTGCTGCACCTCTCTGAGTCTGGTGTCTGCTTTGTGGCGCTGGAGTGATGTGTCCACGAAGCGATGCCATGTCTCATACTCATTGGACTTGTGCCCTGCCGCAGGCCCTGTGCTGGACACCTCACCAGCATCGTCATATGACATCCTACCTGGGCTTGTCGAGTCGCCTCAAGAAGCTCGGGGAGGAGGCATTGTCACAATCCCATTTTACAGGCGGGGAGACTGAGTCTCAGAGGTGCGTGCAGCCAGAGCGGAAGACCGGGGTATGAATCCGGGTCTGTTTAGACCCAGGCCTCTTCTCTCTGCCTATGTCCCTTGATCTCCGGGCCTCGCAGAAGCCAGATTGGCCAACACATATGCTCTTGATTGTTTAAAAGAAAAAAAGGAAAACAAACGACTTGGTGAAAGCATTTTGTTGGGTGGCCATTTCCTTCCAAAACATGCGGTGGCTGGGATATGATCCGTGGCTCTGAGGGACAAGGCACTGGGGGTCCCGGCCTCGGCGCTTGTCGCCATGGGTGTCCTCAGCCTCCTTCCTGTCCAGCTCCCGCCTCAGCGTGTGGCCCACGGCCAAGGTCCCAGAGAGCGAGACGCCGGGACCCTCCAGCCTGAGCAGAGACCCCAAAGCCTCCCCACCCCAATCTCCACGTCACCCGGCTCTCCTCTGGAGTTTGCTCAGCCAGCTCTTCCTGATTTTGAAAAGGTTACCCGGACCCATCCCAGTCCGTAATTTGGCTTTTGTGAAAGCAGGAGCTGTATTTCCATTCTGATTAGCAAACCACACACCCTGTTGGCTGCTGGTCTTTTGGAGTGAGCAGCATGGCCCGAAACCCACTGGGAAATTCTTGAAAGGAGCATCACGCTCGGGGGGTCCGTGTTGCCCCAGATGCCCCAGATGCCCCAGCCTTGAGGACATCCCTGGAAGGAATTTGGGGAAGGAGTTTCTTTAGTCTCAAAACAATGCTCTAGATGGAAATGCTTCTCCTTTCTCCTCTGCCTCTGGTGCAGCTAATGAGGAGGTGATGGCTGGAGCTAGTACAGCCCTCTTGCACTGTGAGGAGATAAGCCTGGACCAAAATTGTTGTGTGGATGGTGGAAGGATCCTGGGTCTCTGTTGGTGTCACTGAGCCCCTCAGTAAGCAACCCAGCCCTGCCACCCTCCTCTGGACTTATGTGAAATAGTAAAGATTTGTATCATTTAAAGCATCTCTGATAGAAGATTTCTTGTAGCTAAAAGCTCCTGCCCGATTCCTGGCTCGCCCGGGTTTATTTCATGCGGTGCTGAGGAGCAGAAACACAGATCTGAAGTGATTCCAGAGAAAGCCAGTGGCCACCCGGGGGTCAGCCCAGGACGCCCAAAGCCATAGGTGTGGATGCAGGTGGAGGTGACGGCTTCCCAGCAGGAGCTCTTGATTTCTTTCATTTTGTAAATCATTGTGAAAGCTGACGCTGGAGCCTGGTGCATCGCCGTCTCAGAGCGGGTGTGTGTCCAGTTGCAGTGGGGCGTGTGTGGCGTGGGCTCCCTCCAGTGCTCTCGAGTCAGTGCATGGCACGCAGGTGGCCTGGGGCTTACAGACAGCTGTGTGTGCATAAGGGCTTCCTTGGAGGAAGGGTGGGCGTGAGGCTGCAGAGGACATAGCTGTCTGACAAACACGGGACCTGCCAGTACGTCCAGGCAGAGTCAGGGCTGTCAAGGTCTCAGGGGTCAGGGCCGCCTTCCCAGAGGAAGAGACATCGCCACCAAGCCCCGAAAGGCCTGGGCCATTGGAAGGCAGTGGAGAAGGTGGGGCGGGGGTGGGAGGGCTTTTCTGCAGAGAGCGGCTCACACAAAGGCTGCAGGGAAAAGAGGGAGAGGCAGCACAGCGTCCTTCAGGGGGTCCCAGCGCTGCCGAGTTGCCGCAGAGCTGGACCTTATGTTCTGATGCCAGATTTTATGTTCTGTTAACCAACTGTGGTCTCTCAGAGCCAGCTCCAAGCAGTGGGGCCTCCTCTCCAGGCCGGGGCGGGGTCCCCGTGGACCTCTCTGTGCGGGAGCTGGTTTGTAGCATCAGCACTGTCGGCCTCGGAGCGAGCTGTGCGAGGGCATCCAACATGTTGTGGGGCGTTCGCAGCCTCCCTGGCCTCCACCCATGTGCCGTCGCTAGCCGTGACTACCCGCGTCCTCCCCACCTCTGGTCATGAAAACCCAAAGTGGGCTGGGCGCAGTGGCTCACCTGTCATTCCAACACTTTGGGAGGCAGAGGTGAGAGGACTGCGTGAGCCCGCGGGTTCGAGGCCAGCCTGGGCAGCATGGCAAGACCTCGTCTCTACAATAAATCAAAAAATCACCCGGGCGTGGTAGCACGTGCCTGTAACTCCGGCTACTCGGAAGGCTGAGGCGGAAGGATGGCCGGAGCCCAGCGAGTTGAGGCTGGGGTGGCCGTGAGCGTGCCACTGTGCTCCAGCCTGGGTGACAGAGTGTGAACCTGACCCACAAACAAACAATAACAACAAAAACCATAAAAACCGAGCAAGCCAAAAAAGTAAACTGAGTGTCTCCAGACATCAGCCAAAGTCCCCAGGGGCAACATAGTCCCCAGTTAAAACCCAGGGCTGGACTGAAAGGAGGCAGGGCCATGCGCTCGGGGCAGCTTGGGCGGTAGGAGCATGCCCCCCCCAGAAGGTTCAGGGATTTAACTTTGCTTCTGGGGACGAATGTGGGGAGGGGGTCTGAGGAGACCCTGAAATGGCGCTGCCTACCCCGGGCACCCCCAGGCCCTCGGGCACCTTCCCAGGGGGCTCGTCCTGCAAGGCTTGGGTGGGGGCGCAGGCCCGGGGGGAGGCCTCCCAGCAGCAGCCGCCCCTTCTCCTGTCCACCCCAGGGGGCCTGCGCTCTGCTGGTGAGCTCCGCCAGAGCCCAGTGTGGGTCCTGGCCCCCGGACGTGAATCGTGACACCTGCGTCCCTGTTCGGGGGTGAACATGTGAGGGGTGAGAAGTCGCATGGCGGCTCCTGGAACGGGGCCCCACACGGGTCAAAAGACCTGGAGAGGCCGGGCCCTTCCTGTCCACTCTCTGGAGTCACCGTGGCCCCCCTTAAACTACGAGGGAGCCATTTGGGGGGCAACAGCTTGGAAAAGGGGAAAGAACCCAGCTTCTGGGACTTCCTGGGCTGTTGAATGAACTCCTGGAGGGAGGGGACACCTTCCGAGTGACTGAAGCTGGAGGTGGTGGTCCTGTCACCTGTACCCGAAAGCGCCTGTCGTGTGACTTCCGGCAGGCACCAGCAGGTCATCTGTGGCAGCCTCTTAAATGGCCTCCGGAGGGTCACCACACCTGCCTTCTGCCTTTCAAGCATCTCCCGTGGGGGCCACCAGCTGCGGTCCCTCATTGCCAGCTCCAAGCAGTGGGGCCTCCTCTCCAGGCCGCGGTGGGGTCATCATGGGCGTGTCAGCCCCCCGTGACGACACTGCCCAACACTGTCCAGATGTAGGCACAGCCCGGGGGAGGGGAGCCCGTGTTTGGGGCGGACAAGGAAGATACGCTCAGGGGACCCAGACTTTCCCACCAAGTGGAGGCCCCATCCCCAGCCCCAGGGACTCCCAGCCCTTCTCTCTGGCAAAAAGAATAGAGAGAAGCATTTCCCATCATTCATTAAAGCATTTATGTTTCTTTTGTATTCGAATTACAAACAAAATTAGTAAAAGAAGGCTACAGAAGAAAGAGTCCTCCCAGAAGTCACACGTTGTCCCAGTGCAGCTGAGGTCGTGGGAACGCCACCCCCCCCCCCCCGAGGCAGGGCCTTCCTGGGGATTCGAGGGCAGGAGGAAAAATGAGTCCAGGCTCTGCAGGCCGAGGGTGGCAGCCAGCCCTACCATGGGCCTCGCCAGCCGCCCAGGGTCTGCAAACTCCCCATGCGCCTCCTGCCTCTTGACGCAAGGGAGGAGCCTGTCATCAGGCCCAGTAGGGAGAAGTGACCGGCAGGTGGGGAAGTGCCTGAATCAGGGCGACTGTGCCAGCTTCCCTGCTCTCGACTGAGACCCACGAGGGTCCAGCCTGGCCCACACAATTTCCGAGTCATGGGAGAGCTGGCCGCTCTTCATGCAACGGCCACCCAAATGCCAACTTCCACACACCCCTGACCGGGGCCAGAAACGCTTAGATGCCCCAGGATGTCTTGGCTTGTCCTGGGCTGTGGCTGCCACCTCTAAAACTGGAAGGGGGACTCCATCCTTGGTCTGTTCTCTCAGTTCCTCACCTGGTCTTTCCCTCAACATGCTCCTCCTGTCCTGGGTCACTCCTCTGGATGGAGATGACACCCCCACCCTCCAGAGATCCTGGTCTGAAGGTGGGTGGCCTTGGATCGGGGGAATGGGGCTATGTGTACTGCCAATCAGACATTTAATCATCACCTCTGAGAAGGGCACTGTAGGAAGGGTGACTGTGTAACTGATTACGCGGATATTTGAGTTTTCTAAATTGCCATTGTGCCAAGAACCCGCACACGATGCCAAAGGATTAAAGACAAGATAAAAACCCACACACATCATGCAGGGGTGACACTAAGCATGACTTCTGCTTGGGAATTCCCAGCGTACACAGGAAACCCTCAGAGCTTCCAGATCAATGGGAGAGGAATGTGAAACAACATTCTGGTTATTCAAGCCCCAGGATGGTTAGGGCTCTGGATAATCCAATAGATTTTTTGGTCTAAGCAGGAGGGGAAACTGGGTCAGAGTAACAGAGACCTGATTTTGTGGCTGTGGTAGAGGAAGTGTGACAGAGCAGGGTGGGGAATGGGGGTGGGCAAAGCAGGGGTTCCATTCTCAGGTGTCCATGGAGATCATTTCTGCTGTTCTGGGGGAGATCAGAATCCCATGGTTGAGGATCTTTAAAATTCACCCTCTGCTAGACCCCACTGAACACCTACTGAATCATGAAGAAACAGAAAACGTGAACAGACCAATACTAGTAAGAATATAAAATTGCTAATAAAAAGATTTCCCAGCAAAGAAAATTCCAGATCTAGATGACTTCACTGGAGAGTTCTACCAAACATTTAAAGAAGAATTAATGGCAATCTTCCTCAAATTCTTCCAAAAAAATGAAGAAGAGAGAACTCTTCCAAGCTCATTCTATGAGGTCAGTGTTGCCCTGATACCAAGCAAAACAAAGTGACTAAAAAAAGAAAACTAGAGACCAATATCCCTAATGAATATTGAAGTAAATATCATCAACAAAATGCCAGCACACTGATTCAACAGTATACTAAAATGATCATACACCATGACCAAGTGGAATTTGTTCCTAGAATGCAAGGATGGTTCAACATATGAAAATAAATCAACAGGATATACCATATTAAGAGAATGAAGGGAAAACAAATCCACATGATTATCTCAAATAATGCAGAAAAGTGTTTGACAAACTTCAACACCCTTTCATGATAAAAACACTAAATCAACTAAGAATAACAGAAAACTGCCTCAACAAAATAAAGACTGTAGTTGGAAAACCTGCAGCTAACACCATAATCAATAGTGAAAGACTGAAAGCTTTTACTCCAAGGTCATGAACAACACAAGAATGCCTGCACTTGCTACTTCTATTCAATATAATATTGGAAATTCAAGTCAGAGAAATTAGGCAAGAAAAAGAAATAAAAGGCATTCATATAGGAGAGGAAGTAACATGATCCCTGTTCATAGCTGACACAATCTCATATGTAGACAACCCTAAAGATTCTACCAAAAAAATATGATTAAACTAATAAGTGAATTCAGCAAACTTGCAGGCTACAAAATCAGTGCACAATGCATTTCCTTACATTAACAATGAGTAATTGGAAAGAGAAATTTTCCATTTACAATAGCATCAAAAAAAAAAAAAACTACTTAGGAATAAACCTAACCAAGGAGATGAAAGACTTGTATATTGAAACTACCAAACTCTGTATAAGATATTAAAGAAGACACGAATAAATGAAATAACATCCTATGTTCATGGATTGAAAGACTTAAATCGTTAGGGTGGCAAGAGTACTCAGAGTGATCTACAGATTTAATGTAATACTTATCAAAATACCAACAGCATGTTTTGCAGAAATGAATCTCATCCTACAATTTCTGTGGAATTTCAAAGGATCCTGAATAGTCAAAAAAATGTTGAAAAAATAAGAACAAAATAATACTTATCAAAATACCAACAGCATGTTTTGCAGAAATGAATCTCATCCTACAATTTCTGTGGAATTTCAAAGGATCCTGAATAGTCAAAAAAATGTTGAAAAAATAAGAACAAAGGAGATGGGGTCACACTTCTGATTTTATAATATACTTAAAAGCTACAGTAATCAAAACAGTGTGGTACTAACATAAAGATGGGCATATAGACCAATGTAATTGAATAGAAAGGGCAGAAAGAAACCCTTTCATATATAGTCAAATGATCTTCAGCAAGGTTGCCAAGTCCACTTCGTGGAGAAAAAACAGTTTCTTCAACAAATCACGTTGGGAAAACAGAATGTCCACATGCAAAAAAATAAATTTGGATCTTTATCTTGTAGCTTAAACCAAAATTAACTCAAAATAGATTTTAAAAATCTAAACATAAGATCCAGGAACTTAAAATTAGAAGAAAACATAGCAGGGAAAGCCTCACAGACTTGGTCTTGAATATGACACTGAAAGTATACCCAACTAAAGCAAAAACAGACAACTGTGATTATATGAAACTTAAAAACTTTTGTTAATCAAAGGACATGGTCAACAGAATGAAAGCACAACCTGTGGAATGAGAGAACATATTGCAAGTTGTGTATCTAATAAGTGATTAATATTCAAATATATAAAGAGTTCCTACAACTTAACAACATAAATCAAATAACCTGATTTTAAAAGACTTGAATAGACATTTCTTCAAAGATGATGTACAAATGTCCGACAGGCACACAAAGATATGTTTTCACATCACTAATCATCAGAGAAATGCAGATCAAAACCACAATGAGATATAACCTCACATGCATGAGGATGGCTCCTCTCCAAAAAAACTCAGAAAATAATGAGTGTTGGTGAGGATGTGGGGGAATTGGAACCCTTGTGCATTGTTGTGAGATTGTGAATGATGCAACTACTATGGAAAATAGTATGGTGGATCCTCAAAATATTAAAAACAGAACTCCCATATAATGCAGCACTCCAAAGCAATACTTCTTCTGGGTATATATTCCCCAGATTGGGAAGTATGGTCTCAAAAAGGTTTGCACACCCATATTTATAACAACATTATTTGCAATGACTAAGTTAAAGCAACCCAAATACTCACCGATGAAGGAATGGGTAAAGAAAATATAGCATCCCCATACAATGGAAGGTTATGCAGCCCTAAAAAGGAAGGAAATTCTGACACACACTAACATGTTTGCACCTTGAGGACATAATGTAAGTGAGAGAAGCCAGTTACAGAAGGACAAATACCATATGATTTCACTTATATGAGGTATCAAGAGTAGGGAAATTCATAGTTGTAGAAAGTAGAATGCCTAGATGCTTTTCTTCCCAGTGGCCGTATGTGTGGCTCCTTCTTGTTACTCAGATCTGTGACCTAAATCGTCTCCAAGAAGTTTCCCCTGACACCCATTCTCACTGGCTCCTCCCAGCCACCCTTCCCACATTCCCTCTTTTGCTGTCTTGGTAGCTTTTAGTGAAATGCATCTCATCATGTGGTTACCTTGATTCCTGTCTCCCCCAGCTCAGGCTCAGGCTGCAGGAGAGTGGAGGGCTTGAGGGTGACACTGTGGCCCAGAGCCATGAGCCAAGATGGGCACGATGGCTCGCTGTCCCCACACATCTCACAAGGCAGGCCCCACCTTCATAAAGCCAACCCCCCTGGGACCACCATTCCTGTCACGGACCGGGGAGACCTGGTATCTCCGTACCTCAGAGAACCCAGCCAGTGGGACACTCCTCACCACCTGGGCAGATTTTCAGTTTGCAACTTGCAGCACAGAAGGGGCGTTTCAGTTTCTGTTCATGGTTAGGGCCTGAATCGTGGGGACCCAAAGGAGTAGGGTCTAGACAGGCAGCACCGACTATAATCCCTGGGAGTGGTAAAGGCGTGGCCTCCACATTGCTGATTAGTGAGCTGGGTCTGGGAGGGGGCGGTGAACCCGACGAGAAGCTGGGCTACCTGCTGCCTGATGCAGCCAGGGCCCTGCCAGTGACGGGTGGATCAGCACGTACCCACTCTGCCTGATCCTGGAATTTGGCACTGAATTTGGCACAGCGTAGGAGTCAGCAGGAGAGAGAGCGTCACCAGAAGAGTTGGGAAGCCAGGATGGTATGTGGGAAAGACTTCCCAAATTCTTGAGGTTCCCAGAAGTCAGCAGACAGTGGAAGGAATCCTGAACTTGGGTAAAAAGAACCTGTTATTTATAGCTGTGGATCGCTACAGGTCTGTGGAAACTCAGTTTCCTCACCTGGGCCCTCTCACAGGGTTGTCTTGAAGATCAAAAGATAACATGCAGGGAAGTGCTTTGTGGACTTCCAGGTTCCCACCATAAGAACCATGAGGCAGGCGGTCTGTGCAACTGGAGTATAAACTTCTGGAGGCCAATGACCTAGACCTTACCCCTGGCACCCAGCACAGGGTGGGTGCCGCAGATGTAGCTCTTGAATGGACGTGATTAGTGCTGTTTGCCAAGCCTCTTGGTTTTGAGTCACAGAGACCCAACTGAACCAGCTTCAGATATGGGGGATCTGATAGAAGCCTCAAGGGCAGTGTGCGTCCAGGCCAAGGGGGCCTGGGGGTCAGGACTCAAGCACCTCTCCCCTCTGCACCTCCACCTCATTCTCTTCTTTCTAGAAAGACTGGCTTCCTTGGCTTCTCATGACCATCAAAAATCTACCATTCAGGTACCCAAAGAGCGTTTCCCAGGAGGGACTCTTGTTGGCTCAGCTTGAATCCTGTGCTCATCTCCGGGCCAATCAGAGGAAACCAGGAAGTCGGGACAACTCAGCATGGCTGCTTCTGTTGATACCATGTCCACGGTGGTGGTGGGATTCTTGGGAGGAGCCTTTTTCTGTTCCTAGGGATGAGGTGCTGAGACGATAATCTCATAGGTATGAATGAAAGAAGTCAATTGATAAGAAAGAAGTTTTTTTAGAAATTTATGAAATTAAGACATTCTCGTTGTGATAAATGCTGGTAGTAGAGGGAGGAAACCACTCATGACCCCACAACTCAGACACAGTCGCTGGCATGTTCTTGACACCCTGTGACTGTTCCTTCCCTGTCCCCTTTGCTGTTCCAGAGCGCTGGGCGGCCCAGGGCACATCCTGGGATTGCTGCTCTTTTCTGCCACACCCACCCACTCCCTTGGCCAGCTCATCCAGCCTCTTCCTGTCCTGAAGGGTCCTGAATGTCCATCTCCTGCCCAGGCCTTTCCGCGATATCTGCCCTGTATATCCAGTGGCCATCTGGGCACCCGGGCGGGTAACAGGCGAACTCACCACAAGTGGCCCGGCCGAGCGCCCCAGCTCCTGCGCTCTCACCAACTGCTCCCGCCGTCTTCCTGTCTGCTTTTAGGGCAATGCAGCTCTTTGTGTGGCTCGTTTTGGGGTCACCAAGAGGCCCCTCCCTTTCTCCCTCTCCCCCGTATCTGATCTATTGGCTTTGCCTTCAAAATGCATCCCTCATTTGGGCCCTTTCCGTCCCGTCCACCTGCCACTCCGTCAAGGACTCCGCCACCCTTCCCTTCCGGCATGGCGGCGGCCTCCGAGCCAGGATCCTGCGCCCCCTGGCCTCCAGACCCGCGCCCCTCACCGTGCCCAGCACACAGGCCCAGGGTCTTGCGAGAAGGAAGGCCGGTTCACGCCACTCCCTTCTCAGGGGCGCACGGATGCTCCTCCCCAGAACCAGCTGCCGTCTGCCCAGGAGATGGTGGTTCCAAGCACAGACCTGGGGCACCCAGGGCACTGGGCTGGGTGGCTTCTCCTTCCCGAGAGCTCTCCCGCTTCCCGGGCCTAGCAAGGAGGCTGGCAGGAGACCGGCCTCCGATGTCAGAGATCCCGAAGGCGGGTCGGCCAAGTGCGGCCCAGCACGCGCCTCAGCGATGGGACTTGGGGTGATGTTTATTTTCCTTGCATTTTCTAGAAGCGTTTTTCTAAGCATGCGATGCCTTAATAAAAATGGTACTTGTTGGGGCATGTGTATTAGGTCCCGCTGTGTGCTGAAGTCGGCAGTTAACCAGGAACGCAGCCGGTGGTCTATTTAATCTGCGTGCTCGGTCGCCCAGACATCCCTCCCGTCGGGATGCCCTCTGCCCCCCTGAGCCCCGCCTTCTGCTTCCCTCCTGCAGAGCTGGAAAGGCCTGCTTTTCGGGAGGGGTGGTGTGATTCCCACTGACACCCAGGTGGACACGGGGCCCTGACTCCCTGACTTGG
Organism: Cephalopachus bancanus; assembly: GCA_027257055.1. NCBI lineage: Eukaryota > Metazoa > Chordata > Mammalia > Primates > Tarsiidae > Cephalopachus > Cephalopachus bancanus. The sequence continues at coordinate 9,488,114 of JAPVLO010000007.1, forward strand.
GAGCTTGTGGGCCACCCTCCAGATGCCCGGCTTGCCTGGCCCATCTTGTACACTGGGCCTGGCTGAGCCGGGTTTATGGAGGCCTGCTATGACTCGAGCCTGGGAACCAGTCTCTATTGTCTCTCGTGTCCACCTTAAGAGAGTCACGCTGTCTCTTGCAGCAGGAACACCCTCGCTCAGTGACAAGACCCCAAGTGTGACACTGGGCTGAACCAGGACGTGGGCCAGCCGAGCTCCAGGGGTCCTACCTGTGGGGTTGGTCCTGGAACAGGGAAAAGTCCTTTAAACTGGAGACGCTGCCCGCACGTCCCTGGGGGTAAAGCAACCCTTGGAGGCCATGTTTCTCTTCATCTGCTGGAAAAGGTAGGGGCACCGGGTGAGGCGGGACTGGGAAGAAAACTCAAATCAGCTGCCAACGGGTCAAGCCCCCCCCCCAGGGGGAGCAGGAGGAGCGGCCTGGAGCCTGTAACAGCCAGTCCCCCCCGGGGCTGGCTCCAGGGTTTATTAAATACCAGGCATTCTGGGCCAGGAAAAGACTAAACAAAATGTGGTTTTCCTCTGTGCACTGATTGCATCTGGGGCTGTGCGGCCCGGAGACCAGCCACAAGGACCCCTGGCCTGACCTAGACACTCTGCCTTGACCCTGGTTTGAGGCCTTGGACCAGGGTCACTGGCTTCCCTGGGGACGGCCCCTCAATGCCAGGGAGGGGCCCGGCAGCTCAGGAAGGAGATGAGACTAGATTGTACCCAGTCCCTTCCCTGCTTCAGTGCCTACCATGAAGGCCGGTATGTAGTGGGAAGGGGGCCACTCCAGCCTGGCCCGGCCACTCAGGGCACGTGACCCTGCCTCCAGGACACTGGCTGATGCCTGTCCTGCAGTGTGACCACTAACTCGGCTGTGTCCCTTCCCTGGGGGGAGAGGGGGAGCCTAGCGGGGAGGGTAAGGATTCTACGTCTCTGGAACCCGGCTTTTGTGCCCTCTCCTCGTTTCCCACGGTGACTTTTCTTTGCATGATTTTGTGGAGTCACAAAAGCGAACGAGGCAGCTGCAGTTCTCGGGCCTGGCAAGTCCCTTACCCAGTCACAGGATGGAAGGCTCAGACTAAATGCTGTGGGTCCTCATAGCTGCCACGCAGGGGACTGTGGGTGGCGGCGGGTGGGCGGGTCTCGGCCTGATGACTTGATCTGTCCTCGTGACAGGGACAGTCCACCCAGGGCAGAACAGGAGGCTCTCGCTGTCTTCAGAAGTTTCCTTCCAGCCTGCAGAGGAAGAACTCCTTGGAGCCTTTCTGATCCATCACATAGTAGTTTCGCCCCCTCTAGTTTTCTTCTGTACCGTTTGACTCAACATCCATCAGTGTCGTGTGTCCTGATGAGAGTTTTTTCTGAAAAAAAACACATTTTCTTCAGTGTTGACCCAGTTGTTAAAAAAAGAAACATTTTCAACAAAAGCCTACAGGTATAACCAGAGAGGTCCCGGTGAAGTGAAGCTTTAGCGGCAAGATGAGCTAATGTGTGCTCTGGCTGCCTAGCAAGAGCAGAACTTGGTGAGAGCCAAAGATGGTGTTCCTCAACTTATCCCAAATAAATAGATGCATATTGGACACCGACTGCCTGTCAGCTTCTCCTCATTCTTCGAGACCCTGCTCAAAAGCCACCTCCTCAGTGAAGCCCTCCCTGGATTCCCCTGGTGGCCGCCCCTGTGTCCCTCCCACAGTTTATTCATGTCTGTCCCAGTCTCGGCAGTTCACGTGAGTCTCTGCAATCATAAGGTCGGTCTAAGGAAGCCGGGCCCCATGGGCGCTTGTGACTCCCACCTCGGAGAGGTGATGTGTCCAAGACTCACAGTCCAGCAGATAAAAGCACCCCCACTCGCTCCTGTCAGAAGAACAGGAACGAGTGTCAATGGAAATCTGCTGTTTCGGTTGCCCGGCCCCATTTCCCCCTTGCGCCAATATTGTTTTGAGGCTGTGCTTCTCCATTTACAAATAGGGTGCCGGGCTCAGGGCTCCCCTCTCCCCTCACAACCAGGCAAAAAGTAGGCACATGAACCCAGCTAAGGCAATCAGATGTCCCCTCCCTGAAAATGCAATCTTGAACCAAGGGTTAGAGGCCGAGATAGTGGGTTTCTTCCTTTCGTAGAAGCGTACAAGCAGCTCCTTGATCAAACTGTTCCTGCTTCAGAGCCTGCAACTTGGCCCTACTCATTCTCAGTCCAGGTCTCCCGCCTCTGTTCAGGTCGGTGAAGCTTCTAGTGAATTCTCTTCTGAAGTCAGCCAGGGCCGACCCCTGTGGCTTGCGACTGAAGAATCCTGATGACACACACTTCCCCACCTCTCAGCTCCCTGCCGCACGCCTCAGGTTCCCTCTTTCCTGCCCCCCAGGGTCTTGCCTCCGTGCTCCCCTGAGCCTCTTGCTTCCTGATCCCCAGCCCCTGGTCCCTCCCCTAACCCGCAGGCAGGTTTTTCCTTCCCTGCCCACTTCTTTCTCTAGACTTCTTTCTCTCCTAGCTTTCACTTCGTAGATTGTCTTTTTAGGGGGCTGGGGCTGGGGTCTCACTCTGTTGCCCAGGCTGGAGTGCAGTGGCACAATGACATCTGACTGTAGCCTCAGCCTCCTGGGCTCAGGTGATCCTCCCACCTCAGCCTTCCGAGTAGCTGGGACTACAGCTGTGCACCACCATGCCCAGCTAATTTTATTTTCTGTAGAGATGAAGTCTTGCTGTGTTGTCCAGGCTGGTCTCAAACTCGTGGGTTCAAGCAATCTTCCTCCCCCGTCCACCCAAAGTGCTGGGATTTCAGATGTGAGCCACTGTGCCCAGCCTAGATTGGCTTAACTGATCTCTCTAGGGCCTCTTGTGGTCTCCCCATCAGATCCAGGACTTCTCGGCCTCTGCGCATCCCAGAAAGGAGGCCCAGGAGCCCAAACAGGTGACAAGCTGAGTCTCCCAAAGGGCAGGGGACAGAGAGACAGCTGAGCTGGACTGACGAGTCCTCTTTGACCAGTGGCAGAGGGGGTTGTCGGCAAACGCCCATCTTCACTCTGTCACATGAAGACCAGCACTCCGAGCACTTGTGTGCTGGACTCTGCACAGACTGTCCACGCGCTCCTTCCACCTCACCCTGCTGTGGGGGGCATCCTCGGGCCCTGGTCCTCTTGTGTGTCCACTTGCCTGACCCACGGGGACCCAGATGAGACCTCTTCTGGGTGCATCTGGGAGGCCGTTTCCCGGTGAGGTTAGCGTGTGGGTGGCGGACCCAGCAAAGCAGACGCCATCCCCGTGTGGGGCCTCACCCAACCGTTCAGGGGCCTGAATCGAGCTACAGGCAGAGAAGAAAGGAGGCCATGCCTGTCTCCTGCCGGCCGGGCTGGGGCACCTCATCTCCTCTCACGGTGGGTGGGAGTTTCCCGTCACTCCCCTGGCCCTCAAGCGTCAGACTCAACCACACATGGGCTTTCTGGGCTCTAACCTGCAGGGGAGCCCAGGGGGCTTCTCAGCCCCCAGAATCTTGGGAGCCAAGTCTTCCAAATACACGCATACATGTGTGTGTATGCATCAGATCTCTATAACACATATGTAGAATCTATACAGATATCTAAATATATGCAGCATACAGAATCTATGTAATAGAGAGATTCCATATATAGATATATCATATAAGTAATCTGTAGACTGTGTATATTATGTAGAAAATCTACACATAGATATATAAATATATGTAATCTATAGATAAATATATGTAATATATAGAATCCATATATTATATAGAGATCTATATACAGATATATGAATATATGTAATCTATAGACTATATGTTATATAGAAAATCAACATGTAACATAAGTATTTATAATCTATAGAATCTACATATTATAGAATCCATATAGAGGATTGTAAATATATATAATCTAGAGAATCTCTAGATTATATATAGAATCTATATGGAGATATGTAAATATATGTAATCAATCGATTCTATGTATTATATACTATGTTATTCATCATATATTATATATAACATATTATATAATCTGTATATAGATATATAAATATATGGAATATATAGACATAAGTATATATAACATACATAGAATCTATATATTATATACTTTCTCTCTATGGATATATATGCAATCTATACACTAACATATATTATATATATTCTGTTGTGCTGTGTCTCTGGAGAACCCTGACCAAAATACACTTACCATTCCCCCCTTCCAGGTGTGAAAACCGAGGCTCAGGGAGGTGGGGCCCCTTGTCCGAGGTCCCCCAGTCGGGAAGCATTTGCTCCTGGACTGACCCACCAGCCACCAGCTGCCTGTGAGCCCTGGCCAGGTCCCCAGCGCCCGTGTCCCCACCACCATCCTGTTGACTCCGCCTGGGCACTGGCTGGAGGTCTGGTTGTGATTTATACCAATCACCGTGGCCTCATCTCTCATCAGGACCATCGTAAACGCAGCTCCCCGAATCTTGGCAGGGCCTTAGGGCTTTCTGGCAGGGTCCCACCTGGGTGGTGTGTCCCCGCCCTGGAGGCGCGGCCCTGAGGAGGCTGTCATGGAGGGCACACTCGCTATTAGCGACCTGTAATTGAGCTTTCCCTGCCCAGGGTTGGGGCTGTGCTCCCTGGCACCTGGCCTGTGTCTCCTCCCAGCCCGCATAGCCAGGAGGCGGCTGGTGGAGCTTTCACGTCTCTGCTGGACTCACATGTTGTGTGGACAGGGCCTGACAGGGGAAGCTGCCGGTGCCCTCTGTGTCTGCTCACCTCTGCCTTGCTTTCCTTCCACAGCCCCAGGACGGAGGAATTCTAGAAGGTGCACACTGCGGGAAGATCAGAAAGTGCAGGCAGAACAACAGGACATTCCTGTCCAAGCTGTCCCTGAGCCACCCACAGACGGCGTAGCCTGTGTCCCCACATCGCAGCTGGTTGGGCCAAGGATGACACCAGACCCCACTGGCCCAATCGGCCTCTCTTTCTTGGAATTGGGTCTGAGGCCCGAGGGCCTGGGTGACCCGGGGAGAACTGGAGAACTGGGAGGCCACGTCGGGCTGAGGCGCCCTCTCGGGCGGCCCAGAAGGGACCTGGCGGAAGTGGGTGGAGAGCAGAGGAGGCTCTGCTGGGAGGGCCGGGAGAATAAGGACGGGCCTCCGGGGAGGACAGGAGGGGGCAGAGCTGCTTCCAGCTCTGCACAATGGGCTTTCCCGGGCAGCTCTGGACTGGCCACATCTCCTGCTGTTGGAGTTTGCGATTTCTCCTGTTCCTTGCTTAGTCTACCTTGAGTGGACATCACAGCCAGTCTACAGATGAAGAAACCGAGGTTTGGAGGGGTGGAGTGCCTTGACCAAGGCCACGGAGCTGTCAAGGGGCAGTCGTGGGAGATGAAGCTACCTCTGGTCACTCCCCGTCAATCCGGCCTCTCAGGACACGTTCTCCAGAGCTTTCTTCTTTGTTCTTGGTTTTTGGTTTTTTTTGAGTCAAAGTCTCACTCTGTTGCCCAGGCTGTAATGTGGTAGCAGGCTCAGGGAATCCTCCTGTCTCAGCCTCCCAAGTAGCTACAGGGACTACAGGTGTGTACCACCATGCCCTGCTAATTTAAAAAAAATTTTTTTTGTAGAGACAAGGTCTCACTGTGTCACCCAGGCTGGTCTCGATCTCCTGGCCTCAAGCGATCCTTCTGCCTCAGCCTCCCAAAGTGCTGGGATTACAGGCATGAGGCACCACAACCAGCCCAGAGCCCTCTTTGATTTATTTATTTAATTTTTTTTTTTTTTGAGTTGGAGTCTCACTGTCGCCCAGACTGGAGTGCAGTGACTGCTCCCGGCCACTGCAACCTCAACCTGCTGGGCTCTGGCGATCTTTCCGCCTCAACCTTCCAAGTAGCTGGAACTACAGGCACATGCTACCACACCCGGCTAATTTTTTTTTTTTAATTGTAGAGATGAGGTCTCGCCTGCCCAGGCAGGTCTTGAACCCGCAGGCTCAGGCAATCCACTCACCTCAGACTCCCAAAGGCGCAGGATTGCAGGCTGAGCCACCGAGACTGGCTTAGAGCCCTCTTTTAGCAGAAGATCAAGCTCCTGCCAACCCAGGTCATTCGTAACTGGGAAAATACCACCATTTATAATCTGGAGACTCCAGTCCCCTAAGACTCCAAGGGGTCAGGAGAGCACTGCCAAGAACCAGGAGGGGTTTGAGATCAGCCCCTGCCTACAAACTCTCAAGCGAGCCTCAAGCCGCTTTGCAGATGCTGGAAGACACGAGATTCTCGGCTCAGAGACAAGGACTTTGCTGCTCCTGGCCCAGCAGGCCAAGTGGGCTTTGAGTGGCAGCCCAGGTCCGCAGGGTGAAGCAGAGAGGCCCGGGTGGCTGCCACACACTCAGGACCGCATCCCAGTCAAGGAAGCCCGAGCTCCAGAAGCCCCCATCATCTGTGCTGGGCAAGCGACTCTGTCCAGCCTTTGCCCTGGAGGGAGACAGCATCTTTGTAAACTGCACAGCAAGCTGAGCTGCCCTCTGTCCCGGAGGGAGACACGTCTCTGTCTCCAAAGTTGTCTGCTTGAAAAGACAGTCTGGAGGAACAGCTGTCAGAGCCTCTCACAAGATGTGCGGAAACGGAAGAGGTCATGGAGCGCTGTTGCTCAGCAGGAAGGGACTGGGACAGCAGGAGGGCATGGCGATCTGCCCTTCATGGACAGGGTGTGAAGCCGAGATGCTGAGGAGGCCGGTCTGGTCATTCTTTCTTCATGACGTAGCCGCCACCCGCATCGATGACGCTTTAAGCCAGCAGCCCCCAACATTTTTGGCATCAGGGACCGGTTTTGCGGAAGACAATTTTTCCATGGACCAGGGGCGGAGGGGCTGGGGATGGTGGTCTCGAGATGATTCAAGTACATTATGTTTACTGTGTACTTTATTTCTATTATTATTACACTATTGTATATGATGGAATCGTTATACAACTCATCATAAAAAAGAGGCAAGGACCGAAGTGGTAAATAAAATAATGGGTGGGCCACACATGGACTCAACTAAGTGTTGGATTCTAACTTAAAGCCTGTCCCCATAGGCAGCTGTACAACCGAAGTCCAGCAACTCACTTGCCGCTTGCAGGTAGGGTTTTGATTTGAGTTTACAAGCAATTGATTTGCTATGGTCTCTGTGCCGTCAAACCTCACTGCGCATGTTTATCTATATTTGCAGCCACTCCCCAGCACCAGCATCACCGCCTGAGCTCCACCTCGGATCACCAGCCATTAGAGTCTCATAAGGAGCACACGACCTAGACCCTGCACGTGTGCAGTTCACGATAGGGTTCACACTCCTATGAGAATCTAAAGCCATGGCTGATATGACTGCAGGTAGAGCTCAGGTGGTCGTGATAGTGATGGGGAGCAGCTATAAACACAGATGAACCTTCGTCTGCTTGCCCACTTTCACCTGGTGTGCAGCCCGGTTTCTAGCCGGCCGGTAGTGGTCCCGTAGTCCAGGGTTTGGGGACCCCCACTTTAAAGTTTCTGCACCTCTTTAGATGACACCCAGTTTCATGGCTCCTGCTGCATACACGCTGGCTGGGGTGGCCATTAGGCCATGCTTGGTGGCGAGTCACCGAAGGACGGTCCCCAGGCTCCAATAATGAAGAAGGTGTGACTCCCCAGTGGCTGGCAAGGGCAGAGGCTCAGGGTGTCATCAAGGACACGTCTCTCTGCCCTACTATGCTCCCCCACTGTCTCAACTTTCCCTTATGGTGGCAAGGTGGCTGTCTGCCAGAGCCCCACATGTCGCATCTTCATCCCAACACAGAGGGAAGGAGAGCACTGTCATCTGCATGAGCCTGTTTAAGAGTGGCGGGAAGCTCCCAACCTCCAGATTGTCTCTCAACTCTCATTGGCCACAACTGTGTCATGTGCTGTTTCCTAAGCCAACCACTGGCAAGAAGTGGAATTATCATGACTGGCAGGGGCCAATCAGGTTTCACCCTGGGACCTAGCTGACCCTGAAGCCTAAGGCTTCCAGATAACTGAACCAAAATAGGGCAGAGGTAGGTGGTTGATCAGCGTTCCAGATAAAGCAATGAAAAATAAATAAAAATGTTTTAGATGCCCAGTTAAATTCGAGTTCAAATAACAAGTAAGTTTTAGCATAAGTATGTCCCATGCAATTTGGGGGATATACTTATACTAAAAACTCCTCACTGTTCAGATAGGATTCACGTTTAACCGGGCCTATTGCATTTTCTCTGGCAGTCCTGAGAGCCGACTGGTAATGTCCGCTGGTCAGACCACCCCTGCCATTGTGTGGTGGGAAGTTTGCCTCTCATGGGAAGAAAGCAGACCGACTTGGCGAAAGCAAAATTCTGGGTTGTGTTCTCTCCCCCACACCTGCACCGATCCTGCCCCCCGAGTCTCAGCAGAGACCACGCTGCTGTCCCCGTGGTCCAAGCTGGAACCCTGGAAACCATCAACGCCCTCAGTTTCATCCCTCAGTTCCATCCCTCAGTCTGAGCTCTCTCTGCCGTGTTGCCAAGACCCAGCCTGAGTCATTCTCTCTCCCTGTCCACCCGTCGCCCAGAGGTAGTGATTTTCAGCCAGGATCCATCTGACCCCCTGGGGACACGGGACAAGACCTGAGCACAGCCCTGCTTGTCAAAGCTGGGTGGGAGGGGGTGCTGCTGGGGTTGAGTGGGTGGACACCAGGAATCCCACTCACTGTCCGGCAGCACACAGGGTGGCTGCACCAAGGGACTTGCTTGGCCCCTTGCTTGACATCGCAGGTGAGGATCACGGGCTAAGCCAAGTGGCCCGCCCAGCTGAGCCGGAGCCTCCCAGCTCCACTCATCCTTGCCCTGGAATCCTGCTAAATGGTTCCAAGGACCCCTCTCTGCTCTCCAAACAAAACCCACGCTCCCCTGTGGCCCCCAAGGTGCTGGCCTTCGTGTGCTGATGCTTTTGCTTTGTGCTTTTGTGACGACTTCCTCTTCCTGTCAGTCCCAGCGTTCACGTCACCTCCACCGAGAAGCCTTCCAGACGTCTCCTCCCCTGAACTTGCCACCCTCTACCCGTTTTATGCCCTCCATAGACTCTGACTCTTTTCCGTGTCATCTTTCTAGATCTTCCCACCAACAGACATTTGCTCCAGAAGCACAGCGTGCCCAGGGCAGGTGCTCTGCTCTGTTCACCGCCCCAGCCTCAGTGCCCACGCCAGTAGAGGCCAGACGCAAAATTACGGAATCACCGAGAAATGTGACTTCATACATATCCACCAGGGAAGATTGGAATCAGGTACAGAATTTGTAGCACCTGGTGCAAAATGAAAATGCGGAGTTCCTTTTCCAAAAATTAGGAAGAACTTCAAGGCAGTGCCACTGAGCACTGAGCCCAGGGTAGGGTCCTTCTGAGCGACCAAGGGCCCTGGACATAGGAGCGTGATGTCGTCTGCAACCGCAGTGCGATTTTGAGTTGGAGTCTCACTCCGTCACCCTGCTGGGCTCTGGCGATCCTTCCCCCTCAGCCTTCCAAGTAGCTGGAACTGTAGACACGCACTACCACACCCAGCTAATTTTTGATTTATTGTAGAGATGAGGTCTCGCCCAGTTGCCCAGGCGGGTCTCGAACCCCAAGGGTCATTTCTTAACTGAACGTCTGTATTTCATCCAGTGCTTCCCAAGGTCAAGTCCCAGCGGGGGGTTCCCGGGAGCGCCGGGAAACAAGAGCCCTACGGACACGCAGCGAGGCTTTTCTGAAGGCAATGCTTCCCTCCAAGGACTCAGTCCCACCTGACCTGCAGCGGCTTCCTATTCCGTTTGGCTGAGGAATTACCTTCTCTTTGTAGAAACGATGGAGGTTGGACCCCCCCACCCCCACCCCCGCCCCCGCCCCACAACCCCTCGTTTCTGGTCTTGCTTCCTGCATCCCCCTGGCCTATGGCATTCCAGAAGCCTCTGTGAAGAGGCCTGTAGAGCGGCTCTGCTCTGGTCCCGGAAGAGCCTGCGACTCGTGGCCAGCAGAGGGGGCCGCGGGAACGCCGATCCTCCCTGGGTCCGCCAGGGCTGGCTGTCAGTCCCTCAGCGGCCAGGATGTGCCTTGCCAGAGAGCAGAGTCAGAATTCTGCGACGCTCACCCGGGGAACCTCTACGTCTTCCTGCATTTGGCATTCGAGTTGTCCTCTTGAGCTGAAGCCTCCTGGGCTTAACTCGGTGGTTCTCAGCTCTGGTCACATGTCAGACCCACCAGAAGAGCTTAAAAGAGAGCCGCTCTCCCAGCGTTCTGAGCCGGTTGAGTGTGGGGCCTGGGCATCAGGATTTTTAACCCCACTCCCTGTCTCCACTCTCATTCTAACCCTAATGAGTAGAGAACCCCTGCCTAATGCAGTTGCTGTCAAAAAATGGAGGTCCGGTCAGGAGCAGTGCTTCCCACACCTAGCACTTTGGGAAGCCAAGGTGGGAGGATCGCTTGAGCCCCGGCACTTTGGGAGGCCGAGGCAGGAGGATCTCTTGAGGCCAGGAGTTTGAGGCCAGCCTGGGCAACATGGCAAGACCCCACATCTAAAATAATAATAATCATAAGATTGGCTGGGCAGGGTGGTGCGCACTTGTAGTCCCAGCTATCCAGGAGGCTGAGGCTGGAGGATAGCTTGAGAGCAGGAGTTGGAGGCTGCAGTGAGCTATGACTGCACCACTGCACTCCATCCTAGATGACAGAGCAAGACTGTCTAAAAAACACACAAAAACGAGTGGCCCGTTTTGGGGGAAAGGGAGTGAGTGCTTTTTTTTTTTTTTTGCTTGGGCCTTCTCAGAGAAGCACAGTTTCCGTAAAGCCCCGACAGGATGGGATCCAGGCTCAGGCAGGAGAACGAAGCTGCTGGGGCCCTGACTTGCCCTCGGGAGGTGTTTTGCAGCTGCCCTGAGCTCCGCAGAGGTCGCCTTTGTTTCCCGGTCTTGGGCAGACCCACCCCTGGGAACCAGGCAGCCAGGCATCTGACCGGGTGGGCTCCGGCTGCTTCTGTTCCCTGAGGCCAGGCTCCGAGGAGGGGCAAGCCTGCCTTCTCCCAGTCTCCTCCTCCAAGCCCTCTCGCGGCCCGTCCAGCTGAAGTGGGGCGACGTGTACAGACTGCTTGCGGATGTGTTTCCTCATAACACTCTTTTCAGCAAAAAGAGTAATTCAAAGTTGATGCAAAGCGATAGAAACCCCAAATGACTCAGGAGGTATTTAGGAAGCAGCTCCTCCTGCTGGTGGGTGAGTAGTCCTGGGAGATCACGAGCTGTTTAGTAAGAAAACTGTCTCCAGGGTGAGCATCCACAATCAGGAGCTGTCGAGGGAGGAGCCGAGATGCCTCCCTGGGTATGGAGGAAACTCCCCTCACCAACCCTTCGACTCCGAGCCAGGGACAACAGACAAAAGACCGGGGGCCTCAGGACCCTTGCACAGCCTGTGCCAAGCGGGGCTGGAAGCACACGGCGTGCTCTTCCTCTACCTAGGTGACTGTTTGCCCTGACAGCAGGCACTACCACCTGCAGCTGGAAGATGAGGGTTCATCTCTCGTTGGATATACTATTCTTCGAGTCAATCAGGGCCGGGCATGGCGGTTCATGCCTGTAATCCCAGCACTCTGGGAGGCCAAGGTGGGAGGGTCGCTTAAGCCCCGGAGTTTAAGACATGCCTGGGCAACATAGCGAGACCTCATCTCTACAAAAAAATAAAAACAAATTAGCTGAGCCTGGTGGCATGCACCTGTAGTCCCAGCTACTTGGGAGGCTGAGGTGGGAGGATCACCTGAGCCCAGGAAGTCAAGGCCGTGGTGAGCTGTGATTGTGCCACTGCACTCCAGCCTGGGCGACAGAGTGAGACCCCGACTCAAATAATAATAGTGACAATGATAATAATAATAACAAATCAACCCACTGGGGAAGTGGAGGCTGAGCTGCAGACCCTATAACCCTGCCCCCTGCACCCCATCCACTCCTCCTGTGTCTCTGGCCTAAGATCATTGACCTTTGTCATCGTCTTGAGAGAGCTGGCATTTCTGGGTTACCTGCACACAGCTTGCCTTGTTTTATTGGGCTTTGCTTTATCGCATTTTTTTTAAACAGAAGGTTTGTGGCAATTGGGATCGAGCAAGACTGTTGGTGTCATTTTTCCAGCAGCATGGGCTCAGCCAGTGTCTTTGTGCCACGTTTTGGCAATTCTAGCAATATTTCAAACATTTTTATTACTGTTATGTCCAATGGAGTGGTGTGCAGTCCGTGGTTTCTGACATTACTATTGAAATCGCCTTGGGTACCATGAGTTGCACCCATAGAACGCAGGAGGCATAACCGATAAACGCTGGGAGTGTTCCGACTGTCGCGCCATGCCCTGTCTCTCTCCCTCTCCTTGGGTCCCCCTATTCCCAGGTCGACAGAATTCCAAGACACGGCAAATGAGGCCAATGAATGACCCCACAGGGGCCTCCAGCTGTTCCAGGGAAAGGCAGGGTCGCACGTCCCTCACCGTAAATCGAAAGCTAGATGTGAGTCAGCATGGCGAGGGAGGCAGGTCAGAAGCCGAGACAGGCCGTAGGCTCGGCTTCCTGTGCCGGACAGCCAGGCTGGACGTCGCTTTCACGCCTGCTAACATAGCATCCATTCTGCAGCCCAGGGACCAAGGGGGAGTTTTCACATTATTATTTAAGAAATGCATTTCTGAAGGCTGTAGCTGCCATCGATAGCACATTCTCGGAAGCATCTGGGTCAAGTGAAAACCTGGAGAGGATTCACCACGCGAGATGCCAGGAAGAGCATTCTCGCTTCATGGGAGGAGGTCAGAGCATTTGCATGAACGGGAATTTGGAGGAAGTGGATCCCAGCCCTCATGGATGACTTCGGGGGTTCGGGACTTCGGGGGAGGAAGTCATGGCGGATGTGGTGGAAACAGCAAGAGGACAGGCTTAGATGTGGAGGTTGAAGAAGTGACCGAATTTCTGCGACCTCAGGATGGAACTTGAGTGGCCGAGGACTTACTGCTTGCAGACGCGCAAAGACCGTGGTTCCTTGAGACGGGAGCTACACCGGGAAGAGATGCTGGGAACTTTGCTGAAACGGCAATGAAGTATATTTAGGATGTTCCATAAACTTAGTTGATAGAGCAGCGGCAGGGTTGGAGAGAATTGACTCTAACTTTTTTTTTTTTTTGAACTGGATTCTCACTCTGTTGCCCAGGCTGGAGTGCAGAGGCACACTCTTGGCCACCACAGCCTCGACCTGCTGGACTCTGGCGATCCTTCCGCCTCAGCCTTCCAGACTCTAATTCTGAAAAATTTCTACAGTGGGTGAAAATGCTATCAAGCAGCATAGCATGCTCCAGAGAAACCTTTCGTGAAAGGAAGAGCCCGTTGGCACAGCTAACGCTGTGGCGGTCTTCTTGTAAGAAATGACCACAGCTGCCGGGCCTTCAGCAAACTGCACCCCGATCCGCAGCGGCTGTCACCATCGAGGCAAGACCCTCTACCCGCGAACAGACGGTGACTCTCTGAAGGCTCAGTGATCATGAGCATTTTTCCTTTAAAGCAATAAAAAGTTTTTAAACTAAGGTGTCTACACTGGTTTTAAAGACATACTGCTGTTGCACATTTCATAGACAACAGTAGGGTGTGACTATAACTCTTTTGCGCACTGGAAAAGCAATCGTTGCTTTATTGCTGTGGTCTGGAATTGAACCCTTGTCACTGAGGTGTGTCTGAGCTCTACAGCAGGGAAAGAATCCAAGACCACAGAAACACCAGCGCACAGAGGACTCCAGCTGGGTGGACATCAAAGCTGCTGGGCTTGGGGAGAGACAGCTCCGAGAAACCAAGAGCCACTGCTCTGTTCACAACCCTCACTTCGACTTGGGCGCAGGGGGGCCTGCTCTAATCTAGAGATTTTTTACAAATCCCGCAGGCGGAATGAAGCCTGTTCTGGGACACTGTTCCCCTAAGAAGGAAAACGAGCAATGAGTGAATCATTAAGAAAAACCAGGACAGAGTAAATGTGTCTCTCCAAGCACGGAGTCCTAGACGCAGACCCCAGGTTCAGGTCAGGACTCTGGCTCTGGCCCTTTGCTTTTGGGGCCCATCAATTTCCCTCCAAGGGTCTTTGTTCCCTCATCTGCAGAAACACAGCAGGAGCTGCAGGTCTTCCCAGAAGGCTGCTGTGAGTTGACATAAAATTAACCACACAGTCCCAGGTCCAGGGCCTGGTACGTAGCACGGCTTCATAAATACCAGTTACCACGAAGTCATAAACACGGACACGGCGATGCGTTTAAATCAATCACAAACGAAAACTGGCTTATCCCGAGTCTCCAAGCAGTAAAAATCGGTTCCAATATAATCTCGCCCACATCAGAAGTCAGATTCGCAGTGACTATTGCAGGGAAGCTACAAATTACATTTTTAAAGATTGGTCTGTAATTACAGGCTTAATTAACTACACAGGGGATTCGTTCTTGAAAAGGTGGATAAAACGTGTCCTATTTTGTAGCGGAGAGATGGCCTATTGGAAGGAACACCAGAGTGTTCACACAGTAGGTTTCCATGAAAAAAAGGCCCACTTTCTCTGTTAATTGGAAATTCAATATACACGGGATTTTTTAAAATTGTCTAATAGGGCCTCTGTGTTTTTGTATCTTTGGGGGTCCATGTCCAGGTTGGTTACATGGGCGTACTGTGTGATGGCGAGGTTCGGGCTTGTGCTGAACCATCGCCCAGATGGTGAGTGAGGCACCCAGTAGGTTGGTTTTCGGTCCCCCTCCCCTCCCTAGGAATGACCAGTGTCTGTCTTTCTCATCTTCAGGTCTCTGTGTACCCAGTGTCCAGCTCCCAAGTACTTGCCATTTAAAAAGGAAATTTAAAAAAGAACATGTTCTTTGGATGAAGAAAGCTACCCTAGACGGAAGAGGGTGGATTTAAAACACCTTTTTAAATGGCTTCGTTCTCCTTCTCCCGGGTATAAACTTTAGCTCTGATCTTGGCGCAAGCCCTCCTAGACCTTTCTCGATCTTTGTACAAATATCTATAACCTGCAGATCTTTTTTTTTTCTCTTGAGTTGGGGTCTCACTCCTTTGCTCAGGCTGGAGTGGCAGGATCATGGCTCACCGCAGCCTCAGCCTCCTGGGCTCAGCCTTTCCACCTCAGCCTCCCGAGGAGCTGGGACTACAGGTGTGCACCACCACACTTGGCTAATTCTCTGATTTGGTGTAGAGACGAGGTCTTGCTATGTTGCCCAGGCTGGTCTCAAACTCCTGGGTCAAGTGATCCTCCCAAAGTGCTGGGCTGACAGGTGTGAGCCACTGCACCTGGCCTGGATCTAGTTTTTAAATGTGGTCATGCTCTCTTCAGTGCTGTGGTCTGTGTTGCATCTGTTCTTGGGAACAGCTGTGGATCATTCAGTCCGAAGTATTTGAACTCATCGGGAACGTTAGCTCTGCTTTAAAGCCTTGCAGGTTTGGGGGATCAAAACTTGGTACGAGCTCCAGCAACCCGGGACAGTCTGACACGAAGGTCTGCCTCGCCCGAGCCCCCCAGCCCTGCTCCCCGGAAGGCCTGCTGCTCCCCGTGGTGTGTGGCCCTGGGCCTTCCCCATGGGTCTGCAAGTTCATGACCACCCATCTCCAGTTCTGTTCTAAAAAAAAAAAAATCCTGCAATGACGCCCTGTAGACTCCTTGTACCTCATGCCAAGAACAGGAGAAAGTTCAGCCCAGGCAAGGAAGGGTCTACCCCTTTCTGCGTCTTGAACAAAGGCAGCTTTTTTTTTTTTTTAACCTCAGAAGTGAGATTCTCACTTCTGTGATGTTACTGCCTCTATTTTCCATTCGCAGCGAGGCTCCTGCCCCCTGTGGTTTCCCAAACGAGTATCCTAAGCCCTTCCTGAGAAGCACTGTTTTCAGCCTTCCCGGGGAAGACACCAGCCCTCTCTAACCCCTGGGCAGGCAGGCACAGGTACCCTGCCCATCCCTGGAAGTGAGGCTCTCTGTGTGAAAGGTGTTGGTGGCGGAGAGTGGACCAGCTCATCCCGGTTTCAAATGGACAGTCTGGCATCCTGGGAACCCCTGCAGTCCCAGGCAGACCAGGTGTGCTGGTCACGATGCAGGGGAATCAGGAGGCTGAGGGACCCGCTGGACCACGCTTCCCAGAGGGCAGCCATCGGAAGGTGTTGGGGGGGAGGTTTGCTCATTCCCCAGCCCTGCTCACAATACCCCCCGACCCACCCCACCCCCGGCCTTGAGGCAGGCACCCAAACCCCAGGGCTTCCCTGACAGGCTTGTTCTCGTAGCAGAAGGGCCGTGTTTGTGACTGGTGTTTAGCTGGCAAACCGAGCCCGGGTGGCGCCTGGCATTCTGGCCTCCACTGTGATCCCCCAGAAGCCCCTTCTCTGATCTTTCTCTGCCAGGTCGCCCACTGCCCCTCTGCATCTGTGTGAGCGTCCAAGTCCAGAGAGCCCAGGCCCGGTGCTGGGACCTGGCCTGTCCCCAAGGGAGTGCGCCCAGCCTCTGGGAAGAGGCAGCAGGTGCAGGCTGGGACTTGCAGGGCTCTGCTCTCCCCTGAGGCACACGCAGTGCTGTGGAGCAGCCCTGCCTCACCCCTTTATGGGCTGCCTGACCCCAGCAGCCCCAGGAGCCTCGGAGACGGGGTCTCTGGGTGGGGGCCCAGGCTACATGGGTGCCGTGTGGCTGGGACACCTGGGTCCCCATGGCAGCCCTGGGCCCCTCCTTCGGCCACCCTTTCAGGCACCCAAAGTCTCGGATATCCTCCCAGCTGGGTGGATTTGACTGTGTTCAGTTAGACGTTTCCCATCCTCCTTACCAAGGGGCACACACATTCCGTCCCACCCGTCCACGAGGTGGAGTTGTTTTGTTTTCCTGCCCATGATCAGAGGGCTATACCTGTAGCCCTGCCCCCCACGCTGGGTAGAGTCATGTTGATTTTGTGTGCCATCGACACTGCTTTTTCTAAAACAATGAAATAATCATAAAGGCAGTATTTAAAAATGGGGAGATTGAACCCTACCATCTAGATTTCTCAATGATCTTTAAAAAAAAAAAGAAACAAAAGCTGTGACCCACAGGCCTGAGCACCAACGATCAGCCAGGGCTGAGGAGCAGATGTGTCCTGGAGATGGGCATGGCTCCTCCGGGTGCCGTAGTCCCCATTTGCAAAAAGTGCAGTCCCAACCTACAGTCCAGCCTCAAAAGTGAACAAAGCCAGAGGACGCTCATAAGGAAGAACAGGAGATTGAACAAAAAAGAAGTAAAAGAAACCCCACGTTCCCTGAAAAGCAGAATTAAAGAGGGGAGGGAAAGGGAGAGAGAAAAATCTACACAAATGAAGAAAAACCAAAAGAAAAAATATGGGTCTCTCACAAACCCTGGGAGGGCAGACACTGAGAAAACTGACTTCGGAATGCAAACAATGAAGAGCCCCCAGAATGACTGGTCTCAAACTACAAACCCAGGTATCAAGACATTAATGGAGAGATTAAAAAGAATTGAAGAGAGAAAAGAGGAAACTAGGAAGGGGTTGATAACTGAGATAACAGTAGTAAAGAATACTGTGAATGAAATAAATGACAAACTGATAAGCATGGAAAGACATCTTGTATCACTGCTTCAGGTGTCCATCAGGCCTCCAAGATCACAAGCTAGACTTGGCCATCCAAAGGTTAGTATGGAAATCCATGCCCAGGAACAAGCTGATCCTGTGTCCCCTGGTCCTGAAATACATCTTTTTTTTTCTTTTTTTTTTTTGAGTCAGGGTCTCACTGTTGCCCAGGCTGGAGTGCAGTGGTGTGATCACAGCCTCCACCTCCTGGGCTCATGCAATTCTCCTGCCTCAGCCTCCTGAGTAGCTGAGACTACAGGCGCCACTACCACACCTGGCTAATTTTTTGATTTTTTTTTTGTAGGAATGAGGTCTTGCTATGTTGCCCAGGCTGGTCTTGAAAGCCTGGGCTCAAGCAATCTTGCCTCGGCCTCCCAAAGTGCTGGGATTACAGGTGTGAGTCACTGCAGCTGACCTCCAAATATACCTTAACATGATCCTCTCATCTAGACAACCCACTCAGAGATTTTTTTTTTTAAAGCCTGGAATGGAAATATACTCTTTCCTAAGGGTTCTAGATTGTTTCCTTAGGGTTCCAGAACTTTTGCAATGGAGCTTCAGGGTTCTTGGGCTCTTTTTCTGCTGGAGTTTTTCCTTAGAGTCCTACAGTCTTCCCCACAGGGGCCCAGAACCTTTGTCCTCAGGCTTATGCAACCCAAATATTGACTTAAGCTCGAATGTTTCGCTTGGTCCTCTGGATTCATTTTTCTTGGAACGTTGAAGTCCAGACTCAAGAAGTCGTTCCTGAGTCCACCTCCTTGGTGCCACGTGACTGCCTGTGGCCCTGAGCTCTTGCAAGTGGATGGTGTGAAGGAGGGGCTGATGTCTACATTTAGCTTAGTTTCAATTCATCTGCATGTGAATAGCCGTGTGCCCCCATGGTGGCCATGTTGGCTTGAACAGCCCCCAAGGATCAGAGCTTACTCTTCGGCCTCCAGAGGGAAAAAGTCCCTGCCTTCCTCTTGCTGCCTCCATTCCTACAAAACCTGCATTCTGCCTTGAACCTTCAGGGTGCTTCAAGTGTGGTTTCCAATCCCCGTTCCCCACCCGCCAGCTGCCAGGTGGGGCCATTTCCTTTTCCTCGTGAGACCTGGTTCCCCCCATAGGCAACCTCTCAAAGGTGCTCTCGGACTGTATTGGATGACACATCATATGCAAACGGCACGCAGCAAGCAGTCATCGCCCAGTGAAAAGTGGCTCCTTCCCTCCCCTGACGGACCGACATCGAGGCTCACTGCTCAGCTTCCGTCGTCCTCCAGCTCCTGGAGGGCCGAGTTCGGGCTCCACAGACGTTTCCAACAAGGAAAGACCCTATGTGCCCCATACAGAGACAGTCCCACGAGATGAGGGTGGAGCTGAACACTTGTGCGAGTCTGGCAACAGTGTGGCAACGTCACAGGGCAATGCGGTGGCACAAGGCGTCGCCGGTTCCATCCCGAGACACGTTTAGAGACACACACGCTTATTGTCGTGTAACCATGGCCTGTGGTCATCAGTACAGTCTGCACCCCAGGAACTACAGGCTGTGCCACGCTGCCCGGGTGTGTGTGAGCACAACTTGGTGCTGTTCACATGTAGTGGCATGACCCCATGAGGCCTTTTTCAGGACATGGCCCCGTTGCTAAGCAACACAGGTCTGAACTTGAACCTGGCCCAGCATTCAGAGCCGTGAGGCACTCAAAAGTCAAGTGACCGCTGGGCTCGGTGGCTCAGCCTGTAATCCTGTGCTTTGGGAGGCTGAGGTGAGTAGATTGCCTGAGCCCGCGGGTTCAAGACCCACCTGGGCAATCTGGCGAGACCTCATCTCTACAATAAAAATCAAAAAATCAGCTGGGCATGGTAGTGCCTGCCTGAAATTCCAGCTACTCGGAAGGCTGAGGCGGAAGGATTGCCAGAGCCCAGCAGGTCGAGGCTGCAGTGGCCGGGAGCGGCCACTGCACTCCAGTCTGGGCGATAGAGTGAGACTCCAACTCAAAAAAAAAAAAAAGTCAAGTGACCCAAATAGTTTCTAATAGAGTCAGTTCCCGTGTCCTGCCCAACCTCCCCAGCAGTGAGCCCGGCAGGTGGACATGGGCCAGGGAGTCACCAGGATTCCCTCCTGGCTGGTGCTCCAATTCCAGAATTGTGTCTCCACAGACGACCCCACATGGGCCCTGTGGTGTTCCTGGGACTACGCAAAGCATGTGGCAGTTTTGTCCTTGCGATGCTATCGACCCTCCGAGTCAGTCACTCTGGCTTTGAAAGCCAAAGATCTCAACCTTTTGGGGTCCAGCCGTTAGCCTCGGGGTCATGTTGTCTCTAGCACGGGCATTCTGATCCTGTCCTCTTAATGGAAAGCCCATCGGAGGACTGACTCCTGGGAATGAAGTTTCCGAGACACTGATGCTGGTGACCGTGTCTCAAGACAGAGTCTCAAGACTCTATTCTAAGTCTTCGAGGAAGGTTATCATGACACTTTCAGAGCAATGCTATGGAATACATGAGTCCATGTTCCAGGACCCCCAGCAGGTGCGGGAACCGTGAGTGGTCCCAGACCCTATGGACGGTGTTCAGTCTCTGCAGTCACAGGCTGGACGCTGGACACGGGGGGAGGGGGTCGAGTTCTGGGGGGAAGAGGCAGGTGGCTTGAGAGTTCATCATGTTACTTTGGACAGCATGTGGACTTAAAGCTTCTTAATTTCTGGAATTTTCTATGTAATATTTTTGGACAGAGCCCTCAGAAAGCAAAACCTTAGATGGGGGTGGCTACCGTAGGTTCCATCATCATGCCCAATTTGCACAGAGAGAAACTGAGGCTCATGGAGGTTAAAAACGAGCTTGAGGTTGTGCAGGTAAGCGAATGGCCTGAATCCAGCTCTGAAGCTCCCACCCAACCACAGGATGCCGCCTGCCACAGGCTCACGGGGTCATCCTCACGAAAGCTCCGCGCCCTGGGAGGTCCCGATGAGAAAGTGGTGGCCACTTTGCGGATTTTCCCCAGGTGAAATTGTTTTCAAATAGGCTTCCTCCTGGGGAGAGGATTGCCAGCGCATGCGGGGACACCCAGTGAGGCTGGTGTCAGATACTTTTTTTTTTTTTTGAGTTGGAGTCTCACTCCGTTGCCCAGGCTGGAGTGTAGTGGCACACTCCCGGCCACTGCAGCCTCGACCTGCTGGGCTCCGGCGATCCTTCCGCCTCCGCCTTCCAAGTAACTGGAACTACAGGCGTGTGCTACCATGCCCGGTTAATTTTTGATTTTTTTTTTTTTATTGTAGAGATGAGGTCTTGCCAAGTTGCCCAGGTGGGTCTCGAACCCACAGGCTCAGGCAATCCACTCACCTCAGCCTCCCAAAGTGCTGGGATTACAGGCTGAGTCACTGAGCCCTGCCCAGATACTTTTTTACTATGTGTGTCTCGTGCAGTCCTGGGGACTCACTTCCATGAAAAACTACTGGTTTACCTGCGGTTCAGCTGGACCCAGCGTCCAGTGCTTCATCTGCTCTGTTTCCTGGCCCCCAGTGGGCAGGCCTGGCTGCGCGCACAGGGACACCAAGTCTCTGGGCTCCTGCCGCCCATGCTGTACAGAGGCCGTCATCAGCACAGATCCCATCAGACCCGGGGAAGAGCGAATGGAGCCTTCCTGGGACCACACAGGTGCCTCTTAGGTTGTTAATAACCTGCACAGCTGTGGAGCCCACAGCCCTGCCCGCCCTGTGCTGCTGTGATTTCCCAGCACACCCGAGGGGACAGCGGGGCAGGGCGGGTCCACACTCCTCTCATTCTCTGCCAGGACTCGGGGCTACCAGTTACTCTTGTCAATCTTTGGCTTAACCATTTAGCAGTTGTAAAGGACTCATTAAAAATGCCGAAGTTTATTAGAAAAGCCTCCCGCCCTCTCGGGGGCAGGCCAGAGCGGGAGCCCGTGTACCCACTTGTTTGTGAACCTTGAGAAACTGCTGACTTTAATTACACTTGGAGGAGGGCGTGAGGTGGGTGGGGTGGGTGGGTGGCAGTGGGAGGAGGAAGGGAGACCCCGAATGCCCAGGGGCCAGGTCTCTGGGGGGCAACGCTGCGGGCTGACCCCTGCCCGGAAGCCCCTGCCCGGCTGACCTGGGCTCGCTCCAGTCCCTCAGGCTTCCCAGAGGCTGGCTCGACCCCCTTGCTGGACCTCGGGCCTCCCTGCCTCCCTCATGCCTCTAGTGAGCCTAGCAGGCCTGGCTGCTTCTCTGAGCCCCCCTTGTCTGAATACTCTATCCTCTCGAATAAATATCAACAAAATGCCCCTCGTCCCACTGTCTGCGCGTTCACCCTCAAGCTCCCCCGGGTGCCTGTGAGATGCTCCAGGGCCGCAGAGCCTGTGAGGGTGCTGGGCACAGTCGGGTGGCCCAGGTGACACACAGTGACTTAGTCCCCCTCCAGGCATGGGGACAGGCTGCCCCTTGCTGGCCACCCGCCCTCAGCCGTCGCTCTGGGTCCCTGTGGTTGAGTGGGGACGTTGCCCCAGTTTGGTCTTGGATCTAAGCCCGGCATTTTCGGCCGTCCCTTCCCAAGCCTCCCCGACCTGTTTTTAATTTAAAAAAAAATTTTTTTTTGATGTGAGGCTGTTCCTTCAGGTTGATTCCCCAGATCCAGTGGAACCAGTGGGTGGCGATGAGATCCCAGGCAGGGACTCTGACCCACTGTCACCTCCCTGGGCCATGGTCCTCTCCTGGGAGCCCTTTTCTCCAGCCTCCTCCGGGTCTCCCTCTCCCACCCCTGCCCCACCCCTGCCCCACCCTGAGCTGCCTGTTCTCGACTCGGCCTCCAGGGGGCGATCCCGACCCCAATGGCACTCATGATGCCCCGAGCTTTGCCGTGGTGTCCGGCAAGGACATTGCCATGACTTCGAATCCCTAGAGTCGGCTCCCAGCGGCTGCACTTCCGACGTCGGGGCCGGGTCTTTCTCTGTGGTGGGGCCATCCTGCGCACTGTGGGCGTTGAGCTGCGGCTGGGCTGCCAGCCCGGATGTCAGGTTGTGACAATGGAGGAATTCCCCAGATGCTGCCAAATGTCCCCCCCACCTCCCGGGGCAAAGCTGCCCCCTGCTGAGAACTGCGGATGAAGAGAGACACCTTCTGCCCTCCTACCCTCCCTGCCACGCCTCCGAGCTGCGGTCACACTGGCCATCTCTCTGTCTTGTGACCCACCTCACACCTTTGCTGGCCATCCCAGATGCCTGTTTGGCTTCGCCCTCACCTCCTTGGTGTTGCGGCTCACATGTCCCCTTCTTGGTGTCCCTGCCCTGGGCTGCCCTGTTTAGAATGGCCACCCCCCCCCCACCCCCATCATGCTATCTCCAACAAACTCAACGTACGATTTGCTGGATTTTTATTTACCTCTTGAGTAAGTGCAATGTAGTTCCTCCTGCTCTCCCAGGATGGAACATTCACTCTCAGAAGACCCACTCGACAGCTGAGAATAAGAGGCCCAAAGAGGGGACGTTCGCCTACCCAAGGTCACACCATGCTCAGTGCAGGAGCAAGGAGACCAGCACATGGCATCTCTCTTCTCTTCACGTCCCTCTTCACGATGGGAGCCTGAGGATCAGGCAGGGAGAAGCCCTGTGGGGGTGTCAGCTCTTTCCTGCTCTCCAGCCACTGTGGGGATCATGGACCTCGAGGGGGACAGGGCTTGACAGAGCTTCTCATTCTTGTTATTCCAAGTGTGGATGGGAACCGCTTAGCAGCGACCTCCCCTGGAAGCGCATTGGAAATGCAGACTCACGCGGCAATCCCAGCACTTTGGGAGGCCGAGATGGGAGGTTTCTTTAGCCCAGGAGTTTGAGACCAGGCTGGGCAACATAGCAAGACCTCATCTGTACAGTTAAAAAAAAAAAAGCCGGGCATCGTGGTGCATGCCTGTCATCCCAGCTACTCAGGAGGCTGAGGCGGGAGGATGACTTGAGCCCAGGAGGTCGAGACTGTGGTGAGCCGTGATTGTGCCACTGCATCCAGCCTGGGCAACAAAGCAGGATCCTGACTCAAAAAAAGAAAAGAAACGCAGACTCAGCCCGCAAGTGAGCTGGTGATATGTGCTCGGTGTATTGAGCACACCCCTACCGTGCCCAGGACCTACGGAGGTCAGAGGCCCAAGTCCATGAGGCTCTGATCCTGGCCGTGTCCTCCCGGAGTCTCCTCTCAGGCTTCCCAAGCTGGGTGAGGAGTATGGCGACCCATGGCCCCCGCACCTGGCGCAGATGCTGCCCTGCCCAAGACGCCAGATTCCGTCAGGGGCCCCCGGCCGCCTCAGCATCGTACAGCAAGCACTGCCCTGCTTCCCTGGATCAGGGCCCAGGGACTCTGGAGAGCTCATGTCCTGGGAGTGGACCGGCATGCTGTGCTGCCCCAGGTGCTGTGAGTGGGTGGTGGAGGCAAGAGGCAGGGAGGTAGGATATAGGGAGGCTCCAGGCGATCTGGACCCCCGGCCTGTGTTCATCTGCAGCTGACAGCCTTTCCAGCACCATCTGAGCTGGTTTCAGACAAACCACCCTGATGGTCACGTCCACCCTGGACTCTGAAGCCTCAACATTATTTTGAAATATGGAAATATACGTGACGCGGAAAGGTGCAATTCAGTCTGAAATTCATACAATCATAAGAAATTACAAGATTACACGTGTCATTTAGAGCATCTTTGGATTCCTTCAATATCATTTCACTTGTGCTTTTTCTGTTCTTTTTTGGAATGCTGTTTTAAAGATGACTGTTGGGTGTGGTGGCTCACGCCTGTCCTCCCAGCAATTTGGGAGGCTGAGACTGGAGGATCGCTTGAACCCAGGAATTTGAGACCAGCCTGGTCAACATAGCAAGACCTTGTCTCTACAAAAAATTTAAAAATTAGCCAGGCATGGTGACGCACACTTGCTGGGGAGGCTGAGGCAGAAGAATCACCCGAGCCCAGGAGGTAAAGGCTGCAGTGAGCTGTCATCATGCCACTGCACTCCAGCCTGGGCAACAGAGTGAGAACCCAACTCAAAAAGGAATTTTTTAAATGACTTTAAAAATTTTATTTTGTATTTATGCAAAAGTTCACATAAATAGTGACAATGAAGAATTTGAAGATGGTCCCAGCAAAATTCCTGCTCAGACACTTTGTGATGTTACGTCAACACAGAACCTGGCATGAGCTAGGAACATTGATGGAGGCAAGTTCAAAGTTGTTTTTAGGGTGACAAGATTGTACCTGGAAGTTTTAAACAAAACTCTGTCTTTAAAACGTCCCCACAATCCTTGGTATTTTGTCCTGCTTATCACAAGCACAGAGTATTTTGAAGGTCATGAAGCCCTTCACCAAGGTCCACGTGGATGCCCTGAGGCTGTCTGGCCAACCCAGTGCTCCACCGACACATGACCGTCTTCTACACACACAGGGTAGACCACCAGTGGGAAGAGCCGCATTCTTCTTTTAGAAGAGGGACGAGCACCGGGCGTGGTGTGTGGTGAGTATCCAGAGGTGGAAACAAGCCTCTTGGCCACAGGTGGTTCCGGTGAACACATCCAGGCCCTCTTTCTGCACATGATGGAAGTCGGCCATCTCTGCTTGGACTTCAGCAGGGATCAGACACCTGTGTTCCAGGGGAAGCAGGCGCGAGCCGAATGCTCAAGCCCTGCCAGGCACCCTGTGCCTAGGGCAGGCCCCAGGCGAGCTATGCTCCCAAGTCCAGCACACCCTTCCCGTGTGTCCCCCCCCCACTAGGTGTGGCTCTAGGCACCAGGAGGTACAGCATACAAGACAGACAGGGTCCCTGTCCCATGGAGCTCAAGTTCTTGTGACAAAAACAGCCATGACCCTGTGCAGCCTCTTGTGAGTGCTTGAGACGCATGCACGTCCTTAGTCCTCACATCGGCCCCCTAAGGCAAGTGATTTCACATTTCAGTATTTCAGTTTATACAGGAGGCAGCTGGCGTTCCGAGAGGTTGAGTGAGTCACCAGGGTCACACAGGAGGACCAGGGGCTTGGAGCAGAGCTAACTGCCCTTCTCGGGGAAGGCCAAGCAGGTGAGGATGGGCTTGGGGATCATGTCTGGGGTTCTAGGTACCTTCCGAAAGGCCCGGGTGCTCTGAGCTGGGGGTCATAGGCAGGCAGGGCAGGGTTGTGTCCCGGGAGCCTGGAGCTCGGAGCTGCGTGCTGGGACACGCGCACCCCGTGTGTCTCACGCTCCTCAGCCACTGCCTCACCTGGGATTCCTTTCATCCCAGGAAGCCTGGCATGATTCACTCCAGATAAAAATCAGTCGTTCAGCTCATTCCAAACTGCAGCTGGCCGAGTCCCGGGACGCTGCCACCGGGGGCTGGGGCCGCGCCGACGGAGTCCAGGCGCGCCGGGCCTCATGAGGAAACGCCAGGCAGATGTTTTGCAACGCAAGCAGTTGCGTCTTCCTGGGAGTGGAGACCGCCGTCCCCAGAACATCTTTTGGCGAGCGAGTGCCGGCTTGTTTTCTTGTTAGGCGCTGGCGGATGGTGTGGTGGTTGATGGCACCAAAGTTTGTGTCTGCAGCTGCAAAACACGCACAGATGTCTCAGAGCCGAAATGCCCTTCCTCCTGTCCTCAGGTGGCGTGTCGGACTGCTCCTCCCCCGCAGGAATTCCCCGAACTTGACCGAGGGGCTCCCAGCCCAGTCCTCCTCACCCCCACCCACCCTGGGAATTCCAAAGACCTCTAAGAATATCCACAGGAGATGAACAGAAGATTTGTAGTTAATTGATTTTAACTTTACAATACTTGTCTTCTCGGAAGACACAGATGTCTGCGAAATCTGTTCTTGGGCCACTTTCAGAAGCGTGGGCGCAGATTAGCGGGCAGGTCCCCTCGGGGCACGGTGTGTCGGGGGACAGCCAGAAAGAGCCTCAGTGCCACAACGGGGGACGGTTTAGTCGTGGCATAACCGCAGGAAGGATCTGGCTCTTGTGTAACCTCAGAAGTCATTGTTTTCCAGAAAAGAATGACATGGGAACATGCTCATGGCTTAACATTAAATGATTAAAATGGCATTCTCTAGTGGCAGTGAGAGGAGTTTATATAACCAGAGCTCACGTTTGCCCGCACGTGTGTGCGCGCCCGCGGGTGCGCATTGGAGAATAGAAGGAAATGATAATAATCATCATCTTTGGGTACTGGACATTTCATCTTTCTTTTTTGTGTTTTTGCTTTCCAAATGTTCTGCTTTAATAACCTTTAGCTTCCGATAACAATCAGGAACAGAAATGTGGTTTTCAGGAGGGAGTATCCTTTGAGTGGTTGGGATCTCGGTGTTTTTCCTCTCTTTTTGGAAGGGTAAACAGAGGCAAGGTGGGCCGGTGCTGCAGGACTAATGCAAGATTGCAACCAAGTATGAAGAGAATGAAAGTAAAGTGTATTATTCCCCTTCCACAGACAGAAAGGGAGCCAACACTCAGAGGTAAGTGTGTCAGAGAAGGCAGGGGAACTGAGTATATTTAAGGCTCTGGAAGGGGAAAAGCGTCCCGAGTTTCATTTGTTGGTGCAGATAACAGAAGTCACATCAGTCTTGTGTTGTGACATCACCAGGCACCAGTATCTCATGACTCCAGCTGGTGGGCGGGAGGCTGGCCACAGTAGACTGATAATGATGCGTCAGGGCCGGAAGCACAAATGACAAATGGTTTGAACAATTTGGGCTGCATGCTTTCTCACTGGTTACAGTTTTTGCCTATTCTGGGAGTTTTCGTTCACCAGGCTTGATTAAAGATTGTACATAAAGTTAATACAAAGCCATGAAAGAAAGCAGTTGTCATGTAGAGACTAAGGGAATAGATACATTTCTGGGTGTCAGAAGGTTGCAATAGAGCCTGTTTCTTATCGAGGTCTAGCGGAGACGTTTCCAGGGATGTGCAGTCTTTTGTGTGTGTTACCTGTTTGTCAGGGGGCTTAGTGAAGACGGTTGTGTTCCCTTCAGTACCAGCAAGTTACTAGATCCAAGGACAGTGAAGGGAGCAAAGAAAAAATGTTGACTTTTAAATTTAAACGGCTTCTACATTTCAGTGGTTCCTTCCTTTCCCTCTCATTCCCTTCATTTCCGACATGCGCACACTACGCTTAGAAAAAAAACAAAAGGATGAATGGCTTTGTTTTCTAGGAAAGAACAGAATGCCTATTCTGTAATTCACGGCATTTGGGGTGGTAGAGGATGTGACATCAACCTGACCTGAGAGGGAAGAGGTCCCGGCTTAGCCCGGCTTAGCTGCTTTTGAGGACACTGGCCCCGCCGTCACCCCAGGACATTCACACAAAATGCACACCACAGAGCCCGAGGAGAGGCAGCGCCCCGGCTTCTCAGAAGGGTAGGAACAAGACCCCGCTTCTCGCCGGAGCGGTGCCCTCCCTCCCCACCTCTCCTTCCTGTGGCTTGAGGCTGGAGCGAGCTGTGATCACTTGTGTCCCAGCAGCTGGCCGGCATCCACCCGTTTCCCTCACCTGGGTAATTTTGCCTCCATGTTCTCTGTCCGGGGCGTCCTCCGGGGGTTGGCTGAAACCCGCCCACGTGAGGAGCCCCTCCAGGCCCCCAATGTGCCCCTTCTCCAGAGTTGCCTTGACCGGCGCTTCTTACCCGGCCCTCACAGCAACATTGCAATGGGGGTGGCTGGGATTTTGCTCCCATTTTGTAGAGTGGGAAACTGAGGCTCAGGAGAGAGGACTCTGTGGAAGTTCAGCCAGAAAGTGGTGGAACCAGAGTTCAGCCGAAAGCCTGTCTACTTCCAAAGCTTCAAGGAGTCCCCACGGACTGGAGTGAAGCCCTGGCTGGAGCAGAAACCCCCAGGAGCCATCTACACGGAAGACAGGCAAACACTGGGACATTGTGAAATGAGGGGCGCATGACTGACGGATGGGAAATGAAGACCCCAGCAGCCGAGGGCAGGCCTGCTCACACCCACCGACCAGGGCAGGATCCCGGGGAGGCCAGCAGTGGGCTTGGCTCTGCATCTGGAAGCCCCCGCAGTCTCCCTAAACTTACTTCACAGACACCTCGGCAGGCTGGAAGGACCCAGGAGGCAAAGGGGGTGAAGCCAGCTCCTCGCCTGACTGGGGTTGGCCCCGTGAAATCTATAAATCAGGCGATTGCAACATGGGAGCCGTCTGAAATGCAGCCCAGTCATAAACAACCACTCCGTCATTTTTATTATTATTTTTCTTTCTGAAACTAATCAGCTCAGTGTGAGTCACTGTAGAAGCTGAGACCTTCACCCCTGGAAGTCATGATGCACTGAGTGATTGTATCACTGGGCACATCTTGATGGAGACTCCCAGGTTCCAGAAGATTCCAAGGAAACCAGTTGTTACCCTGTTAGCCCTGCTTTTGCTGGAGCCCAAGGCAAGGGGTGGGGGGGCAGAGGGCAAGGGAGAGGGAGCCCCTGAATTCAGCGACTATGGCAGGGTGGTCAGAAAAAACATAATACATACCGTGAGACCTACTTATACTAAAAAGGTACTTGTGGCTGATCTGACCTTCAAGTTTAACTGAGCACCCTGTTTTTTGTCTGGCAATCCTAACTATACCCCATGTTTGTTCTTTGAGCAAAGGTGGCACACACCCAAGAAAACTCTCCAAGACAGAAGAGAAGAGAGAAGGGTCTGGACCTGATCTCTCTGGCACGCTTCAAGCACACCGACTGTCTCTTGTTGCTCATAGCGATTGTCTGCAAACGTCAAATGAATGTGCTGGAGGGCTTGTTAAGACATCGGTGCCTGGACCCCACCCCTCGGTTTCTGATTCAGGTCTGGAGTGGGACCTGGAATTCTGCATTTCTAACAAGTTCCCGGAAGATGATGGGAACCCTGGTCCTGGGTCCGTATTTTGAGAACCATGTCCTTTTTTTTTTCTTTGAGTTGGAACTTCACTGCTGATCAGGCTGGAGTGCAGTGGCACGCTCACGGCACCACAGCCTCAGCCTATTGGCTCAGGCGATCCTTCTGCCTCAGCCTTCCAAGTAGCTGGAACCACAGTCGCATGCCACCATGCCTGGCTAATTTTTTGATTTCTTGTAGAGATGAGGTCTCACCAAGTTGCCCAGGCTAGTCTCGAACCCGTGGGCTCAGGCAATCCTCTTGCCTCCACTTCCCTAAGTGTTGGGATGACAGGTGTGAGCCACCACGCCTGGCCAAGAACCATGTTCTTAAGATGCAGACTGAACTCTCCACCATCCTCTACCGCCATGCCCTGCATGACCCTCATGGTTCAGCTCCTGTCAGACCTTCTGGGTAATCACAAAGCTCTCCCTCGCTCACTAGAAAAGCTTCCTGAGTCCCAGGGCCTTTGCGTGTTCTGGCCTGCTTGGCACCTTGCCCCACTCAATCTCTGTTTCCTCAAGAGGGAGATATCCTCCCTGCTGGCATTTTGCAGATGTGCACACTGAGATTCAGAGGACCTAGATTCTTGCCTAAAGCCCAATTGATAAAAGAGAGTCAGGGGTTTAATTTTTGTCTTTTTTTTTGAGTTGGGGGTCTCACTCTGTTGCCCAGGCTGGAGTGCAGTGGCACAATCGTGGCTCACCCTAGCCATGACCTCCTGAGCTCAGGTGATCCTTCTTCCTCAGCCTCCCAAGTAGCTGGGACTATAGGTTTCTGTAGAGACAAGTTCTCACTATGTTGCCCAGCTGGTCTCAAACTCCTGGGCTCAAGCGATCCTCCCACCTCAGCCTCCCAAAGTGCTGAGATTACAGGCATGAGCCACCACACCCCGCCATGGATTTAACTTTCATCTGCATATCTCCAAAGTCCACCTCCTTTTCAATCCCCAGTGCTGGATTTGCCACTTGATTAATATTTATTTGCCTCGAACCAAGCTCTTGACATTTAGTACCCTTGGTTTTGGAAACAAGTTCAAGCTCTCTCTCTTGACATTCTTCAAGATCCACAGACTTAGCCCACATCCCTTCTCAATGTCTCAATGTTTGTATGGACTCAAGAGGGCTAGTCTCTCCACCTCAAACACACACACACACACACACACACACACACACACACACACACAGAGAGAGAGAGAGAGAGAGAGAGAGAGAGAGAGAGAGAGAGCTTAAAGCTGCCATAGCAACCAAAAGCCTGTTTTCTGAATCCTTCCCCGATGGTGGGATGACATCAACTTCCTGTCTTCTTCCTGAAAATAATTCCAGCTCTTGGCACCTGCCAGGACCTGGGCCCAGGTGGGTGAGTGGAGCTCAGGTTGTTGAGTTTAAAAGTCCAAGAGACTTATTCTGTGCCTTGAGTCTCCTTGGGTCTCTTGGTTCTCAGAGGGTGGGTTTATATTGGCCCCTTCCAATCCAGCCATCCATCATCTATCCACCATCCATCCCTCCGTCTATCCACCCAGTCATTCATCATCCATCCATCCCTCCATCATCTGTCTATTTACCCATCCATCATTCATTGATCTACCCAACACTCATCTGTCCGTCCATCATCCATCCATTTATCTATCATCCATCCATCATTCATCCCTCCATCATCCATTTATCATCCATCCATCCATTTATTCATTATTTGTCCATCCATCCATTTATGCATCATCCCTCCACCCATTATCCGTTCATCCATTGTTTCATCCATCCACCCATCCATCCATTTATCTGATCATCCATCCATCATCCATCCATCCATGCATCTATCCATCCATCATCCATCCATTTATCCACCCATCCATCATCCATCCATTCATGCATCTATCCATCCATCATCCAACCATCTATTTATCCATCCATCCATTCATCTATCCATCCATTCATCCATCATCCATCCATTATTCATCCATCCATTTATCCTTCATTCATCCATCCATCATCCATTTATCAATCATTCATCTATTTATCCATTATTTGTCTGTCCATCCATCCATCCACCCACTTATCCATTATCCATTCATCATCCATCCATCCATCCATCCATCCATCAATTCATCCATCCATCTATCCATCCATTGATTTATCCATTCACTATTTGCTCACTAAGCATGCCAGGCACAGTTCTGAAGCTGTGGCGCTAATGGTGAACAGAAACAGACATGACCTCTGGTCACCTGATCCTTACAACCTCACCATCCAGTGAGACATGAGACAATTGCTGGGTTTGAGCTCAGGATCCTCACAGAGAAGGACAGAGTGCCATTGGGGTGCATGTCTGAGTCACCTCCAGGCTGGTGGTTTCTGGAAGAAACTGGGTTTGAGCTGAAACCTGCAGGCTGTTGATGCTTAGCCAGGTGAACTCAAGCATATTGCTGGTCCTGGAACCAACCAAGCCCCCTGCATCCCTCGATTGGAACACTTAACATTTCTTCAGCCTGGAAGCCCCGGGTCTCAGCACAGCGGATCTAATAATTCAGTTATCAGAACCTCTCTCACTCTCCCATCCAAGGTTGCCCCAGCAGCCAATGATTAGCAACTTCAGGCAGTTGCTTGTGCAGCATGTTTTATTGGGCACCTGCTCTGGGTGGGCACTGGGGAGGCAGCCACCCCATCGTCAAACCCTGACACTCGCCATTCCCTGCCTGTCTTCTCTGCTCCACTGCAGGCACTTGGAGGGCAGGAATCTTCCTGTCTTCTTCCCTGCAGCATCCACTGGCACACAATGGGAGCTCAGGAACAAATGAATGAATGAGTGAATGAGCCTGGGAGCCTCCAGATCAGTGGTTCTTAACCAGTCATGATTATTCTTATTTCTTGCACGTTTGCTGTTTCCAGGGAGGGAGGGTACACTTGGCAGTGTCTGGAGACATTTTGGATAGTAATAACTTGGGAAGGCTACTGGCATGGAGGACATAGAGACCAGAGATGCTCCTACACACCCTGCAATGCCCAGGAAAGCCCCACCACAGACAACAATCCAGCCTTGATGTCTACAGCATCAAGGTTGAGAAACCCATCTCAAAGTCTCCAGAGTCTTGGAACCTCGCTGCTCTCTGCGTCTCCTTGACCTGCCTCCATCTTGCCCCATGGAGGATTGACTGGCAGATAAGCCTCCCTGTCTTTCCACAAGGCGAGAGCCGCTGTTGTTTGCAGGCTCTGAGGGGGTGGAGTCCTGACTTGCAGGGAGCTTTGAGCGGGTGCCCACGAAGCAATCCTTCAGGACTGTGGGTGCGCGAGCACCCAGGAGGGCTCACCTGGCCTCTGTCGAGAGCTGCTGCTGGTTCCTCGGGGCCCTGGGCCCACGTGAAGGTGCCTACCCTGGCCTTCATTGGGCGCCATGCAGCACTGGGCAGCTCCCCAACACCAGAGATGGCAAAGATGGTCCTTGCTTTCTACATCTTCTTATTATTATTCTTATTTCTTGCACATTTGCTGTTTCTTTCAGCATCTACTTCATGCTTGACCTGTGCTCCTCACTAGGGGTCCAGAGACCCCCATCTCTGCCCTCATGGTGGCTACTACATGGTGGGGGGAAACGCTGATTGACCAGGTGTGCAAATGGCAACAGAAACATAATGATGGCGTGTGACAGGTAGGAGGTACCCGTGGTCCTGGGATGGGGGAGGGCCTCAGTAAGGGGAGGAGGGGGAGCTCGGAGCTGAGGATGCCTGCCGAGAGTGGCTGGTGCAAGGGAGGGATGGGCACCCCCAGGAGTGGCCAGCCTGTGCCTGGAGGGAGCCTGGGGCCTTGGGAGGAGGCAGGTGGGGCTGGAGGCCAGGAGGACGCTGGAGGGCAGCTTCCCGTGAGGCTGAAGACACAGGTGGGGGCGCGAGGCAGGAATTCATGGACCACTAGGAGGAGCTGGATTTGATCTGGGAGTTTGGTATTTGTCTTAAGAGCAAAGAAGTCTGGCCAGGGTTGTCCCCAGGGACTCCTTGTCTGTGTCTATGGTGAGAAGATTCCTCTGCTGCTCCAGTGGGAGGGACAGAGAGAAGGGCCAGGAGGCCAGGGAGGCGGCCGCTGCAGATCCCTGGCAGAAGGCATGTGGCTCAGCCAGTGGCCGTGGAGAGGAGGTCCCCAGGGGTCAAGGTCACCTCGGAGGAAGACCTGAGAGGAGCTGGTGGAGGGCCAGAGGTGGGGAGGGGGCGGGACAGACGTCCTCCTGGGGTCCTGGCTCTGTGACCCGGGTGGACAGTGGTTCCCTCGCAGAGCCAGGACCAGGGGCAGGAGGGAACCACGCATGGCCTGTAGATGGCGTCTGGCATGGGTCCTGAGCCGTCCAGTGGGCACCTCGGCAGGCTGTTGGACAGTCAAAGCCTGGAGGAGAGCTGAGCACTCGCGTGTGTTTGCAGGTCATGGTATCGAGGTGGGATTTGGGGCCACAGTCACGCTCAAGACCCTCAAGGCAGAACAGAGTGAGAGGAATGGAGGGCCTCTGCCAAGACCTGGGAGCCACATAAAGCCTCGGTCCAGTAGGAAGATAGAGAGGCTGAGGCGGGAGGATTCCTTGAGTCCAGGAGTTCAAGGCCAGCCTGGGCACCACAGCATGACTCCATCTCAATTTAAAAATAAATATAAACGAACAACTAAATGGATGATGAAAGAATATAACTGCTATGATATATAGATTATATATATATTTTATAAGTAGACAGACTGAGGAGCAGCTAGGGAAATGGGAAGGAGACCGGAGGATGGGAGAGAGAGAGGACATTGGACCATAATGTCAGGAGAAAACCATTTTCCAAGAGAAAGAATTTCTGGCTAAAGATGGTGGATTGATCACCAATGTCTGTCATTTCTCCCACCGCAGATCCAGCCAAAATGAAAATAAAGTATTTGAAAGGGTATAGGCCAAACTTGGTGGCTCAGCCTGTAATCCCAGCACTTTGGGAGGCCGAGGTGAGTGGACTGCCTGAGCCCACGGGTTCCAGACCAGCCCGGGCAACTTGGTGAGACCTCGTCTCTACAATAAATAAAAAAAATTAGCCAGCACCCATGCCTGTAGTTCTGGCTACTTGAAAGCCTGAGGCGGAAGGATCGCCTGAGCCCAGCAGGTCGGCACTGGGGTGGCCGTGAGCCTGGGTGACAGAGTGAGATTCCTACTCAAAAAAAAAGAAACCCACAAAAGTAGCAATGTAGAACAACACCCATGCACGAGGTCAACAATTAGGTTCATGAGCCATCCTAGGACAAGTGCTACGTACCTTATGGCTGAATATCACTATGGCCACCTTTGAATTACTCCCCTTGGGAAGCTGGGCACTGATGCCAGTGCCTAGTCCGCCTGTCAATTTTGGAACTCTTTTTCTGGAATGGCCATCAGAGCCGTCATCGGATTACCTTGATGTCCTGAATGTCATCAAATGTCTTCCTTTCAATATTTCCTTTATCTTCAGGTAAAGAAAAACGCCACTGGGGGCCAGATCAGGTGAGGAGGGAAGGTGTTCTGATGCAATTATTTGTACAGTGCTGCCAACGTATGCGCACAGTGGCAAGTTCATGAACTTCATTGTCAGACCTCAACCATAATGATGACAGATTGCGTCAGTCTTCGTGCTGGGGTCCTGGCCTCTCCCCCGCAAGTGCCATGGTCACTGCAATGTCTCTGAACCCTCCCGCAGCTCCAACACACTGGGCTCGACTCCTGCCGGCCACCCACCCACACAGCCCTACCAGAGCTGCAGTTCCGCCAGGGGACGCTGGCTGGAGTCCCAGGGTGGTCTGCATTCTGTGCCACGTGACAGGGCCGCTCCATGCAGCGGCGGTTTCCTAGTCCAGCATCCGAGGTGCAGGGGCTCCTGAGGCCGCGAGTGTCGTCCAGGAGGCAGGGAGGAGGCTCCGCAGGACCCACACACCAGAGCAGCTGGGGACGGGCAGACACTGGGAACCGGGCCAGGTCTCCTGATTCTTCAAACAAAAGCAGGGATGTACCTTGGGTGAATGCCATGATATTGCTTGGGGCCAAACCACGTGCCCAGGCTGACCCCAGACGGCCCGCGGGCTGCAGGGCTGACACCTAGCCAGCAGCGTCACTTTGGCCTCTCCAGATGGACACTTTGCTCTGGGATGTCATCAAATGTGTCATTGAAGGAGCACTTACTAGGGCCGGGCACAGACCTAAGGGAACACATCTTAATTCATCCAGTTCCCATGACGGCTCCACAGTGGGCGCTAGTGTCATCCCCTTTCACAGACAGGCAAGCTGACCCCGGAGGCACAGATCTCCCTTGTTCTTAAGTCATTTACAAGCCCTGGGCAAATCATTTTCTGAGCCTCGGTTTCCTTGGCTGTAATAGTAACAGACATCTAGGGGGCATGTGGGGGTGAGGTTAGATGCAGACCACGTAGCCCCCTCACCCATGGTTCTCCTTCCTGAGGTTTCCGTTACCTGAGGTCGACCACAGTCCAAAAACATTCCAGAAGTAATTCATGATTTTGTTTTTGTTTTTTGACTTGGGGTCTCACTCTGTCACCAAGGCTGGAGTACAGTGGCACAATCATGGCTCACTGTAGCCTCAACCTGCTGGGCTTAGATGATTCTTCCACCTCTGCCTCCTGAGTAACTGGGACTACAGGAGTGCACCACCACACCTGCCCACCTGCCTATTTTACATTTTTTTTTTGGTGGAAGTGAGATCTTGCTATGTTGCCCAGGCTGATCTTGAACTCCTGGGCTCAACAGTCCTCCTGCCTCGGCCTCCCAAAGTGCTGGGATTACAGGTGTGAACCACTGCACTCTGCCATGAGTTTTCAACTGCACACCCTCGTGGGTATCTTGATGAAATCTCCCTCTGTTCTGCCCTGTCTCACCAGGAAAGTGAGTCTTCCCTCTGTCTGGCAGATTCATGCTTGAGATGCATGTTAGTCACTTAATAGCTACCTTGGTGACCCAGTCGACTATCATGGTATCACAATGCTTGTGTTCAGGTAACACCTATTTTACTTAACAAAGGCCCCAAAGCACAGGAGTGGCGATGCTGGCATATTGCTCCAATTGTTCTGTTTTATTATTATTGTTAATCTCTTACTGTGCCTGATTTAGGTTCAGTCTTTTCTTTTTTGGAAGTGGGGTCTCTCTATGTTATCCAGGCGGGTCTTGAACTCCTGGTCTCAAGTGATCCTCCCACCTTGTCCTCCCAAAGTGCCGGGATGACAGGTGTGAGCCACTGAGCCTGGCCCTAATGTATAAATTAAACTCTATCATAGGTATGTATGCATACCGATAAACACAGTATAGATAGTCTGGTGCAGCCCATGGTTTGAGGCATCCACTGGGGGGTCACGGAATGCAACCCCGAGGATTCTGGGGGGCTCCTGTATGGTGCCCTGCACAGCACATAGGATGATGCCCTTGAGCAGTGATCATTTGTTACGGGTTGAATTGTGTCCCCCACCCTGCAAATGTACACCTCGAAGTCCTTGCCCTCCGTTCCTCGGAAGGTGACCTTATTTAGAAACAAGGCTATGCGGGTATAGTTAGTTAAATTAATATGAGGTCATGCTGGAGGAGGGTGGGGCCCTGGCTTCCTTGCTCAAAGAGGAAATCAGGGCCACAGGGTGACTGCCGTGTGAAGGCTGGAGCTCTACTCACAAGCCAGGGAACTGCCAGGAGCCAGGGAGAGCCTGGTTCAAATCCTTCCGAGGGCCTCTGGAGAGAGCATGGCCTGCCAGCACCTTGATCTTGGACTTCTGGCTTCCAGAACTTTCCGAGAATCAATGCCTGTTCTTTCAGCCCCTCAGTTTGTGGTCCTTCTTAGAGGCGGCCTAGGAAACCTCATCATTATTACGATGGTCTTAACTACGACCATGGTTCTTTCCCTGGTGGGTGCTTCAGATAGGGAGAGTTGATTTCCAGTTCACATTTTGATGTTATTAGAGCACCTGCTCTCGGAATGCCCGTGTTGCTTGTTGAGAAGGTACAGGGGCATATTTGCTGAGCTGGCCAGGGCACGTGCCATGTTGAAAACCTGCATCCTCACACCTGACCCCATCAGTGGTCCCCAGAGCAAGGCGAGAAAGCTATGTGAGGGTGAGGGGCTCTGGGCCCTGGAGGGGCTGCCGACTGTGAGACCCCTGGTCTTGACCCTTCCATGCTCTGTTGTGGTTTACGTAGACCAGGCTCTCAGGGTGGGGGAGAGTGACTTTGTTCCTCCTCCTTCTCAGGAGATACTTGGTCACGTCTCCATCACACAACTCTTGGGGTTGCTGCTGGCATCTCACGGGCAGAGGCTGGAGAAGTTACTAACACCTCATGGAGCCCAGGAGGGATCCACGACTGGAATTATCTGGTCCCACTATCGATAGAGCTGCAGCTGAGAAAGCCAGCTGTAGACAAGTGCATGCGGTGAGGACGTCTCAGGGCTCACATCCTGCTTGGAAGATCTTGGCCAAGTCTGACCCCTGTGTCAAGCCTCAGACTCCTTTCTGACAGGAGGGCTCATTGTGCATTGCCCGAGGCCTGTGTAGGCCCCGGGGGGGGAGGGGGGAGGGGACGTGTCTCCCTGAGGTCGTGTGTGTCTCGTCTTCTTTCTGGGTGCCTATGCCAGGGAAGTTCAAAGTTTCTCTTTTCTCTTCTTCCTCCTTTTCCGGAATTGACTGCAGAGTAGCTGGCTTTATCTCTCTGTCTCCCTAAGAAGGCATGATTGAAACAAAGATGTGCCCCATAGGTGGTGATGGGACATATTTTAAGAGTCATAAAGGCTTTATTTCCTTGATACTTTCATGTTTTAGAGGAGGAACCCGGGGATCTGCTAGGGCAAACTGACTTATTGAATAACAAAGCAGTGGCTGATCTGAGTTCCAGCCCGGTTCTTTCTGATCTTGAATCCAGAGAGGCTTACTGACAACATGCTCTCTGCTTGTATACAGTTATCACTTTTTTTTTTTGAGTCGGAGTCTTGCTGTGTCACCCAGGCTGGAGTGCAGTGGCACGATCACAGTCACTGCAGCCTTGACCTGCTGGGCTCAGGTGATCCTTCCCCCTCAGTCAAGTAGCTGGGACTACAGGTGCACACCACCACACCTGGCTAATTTTTTGGTTTATTATAGAGATGAGGTCTCACCAAGTTGCCCAGGCTGATTTTGAACCCCTGGGCTCAAGCAATCCTCTTTCCTTGGCCTCCAAAGTGCTGGGATGACAGGTGAGCCACGGCACCTGCCTCAGTTTTTCTTTTTTGTTTTTGGAGTTGGGTCTCATGCTGTCTCCCAGGCTGGAGTGCAGTGGTATAGTCACAGCCACCACAGCTTCAACCTGCTGGGCTCAGGCAATCCTTCCGCCTCAGCCTTCCAAATAGCTAGAACTACAGGTGCGTGCCATGACACCTGGCTAATTTTTTTTTTTAAATTTATTGTAGAGACAAGGTCTTGCCAAGTTGCCCAGCCTGGTCTCGAACCCCTGGGCTCAGGAAGACCTCTCTTCTCTGCCTCCTAAAGTTGGGGATTACAGGCCTAAGCCACTGTACCCGGCTGCATCCTACTGGGTTTTATTAACATCTACACACAGTTTGAACCCATGGGGCTCTCTGGAGTGTGAATAACAATAGGATGATTCTGCCTGGAGGGAGAAGCCTGGGATTTCACTCTGCTTCAGTCAGTCAGTGACTTCAGGCCAAGCCCGGGGCTCAGGTGGGGCACAAGCCTATCAGGTACCTGGGCCGGCAGCCCAGTGCTGAGGACAATTTTCTGGAGCAAGGAGCAGGTATGACCACTCACTCCCGCTGGGTGGGGGTACCGACTGGGAAAGGGACCCACTGTACCATGCATACCCCCAAAGTCCTGGAAGGGTTAGGAGTCCAGTATCTGGAGACGAGAGGCATAACTGAGGGGTGGGCTAGCTGGAGATCAGTTTACAGGCACCCAGCAAGGAGATGGCCAGAGGGGCCCTCTGCAGAGGGACATGCCAGTTCCCTCCAAGTCAGCCACGCCCAGCATATACCTTGAACGTCTCACACTGTAATTCTTTTCTGTAATACTTGAAGTTGGCCAAACATAATCCATCAAGGTCCTCCTGTTTAAAGCCTTCCATAATCTCCCGTTGCTCTCTGAACGTAGACTACAATCTTTTCCAGAGTCTCCCAGGCCCTGCTGTCTACTCCTGTTAAACCTCAACTCCTTGTGCACTGTGTCCCTTGCCCCTCCCCCTCCCATCTGCTTTCGGCCTCTGTCCCTTGAACTTGCTCTGCTTCCACAGGCCCTGGGCCTTTACACGTGCTGTTCTCGTTCCTGCAGTGCCGTCCTCCCCCGGATTCTGCATCCCACCTCTGCATCCTTCCGCTGTGGCTTAAGTATCTCGGCCGAATCCACTTCCCTGAGGAAGCATCTGCACCCAGCAGGTCCGGGGAGACCGCATGTGACATTCCCAAGGAGCTTTCTCAGAGAGACTCACATGTCGTGG
Organism: Cephalopachus bancanus; assembly: GCA_027257055.1. NCBI lineage: Eukaryota > Metazoa > Chordata > Mammalia > Primates > Tarsiidae > Cephalopachus > Cephalopachus bancanus. The sequence goes on from JAPVLO010000007.1 coordinate 9,527,991, forward strand.
CTCAGGAGGGCCAGCCCTGCCCACCTCTGTCCAGTCCGGGGCAAACACACAGAGGACCAAGCTTCCCAGAAAGCAGCTGGATGCTCTTAGGGCCCGTGTTCTGCCAAAATATGCATCAAAACACTGGAGGCTGTGCAAAGGGCCCATGGGAGCCAAGAGTATTGGAGGGAGTGCCCCCATCCTGGGGTCCAGGCTTAAATGGGGAGCAGATCTCTCTGTCTCTGAAAGGAGCCCTCACGGGGTAGGGGCTCCCCTGTCACACCTCCTCCGCAGCCCCTCTTACGGGTGTAATCCAGCATTTATTTCCATGGTTATTTGATCAATATCACCTCCGTACTCATCTGTGCACGCCATGATTCTAGCTCTGAGCTCCTCGCTCAGAGCTGCACACGGTAGATGCCCAATGAACATGGGTTGAGTGCACAAGTTGTATTCTGGCTTCAGCTTTCACTGGGAAGAATAAAGGTGTATATGAGTGTCTACTCGGGAGCAAAACAAAACAAAGGGAAGAGAGTCAGCCATACCCCAAGACACTCAACTTCAATGAAAATCCATGAAGTCATAATAAAAGGCAGATAGAAAATTTGGATAGATGGATGGATGAATGGACAGATGGAAGGGTGGGTAGATGGGTGGATGGGTGGGTGGATGGATGGACAGACGGACAGATGGAAGGATGGATGGGTGGATGGTGGGTGGATGGATGGACAGACAGACAGATGGACAGATGGAAGGATGGATGGGTGGATGGATGGGTAGATGAGTGGATCAGAGGATGGATGGAAGGGTAGATGGATAGATGAGGGGATGAATGGGTGAATGGATGGGTGGAGGGTGGGTGGATGGGAGGATGGATGAATGGATGGATGAGTGGATGGACGGATGGATGGATGGATGGATGGACAGGTGGATGGATGGATGGATGAATGGATGGGCAGATGAATGGATGAATGGATAGATAGACAGACAAACAATGAATAAATGAATAGGTAAAAGGGAGAAAAGGCTGGGCATTGAGATGGGAGCAGATCAGAAACTGCACAGAGAGATCTTCTTGGGCGTGCATAATCTATTTGGGCAAAATACAACACAGCTTGCATCTGGGGTCATGCATACTTGTTCCCAGAGAAGGCCATCCAAAGAGACGATTTGCAGAAAATTGCTAATCCCATCGTGACTTCCTGGGTTAAAGAAAAGGTTAGACAAACACTCATAGAAATGGGGCCTTTCACTGAGGAGCAGCTCAGAGAGGTGTTCTTTTCTTCTTTCCTTTCTCCAGTGACTCCCAGAAATTTGCCTTGGTTTAATTTAGAAACAAAATCTTCAGCCCTTTCTCTGTTCACCCTCTCCACTCTCTCTGTCCCTTGTATCTGGCGCCATCTGTCCACACCCAGGGCAGGCCCTGCTCTCAGGAGAAGGAGCAAGGTGACCTTGCCTTTCCTGATGTGGCCATTGGGTCACTACCCTGTAATAGGAATCTACCATTGAATGCCCATCACCTGTTCTCTGCTTCTAGTAAAACGGTCTCTGGGGCATCTCCCCTATTCTAACTAAGCTCATTACTTTGGGAGTGCCTCAGGCCTTCAATAGATTGGTGCAGGGTAACTCAATGGCCCAATGGTTGAGCCCCCACAGTTAAAGTCAATAATGCATGCAAAGATGTTTGCTGAGACTCACAGCTCCCTCCCTTCCATTGGATGCTGGTGAAGATGTGAGAGCCGTAGCTTCTACCACCATTTTGTAACCAAGACGCCAATCCTAATGACATTGTTTGAGTCTGGAGCTGAGCTGCATCAGATGCCAGTGAGTGAACTCACATTTAGCTTCTGAATCAAGTCAGACTGTATTGTGTTTTCTGTCACCTGCCATCGGTAGCGGATACTGTTGATCAGTGGCCCTCCCTGTTCCTCTTTCTTCCCAGCTATGAATTCCCATTGACTGCAGGCATCTCCCACTCAGGAGGGGACCCTATCCCCAGCTTGGGGATGAACCCTGATCTCTCTGAGCCAACTGTGGCAACCTCATTCTACTACGCAGGGGTTGGTCCCAGCATGGCCATCTTAGGCAGTTCTGGTCAGTGAGATGTGAAGGGAGGCTGCCTGGAAGCTCCCTGGGAACATTCTCTTGCCTTAAAAAGAGTCACATGGGAAGCTCCACCTTTACTTGGCCTCTGGAATTGTGGTGTTGGGATGAGACGACAGGTGGGGCTGCAGCCATTACAGACCATGAAGGGAGCAGCTCCGGGGAGGTGGGGCCACACCTGCCAATCCACAGTTCTGCAGCTTTTTGCATGTGGGAAGAGGTCCTTTGATCCACCTTGTGTCTTCACCCTCTGGCCGCCATGGGGCACATCTGGATTTAACCAGCTCTTTTTCTCTTCTGTTGTCTTGAGATGTATTTTTTAAAATGTTTAATTATCTAAGAAATCCATGATTATTATAGACCTAAGAAATCATTACAGATCAGTGCTGTTAAATAGAATGTTCTGGGTTGCCAGGTGTGGCGGCTCATGCCTATTAATCCCAGCACTGTGAAAGGCAGAGGCAAGAGGATTGCCTGAGCCCAGGAATTTGAGACCAGCCTGGGCAAGTTGACAAGACCTTGTCTCTATAATCCAAAATTAGCCAGGTGTGGTGGTGTGCACCTGTGGTTCCAGCTACTTGGAAAGCTGAGGCGGAAGGATTTCCTGAGCCCAGCAAGCCAAGGCTGTGGTGGCTGTGAGTGTACCACTGCATTCCAGCCTGGGTAACAGATTCTGACACACACAAAAAAGAACATTCTAGATTGATTGAAGTGTTCAATCACTACCATCTAGTACCATAAACCGTTTGTCACATGTGACTCCTGAGCACTTGAAATGTCAGTGGAGTGGCCAGGGAACTACATTTTTAATTGTGTTTATTTTAATTAATTGCAATTGAATAACCACATGTGGCTAGTCACTACTGTATTGGGCATCACAGAAACAGAACAATTAGAATGTTGTAAATATGCCTAGAAGGAAAAATCATTCCTGATCCCATCTCCAAGACCCAACTAATACTAAACTCTTGGTTTCTATTCTTACACTTTTTATCTTATGCATTTAAATCCACTCCCAAGCTTCCTTCAGAAATATGGACTGTTTTAAACTTTATCTTCCCACCTGATATATCATGAGCATCTTTCTACATTTTTTATTTTCATTTTTATTTTTGAGTTGGAGTCTCACTCCGTTGCCCAGGCTGCAGTGTAGTGACACATTCACAGCCACCCCAGCTTGCTGGGCTCTGACAATCCTTCCACCTCAGCCTTCAAAGTAACTGGAACCATAGGGACGCGATACCATGCCCAGCTAATTTTTTATTTATTCTGGAGACGAGGTCTCGCCAAGTTGCCTGGGCTGGTCTCGAACCCGCAGACTCAGGCAATCCACTCACCCTGGCCTCCCAAAGTGCTGGGATTACAGGCTGGGCCACCAAGCCCGGCTTCTACATTTTTAAAAAACATGGAGCAGGTATTTGGAGTGCTATCTCTGGAGCGAAACACACAGGAGTTCACGTCCTGGCTCTGCCAGACTTGCTGTGCGACCCTGAATGAGTTGTGTCATCTCCCTGCATCTCAGTTTACCCATCTGTAAAAGGGATGTTTGCAGTACCCACATCACAGTGCTGTGGGGTTGGCTGAGTATGATGATACCAGTAAAGTGTTTGGTGCATCGCCTGGTGTGGGCCAGGTGGCAGCGTCTGACGGTTCTCCAACATCGGTTCTGTGTCTGCAAAGCATCTCACAACATGATTGTGTCACGCTCAATTCTTGTCATCAGACATTTGAGCACTTGTTTGTTTCTTAAGTAAATAAGGCTGAAATTTTTCTTTATGAAAGAAAAAAACTCATATGAAACAGTGCTGGGCGGTGAGGTCTTCCCTTCAACAGAGCGACCGCAGTGGAAGAAGCCTGAAATCACCCAGAAAGACCAAGGTGCTTTGTTTGCTTTTTCTTTTTCTGTTGTTGTGTTTTAAAAATCTTTTTCTTTCTGTTTTTTCCTAAGATCTGCTGTCATCTCCTTAACAGAATTTGACCACAAGTTCTTTTTTCTTTTCTTTTCATTCCTTCTAGGTCAACTTCAGCTTAAACTGCTGAGATAGCATCACAAAGCCAAAGGCTGTGTGTGTGTGTGTGTGTGTGTGTGTGTGTGTGTGTGTGTGTGTGTGTGTATGTGTGTTGATGTTTGGATTTCCTTTTATGATTCACTGCAGGATAGGGTAACTGGACCAACACAGTTCTCTCCCCAGAGAGATGAGGAACAGAAAGTAATCCAAGAAGTTTCCTTCTGGGACATTCCTTGGAGTTTTTGAACCTGTAATAGGACTGAATTCTTTAGTATGACTCTTAAAAATCATGTAAAATTGTTTTAATTTGGTAAAAAAAAAATATATATATATAATTTGCCATATCAGTGGCATTAATTAATGTACAGTGTTGTGCAACCATTGGCACTGTCTATTTCCAGAACTTTCTCATCATCCCAAACAGAAACTCTGTACTGATGAAGCCATAACTCCCCGTTCTCCCCTCCCCTGACCCCTGGGAACCACCAATCTACACTCTGTTCCTCTGCATTTGCTTATTCTAAGACTTTATATCAATAAAAAGTTTTTATCCTTTTGTGTTGGTCTGTATCACTTAGTATACTGGTTTCAAGGTTCACTCATGCCATAGCCTTTATCAGAGCTTCATTCCTCTTTATGGCTGAATAATATTCCATTGCTTGGACAGGTCACGTTTCATTTATCCATTCGTCTGTCGATGGACACTTGGCTACTTCCTTTTGGCTATTGTGAGTAATGCTGTAGTAAACATTGGTGTACAAGTACCTGAGTCTCTGTTTTCAATTCTTTGAAATTTCTGGGTCACATGGCAATTCTATGTTTAATTTTTGAGGAACCACTAAATCATTTTCCACAGTGGCTGCACTATTTTTTTTACATTCCCACCAGCAATGCCCCAGGTTCCAGTTTTTCTACATCTTCACCAACACTTATTTTCCATTTTTAAAAAATCACAGCCATCCTGGAGGGTATGAAGTGGTGTCTCACTGTGGTTTTGACTGGCATTTCCCTAAGGACGAATGGAATTGAACATCTTTCCATGTGCTTATTGGCCATTTGTATATTTTCTTTGGAGAAATGTCTGTTTAACTCCTTTGCCCATTTTAAAGTTGGGCTGTTTGTCTTTTTACTATTGAGTTGTAAGTGTTCTGTATATATTCTAGACATGAACCCCTTATCAGATACATGATTCGCAAACATTTTTTCCCATTCTCTAGGTTATCGTTTCACTTTCTTGATAATGTTTTGATGTACAAAAGTGTTTCATTTTTATGAAATCCAATGTATTTATTTTTCCTTTGTTGCTCATGCTTTTGGTGACATACCCAATAATTCATTACCGAATCCAAGGTTGGAGACTTATTTTATTTTATTATGATTGTGATTATGATTATGATTTTTGAGTCAGGGTCTCACTCTGTTGCCCAGGCTGGAGTGCTTTGCTATGATCACGGCTCACTGCAGCCTCCAATTCCAACTCCTGGGCTCAGGCGGTCCTTCTGCCTCAGCCTCCTGAGTAGCTGGGACTATAGATGCACACGACCAGGTCCAGTTAAGTTTTTGATTCTTTGTAGAGATGAGGCCTCACTATGTTGCCCAGGCTAGTCTCGAATTCCTGGGCTCAAGTCATCCTCTCACCTCGGCCTCTCAGAATGCTGGGGTTCCTTCTCCTGTCTTGTGAGCATGCACCAGGACCCCACTAGTGACACGAACCATTCCAGTCCCTTTTTCCTCAGTTCATTAAGCCTGAATTTTGATCACTTGCAACTAAAATCACCCTGACAGGCTCCCTCCCGCCCTGGAGTCCACTTTCCGATTTATCCTTACCAGGATGCATCTTAGACCCCAATTCTCCCAAGCCTGGACTCTTCTGCCCACAACCCTCTACCCACCTCTGACTTCGAGTTTCCATCTACACATCTCCTGCTTGGAGTAATCTGCCTGCTCTGACTGCCACCCTCACGCCCCCCCCCCCACGCACCTCAGGCAAAGAGGCTGATGCCCCGCACCCCGACCCTCGTATCACCTTAGAGCATCTCAGAGGTTTGCCGTTCGCTCACGCATCTCTCCCCGCCTCGGACAGCTGGTGTCCCCAGCGTCGCAGAGGCCGCGGCAGGATCTTGCTGGAGACCTGCAGGCCGGCTGAACAGGGGCTCCACCACTCGCTTGCCCTGTGAACTGCGAGCGAGAGGTCAATCGCCTGTGGCCTCAGTTTCCTCATCTGTAAGATGGCTTGGTGGTGATGGCGCTTCCCTCCTGGGACCGTGTGAGGACTTAGTGGGATCAGCTTCCTGCCCGGCGCAGGTGCAGGTGCGGTCAGGCCTCTCTTTTGCCTCCTTCTCTATTTCAGGCCCTCAGTTCCATTTCTCTCCGTTCTGCGTACCTCTTTCTCCGTCAGGCCTCCATCACGAGACAAGAAAAGGCAGGGACTGGAGGCCCAACCCAGAGTATCCTCGCGGTTTAGGGTCCCAAGTTCAGTGAGCGGCCATCCTGACCAACAAGCGCATTTGAATTCCAGGGGAGGACTCTGATCGGTCCTTTTGGGTCTTGGTCCCACCTCTGGACCAATCACTGTGTTCAAGGAAATGAGGACACTCTCATTGGTCAGCTAGGTCTGTGCCCGCCCCTTCGACGGAAGATTGATAGGCCAACCTGCACCACGCAGAACAGGACAGAGCCACTCTTTCAAGGAGTCCGTGCTGGATGAGTAGGTGGAAACTGACCTTCCTCTGCCCTGAGGTCCTTAATGACATCTTTCCGCTACCATCAGAGAGGGATTTTCGTGGCTTGGTGATGCAGGAGACAAAAGCTTAAAAAGCAAAACACGAGTGGCCCCAGGATTGGGAGATGTGGAAAGGCCCTCCTGGACGTCCCTGGCATCATCACCCATCATCTTCTCGAAGGTCTGCCGCCTCGCCCAGACTCGGCCAGGGACAGGACAGCTCTGCTCTGATGGATTCGGGTCAATTTTCCCTGCTCTGATTCCTAGTCCACTCCCCTTTGCTTGTCACACCTGTGTGTCATACCTGTGTTTTCTGTGCTATTCTAATTCCCTATCCTTGCTACATCTGTGTTGGTTATGCCTGTGTGTTACACTATTCCAGTCCTTCACTCGTGTGACGCCTTGCTTGTGACACCTGTGACACCCAGACACACTGGTTGAATGCATACATGGAAACTTTGAGTTGAGTAAACTCAGGCTCTGCAGTTTTAGGGTTGGGACCAGGTTGAGGCCTGTGAGGCCCTGAGGACACAGAATGGAAGGAGATGTTTGCAGGACCCTGAGTGCCACTGCCTCCCTTCCGTGTCCCTGGGCCTCCCTCGGCCATTGGTCCTGCCCTGTGCTCCCTTCCTCCTCCTTCCTCCTCTGATTTTTCTTCTTTTTATTTTATTGAGAAATGAAGTCACCCACAGTGGCATTTCTAATTGTCTCTTTTGTGATGTTTTTCTCCTCCTAAGTCCACATGCCCATTCTAAGGGCCAGAATGCCACAAGGGAAGAGGGGACAGAGGCCACTCCCTCTTCTCCGTGGCTGTGTCTAGCACATGTGTCATGGTAACCACTTTCAGATAAAGGAACCCTTTCCTTTTCTCTGAGACACCCCAGAATCTTCACATTCTTGTCCCAGCAGGCAAGTGAGGTTTTTAAACAATCAGGAGAAACTCAAACTTTCCTGTGAAGTTTGAGTTTGACTTGAAACACTTAATTTATTTAAAAATAGCGATGTAAATGGAACCAGTCTGTTTTCCTCCCTGCCGTCAGGAGCTCTCTTCTGACTGACTCATTAACAAATTAACATGTTGTGATTTGGCTGTGAAAAGTTGCAAGATAATTGTTACAGCCACAGTCCCCAGGCTCTGGGGCTGCGTTTCCCTAACTCTTTTATAGAGTACAAATTAGATGCTTTTCATAGATGTGATCTAATTTTAATTAAAATTTGCCCTAAAGCTATCCTTAACAGCTTTGAAGTTACTGGAGTTTTGTCATCTTGGGGTGGTGAACATTTGCAGTTGATCATGTCAAACTCTGTACCCATGGAAACCGTTTCCTGACTGCCTCTTCCCAAGACAGGCCCAAATCTATTTGGAGTTTGAGTCCAACTTGGTTCAAGAATTATTCTCTGTGGAGAGGAGGGTTGTACTTTTGTGGACAGAGTTGAGACTATACCTGGGAGACACAGAGCATCCTCTCACATCTCCTATTAAGGGGAAAGTTGCCTCCCTTTAAAAGTTTTGTTTTTCTTTAGCTAGAAAATAAAAATCGTCACAATCCTGTGTCCTGTCGAAATGGCTGTGTCACTCAAGACTTTGAAATGTAGAAAGATGAAGGAAATCATTTTTTGAAAGTGAAAGCTGGCCTGGCTCAGTGGCTCAGCCTGTAATTCCAGCACTTCGGGAGGCCAAGGCGAGAGGATTGTCTGAGCCCATGGGTTCGAGACTCACCTGGGCAACTTGGCAAGACCTTGTCTCTACAATAAATCAAAAATTAGCCAGGCATGGTAGCACGTGCCTGGGTTCCAGCTACTTGGAAGGCTGAGGCAGAAGGATCGCCAGAGTCCAGCAGGTAGAGGCTGTGGTGACCAGGAGCATGCCACTACCCTCCAGCCTGGGTGACAGAGTAAGACTCTAACTCAAAAAAAGGAAGAAAGAAAGAAAGTGAAAACTAGGGACCCCAAGAAGCTTAGAAGAGAAGAACTTGGTGAAATCATCCTCGCAGTGGTGCTGTCATTCTGCCTCAGCCCTAGCCCTGTCGTGTCTTGTTGAGCCTGGTGGCTGATCAGCCTGTTCTTTTACCTCTTAATTATTAGCAAGAAGTGAAACCAGCCTCCCAGAATTAGGACTTGGTAATTATTTCTAGCCCCTTAAGCATGTCTAGCCCTAATTGTTCTTCTAGGCATCTATGTTTCTGGCAATAATGTACTGTTATCAGTCTTCCATAACCAGCCTCAGGTCCAACCTCCGGCCCAGTCTCGGGCCTACCACCCGGAGTCACGAGATACCGGTGTCTGGGGATATCTAGAAACAAGACTTATGTGACTTCTGTTATCTACAGCAAAGAATGCAACCTCTAGACTTATGTTTTAGCCCCAAAAACAGAGCCCTAAGTATACTCAACCTCTCAGTCTTCAAGGCCATACTTGTCTATTGAGTGCCAGCCCCTTTCTGTCTATGGAAAGTGGATAATAAACTGTGCTTCCTTCTCCTTTGCAAATTCTTTGCATTATTCCTGCAGCACCGGCCCACCTTGCCTTGATTTACTCTTTCAGAAAGCTAAAAAATGTTGTACCTGAGCTTAGCCCCATGACCAAGGCATGCTGGGAAGTTAGTTTTGTTTGTTTGATTTGGCCAATGTAATTTGAAAATTCCATGGAAAAACAGTCAGAGCCTCAGGATCCTTGAGGTAGTCATGGAAAAGTGTCGGCACTTTGGAAGAAATGTGAGGAATCCCACTGTTTCATTGAGGATGCCTTGGAATTTGGAGGGTCACACTCCTCACCCCTGCTTCCCCAGAGAGATGGTATCATTGGGCAAAAAGTCATAATTGCCTAGCCCTGCTGGGACCCTGATGGCATCTGGAGGCGTGGCCTCAACTCCTCCATGTCACACACCCCCAAGACTAGGCAGAAATCCTCACTGGCTATGCTTCTGCTTTGGACCAGGAATGTGGTGTGATGATGCATTTCCTGTGCCTTTCTGGGACATTTTATAAACATTTGCAATGATCCCCGCGGGCAACAGATGGAAGAGTCTCTGAAAGCTACAAGTACTATCATCCTCACAGGGCCTGCAAACATCAAACGTCTGAGGCCCCAACCACGTGCTGTAACTAGAAGGAAGAATCAGGTTCCAGAGAGCTCACTGACGGTGCGGTATGTGACCCGGGATGGCACCTCTCGACTCTCAAAGGAGAGATGTCAAATACATTCATCCATTCAAGAGCTCCCATGCTCCTGTGAGCTCCCCGTGTCCTGCCAATAAATCCCCTTCTTTTTACATTAGCCAGGGTCAGTAACAGTTGCTTACACCCACAGAGCCCTGATACTCTGCACCAGGAGTGTCCCACCCTTTGGCTTCCCTGGGCCGCATCCAGTAAGAAGGAATTGTCTTGGGCCACACATAAGTTATGTCATATAATTAGTGTATATACAGAATAAGACTTCTTTTTTTAATTTTTATTTTTTACTGTAAAGCTTCGAAAAGTGAGAACAACATAAAACTAGTGGGGAATCTGACCTTGCTTTCTTTAAACTCATCTATCAACGTCTGGTTCAGTGGGAGTGCTTGCAATTCTTAGCTAGTCCTCAAGGTGCGCATCAGAAATGTGTGTTTGAACTTTGCTCTTCATGTGCTTCGTCCTTGAAAACAGCTGCTCATGAATGTATGTTCTGCCAGAAAGCGACGTCATGAGTAAGGCATGACCGTGAGCTTCAGAAATGGAACTACGGGTGGAGTGATGAAGAAAATAATTGCTAAAAAGCACATGATGTTAACGGATTCTGTAGGCCGTCAGGGGGAAGAAGGCTGGTGTGTGGCAGGGTGTGCGTGTGTGTGCATGTGTGTGTGTAGAGCACAGTCACCCCCAGCTCATCACGGTGGTGTCGATGGTCTCCATCCCAACGTGGGTGTGCATGGTCTACATCTGCCTTTGAGAAAACACTTCTCCAGTTCATGTGGTTGAGGTCACATGGAGCCAAGGGAAGGGGGATTCCTAACCCGCGTGGTCAGACTCTCAGCCTTGACTCTCTGTTGGCATCAGTAACCTTCCTCTCCCCCGACCCCACCCCTGGCTGTCTGAGATCTCCGCTTCAGCAACTTGGACTTTCTCCTCCAGGAAGTGTTTTGGGCCAGCTAGGTCTCTGAGCATCACCACCATCAGGTTTTCTGGTTGTTGTTTTAGACACAGGGTCTTGCTCTGTAGCCCAGGCTGGAGTGCAGTGTTGTGATCATGGCTCCCTGCAGTCTCAAGCTCCTGGGCTCGGGTGATTCTCTCACCTCAGCCTCCAGGGCAGCTAAAACTACAGGCACATGCCACCACACCTGGTTAATTTTTTTTTTCCTAGAGAAGAGATCTTGCTAGGTTGCCCAGGCTGGTCTAGAACTAGACACAAGCAATACTCTCACCCCGATCTCCCAAAATACTGGAATTACAGCCATGAGCCACCATGCCTGGCTGGAAATTTCCAATACACAAAAATCAATGTATTGATTTTCTAGGGTTTCCGTGACTAATGACCACACACTGGGAGGCGTAAAACAACAGACGTGTGTCCTCTCACCGGTCTGCCAGACATCCAAGGCCAAGGTGCTGGCGGGCTGTGCACCCTCTGAGGGCTCTTGGCCCAGCCTCGCTCTGCCCCCTGGCTTTGTCTTCACATGGCCAACTCTTCTGAGTCTCATGAGTCCTCTTCTGTCTTGTAGAAGATCAGTCTCGTGGGGCTTCGGGACCACCCTCACCCAGCATAATCTCCTCTTCATCCTTACCTTAACTGCATCTGCAAAGGTCCTGTCTCCACATGAGGTCATATTCGGAGGCTCCCGATGGACATGAATCTTGGAGGGAAACTATTCAACCCGCTGTGGAAACAGCTTTATCTCATCCCACCTCATCATGAACGGATGTTTAAGGAGCATTCTCCCCCTCCCACCGCCCCTAGTGTGGGGCACATGGCAGGAGCTCGAGGAAGGCCTGGTTTGGAATTCAGTGGTTCCAATCCCGCAGCTGAGTAGGTGATTATGTAAAACAAGGGCCGGTAAACTGCAGCCCCTGAGCCAGCAGCCTGATTTCATGAATAAAGTTTTACTGGAACACAGCCCCACCTGTTCATGTACATGTTGTCTATAGCTGCCGTAGTCCCACAAAGGCAGCCTGAGTGGAGTAGTTGAACTTGAGGCTCTGTCTCTGGACCACAAGCTTAAAGTATGCACTGTCTGACCAAATATGGTGGCTCACGCTTATGAGTCCAGCACCTTGGAAAACCGAAGAGGGAAGAACGCTTGAGCCCAGGAGTTCAAGACCAGCCTGGGCAACATAGCAAGACCTTGTCACTGCAAAAAATAAAATAATTAGCCGGGTGTGGTGGCGCATGCCTGTAGGCCCAGCACCTTGGGAGGCTGAGGCAGGAGGATTGTCTGAGCCCAGGAGGTTGAGGCTGTCATTGTGCCACTGCACTCCAACCCGGGCAACAGCGTGAGACCCCTGACTTAAAAAACAAGCAAACAAAAAATTTTTAAAAAGTAAAAATATGCGCAGTCTGACCTGTTACAGAAAAATTTCCCAACTCCAACATAGCAGAGTAAAAAAATTCCCTCAACCCAGCAGGTGTCCGAAGTGTTCTAGGGCAGGGAAATGGGAGTCAGGAAAATACCCTAATAAACAGCTGGTGTGTGTGGGTGGGCACCCAAAGGTAGTGTCAGAAGAAGACAAAATGCTTGAGGAGCTGTCTGAAGTCACCTGTTTTAGAAACGGAGAGAAGAGCTGGGAGAGGGAACTAGGCGGAAGCCGGCCTCCAGCTCCCAGAAATGGCAAAAGAGCTTTTGTTTTGTTTTGCTTCGAGTCGAGTCTCACTCTCACCCAGGCTGGAACGCAGTTGCATAATCACAGCTCACGGCAGCCTCAATCTCCTGGGCCCAGACAATCCTGCCTTAGTCTCCCAAGTAGCTGGGACTACAGGTGTGTGCCTCCCATGCCTGGCTCATTTTTTGATTTTTCTTTTTTTGTAGAGTTGAGGTCTTGCTATGTTTCCCAGGCTGGTCTCGGACTCCTGGACTCGAGCAATCCTCCCACCTCGGCTGAGATTATAGGCGTAAGCTGTGGCATCTGACTGAAGATTTCTGACAGATCATTATTCTGTTTGAGGCCGCCTGAGTTGCAGCAGAGTGACCTCTGGGTTTTTCTAACCTTCAGGAAGGAGGCTGCTCAAAGAGTCTCATGGGAGTGTGAATCGGGAGTCCAGCAGGAATCTGGGACAGAGAGAGTAGGCATTGAGATGACCCCACCTGGCACCAGCAGGAGCCCCAACCAGTGGAGACGAGGAGAGCCTCATCCTTCCAGACCCCAGTGAGCCTTCGGAGACACACTCTGAGTCTCCAAGGACTGATGGTCCAAGCAATAGATGGCCAAGAGTGGCCTCTATGAGCCCTGAAGCCACAGCGGGGAAGGGACTCAGTAGGTTCTCCAGCCCCTGTGGACACCCCCTTCCCTGGAAATCTCATCTCCAGATCTCCCTTCCCAGGCTCCCTTCAAACGTCACCTCCTCCAGCCTGCCCTCCAGGTTCACTCGGCATCGAATGCCAGACTTCCCCTTTGGCCTTGTCCTAGCCATTCTGCTGGGTCCAGACCTGACTTCCTACGTGGTGCTGGCCCCCAAAGGCCACGGCTTTCCCGGGCAGGCTGACCCTTCAGGGCAGAGACAAAAGGCTGGCACATCCACACACGGGGCTCAGACATCTCACCCCGCAGCGGTTGCCTTTCAGAGAGGGGTGCGGCTGTGGGGACAGGAGAGGCCATGAGACATGGAGACAAGGGTCCTGGGTGTGAGTCCTGGCTGTGCCTCCTGACGGTTGGGCAACATTGGGCCAGGGGTGTCACCTCCCTGAGGTGTGGCTTGCCAGCTGGCACTTATGTGGACCTCATGAGAACGTGTGCAAACTGTAAAGCTCCATCCCTGCATGACTCTATGCGAGGAGGGAGGCTTGGGGTCAGGCTAGGTGGGGAGGTCCTGTCACAGAGATGGTGACAGAAGCACCAGGCCACCAGGACCCCCCATCCGGCAGCACGTCTGCTCTGCCCACAGCCCCGTCCTCTGTCTCACCTGCTAACTCACGCAGGGAAGGGGCAGACACACCCGCTGCTGTCAAACCCTCTGAAGTGGAGAGCTTTCTGTGTTCTCATGTTGAAACAGAATTTGCACAATGCGTTTGCAGGAAGGGAGAGAGCACTGAACAGAGAGACAGCCCGCCTAGGCTGCTTCCCACAGTTCCTTCTTTATCCCAAATGTCATTGCCCAGGCCCACCCTGTGTTTTTATTACGCACCGTGTGGACATAAGTCCTAGAAGTCAATGCCAGACCGGCTTTGCCAACCCCCAAGTACAGCCCCCATGGCACCCCACGGCCCTTGCCTCATTCCTGAGAGCATGCAGGCTCTCCCGGTAGTATCCGCCTCCATCACCAGGACTGGTCCCTCCACAGGGCTGGAGCTTGGTTTGCTTCCCTTGGTTCTATCCCTTGGATCTGGCCTGGTAGCCGGCACACAGCAGGGCTCCGTGGGTACTTGTCGAGTGAGTGAATGCATGATGGTACCATCGAGGGTGAGGATGCCGCTGGCTCTGAGCATGGCACCATTCCTCCGCTGCTCATTGCTGAGAACAGACCAGGTAACGTGGTATTTGCTGCCTATTCGATTGTTTGGGGGCGGGGGTTACAGAAGAAAAATTGAGTCCTCATGCCCCCGACTCAAGTATACTTTTCTCCCTAAACTGTGGTCCCTGGGGAGCTGTGTCGTGTCTGAGATGCCTGTTTAAAAACAGACACTGGCCAGGCAAGGTGGCTCAGCCCTGTAATCCCAGCACTTTGGGAAGGCAAGGCAAGAGGATTGCTTGAGCCCAGGAGTTCAAGACCAGACTAGGTAACACCGCAAGACCTCATCTCTACAAAAATCAAAAAACAATCCAAGCATGGTGGCCAACGCTTGTAGCCCCAGCAACTCGGGAGGCTGAGGCAGAAGGATCACCTTAGCCCAGGAGGTCGAGGCTGCCGTGAGCCGTGATCGTGTCACTGCACTCCAGCCTGGCTGACAGAGTGAGACCCCAACTCAACCCCCCCCCAAACCCCCAGCTTGGGATATGTTTTGATGTCCTCTTTTTTGTCTGAGAACCAGGAAACCTGATATCGCCCCAGGTCACCCCCTGTGCCCCCTCCCTCCAGCCCTTGGGTGGGTGCCCAGAGCCACCCCACTTGAAAGCCAGATGGAGGCAGGGCTGCCAGGGCTGTCACTCAGCTGAGAGGTAAACATTTCATAAGGAGGACCTGAAAGGAGGGGCGCTGACCACCCACTGGCCCCCACTGTCATGCTCCCCACCCCCTAATCAGCAGCGTGGACACCGACTGACACCCGGCTTTAAAGGGCCCAGCCAGCCCGGGTGTGTCGTGAGTTGTACGATGCCCTCTGCCTTCTCCTCCTAGCTGCCTGGGGCCCCGTGGGCAGGGAGGATGGGCTGTTCCAGAAACGTCCACCGTGGACTGCCTTCCTGGAGCACAGAACGCAGGGGCAGCTCAGGGGAGCTCCTTGTTTTATTTTGCAAAGAATAATGTGTGCAGACCATAGAACTTGCCAGAAAAGGAGCCCTGGGATAAGGCAGGGATGACAGCACTGTGGTAAGGCCTGCAGAGAAGGAAGATATCCATAATAATCCCTAACACTTATCCCGGGCTCACGGGAATCCGGGCGGATTACAGGTACTAAGTCGAAGGATCTCTGGGTGTCATCTAAGCCTATGTCTGGAATGCTCTTCTCATTTATTCTTCACAAAAGCCTGTGAGGTGGGCACAATTATTATCTTCATTTTACAGCAGAGAAAACTGAGACAAATCACAAGGAATTGCTGGGATTGAGAAATCTTCAAGAAGAGAAAATGGAAAAGTCTCTGGATTTCTGTGGAGTTCTCTCAATAGCTGTCTGTCTAGACCAGCCATTCCTAGACTCTGGAATCTCACACCAGTATAACTTAAAGAAGAAAAAGGTGATTGCCAGTTTCTGATGTTGCCAGGTATGTGCATTTATGAAGGAAGAAAAGGCTGACATAACTAGATGTTTCAAATAGGAAGGTGAATCCCAGAAAGAGACACCTCTTCATGCCAGCCAGAGTGAGTGCACTCTACGAGACTTGCTCTGATGCCTGTCTCCTTCCCATTTTGCCAAAGGCTCATGAAGCCCAGGAACGTCCTGGTCTGAGACGTGAGTTCCAGATCTTGGCTCTGCAGTGGGTTCCCAACCAAGGAAAGGGGGGCTCGTGGCAGTGCCTGGAGACATCTTGTTCTGCAGCCTGGGCGTGGGGGCTGCTCCTGGCATCTGGTGAGTAGAGGCCAGGGAGGCCACTCAACATCCTGCAGGACATGGGATGGCCCCACAACAAGGGTGCAACGAGTCCCCAATGTCAGGAGTGCCGCGTTGGGAAACTCTGGTGCACAAGGGTCTTTGGGATTTGGAAAAGGCGCCACATGCCAAACAGAGTCTGTTAGAGGGGCAGAAGCAAGTTGCTTCTCTATACTCCAGGTACACGCTGGAGGGGACACAAGGTCTGAGGGCAGAAAAAGGTGAGTGTGCCCTGATCTGTGCACTGACCCCTCGGCTGGAGAACCTGCGGCTGAGGACTTCTCATTGTCTGGGAAAGAGCTCCCGCCCAGCAGCAGGGCTCTGGAACAATCTGAGTCCCTCCTTTGGGCTTTGATGCCTCCCCCACAGGGGTCCACCAGCAGGGCTGAGCCAGCCAGGCTGGGCCAAGTTATTTTAGTCCGTAGTGCAGGCTGCTGGGAACGTGACAAAGAAGATCACACAGAGCTGTGAACCGCAGTTGTGATGGGAGCTAATTAGCATTTCATAACATTCGGCAGGGGAGAAAAAAGCAACGACACTTTAGAGCAAATACAACCCATTTGCAAATGTAATATTTTTCTGATGAGTTAATGTCTTCAACCATTACCTCCCCCTTCTGCAATTTATTCCTTCAACAACCATTTGTCAAGTTCCACTCTCAGTGCCGCTCTGCCCGCTGGGAACTCACTGGTGAAAAGCTACAGTGGGGCCGGCCCTGAGCTCCTGGGGAGGCCTGGGATTGGCCCACCGTGGCCCAGGCCCATCCAGCCCATCCCCTGATTTTGGATAATTCCCCGCCAAAAAAGAAAAACAAATAGCCTTTTTAAAAAATAAGGTTTTTACAGTTTTAAGTAAATGGCTGAAGAAAAAATTCAACAGAAGATTTTGTGATACATGGAAATTATGTGGCATTCGAATGCCAGTGCGCATAAAGTATTGAAACGGAGCGGGCTGGAGGTTGGTGTTTTGTCTACAAGCTGCTATCATGCTGCCAAGGCAGAACTGAGTCCTTGCGACAGAAACTCCAAGACTCACAAAGCCTCGACTATTTATCACCTGGCTTTTTATTTTTAAAGAAGTCTGTAAGCTGGATGTGGTGGCTCACGCCTGTCATCCCAGCACCTTGGGAGGCCGAGGCGAGAGGATTGCCTGAGCTTGGGGATTTGAGACCAATCTGAGCAACATGGTGAGACCTCGTCTCTACGATAAATCAAAAAACTAACCAGGTGTGGTGGTGCACGCCTGTGGTTTCAGCAACTTGGAAGACTGAGGTAGAAGGATCGCCTGAGCCCAGCAGGTCGAGGCTGCGGTGGCCGTGAATGTGCCACTGCACTCTAGCCTGGGTGACAGAGTGAGACTGACTAAAAAAAAAAAGCTTGTAGATCGCTGGTGAAAGGACATAACATGGAATCAGAAATTGCTTAGCTTTGTCATATTCCTCCAGCAGTTCACTTTAATTTACCCTTTAACCCACAGAGCCGGGTTCTCAGAGGAGGCTACTGATAATCGCTTTACAACCCCCCTCCCCCAGATAGTTTTGTAAACAAGTTAACCTAATCAGCTCTTCATGACCCTCATGACACAAACCCCATCAACATAGCAACTGTCATGTGACTAACCCACCCATCTGCCTGCCGTCCATCACTGGATGTTCATACCTGCACTTACCTGCCCTCCGTGATGATGTGGAGCAGACCACCACCATCCACCTTAATGACCTTCCCCCATCAAAGGGAAAGTTTTGAAAGGATTTGACATCAAACAGCCAACCATCATTGCTCTGCTAAGCTATAATCTGGTCATGTACTCTTTGAGCTTTGGCCCCCTCCTCTGCCTTGGGGTGGTGAATCTGTGAATCTTCCTCTGCCCTTCTTTCTCTCTCTCTCTTTAATTTGCTTTCTAAATAAACCATATTTTCCAACCTAACTTCTGTGCAATTCTTTGCATCTTCCACGCAGCTCGAGATCATACAAACACACTCCCAGCGGCTCTGACCTAATATCCTGGAGACCCCACTGGGAGATATATATATATATATATATATATATATATATATTTTTTTTTTTTTTTTTGAGTTGAAATATCACTCTGTCACTCAGGCTGGAGTGCAGTGGCACACTCACAACCAACGCAGGCTTGACCTGCTGGGCTTAGGCAATCCTTCTGCCTCAGCCTTCCAAGTAACTGGAACCACAGGCATGCGCTACTACGCCTGGTTTATTTTTTGACTTATTGTAAAGATGAGGTCTCACCAAGTTGCCCAGGCTGGTCTAGAATGCCCAGGCTCAGGCAATCCTCTCACCTCGGCCTCCCAAAGTGCTGAGATTACAGGCTGAACCACCATGCCCGACTGGGATATATATTTTTAACCTAACATTTGGTTTAGGGGAACTCACATGAGTAAACAGAATCCCAGAAAGAGACACCTCTTAATTGCAACTGCAATTCTAAGAGACAATGGTTACACTAGGATGTAGTTCATGGGTGCCTAGAGGTGGGAAACCAACTCGACTCGGGGGAAGAGAAAGGATTCCTGGAGGAGGTGAGAAGGAGGTTGAGATGCGAAAGATGAATGAAGTTTTCCCCAGAATTCAGGGCACCACAATGTCAACTCCCTTCTTGAATCTCTCGCTCTGGCTTCCTACACTCCACACCATGGGGGGTCTTTATTTGGGTAGAGGGAGGAGGACAGCTGTGTGTTGCCTCATGATTTGTCATCCCAGACCTGTGGTCTCTCTCCTGAACGTTCCCTTTCTTTTGCAGGCTGTTGGGAAGACGATGCTCATTCCAACCAAGCCTTTTTCAAAGCCTCATTTCCACATCCCTGAAAGTGATAATCTTATGGTGCATCTTCACTTTGAATGTATTGTGATGTCTAGGCAAGAGCCTGGAGTTCATCCGGTCCTGGGCCAGAGGCTAGACTGTCTTAACATTTCCCCACAATGTCTAACACTTTCCTTGCTTTTGTAAGACAGAGGCTGGGAGAGCACCATCCTCCTCTTTTTAGAGAAGTTGATTCTCTGAACCCCCGAGTGCCCAGCTCAGTGTCTGACTCGCTTTAGACTGGCAGTAAATTCCCCTGTAATCCATTCCTGTGTATGAAGACCTAAGAGTCTGCTCTGCCACAGGACAACCATTGCATATTGCTGGGTACAAAGTGGAGTGACCCACCATCAGGGAGACCCTGGTGCACTAATGCATCACCAGGAATTTACCTGAGGACAGAACATTAAGAGAGGTATCAGGACACCTTTGCACAATGCTGGGAACACAACAAGCTCTCTGTGGATGTTGGCTGCTGCTTTTATATCAAGGGGTCAGTGAAGATTCACGTCAAGGACTAAAATTTTCTAGAGCGGCACTGTTCAGGAATGAAGGTGTGGGTGGGAAGGGTCTTTCCTGTAGCTGGAGGGAAGGGTCCTTCCTGGCCTTTCCCTGTTCCTAGTGGACTTGGGGACACAGCACTCCAATCTCTGCCTCTGTTTTCATGTGGCCTTCCCTGTGTCTCCGTGTCCCCTCCTCTCCTAATCAGGACACCAGTCACCGGGTGTGGAGCCCTCCCTGAGCCCATACAACCTCATCTTCAGTAACCAGATCTCTGAAGAGAGACATCGGGCCCTGTGAGGGGCAAACAATATCTTTTACTCACTGTGGTAGCTCTGGGCCTCAGCACACACTGGGCACATCGCAGGCTCTCAGGAAACACACTGGGACCCAGAGTGGCATAGCACGATGAAAGGGCGAAAGTGAACTCTACACACAAAAATGACCTCAGATTTCCATCTCCGGCATCGGGCCGACCTGGGTTCAAATCCCATCTCTGCTGCTTCTGAGCTCTGTGTTATATCCTGCCACCAAGGCTCTCTGAACCCCAATCCATCTGCAAAGTGGAGATTGTAATTGTGTCTGCCTCATGAGGTTAGGGTGAGAACGGGGGGGGGGGGGACAGGAGACCTTCCAGGCTGGGCCTGGTGCTTGGCTCACATGCCCGCTGCTGGGATGGCCCTGATGGGATGGATGACTGAACACCAGTGTCGCAGACGGTGCCTTCTCAGAGCTGCTGGGATCCCAAAGAACATTGTCCCGTGTCCTGTGGGGTCAAGTTTGCTGCTATTTGTGTAAAAAGAAGCAAAAAGGCCTATGGATGCACAAGAAACCACTGATTGCCTCTGGGAAGGGCAGCTGTTTGACTAGTGTGCAAAGGGGGAAAGGAGTTTTGTTTTGCTTTTCTCTGGCACATTTGCACATTGAATAATAAGCAAATGCATATTAAAAAAGTAAACCAGCTTTTACAATCCAAGGTGCCTTGTCATGGGAAATGAGTTGAAGACATTAGAGGTGGGGGCACGAGAATTGCAGACAGTTGGGGGCAGCGCCCAGGTGACAGCTCCCAGGGGCAGCTTCTGGCATAAACTGCCTTCCCGAGAAGCAGCCATTCATTCTGTGAGTAAATTAACTGGGAGCAGAACTCAGCTCAGTAAACACCCATGTGAACTCACCTGCTGGGGGAGGCAGGAGGAGGCGGGGCCTTTCTTGAGACGCCTCGGGGGAGTCATTCCCTCCCCACCAAGGGGAGACATCTTTTCTTTTTTTTGAGTCAGAGTCTCACTGTTGCCCAGACAATCTCGGCTCACCAAAGTCTCGACCTCCTGGGCTCAGGCAATCTTCCCCCCTCAGCCTCCCTGGTAGCTGGGACTACAGTCATGTGCCACCACCTCAGGCTACTTTTTTAATTTTTTTGTAGAGACGAGCTCTAGCTATGTTGTCCAGGCCGGTCTGACACTCCTGAGCTCAAGTGATCCTCTCACCTCAGCCTCCCAAATGCTGGAGTTATAGGCATGAGCCACACGCCTGGCTAGGAGAAACATCTTGAATACTTTGGGAGCCACGAACCGCTCGGGCCAATGGCTTACTTGTCCAGGCACTTTCAGAAAATTGCTTTTGACATATATTCACTTGTTTAGGCCTTGGCCGTCCCTCCCACTCTATGTGTTCAGTGACCTTTGACACAAACTTGCCGGCAAAGGTCACTCCAAATCAAATGGCATTCCAGAAGATTCTTTACAGCAGCAGGTACTCACTGACCTAGATTAAGTTTTTCTCAAATGTCAAAACCCTGAAAGAGAGATACTAAAATTGACCAGAATTACTTGGGGCATATATATATTCATATATATTTAATATATTTATCATATATATATATATATAATACATATTATATATATATATATATATGCTTTTAAGTGACCAAAGGAATCAAATCAGAAAACAAGAACAAAGGAAACATGAAAGAAAGTGCAAAATCAAAGAGAAACATTCACTTTTGTAAAAAAGAATTTTTTTTGCCATTACAAAAATAAATGAATATTCTTCTATGCAGTAGTGTCCAAATAAAGCCAAGCCATGTGCAACTTGGACTGGCCATAATTTGGCTGAGAGAGAGAGTGAGTTTTAGTAAGGGCAGAGAGAGAGTGAGCAGTAACAAGATGGTGAGCTTTAGGAGTGAATTTTTCACTCTTTCCAAAGTGAAAAAGCATGGAATAGAATGTTTACTGATAAGCACAGATTGCTCAAAAAGTCTCTTAAAGGGAATAATAGTGAATGAAGACTGTTGACTATATCACAGAGTACAGGGGCTCACGCCTATAACCCCCGCCCTTTGGGAGGCCGAGGCAGGAGGATGGCTTGAGACCTGGAGTTCAAGACTAGCCTGGGCAACATAGCAATACCTCATCTCTTAAAAAAAATAAATGCTGACTATATCAAATGCACAGCAACATATATTGAGCTATAAAAATTACTCTCAATTCTTCCCTGTCACATTTCACATGTTATTTCAATGCCAGTGGATTGCTGAAAGTGACTGTAAATACATTTGTATGTGCATAAAACGGAAAGAAAGAGAAAGCATCAAGAATAGAAAAAGTGAAATTCTCCTGGAGGGCAGGAACACCAAAGCAGCATTGCTCTCTTGGGGCTCAGGCAGAGCTGATGTCCGTTGTCAGTCCACCATTGATGAGCTGTGTGACTCTGGGCAGGAGACTGCCTCTCTGAACCTCAGCTGGCCCCATCTGCTGAGCCGGCAAACTTTCTTGCTGCTGCCAGGTCAGATTTGGGGGCATCTGCCCTCCTCCCCTCCCCGTTCTCCCAACCCCTGCCTCCTCTGGGATCAAGGGAGGGACAGAAGAAACAAAGGAGATTTTTTTTTTCTTTTTGAGTCTAGGTTTCAATGTTGCCCAAGCTGAAGTGCAGTGGCTTGATCATGGTTCACCATAGCCTCGACCTCCCAAGCTCAGGTGACCCCTCTGCCTCAGCCTCCCGAGCAGCAGGAACTACAGGTATGTGCCACCACACCTAGCTAATTTTTTTATTTTTTGGTAGAAATGAGGTCTCACTATATTGCTCAGGCTGGTCTTGAACCCCTGGGCTCAAGCAATCCTTCTGCTGCCTCGGTAATCCCAAAGTACTGGGATTACAGGCGACAGCCACAGCGGTCAGCCTGGCCCATCCTGGTTATTTCTTGTAGGTGCGATTATGGATGATTTCTGGCTTCTTTTTGCTTTTCTGTATTTTCTGACTTAAAAAAAAAAAGGTGTTGGCTGACCTCGGTGACTCAGCCTGTAATCCCAGCACTTTGGGAGGCTGAGGCGAGTGGATCGCCTAAACCCACGAGTTTGAGACCATTCTGAGCAACTTGGCGAGACCTCGTCTCTACAATAAGATAAAATAAAAAGTAAAAATTAGCCAGGCATGGTGGCATGTGCCTATAGTTCCAGCTACTTGGAAAGCTGAGGTGGAAGGATCGCTGGAGCCCAGCAGATTGACACTGGGGTGGCTGTGACTGTGCCACTGACGG
This sequence comes from Cephalopachus bancanus, assembly GCA_027257055.1. Lineage (NCBI taxonomy): Eukaryota > Metazoa > Chordata > Mammalia > Primates > Tarsiidae > Cephalopachus > Cephalopachus bancanus. Next base: position 9,551,030 of record JAPVLO010000007.1, read on the forward strand.
AGTGAGTGAGTGAGACCCCAACTCCAACTGGGGTGGCCGTGACTGTGCCACTGACGGGCGACAGAGTGAGACTCCAACTCAAAAAAAATAAAATTAAATTAAATTAAAATAAAAACAAGGTGTCACTCTTAAATAAAAACATAAGGCAATAAAAGTTGTCTGTGGTTACTGAGACCCTGCTAAGCGCCAAACATCTTAATACGTCATTCACTGCTTACTGGCCACCCATGAGCTGGGGACCATTATCATCATGCTATTCACAGAGGGACAAGAGCCCCCCAGGGGTGGGGTGACTCGCCCAGGGCCACAGTCAGCAGGGAAGGAGCCGGGACTGGACCCCACCACCCAGCTGGTGGGATCTGAATGCCCCACCCCCTGACCACCGGTGTGCGTCGGGACCTGTTGCTGGTCCTCGTAGTCAGAACTGAAGATGACAGAGCTGTAAGCAACACGGGCCACCGCTGTGAGGTATGTGGGGGTGGGGAGGGCTGGGCTATAAATGCTGTGGGTTGGCTAAAGAGGGTGGGGGCCTGGGAAAGGCAGCCCCAGTCCTGGGGTGTCCATGGGAGGCGGAAGGCAGGGCAGTGAAGGGGGAAGCCAGGCCATTCGGCAGGCCCGGGACTCAGAGCCTGGGAGTCCCACTCCAAAGCCTGGACCAACACTGGAGCCAGTGAAGGGTTTGTGCATGACGGTGAGACACCATCCTATGTGCTTTCAGGAAGCTCCCTCGAGCTCCCAGTGTGGACTAGACTGCCTGTGTTTAGTTAGAGATGAGGGCAGAGATGAGGGTGAGGGTGTAACTGAGGCCCAGAGATCACCTGCAGAGGAGGACGTCAGGACCTTGGCTCCTGACCCTGGGTGGGTGGGGACCTGGGCTCCTGACCCTGGGCAGGTGGGTACCTTGGCCCCCAACCTCGGGTAGGTGGGTTCCTCGGCCCATGACCAGTGGGTGGGACCTCTGCTTCTGACGCCGGGTGGGTGGGGATCTCCCCTCCTGACCCCTGGTGGGTGGGGACCTCGGCCTCTGACCCCAGGTGGGCGGGGATCTGGGCTCCTGACCCCGGGTGGGTGGGGACCTCTGCTCTTGACCCCCAGGTGGGCGGGGACCTAGGCTCCTGACCCTGGGTGTTTGTTGTTTGGAGACCTGGGCTCCTGATCCTGGGCAGATGGGGACCTTGGCCCCTGACCTCGGGTAGGTGGGTTCCTTGGCCCATGACCAGTGGGTGGGACCTCTGCTCCTGACCCGGGATGGGTGGGAACCTCAGCTCCTGACCCCAAGTGGGCAGGGACCTGGGCTCCTGACCCTGGGTGGTTGGAGACCTGGGCTCCTGACCCTGGGCAGGTGGGGACCTTGGCCCCTGATCTTTGGTGCGTGGGTTCCTTGGCCCATGACCAGTGGGTGGGACCTCTGCTCCTGACCCGGGATGGGTGGGAACCTCAGCTCCTGACCCCAAGTGGGCAGGGACCTGGGCTCCTGACCCTGGGTGGTTGGAGACCTGGGCTCCTGACCCTGGGCAGGTGGGGACCTTGGCCCCTGATCTTTGGTGCGTGGGTTCCTTGGCCCATGACCAGTGGGTGGGAACCTCAGCTCCTGACCTCTGGTGGGTGGGGACCTCAGCTCCTGACCCCGGGTGGGTGGGGACCTCAGCTCCTGACCCCAGGTGGGTGGGGACCTGGGCTCCTGACCCTGGGTGGTTGGAGACCTGGGCTCCTGACCCTGGGCAGGTGGGGACCTTGCCCCTGACCTCAGGTAGGTGGGTTCCTCGGCCCATGACCAGTGGATGGGACCTCTGCTCCTGACCCCGGGTGGGTGGGGACCTCGGCTCCTGACCCTGGAGTGGGGGGCTACTGGCCTCCCCGGCCTTTTCCCTCACAGCAGCCGACTCCCACCCCCACAGCCGCTTCTGCTCTGCGACCCACAAGTCCCATTCCTCCTGGGGGCCAATGGTGAGAGGGAGCCCTCCCGAGTTCAGCCACCCTTCAAGGAGGCTGCTTCCCGATTCACGCAGGCACCTGGGAGCTGGCCGCAGCATGGCGATGACTTGGGGCCAGCTCTGTGTCCTGAGCACACGGCTTGCTGGTCACCCCAGCCTCTCCCCTGTAGAATGTGCGGCATCCTGCTCCCACGCTTGTGTCCCTGGGCCTCCAGCAGTCGGAGTCTGCCCAGTCTACACAGTGTGGGGGAGAGAACGCAGCCCATGCCCTCTGAGTCAGGCAGATCCTCCCACTGCACATCGAGGACCAGGTGAAACACCGGGTGGAGGAGCCATCAGGAGTCACACCTGCACCCACCACCACATTGGCCACGTCGAATGGCCTCCTTCAGCCTCAAAATCCTTTCAGGAGTGAGGCACTGGCGCCCCGAGCGCCCTGAGGTCACAGAGGTCAACAGGGGCCCCAACAAGGTCAGGCAGTGGCCCATCAGAGCCCACACTTGTCACCAGACTCAGCATTGTCGCCCTTAGGGCACCAGTCTGTGACCCGCTCACCTGTAGACCCAGGACAGCTAGGAAGTCCCATGCTCCCGTATGAACAGACGCCCGTCTCAAATGTTCTCTGCACATTATGTGTGGCTCTGGGTCTCTCGCTTTCCTCCCCTCCCCCACCCACCTCTGCTGCTGATTTTAATGACTTTTGACAGTTATTTGTATAATTTGAGTTATGCGGCATCACAGAGATCTTTCTCCCAGGGAAGATTACATGAAGCTGTTTTGACAGCTCTCACCAAAGGGGCAACATTTAATATATAACAGTTCATAAAACAAAGCTGGGCCCCGGGAATACCTTTTGCTGTTAGTCACGATGATATCACCTTTAGGTCTAAGAAAAAAAAAAGGCAAAAAAATGTTCTTTTTACTGTGACATTTCCGAAAGAAACTCAAAGAGCTGAACTGAGGTATTTTGTGTGTGAAGGTGAAAGTCCTCTCCCTTCAGCACATGTAATTAGAAACTTCTGGATGTGCGGGTCCACCCTTTCAAGACAGCTTTAAGGAGTCCTGGGCCACACCAGGCCCTCAGAGCGGGTCCTTTCTTCTCTTCTGGGTCATCTCTAATCAGCCAGCTATCTCCTTTTGAAATCCTCTTTGAAAACATGCTCTCCCCTGAGGGCAGTTCGTTCACGTCTTCCTCTTGCTGCCTGGGTGATTTGTTTTAACGCTCCAGCCTTGCTATTTCTTGTAGGGGAGCATTTGCACATAGAATTTCTGTTAAAAGAGCTTTGAGAGACAAAGTTGGACTCAGACCTTTCTGGAAGGGGTTTGGGGAGGAGGAAGGGGCCAGACAGCCAAGTGCTTTTATTCTAATAAGCAACTGCTGTTTCTAGAATCTCTCCCATATCACCAGTCCCAAACCTCCAGAAAAAAAAAGCCCCACAAATCTCCAAGATAGAAGAGGCTTCATTCTCCAGGGACTGGGGGCTCACTCTGCAAATCTTGCCAGCTAGGTGTAAAGGCAGCTAACTTCTTACAAAGAAAAGCTTCTCTTAGAAATCTGGGGAAGGACTCTCTTCGATCTTTGTGTTTAATAGTGGTCTACACTCCTCCCCCCACACATATACACACTTGCTCTTATCTGGAAGACCTTCCCAGGCTGAGGCTTTAACTCTGGAAATCCCAGTTTTCCAAGCCTTGAAAGGCACAGGCAGGTCTAAGACAGCTGAGAAACAGGACTATGGTCGCAGGGCAGGGAGAGGACAATTCTATTTAAGCATTACCTGTTTCTCGAACCTGAGCAGTGGATGATGTGCAAACCAGAGCCCTCTGGATGGCCTTGTGGGTCAGGATACAACGCAGAGACAGTTTTACGGGAACCTCCTGTCTTGTGCCTCAGTCTCCCTCCCTTCCCCCATGGCCAAATGTCATAAAACACTGCTCACCAACGCAACTGATTTGGGTTTTGTTTTTGTTTGTTTAGAGACAACAATGTTTGAATCATCTGATCATGGTCATGGAGAAAATAGTAAGAACAGGAACTGATGTGGCCTAACTGGAAGAAATAGGAAGAGTGTGTTCTAGTTCCCATTCAATAACTCATTCATTCATTCATTCATTCACCCAGCCTGTCATCAAGGCCTCCCCAAAGACTCCAGACTTAGCCAGCCAGATCCTACAGCAGCCTGACCTAAGCCAACTTCTCGAAATAAATCCCTTCCTTCCTTCATTCATTCAGTCATTTAAAAACGTGGGCTGGGCGTGGTGGCTCAACCTGTAATTGCAGCACTTTGGGAGGCCGAGGTAAGAGGATTGCCTGAGCCCAGGGATTCGAGAACAGCCTTGGCAACCTGGCGAGACTTCATCTCTACAATAAATCAAAAAATTAGCTGGGTGTGGTGGCGTCTGCCTGTAGTTCCCGCTACTTGGAAGGCTGAGGTGGAAGGATCACCTGTGCCCAGCATGTCAAGGCTGTGGTGGCCATGAGCGGGCCACTGTACTCCAGCCTGGGCAACAGAGTGAGACTCCAACTCAAAAAAAAAAAAAAAGTATGTTAAACTTTTCCCAGGTGTCTAATGTCTAAAGACAACCTTTAGCTCCAACACAAATCCCTGCACTCCCTGAGCTTTCATTTTAGGAGTCAATTAGTAAACACTGTGACGTGTAATATCATGGCAGGGAGTAATCCGTGCTTACTGATAAAAATATAACAGAAAAAGAAAGGTGGAGCGTGCTGTTTCAGCTAAGCTGTGAGGGAAGACCTGCCCGGCTGACTTTGAAGGAGAGCCCGGCTTCTACCTGAGAGGAAATGGTCCAGGCAGGTAATATCAGTGCAAAGGCCCTGAGGTAGAATGCGCCCGACTCATTGGAAGAAAAGCAGAGACAGGAGCCAGGACAGAATGAAGGAGGGAGGAGGCAGAGGCCAGGCCGTGGCAGGTCATCTATGAAGGTCAGCTTGATGACCCCAGTTATTCACTTCCTCAACTAGGTGTTGCCGTGGGGTGTTTTGTAGGTGTGGTTCAACCCTGCAATCAGCTGACTTCAAGTGAAGGAGGTTGTCCTGACGCCCTGGGTGGGCCTGGTCCAATCAGTGGAAAGGCCTCAGAGCTGGGCTGAGGCTCCCCTAGGAAGGAGAAATTCCTCCTGTGAATGGCAGCCTCACTGTGCCTCAGAGACGTGGCCTGTCCTCACGGCCTCCCCACCCAGCCTCCCACGGCCCCTGGACTTGCCCAGCCAGACTCCGCGGTCTCCCGAGCCAACGCCTCACAGTAAACCCCTCAGTATCTGCCGCCCTCTGGCTGAACCTGCTGGTACCCCCATGTGACAGGCAGAGTGGTTTAGTGGCCCCAGCCTCCCTGCCCCTCCCCCTTTGCTGCTGTGCTTCCTCCTTCCCTTTGGGTTCCTGGAAGCTCTGGCCCCTGCAACCCCCTCAGCTTCCCAGACAGCCCGGACGTCTGAGCCAGGGTGCACCTGCTGGGCCTGGTCTTCCTTGGAACCCCCTCTTCTGCCTTCTGCTCCCCCCGGACGCCTCAGGCCCAGGGCTCGTCCGAGACACGCCCCACGCTCACGGGCCCAGGGCAGCCTTCTTGTCACCCGGTAGCCAGGGCTGCCCCTCCACCTGCCTGTCCCTCTGGGTCGGGTCAGCTGATTCCAGAAGCTTCTCTCTCATTACATGCATCAATCTGGAAGGCCCTTGAGGACAGTGTTCTGTTTGGTCCCAGTCAGCATCGTGGTAGCCATGCTTATTTATTTATTTATTTTCGAAAAGCACTTATGTTACTGACTTAAAATAGAGACCCAAAAAGTGACAGGCAGAGCAAGTCCAGACCACTCAGGGTTGAGGCTGCTCTGTTCAAAGATGCAGACAGAGCAGTGATGTGACCTTATCAAGGACATGATCAAAACAGGGTTTCACAAACGTCTTTGTGTTCATAATACTGTATCCATGCACAAAGTATCAAAATCCAAAGTCTGGATTTTTCCCTTTAGGACTATGGTATATGACAGATTTTGATGAACGCACTTCCTTTTTTTTTTGGAGTCAGAGCCTCACTCTGTCACCCACGCTGGAGTGTGATGGCATGCTCACAGCCACCACAGCCTCAACCTGCTGGGCTCAGGTGATCCTTCCGCCTCAGCTTTACTAGTAGCTGGAACCACAGGCCACATCACCACACCCAGCTTTTTTTTTTTAATTGTAGAGATGAGGTCTCACCAAGTTACCTGGGCTGGTCTTGAACCTGTGGGCTCAGGCAATCCTCTTGCCTTCACCTCCCAAAGTTCTGGGATTACAAGCATAAGCCACCATACCAGGTCTGCGCTTTCTTTTTTTTTTTTTTTTTTGAGTTGGAGTCTCACTCTGTCACCCAGACTGGAGTGTAGTGGCTGCTCCCGCCCACCGTAGCCTCAACCTGCTGGGCTCCGGTGATCCTTCCGCCTCAGCCTTCCAATAGCTGGAAATACAGGTGTGCACTACCATGCCCGGCTAATTTTTGATTTATTGTAGAGATGAGGTCTCACCAAGTTGCCCAGGCGGGTCTCGAACCCGCGGGCTCAGGCAATCCACTCACCTTGGCCTCCCAAAGTGCTGGGATTACAGGCTGAGTGCGCTTCCTTTTACAAGCCCTCTCAAGTCAGCTGTAAATGCCGTCCAGGTACATACGTGGACTGGATTCGAATCCACGCCAGTGTCCCCAGCTCCAGGACAAGGATGACGAACCCTCCCTCGAGGGGGCATTGTGAGGACTGTAAACATGATAGATGTCTGCTCATGGACAAACATTCTGAGTGCCACCTCGAGGGAGACCATGCTGGGTGCTGAGGGGACCTGAGTGAGTGAGGTGGTCCTGGCCTTGACCTAGTGCAGCCAGGCTCTGGCAGAGGCTGGCAGAGGGCCTGGCCCTGCCCATCCTTGAGGGGCAGGCTCTGGTGGGAAGTGACATCATCAGCATCACATGATGTCAAGGCTCTCCACATGACACACATCACTGAGACAGTCTCAGGAAGTCCCTGGGACACCTGGGGCCACGCTCGGCCTGTTCTAAGAAGACTCTACTGACGGTAGTCACAGCAAAACACTCGACACGCTTCTCCTCAGTCTTGTCATGTGACAAGTGCTCATTCAGCATCATCTCTGTAGAAGTTCTCCAGCCGGGGGACAGCCATGAACTAAACACACAGCAGTCCCCACTGTCTCAAATCTCCGAGTGGTGGGTCAGAAATCGAGCAAGGAAATGACCACATCAGGCTGCATGTGGTGGTCCATACCTGCAATCCCAGCATTCTGGGAGGCCGAGGTGGGAGGATCACTTGGGCCCAGGAGTTCAAGACCAGTGTGGGCAACACAGTGAGACGCTGTCTCTACAGAAAAATCAAAAAATTTTCTGGGCATGGTGGTATGCGCCTGTAGTCCCAGCTATGTGGGAGGCTGAGGCGGAAGGATCGCCTGAGCCCAGGAGGTCGAGGCTGCGGTGGCTGTGAGTGTGCCATTGCACTCCAGCCTGAGTGACAGTGAGACCTCAACTCAAAAAAACAGAAAGAAAGGAAGGAAAGAAGGAAGGCAGGTAGGAAGGAGAGAGAGAGGGAAAGAAGGAAGGAATGAAGGAGAGAGAAAGAGAGAGAGAGGAAGAAAGAAAAAGAAAGAAAGAAGAGACAGGAGAGAAGGAAAGGAGGAATGAAGGAGAGAGAAAGAAAGAGAAAGAGAGAAAGGAAAGAAACATCGTATGTGTCATGTGATGAGCCCTGACATAAGGGAAGACATAGCAAGAGGGGTGCAGGAAGCACCCAGTGGGGGCAGGGCTCCTATCTTTTGGAGGGTGGTCAGGAAAGACCTCTCTAAGGAGGCAGCGTTGTAAGGAAATGCGGCAGCAAGTCATATTTACAAGGTGGGAATTTGGATCCTTCAGGTCTGGGCGGTTTCCCAGGTGGTTTGTGTGCAGACACAGGGCTGCAAGGTTCAACCTTGGATTCGTAACGTGTGGGCCACCAAGCCTCCACCCCTCGCTGGTGCTCACCCACCCCTCCCAGTGGTGCCATCTGGTTCTCATCTTCTGGGCCTGGGAAGTTGAAGCTCAGAGACCACAAGCTACACACCCTTCCCCCCCACCAGGACACACAGCTTCTGGGCAGACACACGAGCATCCTGACCCACTGGCCCTGGCTCTGAGTCCTCCGCTCCACCAGGGACTCAACTCCTGCCGGTCCATTAGGGTCATTCAGGTCCCCGCCAGCTCACTGAGAACCTCTCTGGCTGAACATGGATACAGTGTTAAATCTTCTGGGTGATTCCAACGAGCAGCCACAATTCCGAATTACCACAAATACATTCTCATTTCTAGGTTTTTTTTTTCCCCCTTAGAGACAGGATGTCGCTCTCACGCTCCTGATCTCAAGCAGTTCTCTAGTCTCAGCCTCCCAAAGCGCTGGGATTACAGGCGTGAGCCCCCAGTGAGCCACTGGGTCTGGTCCATACAAACATTTCTAAAACTTATCCCATTACCAGAATCCCCTGGAGACCTGATAAAAACACAGATACCCAGGTTGCCCTCTTAGTGTCTTTGAATCAGCAAGTCTAGATCAGGGTCAGGAAATCTGTCCCTTTCGGAAGGCTCCTCGGTGGATCTGATCTTAGACCAGTTGGCGACACTCTAAACACGATGTCAGTCTCTCATGCAATCTCACTGGGGACAAGGTTGCCGCCGGGAGGCAGATATGGGTTGGGGAAGGTGGGTGGGAAAGTCGAACTCTTTTTATTTATAAAGCACAGGTATACATTCAATAGTGAAGAGATGTGCTACTTGCCTGCGGTATTAAAATTTTGTTAGTGAGGACAATTAGGAAAAAGAGTCTTAAAAGGGTCCTTAGGGAGACAATCATGAAAAGAATGTCTTAAATGTTTAGCTGGATACTTGGCCCACCTAGAACTGAGCCTGACACCTGTCGGTCCTTGCAAGAGCCTGAGTGTGGGCACAGATGATCACCCAAGGAAACCTTCTCCCGAGGGGATGGGGAAGTAGAAGGAGACCCAAAGGGGAGAAAGACACACGGTTCACTGTGGAATGCAATGCTGCAGACCGAGTGCAGTGGCTCATGCCTATAGTGTACTTTGGGAGGCTGTGGCAGGAGGATCACTGGAGTCCACGAGTTCAAGACCAGCCTGGACAACATAGTGAGACTCTGTCTCTACAAAAATTAAAAGCATTAGCTGGGCATGGTGGCACCAGCTTGTAGTCCCAGCTACTTGGGAGGCTGAGGAAGGAGGATACCTTGAGCCTAGGAGGTCAAGGCTGCAGCAAGCTATGATGGCACCACTGTTTGCCAGCCTGGACGACAGAGCGAGACCTTGTCTCTTAAAACAAAAAAAGAGAGATGGAGAACTAGGCAGCCAAATACGTTCTTCACAGCAGCAGACTGCGCCCTGGGTGGGCGACTGGGGGTTTGGGTGAGGGTGGAGGTGATGCTGCCCTGCTGCGGTGGTGACAGACCCTACCACCAGGTGGCGCAGTCGGGGTGCTCTGAGTGTTTTCTGTCTTGATGTCGCTGTCATTGGCTTCACCCAGGCAGCCAGGACTGTGGGGACTAATGGGGTGCATTTCCCGACCTGCAGTGACAGCCTTACAAAAACAATTCTTTCCTGTTTCTAAAGTTCACCATTTCCCCCACTGCCCCACGCCCCCGTGAGTGGGTGGCCACCCGGCAGCCCACACTACGGAGCCCGGCTTGGAAGTACCTGCTCACTGAATGCACAGACACACCTGAGAAGGTGCCCCAGGCTCTCCCTTCCCTGCCTGGCCCCACTCCTCTCGGGTGCTGTCCCACTTCGCCTGCAGCAGGCCAAGCCCTGGGGGCAGGAGTAGCTGAGTGGATGCCTGTCCACTGGCCTCCATCCAGGTGCTGCAGGGGCCACCAGCAGGCAGCAGTCCTGCCAGGAGAAGCCGGGGAGGTGACTGGAGTGATGGGCGGCCTGGGAGAGCCAACTTGGCTGTGGTTGTGCCTCTGCTCCCAGGAGACCACGTTACGCCAGAACGGCCTCCGGAGAGGCTGGAGTCCTGCATCTTGCAGCCTCCCACCCCCTGGAGGAGGCCCAGGCCAGTCCCCACTGAGCTGAGGTTTCTTCCTCTGGTCTCAGAACACAAGGCTGTCAGTGTCCCCATCAGCTTCCCGTCCGTGCCTTGGCCTTGGACACTTCTTCTTGTCTGAGATGGTTTTGAAGGACTCCAGCCAGCTGATCACCGCCTTTTTGCCGTGACCTCCCCACAACCCAGGGGAGGCATCCCCCAAGAAGCCTGTTTCTACCTGTGCCTAAGAATTACTGAGCCCATACCATATCCCAGGTGCTGGCAGTGCCAGGCTCCCCCACCAGAATGTCAGCTTTGTGTGGGCGAGGATGTTTGGCCGGTTTTTTTCACTGTTGTCCCCAGATCTCTGTGTGGCTCCCTCCCTCATCTCCTGTAGGTTTCTCTGAAAGGCACCATCCCTGACTGTCCCATTCATAAATGAAGCTCCGCCCACCTTGAAACCCCCATCCACCCCATGCTCTTGGCCTCTTCCCCTTCCCTTACTGCCTCCCACGTACAGACAGGAACTAGAGTGTGTGTGTCACCCACTAGAACACGGGCTTTCCGAGGACCAGCACTTGTCTGCTTTTTGAAACTGCTGTATCCCGATCACCTGTGACTGTTCCGGATACAGAATATATGCCGGGCCGATCTTTTTATAAAAGAATGGACTTGGGGGTCTACACTGGTCCGTTTGCACAAATCCACAGCTCAAGTGGCCTCACTGGACTGGTGGATTCTTGAAGCAGGGTTACTGTTTTCTTCCCTTCTCTGCAGGTATCAGTGAGGTTTGGCTGCGTTGGGTGGGCGAGAGAGACCCGTAAAGAACGGACAGTCTAGTTGAGCAGAAAAGATAGGGGTTAAAATGGCTCGTAGGACCCTCAAGGGCCAAATCTAGCTGGCTGCCTGTTTTTATGTGTCCCATGAGCTAAGAATGGTATACATACCACATCTATGGAGTCAGAGTCTCACTCTGTTGCTCAGGCTGGAGTACAGTGGCACGATCACGGCTCACCACAGCTTCAGCCTTGTGGGCTCAGGCAATCCCTCTGCCTCAGTCTCCTGAGTAGTTCAGGCTACAGGCACATGCGACCATGGGCAATTTTTCTGACTTTTTGGTAGAGATGAGTTCTTGCTGTGTTGCTTGAACTCCTGGCCTCAAGTGATCATCACCTCCTGCCTCTGCCTTCCCAAGTGCAGATTACAGGTGTGAGCCACCACCTCAGCCAGATTTTATATTTTTAGTGTAAAATTTTTTTGTAAAATCTGTTAGCATTTCAGGAAGAACAGTTGTTCACTTTTGCTTTTTAGCTAACAAGGCTTAAAATACTTACTATCTGGCTCTTTACAGAAAAAAGCCAGCAGGCTCCTGGGTTAAATGATAAGTAGGTGGCTAGGCGCGGTGACTCAAACCTATAATCCAAGCACTTTGGGAGGCCAAGATGAGAGGATTGCCTGAGTCTAGGAGTTCAAGACCAGCCTGGCAACTTGGCAAGACCTCGTCTCTACAATTAAAAAAAAAATAAGCCAGGTTCGGTGGCTCAGCCTGTAATCCCGCACCTTTGGGAGGCTGAGGTGAGTAGACTGCCCGAGCCTGCGGGTTCGAGACGCGCCTGGGCAACTTGGCGAGACCTCATCTCTACAATAAATCAAAAATGAGCCGGACGTGGTAGCGCGCGCCTGTAGTTCCAGCTACTTGGAAGCCTGAGGTGGAAGGACCGCCGGAGCCCAGCAGGTCGAGGCTGCAGTGGCCAGGAGTGACCACTGCACTCCAGTCTGGGCGACAGAGGGAGACTCCAACTCACAAAAAAAAAAAAAAAAAAAAAAAATAGCCAGGCGTGGTAGCATGGGCCTGTAGTTTCAGCTACTTGAAAGGCTGAGGCAGAGGGATGGCCTGAGCTCCGCAGGTCGAGGCTGTAGTGGCAGTGAGTGTGCCACTGCACTCCAGACTGGGCGACAGAGTGAGACTCTAACTCCAAAAAAGAAAAAAAAAAGATAAGTAGGAATGCAGTTTTTTTGGCTTTTCGTTTGTTTTGAGTGCTCCTTTATAACCTCGATGGAGCGACAGCCTCGGGTTCCAGGCTTTGTAAGGCAGGCGGGGTGCATGGTCAGGGAACAAGTCTGTGGGCGGCAAGTGCCCTCCCGCCCACACTCTGGGCCTGTTGGTCCATGTGGCTTCCTCAGGGCGATTGCATCTGGCTTTACATGAGGGTCATCTGCTGCAATTAAAGACACAGGTTCTGGCCAGGTGTGGTGGCTCATGCCTGTAATCCCCACACTTTGGGAGGCCGAGGTGGGAGGATCGCTTGAGTCCAGGAGTTCGAGACCAGCCTGGGCAACATGGCAAGACCTCGTCTCTACAAAAACAATCAAAAAATTAGCTAGGGGTGGTGGCGCGCGCCTGTAGTTCCAGCGACTCGGGAGGCTGAGGTGGGAGGACCCCTTGAGCCTAGGAGGTCATGACTGTGGTGAGCCATGATTGTACCACTACTGTCCGGTCTGGGCAATAGAGCAAGACCCTGACTCAAAAACAACAACAGCAACAAAAAAAGATACAGATCCCTCAGCCCTTCTGAGTCCCTGAGGGTGAGGTTTCCTTTTGGTTTGCCAGATGTCTGAGACCAGCCGGGATGACGCCCTACAACAACCCAAAATGCTCTCATCCAGATTCTGCCTCTGGAGACACTTGACTGGGAAGACACAGGCCAGACTCCCAGACAGTATTCTGCCTCTGTCACTTCCCAGGTGTGAACAAGTCACCTGGCCATTCTGTGCCTGCACTTCCTCATGTGTGGACCTGGGACAGTTCCTTTCCCCTGTTGTAAGGATGAAACACAGCTTTGTATATAAAGTGTCTTGTGTGGGGTCATCAGGGTGGAGGGGACCTGGATGGAGGAGGGATGTCCAAAGACTCGGATAGCCGAGCAGAGTGGCTCATGCCTATGGTCTCAGCTACTTGGGAGGCTGAGGCAGGAGGATCACTTAAGCCCAGGTGTGGATGGCCGCGGTGAACTGTGATAAACGGAAAAATTAAAAGCAAGGTTAGTGGTGAAATTAAGATGATGATAAAAAGACGACCCTGTGCTCTTCTTTACCCTAGAAAATGCTGGAAATGAAACAAGGGGTGCCCTCCTCCAGCCTGAGGCTCCTGTGCGGAGACCCCAGGTGGAAGGAGGCAGCAGCCTCAAATCCTCCCGGGGCTGTGGGTGCCGATCCGTCTTCCAGCCAGGACAACCACCACCTGTCATTAGACCTGAGGTAGCCCTAACTCCAGCTCTGCTGTTTAATCTCCCACCTGTGTCATTCGGCTTCCGAAGCCCCGGGGATCCTGCTCCCTGGGACGCGCCCGTCGACATCCCTGCTACAGCCTCACTTGTGTCGCCCAGGTCTTAAATGTGACGGCTCAGGCCCAGCGCCTCTCTGATACACCTTGATGTGACGACACCAGCCCCTCAGGTCCCAAAATGACGTCGAGAAACGCGTCCGTGCCCGATACTCCTCGGCCGGGTTCCCCACTAGAAGCAACGGCCCCTGGGCTGGAATAAGCAGCAGCACTTTCAGAAACGAACATGGCTGTCTCTATAAATGAGCCAGGCTGACAGATGATTCTCCTCCTGCACCCAGGAGTCCCTAGGGAGGCTGTTCCCCCCCGATTTTCTCTTCCCGGTGGGACTTTGAAGGGCAAGAATTGTCCTCCCCGTGCGAGACTGCCTGCACCAGGCCTTGCCCGAGGACCCTCCACTTTCTGTGGCTGGAATTTCTCCTGGGACAAGCTCCCAGGTGTCCTGCCTCACCTTCAGCCCCCGGATCATCCACATACGTGGGCTCGACGTATCAGCAGCCTGAAAAAAAGTAGACACCAATGACAGAACAGCTACCCCCAGAGGGACTCAGCTTGGGAACAGGACACCTAAGAGAGAGGCGTCCCCAGGGCACGGCCACACTCGGAGATGGGTGCCATCAGTATAGCCCACTCCACCCTTCTGGTGAGGAACTGAGAGCATAGAGTGGCTGGATAACCTGCTTGAGAATGTTGAGCCAGATTCTGAGCCCAGAGGCTGTCCTACCAACCCAAAGAAAGAAGACAAGAGAGAAGAGGTGCCCACGGTCTCCCGCACTGTCCTGGATGGGCAGAGCATGCAGACAGACTCAGGCTTCTGATGTGCCTGGAGGCAGACGCAGACCCGTGGCAGCGCCCGAAGCCCCCGTCTACTTGTGCTGAGCCCTGCGGTGCACCAGGCACAAAGAACCATCCTTTCCTCTCTCCTAACTCTCAAAACCACCTTTCCAGACGGGCGCCTTTATGACCTCCATTTTGCAGACTGGGAAACTGAGGCTTAGGGAGGAGGCGCAGTTGACCCACCAACAGCAGGTAGGCGTGGAGCCCATGGCTACCGATCCGTCTACAGCCTTGACTCGATGAGTCTCGTGACGTGAGCGGAGGTTTTCCAGTCAGACTGGAAGCCCCGCAAGGGCGGGAGATGCTTCTCTTCTCCACGGCTCCTTTCTGGACACCAGAGCTCATCAGTTGTCCATTGTCTCCTCTGATCCACAGGCTCACCAAACGCTACCTGATCCTACTGCCCAGCTCTCTCCTCCAGGGAGCCCTCCTTGACTCTCCAACCACAGTGATCTCTCCCTCCTCTGAGAAAGGACTTGGCATGAGAGATCGTGGGCTGACGATCGGTGATATTAACACCAGGCCTCCAGGAGCTTCTGACTTGGCCCTGGGGCCTCATGTGAACTGCCCAGAGAGGCTGAGCAGTTTGTGGACAGGAGGGAAGTGGGGGGAGTCGTGACAGAGTGCAAGGCTGCCGATGTCGGTGTGTCGAGGGTGTCCCGCTCTTGACAAGAGGAAGGACGTCTGATTCTTCAAAATCAGCCAGCTCTCTGAACTTTTAAAATTTAAAAACATAAAAGCTTTACATCTCTAGGTGTTGGCCGGCAATTCCAGCGGTATGAGTATTTTGCAAGATAGGGAAAACACCCCAGAGGCCAGGCCTGGCTGTGGTGTGCTGAGGGTGACCTCTGCTCTAGTTGGTGTCTTGCTCATTTCTGTGACTGCACCAAACCATCCTGGCACACACGCCAGCTTCTTGGTGAGGGCAGGCGGAGCAACGGAGGAACCTTGGCACGTCTGAGCAGGTGTCGGGAGCTCGATGAGTATGAGAGGCTGGCTCCCAAGCCGTCTGCCTCGGGCCCCAGGGGGCGCGTCCCACCTTGCGTAGGGGTGGCAGGAAGGGAAGAGAGACACTGAGAAGGCTGAACGCGGTGAGTCTCGACCAGAAGTGATGTCCCCTGGGGGCACCTGGCAATGTCAGGGGACACTTTTGGCTGTCATACCTGGGGCACAGGTAGAGGCCAGGGCCGCTGCCAAAACATGCCCCACGCACGGAACAGCTCCTGCCACAAGAAAAAAATGTCCCAGGCCCAGATGCCAATTGTGTAGAGATCTGGCCCAGGGACAGGGGGTCCAGGGCCCCCCATGGACCAAACCTCCGTTGTGACTCTGCTTCTGGTTTCCTGTGTGGCCTTGGACTTCTGATGAATACGTCTCATTAGCCCTCTATTTTCTCGCCTGTAAGTTGGGGTTCGTGGAAGTAAAACTCCTTCAAGGGCGGGAGTGAGGTTTGGACGAGGTGATGAGTGTCCAGGGCTTAGCAGGTGCCGGCAGGTCATGTGTCCTCACCAAGAGCCGACTGCTCGCTGGACCCCTTCACCCGTTTGTCTACCGAATCCATGCAAAGAAGAGTGGCTTTTGCATGCAGGCCCAGAAATCAGTGTGGTGAACCTCCGGGTGGTGACGTGAACTGCTATTTGGGACAATCAGCGGGAACGGCTTTTCTCTTCACCAGGGTCAACCTGACGCCTTGTGCCTGATTTAGTAGTGATCCCATAGACACGTCATCAAATCTAACATGTGGTGAGTCCCCCGGCCCTCAGAGCGTAGGTGTCAAGAGCCCTTAAAGTGAGCCGCGCATATACAAGGCGCTCCTTCTTCTCCCACCCTTCCCCCTCGTCAGCCTCGCTCCAACGTGAGTCTAGAAATCGTTATTTCATGGACAAAAGCCAGACTTGGTTCTGGGCTCTGGGCAACACACCAGGGCTGGAGAGAGGCCTCAAAGTAAGGCATCTCTGCCTGGACCAGCTGGGCGGATGGGCCGTGTGGCCCCGGAGGTGGGCAGGAAATCGGATTCCTGGCTGTCAGGAGCGTGGCCGCTTCACCAGGTAAGGTAGGCTGAGGGCAGGGGCTGCAGGGGCAAAGACTATGACTAGATGATGCAGGGGTTGACCCGGAGGGCACTGGCCTTCCATGCTCTGATCCGCTTGTCCCGACTCAGCATGACAAGGGGGAGGGGACTTCTCACCCTATGGAAACCCGGAGGGAGAAATCTGATCTTGAATTCCAAGACCGAACTAAACGGGCTCCGTGAAGGGAACCCAGACCGGTGGGGCTCTGCAGGCCATCACGACGGATGTCTTCTTGGAGAGGGCCTGCGCTGCCATGCAGGGGGTCGGTGTGGGAGCCGTGCCCCGGGTGTGGGTCCTGGAGCGGAGGGACAGGAAGGCATTTGTCCTGCTGGGGGACAGGAGCTGCTGCAGAAGCCGGAGGAGCGGATACAGATCGGCTTCAGGGCTTTGGGGGTAGGTGGCCAGGCCCGGCCTAGGCTCAGGGGATGGCTGGAGGCAGCACAGCCTGGGTGATATGTTGGCAGCTGGGTGACCTCTGGATATCATGCCCAGAGCAGGAAGGCAGGTCCTCACATGGCCGGGGGACAGGAAGTCAGCAAGGAAGAGAAGGGAGAGCTGGAAGGGTTTTAAAAAGATAGAAACTAGAGCCCACAGGGGACGCCTCAGTGACAGCCGTGAAGATGGTGGCAATGTCTGAAACGTAGATAAGACCCAGGTGGAAGACATTAGGCCCCTTGGAGCGCTGTGTGATTCACACCCCATTCAGCCGTCTCAATAGCAAAAATACCGCCATTACTTCCACCTCACACATGAGGAAACCGAGGCATAGAACATCAAAGCATCCTGCCCAAAGCCAGAGTTGGCATCCACGGCTACAAGGTGGTATCCATCCTGTTTCCCCAACTCAGCTTTACCGAGAGGCACCCCACGAGTGAGAAATGCTGTCCTGCACATTGGCAGTTGCATTTCAGGAAATGTCATCTTTCCTTTGTTCGAGTCTTAAACTTTAATTTACTTTATTAGCAGCAAATCCTTTCTCCAAAAAACAAAAGTCTGGAGCAGAAACGCAATATTAGAAATGGGTAAAGACAAAGCAGCTTCTAATTTTGGTATTTAAAAAAAAAATGTTGGCCCCTTCTCATAATCTGAAAGTTTCTAATTTTTAAAAAAAATCAAATGAAGATAAAATATTCTTTACTTATCAGATGGGCAAGCCTTGTAAAAGCTGATAATCTCAGTGCTGGCGAGGGCGTGGGAAAACCCACACTCCCATGAGTGAGTGCCCGTGGGAGTGTGTTGCTGCAATATTTTTGGAGGGCAGCTGGGTACTCTCTGTGAAGCATCGGGGCCACGTTCCCTCTGACCCAGCAATTCCACTTCTAGGAATTTGCCCTTCGGACAGACTTGCATTCTCGAGATTAGACTTGCAAGTCGCGAGAGAGGTCACAGGGACGCTCATCATCGCGTCGTCTGCAACAGCAGGAAAAAGCTGGAGACAGCCTGTGCGTCCACACACAGAGGAACGGTTAGGCGTGTGGCGTCTCTGTGCACTCGTATTCCCTGCAGATGTCAGATGTTCACAGAATGAGCCAGAGCTAAATGTGCTGATATGAGAAGATAACCTTTCAGTTGGGAAAGGGGACCAATGTCAACTGTAGTTGACAACTTGAGTAATTTCTCCTGGTGTGCACACCTCTGGAACACCACCAAGCCCCAGATATGGGACATAAACCCAGATATGAGTTTAGTGGAGGGCTCCCTGTGACCCTTCCTGCCCAGCCATGCACCTTCCCCACCAGAGGGAACCACTCTTCTGACTTTGGCCGTCAGGCAGTTCTGTCTGTACTTGAATCTCATGGAAAAGAACCCCTTCCCTCCCGCCACCCCCGTGTGCACTCTCCTATACCTGGTTTCATTCACTTGGCATGTTCATGGAATTCATCCAGTATAAGTATATATACACACATGTATCAGCAGTATCAGTATATATATGTATGTATGTATGTATGTATGTATGTATGTATGTATCTATCTATCTATCTATCTCTATATATATACAGTTTGTTTCTTTTTAGTGCCAAGTTATATTCCATTGTTGGTTATAGCACAATTCGTTATTCATTCACATGTAAGACATTTGGGTTGTTTCCAGTTTTTGACTCATGTAAATAAAGCTGTTCTGAACATTCTTGTACAAGACTTTTTGTGGACAAATTGCTAGGGAAGTGGGCAGGTGTATAGGTGTATGCTTAATTTTAATAAAATCTACCAGTTAGCTTTCCAAAGTGGCCCGATTGATTTACAATTCCCATACCAGCTCTGTATGTGACTTTCTATTGCCCCTAGTCTTTGTCAACACTTAGTAGTGTCAGGTTTTTTTCCATTTTTGTTTTAGCCATTTTGGTTGGTGTATCATGGTTTCTCATTGAGATTCAAAAACATCTTTAACAAAAAAATATGCAAAGCCATAGCCATATTTTGACCTCTTTTGAATAATATTATATTACATAATATATTTTCACAATAAAATCACATATATAAAGAGATTTGCAAAGAAAAATTTTCTGAAACAGTGAATATGTTATTGTTCATGAAGAAAAAATGGAATTGGGGTAGACAGAGAAGGCTTTACTTTTAGTGTTTTTACAATGTTTGATTAATTATATCCATCAAGTTTCAAAGCAGGAAACAAATCATTCTGGGGTTTAAGAAGCAGCACTGGGAGTTTGGGGGATTGGACTCTAGAATGTTCTCCCATGAAAGACTCCCATAGCGTGCAGAACTGACCTTGTGTGGGGCTGCAGCCCCCCGAGGCTGCCAGAAGAACCACAGAGCCCAAGAGCACCTGCCTGACCCTGATTCTCAACACAGGAAGCTGGAAGAGGCCGTGCCAGGGTAGCTGCAGTAAACCCACCTCTGGCATCCTAACAGCAGAACAGTGGTGCCTGCTTCACTTACACCTTCCAGAGCCCACTCTGGGGACATCTGTGTAGCAGAACCTGATTTACATCCAGGAGATACAGAGGAAGCTTTTTGCAAGCCCCAGGGCTCAGAGTTGCAGAGCTTGAAAACTTCAATTCTATGCTAATCTGTGGATAAAACGTCAGGCCTCCGTACTACCTAAAAATTCAGGTGCCAAGATCATTCAGCATTCCACCTGCATCTTATTTATGCCAGAAACACTGGTTTGGCTTATCTGCGCATCAGAAAGAACACAAAGAAGAAAATTAGTCAAGAAAGCCCCATCGTAGGTGCCTTCATTTTGTTTTCATTTAAAGCAAGTGTGCGGGCTCGGTGGCTCAGCCTGTAATCCCATGCCTTTGGGAGGCTGAGGTGAGTGGATTGTCTGAGCCCACGGGTTCGAGACCCGCCTGGGCAGCGAGACCTCATCTCTACAATAAATCAAAAAATCAGCCGGGCATGGTAGCGCATGCCTGTAATTCCTGCTACTGGGAAGGCTGAGGCGGAAGGATCGCCGGAGCCCAGCAGGCGAGGCTGCGGTGGCCGGGAGCGGCCACTGCACTCCAGTCTGGGCGACCGAGTGAGACTCCAACTCAAAAAAAAAATAAAATAAAATAAAGCAAGTGTGACTGAGGCCCTTTGAGCTCGATCAACTTTCTCACATCAATCCCTTCCTGTTTCCCTCTGTGCTTCAGATAGTTCCTAGATGTACTGGCTATCCGTTACTGATCAATTCTGAAGGCTAGCCAGGCACATTATGCAAGCTCCTGGCTCAGGACTTAATCCCGCTACTAACTGGAGCTCACTCTCTACCATTCTCGGCTCCATCCTCAGGGCGCTTGGCTCTGTCCCCCCATCGTCCTTCCTTTTTCACAAACGTAGACTTGCTTTTGCAGTTGAGCAGTTGAGTTGCCCATGGAAGTCTTCCGTTCCTCCTGTAGTGTTTCTTTTCCATTCAGTGAAAGCCGGCAGTATTTCTGCTAGCAAAAGTCTCTTAAAATGTCTGCATGCCTCCTATGAATCTTACTGAGAGTCACTCCACTAGACAAAAGTCACACCCACACATCTCTTTTCTACTCCAGCATTCTGTGAAGTGGCTAAGAAAAAAAAGAAAGACTAAACTTTGCAAAGGTCTGAGTTTTAAACAAAACCTCACAGCCACATCCTCAATCTTTTTCTTTATACTATGTTTTTCTCACTGTACTTTGGAGTTCACCTTTGACCCAAAGTTTTTTTTCTTTTTTAAAATTTTTTTACATTGTTTATTACCTGGAGGGGCTGTACAGTTCTTGCATCTTTTGTAATAAATCAAGTTTTTTCTTCTTTAGCTTATCTCTTTCCTCTGATATTTTACTCTCAAGAGCAAGAAAAATCAGGGTGACGCTTGTGCCAGGGTGCCTGGAAATCTCTTCAGCCAGATCACCCAGTTCATAAGTACATTTTTAATTTTCCATGTTACCAAAATGTAATAAACTTTCTGCTACTGCACAGCAAAAAAACCCTTTCATTCCATTTTTAATCACAAGTTCCTCAGTTTTCTTTAAGACTTCGCTGGGAACCTTCGCAAAGGCCATCACATTTCTGAAGAGCATCTCTTGGAGACCATTTGGGATTTCACTAACACTTTCCTCAGAGTCTCCACACTTTTGTCCACTGTCTGGTTCCAAAACCACTTCCACATTCTTAGTTGTTTGTGATAGCAGCATCTCATGTCCAAGAACCAAACCTGTATTCGTCATACACTGCTGCGTAACAAGTTACCCCAACAACAAGTTACCCCAACAACAAAACCCATTTATTATCTCACCGTTTTTCTGGCTCAGGAATTTGAGAACATCTTGGCTGGAGTGTTCTGGCATGGGAACTCTCACAAGGTGGCGGTCAGATATCAGCTGGGCTCCATTTACCTGACCGGGACTGGAGGACGCCCTTCCATGAGAGCTCATTTACAGGCCAGCTGGTGGCTGCTGGTTGTTGACCAGCCTTCAGCTCCTCCTCCCCATGTGGGCCTCTCCATGGAGCTGCTTGAGTGCCCTCTCAGCGTGGTGGCTGGCGTCTCCCAGAGCAAGAGGCCAAGGTGGGGGCAGCAATGCCTTTTATGACCTGGTCTCAGAAGTCACACCTATCACTTCCACCACAGTCACATATGCCACTCCTGATTCAATATCCCAGGGGCGAGATGGCAGGACAACAGCAATAAGGGACAACACGAGGGCGTGAACACCAGGCAGGGCTGTTCTCGGGGCCACCTGGAGCTGGACTGCCCTCCAGGAAGCTGGGAAACAAGCCTGATTTGGGCAATTAAGGCAGGAGTGCCACCTTCAGAGGGAGGCCCCGGTTCTCCGCAGGAAGAAGATACCAGAAATGGAGTTACCGTCCTCCCTGGGCTTTTCTCCTCTCCTAGAATAGGTCTAGAGCTGTCCTCACAAACTAGCAGGAATTCTGTATAGAAACTTAGTTATAATGAAGCATTCATCAGGCTGCACTTTGGCCCAATTTCTTGTCATCAAAAGTCACTGGATACTGACCCGTGGCATCCCCACTGTTCCTCACGACAGGATCTCTGACATCAGGGTCATAAGGCTTTTGTTTAAGAATTGCTTAAGATTAATAAGGGTACCTGATTTCAAACCAGGCGAAGTGGGAACCAAAGTGGGGCCCAAACATTACCTGTACAATGACCATTTGTAGATCTAACTCTGAATTTTATCCCACATCCTTAAAATAAAAAGTAATCCTAATAGCGATACCAAATAAAAAAAAGAATTGCTTAAGATGTTTTTCAGATTCCGAATTCCAGCAAAAAAGCTGACGCCAACCAGTGTGAGGACCTCACAGAGGACAGAATCCGCATGAGCCCATGGCCTTTTCCTCTCCCCACCCCAGGGCTGCACCCTGCACTCTGATCAATCAGTGATCTCCACACCTTGGCCCACCCCAAAACCCATAGAAATGCCAGCCCCAGACACCCAGGGATACAGATTTGAGGACTTCTCCTGTCTCCCCGTTTGGTGACCCTACAATCAAACCTCTTTCTCTGACACGACCTAGCGCCTTGGTGTACTGACGTGCTGTGTGCATCAGGTAACGGACCTGTCATGCTGCAGGATGAATTATGTGTGTGCACGGGGGTTTGACCTGTGCTCCACTTAGCAGATGCGTGGTCTTTGGCAGGTGACTGCCTCCTGGCAGTGTCATCTGTCAAATAAAGCTGAGAATCAAACTCCCACACCACAGAATCATTTAAAGATGGATGAGAGCACACTCGTAAAAAGTTTATAAAACATCTAGGAGAAAGGTGCTTGACACTTGATGCGCTTTGCAAAGCCAGCAGCACCATTACGTGTCGAATTTATCCACCACACACATGTTGAGGGACTCACCCTAGGCCGGGGTGAGGTTCTCTGTGACTTGTAGGGGGAGTCACAGAGGAGCAAGTGCACCCTTGGGACTCCCAGACCCCCAGGGTGTGCAGTAGCTGAGGTCCAGGTTGGACGCATCATTCCTCTATGAGACCAACACACCCATCTCCTTCCTGCCTTGGTCTGCGCCTTCCTGTGGTCCAGAACCCAGACCAGGGGCCAAGGCTGCCTGCTTCAAGTGAGCCGGTTCCCCTGCACGTGGCACAGCACCCTGCGCCTTCTGTCACATATTCAACATGCAGTGAGTGCTGGACATGGTGCTGGCACTGACCGGTATATGGCAGACGTGTCCCTGCAGGGAGAGCTAACAGTCCAGTGAGAGAGACACGAGCGTCACACAGCAACATCAGCATGCATGCGAGACACACGCTTTGCAGTTTGGGATTGCTTTTATGGACTCTTGGAGGCCAGAGGTGGAGGCCCGTAGCCATGAAGGTTTATAATATAGAGATGATGAGGCTGGAGTTGGGGCTGCAGGGGGTGGACATTTGGGGTTCGGGGTGGCCTGTGCACACTTCCCATGGCCTCCCAGCAGGGTGAGGGTGACGGTCTCACAGGGAAAATTGCTGCAGGTCCCTAGGCCTCTTGGTGGTGAGAAGGCGTAGCCTCGGGTCATGCACTTGACCTCGTTTTGCCTCAATTTCCACACGAGGAGCAGAAAAAGGCTGGGGCTGTCAACATACATAATTATGACATGTTTATGGTGAGCTTTGAGCTGCTGGGATGAAAGTCTTCATGTGTGCCATATATTTTATTGTTATAATCACAGCAGACTCTGGAGAAATTCAAAGAGATGTTTTATAACCCAAATTATAGAAGCTTCTTCATTCAGGAGGAATATCCCAGTGTAATTAGTGGTAGACTGGTAGCAACCCTGCCAAGAGCCTCTCGGCGTGGAGACTGGTGTGGCCTTTCACCTGGGAGAGGAGAGTCCCAAGTGGAAGCCAATGTCCCCTTCGGAAGCACGGCCTGACACCGCATGTGACAAAGCAGGGTGGCCCACGAGGGTGGGTCACTGGTCCATAGAGCAGAGGAAGGGAGGGGCTGTGGGTACCAGAGGGGGCCCTCAGACCCTGTAAGAATCGGACAACTCAGCCTTGGTCATTCCTAGGAAGTCACTGAGGGACTGACCGAGCCAGGAGCATCTCGGACCTCGGGAGGTGACATTGTCTCCAAGCATGATTCCAACTCCAGTAAGGGCTTCTTAGAAAGGGTCGGAGGTGGTGGCAGGATTGGGAGGTGGGTGGCTATCACCTCTGAGTTCATGGCAGGAGGAAGAAGGACTAGATGGTGCCAGCTACATGTGTCCCTTGTCAGAAAAGCAAATGTTGGCCAGGCATGGTGGCTCACACCTGTAATCCCAGCACTTGGGGAGGCGGAGGCCAGAGGATTGCCTGAGCCCGTGGGCTTGAGACCAGCCTGGGCTACATGGTGAGACCTCGACTGTACAATAAATAAAAAATTAGCCAAGTGTGGTGGCACACTCCTGTGGTTCCAGCTACTCGGAAGGCTGAGGCGGAAGAATCGCCACAGCCCAGCAGATTGAGGCTGCTCCCACATGTGGGAGGCAAATCGGGCAGAGGGCAGAGAAGTCTCGGCCTCTGGAAGTGGGGCGCCCTGGAGAGCCTTCCAGAAGCAGGCGTCTCACATGCACTTTCTTGGCATGGAGACCTGCACCCACCAGTGCTTGTGCAACACGGGTGGCGGCACCTGCTCGTCCTGCGGGCTTATTTGCATGGAGAAGGGCCTAGGAGGGGGAGGTGTTGAAACCAGGCAAAGTAACACAGAGACAAATGGGCACACGCCCACCTTGACTCCCAGCCCGAGGAGCCCATGGGGGGGTGAGGGCTCCCTGCGCCACCCTGCCTTTCACAGCTTGGGTCACCTTTTGGAGACTGTGCATTAAATTATTGGAGCCTCCGGGCTCACACCGGCAATCTCAGCACTTTGGGTGGAGGGAGGATTGCTTGAGCCCAAGAGTTTGAGACCAGCCTGGACAACACAGTAAGAGCTCATTCCTAAAAAATTTTTTTAAATCAGCTAGGTGTGGTGGTGCATGCTTGTGGTCCCAGCTACTTGGGAGACTGAGGCGGGAGGATTGCCTGAGCCCAGTGGGTTGAGGCTGTGTTAGCCGTGATCGTGCCACTGCACTCCAGCCTGGGCAACACAGTGAGACCCTGACTCAAAAAAAAAAATAAAATTATTGGCGCCGTTGCCTCTTCTGAACCAAAGATGCTTCCACTGTCTCTCCTACGTAGGACAGTCTGTACCCATGCATGCCCTAGGTTGTGCAACTGGTGGCCCGTGTTGCCCCAGAGGGACAGCATGAGCCTCATTAAGGGAAGGGGTGTCGCACAATCTTGGCATCCACCGGGCGACATTGTCTTCCCAGCCTTTGCCCTGATGTGTTTGGTCCCCAGTGAGCCCACTGTTCAGATTTAATGAAGTTCACACCGGTCTGGCTCTCTGTCTTGGATGTGCCTGCCCACTTGGCCCCAAAGGGGGCAGGGTTCTCCTGCGGAGTGAGAGACTGGAAGAGCCTGCAATAGTAGGGGTTAGGGGCGGTGGAGGGCGGGATGGGAGTGGAGGAGAACCTGTCCCAGGGTCGCAGACTCTGTTTTAATCGTCCACACTGGTGGGGCGCGGTCGCTCATGCCTGTAATCCCAGCACTTTGGGAGGCTGAGGTGGGAGAATCGCTTGAGCCCAGGAGTTTAACGGCCAGCCTGGGCAACACAGCGAGACCCCGTCTCCACAAAAAATTAAGAAATTAGCCAAGCGTGGTGGTGCGTTGCCTGTAGCCCCAGCTACTCAGGAGGCTGAGGCAGAAGGATCGCCTGAGCCCAGGAAGTTGAGGCTGCAGTGAGCTGTGAATGTGCCACTGCACTCCAGCCTGGGTGACAAGGAACACCCTGACTCAAAGAAGTAAAATCATTCACATACCACATAGTTGTGTGAGGAAAGGGCTTTGCCGACCCTGCTTGACAGGGCTTCTGGAAGGTGAGGGAAATAGCCGCAATCAGGCCTCCTTCTATCCGTCCATTCCTTCAACAAACTTCTGCAAACAGGAGCGGAAAAGCCGGGTGCCCCTCCATTCAAATATGTGCACAGAATCTTCAGCAAACGACCACGCGTGTGAGGGGGAAATGTGTCCAGGGTTTTATTCCCGACGCAGGTGAGGCCTGGTGCTGTGGTGGACACGGCCGTGGAGACCTGACCTTGAAAGTGAATCCTGATGAGGTGGGCGACTGGGCCGGGCTGCCTCTCTGAGCCTCAGTTTCCACATCTGGAAAGTGGGGGTGACCAGGGGAACACCAGTTCTCGAGTCTGACGGACGGGAGCGCTCAGATTTGTGGGGGGCCCCGAGTGACGGCTGTCCATGCGCGGGCCGGATGGGTGGGTTAGCGGGTTTCGGTGTTCACGTCTCGGCAGGGAACACTTTTCTTCGGGGTGCAGTCATGCCCGGAACTGGCAATGGGGGGTGAGCCTGGGGACGTCACCCTCTCCCCATGTCCTCCAGTGCCCCCAAACAATACCATGGGTGGCTTATTCTATGATAGAAACACTGAGCTATTTTGTAAACCGATGCAAATTCAAGATGACCTGGACTCCCTGTGTATCCATGGGGTGCCTTCCAGTTAGGGAGTCACCTGGGCCCTCTGAGTTTCTAAGCCCAGGGCAACACTTGAAAATATGGAGAGAGGGAGAGTCAACAGGAAGGAGAATTCCTCTGTCTAAAATCCCCAGGAAAGTTTCAGATCTGTCTCTGGAACAGATCCTGCCCTCCCACCCTAAGAGGGCAGCATGGGGGCCACAAGGGTTCATTGCTCTGGTGGGCTCTGGGGTTTTTTTTGTTTTTTGTTTTGAGTTGGAGTCTCACTCTGTCGCCCAGACTGGAGTGCAGTGGCCGCTCCCGGCCGCCGCAGCCTCGACCTGCTGGGCTCCGGCGATCCTTCCGCCTCAGCCTTCCGAGTAGCTGGAATTACAGGCGCGCGCTACCACGCCCGGCTGATTTTTGACTTGTTGTAGAGATGAGGTCTCGCCAAGTTGCCCAGGCGGGTCTCGAACCCGCGGACTCAGGCAATCCACTCACCTCAGCCTCCCAAAGGCGCGGGATTACAGGCTGAGCCACTAGGCCTGGCTTTTGCTGATCTCCATGACAGACCTCTGCTGTTCCTGATCTGGCAAACTGCCCCCATGAACACTGGTCGGCCCCAGGAAATGCAGCCAGGAGCTTCTGAACTGAGATGGGAAACAGGTAGGGCACCCGCCGGAGCCAGCGGTAGGGGAGGAGGGTGGGGGCCAGGGAGAGCCGCGTGCCTGCTCAGTGTGGAGGTGGCAGGGGCCTGAGCCCCCCAGGACTGCCAGCCCCCAAACAAGAAGGCACCCACTTGGAAGTGGGCCACTGGAAGCCAAGCTGCACGGGGACAGGCAGTCGTCTGGCTTCCTCCCTGTTCCCGCCCCGGGCTTAGACCGGCCCTGCACCCTGGAGGCACACAACAGGTGAGGGGTGTCCGTCCGCTGAATGAGTGCCTTAACTGCCTGGCGGTGTGGCTATGATTAGCTGGGATGAAACTCACCCAAGTGTCGGGTCCTGAATGGCAACTCGTGTGGGTTGTCCCTTCGCTTGAGTCCCCTTTAGGGGAACCACATTGACCCAGCCAAGCTCTGCCCATTCCAGTGAGTGGCGTCTAGTAGGGGCCTTGGGGTGAGCTCAAAATGCTCCTTATGTGTTTATAAATTCTAAAGCACTTTGTCTAAATAAATCTTTCTTTCTTTCTCTCGCTCTCTCTCCTTCCTTCAGTCTTTCTTTTTTTTTTTTTGAGTAGGAGTCTCACTCTGTTGCCCGGGCTGGGGTGCAGTGGCCCCCCCATGGCGGCCACCACAGCCTTGAACTGCTGGGCTCAGGCGATCCTTCTGTTTCAGCCTTCCAAGTACCTGGAACTACAGGTGTGCACCACCACACCTGGCTAATTTTGGGGCTTATTGTAGAGATGAGGTCTTATCAAGTTGCCCAGACTGATCTCGACACCCTGCACTCAGGCAATCCTCTTGCCTCTGCTTCCCAAAGTGCTGGGATTACAGGCATGAGCCACTGCACCCGGCTTGTCTAACTATCTCTGCCCTCTAAAGAACGGGGCAGAAAATTCACTGTTTTCGTATACCTTGTATCATCTCATCTTCATGACCCTTTGGGATGGGAAGTGGGTAGGGAGTTTCTGAGATGTTAAGTTATTGTATGGTCAGGTGTGGTGGCTCATGCCAGTAGTCCCAGCACTTCGGGAAGCGGAGGCAAGAGGATTGCCTGAGTGCAGGGTGTCGAGACCCGTCTGGGCAACTTGGCTCCCAGCGCTTTGGGAGACCAAGGAGGGAGGACTGCTTGAGCCCAAGAGCTCAAGATCAGACTGAGCACCATAGTGAGACCCCCATCTCTACAAAAAATTAGCCAGGTATGGTGGTGCACACCTGTAGTCCCAGCTACTTGGGAGGCTAAGGCAGAAGGATCGCTTGAGCCTGGAAGTTTGATGCTGTGGTGAGCCATGATCACGCCACTGTACTCCAGCCTAGACAACAGAGTGAGACCCCAACTAAAAAAAAAAACACCCCTCATTTTATGTAGGCATCTTTTTTTCCAGACACTTTAGGATGGCCTCCTCTCCCTCATTGTGGCCTCCTGTGGAGGCTGGGCTGGTAGCAAGAACAGCAGAGCTGGGTGGGGTGACCCCAAAACCAATTCGGCTGTTGAGAAGTGGCCATCCTTCCGTTTCTACAGACGTTAGAGCAGAAGGTCTCATAACCAGCATCACTTTTTAAATAAGCTGGCCCGCTGCCAAGCTCCCCCAGATTCTCAGCCAGTCACTGCAGTCACCTGGCCTTGAGAGCAGTGACACCCCCACCTGCAGAGAGCAGAGGTACGGGCTCTTAGCAGCTACAGGACTGTTCAAGAACCACAATCAGGAAATGGAAGCGCTGGAATTTGAATCCAGGCCGTTAGAACCCCAAGCCTGTGCAGGCAACTACTTCCTTACACTGCCGAGATGTGCAAGTAGCTTTGTAACACACCCCCATTATGTGAGCCAGTCATGGTTTCTTACAACTAAAAGATGCAAATGAAAACAGGGCAAACAGCAGGCATCTCCTAAAGAAATGAGAAAGGGATCCATTAAAAAAAGAATGTGTCCAGGCATGGTGCCTCACACCTGTAATCCCAGCATTTTAGGAGGCCCAGGCAGGAGGATCACTTGAGCCCAGGAGCTGAAGAGCAGCCTGGGCAACATATCCAGACCATGACTCTGCAAAAAATAAAAAAATGAACCAGGTGTGATGACGCACACCTGGAGTCCTAGCTACTCAGGAGGCTGAGGCAGGAGGATCGCTTGAGCCCAGGAGTTTGAGGCCACAGTGAGCTACGATGGCGCCACTGTACTCCAGCCTGATGACAGAGAAGACCCTGTCTCTAGAAAGGACTGTGTGATACCCTGAGTCCACATCTGCCTGGGGGCAAGGGGAGGCCGAATCACAATCAGCTCTTAGGTTTGGGGCCACGTACCAGCCACTGTGCTGGGCATTTTGGGCAGCGGTGAAGGAGGAGGCCGGGAACCCGCCAGCAGGTCATGGAGGCCCAATGATCGGGCCCCGGGGTGTGTGTTCAGGACTGATGGGTGTTTAAGCACTAAATCCTGAGACTTTAGATACCACTTTAGTCTAAACAAGAGTCCCCAAAGGCATTGGTTCCTCACCCCTGGGACCTGTAAATGTGATCTTTTGGGGGAAAGAGAAGAGGTCTTTGCCAACATGATCAAGTCAAGGCCCTTGAGATGCGGGGAAAACCCAGGCTCATCCAGGCGGGCCCTCGAAGGCACCATGGGTGTCCTCGGAAGACAGAGACAGAGGTCTAGCCCACGGAGGAGGAGGTGCACAACGGCAGAGGCAGACAGAGGGCTGAAGGGAGTCAGCCACAAACCAAGAGACACCGGCAGCCATCTACGGTGGGCGGGCGTGACCCGGCGTCTCCTGCAGAGCCTGCAAGGCAGGTGTCCCAGGGCCTGACTGGAGCTCCGTGTACCAATCAGGTTTTCCAGCCTCTGGCTTGCAGACCTGTGGCGTCTATTTCTGTTTTTTTCAGCCATGGAGCTTGTGACCATTTGTTGCAGCAGCCACAGGGCCCCATGCAGACGCCAGGCACAGCAGGGGGTGGTAAGAGCAGAGGGCGAGAAGCCCAGGAAAGTGGCTCAAATCCCAGCTCTGCATTTGGGGAGGGGGGGCTGGAACAATTACTTAGCTTCTTTCTGCCTCAGTGTTTTCATCCATGCAATGGTGGGGGTAATCTTTACTT
Organism: Cephalopachus bancanus; assembly: GCA_027257055.1. Classification (NCBI taxonomy): domain Eukaryota; kingdom Metazoa; phylum Chordata; class Mammalia; order Primates; family Tarsiidae; genus Cephalopachus; species Cephalopachus bancanus. The sequence goes on from JAPVLO010000007.1 coordinate 9,580,924, forward strand.
ATGTTGATCAGAACTGTTTTGGCGACATGTGCCAGGACTCTAACTCCAGGTGGCTTAAGTAAAAGATGGCAGGCAGATCCATGCCAGGAACGAAGAGAAGTGGGGCTGACTTCAGGCACAGCTGGATCTAGGGGTCTGAAGATATTACCATTTCTTCCCTCTCATCCCCTTCCTCCTCTCTCGCCTCTTGTCCTCTTGCAAGTTGGCCTCACGCCTCCCTCTGTGAAGGGCTTCTTCCTCGTGCCCCCAGGCCTGATAGAGCCTGGTTCCACTTGAATAGCCCCATAGAGTAACCAGCTCACGGCACGGTGCGGAGATCCCAGGGAAGGCTTTGATCGGCCGGGCTCGTGGCACACACCAGCTCCCAGGTCCACTCTCTGTGGCCAAGGGAAGGGGCATCAGGGTTGGCCTGCCCTGGTCACAGGCTGCCCGAGACACAGCACAAAGGGCGGTAATGTAATTAGCAGTGTCCCCCAGAACCACGCTGACAGGGCACAGAGAGCCAGAACCTCAAAGTGAGGGGGCGGGCTGCTCTTACCAGAAACGCAGGCAAAGCAGCAGAGTCCGTCATGTAATCTCACAGAGCTGGTGTGAGGACCCAGTTGGTAAGCACGTCTGGACTTGCCCTGCAAGGCCAAGGACCATGACAGGCTCCTCATGGCTGCCTGTGCTCTCAGCCAGCATGACCCCACCCACTCTTGCAAGCCCTGGTTTCAGCGCCATTCTCCACCTCTTCTTCCCCCTGAAAACCCACAGACCAGGCTGTGGCTCCCGTAACTACCACAGGGCGATGAGAAGACTGGACTGGGTGCAGAGATGGGTTCAGGCTCTCGGAGAGCTTAGGAACCCCAGGAGTTCCGCATTAACCTCGCAGAAAACAGGGAGTCATTGAAAGTTCTTGAGAAGGGGACATGACATTTGGAAAGCAATGGTTAGGGGGAATTTGAGACTCCCTAAATATAACTCACAGCAGTCATCTCATAAAATCTTCTAGAAGTTCTACCTGAGTCCCAGTGGGGTCTGCTGAGAAATCCTGGCAGTAGTTTGCCTGTGCATACTTGTGTGTGTATATGTGTGTGTGTGTGTGTGTGTGTGTGTGTGTGTGTGTGTGTGTGTGTGTGTGTGTTTTCTGTCTTACAGATCACGCCGGTGAGCAGCTCAGCAGGATTTTCACAGTTGACCACGGTGGCAGACTTTCCTCGCCAAGCGGCATTCAGCTTGGGGGTTTCTCGGTTTGGAAGCTCCTTCCCAAACCTTGAATCTCGTCCTGTCTAGCACCCACATTAAGAGCAGCCAGAAGCAATCCAAGTTTATGTAACATTGTTTACGAGCCCCGCCTTGTACTAGAACTCAAGACGCTCCCGCAGCCACGGGCAACGAATGGCGCTTGAGACTTGAAATGTGGCTGGTCTGGACGGAGACGTGCTGTCCATCAGTACAAGACATGCACTAGATTTTAAGACCCAGCACCCCAGACAGGAAGACATCTCATCTTTATATCGATTACATATTGAAATGATCATCCTTTAAGCCAAGTAAATTCTATCGTTGAAAATCAGTTTCACCTGTTTCTTCGTATGCTGTGAACGTGTAGCTACGGGAAACGTTAAACACACGTGTGGTTTGCTTCTGATTTCTATCGAACGGTTCTATGCTGGATCCTGGCGCACACACATTCTCTTGCTGCTCATAAAAGAGTCACGATATAGACAAGAAAACGGAGGTGTGGTGAGGCCGAGGGGTGGCAGGGAGAAGCGCCCAGACTAGTCAGGTTCAAAAGTCGATCCTTCTTACTGCATGCCAAGTGGCCTGTGGATTGCACCAGGTAGTCAAGAGTGCTATGGTTACATACGTGGTGCAGTGCTTTGGGCTGCAAATAACAGACTCTTGACTCAATTTGGCTTTTAAGAAAACTGTGGCAGCTCCTGGCTGGGTAAGAGGCTTGCGGCGGCGCCAGGCTCCGGGCTTTCTGTATCTCCGCCTGCCTTCCTGCACGCAATGTGGGTGGGATTCTGCCAAGGTCAATGTCAAGGCTGCAGCCCCCACCGCACCTCCTTGCTCAGCCTTGGCGGAAAACACAGTCTCTCTTTGTGGGACTCCTTCTACAGGGGAGGAAAACCTTTCCCGGAATCTCCACGGGGCCTCGTGACTTGAGGTGGGGTCCATGAACAAGCAGCATCCCTGTTCCCTGGAAGCTCGTTTGAGGCACTGCGGAATCAGAGGCTGCATCCTAGTGCAATGCCCTGGTGACTGTGGGCACAGTGCAGCCCCACGAGGCTAGCGCTCACGGCTCACTGTCCTGGGCTGCATCACATGCCAGCGGCCGGGCCAACCTTGAAGGGAGGGAGTCTCATAAGGGTCCAGAGCCAGCATCATTCACACCCCTGGACAGGGAGGGGTCACCTTCCCGGCGCAGAGGAAGGCAGACCCGACTCCCCATGGGTGGGTCTCTGGGTACGCTGTGGGGTAGGCGGTCATGGGGCCCACAGTTCCTTGAAGGCGAGATGTGAAGATCCAGTGAGGTAGCTCCTTGACTGATACGTTCATTCATTACTTCATCCATCAAATATTTTTGCTTCAGTACCTGATACTCTTTGGCCCTTAGATGACAGAAGAGGGGCCAGGCACTATTACTCTCCTTGTGGGTGGAGCTTACATGCTAATGAGGAAGACAGACCAAAAAAAAAAAAAAAAAAGGGAAACGAATACAATAGACGCATCATTACAATTGTGAAAGTGCCATGAAGGAAACACATGGTGCCAAATGAAGAATGTGAGCCGAGTGCCTAGGTAGGGTGCTCTGTCCCTGAGGGAGGTGGTTAAACAGAGGCCTGGGGGTGGCAAGGAGCTCACTGCAACCTGAGCCAGAAGGTGGGGGTAGGGCGGGAGAGATCTTGGCCCAGAGGAACTTCATGTGCAAAGGCCCTGGGGCAGGGAGGACCTGGGCAAGTTCACAGAGTGATGGGACTAAATAACCTTGGGCAAGCTCTTCCTTCTCTGGGCCTCACTCGGTGCCTGTGTCCAGCTGGGTCATCAGCACGTTTGGTCTAACATCCCGAGCTGCTCTGGTTCCACCTCTGCCCATGGAGCAAGAATCTGGGACGCTGTGCCTGACCTTCTGGTTCTGAAGGGCAGGTGCCACACGGCCCACTCAGGAGTCACAGTCTGTGTGTCTCTGCTCCTCCCCCCGGGGGAGGAGGCCTCCCTTCTTACGGCAAGTCTGCGGCCCTGGCACAGCTTTATTCCACTGTATGGGCTGGTCTCTCTCTCTGCCTGTCTCTCCCCCTGGATTGGGGTTCCCTGGATAACAGGGATGTGGATGTTTTCTCATTCGTATCCCTAGCACCTCTCATGGCACCCAGGACGTGGGAGGCATTAAGAACACATTTGCTGCAGAACTTTATGTGCAAAGGCCCCGGGGTGAGAAGGGACTGGACAAGTTCAAGGAGTGAATGGACCTATAGAACCTTGGGCAAGTTCTTTCCCCTCGGGGTCTCACATAGTTTCCGTGTCCCACTGAGTTATCAGCACATCTGCTCTAACATCCTGGTTTCTCTGAGTCTTGCGGGTAGGTGAATTATGATTCCTAAAAACCTCGTGCTCAGTGCCTGAAGGAACTCAAGAGCTTCTCTGGGTCCACAAGGTCTTCAGTCTTCACCCGCTTTGCAGATGTGACAGCTCAGGTTAAGGGAGGTTGTGAAATGCTCCGAGCCCCCACAGCAATAAGACTGTGGCGAAGGTGGAGGACGGAACATCCCGGAGCCTGACTGAAGTCTTGTAGTGGGCCCCACAGCCTTTGTGCCGACCTCACGGACATTGTACACTTCTTCTCTTCACCCCACTGCGTGGCACGTGAAGGGGAGCTCTGCTCCTTCGCAGGGGTGGGAGACAAGAGTCGGAGGCAGAGAAGCAGACAGGACAGACTCTTCACACATTCATCCTCCTGGCCCTGTGTAAGTTACTTTGCGCTGTGTACTCAATGATCCCAAACGGAATACCGAAAACAACAATAGACATGCCTTGCTCTTCCCGTTTCCACAGGTCAGGAACATAGGAGCCACTCAGCAGAGCCATTCTGACTCGGGGTCTCTCAGGAGGCTGGGGTCGGGAAGATCAGAGCTGCCGTCATCTGAAGGCTTGACCCGGGTTGGGGTTCTGCTTCCAAGGTGGCGCCTCCACATGGCGGGCAAATGAGGGCTGGCTGGCGGAGAGGTTCCTCCCCATACAAGGCAAGCGTGGGCTGCTTCAGTGTCCTCACCCCATGGCAGTTGGCCTTCCCAGAGGCGGCAGCCCCAGAAGGAAAGAGAGCCATGGGAAGCTGCGGTACCTTGTACGAGTTACTCTCAGAAGTTACCTCACCGTCCAGTCTGACCCACATTCAAGGGGAGGGAATCCGCCTTCACCTTCCAAAGGGACAGGGTCAGAATTTCATGGTAAACAGATTCCAGATACCCGAGACCAGTCGTTGGCTGGCCCATCCCCAACCTAATGATGGCCAACAGTTGGCCAAAGCCCACCGGTAGACCGCAAGTTCATGCCACTTGGTGATGGTCAACTTGGGGCTCACACTTCGCCACCACTGAAGGCACAGGCTGCGCCGACAATGCCTTTGACGCCACGTAGAGTGTGGACCTGAGGCTGAACAGCCTCTAGGGCTCCAGCCCTCTTAGTCTGGGAGAAGAGAGCCCAGAAGGCTCTTGGGGGCCCAACTCCCCTCTTCCATTTCCAGTTAATGGAGCATTCCCATCTTTCCCTCCCCCGTCCACAGACTTCCAGGCTGAGAGGCTGCTACACAGAGGGGGGAATGTCCCTGTCCTTATTCGCCGCCGTTTGGAGGAGACAAAGCGGAACCTGGCACATTATCAAGACAATCTGCATTTCCCAGACTGCCCCTGGCATTGTCACTCGCAGCCGGGCCATGGGGAACACTCCTTGCTCTGTGGACCTTAAAATCAGGCGCAGTGTCAAGCTGGAGCCCTGTCAGTCTACTCAGGACATGAATTGAAGCCACATCACAGAGGACAATTAGGCGATGGATTTCCTAATTAAAGAGACACACATCCCTCGGCCCAGGGATTCCACCTTGAATAATTTATTATCCCACAAACACACTCCCACTTGTGAGGCATAATGTGTGTCCAGGGACAGACACCACCGCATTGTTTGCGGCAGAAAGAGATTGGAAACAATCTAATTGTCCGTCACTGGGGGCTTGTTATATACATCGCAAAACATCCATTCAAGGGAATATCCCGAGGCTGTTAAAAAGAGAACGAGGCTCTTTTGTATATACCAAGATGGAGCTATCTTGGAGACACACTGCTAAGCAAAATAAGCAAGATGAAGAACGGTGTGTAACTTGCTGTCATTTATATTTAAAAAGAAAACAGCCAGGCGTGGTGGCTCCTGCATATGATCCCAGCACTTTGGGAGGCTGAGGTAAGAGGACTGCCTGAGCTCACAGGTTCAAGACCAGCCTGAGCAACATGGCAAGATCTCATCTCTACAATAAATAAAAAATTGTTGGGCATGGTGGCACATGCCTGTAGTTCCAGCTACTTGGAAGGCAGAGGTGGAAGGATCGCCTGAGCCCAGCAGGTTGAGGCTGTGGTGGCTGTGAGTGTGCCACTGCCCTCCAGCCTGGGTGGCAGAGTGAGACTCTGACTCCGAAAAGAAAAAGAAAAAATAGGAAGATCCTACTTATGTGCATAGTTATTCATGCAGTGTCTGATCAAATGAGAAATGTGGAGTTGCAGATTAAATCATACGCAATTGCCATTTTTGTTAATCAAAACCAGGTAAATATTGAAATTACATCTGGGTTGATGCAATTGTAACAGTGGTGGCCTGTAGGCTACTGGAGGGACCGGGAAAGGAGACTTACTTCTTTCAGTATAAAATTTTTTTTGTGCCATTGGAAAGTTGTACCATATACATGATTTTGTGATTTTTAAAATTTCATAGCATTTAATTTTTAAAGCTAGGTGTTCAGAGTGTTATCCATCTGAATAACGATCGCAAAGATTGGAGGTTCCCATTCTGATCAAGTAGGCAGTGGCGTTATCTGAAATTCCACAAAGATGATTTCCTTTTGCCTATTTTTTTTTTTTTTTTTGACAGGGTCTTGCTCTATCTTCCTGACTGGAGTGCAGTGGCACAGTCATGGCTCACTGCAGCCCTGAACTCCTGGACTCAAGTAATCCTCCCGCTTCAGCCTTCAAAGTAGCTAGGACTACAGGTGTGCCATCACACCAACTCATTTTAAAATTTTTTGTAGAGATAGGATCTTGCTATGTTGCCCAGGTCAGTCTGCAATTCTTGGCCTCACGTAATGCCATCAAATGCTGGCATTACAGGGTGAAACACCATGCTGGGCATCTTTTGCTTATCCTTACTCAAACAGAAAAAAATAATGTTATTGCCTCAAATTCCTTCAGTGAAGGAGGGAAAGGAACACTGAGCAGAGATTTGTCGCTGAAGGCAGAAGACGTAAGCCAGCTTCTTGGAAATATGCCAGGAGGTGGAAATGTCAAGGAGCTGGCTCAAGGGCATCTGACCCTGGACGTGTTGGGTGGTCACAACTAGGGCATGGAGCTGCGCCTTGCTGTGGCTGGAGCCCTGGGTTCTCAGCAGGTTATTTGATGAAGAGGGCGATCTCAGGGAGCTGGCCTCTTCAGGACATCTGCTGTCCCTGGGGAGACAGATCCTGGAGGCAGGAGCACCAGCCTCACCTTGCACGGCCTTCGAAGATGGTGTGTCAGGGCCCTCCACATCCCTGGAGGACTCAGAGCTCAGCCTCCATCCTGGGGGGACAGAGGAGGCCTGCGATCACGCTCGCCTGGCCCGCCCTGTGTCTTCGTAAGGAGGATCCCCGTTTAATTTATTTATGCATTCATTTTTCGAGACTACAAATGCTAACCCCCTACATACACATGTCGGAAATGTGGAAATCGCCATTTTGTGTAATGACATTGACTTAGTGAAAAACAAGTTTAAAGGCAAAAGACCCGAGAGCCCCTTGGGATGAAACGCTGCGTTTTCTTTCTTCTATCCTGTTCAACGTATCCTTTTTCTCAGAATCATCTTCCTGGGAGCTTCTATCCCTTTCAGCAAGACTCTGCTGGGGGGTGGGGGGACTGATTGGCATGACTCTTTTTTGGGAGGGCACATGAGTGTTTTGTAGCAAACGCTTAAATGTTTGCCTCTTTGATCCAGCCATTTTGCTGAAGTCTGTCTCAGAAATATTCAAATGTGTGGATGCATTTGTAGGTGAGAGCAAGGGCTGATGATGGTACTGATTGCCATGGAAAGAAACAGAAAAAAGCCCCAGATGTCTATTACTGGGGAGATCACTCAGTAGGTTCTGGTACCTCCATGCTCTGGAATCTGGGTCAAAAGGGGGGGGCATCTGTGCTTCAGCCTCAGGATGTCACCACCTGGTGCGGAGGGAGGGTCCCTCGGCAGACCTCCCTACAGGCCCAGCCATCTAGACCAGCGGTGGTCATTCGGGGGTGATGTGAGCCACCAGGGGACATGTGGCAATGTCCAGGGACATTTTTGATTGTCTTCACAATAGGGGGCGTTTGCTGTTGCAGCCGGTGAGTGGAAGCCAGGGATGCTGCTGGACATCACCGTGCACAGCACAGCCTCTCAGAGGTCAGATTGTTTGGCCCCAGAGGCCAGTTGGACAGAGGCTGAGAAACCCTCATCTACCCCACAGCCCCAACATGTACTAAATCCTCCACAAATGCTTGTTGAGTGAATGCATGATATCTTGCCAAAAGCACTGTGTGTGTATATGAAGGGAGAGCCCTCCCCCACCAAAAACAGAATTATCTTTTGGAGGGTGGGTGTTCTGGGAACCCATCGGCACCGGTGTCCCAGCTAGCATTGTTGTGACAGGCTGTGTTTGGCTTCACTTAATTTTTTTTTTTTTTGAGATTCTTTCCACACATTTACCTATTTTGTGATGGGTGATTTATGAGTGTGCCTGCCCACACCACGCTGAGTGTTCAGCAGTTTTTGACCAAAATCGGCGTGATTCTCGTAGCCTACCCTCCCTATTCACCTGATCTTGCCCCAGGCAACCTTTTTTTTTTGTTTCCCTGATGAAAAATCTACAAAGGGAAACGTTTTGCTCATGTGGGAGAGGCAAAACAAAAAATGGCAGAAGCATTAAAAGGCATCGAAATTGAAAAATTCAAAAAATTGTTTTGAGCAGTGGCAAAAGCATCTCGATAGGTGTACTGCATCACACAGAAAGTACTTCAAAGGTGACTGAGATTTAAACACGTAAGAATAAATACACAATTGTTTACAGATAAATTCTGGGTTTGGGGGAGTCCCCCCTTGTTTGATACTCACCCAATGATATGCAGCATGAGGAGAGGAGAGAGGTACAAGCTGGGGATACTTTGCCATAACTTATTCACTTTTGTATAGTGTGATTTTTTTAAAAAAAGTGTATATGATGGAAAAGGAAGGAGGGGACGGAAGTCTTTACACACCTGTGTTGCATGGGAACGCATGAACGGGACTTTGAAGAAGCCAGCCTTTGACCAATTATCCTTATTGCTCTGCCTCCATGTTCTCAGTTTTAAAATGGGCATAATGACACTGCTCGCCTCACTGGACCATGAGGACTAAATCAGTTTGTCCCGGGAAGCCCTGGGCCCAGCACTGGGACACAGCAAGTGCTCAGCAGATGCCATGGTCCTCACTATTACTTTATGTGTAGCAGGATTTATTGAGAGGACAGAAAAGCTCCCAGTGCGGGAGGGGACCCAAGGGGGAACTTATTATTAAAAGAGGACCTTGAATGCCATTTCTGCTTGTGCCCGGAATATTATCCAGGTCTTTGGCTGGCTGTTCAGCTTCCAGGAGGGCCTTGGGTGGTCCCCTCAGGTGATTTCTGGAGTGGTGCATGTGCAGGTACATTTCGGGGTGCTGCAGGCCCGGTAGGAGGGTGGTGTCTTGCCCTCCACCTTGTGGCCTTCTGCCCCTGGGGCCTGCCTGGGGCCAGGGAGCACAGAAGCCCCAGGGCAGCAGAGGGCCGATGCCCCGCTCAGCGGGGCTCTCAGCCCCCCACATGCCAGGAGCCCCCAACCTACATCTTCCCCGCTCAAGGCCCCCGTTCTCATCCGGGTCCGGGAACCTCAGGGGCTGCAAACCCGGCTTCTGGCGACGCGTCGTCCTGGGAGACAGAAAACGTTCTCATCAATGCAAAACGGAGCCGGAGAGCAGCGCGGGCCCAGCAGCCCGCTGCCCCCCTCCCCACCACCCCCACCTCCTCCCCACCACCCCCGCCCCCTCTCCCACACCAGCCTATTTAACAGCAAATCCTTAAGCCAGAGCTTGTAAAAAGCAGCTTGTTTGGGCCTGACCCTTCCCCATTCATGTAATGTGATATTGCACGCTTGGCCGACCCCAGCAAGCAGCTCAGCATATGTCGTCAGCTGGGCGCTGCTGCCCCTCTATTAAGACGGTTCTGGAAGCATATGTGGGAACGGGCCTGCCCCGCAGACTCGAGGGAAAAGGCAGGAACACGGGTAATTAGAGGGAGCCGCCCGGCCCGGGAGGAAGCTTGAGAGCATCGCGTGGGCATGGAAACAATTAGAGTCAACAAATCATCGTGGAGGAGGAAACCTTAAAAATAGGGACCTGGTCAAATGACCCAGTAAACACCCGGCCCTGCCCCCACCCACCCCGCGTGGGGGCTGCATCTGGGCTTCACGTGGACCGGTCTCCCCGGCCCTGGGAGTAATGACTTCCCTTGGCAATTTCCTGGAGGAAGCGGCTGCAGGATCTTCCCGGGATAAAATGAGCCTGGCCGATTCTCAACTTTCAGTCTGGACTCCCGTTTCCCCTCCCAGTCCCATCTCCTAATTCACTGGGATTGGCAAGCTTCATGGGAAGCCCCTTGTGGGGGGGGAAGCAGTTCTGGCTGCCCAAGGGTCCCCCGCCCAGAACGGGTGGGCCAGTCCTGGGCCCGCGGTGGAGGGTGCAAACCACCCAGCTCCGGGACCCTGTGGGCACCGCTGGGATTCAGTCGGAGGAGCGTCCTCTCCTCATTATGCTGGGGTAGAACGGTCCCAGCTCCCACAGGCGTGGCCCTTTCTGGAAGTTCCTGACCTGCACTGTCCAGGGGCCACCAGCCACACGTGGCTGCTGAGCTTTTGACGTGTGGCCTGTGTGCCGGAGGAACCCAGTTGTGAAATTTTTTTTTTTTTTGAGTTGGAGTCTCACTCTGTCGCCCAGACTGGAGTGCAGTGGCCGCTCCCAGCCACCGCAGCCTCCACCTGCTGCTCCCAGCCACCGCAGCCTCCACCTGCTGGGCTCCGGCGATCCTTCCGCCTCAGCCTTTCAAGTAGCCGGAATTACAGGCATGCGCTACCATGCCCAGCTGATTTTTTAATTTATTGTAGAGATGAGGTCTCGCTGCCCAGGCGGGTCCCGAACCTGCGGGCTCAGGCAATCCACTCACCTCAGCCTCCCAAAGGCGCGGGATTACAGGCTGAGCCACTGAGTCCAGCTGAGTTGTGAAATTTTTATTCCATTTGAGCGAACTTAAATTTAGAAACGGGCAATTCTGTGATTGGAAAAGGTTTAGGAATGTATGGACCAGCTTGGGCATGTGAACCTGCCTTTTCAACTGTAAATTTCACAGAATTTAAACAGAGATCAAGTGCTGTCAATGGGAATTTAGGGGCTGCATTGGGGTGTGTTTTAAGTGTAAAAAAAAAAAAACGCACCCCAGGTTTGGAAGACTGATTTCTTAAAGAGTAAAGCAGTTAGTTGATAATTTTATATTGATTACATGTTGGAATGGTAATACTTGGGGTATATGGGTTTAAATAGACTGTATCATAGTATTTTAATTTTTTTGAGTCAGCGTCTCACTCTGTTGCCCAGGCTAGAGTGCAGTGGCACACCCACAGCTCACCGCAGACTCAACTTCCTGGACTCAGACGATCCCTCTGCCTCTGCCTGCCGAGTAGCTGGGACTACAGGTGTGCACCACCACACCCAGCTAATTTTTTTACAAAAAGTTTTTTGTAGAGGTGCGGTCTCACCATGTTGCTCAGGCTGGTCTCAAATTCCCGGGGTCAAGTGATCCTCCTGCTTTGGCCTCCCCAGGTGCTGGGATTATAGGCGTGAGATGCCATGCCCAGCCCCTTTCTGCTCTTCTGTCCCCGGGGAGGATATTTACAAGCATGCAACTTGCCTGGTAGCCCTCTGTTAAAAGAACTAGACTCTGCCTTAGAAGTCTCTTCTCAGAGGGTCCGTCCACCCCACACCATGCCCCCCTTCTCCTTCTCCACTGAACTTGTCAGGAGATACGGCGTTCCAGACTGAGACAAGAACATTTCCTCCTCCCTGGCTGTTATTGGGCAAAGTCCTCCACAGACAGCGGAGGGGCAGCTGTTCCCCCTTCCTCAGAATTTTCCAGGGCTCGGTGGACACAAGGCTGCAGGGCCCAGAGAAGGAGTTTCGACCCTGAGCTTTGCCGTTTGAGAGAACCGAGTTTAAGCCTTGCCCCTAAGTCCAGGCCATGTCTACTTGTGTTACCTTGGCCAGCCTTTCACCCTCTCCAAGCCTTGATTCCTTAATCTGTAAAATGGGGACAATGAGAGTGGTTACTTCAACAGTGCGAAGAAAAATATAAATGACCAGTTTGTGCAAAAGGCTTAGCATCGTGTCTGGCTTTGCAGCCCCACCCCAAGCAAAAGCTGGGCGGTTGGTTGTTTCTGGAAGAGTCTGTATCTGCCCCATGGCTAACGTGGAGGGGACTTACCATCCAGTGCATCACTCAGCCCCCGTTGCCCTTTGCTTCTGAGGTCTTTGAAGCCATTTGCACTAGACCCTCTCAGGTCATTCCAGCCGTCCCGGGTTCACAGTTGGAGGGAAGGAGGTAGGAGCAATGATGACAGGGTGACCTCAGCTGGTCATCTGCACCTGCTCTCTTGAAAACTCCCACCACGCAGAGACGGGCCTCAGGCTGAGCATCCAGGGCTGGGACTGCCGGGGCCGTATGTGGCCTAAGGTGAAACCTGGCCCACGGTGACAGTAACGCACTGTGACAGCTGTCACAACTCTTCTTGGGTCATCTTGCCGTGAAGGCTCAGCGCAGTGGAGCGACGACTGGGGTTGGGCACAGAAGATGCCACAGGCACCTGGTATGCTGGGTTTCCATAGCTGTTCACTCTGAAAATGTCCACGAACCGTGTCCCCCATGCCAGTGCAGGGCGGGGCTAGAGGACCGGAGTGAGCCAGGCGGAATCCCTGCTGTCCAGGGCTTTGTGTTCCCATGGAACATGCGACCAAGGCCATGTCAGACTGTGACACGTGCAGAGGAGGAAGGGACGCCACGGGGCAGGCCGGCGTCACCGGGACACTCGCTGCGGTCGCCCTGAAGAGGGAGCGTTGCGGCTGGACGTGGAGGTTGGCGAGAGAGGCCGCCTGGGGAAAGGCGGCCCGCGCCATTTGGGAAGACGGAATGGAGGACTGGAGGGTTCCCCAGGGAGAGGCCATCCCAGCTGGAGAATGGGGGGAAGCAGAGTCGGGGTTTGGGCTTCTCAGCCCTGGAAAACATTTCAGGAAACAATCTAAGTATGATGGTGCCTCTGCCACACACAATTTCAAAAGTGATAACACACCCTCCCATCCATAAGTGGAAGTCCAGCCAAGTCCTGCAGTGTTTCTGGGCGGCCACCTTGAGACCACTGATTTTTTTAGGTATCACATTTCCAAGTGTTCGTCGCAGCTTTGGCTCAGTGGTGGCATGTCCTGCTCTGCGGGTGCTTTTGACGTGTGCATCGACAGCTGGCTGAAGAGTCAAGGACGGGTGACGCTGGGGAGGGGAGTGAGGGTGTCACCAGTGAGGGCAGACAGGCCCACGGGCTCAGGACTCCTCGCCAGCCCAGTCCCCCAGGCCTAGGGGCACCAACATTGTCCCCGGAGAGTGAGCCACGCCGGAGCCAGCTCCCACCCCAGACACAGTGAAACCTGCTTTCCTCGTTGCTAGACACGCGGTCCCCGTCAGCGGGAGAGGGTGGAGGAGTGGCCGTGACTGACAATCACGATGTAGGGCCGTGGCCCCCGTGCCAACTTATTCACAACACCTGTCATCACGTGCTGTCAGCGAAGCGCTCAGTGATGATCTAATTTATGCCTCGCGTGTCACGGGCTGTCTGTGAGCCGTCACGCTGACTCTGCTCGTGAGCGCGGCTCTCTTGACAGATGTTCGGATTGGATGGATGGGGAGGCCGCCTGTGAGTCTTCGCAGCCCTCGTCCTGGGGCGGAGGTTGGCGGAGGGTGACCCAGGGCTGGAAAGGAGTAATAGCAGAGCTGGGAAGGGGACAGAGAGGCGGGGCGGGAGTCACCTTTGATCTGGCTTGCCCCGCCCCGCCGCCGGCCACCAGGAGGCGGACGCCCTGACAGGCCATTGAGCTTCCAGAGCTGTCCATCTGCCTCTGCCATCTGAATATGGATTTCTGTATTGTGCTCAGGGCCAGATTCTCACCACGTCTCAAGCTCGCGTGGTGGCTGGAGTTAATCCCGTGCTGTATGCACAGAGATGCTGGTGCATCATCGATCTTTTGAGAAGCGCCAGCGGGGGGATTGCTGATTGACTTGGGACAGGCTGCACTGGCATCTGAAATGTACAAGAGGTTCCATGTCATCCTCTGCAGGCACTGCAGATGTTTCTCAGATGTTCATGGAGGGAGAGCATTGGCAAATCATGATCTTACCACATTTTTGAGTTGGGGTCTCATTCTGCTGCCCAGGCTGTAGTGCAGTGGCATGATTATGGCTCACCATAGCCTCAACCTCCTGGGCTCAAACAATCCTCCCTCCTCGGTCCCCCGAATAGCTGGGACTACAGGTGCACACCACCACACCCAGTTAATATTTTTTATTTTTTGTGGAGATGAGGTCTCACAATGATCTCAAACTCCTGGGTTCAAGCAATCCTCTCGCCTTGGCCCCCAAAGTGCTGAAATTACAGGTGTGAGTCACCATGCCCAGCTGATGTTTTTACAATCCTAAGCAAAGTTCAAACCTTCCATGCTTGAGTTTGTTTCCTTTTTGCAAAGCTGATTTTCTGTTTTGCATAGTTTTTTTTTTTCCATCAGTGTTGAGGCCAAGGGACAACTTTTGCATGGTCTAGGAGTTTACAAATGAAAAGGAAAGGACTCCAGAAAAATAACCAACTTGCCAATGCCTCCAAGTCAATGAAGTCATTTCCTGGGCTGCTCTAACAAATTAGTAGAAACATACTCACTGAAAACCCAAATGCTTTACCTTCTAATTCTGGAAGCAGAAGTCTGAACCACATCTCATGGCTGGATAACCATGGTGCCAGTGGCTGTGTTCTCTTCTGGAGGTTCTAGGGGAGAAGGCTTCTCCAGCTTCTAGAAGTTCCTTTTGCTTTGCTGCCATAAAAGTGGATGTCCCTGGCAGTTGACAGTGAGTGTGGCCACCCAACGCTCACTGACATCTGGTCTTTTAAGTAAAAGGGGAATCCGAGTCCTGAGTTAAGGACTGCAAAGCAGACACACACCTCCCCTGTTTGTCCCAAGTCTCCCATCGATGTGTTTGTCTGTCTTTTCTTTCTCTCTCTCTGAAGAACGCTTCTCCTTGGGCTCCTGCTTCCAATTATCGGTGGCCAGTCCAACCATCAAGACTGGTTGTATCAGTTTCAGACGGATCATAATGTTTGAATAATACCATTTGCCATGAGTGTCATCAAGATGAATCAACAAAAAGCTACATTAAGCAGGCAAGTCGATTTTAATTCAAAGAATGCTCTTGAACACCGGGTAGAATGTTTCCAGTGTCCAGAGAGAGATTTCCACTGCCAACGGACCAACTCTTGAGTTTCTCCTTTTGTTTGTCAATTGGGAACCTTCCTTTGGAAAGGAAACCACCCTTTGAGTGCAGGCAGGTTGCAGGGAACACTCTGTCTCTCTGCCAGAGACTTGCCCCCAGGCAGTGGAGCAGGGGATTGAATCTAGGAACAGAAGACCCAGGCCAGGGGACCCACTGAGGCAGGAGGACGAGCCCCGAAAGTGGAATTACCCCAGTGGAAGGCCAACTTCACACTCCGATCACTCCTTTCTTCATTGTGTGAAGGTGGCATACCTCTGTCACTTTTGACACTGTTAAAGAGAACATTCGTGTTCTTTGTGGATATCTTTTAAACAGAACATGATGTTTATGAAAAGGTAGGTACTGTGAGAGAAATCTGAGAATCTGCACGCAGAACCAGGTAGACCTGAGTTCAAAACCCAACTCTATGAGTCCCTTCTCCCAGAAGCCCTGCCCTTCTCATCTGTAAAATGGGGATAATAAGGGTTTCTGCCTCAGAGGTTGTTAGGAAGGTTAAATTGGATGACAACCTGAAGAGTTTTGTACATCAGAGCTCTCCACAAATTGTAGTTGTTGTGTTCATTTGTTTTTTGAGATAGGGTCTTGCTCTGTCACCCAGGCTGGAGCTCAGTGGTGCAGTCATAGCTCATTGCAGCCTCGAATTTCTGGGCTTAAGAGATCCTCCTGCCTCAGCCTCCCAAGTAGCTGGGACTACAGACATGTGTCACCATGCCTGGCTAATTTTTCTATTTTTATTTTTGTAGAGACAAGGTCTGGCTATGTTGCCCAGGCTGAGTAGTTTCTACTAATATTTTCATGTTGCTCCAGGTTGGAATGGTAAGTACCTTCTTAATTCTCCTTTGTGTTTCTAAACAGGCCAATTTACTTAGTTACTAAGTGCACACTTGTTACATTTTTGCCATTTATGCATGTAATTTCACAAACCACATTCTATAATTTTAAAAACAATAATAATAATTCAATAGAAACTGGTGCATTCCAGCTGAGGGGCTAGAGGGCTGGGGGAATAGATTTTGTTTGTTGTTTGTGTGTTTAGTTTCATTCGTTGCATTTCTTCTAAACTAGTATAACCAAGAGTTGTTCTGACCATCTCTGCTTCAGATTTCAGTTTAAATCCAGATTAATCTAGAGGGCAGTGTTCCCCAAATATCAAAATCATGCACCTGGAAATCCCTCTTCTGAGAAGGTGCCCTGCTGAAATGCGGCATGTGCCTGGCTGCACGAGTCCTGCTGCTCGGGTAAGACCTGCAGGAAAAGAGAGAATAGGAGTGAAGAGGGACTGCGGCTCCTCCCTGTATAGAAAGAAAAATCTGGTCTGGGTACCAGAGGCAGCAGAATGCTAACACAGAGTGTTTAACACCAAGGGCTGTGGAACCAGACATTTGTGGACTTCACCCCTAGCCCCACTGATTGTTGCTTGTGCCCGGTAAAGGGTCTGTCCCTATACTCAGAATCTACACATCACAGGCTCACAGTCTCAAGGACAGGCTGTCTCTCTCCGTCCACACTCCCAATAGAGAGATCCGATTGGCCCAGCTGGGGTCAAGTCCTCACCTCTGAACCAATCAGATGAGTCCCACCCTCAATCCCAACAGAGAGACAGGATTGACCCAGCTGGGGACAGGTGCTCACCTGTGGACCAATCAGATGAGCTCTGGACACAATCCCAACGCGAGATCCGATTGGTCCAACGGGGGTCAGGTGCTCACCTCTGGACCAGTCAGATTGAGTCCCAGCCACAATCCCAACACAGAGATCTGATTGGCCCAGTTGGAGTCAGGTGCTCACCTCTGGACCAGTCAGGTGAGTCCCACCCACAATCCCCACACAGAGATCTGATTGGCCCAGCTGGGGTCAGGTGCTCACCTCTGGACCAGTCAGATGAGTTCCGAGTCAGGCGCTTGCCTCAGAAGCATGGCTGCCAGGGGCAGTGGCTCTCTGCAACCCAGAGGGTGTGCTGGGCACCACACTTGACCTCTATCCTACATCCAGCCTGAACTGGAGCTGTCTAGATTTCAAACATCTTATCCTATCAGTTCCAGGCTCTCACAAACTTCCTGAAATTCTAGCATTTCACGCCCAAGTGGTAGGCTAGTAATAGCACCGTTTGCGCTTCCATCAGTCCATTTCTGCTGTTTGCAACAAAATACCACAGACCGAGTGACTTACAAATAGCAGCGACTGGTCTCCCACGGTGCTAGGGGCTGGAAGGCCAGGGTCAAGGTGCCCGCAGACCTGTCCGGCGAGGGCCTGCCCTCCGCGCCGAAGATGGCGGCCTTCCTGCTGCGTCCCACGTGGAGGAAGAACGGAAGGAGGAAAGGGCGGAGGCCGCTTCCCGCAGCCTGCTGCGAGGGCGCCAAGCCGGTTCAGGAGCGGGGAGCCTTCGTGCCTTCCCCGGCTGCCACGGGGTTGCACCCCTGAGCCCTGTCACGCCGGGATCAGGTTCCAGCATGGGGATTGTGGAGGGACACAGACATGCCAGCCGCAGCAAGTGCCAGTCGTGTGCAGCCCAGGCAAGCAGAGACCGTCGCTGAACACATGATTCCGAAAGTCAAACTGAGCTCTGCTCAGGTGACAGAACTCATACGGTGTCACGATCGATCTGAGAGACGGCCAAAGGACCCAGCGGCCTGCAGGACATCCAGCAGACACGAACTCCCATGAGGGTGGAGGCATGTTCCCTGGGGTATACCCAGTGTTTGGCGCATAGCAGGTGCTCAGCGATTTTTTGATGAGCGGATTGATGTATCTTCGTACTTTAGAGTAACCTGGGAAAACTGAGCTATGGCCTTGAGAACGACACTTTTTTGCATGTCTTCCCATGGCCTTTTTCCTCCCGTCTTCCTCAAGGGCTTCTCAGCGCTGCCAGTGACCCGGCCCCCCCAGGGTTTCATGCAGGGAAAAGTGGGATGATCGCCAGATCCTCTCTCTCCCTCTCCAGTAACTTCCAGCCCAGCAGCAAGCCCTCCAAGCGTTCTGCTCCAAGATGGTTCTCAAATCCAGCCCTTTATCCCCACTTCTGTTGCTGTCATGCCTGGTTGGAGCCAACATCATCTCTTGCATGGAAGAACCCGCTCACCTCCTGGCTCACCTTTCTGTTTCTATTCTCATTCCCTCAGTCAGATATAACCAGGTTTTACTGCAAGTAATTGAAGCCCCCCAAGAACAATGACATGTCATATACAGTTGATGTCTCTCTTTAGGAAAGCAATCCAGGGCTGACGGGGTAGCCCTGTGGCCATCAGGTCCCATCTTTCTAATTGCTCAGCCACCCTCCATTCATGAGTTATATGCCTCCTAGCCCAAAATGGTTGCTTCCACCCCGGCCATCACATCTGCATTCCAGCCAGCAGGAAGAAAGAGGGAAGTTTAAGGGCACAATCTCTCTCCTCAAGGATGCTTCTTGGAAATCATACATAATGCTCCCATTAAGGTAGACCTTAGTATGAATGCTTAGGAAATGTGGTTCTTATTCCTAGTGGCCATGCATGCTCAGCCAGAATTCCATGTTCATTTGCTGAGAAAAGGGGGGGGGGTTTGGTTAATAACAGATATGGAAGGAATCTCTGCCATACAGGAATCTCTGTCAGATCCCACCAGCTGCTCCACGGATAGCTTCACAAGATATTCCCCTGCTGAAACTCCCCAGGGGCTTCCCCAAGCACGAAAGCAAACTCCAGACTCCTTTCTGTGACCAAGGAGGCTCACTGTGATCTAACTCCTTCTCTCCCCTCATTCCCATCTCCCCCTGAGTTCTCAGCCTTCCATCGGTGCCCCCGCGGATCCCAGGTCATTTCAGCCTTGGGTTTTCTGCACCAGATGTCCTTCCTTCCATGAGCACCCATCCTCAGAGCTCCCAACAACAGTCTTCTCCTCACCAGACCCCGGGTTTGAGCCCGTCTCCTGTTTCCAGAGTGGCCACAGCCACCCCCCTGCGGTCTCTAGGGCCAAAGCCTGTTTCATTCCATTTGTTGCTGCTGCCGCTGTCTGAAGCTGCCTGGCACCTCTGTTCGTGAGTGTGCTGGCTGTCTCCACCCCTCCCCGTGAAGCCCTGCGAAGACACAGGTCTCGCCTGCCATGTCCATCTCGATATTCCGGGACGCTTCATGGCACAGAGAAGAGATCCCGTCAACGTTGACTGAATCAGTACTGCGGGATGCTCCTAGGGACAGACCCCTCGCCACCCTCCATCCCTTCCCTGGGAGAACGACTCTCTGGTCCTGTGATTCTAGGGGGCTGTCATTCCGTACAGCCCAACACCAAGCCCCAGGCCCCATATCTGGCCCGTGCAGCCCTCCATGGCCCTGGACCCAGGTCCCAGGCCAAGGTGGGCCTATGACAGAAGCCAGCCAATCAGAGTGGTTCCCTCAGATCCTCTCGCTTGACACTGGAGCACAAGGAGGACACCTTTGCTCTGGACACTGTAGTGCGGGCAAGAGATAAAACTAGGACCCCTTGTTGACAGGTTCCCCATGTAATAAGCAAGCCTATTTTGGGCACACAGTAGGTGCAGTGAAGGTAGAGGGGCAGCGCCCAGTCAGAAATAGAAGTCAGGGACAGAGAACAAGGAAGAGGGAGAGGGAGCTTGCCTGGTGACGTCACTGACACCTCCTGGATACAGCTGAGCCTGAAGCCATTCCTGGATTTCCCACTTCCTTGAGTCAGTGCACCCCCTTTTGGTATTAAGCCAGTTTGCAACCAGCAGAGTGCTGAGTATCATTTCTCCCCATTTTACACAGGAGGACACAGAGTTTGCAAAGCTAAATCACTTTCCTTACAGCCACAGTGCAGCTGGCAAAACTGAGGTTCAAACCCCAATCCTTTCGGGTGACATGAGGCTCCTTGCCCTCTCCAGTGTTATCTTTTTGTTTTTGGTCAGGGTTTCACTCTGTTGCCCAGGCCAGGGTGTAGTGGCATGATCACAGCTCATCACAGCCTCAAACTCCTGGGCCCAAGCAATCCTCCTGCTTCAGCCTCCTGAGTAGCTGGTACCCCAGGCATGAGCCCTCACATCTGGCTAATTTTTTTTTTCTTAGAGACAGGTTCTTGTTATGTTGCCCAGGCTGGTCTTGAACTCCCAAACTCAAGCAATTCTCCCGCCTCAGCCTCACAAAGTGCTGGAATTACAGGCATGAGCCACTGTGCCCAGCTGCCAATGCTATCTTAAGAGGCCAAAGAAGCCGGGCATGGTGGCTCACGCCTGTAATCCCAGCACTTTGGGAGGCCAAAGCGAGAGGATTGCCTGAGCCCGGGGGTTCGAGACCCGCCTAGGCAACTTGGCAAGACCTCATCTCTACAATAAATCAAAAAAAATTTCCGGACGTGGTAGCATGTGTCTGTAGTTCCGGCTACTCGGAAGGCTGGGGCGGAAGGATCGCCGGAGCCCAGCAGGTCGAGGCTGCGGTAGCCGGGAGTGGCCACTGCACTCCAGTCTGGGTGACAGAGTGAGACTCCAACTCAAAAAAAAAAAAAAAAACAAAACCGACACAAGCCTCCCAAAGCCAGTCAGAACTTACCATTCTGTACTTTGATTGTGTTCACCTAATTGCTGCGTTGATGCGGGGTGTCCCCGTGGGTCGGCAGGGGAAACTCAGGCATGACTGCGAAATCCTCCAAAATGGCTACATCCACCCGAAGTCTGATTTCTCCATTTTTAAAACATGCCTTCCAAACCTGAGTCGAGAATTCTTAAAATGCGCATAAATATTTGCAGTCAGCATCGCTTGGGCTCTAAAGATAAACAGTCATAAAACAATATTGTGACCGCATTTTCCCCTCCTGCTAAACAACTTCCTCAGAGGGGGAAAGGTTAGACTAATCAGAAGTAAATTAACTGCAGCTGCAACCAACCTTTTTTTTAACGAGAAAACGGTCTTTGGGGATTGTGCTGAGTTCTCGCTGCCTGGGGTTGGTGGTGGCTGGCCATGTCCAACCCGCCTGGGGACCATGCACACTGGAGGGAGAGCTGAGACACCCCGGGAAGGCCAGCGGTGGCTGTCCCTGTGGCAGGGACACTTATGGGCACGCAGCCCAGGTCCCGTCTTCTGTTGACGGCCTCGTGATGAGTTCTGAGTTGGATGTTAACTCAAGGGTCTGCATGTTTAGAAATGTTATTTTAAAAAACAGCTTATTGTTTTAATTCGCGCAGCTAGAAGCTGCCAAATCTTTCACTCTGCCGCCAAAAGAAATTAAGCTTCCAGATTTATGAAGCCATCGTCAAGTCCATTGTAAGTACTCTGCCAATGCTATACGAGAGACCAGGTGTGGAGGCTCATGCCTGTAATCCCAGCACTTTGGAAGGCCAAGGCAGGAGGATCGCTGGAGCCCAAGATCTCGAGACCAGCCTGGGCAACATAGCAAGATCCTATCTCTCCAAAAATTAAAATATTTTTAAAAAATTAGCCAGGCATGGTGGCACACACCTGTGGTCCCAGCTACTTGGGAGGTTAAGGCAAGGAGGATCACCTGAGCCCAGGAGATTAAGGTTGTGGTGAGCTGTGATCCCACTACACTCCAGCCTGGGTGACAGAGTGGCACCCCTACTCAAAAAAAAAAAAAAAAAAAAAGTACTGTAGCCGGGCTCGGTGGCTCAGCCTGTAATCCCGCGGGTTCGAGACCCGCCTGGGCAGCGAGACCTCATCTCTACAATAAATCAAAAAAATCAGCCGGGCGTGGTAGCGCGCCTGTAGTTCCAGCTACTCGGAAGGCTGAGGCGGAAGGATCGCCGGAGCCCAGCAGGTGGAGGCTGCGGTGGCCGGGCGCGGCCACTGCACTCCAGTCTGAGCGACGGAGTGAGACTTCAACTCAAAAAAAAAAAAAAAATACTGTAAGGGGGGCAGCAGGTGACGGGGCACAGCATTTTGTGTCCCAGACTTGGGTCTTCCCAGACTCACGGTGCCCAGAGGACTTTCCAGGGCACTTTGTCCTCAGGGTCAGTCACCAGGACCTGCTTGGGGGACCCCCCACCTCATCCTCGTGGCCCGGCTGGTGGCTGAAAGTTTTCAGGGTTCAGGTTAAAGTAAGGCAGTGCTTTCATGCATTCATTCAACAAACATGTATCCAGTGTCTACAAGACACTGGTACATTAGCCTTGGGAGCCAGAGACACAGTACAGCAGAGGCCTGCTCTTGTGAAGCTTGTGTTCTGGTGGGGACAGACAGACAAGAGTGTGTGTGTGTGTGTGTGTGTGTGTGTGTGTGCGCGTGCGCGCGCGCGCGCGCGCGTGAGGGAGGGAGGGAGGGAGTGTCAAGAGTAGGGTGGAGCTGGGCAGGGCTGTTTCATTTTGGCCTGTCTGTAACTGTGCACTGGGCTATGAGAGTTTCTTTCCTTACAACTTTCTTGGTTCAACTCGTGCCCAGGGCGAAGCGGTTCCTAGTCCAGAGTTCCTGAGCTCTGGCTCTGGGCTGGGCAGGGGTTGAGCACAGCTGGCCACATGTGGCCTGGACATCCTGAGCAACCTGCCTGATACTGCTGGGCCTCCATTTCTCACCTGTGAAATTAAGGTGACAGGCAGGTCTGTTTCATGGTTGCACCCGCAGGGGCGTGTGGGTGCGAGAGTGCGCTCGGTGGCATCTGCCGTAGTAGCACCTGCAGCTCTGAGGATCGCTGCCTAGTGTCCTGGATGACAGATATCCTGCGGCCATCTCCCCGTGCAGGTGTTAGGAGAGCCCCAGGTGTGCCTGTGCTCTTCCGGTCATGCTGTTTGAGTCGGAGTCTCACTGTGCTGCCCAGGCTGGACTGCAGTGGCACGACGGCGGCTCACCACAGGCTTGACCTCCTGTGCTTAGGCGATCCTTCTGCCTCAGCCTTCCACGTAGCTGGGACTACAGGTGTGCACCACCACACCTGGCTCATTTTTTTTTGAGTTAGAGTATTACTCTGTTGCCCAGACTGGAGTGCAGTGGCATGCTTGCGGCCACCCAGGCGTCGACCTGCTGGGCTCAGGCGATCCTTCCACCTCAGCCTTCCAAGTAGTCGGAAATACAGGTGTGCGCTCCCACACCCGGGTAATTTTTTGATTTACTGTGGAGATGAGGTCTTGTCAAGTTGCCCAGGCTGGTCTCGGAGCTGTGGGCTCAGGAAAGCCCCTCGCCTCGGCCTCCCAAAGTGCTGGGATGACAGGCTTGAGCCACTGTGCCTGGCCTCGTTTTTAAATTTTTTCTGTAGAAATTAGGTTTTGCTACATTGCCCAGGTTGGTCTTGATCTCCTGGATGCAAGCAACCCTCCTGCCTCAGCCTCCCAAAGTGCTGGGATTACACGTGTGAGCCACCTTGCCTGGCAATAGAGTATTTTGACTCTGCATTTTCCCCCTGGGGAGTTTCCTGTTCTTAGCTTTAACCCCTCTCCACTGTCACCCTCCTTTTAAACCAAGCATCTGTGTCCTTGAAGAAAAAGCCTAACACACGATACCAACTTATCACGTAAAGGAAGAAGGATCAGCCAATAGCTACCATTTTAAAAGCCCTGTCTACATCGGGCTGAGTATCGGGCTGAGATGGCCTGAATTCCCAGCAGGGCCTTTCTCGGGTAGAGGCTGGAGCTGGGCTTTGGCTTTGGAATCCTTGAGGCCTGGGCCCCAACCTGGCTCCACCATCACTGGCCACCCCAGCATTCCTGTCATAAGGCAAACATAGTTCTTTCCCTGCCTAAGAAATGGAAGCACAGAGAGGCTTAGCCACTCATCTGAGGTCACACAGCTGGGAAGCTGCAGAACTGGGCGTTGAATTCAGGTGTTCCAGGCCCCATCTTAGTCACCCCACAAACCTGTCTTTACAGAGCTGTCCCAGCGGCCCTTTATCCTTTCGCTCTGGGCTTCTGATGATGAACTGGGCCCAGAATGTAGGAAGATAAAAGGAAAAGGACCAGGGATTTCCTTTCCCTGTTCCTTTTCCCGCTGCTCCTTCTGCCTAAATAAATACCTCCCTCAGTGACTTAAAACACACAAACAACACCCTCCCATGGATGGCTGCTTAGTGGGGGCTTCCTTTGGGTGGCATTAGCAAAATCCCTGGGGAAAAAACCACCCTCTCCAGGATCCTCTTGATTGGGGCTTTTGCTTTGTTTTGTCTTGTTTTTAAACCTCAGCTCTGAGTGTGTCTGGCCCAGTGGAGAAGCTCTGATGTCTCCTTGCAGGGAAAGGGACGCTGGCTGTGAAAGCAAATATTGGTTTATCAGCCATAATTGCTGAAGGTGGAAGGCGGGAACTCCATGCTTTTAAGCGTGTGAACGGTGAGTGCATTTTCGGAAGTCTTTGGGGAGCTTGCCTGGCACAGTCCAGACATTTCTGTCGCATGATCTTCCTGAGTTTTTCCAAATCCCCTGTAAGACAGGGATGGCAGCGCTGCTTGCTTTTACAGAGCAGGAAACTGAGGCCCGGAGAAGTTCAGACACGCTGGCGTTCTCCTGGCCAGTGACGGTAGAGCCAGGTTGGGGCCCAGGCCTCAAGGATGCCAAAGCCAAAGCCCAGCTCCAGCCTCTGCCCGAGAAGGGGCATCTGGGAGGCGCTAGAAGGCCCTGCCAGGAAGGTTTCAAAAGATTTCAGATTTTTCATTTTGGTGACCGAGTTTCTGTTTGAAAGGACTCACATACAAAAGAGCCACTGAGACTAAAACCAAACTAAGCAACAGCAGGCCAGCCGTCTGGAGGGGAGACCAAGTCACTGCTTACAAACCCGAGTGGGTCAAAGCGTGGCCTTGCCTGCCTTCCTATCCTCAGGGACGGCAGGTGGCCTGTGAACACAGACTTGAAACATTTGTTCAGATAGACACTTGGGCCGGGCGCAGGGGCTCACACCTATAATCTCAGCACTTTGGGAGGCAGAGGCAAGAAGACTGCCTGAGCCCAGAGGTTCGAGACCAGCCTGGGCAACTTGGCGTGACCTTGTCTCTACAATAAATTTAAAAATTAGCCAGGCATGATGGCGTGCGCCTGTAGTTCCAGCTCCTTAGAAGGCTGAGGCAGAAGGATCACCTGAGCCCAGCAGGTCGAGGCTGTGGTGGCTGTGAGCGTGCATGCCACTGCACTCCAGCCTGGGTGACAGAGTGAGACTCCGACTCAACAAACAAACAAAAACCCAGATAGACACCTTGCAGGAAGAATCCCAGACCTGAAAGATGCGGCGAGGGCAACTTCACTTCACAGATGGGGAAATTGAAGCTCAGAACTGGGAAGACGCTTTCTCAACCCGACCCCGTTCATCCTACTTGAGATCACGATGTAGGAGAAAGACGTGTTTGCCAACTGCGGTCCGCAGGTCAGCGGTCCCCCTGGCTACATGACGACGTCCTAACCCCCAGAGCCTAGGAGGGTGACTTATGTGTCAAAGGGACTTTGCAGATGAGATTAAGAATCTTGGGATGGGGAGAGTCTCTGAGATTATCCAGGCTGGCCCAAGCGCCCTTCTAAGAAAGAGACGAGAGTGCCCGAGTCTGAGAGAGATGTCTGAAGATGCCACGTGGCTGTTTGAAGATGGCAGGGGAGGGAACCACAAGCCAAGGTAGGCAGGCAGCCTGCAGAAGCTGGGAGAGGCAAGGGCAGAGCTTCCCTTGGGGCCCCAGAAGAAAGGCTGTCCCGCGGCTACCTTGGGCTCGGTGCGGGGAATCTGCGTTGGACGTCTGGCCTCTGACATTTGAGATAGTAAATGCATGCTGTTTTAAGCCCTGAACTTAGGGCCATGTGCTCCTGCAGCCAGGAGGCTGGGGCACCAGCCCTGCTCCCCACACCCCTGCCAACACACACGAGTTCTATGGGCAGAGACACCGCCCTTAGTGTTGCTGCAAACATGCTTGCGTAAAGTTGCCTTGTAGTGTGATTTACCTTTTTAAAGAAAAAGATAACCAAAATTTTATTTTTGAGTCGGGATCTCATTCTGTGGCCCAGGCTGGAGTGCAGTGGCACAACCACAGCTCACAGCTCACCGCGGCCTCGACCTCCTGGGCTCAGGTGATCCTTCCACCTCAGTCTCCCAAGTAGGTGGGGCTACAGGTGCACACCGCACCCGGCTAATTAAAAAAAAAAAAAGAGCCGAACTCAGTGGCTCAGCCTGTAATCCCATGCCTTGGGAGGCTGAGGTGAGTGGATTGCCTGAGCCCGCGGGTTCGAGACCCGCCTGGGCCACTTGGCGAGACCTCGTCTCTACAATAAATCAAAAAATTAGCCAGGCATGGTAGCGCGCACCTGTAGGTCTAGCTACTTGGAAGGCTGAGGCGGAAGGATCGCCGGAGCCCAGCAGGTCAAGGCTGTGGTGGCCAGGAGCGGCCACTGCACTCCAGTCTGGGTGACAGAGTGAGACTCTGACTCAAAAAAAAAAAAGTTTTTTGTAGAGATGAAGTCTCCCTATGTTGCCCAGGCTGGTCTCAAACTCTCAAACTCCTGGGCTCAAGCAATTCTCCTGCCTTGGCCTCTCAAAGTGCTGGGATTATAGGCATGAGCCACCTCAGCTGGGCAGACGTTTTATTTTTTATATTGTTTACATCAACTTTAAAATTTTAGGATTGATTTAGATTCATAGAAAAGTAGCAAAGGCAGTAGAGACAGTTTGCACATGTCCACAACCTAGCCTCCTTTTATTAGTATCTTACATGAATACGACACATTTGTGATCATTCAGGAATCAATATTGA
This sequence comes from Cephalopachus bancanus, assembly GCA_027257055.1. NCBI lineage: Eukaryota > Metazoa > Chordata > Mammalia > Primates > Tarsiidae > Cephalopachus > Cephalopachus bancanus. Next base: position 9,607,439 of record JAPVLO010000007.1, read on the forward strand.
GACATTACCTTACTATTTTTTGAGGCAAGGTCTCCCTCTGTTGCCCAAGCTGAAGTGGAGTGGTGTGATTGTAGCTCACTGCAGCCTCAAACTCCTGGGTTCAAGCAATCCTCCCATCTCCGTCTCCTGAGTAGCTGGGACTACAGGTGCACACCACCATGCCCAGCTAATATTTTAAAATTTTTTGTAGAGACAAGGTCTCACTGTATTGCCCAGGCTGGTCTTGAACTCTTGTCTTCAAGTGATCCTGCCTTGGTTTCCCAACGTGCTGGGAACACAGGTGTGAACCACTGCATCTGGTCAATACATTAGTCCATACTTTATTCAGATATCCTTAGTCTCCCCCATGTCCCTTTTCTGTCAGAGCCCATGCAGGACAGGACATTGTGTATGTTTAGACATCGTATCTTCTTAGACTCCTCTGAGTTTCTGACTGTCACTCAGATTCTTCTTGTTTTTGATGACGATGACCTTTTGGAGAAGGAGCAGTCAGGTATTTTGGAGAACGCGCCTCAGTTGGGACATTCTTCACTTAAAAAAAAACTCTTTTAAAAAGGAAATATCAGAATAGACATGATATGTGGTGAAAGAAATTATACATTTAAACATTCAAGTTTCTTCCAGGGGCAGTGGCTGACTCACGCCTGTAATCCCAGCGCTTTGGGAAGCAGAAACGACAAGATCCCTTGAGCCCAGGAGTTTGAGACCAGCAAAAAATTTAAGTTTCTTTCCCTTGCCCACTTTTTCCTTCTGGAAAGTCCTCTAAACACATAGAAAACTATACATGAGCGTATGATTTAGCTTTTCCCTAGGGTAGGTCTCTGTGTTCCAATTTGATCTGGATTTCAGAGCACAGGCAGTATCCCGGAAAGGTTCTGGGGCTCCTGACTAACCCGTGGGGAGCACTTGCGCCCCCAGGCCGTGTTCTCAGCCCTCACGCTGTCTCAGTGCCACTGTGAAGACACCAAGGACAGGCCATCATACCCCGTTTCACATGCAGGGGTCAGAGGTTGAGCTCATTTGCCCCAACTCCGTGGCCAGCTGGGGGGAGGGCTGACTTACACACAATCCAACTGCGTTTTCCAAACCCCAGATCAACTCGCCCAAGAGACAGAAAGCAAGATATTTACAACACAAATAGCCCTGGGAAATTCCAAGCCAGTTACGAATTCAAGTTATTTTGTTGAGCATCTCGTCTCCTTCCACGAAGGGAAGACTGGTATGAGCAGAGGTTGCTGACCGGCGGGATGCCCACCTGGGCCCCCAGCAGGCACTGGAGAATGGCACGTGCACCCCACGTGGTGGGGCATCCAGCCGGGAAAGAAAAGGCAGGGCAGGGAGGGCAGGCGGAGGGGCTGGACCTTGGTCCAGGACGGTGGATCGAATGATGGGTCTTGTTCTGTGGCTCTCAACTGGAGGGGTTTTGCCTAGGAAGCCTTTGGAAATGTCTGGAGATGTTGTTGGTCGTCGTGATGAGGCGGGAAGAGTTGGGGCACCACTGCCAATCCGTGGGTGGAGGCCAGGGAGGCTGTGAAAAGCCCTATGGTGCACAGGTCAGCCCCTACTACAGAGAATGCTCCAGCCCCTGATGTCCATCTACCCACCGTGGTGAAGGCTTATCCCGGAAGCTTCTCTTCAGTGTAGACTGTCATGAAGTCACACCATCACTGTGGCCTTGTGGGGGACTTGGGCTTGGCTGTGTGACCTGCCCAATGGACGACTCTAAGTTTTTATATCTGACAGGTCCAGAGTAAGGTACCTCTCTCCTAGACTGTTCAGTAGAGGAAAGACTGGGTGACAGAGGGTGGCCTCTGTGGGACTCCCAAAAGCTGGCTCCAAAGCTGGCACTGAGGGTAATCATCTCTCTGCCTTGGGGTCTCCCAAGAACACTAGCTGGTGGGCTGCCCCAGAGGCCAGGGGCCGGAGGGACTCACAGACCAAGCTACGATGCCCTCATCGCACAGATCAATGAATTCATCTAACACACACTGCAGGAAGCAGGGGAATGAGCTGGGTAGGTGACACATAAGATGAAACATACTGACGGAAGCGCCCACTGAGTCCAGGGCGTGGCAGTGCTCACATCTCCTTCTCTCCCCTTCCTGCATCAATGCCTTCCCTGCCGGCGTTGTGGTGACAAGGGCCAGCGCTGCGGGTGGCTGGGAGACTCGGCACCTGGAGCCCACACACACTGGGCTCTGGACGTGATGGGGAGGAGCACACCTGCACACAGCTGAGCTCACCAGAGACCCCGCTGAGCCACCCAGATTTGAACTGTACATCTGGACCAAGGACACCTGAGACAACTTACGGGTGACATCACTGTCAGCCTGGAAGAGACCATGACCAGTGTCTTAGAACTGTCCAGGTATGCTGGGCCCTCCCATCCCGTCTTATCTCAAGTAACACCCTCACTCTCCCACCCCGCTTTCTACGCCTTGCCCCCGTGTCCGTCTTGCCTCCGTGTCTAGCAAGTGTCACAACTGAGGGGGCCTGTTCACTGTCTATGCTTAACACATCTCACGATTTCTTCCAACCCATTAGTTTTTATTGTTCTCAATAGCAGCACTGAATGTGTCTAATGAATGCAGCAGATACATCTTGCAATCATCAGCAACATCAAGTGGTGTGCACGGTAGGTGGTTTTTTTAGCAGAAAGCCCAAAAAAAGTAAAAACAAGGATCGGTGGTCATCTCTGTCCAATGATAGAGACATGCCTCTTCACAGCTCTGCGAAATACTCACTGGACACTGAACAGCTGTGTCATAATTTGCTAAACTGGTCCCCTAGTAAGGGGCATTACCTTCCCATAGTTTCCTCAGAAAACATTCCTGGAAACAGGGGTCAGCAAACTCTTTCTGGAAAGGGCCAGAGGGAGCATGTTTCAGGCTTTGCCGGTCCTATGGTCCTTGTTGCCAAGACTTGACTCTGCGGACAAAACATAAACAGATAGGTGTGTCTGTGCCAGTATATTATGGGCAATAACATGGCACTATAATGTTCCTGTGTCATGAAATGGTCTCAATTTTTTTCAATCATATAAAAACATAAAGACCACTCTTGGTTTGTGAGTTGTACAGAAAAGGGCTGTGGGCCCGGTGGTTTCGCCATCTTTGTAGTTTGTTGACCCTTGTTCTAAAGAGAATGACTGAGTCAAAGATATTTCTGTTTCGCTGCACATTATGGAGCCTCTTGCTCTAGATAACACCCAGTCTTTATGCCCATCGTCTAGAGAGTAGCCCCTTTCTTCAGACGGTCACCAACGCCAAGTATTTCCTACAAATGTGCCAAGTGACAAAATTTGTGTTCCAATCTCTTTCTGTGAGACACTAGGTGCCAGGTGACCGAGGATTCTGGTTTTAAATTTGCCCGAGCACATTTAATAGGGATGATTGCTTCAAAAATCTTTAGAATTTGCTCATGACCCATGACCCGGGAGCAACCAAAATTGAGCTGATGCCCCAGTGGCTACCTTCTAGCTATGCGCTAGTCCACCCTCAGGAATAAACACATCCGTTTCTTGGAGAAGCTTACTTAGAAACTTTCTCTCCGTGACTTGGGTGGAGGTGGGTGGAGCTGCAGATGCTGTCAAAGAGATTTGGTTCTCTTGGGTCTTAGAAAGTGAACTGAGGCCATCTGTATGCCTCTGGAAATGGTACAGCTTCTGAAAAAAGCAATGGGTCGGCTGCCTTGGGGCAGAAAAGGTCTGTCTCCCGAGAGTCTTCTAGAACCTGATGGATAGATTAGCCAGGGGGTCAGCAGGCACCTTGACGACTACAAGCCTTCTTGTGCTTAAGACAGCCTCCTTTGCTTTCCAGAGATTTACTAAGAATCAGCCAAAATCAGTTGATTTTAGGTTGAATTAGGACAACTAATTACCGACGTTGGCCAAAGGCAAATTTTGCAGAGAGAAAAACAGATACGAAATTATCTCCCACAAACACACGAAAGGTTCAGACAGAGCAGAGCAGGAATGAATTCCTGGACTCACAAACACAGATTTAGAGGGCTGGTTTGGGTTTTTTGTTTTTTTAGTGAGAAAAAAAATGCCAGACTAATGTAATTTCATGTTGATTTGATTGACTGATCAAAGTAAGTTTACGTTTTTATTTTTGCAAGATTCAGTGCAAACAAAGGAGCGATTCCAGATGTTTCCTGTGCTGTGTTGATGAAGGCACATGACACTTGACTATCTCTGAACTCTTTTGAGTGAAAACAAGATGGAATTTCCAGAAAGCTTTCCCAGAAGCATTCTAGATGCATAGATTCTAGATGCATAGATTTGTCCACACACTAGGGAGATGGCAAAACCAGGAGGCATTTGCCCATTCATTCTCATACTCTCAGAGTTCGGCAGAGTTCTCAGTAGAATTTTGAGAAACACTTGTTGAATGACTGAATGAATGAATGAATAATGCCCCCTGTGAAATTCCCCTTCCAGGGCACAGGCCGGCTTTTGGCCCCCAGGATGGGACGGCACAAGTATGAATAAGCCTCAAATTGGAAAACTGTCTCAGATGATGAGGGAAATGTCAGTTTTCTACTTGACTTTGATCCTATCTCTATTTTGGGAACAGTTTTGGGGAACAATCTCCTCCCATATGTCTGGACTCTTCTAGAGGACTCTTTTAAAAAGGCCAATGGGTTAGCTAAAAATTAGGAGGCGAAGCTATGTCATTGAATTCCATCATTCCTGCCCTGGTTTGTGTGAGCATTTTGGGCATTTAGGGAGGGTTCCACTGCTGGAATAAATGGTCTCATTGTTCTGGCTGTAGGGATGTGTCTCTGGGAGAAACGAGGCCAGCATTTCTCTTTCTTTCTCTCCTTTTTTTTATTTTTAACTTCTATTAATGGATACTCCAATAGTGGAGGAAATTTTAGGAAAGAGAAAAGCTCGGCTTCAAATAATGCATCGATTCTTCCAGCTCTCGCACCATTGTAATGGAGCCAATGACGGGGGGGAGAACTTGGTGTTTGGGGAGCGCTCGGAGCACAGCTCACCCTTGCTTGTTTGTGTTTGGAAAGTGGGCCAAGCCACCATCACGTCCAAGGGGCGTATGGTGCCACCATCTTCGCGTTAGTGGATCTGGGATGGATTCATTTCCCTACCAAAGTGAGAAAAGCCAAACACGAACCCGCTGTTGATGAGGAATGAAGAGACAGACCCTGCTGGAAAGGACTCCCGGCCTTCCTGTTCCATGAAGACTCTCAGCCACGTGGAGGCTGATCAGCTCTGACAGGGGTCAGTACACTGCAGCCCGAGGGCTCAATCTAGCCCAACGCCTATTTTTGCACAGCCTGCAACCTAAGAACGGTTTTTGCATTCTTACATTTTAAATGGCTAAGAAAAAGATGTGATGCATGAGAACTGCATGAAATTCAGATTTCAGTGTTCATGTAGTCAGTCCTTATTTGCAGGCTCCATATTTTCAGATGTGTGTCCTTGCTACAGTGCATTTGTAACCCCAACACCAACATGTGAGGTGATTTTGCGATCATTCTCCAACAAAAAAAAAAGCAGGGGGAAGTGTAAGTTTTCTGATAAACGTGTTCCTCACCATGGCCAAACAAGGTGACGCTCTGCCTTCTTGTTTCGCGCTGTAAACTGGTGGGTCCTTTCCGTGGTCTGCTTAGTGCCACGTTTTCACATCTTGTTGCTTTTTGTTGTGATTTTAAAATGGCTGCCACGTGCCCTACAGAAGTGCCTCCCAGTGTTCTGGAGTGCAGACAGCCGCCGCCATGGACCTTATGGAGAAGCTACGTTCAGACGTCTGGCGTTTTTGCTCTGCCAACGTGATGAGCTTCGTTCAGCTGAGTTAGAGGACCGTTGGGTTGGAGTTCAGTGTTGATGAATCAATAGTGTATAGTATACAAGGTGTCTTTAAAGAGAAACACATGTAAAACAAGGTTATCTATTGATTAATTGACAAAATGTTGTGACCGAAGGCTTGCTGGAAGCTAGCCCTATGTGTCCCCTAAGAGCATCTGCAAATTCAGTCTTCTTGGCAACTTTATAGAACAGAACTGCCATGAATACTGAGAATTGGCTGCATAAAGTTTTATTGGAATGCGGCCACACCCACTCGCTCCTGTGTTGTCTGTGGCTGCTTGAACTACAGTGGCACTGAGTGGTTGTGACAGAAACCGTGTGACCCACAAAGCCAAAAAGATCTACTCCCTTGCCCTTTACAGAAAACGTCTTCTGACCCCCATGCTAACACAAGAAGATCCAGTTGAGAATGGAAAGAAGATGAACAAACATTTCTGCTCAATTCAATCTTGACCTGAAGCACCATTTTTACTTTGCCACAGGCCGATTCTCTGCCAGACAATTGAGAGGACCAAACAGGCATGGGCCAAAAGGCTGTTGTTGATTTTAGTCGCATCTTTATAACCAAGTCTGGTGACCTGAACTGGTCCACTGATCTCAGCTTCTCCAATGAAATCTCTTCTTTTTTCAGATGGTTGCACACATGGTGTATGGAGCTCTAAGACAACATACTCATGTCTGTGAAGGAGAAGGATGAAGACCTTGCAGGTGGCTGTGGGTACAGATCCCAGTTTTATCGCTGCCTGGCTGGGCAACCTTGAAAAAGTGACTTCAGCCAGGTGCAGTGGCTCACGCCTATAATTCCAACATTTTGGGAGGTGGAGGCGAAAGAATTGTCTGAGCCCGCAGGTTCGAGACCAACCTAGGAAACTTGGTGAGACCTTGTCTCTACAATAAATAAAAAATTAGCCGGGTGTGGTAGCATGCACCTGTAGTTCTGGCTACTTGGAAGGCTGAGGCGGAAGGATCGTCAGAGCCTAGCAGGTTGACGCTAGGGTGGCCATGAGCGTGCCACTGCACTCCAGCCTGGGTGACAGAGTGAGACTCCAACTCAAAAAAAAAAAAAAGAAAAAGAAGTGACTTCCCCTCTCCGAGTCTCAGTTTCCTCACCTGTGCAATGGGGATACTAATGGTACTCTTATTATTTGCAAATTACTAAGTGGACCTAGTCAGCAAAAACCTTAAAAATGGGCGTTGTTTAATAGGATAATTGTTATAAAGTACTTGATATGATGGTTGGCCTATCCATTTCCCATACAATGGAAGCACTACCTTTTAAAAATGCAGAACCTTATGAGATGGTCTGTTTGAATCTTAGTACAAAGGCTAGGGAACAGTAGGTGTTCCATACGATTGCCTGTAAAACATCATAAAATAAATGAATAGTAAGTTCTGTAGGGTTTTTTTTTTTTTGAGTTGGAGTCGCACTCTGTCACCCAGGCTGGAGTGCAGTGGCATACTCAGCCACCGCAGCCTCGACCTGCTGGGCTCCGGCGATCCTTCCGCCTTAGCCTTCCAAGTAGCTGGAACTACAGGCGCGCTACCACACTCGGCTAATTTTTTTGATTTATTTTAGAGATGAGGTCTCACCAAGTTGCCCGGACTGGTCTTGAATCCACGGGCTCAGGCAATCCACTTGCCTCTGCCTCCCAAAGTGCCGGGATTACAGGCTGAGCCACCAAGCCCAGCCTGTAGGTTTTTTTTGAACGTTCCACACTTGGCCTCAACCTCAGGATCAGGAAGGTTTTGTTTCAGGTCAGAATTGCTCCCAAAGCCCAGACAATGACTTAAGAGGGCTTGGGGCGCCATTTCTTAGCCGAAAAGGGATCCACTCTGCATGAGAGACACGAGCTTCTGCAGAGGGACCAGCTGTGAAAACGTGTGTGGCCCTGAGAGCAAGGACTTCTTTAAACTCTGCACCCTGGACACCTTTCCTACCTCCCTCAGTCCTGCCCTGCTGGAAGCCAGCATGGCCAGAGTGGCTGGGTGAGTGGGGACACCACAAAGGGTCCCCTGGGGCAAGTTCAAGGCCTGGTTTTTATTCCGAGTATGACAGGAGCCATTTAAGGTATCTGAGCAGGGGAAAGACAAGACCCTACTTGTGTTTTGAAAGGGTGACTGTGGGCCAGGTGCAGTGACCCAAGCCTGTAATCCCAGCACTTTGGGAGGTCGAGGTGAGGGGATTGCCTGAGCCCAAGGGTTTGAGGACAGCCTGGGCAACTTGGAGAGACCTCATCTCTATAATAAATCAAAAAATTAGCCGGGCATGGTGGTGCATGCCTGTAGTTCCAGCTACTTGGAAGGCTGAGGTGGAGGGATTGCCTGAGCCCAGCAGGTGCAGGCTGTGATGACTGGAAACTCGTCACTGCCCTCCAGCCTGGGTGACAGAGTGAGACTCCAACCAAAAAAAGAAAGAAAGAAAATCCATATCTCGCTGGGTACAGTGGCTCACGCTTGGAATCCCAACACTTTGGGAGGCCAAGGCAGGAGGATTGCTTGAGCCCAGGAATTCGAGAGCAGCCTGGGCAACTTGGCAAGCCCTCATCTCTACAACAAATCAAAAATTAGCCGGGTGTGGTAGCGCGCACCTGTAGTTCCAGCTACTTGGAAGGCTGAGGCAGAAAGATCGCTGGAGCACAGCAGGTTGATGCTGGGGTGGCCGTGAGTGTGCCACTGCACTCCAGCCTGGGCGACAGAGTGAGAATCTGACTCAAAAAAAAAAAAAGATGACTGTGGTTTAAATTTGTAAAAGACCCTCAGCAAGGAAACTGAGCACTCTGAATGAAGTCATTGACCCAAGGACAGTACGCTCGCAAAATTCTGTGGTCTCTCACACCCAGCGCCCTTACCCGTGAGGCAGCACCATGTCTCCCATGACACCCTCTGTTCCAGGGGGCTCTCTGCCCACTCCCAAGCTCAGCAGTACATGTGTGACTTCCTGAGAGGCGTGCAGGTATTTCTGCCTTACAGAGGATCTGCCCTCCCTCTCAGTTCATGGCTAGATAAATCATCATAAAAGTGTATCAAGCTTCTCTTCAAAGGCAAATGCGTGGTCTTTCTCTTAAGATGCCCATGCCTGTTGAGCATGCCTCCTTCTCTCTCTCTAATAAATGCTGTCTTAAACTATACTTGGATTCGCTCTGAAAATCTTTTCTGTGGCGAGTCAAAGAACCCACAGAGCATCATGCCACACCACACTACACCTGACAACAATGTCAGTGAGCCCAACTTCAGGAGAGACATACACGGATTTTTGTTTTACAGAGACCAGGGGTCTGAGAGTTTAATCAGCTTTCTCAGCATCACAGCAACTACGAGACCCCCAGAGGTCATTCCTCAAATCTCCACGTCCAGCCCATTTTATCCACGCATCCACCCATCTATTCCACGATGCAGTTTCTGCCGGGTCCTTCATTATGACGCCACGTGCTCCCATCATCGCCAATACAAATGTACACAGGCGGGGTGAAAACACATCTCATGCAGGACGTGGTTTAGCCTTCTGACTAACATGTGTGCCCCCACCTAATTGCTTTTTCCGTGGAGTGGTGCTTAATTTCCCTGTGATCCAAACACACAGATGGTGGAATTACAAGGAGCCAGGGTGTGTGTTCCTACCTCTAATGGGGTTGCCAAGTTAAACACGGGGCACCAGTTAAATCTGAATTTCACATAAACAACAAATTTCTTGTTAGTATAAACCTGTTCCAAATATTGCATGGGATAGATATACTAAAAAGGGATGTGCTGTTTATCTGGAATTCACATTTAACTTGGAGTAGTGTGTTTTTTTACTTGCTAAGCCCAGTGGACTGAACTCTGGCAATGTGGCAACATATGAATATTCCTTCTTCTCTCCAGAAATACATTCTAAAAAAAAAAATGAGAACCTTCCCTATAGACACGAAGGGGCATTTCAGTTGCTTTCCTGAGCGTGGGTCAGAGACTCCTGGCCAGCAGCACCCTCTTTTCCCTTTGTTCCTTCATCCTACCCTGAGAATTGAGCGGCTTCAGCAGTGCAAGAACCAGGTAGAAGTGCCTTTCTGAAAAAAACGGGCAACCAAAACAAATAAACCCCCACCCCTGTGGCTGGTTTTTCATTCTGTTTACTGCATCTTCTGCTTAAACGCAGGCCGTAATGATACACTGGCTATTCTTGTCATTTTGGCTCTGTTTGATGCTTAATGATGTGCTCCTTATAAATGGCATTAAAAAACATTCCTTGTCTGTCATGGATGCCCGGAGGCACAAGCAACCTAGCTCAGCCCTCAAAAGTAATTAAAGACAATCAACCAAAAATGCAAGGGTCGGTGGGACCCCGGATTCCAAACTCCACCTACATACTGCCGGAGCCAGCGCCCTGCAAAGAGGCGCCTTTTACATTTAACTCTTTGATGTACGAGGGCTTCTGTCGCTCGAACCCACCAGGGCTTGCTGAAGACGTAAACACCTGAGGACTTCATCAAAGAACTAGGGGACAGTTTGCTTTCAAGAGACAGAAAAAAAAGCCCACCAGCCTTGAACACCAGAACACTTTCTCCCCGCCCCCACCCCTTTGACTATTTACAGATTATTTATTTCTAGTTCCTTAAAAAGATTTACAGGCAACAAAGAAGAGGGGATGGGCACAATACGGTAAAAAGCATTTTAAACCAACATAAACGGTATTTTTCTGAAACGACAGTGAAATTAGATTGAAGTTTTGTAGCAGCAAAAGCTGAACACTTTCAAATCTCTTTTCATGTCGCTCAAGGCTTTACAAATTCTCAAGTACAGAATAGCATTCCAGGATTGTGTCAACATCCAAAGCCGTGGCTAACCAAGAATCATTTTCCTTGGGGTAAAAGAGCCACTTACCCCGAGAAGGGAACAGTAAGAATCATGTATTCACTGCAGACGCTGCTGGTCGGGCCAGGCGGAGAAAATGGGTAGACAGCAACTTGGAAAGGGCGAAATAAAGTGTTCTGAATCCCCCCTCCGTGGACACACACTTAAAAGGAAGCGTGAGTGGTCCTTTTAGCAGGTTAAATAGCTGAAATGCCCAGCATCCCTTAATCTTGGCTGAAATCACAGCTGAAAGAGGATATTTTATACCAGACCGTTTTCATGGGCTTTACAAGCGGCTGTGTGAAAAGACAAGGAATTGGGGCACAGTTGGCGTGTATGCACAGTGTGGCCCCCATCTTTGCTCTTGCAAAAGCTGTGTGCTTGTGTTCATTTCCAATGCGAGCTCCCGTCTATTACATGGGCAGGGCTGAGGTGGAGAGGGCAGCGGCATTTCCAGGAGGCTTTGGTTTCCAGGAGGCTTTGGATGGAATCTGGGAATACGAGGAGCTCACTGCCTTCTGGAGTCAAATATGCCTAAACAGGTGCGTCGTGCGGCGTGGACAGGTCCCGTCCCGGGTTTGACCTCCCAGAGCAATGAGGTGGCGTCCCTGCAGCCGGTTCCCAGAGAGCCCTTAGCCCTCAGGGTAAAGTGACTGTCAGTGGCAGGGTGACGCCAGCGGGGAGGGGAGGGGGGGACACACCCCAAACACGGGCGCAGAACCTCCCCCATTCATGCAATGTAAACACACCCCGCAGGCGGGTTCCCCTTCCCTCTCCTGGGGAAGCAATTCCATGGGGCCAACCTTCCCTGGAATTTTCAGCTTCTGACTCGGTGGGGGTTGGAGCCCATAGCTCCTTGCTCCCGTGGAGACCAGGTTCTAACCCAAACCCATGCCGGCTGTTTAGCCATCAAAAGTGGCATTAAAACATTTTCACAGATCTGACTGACAAATAAAAAAGTTGACAAGGTATTGAATGTGGGGGGAGTGGCGAGCATTCTCAAACCTGAGCTTTGGGAGTGCAAATTGGAAGGGTTTCTTTGAAAGGCAATTTGGCGATAGCTGTGGAGGCTTTGAATGCCAGATTTAGCCCCATTTCCAAGGCTAGGAATTGTACAACAGATCTAACTTACCTGCGATAGAAGAATCTTGTCTGTGGGAACAAAAGACTGAGCCTCATCGGGTTGTTAGCCAGGGACTGGTTAACCCGTGGTTCAAGCATACCAAGGAAGACTGGTCCAGGTATTTTAAGTGTAAAGAGCAAACTGCAGAATGAGATGTCCCGTAGGTTAACACTGTGAAAAGGGCGCGCCACGCAAACATATATACAGTCGCCTTTATGTCAGCAGAGGGTACCTACAGCGGGAGACATAAATGGATGGTAGAAATGGCTGCCTCTGGGGAGAAAAATCCAGAAGTGGAGAGGGGGATGAGGTAGGGGAGAAACGTTTCACTGTTTTTGTTTAGGGAAAATGTTTACTGTGAACATATATTGCTGGATTAAAATGGGAGAGAATTGTAAATGCTTAAATACCACTTCATTTCCCTTTTATCTTCTGTCTGAAGATGAATTTATCCTGCAGATCAGATGCAACTTGGACATCGTCCTACGGGCAGCGACACTATCTAGAGCAGGAACTGCATTTTATTACGCTTGACAATTTCATTTCCTCGGCTACACGGTGTCATTTGCTGTCATTTGTTGCACCGAGCATTGTGGCTGAGACCTCAAGGTAAGCCCATGCTGTGCTGTGTGCAAGCCCGTGTGTGCGGCTGGGAAGGGTGATCACTCCAGGGAAGCACCGTTCCTAACTGTGGGCTATAAAACCAGGACCTCACCCAATGATGAAAAGAGTGGATAAAATAAGACCAGAGACCTCCTTTCCCTGTAGTTACCCCAACTTCTGCTAGGAAGAAGGGAATTTCCTCTGGAAATAAGAGAGTTTACATCTTTGCTGCAGGGAGAGGACAGCCTGGTGCATTTTATGCATGTGCATATGTGACTAAGGCTGGGTTACCGGCTGGGATTGATTCCAGCTCTCAATATGAAATATTTAAGAGAAATAGCATCCTTTACCCTCGAAATACTACTTATTCATCTTTAGAAGATCATTGGACACATGCACACATATAGTATATGTAAATATATTCATAGTAATGTTGTTTTAAAAGAGAAAACTGGGAGCAATCTAAATGTCCATCAGTGGGGGATCGCTTAAGTAATAAGGGTGAACACAGGCTGCAAAGCGCCAGGCAGCCATTCCTGAGGGAATACACATCTCTCTTTCCTGACACAGAATAATGTCAGTGAGGGGGGGCTCAGATCAGGTTGTAAAATGCCACATCCTCTGGATCTCTCCATTATCAAAGCAGGGCCACGCACGGGACACACGCCACGTGATAGGCAGTGTATAACCTTACAGGACACACACACACACACACACACACACACACACACACACACACACACAGGTCTCCGCGGATGAGGAAGATGTATGACTTTCCTTTTACTATGTTAGAATGTTTTTCAGAATGCAAATTATTAGCTTTAGGAATAGAGTAACTTTTTAATTGCAAGAGGAAGGTAAAGATATTTCACCCATGGGAGAAAGACAGAGAAGAGGCCTAATTGCCCCCAGTTCAGTGTACATTCACAACCTGTTCATTCATTCAACAACTACTCACTGACTGCTGGTACTAACAAAAAGACCCAAACCAACCCTACAGAAGTCCTGGGAGCTGGAAAGATCTGTGCCCTCACGCCTGCTCACGCCTGCCCCGCAATTCACAATAAGCACAGGGAGGGTGACAGTGTTAGCTTCAACCATGTAAAACTGCTGCGCAACTCTAGTTTTTGAAACAAAATTTGGTTCTTTGCATTCATTATTTAGTTTTTGTTTCCATTTAGCGTCTAATGGTCTTTGGAGGAAAAAATAATAAAGCAGAGTGTTATGTATGTATGTTGTCGCAAGATAAGATTTTCTGTTTTTTGAAATGTCTGCAGCATAAAAGTTAAACTATTTTAAGACAAAATAAAATAGAGTGTATTTAAACAAACAAACTGAAACTGCCGGCTTCCTAGGCCCAAAGGGGTCAGATACCGGCAAACTCACGTGATTCGACTTAACGTTCTTCAGACGTATCCAATGCCCAGTTCCCTCCACCGCCCAATACTGGGAGGGGGGCTGCTTTGGGGGCGCCTTTGGCCGGGCCCAAGTCTGCTCGTGGGGGGAGACTTACAAGTGCCTGGAGAGCAGCCAGGGCTGGGCGGTTTGACTCCGGTCATTAAGAGAGAGGGAGAAGGGGGGACGGAAACCACCCTTCTCCGGGCCGCCTCGGGCCTCGCGGCCGTCCGCGTAGACGCGCCTCCGCGCCGGGCGGGGTCCGCGGCGCGGCCGGCGGCCTCCGCGTCCCGCTGCCCCGCGGGGTCCCCGCCCGCCCGCCGCTGACCCCCAATCTGTCCCTCGCGCGGCTGAAAGGCGGCCGCGGCGCGGCGCCCCCGCCCCGCCCGTTCACAGCGCGAATGCCGCGCGGTCCCGGCTGACCCGCCGCCAGCCTCCGCGGCTCCGAGCCCGAGAGGCTCCCTCCCGCGTGCGCGCCCGGCCTCCGCGCCGCCTCCGGCGCCCATTCAGCCGGGCCCGCATGCCAAAGAGCCGGCCATTAGATCATCGTAATTATCCCATTGACACCGCGCGGGGCCCCCGCGGGGCGCGGGAGCCCATCAAACGCGCCCCTAACGAGGCGCCCCGGGCCCATTGTGCGCGCCGCCGCCCCCCGCGCCCCGGCCGCCGACGGGCGGTCCCTTTCAGGCGCGCCCCCTCCCCCTGACCCCCGACCCCCGGGTGGTGACATCAGCAGCCCCGACGTGTGATCACTTTTATGGACACACACTCGGCGCTTGTTTCCTGGGCTGCGCCCGCGCCCCCGCCCCCGCCGCCCCCCGCCCCGCGCGCCGCGCGGCTTCCCGGGCTCTAATGGGCATCTGCCCGGCACTACAAAGTGAGCCCGTCGGGTTCTCACACGGGGCCCGGCCGGCCCTGCCAATAACCGCGGCCCGGGCTTCATTATCTGGGTGCACGGATCCGCTAATCACCGCCGCGGCGAACAATTCCGAGCAGATGTCCACAACTTTATGAGTTTTAATTAAAATGTTCTACTTGTTTTTATCAATGCCCTCTTTTTTTTTTTCTGAAATGAAAAAAAGATGTTACTTCCTTGTAGTGTTTTGCAAATTACGCCCTTCATAAGGGTGATTAAGAGACGCTTATTTGGAATTAATCTGGCTGCGCCCCCCCTTCCCTTTTAACGTGCTGCTGCTAAATTATTTTTTAAAAAAGAATTAATTAAACTCGAAGTTTAAAAAGATTCTGTTTTCTTATGTCACAACAACTCCATATAGCGGGGAAACTGTGGACGCGGCTTCCTTCTGATACGAAAGGTGGCAGTTTACACGAATTCCTTAATTTCAGAAGTGGTTGGACAGAAAAACGGAGCTTTGGGGGTTTTCTTGTTTTCTCCCATAGCTTTTTCAGTGCGTGTTTCTTTCCAGACTGTTTGACGCAGTGAAGGACCTGATTGTTGCTTCGAGACTCCAAGTTTATGAAAGGTCCACTTTAAACAGAGCGGTTTGGGCTTTTTTAAAAGTATAAACTTGATACTCTCCGTAAAACTCCTTCAGCACATATGGTTTTTAATGTAATTTTGTTTAACCGCAACCATAATTTAATTTGCCATAAAACTGAAATGAAAGAACATTACAAACGAGCTTTTGACTTGAGTGTCAGTTAAAATAACCATTTGCCGACAGGCCAGAACTTAAAATGGCATCATTTCATTGTAAGTATGGCACCACCATTTGAAAGAAAATAATGTAAATGGTAACTAGCTGGCTATGATTGGAAAAACCTTAGCCTTTATATGAAATAATATTGAGATTCCAGTATTACTGTTGGGTTAAAATACTCTTGGTGCTGAGTGAAAAATTAATTGATTTTCAGGAGGGTGACTCGACCAGAATGATATAACGTGCATTCCAAAAAGAAAATCCGGGGGAATTATTTTCAGTTGTTAAAATTCTCCACCAGAAATTGTAGGAGGTGAAAATTAAAGAAATAGAAGACCCCTTTAGTCCTTATAACCCCTCCCCCAAAATAAGTTGCCAGAAGACCTAGATGATGTCTTCATGAACAAGATGGCGGGCTCTAATAGCAAGGAGATCATCTTTTTTCTTTTTGGAGCCATGTCTTTTGTTTTACCTTCTAAAGAGCAAGCTGAGACCTTGTGGTCTGCCATGCTGAAGAGGGCTTCGAGCATCAAGTGCCCCCGTCCGTCTTGAAGCACCCTGAGACTTCTAAATTTTCTCTCCTGTGACCTGAGTCTCCATCTCCTGTCACTTCATACGAGGATGCAGAACGTCACCATGAGCAAACATCTCTCTTGGGACTTGGTAAAACAGAAAACAGTGGCCACAGCCCAATTTAATGAAATGAGATAGCTTTAAAACACACACACACACACACACACACACACACACACACACACACACACCCCGCAATTCTGCTTTCACCATCACAACCCACAACAAATGATGTTTTCTTGTTCAACACCCAACCTAAGTGTTTGTCAGCAGCAGCTTAAAATCCCCAAGCCATGAGTAGTGGTGTTTCCCATCTAGCCTTAGACTCTTAGAATTCCTAACTTCTCATTCTGCAACCAGGTTAGGAGAATGATTGAGTCTGACCGGGCTCAGTGGCTCAGCCTGTAATCCCACGCCTTTGGGAGGCTGAGGTGAGTGAATTGTCTGAGCCTGTGGGTTCAAGACTCGCCTGGGCAGCGAGACCTCATCTCTACAATAAATCAAAAAATCAACTGGGCGTGGTAGCGCCTGCCTGTGATTCCGGCTACTTGAAGGCTGAGGCGGAAGGAACGCCAGAGTCCAGCAGGTCGAGGCTGCGGTGGCCGGGAGCGGCCACTGCACTCCAGTCTGGGTGACAGAGTGAGACTCCAACTCAAAAAAAAAAAAGCCACTGTTACTTCCAAAACTGCTCTACCAGCACCGCATCCCCCCCCAATCAGGCCCTGCTTTTCCGCAGATACCTGGGGCTGGCTCCCAGGCACACGCAGCCTCGCACTACAGGGAGACGTCGTCCCATCTCCTTACCGGGGCAGGAGGATTAAAGGCACTTGAAATGAAAACCGTGTGCCTCGTGATGATAAGTT
This sequence comes from Cephalopachus bancanus, assembly GCA_027257055.1. NCBI lineage: Eukaryota > Metazoa > Chordata > Mammalia > Primates > Tarsiidae > Cephalopachus > Cephalopachus bancanus. The sequence continues at coordinate 9,624,314 of JAPVLO010000007.1, forward strand.
TCATTCAGAATCTGCAGGCATATTGGAGCTGTTAGAAATGCAGCCTCAGAACTGTAAACATTTATCCATCCAAATCCCTCAGCAAGGGTCTTCGGAGAACAGGTTTTTGCTGTGGTTCCTTGGAGCGGAGAGAAGTCCCTTGGATAGTTTACCTGCTCACTCACAGGTAAAAGATATTCAAGTCCAAGCTTAAAAGATGTTGTAGCCCAGCGCTGTCCAATAAAAACATCACACAGACCACCAATGTGAGCCACATGGGGAATTTTAAATTTTGGAATAAACCACATTTAAAAAAGCAAAGAGTCCCGGGTGAAATTAATTTGAATAATGTATTTTATTTAAGCCAATATAGCCAAAATATTATCACTTCATCATGTCACCAATGTAAAAACTTATTAATGAGGTCTTTTACATTCTTTTTTAGGCATTAAGTGCTTGAGATCTGGTGTGTGTTTTACACTTGCGGCATGTCTGAATTAGGACCAGTCACATTTCATGTTCTCAAGAGCCACATGGGACTAATGGCCACCATATTGGACCGCACTCTCCAGTGTCGCCAGTGGGGGAAGTGAGAGGCGGAGGAGGCAAGGAGACAGTGAGGTGGCTTCTGCAGGAATCCAGGAAAGATGGCAGCAGCTTGGACAAGGGTAGTGTCCATGGAGGACATGCATTGAAGGTAGAGGCGAGAAGATATGCTGGTGGATTGGATCTGGGGTGGAGGCGAGAGAGAGGAGACGAGGGGCTCAGCAAAGATTGTGGACAGAATTGCTGGGTCATGGAGGTAGTGGTTCAGCATGGACCAGGGACTGTGCTCAGTGTTTGGGTGATGAATCCTTGCAGCAATTGTCTGAGGTGGGCACTCTGACTCTTCCCATTCTGCAGATAAGATAACTGAGGATGCAGTGCAGGATGATGAGATCACCCTCCAGATTGCTGTACTCATTGAGTTCCAATACTGTTCCTGCTGTCTCCTGCAGTTTCACCTGCACACCCTACCGGCCCAGCTGGAAGCGTGTCTCTCTGCTTCTCAGAGTACACCCTGGGCTGAGGGAGAAGGGGGCTGCTGCATTCTTTCCCCTGGAGTCTTAAAGTTGCCAAACCTGGCTTGGGCCGGTCTTGCCCAAGAGCTAGTTGCTTGCTCCTGGTGGTGGGCTCTCTGCCCCTTGCAGGAGACAAGCGGCCTCCTGGCTGCAGTGAAACTTTCGCAGGCCACAGTGAGGACCTAGCCTCCAGGAAACACATCTTTGAGGGACACTGGTAGATGAGCCTAAAGATATGCAGGGTCAAATCTCTGGAACCTGTGGGTGTTCCTCTATATGGCAAAAGAGGCTTTGCAGGTGTGAGTCCATCTTGATATGGGAACGTTATGCAGGATGACCTCTGTGAACCCTCATTGCAATCACTGGTGTCCTTGTTAGATAAAGTCAACCCCACAGAAGATGACATGTGACCCGAGAAAGATGCTGTGCTCCTGGCTTTGAAAAGAGAGGAAGGGGCCACAAGCTTCTAGAAGCTGAAAAAGGCAAGGGGACAAATTCTTCTGTAGAGCTTCCAGAGGGAGCATGGCCCAACTCATGGCCTGAGTCCAGTGAGACTCGTTTTAGACTTCTGACCTCCAGAAATGTAAGAGCATTGACATTAGTTTGTTTGTTTGTTTGTTTTTTGAGTTGGAGTCTCACTCTGTCGCCCAGATTGGAGTGCAATGGCTGCTCCCGGCCACCGCAGCCTCGACCTGCTGGGCTCCGGTGATCCTTCCGCCTCAGTCTTCCAAGTAGCGGGAACTACAGGCGCACGCTACCACACCCGGCTAATTTTTTTTATTTATTGTGGAGATGAGGTCTCACCAAGTTGCCCAGGCAGGTCTCGAACCCATGAGCTCAGGCAATCCACTCACCTCGGCCTCCCAAAGTGCTGGGATTACAGGCTGAGCCACCAAGCCTGGCCGACATTGTTATTTTAATGTGGTAATTTATCATAGCAGCCCTAGGAAACTAATAGAGTCACCTCACCCCTTCAGATGACTCAGTGCAGGATCTGGGGTCAGACTGCCCAGACTTGTGTCCTGATCCCACCATTGACAGCTCTGTGACCTTGAGCAAGTGAATGCATTTCCCCAGCTTAGCGTCTGAGAACCTAACAAAAGCCAGGCGCTCTCCCCTAAAGGTGCATACCCACAACATTTTTTTTTCCTGCTGGTTCAGAAGTGGCAGTAGACTGCTTGGAGGTGAAGAAGGGCCAGCTCTCGTTCATTTTTCTGGGACTCCCAGCATATTCAGAAATATGGTTTTAAAATGGTGGCATATTTTTTGGTGTTTGCATTTGAAGAGGATCAGAACATGCCTCCCAAAATATGCTCCTTTGGCATATTGATTATTTTGAGCCGAAGGTAATTGAGTAAAAGCAGATGGGGAAAGGGCTGTCTGACCTGTGAAAGCAGGGAATACATTTCTTCGGGAAGGAAGTCCTCCCCTTTATCAGGAAGAGGAGAACATTTTCATCACTGGAGATAGACATTCAACACTGTGAAGAATCCATACAAATACATCTACTAAAATAACCCCTATCCACCCTTAGTTTTCCTTGAATATTTTCTTTTTTTTTTTAACTGTTAAGAAAAATTTCATGGTTTTATTGTATCATGAGGCACTGAAACATCTGAACAAATCAGTCTGGGCAGTAAGGCAGCTGCTTTCTCCTTTATGTCTTTTGGGTTACTACAGCAACTTGTCAGTAGATTAAAAAAAAAAAAGTGGGGGGAGGGACAACCTTTTGCATTGCTTAAGTCTTTCCAAGGCTTGCGCTGGTACAACACAAATTTCTCCTGTCCGATGCCACTAGTCTAGCAACCAAACATCAAGCACAACACCTTGGTGACAGCAGTACACTATGCCCACTGCCACCACAGCCCTGCTCACTTGTGTATGATATTTGATGCATCTGGTGGGGTGTGAATAGTATTGGGAAGAGGAAGGGGCAGGAAACAGCATGAGGGCCTGGCTGGGAGGAGGCCAGCCGAAATTGTGCAGGGCAAGCCTGAGAGAGCCCACCACCAGGAGCAAGTACCTAGCTCTTGGGCAAGACCGGCCCAAGCCAGGTTTGGAACAGTACTGGAACTCAGTGCAAACCCAAGTATTGCTGATGTTCTTTGTTGGGAACATCTGGTGGAACCTCGTGATGGAATCTTCATCGGCCTTAAGTTGCCCCACAACCATGCTGGTGATGCAGCTATCTGGCGTGGGCTGATGGTCCTGCGCTGCGAGGCTGTGTGGTGTTTTCTGGAATGGAAGGCGAGACGACTTCTCCACAATCGCAGCTTTCCCTCGGAACTGCTCTTCTTCCCACGTAAGGCATGACGCGTCAATGTAAATTGCACCTAGTTGAGTTCTGTCATTATCAAGTAACAGGTAGTCATGTCGGATGAAGCTGGACCCAGTCTGCTCCCAAATTGGCTTGTCTCCCATTCTGGAGTGTCACTTGGCCTTGGTGAGACCTGAGGGACTGGCCTGACGGCAGCAGCGGTGGTGGCGTTCCAGCAAATCCAGCATGATTTGCTTCCCCAAATATTTTCTAGTCACTTCTCCACAATGTACTACCCCTAGTCCAGACCTCTTTTTCCTTTGTCTTTATGCCTCCACAATTTATTGTTCTTTGTTAAAGTAGCATATCATCTCTCAGGGCTATGTGCTTCATTGGGTCTTCATTTCTGATATATGAAGCCTTCCTCCATGTACACATAATAATATTAATACCAAATAAAATGTGTATGTTTTTCCCCTGTTAATTTGGTTTTTGTCAGTTAATTCTCTGGCCTGGTCACAAAACCCAAGAGAGTAGAAGAAAAGTTGTTTCTGCCCTACACATTTAACAAAGCAATTCTCTTAACACACGTAATGATAATGCTATATAATTGTGTTATTCTTCAGATAATTGTGGGATCTATAAAAAGAACACATTAGGGCACCCTGTGGGTGGAGTGGTCTGGGACACAAGGCAGGAAACACTGTTTGAAAGTTTGTCAGGGTACATCACTGAAGGTAGCATCCAGTGTTGACATTCAAGGTCTTCCAAGAAGATCCAGCCCACCCTCTGCTGAAGGCTTCTACTGGTGTGGTCCTCTGAAACTCACATACAGACCCCCAGGACACCCCTGGATCCAAGGTTACAGCAAACAGTTGTGCACTGGTGTGTGACTGAGTGGCTGGCCAGACTTAAGGAGTTGTAACAATAAACACATTGGATGCATTTTTAGCCTCAAAGGGGTTAAAGTTATTATTGTAAGAATGAGAGGAGAGAAGGTGTGTGTGGGAGAGTGGGGACGATATAAGAATGGAATCTTCATTTTCCATAAAAGAAACTCCGAATGCAGTGTTTAAAATTGAAAGAGCATAGGCCGGGCTTGGTGACTCAGCCCGTAATCCCAGCACTTTGGGAGACCGAGGCGAGATGATTGCCTGAGCCCACAGGTTCGAGACCAGCCTGGGTAACTTGGCAAGACCTCATCTCTACAATAAATAAAAAATTAACTAGGCATGGTAGTTCTGGCTACTTGGAAGGCTGAGGCAGAAGGATCACCAGAGCTCAGCAGGTCAATGCTGGGGTGGCCGTGAGCTGCACTTCAGCCCTGGGCAACAGAGTGAGACTCCAACTCAAACACACACACACACACACACACACACACACACACACACACACACACACACAATTGAGAGCGCATAAAAAGCAGTGTCAGTATATAATGTTACAAAGTGACAGTAAACAGAAAGCAGCAAACAGAACCCAAATTAGTTTGTTCTGGGGAACTGAAATTGGGATGGGGGAGATGGAAGCAAAGAAACTTTCTGTTGCTGTTGTTACACATTTTGAGTACCTCCAACTTTTAAAATTGCATGCCTGCATACTTTCTTTAAAAGATATATATTTTTTTACAGAAAAAATTTAAAACAAAGCAAAATAAACCAAAATGGAAGGATAGAAAATGAAATAAGATCTCTGCTGCTTTGCAGGCTGCCCGTGGCTGAGCTGGACTGGAAGAGGGAAGAGGGATCCTGGGAAGAAGAAGTTCCTGAAAAAAGGAGGGTCCTGGGAGCAGGAGGGTCCTGAGAGAGAAGAGGTCCCAGAAAGTGGAGAATCCTAGGAGAAAGGAGTCCTCCAAAGAGGAGGATCCAGGGAAGAAGGGGGTCCCATTAAGGGGGGATCCTTGGAGAGATGAGGTCCAGAAAGAGGAGAATCTTGGGAAGAGAAGGATCCCGGGAAGAGAAGGAGGATCCTGGGAAGACGGGGATTCTGGAAAGAGGAGGAAAATCCTGGGAAGAGGAGGAGCATTCTGGGAAGAAATGGAGGATTCTGGAAAGAAGATCCTAGGAAGAGGAGGATCATGGGGAGAGGAAGAGGATTCTGGGAAGAGGAGGGTCCTGGGAAGAAGCAGATCCTGGAAAGAGGGTTCTTGCGAAGAGGAGGATTCTGAGAAGAAGAATATCAGGAAGAGGAGGATCATGGGAAAAGAAGATCTTGGGAAAAGGAAGATCCTGGGAAGAGGAGGGTTCTGGGAAGAAAAGGAGAATTCTGGGAAAAAAACACAGATCCTGGAAAGAGGAGGATCCTGGGAAGAGGGGGATCCTGGAAAGAGGCAGATCCCAGGAAGACAAGGGTGGGAAGGAAGGATTTTGTCAGATAAAATAGAGTCTATGGGGACATGGGTTTCCAAACAGTCTTTTAACTCTGGTGCCATCTCCAGGCCTTTGATGCTGACCACCCAGAGCAGGGCACTGAGAGGGAGCTGCCCTCCTCTCAGGTGGAGGGATTCTGTGGGGAAACAGATCCCTTCCCCAGAAGCAGGAAGGAGCCCTCCACAGAAAGGAGAGAAGAGGAGAGGGAGGGGCAACCTGGGAGACCAGCCCCATTCCAGTGGAATTCAGAGGCTGAGGTGGGAAGAGCAAGGAATCAGAGTCAGAATAAGAATAGCTGTCAGGGCAGGAAGCCGGCCTCAGTGTTGGCAGACCCTGCTTGGTCTGGCTCTCGCCACAGCCGGGGAAGGGAGTGGGGCAGAACTGTGACAACCTATTTACTGATGCACAGGTGTGCCTTTATTAAGCTCCAGTTACAGGCCAGGCACCGGCCCAGACATTCCGCGGGTATCATCTTGTCGATGTAGGGCTGCCAGGCTCAGCACATAGAAACTCAGGGCTTATGGACATAAAAAGCATTATCTGTTGTTTATCTGAGATCCAAATGGAACCGACATCCCGTATTTCATTGAGCAATCTTATACTGAGCCCTCGCAACAACCAACAGCTGTCATTATCATCCCGTTTCCAGATGGATATTCTGAGCCTCAGAGAAGTTAAGTGACTTATTCAAAGCCACACAGCACGTGGCAAGTCGGCACCATTCACCACCATCACCTCCTTTAAGGAACCCCCATTACCTAATTTCAGGAGAACTCAACAGTATTTTTCTAACTGTCACCGAACACCTGCCATGCACCAAATGCATTTGCTAAGCATTTTGCAGTCTCCTGCAAACCCATTTGGAATATCACATTGCAGATGAAGAAACTGAGGCACAGGGAGTTTAGTCCACTTGGTCAAACTCATGAGTGTGGTTCTAGGCCAGGTCTCTGAAGCACTTCCTGTTGTGTGTCAGCCAACACGGCATCCCAGCTCTCTTTCAGCACTGCCTGCTGCCTGTCCAGGGACAGGTGGTCACAGCATGGGCGGGGGGTGGGGGTGGGGTGCCTTGACCCCGTGGCTTTTATAAGCAAGCAGTTCCCAGATGTCCGGGTGCCACTTGGACAGGTGGAGATGTCGAAATCTCACCCTGGGGGAAACAGCGTGTGGAACTCTGAGTGTTATATGCTCCCATTGGTGGAAAAATGGAAAGGCGGTTAGGGAACTGCAGATGCTTGAGCCCAGAACCTTCTGGAATGACGTACAGGGAGCCATCCCAGTGGCTGACCCCAAGGTGGGAAGAGGCTTGCATTTTTACTGTGCATCAAGTGAGTGTGCTTCAGAAACACATTGCATGATTGGGCACAGTGGCTCATGCCTGCAATCCTGGTTCTTTGGGAGGCTGAGGCAAAAGGATTGCTTGAGGACAAGACCAGCCTGGGCAACATAGCAAAACCCTGTCTCTACAAAAAAATTTTTAAAAATTAGCTGGGTGTGATGGAGCATGCCTGTAGTCCCAGCTATAAGGGAGATCGATGTGGAAGGTTTAATTAAGGCCAGGAGTTGGGGGCTGCAGTGAGCTATGATCACATTACTGCACTCCAGCCTGGGTGACAGAGCAAGATCCTGTATTTAAAAAAGAAAAGGAAAAAAAATGTGGTCTAAAGCAGGGGTTGGCAAACCACAGTCTGCAAGCCAAAAGCCACCAGCTATGTGTTTTTATAAATAAAGTTTTATTTGGACCCAGCCAGCCCATTTACAGTGCACTGATATTGACTGCTTTCCTGCGTGACTTCTCTGGCCCTTTACAGAAAACGTTTTATGACACCAGCTCTATATCTTTTTTGTACTGTCTGGAAATTTTCTATGAATATATTACTCTTTTTTTGTAGAGATGAGGTCTCCCTATGTTGTCTGGGCCAGTCTTGACCCTCCCACCTCAGCCTCCCAAAGTGCTCTATATTGTTTTTTCTTGAGGAAAAAAATAAGATTTGAGGGAAAAGACTTTCATTTATGCTGACTTTATTTCCACAACTGGTTAATAAGACACCTTTCTTTGTCTTGGTGGCTCAGGTGGGCCCCTTGAAGGTGGAGGTGGACCCGGAAGACCCTTTCCTGCCTCTTCTCCCACCATCTGAGCGCCCGGAGGGACAGACGTCGACACCGTGAGGACCCTCCCCGAGAATTTCTCTGGGGACCTAAACCGAGCATTCATCGGATGAACGCGAACCACAGAACTAGTGGGGCTTCTCGCTGCCAGGATGGCACCTCTGGGCTGAATCTGTGCAGTGTTGGTCTCCAAGACCTCCTGGCGGGTATGTGCCCCCGTTTCCCGTGGCTGACACCAACCACCACAAACTTAGTGGTTCAAAACAACACACATTTGTTTTGGAATAGTCCCAGAGGTCCAGAGTGCAAAATAAGCCTTGGGGCACCAACTCCACGTGTAGGTGGGACAAGGTCTCTCCCAGAGGCTCTAGAGCAGGGGTTTCCAGGCCCTGGGCCACAGAGTGGAACTGGGCCGCACAGCAGGAAGTGAGCGGCGGTGCCTGAGGGACGCTTCGCCTGCATTTACAGCCGCTCTCCATTGCTCGCAGGACCGCCTGAGCTCCGCCTCCTGTCTGATTAGCTTAGCGAGCCCTGTTGTGAACTGCTCCTTGTGAGAATCTAATGCCTGGCGGTCTGCGGTGGCGGCGGCGCAAGTGCTGCAGAGCGGCTGCACATACAGCTCGGCACGAGCAGTGAGGTTGGACTGCCCAGAGACCATCATACATCAGTCGCTTGCAGACGCCTGTCAAAACCCTGTCAGGGAGCTGCAAGCGAGTGGACGGACTTCGGTGGTACAGCTGCATCTGGTGGCGATTCGGGCTTTAAGTCGGTGTCGCCGCTCATTTCAGTCCACGCATGGCCCGCCCGTTGTTTTATTTACCACTTCCTCTTTTTTTATGGTGAGCTGTAGAATTGTTTCACTACATGTGACAATGTAATAATCCTAGAAATAAAGAGCACAATAAAAAATAAAGTGCACAAGTGTTATGCACTTGAATCATCCTAAAACCATCTCCCCTATCCCCTCTGTTTGTGGAAAAATTGTCTTCCACGAAACCCAGTCCTGATGCCAAGAAGGTTGGAGACTGCTATTCTAGAGAATTCATCTCCTTGCCTGTTCTAGCATTGGGAGGCCCCGGCATGCCTCAGTGTGTGACCCGTTCCTCGGCCTTCCAAGCCAGCAGCATGGCATCTTCCAAATCCACCCCCCACTCCCTTTTCTCTGTCTTTCTGTCTCGCTCTCCCTCTTTTCTATCTCTGTCTCTCTCCCTCTCTCTCTCTCTGTCTCCCCCTTTGTCTCCCCTCTCTGTCTCTGTCTTATCTCTCTCTCTGTCTCTTCCCACCATCTTTGTCTCTCTCTGTCTCCCCTCTCTATCTCTCTCTGTCTCCTCCCACCATCTTTGTCTCTCTCTGTCTCCCCTCTCTATCTCTCTCTGTCTCTATCTCTCTGTCTTCCCCATCTCTCTCTCCTCCTCTCTGTCTCTCTGTGTGTATCTCTCTGTCTCTACCCCCCTATCCCATCTCTGTCACTGACTCTCCTGCCTCTTTTTTATAAGGACCCTTATGATTAGATGTAGTTCACCCAAACAACCCAGGATAACCTCCCCACCTCAAGACGCTTATCACATCTGCAGAGCCCTTTAGCCATGTACGGTGACACATTCATGGGTCCCAAGGAGCAGGCTGTGGACGCCCTTCAGGGCCGTTATTCTGCCCGCCACAGTGTGTTTAGAGGGGCTCCTTCCTGGTTTTATGTTTTCACTACATCCTTACTCTTGTTTTACTGTTTTCTTTTTCTCCAGGCTTCTCATTTATGTTTCCTTTTTGTATTTTATGTATCCTGCTCGTCTTTTAAAATTCCCTTAAAAGGAAAGTTAAAAATAAGTTGATATATGTGTTTTAAACCTAGCAGGTACTCACTGAAGGGACTGTCTGACCGCACGCATGCCCAAGCTTGGTGCTAGGACCATGGCGGTCAGTTTGACGAATCCGACTTCACTCCTGTGCCCACGGGTGCGGTGTTGCCTGAGTAACCTGCCTGCCAGCAAGTGGTCCTGTGGGGGCCGGGGCATCCAGCCTCCAGGAGGGCTGCGGGAGAGCTGGAGGGACAGGGCCCCCCTAGGGGGTGGGTTTTCAGGGTAGAGTAGCAAAATGAGAAGCAGGCAGCCTGTGAAGACCTTGCCTCTCTTCCCAGGGTGGTGTGCCTTCAGTAAACGTCCGCATCAGTAGCTGTTGATTGACAGCTCTGATCCCCCCAGCAGACTCGAGATGAATGGGGTTTGTGAGACCCTCAAGGCAGTAGCGGCTCTGGGAGAGACTGGGCCTGGCTCTGGCCCCTACCCCGTCACCTCCTTGCTGTGTGACCTATGACCCCAGTCTCAATCAGTCTTCGCAGACCTCTGTTTGTTTGTAGAATGGGGGTGCTCACAGTACCCCACTCACTGGGTTGAGAGGATCAAACACGATGGTGCCCGCAGAGCACTGAGAACTCACGCAGGCACACAGTACCCGCAGGTGACTGCAGGGTCTGCGAGGAGGCCCCGTGCAGTATCAAAATCTAAAAAAAGAAAAGTGTTAGGAATTTCAAGGCTGGGCACAGTGGCTCACACCTGCAATCTCAGCACTTTGGGAGGCAGAGGTGAGAGGATTGCCTGAGTCCAGAGGTTCAAGACCAGCCTGGGCAACATGGTGAGACCTTATCTCTACAATAAATCAAAAAATGTATTGGAAGGCTGAGGTGGAAGGATAGCCCAAACCTACCAGGTCAAGGCTGTGGAGGCTGTGAGCGTGACTGCACTCCAGTCTGGGAGACAGAGGGTGACTGAATAATAAAAAAAAATGTTTTAAACAATTTCAAGACATCCACCGCAGATCATTAAACCAAGCATGAATACCCAGGTCACATCCCTGTGAAACCAGAAATGAGGAATAATGCATACAGAGGTGTGGAAAGGGATGCCCAGACCCTGGCGCTGGGTCTTCCAGGGAGGCAGGGGAGCAGGGAGACTGCAGCCAGCTGGGGCCTTGCAGGGGAGAGTCAAAGGTGGCAGGAGGGGAGGTGGTGGAAACACAGGCTCCGTCTGGGCTCTGGAGGGGTGCAGGTGAGGATGCCACCTGCCTGTTGGGGTGTGGGCAGGATGAAGTGAGGTGGCGGTCAGCCCAGGAAGCCCAGGTGGAGGCAGCCCTCACCCGTGTCATCACTTCTGCTGTGGGCATCGCCTCCGATGTGTCCTGGCTCTGAGATCGCCCACAGGTGCAGAGCTGACCGTCATCTTGCATCCCAGCCAGGAGTCCGGGGGCGCCCACCAGACATTGACTTTGGAGACCGGGATCTCCAAATCTGCCAAATCCCTCTAGGCCTCTACACAGGAGGCAGAGCCCGTTGGAGACACCCAACTGGGAAGTGACGGGTGGTAGGCCAGTGTGCCAGTGAGAAACGTCACCAGGCGTCGGTCTCAGCACACGCGAGGAGGCAGGGCAGGGCCCTCCGAATTGCCAGCAGAGCAAAACATAAATATTGCTGTGAAGTCTAAGGAACGGGGCTTTGTTTTATTTACTTTTATCCAGAGCAGAACATGTTCAACGTAAACGCGTCGTCCTGACCACCGCCAAGCGGGTGGCGTTCTCCCACACATGGCTGGGAGGGGGTGGGGCGCGCGTGTGTGGCTCCGTCTGCTTCTGGAAGGGCTGGCTTCCAGAGAGGCACTGGCAGGGGCTGGCAGCCGTGGGGGATCAGGTTTGCGAGCTGAGATGGGTTTTTGAACTCTTAAATTCCCAGAAGGGGGAGGAAGGGGAGAGAAATGAGCTCCAGGGATCAGAGAGGTCAAGGGTTTGAATGTCAAATAAAAATGAGGCAGCAGAAGGCAGGGACACACAGGGTTAGTGCAACAAACTGTCACAGTCTTTTGTTCACTCATCCGACAAATATCGGAACAAGTTACCACTCAGGGGATGATCCCAGAAAGCAGGTACTTTGGGGGACATGAGACTGCATCCCCCAGGAACACTGGCTACCGCATCGCTCCCTGGGAACCCTAGCAACTGCTGAGTCAGAGGCTGAAAATGGGGGCTCGTGCGTACTGCTGTCTGTCACACATGGTTTTGGCTGGCACTTTTCAAAAAAATATGTCACTTGCCAAAAGTCAATATACAAAGAGGTTTTGATGAACTGAAGATTCAGGAGCACTGGTTTGTATTCCCAAGGGGCAGCGTGAGCCGGAGCTGAGAGGTGACTCCCTGTGGACCGGAAGTTCTCAGCTAGGAGTGATTTCACCCTCCAAGAGACATTTGACAATATCTGGAGACGTGTTCAGTTGTCTCACCTGGCATGTGAGTAGAGGCCAGGGAGGTTGCTAAAGCCTCCAATTCACAGGTCAGTCCCTCAGGACATTGAACATCCAGCCTCCCAGGTTGACAGCGCCAAGGTTGGGAAGCCCTGCAGTAGACAGTTGGGCATGTACCAGTTTGCCACAGTCTCCACCACCCCCTAATGTCTCGCAGACAGTAAAGCCAAGTGTGAGTTGCCCTTTGTCATCTTACACAGGGTTCCTTCTTTAATGTTCATGACTGTGTGGCCCCCAAGGGATCCTATCCTAACAGGGGGCTCCAGCCAGTCCCCACGCACGTCCAGTCATTCCTCACACCACAGGAGGGGATCTTTCTGATCTTAAATCTTATTCTGTTACTCCCCGGCTCAAAACCATCTTCCCTCAGGATGGAGGCCACACCCCTTGGGCCAGTAGAAAGGGATCTGCCCCATCTGGTCACTGTCCACCTGTCCTGGTCTCTCCTCTGTCCCAGAGATGTGCACTTTGCCAAACTGAACCATTAGCCCAGGCCTCTGAGCTTCCAGACATGCTATTCCCTGGAACAAAAATTACCTTTCACTTTCCAGCCTGGTGAATGCACTCGGAAGGCTTTCTGACTGCTCCTTGGGTCTCCCGGGGTTCACTTCATTCATGGTACTTGTGACATTGCACGGTGTTTGGTTGACAGTGCTCTCTCTTTCCAGAACATCTTGAATTCCAGGACCCACATAGGAAACACAGATCATTGACGTGGGATGTGTTTGAAGAGGACAGCAATATTCTGTTCCAGCCAACCGTTGCTGTTCCTGTATTTCATTATAAATAATTTCTGATCCAACGCCTGGCTCCATGCACAGCAGTGAGCAAAACAATACCCTGACCCTAGTTTGGGGGTGTCAGCCACTAAAAACAAATTCACTTCCTTATTTCTATCTGTCCCACATCTGATTTATAGACACATAATATTCAACAAGCATTGGAATGCTGGAACGGTGGACCCAGTACTGCCAGATCTTCTACTTTTCCCAGAGGAGTTCTCATTTTTGCGTGTTGGCAAGTGCGCGATGTATTTTGCAAACACCGTGTGACATGGCCTGGGCACAGCAGGCTGGCCTGTCTTCTCCAGCTTGCGGGCTGCCTGTTTTCCACCTCTGTGGGTTCGCATCTCTTCTCGCTGGGTCTCCAGGCCTGGTTCACAGCTGGGGCTCCACAAATGTCCAGCTGAGGGAGATTCGAGGGGAGAGAAGGTAGAAAGAGAAAAAATGTGAACTCAAGATGGAACCTTTCCTGAGAAGCCAGCTGGGTTTCTTGGGGAGTTTGGAGGAAAAGGTGGAAATTCACTTTGACCAGTTGGATCAGGGGAAGATCTGGAAAGACGGGGATGGATGGTCAGTGGAGGGGCAGGGCCTGGACCTTGCCCAAGGAGACACGCCAAGTGTGACCAAGTGTCCCCGTTCCCTTCCCAGGCAGTCTCTACCATCATCAAGATAGGTGTGGAGGGAGCAGGACTGTCTGGTGAGACCATATTTCCCAGAACCCCTTGCAGCTCAGGGTGGCCCCGTGGCCAGGTCCTAGTTCATCGGACCTGACCAAAGTCATAAGGGTCTGTCTCTGGTTCTTCCCTTCTCCCTATATCCTGGGCACAAGGCAGCTCCTTCCCGCCCCCACCCACCTTAAACTTGCTGAGTCCTGGACTCTGGGCTCAGTCAGGTAACTCACCATGGCTCCAGAACACCGGCAGACATGATGTGTGCAGATGACAGCCGTGGGCTTGTGCCCTCGTGCCTTTGCTATTGCCGGAGAATAGACCCAGGCTGGCATGCTGGAGGATGAGAGGCCTGGGCTCGGCCGCTAGGGACAGCTGACCCTGCTGAACACCCTACATTAGTTGACGACCAGCTGACTCCCAGAACGTGAGTGAGTCCAACACAGGCCAGCAGGACTTCCCCACAGACGACCCCAGATACTCGAACAGCAGAACGATATAAACTTACTGTGTCTACCACCAAGGGCTTGTGCATTTTTGTTTTTTGAGTCGGGGTCTCACTCTGTCACCCAGGCTGGAGTGCAGTGGCAGGATCACAGCTCATGGCAGCCTCAACTTTCTGGGCTCAGGCAATCCTTCCACCTCAGCCTCTAGAGTATCTGGAACTACAAGTGCATACTTCGAGTATCTGGAACTACAAGTGCATACTACCATGCACAGCTAATTTGCTTGTTATTTTTTGTGGAGACGCAATCTCACCCTGTTGCCTAAGCTGGTCTTGAACTCCTGCGCTCAAACGATTCTCCTGTCTCGGTCTCCCAAAGTGCTGGCAACACAGGCATGAGCTACTGCACCTGGCTTGTCAACTATTTTTTTAAGGTAGCAATAGATCCCTAACACACTTCCAGAAATTAAGGAACACGTCCTCCCCTTCTTTTCCCCTTATTCCTCTGGCTGCAATGCAGATGCCGTATCAGGAGCAGAAGCAGTCACTTTAGGCTATACAATAGATACCTCTCACGGAAGATAGAAGGGAAAAGAGAGAGAAGGAGCCTGGGTTTCTGACACCATCCCCTGGCCTGTGAGAGAGAAACAGGCATCCCCCTCGCCTCAGTCGTGGTTATGATGATCCCTGACACAGCAGTCTTTCGGGAACCTCACCAATAAGGTGGGTGAGTGCCAGAGACTCCCTCTCTAAGGCTTGGTTATGATCACATGTGGCACGAACACACAGTGTGGCCCCTGTGGGGTCCCATCCTAACAGGGGGCCCTGGCCAGCCACCACACACACCCGCTCATTCCCAGACCTTGGACAAGTCCCTTGATTGACCGCTCTGATTCCCATTTTGCTTGCTGCGAAAATGGAGCCTTTGAGTCATTCCGAGGGTCGTGTCCAGCTCCAGGTTTCTGGTTCGTGCTTCATCCTGTTCTCACCCCCAGTGTCCAGGAGAAAGCCACTGGGCAGCGTCCCTGTGTCCACGAGGCCCTTTTCAAGGTGCACGGGGGGGCTCAGAACACAATTCAGGAAGTGCTGCACTGGACAGCTTCTTCCTTCTGACATGCCTAGTCTATCATCTTCCCAGGATGTCTGGGCAGAAGCTGTTGCCCTTAAGTTTTCTCTGCCTGGATTGGGGGTCCTGAGGAAGATGGGGGTCTGAGGGCTTCTCCTGCAGGAAATGAAGGAATGAGTGGCCATTCTTCCATTTATTCTAGGAAGGAAAGCTGTGGCATCTGCTAGGAAAACCTTGGCATGCCAAAGTCTAGGCAGGGTTTCTCATACACTTCTTATTGACAATACATCGCAGACCAATCAAGGGTCCTGCTGTCCATGGCTGGTACCCAGTGTGTGCCTCGTTGACCCAAAGCAGGAGACCCGACCACACAAGCTCGACTGCACCTAAACCATACGCAGAGGGACATGCACTTGGAAACGCGTTCTGATCAGCGAGACGAGACGCGGACAGTGCCCTTGGATGGGACAGCGTCTAACTGCTGGAGAAGTTGACGGCCCTCACTCCCAGTGTCCTCAGAGATGAGTGGCCTGCAGGTTACAGGCAGGCACTGGGACCTCGAGCCACACCTGCATAGCTCTGGACTCGGGCATCTGCTTGCCCATGGGCGAGCCTGGTTGGACTTGGAAGGTACAGATTTGGGTGGAGGTCAGGCCAGGTCGGAGGCTGGGACTGTGCCGGTCACTCACAGCCCACCTCTTCATGCAGGGCTTGCTGTGCTGGACAGGATGCCACACTGGGCTGACTCAAGCAATTGATCACAAGCAGGTAGTGGTGTCTGAGGTTGGCCAGGGTGGTGCCAGGGTTGGGATAGGGACTTAGAATCCCAGCCCTCTCTGTCTGTCTTCCTCTTTCCTTGTCTCTCTGTCTCTCTGTGTGTCTCTGTCCTCTCTCCTCTCTCCCTCTCACCCTCCCTCTCTCCCTTCCTCTGTGTCTCTCCTGGTCTCTCTCTGTCTCTGTCTCTCTCTCCCTCTCTCTTCCTGTCTTTCTCTCTGTCTCCCTCTTCCTCCCTCCTTCTTTGTCTCTCTCCCCCTGTTTTTCTCTCTGTCTCTCTATCTGTCTCTCTCTGTCTCTGTCTTTGTCTCTCTCTGTTTCACTCTCTCTCTCTGTCACTCCACCCTTCCTCTCTGTCTCTCTCCCTCCCTCCCTCTCTCTCTGTCTCTCCCTCTCCCTTCCTCCATCTCTCCTTCTCTCTCTCTCTCCCTATTTCCCAACTCTCTCCCCATCTCCTGGCTGTTTTTCTCCCCATGAATGCATGTGACCCTGTTCCCCAGCTGCTGTTGTAGATGACTACCCAGCCTCTCTTGTGGACACCTGTGGCCTTGTGAGGTTGTACCTTTTGAGGGAAGAGACAGACCCTCCCGCACAAGAAATTGGGGATTGAGCTGCATCATGCTCAGCTCCTGGAGACCACTCTCAGGCCTTGCTGTGAAGCCCCTCATCTTTAAATCCAGCAACAAAAGCTCTCACTTGCATTGAATCCCTCCCACACTTTGACTCTCCAAATTCTCCTGCCAGCTGGAGAAAGCTGTCTGCTCTTAGACACTCATGGGATTAGAGTGGGCCCATCCTGACAGCCTCCCTTTCGATGAACACAAAGTCAACTCATTAGTAACCTTAATCACATCACAAACTCCCTCTTGCTGTGTAATGTCCATCATCGTGAGCAAGCTAATTCAGCATATCCATAGTCCTGAGGATCAGGACAGGAGACTTCGGAGGGGTCATTTTGGAATTCTACCTAGCACAGGACATGGTCATGCCACCAGAGAAGATATGTCTCTTTCTATCAGGAAGGGGGGCCTTTCCAAGGAATCCCAGCAGATTCCCCTGGGTTCCCATGGCCAGGGTTGGGTGCCACACCCATCCCTGGCAGCCAAAGAAGCTGGGAGAGTGAGCTTCCAGCATGGTTGGCCTCCACAGGCTCAGCCAGGCAGAAAGGAGGCGGAGGGGACGGGCATGCCAGGGAACAGCTGTAGCGTCAGCCTTACTTGCTCAGAGCAAGGCTTCCCTCTCTCCCTCCCTCTTTGTCCAACTCCTTTCCTTCAGTTTCCAATGAGGTATTGATTCATTTGTCCTTCAGTGTCTGCCTTCCCATGCCTGCTCTTTATTTATGGAAGACCTTCCAGGAAGCACATCTGTCACTCATGAATGAGGACCTTAATGCCCACCTCCCTCAAATGTAGACCGAACGGCTCTGAAACATGGGGGCGAAATTGCGTCAGTTAACCTTTGCTGCCCAGCAAATCATCCATAACTCACCAGCATGAAGTGTTGATTCCTCAGGCTCTGTTGGTTGGCTGGACAGTCTTCTTGTCTGGGCTGGCTTGGCGGAAGCTGGCTGGTCTGGGCTGGCCTGGCTTGCAGGTCTGGGGCCGTGTCTGAGAACATTGTTTCCTGGGTGCCAAGTGATATTCACAGATGTGTGCTCTTCATTCTCTTGCATGGAATAGAACACAGTTAAAAAGAGGCCAACACCAAGCACTCAGTCACCCATCCTGATGGACACGGCTCTTAGGAACACATGAGCTCCTCTACTCATCCCGTGGAGAGAACCAAGAACACCCCATGCATTGTCTCAGGAAGTGTTCAACTTTGATTCCAATCACCTCCACTCTATGGAAGTCTTCCATCTGGAGCAAAATCCATTTTATACCCAAAGTTCTCACGTCTCAGCATTCCAAAGTCGCTGTTGTTGACAACTAAACTAAACATCTCACAAAACACAACCTTATTTATCTGTCAGAGAAAAGGCGTCCCTTTCAGACACCTTGACCACCTTTTCATCACAGTCTGCAGGCATCTGTCAAAATGTACTGCGTCTTATAAATATGTATAATGCCAGTTCTCATATTTTGTGCTGGGAGAGGGTATCAATGCTACAATTAATTAGTCTAATTTGCATTCAAGACTATACATAATTAATTTCTTCATTAAAAGCTTTCAACATTTCTTTGCAGAAAGTGCAAAAGATCATTGATGAGGTTTGAAGAAGCAATTAGTAATAAAATATGTCAATGCGGGGATGGGAAAACTGTAACAGGACAGCCTGTGCCATTCAAAGCCAGGCCAATCCTGTGACTTGAAGACTTTTGTTTTTCATCATATCTGTTCTAGATTGTCATTTTCAGGAAAGACAGCTCTTCTCTTGTATTCTTATTCCTTCTCCCAGAGCATGGTGTCTACAAACTGGCTAACCAGAAATACCTGACAAGTGGCTTGTTCTTGCTTCTTCTTACAGTGCTCTGATGGCCAGACTACTGGAGAAAGTCAAGTTCACTCCCTACATAACCACTGCAATAATGTTGATACATGTAAGAATGATGAAAACAGGTTGGGTGCTTTCTATGTCTCAGGTACCGCTAAAGGCTTCTGATACATTATTTCATTCAGCACTCAGGAAGCAACATTCAGCAGTTGCTACTATTTCTAGTCCCCGTTTAAAATGTTAGGACAGGAGTTGAAGGATTATGACCCATGAGCCAAGCCCAGTCACATTCACCCATTTACAAGAGCAGCATCGAGACGGCATCAGAGATCCTATGACCCGCAAGGCCGGAAGTATGTATGACCCGACTTTGTATTAGTTTCCTGTCGCTGCTATGACAAATGACTAAAAACGTGGTGGCTTAAAACAACACAAATGTATTATCTTATGGTTCTGGAGGCCAGAAGCCTGAAAGGGGTCTTCCTGGACTGAAATTAAGGTGTCGTGTCAGCAGGACTGGGTCCCCTTCTGGGGGCTCTGGGGAGAACCCATGCCCTGGCCTTTTCCAGCCTCAGACGGTATCTGCCTTTCTTGGCCTGTGTCCCCATCCTCCATCTTCGAACCAGTGATGGATGGTCAAGTCTGGGTCACACTGCCTGCCACTCTCTGACACTGCTTCTCCTGCCTCCCTTTTTCTTTCCTAAGGACCCTTGTGATGACATCAGGCCCACGCAGATGACCCAAGGTGATCTCCCCTCTTAAGGCCCTTGATCGAATCCCATCTGCAAGGTCTCTTTTGTCTCATAACAAACCATATGCGCAGGTTCCAAGGGCAAAGACGGAGATGCTGGCGCCTATTTTTCTACTCACCACGGGCCTTTTGCAGAAAAGATCTGCCAACCCTGGGGTCAGGAGATTGAGACCCAGAGGAATTCTTTTAAAAAGCAAATCAGAGCTGGGCTCGGTGGCTCAGCCTATAATCCCACACCTTTAGGAGGCTGAGGTGAGTGGATTGCCTGAGCCTGTGGGTTTGAGACCCGCCTGGGCAACTTGGTGAGACCTCATCTCTACAATAAATCAAAAATTACCCGGGCGTGGTAGCACGTGCCTGTAGTTCCAGCTACTTGGAAGGCTGAGGCGGAAGGATCGCCGGAGCCCAGCAGGTCGAGGCTGCAGTGGCTGGGAGTGGCCACTGCACCGCAGTCTGGGCGACAGAGTGAGAATCCAACTCAAAAAATAAATAATAAATAAAAAACAAATCAGAACCATACTGCCTCTGCTCTAAGCCCTCCAAGGGCGCCCTTCTCATTCAGAGTAGAAGCCAGGTGCTATGCGAGACCCTGGCCAGATAGCTTGGAAGTAAGTGGCAAGTAGGTCGGTAACAGATAGGAGAAAAAGTCCCGACTATCCGCTGCCCAAAGGGACTGTCCGATGCAAGGACACTGGGGCCACCCTGGCCCCCAGCGCCCTGTGCCTTCCTGCCCACTTTTCCCCTTTCTCTTTCTCTCCTCTTTGCTTAATCTCCCTCATCACACTGTCTTCATTGCCCCACCTCTATGTGCCAAGGACAGGCCCAACTCGGGGCTTTTGCATGAGCTGTCCCTCAGCCTGGAGTGGTCTCCAGTTGATCCTTTCTCTCCCATCAGATGACTGCCCAGGTAGTCTGTTCTCAGAGGAGCCTTCCTGGTAACCATCCATAAAACAGGACCTTTCTCCCTGTCCCTCATTCCTTAATCTGCTCTTTCTCCTGGTGTCTCCCTACCCAGCCGACAGATTATGCAAAGCGACCGATTCATTGTTTAGTCTCTCTGCCTGCACTAGAGTGTAAGTTCTGGGAGGACAGGAATTGGTCTGCTCTGTTCACTGCTGTCTTCCGCGTACCTAGACAGGTGTGTTGAAGACTTCCGCACCAAAGATCCTCAGGAAAACCTGGCGATCGCAGTTTTAGGGACTGAGCCCAGAGGCTTTAGGGAAAATGGTTTGGGACTGGAGAGGTAGGCACACCCAGATGAGGGTCTTGCTCCAAGTCTTGATGAGGAAGCTGTACAGTTGGTTGACAGTCTTGTCTTCCAGGAGCTTGTATCTCCTGCAGCAAACACATCTGTGAGTTTTTTGTTTGTTTCTTGAGTTGGAGTTTCGCTCTGTCACCCACGCTGGAGTACAGTGGCACACCCACAGTCACCGCAGCCTCAACCTGCTGGGCTCAGGTGATCCTTCTGCCTCAGCCTCCCAAGTAGCTGGGGCCATGGGTGCGCACCACCATGTGTGGCTATTTTTAGAAAAATTATTTATTGTTGAGGTGAGGTCTCACCAAGTTGCCCAGGCTGGTCTCAAATCCCTGGGCTCAGGCAATCATCTTGCCTCAGCCTCCCCAAGCACTGGGATGACAGGCATGAGCCACCCTGCCAGCCATATTTGGTCTTTTGTATTGTTTAACACAGACACAGGGAATTCTGTTGGTTTCAGTTCTTGATCATCTACCTAGTGGATAGTAGGTATTCAGCAAATATTTGTTGAGTAGATAGATGAATGAATGAATGAATGGGTGAGTGGATAAATGATGATACAATTTACCCAAGGCCTTATGACTAGTGAGTGGAGGAACCAGGATTTGAATTCAAGGCTGCTTGACCCCTGCTTGACGCTCTTAACTAGTTCACTGGCACCAATGTCCTCACACCAGGCAGCTTCTTCGGGGGAGGAGAGACAGGATTTATTCTCTTTCACCTACGACTTTACTTACCATTGGCTTCTGAGCTATTTTCTCATCAAAAGTGGTACAGCACTGGGTTTTGCCGTATAACTCCTGGGCAGTCAGAAACAAAGCAAATCCTCAAAAAATGCTAAGCATTGCTGTCACCGCTGTTCACTGGTTTCTACATTAATTAGGCAGATGCTGCCTGGCCTAAGGGATACCGTCCAGTCAGGAGAGTCCAGCCTCGCCTCTGCTTCCCTCTGTATGTCTTCTTTCCCCCTCCCTTGAATGCTTCAGTCTACACAGCGTGTTATGGGGGAACGTCCAAAGAAAAGACCATCCTCCTCAGTCATGCAGCAAACATTTGTCCATGGTCCAAAAGTCACCCAGGAAAAGAGGACATTCAAGCACCTTTTCCTTTTCATGAGACACCCATGAGGCACTTTTCTCTCCTGGTGTCCATTTATGAGAGAAGGCTGGGTGAGCTGTCAGATGCAATAAATCACTATATTTTTGTAGGCATTAAAAATGATCAGGTGAACAGCCAGGTGCAGTGGCTCATGCCTGCAATCCCAGCACTTGGGGAGGCTGAGGCAGGAGAATTGCCTGAGCCCAGGGGGACAAGACCAGCCTGGGCAACATGGCAATACCTCATCTCCATAATAAATAAAAAAATTAACCAGTCCCAGGATCTCCCTGGAAGAGGTCACCTGCTGCCTCCTAAGCAAAAGAATAGAAATAAGCCATTTCCCCCCATCTTTTCTTCCTTTCTCCCTTGGTTAAATGAAGATAATGACATCTGATCAAGTTGGTACGTGGGTTAAGTAACAAAACGGATGTAAAGACCTTACCCCGGCGCCTGGTACAGAGTAAACATCCCATAAAATTATTAGTACCACAACTATTTAACTGTGATAACAGTAAAGCAAAACATTTTTGGCACCTGACCATCTGTCCCCAGGCTCACTCTGGTGGCATCAGCCTTCACAGAGGAAAGGGTTTTGCCCCAATTTAAACAAGAATGACCAAAGAATCAGTTACCAGGAAGAAACAATTCTGTATACCTATCTAAGAAAAAAGACATGGTGATACCTCATCTCTACAATAAATCAGAAAATTAGCCAGGCATGGTGGCTCACATCTGTCGTCCCAGCTATTTGGAAGGCTGAAGCAGAACGATCACCTGAGCCCAGCAGGTAGCGGCTGCAGTAGCTCTGATCGTGCCACTGCACTCCAGCCTGGGCGACCGAGTGGGAGTCTGAATCAAAAAAACAAATAGGCCACTGCCTTACTAGACTCTGGTGTGGCCGTGTGCTCTTTGAGCTGTGGCTGCCGCCATGTTTCCTGGCTTTGGCTCCTTCTCCTACCTTGGGGAAGTGAATCTCCTCTTTCTCGCTCTCTCTCTCTCATTTACTTTCTAAATAAATTATATTTTCTAATCTAAAAACAAACAAACAAAAACAGACATCCAAGAGGCTGGTGTCTTCTCCCAAGCCACTGTAATCTCCCAAATTCCCAGGGATCACAACATATTTTAGTCTCTATCCAAGTGGTGTATATTCAAAAATGAGCTGGATGTCATCTCTTTCTCAGACCTCCATTCGTACCTACCTGAACCTGAAAACAGGCCCCTGCTGTTTGTGAGACTCTATAAACACGCCCCCCTCCAGATGGTGCCAATTCAAGGGTGAGCATATTTTAAAGGTTATATAGACCTCATATAGATTCGGTTGACGCATAAGTTTGTAGCATTTGTTTTTGGCATGGTAGCACTGCAGTGTTGGGAGTTCGTTTATCGTTTGTCATTTGGAGTGACAATGTGCTT
The DNA here is from genome assembly GCA_027257055.1 of Cephalopachus bancanus. NCBI lineage: Eukaryota > Metazoa > Chordata > Mammalia > Primates > Tarsiidae > Cephalopachus > Cephalopachus bancanus. The sequence continues at coordinate 9,647,061 of JAPVLO010000007.1, forward strand.
GTGAATACGCCTTGCCTTTTGCAGACTTGAAGAAAGTTCGCATATCTGAGGGCTAAAGAAGGTGGAACATCAAGCGGAAAAAATGAACACTTCCCACATCTTCTTCTGTTTGAGTCTAACAGAGGAGTAAGGTGGCGGAGGCCGCTCAGAACGTTTGCGTCGTGTGTGGGGAGAATGTCGTCAAGGACAACACGGCGAGAAAGTGGCTTCGTCCTTTCCAAGAGAGCCACTTTGACCTGAGTGATTCTCCACTGTTGGGAAGACCAACGGGCTCTGATGAAGACCATTTAAACACCTCAATCCACGATGACCTACGTCAGTCAACCTTAGAATTGGCAAATGTGATGAACTGCGAGCCGTCAACCATCGTGTGCCATGTGCATTCCATGGGCAAGCGGAAAACACTACGAACTTATGCATCAACCCACTACTTATGTGGACAGTCGTACAACGTTTTATGGTAAGCCGCTGACGTCCGGATCACTTGGACGAAAGCTTTATTTTTTTCACTGAAATGAATTTACAAACAGATGTGCACATTCGGAAGAACAAAATCACTTCCTTTACAGCAGCGTGGGCATAGCCAGAGAGCATCATTCTAAGTGACCATCACAGAAGCAAAAAAAGAAGACCACATGTTCTCACTCTGAAGCAGGTGCTAAGCGCCCAGTGTCCTGGCGCGAGGACTGGTGAAAGTAGTTTTGGTAATCACTCCTTTAGACCACAGGCTGCAGCCAACTCACTGTTGAAGGAAAACCATCGGGAGACACAGAGGGTGTCTTTACAGATGCAAAGGCCCTGGGGCTGCAGTGTGTCTGGAGGTGAGCTCCAGAGAGTCCTGGTCATCCAGTTTATGGAATAAATCAGGGCCCCCTCCTGAGAGCTCCCCCAATTATAAGGCACATCTTTCCATTTCACAAATAATGCTACACTGTGGTTGTACATTGCTGATCCTTCAGAATAAACTCCAGCAATTACTAAAAATAACTAAAGCCCCCCCTCCCCCTTCCCTTTTGGGGCTTTCCTGGAAGATCTACACTGGTCTTGGAGATGCCCCCAGGAGGGCCTGACTTCCCTTGGAAAGGGACAGGGGACTTGCGACGCTCCCTGTGCCCCCGCTAACCTCTCTCCCATCTGCCGGTGACCCCTTCCCTCCAGGATGGCTTGGAGTGCAGACGCCTCCCCCCTGGGGCCACCTCTGCCAGTTGCCTCTTCAGGGAGGCTGACCGAAGAAGGCCCAGACCACACCTGGGCCCTGCAGGTCCCGCTCAGAGCCCTAGGGGACAAGAGCCAAGCCACACCAGCCTCTCTGAGGAAGCCCTTCGGTCTGCCCAGCGTGACAGCAGCGTCCACGCCTGGGCACGACTGTCCCCACGCAGGTGCCACTGGTTGCGTGCTGAGCTTATGCTCGGGGCCCTTGAGAGCCGCCGTCCACCATGATTTCATTCCACACTCACGACAGTCTTTCAAGGAAGGGGCTGATATTGTCCCCGTTTTTCAGGAGATGAAACTGAGACTTCCCTAGGGGCTGACCAACTTCCCGAAGGCGACCGTTTGTGGAGAGGCTGCACTCTGAGGTCACCGCCCCATGCCACAGCACCACTTTGGAGACTTTTGTGATCAGCCTAACAGTAGGTGGCCTTTATCATGGCACTTTTCGTCATACTGTCCATGAGCTATTTTCACTGTTATTCAGTCCTGCAAGGATATTTATTACCTTTGAGATTTTATTTATTTGTGTGAGTTGAGGTCTCACTCTGTTGCCCAGGCTGAAGTGCAGCGGCACAATCACTGCTCGTGACAGCCTCGACCTCCTAGGCTCAGGGGGCCCTCCTGCCTTAGCCTCCTGAGTAACTGGGACTACAAGGGCGTGTCACCATGCCCTGCTGATTTTTTGATATTTTTTGTGCAGTTGAGGCCTTGCTATGCTGCCCTGGCTGGGCTCGAACTCCTGGGATCAAGTGATCCTCCTGCCTCAGCCTCCCAAAGTGCTGAGATTACAGGCATGGGCTACCACACCCAGCCACCTTTGATATGTAACTAACTGGAGAGTGGTATTTTCTAAGCAGCCAGGTGACATCTGGCCAAAAATAATTAAATAGGAAATATTTAAAACTATATATTTTAAATACCAAAAATAGAAACAACTGACGCCTAGGATATAAAACACTACACAGCAATAAATATATAAATCTCAAAAGTAATAAATATCCTTGCGAGACTGAACAATAGTGAAGATAGCTCATGGACAGTATTATGGAAAGTGCCATCACAGGAACTGATAAATGCTACCTGCTATTAGATGGCTGGTCACAAAAGCCCCCAGAGCAGTGCTGTGGTGTGGGGTGGTGACCTCAGAGCCCAGCTTCACCACTGCATGAGCCCCACAGATGGGAGTTCCAAGGAGCTCCTGTGACCAACGAGCCTGTCTCTACTGCCTTAGGGAATGTTCTCTGGCTGTTATTTCTTGGACACACAAGTTTCACAGAGGAGGCCTTGGTTGGGGGCGGGGTTGGGAGCTCACTGTGTAACCTGGTTTATTCCCAAGGTGAGGAAAAGCAAAGGCAGAACTGAAACAATTCATCATAACACGAATTCCTGTATTCTCTGCTGTAAAACCAGAGAGACACCCTCCCTCACTGCGTTTTAAGTGTCAGTTGAGGGATAGTATCCAGAAAACCTGATTGATGCTGATCCCCAAGCCACTGGGCACTGGCACTGCCCCTCTCATTACGTTGGTTTTTCACCCATTCATCCAGTGATGACTGATTAGCTCCCAGTGCTCAGAGCCTTTCTAGGAGCTGAGCATGCATCAGGGGACAAGAAACCTTGTCCTTGGGGAACTTACAATTAAACATTTAGATATAAATCCTAGAAACCGGGCATGGTGGCTCACACCTGTAATCCCAGCACTTTGGGAGACTGAGGTGGAAGGACTACTTAAGCCCAGGAGTTCAAGACCAGCCTGGGTTACATAGTAAAACCTCAACTCTACAATTAAAAAAAAATGAGCAGGGCATGGGGGTATGCACACACAGTTCCAGCTGTTTGGGAGGCTGAGGTGGAAGGATCACCTGAGCCCAGGGAGTTGAGGCTATGGCGAGCCGTGCCATGCCACTGCACTCCAGCCTGGGTGAGAGTGAGACCTGGCCTCAGAATCCATCAATCAAAAGGGATGTTTGATAGGGATAAGTTCTCCAGAGAAAAAGTAAGTGGCAGCGGGGGCCAAGGCAAGCTGGGGCCTGGGACCGGTGCACAGGGTGACACTGGAGGGAGACCTGAGGAGGCGAGGGGAGCGTGTGGCAATCTGGGATGTGCAGATACACGGAGGAGCAGGTGTGACAGAACGCATGACTGAAGGGCTCCAGAAACACTGGAGGCCAGTGTGACTAGACACACAGGCAGGGCGCGGTGGCGGGAGACGGGGTCGAAGGGGATGGGGGTGGCTCCCAGGGCCCTGGGGCCACCACCAGGGCCTTGATTTTACCCTGTGTGGTAGGAGCTGCTGGGCAGGAATCAGATCCGTCGGCACTCTGCATTGAGGATCCAAGGGGCCAGCAGGGAGTCCCAAAGAGGCAGCTTTGGAGCCAAAGCACACTCTGGGCGCCCTTTCGGCCATGACAGAACCTCCTAAAATGGATTCTGCACTTCTTGTCCTGGCCATGTTTGGCACTGCTCCATATACATTTGCTAGGAAATGAAGGGTTGTCCCCTCCAAAACTTGTGTTAGAACGTGACTGTCATTGGAACAGTGTCAAGAGGCAGACCTTGGAGAGGTAGTCAGTCCACGAGGGCACGGCCCTTGTGCATGGATAAACACCACCATCCAGGGAGTGGGCTCGTTGTTAAGTGGCGACTTCAGCCCCCCTTTCTCCCTCTCTAGCCCTCTCTTGCTCTTCAGCCTTCCATCATGTGATAACGCAGCAAGAAGGTTCTCGCTGGACGTCGGCACCTTGGTCTTGACCTTCCCAGGTTCCAGGACTATGAGGAATACATTCTGTTCTGCAGATGATACCCCATCTCTAGTACTCTGTTACAGCAGCACAAAATGACCTAAGACAACATTATCTGGAGGCTTAAACCAAGGATTCCAGGAGGATTTAAAGGATTCCCGAGGCCACCTGTCACCCTAGGCGGTATTTGCCTTTCTTGCCTCTTTGGCCTCTTATTCCAGCACTGTTTGAGGCTCTGCTGACCAGGTGCACCTGCTGGGTTCATGTGCCCTTACCTCAAAGATGAGGGCCCTCCCAGAACTTTTCTAGCTCAACCAACTGCACAACTGGGGGAGGGGGAATTTCTGGCAAATATTTGAATAGAAATAAACCTACGTCTTTGGATAGCAAGGAGGCAGGTTGCAGAGCGGAATCATAAAAAGGACAACTTCCGACTTCAAGCAGATCTGGTCTTACAGCCATGTCCCCTGGCACATAGTAGGCACTTAACAAAGATCTGTTGAATGAATGAATGACTGAGTGAGTGAGTGAATGGATGCCTTCAAAGCAGGAGCTAAGGTGACCTTTTGAACACATGAGAAGGAGAAAACTGCCGAGTCTGGGGTCGTTGCAGCAGGAGGCTGGGGAGTACAGGTGACTTCTTAGTCCTGTGCTGCAGAATCAAAGGACATGAGAGAGCTGATAGACAGGAAGGTGTGCAGCTCCGGTCTGAGGTCACACCTTTCACAAAGACCATGATGGTTGGACAGGCATCTGTGGGAGAAACCCGTCATTCCCTTTGTAGCTAAAGAGGAGATCTAAAGCTCTGATCCAAGCACGGCAACTCCTGTCCCGGGTATCAGTGGGACTGGTTTTCAACAGCCTTTAGTCACTCGTCCTGAGAGCTTGTGCCCCAAGAGTTAGCAAGGATCTGGGACTTCGTTAGGCCCTCAGGCAAGAAGACTGGCCCTCCCTCTAAGAGCTTGCTGGTAGGTGGTGCAGGGGCAGGTGGAAGAGAGGCCACAGAGAGGCAAGACAGACAAATCTGTCCTGCCCACATCTGCGGTCCCCTGTGTACAGGAAGTAGCTGGCTCACTCGTTTCCTGACTTCCGGTGTTGTCCCGAGCACGTGGGTCCTAGGTGAATAAAGATGATGAAGAGCCGGGCGTGTAATCCCAGCACATGGGGAGGCCAAGGCGAGAGGATTGCCTGAGTCCAGCGGTTCGAGACCAGCCTGGGCAACATGGTGAGGCCTCATCTCTACAATAAATCAAAAAATTAGCTGGGCATAGTGGCTCACACCTGTGGTTCCAGCTACTTGGAAGGCTGAGGCGGAAAGATCACCTGAGCCCAGCAGGTCAAGATTGTGGTGGCCATAAGTGTGCCACTACACTCCAGCTTGGGCAGCAGAGTGAGACTCTGACGCCAAAAAAAATAAGATGACAAAGAGACAGTCCCTTCCCCAGGGAAGCAGGGACAGTTGAGAAATGTTTGATTGTTCATGTGCACAAATGATGTCCCATTTCTGATGTTTTGCCAGGTTAAATAATCTACATAAAAAAGCTTTTTTAAAAAAATAAGTAGAAACGTCGCAACGAGTTGTGGGGTGGGATGCAGAGTGGGTGATCTTCCAGTGAAGTCTAGAGCAGACATGAAAACCCAAACTGCAGTCACACCCTGCCCCTAGCTCTTTCCAAATAAAACAACAAATTGCCACAATCCACATAAATCTGAGAAGCAAAGAGCTCGAGCCTCGGCTCAGTCAGAAGAAAGTCCCAGAAATCATTCTGCAACAGAAGCGGAAGACTCTTTGGTGGTAACTTAAGACCAGCTCTGAAGACTCCGTGACCCCATAGGTCCCTGCAGGCCCAGTCAATGCACTTGACTCCGCCTGCCCTTGAGAATGGCAGGGAAGTATCCCCAAAGCATAGATGGCTCCAGCTTCGGCAGCCATTAATTTGCACCCCAACACCACATTGTGTGAGTTCAGAATTTTGAAATCAACAACTAGTCCAGAGAAGAAGAGGAATGATTTTTGACGATGCAAAATTCATTATGATGTTGCAATCGACAGAAAAACCTACTCAAATAATTAAGAAACTTACTCATCCCGATCAGAAACATCAAGGATTTTGTCAGCCTCAGGCAAGGCCGGATCCAGCAGCTCTTGGTCGAATCACCAAGGACTCTAATTCTCTGAACTTCTCCTTCCTTTCCCAGTGTGAGCTGAATTCCTGAGCTATATCTAGCAACTGCTGGCAGCTCGGGCGCACATTTTGCTGGTAGCAAAATGGCACACTCGGTGGCAAACTCCCTATTTTTACACTCTAGACATGAGCCAGTGCAAAGGAGTCTTATTTTCCCAGAAGCTCCAGTAAATATCTGTTCATGCCAGATTTTTTTAATCTTTTTTTTTTTTTTTTTTTTGAGTTGGAGTCTTACTCCGTCACTCAGGCTGGAATGCTGTGGCACACTCACGGTCACCCCAGTGTTGACCTGCTGGGTTCCGGTGATCCCTCTGACTCAGCCTTCCAAGTAGCCAGAACTACAGGCGTGTGCTACCATGCCTGGCAATTTTTAATTTATTGTAGAGATGAGATCTCGCCAAGTTTCCTGGACGGGTCTTGAACCTGCGGGCTCAGGCAATCCCTTTGCCTCGGCCTCCCAAAGTGCTGGGATTACAGGCTGAGCCACTGAGCCCGGCCTTTAATCATACTTTTTAACATTTTAGAATAGTTTTAGATGCAGAGAAAAACCGTACAGAAAGTCCAGGGGGCTCCCATGTTCCCCACTCTCCGTTTCTTCTGTTATTAACATGGTAGACAAGCAGGGTACATTTGTCACAACTCATGACCCAAGACTGATATCTTATTATTCTTATTAACTGGGGTCCGTATCTGCTCAGATTTCCTTAGCTTTTACCTAATGTCCTCTTCCAGGACCCATGTGACATTTAGTCCTTAGGTCCTCTTAGGCTCTGCTTGGCTGTGATGGTTTCTCAGACTCTCCTTGCTTCTGATGAGCTGGGCAGTTTTGAGGAGGACTGGTCAGGGTATTTTGTAGCTGGTCTCTCGACAAAGGTCTGTCTGTTTTCCTATGAATAGACCAGGTTCCTATTAATAGACTTGGGGGAGGAAGACCCCAGGGGCAAAGTGCCTTCTCATCCCATCATAACAAGAGTATGTACTACTAACATGACTCATCACTGTTGGTGTTAGCCTTGACCTCCTGCCATGGTGGTGCTGGCCAGGCTTCTTCAGGATGAAGTTCCTCTTTCCCCCTTCTATCCTATGCTCTCTGGAAGGACGTCACTGCACGCGTACCTCCCACCCCGTTAAGGAGTGGGGAGCCATGCTCATTCTACTGAGGGGGGAACAGCCACACACGTTATTTGAAATATCTCTACATGGGAGATCTGTTTCCCCCTATTTACGTACTCATTTATCATTGGCCTATGTCAGTGTCGGTCAGGAATATTTATTTTAAATCTTGGGTTGTAATCAATAATAAGTTAATTTCCTGCCCAAACTGTTCCTGCTCTGCCCACCGGGAGTACTTTCAGTTGACTCCTGTGCCCTGTTTGGGGCTGTTTGCTGTGGCACTTCCTAACTTTCTGGTGCTACAGGATGTGCCAGGGTCACTGGCATAGTTCTCGCCTCAGTCCTGGGATCGGCTGTTTCTCCAAAGCTCGTTTCATTATAAGACCTGGACTTCAGGCAGATTCATTGCCGGGATGGCTTTCAGGTGTTCTCAGTTGCAGGAGCAGGGAGATAGACTACGTCCTTCGTGAATTTTCTATGTGGATCTGGCAATGTGCCAGCATCCACATCCAGGGTTGGAGTGCGCTGACTGGTTATGGCCCATCAGAGCTCACCCTGAGGCACACCAGGAGCCAGGCCTTGACTCCAGCTTCACAGCTAAGAATCCAAAAGGTGTGGTTTCCTGGGAATACTCAGGTGCTGATAAGGACGATGGAAACAGACGCTCTCCAGTGAGGACAGATCCACCACCGTGGGGGAAAGTCCTAACAGTGGCCAGGAAAAATGGCTGGGTTTCTTAGCCCTGATGCTTCTCAGCCCCCTTCCCTCGGGAGAAAGTCCTGGGCAGTAAGTGATTCAGGGAAAAGATAAATTCCTCAAGCATCTGGTCCCAAAGTCACATGTGCAATAATGAAATATTTTTAATCTCGTCCTTCAAACTAGCTGGCTTGTCTCCTAATAGGTTCCAATTAAATCCTTTTTAAAAATTACATTGTTGGTAAAGACTTTGTTGTCTTCTCGTGCTGTCCTCCCACGGCTCTCAGCCTAGCCCTCTCAAAATTGCCACCCCTTTTCCTATTAAAAAATGGGAAATTGCACAATTCACCTAATTAGTCAAATCTGAATTGTATGCGGCTCTCACGGCCCAATGGTTGAATTTCACACACCATTTGAAAAGATACGGTAGAAATGTCACTGCTGATTTCCCCCTGCGCTCCAGCGGTACTATTCAATTACAAAAGGAATTATTTGGCTTTCTGTTGCCACGATGCTCCAGCAATATGCTATTAACCTTTATTGATTTTTGCTTAAATATATTCAAGATGGGTACATTTTTGTAAATCTAATGTGATGGTATTTAAACAGAAATATTTCATTAAATGGATTTTCTTTTTAAATGAAATTTGCCAAATGATTATAAATGACGGGAGATGAGTTTTGAACTTGAAGGAGATGTTATACGAAGCTTCTAAGAAGAGGATTTCCAGGCTACCGAATGGGCTGGGAATTCGGAGTGGATTTTGAGGGGAGGGCAAGAGTCTCGCCCTGATGATCACCTGAGCAGGTGAACAAAAGAGCAGCTCCATGCAGGGGAGCTGTGGGCATCAAGGCCAGCATAGGCAGGGGTGCAGGGACTTCGCTGATGGGAAGCGGACACCAAAGGTTGGATGCTGATGAATGTTGGCACCTGGGAAGTGTCAGTCACTCACGTCACCACCATGAGTGGTTTTAGGAGAGCCATCTACCATCTGTGGAATCTTATACAAGCATCATCTATTTCACTCACTAGAGACACACGTGAGGACAACCCTCTGGGGTAGAGACCTTGTCTCTCCAATCCCACCCCTGCCCCTCCAGCCTCAGTTTACAATCTGCATTTATGAAGACATTTCTACCTTCTGAAAAGTGTTTCTTTCTGTGGTTTGTGGTGGTGGAATTTTGGGTGTGTTTCTATTTTTGTTTTGGGGGGAGGGGGAGTGTCTTTGATCTAGAAAATGATGACCCAGGAAACTCCAGCTCCACCCTCCGGGCATGGAGTAAAATATTCAGAGGGCACCACACACACCTCCACATGCATTGATTCACTGATTGATTTTTGAGTTGGAGTCTCACTCTGTCGCTCCGGCTGGAGTGCATTGGCATGCTCGCAGCTACCGCAGCCTCAACTTCCTGGGCTCAGGTGATCCTTCTGCCTCAGCCTTTCAAGTTGCTGGGACTACAGTGTGCACCACTACACCCAGCTGATTTTTAAAATGTTTTGTAGTGACAAAGTCTTGCTATGTTGTCCAAGCTAGTCTCAAATCCCTGGGCTCAGTCAATCCTCTTCGCCTTGCCCTCCCAAAGTGCTGAGTTACAAGTGTGAGCCACCGTGTCCGGTCCTCATACATCTCAAGCATGCTCAACTCTTGATTGGCACCATCCAGAGAGGGGCTGTTCATAGGGATATCCCACACTCCAGCAGACCAAGCCCCTGACCTAGGCTTAGAATGAGGTGTGAACGGGCTGGGGAACCCCTTTCCTCCTGCCTTGGGACATGCCCAGCTGGAGCACATGGGAGCCCACACCAAAAGCCAAGTCACAGGGTGCTGGGCTTGGATGGACAATGCCTACCAAGAAAGCCTGGTGTTCCTCAGGTGTGGATACCATGTGACTTTCTCCTGGATGGAGTGTATTACACTTCTTTCTTGGGTCTTCTTATTTGCCTACCCAATGACCTTGGGGCTTGAAGGAGCCCCGGGCCAAGTGTTTATTGTTTGATCATAACTCTTTTAATAAAATAATTCAGGCTGGGCACAGAGGCTCATGCCTGTCATCCCAGTGTTTTGGGAGGCTGAGGCGGGAGGATTGCTGGAGCCCGAGAGTTCAAGAGCAGCCTGCACAACAAAGCGAGACCTCGTCTCTACAGAAAATTCAAAAAATTAGCCAGTATAGTGGCATGCACCTGTAGCTCCAGCATCTTGGGAGGCTGAGACAGAAGGATCACCTGAGCCCAGGAGGTCGAGGCTGTGGTGAGCAGTGATTGCACCACTGTACTCCAGCCTGGTTGACAGAAGAAGAACTCAGTGACAACACCGTGGACAGCGCATCACACCTCGCACCTTGCTCCACCTTCACCTACTTACATCCCAAACTCAGCCACTGATTCCTTGCTCAGACTGCATCTCGTCTGCCTGGGGCCTTGACCACCCCAGCCCCTTTCGAAGCTTCTGTCACCTGCCACCTGGACTCCAGTGGCCTCTCGCTGACCTTCCTGCGTCTGCCCTCACCTGATGAGGCCCCAGAAAAGTTTTCCTGGAGTCTGCGCATAGACCCACAGAGAGGGCCTGGGCAAAGACCCTGGGGCAGGGACGGGAGAGGAGGCTGTTCAGGACAGGAGGCTGCCCAGGACAGGAGGTGAGGCCTCTAAGGACGGGAGGTGAGGCCGCTCAGGACAGGAGGTGAGGCCACTCAGGACAGGAGGTGAGGCCACTCAGGACAGGTCGGGTGACTAGAGCAGTGAGGAGACAAGGGCAGAGGGTGCGGCCCAGGGAACCTAGCTAAGCACACTGGTCTCATCCTAAGAGCACTGGGAGCCCACAAGGGTCTGAAGTTAGGTTCTGGTCAGGAGAGGGTCACATATTGAATAAGCCTCTGGCCTGCTCCCTGCCTCTGACCAGGCATCAGTGTCAAGGAAGGATTCCTGAGGAAGGTGGGGTCTCAGACCAGCACTGAGAGACTCTCACGGGATGGAAGTCCAGAGCCTACATGTCAGAACTGCAGCCTGGACTCCTCGGATGGGGGTTCCTGCAAACAAGGTGTCCTTCCCATTTAGAAGCCTTTCTGGAGCCCCTTCCATCCAGATGAGAACTGGGGAGGCATCTGGAGGAGGACTGAAGAGGAGAATGAGGCTGGAAATCGGCTCCGAGGGTGAGGGGTGATGCCCAAGACGCCATGCCCTTCCCTTCTCAGCGATTTGCCGGAAGTCTTCTCTTCCTGAGTTGCAAAATGAGGAGCTCTGCTGTTCCAGGGAAGGCCCTGCGAGAGGCAGAAAGAGGCTCTGGGGTTTCTCTCAAGTCATGTGCACCTTGCAAGTGGCAGATGCAGGGAGGGAGACGGAGGACGTGTTGGAGCCGCTGTTTACTGAGCACCTACTGGGTGGTTTCCATTCCTGGTGCCAGCTGCCTTTTTCTTGTTTTTTGGTTTTTTTTTTTTGAGTCGGAGTCTCACTCTGTCCCGTTCCCGGTCACCGCAGCCTTGACCTGCTGGGCTCCAGTGATCCTTCTGCCTCAGCCTTCCAAGTAGCTGGAACTACAGGCACGCGCTACCATGCCTGACTGATTTTTTTTTTATTATTTACTGTAGAGATGAGGTCTCGCCAAGTTGCCCAGGCGGGTCTTGAACACGCGAGCTCAGGCAAATCCACTCACCTCAGCCTCCCAAGGTGCGGGATTACAGGCTGAGCCACCGAGCCCGGCTGGCAGCTGCCTTTTTAATGGATGCATTGTATAGAGTGAAAAAGTCTGAGTGGTAAGTGCACCTGTCACTCCCACCTGTGCACTCTGTACCAGACACCATTCTAACTGACTTTCACCTGCCCCCACCCACTCTCCCCCTTCTGAGTCTCCAATGTCCTTTACACCATTCTATCTGCCTTTGCAGATCCTTGGCTGAGCTCCCACTTCGACGTGAAACACGCGGTTTGGGCTTTCTGTTCCTGTGTTACCTCACTTAGGTTGATGGTCTCCAGTTCCATCCATCCAAACTGCTACAAAAGACATTGCTTTGTTATTTCTTTCTTTCTTTTTTTTTTTTGAGTTGGAGTCTCACTCTGTCACCCAGACTGGAGTGCAGTAGCCGCTCCCGGCCACTGCAGCCTCGACCTGCTGGGCTCCAGCAATCCTTCCGCCTCAGCCTTCCAAGTAGCCGGAATTACAGGCTGCTTTGTTATTTCTTATGGCTGCATAGTTTTCCATGGTGTGTGTGTGTGTGTGTGTGTGTGTGTGTGTGTGTGTGTGTGTTTTCATTATCTATTGATGGGGTGATGGGCATTTAGGTTGATTCCACATCTCTGCACTTGTGAATCATGTTGCAATAAACATACACATGCGTGTGTTTTTTGTGTAACAGTCTCTGATCCTTTGGGTAGATTGCCAGATTGAATGGTAGGTCTACTTTTGGGTCTTGGAGAAATCTCCACACCGATTTCCATAGAGGCTGGACCAATTCACACTCCCACCACGGTGTAGAAGCATCCCCCTTTCACCACGTTTGTGCTGACATCTAATGTTTTTTGATTTTTTTAATGCTGACCATTCTAACTAAGATGGCATCTCACTGTGGTTTAATTTGCATTTCCCTGATGATGAGAGAAGTGGAACAGTTTTTCATATGTTTGTGATCATTTGTATGTCTTCCTCAGAGAGATGTCTCAAGTCATTTGCCCACATTTCTAGTGGGGTTATTTGTTTTGTTTTGTTTTTCTAGTTGGTTTGCTTGAGTTCTTTGTAGATTCTGGATGTATAGTTTGCAAGTATCTTCTCCCATTCAGTAGGTTGTATATTTACTCTGTGGATTATTTCTTTTTGTGGGCAAGGCTTTTTAGTTTAACTAAGTCTCACGTGTTTATTTTTGTTTTAGTTGCATTTGCTGTTGGGGTCTTAGCCATACATTCTACTGCTACAGATAGTAACGAGGTCAGCTGAGCCTCCACAGTGGCCCAGTGCAGGGCAGGGCCAGGGCTAAGAGCGGCACTTGATGCCCCAACCCCAGCCAAGATCCCCTGAGACTTCCTGTATGTGTGGAGGGGTTGTGCAACTCCCAGGGATCCCGCTCCACGCCTGTGAGAGGGGCTGTTGTCTACCTCCCCTCAAGGATCAATCCAGAGTGTTGGCAGAAACACAGAATCAGGTGCTAGATTCTGAGGTTTGACAGAGGATGTCAGGGCAGATGGAGATCTTAAAAGTTTAAAACAAACAAGGTTTCCATGGGAACAGGAGCAACAGCTGGCGGCTGAGGGCCTGTCCCACCTGGGTCCCACCCCCTCAGCTCTGCCTCATGTCAGTTGTATGACCTCAAGGTAGTGACTTGGCCTCTCTGAGACTTGGGCGCCTCATGGTCAGTCCTGAACCAGTTGGTCCCCAGGCCAGGCACTTGTTCGAGTCCTCCCAGCAACCCTGTGGGGCTGGTGTCCCCAAGATTCCTAAGAATCTAATTATTAGATCAATTAATATAATTCCTAACCCAGGATCCCTACACAGCAGGTGTGCTGGATCCTGCTGGTTCAGTGAGTTCAGGAGCTGGCAATGGTTCCACCTGGCCGTGGAGTCCCATATTTGAGAATAATGTCCCATAATAATTATTCTAAGAGTCCAGGGAGATCCACAGTCCCTGATTTGGCCTCCTCTGCAGAAGGCTGTGTTTTCATCTCCTTTCTAAGCTCACGCCTCCCTTCTGCCACTCAGATTACAGCCCCAGACCCATGGTGATGTTCACTCCGTCTTGTCACCTGTCACAGGGCATCTTGTCTCCTGAACCATCCCTGAGCGAGCAATGTGAGGGGAAGACAGTGAAAGCCAGAGAGGGGGAGGCAGAAAGACGAGGAAAACAACGGCAGAGAGAGCCTGAATGGGAGACCCCGGCCAAGCAAACCAAGCAACCGCAGCAATTGCTGAAGGAGCCTGTATTTTTATTTAGCCCATAGTTATTTTCTGGCTGCCCTAAAACGGCAGATCCTGAACTCCAAAATTAAATTTGTGCGGTGTTGTCTTGGAAAATAGGGGCCCACCTTTGTGCAAGTACTGGAGGGATTTCCATTTTTAAAGCCATTGGGAATAGCAGGCATTTGAAAGTCTCCTCGTGGTCTGTGACTCCCTGGTCCATCGCCTGGCCCTCATGAGTCCCTGCGGGCCTCTGCCTCCAAATTCACTCCCTGGTTGTGTTGCCAGACAGATACAGGAAGCCAGTTAGATTCGAATATCAGAGAATCTGTGAAATAGTGTTTCAGTATAAGTACGTCCCTTGCAATACTTTGAACATCCTTACACTAAGGTGGGATGACTGCTTCAGCCCAGGAGTTTGAGACCAGTCTGGGCAACACAGACAGACCTCATCTCTACCAAAAAAAAAAAATTAGCCAGGTATGGTGGCATGCTCCTGTAATCCCAGCTACTCTAGAGGCTGGGGCAGAAGGATTCCCTGAGCCCAGGAAGCTAAGGCATAACAAATTTGGAATTTAGTATAATAACCTCAGAATTTTAAAGTAATTTTTTCAATATAAATATGTTCCATAAATAATATTTGGGACATACTTATACTAAATATCTTGACATAATCAACTTGGAATTTAGCATAATAGTTTCAGAATTTTAAAATATTTTTTCAGTATAAGTATGTTCCATGAATAATATTTGGGACATACTTATACTAAATATTTTGTCATAATCAACTTGGAATTTAGCATAATAGTTTCAGAATCTTAATATAACAAATTTGAAACTTTTTTATTATGAGTATGCTCCATAAACAATATCTGGGATACACTTATGCTAAATATCTTAGTATAAAAAGTTGGAGTATAGTATAATAATGTTAGAAAAAATTTTCACAAAAATATGTTCCCTGTAGTATTTGGGATATACTTGTACTAAACAATTTAGTATAATAATTATTGGAATTTAGTACAATAATGTTTGAATAAATTTCAGCATAAATACGTCCCAGGTAATATTTGGGACATACTTATACTAAATATTTTGGCATAATAAATTTGAAATTTAGTATAACAGCTTCGGAATTTGGGGCACCATAATTTGAGAATGGTTTTTTAGTATAATTATGTCACATATAATATTTGAGACATGCTTATTTATTTAGGACTAAAAATGTATTTGTTGTTTAACTGACCAAATAAGGGGTCTGGTATTTTTATTTGCACGTCTGGTGTTGGTCTCATTCACAGGTAGGGCCTTGGCTGTACTGGGCTCTTGTCCCCGTGTCCCTGAGATGCGGGGGAAGGGGGAACGGTGATGGGGGTAGCCAGGCCCTCCACAGAGCTGGGCCATCTGCCCTTGGGGACGGTGCCTTGGTTCCAGGCCAGGGCAGAAAGAACCACTGGCCTTAAGGGCCACCTTTGTGCTGTGTCCTGGGCTGGGCCTTTTATACCCAAGGTGTCTTCCTGGGCCCACCCATGACAGACAGGGAGATCACCACCCTGTATGCCAGGGATCTGCATTCTTTTTCTTTTCTTTCTTTCTTTCTTTTTTTTTCTTTTTTGAGTTGGAGTCCTACTCCATCGCCCAGGCTGGGGTGCAGTGGCACACTCACGGTCACTCCAGCGACAATCTGCTGGGCTCTGGCGATCCTTCCGCCTCAGCCTTCCAAGTAGCAGGAACTATAGGTGTGCGCTACCACACCTAATTTTTTAATTTATTGAGAGACGAGGTCGCACCAAGTTGCCTGGGCTGGTCTTGAACCCGCGGACTCAGGCAATCCACTCGCCTCAGCCTCCCAAAGTGCTGAGATTACAGGCTGAGCCACTGAGCCCGGCCTCCTTTTTCTTTAAAGGGTCAGACAGTCAATATCTCAGGCTTGTGGACCGCAGAGTCTCCATTGCAACTACTCAGTTCTGCTAGTAATGCAGGAAAGCAGCCACAGACAACCCAGAAACAAACAGACATATGTTCCATGAAAGCGTATTTATAAAAACAGGAGGAGGACAGATTGGGCTCTTGGCTATCATTACAGCTCCCTGTTCTGGAAGTCCAGGAGTAGGCATGCGCCTTGGGGGCTCAAAGTTACAGCATAAACTGATGAGGAGAATGGAAATTGCTTGTCAACTTTTTTTTTTTGAGTCGGAGTCTCACTCTGTCACCCAGGCTGTAGGGCAGTGGCACGCTCACAGCCACTACAGCCTCGACCTGCTGGCTCAGGCGATTCTTCCACCTCAACTTTCCACGTAGCTGGAACTACAGGTGTGTACCATTATGCCTGGTTATTTTTTTTTATTGTGGCAATGAGGTCTAGAACCCATTGGCTCAGGCAATCCTCTCACCTCCACCTCCCAAAGTGCTGGGATTATAGGCGTGAGCCACTGCGCCCGGTAACACTCATTGACTTTTTTTTTTTTTTTTGAGTTGGAGTCTCACTCTGTCGCCCCGACTGGAGTGCAGTGGCCGCTCCTGGCCACCGCAGCCTCGACCTGCTGGGCTCCGGCGATCTTTCCGCCTCAGCCTTCCAAGTAGCTGGAACTACAGACGTGCGCTACCATGCCCAGCTAATTTTTTGATTTGTTGCAGAGATGAGGTCTTGTCAAGTTGCCCAGGCGGGTCTTGAACCCGCGGGCTCAGGCAATCCACTCACCTCGGCCTCCCAAAGTGCTGGGATTACAGGCTGAGCCACCGAACCCGGCCACACATTGACTTTTAAGGAATATATGTATTAGCTCAAACAAGAGAGCTCACGATTTGCCAGGTCCTGTCTGAAAAGCCAATGGAGTACCATGGTGACATTAACCTCAGTTCAAAACACAATTCTTTTTTTTTTTTTAAGTTGAGGTCTCACTCTGTCGCCCAGACTGGAGTGCAGTGGCATGATCACAGCTCACCACAGCCTCTGCTTTCTGGACTCAAGAGATCCTTCCACCTCAGCCTCCAGAGTAGCTGAGACTACAGGAGTGTGCCACTGTGCCTGGCTAATTTTTGTTTTATTTTGTAAAGATGAGGTCTTGCTGTGATGCCCAGGCTGGCCTCAAACTCCCACCTCCGTCTCTCAAAGAGCTGGGATTGCAGGCATGAGCCACTGCGCCCAGCCCCAGTGGTTCTTTTCTAGCTGTGTGGCCCTGGACAGTCCACCTGACCTCTCTGAGGTTCAGGTTTCTCATATGTAAACTAGGCTAATAGCAACAAAGTAATAATAACACCTACTCCAGAGGGTATTGTTAAGATGATACGAGCTTACAAATGTAGAGTCTCAAGGAATACTCTACACATACGTTACAGTGCCTGACGTGTGTTGTTCCATTCAATTCTCTCAGCCAGCTCCAAGGGCCAGGGAAGGAGGAAGGATTCTGGCCGTCAGATTCTCTGGGCTTCTAAGTCTTCATCTGGATGCTGAGAAAGGGGCCCTCGGGGTTAAGGTGCCGTTGGGGAGGGGGTGGGGGTAAGTTCTAAGGGTGAACCCTGAAGAGCTGAAGAGGAAGGAGGCGAGGACTCCTGTCTCTGACTGCCTGCCCTGCAGCCATCCTCCCCCCGGAGGCTCACTCAGCTCCAGTGACACCGGCCTCCTCCTTGTTCCCCGAATGCAAACCAAGCTTGCTCTTCCTGCAGGTCTCTGCTCCTGCCGGTGTCCTTCCTGGAAGGCCTTTCCTAGAAGCCCCAGGTCCACTCCCTCACGTCACTCTTCTCTCATAGCAAAGTCACCTGCCCTGGCCACCCAGACCAAAGTGGTCTCCACCTGTCACAGTCCTGCTGGTGCCTGTTTCATTTTCTTGGGTGGCTTATCCCCATCCACAGCTCTCCTCTTACGGGGGTGGGAGGTGGGGTAAGGGGGCTACTTGCATATCATCTGACTTTGCTATCAGGATGTAAGGACCCTGTGTGCAGGGACTTTATTGAAACCGTTTACAGCAGTGTCATCAGGACCCAGCTCAGTGCCCAAGGGGATGTAGGCATTCAGTCGATACTTCTATGCTACACACTGTAGCTGGGGAGCCCTGGGCTCTTGGCTCCACTTTTCCGAGCTTCAGTGACCTCATCCCACGAGGGGGTGAAATGAGACAGTGTGGTCTCTTGGCTACTGGTGACAACCACAGATGCTAGACAAAGCATGAGTAACAGTTGCCTGAAAGCCCTGGGCAATGGACAACTGTAGGCAGATATTGGGCCGGGAGTTGACTCTTGGAGCAGCCTGGGTGATTTTCCCATTTTGTGCAGTTTTGAGCCTTTGGGACAGGTCTCAGTCTGGGACCCACCTCTGGGACCAGGAGACTGGAGCTGGGACAGAAGACACACAGCTTCACTGTGTGGAAAGATCCTAAGGATGGATTTTGGGACAAGCACATCCCCAAGTCACAGCTGAAAGGGGGGCTCAACAAAGGGGAGAGGCAGGAAGAAAGAGCCCCACATTATTTTTATAAACTTTGCCTTAGTCTCTAGCTGACCCCTGAAACTGTGCATAGGTAGACTCCAAGAAACCCAGCAAGGTACAAGAACTGAACAGATATTTCAACCGTGGCAGGGGAGAAAGGTTTTATAATTGGAGTCTAGTCAAGGTAACCATGTGCTTTAAAAATAAAAAATCAGGACTCTTCCGTGGAATACAACAAAATCTGGAATCTCTACATATAAAATTCAAAATATTTAGAATACAACAAAAAATTGCTAGGCCTCCAAAGAAATAGGAAAATATGACTCCTACTTAAGAAAAAAAAATCCACTGATGGAGAACAGCCCCAAGATGACCCAGAGTTGAAACGACCAGACTAGGATTTCAAGTCAGCCATGTACTTGAGGATTAGAAATGAGAGTATGCATGCAATAAACAAATAAAAAATCTCAGCAGAGAAATAGAAACTACAAACAAATGCTAGAAATTAAAAAATGCAATTTCTGAAATTAAAAAATTCATGGAGGGGCTTAACCACAAGATTAAAGATGGCAGAAGACTCACCTGATTTTGAAGACTAGAAATCATCCAATCTGAAAACAGAGAAAAAAGGATTTGGAAAAATTGAACCAGAGCCTCTGTAACCCATGGGATAACAGAGAATGGTTTGACACTCATAATTCTATTCCCAAAAGGAGAGGAGAGAGAAAATGGGGCAGAAAATCATTTAGTATTAATGGCTGAAATATCGCAAATCTGATAAAAAGTATATATTTACAAATTCAAGAAGTGTAGTGCACTCCAAGAACTAAAACAAACAAACAAACAAAAAAACAATTAGGCACATCATAGTCTACTGCAAAGAGAAGATCTTGAAATTAGCCAGAGGAAAAACCACTTGTTACATGCTAATTACAGCTGACATCTCTTCGGAACCCATTGAGGTCAGAAGACCGTGGATAGTACTGCAGTCAAAGAGGGGATGTCCTTTTGACTTTGGCCAACTTGCATAGATTTTTTAATGATCTGTCTCCCTCAAAAGTCTGGGAGATCTTTCCAGAGAAGACCTTTCAGAAGCCTTGTTGAATTAAATGAAAGGAAAATAATAATTTTATAAGTTGTGATTACAAAAATCGATGCTAAGTATTTTCCATGGATTACCCCAATTAATTCTTACAAAAACTCCATGAGGCAGGGCCTGTGATTATCCACGGGTTCAGAGAGGTTAAGTGACTTGCCCTGGGCCATGCAGCTGGTAAGCGACGGGCCTGGGACTTGAGCCCAGGCCATCTGGCTTGAGTATCTGCCAGCTTGGCTTCCCCAGGTGCCCTCTCTCAGCCCCATATTTTGCAGTCTG
Source organism: Cephalopachus bancanus (assembly GCA_027257055.1). NCBI lineage: Eukaryota > Metazoa > Chordata > Mammalia > Primates > Tarsiidae > Cephalopachus > Cephalopachus bancanus. Next base: position 9,666,689 of record JAPVLO010000007.1, read on the forward strand.
GGGGTACCAGTTTGGTCAGTGACTTTCTCACACTGTCTTAAACATCCTCTCTTTCTCTACCACTCCCAGGAAGACCAGGCATCCTCCATGCCCGTTTGCACAGCTCAGGACAGGTTAATTTGCAAAGTCAGCAAACCAGGAGGCTGGGCAGCCTCTGAGTCAGAGACGATGATATATGACTTGTAGGGTAGCCAGGGCTAGGAGCCAGAGCTAGAAAAAGAGGTGGCTGGGCTGCATGCCCCACCCTGTCTGCAACTCCCAGGCTAGCCAGACCAGAGGCTTTCCTGGTTAGTGTTGAGTCTGGTGACAAAGGTCCAGCAGGCTCCGGTATGGAAACGTCAAGGTGCCTGGAGGCCTTGTGTGGCCCTTGCCTGGCCCCGGTGGCTCTCCTGCCCCCTGGCGCCAGGAAGCAGGGCTCTGCCGTGGTGACACATGGAGCTCTGGAGTCAGATGGGCCTGAGTTCAAATTCCTGCCCTGCCACTTCCAACCCCTGGAAAGATCCTTGGGAAAACCCTTTTGTCTTCCTAAGCCTTGATATCCCCATCTGTGGAACGGAACCACAACAGGACAGAAGCTTCCCTTGGGGCTCCTGTGACAGTCGAATGAGAGCATGTATGGAGTGTCCTGCAGGTGCCTGGCTGGCATGCACGGCTCACTCTGCATCCTCTTCACCCCGTCCCTAACTCCCATCCAGGCTCCCAGGCTGCCCCCAGCCACACCCTGGACCAAGTGCTGCAGGTTCCTTCCTGGAGCCCCTTTGCAAGTAGGGCATCCATCCCCTGCGGCTGCGAGAGTGTGGGCAATGGCTTTGCATGCAGCCTTCTTAAGACAATGACCTTTTGGGATGAATGCTACTCGCCCTGGAGATGCCTGGAAGAGGCGTCCCCCTCCCCTGTCTGCTGATGGCCTGAGAGGTATACAGAAGCTGGGTGCCCCGGCCCTGAGATGACAGAAGGACACCCTGTGGTCGCCATTCATACCCCAGGGCTCCCTGTGGGGCGGGGCTTGGCTCTCCCTCTCTCTGTCCCGCCTCCTTCTCTCCTTAGAGATTGAGTGCCCCTCAACTCTCCCCTTGCCCTGTTTCTTGGGAACCTGACCTGGAATAGCTCCTGGAATGTTTCTGCCTTTCAAGAGGAAGCTTGTCCCTCGCAGCTGGTTCGTTTCAGGATGGAAATGAACACACATAAAGATAAACAGAAACACATTACACCTGGGGTGAGGCTGGACTTTTCAAAAAGAACTGGAGTCCAGTAGTGGCCCGTGTCCCTCCAAAAGCTCCACCCGGGAGCCCATGAGCTCAGCGACGTTCCTGCCTACCCACACAGACCGTCCGTCCCTACCCAGGTGAGAAGGAAAATCCAACAGTCTGACAGGGAGATGCCGGCTCGCTGGCTGGGAGCTGCTGACCAACGCTGGGCCCAGGCCTGGCAGGGAGGGAGCTTCCGCCTTCACACTGTGTCCTCGGGGTGGGTCGACCTGGGTAACCAGCCGACTCAGCGCGATGGCTCCGCCCAACAGCAGCGGACTTCCTGGCCATTAACTGCCAAAGTAGACATTCCTGATAGCAGGTGCCTTTAGCTGAGGCAGTGACTCAGGGTCCCAGGCTCCGTCGTGTGACTACGAAATCCACTAGGACACCGCCACCCTCTGCATCCAGTGGCAGGAGGAGAGTGTGGGGGAGGCACCCCTCCCAGGCCTTGGCCCAAAGTGGCACTTGCAGATCCTGCTCATGTTTCACCGGGGAAACATTCCTGGCTCCTTCCCTCCTCCCTCCCTCCTCCCTCTTTTCCTTCCCTCCATCTCTCCTGCCCTTTCGCCGATGGCAGTATTCCTTCCTCCCTCCCCTCCATTCTCCCTCCCTCTTTCCCTCCCTCCACTCCCCCCACAAACACTTACTGGGCCTCCATGGAGTGCCTCACACTGTGGGGGCTGCTAGGGACACACCTTGCCTAAGTGTGTGTCCCTAGCAGGAGCCGCCCATCTCATTGCTGGGCGGTGGCCGCCTGGGGCCCTTCCTGAGTTCAGAGGGTTCGTCCGGGCGGAGCAGGAAGGAGCTCTTGGACCCCACTGGTGGTGTCTGCTGTGATCACAGGGGTGGGATGGTGGCCGGTGAGACCTGGATTTAAACCCCAGTTCTAACCCTTTAACCCGCATCTGTGTGACTTGGGTCGAGCTCTCTGCTTTGTGGTTTCTGATGGGGTAAACTGGTTCAATACAACGTCTCTTACGGTTGCTGCATAGTGACTAGAATGTTGGAGAAACCCTCAGCATGTTGGCCAACATTTGGAGCATTCCTGAGACCCCAGAGAGAATGAAACAGGAGGAATCTGGCCACAGGCAGCTGAACTGAGAGGGGCACTCGAGGGGCTGGTGGTCTGGGGTCTCAGCCATAGGACCGATGCGTGGACAGATACCATTCCCAACCCTCTCCATGCCCCCAGGAGGACCTGACCTTTCTGGGCACACCTGGCCTGGCCTCGCCTCTCCTGGACATGATGCTTTTGCACGTCTGTCCAAACATCTCATTCTGAAAAAGCCATGGACCCCTCTCAGGCAGGCAGCAACATGGCAGAAAGCAAGGTCACCTGGAAAGGACGTCTGCAGCCAGACGGCGGCCAGCCTCAGGGAACGCTGAGCCTCTGCCCCAAATCGAGATGTCACGCTGAGTCACAGAGCCCCATGCCCGCCACCCACCCCAGGCAGAGCGTGGGCGGCTGTGAGGGCAGCATCCCCTGGGGATGTTTTTTTTTTAATGGTTGTGGACACCTGTGCGGGCGGGAACTGTCATCACAGTGGACGCTGACCCTTCCCGGGGCCTTGGGGCAGCAGAGGGCTCTGTGAGCAGTCAGGGCAGAGCCAGTGGACACGTGTGTCATCTCAATGTAGGCCAGGGCCTGCCTGCAGAGTGGGCCTCTGGGGGGATCACCGGACACAGGTGATCAAAAGGAAGCAACACCCTTGGGAAATAGGATGTCGCAAGCCCACACCTGCATCTGAGATGTGCTCTCGGAAGGAATATGTCCTTCCGTGTGTTTCCAGACACATCTACCTCTCTCAGCCCCTGAACTGTTGGCATGTTTCATATTTTTAAAAACGCATACACGTGTGTTTGTGACTAGCACAGGTGCACGTGACCAAGTCTCAGATGGATGCAAAAGATGACACAGGACATTCAAGCCTTTCTTCAGCCCCCGGTCCTCTAGCTTCTCCCCTCACGTCTCCAGAGGCAAATAGAACTCTGTTGCAACTGAGTTCAGGGACCCCCCTGAGATCGCCCATGCTTCCTACCAACACGCACCTGTGTGTTCTGTTTTCCCGAGCACGGAATGTGGTGTGGCACATGCACTGTTCTGCGGCTTGCCTCTGTGCCTGATACCACCCAGCGATCTTCCTGCCTCGGGGCGCAGAGGAAGCCCCTGTTGTGTGGTAGAACCGTGGGGTGTCCCGCCACACAGACATCCCATGACTTATGCGACCCGGTGGAAGCGTGTTGATGGCCGTTTGGGGTGTTCCCACATCCTTGCTTGTACGAGTCATGCTGCAACAAATAACCTTGCAAATGTGTCATTGACACGTCTGTGTCTGAGGACATCTGTAGGGTACTTTCCAGAAAGCGCAATTGCTGGGACTGAGGAAAGGGTCTTGCCAGGGGCCTACAGAGACCTACGGATACAGAGACAGCCATCGCCAAAGTGGCCACCAATGACATGGGCTCGGTGAGTACCCCTACCTGGCTCCCGCAGATGCCTCTTTATTTTTTGTTATCTTTTTTGTTTTTGTTTTGTTTTTTGAGTCAGAGTCTCACTCTGTCACCCAGACTGGAGTGCAGTGGCACGCTCACAGCCACCACAGACTTGACCTGCTGGGCTCAGGCGATCCTTCTGTCTCAGTCTTCCAAGTAGCTGGAGCTATAGGTGAGCACTACTGACTTATTTTGATTTATTGTAGAGTTGAGGTCTTACCATGCTGCCCAGGCTGGTCTCGAACCCCTGGGCTCAGGCAATCCTCTCACCTCCACCTCCCAAAGTTCTGGGATTACAGGCATGAGCCACTGCACCTGGCTTGCAGGTGCCTCATTAAAGGAGTTTTACTGGGCAGCCCAGAGGACACGGCAGGAGAGGGGCTAAGACAGAGCTGTGTCAAGGCGAGGTCTATACGTCCCACAGTAAACCCATTCTCAGTGAGACTGTCCCAGCTCTGTCACTTACTGTGCATGTGACTTTGGGCAAGTTATCTAACCTTTCTGGGCCTCAGTTTCCGGGAAAGTGGATACCAACTGTGACCAGGGGTGGTTGGAGAATTAAGTGAGTTAGTTTAGGTAAGACACTAAGGCCTGGCACATTCAGGACTTGAATGTCAATCACTTATTATTCTGGTGGGGGGGTCATTGGTATTATTAGGATTATGTGCTGAAAAAGAGCACCTTACATGTTATCCTTTTACATTTTTTTTGAGGCAGGGGTCACACTGTCACCCAGGCTGCAGTGCAGTGGCATGATCATGGCTCACCACAGCCTCAACTGCCTAGTTTCAAGCAATCCTCCCACCTCCGCCTCCTGGTAGCTGGGCTACAGGCGTGCACCCCTGCATGTAGCTAATTTTTTTATTGTTTGTGGAGACAAGATCTCACTATGTTGTCCAGACTGGTCTCAAACTCCTGGGCTCAGGCGATCCTCCTGCCTCAACCTCCCAAAGTGCTGGGATTGCAGGTGTGAGCCTTGCCTTATCTTTTTACATTTAAACTCATTTCCTGACGTGCGAACAGTTCATAACAAAGCAAAAAACTGAGCAGCACCGAGAAGCATGGGGTCCTGAGGACTCAGGTTCCTGTGTGAACCGCCGGCTGTGCCCATGGGTTGGGAAACCGCCAGCCAATTCCCAAACCTGACCTCAGTGGGCACACCTTGTTTCTGACCGTGTCTGCACACGCAGACGGGGCCGACGGGAGGCTTTGCACGGGAGGCTTCGCACGCCCACCGCCTGTGTTGGCATTCCGTATAGCCTCAGGAAAAAAAAAGGAAATTAGAAAATCGCTGAAATAGCTACAAGTCGCCTTTCCCGATTCTTCTTGGCATCTGTTCTGTTTATATATTGTTGCCATCTGTTTTCCCATGGCAGACCCTGTGTCTGGCAGTAGAATTACTTTACAGCTTTTTGCCAGACACTTTAATTACCTTTACTTCCCACTTTAATTGTAAATTTCTGTCCCATTGTCTTGGGGACCAACTCAGCTTTGGCTGGTTGGCCCTGCAGGTTGGCTCAAACGGAGGGTGACAATGAACAGCAAAAGTCTCACGAGGCAAGGAAAACTGCTTGAAGTGAAATACACACGGCAAAAGGTGCCACATTAAGGATAAGCCGCCACTCTCCTGGCAGGGGACACTGCTCAGGACTCTGTTACTGACCAGAGTTGTCGATCAATTCTGGAGAAATCTGATGCCCGTGGTAGACAGCTCTGGCGGTCTCTGCCTCTGTGTTCTCACCCTCCCACATGGAATCACTCCAGCCTGGCAACTCTAGAACATTCTAGGGGTGTGTGATGAACCAGTTTCAGTTAAAGGCCTCCTAGGCGCATGTCCATAATGCCAGCACTTTGGGATGCCGAAGTGGGAGGCTCACTTGAGTCCAGGAGTTAGAGACCAGCCTGGGCAACATAGTGAGAATTCCTCATCCTGTCTCCAATTAAAAGAAACAAACCAGGTGCGGCTGCCGCTATAGTCCCAGCTACTTGGGAGGCTGAGATGGGAAGATTGCTTAAGTCCAAAAGGTCAAGGTTTCAGTAAGCCAGGATTGTACCACTGCACTCTAGCCTGGACAACAAAGCAAGACCCTATCTAAAAAAATACATCACAGCTTCTGCCTTGCTGTCTCAGATCACCTGCTCTGGGGAAAGCTGGCGGCCATGTCCTGAAGACACTTAAGCATCTCTGCGGAGAGGCCCACAGAGAGGGGCACCGAGGCTCCCTGCTGCCATGTGTGTGGGCCATACCACCAGAGCAAGCCCTCAGATGATGGCACTGTGGGCCGGCACGGTGACTGCAGCCTCAGGAGACACCCTGAGTCAGAACCACCCAGCGAAGCTGCTCCCACATTCCTGGCCCGGAAAAACTGTGTGAGGAAATCAATGTTCTTTGTTGTTTGAATTCACTAAGTGTTGGGGTGACTTGTCATGCAGCAATAGGAAACTAACCCAGAACCTCAGGGTCTCGCTCTACTGCCCAGGCTGGAGTATAGTGGTGTGATCATAGCTCACTGGACCCTCGAACTCCTGGACTCAAGCGATCTTTCCTCCTCAGCCTCTGGAGTAGCTGGGATTTCCGGTGCATGCCACTACGCCTGGCTAATTTTTTTTTTTGGTAGAGATGGGGTCTCACTATTTTACCTAGGCTGGTCTCAAACTCCTGGGCTCAAGCGATCCTCCTGCTTCAGCCTCCCAAAGTGCTGGGATTCCATGCATGCACCACCCCTCGAGGCCTAAATTGTGAGACTTTCAGGAATCGTATATGAGTAAGATAATCTATAAATCTTACTGGTCATGAAGGAATAGGAAGGAGCAAGAAGGAAGGGTAAAAACTGGGAAAACTGACACTTTTTCTCTGTCTCCGTGTTACTAACAAAATGAGTATTGAGGGCCTGCGCCTGATCCCTGCGCTTTCTTGCTGTTTCTCCCAGCCTGTCCCCACTTCAGGGACTTTGCATGCGCTGTTCCCTGCCTGGAACAGCCTCCTGAGAGCCTCACACACGCCCCCTCCCATGCCTCAGCTCCGATCCATGTGGCATGCTCCTGCCTCACCGCCCTTGCTGAAGCGGCAGCCCCTCCCCACTGGTCCCCCCCACCCCGTGCTTTATGTGTCTATGAGTTTGCCATGTCTGTCCCCAGCAGCGGTGGGAGCTCCCTGGGGGAGAGCCCTAATCCCTCCTGCTCACCGTGCATACAGTGGGCGCTCTCCTTGGCCAGGCACCGGCTCAGTCCCTTTCCATGCACTAACTTGAGTGCCTGCTGGATCCATCACATCATGGTCCCATTTCACAGGTAAAATCCATCCAAGCTCGGTCAGACTGCAAGTAAGCATGAGGGTCACCACTCCAGACCATCCGTCCACTTGCACTAGCACGCCGAGGGCCGAGGGGCGGCCCCTGCCAAACGGGGATGCTGAGAAAGTGAGGGCACCATGGGAGGCTGCGTTTTGGGGGTTCACTGGGCAGGCGTGGGTGTCGGGGGCAAGGAGGGCTTGTGTGATGGAAATCCAGCCTCCCGTGGTGACTGGCCTCTGGGTCCTTCCACAGTTTTCCAGTTCCCCATCATGAACATCAGGGCACTTTCAACCCAAAAGAATCTGAGATGGTCTTTATTTCTCCACTGAACTCTGACAATGCAGTCAGTGTCTGTAAATGTGCATTCACTCATTCATGCCGTCTGTCAGTCATTTATTGAATCCCTGCTGTGTGCCAGACATACTTCAAGGTATTGAAGCTGTGCCCACAAATGAGACAGAAATTCCTGCCCTCATGCAAAACAGTAAGTAATCAAATAAAACAAATAAACATTTAAGTGAGATAGTAGCAGATTTCAAAAGCTGTAACAGAGGAAGCAAACAAGTACAGTAGTAGAAATACCCAGGAGGAATCTCCTTGAGATGGGGTGAGTAGGGAGGTTTTTGAGATATAAAATTTTGACCTGAAGGTGGGGAGGAAGCAGCCATCGGAGGAAACAGAAGGCACAGCCTGTGCAAAGGTCCTGAGGTGGGAAAGTGCTATGCCTGTTCAAGGAATAACTGGAAGTCAGGGCCACTGGAGAAAAGCCAGCAAGGGCAGACAAGGCAGGAGAGGAGGCCAGAGAGGTGGACAGGTCAGAGCACATGGGCCTTCACAAGGACTGGGGGATTTTATTTCCAATCATATGCCATGTAAAGACTTTGAGCCTGGGACAGATGTAATTTTTTTTTCCATTAATAGACTTTACTTTTGTGTGTGTGTGTGTGTGTGTGTGTGTGTGTGTGTGTGTGTGTGTGTGTGTGTGAGTTGGCATCTCATTCCATTGCCCAGGCTGGAGTGCTGTGGCACGCTCACGGCCACCCCAGCATCGAACAGGCTGGGCTCCGGTGATCCTTCCACCTCAGCCTTTCAAGTAGCCGGAACTATAGGCATGTGCTACTATACCCGGCTCATTTTTTTAAAATTTATTGTAGAGACAAGGTCTCATGAAGTGGCCTGGGCTGGTCTCGAACCCACGGGCTCAGGTAATCCACTCGCCTCGGCCTCCCAAATTGCTGGAATGACGGCTGAGCCACTGAACCTGGCCAATAGACTTTACTTTTTACAGCAGTTTTAGGTTTACAAAAAATAATAATAAGCAGACAGCGCAGAGTGTTTCCATGGACACTTTTCCCCAGACACCGGGTCCCCCATGACTAAGCTCCTGCCTCAGTTGCTGCATGTGTCGCAGCCAAGGAACCAACACAATGAGTTGTTAATCAGCGACAGTCTACATGTGTGTTAAGGTCCACCCTGTGGCACACATCGTTTGGGTACGGATACATGTCTAACGGCATGTGTCCACTATTCTAGTGTCACACAGGGTACAACTGTCCTGGGCTTCCCCGTCCACCCTTCCCAGCCTCTCCTGCCCCCACCTAGGCAACCACTGACCTTTTGATTGTCTTTATGGTTCTGGCTTTTCTGAGTGTCGTACAGTTGGACTCAGCCAGCACAGAACCTTCCCAGATGACTTTGTGCACATGGTGACATGTTGCACACATTTCCCCCATGACTTGATAACTCACTTTTTAAATTGATGAATACTCCCTTGTCTGCTAATACCGTTTGTTTATCTGTTTAGTCTTTTTTTTTTTTCAGAGAGACAAGGTCTTGCTTGGTCAGGCTGCAGTGCAGTGGTATGATCATAGCTCACTATAGCCTCGAACCCTTGGGCTCCAGTGATCCTCCCACCTCAGTCTCTTAGCTAGAACTATAGGCAAAGCATCACATCCAGCTAATTTAATTTTTTTTTTTTTTTTTGGTAGAGATAGGGTCTTACTGCTGCCCAGGCTGGTCTCAAACTCCTGGCCTCAAGCCATCCTCCCATCTCAGCCTTCTGAGTTGCTAGGATTACTGGGATGAGCCACTGTGCCTGGCTCCATTTGATCTTTTTATAAAGAGCACATGAAGCTGTGTGAGGACTAGGCAGTCCATTCTTGGTTGGTTGATTGTGAACGGTCACCACCAGAGAAGGAGATTTGTTGATGGTGGACCAGGTGTGGTGGCTCACGTCTGTAATCCCAGATCTTTGGGAGGCCAAGGTGGGAGGATCACTTGAGGCCAGGAGTTTGAGGCCAGCTGGGAAATATAGCAAGACATCATCTCTACAACAAGTAAAATAAATAACAAAAGAGAAAGAGGGTGACATTGGCTGACTGTGGGTGGTCACTACCTAAGGACGCAGAACAAGTCCCACTGTGGTGTTGTGCTCTTGCCCTCCAAGCCTCTAGCCTCTGCCCCACACTTCCCTGTTCCCCCAAATCCGCCACTACTGGACACAGCCAGGACCTACAGGAATCAGCGAGTAAGTTCTCACAGTCCCAGCTGAGGATGCCAGAAACCCGGCTTCACATACGCCCCTGTGGAATGACAGCACAATGAAACATAAAAATACAAAGGGACTCTTCGGGATAAAATTGTCCTCAAAACCATCGCCACATGACAGTAACACCCAGTCAACATTTCCATGCCATTCCCAGCCCACGGTCGCGGCTCATGGGCAGCCCAGCAGAGGAGGCTTTGAAGCTGCCCCTGCACTCCAAGACTGACTCAGAGGTGGGCTTGGTGGCTCTGTGTGTGAGCGCCCATTGTCTCAGGATCCCTCAAATAGGCCCGTAAATCAAACTCACCCAGAAGGCAGCCGGGAGAAGCTCCGCCTGGCAGGGCCCTGGATGCCAGGCATGGGCATGGCTGTGTGGGGATCGAGGGTGGCTGGGCACCCGCTGTTCTGCCATTACTAAACCCATTTTGGGGGACTCAGGTGTTTGCCAGACAATCTGCCATGGGGGCTGGGGGGGCAGAAGTGGTTCACAGTTCCCAGACTGGAATGCACAGAAAGGGGTCAGGTCCCCACATTGAAGAATCTGCTTTGGGGCTGACAGCACATGACATCCCCGCAGGGGCTGATACCAAGATGGGTGCCGGCAGCGGCTGAGAGGGACATGAATCTTGGCCAGGCACAGGCTGAGGACCCCACCTACTGTTTAGGACAGTGACCTTGAGGAAGGGACTGCTAAATGGAACAAGCACAGTGGTGCCCACTTCCTGGGGAGTCCCTTGTTTATTAGGAGGTGATTTTGCTCTTCCTTCCTTAAAAAAAGTTACAGGCGTGCAAGGAAGAGACCACACAGCTATCCATTGTAAGTGTGTAGTTCAGTGAGCTTTCATTCAGACGGTAGTGTGGACTCCTCCAATCCCACTGAGAATGCTCCCACCCCCCAAAAGTTCCTGCAAGCCCTGGTCTTCCTTCCCCTCCCCCGCCCCGAGCCTGAAGCAGCTACCCTGGATCTGTGTTCCGAAGGTGAAACACCGAGCTTTTTGCTTAGCCGAGGTCTCTGAGTCACCTGGGCTGAGTCCTCTGTAAATGCTGCAGGGACATTTAAAGGTGTCTAGAACCAGCAGCTCACTTCTCCAGGTAGAGCCATCCACACTGCTACCACTAGCCTTGTGCACTGCCCAACCTACACACCCAGCCTTGGCAGCCTCATCTCTATGCCTCTGTTGCTGTCCGTGAAGTTTCTCTAAAAATCGTATTTCCTGAGGGAAATGCTCATGGTACAGCAACTGAGACGGGCCTGAAAACACTGAAAAAAGTAGAATATTTATGTGCTTAAAAATGTGTATAAGCCAGGCATGGTGGCTCACACCTATAATCCCAGAACGTTGGGAGGCCTAGGTGGGAGGACCATTTGAGACCAGGAGTTCAAGACCAGCCTGGGCAACATAGAGAGATCTTGTCTCTACGAAAAAGTTAAAAAATTAGCCGAGTGAGCCGGGTTCGGTGGCTCAGCCTGTAATCCCGCGCCTTGGGAGGCTGAGGTGAGTGGATTGCCTGAGCCCACGGGTTCGAGACCCGCCTGGGCAACTTGGCGAGACCTCATCTCTACAATAAATCAAAAATCAGCCGGGTGTGATAGCACGCACCCGTAATTCCAGCTACTCGGAAGGCTGAGGCGGAAGGATCGCTGGAGCCCAGCAGGTCGAGGCTGCGGTGGCCGGGAGCGGCCACTGCACTCTACTCTGGGCAACAGAGTGAGACTCCAACTCAAAAATAAATAAATAAATAAATAATAAAAATTAGTCAAGTGGCCGGATGTGATGGTGTGCACCTATAGTCTCAGCTACTCATGAGACTGAGACAGGAGGATTACCTAAAATCAGGAGTTGGAGGCTGCGGTGATCCATGATTGTGCCACTGTACCCTGACTTGGGCAACAGAGTGAGACCCAGACTCAAAAAAAAAATGTGTGTATATGTGCACAAATAAAAAATAAAAGACTGGAAGGAATGTGCCAATCTTTTTATAGCAGAGTGATAGATTCAGGTGTGACATTAACTTGCTTTTTTATACTTTACCACACTCACTAAGTATTCTAGAAGATACATGTAATATTTATCATGAAATATGTTATTTGGTTAAAAATAGCAATCATACATTTATTCTTCTCTTTCTTCATTAATATGGGTTGATTGATTCCTATGGTGACATAGTAAAAAAAAAAAAAATCTTTGGAATTTTGCTTCTGGAGCAAAGTGAGAAATACTAAACAAAATGGCCCATGTCTCTGATCTGCACATGTAAGCACGCGTATACACACACACACACACACACACACACACACACACACACACACACACATGCTGGAATAGACTCTTCCACAAGACGATTTTTTTAGCTTGACCAAGTGAGATTCTGCAAGACAAATCTGACTTGTCCCATTGCATTAAATGTTCTCTCATTTCCAGATTCGCTCAAACAAATCCAAGGATAAAATATTTCCTCTTCTCCAAAGGCGATCACACCTCCATTTGTAAAAAATTAGACATTTTCCAACCATGAACTCTCTGCACATGGCGGGCACACACAAAAATCAGCTGGCCACTGAATGAATGAAATACTGATTTCTGAACCGCCAGGAAAGCAGTCATTATTTGCTGGAGGGCATTTCAAGGGCGGTTTTCTGGAGCGATTCTTCCTAGCAAGCTATTTTCTATTCATCGGCAAACATCTCTCACATCTCTAGGAGAAACTTTCTTTCTATCTGATATGTAACAGTACCCTTCAGGCAGGAAACTGATCATTTTATGAAAAAGGGAAAGTTTAAACTTTTCGAAAGCACTTTTTGAGTTAAAGTTAACCGCATAGCATTCAATGTAATGCCATGCAAATTGTCATTAAACGTCACTGGTATTAAGGTGTAGGTGCATACTCAGCCCCCAGCCCCGTGGAAGAGGGCATTCACTGTATTATTTCTGCTACCCTTTTGCTTAAACCAGTTTTATTTAGAAACACCATTGTGTGCATTCCCATATCACAAAGTATGGTTTGGGCTCTGTTTATGCTGGAAGATGCTTCTTCCTGGGACTTTCTGGAACACTGTTTCTCCTCAGGTGCTGATTTTGTCCCCCAGGGAACATTTGTCTGGAAACATTTTTTTTTTTTTTATTGCCCTGCAGGGGCAAGGAAGGAAAGGTTCCTGCTGGCCTCCAGTGTGTAGAAGTCAGAGAGGAGGCCACAAAGAATGATCCAGCCCCCAATGCCACCAGTGCTGAAGCTGAGAAATCCTGCTAAAATAGACGAGAATTAATACAACAAAAATCATGAAAATATTCATGATTTCACAAGCAGTGTGTTGATTTCCTGGAAAACAAAAGCTTGTACTTTTGAAAAACATCAAAAACAACAAGTGGGCCGGGTGCTGTGGCTCATGCCTATAATCCCAGCACTTTGGGAGACCGAGGTGAGAGGATTGCCTGAGTCCATGGGTTCAAGACCAGCCTGGGCAACTTAGAGAGACCTCGTCTCTACAACAAATCAAAAAATTGCCCAAGCATGGTGGCACGTGCCTCTAGTTTCAGTTACTTGGAAGACTGAGGCAGAAGGATTGCCTGAGCCCAGCAGGTCGAGGCTGAGGTGGCTGTGAGCATGCCACTCTGCACTCCATCATCCTGGGTGACTGAGTGAGACTCCAACTCAAAAAAAAAGAAAAACAAAAAACAAAAAACGACAAGCAACTTGTCTTGGGGGTGGATCAAGGGGGCTTCATGAGCTGAGTCCTAGCACGGCTTATCGGTCTGGCTAGAACTTCAAGTTCACACAAGCTCTCAAAAGACAAACAGACAAAAGCCCTCCGTTCTCTTCACTCTTCACAACTCTCCCTTCTTTGGCCACCACACCAGGGACAGTGACGTCATCCCACAGTGGGAAGCCAAAATGCTTGGGGTCAAACCAGACCATCGACAGACAGCTGGGAGCTGCAGACCCGGCCCCAGCGATGGGTTTAAACCGTGGGCGCCACAGACAACTTCGGGGCCCTTGTCATGTCCAGAAAGGGGGCCATGGACGGCGTTGACTTCCTCTTTTCTAATTATCTGCACTCCCCGGCCTGCTCACGACAGATGTGCATTACTGGGTTTAAAAGAGGACAAGGCCGTTGACATAAACCTAACCCCTCTTTTGACCCATTCTGAGATACCATTTTCCAGCCATCTCAAGAAGGAAGCACAATAAAAATGACCCCAGGCTGGGTACCAGGAGGGTCAGTTTCCTTCTCTTAGGCAACAGGTTGGCATCAGCACGTTCAAGCTCAGCTGTGTGGGGCAGAGACCCGGCAGCAACACAGGCTTTGCCATTCGGGTCACCAGCTAGAGAAAACCCAGAGGCCACAGGAGCTTTACTGGTGCTTGGTTACTCTGGAACCAGTGTGAAAGGACACGGCCTGGGCCATGGTGCTGACGCACCGCTGTGCTGCTTTCGGAACCTTTCAAGAGACTCTGCAGAGCTGGTGTCACTGGCCCCTTTGACAGCCAGGACACTGCGGCTCAGGGCGGGAGGGATGTGTCTCACTGAAGGACAAGCAGTTTCTGCAAATGCCCAGCACAACACAGGAGCCTCTGTACAGGTTCTGAGGAAGAAGAGCCTTTTCTGAACACGCACAAGATGCTGAACACCAAGGCCACCGCGAAGGATCCTTGTTCCAGCCCCCTACGAGGAGGCTCTGACAAGCTGGAGTTTCTCTCTCTCTCTCTCTCTCTCTCTCTCCTTCCTTCCTTGTTTTTCAGAAACAGTCTCTCTGTGGCCCACACTGAAGTACAGTGGCATGATCATAGCTCACTGTGGCCTCAAACTCCTGGGCTCAGGCAATCCTCCTGTTTCAGCCTCCCAAGTAGCTGAGGCTACAGGTACACATCAAAACACCAGGCCAATTTTTTTTTTGAGAGACAGGGTCTTGCTATGTTGCCCAGGTTGGTCTCGAACTCCTGGTAAAGAGAGGGGGAGAGCTCTTGGGAACCTCTGCCTTTTGCCGGGTGTGAGGTGGCAGTGACCTCAACCCCAATGTTTACCTTATGAATCTATAAGTCAGCATAATCTGTAACCGTGGGTAAGTATATGTGACAGCCTGTGGTACCAGGGCTTCTCAGGACACACTTTAGAAAACCTTGCAACAGTACTGAGAAGCCTCAATAAAGGGGCCCCAATATTGTTCGTGTTGTACAGGGGAAACTGAGGCCTGGAGAGGGACCTGAGGGCATCCAAGGACCCACACCAAGTTTTTGACAGAGGCAGGAGTGGGGGTGGTCTTGGGGCTCCTCACATAGTGTTCTTTTCCGAGGCCGAAGCCAGTGCTACGGAACATGTGCAGAAGTGGGCTCTGGAAACCGGCCAGGCGGCCCCAAGTGTCACACTCTATAGGCCACACGCACCGATGCAGCCGGGAAGGCAGCAGCCAGAACATCTGAGCATCAGGACTTCTGAGAACAAACAGATGCATGCCTTCCATTCAGAAAGAGGCTCCAGCCCGCTCCTTCTCAGCGAACTTGGGTGTGTAATTTAAATCTTATTAAATAATGAATCTGGGTCAGCGGTGGTTTATAGATTACCTTCATTAACTGGATAAAAATAATCACCAGCTCAAGAGTGAGTCATAACAGCCATTTAAAAAGAAAAAAAAAAAAGCTACAGCCTCGCATTGGTTGGGGTGTGAAGACATGTCTCCAATTATTTGCCAAAGATTCCGGAGATTGGCAGAAATCGCCATGAATTTGGCCTGAGACAACTCCCTTTTTCTCCCCTTAACTTTCAAGCCTTTCAGGAGAAATTTAATCCATATGTCTCAGATTTGTTTACGTTTAAGCCATCACACAGTGTTTGTAAGAAGCATTTGATGTCCAGGAACGCTTCCCCTTCTCTGTCAGAGGACTTTGGTCTTTGGACCAGAAAGTTGTCTCATGCCAGGCTGAAACGAGGCTGCCGCCGAATGGGCGCCCTCTCCTGCCTTCCCACCTGCCCTCCGGCCTGGGGACTTCTCTCTCGCTCAACCCTCAGAAGTCTCCCCAGGGTGGAAGACAGCCCTAAGGCAGCGGTCCCACAGCAGTGATCCACCCAGCTCCTATCCCATAGTAAAGACAGCAGCTTGAGTTTATTGAGCACCTACCATGTGCCAGGCAAAGAGCTGAGCTTTGGTCAACAATCGAATGAGGCAGGCGCTTTTAATATCCATATTTTAGGGACTGGAAAACCGAGGCTGAAAGAGATGAAGGGAGTTGTCCATGAGCACAAAGCTAGAGCGCTGCTGAGGTAGGAGACAGAAATCCTGAGCATCTTAGAAAAGGCGCCGAAACTCGAAGTGTTTTAAGACTGCCAAGTAGGCTGGAACGAAGGAGGGAAAGATTTTGAGAGGGATCAAACACCCTTGGTGGCTTCATGCTACCATGGCGACAAGGAGGGGTATGGCCCCTCCACCCTGCTTCCCTCCCTTGCTCCCCACTCATCTTCCTCCCTCCCTCTCCCTCCCTCCCTCTCCCCTCCTCTTTTCCCTCCTTCCTTCCCATACCTATGAATTTAAATTGCTTTCCTGGGACTTTGGGGGGGATGTTCTTTAAGTAGAAACGTAGAATTTGCTTTCACATAGTTGTAAATATTCTGTATCAGACTTCCTGTCCTTCTGACCACTTAATGCTTTCACTAAGGGTGTGTCGACTTTGTCAAAAGTGTTTTCTGAATGCCCCTTTCATGGCTGCGCACGGTCTCTCGCCGTGACGTGCGTCACCTGCCCTTTGGGTGAACGCTGGGTGGCTTCCATGTTTTGGTTGTAGTCTGGGACTAACGACATGCAACCATTGTCATGCACGCACTGAGGCTTTGGCCTCAGTTCTGATTCCAGCTCAGAATCTCTGGGGTCACATCCTAGATTGATAAAAGAATACAAATAGCTGCCACTTGTTGAGTGCTTACCAGGGGGCAGACCCCCGGCTGAGTTTTTACAGTCGTTAAGCCATTTAATCCTCACCACAACCTCATGTAGCTAGGACTGGAGCCCATTTCTTGCAAGGGAAGACTGAGGTTCCAGGGTAGATGGAACCTACCTTCATGCCAGTCATAGGGCTTCAAAGTGTCACTGCTGGGATGTGGAGGTGGGCGTGCCATGCATGTTTCCTGGGGTGGCCATCACCGGTTACCACCAACATGGTGGCTTCGGACAACAGAAGTGTTACCTCACAGACATCAGCAGGACTGGGTCTCCACAGAGGCTGAGGAGATCCACTCCACTCTGCTCCCTGCCTCCTGGACTTAAGACTCATCGCTCCAGTCTTCGCCCTCGCTGTCACACGAACGTTCCCTCTGCCTCTCTGCTTCATCTCCCTTTCTGTTGCTTGGAAGGACCCTTGTCCCCGGGCTTGGGGCCACCGTGATCTGAGGTGATCCCATCATCGCGAGATCCTCCCACTGGCAGGGGCTTATTCCAAGCAGAGTCCCGTGCTGAGGGTCTGGATGGAAGTGTCTCTCAGGGAAGGTGAGGGCGCCATTCAACCCACCACAGCGGGTTTCTTGGGGGGCGCTCAGCCATGACCTGAGGATAAGGAGGGCTGGCCTCGGGAAGGGCAAGGAGGCGTTCTGGGCCGAGGGACTGGCCTGCTGCCCTGCTCCTCCCTGGCTCTGTGGCTGGACCAACAGCTGCCCTGCCCCTTAGGGGGCCACTCTGGGCTCTGACCTGGAGGCCAGACTGCAACAGCTGGACACGCCCACCCACTGCGGCTGGCCACGCCCACCCACAACGAGGGCTGTGTTCTCTGTGCTGGTGAAGGGATACTTGGGGCCCAAGAGTGAGTCAGCAGAAGCGTCCCTAAGGAAGGAGTCTGGCGGGCGGCAGTCCCCTCTGCTCCTCAGCACTCCTGGTCCCCAGCTCTGTCTGCAAAGCACTGTGCATCGCATGTGTTCTCGGTTTTTCTGCTTCCAACATGAATTCGGGACTCTGCAAGGGGAGTGCACACTAACAGGGCTAGAGAGAAAGCTCCCCGGGCAGGGCCCCAGAAATCTACAGCACCCCCAGCATGCAGGACTTATCTGGGCTTTCCTCCCTCAAATGTGCCAGGGTCTGTGCCGTCAGGAATGTTTGCCCTGGCGCTGTGTGAGGAGCAAGTCCTGCTCAGCCACCTGGAAAGAGGAGACCTTGGCCTGCGATGCCAAAAGATTTTGGTCTCGGTTTCCTCACCCGCGTAAAGCAGGGTAATAACGGAACCCAGTTCCCAGGGATGTCAGGGCTTGGATGTACAGCGCTTGGAACAGTCCTGGGGTGGCAGGGGAGTGCTGTCTCCATCAACAGGGGTGCACTCGGCACTGCGCGGGTCCTCTGCTGCCAGGGACACAGAAGGGAGCACAGTGATGACCCTGCCCATGGGAGCCTCCACTCCAGTGCAGTAGACAGAAGGCAGATGGCCGCAGCAGGATGTCAGCGAAGATGCTGTGGATGAGGGGTAGAGTGCTAGGTGGAGGAGAGGGCACTGCAGAGACTGGGAGAAGAAAGGGAGGAAGGAGGGAGGAAAGGAGGGAGGGAGGAAGTTTTAGCCCAGTGGTTTTCAGCTGGGCGATGTTGGCCCCCAGGGGCATCTGGCAATAACTGAAGACATTTTCGGTGTCAGAGCCGGGCCCTCAGCAGTGGGTGTGTTGCCAGCTCCTGGTGGGTTGAGGCTGGATGCTGCTTCATGCCCTACCCAGGACACGACTACACAACTAAAGCTTGTCCAGCCTAGGCCAGCAGTGCCCAAGCCGACACACCCATTTTTTCTATGCTTGTATATTTTTTAATAGCAAAAATGACACTGTATTATACATATAATTCATAGCCTGCTCAGAATATGTGATAATATATCGGGAATTGTATGTATCCAAAAAATGTCTTCCTTTTATAATTCATTAGACGCTGCCGCAATAGCCCAGGGTACGTGAGTACAATCTAGAATCCGCCGATTTACTATGGTCAATTCTAGCTTTTCACTGTTAAAAACAACCCTGTGGTACACAGCCTCTCCCGATCTCTTACCCATTGGTTCCTCTTTCCTTGGAATCAAGTCCTTCACAGGGAATGGCTTCATAGAGAGCCGACAGGCCTTGAAGGCTGCTGCTGCAACTCGCGAGGCCACAGGGTGGACCTTGGCAGCTTGGCCTGTACTTACCGGCTGCCAGACCTTGAGCAGGTTGCTTGGCCTTGTTGTGTCTCCGTGGCCGTGCTGTGAAATGGGCTGAGTGGTAAGTCTGCCTCTTCAAGCGGTTTCGAGGTCTGGAGGATGAACGTAAGGTCCATGGCATGGGGGCTGGTACCTAGCCTCGGGAGGGCCCGTGGGGAGGCCCCCAGCCCCTTTCCACCCTTTAATGTGCTCAAACCGGCGGGGACCACCACAGCTCCTCTCCCAGGAAGGAGGGAACGGCAGGAGTTACCGAGCTCTTCATCTCTCCAAGCGGATCACCGAAACTGACATCACATGATTGTGATTGGTAAGAGGCCAGGGGGTCCCTGTCAATCACATGAATAAAGCAGTGATTTGACAGCTGGGCAGGCAGTGGGGCTGGGCAGTCTGCCCAATCCTGGCTGCGAAATGGGCAAATGTCATATCTGGAATAGCACGAGCCCCTCCGAGTGAATGCCCTAGAAAGGCTTATCTTTTTTTTTATTTTTAATTTTTGAGTTGGTGTCTCACTGTGTCGCACAGGCTGGAGTGCAGTGGCATGCTCATGGCCACTGCAGCCTCAATCTGTTGGGCTCTGGTGATCCTTCTACCTCTTCCTTCCAAGTAGCTGGAACTGCAGATGTGCACCACCACACCCAGCTAATTTTTTGATTTATTGTAGAGACGAGGTCTTGCCAAACTGCCTGGGCTCAGGCAATCAATCCTCTTGCCTCCATTTCCCAAATGCTGGGGTTACAGGCGTGAGCCACTGTGCTCGGCTAAAGCCTTATCTTTCAAAACCTGAGATTCACCATGAGTGCACACTTCTTAGGTAACTGGAAGCTGATCTGCTCAGGCTCACACCGTAATGTGCACGGCTGCCTATTTTAGTCGAAGCCATGAGTTTTTATTGGGAATGTAGAAGTGGGTTGAGCAAAAAAAGAGAGATCCCCGCCTCATGGCACACGCCAACACTTATGCCTGGTGGGCTAATGGTTAAAGTGTTAAGTAAACAAGTAAACAAATATCATAATGAATAAAACTAAAAGGAATTAGAAAGTAGGTATGAGTGAATATTTTATAATTCTATCTTGGGGGTAGAGTCTTTTAATTAATGGTGCTGAAGACTAAAACTATAAAGAATAACTTTACCTAAAAATTAAACTCCGAATAGCAAATTAAAAATTATAAACAAGTTGAGCTATAACTAAATTTAGAAAATGTGGAAAAGGTGACAAATATGCTGTACAGAGGCTTAATATATAAAGAGCAATTGCTAATCAATAAGAAAAAGTCAAACATACTAGTAAAATGTAAACAGACAAGTGTGTAAACAAGAAATTACAAATGACAAAAAAATAAGAAAGAAAGGAGAATCACATCAACGAATTCAGTGCCTGCCAGGCATTTGGAAAAAGTGTTGCCGGATGCCTAAACCTGTCCTGAGTCACACAGAAGAAGCGCTCCCTGAGCCTTTAGCAGGAGTTCCAGAGGGTTAGGACAAGCACAAAACTCAGCTCTGTCCCCACGCCTGCAGAAAGTCAGAGCAGCAGCCCCTGGAGAAGCCCCTGCCTCTTAGTAACTGTGTAACTTTGGCAAGTCTCTTTCCTTCTTGCCTGAGGAGGTTCGTAAATGAAGAACACAGGGACAATAATGAAACCCACCGACCTTGTGAGACTGTTGCACAGACAAGCAAGTTAACACACGTCAAGTACTTAGACCAGCGTCTGGCTCATCAGAAGGACTCAACTGCCAAGTGCGGAGACAGAGCTAACCGGGAAGCAGGAGACGCCCATCCGTCCATTGATCCGTTCATTCAACAAATACTTAGTCAGTGGCTGGTGTGTGCCAGGTGTTAGCATGGCAACGACGAGTCCCATTAAGTATGAGGACAGAAACTGAGGCAACTGAAGAAGAAACGACCTTGGATCAGGAAACCCACCTCTTGGGACAACCTAACGCCACCTCCAGGGTGTTTTCCAAGAGAGGAATGTTCCAGGCAGAGGAAGCAGTCAAGTCAAACTCTCAGATGTGCAAAGTAATCTTGGTCCGTATTTTCTCACAGCGAAGCCCTGTCGTTAAGGGGGTTGGGGAGTCAGACGGACAGCTACATCCGGCCTCTGCCAGCTTTCCTGTGGGGTGTGTGTGTGCGCGCGCGCGTGTGTGTGTGTGTGTGTGTGTGTGTGTGTATGTGTGTGTGTGTGTGTTTCCCCTCGGGTTCTTGATGGATATTTCTCTGCTTCAGTGTTCTCATCTGGCATGTCTCGTGTGGCTTGGGAGGTTTGTTGATTTCAGGCATGTAGAATACTTAGGAGAGGGCTGGCATGTTGGCATGTCAGGAGGGCAACATGGA
This sequence comes from Cephalopachus bancanus, assembly GCA_027257055.1. NCBI lineage: Eukaryota > Metazoa > Chordata > Mammalia > Primates > Tarsiidae > Cephalopachus > Cephalopachus bancanus. The sequence continues at coordinate 9,687,745 of JAPVLO010000007.1, forward strand.
AAGGCCGTTCGGCTGGAAATTGATCTCTCTGGATGAATTTCTAACTCGGCACACACCTGACCCCCAAAGGTCTTTGCTCGAAAGTGAGGACTACCCGCAGCCGGAAGCTGGACTTCTCAAATGGGCTTCGAGATGATTCTAATTCAGATTCTTCAGCCACCTCACTGTTGACATTTGAAGTCAGATTTTTCTTTATCATGGATGGCAGAGTCCTGGGCACTGTGGGATGTTAGCAGTCTCCCTGGCCCCCACCCACAAGCTTCCAGTATCCAGCCCACCATCGCCACTGCCACCGCCACCGCCACCGCCTGGTTTCGTTATGAAAACATCGCCAAATGTCCCCTGAGGGCAAGACCATCCTGTTGAGAACCACTGCTCCAAGCCAACATAGGATGATTGCACCCTGATGTCCACAGGCCAAATTCAGGCCCCAAGTGTGTTTTGTTTGATTCAGGAAACATTTTAAAATCTCCTTCGATGAACTCACAGTAGATTCCTGAAAACAAGGCAAGACGTTTCATGTAAAAATCCAGCTTTCTAGCATCTCTTTAAAATAGGACTGTCTAGCCGGACTCGGTGGCTCAGCCTGTAATCCCGCGCCTTTGGGAGGCTGAGGTGAGTGGATTGCCTGAGCCCGTGGGTTCAAGACCCGCCTGGGCAGCGAGACCTCATCTCTACAATAAAAATAAAAAAATCAGCCAGGCGTGGTAGCGCATGCCTGTAATTCCGGCTACTCAGAAGGCTGAGGCGGAAGGATCGCTGGAGCCCAGCAGGTCGAGGCTGTGGTGGCTGGGAGCGGCCACTGCACTCCAGTCTGGGCGACGGAGTGAGACTCCAACTCAAAAAAAAAAAATAGGACTATGTCTGTTTATTGCAACATTATTTACAATAGCAAAAATAGGAAACCAACCTTGCTGCCCATTGAAAGAGGACTGGATACAAAAAAACATGGTACATATACATGATAGAATATTATGCAACCATAAAGAAGGCCAAAATTATGAACTTTGCAGCAACTTGGATGACTTAGAGGCTCTAGTACTGAGTGGCCTATCATAGATACAAGAACCGAGTATTACAAGTTCTTACTCAAAAGCGGACCTTGAATAACTATTGTAGTACCATAAGAAAGGAATCGGCAGTAGTGGGAAACTGCCAGGAGAGGAACGGGGTGGGACTGGCAATAGTGGGAAATTGCTGGGGTGGGGAGCACACCCCATCAACAAGGGTATCTGCAAAATGAACATTTGTATACCTAACCCTGAATTGTACCTCATATGTTTAAAATTTAAAATAAAATAGGACTGCCTGGTAACACCAGGCTTGCATCCCAACACGAAGCTGTTAGTAGGCACTGAGTTACACCTGTCCTCCAGATGGGGCACGGGCTCCCTGTTTGCCACAGTCCCCATCACTCTCTACTGTGTGCCCCAAATGTGGAGGATGAGTTGGTCTCTCTCTATCCTGTTGCATTTCCACATTCACGCAGCCCTGCTGGACCCTGAAGGTGCTGGAACTTGGAATTCTTGATCTAAAGGGCTTGCATGAGTGCACAACACACACACACACACACCCATAGCTCACAGCCACCGGAGGACACACCTGGGTGTGAGGCTCTGACCTTTGAAGTCCCAGCTCCCCTCAGGGGCCCTTTGAGCGTCCGTCCGTGCTGGATTGATGGATGGGATGGCGCTGCTCTCAGAAACGGCTGCATGTGTTTATTATGGCGACGAGTGTGGGCCGCCCGGTCCTGGCTTGTGTAAGTGTCAACTAGTGACAACATGTGCTCTACAGAAGGCAGATGTCAAGGGGGCTGGAGCCGCGGAGTGGCCGCCCGCACCGTGGAGACCACCCAGGGGCAGCGCTCATGCCGGCCTGGGCTGCCCCGGCCTTTGACAGAGAGTGAGAGGAGAGAGAGACATGGTGCCCCAACCGGCCGGCCAGCCGTGAAGCTTGCAGCCCACCGGGTGCGGGGCCAGAGCTGCCGGACCTGGAGCTGCTGCCCCCGTAGGCTCTGCACAGCCACTCGGCTCTGCATCTCTAGAAGATTCCCAGGTCCCATCCTGGTCCTTCCAGGTCACACGATCAGACACCACCGGGAGGAACAGTCCCTCTCCTCTGCTCGACAGTGACACCAATGGAGGCCTGATGCCCGGTCACCTTTGTCCACTTCAAGTACGTGTTCTTGTTGAGATTCCACCACAGCTGGAGGAGGACAGTGACCTACTAGCCCAAACTTGTTGGAGTTCAAAAGGTATATCCACAACCTGGACTTCAGCACCCGGAGGGTGCCGGGCAGTGAGCAGAGCGCCCAGCAGACATCGGTCAGTTGGTCTTTTCCAACTCAGGACGGAAGTTCTGTCATCCTCCCACTCTACAGGCAGAGAAACCGAAGCTCAGATGATCTCTGTCTCCTCCTCCTCTTCTTTCTCCTCCTCCTCCTCCTCCTCCCCCTCCCTCTTCTCCTTTATGTCCAACACTTACTGCCACCCTCTCCATTAACCCTCCCAACAGCCCTGTGAGGTGGATGCTCTTGTCACTCAACTCTCAGGTAGAGTCGAGGCTGAGCGGCCCACTTGGAAGTCTCAGACCCAGCCCCCCAGGAAGGCACAGAAGTCACCCAAGGTTCCCTGCTGCCTGTCTCCCTCCTGTTCCAAGGACGCGGCCGAGACAGGCCTGGAAGTCCTGCTTCCACCCTGCCCATGGGCCCTGACCTTTTTTTTTTTTTTTTAAACAAAACTGCGCAGGCTCTATCCCGCTCTATCCAGAAGGCCGCATATATATTATCCAAGCTCTGGAGTCTGCCAGACGAGGGCTCAAACCCAGCACCACCTTCTACCCTCTGGTTGTGTGGACTTGGCAAATTATTTTTCCTCTGGAAGCTTCTATTTCCTCCACTGTAAAATGGAGCATGGGTTAGCATGAAACAACACACAAAAGGTGTGATTCACCCCGTGCTCGACACGGGACATGGCCAATCGTGTTCGCTGGCAGCTTTTAGTCATGTTGAGTGTTCTCTGTTCAGCCCTTTCCTGGGCTCAGAGGCCTTGGTGGTGTTCACATGGGTGACAAGACATGTATGTGATCCCAAGATGGATGCTTTCCATTTCTTACGTCCTACATCTTTCTTTCGTATCTGGAGATTTTGCAAAAGCCCAACGCCTTATCATTTGAGCAAACATGGCCAATGAGAATTTGGGGATCTAAAAAACAAAACTAGGTGAACTTGAACAAAGGCAGGGGGTGGGGAGGATTCCCCTGACAGATGGAGCTCTTCCGAGAAAATGTGCACACTTATTTTACTTTATTCTTAATTGAGGCAGAGTTTTCTCAGCTTCGTAGATATGTATCAAATAATTACAGCTCAACTGCTGTAATTCAGCACCAGGGCTCTGGTGAAATTATTTTTAAGTGCATCACCCGAGTTGTTTGATGTTTGATTCACACCTGGACGTCAAGACACTAAGCAGAAACTTAACACCATGTTCCTATGGCAGCTGCTGTCCCTGAGCTGAGGACAGCTGCTGCCTGGAGATTAGAGGGTGCTGACCAGCAGAGTGAGAGACCCACCAGCCAGCCTAGTTGCCCAGAACCAAGGAGTTTCCCAGGGGGCAGGACTTTGGGCACTAAAACCTGGAAAGTTCCAGGCAAACCAGGATGAATCAGCCACCCACCTAGCTTACCAAATCTGTGTTCTGACCTTTCCCAAGCAAACAAAACCACATTTGAATCAGGACAACAAAGCACCCTGCAGAGAAGGTGCATTTCCCAGCTTCCCTTGCAGCTAGAAGTGGTCATGTGACATGGTTTTGGCTAAGGGGATGTGAGAGGTCCCACACAGGGTTTCTGGGGAAGCTCTTTCAAGGGGCCTAATTCGACAGGTGCCTGTCCTCTCTGCCTCCTGCTTCCTGTGCCTCCCTTCCTGGACCACCTTAGGACCACAAGGTGACCTCAAGTGTAGACACTGCACATCTAGGATGGCAGGACAGAACGCAAGGAGCTCAGGTCCCTGAAAACATTAAGGTGCCACCATCCCATCTGGGCCTCTTTATTTTACCTAAGAGATAAATAAATCCCTGACTTCTTTAAGCCACTCTTTTACAGGCTTCTGTTAATAGCCCGCCAAATCAGTAAAGTGACCACCATTCTGGCTTGCCTGGGATTGTCCCAGTTTTAGCATTGAGACCCCCTAGCCCCAGACAAACCAGGATAGTAGGTCAGCCCAGAACACGATTCCTAATGGCCACAATTAGGGTCTGAGGGTCGGGGGTGGATTCGTTTGGGAGGAAGTTTCAAAGAAAAGCTCACATTCTTTTCTGAACACCTACTAGGTGCTTGCACAGCACTCAGCTCCAAGAACAGAGTGGGATATAAAAAAGTCGATGGTTCTGCCCCCGCTTTGCAAGACAGGTAATGAAAGAGCAGCAAGTAAACAAAGATATGACTGAACTTGGGGAAAGAGTTGGGAAGGAAAGATGTGGAGGTGTGTGTAGAGGAAGCAGGGAGCTGGAGGCAACTGCCTATATGGGGGAGCAGGGAAGACCCCACACTACCTAACAGTGGAGACTGAAGGCCATGGGCCAGTCTGTGAGGGGTGCTCCAGGCAGAGGGACTTGCATTGGCAAAGGCCTGGAGGCCGGGGGAGCTCTCTGAGTCAAAGACACTGAAAGGAGTCAACATGGCTGACACCAGTGGGGGAAGGGGGGCAGGGAGGAGCTTGGACAGGGAAGGAGGGGCTGCATCTGCCCAACTTGAGGGTCTGGCTTTGAATTTCAGTTCTGCCACTTACCCGCTGTGTGACCGTGAGTATGGTGGTTAACCACTCTGAACCTCAATTTTCTCACTTGTAAAACAAAATCCTCGCGGGGTGGTTTGAGATAGAGAAATAAAAACAGAAAGTCTGTGGGCCATAGAGAAAATGGCAGCTCTCAGTTTCTGTCCCCAAAGAGACATGTTTTCCCAGACGAAGCTCACCGAATCAATAACACAGAGGAAGGAAGCAGCCCAGACTTGCTGAAGCAAGCCAGCTGTTCTGTAAGGGACCCTCCACTTGCTGACTTCATCTTTATGGTCCTGCCAAAGGCTTCCCTGTCCCTCCCACCCTGCTCTGTCCCACGTCATGGAAGGCAACACCTGAACAGGTAATGATGGGCGTTTCTCCAGGTCCTGTGCTCACCCCTCATCCAATCAGCTGAGGGTGGGGCGTGGGGTCACTCAGGCTGTTGGCGCCCACCCTGCAGGACTCCCTCTGCTCTGAGGCCCTGTCTCTCACTCCTGCAATCAGATCAGCATCTTTTCAGAAGTCTTCAGACGCACTCAGGAACTCCTGACTTAAGTCCATAGGGAATGACATTGTCTCCATGACATGAGGCTGAGAGGCAGATGTCTCTGGCTATGGAAAGAGAACCAGCTCAGCGATGCCATCAGACTTTGGTTCTTTCCTTTTGCTGCTCTGTCAGCCTCAGGGTCTTGGCTCTGCCCTCGAGCAGCCTCCCTCGTGCCCACGAGATGGGCATTTTAGTCGGAATGTCTAAACAATCACACTCAAGGGAAGGAGAAGGACGGGCTCTTTTGCGCACCTCTCTTTTGAAGCTCATGCGATGTTTTTCGGGACGCCCCCTTTACAGACCCCCTCACAGCTCCTAGGCAGAAGTGGATCACATGCACCCTTCTTCGCCACACCCTGGAGAAGGCCACAGGGCCACCATGGAAGACCTGCCTCAAGACCTAACTGTTTCTCTCTTTCCCAAAGCCCCTCACTATTTCTGAACCTGTCTCCTTCTCATCACCCTTTGTGATAACAACACCCTCAGAGCAACCCTTCCTGCCTTCCGTCTCCCATCCCGCAAATGGTGGCCATACCAGTGTTCCAGGAATATTATTCTACATGCCACTTTCCTGCTCAAGAACAAACGATAACTCCCTGGGACTTTCTGTGTCCAATCACAACATCTCTGTCTCGCTTTCAAGCCGCTCAAGACCAGTGACCCTCAGATACCACCTGCCAGTTATTTCTGGTATGTCCTAATATCCACCATTTTTATCAAAGCAGAGTACTCTTGGACAGTTTCCAAGCACCATGCCAATTTCTCCTTCGTTTTCTCCATCTTTTTTTCCACCCGAAGTGCCCTCTCCTCTTTTCCGTCTACTAAAGACCAACCCATCCTTTACATGTGGTTGGTTACAAGACGTGGAAGACACAGGCCCAGGATTCAAGATATCCCATGAGGGAATGGAAAAAACTTTCAGGCTCAGTGACTTGGCTTCGAGTCCCATTTTACCAGAGCTGTGTGACAACTGCAGGTCAACAACCTGTCTGAGCAGCAGTTTTCTCCTCTTTAAAATAGTGACAAGACATACCTCATGGTACTGCCTTGAGAGTTAAAAAGGCAAAACATACATAAAGGCCCTTAGTGCATGGCACATACTAAACACTCAATAAACAGTAAAGCCTTGGGCTCTGCTCTGGCTCACCCCCATGTCAACCACGTCTCCCACCCAATTTTGCCTTCATTCCAAACACACCGAAAGGCCTGAAGCATGGGCTTAGGATCCTGAGGCCAGGATATCCAAGAAGGCTAGGATATCCAAGAAGGTCTTTGGGTTTGAGGACATTTTCATAAGTCTTGAATCTTCCTTTAATTCATCCATCCATCCACCCACCTACCCATCCACTCATTCATCTAACCATCCATTCATCTATTCATCTGTCTGCCTAACCATCCATCCATCCATCTATCCATCCAACCATCCATCCATCCATCCATCCATCCATCCATCCATCCATCCATAATCCATCTACCCAACCATCTATCCACTTGTCCATCCATCCATCCATTTATCTATCTAATCTTCATCCACCCATCCATCCATTCATCCATCTTCCATCCATCCACCCATCATCCATTCATCCGTTCATCCATCCATCTATCCACCCATCCACCCATCCATCTATCCATACAACTATCAACCCATCCATCCATCCATCCATCCATCCATTCATCTGTCTAATCATCCATCCATCCATCCACTGGTACACCCATCCATCCTCTCACCCATTCGTCTAAAGATTATGAGAAAGCTTCCAAAGAAGCCACCTTTGGCATTATTGTCTCAGTTGCAATTTCCACAGGAGCCCTCTCTGTGCCCCAGCCCAGTTCCCTGACTTCTCTTCCACCTCAGAAGCTGGAGTAAATTTGCTCCTGGCCTCTGGGTGGGTTCACTCTTGGGTGTGGTACAGAGAGGCTCAACTCAACAAATGCACCAGCTGTATTCCCGGGGGCTTACTGGAGCCTGGCTGAGGCACGCAGTCTCCAAGGCTGGCTGGCAAGTTGGACCTAGCTCCCCGCGCCTCCTGGCTACTTGCTCTCTAACACGACTGTCTCTGCATGGTCTTCACCCAGGGCCTGGCTCCCAGGCCTGCTCAGTCAGGTGACAATTGCAGACAACAGCTCTGAAATTCACTACCCATAGCAACAAGGTAGGACCGTCCCTGGGAGGCAGCCCTGAGTAAGGGTGAGGTCCCTTTTCAGCAAGACAGGAGGGGGTCAGACAGTAAATGCAGTCAGTCCTTTGCAAGGGAAGACAGAAGCTGCCCCTCTCTGGGGCCTTTCAACATGAAACACTGGCTGCCAGTTCTCATTTCTCTCTCTGCTGCTCAAGGCCCAGCTCAAATCAGAGGTAGATGGAGGACAGACATCTTGACCCCACTAGTCCTGAACAAAAGACAGACGCGATCTCCAGAGAGCTTACCTAGATGGGGAGTCAGGACATCTGAAAATGTCCTCCCACCCAAAGATCCCCTCAGGCGTCCTTCTGGTCTCAGCATCCTAAACCCACGCTGAGGACCTGTCAGGTGTTTGGTAGAGGTGACACAGGGTGGGAGGCATGGTGACCCAGTGATGAATGAGAGCAGAACCCCAGGCTTCTTTCTCTGGAGACCATGGGCTTGTTGCTTCTGCTTGTAGGTCTGCAAGGCCGGGTCACAGCAGACATGGCAGGCAAATGCCACCTCCTCTGCTGGCTGATATTGATGAGTAGTGCCTGCCTGGTGCTCTGGGCTGACTTTCACAGCTGAACCCAGGATTGCGGCCCTGTTGTCACTGTAGCTAAACCAACGCTTGCAGAGAACGACTATGGATTTTACATATGCCTCATTTTATTCTCACAACAGCCCTGTAAGATAGTGCTAACTGTGTTTGCTTTGTAAAACAAGCTGCTCAGAGAGGTTAAATAACCTGCCTTGGGACATATTGCCAGAAAGTGAAAGATCCTGGATTCAAAACCAGGCAGTCTGGTTTTGAAGCAGAAGCATCTTAAACTCCGTACTCTGTGGAACACCAGGATTAATTAGTGATGTCTTCCACAGGTGCTTACATGGAGTAAGGGTACCTGTGCTAAAAATCTGGCATCTCCAGATTTGCCCATCTCTGACTCAAGATTCAAAAACTCTAAGACAGGCAACCCCCTTGGGTCCCCCCCCCACTGCGGGAGCTTTTCTGTCCGCTCACTAAATCCTGTTTTCTAAAAAAACCAAAAAACTCTAAGATGTGGCATCCCCGTTAGACCTGAGTCCTCCTGTCCCTGCTTACACCGTCCTCCCTTTGCACGGTAGCGAGGGACTGTAAAAATCCCCACGCGTGCTGAAAATGTGCAAAGCAATCCTAATAACGCATGGGAAAACTATAATTGTCTTGTGAATTTTGAAACGTTTTTTGTTAAAACATTAAAAACTCTCTTACCATCAGTTATAAAATATGAGAAAAATTTTAAAATAGTAAAACTAATGTTTGTTAGCACACTATAATTTAAGACATCAGAAAGTGTAAGAATTAAAGTGTTTTATTTCTTCGGGGGGAAAAAAACCTCTCACAACTAGTTTGAACAGTCCTTGCCTTCTTATCACAAAACTTATGATGCAAAGCCAGCATCTTTCCATGCTGTGGAGAACTGTCATACTCCTAAGTCTGGATCAGCTTCCTACTTTTTTTAAAGATAGGATCTCACTCTGTCTCCCAGGCTGGAGCACAGTGGTGCCATCTTAGCTTACTGCAGTCTCTAACTCCTGAGCTCAAGCAATACTCCCACCGTAGTCTCCTGAGTAGCTGGGACTATGGACGTGTGCCACCAGGCCGAGCTAAGTTTATATCCCAGGTTTTCCATTGAAGATAGTGATAAAGAAGTTCTTTTTTAAAAGAAATGCATCCAGCTGGGCATGGTGGCTCACACCTGTCACCCATCCCAGCTCTTTGGGAGGCCGAGGCAGGAGGATTACTTGAGCCTAGGAGTTTGAGAGCAGCCTGGGTAGCATAGAGAGATTCTGTCTCTACAAAGAACTTAAAATATTAGCTCGGCACAGTGTCACACTCCTGTATTCCCAGTTACTCAGGAGGCTGAAGGAGGAGGATTGCCTGAGTCCAGGATGTTGAGGCTGCAGTGAGCCGTGGGCATGTCCCCTGCACTCCAGCCCATGCAACAGAATAAGACTCTGACTCAAAACTAATTAATTAATTAATTAATTAAAGCATTTACCTGAGTAAGGTGAGTCGCTTGTTAGTATAAGTTGAATAAGGATACAACAACATGCCTGAGATTCTAAGTGGTGATGAGGACTGGGGAGAGGACTCCCGGGGGATTATGGGAGGAGGGGTCTGTTTCACGCAGGCTCTGGGCTCAGTTTTCCTGTCATCACACTGGCTGTGACTGCCTGGCTCAGCCCCATTCTCCACCATCCCCTTGGAGCCTCTGCTCGGGTGACCAACACATCCCGGTCTGCCTGGGACCTTTCCAGTTTTCGCGATGACGGTCCCAGCCCACGATAGCCCTGAGCCTTGAACCAGCAGGACCAGCCGGCCGCTGAGCCTTTGCTACCTCCCTGCTGTCACCCCGAGATGCCAGAGCCACCCTCGGAGGGTGCCGCAGAGATGGCCCACGACCTCCTGGGATGCTGTCGCAGAGCTGTGTGGCTCTGACCTCCTGGGATGCTGCATGACCTCCTGGGATGCTGTCACAGAGCTGTGTGTCACAGACTGTGACTGAGGGTCTGTGTGTGACAACGATGGCCCAACTGACATGAGTATTTGTCAGGGCCCTTTCACTGCTGTGGACGGAAACCCAAATCGACTTCAGACAGAAAAAGCGTGTGTCGGGTGGGGAGCCCACAGCTTAGTTACCGGTGACTCGAATCACGGACGCACCCAGTGGCTGCCCTGGCCCCGGGCGAGGCAATCCTAAGTTCACATCTCTTTCTGGAGACATGGCCTCCCTGGGTGGCTTTACTCTCCGTCCATCCATCTCTACCCTCAGGAGGCCCTGGGCAGTGCCAGTCCTAACTCCTATACCACTCCCACGGTGTCTCCCAAGTGTTCCTTCCCCATCTTTCTTGCAAGGAGATCTCTGATTTTATTTGGGTGGTCAGTGTACCCCGATAAAAGAACTCATCTCCCTAGCCTTGCTTGCAGCCAGGGTTATTATGTGACCTGGTTCTGGTCCACAAAGTACACAGTGAGTGTTCTGCCAGGGGTGGGAACCACAGGCTCCTGCCTGGCCGGAACGCAGGAGGCATGAACTGATAGTTGAGGGAGCTGCCGTGCTATTTTTCCGGTTACCAGCATAGAAATGCCAGCCCTCCTGGGACCCTGATGATGGCAACATGTGCAGGATTGTGATTCATTCGTCCTGACAAGACTGGAGAAGAGGCTATGGGAACAGGAGCCCTGACCGTTAGCTCCCCCCGGGCCTTGAGCACATCATTTCGACTGCTGTGGACCTCAACTTTCCCATCTGTCAAATGGGGATGAACCAGGGTGCTCAGCCTGCCTTGTGGCTCGGGGAGCATCATCGGCTTGCCCCATGGGAGAAAGGGGAAGCATTTTGGAAAATGAACATACGGACGAGCCTGCCTCCCTCCTGAGAGAGACGGACAAGAGCCACGTGGCTCCGGGGGCTCAGCACCCTGGTCTGCCCCTGTGAGCCTCCACCCCCGTGCTCGGAGGCCCGGGAGTTTGACGAGAGTCGCTGCTGTGTGTTCCAGAGCCTGGCGCTGCTTCCGGCATTGTTGAACCAGCGAATGAAATCGAATGTGACAGATTCAGGGCGTGGCAAGGAGAGCCACCCTGGGCCTTCAAGGTCATCTATGCATGAGCACTGGTTCTGCTCTGGGAGAAACTGAGGCCCCGGCACATCGCAGTGCACTGGAGGGGCGCGGCTGTGGAACCAGAACGGTGACACGGCTTCCCCGCATGTACGGCATGGGGTGACCCACTCGCCACTGAGTGCTCCACTCCGGCCATCTCATTTAGGACTCACAATCCCACAATGCGGAAGGAGCGGTTGAGATCTTCATTTGACAGGTGAGGACACTGACACCCAGAGAGGTTAAGTCACTTGCCTGGGTCGGCCAGCTGGACCCTGGGGCCGGGCCTCCAAGTGGAGGCTCGGAGCTCCCTCAGGCCGCTGTCGTCTGCCTGCCCTCTGTGCCTCCTTCTTCCTGGAGCCCTGAGGCCATTCTGCATCACTCCACCTCCTCTTGCTGCATGGCCTCCAGCTGGGATGGAGCTTCTGAGTCTCCATTTCCTCCCATGTGCAGTTGTGCAATAATAATGCTCCTGCAGCAAAAGGGTCAGCCTCGAAGCCAAAAACATGGGCCCTAGAGCTTGGCTGGCGGGTGCAGGGGAGGGCAAATCCTGGTACCACCATTTGCCTACTGTGTGACCCTGGTCACATTATTTAACCTCTCTGAGGCTCACTTCCTTCCTCTTGTGTAGAAATGGGAACAACAATGAGACTGTCAGTCAGGCGCAGTGGCTCAAGCCTATAATCCCACCACTTTAGGAGGTCGAGGCAGGAGGATCACTTGATGCTAGGAGCTCAAGACCAGCTTGAGCAACATAGCAAGTCCCCCAACTCTACAAAATAACAATAATGTCCACCCCACCAGTCAATGTGAGGATTCCGTGAGATACTGCCACACGCGATGACAGTGCTGGTGCCAGAACACAGCCCGGCTGGTGCAGCGGGTACATGGTGGACTTTGGAGAAAAATATCTCCAGCATGTCCTGTCACCTTCCTGGGCCTCTCAGCCAAAGTTCCTTCCTTCCGGTTCCTGCCACCCCCAGAGGTCAGGAGACTCTTCTCTGCCTCTCCCACTCCATTGTGGACATAGAATGTATATTTCTGGGCCAGGCATGGTGGCTCACACCTGTGATCCCAGCCTTCTGGAAGGCTGAAGTGAGAAGATCGCTTGAATCCAGGAGTTCAAGACCAGCCTAGGCAACATAGCAAGACCTTGCCTCGACAAAAAAATAAAATCAGTTGGGTGTGATGGTGCACACCTGTAGTCCCAGCTACTCAGGAGGCTGAGACGGAAGGATCGCCTAAGCCCAGAAGATCGAAGCTGCGGTGAGCCATGATTGTGCCACTGCACTCCAGCCTAGGCAACAGAGTGAGACTCTGACTCAAAAAAATGTGCATTTCTGTTGATCAAAAGCACATTTCCTCTGCATCTTTGTTGTGATTCCTGCAGAAAATGCAAACACAGGCAACTTTGTGTGATCTAACCGGAAAAAAAAAACCGGTAAAACATTATTTTCAATGATTGTTAACATATCTATGCTATTCCATTGACTGGGCAATTTTAATATTTAAAGAGTGAAACAAAAGATTCTGCTAGAGCTGCAGCGCTGGGAATCTGGGAACTTTGAGTCTGGATTCCTTTCGATGGCAACGGCCAGGCCTCCCGGGAGCCTCCCCATCCCAGCTCGGCTCCCTCCTAATTAGCACCGAATAACAAAAGTCTGACAGCAGCACCTCCCCTCCAACTTCTCAAACAGCCTGTCAGAGCCGGAACTGTGTGAACAACAGCTCGGCAGATGAGCGACGTTGTCATTTCTTCGGTTTAAAATAAAAGGTGCCCACCCTGGGGGAAAAGGCCCCAGGACTTCAGCTGCAGCAAAACGGGCTGGGGTGGAGGCCGGGAGGTGTGAGGGGAGGAAGGGAAGCAGGAGGCCCGGGCAGGAGGCAGGAGCCGGGGAGGGAGGCCGAGGCGGGGAGGTGGCCCTGGGATCTGGGGAGAGGGCTCGGAGTGGCCGTGTGACCTTGGACGGGTGCCTTCCTTCTACAGAGAGAGGAGAGTGCAAGCAGGCAGGTCACTTTGCATGGTGACAGTGGCCAGGAATGGAATAAGGCAGGGAGTGCGACGGAAAGGGTGGCTGCCTGCCGGATGACGGGGATGGCATCCCCAGGGAGGTGGCCCTGGCATGCAGCCCTGAAGAGCTGGGAGCAAGCAGCAGCAAGAACCTGGAAAGGGCGTTCCAGGCAGAGGGACCAGAGAAGGAAAGGCCCTGAGGTGGGAACTGGGTGTGCAGGGACCCAGGCTGGCATCAAGCCCAAGAGGGCGGCGGGAAGGGAGTCACTGCAGAGATGGCTCCGGGACTCTGCTCAGGGTGCAGCCAGCGCCGCGATCGTTCTCTTTGCATCCCACGATGCACTTTGTTAGCTTGTGTGTTTGTCTGTCTATCTGTCCATCGCGCGTGTGCTTGTCCATTCTGATTCAAGCCCCCCAGAGCCTGGCTTGCCACCAGAGTTGATGGGAGGGAAGCTCAGACCTCTCACCTACGAAGAAGTAACAGTGGCAGCAAACAGTAGCAATATTCAGCACCTGCCGGACACTTGGATGGACCGTCTCACACGCCAAGTCTCCTGGATCACTTGGGCTACCATGGCAGAACCTCCCCCCCAGACCAATTCGGGTAAAGGGAGAACGTATTGAGATATGCGCACAAAAGTCCGAAGGTGGGTGTGGCTTCCAGTTTCAGTTCTGCTGGGCGGCAGCAGCTGTCACCAGGCTCAGGTGATGGGACAAGAGCCAGTCTCCCAAAAGTGCCGGCAACCCCACCCTGCCTCCCATTGGCTCAGCTCCGGTCACGTGGTCTCCCTGTGCCTCAAGAAACACATCTCTGGCCTAGAGGGGCACGCTGCATGGCCACCTAGAGTCCAAAGGGGGTGAGATGGAGGGGCACCGAGGGTTAGGCCATCCCCTGGGGTGGACATGGGCTCTAACCTGCCCAGGGGCCACTTTGTCTCACTGAATCCTCTCATCAGTGAAACGGGACAGATATCCAGACCCCACTTGACACTGAAGAAAGGAAGGCTCGGGGGATCGAAATGACTTCCTGAGATAATATGGCCAAGAATGGGACAAACCAGGACTTGCCCTTTCCCCTAAGACAGTGGTTCTCAACAGAGGGTGGGCTCCCCGCCCCCCAGGTAGGATGGTCACATTTTGCGAATAACAGCACAGGGTGCCCAGCTGACTTTGAATTTCAAATAAACACCAGATAGTATCTTGCTCTAAGCATGCTCCAAATAGTACATAAGCGATAGTAGAGAAAAAGCTTATTCCTTTTTTACCTGAAATTCAAATCTCACTGAACATCTTACATTTTGTCAGGCGATTCCCAGGGGACATTCAGCAATATCTGGACACTTTTTTTTTTTAATTGGGATCTCACTCTGTGCCCAGGCTGGAGTGCAGTGGCACGATTATGCCTCACCGTAGCCTTGAACTCCTGGGTTCAAGCAATCCTCTCCTCCCTACTTCCCAAGTAGCTGGGACTATAGGCGTGCACAGTCACGCCTGGCTAATTTTTTAATTTAATTTAATTTTTTGTAGAGACAAGTTCTCGTTATGTTGCCCAAGCTGGTCTCGAACTCCTCCCAAAATGTTGGGTTTTCCCGTGTAAGCCGCAGCGCCCGGCCAATATCTGGAAACATTTTCTATTGTCACGATTAGGGAGGGGAGTGCTCGTGGCCTTGAGCGGGTGGAGGCCAGGGACGCTGCTATACACCCTGTGTTGTGTGGGGCGGCCCCACAGTGAAGGATTCACCGCCCCAGTTGTCTCTAGTGTCCAAAGGGTGACGTCACCCCCTGTGGCTCCAGCACCGAAGGCAGGGAGCAGCGGGCAACGTGGCGACTCTAGGATGCCCTGAGCAGCCCCTCGTGGGTGCTTTTGCCTCTGCTTGGAGCACTCTGTCCGCCGTCCACTGTTAACAAGGAACGAGGGAGTCACAGGCCATGGCCATTAACCTCATCGTGAATAGGACCTTCGATTTAATTATTTGGCCTCCAACTTGGAAACGCTCAGAGGAAGTTAATGAGAATCTTTGAACTGGGTTTTGGCACCCACGCCCAGACGGACCGGGTTCGTGGAGAAAGCAGCCCATGGAAGGGAACTGGAAAAGTTCTGCGTTTCTATTTGTTGTCCATATCTCCAAGAGACAGCTCCGGGATGAGTCACCCTCTGCCTATGAACGTGCCCCGACCTCTCCCTGCTGGGTTCATCACACACCCCGTGTCAGTGCCCCATGGATGTGCTGAGCCTTGTCCTTGGCTGGGTTGGCCCGAGGAGGCAGCAGGTGAGGAGGATGAGGATGGCCAGGCCCTCCCTTCCCGCCGAACCCACCCGGCCAGCTTTGCTTTGGGGGGGCGCTGGCCGGGCTGGTGCCGCTCTCTCCAGGGCTGGGGCCGCTCTCTCCAGGGCTGGGGCCATTGTTATCACCTCTCCAATCAGACTGTCTGATTGTGCCCTGCGTTTCCCAACGCACAAAAGCCTCCTGTCCTGACCGGCGCCATGGGGCATGACCCGAGGCTTCAACCCGACAGGGCCATTCCTGCCTTGCTGCCTTGGATGAGTGTGGGTTGTGTCTGGTGTTGCGTTTTGCGCGGGTTGGGTTGCGTCTGGAGAGGGAAGGCACGGAGGGACGTGTTGGTTTTGTGTGTGTGTGTGTGTGTGTGTGTGTGTGTGTGTGTGTGTGTGTGTGTGTGTTGCATCCATGTAGCTATCGTCTTTGAAGTTTAAGACCAGTTGTAAATTCCTTGAAGTTCGTCCTATTTCCTTTTATATGAGCGTGTTAACAAGGTTTGGAAAACTGACAGAGCTTACAGGAAGGCACAGCTGGGTCGCTCCCTGAGCCCGGGCTTTTAATTCAAACCAGAGCCCAGGCCTCCACGCAACCCGGCTGGTGTTTACAAATGTGGCAGGAAGGCCCGCTGCCCGGTGATGAAGCCATCAACTGCGAGTGCTTTCTGCAGCCCCAGTTGGGATTAATTAAGAAAGGAAATGCCACAATCCTCCAAATTACTTCTCTAGGAGAAACCTTTGCACCAGATGAAGTCCAACAATAAAAATGGAAGAAGGGGGAAAAAAAAGAAAGAAAGAAAGAAAGAAAACACCTCCCAGAAATGTGTTTCATGTGAATTTAGTTTTTGGTCAATGAGAGCAGCCGCGGGGATAAGCTTCCGGTTTCTTGCATGGGAATCATGTGACATTTTATACATACCAGGAAGGAGAGGTCATTGTCACGACACGAGACAATGCTCTCCA
This sequence comes from Cephalopachus bancanus, assembly GCA_027257055.1. Lineage (NCBI taxonomy): Eukaryota > Metazoa > Chordata > Mammalia > Primates > Tarsiidae > Cephalopachus > Cephalopachus bancanus. Next base: position 9,704,128 of record JAPVLO010000007.1, read on the forward strand.
CTCAAAATCTGAAGCAGACCTCCTTGTCCCAGAATATGTTCTGAGCTCCATTCACCAAGGAGCTTTGGTGGGAGGAAGTCAAGGTATGGAAACTTCTTATATATATCAACTCCAAAGGAAGGCTCTCCTTAGCTGACGATCACTGTACCCCCACTGGCAATGCAGGGGGACTTCAAGAAAAAACAAGAGCTGGGTGCAGTGTCTCATGCCTGTATTCCCAGCCCTTTAGGAGGCCGAGGCAGGAGGATTGCTTGAGGCCAGGAGTTTGAGACCAGCCTGGGCAACATAGCAAGACTTCATCTCTACAAAAAATAAAAAGTTAACCGGGAGTGTGGCGCATGCCTGTAGTCCAGCTATTTGGGAAACTGAGGCAGGAGGCTCACCTAAGCCCAGGAGGTGAAGGCTACAATGAGCCTTGATGGTGCCATTGCACACCAGCCTGGGAGACAGAGTGACCCTGACTCAAAAGAAAAAACGTGACCTCATTCACTGTCTTGGGCACTTGGTGAGTCAGATGGCTCTGGGGAGGCGGGGAGACAGAGGGTATCATAGTGCTCGTCGGTGGCGTGGCTGCTGACGCGAGGGTCGGGATGTGAGCGAGCCGACAGCGTGGGTCCCAGAAAGGCTTGCCTGGCTCCGCTGGGTCTGTCTGTCCAGAGGGCATCTGGGTTAGGCAGGAGAAAGGCCCCGGCCACTCGCCCCTCCCGAGCCTGCCCCACCACGGACCGCCATTTCCCTGTTCTTTGTCCCCCAAACAGCACATCGTGTTCCGTGCACCCCCCACACGTCAGACAGGGCTTCGGGGCAACCTGGCTGATTTTTATTTTGATGGGATTTCAGGAAAAATAAATAAGAAATATGTAAACATGGATGACGAACATATACTTTCCATACGGCCCTGTCCCGGCCAACCATATGTTGAGTCTCACGAACACTTGGACTTTTTGATTGTTACCAAAATTCCACGTGTACCTGGTTACAGGACCCAAATATCCCACCAGAAATCTAAACAACGGCTATGGAGTTTCAAGCTCATTGGAACCATCTTGTGGAACAGGGACTGGAAACACCCACGTGACGGCATGCGTTGCCGGCGTGAGTGTGATTCGTGCTCAGGCTGGCAGCCCCCTTGTGCTGGCCTCTGCTTTGAGGGTCAGGGTGAGTGGCCCCAGGCTTGGGGTCCCCAGCTGGCAGCTGTGGGCGGGGCCTGGACCTCTCCTTCCTGGCTGGGTGACAAGTGACCTTCCCTTTCCAGGTCTCTCAGGTAAAAAAGTGATGATGCCATAAACTCCCTTGAGGATTATTCTGAGCATGGAGGGCTTGAGAGGACGTCCTTCCAGAGCTAGCCACTGGATGAGTGCCCAGCAAATGACAGTCACCTCAAGGCAAGCCGCTCAGACGGCTGGACAGTGATGGAGTCCACAGATGCTGATCAAAATCGAATGTTCGAGAAAGAATGTCATTTCAGAGTGCCCAGAGAGGCTTCTGTTTTGTCCATGCTGTCGACTCTGGATTATGAATCAGGGGAGGTGAACATGGGGCCTATTTAGGCAAAATGAATTTGGACAGGTGACTGAACTTCTTCTGACCTCCTCTGCACAACATGGAGTTGCTTTTTCCCGTGTGTGTGCGTTTGAAATACGATTAATGAAAATATGCATTGTAAAGGTCTTGCATATGCATAGAAAAATATCCAAAATTTCATACACGTGTGAAAGGTGCCCTCCCACAACTTGTTTTAATGACGCTCAAGATAACACTTCAGAGGAAAGGCGGCATCTTTTCAGACTCTGTGCTTCCATAAACATACCCACAACTTTGCTTTGCAAAAATGGGACCGTTTCCATTCAGTCATACATCCTGAGCACCCTTCACATTCATTCACTGATTCTACCTCATTTTAATAGATTTTATTTTTATTTTATTTATATATATATTTTTAAGGCAGTATCTTACTCTGCAGCCCTGGCTGGATGTGGTGGCATGATCACAGCTCGCCAAAACTTGGACCTCCTGGGCTCAGGCCATCCTTCCCTCTCAGCCTCCCAAGTAGCTGGGTCTACAGGCATGCACCAACATGCCTGGATTTGTTTTGTTTTGTTTTCTTGTTTTGATAGAGACAAGGTCTTGCTATGTTGCCCAGGCGGGTCTCGAACTCCTGGGCTCAAGCAATCCTCTGGCCTCAGTCTCCCTAAGTGCTGGGATGACAGGCATGAGCCACCGTGCCCAGCCAGACTTTATTTATTAGATCAGTTTTGGATGTACAGAAAAATTGCAAAGAAAGTAAAGAGTTCGCATACCCCACACTTGATTTCTCCTATTGCTAAGCCTTTCAGTTAGTGTGGCACACTTATTGCAGTTAGTGAACTAGCAATGATATATTATTAATAACATAAGTCACACTTTGTTCAGAGCTCCCTAGCTCCGGCCTCACGCCCTCTCCTCATCCCAGGTGCCATCCAGAATCCTGTGTGACACTGAGTCATCGTGTCTCCTTAGGCTCCTCTGGGCCGTGACGGTTCCTCAGACTCCCCTTGTGTTTGGTGACCTGGTCGGTTTCGAGGAGGACTGGGCAGGCCGATGTGGACACTCTTCTTCTGGAATTTGTCTGATGTTTTTCTCACGATCAGCCTGGCTGTGGGTTTGGGAAGGAAGACACAGAGGTCAAGCGTCTTCTCCTCACATCACACCAGGGCCCACACCAATGGCATAGCATCACGGCTGATGTCGGCCTCGGCCACAGGGCTGAGGTCTACCTTATGTTTAAATGGCCACAAAGTGTCCCATTGTTGGGAGGTTCAATCTTTTTTTAAAAAACCAATTGAGAGCTAATTTTTTTTTTTTTTTGAGTTGGAGTCTCACTCTGTCGCCCAGACTGGAGTGCGGTGGCCGCTCCCGGCCACTGCAGCCTTGACCTGCTGGGCTCCGGCAATCCTTCCACCTCAGCCTTCCAGGTAGCCGGAATTACAGGCATGTGCTACTATGCCCGGCTGATTTTTTTATTGATTGTAGAGATGAGGTCTCGCTGCCCAGGTAGGTCTCAAACCCGCGGGCTAAGGCAACCACTCACCTCAGCCTCCCAAAGGTGCGGGATTACAGGCTGAGCCACCGAGCCCGGCTGAGAGCTCATTTTTTTAAATATTCGATATCTAAGCCGGGCATGGTAGCTCATGCCTATAATCCCAGCACTTTGGGAGGCCGAGGTGAGAAAATTGCTTGAGCCTAGAAAATTCAGACCAGCCTGGGCAACACAGTGAGACCTCACCTCTATGAAAAAAAGAAAAAAAAATTAACCAGGCATGGTGGCCTATGCGTGCTGTCCCAGCTACTTGGGAGACTGAGACAGAAGGATCATTTGATCCCAAGAGGTCGAAGCTGAGGTGACACTACACTCCAGCCTGGGTGGCAGAGTGAGACCCCGACTCAAAAAAAAAGAAAAGAAAAAAGAAACCATGCCCAAGTACACATCCTTATGCTACCATATTTGCTCCATATTTCAGATGTTTCTATGGAAGAATTCCTGGAAGCGGATTATTCAGTTTTGAGGGCTACACGTGTTTGAAATGTTGCCAGATTCTGCTATATTTCTATCTCTAAAGATGACTCCGGGTTGTCCCCTCCAAGAGGGGCCAGTTTCCCTAGTCTTCCCTAGTAGTGGTCTTTGCCATCTTTTCAACCTTTGTCGACGTCATGGAGGGGGAAACAAACACATTGCATTGGGTGACCTGTCCCTCTTTAAACTGGTACCCCAAAGCCTGATTTCAGAAAAGATTGAGTCGTTGGGGCCAGACTCAGAGCAAAAAATTAATGCAAAATACCTGAAAAACGTGGGCGAAGCACAGGGATGAAATCAGATGGCATTTTGATCTGAGTTCCTGCATCAGATACCCAACTCTGAGCGTTTCTTTTCCCCGTGAGAAGACGTGTCTGTTGGATCCAGGGCACACTTGAACTTCCTTCCTCATCCTCACCAATTCCTCTCACCTCGGCCTTTGGGACGTGACTCCCATCCGAACCATCAGTGTCTTCGAGACCCCAGCCCTGCGTCCCTGGTGTGGAGGGACCCGGCCTTCCGTGTGGGCGGCCTCCACTCTGTTTCAAAATTTATACACATCGCAGGGAGCCAGTCCTCACAAAATGGAAGCTTTGACAACTATTTACATGCTGAGTGAGAGCCAAGCTATATCCACTCTCCAATGTTTACACCGACTCGACAGCCGCACCAGAGCAAAGGGAGTGTGGGCACCCTGGAGGCCCCAGCCGGAGCCCGCCTCCCGGCACCTCCCTCTCCCTGGGACCTGATGCATGCCACAGCTCCCTAGTCCAGACCGCCATCACCTCTGTCCTCTTAATTATGCCCCAGGCCCCAAGGCACTCCCCACCACTGTCACCTCTGCCCCTGCCCTGTGATGTCTCTTTACAGCCCTGACTGAATAATTATCACTTTTCTGAGTGTATTTCTTGCTTATTAGATTACTTATTGGCTGATTAGATTACTGTTGGCATCCCTGCTGACACGTGAACTCCATGTGGCGAGGCACTGTGTTTTGGGTCCCGTCTGTCTCCCCTGGAAGCGTGCCTGGCCCATAGTAGGTGCTTGGTGAGCATTCACTCCCACCAACCATCCATCATCCACAGTGCAGCCAGCGTCCTGTCGCCAAAAGGGGAAACTTGCAGTCCTCCCGCTCTTCCTCCGCTGAAACCCTTCGGCACCTCCCTGTCGGCCTCAGGGTAGACGTCCACCTTCTGAGCCTGCATGGTCCCCTGCTGTATCCTTGGTGCCCTCATCCAACCACAGGGGGTCTGCCTGTCTCCTTGAAAGGGAAAGACCCTTCGATTTTGGTCCTTGGCCTTGTATTCCCTGCTGGGACCTGACTTCTCTTGCTAGCAAGAGATCAACACCTCTTCCAGGAAGCCTTCCCTCTGCCGCTCTTCTGTGTCTCCCGGACACCTTGCCCTATTCCCTTGCCAAGTCATCAGGGCCAACAGGGACAGGGACCAGGCTGACACTTCCCTGGGTCAGCAGTTGAGGCAACCTGAGATACGCCTTAAAGTAGGTTAGGAATCCATGCTCCAGAGTTAGAACTGAGGTTGGCTGTTCCCAAGGCCCCCTCTTTTTTTTTTTTTAGCTCTCTGAGCCTCAGTTTCCTTATCTGCCAAATGGGGTTAATGATCTCTTCCTTGCAGGATGATAAAACTTAAGTCGGGTCCTTTCTACTTTAGTGAACTGACGTGTTTATGGAGGTCATTGTAGGGTCCCATGCTGTTGTGACAATCCAGAGGGATTTCTCCCAGTGGTAACATTTTGCAAAACTAGAGTATAATATTACAACCAGAATGTTGGTGCTGACATGAGTCAGGAGTGATGAAGTTGTGGGTTTACCCCCGCAAATATTTATTTCTAAACAACCGATAAATACGGCGATGGTGAACATGCCCAGAAGGGGCAAGAATTCAAACCTCGACCCACTTCTTGGTGCTAAGCTGAGTCGCTGTTATCTCTTGGCTGGCACCCATGTCCCTGTTCCCTCATCCTCTGTGCAATAGACACTGTCTGCTCCCAGGACACGTGGCTCAGGCCAGACCAGTCAGATGAGCTGACTCGGTGGGCTTAGGATGGGTCAGGGATGTGTTCAGGTCCCCAGCAGAGCCAAGAAGAGCACTGGGAAAGGGAGGTGGTGGCTGGAGAGGGAATCTTTGTTCCCTGTGGCCTTGGACTCTGGACTGCTGGTGTCCTCCCCAGCATCAGGTAAGAGGAGAGAGACAGAGACATAGCAGGAGGGAGTGGACAGCACAGTCTCAGCGCCAGTTCCTCCTCTTTCTTCTCTTCTTTCTTTGAGCTTCATAATAAATGCTCCTGTAGGTAAAGCAAGCTTTTTTTTTTTTTTGAGTCAGGGTGTCACTCTGTCACCCAGACTGGGGTGCAGTGGCACAATCACGGCTCACCGCAGCCTCAAACTCCCAGACTCAAACAATCCTTCTGCCTCAGACTCCTCAGCAGCTGGGACTACACATGTGCTCCACCATACCTGGCTAATTTTTTAAAAACTGGTTTTGTAGAGATGAGGTCTCACGATATTGCCCAAACTGGTCTCAAACTGCTGGACTCAAGCAACCCTCCTGCCTCAGTCTCCCAAAGTGCTGGGATGACAGGTGTGACCACCACAGCCGGCAGCGGCAAAGTCAGCTTTTGTTAGGCTCCTGGCATAGGTTGCTGACGGCGTCCAGAACCAACATCACTGTACACAAGTCACTCCCAGACTTAGTTCCTCGTCCTTTGGCTGGGCGGTCACTCTAAATTCAAAACGTGACTCTGCTAAGGCTCTGGGGTGGGAGCCGGGGAGCGGTTGTGTTCCATCCAATGGACTGTTTAATGTGGATTCTTTAGATGACGCCATCCTCGAAAACTTTGACAAGATTTTCAAGATCTGTTGAATTGAGAGGAAGGAGACACAGCCAGGGTTCCGTCCCCACGAACAACGCAACAGCACCGTGACACTTTGGGAACTGCTGTTTCATAGCTTTAATGGAGATTTGGATGGGCTTATTACTTTGCAACCCAAGTCACAGTTGGCTGGCAGTTCTTGGGAAGACAAGTACTCCTTCATGGCAGGTGAAAAACGTCCCTTAAGATGGAGGAAGGAGCCGGGCTCGGTGGCTCAGCCTGTAATCCCGCGCCTTTGGGAGGCTGAGGTGAATGGATTGCCTGAGCCCACGGGTTCGAGACCCACCTGGGCAGCAAGACCTCATCTCTACAATAAATCAAAAAATCAACTGGGCGTGGTAGCGCATGCCTGTAATTCCGGCTACTCGGAAGGCTGAGGCGGAAGGATCGCCGGAGCCCAGCAGGCCGAGGCTGCGGTGGCCGGGAGCGGTCCCTGCACTCCAGTCTGGGCGACAGAGTGAGACTCCAACTCAAAAAAAAAAAAAGATGGAGGAAGGGTGGCTGGGCACAGTGGCTCACGCCTGTCATCCCAGCACTTTGGGAGGCCGAGGTAAGATGATTGTCTGAGCCCACAGGTTCAAGACTAGCCTGGGCAACTTGGTGAGACCTCGTCTCTACAATAAATCAAGAAAAATTAGCAGGGCATGGTGGAACGTGCCTGTAGTTCCAGCTATTTGTAAGGCTGAGGTGGAAGGATTGCCTGAGCCAGCGAGTCGAGGCTGCGGTGGCTATGAGCATATCATTGTACTCCAGCCTGGGCGACAAAGTGAGAATCTGACTCAAAAAAATTAAAAAAAAAAAGATGGAGGGAATTCAACCCTTGGCTGGCCCTGGGAATGGCAGGGGGTGGGGACAGGTTGTGGGATGGGTGGGGTCTCGGTGGAGCTCCAGGATGCGCTGAGGGATCCAGCGAGGAGTGTGAGAAGCTGATGGATTTCTAGGGAGCCTTTGCACTGTTGAAGATGACAGAAGAGACACAGGCCGGTCCACTGGGTTCACTCCCATCCTCCCAACACCCAGCAGTATTTAGCATATCGTGACACAGAACGTGATTGCGGGAAGCCCTTTGGCTTTCTTTGGCTTTCTCTTCTCCCTCTTTTCTGCTGCCCAGCATGTGAATGTGATGGCTGGAGCCCCAGCAACCATACTGGACTGTGAGGTGACCTCATTCAGGACTACATCCTAAGAACGGTGGAGCAGAAAGACAGACAGTACCAGAATCCCCCACGAGCAGAGAGCCTCATCCTGGGCTACTCACCTTCAGGCTTCTTTCACACAAAGAGAAGTACAATGGTTTCCTTTAAGTTATTTTACTTGGTGGTTTTATTTTTATTTAAGTTATTTTATTTTAGTTTCCTTCCCAGCAGCTGATTCAAAACCCAACAGATTTCATGCTAAGTCTATTTTTTAAACCTTATTATAAACAAAGTTGAAACAAAAATATAATTCCTTTTTTCTTTTTTTTTTGGTCCAGGTCCTCAGGTTCCTCCTCTATCACAGTCAGATAAGAAGGGGTCTATCTCATGGAGGTCAGAGGAGGATCAGTGAGACAAACCAAGGCTGTGTCGACTAAGTGATGGACTCCCCAGTAGAACTCAGTACGTGTCAGTGTCTCTTCCCCTCTCTACCGGGAACAGAGGCTCACACCTGTCATTCCAGCCGGCTGGGAGACGGGGGCAGGAGGATCACTTGAGCCCAGGAGGTCAAGACTAACCTGGACAACCCAGTGAGACCCCATCTCTACAAAAAGTAAAAATTACATAAAATGAGGTGCATCTGGGGGATGACATGGTGTCCTCCACAGCGGTGCTTCTTAAACTTTTTTCATCGAGGAACCTGTTTTGACCCTTGTGCCTGATAACCCTCCTCCATGAAATTCGAACACCACAGGCATCCTGTCCCTGTTCATGCCCTGTGCTGATAGTCTCAGCTACTTGGGAGGCTGAGGCAGAAGGATCGCCTGAGCCCAGGGGGTTGAGGCTGCGGTGAGACACGATGGTGCCCCTGCACCCCAGCCTGGGAGACAGAGCAAGACCCTGCAAAAAAATAAAAATAATCTTAGCTCGTGGGCTGAGCCATAGAAACATAGTGAGAGTCATGAATGCGGGTCGAATGTATCATTTATATATTTCTAGTAGCCACAATAAGAAACAGTGAGAAGCAGGTGGAAGCGATCTTAGCGATGTATTTTATTTAAGCCAATATATACAAAAATGCTAGTATTTCAATGTGTGTCATTATTAAAAACTGTTCGTGGGTTGTTTTTCCTTGTTGGTGCTATGCCTTCCTGCCGCATGCGAGCAGCACACTCAGGCCTCTCAGCTGGGACGGCCGTGCCCTGAGGTCTCAGGACCACGTGGCGAGGACTGCCCTGTTGGGCATCCCGGGTCCAGAGCCCTGCAGCCCACCACGCTCAAGCAGGCAGCCCGACCACGGGTCCCAACTGAGCCAAGCTGAATCCCCTCTGTCCCCCGGGCACCTTGAAGGGGTCACCCCAGGGGCCTTGCGGTTCACCTAGCACGGAGCATTGTCCTGCTGGGGTCCAGCAAGACCTGGGGCTTCCCCAACCGAGAAGACGGCCTCGGGGAGCCCAAGGCTGAGCGCTTCATTCATTCACTCACCCCGCAAGGATATCTTCCCTGGGGACACAGCACTGACAAGCCTTGCTCTCTTGCAGTGTGGACGGGAGACAGTTTGTCTTCCAGGGGACAGCTAGTGATGCACAGCTGGAGGTGAGGCTAGTGGGTGGAGGCCAGAGATGCTCCTAAGCACGCTGCAGCACCTCGGACAGCCCTGGCAAGACTGATCCAGCCCCACAGTCAACAGCGCCGCCGAGGCTGGCGCGCCTCTTTCTGGTGAGAAGGACCAGTAAAAGCGTCTTGGCCATGGTGCAGGGCGAATGTGCAGAGAAAGCCCAGGGCACTCACAAGCACACAGGAGAAGCGCTTCACCAGTGACATCTGCACTGAGACCAGAAGGATGCTCCGTGCTGGGTGGACTGGGAATGGAATGCACCGGGCAGATAGAATGGCAGAAACCGGAGACAAGAGAGGGCTGGGGGAATTAGGGAGCAGGGACTGTGTGACTGTGTGAAGAGTGCAAGGGGTGGCCTGGAAAAGGTGAGGTGGAAGATGACACACACACACACACACACACACACACACACACACACACACACACACACGGAGGTCAGATGCGGGGCCCATGGGAAGGAAGCTTGACTCAATCTCAGGCAAGAGTGAGCCACAGAAGGTTCTGAAGGGAGAGTGGCGGGTGATCCAATCAGGGTTGCTTCTTAGCAAACCAGTCAAGGACACCCTTTTGGAGGCAGTTGTGGTCGTTCCTCAGCATTTAGAGAGTGTGAGCGGCAGGGTCACCAGCCTGCACCTGCTGTTGTCTGTGTGTGTTGCATTAGGGCCTAGTCCAAACTCAGCACTTCCTCGTGAAGGTGTGTGTGCATGAGGCTGTGTGCTTGCGTGTATGCCTGTGCTTGTGTGAATGCATGCAGCATCTGACCACGCATGCTCCCTGAGGTGAGGGGCTTGTGTTTGAGGAGCTGAGAAGCCAGCAGGCAGCCTCAGTAGCTCCCCCTGAGGGCAGGAGCCCACCTGTCCCCTCCCCCACGGCCCCCTGCAGCTTGGAGGGGCTTGTGGCTACGCCTCCCCTCATGAGGCCCAGCCACTGACAAAAGCCCCAAACCATTTCCAGTAACGTGATTTCATGCTCTGAGCTCTGTCACCACCCTTCCAGCCTTCTGACTCCAGAAAGAGCCTGTTCTCCTCGGAAAAGACAAAACAAAGCCCCGCATTTCTGTTTAGTTCCAGTGAGCACTCTGAAAGGCCCCAGCCCTCTTCTTGACAACTGTGCTTCCTTTGTAAGCTGCTGCCACCAGACCTAATTGGGTTGGGTTTTTTCATCTTAAAAATGAGTATCCTGGCTGGGCTCAGCGGCTCACGCCTGTCATCCCAGTACTTTGGGAGGCTGAGGCAGAAGGATCACTCGAGCCCAGCAGTTCAGGACCAGCCTGGACAACACAGCAAGGCCTCATCTCTACAAAATAATCTTTTAAAAATTAGCCGGGCATGGTGGTGGGTGCCTGTAGTCCCAGCTACTCAGGAGGCTGAGGCAGGAGGATTGCCTGAGCCCAGGAGGTTGAGGCTGAGGTGAGCCATGATTGTGCCACTGCACTCCAGCCTGGGCGACAGAGTGAGACCCCGACTCAAAAAAAGGTCTCCTTTGCTGAGATTTTCAACAACACATATATATGAACCCCTCCTCTCCCCCATCCCCGCTGTCCCCATGTATCTCTGCTTTGCTCTTGCCACTCTCTGGGTGGAGCAGCCCAGCCCAGGGAAGGACAGGAAGGGGCAGGCGGAAGGCCGAGCCGGGTGTCCTGCTGCCTGTGGAAATGCACGTGGGTACGCTTGACATAAGAGGTGTCTGCCATGGAAACAAGCCGAACGTCCATCAAGGCCCATGGATAAAACACGGACATGCCCCAAGCATGCTCTTCTGTCCTACAAGGAGCGACACTCTGACACGCAATGCAATGTGGGTGGACCTTGGGGACACTCTGCTGAGTGAAATAAGCCAGACACAGAAGGACAAAGTCTACACGACTCCACTTACGGGAGGTGCCTAGCGCAGGGAAATTCAGAGACAGAAAGTAGAAGGGAAGGTGCCCAGGGCTGGGGACAGAGTTTCTGTTTAAGTTAATAAGAAAGTTCTAGAGGTGGATGGTGGTGATGGTGGCACAACATGCGAATGGATGTACAGCCGCTGAACTGTGCACTTAAAAATAGCTAAAGGGGTAAATTTTATGTCATGTATTTACCATAATTTTAAAAATTTTCTTTTGTTTTTATGTTCTGGTTTTCTTATTGTTTGGAATTGGTTGTTTGATTTTGAGACAGAGCCTCACTTTATTGCCTGGGCAGGAATTCAGTGGCATGATCATAGCTCAAACTCCTGGGCTCAGGTAGGTAATCCTCCAGCCTCAGCCTCTCAAGTAGCTAGGACTGCAGGCATGCACCTCCATGTCCAGGTAATTTTTTATTTTTGTAGAGACAAATTTTCACGATGTTGCCTGGGTTGGAGTACAGTGGCGTGATCATAGCTCCCGGCTGCCTCAAACTCCTGGGCTCTAGCACTTTTCCCACCTCAGCTTCTCTAGTAGCTGGGATCACTGGCGCGTGCCACCACACCTGGATGATTTTTTTTGTTTGTTTTCATGCTGCCCAAGCTGGTCTTGAGCTCCTGGCCTCAAGCGATCTTCCTGCTTCACCTTCTTAAAGTGCTGGGACTACAGGCCTGAGCCACCATGCCTGCCCACAGTTTTTTTGAAAATCCATTTGCCTTTGACGAATTTTCCATTCAGGAGTCAAATGCAGCTCAGGGCTGGTCTCTGAAATTGCTTCTCTTAGGGCTAAGCCCAGGGTGGTGGGGGTGTTGGCTGACAGTGAGCTTATTATAGACTCAAGTTTGTCTGTCTAGTCGTCATCCTGCTTCTAATGGCACTCCTCAATTTTCCTGGAAACCTTCCCCTCCCTCCCAAAACACACACACACACACACACACACACACACACACACACACACACACACTCTTGTCCCATCTCAGCCCACCAGGCAGGATCCCGGTCTGCACGCCGAAGTCCACTGCCTTGGTTACACAATAGTGCAGGAATGGGTACAGGACCTGTGATAGAGACATCACAGCAATCCCAAGTGGGCTAAACCAATGTCAAGGAACCATGCTTGACATGCTGAGAAGAGTGGACATAGGTGTGCATCTACTAGGGAAGAGAGAGAGCACTCACCTGGGAGGGGTTGGGTGTGAACTAGGGAAGAGAGAGGGCTCACCTGGGGGTGGGGGCTGGGTGTGAACTAAGTAGAAAGCACACTCATGTGGGAGGGGCTGGCTGTGGACCAGGGAAGAGAGAGCATTCATCTGAGAGGGGCTGGGTGTGAACGAGGGTAGAGAGAGCACACGCTTGGGACAGCTTGAGTGTGAACAAGGGAAGAGAGAGAGCTTGCCTGGGAGGGGCTGGGTGTGAAGTAGGGATTAGAGAGTGCTCACCTGGGAGGGGCTGGGTGTGAAGTAGGGTAGGGAAAGTGCTCACCTGCAGATAGAGCCCAGCCAGACCCAGCATCCTCCTCCTGCCCAGCCACCTCCCTCCTGCTGAGTGGCTTGCTGCATCAGAACCACCAGAGGTTTAGGGTTCTTCCAGTGACACCCCCCCTCCCCGCCCTTCTTTGAAAAGCAAGATGCAAGATGTTAATCCTTTCTAAGAGGTCTAGGAAATTAAAAGCAGAAGCCTGGGAGACCTTGCAAGGGATGAATTAATCCCACCCTAACCACCCCTTTAACTGTTCTCTGCCTCCCAGGGAAGCCCCCTCGTGCCTCCCACAACTGGCCCGTGACTCTGGTCCGTTTCTCAGGTGAACGAGGCGGCTCAGCAGGGAGGTCCTGAGGTGACTGTGCTACAGGTGCAGGGACGTTTTGTGACCAAATCCACAAAACCGGTGACAGCTGGGCAGGCATCCTTCCAGAGAACCCACAGTGTTCTAAGGCGGCAAGTGAGTGAGAGAGAGAAGCAGGAGGGGGAACACTGGGGTCCTGAGTTCAAGTCCAGCCAAAGGACCTCATCATCTCTACCTGGGTGAGCACCAGCCCGACCCAGACAGAAGAGGAGCCTGGCTGGTCTGGCGGCTGCACTTGCCAAGGAAGCACATTTTTTACTTAGAGTATATGTTCATTAGCGGGGACTTAGGGACAGGGTGTCAGTGGGGCTACCCAGAGGCTCCAGTCCATCTTCCTCATCTCCAGTCACCCTTAGTCCGGCCCCTGAGATGAGCCATTGGGGAAACTGAGGCCCATTCGCCCGCAGACAGGGTAAGAAAGTGCTAATGTCTGTTCTGGCTGAAAGGGGAGTCCTGGGGCCTGCAGGAGGTCGCAGACTGCTGGGCCTTGGCAGCTGCCCTGGGGCTTTCTTTAATCCCCCAATGAACTAGGTGAAAAGGAGCTTGTTCCTGCCCAGCTGCCCTGCAGGGCGACGCTGGGTCCTGGACCTCTAGACTCCACACCAGTGGGTCAGAATTTCCCTTTGCTGCAAAAGACTTGGGGGTGGGGGAAGTGATGCTGAAACTTTCCCTCATGGAATTGGGGTTATAATTACTTTCTCCATGCTTGAGCCAGCAAAGTCTGTCAAAACATAGCAGGGGCCCAGCGCAGTGGTTCACGCCTGTTGTCCTAGTACTTTGGTAGGCCGAGGTGGGAGGATTGCTTGAGCCAGGAGTTTGAGACCAGCCTGGGCGAGATAGCAAGACCTCATCTCTAAAAAAGACTTTAAAATTAGCTGGGTGTGGTGGTGCACATCTGTAGTCCCAGCTACTAGGGAGGCTGAGGCAGGAGGATTGTCTGAGCCCAGGAGGTCGAGGCTGCAGTGAGCCGTGATCATGCCACTGTACTCCAACCCGGGGAACAGAGTAAGATCCCAAGTTAAAAAAAAACAAAAAACCAACCAACCAACCAAACAAACAAAAAACACAGCAGGATTGGCCATGTCTCACAACTGCTCTGTGGTCAATGTGCCCTGTACATGTGACGTGTGTGTGTCACTGATTGTCCCTAACGGGTGGCCGTGTGTTTCCGTGTGACTGTTCACAGCCTCTCCTGGCACTCTCAGAATGTCCAGGCTGAGCCCCCAGTTCCAAGGCCTTGCCCCTTCTTGGCCTGCACTGCAGGATTTGCCCCTCTACCCATCAGGGTTTCTGGAAAGTTCTTCAGCACCTAAGTCCTGAGGGCCTGCTGTGGGCCAGCCATAGTGCAGGCTGTGGGGAGACAGGACGGTGGGCCAAGGCGGACCTGCTCTTCTGGGCCTCACAGGGTAGGAAAAGGCTGAAGGAACAAATGTCAAGTTGTACATCGTGATGGGTTATCCCGTGGAGACGGACAGGATGCGCCGAGAGAAACTCACGGGGACAGGCCAGCTTGCCAGGTGGCCGGGGCAGCTCCTGAAGTGCGGAGGAGGTGACGTGTGGTGGGGAGACAGGATTGACAGGGCCCACTGTCCTCGGCCGCCCATGAATTTCCCGTCAGATCTCACAGCTCGCCAACGAGCTGGTGTGACCCAAATGCGGCAGAGGAGATGCCACAGAGAGGCTCAGCGCTCTGCCCAGTGTTACTCAGCTTGCAAAGGGCAGAGCCAGGACTTGAGCACAGGTCATCCGGCCCCAGAGCCAGTGTGTGACAGGGGCCACCTCCCCCTGGGGGAGAGAGCTTCAGGCATGGGGCCCCGCAGGTGCAAAGGGTCCACACATGGCATCGAAGGCACCAGCCGCTCAGCCTCTCACCCACTCGACTTCCCCAGAGCAATGGGGAGGCTCCGCCCTGGAGGTGAAGGCTCCCGGCTCCCTGTCTGGGAGGGGTCAAGCCCCTTGGGCACTGCAGGGTGGAAGGAAGCGGCGATCAAATCATTACAAATGGAGAAACTGAGCCGAGAGGGGCCTCCACCTCCCTGGAGGGTCGAGAAACACCGTCTGGTCCTCAGCCCGGTCCACTCCCGGCTGCTTCTCTCCTGGCTTGGCCCTCTGCCCCACCCAGAGCCTGGGCTCAGGACACTTCTGATCTGAGCAAGAGTGTGTGTGTCTCTGTGTGTGAGTGTGTATGTGAGTGTGTATGCATGAGTGTGGGCAGAGGTGTACAAACAAATGTTCACGTGTGAGTGTGACAGCCTGTGTGGAATTGTGTCTGTGTGAAGGTATAGAGGTGTATGTGTATATAATGATGAGGGTGTGCAGGAGTGTGTGTGTGTGTGTGTGTGTGTGTGTGTGTGTGTGTGTGTGTTTGTGTGTGTGTGTCCACGTGTCCATGTGCATGCTCATGTGTCCACATGAGCACGTGCATGTGGATGTGTGCGTGGCTGCACTCCCAGTGCCAGGTGTGGTGGGTCCTTGTGTGAAACCCATGCCCATGTGTGTTGCAGGGACATGCCTTCCAGACAGGCTGGCATGAATGACCAGCTGAAGAGAAGGCGTGTGGTCTTGCATGGGCGCAAAGTGGAGGTAGGAGTGCCAGGGTCAAGAACCAGTGGGGACAGGGCTCCCTCTTGGCACACACGTCCTACCTGCGTCCTCCACACCCATGGCAACACCTGCTGCCTGTGATGTGACCCACAGGAGGTGACACATTTTCCACACCATGACTGATCAGATTGCCTGTTTCACCTTGCTGTGATTTCCCAAATGCAGAAAAGCAGGCTTTTCTGGAGGAGGGGACGTAAGCCTTGCTGCGGCATAGACAGCCATTATGACTCTGATAGGCAGGCCTTAAAATAAGCCAAGCCACACGACAGGCCCAGGAGAAAGGACTGAAAACACACAGGCTCAGAGCTGACAGGGTGTCACCAGGTCTCAGTGAAGGCAGGGAGACGTGAGTCAGTTATTCCAAGTGGCAAAGATCAACACTCGGGCTGTTGAGTTTACGAAAACAAATTTGGTATTGGCTTCCTCATCTGCAATGTCGGGGTGTTGGTAACTCTTCATAAGGCTTTTGAGACACATTTATTTTAATGTGACTAGGGGGGTGTGCATCCTTCCTTCCATCAAACATATAAAACAGGGGTGCACATATCAGCTGGCTGCATGCCCGGCTCGCAACAAAGGCTTCACAAGTAAGGACAGTTGTTATTTTTGTTAGGAAAAAAATGTAGCTATCATCTGAAACATGGATTTGGGGTACAAGTTGTGTTTTTGCTATTATGCATTCTTGCAATAAAAATGTCCACCCAGCCGGATGTGGCAGCTCATGCCTGTAATCCCAACACTTTAGGAGGCTGAGGCAGGAGGATTGCTTGAGGCCATGAGGTTGAGATTAGCCTGAGAAACATAGTGAGACCCCTCTCCACACAGGAGGATTGCCTGAGTCTAGGAGGTTGAGGCCGCGGTTAGCTGTGATTGTGCCACTGCACTCCAGCCTGGGTGATAGAGAGAGATCGCATCTCAAAAAATGTCCACCCAGGTACCAAATCACATTGGGGCTACCAGTCGTGGCTTAAGGATGGCATCTTTCTTAGGACCATCCGTTTTGGGGAGCAGTGGCCCGTGGGAGGCAGGTGCCCATCTCCCAAGATCATGCCTTGTCAGGGTGACCCTCAGGTTCTCTTGTCTGAAACCACCTGACGGGCCCCTTCAGTTCCTCTCAGCCCCATTCCTCCCTCTCCTGCAGCCCCCCAATTCTGGCATGGCTGTCTGCTCCCGTTAGCATTCTCTTCAGCCGTGGTGAGATGCCAGGGCGGCGGGCGGCCCCATCAGTCCCTTTCCCACTACACTGAGCAGGAGGACGAATTATTTTTGATTTCTCCCCCTTTGCTGGCAAATCCAAGTTGTCAGCCTTCAACTCAGAAAGCTGCCAGAGGGAACCTCCGTGGTAAAATGGGTGTTGTCATGGCAAAAGGTCTGTTGACAAGGGGACCACCATCCCAAGCCCACGGATGGGGTCCAGCCCCGAGCCCCCATCAAAGGGTCTGGCCAGTAGGGTCCTTCCTGCCCGGCTGGGACATCCGATGTACAAGCAGATATCTTGCAGGTGAGCGAGCCTCACCCTGGTGGAAAATTCCTCGTTGTCGGAGCAGAGTTATCTAACCCACTCCCTCCTTGGTCAAACAAATCTCTTCACGAGCCCTTAAGTCCAAGAATCACATTTAAATATTTGTTCCACTGCCATGAGCCGAGAAGAAACATTCATACTGATGGATGTTCTAAAGAGCTATTCTGAGATATCTCCTTGCTACTCCCTGCACGGCCATGGTGCGCCTCTTCCACACAGGCTCCTTCAAGAAAGAAAGCAAGACAAATGCCAGGAGCTCAGAGGGCACTGGCTGGTGGCAGGATTAGGCTGGAGGCTGCTGCATGCTGCGTTTGATACGGACTGTGTCTGTTGGTCTTACTTGGGGATTTTTCTTTTCGGTAAACATCATTACAGGACAATTGTGTGTTTTCATTTCTTTCTGGAAAAATGAAAGATGTTTGTAACCAACTGATCGAGCTTTTACAATTTTTTTTAAGTATCAGGAACACATCCAGGGAGAAATGAAGTCCTAATGCCATGGAGGTCATCACAGCTCCTGGCGGAGCTTGAACCCACAAAGTCTCATCCACCATGTGAGAAGAAGGCTCTCATGGGTGACTGTGGGAATCAACTCGAAAATCCCATGTAAGGAATGGGTTGGGTACAGTGGTTCACACACTTTGGGAGGCCAAGGCGAGAGGATCTTTTGAGGCCAGGAATTCGAGACCAGCCTGGGCAACTTGGCGAGACCTTGGCTCTATCATAAATCAAAAAATTAGTCGGGTGTGGTGGCATGCACCTGTAGTTCTAGCTACTGAGGAGGCTGAGGCAGAAGGATCGCCTGAGCCTAGCAGGTTGAGGTTGTGGTATCCCTGAGTGTTCCACTGCTTTCCAACCTAGGTGACAGAGTGAGACTCAGACTCAAAACCAAAAAGACTGAGAGTGAAGTACCCTCACAAGACGTCCACCGCTGACTTTCTCTTTATTTCATCCTGGTGGCTAACCGTAAGCTCTCACAGGTTCCTCCACCAAAATGTCAGCCCTAAAGCACTGAGCATCATTAAAATTCCACCATAGGCAACTGGCCAGATAATCAGTAGGAAAGCAAATACCTCTCTCCTATAGTACATGAAAAAAAAATGTGTTCTTTTTTGGTTTTGTTTTTTGTTTTGAGTCGGAGGCTCACTCTGTCACCCCAGCTGTAATGCAGTGGCACCCTCATGGCCACCACAGCCTCCACTTTTTAGACTCAGGCCACCCTTCTGCCTCAGCCTTCCATGTAGCTGGTATTACAGGCGTGTGCCATCACACCCGGCTAATTTTTTTATTTATTGTAGATACAAGGTCTGCCCAATTTGCCCAGGCTGGTCGTGAACCCCTGGACTCAAGCAATCCTCTCACCTCCACCTCTAATTTTTTTTTTTTAAATGTTGAATGAATTCAGGACTCACCCAACCTGGGAAATGGGATTGGTCAGTTCCGGGTCCAGAGAGCACCCTGGTTTCGCCCAAGCTGAGTGTTTCTCCTGTAGCCAGCACCGCACTGCACCTGGTAGCCTGAGCAGGGACAGCCTTTCCTACTCTCACTGGTTAGGTGTGACCATCTCTTCTGCCCATCTGCAGAGATTGACAGAGTACAGACACCCCTGTGCTCAGCACTGGGCTGGGTCAAGTCTTCAGCAAACTTGAGCAAACTAACCCAGGGCGCTCAAACTGGCCAGTCTCCAACAGCAAGATATTGATGAAGAAGGAAATTTGGTCTGGCCATGACAGCTACAAGGAGACCTCAGTGCATGACTCCTTCTTCCATTTCATCATTCATCGTTAAATATATTGATCGAGGACCACGGCAGGGAGCCAGGCACAAGCCCGACACAGATCTCTTGAGAGATGCTGCTTGAGGACAGAGGTGGCTGGAAGTCACACTCCCATCTTCTGTGCTGTCTCCGGCTGCTCCTCGCCGTGACTGAGTGTGGCGGGGCCATGAGCACCCGGCCATTTATCCCCAACATTGACTCCTCCAATGAGCAGCCTCGGCTCTGGGTGTCTTCAGCTAGTGAAGCTTTCCTAGAGCTGCCCTGAAGCCTGAGGCTCTTCTCGCTTCCTCCTCTCACTCCCCAGGTGTCAGGCCCACATGCTGGTCTGCAGGTATCTACTGCTCCTGCTGTGGCCGCCCTGGTTCCTCCCGGACATTTCCCGCGGCAAATCTCTTGCATCTCATGCCATCCTGGCGTCTGCTGCAGGGGACTGCTCTGATGCAGCCCCCGTGTGCCGGATGTCGGGGATTCAGTCAAGAAGGGAGTCTTGTCCCTGCACCTGCCTCTCTTGATCCACAAAACCAGGATGAGGGATCTGCCCCCTCAAGATGCTCCAGCCCCCATACGCACACAACCAGACTCCGGGCATGAACCAATCATGGCATCTGTCCACCTGATGAGGGTGTGACAGTCATACCCATTTTGTAGATGAGCACCCAGACTCAGAGAGGTCGGGAAGTGTCTGGGTTCACAAGAGAGAATGCAAGGAGGTGGTGGAGTCAGGGTCTTCACTCCAAGTGTGTCTTGGACCAAAACCCGTGGGGTCACGCACTACCCTGCACTTAGCAAAGAGTTTTGTGCCCGTGATGGACTCGTGGCTGGCTTCAGCAAGAGGAAACTTGGCGAAAGTTCTAAGGTGGTCGCAAGAGTGAACCAGGCTTACACCAAGAGGAGCAAGAACAAAAGTCCAGAGTGGACAGGGAAGGATTGGGTCAGGAAGTCCCTCAACGCCCATGTCAGAAGGCTGCAGGCACCTGGCCAGGCCCTCTTCTGGAAGTGCTGTTAGAAAGTTGATGTTGTGGCTTCAGAACAACCAACATCCATCCCAAGTATCAAAAATGGGCCCCCTCACCCCCAGAATTCCTGCATAGCACCCATGGCGATGCTCCAGGGAAGTGCCCAAGTGGATCCTGGAATTTCAACACCTAGCACTGTGCCTGGCACTTAGTAAGTGTTCAGTAGATGTTAGATGAATGGATAGACGGCCCCGCAGTCCCTTTCAGAATGAGAGGGGAGGCATTAGTAATTAATGGAAGACCTGAGGTAAGGGGGCAGAGGAATGAGCCAATGTGACCCACGAAAGAGATTTTAGTAAATGAATAACTGGAACAGAACACGACACATGGCTATGAGCCAGTTCTTCTCTGTCTCTACCTGGAGACAAACTTTTACAAAAACTCCAAGAGGCAAGGGCATGGATGTGCACGGCAAAAACACAAATGATCTAAATGTCCATCAACAGCAGAAAGGCTACAAGCTGGGATCTATCCCTACCTGGAAACACTATGGAAGAAAAAGGAGATGATGTGGGATGATGATGATGATGATAAAAAGAATGAGCTGGGTGCAATTGTGACGGCCTGTGGTCCCAGGTACTCAGGAGGCTAAGACAGGAGGATTGCTTAAGCCCAGGATTGGAAGCTATAGTGAGTTATGAATGTGCCACTGCACTCCAGCCTGGGTGAAGAGTGAGATCCTATCAGAAGAAGAAGAAGGGGGGGAGGAGGAGGAGGAAACATTTATTGTGCCAAGTATTATTCTTAGAACTTTATGTATCTCAATTAATCTAAGTAATCAATGTAAAACTCCTAGTAAGAAGACACTATTATTATGCCCATTTTATAGGTAAGAAACTTTGGCATAAAATACCAACTGCCTGTTCAGCTCATGATTTTGAGGGTTGGCACTTTGGGCCAGGCTCAGCAAGGGGGTTCTTTTGCTGTCCCAGGCTGGGCTCATCCACACATCTGCAGTCATCTGCCAGTTAGCAGTGGCTCTGCTCCCAGGGGCTGTGGGCTGTTGGTTGGGGGGCAGGGGTCACTAGGCCACCCCATCACCCAGCAGGCTGGTCTTGCTTATTCACACCAGGGCGGTGGCAGGGGTCCTGATAGCAGCAAGGAAGGAAGCTCCGTGACAGACACATCAAGCCTCTGCCTAAGTTGTGTTTGTTACTGTCCAGTCAACCAAAGCAAGTCACGTGTCCCACCCAGACTTATGGGATGGACACCTCTTGATGGGAGTTCCTGAAAAGTCACTACAAAGGCCACACAGAGGTGGGAAGCATCTGTGACTATGTTTGCAATCACTACACTTGTGCTACCCCAAATTAATTAGTTTTAAAAAAAAGTAAACAAACTAAACAGATGATGGAAGCTGAGCATGGCGGTCACACCTATAACCATAGTGGCTCGGGAAGCTGAAGCAGGAGAAACACTTGAAGCCAGGAGTTCGAGACCAGTCGGGGCAACACAGCAAGACCCCATCTCTACAAAGACTTTTTTTAAAGCATTGGCCAGATGTGGTGGTACACACCTGTAGTCCTAGCTACTCAGGAAGCTGAGGCTGGAGGATCCCTTGAGCCCAGGAGATGGAGGCTGTGGTGAGCTATGATTGCATCACTGCACTCCAGCCTGAGCAATAGAGTGAGAGCCCAAGAGCCCATCTCTCTCTCTCTCTCTCCCTCTCTCTCTCTCTCTCTCTCTCTCTCTCTCTCTCTCTCTCTCTCTATGGTGGACAAAGTACCACCCATCTCTTTTTTAAAAAGGTAAATAAATTAAAATGTTGCCTTACAATAACAGTAAAGGAACAATAAACAAAAAATAATTATGGAGAGCTTTTCAGGGTCAGGCTTTGGCCCTACTCTGACTGGTGAGAGAATGTCTGTATTTTCCTTCCTCTGACCCATCTCCAGCTGTGCTTCCATTCACTGTCCTCATGCTGTTCCTTGCTTATTCAGGTCTCCATCTCACTGGGCAAAACCCAGGTAAACCTTCAGCAGCACCTGACACTGCTGACAACTTCCTCCCACAGCTTCTCCTGGTTTCCCGCCACCTCTCCAGCCATTCTTTTTCGGGTTCCCTCGCTAACTTATCCCCTCTATCCATCCAGGTGACACTGGGATCTGTTGCTCCCACCCAGACCTCTCATCTGAGCTCTGTAGTGCTTGGTTGCTGCCTCTCCTCACTGCATGGCTGGCTCCAGGGAGGACTGTATCCGCTACTGCTGTGTAATAACCCAGCCCCCAAAGCCAGTTATTTAGCTCACAAAAGCTGCAGGTTAGCAACTCAGGCTGGAAACAGCAGGATGGCTCTTTTGGTCTCAGCCAGTCTCCTCTAAGGGTTGGGATGGGCTCAGCTGGGATGGCTCATCTGGCTCCACGTGGTCTCTCATCACCCAACAGGCGGGCATGAACCTGTCCACCCAGAGGGCTCCAACAGAGCGAGTGGGAGTTTGCAGGGACTTCTATGATTTGGGCTTGAGGCTGGCAGGGTGTGTCCCTTTTGCTACATCCCACAGGCCACACGTGTCACCAGGCCCAGCCCAGAGGTGCGGAAATGGACTCCTCCACACAATGGAGGAGTTGCAAAGTCACCTTGCCAAGGTGCATGAGCACTGGGAGGGGAGTAACAGGGCCTTTTTGGAAGACATCAGCCACAGGCACCTCAGACTCAACAGATTCAAAACCAGACATAAGATCATCCCCCCAAATCTATACCCCTCCCAACAGCCTGCATCCCATCCGCTTCATAGCAAAGGGAAAAACGGGGACGTTGTCCTTGACCTGGCTCTCTTCCTCACTCAGATCAAATCCATCACCTCCAAAATACTCTGTGCCTCTGTTTCTCTTTCTCCATCTGGACCACCCGTCCCCACACCAAGACACAGACCCCAGCCTCTCATCTGATGGCCTCAGCAGCCTCCTAACAGAGCCCCCAGCCCATGCTGCCCCCTCCTGTACATTCTGTATGCTGTTGGCCCTTGTGATTGTTCTAAAGCCACAGTCCCCAGCCTTTTTTAGCATCAGGGATGGGTTTTGTGGAAGACAATTCTTCCATGGCCAGGGTGGAGTGGGGGTGGGGGGTGGTTTCAGGATGATTCAAGCATATAACATATATTGTGCATTTTATTTCTGCTCTTACTACATTGTAATATATAATGAAATAATTATACAGCTCGCCATTGAGTGATGGAAGTGGTAAAAAAAAATAATGGACAGGCCACACACAGACTGAAGTCAGTGATGGATTCTGATTCAAAGCCTGAATCACCCTCAGACGCAGCTGTGCGGTTGAAGTCCATCCACTCACTTGCCACTCACAGATAGGGTTTTGATTTGAGTTTGCAAGCAGTTGATTTACTACCGTCTCTGGGCAGCCCAACCTCACTGCTCATGCTAATCTGTATCTGCAGCCACTCCCCAGCGCTACCACCGCTGCCTCAGATCATCAGGCATTAGGTTCTCACAAGGAGCCGCAACCTAGATCCCTTGTGTGTGCAGTTCACAGCAGGGTTCCCGCTCCTATAAGAATCTAATGCCACTGCTGATCTGACGAGGATGGAGCTCAGGCACTCATGGGAGCGATGGCGAGTGGCTGTGAACACAGGTGAACCTTCACTCGACCGCCCACCAATCACCTCCTGCTGGGTGGCCCGGTTCCTCACAGGCCGCTATGGGGGGGTTGGGGACCCCGGTTCTAAAGAACAAATTGGATTCTGTCACTTTCTTGCATAAATCCCTGCAGCAGCTCCACGCCTGTGAGGTTTGCCCCTGCCCCTGCTGGAACTCCCCCCCCACTCCACCCCTGCGACTCTTCTTTCAAGTTCTCAGACGGTGAGGTGGATTGACTAGTGTCCCCCAAAAGATCTATCCAAGTCTTAGTCTCCCCCCCCATACCTGTGAATATGATGGTATTTGGGGACAGGGTCTTTGCTGATGGAGTTAAGTGAAAGCCTCAAGATGAGGCCATCCTGGATTGTTTGTAAGCGAACAGAGAGAGAGATTTGAGACACAGGGACACGAGAGAGGAGGGCCCTGTGGCGAGGGGAGCAGAGGTTGGAGCGCTGTGACCTCAAGCCAAGGAATGCCAAGGCGCTCAACACATCTCGGAAGTCGGGAGAAGCCAGGAAGGATTCTCCCCTGAAGCCTCTAGAGGAAGAACAGCCCTGCTGATACCTCGACTTCAGACTTCTGGCCTCCAGAACAGTGAGAAGATACTTTGCTGTTGTTTTAAGCCCCCAACTTTGGGGAAATGTGTTGCTGCAGCAGTCACAGGAGACCACGGCTGCGGCCTGTTGAGCCTGTCTCGGGGCCTTTGCCCGGGCTGGTCCTTCTGCCTGGAACACCCTTCCCGGTCCCTTCACCGGCTCCACTCTTGTTTCCTTTCCACTGTGAGATCATTTCATCCCAGCTTCCAGAAGCCTCTTTTTTCTTTTCTCTTTCTTTGAGTTGGGGTCTCACTCTATTGCCCAGGCTGGGGGGCAGTGGCATGATCACAGCTGACTGCACTCTGGACTTCCTGGGCTCAGGCAGTCCTCCCACCTCAGCCTCCCAAGTAGCTAGGACCACAGGTATACGCCACCACACCTGGCTAATTTTTTTTTTTTAATAGAGATGAGGTCTCACTATGCCTCAGCCTCCCAAAGTGCTGAGATTACAGGCCTGGGCCACCATGCCTGGCCCCAGAAGCCCCATCTAACCCCCCCGAGGAAAGTCCTTCTAGCAGAACCTCTAGCATCATTTCTTTCCCCACCCAGCTTTATTAAAGCATGATGGAAAAATAAACATGATACCTACTTCATTTCTTCTCTGCCACAGGAGTGGTGGCAGTTGCAAGTCCCCATTTATTTCTGTCTGAGACGAGGGCCTGTGCTGGTCTCCCAACCCAGACTGCAGCCCCCAAGACATCAAGGGCGGCATCAGTGTTCTGTTTACCTCTGAGTCTCTGCTACCAACCAGCAACAGGCACTCAGGAAACATACAAAGTGAACACTGAATGATACACCCATTCTCAGTCTTTTTTTTAGTTTTAATTTTTTTTTCCCTTAAATACACAGTCTTACTCTGTCTCCTAGGCTGGAGCGCAGTGGCACATTCATGGTTCACTGCAGCCTCGAATTCCTGGACTCAAGCAATCCTTTCACCTCAGCCTCCCAAGTAGCCGGGACTGCAGGTGTGCATCAACACACCCGGCTAGGTTTTTATTTTTATTTTTATTTTTTTTGGTAGAGACAAGGTCTTGCTGTGTATCCCAGACTGGTCTCAAACTTCTGGTCTCAATCAGTCCTCCCACCTTAGCCTCCCAAATTGCTGGAATTACAGGTGTGAGCTATCGCACCTGGCTACCTTTCAGTCTTACATGAAAAATTACAGAACACAAGGAGAAATGACTGAATCGATTGATAGACAAAATAAGAAGACCCAGAAGTCCCACATCAGGAGGAAGGGAGAGCTCAGGAGGTGGGTGGTCCCTACCCGGGGAATCCCGGATCCTCCGAGGTCACCAGGGGCAGCCACACTGGGAATGTGAATCTCAGAATCATCTGCCCGCGAGCTCTCCCCCACATCATCAAGGCCCAGTGGACAGAGGCACAGCTGAAACTCCGCGGACCTGTTTCAGAGTTGAGAGCAGGCAAGAACCTGCCAAGACAGAGCCCAGCCATTGCAGGAGAAACCCGCAATCCAGGGAGCCTCCTGTCTGTCCCCCCGTCCCCTGGGAGTCAAGGGAGGTCCTGGGCCAGACCAGGCCATGGGCTCTCAGTGCTCTGGGAAGAATTATTTGTCAGCAGTTAGTACACTCAACAAACAGCTACCAAGGTTCTACTCTGTGCCAGGCATGTGCTAGGGGCTGGAGAAACAAGATTGAACTCACTAAACGTCTTGAGTATAAAAGTAAATTAACAAACTCTAGTTGCAATAAGGTTATGACAGAGGTACTGTGTGCTAGCAGATAGATGATAGGATTATCTGGCCTGGTCTAGGAAATCAGGGGAGGCTTCCTGGAGGAAGTGACATTTGTTTTTTACTTCTATCAAGCTTGCGAGAGTCAGACACTTACTTCCTCAGCCCCCATTGTAGCTGGGGTTGCCACAGATGATCATGACTCATGAGATGCAGGCAGAAGTCTGCTGGCCCCACTGCTCTTCTTCCTGCCTTAGTCGGGGATGAGACAGCTGGAGTTGGAGCAGCCATCTTGTGACCCCGAGGAAAAGGCAAAGAGAATCCCAGAGACAGCAGAACCCACTCCAGAAACCAGCTGCCTCCAGACTTCTTACTAGGTGAGAAAAATATTTCTATTTTTGCGTAAACCACTGTAATTTTAGCCAAAAGCACTGCTGACTGAAACAGGTCTCGAAGATGAGTGTGGACCAAGCAAAGTAGCAGGAAGAGTGTTCCAAGGAGGGGAAACGGCAAGTGCGAAGGCCCTGAGGCAGAAAAACCCAGTGGAGGACCCACTGAGAAGGCCAGTGTGTGGTTGAAGCTTAGAGGGTGTGGGGAGGGTGACAGGACATGAGGCTGGAGAAACTGGCCAACCTTCTGGAAGACAGTGGGTGGTGGGGACGTCATCCAAGAGCACCATGGAGGTCCAGAAGGGCTTCAGACAAAGGAGCGACAAGGCCAGGCATGGTGGCTCATGCCTGTAATCCCAGTACTTTAGGAGGCCAAGGCGAGAGGATCACTAGAGGCCAGGAGTTCAAGGCCAGCCTAGGCAACACAGTGAGCCTTCACCTCTACAAAAAATAAAAATAATTTCAAAAAATTAGCTGGGTGTGGTGCCATACGCCTGTAGTCCCAGCTACCCAGATGCTGAGGCTGGAAGATAGCTTGAGCCCGGGAGTTTGACGCTACAGTCGTGCCACTGCACAATCCAGCCTGGGGCATAGAGTAACACCCTGTCTCTATAATTTAAAAATATACGCTTTTTTTTGTTTTTTGAGTCGGAGTCTCACTCGGTCGCCCAGACTGGAAAGTAGTGACACACTCATGGCTTCCGCAGCCTCGACCTGCTAGGCTCAGGCAATCCTTCCACCTCAGCCTTTCAAGTAGCTGGAACCATAGGTGTGCACCACTACGCCCAGCTGGGTTTTTTTTGTTTTATTGTAGAGATGAGGTCTCACCAAGTTGTCCAGGTTGGTCTTGAACCCTTGGGCTCAGGCAATCCTCTCGCCTCTGTCTCCCAAGGTGCTAGGATTACATGAGCCACCGTACCCCGCAAAAATACACACTTTTTTTTTTTTTTAGTAGGAGTCTCACTGTCGCCCAGGCTGGAGTGCAGTGGCATGCTCATAGCCACCACAGCCTTGACCTACTGGGCTCAGGTGATCCTTCCACCTCAGCCTTCCAGGTAGCTGGAAATACAGGTGTGCCACAACGCCCAACTAATTTTGTTTTTAATTGTAGAGATGGGGTCTCGCCCAGTTGCCCAGGCTGGTCTCAAACCTCTGGGCTCAGACAGTCCTCTCGCCTACGCCTCCAAAAGTACTAGGATGACAGGCTTGAGTCACTGCGCCCGGCTACATATTTTTTAAAGGATGGGAAATGCTGATTTTTTTTTTACCCCAGTGGAGGTGCCCTGAGGGTGTGGCCTCAGTTTCTGCCCTCTAAAATCCAGGACCCCTCTAGAACCCTATCTAAGTTTCTGTTTCCAGACGGCGTTGGAGGCTACTGCAAGTCCTAAGCAAGTCTTTTTTGATTGATGCTGTGACAAGTGACCACAGCTCCATGGCTTAAAACAATACACACGTGTTATCTTACTGTTCTGGAGGCCTGAAGACCAAGGTCAGTCCCGCCAGGCCCCAGTCACATGGCAGCAGGGCTGCTCCTTCAGAGAGCAGTTGGGAGTCTGTTCCCTGCATTCCCAGCTTCCATCTCCTACTCCCGCCTCCTGCTGCTGACTCAGCCCCTCCTGCCTCCCTTCTAAAAGGGCCTCGTGATTATCTTGATAGTCCAGGATAAGTGCCTCCTCTCAAAACCCGTAACTTGCTCGTATCTGCAAAAGCCCTTTACCATGTAAGGCAATGCAGGCACAGGCGTCTTTGGGGACCGTTAGTCGGTCTACTGCAGGAGGCAGCTTCTGTTGCTTACAACCACAGACTTCTGGAGGATACAGCAAAAGTCACACCCCCAAGGTCCAAAGATATTGCATTGTTTACAATCTGCATTGGAAGGCCTCAGGGTGCTGTGAACCCTGCAGTTTGCTACAGCCCTGGGACTCTTTGCTTTTTAAATATGTATCACCTGCTCCACCCCTGAAGGCACAGGGGTTGTCATCCTTGAATAGGTGAGACTGACCCATCCAGCCACCTGAAGGCTTTAGGACTTGGCAGGTGGAGGCAATGGGATCTGTGTCACCCTGGGCAGCTCCTGCCAGACCCACAGCTGAAGGAAAAGTTGTGTCTAGATGGAAGAATGGATGGATAAATGGAGGGAGGGAAAGAGTGAGGGAGGGAAAGAGGGAGGGAGGGAGGGGAGAGAGATGGATGGAGAGAGGGAAGGGAAAAGGGAGGAATGGAGGGAGGAAAGAAGGGAAGGATGCAGGGAGGAAGGAAGGGGGAGGGAGGGATGGTGAAATGGATGAGTGGAAGAAAAAAGGGAAAGAGAGAGGGAGGGGAGCAGAACGGTTGGATGAACAGATGGACAGTGGGGTGGGTGGAGAGAAAGAGAAGATCAGTGAAGGCTTACCAGGAGGAGGCCCCAAGAGTAGCAAAGACATGGGGGAAAAAACAAATAAGATGTGTTTATTGTCTACACGGAAATAAAAGGAGGCAACTTTGCCGGTTTGCTCTGTATTAGAAAGAGAAATTCTCTCCATAATAAACCTCCTGCCAGACAACCAGGCCGCCCCTCCAACCTCATGGCAGAGACAGTCTCCTTCAGGTCTTCAGTTCCCCGCTCTCCCCAGCCCCCTCCCCTCCCTCAGCCCATCCGGAAGGTACTGGTCCAGTGAACCAAGAACCCAGCAAGGACAGCGGGAGCAGGAAGGGGACAGAATCAAGCCCTCTCCAATAGCTATTTAAAAAAAAAACCCTCGAAGTTCAGGGAGAAAAAGTAATCATCCTGTAATTGACTGTTCACTAATGGAATCTATTAATTTATAGCCACAAAGAATCAACTAATTTGTGGTTAATGGTGTTTAAAAGATAAACAACATAGATTAAATTCCAGAGCCCAACCCCAGTTTGCTGGCATCCGTCTAAACAGAAAGCTCTCCATGCTGGAGCACGAGTCTCAGCCCAGATGGGAGGCCGTGAGGTGGAGGTCAGCTGGGAGCCAGAAGAGATCTGAGAGGAATCTGGCAAGTCCCACCCTCCCAGGCTTCAATCGGTCCAGAGGAGCCACATTCACCCTCTGTGTCTCCAGTAAAATCACACGTCCTCCCCTCCTAGACCCAACATCATCCTTGCAGACTCCCATGGGGCCTCCCAGAGGCCCCCAACCTGCCTCCCACATTCATTCCCACCTCTGGGCTTTGTTCTTGCGGCACCTGCTAACTGACCACCTTTCCTTTCTCTCTTCTTTGTTTATTTGTTTGTTTTGAGGCCAGTTCTTGCTCTGTTACTCAGGCCAGAGTGCAGTGGTGCAATCACAGCTCACTGCACCCTCGATCTCCTGAGCTCAAGCGATCCTCCCACCTCAACCTCTCGAGTAGCTGGGACTACAGGTATGTGCCACCACACCTGGCTAATTTTTGTTTGTATTTTTTTGAAGAGATAGGGATCTTGCTGTATTGCCCAGGCTGGTCTTGAACTCCTGGGCTCAAAAGTCCTGACTCCAAACACTGCGATCCTCCCACCTTGGCCTCCCAAATTGCTAGGATTATAGTCGTGAGCCACTGCACCCAGCAGATCTTTCTTCAACTTGACTCCTCCCCACTTCTTTTTGTTGTTGCTGATTTTAGTTTCCTCCTAAACAATATTATCCAGATCTGATCATTTTCTTTGGTTTTTGGTTTTTGGTTTTCTTGTCAGTCTCAGTCACCCAGGGTGGAGTGCAATTGCACAATCACAGCTACCGCAGCCTCAACTTGCTGGGCTCAGTCAATCCTTCTGCCTCAGCCTTCCAAGTAGCTGGAACTACAGGTGTGAGCCACGATCCCCAGCTAATTTTTAAAAATTTATTGTAGAGATGAGGTCTCGCCATGTTGCCCAGGCTGGTCTCAAACCCCTGGACTCAGGTAATTCTGAGTGCTGGGATTAAAGGCGTGAGCCACAGCACCCAGACCAGGTCTGATAATTTAATAGCATATTTGTTTCTGGCACAAACATGGAATAAACACTGTGTCCCACCTGTGATCCTGTAAACATCAATTGCTACACATATTCTAACCAACATCCCGGAGAACCACACTCACACCGTGCGTTGCCACCTGCCACAGCCAGCATCCTGTGTGCCCATGGAACTGGACCCTCCACCAACCCTTTCCTGACACAATCCACCCTTTCAAAGGCATCGGCAGCCCCCCTCTTTCCTGAAGCCCTCTTTGACCCCCCCCCCAGCCCACAGACATCCCTCCCTTTGTTGACAGCTAGAAATCCCATGCCATTGACAAGCCAAAAAAGACAGGATGAAGATAAACACGTAGACTGGGTGCAGCGGCTCCTGCCTGTAATTCCAGTCCTCTGGGAGGTTGAGGCAGGAGGATCACTGGTGGCCAGGAGTTTGAGACCAGCCTGGGCAACAAAGCGAGCCTCCATTTCTACCAGCAATAAATTTTTTAAAAATAATAAGAAGGTGGTTGTTGTTTCTTTGAGCAGTCTGTGAGATCCTGGAGGATAAAACAAGAAAGCAAACACAAACAAACAATTCCTATACTGTGAAGTCTAAGCTCTGTGGGAAATTAGATGCCACCCATAGCAGGGGTTTGGTGACACTTGGGGTGACCCATAGGGACACTGTGGAAAGCGGAACTTTGCCTGGGACGCTCCCTACTCCCTTCCGGTGGGGCCGGGCCCACCTGGACCGAGCCTGGCCAATGGGCGTGGCATGGCCCCAGTCATTGCCACTGGCTCACAAGTGGTCTGTGCCCCAAACTGACTGAGGGCTGAGGCCCTGCACTTCCGCCCAGCCTGCTGGGGAAAGAGAAGCTCCCCCTCCTGTGAGCCTGGACCTCAGAGCTGTGGGCCTGTGACACGACACCACCCACTCCCACAGGCTGCCTGGGAATCAGAGCCCCATGGAGGAGGCCAGGGTGGCCACGTGGCCTGAGGACCTGGATCAAGACATTCCTGAAACTTCAAGATCTATTCTTGGAATTTTCTGCCATTTTTTCTTTCTTTTTCTTGGCATCAGCCTTTTGGAATCGGGTTTTCTGTTACTTGGAACAGGAGCACATGACTGGGAGTCATGGAACCGAATTCGGCCGTATCCAGGGCCTGACTGACGCTGGGTGAACCCTTTCTTTTCACAAGACCCTATCTCACAGAGCCCTTCCCTGGGGACACTTTCAGGACACTGTTCACCTCACCCTGCCACACCTTCCTGGCCCTGTCCAGCCCCCTTGATCCCATTAGACTCTACCCTCATGGCCTTGTTTGCTAGTCAGGACTCACAACAGGGCTGGCATGTGGAGGCCTTTGGTCAATGTCTGCTGCACAGTCCTGCCTCCATTTATCCACCTGCAAAACGGGAGGAAGCACCCTGTTTTCTCTCAAGACCCTTCCAACGGGGCTGCTCATTGCTTTCACTGCTGCTTCTAAGACCCCCGCGCACGTGGCAAGAGATCACCCCACACACACTGGAATGTCTCCCAGCAAACCACCTCCTACTCCCAGGGAAGAGGGTTTTATAATTTTCCTCCTTCACTCCTTCCTCTGCCTACACAATCTCACTGGCCAGGACGTTCCTCTCAATGTCTAACCCAGCCTCTCATGCTGCAACTTAAGTCTGTTTCTCTGGATCTTTTCCCAGGCCTGGAGTTGAGCGGCTAGAGCATTGAGACAGAACCCTGTGAGAAATGAAAACGCCTTTACCGGGAAGTTGCCCTCATTTCCTTCCCATGACCAATCTCTGGCTCGTCAAAAAGTTCCTTTCTTGTCTCTACACCTACGGCTCGGCTCTTCTGGAGATGTGGAGACGGGAGACGGGAAGAGAGAAAAATAACGATCTGCTGAATCGTGTGATTGTGAAAACAGTGGCCGCGTCAGATACCCACACTCCGACTCATCCCAATGACATCCTTTGGGAGGGAGGAGGCAGGAGGTGGGAGGGAACACTTCTAAACCCATTTTCCAGGTGAACTCACAGGAGGCTGGGCTGTTCCCGAGCGCCCAGCTTCATGTGAACAACAGAAGTGAAACTCGTGGCTCCTCTCCATTTAGATGGGGAATGAGGCCGGGCACGGGGGCTCACGCCTGGAATCCCAGCACTTTGGGAGGCTGAAGTGGAAGAATCGCTTGAGCCCAGGAGTTTGAGAGCAGTCTGGGCAACATAGTGAGACCTCGTCTCAACAAAAAAATCAAAAAAATTTGCCAGGGGCGGTGGTGTGCGCCTGTAGCCCCAGCTACTTGGAAGGCTGAGGTGGAAGCATCTCCTGGGCCCAGGAGATCGAGGCTGCAGTGAGCCGTGATCACATCACTGCACTCCAACCTGGGCGACAGAGT
This sequence comes from Cephalopachus bancanus, assembly GCA_027257055.1. NCBI lineage: Eukaryota > Metazoa > Chordata > Mammalia > Primates > Tarsiidae > Cephalopachus > Cephalopachus bancanus. The sequence goes on from JAPVLO010000007.1 coordinate 9,736,554, forward strand.
GAGGCCCCCAACTCATAAAAAGACATAAAAATAATAAACGGGTCATAATTCAAAGGGTGATGCACATGTGGCTTAGGATGCAGGTGTCACCATTCATTCATTCACTCATTCATTCATTCATTCATTCAAGAGAATAAAAAGCCTCTACCTAGCACTTCCGGTGTGCCAGAGCTTGGTGCCTTGGGGGGATTCTTTTCACCCCTTCCCTGCCCCACACCAAGGCGGGAATGGCAGAGGTCTTCTGCCCACTGGCTGAGTCCGGAAGTTTAATAACATCATTACTGAAAGTATTTTTCCTATTTTGTTCTTTGCTAATTTTATGTGTGGTGTTTCTCAACGTCCGGGGATGCTGACATGGCCAAATCTTGTCTTTCCTTTGGGGTCTCTGGCCTTGTGTACCTAGAAAAGATTTCACTGGGGAGTGACGTGTAGGGCTGTATTTCACGTCATGAACAGCTGAGGTGAAAGGAGAACCCCTCCATCATTTCTTCGTTTTCCAAAGAGGGAAGTGGAGGCTCCATGGTGAGGAAGCCCCAGGGCCGGGGTCGGTGACTGGCCCTGCCCAGGGCACCTTCTGCACGTCATGAGTGAGTCACAGACTCCTTACGAAATTGAAGGAGAGACAGTGGCCCTCAGCCCTCCAGGCTGTGGTGTGGAGTGGCCATCACAGTGTCCCCATAGTCAAGACCATTCCGCTCGCCCCGGAAATTCAGCCTCCTCCAGCCGTCCCACTGTGGCTGTGTCCCTAAGACCCCTTCCCCGAGATCCTGCTAGGCGGATGAAGGCGGGCCCCGCATGGGAAAACATGAAAAGAGTCAACAGAAGCAGCAAAATGGTCTGGAACAATCGAATGCTTGGAAGCAGAGAGCTGCATGGTGGTAACCAGGGGGTAGGGTGGGGGCAGGGCAGCTGGGGAGACGTCGGTTGAAGGAGACCAATTTCCAGTGAGAGGAGAAGAGTAAGTTCCAGCCATTTCGTGTACAATGTGGTGACACGAGTGAATAACAGGTATTGTGTTCCTAAAAACCACTGAGCCCTTTTTAAATGCTTTCCCCACAAAGAATGCCAAGCATGTGAGGTAATGCATATGCTAATTAGCCCAAATGAGCCATCCCACAATGTGTTCGTATTTCAAAACATCGTGCTGTACACGGTAAATATACACAACTTCTATTGGTCCATTTTAATTAATCTCAAAAATTCCTGGATTTCAAAAACCACCGTGTATAAAATTAAGAGGCATATAACAGATAGGAGAAATATTTTCAACCTACATGACAATGAATTTAGACTCTTTTTTTCTTTTTGAGTCAGGGTCTCACTCTATCACCCAGGCTGGAGTGCAGTGACACAATCATGAGTCACTACAGCCTCAACTTCCTGGACCTAGGCCATCTTTCTGTCTCAGCCTCTTGAGTAGCTGGGACTACAGGCCCACACCACCATGCCCAAACTAATTTTTTTTTTTTTTTTGTAGAGAACTCCTGGGCCCAAGCAATCCTCCCACCCCAGCCTTTCTAAGTGATGGGATTACAGGTGTAAGACACCACGCCTGGCTACTTAGAAGATCTACCAGGCTCTTACAGTGTTACAGAAACCACCAAAGAAAAAGACAGGCAAACCACAAATGCTGAAATGCAAGTGGGCAACACACTCAGGAAAGTCGTTCAGAGCTGGGGGGTAACCAAGCAATGGACGTAAGAACTGTAACGCCATCATGTGCGCGCCTTTCAGAGTCGCTACACTAAAAGAACAGTCACTCAGTCGGCGAGACCGGGACCATCACACCCGCAGGCAACTGGGGGACATTAAATGGACTTGGCTGCCCTGAGTTTTGGATCATGTACTGACATCCTGACAAATGGGCATGTTTTCATGCCGGTATTTTTATTCCGAAGAATGATTAAGAAAATTGTGCATAAGGAAGGAGATTTATTCCCACTTCATTTATATGGGCAAAGCTGGGAGCAGCCTAAAGTCTCAGGAACTGGGGACACAAACATAGTGCACATCCCAGGGCAGTGTCATGGAGCTGTGGGAATGAGTGATGCTTCATACAAGTTAGAGACGATACTCATGAAGCCAGAAAACCAGGTGATGTGTACACCATTCTGTTTCTGAAAAACGCTCACACACGAATATATGTGCACAGAAAACAACTTGGAACAGATATTCATTACATTGTTGACAGTGATTTTCTTCAAGATGTAAAATTGTATATGGTTTGTGTGTGTGTGTGTGTTTCAGTGGCTATACACCAGGACTGGCAAGGGTGGGAGGGTCTCTTGCTTGGAGACATTGTCATGAACTTTCTAGGCAAATATGACAGCACTTATCAAAAGTTTTAATATGTGAATCACTTCACCAGTCATTTCACTTCTAGGAATTTACCCTAAGGGAATAATCTGAGATGTGTGCAAAAACTGACGTAGAAGAATGTCCACTGCAGACTTCTTTATGACAGCAAAAAGTCAGAATCAGCCTGAACTCCCAACATCACGGACCTGTTTAAATAAGTGTTGGTTTGCTTTTACAACAAAGTGCCATGCAGCCATTTAGAATGATGTCAAATATTGGATGTCAGGACAAAATGTTCTTGATATAAAGAAGAACACTTTAAGGTGGCATGAAAGGAGGATAGCCATATGGTAAAACCCATACACAATAAATTATGACTGTTTATGTACAAAGAAGGCTGAGAGGGTTAGGGTTGCAGTGATAATCACTGCGTGATGGGATTCTGGGCAAAATTATTTTTTCTCTGTGTTTTCCTACATTTTGTAATTTCAGTAAAAATATATATATGTGTGTTACTCTTACAACCTGATCTTTTTTTTTTTTTTGAGTCAGGGTCTCACTCTGTCTCCCAGGATAGAGTGCAATGGTACAATTATGGCAACCACAACCTCAACTTGCTGGGCTCAGGTGATCCTTCTGTCTTTGCCTTTTGAGTAACTGGGACTACAGGTGTGCACCACCACGCCAGACAAATTTTGTGTGTGTGTGTGTGTGTGTGTGTGTGTGTGTGTGTGTGTGTGGAGATGAGGTCTTGCCATGTTACCCACACTGGTCTTGAATTCTTGGGCTCAGGCAATCCTCTCACCTTGGCCTCCCAAAGTGCTGGGATTACAGACATGAGCCATGGTGCCCGGCTACAATCTGATCTTTTTTTAAGGAGAAAAAAAAAAAAAACCTTAGGAACATTTACATGAATAGAAACTAATCATTCATCTCTGTAAGGTCTAATTTCCAAGTCAGGCTACTCAGTGTTGACAATCACAGAGCTACTTGGGAAATCAAAAGGCCAAGTCCAAGTTGATGATTAAAATATGTCCACTCTAGCTGGGCACAGTGGCTCATGCCTGTAATCCCAGCACTTTGGAAGCCTGAGGATTATTTGATCCCAGGATTTCAAGACCAGCCTAGTAACATAGGAGACCTTGTCTCTACAAAAATTCAAAAAATTAGCTGGGCTTGGTGGCATGTCTATAGTCCCAGCTACTTGGAAGGCTGAGGTGGAAGGCTCTTCTGAGGCCAGGAGGTTGATTGTGGTGAACTGTGATTGTGCCACTACACTCCAGCTTGGGTGACAGAGTGAGACCCTGACTCAAAAAAAAAAAAGTTCACTTTAGGATCAGGCAGAGTGGCTAACAAACATTTATAATCCTAGCACTTTGGGAGGTCAAGGCAGGAAGATTGCTTGAAACCAGGAGTTCAAGACCAGTATGGGTAACATAGTGAGACCTCCGTTTCCACAAAAAATTAAAAATTTTTAAAATGTAAATATAGACTGGGCTTGGTGGCTCAGCCTGTAATCCCAGCACACTGGGAGGCTGAGGTAAGTGGATTGCCTAAGCCCGCAGGTTCGAGACAAGCCCAGGCAACTTGGTGAGACCCCATCACTACAATAAATCAAACAAATTATTCAGGCGCGATAGCGCATACCTGTAGTTCTGGCTACTTGGAAGGCTGAGGTGGAAGAATCGCCTGAGCTCAGGAGGTCAATGCTGGGGTGACCGTAACCATGCCACTGCTGCACTCCAGCCTGGGTGACGGAGTGAGACTCCAAATTTAAAAAAAAGTAAATGTATAAGTATGCACTCACACACACACACATCTCCCCTCTAGACATCCTCTCTCGGTGCTGCCTAGGAGTGGTCCTCCCCTAAAAGCCATTCTCAGCCAATTCACAAATCTTTGGAGGACTGAGAAGAAAGCGGACCTGTTTTTAATATTCAAGGACAGAATCCAATGGATTCAGCTGACACAGTGGCTGCAGACCCTTGTCCAATCCTCTCTCTGTTCTGTAATGATGAAGAATGAACCGTGTTCTCAGAAAGCCCGTTGTCAGGACAGGACAGAACAGAAACTTCTAAACATGTCTTCTGGAGCTCATCCCTTTTTCCTGTGGGGAAAACCAGCCCATTGGCTAAAGACAAAGTCACAGAAAGCCTGGAACTATGTCCTGCTGTCTTAATTCTTATTCCAGAGATCCCCGGCTCCGACAGTGAGATTTCCAAACCTAGGGGCAGCTCACTGCTAGTGAGGACCAAAGCAGGAGCAAGGTGAAGTGGATAGCATCGAACAAGGCATGAAGTGACCTGCCCATGGCAGTCCTCAGTCACGGTGGCACTGGAGGGGACACAGCAAGAACACCTGCAAGGCCTGGTCTGTGAGCAGGACAGTGGGAAACTTGGGCACCTTCTAGAAGGAAGGCACTCTCCTTGGCAGCTGCCATTTAACTGTGTGGGAGAGAGAAATCTGGGCTCACCCAGGGTCCTCTTAAGACTCCCCAGGGCGTGTCTGTCCCGTCCAGTGAGTCCTCTCTCTCGCTACCCCCACCCCCGCTTCTTTCCTCCTTCCTCCCTCCCTTTCCTCTCTTCCATTCTCCTTCCTTCCTACTTTTCTTCCTTCCCTCCTTCCCTCCCTTCCTCCTTCTTCTCCAAGGAGTTTGTCTGAATATCTTCCTAATTCACCACTCCCCAACCCCAAGAAATTTTAATACCACGGACATACAATATATCTGTTTATGCAATGCATGGACATCTGTGCTTTATACATAAATATGGCGGGGGGTTGGCCTGCGAGAACCAATTTTTACCTTCTGGGGGAGATACCACTTTTGTTGGAGAATGCATGAAAATAAAGATTTCCAAGATCAGCTAAGTTTGCAAAAATCGCTCTTAGAGATTCGCCACACACTTTATTTAGCCTTCTGAAGCAGGGAGGACAGCCTAGCTTTCTGCAACTCAGTGCCTTCCAGACCTATCGGACCACAGAAATTCACTTCCAAAGAGCAGTGGGAAACATCCCAGTGGCAGACAAGGTTAGTTTGTCGCCTGTGTGCATCTGGGCCGGCTTTCTAGGCAATCAAATGCTCCGCCCATTGGGAAGTGCCCCGCCCCTCACTCGGACCTTGGATGGTAGTGTGAGCTGTCAATCACCAGGCCCCGCCCGTGGCCACAGTGATTGGTGGTGAGGCGGGCACTGGGCAGAAGCTGAGCCAATCAAAGTTCTTCCCTTTCAAAAGGGCATGGATGGAGAAAGAGTCCTTTCCATCAACCCTCACTAAACTGCAGGATCCCAGGCCTGCCACCGCCTGAGGTCACGATCCCAGCTTCTCTGCAACAGTCTGAGGAAATAAAGCCAGACTGCGAGAAGCAAGACGGAGAGCAAGGGAGACAGGCCTGACCGGATCGAGTTCTGGACCCAGGAGTCCCTGGTCCCGGGAATTCCCCTTGAACTTCCCATTTTCCGATGTCCTCACATGAGCTCACAGATCTCACTTTTTGGCTTCAGCGGGTTGAACCGCATTTCTGTCACTTGGGACCAAAAAAATCCCGACAGATGTATCCCAATATGATTATAACAGTAGAATTTGCGCAAACTACTGTAAAAAAGATAACTTTTGAGGTAATGGAGGGAATTAGACGGTACACTGGGTAATATGTGTATTAAGAAATTCTTATTGTCTTTGTTACGTGTGATAGTGAGATTATGAGATTATGTGTGATAGTGAGGAAAAAAAAAAGCCATGTGTTGAATACACACTGAAGTATTTTGAGGCAAAATGATTCAGTTCTGGGATTTGCTTGAAAATATCCCAGCACTTTCACCTTCTTCATTGAGGAGGGGAGAACACAGGAAAATAGGACTTCGGAATGATTGTTGCTGAAACCAGGAATAGGAAGTTAGGGGCTTCTAATCTTACACTCAAGTTTGGAATATTCTATTTTAAATAAAAATAAAAAATAAAAAAAATGAGCAAGAAGGATAAAAGAAATTAAGGAAACTGTGCAGTCTTCTGAGAGAAAGCAATGATTTCATGTTGATGGAAAGGGAGGAAAAAGCAGAAGTGCTCATTCATTCGTTCATTCATTCATCAAATTCTAATTAACCACCTGCCATAGGTCGACGCTGAGCCTGGGTGCTGGACACACGGGGCTGACAAGGCATTGATCTTCCTGCCCTTGGGGGGCTCCCAGCTTCGCCCAGGAAGAACAGATTCCAGGAAGAAAAGATTCCAGGTTTGCACGGTTCACAGAGGGGTAGGCACTGAGAGCATAGAAGAATTTTCTCTTTCCCGGCCTGTTTGAAGGCAAGGGTTTTGATTGGCTGAGCTAAACCCCAGTGCCCGCCTCACCACCAATCATTGTGGTCGGGGGCGTGGCCTGGGGCTGGAACGTTTCTGTGGTCTCAGACCGCGGACCTGGAGGAGGGGGTGGGGGAGATCCATGGCTTGGTTGCAGGGAGCTGTGAGTGCTGGAGGACAGTGGGGCCTCAGGGGAGAGGGACTGAACAGGATCTGCCAGGACCATCGCCTTCAGGGAACGAGAAGCCATGGTTGCTCACAAATCACAACTCAGGATTAAGAAGAGCGTACGGTCTTGCTGCAAGGGGTAAAGCTTCCAATGCATTATCTCCTGCAACCTGGTAGGGCAGAGACGGGCATTAGTCCCACCTTACACCTGGGAAAACTGAGGCACAGAGCTGTTCAGTAGCTTTGCCCACGGCTGCAGCATTTGCGCCTGGTCATTGGGTCCTCCACACCTTCACCTGCTGTGCAGAGGTAGTTTTACAAGCTACCGGGTGTGTCCAGATGCCTTTATTAATACTGTCTGCCCAACTCCTTTAAATTCTTCTTCTAAAAAAAGTCCTTAACAAATAACCAAAAGAAGTGGGTGGGGTATTCAAACATTCATGCGGTCATCTCTAAGTATGGAATCTGTGAAAACTGCTGAAGTCTCTTTAGTCTGACCCCAAACCAAAACCTAGAGTGATGGGAAAGCCCTATGGGTGCAACTTGTGGGGAGCAGAATTCTAAGATAACGCCAAGGTTCCCTCCCCTTGTGGTTACATCCTGAATAGTTGCCTCCACTTGGTGGGGGCAGGACCTGTGACTGTGGTGGGTGTCACTCCCATAGCTATGTTATGATGCTCTAGGGCAAAGATGAGGAGACTCTGTGATGTAATTAGGGTCCTGCAGGAATCACTTTTAAGCTCATCAAGGGAAGATTGTCCTGGATGGACCTGACCTAAGCAGGTGAGCCTTTTCAAAGACGCTGCAGAGATCAGAGAAGGAAGAAGCCAGAGATTCCCAGCACAGTAGCCAGCTTTTGCTGTCCCAGAAGAAGCAAGCCACCATGAGTCCTGCAGCTGCAACAAAATGAATTTTGCCAACCTTCCATATGACCCAGCAATTCCTCATCTGGGAATTACCTGGAATATACCTGGAAGAACTAAAATCACTCCGCAAAAAGATACCTGAACATGCATGTTTATGGCAGCGCTGTTTGCAGTAGCAAAAACATGGAACCAACCATGCTGCCCATCGAAACTGGACTGGGTAAAAAAACATGGTACATATACACAATGGAATATTACACAGCCGTAAAAAAGAACAAAATTACGGACTTGGCAGCAACTTGGATGGATTTAGAGTCTATAACACTCAATGGTTTATCACAGAAACAAAGAACTGAGTACCCCATGTTCTCACTCATAGGCGGACCCTGAGCATTTGCCATAATGCTATCACAAAGACATTGGCAGTAGCAGGACATTGCCAGGGGAGGGAGGAGGGGGAGGGGACACATAGTATTAACAAGCATACCTGATCTCAAACCAGGCAAAGTGGGGACCAAAAGGAGACCCAAACTTTACCTGTATGACGAGCACTTGTGTAACTAATCCCGGATGGTCCCCCACACCTTTAAAATAAAAATTAATTAATTAATTAAAATTTAAATTAAAACACATGAACTTTACCAACAGCCTCAAGAGCTTGGGAAAGGACCCTAGGCCTCTCTCTAGATGAGACCCTGACCCGGCAAGCATCTTGACTGCAGTCCCGTTGAGAGCCTGAGCGGAGGATACAGGTAAACTGTGCCTAGAATCCTTTGTCATGAAAACAGAGAGATAATTTATATGAGATAGTGAGCATGAGTGGTGTTGTTTTAAGCCACCACATTTGAATGGTAATTGTCAGGCAACGATTGAAAACAGGCACATTGCCGGCTCGGTGGCTCAGCCTGTAATCCCAGCACTTTGGGAGGCCGAGGTGATGGATTGATTGCCTGAGCCCGCAGGTTCAAGACCCATCCGGGCGACTTGGCAACACCTCGTCTCTATAATACATCAAAAATTAGCTGGGTGTTTTAGCGCATGCCTGTAGTACCAGCTACTTGGAAGGCTGAGGCGGAAGGATCGCGGACCCCAGCAGGTGGAGGCTGCGGTGGCCGGGAGCGTGCTACTGCACTCCAGTCTGGGCGACTGAGTGAGACTCCAACTCAAAAAAAAAAAAGAAAAGAAAAGAAAAGAAAAGAAAACAGGCACATCAATCACTGCTGCCACCGTCAGGGCTTACTCTGTGCCAAAAAGCATGTGCTACCGACTTTGTGTATCTCATGTAACTTTCTCACCAACTGAAGCAGGGTGCCCATGATACCCCCATGTTACAGGCAGGGAAACAGAGACCCAGAGCAGTTGCATAAACTGCTCATGGCTAGTGGGTGCTGAAGGTGAAATTTCAATCCAGGTGGCCTGTCCCCAGGACCCGCCCTCAGGAACCAGACCTTGCAATGTTGATTTTTTTTTTTTGAGTTGGAGTCTCACTCTGTCGCCCAGACTGGAGTGCAGTGGCCACTCCAGGCTACCGCAGCCTCCACCTGCTGGGCTCCGGGGATCCTTCCGCCTCAGCCTTCCAAGTAGCTGGAGCTACAGGTGCACGCTGCCACACCCGGCTAATTTTTTGATTTATTGTAGAGATGAGGGCTCACCAAGTTGCCCAGGCGGGTCTCGAACCCGCGGGCTCAGGCAATCCACTCACCTCAGCCTTCCAAGGCACGGGATTACAGGCTGAGCCACTGAGCCTGGCTCGCAATGTTTTTAAATGTCTATGAAAACACAGGCATAAAAAGTCCCGAAATGTTACACACTGGAGATCTGATGGTGGAATGCGAAGGGAATGTTTTGCTTTTGTGCTTTTTCTACAGTGTCTAATTTATTTTACAATGCACAGTATTTTTTTGTTATCAGAAGAAAGAAAAATACGGTCTCTGAGGGGTGGGGTTACAGGCCTCTTTTACACTTTTCCTTCTTGTAATCATCTCAACTTTCATCTGTCTGAAACGAATTTGCGGTGTGTATGATTTTGAAAAAATTCAAGCCAAGAAAACGAGAGAATGTGTTTCAGAATGTGAACGTGAAAGGAGAGTCGGTGACACGGGACCCGGAACCCGGACCCAGACATTCCAAGGAGAGGCGGCCGGGGGCTTGCTCTAATGAGCACATTTGGGGCAGACTTGAAATGCGACTTCAGGTCTCTGAGAAGAGGTCTCTGCCTCAGCCTCCCAGAAACTGGGTTTTTATTAAGCATTTGCAGCTTTTTCTGCCAATGTTCTCACCTGAAACTCTATTGTTTTAATTGGTAGCTATTCCTATGGGCTCTTGCTTGAACGAAAGCGAAGAAACCAGGCTTCAGGCGTTTTTCTTCGACTCAGAGAAAGGTAAGAAAAGGTGTGCTCACTTTGGCTTACGCTTGGGTTTAACCACCATTAATTACTGAGGGTTTGTGTGCCGACCTCCGTGCCAGGCCCAGTCCTGGGAGCCTCTCATTTTATCTTTCCACATCTCAGTGAGGCGAGTCCCAGCATCATTTTCATTTTACAGATGAGGAAGTTGAGGCTTAAGGAGATCATATAATAATAACACCCTACTTCATTCCATCTAAAGCATACTATTATTTTATGTGCCACTAGGAAAAAGAAATTCACTCAGTTATCCATGTAAAATGCCATGGACTTTAAGATACATCCTAAAATAAATAAATAAATAAATAAAAAAGATACATCCCAATTTATTTATTTTTATTTTTTATTTTTTTGAGTTGGAATCTCACTCTGTCACCCAGGCTGGAGTGCAGTGGCACCATCACAAACTCACCACAGCCTCGACCTCCTGGGCTCAGACGATCTTTCTGCCTCAGTCTCCCAAGGAGCTGGGACTACAGGTGCACGCCACCATGCCCGGCTAACTTTTTGACTTTTTGTAGAGATGAAGTCTCGCTATGTTGCCAGGGCTGGTCTCGAACTCCTGGGTTCAAGTCATCCTCTCCCCTCATCCTCCCAAAGTGCTGGGATTGCAGGCATGAGCCACCATGCCCAGGCCACCCTGATTTTAGATATGTTAAAGATGCATCTAAAAACCCATGTTCAATGCAACGTGGCATTCTGGATCGGATACTGGAACAGGAAAAACACACACTAATGGACAACATCCACATAAACAGGTGAGCCAACAATACACTGGTACAGTGTTAATATGCGGGTTTTGACAAAAGTACTGTGGGTACGTAAAGTGTTGGTATTAGGAGAAGCTAGGTGTGAGGGAGAGGGTATGAGGGACCCCTCTGCCCTATCTTTGCAACTTTTTGTTATATTGTTCAAAGGCAAATTTGACAAGTAAAATTACTCCAAAATGAAAGGTTTATTTTTTTAAGTGATAAAATGTGGCAAACACGCCGGGCTCGGTGGCTCAGCCTGTCATCCCGCGCCTTTGGGAGGCCGAGGTGAGTGAATTGCCTGAGCCCGCGGGTTCGAGACCCGCCTGGGCAGCGAGACCTCATCTCTACAATAAATCAAAAAATCAGCCGGGCGTGGTGGCGCCTGCCTGTAATTCCGGCGACTCGGAAGGCGGAGGCGGAAGGATCGCCGGAGCCCAGCAGGCGAGACTGCGGTGGCCGGGAGCGGCCACTGCACTCCAGTCTGGGTGACAGAGTGAGACTCCAACTCAAAAAAAGAAAAATGTGGCAAACAGATTTTTACGGGAACGGACACAGCACTCGCCATGAGCAGAACTAGTGTGGTATGGGCAAAGGCACAGACACACCGATCCACAGAACAGAATGCAGAGTGCAGAAGAAGACCGCACTCAGGATGTCAGCTGCGCTTCAGCAAGAGTATCAAGGCAATTCGGCAAGGAAAGGAGGGAGCTCGGCACGTCCTTGGCAGGGTGTGTGGTCACTGATGTGTACGCAGAGGCAGTGCCAGGGCACCCCGGCGAGTTCTCTGAGGAGCCGACTCACACTCCCTGGCTAGAGTGTGGCTGTGATGACTGGAGCACCGGTAGCTATCTTGGGAATGAAGGAAAAGGCCAAAGGAAACCCGACCGCCTCAGCTCTGGCACCAGAGAGCCTCACTGGATGCCAGTGACTACCCATCCCTGGCATTATGTGAGAAAACAAGCCCTAGCAATCATTGACCCTAATTCCTGCCTGATACAATAATAAAGATTAATTATAAGATTATAATAAAAGACTCATAATAAAGATCCCAAGCCTGATGCTAAGGCTTTCCGCATAACACTGGATTTCTACCACAATCCCACTAGGTAGGTGCCACTGCCAACCCATTTCACAGAAGAAGCAACTGAAGCTTGGAGCCCAAGGTCACACAGCTAATCAGGGGCTTGTGTCAGTTAGTTTAACTCAAGCCCCCTGGGTCCAGGGCTCATGCCCAGGATACTTAAGTCCAAGGCTGATGAGACAGGAAGGGGGAGGGGGCACAGCTAAGAGTCAGGAGAGGAGGTTCCCTTCCTAGGTCCCCCGATAAACTGACTATCACCAGATCACATACCTCCTCAATTTCCCCCTCTGGAGATGAGGCTGATCTCCCAGGCTCTAGCACCCAGAGCTTCTCTTATCCCCAAATTTCAAGACTTCATGGTGGCTCTCGCCTGTAATCCCAGCACTTTGGGAGGTCAAGGCAGGAGGATTGCTTGAACCCAGAAGTTTGAGACCAGCCTGGGCAACATAGTGAGACTTGATCTTTGCAACAAATTTTGAAAATTAGCCAGGCACCGTGACTCATGCCTGTAACCCCAGCACTTTGGGAGGCCGAGGAGAGAGGATTGCCTGAGCCCACGGGCTCGAGACCAGCCTGGGCAACTTGGCAAGACCTCATCTCTACAATAAATCAAAACATTAGCCGGGCGTGGTAGCGCGCACCTGTAGTTCCCGTTACTTGGAAGGCTGAGGCAGAAGGATCGCTGGAGCCCAGCAGGTTGAGGCTGCGGTGGCTGTGAGTGTGCCACTGCACTGCACTCCAGCCTGGGCGACAGCGTGAGACTCCAACTCAAAAAAAAACAAGGAAAATCACAAGTGGTGCAAACAGGAAGCATGACTCTGTTTCCTGCCACTTCCTGTGCCAACATCCTCTGAAGGATGGTCTGCATTCTCTGTTAAACACACTTCCTCCTGGAAATCCAGTTCACCAAATTAAACATCCAGCAGAAGACTTCAGTCGTCTAGAACTTCCCACATGAGACCCCCAACAGGCACTTGATAAGTCCTTGTGGTTGATGGTCCGAGGGTCCTGACTCCCACACTGTGGCTCTACCAATCACGCCCAGCTGTGGGGACAGTCTTCCTGTGCCCCAAAGGTGCCAGAGCCCAGCCAGCATGCACTTCCCCTCCAAGAGGGATGTCTATGGGTGCACTTCCCCTCAAAGCGTGCACTTCCCCTCCAGGGGGATGTCTGTCTCTCTCCTCTGGGAATAGCACCTCAAAGAGCTGTAGGAGAACCCTTCCTCCTCCTTCATGTCGGGTTTATTCAGATGGGAGCCAGCCCCCTGCTGTGGGGCTGGCACATGGCACCGGCCTGGCCAGTCAGTTTATTCCATTGCGGATCGTAGTGACTGACTCAGGAATGGACATGTGACCAACAGTTGGTCCAATGAGAATCAGCCCTGGGATTTCTGTTTTTTCCCTAATTTGGACAAGACAAGTTTCTTTTCACCGAGTTTGCTAAACTTTTTGTAAGCCTGGAACTGCTCTGGGCTGCCATGAAAAAAAAATATGAGGAAAAAACCAACCATCAGAAAGGAGTAATGGGAGGGGTGGGGAGGATGGTGGGAGAGGCAGGGTAAGCCCTGCAGACATTGTTTGAACCCCTAGATATAGCCATGCTTGAACTCCTAGATTAAAAACTTGGGTCCATCAAAAGTAGGCTGGATAAAGAAAATGTGGTACATATACACAATGGAGTATTACACAGCCGTAAAAAAGGACAAAACTGTGGACTTCTCAGCAAATTGGATGGAGTTGGAGACAATCATTCTTAGTGATTTGTCACAGAAACAAAGAACTGAATACCACATGTTCTCACTCATAAGTGGGACTTGAACAATCATCGAGATAGCACAAGGAAGGGATACTGCCAGGAAGTGGAGGGGAGGAAAGGTACCTGATCCTGAACCAAGAGGACCAGTTGGAGGCCCTGCAAGTACATCACTTATGTACCTAATCCTGACTTGTATCCCACATCTTTATAATAAAGTAAAGCAAGCCGGGCATGGTGGCTCATGCTTGTAATCTCAGCACTTTGGGAGAGCACTCTGGTTCCAGCTTCTTGGAAGGCTGAGGTGGAAGGATTGCCTGAGCCCAGCAGGTCAAGGCTGCAGTGGCCATGAGCATGCCGTGGCACTGACACTTCAGCCTGGGCAACAGAATGAGACTCTGACTCAAAAAGAAACAAACAAAAAATAATTAAAATAAAATAAAACAAAAAAACATGGCTCCAGAGTTATCCAGACCTAGGTTCACAATCAGTTGTGTGGCTGTGGTATGACGGTCTTCTGCTGTGTCTCCTGACCAATAGCTGTTCCCCCTTCTAATAATAATAGTGTCTTACTTTCCCTGGAGAGTTTCCATCCATGTGGTCCTGTAGGGTTTAACCCTGTCCCCCAGCTCAAGGTAGACTCTTGAACGAAGGCAGGTCAGAGCCACAGCGATTGGTTCACCTATGATCACATGACCAAGCTGGACCAATCAGAGTTGGTCCTGGGCTTTTGTTGGCTGCTCCATCGGTTGAGTTTGCTAGGCTGGAACCTGACTGCAGAGTTGCTGGTGGCAGGGAAGGAAGCCACTTTCGAGAAAATCAGAGTCAAGGGATTGAGTTTTCAGCGACATAAGCCAATTCTTATTCTGTTTGTTTAACTCAGTGTGAGTTTCCTTTCTGTCCCAGGAGTCTTGCCTAATACTTTCATTCTCTCTGCAACTCAGCCAGATATTGGCCGTGTCTCAAGTGAAGATGAATGGACATGTTTTTTTGTTGTTGTTTTTTGTTTTTTTGAGTTGGAGTCTCACTCTGTCGCTCGCGGTCACCACAGCCTCGACCTGCTGGGCTCCGGCGATCCTTTCGCCTGTCTTCCAAGTAGCTGGAACTACAGGCGCGCGCTACCACCCCCAGCTAATTTTTTGATTTACTGTAGAGATGAGGTCTCGCCAAGTTGCCCGGGTGGGTCTCAAACCCACGGGCTCAGGCAATCCACTCACCTCAGCCTCCCAAGGCGTGGGATTACAGACTGAGCCACCAAGCCCGGCTTGGACATGCTTTTTGACATATCTGGTGGTGGCCTCTTTTTCTGGGCTGAACGTCAGCTGTCCGCCCTGAGGGCAGGGGCTGAGTCAGCTGGGCCCAGGAGGGCCCTTCGACCAATCCCCAGAGGAGGGTGGACCCATAGGTGCCGCCTCAAAGCAGAGACTCAACGTGTCCGATTTTGCTTGAGGAGATTCTTTCCCAGGAGGAGCAGGGAGCTTTTCCCCAGTGCCTCCTCCTGCAAGAGGTCACTGGGCACTCAGACCTGCCCGGACAGGCTGCCTCTCACTTCAACACTGGCCTTTTCAGGACCTGAATAGGATGCCTTTATTCAAGGCTTTTGAAGAAAGACACACCCTTTACCTTTTGGCTGTGCCCTTGTTTGGATTAAGTCCCTCGGCCAGTTTCACAAATGGTGAACCAGAGCATTGTTCCTTAGACAGGGCCAAGCACCGCTGAAGGTGGACTGAGAGTGACAACTGGCGTATTCCAGAATCATCTCATAAGGACCGGGTCCACATGGGTCAGGGCCTGGAGCAAGTCCCAGCATTGCAACTGGTGTCCCCAGGTCAATTCCAGCCTGCAAAGTCTCTCTTACGTCTCTCAGTCTGAAGCTGGTGTCTCAAAGACATGCAACTTTGCAACTGGGCATCGCAGCTCACACCTGTAATCCCAGCACTTTGGGTGGCTGAGGCGAGAGAATCACTTGCGCTCAGGAGTTTGAGACCAGCCTGGGCAACATAGCTAGATCTTGTCTCTACAGAAAAAAATCAACCAGTCATGGTGGCATGTGCCTGTAATCCCAGCTACTCGGGAGGCTGAGGCGGGAGGGTCATCTGAGTCCAGGAGGTTGAGATAGCAGCAAGCCGTGATTGTGCCACTGCGCTCCAGCCTGGACAACAGAGTGAGACCTGGACTCAAATAAATACATAAATAAAAATAAAAGACAAGATTTCACACAGCAGTATGGATTCCCGCCCAGGAGGGACCACAATGCAGTCCACCAGCCCCACTCAGCCTGCTTCTTCCTCCTGCCCACCCCCTGAGGAATATGGGGACTGGTGGTCCCAGCTCCAACCCATAGCAAGCCCATCCAGTCCCACTCACCCTTCACCCACCAGACCCAGTCATGCTGCTCTGGTCCTTAAACACACCAGGGTTCCTGCCACCCCAGGACCTTTGCACATGCTCCCCTGACACTCCTGCCTGGGCTGCTCCCTTCTTGATGCCTTCCAGGGCCCACACAGGCTTTGTTCGCCTCAGTGTCGTCTCCTCAACATGACTCTGGGACACTTGTTCCTTCCTCTTTTTCCTCCCCTTCTTCCTTTCATTGTTTCCTTGTCTTTGGGCCTTCTTCGTATCCCTCCCACCTTCCTCCCGCTCTTCCTCCTTCCTTTCTTGCTCCCTGTTTTTTCCTCTTCAGTGTCGTTGCCAGAGGTACTGAAAGCCTCCAGTTCCGCTCACATTAGCTCACAGCGGAAAGGCTTCGCCCTCCTTTCTGTTCGCATGGATTTGTCTTTTCTGATTCACAAAACAAAACAAAAATTCCATTTTATAAAGGGAAGTTCCCTTTGCAAAGGAGTCGGCAGCTTTCGTCTGAAGCATCAGTGACTTCCGTGTGGTGCCCACGCCTCCAGGCTTCCCCCGGAGCCTGGGATCAGGACCCTGATGGAGGGTGACCACCCAGAGATCTTCAACTCTGGAGCAGAGGCCAAGAATGGTCACGTCTACGGTCGCATCCCTTCCTCCCCTCCCCTATACCTAGCCTTTCCCCTGACCACACACTCCCCGGGCCTTGTCTTCTTTCTGAAAATGGTGCATGTGTCTCCCCGCTGCTCTCTCTTCCCGCCCCAGGAGACAGGGAAGGTCCATGGGGTTGATGTGGGGGACCTCAAAAGCAAAGTGGTAGAGAGTAGGGGAGACTCCTTTTACAACAGTGCTGTTTGTCTCACTCTTGCTAGAGGGTGAGTGGTTACCTTGGGATGAATCTCACAGCAGAGAACAGAAGCACAACTTTCTCTCTCAGCCACAATTTCCCCTCTCCTGAAGTACAAACGCCTTCCTGTCACAGAGGCAGAAAAAAGTTTAAAAAAAAAACAACCACCCAGGGCAGAGCGGGCTTCCCCACCCATGGGCCTCTCCCCGTGTAGGTCTGAACCCCGTAAACGCTGCCAGGAAGCCAACACAACGGGCTCAGCGCCCTGTACACGCCTCTGCTTGCCCGGGATGATGGCAAACTCCAATTTTCTTCTCCAACTTTTTATTTAGTGGAGAAACAAAAGCAGCCACTCCCCCTGGACATGGCGCTTGCAGTCCTTGTACCTCAAGCACCCCGGGGACAGGTCGACAGGGCCCTCAGCTGTGACTCCCATTTCCCAGGGGTCACGGCAGTCACCTGGGAGCTCACACTGGGTGCACCCACCCTCTCCCCAGTCTAGAACGACTCCCAGTGAGTCATCACCCCCAGTGGCTCAAAAAGGTGCCATGGGGTGGCAGTCAGAGTTTCCACAGCACCCAAAAACAGCCGCGATGACAGCCAGAAGAAGGCACAGGAGTAGAAGTGGCCGGTCTGTCAGGGAGGCCTGGCGGGGGCTGGGACATGGCGTGTCCTCCGCCGTTTCCCTGGACGCCACTGACCTACATCAGGGTGCAGGTTGAATCGTGTCCCTCCTGGCACCTCAGAACATTACACTATTTGGAATCAGGGTCTTTGTGGATTCAATTAAGGTAAGGAAGGGCCAGGCATGGTGGCTCATGCCTGTAGCCCCAGCACTTTGGGATACCGAGGCAGGAAGATTGCTTGAACCCAGGAGTTTGAGATGAGCCAGGACAACAAAGTGAGACCTTGTCTCTAAATAATAATAATAATAATAATAAACACAAAATGAGGTAAGAATAGGAATGAGATCGTCTTGGATTAGGACGAAGCCTAAGTCCAGTAAGAGTGTCCTTATAAGACAGAAAGGACACACAGAGACGTCCACGTGAAGATGGAGGTGAAGAGGTGTGTCCACAAGCCAAGACACCAAGGGCTTTCAGCAGCCACAGCGGCTGGGAGAGAGCCAGGGGATGATCCCCGCTCAGCGCCTCCAGAAGGAAGCCACCCTGCCAACACCATGATCTTGGAGCTCTGTCCTCCAGAGCTATGAAAGAATACATTTCTGTTTTATTTTAAGGCACCCAGTTGATAGTACTTTTTGACGACAGCTGTAGGAAGGAAAGACACTCAGGGAGCAAAAAGAATTACTCCACAGTTTTCCATGGGTCAAAATGCCTTTTTGGGATCAGGCACAGTGGCTCACGCCTGTAATCCCAGCATTTTGGGAATCTGAGGCAGGAGGATGGCTTGAGGCCAGGAGTTCGAGGCCAGCCTGGGCAATATAGCGAGACCTCATCTCTACAAAAAAATCAAAAAATTAGCCAGGCACGGTGGCATGTGCCTGTAGTCCCAGCTACTCGGGAGGCTGGGGCAGAAGGATTGCCTGAGCCCCGGAGATCAAGGCTGTGGTAAACTGTGATTGTGCCACTGCACTCCTGTCTAGGCAACAGAGTGGGACTCGGTCTTTAAAAAAAGAAGAAAACGCTTTTGTGGGGTGGGTGAAAGTCAGCAAAGTTAGAGCTGGAAATAACCTGATAGCTTGACATCATCATCTACACTGTCGCCACCATCATCACCGCCTCTATCATCATTACCACGATCACCATCACTGCTGTCATCACCATCACTGTCACCATCATCACCACCATCATCATTTTCACCAGCATCACCAGCATCACCCCTGTGCGCTCTAGTGAGCATGGCCCACACGCCACGTGCTAGGCACTGACCGTCTCTTCCTTGATCCTCGCAATGAAAGTACAAGAGAGCTGCAATTATTTCCACTTTCCAGACCAGAAACTTCAGACCTAAGAGATGAAAGAACATTCCCCAGGAGTTCTTTTTTTTTTTTTTTGAGTTGGAGTCTCACTCTGTCACCCAGACTGGAGTGCAGTGGCCGCTTCCTGCCACTGGAGCCTCGACCTGCTGGGCTCTGGCAATCCTTCCGCCTCAGCCTTCCGAGTAGCTGGAACTACAGGCGTGGGCTACCATGCCCGGCTGATTTTTTTGATTTATTGTAGAGATGAGGTCTCGCCAAGTTGCCCAGGTGGGTCTCGAACCCTCAGGCTCAGTCAATCCACCCACCTCAGCCTCCCAAGGCGCGGGATTACAGGCTGAGCCACTGAACCCGGCTTCCCCAGGAGTTCTTAACTCAGATGGCTACATCCTCCTCATCCACAGGGTTAGGAGCTGAGGGACCTCTGGCAAACTCCTTATCTGGCTGATCCTCAAATCCTGCACCTACAAACGGGTTGAACAGGGTGCCCCCCTCACAGGGCTCTGAGTGGGGGACGAGATGATGACCAGAAAGCACCCGGCATTCACTCCACGATGCGGCTGCTGCTGTCTTGCCCTTGCCCCCCCCAGGTCCAACCGCAGTGACACCTCCCTGCACAGCCCCCGAAGTCACAGGAGCTGTGAGGCCCATGAGGAAACCAGGTCATTTCTGACTCTAGCTCACCCACAAACACCCCACAGTGCCCCCCAGTCCCTCCAGAACTGAAAGCCAAATCAGTCCCATACCCCAAAAACAGAGCTGGTGATGTAATTTGCAGCAGAACACCAGGCAAATGTTCAAAAATGATTAAGAGCTTCAGAACATCAGCAACAGAGCACTGACCCAAGCACAAGGCCATTCTGAACATGGTGGTCTGTGTGACTGTCCAGCTCCATGTGTCCATGATGCAGGCCCTGCCCAAGGACATGCCTGGTCTGCATGGTCACCAGTGCCCTTTGCTGCTGCTTGACATCCTTGGGTACCACCTGTGATCTCACTTTGGCCACCCTGGCTAGAGGTCGGCACTGATGAGTTCCCCCAACACTTGGGACAAGTCAAGCTCCCTGAGCAGTTGCAAGCAGAGGTCCCTGGTGTGTAGCTAGGTGTGGGATCTGGCACGAGGGCAGGCCACTGAGAAGCCACAGAAAACCTCAGTCAGTCACCACACATGCTCCACTGAGAAATACAAGCCAGTACCAACTGGCCCTTTCTCCCATGGAGCCTTAAGCTGAAGCCTGCCAAATCCTGCTTGACTTGGCTGATGGACCTGATCCAATGCACAGAAAGGGAGAGAGGGCAAACCCTAATTCTGCCCCCGACTGCGGCCACATTAAGTATTCTATGAAAGCCATATGAAGAAGTAGCCAGCTGGACACGGTAACTCACACCTGTAATCTCAGCACTTTGGGAGACCTAAGTGGGAGATCAGCTCAGGCCAGGAGTTTGAGACCAGCCTAGGCTGCATAGCAAGACCCTCTCTCTACTAAAAAGAGAGAGAGAGAGAGAGAGAGAGAGAGAGAGAGAGAGAGCCATGATCAGCCCTGCATCTCATATGTAAGCAAGGAGCACAGCAGTTAGGCCAGGTAATAAAGAGGCAGGTAAGAGGCCTAGTGAGTCATTAAAAGCTCCAGCACTGAGTGTCAGCAACAGAGGGCTGAGAGGGAACCATTTACACTCCACGAATAAGTCACAATGCATTGAGTTCCTTCCTTTATCCAGGCATTGGGGTAAGGTAGGAGCTGACGAATGTTTTCTTTGAAAGGCTAGATAGTAAAAATATAATATATAAATACATAGGTGAGTGGATTGCCTGAGCCCGTGGGTTCGAGACCCGCCTGGACAGGCGAGACCTCATCTCTACAATAAATCAAAAAATTAGCCGGGTGTGGTAGCGCGTGCCTATATTTCCGGCTACTTGGAAGGCTGAGGCGGAAGGATCACCAGAGCCCAGCAGGTCGAGGCTGCAGTGGCCAGGAACAGCCACTGCACTCCAGTCTGGGCGACTGAGTGAGACTCCAAATAAATAAATACATACATACATACATACATAATATATAAATATATATAATAATAAATATTTTATCTTATTATTTTATTTTCTCTTATCTGTCACCCAGGCTGGATTGCAGTGGAATGATCATGGCTCACTGCAGTCTTGACCTCCTGGGCTCTAGTGATCCTCCTGCCTCAGCCTTCCAAGTAGCTGGGATTACAGGTGTACACCACCACGCATGGTTAATTTTTCTACTTTTTGTAGAGAGAGGGGTCCTGCTTTGTTGCCCAGGCTGGTCCCAAGCTCCTGGCCTCAAGCAATCTTCCTGCCTCAGCCTCCCCAAATGCTAAGATGAGAGGTATGAGCCACCACACCTGGCCATGATAAATGCTTTGGTCTGTGGGGTGGCACCATCTCTGTTGCCACTACCCAACTCTGCCATCATGGCAGCCTGTGTGGCTGTGTTCCAATGACACTTTATTTACCAAAGCAAGTGGTAGGTAGATTTGTCCCTAAAGGGGGCTGTTTCTCACCTCCAGCAACTGTACCCTTGTGTGACTTTGGGGCCAGTATGGCCAGACCTTCTGGTTTTCCTAGAGAAGCAGGAAATCCAGACTTTCATGGGAAATACTCCAATCCATAAATGTTGGCAAGTGTTTGAATTTTTCCCCCCAAACTCTGTGCTGGCCAAAGAAAGCATGCCATCACTTTGTGGCCTCTGGCTTAAAAGCATTAAACTCTCACAAAGTTGTGTCCATGAGCCCTTCTTCGTGCTCCCAGTTGATCCAGCTGCACACCCAGCCCTTGGAATGGCATGGGCATTGAAGGATGCACAAAATTAGAAACTGAAACCAAAATTGAGCCATTGGCTCTGGAACATTCTCCCACTCTAAACTCTTCATACATGAAGAAATCAGGACGGAAAATGTTTCCTTCTCATTTTTAACATTCTCCTGAGATGGCAGATAAGGTCCCCAAGGATGTGGAGACCCCTCAAATTTCCTGTTTTTAGGTGAAGATCAGAGATTTATGCCACACAATCCCACACTAGTCACACAATTCCACGCCAACCTGGGCCTAAGTCCACAAGAAGTCACTGGGTGACTTCCCACTTTTCCAACAAGAAAACTTTCTCCTGGTAGTGGAAATCTGTGGTTGGTTTCTACGCAATCTCTCTCTCCCTCTCTGGTAAATAACTCCCTCCCACCCCTGAGGCCTAGCCCCGCCCCACATGGTTCTGCTTTGGCTGTCAATCAAACAGGTCCCCACAACTCCCTTTAGAGACAGACAGTAATCTAGGACTGGTCAATCACAAGACTCCATTCTGATTGGCCCAAGGATATGCATATGATCCAGTCTGGACCAATCAGGGCCCTGCCCTGGGGATTTTTATGGCAGACCCTGAGACACTCAAGCTCTCCGTAGCCTCTGTGACTGCCATGGACATAGTTGTATTGTAGGTAAGTCTGGCTCTGTTCATACCCATGCCCCTCACCACCTTTACAGAGCTGCATAGAGGAAATTCTTCCATGGAAGAACAAGAGGCCAAACAGAGAAAAAAGAGACAGGGAAGAGATGGAAAAGAGAGTACTCTAATGACACATGTGAGTCCATGGATCCACCCTTGTGTTTCCCAGTTCTGGGAGGCAAATGGTATCTTTTCTGGCATTAACTAGTTTAAACTGAGATTTTGTTCCAGAAAACCTAAAAACTCTGACTGCCTCCCAAATGTCCCCTTGGTGCCAAGGATAGATCTCCAACTCCAGCTTGCCTCTCTGGGGGAGTTCAAGATCAAAGTCACTATCTCCTTTCAGAAATTAGTCTCACAAGAAGCATTAGAGAGAGATGCCCAGTTGTCTGGGTCCCCCTTCAGGGTCTTAAGAATGCAATATGAGAGCTTTATAAACATGTCCACCAAAATATGTGTAATCGCAGAGAAAAAAAACAAACAAATTATCTGAGAGTCTGTGTGGCTTGGTGGAAACAGTTTCAAACATTTTTGAAATCCTGTGCCTTCTCCCTTTTTACACGGTCAGGCTGTAGATTTTCCGAATCTCTCCACCCTGCTTCCTTTTTAGTTATAAGTTCCATCATTAAATCATTTCTCTCCTCTCACATCTTATGGTATGGTATTTTGCTTAAAATTTTCTTCTGCTGGATATTCTAGTTCATCACTCTTAAGTCCTGCTATCTAGAAAACCCTAGGGCATGGACACGACTCAGCCAATTTCTTTGCCACCTTGTAACAAGGATGACCTTTACTCTAGTTTTCAATAAGATAGTCCTCGTTTTCATCTGAGTTTTCATCAGAATGGTCTACCATACATATTTCTTTTTTTGTGTTGGAGTCTTACTCTGTCACCCAGACTGGAGTGCAGTGGCACGCTCCTGGCCACCGCAGCCTCAACCTGCTGGGCTCTGGCAATCCTTCTGCCTCAGCCTTCCAGGTAGCTGGAACTACAGGCATGCGCTACCACGCACGGCTAATTTTTTTTATTTATTGTAGAGATGAGGTCTTGCCAAGTTGCCCAGGCGGGTCTCGAACCCATGGGCTCAGGCAATCCACTCACCTCAGCCTCCCAAAGTGCTAGGATTACAGGCTGAGTCACCAAGCCCGGCTACCATACATATTTCTACCAGCATTCTGATCACAAATCCCCAGGTCATTTCTTTCTTTCTTTTTTTTTTTTTTTTTGAGTTGGAGTCTCACTCTGTCACCCAGACTGGAGTGCAGTGGCCGCTCCCGGCCACCGCAGCCTCGACCTGCTGGGCTCCGGCGATCCTTCCGCCTCGGCCTTCCAAGTAGCCGGAATTACAGGCATGCGCTACCACGCCCGGCTGATTTTTTGATTTTATTGTAGAGATGAGGTCTCGCTGCCCAGGAGGGTCTCGAACCCGCAGGCTCAGGCAATCCACTCACCTCAGCCTCCCAAAGGTGTGGGATTATATAGTCTGAGCCACCGAGCCCGGCTCCCAGGTCATTTCTAAGAAAAGTCAGACTTTCCCTACAGCTATTCTCTTCTTCTGAGCCCTCTCTGGAATCACCCTTAATGCTCCTTCATGGCAACACACATTCTACCTGCTCCTCCAAATTCTTCCAGCTTCTACCCATTCCCTAGCTCCAAAGTTGCTTCCACATTCTCAGGTATTTGTTATATAGCAATGACCCCACTCCTGGGACACATTTTCTGTCTCTGTCTGTTTTATGTTGCTATAACAAAAGACCTGAGACTGGGTACTCTTAACTATGAAGATGAGGTCTCGCTATGTTACCCAGGCTGCTCTCAAATTCCCGGGTTCAAGCGATCTTCCCATCTTGTTCTCCCAAAGTGCTGGGATTATAGGCAGGAGCCACAGCACCCGGCTGGTTTTGTTTTCGGTTGTTGTTGGTTATTTGAGTGTTTTAAAATCCAGTCAAGTTGACACCTAAAATTAACCATTAGAGGGTAAGTCTCATCCTCTCTCCCTCAGCCCAAAATAGTCCTTGCAACTACAGATGCCCGAGAGTGACAAATAACATTTTCTCTATGTCATCACCTTGCCCAGTGACAAGTGAGTGTCCCAGAGGTGACAGCAGCTCCTGCAGCTACTCCACTGGCCTGGCATCTGCTCTGACTCTGCCCCCAATGGCCTGTGTGTGCCAGGTTGAGGGGGGAAACATGTCAGACATGGGAACACAAGACCCTATGCAAATGCCATTATGCAGCGCCATCCACCTGCCTGAGTGCCTACTGTGTGGACAGCCTGGAGATGCAAGTAGACTGAACACAAGGGTACCAGGAATGTTCAGCATTGGCTGCTGCAAGTCTTCAGGGAGCCGAGAAGCCTCTGCACCCCATCTGCTGAGCAGTGCGTGTATCTGTGGCCCAAGATTTGACGGAAAGTACACCTGCATGATTGGAAGGGAGAGTAGTTTCTAGCCTGGACATACCACAGTGCTCAGCCCATGCAGGGGCTCCAGCTCTTTCCATCGGCAGAGAACCTGGGGTATGATTCACTGCCTCCCATTTCATTTACTCATCGAAGCTGGTGAACATTTATGGAGCTCCTACTGTCTGCTCAGCACTACACTAGAGATACAGTGGAAAACAGGGCCAAGTCCCTACTCTCCAGAATACTTTCTAGCATTAGAATAATAACATAGCAGCCAGGCGTGGTGGCTCACACCTGTAATCCCAGCACTTTGGGAGATGGAGAAGCTTGCTTGAGCCCAGGGATTCGTGACCAACCTGGGCAGTTGGCGAGACTGTGTTTCTCCAATTAAAAAAAAAAAAAAAAAAAGTTGGGCATGGTGGCACAGGCCTGTAATTCCAGCTACTTGGAAGACTGAGAAGGAAGGATCTCCTGAGTCCAGCAGGTTGAGGCTTTGGTGGATGTGATGGAGCCACTGCACTCCAGCCTGGGCAACAGAGTGAGACTCTGAATAAAAAAAAAAAAAGGAAGAGGAAGAAGAATAAAATAGCACTACTAATACTATAATAACACTCATATGCTGCTCTCCTGCATCAAGGCCAGTTTCAAGTTCCTAGTCATTTAATCCTCATTCTAGCCATGTTTTACTAGTATCTCCATTTTGTAGATGAGAAGACTGAGGCTCAGAGAAGTCAAGTAACTTGCCTAGGGTCACACAGATGGAAGGTGACAGAGTCAGGTAACTGAACCTAGAAAGTCTGACTCAGGAATCTACCATTCACTATTACTATACCTCTAATCATTATTATTCTATGAATAGTTTAAATTTCATGAACTGTTGTCGTGTTCCAGACACCATGCTAAGCACAACAATCCTATGAGAAAGGTTATGCCCATTTTCCAAGCAAGTAAACAGAGGCTCATGGAGGATAAGAGACTTGTCCAAATTCTCAGAGCTGGTAGGAGGCAAAACTAAGATGGGACCCACATTTTCATGACCCATGCCCTCGGCTGTTTAAATGTGTACTATACTGCCTCGCCAGGACAGCATTTTGGCCATCTGGAATGTTTAAACAGGCCCAGTGGATATTTAAACAAATCATCCATACGAAATGTTGGGCTGCTGCCCTCTGTCACCGCATCATCCCACTTTCCAGCCCGGAAACTGAGATGCTCTTATTTGCTTGCCTGGAGGGCCACGAAAATGAAGATCAACACAACTCAGAGAGCAAATATCAATTTTCACTTTTGCAAAACAACCTGACATCGCCTCGAGGATAAGGCGGTGCCTTTTGCTCTGAACTGGAAAGAGGAAAAGAAAGAAAGAAGAGGGCGTTTTGTGAGTGACTGCCAGCACTTCCTCAACGAAGCATGCCCTTCCTCCCTGCCAGCACGCTGAGCTGGCAGCTGGGCTGGCCACAGTCCCCTCCCTGGGTTGTCAAACTCAGAGAAATGCAGAACCCTGAGGGCAGCCCCGAGAGTCCCTGGGGTGCGGGTAGCTTTCTCACTTGCAACTTCCTTTCCTGGCTGCATGTAGCCCCTCCCTCTGTAGGCCCACGTGGCCATGTTCTTTGGCCACTGAGTGAGCCCTCAGGTCACCAGGCCGGGAAGACCCCTGGGGCCTAGACTCAGGTGACATCATAGTTGATGGTGGCAGAATCGTGGGCTTAAGGACATGCCAGGCATGAGCAATCACAGGCAGTCCCTCTTCCAGGACGCTCTCCTGCTCATCCCCTTTCTTCTCCCCCCCCCCCCCCCCGCCAGTCCTTGCTCAGCCTCCATTCTCAGCCTCTGCTGCCCTCCAACCTGCAATGTTCTCTCCTCAGATTCTCCCATAGCTGGCTTTTTCCCACCTTTCCAGGGCCTTTCTTCCTGTCACCTCCTCAGAGAGGCCCTCCCTGATTGCCCACCCAAAGTGCCTCCTCCAGTGTCTCTCCACAACCTTACTCTGTCTCTTGCCTTCTTAGCACTTGCCTCTGGGTGAAATGCTCTGGACTCTTCCTGGTCTGCTTCACGAAGTTCTCAAGAGAAGGCACTCTTGTTTCTCCTTAAGTCCCAGGATATTGCCTGTTGCGGCTGTTTTTTGTTTTTCTGGTTTTTTGGTGGGGGGGTGTGTGTATGTGTGTGCGCGCCCTGTCTGCTTTGCTCTCATCTACCAAAACAAGAAGACAGTGACTCCAGGCTTGCTGGAGCCAACTTGCTTTGTGGGAGAATCTGGAGAGCAGGAAACCAGAAAGGACGAGCCCCCTTCTCTGGCTAGCTTGAGTTTAATCCTAGGAGACCAAGCCAAACCCCAACAGAACTGAGAGCCCAGGAAGGGAGGCTCTGGCTGTCTCAAACCCCGGTTCCCTCCAGACATTCACCCTGCAAACTCTCTCAAACCCCAGGCCCAGAGGGAGGCAGCAAAGGGCAGTAGTTACAGAGCTTGGGAGAAGGGCACACAGCCCCTCGCCTTGCAAATGGCATGCCCTGGGACAAGCCATGTCGCCTCTCTGTGCCTCAGTTTCCTCTTTGGAAAAACGGAGCCATGGGAAGGGTTGTAGATAGTTGGCGTCACACTTAGCAAAGTACCAAGCACATGGTAAGTGGCGGGTGTTGATGACAATGATTAAAGTCTTTTCCTCAGAAACCTCGAGGAATCTGTTCTTTCAAGACTTTGCTCGGCTTGGCTCTGCCTTTATGAGAAACTTAAATCTGATGCTTTTTGCTGCCTCCCATAGCGTGGTTCCGAGTCTAGCTCGTTAAGAGTTATTCAAAGTACAATTTGCCACTGGAGTTGGGATTTGAGCTTTTACTTTTATGAGAGTTATCCTTCTTCTTCCTCTACCCCTCCTCCTCCTCCTCCTCCTCCTCCTTATTTTTCTTCTAACCCCAGCTGGGTGTGGTGGCTCACGCCTGTAATCCCACCACTCTGAGAGACTGAGGCAAGAGGTTCACTTGAGGCCAGGAGTTTGAGACCAGCCTAGACGACATAGCGGGGCATCTACAAAAAATGTTTAAAAGATTAACTGGGCTTGGTGGCACGCACCTGTAATCTCAGCTACTCAGGAGGCTGAGGCGGAAGTATTACTTGAGCCCAGGATGTCGAGGCGGCAGTGAGCCAAGATCATGTGACTGCACTCCAGCTTGGGCGACAGAGTGAGAGGGGGAAAAAAATCATGTTTTGACAAAGGAGAAAACAAAAGATGAGCTGGCCTCTGAGCGACAGCAGTTAGGGCTCCCTAAGCCCAGGATGAGGGCGCCTCTTTGGAAGGTGGCTTGACCCTGGCTGGAGATGTGGGTGGGTGGGCAGGGGGACACAGGCCAAGGAACAGGTGGAGGGCACAACCCCAGGGTCATGCCTGGGGAAGAAGCCACTTTTTCCAAGGTCCCGGTCTCCTGGGAGCCTGCACCCACATCGTGGTCGCGTCTCACACATTCACAGCCTTATTTCATCCCTGCAGCCGCCTCCATCTAAGCCAATCAGCATGCTCCTTCCCTGCCTTTCATAGTGATTGGTTCAGGTGACACCAACCTTAGCCAATCAGTATGCGGCATTCCCCTGGCCACAGGCATTGGTCAGGAGTGGTCCAATCAGCATCCAGCTCTGGAGTGTTGTTCCAATTGGAGTGACTTTTGTCTCCCTTTCCTCCTGCAGTGCTTGCTTAAGGGTTGTGCACTTAATAAGAATAAAAGAGGCAGAATTTAGACCAAGTCCATCTGGCTCCAAAGCTTAGACACGCCATACTCACCCCTCTCATCACCACCACAATTTCACTTGGCACAGAAATGCTTTGGGACCCAGACAAGAAGACACCCCAAAATAATAACAGTGATTGTATTAACTTGGTGGGATAATGAGTGATGATTTGCGTGTGTCTGTTGTCTGTTTTTCTACTTAATTTCAAAGAATCAGCTCAGTAACCAAAAAAAGCAGTTGAAAGCAATTGGAAACTTTGTAAACGTCACTTTAAATGCCCAAGGGAGGAATATTGTCAAAGCAATGAGCAAAATTCTTTGAAGTCCTCTTTACTATCTCTGAGCCTTGTAACATTGTTTCCTTTGGGGATTTTTTTCCTGGATCTCTTGGGAAGAAGCCATCGTTCTCTTAAATTGCAAAACAGAAACTCTATGAGCTGCTAAGGCCACCCGATGGAGAGTCTAGAAAGTGGAGAAAAAGAAAACTTGAAGACAGAGAGAAAAAAGAATGAGAGAGAGGGAAAGGGAGAGAAAACCAGAGAGCAAGAAGGAAGGCTGAGAGAGAGAAAGTTGGCAATATCATGTAAGCCTCTGGAACCAGACATGCCTGAAGGTAGACCTATCTCCTGGACTTTTTCATTATGTTAGCCATTAAACTACTATTTTTATTTAAACCAGTTGGAGTTGAGTTTCAGTCAAGAATCAAGAAAAAGAAGGATCAGGCACTGCGGATCCCAGCACTCTGAGAGGCCCAGGTGAGAGGGTTGCTTGAGCCCAGGAGTTTGAGACCAGCCTGGGCAACATGGTGAGATCTAATTTCTACAACAAATCAAAAAATTAACCCAGCATGGTGCACACCTGTAGTCCCAACTACTCAGGAGGCTGAGGCAGAAGAATTGTCTGAGCCCAGCAAGTCGAGACTGCAGTAGCCTTGACTGTGTAACTGCACTCCAGGTTGAGTGACAAAGTGAGACTCCGATTCAAAAAACAATAATAATAAAGTAAAAGAGGGCACAAGTATTCCTATGCTTATGTGCCTTTTTTTCCTAGTCACTTATAAAATATGATTTAATCAGTTCTTTAACAAAAACATTTTTACTGTATAATCTAATTTATTGTGTTTCTTTTATTTTTATTTTTTGAAAAATGCATTTTTTTAAAGGTAGAAACTCTCCCTCTTCTCTGAAACAGCTGGCTTTGGGCTCTTTCCTGAAAGCCTGAGGCTTGAAGTGTTCAGAAACCAGTCCTTGAATGTAGGACCTGTTCCTCCAAGCCCCATATGCCAGGGCCTTTCTGGCCTCGGTTTCCCCATCTACAACAGAAGGCTTGATCCCTAAGAGAGGTGGGTGCGTCTGGGGGCTCAGGAAACCTCCTGGATCAAAATTAATTAAAGTGTGGAGCAAGCCGCAGATGAAAGGAGCTAGTAGAAATCCTTCACAATCCTAATAAAGATTTCCCTTCAATTACAGGACAATTTTCTTCTCACGGCATTTGCAGCCATCACCAGGTTTCCTGGGCCACTTTCCATGCTACTGGACCAGTCTTTCTGGAATCGCTGCATTTTTTTCCTAAGAGACTGGGGGGATAAAAGGAAAGAGGACAGTGGGTGCATTTTAAAAATGGCTGGTTTGTGGGATTTAAGAGGCTGCTGGAGACAGACTGAAGCAAAGGGGGCCCACATGAACAGCCCCAGCAGACAGGTACCCTGCGGGTCCTGGGAGCCAAGGTTTTCCTGCTTTTTTTTTTTTTTTTTTTTTAAGTCAGGGTCTTACTCTGTCACCCAGGCTGGAGTGCAATAGCACCATCATGATTCATCCCAGTCTCAACCTCCTGAGTTCTGACGATCCTTCTGCCTCATCCTCCTGAGTAGCTGAGATTACAGGTGCACACCACCACACCTGTCTAATTTTTTTTATTCTTTTTTTTTTTTTTAGATGCAAGGTCTTACTATATATGCCCAGGCTGGTCTCAAACTCCTGAGCTCTAGCGATCCTCTTGTCTTGGCCTCCCAAAGGGCTGGAGTTACAAGCATGAGCTACCACACCTGGCCGAGTTTTATTCATTTTAATGCTGCTTCTTGCTCATCTCCTTCATTCTTTTCTTTTCTTGAGACAAGTCCAGGCTGGAATGCAGTCAGACAAGCATGGCTCTTCACAGCTTCAACCTGCTGGGCTCAGGTGATCCTTCCACCTCAACATTCTGAGTAGCTGGCACTACAGGTGCATGCCATCACACCTGGATAATTTTTTTTCTTTTCTTTTCTTTTCTTTTTTTGGAGAGGTCTCACTATGCTGTCCAGATTGGTCTCAAATCTTGGGCTCAACTAATCCGCCTGCCTCATCCTCCCAAAGTTCTGGGATTACAGATGTGAGTCATGGCGCCTCTCCCCCTCTACACATACACACACACACACACACACACACACACTGCCCAGTGCCTCTTCTAGACAACATCACATCTTTCCCACCATCTGGTCTTCCTCCTTGTACTTCTCTGTATCTGAAACACTCAACTCCTGACCACACACATGTTCCCCTGCTAACCAGGTTAACCCACCCCTTCCACTTCTGAGTTCAGATAACCAGCCCTTCCTCAGCCCATCCTTGGCCTGCTCGAAAGAGATGAGCCGCACCATCCTGCGCACCGCACACTTTACAGCAGGAAGCCCTGTTGAAATGCGTTAATTGCATTCCACTCATTATTTCTTATTGCTTCTCTTTCCTGGCCCTGAACACCCACCGCCCCCATGCCCCAGGGCATCTCATGGCTGCATCTCAGACTCAGCACCTGGAAAATGACTGGTAAACACTTGAAAAGGCAAATCTTTCAAAGAGTTTGTTACATGTCCAGTACAGAGGTCAGCAAACTTTTTCTTAAAGGCCAGATAGTCAATATTTTAGGTTTTGCTGGCTAAGAGGCAACATCAAGGTTGTTACCCTAAGTTCTTACCCACTTTTTTAAAGTCAGAGTTCACTCTGTCACCCAGCTGGAGTGCAGTGGCATGCTCACGGCCACCACAGCCTTGACCTGCTGGGTTCCCTCTTTCCACTTCAGCCTTCCAAGTAGCTGGAACTCCAGGTGTGCACCACCATACCCGGCTAATTTTTTTACTTATTGTAGAGATCTCACCATGTTGCCCAGGTTGGTCTCAAACCCATGGGCTCGGGCAATCCACTTGCCTCTGCCTCCTAAAGTGCTGGGATTACAAGCATGAGCCATTGTGCCAGGCTTCTTACCCATTTTAAACATAACCATTTAAAATGTGAAAGCTGGTCAGGTGCTGTGGCTCACTCCTGTAATCCCAGGGAGACTGAGGTGGGAGGATCACCTGAGCCCAGGAGTTGGAGGCTACGATGAGCTGTGATGGTGTCGCTGCACTTCAGCCTGGGGGACAGATTGAGACTCTGACTCAAAAATAAAAAATTAAAATTAAAAAACTGTCAAGGATGAGCTTAGCTCATGGACTGTAAACGAGCAGGAAGTGGCCAGATCCAGCCCAAGAGATCTGGTTTGCTGATGCTTGGTGAAGTATATGCCAGGCCCTCTGAGTGTTTGGGGGTGTGGCGGGGACTGCTGTGTGCCCCTTAGTGTCACCATTCTCCCCTTCTGAGGAACAAAACCCTCACACTTCCGGTAGGAACATGGCCTCTTGGAATGCACGCTCCACTTCCAGCCTCCCTTGCAGCTAGACATGGCCATGAGACTAAGTTTAACCAATGATATGCAAATAGAAGGGGGATCTGGAAGTTTCTGGAAACCTCCCCCCACAGGTAATCAGAACAGAATATTTTCTCATTTTTTTCTCTTCCCCTTTCTCCTTCCTGGTGGC
Source organism: Cephalopachus bancanus (assembly GCA_027257055.1). NCBI lineage: Eukaryota > Metazoa > Chordata > Mammalia > Primates > Tarsiidae > Cephalopachus > Cephalopachus bancanus. The sequence continues at coordinate 9,768,717 of JAPVLO010000007.1, forward strand.
TGGCATGTGGGTGTGATGGCCGGAGCTCTGGGAGCCATCTTGATCCAGGAGCTATTCTTGAGAATGGAAACCTTGTATAGAGAACCAGAGCACAGAAGAGCTAACTCTGTGGAGTGGGGCCATCCAGGCCTGGAGCCCCTTTGTGCTGTCCTTTGAAGCAGGCAAAAGAAGTGAATGTTTCTCTCATTCAATTCTCTGGGATTTGGGACCTTCCATTTCACTCCCAATCATATGGTTATGGGGCGGGGTGGGGGATGAGAAGAGTACCAGAGTAGGTAAGAAACCTACCCTTTTCTTCCATAGCCTAGTTAAGAGAAGACAAAGGGACACCAGCTGTGGCTCAGTGTCCCTGCCCTGCCTGTAAGCACTGAAAGGTGATGACAACTTAGCTCTCAGGAAGTCATGGAGGCTCCAGGGAAGTGGTGCTTCTCTGGAAAGCCAGGCAAGAAGTTCCTTGTGCCTCAGGTAACCCAATACAAATGTCACAAGTTAGGGGCTTCAGGGGCCAGATACAGACTGCCGATTTAGCCCACTCTGGTGGTGTGCACTTATAGTTCCAGCTACTTGGAAAACTGATAGAGGAGGACACTTGAGCCCAGGAGTCGGAGGCTGCAATGAGCTGTGATCGTGCCACTGCACTCCAGTCTAGGCAACAGAGTGAGACCCTGACTCAAAAAAAATAGACTACAGATTTGCTTGGAAGGTGGGCCACACAAGTTTTGCCCCCAACATTGTATTTTGAAAAGCTGCCCCTAAAAAGTGCCTGGGTTCACCACTTGTTACTATTTCCTCACACTGCTTCTCCCTCTGTGTCTCTAGAGAGAGGCATTGGAGACCTGTGCGTGTGTGCGTGTGTGTGTGTGTGTGTGTGTGTGTGTGTGTGTGTGTGTGTGTGTATGATCATGATACTTCATGACTAAATGTCTCGGCATGTCTCCTAAGCACTCTCTCTTACATAACCCCAGCACAACGTTCACATTCTCTGGTGCGAAGTGCAACTCACATATGTAAGAATAACAGCATATTATTATGCTAGTACCCACATAATCGTGCCCACACTATTATCTAATACCTAGCTTATGTCCTCCTGTCCTCCACTGTCCTGATAACGTCCTTTGCTATGCACTTAGCTGTCACGTCTCCTTCGTCTTCTTTCATCTAGGACTATTTTGCTGTCATTTGTGTCTTTCTGGTATGACCCTGACATTTTTCAAGAGTCCGAGGATAGTGTAGAAAATCTCTCAATGTGGATTTGTGTTTTATAAAAATGTATAGCTGGGTGTGGTGGCTCACACTTGCAATATCAGAACTTTGGAAAGCCAAGATGGGAGGATAGCTTGAACCCAAGAGTTTAAGACCAGTCTAGGCAACATGGTGAAATCTCATCTCAAAAAAAAAAAAAAATTAGCTGGTGTGGTGATGCACACCTATAGTCCCCACTACTTAGGAGGCCGAGGCAGGAGGATCACTTGAGCCCAGGAGGTCGAGGCTGCAGTGAGCCATGACTGTGCCACTCAGCCTGGGCCACAGAGCGAGACACCAATTCAAAAAATTAAAACTTAAAAAGTGAATTGTTGCCAACATTTAAGGGTCTGACATTTGTCTTAAACTCTGCATTTCCACCCTCTCAGGGCTCAACATGGCCAGGTGTGCTTTTGTGAGTGGCTGGATCTAAGGGACAACCACCCCCAAGGCAAGCCATGGCTTTCGGGGAACTCCAGCCACTTGTACTCTCTGCTTTTCTGTCTCCATACCATCTGTGCCCACATCGGGGACTTGCAAATCCTGCTTTAAAGAACTTCTGAAAACTATGAACACACGTGCAGGACCCTGGGGGTCTGAGAGGTCCTGGTACACTTGGATGTGTCATAAGCTCAGAGGGGCTGGCAGCTGGGCTGGAGAAGGTGAGGCTGGCACCGGGACTGTCTCCCAGATTTGCCAGACTGAGTACAAAGTAAAAATGTGGTTCCCTTGTGTGAGAGCTGTTAAGAATTCCCAGGCCAGGCACGGTGGCTCACACCCGTAATCCCAGCACTTTGGGAGGCTGAGGTGGGAGGATTGCTTCAGCCCAGGAGTTTGAGACCAGCCTGGGCAATATAGTGAGACGTCGTCTCTACAAAAACATCAAAAAATTAACTGGGCATGATGGCCTGCGCCTGTAGCCCCAGCTACTTGGGAGACCGAGGTGGAAGAATCTCGCCTGAGCCCAGGAGTTTGAGGCTGCAATAAGCTGTGATCGGGCCACTGCACTCCAGTCTGGGTGACAGAATGAGACCTCCTACTCAAAAAATAATAATAATTTCCAGACGGTGACAGCGGGGCACAAAGTCCAACACGGGTCCCTTCTGTGAGCTGAGCCCTGTGCAAACACCAAGCCTCAGGCCCAAGAAGCCAGCCTGTGTGCACAGACCCTCAATGGCCTAAGAGAAGGCCATGAAGGCTGGAAGTTCTGTCACCAGCTAGCGGGTGGAGGATTTTGGCTGGAGGATGCTCTTCAGCTGGAGAGCTCTTAGCTCAGGAGGAGTCACTCTCAGAGGGAGGGAGGCCAGGATGCAGAGAGCATTGTCTTTGCAGACAAAGGTGAAATGATCTCATTGTGACACAGTCCAGCTGCTGACGGGGTGTCCCAAAGAGTTCCAGGAGGCAGCTTCTTCTCAGCGCTCAAAGACAGGAAAGGGAGGGATGTTGTCTGGGCCCTGCGCCTGGGTCCGGTGTCCTCCACCCACAGTGAGATTTTTTTTTTTTTTTGACTTGGAGTCTCACTCTGTTGCCCAGGTTGGAGTGCAGTGGCATGCTCATGGTCACCCCAGCATCAGTCTGCTGGGTTCCAGCGATCCTTCTGCCTCAGCCTTCCAAGTAGCTGGAACTACAGGCATGCACTACCACACCCAGCTAATTTTTTAATTTATTGTAGAGATGAGGTCTTGCCAAGTTGTCCAGGCTGGTCTCAAATCCGTGGGCTCAGACAATTCTCTCACCTCAGCCTCCCAAAGTACTGGGATTACAGGCATGAGCCAACATGCCCAGCCTTTTTTTTTTTTTTTTTAAAGAGAGGTGAGGTCTTGCTATGTTATCCAGGCTGGTCTCAAACTCCTGGGCTCATGGGATCCTCCTGCCTCGGCATCCCAAAGTGCTGGGATTATAGGTGTGAGCCCCCACACCCAGCCCATAGTGAGAATCTTGACCATCCAAGCTCAGCAGCTCTCAGAGAGGTTGTGGAGAAGGGAGACAGGTTCTGGAGAGAGGAGGGAGCAGCCAGGGTCACCCAGCCATTGGAAGGGGGTGTGGCACATTTCTTCCGTGTCCCAGACTACAGCCTTTCTGGTGTTTCCCTACTACCTTGCCACCTACCCTTCATTCTCTTTGTATTTTTCTTTTAAAGACACTTGAGACTTAAGTTTATTTTTAAAGGAAAGTTTATGTCACTGCCATTAATCAGTCTTACTTGCTGTTCCTGAGATGATTAACAATGTAAGTCCCCAGTGTGGGCAGGGTGGAATGCAACATCAATAAGAGTACCTGGTCTCAAACCAGGCAAAGTGGAAACCAAAGGGAGGAACAAACTTGACCTGTCCGGTGTCCACTTGTATACCTAATCCCAAATTGTACCCCACATCTTTAAAATAAAAAATATATAAATAAATAATATAAAACCACCTCCCCAAAAACAAACAAAATAAATCCAAAGTCAGGCATGGTGGCTCACAGCTGTAATCCCAGCACTTTGGGAGGCCAAGGCAGGAGGATCACTTGAAACCAGAAGTTTCAAGACCAGCCTGCACAACATAGTGAGATGTTCTACAAAAAAATTAGCCAGTGAGGTGGCATGCACCTGTAGTCCCAGCTACTGAGGAGGCTGAGGCAGAAGGATTGGCTGAGCTCAGGAGGTCAAGGCTATGGTGACCCACAGCATGCCACTGTACTCCAGCCTGGGCAACCGAGCAAAACTCTGACCCAAATAAAAATAAAAATAAATAAATTAACAGTGCATAGTGGTGCACGCCTGTGGGCCCAGCTACTCAGGAGGCTGAAGCAGGAGGCTTTCTTAAGGCCAGATTATGAGGCTGCAGTGAACTGTGATTGCACTTGGGAATAGCCACTGCACTCCAGCCTGGGCAACACAGTGAAAACTTGACTCTTAAAAGAAAAAAAAGTAAGAGGAAGGAGTAATTCTTTTTCTCTACATACCTCTTTGTTGTTTATCCTATTAACAATAAGTATATATTCCTCTGGAAATTCTTAGAAAAATATAGTAAATTAAAAATACTATTTAAGAAAAAATATATAATGTTTCTACATATGATTCCTTGTATTTTTTTTGTTGTTGTTGTTGTTGAGTTGGCATCTCGCTCTGTTGCCCAGGCTAGAGTGCAGTGGCACACTCACAGTCACCAGAGCCTCAGTCTACAGGGCTCAGGTGATCCTTCCGCCTCAGTCTTCCAAATAGCTGGAACTACAGACCTGAGCCAGCACACCTGGCTAATTTTTTTATTTATTGTAGAGATGAGGGCTTGCCAAATTGGCCAGACAGGTCTCAAATCCCTGGGCTCAGGCAATCCTCTCGCCTCTGCCTCCCTAAGTGCTGGGATGACAGACATGAGGCACCATGCCCAATCTGATTCCTTATATTAAAAACTAAATGAGCCAGGCTCGGTGGCTCAGCCTGTAATCCCGTGTCTTTGGGAGGCTGAGGTGAATGGATTGCCTGAGCCCACGGGTTCGAGACCCGCCTGGGCAGCAAGACCTCATCTCTACAATAAATCAAAAAAATCAGCCGGGTGTGGTAGCACATGCCTGTAGTTCCAGCTACTTGGAAGACTGAGGCAGAAGGATCGCTGGAGCCCAGTAGATGAGGCTGCGGTGGCCGGGAGAGGCCACTGCACTCCAGTCTGGGCAACAGAGTGAGACTCAAAAAAAAAAAAAACAAACCAACTAAATGTATGTCTCGTTTCTCTGTACACTATGTGTGTAGTTGCATTAAACAATTTTAGAAATCTGTATGTTTAAATGGAGGCAGTGGTTTTCTTGATGTCTCTGGGCTGTTATTTCTTCTTTATATGCTTCTGTCTTGTCTTAGACAGTCTTTGGTTTGGCTTTTGTTTTTGTTTTGTTTGCAATAGGCTCGGGTTTTGGTTATGACTCAGTGACTGTCGGTGGAGGTGGGGAGCCTTGGTACGCTTGGCAATGTCTGATGACAGTTTTGGTCACCACAGCTGGGCTTAGGGGCTTTGCTCCTGCATCCAGTGGGCAAAGACCAGGGATGCTGCTAAGATACTACAGTGTGCAAGACAGTTCCCACCACAAAGAATGACCCTGGTCAGAATGTTGTAGTTGAAAGTTCCTGATTATAATCGGACAAAAGCAAGGATGGCTGCTTCCATCCTGAAGCCCCACGGTTGCGCCTCTGGGTCCTGTTCTGTCCTCACCAGTTTATTTCATCTTCACACGATGTTATGAGCTTGAAGTTACCCTCCTTTTACGGTTGAGGAGACTGAGGCACAGAGTCACGTGCCTTGTCCCAGCACTGCCAGCTGGGACTTAAACCCATCCCTGTCTGACTCCCAAGCCCCACCATGCTCTCACTCCCATGCCAACCCTGAGAAATTGTCCCCTGCAAAGGGGCCCGCATGGCCATGGTCTCAAGTCCCATCTCCCAGCCCCTTTGGCAGCTGCTGTCCAGTCTCCTCTTGGTGTGGAATTCCTGCACACCCGGCCTCCAGGGGCGGCCCTGCGCCCCTCCCAGGCTCTTTGGTGTCCTTGCTTGCTTGTAAAGAACAAGGCTTTGAAGTCACTTGTGGGTCATGCAACAGCCCACCCCACCCCCAGTCACAAATATTTCCCAACTCAGTCCCTCCAGCCCCTGGGTTATCAGCCTAAAAGCCAGGGATGCACTTCAGACTTGTTTGGGGCTTCGGTCTCTTAAAGATCAAAAGTATCTCTTTCCTCCATCCTTATTAAATTTATGTGATTTTTTTTTTTCTTCTTGGACTCCATTGATCTTCAAAACCAGGCCCAAGCGCTTGGCGTCAAAAATTAAAAGCCAAGAAGGTCCCCCAAGAAATCCCACTCTGTGCCACCCCCCTCCCCCGGCCCCTCGCCCCAGCTCTCCCTCTCAACTCATCTCATAAAACACCATGTCGTTTTTAGCAGGAGGTCTACAGGTTGGCATCTTCCAAGGGATACCCCTGCCCTGGCCTATCCCGGACAAGCTATACTGAACCTCCTCAAGGTATGACAGCTGACGGATGATAGGCTGGACCAAAAGCTGGGTTGCACAAAGCCCACCCGATTCGTAGCAGGAAGCAGCCACCATGTGGGCAGCCTCAGAACAATACGAGGAGGAGAGACAGTATGAGACGCAAGAGTCTCTGGGCTCAATGTGGAAATAATCATTTCGAAGAAAAACAACAAATTAAAAATCTTAAGGAGCTTCCTGCTCCATGATTTAAGATCTGGTTTGGCTGGAATTACATCAAAAGACACAAAATATAAACATTTCACAGAATGTCTCTCCCGGTCTCTGTCCCACCCACCCTCACTCCCCACACCTCCCCCCCCCACAGTCTCTCTGTCTCTCTCTCTCTCTCACACACACACACACACACACACACACACACACACACACACACGACCATAGACCGATCAAATGTCAAAACTGAAAGAGAACTTTAAAGTCACATGGCCCAGCCTCCTGATTGGAGGGATCAAGAAACAACCCAAGGTGGGATGGTCACAGGTGGATGAGGGCCTTGCCCCCCAGAAGGCACAGCTGGCTCAAGTGGGGATAGGGACAGTTGTGGGTTGTCCTGCACAGCCAACACGTCCACAGTGCTGGCACTCGCTCAGTGCTCTTTTATCATCAACCCCTTTGTTTCTCCAGGAACCCCACAAAATAGGTGTTCTCCTCACCCTCAGTATACAGACGAGAAAACTGAGGCAGAGAGACACCAAGAGCCACCCAGCCTTGCACACGAGAACCGAGCACTTTCCTGATATACACATTGTGGAAGGCAGAATAATGGCTCTCAAATATGTCCAAGTTCTTACCCACGAAACCTGTGAACCCACTCCATGCCTATTCACAGATATCCCCCAACTCTGTCCTGTCATCCTCCCGGGGTGTCAGTCTAAAAGTGAGGGATATTGGAAAGCTTTTATAGCAAAAAAAAAGGTAAAGATGCAACTCAGGATCTCGTTCTGTCTCCTCCCAGGCTGAAGTGCAGTGGTGTGAGACCTCATCTCTACAAAAATATCAAAAAATTAGCTGGGTGTGGTGGCACACACCTGTATTTCCAGCTACTTGGAAGACTGAGCCAGAAGGATGAGCCCAGCAGGTCGAGGCTGCAGTGGCCGTGAGTGTGCCACTGCACTCCACCCTGGGTCAGAGAGTGAGACCCTGACTCAACATATATACATATATATATATACATATATATATATACATATATATATATATATATGTATATATATATATTTGCAGAGGCAGCAGGACTTGTTATAGCCCGGGTCCAGCCAGGAGGTACCCACATGTGGATGAGGGGCGGAGCTGAAGGGACAGCAGAGCCCCGGAGGTGAGGGTGTCCCAGCCAAGGCACTCTGTCCCCTTTTCAGCAAGTGTCTTTGGGGTGCCTCTTTGGTGCCAAGCTGGAAGGCAGGCAGGAGTCCGAGGGATCTCGAGGCCATGGCCAGCTCCTACGGGCCTCAGAATGCTCACCTAAGCCTAGGGACGCTCATCACAGGACGGGCAAAGGACTGACGCACACATCAATGTGGCCAGGAAATGACAGTGGCAGGGATGGGGGACAAGCCCTGGTGCTTAATGTCAGAGTCTCCCTCCTGAGGTCTCCCAGCCCCTGACTCCCCATGTGATGTCTATACCACGGGCACACTCTCGAACCCCGCCCCTCCGAGCATGGCCCACCTCCCCACCTGGAAGCTTATCAGAACATGGAATCCCCGCCCCATGCCAGACCTACTGAACCAGACCCTTGATTCTAAGATCCAGCATGATCTTTCTGCCATTAACGCCGGAGATATTCCACCTGCCGACACATCATCCGCTGGCCAAATATTTACGGAGCGCCTACCATGTACAAGGTACGGCGGACACCTGTGCAGGCAAGCAGGGGCAGGTCCAGGAGCAGAAAGTCAACAGATTCCAGGGAGCGATAAGCACAGCGGAGAGCACCAAGCCTGGGCAATCGGGAGGCCTTTCTGAGGGGACGATATTCGACCTTGGAATTGTAAGTCCAGGGAGAGCCGCCCAGGTGGAGATGTGGGGCCAGCATGTTCCAGGCAGTAGGGACAGCATGCGCAAAGGCTCTGAAGCTGTTTGGGCCCTGGCAGGGTGCTGGGGGAAAGAGAGAGACTGCGCTTCCGGCACTAATGTGTGCTGAAGAGAGGGAGAAGAGCTGGTTGCAGATTTGGTTGCCTCCCCTGGGAAGCCTCTCCTGACTGCCTCTGTCATGCCCAAATCTAAGTCCAAAGTCTCATCCTCACTTTTCTTGGGCGCATGGAGTTTTACGGTCAGCAGTGCAAGGATGCGAATAATGCCCACGTGTCCTGACCATAGGCTACTTTTTACTGGTATTACTCTTTAACCCAAGGTGACTCCTGAGGAAGGTACTGTGAACAGCCCTGTTTTGAATGAGGAAACTGAGGCACAGAGACGTCCCTGAGATCATCGAGCCCCACCTGGCACCTCCTTCTTGTTTCCTTCCTTCCTGTTTTTCCTTCAGATCCCTAAAAGTGGACACCCAGGTCTGAGGCCCAGCTCCTAGCCGGGTGCAGGCACTCCCATCTGTCTAAGGAGGAGACTCCATCATTTTTGTTTGTTTTCCCAAAGCTGTGGTTTCGTATCCAAACATGTCTAAAAAACCAATTCCTTGTATTTCACTTTCCTGAGTAAAATCTTCAGAGCCAGACCTTCCTGGTGGACCAAAACTAGTCAGGGGAGAAAAGCAAGAGGGAAGGTTCAGGGCTGGGGTTCTCTGGTGCTGCAGCCTCCAGCCTGGAAGAGCTTCCATCCATCGTGGGTGAAGTTGGACATATTAAAATCATAAAAGAAGAGCATCCTGACACCCACCTGCCAGGAGGTTTGGGAAACCCATGGTTGTCCACTCACCCCCTCCCGCACTTTCTTATCTGGTTTTCACACCACACCTGGTATGCATGCCCCATCCCCGCCTACCTCCACACCTCAAAAGCCCCAGCCAAGACTTTCTTTTGTTAATTTCAAACAAACCTGCTTTGCCCTCCCAGAGTGGAGGGAAGGGAAATGGCAGGGGAGGGTGGGAAGAACTTGCCAGAAATTCACCCCATAACACACCCAAGGGTCTCCTAACACTGTAAGAATGTGAAGGAGTTGGACAGCCAAGGTGCCCAGTCACAGGGTTTTTGTGTGATCATTGCTAAAAAGCTCCGTGATCAAGTATGGTGCAGTCATTATACATGACAATGACGATTATATATTAATGTCAACATATGCTGTTAGATTAAAAAAAAAAAGGTGGGTCACCAAATAGCTCAGGAATTAGGGCTCTATTTTGCAAAACAAGCCCATGTATATGTAGAACTTAAACTGTTAGGTTAATAATGGCTTAATTTATAACAGTAATTTGCTTATATGATGTTTTAAATCTCACAACAATGCTGTGATGTTGGACTCTTATTATCTCTACAGATGAGGAAGCAGGCTCTGGGATAAAAAGTATTTTGCCCAGCGTCACCAAAAAGGATTAGAGCTTCTGTTTATGTGCGTTATCTGAAAAGAAAAAAGAAAAGTGGACTTCCTAATATCTTCATTCTAAAAGTTGCCAAGGAATTGAACTGTATGAAATTGCAGATATTGGGCTGTCAACCTACAAAAGTAGCAATTTCATGTGGGTCAACCTAATACATGTATATAGTTTATAGATAACTTATACCTGACCAAGTGCAGTGGCTCGTGCCAGTAATCCCAGTACTTTCGGAGGTGGAGGCAAGAGGATTACCTAAGCCCAGGGGTTCAAGACCAGCCTGGACAACATGTCAAGACCTCATCTCTACAATAAATCAAAAAATCCGCTGGGCGTGGTGGCGCATGCCTGTGATTCCAGTTACTTGAAAGGCTGAGGAAGAAGGATCACCTGAGCCCAGCAGGTGGAGGCTGCGGTGGCCATGAGGGTGCCACTGCACTGCAGCCTGGGTGATAGAGTGAGACTCCAAGTTAAAAAAAAAAGATAACTTGTACCTTATAAGTAAATAATATAAATATAAATGAAAGCATTGTGCATTGTTAAATTGTACACATATTTGGGGGTAAGTAGTCAAAAATATTGTCTCACTGGCTTGCACAATGAAAACAAGTCTGGACGCATAGGGCTGGCTCTCTGGGAGGGTAGATATTGAGGGTGTGGGATGGAGGTGTGTTGGGGTGAAAGATCCCCTTTCCAGCTCTGTTTCTGAACTGTTGAGATCCAGAGCATCTGGGAGAGAATTGGGGTGGCTTGGGGTGGCTGGCATTTGGGAAACATCAGCCCTGTCAATCCGGGTCTCTGTGGATATTCCAGAGTGATGATCACCGTCATCACAGTCACAGTCACAACAGCCACACTCTGTGGAGGGTCAGCCATGAACCAGGAGCTGTCCTAAGGGTGTCTGTTCATGCAGTCTTCCAGATGACAAGAAGGGAAGGGATGCTTACTAGCACTCGTATTCTGTAAATGAGGGAGGTTAAGGGTGACTACATGCTAAATAGAAGAACCAAGACTGGAACCAACTCTGAGCTTGAACACTGTGCCTACTGCCTGCAGGCCACCTCTCCTTGGGCTCTCCTTCCAGACACGATTGGTTTGGTAGAAAATTCCTCATCATCAACTTCAAGTGTGCCACACAATTCCTGTCTCTGCCATTTAAAAACTGGACAGCTTCTAAAAAACCCTCTGAGCCTCAGTTTGCTTATCTATAAAATGGAGATCATGGCTGGGTGTGTTGGTTCATGCCTGTAATCCCAGTACTTTGGGAGGCGGAGGTGATAGGGTTGTCTGTACCCAGGGGTTCAAGACCAGACTGAGCAACATGGCAAGACCTCAACTCTATAATAAATCATAAAATTAGCTGGGTGTGGTGGCATGCGCCTGTGGTTCCAGCTGCTTGGAAGGCTGAGACAGAAGGATCAACTGAGCCCAGCAGGTCAAGGCTGTGGTGGCTGTGAGCATGCCAGTGCGCTCCAGCCTGGGTGACAGAGTGATCCTGACTCAAAAAAAAGAGTCCGGGCTCAGTGGCTCAGCCTGTAATCCCACGCTTTGGGAGGCTGAGGTGAGTGGATTGCCTGAGCCTGTGGGTTCAAAACCCGCCTGGGCAACTTGGCGAGACCTCATCTCTACAATAAATCAAAAATTAGCTGGGCGTGGTAGTGCGCGCCTGTAATTCCAGCTACTTGGAAGGCTGAGGTGGAAGGATTGCCAGAGCCCAGCAGGTCGAGGCTGCGGTGGCCGGGAGCAGCCACTGCACTCCAGTCTGGGTGACAGGGTGAGACTCCAACTCAAAAAAAAAAAAGATAAAAATATAAAATGGAGAGCAAGATGGTGCCTATCCCTTAGATGACTGGAAGGACTAAGTTATATCATGGATGTTAAATATTGAGCACACCATCTGAAATATGATACACGCCCCATAAATGGTGCTTATTAATTACTGTTTCCAATCTTCATGAACACCACGTAGGGGCCCCATTATAACGGGCTCCATGACATGACCCAAGCAATACATGCTTGAGTTCACACAGGTAAGAAGCAGAGAATATGACGTTAACCTCTCACTGGTTCCCACATTTATGCCATGTCTTCCCGTCTACGGTGTGGTGTTAAGACATGCTGACACCTGGTGTATATGAATTAGCTCCATTGCTTAAAGCGAGGAAAGGGTGCACATGCCTTTTAAGCCAGCTGTGCTAAGCTGAAAACTTCCACTAGAATGTAAGTTCCATGCAGACCCAGACCTTGTCTGTCTTCTTCCTTGTTCTCTCCCCAGGAATTGCCTTGTCTTCCCAAGAATCACCCTGTCTGGGTTCTAAATCAGTGCACATAAGAAGAACTGGGTGTGGTCAGTATTACTCTTGAAAATCCCTTAAGTCATGCACAAAATTCAGTAAGCAGAGTTTGTGCATACAACCCTGTACAGGATAAGGTGCAGATAACAGTAGGGATTGGAAACAGGTTTCTATTCATTATGGATGAGGCATGGGACTGTAAACCTGAAGAGTACATATATGTATGCGAAGTATGCAACCAGGGAGGTTTCTTTACCCTGTAAAATATATGTAGCTGGCTGGACTCGGTGGCTCAGCCTGTAATCCCAGCATTTTGGGAGGCCAAGGTGAGTGGATTGCCTTAGTCCACGGGTTTGAGACCATCCCGGTCAACTTGGTGAGACCTCGTCTCTACAATAAAATAAAAAGTACCCGGGCATGGTAGCACGCATCTGTAGTTCTGACTACTCAGAAGGCTGAGGCGGAAGGATCGCCAGAGCCCAGCAGGTTGATGCTGGAGTGGCCGTGAGTGTGCATGCCGCTGCATTCCAGCCTGGGTGAAGGAGTGAGACTCCAACTCAAAATATGTGTGTGTGTGTGTGTGTGTGTGTGTGTGTGTAATTAAATTTGAAGTTAAGGCCAGACATGGTGGCTCACGTCTGTAATCTCAGCTCTTTGAAAAGTCAAAGTGGGAGGACTGTTTAAGGCTAGGAGTTCAAGACCAGCCTGGGCAACATACCAAGACTCCATCTCGGCAAAAAATCAAAAAATTAGCCAGGCATGGTGGCACACCTGTAGCCCCAGTTGCTTGGGAGGCTGAGGCAGAAGGATCGCCTGAGCACAGGAAGTCGAGTCTGCGGTGAGCCACGATGATGCCACTGCCCTCCAGCCTGAGCCATAGAATGAGACTCTGACTCATAAAAATGTTTAAAAATTGAAGGTGAATGCATATTTGATGGAATTCCTCGGTATTGTTAAAACGCTGATGTAAATATAAAGATAAGGGAACAGAGGCAGAGACACAAACAGAAACACCGAGATAGAGATCATTGTACGTGTTTCTGAAGTACCGGGGGATGACGGGCCTAGGCAGGTTTGCACTGAGTATTTCCCTCCGGAGATTCTCACAAGCACATTCTCCAGCCATCAAGCTCCTTGAGGTTTCAGTCCTGGGTCTGGGACCTGAGGTCCAGTGCAGGCCAGGAGAGCCCACTGGCCCCTGTGGGTGGAACAGACTGATTCTCAGCCTGGGAAACTCTGGGAACAGCAACCCAACGGGAGCGGCTGGTGGAAGCCACAGACACACATGGGCCAGGCAGGCCTCATCAACAACTCCAGGGTGACCTCCAATGAAGCCTGCCCAGCCACGGCCATCCAGTCAGTGAGTCGTTCACAAAGGCTGGCTGGGCACAGCCCTGTCTCTTGGTATCTGGAGAGAAGATCAAAATCCAGATAGAGCTCTTGATTTCAAAGGGTGGTAATTCATTCGAAAAACTTTAGCTGTATGAGCCAAACAACACATCTGGGCCAAATTTGTCCTGCAGTCCTCCAGTCTGTAATATCTGGGTTAAAATCTAGAAAGTAGCTTGTTATACCAACCTTTGGGGCGCTCTCTTTCATGGGACCAAGTAGCCACATTTCTTGGTCATTCCCAATAATCTCTTTGAGACCCCTAATCACATTTCAAGACACCAAAATTGGCGAGCAAAAAAGTCCACAAATTTTTTTTTTTAATTTGGAATTTCACTCTGTTGCCCAGGCTGGAGTGCAGTGGCACGCTCACGGCCAACACACCCTTGATCTGCTGGGCTCAGGCGATCCTTCCGTCTCAGCCTTCCAAGTAGCTGGAACCACAGGCCTGTGCTACCACGCCTGGCTAATTTTTTTTTTTTAATTTACTATAGAGATGAGGTTGGTCTCGAATCCCTGGGTTCAGGCAATCATCTCACCTCTGCCTCCCAAAGTACTGAGATTATAGGCATGAGGACCACACTCAGCTAAAAGTCCACAATTTTTTAAAAGAAGTTTTCACTGAGTTCCATATCAATATAGCTGGTTAGGGAGAATATTCCAAGTTCATTGGAAAGAAGTTCACAGATTTGGAGATTAGCTAAGAACCCCAAAATCAGTCTAGCCTCCTACAAAGCAAAAGTCAGTATTCTGGAGTAGGGGGTGGAAGGAAGAAAAGACTAGAAAGATAAGCAACCACATGTTAACAGAATGTGAGAAGATAAGATTATGGGAAGAGCCACCTGGCGACCTGTTAGGACAGAAGTATACTTGACTTTCCTCTCCAGACAATAAACTGAGAAAACCCCAGAGGTCAAGACATCTGGAACTTTCTAATTCTATGCTCATCATTAAGTTGGTGTGTGGACTTTTGTCTGCCCAGATCACGGGCCCTTCTTCCAAAACAAGAACCCCTCTTTTTTAGGTTAATGCCCTACCCTGCGCCTCTGAACCACGAAGGTCATATGGGAGCCCAGTTTTCAGATGACCCATCCCGTACCTTGGGCAAACTGTTGCCCACTTTTCCCACCAGGAGAATATCACTGACCCATCCGTGGTTCTGGACTATTTCAGGGGCCAGCAGCAGTGAAGTTCCTCTCGGCTTGGTTCATTGGTCCCTCCTTGAATTTGGGGGAACTGATGGATCATCATTTTGCTTTTTTTGAGCTGGGTTTTAGTCATTTGTCATCATGGAGCCTTCCACCGGAAGCTGCTGACAAAGACAAAATGTAGAATTGGCCAGATGCAGTGGCTAACACCTGCAATCCCAGTGCTTTGGGAGAAGGAGGTGGGAGAATTGCTTGAGCCAGGAGTTGGAGACCTGCCTGGGCACCGTAGCAAGACCTCGTCTCTACAAAAAAATAAGCCAGGTATGGGGGCAGGTGCCAGTGGTCCCAGCTACTTGGGAGGCTGAGGTGGGAGGATCACCTGAGCCCAGGAGGTTTAGGCAGTAGTGAGTCGTGAGTGTGCCACTGCACTCCAGCATGGGCAACAGAGCAAGACCCTGACCCCCCCCAAAAGATGTAGAATAATATCATGCAAAATCAGGAGGTGGGCACATACCGTGCCGTTCTCCAGACTACACTAGGTGCCATGCTGCCAGAAATGAAAAGTAATTCACAGCAGGGCGGCATACACCTCTTACCAGCATCAGCCCAAACCCCAAATCCAGGGCTATTCAACTACCCAGCAATGTGCCACATTTTTCTTTCATAAAGTATCCTTCTAAACAGTGTTATTCCTCATCTGGCCCTCCCCTTCCTTGTAACTCAAAGTGTCTTTTTTAAATTATGTATTTATTTATTTATTTTTTTGAGTTGAAGTCTCACTCTGTCACCCAGACTGGAGTGCAGTGGCCGCTCCCGGCCACTGCAGCCTCGACCTGCTGGACTTCGGTGATCCTTCCGCCTCAGCCTTCCAAGTAGCTGGAACTACAGGCATGTGCTACCATGCCCGGCTAATTTTTGATTTATTGTAGAGATGAGGTCTCGCCAAGTTGCCTAGGCGGGTCTTGAACCCGCGGGCTGAGGCAATCCACTCACCTCGGTCTCCCAAAGCGCGGGATTACAGACTGAGCCACCGAGCCCAGCCTGTGTCTTTTAAAGGCAAGAAATACTTGGCAGCTTTAGCAAAGCAAAGCAAAAAAGGTTGGCTGTCACAAGTGAGGAATGTAACATTTTCATTTAACTTCAAAATAGCTTGAGGGGAAGAATGGAAATCCGTGATCAAGTTGTGGGTGGGGGCACAGAGGTGTTTTCTAAATAGGAAAAAAATAAAGACCACAGAATTAGCATGACCAATAATTTAAATAAAAATTCTAGGGAAAAAAGGTAAGAATTATTGATAAAAATTAAAATATACTTGATTTTGGAAATCTGTAAATAATTATCTAAATTAAGGCTTAAATTCAACATAGGGAAGTTGGGTGTGTGTTTGTTCAAAATAAAATTAAAGTTCCACTTCAGTTGTAGGGAGGTTTACAGAGCATTTCTTTAGACAATAATGTATTTCTTTTTTTTTTTTTTTTTGAGTTGGAGTCTTACTCTTTTCACCCAGGCTACAGTGCAGTGGCACGCACACAGCTACTGCAGCCTTGACCTGCTGGGCTTAGGTGATCCTTCTGCCTCAGCCCTCCAAGTAGCTGGAACTTACAGGCGCATGCCACCACGCCTGGCTAACCTTTGATTTATTGTAGAGATGAGGTCTCACCAAGTTGCCCAGGCTGGTCTTGAACCCCTGGGCTAAGGCAATTCTCTTGCCTTGGCTTACCATAGTGCTGCAATTGCAAGCATAGCAAGTTACCATCCAGGAATCTGAAATATTTCCTCCTGTGCATTTTATTATTTTTTTTAGTTGAGGTCTCACTCTTGTCGCCCAGGCTGAAGTGCAGTGGCACGCTCACAGCCACCATAGCCTCAACCTGCTGAACTTAGGCAATCCTTCTGCCTCAGCCTTCAAAGTAGCTGGAACTAAAGACGCATGCCACCACGTCCGGCTAATTTTTTGTGATTTATTATAGAGACGAAGTCTCACCAAGTTGTCCAGCCTGGTCTCAAACACCCGGGCTCAGCAATTCGCTTGCCTTGGCCTCCCAAAGTGCTGGGATTATAGGCTGAGCCGCCGCGCCCGGCCAATAACGTATTTCTTTTTTTTTTATTTTGAGTTGGAGTCTCACTTGGTCGCCCAAACTGGAGTGCAGTGGCCGCTCCTGGCCACCACAGCCTCGACCTGCTGGGCTCCAGCGATCCTTCTGCCTCAGCCTTCCAAGTAGCCGGAATTACAGGCATGCGTTACCACGCCTGGCTGATTTTTTTTTTTTTTTTTAATTTATTGTAGAGATGAGGTCTCGCTGCCCAGGCGGGTCTTGAACCTGCGGGCTCAGGCAATCCATTCACCTCAGCCTCCCAAGGCGCGGGATTACAGGTTGAGCCACTGAGCCCGGCTCAATAATGTATTTCTAAAGCATACTCTGTGTGTCCCCAAGGGAACTCAGGGGTCCCCAGTCAACTGGGTAATTATTTTTTCCCATAAATTCACTGGAAAACTGGAAACTTGAGGCAAATTTACTTCTTGTGATAAGTTATTCAAATCTGGACATAGTCACCATGGAAAAGACCCCAAAGCTCATTTCAGACTTTCTTTTTGAGGGCGGCAGTGCTTTAGACAGAATGTTTGCTTCCTTTGAGGAAATCACATATTTTGAAAAAGATATTAAAAAACAAACAAAGAAACTCCGCTCTCGGTGCACTTCAATGCTGTGACAGTGGGATGACATTCTATTTCCCTTCTTGCATCAAATGCAGACACAGAGTCATATCCTGTGCAGTCTAGGTACCAGCAAACACAGCAGGTAAGGAAAAGTAGTCAGTAAGAACGCAAGACAAGGAGGGCAACTCGACAGTGGAGAAACCTGGAAAGCACAGCTGCAGCTGGGCCTCAAGGTCAACGCCAACGGGGCTCTGTCGATGGCGCGAACCCTTGGTGGGAGGAGAAGGGCACTTCGCCTCTGTGACCCTCCTCCCCAAAGCCCACAGCCTCAGTCTCTCTGTGAGAATAACACCAGACAAATCCTCACAGAGGGATACTCCATTAAACACCTGCCCTGCACGCTTCAAACTGCCAAGGTCATCACAGACAAAAATCTGAGAAACTGTCACAACCAAGAGGAGTCCCGGGAGACACGATGACTAAATATAATGTGTTTTCCTGGATGGGATCCTGGAACAGGAAAACAGAAAATTAAGGAAATGTGTGTAAAGCAGGGACTTTAGTTAATTACAAAGTATCAATAGTCATTTACTAATTATACAAACATGCAATACTAATACGAAAAGTTAATAGTGGAAGAAATTGGTGTGGGCATATGTAAACTCTCTGTACATATTTGCAATTTTTATGCAAATCTAAAACTATTCCAAAATTTAAAGATTATTTAACAAGAAGTAAATATTGTGATTTGTCTAATATAGTTTTTTTGTGCTTGATGGAAAAAAGCTCTAAAAATTGATTTAGACTAGAAAGTCAATTGCTCTATGTTGAATTTAAGACTTAATTCAGATCTTATTTTACAAATTTTTTCCTTTTTTTTTTCCTGAGTCAAGGTCTCACTCTGCTGCCCAGACTGGAGTACAGTCACATGATTGCAACTCACCGCAGCCTCAAACTTCTGGGCTCAAGCAATCCTCCTGCCTCAGCCTTCCAAGTACCTGGTACTACAGGTGTGCACCACTATGCCTGGCTAATACTTTTGATTTTTTTGTAGAGATGAAATCTCACTATGTTGCTCAGGCTGGTCTCAAACTTCTGGGCTTAAGCAATCCTCCTGCCTCAGCCTTCCAGGTACCTGGTACTACTGGTGTGCACCACCATGCCTGGTTAATATTTTTTATTTTTTTGTAGAGATAAAATCTCACTATGTTGCTCAGGCTGGTCTCAGACTCCTGGGCTCAAGTAGTCCTCCTGCCTTGGCCTCCCAGAGTGCTGGGATTACGGGCAAGAGCCACCGCGCCCAGCCTTGGTCTACAGATATTCATTGAATGACTCCTATGTGGCCAAAGCTGCCATAAATGAAGGAATTCATTGGTGACAAGACAAATTAGTGACAGAATCCCCAACACTGAGAACCTTCCAGCCTCCTGAGAGGAGACAGACATAAAATCAATCCATTAAATAAAATGATTCCAGCTGCCGACAAGGGCTGTGAAGAAGGCGCTGATGCTGTAGAGAGAGGGAGGAGGAGTCTGCCTGTGTCTGGGCTGGTGTGACTGTTCAGAGACTGGAAGGACAAGATGCTAGCCTCCTGCAGATCCAGGGAGGCCAGAGGTGCTCGTGCAAAGCCTGAGAGAGAAGGACCTTGAATGGAAGAAGGGCTGGATGCCTGGAGAGCGGTGAGCAAGTCAATACACAGAAGGCAGTGAGCTCTGAGCGGAGTTGCGAGCTGAATGTGGAGTTTTGGGGGACAAGGTAAAATGCTTGGGTTTTGTTCTAAGTGACATGGGTGTCATTGGAGGGTTTTGGGGTTGGGGGGGTTGAGTCAAGGTCTCACTCTGTCACCCAGGCTGGAGTGAAATGGCATCATCACGGCTCATAGTAGCCTCCAACTTCTGGACTCCAGCAATCCTCCTGTGTCAGCCTCCCGAGTAGCTGGGATTACAGATGCATGCCAGCACATTCGGGTTATTATTATTTTTTTTTTTGTAGAGACCAGGGTCTCACTATGTTGCCCAGGCTAGTCTCGAATTCCTGGGCTCAAGCAATCCTCCCATCTCCACTTCTCAAAGTGCTGGGGTTACAGGCATGAGTCACCACACTCATCCATTGGAGGATTTTAAATAAAGGATGTGCACGAGGTTGAGTGTGTGGTAAGCTATGATTACACCACTACACACCAGCCTGGGCCACAGAGTGAGACCTTGACTCAAATAATTAATTAACAAGGGGTGTGACATGATGGGATTGAATGGACAGTGGAAAAGTTGGACTTCTCGGGGGCAGGGACAAGGACACAAGACCAATTAGGACCAACTGCCAGATCTGTTTAAGCCAGAGATGGTAGGGACCCCACTAAGGGTACAGGGATGCGAGGGAAGTGAGTGGGTGCAGGGAACGTTCCAGATGTCCTGACTGGAGCCATGCACACTTGTGGGGAGCTTGTTGGGGGAGCTAAACTCTGACATGGTCATGTTGGATTTGAGATGCCTGTAGGAGCCCAGGTGGAGATGTCAGCGGCCGGTCAGAGACACGAGTCCAAAGTCCAAAGAAGAGATCAGGTGGGAGAGATGCTGAAAAGCCATCAGCCCAGAGAGAGCCCTTGCATGCTGCGGGATGATGTGACATCATCTGGCCAGTGAACAGAGCAAAAGGAATCCACTCTGCCCAGCCTGCAGGAACGATGGAAGTGGACCCTGGCAGGCGCAGGACCAGCAAATTAAATAGCATGACTGTCCTTCCTGCCACCGTGGAAAAATATCCCAGATGTGAATCACACGTCAGGAAGGAAGGGCTTAGCTCAGAGCCCAGGGGCAGAGGAAGAACCAGCAGAGGAGGCAAAGAGAAACAGCTGGCCTGAGGGTGAGAAGGAAGTCAAGGTGTGTGTAGGGACTGAGGACCCCAGAAATGGTCTCAGGAGAGAGCATAGGTCACATCAACCGCTCAGAGAGGTCAAGTGCTGTGAGGACTGAGAGGCAACGGGGGCCTTAATGAGGCGCCATTGGTGCCTTAGCATCATCACTTCAGTGCAGTGACAGGCATGACACCCAAGGAGAGGAGTGGAAGGAAAAGGAATGGACGCAGGGAGTCGTGGCCCCTCCTTGGAGACAATAAACTGTGAGGGGACAGAAAAATGCCACAGGGGTGGAGGTGGGTCTGGGGTCAGGGGCGGTGGCCCCTTTAAAGATAGATGATCTCAGCCGGGCACAGCAGCTCATTCCTGCGATCCCAGCATTTTGGGAGGCCGAGGTGGGAGGATCACTTGAGCCCAGAAGTTCAAGGCTAGCCTGGGTAACATAGCAAGACTTCATTTCTACAATATATATATATATATATATTTTTTTTTTTTAATTATCCAGGCATGGTGGCGCATACCTGTCGTCTCAGCTACTCAAGAGGCTGAGATGGAAGGATCGCCTGAGCCCAGGAGGTCGAGGCTGTGGTGACCGTGACGGTGCCACTGCACTCCAGCCTGGGTGACGGAATGAGACCCCGACTCAAGAAAATAAAAGAAAAATAAGCAAAGATGGATGATCTCAAGACATGCGAGAAGTCCCGTAGCAGGGCCTGTCAACATGGGCCGTCTTGTCCCACGGAGGATACTTGGCAATGCCTGGAGACGTTTATGGCGGTCACCCTTGAGGGGGAATAAGGCAGGCATCCAGTGGGTGGGGCGCAGACACTGCCAAGCGTCCCACAGCACACAGGACAGACCCCACGTCCCACAGTGCCCAGGACAGTCCCCACAACAGAGCCGGATCCAGCCCCAAGTGTCAAGAGTGCTTAGATGACTAAGGATGGAGGGCAGTAGGGAGTGAAAGGGAGCAGAGCAGATGCCACAGGAGAGGAAGGGGGACATTTCAGCAGTGACATCTTCCAAAAAGCAAGCAGCAACACTAACCCTGACCCCAGCACAGGCCTTGCCTGGGGCAGGAGCAGGATCTTCTCGTTGGGGCAGGAAGGCGGACGGCCACACTGTTGAAGTCACCGTCCAGCACCCTCTTCCCAGAGAACCGGCCTCCGTTGTTTCCACAGACTGGGCAAAGGCCGCGTAACCCGTCTCCTGGCCACGGTGGATGGGACTCAGGGGGACTCTTGCCCAAGGCGACCCCGTCGGCTGCTCAGTCCTGGGAATTGGAAGGTGGAGCACGAGTTTCCAGTTAGCTCTTGTGGACCTTGATGAAGAGGTGGCCTGTTTAAGAGGGCTTCTGTCACCAGTGTAGAAAAGCAAAACCGTCAGACTCAGAGAGGGAGACGACCAAAGTTAGTGCCCGAGGATGATCTGAGCCTAGTGATCACAAGAAAGAAAGGTGCCGACACATTGAGTCTTTTTTTGGTTTTTGAGTCAGGGTCTTACTCTGTTGCCCAGACTGGAGTGCAGTGACACACCCACAGCTACTGCAGCCTCGACCTGCCAGGCTCAGGCAGTCCTTCTGCCTCAGCCTCCCAAGTAGCTGGGATTACAGGCATGCACCGCTTCACTTGGCTAATTGATTTGTTGTAGAGACGAGGTCTCGCCAAGTTGCCCAGGCTGCTCTTGAACCCCTGTGCTCGGGCAAACCTCTCGTCTCCGCCTCCCAAAGTACTGAGATGACTGGTGTGAGCCCGGCCCAATATGCATTTTGCCTGGACTTTCTACAGTGATGGGGTGTAAGTCTGAGGTTGGTGGTGGGTGTTTCTACCTAAGAATGAAGCCAAGAGAGGAAAGCAATATTGAGAGAGGGATAAGGATTCCTGGCGGCCTCTTTAGCCCCTGGATCCAGCTGTGCTTGAAGCCACCAGTCATTTTAACCACCTGAGCCAATACATTTTCTCCTTTATTTAAACCAGTTCACATAGGGTTTGCACTTGCCTGCAGTTAAATAAACTTCATGAAGTGTCTTGGGTCAGAAACCTGCGTTGAAGCATCAAAACAGTGTTCCTTTCCAACCCTACGCCAGGGTGGTCAGGAATACCGAGTGCCGGCTGAACACGGCTGGCACCTGCCCCCTCTTTCAATTTATCTGAGGAAAAAAACACATTGAGTCTTGCCCGCACTCCAAGGATTCAGAGAGAGGGCCAAGGGGAGCGATGAGGAGGAAGACAGAGCCTTCTCTCAGAAAGAAACAGAGATTGTTGGCAATATTGAAAGGCTGAAAGGCCGGGCCCAAGAGGAGGGCCGGGTTGATAGGGGCTTAGTCCGTGGGTGTCAAGGGCTGGAAGGAAGTCGGCAGGTTGACATGGAGCCCACAGG
Organism: Cephalopachus bancanus; assembly: GCA_027257055.1. NCBI lineage: Eukaryota > Metazoa > Chordata > Mammalia > Primates > Tarsiidae > Cephalopachus > Cephalopachus bancanus. The sequence continues at coordinate 9,791,177 of JAPVLO010000007.1, forward strand.
TGGGAGTGGGCGGGGCCTGGCTCTCGCCCCAGCAGCTCTGAACCTAGTTGCTTTTGGCGGCTGTCGCTTCCTGTTTTCAGAGGGAAGGAGGCGTCAGTACAGAAAAGCCTCCCCTGCTTACTGGAGAGCAAGCCTTTCTCACAAAGCACTATTTTTCGCTGCATTCAGGGCAGATGAATCAGACACCAGCAGTTCCCATTTATTTTGTACAAAACAGGGTTCTGTGATGATGGGAAGGTCTTTGGCAAGGCCAGCGGGTTTTATTGAGAGCAGAAGAATGAGTGAATCAGTCCAAGATGTTAGACCAAACCCAAACACACCCGGCTCCCCCCAGTGAGACAGGGCTGGCGCTCGGCCTCTCAAGAAAGAGGGAGCCACGCTGGCTATCGGACCCTGGCTTCCCACTCAAGACCGTTTCCTCACAACGAGGTCTCTTGAATCCCAAGGCCCGTTTGGGTGCTGGAAACACCACACCACTCCGCCAAACGCATGGCTTCCTGTTTTCCCGCCTAACCCGTCTCGAATCCAGGAGTGATGGTGTTCCAGCAAGGAAACATGTTCTTATGTTAAAAAGTTCTAGGCCAGGCACGGAGACTCACACCTACAATCCTAGCACTTTGAGAGGCCGAGGAAAGAGGATTGCTTGAACTCAGGAGTTTGAGACAGGCTGGGCAACAAAGTGGGACCCCATCTCTACAAAATATTAAAAAATTAGCCGGACATGGTGGTGTATACCTGTAGTCCCAGCTACTTGAGAGGCTGAGGCAGGAGGATCTCTTGAGCCCAAGGTTGAGGCTGCAGTGAGCCATGATCATGCCACTGCACTCCAGTCTGGATGAAAAAGTGAGACCAACTCAAAAAAAAAATTCCAACCTGCTGTCTATAGCTAATTTGAGGCCAAATCCTCAGACAACACCCACGTCTAAGCAGCGACCCCATCTCAGTCTAACTGTAAGAAGAGACTTGAAGCAGCAGTCTGGACAGTTTCTCAAGGCCCCATCTCAGCCCAGGGGGTGACGCAAAATTCACTCATGTTTCTGGAAAACCAATGAGGTTGTGGGAAGAAGGTCTTCCATCTGTATGACATTCCTGTGGTGATCATCCTGGCTGTGAATGAGAACTTAGCCAAGATTCCATGGCAACCTTGCCATACACAGGTAAAGAAACAGGCATGTCGCTGGACACAGTGGCATGTACCTATAATCCCAGCACTTTGGGAGGCCAGGACAGGATCGTTTGAGACCGGCCTAGGCAACATAATGAGACTCTGTCTCTACAAAAATGTCAAAATAATGCCAGGCGTGGTGGCTCACGCCTATAATCCCAGCACTTTGGGAGGTGGAGGAGAGAGGATTGCCTGAGCCCAGGGGTTCGAGACCAGCCTGGGCAACTGGGTGAGACCTCGTCTCTACAACAAATAAAAAAAAATTAGCCAGGCATGGTGCATGCCTGTGGTTCCAGCTACTTGGAAGGCTGAGGCGGAAAGATCTCTTGCACCCAGGAGGTCAAGACTGTGGTGAGCCATGATTGTGCCATTGCACTCCAGCCTGAGGGACAGAGTGAGACACCAACTCAAAAAAAAAAAAAAAGAAGGAAGGAAAAGGATGAGCTCCTCTTGTGAGCCTATCTTCTATTGCCAGAGAGGAACGTCTTTACCAGAGGCCACCAGAAGACTCCTCCTTACATCTCACTGGTTAGGGCCAGGCACAAGGAATTCTGGGAAAGTGGGTTTCTGGGAGGTGTCCTTTGTGTCATGAGAGGTGGACTCTGCCAGCATGAAATAGGGGGAAAGAAGCAACTCTTGGGTGGATAACTATGGTTTGTTTTCAGGTTTTAAAAATGGCCGCCAGCTCGTTGTCATTCCTCCCATTGAGAGATAGTGTCTATATTCCCTCCCCATGATTCTGGGCAGGGCCGTAATTGCTTCTACCATTAGCACATGATGGCGCAGACACTGTGTGACTTCCAGGACCTTCATGAGGCTAGGCTATCAAAAGCCACACAGGTTCCGCCTAGATTTTTCAAGATGTTCATCCCCTGGGAAGCCAGTCACCACATAAGCAGTGTGACTACCCTGAGACCATCATGCTGGAGAATCCAAGAGTAGGGGTTCCAGTCACCAGTTGCATCTGGAAGCGACCTCCCAGCCACCCTCACCAAGGTACCAGATATGTGAGTGGCGCTATCATGGACCCTCCAGTCCAGCTCATCTGCCAACTAGGTGCCACTGAGTGACCTCAGCTCATGCCATAAGTAGCAGAAGAATTGCCCTGATGGGCCTTGCTCAAGTTCCTGGCCCAAAGAATCCATGAGATGGAAAACAGTGGTTTTGGTTTTAGGTCACTGTGTTTGGGAGAAGATTGTTATAGAGCAGTAAACACCTGGAGTAATAACTAACAGATGTGTCACAGACGGCCAGTGGAGAAGGGGTGGCTTTGAGTATTTGTAAGGTAATTCCTAGCGACCCTCAGACATACTGGGGAAGAAAGGTGAGGGGCATTCTGGGGACTCTGCTGATCCTGGTGGAGTTGAATTGAATTACCACTGCAAATAAGCCCTCACCTTGCTACTATACCCTCACATAAGTACACATGAGAACAGAAAGTTTACGTTCTATCAGAAAAATAAGTTAAAGGAATTATTTGGGTAATTTCAGGATAAATTAAGATCAGGAATTCATAGTGCCTCAAATAAGAATACAAGTATGAAGGAGTGGAGTTATTATACAGGGGCCATTCTAGTCTTTACTCTAGCAAATCGTGTATTAAGAAACGTCTGTTCTTACCAATTCTTACAAAGTCTGAGGCAAACAAATGAGTTGGACGGGCCTAGACTCAAAGCCATGCACTGTCCTTTACTGCCAGGAACTGTGGCGTGGCGAACGCCTGTTGGTCTTCCTGAGTGGCACAATTCCCCCTTCTCCTAGGAAAAGCACCTTGATTTTTTTTAAAGGAACGTGGTTGATTTGTTACAAAAATATCCCCAGACCTTTACCCTTCCCTCCATCCATGCTCCTTTGCACTGTGACTTTACAGCCCTTCCTATCAAGAGGTAAAGTCTATTGCCCTTCCTGTTGATTCTGGGCTGGTCTGGGACTGGCCTTGGCCAACAGAATGTTCCAGAACCTGTGGTGTGCCAGTTTCAAATTTATGCTCAAGAGACTTTGTGCTCTCTGCTCCCGCTCTTGGCTCTCTGTGGCTGCCATGGGCGCCAGCCCGGGCTAGCCTGCTGGAGGGCGAGAGCCCGTGAGGAACAGAGCAGGAGCTCCCCAGCCTATAGCCAGTCAGCCCTGAGAAGACCCACCTCGGCCAATTGCAGGTGACCATGGCAGGCACAAGGGTGCCTAGCTGAGACCAGAAGTCTCCAGCTTGGTCCAGCCTCAATTGCTAACTCACAGAATCATGAGCTAAACAAATGGTTATTCCTTCCAACCACTCTTGGGGATGGTTTATTATGTGGCAAGAGTTATGCAACACATGGAATGATCCTGCCGTCTCCCCACCCGTGTGGGCAGGTGTGATCCTTCCATGGTCAAGCAGAGCAAAAGACAGGATTTTGGTAACTATCAAGAAATCTGTGTTAGGGTTGCTAAGATGGTAGACCTTAAGCCCAGGTGCCAAGGAACACCTGGCAGCATCTGGGTGATCCTGTTTGGGAATGAAATCACCACCAGAGGAAAGCAAGACGAAGAGAAAGTCCTGGTTTCGTCTGAGCTCCTTAATCCAGCAGTACCTGAAGCCAGACTACCTCAGTCTTCTCGGCTACATAAATGAATTCGTTCCATGGAGTTTCTGTTTCTGTCACTTTCAACCAAAAGACTCCCGACTCATACATGGCACGTGATTTTAACCACCTGCATCTCAGTGTCTTCTCCTGTATATAACAAGAGACTGGGAGTAACAAGCCAGGAATAACAATAGAACCTCTACCTCCTGGCATTGCCACAGTGATCAGATGAGACGCAACATGAACGCCTGACGCAGAACCAGCGCTCAATAGACCGCCGTTATCATCGCAGAAGATCCTTCCTGCCGATCACAATCTGAATGCAGAGATGCCAGTGTTGTAAGGCATTGCCTGGATTCCAGTGGAAAGGCAGCTCTGGGCAGTTGTCTGGGCCAGTCTTTGACAAAACCAACCCCGCCCCCGGAGCAGAGGAGAGACAGGTAGATCGGAACCTCTAAACCTGTATCTGGAATCTCTAACATCTTCACAGTTTAGGTCATAGCAATGATTGCTGCAGATAAGGTACGTGACTCAGGGAGAGTAGAAAGTATTTTCTCCAGCTCTAGGGTTGTGTAGCAATGCTCTCATCCCATTGTCCTCAAACGTTTAAGATGCAACAATGTTGTGACCCAGCACATGGAAATGAAAAGTTGAACAACATTCCCCTTGCTATGAGAGATAGTGTTATTTTCTATTCTATTTTTTCCTTTACTTTAATTTTTTTTTTTTTGAGTCAGGGTCTCACTCTGTCACCCAGGTTGGAGTGCAGTGGCACGATCATGGCTCACAGCAGCCTTAACCTCCTTGGGTCAGGTGATCCTCCCACCTCAGCCTCCCAGGTAGCTGGGACAACAGGCGTGTGCCACCACGTCTGGTTAATTTTTGTTATTTTTATTTTTTGTAGAGACAAGGTCTTGCTATATTGCCCAGGCTGGTCTCGAACTCCTGGGCTCAAGTGATCCTCCTGCCTCAGCCTCCCAGGTAGCTGGGACTACAAGCACGTGTCACCATACCCAGCTAATTTTTGTGTTTAAAATTTTTCTAGATACAAGGTCTTGCCATATTGTCCAGGCTGGTCTCAAACTCCTGCATTCAAGTAATCCTCCTGCCTCGGCCTCCCAAAGTGCTGGGATTACAGGCCTGAGTCACTGCTCCCAGCCTCTTTTTAAAAATCACCTGTCCCAACCAACTAAATAGATCCCATGAACCATGATGAATCATAAGCCAAAGTTGGAAGAGCACTGCTCTCATTCACAAAGATTGCCTCGCCAACCATGGACTGGGCACAGAGCACAGAACCCACAGGAAGGACTGCCTCGGCCTCCATGTGGAGAAGTAGGGTCCTCTGATTATGGAATGTTCTTCTGGTAGCAAAAATGCAATGTGTTGGGGGTGAAAAAGGCAAATAAGTATCAATAGGAAGACTTCTTTCCATCAGGTAAGGAATTGCCTCAGATACAGAAGAAAGACTTGAGAGCTTGGAGAGTTAGCAGGGCAAAGGGGCAACGTTTCCCTAGACCTCACCCCTTCAACACACTGTCCATTGTGCTTTCCTGTGGCACTGATCGGGACCTGAGACTGCCTTGCAGTCGTGTGTTTTGTCTCTCTGCTCTAAGAATGCTGATTCCACAAAAGCAGGGACCTGGAATCCTAGAGCCCAGAATAGTATTGGGTGCTCAGTAGGTGCCCAACAAGTTTGTTGAATGAATGAAGGATGGAAGGAAGGATCTGAATGTGGACTTGCCTTTTCCTAAGTTCTGAGCCAGAATGGGCTTTTGTTACAATGGGGATCCCCGGATTTCGCAAACCAGCCTTTGGAAAAATGCAACAAAGATGAAATTTAATCTCTTTGGGGAATTTGAAGTCTTGCCTTGGACCTTTTTTTAAAAAACTAAATATGGGTATATTTGGCTAAAAAAGATGACAGAATAAAAGCCTGACATCTGTCTCCAGTGGGATTAGTTGATTTGCTTTTCCTTAAACACTGACAAGTGGCTGAAGTAAAATGTCCAGAGTCAGAGAGAAACCTATAAGAAAGAGAATGAAACAGGGACAAAGGAGAGACAGAGAGAGACACAGACGGAGAGAAAATAGGCAAAATGGTCCTTTTACCTCTGCTTGACCAGGTGCAGGCCCTTAAGCACCCGCCAGCCATCTGTCCTAGGCTAACGAGAGGTTTCCAGCAAGGCTGCCATAGAGCCTCGCATAAAACAGGGCTCTAAGGCCCCTGGAATGATGTTTCTCAGTCCTAAGGTGATACCAGCTAGCACCTCACTGGGACTCAGGAACACCCTCACACACAGGTAAGGATGACTAAACCTCAACAAGTGGGTAGCTTCAGCTGCCTGTCTCGTTCTCATCTAAACCTAACAACTTAAACTACTTAGTGGACATGACATAATTTTAAAAATGGAATGCCAAGAAAAAGGCCCAAATTGGCTCCAACACTGACCGGGATTTTACATTCCAAATAATAATAATAATAATACGTCTGTCATCTGTAACTCTTCTACAAGTTCCAACAATTAAGTTCACCAACCATCCTAGAGAAAGCGCCACATACCTCATTGCTGAATATCACTATGGTCACCTTCAAAGGCCTCCCCTTGGGGAGCTATGCATGACACCAGCACCTAGTCTACCCGTCAAAGCCATCGTCGTATTAACCTTGATGTCCTGAATATCATCAAATGTCTTGCTTTCAATATTTCCTTTACCTTTGGGTAAAGAAAAAAGTCACTGGGGGGCCAGATCAGGTGAGTAGGGAGGGTGTTCCAAAATAGTTGCTTGTACAGTACTGCCAAGGTAAGCGCACAGTGGCAAGTTCGCGAATTCAATGGTCAGACCTCAGCAAAAAACGATGATGGATCTGATGGCCATTCCAGAAAAAGAGTTCCAAAATTGTTTTGACAGGTGGACTAGGCGCTGGCGTCGGTGCATAGCTTCCCAAGGGGAGTCCTTTGAAGGTGACCGTAGTGATATTCAGCAATGAGGTATAGAGCGATTTTTCTAGAATGATTGGTAAACCTAGTTGTTGGACCTCCTACAGTATACAAACACATAACTGTGGGACATTCCATCCTTCTTGATAACTAAACTTGAACTCACTCCCAGCCTATGGGTAGAAAAGGAGGTTTGCACCCTAACGTCACTGGAGCAGGTATTTGCTTGACTTTGGGTCTTTCTGGAAGAGGTGAGCTTCTCTGGTCACACTCACACTCTTCACCATTCTACTTGGATGACTGGAGCCCAGGTTCATCCATCCAACAGGCATTCCCAGAGGTTTCACCAGGTAGAGGAGGCACTGGGGCCACGGCAGGTGGAGAGCCCCTGCTTGGGCGCTGGACAGAGGAAGGGTTCTGGGTGGAAGAGAAGGATTCTGGGTAGCAATAGCCACCAAGACCGGACCCCACCGTTCACCATTACCCCCCAAAACTCTCTACCAAAGTGCCCACCAGTCTACCTGCATGACCTTGGGCAATGCACTTGACATCACAGAGCCTCAGTTTCCTCAGCTGCACCTCAGTTGTTCCTTGTCCTCTGGGGTGGCGTGAGGATGGGAGGAGGTTATGCTGGTCACACACACTCCGCCCGCCATCAAAAAAGGGCTCCTCTTCCCCAACCACCTTCTGAGAGAGACACCCTTAATGAGCCAGCAGACCCCCTAAGGGCCTTGTCAAAAGGTGAGGCTTGTGCCAGGCTGCAGGAGCCGTGAGTGTGCCACTGCACTCCAGCCTGGGTGACAGAGTAAGGCTACAACTCAAAAAAAAAAAAAGGTGAGGCCCACTCAGGAGGTCTGGGTGGGGTCTGAGCTTCTGCATTTGTAGCAAGCTCCCGGGTGATGCAGAAGTTTTCAGAAGAACCATACACCAACACAACCAGTGCCAGCATCATGCTGAGTGGATGCCAGAGAAGTGGAGTCGGTTGAGCAAACATTGCCTCTGTCCTCCGTCCATCCAAATGACAGATGTTGTCCTAAAGCATGCCCTAGAGGGGTCTCTGTGTGGTTCTGTGACCTCCTAACAGGCCAGCAGGGTAGACTAGCAGCCACGCCTCTGCTTGGTTGTTTGCAATCCCAAGAAACACAGGGCCAGGGATTGTGCCTAGCTCCATCCAGAACCCTCCAATGGTAACATACGCAAAAGTTTTACAGCAGGCATGCCCAAGCCATGGCCAGCCACATGTGGCCCAGGACAGCTGGTCATGCAGCCCCACAAAACCTTTTAACATCATGTGTTTTTTAGTGTTTATGTTCTTCATGACCCCACACGCAGTTCCATGTCTGAAGTTCACAATCATGCCTTACTCAAGCCATTGTTTTTTGGCAGCACATACATTTGTCAGCCACCGTTTTCAGTGATAAAGCCCACCGAGAGCAAAATTCAGAGAAACATTTCTAATGAGCACCTTGAGAACACACCAAGAACTGCAACCACATCCATCGAACCAGACATTGATAGAAGCATTTTGCAAAAATGTCAGATTTCCCACTCATTTCATATTGTTCTCATTTTTCTAAACTTTATAATAAAAAATATAAAAATAAAAGAAGCCCTATGTGTACACACTAACTATATTGTCATTTATGTGCGGTTCCAGACAATTCCTCTTTACTCAATGACACCCAGGGAAGCCAAAGGGTTGAACTCCCCTCCTTACAGCTCCTAAGTCAACATCCACACACATGAAGGACAATTCATTACCCCCAAAAACTCTCTACCAAAGTGCCCACCAGTCTACCTGCTCCTCTGTACCCATAACCTCACCTCATGCCTTTACCTCCAGAGGAGGCATCACAGAAGTAAGGTTGGTGAAATCAACAGAATGTCCACAAACATGGCGCCCTGCTGGCAGGCCAGCAGCCATCTGCAGGGCTGTAGTAACAGGGGGCTGGATTGGGAGCAAGCCTGCCACTTCTCCTCTTTCTCCCACACTGCTTCTTTGTGTCTCGGGCTGTTTCCCTCCTGCAGATGGTTCGCTGCTTCGACTGTTTTGCTTGCAGGACCAGTCCAAGCCACAGAGCTTGGCACTACTGATCAACCTCCCATTTGCCAACGTCTGTTTATCAGATCCAAGGCGTGCCCTTGAAGGCTGATAGTCTGACAGGAGCCCTGATTTCCAGCCGGCGAGGGAAGTCCAACTGTTATATAAGGCCGTCCCGAGCCCCGCTCATTACCCCAGCGGTAAAGTGTTTTTGGAAACAGGATGGTAATTGGCAAGATGACAGTCATTGTGCAGCGGGCTGGCTCACACGGAATGACAGCCCTTTCTGTCACGTGGCAGCAAGCCTTAGCCTCCCTGCTCCCTGGCTCCTGTCCGAGAGTCCCGGTGGGTGGGAGAGGAGGGAGGTGGCCAGGGGGCATCCTTAAATCAGCTCTGACTGGATCACCCAGCAGCTGGAGTGACCGCTTCATAACACAGATTGAAACACTGGACCAGTGAAATCCTGCCTAACCTGGCCTCTGGCTTTGCAGCGCTCCAAGGGTGAAATCCTTGCGTGGCCACAGGAGATATTGCTTAATCTAGCCCCCGGGACCTCTGCATGTCACCTCCCTCCACCCTCACTCACCCAGCGCCTTCACGGTGTGCTCTGGGGTTCCTCCAACACACACTCTGTCCCCTCTGGCTTTTGCCCATGCTGGCTGCTTCCTGGGACACTGTCTTCCCATCTTGGAGCCTGGTCAAAGCCTGCTCAAGCTTTGGGCCCTCAGCGACGACTTCTTGGCCTCCCTAACTGGGTCAAAGCCCCGTTTTATGTTACTTTATTTTTATTTATTTTTTGTTTGAGTTGGAGTCTTACTCTGTCGCCCAGACTGGAGTGCAGTGGCACAGTCATGGCTACCGCAGCCTCAGCCTTCTGGGCTCACCTGATCCTTCCTCCTCAGCCTTCCAAGTAGCTGAAACTACAGGTGTGTGCTGCCATGTACAGCTAATTTTTTTTTTTTTTTTTTTTTTAGAGATGAGGTCTCACCAGGCTGCCCAGGTTGGTCTCAAACCCCTAGACTCAGGCAATCCTCTCATCTTGGCCTCCCAAAGTGCTGGGATTACAGGCATGAGCCACTGCACCCAGCAGAGCCCCCTTTGAGAAGCAACCAGAGGGCCATGTGTGGTGGGTCAAGCCTGTAATCTCAGAACTCTGGGAGACCAAGACAGGAGAATCACTTGAGGCAGGAATTCAAGACACCAGCCTGGACAACATAGCGAGATCCCATATCTTTAAAAAAAAAAAAAAAAAAAAAAGGCAGCCAGAGTGCCCCTCCCCTCTTTGTCCCCACACCTTTCACAGCTGTGCCTGCACATTCTTTTGTCGGGTCATTTGATGAATGCCTGTCATTTTTCCCCCCAGTAGGCAGGAGAGATACTGAACTTTTAGGGCCTCAACATTGTATCTCAGCACTTAAACAAAGGAAACTCTCACTAAGTATTTCTGAATTCCTGTAAAAGTTTCCTGGATTGCAGAAAAGTTCCCCACCAGAATTTATTTTCAGGCAAAGAATCCCAAATTAAGTGAGGTGCTTGTTTCTTGTGTATTGAGTCCCTGTAGCTTCCCCATAGCTCTAAGCACTTGTCACAAAGTCTCATTTTAGTATCAGTATTAGTACTATGTCTTGGCCAAGCACAGTGGCTCATACCTGTAATCCCAGCTCTTTGGGAGGCTGAAGCAGGAGAACTGCTTGAGTCCAGGAGTTTGAGACCAGCCGGGTGCAACATAGCAAGACCTCATCTCTTCGATAAATTAGAGTAGCCTGTAGTCCCAGCTACTCAAGAGGCTGAGGCAGGAGAAGCACCTGTGCCCAAGAGTTTGAGGCTGCAGTGAGTCATAATCATGCCACTGCACTCGAGCCTGGGCAACAAAGTAAGACTTCAACTCAAAAAAAAACCATACAAATATATAATGTCTTCCTTACCTAAGCGTTTTGCAGGCAGACAGGGTTGGCCTCGTGGGCCTGAGACCAGGCCAGTGGCTCAGTGCCCTGAATTCAAGGGCCCTGCACTGGGTGTCATGCTCTGCTGTCTTGAAAGTTTGCATTTTTGAACAGGAAGTCACACAAACCATGTCACCAGACCTTCCAGCTACCGCCTGACCACTGTGTCTTAACCGTCGTGCCTGGCCCACAAGGGACACTCCGAAAATATGGCTTGACCTGCTGCCTCCGTAAAGAGAGAAGAGGGTCCAGGTTGAACCAGTCCAACCTTCTGGCATGCCCAGAAGAAAAGGGCATTGACTTTCAAGTCAGACAATCCTGCATGAACCTCAGCTCCACCCTTCAAGCTTCAGGACTCCATCCAGGTCTGGGACCAGCTCCAAAGCTCAGTTTCCACATCTGCAAGATGGGCTCAACGGGACGGTGCAGGCCACGTGAATAGCACCAGGCTGATCACAGCCGGTGGCTGGCTCTCAGCTCTTCCCAGCAGACAGATCAGAGCAGCCCACCGCAGAGATTCCCAGAGAGGTGAATGCCTCTGTCAGATGGACCCCTCAAGCCCATATCAGCTCCCGCTTCCGGAGAGAGCCTTAGGAACCCAGAGCCCACTGTCCAGGACAGGCGCACGCTGGAGCGTCTGCCCAGCCCATAGCCTGTCCCTGAGAACTGCACCCTCCCACAAGCACACTCACTGTTGGTTGTGTGTGCCTTGTCCCCAGCCCTGAGGTCACATGGGATGGAATGACCTCGACAGTCCAGCATCCAGCACCTGTAGCCCAGAGGTACTGTGAATGGTGAGGTCAGCCATGCTCTGTCTCAGGACACCCCCAGGGCTGGCGGGGATATCCTGGCAGCACCTAGTTTCCTCTGAACTCCATGACCTGCTGGTATTGACTCAGGACAACAGGGAGAAGCAGGTCTGGCATCGACTCACAGCCAGGATAGCAAGCAGCAAGAGACCCGCGGGGTCTGGCCACGGTTGTCTTGGTTCAGTCTCTCTTGCTTGTCTTTTCGGCGTCTGAGCTTCCCCAGTTTCATAGAATCACTCGCTCTCTCTCCTGTTCCCTCACTTCCTTGTTTATTCACTCATTCGTTCATTCATTCATTCCATGGACAGTTATGAGTAACTTCCACGTGCCAAGAGCCAAACACTGTCCAAACAGGAACTAAAACAAAAACTGCTCAGACAGCCCAGCAGCACCTCACAGACGGAGTCACCTCCCATCCTGGTCCAAGTGTCTTCATTCATTCATTCATTCATTCTTCCTATTAGTAGGTACTGAGCATCTACTCTGAGTCAGCTGCTGCAGGCCTTGTGCTGAGCAGGCAGGCACATGCTCTCCCTCACTTCACCAGCACAGGACTATAGCAGAGTCTGAGAACACAAGACCTGGAGACCGGGCATATGGCTCACCCTGTCATCCCAGCACTTTGGGAGACTGAGGCAGGAGAGTTGCTTGAGCTCAGGAGTTCGAGAGTAGCCTGGACAACATAGAGAGACCTTGTCTCTATAAAAAATTTAAAAAGTAGCTGTTGAGGGTGGTGCACACCTATAGTCCCAGCTACTCAGGAGGCTGAAGTGGAAGGATCGCCTGAGTCCAGGAGGTCGAGGCTGCTGTGAACCACAAATTTGCCACTGCACTCCAGCCTAGATGACAAAGTGGGCCCCCACTCCAAAAAGGATGAGGGCCAGGCGTGGTGGCTCATGCCTGTAATCCCAGCACTTTGGGAAGTGGAGGTGAGAGGATTGCCAGAGCCCGGGGTTCAAGACCAGCCTGGGCAACTCGGCGAGACCTCATCTCTACATAAATAAAAAAATTAGCCAGGCATGGTGGCGCACACCTGTAGTTCCAGCTACTTGGAAGAATAAAGCGGAAGGATCGCCTGAGCTCAGCAGGTTGAGGCTTCGGTGGTCGTGAGTGTGCCACTGCACTCCAACCTGGGTGACAGAGAATGAGATTTCGACTCAAAAAAAAAAGACAGGACTGGCCCTGTGGGCTTCATTTCACACCCCAGACCCACTTTCTAACTGTGTGTCTTTGGGCTCCTTGCTCAACCTATGTCTGGGTTTCTTATATGGTAAACAGGAGGCAATGATAGTCCCTACATCATAGGGTGTTATGAGCCTTAGATGAGTAAATGCATGTGCAGGGTTTAGAACAATACCTGGCAAATGGAAACCTCCAGGAAACGCTAGTCTGATTATTTCATCAAGTGAAGAAGGTGGACAGGATGCAGGTAAATATCTGATTCAAACGTGTGGCAGGACGCAGACTTCCACCGGCCCAACTGAGCTGTTCTCCTTCTTCTTTCTTTTCTGTGTTACAAATCTTCAATCTTTCTCTTTTTCCTGAGAGACAAGGTCTTTCTCTGTCACCCAGGCTGGAGTGCATTAGTGCGATTATAGCTCACTGCAGCCTCAAACTCCTGGGCTCAAGCAATTCTCCCCCCCAACCACCCCCGGCCTCCCGCATAACTGGGACTACAAGCACACACCACCACATCTGGATAGCTTTATTTATTTACTGATATCTTGTATTATGTAGACACAGGGTCTTGCTATGTTACCCAGGCTGATCTTGAATTCCTAGCCTCCAGTGATACTCCCAAAGTTCTGGGATTACAGGCGAGAGCCACCACTCCAACATTTTGTGAGAAGAGGAGAGCTCCCTGTCCCACCCATAGCCATCCTAGAAAGGCAAACACTTTCCCTGGTGTGGAGCAGGGTTCAACTCTTAATGCACTTCTAGCCAGTGCAGGAGGTTGAGGCTGCTGTGAACCACTCAACCCTTGAGTGCACTTCTAGCCAGTGCACTCAAGGGTCAGAGAGACCCTGGGACAGAGAGACCGGGTTTGGCTGTGAGTGAGTCAGTCTTAGCTGTGTATAGACTTTCAAGGTCAGTGGCACAAGATAAAAGAGCAATAAAGGATCGAGGACAGCCCAAGGAAGGGCGAGGCAGGGAGATGCTGACCGGGCCAGTGGTTGGAGTCCTCCAGGAAAGGGCGGACGGGTGCCTAGGACCCCGAGTATATGCACCCATCCAAATAAAGACCACATGAAGGCATGGGGCAGTGTGGGATTTTAGAGTGCCACCAACTTCCTTGAATGCCAAATTAAAATAGATTTCCTATAAGGCATTTGATTCTCTCTCTCTTTCCACGTGTGCGTGTTGCACGCAAGCATTGTGTATGTCCCTGCTTTGCACAAGCAACATCGGCCTGCTGGATTGTAGTAACCCAGTACTCTCTCTCCCACTGATCAGCCAGCTTCCAAAACTCTCAACCTCGCCTGGCATACTCACTTGTTAGTGGTTTACCATTCGCCATGCTTGGAGGAGGGAGCCAGAAGACCAGAGCTTTGACTCTTGTTCACTGGGTAGCCTCATGGTGGATATGTAATTCACATATGTTGGGAAATGAATGAAACACTCAGTAAATGAATGGAGGAATGCAGTGGCAGCACCTAAGACTGGTATCAGACCCAAAGGGGATGGGAGACTCTGGGACACCTGGCAGAGAGTGGGGAACCTCCTCGCTGGCACTTGGAGGGAAACTTGGTAGGATGCAGAAGGGTCACACCCAACCCAGTCCTTCACCTAGGCAGGGGCATTTCTCAGCACCCCAAGTCTCCTCACACGGTCCTGGGGAATTGGTTTGTTTTAACTGCTAGAAGATCTCCCTCCTACCCAGCTCCCTCAATGCCTGGAAGCCTCTTTACACCTTTCTGAGTTCCAAACATCTGTGCATGCATCTGAGTATGCAAAACACCCGCACTGACAAGCTCCACCACCTGAGAAATTGCAGCCCCAGGAGCGAGAATGGGCTTGGCTGGGTCGGGAGGGGTGAGGCTGCCTCTCGTAGCTCCAGAAGCCTCCTCGCTGAGATGGGCACTACAGCTGGTTCCTGGTACCAGCACGGAGAGGCCAGGTCTCTTGCTGGGTGGGAATCCAAGGTCCCCAGCCCCGAGTAGGGGATTCACCCTGGGTGTCTCATATCCCCCCCACCCCAAGTCTCACTATGTGCCAGCTGGCTCCTCTGTGGGCAGGTGGCTAGACCAAGTTCCCTGACCCATTCAGGATTGGGTGTTTGGCCTTAAGGGTGGCAACTGGCCATACTATGCCTCTGAGGAGCTTACTGGGATGCCCCGTCTCAAATATGTGTCACTTGTGCTCAGGAGGTGTGTTTGCAGTTGAAGTCATTGCTATTAACTTGTTGGCAACAATTTAAACTGGGGGGGGAGTGTGTATTTAGTTTGAATCCCATTGAATTACTATTTCTGTGGGTCACTAAGTATCAACTATTGGCAATTTTAGATGGCTGTGCCCGTGTAAATTGAGATTTTTCTGCTCAGTCTTGAGAAACTGCAGACCAGGCAGCAGTGAGCCGGAAAGGGAAGACGGGGCCCCCTTTAGACAGAAACACATCGTTTTCACCTTGGGTCTCACCACTCCTTTTTGTTCCCCAATCTTGAGACTTACTGCCTGCTCATGGGATTGAGACCTGCTTTTTCTTTCATAGCTTGGTGGCTTCCAGCAACAGAAATTGATTCGCCCACAGTTCTGGGGGCTGGAAACCCAACACCAGTGCCCCTGGGCTGCAGTCACGATGTCGGCAGGGCTGCGCTCCCTCCAGAGCATCAGGGAAGGGTCCTTTCCCCTCCTCTTCCAGTTTCCAGTGGCTGCTGGTGTCTCCTGACTCGTGACCACTCCAGTCCTCAAAGCCCAAGTCTTTACCCCTCCTCTGCCTTCTTCTTCTTAGATAACATGATTATTGCATGTAGGGTCCACCCAGATAATCTAGGATAACACTCCCATATCTAGATCCTTAACTCATTATCATTTTTTGAGTCGGGGTCTTACTCTGCTGGCCAGACTGGAGTGCAGTGGTGCAATCATGGCTCACTGCAGCCTCGAACTTCAGGTTCAGGTGATCTTCCCTCCTCAGCCTCCTGAGTATCTGGGACTACAGGCTTGTACAACCACACCTGGCTAATTTTTTGCTTTTTATTCCTCCCTAGGGACAAGGTCTCACTGTGTTACTCAGGCTGGTCTGGAACTTCTTAGCTCAGGCAGTCCTCCTGCCTCAGCCTCCCAAAGTGTCGGGATTATAGGTGTGAGCCACCATACCAGGCCCAGAACCTTAATGTTTCACATCTTTGTTTTGGGGGGCGGGTTTGAGTCAGAGTCTCACTCTGCCAGCCAGGCTGGAGCACAGTGGCACGCTTATGCCACGGCAGCCTCAACCTGCTGGGCTCAGGTGATCCTTCCATCTCAGCCTTCTAAGTAACTGGAACTACAGGCACACTCCACCACACCTGGCTAATTTTTTGATTTGTCATAAAGACGAGGTCTCGCCACGTTGCCTGGTTGGTCTTGAACCCATGGGCTCAGGCAATCCTCTTGCCTCCCCCTCACAAAGTGCTGGGATTGTGGCCCGTGACGTGAGCCACTGTGCCTGGCATATCACATTTTGAAGCCCCTCTTCCCTTATAGGGTAACGTTTGCAGGTTTCAGGAATTAGGACCTGATGTGTCTTTGGGGGGACCCTCATTCTACGTATAAACACCTTACTTATAGGATGTGTGGACAGGTTACTTATCCTCTCTGTGCCTCGGTTTCCTCATATGGAAATAGCAGAGACTCTGCTTTTTATTTTTCAATGGAGAGAATGCCTTTTGAAAAGAAACTCTGCTTTTTAATAAAAGAACCCCTGATCCCTAGCCGGCCACAAGGTCATTGGCATGCAGACCGTCCCCCAGGCTCTGTTGCAGCATCCCGAGCCCACGTGTCCATGTCTAGCTGATGGGATGGAAGCAGGAGCTGACTGTGGAGATGCTGGGCCTCCACCTCCTTCTTGCTCCACACTGGGCCAGGGCCGTCAGGGCTGGAGGCCTGGACCGGCCGTCACGGGCCAAGAAGGGGATTTGGGAACGGAGGTCGGCACCTTGTAGGTTCTTACAAAGATCAAATAAGAGGCGGCAGCACGGATCCCATGGAGTCTGTGTGTCCGGTTAAAATAATAACCATAATTAATAAAAACAAATGAGTTCAGCCTTCCAAGTAGCTGGAACTACAAGCCCGCGCTACCATGCCTGGCTAATGTTTTATTTATTGTAGAGATGAGGTCTCGCCAAGTTGCCCAGGCGGGTCTCGAACAAGAGAGCTCAGGCAATCCACTCACCTTGGCCTCTCAAAGTGCTGAGATTACAGGCTGAGCCACCGAGCCCGGCCGAAACTCTGCTTTTTAATAAAAGAATCCCTGATCCCTAGCCAGCCACCAGGTCATTGGCATGCGGACCACATCCCCCAGGCTCTGTTGCAGCATCCTGAGCCCATGTGTCCACGTCTAGCTGATGGGACGGAGGCAGGAGCTGACTGTGGAGATGCTAGGCCTCCTCCTCCTTTCTGCTCCACACTGGGCCAGGGCCATCAGCGCCGGAGGCCTGGAAATGCCGTCACGGGCCACAAGCAATCCTCTTGCCTCAGCCTCCCAAAATGCTAGAATTACAGACGTGAGCCACCAAGCTTTCCTTCTCTCCCCCATCCTTCCTTCTTTCTTTCTTTCTTTCTCTTTTCCTTCCATTCACTCCTTTATATGTTGGTCTTTCATCCATTCATTTGTTCACTAATTCATTTACTTATTCATTTAACAAGATGTTTAGAGTGCTTCCTGTGTGTCTGGCACTGTGCTCCACACTGAGGACACAGCATGGGGCAAGACAGCAAAAATATGAGGAAAAACAAAAATATATACAAATACATAAATGCATAGTTTGGTGCGTTTTATAGGATGTTGGTAAATGCTCATGGAAAAAGCAAGCAGGAAAAGGGAGTAGAGAGTGCAGCTGGTGGTAGAGAGGTCTTGCCTAGAGGGTGACCTGGGAGGGACCTGCAAGAAGTGAGGGTAAGCCAGGGTGCTCTGGGGAAGAGCATGTGAGGCAGGAGGCTGGCAAGGGCAAAGCCTTGAGGCTGGAGTATGCCCAGCTGGTCACAGTCAAGAGGAAAAGAGACTCTTTCTCGTAGTACTCTTGCACCTGTCAAAGTCCAAGGAAGCGGCTGGGCACAGTGGCTCAGGCCTGTGATCCCACCACTTTGGAGGCCAAGGTAGGAGGATGGCTTGAGTCGAACGAGTTCAAGAACAGCCTAGGCAACATGGCAAGACCTTGTCTTTACAAAAAAAAATTTTGTTTTTTTTGAGTTGGAGTCTCACTCTGTCACCCAGACTGGAGTGCAGTGGCCGCTCCCGGCCACCACAGCCTCAACCTGCTGGGCTCCGGCGATCCTTCCATCTCAGCCTTCCGAGTAGCCAGAACTACAGGCATGTGCTACCACACCCGGCTGATTTTTTTATTTATTGTAGAGATGCGGTCTCGCTGCCCAGGCGAGTCTCGAACTCGCGGGCTCAGGCAATCCACTCACCTCAGCCTCCCAAAGGCACAGGATTACAGACTGAGCCACCGAGCCCGGCTCAAAAAAAAAAAAAATTTTTAAATTAGCCAGGTATGGCGGTGCGTGCTGTAGCCCCAGGTACTCAGGAGACTGAGGTGGAAGGATCGCCTGAGCCCAGGAGGTAGTGGCTGCAATGAGCCATGAGTGTGCCACTGCACTCGAGCCTGGGTGACAGAGTGAGACCCAAAAAAAAAAGAGGAAGCATTGCTTTGCCCAGACCTAAAACCATCCCCCAGGACAACCGTCCACCCGGTTCTTCAGTGTCCCAGACCTGCCTGCGGTCCACAGCTCACCCCATCATCTCTGTCTACACTCAGCCTGGCCTTTCATGGCTCAGTTCTCCTCAAACCTTCTTCTAGGAAACGCCTCAGGTGTCTGACCCCAAATGGTCTCCCAAATGCCAGCATCCCCCTCTCTCTTGGGAGTTCCTCAAGGATGGGAACCAACTATTTTTATCTCAGTATTTCTGATATGTGTTAACACAGAGCCAGGCCCCGTAGGGGCTAGGGAAGCACAAGTCTTGGGGAAGAGCAGACGGGACAAGCCAGTTTGATCCAATTCTGCGCCGACTTGCTGTGGGATCGTGAGTGAGTGACACTCTCTCTGAGCCTCACCATCTCTGTCTGCAAAATCAGTGAACGATGGCCATGACTTCCATAAAGACAACACAAGGCTCTGCATGGTGGTGATTCCGCGCCGCAATCGCCATAGAGTTTGGAACCAGGTACGTGAAGGGCCCAGTGCCGCGGCTGGTGCAGCAACGGATTGTTTTTATTACTAATCAAGGAAGACGAAAGAAAGCAGACTGCGGGTGTGGCTATGTAAACACACACTCAGATCCCCTAAGACGCTGCTCAGGGGGCCCCTGCCTTCCCAAGGTGCAGGTGAGACCCGCAACCTCAGAACCAAAACAGCACGGGTAGCAGCGGGAGGGGTGGAGGGTTGGGGGGGGAGAGAAGAGGAAAGGAAAGGGGGGGAAGATCAGGGGGGAGGAGGAATGAGGGAAGGAGAAGGGTGGGCAGGCGGAAGAGAAAGAAACACGCCCAGAGCGTGTGTGTCAGGCCCTTCCTCAATCCTCCACCTGCCTCCTCTTATTTTTTAATTAATTGTATGTATCTATTTATTCATTTGTCCTGGGTCGGGTGTCACTCTGTGGCCCAGGCTGGAGTACAGTGTTACAACTTGGCTCGCAGTGGCCGCAACCTGCTGGGCTCAGGCAGTCCTCCCACCTCAGCCTCTGGAGTAGCTGGGACCGCAGGCACATGCCACCGTGCCTGGCTCATTTGTTTTTATTAATTATGGTTATTATTTTAACCGGACACACAGACTCCATGGGATCTGTGCTGCCGCCTCTTATTTGATCTTTGTAAGAACCTACAAGGTGCCGGCCTCCGTTTCCAAATCCCCTTCTTGGCCTGTGACGGCCGGTCCAGGCCTCCGGCCCTGACGGCCCTGGCCCAGTGTGGAGCAGAAAGGAGGTGGGGGCCCAGCATCTCCACAGTCAGCTCCTGCCTCCGTCCCATCAGCTAGACGTGGACATGTGGGCTCGGGATGCTGCAACAGAGCCTGGGGGACGCGGTCCGCATGCCAATGACCTTGTGGCCGGCTAGGGATCAGGAGTTCTTTTATTAAAAAGCAGAGTTTCCTGAGCCCGCATGTTCGCGACCCGCCTGGGCAACGAGACCTCATCTCTACAATAAATCAAAAAATCAGCTGGGCGTGGTGGAGCATGCCTGTAATTCCGGCTACTCGGAAGGCTGAGGCGGAAGGATCGCCGGAGTCCAGCAGGCCGAGGCTGCGGTGGCCGGGAGCGGCCACTGCACTCCAGTCTGGGCGACAGAGTGAGACTCCAACTCAAAAAAAAAAAAAAAAAAAGCAGAGTTTCTTTTCAAAAGGCATTCTCTCCATTGAAAAATAAAAAGCAGAGTCTCTGCTATTTCCATATGAGGAAACCGAGGCACAGAGAGGATAAGTAACCTGTCCACACATCCTATAAGTAAGGTGTTTATACGTAGAATGAGGGTCCCCCCAAAGACACATCAGGTCCTAATTCCTGAAACCTGCAAACGTTACCCTATAAGGGAAGAGGGGCTTCAAAATGTGATATGCCAGGCACAGTGGCTCACGTCACGGGCCACAATCCCAGCACTTTGTGAGGGGGAGGCAAGAGGATTGCCTGAGCCCATGGGTTCAAGACCAACCAGGCAATGTGGCGAGACCTCGTCTTTATGACAAATCAAAAAATTAGCCAGGTGTGGTGGAGTGTGCCTGTAGTTCCAGTTACTTAGAAGGCTGAGATGGAAGGATCACCTGAGCCCAGCAGGTTGAGGCTGCCGTGGCATAAGCGTGCCACTGTGCTCCAGCCTGGCTGGCAGAGTGAGACTCTGACTCAAACCCGCCCCCCCAAAACAAAGATGTGAAACATTAAGGTTCTGGGCCTGGTATGGTGGCTCACACCTATAATCCCGACACTTTGGGAGGCTGAGGCAGGAGGACTGCCTGAGCTAAGAAGTTCCAGACCAGCCTGAGTAACACAGTGAGACCTTGTCCCTAGGGAGGAATAAAAAGCAAAAAATTAGCCAGGTGTGGTTGTACAAGCCTGTAGTCCCAGATACTCAGGAGGCTGAGGAGGGAAGATCACCTGAACCTGAAGTTCGAGGCTGCAGTGAGCCATGATTGCACCACTGCACTCCAGTCTGGGCAGCAGAGTAAGACCCCGACTCAAAAAATGATAATGAGTTAAGGATCTAGATATGGGAGTGTTATCCTAGATTATCTGGGTGGACCCTACATGCAATAATCATGTTATCTAAGAAGAAGAAGGCAGAGGAGGGGTAAAGACTTGGGCTTTGAGGACTGGAGTGGTCACGAGTCAGGGGACACCAGCAGCCACTGGAAACTGGAAGAGGAGGGGAAAGGACCCTTCCCTGATGCTCTGGAGGGAACGCAGCCCTGCTGACGCTGTGACTACAGCCCAGGAACACTGGCGTTGGGTTTCCAGCCCCAGAACTGTGGGCGAATCGATTTCTGTTGCTGGAAGCCACCAAGCTGGACAAGTGACTCAGAGTCTGGGCAAAGCCTCGCAGCCCAGACAACATCTATGCCCTCTGTGGTACCAGGCGCTCCCAAGGGAACTGCAATGGAGGAAACCCTTCCCACGTGTTAGGTCAGAGACCCCAGCCCTGAACACCTGTCCCCGGCCCGGCCCTGCGTCAGGCTGTGTCCCCAGACAGCCAGAGGGAGGCAGCGAGCTCACCAGGTGGTCCTAGCCCAGAGCCCAAGGATGCCACATCCAGTCACATCACCAGCCATTTCCCTGGTCCAGGGGCTGCAGTAGCAGGAAGTGAGCAAGGAGGAGGCACCTAATTGGAGAATGAGCTCACCGGGAGGGTTGTTTATTCCATCTGAGCCAGCAGCAGCAGCTTCCACTGTGTCCACTCACCATCATGGCTCACTGTAGCCTCTAACTCCTGGGCTCAAGCAATTCTCCTGTCTCAGCCTCCTAAAAAGCTGAGACTGCAGATGCACGCCACCACGCCTGGCTAATTTTAAAAATTACTTTCTGTAGAGATGGGGTCTCTCTATGTTGTCTCAGCTCATCTCAAGCCCCTGGCCTCAAGCAATCCTCCAGCCCCAGCCTCCCAAAGTACTGGGATTACAGTTGAGCCCAACCTGCCTGTGTGTTTTCTGTCATATTCTAAACTTTGCCAGATTGTGTTCCCAGCTAATCAGCTGACAAGGCACCTGGAACCCTGGGAGGTGTCCTCACAGTCCTCTTCTCCCTCTGCTCAGTGCCATGTTCTGCAGATGTTCCATCCCGAGCATCTTTTGACATTCACGGCCCTCCCCCTCATCTCTGTCAGGCCCCTCTGCCTCTCTCCTCCTCCTGGGTGTCTCCTGCTCCCACACTGGCCTCCTCCAAGCCTTCCTCTCGTGCTGTGGAGTCTTTTTCGCCAAGTAAAAATCATGTCCACGGTCTTGGATTGAGCGGTGCCCCCCGCCCAGGCTTTGTGCCCACCCAGAGCCTCAGTTCATGACCTTATTGAGAAATTGGGTCTTCCCAGATGTCATTAGTGAAGATGAGGTCACAGTGGATGAGGGTGGACCCTAAGCCAAATGACGGGTGTCCTTCTAAGACTGAAGGACACTCAGAGACACACGCAGCAAGAGGCCACATGTGAATGGAGGCAGAGACTTGAGTCAGGCGTCCAAAGAACACCACAGTGGGTGCCACCAGAGGCCGGACAGGCAAAAAGGGACCCCTCCTTCCCTAGAGAGGTCGGGGCAGTGTGGCCCTACCGACACCTTGACTTCTGACTTCTCACCTCCAGAAGGACTTGAGAATATATTTCTGTTGTTTTTTGCAGCCTCAGGAGACAAATGCAGCCTTTCTACCCCGTGCTGGCTTCACTCCCGCCAACGGAACCCGGGGCTCTTGACAACCACACAGTGCACCACCTTGGCTTCCAAACTCCTTCGAGGTCCCGCCCAGCCCACCAGCCCACCGCCTCGTGTTCATTCTGCACCAGCCTCCTGACGAGTCCCCTGCTTTCCCCTCTCTCCCCCTCCACAGTCTTGCTGTTGTCCTCTCTGCCTGGAACCCTCCACTGAAAGGGGATCTCGGTGGGGGGAGACTGAAGCCGAATTCTGAGTGCCTCAGTTTCCCTTCCTGGACCCTGCAGAGGGAGGGTGAGACCTAAGAGAGAGTTCAGCTCCTGCCATCCACCTCTTTTTCCGGACCCTTCCATGTGCTTTCATTTTCTGAGTATCCAGCCCAGCGTCCTTTACTTCAAAAAGCGTGCCTGAAACACCAGCCATATATGGGTGTTTTTTTAGAGCATGTCTGTTTCAGCGCCAAGCTCTGAACACGGCCCGCTGGGTCTCTTCCACCTGGCACCCCGACAGCCACATTCTGTGACTTCCAGGCTTCCCGTGTCTACTTGCTTCACCTTCTCACTGTGAAAGGCCCTTTGTTGCTCTCAGGAAGTGTCACAAAAACAATGAACGGTTAATTTCACTCGTCTCCCTGGGCTGGACTCAGACCAGGGGGGAGAGGAGTTGCGGTCTCCAGCCTCCATGGGGGAGGAAGGGAAGAGCCATTATAATAAGGCCCATTCCTTCCACCAGAATATAGACTCAGGCTGGGCGCAGTGGCTCACGCCTGTCATCCCAGCACTTTGGGAGGTCGAGGCGAGAGGATTGCCTACGCCCAGGGGTTGGAGATCAGCCTGGGTAACACGGTGAGGTCTCATCTCTACAATAAGTCAAAAAAATGGCCAGGCATGGTGGTGTGCACCTGTAGTCCCAGCCACTCGGAAGGCTGAGGCAGAAGGATCACCTGAGCCCAGCAGGTAGAGGCTACGGTGGCTATGACTGTGCCACTGTGCTCCAGCCTGGGTGACAGAGTGAGATCTCAACTCAAAAAAAAAAAAAGAGAGAGAAAAGAATATGGGCTCCATGAAGACCCAGGGCCTGGCTTGTCCAGCCCTGCACCCAGACCCCGCCCTCAGTGTTGAGAGAGTTCATCACAGTGGACCTCTCTTGTTCTGTGCCCAGCACTCACCCAACTTTCTCTGCGGTCCTTGGTTTTCTTGATGTGTTGGCCCTCAATGTACCTTGTTCCTAATTATCTTGCTTAACTTATGGAGACGTTGAGAGCCTGCGCCAAGTAGACCATCCCGTTCCATAGGTTCGAGGTTAGGCACGTGACCCATCAGAGCCACTGACTCACTGGGAGACGGACGCTGGGCCCCTGGAAAGCTCTCTCTGTTTCCTTGTCCTGAAATTTTGAAGCCCATGTGGCCCTGCAGCTGCTGGCCGCCATCTCGTTCAACCAGAAAAGAGAGACCATCAGAGGGGAGAGAGGAACTTGGTCCTTTCTGTATAGGAGGATCTGGATTCAGCTCTCCCTAAAGCCAGATTCCGTTCACCCCCAGAGGATTATTCTGTACACAAGTCATTCATTCTTTTTTCTCTCTTTTTCTTTATTTATTTTTTATTTTTTTTATTTTTTGAGTTGGAGTCTCACTCTGCCGCCCAGACTGGAGTGCAGTGGCTGCTCCCAGCCACCGCAGCCTCAACCTGCTGGGCTCCGGCGATCCTTCCGCCTCAGCCTTCCAAGTAGCCAGAATTACAGGCACGCGCTACCACGCCCGGCTGATTTATTTTTTATTTTTTTTATTTTTTATTTTTTTGAGTTGGAGTCTCACTCTGTCACCCAGACTGGAGTGCAGTGGCCACTCCCGGCCACCGCAGCCTTGACCTGCTGGGCTCTAGCGATCCTTCTGCCTCAGCCTTCCAAGTAGCTGGAACTACAGGTGCGCGCTACCACGCCCGGCTCATTTTGATTTATTGTAGAGATGAGGTCTCGCCAAGTTGCCCAGGCAGGTCTCAAACACGCGGGCTCAGGCAATCCACTCACCTCAGTCTCCCAAAGGCGCATGATTACAGGCTGAGCCACCGAGCCCGGCACTTTGTTTTTCTTTAAATTAGGTTTTTGGAAACATGCAACCAAAATCGTCCTAATTCATGAATGAATGAATGAATGAATGGCTGGATGGATGCATGCATGGAGAGCTAAGTGCCAGTTCAAGCCATGGGACTCATTCGGCGCCTGCCCACAGGCCCAGAATACAGTTCTTTGCTCAAAGACGGGGGGTAGCTCGGACCCTGCTCCAGAGACTTCAGAGTCAGCATCACCCAGATATCCACAGAGGCCACCTGACCCCAGAGATGACTCTGACCCTCCTGTTTCCCATCCTGTGAAAGTCCAGGGTTCCCCTTAAGATTTCTGAGAATCCCGACTCGGCTGACCTCGAAGGCCCCTCAGATGCTGAGCCCAACTCCCTGAATTAACATGGCAGGTGACCCTCTCTCTCTCTCACCCCATAAGGACCTGAGTGGGAAAAGCAGCCCCTCCCCGACTTCCAACCACTTCCCCTTCCTCAGTCCCCAAGACATTCACAGGGACACGGGGTGGGAGGGAGAGGTGGGCTTCTAGGCTTACAACTCAGCCCACAGACAGCTTCTGACTGATCTTAAGACATCCTTGTCTGGAAAGACCTTCAGCTGTGCCAGCCCCTGGAGTTTGTCACTGACCTCTCTATCCCTCATGGTTCCCTGCCTTGTGCTAAGTTCCAGTTATTACTGCTGCCACTTAGAGAACCCTATCGATAATAGACCAAATATTGTTCTGGGCCCATGTTGCAGATGGAGAAACTGAGGCTCACAGAAATCAAAGAACTTGCCCAAGATCACACAGCTTGTGGGCAGAAGATCTCAAACCCTAAAGCCCAGAATCCATCTTTCCAGTTGAAAGACAAGTCCTCATGTGGCAACTTCTTGGGGGAGGACTGGGCAGATCTTTCCTGAGGCCACACTGCCCAAGGGAACTGTCTGCCACGCTGGAAGCATTCTCCAGCTTCAGGCCAAGGGAGTGGGCATGGTGGCTGTTCAGCACTTGCCATGTCGCCAGGGGGACTGAGGATCTGAACATGTTAAAGATCATTTTAATTCATTTAAATTTAGATTTCAATGACCACACATGGATAGTGGTCACCAAATTGGGTAATGACACTTTAGAAGAACCTGTATATTGATCTGAGTGAAGACTGAGCTTTGGACCCAGCCTAGTGGTTCATGCCTATAATCCAGAGGCCGAGGCAGGAGAATCATTTGAGCCCAGGTTCAAGACCAGCCTGGACAACATAGTGAGAACTCATCTCTCCAAAAATTACAAAAATTATCTGGGCGTGGTGGTACATGCCGGTAGTCCCAGCTACTTGAGAGGCTGAGACAGTCCAGAATGTCAAGGCTGCAGTGAGCCAGGATCATGCTACCGCACTCCAGCCTGGGCGACAGCGTGAGATCCCCACCCCCCCAAAAAGACTGAGCTTTGCACAGGGAAGAGGGAAACCTTAAAAGTCTTGAAGAAGGGTTCTCCCAGACTTTTGGCAGATAAGCCACGGGGGAGTGATGGCAGTTCTCTGGAGCCTCATTCCGCCAGCCTCCTCCCAGTCTCCCCTCCACTCCCGGAGGGAGCTGAGCCCTGGCCTGCCGTGCCTAGACTGAGCCCTCTGCCTAGGAGAGTCTCTGTCCTCTCTCTCCCATTGGCCTGGCTGACTCCGATTCATCCTGGAGGTCTCCGCTGACATGTGACCCCCACCCGCAGGCTGTCCCTGACACTGGGGGAGAGTCCCCAGGGCACAGCACCCTCTCTTTGTAGCACTCGACACACTTATCACAGGAGCCACCTCTTCGTCTCTCCTTGAGGACAGGCACCGGTCTGCCTTATCCGTCTCTATCCTAAGAGCATGAGATTCAGTAGATGCTTCGTAAACAGTTGTCTAAACAATGAATCAAGTCATTTGAGCTAAAAAGTAGAAATACCACAAGTTAAATTCTACATGGCTCCTCTCAGACCTAGGATCATGGGAGGATGGAGGTTTTCTTTAAAGGGTCAGGTAGGAAGTATTTTAGGCTTTGGGGACCATACAGTGTCAGTCATCACTACTCAACTCTGCCATCGTAGTGACAGGCAGCCATAAGCAATATATAAATGAACAGGCATTGGCCGGGCGCCGTGGCTCACTCCTGTAATCCAAGTCGAGGTGGAATAATCACTTGAGGCCAGGAGTTCAAGACCAGCCTGGGCAACATGGCAAGATCCCATCTCAACAACAACAAAAGAATTAAAAAAAAAAAAAAAAAGACTGGGCTTGATGGCTCAGCATGTAATCCCAGCAATTTGGGAGTCCAAGGCAAGTGGATTGCCTGAGCCTGCAGGTTTGAGACCAGCCCGGGCAACTTGGTGAGACCTCATCTCTACAATAAATCAAAAATTAGCTGGTTGTGGTAGTGTGCACCTGTAGTTCCAGCTACTTGGAAGGCTGAGGCGGAAGGATCTACAGAGCCCAGCAGGTCAATGCTGGAGTGGCGGTGAGCGTGCCACTGCACTCCAGCCTGGGTGTCAGAGTGAGACTCCAACTCAAAAAAAAAAAAATGAGCAGGCAAGGCCATGTTCCAATGAAACTTTATTTAGAGAAACAAGTGCCCGGCCACAGGTAGTAATTCGCCAAACTCTGCTATATACTTGAATGGAGCTATCGAGTGCAGGGCAGTGAGGTCAGGCCAATGGGGAAACCTCAAAGGCTCAAGTGTCCTGAGGGAGAATGGCCAAGTTCCTTGTCCTCCCTGCCCCTTCACTGATGGGAAGCAAAGGGTGACTTCCTGCGGTGACAGTCTCTGGCCCGACTCTGGGGAAGCCGCACAACCCTGAGGAAGGCAGAGCCTAAGCCTAGGTCCCCGGGTTTGAGACTCCGGCCAGGGCACTGAACCAACTCCTGTAGCTGGGGAATTCATGCCTACAATGGGACCCATTGACGGAGAACAAGAGCAGTGTTGAAAGCTGGTGCGTTTCTTGTCATACTTCGCCAAGGGGATGTGGTGAGCTAGGCTCTCTCCACATCCTGATGTTGCTGAAAATCTGGCACAGAGAGGCCTTCCTGTCCTCCAGAGAGCCCCCCAGAGCTGCTCCTGGGTGAGAGAGACCCCTTGGAAGCCCACACCGCCCCCTTTTCTGGCTGCTGGAGCCATGAGCTGGTGTCCTCCAACCCTGGGAGACCCACAGCCACGTCGCCAGCCGTCAGCGGCTCTGCCGGCCTCTCTGGGCTGTGGCTACCCACGTGGAAGATGCAGAACGTCTTTTCATGCTTCCTTGGAAAGGGTGTACTCTGCAGCTGTTTGTTTAACTGGCACGTTGGGCTTGGTGTTGGGCAAAGGGACTTTCTCTTTCATGAAGGCAGCCCTTTGTTCTACAGGTATTCCAGAGTGTAGCTTCCATTGTGGCCCCAAACGCATCTGCCCTGGGGGAGGGAGAGGCAGCGGGGGCGGGCGGGCTCTGGAGACCCTGGCGCTGGGTTCATTGTGACCCCACACTAGCCTACCACGATCACAGAGCTACACAAAGGGGCCCTCAGTTTTTCCAGAGCAAGAACATGGTCTGATGCAGGGGACTCCCCAAAATGGGTGACAGCACCATCCCATGGGCCCATGCAGAGGCCACGGGGTCTGTGGGCACACCTCACTTACTGCCTCAGAGCCTTGGTTCTGTCATGTTGAAAACTTGGACAGACACCTTCACCTCCCAGAGCTCCATCCTCTCCATTCTACAGAAGAAAAAATTAACACTTGTGGACGCTTTGGGAAAAAATTGTGTGCCAAGTACCTGGCACATAGGGGACACCTAGTAAATGGGGCTGTTGCTATTCTAAGGGCCTCGGGTTGTCTTTGCTGCTTGGTGGGTCAGTTTAATTCTCCCAGAATGGCTGTCTCCCTGCGGCTGGAGCCCTGGTCCCATGTGGTCGTTTCACAGTCATATGGTGTCAGGACCAGAGATTTGCGACATCCCAGAGAAGGGCTCTGATTGGCTGAGTATGGGCCTGGACCAACCACCATGGCTACAGCAATGGGTGCAACTTGGTCCCTGACCACAGCCAGGCTCAAGGGGAGAGTGAACACAGTGACTGGCCACTCCTACCGGAACCACAGGGATGAGTTTCCCCAAAGGATGGCAGTGTGTGTGATTCAGGGAAGACCTAGCAAAATACGTCAGTACCCACTACACACTCCTCCGGTGGGCACTTCATCGAGAAGCACTGCCCAGTGGGATTGAGGCAGCCGTCCTCTGAGAACGTCAGGTAAAGCCCAGGGACAAACACAGAACTCCACATCTGCCAGGAAGTTGCCAGCCATGGTAACTATCCAAGCGGCACCACACTCTGACCACGCAACAGCCAGCAGGGCTAGGAGGGTGTCTGTGACACTGCAGACCCAGGCCACTGAGGATGCTGAGAACTCGGAGGAGTCTGGTGCTTCCAGGGGAGTTGATATTTGTGAAATATATGTGAAAAAGGAAGAAAATGAAAAGTGTTAAAGAACATTCTAGGATATGATAAACTTAGAAATCCTCATTTGGACCTGAAGACACTGAGAGATGAACAGTCATTAACAGTGCAAGCCCCTACGTCAGAAAGGCCAGGGTTTGAGTTCAAGTTCTGCCTTCATTCACTCATTTGTTCAAAAATATGTCTTGGCACCTACTATGTGTTTGGCACTGAGGAGACACGGTATGAGTGACACAGGCATGGCCGTACTTTTAAGTTGTGACAAGCTAGCCAGGCAGGAGGTTTTTCAACAAATAAAGATACAGTTAATATATAATTACAAAATGCAATTGGCACGATGAAGAAAAGAGGGGTCTGGACAGGGTGGGAGTTTGCAGAGAGACCCCTCAGAAGGTCAGGGAAGTCTTTTCTGAAGACCTGTCCTTCAGGCTGAGTGTGACCGGCTCTTATCAGCCAAACGGCGTAAAGAACATTCCAGCAGAGGGAATGGCATGCATCATGGCCCTTCCAGTCTCCAGTCACTGTGAGGAACAGAAAAAACAAGATGACTGCAATCCCAAGGAGATTTTTTTTTTTTTTGAGTTGGAGTCTCACTCTGTCGCCCAGGCTGGAGTGCAGTGGCACGATCACGGCCACCTCAGTGTCGACCTGCTGGGCTCAGGCGATTCTTCCACCTCAACCTTCCAAGTAACTGGAACTACAGTAACACACTACCATGCCTGGCTAATTTTTTGATTTATTGTAGAAATGAGATCTCGCCAAGTTGCCCAGGCTGGTCTCAACCCCATGGGCTTAGGCAATCCTCTCACATATGCCTCCCAAAGAGCTGGGATTACAGGCTTGAGCCACCTTTTTTTTGAGCTGGAGTCTCACTCTATCACCCAGGCTGGAGTGCATCCTCGACCTGCTGGGCTCAGGTGATCCTTCCATCTCAGCTTTCCAAGGAGCTGAAACTACAGGTGCCCGCCCCCATGCCCAGCTAATTTTTTGATCTTCTGTAGAGATGAGGGCTCACCAAGTTGTCCAGGCTGGTCCCGAACCCCCTGGTCTCAGGCAATCCTTGCTTGGACCGGGATTTCCCAGGAGCTGGGGCTGCCACAGAACTGGCTTGTGATTGATAGGGTGGGCCTACGCAGGTTTGGATGGCCCCACATTCCCCTGGGGGAGTTGTGATTCTTCCCCCATTCAATGCAGGGGTGTGGGACCAGGTACTTGACCCAAACTAAGCCAACAGTCGCACCAAATTCCCCTCCACAGTGATTGGGGCAAGAGATGGGCACGTGCCTCAAGAAGGGCCAATCAGAATCCTTAGAAATGTGATATATATATACGATGCCAGAGAGGGAGGGACCTTCTTCTTTAGAATTGAGAGCTGCAGAGGACCCTCCTTCCCAAGAATGAGAATGGCGCCAACTGTCAGAGAAAGCGGGAGATTCTCAGAGCTACAGAGGCAGACGTCATTTGGGTCCTTGATCCTGCTGAAGGCAGAAATACCTCTGGTTCTTTCTACTTCCATGAGATGATCTTTATCTTTTTTTTTCCAAGTGAATCTGAATTTAGTTTCTGTCCTTTGAAATCCAGATGTATATCAGAATTCAGAATGCTCCAGATTGTAAGATAATACATCGCATATTCTATATAGTAGATGACATCCCATGAGGTCTAGGAGACACCTCCCCCCCACCCCAGAGCAAATATGTTGCTATTTCTAAGCAGAACATATGAATACTCATGCCTGTTGGGGGAAATACAGACCATAAAAGAGCCTCATGTCAGGTTTTCTGCCAAATGAATTTGCACCAAACATTTTTTTAAACTTTTCAGTTTTCATCGTGTTTTAGATTTTGCATTTGTAGGTTAAAAGGAGGAAATGAAATGCAACAGACATTCACTGGACACCTGCTCATGGGGTGGACGCTCTGCCATGTGCTTTCCACAGACAACCTTCCAAGCCTTTACCCGGAAACTGGACCTTGGAAAGCTCAAGTGACTTTTTGCCGAGGTCACACAACCCTAAGCCCCAGGTCTGTGACCTAAACCTAGGTTTCACACCAAAGTCTGTGCTTTTCTGTTACCCCAGTATTTCACAAAATCCAGTCTACAGTGGATTTTCCACTAGCCCGCAGCCAAATGAGAAAAATAGGGGGGAAATAAACTTTTTCACTAAATTTAAACTTAAGGATTAACTTTTATTTTGAGATTGCCTACACACTCAACTAGTATTTAAATGTCCTCTCCAATGAGAATGAGGTTCTTTTTTTTTTTCTTTTTTGAGTTGGAGTCTCACTCTGTCACCCAGACTGGAGTGCAGGAACGTGCTACCACGCCCGGCTAATTTTTGATTTATTGTAGAGATGAGGTCTCGCCAAGTTGCCCAGGCAGTTCTCAAACCCGCGGGCTCAGGCAATCCACTCACCTCAGCCTCCCAAAGCGCAAGCTCCTAGGCTCAAGTAATCCTCCCACCTCAACTTCTTGAGTAGCTGGAATTGGCGGCTGCCCAAAATTTCTTTTTTTCTTTTTTCTTTTTCTTTTTGAGCTGGAGTCTCACTCTGTCACCCAGGCTGGAGTGCAGTGGTATGTTTATGGCCACCACAGCCTCAACCTGCTGGGCTCAGGCAATCCTTCTGCTCCAGTCTTCCAAGTAGCTGGAACTATAGGCACACGCCACCACACCAGGCTAATTTTTTGATTTATTGTAGAGACAAGGTCTCACCGAGTTGCCTAGGCTGGTCTCAAACCCTGGGTTCAGGAAATCCTCTTGCCTTGGCCTCCCAAAGTGCTGGGATTACAGGTGTGAGCCACCGCTCCCAGCCCAAATGTATTTACACCAAAAATTGGTGAGAAAATATTACTGGCCTATAAAGTCCAGCAATCCAGGAGTCCTTGACTCCATGGGGCTGATACAGCATCTCTCACTAGGACATGGGACTTTGTGGTAGCTACAAGCAAAGCCTTGGTTCCAGGTCTCTGCCACGTGTGGTCCTGATCAGAGATGAATGGGAAATGGAGCATTTGAACTCAAGCCAGTCTGATTCCTGTTACAGGGCTCACTGAAGGCAGCTTCTCACAGCCAGGCCTGCTTGTTCATGTCTATAATCCCAGCACTTCGGAAGGCAGAAGCGAGAGGATCGCCTGAGCTCAACATTTGAGACCAGCCTGGGCTACTTGGCAAGACCTCATCTCTACAATAAATCAAAAAAATTAGCCAGGCATGGTGGCATGCTCCTGTAGCTCCAGCTACTTGGAAGGCTGAGGTGGAGGGATTGCCTGAGCCCAGCAGGTTGAGGCCATGGTGGCCATGAGTGTGCCACTGAACGTCACCTTGGGCAACAGAGTGAGACTCTCACTCAAAAAAAAGAGAATTGTCTTGAGTATGACCTGGGATGAAATCTGTAAAAGCTCCCAGCACAGCGCCTGATGGCAAACATGTGGGGTAAAGGCTCGTTTCTCTCTGAAATCTGATGTGTAGGGTTGTCTTCATAAGAAAACCTCTTGGGTTAGCTGGGAGTCTGTTTGTGGTCTCTTCCAATAGAGACTTTTTTTTTTTTTTGAGTAGGAGTCTCCATTCTGTCGCCCAGGCTACCGCAGTCTCGACCTGCTGAGTTCAGGAGATCCTTCTGTCTCAGACTTCCAAGTAACTGGAACTACAGGCGCATGCCACCATGCCTGGCTAATTTTTTTATTTATTGTAGCGACGAGGTCTTGCCATGTTGCTCAGGCTGGTCTCGAACCCCTGAGTCAGGCAATCCTCTCGCCTCTGCCTCCCAAAGTGCTGGGATTTATAGGCATGAGCCACTGTGCCCGGCCAGAAACTTTTTTTGTTTGTTTGTTTGAGTTGGAGTCTTACTCTGTCACTCAGACTGGAGTGCAGTGGCCACTCCCAGCCACTGCAGCCTCGACCTGCTGGGCTCCGGCGATCCATCCACCTCAGCCTTCTGAGTAGCTGGAACTACAGGCGCGTGCTACCACGCCTGGGCAATTTTTGATTTATTGTAGAGATGAGGTCTCACCAAGTTGCCCAGGCGAACCCACGGGCTCAGGCAATCCACTCACCTCGATCTCCCAAAGTGCTGGGATTACAAGCTGAGCCATCGAGCCTGGCCGACTTTTTAAAAATAAAGACTTAATCAAACTCACAGTGAGACACCAATCAATGCCCATCGGGAAAGGCAGGACTAGAGTGAACAGCATCCTGTGCACGTGAGTGTGTGGAGCAACCAGGGACCACGCACTGCTGGAATGGAGATGGCACATCCACTCCGGAAAGCTGCTCACCAGGACCTGCTGGAGTGAGCTATGTGGATGCCTCTTGATCCAGCAGTTCCACAATTCCAGAAGTGAGCATGTATGTCCACCAAACAGCAGAAACACAAATATTCCTGGCAGCTTTTTACATAATAGCCCCAAATTGGAAACAAAGCAAATGTCCATCAACAATACAAATAAATGGGGCCAGGCGCAGTGGCTCACACTAATCCCAGGATCTGGGGAGGCCAACGTGGAAGGATCACTTGAGGCCAGGAGTTTGAGACCAGCCTGGGCAACATAACAAGACCTCATCTCTGCAAAATATTTCAATTAGCCAGTCATGGTGGCCCATGACTATAATCCTGTAATCCCAGCATTTTGGGAGGCTGAGGCGGGAGGA
This sequence comes from Cephalopachus bancanus, assembly GCA_027257055.1. Lineage (NCBI taxonomy): Eukaryota > Metazoa > Chordata > Mammalia > Primates > Tarsiidae > Cephalopachus > Cephalopachus bancanus. Next base: position 9,824,829 of record JAPVLO010000007.1, read on the forward strand.
TTGCTTCAGCCCAGCAATTCGAGACCAGCCTTGTCTCTTTAAAAAAAAAAAAAAATTAAGGCTTTGATGGAGAAAGAAGATGAGAGCAGTCAGTGATATAAACAGAGCTGCATTTTGAAAGTTTCCTCTGGTGGTAGTGTGGAAAATGAAAGATAATTAATAATAATTATTACAATTTTTTCAGTTGGAGTCTCACTCTGTCGCCCAGGCTGGAGTGCAGTGGCACGCTCCCGGCCACTGCAGCCTCGACCTGCTAGGCTCAGGCGATCCTTCCACCTCAGTCTTACAAGAAGCTGGAACCACAGGTGTGCACTACCCTACCTGGCTAATTTGTTGTGTAGAGATGAGGTCTTGCCAAGTTGCTCAGGCTGGTCTTGAACCCCTGGGCTCAGGCAATCCTCTTGCCTTGGCCTCCCAAAGTGCTGGAAGGATAGGCGTGAGCCACCACGTCCGCCCAATATAATTATGATGATGATAGGAGCTGCCTCTTCCTGAGCACCTACTAGTGCTGAGCACTGATCAAGCACCTCAGGAACACTGGGCGCCCATAAGAGCCTCACTGCGCAGACGAATTGAGTTGGAGGCGTGGGGGTAAATCATTAACCTAAAATCGCTCAGCTGAAAAGCGACAGGCTTGGGGCTGCACCTGGGTCCCTGGCTCCAGAACCCACGATGTTCTAGACAGCAGCCTCTTCCTCCCCTCCTGGGCCCCTGGCAGAGACGGGCCTCCATCTGGCCGGGCGCGGCTCAGAGACACACGCTCCATCCTCCCCTGGACCGAAGCAGCAGCTCCCTGGGAAACATCAAGCCTCCCAGCCCCAAACTGTTTGGATGTTGAACCTCTCCCCGGCCAATGACATGAAGACGACGTGACGAATCGTGCCTGCCGCATGGAATTACGCTGGAAAGTAAACGGGTGCAAACCCATGCCGGGTCACTTGGGGCTTCCCTTTCATCCTGTCCGCGTTGTCAAAGGCGCTGCATTAGCACCACATTTTTTTGCAGACGCAAAGAGGAGAATGGTGCGGTGGCGCCCAGAAAGTGTTCCTGGTCCCCACAGGGTCTCTCTCCCCCACCTCCTTTCTTTCATTCCTGCAGGGGGAGAGACGGGCCCCCAGCACCTACCCAAAGCTCCCTGGATGGCAGCTCAGCGAGAAACGCTTCTTTGGGCAATGGCCCTGAGCACCAACTTCCGGAGGGATGTGGGGGCCTTTCCTCAGGTGAGATGAACTCAGGAGAAAGGAGGAGGAGAATCGCTGGGGATGGCAGCCACGTGCCCATGCTCGCAACTTCTGGTAACAGCCTCTGGATTTGCCTTTGGGGAACCCTGTCTCCATCACTTTCAGTCCTCACCCTCCCGCCCCAAGGGACCCATGACCTCATGTGGCCAATCACACATTCTCTTCCAGGCTTAGGGAATCCCTGCAGCCATTGGTTCAGGCACAGGCACCTGCCCAAGTCAGCTCAACCCCAAGCCCTCAAAGAGAATTTTGTCGGGAGGAAGGACATCCCTTTCCACTGGGACTGCTAACTCAGAGGGTCTACATCCGACTAGCAGTCACCTCAAAAGACAATCAGCGTGACAGCAAGGTCAACACAGAAGAAAGTAGAGTCCAGAAGGTAGAGCCATGTCTTGACAAAAATCGTGTGAGCCCTTAGATCCATCTGTGCCTGAGGCTTGTATCTGCTTGGACTTTTCACACACACAGCCAATCAACTCCACTTTTTGCTTAAACTACTCTGAGCTGGGGTTTTTGACACACAACCAAAGAAAACTTAACTCAGTTCTGCAAGTATCCGCTGCACACCCTGTATGGGTCCCTAGCATGAAGGGATGATGGGGGGGGGATATCCTTTTCTGCCCTGGGTAATAGACAGTATTGCAGACAGAAGAGAAAGAGTGACAGAAAGCTGATTCACTTGTGCTTAAGAAACAATGGATCTTTATAGGCTCATCTAGCAACAATGTCGATGTCAGGAATGGCTGAATCCAGGTGCTCCAAGAAGCCTTCAGGAATCTCCCTCACTTCCTCTCTCTCTCTTTCACTTTCTTGTACTCTCAAGTGCACTCTCTCACTCTCTTGCTGTTATGTATCACTCTCTCCATCCATCCGTCCACAATCACATTCAAGTGATTCTCAGGTGCAACCATGTGTCCCATAATGATGGTTCAGTCAACAACGGACCACATACACGATGCCAGTCCCATAAGATTGCCATAGAGCTGAAAAACTCCTATCACCTAGTGACATCATAGCTGTCATAGTGTTGGAGTGCAATGTGTTACTCCTGCGTTTATGTTGACGCTGGTGTAAACAAATCAATGGCACTGCCTGTCATAGAAAAGCCTAGCACATACAATTATGTACAGTAGACAATACTTGATAAGGACAACACATGACTATGCTACTGGTTTATGCATTTGCTATACTATATTTTTATTGTAATTTTAGAATGTACTCCTGCTTACTAAAAAAAAAAATCTGACCAGGCCCAGTGACTCACACCTCTAATCCCAGCACTTTGGGAGGCCAAGGTGAGAAGATTGTCTGAGCCCAGGGGTTCAAGACCAGCCTGGGCAACTTGGTGAGACCTCATCTCTACAATAAATCAAGAAAAATTAGCTAGACATGGTGGTATATGCCTGTAATTCCAGCTACCTGGAAGACTGAGGCAGAAGGATCATCTGAGCCTAGCAGGTCGAGGCTACAGTGGCCACGAGCAGTGTGCCACTGCACTCCAGCCTGGGCAACAGCGTGAGACTGACTCAAAAAAAAAAAATCTAACTATAAAATAGCCCCAGGCAGGCCCTTCAGGAGATATTCCAGAAGGCACCATCATCATAAGAGATGGCAGGCAGTTCCATGCGTGTTCCAGCAGACCCAGCGGGACAAGATGTGGAAGTTGAAGACAGTGATATTGATGACCATGACCCTGTGTAGGCCTAGGCCAATGTGTTTGTGTGTTAACTTTTAACAAAAACATTTGAAAAATTAAAAAATAGCCAGGCTCAGTGGCTCAGCCCGTAATTCCAGTACTTTGGGAGGCCGAGGTGAGTGGATTGCCTGAGCCCCTGAGTTCGAGACTCACTTGAGCAACTTGGACAGACCTCATCTCTACAATAAACCAAAAATTAGCTGGGCATGGTAGTACATGCCTGTAGTTCCAGCTACTTGGAAGGTTGAGGCAGAAGGATCGCTGGAGCCCAGCAAGTAGAGGCTGCAGTGGCCGGGAGCCCACTGCACTCCAGTCTGGGTGACAGAGTGAGACTTCAACTTAAAAAAATAAATAAATAAAAATAAATAAATAAATAAATTTTAAAATAGAAAAAAGTTTATAGAATAAAGGTATAAAAAAAGACAACAACCGAGTGCAATGATTCACATATGTAATCCCAGCACTTTGGGAGACCAAGGTGAGCCCAGGAGTTCAAGACCAGCCTAAGCAACATACCGAGACCTTGTCTCCACAAAAAAAATCAAAATAATTATTCAGGTGTGGTGGTGCGTGCCTGTAGTCCCAGCTACTTGAGAGGCTGAGGTGGAAAGATAGCCTTAGCCCAGGAGGTCAAAGTTGCAGTGAGCCATGATCAAGTCACTGCACTCCAGCCTAGGCAACAGAATGAGACCCTGACTCAAAGAAGAAAAAAAGAAGAAAGAAAACATAATTGTACAGAGGTTTGTTAAAACATTTTTCTTTAAAAAATTGTGTACAGCTTTACAGTGGGTTTGTGTTTTGACATTAGTGTTATTACAAAAGAAGAAAAAGTGTTTTAAAATTAAAAAGTGTATAAAGTAAAAAAGATCCGCCGGGCGTGGTGGCTCACGCCTGTAATCCCAGTACTTTGGGAGATTAAGGCAAGAGGATTGTCTGAGCCCACGGGTTCCAGACCAGCCTGGACAACTTGGTGAGACCTCGTCTCCACGATAAATCAAAAAATTAGCCGGGCATGGTGGTGTGCGCCTGTAGTTCCAGCTCCTTGGAAGGCTGAGACACAAGGATCACCTGAGCCCAGCAGGTCGAGGCTGCAGTAGCCGTGAGCATACTACTGCACTCTATCCTGGGGGACAGAGTGAGACTCCAACTCAAAAAACTAAAAAAAAGCCGGGCTCAGTGGCTCAGCCTCTAATCCCGCGCCTTTGAGAGGCTGAGGTGAGTGGATTGCCTGAGCCCGCTGGTTCGAGACCCACCTGGGCAGCGAGAACTCATCTCTACAATAAAAAAAAAAAAAAAAACCAGCCGGGTGTGGTAGCGCATGCCTGTAATTCCAGCTACTTGGAAGGCGGAGGCGGAAGGATCGCCGGAGCCCAGCAGGTCGAGGCTGCGGTGGCAGGGAGCGGCCACTGCACTCCAGTCTGGGCGACAGAGTGAGACTCCAACTCAAAAAAAAACCCCAGAAAAACAAAAAAAAAACTAAAAAAAAGTAAAAAGAATACAGTAAGCTAAGGTTAATTTATTACTGATCAAAGAAAATATTTTGTACGAGTTGACCGCAGCCCAAGTATGCAGTTTATAAAGTCTACAGCAGCAGCGGGCAGTGACGTCCTCAGCCTTCACGGTCACTCTCCACCCACTCACTCACCTCAAGCAACTTCCAGTCCTGAAGCTCCACTCACAGTGAGTGCTCTGGCCAGGTGAGTCATCTTTAAAAATGGTCTACACCAGCCAGGCTCAGTGGCTCAAGCCTGTAATCCCAGCACTTTGAGAGGCTGAGTTAGAGGATTGCCTAAATCCAGGGGTTCAAGACTAGCCTGGGCAACTTGGAAAGACCTCATCTCTACAATAAATCAAAAAATTAGCCAGGTGTGGTACTTAGAAGGCTGAGGCAGAAGGATTGCCTGAGCCCACAGGTCGAGGCTGCAGTGTCCGTAGCGTGCCACTGCACTTCAGCCTGGGTGACAGAATGAGATTCCTACTCAAAAAAAAAAGGGGGGTTACACTATATTTTTACTGTACCCTTTCTATGCTTAGATATACAAATACTTCCCACTGTCTAACAGTTGCCTACAGTGCTCAGTACAGACCCATGCTGAGGTCTGTAGATCAGACACAACAGGCTATGCATCCAGCCCGGGTGCTAATAGGCTCTCCCATGTAGGCGTGTGTATGTGCACTCTCTGATGGTCCCCCAGTGATGAAATCACCCAACGATGCATTCCTCAGAGCATACCCCCCATCCTTAAACAATGCATGACTGTATACATTTTTCACATATTAACATCTCTGAAATTAGAATGTGACTTACAGCCAAAGACATGCCATAGTTTTACCGGCAGACTCTTTTTCTTTCTTAGTCGTTGCACTAATCAAGGTTCTCTAGAGAAATAAGCAATAGGATTTATACAAACACGTAAGCGGGAGACCAGGCGCAGTGACTCACACCTGTAATCCCAGCACTTTGGGAGGCCGAGTCAGAAGGATCGCTTGAGCCAAGGAGTTCGAGAGTAGCCTGGGCAACAAAGTAAGACCCATCTCTAAAATAATATTAACAAATTAAAAAGAGATTTGTTATTGAATTAACTCTCACAATTATGGGGGCTGAGAAGGCCCACAATCTGCCACCTGCAAGCCGGGGCACCTGGAGAGCCCATGGTGTGATTTGGTCCAAGTCCAGAGGCCTGAGAACCAGGAACGCTGATGTTCTCTTTCCCTCCCTCCCTCCTTCCCTCCCTCCCCCTTTCTCTCCCTCTTCCTCTCTCTCCTCCCTCCCCTCCTCCTCCTCTCTCTTTCCCTCACCCATCCTCCCCTCTTAGTGGTGAAGGGAGAGGGAACATAGCTAGAGACAACACCAACATTTCAGGGGAAAAGGAGAACTGGTCTTCCCAAGGTCTGCCTATAATATGACAAGCGAGGATTCTGACTGGCCCTGTATGGACCACGTGACAACCACCGTGGGCCCGGAGATGGGAGCTGTGATTCACGATGCCCTCCTCACAGTCCCGGGTCCAAGCTTCCACCACGGACAGTCCCACCAGAACTCCTCAGACAGAACGGGCGCGGTGGCTCAAGTCTGTAATCCCAGCACTATGTGAGGCTGGGGCGAGAGGAATGCCTGCGTCCATGGGTTCGGGACCAGCCTGGGCAAGTTGGTGAGACCTCGTCTCTATAATAAATCAAAAAATTAGCTGGGCATGGTGGCATACACCTGTAGTTCCAGCTACTTGGAAGACTGAGGCGGAAGGATTGCCTGAGACCAGCAGGTTGAGGTTGCGGTGGTCGTGAGCGTGCCCCTGTCCTCCAGCCTGGACAACAAAATGAGACTCGGAATCAAAAAAAAAAAAAAAGAAAGAAAGAAAAGAAAAATGAGCAGTCTCAAAGACACGAAACCAGCAAACACCTCAACACCTGACCAGCGCCCAACACCACCGTCCAGAGCATTCTAGAGTTTCCTGCGACAGATCACAGAATAAAAAGCCAGGCTTCTTGTGTCCACCTGCTTCCTTGCTTTCCAGACAAGCCCTATTTTCAAAGAAGTCCCTTGACTTGGGCTTTTCAGTCCAGCATGCGGGCCCTGCCCAGCTTGGCAGCCTGAGACGAGGAGTGTACGCACGGCTTAGCCAGCCTGACCCACACATGGGTCCCAGCCTGGGCCGCTTCTTGGCAGCCCCATCCCTCAGCCCCGCTCAACGCCATCAGGGGCTGATAGGGGCGCAGGGGCCCAGGTGCACCGCAGACAGCCCCATGCTTCATCTTTGCTGGACTCTGGCGACAGCAAGAGGGGGCATTGCTTGGGGACGCATGCTTGTGTGCACAGCATGCAGGGGCCTGCGTGTGTGATGGAGCCCGTGCAGGCGTGTGTGTTCCCGCGGGAACCAGGCTGCACTCACGCCTGTGAGGCCCCGGCAGGGCCACCTGCCGCCCGCCTGCCCCACCTGCGGGGCCTGATGAAATCTTTTCCCTTTCAAACCTTTCACCTCCTCATCTCGTGATCCCAACCCGGAGGAGGTGATAGCCTGGGGGAAGCAGCACGGGTGTTGTTACCCCTGTGGACAAGATAAAGGCCCAGAGAGCTGCATGGAAGGCCTACGGTCCTTGGCCCTCCTGGCCTCCCTCATGACCGGTTACCGCTGGAACAGACCGTGTTTCCTGCCTCCCAGGCCCTCGATCTTTCCCCCAGAAAGGCAATACTTGGACTCACGCAGATTATGAAGCAACACATTCACCCATGTTTTTCAACTAAACAAATATTTCCGGGTGCTTTCTGGAGCCCAGCACTGGGGCCAGGTGCAGTACATACTGCATCTTGAATCCTCCCAAAAGCCCATGGACTCCATTTTTTGCAAAGGAAGCTCAGAGAGGTTGGGCAGTGTGTTCAGGGCTGCACTGCTGCTCTGGAGGATTCTGTGGTTTCAGGTCCGCCCTCCAAGACCAAGGCTCCTTCAGAGACTGGGAGCTCCTCCATGGGAATTGCCCCCACTAAGTGAGCTGCCTCTTCTCATCCCGTGGACCCCTGTATCCCATGACTTGTAGATACAGTCCTTGCCCTGATTTGGGGCATCTCTGAAGGGCCCGCTCAGCTCAGAGCTCCCCATGGCTGAGACCTCAGCATCACAGCCCACCCTCCCTCACAGGTGGCTTTTGAGAAAACTCCCCCCTAAACTTCCTGCATGTCAACCCCTGATTTAAAGCTTGTTTCCCAAGGCCCCAGATGCAGACAGGTAGCAGGTGCAGAGCTGGGAAGCCAGAGCCTGGTCTGACGGCCTCCACTGTCTGGAATCCCCCCACAGCCCCCCTCTGTCCTACCAGATGCCCATCTGGGGTCTGACCTCTCACCTACAACAGCCCAGCTAGTGGAGGCTCCTGGCTCCTCTGCCCCCGGGCTGGGAACGGCCTGGCTGCCAGAGGAAGCAGTGGGTTGCCTTGGAATGTAGAGCTGCTGAAAATTTTGGCAGAAGAGACATTCATTTTCTTGGAATCTTGACTCACCAGTCTAATTTAAGCCTGGGGGGTCACAGAACCTACCTACCTCCTCCCTCCCCTCCCAGCTACACCTGAGCCTCTCCCTAATTCTCCAGGCACAGCACTGGTTTCGCCAGCTGAGTCCTCAGACACGCTATTCCCTCTACCTAGAATTCTATTCCATGCGCTCCAGACAGGCTGCACTGCCCTCACCCTCTTTGTCACAACTCAGGTCTCCCTGCCCTTCCTCCAGGCAGCCTTCCAGACACCCCCAGACGAGATCAGCAGCACCCTGGCCTCTCTGCCTAACACTCAGTGCCATTTCCCCACATGTCTGTCTTCCTAAGGACAGCCAGTCCCATGAAGCCTGGGCTTCATGAAGCCTGTTCACTGCGGCACCCTCACGCCTAGCTCCACAATTAGTGGGTGTTCGGGACACACATCTCAGGGGTGGCCTTTATCGACACAGAACACCGTCCTTTCTCGCCTTCCTTGATGCCCAGAAGCTTCTCACGGGAAGGAGGATAACGGAGGAAAAACCCTCCCCAGAGGCCAACATAGCGACTCTTCAGACGGTATCAGCCTGGCATCATCGTCAAGGTTTATGCCAGCTGAAACAATTCCTTTAAGCCCACCAAGCCTCAGTTTCCTCGCCTGTAAAACGGAAGACAGAATTCAGCCCCCAGAGGGCTGTGGGAGGATAAACCAGGTAAGAATTCTAGCTCAAGTCTTTGATTCAGGTATCATCTTAAGGCAAATCTTAAAACCATTTTCAAAATGTAGCAAAAAGTAAAACCTATGTGTCTTCCCTCAGATTTAAAACACCAGAGGCCACCAGTTATTCCCTGACAAGGAAAGAATGAACGGTTTGTGGGCAGCTCTGAAGACCCAGCCTTTGGCTGGCTCTGGCTTTGTTTAATTTCCTGTTTCTCAAAGCTGACTCGTCAGTGGCATCACCTAAGGGTTAGGGTCTCACTTTGTCACCCAGGCTGGAGTGCAGTGGTATGAGAATTTTTCCTGTAACTTCCACCTCCTGGGTTCACGTGATCTTCCCACCTTGGCGTCTCAAATAGGTAGGACTATAGGTATGCACCACCACTCACAGCTGTCAGTTTAAGTCATTCTTCAAAATCCCAGGGCTCTGGCTTTCCCCGGGGGCAATGCAATCAGAGTCTCTTAGGAGCAGGACATTAGGATTTCCTTGTTTTCCAGGTTGGGGATCAGCACACTTTTTCTCTAAGGGAATCAAATGCTAAATATCCCTGGAGCGAAACCACACAGGTCACCATTGCAGCATCAACCCTGCCCAGGCAGCATGAGGGCAGCCATATTGGCTGTGTGCCAATAAAACTTTATTTATAGAAACAGGCTGCAGCTGGTTTTTGTAGTTTGCCAACCTCTGCCCTGGGTGAGTTGAGATTGAGAACTACTGTCATAAGGCAAGTTTGAAAAAATAAAAGACTGTCCCCATGTGCAGCTACTCATGTGTGATGTGATTCCCTCATTTCCATCATCCAAATTCATAAATAAATAAGATACTAAGGCAAGAGTAAGTCATCTATCAATAGGGTGACCATAAACCTCAATTTATGAGGGACAGTCTCTGTTTATACCTGTTTTTCCATCATCATCAGTAAAAGTGCCCATTTTCACTCTTAAAAATGTCGTTGTGACAATGACAAATTAGTTGATCTCACTATCTTTAAACCTTGTTTCATTTTTTAAATGTATGTATTTATTTTATTGTATTTTTCAGAGATGGGGTCTCACTCTGTTACAGCCCAAAGCTGGAGTGCAGTGGTATGATCATAGCTCACTGCAGCCTCCAATTTCTCAGCTCTAGTGATTATCCTGCCTGAGCCTCCCAAAGTGCTGGGATTACAGGTGCACACCATCATACCTAGCTCATTTTTTAAATGATTTTTTTGTAGAGACAGGGGTCTCAATATGTTGCCCAGGCTGGTCTTAAAATCCTGGCCGCAAGCAATCCTCCCACCTGGGCTTCCCAAAGTGCTGGGATTACAGGCATGAGTCACCACGCCTGACTTTCAAACCCCTGTTTCAAACATCTGTGCCACCAAAATGACCTCACCATTCTTTTTGCTCAGTTCATTAATTATTGACATTATCCATTGGAATTTACCAGATAAACCTACACAAATTTAAAAAAGGAAAAGAGCCGGGTACAGTAGTTAACGCCTTTAATCCCAGCGCTTTGGGAGGCCAAGGTGAGAGGATTGCTTGAGCCTATGGGTTCGAGACCAGTCTGGGCAACTTGGCGAGACCTCATCTCTACCATAAATCAAAAAATTAGCCGTACATGGTGGCATGTGCCTGTAGTTCCAGCTACTTGAAAGGCTGAGATGAGCCGGGCTCAGTGGCTCAGCCTGTAATCCCGCGCCTTTGGGAGGCTGAGGTGAGTGGATTGTCTGAGCCCGCGGGTTCGAGACCCGCCTGGGCAACTTGACGAGACCTCATCTCTACAATAAATCAAAAAATCAGCCGGGCGTGGTAGTGCGCGCCTGTAATTCCGGCTACTCGGAAGGCTGAGGTGGCAGGATCGCCGGAGCCCAGCAGGTCGAGGCTGCGGTGGCCGGGAGCAGCCACTGCACTCCAGTCTGGGCGGCAGAGTGAGACTCCAACTCAAGAAAAAAAAAAAAAGAAAGAAAGAAAGGCTGAGATGAAAGGATCGCCTGAGCCCAGGAGGTTGAGGCTGCAGTGGCCTTGAGCCATGCCACTGCACTTCAGCCTGGGTGACAGAGTGAGATTCCAACTCTAAATAAATTAATTAATTAAATTACAAAGAAAGAGAAGGCCTCAGTTGCACAGGCAGAGAGGACACGCCAGAGGGCTGTGGGGCCGGTGAAGGGGATGAGTGTCCGCGAGGCTCTTGGGGTGTTTGCAGATGATGCGACGCAGGCCTGCAGCCTTCTCAAAGACTCTGGTTGTGGCAGAGGGGAGGCAGAGAAGAAGGCCTGCTCGGCTCAGCCCAGCGGAGATGAGGGCACGCGGGTGAGGAACGCAGGCCCGGCCCAGGCTCGTGGTGCCCACTGCTGAAGCGGAGCCAACTGCTCCATCCTCCGCCAGCTGAGAGGGCAGTTGGGCCCCAGGCCAGCCTGGGAGGCAGCCTTTGGCCGGAACCCCGGCTCCTGGGGCAGGAGGAGGCTGCAGCTGCCAGGGTCACTTGGCAGAGCCCCTGGGTCGACCACTGCCCTGGGGAAGGGCTTTTCCGCCAAACTGCCCATGGGCAGCAGGGCGAAGGGCCAGGGCAGGAGCTGTTGTTTCAAGGTGCAGAGGAACCTTGGGTCGAAGGGAAGGACTCACATCCACAACACTTCAGCACCAGGGGGTTCTCAGAGCAGAGAGGGGACTCTATCCCAGAAGCCAGATATGGGAAGGCCAGGGAACTCCATTGGATCAGAGAACTGGAAGCCCTCGGGGTTGGTCACTTGTCTGCTTCTCCTCTGCTCTTTGCATTGTCCCTGTGTTCTCTGAGTCACCTTTCTCTCCAGTGATTTGGGCTATTTGATTACCTCTTTTTTTGTTGTTCAAGGTCTCACTCTGTCACCAGATTGGAGTGCAGTGGCACAATCATGGCTCACCACAGCCTCGACCTCCTGGGCTCAGGTGATCCTTCCGCCTCAGCCTCCCAATTGACTGGGACTACAGAAATGTGCAACCATGCCTGGTTAGTTTTTTGTTTTTTTGTTTGTTTTTTTGTTTGTAGAGACGAGGTCTCTCTGTGATGCTGGGGCTGGTCTTGAACTCCTAGCTCAAGCAATCCTTGTGTTGGGACTATAAGCAAGAGCCATCGTGCCTGGCCTACTTGTTCACATTTAAAGGTGAGACTCTAAAGTGCTGATTGGGAGCTCTGGGCACATGGACCGGGCTTACCTGTAGGAGTTGAAACGGCCAAAGTATTTCACTGGGAATGGAACCAGCGTTGACACCCTTAGCACTTTACCCTTGGGCCTCATAATTTCTTCCGAATAACATTGCCAGATTTTACTAATAAAAATTTGCATATCGCCAGGTGTGGTGGCTCATGTCTGTGATTCCAACACTTTGGGGGGCAGAGGAAGATGATTGCCTGAGCTCAGGGGCTCAAGACCAGCCTGAGCAACATGGCAAGACCATGCCTCTATAATAAATCAAAAAATTAGCCAGTTGTGGTGACGCACACCTGTGGTTCCAGCTCCTTGGAACCTGTAGCAGAAGGATCACCTGAGCCCAGCAGGTTGAGGCTGCGGTAGCTATGAGCGTATCACTGCACTCCTGCCTGGGTGACAGAGTGAGACTCCAATTAAAAAAATTTTTTTTGCAATATCAAGGACATGTTTTTTAAAAAAAGAAGTATTTGTTGGTTATCTGAAATCCCACTGTACAATACATCCTTTATTTATTCTGGCAACCCCATCTGAGAAGAACCCTCCAGCCTCTGGCCCATGGCTGCCAGAGAATGTTCTGAAGCTGGTCTGGGAAGTACCAGGCATGTTGCTGCTCCATAAGGAGACTTTCCCACAATTCCCTGCTTTCTTGCATTCTTTCTTTCTTTCTTTCTTTCTTTTGAGTCAGAGTCTCACTCTGTTGCCCAGGCTGGAGTGCAGTGGCACACTCACGGCCACTGCAGCCTCGACCTGCTGGGCTCAGGGGATCCTTCCGCCTCAGCCTTCCAAGTAGCTGGAACTACAGGCATGCACCACCATGCCCCCTATTTTTTTTTTTTAATTGTAGAGACAAGGTCTCCAAGTTGCCCATGCTGGTCTTGAACCCTGGGCTCAAGTAATCCTCTCACCTCAGCCTCCCAAAATGCTAGGATTACAGGCTTGAGCTACCACGCCCAGCCAATTCTTTGCTTTCAGGACATAACCAGAAGCAATGTAAGGTCTGAATCTTTTCCTCTGGTTCCAACCTTCAGAGAAAACCTTCGTTGGTCTCTTCCCTGATGGCAAAGCTGCCCAAGGTTACCAAGGTTATGGGGAAGATCTGGGAGTCTATGTCCCCTTGTAAAAATTTTCAATAAATTATTATTCTCTTTCTTTCTTTCTTCCTCCCCTATTTTTTTCTTTTGAGTCAGGTTCTCATTCTGTCACTCAGGCTGAAGTGCAGTGGCAAGATCATGGCTCACCGCAACCTCAGCCTCCTAGGCTCAGGTGATCCTCTCACCTAGGCCTCCCAAGTATCTGGGACTACAAGCGTGCACCACCTCGCCTGGCTAATTTTTTGTAAAGACAAGGTCTTGTGTTTCCCAGGTTGGGTCTCTGGCAGTCAGAGCCCACACCTGTGGAAAGGAAAGTGAGTCTCAGAGAAGGGGTATGGGCTGCGTAGACACCCCAAAAGATGTCTCATGCAGGGTCAGTAATCTTTAGAACGTCCCCTGATCGTGCAGGTGACCCTGGAACTTTCCCCCCAATTCTCCACACCTCAGCCCTATTCCCACCTGTCCCCACCCCACAATCAATGCCTACCTCTCGTGAACTTCCGCTGCACACAGAGAATCCCAAGCACCAATGGACTTCCTTCCTTCCTTCCTTCCCTCCTTCTTTCCTTCCTTCCCTCCTTCTTTCCTTCTTTCTTCTTCCTTATTTTGAGTCGAGGTCTCACTCTGTCTCCCAGGCTGGAGTGCAGTGGCACAATAATGGCTCACCTCAGCCTCGACCTCCTGGGCTCTGGTAATCTTTCCACCTCAGCCTCCCTAGTAGCTGGGACTATAGGCACCCACTACCACACCCAATCAATTTTTTTTTTAATTTTTTTGTAGAGACAAGGTCTTGCCATGTTGCCCAGGCTGGTCTGCAACTCCTGTGCTCAAGTGATCCTCCTGCCTCAGCCTCCCAACGTGCTGGGATTACAGGCAGGAACCACTACACCTGGCCCACGAATGGCTTTTAGTGTCCACATCATCATCTCGCCTGGGCCATGACTGATTCCTTGCTGCAACAGTCTCCTGACTGGTTTTCTTCTTTAATCTTGTACTCCCACAGGCCAATCTACAAAGATAGCTGCAGTAGCGTTCTAAAGACACGCATCGGATCATCTGACAATTTGCCTCCCACCCCTTTAGAGCTCCTGCTGCTGCCTCCAGGACAGTGAGCCGACTCCGTAAGTGGCCTTTGATGTCCTCTCTCACCACCACACCAGCCCCTCCTCGTACTCCACCTTCAGAAGACAGAATTATTTCTGATTCCCCCAACCTCTCACCAACACATAACAGTTCTCTACCATGGCACTCTGCTTATAAAATCCACTCCCCTTTCAAGACCAGCCTGGGCAACTTGGCAAGACGTCATCTCTACAGTCAATCAAAAAACTAGCTGGGCATGGTTGCGCACACCTGTAGTTCCAGCTACTTGGAAGGCTGAGGCAGAAGGATTGCCTGACCCAGTAGGTCAAGGCTGTGTTGGCTGTGAGCGTGCCAGTGCACTCCAGCCTGGGTTACAGTAAGACTCTGACTCAAAAAAAAAAAAATTCTCTCCGCTGAAACAGTCTCTTCTTCCGTCTCATCCTTTAAAACTCATCTCTGGGCCCGGTACAGTGGCTCACGCCTATAATCCCAGCACTTTGGGAAACCAAGGTGAGAGGATTGCCTGAGCCTGCAGGTTCAGGACGAGCCTGGGCAACTTGGCAAGACCTCATCTCCACAATAAATCAAAAAAATTAGTTGGGCATAGTTGTGCGTGCCTGTGGTTCCAGCTACTTGGAAGGCTGAGGCAGAAGGATCACCTGAGCCCAGCAGGTTGAGGCTGAGGTGACTGAACGTGCCACTGCACTCCAGCCTGGACCTACAGAGTGAGACTCAGATTCAAAACAAAAACAAAAACAAAACTCTGTATGACCTCCTCCCAAAAGTATCCCCTGGCTCACCCAAAGACTGTAATCCAGGGTGGTATGGCAGATAAGTGTTAAGCTCCTTAATATATAAAAAGCTCTTGCAGGCTAGGCTTGGTGGCTCAGCCTGTAATCCCAGCACTTTGGGAGGCTAAGGTGAGTGGATTGCCTGAGCCCGTGGGTTCAAGACCAGACCGGGAAACTTGCTGAGCCCTCGTCTCTACAGTAAATCAAAAATTAGCCAGGCACGTAGCATGCGCCTATAGTTCCAGCTACTTGGAAGGCTGAGGCGGAAGGACTGCAGAGCCCAGCAGGTCAATGCTGGGGTGGCTGTGAGTTGGGTGACAGAGTAAGACTCCAACTAAAAAAAAAAATCCTGCGCCTTTGGGATGCTGAGGTGAGTGAATTGCCTGAGCCCGTGGGTTTGAGACCCGCCTAGGCAGCACGACCTCATCTCTACAATAAATCAAAAAATCAGCCGGGCGTCATAGTGCTCGCCTGTAGTTCCTGCTACTTGGAAGGCTGAGGCGGAAGGATCGCCGGAGCCCAGCAGGTCGAGGCTGCGGTGGCCGGGAGCGGCCACTGCACTCCAGTCTGGGCGACAGAGTGAGACTCCAACTCACAAAAAAGAAAAGAAAAAAAAAAGCTCTTACAGATCAATATTAAAGGGGAGGGAAATATATATATAAAACAATTCAATCAAAAAAAGAACAAAGAACATAGCTCACAAAAATAAAATTATATTTTAAAATACTCAACCTTATTCAATACTTTAGAAGTGTCTCTAAACAAGGAGATGCTATTTTTATCTATCAGGTTTACAAATATCAAAAAGTTTGATAATGCACAGTGTTTATAAGGATATGAGGAAAGAGTTGTATTTATAAAAGATGTGGCGATAAACATTCATACAATCTTTTAGGAAGGCAATTTCACAATAACGATGACAATTTGAAAGGCACATTCTTCTAGAACTCCTACTTTATAATACATTGCTAGGTAATGGAATGTGCAGCTATTCTTCCACATGTCCAGATGAGTATATACAATGGGTTCTTTGCAGCATAATGTGTATTAGCAAAAGAAGAGAAACCAGGCCATTGTTAAATAGTCAATAGGCCAGGTGCGGTGGCTCACGCCTGTCATCCCAGCACTTTGGGAGGGGGAGACCAGAGGATTGCCTAAGCCCGGGGGCTCGTGACCAGCCTGGGCAACTTGGTGAGACCTCGTCTCTACAATAATTCAAAATCAGCTGGACGTGGTGGCACGTGCCTGATTTCAGCTTCTTGGAAGGTTGAGGTGGAAGGATCATCTGAGTCCAGCAGGTCAAGGCTGCAGTGGCCGTCAGCATGCCACTGCACTCCAGCCTGGATGACAGAGACTCTTACACAAAAATAAATAAACAGATAAATAAATAAATGTATTATTATTATATTTTTTTAGTCTGAGTCTCACTCTGTCACCTAGGCTGGAGTGCATGGCACACTCACAGCCACTGCAGCCTCGACCTGCCAGGCTCTGGCAATCCTTCCACCTCAGCCTCCCGAGTAGCTGGGACTACAGGCACACATCATTACACCTGGATAATTTTTTAATTTCTTGTAGAAATGATGTCTCACCAAGTTGCCTAGGCTGATCCTGAACTCCTGGGCTCAGGCAATCCCCTGGCCTCCACCTCCCAAAGTGCTGGGATGACAGGTGTGAGCCACCACGTCCAGCCAGATAGATTTTTTGCAAACCCTTCCCTCCTACCTAAGGGCCCAGTGGAGGGAGCACAGGCTTTCACGTGCTCAGGTAATCCTTCCTCCTCAGCCTTCCAACTAGCTGAGCAGGCTCAAGCTACCACACCAAGCTAGTTTTTTAAATTTTTGTGTAAAGAAATTTTTGCTATGTTGCCCAGGCTGGTCTCAAACCCCTGGGCTCAAGTGATGCTTCCACTATGGCCTCCCAAAGTGCTGGGATTATAGGCGTGAGCCACCACGCCCTGAGATGGCTTTCTAATTCCATCTTTCCAGCCACACTGCTGGGAGAGCTGTGCCTCCTCCATATTTAGTTATTGATTCATCCCAGTGAGGACACATCAATTCTTGCTTTCCTAAGTAGCACATACTCCTTGACTTCTATTATTCATTTTGAGTTCAGATTTCTCTCAGATTGGAGTTCACCTTCTGAATCATGGCTATTCACTGTCTCTGGGGAAAGATAACAATGATGGGCTGCCAGGCACAGTGGCTCACTCCTATAATCCCAGCACTTCGGGAGGCCGAGGTGAGAGGATTGCCTGAGCCAGCGGTTCGAGAACAGCCCGGGCAACATGATGAGACCTCATCTCTGCAATAAATCAAAAAATCAGCTGGGCATGCCTGTAGTTCCAGCTACTAGGAAGGCTGAGGCGGAAGGATCACCTGAGCCCAGCAGGTTGAGGCTGCAGTGGCAGGGAGCATGCCACTGCCCTCCGGCCTGGGTGACAGAGTGAGACTCCAACTCAAAAGAAAAAAAATTGATGGGGGCCCACAAACAGCCCATTTCTCCAAAAATAATATGCTTTTTTTTTAGGTGTTTGGGGGGCTTCTCAACCAAGATCAGTCTTACTGTCTGGCCCCGCCTTCCTAAGCCAGCTGCACCCCAGACATTTTGTATGCATTTCTTTCTAAACTACCACTTTTCTCGGAACCCAGCAGGACTGGAAGGACAATGGGTAGGGTGGGGAGCCCAGGGAGGGGGTCCATATTGTCACAGTTAAGCTGCTGATCGCCTAGTCCAGACTATTTTCCTGTTTGTCAAGTCCTCATTCCCCCAATGCCCCCGTGCCAAGTCATGATCTCTCCTTAAAAACAAAACAAACAACCCCAAAATCTTTCTTTCCCTCTTTGTCTAAGTCTCATTTTCCCATCTATAATTTTCTGTGAACAATTTAGCTCCACAAGTCCTCTAATTCTTGCCAATTGACGACCCATGGTTCTAAGCCCTGGCCAGGAGCACTCTGATGTGTAACTGCCAACTCTGAACTTTTGTTTTGACTCAGTGAAGAGATAAGGACAAAGCTGGACAGTAAGTATTCACCACTTTTATTTATTTATTTATTTATTTATTGAGTAGGAATCCCACTCTGTCGCCCAGACTGGAGTACAGTGGCCGCCCGGCCACTGCAGCCTCGACCTGCTGGGCTCCGGCGATCCTTCTGCCTCAGTCTTCCAAGTAGCTGGAACTACAGGCCTGGCTAATTTTTTTGTTTTGTTTTGTTTTGTTTTTGAGTCAGAGTCTCACTCTGTCACCCAGACTGGAGTGCAGTGGCTGCTCCCTGCACCGCAGTCTCGACCTGCTGGGCTCCGGCGATCCTTCCGCCTCAGCTGTCCGAGTAGCCGGAATTACAGGCATGCGCTACCACGCCCGGCTGATTTTTTTGATTTATTGTAGAGATGAGGTCTCGCCTGCCCAGGCAGGTCTCGAACCTGCGGGATCAGGCAATCCACTCACCTCAGCCTCCCAAAGGCGCGGGATTACAGGCTGAGCCACCAAGCCCGGCTGTATTCACCACTTTTAAAGCAATCCTACAGATTATGTCTAATCTAGCAATAAAATACTTGGGCTTGGATTTTTGTCCTTTCCATTTTCCCAAGTCATTCATTTTTCTTGTATTTTACAAAAGCATTGGTGAATGACAGACTAGAGATAAACAGAGCTGGTCTCTACCCCAGATCGATGACCAAGCACTGGACATGGGTACTGTGGGGATCAGTCACTCCCAGGGTCCCCCATATCCAACTCCTGAAACCTGCATCTTGGTCTGAATTGCCTCAATTCCAAGTAGATGGATTTATTGAGCACCTACTGTATACATGCCTGTCACCCCCACACATCCCCAGCCCTGTCCACTTCCTGTCCTTCTCTGAATCTTCAAATGCTCTCCTAACAGGTCTTCATCCACCTGAGAGCAGTGATCTGAAAAGGTAACACCCAAACCTTCCAGAAGCTTCACAGAGCTCTGGAAATTCAGTCCTAATGCCATGCTTCAGCTTACAAGACGCTGCCTGCTTGAGGCCTGCCCATTGTCCAGCCTCTTCCCCACCACTGGCTCCTCATGCCCCAAGCCCAGCTACCCTGGCCTTCCATTCATGTCTCGTCCATATCAGCACCTTTGCACTGTTCCCTCTTTGTGCTACTCCCTCTGCCAGGAATGCTCTTCCCACATCTTCCCGTTTCAGATGTCCATCATCCTTTAAGTGCCTGCTCCAATGGTGCCTCCTAGCCGGGCGTGGTGGCTCATGTCTGTAATCCCAGAACTTTGGGTAGTGGAGGCGAGAGGATTACCTGAGCTCAGGGGTTTGAGACCAGCCTGGGCAACTTGGCAAGACCTCATCCCTACAAAAAAATTTTTTTTTAATTAGCTGGTCTTGTTGGTGCTTGCCTGCGGTTCCAGCTACTTAGAAGGCTGAGGTGGAAGGATTGCCTGAGCCCAGCAGGTCGAGGCTGCAGTGACCATGAGCATGCCACTGCACTCCAGCTTGGGTGACAGAGTGAGACTTCAACTCAATAAAGAAAAAATTAAAATAACAATAATAATAATAATGGTGCCTCCTGTAGGCGCCCCAACCATGAGGTCTACAGTTCCCATCACCCACTGACATTCTCTCTGCTTCCTTCACAGGACTGTTTGGGAATTGTAAATCTCAGGGCAGGGCAGGGGCTCAGATAGGATTTTCATTTCTTATGTAAATATGTCCATGCCCCACCCTTAAGTCAGGATTCTGCAGCTTTTTCCACTGAGACTGAAGGGTGGGGCCACCAGGTCCCTGTGGGATACACACAAGTTCGTCCTCAGCAGGGGTTTCCAGAGCACGGACACTCCATGATCAGCATTCCAATGGAAGTGACACAAGGCGGGGCTGGGTGGGATCCCAGTTCACACCCACTATCTGACGATCCCATCTGTGAAATGGGGACATGATCCTATCTTCCTCAGTGAGGAGTCACTTTGAGGATTCATGGCATAGGGTCAAAGGCCAAAAGGCAGTCGTGCATTCCACAACTAGTGGCCGTCATCATCACCAAACTGTCACCTCTATGACAGGGACCACGGCTATTCCATTCATCACTGTACGTATAAATGAGCTGCATACAGTCAGCAATCGCTGAGAACATGGGTCAGCAGAGACATACTAAAAGGTGGTTTCAAAATTCCTGGATCAGTCAAGTGACCTGTGCTTTAGCGTGAGGGGACACAGGGTGATGCCTTGTCATGGGACACACCAGAAAGCAACAGAGGGAGGCTAGGCATGGTGGCTCACACCTGTAATCCCAGCACTTTGGGAGGCACAAGCAAGAGGATTACCTGAGTCCAGGGGTTCCTGCACAACTTGAAAAGGCCTCATCTCTACAATAAATAAAAAATTTAGCTGGGCATGGTGGCACACACCTGTAGTTCCAGCTTCTTGGAAGGCTGAGGCAGAAGGATCACCTGAGCCCAGCAGGTTGAGGCTGCAGTGGCCATGAGTGTGCCACTGCACTCCAGCCTGGATGACAGAGTGAGACTCCAGCTAAAAAAAAAAAAAAAAAAAATTAGCCAGGTGTGGTGACACATGTCTGTGGTTCCAGCTCCTTGAAAGACTGAAGCAGAAGGATTGCCTGAACCCAGCAGGTTGAGGCTGCAGTGGCCATGAGTGTGCCACTGCACTCCAGCCTGGGAAACAGTGAGACTCCAACTCAAAACAAAACAAACATACAAAAAAATCAACAGGGGAGGGAGAGGCTGAGTGGGCAAAAATGTCACTCTCGGTGGGCTACGAGATCCATGCAGGCGAAGAGTCTGGCTGGTTCTCCTGCCTCCCTGGGGTCTGTACTGAGCCTGGTACAGACTACGTGATCCTGGAAGCTGTTCCATGGGTTTGCAAAAGAAGGAGTGGGAAGGTAAGAGGAAGCTAGGTCCATTCGGATCATAACTGCAAACTCCTTTCTTTGAGTTCATAATCATTTTTTTTTTTTTTTTTTTTAGTTGGAGTCTCACTCTGTCGTCCAGACTGGAGTGCAGTGGCTGCTCCCGGCCACCGCAGCCTCGACCTGCTGGGCTCCAGCGATTCTTCTGCCTCAGCCTTCCAAGTAACTGGAACTACAGGCACGCGCTACCACGCCTGGCTAATTTTTTTTTATTTATTGTAGAGATGAGGTCCCATCAAGTTGCCCAGGCGGGTCTCGAACCCGTGGGCTCAGGCAGTCCACTCACCTCAGCCTCCCAAATCACGGGATTACAGGCTGAGCCACCAAGCCCGGCTCGGAGTTCATAATCTTTTAAGGGAAAGCAACTAAATGATTCTAAAAGAAACTTGAGACCCAGTAGAGAACTTCTGACATAAATTCTAGAGCCCAAGTCATCTTAGCCAAGGAGCGGTAGAAATCTGGTAGGGCTCTCTCTAGCTTCATGAACTTGGGATTTTACTCTAATGGGTAAGCAAGCCCATAACTGAGGACATCTTAGCTCCTTTCAGGGATCATTTCCTGAAAGGCTCAATTAATGTAATTGTTCCTCAGAAACCACCGCCAAGCAGCAGCCACCACAAATCGCAGAGGCACAAATCACAGGGCCGATAACTGCCGATAATGTTTCTGGCCGCTGGATGATTGTGTCCTCTAGGATGTGGGCATTTGATCCCACTGGCTCTACTTAGGCAGGCGCTTCCCCGCCTCAGCCTTGACTTCACCCCATTTGCAGAAGAAAGCCCAGAACTTCCTCTCCCACCTGCTTGCATGCTTCTCTGGCAGGTTCGACAGAACCAGTGTGTGGCTTGAGGTGGTAAACAAGGCCCTTCCTTGGGCCCCGGAACAGGGGTACTTGGGGTTTCCTCTTTTTTGCTTTTCCCAAAACAACTTTATCCAGGTATCATTTACATATCACACACTTTACCCATTGTGCACAATTCTGTGATTTTTAATAATTTGTGCAGTTGCATAATCATTACCCCAATCCAGTTTTTAAATATTCTCATCACTCAAAAAGTTTCTTTGCATGTTAAGGTATTTATTTTTTAGAGACAGTGCTTCGCTCTATCACCCAGGCTGGAGCGGAGTGGCACGATCATAGCTCACTGCATCCTCAAACTCCTGGGTGCTAGCAATCCTCCCTCCTCAGGCTCCCGAGTGGCTGGGACAACAAGCACACACCACCTTGCCTGGCTAATTATTTAATTTTTTGTAGAGACAGCTCTCACATTGTTGCCTGAGCTGATCTCAAACTCAAGGACTCAAGCAATCCTTCTGTCTTGGTCTTCCAAAGTGCTGGGATTACAGGGCGTAAGCCTCCATACCCAGCCTATTTCAAGATTTCAAAAGCCATTCCCTTGACACCATGATGCCCAAAGGTATATCCTGAAAGACTCCAAAGTGAAAACATTCTCCTGGCCGGGCACGATGGTTCATGCCTGTCATCCCAGCACTTTGGAAGGCCAAGATGAGAGGATTGCCTAAGCCCAGAGGTTCAAGACCAGCCTGGACAACTTGGCGAGATCTCATCTCTACAATAAATCAAAAAATTAGCAAGGTATGGTGGCACTTGCCTGTGGTTTCAGTTACTTGGAAGGCTGAGGCAGAAGGATCACCTGAGCCCAGCAGGTCAAGAATGCGATGGCCTTGAGTGTGCCACTGCACTCCAGCCCCGGCGACAGAGTGAGACTCCGACTCAAAAACAAAACAACAACAAAAGCATTCTCCTGAAGGACCCACGTGATCCCCTATTTTCTATCCATGGGAGGGAGTTCATTGGGTAAAATGCTATTTAAGTGTCACCTAAAATGAATTCAACAGTGGCAGTGAATGGATGGGAACCCCCAGAGAGAGAGTGCCAGGGATCCCGGGAGAACATTTTGTCATCCCCAGTGGAGAAACACCTGAGGTTCAAAGAACAAGTCAAGAGGCTCCATCTGCAAGAGGAGGTACCGCTAATTGAAAAAATAGCATGAACCTGGCTCTTATGATCTTTTTTTTTTTTTATCTCTGATGTGTCAACCAAAGCTGGCATTTCTCAGGCTGTCTCTTGAGATGTTGACAGGAGTTGAGGGGAGGAGGAGGAATTGAGTGATGTCCTCTAAAGCATTTGAGCAACACTTGGGCAAACAGAAACGTCTTGACTGCACAATTTCCCAGAGCCTCCAATGTGCTAGGGAGAACTATGAGTCGCCAGCGGAAGCTGTTGGGACAGGTAAGCCATTTTTCAAGGAAGACGGAACTGGGACCCACAGAACACCTCTCATATCCCAGGCCTCGGAGATGTGGGTATAGGAGACATGGGAGCAGATGCTGCGTGTGTGATGCGGATTTCAATGACTACACCTGGGGCTTCGTGTTGGCTTTTTCTCTAGATGACACTCCACAGAGGAGGATGGTCTCAAACTGGAGCCCCTTGGCTACTCATCAAATCATCTCCCTCGTGAGGCCATTCCTTTTGGGAACAGGCACACAAAAGCACTCAAATATGAGCAAGTGCTGATTTCAATAGAAGAACAAAGCATGGTAGACAGCACCATTCATCTGAGTGTTTGGAAACACGGTCGATTCAGACTGAAGAAGATGGCCCATGCATGCAACAGAATACACAACTACAGAAAAGAATGGGGCATTTCTTTGTGGATCGACATGGAAAGATCTTAAGATATGTCCTCAAATTTAAAAAAGAAAGAAAGAAAGCAAACAGGCTAGCATGGTGGCTCACACCTGTAATCCCAGCTACTTGGGAGGCTGAGGCAGAAACATCGCCTGAGCCCAGGAGGTGGAGGCTACAGTGAACTGTGATCATGCTACTGAACTCCAACCTGGGCAACAGAATGAGATCACAACTCACCAAAAAGAAACAAACAAACAAAATAAAGAGGGCCGGGTGCAGTGGCTCACGCCTATAATCCCAGTACTTTGGGAGGTGGAGGCAAGAGTATTGCCTGAGCTCAGGGGTTTGAGACCAGCCTGGACAACATGGCAAGACCTTGTCTCTACAGTAAATCAAAAAATTAGCAAGGCGTGGTGGCATGCACCTGTAGTTCCAGCTACTTGGGAGCTGAGCCCAAGTCTGAGCCCAGCAGGTTGAGGTTGCAGTGGTTGTGAGCATGCCACTGCATTCCAACCTGGACAACAGAGTGAGATTCCGACTCAAAAAATAAAAAAATAAAAAATAAGTAAAGAGAATGTATGTACAGTTGGGTTTCCACTTAGGTTTCTGGTAAGCATCTTAGACTTCATGTATCCAAAGTGGAGTGTTTTCTCATTTCTCATAAACAGTCCTTCTGCTGCTGGGCACAGTGGCTTACACCTGTAATCCCAGCACTTTGGGAGGCCAAGGTGAGAGGATTGCCTGAGTCCAGGGGTTCGAGACCAGCCCGGGCAACTTGGTGAGACCTTGTCTCTACGATAAATCAAAAAATTAATGAGGCATGGTGGTGTGCACCTGTGGTTCCAGCTACTTTGGAAGACTGAGACAAAAAAATCACCGGACCTCAGCAGGTCGAGGTTGCGGTAGCCCTGAGCGTACCACTGCACATCAGCCTGGGTGACAAAGTGAGAACCCAACTCATAAATAAATAAATAAATAAATAAAACACTTCTGCAATCCTGTCATCCTTCCAGAGACCCAGAAGCAAAAACCTTGGAACCAGCCGAGACCCCTTTCCTTTCTCCATCCTTTCTCCTTTCTCCATTCTCCTGGAATGGCATGTCCGTCAGCTAATCTTCTCAGATTCATCTTCCAAGTGTGCCCCACCTCTGAACAATTTTGTGCTCGCACAGGTGTGTTAGCTTCCTGGGGCGGCTGTAACAATTAGCCACAAAATTGGTGGCTGAAAACAACAGAAACTTTTTCCCTCTGCATTTTGGAGGCTGGAAGTCTGAAATGAAAGTTTGGGGATGACCAGGCACAGTGGCTCCCACCTATAATCCCAGTACTTTGGGAGGCTCGTCTCAAACCCCTGGACTCAGGCAATCCTCTTGCCTCAGCCTCCCAAAGTGCTGGGATTGCAGGCATGAGCCCTGTGCCCGGCTCCTTCTTGATACAGGGTCTCCCTCTGTCACCCAGGCTATCCTCCTACCTTAGCCTCCCGAGTAGCTGGGTTTACAGGCAAGCATCACCATGCCTGACTACTGTTTACATTTTTTGTGGAAATGGCACCTTGTTATGTTGCCCAGGCTGGTCTCATACTCCTGGACTCAAGTCATCCTCACACCTTGGTCACCCAAAGTTTGAGATTATAGGCATAAGCCACCATGCCTGGTGTCAGTCTCTGAGGCCTGGAAGACCCATGGGCTGTGTCCCCAACTCCAGCCCACCCAGTCCCATACAGGTCTACTCCTCCCCTGACCTTCAATCCCTCTGGTTCCTGAACTCACCCTTGCCAGTCCCTCTGTCCCCAGCTCTGCCTCACTGGCTCGTCTCACCCATCAGCCCAGACGTCACCTACTGGAGAAGATGCACTGAGCACCCCGTGGAAAGTGCTGTCTCTAGGGTGCCACTCATGCAGATTGCAGGGGCATGGATGGGGCACGAAGATGAGGGCAGCGTGGGAGTCCGCCACACCAAATGCAATTCAGCTCCTAAGGGCCCCACCGTCTATACTCTGTGAAGCGAATTCGGCTTCTAGGGATCCACCCGCCTATGCTCCATGAAGCGGCCTGAGCAAGCAGGTTCATTTATAACAGCAAGAAACGTCCTAAGCCTCATCAGGAAGGAAGGGTTATCCATGCATCACCATCCAGGCACACACAACACAAGACCACGTAAGGCAAGGCAGCTGTGTTCCACCCAGCAAGGAGTCATCAGCGTGCAAAATCAAGGAGGACAGTGAGGTGCCAGATAGGACATTTGGGTTAAACAAGAAAATACAGGGAATCGCACGTGTGTGTGTCAAAAAGCTCTTGGTGACACGTCATTGGCAATGAGGTCATTTTGAGCCGGGACCTGGCCATCACCTGTGAAGGCAGGGGCTGTGTTTTGCAATCTCCCTTACCTGTGTCACAGAGGTAAGGGATGTATCTCTAGATACATCCATGCCGATGGTATTCCTGCCAAGGGCTCCGGTTTACACAAGATAACAATAATAGCTAGGTGTGGAGGCTCACATCCATAATTCCAGCGCTTTGGGAGGCAGAGGTGAGAGGACTGCCTGAGCCCAGGGGTTCGAGACCAGCCTGGGTAACTTGGCGAGACCTCATCTCTACAATAAATCAAAAAATTAGCCAGGCATGGTGGTGCATGCCTGTGGTTCCAGCTTCTTGGAAGGCTGAATTGGAAGCATCACCTGAGTCCAGCAGGTCAAGGCTGTGGTGGCCATGAGTGCCACTGCACTCCAACCTGGGTGACAGAGTGAGACTGTGACTCAAAAAGAAAAAAAAGATAATAACAATGATAGAGGGGCCATTGACTATGGCAGTCCCAGCTTCGTCTGCCCTGCTGTAAGAGCATGATCAGTATTTGCTGAATCTATGGATACTGAGGACACTTTGGCATCTCACCCTGTTGCCTTCAACTAAACTCAGGAATTGTCAGAGCGGTGAGACTTTTTAAGGCAGCCGCCCCTCCCTCCAGTCACCCCTGCCCCTCCACATGTGTCTGCGGGGCTCCTGCTTGAGGAGTCCTGGGACCCTCGATGCAGCTGGGCTGAGCCCCGCAGGAACTGGCCCCACGGGAATCCAGAGCCAGGTACCCGGGGTCAGCCGCTGCAGGGGGCCTGGGTGACCTTGAGCAACGCCATCTTGCTCGAAGTCAGCACCACCCCACAACCGTGAGCGTGGGCAGGGCAGACCAGCAGAGCCCCATTTAGCAGAGAAGGAAACTGAGGCCCGAGAATCCTGCCCAAGGCAGGCCGTTTGCTTCTTTCTGACATCCCAAACCACCACAGGCATCACGCATTTCCTCTGTGACACAGGTAAGGGAGATTGCAAATACAGCCCCTGCCTTCACAGGTGGTGGCCAGTTAAAAACCATAGTGCAGAGGGCATCCCCTGAGGGCACCGGAACATGTGGGGGTTATGGGGAGTACAAGGGATGGACTTCTGATGCTGCCTGGGAGAGGGGTGCTTTGTGCCCTCAAGGATGTAAATTTAAGCTGATTAATCCCAATTCTATGGGTATCAGAAACACCGGCCAGGCCAAAAATGAAAATGAAAAAGCATTTCTCCAGCTTCTGATGAATGCTGGGGATACCACCCTTCAAGGTTTCTCTATTGTGAAACCTCCTGACACAGTGACATTTCTCTTAGCTGTCATTCTTTCCCATACAGCATACACCGTGTGGTGCTTTATATTTGTGTGTTACTATTGACTGACTCCCTAATGGGCTCCACAGGGCAGAGTCCAGGGCAGCTTTTGCTCATTGTTACAGATCCAGGGACAAGCATGGTGGATGGATAGATGAGTGGATGAATGGGTAGTGGGAGAAATGAAGGAGAGAGGGAAGGCTAAAGGGGTGAATGGATGATACATAGATGGGCCAGGGGTGGATGATGAATGGATGGAGGGATGGATGGATGGAGGGAGGGATGATGAATGGATAGAGATGGATGAGTAGATGGAAGGATGAATGGATGACGACTAGAGGGAGGGATGGATATATCAACGGGAGATGGATGATGAATGGATGGAGGGATGAAAGATGGATGGATTATGGATGGGGTGGTGAATGATGATGAATGGACAGAGAGATGGATGAACGGATGGAGGGATGGAAGAATAAAGGGGGAGAGATGGAGGATTTTATTTATTTTTTTGCGCGTGTAGGAGTTTTGCTCTGTCGCCCAGGCTGGAGTGCAGTGGCATGCTCACGGCCACCACTGCCCTGGCCTGCTGGGCTCAGGTGATCCTTCTGCCTCAGCCTTCTAAGTAGCTAGAACTACAGGCATACACCACCATGCCCAACTAATTTTTTTTATTTTTTTATTTATTGTAGAGATGAGGCCTCGCCATGTTGCCCAGGTTGGTCTTGAACCCATGGGTTCAGGCAGTCCTCTCACCTCTACCTCCCAAAGTGCTGAGATTAACCGGGCCGGCCTAGATGGATGATTAATGAAGAGAAGGTGGGAAGGAGAGAGGGAGGGAGAGAGAGAGGGACAGAAGTATGCCTTAATTGCCTTGACTGCAACTTGTCACTTCAGTAAAACTTTTCTACACAAGTGAATTCTTTTATTCAGCCATTCATTCATTCTATGGTTTATTTACTGAACATCTTCTAAGAGCCAGACTCCTGGTCGGACCCTGGGGCACAGTTATGAACAGAACTCGGTGACTTCCACAATGTTGGGAACCAGGAGAAGGAGGGTGCAACATGACACAGTCATAGCCACACAGTGTGATGAGAAGAGTAATGGGAACTGAGAGGACACCAAAGCCAGCCTCAGCTTCAGAAGGGCTTCAGGGGGCGTTGATGCTGAGGCTGAGAAGGTGAGTCCATGGGGGGCAGAGGAAAGCCTCCAGGCAGAAAGGCAGTGGTGAAAGCAGTGGTGAAGGCAGCGGTGACGACAGGTGCCAAGCATCAAGGAGGAGGCTGAGGAGGGGGCCTGATCCCCCTCCTCCCACTGCTCTGTAAAGTGTGGGAGGGCTGCCCAGCAGGTAGGGGATGCCAAGAGGGGCTGCTTGCCTTCCTCTCCATCCTCTTTCCCTTTCTTGCACTTCCCCCTCCCTCTTTTCCTTCCTTTTCTTCTTTTGAGCAGCGCTTGTTCTAGTCCACCTAGTTCAAGGAGTTAAGTGCCAGCCTTCAGTGAGCATTTACTCTGTGCCAGGTGCTGGGCCAAGCACTTCGCATGAGTAGAGCCCTTGTCTTCACAATAACACTCCAGAGGCATGTTCCCTTTCTAGTATTTATTTTTAGAGACAAGGTCTTGCTTGCCCAGGCTGGAGTGAGTCGTGCAACCATAGCCTTGAACTTCTGGGCTCAAGTGATCTGCCTGCCTAAGCCTCCCAAAGCACAGTGCTACTGGTGCACACCACTGCGTCTAGCTCACTTATTTTACTTTGTGTAGAAACAGGGTCTTGCTCTGTAGCCTAGGCTCATGCAATCCTCCCAGCTAGGCCTCCCAGAGTGCTGGGATTATAGGTGTGAGTCACCATGCCCAGCCAAAAATCTTCCCTTCTCGGAGCCCTTATTCTCAAATATGACCCCCCCTTTATGAAAAAAAGAACTATGGGGTCCAGCTGCTGGTGACCTGGCCACTCCAGGCCCCACCTGCATCCTGAGGTGAAATTATCAGGAGAGGACAGGACCTGTCCTCTGACCATGTGACACAGCCACATTCTGCCATTATCAAAACCATCAGTTCCCACTCTGCCTTCCTGCAAAGTATTCGGTACAGGAGGCTGGCTGGTTGTTTTGACTTTAGGGACATAAATCATAAACTGGTGGCCCCCCACTCTGTCATCAGCAGGACCCAGAAGAACTGCCTAATTCCAGAAGCTGCCACACACAGTATACAACTGCTTGAGATGCGCTCCAGGTGTCCTCATTCAGCCTGGCAGCAAGTCCCATCAGGTCCTTCAGCAAAACATGCCGGTAGCCCAGCTCTCTCCCTCTCCTCAGCCACCTACCTGTCCCTACCCATCTCCAAGGTCAGAATCTCCTGACTGGCCTCCCTGCCCCTGTGCAGCCACACCAGCCTGTTTCTCCCACAGCAACTGGAATCGTCTATTAGAAGCTAAGATAGATTTCACCTCTTCCTGGCTTAAGACCAACTGCAGCTAAAATAAAACCCAACATCCCTACCACAGCCAACAATTCCATGACTTGACTCTGCTGTTCCCCTCTGTCCCCTGGACTTCTCCATGTCTCACGCCACGCTGTGGCCCTGTCCTTGTCTCCGTTCCTGAGCTCCTTCCCACCTGGGGCCTTTGTGGCTGACTCACTGCCATCATTTCAGGTTCCGAGAAATGCCCCCTCTTCTGAGAAGCCTTCCCTGACTCCTCTCACTAAGAGACTACCATCTCTTCTCCCGTTCCTCTGTGTCGTAAGTCCTGGGGGTTTTGCATCAAAGAATCTGGTGTGCTAGAAACTTCCCTCCTTACTGATGTCTTCGACTTCTCCCACTGGGCAGTTCGCTCTGCAGAGCTTTGTTCGCTGTGGGTGCTGTCTGCGACTCTGCTGCCCAGCCTAGAAGCCTGGCTGACTTCCCACAGGCTTTGCCAGGGGATATGAAGGAGATGAGTCTAGGAATGCTTAGGAGATGCATCCCACGAGAAACCTCAGTGCCTGTGGGAGCCCTCACCAGATCGGGCACTGGCTTGGTCTTGCAAAAGCTCATGTACCTTCTGAGAGTTTTCTGCAAAATAATGGTTTTCAACCACGTCATTGCAGGGAGGAAGGGAGGGAGAGGGGAGAGAGGGAAGGAGAGAAGTGGGAGGAAGAGAGAGGAGGGAGAAGAAGGAGGGAGGCAGGGAGGACTCCCATGCTGGAGCTGCCCCCAGTGCATCAGAGGAAACTGCAGCTGCTGGAAGAGAGGACACTGGTGAGGCCACCTAACCAGGGCACACCCTGGCAGGGATGGGCAGGACATTGGCCCCAAGACATGTTCAAGGCAAGCTCCCAGCCCAAGTGTCAGTTGCAAGCTTCCTGGGCCATTGAAAAACTCTCCTGCTACCTTGCAGAAGGTTCTGGCAAAAGAAGGGTTAGTATCAGCAGCGGCCACAGACAGAGCCCACTGGCCAGCAACCTAGGCTCTGGGGTGCTCTGTGACCCCCACATCTCACGTCTTCCCAACATTCTCACAGGGCGGTGACTGAGAGCCTCAGTTTAGAACCAAAGGAGGTTCAGAAAGGTAAAAAAAACAAAAACAAAAAACTTGCCTGGGGCCACACAGCCAGGACCTGGCTGAGTCCCACCTCAGCTAGCCAGCCTAGCTGCCTTGGGGGAGGCCAGCTCCAAGCCTCGTCCCTCGCCTTCAGTGTGTCTCAGAGACCAGAGTGCCCCGCGTATCATTCCAGTTTTAACTTGGGAATGATCACAATCCCAAGTCCCTTTAAGGCTCTACGCCTCTTCGTTCCCACCTATAAAATGGAACCAATATTTCTGGCAATGCTCAAAGCTCATTCATCCCTGCAATCATTTCACTACTGGCTTAAGGATGCTATGTGCTAGGTTATGCTCCAGACAGAGGTCAGCAAATCCGCCCTGCTGTGTATGTGTGTCCAAGACTAAGAGAGTTGTTATTTTCACAGCACATTCTAAAGTGATTCAGCTCTCTCTTCCATTCCACACACGCAAAAAGTTTTGCATTTTTTGTTTTTGTTTTGTTTTTGTTTTTGTTTTTTTGAGTCAAAGTCTCACTCTTTCGCCCAGGCTGGCTGGACTGCAGTGGCACGCTCACGGCCACTACAATCTCAACCTGCTGGGCTCAGGTGATCCTCCCACCTTAACCTCCCAAAATGCTGGGACTACAGGCATGAGACACCACGCCTGACCTACTGGACTCTCTGTAACTTTGCAAGGTAGGTACTGTATTATCTATAAACTTGGAAAAAAAGAACATGGATGAATGTGCAGCCTGAGACTTGCTCTAAGTCATGAAGCTGTTGAATGACAGAGCCAGGACTCAACCCAGGCTGGGTTCTTTGATGCCAAAGTGGAAGATGATTCTTACCAACCCCACCCTGGTGAGGGACAAGAGCAGAAAGAACATGAAAAGGGGAGGGGCTGTCCCCCAGGACCCAGAACAATGTCACAATCCCCAAGATAGCACAACAGATTTTAGACCCCAAGAAAACCCAACCATTCTCCTTCTCCTTCCTGCTTCCCAGCCCCAAGCTCCCTGGGTGAAAAAACTCAATGCGAGAGGTAAAAATGCCAGCCACAGGACATTTGATTCGGCACCCCACGCTAAGGCAGTTCCCCACATGGAGAAGAGTACAGGAATGTTCTCAGCAGCTGTGTTTGTCGTAGACGACTGGAAACTACCCAAATGTCTATCAACAGGGGATTAGATAAACAAATTGTGGCACATTCACAGAGCAGGGCACTGCTGGGCAGTAAAAAGGAACAAACTACTGATGCGAACCTCAGCACGGGTGGCTCTTAGCTGCTAAGTGAAAACAACCAGACTAAAAAGGACCGTGCAGTATGCCTCTTTTATGGAAAATTCTAGAAAATGCAAACTAATCCAAAGTGATGGGAATAAAAATAATAAGTAAATAAATATGTGCCATTCATTATATATGAATTATACTCCAATAAAGTTGTTTTCCAAAACTTGGAAAAACTTTTTCTTTCTTTCTTTCTTTGTTTGAGTTGGGAGTCTTACTGTCTTGTCCAGACTGGAGTGCAGTGACACGATCACGGCTCACTGCAGCCTCGACCTCCTGGGCTCAGGCAATCTTTCTACCTTAGCCTCCCAAGTAGCTGGGAATACAGGCATGTGCCACCACGCCTGACTAACTTTTATATTTTCGTAGAGACATGGCTTCCCTATGTTACTTAGGCTGGTCTTGAAATCTTAGGTTCAAGCAATTCTCTCACCTAAGTCTCCCATAGCACTGAGATTACAGATGTGAGCCACCATGCCTAGCCATTTTTTTAAAGAATAGGGTCTTGCTCTGTCCTCCAAGCTGGAGTGCTTCTATGCAGTCACAGCTCACTGTAGCCTCAAACTCCTGGGCTCAAGCAATTGTCCCACCTTGCTGGGATTATACCCATGCCCGGTGGAAGAACTTTTTTTGGAAAATGTTAATACCTAGTGT
Source organism: Cephalopachus bancanus (assembly GCA_027257055.1). NCBI lineage: Eukaryota > Metazoa > Chordata > Mammalia > Primates > Tarsiidae > Cephalopachus > Cephalopachus bancanus. Next base: position 9,857,239 of record JAPVLO010000007.1, read on the forward strand.
GGGAAGAGCTGTGAAGAAACAGGCCTTTTCCAACAATTCTGAGAAAATAAGCAAATGGGCACATCCTTTGAATGAACACACATCAAAAACCATAATCATAAACATGTCCTACAATGGACAGTCCACATTTCCTTGGGACATAGTCCTAGAAGTAAGATCAGTGGCCAAGACCTCCTCCTGGGACATTCATCTCCACATGGTTTATAACCATATAAAGTTGGAAACAGTAAATATCTGTGCTCAAGAGAAGACATACACAGTGTCTATTCACAACACAGAGCAGATACCACAGGCCCCTGGAGAAGTTGCATGAAACTGTGTCTTCGTCATAGTTGACCGCATTTCTCACCATAGGATTTCTCACCGAGTCCTCCAAACACCAGGCAGAGGGGCTATGTCACCTGGCCATGACCAGGAAGTCGGGAAGCAGACTGAGTCCCAACTGGTCCTTCTGAAGTCTGCCCATTTCACCACTGGGCTATGCTGCCTCCAATACTGGGAGTGGCGGGTCCCCTGCTGGGAAGAGTGGACGCACGAGCAAGGGACTGGCCATAGGTGGCTGGATGGGAGGACGCTCACAGAGGGTCAGTGCTCAGTCAGCGAGAGCCTTCTGCCTAGTACTGTACACGTCACTATATTGTAATTGCAGTATGTATCACTGCACGATCAACATAGAGGACACATTACTAAATCATATATGTATATATCACATGTATGTTATCACTGTATGCACATATATGTCACTATATATCTATGACCTATATATCTCTATATGTCATACAAGGAGGGACCCCCAAAAAAACCGGAATTATCTTTTGGAGGGTGGATCCCTTGTGGTATAGGCTTTCCCACTAGGTAAGTGTTCTAGGAACCTATCGGCATCTGTGTGTGTATCAGCTAGCGTTGTCGTGAGAGGCTGCATTTATCTTCAGTGATTTTTTTTTTTTGAGGGGGAAGTTTCTTTCAACATGCTTGCCCACTTCACGGTGGGTGATTTATGAGTGCACCTGCCCCCACCACACTGAGTTGTCAGCAGTTTTTGACCAAAAGTGGCATATCCCCCATGCCCCACCCTCCCTATTCACCCAATCTTGCCCTCAGTTTTTTTTTTAATGTTTTTTCTTAGGGTTAAAAAATCCTTGGAGGGAAACGCTTTGCCAATGTGGAGGAGGTGAAACAAAAAAATGGCAGAAGCACTAAAAAGCATAAAAATTGATGAGTTCAAAACTACTTTGAGCAGTGGAAAAAGCAGCTCGATAGGTGTATTGCATCAAATGGACAGTGCTTTGTAGGTATCTGTTCTGTTTTGTGAATAGACACAAGTGACTAGTCTTAAATGTGTAGGAATAAATACACAGTATTTTATTTTGAGTCGGAGTCTCACCCTGTCGTCCAAGCTGGAGGGCAATGGCATGTTCACGGCCCCTGCAGCCTCGACCTGCTGAGCTTCCACCTCAGCCTTCCAAGTAGCCAGAACTATAGGCGCACACCACCATACCTGGCTAATTTTTTTGTAATTTCTTGTAGAGACGAGGTCTCACTAAGTTGTCCAGGTTGGTCTCGAACCCCTGGGCTCATGCAGTCCTCTCACTTCAGTCTCCCAAAGTGCTGAGATTACAGGCTAAGACACCACGCTTGACCCATAATTTTTTTTTTTTTTTTTTTGGAGTTTCACTCTATTGCCCAGACTGGAGTACAGTGGCCGCTCCTGGCCACCGCAGCCTCGACCCGCTGGGCTCCAACGATCCTTCTGCCTCAGCCTCCCAAGTAGCCGGAACTACAGGCGCATGCCACCAGACCCACAATTTTTTATAAATAGGTTTTTTTTGTTTGTTTGCTTGGTCCTCTCCTTGTATATACAGTATATATCACTACATACGGGGTCTGACAATTAAGTTTGTGAATTCATCCAGAAAAAGTGCTTCATATCTCATTGTTGAATATCACTGTGGTCACCTTTGAAGTACTCCACTTGGGAAGCTATGCACCAATGCCAGCACCTAGTTCACCTGTCAAAGCAATTTTGGAACTCTTTTTCTGGAATGGCCACCAGAGCTGTCATATCACCCTTGATGTCCTGAATGTCATCAAATGTCTTCCTTTCAATATTTCCTTTATCTTCGGGTAAAGAAAAAATTTACTGGGGAATAGATCCGGTGAGTAAGGAAGGTATTCCAATATAGTTATTTGTTTACTGGTTAAAAACTCCCTCACTGACAGTGCTGTGTAAGCTGATGCTCCTTCAGGACCATTTTTGCACACACCTTTCTCATGCCAAGATTTACAGTGAAGATTTTTCTAACTGTTTTCTCTATTGATGTTTATTTGGTGTGCTGTGCTTCTCAGTCGGCGGATGATCTTGATGCACAATTCAACACATTTTTGCAATGTTTTCATCAGTTCTGCTCATTACTGTCGTCCTGACCTCTCTTCATCAGTGATGCTTTCTCTCCCCTCAGAAAATACATTTAATCTATTTGTGCACTGCCATTTTCCTCATGACATTATTCCTATACATTTGGACTAACATGTCCCTGATTTCACTTCCACTCTTGCCAAGTTTAGCAAGAAATTTAATGTTTGCTCATTGCTCTAATTCAAACTCCGACACAGCTCTGATAGCCATTCCAGAAAACGTTCCAAAATTGCTTTGACAGGTGGACTAGGCGCTGGCATCGGTGTTTAGCTTTCCAAGGGGGGGTCCTTCAAAGGTGACTATAGCAATATTTAGCAATGAGGTATATAGCACTTTTTCTAGGATGAGCTCGCAAACTTAATCATCAGACCCTGGCATATATCACTGTTTTAAGTATCTGGTACAATGTCTGGCAGATAGTAAATAAGACCCACACTACGCACTGTGGTTCACACCTATAATCCCAGCACTTGGAGAGGCCAAAGGAGGATCACTTGACCACAGGTGTTTGAGGCTGCAGTGGGCTATGATCACATGACTGAATCCAGCTTGGACAACAGAGTGAGACCCTGTCTTTAAAAAATAAAAATTAGCCGGGCTCAGTGGCTCAGCCTATAATCCCGCGCCTTTGGGAGGCTGAGGTGAGTGGATTGCCTGAGCCCACCGGTTCGAGACCCGCCTGGACAGCGAGACCTCATCTCTACAATAAATCAAAAATCAGGTGGGCATGGTAGCACATGCCTGTAATTCCGGCTACTCGGAAGGCTGAGGCGGAAGGATCGCCAGAGCCCAGCAGGTTGAGGCTGCGGTGACTGGGAGAGGCCACTGCACTCCAGTCTGGGCGACAGGGTGAGACTCCAACTCAAAATAAAATAAAATAAAATAAAATAAAAATTAATGAGTGGATTGCCTGAGCCCGCGATTTCGAGACCCGCCTGCGCAACTTGGTGAGACCTCATCTCTACAATACATCAAAAAATTAGCTGAGCGTGGTAGCGCGTGCCTGTAGTTCCAGCTACTTGGAAGACTGAGGCAGAAGGATTGCCGGAGCCCAGCAGGTCGAGGTTGCGGTGGCCAGGAGCGGCCACTGCACTCCAGTCTGGGCGACAGAGTGAGACACCAACTCAAAAATAAATAAATAAATAAAAATTAAGAATGGGAGCAGTGGCTCGAGCCTGTAATCCCAGCACTTTGGGGGGCCAAGGCAAGGTGATTGCCTGAGCCCAGAGGTTTGAGACCAACCTGGGCAACTTGGTGACACCTCGTCTCTACTATAAATAAAAAAAAATTGGCCAGGTATGGTAGCGTGCGCCTGTAATTCCAGCTACTTGGAAGACTGAGGCAGAAGGATTACCTGAGCGCAGTAGGTCGAGGCTGCAGTGGCCATAACCGTACCACTGCACTCCAGCCTGGGCAATAGGGTGAGTCTACAATTCAAAAAATAAAAAATAAAAATTAGGCCGGGCATGGTGGCTCATGCCTATAATCCCAGCACTTTGGGAGGCCGAGGTGAGAGAATTGCCTGAGCCCACAGGTTGAAGACCAGGCTAGGCAACTTGGCAAGACCTCATCTCTACAATAAATCAAAAAATTAGCTGGGCATGGTGGCATGTGCCTATAGTTCCAGCTACTGGAAGGCTGAGGTGGAACGATTGCCAGAGGCCAGCAGGTCGAGGCTGCGGTGGCCATGAGCATGTCACTGCACTCTAGCCTGGGTGACAAAGTGAGACTCCAACTCAAAATAAATAAATAAATAAAAATAAAATAAAATAAAAATTAGCCGAGCAAGGTGACTCATGCCTATAATCTCAGCACTTTGGAAGGCAGAGGTGAGAGGATTGCTTGAGTCAGACCTGTCTGGGCAGCATGGTGAGACCTAATCTCTACAATAAATCAAAAATTAGTTGGGTGTGGTGGTGCGTGCCTGTAGTTCCAGCTACTTGGAAGGCTGAGGTGGAAGGATCATCTGAGTCCAGCAGGACGAGGCTGTGGTGACTGTGAGAGTGCCAATGCACTCCAGCCTGGTCAACAAGAGTGAGACTCCAATGCAAAAAATAAATAACTAAGACCCATTGTAACTTTTTAAAAAATTCCTAGACTGATTTCAAAAATGCATTGTTAAAAACACAGTGGGCTGGACGCTGTGGCTTACGCCTATAATCCCAGTACTTTGGGAGGTAGAGGTGAGAGGATTGCCTGAGCCCACAGGTTCAAGACCAGCCCAAGACCTTATCTCTACAATAAATAAAAAAATTAGCCGGGCGTGTGGCGCTCCTGTGGTTCCAGCTACTTGGAAGGCTGAGGCAGAAGGATCACCTGAGCCCAGCAGGTCAAGGCTGCAGTAACCGTGGGTGTGCACTCCAGCCTGGGCTACGGAGTGAGACTACAACTCAAAAAAAAAAAAAAAAAAAAAAAACCGACGTGGAGCCGGAGTAAGGAATTGTCTGTCTGTTTGTTTGTTTGTAAGTATCCCACATAAGTATTCGCTACATAAGTAAATTGTGTGAAGCCGAGGTTTGGGTTTCTGACCATGGCACCCCGCTTTTTACTCTTTTGATGATTTCTTTCACTGTTCAAAAACTTAGTAGTTTGATAAGGTCCCACCTGCCAACTTTAGCTTTTGTTGCATTGCTTTGAGGACTTGGTCACACATTCATTGCCTAGGCCAATGTCCAGGAGAATGTTCCCTAAGTTTTCTTTTAAGATTCTTATAGTTTGAAGCTTTCCATTTAAGTCTTTGATCCATTTTGAGTTAATTTTTGTGTATGGTGATAGGGTCCAGTTTCATTCTTCTTCATGTAGTCAGTTTTCTCAGCACCATTTGCTAAATATGGTTCCGTTTCTCTAATGTTTGTTTTTTTCAACTTTGTCGAAAATGAGGTGGTTGAAGTTTTATGGTCTTATGTTGGGATTCTCTGTCCTGTTTCATTCATCTATGTGTCTATTTTTATACCAATATCATGCTGTCTTGGTTACTGTAGCCTTGTAGAAAAATTAGAAGTCTGAGAGTGTGACGCCTCCAGCTTTATTCTTTTTGTGAGGATTACTTTAGCTATTTGGGCCCTTATTTTCTTCCATCTGAGTTTCAGTATTGTCTTTTCTATGTCTGTGAAAAATGATGCTCTGTAGCATCATTGTAGCTCAATTGAATTGAATTTATAGATTGCCTTGGGTAAAATGGATTTCTTTTTTTATTTTTTTTTTTTTTTGAGTTGGAGTCTTACTCTGTCACCCAGACTGTGTGCAGTGGCCGCTCCCGGCCACCGCAGCCTCAACCTGCTGGGCTCCGGCGATCCTTCCGCCTCAGCCTTCCAAGTAGCTGGAACTACAGGTGCGCGCTACCACACCCGGCTAATTTTTTTTTATTTATTGTAGAGATCAGGTCTCCCCCAGTTGCCCGGGCGGGTCTCAAACCCGCAGGCTCAGGCAACCCACTCGCCTTAGCCTCCCAAAGGCGCGGGATTCCAGGCTGAGCCACCAAGCCCGGCTAGAATGGATATCTTGACACTATTGATCCTGCCAACCCACAAGAATGGGATGTTCTGCCATTTCTTTGCAACATCTTTGATTTCTTTGAGTAGTGTTTTGTGGTTCTCATCATAACGTTTTCTCATCTCTGTGTTTAGATGGATGCCGAGTTTTTTGTTTGTTTGTTTGTTTATTTTTTGTGTGGCTATTGTGAATGGGGTTGTGTTTTTTATTTGGTTCTCAGCCTGCTTATTGGAGATGTATAAAAAATGCAACTGATTTTTGCACATTAATTTTGTATCCCAAGACTTTACCAAAGTTGTTTATCAGTGCAAGGAGGCTTTGACAGACTTCCTAAGGATTTCTAGGAATACAATCATATCATCTGTGAAGAAAAACAATTTAACTTCCTTTTTTCCTATTTCAGTACCCCTGATTTCTTTCTTCTGCCTGATTGCCTGATTTCCAGTACTATGGTGAGAATGGGCATCTTTGTCTTGTTCCAGTTCTTAGTGGGAATGCTTCCAGTTTCTGCCCATTAAGTATGATGTTGACTGCAGGTTTGTCATAGATAGCTCTTATTATTTTGAGGAATGTTCCTTTGATGCCTAGATGCTTGAGAGTTTTTTAATTTATTTATGCAAAGGCTTTATTTTTTTTTACCGTGTGTGTGTGTGTGTGTGTGTGTGTGTGTGTGTGTGTGTGTGTGTGTAGACAGGGTCTCACTATGTTGTCCAGGATCATTCCAAACTCCTGGCATCAAGTGTTCCTTCCACCTCAGCCTCCCATGTAGCAGGGATTACAGGCATGACCCACCATACCCAAGTTAGAGAGTTTTCTAAAAAATCAAGAAGGATGTTGGATTTTATTGAATTTTTTCTGCATCTAATGAGATAATCATGTGGTTCTTGGTTTTATACCTGTTTATGTAATGAATTGCATTTATAGATTTATCTGTTGAACCAACCTTGCATCTCAGGGATGAAGCTCACCTGATCATGATGGATGATCCTTGTAATATGCTGTTGAATGCGATTTGCTAGAATCTTGAGAATTTTTGTATGCATGCTCATTAGGGAAATCGGCATGAAGTTTTCTTTCCTTGCTGGGTTTTTGCATTTTGGGACATTAGGTTGATAGTGGCTTCATAGAATGAGCTAGAGAGAATTCCTTCATTCTCAGTTGCTTGGAATACTTTCAATAGGATTGGAATCAGTTCTTCTTTGTATATCTTGTAGAATGCAGCTGAGAAACCATATGGTCAGGGTTTCTTTTTTTTTTTTCAGGGAAATTTATTATTACTGAATCGATTTCTTGGATTGCTATTTGTCGGTTTAGGGTTTCAGTTTCTTCCTGTTTTAATCTTAGGAGGTTAGGTGATCCCAGGAATTTCTCCATTTCCTCTAGATTTTCTAGTTTACTCATATATAGATGTTCTCTGATAATCTTTTTTATTTTTTCAGGGTCGGTGGTAAAATTACCTTTTTCATTTTTAATTGTGGTTTTTAAAAATTCTCTCTCTCTTGCTTTGTTGTTGCTGTTGTAGTCGTTGTTCTTAATCTGGCCAGGGGTCTGGCAACCATATTGATCCTTTTAAAGAACCAGCCTTTTCATTTCAATGATTTTTTTTTTTTTTGAGTTGGAGTCTCATTCTGTCACCCAGACTGCAGTGCAGTGGCACACTCCTGGTCACCGCAGCCTCAACCTGCTGGGCTCCAGTGATCATTCCTCCTCAGCCTTCCAAGTAGCTGGAACTACAGGCGTGCACTACCATGCCTGGCTAATGTTTTATTTATTGTGGAGATGAGGTCTCGCCAAGTTGCCCAGGCGGGTCTCGAACCCACGGGCTCAGGCAATTCATTCACCTCAGCCTCCCAAAGCATGGGATTACAGGCTGAGCCACTGAGCCCGGCTTCAATGATTTTTTTATATGGTTTTTTGGTCTCCATTTAATTTAGCTGTGAATTTATTTTGATCGTTTCCATTGTTCTACTGATTCTGGACTTGGATTGCTTTTGTCTTTCCAGCTCTCTTAGGTGCAATGTTTGACTGTTTGCTTGAGATCTCTATTTTCTTGATATCTGTGTGCAGTGTAATAAACTTCCCTCTCAGCATCACAGTCATAGTATCCCAGAGGTTTTGAAATGTTGTTTTCAGCCAGGCTCGGTGGCTCAGCCTGTAATCCCGTGCCTTGGGAGGCTGAGGTGAGTGGATTGCCTGAGCCCTATAGTGTTCTATAGGTATCTATAGAACACTACCCAACAACCACAGAATATACATTCTTCTTATCAGCACATGGAACATACTCCAAGATTGACCACATACTCAGTCCCAAATCAAGCATGAACAAATTTCAAAAAGTTGAAATTATACCAAGCATCTTCTCAGACCACAGTGGAATAAAAATAAATCTCACCAATAAGAACCCCCTCAACACACACATTTAGATGGAAATTAAACAGTATGCTTCTGAATAACTTTTGGGTTAACACAAAAATTAAGACAGATTTTTGTCTTGATTTAAAAAATGACTCCAAGAAACAAATGAAAACAACATTTCTTTTTTTTTTTTTTTGAGTTGGAGTCTCACTCTGTCTCCCAGACTGGCATGCAGTGGCCACCCACCGCAGCCTTGACCTGCTGGGATCCAGCGATCCTTCCGCCTCAGCCTTCCAAGTAGCTGGAACTACAGGCATGTGTGCACCACCATGCCCAGTTAATTTTTCTTGATTCATTGTAGAGATGAGGTCTCGCCAAGTTGCCCAGGCTGTCTTGAACTCAGCAATCCTCTCACCTCGGTCTCCCAAAGTGCTAGGATTATAGGCATGAGCCACTATGCCCAGCCACCCTGTTAATTTTTCGCCTTGATGATCTGTCTAAGGCCATTAGTAGAGTATTAAAGTCTCCAGCTATAATTGTATGGTTATGCTTTCTCTTAGTTTAATTAACAATTGTTTTATATCTGGGTCCTCCTATGTTGGGTTCGTATGTATTCAAGATGGGTATTTCTTGATGGTGGATTAAGCCTTTTATCATGTTGTACCTTTCACTGTCCTTTTCAACTTTTATTGGTGTAAAGTCAGTTTTATCTGATATAAGAATAGCTATTCCTGATCTTTTTTGTTTCCCATTTACCAGGAAGATCTTTCTCTAGCCCTTTACCTTGAGTCCATGGGTGTCATTTGCAGTGAGATGTTTTCTGAAGGCAGCAGAAAGATGAATCATGCTTCTTTATTCAGTTTGCCACTCTATGCATTTTGAGTGGCATGTTCAGTCCATTAACATTTAAGTCAATTATTGATATGTGGGGTTTTGCTCTTTTTTTTTTTTAAAGAGTCGGCCCACGGGTTCGAGACCCGCCTGGGCAGCGAGACCTCATCTCTACAATAAATCCAAAAATCAGCCGGGCATGGTAGCGCTTGCCTGTAATTCCGGCTACTTGGAAGGCTGAAGCGGAAGGATCACCGGAGCCCAGCAAGTCGAGGCTGCAGTGGCCGGGAGCGGCCACTGCACTCCAGTCTGGGCGACAGAGTGAGACTCCAACTCAAAAAAAAAAAAAAAAAAGAGTCGGAATCTCACTCTTGTCACCCAGGCTGGAGTGCAGCGGCACACTCACGGCCACTGCAGCCTTGACCTGCTGAGCTCAGGTGATCCTTCCGCCTCAGCCTTCCAAGTAGTTAGAACCACAGACAAGCATCATCACATCCAGGTAATTTTTTGATTTATCATAGAGATGAGATCTCACCAAGTTGCCCAGGCTGGTCTTGCACCCTGGACTCAGGCAGTCCTCTCACCTTGGCCTCCCAAAGTGCTGGGATTACAGTGTTGAGCCACCACGCCCAGCCTTGTTCCTTCATATTGCTATAAAAAGCTGTTCTGTATTTTAGGCTTTGTGAGGCTGGAGTGCAGTGGCATGCTCATGGCCACCGCAGCCTCTGCCCACTGGGCTCAGGTGGTCCTCCACCTAAGCCTCCCAAGTAGTTGGAACTACAGGTGTGTGCCACCACACCCAGCTAATTTTTTTAAGTTATTGTAGAGTTGAGGTCTCACCATGTTGCCCAGGTTGGTCTTGAATCTCTGGGCTCAGGCAATACTCTCGCTTCTGCCTCTCAAAGTGCTGGGATTACAGGCATGAGCCACCGCACCCGGCTGTTATTTTCTTTTTCTTTTTTGAGTTGGAGTCTCACTCTGTCGCCCTGGCTAGAGTGCAATGGCACTCTCATAGCCACTGCAGCCTCAACCTGCTGGGCTCAGGCAATCCTTTCACCTTAACCTTCCAAGCAGCTGGAACAACAGGTGTGTGCCACCATGACCAGCTAATGTTTTTACTTACCGTGGAGACAAGTTCTCACCAAGTTTCCCAGGCTGGTCTCGAACCCCTGGGCTCAGACAATCTTCTCGCCTATGCCTCCCAAAGTACTGGGATTGTAGGCATAAGCCATCATGCCCTGCCTCTGTAATTTTCTATTAGACAAATTTGCTACACTTGGGATGGCAGTTTGTGTTGTCTTTTTTCTTACCTGACCTTCCTCCTCTGGTCCGCGTGTGGTAGGGGCAGTGGTGGCAGGAAGGATGGTGAACTGGGGGGGAAGCCGTCTTGCACTGCTTCACCAGTAGCATTCTGGTGAGGGTGGGCATGCTTCACTTCTAGATCAGAGCCTTTCCCCCCTCTCCACAGGTGCCAGGGTCCTGGTTGTCTGGAAGTTTGTAGCTCCCTCCCCAGCCCTTGCACCCGGTCAGCAGGATTGGCAGGTAGCCAGGATGGGCTCTGTGGGCATAGGTGCTCTTGGGGGCATGCAGTGGCCTCTTCCCATCTAGGGAGGATGGACTTTCACCCAGAGGTAGGAGGGAGGGAACCCTTTCTCAGTAGAGAGCCCATACTTCTCCCTCCAACCACAGGTAGGTGAGGCTGCCCAGGCTGCAGCGGTGCCCCATCTGTTAAACCTGCCTGCTCTGTGGAAGGGATTATGGCAGCCATGGTGGCCCTCTGAGGGCAAGCTGAGTCTGCAGCCTTGATCTGGGCCAATGCTTGAGAAATGTCCCCAAGTGGGCATGTCGCCCCTGCTGGGGACTGGAGAGAGAAGGAGAGAGAGCTGCATGTGGTACAAACCACCCTGCAGGGCATTGCCTGCAGTCTCTCTGGGGAGTAGAGAGGTGGCCTGGGAACTGTGGTTCCTGGGCTTGCGTGGATCCCGCTAGCATCTCTGTCCCAACTTAGGGCAGCTCTCAAGAGCCTGTCCTGCACAGAGGAGCATGGGGGGGCGGCTGGGCTGCCTCTCCCTGGCTGCAGAGGCCGCCTGAGTTGTGTCCAGAAGAGCCTTGCCTTCCTCCATCCCTTCCTTCTCAGAGAGCGCTTCGTGTGACGGGGACACTTCTCGGGGGGCCCAGGGCTTGGAACTGTCCATCCTCCATGTCCCTGGGTGACTGTTCCTTAAACCTCAGCTTGGGTCATCATGCCCAAAGACCTAGGCCTGTCCTTCACAGGCGTCTCTCCTGAGAGTGGCAGTCGTGCCATGTCTTCAGTCGGCCATCTCAGCCTCCCCAGAAGAAGACTCTTCCCTGGTTCCTTGTGATTTTGCAGCTGAGAGGAAGGAGGGAAGAAGGGAGGGAAGGAAGGAAGGAAAAAAGGAAGGAAGGAGGGAAGGAAAGAAAGAAGGAAGGAGAAAGAAAAGAAAAAAAAGCTGGGCGTGGTGGTTCACACCTATAATCCCAGCACTTTGGGAGGTCCAGGCGAGAGGATTGCCTGAACCCAGGGGTTCGAGACCAGCCTGGGCAATTTGGCAAGACCTCATCTCTTCAACACATTTTTTAAAAATCAGCATGGTGGCATGTGCCTATAGTCCCAGCTACTTGGAATGTTGTGGCCAAAGGATCACCCGAGCCCAGCACGTCGGGGTTGCAGTGACCATTATCATACTACTGCACTCTAGTCTGGAAAACAGTGAGACTCTGACTCGGAAATGAAATGGAAATGAAATGAAATAAAATCAATAAGAAAACAAACCTCTTAGCACAGAGTAAATCCTGTTATCATAGTAGGATGAGGCTGATGATGCCTCAACTTCCTGGAGGAAGCAGCCTCCGTGGAGACCACACCAGGGCCCCGAGCCACAGGGAGCATGAGTCCCTCCTGTAGCAGGAGCTACTCCAGCAGCTGGTCCCCATGTCATAGTGGCCACAGGCATCCCATCTCAGTAAGGACTGCAGGAAGGACTTGTCCCTGGGAGAGAACACCCTGAGACACAGCAATGGAGGGTGACATGAAATACTCTCATGCCTTCACTGAGCAGCAGGGGTACCCGCAGGTGGGACACCCACATCCTCCTTCAGCATCACTTTCTACAAAAGACTTGGGCCGATGTGGTTCCTTTGGTTCTGTGTCACTGATCTATGCAGGATCTAACATGCGGGCTCTTGTAATGTGGTTTATAACTGCCTCGGAAGAAGTCGGGTCCAGGGACCACATGGCCTCAGTTCCCTCTTGTCTTCCTGGGTACCAGCATGCCTTGAGCAGGGGAAGTGAAACTGAGGCTGTCCCAACAGGAAGGCCCAGGTAATCCCTAGGTTTTAGACATGTCATCTTCCTGCATCCATGGGAACTTGGCTACAAAGTGCATACACAGTAGATTCTATCAGTCAGGGCTCAGCTCAAATGTCACCACCTCTAGGAAGCTAGAGGAAGCTAGGAAGCCTTGACTGTACCTGTCTAAAATGAGCTTCCCCAATGGCTTCCTGTTTCATCTTCTTCCAAGCACTACTGCTTGCGGAAATGCTCTTTGTTGTTTGGCCCCACCGGTAGACCGAGCTCTGTGCCAGCAGGGTCAGTATCCATCCTTTTCCCAGTGATGCTCCTATGCTCAGAACAGAGCCCAGCATCAGGGAGGCAGTCAACAAATATTTGTTGAATAAATGGAAACGGGACCAGCAAATCTTCACCCTTGCTTCACCTCCATAGTGAGGAAACAAGAGAAAGAAGGATGGGTTCGGTATTTGAGAGGCAGACACAGCTGAAAAATCACACGCCCACACACACATTTATTTTATTTCTTAAATGTTTTTCATTTTACAAATAAATAAATAAAGGCAGCATTTCCCTATGTTGCCCAGGCTGGTCTTGAACTTCTCACCTCAAGCAGTCCTCCCACCTCAGCTTCCCAAAGTGCTAGGATTATAGACGTAAGCTCCCATGCTCAGCCAATTTTACTTTTAAGAGACAGCATCTCACTCTGTCATCCAGGACAAAGTGCAGTGGTGGGCACTGTAGCCTTGACCTCCTGGGTTCAAGCGTTCCTCCCACCTCCACCACCCAAAGTGCTGGGATTACAAGTGAGAGCCATTGCACCTGGCCTGAGTCACCCTTTCAAATATAAGATCAGGAAGCTCCTATGGCCCAAACCCCACTGGCTTCCCATGTCAGCAGAAGTGAGAGCCGGAGTCCCTGCTCCCCCCATTTACCACTCTCCCCATCCTACCCCATTCCAGTCATGGGGTCTTCCCTGCTCTTCCATGAGTATACCAAGCATACCCCACCTCAGGACCTTTGTACATGCTGTTCCCTCCTTGGAATTGTCTCTTCCAGATATCTGCATGGCTTACCCTCTCACCTTCAGGTTTTTATTGTGTATGTGTGCCCACCTGGAACGTTTGTTTTTATTCTCTCCAACCACTGGTTAAGAGGAATGGAAAGCAGAGCACATAGGCACTAGCTGAAAGACTGGAGATCCCATGTTTGGAAAATATGGGAGCTTGGAAGGAAGTGTCTAAAAGTTCAGGAGGCTGGGCTTGGTGGCTTATCAGTTCTCACCAAGTTGCCCAAGCTGGTCTCAAATTCCTGGACTCAGGCATTCCTCTCACTTTGACCTCCCAAAGTGCTGGGATTACAGGCAGGAGCCACTGCGCCCATCTAATTTATTTAAGACCTATTTTTAGGGACTGCCCCATTGATTGCACCCTAGCCCCAGCTCAGCCCTGTGATTCCACAAGTGGTTTTTTAAATTATGAGCGAGGTGGAGGAGAGAGGATCACCTAAGTCCAGAGGTTCGAGACCAGTCTGGGCAACTTGGCGAGACTTCATCTTTACAAAAAAATAAAAATATTAGCAGAGAGTGGTGGTACATGCCTGTCATTCCAGCTACTTGGAAGGCTGAGGCATAAGGATCGCCTGAGCCCAGCAGGGTCGAGGCTGTGGTGGCCTCGAGCATGCGACTGCACTCCAGCCTGGGCGACAGTGAGACTCCAACTCAAAAAGAAAAAAGTTGTTAGTTTAGACTCGGATACACATGTAGATCTGTGGCATGGAGAGATTGCATAATGGTGGGATTTGGGCACACCCACCACCCAAACAGTGAACATGACCCCACCCAAGAGATCACTTCCCCACCCTCCCCCTTGGAGCTCGCCTGGGCAACTTGACCTTGTCTCTACAACAAATCAAAAAGTTAGTCAAGCGTGGTAGCGTGTGCCTGTTAGTTCTAGCTACTTGGAAGGCTGAGGCAGAAGGATTTCGAGCCCAGCAGGTTGAGGCTGCAGTGGCTGTGAGAGTGCCACTGCACTCTAGCCTAGGTGAGACTTCAACTAAAAAAAAAAAAAAGCTGGGCTTGGTGGCTCAGCCTGTAATCTCAAGCACTTTGAGAGGCTGAGTGGATTGCCTGAGCCCGCGGGTTCAAGACCCGCCTGGGCAACGTGGCAAGGTCTCTACAATAAATCAAAAAAAAATTAGCCGGGCGTGGTAGCGCACACCTGTAGTTCCAGCTACTCGGAAGACTGAGGCGGAAGGATCACCGGAGCCCAGCAGGCAGAGGCTGCGGTGGCTGGGAGCGGCCACTACACTCCAGTCTGGGCGACAGAGTGAAACGCCAACTCAAAAAAAAAAAAAAAAAAAGAGCCGGGCTGGGCGCAGTGGCTCACACCTGTAATCCCAACACTTTGGGATGCCGAAGCAGGAGGAGTGCTTGAGCCTAGGGGTTTGAAACCAGCCTGGGCAACATAGCAAGACCTCATCTCTGTAAAAAAAAAACAAAAAACTGGATATGGTGGCACACACCTGTAGTCCCAGCTACTCAGGAGGCAGGATCACCTGAACCCAGGTCGTGGAGGCTATGGCAAGCCGTGATTAAGTACCACTGTACTCCAGTCTGAGTGATGACATGAGACTCCAACTCGAAAACAAACAAAAAATAATAAACAACATTTTTTAAGAGGAGCCCACAGAAAGACTGATGGGAAGAAGGTAACAAAGAAAAAGGACTTACCCACGGTCCGAGTGTCCTGGAGCAGCCACAGCAAAGTGCCACAAACCGGGGGACTCGAAACAAAAATGTCTCATCTCTAAAGGCTAGAAATCCACAGCCCAAATATCATGGGGCCAGCTCCCTCTGACATCTGCAGGGAGAACCCTTGCTTCTGTCAGCTCTGGTGGCTGGAGTCCCTGGATGTCCCTGGCCTGGTGGTTGTATCCCTCCATCTCTCCTTCTGTTGTCCCATGGCACTATCCCCTGTCTGTGTCTGTCTCTATAAGGACAGTCATATGATATTAAGGCCCATCTTACTCCAGTATGACCCTGTCTTTTTATTTTAGTCCCCCAGGCTGGAGTGCAGTGGTACGCTCACAATTCACTGCATCCTCTACCTCCTGGGCTCAGGTGATTCTTTCTCCTCAGCCTCCAGGTAGCTGGGACTACAGGTGGGCACCGCTGATTTTTAAATTTTTTGTAGAGACGAGGTTTTGCTATGCTGGTCCTTTGCTATCCTGAACTCAAGCAATCCTCCCAGCTCAGCCTCCCAAAGTGCCAGGATTACCAGTGGAAGCAAGCCACCACACCTGGCTGGACCTCATCTTAATTACCCACAATTCTATTTCCAAATAAAATCACATTCTGAGGTACTGGAGGTTACAACTTGAACATATCTTTTTAAACAATTGAACTCCTAATGCCCATGAAGTTCCAAATCTTTTCAAGCCTCAAAGAGGGCCGGACGCCAAAGTGTCCTCGTCAGCCCACCCCACTGTCACATTCACACTTGTGAGGCTCATTCCCTGTGGCCAAGATCTCCCTGGAAAATGTTGAGAAGCCACAAAGAAACACTACATGTCTCTTAAAAAGAAAAAAAGCTCCTGAGATTTAACCTTGTGAATATTCTTCACAAAGTTGTTTCTTGGACAGGTCCCTGGAATTATGCCTTTCAACTCATTTAGTTGCCACATTTTTCTTCTACCCACTTTCCCCATCAAAGCGTTATCCAAAATCAGCCAGGAAATTACAGTGTTTGTGACTGGACAAAAAATAATCACGTGGTCCATGAAACTATGTGCTCTAACATGACAGCAGTAAGGTCAAGTCTGTTTCTGCAGAAGATCATGTTCCACATAACTGGCAGACAAAGAATTTCAAGGTGTGACCCACCAGCATCACCACCAGTATAGACCTTGGGCATGATGGCAGCCTGGGTTGGCAAAACCAAGAAGGGATGAGGTTGATGGCTTCAGGCACCACCAAGCCTCCCAGGGTGGTGGTGACCTGTAGCTTTCAGAGAAGCAAGTGAGGTCTGTTGTCAACTGGAAGAGAAACCCAAGGTATCCTGAGCTCTGAAAAAGGTAAGTCAACAATTGACATTATCATCCAAGAGCAACACTCACTCCTGAGAAGAGCAGATCCAAGCAAGCATTGCAGCATCGAAATGTTGAAAGCAAACCTTCCTTTACCTCCAACTAAGGGGAAAACCCTCACCACCCACTCCACTCAGCTGGTGAGGAAAGACTTTGCTAAGGGTCACAGCCACGTTCCATCACCTGTCGAACACATGCAAAGGAACCTCAGGCTGCTCTCTCCCTCTTTGGTCAATGGCAGCTGCTTCCAAGGACTCCACCATCTACTTGCAAAGGAAGGCAAATTGAACTGCCACCACAAGACACTCCACCAACCTGCAAACAGAAGAGACTGGAGAAACACTCAGAAGTCCTGGGATAGAAACACAGCCTCTTTAAACAGGCACAGCTGCCCACACTTCCCCAGGGAAACAGGCCATGGCTCAGAAACCTAAGCGCTGCCAAGCCCTGAGTTCCTCTTTGTTTCTCCCTCGTCCGTGGCCCTACCTTGTTTTGTTTTTTAACATTCAAATACAAGAACCTTGGGTCTCAGAGTTTGCTCTGACACTAGACCCCCGAAGAGAAAAGAATGATGGCCATTGTTATAGAATCGTTTCAAACGAGAAATAGACTCATCGTCCCTTTTCCAATCCACAACTTAAATTGTGCACACGTGGACAATAAGACAACCATGAACTGCTGTGGAAAATACAGTCCTTTTCGAGAGACCACAGGTGTGCCGCCTGCTCGGCAGGGGGGAGCCCACTGAGTGCCAGGGCCCTGGATAGCCAAACCTCATCAACAGATGAACAATCTGGAGTCTCTTATGTAAATGAATTATAGAGTGTGCGCCTTCAGACTACTGATAGGGTTCCTTCAGTGCAACCAGGGAAAAAAAGGAAGCATCCTCACTCCTCCCTAGAGGGCAGACATAGCTTCCCAGCCAGTGAGCAACAGAGGGAACGGGGCAGAGGAAAAAGGGAGAGTGATTCTCATTAACACAGGGCTTAAAACAAAACCCACCCTGGCCCATGAGAAGCAAAGGTCTTCCAACCTCATGCCCAAGGGCAGGGGAAACCTTTTCCAAAGGAGCAGGAGCTTGATGGGAAACCTGAGGGGACTGATGTTTCAGTGGGATCCTGGATGCCAGGTCGTTTATCCCCGCATCAGCTCAGAGCTATTGGGAAGAAAAGCCAGGTATTATTATGTACCAACCCTGTGGTTGTCCCCGACTTTCCAGTGGGAAGGAGGACCAAGGAAAACTCAGCAAGGAGCCAGGCACAAGGAACCTGCGTATGACTCACTCCAAGCCTTGGTTGACTTTGGAGCATTTCCAGAACATTGTCTGTATTGCAATTCAGCACAGCTCCTATGAGCCAGACTCTAGTCCAAAAGCAAGTTAAGATGCTGATAAGCAAAGTCTCTTCCTTCAACCCTTTGCCCCCATAACTTACTTCCTCCTGACACCCCAACATCTCAAGTCTTGATTGAGAAATATTACCAACCTAAGACCTCTTTTCGCTGCTCTAAAGAGCAGTCATGACCTTTTATCAACCAGATAAATCCAACTTAATAGGAACGTTCAGCGGCCCAGGATAAGTTGCCAAGAGGCAAGTATTAGGCTGGCAGGGTTTAAATTACTTCATAGCATCCAATGCCAACACGAAGTCAGGAACTGTAGAACATTTGGTAGAGAATTATAAATTAAGGATTATAAAGCCTGGCATTGAAGCAACAGCCTTGTCCTATATGGAAAATCCTACAGCTGCCATTTCCCTTTGAAGCTCGGCCACACATGGCCAACTCTAAGCCTATCTCTTCCTGGAGGAGCTGCCAGGCCACTTCAATTTTAAATCAAGTACTGGCAGTGGGCATCCAAGATCCTTGCAAATATCCAGCCAACCCCCAACCCGGAGTAGACCCCCAACTCGGAGTAGCAAACCAAGATTCAACCTGATTCACCCCATGGGCAAATAAAAATGACCTAAAAGGACCAGGACACCTTTGTTACCTGAAAATCGTTTCTAAAGATGGAGAATTTCCATTACCACAAAACACTGATATCCGACAGTTCACTGCTTATATTTGACTGAATGCCACGTCCCCCTGCAAAGTATCTGCACAAGAAATACCTGCAATCGCTTAATTCCCATTCCTGACCAGCATATGGCAACGAGATACACCGAAAAGTTCACTGATGTACCTTCCATAACATGTAGCAAAATGTCAATGAACTGTCCCTCAGACATTTCCCAGTACCCCTGGGGTAATAAAATAGTACAGCATTTGAGAGACGCTAGTGATAAAGAAAGGACCTGGGACAGTTGAACAGTGTCTCAAGGAGAGAAAATGAAACTTTCCTGTTTACCCTATTAACTCAGTTCCCAGTCAAGACATAAATTGGCTATTTTCACTCATCTTAGAGACAAAAATAACAACAAATCAAACTATAGCCAGACTTTCAGATTCTATTGAGAATGCTTTTATTATACAGGTATCATACACACAATTATTTGGGGGAACATTTACAGGCATGGAGTTCAGTCCTAAATCTCCATTTCACCCACACACACACTGTACCGCACACGCATCTTAGGGTTCAGCCCCACAGGAATGTGATAGTTATTGCTTTCTGAACAGAGAGCTTCAGTAGAATAGAATCTTCCAAGCCCAGAACAGAGCCCAGTGTCCTCTTAATTCTGAATACCCTGTGTACATATAAGTAAAACCTTAAGATGTGCCATAGATTACCCCATCACCATTAAAAGTCATTAAAAATCAAATCCCATTTTTCTCAAAAAGTTGTAAGAAGTGCACCAGTTATTTACAGACCCCATTAAATTACGCATAAATAAAATCTGTACACGCAACACACTGTTTCGACACATAGAGACTCCATGGGGACTTAGGGGTGACAGGCACATTGCTTCATGCCTGCCCTTTTTCAAGTTTACTCGAAACATCTGAAATAAATATGCAAATAAAGCTTCAGTACCTTAAAGGAACATGTCATTTCAAAGAGTCTCCCATTTAAAGAGTTAACTTTCAAAGTTAAAAAAAAAAAAAAAATCAGCAGGCTTTGTTTCTACAAGTTCCTAAAAACCAGAAAGCCCCCTTTGAACGCGGTGTTTAAAGTGTGTCAAATACCACCTACCTGAAGAAGCTAGACACTTTTTAAAGATAAATATTTAAGTGGACACAAAAGCCAGCCATTACCCTAACACTGCAAAAGTTGTTGTTGATCTGGACCACATCCCTATGACATTTCAACAGCTAAGTGTGTGGGTTTTTTGTCAGCCCGGGGGATTTATGTAAAAGGTTCTAAAACTTGTAGCACCACTTTCAGAGAATGGGGTTCAAAAAACTAAAACCAAAGTTTAATGAATGAAGAACCAGGACTTGTCACCTCCTGAAAACTTTCCAAGTTAGGTGATACCTCAGCACTAGAGAAACCAGAAATCCCAGAGAGCGTGTCAAGATGGCTGCAGATCGCGAAACCAAGGATGCCCTTTCAACAGCAAGGAGGTCCCAACCGCTTTCCACAGGCCAGGACGGGTTCCTGGGGTGCCAGGTGGAAAAGGATTCTTCAGTCCTCTTCCTTCCTGACTCTCTGACCCTTAGAGTTCCGGCCCACGTTTATTTCCTGTGCTTTTCCATCTTTTCCAGCGTCTTGTTAGAATCAGCCGGACTCTGGTCTCCGGGGTTCATGTAGGATTTGTCTATGACTGCCAGGGCCTCTTTGATATAGTTCTGCACTGCAGACACCGCGGCACAGATGGCCTGGCTGCCAAACCCGTGGGTAATCAGGCTGAAATGAGACAAGCAGTTCTGTATGTTTGTCTCCAAGACCGGCGTGGGTCTGTTGTTTCCGTTGGGTGTCCGATCTCGAGTAAGAAGTTCTGTGAATTCTTTACATACTTGCCTGTGAAGACAGTCAATGGACTCCAGTGAGTTCTATCTAGCTCTTTACGGGTAAGGAAGACAGAACAAATCACCCTAAGGATGACACCTGGGAGACTAATCAGACCTATTTAACCCAAGGAAGGAGAATCTTAATACCAATAGCCTACTGCTGCACTTAGCACCTATTACCTATTACCTATTACCAGTGCACTATCTCATTTAATTCTCATTGCAATTAGATAAGATAACAGTAACCCCAGTCAACTGGCCAAGTAAATGGTGGGGTCAGGATTCCAGTCCAGGTTAAGGGATAGTTTACTTTGGTGCAAGTCAGTTCCGATAAACAAATCCTGCCAGGAGCCGAGAATCAAGCACCCTCCTGAGCCTCTCTCCACAGCCTGGTTCATGGCGACCTCCTGTGCCCCAGTTCCTGGCTTGGCTAGTTCTGCTTCATTTACCCTGATTCTAACTCGCTGTCGGTTTCTATGAGAAATTCCACAGCTGCGTGAAATAGCTTTTGAGGCATTTTAATGTGCCCACATGTCTCCTACAAACCCACCCTGATCTTCACATTTGAAAAACAAAAGTCTCGCTATTGGGAGGTGGAAGGCACATGGTAATCTCTCTTTACTGGATGTGACAAAACAAATCAGTTTTCCACACATTTTTCTCAGATATGCAAACACAGTCATGAAAGGGTGGCTGGTCTATTTTGAGCTATCTGAAGCAGCTCAAAAAATCTGAGTAACACACTCCGCTAAATCATACATAAGAGAGTAAAGCATCCCGCTACACCCTAACTCACGGAGATTTCCTTTCTGAGCCCTAAGGACCATGCTGAATCCTCAACTTCTGGAGCATTTATTCATCAAGTTCAAGTCTAGATACTTACTGAGCCGCCAGCAGCATGTTCTTCCTAGCTGCCATCTCATTTCGTCCTCCCAGATGAGGCCTGGTTAAATATTCTGCCACTGGTTTACTAGGAAATTCGGTTTCACAGACATAAGCAAAGTCTCGAGCCAAGTGAACGGCTTCACCTAGAATAATCGGTAGCAGGCTTAGGATGGCTGCGGTCACCGCCAGCTAGTGTCCTATCCCTTTCTGGCACCAGTCACTTTGCATGCTAACATGAAATCAAATACAGGGCCAACAAGTCGGCTGGCAGGCAGAACTTCCCGGGTACTTCCACCCCAGGAATACTGAGGGTGCATATCACACCACATGAGCAAAAAAAGTCCCGACGCTTGCAGCTGTACAGCCAGCCCTCCATATGCATGGCTTCCAAATCTAGCCAAGCTCAGATGAAATATTCGGGGGAGGGGGGAACAGATGGTGGCATCTGTACTTAACACGTGTTTTTTCTTACGCTTCCCAAAGCAATACAATTAAAAAACTACATACACATCATTGACATTTTATTACGCATTTTCAGGATAATCTAGCAATGACTTAAAATATATGGGAGGATGTGTGTACGTTATATGCAAACTGCACCATTTAATATAAGGGATTTGAGCATCCCTCAGATTTTGGGGACCAAGGAAGGTCCTGGAACCAATCCTGAGCCCCCCCATGGATACCAAGGGACAGTTTACCAGAAAAATGTTTACCAGTCCGCAGCCCAGCAAACAGATCAGACATACGCTTTCCCTTGATAATAAATGGTTAACATTTGGGGGAAGCCAGATCCTTTAAGGGAGATGACCATGTTTGACAAAGCAAACTGGTCACTTCTCTCTAAAACTGACAAAAATCCTTGACATCTTACTTTTACTTTCTTTAAAGTGCCCTATTCGTGAAGGGGGCAGATCTCTAAACCAAAGTGAGGGGAGTGTTCCCTTTTGGAAATAAAGGTAGGGGGCTCCAGCTACCAACTTGGAAGACCCTCCCCTTGTCCAAGATATTCAGGGAGCAGAGTAAGACCATAGGAGTCACCTCCCACCAGATAAGTACCTCTCCCTGGCTCCAGGGTGCAAGCCAGGAAAGCTTTTCAAAAACCCAGATAGCGGGGGGCCCTGATTTACTTTACTGAGTCAGCATTGGAGAACCATTGTTCGGGCACACACACTTATTCAAGCACCCCTGCCTGGCTAGCAAGAAAACCCAGAACCCAAGACTCTCCATGCGGGACAGCTGTTCTCTGACCTCCCCAGGCCCTTGTAAAAAGGTAAAGCAGGGACTCTGCCAAGTCCCTGAGCACCGCAGTCACACTGTGAGACCAGGGACAGAAAGTCTTTAAAAGATGGCACTGCTACCAGGAACCCGCTTCTGTTTGGCTTCCCCAGCACAAAGCTGCTCAGGGGTCAACTCTTTTGTATGCAGTAACGACGTGCTCATTTTGTTTTCAAAAAAGTATTTTACTTTTCCCTCAAGCCCCCCCCCCGCCCCTTTTTGTGAGTCAGAGTTTCACTCTGTCACCCAGGCTGGAGTGCAGTGGCTTGCTCACGGCTACCCCAACACTGACCTGCTGGCCCCAGGACATCCTTCAGCCTCAGTCTTCCAAGTAGCCTGAACTACAGGTGCACCACACCTGGCTAATTTTTTGATTTTTTAATGTACTGTTAGAGACGAGGTCTCACCAAGTTGCCCAGGCTAGCCTGGTCCCGAACCCCTGGGCTGAGGCAATCCTCTTGCCTCAGCCTCCCAAAGTGCTGGGACCACAGGCTTGAGCCACCGCACCCAGCCTCAAGACCCTTTTAAAGGTTGTGCTGCGTTCTTGGCTACTTTCCAGGTTGGGGGAAGGGTCCCCCATTCAAAGAAGCTGAAATGCCGTGTCCTACTATCTCAGGACTGGAGAGGGGCTCCTGCATGGGCCAGGGGCTCCAGGCCTTTTGTCTTTGGATGGGAGAAAGGGAGAGAGAATCGTGAATTGGACCAGTCCCATTGTATCAGTTGGGAGAAAGAATCGTGAATTGGGCCAGTCCTGTTGTATCAAGGAGGGTTCTCCCTCCTTCACTGACCACAATCTCAGTAACCCACAGCTAGGAAAACCCAGAAAGTTACTTCTGTCTACCAATGAGTAACAAGCTTTTAGTGTTGCTTTTTTTTTTTTTTTTAATCGGAGCCTCACTCTGTTGCCCAGGCTGGAGTGTAGTGGCACACTTACGCTCATAGCCACTAAAGCCTCAACCTACTGGGCTCAGGCAATCCTTTAGCTCAGCCTCCCGAGTAGTTGGGACTACAGGTGCACACCACCATTCTCGGCTTATTTTTTGATTTATTGTAGAGATGAGGTCTCACCAAGTTGCCCAGGCGGGTCTCGAACCCTAGGCTCAGGCAATCCTCTCACCGCTGTCTCTCAAAGTTCTGGGATTACAGGCCTGAGCCACTGTGCCTGGCAAAAACAGTTTCCTTTTAACATTGATACTCTGGGGAATCCTGGACAGCCAGATATTTAAATGTTATTATTATGATTCACAGCAATAAACTCGGGACACTCTGCTTTCATCTCTGTGACTGAGGAGTTTTAAGAGTTGTTTTCTGGCTTTTCAGAAAGTATTAAAGACAGCACAAATTAAAAACACCAAAAAAACTAAAACAGAACCGCACTGACCTTCTACTAAGGATGTCAGGAGAGTTACGTGAGCAGCTTTCCGTCTCCCGGCAGGAAGATTCAGCCCAATCTTGTCCAGCTTCTCTCGCAAGGACCGGCCACCATTTTTCGACTTGGCTCTGAGTAAAAGTAAAATTGACTCTGGCTACTCTCAGGAAACCACACTTTAAAAATTCTGAATTCCTGAAGTGCTGCTGTCAACTTCGAAATCCATCAAAAAAACCATCTGCATCACATGGACCATAATCAAAAGTGAAACGGAGTTCCTGTTTAATTAATTCATCCCCATCAACTTCAAAATCAGAAAAATTCTAGCATCACCAACTTCAAAAAAAATTAAATCACAGAACACTGCAAGTCGTACTGGACCAAATAAATTCTCACTTGTTCAAGCTACAGTGGTCCCACAGAAGCTCCCTGGGGGGACAAAACTCATGGTTCTCCCCTTCCCTCAATACAGATGCCAATCGCTTCATACAGAGACTCAAATTCTAACCAAATGATAATTTGTTAGCTATGTTTTAGCACTTCCTTCTACACCTGACACTGTAAAAGAGAAAATGTACTAAAAACTCTTGGGGCCGATTAAAATTCAGCGTTAGGTGAAAGTTATATAAATGTTAAAAAAAAATACCTCCCAGCCCTGATACTTTCCCTTTCAACCACCCAACCACCAGGCCCAGACCACCTCCCCCAAGTACCTCCTGAGAACACCTCCCAGTAATGAGGCATTTAAGCACTCAGGCGGGGACAATCGCCTCTGGACTTCAGCCACTGTCACTTTATACTTAGATGTGGAGCTGAGGAGAGACAGTCTTCCAGGGACGGAGCAGAAGACCTCGGTGGGATTCATCACGGCTCCCTCCAGTTCCTTCTGACAGGGGAGGCTCAGGGGGTTCTTGGTCATGGAAATAGGACCTGAGAATGCAGACCAGAACTGGCAGTCAGAGTTGCCTCCAAGCAAGAGACCCCCCCCACCTTGGAAGCCACTAACCAAAGCTGAAAGTGCTCGTTAGACAAATGATGTTGCAGGCCGGGGGACTACAAATCGCAAGCAGACTATTTTTAAAAAGCCACATTCTTCAGAGATAAATCGAATCTGAAAGTCACAAGTTAACACCTCGGGAAGTTAATCAGTCTAGATCCCAGGCTTGGAGCAGTTTTTCATCTTCTAGCCACTGCTGAAATCTAATTACATTTGTTTTTAGAAGACTGCTTCAATACTAAATTAACGGTAAGGTTTCTTTTCTCACTCAAACAACCAAAAAAATAGATGCTTTCGCCAAAACCCTTCAGTGCAACTGATCACAATATATCTAATAGTGCAAACTAATCTATTGTAAGTGTACTGAAAATTTTAGTTTATTCTCCAAGTTTTTCTTCCACACCCATTTTCCCCTCAATCCCTAACCTATTTAAAACACTTCCAGTAACAGACCGCAGCTACCTTTAATTTGGGCCTATAGTACTTCAGACTGGTGGCAAGCCTGTCAGTATATAATTTAATTTCATGAGCCACTCACTGACCAAGTAATCCAATTTTCTAAATCTCCTTCTCCTCCCTCATCCTATAAACTCCCACCTCTCCAGACCCCAACAGCTCTGCTCCTTAGGGCTCTGTTCCGCTTCCTTGGGAGGTCAAACTGTTACAAAACTTTTCATGCAGGTGAGAATGGACCCTTTCTGTATGTTTGAAATCAAAAATAAAATCACCACCCGTTGTCAACAATTGTCACAGAACCAGCCACTCAACGGAGGTGTGTGTGTGTAGTTTTTTCAAACTAAATCAGTGTTAACTCCTCAAACACTGTGAAACAACCTCTGCAATTCAAGGAGTAACATTTCCCCGAGGAAAAAACCAAGCAGTAAGTAACAACTCAGGAGATTCAGAGAGGGCGCTTAAGATTCCACCCAGAGCACCGTTGGGCGGAAAATAAATCCTCTCTCCTCGCCCCGGAACCTGGCTTCCTTGGCAAATCGGCTCTTTCTGCTACAATTGACCCACGCGGGCCACACACCCCCACCTCGCCCGTGAGGGAATGCTTCCAAGGCCAGGTTGTGTGAGCCCAGGGAAGAGCCTCTCGCTCCATTTACCTTTGCGAATAACCGTCTGATCTTGCAGCAACAGGTGCTGGTTGTCCACATTCTGGGGGAGAAACGACAAAATCTCCTTTAAGCTCGGGGGAGCCTGGCGGGGCCCGGGGCGGGGACGGAAGGCCGCAGCGCAACCGGGTCCGGTGGGAGCCGCGGCGGGGCTCACCTGCACCTCCTCCATCGCGTGGGCCATGTCGTGAAGCCCCAGGTTCTCGGCCAGGCCCGCGGCATCCAGGCCGTGCGCGTGGGGCAGCAGCAGGTCGGAACGGCGGTAGGCGTCCCTGCGGGCGCTCACCGCCCCCGCCTCCAGCCCGGAGAGGTGAGGCAGCAGGCCGGCCGGGCGCCCGTGGTGCGAGGGCAGGCCCGCTGCTTCCTGGCTCTGGCGGCCGGGCCAGGCCTGCTGCTGGCTGCCGGTGGGCGCGGGCTGGTGCAGGGGGTTGATGGCGGCGGCGTACGCTTCTCCCAGATGCGAGTAGGGGTCGGCCGACTGTGGGTACGCCAGCTGCTGGTACGGGGGCGGAAAGTAGGGGGGCGGCTGGTACTCTGCGACTCCGGTGTGAGAGAGAGGCGGCGCGGGGCTGTACAGGTGCTGCCCCGCGGAGGAGAGGTGGGGGATCCGCGGGTTCCCATTGCTGCTCGCGTCGTGGCGGTCCTGGGGGAGGGGGGAGAAAACAGCAGACCCCGTTAGTACGAAACCCCGCTACTGCGAACCAGCCGGCGCCGCCTGGCTGCGCGGTGCGCTCCAGGGAGCCCACTTCGAGCGCACCCGCGGGGCCGGCCCGGGATCAGAAGGCGCCCGGGCTCGGCGCGCCCCGGGGATTTCGTTGTAAAGCGCGAGTGCGCGGAGGCAGGAGAGGCTGGCGACGAGACCTGCGGAAACGAGTCCTCAAAGCCCGGCGTCGACGGTCTTGGCGCTCCGAAGCCCGCAGCGCTCCATGGCACCCAGTTCGAGCCCCAGCGCTCGGGCCAGGAAAAGCCGAGGTCGGAGCCCGGGCCGGAGGGGCACGAGGGCACTCGGCTCCCGCCGTGCAGCGCGCGGTCGCTCACCAGCCCGCACATGGCGGAGAAGCGCGGCCCGAGGAGGCGGGGACGCGGCGAGCGCGGATAAAACGCGCGGCACGGGAAGTGCGCGTCGCCCCCGCCCCAGGGACCCTCCCTTTCTTCCACGCCCTCGGGACAAAGACCTCCCCGCGCACGGCGATCCCCGGCGGGCCTTCCCTTCTGCCTCGCCCGAGGGCCTGGAGAGGGAGCGCGCCGCAGCCCGGGCGGCCCTTTCTGCTCCCCAGGCCCGGCCAAGGGGGCTCGGAATGAGACTCCCCCTTGCGCGGCCTCGGCCAACCTCCCCACGCGTCGGGGGGCGCAGAGGGAGAAAGCGGAACCCCGAACCTTGTGCCACCTTGCCGGCGCACGTCCCCTCGCCCTGCGGCTGTCCGGCTTAGTTTCTAAAGGATGCGTCCCCTCCATCCGACCGGGGGGTCCCAGGGGTGGCAGGGACCCCGAGGAGCATGGCGCCGTCGCCCCCTGGCGGAGGCACCCGCGCCTGCAGGTTGGGGCAGCCCCTCGAGGTCCCCCGAAGCGCCGCGAGCTCCCGCGTCTCCGCCGCCTGGGCTCCCCGCTCCTCGAGCCCCGGAGCTCGCTGCCCGCCGCCCGCGTCTTCTTCCTCTTCCCGCTCGCCGCCTCCCTCCCTCCCACTCTCCGAAACTCTAGCTCAACCTGTCCGACTGGATGGAGCACTCGCGAGCGCTTACGGCCCCATCTGGCCTCGCCCCCCCCCACGTTCCCAGCCCCCACTTCTCTCGAAAGCCAAACTCCAGTTGTTTTCGTGCTTCCCCGAGGCAGCGGGGCAGGTGACAAGCCCGCCAGGAGCAGGCTCCGCTAAGGTGTCGCCGGCAGCTAGCCTCGCGTGGACGAACACTTGGTGTGTAAAGGCCACGTCTAAGAGCTGCAGACGGGGCGCTCTTCCGAGAAAACGGGAAGGCGGACTGCTTGCTTCTCAGGACTCCGCCGGTAAGCTCAGGGTGGGACCTCGCTCCCGCGGGCTGGATACTTGGGAAAGGCCCGACACAGGAAGGGGGCCCCGGAGACGTGGCCTCAAGGAGGTCCGGAAAGTGGACCCCGTCCCGCCGCGAGGCCGGGGCTCTGCGCCCTCGGCCCTGACCTCGGTCCGGCGGCCCCTGCCTCTCAGACTGTCCTCGTCGGGGGGAGGGGGGTGGCGCGCCCCTGCGTCCCAGCTCACCTCGCAGTCCTCTTCATACTTGACATTATCGGTTATTTTCCACAACATGGCGTCCGGCGTCCCCCAAAACAGTCGCCAGTTAAATCCAGGCTCCCCCCACCCCCCGAGCGGTAAATCCAAAATCGGGGTCACGGTGGCCGGGCGTCTGCCGCCGCTCGCGGGCTTGCTGTCCGGGTCACTGGATGCGCATTGGCGGCTCCGCGAGCGTAGATGCTGCCGCCGAGGGTAGAGAGCGCCGCCGCGGACCCGGGAAGCCGCGCCCGAACTGTGTGTCCCGGCGATAGCCGGGGGACCCGAGCGCCTTAATGAGAAGGAAATTATCATAACTCCTCCCCGGGGGCCGGCGCGAAGGCCCGGGCGCCGGGCGGGGCGGCCCCCAGCCAGTCCCAGCCTAGCTCCGCCCTGCACCCGGGCCCGGCGGCGCGCCGAGCCCCACGCCGCGAGGGGCGCGGAGGGGGTCGGTGGGCGGAGCCTCGGTGACAGCCGCAGACTTGCGAGGCCCGGGTCCCCGTCGCGCCTGCCTGCCGTCTTCCCAGGCGGGCACACATCTGAGACTGGCGGGGCTGGGGACCCGATCCCGACACCGAAACGCCCCAACCCCATTTTTCCCCTAAAGGGCCCTCACCCCCTTCTCCAAAAGACGAATGTTACCTGGAGTTAAGAAACTCCGCATTCGGAGAGTCCCAACAGCTGGGCCCCGGTCCCCGGGGCGCCGGGAAAGGAGGAAGGGCCTTCCGGGGAGTCGGCCGCAGGCGCCGCAGAGGCCGGAGACCGTTCTCCTGACCCAGGACAGCGTCTCACCGCTGTCGCCCGAGGCAGCATCACACGCGGCTGGCAGCGGCCGGGGGGCACCCGCGCGCTCGGGCCCAGCTCCGCCGCCCTGCCCTGGGAGCGCCAGTGCCCCAGAAGCCTCGACTCACCCTGGAAAGAAGCGCCCAACGGAGTAAAACTCAGGCTCCGAGGGCAGGTGCGGGCGAGAAAGTGGAGGGCAGGGGGTGCAGAGGCCCTCATGGGACAGGTGGGCGTCCCCGTCCCACACGTGGAGGCGGAAAACGAAACTTCTTCCACTTGAACGTTGCCTCCCTCCCCTGCACGTGAACTTGCCACCCAAACTTGAACGCGAGTGCGGTGCTGATTTTAAAATTTTAAATTAACGAAATCCAGTTACACAGTAACTGCCCTTTTCATTTGCTAGAGCAAAGTCGCTCCTTCTCGACAGCGAATTTTGTTGGGACGTCGCAATTGGCTTCCCGGGCTGGATGTAAACATTTCAAGAGGGGGTGGGAGGAGGGGACTATTTTCGATTTGATTCCGAATCCGATTTTGCAATAATCAATATCTATCGGTACAGAGCACCCAACTTGGCGTGGACGCGACCCCCCCTTCCACGGAATAATAATGGTGACACCCACGGCCTCCCTGTTGCTCCTCGGGTGTGTTTGAACTTTAGCATTTATTTTGACCCAGATGGGCCTAAAACTAGAACTTAAACAAAAATAGACACCCTCCAGGCGAAACATCTCCCCCCGCCTTCGAGAGTAGCTGGATCCGAAGTGATTTTCCGACCAGATAGATGTGAGAATAAAACCTGAAGTTGAAACCACTGGGACTTTTCGGGCCAAGCACGTCTGCGGGGCTTTGCACCGAGATGTACGGAGGAGAGGACCCTGACACATCGGTCCGAAAACAGGGGTCTGGGGCCCAAATAATTCAGGACTCGCAGAAGCAGCGCTCCTCGTACGGGCGGCGGGAGGAGAGGACGCCTGGGCGACGCAGACGCGGACCCGGGCGTCGCCCGCACTCGCGCCCCGACCGAGGAAGACCGGGGTCGCAGGCTCTCGCGAGAGGGAGGCTGCGGCGCCTCCTGCGGACGCCCGGGACTCGCTGGCGGGGCCGCCGGGTTCTCCAACCATCACGGGCCTCTGAGCCCTGGGTTCCATCCCCGGACTCCACCTGGGGTGCAGCTTGAGCGAGCTGTCCCGTCTGTGCCGGCAACTTGACCCCCGCAGGCTGGGCCCAGGAGTGGGCAGAAGGGGCGCACCCCCACCCCAGGCCCTGGCCGGCCTTTTTCCCGCAGCCACGCTCGCCGAAGCTCTCAGAACAGCCGAGATTCCGCCCCGCCCGGGAGCGTCTGCGAAGGCGGCGGAGAGAGCCCACGGCCACGAGGGGAATTCCCGCCGCCGCTCGGGAGGCCAAGGACCCAGAGGCGCTTGGCCACGGCCAGTCATTCCCGAGGTAGCGCCCCAGATCCCGGTGCCGCACCCCCTCCAAGGGACACGCGCTCCGCAACATGACCGCAGCCTCTGCGCTCTGGATCACGGAGGCGACGGAAAGAAACCTTCGTTCCGGCGCGGGAGACTCTGGCCAGCACGCACCCCTCGTCTTTGGGGCCGGATGCTGGCGCCGGAAGCCTTGGCTGCGCAGGGAGCCCAGAGCTCCGGCACCTACGGCAGACCTCCCTCCGACGCCCCCGCCCCCTGCCCACGTGAGGACGCGAGGCTGCGCTGCCGCGCCCTTACGCCGCCAGCGCCCCGGGAAGAGTATCCCCTCTAGACCCCCGGAGGCCGCGCAGCCGCCTAGTCTCAAGAATCCCCGGGCAAGCCTCGCTCCGCACCTCGCGGTAACTGGGTGTGGGAGCGGAGGGCTGTCGGGGACTCCCCTCTGCCGCCCCCTAGGGAGCCTGCACTCACGCACCCTGGAAAGCCTGCGCCCACACCCCCAGCCCGCCGGGGAGCCCAGGATGGCCCAGGAAGCCGCACTCAGGGGCACCCCGACTGCGGCCGCCCCCAGAGAGGCGCGGGCTGGTGTCCCCAGAAACGCGGCTCCCAGCTCGGGCCGCCAGCCCTCACCCCAGGCCGAAGAAGGCGACCGGGCGGGGAGAGCTGGACTCGGGCTGATCTGCGACTCCCCTTCCCGCCCCGGGGAAGAAGCGCCCGAGCAGACGGTGGGGCCCCGCGAGCGCTTTCGCAGACGCCGCGCCACCACGCGCCGGGCGACTGTCCCGCCCCTCGGGGCGACGTGAGCCCCGGTAGGAGCCGCAGTGCGTGGCGGACCCGCTGGGGTGGAGCAGGGTGGGTGAGCCGCGGCCTGCAGCGAACCCGAGGGGTGGGTGAGCCGCGGCCTGCAGCGAATCCCGAGGGGTGGCGCCCCTCCCTTCGCGGCACTGGCACCCGCTGGACAGACGCTTGGCGCCAAAGAGCACCCAGAACTATCCGAGTCCGGGAGGCGCACGCCCTGGAGCGCCGCAGCCATCAACTCACAGTCGCTCCAAAATAATAGCAATAAAGATAATAGTAACAGCAGGTTTTTTTTAAAGACAGAGGGCAACGCGGCCACTGCACGCCCAGCCGACCAGACCCATTTACTACTGGCTTCTCAGCCTTGAGCTCTTTCTCGCAAACATGTTTTTACGCACCGGCAAAGAGGTGTGGAGCTGAGGGGGCTCGGAGGTTACCAGGTTCCCGAGGAGGACCTGGGTGCATCTCTGTCCGGGGGCGAGTCCCGGCGCTCCTTCGCACAGCGCGCGCCGGGCGGAGGCTTCGCGGGCACAGTCTCTAACCTGGCCACCGTCTGTCCCATGCAGGCAGAAGGCGTCCGGCTATCGAAAGTCACAAAGTCGCCTAGTACTCGAGGCCCCCTTCCTAGCGGTTTTCGGGTGCCCGTTAGAGACACGCCTGGCCATTGCCCGCCCTGCCCCGGGGGACCTCCGGCTGCCAGAGGCCACCACGCTGGGCCGCGGGAAGGCGGCCGCCTGCAGCGAGCCTGTCACCTCTCCACGTACAACATCCCCGGGCCCATCCGTGCGCGCCCTAAGCGCTCCGAGCGCAGGCCGGAGGACTAAGGCCGGAGCCTCGGGTCCCCGGAGGCCTTCTCGGCTCAAAGTCCTAGGTCGCTTTACCCCTCCAGGCCAACTAAGCCCGGCGGCTTTAACTCGACTTATCTTGGTCGCCGCCGGGCGAGGAGGAGGCCCACTGCGGCCAGGCGCGGCGGGGACTCCCGTTCCCGTGCCAGACCGGGCGAGAGGCAGCCCCGGCCGCGCGCAGACATCCCACCGCCCACCCCCTGCACCCCGACGGCGCCCGTCCAGTCCAGCGGCCGTCCCTCGCCCAGGGCAGCCGGCCCTCCCGCGGGCCCCTGCTCTCGGGCAGTCGTGGACTCGCAGTCCATCCCCCCGCCCCCCTTCCCGTCAGCTCTCTCCTCACCCTTAGGAACTGGAAGTTCATGGTGTCAGCTCTCCAAACCCTCCGTGACTTGGGGGGTTTGAAGAGCCGGAGCCACGCAGAAAAGAGCTCCCCGAGGGCCGAGTCGCGGGCTGTAAACACACTTCCAGCGTTTATTTAATTAACGGAAGGGGTGGGGGTGGAGTGGGGGTGGGGTGGAGGTCGGGGGGGGGGACAATACCCTGCCAAAAAGAGCTATCGCGATTGGAAGGCGTTCCTGAGAGGTCCTGGTTACTCCTCCCCTGGCCTCCTCCCCGGGGAAACTATACACTCTCCATTTGAAAAGGGGCTACCCCAGCGCTTTAAATGATCTTTACATATGCATATGGTGAGCGGTGCGTCGGGCTTCTGCCGTCAGAAATTATTTCGAACGTAACCTACGTCTTCCTGGCAAGGGATATGTTTTATTAATTGAGTCTCCGGATCGAGTAACATTTCTGTGAATTTCTCAGCCTCCCTGTCATCGTGGGTCTCCAGGTCCAGCTCAAATTTAACAAATGAATTCTTAGCGGGGACGGGGGGTCGAGGAGGGGCTTGGGGGTCTTCCTCAAGTGCCTGGGAGATTTGTTGGCACCGTGGTTGTCACCTGCTGTTTGCTTTAAGGAAAAAGGCAAAGCACATGGAGAAAAAATTAAAAATAAAATAATTAAACATGGCTGGGCTCGGTGGCTCAGCACTTTGGGAGGCCGAGGCAAGTGGATTGCCTGAGGCCACGGGTTTGAGACCAGCCCCGGCAACTTGGCGAGACCTCACCTCTACAATAAAAAAATCAAAAAAATTAGGCAGGCGTGGTAGCGCGCACCTGTGGTTCTGGCTACTTGGAAGGCTGAGAGGCAGAAGGATCTCAGGAGCCCAGCAGGTGGACTCTGGGGTGGCGGTGAGCATGCCACTGCACTCCAACCTGGGCGATAGAGTGAGACTCCAACTCAAAAAAAATAAACAAACAAATAAACATCAAACAAGTAAAAAAAAAAAAAAACCAACTTAAGAGCCCAGTAATATACAGTCTTCTTAAGGAAAACTAAACACAGAAATAAATGCCGGTTGTTGGTGGTACCACAACCAGGCAGGAGGAGAAATTAGACTCCTACAGAAGCTACTCTTCATCCTCTGTGTCCATGATGTTTTCACCCAATACCTGCCCAGGTGACTCAAATAGTTTCTTTTCCATAGTGGTGAGCAGAAGACATCTCCCAGACTCCTCCACATGCGCCCTGGGAGAAAGAAAAATGAAGGAAGGAAGAAAAATGAAGTCGCAGGAAAAAGGAAGGGTTCAACCCACCCACTGGTGACCCTTTGCAGAGTTTCTCTGTGCCCGGTAGCCATCAAAAGCACAGCTTTTAAAGCACACAAAGAGATGTTTATGACAGAGCCATCCATAGAAAGGAATGTGGCTTTTTACCCTGTGCAAAACAAAAAGTGATTGTGGAATTTCAAGGAAAGGAGTTTAAACCTCCACTCCTAGCCACCTCTGGGGCAAAGGACACAAAAACACAGGGAAGATTGGTCTTAGCTGGAGGTGTCACTAGGACTTCCACCACTAATAATATTCTGTTCTAAGAGCTACACACATCCCACTGCAGGACCCCACTACAGGAGTGGCTGAGACTTCCTGAGCCAGCAGAGGACACACAGGCGGTAGGAGGGGGCTGGGGGAGGGGACAGAGGGAAAGCAACTTTCCACTTCCTTATGGTTGGAGCTTGCTTTCTGGCTTTTTTTCCTGGTGTATGTGTGTGGGAGGGGTGCAATTAATATATTTATTATAAACATTTTTCAAGGCCGGGCATGGTGGCTCATGCCTATAATCCCAGCATTTTGGGAGGCCGAGGTGAGAGGATTGCCTGAGCCCACGGGTTCGAGACCTGCCTGGGCAACTTGGTGAGACCTCATCTCTACAACAAATAAAAAATTAGCCAGGTGTGGTGGCACATGCCTGTAGTCCCAGCTACTTGGAAGGCTGAGGCGGAAGGATCACCTGAGCCCAGCAATTCGAGGCTGCGGTGACTGTGAGTGTGTCACTGCACTCCAGCCTGGGTGAAAGAGTGAGACTCCAACTAAAAAAAATTTTTTCGCCATGCTCGGTGGCTCAGCCTGTAATCCTGCGCCTTTGGGAGGCTGAGGTGAGTGGATTGCCTGAGCCCGCGGGTTCGAGACCCGCCTGGGCAACTTGGCGAGACCTCATCTCTACAATAAATCCGAGGCTGCGGTGGCCGGGAGTGGCCACTGCACTCCAGTCTGGGTGACAGAGTGAGACTCTAACTCAAAAAAAAAAAAATTTTTTTTCAAAATGAGCATGCTAATCACTAACATCCTAATTTTATTACAACAGTAAATCTGGAAAGAAAGACTTTTGTTGTTTGAATTACCTGTTTCTGGTCTTTTTTTGTTGCTGCCATTATTGCATCTACTTCTGTAATTTTTTTAAAAAGGCAAAATATGCAATCACCACTGTTAATGCCTAAATGTATTACTTGCCCCCAGAAACTAGAGTACCCTATACTGTCACAATTGATGAACAATTGGTACTTGGACAAGGTTCCAGCCTTGCCAGGATTCTCTTACTTTAGACCAGTCTGGTGTTGGGTCTGCAGGGACGCTGGGCAGAACCCCTTTGGGAGAGCTTTCAGCTCCTGGGCACTTCCTCTCTCCTTTGCCCACTTTTTAAATTTGTTTTTGAGTCAAGGTCTCTCTGCCACCCAAGTTGGAGTGCAGTGGCATGATCCTAGCTACCGCAGCCTCCACCTCCTGGGCTCAGGCAATCCTTCCATCTCAGACTCCCAAGATGCTGGGACTACAAGCACATGCCACCATGCCCAGCTAATTTTTCTTTTCTTTTCTTTTCTTTTCTTTTTTTTTGAGTTGGAGTCTCACTCTGTTGCCAGACTGTAGTGCAGTGCATGCTTACAACCACCGCAGCCTCTACCTGATGAACTCGAGATTCTTCCGCCTCAGCCGTCGAAGTAGCTGGAAGTACAAGTACGATCTACCATGCCCAAGTAATCTTTTGATTTATTGAGACAAGCTCTTGCCAAGTTGCCCAGGACAGTCTCAAACCCCCGGGCTCAGGCAATTCTCTTACCTTGGCCTCCCAAATGCTGAGATTATAGGCTTGAGCCACTGCTTCTGGCTTTTTGTTTAAAGAGATGAGATCTCGCTATGTTACCCAGACTGGTCTTGAACTGCTGGACTAAACAATCCTCCTGCTTCACCTCCCAAAGTGCTGGAATTACAG
The DNA here is from genome assembly GCA_027257055.1 of Cephalopachus bancanus. Classification (NCBI taxonomy): domain Eukaryota; kingdom Metazoa; phylum Chordata; class Mammalia; order Primates; family Tarsiidae; genus Cephalopachus; species Cephalopachus bancanus. The sequence continues at coordinate 9,892,947 of JAPVLO010000007.1, forward strand.
GCATGAGCCACCACTCTAAACCCTTTGCCGACTTTTTTAAGACCCACGTTCTAGGCTGCTGTATCTTCAGTTTTCCCTGTATCTTCCTCACATGGCTCACAAACGTTGGCTTCCCGGGACCTGGTGCCAATCTCCCAAACCCTTGCATGTAAGAACTCATTTCAATGGGGCTGCCAGCCCAAAAACAACAGCAACATGAAGACGGCCAAAATGTCACCATGGCAACACAGAGATCCAAAAGGGGGAAACCCAGCCAGCAAAAACCAACACCAAATTAAAACCAGAACCTCAAAGAGAGAAAAAATACTATAGAGCCACTCTATAATAGAAAATAAATATCAGTCTCTAAACCCTTTTTAATACCAGGCACACCAACCAAAAAATTTTTAAGTGTGTCCGCGCACGCATGCGCACGCGCACACACACGCGCACGCATGCACACGCGCACACACATTTTTTCCTCCATCGAACAAAATCTTTAGATCGTAAACCAAGAACTGAAAATGTCTTAGGGCCAACATTTCCTTTTTAAAAATTGAATTCAAATTTTAAACTTTTTGGTAGAGAGGAGGTCCTTCTATATTACCTAGGCTGGTTTTGAACTCCTGGGTCAAGTAATCCTCCTCCCTCAGCCTCCCAAAGTGCTGGGATTAAAGGTGTGAGCCAGTAAGGTGCGGTGATTCAATCCTGTAATCCCAGCACTTTGGGAGGCAGAGATGAGAGGATTGCCTGAGTTCAGGGGTTTGGGACCAGCCTGGGCAACTTGGTGAGACCTCGACTCTACAATAAATTCAAAAATTAGCCAGGCGTGCGCCTGTAGTTCCAGCTACTTGGAAGACTGTGGCAGAAGATCACCTGAGCCCAGCAGGTCGAGGCTGGGTTGGCCGTGAGTGTGCCACTGCACTCCAGCCTGGGTGACAGAGTGAGACTCTGACTCAAAAAATAAAAATTAAAAAAAAAAGGTGTGAACCACCATGCCCAGCCAACATTTTCCCTTGCATAAGAAATTTAAATATGCTCCCAGAAGGTTCATAACACAGACCTACTCTGATGTATCCTATGAGGCAATAATAAGTTTTCATTTGGATGAAAGATATCCTCCTGCTGCCTGAGTAGACCCTTACAGTCGCATCTAACTCATGGTAGTTGGGACGTTCTTATCCACTAGAATCTTGGACTTGGCATAAAGCCATAAGTCATGGTTCTCAAAGGGAGGTCCCAGACCAGGAGCATCACGTGGGGACTGGTTAGAAGTCTCAGGTGCCACCCTGGGTCCCACTGAGTCAGGAGCTTGTAGTGTAGCCCAGCAACCTGTGCTATGAGCAGCCCTCCAGATGCTTCTGGCACATGCTGGAGTTTGAGACCCGACAGAAATGATTCCTACGAGAACAGGGGGAAGTTATTTCTTTCTTGCTTTTTTTTTTCTTTTTGAGTTGGAGTCTTACTCCTTCACCCAGGCTGGAGTGCAGTGGCATGCACGTTCACAGCCACCCCAGCGTCGACCTTCTGGACTCCAACGATCCTTCCGCCTCAGCCTTCCGAGTAGCCCAAAACTACAGACATGCGCTACCACGCCCGGCTAGTTTTTATTTTATTGTAGAGACGAGGTCTCACTAAGTTGCCCAGACTGATCTCGAAACAGAGGGCTCAGGCAATCCACTCCCCTCGGCCTCCCAAAGTGCTGGGATTACAGGCTGAGCCACCGAGCCCAGGAACAGAAGTTATTTCTTCTCGTCTTCACAGGTGAGTCTCTGAACTGTTTGTAGTGGATCAAATCTGCAAGTTCCATACACACCACTGCATAAAGGAAGAGATTCCTTCATCCACCTTTGTGATTCAGAGGATGCTCTCTAATCAGCATACATTGACTTTTTTTTTCATTGTTTTTCCCCCTTTTACTGGGAGAACATTAGAATTTATTCATTAAAGAAACACTTGTTAAACCGGGCTCGGTGGCTCAGCCTGTAATCCCGCGACTTGGGAGGCTGAGTTGAGTGGATTGCCTGAGCCCGTGGGTTCAAGATCTGCCTGGGCAACTTGGCGAGACCTCGTCTCTACAATAAATCAAAAAATTAGCCGGGCATGGTAGCGCACGCCTGTAATCCCAGCTACTTGGAAGGCTGAGATGGAAGGATCGCTGGAGCCCAGCAGGTAGAGGCTGCGGTGGCCGGGAGCGGCCACTGCACTCCAATCTGGGCGACAGAGTGAGATTCCAACTCAAAAAAAAAAAAAAAAAGAACCGGACGTGGTAGCACACGCCTGTAGTTCCAGCTACTTGGAAGACTGAGGCAGAAGGATCGCTGGAACCCAGCAGGTCGAGGCTGCCATGGCCGGGAGCGGGCACTGCACTCCAGTCTGGGTGACAGAGTGAGACTCCAACTTAAAAAAAGAAAAGAAAAGAAAAGAAACACTTGTTGAGCATGAAATAATACTTGGTAATATTTATTTATTAAGTACTGCTTGTGAGTCATTGTTATATACTTTTTTTTTTTTGAGTTGGAGTCTCACTCTGTCACCCAAACCGGATGCAGTATCCGCTCCCGGCCACCGCAGCCTCGACCTGCTGGGCTCCGGCGATCCTTCTGCCTCAGCCTTCCAAGTAGCTGGAATTACAGGCCCACGCTACCACACCTGATTAATTTTTTGATTTATTGTAGAGATGAGGTCTCGCCAAGTTGCCCAGGCATGTCTCGAACCTGCGGGCTCAGGCAATCCACTCACCTCAGCCTCCCAAAGCACGGGATTACAGGCTGAGCCACCGAGCCTGGCTACGTTGGCCTTTTAAACAACCAATTCATCCTACTCAGAACACTCATTTAGACCTTGAGTTTGTTTATTTTCGTTCATGTACATAATATGTTATCAGAATTCTATATATGATTTGGAAGAAAGGAGAAGAGACAAAGAAGTTTATCTTATTAACTCAAATATAAGGTTATTTTTAAATTTTTTATTTTTATTTATTTATTTATTTTTTTTTTTTGAGTCAGAGTCTCACTCTGTGACCCAGACTGGAGTGCAGTGGCTGCTCCCGGTCACCACAGTCTTGACCTGCTGGGCTCCAGCGATCCTTCTGCCTCAGCCTTCCAAGTAGCCAGAATTACAGGCATGTGCTACCATGCCCGGTTAAATTTTTTTTTTTTTTTTTTTTATTGTAGAGATGAGGTCTCTCCAAGTTGCCCAGGTGGATCTCGAACCCACGGGCTCAGGCAATATTTTTTTATTTTAAAGATGTGGGGTACAATTCAGGATTAGGTATACAAGTGGTCATTGTACAGGTAAATTTGGACCTCCCTTTGGTCCCCACTCCACCTGGTTTGAGACCAGGTATGCTTATTGATATTGTGTGCCCTCTCCCACCTCCAACACCCATAGTTTCCAGCTATTGACAATCCCTTTCTTTTTTATTTATTTTTATTTTTATTTTTTTATTTTTTGAGTTGGAGTCTCACTCTGTCACCCAGACTGGAGTGCAGTGGCCGCTCCCGGCCACCGCAGCCTCGCCTGCTGGGCTCCGGCGATCCTTCCGCCTCAGCCTTCCAAGTAGCCGGAATTACAGGCATGCGCTACCACGCCCGGCTGATTTTTTGATTTATTGTAGAGATGAGGTCTCGCTGCCCAGGCGGGTCTCGAACCCGCGGGCTCAGGCAATCCACTCACCTCAGCCTCCCAAAGGCGTGGGATTACAGTCTGAGCCACCGAGCCCGGCTCTTTTTTATTTTTTATTTTTATTTTTTGAGTTGGAGTCTCACTCTGTCGCCCAGACTGGAGTGCAGTGGCCACTCCCGGCCACTGCAGCCTCGCCTGCTGGGCTCCAGCAATCCTTCCGCCTCAGCCTTCCAAGTAGCTAGAACTACAGGCGCACGCTACCACGCCTGGCTAATTTTTTAAAATTTATTTTAGAGATGAGGTCTCGCCAAGTTGCCCAGGCGGGTCCCGAACTGGCGGGCTCAGGCAATCCACTCTTCCTGGCCTCCCAAAGCGCTGGAAATACAGGTTGAGCCACTGAGCCCGGCCAACAATCCCTTTCTTATCGTATTATGGTAAATGTTCAGGGTCCGCTTATGAGTGAGAACAAATATGGTTTTTTTAAGTAGAATTTCATGACTTCTTCCTGTCTGTCTCCCTCCTCTCTCCTCCCATCTCCCTCCCCCACTGAAAGGATTCCGTTATTTTTGTTTGTTTGTTTGTTTTGTTTGTTTGTTTTTTGAGTTGGAGTCTCACTCTGTCACCCAGACTGGTGTGCAGTGGCCGCTCCTGGCCACCGCAGCCTCGACCTGCTGGGCTCTGGCGATCCTTCTGCCTCAGCTTTCCAAGGAGCTGCAACTACAGGCGCACACTACCATGCCCAGCTAATTGTTTTTTGGATTTATTACAGAGATGAGGTCTTGCCAAGTTGCCCAGGCGGGTCTCGAACCCTCGGGCTCCAGCAATCCACTCACCTCGGCCTCCCAAAGTGCTGGGATTACAGGCTGAGCCACCGAGCACGGCCAGGATTCCATTATTAATTCAATTTTAAGTTTTACTCAGTAAAACATTAAGACCCCCCAAATAAAGCAGGGGACCCAACTGCCTTAAATATCATATTTTATTTTAAATTGCCCATGAAGCTGGAAGGCTGGTCCTGTCTGCCTCACCCCGGATGTACCACACTTGTCAGTTCATGTACCACACTCTTGTCAGTTCCTCTGTGGTAAAGACCACAGACTGGACCCAGGTCTTGGTCTTGTCCAAATCTTGACTGCCATACCTTAAGCAAAGAACTTCCACACTTCAGCAACCTGAATAGTGCCTTTTTCATAGGGATGAGGATTAAATGAGGTGCATTGTGTTTAGACAATGCCAAGCAAATACAAGTGTTACACAGTAGCCGTTACCTATTGTCACTGAGAGCTTTCCTATTCTCACAGTACTGGCTGCTGGCTCCTTCCCAGGCTGAATCCTCTCTCAGGCTATAGACCCACAAACCCCTACACACCAGGGTTAAGTGCACCCCCCCATTCACCCACCTCCTGTGCCTACTTCAGCCAGGCCCTCTTCTGGGTACCTCTGCCAAGTTGGTAACCCTCGGATTTATCAGCCAATGAGGCACTTCCAGCAATTCATTTATTCATTTCTTCAACTATCAGGGCTAGGCTGTCAACTGGCAGGAAACCCACTCTCTTGCAACTTCTAGTCTAGAAGAAAATGCACCCATTCACCTATTTTTTGAGGGCCTGCTATGTACCAGAATCTGTTGTGGGTGCCAGGAACAAAGAGCATTAACAAGATGGACAACATCTCCAAACTCAGGAAGCTTGAATAGGCCTGGGGGAGATAAGCGATAAGAAAATTGTAACATTGGAAGGAAGGAAAGGAGGGAGAGAAGCATGGAGGGAGGTAGGGAAGCTGAGAAGACAAAGGCCACAGCAAAAGCCAGGTCCTGCCCAGGGTAGGGACTGCTTGTCTCCTGAGAGGAGCACCCTCTCTACTGGAGAAGGGAGCTGAGTCACACTCATTCAACACACACCGACAATGTATGGAGTATTTGGCCCAGAGTCGCTGTTTAGAAAAGAAAATGCTGTTCGTCCTTTGATAATCTCACCAGGCAGTGGACTTCCTCATGCCCTCAGCCGGCGGTGTGCCAGCCCCTCTCAAGTGCCAGGGGACAGTGGTGAAGCAGCGTTCAAGTCCTGGACCTCGAGAAGCACAGGGTCTAGGGGAACAGCCAATAAACCCCGGCGTACACAGAAACAGAAAGTCGCGTAGTTCCTGGAAGGAAAGCGAGGGAATGATGGGGAGGGTTGCAGACAAAGATGGGATCGTCAGTGGAGCCTTGAATGACGAGGCTGTTTCAGAGGCAAGTACCAAAGGAAAGAGATCAGTCAGAAAGACTCCAGCTTTACCACACTCCCCTCCCAGAGGTGAACTCTATGAAAACACAGAAACATCTTCACACACTCTTGCTATTCATAATCCATATTGTTTATCATCCAGAAGATCTAACAAATGTAACACGAAAGCTGCAACATTAAACATGATGGTTTTTAAAAGTAACAATAGCAGCCGGGCGTGGTGGCTCATGCCTGTAATCCCAGCAATTTAGGAGGCCAAGGCGAGAGGATTGCCTGAGCCCACGGGTTCGAGACCAGCCTGGGCAACATGGCGAGATCTCGTCTCTACAATAAATCAAAAAATTAGCAATGCGTAGTGGCACGTGCCTGTAGTTTCAGATACTTTGGAAGGCTGATGTGGAAGGATCGCCTGAACCCAGCAGGTTGAGGCTGCACACTCCAGCCTGGGCGACAGAGTGAGACTCCAACTCAAAAATTAATCAATTAATTAAAATAAAATAAAATAAAACAGTGGAGCCAGCTGGGCATGATGACTCAAGCCTGTAATCCCAGCACTTTGGGAGGCAGAAGCGAGAGGATTGCCTGAGCTCAGGGATTTGAGACCAACCTGAGCAACAGAGTGAGACCTTGTCTCTACAACAAATCAAAAAGTTAGCCCAGTGCGGTGGTATATGCCTGTGGTTCCAGCTACTTGGAAGGTTGAGGCAGAAGGATCACCTTGAGCCCAGCAGGTCGAGGCTGCGGTGACAGTTGGGCATGCCACTGCACTCCAGCCTGGGCAACAGAGTGAGACTCTGTCTCAAAATAAATAAATAAAAAATAGTGGAGCCATCATGTACTTTGTCTTCTGCAATTTAGTTTTTTCACTTAACTCTAGAATTAGTTTGCATGTTAATACATGTAGACTCACTTTTTAAATTTATCTAATTATTTATAGAGACAAAGTCTCGCTGTGTTGCCCGCTAATGCATGTAGATTAACTGCTTTTTAAATTTTTTACTTATTTGCTTGTTTGTTTATAGAGATGAGGTCTCACTGTGTTGCCCAGGGTGGAGCACAGTGGCTATTCACAGGAGAGACCCCAAAACCCATCAGCCCAGGATTATTAACTTGCTCTGATTGCTACCTGGGCCACTTCACCCCCTCCTTATGCAACCAGGTGGTCCCCCATTCCCAGAAGATCACTGTATTTATGTCAAACTTAGCACACTACAGCCTCAAACTCCTGGGCTCCAGCAATCCTCTCTTCAGCCTCCTAAGTAGCTAGGATTACAGGCACATGCCACCGTGCCCTGTGATTTACTTCTTTTCTTTTGTCTTTTTTCTCCTTTCTTTTCTTTTTTTTTGTGGGGGGGTGGCTTTGGTTTTGGGGGGGCAGCCGGTTTTCAATTTAACCAGTGTAGGTAACAGCTACCACATTAGGAATGTTTTTGCTTTTGTCTTTTGCCATATCCACTGGCTAACATGGCGCTGCCCACTGCATGCCCCTTACCATTCTCACCCCTTTGTGTGTGCTGTTTCATTTAATCCTCATGGGAACCCTATGACGTGGGAACTATTACTACGTCTGTTTTGCACTTGAGGGAACCCAGGAACACAGTGGTTTAGTAACTCACCCTGCGGGGCCAGGTTGGTGGCAGAAATGGGTGAACACCAGGTGCTAATCACACACCCTGACAGGTTGAGTCAAGTTGTCTTTTCAAATAACCTGTGGTGAAAACAGAACACACCCACAGGCTGTGCAGGGCCTGGGGCTGCCAAGGTGAGGCTCTGGGAGACATTCTGGGGCCTCCGGAAATGCAGGCGAGATTTTCCCAGAAGAGATGCCTGAAATGGAATCTGGGTGAGACGTGGGGTGGCAGTCTTCAGGCTTTAGAGAGGTTCTGCTTCTTTATTATGTCTCTTACCATATGTTTTTTCTTTTTAATTTTTTTTTTTTTAAGTTAGGCTCTCACTCTGTCTCCCAGACTGAGTGCAGTGGCATGGTCATGGCTCACTACAATCTCCAACTTTTGGATTCAAGTGATCCTCCTGCCTCGGCCTTCCAAATAGCTGGGACTACAGGTACATGCCACAACGCCTGGCTAATTATTTTTTAATTTTTTTGTAGAGACACAGGCTCGCCAAGTTGCCCAAGTTGGTCTTGAACCCCTGGCTCTGGCAATCCTCTTGCCTTGACCTCCCAAAGTGCTGGGATTGCAGGTGTGAGCCACCATGCCCGGCTTTTTAATTTTCTTAACAGCACCTTTTGATGTTAAAACTTTTGCTGAATGTATTTGTCTTTCATGGTTTGTCCTTTTGTGTCCTATTTAAGAAATCTTTGCCTTACTCTAAATCATGACAAATTCTCTATTTTCCTTCTAGATGTTTCATAGTTGTAGCTCTTACATTTGGGAATGTGATCATTTTGTATTCATTTGTGCTTGTGGCTTAAGGGGTCAGGTTCATTCCTTTGCTTGCAGATACCCAGTTGTTCTAGCACAATTGGTTGAAGAGACCTCCTTTCCCTCATTATGACAGCTTTGGTAGAAATTCATAGCTTATATATTTGTGAATCTATTTCTGGATGCTACATTTTGTCACAGTAATCTATATGTCTATCCTGATGCCAATAACATGCTGTCTTGGATATGAGTCTTGAAATCAGGTAACATACTTTTTTTTTTTTTTTTGAGTTGGAGTCTCACTCTGTCACCCAGGCTACAGTGCAGTGGCATGCTCATGGCCACTGCAGCCTTGTCCTGCTGGGCTCTGGTGATCCTTCCACCTCAGCCTTTCAAGTAGCTGAAACTACAGGCACGCGCCACCATGTCTGGCTAGTTTTTGATTTATTGTAGAGACAAGGTCTCACCAAGTTGCTCAGTTGCTGATCTTGAACCCCTGGGCTCAGGCAATCTTCTCGCCTTGGCCTCCCAAAGTGCTGGGATTACAGGCTTGAGCCACTGTGCCCAGCTGGTAGTATTCTTTAAACTTTATTTTTCTTTAAAATTGTTTTGGCAAGCCGGGCTCAATGGCTCAGCCTGTAATCCCGCGCCTTTGGGAGGCTGAGGTGAGTGGATTGCCTGAGCCCGTGGGTTTGAGACCCATCTGGGCAGCGAGACCTCATCTCTACAATAAATCAAAAAATCAGCCGGGCGTGGTAGCGCATGCCTGTAATTCCGGCTACTTGGAAGGCCGAGGCGGAAGGATCTCCGGAGCCCAGCAGGTCGAGGCTGCGGTGGCTGGGAGCGGCCACTGCACTCCAGTCTGGGTGACAGAGTGAGACTCCAACTCAAAAAAAAAAAAATTGTTTTGGCTATTCTAGTTTTTTTTGTGGGAGGGGGGTTGCATCTCCACATAAATTTTGTTGTTGTTTTTTTTTTTTTGAGTTGGAATCTCACTCTGTTGCCCAGACTGGGGTGCAGTGGCTGCTTCCGGCCACCGCAACCTCGACCTGCTGGGCTCCGGCGATCCTTCCGCCTCGCCTTCCAAGTAGCCAGAATTACAGGCATGCGCTACCACACCCGGTTGATTTTCTTGATTTATTGTAGAGATGTGGTCTTGCTGCCCAGGCGGGTCTCAAACCCGCGGGCTCAGGCAATCCACTCACCTCAGCCTCCCAAAGGCGCGGGATTACAGGCTGAGCCACCGAGCCTGGCTCCACATAAATTTTAAAGTCAGATTATCACTTTCTAAAAACAATCTTGCACAAATTGTGTTGCATTTATTGTTCAACTTAGATCATTATAGTAGCTCTGAGTCTTCTAATTCACAGGCATAATCTAGCTTTTCATTTACTTATATATTCTTTAATTTCAACATTTGTTTGTATTTTTCTATGTACAGGTTATGCATGTTTTGTTGTCTACCCCTAAGTATTTCACGTTGTTGGGGATGCCACTACAAATGATATCATTGCCATTTTGTTTCATTTTCTTTGTCTATTGATAGTACATTTACTTTTTCTCTTTCTTTTTTTTTTTGAGTCCGGAACTCACTCTGTCGCCCAGGCTGATGTGCAGTGGCACAATCATGGCTCACCGCGGCCTTGACTTCCTGGGTTTAGGGGATCCTTCTGCCTCAGCCTCCCCAGCAGTTGAAACTACAGGTGCGCACCACCACACCTGGCTATTTGGTTTTCTTTTCTTTTTTTATTTTTTTGAGTTGGAGTCTCACTCTGTCGCTCAGACTGGAGTGCAGTGGCCGCTCCCGGCCACCGCAGCCTCGACCTGCTGGGCTCTGGCGATCCTTCCACCTCAGCCTTCCAAGTAACTGGAACTACAGGCATGTACTACCACGCCCGGATGATTTTTTTTTTTTTTTTTTATTGTAGAGATGAGGTCTCGCTGCCCAGGCGGGTCTCGAACCCGCGGGCTCAGGCAATCCACTCACCTCAGCCTCCCAAAGGCGCGGGATTACAGGCTGAGCCACCAAGCCTGGCTTCTTTTCTTTTTTTGAGTTGGAATCTCACTCTTGTTGCCCAGGCTGGAGCGCAGTGGTACGCACACGGCCACAGCAGCCTTGACCTGCTGGGCTCAGGTGATCCTTCCACCTCAGCCTTCCAAGGAGACACACCCAGCTAATATTTGTGATTTATTGTAGAGACGAGATTTCACCAAGTTGCCTAGGCTGGTCTTGAACTCCCTGGCTCAGGCAATCCTCTCACCTTGGCCTCCCAAAGTACTGGAATGACAGGTGTGAGACACGATGCCCAGCCTTATCCCACTTTTCAAGCATTGGAGTTGAGGGAGCAGGTGAAACCTGGGAGCTTGTTTGCAGATTCCGTCAGAAAGATTTTGTGTGTGTGTGTTGGAGTATCACTCTGTCGTCCAGGCTGGAGTGCAGTGGCATACTCATGGCCACTGCAGGCTTGACCTGTTGGGCTCAAGTGATCCTTCTGCCTCAGCCTTCCGAGTAGCTGGAACTACAGGCATGCACTACCACACCTGGCTAGTTTTTTTATTTATTGTAGAGACAAGGTCTCACCTAGTTGCCCAGCCTGGTCTTGAACCCTGAGCTCAGGCGATCCTCTCACCTTGGCCTCCCAAAGTGCCAGGAAGATCTTAAGCCAGACCACAGAGGAAGACAGGAGGGCCAAGAAGCCTTGAGGGTGCGGGCTGAGCCCCCCCACTGGGCATCCACTATGAGCTGGGCCTTGTGTATCGTGATTTCTGTGCTTGGTCTCAGCAAGAACCTCCTCACACCCCTGTGAGATGGGAGAACAGGTCTTGCCGATTTCTCCCATGGGGAGCTGGCATTTGGCAAGAGTTGGCTAAGGCCCCAGAGACGAACAGGCCTCTTGCATCTAAGCCTTCATGCTAACAGGAGGTCTCCTGCCTCCGCAAAAAAGGGGGGGGGGCTCATGAAGGAGGAATGTGGGCTTCATCCCAACCCACAGTAAGCATTAGAAGACTCACTGCCCTGACACCCACTCAGTGCAGACAGGCCTTGGTGAGAGGTACAGAGGCTAATGCCCAACCCTTATGGCAAGGACTACACCAACCTGGACAATGTGCACAGGTTGTGTGTGAGATGAGTCCTATGAATATTCCCATTTACAGATAAAGAAACTGAGGCTCAGGGAGGACAGAAGGGACATTGGAGGCTGGGTTATGGTCAGAGCCAGGGCTGGGTGCAGTGGCTCATGCCTGTAATCCCAGCACTTTGGGAGGCTGAGGTGGGAGGATTGCTTGAGCCCAGGAGTTCAAGACCAACCTGGACTATGGATTACATAGTGAGACCTCATCTCTACAAAAATCAAAAAATCAACTGGGCGTGGTGGCACACACCTGTAGTCCCAGCTATCAGGAGTCCAAGCCCAGGAGACTGAGGCTGTGGTGAGCTGTGATCATGCGGCTACACTCCAGCCTGGGTGACAGAGTGAGACCCAACTCAGGAAAAAAAAAAAGGTCAGAGCCAGCAAGACCCCAAGTGTGACCATAACAGAGGACATCATGTGCATCGTCGCAGGACTGTGATTCAGCCTGTCCTCATCCCTCCCTGGAACATGCGAAACATACCTAGCCTTTCTGGGCCTCAGTTTCCACACATTTAAATGGAAATGACATTTTCAACCTCTTGGAATCTGGGGCAGGAAAAACTGAAAAGCAATTTCTGCAGAGCCCTTGGTGGGCTGGAAGAGTGGAGGCCTTGACCTTGACAAGGGCCTTATCTGAGGTGTGTCCAGGCCCGCATGTGTCTCTGGCATGGACATCTGAGAAGGCCTGGCTAACTGGTCCTCACTCGGCCCCAGTGGAGGGTCACACGTGTGACTTTCTCCAATTGGCCATCCAGGTCCCTCCGGGTCCTTCCACCCTGGGAGTCCCTATCTCTCCTTGGTTGTCTGTTTTGCATTCATTCATTCATTCATTCATTCCACAGATATTTAGGCTCTGTGCTGGGGAACTGAGGGTCAACAACAGAAGCTCAAATCCCCGTCTTCAGGAGCTTCGGGGGCTTCCCAAGACTTGGCACTTGGCAGACAGGTCCATAACGAGCCCAGCATCTCCAGAGATGATGCCTGCTGCCAAGAGGCAAAGGAGGGTGCTGAGGGAGGGTGTCAGGCGGCTGGGCTTAGTCCCCGAGTGAGACAGTTCCATGGCCCTCCCAGGGGTCTTGAAGGACAGAAAGCAGATCCTTAGAGGAGGTGGAGAGGGAAGGGGGAGTCCAAAGCCCTGGGGCATCAGAGCCCAGCTCCAGAACTGGAACACCAAGGGTGGGGTTGGGAGCTCCTCCACTAAGCATTCCTCCTGTTATCTGCCTTGTTCCACAAAGCATTTGGATGGAGTGAGTGTTTGGTAAACAAGATACTTTTCTTTCTTTTTTTTTCTTTTTTTTTTGAGTCAAAGTCTCACTCTGTCTCCCAGGCTGGAGTGCAGTGGCACACTCATGGCCACCACAGCCTTGACCTGCTGGGCTCAGGCGATCCTTCCGCCTCAGCCTTCCAAGTAACTGGAACTACAAGCGTGCGCCATCACACCCGTCTAACAAGATGCTTTTCTTAAGCTGCAGGGTGGTAGATATTTGTGCAACAGATGTGCTCCGAGTGTTACAGGCTGCTGGGTCTGGCTGGAGACCAGGGGAGCAGAAGCCACAGAGCCCCACATCACAGAGCTCAGCATAGAGGCAGGGGCTGGGGAGCGGAAGGATAAACAGCCACAAATGCCCAAGATGCTGTCAGGCATCACCATGAAGAACAGAGAAGGGGCAGGTGTCTTCAGAGGTCATGGAAAAGTCCCCTCTGTGAAGGTGATCCCCACGCTGCACACTGAGGACCCCTAGACCTGGAAGGCTAGTGATCTGCCCTTCAGGTCCAGGCAGGTAGCTGGGAGTGTGAGGATGTCACACCAGGTGAGAAACCACTTGCCCGAAGGTTAAACTGTCACCCAGCTTGAATGAAGACATATTTTAATATAGCCTGTGGCCCAAGCAAAGCCACCCAAAGGCTGTTCAGGACCCAGGGGCTGCGAGCATTTGGCAAACTCTGTGCTGTGGAATGTCTCGCATTCATCTCCCATAGTGTTTGTTGGACTTGCAGAATCATACGGGTACCTTGTGTAGGGTAAATACAGGAAGTGAAGGTACTGTGTCAAAGAGTTTGGAGCTAATGCTACATTTAGCTTCTCGAATGTTCAACCAATTTAATTAGACACCCACCGACAGTGAAGGGGAGAGCCCATGTCCTGTCCTGGCAAGTTCCCCTACAATGGATATTCCAATTAGCACACCATAATGAGTAGGCACTCCCTAGCTCCTCCCCAGAGGTAACTGTGATTAAGAAGTTTGTATTGGCTGGGTACAGTGACTCACAGTAACCCCTAGAACTTTGGGAGGCCAAAGTAGGAGTATTGCTTGACCCCAGGCTGGCCTTGAATGCCTGGGCAACGTAGCAAGGCCCCATCGCTGAAAAAAAAAGTCTTTATCCTTTGAGTCTTTTTTCTATCTACTGTGTTTTTGCATGCTACTTTTATAAAGAAAATCTTGTTATTTTACGTGAATGTACCATCAAGCAATAGTCTTGGCCATTCTTCTGTGTTATCTGCAACTATCTCTCTCTTTTTTTCTTTAGCATCTGCACAAGCTGGTGGTGGAAATGGTGTGGTGAGGGTAAGCTCTCTGGTATTTATTGACCACTTATATTTCTTCTTCGGGGAACTGCCCGTTCACGCCCTCTGCTGACATCACCACTGCACTATCTTTTTATCGGTCTAGTTTCAGTCTCATAGAATGTGCTTTTTAGGTTTGGGTCTTGAACCTATATGGAATTGTGGAACATGCGTTTACATGCGTTTGAGGAGGAAGCCTCCTGTTATGGTTTCCAAATGGATAGACATCTAGTCGATTGCCCCATCGCATTGATTTTAAAACTCCTCCCATTTAAAGTGGTGACTTTATCTCTTCCTGCACTCTCACATATGCCTGGGTCTATGCTGAACTCTGTTCAGCTGTGCTGGTGAAACAATCTATTCCTAGCCAGGCACATTGGCTCATGCCTGTAATCCCAGCCCTTTGGGAGACTGAGGTGAGAGTATTTCCTGAGCCCAGGAGTTTGAGACCAGCCTAGGCAACATGGCAAGACTTCATCTCTACAATAAATGAGAAAAAGTTAGCCAGGCTTGGTGGTGTGTGCTTGTTGTCCCAGCTATGCAGGAGGCTGAGGCAGGAGGATCACTTGAGCCCTGGCAGTTCAGGCTGCAGTAAGCCATCAGTGTATCACTGCACTCCAGTCTGGGCAACAGAGTGAGACCCCAACTCAAAAAAAGAAATGAAAATCTATTCCCATGCCAATACCAGCTGGAGACCACGTTGGCCCTGTATCTCTTTCTGCCTTATCTCACTGACTTCAGCCTCCACCAGAGTTTAGAATCTATTCGATCTTTCCAATCTTCAGCCCTGCATGATTCTGTTCCCCCCCACACAAAAATAATTCTTGCTTTAATTTTGAGTAGAATGACTCTGTGTATGCAGATATACTTTGAGAGATCTGTGGACTAATGGGCCTGAGATTAGGCCACTTCCAGGTCCAGAAGGATCAGAAAAAACCAGCTCCTTGATACAGAGCCCCTGGGCTAAAAAAAATAAAATTCCAGACAGGTGACTGAGGGATGGCCACAAGGGCATAGAGTCCTCCGGTGACTCACCTAAAGTTCTGGCCAAGGGCTTCTTCTGCTCAGGGCCAGGGCGGGGCAGCGCCAGGCTCCCAGCCCTGGGGGAGGTTGGAGCAGCCCCGGCCAACAGTGCAATTTATTTTCAGTTAAGGAATTGTCTGTGTCAGCCTCTGGCCTCATAGAACTCTTCCTGTGGGCAGGAATTAAGTGGATCAAAAAATAATAGCTCTCAAGCCTGCAATACCAGCACTTTGGGTGGCTGAGGAGAGAGGACTGCCTGAGTTACAGGGGTTCGTGACCAGCCTGGGCAACTTGGTGAGACCTTGTCTCTACATCAAAAAATTAGCCGGGCGTAGTAAGTAGTGCATGCCAATAGTTCCAGCTACTCGGAAGGCTGAGGCGGAAGGATGACCTGAGCCCAGCAGGTTGATGCTGGGGTGGCTGTGAGCATGCTATTGCACTCCAGCCTAGGCAACAGAGTTAGACTCCAACTCAAAATAATAATAATAATAATAATAATAATAACGATTAACCTATTCATCACTCTTAGGTACTTTTTTTTTTTTAGTTGAAATCTCACTCTGTCACTCAGGCTGGGGTGCAGTGGCATGTAGAGGGCTACTGCAGCCTTGATCTCCTGGGCTCAGGCAGTCTTTCCGCCTCAGCCTCTCGAGTAGCTGGGACTACATGCGTGCGCCACCGTGCCCGGCTAATTTTTTTATTTATTGTAGTAACGAGGTCTTGCCAACTTGCCCAGGCTGGTCTCGGATCCCTGGACTCAGGCAATCCTCTTGCCTCAGCCTCTCAAAGTGTTGGGATTACAGGCATGAGCTACAGTGCCTGGTTGTCTCTTGATCTTTTACAAAGTAACAAAATTCCAAAGTCTAAAATCCAGACTCTGGAGTCTAAAGTCTATAAAGAAGCCAGGCTGGGTGGCTCAGCCTGTAATCCCACGCTCTGGGAGGCTGAAGTGAGTGGATTGCCTGAGCCCGCGGGTTTGAGACCTGCCTGGGCAACTTGGTGAGACCTCATCTCTACAATAAAATGAAAAATTAGCTGGGCGTGGTGCGCACGCCTGTAGTTCCAGCTACTTGGAAGGCTGAGGCAGAAGGATCGCCGGAGCCCAGCAGGTCGAGGCTGTGGTGGCCGGGAGCGTGCCACTGCACTCCAGTCTGGGCGACAGAGTGAGACTTCAACTCAAAAAATAAAAAATAATAAAGTCTATAAAGAGCATATGAATTGTAAAATCATCTTTGCCCAGGACTGTAATCCCAGCACTTTGAGAAGCAGAGAAAAAAGGATTGCCTGAACCCAGGGGTCCAAGACCAGCCTGTGCAACTTGGCAAGACCTCATCTCTATAATAAATCAAAAAATTAGCAAGCATGGTGGCGCACACCTATAGTTCCAGCTACCTGGAATGTTGAGGTGGAAGGATCATCTAAGCCCAGCAGGTTGAGGCCGTGAGCATACCACTGCACTCCAGCCTGGGGACAGAGTGAGTCTCCAACTCACTAAAATAAAATAAAATAAAAACTATAAAGCCTATAATCCCGCGCCTTTGGGAGGCTGAGGTGAGTGGATTGCCTGAGCCCGCAGGTTTGAGCCCCGCCTGGGCAACTTGGCGAGACCTCATCTCTACAATAAATCAAAAGTTAGCCAGGCGTGGTAGCATGCGCCTGTAGTTCTAGCTACTTGGAAACCTGAGGCGGAAGGATCGCTGGAGCCCAGCAGGTCGAGGCTGCGATGGCCAGGAGCAGCCACTGCACTCCAGTCTGGGTGACAGAGTGAGACTCCAACTCAAAAAAAAAAAAAAGAGCATATGAATTGCAAAATCATCCTTACTGGCCAAGTATGGTGGCTCAGGCCTGTAATCCCAGTGCTTTGGGAGGCCAAGGCAGGAGGATCACCTGAGCCCAGGAGTTCGGGCCTGCCTGGGCAACACAGGAAGCCCCCCCACCTCTACCAATAATAAAATAATTAGCCAGACATGGTGGCGCACGCCTGTAGTCCCAGCTGTCCAAAAGGTTGAGGTTGCTGTAAGCCGTGATTGTGCTACACGTTCCAGCCTGGGTGACAGAGTGAGACTTTGACTCAACAAATAACTAGGCTTGATGGAGAAGGTCCCACTCAGCTCCTACATGAGCAACCACAACTCACTCTTACTTTTTTTTTTTTTTGAGTTGGAGTCTCATTCTGTTGCCCAGGCTGCAGTGCCATGGCATACTCACGGCCACCACAGTGTCGACCTGCTGGACTCTGGCAATCCTTCCACCTCTGCCTTCCTGATAGCCAGAACTACAGGCACACGCTACCATGCTCAGTTAATTTTTTAAAATTTTATTTATTGTTAGAGACAAGGTCTCGCCAAGTTGCCCGGGCTGGTCACAAACCTGTGGGCTCAGGTAATCCACTCGTC
Organism: Cephalopachus bancanus; assembly: GCA_027257055.1. NCBI lineage: Eukaryota > Metazoa > Chordata > Mammalia > Primates > Tarsiidae > Cephalopachus > Cephalopachus bancanus. The sequence goes on from JAPVLO010000007.1 coordinate 9,910,284, forward strand.
TTGGCCTCCCAAAGTGCTGGAATTACAGACTGAGCCACCAAGCCTGGCCACTCTTACTTTATTTATGTATGCATTCACTTGCTTATTGCCTGTCTCTTCCTCTGGAGTGGGAGCTGGGAATGACAGGGACTCATCTGTCTCCATGGACCCAATGATGTCTATGGCATGGTGGCATGGCTGTTGGTGGAGGGCTCCAGGAGAAAACTGCTACCAGCCAGCAAGAGTCAGATCTGAGAAAAAAAGTGGATGAATCCAGAGTGGACCCGCCACTACATCCTACCAGAATAGACCAGTCAACCTCAAACGTTAAGGACCTGCTGTTTTTTGTAAACTGGTGACTCGATTTCAGTGTGTCTGGGGTGGGCCAGGGATTTTGCATTTCTAGCAAACTCCCTTGGTGGTCTGATGGCTCCATGCACAGATCCAAGTCGAACACAGCCCTTGAAGACTGAAATGCTTTGCAGTGCTCGCCTATTTTTTAGAGCTTTTCAAGTCTTCCCTTGGGTTGATTTATTTTTTTATTTTTCTTGAGTTGGAGTTTCACTCTGTCGCCCAGGCTGGAGTGCAGTGGCACACTCATGGCCACCCCAGCGTCGACCTGCTGGGCTCCAGTGATCCTTCCGCCTCAGCCTTCCAAGTATCTGGAACTATAGGTACACGCTACACACCTGGCTTATTTTTTATTTATTTATTTTTTTTGAGTTGGAGTCTCACTCTGTCACCCAGACTGGAGTGCAGTGGCCGCTCCCGGCCACCGCAGCCTCGACCTGCTGGGCTCCGGCAATCCTTCCGCCTCAGCCTTCCAAGTAGCTGGAATTACAGGCACGCGCTACCACGCCCGGCTGATTTTTTTGATTTATTGTAGAGATGAGGTCTCGCTGCCCAGGCGAGTCTCGAACCCGCGGGCTCAGGCAATCCACTCACCTCAGCCTCCCAACGGCGCGGGATTATAGGCTGAGCCACCGAGTCCAGCTATTTTTTACTTATTTTAGAGATGAGATCTCACCAAGTTGCCCAGGCTGGTCTTGAGCCCCTGAGTTCAGGCAGCCCTGTTGCCTTGGCCTCCCAAAGTGCTGGGACGACAGGCTTGAGCCACTGCACCCACCTGGCCTTATTATTCTAATCAATGTCATTATTATTTTAAAGCCTGGTGGTCAACTGTTGTGTTTGTGACATCCTTGGAGGGTGTCTCCTTATATCAGATGAAAGAGAGGTGTTCATTTTATAGGTCATTCTTTTTTCCTTCCTTCCTGCCTTTCTTTATGCCTTTGTTTTTGTTTTTTGGTGGGATTTTTGTTTTTTTTTTTGGAGGGATGGTTTCATTTCTTTTGCCTTCTGCTGCCACACCCAATGCATGACCTTCCAATTTGCTGCTGAAAACCCGGGCTAGTAACATTTTCTTTTCACAACAATATTTACTTACAAAGGAACAATTACAGATCTGAGGACACACTGTTGATGGTGAGGCCTGGAAGAGGGGAGAGAGGGAGGGAGGGTGGAGATGGGGACTTGCATTTTTTTCTACTTTCCATTGGCTTTTGGTTTTAATGTATTTTTAAAATTACCCAGCAATGGGTACATATATTTTGTATGAAATATCTATGGCCGGGCTCGGTGGCTCAGCCTGTAATCCCGCGCCTTTGGGAGGCTGAGGTGAGTGGATTGCCTGAGCCCGAGGGTTCGAGACCCGCCTGGGCAGCGAGACCTCATCTCTACAATAAATCAAAAAATCAACCGGGCGTGGTAGCGCGTGCCTGTAATTCCGGCTACTTGGAAGGCTGAGGTGGAAGGATCGCTGGAGCCCAGCAGGTCGAGGCTGCGGTGGCCGGGAGTGGCCACTGCACTCCAGTCTGGGCAACAGAGTGAGACTCCAACTCAAAAAAAAAAAAAGTAGCAGCACCATGGCGGGGCAGGTGGCTCATGTCTGTCATCCCAGCACTTTGGGAGGCCAAAGCATGAGGATTGACTGAGTCCAGGGGTTCGAGACCAGCTTGGGAAACTTGGTGAGACTTCATCTCTACAATAAATCAAAAAATTAGCTGGGTGTGGTGGCGCATGCCTGTGGTTCCAGCTACTTGGAAGGTTGAGGTGGAAAGATCACATGAGCTCAGCAGGTTGAGGCTGCCGTGGCTGTGAGCATGCCACTGCACTCCAGTCTGGGCGACAGAGTGAGACTCTGACTCAAAAAAAAAAAAAAAGATGATTTGTAACCAAAGTTTAAATAAAAGCAGCCAAAATGATGAATGCACTGCCACTCAAGGCCCCGAATTCCTTAGGCAAGGCATCATTGCACCTGCACAGGTGACGGATGGGAGCAGGCTTGTCAGTTACTGAAATGCGTGCCATGTTGCTGGGCTTGTGGACACCCTTAGGGGACTCGAGCCACTGGAGACAGCACTTGTCGGTGGGTAAAAGCATGTCGGTATTAGCGTGTCTTAAGACTTTCCTAAACAACAAGTAGGATAAGGGTTTTCCTGTTAATCCACAAATATCCATCAAGTATCTACTGTGAGCTCTCACAATGACAGGCACAGGGCATAGGGTGGTGAACAAAACAAACCTAGTGTCTGCCCCCAGGGAGTTCATGGTCTGTTGGGGGAGATGGCAGCCATCAAATACATAGCCATAGAGCTACCAAGCATGACAGATTGGTGAGGAGGAAGCAAGGTTCAGGTGAGAAAGGGCACGTGTCCTGCTGGGCTCGAAGAGTCTCATCTAGCCAGGTGCAGTAGCTCACGTCTGTAATCCCAACACTTTTGGAGGCCAAGGCTAGAGGATTGCCTGCGCTCAGGGGTTCAAGACCAGCCTGGGCAACTTGGCAAGACCTCATCTCTACAATAAGTCAAACAATTAAGCCGGGCGTGGTAGTGCACACCTGTAGTCACAGCTACTCGGGAGGCTGAGGTGGAAAGATCACCTGAGCCCAGCAGGTTGAGGCTGTAGTGACTATGAACGTGAGCATGCTACTACACTCCAGCCTGGGGGACAGAGTGAGACTCCAAATCAAAACAACAACAAAAAAAGGAGTCTCACCTACTCACTAGCAGTATGACATTGGATGAGACATTCACCGCTGATGACCTCATTTTTCCCATCTGTAAAGTAGTAACAATCATAGCTCATCGCCCCCCCCAAAGGGGCACCATTTCTAACAAATGCATGAGGACCACCCAGAGGCCTGGAAAAGTGATTGTACGTCCGGCTGCTGGGGGTTCCCAGCTGGAGATGCTGACTCTTCAAATGCTGGCTCCCTGGCTGCCCCCGCCCACCCCCGCTCCCTAATCCTGCAGCGAACCCTAACCCAGAGCTTTATCTCTGGGAAGTGGGAATAGGAACAGCAGGAAGTTCAGCTCTTTTTGTGTTGTTTTCACATCGTTTACCGTAAAAGTGTCCTTTTGTTAATAACAATTTAAATTTTTTGAGTCGAAGTCTCTGTCATCCAGGCTGGAGAGCAGGGGCACGCTCAAGGCCACTGCAGCCTCGACCTGCTGGGCTCAGGCAATTCTTCTGCCTCAGCCATCCAAGTGGCTGGAACTGCAGGTGTGCACTACCATGCCCAGCTTATTTTTTGATTTATTGTCGATAAGAGGTCTCGCCAAGTTGCCCAGACCGGTCTCGAACCCCTGAGCTCAGGCAATCCTCTCACCTCGGCCTCCCAAAGTGCTGAGATTACAGGCTTGAATCACCACACCCAGTCAATAATAACAATTTTGGGGGTTTTTTTGAGTTCAAGTCTCACTCCGTTGCCCAGGCTGGAGTGCAGTGGCACGCTCCCGGCCACCGCAGTCTTGATCTTCTGCCTCAGCCTTCCAACAGCTGAAACTACAGGCGCACGCTACCATGCCCAGCTAATTTTTTGATTTATTGTAGAGATGAGGTTTCACCATGTTGCCCAGGCTGGTCTCGAACCCGCAGGCTCAGGCAATCCTCTTGCCTTGTCCTCCCAAAGTCCTGGGATTAGAGGCTTGAGCCACTGCGCCCAGCCTGTAATAACAATTTTTAATTAAATTAGCTGGTATTGGTATAGAATAAGCAGAAGACATGATGAAATAGAATAAGGCATTTATAATTACATCCACCTATACAAAAAATAAAATACATCATTTCATATCACTGGAGGAAGAACTATTCAGTAAGTAACACTAGGTAGAAAATTTTTTTTTTTTAATTGAAGTCTCACTCTTTCGTCCAGACTGGAGTGCAGTGACACGCTCATGGCCACCGCAGCCTCGACCTGCTGGGCTTAGACAATCCTTCCGCTTCAGCCTTGCAAGTATTAGGAACTACAGGCGCAGGCCACCACGCCCGGCTAGTTTTTGCTATTTATTGTACAGACAACTTCTCACCAAGTTGCCCCGGCTGGTCTAGAACCCCTGGGCTCAGGTAGTCCTCTTGCCTTGGCCTCCCAAAGTGCTGGGATTACAGGCTGAGCCACCACGCCCGGCCGCACTTTTTTTTAAATTTAAATTGAGACAATGTCTGGCTCAGCCTGGTCTTGAACTCCTGATGATCTTCCCTCCTTGGCCTCCCAAAGTGCTAGGATTACAGGAATAAACCACCATGTCCCACCTATTCTGTGCATTTTTTTTTTTTTTTGAGTTGGAGTCTCACTCTGTCGCCCAGACTGGAGTGCAGTGGCCGCTCCCGGCCACCACAGCCTCGACCTGCTGGGCTCTGGCGATCCTTCCGCCTCAGCCTTCCAAGTAACTGGAATTACAGGCATGCGCTACCACGCCCGGTTGATTTCTTGATTTATTGTAGAGATGAGGTCTCGCCGCCCAGGCGGATCTCGAACCCGCGGGCTCAGGCAATCCACTCACCTCAGCCTCCCAAAGGCACGGGATTACAGGCTGAGCCACCCGGCTTAGTTTTTTGATTTATTGTAGAGATGAGGTCTCACCAAGTTGCCCAGGCGAGTCTCAAACCCAGGGGCTCAGGCTATCCACTCACCTCAGCTTCCCAAGGTGCGGGATTACAGGCTGAGCCACCGAGCCCGGCTTTATTTTGTTATTTCCCTCATAGGGATCCTTGAATAGGCACAGAACTTGTTAGAACTCTAGTCCACTGACTGTACCCTTCTGCAACCTACATTTTTTTCCTCGAGGATACATCTTGGAGACCCGTCCATGCTAACACAGGTAGTGTTAGTACAGGAAAACACAAGACTGGGAGAGCGGAGGGCAATGCCTGAGCGCACAAGACTCACCCCTGCTAACTTTTCCACCATGTGGCTCTTAATTCTCACCTGGACCTGGCCATATGGACGGTTCAGTCTGCCTCCAGGTGGCAGATGCGTAACTGAGGCGGAAGAGAATCCACTGAAGTACCTAGACCGTGGGGCTCTGCAGGACTACAGTGCGAGGGAGACTGGCCAGAATCAGCTGCCTCCCAGGTGCGCGCGGGAAATGCGGACCCCTGTGGGGATGGCAATGGGCACATCAACCCAGGAAGGAGCTGTAATGCAGATGCTGATTCAGAAAAGGCCCCTCCCCTCCCCTCCTGGGAATCAGCTTTTGGACCCCCATGGCGGTCTTTCTTGCTCTACAACAGTGGTTCTTCAAGAGGAGTTCTCCCGCGGGCGTCAGATCTCCTGGGAAAATGGTAGAAGGTAGAAATGCAAATTACATCTTCCCTCCCCAAAGTTGGGGAAAGCTGGGTTGAGAAGGGGCACCGGGCGGGTCAGTGGATGATAAGAAAATAACAAAAATAATTTTAAAAAAGAAATGCCAGCTGGACGCGGTCCCTCATGCCTGTAATCCCAGCACTTTGGGAGGCCCAGGCGAGAGGATTACTTGAGCCCAGGGGTTCCAGACCGGCCTGGACAACTTGGTGACATCTCGGCTCTACAATAAACCAAAAAGTTAGCCAGTTACGGTGGCATGTACCTGTGGGTCCAGCTACTTGGAAGACTGAGGTGGAAGGATCATCTAAGCCCAGGAGTTTGAGGCTGCAGTAAACTGTGATTGCACTGCTGCGCTCCAGCCTGGGCAGCAGAGTGAGACCCTGTCTCTTGTAACACAAGATCTGAGGGAAAAAAAAGAGAGAGAGAAAGAAACATCGTCCTTTTGGCCAGGCGCTGTGACTCACACCTGTAATTCCAGCACTTTGGGAGGCAAAAGGAGAGAAGATTGCCTGACCTCAGGAGTTCAAGACCAGCCTGAGCCACATGGCGAGACCTTGTCTCTACAATAAATCAAAATTAGCCAGGCGTGGTGGCATGCACCTGAAGTTCCAGCTACTTGAAACACTGAGGTGGAAGAATTACCTGAGCCCAGCAGATCGAGGCTGTGGTAGCCGTGAGCGTGCCATTGCACTCTAGCCTGGGCAACAGAGTGACTGACTAAAACAAACAAAAAGCCTAAAACAAGTGGTTGTTCCCCACTGTCCCATCCCCGCCACCCATCCTTGGGTTTTTTTTAGTTCTATGATCTCAACACAGCCTCACTCATCCACTGAAGCGGCTTAGACTTCTGCCATGAGTGTCAGTCTACGATTTGTTGGTCTATCACGTTGGTCCACACGCGACTCATCGCATCCTGCAACAGGGATACTCTGTCCCTTCTCTGTTACTTTCCATAAACGGAGCTGAAAGTTTTCCCCTGTGCATCCTCAGCTTCTTAGAACCTAGCTTGGTAGCAACCTGGTAGCAGTGTAATGCAATGAAGCGTATGTCACACAAGACTGAAGAAGGGGAGGAGGATATGGAGGGGGTGTGTTAATTTTTTTTTTTAAATGACAAGATCTCACTCTGCCACCCAGGCTGGAGTTCAGTGGGTCTATTAGAGCTCACTGCAGCCTCGAATTCCTGGGCTCAAGTGATCCTCCTGCCTCAGCCTCCTGAGTAACTGGGACTACAGGTGCACACCACATACAGTTAATTTGTAAAATTTTTTGTAGTGACAACTTCTCACTATGCTGCCCAGGCTGATCTCAAGCCCCTGACCTCAAGTGATCCTCCCACCTCGGCGGATGAGACTACAGGTGTGACCCACTGTACCTGGCCAAGACATTTTAATGCAGTTAAATGTGTCCACATCTTCATAATAGTTTTTGCTATTTTGTCTTGTTTATACACCCTTTACTGCCCTGATATGATATACTCTGGTATTCTACTAAAAGTTTTTCAGTGCTGCCTCTTTATATTTCCCTATTTAACCCAGCTGAAGTTGATTTTGTGAATGATGCCGGGGATCTAATTTATCTTCTTAGGACTGCCAGTTTCCTGGAACCCTGTTTTGACTGACCCATCTCTCTCCTGCTGAATTCAGTCTGCCTTGTCATACACACATTCCCACAGAATGTGGGTCTGTCTGGGCTGTGTTCCAGGCCACTGGTCTGATGTCACACTGTCCTAGTAATGACAGCTTTCCACCAGAAAGTGTTGAAACCTCTTAAGGTATGTTCTCTTGCGTTTTACTTTTCAACATTTCCTTGTTTTTTTCTCTCTCTCTGTTCTTTTGTTTGTTTTAGTAGGAATCCCACTCTGTCACCCAGGCTGGAGTGCAGTGGCACACTCACAGCCACTGTAGCCTCGACCTGCTGGACTCAGGCAATCCTTCCACCTTGGCCTTCCAATTAGCTGGAACCACAGGCGTGTGCTACCTCGCCCAGCTAATTTTTGTGGAGACGTGGTCTCATCATGTTGCCCAGGTTGGTCTCGAACCCGTGGACTCAGGCAATCCTCTCACCTCAGCCTCCTTGGGGGGCGGGATTACAGGTATAAGCCACCATGCCTGGCTTCTCTCTCTCTTTGAGTCAGAGTCTCACTCTGTTGCCCAGGTTGGAGTGCAGTAGCATGTTCACGGCCACCACAACCCTCGACCTGCTGGATTCAGGTGATTCTTCCACCTTAGCCTTCCAAGTAGCCAGAACCACAGGCATGTGCCATCATACCTGGTTAATTTTTTAGTTTATTGCAGGGATGAGGTCTCATCAAATTGCCCATGCTGGTCTCAAACCCCCGCACTCAGGCAATCCTCTTGCCTCTGCCTCCCAAAGTGCTGGGATTACATGCATGAGCCACTGCACGAGGCACTCTCTTGATCATTTACAATGTAACAAAATCCCAAAATCTAAAATCCAGACTCCAGAGTCTAAAATCTATAAAGAGTATATGAATTGCAAAATTATCCTTGCTGGCCAAGCATGGCGACTTACGCCTATAATCCCAGCACTTTGGGAGGCTGAAGTGGGAGGATCACTTGAGGCCAGGAGGTCAAGACCAGCCAGGTCAATATAGCGAGACTCTGTCTCTAACTAATAAACAAAAAATGTTTTTAATATTAAGAGAAAGACATTTCTAGCTGGGTTCGGTGGCTCAGCCTGTAATCCCGCGCCTTGGGACGCTGAGGTGAGCGGATTGCCTGAGCCTGCGTGTTCAAGACTCGCCTGGGCAACTTGGTGAGACCTCATCTCTACAATAAATCAAAAATTAGCTGGGCGTGTTAGAGCGCACCTGTAATTCCAGCGACTTGGAAGGCTGAGGCGGAAGGATCGCCGGAGCCCCAGCAGGTCGAGGCTGCAGTGGCTGGGAGCGGCCACTGCACTCCAGTCTGGGCGACAGAGTGAGACTCCAACTCAAAAATAAAAAAAAGAGAAAGACTTTTCTTTCTTTCTTCTTTTTTTTGAGTGCAGTGGCAGGATCCTGGCCACCGCAGCCTCAACCTGCTGGGCTCCGGCGATTCTTCCGCCTCAGCCTTCTGAGTAGCCAGAATTACAGGCACACGCTACCATGCCCAGCTGATTTTTTTTTATTTATTGTAGAGATGAGATCTCGCCAAGTTGCCCAGGCAGGTCTTGAACCTGCGGGCTCAGGCAATCCACTCACCTCGACCTCCCCAAAGCGCTGGGATTACAGGCTGAGCCACTGAGGCCAACCGAAAAAGATATTTCTTTCTTCCTTTTTTTTTTTTTTTTTTTTGAGTTGGAGTCTCACTGTGTCGCCCAGACTGGAGTGCAGGGGCTGCTCCCGGCCACCACAGCCTCGACCTGCTGTACTCCGGCGATCCTTCTGCCTCAGCCTTCCAAGTAGCTGGAACTACAGGCGCGCGCTACCACTCCCGGTTAATTTTTTTGATTTATTGTAGTGATGAGGTCTCGCCAATTTGCCCAGGTGAGTCTCGAACCCGTGGGCTTGGGCATTCCACTCACCTCAGCCTCCCAAGGCGCGGGATTACATTTCTTTAGTGTAAGTCTTAGTTCTCCCTACTCCCTACCCACTCTAAGCCCACCCCGCCCCTCTGTACCCACACCCTCAGTTTCAGAGCAAGCTTCACCCCCAGGGAGGGACTCATTTGTGCCTACTTCCCTGTGAGACCCCACTTTAGACTTGGGCTTCCCGGGCACAGAGGCCACCCTTTCCTCTTTCTTATTTCCGTGCAGACCTACTGTATGCTAGACCCGGTGCTGGAGGGGCACTGAGCCTGAAGGTCTCCAATCAGGGACTTGGGTCATGACTGCACAGGTCGAATTCCCGGTTTAGGTCATTGGGTTAATTCTCTGGGGGAGGTCTGACCCAGAGCCGGAATGGGGCTCTGTCCCAGTGGGCTTTGCCCACTGCAGGTACCACACACAATGAGCATTTCCTGGTGTCCTGAAGACAAGACGCAGGCTAGCTCCTCAAATTCTGTAGTAAAAAAATGATGATAGATTAGCCAAAATACAAGTTAAGGCAATGTCTCTCCAAGTTGCCCTTTTTTCGGGACAAATGATTGTCAAGGAGGGAATGAGTGAGGTGCCTCTTAGAAGGGACTCTTCAGGGTGTCTCCTGGGCCTCAGTCATTTTATCTGTCAAATGGGGGCACTAAGGCGCCCAGTGGCATCAGGATGTGACCAGAAAGTGAAATGGTGCGGGCAGGGTCACAGCCTAGGACTCCATGCTGACAGACAATCCTTGTCAGTTACCAGTGAAGCCACACGTGTTTCTCTGGTGAAGCTTCACGCACTCACATAAATCTTGTTAGGAAAAAACATCACAGAAGTCTCAAGAGGGTATATCCTGTACCACCAGGATGGTCAGGACCAAAACATGCAGCATCAGTCTTGGTGAGGATGCCAGTGCCTCAGGACTGCGATGCCACGGAGAGAGGTACATTTTTTTTTTCTTTTTTTTCCTTTGAGTTGGAGTCTTACTCTATTGCCTAGACTAGAATACAGCGACATGCTCACGGCCAACACAGTCTCAGCCTGCTGGACTCAGGCAATCCTTCCATGCCACCACGCCAGGCTAATTTTTTGATTTATTATAGAGACAAGGTCTTGCAGAGTTGCCCAGGCTGGTCTCGAACCCATAGGCTCAGGCAATCCTCTCACTTCAGCCTCCCAAAGTGCTGGGTTGACAGGTGTGAGCGCCTGGCTTAGAGGTACATAAATGTAGGGGAAAAGGCCAGAGTGACCACACAGTGTCTCACAGAATGAAAGGGGTGCTGTTAGGAATTTCTACAGTTGGTGAGATACCAGCCAGGCAGATCCCAAGGAAACTGACACAACTCACCCTACACCAGTGGTTTTGGACCAGGAACGGTGCGGGGGTCCGTTGTCCTCCAGGGGACATTTGGGTCTGGAGATAGTTTGGGATGTCACACCTAGGAGGGCCTGCGGAGGCATCCAAAACACAAAGGACAGACCCCCAGGACCGAGAATGGCCCCAGAAGTCAGCATTGCCAAGGCTAAGAGAACACCACCTGGCCAATCCTTTCTCCCGATTTAGACCAAGGCTAAGGCTGAATTTTCATGCTTTTTTGGTGGGAAATGTTGGGGGTCAGACTTTACTTACTTCTTTAGCTGCCCTGCTCTGGTAAAACACTCTTAACTTGACCCAGGAAGCATGGGAGCATTTGCTTACAATGGAATTGTTTTCTGCTTGAGGTTGTCAACTTCTTGCTGGCTTCAACGCTGAGGGTGTGAGTTTCCAAAAATGGCAGGAATATTATCTAAATACAATCATTTAATACTAAAGAGGTAACAGATGGAAGCGCTTTGCATGTCTAGGCCCCAGTTCTAGGAAACTCTCCTGCATACATAATGCTAACGTTGCTTTGTTCTCCAGCCAGGACCTCCAGATAGCATCTTGGGCTCCACCTCATTATTTTCCACACCTGAGAGGCATTCCATTGTATGGAGATACCCTGATGTGTAAGTCTACAACCTCTCCCTGCTCAATGGACCCCTAGGATATTCCAGTTTTTCCTGCTTTGACAAAGACAGATAAAAGAGCAACCTCTTACACACCTGCTGGTTACTTGTTTTTGAAGATGAAATTTCAGGAATTGAAACTGCTGAGTCATGGAGTCGCCACAGATTTTATTTCTTTATTTCTTTTTTTTTTATAGAGACAAGGTCTCGATATGTTGCCCAGGCTAGTCGCGAACTCCTGGGCTCAAGCTGTCCTCCCGCCTCGGACTCCCAAAGTGCTGGGGTGACAGGCGTGAGCCAACATGTACGGCCTAGATTTTTAAATCTTGTTGAAAAAAACCTCTCCTGTAAGCTGGGCGTGGTGGCTCATGCCTGTCTTCCCAGCACTTTGGGAGGTGGAGGCAAGAGGACTGCCTGAGCCCAGGGGTTTGAGACCAGCCTGTGCAACTTGGTGGGACCTAGTCTCTATGATAAATCAAAAAATTAGCCAGGGCCGGGCTCGGTGGCTCAGCCTGTAATCCCGCGCTTTGGGAGGCTGAGGTGAGTGGATTGCCTGAGCCCGCGGGTTTGAGACCTGCCTGGGTGACTTGGTGAGACCTCATCTCTACAATAAATAAAAAAAATTAGCTAGGCGTGGTAGCACACGCCTGTATTTCCAGCTACTTGGAAGGCTGAGGCAGAAGAATCACCGGAGCTCAGCAGGTCGAGGCTGTGGTAGCCGGGAGCGTGCCACTGCACTCCAGTCTGGGCGATGGCGTGAGACTCCAACTCAAAAAAAAAAAAAAATTAGCCAGGTGTGGTAGCGCATGCCTGTGGTTCCAGGTACTTGGAAGGCTGAAGTGAAAGGATTGCCTGAGCCCAGCAGGTTGACGCTGTGGTGGTCATGAACGTGCCATTGCACTCCAGCCTGGGTGACAGAGCAAGACTCTGTCCCTTAAAAATAAAATAAAGGCAGACGCAGTGGCTCACACCTATAATCCCAGCACTTTGGGAGGCGAGGCAAGAGGATTGCCTGAGCCCATGCGTTTAAGATCAGCCTGGACAACTTGGTGAGACCTCATCTCTACAATAAATCAAAAAATTAGCCAGGCATGGTGGTGCGGGCCTGTAGTTCCAGTTACTTGGAAGGCTGAGGTGGAAGGATCGCCTGAGTCCAGCAGGTGGAGGTTGTGGTGGCCTTGAGCATGCCACTGCCCTCCAGCCTGAGTGACAGAGTAAGACTCTTTCAAAATAAAAAATAAAATTGGCCAGACATGGTAGCTCATGTCCGTGGGTGGAGACCAGTCTGGGTAGTATGGTGAGACCCCGTTTCTACAATAAATAAGAAAATTAGCCAGGCATGGTGGTGCATGCATGTCGAACCAGCTACTTGGAAGGCTGAAGTGGAAGGATCTCCTGAATCCAGCAGGTCAAGGCTGCGGGGCTGTGAGTGTGCCACTGCACTCCAGCCTGGGTGACAGTGAGACTCTAACTCAAAAATAAATAAAATAGAAGGAATCTGGGTGCAGTGACTCACACCTGTAATCCCAGCACTTTGGGAGACAGAAGGGAGAGGATTGCCTGAGCCCAGGGGTTGGAGACCAGCCTGGGCAACTTGGCAAGACCTTAGCTCTACAATAAACCAAAAAATTAGCAGAGCATGGTGGCGTGTGCCTGTAGTTCCTGCTATTTGGAAGGCTGAGCTGTGCAGAAGGATCACCTGAGTGTGGCCGGCCAAGGATATGGTGACCGTGAGTGTGCCACTGCTCGCCAACCTGGAAGGAAGGGAAGAAGGGAAGGAAGGAAGAAAAGAAAGAGAAAGAGAGGAAGGAAGCAAGGACACTATTCATGAGGCCCAAGACATCGAGCTCATGGCATTAACTTTATGAGTGCCAAGCCCAAAATGTGGTAATTATAGGAAAAATCCCTGTTTGCGGAGGACATTTGGGGTCAGACCCCAGTCACACATATAAACCACTGGCCCTGAGATCCCTGCCCATAGGGACGATTTCTCCCACTTCCTGCATCTGCCCGACTGTGGAAGGTAGGTGGCTGTCACGTACAGTGATGATGAGGAGGGCTGGCTTCCTCGCCGATCTATCCTGAACTTCTTTCTCCTGGGAGCCAGGCCTGCTGGCAGATGATGACAGTGGTGTGGCGGGGTGCGGCCTTGTCTGCTGCAGGTGAGCTCTAGCCCGTGAGAGTGAGGCTGCTGAGAACTCTGGGGCTGTCTGAGGAAGGACAGAGTCGCCAGGATATAGCCACTCCCTTTCTGGACACTTACCCCGGGCAGGCTGGGCGTTTCCCTGGGGGCCACACTCCTCTGCTGAGGACGCACTGCTGGTACCCCCCTGGTGCAGGCAGACCTGGTGTGGGCCCCTGGGGGGGGGCTCCTGATCTAATGGGGGAGCCAGATTTAACCAGAATATCACACAGATATATAGATGCAAAATCTGGCACTGTGTCGAGTTGCTTGGAGTAGAAGAGCACCTGGCCTACCCTGTAGCTTTAGCTTGAGAATCCTGCCCAATCCACACTGCAGCCTTGAGCCCTTACTCAACCTCTCTGATCCCTTTCACCTACAGAGTAAATATACTTAGTATTACTTCACCACACTGGAACTGCGCCCGTTTAGTTCATCATCTCAGGGAGGATACTTTTGACCGGACATGGTGGCTGATGCCTGTCATCCCAGGACTTTGGGAGGCTAAGGCGAGTGGATTGCCTGAGTCCACGGGTTCGAGACCAGCCTGAGCAACTTAGCAAGACCTCGTCTCTACAATAAATAAAAGAAAATTAGCAGCGTGTTGGTATGTGTTTATGATCCCAGCTGCTTGGGAGGCTGAGGTGGGAGGATTGCCTGAGCCTAGGAGGTCAAGGCTGCAGTGAGCTGTGATCGTGTCACTGCTCTCCAGCCTGGGCAACAGTGTGAGACCTCGACTCAAAAAAAAAACAAAAAAAAAAAAAAAAAGGGAAGCATGATTCCCTCTACTCATTGGTTGCACAGTGAGTTCACTCCTTCATATTTGAATAATAACAGGAATTATTATCTTGATTTTACAGTTGAAGACATGGAGACTCTCCCAGAGAACTTATCTGCCCATTCACCTGTCAGGTAGGTGGAGGAGCCAAGATTTTTATCCAGGAGTTTTTTTTTTTTTTTTTTTGAATCGGAGTCTCACTCTGTCTCCCAGACTATAGTGCAGTGGCATACTCAGGGCTACCATAGCCTCAACCTGCTGGGCTCTGGTGGTCCTTCTGACTCAGCCTTCCAAATAGCTGGAACTACAGGCACGTGCTACCATGCCTGGCTAATTTTTTTGATTTATTGTAGAAATGAGGTCTCGCCAAGTTGCCCAGGTAGGTATCAAACCCGTGGGCTCAGGCAATTCACTCACCTCGGCCTCCCAAAGCACGGCATTGCAGCCTGAGCCACTGAGCCCGGCTATCCAGGACTTTTTGACTCCAAAATCCAAGAGGGGAATTATTCTGCTGTACTGAGATTAAGCTGAAATGCCTGCCCTGTGGGTATCAAGTTGTATATGCATAATTATTATATAATTCATGTGAAACTCAAATTGCTTGGCATGGGGGAGGATGCCCCAAAAATGGAAATTACTACTGTAATCAGTGAGGAGTAATACTGATATAATCCTTGTGGCCCACTATCCTGGGAAAAGTCACTTAGCTGCTTGCTCTAAGACAAGGGTGTCCAACCTTTTGGCTTCCTTGGGCTGCATCGAGTAAAAAGGAATTGTCTTGAGTTGCACATGAATTATATAGGGTATATGCATATGACTCCTTTTATTTTTTATTATAAAGTTTAGAAAAATGAGAACAATATAAAACTAGTGGGAAATCTGACCTTGTTTTTTTGGTTGGTTGTTTTATTTTTTGAGTTGGAGTCTCACTTTGTTGCGCAGGCTGGAGTACAGTGGCACACACACTGCTACCGCAGCCTCAACCTGCTGGGTTCAGGCTATCCTTCCACCTCGGTCTTCCAAGTAGCTGGAATCACAGGCCCGTACCACCATGCCCAGCTAATTTATTTATTTATTGTTCAGACACAGTCTCACCAAGTTGCCCAGGGTGGTCTTGAACTCCTGGGCTCAGGCAATCCTCTCGCCTTCACCTCCCAAAGTGCTGAGATTACAGGCATGAGCTGTTGTACCTGGCCTGTGACCTTGTTTTGTAAAACTCATCTATCAATGTCTGATTTGATGGAAGTGGTCACAGGTCTTAGTTCTCGAGGTGCTCGTCAGAAATGTTTGTTCAAACTTTGCTCTCGTGGCTTCATCATTGAAAACAGCTGCTCACACATGTATATGCTGCCAAAAAGTGACTTCATGAATAAGGTGAGACTGTGAACTTCAAAAATGGAACTACATGGGGGGGGTCACGGAGTAAATAAACGCTAAAAAGCACATGATGTTAAAGGATTTTGTGGGGACGCATGACCAGCTGTCCTGGGCCTCATGCCACCCACGGGCTGCGGGTTGGACATGCCTGCTCTCAGAAATACCTGTTCTAGAAGATAAGATCAAGAGTCAGCTTCCATCTTCCTGGGCTCTCCATTCCAAAGCTGTGACGTCAGAAACTCCCCAATTCCAACCAGCTTCCTGCCTTCCAAGACCCCCTTTAAAGTCACCCAGTCAAGGCCCTAAAACCCCATAAATACCATTCCCTAATTTTCTTTTTTTTTTTTGAGTTGGAGTCTCACTCTGTTGCCCAGACTAGAGTGCAGTGGCCGCTCCCGGCCACTGCAACCTCAGCTTGCTGGGCTCCAGCGATCCTTCCACCTCAGCCTTCCAAGGAGGTGGTACCACAGGCGCGTGCTACCACGCCCGGCTGGTTTTTGATTTATTGTAGAGATGAGGTCTCGCCAAGTTGCCCAGGTGGGTCTCGAACCCACGGGCTCAGGCAATCCACTTACCTCAGCCTTCCAAGGTGCGGGATTACAGGCTGAGCCACCGAGCCCGGCTCATTCCCTAATTTTCTAACTTGGATCTGTAGTGCCCTCTTTAACTGCAGGAGTTACAGAAAACCTAGTTTTGCTTGATCAACAGGTTTTTCAGGTGGAATTAAGCTAAGGGAATTAAGGTCTGCGGGATTTAGAAATGCTTTTTTGTTATTATTCTGCAAAGTAAAAGTAGCCAAATGTGGCAGCCACAGTAACACCTCCCTCCGGCCCAAGATATCCTCGTCCAAATCCTGGCAACCTGGGGATCCATTCCCTTCCATAGCACCAGGAACTTTGCAGATGTAAGTTACAGATCTTGAGATGCAAAGGTTATCCTGGATGGGGGGGGTTGGGCCCAGTGTCATCACAGGTGTCCTTCCAGGAGGGAGGCAGGAGGATCAGAGTGGCCCTGCTTGGTGGCTCAGCCTGTAATCCCGCACCTTTGGGAGGCTGAGGTGAGTGGATTGCCTGAGCCCACGGGTTCGAGACCTGCCTGGGCAGGCGAGACCTCATCTCTACAATAAAATTAAAAAATCAGCTGGGCGTGGTAGCGCGCACCTGTAATTCTGGCTACTCGGAAGGCTGAGGCGGAAGGATCACCGGAGCCCAGCAGGTCGAGGCTGCGGTGGCCGGGAGCAACCACTGCACTCCAGTCTGGGCGACAGAGTGAGACTCCAACTCAAAAAAAAAAAAAAAAAAAGAAATGAATAGAAACAGGCTGTGTGATAGCTCGAAAGACAGCCAGGCGCGGTGGCTCACACCGGTAATCCCAACACTTTGGGAGGCGGAGGTGAGAGGATTGCCTGAGCTCAGGGTGGAGTGCAGTGGCACACTCACGATCACCCCAGCTTTGACCTGCTGGGCTCAGGCAGTCCTTTTGCCTCAGCCTTCCAAAGAGCTGGAACCACAGGCATGCACCATCACGCCCAACTAATTTTTTTATTTGTTGTAGAGACGAAGTCTTGCCACGTTGCTCAGGCTGGTCTCGAACTCCTGAGCTCATGCAGTCCTCTTGCCTCCGCCTCCCAAAGTGCTGGGATTACAGGCGTGAGCCATTGCGGCCAGCTACATTTTATTTCTTCTGACACAACCGGTTATATATGCTGCAAAACTGATTTCCATGGTTATACTGCATCTGCTTCTAAGCTCTACAGATGCAGTGTCAATGTTTTGCATAAGCATGTAGTAAGGTACAGAAGGGTCCCCGCCACAGAACTGGGAACAGGTCGTTTCCTCCTCCTTCTTCTCCTCCCCTCCCCCTTCTTCCCCTCCTCCCTCTCCTCTCTCCTCCTCTTCCTCCTCCTCCATGTTCTAAGGATTGCATAAAACTCTTAGAAAAGGAGAAAGGCAGGAATGGTACTCCAGATGGCAGCAAGAACAAGAAATGTCCTGGGGTGGTGAGAAGGGGTGGCTATTGCAAGGGGGTTTGGAACCAAGTTCCAAAGATCAAAAAATGGGGATTCTGTGAAGGAAGCAGGTCCTCTGGGCATTTCAAGTAAGGTAGATTCTTTCTCTCTCTCTCTCTCTCTCTCTCTGTCTCTCTCTCTCTCTCTCTCTCTCTCTTTCACACACACATACACACACACACACGCGCGCGCGTGCACACACGCAGCCCTGTTTCTGGGTAAGATTTGTTAACATCAAACTGGGAAAATGGGCTTCAAGACTCCGTGAAGACCCTGACACTGTGGGCAAATCTCATGTTCCTTTGCCTCCTGAGAAGAGGCGGGCATTTCCATCAGATCTTCCCCGGGAGGCCAGGCGCAGTGGCTTTTGCGTGTAATCCCAGGACTTTGGGAGACCAAGGCAGGAGATTGGCATGAGCCCAGGAGTTCGATACCTGCCTCGGAAACATAGTGAGACCTCATCTCCACACAAAAATGAAAGAAAAAAAGGAAGAGGGA
Organism: Cephalopachus bancanus; assembly: GCA_027257055.1. Lineage (NCBI taxonomy): Eukaryota > Metazoa > Chordata > Mammalia > Primates > Tarsiidae > Cephalopachus > Cephalopachus bancanus. The sequence continues at coordinate 9,928,260 of JAPVLO010000007.1, forward strand.
GAAGAGAAAGAGGAGGAGAACAAAGAGGAAAGGGAAGGAAGCAAGGAAAGTGGAGGAGGAAGAGGGAGGACGACGCCTTTCTCAGGAGAGTGGGCACCCCCAAAGCTCTGAGCCTCCGATCCAGGAAGTCCTGCAGGGGCTGAGCCCATGGGCCCAGCCTTCTCTCTGATTCTTCCTAGGGTTCCTCTCCCTAGACTGCTTTCTCAACTGGGCGTCCAGGCCTTCAGGCAGGCCCAAGAGGTGGGTCTACAGTGTGGGTGTGAGCAGCAAGGAGGGGAGGGCCCTGGTGAGCTGGTGCTCCTTGAGGTGGGCATCCACAATGGCGAGGAGGGCCCATCTTCTCAACGAAAGGGCCAGGGCTGCCGGGAAGCCAGGGGGTGGCATGGCGTTCCCCAGGGCTGGGCCTCAGGCAGGGTACAGCTGCCTTTGAGGGGCTGGCTCCCCGGCTGGGCTCTTGCTCTCTAACCCAGAGCTCTCTGGGTTGGGGGAGGCAGTGGAGTGACACTGTTGTTTCAATGTTGTCTCACTTAAAAAAAAAAGAGACAGGGCCTTGCTCTGTCACCCAGACTTGAGTTCAGTCCTGGGATCATAACTCACTAGAGCCTCGGATTCCTGGCCTTAAGCAATCCTCCCACCTCAGCCTCCAGAGTAGTTTCAGCTACAGGTGCGTGTCACGACAGCTGGCTCGTTTTAAAATTTTTGTAGAGATGGGGTCTCACTTCGTTGCCCAGGCTGGCTTCAAACTCCTGAGTTCAAGTGATCCTTCCACCTCGGCCTCCCAAAGTGCTGGGATCACTGAGGTGAGCTACCATGCCCAGCCATGTTTTCATGTTTTTCTTTTTCCTTCCTTCCTCCCTTGCTCCCTTCTTTCCTTCTTTCTTTCTTTCCTTCCTTCCTTTTCTTTCTTTCTTACTGTTTTTTTAAAACAGCTAAATAATATGGACCTAGTTAAAAAATAAGCAAAAACTTTAGTAGTCAAGGGAGTGGATACCTACATCCATAGAACTTTGCTATATGATAAAAAGCAATCATTTTTCTATCAACAAAGGAAGAAATCGCTAACCAGTATATCCTGTAAAGTTTCCCTCTTGGAAAAATAAAATTAAATAAGGCCAAGATTCAAAACAGGAAAAAAACAACAACAACAACTCAGGTATTCTCAGCTGGGCCAGTTCCCCAGGTGGGCGACTGAAAATGTGATGGTACCCTCCACCCCGTGGAAATCACAAAGGGCACCTCAGTCCAGGAAGGCACTGGGATCCAGCCAGGGGCTCAGAAAAGAGTCTTCCTTCTTCGCCTTAGTCAGCTGTCTTCCAGAATGCTAGAGCCTGGTTCTCAAGTGTAAATGCGCACCACAGTCCCCTGCAGAACCTGCTAAATCCTAGATCGCTGGGCTCAGCCTCTGAGTTCCTGATGCAGAAGGTCCAGGGTGGGGCCCAGGAATCTGGGGCGACCAAGGATGCTTTGGGGCTGAGAGCACACTCTGAGAGCCATGGGTCTGGGATTGAGGGATCGCAGAGCCCAGCACGATGCCAGACATGGTCAACAGAACTTGACCAGCATGGGTACCCAGTCCCCATTTGTGGATAAATCCTTCCACTGGCTATCCCTCAATGTCCTCTTTGCACAGGGGTCTTTGCCCAGCACTGGGGACCCTGCTGCTGGACATCTGGAAGAAACATGGGAAGACCGTCTCTGTCCTTAAGGAAATCAGAGGCCCTTGGGGAGAGCTGTCAGCAAGGGAACCTGTATCTTCAGGATGACCCACATTCTAGATCTGAGGGCTGTTTTGCTTGGACAAAGAAAACAAAGTAGAGCCTCCTTTTGTTTTATGTTATTTGTTTATTTATTTATTGAGACAGAGCCTTGTTCTGTTGCCCAGGCTGGAGTGCAGTAGCACAATCACGGCTTATTGCAGCCTTACCTGGCCTCAAGTGATCCTCCCGAGTAGCTGAGACTAGAGAGCTAAGACTAGACATGCACCACCATGCCTGGCTAATTTTTTTTTTTTTTTTGAGTTGGAGTCTCACTCAGTCGCCCAGACTGGAGTGCAGTGGCCGCTCCCAGTCCCCGCAGCCTCGACCTGCTGGGCTCCGGCGATCCTTCTGTCTCAGCCTTCTGAGTAGCTGGAACTACAGGTGCGCGCTACCACGCCCGGCTAATTTTTTGATTTATTGTAGAGATGATGTCTCGCCAAGTTGCCTAGGCCGGTCTCGAACCCGCGGGCTCAGACAATCCACTCACCTCAGCCTCCCAAAGGCGCGGGATTACAGGCTGAGCCACCGAGCCTGGCTAATTTTTTTAATTGTTTGTAGAGATGGGGTCTTGCCAGGTGGCCCAGGTTGGTCTTGAACTCCTGGCCTGAAGTGATCCTCCTACCTCGGCCTCCCAAAGTGCTGGGATTACACGCATGCGCCATTACACCCGTCTGACAGTGGAAGCTTGACCCTGGCTGAGTGCAACTGGGGTGGAGAGAGTAAGAGGAGGGGAGTGAGGGGAAAGGAGCAGTGGGAGGGATGAGGAGGGTAAAAAAGCAATTTCTTTGGGACTCATATATGTAGTATATATATTTTTTTGAGTCAGGGGTCTTTGTCACCCAGGCTGGAGTACAGTGGCACAATCATGGCTCACCGTAGCCTTGACTTCCCAGGCTCAGGCTATCCTTCTGCCTCAGTCTCCTGAGTAGCTGAGACTACACACATGCGCCACCACACCCAGCTAATTTTTTCTTTTTCTTTCTTTCTCTTTCTCTCTTTGTGTGTGTGTGTGTGTGTGTGTGTGTGTGTGTGTGTGTGTGTGTGTGTGTGGAGTCAAGTTCTGGCTATGTTGCCCAGATTGGTCTTGAACTCCTGGGCTCAAGTGATCCTCCCACTTCAGTCTCCCAAAGTGCTGGGATTACAGACATGAGCCATAGTGCCTGGCCAGGACTTGTGTTTTTTTATGGGTATTAGTTATCTATTGCTGTACAACAAATTATCCAAAACTTAGCGACTTAAAACAATAAATACATGCTGTCTCACACAGTTTTTAAAGATCAAAATCCTTCCCAAAGTGCTGGGATTATAGGCGTGAACCACTGTGCCTGGTTTACATGATCAATAAAAAAAGTTTTTTTTCTTTTCTGAGTTGGAGTCTCACTCTGTCACCCAGGCTAGGGTGCAGTGACAAGATCATGGCTACCGCAGCCTCAACCTACTGGGCTCAGATGATCCACCTCAGCCTTCCAGGTAGCTGGAACTACAGATGTGCGCCACCATGCCCAGCTAATTTTTTTTTTTTTTTTGAGATGGAGTCTCACTTTGTCACCTCTTATTTTTTGTTTATTACAGATACGAGGTCTCATCAAGTTGCCCAGGCTGGTCACGAACCTGTGGACTCAGGCAATCCACTCACCTTGGCCTCCCAAAGTGCTGGGATTACAGGCTGAGCCAACAAGCCCAGTCAGTTTTTTTTTTAATTTATTGTAGAGACAAGGTCTTGCTAAGTTGCCCGTGCTGGTCTCGAACCTCTGGGCTCTGGCAATTCTCTTGCATCTTGTTTTCCAAATGCTGGGATTACAGACATTAGCCACCATGCCCAGAAAAAAAAAAAACCTGTTAGGCCAGGTGCGGTGGCTTGTGTTTAAAATCCCGCCACTTTGGGAAGCTGATGAGAGAGAATCACTTGAACTCAGGAGTTCAGACCAGTCTATTCAACACAGCAAGACCTCATCTCTACAAAAAATACAAAAGTTAGCCAGGTACAGTGGTGCACACCTGTAGTCCTAGCTATTTGGGAAGCTGAGGTAGGAGGATCTTTTGAGCCCAGAAGGTTGAGGCTACCGTGAACCAGGTTCATATCACTGCACTCCAGCCTGGGCAACAGAGTGAGGCCCCAACTCAAAACATGTACATATTTGTTAGTAATAGTATTTTTTTGTAGAGACCAGTGGGGTCTAGCTACATTGTCCAGACCTGCCTGGAACGCATGACCTCAAACAATCCTTCCATCTCGGTCTCTCAGAGTGTTGGGATTACAGGAATGAGCCACCACGCCCAGTCAGGTGACTATTCAAGCTGTAATCTGATGTTGGAGTTTGGAATCTGGAGGCCAGACAGTTGGGAAAGGAAGATGGCTGTAAGGTAGGGAGGGCAGGGACAAGCCGGATCCCAGAAGCAAGAGTTACAAAAGCGCTGGGACCTTGTCTGACCTTTCCTTTCACCCTCTAAGTCACAAATGGGATCTCTCCTGTGGCTGTCCTCACCCTAAACACGCAGGGAAGGGAATTGTGGAAATGTGCTTCAGTCTTGCCAAATTAACACATTATAAAGCCACCATGAGCATCTGTTTCCATTTATTCATGTCTAATGTTACAGCCTTCAGTAAAGCTTTATACTTTTTTTGGTAAAGTTTTTTTTTTTTTGAGTTGGAATCTCACTCTGTCACCCAGGTTGGAGTGCAGTACACACTCATGGCCACTGTAACCTCGACCTGCTGGACTCAGGTGATCCCCTCCACCACAGCCTTCCAAGTAGCTGCATCTATAGGCATGCAATACCACACTCGGCTAATTTTTTGATTTATTGTAGAGATGAGATCTAGCCAAGTTGCCCAGCCTGGTCTCGAACCCGTGGGCTCAGGCAATCCTCTGGTCTCCGCCTCTCAAAATGTTCGGATTACAGGCATGAGCCACCGCGTCCAGCTAGTAGTAAAGGTTTTATACTTCTGCCAGATTTAATCCAAAGACTATCTCTTATATTTTTTGTTGCTGTTATATATAGTATATATATATATTTTTTAATCAGAGTCTCACTCTGTCACCCAAGCTGGAGTGCAGTGGCACAGTTACAGTGACTGCAGCCTCGACCTCCTGGGCTTAGGCAATCCTCCCACTTTAGTCTCCCCAGTAACTGGGACTAAGGCATGTACCACCAGCCTGGCTAATTTTTATTTTTATTTTTATTTTTTTATGGAGATGAGTTCTTGCTATGTTGCTCAGGCTGGTCTTGAACTCCTGAGCTCAAGAAATCCTTCTGCCTTGGCCTCCCAAAGTACTGGGATTACAGCATGAGTCACTGCGCCTGGCCTCTAGTCTTTATGCCTGTCTTTTTCTTTTTCTTTTTTTTTTTTTTTTGAGTTGGAGTCTCACTCTGTCGCCCAGACTGGAGGGCAGTGGCCGCTCCCGGCCACCGCAGCCTCGACCTGCTGGGCTCCGGCCATCCTTCCGCCTCAGCCTTCCGAGTAGCCGGAATTACAGGCATGTGCTACCACGCCCGGCTGATATTTTGATTTATTGTAGAGATGAGGTCTCTCTGCCCAGGCGGGTCTCGAACCCGCGAGCTCAGGCAATCCACTCACCTCAGCCTCCCAAAGGTGCGGGATTACAGGCTAAGCCACCGAGCCCGGCATACCTGTCTTTTTCTTAGTGCAACCTGATGTTGGGCAGAAGCAATGATAGGTGACCCCCATCCTGACTTCGAAGGGAAGGCTTGCCACCACTTGCTGACTAGGGATGATGGTGGCAGAAAAAAAAGGGAAGGAGGCTGGGTGCAGCGGCTCAAGCCTATAATCCCAGCCCTTTGGGAGGCTGAGGTGAGGGGATTGCCTGAGCCCACGGGTTCGAGAACAGCCTGGGCAACTTGGCAAGACCTCATCTCTACAATAAATCAAAAAATTAGCCAGGCGTGGTAGCGTGTGCCTGTAGTTCCCATTACTTGGAAGGCTGAGGCGGAAGGGTCACCGGAGCCCAGCAGATCGACGCTGGGGTGGCTGTGAGTGTGTCACTGCACTCCAGCCTGGCTGACGGAGTGAGACTCCAACTCAAAAAAAGGAAGAAGCACACACAGCAAAACCGTCCTCATATCTAGACTGTGTGGCGTTCTACGGGACAAGGAACCCACTTTCTCCTAAAAACAACAACCGGGCCCCGAGCAAAAGAGATGGTGCAGGTGGTGCAGAAGAAACCTGTTGTTCAAATGTTAGGCTCTCGCCTGGAATCCCAGCACTTTGGGAGGCTGAGGCAGGAGGATTGCTTGAATCTAGGATTCGAAACCAGTCTGGGCAACACAGTGAGACCTCATCTCTACAAAAAATAAAAAAATGAGCCCAGCATGATGGTGGGCGTTGTTGTCCCAGCTGCTCGGGGGGGCTGAGGTGAGGACTAAGCCCAGGAGGTGAAGGCGGCAGTGAACCGTGATGGTGCCACTGCACTTCAGCTTGGATGACAGAGGGAGACCTTAACTGATTAAAGAGAAACAAGCAAACTTAAAAAACTTCCATAACAGAATGAGAAGCAAGATGTGTGTTAAGAGATGTGATTGTTATTATTTTAATTGTGAAAAGGCATAAGATGTATTTTTGTTGTTGTTGTTGTTTTGAGTTGGAGTCTCACTCTGTCGCCCAGACTGGAGTGCGGTGGCCGGGAGCCTCGACCTGCTGGGCTCCGGCGATCCTTCCGCCTCAGCCTTCCAAGTAGCTGGAACTACAGGCGTGTGCTACCATGCCCGGCTCATTTTTGATTTATTGTAGAGATGAAGTCTCGCCATTTGCCCAGGCGGATCTCGAATCTGTGGGCTCAGGCAATCCACTCACCTCAGCCTCCCAAAGGTGCGGGATTATAGGCTGAGCCACCGAGCCCAGCAGATGTATTTGTTTATGTGCTTGTTTTTTGAGTCGGATTCTCACTGTCGCCCAGGTTGGAGTGCAGTTGCATGCTCACAGCCACCACAGCCTTGACCTACTGGTCTCAGGCGATACCTTCCACCACAGCTTCCAAGTAGCTGGAACCACAGATGTGCATCACCACACCCAGATAATTTTTTGACTTATTGTAGAGACGAGGTCTCACCAAGTTGCCCAGGCTGGTCTTGAACCCCCTGGGCTGAGGCAATCCTCTTGCCTCCACCTCTCAAAGTGCTGGGATTACAGGTGTGAGCCACCACATCCAGCTAAAATGGAATCAGATATATTTTCTGTAATTTCTTGTGGCTTATTCTCCCTCATCTTGTTAATGTGGTTAATTATATTAGTAGAGTTTCTTTCTTTCTTTCTTTTTCTTTCTTTCTTTCTTATTGGAGTCTCACTCTGTCACCCAGGCTGGAGTGCAGAGGCATGCTTATGGTCACTGCAGCCTCGACCTGCTGGGCTCAGGCAATCCTCCCGTCTCATCTTTCCAAGTACCTGGAACCACAGGCGCCCACCACCACGCTTGGCTAATTTTTAAAATTGATTTATTGTAGAGATAAGGTCTCACCAAGTTGCCCAGGCTGGTCTCGAACCCCTGAATTCAGTCAATCCTCTCCCCTCTGTCTCCCAAAGTGCTGGGATTACAGGCATGAGCCACCACACCTGGCCCATTAGTGGAGTTTCTAATGTTAACCCATTGTGAATTTCAAATTCATATATATGCCTGCATATATGTGTACTACTATGAGGGGATTGGCAAAACTCCGAATGAAAGGCATAATGGAGTATTTAAACTATTTTTTGCTAATTTTCTGTAAATTATTTTCAGAAAATTTTTGCTAATTTTCTGTAAATTATCTTCAGAAAATTAGCAAAAATAGCATCAATACTCCCAAATGCCTTTTGTGCAGAGCTTTGGGTCCTTTTTGTCTTTTTGTCTAAAGGACAAAATCCAGCATCATGCTTTATGTCGGGTATCATCTCTCTTGTCCTCTTTAATCTGGGGCATCTCTTTAGTCCTTCCTTGACTTTCATGACCTTGAGATCTTTGAAGATTATGAACAGTTATTTTGAGGACAACCCTCAGTTTGGGTCCATCTGAGGTTTCCTCACTATCCGATCCAGGTTGCATGTTTGCCTGGATTGTCCCAGAAGGGATGCCATGTCTCCTTCACACTTGGTATAGGATTTCGACTTGTCCCACAACTGGTGATGGCAACACTGACCTCATTTTTTTATTTTTGAGTCAGGGTCTCACTGTGTCACCCAGGCTGGAGTACAGTGGCACAATCATAGCTCACTGCAATCTCGACCTCCTGGGATCAGGTGATCCTTCTGGCTCAGACTCCTGAGTAGCTGAGACCACAGGCATGCACCACCACACCTGGCTAATTTTTTTTCCTTCTTTGTTTTATTTTATTTTTATTGAGTCAGAGTCTTACTCTGTCACCCAGGCTGGAGTGGAGTGGCATGCTCCCAGCCACTGTGGCCTTGACTTGCTGGGTTCAGGTGACCCTTCCATCTCAGCCTTCCAAGTCGCTGGAACCACAGGCGCGTACCACCACACCTAGCTAATTTTTTGATTGATCGTAGAGACGAGGTCTTGTCATGTAGTCCCGGCTGCACTTGAACCCCTGGGCTCAGGCAATCCTCTCGCCTCTTCCTCCCAAAGTGCGGAATCACAGGCATGAGCCACTGCACCTGGCTAATTTTTTAATTTTTTTGTTGAGATGAGGCCTCACTCTCGTGAAAGATGATCTTGAACTCCTGGGCTCAAGCAATCCTCCTGCCTCAGCCTCCCAAAATGCTGAGATTACAGGCGTGAGCCACCGTGGCCAGCAACACTGACCTCTTTTTGTTGACAGACATGTAAGAGGAAATTTATTAGATGAGTTGGTTCATGTAGATATGGAGGCCAAAAAGCCCCATGATATACTGTCGGCAAGCCGGAGACCCAGGAAAGCCTGTGGGGAGATTCAGTCTCTGTTTGAAGGACCAGGGGAGCCATGATAAGTCCCAGGGTCTGAGGCCTGAGAACCAGGAGCTTGACTGTCTGAGGGAAGGAGATGGGTGGCCCAGCTCAAGACACAGAGGGAACACACGCTTCCTCTCTCTGCCTGTCTGTTCTCCCCAGGCAGGCCCTCAGTGGATGAGATGAAGCCTGTACAGACTGGCGAGAGCAGGTCTTTTTGACTCTGGCTAATTCAAGTGCCATTGTCCCCTGGACACACCCTCGAAGACACACCCCAAAGTAATGTGGCAGCAGCTGTCTGGGTATCCCTTAACCCAACACTGATTTCTTTTTCTTTCTTTTTTAGTTTGGGTCTCACGCTGTCGCCCAGGCTTGAGTGCAGAGTGGTACAATCACATTTTGCCACAGCCTCGACCTCCTGGGTTCAGGCGATCCTTCCGCCTCAGCCTCCCGAATTGCTGGGATTACAGGTGTGCACCACCATGCCTGGCTAATTTTTAAAATTTTTTGTAGAGACAAGGTCTCGCTATGTTGTCCAGGTTGGTCTTGAACTTCTAGGTTCAAGCAATCCTCCTACCTCGGTCTCCCAAAATGCTGGGATTATAGGGGTGAGCCACTGCACCTGGCATCACTGATTTTTTTTCTTTTCTTTTTTTTTCCTTTCTGAGTAGGAGTCTCACTCTGTCACCCAGGCAGGAGTGCAGTGACATGCTGCTCACGGCCACCGCAGCCTCAACCTGCTGAACTCGGGCAATCCTTCCACCTCAGCCTTCCAAGTGTTTGGAACTATGGGCATACACTGGTTTCTTAACATGGCATTTGCCAAGTTTCTTTAAAGTTATGTTTCTTTCTTTTTTTTTGAGTTGGAGTCTCACTCTGTCACCCAGACTGGAGTTCCAAGGCCACCGCAGCCTCGACCTGCTGGGCTCCTGCGATCCTTCCGCCTCAGCCTTCCAAGTAGCCGGAACTACAGTCGCGTGCTACCACACCCAGCCAATTTTTGATTTATTGTAGAGAAGAGGTCTCGCCAAGTTGCCTGGGTGGGTCTCGAACCCACAGGCTCAGGCAATCCACTCGCCTCGGCCTCCCGAAGTGCTGAAATTACAGGCTGAGACACCGAGCCTGGCCAATTTTTTTTTAAATTGTAGAGACGGGGTCTTGCCATGTTGCCCAGGCTGATCTCGAACCTCTGGACTCATCCTCTCTCCTCTGCCTCTGTGCTGAGATGACAGGCATGAGCCACCACACCCAGTGATGCTCCTTGCCTGAAGTATTACCATGATGATGTCTGAATAGTGATCGTCTAATTCTTTTTTTTTTTTTTTTTTTTTTGAGTTGGAGTCTCACTCTGTTGCCCAGACTGGAGTGCACGGAGTGCAGTGGCCGCTCCCCGGCCACCGCAGCCTCGACCTGCTGGGCTTCCGCGATCCTTCCACCTCAGCATTCCAAGTAGCTGGAACTACAGGCACGCGCTACCACACCCGGCTAATTTTTGATTTATTGTAGAGATGAGGTCTCGCCAAGTTGCCCAGGCGGGTCTTGAACCTGCGCGCTCAGGCAATCCACTCACCTCAGCCTCTCAAGGCACAGGATTACAGGCTGAGCCACCGAGCCCGGCTTCGTCTAATTCTATCAGCCTTTTATTTACTAGTTTGCATTGTAGGGTGAGGAAGAGCTATTTCTCTTCCGCATTTATTTATTCGCGCCTTCATTTATGTCGCCATGATAAAAGATGACTCCTGGTTCCAGAGAACCCAGAGAAAGTGGGGCCCAGAAAGAAAACACCCGAGCTCATCATCTTTGTCCTCTCACTTCTTTGTCCAGAACCTTCTTAAGCCTGGTGACTCTGGGTGAAGTGGTTCTTGTTGGCTCACACCCTGGGCTTAGAAATACTTCCCAGGAAATGTCCCTGGGGACCAAGGGCACACGGAGGGACGTCCCAAGGCCGGGTCTCTCAGTGGACGTCCGGGAGTCCCAGGATCGGGCATGGTGGGGGGTCGGCCGGGGGAGTCAACTGTGGCTTGGGACCTGCCTCTGTGGGGGGTTCAGGCTCAGGACCCCCCTCAGGATGGAGTCTGCTCACCCCACCCCCCTCCTGCCCGTCCCTGGGGCAGACTTTTGTTCTGAATTACAAGGTGGGTGTCGCCATCATCATCAGGAACAGGGTATTTCCAGCAAGGGATGCCCCGACTCGCTTCCATGGGTGTTCTGTGGGGGAGCAGGAAGAGCAGGATGCAGTGGGATCCACCCCCTCAGGCTGGTGTCCTCTGGTTCCTGCAGAAGGGTGGGGGCAGCTGTGGAGGAGCTGGGAGAGGAGGCGGGACCCTTATTTGGGCATCAACTGTGCCAAGGTCCTCAGGCAGAAGCCTGTGGATGCCAACTGCCTGCCATTGTAATCCCCCCCCCTTTTTTCTTAGAGTTGGGGTCTCACTCTGTCACCCAGGCTGGAGTGCAGTGGTACAATCACAGCTACTGCAGCCTCCACCTCCTGAGCTCAGGGATCCTTCTGCCTCAGCCTCCCCAGTAGGACTGCGGGCGGGTATCACCACGTCTGGCTAGTTTCCCGTAGAGATGAGGTCTCACTATGTTGCCCATGCTGGTCTTGAACTCCTGGGCTCAAATGGTCTTCCTGCCTCAGCCTCCCAAAGTGCTGGGACTTACAGGCATGAGTCAGCATGCCTGGCCCTTTATTTCTTTTTCAAAAAGGGAGGCATGAGGGTAACCGGTCCACTCTAGATGGAGAGAACACCCTCTGAAGACAGCTCTCATAAGAAAACATTCTCCTTCCCTCACCTACCGCCTTCCTGAAGACCTCAAATCTCCAAAACCTCCACATTGCCGGAGTCTCCAGCCTCATGGAGATGGGCCACCTCCCTCCAGCCCTTGCTGGCCTCGCTGCATCATGTCATCTCCCTGAGCCTCGGTCCCTCATCCGGAAAATGGGGATAAACCTACTTGCGAGGCCCTGGGAGCTTAAATGAGATAACAGGCTCCCTCGATGAAAATGGGTCAGAGGTAGACACAGGCCTGCAGTGTCAGAGGGAGGGAACAAGCTCCTGGGAGTTCCCGAGTGACCAGGGGGCAAGACCCACCTCTTTCGGTATCTCAGTTTCCTCTTCTGTAAAGGCCATTCGGGCAAGGGTGTCCCCAAGTGCCTGAAGTCTGCTCACCTGGGACATGGCCGGGAGCGCCGGGAGCACCGGGCCCCATGGACAGGTCCCCCCAGGCCGTTTCCTCAGCAGGAAGAAGGACTCGCCTTCAAGGCCATGACTCCTGTGTTCACTGGCTCTGTGTCTGCACCTCACCCCGCCCTCTCCAGCCCCCACCGGGAGCTGCAGCCTGGAGCTCACTGTGAAACTGCCTTCTGCAGGAAGAGCCCGGAGAAGGCTTGACTTTTGCTTTCTTCTCTCCCTGCCCTCCATTTCTTCCTCTCTAATATAAGGAGGTCAGGGCCAGACGCAGGGGCTCATACCTGTAGCCCCAGCACTTTGGGAGGCTGAGGTGGGAGACTTGATGAAGGCCAGGTGCTTGAGATCAGCCTTGACAACATAGCAAGACCCCCATCTCTGCAAAAATAAATAAACACAATAAAATAAGGACGTCAGACTTAATGATCCCCCCATCCAGTGCTAAGTATCCAAACCACCTGGGTGTCTTCCTTTTTTCTGAGTCAGAGTCTCATTCTGTCATCCAGGCTGGAGTGCGCATACTCATGGCCACCACTGCCTCGAACTGCTGGGCTCAGGCAATCCTTCCACCTCAGCCTTACAAGTAGCTGGAACTACAGGTGTGCACCACCACACCTGGCTAATTTTTTTAAAATTTAATTTATTGTAGAGATGAAGTCTCACCATGTTGCCCAGACTGGTCTCAAACCCCTGGGCTCTGGCAATCCTCTCGCCTCCACCCCCCAAAGTGCTGGGATTACAGGTGTGAGCCACCATGCCTGAACTTTTTTTCTTGTTTTAAGGTAACATTGAAGAAATGTGTTGTTATTTCACCCTCAGAAACATAATGCCCATCAGCCAAACACAGGAGAGGTCACAAGACGCTGTGACAGCTGATGTCTCACTTCTCATTGGGTCTTTACCCCAAGGGATGAGAGTGTCGCCATCCCCAGAGTCAGATAAGGAGACTGAATCCTTTTTGGTCTTATGCCTGGGCATAGAGGAACTGGGACTGAACTCAGAGCTTTAAACCCTGGATTCAGGTGGGAGGATAGTTCCGGGTTCAAATCCAGCCTCCACTAGGATGGGACAAATACAGTTCATGGGTTTGGCCACAAGATGGCAAACTGGCTCTGGGCATTTGCTCCTTGACGATGCCACTGGGGAGTTCACTGATGTCACAAATTGTGTGGACACCCCAGCCCGCACTTCATTTTCTCTCTCCAGTCCTGGATCTGGCTTTGCAGAGAATTGCAGTGATCTTTCTTTTTCTGAGTCAGAGTCTCACTCTCGCCCAGGGTAGAGCACGATCATGGCCACCGCAGCCTCGACCTGCGGGTCTCAGGTCATCCTTCTGCTTCAGTCTTCCCAGTAGCTGGAGCTACAGGCACACACCACCAAACCTGACTAATTTTTTTATTTACTGTAGAGACAAGGTCTCACCAAGGTGCGCAGGCTGGTCTTGAACCCCTGAGCTCAGGCAATCCTTTCGCCTCAGCCTCCCAAATTCTGGGATTACAGGTGTGCCCGGCTTAATTTTTTTTTGAGTTGGAGTCTCACTCTTACTCAAACACTCATGGCCACCGCAGCCTTGACCTCCTGGCCTCAGAAGATCCTTCTGCCTCAGCCTCCAGAGTAGCTGGGATGACAAGAACATGCCACCAGGCCTGACTAATTTTTAAAATGTATCATAGAGGTGAGGTCTTGCTATGCTGTCTAGGCTGGTCTCGAACTCCTGGTCTCAAGCAGTCTTCCCACCTTGGCCTCCCAAAGTGCTGTGATCACGGGCTTGAGATACTGTGCCTGGCCTCTGCTTTTATTTCATTTCCTGATGATCTGTCCCAATCAGCTGATCATATCAGTCACATATCGGGTGCAGGTTGTTTTTCTAGTGCCATATAATGATTTATGTTTATGTGCTATCCTCACCCCATTTCTCCTCATCGGTAACAAAAGAGAAGGCATGTGCTTGTCATGTGAACACAGCTTTCCCTTTTCAGTGAGAAAAGGAGCTTGCGACTCAGTGGTTTGATCTGGTTGGATTTTGTTTTGTTTTGAGGAGATGAGTCAGGAAAGGCTTCCCAGCGGAGGTGACACCTAAGGCAAGCCAAGGACAGAAGGATGAGTCGGTGATAGCCAGAAGTGGGGAGTTGGTGGAGGGGGAGGCACCCTCAGAAGGCAGCAGCCAGGGTAGATGCCTGGGTAAAAACATTCGTGGGAGCGAGAACCAGTCAGAGTCAGGGTCCCAGAGTACATCACAGGCCATGCTGGAGGTGGGAGAGGCTGGGAAGGGACAGGCTGTGAGGATTGTGTAAACTGAGGGAAGGAGGTTAGCCTCATCTTGAGAGCAACAGGGAGCACAACGTGGTTTTAGGCAAGGGGCTGACCTGACTCCATTTTTTTTTTTTTTTGAGTTGGAGTCTCACTCTGTCACCCAGATTGGAGTGCAGTGGCCGCTCCCAGCCACGGCAGCCTCGACCTGCAGGGCACCGGCAATCCTTCCGCCTCAGTCTTCCAAGTAGCCGGAACCACAGGCACGTACTACCACGCCCGGCTAATTTTTGATTTATTGTAGAGATGAGGTCTCGCCAAGTTGCCCAGGGTGGTCTCGAACCTGTGGGCTCAGGCAATCCATTCACCTCGGCCTCCCAAAGCGCTGGGATTACAGGTTGAGCCACTGAGCCCAGGCCTGACTCCATTTTTATTCTAGAAAGATCTGGTCCCAGCGGCGTGAGGAATGAGACCTGGCAATCGTCTAGGAGATGAGTGGAGTCCAGGTGGGAACGGATGGTGGCCTGGCTTTGGGCGGCAACGTGAGGGTGAAGAACGTGAGGTCTGAGGGGGTCTTGGAAGCAGAACTCACCAATGGTGGAGGCTGACTGGAGGAGGCCCAGGAAGGGGAGGAAGGAATTAAGGCTGGAGGCTGGGGTGGCAGGTGGAAGTGGGTGTTGAAGGAGACCGGGGTCAAACAGATGAGGAGGACCCCGGAAAGTCTCGCTCTGGACACACCAAGTGCGAGCGCCCGAGTGGAGATGACCGAGGGGAGCATCAAGCTAGTGAGAGAAGCAAGAGGCACGGCGAGCCCTGAGGCATCTGGTGGGGGCCTCGGCCTCTAGGTGATGTCAAAGATTGTAGCCACTGTGAGATCATCCTGGGAGAGTCTAGCTAGAGGGGACCCAGGGTCGAGCCCTGAGGAGAGTCTCAGAGGCCAGGAAGAGAAGCCAGAGACGAAGATCACAAAGGGGCAACCAGGAAGGAGGTAGGAGCACAGCCAGTGAGGGTCACAGGAGGGAAGTGAGGAGAGCGTTCCGTCCTGCTGTGTCAAGTTCAGTTAAAAGACCCATCCCAAGCCAGGCTCGGTGGCTCAGCCTGTAATCCTGCGCCTTTGGGAGGCTGAGGTGAGTGGATTGCCTGAACCCGCGGGTTCGTGACCCGCCTGGGCAACTTGGCGAGACCGCATCTCTACAATAAATCAAAAAATTAGCCGGGCGTGGTAGTACGCGCCTGTGGTTCCGGCTACTTGGAAGACTGAGGCGGAAGGATTGCCGGTGCCCTGCAGGTCGAGGCTGCCGTGGCTGGGAGCGTGCCACTGCACTCCAATCTGGGTGACGGAGTGAGACTCCAACTCAAAAAAAAAAAAAAATGGAGTCAGGTCAGCCCCTTGCCTAAAACCACGTTGTGCTCCCTGTTGCTCTCAAGATGAGGCTAACCTCCTTCCCTCAGTTTACACAATCCTCACAGCCTGTCCCTTCCCAGCCTCTCCCACCTCCAGCATGGCCTGTGATGTACTCTGGGACCCTGACTCTGACTGGTTCTCGCTCCCACGAATGTTTTTACCCAGGCATCTACCCTGGCTGCTGCCTTCTGAGGGTGCCTCCCCCTCCACCAACTCCCTACTTCTGGCTATCACCGACTCATCCTTCTGTCCTTGGCTTGCCTTAGGTGTCACCTCCTCTGGGAAGCCTTTCCTGACTCATCTCCTCAAAACAGCAACTTGGAAGACTGAGTTGCAGCAACTTGGAAGGCTGAGGTGGAAGGATAGCCGGAGCCCAGCAGGTCGAGACTGCGGTGGCCGGGAGCGGCCACTGCACTCCAGTCTGGGCGACAGAGTGAGACTCCAACTCAAAACAAAACAAAAAACATAGTTAGGAAGGCTCCAGCTTCCACCACTCAGCAAACTCCTGCTAACAGACGCAGAGTGGGCACTCGCCGTGCAAAGCGTGGTCCCCACTTCTGGGTAGAAATCAGGACAAATGGAGGAAGACATGATGGAAAGCTACGGCTCAAGACGGGCACCAACTCACTGGTAGCTCCGTCTTGCTAACCCAGCAGCCACACACAGGCCACTTTCTTGTTCTCAGCTTCTCAGCAGCCCTTGGCATGGTGGAATGGTATCTCTTTCAATCATTTCGCTTGGTTTCTTGGTCTCTTTCTTCCCTTCCCTTTCCCTCTCTCAATCTGTCTCTTGATTTTATTACCACTATTACTTGAGTGAAGTTCTTGCTCTGTCACCCAGTCTAAAGTGCAGCTCACTACAGCCTCAAACTCCTGGGGTCAAGGGATCCTCCTGCCTCAGTCTCCCGAGTAGCTGGGACTATATGCACACGCCACCATGCCCAGCTAATATATATTTATTTTTTAGAGAAGCAAGGTCTCACTATGTCACCCAGACTGGTCTCAAACAACTGGACTCAGGCAATCATCCTACCTCAGCCCCCCAAGTTGCTGGGACGACATACACACACCACCACACCCAGCTAATTTTTTTTCTTTAAATAGCGGCAAGGTCTGGTTATGGCTGGTCTTCACCTCCTGGCCTCACACGGTCCTCCTGTCTCGGCCTCCCAATGTGCTGGGATTATAGTCATGAGCCTCTGTGCCCCATTGGCCTCTCCTCCTTGCAAACACCTTTGTGAGTTCTTTTCTGCTCATCTCTCCTAAATATCAGTGCCCCTTGGAACTCTGGCAAAAAGTTTTTATGCACATCGGGTGAGGTAATGAATGAAAGTAAAATGTCATGCAGGTGTGAGCAGGGGATTGTCACTATGAAGCGGAATAGGAAACAGACCACACGAAGCCCCAGCGACAAGCAGTGGCAAGAGAAGTGACTTTGCCACAAGCCACGCTCTGAGGCTGAAGTGAGGGGCCTGTGAGGAGGAGGTAGGACACCCTGGGAGGGACGCGGCATAGGTGCCAGCTCAGAAGGGAGAGTCTCTGTCAGGATCTCGAGATACCAAGTTCACAAACTAGGCCAGGTCAGAGGTTCATGCTGAGAACGAATGGACATCCATCTGGAAGGACAGGGAAGGATTCCATCCTCCTGGAATATCCACGGCCTTGAAGGATTTTGTTTTATTCAGCGGGGTCAGAAATTCTGCTTGTCAGAAATGTTCTAGAACATCTTGCGAGAAAGGCAGGCAGAAGGAGGCAGCCCCACGTTGCAGGAGGCCCCAGGGGAGGGTGATGGGCGGTCATAGTTACCAGTCGTCTGGCCACACGAGGGTCCAGCCTGACCAGAGGCTGTGGCCTCTCTGACCCAGGAGTCTTGTGACATCGCATGGGAGACAGAGAATGGGAGCTGAGAGGACTGTGGGTTGAGGGACCATATGCTCAATACTGGGGGATAAAGGAAGGAGAGAGCTCTGGTGGCTTCTTGGAGGGTAGAACTGGAACTTTGGGAATAGGGAGAGATGTTCAACCAATGGGTTTTTTAAATTTTTTGACTTAGAGTCACACTCTGTCACCCAATCTGGAGTGCAGTAGCATGCTCATAGCTACCACAGCCTCAGCCTGCTGGACTTGGGCGATCCTTTCACCTCAGCCTTCCAAGTAGCTGGAACCACAGGTGCACACCACCACACCCAGCTAGCTTTTTTTATTTATTGTAGAGATGTGGTCTTGCCATGTTGCCCAGGCTGGTTTGGAACCCCTGGACTCAGGCAATCCTCTCACCTCGGCCTCCCAAAATGCTAGGATTGCAGGCATGAGCCTCCGCACAAGTTTACAACAAATAATTAAAAAATATTTGCATGTCTTCATGCACATTTCAGCAAGAGATGACAAAACAACATCACAGTTGCTCTTTTTACATATTTATTTATCTATTTTTATTTTAAAGTTGTGGGGTACAATTCAGGGTTAGGCATACCAATGGTCACTGTGTAGGTGAAGTTTGGGCCTCACTTTGGTCCCCACCAGTTGCTCTCAATTACTCTTGGGAGACTCTGTGCTTTTAAATACCATATTACATGGATAACGGACAAAAGGGCCCAGGGTTTTATTCGGTTGATAAGCACATATTGAGATGGTGAAAATCAGTCCTGCTCACAGCCAAAGTGAAGACAAGCCTTCCTAGCAAGCAGACCCATAACACTCCCAGGAGAACAGAAGCAATGCTTTGAACAGGTCATAGACAGGGTCGCACAGTGACCATGAATATGCTTAAG
Organism: Cephalopachus bancanus; assembly: GCA_027257055.1. NCBI lineage: Eukaryota > Metazoa > Chordata > Mammalia > Primates > Tarsiidae > Cephalopachus > Cephalopachus bancanus. The sequence goes on from JAPVLO010000007.1 coordinate 9,946,508, forward strand.
GATTGCTCTCTCCTGACATGAGTGAGTGCCAATGCTTTACCCATGCTTTCATTTAATTTGGTTCTATTTCAATTGTGAAGATATTCACTCACCAGCCAGAACAGCTTCTCAACTGCATCCAGTCCTGAATGGGGGGTTCCCACTTTCCTCATTCCTCTTGAGAATCGCTCAGTATAAGCTTAAATCCACTCCATTCTCCCCCCTCCAAGAATCTTCCAAAGGTTCCTCTGGGTGCTTTCTCCTGGGTGCTTTTCTCTGGGTGCTTATCTCTAAGTGATTTTCTCTGAGTGTTTTCCTCTGGGGGTTTCTCTCTAGCTGCTTTCCTCTGGGTGCTTCCCTCTGTGGGCTGGTCCCTGGGTGGTTTTCCTCTGGGTGCTTTTCCTCTGGGTGCTTATCTCCAAGTGCTTTTCTCCAAGTGATTTCCTCTGGGGGTTTACCTTTGGGGACTTCTCTCTAGGTCCCTTCCTCTGGGTGCTGTCCTTTGGGTGCATCTCTGGGTGCATTTCTTTGGGTATTTTCCTCTGGGCACTTCCATCTGGGAACTTCCCCCGGGTGCTTTTCTTTTCTTTCTTTCTTTTTTTTTTTGGAGTTGGAGTCTCACTCTGTCGCCCAGACTGGAGTGCAGTGGCCGCTCCCGGCCACCGCAGCCTCGCCTGCTGGGCTCCGGCAGTCCTTCCGCTTCAGCCTTCCAAGTTGCTGGAACTATAGGCATGCACTACCATACCCGGCTTATTTTTTGATTTATTGTAGAGATGAGGTCTCACCAAGTTGCCCAGGCAGGTCTCGAACCCACGGGCTCAGGCAATCCACTCACCTCAGCCTCCCAAAGTGTAGGATTACAGGCTGAGCCACCAAGCCTGGCTGGGTGCTTTTCTTTATGTTATTTTTCTTGGGTACCAGTCTCTGGGTGCTTCCCTCTGGGTACTTCCTACTGGGTGCTTTTCTCTGGGTGCTTTTCTTTGAGCACTTTTCCCTGGGTGCTTTCCTCTGGGTGTTTTCTTCTGCCTGCTTGTCTCTGGGTGCTTTCCTCTGGGTGCTTTTCTCTTTGTACTTCTCTCTGGGTGCTTCCTTCTTGGTGCTATTTTCTGGGTGCTTCTCTCTGGGTACTTTTCTCTGGGTGCCTCCCTCTGGGTGCTTACTTCTTGGTGCTTTTTTTCTGGGTGCTTCTCTTTGGGTGCTTTCCTCTGGTTGCATTCTTCTGGGTGCTTTTCTCTGGGCACTTTTCTCTGAGCACTTTTCTCTGAGCACTTTCCTCTGGGTGCTTTTTTCTTGGTGTTTCCCTCTGGGTGCTTCCTTCTGGGCGCTTTTCTTCTTCTTTTTTTTTTTTTGAGTTGGAGTCTCACTCTGTCACCCAGACTGGAGCGCAGTGGCCGCTCCCGGCCACCGCAGCCTCGACCTGCTGGGCTCCGGTGATCCTTCCGCCTCAGCCTTCCAAGTAGCTGGAACTACAGGCACGCGCTACCACGCCCGGCTAATTTTTTGATTTATTGTAGAGATGAAGTCTCACCAATTTGCCCAGGCGGGTCTCGAACCTGTGGGCTCAGGCAATCCCCTCACCTCAGCCTCCCAAGGCACGGGATTACAGGTTGAGCCACTGAGCCCGGCCTGTGGGCGCTTTTCTCTGGGCACTTTTTTTTGGGCTACTTCCTCTGGACGCTTTTCTCTGGGTGCTTCCCTCTGGGTGTTTCCTTCTGGGTACTTCTCTCTAGGTGCCTTCTTCTGGGTCCTTCCCTCTGGTTGCTTCCTTCTGGGTGCTGTTCTCTTGGTGCTTTTCTCTGAGTGTTTTCCTCTTGGCACTTCCCTCTGGGTACTTCCTTCCAGGTTATTTTCTCTGGGCACTTTTCTCTGGGCACTTTCCTCTGAGTGCTTTCTTCTGGGTGCTTTTCTTTTGGTGCTTGCTGCAACAAGCCAGGCCGTCCATCTTTATTCAACTACAAGTGTGTTCCTAGTGGGATTTGCTTCCACACTATAACACACGCACACATACACAATCTAGTTGTTCAGTTATGGTACTTTTCATCACAATGTCAGAATCACTACTCAGATTAGCCTACATGTGGGCATGTCAGCTCTCACATAACAAGAAGCTCAGAGGCAGGGTGGGCTCCAAGCACTGCACTGGGCTTCTGCTTTGGCCCTACAATGCTGCGCACCCTAGCTTCTTCCCCACGTCCGCTTCATTCTCAGATTGAGGGCAAGATGGCCTCTATGGTTCCAGGTTACCTCCTAGTTACCAGAAAGAATGGCAGAGTGGCCATGTCTTCTGAGAGGCTTCTTGAGGAAGAAAAAAAACCTTCCCCGAAGCCCTTCGGCAGACACTTTTCTTTCTTTCTTTTTTTTTATGAAACAGGATCTCATTATGTCATCCTGGAGTGCAATGGCATGATCATAGCTCACTTCAGCCTCCATCTCCTGGGCTCAAGCAGTCCTCCCAGCTCAGCCTCCCAAATAGGTAAGACTCCAGGTGCATACCCAGATAAGACTTTACTTTCTTATCTCATTGTCCACAATTGCATGCTGTTACATTAAATTGAATTTAGCCTGAGGAGGCCTCCATATCTGGACCCTTAGGTAACAAACAGCAATCTAACATAGCAGATAAATTAACTGAAAGCCTAATTTAGGAGTGTACGCTTGTAACAAACAACTAGTCTCAGCCAATCACAGCAGCTGAGCTTCAACAAATTGCAGGTGGCCAAATGTTTAAATATTGTCTAAATGAGGCCAATGCTGAGCTGTAGCCCACCAGGCTGTCTCTGTACCTCATTTCTATTTTCTGTCTATAAATGCTTTCCAGTCATGTGGCAGACTAGAGTTTCTGTAAACCTGTTCTGTTCCTTAGGGCTGCCCAGTTTGAGAATTGTTCTTTGTTCAAAACTCAGTTAAATTTAATCTGTCTAAAATTTTTCTTTTAACAGATTGGTGTCAGAAGTGGGACCTAGATTAGAACACCAGGGACCCCCAGAAATATCAGGTGAAGGCATTCAACAAGGACCATTGTGTTCACTGATCTCTCCTAGCAACTGGAGTCATGGGTTAGTTCTTTCAGATTCCAGGTACCACAGATATGTGTTTTTAGCCTTTCAGGGTTATTTGAACAATTTTTTATCTGAACTGGGTTTGGACATACTGATTAGAAGCAGGATTGGGTCCTGTAGGGAGACCTCAGATGTCTGACTGGGTCAAACCTAAACTAGCAGTAAACAACAACTACTACAAGAAGTGTGCACTCACATTTTGGAAATTCACAGAGATTGTTGTGCTCTGAGAGAAAAAAATTGTTAGGTAAATTAAGGGGCTCTCAGAGTCACAATCACAACTTAAATGGTGAGCGTGGGTCAGGCACACAGGAGCTGTTATAGCACTTGCCTCCAATGGACAAACAAAAACAAACCAAAAAAAAAAAATCCCTCTTTGTCAGGATAAGCTAGTTACAAAATGGGCTAATTGATATCAGGTTGCCCACTCGCCTCAAGAAAACATTTGTGTGAGGAAGTAAACTGTGAAAGCGTGACAACCCAAACCCGTGGTGTTCTCCTCTTTGACTTTTATTGGAGAGACTCCAAATGTAATGTAAAAATGGGATCTTTAATTTCTAAAGAAATGAGTGCTCCACTTTCCAGCTATGGCTGTCTTTTATGTGTATAAAGCATTAAGCTAAGAAAAGTATTTTTCTGCAAGTATTTACAAAAGTGGCAAAATCTTACTAAAAATAACTTAGAATTATGATGGCCATTGTGTGGAACAACACAACACTTTAAGAAGTGCATTTTAAAATGATGACAACTCTTTTCTGGATGTGGTGGTTCATGCCTGGAATCCCAGCACTTTGGAAGGCTGAGGTGAGAGAATTGCATGAGCCCAAGAGTTCGAGACCAGCCTGGGCAACATAGCAAGACCTCATCTCTACAGAAATAAAAAAATTAGCCAAGTGTTGTGATGTGTACCTGTAAGTCTCAGCTACTCGGGAGACTGAGGTGGGAGGATAGCCTGAGCCTAGATGGTTGAGGCTTGGTGACCCATGGTCATGCCACCGTCCTCCAGCCTGGATGGCAGAGTGAGACCCTGACTCTAAAAAAATAAAATGAAAAATAAAATAAAATAAGAGAAATAAAATAAAATCTCCTTGAGCTGGACAATAATCAGGCAGGTCAATCAAGAAAAGGGAAAGAGTTCCTTGACTCAACCCCCTGTTAAGAATGTGTAAATTAGCAGACAGCAGATACCCTCATGGCTGTTCTGCCCATTGTGCTCTTCACAGTGTATCTTCCCTTTAATAAGTCTACCTTTCTTAATTTAAAAAAAAAATGGGTAAATTAGGTGACTGTAAATGGCACAGAAGTTTATAAATCAGCTTGTCATAGTTTAAAAAAATCTTTTTCAGTAATTTGACATCTAAAGATTATGCAAAAGTAGGAAATGTGTGGGTAATTACCAAGTAAGTTAAAATAATAGGCCGGGGGTGGTGGCTCAAGTCAGTCATCCCAGGACTCCATCCAGGACGTGGAGGTGAGAGGTTTGCCTAAGCTCAGGGGTTCGAGACCAGCCTGAGCAACTTAGTGAGACCTCATCTCTACAATAAATCAAAAAACAAGCCAGGCATGGTAGTGCCCGCCTGTAGTTTCAGCTACTTGGAAGGCTGAGGCAGAAGGATTGCTGGAGCCCAGCAGGTCGAGGCTGTGGTGGCTTTGAGCATACCACTGCACTCCAGCCTGGGCAACAGAGTGAGATTTTGACTCAAAATAAATACATAAATAAAAATAAAACATTAATTGCTGAACATAAGCCTAATGTATGCATACTTTAGCTTCTTGGTTTTATATGGTATAGAGAAAATAGATATATTTGGGTCAGTAAACACAAAAAAATGGTTTTATGAAGAAGCACATTCTAGAAATTCTGAAATGTACAAGATCCAACAATTAAGTTTGCAAACTCACCCTAGAAAAAGTGCTACATACCTCATTGCTGAATATCACTATGGTCACCTTCAAAGTAATCCCGTTGAGAAGTTATGCACCGATGCCAATGCCTAGTCCACCCATCAAAGCAATTTCAGAATTTTTTTCTGGAATGGTTACCAGAGTCATCATTGTATTACACTTGATGTCCCGATTGTCATCAAAGGTCTCCCTTTCAACATTTCCTTTATCTTTGGGTAAAGAAAAAAGCCAGTGGAGGCCACATCAAGTGAATAGGGAGGGTGTTCCACTACAATTATTTGTACAGTGCTGCCAACATGAGAGCACAGTGGCAAGTTCATGAACTTAATTGTCAGAATGCAACAAATAACAGTGACAGCTCTGAAGGCCAGTCCAGAAAAAGAGTTCCAAAATTGCATTGTCAGGTGGACTAGAGACTGGCATCAGTGCATATCTTCCCAAGGGGAGTACGTCAAAGGTGACCATAATAATATTCAGCAACGAGGTATATAGCACTTTTTCTTTTTTTTTTTTTTGAGTTGGAGTCTCACTCGGTCGCCCAGACTGGAGTGCAGTGGCCGCTCCCGGCCACCGCAGCCTCGCCTGCTGGGCTCCGGCGATCCTTCCGCCTCAGCCTTCCCAGTAGCAGGAATTACAGGCATGCGCTACCATGCCCGGCTGATTTTTTGATTTATTGTAGAGATGAGGTCTCGCTGCCCAGGCGGGTCTCGAACCCGCGGGCTCAGGCAATCCACTCACCTCAGCCTCCCAAAGGCACGGGATTACAGGCTGAGCCACCGAGCCCGGCTCAGCACTTTTTCTATGATGGTTCTTAAACCTAATTGTTGGACCTCATATAGTCATCAAATGTTGGTATATGACAATTAAAACTGTTTTATGTCCTAGGCTTTCACTAGAATGAAGATTAACAAAAGTTAAAAATTATAAGATTAGAAAAGAATTACTTATATGTTTTTGTAAAAAATGAGCATTAATATCAACAGCACACTGATGCAAAACTAAAATTTGGTCTCCTATATTAAAACAATAGTTTTTTTTTTCTTTGAGTGCTGTACTGATTTACTCTTTTTTTTTTTTTTTGAGTTGGAGTCTCACTCTGTCACCCAGACTGGAGTGCAGTGGCCACTCCCGGCCACCGCAGCCTCAACCTGCTGGGCTCCGGCGAGCCTTCCGCCTCAGCCTTCCAAGTAGCTGGAACTACAGACGTGCGCTACCACGCCCGGCTAATTTTTTGTAGAGACGAGGTCTTGCCAAGTTGCCCAGGCGGGTCACAAACCCGTGATTTACTCTTAATTGAAAATTGTGAAATGTATGTGTTTGGTTTTTTGTTTATTATTTATTTATTATCTTTTAGGCAATTAGCTTAGGAAACAAAGGTTATTTGTTTTATCAAGATAATTTTCTATATTTCAGTTGAGCTTGGTGGCTCATGCCTATAATCCCAGCACTTTGGGAGGCTGAGGTGAGAGGATTACTTGAGCCCAGGAGTTCAAGACCAGACTGGGCAACTTAGTGAGACCTCATCTCTACAATAAATCAGGAAAAATTAGCTGGGTGTGGTGGTGCACACCTGTAGTTCCAGTTACTTGGAAGCCTGAGGAGGAGGGATCACCTGAGCCCAGCAGGTCAAGGTTACGGTGGTCATGAGAGTGTCACTGCACTACAGCCTGGGTGACCGAGTGAGACTCCAATTCAAAAAAAAAGAACCAAAAACTTAGGTTTTTCTACATGTATGTAATTTTCTTTATTTGTATAAGTCTTTTAATTATCACTTTTTAAAATGAATGACTTTTGTTCCTAGTGGCTTGTCATACTACTTTGATCAAGTGTTTTAAACTTTGGTTGTTTTTTTTTTTTTTGAGTTGGAGTCTCACTCTGTCGCCCAGACTGGAGTGCAGTGGCCGCTCCCGGTCACCGCAGCCTCGACCTGCTGGGCTCCGGCGATCCTTCCGCCTCAGCCTTCCAAGTAGCCGGAATTACAGGCATGCACTACCACGCCTGGCTGATTTTTTGATTTATTGTAGAGATGAGGTCTCGCCTGCCCAAGCGGGTCTCGAACCTGGGGCTCAGGCAATCCACTCACTTCAGCCTCCCAAAGGCGCGGGATTACAGGCTGAGCCACCAAGCTCGGCGATTTTTTTTTTTTGAGTTGTTGTCTCACTTTGTTGTCCAGGCTGGAGTGCAGTGGCACGCTCATGGCCACCCCAGCGTCAACTTGCTGGGTTCCAGCAATCCTTCCACCTCAGCCTTCCAAGTAGCCAGAACTACAGTCAAGTGCTACCACGTTCGGCTGCTTTTTGATTTATTGAAGAGACGAGATCTCATCAAGTTGCCTGGGTGGGTCTCGAATCCACAGGCTCAGGCAATCCACTTGCCTCAAGTCTCCCAAAGTGCCGGGATTCCAGGCTGAGCCACTGAGCCCGGCCTGATTTTTTTTTTTTACATAAACATCCCCAAATCAAATTTTTTTTTTTTTTTGAGTTGGAGTCTCACTCTGTCACCCAGACTAGAGTGCAGTGGCCACTCCCGGCCACCGCAGCCGCAACCTGCTGGGCTCCGGCAAACCTCCCGCCTCAGCCTTCCAAGTAGCCGGAACTACAGGCGCGCGCTACCATGTCCGGCTAGTTTTTTATTTATTGTAGAGACAAGGTCTCGCCAATTTGCCCGGGCGGGTCTCGAACCCGCGGGCTCAGGCAATCCATTCGCCTCGGCCTCCCAAAGTGCTGGGATTACAGGCTGAGCCACCGAGCCCGGCCCCCAAATCAAATTTTAAGGTTTTAATTTTTTCCCTAAAATTAACTTTGGGATTTTTTTTTTCCTGTTGGGCATCTGGAAACCCCGAAGAATGTGTTTCTCATCTTGTGAAAGAGAGATACTCAACTTATTAGATTTGTTATGTTAAATTATGTGGGAAGCTTTGTCAACTAATACCTAATATGTGATGCTAAACCTTTTTTCTTTTTTTTTTTGAGTTGGAGTCTCACTCTGTCACCCAGATTGGAGTGCAGTGGCCGCTCCCGATCACCGCAGCCTTGACCTGCTGGGCTCTGGAGATCCCTCCGCCTCAGCCTGGACAACAGAGTGAGACAACAACTAAAAAAAAAAAAAAAAATCGCCGGGCTTGGTGGCTCAGTAGCTGGAACTACAGGCGCGCGCTACCACACCCAGCTAATTTTTTTGATTTATTGTAGAGATGAGGTCTCGTCAAGTTGCCCAGGCAGGTCTCGAACCCAAGGGCTCAGGTAATCCACTTACCTCAGCCTACCAAAGCGTGGGATTACAGGCTGAGCCACCGAGCCCGGCTTAAACCTTCTTTAAGTTATATTTATGGGCATGCTATTAATATGAATGTTCCAAAACTTACACGAGATTCCTAGAAATCTGACACGTTACTAGACTAACAACAAAAATGAATACCTCATTAAATCAGGCCATTTTACAGCAAACTATGGTCACATCCTGGACACAGACCATGACCAACTGGATTCTAATACTATTGAACTGTCTATATTGGCTGGGCTTTGATTTGTTTAAATTGGATTAATTCAGTTCCTAGGAGATCCTTAAGGAGTATTTTGGTATTTTGGTATAATTCTCCCTATAGTCATCACAACAGTCCCCTCTAGTCTTAAATATTTGTATACAGTCATCCACCAACTGTTAAAAGGAGGCCAGGTGTGGTGATTCATGCCCGTAATCCTAGTACTTTGGAAGGCTGAAATGGGAAGTAAGACATGAGGGGTCAACCTGGGCAACATAGCAAGACCCCATCTCTACAAAACAAAAATAATTAGGTGGTCATGGTGGCCTGGGTCTGCAGTCCCAGAGACTCAGGAGCGGAAGTGGGAGGATCCCTGATCCTAGGAGATCAAGGCTACAGTGAGCTATGATTGCACCACTGCACTCCAGCCTGGGTGAGCTTGTCTCTAACTCTAACAACAACAACAACAACAACAACAACAAAAGATGGATGGCCTCACTTAGGCTAGATCAGCAAACACATAAAGAATTATGCAATAGATGTGGTGTTGTGACTTGTGAATTCTATACTGAGATAAAGTCCATTCATGATAGTGTCAGACAGTGGTAACAAGGTTTTTGTCAATATCTCAAATTGAGAGACTGACCCAAAGGGAGGAATTGTTAGGTTAAACTAAATTTGGCCTCAGAAGACTTCCATAACTGGTCCCTTATGTAAGGAACTGTAAGCTAATTTAGTTTGTAAATTAAGAAAGCCTAATAAGTTAACAAATAGCTAACAGTCTCAGCCAATCATAGCAGCCAAGCTTCACTCAGCTCGACCAAATGTTTAAACTGTGCTCAAGAAAGGCAGATGCTCAGCCAATTCAATCAGGCTGTCTCTGTTCCTCGTTTTCCTTTTCTGTTCAGGCTCTCAATATCCATGGGGGAGTGATAGCTGGTTCCTGGTTCCAGGGTCCCCCTCAGATACCAAGGTCCTTGGATACTCAAGTCCCTTATATAAAATGGCATAGTATTGGAATACAACCTACACACATCCTCCATATACTTTAATCATCTCTAGATGATTTATAATGCCTAACTCGATGCTCACACATCATTTTTTTTTTTTTTTTTTTTTTTTGAGTTGGAGTCTCACTCTGTCACCCAGACTGGAGTGCAACCGCAGCCTCGACCTGCTGGGCTCCGGCGATCCTTCCGCCTCAGCCTTTCAAGTAGCCGGAATTACAGGCATGCGCTACCACGCCCGGCTGATTTTTTGATTTATTGTAGAGATGAGGTCTCGCTGCCCAGGCGGGTCTCGAACCCGCGGGCTCAGGCAATCCACTCACCTCAGCCTCCCAAAGGCGCGGGATTACAGGCTGAGCCACCGAGCCCGGCTGCTCACACATCATTTAATTTATATGGATTCCACATGGTACTCAGTGTGGGGAAGATTCGATCTTGCTTTTTGGGAACTTTCTGGAACCTTTTCCCCCCAAATGTTTTAGATCTGTGGTTGGTTAAATCCATGAATGCATAACACACAGATACAGAGGGTCAACCGTACCTCATTTTTTTTGAGACAGAATTTCATTCTGTGTCTTAGACTGGAGTGCAGTGGCACGATCACAAACTCCTGGGCTCAAGTGATCCTCCTGCCTCAGCCTCCTGAACAGCTGGGCCAACAGGTGTACACCACTACACCCAGCTAATTTTTCTATTTTTTGTAGTGACATGGTCTTGCTTTGTTGCCCAGGCTGGTCTTGAATCCTCCCACTTCTGCCTCCCAAAATGTTAAAATTACAGACATGAGCTACTGTGCTCAGCCTGTACCTCATTTTTGTTTTCTGTCCATACATCTTTTTTTTTTAACCACATGACAGACTGGAGATTCTCTGAGCCTCCTTTGATTCTGAGGATGACCCAATTCACAAATTGTTCTTTGCTCAGTTGATGTCTGTCAACTGTAATTTGTCTAAAGTTTTTCTTTTAACAGTTCCATGCTCAGGCCTGAACTACTCATGGGAAGGGAAACAGGCTTCCACCATAAGTTAATCTCAGCTCAAGCCTATAATCCTAGATCCACCCTCTTGTAACATCTATCCAAAATGAATACCAAAACAAAATCAGGGATTTTTAGGAAAGGGACAGAGAAGAAATGGATGATGAGTAGGTCACTTAGGCTACCTGTTCTTCTATTGCTGAGGCCTATAAAAGGTGTTATTTGTGTTTATCTCCATGAACATGGGCTAGTCAGGATGGTTTGTGTGTTTGCTGGTCTAACATTTCTCATTTATTCTCTTAATGACCATGTATGATTTAATAACAACACAAAATTCGGAACACCATTTTAAAGGAGTTATGGCTAAAACTCCAGACTCCAACATTAACCCAAAAATGCAGTGCTGTAAGTTTTAAAAATTAGCATTATGATTACCTCTTACATCTTTCTGGCTTCACCAATGGTCTAAAAGTCGATTGAGAGGTAACATCTGCATCTGAGGTGTCTGATGTGATAAATGCAAGGGTTTAAAACTCCCACTAAGTTTGAAACTCCCACTCGCTCAGGCACAGCTCATGCCTATAATCCCAGCACTTTGGAAGGCCAAAAAGGGAGACCAGAAGTTCAAGACCATCCTGGAAAACATACTGAAATCCCATCTCTACAAAATAATTTCTTTGTTAAATTAGTCAGGTGTGGTGGTATGCACCCGTAGTCCTAGCTGCTTGGGAGACTGAGGCAGGAGGATCACTTGAAAACAGAAGACTGAGGCTGCATGAACTATGATTGCACCACTGTGTTCCAGACTGTCTCAAAGGAAGGAAGGGAAGGAGGGAGGGAAGAAAGAAAAGAAAATAAAATCAAGTCTTGTGATTGGTATGGGGAAACACTCTCCTGGGTCAGGTGCAGAAAGGCTTATATTTATCAAGTGAAAATGCCACCAAGAAAATTTGGCAGAAGTCCAAGTTTGCAGAGGGCAAAAATTGTAAGTCTTCTTTTATACATATATTTTTTAAAAAGAGAGAGAGAGAAAAGTCTGAGAGGTAACACTTTTCAAACACTGACGAACTCATGGGCCCCCGGGGATCTTGGGTGAAAAAGAGCCCCATGTCATTTGCAAATCCAGGCAGTGTTTCTACTTAAGAAAAATGAACCCGGAGAAGATTCTGGAGAGTGCCTGGGAACAAGAAAAACTGGTTCCGTTCAAACCTCTGTCTTGAATCCTCCTCCCAGGATTTAGCAGGCAGACCCCCAGCCCTGATTGATCTTTAATGGCCCCAGGCAGGCAGTAAAGCCTTTGCTCCCAATAAGACCAACTGTAAACTGTAATTAAGGGGGGAAAGATTCTAAATACTTGTTGCAAACAGCTGAAAGTAGCTTCTTGTGAATGGGAACTGGTTACAGGGAACAGAAGAGACTGTCCTGGACTCTCAGGACAGGGCTGACAGGATTCCTCTTCAAGGAGTCTCATTTACAGGTTTGCAGTCACAAGATCTTGGGCCAGAGACATGACTTGGAAAATGCCCATTTTTTAGCTTGTCAGAGCTTTGACACTAGGGCTGGGCTGCTAGAGAGATCAGACAGGACTTTAGGGACAATTTTTCTATTGCTTTCTAAAACCAGACAATGACTTTCCTTGGCAAGCTCAGTTTTGAATGCCTTCAGAACAGCTTTGGAAACATTCGTGGAAGAGAAGCAAAATACATCCACTGAAAATGGTGGTAAGGCCAGGCACAGTGGTTCACGCCTGTCATCCCAGCACTTTGGGAGGCAAAGGCAAGAGGATTGCCTGAGCCCAGGGATTCGAGACCAGCCTGGGCAATTTGGCAAGACCTTGTCTCTATAATAAATCAAAAAAATCAGCCAGGCGTTGTGGCACACGCCTGTATTTCCAGCTACTTGGAAGGCTGAGGCAGAAGGATCATCTGAGCCCAGCGGGTCTAAGTTGCAGTGGCTGTGAGCATGCCACTGCACTCCAGCCTGTGTGACAGAGAGAGACTCTAACTCAAAAAAAAAATGGTGAGGAAGAGTATTTACCGACTTGAAAAACGTTCACAGTTCAACATACGACAGGGTTGGCAAGCTTTTCCTGTAAGGAGCCAGATAGGAAATTTTAGGCTTTGCAGTCCGTATGGTCTCACAAGCTGCCACAGATGATATGTAAACAATATGGCTGTTGTCACTATAACATAGTTGAGTACTTGTGACAGAGAACAGATGGCCTGCAGAGCCGAAAATATTTACCATTTCTGGCCAATTACCTAAAAAGTGTGAGAAGCTCTGAGGATATTGGGCAGATTGCAAACCCACTGAAGTCACCTCCTTGAAGAAGCCTGACTCTTTCACCATCACCATGGTGAGAGGACCAACTCTCTTCAAAGGTGGCAACCACCAGGGTGAGCCACCCAGCCACCCAGCCTGGACCAGAGATCCCTGGCAGGTGCCCCGACTAGGGAAAAGGCTGAGATTTTAAGCCAGGAGACCTGGGCCACGACTTGCAAATGCTCTGGGATTTAGACCTAGAAGATACGGAGAAAGTTGGCGCCTGTCCCCCGGTTGTGCCTCAGCCACACTCCTGTCTCCATTAGAGTTGGAAGGGTGTGGTTTGGCTCTGTGGCCCTTCCTGACCCAGCCTCATCGACCACCTGAGCCTTAACCCCACTGCTCCAGGCTTGCCTTGGACATTCCCATAATGACAATGCTTGGGGTTTCGGTTGCCCATTTGCATTCATCCTTCCATGAAAACAGGAGCATCGTTCCCCTACTTCCAGTCCCAGGGTCTCCCCAACTGCACTCACCTGGGCCAAGGATGAGGCATGTGACCTATACCCGAGTCAATCAGCACTCCCTTTGCCTTGGCCACCATGAATGATTCAGGGCAGATGATCTGGAAAGAGCCAATAAGAGGCCACAAGACATTTGCGGGAGAAGCCAAAACAAAGGTTTCAGGTGAGCTGACCCTAGGAGGTCCCAGCCCTAGGAGGTCCCGACAGGTTCAGGGGAAGGTCTGCCCTGGAATGAAGTCCATGGGAGAGAAACGGAGGCCAGTGGTGGAGGGAGGGAGACCAGATCCTGAGGACCTGTGTCCTTGGCACCGCCTCTGCCCCCTTTTGGACTTTTCAATTACTTGAGCCAATTACATCTCCATTCTGTTGAGCCATGCTTGGGTTGCAACCTAGCGTCTCATTGGATACAGGCTGTGAACAGTTCTCGGCATATCTTACATAATTCCTTCTGTCCAAAATTCCCTCCCACTGTGAGTCACCTGGCTCATTCTCTTGGGCTCAGCGTGGATGTCAGCCACCTCTCTTAGAAAGCCTTCCTGAAGCCCTCCACCCTCACCATAGGTGTGTTGGGTAGTGATACTCCATGTATGTCTTGGTGTCCTCCTACTACTCTAGAGGAAGTGGCCATGAACATAGATGAGGCCAGAGGATCGCTTGAGCCCAGGAGTTCAAGACCAGCCAGGGCAACATAGTGAGACCCCATCTCTACAAAAAATGAGAAAATTAGCCAGACAAGGTGGCATGTGCCTATAGTCCCAGCTACTTAGGAGGCCGAGGCAAGAGGATCACTTGAGTCCAGTAGTTCAAGGATACAGTGAGCTATGATTGTATCACTGTGGTCCAGCCTGAGCAACAGAGTAAGAGGCTGGTTCTAAAAAAAGAAAAGAAAGAAATTAAACCAGCAAGAAAAAGGCAATATATGTGTATAAGGATATGTTTATGAAAGGGGATCTCCAAACCCCAGAATTATCTTTTGGAGGGCGGGCTCCTTGTAGTACAGGGTTCCCCTGCTAGGTAAGCGTTTTAGGAACCCATTGGCATCAGTGTACCAGCTAGCATTGTTGTGAGAGGCTGCATTTGGCTTCAATGGCTTTTTTTTTTTTTAAAGGGATTCTTTCAAAGCATTTGCCTATTTCATGATGGGTGATTTATGAGCGCACTTGCTCATACCACATTGAGTGTTCAGCTGTTTTTGACCAAAAATGGCATGCTCCCCGTTCCCCCTCCCCCCCTCGTTCACCCGATCTAACCCTAAGCAACTGTTTTTTGTTTTCCTGGATGATAAAAGTCCTCAAACGGAAACATGATGTAAAATATGGGAGAGGTGAAACAGAAAATGGCAGAAGTGCTAAAAGGCATCAAAATTGATGAGTTCAAAAACATGCCAGGCTCGGCGGCTCAGCCTGTAATCCCAGCACTTTGGGAGGCCGAAGCGAGTGGATTGCCTGAGCCTGCTGGTTCGCGACAAGCCAGGGCAATTTGGTGAGACCTCATCGCCACAATACAATAAAAAATAGCCGGGCGTGGTAGCATGCATCTGTAGTTCCAGGTTACTTGGAAGGCCGAGGCAGAAAGGATCACTGGAGCCCAGAAGGCTGACGCTGGGGTGGCCGTGAACATGCATGCCACTGCATTCCAGCCTGGGCAAAGGAGTGAGACTCCAACTCAAAAAAAACAACAAACAATTTTGAGCAGTGGAAAAAGCACCTTAATAGGTGTATTGCATCAAACGGAGAGTACTTTGAAGGCGACTGAAGTTTAAGTATATAATTTTTTATAAATAAATTCCATTTTGGGGGGTACCCCTTCATATATATGACTATGTTTGTTGAGAAAATATGGAATTATAGACTCATAACATGGGCTACTTTAAGGAGGTAGTCAAGCAAAAAGAGAAAAGAAAGCAAACTATCAAAAAATCCGAATTATTATGACATAGTCACATCTATGCATTTATATGATTTGTAGAAATATATATATACACACACATATATACATGTATATTTGGTGCCAAAATACATACACATTTGCGCAGAAGATGGCATTAATCAAATGAATGCTAGCATCACCATGCAACAGGCAGGACAGTAGAACTGACCCATGCAACCATCTGCCAAGAGTGACTTGTATTCATCTTTTGTTCTCAGCTTATACTGAGTATTACCATTTTAATACAGTTTTTTTCTTTCTTAAAATGTATATAGATTTATTTTTGGCACCTTCTGTATATATAGTATACATTCATAGAAATTTCATTTTTAAATTAATCAAAAAACAGGCAGATAAGTGAGACTTTGAGGAAGTGGCTTTTGAAGCCAGGCACTGGTTGGGGCTTGAGAGGGCCAAGATGAGGAAACACATCCTGTGCCCTTGGGGATGGCCAGTGGATGACCTCTGAGAGCTGGTGACTCCGTCTTCAAGAACGAAAAAAGCCATGGGATTACTTTTTTTTTTTTGAGACTGGGTCTCAACCTGTCACCCAGGCTGGAGTATGGTGGCATGATCTCAGCTTAGCTCACCACAGCCTCGACCTTCTGGGCTCAGGTGATCCTTCGACCTTAACCTCCAAGTAGCTGAGACCACAGGTGCGCACCACCACACCTGGCTAAGTTTTTTATTTTTGTAGAAACACGGTCTCACTGCATTGTCCAGGTTGGTCTCAAACTCCTGGACTCAAAAGAGCCTCCCACCTTGTCCTCCCAAAATGCTGGGAGGACAGACGTGAGCCATTGCACCCAGGTTTGGGATTACATTTTAGCATTCTTCCTTGCGTCTTGCTTTTCTTACTTAACACACCATGTGGAAATTGCTTAAGGTCAACTGATAACCCCAGTTTGTTTTTCCTACCCTTGCAAAATAGTCTAAGATGCAACATTCAGTCATTTCCCTGGTTATAGGATTGTGTACCTAGAAAACCAAAAATATATTTGTAATTTTTTATAACCCTAAAATAAATAAGAAAGTTTGGCTAGTTGACTGGGCTCAAGATAAATATGCCAAAACAAACAAACAAAATCACAAAACTTTTCTTACATTTTAGCAATAAACACCTAGAAATAAAAGTAAGAAAGACAATCTCATTCAAAATACAGACAGAAACTATGCAATACTTAAGAAATAAAATTAATAATAAAGTCGGCCAGGCTCGGTGGCTCAGTCTGTAATCCCGTGCCTTTGGGAGGCTGAGGTGAGTGGATTGCCTGAGCCCACGGGTTCGAGAGCCGCCTGGGCAACTTGGCGAGACCTCATCTCTACAATAAATCGAAAAATTAGCTGGGTGTGGTAACACGTGCCTGTAGTTCCGGCTATTTGGAAGACTGAGGCGGAAGGATAGCGGGAGCCCAGTAGGTCGAGGCTGCGGTGGCCAGGAGCAGCCACTGCACTCCAGTCTTGGCGACAGAGTGAGACTCCAACTCAAAAAAAAAAAAAAATTAAATTTAAATAAATAAATAAATAAATAAATAAAAGTCATGAGGGTTTATGAGGAAAATAATAAAATCTTACTGAATGACATGACACAGAAAAGAAACATAGGAGACATATGTCCTTGAGTAACAAATATTAAAAGTCACCAAATTATGATATAAATTGAATACGATTTCAGTTAAGATCCCAATAAGATTTTTTTCCTGGAGGGTTGTGTTATGGGTTGAATTATTTCTCCCTAGAGCATATGTTGAAGCCCAAATCCCCTCAGTATCTGTGAATGTGTCCTTATTTGAAAGTAGAGTCTTTGAAGATGTAATTAAGATATAATTTAAGATGAGGCCGTACTGGATGAGGGTGAAGCCATAATCCAGTGTGACTGACATTTTTATAAGAAGAGGACACACACACACACACACACACACACACACACACACACACACACACACTGAATAAAGCCTCATGTGACCACAGAGGCAGAGACTGAGGTGATGAGTCCCCAAGCCAAGGAATGCCAAGGATTGCAGCAACACCAGGAGCTGAGAGAAAGGCAAGGAACACATTCTCCCTGCGAGCTTTCAGAGAGAGAGCCTGTCTCTGCTGGTCCCTGGATTTCAGACTTCTGGCCTTCAGACCTGTGTGAGACCAGATGTCTACTGTTTTAAGCCACCTCATGTTACAGCAGTCGCAGGAATTAATGTAGGATAAACAGGTTTTTTTTTTTTGAATTGGGGTCTCACTCTGTCGCCCCATCTGGAATGCAGCGGCACTCTTGGCTCACCACAACCTTGAACTCCTGAGTTTAGACAATCTTCCAGACTCAGACTCCTGGGTCGCTGAGACTACAGGTGTGAGCCACCACACCCAGCAAATATTTCTGATTTTTGTCTGTGTGTGTGTGCGTAGAGACAAAGTCTCGCTATGTTGCCCAGGCTGGTCTAGAAAGCCTGGCCTCGAGTGATCCTTCCACCTCCGCTTCCCAAAGCACTGGGATTACAGGCCTGAGTCACTGTGCCAGGACTTAATGCAGGATAAAATTAAGTGTTGAATGAATGAATAGAGTCCTGACTCAGAGGAGCAGATAACATTTTCCTTTGCCAGAAAAGAGGATATACTTGGCAAAAATAAGATGAAAAGCTGGGCAGATGGGGTTATCAGCTCTCATCTGGACAAGGAGAGAGGCTCAGGGTTGGAGGGTTGGGTGCCGCCTCCCCTTCCCCCTCACTGTTCAGATTTGCATCTTGGTGGGACTGCAGGTTTTGGGAATTGGTTCCCAGCTGCTGGAGGCTCCTCCTGCTGGGACTCCCTCGGTCACCTCCGACATGACCATTTCCACCTGCGTACATGAAATAGTCTTGAGAAAGATAAAGCTGGTCATGCAGACTCTCCAAGCAGAGGGAGCCGCCGCCACCCAGAAGGCAGTGTCTCTTGGCCACACGAAGACTTTTTTCTCCCTGGAAGTTACGAGAGTTTTTTCCTCCCCAGACTCACGATGCCTTATCTCCAATGGCCTGAGTCTGTGAGAGCAAGCCCATTTCCAGTCATTCACCAGTCGTGGGCTGTGCATAGGACCAGCCTCAGGGCAGACAGAACTCAGTGCCTGCATGAAGCGTAGGGATATAACAAGTTGATGGTCTCAATATGAGGGGGACCCCAAAAAACCCGGAATTATCTTTCTGCAGAGTGGGCCCCTTACCCCCCCCCCCAGGCAGGTGGTTCATGGCATCCGTGGATCAGCGAGCATTCTTGTGAGAGGCTGTGTTTGGCTTCAGTAAATAATTTTTTGGAGATTCTTTCAAGGCATCGGCCCATTTCATGACAGGTGATTTACCAATGCACCGCACTGTGCTGAGTGTTCAGCAGTTTTTGACCAAAAATGACACGACCCTTGTGCCCCACCCTCCCTATTCACCCGATCTCGCCCCAGTGACTTTTTTGTGTCCCCAGATGAAAAAAATCCTTAAAGAAAAATGTTTCGCCCATGTGGAAGAGGTGAAACAAAAAAATAGCAGAAGCACAAAAAAGCATCAAAATAGACGAGTTCAAAAACTTTTGAGCAGTGAAGAAGGCTCAGCCTGTAATCCCGCACGTTGGGAGGCTGAGGTGAGTGGATTGCCTGAGCCCATGGGTTTGAGACCCGCCTGGGCAACTTGGCGAGACCTCATCTCTACAATAAATTAAAAAATTAGCCAGGCGTGGTAGTGTACGCCTGTAGTTCCAGCTACTTGGAAGGCTGAGGCGGAAGGATTGCCGGAGCCCAGCAGGTCGAGGCTGTGGTGGCCGGGAACGGCCACGGCACTCCAGTCTGGGTGACAGAGTGAGACTCCAACTCAAAAAAAAAAAAGAATGAGTGGGGTAACAACCAAAAGGCGGGGACAACCATAATGTCCACCTACGGACAATGGACAAACAAAATGTGGTCTGTCCACACCTCAGGGTATTACCAGCCATAAAAAGGAAGGACACACTGATACCTGCTACAAATACAAAAGGCCACTGAGTGTATGTATGATCCATGCATGGAAAACGTCCAGGAAAGATACCTCTGTAGGACAGAAAGTGGATCTGTGGCCGCCAGGGTTAAGGGGAGGGAAGGACGGGGAAGGAAGGAGGGAGGGAGGGAGCATGGGGGTAACAGGTATGAGGTTTCCTTGGCTTCTTTTTTTTGTTTTAGAGACAGGGTCTGTCACCCAGGCTGAAGCACAGTGATGTGATCACAGCTCACCATAGCCTCGAATTCTTGGGTTCAAGTGATCCTTCCACCACACTTGGTTAATTATTATTATTATCATTATTTGTAGTGACAGGGTCTTGCTATGTTGCCCAGACTTGTCTTGAACTACTGGCCTCAAGCAATCCTCCCGCATTGGCCTCCCAAAATGCTGGAATCACAGGCATGAGCCACCACACCCAGCCCAAGGAGCTTCTTTTTGAGGTGATGAAAATGTTTTAAAATTGACTGTGGTGATGATGGCCCATATTGGTAAGTATACAAAACACATCATGGAATTGTACACTCTAAGTAGATGAATTGTGGGATCTCTGAACTATATCTCAATAAAGCTGTTTTTATTTTGCTTCATTTTGTTTTTAACGGGTAGGAGTCAAAGGAGGGCTGATTGATAGGTGTTCGGCTCTCCAAGGAGGTGACCTTGATATTCACTTGTACGTCAGGCAAGTGAAACCTTCAGGATCGGTTCCTCCCTTGCCGAGATTTTGTTACTTGTGTTCATGGGTTGTCAGATAACTTACGAGTTGCTCAGTTAAAGCTGAATTTCATGTACACAAAGAATGAACATTATATGTGAAATGAGCTAAAGCAATTAATAAAATCAAAGTGCTAGCAAAATAATAATATTAACCAGCTTACTCTGTTTTGCTTAAAACTTTCATCTTAGTTATCTGTCTGGCCTAAGAATCAATGCCTACGTGTGAATACATTAACATTCCGATGACAGCAGAACCCCAGCTTTGTCTTCTTTGGGCAAGTCGTGCTAACCGTTTCCTGCTGACTGTTACAAAACTCCTTAGCCATAAGTTCCACGTAATCATATGCTTTGTTAACTGAAATCAAATGCTATGCTTTGCAAAACCCCATTGTTACGTTTTCATATTTTGTTCTTATATTCTGTTAGTGACCTAACCAAGGTAACTCCATTGTGTAATGACTCTTCTACCTTGTCTCTATGTAACTACCTTAAACTATATCTTGATGGCAGAACTCCAGGGACTTTCTGGGCACTGGCTATACCTAGGACATGAAATTAATCAAAGCTCCCTAACAATCAAAAGTTCCCATTTTGGTTGCCAAGTTGTTAGTTAATAGTTGCTATGGTCACTAAGTTGCTATGCAGCCAATACTGCAAATTTTACCTATAAAAGCTTGTCACAAACTGCGCTAGTTCATCAAGAGTTTATCCTGGTATTTGCCTGCTCTTGACCTGCTTGTTAATAAAAAAACTCTAATTAATTGGACTCGGCTTGCTGGCGTGACTTCTCGCTTACTCGGTCATAACATATGTATATTTCAAATATCGTATGGGATATACTTATACTAACAATTATGTGTTGTATATATGAAATTCACATTTAAGTGGATGTCCTTTTTGGTTTTTTTGTTTGTTTTTAGAGACAATCTTGCTCTGTTACCCAGGTTAGAGTGTAGTGGTATGAGCATAGCTCATGGCAGGCTCAAACTTCTAGGTTCAAGCAATCCTCCTGTCTTGCCCTCCCCAGTAGCTGGGACTACCTACAGGTGTGAGCCACCATGCCTGGCTAATGTTTGCATTTTTTTTTGTAGAGATGGGAGTCTCTCTATGTTGCCAGGCAGGTATTGAACCGCTAGGATCAAGCAATTCTGATTCTCTTATCTCAGGTTCCCAAAGCGATGAAATTGCCTGTGTTAGCCACCATGCCTGGCCATCTTTTCATACTCTTTTAGTTTCCATTGAAGCATATAAGTTTTTTGAGTCAGGGTCTCACTCTGTCACCCAGGCTAAAGTGCAATGGCATGATCACGGCTCATGGCAGCCTCTACCTCTCGGGTGATCCTTCCACCTTAGACTTTCAGGTGGCTGGGACCACAGGTATGCACCACCACACCCGCAAATTTTTTCTTGATTTATTGTAGAGACAAGGTCTCACCATGTTGCCCTGGCTGATCTTGAACCCCTGGGCTCAAGCAATTTTCTCTCTTGAGCCTCCCAAAGTGCTGGGATTATAGGTTTTTTTTTTTTTTTTTTTTTTCTAGTTGTTAAATGACCTTTTATTGAAATATATTTCCTTTTTGCTTCTTAACTAGCGGGGCATTCCACCGCGCCACTATTGATGTCATCTATGATGTCATGGGGGTGGCAGCCATCAACACTGCAGCCCACAGACTGAGCAGTCCCCAGGATCTCTTTAATGGTTCCAGAGAGTTCTCTAGCTAGAGACCGATGTCACATTTGTTGGGCAATGTTGACAGTCTCATCAAAAGTGATGTTCCCACTGTGTTTAATGTTCTTCTGTTTCTTTCTGTCTCTTGGTGGTTCCTTGAGGGTTTTGATGATCAGGGCAGAGGCAGAAGGTACCACCTCAATCTGGGCCTGTCTGTTCCGAATGGTCAGTTTCACTGTAATCCTCAGACCTTTCTAGTCACCGGTTGCCTTGGCGATGTCATCACCAACCTTTTTTGGAGACAGACCCAGGGGGCTGATCTTGGGGGCCAGCACAGACGTGGCACCAACCTCAGGTACACGACTTTGATCTCATTGGGGTTGAACTTGGGCAGCATCGTGGAGGCGGCTGGTGTCGGATGAACCTGGATTCGGGACGACCAAAGAAAGTTGCACCTGAGCCTCCGCCAAGCCAAAAACCGAAAGCAGATTATAGGTTTTTAAAAATTATTTTCTAAATTTGGATGAAGATCGATGTTTCTAGTTTTTTCTTTGGTTGTTTGCGCTTTTGGTTGCATTGCTTTGTAATTAGGGAAAACAAGGAAAATTGTGTGAGAAACCAGGCCCAGACTTTATGCAGTGTTTGCATGCAGCAGAATTCCTGTCCTCAGGGAGCTGCCTCTCAGCTGCACTTCCATGGGACTCCCTCCCAGCAGTTAAAAGCCCGGATGTCCTCCTCCTTGGTATTTCCCCAGGTTTCTGGGAGGTGTTCGTGCTCTGATGAGCCAAATGGCCCAGGAAACAGCTCTGAGTTCAAGTGGGATGAGTCATCACTTCAGCATTAGAAATCCTAAAACTAGTCCAGTGTATGCCATTTCTGCCTTTTGTTTCCAGTCTCTCCAATTGGTTGTGCCAGCAGTGTTTGTTAACTGCAGCATAAACCCCAACACTGGCAGACAGTGGCAAACTCTGTACCGTCTAGGGAACCTTGTTGACTAATAGGGAGCTGGTTAGATTATGGCACGTCTGAATGAGAATAACAGCTAAAATGTATCAAGGGTAGAGAATCAGTGTTGAAGGGGACATTCTATTCTCTTATGTTTGGTCCTGGGGTCCTACAAATTAAACTAACAAAAGACATTAACAGGAGAAAAGGTATATGATTTTTATTAATATTTGCAAGTGCCACAGCTCACAAAAAAGAAGTAAAACTCAAAGTATTTTCTTTTCCTTCTTTCCTTCTCTTTCTTTTTCTTTCTTTCTTTCCTTCCTTCCTTCCTTCTTTCTTTCTTTTTTCTTTCTTTTGTCAGAGTCTCACTCTGTTGCCCATGCTGGAGTGCAGTAGCATGCTCACAATCACCGCAGCCTCAATCTGCTGGGTTCAGGCGATTCTTCCACCTCAGCCTTCCAAGTAGCTGGAACCACAGGCACATGCCACCAAACCTGGCTAATTTTTTGATTTATTGTAGAGACGAGGTTTCGCCATGTTGCTCAGGCTGGTCTCGAACTCCCAAGCTAAGATAATCCTCTCGTCTCTGCCTCCCTAAGTGCTGGGAGGACAGGCATGAGCCACTGCGCCCAGCTTACTTTATTTATTTTGAGACAAGGTTTCACTCTGTTGCCCAGGCTGGACGGTTGTGGCACAATCTCAGCTCACTGCAGCCTCAAACTCCTGGGCCTAGGCAATCCTCCTGCCTCAGCCTCCCGAACAGCTGGGACTACAGGTGAGTGCCATCATGCTCGGCTGTTTTTCTGTATTTGTACAGACGGTGTCTTATTTTGTTGCCCAGACTGGTTTCAAACTCCTGGACTCAAGCAGTCCTCCCTCCCCAGCTTCCCAAAGTGCTGGAATTACAGGCATAAGCCACCGTGCCCAGCTTCAAAGAAATGTTTAGACATGGGGGCTTAGATAGGATTTTAACAAAGGAAATAGGGTTTGGGCTTCAGGCCATGACACACTCTGAGAAAGTGACCAGGAAATCTATGGGGAAACAGATAAAGGATAAAGGCAGGTTTGGTAAGGTCTGCTTAGCAAACTCGTATCCCAACTTAAAACATATGTTGGGGGCTTTGGTTAATGTGGGGGTCACGTGGCCAAGTTATTAGGATCGCCTCATTGTAACAACTTTGCTCAGGAACGTTCACTTTGAGGCAGGCATTGCCTGGGCTCGGCAGCGAGGCCCTGTGGCAGGGAGTCTGCCCTCATGGTACTTCTTCCAGAAGTTTCTCTCTACTTTTCCAGCTGCCCAGGGTGCTCTTCCCACTGTGCTAGGCTCTGTCCCAAAGTGTCCTCCTTATGGTCTCCCAGACAGCAGAGCTCAAGAGGTCCCTTCTCTGGTGTGTTTTCCCTCACAGCATTTGTCCCCTCCTGACATGCTGTTGTACTTTTATTTTGAGTCAGAGTCTCACTCTGTCACCCTCAGCCTCGACCTCCTGGGCTCAGGTGATCTCCCCACCTCAGTAACTGGGACTAAAGGCACGTGCCACCATGCCCAGCTAATTTTTTATTTTTTGTAGAGGTGAAGTCTTGCTGTGTTGCCTAGGCTGGTCTCAAGCTCCTGGGCTCAAGTGATCCTCCCGCCTCAGCCTCCCAAAGTGCTGGGATTATAGGCGTGAGCCACCACACCCAGTTGCTGTTGTACATTTATGTGTCTGTTGCCACCAACTGTCTCCCCAGCTCTCTGACACCCTCCCAGAGGACAGCTTGCTGGATTCCATCACAGTTGTATTCCCAGTGCTGAGAGGGTGCTTGGTCCATGGGAGTCAGTTAAAACTCAGGGAATGAATGGATGTCTGGCCAGGTAGGGGGATTGAGACCAGGCTGAGCAGGTGGGCAGGGGACCCAGTGCTGTGTTCACCATCCAGGTCACACAGTTTCTGTCCTCTTGCTATGATGTTCTGAGCTAAGACATTATACAAACTCTTGCATCTTTCAAAGCATAATTTTTTGAAAGTTAAACATGACTTGCATACAAATGTAAAACAAAAATATGTCAAAGATTTTATTCATAGTCCACGAGCTCACCATCACACGATGAGTCCTCACCAAAGGTTTCGTTCAATTCATTACATAATGGGCGGGATACAGACAACATTGAAGGTGGTGCGTGCCTGCAGTCCTAGCTACTCAAGAGGCTGAGGCTAGAGGATCACTTGAACCCAGGAGTTCGAGGCTTTAGTGAGCCATGACTGCACCACTGCTCTCTAGCCTGGGTGACAGAGAAAAACCCGTCTCTAAAGCAAAAACAAAACACTATTGGAGGAACAATTGGTTTCTATCTTGTCAGAGAGGCCTTCTAAAAAATATTTCAAAATTGCCTTCAGAAGTTAGAGGCTTTTGTTTTAAAGCAAAGAATGTTACAATTTACAATAAGATACAAGGTTAAAGTCCTTGGGATAATAAAATTGTAGCCTTTGGCTTTGTTATTTCTACTAGACAGAAATCTGCACATTAGTTGGTAACTTCACAGTGCCTGGACTGTAGACAATAAATAAAGAGCAGAGTCAATTACAGATATATTCTCTTTGCAATCTAAAGAATGTTTGGAGAGCCTCTTAAATAATGCCACAGTGTAGCACTTAAAAAGACACATTATAAGGCCGAGAGCAGTGGCTCATGCCTATAATCTCAGCACTTTGGGAGATGGAAATGAGAGGACTGCCTGAGCCCAGGGGTTCAAGACCAGCCTGGGTAACTTGGCGAAACGTCATCTCTACAATAAATCAAAAAATTAGCTGGGTGTGGTGATACATGCCTGCAGTTCCAGCTACTTGGAAGGCTGAGGCGGAAGGATTGCAGGTCGAGGCTGCGGTGGCCATGAGGGTGCCATTGCACTCCAGCCTGGGCGACAGAGTGAAACTCCAAATCGAAAAACAAAACAAACAAAAACATGTAATGTGTCAACACAAGCACAGTTTTGTTTTTTTTTTTGAGTCGAGGTTTTTGAGTCAGTGGCACAATCACAGCTCACCGCAGTCTCAACCTCCTGGACTCAGGTGATTCTCTTTCTGCAGCCTCTCAAGCAGCTGGGACTACAGGTGCATGCCACCACCCTCGGCTAATTTTTGGATTCATTATAGAGACAAGAGACAAGGTCTTGCCATGATGCCCAGGTTGGTTTTGAGTGCCTATATCTCACACAAGTATATCTGTTTTCTCCTTCTCTTCTAGCATTCTCAACCACACTTTTTTTCCCATTATATATCTCAAAAATTGCCTTATGTTAAAACAAAAAGAACTCTTAATTTTCTTCTCTTTCTTTCTTTTTTTTTTGAGCCAGAGTCTTACTCTGTCATCCAGGCACGCTCACGGCCACCGTAGCCTTGACCTGCAGGGCTCAGGTGATCCTTCTGCCTCAGCTTTCCAAGTAGCTGGAATCACAGGCATGAAATACCATGTCCAGCTGGTTTTTAAATTTATTGTAGAGATGAGGTCTCGTCATGTTGCTCAGGCCGGTCTCAAACCCCTGAGTTCAGGCATTCCTCCGATCCCTGCCTCCCAAAGTGCTGGGATGACAGATGTGAGCCACCGTGCCCGGCCTTGAACGTTTTATTTTCTTTTGTCTTTTTGACTTCTTCCTCTCTCCTCTTCTTCCTGGAGGATGTATCCAGCTGTTCCCCTGCAGAAGGACATGGTGGTTATTCCAGCTTCTGCCATTGCGGGCAACCCTGCCATGAGCGACGGGGACTGCAAAGACATTACAGCCCTGGAAGTAAATGGAAATGACCTGAATGGATTCTGAAGGGGATGGAAAGCCTAACCAGAATAATGATCTGAAAATGAAGAGACAATTGCGGACAAGAAGGCCCCCAACAGCGCCCAGGTGGCTGGGTTGGGGGCGGTGCTGGCCTGTGGCCCTGAGGGAGGGAAGAGACTGAGAGATTCTGGATCCAAACCACAGGGCACCCAGCCCTGGAGGCATCAGAACCCCAGTTCCTGTGTGAGACTTAAATGCTCACTGGATTTTCTGACACTTCCCGCCCAAAGCATCCCAGCGGGCACAGAGGTTGCCCTAATGCAAACAGGGTGTCCATCGGGAGCAGATGGGCATGAGCAGGACCGTCCTGAGGGACAGCTCACACCCCAAGGCCTGAAGCACGAGTAAGAATGAACACAGCCAAGGGAGATGGGGGGGGATTCTGCCTGGGAAAGGGGTCGCTGTCATCTCCCTGCTTCCTCCTGCCTGAGGGAAGTCGCTGACATTCCCACTTTTCTCCTGCCTGGGAGGGTCACTGTCGCTCCCCTCCTTCCTCCTGCCTGAGAGGGGGTTGTAGTTACCTCCCACCTTCTCCTGTCTCGGTTGTGGTTGCTGTCACCTCCCACCTTCCTCCTGCCTGAGAGGGGGTCACTGATACCTCCCACCTTTTTTCTGCCGGGGAGGGGCTTCCTGTTACCTCCTGTCTTCCTCCAGCCTGGGGGGGCCGCTGTCACCTCTCTGCTTTCTTCTGTCTGGGAGAGGGTCACTGTCACCTCACTGCATCCTCCTGCCTGGGAGGGGGTTGCTGTCACCTCCCGCCTTCCTCCCTTGGCCCGTACATTCTGCTAATTCGTTATTTTTCAGTGCATGAGTGGGACACAAACTTTAAAAACTCTTATAATGACAGGCTTATTTTAATTTTAACATTAATTTCCATTGATTCTGATTTTCTAAATATGGTATTAAAGCAAATTTGCCTACTTTTTTAAAAAAGTGAGCTGATTCAAGGAAAGCTGTTAGGTAAATAACTGCACAGGTGGGTCTCAGGAAAGCCCAGATGCCCACTAGGACTCTGGCAGAGAAGCAGCATTTGTGTGGATGGGATCCCCACAGCCTGGGAGAAGTCACCGATGGTCCCCGGTTCCTCGAGGGCCATGTCAAGTGGGGACACTGGCAGAGTTCTAGGTCTGAGCTGGGTGATGTCAAGGTGGGTCTTGCTAAGGGTGGGTGCTGGTCAGGGGTGGGCAGTCAGGACCCAGAGGCTCCGGCGGGCCAATGAGTTCTGAAAAGTTCTGGAAGTGGCAAATCTGGCTTGTCACCTGTTGCAGGGATTCAAGAGTCCACCTTCCAGGAATGGATTCCATGGGGCTCTCACCAGAGATGGCACAACTTAATCTTATACGGCCATGGCCAGGAGCAGGTTTCAGATCTTCCTGCAGTGCCTCCTCTTCCAGGAAGCCTTCTCCGGTTTCCCTGACCAGGTCTGAACCCTGTCTTCCACTCTCATAGCCTCCATTCCTTTGGATGCGCTGTCGAAGGTTGCAACTGCACAATTTTTGGATTCCTGCCTCCCACCCTGGTCCCACTGGATGCAAGTTCAGCGGGGACAAGCACCATGTGTGCTTTTGCATTTATCTATCTATTTATTATTATTATTATCATTATTATTACTGAGTCTGAGTCTCTGTCACCCAGGCTGGAGGGCAGTGGCACACTCACGGCCACCGCAGCCTTGACCTGCTGGGCTCCGGCGATCCTTCCACCTCAGCCTTCCAAGTAGCTGGAACTATAGGCGCATGCCACCATGCCTGGCTAATTTTATGATTTGTTGTAGAGATGGGGTTTCACCAAGTTTCCCAGGCTGGTCTTGAACCCCTGAACTCAGGCAATCTTCTCGCCTCAGCCTCCCGAAGTGCTGGGAGGACAGGCGTGAGCCACCGGACCCCACTTGCTTTTTTATTTTTTGAGACAGGGTCTCGCCATCACCGAGGCTGGAGGGCAGTGGCATGATCACAACTCACCACAGCCTCAACCTCCTGGGCTCAGGCGATCCTTCTGCCTCAGCCTCCTGAGTAGCTGGGACCACAGGCACATACCACCACACCCAGCTAATTTTTAAAAAATGTTTTGTAGCCGGGCTCGGTGGCTCAGCCTGTAATCCCGCGCCTTTGGGAGGCTGAGGTGAGTGGATTGTCTGAGCCCGCGGGTTCGAGACCCGCCTGGGCAGGCGAGATCTCATCTCTACAATAAATCAAAAAATTAGCCGGGCGTGGTAGTGCACGTCTGTAGTTCCAGTTACGTGGAAGGCTGAGGCGGAAGGATCGCCGGAGCTCAGCAGTTCGAGGCTGCGGTGGCCGGGAGCGGCCACTGCACTCCAGTCTGGGCGACAGAGTGAGACTCCAACTCAAAAAAAAAAAAAAAAATGTTTTGTAGAGACAGGGTCTTACTTGGTTGCCAGGCTGGTCTCGAACTCCTGGCCTCAGGCAATCCTCCCACCTCAGCCTCCCAAAGTGCTGAGATGACAGGCCTGAGCCCCTGGGCCTGGCTGCTTACTATTTCTTGAACAATGAACAGAGAAATACATGAATCCGTGGGAGACAATGGAGTAAGTCAGGTGGCTGCGACTGCAGTGTCCAGGTGAGAGGCCACAGTTCTAGAAGCATCTGCATATGCACACACCTGGGAAGGCACAGAGCAGCTGCGGCCTCCCCAAGGCCCAGGAATCCAGACTCCCTCATAGGCAGAGCTGTTGGCCTCACCTGCTTGCCTGACACAGGCAGGTGGTGCCCAGCACCAGGAATGAGCTTGGGGCTGGGACACCCACTCACCAGGCCTCAGCCCCCCAGATGATGGGCAGAGGAAGGAGGGAGGGGGTGACAGTGGAGTGGGGGGCTTCAGGGAGGGAAGGGCTTGGCTGAGGGGGCGAGCTTGGTGTCAGGAGAACGCGAATGGGGCAGCTGACCTCGAGCCCTGCCGCTGCTGCTGTGCTGGGCACCATGAGGGCTTGGTGGCCAGCAGGGCGCTTAGAATTTTCCAGTGGGTCCAGTGCAGCTGCGTCCCACCTCTCTCCAGCTTCTCCCCTCCTCCCTCGTCACCACTCGAGGGCAAGTCACCTACGTTTTCCTGGTGGTTGCAGCGGCCTAGAGAATGCAGGGCTTGACTGGGCGTGGTGGCTCATGCCTGTCACCCGAGCACTTTGGGAGGCCGAGGTGAGAGGATTGCCTGAGTCCAGGGGTTCGCAACCTGGGCAACTTGGTGAGACCTCGTCTCTACCAAAAATCGAAAAAATTAGCTGGACATGGTAGCTCGTGCCTATGGTTCCAGCTACTTGGAAGGCTGAGGTGGAAGGATCGCCTGAGCCCAGCAGGTTGAGGCTGTGGTGGCCGGGAGCATACCATTGCACTTCAGTCTGGGCGACAGAGTGAGATGCCAACTCGAAAAAATAAATAAATAAAAGGGAGGATGTAGGGGCAGAGAGCTGGGTGGTTCCTGCTTGCCCCGGCCATGCCCTTCCTCTTGCCAGGTTTCCTCTGTGAAACCTTCAGGATGGAAGTGGATCTGTTTCTTTCTCCCTCAGCAAAATGTGCTCGGTGTGTCTTGATTTCCACACTCATTGCTCACCTGAGAAAAGCTCAAAGCACTGTTAGAGGGACATTTTCAAAAGACGACAGTCTGGGCCCTGCGGCTCATGCTTATAATCCCAGCACTTAAAGAGGCCCAGGTGGGAGGACTGCTTGAACTCAAGAGTTCAAAACCAGCCTGGGCAGCATAGCAAGACCTCACCCCGCCCCCCAAAAAGCCAGGCATGGCATTGGGTGCCTGTAGTCTCAGCTTCTCGAGAGAGGCTGAGGCAGGAGGATCACCTGAATCCAGGAGTTGGAGGCTGTGAGCCATGATTATGCCACTGCCCTCCAGCCTGGACAACAGAGTAAGACTTTCCACTCAAAAAAAAAACCCCAAAACAAAAAAAACCCAGCAGACTCCCACTCCCATCCAAAGACAAGATGCCTGTGTGTCATAGACTTTTCTTGACATTGTGTAAGGAGGGGCCCATCAGATGTTGCAACCTGTTCCAAGGAACTGTGCACACGGGCAGTCAAAGCAGGGGAGTTTACAGACCGATAAGGACCTGACGATGGCATCGCACTGACTGCAAGTTACTTGTTTCTCTCTTTCTTTCTTTTTTTCTTTTTTTCTTTCTTTCTTTCTTTCTTTCTTTCTTTCTTTCCTTCTTTCTTTCTTTCTTTCTTTCTTTCTTTCTTTCCTTCTTTCTTTCTTTCTTTCTTTCTTTCTTTCCTTCTTTCTTTCCTTCCTTCCTTCCTTCCTTCCTTCCTTCCTTCCTTCTTTCTTTCTTTCTTTCTTTCTTTCTTTCTTTCTTTCTTTCTTTCTTCTTTCGTCCTGTCTTTCCTATCTTTCCTTTCTTTCCTTCCTCCCTCCCTTCCTTCCTCTTTCTTTTTCTTCCTCTCTCTCTCTCTCTCTCTCTCTCTTTCTTTTTTTGAGTCAGAGTCTCACTCTGTCACCCAGGCTGGAATGCAGTGATGCACTCACGGCCACCACAGCCTCAACCTGCTGGGCTCAGGTGATCCTTCTGCTTCAGTATCCTGAGTAGTTGGAAAAACAGGGGCATGCCACCACACCTGGCTAATTTTTTGATTTATTGTAGAGACGAGGTCTCGCCATGTTGCCCAGGCTGATCTAAAACCTGCGGACACAGGCAATCCTCTGTATCCACTTCCCAAAGTGCTGGGATGACAGGCAGGATCCATTGCACCTGGCGTATCGTCAGTTCTCGACAATTTCACAGAATTGTTAAGGGGCCTCAGACGGGGGGAAGGCTGAGGCCCCACAGGGCGCCCTGCACAGCATTTCTCACGACAACTCCAAAGCCCTACTGGCTCATTCTCAAGCCCTCCTAGTGCTCCTGACAGCATTAGTACCCCTCCCGGAAAGCCCTTGCCCACCTTCTCCCCGCCCCCAGGTGGTGAGGGCCCCTGGGCACAGAGACCATGTTCGTGTCATAGTTAGTCTCTTTGGGTGAGTTCCACCCCTGGGAGGCTGTCAGGGAATATCTGGTGAGTGAGTGAAGGTGGGTGGGGAGTGGGCCACAGGGGGCACTTCCTGGGCTGCTGAGGGATTTGACAAGCCTCCCATAGCTCTCAGCTCTCTCAGAGGAAACACCCAGGGTCCTCTCCCAGCTTCCACGGCCTCCACAATCTGTATCCACTCTGGCTCGGATCTCACTTCTTCCCAGGCCATGGCTTCTCTGCCCTTCCAGGCTGCTCCTGCCACAGGGCCTTTGCATGTCCTGCTCCCCCTAGTCTGTCTCCGTGGCTTACTCTCTCCATCAGCTACTTCTCAATGAACCTTCTCCTCCTCACACTGTTAAAGGCTGTAAACTAACTACCGCACTCCAAGCACACACACCCACTCACCCCTTCCTCTCTCCATAACCCTATGCTCGCCTGGCAGACAACATATTTGACTTATGTATTTGTATCCCATCTCTCCCCCAGGAGAATGCAGGCTTCACCCAGGTGGGTGCTTTTTCTTTCTTTCTTTCTTTTTTTTGAGTTGGGAGTCTCACTCTCTCGCCCAGGCAGGAGGGCAGTGGCATGCTCACAGCCACCACAGCCTCCACTTGCTAGACTCATGCGATCCTTCCACCTCAGACTTCAGACCACCACGCCCGACTAGTTTATCGATTTATTGTAGAGAGGAGGTCTCGCATCCTCTTGCCCGGGCTGGTTTCAAACCTGTGGGCTCAGGCAATCCTCTCACCTCAGCCTCCCAAAGTGCTGGGATTATAGGCGTGAGCCACCGCACCTGGCCTTCAAAAAAAGAAAAAAAAAAAAATCCCAGCTGGGCTCGGTGGCTCAGCCTGTAATCCCACGCCTTGGGAGGCTGAGGTGAGTGGACTACCTGAGCCCGTGGGTTCACGACCCACCTGGGCAACTTGGCGAGACCTCAATTATACAATAAATCAAAAAAATTAGCTGGGCGTGGTAGCACGCGCCTGTAGTTCCAGCTACTTGGAAGGCTGAGGTGGAAGGATCACCGGAGCTCAGCAGGTCGAGGCTGCGGTAGTCGGGAGCGGCCACTGCACTCCAGTCTGGGCCACAGAGTGAGACTCCAACTAAAAAAAAAAAAACTCATTTCCAATGCCTCAAACAGTACATAGAACAAATAAACAATGACTAACTGAATGAGTAATCGAATGACAAATGTCAGTTGTTAATTAAAATTATGTTACTATCACCACTAACATTACAAATGCTACCTTGCTATCCGTCTTGAAAAAACATGTGAGGGTTACTCCAAACTACCCAATGAGTTAACATCTGGGAAACGTGTGCTGTTGTCTGAGATGGGCTTTGTCTGCCATCTAGTGGCCTCTCTAGCAGCTGCAAGGCACCCCAAGACGGTACTGAAATTGAGGCTGCAGCGTGGGAGGTGCAGGCGACCCCCCCAGCGGTCCAGCCACACGCTCGTTCAAACACCTGTGCGTCCCTTGTGAGAATGCCACATGGCAGACCCTTCTCAAGGGAGATCCGGCGGTGCCTAACGAGACCCCACAGACAGCCACCTCTCCTGGGCGATCCCACCACTAGGAATCTGCCCTGAAGAGTCAGTGCCAACAAGGCAAAAGCGCACAGAGATCCACGCGGCGCTGTAGCCTGTGATTTCCACTGGTTGGACACTACCTGCGTGTCCCTACCTGAGAGCGTGGTTGAACTCAATGGGGCACAGCTACAGCCACAGCCACACAGGGCTGTACAGCAGGAAAAAAGATGAGGGAGATCTCAGGCGCCGATATGGAGTCATCGCCAGGACACGCTTGGTTTTGTTTTTCTGGGTTTCTTTTTCAGTTGAGTCTTACTATGTCACTGAGGCTGGAGTGCAGTGGTATGCTCATGGCCACTGCAGCCTGGAGCTGCTGGGTTTAGGTGATCCTTCCGCCTCAGCCTTCCAAGTAGCTGGAACTATAGGCGCGTGCTACCATGTCTGGCTAATTTTTTGATTTTGCGGAGACGATGTGTCACCAAGTTGCCCAGGCTAGTCTCCAACCCCTGGGCTCAGGCAATCCTCTCACCTCAGCCTCCCAAAGTGCTGGATTACAAGCTTAAGTCATCACACCCAGCCAGGACACACTGTTAAGTGGAAAAAATCTAAAAGAACATCTGTGGCATGCCATCCACTGTGTAAGAAAGAAGGAGATGTAAGAAAATACTCATCTGTTTGTGCAAAACAACAAAACAAAAAACTGGAAGCACAACACAGAAACCCGAGAGACTGGACACCCACAGGGACTGTGTGGCAACGAGGTGGGGCGAGAGAAGGGATGGGGTGGGGACATGGATAAGGAAGGAGAGACACTTTTCTGGCATGTCTTTTGCTAAATCCTTGACTCCTGGACCCCTTGTGACATGTCACGTAACCTCACATACTCAGACAGTAAACAAACAATTAAAACCAACCTGGATGTGGGGAGTTGAAAATAAGAGACAAACACCAACAAAAGGACCTAACAGATAACAAATGAGTAACCCAACCCCTGGAGGGGGTGGGGCAGGACAGAACCTACCCAAGTAACTTTGGAAGACGTGTTTGTTGGTTTTTTGTAGAGATGGGGTCTTGCTTTGTTGCTCAGGCTGGTTTTGAACTCCTGGGTTCAAGCAGTCCACTCCTCTCGGCCTCCCAAGTGCTGCGATTGCGGGTGTGAGCCATTGCATCTGGCCAACGCACTTTTATGTTGGAGTCAAGGAGTGGATGTGCAGGTGAGTGCCTTGTGTGATGGCGAGTTTGGGGGGTAAGCACGGCACTTTAAGGACACTTTTCAAAGGTAGCATGACTGTGACGAGAGGTCTTCCTCCCCATGTGGTGACAGTCGCCTGTGTAGGACGGATCCTCAGGCTTGCTCAAACAATGGGGATACACGTTTGTGGCTGGCAAATAAGAGGGTAGAGATTGAGGACTCCCATGTTAGGCTTCCAGAAGTCGAGATGTCTGTGGTTTCCCGCAGCTAACTTCTCCCTCTGGGCCTGTACAAGCATGTCTACAAAACGACCAGGTTGGCCTGATGAGGGAAGACTGGCCCAGGGTCAGTAACCAGCTTTACAGCCTTGAGTAGGTGTGGCATCCCAACAGCCATCCTAACATGCCAGAACATCCATATTTTCAGTATGTATTGAAAAGAACATATTGTCCACGTGCAGTGGCTCATGCCTGTAATCCCAGCACTTTGGGAGACTGAGGTGGGAAGATCACTTGAGTCCAGGAATTTGAGATCAGCTGTGGCAACTTAGCAAAACCCCATTTCTACAAAAATAAGAAAATAAGCCGGGTGTGGCAGTGTGTGGTGGTGTAGTTCCCTGGCTGTTCTGGAGGCTGAGGCAAAAGGATCACCTGAGCCCAGGAAGTCGAGGTTGTGGCGAGCCAGGACTGTGCCACCACACTCCAGTCTGGGCAACAGAATGAGATTCCAACTCTTAAAAAAAAAAGAACACATCAACTGATTTGGGAGCCCCTGGTTAGCCTGTCTGTATCCAAAACTCCAATGACGTTTAAAGTATAAATTAAGGCTGGGTATGGTGGCTCACACCTGTAATTCCAGCACTTTGGGAGGTCAAGGTGGAAGAATCGCTTGAGTCCAGGAGATTGAGATCAGCCTGGGTGACGTGGTAAGACCCCATCTCTAGTAAAAAAATAAATTAACTAGGCTGGGTGCAGTGGCTCACGCCTGTAATCCCAGCACTTTGGGAGGCCAAGGTGAGAGGAGTGACTGAGCTCAGGGATTAGAGCTCAGGGGCTAGAGCTGGACAACTTGGTGAGACCTCGTCTCTTCAATAAATCAAAAAATATAAGCCCGGCGTGGTAGCATGCGCCTGTAGTTTCAGCTACCTGGAAGGCTGAGGTAGAAGGATCGCCTCAGCTCAGCAGGTTGAGACTGTGGTGGCTGTGAGTGTGCCACTGCACTCCAGCCTGGGCAACAGAGTGAGACTCTGACTAAAAAAAAAAAAAATTAATATCATTTAAAAAGAAAGTCTGAATTGTGTGTGTCTTTTTCTTATCCAACCGTAGACATATGTAATTGCCAGTTTGGTAGAAGAAAAAGTCACTACGTGGACCCCAATGAAATGGAATGAATAAAACAACTCTTCTGGTAGAAATAGACTCAAATGTTCTAGAAAACACCACTCCTCGATGAATCACTTAAAATCATAATTAAAGTTGCCTTTTGTAATATAAAACATAAAGATAAGTTCCCTCTGTTGCGTGAGTAGATACTCTAAGGAAGAACTCAAGAGTTTCTACGACAACGATGCCAGCGTCTTATCCCACATTTCCTTGGTCTCCATCCTACAGCGGGCATGGCACCCAGGTCAAGGTTGTCACCATGGACTACTGTGCAGCTTCTGGTACATTTCTCACCACGCACAGCTCAAGTGCCAATGGCAAAAGCAAAAATAGGAACTGCTTCGGCTACTGATCCCACATTCATTTTTTTTTTTTTTTTGAGTCAGTCTTGCTCTGTCGCCCAGGCTGGAGTGCAGTGGCATGCTCACGGCCACCACAGCCTCGAGACCTGCTAGGCTCAGGTGATCCTTCTGCCTCAGTCTTTCAAGTAGCTGGAACCACAGGCACACGCTACCATGCCAGGCTAATTTTTTTATTTATTGTAGAGACGAGGGTCCACCAAGTTGCCCAGGCTGGTATGGAACCCCTGGACTCAGGCAATCCTCTCACCTCGACCTCCCAAAGTGCTGGGATTACAGGCTTGAGCCACTATGCCTGGTTCATTTTTTTTCTTCTAGTTAACAAAAGAAAAAAGAACGATCTGGGATGCAGGAATTCTTTTCTTTAGAATAGTTTTATTAGTGTGCATACTGTTTGGCAACCTTAACTCTTTCCTACCGCAACACGCTAGTCGGAGTCTTGCTCCCCCCAGATTTCGTATATGGTAACATTGTTGCTTGGATCGCCAGGCAAGTCCAAATTTTGAAGCTTGAGGTTATTGCCAGTCGTCATGGTGACTTTAAGACTCCGCACCTTGGACAGAAACTGCACAAGGTCCACCTCGAGCTGGGTTAAGGCGTTGAATGCGTACTCCCTTTTGGGGAAAGTATTTTGATTTCTTTTCAGTGGAGAACGAAAGGTGCAGCCACGAAGGCCAGAAGGATTCTGCTCCTGTGAAGAGAGATAGTCAGAGTGAGTGACGTCATTGACTTTGCTGGCTTTGACACAGTTCCCAAAAAAGGTGGGCTCATTTAAGACAAGATGCTTTGAATAGGCGTTAGCCCAGGCATTGGCAAACTGTGACGAAACCTGGCCCACCGCCTGTTTTTGTAAATAAAGTTTTATTGGAACATGGCCCTGCTTGGTCATTGGCCTGTTGTCTGTGGCTGCTTTCATGCAACGACAGAGAGTTGAGTAGCTGCAGCAGAGACCATATGGGCCATGAAGCTGAAATCTTTACTTTCTGGCTCTTTACAGGAAGTATTTGCTAACTCCTGCACGGGTCCATGTGTTCATGGTATCATGAAATGCTGGGTCTGTCTGGGCGAGAATGTGGGTATCTCTCTCCCCTCCTCTACCTGAAAGAGCCATTGACCCAGCTTGAGGCCTCACTGTCACTACTTGACACCTTTATCCCTTTAGTGCAGGTCTTCTGTTTCCTTGGGATAATGATACCATTCCCATCTAGGACAGAAGTAAGTGAAACACTAGGAAAGTTTTAAAAATCAGACCAGATTGGTGGCTCAGCCTGTAATCTCAGCACTTTGGGAGGCCGAGGTGAGTGGATTGCCTGAGCCTGCGGGTTTGAGACCAGCCTAGGCAACTTGGCGAGACCTCATCTCTACAATAAATCAAAAACTAGCCGGGCGTGGTAGTGCGCGCCTGTAATTCCAGCTACTTGGAAGGCTGAGGCAGAAGGATCGCCGGAGCCCAGCAGGTTGAGGCTGCGGTGGCTGGGAGCGGCCACTGCACTCCAGTCTGGGCGACAGAGTGAGACTCCAACTCAAAAATTAAATAAATAAATAAATAAATAAATAAATAAATAAATAAATAAATAAATAAATAAAATTAGCTGGGCACAGTAGCACGCGCCTGTAGTTCTGGCTACTTGGAAGGCTGAGGTGGAAGGATCGCCGGATCCCAGAAGGTCGATGCTGGGGTGGCCGTGACTGTGCCCACGGCACTCCATCCTGGGTGATGGAATGAGACTCAACTCAAAAAAAAATATGGGGATGGGGATGGGGCTGGGTGCAGTGGCTCAAGCCTGTCATCCCAGCACTTTAGGAAGTGGAGGTGAGGCGACTGTCTGAGCCCAGGGTTCAAGACCAGCCTGGGCAACATGGCAAAACCTCGTCTCTACAATAAATAAAAAATCAGGGGATAGAGAATCTGAATAATTTTGACCTTTGGAAACACATCATAAGTTCCCAATTCTCTCCCGCATTTGAAAAAAAAACAAAAAACATTTCACAGGAAAAACTGTGAGCCCGTCAACAGAAGGTCATTTTCAACTATTTCTCCCAAACTGTGGATTTGGGAACTACTGTCTTCACTAAGGGTATGTCAGAAGGCCCACGTGCCCAGGACCACAAGGCAGGGTGACTACACATAACATTCCCGCCTAGACCCACTCAAGCATCTGCCTCTGAGTCTGAGGTTTCTGAGACTGAATCAACATGGCGCCATCCTTACCGTAGTCTTCTCGCTGTCTCCTCGAAACTTGAGTATCATATACAGCACGACCACGAAAAAGAGCCAGAGCCACTTGCTCCCAAGCCAGCCTTGGGTGTGCTCTGGGAGATTCTGCCTGACCCGGAAGTGCCCCCCGCAAGGCACCTTCCCCTGGGGCTCCTTGGCCTTCTCCTTCAGAGAAGAGAACATGAAGGCGCAGCCACAGGAGAGGAGCAGGGGCAGGAACAGGAAGCATTTCAGCGTCCCCATGATGAGCAGAGATGCGGGAGGAGCTCGCTCATGGTGGGTGCATGTGCCCTCACGATGGGGAGACCGGGCCCCAGTGCTGGGCCCTTGGTGATGTCACAGAGGGCCCTGAGCCCATGCCATTGTGATGACTTCAGGGCAGGGGCGAATGAGACTGACAGCCGGAGCCTGGGAGGAGGACTTGGGGGTAGACGGAGGAGTTTCCAGCTCTTGACCCAAGCGCTCTCCTGGGAAAGGCCGTCACCTGTTTCTGCTTTTTGTTTGTTTGATCAGACATTTGTGGTGAGAGAAACAATGTCCCTCTGTGGAGCTGACAGTTGAGTGGGAAAGAAAGATAATAAACCACAGGCTGAGAGCTAGGAGCCACCAGTGCATTTTGTTTGGCCTTCATTGTCTCTAGAAGGAATTATTTGCCAGCATTGAATGTAGAGGGAAACTTCACTTAAAAACTCTAGATTTCTGACCTTCTTTAAACATATGGAAGCTCTGGCTGGGTACAGTGGCTCATGCCTGTAATCCTGGTATTTTGGGAGGCTGAGACGGGAGGACTGCTTGAGGTCAGGAGCTTGAGACCAGCCTGGGCAACATGGTGAGACCTTGTTTCTACAAAAATTCAAAAAGTTAGCTGGGCATGGTGGCACACACCTGTAGTCCCAGCTACTCCAGAGGCTGAGGCAGAAGGATCGCCTGAGCCCAAGAGGTCGAGGCTGCAGTGAGCAGTGATTATGCCACTGTACTCCAGCCTGGGTGAGAGTGAGACCCTGACTCAAACAATAAAATAAAAATAAAACAGAAAATATGGAAGCTCTGGTAACCTGGGGCCTATGCTCTCACAGGGTCATTCTCTGCTGGAGTCAAGTGGGAACTGTCCCTCTGGGTGGTTATAGTCTCTCCACAGTCCCCACCACTCCCTATCACCTTACACCATCATCATGACCTCACCAGTGTGCAATCCCCAGGTTAAGGATATACTTTAGATGGTTGCGGTGGCTCATGACTAATCTCAGCACTTTGGGACGCAGAGGCAAGAGAATTGCCTGAGCCCAGGGGTTCAATTCCAGTCTGGACAGCTTGGCAAGATCTTGTCTCTACAATGAATTAAAAAAAAAAATTAGCCGGGCATGGTGGCACACAACTGTGGTTCCAGCTACTTGGCTGAGGTGGAAGGATCACCTGAGTCCAGCAGGTCAAGGCTGCAGTGGCCATGGCTGTGCCACTGCACTCCAGCCTGGGCGATAGAGTGAGACTCTGACTCAAATATATATATATATACTTTACGTGGTTATAATTGTGATCTGAACAGAGAACTTTACAGACTAGACCAAGGGGACTGACTGTTCTAACCCAGGTTTGCAGGAAGGCTTTCCATAAAAAGACATTTGAGTAGAGCTGGAGAGATGATTAGGAGCTGGCTGGGTAAGTGGGCAGGAGCTGATACCCAGGTCTGTGTGAAGACCCCATGTAGGAGAGGACAACCTGTGTGAAGGCTGAGCCCGAGGCCAGGAACACACCTAGGACTCACTGGTGTACTGGAAATCACCAGCTTTAAAGAATGACACAAGACAAGAAATCCTCGTTAGTGGGACACGAGGCTTGCACATGCCCCATGGTCACCCACAGGAGCAGCCTTCCTAAGGAGGGTCTCTTTCACAGACTTGCTCCTGGGGAGCAGCACTTCCTGCTGAATACAAGATACCCACGGTCTCCTGCACTCCTTCAAGGTGCCTCTGACTGCTGAACTCGAGGGAATGACGCGTAGCTCTGTGAGATCGAAGGGGAAATGGTGTGGCCCTGCACTCCCAGATCAGCAGTGTCAGCTGGAGGGGGACATCCCGTTGGAGCCCCCCTGGGCGGGACTCAGAGTCCTAGGGGCAGGTTAGAAGGTGGGCACTGTTATAGGAGCCCACCTGTCCTGACAGCTCCTGCTTCGGAGTGGGCTTCCTCGAGAGGCAGCTGGCCCTGGTATCCCTGGCTGCGGGCACCCTGGCACCTCATTTCAGAGGTCCATCCTTGGCATCACACTGTTCCCTGTCCCCAGTGTCCCCATTCCAGGTGCTCCAAGCGACCACTGCTGAGTATTTTGAGTGGTCCCCATGTCTGCACGTATTCTGTTTTAAGTCAACTGTCCTACTTGGTGGTTATGATGTGCTGATGCACAAACTTGATTCACACGAATAAACCCAAACAAAAAAAGTCCACTAAGTTTTGTCACATGTGGTTTTTATTTGGGAATGTTCACATGTATTTGATGATAGGAATCACTTTTTTTCCCCCTACCTATATTCAAAAGTCTAGGCCGGGCATGGTGGCTCATGCCTGTAATCCCAGCACTTTGGGAGGCAAAGAGGGGTAGGATCATTTGAGCTCAGGAAGACCACCCTGGACAACATAGTAAGACCTTGTCTCTACAAAAACAATTTAAAAGTTTAAAAAAATTAGTTGGGCATGGTGGTGCATGCTTGGCTTGTAGTTCCAGCTACTCAGGAGGTTGAGGCAGAAGGATTGTCTAAGCCCAGGAGGTTGAGACTGTGATGAGCTGTGATCATGCCACTGCACTCATCTGGGCAAGTAAAAAACAAAACAAGCCGGGCTCGGTGGCTCAGCCTGTAATCCCGCGCCTTTGGGAGGCTGGGGTGAGTGGATTGCCTGAGCCCGCGGGTTCGAGACCCGCCTGGGCAGCGAGACCTCATCTCTACAATAAATCAAAAAATCAGACGGGCATGGTAGCGTATGCCTGTAATTCCGGCTACTTGGAAGGCTGAGGTGGAAGGATCGCCGGAGCCCAGCAGGTCGAGGCGCCGTGGCCGGAAGCGGCCACTGCACTCCAGTTTGGGCGACCGAGTGAGACTCCAACTCAAAAAAAAAAAAAAAAAAAACAAAACAAAAAAACGTCTAGAGCACTTTCTCATAGGCCAGTGGAAAAGCGGGTGAGCCCTACTAAGATCTCTGAGCTAAACTCTCTGGGCCAAAAGGTAATAGGTTCATGGGGTTGAGTGATCATCTTCTCATTTATTTGAGGCAACCGTAATCTCACTTCTTGGGAATCAAGGCCAGTGGAAGTAAATGGTCTGTATTCTGGAGAGTTTCGACCTTCTCTGCTCAACACCCTCCCGGCTCCCTTGGCTGGAGAAGGGTCCTGGAGGTGGCCGAGGAGGAGCTGGTGGAGGCCCCCTCTCCCTCTCTGGCCCAGGCCCCTGCAGCTCCCCATGACCTGTCACCTGGCAAAGACTGCGGAGGGGCAGCGTGGTGTGCAATGGGCTGAGAGCTGCACTTTACCCGACTGCTTTGGGCTCAGGAACCCAACTGCAACGTGGGTGGTGACCAATGTCCCACCTTATTGGGCTGCTGGGGTTCCCAGGAGACAAAAGTTATTAAGCACCTGGCTCTTCTGGTGAGCCCTCTTGCCCTCTGAGTGTGAATGGCGATGCCCTTGCTACATGGTCAAGGCTGGCCCAGACCCCCAGGATGCTTCTGCCTCCCCCACAGGATGGTCCCCACAGTCCATGCAAGGGAGCAGAGCCTTTGAGACACCAAAGTTTCGATGCCCAGGACCCTGTGACTAGGTGATCCAAAAAACTTGGACACAGACAGTATAATCAATGCAAAATGAAACTGATTAAGGCTGAAATGAGGACAATTGCAGTTGATAGAAATAATGACCACTGAAATAACAGAAAACACCCTACGATGGCAAAAGTTGTACTTAGTAACATGGTGACTAAAAGGATTAATCAAGTTTTCTTTGTGAAGTTAGAGAACAATGGATTATGATAAAAAAATAATTTCGGTCACTGTTTACTAGACTCTAGTGTGGCCATGTATTCTTTGAGTTATGGCTGCCACCATGTTTCCTAAGCTTTGGCCCTCTCTCCTACCTTGGTGAGGAGAATCTCCTCTCTCTCTAATTTACTTTCCAAATAAACTACATTTTTCAATCTAACTTCTGTGCAATTCTTTGCATCTTTCATGCAGCACCTGGTCACACAAACCCACCCCAGCAGGTCTGACCTAACATTTGGAGACCCTGCTGGGATATATATATTTTTAACCTAACAGCTACGTAACAGGAATTACATTTAAGCCAGTGTCTATGCTAAATAAAGGTTCATGCATTTTAGCTCAAGAACGTAGCTATCAGGAAAGCGAAAGCCACAAGACGCAAGAGCTTTCTGAGATGCAAAAGTTTTGAGTCCTTGGCTTTTGAGTCAACACCCACATTTTAATATATGTATTGTTATCTATGCCTTAAGCTTGCTATAAAAATGTTTTTCTGATAGGTATTATTTTTTCCAAGAGCAAAAGAAAAAATAATAATAATTTCAAGGCCAGGTGCAGTGGCTTAAGCCTGTATTCCCAGCACTATGGGAGGTAGAGGTGAGAGGAGTGCCTGAACCCAGGGTTCAAGACCAGCCTGGGGAACTTGGCAAGACCTTGTCTGTAGGCAACAAATAAAAAAATTAGCCGGGTGTGGTGGCATGTACCTGTAGTTCCAGCTACTTGGCAGTCTGAGGCATAAGGATCACCTGAGCTCAGCAGGTTAAGGCTGCGGTGGCTGTGAGCATGTTGCTGCACTCCAGCCTGGGTGACAGTGAGACTCCAACTCAAATAATAATAATTTCAAGCAATTTAAAAAGGAACTAATTACTGTGAAAAGTATTCTAAAACATTTTTAAAAAGGGGAAAAAAACAATTAGAATATGGTTTAACTGGCCTATGTAGAAAACCAATCAGGAAATAAAATGACAAATTCAGGTTTGTTCTGGAAAAGTCCACAACAAAAACTCATTTGTTAATAGAATTTTGACTGCATTGCTTCTATATTCACAATGTCCAATGTCCTGGGGCCAAGTCCTCCCATCACATGAGGCAGAGAACCACGGAGGTTCTTAGAGCAGGGCCATGATTGGCTCCTCCCTAGAAGTCCCCCACCACGCCTGTGTCCCTTCAGACCCACCTGCTGGCCTCCCACCCTTTGACCTTTTCCCCCTCGCTCTTTTTCCTGCTTCTGAAGGAAACCCAGGCCCCAGCACTGCTTACAGAGAACCAGGAACTGGGGTGGGGCTGGGGCTCTCAGTCCCTCATCAGGAGTCTCAGGGAAGTTCCCGTCACTGTTGACTTCAACACCATAAAGGACAGAGAGAAGGCACCAGCTGTATGTCCTCTACCTTCTGCTGAGGGCGAGGAAGGGTGGGATTCCCAGGACACTGTGGAATCTCCCATTGCCATCGATGCAACAGCTGCAGTTTTTTTTTTTTTTTTTTCTGAGTTGGAGTCTCACTTTGTCGCCCAGGCTGGAGTGTAGTAGCACACTCACGGTCACCCCAGTGTCGACCTGCTGGGCTCTGGCGATCCTTTTGCCTCAGCCTTCCAAGTAGCTGGAACTACAGGCACACGCTACCACACCTGGCTAATTTTTTGATTTATTGTAGAGAAGAGGTCTCGCCAAGTTGTCCGGGGTGGTCTCAAACCCATGGGTTCAGGCAATCCACTCACCTCGGCCTCCCAAAGTGCTGGGATTATAGGCTGAGCCACCAAGCCTGGCCTGCAGTGTTCTAACCAATGCCCAAGTGGAAGACAGAAAAAGAAAAATTACAGACAGGTGAGGGAAAGCAGACCAGCTTTATTTTTATACCAAATCATTATAGGCCCAACTAAGTCTCTGCCACGTTCCAGATAATCGAGGAGCAGCCTCCCCAAGCACGAGCCCAGCAGGGCTGTGACAGAGGGCAAGGCCCCTAGCAGCCTCCAGCAGGCACAGGCAGTGTGCACAGGAAGTCATCCTTCCTAAGGCTCAGCTTC
Organism: Cephalopachus bancanus; assembly: GCA_027257055.1. NCBI lineage: Eukaryota > Metazoa > Chordata > Mammalia > Primates > Tarsiidae > Cephalopachus > Cephalopachus bancanus. Next base: position 9,990,452 of record JAPVLO010000007.1, read on the forward strand.
ACTTGCCAACTTCGATAAACCAGGGTTTTGTCCAGGTGAGCCACCCACCCCTGCGAGGAGCCTGGAGTCCCACTGCTGCAAGCATAAGCCGTGCAGCCAACAGCCCCCAGCTGGGAAAGGCCCAAGTGCACCGACAGGTGGAGCGAACAAGAGTGTGGCCGCGGGTGGCAATGCAGCCACTCTGCACCACCCACCACGGGCTGCTGGGACTCACACACCTCAAGCAAGTGACCACACGGTTCAGAGGCTGGTGTGGACAGCTTTATGACATGGAGCCACACACAGCACATGGTACAATCAGAGGGCACAGCCTGCCTACATGGATGCTGGAAAGAACCTTCCAGGCAAGGAGCTGCGGGTGTGGGCTTCAGAAGCAGTAGGATGTGTGGGTGACCCAGTGGGCCGACTCTTCCTTGGAGCGCTTGGCGGAGCTGTGTGTCGTGAAGAGGGACTTGTAGGCCTCGGACTCCTCACTGTCAGCGATGGACCTCTTCAGGGCCCCACACGGAGGCTTCCCGGCTTTTCCCAAAGAGCTCTCGCTTGTTGCTGGAAAAATGAAAAGCTGAGCTCTTAGGGCTAGGACTAAAGATCATTCCAGATATCACATCCAGAAGGAAGCACGTTGGCACTCTGTCCCAGGCACCCTTCTGCTGGCTGCTGAGTGCTGAAGTGTGTAACCTTACCTGGCCCCCTGACAAAACAGACACGGGCACAACACCCACTTCCAGCACCCAACATCCCACAAACTGCTCCGTGCTCTGTGCCAGGCACTGGTCCCAGCACTGTGAACAGCTCAGATCATCCTGACAAGGTAAGCCTGCTCCATGGGGGGAAACGGAGGCATAGGAGCCTGCCGGACCTCCCCACAGAGCCTGTTAGCTACTGCGGATGCTGTAGTACAAGATCACACCTTTCTTTATTTAATGAATCTATGCTTTTCTTTTTGCGAAATAAATGCTATTTTCTTTGAGCTAAAGATAGTGAGTTTCAGGAGAACTCTGACCTTTGGTTAAGAGGTAGGCAGAGAAGGGACTTTGAGAGGCATGTGTGGCACTCATAAAAACCCCAACTGTCAAGAACTCGGGACCCTTCCTGTCCAGTACTGGAGCCACCATCCACTCGACAGTCTTCACGGGATGCCTGAGCTGGTGCTCGGTGCAGCCTCTTTGGCGAGGCACCAAGCACCCACTCACTAGGAAAGCTGAACCGGCACGTATGCCCGGCCCCTTTGATCTCCAGGGCTCCTGATGAGGGCATGCTATTTCCTAGTCAGCCCTCAAGAGGGCTCCATGCACTATCTGGAGACACGACTAAGGAAGAGCCTGAGTTCCTTGCCTCCTCATTCCCACAGAGCCAGGACACAAGCACTGCGTTCAGGCTCTCGACAGCTCCCTGCTGCCCACAGGACCCACCTGCGCTCTTGGGAGCTGAGCTGGCCTTCTTCTCTCTAGAATCAAGGTCAGTCTCTTCAGGCTTCCCTGCCTTAACTTTTGACGGCCCCGGGGCTTCTATAAAAGAACAGAGTAAGGAAACCAAACCAGTACAAAGGCATGAACTCGTTTAGGAAACAGCACTAAAAACAAGGACCTCTTCAGCAGCTCACCTTCATTGCCATCAGGTCTTGAAATGGGCTCTGCCACCTTGGGTTTCTTCATCTTCTGTAGAAAGAAAGAGGATGTTGGAGGACGTGCCCAGATGGATTCGACTTTGGTGTCAGGCTTGTGTCACTGGCGACGCAGGTCACATGAGGTGGGTACTCGCTCTGAAGACTTCTGATCCACACTCTCTAAGCCTGAGTCCTCTGATGTGTCCCCAGGTAAACACTTCTGCCTCACATGAGAATGTATCTGCACAGATCTTGCTTGGTTTTCTATTTATGCTCTAATTTATGTCCCAAAAGTTACATTCTCAAAAATGTTTAATGAAGATGACAGACTTCAATAATAATAGTCAGTGCTCATGGTGACTGCTCTACACAAAAGAGCAGCTAAGGAACAAGGACATAAAGCATGTATTGGGTGTGTGGAGTCCAGGCAGCACACCACGTACTAACTTGTCCCCATTCCCATAACTCTTTTCCAAAGTTGTCAAACTGCCTTGACATTTCTTCACTTAACCATAAGGCCTTGAAGTTTATGTTAAAAACATGTTAGTAAATTATCCTAAACCCTGGATTACTTTTGTTAGATTTTTCAGGCATTAGAATTTTGTTACTCATAATAGTTACTTTGGTCAGCAAGAATAAAAAAATGAACTAATAATTCTAAATTACACAGCTGTGCTAGAATTTTCAATTGCAGAAATGACAAATAGGGCAATTAATGTTCATTCAATTTACTTTAAGATATCAATTTCCAGCTGGGCTTGGTGGCTCAGCCTGTAATCCCGCGCTTTGGGAGGCTGAGGTGAGTGGATTGCCTGAGCCCACGGGTTCGAGACCTGCCTGGGCAACTTGGCGAGACTTCATCTCTACAATAAAAATCAAAAAATCAGCCGGGCGTGGTAGCGCCTGCCTGTAATTCCGGTTACTAGGAAGGCTGAGGTGGAGGGATCGCCGGAGCCCAGCAAGTCGAGGCTGCAGTGGCCGGGAGCGGCCACTGCACTCCAGTCTGAGCGACTGAGTGAGACTCCAACTCAAAAAAAAAAAAAAAAAAAAAAAGTCAATTTCCTAAGTACCCAAAAGGTGGTGCTAATGATATGCAGCCTCACTATTTCAGAAGGCCCCATCATTAAGAAACACTGAAAAAAGACGTTTCTTGGGCAATGGTCTTGAGCTTGTACAATATACATGCAATGTGATTTGTGATGCTGTGCAAAACATAAAAACTTTCCATCTGTGTCATACATGTGATACATGCATTCACATGTATGGAAGTTGGTACTCAGTCCTTCAAACAGAGACATCTGTTTACTTCCAAGATCTCTCTTCACTGCTGAGGTGACCCGAAGGGCAAGGGCAAGAGGGTTAGAGAGGAACCTCATGTCCTGCCTCCAGCTGCAAGTGTATCTGGGAAATACTGTGGTATCCTGGCAGCCGTATCTAAGGCATTCCCAGAGTTTCCAGGAGGATCCTGCTGGAAGGCACAGGCTGGATCCCTGGGCTTTGCAAGAAGCCTGTGGCAGAGAAACTCACTAAAGTGAAATGACCCAAGGTTACATGAAAAGCTCTAGTAATTTCAGTTCAAATGCAACTTTTCCCTTTTGTATTTTTAAAATACTAAGCTTGTTCAATGGTAACCATGAAGAATGAGAACATCTCATTTAGGTACTGTCCCTTGTCAAAAAGACTTCAAGTTTCCCCCCAACCTCCTTTTGCTCTTATGATAATAGAATCTCAGTCATTTAGAAAACCAACTTAGAATACACACACACACACACACACACACACACACACACACACACCCCTGCTTTTTAACCTTAACACAGCACCTACATGGCTGAGTGGCTCTTTAAATATTTCTCATGAATGTTGTATTAACATCTTATAAAATTGCTGCACAGAATATTTCTTTTTCTTTCTTTTTTGAGACTGAATCTTGCTCTGTTGCTCAGGCTAGAGTACAGTGGCACGATCATAGTTCACTGTAACCTCTAACTTCTGGGCTCAAGCAATCCTTCTGTCTCGGCCTCCCAAAGTGCTGGGATTACTAGAGTGGGCTACCACATCCCTCCTCCTCAGAGCATTTCTACTGGCACCTAATGACAAAGTCTGGGCACAATTCCTTGTGCCACAGAACCACTCGCATGCATTATTTCCTACTTACTAAAATGATGGAAGGAGGAAATGTGAATGCGCCTGGCTCTTTTTGAGCATTCTGGATCCATGCATAATGCTAAGCTGCTCGTGTGTGCTCAAGCCTAGGCTTTTTAAGTCTCACAGTCATGAAATATATATGGTTCCAGGGAGATGCGATCCTATCCCTTCTTCTATGATGATTAAAAAACCCCAACTTCTGAAAACTCTTCAACTGTTATTACATCCCTTTCACCTTGGACTGACACTGGTAAATGCATGCCTTTGTAAAGGCAGGCTCTTCCCCCCACAAAGCTTTATGTCCTCAGGATATTGAAACTAATTTTCTAATACTTTAAAAGTATTATTTTCAAGCCTCATGTACCATGATCTCCACTGACAAACACACTTAAAAAAAGGTATTATTTTGATTTAGTTCTGATCACATGAGGCTTTCTCCCAAGTTTATGCTGAGTCCAACTTTTTTTAAAGAACAAAAAATTTGCCACTCACAAAAGACTTGCATTACATAGTTATCATCTGCAAATACTTACAAGTGATAACATTTCCTGCCGGAATCAGAATCAAGGACCACTGAGTGACTGCTCAGCTGATGAACTGTCTGAGCCTGCTCATCATATCACGTCATGTCACATCATTAAGCAAAGCTTTCCACTGCTTCTGAAACATGGCTTGAAACCTCGACCACAAAACACAGCCTTCACATCACACACCCATGAGTTTTGTTGCCGTCATCAGCACTGTCGCTGGGCTCCCATCTGGGAAGTTGATGTGCCACATACCATAACCCTGCCCTCCACCCTCCATGAGAAGGCTCAGGAGGGTAAGAGACTTGCTCCCATCTTTGGGAAGGCCACTTAGCTCCTGACAATCCAAATTGTCAGGAGCTAAGTGGCTCTCAAAAAATGTGGCTCTCAAAGGGTGGCACGTTTGTGTCCTGGGAGTGGCTAGAAATGCAGGTGCCAGAGCCCACCTAGGCCTGCTGGAACACAGGGGACACCTGTGCACACTCAACTCTGGGCATCTGGGGTCTTTAGATTTGCTGGGGTGGTGATGACTTTTCACTTTTCCTCTGTTTTACAAATTATGAAAATGACACAGCAGTGGTTGCCACCATTTCCTGAAGGGCGCGCCAAGGCAGTGCTCAGGGTCAGGGTTTTCCAGGCTGATGCTCACATCCTACATGGGGCTATCGCTACCTCACCTCACCTCACCTCACTGATGACGAAGCTGAGTGTGACAGCGAGGAGCCACTGTGCCCACCCCAGCTAGACAGAGGCCAAGTCACAACTGGAGTCTGTTTCTAGATCCCAGACCTTCCTAGCTTATACAAATCACCTCGGTCACTGCAAACACCTAGGCAGCTGCCAGGCATGCCAGTGGGTGGTTTGCAGACGGCTTTGCGGCAGAACCTGAAGCCCCTCACCTTCCCCAGCTTCACCCTCAGCCGTCTCTCCTCCATCCTGGCCTTCAGCATGTCCACGTCCTCCTTGGTGCCATTGAGCACGATGACATCATCCTCCTGGAAGGCGGTCCCACACTGCAAGGGCAAACAAGAGAATACGGTTGGTTACCACACAGAGGGAGTGTCACCGCAGCCCCTGCTCCTGGCCAGGTATGAGTCACCACACACGGCCCCAAAAAGAACATTTTAAAAGAATAATTTATAGGTTGGTCAAGGTGGCTCATGGTCAAGGTGGCTCATGGTCAAGGTGGCTCATAATCCCAGCACTTTGGGAGGCCAAGGCAGGAGGATGAACTGAGTCCAGGAGTTCAAGACAAGCCTGGACAACATAGTGAGACCTCCTCTTTATAAAAGAAATTAGCTGGTGCTGTAGTACCAACTACTCAGGAGGCTGAGACAGAAGGATCATTTGAGCCCAGGAGGTCAAGGCTGCAGTAAGCCATGATCATGCTGCTGCACTCCAGCCTGGGGAACACAGTGATACTCCAATTAAATAAAAAAGAATTTATTAGATAAGAGATTTATTACTAGGATATGAAATGTCATCTAAAGTCAGAAAAAGGTAGAAGCCATAACATTAATAAGTTTTATGTAAAAATTACAAACTTTTATAAAGTCACAGTAAACAAAAATATGAGCAAAAGCCTAGAGAAAATATCTGTAGTATATGTAACATTCATAGGATTACTCTACAGAACATATTCACTCTAATATTCATGTAAGAGCTCCTTATAACACCTCCACACACCACCCTGAAAATGGTCAAGGCAACCCACTAGGAAGTCCCTGAATGCCCAGCCCTCGGCAGTGGGATCACAGACCTCACAGTCCCCACCCGCCCCCAGCAGCTACTCAGTCTCCCAGACCACCAGCTGGAAATCTAGGGCTGCATCCCAGTGAGAACCTCAACACTGTTCCCCACGTCTTATTCATAAAAAGTAAACTCTATGAAAACAACCTAAGTGTCAACGGATGAACACATAAAAAACTGTGGTGTACACACACATGCATGTGCATACGCACACACATACACACACACACAAATATTATTCAGCCTGTAAGAAGGGGATCCTGCCATTTTTAACAACATGGACAGAACTGGAGGATGTTATGCTGAGTGAAAAAAGTCAGACTTAGAAAGAAAACCCCAGTATGAGATCACTTACATGTGGAATCTAAAAGCCAAATACACAAAAAGGGAGTAAAACGGTGGGTACCAGGCAGGGATGGAAGGGATAACAGATGTGGTCAAAGGGTGTAGCAGGTATGTAGGATGAACACATCTAGAGACCTAGCGTATGCATGAGGACACTGTACCACACACTGGACATCCATAAAATGTCACGCGCCCTTACAATACACACCATGGTAATCACTGGAGGAGACAGTATGCTAATTTGCTTGCCTAAGTAATCATTTCATTGCCTATATAAAAATAAATATCTGTTGTACACCTTAAACACACACAATTTTTAAAAAGTAAGCCCTCATTTTGAAAGTACTGGTTTTAGCTGGGCTCGGTGGCTCAGCCTGTAATCTCGCGCCTTTGGGAGGCTGAGGTGAGTGGATTGCCTTTGCCCGCGGGTTCGAGACCCGCCTGGGCAGTGAGACCTCATCTCTACAATAAATAAAAAAATCAGCCGGGTGTGGTAGCACATGCCTATAATTCCGGCTATTTGGAAAGCTGAGGAGGAAGGATCACTGGAACCCAGCAGGTCAAGGCTGCAGTGGCCGGAAGCGGCCACTGCACTCCAGTCTGGGCAACAGAGTGAGACTGCAACGCGAAAAAGAAAAAAGAAAAAAGAAAAAAAAAAAGAAAGTACTGGTTTTAATGTTAACCAAAGAGGCATATGCTGGGCTGAGTTTCACCATCCTCAAATTCTTGAAAATAGTTACTGGCATAGCAAGAATGTATGAGAAGGACAAGAATCTCTCATTACTTGTTACAAAACAACTTACTTTTTTTGCAACAGCAAGTACATCAGGCAGTGACATTGGTGCCAATGGCCATTTGCAGTGACGTGACTGTAATGGGCCTGGGCTGCACAAGCCAGCTGGAGCTTCCCTTCATTTACTTCATCTTATAAGTGCAAGAAATGTGCTAAGTGAGACGTGGTTTCTGCCATCTGTGAGTTGGGTGGGGGTGTTTTAAACATGGAAGAGAACTGACCACCTTACCACCCTGTCTATGAAGTCTCTCCTGTTCTCCCCTGTCTGAGGAAGTCTCTAATTCTGTGACTTCCAATTCATAGAGGGGCAAGCTGGGATTTTATTTTATATCTCCAGATCTCCAAAACCTCTTAGGGGGTGGGGAAAGCAGAAATTGTGTTACATCTTTGAGCCTGCAGGACATGCCCAGGACTCAGAATGCTAAGAGTAGGCTCTAAGGGAGGCTTGAGCCCACTGACTTCTGCCAACACACCCTCTAAAAGCAGATTGACAAAATCTAATTCACATTAGGTTCACCATGTGAGTGTGCAATTCAATGGCTTTCAGTATGTTCACAGAGATGTGCAACCATCACCATAATCTATGTTAGAGTATTTTTTTATCACTTCCCAAAGAAGCCAAGACTCTTGAGCACGCACATCCCATCCCCTCTCCCTCAGTTGCAGGCAACCATGGATCTTTTTCTGTTCCAATGGCTTTGCCTTTTTTGGACATTTCACATCAACAGGACCATATGGTATATGGAGGCTTTGTGACTGGATTCATCCATGCAGTATAACGTTTTCAAGACTCATCCATGTGGCATGTATCTCCATTATTTTTACTGGGTCATATGTTGAGTTTATGTTTAAACCTTTGAGTTAAACATATGTTAATGCCTTTCCTCAAGACAATTCTCCAAAGTGCTGTGGCACTTTATGCTCCCACAGCAATGCTCAAGGACTCTGACTTCTCCACATAAGTGCAGCACTTGTCACTGTTTGACTTTTGATGACACCATCCTAATGGGCACGAAGCAGTATCTCATTGTGGTCTTTTCCCCAATGACCAGTGATGTTGAACATCTTGTCATGTGCTTACTAGCCATCTACACATCTTCTTGGGAGCAAGTCAGATACATGATTCACAAATGTTTTCCCATTCTGTGGGCTGTCTTTTCACTTCCTGGATGATGTCCTTTGAAGCACAAACTTTAAAAATTTTGATGTAATCTAACATTAATATTCTCTGTACCATTATGCTTTGGGTGTTATATTTATTTTTTGTTTTTTTTTTTTTGAGTTGGAGTCTCACTCTGTCGCCCAGACTGGAGTGCAGTGGCCACTCCCGGCCACCGCAGCCTCGACATGCTGGGCTCCGGCGATCCTTCCACCTCAGCCTTCCGAATAGCCGGAATTACAGGCATGCGCTACCACGCCCGGCTGATTTTTTGATTTATTGTGGAGATGAGGTCTCACTGCCCAGGTGGGTCTCGAACCCGCAGGCTCAGACAATCCACTCACCTCAGCCTCCCACAGGCACGGGATTACAGGCTAAGCCACCGAACCCGGCTGGGTGTTATATTTAAAAGTTATTATCTGACTCGAGATCACGAAGTCTGACTTCTGTGCTTCTCCTGAGACGTTTACAGTCTTAGCTTACACAGATCTGTGATCCACTTCGAGTTCATTTTTATAGACCATTTAAGGTAGGGGGTCCACATTCATTATTTTGCATGCAATATCCGGTTACCTCAGCCCCATTTGTCAAAAAGATTATTCTTTCCACCACTGAATTGTCTTGACCCTTTGTCAAAAATCAGCTGACATTGAGTGAGGGCTTGTTTCTGAACTTTCCATTTTATTCCATCAATTGACATACTGTCTTTCCATCAGCACCACATTATCTTGATTTTGGTAACGTGACTTTTAAGAGCTACACATTGAGTGGATCAACCAAAAAACTTTTTTTCTGATACCTATAAAAAGCAACTCGATTAAATATCGTAGTCATAGTTATTTGAAAGTATGCCACATAAAGCCTGCTACTAACCAAAATATTTAGGTACCCCATAAGATACCACCCTGAAAGAACATCAGGGCAGGAACCCAAATCATCAATTAAGTTTTTTAAATAACTGGAACAATAATTTTAACAGACCTACTGTGCCCAGCACAATAACAGAAGTACTACGTTTGGAATCTCTTTTGTAACAAATATTCTCAGCACAAGAAGAAATGAAAATATTCTTTTTCTTATGTTGCTAAAGATTTTCTTTTCCTTTTCTTTCTTTTTTTCTTTTTTTGAGTCAGAGTCTCACTCTGTCACCCAGTCTAGAGTACAGTGGCACCATCTCAACTCACCACAGCCTTGATCTCCTGGGCTCAGGCGATCCTTCTGC